>OX451739.1:558501218-568501218 GCA_948472305.1 Vicia faba
TGTCATTATGGAAGGTGGTCTGTTGTCGAGATTTTTGTTATTCCAATGGATGGTAACCTTGTCATTATAAAAGGTAGTCTTTTGTCGAGATTTTTGTGACTCCAATGGATGGTAGCCTTGTAATTATGGAAGGTAGTCTGTTGTCAAGATTTTTGTTACTCCAATGGATGGTAGCCTTGTCATTATGGAAGGTAGTCTGTCGTTGAGATTTCTGTTACTCCAATGGATTGTAGCCTTGTCATTATGGAAGGTAGTCTGTTGTTCAGAATTTTGTTACTCCAATGGATAGTAGCCTTGACGTTATGGAAGGTAGTCTGTCATTATGGAAGGTAGTCTGTTGTCGAGATTTTTGTTATTCCAATGGATGGTAACCTTGTCATTATAAAAGGTAGTCTTTTGTCGATATTTTTGTTACTCCAATGGATGGTAGCATTATCATTATGGAAGGTAGTATGTTGTCAAGATTTTTGTTACTCCACTGGATGGTATCCTTGTCATTATGGAAGGTTGTCTATCGTTGAGATTTCTATTACTCAAATGGATTATAGCCTTGTCATTATGAAAGGTAGTCTGTTGTTCAGATTTTTGTTACTACAATAGATAGTAGCCTTGACATTATGGAAGGTAGTTTGTCATTATGGAATGTAGTCTGTTGTCGAGATTTTTGTTATTCCAATGGATGGTAACCTTGTCATTATAAAAGGTAGTCTTTTGTCGAGATTTTTGTTACTCCAATGGATGGTAGCCTTGTCATTATGGAAGGTAGTCTTTGTCGAGATTTTTGTTACTCAAATGGATGGTAGCCTTGTCATTATGGAAGGTAGTCTGTCGTTGAGATTTCTGTTACTCCAATGGATTGTAGCCTTGACATTATGGAAGGTAGTCTGTTGTTCAGAATTTTGTTACTCCAATGGATAGTAGCCTTGACATTATAGAAGGTAGTCTGTCATTATGGAAGGTAGTTTGTTGTCGATATTTTTGTTATTCCAATGGATGGTAACCTTGTCATTATAAAAGGTAGTCTTTTGTCGAGATTTTTGTTACTCCAATGGATGGTAGTCTTGTCATTATGGAAGGTAGTCTGTTGTCGAAAGTTTTGTTACTCGAATGAATGGTAGCCTTGTCATTATGGAAGGTTGCCTGTCGTTCAGATTTCTAATACTCCAATGGATTATAACCTTGTCATTATGGAAGGTAGTCTGTTGATTAGATTTTTGTTACTACAATGGATAGTAGCCTTGACATTATGGAAGGTAGTTTTTCATTATGGAATGTAGTCTGTTGTCGAGATTTTTGTTATTCCAATGGATGGTAACCTTGTCATTATAAAAGGTAGTCTTTTGTCGAGATTTTTGTTACTCTAATGGATGGTAGCCTTGTCATTATGGAAGGTAGTCTGTTGTCGAGATTTTTGTTACTCAAATGGATGGTAGCCTTGTCATTATGGAAGGTAGTTTGTCGTTGAGATTTCTGTTACTCCAATGGATTGTAGCCTTGACATTATGGAAGGTAGTCTGTTGTTCAGAATTTTGTTACTCCAATAGATAGTAGCCTTGACATTATAGAAGGTAGTCTGTCATTATGGAAGGTAGTCTGTTATCGAGATTTTTGTTATTCCAATGGATGGTAACCTTGTCATTATAAAAGGTAGTCTTTTGTCGAGATATTTGTTACTCCAATGGATTGTAGCCTTGTCATTATGGAAGGTAGTCTGTTATCGAGATTTTTGTTACTCCAATAGATGGTTGCCTTGTCATTATGGAAGGTTGTCTGTCGTTGA
The DNA here is from genome assembly GCA_948472305.1 of Vicia faba. NCBI lineage: Eukaryota > Viridiplantae > Streptophyta > Magnoliopsida > Fabales > Fabaceae > Vicia > Vicia faba. The sequence continues at coordinate 558,502,999 of OX451739.1, forward strand.
GATTTCTATTACTCCAATGGATTATAGCCTTGTCATTATGGAAGGTAGTCTGTTGTTCAGATTTTTGTTACTCCAATGGATAGTAGCCTTGACATTATAGAAGGTAGTCTGTCATTATGGAAGGTAGTCTGTTGTCGATATTTTTGTTATTCCCATGGATGGTAACCTTGTCATTATAAAAGGTAGTCTTTTGTCGAGATTTTTGTTACTCAAATGGATGGAAGCCTTTTCATTATGGAAGGTTGTATGTCGTTGAGATTTCTATTACTCCAATGGATTATAGCCTTGTCATTATGGAAGGTAGTCTGTTGTTCAGATTTTTTGTACTCCAATGGATAGTAGCCTTGACATTATGGAAGGTAGTCTGTCATTATGGAAGGTAGTCTGTTGTCGATATTTTTGTTATTCCAATGGATGGTAACCTTGTCATTATAAAAGGTAGTCTTTTGTCTAGATTTTTGTGACTCCAATGGATGGTAGCCTTGTAATTATGGAAGGTAGTTTGTTGTCGAGATTTTTGTTACTCCAATGGATGGTAGCCTTGTCATTATGGAAGGTAGTCTGTCGTTGAGATTTCTGTTACTCTAATGGATTATAGCCTTGTCATTATGGAAGGTAGTCTGTTGTTCAGAATTTATTTACTCCAATGGATAGTAGCCTTGACATTATAGAAGGTAGTCTGTCATTATGGAAGGTAGTCTGTTGTCGATATTTTTGTTATTCCAATGGATGGAAAGGTAGTCTTTTGTCGATATTTTTGTTACTCCAAAGGATGGTAGCCTTGTCATTATGGAAGGTAGTCTGTTGTCGAGATTTTTGTTACTCCAATGGATGGTAGCCTTGTCATTATGGAAGGTTGGCTGTCGTTGAGATTTCTAATACTCCAATGGATTATAGCCTTGTCATTATGGAAGGTAGTCTGTTGTTCAGATTTTTGTTACTCCAATGGATAGTAGCCTTGACTTTTTGGAAGGTAGTCTGTCATTATGGAAGGTAGTCTATTGTCGATATTTTTGTTATTCCAATGGATGGTAATCTTGTCATTACAAAAGGTAGTCTTTTGTCGAGATTTTTGTTACTCCAATGGATGGTAGCCTTGTAGTTATGGAAGGTAGTCTGTTGTCGAGATTTTTGTTACTCTAATGGATGGTAGCCTTGTCATTATGGAAGGTAGTCTGTCGTTCAGATTTCTGTTACTCCAATGGATTGTAGCCTTGTCATTATGGAAGGTAGTCTGTTGTTCAGATTTTTGTTACTCCAATGGATAGTAGCCTTGACATTATAGGAGGTAGTTTGTCATTATGGAAGGTAGTATGTTGTCGAGATTTTTGTTATTTCAATGGATGGTAACCTTGTCATTATAAAAGGTAGTCTTTTGTCGAGATTTTTATTACTCCAATGGATGGTAGCCTTGTAATTATGGAAGGTAGTCTGTTTTCGAGATTTTTGTTACTCTAATGGATGGTAGCCTTGTAATTATGGAAGGTTGTCTGTCGTTGAGATTTCTGTTACTCCAATGGATTATAGCCTTGTCATTATGGAAGGTAGTCTGTTGTTCAGATTTTTGTTACTCCAATGGATTGTAGCCTTGACATTATGGAAAGTAGTCTGTCATTATGGTAGGTAGTCTGTTGTCGAGATTTTTGTTATTCCAATGGATGGTAACCTTGTCATTATGAAAGGTAGTATTTTGTCGATATTTTTGTTACTCCAATGGATGGTAGCCTTGTAATTATGGAAGGTAGTCTATTGTCAAGATTTTTGTTACTCCAATGGATGGTAGCCTTGTAATTATGGAAGGTTGTCTGTCGTTGAGATTTCTGTTACTCCAATGGATTATAGCTTTGTCATTATGGAAGGTAGTCTGTTGTTCATATTTTATTTACTCCGATGGATAGTAGCCTTGACATTATGGAAGGTAGTCTGTCATTATGGAAGGTAGTCTGTTGTTGAGATTTTTGTTATTCCAATGGATGGTAACCTTGTCATTATAAAAGGTAGTCTTTTGTCGAGATTTTTGTTACTCCAATGGATCGTAGCCTTGTAATTATGGAAGGTAGTCTGTTGTCGAGATTTTTGTTACTCCAATGGATGGTAGCCTTGTCATTATGGAAGGTAGTCTATCCTTGAGATTTTTGTTACTCCAATGGATGGTAGCCTTGTCATTATGGAAGGTTGTCTGTCGTTGAGATTTCTATTACTCCAATGGATTATAGCCTTGTCATTATGGAAGGTAGTCTGTTGTTCAGATTTTTGTTACTCCAATGGATAGTAGCCTTGACATTATGGAAGGTAGTCTGTCATTATGGAAGGTAGTCTGTTGTCGAGATTTTTGTTATTCCAATGGATGGTAACCTTGTCATTATAAAAGGTAGTCTATTGTCGAGATTTTTGTACTCCAATGGATAGTAGCCTTGTAATTATGGAAGGTAGTCTGTTGTCGAGATTTTTGTTACTCCAATGGATGGTAGCCTTGTCATTATGGAAGGTTGTCTGTCATTGAGATTTCTGTTACTCTAATGGATTATAGCCTTGTCATTATGGAAGGTAGTCTGTTGTTCAAAATTTGTTTACTCCAATGGATAGTAGCCTTGACATTATAGAAGGTAGTCTGTCATTATGGAAGGTAGTCTGTTGTCGATATTTTTGTTATTCCAATGGATGGAAACCTTGTCATTATAAAAGGTAGTCTTTTGTCAATATTTTTGTTACTCCAATGGATGGTAGCCTTGTCATTATGGAAGGTAGTCTATTGTCGAGATTTTTGTTACTCCAATGGATGGTAGCCTTGTCATTATGGAAGTTTGTCTGTCGTTGAGATTTCTAATACTCCAATGGATTATAGCCTTGTCATTATGGAAGGTAGTTTGTTGTTCAGATTTTTGTTACTCCAATGGATAGTAGCCTTGACTTTTTGGAAGGTAGTCTTTCATTATGGAAGGTAGTCTATTGTCGATATTTTTGTTATTCCAATGGATGGTAATCTTGTCATTACAAAAGGTAGTCTTTTGTCGAGATTTTTGTTACTCCAATGGATGGTAGCCTTGTAATTATGGAAGGTAGTCTGTTGTCGATATTCTTGTTACTCCAATGGATGGTAGCCTTGTCATTATGGAAGGTAGTCTATCCTTGAGATTTGTGCTACTCCAATGGATTGTAGCCTTGTCATTAAGGAAGGTAGTCTGTCGTTGAGATTTCGATTACTCCAATGGATTGTAGCCTTGTCATTATGGAAGGTAGTCTGTTGTTCAGATTTTTGTTACTCCAATGGATTGTAGCCTTGACATTATGGAAAGTAGTCTGTCATTATGGTAGGTAGTCTGTTGTCGAGATTTTTGTTATTCCAATGGATGGTAACCTTGTCATTATGAAAGGTAGTATTTTGTCGATATTTTTGTTACTCCAATGGATGGTAGCCTTGTAATTATGGAAGGTAGTCTATTGTCGAGATTTTTGTTACTCCAATGGATGGTAGCCTTGTAATTATGGAAGGTTGTCTGTCGTTGAGATTTCTGTTACTCCAATGGATTATAGCTTTGTCATTATGGAAGGTAGTCAATTGTTCATATTTTTGTTACTCCGATGGATAGTAGCCTTGACATTATGGAAGGTAGTCTGTCATTATGGAAGGTAGTCTATTGTCGAGATTTTTGTTATTCCAATGGATGGTAGCCTTGTAATTATGGAAGGTAGTCTGTTGTCGAGATTTTTGTTACTCCAATGGATGGTAGCCTTGTCATTATGGAAGGTAGTCTATCCTTGAAATTTGTGTTACTCCAATGGATAGTAGCCTTGTCATTATGGAAGGTAGTTTGTTGTTGAGATTTTGATTACTCCAATGGATTGTAGCCTTGTCATTATGGAAGGTAGTCTGTTGTTCAGATTTTTGTTACTCCTATGGATAGTAGCCTTGACATTATGGAAGGTAGTCTGTGATTATGGAAGGTAGTCTGTTGTCGAGATTTTTGTTATTCCAATGGATGGTAACCTTGTCATTATAAAAGGTAGTCTGTTGTCGACATTTTTGATACTCCAATGGATGGTAGCCTTGTCATTATGGAAGGTTGTTTGTCGTTGAGATTTATGTTACTCCATTAGATTGTAGCCTCGTCATTATGTAAGGTAGTCTGTCGTTGATATTTCGATTACTCCAATGGATGGTAGCCTTGTCATTATGGAAGGTAGTCTGTTGTCGAGATTTTTGTTACTCCAATGGATGGTAGCCTTGTAATTATGGAAGGTTGTCTATCGTTGAGATTTCTATTACTCCAATGGATTATAGCTTTGTCATTATGGAAGGTAGTCTGTTGTTCATATTTTTGTTACTCCGATGGATAGTAGCCTTGACATTATGGAAGGTAGTCTGTCATTATGGAAGGTAGTCTGTTGTCGAGATTTTTGTTATTCCAATGGATGGTAACCTTGTCATTATAAAAGGTAGTCTTTTGTCGAGATTTTTGTTACTCCAATGGATGGTAGCCTTGTAATTATGGAAGGTAGTCTGTTGTCGAGATTTTTGTTACTCCAATGGATGGTAGCCTTGTCATTATGGAAGGTAGTCTATCCTTGAGATTTGTGTTACTCCAATGGATTGTAGCCTTGTCATTATGGAAGGTAGTCTGTTGTCGAGATTTTTGTTACTCCAATGGATGGTAGCCTTGTCATTATGGAAGGTTGTCTGTCGTTGAGATTTCTAATACTCCAATGGATTATAGCCTTGTCATTATGGAAGGTAGTCTGTTGTTCAGATTTTTGTTACTCCAATGGATAGTAGCCTTGAATTTTTGGAAGGTAGTCTGTCATTATGGAAGGTAGTCTATTGTCGAGATTTTTGTTATTCCAATGGATGGTAATCTTGTCATTACAAAAGGTAGTCTTTTGTCGAGATTTTTGTTACTCCAATGGATGGTAGCCTTGTAATTATGGAAGGTAGTCTGTTGTCGAGATTTTTGTTTCTCTAATGGATGGTAGCCTTGTCATTATGGAAGGTAGTCTGTCGTTCAGATTTCTGTTACTCCAATGGATTGTAGCCTTGTCATTATGGAAGGTAGTCTGTTGTTCAGATTTTTGTTACTCCAATGGATAGTAGCCTTGACATTATAGAAGGTAGTCTGTCATTATGGAAGGTAGTCTGTTGTCGAGATTTTTGTTATTCCAATGGATGGTAACCTTGTCATTATAAAAGGTAGTCTTTTGTCGAGATTTTTATTACTCCAATGGATGGTAGCCTTGTAATTATGGAAGGTAGTCTGTTTTCGAGATTTTTGTTACTCCAATGGATGGTAGCCTTGTCATTAAGGAAGGTTGTCTGTCGTTGAGATTTATGTTACTCCAATGGATTATAGCCTTGTCATTATGGAAGGTAGTCTGTTGTTCATATTTTTGTTACTCCAATGGATAGTAGCCTTGACATTATGGAAAGTAGTCTATCATTATGGTAGGTAGTCTGTTGTCGAGATTTTTGTTATTCCAATGGATGGTAACCTTGTCATTATAAAAGGTAGTCTTTTGTCGATATTTTTGTTACTCCAATGGATGGTAGCCTTGTAATTATGGAAGGTAGTCTATTGTCGAGATTTTTGTTACTCCAATGGATGGTAGCCTTGTAATTATGGAAGGTTTTCTGTCGTTGAGATTTCTGTTACTCCAATGGATTATAGCTTTGTCATTATGGAAGGTAGTCTGTTGTTCATATTTTTGTTACTCCGATGGATAGTAGCCTTGACATTATGGAAGGTAGTCTGTCATTATGGAAGGTAGTCTGTTGTCGAGATTTTTGTTATTCCAATGGATGGTAGCCTTGTAATTATGGAAGGTAGTCTGTTGTCGAGATTTTTGTTACTCCAATGGATGGTAGCCTTGTCATTATGGAAGGTAGTCTATCCTTGAGATTTGTGTTACTCCAATGGATTGTAGCCTTGTCATTATGGAAGGTAGTTTGTTGTTGAGATTTCGATTACTCCAATGGATTGTAGCCTTGTCATTATGGAAGGTAGTCTGTTGTTCAGATTTTTGTTACTCCTATGGATAGTAGCCTTGACATTATGGAAGGTAGTCTGTGATTATGGAAGGTAGTCTGTTGTCGAGATTTTTGTTATTCCAATGGATGGTAACCTTGTCATTATAAAAGGTAGTCTGTTGTCGACATTTTTGATACTCCAATGGATGCTAGCCTTGTCATTATGGAAGGTTGTTTGTCGTTGAGATTTATGTTACTCCATTGGATTGTAGACTCGTCATTATGTAAGGTAGTCTGTCGTTGATATTTCGATTACTCCAATGGATTGTAGCCTTGTCACTATGGAAGGTAGTCTGTTGTTCAGATTTTTGTTACTCCAATGGATAATAGCCTTTACATTATGGAAGGTAGTCTGTCATTATGGAAGGTAGTCTGTTGTTGAGATTTTTGTTATTCCAATGGATGGTAACCTTGTCATTATAAAAGGTAGTCTTTTGTCGAGATTTTTGTTACTCCAATGGATGGTAGCCTTGTCATTATGGAAGGTAGTCTGTTGTCGAGATTTTTGTTACTCCAATGGATGGTAGCCTTGTAATTATGGAAGGTTGTCTGTCGTTGAGATTTCTATTACTCCAATGGATTATAGCTTTGTCATTATGGAAGGTAGTCTGTTGTTCATATTTTTGTTACTCCGATGGATAGTAGCCTTGACATAATGGAAGGTAGTCTGTCATTATGGAAGGTAGTCTGTTGTCGAGATTTTTGTTATTCCAATGGATGGTAACCTTGTCATTATAAAAGGTAGTCTTTTGTCGAGATTTTTGTTACTCCAATGGATGGTAGCCTTGTAATTATGGAAGGTAGTCTGTTGTCGAGATTTTTGTTACTCTAATGGATGGTAGCCTTGTCATTATGGAAGGTAGTCTATCCTTGAGATTTGTGTTACTCCAATGGATTGTAGCCTTGTCATTATGGAAGGTAGTCTGTTGTTGAGATTTCGATTACTCCAATGGATTGTAGCCTTGTCATTATGGAAGGTAGTCTGTTGTTCAGATTTTTGTTACTCCCATGGATAGTAGCCTTGACATTATGGAAGGTAGTGTGTGATTATGGAAGGTAGTCTGTTGTCGAGATTTTTGTTATTCCAATGGATGGTAACCTTGTCATTATAAAAGGTAGTCTTTTGTCGAGATTTTTGTTACTCCAATAAATGGTAGCCTTGAAATTATGGAAGGTAGTCTGTCGTTGAGATTTATGTTACTCCAATGGATTGTAGCCTTGTCATTATGTAAGGTAGTTTGTCGTTGATATTTCGATTACTCCAATGGATTGTAGCCTTGTCACTATGGAAGGTAGTCTGTTGTTCAGATTTTTGTTACTCCAATGGATAGTAGCCTTTACATTATGGAAGGTCGTCTGTCATTATGGAAGGTAGTCTGTTGTTGAGATTTTTGTTATTCCAATGGATGGTAACCTTGTCATTATAAAAGGTAGTCTTTTGTCGAGATTTTTGTTACTCCAATTGATGGTAGCCTTGTCATTATGGAAGGTAGTTTGTTGTCGAGATTTTTGTTACTCCAATGGATGGTAGCGTTGTCATTATGGAAGGTAGTCTGTCGTTGAGATTTCTGTTACTCCAATGGATTGTAGCCTTGTCATTATGGAAGGTAGTCTGTTGGTCAGATTTTTGTTACTCCCATGGATAGTAGCCTTGACATTATAGAAGGTAGTCTGTCATTATGGAAGGTAGTCTGTTGTCGAGATTTTTGTTATTCCAATGGATTGTAACCTTGTCATTATAAAAGGTAGTCTTTTGTCGAGATTTTTGTTACTCCAATGGATGGTAGCCTTGTAATTATGGAAGGTAGTCTGTTGTCGAGATTTTTGTTACTCCAATGGATGGTAGCCTTGTCATTACGGAAGGTTGTTTGTCGTTGAGATTTATGTTACTCCAATGGATTATAGCCTTGTCATTATGGAAGGTAGTCTGTTGTTCAGATTTTTGTTACTCCAATGGATAGTAGCCTTGACATTATGGAAGGTAGTCTGTCATTATGGTAGGTAGTCTGTTGTCGAGATTTTTGTTATTCCAATGGATGGTAACCTTGACATTATAAAAGGTAGTCTTTGGTCGAGATTTTTGTTACTCCAATCGATGGTAGCCTTGTAATTATGGAAGATAGTCTGTTGTCGAGATTTTTGTTACTCCAATGGATGGTAGCCTTGTCATTATGGAAGGTTGTCTGTCGTTGAGATTTCTGTTACTCTAATGGATTATAGCCTTGTCATTATGGAAGGTAGTCTGTTGTTGATATTTCGATTACTCCAATGGATTGTAGCCTTGTCATTATGGAAGGTAGTTTGTTGTTCAGATTTTTGTTACTCCAATGGATAGTTGCCTTGACATTATGGAAGGTAGTCTGTCATTATGGAAGGTAGTCTATTGTCGAGATTTTTGTTATTCCAATGGATGGTAACCTTGTCATTATAAAAGGTAGTCTTTTGTCAAGATTTTTGTTACTCCAATGGATGATACCCTTTTAATTATGGAAGGTAGTTTGTTGTCGAGATTTTTGTTACTCCAATGGATGGTAGCCTTGTCAATATGGAAGGTTGTCTATCATTGAGATTTATGTTACTCCAATGGATTATAGCCTTGTCATTATGGAAGGTAGTCTGTTGTTCAGATTTTTGTTACTCCAATGGATAGTAGCCTTGACATTATGGAAGGTAATCTGTCATTATGGAAGGTAGTCTGTTGTCGAGATTTTAGTTATTCCAATGGATGGTAACCTTATCATTATAAAAGGTAGTCTATCGTTGAGATTTCTGTTACTCCAATGGATTGTAGCCTTGTCATTATGGAAGGTAGTCTGTTGTTGAGATTTCGATTACTCCAATGGATTGTAGCCTTGTCATTATGGAAGGTAGTCTGTTGTTTAGATTTTTGTTACTCCAATGGATAGTAGCCTTGACATTATGGAAGGTAGTCTGTCATTATGGAAGGTAGTCTGTTGTAGAGATTTTTATTATTCCAATGGATGGTAACCTTCTCATTATAAAAGGTAGTATTTTGTCGAGATTTTTGTTACTCCAACGGATGGTAGCCTTGTCATTATGGAAGGTAGTCTGTTGTTCAGATTTTTGTTACTCCAATGGATAGTAGCCTTTACATTATAGAATGTAGTCTGTCATTATGGAAGGTAGTCTTTTGTTGAGATTTTTGTTATTCCAATGGATGGTAACCTTGTCATTTTAAAAGGTAGTCTTTTGTCGAGATTTTTGTTACTCCAATGGATGGTAGCCTTGTAATTATGGAAGGTAGTCTATTGTCGAGATTTTTGTTACTGTATTGGATGGTAGCCTTGTCATTATGGAAGGTAGTTTGTCGTTGAGATTTCTGTTACTCCAATGGATTGTAGCCTTGTTATTATGGAAGGTAGTCTGTCGTTGAGATTTTGATTACTCCAATGGATGGTAGCCTTGTCATTATGGAAGGTAGTCTGTTGTTCAGATTTTTGTTACTCCAATTGATAGTAGCCTTGACATTAAGGAAGATAGTCTGTCATTATGGAAGGTAGTCTGTTGTCGAGATTTTTGTTATTCCAATGGATGGTAACCTTGTCATTATAAAAGGTAGTCTTTTGTCGATATTTTTGATACTCCAATGGATGGTAGCCTTGTCATTATGGAAGGTAGTCTGTTGTCGAGATTTTTGTTACTCCAATGGATGGTATCCTTGTCATTATGGAAGGTTGTCTGTCGTTGAGATTTTTGTTACTCCAATGGATTATAGCCTTGTCATTATGGAAGCTAGTCTGTTGTTCAGATTTTTGTTACTCCAATGAATAGCAGCCTTGACATTATGGAAGGTAGTCTGTCATTATGGAAGGTAGTCTGTTGTCGAGATTTTTTTTATTCCAATGGATGGTAACCTTGTCATTATAAAAGGTAGTATATCGTTGAGATTTATGTTACTCCAATGGATTGTAGCCTTGTCATTATGGAAGGTAGTCTGTTGTTGAGATTTCGATTACTCCAATGGATTGTAGCCTTGTCATTATGGAAGGTAGTCTGTTGTTTAGATTTTTGTTACTCCAATGGATAGTAGCCTTGACATTATGGAAGGTAGTCTGTCATTATGGAAGTTAGTCTGTTGTCGAGATTTTTCTTATTCCAATGGATGGTAACCTTGTCATTATAAAAGGTAGTCTTTTTTCGAGATTTTTGTTACTCCAATGGATGGTAGCCTTATCATTATGGAAGGTAGTCTGTTGTCGACATTTTTGATACTCCAATGTATGGTAGCCTTGTCATTATGGAAGGTTGTTTGTCGTTGAGATTTATGTTACTTCAATGGATTGTAGCCTTGTCATTATGTAAGGTAGTCTATCGTTGATATTTCGATTACTCCAATGGATTGTAGCCTTGTCACTATGGAAGGTAGTCTGTTGTTCAGATTTTTGTTACTCCAATGGATAGTAGCCTTTACATTATGGAAGGTAGTCTGTCATTATGGAAGGTAGTCTGTTGTTGAGATTTTTGTTATTCCAATGGATGGTAACCTTGTCATTATAAAAGGTAGTCTTTTGTCGAGATTTTTGTTACTCCAATGGATGGTAGCCTTGTAATTATAGAAGGTAGTCTGTTGTCGAGATTTTTGTTACTGTATTGGATGGTAGCCTTGTCATTATGGAAGGTAGTTTGTCGTTGAGATTTCTGTTACTCCAATGGATTGTAGCCTTGTTATTATGGAAGGTAGTCTGTCGTTGAGATTTTGATTACTCCAATGGATGGTAGCCTTGTCATTATGGAAGGTAGTCTGTTGTTCAGATTATTGTTACTCCAATTGATAGTAGCCTTGACATTAAGGAAGGTAGTCTGTCATTATGGAAGGTAGTCTGTTGTCGAGATTTTTGTTATTCCAATGGATGGTAACCTTGTCATTATAAAAGGTAGTCTTTTGTCGATATTTTTGATACTCCAATGGATGGTAGCCTTGTCATTATGGAAGGTAGTCTGTTGTCGAGATTTTTGTTACTCCAATGGATGGTAGCCTTGTCATTATGGAAGGTTGTCTGTCGTTGAGATTTTTGTTACTCCAATGGATTATAGCCTTGTCATTATGGAAGGTAGTTTGTTGTTCAGATTTTTGTTACTCCAATGGATAGCAGCCTTGACATTATGGAAGGTAGTCTGTCATTATGGAAGGTAGTCAGTTGTCGAGATTTTTTTTATTCCAATGGATGGTAACCTTGTCATTATAAAAGGTAGTATATCGTTGAGATTTATGTTACTCCAATGGATTTTAGCCTTGTCATTATGGAAGGTAGTCTGTCGTTGAGATTTCGATTACTCCAATGGATTGTGGCCTTGCCATTATGGAAGGTAGTCTGTTGTTCAGATTTTTGTTACTCCAATGGATAGTAGCCATTACATTATGGAAGGTAGTCTGTCATTATGGAAGTTAGTCTGTTGTCGAGATTTTTCTTATTCCAATGGATGGTATCCTTGTCATTATAAAAGGTAGTCTTTTGTCGAGATTTTTGTTACTCCAATGGATGGTAGCCTTGTCATTATGGAAGGTAGTCTGTTGTCGACATTTTTGATACTCCAATGTATGGTAGCCTTGTCATTATGGAAGGTTGTCTGTCGTTGAGATTTATGTTACTCCAATGGATTGTAGCCTTGTCATTATGTAAGGTAGTCTGTCGTTGATATTTCGATTACTCCAATGGATTGTAGCCTTGTCACTATGGAAGGTAGTCTGTTGTTCAGATTTTTGTTACTCCAATGGATAGTAGCCTTTACATTATGGAAGGTAGTCTGTCATTATGGAAGGTAGTCTGTTGTTGAGATTTTTGTTATTCCAATGGATGGTAACCTTGTCATTATAAAAGGTAGTCTTTTGTCGAGATTTTTGTTACTCCAATGGATGGTAGCCTTGTAATTATAGAAGGTAGTCTGTTGTCGAGATTTTTGTTACTGTATTGGATGGTAGCCTTGTCATTATGGAAGGTAGTTTGTCGTTGAGATTTCTGTTACTCCAATGGATTGTAGCCTTGTTATTATGGAAGGTAGTCTGTCGTTGAGATTTTTATTACTCCAATGGATGGTAGCCTTGTCATTATGGAAGGTAGTCTGTTGTTCAGATTATTGTTACTCCAATTGATAGTAGCCTTGACATTAAGGAAGGTAGTCTGTCATTATGGAAGGTAGTCTGTTGTCGAGATTTTTGTTATTCCAATGGATGGTAACCTTGTCATTATAAAAGGTAGTCTTTTGTCGATATTTTTGATACTCCAATGGATGGTAGCCTTGTCATTATGGAAGGTAGTCTGTTGTCGAGATTTTTGTTACTCCAATGGATGGTAGCCTTGTCATTATGGAAGGTTGTCTGTCGTTGAGATTTTTGTTACTCCAATGGATTATAGCCTTGTCATTATGGAAGGTAGTTTGTTGTTCAGATTTTTGTTACTCCAATGGATAGCAGCCTTGACATTATGGAAGGTAGTCTGTCATTATGGAAGGTAGTCAGTTGTCGAGATTTTTTTTATTCCAATGGATGGTAACCTTGTCATTATAAAAGGTAGTATATCGTTGAGATTTATGTTACTCCAATGGATTGTAGCCTTGTCATTATGGAAGGTAGTCTGTCGTTGAGATTTCGATTACTCCAATGGATTGTGGCCTTGCCATTATGGAAAGTAGTCTGTTGTTCAGATTTTTGTTACTCCAATGGATAGTAGCCATTACATTATGGAAGGTAGTCTGTCATTATGGAAGTTAGTCTGTTGTCGAGATTTTTCTTATTCCAATGGATGGTATCCTTGTCATTATAAAAGGTAGTCTTTTGTCGAGATTTTTGTTACTCCAATGGATGGTAGCCTTGTCATTATGGAAGGTAGTCTGTTGTCGACATTTTTGATACTCCAATGTATGGTAGCCTTGTCATTATGGAAGGTTGTCTGTCGTTGAGATTTATGTTACTCCAATGGATTGTAGCCTTGTCATTATGTAAGGTAGTCTGTCGTTGATATTTCGATTACTCCAATGGATTGTAGCCTTGTCACTATGGAAGGTAGTCTGTTGTTCAGATTTTTGTTACTCCAATGGATAGTAGCCTTTACATTATGGAAGGTAGTCTGTCATTATGGAAGGTAGTCTGTTGTTGAGATTTTTGTTATTCCAATGGATGGTAACCTTGTAATTATAAAAGGTAGTCTTTTGTCGAGATTTTTGTTACTCCAATGGATGGTAGCCTTGTAATTATGGAAGGTAGTCTGTTGTCGAGATTTTTGTTACTGTAATGGATGGTAGCCTTGTCATTATGGAAGGTAGTGTGTCGTTGAGATTTCTGTTACTCCAATGGATTGTAGCCTTGTTATTATGGAAGGTAGTCTGTCGTTGAGATTTCGATTACTCTAATGGATGGTAGCCTTATCATTATGGAAAGTAGTCTGTTGTTCAGATTTTTGTTACTCCAATTGATAGTAGCCTTGACATTATGGAAGGTAGTCTGTCATTATGGAAGGTAGTCTGTTGTCGAGATTTTTTTATTCCAATGGATGGTAACCTTGTCATTATAAAAGGTAGTCTTTTGTCGATATTTTTGTTACTCCAATGGATGGTAGCCTTGTCATTATGGAAGGTAGTCTGTTGTCGAGATTTTTGTTACTCCAATGGATCGTAGCCTTGTCATTATGGAAGGTTGTCAGTCGTTGAGATTTTAGTTACTCCAATGGATTATAGCCTTGTCATTATGGAAGGTAGTCTGTTGTTCAGATTTTTGTTACTCCAATGGATAGCAGCCTTGACATTATGGAAGGTAGTCTGTCATTATGGAAGGTAGTCTGTTGTCGAGATTTTTATTATTCCAATGGATGGTAACCTTGTCATTATAAAAGGTAGTCTTTTGTCGAGATTTTTGTTACTCCAATGGATGGTAGCCTTGTAATTATGGAAGGTAGTCTGTTGTCGAGATTTTTGTTACTCCAATGGATGGTAGCCTTGTCATTTTGGAAGGTAGTCTATCGTTGAGATTTCTGTTACTCCAATGGATTGTAGCCTTGTCATTATGGAAGTTACTCTGTCGTGGAGATTTCGATTACTCCAATGGATTGTAGCCTTGCCATTATGGAAGGTAGTCTGTTGTTCAGATTTTTGTTACTCCAATGGATAGTAGCCATTACATTATGGAAGGTAGTCTGTCATTATGGAAGTTAGTCTGTTGTCGAGATTTTTGTTATTCCAATGGATGGTAACCTTGTCACTATAAAAGGTAGTCTTTTGTCGAGATTTTTGTTACTCCAATGGATGGTAGCCTTGTCATTATGGAAGGTAGTCTATTATCGACATTTTTGATACTCCAATGGATGGTAGCCTTGTCATTATGGAAGGTTGTCTGTCTTTGAGATTTATGTTACTCCAATGGATTATAGCCTTGTCATTATGCAAGGTACTCTGTTGTTCAGATTTTTGTTACTCCAATGGATAGTAGCCTTGACATTATGGAAGGTAGTCTGTCATTATGGAAGGTAGTCTGTTGACGTTATTTTTGTTATTCCAATGGATGGTAACCTTGTCATTATAAAAGGTAGTCTTTTGTCGTGATTTTTGTTACTCCAATGGATGGTAGCCTTGTAATTATGGAATGTAGTCTGTTGTCGAGATTTTTGTTACTCCAATGGATGGTAGCCTTGTCAATATGGAAGGTAGTCTGTTGTTCAGATTTTTGTTAATCCAAAGGATGGTAGTCTTGTCATTATAGAAGGTAGTATGTCATTATGGAAGGTTGTCTATTGTCGAGATTTTTCTTATTCCAATGGCTGGTAACCTTGTCATTATAAAAGGTAGTCTTTTGTCGTGATTTTTGTTATTCCAATGGATGGTAGCCTTGTAATTATGGAAGGTAGTATGTTGTCGAGATTTTTGCTACTCCAATGGATGGTAGCCTTGTCATTATGGAAGGTAGTCTATCGTTGAGATTTCTGTTACTCCAATGGATTGTAGCCTTGTCATTATGGAAGGTAGTCTGTTGTTGAGATTTCGATTACTCCAATGGATTGTAGCCTTGTCATTATGGAAGGTAGTCTGTTGTTCAGATTTTTGTTACTCCAATGGAAAGTAGCCTTGACATTATGGAAGGTAGTCTGTCATTATGGAAGGTAGTCTGTTGTAGAGATTTTTATTATTCCAATGGATGGTAACCTTGTCATTATAAAAGGTAGTCTTTTATCGAGATTTTTGTTACTCCAATGGATGGTAGCCTTGTCATTATGGAAGGTAGTCTGTTGTCGAGATTTTTGTTACTCCAATGGATGGTATCCTTGTCATTATGGAAGGTTGTCTGTCATTGAGATTTATGTTACTCCAATGGATTATAGCCTTGCCATTATGGAAGGTAGTCTGTTGTTCGGATTTTTGTTACTCCAATGGATAGTAGCCTTGACATTATGGAAGGTAGTCTGTCATTATGGAAGGTAGTGTGTTGTCGAGATTTTAGTTATTCCAATGGATGGTAACCTTTTCATTATAAAAGGTAGTCTTTTGTCGAGATTTTTGTTACTCCAATGGATGGTAGCCTTGTAATTATGGAAGGTAGTCTGTTGTCGAGATTTTTGTTACTCCAATGGATGGTAGCCTTGTCATTATGGAAGGTTGTCTGTCGTTGAGATTTCTGTTACTCCAATGGATTATAGCCTTGTCATTATGAAAGGTAGTCTGTTGTTCAGATTTTTGTTACTCCAATGGATAATAGCCTTGACATTATGGAAGGTAGTCTGTCATTATGGAAGGTAGTCTATTGTCGAAATTTTTGTTATTCCAATGGATGGTAACCTTGTCATTATAAAAGGTAGTCTTTTGTCTAGATTTTTGTTACTCCAATGGACGGTAGCTTTGTAATTATGGAAGGTAGTCTGTTGTCGAGATTTTTGTTACTCCAATGGATGGTAGCCTTGTCATTATGGAAGGTAGTCTATCGTTTAGATTTCTGTTACTCCAATGGATTGTAGCCTTGTCATTATGGAATGTAGTCTGTCATTGATATTTCGATTACTCCAATAGATTGTAGCCTTGTCATTATGGAAGGTAGTCTGTTGTTCAGATTTTTGTTACTCCAATGGATAGTAGCCTTGACATTATGGAAGGTAGTCTGTCATTATGGAAGGTAGTCTGTTGTCGAGATTTTTTTTATTCCAATGGATGGTAACCTTGTCATTATAAAAGGTAGTCTTTTGTCGTGATTTTTGTTATTCCAATGGATGGTAGCCTTGTAATTATGGAAGGTAGTCTGTTGTCGAGATTTTTGTTACTCCATTGTATGGTAGCCTTGTCATTATGGAAGGTAGTCTGTCGTTGAGATTTCTGTTACTCCAATGGATTGTAGCCTTGTCATTATGGAAGGTAGTCTGTTGTTCAGATTTTTGTTACTCCAAAGGATGGTAGCCTTGTCATTATGGAAGGTAGTATGTCATTATGGAAGGTAGTCTATTGTCGAGTTTTTTGTTATTCCAATGGATGGTAACCTTTTCATTATAAAAGGTAGCCTTTTGTCAATATTTTTGTTACTCCAATGGATGGTAGCCTTGTCATTATGGAAGGTAGTTTGTTGTCGAGATTTTTGTTACTCCAATGGATGGTATCCTTGTCATTATGGAAGGTAGTCTATCGTTTAGATTTCTGTTACTCCAATGGATTATAGCCTTGTCATTATGGAAGGTAGAATGTCATTGATATTTCGATTACTCCAATAGATTGTAGCCTTGTCATTATGGAAGGTAGTCTGTTGTTCAGATTTTTGTTACTCCAATGGATAGTAGCCTTGACATTATGGAAGGTAGTCTGTCATTATGGAAGGTAGTCTGTTGTCGAGATTTTTGTTATTCCAATGGATGGTAACCTTGTCATTATAAAAGGTAGTCTTTTGTCGTGATTTTTGTTATTCCAATGGATGGTAGCCTTGTAATTATGGAAGGTAGTCTGTTGTCGAGATTTTTGTTACTCCATTGTATGGTAGCCTTGTCATTATGGAAGGTAGTATGTCGTTGAGATTTCTGTTACTCCAATGGATTGTAGCCTTGTCATTATGGAAGGTAGTCTGTTGTTCAGATTTTTGTTACTCCAAAGGATGGTAGCCTTGTCATTATGGAAGGTAGTATGTCATTATGGAAGGTAGTCTATTGTCGAGTTTTTTGTTATTCCAATGGATGGTAACCTTTTCATTATAAAAGGTAGCCTTTTGTCAATATTTTTGTTACTCCAATGGATGGTAGCCTTGTCATTATGGAAGGTAGTCTGTTGTCGAGATTTTTGTTACACCAATGGATGGTATCCTTGTCATTATGGAAGGTAGTGTGTCGTTGAGATTTCTGTTACTCCAATGGATTGTAGCCTTGTCATTATGGAAGGTAGTCTGTTGTTCAGATTTTTGTTACTCCAAAGGATGACAGCCTTGTAATTATGGAAGATAGTATGTCATTATGGAAGGTAGTCTATTGTCGAGATTTTTGTTATTCCAATGGATGGTAACCTTTTCATTATAAAAGGTAGCCTTTTGTCGATATTTTTGTTACTCCAATGGATGGTAGCCTTGTCATTATGGAAGGTAGTCTGTTGTCGAGATTTTTGTTACTCCAATGGATGGTATCCTTGTCATTATGGAAGGTTGTCTGTCATTGAGATTTATGTTACTCCAATGGATTATAGCCTTGCCATTATGGAAGGTAGTCTGTTGTTCGGATTTTTGTTACTCCAATGGATAGTAGCCTTGAAATTATGGAAGGTAGTCTGTCATTATGGAAGGTAGTGTGTTGTCGAGATTTTAGTTATTCCAATGGATGGTAACCTTTTCATTATAAAAGGTAGTCTTTTGTCGAGATTTTTGTTACTCCAATGGATGGTAGCCTTGTAATTATGGAAGGTAGTCTATTGTCGAGATTTTTGTTACTCCAATGGATGGTAGCCTTGTCATTATGGAAGGTTGTCTGTCGTTGAGATTTCTGTTACTCCAATGGATTATAGCCTTGTCATTATGAAAGGTAGTCTGTTGTTCAGATTTTTGTTACTCCAATGGATAATAGCCTTGACATTATGGAAGGTAGTCTGTCATTATGGAAGGTAGTCTATTGTCGAAATTTTTGTTATTCCAATGGATGGTAACCTTGTCATTATAAAAGGTAGTCTTTTGTCTAGATTTTTGTTACTCCAATGGACGGTAGCTTTGTAATTATGGAAGGTAGTCTGTTGTCGAGATTTTTGTTACTCCAATGGATGGTAGCCTTGTCATTATGGAAGGTAGTCTATCGTTTAGATTTCTGTTACTCCAATGGATTGTAGCCTTGTCATTATGGAATGTAGTCTGTCATTGATATTTCGATTACTCCAATAGATTGTAGCCTTGTCATTATGGAAGGTAGTCTGTTGTTCAGATTTTTGTTACTCCAATGGATAGTAGCCTTGACATTATGGAAGGTAGTCTGTCATTATGGAAGGTAGTCTGTTGTCGAGATTTTTTTTATTCCAATGGATGGTAACCTTGTCATTATAAAAGGTAGTCTTTTGTCGTGATTTTTGTTATTCCAATGGATGGTAGCCTTGTAATTATGGAAGGTAGTCTGTTGTCGAGATTTTTGTTACTCCATTGTATGGTAGCCTTGTCATTATGGAAGGTAGTCTGTCGTTGAGATTTCTGTCACTCCAATGGATTGTAGCCTTGTCATTATGGAAGGTAGTCTGTTGTTCAGATTTTTGTTACTCCAAAGGATGGTAGCCTTGTCATTATGGAAGGTAGTATGTCATTATGGAAGGTAGTCTATTGTCGAGTTTTTTGTTATTCCAATGGATGGTAACCTTTTCATTATAAAAGGTAGCCTTTTGTCAATATTTTTGTTACTCCAATGGATGGTAGCCTTGTCATTATGGAAGGTAGTTTGTTGTCGAGATTTTTGTTACTCCAATGGATGGTATCCTTGTCATTATGGAAGGTAGTCTATCGTTTAGATTTCTGTTACTCCAATGGATTATAGCCTTGTCATTATGGAAGGTAGAATGTCATTGATATTTCGATTACTCCAATAGATTGTAGCCTTGTCATTATGGAAGGTAGTCTGTTGTTCAGATTTTTGTTACTCCAATGGATAGTAGCCTTGACATTATGGAAGGTAGTCTGTCATTATGGAAGGTAGTCTGTTGTCGAGATTTTTGTTATTCCAATGGATGGTAACCTTGTCATTATAAAAGGTAGTCTTTTGTCGTGATTTTTGTTATTCCAATGGATGGTAGCCTTGTAATTATGGAAGGTAGTCTGTTGTCGAGATTTTTGTTACTCCATTGTATGGTAGCCTTGTCATTATGGAAGGTAGTATGTCGTTGAGATTTCTGTTACTCCAATGGATTGTAGCCTTGTCATTATGGAAGGTAGTCTGTTGTTCAGATTTTTGTTACTCCAAAGGATGGTAGCCTTGTCATTATGGAAGGTAGTATGTCATTATGGAAGGTAGTCTATTGTCGAGTTTTTTGTTATTCCAATGGATGGTAACCTTTTCATTATAAAAGGTAGCCTTTTGTCAATATTTTTGTTACTCCAATGGATGGTAGCCTTGTCATTATGGAAGGTAGTCTGTTGTCGAGATTTTTGTTACACCAATGGATGGTATCCTTGTCATTATGGAAGGTAGTGTGTCGTTGAGATTTCTGTTACTCCAATGGATTGTAGCCTTGTCATTATGGAAGGTAGTCTGTTGTTCAGATTTTTGTTACTCCAAAGGATGACAGCCTTGTAATTATGGAAGATAGTATGTCATTATGGAAGGTAGTCTATTGTCGAGATTTTTGTTATTCCAATGGATGGTAACCTTTTCATTATAAAAGGTAGCCTTTTGTCGATATTTTTGTTACTCCAATGGATGGTAGCCTTGTCATTATGGAAGGTAGTCTGTTGTCGAGATTTTTGTTACTCCAATGGATGGTATCCTTGTCATTATGGAAAGTTGTCTGTCGTTGAGATTTCTGTTACTCTAATGGATTATAGCCTTGTCATTATGGAAGGTAGTCTGTCGTTGAGATTTCGATTACTCCAATGGATTGTAGCCTTGTCATTATGGAAGGTAGTCTGTTGTTTAGATTTTTGTTACTCCAATGGATAATAGCCATTACATTATGGAAGGTAGTCTGTCATTATGGAAGTTAGTCTGTTGTTGAGATTTTTGTTACTCCAATGGATGGTAGCCTTGTCATTATGGAAGGTAGTCTATCGTTGAGATTTCTGTTACTCCAATGGATTGTAGCCTTGTCATTATGGAAGGTTGTCTATCGTTGATATTTCGATTACTCCAATGGATAGTAGCCATTACATTATGGAAGTTAGTCTGTCATTATGGAAGTTAGTCTGTTGTCGAGATTTTTGTTATTCCAATGGATGGTAACCTTGTCATTATAAAAGGTAGTCTTTTGTCTAGATTTTTGTTACTCCAATGGACGGTAGCCTTGTAATTATGGAAGGTAGTCTGTTGTCGAGATTTTTGTTACTCCAATGGATGATGGATGGTAGCCTTGTCATTATGGAAGGTAGTCTATCGTTTAGATTTCTCTTATTCCAATGGATTGTAGCCTTGTCATTATGGAAGGTAGTCTGACATTGATATTTTGATTACTCCAATAGATTGTAGCCTTGTCATTATGGAAGGTAGTCAGTTGTTCATATTTTTGTTACTCCAATGGATAGTAGCCTTGACATTATGGAAGGTAGTCTGTCATTATGGAAGGTAGTTTGTTGTCGAGATTTTTGTTATTCCAATGGATGGTAACCTTGTCATTATAAAAGGTAGTCTTTTGTCGTGATTTTTGTTATTCCAATGGATGGTAGCCTTGTAATTATGGAAGGTAGTCTGTTGTCGGGATTTTTGTTACTCCATTGTATGGTAGCCTTGTCATTATGGAAGGTAGTCTGTCGTTGAGATTTCTGTTACTCCAATGGATTGTAGCCTTGTCATTATGGAAGGTAGTCTGTTGTTCAGATTTTTGTTACTCCAAAGGATGGTAGCCTTGTCATTATGGAAGGTAGTATGTCATTATGGAAGGTAGTCTATTGTCGAGTTTTTTGTTATTCCAATGGATGGTAACCTTTTCATTATAAAAGGTAGCCTTTTGTCGATATTTTTGTTACTCCAATGGATGGTAGCCTTGTCATTATGGAAGGTAGTCTGTTGTCGAGATTTTTGTTACTCCAATGGATGGTATCCTTGTCATTATGGAAGGTTGTCTGTCGTTGAGATTTCTGTTACTCTAATGGATTATAGCCTTGTCATTATGGAAGGTAGTCTGTTGTTCAGATTTTTGTTACTCCAATGGATAGTAGCGTTGACATTATGGAAGGTAGTCTGTCATTATGGAAGGAAGTCTATTGTCGAGATTTTTTTTATTCCAATGGATGGTAACCTTGTCATTATAAAAGGTAGTCTTTTGTCGAGATTTTTGTTACTCCAATGGATGGTAGCCTTGTAATTATGGAAGGTAGTCTGTTGTTGAGATTTTTGTTACTCCAATGGATGGTAGCCTTGTCATTATGTAAGGTAGTCTATCGTTGAGATTTCTGTTACTCCAATGGATTGTAGCCTTGTCATTATGGAAGGTAGTCTGTCGTTGAGATTTCGATTACTCCAATGGATTGTAGCCTTGTCATTATGGAAGGTAGTCTGTTGTTCAGATTTTTGTTACTCCAATGGATAATAGCCATTACATTATGGAAGGTAGTCTGTCATTATGGAAGTTAGTCTGTTGTTGAGATATTTGTTACTCCAATGGATGGTAGCCTTGTCATTATGGAAGGTAGTCTATCGTTGAGATTTCTGTCACATCAATGGATTGTAGCCTTATCATTATGGAAGGTAGTCTGTCGTTGAGATTTCGATTACTCCAATGGATTGTAGCCTTGTCATTATGGAAGGTAGTCTGTTTTTCAGATTTTTGTTACTCCAATGGATAGTAGCCTTGACATTATGGAAGGTAGTCTGTCATTATGGAAGGTAGTCTGTTGTCGAGATTTTTGTTATTCCAATGGATGGTAACCTTGTCATTATAAAAGGTAGTCTTTTGTCTAGATTTTTGTTACTCTAATGGACGGTAGCCTTGTAATTATGGAAGGTAGTCTGTTGTCGAGATTTTTGTTACTCCAATGGATGGTAGCCTTGTCATTATGGAAGGTAGTCTATCGTTTAGATTTCTCTTACTCTAATGGATTGTAGCCTTGTCATTATGGAAGGTACTCTGACATTGATATTTCGATTACTCCAATAGATTGTAGCCTTTTCATTATGGAAGGTAGTCTGTTGTTCAAATTTTTGTTACTCCAATGGATAGTAGCCTTGACATTATAGAAGGTAGTCTGTCATTATGGAAGGTAGTCTGTTGTCGAGATTTTTGTTATTCCAATGGATGGTAACCTTGTCATTATAAAAGGTAGTCTTTTGTCGTGATTTTTGTTATTCCAATGGATGGTAGCCTTGTAATTATGGAAGGTAGTCTGTTGTCGGGATTTTTGTTACTCCATTGTATGGTAGCCTTGTCATTATGGAAGGTAGTCTGTCGTTGAGATTTCTGTTACTCCAATGGATTGTAGCCTTGTCATTATGGAAGGTAGTTTGTTGTTCAGATTTTTGTTACTCCAAAGGATGGTAGCCTTGTAATTATGGAAGGTAGTATGTCATTATGGAAGGTAGTCTATTGTCGAGATTTTTGTTATTCCAATGGATGGTAACCTTTTCATTATAAAAGGTAGCCTTTTGTCGATATTTTCGTTACTCCAATGGATGGTAGCCTTGTCATTATGGAAGGTAGTCTATTGTCTAGATTTTTGTTACTCCAATGGATGGTATCCTTGTCATTATGGAAGGTTGTCTGTCGTTGAGATTTATGTTACTCTAATGGATTATAGCCTTGTCATTATGGAAGGTAGTCTGTTGTTCAGATTTTTGTTACTCTAATGGATAGTAGCCTTGGCATTATGGAATGTAGTCTGTCATTATGGAAGGAAGTCTGTTGTCGAGATTTTTTTTATTCCAATGGATGGTAACCTTGTCATTATAAAAGGTAGTCTTTTGTCGAGATTTTTGTTACTCCAATGGATGGTAGCCTCGTAATTATGGAAGGTAGTCTGTTGTTGAGATTTTTGTTACTCCAATGGATGGTAGCTTGTCATTATGGAAGGTAGTCTATCGTTGAGATTTATGTTACTCCAATGGATTGTAGCCTTGTCATTATGGAAGGTAGTCTGTCGTTGAGATTTCGATTACTCCAATGGATTGTAGCCTTGTCATTATGGAAGGTAGTCTGTTGTTAAGATTTTTGTTACTCCAATGGATAATAGCCATTACATTATGGAAGGTAGTCTGTCATTATGGAAGTTAGTCTGTTGTCGAGATTTTTGTTATTCCAATGGATGGTAACCTTGTCATTATAAAAGGTAGTCTTTTGTCGAGATTTTTGTTACTCCAATGGATGGTAGCCTTGTCATTATGGAAGGTAGTCTGTTGTCGACATTTTTGATACTCCAATGGATGGTAGCCTTGTCATTATGTAAGGTTGTCTGTCGTTGAGATTTATGTTACTCCAATGGATTATAGCCTTGTCATTATGGAAGGTAGTCTGTTGTTCAGATTTTTGTTACTCCAATGGATAGTAGCCTTGACATTATGGAAGGTAGTCTGTCATTATGGAAGGTAGTTTGTTGTCGAGATTTTTGTTATTCCAATGGATGGTAACCTTGTCATTATAAAAGGTGGTCTTTTGTCGTGATTTTTGTTACTCCAATGGATGGTAGCCTTGTCATTATGGAAGGTAGACTGTTGTCGAGATTTTTGTTACTCCAATGGATGGTATCCTTGTCATTATGGAAGGTTGTCTGTCGTTGAGATTTCTGTTACTCCAATGGATTATAGCCTTGTCATTATGGAAGGTAGTTTGTTGTTCAGATTTTTGTTACTACAATGGATAGTAGCCTTGACATTATGGAAGGTAGTCTGTCATTATGGAAGGTAGTCTGTTGTCGAGATTTTTGTTATTCCAATGGATGGTAACCTTGTCATTATAAAAGGTAGTCTTTTATCGAAATTTTTGTTACTCCAATGGATGGTAGCCTTGTAATTATGGAAGGTAGTCTGATGTCGAGTTTTTTGTTATTCCAATGGATGGTAGCCTTGTCATTATGGAAGGTAGTTTATCGTTGAGATTTCTGTTACTCCAATGGATTGTAACCTTGTCATTATGGAAGGTAGTCTGTTGTTGAGATTTCGATTACTCCAATGGATTGTAGCCTTGTCATTATGGAAGGTAGTCTGTTGTTCAAATTTTTGTTACTCCAATGGATAGTAGCCTTGACATTATGGAAGGTAGTTTGTCATTATGGAAGGTAGTCTGTTGTTGAGATTTTTATTATTCCAATGGATGGTAACCTTGTCATTATAAAAGGTAGTCTTTTGTCGAGATTTTTGTTACTCCAATGGATGGTAGCCTTGTAATTATGGAAGGTAGTCTGTTGTCGAGATTTTTGTTACTCCAATGGATGATATCCTTGTCATTATGGAAGGTTGTCTGTCGTTGAGATTTCTGTTACTCCAATGGATTATAGCCTTGTCATTATGGAAGGTAGTTTGTTGTTCAGATTTTTGTTACTACAATGGATAGTAGCCTTGACATTATGGAAGGTAGTCTGTCATTATGGAAGGTAGTCTGTTGTCGAGATTTTTGTTATTCCAATGGATGGTAACCTTGTCATTATAAAAGGTAGTCCTTTATCGAAATTTTTGTTACTCCAATGGATGGTAACCTTGTAATTATGGAAGGTAGTCTGATGTCGAGATTTTTGTTATTCCAATGGATGGTAGCCTTGTCATTATGGAAGGTAGTTTATCGTTGAGATTTCTGTTACTCCAATGGATTGTAACCTTGTCATTATGGAAGGTAGTCTGTTGTTGAGATTTCGATTACTCCAATGGATTGTAGCCTTGTCATTATGGAAGGTATTCTGTTGTTCAAATTTTTGTTACTCCAATGGATGGTAGCTTGTCATTATGGAAGGTAGTCTATCGTTGAGATTTATGTTACTCCAATGGATTGTAGCCTTGTCATTATGGAAGGTAGTCTGTCGTTGAGATTTCGATTACTCCAATGGATTGTAGCCTTGTCATTATGGAAGGTAGTCTGTTGTTAAGATTTTTGTTACTCCAATGGATAATAGCCATTACATTATGGAAGGTAGTCTGTCATTATGGAAGTTAGTCTGTTGTCGAGATTTTTGTTATTCCAATGGATGGTAACCTTGTCATTATAAAAGGTAGTCTTTTGTCGAGATTTTTGTTACTCCAATGGATGGTAGCCTTGTCATTATGGAAGGTAGTCTGTTGTCGACATTTTTGATACTCCAATGGATGGTAGCCTTGTCATTATGGAAGGTTGTCTGTCGTTGAGATTTATGTTACTCCAATGGATTATAGCCTTGTCATTATGGAAGGTAGTATGTTGTTCAGATTTTTGTTACTCCAATGGATAGTAGCCTTGACATTATGGAAGGTAGTCTGTCATTATGGAAGGTAGTTTGTTGTCGAGATTTTTGTTATTCCAATGGATGGTAACCTTGTCATTATAAAAGGTGGTCTTTTGTCGTGATTTTTGTTACTCCAATGGATGGTAGCCTTGTCATTATGGAAGGTAGTCTGTTGTCAAGATTTTTGTTACTCCAATGGATGGTATCCTTGTCATTATGGAAGGTTGTCTGTCGTTGAGATTTCTGTTACTCCAATGGATTATAGCCTTGTCATTATGGAAGGTAGTTTGTTGTTCAGATTTTTGTTACTACAATGGATAGTAGCCTTGACATTATGGAAGGTAGTCTGTCATTATGGAAGGTAGTCTGTTGTCGAGATTTTTGTTATTCCAATGGATGGTAACCTTGTCATTATAAAAGGTAGTCTTTTATCGAAATTTTTGTTACTCCAATGGATGGTAGCCTTGTAATTATGGAAGGTAGTCTGATGTCGAGTTTTTTGTTATTCCAATGGATGGTAGCCTTGTCATTATGGAAGGTAGTTTATCGTTGAGATTTCTGTTACTCCAATGGATTGTAACCTTGTCATTATGGAAGGTAGTCTATTGTTGAGATTTCGATTACTCCAATGGATTGTAGCCTTGTCATTATGGAAGGTAGTCTGTTGTTGAGATTTCGATTACTCCAATGGATTGTAGCCTTGTCATTATGGAAGGTATTCTGTTGTTCAAATTTTTGTTACTCCAATGGATGGTAGCTTGTCATTATGGAAGGTAGTCTATCGTTGAGATTTATGTTACTCCAATGGATTGTAGCCTTGTCATTATGGAAGGTAGTTTGTCGTTGAGATTTCGATTACTCCAATGGATTGTAGCCTTGTCATTATGGAAGGTAGTCTGTTGTTAAGATTTTTGTTACTCCAATGGATAATAGCCATTACATTATGGAAGGTAGTCTGTCATTATGGAAGTTAGTCTGTTGTCGAGATTTTTGTTATTCCAATGGATGGTAACCTTGTCATTATAAAAGGTAGTCTTTTGTCGAGATTTTTGTTACTCCAATGGATGGTAGCCTTGTCATTATGGAAGGTAGTCTGTTGTCGACATTTTTGATACTCCAATGGATGGTAGCCTTGTCATTATGGAAGGTTGTCTGTCGTTGAGATTTATGTTACTCCAATGGATTATAGCCTTGTCATTATGGAAGGTAGTATGTTGTTCAGATTTTTGTTACTCCAATGGATAGTAGCCTTGACATTATGGAAGGTAGTCTGTCATTATGGAAGGTAGTTTGTTGTCGAGATTTTTGTTATTCCAATGGATGGTAACCTTGTCATTATAAAAGGTGGTCTTTTGTCGTGATTTTTGTTACTCCAATGGATGGTAGCCTTGTCATTATGGAAGGTAGTCTGTTGTCAAGATTTTTGTTACTCCAATGGATGGTATCCTTGTCATTATGGAAGGTTGTCTGTCGTTGAGATTTCTGTTACTCCAATGGATTATAGCCTTGTCATTATGGAAGGTAGTTTGTTGTTCAGATTTTTGTTACTACAATGGATAGTAGCCTTGACATTATGGAAGGTAGTCTGTCATTATGGAAGGTAGTCTGTTGTCGAGATTTTTGTTATTCCAATGGATGGTAACCTTGTCATTATAAAAGGTAGTCTTTTATCGAAATTTTTGTTACTCCAATGGATGGTAGCCTTGTAATTATGGAAGGTAGTCTGATGTCGAGTTTTTTGTTATTCCAATGGATGGTAGCCTTGTCATTATGGAAGGTAGTTTATCGTTGAGATTTCTGTTACTCCAATGGATTGTAACCTTGTCATTATGGAAGGTAGTCTATTGTTGAGATTTCGATTACTCCAATGGATTGTAGCCTTGTCATTATGGAAGGTAGTCTGTTGTTCAAATTTTTGTTACTCCAATGGATAGTAGCCTTGACATTATGGAAGGTAGTTTGTCATTATGGAAGGTAGTCTGTTGTTGAGATTTTTATTATTCCAATGGATGGTAACCTTGTCATTATAAAAGGTAGTCTTTTGTCAAGATTTTTGATACTCCAATGGATGGTAGCCTTGTAATTATGGAAGGTAGTCTGTTGTCGAGATTTTTGTTACTCCAATGGATGATATCCTTGTCATTATGGAAGGTTGTCTGTCGTTGAGATTTCAGTTACTCCAATGGATTATAGCCTTGTTATTATGGAAGGTAGTTTGTTGTTCAGATTTTTGTTACTACAATGGATAGTAGCCTTGACATTATGGAAGGTAGTCTGTCATTATGGAAGGTAGTCTGTTGTCGAGATTTTTGTTATTCCAATGGATGGTAACCTTGTCATTATAAAAGGTAGTCCTTTATCAAAATTTTTGTTACTCCAGAGGATGGTAACCTTGTAATTATGGAAGGTAGTCTGATGTCGAGATTTTTGTTATTCCAATGGATGGTAGCCTTGTCATTATGGAAGGTAGTTTATCGTTGAGATTTCTGTTACTCCAATGGATTGTAACCTTGTCATTATGGAAGGTAGTCTGTTGTTGAGATTTCGATTACTCCAATGGATTGTAGCCTTGTCATTATGGAAGGTATTCTGTTGTTCAAATTTTTGTTACTCCAATGGATGGTAGCTTGTCATTATGGAAGGTAGTCTATCGTTGAGATTTATGTTACTCCAATGGATTGTAGCCTTGTCATTATGGAAGGTAGTCCGTCGTTGAGATTTCGATTACTCCAATGGATTGTAGCCTTGTCATTATGGAAGGTAGTCTGTTGTTAAGATTTTTGTTACTCCAATGGATAATAGCCATTACATTATGGAAGGTAGTCTGTCATTATGGAAGTTAGTCTGTTGTCGAGATTTTTGTTATTCCAATGGATGGTAACCTTGTCATTATAAAAGGTAGTCTTTTGTCGAGATTTTTGTTACTCCACTGGATGGTAGCCTTGTCATTATGGAAGGTAGTCTGTTGTCGACATTTTTGATACTCCAATGGATGGTAGCCTTGTCATTATGGAAGGTTGTCTGTCGTTGAGATTTATGTTACTCCAATGGATTATAGCCTTGTCATTATGGAAGGTAGTCTGTTGTTCAGATTTTTGTTACTCCAATGGATAGTAGCCTTGACATTATGGAAGGTAGTCTGTCATTATGGAAGGTAGTTTGTTGTCGAGATTTTTGTTATTCCAATGGATGGTAACCTTGTCATTATAAAAGGTGGTCTTTTGTCGTGATTTTTGTTACTCCAATGGATGGTAGCCTTGTCATTATGGAAGGTAGACTGTTGTCGAGATTTTTGTTACTCCAATGGATGGTATCCTTGTCATTATGGAAGGTTGTCTGTCGTTGAGATTTCTGTTACTCCAATGGATTATAGCCTTGTCATTATGGAAGGTAGTTTGTTGTTCAGATTTTTGTTACTACAATGGATAGTAGCCTTGACATTATGGAAGGTAGTCTGTAATTATGGAAGGTAGTCTGTTGTCGAGATTTTTGTTATTCCAATGGATGGTAACCTTGTCATTATAAAAGGTAGTCTTTTATCGAAATTTCTGTTACTCCAATGGATGGTAGCCTTGTAATTATGGAAGGTAGTCTGATGTCGAGTTTTTTGTTATTCCAATGGATGGTAGCCTTGTCATTATGGAAGGTAGTTTATCGTTGAGATTTCTATTACTCCAATGGATTGTAACCTTGTCATTATGGAAGGTAGTCTGTTGTTGAGATTTCGATTACTCCAATGGATTGTAGCCTTGTCATTATGGAAGGTAGTCTGTTGTTCAAATTTTTGTTACTCCAATGGATAGTAGCCTTGACATTATGGAAGGTAGTTTGTCATTATGGAAGGTAGTCTGTTGTTGAGATTTTTATTATTCCAATGGATGGTAACCTTGTCATTATAAAAGGTAGTCTTTTGTCGAGATTTTTGTTACTCCAATGGATGGTAGCCTTGTAATTATGGAAGGTAGTCTGTTGTCGAGATTTTTGTTACTCCAATGGATGATATCCTTGTCATTATGGAAGGTTGTCTGTCGTTGAGATTTCTGTTACTCCAATGGATTATAGCCTTGTCATTATGGAAGGTAGTTTGTTGTTCAGATTTTTGTTACTACAATGGATAGTAGCCTTGACATTATGGAAGGTAGTCTGTCATTATGGAAGGTAGTCTGTTGTCGAGATTTTTGTTATTCCAATGGATGGTAACCTTGTCATTATAAAAGGTAGTCCTTTATCGAAATTTTTGTTACTCCAATGGATGGTAACCTTGTAATTATGGAAGGTAGTCTGATGTCGAGATTTTTGTTATTCCAATGGATGGTAGCCTTGTCATTATGGAAGGTAGTTTATCGTTGAGATTTCTGTTACTCCAATGGATTGTAACCTTGTCATTATGGAAGGTAGTCTGTTGTTGAGATTTCGATTACTCCAATGGATTGTAGCCTTGTCATTATGGAAGGTAGTCTGTTGTTCAAATTTTTGTTACTCCAATGGATAGTAGCCTTGACATTATGGAAGGTAGTTTGTCATTATGGAAGGTAGTCTGTTGTTGAGATTTTTATTATTCCAATGGATGGTAACCTTGTCATTATAAAAGGTAGTCTTTTGTCGAGATTTTTGTTACTCCAATGGATGGTAGCCTTGTAATTATGGAAGGTAGTCTGTTGTCGAGATTTTTGTTACTCCAATGGATGATATCCTTGTCATTATGGAAGGTTGTCTGTCGTTGAGATTTCTGTTACTCCAATGGATTATAGCCTTGTCATTATGGAAGGTAGTTTGTTGTTCAGATTTTTGTTACTACAATGGATAGTAGCCTTGACATTATGGAAGGTAGTCTGTCATTATGGAAGGTAGTCTGTTGTCGAGATTTTTGTTATTCCAATGGATGGTAACCTTGTCATTATAAAAGGTAGTCCTTTATCGAAATTTTTGTTACTCCAATGGATGGTAACCTTGTAATTATGGAAGGTAGTCTGATGTCGAGATTTTTGTTATTCCAATGGATGGTAGCCTTGTCATCATGGAAGGTAGTTTATCGTTGAGATTTCTGTTACTCCAATGGATTGTAACCTTGTCATTATGGAAGGTAGTCTGTTGTTGAGATTTCGATTACTCCAATGGATTGTAGCCTTGTCATTATGGAAGGTATTCTGTTGTTCAAATTTTTGTTACTCCAATGGATGGTATCTTGTCATTATGGAAGGTAGTCTATCGTTGAGATTTATGTTACTCCAATGGATTGTAGCCTTGTCATTATGGAAGGTAGTCTGTCGTTGAGATTTCGATTACTCCAATGGATTGTAGCCTTGTCATTATGGAAGGTAGTCTGTTGTTAAGATTTTTGTTACTCCAATGGATAATAGCCATTACATTATGGAAGGTAGTCTGTCATTATGGAAGTTAGTCTGTTGTCGAGATTTTTGTTATTCCAATGGATGGTAACCTTGTCATTATAAAAGGTAGTCTTTTGTCGAGATTTTTGTTACTCCAATGGATGGTAGCCTTGTCATTATGGAAGGTAGTCTGTTGTCGACATTTTTGATACTCCAATGGATGGTAGCCTTGTCATTGTGGAAGGTTGTCTGTCGTTGAGATTTATGTTACTCCAATGGATTATAGCCTTGTCATTATGGAAGGTAGTATGTTGTTCAGATTTTTGTTACTCCAATGGATAGTAGCCTTGACATTATGGAAGGTAGTCTGTCATTATGGAAGGTAGTCTGTTGTTGAGATTTTTGTTATTCCAATGGATGGTAACCTTGTCATTATAAAAGGTGGTCTTTTGTCGTGATTTTTGTTACTCCAATGGATGGTAGCCTTGTCATTATGGAAGGTAGTCTGTTGTCGAGATTTTTGTTACTCCAATGGATGGT
The DNA here is from genome assembly GCA_948472305.1 of Vicia faba. NCBI lineage: Eukaryota > Viridiplantae > Streptophyta > Magnoliopsida > Fabales > Fabaceae > Vicia > Vicia faba. Next base: position 558,534,368 of record OX451739.1, read on the forward strand.
ATCCTTGTCATTATGGAAGGTTGTCTGTCGTTGAGATTTCTGTTACTCCAATGGATTATAGCCTTGTCATTATGGAAGGTAGTTTGTTGTTCAGATTTTTGTTACTACAATGGATAGTAGCCTTGACATTATGGAAGGTAGTCTGTCATTATGGAAGGTAGTCTGTTGTCGAGATTTTTGTTATTCCAATGGATGGTAACCTTGTCATTATAAAAGGTAGTCTTTTATCGAAATTTTTGTTACTCCAATGGATGGTAGCCTTGTAATTATGGAAGGTAGTCTGATGTCGAGTTTTTTGTTATTCCAATGGATGGTAGCCTTGTCATTATGGAAGGTAGTTTATCGTTGAGATTTCTGTTACTCCAATGGATTGTAACCTTGTCATTATGGAAGGTAGTCTGTTGTTGAGATTTCGATTACTCCAATGGATTGTAGCCTTGTCATTATGGAAGGTAGTCTGTTGTTCAAATTTTTGTTACTCCAATGGATAGTAGCCTTGACATTATGGAAGGTAGTTTGTCATTATGGAAGGTAGTCTGTTGTTGAGATTTTTATTATTCCAATGGATTGTAACCTTGTCATTATAAAAGGTAGTCTTTTGTCGAGATTTTTGTTACTCCAATGGATGGTAGCCTTGTAATTATGGAAGGTAGTCTGTTGTCGAGATTTTTGTTACTCCAATGGATGATATCCTTGTCATTATGGAAGGTTGTCTGTCGTTGAGATTTTTGTTACTCCAATGGATTATAGCCTTGTCATTATGGAAGGTAGTTTGTTGTTCAGATTTTTGTTACTACAATGGATAGTAGCCTTGACATTATGGAAGGTAGTCTGTCATTATGGAAGGTAGTCTGTTGTCGAGATTTTTGTTATTCCAATGGATGGTAACCTTGTCATTATAAAAGGTAGTCCTTTATCGAAATTTTTGTTACTCCAATGGATGGTAACCTTGTAATTATGGAAGGTAGTCTGATGTCGAGATTTTTGTTATTCCAATGGATGGTAGCCTTGTCATTATGGAAGGTAGTTTATCGTTGAGATTTCTGTTACTCCAATGGATTGTAACCTTGTCATTATGGAAGGTAGTCTGTTGTTGAGATTTCGATTACTCCAATGGATTGTAGCCTTGTCATTATGGAAGGTATTCTGTTGTTCAAATTTTTGTTACTCCAATGGATGGTAGCTTGTCATTATGGAAGGTAGTCTATCGTTGAGATTTATGTTACTCCAATGGATTGTAGCCTTGTCATTATGGAAGGTAGTCTGTCGTTGAGATTTCGATTACTCCAATGGATTGTAGCCTTGTCATTATGGAAGGTAGTCTGTTGTTAAGATTTTTGTTACTCCAATGGATAATAGCCATTACATTATGGAAGGTAGTCTGTCATTATGGAAGTTAGTCTGTTGTCGAGATTTTTGTTATTCCAATGGATGGTAACCTTGTCATTATAAAAGGTAGTCTTTTGTCGAGATTTTTGTTACTCCAATGGATGGTAGCCTTGTCATTATGGAAGGTAGTCTGTTGTCGACATTTTTGATACTCCAATGGATGGTAGCCTTGTCATTATGGAAGGTTGTCTGTCGTTGAGATTTATGTTACTCCAATGGATTATAGCCTTGTCATTATGGAAGGTAGTATGTTGTTCAGATTTTTGTTACTCCAATGGATAGTAGCCTTGACATTATGGAAGGTAGTCTGTCATTATGGAAGGTAGTTTGTTGTTGAGATTTTTGTTATTCCAATGGATGGTAACCTTGTCATTATAAAAGGTGGTCTTTTGTCGTGATTTTTGTTACTCCAATGGATGGTAGCCTTGTCATTATGGAAGGTAGTCTGTTGTCGAGATTTTTGTTACTCCAATGGATGGTATCCTTGTCATTATGGAAGGTTGTCTGTCGTTGAGATTTCTGTTACTCCAATGGATTATAGCCTTGTCATTATGGAAGGTAGTTTGTTGTTCAGATTTTTGTTACTACAATGGATAGTAGCGTTGACATTATGGAAGGTAGTCTGTCATTATGGAAGGTAGTCTGTTGTCGAGATTTTTGTTATTCCAATGGATGGTAACCTTGTCATTATAAAAGGTAGTCTTTTATCGAAATTTTTATTACTCCAATGGATGGTAGCCTTGTAATTATGGAAGGTAGTCTGATGTCGAGTTTTTTGTTATTCCAATGGATGGTAGCCTTGTCATTATGGAAGGTAGTTTATCGTTGAGATTTCTGTTACTCCAATGGATTGTAACCTTGTCATTATGGAAGGTAGTCTATTGTTGAGATTTCGATTACTCCAATGGATTGTAGCCTTGTCATTATGGAAGGTAGTCTGTTGTTCAAATTTTTGTTACTCCAATGGATAGTAGCCTTGACATTATGGAAGGTAGTTTGTCATTATGGAAGGTAGTCTGTTGTTGAGATTTTTATTATTCCAATGGATGGTAACCTTGTCATTATAAAAGGTAGTCTTCTGTCAAGATTTTTGTTACTCCAATGGATGGTAGCCTTGTAATTATGGAAGGTAGTCTGTTGTCGAGATTTTTGTTACTCCAATGGATGATATCCTTGTCATTATGGAAGGTTGTCTGTCGTTGAGATTTCAGTTACTCCAATGGATTATAGCCTTGTCATTATGGAAGGTAGTTTGTTGTTCAGATTTTTGTTACTACAATGGATAGTAGCCTTGACATTATGGAAGGTAGTCTGTCATTATGGAAGGTAGTCTGTTGTCGAGATTTTTGTTATTCCAATGGATGGTAACCTTGTCATTATAAAAGGTAGTCCTTTATCGAAATTTTTGTTACTCCAGAGGATGGTAACCTTGTAATTATGGAAGGTAGTCTGATGTCGAGATTTTTGTTATTCCAATGGATGGTAGCCTTGTCATTATGGAAGGTAGTTTATCGTTGAGATTTCTGTTACTCCAATGGATTGTAACCTTGTCATTATGGAAGGTAGTCTGTTGTTGAGATTTCGATTACTCCAATGGATTGTAGCCTTGTCATTATGGAAGGTATTCTGTTGTTCAAATTTTTGTTACTCCAATGGATGGTAGCTTGTCATTATGGAAGGTAGTCTATCGTTGAGATTTATGTTACTCCAATGGATTGTAGCCTTGTCATTATGGAAGGTAGTCTGTCGTTGAGATTTCGATTACTCCAATGGATTGTAGCCTTGTCATTATGGAAGGTAGTCTGTTGTTAAGATTTTTGTTACTCCAATGGATAATAGCCATTACATTATGGAAGGTAGTCTGTCATTATGGAAGTTAGTCTGTTGTCGATATTTTTGTTATTCCAATGGATGGTAACCTTGTCATTATAAAAGGTAGTCTTTTGTCGAGATTTTTGTTACTCCAATGGATGGTAGCCTTGTCATTATGGAAGGTAGTCTGTTGTCGACATTTTTGATACTCCAATGGATGGTAGCCTTGTCATTATGGAAGGTTGTCTGTCGTTGAGATTTATGTTACTCCAATGGATTATAGCCTTGTCATTATGGAAGGTAGTCTGTTGTTCAGATTTTTGTTACTCCAATGGATAGTAGCCTTGACATTATGGAAGGTAGTCTGTCATTATGGAAGGTAGTTTGTTGTCGATATTTTTGTTATTCCAATGGATGGTAACCTTGTCATTATAAAAGGTGGTCTTTTGTCGTGATTTTTGTTACTCCAATGGATGGTAGCCTTGTCATTATGGAAGGTAGTCTGTTGTCGAGATTTTTGTTACTCCAATGGATGGTATCCTTGTCATTATGGAAGGTTGTCTGTCGTTCAGATTTCTGTTACTCCAATGGATTATAGCCTTGTCATTATGGAAGGTAGTCTGTTGTTCAGATTTTTGTTACTACAATGGATAGTAGCCTTGACATTATGGAAGGTAGTCTGTCATTATGGAAGGTAGTCTGTTGTCGAGATTTTTGTTATTCCAATGGATGGTAACCTTGTCATTATAAAAGGTAGTCTTTTATCGAAATTTTTGTTACTCCAATGGATGGTAGCCTTGTAATTATGGAAGGTAGTCTGATGTCGATTTTTTTGTTATTCCAATGGATGGTAGCCTTGTCATTATGGAAGGTAGTTTATCGTTGAGATTCCTGTTACTCCAATGGATTGTAACCTTGTCATTATGGAAGGTAGTCTGTTGTTGAGATTTCGATTACTCCAATGGATTGTAGCCTTGTCATTATGGAAGGTAGTCTGTTGTTCAGATTTTTGTTACTCCAATGGATAGTAGCCTTGACATTATGGAAGGTAGTCTATCATTATGGAAGGTAGTCTGTTGTCGATATTTTTATTATTCCAATGGATGGTAACCTTATCATTATAAAAGGTAGTCTTTTATCGAGATTTTTGTTACTCCAATGGATGGTAGCCTTGTAATTATGGAAGGTAGTCTGTTGTCGAGATTTTTGTTACTCCAATGGATGGTAGCCTTGTCATTATGGAAGGTTGTCTGTCGTTGAGATTTCTGTTACTCCAATGGATTATAGCCTTTTCATTATGAAAGGTAGTCTGTTGTTCAAATTTTTGTTACTCCAATGGATAGTAGCCTTGACATTATGGAAGGTAGTCTGTCATTATGGAAGGTAGTCTGTTGTCGAGATTTTTGTTATTCCAATGGATGGTAACCTTGTCATTATAAAACGTAGTCTTTTGTCTAGATTTTTGTTACTCCAATGGATGGTAGCCTTGTAATTATGGAAGGTAGTCTGTTGTCGAGATTTTTGTTACTCCAATGGATGGTAGCCTTGTCATTATGGAAGGTAGTCTATCGTTGAGATTTCTGTTACTCCAATGGATTTTAGCCTTGTCATTATGGGAGGTAGTTTGTCATTGATATTTCAATTACTCTAATGGGTTGTAGCCTTGTCATTATGGAAGGTAGTCTGTTGTTCAGATTTTTGTTACTCCAATGGATAGTAGCCTTGACATTACGGAAGGTAGTCTGTCATTATGGAAGGTAGTCTGTTGTCGAGATTTTTGTTATTACAATGGATGGTATCCTTGTCATTATAAAAGGTAGTCTTTTGTCTTGATTTTTGTTATTCCAATGAAGGGTAGCCTTGTAATTATGGAAGGTAGTCTGTTGTCGAGATTTTTGTTACTCTAATGTATGGTAGCCTTGTCATTATGGAAGGTTGTCTGTCATTGAGATTTATGTTACTCCAATGAATTATAGCCTTGCCATTATGGAAGGTAGTCTGTTGTTCAGATTTTTGTTACTCCAATGGATAGTAGCCTTGACATTATGGAAGGTAGTCTGTTGTCGAGATTTTAGTTATTCTAATGGATGGTAACCTTGTCATTATAAAAGGTAGTATTTTGTCGATATTTTTGTTACTCCAATGGATGGTAGCCTGGTAATTATGGAAGGTAGTCTGTTGTCGAGATTTTTGTTACTCCAATAGATGGTAGCCTTGTCATTATGGAAGGTAGTCTGTCGTTGAGGTTTCTGTTACTCCAATGGATTGTAGCCTTGTCATTATGGAAGGTAGTCTGTTGTTCAGATTTTTGTTACTCCAAAGGATGGTAGCATTGTCATTATGGAAGGTAGTATGTCATTATGGAAGGTAGTCTATTATCGAGATTTTTGTTATTCCAATGGATGGTAACCTTTTCATTATAAAAGGTAGCCTTTTGTCGATATATTTGTTACTCCAATGGATGGTAGCCTTGTCATTATGGAAGGTAGTCTGTTGTCGAGATTTTTGTTACTCCAATGGATGGTAGCCTTGTAATTATGGAAGGTAGTCTCTTGTCTAGATTTTTGTTACTCCAATGGATGGTAGCCTTGTCATTATGGAAGGTTGTCTGTCGTTGAGATATTTTTCTTCAATGGATTATAGCCTTGTCATTATGGAAGGTAGTCTGTTGTTCAGATTTTTGTGACTCCAATGGATAGTAACCTTGACATTATGGAAGGTAGTCTATCATTATGGAAGGTAGTCTGTTGTCGAGATTTTTGTTATTCCAATGGATGGAAACCTTGTCATTATAAAAGGTAGTCTTTTGTCTAGATTTTTGTTACTCCAATGGATGGTAGCCTTGTAATTATGGAAGGTAGTCTGTTGTCGAGATTTTTGTTACTCCAATGGATGGTAGCCTTGTCATTATGGAAGGTTGTCTGTCGTTGAGATTTCTGTTACTACAATGGATTGTAGCCTTGTCATTATGGAAGGTAGTCTGTCATTGATATTTCGATTACTCCAATGGATTGTAGCCTTGTCATTATGGAAGGTAGTCTGTTGTTCAGATTTTTGTTACTCCAATGGATAGTAGCGTTGACATTATGGAAGGTAGTCTGTCCTTATGGAAGGTAGTCTGTTGTCGAGATTTTAGTTATTACAATGGATGGTAACCTTGTCATTATAAAAGGTAGTCTTTTGTCGAGATTTTTGTTACTCCAATGGATGGTAGCCTTGTCATTATGGAAGGTAGTCTCTTGTCGAGATTTTTGTTACTCCAATGGATGGTATCCTTGTCATTATGGAAGGTTGTTTGTCGTTGAGATTTCCGTTACTCCAATGGATGGTAGCCTTGTCATTATGGAAGGTAGTCTATTGTTCAGATTTTTGTTACTCCAATTGATAGTAGCCTTGACATTATGGAAGGTAGTTTATCATTATGGATGGTAGTCTATTGTCGAGATTTTTGTTATTTCAATGGATGGTAACCTTGTCATTATAAAAGGTAGTATTTTGTCAATAATTTTTGTTACACCAATGGATGGTAGCCTTGTCATTATGGAAGGTAGTCTATCGTTGAGATTTCTGTTACTCCAATGGATTGTAGCCTTGTCATTATGGAAGGTAGTCTGGCGTTGAGATTTCGATTACTCCAATGGACTGTAGCCTTGTAATTATGGAAGGTAGTCTGTTGTTCAGATTTTTGTTACTCCAATGGATAGTAGCCTTGACATTATAGAAGGTAGTCTGTCCTTATGGAAGGTAGTCTGTTGTCGAGATTTTTGTTATTCCAATGGATTGCAACCTTGTCGTTATAAAAGGTAGTCTTTTGTCGAGATTTTTGTTACTCCAATGGATGGTAGCCTTGTCATTATGGAAGGTAGTTTGTTGTCGAGATTTTTGTTACTCCAATGGATGGTAGCCTTGTAATTATGGAAGGTAGTTTGTTGTTGAGATTTTTGTTACTCCAATGGACGGTAGCCTTGTCATTATGGAAGGTAGTCTATCGTTGAGATTTCTGTTACTCCAATGGATTATAGCCTTGTCATTATGGAAGGTAGTCTGTCATTGATATTTCGATTACTCCAATGGATTGTAGCCTTGTCATTATGGAAGGTAGTCTGTTGTTCATATTTTTGTTACTCCAATGGATAGTAGCCTTGACATTATGGAAGGTAGTCTGGCATTATGGAAGGTAGTCTGTTGTCTAGATTTTAGTTATTATAGTGGATGGTAACCTTGTCATTATAAAAGGTAGTCTTTTGTCGAAATTTTTGTTACTCCAATGGATGGTAGCCTTGTCATTATGGAAGGTAGTCTCTTGTCGAGATTTTTGTTACTCCAATGGATGGTATCCTTGTCATTATGGAAGGTTGTTTGTCGTTGAGATTTTTGTTACTCCAATGGATTATAGCCTTGTCATTATGGAAGGTAGTCTATTGTTCAGATTTTTGTTACTCCAATTGATAGTAGCCTTGACATTATGGAAGGTAGTTTATCATTATGGATGGTAGTCTATTGTCAAGATTTTTGTTATTTCAATGGATGGTAACCTTGTCATTATAAAAGGTAGTATTTTGTCAATAATTTTTGTTACACCAATGGATGGTAGCCTTGTCATTATGGAAGGTAGTCTATCGTTGAAATTTCTGTTACTCCAATGGATTGTAGCCTTGTCATTATGGAAGGTAGTCTGGCGTTGAGATTTCGATTACTCCAATGGATTGTAGCCTTGTAATTATGGAAGGTAGTCTGTTGTTCAGATTTTTGTTACTCCAATGGATAGTAGCCTTGACATTATAGAAGGTAGTCTGTCCTTATGGAAGGTAGTCTGTTGTCGAGATTTTTGTTATTCCAATGGATTGCAACCTTGTCGTTATAAAAGGTAGTCTTTTGTCGAGATTTTTGTTACTCCAATGGATGGTAGCCTTGTCATTATGGAAGGTAGTTTGTTGTCGAGATTTTTGTTACTCTAATGGATGGTAGCCTTGTAATTATGGAAGGTAGTTTGTTGTTGAGATTTTTGTTACTCCAATGGACGGTAGCCTTGTCATTATGGAAGGTAGTCAATCGTTGAGATTTCTGTTACTCCAATGGATTATAGCCTTGTCATTATGGAAGGTAGTCTGTCATTGATATTTCGATTACTCCAATGGATTGTAGCCTTGTCATTATGGAAGGTAGTCTGTTGTTCATATTTTTGTTACTCCAATGGATAATAGCCTTGACATTATGGAAGGTAGTCTGGCATTATGGAAGGTAGTCTGTTGTCTAGATTTTAGTTATTACAGTGGATGGTAACCTTGTCATTATAAAAGGTAGTCTTTTGTCGAGATTTTTGTTACTCCAATGGATGGTAGCCTTGTAATTATGGAAGGTAGTCTGTTGTCGAGATTTTTGTTACTCCAATGGATGGTAGCCTTGTCATTATGGAAGGTTGTTTGTCGTTGAGATTTCTGTTACTCCAATGGATTATAGCCTTTTCATTATGAAAGGTAGTCTGTTGTTCAAATTTTTGTTACTCCAATGGATAGTAGCCTTGACATTATGGAAGGTAGTCTGTCATTATGGAAGGTAGTCTGTTGTCGAGATTTTTGTTATTCCAATGGATGGTAACCTTGTCATTATAAAAGGTAGTCTTTTGTCTAGATTTTTGTTACTCCAATGGATGGTAGCCTTGTAATTATGGAAGGTAGTCTGTTGTCGAGATTTTTGTTACTCCAATGGATGGTAGCCTTGTCATTATGGAAGGTAGTCTATCATTGAGATTTCTGTTACTCCAATGGATTTTAGCCTTGTCATTATGGGAGGTAGTTTGTCATTGATATTTCGATTACTCTAATGGGTTGTAGCCTTGTCATTATGGAAGGTAGTCTGTTGTTCAGATTTTTGTTACTCCAACGGATAGTAGCCTTGACATTATGGAAGGTAGTCTGTCATTATGGAAGGTAGTCTGTTGTCGAGATTTTTGTTATTACAATGGATGGTATCCTTGTCATTATAAAAGGTAGTCTTTTGTCTTGATTTTTGTTATTCCAATGAAGGGTAGCCTTGTAATTATGGAAGGTAGTCTGTTGTCGAGATTTTTGTTACTCTAATGTATGGTAGCCTTGTCATTATGGAAGGTTGTCTGTCATTGAGATTTATGTTACTCCAATGAATTATAGCCTTGCCATTATGGAAGGTAGTCTGTTGTTCAGATTTTTGTTACTCCAATGGATAGTAGCCTTGACATTATGGAAGGTAGTCTGTTGTCGAGATTTTAGTTATTCCAATGGATGGTAACCTTGTCATTATAAAAGGTAGTATTTTGTCGATATTTTTGTTACTCCGATGGATGGTAGCCTGGTAATTATGGAAGGTAGTCTGTTGTCGAGATTTTTGTTACTCCAATAGATGGTAGCCTTGTCATTATGGAAGGTAGTCTGTCGTTGAGGTTTCTGTTACTCCAATGGATTGTAGCCTTGTCATTATGGAAGGTAGTCTGTTGTTCAGATTTTTGTTACTCCAAAGGATGGTAGCATTGTCATTATGGAAGGTAGTATGTCATTATGGAAGGTAGTCTATTATCGAGATTTTTGTTATTCCAATGGATGGTAACCTTTTCATTATAAAAGGTAGCCTTTTGTCGATATATTTGTTACTCCAATGGATGGTAGCCTTGTCATTATGGAAGGTAGTCTGTTGTCGAGATTTTTGTTACTCCAATGGATGGTAGCCTTGTAATTATGGAAGGTAGTCTGTTGTCTAGATTTTTGTTACTCCAATGGATGGTAGCCTTGTCATTATGGAAGGTTGTCTGTCGTTGAGATATTTTTCTTCAATGGATTATAGCCTTGTCATTATGGAAGGTAGTCTGTTGTTCAGATTTTTGTGACTCCAATGGATAGTAACCTTGACATTATGGAAGGTAGTCTATCATTATGGAAGGTAGTCTGTTGTCGAGATTTTTGTTATTCCAATGGATGGAAACCTTGTCATTATAAAAGGTAGTCTTTTGTCTAGATTTTTGTTACTCCAATGGATGGTAGCCTTGTAATTATGGAAGGTAGTCTGTTGTCGAGATTTTTGTTACTCCAATGGATGGTAGCCTTGTCATTATGGAAGGTTGTCTGTCGCTGAGATTTCTGTTACTACAATGGATTGTAGCCTTGTCATTATGGAAGGTAGTCTGTCATTGATATTTCGATTACTCCAATGGATTGTAGCCTTGTCATTATGGAAGGTAGTCTGTTGTTCAGATTTTTGTTACTCCAATGGATAGTAGCGTTGACATTATGGAAGGTAGTCTGTCCTTATGGAAGGTAGTCTGTTGTCGAGATTTTAGTTATTACAATGGATGGTAACCTTGTCATTATAAAAGGTAGTCTTTTGTCGAGATTTTTGTTACTCCAATGGATGGTAGCCTTGTCATTATGGAAGGTAGTCTCTTGTCGAGATTTTTGTTACTCCAATGGATGGTATCCTTGTCATTATGGAAGGTTGTTTGTCGTTGAGATTTCCGTTACTCCAATGGATGGTAGCCTTGTCATTATGGAAGGTAGTCTATTGTTCAGATTTTTGTTACTCCAATTGATAGTAGCCTTGACATTATGGAAGGTAGTTTATCATTATGGATGGTAGTCTATTGTCGAGATTTTTGTTATTTCAATGGATGGTAACCTTGTCATTATAAAAGGTAGTATTTTGTCAATAATTTTTGTTACACCAATGGATGGTAGCCTTGTCATTATGGAAGGTAGTCTATCGTTGAGATTTCTGTTACTCCAATGGATTGTAGCCTTGTCATTATGGAAGGTAGTCTGGCGTTGAGATTTCGATTACTCCAATGGACTGTAGCCTTGTAATTATGGAAGGTAGTCTGTTGTTCAGATTTTTGTTACTCCAATGGATAGTAGCCTTGACATTATAGAAGGTAGTCTGTCCTTATGGAAGGTAGTCTGCTGTCGAGATTTTTGTTATTCCAATGGATTGCAACCTTGTCGTTATAAAAGGTAGTCTTTTGTCGAGATTTTTGTTACTCCAATGGATGGTAGCCTTGTCATTATGGAAGGTAGTTTGTTGTCGAGATTTTTGTTACTCTAATGGATGGTAGCCTTGTAATTATGGAAGGTAGTTTGTTGTTGAGATTTTTGTTACTCCAATGGACGGTAGCCTTGTCATTATGGAAGGTAGTCTATCGTTGAGATTTCTGTTACTCCAATGGATTATAGCCTTGTCATTATGGAAGGTAGTCTGTCATTGATATTTCGATTACTCCAATGGATTGTAGCCTTGTCATTATGGAAGGTAGTCTGTTGTTCATATTTTTGTTACTCCAATGGATAGTAGCCTTGACATTATGGAAGGTAGTCTGGCATTATGGAAGGTAGTCTGTTGTCTAGATTTTAGTTATTACAGTGGATGGTAACCTTGTCATTATAAAAGGTAGTCTTTTGTCGAAATTTTTGTTACTCCAATGGATGGTAGCCTTGTCATTATGGAAGGTAGTCTCTTGTCGAGATTTTTGTTACTCCAATGGATGGTATCCTTGTCATTATGGAAGGTTGTTTGTCGTTGAGATTTTTGTTACTCCAATGGATTATAGCCTTGTCATTATGGAAGGTAGTCTATTGTTCAGATTTTTGTTACTCCAATTGATAGTAGCCTTGACATTATGGAAGGTAGTTTATCATTATGGATGGTAGTCTATTGTCGAGATTTTTGTTATTTCAATGGATGGTAACCTTGTCATTATAAAAGGTAGTATTTTGTCAATAATTTTTGTTACACCAATGGATGGTAGCCTTGTCATTATGGAAGGTAGTCTATCGTTGAAATTTCTGTTACTCTAATGGATTGTAGCCTTGTCATTATGGAAGGTAGTCTGGCGTTGAGATTTCGATTACTCCAATGGATTGTAGCCTTGTAATTATGGAAGGTAGTCTGTTGTTCAGATTTTTCTTACTCCAATGGATAGTAGCCTTGACATTATAGAAGGTAGTCTGTCCTTATGGAAGGTAGTCTGTTGTCGAGATTTTTGTTATTCCAATGGATTGCAACCTTGTCGTTATAAAAGGTAGTCTTTTGTCGAGATTTTTGTTACTCCAATGGATGGTAGCCTTGTCATTATGGAAGGTAGTTTGTTGTCGAGATTTTTGTTACTCCAATGGATGGTAGCCTTGTAATTATGGAAGGTAGTTTGTTGTTGAGATTTTTGTTACTCCAATGGACGGTAGCCTTTCATTATGGAAGGTAGTCAATCGTTGAGATTTCTGTTACTCCAATGGATTATAGCCTTGTCATTATGGAAGGTAGTCTGTCATTGATATTTCGATTACTCCAATGGATTGTAGCCTTGTCATTATGGAAGGTAGTCTGTTGTTCATATTTTTGTTACTCCAATGGATAATAGCCTTGACATTATGGAAGGTAGTCTGGCATTATGGAAGGTAGTCTGTTGTCTAGATTTTAGTTATTACAGTGGATGGTAACCTTGTCATTATAAAAGGTAGTCTTTTGTCGAGATTTTTGTTACTCCAATGGATGGTAGCCTTGTCATTATGGAAGGTAGTCTGTTGTCGAGATTTTTGTTACTCCAATGGATGGTAGCCTTGTCATTATGGAAGGTTGTCTGTCATTGAGATTTTTGTTACTCCAATGGATTATAGCCTTGTCATTATGGAACTAGTCTGTTGTTCAGATTTTTGTTACTCCAATTGATAGTAGCCTTGACATTATGGAAGGTAGTTTGTCATTATGGATGGTAGTCTATTTTCGAGATTTTTGTTATTTCAATGGATGGTAACCTTGTCATTATAAAAGGTAGTATTTTGTCAATAATTTTTGTTACACCAATGGATGGTAGCCTTGTCATTATGGAAGGTAGTCTATCGTTGAGATTTCTGTTACTCCAATGGATTGTAGCCTTGTCATTATGGAAGGTAGTCTGGCGTTGAGATTTCGATTACTCCAATGGACTGTAGCCTTGTCATTATGGAAGGTAGTCTGTTGTTCAGATTTTTGTTACTCCGATGGATAGTAGCCTTGACATTATAGAAGGTAGCCTGTCCTTATGGAATGTAGTCTGTTGTCGAGATTTTTGTTATTCCAATGGATGGTAACCTTGTCGTTATAAAAGGTAGTCTTTTATCGAGATTTTTGTTACTCCAATGGATGGTAGCCTTGTCATTATGGAAGGTAGTTTGTTGTCGAGATTTTTGTTACTCCAATGGATGGTTGCCTTGTCATTATGGAAGGTAGTCTGTTGTTGAGATTTTTGTTACTCCAATGGATGGTAGCCTTGTCATTATGGAAGGTAGTCTATCGTTGAGATTTCTGTTACTCCAATGGATTATAGCCTTGTCATTATGGAAGGTAGTTTGTCATTGATATTTCGATTACTCCAATGGATTGTAGCCTTGTCATTATGGAAGGTAGTCTGTTGTTCATATTTTTGTTACTCCAATGGATAGTAGCCTTGACATTATGGAAGGTAGTCTGGCATTATGGAAGGTAGTCTGTTGTCTAGATTTTAGTTATTACAGTGGATGGTAACCTTGTCATTATAAAAGGTAGTCTTTTGTCGAGATTTTTGTTACTCCAATGGATGGTAGCCTTGTCATTATGGAAGGTAGTCTGTTGTCGAGATTTTTGTTACTCCAATGGATGGTAGCCTTGACATTATGGAAGGTTGTCTGTCATTGAGATTTTTGTTACTCCACTGGATTATAGCCTTGTCATTATGGAACTAGTCTGTTGTTCAGATTTTTGTTACTCCAATTGATAGTAGCCTTGACATTATGGAAGGTAGTTTGTCATTATGGATGGTAGTCTATTTTCGAGATTTTTGTTATTTCAATGGATGGTAACCTTGTCATTATAAAAGGTAGTATTTTGTTAATAATTTTTGTTACACCAATGGATGGTAGCCTTGTCATTATGGAAGGTAGTCTATCGTTGAGATTTCTGTTACTCCAATGGATTGTAGCCTTGTCATTATGGAAGGTAGTCTGGCGTTGAGATTTCGATTACTCCAATGGACTGTAGCCTTGTCATTATGGAAGGTAGTCTGTTGTTCAGATTTTTGTTACTCCAATGGATAGTAGCCTTGACATTATAGAAGGTAGTCTGTCCTTATGGAATGTAGTCTGTTGTCGAGATTTTTGTTATTCCAATGGATGGTAACCTTGTCGTTATAAAAGGTAGTCTTTTATCGAGATTTTTGTTACTCCAATGGATGGTAGCCTTGTCATTATGGAAGGTAGTTTGTTGTCGAGATTTTTGTTACTCCAATGGATGGTTGCCTTGTCATTATGGAAGGTAGTCTGTTGTTGAGATTTTTGTTACTCCAATGGATGGTAGCCTTGTCATTATGGAAGGTAGTCTATCGTTGATATTTCTGTTACTCCAATGGATTATAGCCTTGTCATTATGGAAGGTAGTCTGTCATTGATATTTCGATTACTCCAATGGATTGTAGCCTTGTCATTATGGAAGGTAGTCTGTTGTTCATATTTTTGTTACTCCAATGGATAGTAGCCTTGACATTATGGAAGGTAGTCTAGCATTATGGAAGGTAGTCTGTTGTCTAGATTTTAGTTATTACAGTGGATGGTAACCTTGTCATTATAAAAGGTAGTCTTTTGTCGAGATTTTTGTTACTCCAATGGATGGTAGCCTTGTCATTATGGAAGGTAGTCTGTTGTCGAGATTTTTGTTACTCCAATGGATGGTAGCCTTGTCATTATGGAAGGTTGTCTGTCGTTGAGATTTTTGTTACTCCAATGGATTATAGCCTTGTCATTATGGAACTAGTCTGTTGTTCAGATTTTTGTTACTCCAATTGATAGTAGCCTTGACATTATGGAAGGTAGTTTGTCATTATGGATGGTAGTCTATTGTTGAGATTTTTGTTATTTCAATGGATGGTAACCTTGTCATTATAAAAGGTAGTATTTTGTCAATAATTTTTGTTACACCAATGGATGGTAGCCTTGTCATTATGGAAGGTAGTCTATCGTTGAGATTTCTGTTACTCCAATGGATTGTAGCCTTGTCATTATGGAAGGTAGTCTGGCGTTGAGATTTCGATTACTCCAATGGACTGTAGCCTTGTCATTATGGAAGGTAGTCTGTTGTTCAGATTTTTGTTACTCCAATGGATAGTAGCCTTGACATTATAGAAGTTAGTCTGTCCTTATGGAAGGTAGTCTGTTGTCGAGATTTTTGTTATTCCAATGGATGGTAACCTTGTCGTTATAAAAGGTAGTCTTTTGTCGAGATTTTTGTTACTCCAATGGATTGTAGCCTTGTCATTATGGAAGGTAGTTTGTTGTCGAGATTTTTGTTACTCCAATGGATGGTTGCCTTGTCATTATGGAAGGTAGTCTGTTGTTGAGATTTTTGTTACTCCAATGGATGGTAGCCTTGTCATTATGGAAGGTAGTCTATCATTGAGATTTCAGTTACTCCAATGGATTATAGCCTTGTCATTATGGAAGGTAGTCTGTCATTGATATTTCGATTACTCCAATGGATTGTAGCCTTGTCATTATGGAAGGTAGTCTGTTGTTCATATTTTTGTTACTCCAATGGATAGTAGCCTTGACATTATGGAAGGTAGTCTGGCATTATGGATGGTAGTCTGTTGTCTAGATTTTAGTTATTACAGTGGATGGTAACCTTGTCATTATAAAAGGTAGTCTTTTGTCGAGATTTTTGTTACTCCAATGGATGGTAGCCTTGTCATTATGGAAGGTAGTCTGTTGTCGAGATTTTTGTTACTCCAATGGATGGTAGCCTTGTCATTATGGAAGGTTGTCTGTCGTTGAGATTTTTGTTACTCCAATGGATTATAGCCTTGTCATTATGGAACTAGTCTGTTGTTCAGATTTTTGTTACTCCAATTGATAGTAGCCTTGACATTATGGAAGGTAGTTTGTCATTATGGATGGTAGTCTATTGTCAAGATTTTTGTTATTTCAATGGATGGTAACCTTGTCATTATAAAAGGTAGTATTTTGTCAATAATTTTTGTTACACCAATGGATTGTAGCCTTGTCATTATGGAAGGTAGTCTATCGTTGAGATTTCTGTTACTCCAATGGATTGTAGCCTTGTCATTATGGAAGGTAGTCTGGCGTTGAGATTTCGATTACTCCAATGGACTGTAGCCTTGTCATTATGGAAGGTAGTCTGTTGTTCAGATTTTTGTTACTCCAATGGATAGTAGCCTTGACATTATAGAAGGTAGCCTGTCCTTATGGAAGGTAGTCTGTTGTCGAGATTTTTGTTATTCCAATGGATGGTAACCTTGTCGTTATAAAAGGTAGTCTTTTGTCGAGATTTTTGTTACTCCAATGGATGGTAGCCTTGTCATTATGGAAGGTAGTTTGTTGTCGAGATTTTTGTTACTCCAATGGATGGTTGCCTTGTCATTATGGAAGGTAGTCTGTTGTTGAGATTTTTGTTACTCCAATGGATGGTAGCCTTGTCATTATGGAAGGTAGTCTATCGTTGAGATTTCTGTTACTCCAATGGATTATAGCCTTGTCATTATGGAAGGTAGTCTGTCATTGATATTTCGATTACTCCAATGGATTGTAGCCTTGTCATTATGGAAGGTAGTCTGTTGTTCATATTTTTGTTACTCCAATGGATAGTAGCCTTGACATTATGGAAGGTAGTTTGGCATTATGGAAGGTAGTCTGTTGTCGAGATTTTAGTTATTACAATGGATGGTAACCTTGTCATTATAAAAGGTAGTCTTTTGTCGAGATTTTTGTTACTCTAATGGATGGTAGCCTTGTAACTATGGAAGGTAGTATGTTATCGAGATTTTTGTTAGTTCAATGGATGGTAGCCTTGTCATTATGGAAGGTTGTATATCGTTGAGATTTCTGTTACTCCAATGGATTATAGCCTTGTCATTATGGAAGGTAGTCTGTTGTTCAGATTTTTGGTACTCCAACGGATGGTAACCTTGTCATTATAAACGGTAGTCTTTTGTCTAGATTTTTGTTACTCCAATGGATGGTAGCCTTGTCATTATTGAAGGTAGGCTATCGTTGAGATTTCTATTACTCCAATGGATTGTAGCCTTGTCATTATGGAAGATAGTCTGTCATTGATATTTCGATTACTCCAATGGATTATAGCCTTGTCATTATGGAAGGTAGTCTGTTGTTCAGATTTTTGTTACTCCAATGGATAATAGCCTTGACATTATGGAAGGTAGTCTGTCATTATGGAAGGTAGTCTGTTGTCGAGATTTTTGTTAATCCAATGGATGGTAACCTTGTCATTATAAAAGGTAGTCTTTTGTCGAGATTTTTGTTACTCCAATGAATGGTAGCCTTGTAATTATGGAATGTTGTCTGTCGTTGAGATTTCTGTTACTCCAATGGATTATAGCCTTGTCATTATGGAAGGTAGTCTGTTGTTCAGATTTTTGTTACTCCAATGGATAGTAGCCTTGACATTATGGAAGGTAGTCTGTTGTTCAGATTTTTGTTACTCTAATGGATAGTAGCCTTGACATTATGGAAAGTAGTCTCTCATTATGGAAGGTAGTCTGTTGTCGAGATTTTTGTTATTCCAATGGATGGAAACCTTGACATTATAAAAGGTAGTATTTTGTCGATATTTTTGTTACTCCCATGGATCGTAGCCTTGTAATTATGGAAGGTAGTATGTTGTCTAGATTTTTGTTACTCCAATGGATGGTAGCCTTGTCATTATGGAAGGTTGTCTGTCATTGAGATTTATGTTACTCCAATGGATTATAGCCTTGTCATTATGGAAGGTAGTCTGTTGTTCAAATTTTTGTTACTCCAATGGATTGTAGCCTTGTCATTATGGAAGGTAGTCTGTCGTTGAGATATCGATTACTCCAATGGATTGTAGCCTTGTCATTATGGAAGGTAGTCTGTTGTTCAGATTTTTGTTACTCCAATGGATAGTAGCCTTGACATTATGGAAGGTAGTCTGTCATTATGGAAGGTAGTCAATTGTCGAGATTTTTGTTATTCCAATGGATGGTAACCTTGTCCTTATAAAAGGTAGTCTTTTGTCGAGATTTTTGTTACTCCAATGGATGGTAGCCTTGTCATTATGGAAGGTAGTCTATTGTCGAGTTTTTTGTTACTCCAATGGATGGTAGCCTTGTCATTATGGAAGGTTGTCTGTCGTTGAGATTTTTGTTACTCCAATGGATTATAGCCTTGTCATTATGGAAGGTAGTCTGTTTTTCGATTTTGGTTACTCCAATGGATAGTAGCCTTGACATTATGGAAGGTAGTCTGTCATTATGGATGGTAGTCTATTGTTGAGATTTTTGTTATTCCAATGGATGGTAACCTTGTCATTATAAAAGGTTGTCTTTTGTCGAGATTTTTGTTACTCCAATGGAAGGTAGCCTTGTAATTATGGAAGGTAGTCTGTTGTCGAGATTTTTGTTACTCCAATGGATGGTAGCCATGTCATTATGGAAGGTAGTCTATCGTTGAGATTTTTGTTACTCTATTTGATTGTAGCCTTGTCATTATGGAAGGTAGTCTGTCATTGATATTTCAAATACTCCAATGGATTGTAGCCTTGTCATTATTGAAGGTAGTCTGTTGTTAAGATTTTTCTTACTCCAATGGATAGTAGCCTTGACATTATGGAAGGTAGTCTGTCATTATGGAAGGTAGTCTGTTGTCGAGATTTTGGTTATTCCAAAGGATGGTAACCTTGTCATTATAAAAGGTAGTCTTTTGTCGAGATTTTTGTTACTCCAATGGATGGTAGCCTTGTAATTATGGAAGGTTGTCTGTTGTCGACATTTTTGTTACTCCAATGGATGGTAGGCTTGTCATTATGGAAGGTAGTCTGTTGTCGACATTTTTGTTACTCCAATGGATGGTAGCCTTGTCATTATGGAAGGTTGTCTGTCGTTGAGATTTATGTTACTCCAATGGATTATAGCCTTGTCATTATGGAAGGTAGTCTGTTTTTCAGATTTTTGTTACACCAATGGATAGTAGCCTTGACATTATGGAAGGTAGTCTGTCATTATGGAAGGTAGTCTGTTGTCGAGATTTTTGTTATTCCAATGGACAATAACCTTGTCATTATAAAATGTAGTCTTTTATCGAGATTTTTGTTAATCCAATGGATGGTAGCCCTGTAATTATGGAAGGTAGTCTGTTGTCGAGATTTTTGTTACTCCAATGGATGGTAGCCTTGTCATTATGGAAGGTAGTATATCATTGAGATTTCTGTTATTCCAATGGATTATAGCCTTGTCATTATGGAAGGTAGTCTGTCATTGATATTTCAAATACTCCAATGGATTGTAGCCTTGTCATTATGGAAGGTAGTCTGTTGTTCAGATTTTTGTTACTCCAATGGATAGTAGCCTTGACATTATGGAAGGTAGTCTGTCATTATGAAAGGTAGTCTGTTGTCGAGATTTTTGTTATTCCAATGGATGGTAACCTTGTCATTATAAAAGTTAGTCTTTTGTCGAGATTTTTGTTACTCCAATGGATGGTAGCCTTGTAATTATGGAAGGTAGTCTGTTGTCGAGATTTTTGTTACTCCAATGGATAGTAGCCTTGTCATTATGGAATATTGTCTGTCGTTGAGATTTCTGTTACTCCAATGGATTATAGCCTTGTCATTATGGAAGGTAGTCTATTGTTCAGATATTTGTTACTCCAATGGATAGTAGCCTTGACATTATGGAAGGTAGTCTGTCATTATGGAAGGTAGTCTGTAGTCGAGATTTTTGTTATTCCAATGGATGGTAACCTTGTCATTATAAAAGGTAGTATTTTGTCGATATTTTTGTTACTCCAATGCATGGTAGCCCTGTAATTATGGAAGGTATTCTGTTGTAGAGATTTTTGTTACTCCAATGGATGGTAGCCTTGTCATTATGGAAGGTAGTCTATCATTGAGATTTCTGTTACTCCAATGGATTGTAGCCTTGTAATTACGGAAGGTAGTCTGTCATTGAGATTTCGATTACTCCAATGGATTGTAGCCTTGTCATTATGGAAGGTAGTCTGTTGTTCAGATTATTGTTACTCCAATGGATAGTAGCCTTGACATTATGGAAGGTAGTCTGTCATTATGGAAGGTAGTCTGTTGTCGAGATTTTTGTTATTCCAATGGATGGTAACCTTGTCATTATAAAAGGTAGTCTTTTGTCGAGATTTTTGATACTCCAATGAATGGTAGCCTTGTAATTATGGAAGGTAGTTTGTTGTCGAGATTTTTGTTACTCCAATGGATGGTAGCCTTGTCATTATGGAATGTTGTCTGTCGTTGAGATTTTTGTTACTCCAATGGATTATAGCCTTGTCATTATGGAAGGTAGTCTGTCATTATGAAAGGTAGTCTGTTGTCGAGATTTTTGTTATTCCAATGGATGGTAACCTTGTCATTATAAAAGTTAGTCTTTTGTCGAGATTTTTGTTACTCCAATGGATGGTAGCCTTGTAATTATGGAAGGTAGTCTGTTGTCGAGATTTTTGTTACTCCAATGGATAGTAGCCTTGTCATTATGGAATATTGTCTGTCGTTGAGATTTCTGTTACTCCAATGGATTATAGCCTTGTCATTATGGAAGGTAGTCTATTGTTCAGATATTTGTTACTCCAATGGATAGTAGCCTTGACATTATGGAAGGTAGTCTGTCATTATGGAAGGTAGTCTGTAGTCGAGATTTTTGTTATTCCAATGGATGGTAACCTTGTCATTATAAAAGGTAGTATTTTGTCGATATTTTTGTTACTCCAATGCATGGTAGCCCTGTAATTATGGAAGGTATTCTGTTGTAGAGATTTTTGTTACTCCAATGGATGGTAGCCTTGTCATTATGGAAGGTAGTCTATCATTGAGATTTCTGTTACTCCAATGGATTGTAGCCTTGTAATTACGGAAGGTAGTCTGTCATTGAGATTTCGATTACTCCAATGGATTGTAGCCTTGTCATTATGGAAGGTAGTCTGTTGTTCAGATTATTGTTACTCCAATGGATAGTAGCCTTGACATTATGGAAGGTAGTCTGTCATTATGGAAGGTAGTCTGTTGTCGAGATTTTTGTTATTCCAATGGATGGTAACCTTGTCATTATAAAAGGTAGTCTTTTGTCGAGATTTTTGATACTCCAATGAATGGTAGCCTTGTAATTATGGAAGGTAGTTTGTTGTCGAGATTTTTGTTACTCCAATGGATGGTAGCCTTGTCATTATGGAATGTTGTCTGTCGTTGAGATTTCTGTTACTCCAATGGATTATAGCCTTGTCATTATGGAAGGTAGTCTGTCATTGATATTTCGATTACTCCAATGGATTGTAGCCTTGTCATTATGGAAGGTAGTCTCTTGTTCAGATTTTTGTTACTCCAATGGATAGTAGCCTTGACATTATGGAAGGTAGTCTGTCATTATGGAAGGTAGTTTGTTGTCAAGATTTTTGTTATTCCAATGGATGGTATCCTTGTCATTATAAAAGTTAGTCTTTTGTTGAGATTTTTGTTACTCCAATGGATGGTAACCTTGTAATTATGGAAGGTAGTTTGTTGTCAAGATTTTTGTTACTCCAATGGATTGTAGCCTTGTCATTATGGAATGTTATCTGTTGTTGAGATTTCTGTTACTCCAATGGATTATAGCCTTGTCATTATGGAAGGTAGTCTGTTGTTCATATTTTTGTTACTCCAATGGATAGTAGCCTTGACATTATGGAAGGTAGTCTGTCATTATGGAAGGTAGTATGTTGTCGAGATTTTTGTTATTCCAATGGATGGTAACCTTGTCATTATAAAAGGTAGTATTTTGTCGATATTTTTGTTACTCCAATGGATGGTAGCCCTGTAATTATGGAAGGTAGTCTGTTGTCGAGATTTTTGTTACTCCAATGGATGGTAGCCTTGTCATTATGGAAGGTAGTCTATCGTTGAGATTTCTGTTACTCCAATGGATTGTAGCCTTGTCATTATGGAAGGTAGTATGTCATTGAGATTTCGATTACTCCAATGGATTGTAGCCTTGTCATTATGGAAGGTAGTCTGTTGTTCAGATTTTTGTTACTCCAACGGATAGTAGCCTTGACATTATTGAAGGTAGTCTGTCATTATGGAAGGTAGTCTGTTGTCGAGATTTTTGTTATTCCAATGGAAGGTAACCTTGTCGTTATAAAAGGTAGTCTTTTGTCGATATTTTTGTTACTCCAATGGATGGTAGCCTTGTCATTATGTAAGGTAGTCTGTTGTCGAGATTTTTGTTACTCCAATGGATGGTAGCCTTGTAATAATGGAAGGTAGTCTGTTGTCGAGATTTCTGTTACTTCAATTGATTGTAGCCTTGTCATTATGGAAGGTAGTCTGTCGTTGAGATTTCGATTACTCCAATGGATTGTAGCCTTGTCATCATGGAAGGTAGTCTGTTGTTTAGATTATTGTTACTCCAATGGATAGTAGCCTTGACATTATGGAAGGTAGTCTGTCATTATGGAAGGTAGTCTGTTGTCATGATTTTTGTTATTCCAATGGATGGTAACCTTGTCATTATAAAAGGTAGTCTTTTGTCGAGATTTTTGTTACTCCAATGAATGGTAGCCTTGTAATTATGGAAGGTAGTCTGTTGTCGAGATTATTGTTTCTCCAATGGATGTTAGCCTTGTCATTATGGGATGTTGTCTGTCGTTGAGATTTCTGTTACTCCAATGGATTATAGCCTTGTCATTATGGAAGGTAGTCTGTTGTTCAGATTTTTTTTACTCCAATGGATAGTAGCCTTGACATTATGGAAGGTAGTCTGTCATTATGGAAGGTAGTCTGTTGTCGAGATTTTTGTTATTCCAATGGATGGTAACCTTGTCATTATAAAAGGTAGTCTTTTGTCGATATTTTTGTTAATCCAATGGATGGTAGCCTTGTAATTATGGAAGGTAGTCTATTGTTGAGATTTTTGTTACTCCATTGGATGGTAGCCTTGTCATTATGGAAGGTAGTCTATCGTTGAGATTTATGTTACTCCAATGGATTATAGCCTTGTCATTATGGAAGGTAGTCTGTCGTTGAGATTTCGATTACTACAATGGATTGCAGCCTTGTCATTATGGAAGGTAGTCTGTTGTTCAGATTTTTGTTACTCCAATGGATAGTAGCCTTGACATTATGGAAGGTAGTCTGTCATTATGGAAGGTAGTCTGTTGTCGAGATTTTTTTCATTCCAATGGATGGTAACCTTGTGGTTATAAAAGGTAGTCTTTTGTCGAGATTTTTGTTACTCCAATGGATGGTAGCCATGTCATTATGGAAGGTAGTCTGTTGTCGAGATTTTTGTTACTCCAATGGATGGTAGCATTGTCATTATGGAAGGTTGTCTGTCATTGAGATTTTTGTTACTCCAATGGATTATAGCCTTGTCATTATGGAAGGTAGTCTGTTGTTCAGATTTTTGTTACTCCAATGGATAGTAGCCTTGACATTATGGAAGGTAGTCTGTCATTATGGATGGTAGTCTATTGTCGAGATTTTTGTTATTCCAATGGATGGTAAACTTGTCATTATAAAAGGTAGTCTTTTGTCGAGATTTTTGTTACTCCAATGCATGGTAGCCCTGTAATTATGGAAGGTATTCTGTTGTAGAGATTTTTGTTACTCCAATGGATGGTAGCCTTGTCATTATGGAAGGTAGTCTATCATTGAGATTTCTGTTACTCCAATGGATTGTAGCCTTGTAATTACGGAAGGTAGTCTGTCATTGAGATTTCGATTACTCCAATGGATTGTAGCCTTGTCATTATGGAAGGTAGTCTGTTGTTCAGATTATTGTTACTCCAATGGATAGTAGCCTTGACATTATGGAAGGTAGTCTGTCATTATGGAAGGTAGTCTGTTGTCGAGATTTTTGTTATTCCAATGGATGGTAACCTTGTCATTATAAAAGGTAGTCTTTTGTCGAGATTTTTGATACTCCAATGAATGGTAGCCTTGTAATTATGGAAGGTAGTTTGTTGTCGAGATTTTTGTTACTCCAATGGATGGTAGCCTTGTCATTATGGAATGTTGTCTGTCGTTGAGATTTCTGTTACTCCAATGGATTATAGCCTTGTCATTATGGAAGGTAGTCTGTCATTGATATTTCGATTACTCCAATGGATTATAGCCTTGTCATTATGGAAGGTAGTCTCTTGTTCAGATTTTTGTTACTCCAATGGATAGTAGCCTTGACATTATGGAAGGTAGTCTGTCATTATGGAAGGTAGTTTGTTGTCAAGATTTTTGTTATTCCAATGGATGGTATCCTTGTCATTATAAAAGTTAGTCTTTTGTTGAGATTTTTGTTACTCCAATGGATGGTAACCTTGTAATTATGGAAGGTAGTTTGTTGTCAAGATTTTTGTTACTCCAATGGATTGTAGCCTTGTCATTATGGAATATTATCTGTTGTTGAGATTTCTGTTACTCCAATGGATTATAGCCTTGTCATTATGGAAGGTAGTCTGTTGTTCATATTTTTGTTACTCCAATGGATAGTAGCCTTGACATTATGGAAGGTAGTCTGTCATTATGGAAGGTAGTATGTTGTCGAGATTTTTGTTATTCCAATGGATGGTAACCTTGTCA
The DNA here is from genome assembly GCA_948472305.1 of Vicia faba. Classification (NCBI taxonomy): domain Eukaryota; kingdom Viridiplantae; phylum Streptophyta; class Magnoliopsida; order Fabales; family Fabaceae; genus Vicia; species Vicia faba. The sequence continues at coordinate 558,559,157 of OX451739.1, forward strand.
TTATAAAAGGTAGTATTTTGTCGATATTTTTGTTACTCCAATGGATGGTAGCCCTGTAATTATGGAAGGTAGTCTGTTGTCGAGATTTTTGTTACTCCAATGGATGGTAGCCTTGTCATTATGGAAGGTAGTCTATCGTTGAGATTTCTGTTACTCCAATGGATTGTAGCCTTGTCATTATGGAAGGTAGTATGTCATTGAGATTTCGATTACTCCAATGGATTGTAGCCTTGTCATTATGGAAGGTAGTCTGTTGTTCAGATTTTTGTTACTCCAACGGATAGTAGCCTTGACATTATTGAAGGTAGTCTGTCATTATGGAAGGTAGTCTGTTGTCGAGATTTTTGTTATTCCAATGGAAGGTAACCTTGTCGTTATAAAAGGTAGTCTTTTGTCGATATTTTTGTTACTCCAATGGATGGTAGCCTTGTCATTATGTAAGGTAGTCTGTTGTCGAGATTTTTGTTACTCCAATGGATGGTAGCCTTGTAATTATGGAAGGTAGTCTGTTGTCGAGATTTCTGTTACTTCAATTGATTGTAGCCTTGTCATTATGGAAGGTAGTCTGTCGTTGAGATTTCGATTACTCCAATGGATTGTAGCCTTGTCATCATGGAAGGTAGTCTGTTGTTTAGATTATTGTTACTCCAATGGATAGTAGCCTTGACATTATGGAAGGTAGTCTGTCATTATGGAAGGTAGTCTGTTGTCATGATTTTTGTTATTCCAATGGATGGTAACCTTGTCATTATAAAAGGTAGTCTTTTGTCGAGATTTTTGTTACTCCAATGAATGGTAGCCTTGTAATTATGGAAGGTAGTCTGTTTTCGAGATTATTGTTTCTCCAATGGATGTTAGCCTTGTCATTATGGAATGTTGTCTGTCGTTGAGATTTCTGTTACTCCAATGGATTATAGCCTTGTCATTATGGAAGGTAGTCTGTTGTTCAGATTTTTTTTACTCCAATGGATAGTAGCCTTGACATTATGGAAGGTAGTCTGTCATTATGGAAGGTAGTCTGTTGTCGAGATTTTTGTTATTCCAATGGATGGTAACCTTGTCATTATAAAAGGTAGTCTTTTGTCGATATTTTTGTTAATCCAATGGATGGTAGCCTTGTAATTATGGAAGGTAGTCTATTGTTGAGATTTTTGTTACTCCATTGGATGGTAGCCTTGTCATTATGGAAGGTAGTCTATCGTTGAGATTTATGTTACTCCAATGGATTATAGCCTTGTCATTATGGAAGGTAGTCTGTCGTTGAGATTTCGATTACTACAATGGATTGTAGCCTTGTCATTATGGAAGGTAGTCTGTTGTTCAGATTTTTGTTACTCCAATGGATAGTAGCCTTGACATTATGGAAGGTAGTCTGTCATTATGGAAGGTAGTCTGTTGTCGAGATTTTTTTCATTCCAATGGATGGTAACCTTGTGGTTATAAAAGGTAGTCTTTTGTCGAGATTTTTGTTACTCCAATGGATGGTAGCCATGTCATTATGGAAGGTAGTCTGTTGTCGAGATTTTTGTTACTCCAATGGATGGTAGCATTGTCATTATGGAAGGTTGTCTGTCATTGAGATTTTTGTTACTCCAATGGATTATAGCCTTGTCATTATGGAAGGTAGTCTGTTGTTCAGATTTTTGTTACTCCAATGGATAGTAGCCTTGACATTATGGAAGGTAGTCTGTCATTATGGATGGTAGTCTATTGTCGAGATTTTTGTTATTCCAATGGATGGTAAACTTGTCATTATAAAAGGTAGTCTTTTGTCGAGATTTTTGTTACTCCAATGGATTGTAGCCTTGTAATTATGGAAGGTTGTCTGTTGTCGAGATTTTTGTTACTCCAATGGATGGTAGCCTTGTCATTATGGAAGGTAGTCTATCGTTGAGATTTATGTTACTCCATTGGATTGTAGCCTTGTCATTATGGAAGGTAGTCTGTCATTGATATTTCGAATACTCCAATGGATTGTAGCCTTGTCATTATTGAAGGTAGTCTGTTGTTCAGATTTTTGTTACTCCAATGGATAGTAGCCTTGACATTATGGAAGGTAGTCTGTCATTATGGAAGGTAGTCTGTTGTCGAGATTTTGGTTATTCCAAAGGATGGTAACCTTGTCATTATAAAAGGTAGTCTTTTGTCGAGATTTTTGTTACTCCAATGGATGGTAGCCTTGTCATTATGGAAGGTAGTCTGTTGTCGACATTTTTGTTACTCCAATGGATGGTAGCCTTGTCATTATGGAAGGTTGTCTGTCGTTGAGATTTATGTTACTCCAATGGATTATAGCCTTGTCATTATGGAAGGTAGTCTGTTTTTCAGATTTTTGTTACTCCAATGGATAGTAGCCTTGACATTATGGAAGGTAGTCTGTTGTCGAGATTGTTGTTATTCCAATGGACAATAACCTTGTCATTATAAAATGTAGTCTTTTGTCGAGATTTTTGTTAATCCAATGGATGGTAGCCTTGTAATTATGGAAGGTAGTCTGTTGTCGAGATTTTTGTTACTCCAATGGATGGTAGCCTTGTCATTATGGAAGGTAGTATATCATTGAGATTTCTGTTACTCCAATGGATTGTAACCTTGTCATTATGGAAGGTAGTTTGTCATTGATATTTCGATTACTCCAATGGATTGTAGCCTTGTCATTATGGAAGGTAGTCTGTTGTTCAAATTTTTGTTACTCCAATGGATAGTAGCCTTGACATTATGGAAGGTAGTCTGTCATTATGGAAGGTAGTCTGTTGTCGAGATTTTTGTTATTCCAATGGATGGTAACCTTGTCGTTATAAAAGGTAGTCTTTTGTCGAGATTTCTGTTACTCCAATGGATTGTAGCCTTGTCATTATGGAAGGTAGTCTGTCGTTGAGATTTCGATTACTCCAATGGATTATAGCCTTGTCATTATGGAAGGTAGTCTGTTGTTCAGATTTTTGTTACTCCAATGGATAGTAGCCTTGACATTATGGAAGGCAGTCTGTCATTATGGAAGGTAGTATGTAGTCGAGATTTTTGTTATTCCAATGGATGGTAACCTTGTCATTATAAAAGGTAGTATTTTGTCGATATTTTTGTTACTCCAATGGATGGTAGCCCTGTAATTATGGAAGGTAGTCTGTTGTCGAGATTTTTGTTACTCCAATGGATGGTAGCCTTGTCATTATGGAAGGTAGTCTATCGTTGAGATTTTTGTTACTCCAATGGATTGTAGCCTTGTCATCATGGAAGGTAGTATGTCATTGAGATTTCGATTACTCCAATGGATTGTAGCCTTGTCATTATGGAAGGTAGTCTGTTGTTCAGATTTTTGTTACTCCAACGGATAGTAGCCTTGACATTATTGAAGGTAGTCTGTCATTATGGAAGGTAGTCTGTTGTCGAGATTTTTGTTATTCCAATGGAAGGTAACCTTGTCGTTATAAAAGGTAGTCTTTTGTCGAGATTTCTGTTACTCCAATGGATTGTAGCCTTGTCATTATGGAAGGTAGTCTATCGTTGAGATTTCGATTACTCTAATGGATTGTAGCCTTGTCATTATGGAAGGTAGTCTGTTGTTCAGATTTTTGTTACTCCAATGGATAGTAGCCTTGACATTATGGAAGGTAGTCTGTCATTATGGAAGGTAGTTTGTTGTCAAGATTTTTGTTATTCCAATGGATGGTATCCTTGTCATTATAAAAGTTAGTCTTTTGTTGAGATTTTTGTTACTCCAATGGATGGTAACCTTGTAATTATGGAAGGTAGTCTGTTGTCAAGATATTTGTTACTCCAATGGATTGTAGCCTTGTCATTATGGAATGTTGTCTGTCGTTGAGATTTCTGTTACTCCAATGGATTATAGCCTTGTCATTATTGAAGGTAGTCTGTTGTTCATATTTTTGTTACTCCAATGGATAGTAGCCTTGACATTATGAAAGGTAGTCTATCATTATGGAAGGTAGTCTGTTGTCGACATTTTTGTTATTCCAATGGATGGTAACCTTGTCATTATAAAAGGTAGTATTTTGTCGATATTTTTGTTACTCCAATGGATGGTAGCCCTGTAATTATGGAAGGTAGTCTGTTGTCGAGATTTTTGTTACTCCAATGGATGGTAGCCTTGTCATTATGGAAGGTAGTCTATCGTTGAGATTTCTGTTACTCCAATGGATTGTAGCCTTGTCATTATGGAAGGTAGTATGTCATTGAGATTTCGATTACTCCAATGGATTGTAGCCTTGTCATTATGAAAGGTAGTCTGTTGTTTAGATTTTTGTTACTCCAACGGATAGTAGCCTTGACATTATTGAAGGTAGTCTGTCATTATGGAAGGTAGTCTGTTGTCAAGATTTTTGTTATTCCAATGGAAGGTAACCTTGTCGTTATAAAAGGTAGTCTTTTGTCGAGATTTTTGTTACTCCAATTGATGGTAGCCTTGTCATTATGTAAGGTAGTCTGTTGTCGAGATTATTGTTACTCCAATGGATGGTAGCCTTGTCATTATGGAATGTTGTCTGTCGTTGAGATTTCTGTTACTCCAATGGATTATAGCCTTGTCATTATGGAAGGTAGTCTGTTGTTCAGATTTTTTTTACTCCAATGGATAGTAGCCTTGACATTATGGAAGGTAGTCTGTCATTATGGAAGGTAGTATGTTGTCGAGATTTTTGTTATTCCAATGGATGGTAACCTTGTCATTATAAAAGGTAGTCTTTTGTCGATATTTTTGTTAATCCAATGGATGGTAGCCTTGTAATTATGGAAGGTAGTCTATTGTTGAGATTTTTATTACCCCATTGGATGGTAGCCTTGTCATTATGGAAGGTAAACTATCGTTGAGATTTATGTTACTCCAATGGATTATAGCCTTGTCATTATGGAAGGTAGTCTGTCATTGAGATTTCGATTACTACAATGGATTGTAGCCTTGTCATTATGGAAGGTAGTCTGTTGTTCAGATTTTTGTTACTCCAATGGATAGTAGCCTTGACATTATGGAAGGTAGTCTGTCATTATGGAAGGTAGTCTGTTGTCGAGATTTTTTTCATTCCAATGGATGGTAACCTTGTCGTTATAAAAGGTAGTCTTTTGTCGAGATTTTTGTTACTCCAATGGATGGTAGCCTTGTCATTATGGAAGGTAGTCTGTTGTCGAGATTTTTGTTACTCCAATGGATGGTAGCATTGTCATTATGGAAGGTTGTCTGTCATTGAGATTTTTGTTACTCCAATGGATTATAGCCTTGTCATTATGGAAGGTAGTATGTTGTTCAGATTTTTGTTACTCCAATGGATAGTAGCCTTGACATTATGGAAGGTAGTCTGTCATTATGGATGGTAGTCTATTGTCGAGATTTTTGTTATTCCAATGGATGGTAACCTTGTCATTATAAAAGGTAGTCTTTTGTCGAGATTTTTGTTACTCCAATGGATTGTAGCCTTGTAATTATGGAAGGTAGTCTGTTGTTGAGATTTTTGTTACTCCAATGGACGGTAGCCTTGTCATTATGGAAGGTAGTCTATCGTTGAGATTTCTGTTACTCCATTGGATTGTAGCCTTGTCATTATGGAAGGTAGTCTGTCATTGATATTTCGAATACTCCAATGGATTGTAGCCTTGTCATTATGGAAGGTAGTCTGTTGTTCAGATTTTTGTTACTCCAATGGATAATAGCCTTGACATTAGGGAAGGTAGTCTGTCATTATGGAAGGTAGTCTGTAGTCGAGATTTTTGTCATTCCAATGGATGGTAACCTTTTCATTATAAAAGGTAGTCTGTTGTCTAGATTTTTGTTACTCCAATGGATGGTAGCCTTGTCATTATGGAAGGTTGTCTGTCATTGAGATTTATGTTACTCCAATGGATTATAGCCTTGTCATTATGGAAGGTAGTCTGTTTTTCAGATTTTTGTTACTCCAATGGATAGTAGCCTTGACATTATGGAAGATAGTCTGTCATTATGGAAGGTAGTCTGTTGTTGAGATTTTTGTTATTCCAATGGATGGTAACCTTGTCATTATAAAAGGTAGTCTTTTGTCGAGATTTTTGTTACTCCAATGGATGGTAGCCTTGTAATTATGGAAGGTAGTATGTTGTCGAGATTTTTGTTACTCCAATGGATGGTAGCCTTGTCATTATGGAAGGTAGTCTATCGTTGAGATTTCTGTTACTCCATTGGATTGTAGCCTTGTCATTATGGAAGGTAGTCTTTCATTGATATTTCGAATACTCCAATGGATTGTAGCCTTGTCATTATGGAAGGTAGTCTGTTGTTCAGATTTTTGTTACTCCAATGGATAGTACCCTTGACATTATGGAAGGTAGTCTGTCATTATGGAAGGTAGTCTGTCGTTGATATTTTTGTTATTCCAATGGATGGTAACCTTGTCATTATAAAAGGTAGTCTCTTGTTGAGATTCTTGTTACTCCAATCGATGGTAGCCTTGTCATTATGGAAGGTAGTCTGTTGTCGACATTTTTGTTACTCCAATGGATGGTAGCCTTGTCATTATGGAAGGTAGTCTGTCATTGATATTTCGATTACTCCAATGGATTGTAGCCTTGTCCTTATGGAAGGTAGTCTGTTGTTCAAATTTTTGTTACTCCAATGGATAGTAGCCTTGACATTATGGAAGGTAGTCTGTCATTATGGAAGGTAGTCTGTTGTCAAGATTTTTGTTATTCCAATGGATGGTATCCTTGTCATTATAAAAGTTAGTCTTTTGTTGAGATTTTTGTTACTCCAATGGATGGTACCCTTGTAATTATGGAAGGTAGTCTGTTGTCGAGATTTTTGTTACTCCAATGGATTGTAGCCTTGTCATTATGGAATGTTGTCTGTCGTTGAGATTTCTGTTACTCCAATGGATTATAGCCTTGTCATTATGGAAGGTAGTCTGTTGTTCATATTTTTGTTACTCCAATGGATAGTAGCCTTGACATTATGGAAGGTAGTCTGTTGTCGAGATTTTTGTTATTCCAATGGATGGTAACCTTGTCATTATAAAAGGTAGTATTTTGTCGATATTTTTGTTACTCCAATGGATGGTAGCCCTGTAATTATGGAAGGTAGTCTGTTGTCGAGATTTTTGTTACTCCAATGGATGGTAGCCTTGTCATTATGGAAGGTAGTTTATCGTTGAGATTTTTGTTACTCCAATGGATTGTAGCCTTGTCATTATGGAAGGTAGTATGTCATTGAGATTTCGATTACTCCAATGGATTGTAGCCTTGTCATTATGGAACGTAGTCTGTTGTTCAGATTTTTGTTACTCCAACGGATAGTAGCCTTGACATTATTGAAGGTAGTCTGTCATTATGGAAGGTAGTCTGTTGTCGAGATTTTTGTTATTCCAATGGATGGTAACCTTGTCGTTATAAAAGGTAGTCTATTGTCGAGATTTTTGTTACTCCAATGGATGGTAGCCTTGTCATTATGTAAGGTAGTCCGTTGTCGAGATTTTTGTTACTCCAATGGATGGTAGCCTTGTAATTATGGAAGGTAGTCTGTTGTCGAGATTTCTGTTACTCTAATGGATTGTAGCCTTGTCATTATGGAAGGTAGTCTGTCGTTGAGATTTCGATTACTCCAATGAAATGTAGCCTTGTCATTATGGAAGGTAGTCTGTTGTTCAGATTATTGTTACTCCAATGGATAGTAGCCTTGACATTATGGAAGGTAGTCTGTCATTATGGAAGGTAGTCTGTTGTCGAGATTTTTGTTATTCCAATGGATGGTAACCTTGTCATTATAAAAGGTAGTCTTTTGTCGAGATTTTTGTTACTCCAATGAATGGTAGCCTTGTAATTATGGAAGGTAGTCTGTTGTCGAGATTTTTATTACTCCAATGGATGGTAGCCTTGTCATTATGGAATGTTGTCAGTCGTTGAGATTTCTGTTACTCCAATGGATTATAGCCTTGTCATTATGGAAGGTAGTCTGTTATTCAGATTTTTGTTACTCCAATGGATAGTAGCCTTGACATTATGGAAGGTAGTCTGTCATTATGGAAGGTAGTCTGTTGTCGAGATTTTTGTTATTCCAATGGATGGTAACCTTGTAACTATTAAAGGTAGTCTTTTGTCGATATTTTTGTTAATCCAATGGAAGGTAGCCTTGTAATTATGGAAGGTAGTCTATTGTTGAGATTTTTGTTACTCCATTGGATGGTAGCCTTGTCATTATGGAAGGTAGTCTATCATTGAGATTTATGTTACTCCAATGGATTATAGCCTTGTCATTATGGAAGGTAGTCTGTCGTTGAGATTTCGATTACTCCAATGGATTGTAGCCTTGTCATTATGGAAGGTAGTATGTTGTTCAGATTTTTGTTACTCCAATGGATAGTAGCCTTGACATTATGGAAGGTAGTCTGTCATTATGGAAGGTAGTCTGTTGTCGAGATTTTTGTCATTCCAATGGATGGTAACCTTGTCGTTATAAAAGGTAGTCTTTTGTCGAGATTTTTGTTACTCCAATGGATGGTAGCCTTATCATTATGGAAGGTAGTCTGTTGTCGAGCATTTTGTTACTCCAATGGATGGTAGCCTTGTCATTATGGAAGGTTGTCTGTCATTGAGATTTTTGTTACTCCAATGGATTATAGCCTTGTCATTATGGAAGGTAGTATGTTGTTCATATTTTTGTTACTCCAATGGATAGTAGCCTTGACATTATGGAAGATAGTCTGTCATTATGGATGGTAGTCTATTGTCGAGATTTTTGTTATTCCAATGGATGGTAACCTTGTCATTATAAAAGGTAGTCTTTTGTCGAGATTTTTGTTACTCCAATGGATGATAGCCTTGTAATTATGGAAGGTAGTATGTTGTCGAGATTTTTGTTACTCCAATGGATGGTAGCCTTGTCATTATGGAAGGTAGTCTATCGTTGAGATTTCTGTTACTCCATTGGATTGTAGCCTTGTCATTATGGAAGGTAGTCTTTCATTGATATTTCGAATACTCCAATGGATTGTAGCCTTGTCATTATGGAAGGTAGTCTGTTGTTCAGATTTTTGTTACTCCAATGGATAGTACCCTTGACATTATGGAAGGTAGTCTGTCATTATGGAAGGTAGTCTGTCGTCGATATTTTTGTTATTCCAATGGATGGTAACCTTGTCATTATAAAAGGTAGTCTCTTGTTGAGATTCTTGTTACTCCAATCGATGGTAGCCTTGTCATTATGGAAGGTAGTCTGTTGTCGACATTTTTGTTACTCCAATGGATGGTAGCCTTGTCATTATGGAAGGTAGTCTGTCATTGATATTTCGATTACTCCAATGGATTGTAGCCTTGTCCTTATGGAAGGTAGTCTGTTGTTCAGATTTTTGTTACTCCAATGGATAGTAGCCTTGACATTATGGAAGGTAGTCTGTCATTATGGAAGGTAGTCTGTTGTCAAGATTTTTGTTATTCCAATGGATGGTATCCTTGTCATTATAAAAGTTAGTCTTTTGTTGAGATTTTTGTTACTCCAATGGATGGTACCCTTGTAATTATGGAAGGTAGTCTGTTGTCGAGATTTTTGTTACTCCAATGGATTGTAGCCTTGTCATTATGGAATGTTGTCTGTCGTTGAGATTTCTGTTACTCCAATGGATTATAGCCTTGTCATTATGAAAGGTAGTCTGTTGTTCATATTTTTGTTACTCCAATGGATAGTAGCCTTGACATTATGGAAGGTAGTCTGTTGTCGAGATTTTTGTTATTCCAATGGATGGTAACCTTGTCATTATAAAAGGTAGTATTTTGTCGATATTTTTGTTACTCCAATGGATGGTAGCCCTGTAATTATGGAAGGTAGTCTGTTGTCGAGATTTTTGTTACTCCAATGGATGGTAGCTTTGTCATTATGGAAGGTAGTTTATCGTTGAGATTTTTGTTACTCCAATGGATTGTAGCCTTGTCATTATGGAAGGTAGTATGTCATTGAGATTTCGATTACTCCAATGGATTGTAGCCTTGTCATTATGGAACGTAGTCTGTTGTTCAGATTTTTGTTACTCCAACGGATAGTAGCCTTGACATTATTGAAGGTAGTCTGTCATTATGGAAGGTAGTCTGTTGTCGAGATTTTTGTTATTCCAATGGATGGTAACCTTGTCGTTATAAAAGGTAGTCTTTTGTCGAGATTTTTGTTACTCCAATGGATGGTAGCCTTGTCATTATGTAAGGTAGTCCGTTGTCGAGATTTTTGTTACTCCAATGGATGGTAGCCTTATAATTATGGAAGGTAGTCTGTTGTCGAGATTTCTGTTACTCCAATGGATTGTAGCCTTGTCATTATGGAAGGTAGTCTGTCGTTGAGATTTCGATTACTCCAATGGATTGTAGCCTTGTCATTATGGAAGGTAGTCTGTTGTTCAGAATATTGTTACTCCAATGGATAGTAGCCTTGACATTATGGAAGGTAGTCTGTCATTATGGAAGGTAGTCTGTTGTCGAGATTTTTGTTATTCCCATGGATGGTAACCTTGTCATTATAAAAGGTAGTCTTTTGTCGAGATTTTTGTTACTCTAATGAATGGTAGCCTTGTAATTATGGAAGGTAGTCTGTTGTCGAGATTTTTATTACTCCAATGGATGGTAGCCTTGTCATTATGGAATGTTGTTAGTCGTTGAGATTTCATTTACTCCAATGGATTATAGCCTTGTCATTATGAAAGGTAGTCTGTTGTTCAGATTTTTGTTACTCCAATGGATAGTAGCCTTGACATTATGGAAGGTAGTCTGTCATTATGGAAGGTAGTCTATTGTCGAGATTTTTGTTATTCCAATGGATGGTAACCTTGTAATTATTAAAGGTAGTCTTTTGTCGATATTTTTGTTAATCCAATGGAAGGTAGCCTTGTAATTATGGAAGGTAGTCTATTGTTGAGATTTTTGTTACTCCATTGGATGGTAGCCTTGTCATTATGGAAGGTAGTCTATCATTGAGATTTATGTTACTCCAATGGATTATAGCCTTGTCATTATGGAAGGTAGTCTGTCGTTGAGATTTCGATTACTCCAATGGATTGTAGCCTTGTCATTATGGAAGGTAGTATGTTGTTCAGATTTTTGTTACTCCAATGGATAGTAGCCTTGACATTATGGAAGGTAGTCTGTCATTATGGAAGGTAGTCTGTTGTCGAGATTTTTGTCATTCCAATGGATGGTAACCTTGTCGTTATAAAAGGTAGTCTTTTGTCGAGATTTTTGTTACTCCAATGGATGGTAGCCTTATCATTATCGAAGGTAGTCTGTTGTCGAGATTTTTGTTACTCCAATGGATGGTAGCCTTGTCATTATGGAAGGTTGTCTGTCATTGAGATTTTTGTTACTCCAATGGATTATAGCCTTGTCATTATGGAAGGTAGTCTGTTGTTCATATTTTTGTTACTCCAATGGATAGTAGCCTTGACATTATGGAAGGTAGTCTGTCATTATGGAAGGTAGTCTGTTGTCGAGATTTTTGTCATTCCAATGGATGGTAACCTTGTCGTTATAAAAGGTAGTCTTTTGTCGAGATTTTTGTTACTCCAATGGATGGTAGCCTTATCATTATCGAAGGTAGTCTGTTGTCGAGATTTTTGTTACTCCAATGGATGGTAGCCTTGTCATTATGGAAGGTTGTCTGTCATTGAGATTTTTGTTACTCCAATGGATTATAGCCTTGTCATTATGGAAGGTAGTCTGTTGTTCATATTTTTGTTACTCCAATGGATAGTAGCCTTGACATTATGGAAGGTAGTCTGTCATTATGGATGGTAGTCTATTGTCGAGATTTTTGTTATTCCAATGGATGGTAACCTTTTCATTATAAAAGGTAGTCTTTTGTCGAGATTTTTGTTACTCCAATGGATGGTAGCCTTGTAATTATGGAAGGTAGTATGTTGTCGAGATTTTTGTTACTCCAATGGATGGTAGCCTTGTCATTATGGAAGGTAGTATATCGTTGAGATTTCTGTTACTCCATTGGATTGTAGCCTTGTCATTATGGAAGGTAGTCTGTCATTGATATTTCGAATACTCCAATGGATTGTAGCCTTGTCATTATGGAAGGTAGTCTGTTGTTCAGATTTTTGTTACTCCAGTGGATAGTACCCTTGACATTATGGAAGGTAGTCTGTCATTATGGAAGGTAGTCTGTCGTCGAGATTTTTGTTATTCCAATGGATGGTAACCTTGTCATTATAAAAGGTAGTCTCTTGTTGAGATTCTTGTTACTCCAATGGATGGTAGCCTTATCATTATGGAAGGTAGTCTGTTGTCGACATTTTTGTTACTCCATTGGATGGTAGCCTTGTCATTATGGAAGGTAGTCTATCATTGAGATTTATGTTACTCCAATGGATTATAGCCTTGTCATTATGGAAGGTAGTCTGTCGTTGAGATTTCGATTACTCCAATGGATTGTAGCCTTGTCCTTATGGAAGGTAGTCTGTTGTTTAGATTTTTGTTACTCCAATAGATAGTAGCCTTGACATTATGGAAGGTAGTCTGTCATTATGGAAGGTAGTCTGTTGTCAAGATTTTTGTTATTCCAATGGATGGTATCCTTGTCATTATAAAAGTTAGTCTTTTGTTGAGATTTTTGTTACTCCAATGGATGGTACCCTTGTAATTATGGAAGGTAGTCTGTTGTCGAGATTTTTGTTACTCCAATGGATTGTAGCCTTGTCATTATGGAATGTTGTCTGTCGTTGAGATTTCTGTTACTCTAATGGATTATAGCCTTGTCATTATGGAAGGTAGTCTGTTGTTCATATTTTTGTTACTCCAATGGATGGTAGCCCTGTAATTATGGAAGGTAGTCTGTTGTCGAGATTTTTGTTACTCCAATGGATGGTAGCCTTGTCATTATGGAAGGTGTTTATCGTTGAGATTTTTGTTACTCCAATGGATTGTAGCCTTGTCATTATGGAAGGTAGTATGTCATTGAGATTTCGATTACTCCAATGGATTGTAGCCTTGTCATTATGGAACGTAGTCTGTTGTTCAGATTTTTGTTACTCCAACGGATAGTAGCCTTGACATTATTGAAGGTAGTCTGTCATTATGGAAGGTAGTCTGTTGTCGAGATTTTTGTTATTCCAATGGATGGTAACCTTGTCGTTATAAAAGGTAGTCTTTTGTCGATATTTTTGTTACTCCAATGGATGGTAGCCTTGTCATTATGTAAGGTAGTCTGTTGTCGAGATTTTTGTTACTCCAATGGATGGTAGCCTTGTAATTATGGAAGGTAGTCTGTTGTCGAGATTTCTGTTACTCCAATGGATTTTAGCCTTGTCATTATGGAAGGTAGTCTGTCATTGAGATTTCGATTACTCCAATGGATTGTAGCCTTGTCATTATGGAAGGTAGTCTTTTGTTCATATTTTTGTTACTCCAATGGATAGTAGCCTTGACATTATGGAAGGTAGTCTGTCATTATGGAAGGTAGTCTGTTGTCGAGATTTTTGTTATTCCAATGGATGGTAACCTTGTCATTATAAAAGATAGTATTTTGTCGATATTTTTGTTACTCCAATGGATGGTAGCCCTGTAATTATGGAAGGTAGTCTGTTGTCGAGATTTTTGTTACTCCAATGGATGGTAGCCTTGTCATTATGGAATGTTGTCTGTCGTTGAGATTTCTGTTACCCCAATGGATTGTAGCCTTGTCTTTATGGAACGTAGTATGTCATTGAGATTTCGATTACTCCAATGGATTGTAGCCTTGTCATTATGGAACGTAGTCTGTTGTTCAGATTTTTGTTACTCCAACGGATAGTAGCCTTGACATTATTGAAGGTAGTCTGTCATTATGGAAGGTAGTCTGTTGTCGAGATTTTTGTCATTCCAATGGATGGTAACCTTGTCGTTATAAAAGGTAGTCTTTTGTCGAGATTTTTGTTACTCCAATGGATGGTAGCCTTGTCATTATGGAAGGTAGTCTGTTGTCGAGATTTTTGATACTCCAATGGATGGTAGCCTTGTCATTATGGAAGGTTGTCTGTCATTGAGATTTTTGTTACTCCAATGGATTATAGCCTTGTCATTACGGAAGGTAGTCTGTTGTTCAGATTTTTGTTACTCCAATAAATAGTAGCCTTGACATTATGGAAGGTAGTCTGTCATTATGGATGGTAGTCTATTGTCGAGATTTTTGTTATTCCAATGGATGGTAACCTTGTCATTATAAAAGGTAGTCTTTTGTCGAGATTTCTGTTACTCCAATGGATGGTAGCCTTGTAATTATGGAAGGTAGTCTGTTGTCGAGATTTTTGTTACTCCAATGGATGGTAGCCTTGTCATTATGGAAGGTAGTCTATTGTTGGGATTTCTGTTACTCCATTGGATTGTAGCCTTGTCATTATGGAAGGTAGTCTGTCATTGATATTTCGAATACTCCAATGGATTGTAGCCTTGTCATTATGGAAGGTAGTCTGTTGTTCAGATTTTTGTTACTCCAATGTATAGTAGCCTTGACATTATGGAAGGTAGTCTGTCATTATGGAAGGTAGTCTATCGTCGAGATTTTTGTTATTCCAATGGATGGTAACCTTGTCATTATAAAAGGTAGTCTTTTGTCGAGATTTTTGTTACTCCAATGGATGGTAGCCTTGTAATTATGGAAGGTAGTCTGTTGTCGAGATTTTTGTTACTCCAATGGACTGTAGCCTTGTCATTATGGAATGTTGTTTGTCGTTGAGATTTCTGTTACTCCAATGGATTATAGCCTTGTCATTATGGAAGGTAGTATGTTGTTCAGATTTTTGTTACTCCAATGGATAGTAGCCTTGACATTATGGAAGGTAGTCTGTCATTATGGAAGGTAGTCTGTTGTCGAGATTTTTGTCATTCCAATGGATGGTAACCTTGTCGTTATAAAAGGTAGTCTTTTGTCGAGATTTTTGTTACTCCAATGGATGGTAGCCTTATCATTATGGAAGGTAGTCTGTTGTCGAGATTTTTGTTACTCCAATGGATGGTAGCCTTGTCATTATGGAAGGTTGTCTGTCATTGAGATTTTTGTTACTCCAATGGATTATAGCCTTGTCATTATGGAAGGTAGTCTGTTGTTCATATTTTTGTTACTCCAATGGATAGTAGCCTTGACATTATGGAAGGTAGTCTATTGTCGAGATTTTTGTTATTCCAATGGATGGTAACCTTGTCATTATAAAAGGTAGTCTTTTGTCGAGATTTTTGTTACTCCAATGGATGGTAGCCTTGTAATTATGGAAGGTAGTATGTTGTCGAGATTTTTGTTACTCCAATGGATGGTAGCCTTGTCATTATGGAAGGTAGTCTATCGTTGAGATTTCTGTTACTCCATTGGATTGTAGCCTTGTCATTATGGAAGGTAGTCTGTCATTGATATTTCGAATACTCCAATGGATTGTAGCCTTGTCATTATGGAAGGTAGTCTGTTGTTCAGATTTTTGTTACTCCAGTGGATAGTACACTTGACATTATGGAAGGTAGTCTGTCATTATGGAAGGTAGTCTGTCGTCGAGATTTTTGTTATTCCAATGGATGGTAACCTTGTCATTATAAAAGGTAGTCTCTTGTTGAGATTCTTGTTACTCCAATGGATGGTAGCCTTATCATTATGGAAGGTAGTCTTTTGTCGACATTTTTGTTACTCCAATGGATGGTAGCCTTATCATTATGGAAGGTAGTTTGTCATTGATATTTCGATTACTCCAATGGATTGTAGCCTTGTCCTTATGGAAGGTAGTCTGTTGTTTAGATTTTTGTTACTCCAATGGATAGTAGCCTTGACATTATGGAAGGTAGTCTGTCATTATGGAAGGTAGTCTGTTGTCAAGATTTTTGTTATTCCAATGGATGGTATCCTTGTCATTATAAAAGTTAGTCTTTTGTTGAGATTTTTGTTACTCCAATGGATGGTACCCTTGTAATTATGGAAGGTAGTCTGTTGTCGAGATTTTTGTTACTCCAATGGATTGTAGCCTTGTCATTATGGAATGTTGTCTGTCGTTGAGATTTCTGTTACTCCAATGGATTATAGCCTTGTCATTATGGAACGTAGTATGTCATTGAGATTTCGATTACTCCAATGGATTGTAGCCTTGTCATTATGGAACGTAGTCTGTTGTTCAGATTTTTGTTACTCCAACGGATAGTAGCCTTGACATTATTGAAGGTAGTCTGTCATTATGGAAGGTAGTCTGTTGTCGAGATTTTTGTCATTCCAATGGATGGTAACCTTGTCGTTATAAAAGGTAGTCTTTTGTCGAGATTTTTGTTACTCCAATGGATGGTAGCCTTGTCATTATGGAAGGTAGTCTGTTGTCGAGATTTTTGATACTCCAATGGATGGTAGCCTTGTCATTATGGAAGGTTGTCTGTCATTGAGATTTTTGTTACTCCAATGGATTATAGCCTTGTCATTACGGAAGGTAGTCTGTTGTTCAGATTTTTGTTACTCCAATAAATAGTAGCCTTGACATTATGGAAGGTAGTCTGTCATTATGGATGGTAGTCTATTGTCGAGATTTTTGTTATTCCAATGGATGGTAACCTTGTCATTATAAAAGGTAGTCTTTTGTCGAGATTTCTGTTACTCCAATGGATGGTAGCCTTGTAATTATGGAAGGTAGTCTGTTGTCGAGATTTTTGTTACTCCAATGGATGGTAGCCTTGTCATTATGGAAGGTAGTCTATTGTTGGGATTTCTGTTACTCCATTGGATTGTAGCCTTGTCATTATGGAAGGTAGTCTGTCATTGATATTTCGAATACTCCAATGGATTGTAGCCTTGTCATTATGGAAGGTAGTCTGTTGTTCAGATTTTTGTTACTCCAATGTATAGTAGCCTTGACATTATGGAAGGTAGTCTGTCATTATGGAAGGTAGTCTATCGTCGAGATTTTTGTTATTCCAATGGATGGTAACCTTGTCATTATAAAAGGTAGTCTTTTGTCGAGATTTTTGTTACTCCAATGGATGGTAGCCTTGTAATTATGGAAGGTAGTCTGTTGTCGAGATTTTTGTTACTCCAATGGACTGTAGCCTTGTCATTATGGAATGTTGTTTGTCGTTGAGATTTCTGTTACTCCAATGGATTATAGCCTTGTCATTATGGAAGGTAGTATGTTGTTCAGATTTTTGTTACTCCAATGGATAGTAGCCTTGACATTATGGAAGGTAGTCTGTCATTATGGAAGTTAGTCTGTTGTCGAGATTTTTGTCATTCCAATGGATGGTAACCTTGTCGTTATAAAAGGTAGTCTTTTGTCGAGATTTTTGTTACTCCAATGGATGGTAGCCTTATCATTATGGAAGGTAGTCTGTTGTCGAGATTTTTGTTACTCCAATGGATGGTAGCCTTGTCATTATGGAAGGTTGTCTGTCATTGAGATTTTTGTTACTCCAATGGATTATAGCCTTGTCATTATGGAAGGTAGTCTGTTGTTCATATTTTTGTTACTCCAATGGATAGTAGCCTTGACATTATGGAAGGTAGTCTGTCATTATGGATGGTAGTCTATTGTCGAGATTTTTGTTATTCCAATGGATGGTAACCTTGTCATTATAAAAGGTAGTCTTTTGTCGAGATTTTTGTTACTCCAATGGATGGTAGCCTTGTAATTATGGAAGGTAGTATGTTGTCGAGATTTTTGTTACTCCAATGGATGGTAGCCTTGTCATTATGGAAGGTAGTCTATCGTTGAGATTTCTGTTACTCCATTGGATTGTAGCCTTGTCATTATGGAAGGTAGTCTGTCATTGATATTTCGAATACTCCAATGGATTGTAGCCTTGTCATTATGGAAGGTAGTCTGTTGTTCAGATTTTTGTTACTCCAGTGGATAGTACACTTGACATTATGGAAGGTAGTCTGTCATTATGGAAGGTAGTCTGTCGTCGAGATTTTTGTTATTCCAATGGATGGTAACCTTGCCATTATAAAAGGTAGTCTCTTGTTGAGATTCTTGTTACTCCAATGGATGGTAGCCTTATCATTATGGAAGGTAGTCTTTTGTCGACATTTTTGTTACTCCAATGGATGGTAGCCTTGTCATTATGGAAGGTAGTCTGTCATTGATATTTCGATTACTCCAATGGATTGTAGCCTTGTCCTTATGGAAGGTAGTCTGTTGTTTAGATTTTTGTTACTCCAATGGATAGTAGCCTTGACATTATGGAAGGTAGTCTGTCATTATGGAAGGTAGTCTGTTGTCAAGATTTTTGTTATTCCAATGGATGGTATCCTTGTCATTATAAAAGTTAGTCTTTTGTTGAGATTTTTGTTACTCCAATGGATGGTACCCTTGTAATTATGGAAGGTAGTCTGTTGTCGAGATTTTTGTTACTCCAATGGATTGTAGCCTTGTCATTATGGAATGTTGTCTGTCGTTGAGATTTCTGTTACTCCAATGGATTATAGCCTTGTCATTATGGAAGGTAGTCTGTTGTTCATATTTTTGTTACTCCAATGGATAGTAGCCTTGACATTATGGAAGGTAGTCTGTTGTCGAGATTTTTGTTATTCCAATGGATGGTAACCTTGTCATTATAAAAGGTAGTATTTTGTCGATATTTTTATTACTCCAATGGATGGTAGCCCTGTAATTATGGAAGGTAGTCTGTTGTCGAGATTTTTGTTACTCCAATGGATGGTAGCCTTGTCATTATGGAAGGTGTTTATCGTTGAGATTTTTGTTACTCCAATGGATTGTAGCCTTGTCATTATGGAAGGTAGTATGTCATTGAGATTTCGATTACTCCAATGGATTGTAGCCTTGTCATTATGGAACGTAGTCTGTTGTTCAGATTTTTGTTACTCCAACGGATAGTAGCCTTGACATTATTGAAGGTAGTCTGTCATTATGGAAGGTAGTCTGTTGTCGAGATTTTTGTTATTCCAATGGATGGTAACCTTGTCGTTATAAAAGGTAGTCTTTTGTCGATATTTTTGTTACTCCAATGGATGGTAGCCTTGTCATTATGTAAGGTAGTCTGTTGTCGAGATTTTTGTTACTCCAATGGATGGTAGCCTTGTAATTATGGAAGGTAGTCTGTTGTCGAGATTTCTGTTACTCCAATGGATTTTAGCCTTGTCATTATGGAAGGTAGTCTGTCATTGAGATTTCGATTACTCCAATGGATTGTAGCCTTGTCATTATGGAAGGTAGTCTTTTGTTCATATTTTTGTTACTCCAATGGATAGTAGCCTTGACATTATGGAAGGTAGTCTGTCATTATGGAAGGTAGTCTGTTGTCGAGATTTTTGTTATTCCAATGGATGGTAACCTTGTCATTATAAAAGATAGTATTTTGTCGATATTTTTGTTACTCCAATGGATGGTAGCCCTGTAATTATGGAAGGTAGTCTGTTGTCGAGATTTTTGTTACTCCAATGGATGGTAGCCTTGTCATTATGGAATGTTGTCTGTCGTTGAGATTTCTGTTACTCCAATGGATTGTAGCCTTGTCTTTATGGAACGTAGTATGTCATTGAGATTTCGATTACTCCAATGGATTGTAGCCTTGTCATTATGGAACGTAGTCTGTTGTTCAGATTTTTGGTACTCCAACGGATAGTAGCCTTGACATTATTGAAGGTAGTCTGTCATTATGGAAGGTAGTCTGTTGTCGAGATTTTTGTCATTCCAATGGATGGTAACCTTGTCGTTATAAAAGGTAGTCTTTTGTCGAGATTTTTGTTACTCCAATGGATGGTAGCCTTGTCATTATGGAAGGTAGTCTATTGTCGAGATTTTTGATACTCCAATGGATGGTAGCCTTGTCATTATGGAAGGTTGTCTGTCATTGAGATTTTTGTTACTCCAATGGATTATAGCCTTGTCATTACGGAAGGTAGTCTGTTGTTCAGATTTTTGTTACTCCAATAAATAGTAGCCTTGACATTATGGAAGGTAGTCTGTCATTATGGATGGTAGTCTATTGTCGAGATTTTTGTTATTCCAATGGATGGTAACCTTGTCAATATAAAAGGTAGTCTTTTGTCGAGATTTTTGTTACTCCAATGGATGGTAGCCTTGTAATTATGGAAGGTAGTCTGTTGTCGAGATTTTTGTTACTCCAATGGATGGTAGCCTTGTCATTATGGAAGGTAGTCTATTGTTGGGATTTCTGTTACTCCATTGGATTGTAGCCTTGTCATTATGGAAGGTAGTCTGTCATTGATATTTCGAATACTCCAATGGATTGTAGCCTTGTCATTATGGAAGGTAGTCTGTTGTTCAGATTTTTGTTACTCCAATGTATAGTAGCCTTGACATTATGGAAGGTAGTCTGTCATTATGGAAGGTAGTCTATCGTCGAGATTTTTGTTATTCCAATGGATGGTAACCTTGTCATTATAAAAGGTAGTCTTTTGTCGAGATTTTTGTTACTCCAATGGATGGTAGCCTTGTAATTATGGAAGGTAGTCTATTGTCGAGATTTTTGTTACTCCAATGGACTGTAGCCTTGTCATTATGGAACGTTGTTTGTCGTTGAGATTTCTGTTACTCCAATGGATTATAGCCTTGTCATTATGGAAGGTAGTCTGTTGTTCATATTTTTGTTACTCCAATGGATAGTAGCCTTGACATTATGGAAGGTAGTCTGTAATTATGGAAGGTAGTCTGTTGTCGAGATTTTTATTATTCCAATGGATGGTAACCTTGTCGTTATAAAAGGTAGTCTTTTATCGAGATTTATGTTACTCCAATGGATGGTAGCTTTGTCATTATGTAAGGTAGTCTGTTGTCGAGATTTTTGTTACTCCAATGGATGGTAGCCTTGTAATTATAGAAGGTAGTCTATTGTCGAGATTTCTGTTACTCCAATGGATTGTAGCCTTGTCATTATGGAAGGTAGTATGTCATTGAGATTTCGATTACTCCAATGGATTGTAGCCTTGTCATTATGGAACGTAGTCTGTTGTTGATATTTTTGTTATTCCAACGGATAGTAGCCTTGACATTATTGAAGGTAGTCTGTCATTATGGAAGGTAGTCTGTTGTCGAGATTTTTATTATTCCAATGGATGGTAACCTTGTCATTATAAAAGGTAGTCTTTTGTCGAGATTTTTGTTACTCCAATGGATGGTAGCCTTGTCATTATGTAAGGTAGTCTGTTGTCGAGATTTTTGTTACTCCAATGGATGGTAGCCTTGTAATTATGGAAGGTAGTCTGTTGTCGAGATTTCTGTTACTCCAATGGATTGTAGCCTTGTCATTATGGAAGGTAGTCTGTCGTTGAGATTTCGATTACTCCAATGGATTGTAGCCTTGTCATTATGGAAGGTAGTCTGTTGTTCAGATTATTGTTACTCCAATGGATAGTAGCCTTGACATTATGGAAGGTAGTCTGAGGTAGTCTGTTGTCGAGATTTTTGTTATTCCAATGGATGGTAACCTTGTCATTATAAAAGGTAGTCTTTTGTCGAGATTTTTGTTACTCCAAGGAATGGTATTCTTATAATTATGGAAGGTAGTCTGTTGTCGAGATTTTTGTTACTCCAATGGATGGTAGCCATGTCATTATGGAATGTTGTGTGTCGTTGATATTTCTGTTACTACAATGGATTATAGCCTTGTCATTATGGAAGGTAGTCTGTTGTTCAGTTTTTTGTTACTCCAATGGATAGTAGCCTTGACATTATGGAAGGTAGTCTGTCATTATGGAAGGTAGTCTGTTGTCGAGATTTTTGTTATTCCAATGGATGGTAACCTTGTCATTATAAAAGGTAGTCTTTTGTCGATATTTTTGTTAATCCAATGGATGGTAGCCTTGTAATTATGGAAGGTAGTCTATTGTTGAGATTTTTGTTACTCCATTGGATGGTAGCCTTGTCATTATGGAAGGTTGTCTGTCATTGAGATTTTTGTTACTCCAATGGATTATAGCCTTGTCATTATGGAAGGTAGTCTGTTGTTCAGATTTTTGTTACACCAATAGATAGTAGCCTTGACATTATGGAAGGTAGTCTGTCATTATGGATGGTAGTCTATTGTCGAGATTTTTGTTATTCCAATGGATGGTAACCTTGTCATTATAAAAGGTAGTCTTTTGTCGAGATTTTTGTTACTCCAATGGATGGTAGCCTTGTAATTATGGAAGGTAGTCTGTTGTCGAGATTTTTGTTACTCCA
This sequence comes from Vicia faba, assembly GCA_948472305.1. Lineage (NCBI taxonomy): Eukaryota > Viridiplantae > Streptophyta > Magnoliopsida > Fabales > Fabaceae > Vicia > Vicia faba. The sequence goes on from OX451739.1 coordinate 558,581,251, forward strand.
ATGGATGGTAGCCTTGTCATTATGGAAGGTAGTCTATCGTTGGGATTTCTGTTACTCCATTGGATTGTAGCCTTGTCATTATGGAAGGTAGTCTGTCATTGATATTTCGAATACTCCAATGGATTGTAGCCTTGTCATTATGGAAGGTAGTCTGTTGTTCAGATTTTTGTTACTCCAATGGATAGTAGCCTTGACATTATGGAAGGTAGTGTGTCATTATGGAAGGTAGTCTATTGTCGAGATTTTTGTTATTCCAATGGATGGTAACCTTGTAATTATAAAAGTTAGTCTTTTGTTGAGATTTTTGTTACTCCAATGGATGGTACCCTTGTAATTATGGAAGGTAGTCTGTTGTCGAGATTTTTGTTACTCCAATGGATTGTAGCCTTGTCATTATGGAATGTTGTCTGTCGTTGAGATTTCTGTTACTCCAATGGATTATAGCCTTGTCATTATGGAAGGTAGTCTGTTGTTCATATTTTTGTTACTCCAATGGATAGTAGCCTTGACATTATGGAAGGTAGTCTGTAATTATGGAAGGTAGTCTGTTGTCGAGATTTTTGTTATTCCAATGGATGGTAACCTTGTCATTATAAAAGGTAGTATTTTGTCGATATTTTTGTTACTCCAATGGATGGTAGCCCTGTAATTATGGAAGGTAGTCTGTTGTCAAGATTTTTGTTACTCCAATGGATGGTAGCCTTGTCATTATGGAAGGTAGTCTATCGTTGAGATTTCTGTTACTCCAATGGATTGTAGCCTTGTCATTATGGAAGGTAGTATGTCATTGAGATTTCGATTACTCCAATGGATTGTAGCCTTGTCATTATGGAACGTAGTCTGTTGTTCAGATTTTTGTTACTCCAACGGATAATAGCCTTGACATTATTGAAGGTAGTCTGTCATTATGGAAGGTAGTCTATTGTCGAGATTTTTATTATTCCAATGGATGGTAACCTTTTCGTTATAAAAGGTAGTCTTTTATCGAGATTTTTGTTACTCCAATGGATGGTAGCCTTGTCATTATGTAAGGTAGTCTGTTGTCGAGATTTTTGTTACTCCAATGGATGGTAGCCTTGTAATTATGGAAGGTAGGCTATTGTCGAGATTTCTGTTACTCCAATGGATTGTAGCCTTGTCATTATGGAAGGTAGTCTGTCATTGAGATTTCGATTACTCCAATGGATTGTAGCCTTGTCATTATGGAAGGTAGTCTGTTGTTCAGATTATTGTTACTCCAATGGATAGTAGCCTTGACATTATGGAAGGTAGTCTGTAATTATGGAAGGTAGTCTGTTGTCGAGATTTTTGTTATTCCAATGGATGGTAACCTTGTCATTATAAAACGTAGTATTTTGTCGATATTTTTGTTACTCCAATGGATGGTAGCCCTGTAATTATGGAAGGTAGTCTGTTGTCAAGATTTTTGTTACTCCAATGGATGGTAGCCTTGTCATTATGGAAGATAGTCTATCGTTGAGATTTCGGTTACTCCAATGGATTGTAGCCTTGTCATTATGGAAGGTAGTATGTCATTGAGATTTCGATTACTCCAATGGATTGTAGCCTTGTCATTATGGAACGTAGTCTGTTGTTCAGATTTTTGTTACTCCAACGGATAGTAGCCTTGACATTATTGAAGGTAGTCTGTCATTATGGAAGGTAGTCTATTGTCGAGATTTTTATTATTCCAATGGATGGTAACCTTGTCGTTATAAAAGGTAGTCTTTTATCGAGATTTTTGTTACTCCAATGGATGGTAGCCTTGTCATTATGTAAGGTAGTCTGTTGTCGAGATTTTTGTTACTCCAATGGATGGTAGCCTTGTAATTATAGAAGGTAGTCTATTGTCGAGATTTATGTTACTCCAATGGATTGTAGCCTTGTCATTATGGAAGGTAGTCTGTCATTGAGATTTCGATTACTCCAATGGATTGTAGCCTTGTCATTATGGAAGGTAGTCTGTTGTTCAGATTATTGTTACTCCAATGGATAGTAGCCTTGACATTATGGAAGGTAGTCTGTCATTATGGAAGGTAGTCTGTTGTCGAGATTTTTGTTATTCCAATGGATGGTAACCTTGTCATTATAAAAGGTAGTCTTTTGTCGAGATTTTTGTTACTCCAAGGAATGGTAGCCTTGTAATTATGGAAGGTAGTCTGTTGTCGAGATTTTTGTTACTCCAATGGATGGTAGCCTTGTCATTATGGAATGTTGTCTGTCGTTGATATTTCTGTTACTACAATGGATTATAGCCTTTTCATTATGGAAGGTAGTCTGTTGTTCAAATTTTTTTTACTCCAATGGATAGTAGCCTTGACATTATGGAAGGTAGTCTGTCATTATGGATGGTAGTCTATTGTCGAGATTTTTGTTATTCCAATGGATGGTAACCTTGTCATTATAAAAGGTAGTCTTTTGTCGAGATTTTTGTTACTCCAATAGATGGTAGCCTTGTAATTATGGAAGGTAGTCTGTTGTCGAGATTTTTGTTACTCCAATGGATGGTAGCCTTGTCATTATGGAAGGTAGTCTATCATTGAGATTTCTGTTACTCCATTGGATGGTAGCCTTGTCATTATGGAAGGTAGTCTGTCATTGATATTTCGAATACTCCAATGGATTGTAGCCTTGTCATTATGGAAGGTAGTCTTTTGTTCAGATTTTTGTTACTCCAATGGATAGTAGCCTTGACATTATGGAAGGTAGTCTGTCATTATGGAAGGTAGTCTATCGTCGAGATTTTTGTTATTCCAATGGATGGTAACCTTGTCTTTATAAAAGTTAGTCTTTTGTTAAGATTTTTGTTACTCCAATGGATGGTACCCTTGTAATTATGGAAGGTAGTCTATTGTCGAGATTTTTGTTACTCCAATGGATTGTAGCCTTGTCATTATGGAATGTTGTCTGTCGTTGAGATTTCTGTTACTCCAATGGATTATAGCCTTGTCATTATGGAAGGTAGTCTGTTGTTCATATTTTTGTTACTCCAATGGATAATAGCCTTGACATTATGGAAGGTAGTCTGTAATTATGGAAGGTAGTCTGTTGTCGAGATTTTTGTTATTCAAATGGATGGTAACCTTGTCATTATAAAAGGTAGTATTTTGTCGATATTTTTGTTACTCCAATGGATGGTAGCCCTGTAATTATGGAAGGTAGTCTGTTGTCGAGATTTTTGTTACTCCATTGGATGGTAGCCTTGTCATTATGGAAGGTAGTCTATCGTTGAGATTTCTGTTACTCCAATGGATTGTAGCCTTGTCATTATGGAAGGTAGTATGTCATTGAGATTTCGATTACTCCAATGGATTGTAGCCTTGTCATTATGGAACGTAGTCTGTTGTTCAGATTTTTGTTACTCCAACGGATAGTAGCCTTGACATTATTGAAGGTAGTCTGTCATTATGGAAGGTAGTCTGTTGTCGAGATTTTTATTATTCCAATGGATGGTAACCTTGTCGTTATAAAAGGTAGTCTTTTGTCGAGATTTTTGTTACTCCAATGGATGGTAGCCTTGTCATTATGTAAGGTAGTCTGTTGTCGAGATTTTTGTCACTCCAATGGATGGTAGCCTTGTAATTATGGAAGGTAGTCTGTTGTCGAGATTTCTGTTACTCCAATGGATTGTAGCCTTGTCATTATGGAAGGTAGTCTGTCGTTGAGATTTCGATTACTCCAATGGATTGTAGCCTTGTCATTATGGAAGGTAGTCTGTTGTTCAGATTATTGTTACTCCAATGGATAGTAGCCTTGACATTATGGAAGGTAGTCTGAGGTAGTCTGTTGTCGAGATTTTTGTTATTCCAATGGATGGTAACCTTGTCATTATAAAAGGTAGTCTTTTGTCGAGATTTTTGTTACTCCAAGGAATGGTATCCTTGTAATTATGGAAGGTAGTCTGTTGTCGAGATTTTTGTTACTCCAATGGATGGTAGCCTTGTCATTATGGAATGTTGTGTGTCGTTGATATTTCTGTTACTACAATGGATTATAGCCTTGTCATTATGGAAGGTAGTCTGTTGTTCAGATTTTTGTTACTCCAATGGATAGTAGCCTTGACATTATGGAAGGTAGTCTGTCATTATGGAAGGTAGTCTGTTGTCGAGATTTTTGTTATTCCAATGGATGGTAACCTTGTCATTATAAAAGGTAGTCTTTTGTCGATATTTTTGTTAATCCAATGGATGGTAGCCTTGTAATTATGGAAGGTAGTCTATTGTTGAGATTTTTGTTACTCCATTGGATGGTAGCCTTGTCATTATGGAAGGTTGTCTGTCATTGAGATTTTTGTTACTCCAATGGATTATAGCCTTGTCATTATGGAAGGTAGTCTGTTGTTCAGATTTTTGTTACTCCAATAGATAGTAGCCTTGACATTATGGAAGGTAGTCTGTCATTATGGATGGTAGTCTATTGTCGAGATTTGTGTTATTCCAATGGATGGTAACCTTGTCATTATAAAAGGTAGTCTTTTGTCGAGATTTTTGTTACTCCAATGGATGGTAGCCTTGTAATTATGGAAGGTAGTCTGTTGTCGAGATTTTTGTTACTCCAATGGATGGTAGCTTTGTCATTATGGAAGGTAGTCTATCATTGGGATTTCTGTTAATCCATTGGATTGTAGCCTTGTCATTATGGAAGGTAGTCTGTCATTGATATATCGAATACTCCAATGGATTGTAGCCTTGTCATTATGGAAGGTAGTCTGTTGTTCAGATTTTTGTTACTCCAATGGATAGTAGACTTGACATTATGGAAGGTAGTCTGTCATTATGGAAGGTAGTCTATCGTCGAGATTGTTATTCCAATGGATGGTAACCTTGTCATTATAAAAGTTAGTCTTTTGTTGAGATTTTTGTTACTCCAATGGATGGTACCCTTGGAATTATGGAAGGTAGTCTGTTGTCGAGATTTTTGTTACTCCAATGGATTGTAGCCTTGTCATTATGGAATGTTGTCTGTCGTTGAGATTTCTGTTACTCCAATGGATTATAGCCTTGTCATTATGGAAGGTAGTCTGTTGTTCATATTTTTGTTACTCCAATGGATAGTAGCCTTGACATTATGGAAGGTAGTCTGTAATTATGGAAGGTAGTCTGTTGTCGAGATTTTTGTTATTCCAATGGATGGTAACCTTGTCATTATAAAAGGTAGTATTTTGTCGATATTTTTGTTACTCCAATGGATGGTAGCCCTGTAATTATGGAAGGTAGTCTGTTGTCGAGATTTTTGTTACTCCAATGGATGGTAGCCTTGTCATTATGGAAGGTAGTCTATCGTTGAGATTTCTGTTACTCCAATGGATTGTAGCCTTGTCATTATGGAAGGTAGTAGGTCATTGAGATTTCGATTACTCCAATGGATTGTAGCCTTGTCATTATGGAACGTAGTCTGTTGTTCAGATTTTTGTTACTCCAATGGATAGTAGCCTTGACATTATTGAAGGTAGTCTGTCATTATGGAAGGTAGTCTGTTGTCGAGATTTTTATTATTCCAATGGATGGTAACCTTGTCGTTATAAAAGGTAGTCTTTTGTCGAGATTTTTGTTACTCCAATGGATGGTAGCCTTGTCATTATGTAAGGTAGTCTGTTGTCGAGATTTTTGTTACTCCAATGGATGGTAGCCTTGTAATTATGGAAGGTAGTCTGTTGTCGAGATTTCTGTTACTCCAATGGATTGTAGCCTTGACATTATGGAAGGTAGTCTGTCATTAGGGAAGGTAGTCTGTTGTCGAGATTTTTGTTATTCCAATGGATGGTAACCTTGTCATTATAAAAGGTAGTCTTTTGTCGATATTTTTGTTAATCCAATGGATGGTAGCCTTGTAATTATGGAAGGTAGTCTATTGTTGAGATTTTTGTTACTCCATTGGATGGTAGCCTTGTCATTATGGAAGGTTGTCTGTCATTGAGATTTTTGTTACTCCAATGGATTATAGCCTTGTCATTATGGAAGGTAGTCTGTTGTTCAGATTTTTGTTACTCCAATAGATAGTAGCCTTGACATTATGGAAGGTAGTCTGTCATTATGGATGGTAGTCTATTGTCGAGATTTTTGTTATTCCAATGGATGGTAACCTTGTCATTATAAAAGGTAGTCTTTTGTCGAGATTTTTGTTACTCCAATGGATGGTAGCCTTGTAATTATGGAAGGTAGTCTGTTGTCGAGATTTTTGTTACTCCAATGGATGGTAGCCTTGTCATTATGGAAGGTAGTCTATCGTTGGGATTTCTGTTACTCCATTGGATTGTAGCCTTGTCATTATGGAAGGTAGTCTGTCATTGATATTTCGAATACTCCAATGGATTGTAGCCTTGTCATTATGGAAGGTAGTCTGTTGTTCAGATTTTTGTTACTCCAATGGATAGTAGCCTTGACATTATGGAAGGTAGTCTGTCATTATGGAAGGTAGTCTATCGTCGAGATTTTTGTTATTCCAATGGATGGTAACCTTGTCATTATAAAAGTTAGTCTTGTGTTGAGATTTTTGTTACTCCAATGATGGTACCCTTGTAATTATGGAAGGTAGTCTGTTGTCGAGATTTTTGTTACTCCAATGGATTGTAGCCTTGTCATTATGGAATGTTGTCTGTCGTTGAGATTTCTGTTACTCCAATGGATTATGGCCTTGTCATTATGGAAGGTAGTCTGTTGTTCATATTTTTGTTACTCCAATGGATAGTAGCCTTGACATTATGGAAGGTAGTCTGTAATTATGGAAGGTAGTCTGTTGTCGAGATTTTTGTTATTCCAATGGATGGTAACCTTGTCATTATAAAAGGTAGTATTTTGTCGATATTTTTGTTACTCCAATGGATGGTAGCCCTGTAATTATGGAAGGTAGTTTGTTGTCGAGATTTTTGTTATTCCAATGGATGGTAACCTTGTCATTATAAAAGGTAGTCTTTTGTCGAGATTTTTGTTACTCCAATGGATGGTAGCCTTATAATTATGGAAGGTAGTCTGTTGTCGAGATTTTTGTTACTCCAGTGGATGGTAGCCTTGTCATTATGGAAGGTAGTCTATCATTGAGATTTCTGTTACTCCATTGGATTGTAGCCTTGTCATTATGGAAGGTAGACTATCATTGATATTTCGAATACTCCAACGGATTGTAGCCTTGTCATTATGGAAGGTAGTCTGTTGTTCAGATTTTTGTTACTCCAATGGATAGTAGCCTTGACATTATGGAAGGTAGTCTGTCATTATGGAAGGTAGTCTGTCGTCGAGATTTTTGTTATTCCAATGGATGGTAACCTTGTCATTATAAAAGGTAGTCTTTTGTCGAGATTCTTGTTACTCTAATGGATGGTAACCTTGTCATTATGGAAGGTAGTCTGTTGTCGACATTTTTGTTACTCCAATGGATGGTAGCCTTGTCATTATGGAAGGTTGTCTGTCGTTGAGATTTATGTTACTCCAATGGATTATAGCCTTGTCATTATGGAAGGTAGTCTGTTGTTCAGATTTTTTATACTCCAATGGATAGTAGCGTTGACATTATGGGAGGTAGTCTGTCATTATGGATGGTAGTCTATTGTCGAGATATTTGTTATTCTAATAGATGGTAAACTTGTCATTATAAAAGGTAGTCTTTTGTCGAGATTTTTGTTACTCCAATAGATGGTAGCCTTGTAATTATGGAAGGTAGTCTGTTGTCGATATTTTTGTTACTCCAATGGATGGTAGCCTTGTCATTATGGAAGGTAGTCTATCATTGAGATTTCTGTTACTCCATTGGATTGTAGCCTTGTCATTATGGAAGGTAGTCTGTCATTGATATTTCGAATACTCCAATGGATTGTATCCTTGTCATTATGGAAGGTAGTGTGTTGTTCAGATTTTTGTTACTCCAATGGATAGTAGCCTTGACATTATGGAAGGTAGTGTGTCATTATGGAAGGTAGTCTGTTGTCGAGATTTTTGTTATTCCAATGGATGGTAACCTTGTCATTATAAAAGTTAGTCTTGTGTTGAGATTTTTGTTACTCCAATGATGGTACCCTTGTAATTATGGAAGGTAGTCTGTTGTCGAGATTTTTGTTACTCCAATGGATTGTAGCCTTGTCATTATGGAATGTTGTCTGTCGTTGAGATTTCTGTTACTCCAATGGATTATGGCCTTGTCATTATGGAAGGTAGTCTGTTGTTCATATTTTTGTTACTCCAATGGATAGTAGCCTTGTCATTATGGAAGGTAGTCTGTTGTCGACATTTTTGTTACTCCAATGGATGGTAGCCTTGTCATTATGGAAGGTTGTCTGTCGTTGAGATTTATGTTACTCCAATGGATTATAGCCTTGTCATTATGGAAGGTAGTCTGTTGTTCAGATTTTTTATACTCCAATGGATAGTAGCGTTGACATTATGGGAGGTAGTCTGTCATTATGGATGGTAGTCTATTGTCGAGATATTTGTTATTCTAATAGATGGTAACCTTGTCATTATAAAAGGTAGTCTTTTGTCGAGATTTTTGTTACTCCAATAGATGGTAGCCTTGTAATTATGGAAGGTAGTCTGTTGTCGATATTTTTGTTACTCCAATGGATGGTAGCCTTGTCATTATGGAAGGTAGTCTATCATTGAGATTTCTGTTACTCCATTGGATTGTAGCCTTGTCATTATGGAAGGTAGTCTGTCATTGATATTTCGAATACTCCAATGGATTGTATCCTTGTCATTATGGAAGGTAGTGTGTTGTTCAGATTTTTGTTACTCCAATGGATAGTAGCCTTGACATTATGGAAGGTAGTGTGTCATTATGGAAGGTAGTCTGTTGTCGAGATTTTTGTTATTCCAATGGATGGTAACCTTGACATTATAAAAGGTAGTCTTTTGTCGAGATTCTTGTTACTCCAATGGATGATAGCCTTGTCATTATGGAAGGTAGTCTGTTGTCGACATTTTTGTTACTCCAATGGATGGTAGCCTTGTCATTATGGAAGGTTATCTGTCGTTGAGATTTATGTTACTCCAATGGATTATAGCCTTGTCATTATGGAAGGTAGTCTGTTTTTCAGATTTTTGTTACTCCAATGGATAGTAGCCTTGACATTATGGAAGGTAGTCTGTTGTCGAGATTTTTGTTATTCCAATGGATGGTAACCTTGTCGTTATAAAAGGTATTCTTTTGTCGAGATTTTTGTTACTCCAATGGATGGTAGCCTTGTAATTATGGAAGGTAGTCTGTTGTCGAGATTTTTGTTACTCCAATTGATTGTAGCCTTGTCATTATGGAATGTTGTCTGTCATTGAGATTTCTGTTACTCCAATGGATTATAGCCTTGTCATTATGGAAGGTAGTCTGTTGTTCATATTTTTGTTCCTCCAATGGATAGTAGCCTTGACATTATGGAAGGTAGTCTGTCATTATGGAAGGTAGTCTGTTGTCGAGATTTTTGTTATTCCAATGGATGGTAACCTTGTCATTATAAAAGGTAGTATTTTGTCGATATTTTTGTTACTCCAATGGATGGTAGCCCTGTAATTATGGAAGGTAGTCTGTTGTCGAGATTTTTGTTACTCCAATGGATGGTAGCCTTGTCATTATGGAAGGTAGTCTATCGTTGAGATTTCTGTTACTCCAATGGATTGTAGCGTTGTCATTGTGGAAGGTAGTCTGTCATTGAGATTTCGATTACTCTAATGGATTGTAGCCTTGTCATTACTGAAGGTAGTCTGTTGTTCAGATTTTTGTTACTCCAATGGATAGTAGCCTTGACATTATGGAAGGTAGTCTGTCATTATGGAAGGTAGTCTGTTGTCGAGATTTTTGTCATTCCAATGGATGGTAACCTTGTCGTTATAAAAGGTAGTCTTTTGTCGAGATTTTTGTTACTCCAATGGATGGTAGCCTTGTCATTATGGAAGGTAGTCTGTTGTCGAGATTTTTGTTACTCCAATGGATGGTAGCCTTGTCATTATGGAAGGTTGTCTGTCATTGAGATTTTTGTTACTCCAATGGATTTTAGCCTTGTCATTATGGAAGGTAGTCTGTTGTTCAGATTTTTGTTACTCCAATGGATAGTAGCCTTGACATTATGGAAGGTAGTCTGTCATTTTGGATGGTAGTCTATTGTCGAGATTTTTGTTATTCCAATGGATGGTAACCTTGTCGTTATAAAAGGTAGTCTTTTGTAGAGATTTTTGTTACTCCAATGGATGGTAGCCTTGTAATTATGGAAGGTAGTCTGTTGTCGAGATTTTTGTTACTCCAGTGGATGGTAGCCTTGTCATTATGGAAGGTAGTCTATTATTGAGATTTCTGTTACTCCATTGGATTGTAGCCTTGTCATTATGGAAGGTAGTCTGTCATTGATATTTCGAATACTCCAATGGATTGTAGCCTTGTCATTATGGAAGGTAGTCTGTTGTTCAGATTTTTGTTACTCTAATGGATAGTAGCCTTGACATTATGGAAGGTAGTCTGTCATTATGGAAGGTAGTCTGTCGTCGATATTTTTGTTATTCCAATGGATGGTAACCTTGTCATTATAAAAGGTAGTCCTTTGTCGAGATTCTTGTTACTCCAATGGATGGTAGCCTTGTCATTATGGAAGGTAGTCTGTTGTCGACATTTTTGTTACTCCAATGGATGGTAGCCTTGTCATTATGGAAGGTTGTTTGTCGTTGAGATTTATGTTACTCCAATGGATTATAGCCTTGTCATTATGGAAGGTAGTCTGTTGTTCAGATTTTTTATACTCCAATGGATAGTAGCCTTGACATTATGGAAGGTAGTCTGTCATTATGGATTGTAGTCTATTGTTGAGATATTTGTTATTCCAATGGATGGTAACCTTGTCATTATAAAAGGTAGTCTTTTGTCGAGATTTTTGTTACTCCAATAGATGGTAGCCTTGTAATTATGGAAGGTAGTCTGTTGTCGAGATTTTTGTTACTCCAATGGATGGTAGCCTTGTCATTATGGAAGGTAGTCTATCATTGAGATTTCTGTTACTCCATTGGATTGTAGCCTTGTCATTATGGAAGGTAGTCTATCATTGATATTTCGAATACTCCAATGGATTGTAGCCTTGTCATTATGGAAGGTAGTCTGTTGTTCAGATTTTTGTTACTCCAATGGATAGTAGCCTTGACATTATGGAAGGTAGTCTGTCATTATGGAAGGTAGTCTGTCGTCGAGATTTTTGTTATTCCAATGGATGGTAACCTTGTCATTATAAAAGGTAGTCTTTTGTCGAGATTCTTGTTACTCCAATGGATGGTAGCCTTGTCATTATGGAAGGTAGTCTGTTGTCGACATTTTTGTTACTCCAATGGATGGTAGCCTTGTCATTATGAAAGGTTGTCTGTCGTTGAGATTTATGTTACTCCAATGGATTATAGCCTTGTCATTATTGAAGGTAGTCTGTTTTTAAGATTTTTGTTACTCCAATGGATAGTAGCCTTGACATTATGGAAGGTAGTCTGTCATTATGGAAGGTAGTCTGTTGTCGAGATTTTTGTTATTCCAATGGATGGTAACCTTCTCATTATAAAAGGTAGTCTTTTGTCGAGATTTTTGTTACTCCAATGGATGGTAGCCTTGTAATTATGGAAGGTAGTCTGTTGTCGAGATTTTTGTTACTCCAATGGATTGTAGCCTTGTCATTATGGAATGTTGTCTGTCATTGAGATTTGTGTTACTCCAATGGATTATAGCCTTGTCATTATGGAAGGTAGTCTGTTGTTCATATTTTTGTTACTCCAATGGATAGTAGCCTTGACATTATGGAAGGTAGTCTGTCATTATGGAAGGTAGTCTGTTGTCGAGATTTTTGTTATTCCAATGGATGGTAACCTTGTCATTATAAAAGGTAGTATTTTATCGATATTTTTGTTAATCCAATGGATGGTAGCCCTGTAATTATGGAAGGTAGTCTGTTGTCGAGATTTTTGTTACTCCAGTGGATGGTAGCCTTGTCATTATGGAAGGTAGTCTATCATTGAGATTTCTGTTACTCCATTGGATTGTAGCCTTGTCATTATGGAAGGTAGTCTGTCATTGATATTTCGAATACTCCAATGGATTGTAGCCTTGACATTATGGAAGGTAGTCTGTTGTTCAGATTTTTGTTACTCCAATGGATAGTAGACTTGACATTATGGAAGGTAGTCTGTCATTATGGAAGGTAGTCTATCGTCGAGATTTTTGTTATTCCAATGGATGGTAACCTTGTCATTATAAAAGGTAGTCTTTTGTCGAGATTCTTGTTACTCTAATGGATGGTAACCTTGTCATTATGGAAGGTAGTCTGTTGTCGACATTTTTGTTACTCCAATGGATGGTAGCCTTGTCATTATGGAAGGTTGTCTGTCGTTGAGATTTATGTTACTCCAATGGATTATAGCCTTGTCATTATGGAAGGTAGTCTGTTGTTCAGATTTTTTATACTCCAATGGATAGTAGCGTTGACATTATGGGAGGTAGTCTGTCATTATGGATGGTAGTCTATTGTCGAGATATTTGTTATTCTAATAGATGGTAACCTTGTCATTATAAAAGGTAGTCTTTTGTCGAGATTTTTGTTACTCCAATAGATGGTAGCCTTGTAATTATGGAAGGTAGTCTGTTGTCGAGATTTTTGTTACTCCAATGGATGGTAGCCTTGTCATTATGGAAGGTAGTCTATCATTGAGATTTCTGTTACTCCATTGGATTGTAGCCTTGTCATTATGGAAGGTAGTCTGTCATTGATATTTCGAATACTCCAATGGATTGTATCCTTGTCATTATGGAAGGTAGTGTGTTGTTCAGATTTTTGTTACTCCAATGGATAGTAGCCTTGACATTATGGAAGGTAGTGTGTCATTATGGAAGGTAGTCTGTTGTCGAGATTTTTGTTATTCCAATGGATGGTAACCTTATCATTATAAAAGGTAGTCTTTTGTCGAGATTCTTGTTACTCCAATGGATGATAGCCTTGTCATTATGGAAGGTAGTCTGTTGTCGACATTTTTGTTACTCCAATGGATGGTAGCCTTGTCATTATGGAAGGTTATCTGTCGTTGAGATTTATGTTACTCCAATGGATTATAGCCTTGTCATTATGGAAGGTAGTCTGTTTTTCAGATTTTTGTTACTCCAATGGATAGTAGCCTTGACATTATGGAAGGTAGTCTGTCATTATGGAAGGTAGTCTGTTGTCGAGATTTTTGTTATTCCAATGGATGGTAACCTTGTCGTTATAAAAGGTAGTCTTTTGTCGAGATTTTTGTTACTCCAATGGATGGTAGCCTTGTAATTATGGAAGGTAGTCTGTTGTCGAGATTTTTGTTACTCCAATGGATTGTAGCCTTGTCATTATGGAATGTTGTCTGTCATTGAGATTTCTGTTACTCCAATGGATTATAGCCTTGTCATTATGGAAGGTAGTCTGTTGTTCATATTTTTGTTCCTCCAATGGATAGTAGCCTTGACATTATGGAAGGTAGTCTGTCATTATGGAAGGTAGTCTGTTGTCGAGATTTTTGTTATTCCAATGGATGGTAACCTTGTCATTATAAAAGGTAGTATTTTGTCGATATTTTTGTTACTCCAATGGATGGTAGCCCTGTAATTATGGAAGGTAGTCTGTTGTCGAGATTTTTGTTACTCCAATGGATGGTAGCCTTGTCATTATGGAAGGTAGTCTATCGTTGAGATTTCTGTTACTCCAATGGATTGTAGCGTTGTCATTATGGAAGGTAGTCTGTCATTGAGATTTCGATTACTCTAATGGATTGTAGCCTTGTCATTACTGAAGGTAGTCTGTTGTTCAGATTTTTGTTACTCCAATGGATAGTAGCCTTGACATTATGGAAGGTAGTCTGTCATTTTGGATGGTAGTCTATTGTCGAGATTTTTGTTATTCCAATGGATGGTAACCTTGTCATTATAAAAGGTAGTCTTTTGTCGAGATTTTTGTTACTCCAATGGATGGTAGCCTTGTAATTATGGAAGGTAGTCTGTTGTCGAGATTTTTGTTACTCAAGTGGATGGTAGCCTTGTCATTATGGAAGGTAGTCTATTATTGAGATTTCTGTTACTCCATTGGATTGTAGCCTTGTCATTATGGAAGGTAGTCTGTCATTGATATTTCGAATACTCCAATGGATTATAGCCTTGTCATTATGGAAGGTAGTCTGTTGTTCAGATTTTTGTTACTCTAATGGATAGTAGCCTTGACATTATGGAAGGTAGTCTGTCATTATGGAAGGTAGTCTGTCGTCGAGATTTTTGTTATTCCAATGGATGGTAACCTTGTCATTATAAAAGGTAGTCCTTTGTCGAGATTCTTGTTACTCCAATGGATGGTAGCCTTGTCATTATGGAAGGTAGTATGTTGTCGACATTTTTGTTACTCCAATGGATGGTAGCCTTGTCATTATGGAAGGTTGTCTGTCGTTGAGATTTATGTTACTCCAATGGATTATAGCCTTGTCATTATGGAAGGTAGTCTGTTGTTCAGATTTTTTATACTCCAATGGATAGTAGCCTTGACATTATGGAAGGTAGTCTGTCATTATGGATTGTAGTCTATTGTTGAGATATTTGTTATTCCAATGGATGGTAACCTTGTCATTATAAAAGGTAGTCTTTTGTCGAGATTTTTGTTACTCCAATAGATGGTAGCCTTGTAATTATCGAAGGTAGTCTGTTGTCGAGATTTTTGTTACTCCAATGGATGGTAGCCTTGTCATTATGGAAGGTAGTCTATCATTGAGATTTATGTTACTCCATTGGATTGTAGCCTTGTCATTATGGAAGGTAGTCTGTCATTGATATTTCGAATACTCCAATGGATTGTAGCCTTGTCATTATGGAAGGTAGTCTGTTGTTCAGATTTTTGTTACTCCAATGGATAGTAGCCTTGACATTATGGAAGGTAGTCTGTCATTATGGAAGGTAGTCTGTCGTCGAGATTTTTGTTATTCCAATGGATGGTAACCTTGTCATTATAAAAGGTAGTCTTTTGTCGAGATTCTTGTTACTCCAATGGATGGTAGCCTTGTCATTATGGAAGGTAGTCTGTTGTCGACATTTTTGTTACTCCAATGGATGGTAGCCTTGTCATTATGAAAGGTTGTCTGTCGTTGAGATTTATGTTACTCCAATGGATTATAGCCTTGTCATTATGGAAGGTAGTCTGTTTTTAAGATTTTTGTTACTCCAATGGATAGTAGCCTTGACATTATGGAAGGTAGTCTGTCATTATGGAAGGTAGTCTGTTGTCGAGATTTTTGTTATTCCAATGGATGGTAACCTTCTCATTATAAAAGGTAGTCTTTTGTCGAGATTTTTGTTACTCCAATGGATGGTAGCCTTGTAATTATGGAAGGTAGTCTGTTGTCGAGATTTTTGTTACTCCAATGGATTGTAGCCTTGTCATTATGGAATGTTGTCTGTCATTGAGATTTCTGTTACTCCAATGGATTATAGCCTTGTCATTATGGAAGGTAGTCTGTTGTTCATATTTTTGTTACTCCAATGGATAGTAGCCTTGACATTATGGAAGGTAGTCTGTCATTATGGAAGGTAGTCTGTTGTCGAGATTTTTGTTATTCCAATGGATGGTAACCTTGTCATTATAAAAGGTAGTATTTTATCGATATTTTTGTTAATCCAATGGATGGTAGCCCTGTAATTATGGAAGGTAGTCTGTTGTCGAGATTTTTGTTACTCCAGTGGATGGTAGCCTTGTCATTATGGAAGGTAGTCTATCATTGAGATTTCTGTTACTCCATTGGATTGTAGCCTTGTCATTATGGAAGGTAGTCTGTCATTGATATTTCGAATACTCCAATGGATTGTAGCCTTGACATTATGGAAGGTAGTCTGTTGTTCAGATTTTTGTTACTCCAATGGATAGTAGACTTGACATTATGGAAGGTAGTCTGTCATTATGGAAGGTAGTCTATCGTCGAGATTTTTGTTATTCCAATGGATGGTAACCTTGTCATTATAAAAGTTAGTCTTTTGTTGAGATTTTTGTTACTCCAATGGATGGTACCCTTGGAATTATGGAAGGTAGTCTGTTGTCGAGATTTTTGTTACTCCAATGGATTGTAGCCTTGTCATTATGGAATGTTGTCTGTCGTTGAGATTTCTGTTACTCCAATGGATTATAGCCTTGTCATTATGGAAGGTAGTCTGTTGTTCATATTTTTGTTACTCCAATGGATAGTAGCCTTGACATTATGGAAGGTAGTCTGTAATTATGGAAGGTAGTCTGTTGTCGAGATTTTTGTTATTCCAATGGATGGTAACCTTGTCATTATAAAAGGTAGTATTTTGTCGATATTTTTGTTACTCCAATGGATGGTAGCCCTGTAATTATGGAAGGTAGTCTATTGTCGAGATTTTTGTTACTCCAATGGATGGTAGCCTTGTCATTATGGAAGGTAGTCTATCGTTGAGATTTCTGTTACTCCAATGGATTGTAGCCTTGTCATTATGGAAGGTAGTAGGTCATTGAGATTTCGATTACTCCAATGGATTGTAGCCTTGTCATTATGGAACGTAGTCTGTTGTTCATATTTTTGTTACTCCAATGGATAGTAGCCTTGACATTATTGAAGGTAGTCTGTCATTATGGAAGGTAGTCTGTTGTCGAGATTTTTATTATTCCAATGGATGGTAACCTTGTCGTTATAAAAGGTAGTCTTTTGTCGAGATTTTTGTTACTCCAATGGATGGTAGCCTTGTCATTATGTAAGGTAGTCTGTTGTCGAGATTTTTGTTACTCCAATGGATGGTAGCCTTGTAATTATGGAAGGTAGTCTGTTGTCGAGATTTCTGTTACTCCAATGGATTGTAGCCTTGTCATTATGGAAGGTAGTATGTCGTTGAGATTTCGATTACTCCAATGGATGGTAGCCTTGTCATTATGGAAGGTAGTCTGTTGTTCAGATTATTGTTACTCCAATGGATAGTAGCCTTGACATTATGGAAGGTAGTCTGAGGTAGTCTGTTGTCGAGATTTTTGTTATTCCAATGGATGGTAACCTTGTCATTATAAAAGGTAGTCTTTTGTCGAGATTTTTGTTACTCCAAGAAATGGTATCCTTGTAATTATGGAAGGTAGTCTGTTGTCGAGATTTTTGTTACTCCAATGGATGGTAGCCTTGTCATTATGGAATGTTGTGTGTCGTTGATATTTCTGTTACTACAATGGATTATAGCCTTGTCATTATGGAAGGTAGTCTGTTGTTCAGATTTTTGTTACTCCAATGGATAGTAGCCTTGACATTATGGAAGGTAGTCTGTCATTAGGGAAGGTAGTCTGTTGTCGAGATTTTTGTTATTCCAATGGATGGTAACCTTGTCATTATAAAAGGTAGTCTTTTGTCGATATTTTTGTTAATCCAATGGATGGTAGCCTTGTAATTATGGAAGGTAGTCTATTGTTGAGATTTTTGTTACTCCATTGGATGGTAGCCTTGTCATTATGGAAGGTTGTCTGTCATTGAGATTTTTGTTACTCCAATGGATTATAGCCTTGTCATTATGGAAGGTAGTCTGTTGTTCAGATTTTTGTTACTCCAATAGATAGTAGCCTTGACATTATGGAAGGTAGTCTGTCATTATGGATGGTAGTCTATTGTCGAGATTTTTGTTATTCCAATGGATGGTAACCTTGTCATTATAAAAGGTAGTCTTTTGTCGAGATTTTTGTTACTCCAATGGATGGTAGCCTTGTAATTATGGAAGGTAGTCTGTTGTCGAGATTTTTGTTACTCCAATGGATGGTAGCCTTGTCATTATGGAAGGTAGTCTATCGTTGGGATTTCTGTTACTCCATTGGATTGTAGCCTTGTCATTATGGAAGGTAGTCTATCGTCGAGATTTTTGTTATTCCAATGGATGGTAACCTTGTCATTATAAAAGTTAGTCTTGTGTTGAGATTTTTGTTACTCCAATGATGGTACCCTTGTAATTATGGAAGGTAGTCTGTTGTCGAGATTTTTGTTACTCCAATGGATTGTAGCCTTGTCATTATGGAATGTTGTCTGTCGTTGAGATTTCTGTTACTCCAATGGATTATAGCCTTGTCATTATGGAAGGTAGTCTGTTGTTCATATTTTTGTTACTCCAATGGATAGTAGCCTTGACATTATGGAAGGTAGTCTGTAATTATGGAAGGTAGTCTGTTGTCGAGATTTTTGTTATTCCAATGGATGGTAACCTTGTCATTATAAAAGGTAGTATTTTGTCGATATTTTTGTTACTCCAATGGATGGTAGCCCTGTAATTATGGAAGGTAGTTTGTTGTCGAGATTTTTGTTACTCCAATGGATGGTAGCCTTGTCATTATGGAAGGTAGTCTATCGTTGAGATTTCTGTTACTCCAATGGATTGTAGCCTTGTCATTATGGAAGGTAGTATGTCATTGAGATTTCGATTACACCAATGGATTGTAGCCTTGTCATTATGGAACGTAGTCTGTTGTTCAGATTTTTGTTACTCCAACGGATAGTAGCCTTGACATTATTGAAGGTAGTCTGTCATTATGGAAGGTAGTCTGTTGTCGAGATTTTTATTATTCCAATGGATGGTAACCTTGTCGTTATAAAAGGTAGTCTTTTGTCGAGATTTTTGTTACTCCAATGGATGGTAGCCTTGTCATTATGTAAGGTAGTCTGTTGTCGAGATTTTTGTTACTCCAATGGATGGTAGCCTTGTAATTATGGAAGGTAGTCTGTTGTCGAGATTTAAGTTACTCCAATGGATTGTAGACTTGTCATTATGGAAGGTAGTCTATCGTTGAGATTTCGATTACTCCAATGGATTGTAGCCTTGTCATTATGGAAGGTAGTCTGTTGTTCAGATTATTGTTACTCCAATGGATAGTAGCCTTGACATTATGGAAGGTAGTCTGTCATTATGGAAGGTAGTCTATTGTCGAGATTTTTGTTATTCCAATGGATGGTAACCTTGTCATTATAAAAGGTAGTCTTTTGTCGAGATTTTTGTTACTCCAAGGAATGGTAGCCTTGTAATTTTGGAAGGTAGTCTGTTGTCGAGATTTTTGTTACTCCAATGGATGGTAGCCTTGTCATTATGGAATGTTGTTTGTCGTTGATATTTCTGTTACTACAATGGATTATAGCCTTGTCATTATGGAAGGTAGTCTGTTGTTCAGATTTTTTTTACTCCAATGGATAGTAGCCTTGACATTATGGAAGGTAGTCTGTCATTATGGATGGTAGTCTATTGTCGAGATTTTTGTTATTCCAATGGATGGTAACCTTGTCATTATAAAAGGTAGTCTTTTGTCGAGATTTTTGTTACTCCAATAGATGGTAGCCTTGTAATTATGGAAGGTAGTCTGTTGTAGAGATTTTTGTTACTCCAATGGATGGTAGCCTTGTCATTATGGAAGGTAGTCTATCATTGAGATTTCTGTTACTCCATTGGATGGTAGCCTTGTCATTATGGAAGGTAGCCTATCGTTGAGATTTATGTTACTCCAATGGATTATAGCCTTGTCATTATGGAAGGTAGTCTGTCGTTGAGATTTCGATTACTCCAATGGATTGTAGCCTTGTCATTATGGAAGGTAGTCTGTTGTTCAGATTTTTGTTACTCCAATGGATAGTAGCCTTGACATTATGGAAGGTAGTCTGTCATTATGGAAGGTAGTCTGTTGTCGAGATTTTTGTCATTCCAATGGATGGTAACCTTGTCGTTATAAAAGGTAGTCTTTTGTCGAGATTTTTGTTACTCCAATGGATGGTAGCCTTGTCATTATGGAAGGTAGTTTGTTGTCGAGATTTTTGTTACTCCAATGGATGGTAGCCTTGTCATTATGGAAGGTTGTCTGTCATTGAGATTTTTGTTACTCCAATAGATTTTAGCCTTGTCATTATGGAAGGTAGTCTGTTGTTCAGATTTTTTTTACTCCAATGGATAGTAGCCTTGACATTATGGAAGGTAGTCTGTCATTATGGATGGTAGTCTATTGTCGAGATTTTTGTTATTCCAATGGATGGTAACCTTGTCATTATAAAAGGTAGTCTTTTGTCGAGATTTTTGTTACTCCAATAGATGGTAGCCTTGTAATTATGGAAGGTAGTCTGTTGTCGAGATTTTTGTTACTCCAATGGATGGTAGCTTTGTCATTATGGAATGTAGTCTATCATTGAGATTTCTGTTACTCCATTGGATTGTAGCCTTGTCATTATTGAAGGTAGTCTGTCATTGATATTTCGAATACTCCAATGGATTGTAGCCTTGTCATTATGGAAGGTAGTCTGTTGTTCAGATTTTTGTTACTCCAATGGATAGTAGCCTTGACATTATGGAAGGTAGTCTGTCATTATGGAAGGTAGTCTGTTGTCGAGATTTTTGTTATTCCAATGGATGGTAACCTTGTCATTATAAAAGTTAGTCTTTTGTCGAGATTCTTGTTACTCCAATGGATGGTAGCCTTGTCATTATGGAAGGTATTCTGTTGTCGACATTTTTGTTACTCCAATGGATGGTAGCCTTGTCATTATGGAAGGTTGTCTGTCGTTGAGATTTATGTTACTCCAATGGATTATAGCCTTGTCATTATGGAAGGTAGTCTGTTTTTCAGATTTTTGTTACTCCAATGGATAGTAGCCTTGACATTATGGAAGGTAGTCTGTCATTATGGAAGGTAGTCTGTTGTCGAGATTTTTGTTATTCCAATGGATGGTAACCTTCTCATTATAAAAGGTAGTCTTTTGTCGAGATTTTTGTTACTCCAATGGATGGTAGCCTTGTAATTATGGAAGGTAGTCTGTTGTCGAGATTTTTGTTACTCCAATGGATTGTAGCCTTGTCATTATGGAATGTTGTCTGTCATTGAGATTTCTGTTACTCCAATGGATTATAGCCTTGTCATTATGGAAGGTAGTCTGTTGTTCATATTTTTGTTCCTCCAATGGATAGTAGCCTTGACATTATGGAAGGTAGTCTGTCATTATGGAAGGTAGTCTGTTGTCGAGATTTTTGTTATTTCAATGGATGGTAACCTTGTCATTATAAAAGGTAGTATTTTGTCAATATTTTTGTTACTCCAATGGATGGTAGCCCTGTAATTATGGAAGGTAGTCTGTTGTCGAGATTTTTGTTACTCCAATGGATGGTAGCCTTGTCATTATGGAAGGTAGTCTATCGTTGAGATTTATGTTACTCCAATGGATTGTAGCGTTGTCATTATGGAAGGTAGTCTGTCATTGAGATTTCGATTACTCTAATGGATTGTAGCCTTGTCATTATTGAAGGTAGTCTGTTGTTCAGATTTTTGTTACTCCAATGGATAGTAGCCTTGACATTATGGAAGGTAGTCTGTCATTATGGAAGGTAGTCTGTTGTCGAGATTTTTGTCATTCTAATGGATGGTAACCTTGTCGTTATAAAAGGTAGTCTTTTGTCGAGATTTTTGTTACTCCAATGGATGGTAGCCTTGTCATTATGGAAGGTAGTCTGTTGTCGAGATTTTTGTTACTCCAATGGATGGTAGCCTTGTCATTATGGAAGGTTGTCTGTCATTGAGATTTTTGTTACTCCAATGGATTTTAGCCTTGTCATTATGGAAGGTAGTCTGTTGTTCAGATTTTTGTTACTCCAATGGATAGTAGCCTTGACATTATGGAAGGTAGTCTGTCATTATGGATGGTAGTCTATTGTCGAGATATTTGTTATTCCAATGGATGGTAACCTTGTCATTATAAAAGGTAGTCTTTTGTCGAGATTTTTGTTACTCCAATAGATGGTAGCCTTGTAATTATGGAAGGTAGTCTGTTGTCGAGATTTTTGTTACTCCAATGGATGGTAGCCTTGTCATTATGGAAGGTAGTCTATCATTGAGATTTCTGTTACTCCATTGGATTGTAGCCTTGTCATTATGGAAGGTAGTCTGTCATTGATATTTCGAATACTCCAATGGATTGTAGCCTTGTCATTATGGAAGGTAGTCTGTTGTTCAGATTTTTGTTACTCCAATGGATAGTAGCCTTGACATTATGGAAGGTAGTCTGTCATTATGGAAGGTAGTCTGTCGTCGAGATTTTTGTTATTCCAATGGATGGTAACCTTGTCATTATAAAAGGTAGTCTTTTGTCGAGATTCTTGTTACTCCAATGGATGGTAGCCTTGTCATTATGGAAGGTAGTCTGTTGTCGACATTTTTGTTACTCCAATGGATGGTAGCCTTGTCATTATGAAAGGTTGTCTGTCGTTGAGATTTATGTTACTCCAATGGATTATAGCCTTGTCATTATGGAAGGTAGTCTATTTTTAAGATTTTTGTTACTCCAATGGATAGTAGCCTTGACATTATTGAAGGTAGTCTGTCATTATGGAAGGTAGTCTGTTGTCGAGATTTTTGTTATTCCAATGGATGGTAACCTTCTCATTATAAAAGGTAGTCTTTTGTCGAGATTTTTGTTACTCCAATGGATGGTAGCCTTGTAATTATGGAAGGTAGTCTGTTGTCGAGATTTTTGTTACTCCAATGGATTGTAGCCTTGTCATTATGGAATGTTGTCTGTCATTGAGATTTCTGTTACTCCAATGGATTATAGCCTTGTCATTATGGAAGGTAGTCTGTTGTTCATATTTTTGTTACTCCAATGGATAGTAGCCTTGACATTATGGAAGGTAGTCTATCATTATGGAAGGTAGTCTGTTGTCGAGATTTTTGTTATTCCAATGGATGGTAACCTTGTCATTATAAAAGGTAGTATTTTATCGATATTTCTGTTAATCCAATGGATTGTAGCCCTGTAATTATGGAAGGTAGTCTATTGTCGAGATTTTTGTTACTCCAGTGGATGGTAGCCTTGTCATTATGGAAGGTAGTCTATCATTGAGATTTCTGTTACTCCATTGGATTGTAGCCTTGTCATTATGGAAGGTAGTCTGTCATTGATATTTCGAATACTCCAATGGATTGTAGCCTTGTCATTATGGAAGGTAGTCTGTTGTTCAGATTTTTGTTACTCCAATGGATAGTAGCCTTGACATTATGGAAGGTAGTCTGTCATTATGGAAGGTAGTCTGTCGTCGAGATTTTTGTTATTCCAATGGATGGTAACCTTGTCATTATAAAAGGTAGTCTTTTGTCGAGATTTTTGTTACTCCAATGGATGGTAGCCTTGTCATTATGGAAGGTAGTCTGTTGTCGAGATTTTTGTTACTCCAATGGATGGTAGCCTTGTCATTATGGAAGGTTGTCTGTCATTGAGATTTTTGTTACTCCAATGGATTTTAGCCTTGTCATTATGGAAGGTAGTCTGTTGTTCAGATTTTTGTTACTCCAATGGATAGTAGCCTTGACATTATGGAAGGTAGTCTGTCATTATGGATGGTAGTCTATTGTTGAGATATTTGTTATTCCAATGGATGGTAACCTTGTCATTATAAAAGGTAGTCTTTTGTCGAGATTTTTGTTACTCCAATAGATGGTAGCCTTGTAATTATGGAAGGTAGTCTGTTGTCGAGATTTTTGTTACTCCAATGGATGGTAGCCTTGTCATTATGGAAGGTAGTCTATCATTGAGATTTCTGTTACTCCATTGGATTGTAGCCTTGTCATTATGGAAGGTAGTCTGTCATTGATATTTCGAATACTCCAATGGATTGTAGCCTTGTCATTATGGAAGGTAGTCTGTTGTTCAGATTTTTGTTACTCCAATGGATAGTAGCCTTGACATTATGGAAGGTAGTCTGTCATTATGGAAGGTAGTCTGTCGTCGAGATTTTTGTTATTCCAATGGATGGTAACCTTGTCATTATAAAAGGTAGTCTTTTGTCGAGATTCTTGTTACTCCAATGGATGGTAGCCTTGTCATTATGGAAGGTAGTCTGTTGTCGACATTTTTGTTACTCCAATGGATGGTAGCCTTGTCATTATGAAAGGTTGTCTGTCGTTGAGATTTATGTTACTCCAATGGATTATAGCCTTGTCATTATGGAAGGTAGTCTGTTTTTAAGATTTTTGTTACTCCAATGGATAGTAGCCTTGACATTATTGAAGGTAGTCTGTCATTATGGAAGGTAGTCTGTTGTCGAGATTTTTGTTATTCCAATGGATGGTAACCTTCTCATTATAAAAGGTAGTCTTTTGTCGAGATTTTTGTTACTCCAATGGATGGTAGCCTTGTAATTATGGAAGGTAGTCTGTTGTCGAGATTTTTGTTACTCCAATGGATTGTAGCCTTGTCATTATGGAATGTTGTCTGTCATTGAGATTTCTGTTACTCCAATGGATTATAGCCTTGTCATTATGGAAGGTAGTCTGTTGTTCATATTTTTGTTACTCCAATGGATAGTAGCCTTGACATTATGGAAGGTAGTCTATCATTATGGAAGGTAGTCTGTTGTCGAGATTTTTGTTATTCCAATGGATGGTAACCTTGTCATTATAAAAGGTAGTATTTTATCGATATTTTTGTTAATCCAATGGATTGTAGCCCTGTAATTATGGAAGGTAGTCTATTGTCGAGATTTTTGTTACTCCAGTGGATGGTAGCCTTGTCATTATGGAAGGTAGTCTATCATTGAGATTTCTGTTACTCCATTAGATTGTAGCCTTGTCATTATGGAAGGTAGTCTGTCATTGATATTTCGAATACTCCAATGGATTGTTGCCTTGTCATTATGGAAGGTAGTCTGTTGTTCAGATTTTTGTTACTCCAATGGATAATAGCCTTGACATTATGGAAGGTAGTCTGTCATTATGGAAGGTAGTCTGTCGTCGAGATTTTTGTTATTCCAATGGATGGTAACCTTGTCATTATAAAAGGTAGTCTTTTGTCGAGATTTTTGTTACTCCAATGGATGGTAGCCTTGTCATTATGGAAGGTAGTCTGTTGTCGAGATTTTTGTTACTCCAATGGATGGTAGCCTTGTCATTATGGAAGGTTGTCTGTCATTGAGATTTTTGTTACTCCAATGGATTTTAGCCTTGTCATTATGGAAGGTAGTCTGTTGTTCAGATTTTTGTTACTCCAATGGATAGTAGCCTTGACATTATGGAAGGTAGTCTGTCATTTTGGATGGTAGTCTATTGTCGAGATTTTTGTTATTCCAATGGATGGTAACCTTGTCATTATAAAAGGTAGTCTTTTGTCGAGATTTTTGTTACTCCAATGGATGGTAGCCTTATAATTGAGGAAGGTAGTCTGTTGTCGAGATTTTTGTTACTCCAGTGGATGGTAGCCTTGTCATTATGGAAGGTAGTCTATCATTGAGATTTCTGTTACTCCATTGGATTGTAGCCTTGTCATTATGGAAGGTAGACTGTCATTGATATTTCGAATACTCCAATGGATTGTAGCCTTGTCATTATGGAAGGTAGTCTGTTGTTCAGATTTTTGTTACTCCAATGGATAGTAGCCTTGACATTATGGAAGGTAGTCTGTAATTATGGAAGGTAGTCTGTCGTCGAGATTTTTGTTATTCCAATGGATGGTAACCTTGTCATTATAAAAGGTAGTCTTTTGTCAAGATTCTTGTTACTCTAATGGATGGTAACCTTGTCATTATGGAAGGTAGTCTGTTGTCGACATTTTTGTTACTCCAATGGATGGTAGCCTTGTCATTATGGAAGGTTGTCTGTCGTTGAGATTTATGTTACTCCAATGGATTATAGCCTTGTCATTATGGAAGGTAGTCTGTTGTTCAGATTTTTTATACTCCAATGGATAGTAGCGTTGACATTATGGGAGGTAGTCTGTCATTATGGATGGTAGTCTATTGTCGAGATATTTGTTATTCTAATAGATGGTAACCTTGTCATTATAAAAGGTAGTCTTTTGTCGAGATTTTTGTTACTCCAATAGATGGTAGCCTTGTAATTATGGAAGGTAGTCTGTTGTCGAGATTTTTGTTACTCCAATGGATGGTAGCCTTGTCATTATGGAAGGTAGTCTATCATTGAGATTTCTGTTACTCCATTGGATTGTAGCCTTGTCATTATGGAAGGTAGTCTGTCATTGATATTTCGAATACTCCAATGGATTGTATCCTTGTCATTATGGAAGGTAGTGTGTTGTTCAGATTTTTGTTACTCCAATGGATAGTAGCCTTGACATTATGGAAGGTAGTGTGTCATTATGGAAGGTAGTCTGTTGTCGAGATTTTTGTTATTCCAATGGATGGTAACCTTGTCATTATAAAGGTAGTCTTTTGTCGAGATTCTTGTTACTCCAATGGATGATAGCCTTGTCATTATGGAAGGTAGTCTGTTGTCGACATTTTTGTTACTCCAATGGATGGTAGCCTTGTCATTATGGAAGGTTATCTGTCGTTGAGATTTATGTTACTCCAATGGATTATAGCCTTGTCATTATGGAAGGTAGTCTGTTTTTCAGATTTTTGTTACTCCAATGGATAGTAGCCTTGACATTATGGAAGGTAGTCTGTCATTATGGAAGGTAGTCTGTTGTCGAGATTTTTGTTATTCCAATGGATGGTAACCTTGTCGTTATAAAAGGTAGTCTTTTGTCGAGATTTTTGTTACTCCAATGGATGGTAGCCTTGTAATTATGGAAGGTAGTCTGTTGTCGAGATTTTTGTTACTCCAATGGATTGTAGCCTTGTCATTATGGAATGTTGTCTGTCATTGAGATTTCTGTTACTCCAATGGATTATAGCCTTGTCATTATGGAAGGTAGTCTGTTGTTCATATTTTTGTTCCTCCAATGGATAGTAGCCTTGACATTATGGAAGGTAGTCTGTCATTATGGAAGGTAGTCTGTTGTCGAGATTTTTGTTATTCCAATGGATGGTAACCTTGTCATTATAAAAGGTAGTATTTTGTCGATATTTTTGTTACTCCAATGGATGGTAGCCCTGTAATTATGGAAGGTAGTCTGTTGTCGAGATTTTTGTTACTCCAATGGATGGTAGCCTTGTCATTATGGAAGGTAGTCTATCGTTGAGATTTCTGTTACTCCAATGGATTGTAGCGTTGTCATTATGGAAGGTAGTCTGTCATTGAGATTTCGATTACTCTAATGGATTGTAGCCTTGTCATTACTGAAGGTAGTCTGTTGTTCAGATTTTTGTTACTCCAATGGATAGTAGCCTTGACATTATGGAAGGTAGTCTGTCATTATGGAAGGTAGTCTGTTGTCGAGATTTTTGTCATTCCAATGGATGGTAACCTTGTCGTTATAAAAGGTAGTCTTTTGTCGAGATTTTTGTTACTCCAATGGATGGTAGCCTTGTCATTATGGAAGGTAGTCTGTTGTCGAGATTTTTGTTACTCCAATGGATGGTAGCCTTGTCATTATGGAAGGTTGTCTGTCATTGAGATTTTTGTTACTCCAATGGATTTTAGCCTTGTCATTATGGAAGGTAGTCTGTTGTTCAGATTTTTGTTACTCCAATGGATAGTAGCCTTGACATTATGGAAGGTAGTCT
The DNA here is from genome assembly GCA_948472305.1 of Vicia faba. Taxonomy (NCBI): domain Eukaryota; kingdom Viridiplantae; phylum Streptophyta; class Magnoliopsida; order Fabales; family Fabaceae; genus Vicia; species Vicia faba. Next base: position 558,608,641 of record OX451739.1, read on the forward strand.
GTCATTTTGGATGGTAGTCTATTGTCGAGATTTTTGTTATTCCAATGGATGGTAACCTTGTCATTATAAAAGGTAGTCTTTTGTCGAGATTTTTGTTACTTCAATGGATGGTAGCCTTGTAATTATGGAAGGTAGTCTGTTGTCGAGATTTTTGTTACTCCAGTGGATGGTAGCCTTGTCATTATGGAAGGTAGTCTATTATTGAGATTTCTGTTACTCCATTGGATTGTAGCCTTGTCATTATGGAAGGTAGTCTGTCATTGATATTTTGAATACTCCAATGGATTGTAGCCTTGTCATTATGGAAGGTAGTCTATTGTTCAGATTTTTGTTACTCTAATGGATAGTAGCCTTGACATTATGGAAGGTAGTCTGTCATTATGGAAGGTAGTCTGTCGTCGAGATTTTTGTTATTCCAATGGATGGTAACCTTGTCATTATAAAAGGTAGTCCTTTGTCGAGATTCTTGTTACTCCAATGGATGGTAGCCTTGTCATTATGGAAGGTAGTCTGTTGTCGACATTTTTGTTACTCCAATGGATGGTAGCCTTGTCATTATGGAAGGTTGTCTGTCGTTGAGATTTATGTTACTCCAATGGATTATAGCCTTGTCATTATGGAAGGTAGTCTGTTGTTCAGATTTTTTATACTCCAATGGATAGTAGCCTTGACATTATGGAAGGTAGTCTGTCATTATGGATTGTAGTCTATTGTTGAGATATTTGTTATTCCAATGGATGGTAACCTTGTCATTATAAAAGGTAGTCTTTTGTCGAGATTTTTGTTACTCCAATAGATGGTAGCCTTGTAATTATGGAAGGTAGTCTGTTGTCGAGATTTTTGTTACTCCAATGGATGGTAGCCTTGTCATTATGGAAGGTAGTCTATCATTGAGATTTCTGTTACTCCATTGGATTGTAGCCTTGTCATTATGGAAGGTAGTCTGTCATTGATATTTCGAATACTCCAATGGATTGTAGCCTTGTCATTATGGAAGGTAGTCTGTTGTTCAGATTTTTGTTACTCCAATGGATAGTAGCCTTGACATTATGGAAGGTAGTCTGTCATTATGGAAGGTAGTCTGTCGTCGAGATTTTTGTTATTCCAATGGATGGTAACCTTGTCATTATAAAAGGTAGTCTTTTGTCGAGATTCTTGTTACTCCAATGGATGGTAGCCTTGTCATTATGGAAGGTAGTCTGTTGTCGAGATTTTTGTTACTCCAATGGATGGTAGCCTTGTCATTATGAAAGGTTGTCTGTCGTTGAGATTTATGTTACTCCAATGGATTATAGCCTTGTCATTATGGAAGGTAGTCTGTTTTTAAGATTTTTGTTACTCCAATGGATAGTAGCCTTGACATTATGGAAGGTAGTCTGTCATTATGGAAGGTAGTCTGTTGTCGAGATTTTTGTTATTCCAATGGATGGTAACCTTCTCATTATAAAAGGTAGTCTTTTGTCGAGATTTTTGTTACTCCAATGGATGGTAGCCTTGTAATTATGGAAGGTAGTCTGTTGTCGAGATTTTTGTTACTCCAATGGATTGTAGCCTTGTCATTATGGAATGTTGTCTGTCATTGAGATTTCTGTTACTCCAATGGATTATAGCCTTGTCATTATGGAAGGTAGTCCGTTGTTCATATTTTTGTTACTCCAATGGATAGTAGCCTTGACATTATGGAAGGTAGTCTGTCATTATGGAAGGTAGTCTGTTGTCGAGATTTTTGTTATTCCAATGGATGGTAACCTTGTCATTATAAAAGGTCGTATTTTATCGATATTTTTGTTAATCCAATGGATGGTAGCCCTGTAATTATGGAAGGTAGTCTGTTGTCGAGATTTTTGTTACTCCAGTGGATGGTAGCCTTGTCATTATGGAAGGTAGTCTATCATTGAGATTTCTGTTACTCCATTGGATTGTAGCCTTGTCATTATGGAAGGTAGTCTGTCATTGATATTTCGAATACTCCAATGGATTGTAGCCTTGACATTATGGAAGGTAGTCTGTCATTATGAAAGGTAGTCTGTCGTCAAGATTTTTGTTATTCCAATGGATGGTAACCTTGTCATTATAAAAGGTAGTCTTTTGTCGAGATTTTTGTTACTCCAATGGATGGTAGCCTTGTCATTATGGAAGGTAGTCTGTTGTCGAGATTTTTGTTACTCCAATGGATGGTAGCCTTGTCATTATGGAAGGTTGTCTGTCATTGAGATTTTTGTTACTCCAATGGATTTTAGCCTTGTCATTATGGAAGGTAGTCTGTTGTTCAGATTTTTGTTACTCCAATGGATAGTAGCCTTGACATTATGGAAGGTAGTCTGTCATTTTGGATGGTAGTCTATTTTCGAGATTTTTGTTATTCCAATGGATGGTAACCTTGTCATTATAAAAGGTAGTCTTTTGTCGAGATTTTTGTTACTCCAATGGATGGTAGCCTTATAATTATGGAAGGTAGTCTGTTGTCGAGATTTTTGTTACTCCAGTGGATGGTAGCCTTGTCATTATGGAAGGTAGTCTATCATTGAGATTTCTGTTACTCCATTGGATTGTAGCCTTGTCATTATGGAAGGTAGACTGTCATTGATATTTCGAATACTCCATAGGATTGTAGCCTTGTCATTATGGAAGGTAGTCTGTTGTTCAGATTTTTGTTACTCCAATGGATAGTAGCCTTGACATTATGGAAGGTAGTCTGTCATTATGGAAGGTAGTCTGTCGTCGAGATTTTTGTTATTCCAATGGATGGTAACCTTGTCATTATAAAAGGTAGTCTTTTGTCGAGATTCTTGTTACTCCAATGGATGGTAACCTTGTCATTATGGAAGGTAGTCTGTTGTCGACATTTTTGTTACTCCAATGGATGGTAGCCTTGTCATTATGGAAGGTTGTCTGTCGTTGAGATTTATGTTACTCCAATGGATTATAGCCTTGTCATTATGGAAGGTAGTCTGTTGTTCAGATTTTTTATACTCCAATGGATAGTAGCCTTGACATTATGGAAGGTAGTCTGTCATTATGGATGGTAGTCTATTGTCGAGATATTTGTTATTCCAATAGATGGTAACCTTGTCATTATAAAAGGTAGTCTTTTGTCGAGATTTTGGTTACTCCAATAGATGGTAGCCTTGTAATTATGGAAGGTAGTCTGTTGTCGAGATTTTTGTTACTCCAATGGATGGTAGCCTTGTCATTATGGAAGGTAGTCTATCATTGAGATTTCTGTTACTCCATTGGATTGTAGCCTTGTCATTATGGAAGGTAGTCTGTCATTGATATTTCGAATACTCCAATGGATTGTAGCCTTGTCATTATGGAAGGTAGTGTGTTGTTCAGATTTTTGTTACTCCAATGGATAGTAGCCTTGACATTATGGAAGGTAGTGTGTCATTATGGAAGGTAGTCTGTTGTCGAGATTTTTGTTATTCCAATGGATGGTAACCTTGTCATTATAAAAGGTAGTCTTTTGTCGAGATTCTTGTTACTCCAATGGATGATAGCCTTGTCATTATGGAAGGTAGTCTGTTGTCGACATTTTTGTTACTCCAATGGATGGTAGCCTTGTCATTATGGAAGGTTATCTGTCGTTGAGATTTATGTTACTCCAATGGATTATAGCCTTGTCATTATGGAAGGTAGTCTGTTTTTCAGATTTTTGTTACTCCAATGGATAGTAGCCTTGACATTATGGAAGGTAGTCTGTCATTATGGAAGGTAGTCTGTCATTATGGAAGGTAGTCTGTTGTCGAGATTTTTGTTATTCCAATGGATGGTAACCTTGTCGTTATAAAAGGTAGTCTTTTGTCGAGATTTTTGTTACTCCAATGGATGGTAGCCTTGTCATTATGTAAGGTAGTCTGTTGTCAAGATTTTTGTTACTCCAATGGATGGTAGCCTTGTAATTATGGAAGGTAGTCAGTTGTCGAGATTTCTGTTACTCCAATGGATTGTAGCCTTGTCATTATGGAAGGTAGTCTGTCGTTGAGATTTCGATTACTCCAATGGATTGTAGCCTTGTCATTATGGAAAGTAGTCTGTTGTTCAGATTATTGTTACTCAAATGGATAGTAGCCTTGACATTATGGAAAGTAGTGTGTCATTATGGAAGGTAGTCTGTTGTCGAGATTTTTGTTATTCCATTGGATGGTAACCTTGTCATTATAAAAGGTAGTCTTTTGTCGTTATTTTTGTTACTCCAATGAATGGTAGCCTTGTAATTATGGAAGGTAGTCTGTTGTCGAGATTTTTGTTACTCCAATGGATGGTAGCCTTGTCATTATGGAATGTTGTCTTTCGTTGAGACTTCTGTTACTCCAATGGATTATAGCCTTGTCATTATGGAATGTAGTATGTTGTTCAGATTTTTGTTACTCCAATGGATAGTAGCCTTGACATTATGGAAGGTAGTCTGTCATTATGGAAGGTAGTCTGTCGTCGAGATTTTTGTTATTCCAATGGATGGTAGCCTTGTAATTATGGAAGGTAGTCTGTTGTCGAGATTTTTGTTACTCCAATAAATGGTAGCCTTGTCATTATGGAAGGTAGTATATCGTTGAGATTTTTGTTACTCCAATGGATTGTAGCCTTGTCATTATGGAAGGTAGTCTGTTGTTCAGATTTTTGTTACTCCAATGGATAGTATCCTTGACATTATGGAAGGTAGTCTTTCATTATGGAAGGTAATCTGTTGTCGAGATTTTTGTTATTCCAATGGATGGTAACCTTGTCATTATAAAAGTTAGTCTTTTGTCGAGATTTTTGTTACTCCAATGGATGGTAGCCTTGTAATTATGGAAGGTAGTCTGTTGTCGAGATTTTTGTAACTCCAATGGATGGTAGCCTTGTCATTATGGAATGTTGTCTGTCGTTGAGATTTCTGTTACTCCATTGGATTGTAGCCTTTTCATTATGGAAGGTAGTCTGTCATTGATATTTCGAATACTCCAATGGATTGTAGCCTTGTCATTATGGAAGGTAGTCTGTTGTTCAGATTTTTGTTACTCCAATGGATAGTAGCCTTGACATTATGGAAGGTAGTGTGTCATTATGGAAGGTAGTCAGTTGTCGAGATTTTTGTTATTCCAATGGATGGTAACCTTGTAATTATAAAAGGTAGTCTTTTGACAAGATTATTGTTACTCCAATGGATGGTAGCCTTGTCATTAATGAAGGTAGTCTGTTGTCGAGATTTTTGTTACTCCAATGGATGGTAGCCTTGTCATTATGGAAGGTAGTATATCGTTGAGATTTCTGTTACTCCAATGGATTGTAGCCTTGTCATTATGGAAGGTAGTCTGTTGTTCAGATTTTTGTTACTCCAATGGATAGTAGCCTTGACATTATGGAAGGTAGTCTGTCATTATGGAAGGTAGTCTGTTGTCGAGATTTTTGTTATTCCAATGGATGGTAACCTTGTCATTATAAAAGGTAGTCTTTTGTCGAGAATTTTGTTACTCAAATGGATGCTAGCCTTGTATTTATGGAAAGTAGTCTGTTGTCGAGATTTTTGTTACTCCAATGGATGGTAGCCTTGTCATTATGGAAGGTAGTATATCGTTGAGATTTCTGTTACTCCAATGGATTGTAGCCTTGTTATTATGGAAGGTAGTCTGTTGTTCAGATTTTTGTTACTCCAATGGATAGTAGCCTTGACATTATGGAAGGTAGTCTGTCATTATGGAAGGTAGTCTGTTGTCGAGATTTTTGTTATTCCAATGGATGGTAACCTTGTCATTATAAAAGGTAGTATTTTGTCGAGATTTTTGTTACTCCAATGGATGGTAGCCTTGTCATTATGTAAGGTAGTCTGTTGTCGAGATTTTTGTTACTCCAATGGCTGGTAGCCTTGTAATTATGGAAGGTAGTGAGTTGTCGAGATTTCTGTTACTCCAATGGATTGTAGCCTTGTTATTATGGAAGGTAGTCTGTCGTTGAGATTTCGATTACTCCAATGGATTGTAGCCTTGTCATCATGGAAAGTAGTCTGTTGTTCAGATTATTGTTACTCCAATGGATAGTAGCCTTGACATTACTGAAGGTAGTTTGTCATTATGGAAGGTAGTCTGTTGTCGAGATTTTTGTTATTCCATTGGATGGTAACCTTGTCATTATAAAAGGTAGTCTTTTGTCGATATTTTTGTTACTCCAATGGATGGTAGCCCTGTAATTATGGAAGGTAGTCTGTTGTCGAGATTTTTGTTACTCCAATGGATGGTAGCCTTGTCATTATGGAAGGTAGTCTATCATTGAGATTTCTGTTACTCCAATGGATTGTAGCGTTGTCATTATGGAAGGTAGTATGTCATTGAGATTTCGATTACTCCAATGGATTGTAGCCTTGTCATTATTGAAGGTAGTCTGTTGTTCAGATTTTTGTTACTCCAACAGATAGTAGCCTTGACATTATTGAAGGTAGTCTGTCATTATGGAAGGTAGTCTGTTGTCGAGATTTTTGTTATTCCAATGGATGGTAACCTTGTCGTTATAAAAGGTAGTCTTTTGTCGAGATTTTTGTTACTCCAATGGTTGGTAGCCTTGTCATTATGTAAGGTAGTTTGTTGTCGAGATTCTTGTTACTCCAATGGATGGTAGCCTTGTCATTATGGAAGGTAGTCTGTTGTCGACATTTTTGTTACTCCAATGGATGGTAGCCTTGTCATTATGGAAGGTTGTCTGTCGTTGAGATTTATGTTACTCCAATGGATTATAGCCTTGTCATTATGGAAGGTAGTCTGTTGTTCAGATTATTGTTACTCCAATGGATAGTAGCCTTGACATTATGGAAGGTAGTCTGTCATTATGGAAGGTAGTCTGTTGTCGAGATTTTTGTTATTCCATTGGATGGTAGCCTTGTCATTATAAAAGGTAGTCTTTTGTCGTTATTTTTGTTACTCCAATGAATGGTAGCCTTGTAATTATGGAAGGTAGTCTGTTGTCGAGATTTTTGTTACTCCAATGAATGGTAGTCTTTCATTATGGAAGGTAGTCTGTTGTCGAGATTTCTGTTATTCCAATGGATGGTAACCTTTTCATTATAAAAGTTAGTCTTTTGTCGAGATTTTTGTTACTCCAATGGATGGTAGCCTTGTATTTATGGAAAGTAGTCTGTTGTCGAGATTTTTGTTACTCCAATGGATGGTAGCCTTGTCATTATGGAAGGTAGTATATCGTTGAGATTTCTGTTACTCCAATGGATTGTAGCCTTGTTATTATGGAAGGTAGTCTGTTGTTCAGATTTTTGTTACTCCAATGGATAGTAGCCTTGACATTATGGAAGGTAGTCTGTCATTATGGAAGGTAGTCTGTTGTCGAGATTTTTGTTATTCCAATGGATGGTAACCTTGTCATTATAAAAGGTAGTATTTTGTCGAGATTTTTGTTACTCCAATGGATGGTAGCCTTGTCATTATGTAAGGTAGTCTGTTGTCGAGATTTTTGTTACTCCAATGGCTGGTAGCCTTGTAATTATGGAAGGTAGTGAGTTGTCGAGATTTCTGTTACTCCAATGGATTGTAGCCTTGTTATTATGGAAGGTAGTCTGTCGTTGAGATTTCGATTACTCCAATGGATTGTAGCCTTGTCATCATGGAAGGTAGTCTGTTGTTCAGATTATTGTTACTCCAATGGATAGTAGCCTTGACATTACTGAAGGTAGTTTGTCATTATGGAAGGTAGTCTGTTGTCGAGATTTTTGTTATTCCATTGGATGGTAACCTTGTCATTATAAAAGGTAGTCTTTTGTCGATATTTTTGTTACTCCAATGGATGGTAGCCCTGTAATTATGGAAGGTAGTCTGTTGTCGAGATTTTTGTTACTCCAATGGATGGTAGCCTTGTCATTATGGAAGGTAGTCTATCATTGAGATTTCTGTTACTCCAATGGATTGTAGCGTTGTCATTATGGAAGGTAGTATGTCATTGAGATTTCGATTACTCCAATGGATTGTAGCCTTGTCATTATTGAAGGTAGTCTGTTGTTCAGATTTTTGTTACTCCAACAGATAGTAGCCTTGACATTATTGAAGGTAGTCTGTCATTATGGAAGGTAGTCTGTTGTCGAGATTTTTGTTATTCCAATGGATGGTAACCTTGTCGTTATAAAAGGTAGTCTTTTGTCGAGATTTTTGTTACTCCAATGGTTGGTAGCCTTGTCATTATGTAAGGTAGTCTGTTGTCGAGATTTTTGTTACTCCAATGGATGGTAGCCTTGTAATTATGGAAGGTAGTCAGTTGTCGAGATTTCTGTTACTCCAATGGATTGTAGCCTTGTCATTATGGAAGGTAGTCTGTCGTTGAGATTTCGATTACTCCAATGGATTGTAGCCTTGTCATTATGGAAGGTAGTCTGTTGTTCAGATTATTGTTACTCCAATGGATAGTAGCCTTGACATTATGGAAGGTAGTTTGTCATTATGGAAGGTAGTCTGTTGTCGAGATTTTTGTTATTCCATTGGATGGTAACCTTGTCATTATAAAAGGTAGTCTTTTGTCGTTATTTTTGTTACTCCAATGAATGGTAGCCTTGTAATTATGGAAGGTAGTCTGTTGTCGAGATTTTTGTTACTCCAATGAATGGTAGTCTTTCATTATGGAAGGTAGTCTGTTGTCGAGATTTCTGTTATTCCAATGGATGGTAACCTTTTCATTATAAAAGTTAGTCTTTTGTCGAGATTTTTGTTACTCCAATGGATGGTAGCCTTGTAATTATGGAAGGTAGTCTGTTGTCGAGATTTTTATTACTCCAATGGATGGTAGCCTTGTCATTATGGAATGTTGTCTGTCGTTGAGATTTCTGTTACTCCATTGGATTGTAGCCTTGTCATTATGGAAGGTAGTCTGTCATTGATATTTCGAATACTCCAATGGATTGTAGCCTTGTCATTATGGAAGGTAGTCTGTTGTTCAGATTTTTGTTACTCCAATAGATAGTAGCCTTGACATTATGGAAGGTAGTCTGTCATTATGGAAGGTAGTCAGTTATCGAGATTTTTGTTATTCCAATGGATGGTAACCTTGTCATTATAAAAGGTAGTCTTTTGTCGAGATTATTGTTACTCCAATGGATTGTAGCCTTGTCATTATGGAAGGTAGTCTGTTGTGAACATTTTTGTTACTCCAATGGATGGTAGCCTTGTCATTATGGAAGGTTGTCTGTCGTTGAGATTTATGTTACTCCAATGGATTATAGCCTTGTCATTATGGAAGGTAGTCTGTTTTTCAGATTTTTGTTACTCCAATGGATAGTAGCCTTGACATTATGGAAGGTAGTCTGTCATTATGGAAGGTAGTCTGTTGTCGAGATTTTTGTTATTCCAATGGATGGTAACCTTGTCATTATAAAAGGTAGTCTTTTGTCGAGATTTTTGTTACTCCAATGGATGGTAGCCTTGTAATTATGGAAGGTAGTCTGTTGTCGAGATTTTTGTTACTCCAATGGATGGTAGCCTTGTCATTATGGAAGGTAGTATATCGTTGAGATTTCTGTTACTCCAATGGATTGTAGCCTTGTCATTATGGAAGGTAGTCGGTTGTTCAGATTTTTGTTACTCCAATGGATAGTAGCCTTGACATTATGGAAGGTAGTCTGTCATTATGGAAGGTAGTCTGTTGTCGAGATTTTTGTTATTCCAATGGATGGTAACCTTGTCATTATAAAAGGTAGTCTTTTGTCGATATTTTTGTTACTCAAATGGATGGTAGCCTTGTAATTATGGAAAGTAGTCTGTTGTCGAGATTTTTGTTACTCCAATGGATGGTAGCCTGGTCATTATGGAAGGTAGTATATCGTTGAGATTTCTGTTACTCCAATGGATTGTAGCCTTGTTATTATGGAAGGTAGTCTGTTGTTCATATTTTTGTTACTCCAATGGATAGTAGCCTTGACATTATGGAAGGTAGTCTGTCATTATGGAAGGTAGTCTGTTGTCGAGATTTTTGTTATTCCAATGGATGGTAACCTTGTCATTATAAAAGGTAGTCTTTTGTCGAGATTCTTGTTACTCCAATGGATGGTAGCCTTGTCATTTTGGAAGGTAGTCTGTTGTCGATATTTTTGTTACTCCAATGGATGGTAGCCTTGTCATTATGGAAGGTAGTATATCGTTGAGATTTCTGTTACTCCAATGGATTGTAGCCTTGTCATTATGGAAGGTAGTTTGTTGTTCAGATTTTTGTTACTCCAATGGATAGTAGCCTTGACATTATGGAAGGTAGTCTGTCATTATGGAAGGTAGTCTGTTGTCGAGATTTTTGTTATTCCAATGGATGGTAACCTTGTCATTATAAAAGGTAGTCTTTTGTCGAGATTTTTGTTACTCAAATGGATGGTAGCCTTGTAATTATGGAAAGTAGTCTGTTGTCGAGATTTTTGTTACTCCAATGGTTGGTAGCCTTGTCATTATGGAAGGTAGTATATCGTTGAGATTTCTGTTACTCCAATGGATTGTAGCCTTGTTATTATGGAAGGTAGTCTGTTGTTCGTATTTTTGTTACTCCAATGGATAGTAGCCTTGACATTATGGAAGGTAGTCTGTCATTATAAAAGGTAGTCTTTTGTCGAGATTATTGTTATTCCAATGGATGGTAACGTTGTCATTATAAAAGGTAGTCTTTTGTCGAGATTCTTGTTACTCCAATGGATGGTAGCCTTGTTATTATGGAAGGTAGTCTATCATTGAGATTTCTGTTACTCCATTGGATTGTAGCCTTGTCATTATGGAAGGTAGTCTGTCATTGATATTTCGAATACTCCAATGGATTGTAGCCTTGTCATTATGGAAGGTAGTCTGTTGTTCAGATTTTTTTTACTCCAATGGATAGTAGCCTTGACATTATTGAAGGTAGTCTGTCATTATGGATGGTAGTCTATTATCGATATTTTTGTTATTCTAATGGATCGTAACCTTGTCATTATAAAAGGTAGTCTTTTGTGGAGATTTTTGTTACTCCATGGATGGTAGCCTTGTAATTATGGAAGGTAGTCTGTTGTCGAGATTTTTGTTACTCCAATGGATGGTAGCCTTGTCATTATGGAAGGTAGTCTATCGTTGAGATTTCTGTTACTCCATTAGATTGTAGCCTTGTCATTATAGAAGGTAGTCTGTCATTGATATTTCGAATACTCCAATGGATTGTAGTCTTGTCATTATGGAAGGCAGTCTGTTGTTCAGATTTTTGTTACTCCAATGGATAGTAGCCTTGACATTATGGAAGGTAGTCTGTCATTATGGGAGGTAGTCTGTTGTCGAGATTTTTGTTATTCCAATTGATGGTAACCTTGTCATTATAAAAGGTAGTCTTTTGTCGAGATTCTTGTTACTCCAATGGATGGTAGCCTTGTCATTATGGAAGGTAGTCTGTTGTCGACATTTTTGTTACTCCAATGGATGGTAGCCTTGTCATTATGGAAGGTTGTCTATCGTTGAGATTTATGTTACTCCAATGGATTATAGCCTTGTCATTATGGAAGGTAGTCTGTTGTTCAGATTTTTGTTACTCCAATGGATAGTAGCCTTGACATTATGGAAGGTAGTCTATCATTATGGATTGTAGTCTATTGTCGAGATTTTTGTTATTCCAATGGATGGTAACCTTGTCATTATAAAAGGTAGTCTTTTGTCGAGATTTTTGTTACTCCAATGGATGGTAGCCTTGTAATTATGGAAGGTAGTCTATTGTCGAGATTTTTGTTACTCCAATGGATGGTAGCCTTGTCATTATGGAAGGTAGTCTATCGTTGAGATTTCTGTTACTCCATTGGATTGTAGCCTTGTCATTATGGAAGGTAGTCTGTCATTGATATTTCGAATACTCCAATGGATTGTAGCCTTGTCATTATGGAAGGTTGTCTGTTGTTCAGATTTTTGTTACTCCAATGGATAGTAGACTTGACATTATGGAAGGTAGTCTGTCATTATGGAAGGTAGTCTGTTGTCGAGATTTTTGTTATTCCAATGGATGGTAACCTTTTCATTATAAAAGGTAGTCTTTTGTCGAGATTCTTGTTACTCCAATGGATGGTAGCCTTGTCATTATGGAAGGTAGTCTGTTGTCGACATTTTTGTTACTCCAATGGATGGTAGCCTTGTCATTATGGAAGGTTGTCTGTCGTTGAGATTTATGTTACTCCAATGGATTATAGCCTTGTCATTATGGAAGGTAGTCTGTTGTTCAGATTTTTGTTACTCCAATGGATAGTAGCCTTGACATTATGGAAGGTAGTCTGTCATTATGGATGGTAGTCTATTGTCGAGATTTTTGTTATTCCAATGGATGGTAACCTTGTCATTATAAAAGGTAGTCTTTTGTCGAGTTTTTCTTAATTCAATGGATGGTAGGCTTTTAATTATGGAAGGTAGTCTGTTGTCGAGATTTTTGTTACTCCAATGGATGGTAGCCTTGTCATTATGGAAGGTAGTCTATCGGTGAGATTTCTGTTACTCCATTGGATTGTAGCCTTGTCATTATGGAAGGTAGTCTGTCATTGATATTTCGAATACTCCAATGGATTGTAGCCTTGTAATTATGGAAGGTAGTCTGTTGTTCAGATTTTTGTTACTCCAATGGATAGTAGCCTTGACATTATGGAAGGTAGTCTGTCATTATGGAAGGTAGTCTGTTGTCGAGATTTTTGTTATTCCAATGGATGGTAACCTTGTCATTATAAAAGGTAGTCTTTTGTCGAGATTCTTGTTACTCCAATGGATGGTAGCCTTGTCATTATGGAAGGTAGTCTGTTGTCGAGATTTTTGTTACTCCAATGGATGGTAGCCTTGTCATTATGGAAGGTAGTATATCGTTGAGATTTCTTTTACTCTAATGGATTGTAGCTTTGTCATTATGGAAGGTAGTTTGTTGTTCAGATTTTTGTTACTCCAATGGATAGTAGCCTTGACATTATGGAAGGTAGTCTGTCATTATGGAAGGTAGTCTGTTGTCGAGATTTTTGTTACTCCAATGGATGGTAGCCTTGTAATTATGGAAGGTAGTCTGTTGTCGAGATTTTTGTTACTCCAATGGATGGTAGCCTTGTCATTATGGAAGGTAGTCTATCGTTGAGATTTCTGTTACTCCATTGGATTGTAGCCTTGTCATTATGGAAGGTAGTCTGTCATTGATATTTCGAATACTCCAATGGATTGTAGCCTTGTCATTATGGAAGGTTGTCTGTTGTTCAGATTTTTGTTACTCCAATGGATAGTAGACTTGACATTATGGAAGGTAGTCTGTCATTACGGAAGGTAGTCTGTTGTCGAGATTTTTGTTATTCCAATGGATGGTAACCTTGTCATTATAAAAGGTAGTCTTTTGTCGAGATTCTTGTTACTCCAATGGATGGTAGCCTTGTAATTATGGAAGGTAGTCTGTTGTCGAGATTTTTGTTACTCCAATGGATGGTAGCCTTGTCATTATGGAAGGTAGTCTATCGTTGAGATTTTTGTTACTCCATTGGATTGTAGCCTTGTCATTATAGAAGGTAGTCTGTTGTTCAGATTTTTGTTACTCCAATGGATAGTAGCCTTGACATTATGGAAGGTAGTCTGTCATTATGGATGGTAGTCTATTGTCGATATTTTTGTTATTCCAATGGATGGTAACCTTGTCATTATAAAAGGTAGTCTTTTGTCGAGATTTTTGTTACTCCAATGGATGGTAGCCTTGTAATTATGGAAGGTAGCCTGTTGTCGAGATTTTTGTTACTCCAATGGATGGTAGCCTTGTCATTATGGAAGGTAGTCTATCGTTGAGATTTCTGTTACTCCATTGGATTGTAGCCTTGTCATTATGGAAGGTAGTCTGTCATTGATATTTCGAATACTCCAATGGATTGTAGCCTTGTCATTATGGAAGGTAGTCTGTTGTTCAGATTTTTGTTACTCCAATGGATAGTAGCCTTGACAATATGGAAGATAGTCTGTCATTATGGAAGGTAGTCTGTTGTCGAGATTTTTGTTATTCCAATGGATGGTAACATTGTCATTATAAAAGGTAGTCTTTTGTCGAGATTATTGTTACTCCAATGGATGGTAGCCTTGTTATTATAGAAGGTAGTCTATTGTCGACATTTTTGTTACTCCAATGGATGGTAGCCTTGTCATTATGGAAGGTTGTCTGTCGTTGAGATTTATGTTACTCCAATGGATTATAGCCTTGTCATTATGGAAGGTAGTCTGTTGTTCAGATTTTTGTTACTCCAATGGATAGTAGCCTTGACATTATGGAAGGTACTCTGTCATTATGGATGGTAGTCTATTGTCGAGATTTTTGTTATTGCAATGGATGGTAACCTTGTCATTATAAAAGGTAGTCTTTTGTCGAGATTTTTGTTACTCCAATGGATTGTAGCCTTGTGACTATGGAAGGTAGTCTGTTGTCGAGATTTTTGTTACTCCAATGGATGGTAGCCTTGTCATTATGGAAGGTAGTCTATCGTTGAGATTTCTGTTACTCCATTGGATTGTAGCCTTGTCATTATGGAAGGTAGTCTGTCATTGATATTTCGAATACTCCAATGGATTGTAGCCTTGTCATTATGGAAGGTAGTCTGTTGTTCAGATTTTTGTTACTCCAATGGATAGTAGACTTGAAATTATGGAAGGTAGTCTGTCATTAGAAGGTAGTCTGTTGTCGAGATTTTTGTTATTCCAATGGATGGTAACCTTGTCAATATAGAAGGTAGTCTTTTGTCGAGATTCTTGTTACTCCAATGGATGGTAGCCTTGTCATTATGGAAGGTAGTCTGTTGTCGACATTTTTGTTACTCCAATGGATGGTAGCCTTGTCATTATGGAAGGTTGTCTGTCGTTGAGATTTATGTTACTCCAATGGATTATAGCCTTGTCATTATGGAAGGTAGTCTGTTTTTCAAATTTTTGTTACTCCAATGGATAGTAGCCTTGACATTATGGAAGGTAGCCTGTCATTATGGAAGGTAGTCTGTTGTCGAGATTTTTGTTATTCCAATGGATGGTAATCTTGTCATTATGAAAGGTAGTCTTTTGTCGAGATTTTTGTTACTCCAATGGATGGTAGCCTTGTAATTATGGAAGGTAGTCTGTTGTCGAGATTTTTGTTACTCCAATGGATGGTAGCCTTGTCATTATGGAAGGTAGTATATCGTTGAGATTTCTGTTACTCCAATGGATTGTAGCCTTGTCATTATGGAAGGTAGTCTGTTGTTCAGATTTTTGTTACTCCAATGGATAGTAGCCTTGACATTATGGAAGGTAGTCTGTCATTATGGAAGGTAGTCTATTGTCGAGATTTTTGTTATTCCAATGGATGGTAAACTTGTCATTATAAAAGGTAGTCTTTTGTCAAGATTTTTGTTACTCCAATGGATGGTAGCCTTGTGATTATGGAAGGTAGTCTGTTGTCGAGATTTTTGTTACTCTAATGGATGGTAGCCTTGTCATTATGGAAGGTAGTCTATCGTTGAGATTTATGTTACTCCATTGGATTGTAGCCTTGTCATTATGGAAGGTAGTCTGCCATTGATATTTCTGTTACTCCAATGGACTGTAGCCTTGTCATTATGGAAGGTAGTCTGTTGTTCAGATTTTTGTTACTCTAATGGATAGTGTCCTTGACATTATGGAAGGTAGTCTGTCATTATGGAAGGTAGTCTGTTGTCGAGATTTTTGTTATTCCAATGGATGGTAACCTTGTCATTATAAAAGTTAGTCTTTTGTCGAGATTTTTGTTACTCCAATGGATGGTAGCCTTGTAATTATGGAAGGTAGTCTGCTGTCGAGATTTTTGTTACTCCAATGGATGGTAGCCTTGTCATTATGGAATGTTGTCTGTCGTTGAGATTTCTGTTACTCCAATGGATTATAGCCTTGTCATTATGGAAGGTAGTCTGTTTTTCAGATATTTGTTACTCCAATGGATAGTAGCCTTGACATTATGGAAGGTAGTCTGTCATTATGGAAGGTAGTCTGTTGTCGAGATTTTTGTTTTTTCCAATGGATGGTAACCTTGTCATTATAAAAGGTAGTCTTTTGTCGAGATTTTTGTTACTCTAATGGATGGTAGCCTTGTAATTATGGAAGGTAGTCTGTTGCCGAGATTTTTGTTACTCCAATGGATGGTAGCCTTGTCATTATGGAAGGTAGTATATCGTTGAGATTTCTGTTACTCCAATGGATTGTAGCCTTGTCATTATGGAAGGTAGTCTGTTGTTCAGATTTTTGTTACTCCAATGGATAGTAGCCTTGACATTATGGAAGGTACTCTGTCATTATGGATGGTAGTCTATTGTCGAGATTTTTGTTATTCCAATGGATGGTAACCTTGTCATTATAAAAGGTAGTCTTTTGTCGAGATTTTTGTTACTCCAATGGATGGTAGCCTTGTGATTATGGAAGGTAGTCTGTTGTTGAGATTTTTGCTACTCCAATGGATGGTAGCCTTGTCATTATGGAAGGTAGTCTATCGTTGAGATTTCTGTTACTCCATTGGATTGTAGCCTTGTCATTATGGAAGGTAGTCTGTCATTGATATTTCGAATACTCCAATGGATTGTAGCCTTGTCATTATGGAAGGTAGTCTGTTGTTCAGATTTTTGTTACTCCAATGGATAGTAGACTTGAAATTACGGAAGGTAGTTTGTCATTATGGAAGGTAGTCTGTTGTCGAGATTTTTGTTATTCCAATGGATGGTAACCTTGTCATTATAAAAGGTAGTCTTTTGTCGAGATTCTTGTTACTCCAATGGATGGTAGCCTTATCATTATGGAAGGTAGTCTGTTGTCGACATTTTTGTTACTCCAATGGATGGTAGCCTTCTCATTATGGAAGGTTGTTTATCGTTGAGATTTATGTTACTCCAATGGATTATAGCCTTGTCATTATGGAAGGTAGTCTGTTTTTCAGATTTTTGTTACTCCAATGGATAGTAGCCTTGACATTATGGAAGGTAGTCTGTCATTATGGAAGGTAGTCTGTTGTCGAGATTTTTGTTATTCCAATGGATGGTAACCTTGTCATTATAAAAGTTAGTCTTTTGTCGAGATTTTTGTTACTCCAATGGATGGTAGCCTTGTAATTATGGAAGGTAGTCTGTTGTCGAGATTTTTGATACTCCAATGGATGGTAACCTTGTCATTATGGAATGTTGTTTGTCGTTGAGATTTCTGTTACTCCATCGGATTGTAGCCTTGTCAATATGAAAGGTAGTCTGTCATTGATATTTCGAATACTCCAATGGATTGTAGCCTTGTCATTATGGAAGGTAGTCTATTGTTCAGATTTTTGTTACTCCAATGGATATTAGCCTTGACATTATGGAAGGTAGTTTGTCATTATGGAAGGTAGTCTGTTGTCGAGATTTTTTTTATTCCAATGGATGATAACCTTGTCATTATAAAAGGTAGTCTTTTGTCGAGATTCTTGTTACTCCAATGGATGGTAGCCTTGTCATTATGGAAGGTAGTCTGTTGTCGACATTTTTGTTACTCCAATGGATGGTAGCCTTGTCATTATGGAAGGTTGTCTGTCGTTGAGATTTATGTTACTCCAATGGATTATAGCCTTGTCATTATGGAAGGTAGTCTGTTTTTCAGATTTTTGTTACTCCAATGGATAGTAGCCTTGACATTATGGAAGGTAGTCTGTCATTATGGAAGGTAGTCTGTTGTCGAGATTTTTGTTATTCCAATGGATGGTAACCTTGTCATTATAAAAGTTAGTCTTTTGTCGAGATTTTTGTTACTCCAATGGATGGTAGCCTTGTAATTATGGAAGGTAGTCTGTTGTCGAGATATTTGATACTCCAATGGATGGTAGCCTTGTCATTATGGAATGTTGTCTGTCGTTGAGATTTTTGTTACTCCATCAGATTGTAGCCTTGTCAATATGGAAGGTAGTCTGTCACTGATATTTCGAATACTCCAATGGATTGTAGCCTTGTCATTATGGAAGGTAGTTTGTTGTTCAGATTTTTGTTACTCCAATGGATAGTAGCCTTGACATTATGGAAGGTAGTCTGTCATTATGGAAGGTAGTCTGTTGTTGAGATTTTTGTTATTCCAATGGATGATAACCTTGTCATTATAAAAGGTAGTCTTTTGTCGAGATTCTTGTTACTCCAATGGATGGTAGCCTTGTCATTATGGAATGTTGTCTGTCGTTGAGATTTCTGTTACTCCAATGGATTATAGCCTTGTCATTATGGAAGGTAGTCAGTTGTTCAGATTTTTGTTACTCCAATGGATAGTAGCCTTGACATTATGGAAGGTAGTCTGTCATTATGGAAGGTAGTCTATTGTCGAGATTTTTGTTATTCCAATGGATGGTAACCTTGTCATTATAAAAGGTAGTCTTTTGTCGAGATTTTTGTTACTCCAATGGATGGTAGCCTTGTGATTATGGAAGGTAGTCTGTTGTCGAGATTTTTGTTACTCCAATGGATGGTAGCCTTGTCATTATGGAAGGTAGTATATCGTTGAGATTTCTGTTACTCCAATGGATTGTAGCCTTGTTATTATGGAAGGTAGTCTGTTGTTCAGATTTTTGTTACTCCAATGGATAGTAGCCTTGACATTATGGAAGGTAGTCTATCATTATGGAAGGTAGTCTGTTGTCGAGATTTTTGTTATTCCAATGGATGGTAAACTTGTCATTATAAAAGTTAGTCTTTTGTCGAGATTTTTGTTACTCCAATGGATGGTAGCCTTGTAATTATGGAAGGTAGTCTGTTGTCGAGATTTTTGTTACTCCAATGGATGGTAGCCTTGTCATTATGGAATGCTGTCTGTCGTTGAGATTTCTGTTACTCCATCGGATTGTAGCCTTGTCAATATGGAAGGTATTCTGTCATTGATATTTCGAATACTCCAATGGATTGTAGCCTTGTCATTATGGAAGGTAGTCTGTTGTTCAGATTTTTGTTACTCCAATGGATTGTAGCCTTGACATTATGGAAGGTAGTCTGTCATTATGGAAGGTAGTCTGTTGTCGAGATTTTTGTTATTCCAATGGATGGTAACCTTGTCATTATAAAAGGTAGTCTTTTGTCGAGATTCTTGTTACTCCAATGAATGGTAGCCTTGTCATTATGGAAGGTATTCTGTTGTCGACATTTTTGTTACTCCAATGGATGGTAGCCTTGTCATTATGGAAGGTTGTCTGTCGTTGAGATTTATGTTACTCCAATGGATTATAGCCTTGTCATTATGGAAGGTAGTCTGTTTTTCAGATTTTTGTTACTCCAATGGATAGTAGCCTTGACATTATGGAAGGTAGCCTGTCATTATGGAAGGTAGTCTGTTGTCGAGATTTTTGTTATTCCAATGGATGGTAACCTTGTCATTATAAAAGTTAGTCTTTTGTCGAGATTTTTGTTACTCCAATGGATGGTAGACTTGTAATTATGGAAGGTAGTCTGTTGTCGAGATTTTTGATACTCTAATGGATGGTAGCCTTGTCATTATGGAATGTTGTCTGTCGTTGAGATTTCTGTTACTCCATCAGATTGTAGCCTTGTCATTATGGAAGGTAGTCTGTCATTGATATTTCGAATACTCCAATGGATTGTAGCCTTGTCATTATGGAAGGTAGTCTGTTGTTCAGATTTTTGTTACTCCAATGGATAGTAGACTTGAAATTATGGAAGGTAGTCTGTCATTAGAAGGTAGTCTGTTGTCGAGATTTTTGTTATTCCAATGGATGGTAACCTTGTCAATATAAAAGGTAGTCTTTTGTCGAGATTCTTGTTACTCCAATGGATGGTAGCCTTGTCATTATGGAAGGTAGTCTGTTGTCGACATTTTTGTTACTCCAATGGATGGTAGCCTTGTCATTATGGAAGGTTGTCTGTCGTTGAGATTTATGTTACTCCAATGGATTATAGCCTTGTCATTATGGAAGGTAGTCTGTTTTTCAAATTTTTGTTACTCCAATGGATAGTAGCCTTGACATTATGGAAGGTAGTCTGTCATTATGGAAGGTAGTCTGTTGTCGAGATTTTTGTTATTCCAATGGATGGTAATCTTGTCATTATGAAAGGTAGTCTTTTGTCGAGATTTTTGTTACTCCAATGGATGGTAGCCTTGTAATTATGGAAGGTAGTCTGTTGTCGAGATTTTTGTTACTCCAATGGATGGTAGCCTTGTCATTATGGAAGGTAGTATATCGTTGAGATTTCTGTTACTCCAATGGATTGTAGCCTTGTCATTATGGAAGGTAGTCTGTTGTTCAGATTTTTGTTACTCCAATGGATAGTAGCCTTGACATTATGGAAGGTAGTCTGTCATTATGGAAGGTAGTCTGTTGTCGAGATTTTTGTTATTCCAATGGATGGTAAACTTGTCATTATAAAAGGTAGTCTTTTGTCAAGATTTTTGTTACTCCAATGGATGGTAGCCTTGTGATTATGGAAGGTAGTCTGTTGTCGAGATTTTTGTTACTCTAATGGATGGTAGCCTTGTCATTATGGAAGGTAGTCTATCGTTGAGATTTATGTTACTCCATTGGATTGTAGCCTTGTCATTATGGAAGGTATTCTGTCATTGATATTTCGAATACTCCAATGGATTGTAGCCTTGTCATTATGGAAGGTAGTCTGTTGTTCAGATTTTTGTTACTCCAATGGATTGTAGCCTTGACATTATGGAAGGTAGTCTGTCATTATGGAAGGTAGTCTGTTGTCGAGATTTTTGTTATTCCAATGGATGGTAACCTTGTCATTATAAAAGGTAGTCTTTTGTCGAGATTCTTGTTACTCCAATGAATGGTAGCCTTGTCATTATGGAAGGTATTCTGTTGTCGACATTTTTGTTACTCCAATGGATGGTAGCCTTGTCATTATGGAAGGTTGTCTGTCGTTGAGATTTATGTTACTCCAATGGATTATAGCCTTGTCATTATGGAAGGTAGTCTGTTTTTCAGATTTTTGTTACTCCAATGGATAGTAGCCTTGACATTATGGAAGGTAGCCTGTCATTATGGAAGGTAGTCTGTTGTCGAGATTTTTGTTATTCCAATGGATGGTAACCTTGTCATTATAAAAGTTAGTCTTTTGTCGAGATTTTTGTTACTCCAATGGATGGTAGACTTGTAATTATGGAAGGTAGTCTGTTGTCGAGATTTTTGATACTCTAATGGATGGTAGCCTTGTCATTATGGAATGTTGTCTGTCGTTGAGATTTCTGTTACTCCATCAGATTGTAGCCTTGTCATTATGGAAGGTAGTCTGTCATTGATATTTCGAATACTCCAATGGATTGTAGCCTTGTCATTATGGAAGGTAGTCTGTTGTTCAGATTTTTGTTACTCCAATGGATAGTAGACTTGAAATTATGGAAGGTAGTCTGTCATTAGAAGGTAGTCTGTTGTCGAGATTTTTGTTATTCCAATGGATGGTAACCTTGTCAATATAAAAGGTAGTCTTTTGTCGAGATTCTTGTTACTCCAATGGATGGTAGCCTTGTCATTATGGAAGGTAGTCTGTTGTCGACATTTTTGTTACTCCAATGGATGGTAGCCTTGTCATTATGGAAGGTTGTCTGTCGTTGAGATTTATGTTACTCCAATGGATTATAGCCTTGTCATTATGGAAGGTAGTCTGTTTTTCAAATTTTTGTTACTCCAATGGATAGTAGCCTTGACATTATGGAAGGTAGTCTGTCATTATGGAAGGTAGTCTGTTGTCGAGATTTTTGTTATTCCAATGGATGGTAATCTTGTCATTATGAAAGGTAGTCTTTTGTCGAGATTTTTGTTACTCCAATGGATGGTAGCCTTGTAATTATGGAAGGTAGTCTGTTGTCGAGATTTTTGTTACTCCAATGGATGGTAGCCTTGTCATTATGGAAGGTAGTATATCGTTGAGATTTCTGTTACTCCAATGGATTGTAGCCTTGTCATTATGGAAGGTAGTCTGTTGTTCAGATTTTTGTTACTCCAATGGATAGTAGCCTTGACATTATGGAAGGTAGTCTGTCATTATGGAAGGTAGTCTGTTGTCGAGATTTTTGTTATTCCAATGGATGGTAAACTTGTCATTATAAAAGGTAGTCTTTTGTCAAGATTTTTGTTACTCCAATGGATGGTAGCCTTGTGATTATGGAAGGTAGTCTGTTGTCGAGATTTTTGTTACTCTAATGGATGGTAGCCTTGTCATTATGGAAGGTAGTCTATCGTTGAGATTTATGTTACTCCATTGGATTGTAGCCTTGTCATTATGGAAGGTAGTCTGCCATTGATATTTCGAATACTCCAATGGATTGTAGCCTTGTCATTATGGAAGGTAGTCTGTTGTTCAGATTTTTGTTACTCCAATGGATAGTAGACTTGAAATTATGGAAGGTAGTCTGTCATTATGGAAGGTAGTCTGTTGTCGAGATTTTTGTTATTCCAATGGATGGTAACCTTGTCATTATAAAAGGTAGTCTTTTGTCGAGATTCTTGTTACTCCAATGGATGGTATCCTTGTCATTATGGAAGGTAGTCTGTTGTCGACATTTTTGTTACTCTAATGGATGGTAGCCTTGTCATTATGGAAGGTTGTCTGTCGTTGAGATTTATGTTACTCCAATGGATTATAGCCTTGTCATTATGGAAGGTAGTCTGTTTTTCAGATTTTTGTTACTCCAATGGATAGTAGCCTTGACATTATGGAAGGTAGTCTGTCATTATGGAAGGTAGTCTGTTGTCGAGATTTTTGTTATTCCAATGGATGGTAACCTTGTCATTATAAAAGGTAGTCTTTTGTCGAGATTTTTGTTACTCCAATGGATGGTAGCCTCGTAATTATGGAAGGTAGTCTGTTGTCGAGATTTTTGTTACTCCAATGGATGGTAGCCTTGTCATTATGGAAGGTAGTATATCGTTGATATTTCTGTTACTCCAATGGACTGTAGCCTTGTCATTATGGAAGGTAGTCTGTTGTTCAGATTTTTGTTACTCTAATGGATAGTGTCCTTGACATTATGGAAGGTAGTCTGTCATTATGGAAGGTAGTCTGTTGTCGAGATTTTTGTTATTCCAATGGATGGTAACCTTGTCATTATAAAAGTTAGTCTTTTGTCGAGATTTTTGTTACTCCAATGGATGGTAGCCTTGTAATTATGGAAGGTAGTCTGCTGTCGAGATTTTTGTTACTCCAATGGATGGTAGCCTTGTCATTATGGAATGTTGTCTGTCGTTGAGATTTCTGTTACTCCAATGGATTATAGCCTTGTCATTATGGAAGGTAGTCTGTTTTTCAGATATTTGTTACTCCAATGGATAGTAGCCTTGACATTATGGAAGGTAGTCTGTCATTATGGAAGGTAGTCTGTTGTCGAGATTTTTGTTTTTTCCAATGGATGGTAACCTTGTCATTATAAAAGGTAGTCTTTTGTCGAGATTTTTGTTACTCTAATGGATGGTAGCCTTGTAATTATGGAAGGTAGTCTGTTGCCGAGATTTTTGTTACTCCAATGGATGGTAGCCTTGTCATTATGGAAGGTAGTATATCGTTGAGATTTCTGTTACTCCAATGGATTGTAGCCTTGTCATTATGGAAGGTAGTCTGTTGTTCAGATTTTTGTTACTCCAATGGATAGTAGCCTTGACATTATGGAAGGTACTCTGTCATTATGGATGGTAGTCTATTGTCGAGATTTTTGTTATTCCAATGGATGGTAACCTTGTCATTATAAAAGGTAGTCTTTTGTCGAGATTTTTGTTACTCCAATGGATGGTAGCCTTGTGATTATGGAAGGTAGTCTGTTGTCGAGATTTTTGCTACTCCAATGGATGGTAGCCTTGTCATTATGGAAGGTAGTCTATCGTTGAGATTTCTGTTACTCCATTGGATTGTAGCCTTGTCATTATGGAAGGTAGTCTGTCATTGATATTTCGAATACTCCAATGGATTGTAGCCTTGTCATTATGGAAGGTAGTCTGTTGTTCAGATTTTTGTTACTCCAATGGATAGTAGACTTGAAATTACGGAAGGTAGTCTGTCATTATGGAAGGTAGTCTGTTGTCGAGATTTTTGTTATTCCAATGGATGGTAACCTTGTCAATATAAAAGGTAGTCTTTTGTCGAGATTCTTGTTACTCCAATGGATGGTAGCCTTGTCATTATGGAAGGTAGTCTGTTGTCGACATTTTGGTTACTCCAATGGATGGTAGCCTTGTCATTATGGAAGGTTGTCTGTCGTTGAGATTTATGTTACTCCAATGGATTATAGCCTTGTCATTATGGAAGGTAGTCTGTTTTTCAAATTTTTGTTACTCCAATGGATAGTAGCCTTGACATTATGGAAGGTAGTTTGTCATTATGGAAGGTAGTCTGTTGTCGAGATTTTTGTTATTCCAATGGATGGTAATCTTGTCATTATGAAAGGTAGTCTTTTGTCGAGATTTTTGTTACTCCAATGGATGGTAGCCTTGTAATTATGGAAGGTAGTCTGTTGTCGAGATTTTTGTTACTCCAATGGATGGTAGCCTTGTCATTATGGAAGGTAGTATATCGTTGAGATTTCTGTTACTCCAATGGATTGTAGCCTTGTCATTATGGAAGGTAGTCTGTTGTTCAGATTTTTGTTACTCCAATGGATAGTAGCCTTGACATTATGGAAGGTAGTCTGTCATTATGGAAGGTAGTCTGTTGTCGAGATTTTTGTTATTCCAATGGATGGTAAACTTGTCATTATAAAAGGTAGTCTTTTGTCAAGATTTTTGTTACTCCAATGGATGGTAGCCTTGTGATTATTGAAGGTAGTCTGTTGTCGAGATTTTTGTTACTCTAATGGATGGTAGCCTTGTCATTATGGAAGGTAGTCTATCGTTGAGATTTATGTTACTCCATTGGATTGTAGCCTTGTCATTATGGAAGGTAGTCTGCCATTGATATTTCGAATACTCCAATGGATTGTAGCCTTGTCATTATTGAAGGTAGTCTGTTGTTCAGATTTTTGTTACTCCAATGGATAGTAGACTTGAAATTATGGAAGGTAGTCTGTCATTATGGAAGGTAGTCTGTTGTCGAGATTTTTGTTATTCCAATGGATGGTAACCTTGTCATTATAAAAGGTAGTCTTTTGTCGAGATTCTTGTTACTCCAATGGATGGTATCCTTGTCATTATGGAAGGTAGTCTGTTGTCGACATTTTTGTTACTCTAATGGATGGTAGCCTTGTCATTATGGAAGGTTGTCTGTCGTTGAGATTTATGTTACTCCAATGGATTATAGCCTTGTCATTATGGAAGGTAGTCTGTTTTTCAGATTTTTGTTACTCCAATGGATAGTAGCCTTGACATTATGGAAGGTAGTCTGTCATTATGGAAGGTAGTCTGTTGTCGAGATTTTTGTTATTCCAATGGATGGTAACCTTGTCATTATAAAAGGTAGTCTTTTGTCGAGATTTTTGTTACTCCAATGGATGGTAGCCTCGTAATTATGGAAGGTAGTCTGTTGTCGAGATTTTTGTTACTCCAATGGATGGTAGCCTTGTCATTATGGAAGGTAGTATATCGTTGATATTTCTGTTACTCCAATGGACTGTAGCCTTGTCATTATGGAAGGTAGTCTGTTGTTCAGATTTTTGTTACTCTAATGGATAGTGTCCTTGACATTATGGAAGGTAGTCTGTCATTATGGAAGGTAGTCTGTTGTCGAGATTTTTGTTATTCCAATGGATGGTAACCTTGTCATTATAAAAGTTAGTCTTTTGTCGAGATTTTTGTTACTCCAATGGATGGTAGCCTTGTAATTATGGAAGGTAGTCTGCTGTCGAGATTTTTGTTACTCCAATGGATGGTAGCCTTGTCATTATGGAATGTTGTCTGTCGTTGAGATTTCTGTTACTCCAATGGATTATAGCCTTGTCATTATGGAAGGTAGTCTGTTTTTCAGATATTTGTTACTCCAATGGATAGTAGCCTTGACATTATGGAAGGTAGTCTGTCATTATGGAAGGTAGTCTGTTGTCGAGATTTTTGTTTTTTCCAATGGATGGTAACCTTGTCATTATAAAAGGTAGTCTTTTGTCGAGATTTTTGTTACTCTAATGGATGGTAGCCTTGTAATTATGGAAGGTAGTCTGTTGCCGAGATTTTTGTTACTCCAATGGATGGTAGCCTTGTCATTATGGAAGGTAGTATATCGTTGAGATTTCTGTTACTCCAATGGATTGTAGCCTTGTCATTATGGAAGGTAGTCTGTTGTTCAGATTTTTGTTACTCCAATGGATAGTAGCCTTGACATTATGGAAGGTACTCTGTCATTATGGATGGTAGTCTATTGTCGAGATTTTTGTTATTCCAATGGATGGTAACCTTGTCATTATAAAAGGTAGTCTTTTGTCGAGATTTTTGTTACTCCAATGGATGGTAGCCTTGTGATTATGGAAGGTAGTCTGTTGTCGAGATTTTTGCTACTCCAATGGATGGTAGCCTTGTCATTATGGAAGGTAGTCTATCGTTGAGATTTCTGTTACTCCATTGGATTGTAGCCTTGTCATTATGGAATGTAGTCTGTCATTGATATTTCGAATACTCCAATGGATTGTAGCCTTGTCATTATGGAAGGTAGTCTGTTGTTCAGATTTTTGTTACTCCAATGGATAGTAGACTTGAAATTACGGAAGGTAGTCTGTCATTATGGAAGGTAGTCTGTTGTCGAGATTTTTGTTATTCCAATGGATGGTAACCTTGTCATTATAAAAGGTAGTCTTTTGTCGAGATTCTTGTTACTCCAATGGATGGTAGCCTTATCATTATGGAAGGTAGTCTGTTGTCGACATTTTTGTTACTCCAATGGATGGTAGCCTTCTCATTATGGAAGGTTGTTTGTCGTTGAGATTTATGTTACTCCAATGGATTATAGCCTTGTCATTATGGAAGGTAGTCTGTTTTTCAGATTTTTGTTACTCCAATGGATAGTAGCCTTGACATTATGGAAGGTAGTCTGTCATTATGGAAGGTAGTCTGTTGTCGAGATTTTTGTTATTCCAATGGATGGTAACCTTGTCATTATAAAAGTTAGTCTTTTGTCGAGATTTTTGTTACTCCAATGGATGGTAGCCTTGTAATTATGGAAGGTAGTCTGTTGTCGAGATTTTTGATACTCCAATGGATGGTAGCCTTGTCATTATGGAATGTTGTTTGTCGTTGAGATTTCTGTTACTCCATCGGATTGTAGCCTTGTCAATATGAAAGGTAGTCTGTCATTGATATTTCGAATACTCCAATGGATTGTAGCCTTGTCATTATGGAAGGTAGTCTATTGTTCAGATTTTTGTTACTCCAATGGATATTAGCCTTGACATTATGGAAGGTAGTTTGTCATTATGGAAGGTAGTCTGTTGTCGAGATTTTTGTTATTCCAATGGATGATAACCTTGTCATTATAAAAGGTAGTCTTTTGTCGAGATTCTTGTTACTCCAATGGATGGTAGCCTTGTCATTATGGAAGGTAGTCTGTTGTCGACATTTTTGTTACTCCAATGGATGGTAGCCTTGTCATTATGGAAGGTTGTCTGTCGTTGAGATTTATGTTACTCCAATGGATTATAGCCTTGTCATTATGGAAGGTAGTCTGTTTTTCAGATTTTTGTTACTCCAATGGATAGTAGCCTTGACATTATGGAAGGTAGTCTGTCATTATGGAAGGTAGTCTGTTGTCGAGATTTTTGTTATTCCAATGGATGGTAACCTTGTCATTATAAAAGTTAGTCTTTTGTCGAGATTTTTGTTACTCCAATGGATGGTAGCCTTGTAATTATGGAAGGTAGTCTGTTGTCGAGATATTTGATACTCCAATGGATGGTAGCCTTGTCATTATGGAATGTTGTCTGTCGTTGAGATTTCTGTTACTCCATCAGATTGTAGCCTTGTCAATATGGAAGGTAGTCTGTCATTGATATTTCGAATACTCCAATGGATTGTAGCCTTGTCATTATGGAAGGTAGTTTGTTGTTCAGATTTTTGTTACTCCAATGGATAGTAGCCTTGACATTATGGAAGGTAGTCTGTCATTATGGAAGGTAGTCTGTTGTCGAGATTTTTGTTATTCCAATGGATGATAACCTTGTCATTATAAAAGGTAGTCTTTTGTCGAGATTCTTGTTACTCCAATGGATGGTAGCCTTGTCATTATGGAATGTTGTCTGTCGTTGAGATTTCTGTTACTCCAATGGATTATAGCCTTGTCATTATGGAAGGTAGTCAGTTGTTCAGATTTTTGTTACTCCAATGGATAGTAGCCTTGACATTATGGAAGGTAGTCTGTCATTATGGAAGGTAGTCTATTGTCGAGATTTTTGTTATTCCAATGGATGGTAACCTTGTCATTATAAAAGGTAGTCTTTTGTCGAGATTTTTGTTACTCCAATGGATGGTAGCCTTGTGATTATGGAAGGTAGTCTGTTGTCGAGATTTTTGTTACTCCAATGGATGGTAGCCTTGTCATTATGGAAGGTAGTATATCGTTGAGATTTCTGTTACTCCAATGGATTGTAGCCTTGTCATTATGGAAGGTAGTCTGTTGTTCAGATTTTTGTTACTCCAATGGATAGTAGCCTTGACATTATGGAAGGTAGTCTATCATTATGGAAGGTAGTCTGTTGTCGAGATTTTTGTTATTCCAATGGATGGTAAACTTGTCATTATAAAAGTTAGTCTTTTGTCGAGATTTTTGTTACTCCAATGGATGGTAGCCTTGTAATTATGGAAGGTAGTCTGTTGTCGAGATTTTTGTTACTCCAATGGATGGTAGCCTTGTCATTATGGAATGTTGTCTGTCGTTGAGATTTCTGTTACTCCATCGGATTGTAGCCTTGTCAATATGGAAGGTATTTTGTCATTGATATTTCGAATACTCCAATGGATTGTAGCCTTGTCATTATGGAAGGTAGTCTGTTGTTCAGATTTTTGATACTCCAATGGATAGTAGCCTTGACATTATGGAAGGTAGTCTGTCATTATGGAAGGTAGTCTGTTGTCGAGATTTTTGTTATTCCAATGGATGGTAACCTTGTCATTATAAAAGGTAGTCTTTTGTCGAGATTCTTGTTACTCCAATGGATGGTAGCCTTGTCATTATGGAAGGTATTCTGTTGTCGACATTTTTGTTACTCCAATGGATGGTAGCCTTGTCATTATGGAAGGTTGTCTGTCGTTGAGATTTATGTTACTCCAATGGATTATAGCCTTGTCATTATGGAAGGTAGTCTGTTTTTCAGATTTTTGTTACTCCAATGGATAGTAGCCTTGACATTATGGAAGGTAGTCTGTCATTATGGAAGGTAGTCTGTTGTCGAGATTTTTGTTATTCCAATGGATGGTAACCTTGTCATTATAAAAGTTAGTCTTTTGTCGAGATTTTTGTTACTCCAATGGATGGTAGCCTTGTAATTATGGAAGGTAGTCTGTTGTCGAGATTTTTGATACTCTAATGGATGGTAGCCTTGTCATTATGGAATGTTGTCTGTCGTTGAGATTTCTGTTACTCCATCAGATTGTAGCCTTGTCAATATGGAAGGTAGTCTGTCATTGATATTTCGAATACTCCAATGGATTGTAGCCTTGTCATTATGGAAGGTAGTCTGTTGTTCAGATTTTTGTTACTCCAATGGATAGTAGCCTTGACATTATGGAAGGTAGTCTGTCATTATGGAAGGTAGTCTGTTGTCGAGATTTTTGTTATTCCAATGGATGATAACCTTGTCATTATAAAAGGTAGCCTTTTATCGAGATTCTTGTTACTCCAATGGATGGTAGCCTTGTCATTATGGAAGGTATTCTGTTGTCGACATTTTTGTTACTCCAATGGATGGTAGCCTTGTCATTATGGAACGTTGTTTGTCGTTGAGATTTATGTTACTCCAATGGATTATAGCCTTGTCATTATGGAAGGTAGTCTGTTTTTCAGATTTTTTTTACTCCAATGGATAAAAGCCTTGACATTATGGAAGGTAGTCTGTCATTATGGAAGGTAGTCTGTTGTCGAGATTTTTGTTTTTTCCAATGGATGGTAACCTTGTCATTATAAAAGGTAGTCTTTTGTCGAGATTTTTGTTACTCCAATGGATGGTAGCCTTGTAATTATGGAAGGTAGTCTGTTGTCGAGATTTTTGTTACTCCAATGGATGGTAGCCTTGTCATTATGGAAGGTAGTATATCGTTGAGATTTCTGCTACTCCAATGGATTGTAGCCTTGTCATTATGGAAGGTAGTCTGTTGTTCAGATTTTTGTTACTCCAATGGATAGTAGCCTTGACATTATGGAAGGTAGTCTATCATTATGGAAGGTAGTCTGTTGTCGAGATTTTTGTTATTCCAATGGATGGTAACCTTGTCATTATAAAAGTTAGTCTTTTGTCGAGATTTTTGTTACTCCAATGGATGGTAGCCTTGTAATTATGGAAGGTAGTCTGTTGTCGAGATTTTTGTTACTCCAATGGATGGTAGCCTTGTCATTATGGAATGTTGTCTTTCGTTGAGATTTCTGTTACTCCATCGGATTGTAGCCTTGTCAATATGGAAGGTATTCTGTCATTGATATTTCGAATACTACAATGGATTGTAGCCTTGTCATTATGGAAGGTAGTCTGTTGTTCAGATTTTTGTTACTCCAATGGATAGTAGCCTTGACATTATGGAAGGTAGTCTGTCATTATGGAAGGTAATCTGTTGTCGAGATTTTTGTTATTCCAATGGATGGTAACCTTGTCATTATAAAAGGTAGTCTTTTGTCGAGATTCTTGTTACTCCAATGGATGGTAGCCTTGTCGTTATGGAAGGTAGTCTGTTGTCGACATTTTTGTTACTCCAATGGATGCTAGCCTTGTCATTATGGAAGGTTGTCTGTCGTTGAGATTTATGTTACTCCAATGGATTATAGCCTTGTCATTATGGAAGGTAGTCTGTTTTTCAGATTTTTGTTACTCCAATGGATAGTAGCCTTGACATTATGGAAGGTACTCTGTCATTATGGATGGTAGTCTATTGTCGAGATTTTTGTTATTCCAATGGATGGTAACCTTGTCATTATAAAAGGTAGTCTTTTGTCGAGATTTTTGTTACTCCAATGGATGGTAGCCTTGTGATTATGGAAGGTAGTCTGTTGTCGAGATTTTTGCTACTCCAATGGATGGTAGCCTTGTCATTATGGAAGGTAGTCTATCGTTGAGATTTCTGTTACTCCATTGGATTGTAGCCTTGTCATTATGGAATGTAGTCTGTCATTGATATTTCGAATACTCCAATGGATTGTAGCCTTGTCATTATGGAAGGTAGTCTGTTGTTCAGATTTTTGTTACTCCAATGGATAGTAGACTTGAAATTACGGAAGGTAGTCTGTCATTATGGAAGGTAGTCTGTTGTCGAGATTTTTGTTATTCCAATGGATGGTAACCTTGTCATTATAAAAGGTAGTCTTTTGTCGAGATTCTTGTTACTCCAATGGATGGTAGCCTTATCATTATGGAAGGTAGTCTGTTGTCGACATTTTTGTTACTCCAATGGATGGTAGCCTTCTCATTATGGAAGGTTGTTTGTCGTTGAGATTTATGTTACTCCAATGGATTATAGCCTTGTCATTATGGAAGGTAGTCTGTTTTTCAGATTTTTGTTACTCCAATGGATAGTAGCCTTGACATTATGGAAGGTAGTCTGTCATTATGGAAGGTAGTCTGTTGTCGAGATTTTTGTTATTCCAATGGATGGTAACCTTGTCATTATAAAAGTTAGTCTTTTGTCGAGATTTTTGTTACTCCAATGGATGGTAGCCTTGTAATTATGGAAGGTAGTCTGTTGTCGAGATTTTTGATACTCCAATGGATGGTAGCCTTGTCATTATGGAATGTTGTTTGTCGTTGAGATTTCTGTTACTCCATCGGATTGTAGCCTTGTCAATATGAAAGGTAGTCTGTCATTGATATTTCGAATACTCCAATGGATTGTAGCCTTGTCATTATGGAAGGTAGTCTATTGTTCAGATTTTTGTTACTCCAATGGATATTAGCCTTGACATTATGGAAGGTAGTTTGTCATTATGGAAGGTAGTCTGTTGTCGAGATTTTTGTTATTCCAATGGATGATAACCTTGTCATTATAAAAGGTAGTCTTTTGTCGAGATTCTTGTTACTCCAATGGATGGTAGCCTTGTCATTATGGAAGGTAGTCTGTTGTCGACATTTTTGTTACTCCAATGGATGGTAGCCTTGTCATTATGGAAGGTTGTCTGTCGTTGAGATTTATGTTACTCCAATGGATTATAGCCTTGTCATTATGGAAGGTAGTCTGTTTTTCAGATTTTTGTTACTCCAATGGATAGTAGCCTTGACATTATGGAAGGTAGTCTGTCATTATGGAAGGTAGTCTGTTGTCGAGATTTTTGTTATTCCAATGGATGGTAACCTTGTCATTATAAAAGTTAGTCTTTTGTCGAGATTTTTGTTACTCCAATGGATGGTAGCCTTGTAATTATGGAAGGTAGTCTGTTGTCGAGATATTTGATACTCCAATGGATGGTAGCCTTGTCATTATGGAATGTTGTCTGTCGTTGAGATTTCTGTTACTCCATCAGATTGTAGCCTTGTCAATATGGAAGGTAGTCTGTCATTGATATTTCGAATACTCCAATGGATTGTAGCCTTGTCATTATGGAAGGTAGTTTGTTGTTCAGATTTTTGTTACTCCAATGGATAGTAGCCTTGACATTATGGAAGGTAGTCTGTCATTATGGAAGGTAGTCTGTTGTCGAGATTTTTGTTATTCCAATGGATGATAACCTTGTCATTATAAAAGGTAGTCTTTTGTCGAGATTCTTGTTACTCCAATGGATGGTAGCCTTGTCATTATGGAATGTTGTCTGTCGTTGAGATTTCTGTTACTCCAATGGATTATAGCCTTGTCATTATGGAAGGTAGTCAGTTGTTCAGATTTTTGTTACTCCAATGGATAGTAGCCTTGACATTATGGAAGGTAGTCTGTCATTATGGAAGGTAGTCTATTGTCGAGATTTTTGTTATTCCAATGGATGGTAACCTTGTCATTATAAAAGGTAGTCTTTTGTCGAGATTTTTGTTACTCCAATGGATGGTAGCCTTGTGATTATGGAAGGTAGTCTGTTGTCGAGATTTTTGTTACTCCAATGGATGGTAGCCTTGTCATTATGGAAGGTAGTATATCGTTGAGATTTCTGTTACTCCAATGGATTGTAGCCTTGTCATTATGGAAGGTAGTCTGTTGTTCAGATTTTTGTTACTCCAATGGATAGTAGCCTTGACATTATGGAAGGTAGTCTATCATTATGGAAGGTAGTCTGTTGTCGAGATTTTTGTTATTCCAATGGATGGTAAACTTGTCATTATAAAAGTTAGTCTTTTGTCGAGATTTTTGTTACTCCAATGGATGGTAGCCTTGTAATTATGGAAGGTAGTCTGTTGTCGAGATTTTTGTTACTCCAATGGATGGTAGCCTTGTCATTATGGAATGTTGTCTGTCGTTGAGATTTCTGTTACTCCATCGGATTGTAGCCTTGTCAATATGGAAGGTATTTTGTCATTGATATTTCGAATACTCCAATGGATTGTAGCCTTGTCATTATGGAAGGTAGTCTGTTGTTCAGATTTTTGATACTCCAATGGATAGTAGCCTTGACATTATGGAAGGTAGTCTGTCATTATGGAAGGTAGTCTGTTGTCGAGATTTTTGTTATTCCAATGGATGGTAACCTTGTCATTATAAAAGGTAGTCTTTTGTCGAGATTCTTGTTACTCCAATGGATGGTAGCCTTGTCATTATGGAAGGTATTCTGTTGTCGACATTTTTGTTACTCCAATGGATGGTAGCCTTGTCATTATGGAAGGTTGTCTGTCGTTGAGATTTATGTTACTCCAATGGATTATAGCCTTGTCATTATGGAAGGTAGTCTGTTTTTCAGATTTTTGTTACTCCAATGGATAGTAGCCTTGACATTATGGAAGGTAGTCTGTCATTATGGAAGGTAGTCTGTTGTCGAGATTTTTGTTATTCCAATGGATGGTAACCTTGTCATTATAAAAGTTAGTCTTTTGTCGAGATTTTTGTTACTCCAATGGATGGTAGCCTTGTAATTATGGAAGGTAGTCTGTTGTCGAGATTTTTGATACTCTAATGGATGGTAGCCTTGTCATTATGGAATGTTGTCTGTCGTTGAGATTTCTGTTACTCCATCAGATTGTAGCCTTGTCAATATGGAAGGTAGTCTGTCATTGATATTTCGAATACTCCAATGGATTGTAGCCTTGTCATTATGGAAGGTAGTCTGTTGTTCAGATTTTTGTTACTCCAATGGATAGTAGCCTTGACATTATGGAAGGTAGTCTGTCATTATGGAAGGTAGTCTGTTGTCGAGATTTTTGTTATTCCAATGGATGATAACCTTGTCATTATAAAAGGTAGCCTTTTATCGAGATTCTTG
The DNA here is from genome assembly GCA_948472305.1 of Vicia faba. Classification (NCBI taxonomy): domain Eukaryota; kingdom Viridiplantae; phylum Streptophyta; class Magnoliopsida; order Fabales; family Fabaceae; genus Vicia; species Vicia faba. Next base: position 558,643,043 of record OX451739.1, read on the forward strand.
TTACTCCAATGGATGGTAGCCTTGTCATTATGGAAGGTATTCTGTTGTCGACATTTTTGTTACTCCAATGGATGGTAGCCTTGTCATTATGGAACGTTGTTTGTCGTTGAGATTTATGTTACTCCAATGGATTATAGCCTTGTCATTATGGAAGGTAGTCTGTTTTTCAGATTTTTTTTACTCCAATGGATAAAAGCCTTGACATTATGGAAGGTAGTCTGTCATTATGGAAGGTAGTCTGTTGTCGAGATTTTTGTTTTTTCCAATGGATGGTAACCTTGTCATTATAAAAGGTAGTCTTTTGTCGAGATTTTTGTTACTCCAATGGATGGTAGCCTTGTAATTATGGAAGGTAGTCTGTTGTCGAGATTTTTGTTACTCCAATGGATGGTAGCCTTGTCATTATGGAAGGTAGTATATCGTTGAGATTTCTGCTACTCCAATGGATTGTAGCCTTGTCATTATGGAAGGTAGTCTGTTGTTCAGATTTTTGTTACTCCAATGGATAGTAGCCTTGACATTATGGAAGGTAGTCTATCATTATGGAAGGTAGTCTGTTGTCGAGATTTTTGTTATTCCAATGGATGGTAACCTTGTCATTATAAAAGTTAGTCTTTTGTCGAGATTTTTGTTACTCCAATGGATGGTAGCCTTGTAATTATGGAAGGTAGTCTGTTGTCGAGATTTTTGTTACTCCAATGGATGGTAGCCTTGTCATTATGGAATGTTGTCTTTCGTTGAGATTTCTGTTACTCCATCGGATTGTAGCCTTGTCAATATGGAAGGTATTCTGTCATTGATATTTCGAATACTACAATGGATTGTAGCCTTGTCATTATGGAAGGTAGTCTGTTGTTCAGATTTTTGTTACTCCAATGGATAGTAGCCTTGACATTATGGAAGGTAGTCTGTCATTATGGAAGGTAATCTGTTGTCGAGATTTTTGTTATTCCAATGGATGGTAACCTTGTCATTATAAAAGGTAGTCTTTTGTCGAGATTCTTGTTACTCCAATGGATGGTAGCCTTGTCGTTATGGAAGGTAGTCTGTTGTCGACATTTTTGTTACTCCAATGGATGCTAGCCTTGTCATTATGGAAGGTTGTCTGTCGTTGAGATTTATGTTACTCCAATGGATTATAGCCTTGTCATTATGGAAGGTAGTCTGTTTTTCAGATTTTTGTTACTCCAATGGATAGTAGCCTTGACATTATGGAAGGTAGTCTGTCATTATGGAAGGTAGTCTGTTGTCGAGATTTTTGTTATTCCAATGGATGGTAACCTTGTCATTATAAAAGTTAGTCTTTTGTCGAGATTTTTGTTACTCCAATGGATGGTAGCCTTGTAATTATGGAAGGTAGTCTGTTGTCAAGATTTTTGATACTCCAATGGATGGTAGCCTTGTCATTATGGAATGTTGTCTGTCGTTGAGATTTCTGTTACTCCATCAGATTGTAGCCTTGTCAATATGGAAGGTAGTCTGTCATTGATATTTCGAATACTCCAATGGATTGTAGCCTTGTCATTATGGAAGGTAGTCTGTTGTTCAGATTTTTGTTACTCCAATGGATAGTAGCCTTGACATTATGGAAGGTAGTCTGTCATTATGGAAGGTAGTCTGTTGTCGAGATTTTTGTTATTCCAATGGATGATAACCTTGTCATTATAAAAGGTAGTCTTTTGTCGAGATTCTTGTTACTCCAATGGATGGTAGCCTTGTCATTATGGAAGGTATTCTGTTGTCGACATTTTTGTTACTCCAATGGATGGTAGCCTTGTCATTATGGAACGTTGTCTGTCGTTGAGATTTATGTTACTCCAATGGATTATAGCCTTGTCATTATGGAAGGTAGTCTGTTTTTCAGATTTTTGTTACTCCAATGGATAGTAGCCTTGACATTATGGAAGGTAGTCTGTCATTATGGAAGGTAGTCTGTTGTCGAGATTTTTGTTATTCCAATGGATGGTAACCTTGTCATTATAAAAGTTAGTCTTTTGTCGAGATTTTTGTTACTCCAATGGATGGTAGCCTTGTAATTATGGAAGGTAGTCTGTTGTCGAGATTTTTGTTACTCCAATGGATGGTAGCCTTGTCATTATGGAATGTTGTCTGTCGTTGAGATTTCTGTTACTCCATCAGATTGTAGCCTTGTCAATATGGAAGGTAGTTTGTCATTGATATTTCGAATACTCCAATGGATTGTAGCCTTGTCATTATGGAAGGTAGTCTGTTGTTCAGATTTTTGTTACTCCAATGGATAGTAGCCTTGACATTATGGAAGGTAGTCTGTCATTATGGAAGGTAGTCTGTTGTCGAGATTTTTGTTATTCCAATGGATGATAACCTTGTCATTATAAAAGGTAGTCTTTTGTCGAGATTCTTGTTACTCCAATGGATGGTAGCCTTGTCATTATGGAAGGTATTCTGTTGTCGACATTTTTGTTACTCCAATGGATGGTAGCCTTGTCATTATGGAACGTTGTCTGTCGTTGAGATTTATGTTACTCCAATGGATTATAGCCTTGTCATTATGGAAGGTAGTCTGTTTTTCAGATTTTTGTTACTCCAATGGATAGTAGCCTTGACATTATGGAAGGTAGTCTGTCATTATGGAAGGTAGTCTGTTGTCGAGATTTTTGTTTTTTCCAATGGATGGTAACCTTGTCATTATAAAAGGTAGTCTTTTGTCGAGATTTTTGTTACTCCAATGGATGGTAGCCTTGTAATTATGGAAGGTAGTCTGTTGTCGAGATTTTTGTTACTCCAATGGATGGTAGCCTTGTCATTATGGAATGTTGTCTGTCGTTGAGATTTCTGTTACTCCATCAGATTGTAGCCTTGTCAATATGGAAGGTAGTCTGTCATTGATATTTCGAATACTCCAATGGATTGTAGCCTTGTCATTATGGAAGGTAGTCTGTTGTTCAGATTTTTGTTACTCCAATGGATAGTAGCCTTGACATTATGGAAGGTAGTCTGTCATTATGGAAGGTAGTCTGTTGTCGAGATTTTTGTTATTCCAATGGATGATAACCTTGTCATTATAAAAGGTAGTCTGTTGTCGAGATTCTTGTTACTCCAATGGATGGTAGCCTTGTCATTATGGAAGGTATTCTGTTGTCGACATTTTTGTTACTCCAATGGATGGTAGCCTTGTCATTATGGAACATTGTCTGTCGTTGAGATTTATGTTACTCCAATGGATTATAGCCTTGTCATTATGGAAGGTAGTCTGTTTTTCAGATTTTTTTTACTCCAATGGATAGAAGCCTTGACATTATGGAAGGTAGTCTGTCATTATGGAAGGTAGTCTGTTGTCGAGATTTTTGTTTTTTCCAATGGATGGTAACCTTGTCATTATAAAAGGTAGTCTTTTGTCGAGATTTTTGTTACTCCAATGGATGGTAGCCTTGTAATTATGGAAGGTAGTCTGTTGTCAAGATTTTTGTTACTCCAATGGATGGTAGCCTTGTCATTATGGAAGGTAGTATATCGTTGAGATTTCTGCTACTCCAATGGATTGTAGCCTTGTCATTATGGAAGGTAGTCTGTTGTTCAGATTTTTGTTACTCCAATGGATAGTAGCCTTGACATTATGGAAGGTAGTCTATCATTATGGAAGGTAGTCTGTTGTCGAGATTTTTGTCATTCCAATGGATGGTAACCTTGTCATTATAAAAGTTAGTCTTTTGTCGAGATTTTTGTTACTCCAATGGATGGTAGCCTTGTAATTATGGAAGGTAATCTGTTGTCGAGATTTTTGTTACTCCAATGGATGGTAGCCTTGTCATTATGGAATGGTGTCTGTCGTTGAGATTTCTGTTACTCCATCAGATTGTAGCCTTGTCAATATGGAAGGTATTCTGTCATTGATATTTCGAATACTACAATGGATTGTAGCCTTGTCATTATGGAAGGTAGTCTGTTGTTCAGATTTTTGTTACTCCAATGGATAGTAGCCTTGACATTATGGAAGGTAGTCTGTCATTATGGAAGGTAATCTGTTGTCGAGATTTTTGTTATTCCAATGGATGGTAACCTTGTCATTATAAAAGGTAGTCTTTTGTCGAGATTCTTGTTACTCCAATGGATGGTAGCCTTGTCATTATGGAAGGTAGTCTGTTGTCGACATTTTTGTTACTCCAATGGATGGTAGCCTTGTCATTATGGAAGGTTATCTGTCGTTGAGATTTATGTTACTCCAATGGATTATAGCCTTGTCATTATGGAAGGTAGTCTGTTTTTCAGATTTTTGTTACTCCAATGGATAGTAGCCTTGACATTATGGAAGGTAGTCTGTCATTATGGAAGGTAGTCTGTTGTCGAGATTTTTGTTATTCCAATGGATGGTAACATTGTCATTATAAAAGTTAGTCTTTTGTCGAGATTTTTGTTACTCCAATGGATGGTAGCCTTGTAATTATGGAAGGTAGTCTGTTGTCAAGATTTTTGATACTCCAATGGATGGTAGCCTTGTCATTATGGAATGTTGTCTGTCGTTGAGATTTCTGTTACTCCATCAGATTGTAGCCTTGTCAATATGGAAGGTAGTCTGTCATTGATATTTCGAATACTCCAATGGATTGTAGCCTTGTCATTATGGAAGGTAGTCTGTTGTTCAGATTTTTGTTACTCCAATGGATAGTAGCCTTGACATTATGGAAGGTAGTCTGTCATTATGGAAGGTAGTCTGTTGTCGAGATTTTTGTTATTCCAATGGATGATAACCTTGTCATTATAAAAGGTAGTCTTTTGTCGAGATTCTTGTTACTCCAATGGATGGTAGCCTTGTCATTATGGAAGGTATTCTGTTGTCGACATTTTTGTTACTCCAATGGATGGTAGCCTTGTCATTATGGAACGTTGTCTGTCGTTGAGATTTATGTTACTCCAATGGATTATAGCCTTGTCATTATGGAAGGTAGTCTGTTTTTCAGATTTTTGTTACTCCAATGGATAGTAGCCTTGACATTATGGAAGGTAGTCTGTCATTATGGAAGGTAGTCTGTTGTCGAGATTTTTGTTTTTTCCAATGGATGGTAACCTTGTCATTATAAAAGGTAGTCTTTTGTCGAGATTTTTGTTACTCCAATGGATGGTAGCCTTGTAATTATGGAAGGTAGTCTGTTGTCGAGATTTTTGTTACTCCAATGGATGGTAGCCTTGTCATTATGGAATGTTGTCTGTCGTTGAGATTTCTGTTACTCCAATGGATTATAGCCTTGTCATTATGGAAGGTAGTCAGTTTTTCAGATTTTTGTTACTCCAATGGATAGTAGCCTTGACATTATGGAAGGTAGTCTGTCATTATGGAAGGTAGTCTGTTGTCGAGATTTTTGTTATTCCAATGGATGGTAACCTTGTCATTATAAAAGGTAGTCTTTTGTCGAGATTTTTGTTACACCAATGGATGGTAGCCTTGTAATTATGGAAGGTAGTCTGTTGTCGAGATTTTTGTTACTCCAATGGATGGTAGCCTTGTCATTATGGAAGGTAGTATATCGTTGAGATTTCTGCTACTCTAATGGATTGTAGCCTTGTCATTATGGAAGGTAGTCTGTTGTTCAGATTTTTGTTACTCCAATGGATAGTAGCCTTGACATTATGGAAGGTAGTCTGTCATTATGGAAGGTAGTCTGTTGTCGAGATTTTTGTTATTCCAATGGATGGTAACCTTGTCATTATAAAAGTTAGTCTTTTGTCGAGATTTTTGTTACTCCAATGGATGGTAGCCTTGTAATTATGGAAGGTAGTCTGTTGTCGAGATTTTTGTTACTCCAATGGATGGTAGCCTTGTCATTATGGAATGTTGTCTGTCGTTGAGATTTCTGTTACTCCATCGGATTGTAGCCTTGTCAATATGGAAGGTAGTCTGTCATTGATATTTCGAATACTCCAATGGATTGTAGCCTTGTCATTATGGAAGGTAGTCTGTTGTTCAGATTTTTGTTACTCCAATGGATAGTAGCCTTGACATTATGGAAGGTAGTCTGTCATTATGGAAGGTAGTCTGTTGTCGAGATTTTTGTTATTCCAATGGATGGTAACCTTGTCATTATAAAAGGTAGTATTTTGTCGAGATTCTTGTTACTCCAATGGATGGTAGCCTTGTCATTATGGAAGGTAGTCTGTTGTCGACATTTTTGTTACTCCAATGGATGGTAGCCTTGTCATTATGGAAGGTTGTCTGTCGTTGAGATTTATGTTACTCCAATGGATTATAGCCTTGTCATTATGGAAGGTAGTCTGTTTTTCAGATGTTTGTTACTCCAATGGATAGTAGCCTTGACATTATGGAAGGTAGTCTGTCATTATGGAAGGTAGTCTGTTGTCGAGATTTTTGTTATTCCAATGGATGGTAACCTTGTCATTATAAAAGTTAGTCTTTTGTCGAGATTTTTGTTACTCCAATGGATGGTAGCCTTGTAATTATGGAAGGTAGTCTGTTGTCGAGATTTTTGTTACTCCAATGGATGGTAGCCTTGTCATTATGGAAGGTAGTCTATCGTTGAGATTTCTGTTACTCCATCAGATTGTAGCCTTGTCAATATGGAAGGTAGTCTGTCATTGATATTTCGAATACTCCAATGGATTGTAGCCTTGTCATTATGGAAGGTAGTCTGTTGTTCAGATTTTTGTTACTCCAATGGATAGTAGCCTTGATATTATGGAAGGTAGTCTGTCATTATGGAAGGTAGTCTGTTGTCGAGATTTTTGTTATTCCAATGGATGATAACCTTGTCATTATAAAAGGTAGTCTTTTGTCGAGATTCTTGTTACTCCAATGGATGGTAGCCTTGTCATTATGGAAGGTATTCTGTTGTCAACATTTTTGTTACTCCAATGGATGGTAGCCTTGTCATTATGGAACGTTGTCTATCGTTGAGATTTATGTTACTCCAATGGATTATAGCCTTGTCATTATGGAAGGTAGTCTGTTTTTCAGATTTTTGTTACTCCAATGGATAGTAGCCTTGACATTATGGAAGGTAGTCTGTCATTATGGAAGGTAGTCTGTTGTCGAGATTTTTGTTTTTTCCAATGGATGGTAACCTTGTCATTATAAAAGGTAGTCTTTTGTCGAGATTTTTGTTACTCCAATGGATGGTAGCCTTGTAATTATGGAAGGTAGTCTGTTGTCGAGATTTTTGTTACTCCAATGGATGGTAGCCTTGTCATTATGGAATGTTGTCTGTCGTTGAGATTTCTGTTACTCCAATGGATTATAGCCTTGTCATTATGGAAGGTAGTCTGTCATTGATATTTCGAATACTCCAATGGATTGTAGCCTTGTCATTATGGAAGGTAGTCTGTTGTTCAGATTTTTGTTACTCCAATGGATAGTAGCCTTGACATTATGGAAGGTAGTCTGTCATTATGGAAGGTAGTATGTTGTCGAGATTTTTGTTATTCCAATGGATGGTAACCTTGTCATTATAAAAGGTAGTCTTTTGTCGAGATTCTTGTTACTCCAATGGATGGTAGCCTTGTCATTATGGAAGGTAGTCTGTTGTCGACATTTTTGTTACTCCAATGGATGGTAGCCTTGTCATTATGGAAGGTTGTCTGTCGTTGAGATTTATGTTACTCCAATGGATTATAGCCTTGTCATTATGGAAGGTAGTCTGTTTTTCAGATTTTTGTTACTCCAATGGATAGTAGCCTTGACATTATGGAAGGTAGTCTGTCATTATGGAAGGTAGTCTGTTGTCGAGATTTTTGTTATTCCAATGGATGGTAACCTTGTCATTATAAAAGTTAGTCTTTTGTCGAGATTTTTGTTACTCCAATGGATGGTAGAATTGTAATTATGGAAGGTAGTCTGTTGTCGAGATTTTTGTTACTCCAATGGATGGTAGCCTTGTCATTATGGAAGGTAGTATATCGTTGAGATTTCTGTTACTCCAATGGATTGTAGCCTTGTCATTATGGAAGGTAGTCTGTTGTTCAGATTTTTGTTACTCCAATGGATAGTAGCCTTGACATTATGGAAGGTAGTCTATCATTATGGAAGGTAGTCTGTTGTCGAGATTTTTGTTATTCCAATGGATGGTAACCTTGTCATTATAAAAGTTAGTCTTTTGTCGAGATTTTTGTTACTCCAATGGATGGTAGCCTTGTAATTATGGAAGGTAGTCTGTTGTCGAGATTTTTGTTACTCCAATGGATGGTAGCCTTGTCATTATGGAATGTTGTCTGTCGTTGAGATTTCTGTTACTCCATCGGATTGTAGCCTTGTCAATATGGAAGGTATTCTGTCATTGATATTTCGAATACTCCAATGGATTGTAGCCTTGTCATTATGGAAGGTAGTCTGTTGTTCAGATTTTTGTTACTCCAATGGATAGTAGCCTTGACATTATGGAAGGTAGTCTGTCATTATGGAAGGTAGTCTGTTGTCGAGATTTTTGTTATTCTAATGGATGGTAACCTTGTCATTATAAATGGTAGTCTTTTGTCGAGATTCTTGTTACTCCAATGGATGGTAGCCTTGTCATTATGGAAGGTATTCTGTTGTCGACATTTTTGTTAATCCAATGGATGGTAGCCTTGTCATTATGGAAGGTTGTCTGTAGTTGAGATTTATGTTACTCCAATGGATTATAGCCTTCTCATTATGGAAGGTAGTCAGTTTTTCAGATTTTTATTACTCCAATGTATAGTAGCCTTGACATTATGGAAGGTAGTCTGTCATTATGGAAGGTAGTCTGTTGTCGAGATTTTTTTTATTACAATGGATGGTAACCTTGTCATTATAAAAGTTAGTCTTTTGTCGAGATTTTTGTTACTCCAATGGATGGTAGCCTTGTAATTATGGAAGGTAGTCTGTTGTCGAGATTTTTGATACTCTAATGGATGGTAGCCTTGTCATTATGGAATGTTGTCTGTCGTTGAGATTTCTGTTACTCCATCAGATTATAGCCTTGTCAATATGGAAGGTAGTCTGTCATTGATATTTCGAATACTCCAATGGATTGTAGCCTTGTCATTATGGAAGGTAGTCTGTTGTTCAGATTTTTGTTACTCCAATGGATAGTAGCCTTGACATTATGGAAGGTAGTCTATCATTATGGAAGGTAGTCTGTTGTCGAGATTTTTGTTATTTCAATGGATGATAACCTTGTCATTATAAAAGGTAGTCTTTTGTCGAGATTCTTGTTACTCCAATGGATGGTAGCCTTGTCATTATGGAAGGTATTCTGTTGTCGACATTTTTGTTACTCCAATGGATGGTAGCCTTGTCATTATGGAACGTTGTCTGTCGTTGAGATTTATGTTACTCCAATGGATTATAGCCTTGTCATTATGGAAGGTAGTCTTCTTTTTCAGATTTTTGTTACTCCAATGGATAGAAGCCTTGACATTATGGAAGGTAGTCTGTCATTATGGAAGGTAGTCTGTTGTCGAGATTTTTGTTTTTTCCAATGGATGGTAACCTTGTCATTATAAAAGGTAGTCTTTTGTCGAGATTTTTGTTACTCCAATGGATGGTAGCCTTGTAATTATTGAAGGTAGTCTGTTGTCGAGATTTTTGTTACTCCAATGGATGGTAGCCTTGTCATTATGGAAGGTAGTATATCGTTGAGATTTCTGCTACTCCAATGGATTGTAGCCTTGTCATTATGGAAGGTAGTCTGTTGTTCAGATTTTTGTTACTCCAATGGATAGTAGCCTTGACATTATGGAAGGTAGTCTATCATTATGGAAGGTAGTCTGTTGTCGAGATTTTTGTTATTCCAATGGATGGTAACCTTGTCATTATAAAAGTTAGTCTTTTGTCGAGATTTTTGTTACTCCAATGGATGGTAGCCTTGTAATTATGGAAGGTAGTCTGTTGTCGAGATTTTTGTTACTCCAATGGATGGTAGCCTTGTCATTATGGAATGTTGTCTCTCGTTGAGATTTCTGTTACTCCATCGGATTGTAGCCTTGTCAATATGGAAGGTATTCTGTCATTGATATTTCGAATACTCCAATGGATTGTAGCCTTGTCATTATGGAAGGTAGTCTGTTGTTCAGATTTTTGTTACTCCAATGGATAGTAGCCTTGACATTATGGAAGGTAGTCTGTCATTATGGAAGGTAGTCTGTTGTCGAGATTTTTGTTATTCCAATGGATGGTAACCTTGTCATTATAAAAGGTAGTCTTTTGTCGAGATTCTTGTTACTCCAATGGATGGTAGCCTTGTCATTATGGAAGGTAGTCCGTTGTCAACATTTTTGTTACTCCAATGGATGGTAGCCTTGTCATTATGGAAGGTTGTCTGTCGTTGAGATTTATGTTACTCCAATGGATTATAGCCTTGTCATTATGGAAGGTAGTCTGTTTTTCAGATGTTTGTTACTCCAATGGATAGTAGCCTTGACATTATGGAAGGTAGTCTGTCATTATGGAAGGTAGTTTGTTGTCGAGATTTTTGTTATTCCAATGGATGGTAACCTTGTCATTATAAAAGTTAGTCTTTTGTCGAGATTTTTGTTACTCCAATGGATGGTAGCCTTGTAATTATGGAAGGTAGTCTGTTGTCAAGATTTTTGATACTCCAATGGATGGTAGCCTTGTCATTATGGAATGTTGTCTGTCGTTGAGATTTCTGTTACTCCATCAGATTGTAGCCTTGTCAATATGGAAGGTAGTCTGTCATTGATATTTCGAATACTCCAATGGATTGTAGCCTTGTCATTATGGAAGGTAGTCTGTTGTTCAGATTTTTGTTACTCCAATGGATAGTAGCCTTGACATTATGGAAGGTAGTCTGTCATTATGGAAGGTAGTCTGTTGTCGAGATTTTTGTTATTCCAATGGATGATAACCTTGTCATTATAAAAGGTAGTCTTTTGTCGAGATTCTTGTTACTCCAATGGATGGTAGCCTTGTCATTATGGAAGGTATTCTGTTGTCGACATTTTTGTTACTCCAATGGATGGTAGCCTTGTCATTATGGAACGTTGTCTGTCGTTGAGATTTATGTTACTCCAATGGATTATAGCCTTGTCATTATGGAAGGTAGTCTGTTTTTCAGATTTTTGTTACTCCAATGGATAGTAGCCTTGACATTATGGAAGGTAGTCTGTCATTATGGAAGGTAGTCTGTTGTCGACATTTTTGTTTTTTCCAATGTATGGTAACCTTGTCATTATAAAAGGTAGTCTTTTGTCGAGATTTTTGTTACTCCAATGGATGGTAGCCTTGTAATTATGGAAGGTAGTCTGTTGTCGAGATTTTTGTTACTCCAATGGATGGTAGCCTTGTCATTATGGAATGTTGTCTGTCGTTGAGATTTCTGTTACTCCAATGGATTGTAGCCTTGTCATTATGGAAGGTAGTCAGTTCTTCAGATTTTTGTTACTCCAATGGATAGTAGCCTTGACATTATGGAAGGTAGTCTGTCATTATGGAAGGTAGTCTGTTGTCGAGATTTTTGTTATTCCAATGGATGGTAACCTTGTCATTATAAAAGGTAGTCTTTTGTCGAAATTTTTGTTACTCCAATGGATGGTAGCCTTGTAATTATGGAAGGTAGTCTGTTGTCGAGATTTTTGTTACTCCAATGGATGGTAGCCTTGTCATTATGGAAGGTAGTATATCGTTGAGATTTCTGTTACTCCAATGGATTGTAGCCTTGTCATTATGGAAGGTAGTCTGTTGTTCAGATTTTTGTTACTCCAATGGATAGTAGCCTTGACATTATGGAAGGTAGTCTGTCATTATGGAAGGTAGTCTGTTGTCGAGATTTTTGTTATTCCAATGGATGGTAACCTTGTCATTATAAAAGTTAGTCTTTTGTCGAGATTTTTGTTACTCCAATGGATGGTAGCCTTGTAATTATGGAAGGTAGTCTGTTGTCGAGATTTTTGTTACTCCAATGGATGGTAGCCTTGTCATTATGGAATGTTGTCTGTCGTTGAGATTTCTGTTACTCCATCGGATTGTAGCCTTGTCAATATGGAAGGTAGTCTGTCATTGATATTTCGAATACTCCAATGGATTGTAGCCTTGTCATTATGGAAGGTAGTCTGTTGTTCAGATTTTTGTTACTCCAATGGATAGTAGCCTTGACATTATGGAAGGTAGTCTGTCATTATGGAAGGTAGTCTGTTGTCGAGATTTTTGTTATTCCAATGGATGGTAACCTTGTCATTATAAAAGGTAGTCTTTTGTCGAGATTCTTGTTACTCCAATGGATGGCAGCCTTGTCATTATGGAAGGTAGTCTGTTGTCGACATTTTTGTTACTCCAATGGATGGTAGCCTTGTCATTATGGAAGGTTGTCTGTCGTTGAGATTTATATTACTATAATGGATTATAGCCTTGTCATTATGGAAGGTAGTCTGTTTTTCAGATTTTTGTTACTCCAATGGATAGTAGCCTTGACATTATGGAAGGTAGTCTATCATTATGGAAGGTAGTCTGTTGTCGAGATTTTTGTTATTCCAATGGATGGTAACCTTGTCATTATAAAAGTTAGTCTTTTGTCGAGATTTTTGTTACTCCAATGGATGGTAGCCTTGTAATTATGGAAGGTAGTCTGTTGTCGAGATTTTTGTTACTCCAATGGATGGTAGCCTTGTCATTATGGAATGTTGTCTGTCGTTGAGATTTCTGTTACTCCATCGGATTGTAGCCTTGTCAATATGGAAGGTAGTCTGTCATTGATATTTCGAATACTCCAATGGATTGTAGCCTTGTCATTATGGAAGGTAGTCTGTTGTTCAGATTTTTGTTACTCCAATGGATAGTAGCCTTGACATTATGGAAGGTAGTCTGTCATTATGGAAGGTAGTCTGTTGTCGAGATTTTTGTTATTCCAATGGATGATAACCTTGTCATTATAAAAGGTAGTCTTTTGTAGAGATTCTTGTTACTCCAATGGATGGTAGCCTTGTCATTATGGAAGGTATTCTGTTGTCGACATTTTTGTTACTCCAATGGATGGTAGCCTTGTCATTATGGAAGGTTGTCTGTCGTTGAGATTTATGTTACTCCAATGGATTATAGCCTTGTCATTATGGAAGGTAGTCTGTTTTTCAGATTTTTGTTACTCCAATGGATAGTAGCCTTGACATTATGGAAGGTATTCTGTCATTATGGAAGGTAGTCTGTTGTCGACATTTTTGTTTTTTCCAATGGATGGTAACCTTGTCATTATAAAAGGTAGTCTTTTGTCGAGATTTTTGTTACTCCAATGGATGGTAGCCTTGTAATTATGGAAGGTAGTCTGTTGTCGAGATTTTTGTTACTCCAATGGATGGTAGCCTTGTCATTATGGAAGGTAGTATATCGTTGAGATTTCTATAACTCCAATGGATTGTAGCCTTGTCATTATGGAAGGTAGTCTGTTGTTCATATTTTTGTTACTCCAATGGATAGTAGCCTTGACATAATGGAAGGTAGTCTGTCTTTATGGAAGGTAGTCTGTTGTCGAGATTTTTGTTATTCCAATGGATGGTAACCTTGTCATTATAAAGGTTAGTCTTTTGTCGAGATTTTTGTTACTCCAATGGATGGTAGCCTTGTAATTATGGAAGATAGTCTGTTGTCGAGATTTTTGTTACTCCAATGGATGGTAGCCTTGTCATTATGGAATGTTGTCTGTCGTTGAGATTTCTGTTACTCCAATGGATTATAGCCTTGTCATTATGGAAGGTAGTCAGTTGTTCAGATTTTTGTTACTCCAATGGATAGTAGCCTTGACATTATGGAAGGTAGTCTGTCATTATGGAAGGTAGTCTGTCATTATGGAAGGTAGTCTGTCATTATGGAAGGTAGTCTTTTGTCGAGATTTTTGTTACTCCAATGGATGGTAGCCTTGTAATTATGGAAGGTAGTCTGTTGTCGAGATTTTTGTTACTCCAATGGATGGTAGCCTTGTCATTATGGAAGGTAGTATATCGTTGAGATTTCTGTTACTCCAATGGATTGTAGCCTTGTCATTATGGAAGGTAGTCTGTTGTTCATATTTTTGTTACTCCAATGGATAGTAGCCTTGACATTATGGAAGGTAGTCTGTCATTATGGAAGGTAGTCTGTTGTCGAGATTTTTGTTATTCCAATGGATGGTAACCTTGTCATTATAAAAGTTAGTCTTTTATTGAGATTTTTGTTACTCCAATGGATGGTAGCCTTGTAATTATGGAAGGTAGTCTGTTGTCGAGATTTTTGTTACTCCAATGGATGGTAGCCTTGTCATTATGGAATGTTGTCTGTCGTTGAGATTTCTGTTACTCCATCGGATTGTAGCCTTGTCGATATGGAAGGTAGTCTGTCATTGATATTTCGAATACTCCAATGGATTGTAGCCTTGTCATTATGGAAGGTAGTCTGTTGTTCAGATTTTTGTTACTCCAATGGATAGTATCCTTGACATTATGGAAGGTAGTCTGTCATTATGGAAGGTAGTCTGTTGTCGAGATTTTTGTTATTCCAATGGATGGTAACCTTGTCATTATAAAAGGTAGTCTTTTGTCGAGATTCTTGTTACTCCAATGGATGGTAGCCTTGTCATTATGGAAGGTAGTCTGATGTCGACATTTTTGTTACTCCAATGGATGGTAGCCTTGTCATTATGGAAGGTTGTCTGTCGTTGAGATTTATGTTACTCCAATGGATTATAGCCTTGTCATTATGGAAGGTAGTCTGTTTTTCAGATTTTTGTTACTCCAATGGATAGTAGCCTTGACATTATGGAAGGTAGTCTGTCATTATGGAAGGTAGTCTGTTGTCGACATTTTTGTTTTTTCCAATGGATGGTAACCTTGTCATTATAAAAGGTAGTCTTTTGTCGAGATTTTTGTTACTCCAATGGATTGAATCCTTGTAATTATGGAAGGTAGTCTGTTGTCGAGATTTTTGTTACTCCAATGGATGGTAGCCTTGTCATTATGGAAGGTAGTATATCGTTGAGATTTCTGTTACTCCAATGGATTGTAGCCTTGTCATTATGGAAGGTAGTCTGTTGTTCATATTTTTGTTACTCCAATGGATAGTAGCCTTGACATAATGGAAGGTAGTCTGTCATTATGGAAGGTAGTCTGTTGTCGAGATTTTTGTTATTCCAATGGATGGTAACCTTGTCATTATAAAGGTTAGTCTTTTGTCGAGATTTTTGTTACTCCAATGGATGGTAGCCTTGTAATTATGGAAGATAGTCTGTTGTCGAGATTTTTGTTACTCCAATGGATGGTAGCCTTGTCATTATGGAATGTTGTCTGTCGTTGAGATTTCTGTTACTCCAATGGATTATAGCCTTGTCATTATGGAAGGTAGTCAGTTGTTCAGATTTTTGTTACTCCAATGGATAGTAGCCTTGACATTATGGAAGGTAGTCTGTCATTATGGAAGGTAGTCTGTTGTCGAGATTTTTGTTATTCCAATGGATGGTAACCTTGTCATTATAAAAGGTAGTCTTTTGTCGAGATTTTTGTTACTCCAATGGATGGTAGCCTTGTAATTATGGAAGGTAGTCTGTTGTCGAGATTTTTAATACTCCAATGGATGGTAGCCTTGTCATTGTGGAAGGTAGTATATCGTTGAGATTTCTGTTACTCCAATGGATTGTAGCCTTGTCATTATGGAAGGTAGTCTGTTGTTCTGATTTTTGTTACTCCAATGGATAGTAGCCTTGACATTATGGAAGGTAGTCTGTCATTATGGAAGGTAGTCTGTTGTCGAGATTTTTGTTATTCCAATGGATGGTAACCTTGTCATTATAAAAGTTAGTCTTTTGTCGAGATTTTTGTTACTCCAATGGATGGTAGCCTTGTAATTATGGAAGGTAGTTTGTTGTCGAGATTTTTGTTACTCCAATGGATGGTAGCCTTGTCATTATGGAAGGTAGTATATCGTTGAGATTTCTGTTACTCCAATGGATTGTAGCCTTGTCATTATGGAAGGTAGTCTGTTGTTCATATTTTTGTTACTCCAATGGATAGTAGCCTTGACATTATGGAAGGTAGTCTGTCATTATGGAAGGTAGTCTGTTGTCGAGATTTTTGTTATTCCAATGGATGGTAACCTTGTCATTATAAAAGTTAGTCTTTTGTCGAGATTTTTGTTACTCCAATGGATGGTAGCCTTGTAATTATGGAAGGTAGTCTGTTGTCGAGATTTTTGTTACTCCAATGGATGGTAGCCTTGTCATTATGGAATGTTGTCTGTCGTTGAGATTTCTGTTACTCCATCGGATTGTAGCCTTGTCGATATGGAAGGTAGTCTGTCATTGATATTTCGAATACTCCAATGGATTGTAGCCTTGTCATTATGGAAGGTAGTCTGTTGTTCAGATTTTTGTTACTCCAATGGATAGTAGCCTTGACATTATGGAAGGTAGTCTGTCATTATGGAAGGTAGTCTGTTGTCGAGATTTTTGTTATTCCAATGGATGGTAACCTTGTCATTATAAAAGGTAGTCTTTTGTCGAGATTCTTGTTACTCCAATGGATGGTAGCCTTGTTATTATGGAAGGTAGTCTGTTGTCGACATTTTTGTTACTCCAATGGATGGTAGCCTTGTCATTATGGAAGGTTGTCTGTCGTTGAGATTTATGTTACTACAATGGATTATAGCCTTGTCATTATGGAAGGTAGTCTGTTTTTCAGATTTTTGTTACTCCAATGGATAGTAGCCTTGACATTATGGAAGGTAGTCTATCATTATGGAAGGTAGTCTGTTGTCGAGATTTTTGTTATTCCAATGGATGGTAACCTTGTCATTATAAAAGTTAGTCTTTTGTCGAGATTTTTGTTACTCCAATGGATGGTAGCCTTGTAATTATGGAAGGTAGTCTGTTGTCGAGATTTTTGTTACTCCAATGGATGGTAGCCTTGTCATTATGGAATGTTGTCTGTCGTTGAGATTTCTGTTACTCCATCGGATTGTAGCCTTGTTAATATGGAAGGTAGTCTGTCATTGATATTTCAAATACTCCAATGGATTGTAGCCTTGTCATTATGGAAGGTAGTCTGTTGTTCAGATTTTTGTTACTCCAATGGATAGTAGCCTTGACATTATGGAAGGTAGTCTGTCATTATGGAAGGTAGTCTGTCATTATGGAAGGTAGTCTGTTGTCGAGATTTTTGTTATTCCAATGGATGATAACCTTGTCATTATAAAAGGTAGTCTTTTGTAGAGATTCTTGTTACTCCAATGGATGGTAGCCTTGTCATTATGGAAGGTATTCTGTTGTCGACATTTTTGTTACTCCAATGGATGGTTGCCTTGTCATTATGGAAGGTTGTCTGTCGTTGAGATTTATGTTACTCCAATGGATTATAGCCTTGTCATTATGGAAGGTAGTCTGTTTTTCAGATTTTTGTTACTCCAATGGATAGTAGCCTTGACATTATGGAAGGTAGTCTGTCATTATGGAAGGTAGTCTGTTGTCGACATTTTTGTTTTTTCCAATGGATGGTAACCTTGTCATTATAAAAGGTAGTCTTTTGTCGAGATTTTTGTTACTCCAATGGATGGTAGCCTTGTAATTATGGAAGGTAGTCTGTTGTCGAGATTTTTGTTACTCCAATGGATGGTAGCCTTGTCATTATGGAAGGTAGTATATCGTTGAGATTTCTGTTACTCCAATGGATTGTAGCCTTGTCATTATGGAAGGTAGTCTGTCATTGATATTTCAAATACTCCAATGGATTGTAGCCTTGTCATTATGGAAGGTAGTCTGTTGTTCAGATTTTTGTTACTCCAATGGATAGTAGCCTTGACATTATGGAAGGTAGTCTGTCATTATGGAAGGTAGTCTGTTGTCGAGATTTTTGTTATTCCAATGGATGATAACCTTGTCATTATAAAAGGTAGTCTTTTGTAGAGATTCTTGTTACTCCAATGGATGGTAGCCTTGTCATTATGGAAGGTATTCTGTTGTCGACATTTTTGTTACTCCAATGGATGGTAGCCTTGTCATTATGGAAGGTTGTCTGTCGTTGAGATTTATGTTACTCCAATGGATTATAGCCTTGTCATTATGGAAGGTAGTCTGTTTTTCAGATTTTTGTTACTCCAATGGATAGTAGCCTTGACATTATGGAAGGTAGTCTGTCATTATGGAAGGTAGTCTGTTGTCGACATTTTTGTTTTTTCCAATGGATGGTAACCTTGTCATTATAAAAGGTAGTCTTTTGTCGAGATTTTTGTTACTCCAATGGATGGTAGCCTTGTAATTATGGAAGGTAGTCTGTTGTCGAGATTTTTGATACTCCAATGGATGGTAGCCTTGTCATTATGGATGGTAGTATATCGTTGAGATTTCTGTTACTCCAATGGATTGTAGCCTTGTCATTATGGAAGGTAGTCTGTTGTTCTGATTTTTGTTACTCCAATGGATAGTAGCCTTGACATTATGGAAGGTAGTCTGTCATTATGGAAGGTAGTCTGTTGTCGAGATTTTTGTTATTCCAATGGATGGTAACCTTGTCATTATAAAAGTTAGTCTTTTGTCGAGATTTTTGTTACTCCAATGGATGGTAGCCTTGTAATTATGGAAGGTAGTTTGTTGTCGAGATTTTTGTTACTCCAATGGATGATAGCCTTGTCATTATGGAATGTTGTCTGTCGTTGAGATTTCTGTTACTCCATCGGATTGTAACCTTGTCAATATGGAAGGTAGTCTGTCATTGATATTTCAAATACTCCAATGGATTGTAGCCTTGTCATTATGGAAGGTAGTCTGTTGTTCAGATTTTTGTTACTCCAATGGATAGTAGCCTTGACATTATGGAAGGTAGTCTGTCATTATGGAAGGTAGTCTGTTGTCGAGATTTTTGTTATTCCAATGGATGGTAACCTTGTCATTATAAAAGGTAGTCTTTTGTCGAGATTCTTGTTACTCCAATGGATGGTAGCCTTGTCATTATGGAAGGTAGTCTGTTGTCGACATTTTTGTTACTCCAATGGATGGTAGCCTTGTCATTATGGAAGGTTGTTTGTCGTTGAGATTTATGTTACTCCAATGGATTATAGCCTTGTCATTATGGAAGGTAGTCTGTTTTTCAGATTTTTGTTACTCCAATGGATAGTAGCCTTGACATTATGGAAGGTAGTCTGTCATTATGGAAGGTAGTCTGTTGTCGAGATTTTTGTTTTTTCCAATGGATGGTAACCTTGTCATTATAAAAGGTAGTCTTTTGTCGAGATTTTTGTTACTCCAATGGATGGTAGCCTTGTCATTATGGAATGTTGTCTGTCGTTGAGATTTCTGTTACTCCAATGGATTATACCCTTGTCATTATGGAAGGTAGTCAGTTGTTCAGATTTTTGTTACTCCAATGGATAGTAGCCTTGACATTATGGAAGGTTGTCTGTCATTATGGAAGGTAGTCTGTTGTCGAGGATTTTGTTATTCCAATGGATGGTAACCTTGTCATTATAAAAGGTAGTCTTTTGTCGAGATTTTTGTTACTCCAATGGATGGTAGCCTTGTAATTATGGAAGGTAGTCTATTGTTGAGATTTTTGTTACTCCAATGGATGGTATCCTTGTCATTATGGAATGTTGTCTGTCGTTGAGATTTCTGTTACTCCAATGGATTATAGCCTTGTCATTATGGAAGGTAGTCAATTGTTCATATTTTTGTTACTCCAATGGATAGTAGCCTTGACATTATGGAAGGTAGTCTGTCATTATGGAAGGTAGTCTGTTGTCGAGATTTTTGTTATTCCAATGGATGGTAACCTTGTCATTATAAAAGGTAGTATTTTGTCGATATTTTTGTTACTCCAGTGGATGGTAGCCCTGTAATTATGGAAGGTAGTCTGTTGTCGAGATTTTTGTTACTCCAATGGATGGTAGCCTTCTCATTATGGCAGGTAGTCTATCGTTGAGATTTCTGTTACTCCAATGGATTATAGCCTTGTCATTATGGAAGGTAGTCTGTCGTTGAGATTTCGATTACTCCAATGGATTATAGCCTTGTCATTATGGAAGGTAGTCTGTTGTTCAGATTTTTGTTACTTCAACGGATAATAGCCTTGACATTATTGAAGGTAGTCTGTCATTATGGAAGGTAGTCTGTTGTCGAGATTTTTGTTATTCCAATGGATGGTAACCTTGTCGTTATAAAAGGTAGTCTTTTGTCGAGATTTTTGTTACTCCAATGGATGGTAGCCTTGAAATTATGGAAGGTAGTCTGTTGTCGAGATTTTTGTTACTCCAATGGATGGTAGCCTTGTCATTATGGAAGGTAGTATATCGTTGAGATTTCTGTTACTCCAATGGATTGTAGCCTTGTCATTATGGAAGGTAGTATGTTGTTCATATTTTTGTTACTCCAATGGATAGTAGCCTTGACATAATGGAAGGTAGTCTGTCATTATGGAAGGTAGTCTGTTGTCGAGATTTTTGTTATTCCAATCGATGGTAACCTTGTCATTATAAAGGTTAGTCTTTTGTCGAGATTTTTGTTACTCCAATGGATGGTAGCCTTGTAATTATGGAAGATAGTCTGTTGTCGAGATTTTTGTTACTCCAATGGATGGTAGCCTTGTCATTATGGAATGTTGTCTGTCGTTGAGATTTCTGTTACTCCAATGGATTATAGCCTTGTCATTATGGAAGGTAGTCAGTTGTTCAGATTTTTGTTACTCCAATGGATAGTAGCCTTGACATTATGGAAGGTAGTCTGTCATTATGGAAGGTAGTCTGTTGTCGAGATTTTTGTTATTCCAATGGATGGTAACCTTGTCATTATAAAAGGTAGTCTTTTGTCGAGATTTTTGTTACTCCAATGGATGGTAGCCTTGTAATTATGGAAGGTAGTCTGTTGTCGAGATTTTTGATACTCCAATGGATGGTAGCCTTGTCATTATGGAAGGTAGTATATCGTTGAGATTTCTGTTACTCCAATGGATTGTAGCCTTGTCATTATGGAAGGTAGTTTGTTGTTCTGATTTTTGTTACTCCAATGGATAGTAGCCTTGACATTATGGAAGGTAGTCTGTCATTATGGAAGGTAGTCTGTTGTCGAGATTTTTGTTATTCCAATGGATGGTAACCTTGTCATTATAAAAGTTAGTCTTTTGTCGAGATTTTTGTTACTCCAATGGATGGTAGCCTTGTAATTATGGAAGGTAGTTTGTTGTCGAGATTTTTGTTACTCCAATGGATGGTAGCCTTGTCATTATGGAATGTTGTCTGTCGTTGAGATTTCTGTTACTCCATCGGATTGTAGCCTTGTCAATATGGAAGGTAGTCTGTCATTGATATTTCAAATACTCCAATGGATTGTAGCCTTGTCATTATGGAAGGTAGTCTGTTGTTCAGATTTTTGTTACTCCAATGGATAGTAGCCTTGACATTATGGAAGGTAGTCTGTCATTATGGAAGGTAGTCTGTTGTCGAGATTTTTGTTATTCCAATGGATGGTAACCTTGTCATTATAAAAGGTAGTCTTTTGTCGAGATTCTTGTTACTCCAATGGATGGTAGCCTTGTCATTATGGAAGGTAGTCTGTTGTCGACATTTTTGTTACTCCAATGGATGGTAGCCTTGTCATTATGGAAGGTTGTTTGTCGTTGAGATTTATGTTACTCCAATGGATTATAGCCTTGTCATTATGGAAGGTAGTCTGTTTTTCAGATTTTTGTTACTCCAATGGATAGTAGCCTTGACATTATGGAAGGTAGTCTGTCATTATGGAAGGTAGTCTGTTGTCGAGATTTTTGTTTTTTCCAATGGATGGTAACCTTGTCATTATAAAAGGTAGTCTTTTGTCGAGATTTTTGTTACTCCAATGGATGGTAGCCTTTTCATTATGGAATGTTGTCTGTCGTTGAGATTTCTGTTACTCCAATGGATTATAGCCTTGTCATTATGGAAGGTAGTCAGTTGTTCAGATTTTTGTTACTCCAATGGATAGTAGCCTTGACATTATGGAAGGTTGTCTGTCATTATGGAAGGTAGTCTGTTGTCGAGGATTTTGTTATTCCAATGGATGGTAACCTTGTCATTATAAAAGGTAGTCTTTTGTCGAGATTTTTGTTACTCCAATGGATGGTAGCCTTGTAATTATGGAAGGTAGTCTGTTGTTGAGATTTTTGTTACTCCAATGGATGGTAGCCTTGTCATTATGGAATGTTGTCTGTCGTTGAGATTTCTGTTACTCCAATGGATTATAGCCTTGTCATTATGGAAGGTAGTCAACTGTTCAGATTTTTGTTACTCCAATGGATAGTAGCCTTGACATTATGGAAGGTAGTCTGTCATTATGGAAGGTAGTCTGTTGTCGAGATTTTTGTTATTCCAATGGATGGTAACCTTGTCATTATAAAAGGTAGTATTTTGTCGATATTTTTGTTACTCCAGTGGATGGTAGCCCTGTAATTATGGAAGGTAGTCTGTTGTCGATATTTTTGTTACTCCAATGGATGGTAGCCTTCTCATTATGGCAGGTAGTCTATCGTTAAGATTTCTGTTACTCCAATGGATTATAGCCTTGTCATTATGGAAGGTAGTCTGTCGTTGAGATTTCGATTACTCCAATGGATTATAGCCTTGTCATTATGGAAGGTAGTCTGTTGTTCAGATTTTTGTTACTTCAACGGATAATAGCCTTGACATTATTGAAGGTAGTCTGTCATTATGGAAGGTAGTCTGTTGTCGAGATTTTTGTTATTCCAATGGATGGTAACCTTGTCGTTATAAAAGGTAGTCTTTTGTCGAGATTTTTGTTACTCCAATGGATGGTAGCCTTGTCATTATGGAAGTTAGTCTGTTGTCGAGATTTTTGTTACTCCAATGGATGGTAGCCTTGTAATTATGGAAGGTAGTTTGTTGTCGAGATTTTTGTTACTCCAATGGATGGTAGTCTTGTCATTATGGAAGGTAGTCTATCGTTGAGATTTCTGTTACTCCAACGGATTGTAGCCTTGTCATTATGGAAGTTAGTTTGTCATTGATATTTCGATTACTCCAATGGATTGTAGCCTTGTCATTATGGAAGGTAGTCTGTCATTATGGAAGGTAGTCTGTTGTCGAGATTTTAGTTATTCCAATGGATGGTAACCTTGTCATTATAAAAGGTAGTCTTTAGTCGAGATTTTTGTTACTCCAATGGATGGTAGCCTTGTAATTATGGAAGGTAGTCTGTTGTCGAGATTTTTGTTACTCCAATGGATGGTAGCCTTGTCATTATGGAAGGTTGTTTGTCGTTGAGATTTATGTTACTCCAATGGATTATAGCCTTGTCATTATGGAAGGTAGTATGTTGTTCAGAGTTTTGTTACTCCAATGGATAGTAGCCTTGACATTATGGAAGGTAGTCTGTTGTCGACATTTTTGTTATTCCAATGGATGGTAACCTTGTCATTATAAAAGGTAGTCTTTTGTCGAGATTTTTGTTACTCCAATGGATGGTAGCCTTGTAATTATGGAAGGTAGTCTGTTGTCGAGATTTTTGTTACTCCAATGGATTATAGCCTTGTCATTATGGAAGGTAGTCTGTTGTTCAGATTTCTGTTACTCCAATGGATTGTAGCCTTGTCATTATGGACGGTAGTCTGTCATTGATATTTCGAATACTCCAATGGATTGTAGCATTGTCATTATGGAAGGTAGTCTGTTGTTCAGATTTTTGTTACTCCAATGGATAGTAGCCTTGACATTATGGAAGGTAGTCTGTCATTATGGAAGGTAGCCTGTTGTCGAGATTTTTGTTATTCCAATGGATGGTAACCTTGTCATTATAAAAGGTAGTCTTTTGTCGAGATTTTTGTTACTCCAATGGATGGTAGCCTTGTCATTATGCAAGGTAGTCTGTTGTCGACATTTTTGTTACTCCAATGGATGGTAGACTTGTCATTATGGAAGGTTGTCTGTCGTTGAGATTTATGTTACTCCAATGGATTATAGCCTTGTCATTATGGAAGGTAGTCTGTTTTTCAGATTTTTGTTACTCCAATGGATAGTAGCCTTGACATTATGGAAGGTAGTCTGTCATTATGGAAGGTAGTCTGTTGTCGATATTTTTGTTATTCTAATGGATGGTAGCCTTGTAATTATGGAAGATAGTCTGTTGTCGAGATTTTTGTTACTCCAATGGATGGTAGCCTTGTCATTATGGAATGTTGTCTGTCGTTGAGATTTCTGTTACTCCAATGGATTATAGCCTTGTCATTATGGAAGGTAGTCAGTTGTTCAGATTTTTGTTACTCCAATGGATAGTAGCCTTGACATTATGGAAGGTAGTCTGTCATTATGGAAGGTAGTCTGTTGTCGAGATTTTTGTTATTCCAATGGATGGTAACCTTGTCATTATAAAAGGTAGTCTTTTGTCGAGATTTTTGTTACTCCAATGGATGGTAGCCTTGTAATTATGGAAGGTAGTCTGTTGTCGAGATTTTTGATACTCCAATGGATGGTAGCCTTGTCATTATGGAAGGTAGTATATCGTTGAGATTTCTGTTACTCCAATGGATTGTAGCCTTGTCATTATGGAAGGTAGTCTGTTGTTCTGATTTTTGTTACTCCAATGGATAGTAGCCTTGACATTATGGAAGGTAGTCTGTCATTATGGAAGGTAGTCTGTTGTCGAGATTTTTGTTATTCCAATGGATGGTCACCTTGTCATTATAAAAGTTAGTCTTTTGTCGAGATTTTTGTTACTCCAATGGATGGTAACCTTGTAATTATGGAAGGTAGTCTGTTGTCGAGATTTTTATTACTCCAATGGATGGTAGCCTTGTCATTATGGAATGTTGTCTGTCGTTGAGATTTCTGTTAATCCATCGGATTGTAGCCTTGTCAATATGGAAGGTAGTCTGTCATTGATATTTCAAATACTCCAATGGATTGTAGCCTTGTCATTATGGAAGGTAGTCTGTTGTTCAGATTTTTGTTACTCCAATGGATAGTAGCCTTGACATTATGGAAGGTAGTCTGTCATTATGGAAGGTAGTCTATTGTCGAGATTTTTGTTATTCCAATGGATGGTAACCTTGTCATTATAAAAGGTAGTCTTTTGTCGAGATTCTTGTTACTCCAATGGATGGTAGCCTTGTCATTATGGAAGGTAGTCTGTTGTCGACATTTTTGTTACTCCAATGGATGGTAGCCTTGTCATTATGGAATGTTGTTTGTCGTTGAGATTTATGTTACTCCAATGGATTATAGCCTTGTCATTATGGAAGGTAGTCTGTTTTTCAGATTTTTGTTACTCCAATGGATAGTAGCCTTGACATTATGGAAGGTAGTCTGTCATTATGGAAGGTAGTCTGTTGTCGAGATTTTTGTTTTTTCCAATGGATGGTAACCTTGTCATTATAAAAGGTAGTCTTTTGTCGAGATTTTTGTTACTCCAATGGATGGTAGCCTTGTCATTATGGAATGTTGTCTGTCGTTGAGATTTCTGTTACTCCAATGGATTATAGCCTTGTCATTATGGAAGGTAGTCAGTTGTTCAGATTTTTGTTACTCCAATGGATAGTAGCCTTGACATTATGGAAGGTAGTCTGTCATTATGGAAGGTAGTCTGTTGTCGAGGATTTTGTTATTCCAATGGATGGTAACCTTGTCATTATAAAAGGTAGTCTTTTGTCGAGATTTTTGTTACTCCAATGGATGGTAGCCTTGTAATTATGGAAGGTAGTCTGTTGTTGAGATTTTTGTTACTCCAATGGATGGTAGCCTTGTCATTATGGAATGTTGTCTGTCGTTGAGATTTCTGTTACTCCAATGGATTATAGCCTTGTCATTATGGAAGGTAGTCAATTGTTCAGATTTTTGTTACTCCAATGGATAGTAGCCTTGACATTATGGAAGGTAGTCTGTCATTATGGAAGGTAGTCTGTTGTCGAGATTTTTGTTATTCCAATGGATGGTAACCTTGTCATTATAAAAGGTAGTATTTTGTCGATATTTTTGTTACTCCAGTGGATGGTAGCCCTGTAATTATGGAAGGTAGTCTGTTGTCGAGATTTTTGTTACTCCAATGGATGGTAGCCTTCTCATTATGGCAGGTAGTCTATCATTGAGATTTCTGTTACTCCAATGGATTATAGCCTTGTCATTATGGAAGGTAGTCTGTCGTTGAGATTTCGATTACTCCAATGGATTATAGCCTTGTCATTATGGAAGGTAGTCTGTTGTTTTGATTTTTGTTACTTCAACGGATAATAGCCTTGACATTATTGAAGGTAGTCTTTCATTATGGAAGGTAGTCTGTTGTCGAGATTTTTGTTATTCCAATGGATGGTAACCTTGTTGTTATAAAAGGTAGTCTTTTGTCGAGATTTTTGTTACTCCAATGGATGGTAGCCTTGTCATTATGGAAGTTAGTCTGTTGTCGAGATTTTTGTTACTCCAATGGATGGTAGCCTTGTAATTATGGAAGGTAGTTTGTTGTCGAGATTTTTGTTACTCCAATGGATGGTAGTCTTGTCATTATGGAAGGTAGTCTATCGTTGAGATTTCTGTTACTCCAACGGATTGTAGCCTTGTCATTATGGAAGTTAGTTTGTCATTGATATTTCGATTACTCCAATGGATTGTAGCCTTGTCATTATGGAAGGTAGTCTGTCATTATGGAAGGTAGTCTGTTGTCGAGATTTTAGTTATTCCAATGGATGGTAACCTTGTCATTATAAAAGGTAGTCTTTAGTCGAGATTTTTGTTACTCCAATGGATGGTAGCCTTGTAATTATGGAAGGTAGTCTGTTGTCGAGATTTTTGTTACTCCAATGGATGGTAGCCTTGTCATTATGGAAGGTTGTTTGTCGTTGAGATTTATGTTACTCCAATGGATTATAGCCTTGTCATTATGGAAGGTAGTATGTTGTTCAGAGTTTTGTTACTCCAATGGATAGTAGCCTTGACATTATGGAAGGTAGTCTGTTGTCGACATTTTTGTTATTCCAATGGATGGTAACCTTGTCATTATAAAAGGTAGTCTTTTGTCGAGATTTTTGTTACTCCAATGGATGGTAGCCTTGTAATTATGGAAGGTAGTCTGTTGTCGAGATTTTTGTTACTCCAATGGATTATAGCCTTGTCATTATGGAAGGTAGTCTGTTGTTCAGATTTCTGTTACTCCAATGGATTGTAGCCTTGTCATTATGGACGGTAGTCTGTCATTGATATTTCGAATACTCCAATGGATTGTAGCATTGTCATTATGGAAGGTAGTCTGTTGTTCAGATTTTTGTTACTCCAATGGATAGTACCCTTGACATTATGGAAGGTAGTCTGTCATTATGGAAGGTAGCCTGTTGTCGAGATTTTTGTTATTCCAATGGATGGTAACCTTGTCATTATAAAAGGTAGTCTTTTGTCGAGATTTTTGTTACTCCAATGGATGGTAGCCTTGTCATTATGCAAGGTAGTCTGTTGTCGACATTTTTGTTACTCCAATGGATGGTAGACTTGTCATTATGGAATGTTGTCTGTCGTTGAGATTTCTGTTACTCCAATGGATTATAGCCTTGTCATTATGGAAGGTAGTCAGTTGTTCAGATTTTTGTTACTCCAATGGATAGTAGCCTTGACATTATGGAAGGTAGTCTGTCATTATGGAAGGTAGTCTGTTGTCGAGATTTTTGTTATTCCAATGGATGGTAACCTTGTCATTATAAAAGGTAGTCTTTTGTCGAGATTTTTGTTACTCCAATGGATGGTAGCCTTGTAATTATGGAAGGTAGTCTGTTGTCGAGATTTTTGATACTCCAATGGATGGTAGCCTTGTCATTATGGAAGGTAGTATATCGTTGAGATTTCTGTTACTCCAATGGATTGTAGCCTTGTCATTATGGAAGGTAGTCTGTTGTTCTGATTTTTGTTACTCCAATGGATAGTAGCCTTGACATTATGGAAGGTAGTCTGTCATTATGGAAGGTAGTCTATTGTCGAGATTTTTGTTATTCCAATGGATGGTAACCTTGTCATTATAAAAGTTAGTCTTTTGTCGAGATTTTTGTTACTCCAATGGATGGTAACCTTGTAATTATGGAAGGTAGTCTGTTGTCGAGATTTTTATTACTCCAATGGATGGTAGCCTTGTCATTATGGAATGTTGTCTGACGTTGAGATTTCTGTTAATCCATCGGATTGTAGCCTTGTCAATATGGAAGGTAGTCTGTCATTGATATTTCAAATACTCCAATGGATTGTAGCCTTGTCATTATGGAAGGTAGTCTGTTGTTCAGATTTTTGTTACTCCAATGGATAGTAGCCTTGACATTATGGAAGGTAGTCTGTCATTATGGAAGGTAGTCTGTTGTCGAGATTTTTGTTATTCCAATGGATGGTAACCTTGTCATTATAAAAGGTAGTCTTTTGTCGAGATTCTTGTTACTCCAATGGATGGTAGCCTTGTCATTATGGAAGGTAGTCTGTTGTCGACATTTTTGTTACTCCAATGGATGGTAGCCTTGTCATTATGGAATGTTGTTTGTCGTTGAGATTTATGTTACTCCAATGGATTATAGCCTTGTCATTATGGAAGGTAGTCTGTTTTTCAGATTTTTGTTACTCCAATGGATAGTAGCCTTGACATTATGGAAGGTAGTCTGTCATTATGGAAGGTAGTCTGTTGTCGAGATTTTTGTTTTTTCCTATGGATGGTAACCTTGTCATTATAAAAGGTAGTCTTTTGTCGAGATTTTTGTTACTCCAATGGATGGTAGCCTTGTCATTATGGAATGTTGTCTGTCGTTGAGATTTCTGTTACTCCAATGGATTATAGCCTTGTCATTATGGAAGGTAGTCAGTTGTTCAGATTTTTGTTACTCCAATGGATAGTAGCCTTGACATTATGGAAGGTAGTCTGTCATTATGGAAGGTAGTCTGTTGTCGAGGACTTTGTTATTCCAATGGATGGTAACCTTGTCATTATAAAAGGTAGTCTTTTGTCGAGATTTTTGTTACTCCAAAGGATGGTAGCCTTGTAATTATGGAAGGTAGTCTGTTGTTGAGATTTTTGTTACTCCAATGGATGGTAGCCTTGTCATTATGGAATGTTGTCTGTCGTTGAGATTTCTGTTACTCCAATGGATTATAGCCTTGTCATTATGGAAGGTAGTCAATTGTTCATATTTTTGTTACTCCAATGGATAGTAGCCTTGACATTATGGAAGGTAGTCTGTCATTATGGAAGGTAGTCTGTTGTCGAGATTTTTGTTATTCCAATGGATGGTAACCTTGTCATTATAAAAGGTAGTATTTTGTCGATATTTTTGTTACTCCAGTGGATGGTAGCCCTGTAATTATGGAAGGTAGTCTGTTGTCGAGATTTTTGTTACTCCAATGGATGGTAGCCTTCTCATTATGGAAGGTAGTCTATCGTTGAGATTTCTGTTACTCCAATGGATTATAGCCTTGTCATTATGGAAGGTAGTCTGTCGTTGAGATTTTGATTACTCCAATGGATTATATCCTTGTCATTATGGAAGGTAGTCTGTTGTTCAGATTTTTGTTACTTCAACGGATAATAGCCTTGACATTATTGAAGGTAGTCTGTCATTATGGAAGGTAGTCTGTTGTCGAGATTTTTGTTATTCCAATGGATGGTAACCTTGTCGTTATAAAGGGTAGTCTTTTGTCGAGATTTTTGTTACTCCAATGGATGGTAGCCTTGTCATTATGGAAGTTAGTCTGTTGTCGAGATTTTTGTTACTCCAATGGATGGTAGCCTTGTAATTATGGAATGTAGTTTGTTGTCGAGATTTTTGTTACTCCAATGGATGGTAGTCTTGTCATTATGGAAGGTAGTCTATCGTTGAGATTTCTGTTACTCCAACGGATTGTAGCCTTGTCATTATGGAAGGTAGTTTGACATTGATATTTCGATTACTCCAATGGATTGTAGCCTTGTCATTATGGAAGGTAGTCTGTCATTATGGAAGGTAGTCTGTTGTCGAGATTTTAGTTATTCCAATGGATGGTAACCTTGTCATTATAAAAGGTAGTCTTTAGTCGAGATTTTTGTTACTCGAATTGATGGTAGCCTTGTAATTATGGAAGGTAGTCTGTTGTCGAGATTTTTGTTACTCCAATGGATGGTAGCCTTGTCATTATGGAAGGTTGTTTGTCGTTGAGATTTATGTTACTCCAATGGATTATAGCCTTGTCATTATGGAAGGTAGTATGTTGTTCAGAGTTTTGTTACTCCAATGTATAGTAGCCTTAACATTATGGAAGGTAGTCTGTTGTCGACATTTTTGTTATTCCAATGGATGGTAACCTTGTCATTATAAAAGGTAGTCTTTTGTCGAGATTTTTGTTAATCCAATGGATGGTAGCCTTGTAATTATGGAAGGTAGTCTGTTGTCGAGATTTTTGTTACTCCAATGGATTATAGCCTTGTCATTATGGAAGGTAGTCTGTTGTTCAGATTTCTGTTACTCCAATGGATTGTAGCCTTGTCATTATGGACGGTAGTCTGTCATTGATATTTCGAATACTCCAATGGATTGTAGCATTGTCATTATGGAAGGTAGTCTGTTGTTCAGATTTTTGTTACTCTAATGGATAGTAGCCTTGACATTATGGAAGGTAGTCTGTCATTATGGAAGGTAGCCTGTTGTCGAGATTTTTGTTATTCCAATGGATGGTAACCTTGTCATTATAAAAGGTAGTCTTTTGTCGAGATTTTTGTTACTCCAATGGATGGTAGCCTTGTCATTATGCAAGGTAGTCTGTTGTCGACATTTTTGTTACTCCAATGGATGGTAGACTTGTCATTATGGAAGGTTGTCTGTCGTTGAGATTTATGTTACTCCAATGGATTATAGCCTTGTCATTATGGAAGGTAGTCTGTTTTTCAGATTTTTGTTACTCCAATGGATAGTAGCCTTGACATTATGGAAGGTAGTCTGTCATTATGGAAGGTAGTCTGTTGTCGAGATTTTTGTTATTCCAATGGATGGTAACCTTGTCATTATAAAAGGTAGTCTTTTGTCAAGATTTTTGTTACTCCAATGGATGGTAGCCATGTAATTATGGAAGGTAGTCTGTTGTCGAGATTGTTGTTACTCCAATGGATGGTAGCCTTGTCATTATGGAAGGTAGTCAGTTTTTCAGATTTTTGTTACTCCAATGGATAGTAGCCTTGACATTATGGAAGGTAGTCTGTCATTATGGAAGGTAGTCTGTTGTCGAGATTTTTGTTTTTTCCAATGGATGGTAACCTTGTCATTATAAAAGGTAGTCTTTTGTCGAGATTTTTGTTACTCCAATGGATGGTAGCCTTGTCATTATGGAATGTTGTCTGTCGTTGAGATTTCTGTTACTCCAATGGATTATAGCCTTGTCATTATGGAAGGTAGTCAGTTGTTCAGATTTTTGTTACTCCAATGGATAGTAGCCTTGACATTATGGAAGGTAGTCTGTCATTATAGAAGGTAGTCTGTTGTCGAGGATTTTGTTATTCCAATGGATGGTAACCTTGTCATTATAAAAGGTAGTCTTTTGTCGAGATTTTTGTTACTCCAATGGATGGTAGCCTTGTAATTATGGAAGGTAGTCTGTTGTTGAGATTTTTGTTACTCCAATGGATGGTAGCCTTGTCATTATGGAATGTTGTCTGTCGTTGAGATTTCTGTTACTCCAATGGATTATAGCCTTGTCATTATGGAAGGTAGTCAATTGTTCATATTTTTGTTACTCCAATGGATAGTAGCCTTGACATTATGGAAGGTAGTCTGTCATTATGGAAGGTAGTCTGTTGTCGAGATTTTTGTTATTCCAATGGATGGTAACCTTGTCATTATAAAAGGTAGTATTTTGTCGATATTTTTGTTACTCCAGTGGATGGAAGCCCTGTAATTATGGAAGGTAGTCTGTTGTCGAGATTTTTGTTACTCCAATGGATGGTAGCCTTCTCATTATGGAAGGTAGTCTATCGTTGAGATTTCTGTTACTCCAATGGATTATAGCCTTGTCATTATGGAAGGTAGTCTGTCGTTGAGATTTCGATTACTCCAATGGATTATAGCCTTGTCATTATGGAAGGTAGTCTGTCATTATGGAAGGTAGTCTGTTGTCGAGATTTTTGTTATTCCAATGGATGGTAACCTTGTCGTTATAAAAGGTAGTCTTTTGTCGAGATTTTTGTTACTCCAATGGATGGTAGCCTTGTCATTATGGAAGTTAGTCTGTTGTCGAGATTTTTGTTACTCCAATGGATGGTAGCCTTGTAATTATGGAAGGTAGTTTGTTGTCGAGATTTTTGTTACTCCAATGGATGGTAGTCTTGTCATTATGGAAGGTAGTCTATCGTTGAGATTTCTGTTACTCCAACGGATTGTAGCCTTGTCATTATGGAAGGTAGTTTGTCATTGATATTTCGATTACTCCAATCGATTGTAGCCTTGTCATTATGGAAGGTAGTCTGTCATTATGGAAGGTAGTCTGTTGTCGAGATTTTAGTTATTCCAATGGATGGTAACCTTGTCATTATAAAAGGTAGTCTTTTGTCGAGATTTTTGTTACTCCAATGGATGGTAGCCTTGTAATTATGGAAGGTAGTCTGTTGTCGAGATTTTTGTTACTCCAATGGATGGTAGCCTTGTCATTATGGAAGGTTGTTTGTCGTTGAGATTTATATTACTCCAATGGATTATAGCCTTGTCATTATGGAAGGTAGTATGTTGTTCAGAGTTTTGTTACTCCAATGGATAGTAGCCTTGACATTATGGAAGGTAGTCTGTTGTCGACATTTTTGTTATTCCAATGGATGGTAACCTTGTCATTATAAAAGGTAGTCTTTTGTCGAGATTTTTGTTACTCCAATGGATGGTAGCCTTGTAATTATGGAAGGTAGTCTGTTGTCGAGATTTTTGTTACTCCAATGGATTATAGCCTTGTCATTATGGAAGGTAGTCTGTTGTTCAGATTTCTGTTACTCCAATGGATTGTAGCCTTGTCATTATGGACGGTAGTCTGTCATTGATATTTCGAATACTCCAATGGATTGTAGCATTGTCATTATGGAAGGTAGTCTGTTGTTCAGATTTTTGTTACTCCAATGGATAGTAGCCTTGACATTATGGAAGGTAGTCTGTCATTATGGAAGGTAGCCTGTTGTCGAGATTTTTGTTATTCCAATGGATGGTAACCTTGTCATTGTAAAAGGTAGTCTTTTGTCGAGATTTTTGTTACTCCAATGGATGGTAGCCTTGTCATTATGCAAGGTAGTCTGTTGTCGACATTTTTGTTACTCCAATGGATGGTAGACTTGTCATTATGGAAGGTTGTCTGTCGTTGAGATTTATGTTACTCCAATGGATTATAGCCTTGTCATTATGGAAGGTAGTCTGTTTTTCAGATTTTTGTTACTCCAATGGATAGTAGCCTTGACATTATGGAAGGTAGTCTGTCATTATGGAAGGTAGTCTGTTGTCGAGATTTTTGTTATTCCAATGGATGGTAACCTTGTCATTATAAAAGGTAGTCTTTTGTCAAGATTTTTGTTACTCCAATGGATGGTAGCCTTGTAAATATGCAAGGTAGTCTGTTGTCGAGATTTTTGTTACTCCAATGGATGGTAGCCTTGTCATTATGGAAGGTAGTATATCATTGAGATTTCTGTTACTCCAATGGATTGTAGCCTTGTCATTACGGAAGGTAGTCTGTCATTGATATTTCGATTACTCCAATGGATTGTAGCCTTGTCATTATGGAAGGTAGTATGTTGTTCAGATTTTTGTTACTCCAATGGATAGTAGCCTTGACATTATGGAAGGTAGTCTGTCATTATGGCAGGTAGTCTGTTGTCGAGATTTTTGTTATTCCAATGGATGGTAACCTTGTCATTATAAAAGTTAGTCTTTTGTCGAGATTTTTGTTACTCCAATGGATGGTAGCCTTGTAATTATGGAAGGTAGTCTGTTGTCGAGATTTTTGTTACTCCAATGGATGGTAGCCTTGTCATTATGGAATGTTGTCTGTCGTTGAGATTTCTGTTACTCCAATGGATTATAGCCTTGTCATTATGGAAGTTAGTCTGTTGTTCAGATTTTTGTTACTCCAATTGATAATATCCTTTACATTATGGAAGGTAGTCTGTCATTATGGAAGGTAGTCTGTTGTCGAGATTTTTGTTATTCCAATGGATGGTAACCTTGTCATTATAAAAGGTAGTATTTTGTCGATATTTTTGTTACTCTAGTGGATGGAAGCCCTGTAATTATGGAAGGTAGTCTGTTGTCGAGATTTTTGTTACTCCAATGGATGGTAGCCTTCTCATTATGGAAGGTAGTCTATCGTTGAGATTTCTGTTACTCCAATGGATTATAGCCTTGTCATTATGGAAGGTAGTCTGTCGTAGAGATTTCGATTACTCCAATGGATTATAGCCTTGTCATTATGGAAGGTAGTCTGTTGTTCAGATTTTTGTTACTTCAACGGATAATAGCCTTGACATTATTGAAGGTAGTCTGTCTTTATGGAAGGTAGTCTGTTGTCGAGATTTTTGTTATTCCAATGGATGGTAACCTTGTCCTTATAAAAGGTAGTCTTTTGTCGAGATTTTTGTTACTCCAATGGATGGTAGCCTTGTCATTATGGAAGTTAGTCTGTTGTCGAGATTTTTGTTACTCCAATGGATGGTAGCCTTGTAATTATGGAAGGTAGTTTGTTGTCGAGATTTTTGTTACTCCAATGGATGGTAGTCTTGTCATTATGGAAGGTAGTCTATCGTTGAGATTTCGGTTACTCCAACGGATTGTAGCCTTGTCATTATGGAAGGTAGTTTGTCATTGATATTTCGATTACTCCAATCGATTGTAGCCTTGTCATTATGGAAGGTAGTCTGTCATTATGGAAGGTAGTCTGTTGTCGAGATTTTAGTTATTCCAATGGATGGTAACCTTGTCATTATAAAAGGTAGTCTTTTGTCGAGATTTTTGTTACTCCAATGGATGGTAGCCTTGTAATTATGGAAGGTAGTCTGTTGTCGAGATTTTTGTTACTCCAATGGATGGTAGCCTTGTCATTATGGAAGGTTGTTTGTCGTTGAGATTTATGTTACTCCAATGGATTATAGCCTTGTCATTATGGAAGGTAGTATGTTGTTCAGAGTTTTGTTACTCCAATGGATAGTAGCCTTGACATTATGGAAGGTAGTCTGTTGTCGACATTTTTGTTATTCCAATGGATGGTAACCTTGTCATTATAAAAGGTAGTCTTTTGTCGAGATTTTTGTTACTCCAATGGATGGTAGCCTTGTAATTATGGAAGGTAGTCTGTTGTCGAGATTTTTGTTACTCCAATGGATTATAGCCTTGTCATTATGGAAGGTAGTCTGTTGTTCAGATTTCTGTTACTCCAATGGATTGTAGCCTTGTCATTATGGACGGTAGTCTGTCATTGATATTTCGAATACTCCAATGGATTGTAGCATTGTCATTATGGAAGGTAGTCTGTTGTTCAGATTTTTGTTACTCCAATGGATAGTAGCCTTGACATTATGGAAGGTAGTCTGTCATTATGGAAGGTAGCCTGTTGTCGAGATTTTTGTTATTCCAATGGATGGTAACCTTGTCATTATAAAAGGTAGTCTTTTGTCGAGATTTTTGTTACTCCAATGGATGGTAGCCTTGTCATTATGCAAGGTAGTCTGTTGTCGACATTTTTGTTACTCCAATGGATGGTAGACTTGTCATTATGGAAGGTTGTCTGTCGTTGAGATTTATGTTACTCCAATGGATTATAGCCTTGTCATTATGGAAGGTAGTCTGTTTTTCAGATTTTTGTTACTCCAATGGATAGTAGCCTTGACATTATGGAAGGTAGTCTGTCATTATGGAAGGTAGTCTGTTGTCGAGATTTTTGTTATTCCAATGGATGGTAACCTTGTCATTATAAAAGGTAGTCTTTTGTCAAGATTTTTGTTACTCCAAT
The DNA here is from genome assembly GCA_948472305.1 of Vicia faba. Lineage (NCBI taxonomy): Eukaryota > Viridiplantae > Streptophyta > Magnoliopsida > Fabales > Fabaceae > Vicia > Vicia faba. The sequence continues at coordinate 558,678,879 of OX451739.1, forward strand.
GGATGGTAGCCTTGTAATTATGGAAGGTAGTCTGTTGTCGAGATTTTTGTTACTCCAATGGATGGTAGCCTTGTCATTATGGAAGGTAGTATATCATTGAGATTTCTGTTACTCCAATGGATTGTAGCCTTGTCATTACAGAAGGTAGTCTGTCATTGATATTTCGATTACTCCAATGGATTGTAGCCTTGTCATTATGGAAGGTAGTATGTTGTTCAGATTTTTGTTACTCCAATGGATAGTAGCCTTGACATTATGGAAGGTAGTCTGTCATTATGGCAGGTAGTCTGTTGTCGAGATTTTTGTTATTCCAATGGATGGTAACCTTGTCATTATAAAAGTTAGTCTTTTGTCGAGATTTTTGTTACTCCAATGGATGGTAGCCTTGTAATTATGGAAGGTAGTCTGTTTTCGAGATTTTTGTTACTCCAATGGATGGTAGCCTTGTCATTATGGAATGTTGTCTGTCGTTGAGATTTCTGTTACTCCAATGGATTATAGCCTTGTCATTATGGAAGGTAGTCTGTTGTTCATTTTTTTGTTACTCCAATGGATAGTATCCTTTACATTATGGAAGGTAGTCTGTCATTATGGAAGGTAGTCTGTTGTCGAGATTTTTGTTATTCCAATGGATGGTAACCTTGTCATTATAAAAGGTAGTCTTTTGTCGAGATTTTTGTTACTCCAATGGATGGTAGCCTTGTCATTATGCAAGGTAGTCTGTTGTCGACATTTTTGTTACTCCAATGGATGGTAGACTTGTCATTATGGAAGGTTGTCTGTCGTTGAGATTTATGTTACTCCAATGGATTATAGCCTTGTCATTATGGAAGGTAGTCTGTTTTTGAGATTTTTGTTACTCCAATGGATAGTAGCCTTGACATTATGGAAGGTAGTCTGTCATTATGGAAGGTAGTCTGTTGTCGAGATTTTTGTTATTCCAATGGATGGTAACCTTGTCATTATAAAAGGTAGTCTTTTGTCAAGATTTTTGTTACTCCAATGGATGGTAGCCTTGTAATTATGCAAGGTAGTCTGTTGTCGAGATTTTTGTTACTCCAATGGATGGTAGCCTTGTCATTATGGAAGGTAGTATATCATTGAGATTTCTGTTACTCCAATGGATTGTAGCCTTGTCATTACGGAAGGTAGTCTGTCATTGATATTTCGATTACTCCAATGGATTGTAGCCTTGTCATTATGGAAGGTAGTATGTTGTTCAGATTTTTGTTACTCCAATGGATAGTAGCCTTGACATTATGGAAGGTAGTCTGTCATTATGGCAGGTAGTCTGTTGTCGAGATTTTTGTTATTCCAATGGATGGTAACCTTGTCATTATAAAAGTTAGTCTTTTGTCGAGATTTTTGTTACTCCAATGGATGGTAGCCTTGTAATTATGGAAGGTAGTCTGTTGTCGAGATTTTTGTTACTCCAATGGATGGTAGCCTTGTCATTATGGAATGTTGTCTGTCGTTGAGATTTCTGTTACTCCAATGGATTATAGCCTTGTCATTATGGAAGTTAGTCTGTTGTTCAGATTTTTGTTACTCCAATTGATAGTATCCTTTACATTATGGAAGGTAGTCTGTCATTATGGAAGGTAGTCTGTTGTCGAGATTTTTGTTATTCCAATGGATGGTAACCTTGTCATTATAAAAGGTAGTATTTTGTCGATATTTTTGTTACTCTAGTGGATGGAAGCCCTGTAATTATGGAAGGTAGTCTGTTGTCGAGATTTTTGTTACTCCAATGGATGGTAGCCTTCTCATTATGGAAGGTAGTCTATCGTTGAGATTTCTGTTACTCCAATGGATTATAGCCTTGTCATTATGGAAGGTAGTCTGTCGTTGAGATTTCGATTACTCCAATGGATTATAGCCTTGTCATTATGGAAGGTAGTCTGTTGTTCAGATTTTTGTTACTTCAACGGATAATAGCCTTGACATTATTGAAGGTAGTCTGTCTTTATGGAAGGTAGTCTGTTGTCGAGATTTTTGTTATTCCAATGGATGGTAACCTTGTCCTTATAAAAGGTAGTCTTTTGTCGAGATTTTTGTTACTCCAATGGATGGTAGCCTTGTCATTATGGAAGTTAGTCTGTTGTCGAGATTTTTGTTACTCCAATGGATGGTAGCCTTGTAATTATGGAAGGTAGTTTGTTGTCGAGATTTTTGTTACTCCAATGGATGGTAGTCTTGTCATTATGGAAGGTAGTCTATCGTTGAGATTTCTGTTACTCCAACGGATTGTAGCCTTGTCATTATGGAAGGTAGTTTGTCATTGATATTTCGATTACTCCAATCGATTGTAGCCTTGTCATTATGGAAGGTAGTCTGTCATTATGGAAGGTAGTCTGTTGTCGAGATTTTAGTTATTCCAATGGATGGTAACCTTGTCATTATAAAAGGTAGTCTTTTGTCGAGATTTTTGTTACTCCAATGGATGGTAGCCTTGTAATTATGGAAGGTAGTCTGTTGTCGAGATTTTTGTTACTCCAATGGATGGTAGCCTTGTCATTATGGAAGGTTGTTTGTCGTTGAGATTTATGTTACTCCAATGGATTATAGCCTTGTCATTATGGAAGGTAGTATGTTGTTCAGAGTTTTGTTACTCCAATGGATAGTAGCCTTGACATTATGGAAGGTAGTCTGTTGTCGACATTTTTGTTATTCCAATGGATGGTAACCTTGTCATTATAAAAGGTAGTCTTTTGTCGAGATTTTTGTTACTCCAATGGATGGTAGCCTTGTAATTATGGAAAGTAGTCTGTTGTCGAGATTTTTGTTACTCCAATGGATTATAGCCTTGTCATTATGGAAGGTAGTCTGTTGTTCAGATTTCTGTTACTCCAATGGATTGTAGCCTTGTCATTATGGACGGTAGTCTGTCATTGATATTTCGAATACTCCAATGGATTGTAGCATTGTCATTATGGAAGGTAGTCTGTTGTTCAGATTTTTGTTACTCCAATGGATAGTAGCCTTGACATTATGGAAGGTAGTCTGTCATTATGGAAGGTAGCCTGTTGTCGAGATTTTTGTTATTCCAATGGATGGTAACCTTGTCATTATAAAAGGTAGTCTTTTGTCGAGATTTTTGTTACTCCAATGGATGGTAGCCTTGTCATTATGCAAGGTAGTCTGTTGTCGACATTTTTGTTACTCCAATGGATGGTAGACTTGTCATTATGGAAGGTTGTCTGTCGTTGAGATTTATGTTACTCCAATGGATTATAGCCTTGTCATTATGGAAGGTAGTCTGTTTTTCAGATTTTTGTTACTCCAATGGATAGTAGCCTTGACATTATGGAAGGTAGTCTGTCATTATGGAAGGTAGTCTGTTGTCGAGATTTTTGTTATTCCAATGGATGGTAACCTTGTCATTATAAAAGGTAGTCTTTTGTCAAGATTTTTGTTACTCCAATGGATGGTAGCCTTGTAATTATGGAAGGTAGTCTGTTGTCGAGATTTTTGTTACTCCAATGGATGGTAGCCTTGTCATTATGGAAGGTAGTATATCATTGAGATTTCTGTTACTCCAATGGATTGTAGCCTTGTCATTACGGAAGGTAGTCTGTCATTGATATTTCGATTACTCCAATGGATTGTAGCCTTGTCATTATGGAAGGTAGTATGTTGTTCAGATTTTTGTTACTCCAATGGATAGTAGCCTTGACATTATGGAAGGTAGTCTGTCATTATGGCAGGTAGTCTGTTGTCGAGATTTTTGTTATTCCAATGGATGGTAACCTTGTCATTATAAAAGTTAGTCTTTTGTCGAGATTTTTGTTACTCCAATGGATGGTAGCCTTGTAATTATGGAAGGTAGTCTGTTTTCGAGATTTTTGTTACTCCAATGGATGGTAGCCTTGTCATTATGGAATGTTGTCTGTCGTTGAGATTTCTGTTACTCCAATGGATTATAGCCTTGTCATTATGGAAGGTAGTCTGTTGTTCATTTTTTTGTTACTCCAATGGATAGTATCCTTTACATTATGGAAGGTAGTCTGTCATTATGGAAGGTAGTCTGTTGTCGAGATTTTTGTTATTCCAATGGATGGTAACCTTGTCATTATAAAAGGTAGTCTTTTGTCGAGATTTTTGTTACTCCAATGGATGGTAGCCTTGTCATTATGCAAGGTAGTCTGTTGTCGACATTTTTGTTACTCCAATGGATGGTAGACTTGTCATTATGGAAGGTTGTCTGTCGTTGAGATTTATGTTACTCCAATGGATTATAGCCTTGTCATTATGGAAGGTAGTCTGTTTTCCAGATTTTTGTTACTCCAATGGATAGTAGCCTTGACATTATGGAAGGTAGTCTGTCATTATGGAAGGTAGTCTGTTGTCGAGATTTTTGTTATTCCAATGGATGGTAACCTTTTCATTATAAAAGGTAGTCTTTTGTCAAGATTTTTGTTACTCCAATGGATGGTAGCCTTGTAATTATGGAAGGTAGTCTATTGTCGAGATTTTTGTTACTCCAATGGATGGTAGCCTTGTCATTATGGAAGGTAGTATATCATTGAGATTTCTGTTACTCCAATGGATTGTAGCCTTGTCATTACGGAAGGTAGTGTGTCACTGATATTTCGATTACTCCAATGGATTATAGCCTTGTCATTATGGAAGGTAGTATGTTGTTCAGATTTTTGTTACTCCAATGGATAGTAGCCTTGACATTATGGAAGGTAGTCTGTCATTATGGCAGGTAGTCTGTTGTCGAGATTTTTGTTATTCCAATGGATGGTAACCTTGTCATTATAAAAGTTAGTCTTTTGTCCAGATTTTTGTTACTCCAATGGATGGTAGCCTTGTAATTATGGAAGGTAGTCTGTTGTCGAGATTTTTGTTACTCCAATGGATGGTAGCCTTGTCATTATGGAATGTTGTCTGTCGTTGAGATTTCTGTTACTCCAATGGATTATAGCCTTGTCATTATGGAAGGTAGTCTGTTGTTCAGATTTTTGTTACTCTAATGGATAGTATCCTTTACATTATGGAAGGTAGTCTGTCATTATGGAAGGTAGTCTGTTGTCGAGATTTTTGTTATTCCAATGGATGGTAACCTTGTCATTATAAAAGGTAGTATTTTGTCGATATTTTTGTTACTCCAATGGATGGTAGCCCTGTAATTATGGAAGGTAGTCTGTTGTCGAGATTTTTGTTACTCCAATGGATGGTAGCCTTGTCATTATGGAAGGTAGTCTATCGTTGAGATTTCTGTTACTCCAATGGATTGTAGCCTTGTCATTATGGAAGGTAGTCTGTTGTTCAGATTTTTGTTACTCCAACGGATAGTAGCCTTGACATTATTAAAGGTAGTCTGTCATTATGGAAGGTAGTCTGTTGTCGAGATTTTTGTTACTTCAATGGATGGTATCCTTGTCACTATGGAAGGTAGTATGTTGCTCAGATTTTCTTTATTCCAATGGATGGTAACCTTGTCGTTATAAAAGGTAGTATTTTGTCGAGATTTTTGTTACTCCAATGGATGGTAGCCTTGTCATTATGGAAGGTAGTTTGTTATCGAGATTTTTGTTACTCCAATGGATGGTAGCCTTATAATTATGGAAGGTAGTCTGTTGTCGAGATTTTTGTTACTCCAATGGATGGTAGCCTTGTCATTATGGAAGGTAGTCTATCGTTGAGATTTATGTTACTCCAATGGATTGTAGCCTTGTCATTATGGAAGGTAGTCTGTCATTGATATTTTGATTACTCCAATGGATAATAGCCTTGACATTATGGAAGGTAGTCTGTTGTCAAGATTTTAGTTATTCCAATGGATGGTAACCTTGTCATTACAAAAGGTAGTCTTTTGTCGAGATTTTTGTTACTCCAATGGATGGTAGCCTTGTAATTATGGAAGGTAGTCTGTTGTCGAGATTTTTGTTACTCCAATGGATGGTAGCCTTGTCATTATCGAAGGTTGTCTGTCATTGAGATTTATGTTACTCCAATGGATTATAGCCTTGTCATTATGGAAGGTAGTCTGTCATTGATATTTCGATTACTCCAATGGATTGTAGCCTTGTCATTATGGAAGGTAGTCTGTTGTTCAGATTTTTGTTACTCCAATGGATAGCAGCCTTGACATTATGGAAGGTAGTCTGTCATTATGGAAGGTAGTCTGTTGTCGAGATTTTTGTTATTCCAATGGATGGTAACCTTGTCATTATAAATGGTAGTCTTTTGTCGAGATTTTTGTTACTCCAATGGATGGTAGCCTTGTAATTATGGAAGGTAGTCTGTTGTCGAGATTTTTGTTATTCCAATGGATGGTAGCCTTGTCATTATGGAATGTTGTCTATCATTGAGATTTCTGTTACTTCAATGGATTATAGCCTTGTCATTATGGAAGGTAGTCTGTTGTTCAGATTTTTGTTACTCCAATGGATAGTAGCCTTGACATTATGGAAGGTAGTCTGTCATTATGGAAGGTAGTCTGTGGTCGAGATTTTTGTTATTCTAATGGATAGTAACCTTGTCATTATAAAAGGTAGTCTTTTGTCGATATTTTTGTTACTCCAATGGATGGTAGCCTTGTAATTATGGAAGGTAGTATGTTGTCGAGATTTTTGTTACTTCAATGGATGGTAGCCTTGTCATTATGGAAGGTAGTCTATCGTTGAGATTTTTGTTACTCCAATGGATTGTAGCCTTGTCATTATGGAAGGTAGTCTGTCGTTGAGATTTCGATTACTCCAATGGATTGTAGCCTTGTCATTATGGAAGGTAGTCTGTTGTTCAAAATTTTGTTACTCCAATGGATAGTAGCCTTGACATTATGGAAGGTAGTATGTCATTATGGAAGGTAGTCTGTTGTCGAGATTTTTGTTATTCCAATGGATGGTAACCTTATCGTTATAAAAGGTAGTCTTTTGTCGAGATTTTTGTTACTCCAATGGATGGTAGCCTTGTAATTATGGAACGTAGTCTGTTGTCGAGATTTTTGTTACTCCAATGGATGGTAGCCTTGTCACTATGGAAGGTAGTCTGTTGCTCAGATTTTTGTTACCCCAAAGGATGGTAGCCTTGTCATTATAGAATGTAGTATGTCATTATGGAAGGTAGTCTATTGTCGAGATTTTTGTTATTCCAATGGATGGTAACCTTGTCATTATAAAAGGTAGCCTTTTGTCGAGATTTTTGTTACTCCAATGGATGGTAGCCTTGTAATTATGGAAGGTAGTCTGTTGTCGAGATTTTTGTTACTCCAATGGATGGTAGCCTTGTCATTATGGAAGGTAGTCTATCGTTGAGATTTCTGTTACTCCAATGGATTATAGCCTTGTCATTATGGAAGGTAGTCTGTCATTATGGAAGGTAGTCTGTTGTCGAGATTTTTGTTATTCTAATGGATGGTAACCTTGTCATTATAAAAGGTAGTCTTTTGTCGAGATTTTTGTTACTCCAATGGATGGTAGCCTTGTCATTATGGAAGGTAGTCTGTTGTCGACATTTTTGTTACTCCAATGGATGGTAGCCTTGTCATTATGGAAGGTTGTCTGTCGTTGAGATTTATGTTACTCCAATGGATTATAGCCTTGTCATTATGGAAGGTAGTCTGTTGTTCAGATATTTGTTACTCCAATGGATAATAGCCTTGACATTATGGAAGGTAGTCTGTCATTATGGAAGGTAGTCTGTTGTTGATATTTTTGTTATTCCAATGGATGGTAACCTTGTCATTATAAAAGGTAGTCTTTTGTCGAGATTTTTGTTACTCCAATGGATGGTAGCCTTGTCATTATGGAAGGTAGTCTGTTGTCGACATTTTTGTTACTCCAATGGATGGTAGCCTTGTCATTATGGAAGGTTTTCTGTCGTTGAGATTTATGTTACTCCAATGGATTATAGCCTTGTCATTATGGAAGGTAGTCTGTTGTTCAGATTTTTGTTACTCCAATGGATAATAGCCTTGACATTATGGAAGGTAGTCTGTTGTCGATATTTTTGTTATTCTAATGGATGGTAACCTTGTCATTATAAAAGGTAGTCTTTTGTCGAGATTTTTGTTACTCCAATGGATGGTAGCCTTGTAATTATGGAAGGTAGTTTGTTTTCGAGATTTTTGTTACTCCAATGGATGGTAGCCTTGTCATTATGGAAGGTTGTTTGTCGTTGAGATTTTTGTTACTCCAATGGATTGTAACCTTGTCATTATGGAAGGTAGTCTGTTGTTCAGATTTTTGTTACTCCAAAGGATGGTAGCCTTGTCATTATAGAAGGTAGTATGTCATTATGGAATGTAGTCTATTGTCGAGATTTTTGTTATTCCAATGGATGGTAACCTTGTCATTATAAAAGGTAGTCTTTTGTCGAGATTTTTGTTACTCCAATGGATGGTAGCCTTGTTATTATGGAAGGTAGTTTGTTGTCGAGAGTTTTGTTACTCCAATGGATGGTAGCCTTGTCATTATGGAAGGTTGTCTGTTGTTGAGATTTCTGTTACTCCAATGGATTGTAGCCTTGTCATTATGGAAGGTAGTCTGTCGTTGAGATTTCTATTACTCCAATGGATTGTAGCCTTGTCATTATGGAAGGTAGTCTGTTGTTCAGATTTTTGTTACTCCAATGGATAGTAGCCTTGACATTATGGAAGGTAGTCTGTCATTATGGAAGGTAGTCTGTTGTCGAGGTTATTGTTATTCCAATGGATGGTAACCTTGTCATTATAAAAGGTAGTCTTTTGTCGAGATTTTTGTTACTCCAATGGATGGTAGCCTTGTTATTATGGAAGGTTGTTTGTCGTTGAGATTTATGTTACTCCAATGGATTATAGCCTTGTCATTATGGAAGGTAGTTTGTTGTTCAGATTTTTGTTACTCCAATGGATAATAGCCTTGACATTATGGAAGGTAGTCTGTCATTATGAAAGGTAGTCTGTTGTCGATATTTTTGTTATTCTAATGGATGGTAACCTTGTCATTATAAAAGGTAGTCTTTTGTCGAGATTTTTGTTACTCCAATGGATGGTAGCCTTGTAATTATGGAAGGTAGTTTGTTTTCGAGATTTTTGTTACTCCAATGGATGGTAGCCTTGTCATTATGGAAGGTTGTTTGTCGTTGAGATTTCTGTTACTCCAATGGATTGTAACCTTGTCATTATGGAAGGTAGTCTGTTGTTCAGATTTTTGTTACTCCAAAGGATGGTAGCCTTGTCATTATAGAAGGTAGTATGTCATTATGGAATGTAGTCTATTGTCGAGATTTTTGTTATTCCAATGGATGGTAACCTTGTCATTATAAAAGGTAGTATTTTGTCGACATTTTTGTTACTCCAATGGATGGTAGCCTTGTTATTATGGAAGGTAGTCTGTTGTCGAGAGTTTTGTTACTCCAATGGATGGTAGCCTTGTCATTATGGAAGGTTGTCTGTCGTTGAGATTTCTGTTACTCCAATGGATTGTAGCCTTGTCATTATGGAAGGTAGTCTGTCGTTGAGATTTCTATTACTCCAATGGATTGTAGCCTTGTCATTATGGAAGGTAGTCTGTTGTTCAGATTTTTGTTACTCCAATGGATAGTAGCCTTGACATTATGGAAGGTAGTCTGTCATTATGGAAGGTAGTCTGTTGTCGAGGTTATTGTTATTCCAATGGATGGTAACCTTGTCATTATAAAAGGTAGTCTTTTGTCGAGATTTTTGTTACTCCAATGGATGGTAGCCTTGTTATTATGGAAGGTAGTCTGTTGTCGAGAGTTTTGTTACTCCAATGGATGGTAGCCTTATCATTATGGAATGTTGTCTGTCGTTGAGATTTCTGTTACTCCAATGGATTATAGCCTTGTCATTATGGAAGGTAGTCTGTTGTTCAGATTTTTGTTACTCCAATGGATAGTAGCCTTGACATTATGGAAGGTAGTCTGTCATTATGGAAGGTAGTCTTTTGTCGAGATTTTTGTTATTCCAATGGATGGTAACCTTGTCATTATAAAAGGTAGTCTTTTGTCGATATTTTTGTTACTCCAATGGATGGTAGTCTTGTAATTATGGAAGGTAGTATGTTGTCGAGATTTTTGTTACTCCAATGGATGGTAGCCTTGTCATTATGGAAGGTAGTCTATCGTTTGGATTTCTGTTACTCCAATGGATTGTAGCCTTGTCATTATGGAAGGTAGTCTGTCGTTGAGATTTCTATTACTCCAATGGATTGTAGCCTTGTCATTATGGAAGGTAGTCTGTGGTTCAGATTTTTGTTACTCCAATGGATAGTAGCCTTGACATTATGGAAGGTAGTCTGTCATTATGGAAGGTAGTCTGTTGTCGAGATTTTTGTTATTCCAATGGATGGTAACCTTGTCGTTATAAAAGGTAGTCTATTGTCGAGATTTTTGTTACTCCAATGGATGGTAGCCTTGTCATCTTGGAAGGTAGTCTGTTGTCAACATTTTTGTTACTCTAATGGATGGTAGCCTTGTCATTATGGAAGGTTGTCTGTCATTGAGATTTTTGTCACTCCAATGTATTATAGCATTGTCCATATGGAAGGTAGTCTGTTGTTCAGATTTTTGTTACTCCAATGGATAATAGCCTTGACATTATGGAATGTAGTCTGTCATTATGGATGGTAGTCTATTGTCGAGATTTTTGTTATTCCAATGGATGGTAACCTTGTCATTATAAAAGGTAGTCTTTTGTCGATATTTTTGTTACTCCAATGGATGGTAGCCTTGTAATTATGGAAGGTAGTCTGTTGTCGAGATTTTTGTTACTCCAATGGATGGTAGCCTTGTCATTATGGAAGGTAGTCTATCGTTGAGATTTCTGTTAGTCCAATGGATTGTATCCTTGTAATTATGGAAGGTAGTCTGTCATTGATATTTCGATTACTCCAATGGATTGTAGCCTTGTCATTATGGAAGGTAGTCTGTTGTTCAGATTTTTGTTACTCCAATGGATAGTAGCCTTGACATTATGGATGGTAGTCTGTCATTATGGAAGGTAGTCTGTTGTCGAGATTTTTGTTATTCCAATGGATGGTAACCTTGTCATTATAAAAGGTAGTCTTTTGTCGAGATTTTTGTTACTCCAATGGATGGTAGCCTTGTCATTATGGAAGGTAGTCTGTTGTTCAGAGTTTTGTTACTCCAATGGATAGTAGCCTTGACATTATGGAAGGTAGTCTGTCATTATGGAAGGTAGTCTGTGGTCGAGATTTTTGTTATTCCAATGGATAGTATCCTTGTCATTATAAAAGGTAGTCTTTTGTCGATATTTTTGTTACTCCAATGGATGGTAGCCTTGTAATTATGGAAGGTAGTATGTTGTCGAGATTTTTGTTACTTCATTGGATGGTAGCCTTGTCATTAAGGAAGGTAGTCTATCGTTGAGATTTTTGTTACTCCAATGGATTGTAGCCTTTTCATTATGAAAGGTAGTCTGTCGTTGAGATTTCGATTACTCCAATGGATTGTAGCCTTGTCATTATTGAAGGTAGTCTGTTGTTCAGATTTTTGTTACTCCAATGGATAGTAGCCTTGACACTATGGAAGGTAGTATGTCATTATGGAAGGTAGTCTGTTGTCGAGATTTTTGTTATTCCAATGGATGGTAAACTTATCATTATAAAAGGTAGTCTTTTGTCGAGATTTTTGTTACTCCAATGGATGGTAGCCTTGTAATTATGGAAGGTAGTCTGTTGTCGAGATTTTTGTTACTCCAATGGATGGTAGCATTGTCACTATGGAAGGTAGTCTGTTGTTCAGATTCTTGTTACCCCAAAGGATGGTAGCCTTGTCATTATAGAAGGTAGTATGTCATTATGGAAGGTAGTCTATTGTCGAGATTTTTGTTATTCCAATGGATGGTAACCTTGTCATTATAAAAGGTAGCCTTTTGTCGAGATTTTTGTTACTCCAATGGATGGTAGCCTTGTAATTATGGAAGGTAGTCTGTTGTCGAGATTTTTGTTACTCCAATGGATGGTAGCCTTGTCATTATGGAAGGAAGTATATCTTTGAGATTTCTGTTACTCCAATGGATTATAGCCTTGTCATTATGGAAGGTAGTCTGTCATTGTGGAAGGTAGTCTGTTGTCGAGATTTTTGTTATTCCAATGGATGGTAAACTTATCATTATAAAAGGTAGTCTTTTGTCGAGATTTTTGTTACTCCAATGGATGGTAGCCTTGTCATTATGGAAGGTAGTATGTTGTCAAGATTTTTGTTACTCCAATGGATGGTAGCCTTGTCACTATGGAAGGTAGTCTGTTGTTCATATTTTTGTTACTCCAATGGATAATAGCCTTGACATTATGGAAGGTAGTCTGTCATTATGGAAGGTAGTCTGTTGTCGATATTTTTGTTATTCCAATGGATGGTAACCTTGTCATTATAAAAGGTAGTCTTTTGTCGAGATTTTTGTTACTCCAATGGATGGTAGCCTTGTCATTATGGAAGATAGTCTGTTGTCGACATTTTTGTTACTCCAATGGATGGTAGCCTTGTCATTATGGAAGGTTGTCTGTCGTTGAGATTTATGTTACTCCAATGGATTATAGCCTTGTCATTATGGAAGGTAGTCTGTTGTTCAGATTTTTGTTACTGCAATGGATAATAGCCTTGACATTATGGAAGGTAGTCTGTCATTATGGAAGGTAGTCTGTTGTCGATATTTTTGTTATTCCAATGGATGGTAACCTTGTCATTATAAAAGGTAGTCTTTTGTCGAGATTTTTGTTACTCCAATGGATGGTAGCCTTGTAATTATGGAAGGTAGTTTGTTTTCGAGATTTTTGTTACTCCAATGGATGGTAGCCTTGTCATTATGGAAGGTAGTCTGTCGTTGAGATTTCTGTTACTCCAATGGATTATAACCTTATCATTATGGAAGGTAGTCTGTTGTTCAGATTTTTGTTACTCCAAAGGATGGTAGCCTTGTCATTATAGAAGGTAGTATGTCATTATGGAATGTAGTCTATTGTCGAGATTTTTGTTATTCCAATGGATGGTAACCTTGTCATTATAAAAGGTAGTCTTTTGTCGAGATTTTTGTTACTCCAATGGATGGTAGCCTTGTTATTATGGAAGGTAGTCTGTTGTCGAGAGTTTTGTTACTCCAATGGATGGTAGCCTTGTCATTATGGAATGTTGTCTGTCGTTGAGATTTCTGTTACTCCAATGGATTGTTGCCTTGTCATTATGGAAGGTAGTATGTCGTTGAGATTTCTATTACTCCAATGGATTGTAGCCTTGTCATTATGGAAGGTAGTCTGTTATTATGGAAGGTAGTCTTTTGTCGAGATTTTTGTTATTCCAATGGATGGTAACCTTGTCATTATAAAAGGTAGTCTTTTGTCGATATTTTTGTTACTCCAATGGATGGTAGTCTTGTAATTATGGAAGGTAGTCTGTTGTCGAGATTTTTGTTACTCCAATGGATGGTAGCCTTGTCATTATGGAAGGTAGTCTATCGTTGAGATTTCTGTTACTCCAATGGATTGTAGCCTTGTCATTATGGAAGGTAGTCTGTCGTTGAGATTTCTATTACTCCAATGGATTGTAGCCTTGTCATTATGGAAGGTGGTCTGTTGTTTAGATTTTTGTTACTCCAATGGATAGTAGCCTTGACATTATGGAAGGTAGTCTGTCATTATGGAAGGTAGTCTGTTGTCGAGGTTATTGTTATTCCAATGGATGGTAACCTTGTCATTATGGAAGGTAGTCTTTTGTCGAGATTTTTGTAACTCCAATGGATGGTAGCCTTGTTATTATGGAAGGTAGACTGTTTTCGAGAGTTTTGTTACTCCAATGGATGGTAGCCTTGTCATTATGGAACGTTGTCTGTCGTTGAGATTTCTGTTACTCCAATGGATTATAGCCTTGTCATTATGGAAGGTAGTCTGTTGTTCAGATTTTTGTTACACCAATGGATAGTAGCCTTGACATTATGGAAGGTAGTCTGTCATTATGGAAGGTAGTCTTTTGTCGAGATTTTTGTTATTCCAATGGATGGTAACCTTGTCATTATAAAAGGTAGTCTTTTGTCGATATTTTTGTTACTCCAATGGATGGTAGTCTTGTAATTATGGAAGGTAGTCTGTTGTCGAGATTTTTGTTACTCCAATGGATGGTAGCCTTGTCATTATGGAAGGTAGTATATCATTGAGATTTCTGTTACTCCAATGGATTGTAGCCTTGTCATTATGGAAGGTAGTCTGTCGTTGAGATTTCTGTTACTCCAATGGATTATAGCCTTGTCATTATGGAAGGTAGTCTGTTGTTCAGATTTTTGTTACACCAATGGATAGTAGCCTTGACATTATGGAAGGTAGTCTGTCATTATGGAAGGTAGTCTTTTGTCGAGATTTTTGTTATTCCAATGGATGGTAACCTTGTCATTATAAAAGGTAGTCTTTTGTCGATATTTTTGTTACTCCAATGGATGGTAGTCTTGTAATTATGGAAGGTAGTCTGTTGTCGAGATTTTTGTTACTCCAATGGATGGTAGCCTTGTCATTATGGAAGGTAGTATATCATTGAGATTTCTGTTACTCCAATGGATTGTAGCCTTGTCATTATGGAAGGTAGTCTGTCGTTGAGATTTCTATTACTCCAATGGATTGTAGCCTTGTCATTATGGAAGGTAGTCTGTTGTTCAGATTTTTGTTACTCCAATGGATAATAGCCTTGACATTATGGAAGGTAGTCTGTCATTATGGAAGGTAGTCTGTTGTCGATATTTTTGTTATTCCAATGGATGGTAACCTTGTAATTATAAAAGGTAGTCTTTTGTCGAGATTTTTGTTACTCCAATGGATGGTAGCCTTGTCATTATGGAAGGTAGTCTGTTGTCGACATTTTTGTTACTCCAATGGATGGTAGCCTTGTCATTATGGAAGCTTGTCTGTCGTTGAGATTTATGTTACTCCAATGGATTATAGCCTTGTCATTATGGAAGGTAGTCTGTTGTTCAGATTTTTGTTACTCCAATGGATAATAGCCTTGACATTATGGAAGGTAGTCTGTCATTATGGAAGGTAGTCTGTTGTCGATATTTTTGTTATTCCAATGGATGGTAACCTTGTCATTATAAAAGGTAGTCTTTTGTCGAGATTTTTGTTACTTCAATGGATGGTAGCCTTGTAATTATGGAAGGTAGTTTGTTTTCGAGATTTTTGTTACTCCAATGGATGGTAGCCTTGTCATTATGGAAGGTAGTCTGTCGTTGAGATTTCTGTTACTCCAATGGATTGTAACCTTGTCATTATGGAAGGTAGTCTGTTGTTCAGATTTTTGTTACTCCAAAGGATGGTAGCCTTGTCATTATAGAAGGTAGTATGTCATTATGGAATGTAGTCTATTGTCGAGATTTTTGTTATTCCAATGGATGGTAACCTTGTCATTATAAAAGGTAGTCTTTTGTCGAGATTTTTGTTACTCCAATGGATGGTAGCCTTGTTATTATGGAAGGTATTTTGTTGTCGAGAGTTTTGTTACTCCAATGGATGGTAGCCTTGTCATTATGGAATGTTGTCTGTCGTTGAGATTTCTGTTACTCCAATGGATTGTAGCCTTGTCATTATGGAAGGTAGTCTGTCGTTGAGATTTCTATTACTCCAATGGATTGTAGCCTTGTCATTATGGAAGGTAGTCTGTTGTTCAGATTTTTGTTACTCCAATGGATAGTAGCCTTGACATTATGGAAGGTAGTCTGTCATTATGGAAGTAGTCTGTTGTCGAGGTTATTGTTATTCCAATGGATGGTAAACTTGTCATTATAAAAGGTAGTCTTTTGTCGAGATTTTTGTTACTCCAATGGATGGTAGCCTTGTTATTATAGAAGGTAGTCTGTTGTCGAGAGTTTTGTTACTCCAATGGATGGTAGCCTTGTCATTATGGAATGTTGTCTGTCGTTGAGATTTCTGTTACTCCAATGGATTGTTGCCTTGTCATTATGGAAGGTAGTATGTCGTTGAGATTTCTATTACTCCAATGGATTGTAGCCTTGTCATTATGGAAGGTAGTCTGTTGTTCAGATTTTTGTTACTCCAATGGATAGTAGCCTTGACATTATGGAAGGTAGTCTGTCATTATGGAAGGTAGTCTGTTGTCGAGGTTATTGTTATTCCAATGGATGGTAAACTTGTGATTATAAAAGGTAGTCTTTTGTCGAGATTTTTGTTACTCCAATGGATGGTAGCCTTGTTATTATGGAAGGTAGTCTGTTGTCGAGAGTTTTTTTACTCCAATGGATGGTAGCCTTGTCATTATGGAATGTTGTCTGTCATTGAGATTTCTGTTACTCCAATGGATTATAGCCTTGTCATTATGGAAGGTAGTCTGTTGTTCAGATTTTTGTTACTCCAATAGATAGTAGCCTTGACATTATGGAAGGTAGTCTGTCATTATGGAAGGTAGTCTTTTGTCGAGATTTTTGTTATTCCAATGGATGGTAACCTTGTCATTATAAAAGGTAGTCTTTTGTCGATATTTTTGTTACTCCAATGGATGGTAGTCTTGTAATTATGGAAGGTAGTCTGTTGTCGAGATTTTTGTTACTCCAATGGATGGTAGCCTTGTCATTATGGAAGGTAGTCTATCGTTGAGATTTCTGTTACTCCAATGGATTGTAGCCTTGTCATTATGGAAGGTAGTCTGTCGTTGAGATTTCTATTACTCCAATGGATTGTAGCCTTGTCATTATGGAAGGTGGTCTGTTGTTTAGATTTTTGTTACTCCAATGGATAGTAGCCTTGACATTATGGAAGGTAGTCTGTCATTATGGAAGGTAGTCTGTTGTCGAGGTTATTGTTATTCCAATGGATGGTAACCTTGTCATTATGGAAGGTAGTCTTTTGTCGAGATTTTTGTAACTCCAATGGATGGTAGCCTTGTTATTATGGAAGGTAGTCTGTTTTCGAGAGTTTTGTTATTCCAATGGATGGTAGCCTTGTCATTATGGAACGTTGTCTGTCGTTGAGATTTCTGTTACTCCAATGGATTATAGCCTTGTCATTATGGAAGGTAGTCTGTTGTTCAGATTTTTGTTACACCAATGGATAGTAGCCTTGACATTATGGAAGGTAGTATGTCATTATGGAAGGTAGTCTTTTGTCGAGATTTTTGTTATTCCAATGGATGGTAACCTTGTCATTATAAAAGGTAGTCTTTTGTCGATATTTTTGTTACTCCAATGGATGGTAGTCTTGTAATTATGGAAGGTAGTCTGTTGTCGAGATTTTTGTTACTCCAATGGATGGTAGCCTTGTCATTATGGAAGGTAGTATATCATTGAGATTTCTGTTACTCCAATGGATTGTAGCCTTGTCATTATGGAAGGTAGTCTGTCGTTGAGATTTCTATTACTCCAATGGATTGTAGCCTTGTCATTATGGAAGGTAGTCTGTTGTTCAGATTTTTGTTACTCCAATGGATAATAGCCTTGACATTATGGAAGGTAGTCTGTCATTATGGAAGGTAGTCTGTTGTCGATATTTTTGTTATTCCAATGGATGGTAACCTTGTAATTATAACAGGTAGTCTTTTGTCGAGATTTTTGTTACTCCAATGGATGGTAGCCTTGTCATTATGGAAGGTAGTCTGTTGTCGACATTTTTGTTACTCCAATGGATGGTAGCCTTGTCATTATGGAAGCTTGTCTGTCGTTGAGATTTATGTTACTCCAATGGATTATAGCCTTTTCATTATGGAAGGTAGTCTGTTGTTCAGATTTTTGTTACTCCAATGGATAATAGCCTTGACATTATGGAAGGTAGTCTGTCATTATGGAAGGTAGTCTGTTGTCGATATTTTTGTTATTCCAATGGATGGTAACCTTGTCATTATAAAAGGTAGTCTTTTGTCGAGATTTTTGTTACTTCAATGGATGGTAGCCTTGTAATTATGGAAGGTAGTTTGTTTTCGAGATTTTTGTTACTCCAATGGATGGTAGCCTTGTCATTATGGAAGGTAGTCTGTCGTTGAGATTTCTGTTACTCCAATGGATTGTAACCTTGTCATTATGGAAGGTAGTCTGTTGTTCAGATTTTTGTTACTCCAAAGGATGGTAGCCTTGTCATTATAGAAGGTAGTATGTCATTATGGAATTTAGTCTATTGTCGAGATTTTTGTTATTCCAATGGATGGTAACCTTGTCATTATAAAAGGTAGTCTTTTGTCGAGATTTTTGTTACTCCAATGGATGGTAGCCTTGTTATTATGGAAGGTATTTTGTTGTCGAGAGTTTTGTTACTCCAATGGATGGTAGCCTTGTCATTATGGAATGTTGTCTGTCGTTGAGATTTCTGTTACTCCAATGGATTGTAGCCTTGTCATTATGGAAGGTAGTCTGTCGTTGAGATTTCTATTACTCCAATGGATTGTAGCCTTGTCATTATGGAAGGTAGTCTGTTGTTCAGATTTTTGTTACTCCAATGGATAGTAGCCTTGACATTATGGAAGGTAGTCTGTCATTATGGAAGTAGTCTGTTGTCGAGGTTATTGTTATTCCAATGGATGGTAAACTTGTCATTATAAAAGGTAGTCTTTTGTCGAGATTTTTGTTACTCCAATGGATGGTAGCCTTGTTATTATAGAAGGTAGTCTGTTGTCGAGAGTTTTGTTACTCCAATGGATGGTAGCCTTGTCATTATGGAATGTTGTCTGTCGTTGAGATTTCTGTTACTCCAATGGATTGTTGCCTTGTCATTATGGAAGGTAGTATGTCGTTGAGATTTCTATTACTCCAATGGATTGTAGCCTTGTCATTATGGAAGGTAGTCTGTCATTATGGAAGGTAGTCTTTTGTCGAGATTTTTGTTATTCCAATGGATGGTAACCTTGTCATTATAAAAGGTAGTCTTTTGTCGATATTTTTGTTACTCCAATGGATGGTAGTCTTGTAATTATGGAAGGTAGTCTGTTGTCGAGATTTTTGTTACTCCAATGGATGGTAGCCTTGTCATTATGGAAGGTAGTCTATCGTTGAGATTTCTGTACTCCAATGGATTGTAGCCTTGTCATTATGGAAGGTAGTCTGTCGTTGAGATTTCTATTACTCCAATGGATTGTAGCCTTGTCATTATGGAAGGTAGTCTGTTGGTCAGATTTTTGTTACTCCAATGGATAATAGCCTTGACATTATGGAAGGTAGTCTGTCATTATGGAAGGTAGTTTGTTGTCGAGATTTTTGTTATTCCAATGGATGGTAACCTTGTCATTATAAATGGTAGTCTTTTGTCGAGATTTTTGTTACTCCAATGGATGGTAGCCTTGTAATTATGGAACGTAGTTTGTTTTCGAGATTTTTGTTACTCCAATGGATGGTAGCCTTGTCATTATGGAAGGTAGTTTGTCGTTTAGATTTCTGTTACTCCAATGGATTGTAACCTTGTCATTATGGAAGGTAGTCTGTTGTTCAGATTTTTGTTACTCCAAAGGATGGTAGCCTTGTCATTATAGAAGGTAGTATGTCATTATGGAATGTAGTCTATTGTCGAGATTTTTGTTATTCCAATGGATGGTAACCTTATCATTATAAAAGGTAGTCTTTGTCGAGATTTTTGTTACTCCAATGGATGGTAGCCTTGTTATTATGGAAGGTAGTCTGTTGTCGAGAGTTTTGTTACTCCAACGGATGGTAGCCTTGTCATTATGGAATGTTGTCTGTCGTTGAGATTTCTGTTGCTCCAATGGATTGTAGCCTTGTCATTATGGAAGGTAGTCTGTCGTTGAGATTTCTATTACTCCAATGGATTGTAGCCTTGTCATTATGGAAGGTAGTCTGTTGTTCAGATTTTTGTTACTCCAATGGATAGTAGCCTTGACATTATGGAAGGTAGTCTGTCATTATGGAAGGTAGTCTGTTGTCGAGGTTATTGTTATTCCAATGGATGGTAAACTTGTGATTATAAAAGGTAGTCTTTTGTCGAGATTTTTGTTACTCCAATGGATGGTAGCCTTGTTATTATGGAAGGTAGTCTGTTGTCGAGAGATTTTTTACTCCAATGGATGGTAGCCTTGTCATTATGGAATGTTGTCTGTCGTTGAGATTTCTGTTACTCCAATGGATTATAGCCTTGTCATTATGGAAGGTAGTCTGTTGTTCAGATTTTTGTTACTCCAATGGATAATAGCCTTGACATTATGGAAGGTAGTCTGTCATTATGGAAGGTAGTCTATTGTCGAGATTTTTGTTATTCCAATGGATGGTAACCTTGTCATTATAAAAGGTAGTCTTTTGTCGATATTTTTGTTACTCCAATGGATGGTAGTCTTGTAATTATGGAAGGTAGTCTGTTGTCGAGATTTTTGTTACTCCAATGGATGGTAGCCTTGTCATTATGGAAGGTAGTCTATCATTGAGATTTCTGTTACTCCAATGGATTGTAGCCTTGTCATTATGGAAGGTAGTCTGTCGTTGAGATTTCTATTACTCCAATGGATTGTAGCCTTGTCATTATGGAAGGTAGTCTGTCGTTGAGATTTCTATTACTCCAATGGATTGTAGCCTTGTCATTATGGAAGGTAGTCTGTTGTTCAGATTTTTGTTACTCCAATGGATAGTAGCCTTGACATTATGGAAGGTAGTCTGTCATTATGGAAGTAGTCTGTTGTCGAGGTTATTGTTATTCCAATGGATGGTAAACTTGTCATTATAAAAGGTAGTCTTTTGTCGAGATTTTTGTTACTCCAATGGATGGTAGCCTTGTTATTATGGAAGGTAGTCTGTTGTCGAGAGTTTTGTTACTCCAATGGATGGTAGCCTTGTCATTATGGAATGTTGTCTGTCGTTGAGATTTCTGTTATTCCAATGGATTATAGCCTTGTCATTATGGAAGGTAGTATGTTGTTCAGATTTTTGTTACTCCAATGGATAGTAGCCTTGACATTATGGAAGGTAGTCTGTCATTATGGAAGGTAGTCTTTTGTCGAGATTTTTGTTATTCCAATGGATGGTAACCTTGTCATTATAAAAGGTAGTCTTTTGTCGATATTTTTGTTACTCCAATGGATGGTAGTCTTGTAATTATGGAAGGTAGTCTGTTGTCGAGATTTTTGTTACTCCAATGGATGGTAGCCTTGTCATTATGGAAGGTAGTCTATCGTTGAGATTTCTGTACTCCAATGGATTGTAGCCTTGTCATTATGGAAGGTAGTCTGTCGTTGAGATTTCTATTACTCCAATGGATTGTAGCCTTGTCATTATGGAAGGTAGTCTGTTGGTCAGATTTTTGTTACTCCAATGGATAATAGCCTTGACATTATGGAAGGTAGTCTGTCATTATGGAAGGTAGTTTGTTGTCGAGATTTTTGTTATTCCAATGGATGGTAACCTTGTCATTATAAATGGTAGTCTTTTGTCGAGATTTTTGTTACTCCAATGGATGGTAGCCTTGTAATTATGGAAGGTAGTTTGTTTTCGAGATTTTTGTTACTCCAATGGATGGTAGCCTTGTCATTATGGAAGGTAGTTTGTCGTTTAGATTTCTGTTACTCCAATGGATTGTAACCTTGTCATTATGGAAGGTAGTCTGTTGTTCAGATTTTTGTTACTCCAAAGGATGGTAGCCTTGTCATTATAGAAGGTAGCATGTCATTATGGAATGTAGTCTATTGTCGAGATTTTTGTTATTCCAATGGATGGTAACCTTATCATTATAAAAGGTAGTCTTTTGTCGAGATTTTTGTTACTCCAATGGATGGTAGCCTTGTTATTATGGAAGGTAGTCTGTTGTCGAGAGTTTTGTTACTCCAACGGATGGTAGCCTTGTCATTATGGAATGTTGTCTGTCGTTGAGATTTTTGTTGCTCCAATGGATTGTAGCCTTGTAATTATGGAAGGTAGTCTGTCGTTGAGATATCTATTACTCTAATGGATTGTAGCCTTGTCATTATGGAAGGTAGTCTGTTGTTCATATTTTTGTTACTCCAATGGATAGTAGCCTTGGCATTATGGAAGGTAGTCTGTCATTATGGAAGGTAGTCTGTTGTCGAGGTTATTGTTATTCCAATGGATGGTAAACTTGTGATTATAAAAGGTAGTCTTTTGTCGAGATTTTTGTTACTCCAATGGATGGTAGCCTTGTTATTATGGAAGGTAGTCTGTTGTCGAGAGTTTTTTTACTCCAATGGATGGTAGCCTTGTCATTATGGAATGTTGTCTGTCGTTGAGATTTCTGTTACTCCAATGGATTATAGCCTTGTCATTATGGAAGGTAGTCTGTTGTTCAGATTTTTGTTACTCCAATGGATAATAGCCTTGACATTATGGAAGGTAGTCTGTCATTATGGAAGGTAGTCTATTGTCGAGATTTTTGTTATTCCAATGGATGGTAACCTTGTCATTATAAAAGGTAGTCTTTTGTCGATATTTTTGTTACTCCAATGGATGGTAGTCTTGTAATTATGCAAGGTAGTCTGTTGTCGAGATTTTTGTTACTCCAATGGATGGTAGCCTTGTCATTATGGAAGGTAGTCTATCATTGAGATTTCTGTTACTCCAATGGATTGTAGCCTTGTCATTATGGAAGGTAGTCTGTCGTTGAGATTTCTATTACTCCAATGGATTGTAGCCTTGTCATTATGGAAGGTGGTCTGTTGTTCAGATTTTTGTTACTCCAATGGATAGTAGCCTTGACATTATGGAAGGTAGTCTGTCATTATGGAAGGTAGTCTGTTGTCGAGGTTATTGTTATTCCAATGGATGGTAACCTTGTCATTATGGAAGGTAGTCTTTTGTCGAGATTTTTGTTACTCCAATGGATGGTAGCCTTGTTATTATGGAAGGTAGTCTGTTGTCGAGAGTTTTGTTACTCCAATGGATGGTAGCCTTGTCATTATGGAATGTTGTCTGTCGTTGAGATTTCTGTTACTCCAATGGATTATAGCCTTGTCATTATGGAAGGTAGTCTGTTGTTCAGATTTTTGTTACTCCAATGGATAGTAGCCTTGACATTATGGAAGGTAGTCTGTCATTATGTAAGGTAGTCTTTTGTCGAGATTTTTGTTATTCCAATGGATGGTAACCTTGTCATTATAAAAGGTAGTCTTTTGTCGATATTTTTGTTACTCCAATGGATGGTAGTCTTGTAATTATGGAAGGTAGTCTGTTGTCGAGATTTTTGTTACTCCAATGGATGGTAGCCTTGTCATTATGGAAGGTAGTCTATCGTTGAGATTTCTGATACTCCAATGGATTGTAGCCTTGTCATTATGGAAGGTAGTCTGTCGTTGAGATTTCTATTACTCCAATGGATTGTAGCCTTGTCATTATGGAAGGTAGTCTGTTGTTCAGATTTTTGTTACTCCAATGGATAATAGCCTTGACATTATGGAAGGTAGTCTGTCATTATGGAAGGTAGTTTGTTGTCGATATTTTTGTTATTCCAATGGATGGTAACCTTGTAATTATAAAAGGTAGTCTTTTGTCGAGATTTTTGTTACTCCAATGGATGGTAGCCTTGTCATTATGGAAGGTAGTCTGTTGTCGACATTTTTGTTACTCCAATGGATGGTAGCCTTGTCATTATGGAAGGTTGTCTTTCGTTGAGATTTATGTTACTCCAATGGATTATAGCCTTGTCATTATGGAAGGTAGTCTGTTGTTCAGATTTTTGTTACTCCAATGAATAATAGCCTTGACATTATGGAAGGTAGTCTGTCATTATGGAAGGTAGTCTGTTGTCGATATTTTTGTTATTCCAATGGATGGTAACCTTGTCATTATAAAAGGTAGTCTTTTGTCGAGATTTTTGTTACTCCAATGGATGGTAGCCTTGTAATTATTGAAGGTAGTTTGTTTTCGAGATTTTTGTTACTCCAATGGATGGTAGTCTGTCGTTGAGATTTTTGTTACTCCAATGGATTGTAACCTTGTCATTATGGAAGGTAGTCTGTTGTTCAGATTTTTGTTACTCCAAAGGATGGTAGCCTTGTCATTATAGAAGGTAGTATGTCATTATGGAATGTAGTCTATTGTCGAGATTTTTGTTATTCCAATGGATGGTAACCTTGTCATTATAAAAGGTAGTTTTTGTCGAGATTTTTGTTACTCCAATGGATGGTAGCCTTGTTATTATGGAAGGTAGTCTGTTGTCGAGAGTTTTGTTACTCCAATGGATGGTAGCCTTGTCATTATGGAATGTTGTCTGTCGTTGAGATTTCTGTTACTCCAATGGATTATAGCCTTGTCATTATGGAAGGTAGTCTGTTGTTCAGATTTTTGTTACTCCAATGGATAATAGCCTTGACATTATGGAAGGTAGTCTGTCATTATGGAAGGTAGTCTATTGTCGAGATTTTTGTTATTCCAATGGATGGTAACCTTGTCATTATAAAAGGTAGTCTTTTGTCGATATTTTTGTTACTCCAATGGATGGTAGTCTTGTAATTATGGAAGGTAGTCTGTTGTCGAGATTTTTGTTACTCCAATGGATGGTAGCCTTGTCATTATGGAAGGTAGTCTATCATTGAGATTTCTGTTACTCCAATGGATTGTAGCCTTGTCATTATGGAAGGTAGTCTGTCGTTGAGATTTCTATTACTCCAATGGATTGTAGCCTTGTCATTATGGAAGGTGGTCTGTTGTTCAGATTTTTGTTACTCCAATGGATAGTAGCCTTGACATTATGGAAGGTAGTCTGTCATTATGGAAGGTAGTCTGTTGTCGAGGTTATTGTTATTCCAATGGATGGTAACCTTGTCATTATGGAAGGTAGTCTTTTGTCGAGATTTTTGTTACTCCAATGGATGGTAGCCTTGTTATTATGGAAGGTAGTCTGTTGTCGAGAGTTTTGTTACTCCAATGGATGGTAGTCTGTCGTTGAGATTTTTGTTACTCCAATGGATTGTAACCTTGTCATTATGGAAGGTAGTCTGTTGTTCAGATTTTTGTTACTCCAAAGGATGGTAGCCTTGTCATTATAGAAGGTAGTATGTCATTATGGAATGTAGTCTATTGTCGAGATTTTTGTTATTCCAATGGATGGTAACCTTGTCATTATAAAAGGTAGTCTTTTGTCGAGATTTTTGTTACTCCAATGGATGGTAGCCTTGTTATTATGGAAGGTAGTCTGTTGTCGAGAGTTTTGTTACTCCAATGGATGGTAGCCTTGTCATTATGGAATGTTGTCTGTCGTTGAGATTTCTGTTACTCCAATGGATTGTAGCCTTGTCATTATGGAAGGTAGTATGTCGTTGAGATTTCTATTACTCCAATGGATTGTAGCCTTGTCATTATGGAAGGTAGTCTGTTGTTCAGATTTTTGTTACTCCAATGGATAGTAGCCTTGACATTATGGAAGGTAGTCTGTCATTATGGAAGGTAGTCTGTTGTCGAGGTTATTGTTATTCCAATGGATGGTAAACTTGTCATTATAAAAGGTAGTCTTTTGTCGAGATTTTTGTTACTCCAATGGATGGTAGCCTTGTTATTATGGAAGGTAGTCTGTTGTCGAGAGTTTTGTTACTCCAATGGATGGTAGCCTTGTCATTATGGAATGTTGTCTGTCGTTGAGATTTCTGTTACTCCAATGGATTATAGCCTTGTCATTATGGAAGGTAGTCTGTTGTTCAGATTTTTGTTACTCAATTGGATAGTAGCCTTGACATTATGGAAGGTAGTCTGTCATTATGGAAGGTAGTCTGTTGTCTAGATTTTTGTTATTCCAATGGATGGTAACCTTGTCGTTATAAAAGGTAGTCTTTTGTGGAGATTTTTGTTACTCCAATGGATGGTAGCCTTGTCATTATAAAAGGTAGTTTGTTGTCGACATTTTTGTTACTCTAATGGATGGTAGCCTTGTCATTATGGAAGGTTGTCTGTCATTGATATTTTTGTCACTCCAATGTATTATAGCATTGTCCATATGGAAGGTAGTCTGTTGTTCAGATTTTTGTTACTCCAATGGATAATAGCCTTGACATTATGGAAGGTAGTCTGTCATTATGGATGGTAGTCTATTGTCGAGATTTTTGTTATTCCAATGGATGGTAACCTTGTCATTATAAAAGGTAGTCTTTTGTCGAGATTTTTGTTACTCCAATGGACGGTAGCCTTGTAATTATGGAAGGTAGTCTGTTGTCGAGATTTTTGTTACTCCAATGGATGGTAGCCTTGTCATTATGGAAGGTAGTCTATCGTTGAGATTTCTGTTAGTCCAATGGATTGTAGCCTTGTCATTATGGAAGGTAGTCTGTCATTGATATTTCGGTTACTCCAATGGATTGTAGCTTTGTCATTATGGAAGGTAGTCTGTTGCTCAGATTTTTGTTACTCCAATGGATAGTAGCCTTGACGTTATGGAAGGTAGTCTGTCATTATGGAAGGTAGTCTGTTGTCGAGATTTTTGTTATTCCAATGGATGGTAACCTTGTCATTATAAAAGGTAGTCTTTTGTCGAGATTTTTGTTACTCCAATGGATGGTAGCCTTGTCATTATGGAAGGTAGTATGTTGTCGACATTTTTGTTACTCCAATGGATGGTAGCCTTGTCATTATGGAAGGTTGTCTGTCGTTGAGATTTATGTTACTCCAATGGATTATAGCCTTGTCATTATGGAAGGTAGTCTGTTGTTCAAATTTTTGTTACTCCAATGGATAGTAGCCTTGACATTGTGGAAGGTAGTCTGTCATTATGGAAGGTAGTCTGTTGTCTAGATTTTTGTTATTCCAATGGATGGTTAACTTGTCATTATAAAATGTAGTCTTTTGTCGATATTTTTGTTACTCCAATGGATGGTAGCCTTGTAATTATGGAAGTTAGTCTTTTGTCGTATTTTTGTTACTCCAATGGATGGTAGCCTTGTAATTATGGAAGGTAGTCTGTTGTCGAGATTTTTGTTACTATAATGGTTGGTAGCCTTGTCACTATGGAAGGTAGTCTATCGTTGAGATTTCTGTTACTCCAATGGATTGTAGCCTTGTAATTATGGAAGGTAGTCTGTCGTTGAGATTTCGATTACTCCAATGGATTGTAGCCTTGTCATTATGGAAGGTAGTCTGTTGTTCAGATTTTTGTTACTCCAATGGATAGTAGCCTTGACATTATGGAAGGTAGTCTGTCATTATGGAAGGTAGTCTGTTGTCGAGATTTTTGTTATTCCAAAGGATGGTAACCTTGTCGTTATAAAAGGTAGTCTTTTGTCGAGATTTTTGTTACTCCAATGGATGGTAGCCTTGTCATTATGGAAGGTAGTCTGTTGTCGACATTTTTGTTACTCCAATGGACGGTAGCCTTGTCATTATGGAAGGTTGTCTGTCATTGAGATTTTTGTTACTCCAATGGATTATAGCCTTGTCATTTTGGAAGGTAGTCTGTTGTTCAGATTTTTTTTACTCCAATGGATAGTAGCCTTGAAATTATGGAAGGTAGTCTGTCATTATGGAAGGTAGTCTGTTGTCGAGATTTTTGTTATTCCAATGGATGGTAACCTTGTCATTATAAAAGGTAGTCTTTTGTCGATATTTTTGTTACTCCAATGGATGGTATCCTTGTAATTATGGAAAGTAGTCTGTTGTCGAGATTTTTATTACTCCAATGGATGGTAGCCTTGTCATTATGGAAGGTAGTCCGTTGTCGAGATTTTTGTTATTCCAATGGATGGTAACGTTGTCATTATAAAAGGTAGTCTTTTGTCGAGATTTTTGTTACTCCAATGGATGGTAGCCTTGTCATTATGGAAGGTAGTCTGTTGTCGAGATTTTTGTTATTCTAATGGATGGTAACCTTGTCATTATAAAAGGTAGTCTTTTGTCGATATTTTTGTTACTCCAAATGGATGGTAGCCTTGTAATTATGGAAGGTAGTCTGTTGTCGAGATTTTTGTTACTCCAATGGATGGTAGCCTTGTCACTATGGAAGGTAGTCTATCGTTGAGATTTCTGTTACTCCAATGGATTGTAGCCTTGTCATTATGGAAGGTAGTCTATCGTTGAGATTTCGATTACTCCAATGGATTGTAGCCTTGTCATTATGGAAGGTAGTCTGTTGTTCAGATTTTTGTTACTCCAATGGATAGTAGCCTTGACATTATGGAAGGTAGTCTGTCATTATGGAAGGTAGTCTGTTGTCTAGATTTTTGTTATTCCAATGGATGGTAACCTTGTCGTTATAAAAGGTAGTCTTTTGTCGAGATTTTTGTTACTCCAATGGATGGTAGCCTTGTCATTATAAAAGGTAGTCTGTTGTCGACATTTTTGTTACTCCAATGGATGGTAGCCTTGTCATTATGGAAGGTTGTCTGTCATTGAGATTTTTGTTACTCCAATGGATTTTAGCCTTGTCATTATGGAAGGTAGTCTGTTGTTCAGATTTTTGTTACTCCAATGGATAGTAGCCTTGACATTATGGAAGGTAGTATGTTGTCGAGATTTTTGTTATTCTAATGGAT
This sequence comes from Vicia faba, assembly GCA_948472305.1. Taxonomy (NCBI): domain Eukaryota; kingdom Viridiplantae; phylum Streptophyta; class Magnoliopsida; order Fabales; family Fabaceae; genus Vicia; species Vicia faba. Next base: position 558,707,220 of record OX451739.1, read on the forward strand.
GGTAACCTTGTCATTATAAAAGGTAGTCTTTTGTCGATATTTTTGTTACTCCAATGGATGGTAGCCTTGTAATTATGGAAGGTAGTTTGTTGTCGAGATTTTTGTTATTCCAATGGATGGTAGCCTTGTCACTATAGAAGGTAGTCTATCGTTGAGATTTATGTTACTCCAATGGATTGTAGCCTTGTCATTATGGAAGGTAGTCTGTCGTTGAGATTTCGATTACTCCAATGGATTGTAGCCTTGTCATTATGGAAGGTAGTCTGTTGTTCAGATTTTTGTTACTCCAATGGATAATAGCCTTGACTTTATGGAAGGTAGTCTGTCATTATGGAAGGTAGTCTGTTGTCGAGATTTTTGTTATTCCAATGGATGGTAACCTTGTCGTTATAAAAGGTAGTCTTTTGTCGAGATTTTTTTTACTCCAATGGATGGTAGCCTTGTCATTATAAAAGGTAGTCTGTTGTCGACATTTTTGTTACTCCAATGGATGGTAGCCTTGTCATTATGGAAGGTTGTCTGTCATTGAGATTTTTGTTACTCCAATGGATTTTAGCCTTGTCATTATGGAAAGTAGTCTGTTGTTCAGATTTTTGTTACTCCAATGGATAGTAGCCTTGACATTACGGAAGGTAGTCTGTCATTATGGATGGTAGTCTATTGTCGAGATATTTGTTATTCCAATGGATGGTAGCCTTGTCATTATAAAAGGTAGTCTTTTGTCGATATTTTTGTTACTCCAATGGATGGTAGTCTTGTAATTATGGAAGGTAGTCTGTTGTCGAGATTTTTGTTACTCCAATGGATGGTAGCCTTGTCATTATGGAAGGTAGTCTATCGTTGAGATTTCTGTACTCCAATAGATTGTAGCCTTGTCATTATGGAAGGTAGTCTGTCGTTGAGATTTCTATTACTCCAATGGATTGTAGCCTTGTCATTATGGAAGGTAGTCTGTTGGTCAGATTTTTGTTACTCCAATGGATAATAGCCTTGACATTATGGAAGGTAGTCTGTCATTATGGAAGGTAGTTTGTTGTCGAGATTTTTGTTATTCCAATGGATGGTAACCTTGTCATTATAAATGGTAGTCTTTTGTCGAGATTTTTGTTACTCCAATGGATGGTAGCCTTGTAATTATGGAAGGTAGTTTGTTTTCGAGATTTTTGTTACTCCAATGGATGGTAGCCTTGTCATTATGGAAGGTAGTCTGTCGTTTAGATTTCTGTTACTCCAATGGATTGTAACCTTGTCATTATGGAAGGTAGTCTGTTGTTCAGATTTTTGTTACTCCAAAGGATGGTAGCCTTGTCATTATAGAAGGTAGTATGTCATTATGGAATGTAGTCTATTGTCGAGATTTTTGTTATTCCAATGGATGGTAACCTAGTCATTATAAAAGGTAGTCTTTTGTCGAGATTTTTGTTACTCCAATGGATGGTAGCCTTGTTATTATGGAAGGTAGTCTGTTGTCGAGAGTTTTGTTACTCCAATGGATGGTAGCCTTGTCATTATGGAATGTTGTCTGTCGTTGAGATTTCTGTTACTCCAATGGATTGTAGCCTTGTCATTATGGAAGGTAGTATGTCGTTGAGATTTCTATTACTCCAATGGATTGTAGCCTTGTCATTATGGAAGGTAGTCTGTTGTTCAGATTTTTGTTACTCCAATGGATAGTAGCCTTGACATTATGGAAGGTAGTCTGTCATTATGGAAGGTAGTCTGTTGTCGAGGTTATTGTTATTCCAATGGATGGTAAACTTGTCATTATAAAAGGTAGTCTTTTGTCGAGATTTTTGTTACTCCAATGGATGGTAGCCTTGTTATTATGGAAGGTAGTCTGTTGTCGAGAGTTTTGTTACTCCAATGGATGGTAGCCTTGTCATTATGGAATGTTGTCTGTCGTTGAGATTTCTGTTACTCCAATGGATTATAGCCTTGTCATTATGGAAGGTAGTCTGTTGTTCAGATTTTTGTTACTCAATTGGATAGTAGCCTTGACATTATGGAAGGTAGTCTGTCATTATGGAAGGTAGTCTGTTGTCTAGATTTTTGTTATTCCAATGGGTGGTAACCTTGTCGTTATAAAAGGTAGTCTTTTGTGGAGATTTTTGTTACTCCAATGGATGGTAGCCTTGTCATTATAAAAGGTAGTTTGTTGTCGACATTTTTGTTACTCTAATGGATGGTAGCCTTGTCATTATGGAAGGTTGTCTGTCATTGATATTTTTGTCACTCCAATGTATTATAGCATTGTCCATATGGAAGGTAGTCTGTTGTTCAGATTTTTGTTACTCCAATGGATAATAGCCTTGACATTATGGAAGGTAGTCTGTCATTATGGATGGTAGTCTATTGTCGAGATTTTTGTTATTCCAATGGATGGTAACCTTGTCATTATAAAAGGTAGTCTTTTGTCGAGATTTTTGTTACTCCAATGGACGGTAGCCTTGTAATTATGGAAGGTAGTCTGTTGTCGAGATTTTTGTTACTCCAATGGATGGTAGCCTTGTCATTATGGAAGGTAGTCTATCGTTGAGATTTCTGTTAGTCCAATGGATTGTAGCCTTGTCATTATGGAAGGTAGTCTGTCATTGATATTTCGGTTACTCCAATGGATTGTAGCTTTGTCATTATGGAAGGTAGTCTGTTGCTCAGATTTTTGTTACTCCAATGGATAGTAGCCTTGACGTTATGGAAGGTAGTCTGTCATTATGGAAGGTAGTCTGTTGTCGAGATTTTTGTTATTCCAATGGATGGTAACCTTGTCATTATAAAAGGTAGTCTTTTGTCGAGATTTTTGTTACTCCAATGGATGGTAGCCTTGTCATTATGGAAGGTAGTATGTTGTCGACATTTTTGTTACTCCAATGGATGGTAGCCTTGTCATTATGGAAGGTTGTCTGTCGTTGAGATTTATGTTACTCCAATGGATTATAGCCTTGTCATTATGGAAGGTAGTCTGTTGTTCAAATTTTTGTTACTCCAATGGATAGTAGCCTTGACATTGTGGAAGGTAGTCTGTCATTATGGAAGGTAGTCTGTTGTCTAGATTTTTGTTATTCCAATGGATGGTTAACTTGTCATTATAAAATGTAGTCTTTTGTCGATATTTTTGTTACTCCAATGGATGGTAGCCTTGTAATTATGGAAGTTAGTCTTTTGTCGTATTTTTGTTACTCCAATGGATGGTAGCCTTGTAATTATGGAAGGTAGTCTGTTGTCGAGATTTTTGTTACTATAATGGTTGGTAGCCTTGTCACTATGGAAGGTAGTCTATCGTTGAGATTTCTGTTACTCCAATGGATTGTAGCCTTGTAATTATGGAAGGTAGTCTGTCGTTGAGATTTCGATTACTCCAATGGATTGTAGCCTTGTCATTATGGAAGGTAGTCTGTTGTTCAGATTTTTGTTACTCCAATGGATAGTAGCCTTGACATTATGGAAGGTAGTCTGTCATTATGGAAGGTAGTCTGTTGTCGAGATTTTTGTTATTCCAAAGGATGGTAACCTTGTCGTTATAAAAGGTAGTCTTTTGTCGAGATTTTTGTTACTCCAATGGATGGTAGCCTTGTCATTATGGAAGGTAGTCTGTTGTCGACATTTTTGTTACTCCAATGGACGGTAGCCTTGTCATTATGGAAGGTTGTCTGTCATTGAGATTTTTGTTACTCCAATGGATTATAGCCTTGTCATTTTGGAAGGTAGTCTGTTGTTCAGATTTTTTTTACTCCAATGGATAGTAGCCTTGAAATTATGGAAGGTAGTCTGTCATTATGGAAGGTAGTCTGTTGTCGAGATTTTTGTTATTCCAATGGATGGTAACCTTGTCATTATAAAAGGTAGTCTTTTGTCGATATTTTTGTTACTCCAATGGATGGTATCCTTGTAATTATGGAAAGTAGTCTGTTGTCGAGATTTTTATTACTCCAATGGATGGTAGCCTTGTCATTATGGAAGGTAGTCCGTTGTCGAGATTTTTGTTATTCCAATGGATGGTAACGTTGTCATTATAAAAGGTAGTCTTTTGTCGAGATTTTTGTTACTCCAATGGATGGTAGCCTTGTCATTATGGAAGGTAGTCTGTTGTCGAGATTTTTGTTATTCTAATGGATGGTAACCTTGTCATTATAAAAGGTAGTCTTTTGTCGATATTTTTGTTACTCCAAATGGATGGTAGCCTTGTAATTATGGAAGGTAGTCTGTTGTCGAGATTTTTGTTACTCCAATGGATGGTAGCCTTGTCACTATGGAAGGTAGTCTATCGTTGAGATTTCTGTTACTCCAATGGATTGTAGCCTTGTCATTATGGAAGGTAGTCTATCGTTGAGATTTCGATTACTCCAATGGATTGTAGCCTTGTCATTATGGAAGGTAGTCTGTTGTTCAGATTTTTGTTACTCCAATGGATAGTAGCCTTGACATTATGGAAGGTAGTCTGTCATTATGGAAGGTAGTCTGTTGTCTAGATTTTTGTTATTCCAATGGATGGTAACCTTGTCGTTATAAAAGGTAGTCTTTTGTCGAGATTTTTGTTACTCCAATGGATGGTAGCCTTGTCATTATAAAAGGTAGTCTGTTGTCGACATTTTTGTTACTCCAATGGATGGTAGCCTTGTCATTATGGAAGGTTGTCTGTCATTGAGATTTTTGTTACTCCAATGGATTTTAGCCTTGTCATTATGGAAGGTAGTCTGTTGTTCAGATTTTTGTTACTCCAATGGATAGTAGCCTTGACATTATGGAAGGTAGTATGTTGTCGAGATTTTTGTTATTCTAATGGATGGTAACCTTGTCATTATAAAAGGTAGTCTTTTGTCGATATTTTTGTTACTCCAATGGATGGTAGCCTTGTAATTATGGAAGGTAGTTTGTTGTCGAGATTTTTGTTATTCCAATGGATGGTAGCCTTGTCACTATAGAAGGTAGTCTATCGTTGAGATTTATGTTACTCCAATGGATTGTAGCCTTGTCATTATGGAAGGTAGTCTGTCGTTGAGATTTCGATTACTCCAATGGATTGTAGCCTTGTCATTATGGAAGGTAGTCTGTTGTTCAGATTTTTGTTACTCCAATGGATAATAGCCTTGACTTTATGGAAGGTAGTCTGTCATTATGGAAGGTAGTCTGTTGTCGAGATTTTTGTTATTCCAATGGATGGTAACCTTGTCGTTATAAAAGGTAGTCTTTTGTCGAGATTTTTTTTACTCCAATGGATGGTAGCCTTGTCATTATAAAAGGTAGTCTGTTGTCGACATTTTTGTTACTCCAATGGATGGTAGCCTTGTCATTATGGAAGGTTGTCTGTCATTGAGATTTTTGTTACTCCAATGGATTTTAGCCTTGTCATTATGGAAAGTAGTCTGTTGTTCAGATTTTTGTTACTCCAATGGATAGTAGCCTTGACATTACGGAAGGTAGTCTGTCATTATGGATGGTAGTCTATTGTCGAGATATTTGTTATTCCAATGGATGGTAGCCTTGTCATTATAAAAGGTAGTCTTTTGTCGATATTTTTGTTACTCCAATGGATGGTAGTCTTGTAATTATGGAAGGTAGTCTGTTGTCGAGATTTTTGTTACTCCAATGGATGGTAGCCTTGTCATTATGGAAGGTAGTCTATCGTTGAGATTTCTGTACTCCAATAGATTGTAGCCTTGTCATTATGGAAGGTAGTCTGTCGTTGAGATTTCTATTACTCCAATGGATTGTAGCCTTGTCATTATGGAAGGTAGTCTGTTGGTCAGATTTTTGTTACTCCAATGGATAATAGCCTTGACATTATGGAAGGTAGTCTGTCATTATGGAAGGTAGTTTGTTGTCGAGATTTTTGTTATTCCAATGGATGGTAACCTTGTCATTATAAATGGTAGTCTTTTGTCGAGATTTTTGTTACTCCAATGGATGGTAGCCTTGTAATTATGGAAGGTAGTTTGTTTTCGAGATTTTTGTTACTCCAATGGATGGTAGCCTTGTCATTATGGAAGGTAGTCTGTCGTTTAGATTTCTGTTACTCCAATGGATTGTAACCTTGTCATTATGGAAGGTAGTCTGTTGTTCAGATTTTTGTTACTCCAAAGGATGGTAGCCTTGTCATTATAGAAGGTAGTATGTCATTATGGAATGTAGTCTATTGTCGAGATTTTTGTTATTCCAATGGATGGTAACCTAGTCATTATAAAAGGTAGTCTTTTGTCGAGATTTTTGTTACTCCAATGGATGGTAGCCTTGTTATTATGGAAGGTAGTCTGTTGTCGAGAGTTTTGTTACTCCAATGGATGGTAGCCTTGTCATTATGGAATGTTGTCTGTCGTTGAGATTTCTGTTACTCCAATGGATTGTAGCCTTGTCATTATGGAAGGTAGTATGTCGTTGAGATTTCTATTACTCCAATGGATTGTAGCCTTGTCATTATGGAAGGTAGTCTGTTGTTCAGATTTTTGTTACTCCAATGGATAGTAGCCTTGACATTATGGAAGGTAGTCTGTCATTATGGAAGGTAGTCTGTTGTCGAGGTTATTGTTATTCCAATGGATGGTAAACTTGTCATTATAAAAGGTAGTCTTTTGTCGAGATTTTTGTTACTCCAATGGATGGTAGCCTTGTTATTATGGAAGGTAGTCTGTTGTCGAGAGTTTTGTTACTCCAATGGATGGTAGCCTTGTCATTATGGAATGTTGTCTGTCGTTGAGATTTCTGTTACTCCAATGGATTATAGCCTTGTCATTATGGAAGGTAGTCTGTTGTTCAGATTTTTGTTACTCAATTGGATAGTAGCCTTGACATTATGGAAGGTAGTCTGTCATTATGGAAGGTAGTCTGTTGTCTAAATTTTTGTTATTCCAATGGATGGTAACCTTGTCGTTATAAAAGGTAGTCTTTTGTGGAGATTTTTGTTACTCCAATGGATGGTAGCCTTGTCATTATAAAAGGTAGTCTGTTGTCGACATTTTTGTTACTCTAATGGATGGTAGCCTTGTCATTATGGAAGGTTGTCTGTCATTGAAATTTTTGTCACTCCAATGTATTATAGCATTGTCCATATGGAAGGTAGTCTGTTGTTCAGATTTTTGTTACTCCAATGGATAATAGCCTTGACATTATGGAAGGTAGTCTGTCATTATGGATGGTAGTCTATTGTCGAGATTTTTGTTATTCCAATGGATGGTAACCTTGTCATTATAAAAGGTAGTCTTTTGTCGAGATTTTTGTTACTCCAATGGACGGTAGCCTTGTAATTATGGAAGGTAGTCTGTTGTCGAGATTTTTGTTACTCCAATGGATGGTAGCCTTGTCATTATGGAAGGTAGTCTATCGTTGAGATTTCTGTTAGTCCAATGGATTGTAGCCTTGTCATTATGGAAGGTAGTCTGTCATTGATATTTCGGTTACTCCAATGGATTGTAGCTTTGTCATTATGGAAGGTAGTCTGTTGCTCAGATTTTTGTTACTCCAATGGATAGTAGCCTTGACGTTATGGAAGGTAGTCTGTCATTATGGAAGGTAGTCTGTTGTCGAGATTTTTGTTATTCCAATGGATGGTAACCTTGTCATTATAAAAGGTAGTCTTTTGTCGAGATTTTTGTTACTCCAATGGATGGTAGCCTTGTCATTATGGAAGGTAGTCTATTGTCGACATTTTTGTTACTCCAATGGATGGTAGCCTTGTCATTATGGAAGGTTGTCTGTCGTTGATATTTATGTTACTCCAATGGATTATAGCCTTGTCATTATGGAAGGTAGTCTGTTGTTCAGATTTTTGTTACTCCAATGGATAGTAGCCTTGACATTGTGGAAGGTAGTCTGTCATTATGGAAGGTAGTCTGTTGTCTAGATTTTTGTTATTCCAATGGATGGTTAACTTGTCATTATAAAATGTAGTCTTTTGTCGATATTTTTGTTACTCCAATGGATGGTAGCCTTGTAATTATGGAAGTTAGTCTTTTGTCGTATTTTTGTTACTCCAATGGATGGTAGCCTTGTAATTATGGAAGGTAGTCTGTTGTCGAGATTTTTGTTACTCTAATGGTTGGTAGCCTTGTCACTATGGAAGGTAGTCTATCGTTGAGATTTCTGTTACTCCAATGGATTGTAGCCTTGTAATTATGGAAGGTAGTCTGTCGTTGAGATTTCGATTACTCCAATGGATTGTAGCCTTGTCATTATGGAAGGTAGTCTGTTGTTCAGATTTTTGTTACTCCAATGGATAGTAGCCTTGACATTATGGAAGGTAGTCTGTCATTATGGAAGGTAGTCTATTGTCGAGATTTTTGTTATTCCAAAGGATGGTAACCTTGTCGTTATAAAAGGTAGTCTTTTGTCGAGATTTTTGTTACTCCAATGGATGGTAGCCTTGTCATTATGGAAGGTAGTCTGTTGTCGACATTTTTGTTACTCCAATGGACGGTAGCCTTGTCATTATGGAAGGTTGTCTGTCATTGAGATTTTTGTTACTCCAATGGATTATAGCCTTGTCATTTTGGAAGGTAGTCTGTTGTTCAGATTTTTTTTACTCCAATGGATAGTAGCCTTGAAATTATGGAAGGTAGTCTGTCATTATGGAAGGTAGTCTGTTGTCGAGATTTTTGTTATTCCAATGGATGGTAACCTTGTCATTATAAAAGGTAGTCTTTTGTCGATATTTTTGTTACTCCAATGGATGGTATCCTTGTAATTATGGAAAGTAGTCTGTTGTCGAGATTTTTATTACTCCAATGGATGGTAGCCTTGTCATTATGGAAGGTAGTCCGTTGTCGAGATTTTTGTTATTCCAATGGATGGTAACGTTGTCATTATAAAAGGTAGTATTTTGTCGAGATTTTTGTTACTCCAATGGATGGTAGCCTTGTCATTATGGAAGGTAGTCTGTTGTCGAGATTTTTGTTATTCTAATGGATGGTAACCTTGTCATTATAAAAGGTAGTCTTTTGTCGATATTTTTGTTACTCCAAATGGATGGTAGCCTTGTAATTATGGAAGGTAGTCTGTTGTCGAGATTTTTGTTACTCCAATGGATGGTAGCCTTGTCACTATGGAAGGTAGTCTATCGTTGAGATTTCTGTTACTCCAATGGATTGTAGCCTTGTCATTATGGAAGGTAGTCTATCGTTGAGATTTCGATTACTCCAATGGATTGTAGCCTTGTCATTATGGAAGGTAGTCTGTTGTTCAGATTTTTGTTACTCCAATGGATAGTAGCCTTGACATTATGGAAGGTAGTCTGTCATTATGGAAGGTAGTCTGTTGTCTAGATTTTTGTTATTCCAATGGATGGTAACCTTGTCGTTATAAAAGGTAGTCTTTTGTCGAGATTTTTGTTACTCCAATGGATGGTAGCCTTGTCATTATAAAAGGTAGTCTGTTGTCGACATTTTTGTTACTCCAATGGATGGTAGCCTTGTCATTATGGAAGGTTGTCTGTCATTGAGATTTTTGTTACTCCAATGGATTTTAGCCTTGTCATTATGGAAGGTAGTCTGTTGTTCAGATTTTTGTTACTCCAATCGATAGTAGCCTTGACATTATGGAAGGTAGTATGTTGTCGAGATTTTTGTTATTCTAATGGATGGTAACCTTGTCATTATAAAAGGTAGTCTTTTGTCGATATTTTTGTTACTCCAATGGATGGTAGCCTTGTAATTATGGAAGGTAGTTTGTTGTCGAGATTTTTGTTATTCCAATGGATGGTAGCCTTGTCACTATAGAAGGTAGTCTATCGTTGAGATTTATGTTACTCCAATGGATTGTAGCCTTGTCATTATGGAAGGTAGTCTGTCGTTGAGATTTCGATTACTCCAATGGATTGTAGCCTTGTCATTATGGAAGGTAGTCTGTTGTTCAGATTTTTGTTACTCCAATGGATAATAGCCTTGACTTTATGGAAGGTAGTCTGTCATTATGGAAGGTAGTCTGTTGTCGAGATTTTTGTTATTCCAATGGATGGTAACCTTGTCGTTATAAAAGGTAGTCTTTTGTCGAGATTTTTTTTACTCCAATGGATGGTAGCCTTGTCATTATAAAAGGTAGTCTGTTGTCGACATTTTTGTTACTCCAATGGATGGTAGCCTTGTCATTATGGAAGGTTGTCTGTCATTGAGATTTTTGTTACTCCAATGGATTTTAGCCTTGTCATTATGGAAAGTAGTCTGTTGTTCAGATTTTTGTTACTCCAATGGATAGTAGCCTTGACATTACGGAAGGTAGTCTGTCATTATGGATGGTAGTCTATTGTCGAGATATTTGTTATTCCAATGGATGGTAGCCTTGTCATTATAAAAGGTAGTCTTTTGTCGATATTTTTGTTACTCCAATGGATGGTAGTCTTGTAATTATGGAAGGTAGTCTGTTGTCGAGATTTTTGTTACTCCAATGGATGGTAGCCTTGTCATTATGGAAGGTAGTCTATCGTTGAGATTTCTGTACTCCAATGGATTGTAGCCTTGTCATTATGGAAGGTAGTCTGTCGTTGAGATTTTTATTACTCCAATGGATTGTAGCCTTGTCATTATGGAAGGTAGTCTGTTGGTCAGATTTTTGTTACTCCAATGGATAATAGCCTTGACATTATGGAAGGTAGTCTGTCATTATGGAAGGTAGTTTGTTGTCGAGATTTTTGTTATTCCAATGGATGGTAACCTTGTCATTATAAATGGTAGTCTTTTGTCGAGATTTTTGTTACTCCAATGGATGGTAGCCTTGTAATTATGGAAGGTAGTTTGTTTTCGAGATTTTTGTTACTCCAATGGATGGTAGCCTTGTCATTATGGAAGGTAGTTTGTCGTTTAGATTTCTGTTACTCCAATGGATTGTAACCTTGTCATTATGGAAGGTAGTCTGTTGTTCAGATTTTTGTTACTCCAAAGGATGGTAGCCTTGTCATTATAGAAGGTAGTATGTCATTATGGAATGTAGTCTATTGTCGAGATTTTTGTTATTCCAATGGATGGTAACCTTATCATTATAAAAGGTAGTCTTTTGTCGAGATTTTTGTTACTCCAATGGATGGTAGCCTTGTTATTATGGAAGGTAGTCTGTTGTCGAGAGTTTTGTTACTCCAACAGATGGTAGCCTTGTCATTATGGAATGTTGTCTGTCGTTGAGATTTTTGTTGCTCCAATGGATTGTAGCCTTGTCATTATGGAAGGTAGTCTGTCGTTGAGATATCTATTACTCTAATGGATTGTAGCCTTGTCATTATGGAAGGTAGTCTGTTGTTCATATTTTTGTTACTCCAATGGATAGTAGCCTTGGCATTATGGAAGGTAGTCTGTCATTATGGAAGGTAGTCTGTTGTCGAGGTTATTGTTATTCCAATGGATGGTAAACTTGTGATTATAAAAGGTAGTCTTTTGTCGAGATTTTTGTTACTCCAATGGATGGTAGCCTTGTTATTATGGAAGGTAGTCTGTTGTCGAGAGTTTTTTTACTCCAATGGATGGTAGCCTTGTCATTATGGAATGTTGTCTGTCGTTGAGATTTCTGTTACTCCAATGGATTATAGCCTTGTCATTATGGAAGGTAGTCTGTTGTTCAGATTTTTGTTACTCCAATGGATAATAGCCTTGACATTATGGAAGGTAGTCTGTCATTATGGAAGGTAGTCTATTGTCGAGATTTTTGTTATTCCAATGGATGGTAACCTTGTCATTATAAAAGGTAGTCTTTTGTCGATATTTTTGTTACTCCAATGGATGGTAGTCTTGTAATTATGCAAGGTAGTCTGTTGTCGAGATTTTTGTTACTCCAATGGATGGTAGCCTTGTCATTATGGAAGGTAGTCTATCATTGAGATTTCTGTTACTCCAATGGATTGTAGCCTTGTCATTATGGAAGGTAGTCTGTCGTTGAGATTTCTATTACTCCAATGGATTGTAGCCTTGTCATTATGGAAGGTGGTCTGTTGTTCAGATTTTTGTTACTCCAATGGATAGTAGCCTTGACATTATGGAAGGTAGTCTGTCATTATGGAAGGTAGTCTGTTGTCGAGGTTATTGTTATTCCAATGGATGGTAACCTTGTCATTATGGAAGGTAGTCTTTTGTCGAGATTTTTGTTACTCCAATGGATGGTAGCCTTGTTATTATGGAAGGTAGTCTGTTGTCGAGAGTTTTGTTACTCCAATGGATGGTAGCCTTGTCATTATGGAATGTTGTCTGTCGTTGAGATTTCTGTTACTCCAATGGATTATAGCCTTGTCATTATGGAAGGTAGTCTGTTGTTCAGATTTTTGTTACTCCAATGGATAGTAGCCTTGACATTATGGAAGGTAGTCTGTCATTATGGAAGGTAGTCTTTTGTCGAGATTTTTGTTATTCCAATGGATGGTAACCTTGTCATTATAAAAGGTAGTCTTTTGTCGATATTTTTGTTACTCCAATGGATGGTAGTCTTGTAATTATGGAAGGTAGTCTGTTGTCGAGATTTTTGTTACTCCAATGGATGGTAGCCTTGTCATTATGGAAGGTAGTCTATCGTTGAGATTTCTGATACTCCAATGGATTGTAGCCTTGTCATTATGGAAGGTAGTCTGTCGTTGAGATTTCTATTACTCCAATGGATTGTAGCCTTGTCATTATGGAAGGTAGTCTGTTGTTCAGATTTTTGTTACTCCAATGGATAATAGCCTTGACATTATGGAAGGTAGTCTGTCATTATGGAAGGTAGTTTGTTGTCGATATTTTTGTTATTCCAATGGATGGTAACCTTGTAATTATAAAAGGTAGTCTTTTGTCGAGATTTTTGTTACTCCAATGGATGGTAGCCTTGTCATTATGGAAGGTAGTCTGTTGTCGACATTTTTGTTACTCCAATGGATGGTAGCCTTGTCATTATGGAAGGTTGTCTTTCGTTGAGATTTATGTTACTCCAATGGATTATAGCCTTGTCATTATGGAAGGTAGTCTGTTGTTCAGATTTTTGTTACTCCAATGGATAATAGCCTTGACATTATGGAAGGTAGTCTGTCATTATGGAAGGTAGTCTGTTGTCGATATTTTTGTTATTCCAATGGATGGTAACCTTGTCATTATAAAAGGTAGTCTTTTGTCGAGATTTTTGTTACTCCAATGGATGGTAGCCTTGTAATTATTGAAGGTAGTTTGTTTTCGAGATTTTTGTTACTCCAATGGATGGTAGTCTGTCGTTGAGATTTTTGTTACTCCAATGGATTGTAACCTTGTCATTATGGAAGGTAGTCTGTTGTTCAGATTTTTGTTACTCCAAAGGATGGTAGCCTTGTCATTATAGAAGGTAGTATGTCATTATGGAATGTAGTCTATTGTCGAGATTTTTGTTATTCCAATGGATGGTAACCTTGTCATTATAAAAGGTAGTTTTTGTCGAGATTTTTGTTACTCCAATGGATGGTAGCCTTGTTATTATGGAAGGTAGTCTGTTGTCGAGAGTTTTGTTACTCCAATGGATGGTAGCCTTGTCATTATGGAATGTTGTATGTCGTTGAGATTTCTGTTACTCCAATGGATTATAGCCTTGTCATTATGGAAGGTAGTCTGTTGTTCAGATTTTTGTTACTCCAATGGATAATAGCCTTGACATTATGGAAGGTAGTCTGTCATTATGGAAGGTAGTCTATTGTCGAGATTTTTGTTATTCCAATGGATGGTAACCTTGTCATTATAAAAGGTAGTCTTTTGTCGATATTTTTGTTACTCCAATGGATGGTAGTCTTGTAATTATGGAAGGTAGTCTGTTGTCGAGATTTTTGTTACTCCAATGGATGGTAGCCTTGTCATTATGGAAGGTAGTCTATCATTGAGATTTCTGTTACTCCAATGGATTGTAGCCTTGTCATTATGGAAGGTAGTCTGTCGTTGAGATTTCTATTACTCCAATGGATTGTAGCCTTGTCATTATGGAAGGTGGTCTGTTGTTCAGATTTTTGTTACTCCAATGGATAGTAGCCTTGACATTATGGAAGGTAGTCTGTCATTATGGAAGGTAGTCTGTTGTCGAGGTTATTGTTATTCCAATGGATGGTAACCTTGTCATTATGGAAGGTAGTCTTTTGTCGAGATTTTTGTTACTCCAATGGATGGTAGCCTTGTTATTATGGAAGGTAGTCTGTTGTCGAGAGTTTTGTTACTCCAATGGATGGTAGTCTGTCGTTGAGATTTTTGTTACTCCAATGGATTGTAACCTTGTCATTATGGAAGGTAGTCTGTTGTTCAGATTTTTGTTACTCCAAAGGATGGTAGCCTTGTCATTATAGAAGGTAGTATGTCATTATGGAATGTAGTCTATTGTCGAGATTTTTGTTATTCCAATGGATGGTAACCTTGTCATTATAAAAGGTAGTCTTTTGTCGAGATTTTTGTTACTCCAATGGATGGTAGCCTTGTTATTATGGAAGGTAGTCTGTTGTCGAGAGTTTTGTTACTCCAATGGATGGTAGCCTTGTCATTATGGAATGTTGTCTGTCGTTGAGATTTCTGTTACTCCAATGGATTGTAGCCTTGTCATTATGGAAGGTAGTATGTCGTTGAGATTTCTATTACTCCAATGGATTGTAGCCTTGTCATTATGGAAGGTAGTCTGTTGTTCAGATTTTTGTTACTCCAATGGATAGTAGCCTTGACATTATGGAAGGTAGTCTGTCATTATGGAAGGTAGTCTGTTGTCGAGGTTATTGTTATTCCAATGGATGGTAAACTTGTCATTATAAAAGGTAGTCTTTTGTCGAGATTTTTGTTACTCCAATGGATGGTAGCCTTGTTATTATGGAAGGTAGTCTGTTGTCGAGAGTTTTGTTACTCCAATGGATGGTAGCCTTGTCATTATGGAATGTTGTCTGTCGTTGAGATTTCTGTTACTCCAATGGATTATAGCCTTGTCATTATGGAAGGTAGTCTGTTGTTCAGATTTTTGTTACTCAATTGGATAGTAGCCTTGACATTATGGAAGGTAGTCTGTCATTATGGAAGGTAGTCTGTTGTCTAGATTTTTGTTATTCCAATGGATGGTAACCTTGTCGTTATAAAAGGTAGTCTTTTGTGGAGATTTTTGTTACTCCAATGGATGGTAGCCTTGTCATTATAAAAGGTAGTCTGTTGTCGACATTTTTGTTACTCTAATGGATGGTAGCCTTGTCATTATGGAAGGTTGTCTGTCATTGATATTTTTGTCACTCCAATGTATTATAGCATTGTCCATATGGAAGGTAGTCTGTTGTTCAGATTTTTGTTACTCCAATGGATAATAGCCTTGACATTATGGAAGGTAGTCTGTCATTATGGATGGTAGTCTATTGTCGAGATTTTTGTTATTCCAATGGATGGTAACCTTGTCATTATAAAAGGTAGTCTTTTGTCGAGATTTTTGTTACTCCAATGGACGGTAGCCTTGTAATTATGGAAGGTAGTCTGTTGTCGATATTTTTGTTACTCCAATGGATGGTAGCCTTGTCATTATGGAAGGTAGTCTATCGTTGAGATTTCTGTTAGTCCAATGGATTGTAGCCTTGTCATTATGGAAGGTAGTCTGTCATTGATATTTCGGTTACTCCAATGGATTGTAGCTTTGTCATTATGGAAGGTAGTCTGTTGCTCAGATTTTTGTTACTCCAATGGATAGTAGCCTTGACGTTATGGAAGGTAGTCTGTCATTATGGAAGGTAGTCTGTTGTCGAGATTTTTGTTATTCCAATGGATGGTAACCTTGTCATTATAAAAGGTAGTCTTTTGTCGAGATTTTTGTTACTCCAATGGATGGTAGCCTTGTCATTATGGAAGGTAGTCTGTTGTCGACATTTTTGTTACTCCAATGGATGGTAGCCTTGTCATTATGGAAGGTTGTCTGTCGTTGAGATTTATGTTACTCCAATGGATTATAGCCTTGTCATTATGGAAGGTAGTCTGTTGTTCAGATTTTTGTTACTCCAATGGATAGTAGCCTTGACATTGTGGAAGGTAGTCTGTCATTATGGAAGGTAGTCTGTTGTCTAGATTTTTGTTATTCCAATGGATGGTTAACTTGTCATTATAAAATGTAGTCTTTTGTCGATATTTTTGTTACTCCAATGGATGGTAGCCTTGTAATTATGGAAGTTAGTCTTTTGTCGTATTTTTGTTACTCCAATGGATGGTAGCCTTGTAATTATGGAAGGTAGTCTGTTGTCGAGATTTTTGTTACTCTAATGGTTGGTAGCCTTGTCACTATGGAAGGTAGTCTATCGTTGAGATTTCTGTTACTCCAATGGATTGTAGCCTTGTAATTATGGAAGGTAGTTTGTCGTTGAGATTTCGATTACTCCAATGGATTGTAGCCTTGTCATTATGGAAGGTAGTCTGTTGTTCAGATTTTTGTTACTCCAATGGATAGTAGCCTTGACATTATGGAAGGTAGTCTGTCATTATGGAAGGTAGTCTGTTGTCGAGATTTTTGTTATTCCAAAGGATGGTAACCTTGTCGTTATAAAAGGTAGTCTTTTGTCGAGATTTTTGTTACTCCAATGGATGGTAGCCTTGTCATTATGGAAGGTAGTCTGTTGTCGACATTTTTGTTACTCCAATGGACGGTAGCCTTGTCATTATGGAAGGTTGTCTGTCATTGAGATTTTTGTTACTCCAATGGATTATAGCCTTGTCATTTTGGAAGGTAGTCTGTTGTTCAGATTTTTTTTACTCCAATGGATAGTAGCCTTGAAATTATGGAAGGTAGTCTGTCATTATGGAAGGTAGTCTGTTGTCGAGATTTTTGTTA
This sequence comes from Vicia faba, assembly GCA_948472305.1. Classification (NCBI taxonomy): domain Eukaryota; kingdom Viridiplantae; phylum Streptophyta; class Magnoliopsida; order Fabales; family Fabaceae; genus Vicia; species Vicia faba. Next base: position 558,723,933 of record OX451739.1, read on the forward strand.
TTCCAATGGATGGTAACCTTGTCATTATAAAAGGTAGTCTTTTGTCGATATTTTTGTTACTCCAATGGATGGTATCCTTGTAATTATGGAAAGTAGTCTGTTGTCGAGATTTTTATTACTCCAATGGATGGTAGCCTTGTCATTATGGAAGGTAGTCCGTTGTCGAGATTTTTGTTATTCCAATGGATGGTAACGTTGTCATTATAAAAGGTAGTCTTTTGTCGAGATTTTTGTTACTCCAATGGATGGTAGCCTTGTCATTATGGAAGGTAGTCTGTTGTCAAGATTTTTGTTATTCTAATGGATGGTAACCTTGTCATTATAAAAGGTAGTCTTTTGTCGATATTTTTGTTACTCCAAATGGATGGTAGCCTTGTAATTATGGAAGGTAGTCTGTTGTCGAGATTTTTGTTACTCCAATGGATGGTAGCCTTGTCACTATGGAAGGTAGTCTATCGTTGAGATTTCTGTTACTCCAATGGATTGTAGCCTTGTCATTATGGAAGGTAGTCTATCGTTGAGATTTCGATTACTCCAATGGATTGTAGCCTTGTCATTATGGAAGGTAGTCTGTTGTTCAGATTTTTGTTACTCCAATGGATAGTAGCCTTGACATTATGGAAGGTAGTCTGTCATTATGGAAGGTAGTCTGTTGTCTAGATTTTTGTTATTCCAATGGATGGTAACCTTGTCGTTATAAAAGGTAGTCTTTTGTCGAGATTTTTGTTACTCCAATGGATGGTAGCCTTGTCATTATAAAAGGTAGTCTGTTGTCGACATTTTTGTTACTCCAATGGATGGTAGCCTTGTCATTATGGAAGGTTGTCTGTCATTGAGATTTTTGTTAGTCCAATGGATTTTAGCCTTGTCATTATGGAAGGTAGTCTGTTGTTCAGATTTTTGTTACTCCAATGGATAGTAGCCTTGACATTATGGAAGGTAGTATGTTGTCGAGATTTTTGTTATTCTAATGGATGGTAACCTTGTCATTATAAAAGGTAGTCTTTTGTCGATATTTTTGTTACTCCAATGGATGGTAGCCTTGTAATTATGGAAGGTAGTTTGTTGTCGAGATTTTTGTTATTCCAATGGATGGTAGCCTTGTTACTATAGAAGGTAGTCTATCGTTGAGATTTATGTTACTCCAATGGATTGTAGCCTTGTCATTATGGAAGGTAGTCTGTCGTTGAGATTTCGATTACTCCAATGGATTGTAGCCTTGTCATTATGGAAGGTAGTCTGTTGTTCAGATTTTTGTTACTCCAATGGATAATAGCCTTGACTTTATGGAAGGTAGTCTGTCATTATGGAAGGTAGTCTGTTGTCGAGATTTTTGTTATTCCAATGGATGGTAACCTTGTCGTTATAAAAGGTAGTCTTTTGTCGAGATTTTTTTTACTCCAATGGATGGTAGCCTTGTCATTATAAAAGTTAGTCTGTTGTCGACATTTTTGTTACTCCAATGGATGGTAGCCTTGTCATTATGGAAGGTTGTCTGTCATTGAGATTTTTGTTACTCCAATGGATTTTAGCCTTGTCATTATGGAAAGTAGTCTGTTGTTCAGATTTTTGTTACTCCAATGGATAGTAGCCTTGACATTACGGAAGGTAGTCTGTCATTATGGATGGTAGTCTATTGTCGAGATATTTGTTATTCCAATGGATGGTAGCCTTGTCATTATAAAAGGTAGTCTTTTGTCGACATTTTTGTTACTCCAATGGATGGTAGCCTTGTAATTATGGAAGGTAGTCTGTCTTTGAGATTTTTGTTACTCCAATGGATGGTAGCCTTTTCATTATGGAAGGTAGTCTATCGTTGAGATTTCTGTTACTCCAATGGATTGTAGCCTTCTCATTATGGAAGTTAGTCTGTCGTTGAGATTTCTATTACTCCAATGGATTGTAGCCTTGTCATTATGGAAGGTAGTCTGTTGTTCAGATTTTTGTTACTCCAATGGATAATAGCCTTGACATTATGGAAGGTAGTCTGTCATTATGGAAGGTAGTCTGTTGTCGATATTTTTGTTATTCCAATGGATGGTAACCTTGTAATTATAAAAGGTAGTCTTTTGTCGAGATTTTTGTTACTCCAATGGATGGTAGCCTTGTCATTATGGAAGGTAGTCTGTTGTCGACATTTTTGTTACTCCAATGGACGGTAGCCTTGTCATTATGGAAGGTTGTCTGTCATTGAGATTTTTGTTACTCCAATGGATTATAGCCTTGTCATTATGGAAGGTAGTCTGTTGTTCAGATTTTTGTTACTCCAATGGATAATATCCTTGACATTATGGAAGGTAGTCTGTTGTTCAGATTTTTTTTACTCCAATGGATAGTAGCCTTGAAATTATGGAAGGTAGTCTGTCATTATGGAAGGTAGTCTGTTGTCGAGATTTTTGTTATTCCAATGGATGGTAACCTTGTCATTATAAAAGGTAGTCTTTTGTCGATATTTTTGTTACTCCAATGGATGGTATCCTTGTAATTATGGAAAGTAGTCTGTTGTCGAGATTTTTATTACTCCAATGGATGGTAGCCTTGTCATTATGGAAGGTAGTCTGTTGTCGAGATTTTTGTTATTCCAATGGATGGTAACGTTGTCATTATAAAAGGTAGTCTTTTGTCGAGATTTTTGTTACTCCAATGGATGGTAGCCTTGTCATTATGGAAGGTAGTCTGTTGTCGAGATTTTTGTTATTCTAATGGATGGTAACCTTGTCATTATAAAAGGTAGTCTTTTGTCGATATTTTTGTTACTCCAATGGATGGTAGCCTTGTAATTATGGAAGGTAGTCTGTTGTCGAGATTTTTGTTACTCCAATGGATGGTAGCCTTGTCACTATGGAAGGTAGTCTATCGTTGAGATTTCTGTTACTCCAATGGATTATAGCCTTATCATTATGGAAGGTAGTCTATCGTTGAGATTTCGATTACTCCAATGGATTGTAGCCTTGTCATTATGGAAGGTAGTCTGTTGTTCAGATTTTTGTTACTCCAATGGATAGTAGCCTTGACATTATGGAAGGTAGTCTGTCATTATGGAAGGTAGTCTGTTGTCTAGATTTTTGTTATTCCAATGGATGGTAACTTGTCGTTATAAAAGGTAGTCTTTTGTCGAGATTTTTGTTACTCCAATGGATGGTAGCCTTGTCATTATAAAAGGTAGTCTGTTGTCGACATTTTTGTTACTCCAATGGATGGTAGCCTTGTCATTATGGAAGGTTGTCTGTCATTGAGATTTTTGTTACTCCAATGGATTTTAGCCTTGTCATTATGGAAGGTAGTCTGTTGTTCAGATTTTTGTTACTCCAATGGATAGTAGCCTTGACATTATGGAAGGTAGTATGTTGTCGAGATTTTTGTTATTCTAATGGATGGTAACCTTGTCATTATAAAAGGTAGTCTTTTGTCGATATTTTTGTTACTCCAATGGATGGTAGCCTTGTAATTATGGAAGGTATTCTGTTGTCGAGATTTTTTTTACTCCAATGGATGGTAGCCTTGTCACTATAGAAGGTAGTCTATCATTGAGATTTATGTTACTCCAATGGATTGTAGCCTTGTCATTATGGAAGGTAGTCTGTCGTTGAGATTTCGATTACTCCAATGGATTGTAGCCTTGTCATTATGGAAGGTAGTCTGTTGTTCAGATTTTTGTTACTCCAATGGATAGTAGCCTTGACATTATGGAAGGTAGTCTGTCATTATGGAAGGTAGTCTATTGTCGAGATTTTTGTTATTCCAATGGATGGTAACCTTGTCGTTATAAAAGGTAGTCTTTTGTCGAGATTTTTTTTACTCCAATGGATGGTAGCCTTGTCATTATAAAAGGTAGTCTGTTGTCGACATTTTTGTTACTCCAATGGATGGTAGCCTTGTCATTATGGAAGGTTGTCTGTCATTGAGATTTTTGTTACTCCAATGGATTTTAGCCTTGTCATTATGGAAGGTAGTCTGTTGTTCAGATTTTTGTTACTCCAATGGATAGTAGCCTTGACATTACGGAAGGTAGTCTGTCATTATGGATGGTAGTCTATTGTCGAGATATTTGTTATTCCAATGGATGGTAGCCTTGTCATTATAAAAGGTAGTCTTTTGTCGAGATTTTTGTTACTCCAATGGATGGTAGCCTGGTCATTATGGAAGGTAGTTTGTTGTCGACATTTTTGTTACTCCAATGGATGGTAGCCTTGTCATTATGGAAGGTTGTCTGTCGTTGAGATTTCTATTACTCCAATGGATTGTAGCCTTGTCATTATGGAAGGTGGTCTGTTGTTCAGATTTTTGTTACACCAATGGATAGTAGCCTTGACATTATGGAAGGTAGTCTGTCATTATGGAAGGTAGTCTGTTGTCGAGATTTTTGTTATTCCAATGGATGGTAACCTTGTCATTATAAAAGGTAGTCTTTTGTCGAGATTTTTGTTACTCCAATGGATGGTAGCCTTGTCATTATGGAAGGTAGTCTGTTGTCGACATTTTTGTTACTCCAATGGATGGTAGCCTTGTCATTATGGAAGGTTGTCTGTCGTTGAGATTTATGTTACTCCAATGGATTATAGCCTTGTCATTATGGAAGGTAGTCTGTTGTTCAGATTTTTGTTACTCCAATGGATAGTAGCCTTGACATTGTGGAAGGTAGTCTGTCATTATGGAAGGTAGTCTGTTGTCTAGATTTTTGTTATTCCAATGGATGGTTAACTTGTCATTATAAAATGTAGTCTTTTGTCGATATTTTTGTTACTCCAATGGATGGTAGCCTGGTAATTATGGAAGTTAGTCTTTTGTCGATATTTTTGTTACTCCAATGGATGGTAGCCTTGTAATTATGGAAGGTAGTCTTTTGTCGAGATTTTTGTTACTCCAATGGATGGTAGCCTTGTCACTATGGAAGGTAGTCTATCATTGAGATTTCTGTTACTCCAATGGATTGTAGTCTTGAAATTATGGAAGGTAGTCTGTCATTATGGAAGGTAGTCTGTTGTCGATATTTTTGTTATTACAATGGATGGTAACCTTGTCATTATAAAAGGTAGTCTTTTGTCGATAATTTTCTTACTCCAATGGATGGTATCCTTGTAATTATGGAAAGTAGTCTGTTGTTGAGATTTTTATTACTCCAATGGATGGTAGCCTTGTCATTATGGAAGGTAGTCTGTTGTCGAGATTTTTGTTATTCCAATGGATGGTAATGTTGTCATTATAAAAGGTAATCTTTTGTCGAGATTTTTGTTACTCCAATGGATGGTAGCCTTGTCATTATGGAAGGTAGTCTGTTGTCGAGATTTTTGTTATTCTAATGGATGGTAACCTTGTCATTATAAAAGGTAGTCTTTTATCGATATTTTTGTTACTCCAATGGATGGTAGCCTTGTAATTATGAAAGGTAGTCTGTTGTCGAGATTTTTGTTACTCCAATGGATGGTAGCCTTGTCACTATGGAAGGTAGTCTATCGTTGAGATTTCTGTTACTCCAATGGATTGTAGCCTTGTCATTATGGAAGGTAGTCTGTCGTTGAGATTTCGATTACTCCAATGGATTGTAGCCTTATCATTATGGAAGGTAGTCTGTTGTTCAGATTTTTGTTACTCCAATGGATAGTAGCCTTGACATTATGGAAGGTAGTCTGTCATTATGGAAGGTAGTCTGTTGTCGAGATTTTTGTTATTCCAATGGATGGTAACCTTGTCGTTATAAAAGGTAGTCTTTTGTCGAGATTTTTTTTACTCCAATGGATGGTAGCCTTGTCATTATGGAAGGTTGTCTGTCATTGAGATTTTTGTTACTCCAATGGATTTTAGCCTTGTCATTATGGAAGGTAGTCTGTTGTTCAGATTTTTGTTACTCCAATGGATAGTAGCCTTCACATTACGGAAGGTAGTCTGTCATTATGGATGGTAGTCTATTGTCGAGATATTTGTTATTCCAATGGATGGTAGCCTTGTCATTATAAAAGGTAGTCTTTTGTCGACATTTTTGTTACTCCAATGGATGGTAACCTTGTAATTATGGAAGGTAGTCTGTCATTGAGATTTTTGTTACTCCAATGGATGGTAGCCTTGTCATTATGGAAGGTAGTCTGTTGTTGAGATTTCTGTTACTCCAATGGATTGTAGCCTAGTCATTATGGAAGGTAGTCTGCCATTGATATTTCGATTACTCCAATGGATTGTAGCCTTGTCATTATGGAAGGTAGTCTGTTGTTCAGATTTTTGTTACTCCAATGGATAGTAGCCTTGACATTATGGAAGGTAGTCTGTCATTATGGAAGGTAGTCTGTTGTCGAGATTTTTGTTATTCCAATGGATGGTAACCTTGTCGTTATAAAAGGTAGTCTTTTGTCGAGATTTTTTTTACTCCAATGGATGGTAGCCTTGTCATTATGGAAGGTTGTCTGTCATTGAGATTTTTGTTACTCCAATGGATTTTAGCCTTGTCATTATGGAAGGTAGTCTGTTGTTCAGATTTTTGTTACTCCAATGGATAGTAGCCTTCACATTACGGAAGGTAGTCTGTCATTATGGATGGTAGTCTATTGTCGAGATATTTGTTATTCCAATGGATGGTAGCCTTGTCATTATAAAAGGTAGTCTTTTGTCGACATTTTTGTTACTCCAATGGATGGTAACCTTGTAATTATGGAAGGTAGTCTGTCATTGAGATTTTTGTTACTCCAATGGATGGTAGCCTTGTCATTATGGAAGGTAGTCTGTTGTTGAGATTTCTGTTACTCCAATGGATTGTAGCCTAGTCATTATGGAAGGTAGTCTGCCATTGATATTTCGATTACTCCAATGGATTGTAGCCTTGTCATTATGGAAGGTAGTCTGTTGTTCAGATTTTTTTGACTCCAATGGATAGTAGCCTTGACATTATGGAAGGTAGTCTGTCATTATGGAAGGTAGTCTGTTGTCGAGATTTTTGTTATTCCAATGAATGGTAACCTTGTCATTATAAAAGGTAGTCTTTTGTCGAGATTTTTGTTACTCCAATGGATGGTAGCCTTGTCATTATGGAAGGTAGTCTGTTGTCGACATATTTGTTACTCCAATGGATGGTAACCTTGTCATTATGGAAGGTTGTTTGTCGTTGAGATTTATTTTACTCCAATGGATTATAGCCTTGTCATTATGAAAGGTAGTCTGTTGTTCAGATTTTTGTTACTCCAATGGATAGTAGCCTTGACATTGTGGAAGGTAGTCTGTCATTATAGAAGGTAGTCTATTGTGGAGATTTTTGTTATTCCAATGGATGGTAAACTTGTCATTATAAAAGGTAGTCTTTTGTCGATATTTTTGTTACTCCAATGGATGGTAGCCTTGTAATTATGGAAGGTAGTCTGTTGTCGAGATTTTTGTTACTCCAATGGATGGTAGCCTTGTCACTATGGAAGGTAGTCTATCGTTGAGATTTCTGTTACTCCAATGGATTGTAGCCTTGTCATTATCGAAGGTAGTCTATCGTTGAGATTTCGATTACTCCAATGGATTGTAGCCTTATCATTATGGAAGGTAGTCTGTTGTTCAGATTTTTGTTACTCCAATGGATAGTAGCCTTGACATTATGGAAGGTAGTCTGTCATTATGGAAGGTAGTCTGTTGTCGAGATTTTTGTTATTCCAATGGATGGTAACCTTGTCGTTATAAAAGGTAGTCTTTTGTCGAGATTTTTTTTACTCCAATGGATGGTAGCCTTGTCATTATGGAAGGTTGTCTGTCATTGATATTTTTGTTACTCCAATGGATTTTAGCCTTGTCATTATGGAAGGTAGTCTGTTGTTCAGATTTTTGTTACTCCAATTGATAGTAGCCTTCACATTACGGAAGGTAGTCTGTCATTATGGATGGTAGTCTATTGTCGAGATATTTGTTATTCCAATGGATGGTAGCCTTGTCATTATAAAAGGTAGTCTTTTGTCGACATTTTTGTTACTCCAATGGATGGTAACCTTGTAATTATGGAAGGTAGTCTGTCATTGAGATTTTTGTTACTCCAATGGATGGTAGCCTTGTCATTATGGAAGGTAGTCTGTTGTTGAGATTTCTGTTACTCCAATGGATTGTAGCCTAGTCATTATGGAAGGTAGTCTGCCATTGATATTTCGATTACTCCAATGGATTGTAGCCTTGTCATTATGGAAGGTAGTCTGTTGTTCAGATTTTTTTGACTCCAATGGATAGTAGCCTTGACATTATGGAAGGTAGTCTGTCATTATGGAAGGTAGTCTGTTGTCGAGATTTTTGTTATTCCAATGGATGGTAACCTTGTCATTATAAAAGGTAGTCTTTTGTCGAGATTTTTGTTACTCCAATGGATGGTAGCCTTGTCATTATGGAAGGTAGTCTGTTGTCGACATATTTGTTACTCCAATGGATGGTAACCTTGTCATTATGGAAGGTTGTTTGTCGTTGAGATTTATTTTACTCCAATGGATTATAGCCTTGTCATTATGAAAGGTAGTCTGTTGTTCAGATTTTTGTTACTCCAATGGAAAGTAGCCTTGACATTGTGGAAGGTAGTCTGTCATTATAGAAGGTAGTCTATTGTGGAGATTTTTGTTATTCCAATGGATGGTAAACTTGTCATTATAAAAGGTAGTCTTTTGTCGATATTTTTGTAACTCCAATGGATGGTAGCCTTGTAATTATGGAAGGTAGTCTGTTGTCGAGATTTTTGTTACTCCAATGGATGGTAGCCTTGTCATTATGGAAGGTAGTCTATCGTTGAGATTTCTGTTACTCCAATGGATTGTAGCCTTGTCATTATGGAAGGTAGTCTGTCGTTGAGATTTCGATTACTCCAATGGATTGTAGCCTTGTCATTATGGAAGGTAGTCTGTTGTTCAGATTTTTGTTACTCCAATGGATAGTAGCCTTGACATTATGGAAGGTAGTCTGTCGTTCAGATTTTTGTTACTCCAATGGATAGTAGCCTTGTCATTATAAAAGGTAGTCTTTTGTCGATATTTTTGTTACTCCAATGGATGGTAGCCTTGTGATTATGGAAGGTAGTCTATTGTCGAGATTTTTGTTACTCCAATGGATGGTAGCCTTGTCACTATTGAAGGTAGTCTATCGTTGAGATTTCTGTTACTCCAATGGATTGTAGCCTTGTCATTATGGAAGGTAGTCTGTCGTTGAGATTTCGATTACTCCAATGGATTGTAGCCTTGTCATTATGGAAGGTAGTCTGTTGTTCAGATTTTTGTTACTCCAATGGATAGTAGCCTTGACATTATGGAAGGTAGTCTGTCATTATGGAAGGTAGTCTGTTGTCGAGATTCTTGTTATTCCAATGGATGGTAACCTTGTCGTTATAAAAGGTAGTCTTTTGTCGAGATTTTTTTTACTCCAATGGATGGTAGCCTTGTCATTATGGAAGGTTGTTTATCATTGAGATTTTTGTTACTCCAATGGATTTTAGCCTTGTCATTATGGAAGGTAGTCTGTTGTTCAGATTTTTGTTACTCCAATGGATAGTAGCCTTCACATTACGGAAGGTAGTCTGTCATTATGGATGGTAGTCTATTGTCGAGATATTTGTTATTCCAATGGATTATAGCCTTGTCATTATGAAAGGTAGTCTGTTGTTCAGATTTTTGTTACTCCAATGGATAGTAGCCTTGACATTATGGAAGGTAGTCTGTCATTGAGATTTTTGTTACTCCAATGGATGGTAGCCTTGTCATTATGGAAGGTAGTCTGTTGTTGAGATTTCTGTTACTCCAATGGATTGTAGCCTAGTCATTATGGAAGGTAGTCTGCCATTGATATTTCGATTACTCCAATGGATTGTAGCCTTGTCATTATGGAAGGTAGTCTGTTGTTCAGATTTTTGTGACTCCAATGGATAGTAGCCTTGACATTACGGAAGGTAGTCTGTCATTATGGAAGGTAGTCTGTTGTCGAGATTTTTGTTATTCCAATGGATGATAACCTTGTCATTATAAAAGGTAGTCTTTTATCGAGATTTTTGTTACTCCAATGGATGGTAGCCTTGTCATTATGGAAGGTAGTCTGTTGTCGACATATTTGTTACTCCAATGGATGGTAACCTTGTCATTATGGAAGGTTGTCTGTTGTTGAGATTTATGTTACTCCAATGGATTATAGCCTTGTCATTATGAAAGGTAGTCTGTTGTTCAGATTTTTGTTACTCCAATGGATAGTAGCCTTGACATTATGGAAGGTAGTCTGTCATTATGGAAGGTAGTCTATCGTTGAGATTTCTGTTACTCCAATGGATTGTAGCCTTGTCATTATGGAAGGTAGTCTGTCGTTGAGATTTCGATTACTCCAATGGATTGTAGCCTTGTCATTATGGAAGGTAGTCTGTTGTTCAGATTTTTGTTACTCCAATGGATAGTAGCCTTGACATTATGGAAGGTAGTCTGTCATTATGGAAGGTAGTCTATTGTCGAGATTTTTGTTATTCCAATGGATGGTAACCTTGTCGTTATAAAAGGTAGTCTTTTGTCGAGATTTTTGTTACTCCAATGGATGGTAGCCTTGTCATTATAAAAGGTAGTCTGTTGTCGACAGTTTTGTTACTCCAATGGATGGTAGCCTTGTCATTATGGAAGGTTGTCTGTCATTGAGATTTTTGTTACTCCAATGGATTTTAGCCTTGTCATTATGGAAGGTAGTCTGTTGTTCAGATTTTTGTTACTCCAATGGATAGTAGCCTTGACATTTTGGAAGGTAGTCTGTCATTATGGATGGTAGTCTATTGTCGAGATATTTGTTATTCCAATGGATGGTAGCCTTGTCATTATAAAAGGTAGTCTTTTGTCGACATTTTTGTTACTCCAATGGATGGTAGCCTTGTAATTATGGAAGGTAGTCTGTCATTGAGATTTTTGTTACTCCAATGGATGGTAGCCTTGTCATTATGGAAGGTAGTCTGTTGTTGAGATTTCTGTTACTCAAATGGATTGTAGCCTAGTCATTATGGAAGGTAGTCTGCCATTGATATTTCGATTACTCCAATGGATTGTAGCCTTGTCATTATGGAAGGTAGTCTGTTGTTCAGATTTTTGTGACTCCAATGGATAGTAGCCTTGAAATTATGGAAGGTAGTCTGTCATTATGGAAGGTAGTCTGTTGTCGAGATTTTTGTTATTCCAATGGATGGTAACCTTGTCATTATAAAAGGTAGTCTTTTGTCGAGATTTTTGTTACTCCAATGGATTGTAACCTTGTCATTATGGAAGGTAGTCTGTTGTCGACATATTTGTTACTCCAATGGATGGTAGCCTTGTCATTATGGAAGGTTGTCTGTCGTTGAGATTTATGTTACTCCAATGGATTATAGCCTTGTCATTATGAAAGGTAGTCTGTTGTTCAGATTTTTGTTACTCCAATGGATAGTAGCCTTGACATTGTGGAAGGTAGTCTGTCATTATAGAAGGTAGTCTGTTGTGGAGATTTTTGTTATTCCAATGGATGGTAAACTTGTCATTATAAAAGGTAGTCTTTTGTCGATATTTTTGTAACTCTAATGGATGGTAGCCTTGTAATTATGGAAGGTAGTCTGTTGTCGAGATTTTTGTTACTCCAATGGATGGTAGCCTTGTCATTATGGAAGGTAGTCTATCGTTGAGATTTCTGTTACTCCAATGGATTGTAGCCTTGTCATTATGGAAGGTAGTCTGTCATTGAGATTTCGTTTACTCCAATGGATTGTAGCCTTGTCATTATGGAAGGTAGTCTGTTGTTCAGATTTTTGTTACTCCAATGGATAGTAGCCTTCACATTAAGGAAGGTATTCTGTCATTATGGAAGGTAGTCTGTTGTCGAGATTTTTGTTATTCCAATGGATGGTAACCTTGTCATTATAAAAGGTAGTCTTTTGTCAAGATTTTTGTTACTCCAATGGATGGTAGCCTTGTCATTATGGAAGGTTGTCTGTCATTGAGATTTTTGTTACTCCAATGGATTTTAGCCTTGTCATTATGGAAGGTAGTCTGTTGTTCAGATTTTTGTTACTCCAATGGATAGTAGCCTTGACATTACAGATGGTAGTCTGTCATTATGGATGGTAGTCTATTATCGAGATATTTGTTATTCCAATGGATGGTAGCCTTGTCATTATAAAAGGTAGTCTTTTGTCGACATTTTTGTTTCTCCAATGGATGGTAGCCTTGCGATTATGGAAGGTAGTCTGTCATTGAGATTTTTGTTACTCCAATGGATGGTAGCCTTGTCATTATGGAAGGTAGTCTGTTGTTGAGATTTTTGTTACTCCAATGGATTGTAGCCTAGTCATTATGGAAGGTAGTCTGCCATTTATATTTCGATTACTCCAATGGATTGTAGCCTTGTCATTATGGAAGGTAGTCTGTTGTTCAGATTTTTGTTACTCCAATGGATAGTAGCCTTGACATTATGGAAGGTAGTCTGTCATTATGGAAGGTAGTCTGTTGTTCAGATTTTTGTTACTCCAATGGATAGTAGCCTTGACATTGTGGAAGGTAGTCTGTCATTATAGAAAGGTAGTCTGTTGTCGAGATTTTTGTTATTCCAATGGATGGTAAACTTGTCATTATAAAAGGTAGTCTTTTGTCGAGATTTTTGTTATTCCAATGGATGGTAACTTTGTCATTATAAAAGGTAGTCTTTTGTCGAGATTTTTCTTACTCCAATGGATGGTTTCCTTGTAATTATGGAAGGTAGTCTGTTGTTGAGATTTTTGTTACTCAAATGGATGGTATCCTTGTCATTATGGAAGGTAGTCCGTCGTTGAGATTTCTGTTACTCCAATGGATTGTAGCCTTGTCATTATGGAAGGTAGTCTGTTGTTCAGATTTTTGTTACTCCAAATGATGGTAGCCTTGTCATTATAGAAGGTAGTATGTCATTATGGAAGGTAGTCAATTGTCGAGATTTTTGTTATTCCAATGGATGGTAACCTTGTCATTATAAAAGGTAGCCTTTTGTCCAGATTTTTGTTACTCCACTGGATGGTAGCCTTGTCATTATGGAAGGTAGTCTATTGTCGATATTTTTGTTACTCCAATGGATGGTATCCTTATCATTATGGAAGGTTGTCTGTCGTTGAGATTTCTGTTACTCCAATGGATTATAGCCTTGTCATTATGGAAGGTAGTCTGTTGTTCAGATTTTTGTTACTCCAATGGATAGTAGCCTTGATATTATGGAAGGTAGTCTGTTGTCGATATTTTTTTTATTCTAATGGATGGTAACCTTGTCATTATAAAAGGTAGTCTTTTGTCGATATTTTTGTTACTCCAATGGATGGTAGCCTTGTAATTATGGAAGGTAGTCTGTTGTCGAGATTTTTGTTACTCCAATGGATGGTAGCCTTGTCACTATGGAAGGTAGTCTATCGTTGAGATTTCTGTTACTCCAATGGATTGTAGCCTTGTCATTATGGAAGGTAGTTTGTCGTTGTGATTTCGATTACTCCAATGGATTGTAGCCTTGTCATTATGGAAGGTAGTCTGTTGTTCAGATTTTTGTTACTCCAATGGATAATAGCCTTGACATTATGGAAGGTAGTCTGTCATTATGGAAGGTAGTCTGTTGTCGAGATTTTTGTTATTCCAATGGATGGTAACCTTGTCGTTATAAAAGGTAGTCTTTTGTCGAGATTTTTGTTACTCCAATGGATGGTAGCCTTGTCATTATAAAAGGTAGTCTGTTGTCGACATTTTTGTTACTCCAATGGATGGTAGCCTTGTCATTATGGAAGGTTATCTGTCATTGAGATTTTTGTTACTCCAATGGATTTTAGCCTTGTCATTATGGAAGGTAGTCTGTTGTTCAGATTTTTGTTACTCCAATGGATAGTAGCCTTGACATTACGGAAGGTAGTCTGTCATTATGGATGGTAGTCTATTGTCGAGATATTTGTTATTCCAATGGATGGTAGCCTTGTCATTATAAAAGGTAGTCTTTTGTCGACATTTTTGTTACTCCAATGGATGGTTTCCTTGTAATTATGGAAGGTAGTCTGTTGTCGAGATTTTTGTTACTCAAATGGATGGTAGCCTTGTCATTAGGGAAGGTAGTCCGTCGTTGAGATTTCTGTTACTCCAATGGATTGTAGCCTTGTCATTATGGAAGGTAGTTTGTTGTTCAGATTTTTGTTACTCCAAAGGATGGTAGCCTTGTCATTATAGAAGGTAGTATGTCATTATAAAAGGTAGTCTTTTGTCGAGATTTTTGTTACTCCAATGCATGGTAGCCTTGTAATTATGGAAGGTAGTCTGTTGTCGAGATTTGTGTTACTCCAATGGATGGTAGCCTTGTCATTATGGAAGGTTGTCTGTCGTTAAGATTTATGTTACTCCAATGGATTATAGCCTTGTCATTATGGAAGGTAGTCTGTTGTTCAGATTTTTGTTACTCCAATGGATAGTAGCCTTGACATTATGGAAGGTAGTCTGTTGTCGATATTTTTTTTATTCTAATGGATGGTAACCTTGTCATTATAAAAGGTAGTCTTTTGTCGATATTTTTGTTACTCCAATGGATGGTAGCCTTGTAATTATGGAAGGTAGTCTGTTGTCGAGATTTTTGTTACTCCAATGGATGGTAGCCTTGACACTATGGAAGGTAGTCTATCGTTGAGATTTCTGTTACTCCAATGGATTGTAGCCTTGTCATTATGGAAGGTAGTCTGTCGTTGAGATTTCGATTACTCCAATGGATTGTAGCCTTGTCATTATGGAAGGTAGTCTGTTGTTCAGATTTTTGTTACTCCAATGGATAGTATCCTTGACATTATGGAAGGTAGTCTATCTTTATGGAAGGTAGTCTGTTGTCGAGAATTTTGTTATTCCAATGGATGGTAACCTTGTCGTTATAAAAGGTAGTCTTTTGTCGAGATTTTTGTTACTCCAATGGATGGTAGCCTTGTCATTATGGAAGGTAGTCTGCTGTCGAGATTTTTGTTACTCCAATGGATGGTAGCCTTGTCATTATGGAAGGTTGTCTGTCATTGAGATTTTTGTTACTCCAATGGATTTTAGCCTTGTCATTATGGAAGGTAGTCTGTTGTTCAGATTTTTGTTACTCCAATGGATAGTAGCCTTGACATTATGGAAGGTAGTCTGTCATTATGGATGGTAGTCTATTGTCGTGATTTTTGTTATTCCAATGGATGGTAACCTTGTCATTATAAAAGGTAGTCTTTTGTCATATTTTTGTTACTCCAATGGATGGTAGCCTTGTAATTATGGAAGGTAGTCTATTGTCGAGATTTTTGTTACTCCAATGGATGGTAGCCTTGTCATTATGGAAGGTAGTCTATCGTTGAGATTTCTGTTACTCCAATGGATTTTAGCCTAGTCATTATGGAGGGTAGTCTGCCATTGATATTTCGATTACTCCAATGGATTGTAGCCTTGTCATTATGGAAGGTAGTCTGTTGTTCAGATTTTTGTTACTCCAATGGATAGTAGCCTTGACATTATGGAAGGTAGTCTGTCATTATGGAAGGTAGTCTGTTGTCGAGATTTTTGTTATTCCAATGGATGGTAACCTTGTCATTATGGAAGGTAGTCTGTTGTCGACATATTTGTTACTCCAATGGATGGTAGCCTTGTCATTATGGAAGGTTATCTGTCATTGAGATTTATGTTACTCCAATGGATTATAGCCTTGTCATTATGGAAGGTAGTCTGTTGTTCAGATTTTTGTTACTCCAATGGATAGTAGCCTTGACATTGTGGAAGGTAGTATGTCATTATAGAAGGTAGTCTGTTGTCGAGATTTTTGTTATTCCAATGGATGGTAAACTTGTCATTATAAAAGGTAGTCTTTTGTCGATATTTTTGTAACTCCAATGGATGGTAGCCTTGTAATTATGGAAGGTAGTCTGTTGTCGGGATTTTTGTTACTCCAATGGATTGTAGCCTTGTCATTATGGAAGGTAGTCTGTCGTTGAGATTTCGTTTACTCCAATGGATTTTAGCCTTGTCATTATGGAAGGTAGTCTGTTGTTCAGATTTTTGTTACTCCAATGGATAGTAGCCTTGACATTATGGAAGGTAGTCTGTCATTATGGAAGGTAGTCTGTTGTCGAGATTTTTGTTATTCCAATGGATGGTAACCTTGTCATTATAAAAGGTAGTCTTTTGTCGAGATTTTTGTTACTCCAATGGATGGTAGCCTTGTCATTATGGAAGGTAGTCTGCTGTCGAGATTTTTGTTACTCCAATGGATGTTAGCCTTGTCATTATGGAAGGTTGTCTATCGTGGAGATTTATGTTACTCCAATGGATTATAGCCTTGTCATTATGGAAGGTAGTCTTTTGTTCAGTTTTTTGTTACTCTAATGGATAATAGCCTTGACATTATGGAAGGTAGTCTGTCATTATGGAAGGTAGTCTGTTGTCGAGATTTTTGTTATTTCAATGGATGGTAACTTTGTCATTATAAAAGGTAGTCTTTTGCCGAGATTTTTGTTACTCCAATGGATGGTTTCCTTGTAATTATGGAAGGTAGTCTGTTGTCGAGATTTTTGTTACTCAAATGGATGGTATCCTTGTCATTATGGAAGGTAGTCCGTCGTTGAGATTTCTGTTACTCCAATGGATTGTAGCCTTGTCATTATGGAAGGTAGTCTGTTGTTCAGATTTTTGTTACTCCAAATGATGGTAGCCTTGTCATTATAGAAGGTAGTATGTCATTATGGAAGGTAGTCAATTGTCGAGATTTTTGTTATTCCAATGGATGGTAACCTTGTCATTATAAAAGGTAGCCTTTTGTCAAGATTTTTGTTACTCCACTGGATGGTAGCCTTGTCATTATGGAAGGTAGTCTATTGTCGATATTTTTGTTACTCCAATGGATGGTATCCTTATCATTATGGAAGGTTGTCTGTCGTTGAGATTTCTGTTACTCCAATGGATTATAGCCTTGTCATTATGGAAGGTAGTCTGTTGTTCAGATTTTTGTTACTCCAATGGATAGTAGCCTTGATATTATGGAAGGTAGTCTGTTGTCGATATTTTTTTTATTCTAATGGATGGTAACCTTGTCATTATAAAAGGTAGTCTTTTGTCGATATTTTTGTTACTCCAATGGATGGTAGCCTTGTAATTATGGAAGGTAGTCTGTTGTCGAGATTTTTGTTACTCCAATGGATGGTAGCCTTGTCACTATGGAAGGTAGTCTATCGTTGAGATTTCTGTTACTCCAATGGATTGTAGCCTTGTCATTATGGAAGGTAGTTTGTCATTGTGATTTCGATTACTCCAATGGATTGTAGCCTTGTCATTATGGAAGGTAGTCTGTTGTTCAGATTTTTGTTACTCCAATGGATAGTAGCCTTGACATTATGGAAGGTAGTCTGTCATTATGGAAGGTAGTCTATTGTCGAGATTTTTTTTATTCCAATGGATGGTTACCTTGTCGTTATAAAAGGTAGTCTTTTGTCGAGATTTTTGTTACTCCAATGGATGGTAGCCTTGTCATTATGGAAGGTAGTTTGTTGTCGACATTTTTGTTACTCCAATGTATGGTAGCCTTGTCATTATGGAAGGTTGTCTGTCATTGAGATTTTTGTTACTCCAATGGATTTTAGCTTTGTCATTATGGAAGGTAGTCTGTTGTTCAGATTTTTGTTACTCCAATGGATAGTAGCCTTGACATTATGGAAGGTAGTGTGTCATTATGGATGGTAGTCTATTGTCGAGATTTTTGTTATTCCAATGGATGGTAACCTTGTCATTATAAAAGGTAGTCTTTTGTCATATTTTTGTTACTCCAATGGATGGTAGCCTTGTAATTATGGAAGGTAGTCTGTTGTCGAGATTTTTGTTACTCCAATGGATGGTATCCTTGTCATTATGGAAGGTAGTCTATCGTTGAGATTTCTGTTACTCCAATGGATTGTAGCCTAGTCATTATGGAAGGTAGTCTGCCATTGATATTTCGATTACTCCAATGGATTGTAGCCTTGTCATTATGGAAGGTAGTCTGTTGTTCAGATTTTTGTTACTCCAATGGATAGTAGCCTTGACATTATGGAAGGTAGTCTGTCATTATGGAAGGTAGTCTGTTGTCGAGATTTTTGTTATTCCAATGGATGGTAACCTTGTCATTATAAAAGGTAGTCTTTTGTCGAGATTTTTGTTACTCCAATGGATGGTAGCCTTGTCAATATGGAAGGTAGTCTGTTGTCGACATATTTGTTACTCCAATGGATGGTAGCCTTGTCATTATGGAAGGTTGTCTGTCGTTGAGATTTATGTTACTCCAATGGATTATAGCCTTGTCATTATGGAAGGTAGTCTGTTGTTCAGATTTTTGTTACTCCAATGGATAGTAGCCTTGACATTGTGGAAGGTAGTCTGTCATTATAGAAGGTAGTCTGTTGTCGAGATTTTTGTTATTCCAATGGATGGTAAACTTGTCATTATAAAAGGTAGTCTTTTGTCGATATTTTTGTAACTCCAATGGATGGTAGCCTTGTAATTATGGAAGGTAGTCTGTTGTCGAGATTTTTTTTACTCCAATGGATGGTAGCCTTTTCATTATGGAAGGTAGTCTATCGTTGAGATTTCTGTTACTCCAATGGATTGTAGCCTTGTCATTATGGAAGGTAGTCTGTCGTTGAGATTTCGTTTACTCCAATGGATTGTAGCCTTGTCATTATGGAAGGTAGTCTGTTGTTCAGATTTTTGTTACTCCAATGGATAGTAGCCTTGACATTATGGAAGGTAGTCTGTCATTATGGAAGGTAGTCTGTTGTCGAGATTTTTGTTATTCCAATGGATGGTAACCTTGTCATTATAAAAGGTAGTCTTTTGTCGAGATTTTTGTTACTCCAATGGATGGTAGCCTTGTCATTATGGAAGGTAGTCTGCTGTCGAGATTTTTGTTACTCCAATGGATGTTAGCCTTGTCATTATGGAAGGTTGTCTATCATTGAGATTTATGTTACTCCAATGGATTATAGCCTTGTCATTATGGAAGGTAGTCTTTTGTTCAGATTTTTGTTACCCTAATGGATAATAGCCTTGACATTATCGAAGGTAGTCTGTCATTATGGAAGGTAGTCTGTTGTCGAGATTTTTGTTATTCCAATGGATGGTAACTTTGTCATTATAAAAGGTAGTCTTTTGCCGAGATTTTTGTTACTCCAATGGATGGTTTCCTTGTAATTATGGAAGGTAGTCTGTTGTCGAGATTTTTGTTACTCAAATGGATGGTATCCTTGTCATTATGGAAGGTAGTCCGTCGTTGAGATTTCTGTTACTCCAATGGATTGTAGCCTTGTCATTATGGAAGGTAGTCTGTTGTTCAGATTTTTGTTACTCCAAATGATGGTAGCCTTGTCATTATAGAAGGTAGTATGTCATTATGGAAGGTAGTCAATTGTCGAGATTTTTGTTATTCCAATGGATGGTAACCTTGTCATTATAAAAGGTAGCCTTTTGTCAAGATTTTTGTTACTCCACTGGATGGTAGCCTTGTCATTATGGAAGGTAGTCTATTGTCGATATTTTTGTTACTCCAATGGATGGTATCCTTATCATTATGGAAGGTTGTCTGTCGTTGAGATTTCTATTACTCCAATGGATTATAGCCTTGTCATTATGGAAGGTAGTCTGTTGTTCAGATTTTTGTTACTCCAATGGATAGTAGCCTTGATATTATGGAAGGTAGTCTGTTGTCGATATTTTTTTTATTCTAATGGATGGTAACCTTGTCATTATAAAAGGTAGTCTTTTGTCGATATTTTTGTTACTCCAATGGATGGTAGCCTTGTAATTATGGAAGGTAGTCTGTTGTCGAGATTTTTGTTACTCCAATGGATGGTAGCCTTGTCACTATGGAAGGTAGTCTATCGTTGAGATTTCTGTTACTCCAATGGATTGTAGCCTTGTCATTATGGAAGGTAGTTTGTCATTGTGATTTCGATTACTCCAATGGATTGTAGCCTTGTCATTATGGAAGGTAGTCTGTTGTTCAGATTTTTGTTACTCCAATGGATAGTAGCATTGACATTATGGAAGGTAGTCTGTCATTATGGAAGGTAGTCTATTGTCGAGATTTTTGTTATTCCAATGGATGGTTACCTTGTCGTTAAAAAAGGTAGTCTTTTGTCGAGATTTTTGTTACTCCAATGGATGGTAGCCTTGTCATTATGGAAGGTAGTTTGTTGTCGACATTTTTGTTACTCCAATGTATGGTAGCCTTGTCATTATGGAAGGTTGTCTGTCATTGAGATTTTTGTTACTCCAATGGATTTTAGCTTTGTCATTATGGAAGGTAGTCTGTTGTTCAGATTTTTGTTACTCCAATGGATAGTAGCCTTGACATTATGGAAGGTAGTGTGTCATTATGGATGGTAGTCTATTGTCGAGATTTTTGTTATTCCAATGGATGGTAACCTTGTCATTATAAAAGGTAGTCTTTTGTCATATTTTTGTTACTCCAATGGATGGTAGCCTTGTAATTATGGAAGGTAGTCTGTTGTCGAGATTTTTTGTTACTCCAATGGATGGTATCCTTGTCATTATGGAAGGTAGTCTATCGTTGAGATTTCTGTTACTCCAATGGATTGTAGCCTAGTCATTATGGAAGGTAGTCTGCCATTGATATTTCGATTACTCCAATGGATTGTAGCCTTGTCATTATGGAAGGTAGTCTGTTGTTCAGATTTTTGTTACTCCAATGGATAGTAGCCTTGACATTATGGAAGGTAGTCTGTCATTATGGAAGGTAGTCTGTTGTCGAGATTTTTGTTATTCCAATGGATGGTAACCTTGTCATTATAAAAGGTAGTCTTTTGTCGAGATTTTTGTTACTCCAATGGATGGTAGCCTTGTCAATATGGAAGGTAGTCTGTTGTCGACATATTTGTTACTCCAATGGATGGTAGCCTTGTCATTATGGAAGGTTGTCTGTCGTTGAGATTTATGTTACTCCAATGGATTATAGCCTTGTCATTATGGAAGGTAGTCTGTTGTTCAGATTTTTGTTACTCCAATGGATAGTAGCCTTGACATTGTGGAAGTTAGTCTGTCATTATAGAAGGTAGTCTGTTGTCGAGATTTTTGTTATTCCAATGGATGGTAAACTTGTCATTATAAAAGGTAGTCTTTTGTCGATATTTTTGTAACTCCAATGGATGGTAGCCTTGTAATTATGGAAGGTAGTCTGTTGTCGAGATTTTTTTTACTCCAATGGATGGTAGCCTTTTCATTATGGAAGGTAGTCTATCGTTGAGATTTCTGTTACTCCAATGGATTGTAGCCTTGTCATTATGGAAGGTAGTCTGTCGTTGAGATTTCGTTTACTCCAATGGATTGTAGCCTTGTCATTATGGAAGGTAGTCTGTTGTTCAGATTTTTGTTACTCCAATGGATAGTAGCCTTGACATTATGGAAGGTAGTCTGTCATTATGGAAGGTAGTCTGTTGTCGAGATTTTTGTTATTCCAATGGATGGTAACCTTGTCATTATAAAAGGTAGTCTTTTGTCGAGATTTTTGTTACTCCAATGGATGGTAGCCTTGTCATTATGGAAGGTAGTCTGCTGTCGAGATTTTTGTTACTCCAATGGATGTTAGCCTTGTCATTATGGAAGGTTGTCTATCATTGAGATTTATGTTACTCCAATGGATTATAGCCTTGTCATTATGGAAGGTAGTCTTTTGTTCAGATTTTTGTTACCCTAATGGATAATAGCCTTGACATTATCGAAGGTAGTCTGTCATTATGGAAGGTAGTCTGTTGTCGAGATTTTTGTTATTCCAATGGATGGTAACTTTGTCATTATAAAAGGTAGTCTTTTGTCGAGATTTTTGTTACTCCAATGGATGGTTTCCTTGTAATTATGGAAGGTAGTCTGTTGTCGAGATTTTTGTTACTCAAATGGATGGTATCCTTGTCATTATGGAAGGTAGTCCGTCGTTGATATTTCTGTTACTCCAATGGATTGTAGCCTTGTCATTATGGAAGGTAGTCTGTTGTTCAGATTTTTGTTACTCCAAATGATGGTAGCCTTGTCATTATAGAAGGTAGTATGTCATTATGGAAGGTAGTCAATTGTCGAGATTTTTGTTATTCCAATGGATGGTAACCTTGTCATTATAAAAGGTAGCCTTTTGTCAAGATTTTTGTTACTCCACTGGATGGTAGCCTTGTCATTATGAAAGGTAGTCTATTGTCGATATTTTTGTTACTCCAATGGATGGTATCCTTATCATTATGGAAGGTTGTCTGTCGTTGAGATTTCTGTTACTCCAATGGATTATAGCCTTGTCATTATGGAAGGTAGTCTGTTGTTCAGATTTTTGTTACTCCAATGGATAGTAGCCTTGATATTATGGAAGGTAGTCTGTTGTCGATATTTTTTTTATTCTAATGGATGGTAACCTTGTCATTATAAAAGGTAGTCTTTTGTCGATATTTTTGTTACTCCAATGGATGGTAGCCTTGTAATTATGGAAGGTAGTCTGTTGTCGAGATTTTTGTTACTCCAATGGATGGTAGCCTTGTCACTATGGAAGGTAGTCTATCGTTGAGATTTCTGTTACTCCAATGGATTGTAGCCTTGTCATTATGGAAGGTAGTTTGTCGTTGAGATTTGGATTACTCCAATGGATTGTAGCCTTGTCATTATGGAAGGTAGTCTGTTGTTAAGATTTTTGTTACTCCAATGGATAGTAGCCTTGACATTATGGAAGGTAGTCTGTCATTATGGAAGGTAGTCTATTGTCGAGATTTTTGTTATTCCAATGGATGGTTACCTTGTCGTTATAAAAGGTAGTCTTTTGTCGAGATTTTTGTTACTCCAATGGATGGTAGCCTTGTCATTATGGAAGGTAGTTTGTTGTCGACATTTTTGTTACTCCAATGGATGGTAGCCTTGTCATTATGGAAGGTTGTCTGTCATTGAGATTTTTGTTACTCCAATGGATTTTAGCCTTGTCATTATGGAAGGTAGTCTGTTGTTCAGATTTTTGTTACTCCAATGGATAGTAGCCTTGACATTATGGAAGATAGTCTGTCATTATGGATGGTAGTCTATTGTCGAGATTTTTGTTATTCCAATGGATGGTAACCTTGTCATTATAAAAGGTAGTCTTTTGTCATATTTTTGTTACTCCAATGGATGGTAGCCTTGTAATTATGGAAGGTAGTCTGTTGTCGAGATTTTTGTTACTCCAATGGATGGTATCCTTGTCATTATGGAAGGTAGTCTATCGTTGAGATTTCTGTTACTCCAATGGATTGTAGCCTAGTCATTATGGAAGGTAGTCTGCCATTGATATTTCGATTACTCCAATGGATTATAGCCTTGTCATTATGGAAGGTAGTCTGTTGTTCAGATTTTTGTTACTCCAATGGATAGTAGCCTTGACATTATGGAAGGTAGTCTGTCATTATGGAAGGTAGTCTGTTGTCGAGATTTTTGTTATTCCAATGGATGGTAACCCTGTCATTATAAAAGGTAGTCTTTTGTCGAGATTTTTGTTACTCCAATGGATGGTAGCCTTGTCAATATGGAAGGTAGTCTGTTGTCGACATATTTGTTACTCCAATGGATGGTAGCCTTGTCATTATGGAAGGTTGTCTGTCGTTGAGATTTATGTTACTCCAATGGATTATAGCCTTGTCATTATGGAAGGTAGTCTGTTGTTCAGATTTTTGTAACTCCAATGGATTGTAGCATTTTCATTATGGAAGGTAGTCTGTTGTTCAGATTTTTGTTACTCCAATGGATAGTAGCCTTAACATTATGGAAGGTAGTCTGTCATTATGGAAGGTAGTCTGTTGTCGAGATTTTTGTTATTCCAATGGATGGTAACCTTGTCATTATAAAAGGTAGTCTTTTGTCGAGATTTTTGTTACTCCAATGGATGGTAGCCTTGTCATTATAGAAGGTAGTCTGCTGTCGAGATTTTTGTTACTCCAATGGATAATAGCCTTGACATTATGGAAGGTAGTCTGTCATTATGGAAGGTAGTCTGTTGTCGAGATTTTTTTTATTCCAATGGATGGTAACCTTGTCATTATAAAAGGTAGTCTTTTGTCGAGATTTTTGTTACTCCAATGGATGGTTTCCTTGTAATTATGGAAGGTAGTCTGTTGTCGAGATTTTTGTTACTCAAATGGATGGTATCCTTGTCATTATGGAAGGTAGTCCGTCGTTGAGATTTTTGTTACTCCAATGGATTGTAGCCTTGTCATTATGGAAGGTACTCTGTTGTTCAGATTTTTGTTACTCCAAATGATGGTAGCCTTGTCATTATAGAAGGTAGTATGTCATTATGGAAGGTAGTCAATTGTCGAAATTTTTGTTATTCCAATGGATGGTAACCTTGTCATTATAAAAGGTAGTCTTTTGTCGAGATTTTTGTTACTCCAATGGATGGTAGCCTTGTCATTATGGAAGGTAGTCTGCTGTCGAGATTTTTGTTACTCCAATGGATGGTAGCCTTGTCATTATGGAAGGTTGTCTGTCGTTGAGATTTATGTTACTCCAATGGATTATAGCCTTGTCATTATGGAAGGTAGTCTGTTGTTCAGATTTTTGTTACTCTAATGGATAGTAGCCTTGTCATTATAGAAGGTAGTATGTCATTATGGAAGGTAGTCTATTGTCGAGATTTTTGTTATTCCAATGGATGGTAACCTTGTCATTATAAAAGGTAGCCTTTTGTCGAGATTTTTGTTACTCCAATGGATGGTAGCCTTGTAATTATGGAAGGTAGCCTGTTGTCGAGATTTTTGTTACTCCAATGGATGGTAGCCTTGTCATTATGCATGGTAGTCTATCGTTGAGATTTCTGTTACTCCAATGGATTATAGCCTTGTCATTATGGAAGGTAGTCTGTCGTGGAGATTTCGATTACTCCAATGGATTGTAGCCGTGTCATTATGGAAGGTAGTCTGTTGTTAATATTTTTGTTACTCCAATGGATAGTAGCCTTGAAATTATGGAAGGTAGTCTGTAATTATGGAAGGTAGTCTGTTGCCGAGATTTTTGTTATTCCAATGGATGGTAACCTTGTCATTATAAAAGGTAGTTTGTCGTTGAGATTTTGATTACTCCAATGGATTGTAGCCTTGTCATTATGTAAGGTAGTCTGTTGTTCAGATTTTTGTTACTCCAATGGATAGTGGCCTTGACATTATGGAAGGTAGTTTGTCATTATGGAAGGTAGTCTATTGTCGAGATTTTTGTTATTCCAATGGATGGTTACCTTGTCGTTATAAAAGGTAGTCTTTTATCGAGATTTTTGTTACTCCAATGAATGGTAGCCTTGTCATTATGGAAGGTAGTCTGTTGTCGACATTTTTGTTACTCCAATGGATGGTAGCCTTGTCATTATGGAAGGTAGTCTGTTGTTAATATTTTTGTTACTCCAATGGATAGTAGCCTTGAAATTATGGAAGGTAGTCTGTAATTATGGAAGGTAGTATGTTGCCGAGATTTTTGTTATTCCAATGGATGGTAACCTTGTCATTATAAAAGGTAGTCTGTCATTGAGAATTCGATTACTCCAATGGATTGTAGCCTTATCATTATGTAAGGTAGTCTGTTGTTCAGATTTTTGTTACTCCAATGGATAGTGACCTTGACATTATGGAAGGTAGTCTGTCATTATGGAAGGTAGTCTGTTGTTGAGATTTTTGTTATTCCAATGGATGGTAACCTTGTCGTTATAAAAGGTAGTCTTTTATCGAGATTTTAGTTACTCCAATGGATGGTAGCCTTGTCATTATGGAAGGTAGGCTGTTGTCGACATTTTTGTTACTCCAATGGATGGTAGCCTTGTCATTATGGAAGGTTGTCTGTCATTGAGATTTTTGTTACTCCTATGGATTATAGCCTTGTCATTATGGAAGGTAGCCTGTTGTTCAGATTTTTGTTACTCCAATGGATAGTAGCCTTGACATTATGGAAGGTAGTCTGTCATTATGGATGGTAGTCTATTGTCGAGATTTTTGTTATTCCAATGGATGGTAACCTTGTCATTATAAAAGGTAGTCTTTTGTCCAGATTTTTGTTACTCCAATGGATGGTAGCCTCATCATTATGGAAGGTAGTTTGTTGTTCAGATTTTTGTTACTCCAATAAATAGTAGCCTTGACATTATGGAAGGTAGTCTGTCATTATGGAAGGTAGTTTGTTGTCGATATTTTTGTTATTCCAATGGATGGTAACCTTGTCATTATAAAAGGTAGTCTGTTGTCGAGATTTTTGTTACTCCAATGGATGGTAGCCTTGTCATTATGGAAGGTAGTCTATCGTTGAGATTTCTGTTACTCCAATGGATTGTAGCCAATGTCATTATGGAAGGTAGTCTTTCATTGATATTTCGATTACTCCAATGGATTGTAGCCTTGTCATTATGGAAGGTAGTCTGTTGTTCAGATTTTTTGTTACTCAAATGGATAGTAGCATTGACATTATGGAAGGTAGTCTGTCATTATTGAAGGTAGTCTGTTGTCGAGATTTTTGTTATTCCAATGGATGGTAACCTTGTCATTATAAAAGGTAGTCTTTTGTCGAGATTTTTGTTACTCCAATGGATGGTTTCCTTGTAATTATGGAAGGTAGTCTGTTGTCGAGATTTTTGTTACTCAAATGGATGGTATCCTTGTCATTATGGAAGGTAGTCCGTCGTTGAGATTTCTGTTACTCCAATGGATTGTAGCCTTGTCATTATGGAAGGTAGTCTGTTGTTCAGATTTTTGTTACTCCAAATGATGGCAGCCTTGTCATTATAGAAGGTAGTATGTCATTATGGAAGGTAGTCAATTGTCGAATTTTTTGTTATTCCAATGGATGGTAACCTTGTCATTATAAAAGGTAGTCTTTTGTCGAGATTTTTGTTACTCCAATGGATGGTAGCCTTGTCATTATGGAAGGTAGTCTGCTGTCGAGATTTTTGTTACTCCAATGGATGGTAGCCTTGTCATTATGGAAGGTTGTCTGTCGTTGAGATTTATGTTACTCCAATGGATTATAGCCTTGTCATTATGGAAGGTAGTCTGTTGTTCAGATTTTTGTTACTCTAATGGATAGTAGCCTTGTCATTATAGAAGGTAGTATGTCATTATGGAAGGTAGGCTATTGTCGAGATTTTTGTTATTCCAATGGATGGTAACCTTGTCATTATAAAAGGTGCCCTTTTGTCGAGATTTTTGTTACTCCAATCGATGGTAGCCTTGTAATTATGGAAGGTAGTCTGTTGTCGAGATTTTTGTTACTCCAATGGATGGTAGCCTTGTCATTATGGAAGGTAGTCTGTCGTGGAGATTTCGATTACTCCAATGGATTGTAGCCTTGTCATTATGGAAGGTAGTCTGTTGTTAATATTTTTGTTACTCCAATGGATAGTAGCCTTGAAATTATGGAAGGTAGTCTGTAATTATGGAAGGTAGTCTGTTGCCGAGATTTTTGTTATTCCAATGGATGGTAACCTTGTCATTATAAAAGGTAGTCTGTCGTTGAGATTTCGATTACTCCAATGGATTGTAGCCTTGTCATTATGTAAGGTAGTCTGTTGTTCAGATTTTTGTTACTCCAATGGATAGTGGCCTTGACATTATGGAAGGTAGTCTGTCATTATGGAAGGTAGTCTGTTGTCGAGATTTTTCTTATTCCAATGGATGGTAACCTTGTCGTTATAAAAGGTAGTCTTTTATCGAGATTTTTGTTACTCCAATGAATGGTAGCCTTGTCATTATGGAAGGTAGTCTGTTTTCCACATTTTTGTTACTCCAATGGATGGTAGCCTTGCCATTATGGAAGGTAGTCTGTTGTTAATATTTTTGTTACTCCAATGGATAGTAGCCTTGAAGTTATGGAAGGTAGTCTGTAATTATGGAAGGTACTCTGTTGCCGAGATTTTTGTTATTCCAATGGATGGTAACCTTGTCATTATAAAAGGTAGTCTGTCGTTGAGATTTCGATTACTCTAATGGACTGTAGCCTTATCATTATGTAAGGTAGTCTGTTGTTCAGATTTTTATTACTCCAATGGATAGTGGCCTTTACATTATGGAAGGTAGTCTGTCATTATAGAAGGTAGTCTGTTGTCGAGATTTTTGTTATTCCAATGGATGGTAACCTTGTCGTTATAAAAGGTAGTCTTTTATCGAGATTTTAGTTACTCCAATGGATGGTAGCCTTGTCATTATGGAAGGTTGTCTGTCATTGAGATTTTTGTTACTCCAATGGATTATAGCCTTGTCATTATGGAAGGTAGCCTGTTGTTCAGATTTTTGTTACTCCAATGGATAGTAGCCTTGACATTTTGGAAGGTAGTCTGTCATTATGGATGGTAGTCTATTGTCGAGATTTTTGTTATTCCAATGGATGGTAACCTTGTCATTATAAAAGGTAGTCTTTTGTCGAGATTTTTGTTACTCCAATGGATGGTTTCCTTGTAATTATGGAAGGTAGTCTGTTGTCGAGATTTTTGTTACTCAAATGGATGGTATCCTTGTCATTATGGAAGGTAGTCCGTCGTTGAGATTTCTGTTACTCCAATGGATTGTAGCCTTGTCATTATGGAAGGTAGTCTGTTGTTCAGATTTTTGTTACTCCAAATGATGGCAGCCTTGTCATTATAGAAGGTAGTATGTCATTATGGAAGGTAGTCAATTGTCGAATTTTTTGTTATTCCAATGGATGGTAACCTTGTCATTATAAAAGGTAGTCTTTTGTCGAGATTTTTGTTACTCCAATGGATGGTAGCCTTGTCATTATGGAAGGTAGTCTGCTGTCGAGATTTTTGTTACTCCAATGGATGGTAGCCTTGTCATTATGGAAGGTTGTCTGTCGTTGAGATTTATGTTACTCCAATGGATTATAGCCTTGTCATTATGGAAGGTAGTCTGTTGTTCAGATTTTTGTTACTCTAATGGATA
The DNA here is from genome assembly GCA_948472305.1 of Vicia faba. NCBI lineage: Eukaryota > Viridiplantae > Streptophyta > Magnoliopsida > Fabales > Fabaceae > Vicia > Vicia faba. Next base: position 558,752,803 of record OX451739.1, read on the forward strand.
GTAGCCTTGTCATTATAGAAGGTAGTATGTCATTATGGAAGGTAGGCTATTGTCGAGATTTTTGTTATTCCAATGGATGGTAACCTTGTCATTATAAAAGGTACCCTTTTTTCGAGATTTTTGTTACTCCAATCGATGGTAGCCTTGTAATTATGGAAGGTAGTCTGTTGTCGAGATTTTTGTTACTCCAATGGATGGTAGCCTTGTCATTATGGAAGGTAGTCTGTCGTGGAGATTTCGATTACTCCAATGGATTGTAGCCTTGTCATTATGGAAGGTAGTCTGTTGTTAATATTTTTGTTACTCCAATGGATAGTAGCCTTGAAATTATGGAAGGTAGTCTGTTGCCGAGATTTTTGTTATTCCAATGGATGGTAACCTTGTCATTATAAAAGGTAGTCTGTCGTTGAGATTTCGATTACTCCAATGGATTGTAGCCTTGTCATTATGTAAGGTAGTCTGTTGTTCAGATTTTTGTTACTCCAATGGATAGTGGCCTTGACATTATGGAAGGTAGTCTGTCATTATGGAAGGTAGTCTGTTGTCGAGATTTTTCTTATTCCAATGGATGGTAACCTTGTCGTTATAAAAGGTAGTCTTTTATCGAGATTTTTGTTACTCCAATGAATGGTAGCCTTGTCATTATGGAAGGTAGTCTGTTGTACACATTTTTGTTACTCCAATGGATGGTAGCCTTGTCATTATGGAAGGTAGTCTGTTGTTAATATTTTTGTTACTCCAATGGATAGTAGCCTTGAAATTATGGAAGGTAGTCTGTAATTATGGAAGGTACTCTGTTGCCGAGATTTTTGTTATTCCAATGGATGGTAACCTTGTCATTATAAAAGGTAGTCTGTCGTTGAGATTTCGATTACTCCAATGGACTGTAGCCTTATCATTATGTAAGGTAGTCTGTTGTTCAGATTTTTATTACTCCAATGGATAGTGGCCTTTACATTATGGAAGGTAGTCTGTCATTATAGAAGGTAGTCTGTTGTCGAGATTTTTGTTATTCCAATGGATGGTAACCTTGTCGTTATAAAAGGTAGTCTTTTATCGAGATTTTAGTTACTCCAATGGATGGTAGCCTTGTCATTATGGAAGGTAGTCTGTTGTCGACATTTTTGTTACTCCAATGGATGGTAGCCTTGTCATTATGGAAGGTTGTCTGTCATTGAGATTTTTGTTACTCCAATGGATTATAGCCTTGTCATTATGGAAGGTAGCCTGTTGTTCAGATTTTTGTTACTCCAATGGATAGTAGCCTTGACATTATGGAAGGTAGTCTGTCATTATGGATGGTAGTCTATTGTCGAGATTTTTGTTATTCCAATGGATGGTAACCTTGTCATTATAAAAGGTAGTCTTTTGTCGAGATTTTTGTTACTCCAATGGATGGTAGCCTTGTCATTATGGAAGGTAGTCTGTTGTTCAGATTTTTGTTACTCCAATAAATAGTAGCCTTGACATTATGGAAGGTAGTCTGTCATTATGGAAGGTAGTCTGTTGTCGATATTTTTGTTATTCCAATGGATGGTAACCTTGTCATTATAAAAGGTAGTCTGTTGTCGAGATTTTTGTTACTCCAATGGATGGTAGCCTTGTCATTATGGAAGGTAGTCTATCGTTGAGATTTCTGTTACTCCAATGAATTGTAGCCAATGTCATTATGGAAGGTAGTCTTTCATTGATATTCCGATTACTCCATTGGATTGTAGCCTTGTCATTATGGAAGGTAGTCTGTTGTTCAGATTTTTGTTACTCAAATGGATAATAGCATTGACATTATGGAAGGTAGTCTATCATTATGGAAGGTAGTCTGTTGTCGAGATTTTTGTTATTCCAATGGATGGTAACCTAGTCATTATAAAAGGTAGTCTTTTGTCGAGATTTTTGTTACTCCAATGGATGGTTTCCTTGTAATTATGGAAGGTAGTCTGTTGTCGAGATTTTTGTTACTCAAATGGATGCTATCCTTGTCATTATGGAAGGTAGTCCGTCGTTGAGATTTCTGTTACTCCAATGGATTGTAGCCTTGTCATTATGGAAGGTAGTCTGTTGTTCAGATTTTTGTTACTCCAAATGATGGTAGCCTTGTAATTATAAAAGGTAGTATGTCATTATGGAAGGTAGTCAATTGTCGAATTTTTTGTTATTCCAATGGATGGTAACCTTGTCATTATAAAAGGTAGTCTTTTGTCGAGATTTTTGTTACTCCAATGGATGGTAGCCTTGTCATTATGGAAGGTAGTCTGCTGTCGAGATTTTTGTTACTCCAATGGATGGTAGCCTTGTCATTATGGAAGGTTGTCTGTCGTTGAGATTTATGTTACTCCAATGGATTATAGCCTTGTCATTATGGAAGGTAGTCTGTTGTTCAGATTTTTGTTACTCTAATGGTTAGTAGCCTTGTCATTATAGAAGGTAGTATGTCATTATGGAAGGTAGTCTATTGTCGAGATTTTTGTTATTCCAATGGATGGTAACCTTGTCATTATAAAAGGTAGCCTTTTGTAGAGATTTCTGTTACTCCAATGGATGGTAGCCTTGTAATTATGGAAGGTAGTCTGTTGTCGAAATTTTTGTTACTCCAATGGATGGTAGCCTTGTCATTATGCATGGTAGTCTATCGTTGAGATTTCTGTTACTCCAATGGATTATAGCCTTGTCATTATGGAAGGTAGTCTGTCGTGGAGATTTCGATTACTCCAATGGATTGTAGCCTTGTCATTATGGAAGGTAGTCTGTTGTTAATATTTTTGTTACTCCAATGGATAGTAGCCTTGAAATTATGGAAGGTAGTCTGTAATTATGGAAGGTAGTCTATTGCCGAGATTTTTGTTATTCCAATGGATGGTAACCTTGTCATTATAAAAGGTAGTCTGTCGTTGAGATTTCGATTACTGCAATGGATTGTAGCCTTGTCATTATGTAATGTAGTCTGTTGTTCAGATTTTTGTTACTCCAATGGATAGTGGCCTTGACATTATGGAAGGTAGTCTGTCATTATGGAAGGTAGTCTGTTGTCGAGATTTTTGTTATTCCAATGGATGGTAACCTTGTCGTTATAAAAGGTAGTCTTTCATCGAGATTTTTGTTACTCCAATGAATGGTAGCCTTGTCATTATGGAAGGTAGTCTGTTGTCAACATTTTTGTTACTCCAATGGATGGTAGCCTTGTCATTATGGAAGGTAGTCTGTTGTTAATATTTTTGTTACTCCAATGGATAGTAGCCTTGAAATTATGGAAGGTAGTCTGTAATTATGGAAGGTAGTCTGTTGCCGAGATTTTTGTTATTCCAATGGATGGTAACCTTGTCATTATAAAAGGTAGTCAGTCGTTGAGATTTCAATTACTCCAATGGATTGTAGCCTTATCATTATGTAAGGTAGTCTGTTGTTCAGATTTTTGTTACTCCAATGGATAGTGGCCTTGACATTATGGAAGGTAGTCTGTCATTATGGAAGGTAGTCTATTGTCGAGATTTTTGTTATTCCAATGGATGGTTACCTTGTCGTTATAAAAGGTAGTCTTTTATCGAGATTTTTGTTACTCCAATGAATGGTAGCCTTGTCATTATGGAAGGTAGTCTGTTGTCGACATTTTTGTTACTCCAATGGATGGTAGCCTTGTCATTATGGAAGGTAGTCTGTTGTTAATATTTTTGTTACTCCAATGGATAGTAGCCTTGAAATTATGGAAGGTAGTCTGTAATTATGGAAGGTAGTATGTTGCCGAGATTTTTGTTATTCCAATGGATGGTAACCTTGTCATTATAAAAGGTAGTCTGTCATTGAGATTTCGATTACTCCAATGGATTGTAGCCTTATCATTATGTAAGGTAGTCTGTTGTTCAGATTTTTGTTACTCCAATGGATAGTGACCTTGACATTATGGAAGGTAGTCTGTCATTATGGAAGGTAGTCTGTTGTCGAGATTTTTGTTATTCCAATGGATGGTAACCTTGTCGTTATAAAAGGTAGTCTTTTATCGAGATTTTAGTTACTCCAATGGATGGTAGCCTTGTCATTATGGAAGGTAGTCTGTTGTCGACATTTTTGTTACTCCAATGGATGGTAGCCTTGTCATTATGGAAGGTTGTCTGTCATTGAGATTTTTGTTACTCCTATGGATTATAGCCTTGTCATTATGGAAGGTAGCCTGTTGTTCAGATTTTTGTTACTCCAATGGATAGTAGCCTTGACATTATGGAAGGTAGTCTGTCATTATGGATGGTAGTCTATTGTCGAGATTTTTGTTATTCCAATGGATGGTAACCTTGTCATTATAAAAGGTAGTCTTTTGTCGAGATTTTTGTTACTCCAATGGATGGTAGCCTCATCATTATGGAAGGTAGTTTGTTGTTCAGATTTTTGTTACTCCAATAAATAGTAGCCTTGACATTATGGAAGGTAGTCTGTCATTATGGAAGGTAGTCTGTTGTCGATATTTTTGTTATTCCAATGGATGGTAACCTTGTCATTATAAAAGGTAGTCTGTTGTCGAGATTTTTGTTACTCCAATGGATGGTAGCCTTGTCATTATGGAAGGTAGTCTATCGTTGAGATTTCTGTTACTCCAATGGATTGTAGCCAATGTCATTATGGAAGGTAGTCTTTCATTGATATTTCGATTACTCCAATGGATTGTAGCCTTGTCATTATGGAAGGTAGTCTGTTGTTCAGATTTTTTGTTACTCAAATGGATAGTAGCATTGACATTATGGAAGGTAGTCTGTCATTATTGAAGGTAGTCTGTTGTCGAGATTTTTGTTATTCCAATGGATGGTAACCTTGTCATTATAAAAGGTAGTCTTTTGTCGAGATTTTTGTTACTCCAATGGATGGTTTCCTTGTAATTATGGAAGGTAGTCTGTTGTCGAGATTTTTGTTACTCAAATGGATGGTATCCTTGTCATTATGGAAGGTAGTCCGTCGTTGAGATTTCTGTTACTCCAATGGATTGTAGCCTTGTCATTATGGAAGGTAGTCTGTTGTTCAGATTTTTGTTACTCCAAATGATGGCAGCCTTGTCATTATAGAAGGTAGTATGTCATTATGGAAGGTAGTCAATTGTCGAATTTTTTGTTATTCCAATGGATGGTAACCTTGTCATTATAAAAGGTAGTCTTTTGTCGAGATTTTTGTTACTCCAATGGATGGTAGCCTTGTCATTATGGAAGGTAGTCTGCTGTCGAGATTTTTGTTACTCCAATGGATGGTAGCCTTGTCATTATGGAAGGTTGTCTGTCGTTGAGATTTATGTTACTCCAATGGATTATAGCCTTGTCATTATGGAAGGTAGTCTGTTGTTCAGATTTTTGTTACTCTAATGGATAGTAGCCTTGTCATTATAGAAGGTAGTATGTCATTATGGAAGGTAGGCTATTGTCGAGATTTTTGTTATTCCAATGGATGGTAACCTTGTCATTATAAAAGGTAGCCTTTTGTCGAGATTTTTGTTACTCCAATCGATGGTAGCCTTGTAATTATGGAAGGTAGTCTGTTGTCGAGATTTTTGTTACTCCAATGGATGGTAGCCTTGTCATTATGGAAGGTAGTCTGTCGTGGAGATTTCGATTACTCCAATGGATTGTAGCCTTGTCATTATGGAAGGTAGTCTGTTGTTAATATTTTTGTTACTCCAATGGATAGTAGCCTTGAAATTATGGAAGGTAGTCTGTAATTATGGAAGGTAGTCTGTTGCCGAGATTTTTGTTATTCCAATGGATGGTAACCTTGTCATTATAAAAGGTAGTCTGTCGTTGAGATTTCGATTACTCCAATGGATTGTAGCCTTGTCATTATGTAAGGTAGTCTGTTGTTCAGATTTTTGTTACTCCAATGGATAGTGGCCTTGACAATATGGAAGGTAGTCTGTCATTATGGAAGGTAGTCTGTTGTCGAGATTTTTCTTATTCCAATGGATGGTAACCTTGTCGTTATAAAAGGTAGTCTTTTATCGAGATTTTTGTTACTCCAATGAATGGTAGCCTTGTCATTATGGAAGGTAGTCTGTTGTCCACATTTTTGTTACTCCAATGGATGGTAGCCTTGTCATTATGGAAGGTAGTCTGTTGTTAATATTTTTTTTACTCCAATGGATAGTAGCCTTGAAATTATGGAAGGTAGTCTGTAATTATGGAAGGTACTCTGTTGCCGAGATTTTTGTTATTCCAATGGATGGTAACCTTGTCATTATAAAAGGTAGTCTGTCGTTGAGATTTCGATTACTCCAATGGACTGTAGCCTTATCATTATGTAAGGTAGTCTGTTGTTCAGATTTTTATTACTCCAATGGATAGTGGCCTTTACATTATGGAAGGTAGTCTGTCATTATAGAAGGTAGTCTGTTGTCGAGATTTTTGTTATTCCAATGGATGGTAACCTTGTCGTTATAAAAGGTAGTCTTTTATCGAGATTTTAGTTACTCCAATGGATGGTAGCCTTGTCATTATGGAAGGTAGTCTGTTGTCGACATTTTTGTTACTCCAATGGATGGTAGCCTTGTCATTATGGAAGGTTGTCTGTCATTGAGATTTTTGTTACTCCAATGGATTATAGCCTTGTCATTATGGAAGGTAGCCTGTTGTTCAGATTTTTGTTACTCCAATGGATAGTAGCCTTGACATTATGGAAGGTAGTCTGTCATTATGGATGGTAGTCTATTGTCGAGATTTTTGTTATTCCAATGGATGGTAACCTTGTCATTATAAAAGGTAGTCTTTTGTCGAGATTTTTGTTACTCCAATGGATGGTAGCCTTGTCATTATGGAAGGTAGTCTGTTGTTCAGATTTTTGTTACTCCAATAAATAGTAGCCTTGACATTATGGAAGGTAGTCTGTCATTATGGAAGGTAGTCTGTTGTCGATATTTTTGTTATTCCAATGGATGGTAACCTTGTCATTATAAAAGGTAGTCTGTTGTCGAAATTTTTGTTACTCCAATGGATGGTAGCCTTGTCATTATGGAAGGTAGTCTATCGTTGAGATTTCTGTTACTCCAATGAATTGTAGCCAATGTCATTATGGAAGGTAGTCTTTCATTGATATTCCGATTACTCCATTAGATTGTAGCCTTGTCATTATGGAAGGTAGTCTGTTGTTCAGATTTTTGTTACTCCAATGGATAGTAGCATTGACATTATGGAAGGTAGTCTATCATTATGGAAGGTAGTCTGTTGTCGAGATTTTTGTTATTCCAATGGATGGTAACCTAGTCATTATAAAAGGTAGTCTTTTGTCGAGATTTTTGTTACTCCAATGGATGGTTTCCTTGTAATTATGGAAGGTAGTCTGTTGTCGAGATTTTTGTTACTCAAATGGATGCTATCCTTGTCATTATGGAAGGTAGTCCGTCGTTGAGATTTCTGTTACTCCAATGGATTGTAGCCTTGTCATTATGGAAGGTAGTCTGTTGTTCAGATTTTTGTTACTCCAAATGATGGTAGCCTTGTCATTATAAAAGGTAGTATGTCATTATGGAAGGTAGTCAATTGTCGAATTTTTTGTTATTCCAATGGATGGTAACCTTGTCATTATAAAAGGTAGTCTTTTGTCGAGATTTTTGTTACTCCAATGGATGGTAGCCTTGTCATTATGGAAGGTAGTTTGCTGTCGAGATTTTTGTTACTCCAATGGATGGTAGCCTTGTCATTATGGAAGGTTGTCTGTCGTTGAGATTTATGTTACTCCAATGGATTATAGCCTTGTCATTATGGAAGGTAGTCTGTTGTTCAGATTTTTGTTACTCTAATGGTTAGTAGCCTTGTCATTATAGAAGGTAGTATGTCATTATGGAAGGTAGTCTATTGTCGAGATTTTTGTTATTCCAATGGATGGTAACCTTGTCATTATAAAAGGTAGCCTTTTGTCGAGATTTCTGTTACTCCAATGGATGGTAGCCTTGTAATTATGGAAGGTAGTCTGTTGTCGAGATTTTTGTTACTCCAATGGATGGTAGCCTTGTCATTATGCATGGTAGTCTATCGTTGAGATTTCTGTTACTCCAATGGATTATAGCCTTGTCATTATGGAAGGTAGTCTGTCGTGGAGATTTCGATTACTCCAATGGATTGTAGCCTTGTCATTATGGAAGGTAGTCTGTTGTTAATATTTTTGTTACTCCAATGGATAGTAGCCTTGAAATTATGGAAGGTAGTCTGTAATTATGGAAGGTAGTCTATTGCCGAGATTTTTGTTATTCCAATGGATGGTAACCTTGTCATTATAAAAGGTAGTCTGTCGTTGAGATTTCGATTACTGCAATGGATTGTAGCCTTGTCATTATGTAAGGTAGTCTGTTGTTCAGATTTTTGTTACTCCAATGGATAGTGGCCTTGACATTATGGAAGGTAGTCTGTCATTATGGAAGGTAGTCTGTTGTCGAGATTTTTGTTATTCCAATGGATGGTAACCTTGTCGTTATAAAAGGTAGTCTTTCATCGAGATTTTTGTTACTCCAATGAATGGTAGCCTTGTCATTATGGAAGGTAGTCTGTTGTCAACATTTTTGTTACTCCAATGGATGGTAGCCTTGTCATTATGGAAGGTAGTCTGTTGTTAATATTTTTGTTACTCCAATGGATAGTAGCCTTGAAATTATGGAAGGTAGTCTGTAATTATGGAAGGTAGTCTGTTGCCGAGATTTTTGTTATTCCAATGGATGGTAACCTTGTCATTATAAAAGGTAGTCAGTCGTTGAGATTTCGATTACTCCAATGGACTGTAGCCTTATCATTATGTAAGGTAGTCTGCTGTTCAGATTTTTGTTACTCCAATGGATAGTGGCCTTGACATTATGGAAGGTAGTCTGTCATTATGGAAGGTAGTCTGTTGTCGAGATTTTTGTTATTCCAATGGATGGTAACCTTGTCGTTATAAAAGGTAGTCTTTTATCGAGATTTTAGTTACTCCAATGGATGGTAGCCTTGTCATTATGGAAGGTAGTCTGTTGTCGACATTTTTGTTACTCCAATGGATGGTAGCCTTGTCATTATGGAAGGTTGTCTGTCATTGAGATTTTTGTTACTCCAATGGATTATAGCCTTGTCATTATGGAAGGTAGCCTGTTGTTCAGATTTTTGTTACTCCAATGGATAGTAGTCTTGACATTATGGAAGGTAGTCTGTCATTATGGATGGTAGTCTATTGTTGAGATTTTTGTTATTCCAATGGATGGTAACCTTGTCATTATAAAAGGTAGTCTTTTGTCGAGATTTTTGTTACTCCAATGGATGGTTTCCTTGTAATTATGGAAGGTAGTCTGTTGTCGAGATTTTTGTTACTCAAATGGATGCTATCCTTGTCATTATGGACGGTAGTCCGTCGTTAAGATTTCTGTTACTCCAATGGATTGTAGCCTTGTCATTATGGAAGGTAGTCTGTTGTTCAGATTTTTGTTACTCCAAATGATGGTAGCCTTGTCATTATAGAAGGTAGTATGTCATTATGGAAGGTAGTCAATTGTCGAATTTTTTGTTATTCCAATGGATGGTAACCTTGTCATTATAAAAGGTAGTCTATTGTCGAGATTTTTGTTACTCCAATGGATGGTAGCCTTGTCATTATGGAAGGTAGTTTGCTGTCGAGATTTTTGTTACTCCAATGGATGGTAGCCTTGTCATTATGGAAGGTTGTCTGTCGTTGAGATTTATGTTATTCCAATGGATTATAGCCTTGTCATTATGGAAGGTAGTCTGTTGTTCAGATTTTTGTTACTCTAATGGATAGTAGCCTTGTCATTATAGAAGGTAGTATGTCATTATGGAAGGTAGTCTATTGTCGAGATTTTTGTTATTCCAATGGATGGTAACCTTGTCATTATAAAAGGTAGCCTTTTGTCGAGATTTCTGATACTCCAATGGATGGTAGCCTTGTAATTATGGAAGGTAGTTTGTTGTCGAAATTTTTGTTACTCCAATGGATGGTAGCCTTGTCATTATGCATGGTAGTCTATCGTTGAGATTTCTGTTACTCCAATGGATTATAGCCTTGTCATTATGGAAGGTAGTCTGTCGTGGAGATTTCGATTACTCCAATGGATTGTAGCCTTGTCATTATGGAAGGTAGTCTGTTGTTAATATTTTTGTTACTCCAATGGATAGTAGCCTTGAAATTATGGAAGGTAGTCTTTAATTATGGAAGGTAGTCTGTTGCTGAGATTTTTGTTATTCCAATGGATGGTAACCTTGTCATTATAAAAGGTAGTCTGTCGTTGAGATTTCGATTACTCCAATGGATTGTAGCCTTGTCATTATGTAAGGTAGTCTGTTGTTCAGATTTTTGTTACTCCAATGGATAGTGGCCTTGACATTATGGAAGGTAGTCTGTCATTATGGAAGGTAGTCTGTTGTCGAGATTTTTGTTATTCCAATGGATGGTAACCTTGTCGTTATAAAAGGTAGTCTTTTATCGAGATTTTTGTTACTCCAATGAATGGTAGCCTTGTCATTATGGAAGGTAGTCTGTTGTCAACATTTTTGTTACTCCAATGGATGGTAGCCTTGTCATTATGGAAGGTAGTCTGTTGTTAATATTTTTGTTACTCCAATGGATAGTAGCCTTGAAATTATGGAAGGTAGTCTGTAATTATGGAAGGTAGTCTGTTGCCGAGATTTTTGTTATTCCAATGGATGGTAACCTTGTCATTATAAAAGGTAGTTTGTCGTTGAGATTTCGATTACTCCAATGGATTGTAGCCTTATCATTATGTAAGGTAGTCTGTTGTTCAGATTTTTGCTACTCCAATGGATAGTGGCCTTGACATTATGGAAGGTAGTCTGTCATTATGGAAGGTAGTCTGTTGTCGAGATTTTTGTTATTCCAATGGATGGTAACCTTGTCGTTATAAAAGGTAGTCTTTTATCGAGATTTTAGTTACTCCAATGGATGGTAGCCTTGTCATTATGGAAGGTAGTCTGTTGTCGACATTTTTGTTACTCCAATGGATGGTAGCCTTGTCATTATGGAAGGTTGTCTGTCATTGAGATTTTTGTTACTCCAATGGATTATAGCCTTGTCATTATGGAAGGTAGCCTGTTGTTCAGATTTTTGTTACTCCAATCGATAGTAGTCTTGACATTATGGAAGGTAGTCTGTCATTATGGATGGTAGTCTATTGTTGAGATTTTTGTTATTCCAATGGATGGTAACCTTGTCATTATAAAAGGTAGTCTTTTGTCGAGATTTTTGTTACTCCAATGGATGGTAGCCTTGTCATTATGGAAGGTAGTCTGTTGTTCAGATTTTTGTTACTCCAATAAATAGTAGCCTTGACATTATGGAAGGTAGTCTGTCATTATGGAAGGTAGTCTGTTGTCGATATTTTTGTTATTCCAATGGATGGTAACCTTGTCATTATAAAAGGTAGTCTGTTGTCGAGATTTTTGTTACTCCAATGGATGGTAGCCTTGTCATTATGAAAGGTAGTCTATCGTTGAGATTTCTGTTACTCCAATGGATTGTAGCAAATGTCATTATGGAAGGTAGTCTTTCATTGATATTTCGATTACTCCAATGGATTGTAGCCTTGTCATTATGGAAGGTAGTCTGTTGTTCAGATTTTTGTTACTCCAATGGATAGTAGCATTGACATTATGGAAGGTAGTCTGTCATTATGGAAGGTAGTCTGTTGTCGAGATTTTTGTTATTCCAATGGATGGTAACCTTGTCATTATAAAAGGTAGTCCTTTGTCGAGATTTTTGTTCCTCCAATGGATGGTAGCCTTGTAATTATGGAAGGTAGTCTGTTGTCGAGATTTTTGTTACTCCAATGGATGGTAGCCTTGTCATTATGGAATGTTGTCTGTCGTTGAGATTTCTGTTACTCCAATGGATTATAGCCTTGTCATTATGGAAGGTAGTCTGTTGTTCAGATTTTTGTTACTCCAATGGATAGTAGCCTTGACATTATGGACGGTAATCTGTCATTATGGAAGGTAGTCTGTTGTCGAGATTTTTGTTATTCCAATGGATGGTAACCTTGTCATTATAAAAGGTAGTCTTTTTTGGAGATTTTTGTTACTCCAGTGGATGGCAGCCTTGTAATTATGGAAGTTAGTCTGTTGTCGAGATTTTTGTTACTCCAATGGATGGTAGCCTTGTCATTATGGATGGTAGTCTATCGTTGAGATTTCTGTTACTCCAATGGATTATAGCCTTGTCATTATGGAAGGTAGTCTGTCGTGGAGATTTCGATTACTCCAATGGATTGTAGCCTTGTCATTATGGAAGGTAGTCTGTTGTTCAGATTTTTGTTACTCCAATGGATAATAGCCTTGAAATTAGGGAAGGTAATCTGTCATTATGGAAGGTAGTTTGTTGCCGAGATTTTTGTTATTCCAATGGATGGTAACCTTGTCATTATAAAAGGTAGTCTGTTGTCGAGACTTTTGTTATTCCAATGGATGGTAGCCTTGTCATTATAAAAGGTAGTCTTTTATCGAGATTTTTGTTACTCCAATGGATGGTAGCCTTGTCATTATAGAAGGTAGTCTGTTGTCGGGATTTTTGTTACTCCAATGGATGATAGCCTTGTCATTATGGAAGGTAGTCTATCGTTGAGATTTTTGTTACTCCAATGGATTGTAGCCTTGTCATTATGGAAGGTAGTCTGTTGTTCAGATTTTTGTTACTCCAAAGGATGGTAGCCTTGTCATTATATAAGGTAGTATGTCATTATAGAAGGTAGTCTATTGTCGGGATTTTTGTTATTCCAATGGATGGTAACCTTGTCATTATAAAAGGTAGCCTTTTTTCGAGATTTTTGTTACTCCAATGGATGGTAGCCTTTTAATTATGGAGGGTAGTCAGTTGTCGAGATTTTTGTTACTCCAATGGATGGTAGCCTTGTCATTATGGAAGGTAGTCTATAGTTGAGATTTCTGTTACTCCAATGGATTGTAGCCTTGTCATTATGGAAGGTAGTCTGTCATTGATATTTTGATTACTCCAATGGATTGTAGCCTTGTCATTATGGAAGGTAGTCTGTTGTTCAGATTTTTGTTACTCCAATGGATAGTAGCATTGACATTATGGAAGGTAGTCTTTCATTATGGAAGTTTGTCTGTTGTCGAGATTTTTGTTATTCCAATGGATGGTAACCTTGTCATTATAAAAGGTAGTCTTTTGTCGAGATTTTTGTTACTCCAATGGATGGTAGCCTTGTAATTATGGAAGGTAGTCTGTTGTCGAGATTTTTGTTACTCCATTGGATGGTAGCCTTGTCATTATGGAATGTTGTCTGTCGTTGAGATTTCTGTTACTCCAATGGATTATAGCCTTGTCATTATGGAAGGTAGTCTGTTGTTCAGATTTTTGTTACTCCAATAGATAGTAGCCTTGACATTATGGAAGGTAGTCTATCATTATGGAAGGTAGTCTGTCGTCGAGATTTTTGTTATTCCAATGGATGGTAACCTTGTCATTATAAAAGGTAGTCTTTTGTCGATATTTTTGTTACTCCGATGGATGGTAGCCTTGTAATTATGGAATGTAGTCTGTTGTCGCGATTTTCGTTACTCCAATGGAAGGTAGCCTTGTAATTATGGAAGGTAGTCTATCATTGAGATTTCTGTTACTCCAATGGATTGTAGCCTTGTCATTATGGAAGGTAGTCTGTTGTTGAGATTTCGATTACTCCAATGGATTGTAGCCTTGTCATTATGGAAGGTAGTCTGTTGTTCAGATTTTTGTTACTCCAATGGATAGTAGCCTTGACATTATGGAAGGTAGTCTGTCATTATGGAAGGTAGTCTGTTGTCGAGATTTTTGTTATTCCAATGGATGGTAACCTTGTCGTTATAAAAGGTAGTGTTTTGTCGAGATTTTTGTTACTCAAATGGATGGTAGCCTTGTCATTATGAAAGGTAGTCTGTTGTCGACATTTTTGTTACTCCAATGGATGGTAGCCTTGTCATTATGGTAGGTTGTCTGTCATTGAGATTTTTTTTACTCCAATGGATTATAGCCTTGTCATTATGGAAGGTAGTCTGTTGTTCAAGATTTTTGTTACTCCAATGGATAATAGCCTTGACATTATGGAAGGTAGTCTGTCGTTATGGATGGTAGTCTATTGTCGAGATTTTTGTTATTCCAATGGATGGTAACCTTGTCATTATAAAAGGTAGTCTTTTGTCGATATTTTTGTTACTCCAATGGATGGATGCCTTGTAATTATGGAAGGTAGTCTGTTGTCGAGATTTTTGTTACTCCAATGGATGGTAGCCTTGTCATTATGGATGGTAGTCTATCGTTGAGATTTGTGTTACTCCAATGGATTGTAGCCTTGTCATTATGGGAGGTAGTATGTCGTTGAGATTTCGATTACTCCAATGGATTGTAGCCTTGTCATTATGGAAGGTAGTATGTTGTTCAGATTTTTGTTACTCCAATGGATAGTAGCCTTGACATTATGGAAGGTAGTCTGTCATTATGGAAGGTAGTCTGTTGTCGAGATTTTTGTTATTCCAATGGATGGTAACCTTGTCCTTATAAAAGGTAGTCTTTTGTCGAGATTTTTGTAACTCCAATGGATGGTAGCCTTATCATTATGGAAGGTAGTTTGTTGTCGAGATTTTTGTTACTCCAATGGATGGTAGCCTTGTCATTATAGAAGGTAGTCTGTTGTCGGGATTTTTGTTACTCCAATGGATGATAGCCTTGTCATTATGGAAGGTAGTCTGTCGTTGAGATTTTTGTTACTCCAATGGATTGTAGCCTTGTCATTATGGAAGGTAGTCTGTTGTTCAGATTTTTGTTACTCCAAAGGATGGTAGCCTTGTCATTATATAAGGTAGTATGTCATTATAGAAGGTAGTCTATTGTCGGGATTTTTGTTATTCGAATGGATGGTAACCTTGTCATTATAAAAGGTAGCCTTTTTTCGAGATTTTTGTTACTCCAATGGATGGTAGCCTTTTAATTATGGAGGGTAGTCTGTTGTCGAGATTTTTGTTACTCCAATGGATGGTAGCCTTGTCATTATGGAAGGTAGTCTATCATTGAGATTTCTGTTACTCCAATGGATAGTAGCCTTGTCATTATGGAAGGTAGTCTGTCATTATGGAAAGTAGTCTGTTGTCGAGATTTTTGTTATTCCAATGCATGGTAACCTTGTCATTATAAAAGGTAGTCTTTTGTCGATATTTTTGTTACTCCAATGGATGGTAGCCTTGTCATTATGGAAGGTAGTCTGTTGTCGACATTTTTGTTACTCCAATGGATTGTAGCCTTGTCATTATGGAAGGTTGTCTGTCGTTGAGATTTATGTTACTCCAATGGATTATAGCCTTGTCATTATGGAAGGTAGTCTGTTGTTCAGATTTTTGTTACTCCAATGGATAGTAGCCTTGACATTATGGAAGGTAGTCTGTCATTATGGAAGGTAGTCTATTATCGAGATTTTTGTTATTCCAATGGATGGTAACCTTGTCATTATAAAAGGTAGTATTTTGTCGATATTTTTGTTACTCCAATGGATGGTAGCCTTGTCATTATGGAAGGTAGTCTGTTGTTGACATTTTTGTTACTCCAATGGATGGTAGCCTTGTCATTATGGAAGGTTGTCTGTCGTTGAGATTTATGTTACTCCAATGGATTATAGCCTTGTCATTATGGAAGGTAGTCTGTTGTTCAGATTTTTGTTACTCCAATGGATAGTAGCCTTGACATTATGGAAGGTAGTCTGTCATTATGGAAGGTAGTCTGTTGTCGAGATTTTTGTTATTCCAATGGATGGTAACCTTGTCATTATAAGAGGTAGTCATTTGTCAAGATTTTTGTTACTCCAATGGATGGTAGCCTTGTCATTATGGAAGGTAGTTTGTTGTCAAGGTTTTTGTTACTCCAATGGATGGTAGCAATGTCATTATGGAAGGTTGTTTGTCGTTGAGATTTCTGTTACTCCAATGGATTATAGCCTTGTCATTATGGAAGGTAGTCTGTTGTTCAGATTTTTGTTACTCCAATGGATAGTAGCCTTGATATTATGGAAGGTAATCTGTCGTTATGGATGGTAGTCTATTGTCGAGATTTTTGTTATTCCAATTGGATGGTACCCTTGTCACTATAAAAGGTAGTCTTTTGTCGAGATTTTTGTTACTCCCATGGATGGTAGCCTTGTAATTATGGAAGATAGTTTGTTGTCAAGATTTTTCTTACTCCAATGGATGGTAGCCTTGTCATTATGGAAGGTAGTCTATCGTTGAGATTTATGTTACTCCAATGGATTGTAGCCTTGTCATTATGGAAGGTAGTCTGTTGTTCAGATTTTTGTTACTCCAAAGGATGGTAGCCTTGTCATTATAGAAGGTAGTATTTCATTATGGAAGGTAGTCTATTGTCGAGATTTTTGTTATTCCAATGGATGGTAACCTTGTCATTATAAAAGGTAGCCTTTTGTCGAGATTTTTGTTACTCCAATGGATGGTAGCCTTGTTATTATGGAAGGTAGTCTGTTGTCGAGATTTTTGTTACTCCAATGGATGGTATCCTTATCATTATGGAAGGTTGTCTATCATTGAGATTTCTGTTACTCCAATGGTTTGTAGCCTTGTCATTATGGAAGGTAGTCTGTTATTCAGATTTTGATTACTCCAATGGATTGTAGCCTTGTCATTATGGATGGTAGTTTGTTGTTCATATTTTTGTTACTCCAATGGATAGTAGCCTTGACATTATGGAAGGTAGTCTGTCATTATGGAAGGTAGTTTGTTGTCGAGATTTTTGTTATTCCAATGGATGGTAACCTTATCATTATAAAAGGTAGTCTTTTGTCGAGATTTTTGTTACTCCAATGGATGGTAGCATTGTCATTATGGAAGGTAGTCTGTTGTCGAGATTTTTGTTACTCCAATGGATGGTAGCCTTGTCATTATGGAAGGTTGTCTGTCGTTGAGATTTATGTTACTCCAATGGATTATAGCCTTGTCATTATGGAAGGTAGTCTGTTGTTCAGACTTTTGTTACTCCAATGGATAGTAGCCTAGACATTATAGAAGGTAGTATGTCATTATGGAAGGTAGTCTGTTGTCGAGATTTTTGTTATTCCAATGGATGGTAACCTTGTCATTATAAAAGGTAGTCTTTTGTCGATATTTTTGTTACTCCAATGGATGGATGCCTTGTAATTATGGAAGGTAGTCTGTTGTCGAGATTTTTGTTACTCCAATGGATGGTAGCCTTGTCATTATGGATGGTAGTCTATCGTTGAGATTTGTGTTACTCCAATGGATTGTAGCCTTGTCATTATGGAAGGTAGTATGTCGTTGAGATTTCGATTACTCCAATGGATTGTAGCCTTGTCATTATGGAAGGTAGTATGTTGTTCAGATTTTTGTTACTCCAATGGATAGTAGCCTTGACATTATGGAAGGTAGTCTGTCATTATGGAAGGTAGTCTGTTGTCGAGATTTTTGTTATTCCAATGGATGGTAACCTTGTCCTTATAAAAGGTAGTCTTTTGTCGAGATTTTTGTAACTCCAATGGATGGTAGCCTTATCATTATGGAAGGTAGTTTGTTGTCGAGATTTTTGTTACTCCAATGGATGGTAGCCTTGTCATTATAGAAGGTAGTCTGTTGTCGGGATTTTTGTTACTCCAATGGATGATAGCCTTGTCATTATGGAAGGTAGTCTGTCGTTGAGATTTTTGTTACTCCAATGGATTGTAGCCTTGTCATTATGGAAGGTAGTCTGTTGTTCAGATTTTTGTTACTCCAAAGGATGGTAGCCTTGTCATTATATAAGGTAGTATGTCATTATAGAAGGTAGTCTATTGTCGGGATTTTTGTTATTCGAATGGATGGTAACCTTGTCATTATAAAAGGTAGCCTTTTTTCGAGATTTTTGTTACTCCAATGGATGGTAGCCTTTTAATTATGGAGGGTAGTCTGTTGTCGAGATTTTTGTTACTCCAATGGATGGTAGCCTTGTCATTATGGAAGGTAGTCTATCATTGAGATTTCTGTTACTCCAATGGATAGTAGCCTTGTCATTATAGAAGGTAATCTGTCATTATGGAAAGTAGTCTGTTGTCGAGATTTTTGTTATTCCAATGCATGGTAACCTTGTCATTATAAAAGGTAGTCTTTTGTCGATATTTTTGTTACTCCAATGGATGGTAGCCTTGTCATTATGGAAGGTAGTCTGTTGTCGACATTTTTGTTACTCCAATGGATTGTAGCTTTGTCATTATGGAAGGTTGTCTGTCGTTGAGATTTATGTTACTCCAATGGATTATAGCCTTGTCATTATGAAAGGTAGTCTGTTGTTCAGATTTTTGTTACTCCAATGGATAGTAGCCTTGACATTATGGAAGGTAGTCTGTCATTATGGAAGGTAGTCTATTATCGAGATTTTTGTTATTCCAATGGATGGTAACCTTGTCATTATAAAAGGTAGTATTTTGTCGATATTTTTGTTACTCCAATGGATGGTAGCCTTGTCATTATGGAAGGTAGTCTGTTGTTGACATTTTTGTTACTCCAATGGATGGTAGCCTTGTCATTATGGAAGGTAGTCTGTTATTCAGATTTTGATTACTCCAATGGATTATAGCCTTGTCATTATGGAAGGTAGTCTGTTGTTCAGATTTTTGTTACTCCAATGGATAGTAGCCTTGACATTATGGAAGGTAGTCTGTCATTATGGAAGGTAGTCTGTTGTCGAGATTTTTGTTATTCCAATGGATGGTAACCTTGTCATTATAAAAGGTAGTCATTTGTCAAGATTTTTGTTACTCCAATGGATGGTAGCCTTGTCATTATGGAAGGTAGTTTGTTGTCAAGGTTTTTGTTACTCCAATGGATGGTAGCAATGTCATTATGGAAGGTTGTTTGTCGTTGAGATTTTTGTTACTCCAATGGATTATAGCCTTGTCATTATGGAAGGTAGTCTGTTGTTCAGATTTTTGTTACTCCAATGGATAGTAGCCTTGATATTATGGAAGGTAATTTGTCGTTATGGATGGTAGTCTATTGTCGAGATTTTTGTTATTCCAATTGGATGGTAACCTTGTCACTATAAAAGGTAGTCTTTTGTCGAGATTTTTGTTACTCCCATGGATGGTAGCCTTGTAATTATGGAAGATAGTTTGTTGTCAAGATTTTTCTTACTCCAATGGATGGTAGCCTTGTCATTATGGAAGGTAGTCTATCGTTGAGATTTATGTTACTCCAATGGATTGTAGCCTTGTCATTATGGAAGGTAGTCTGTTGTTCAGATTTTTGTTACTCCAAAGGATGGTAGCCTTGTCATTATAGAAGGTAGTATTTCATTATGGAAGGTAGTCTATTGTCGAGATTTTTGTTATTCCAATGGATGGTAACCTTGTCATTATAAAAGGTAGCCTTTTGTCGAGATTTTTGTTACTCCAATGGATGGTAGCCTTGTTATTATGGAAGGTAGTCTGTTGTCGAGATTTTTGTTACTCCAATGGATGGTATCCTTATCATTATGGAAGGTTGTCTATCATTGAGATTTCTGTTACTCCAATGGATTGTAGCCTTGTCATTATGGAAGGTAGTCTGTTATTCAGATTTTGATTACTCCAATGGATTGTAGCCTTGTCATTATGGATGGTAGTTTGTTGTTCATATTTTTGTTACTCCAATGGATAGTAGCCTTGACATTATGGAAGGTAGTCTGTCATTATGGAAGGTAGTTTGTTGTCGAGATTTTTGTTATTCCAATGGATGGTAACCTTGTCATTATAAAAGGTAGTCTTTTGTCGATATTTTTGTTACTCCAATGGATGGTAGCCTTGTCATTATGGAAGGTAGTCTGTTGTCGAGATTTTTGTTACTCCAATGGATGGTAGCCTTGTCATTATAGAAGGTAGTCTTTTGTCGAGATTTTTGTAACTCCAATGGATGGTAGCCTTATCATTATGGAAGGTAGTTTGTTGTCGAGATTTTTGTTACTCCAATGGATGGTAGCCTTGTCATTATAGAAGGTAGTCTGTTGTCGGGATTTTTGTTACTCCAATGGATGATAGCCTTGTCATTATGGAAGGTAGTCTGTCGTTGAGATTTTTGTTACTCCAATGGATTGTAGCCTTGTCATTATGGAAGGTAGTCTGTTGTTCAGATTTTTGTTACTCCAAAGGATGGTAGCCTTGTCATTATATAAGGTAGTATGTCATTATAGAAGGTAGTCTATTGTCGGGATTTTTGTTATTCGAATGGATGGTAACCTTGTCATTATAAAAGGTAGCCTTTTTTCGAGATTTTTGTTACTCCAATGGATGGTAGCCTTTTAATTATGGAGGGTAGTCTGTTGTCGAGATTTTTGTTACTCCAATGGATGGTAGCCTTGTCATTATGGAAGGTAGTCTATCATTGAGATTTCTGTTACTCCAATGGATAGTAGCCTTGTCATTATAGAAGGTAATCTGTCATTATGGAAAGTAGTCTGTTGTCGAGATTTTTGTTATTCCAATGCATGGTAACCTTGTCATTATAAAAGGTAGTCTTTTGTCGATATTTTTGTTACTCCAATGGGTGGTAGCCTTGTCATTATGGAAGGTAGTCTGTTGTCGACATTTTTGTTACTCCAATGGATTGTAGCTTTGTCATTATGGAAGGTTGTCTGTCGTTGAGATTTATGTTACTCCAATGGATTATAGCCTTGTCATTATGAAAGGTAGTCTGTTGTTCAGATTTTTGTTACTCCAATGGATAGTAGCCTTGACATTATGGAAGGTAGTCTGTCATTATGGAAGGTAGTCTATTATCGAGATTTTTGTTATTCCAATGGATGGTAACCTTGTCATTATAAAAGGTAGTATTTTGTCGATATTTTTGTTACTCCAATGGATGGTAGCCTTGTCATTATGGAAGGTAGTCTGTTGTTGACATTTTTGTTACTCCAATGGATGGCAGCCTTGTCATTATGGAAGGTAGTCTGTTATTCAGATTTTGATTACTCCAATGGATTATAGCCTTGTCATTATGGAAGGTAGTCTGTTGTTCAGATTTTTGTTACTCCAATGGATAGTAGCCTTGACATTATGGAAGGTAGTCTGTCATTATGGAAGGTAGTCTGTTGTCGAGATTTTTGTTATTCCAATGGATGGTAACCTTGTCATTATAAAAGGTAGTCATTTGTCAAGATTTTTGTTACTCCAATGGATGGTAGCCTTGTCATTATGGAAGGTAGTTTGTTGTCAAGGTTTTTGTTACTCCAATGGATGGTAGCAATGTCATTATGGAAGGTTGTTTGTCGTTGAGATTTTTGTTACTCCAATGGATTATAGCCTTGTCATTATGGAAGGTAGTCTGTTGTTCAGATTTTTGTTACTCCAATGGATAGTAGCCTTGATATTATGGAAGGTAATCTGTCGTTATGGATGGTAGTCTATTGTCGAGATTTTTGTTATTCCAATTGGATGGTAACCTTGTCACTATAAAAGGTAGTCTTTTGTCGAGATTTTTGTTACTCCAATGGATGGTAGCCTTGTCATTATTGAAGGTAGTATGTTGTCGAGATTTTTGTTACTCCAATGGATGGTAGCCTTGTCATTATGGAAGGTTGTCTGTCGTTGAGATTTATGTTACTCCAATGGATTATAGCCTTGTCATTATGGAAGGTAGTCTTTTGTTCAGATTTTTGTTACTCCAATGGATAGTAGCCTAGACATTATAGAAGGTAGTATGTCATTATGGAAGGTAGTCTGTTGTCGAGATTTTTGTTATTCCAATGGATGGTAACCTTGTCATTATAAAATGTAGTCTTTTGTCGAGATTTTTGTTACTCCAATGGATGGTAGCCTTGAAATTATGGAAGGTAGTCTGTTGTCGAGATTTTTGTTACTCCAATGGATGGTAGCCTTGTCATTATGTAAGGTAGTATGTCGTTGAGATTTCTGTTACTCCAATGGATTATAGCCTTGTCATTATGGAAGGTAGTTTGTTGTTCAGATTTTTGTTACTCCAAAGGATGGTAGCCTTGTCATTATAGAAGGTAGTATGTCATTATGGAAGGTAGTCTATTGTCGAGATTTTTGTTATTCCAATGGATGGTAACCTTGTCTTTATAAAATGTAGCCTTTTGTCGAGATTTTTGTTACTCCAATGGATGGTAGCCTTGTCATTTCGGAAGGTAGTTTGTTGTCGAGATTTTTGTTACTCCAATGGATGGTATCCTTATCATTATGGAAGGTTGTCTATCGTTGAGATTTCTGTTACTCCAATGGATTATAGCCTTGTCATTATGGAAGGTAGTCTGTTGTTCAGATTTTTGTTACTCCAATGGATAGTAGCCTTGACATTATGGAAGGTAGTCTGTCATTATGGAAGGTAGTCTGTTGTCGAGATTTTTGTTATTCCAATGGATGGTAACCTTGTCATTATAAAAGGTAGTCTTTTGTCGATATTTTTGTTACTCCAATGGATGGTAGCCTTGTAATTATGGAAGGTAGTCTGTTGTCGAGATTTTTGTTACTCCGATGGATAGTAGCCTTGTCATTATGGAAGGTAGTCTGTTGTCGAGATTTTTGTTATTCCAATGGATGGTAATCTTGTCATTATAAAAGGTAGTCTTTTGTCGATATTTTTGTTACTCCAATGGATGGTAGCCTTGTCATTATGGAAGGTAGTCTATTGTCGACATTTTTGTTACTCCAATGGATGGTAGCCTTGTCATTATGGAAGGTTCTCTGTCGTTGAGATTTATGTTACTCCAATGGATTATAGCCTTGTCATTATGGAAGGTAGTCTGTTGTTCAGATTTTTGTTACTCCAATGGATAGTAGCCTTGACATTATGGAAGGTAGTCTGTCATTATGGAAGGTAGTCTGTTGTCGAGATTTTTGTTATTCCAATGGATGGTAACCTTGTCATTATAAAAGGTAGTCTTTTGTCGAGATTTATGTTACTCCAATGGATGGTAGCCTTGTAATTATGGAAGGTAGTCTGTTGTCGAGATTTTTGTTACTCCAATGGATGGTAGCCTTGTCATTATGGAAGGTAGTCTATCATTGAGATTTTTGTTACTCCAATGGATAGTAGCCTTGTCATTATGGAAGGTAGTCTGTCATTATGGAAGGTAGTCTATTGTCGAGATTTTTGTTAATTCAATGGATGGTAACCTTGTCATTATAAAAGGTAGTCTTTTGTCGATATTTTTGTTACTCCAATGGATGGTAGCCTTGCCATTATGGAAGGTAGTCTGTTGTCGACATTTTTGTTACTCCAATGGATGGTAGCCTTGTCATTATGGAAGGTTATCTATCGTTGAGATTTATGTTACTCCAATGGATTATAGCCTTGTCATTATGGAAGGTAATCTGTTGTTCAGATTTTTGTTACTCCAATGGATAGTAGCCTTGACATTATGGAAGGTAGTCTGTCATTATGGAAGGTGGTCTGTTGTCGAGATTTTTGTTATTCCAATGGATGGTAACCTTGTAATTATAAAAGGTAGTCTTTTGTCGATATTTTTGTTATTCTAATGGATGGTAGCCTTGTAATTATGGAAGGTAGTCTGTTGTCGAGATTTTTGTTACTCCAATGGATGGTAGCCTTGTCATTATGGAAGGTAGTCTATCATTGAGATTTCTGTTACTCCAATGGATTGTAGCCTTGTCATTATGGAAGGTAGTCTATCATTCAGATTTCGATTACTCCAATGGATTGTAGCCTTGTCATTATGGAAGGTAGTTTGTTGTCGAGATTTTTGTTATTCTAATGGATGGTAACCTTGTCATTATAAAAGGTAGTCTTTTGTCGAGATTTTTGTTACTCCAATGGATGGTAGCCTTGTCATTATGGAAGGTAGTCTATTGTCGAGATTTTTGTTACTCCAATGGATGGTAGCCTTGTCATTATGGAAGGTTGTATGTCGTTCAGATTTATGTTACTCCAATGGATTATAGCCTTGTCATTATGGAAGGTAGTCTGTTGGTCATATTTTTTTTACTCCAATGGATAGTAGCCTTAACATTATGGAAGGTTGTCTGTCATTATGGAAGGTAGTCTGTTGCCGAGATTTATGTTATTCCAATGGATGGTAACCTTGTCATTATAAAAGGTAGCCTTTTGTCGATATTTTTGTTACTCCAATGGATGGTAGCCTTGTCATTATGGAATGTAGTCTGTTGTCGAGATTTTTGTTACTACAATGGATGGTATCCTTATCATTATGGAAGGTTATCTATCGTTGAGATTTCTGTTACTCTAATGGATTATAGCCTTGTCATTATGGAAGGTAGTCTGTGATTATGGAAGGTAGTCTGTTGTTGAGATTTTTGTTATTCTAATGGATGGTAACCTTGTCATTATAAAAGGTAGTCTTTTCTCGATATTTTTGTTACTCCAATGGATGGTAGCCTTGTCATTATGGAAGGTAGTCTGTTGTCGAGATTTTTGTTACTCCAATGGATGGTAGCCTTGTCATTATGGAAGGTAGTCTATCATTGAGATTTCTGTTACTCCAATGGATTGTAGCCTTGTCATTATGGAAGGTAGTCTGTCGTTGAGATTTCGATAAATCCAATGGATTGTAGACTTGTCATTATGGAAGGTAGTCTGTTGTTCAGATTTTTGTTACTCCAATGGATAGTAGCCTTGACATTATGGAAGGTAGTCTGTTGTCGAGATTTTTGTTATTCCAATGGATGGTAACCTTGTCATTATAAAAGGTAGTCTTTTGTCGAGATTTTTGTTACTCCAATGGATGGTAGCCTTGTCATTATGGAAGGTAGTCTGTTGTCGAGATTTTTGTTACTCCAATGGATGGTAGCCTTGTCATTATGGAAGGTTGTATGTCGTTCAGATTTATGTTACTCCAATGGATTATAGCCTTGTCATTATGGAAGGTAGTCTGTTGTTCAGATTTTTGTTACTCCAATGGATAGTAGCCTTAACATTATGGAAGGTAGTCTGTCATTATGGAAGGTAGTCTGTTGTCGAGATTTTTGTTATTCCAATGGATGGTAACCTTGTCATTATAAAAGGTAGTCTTTTATCGAGATTTTTGTTACTCCAATGGATGGTAGCCTTGTAATTATGGAAGGTAGTCTGTTGTCGAGATTTTTGTTACTCCAATGGATGGTAGCCTTGTCATTATGAACGGTATTCTATCGTTGAGATTTAAGTTACTCCAATGGATTGTAGCCTTATCATTATGGAAGGTAGTCTGTCGTGGAGATTTCGATTACTCCAATGGATTGTAGCCTTGTCATTATGGAAGGTAGTCTATTGTTCATATTTTTGTTACTCCAATGGATAGTAGCCTTGAAATTATGGAAGGTAGTCTATCATTATGGAAGGTAGTCTGTTGCCGAGATTTTTGTTATTCCAATGGATGGTAACCTTGTCATTATAAAAGGTAGTCTTTTGTCGAGATTTTTGTTACTCCAGTGGATGGTAGCCTTGTGATTATGAAAGGTAGTCTGTTGTTGAAATTTTTGTTACTCCAATGGATGGTAGCCTTGTCATTATGGAAGGTAGTCTGTTGTTCAGATTTTTGTTACTCCAATGGATAGTAGCCTTGACATTATGGAAGGCAGTCTGTGATTATGGAAGGTAGTTTGTTGTTGAGATTTTTGTTATTCCAATGGATGGTAACCTTGTCATTATAAAAGGTAGACTTTTCTCGATATTTTTGTTACTCCAATGAACGGTAGCCTTGTCATTATGGAAGGTAGTCTGTTGTCGAGATTTTTGTTACTCCAATGGATGGTAGCCTTGTCAATATGGAAGGTTGTCTATCGTTGAGATTTTTGTTACTCCAATAGATTGTAGCCTTGTCAATATGGAAGGTAGTCTGTCATTGCGATTTCAATTACTCCAATGGATTGTAGCCTTGTCGTTATGGAAGGTAGTCTTTTGTTCAGATTTTTGTTACTCCAATGGATAGTAGACTTGACATTATGGAAGGTAATATTTCATTATGGAAGGAAGTCTGTTGTCGAGATTTTTGTTATTCCAATGGATGGTAACCTTGTCATTATAAAAGGTAGTCTTTTGTCGAGATTTTTGTTACTCCAATGGATGGTAGCCTTGTCATTATGGAAGGTAGTCTATTGTCGAGATTTTTGTTACTCCAATGGATGGTATCCTTATCATTATGGAAGGTTATCTATCGTTGAGATTTCTGTTACTCTAACGGATTATAGCCTTGTCATTATGGAAGGTAGTCTGTTGTTCAGATTTTTTTTACTACAATGGATAGTAGCCTTGACATTATGGAAGGTAGTCTGTCATTATGGAAGGTAGTCTGTTGTCGAGATTTTTGTTATTCCAATGGATGGTAACCTTGTCATTATAAAAGGTAGTCTTTTATCGAGATTTTTGTTACTCCAATGAATGGTAGCCTTGTAATTATGGAAGGTAGTCTGTTGTCGAGATTTTTGTTACTCCAATGGATGGTAGCCTTGTCATTATGGATGGTATTCTATCGTTGAGATTTCTGTTACTCCAATGGATTGTAGCCTTGTCATTATGGAAGGTAGTCTGTCGTGGAGATTTCGATTACTCCAATGGATTGTAGCCTTGTCATTATGGAAGGTAGTCTGTTGTTCAGATTTTTGTTACTCCAATGGATAGTAGCCTTGAAATTATGGAAGGTAGTCTGTCATTATGGAAGGTAGTCTGTTGCCGAGATTTTTGTTATTCCAATGGATGGTAACCTTGTCATTATAAAAGGTAGTATGTTGTCGAGATTTTTGTTATTCCAATGGATGGTAGCCTTGTCATTATAAAAGGTAGTCTTTTGTCGAGATTTTTGTTACTCCAATGGATGGTAGCCTTGTCATTATGAAAGGTAGTCTGTTGTTGACATTTTTGTTACTCCAATGGATAGTAGCCTTGTCATTATGGAAGGTTGTCTGTCGTTGAGATTTATGTTACTCCAATGGATTATAGCCTTGTCATTATGGAAGGTAGTCTGTTGTTCAGATTTTTGTTACTCCAATGGATAGTAGCCTTGACATTATGGAAGGTAGTCTGTGATTATGGAAGGTAGTCTGTTGTTGAGATTTTTGTTATTCCAATGGATGGTAACCTTGTCATTATAAAAGGTAGTCTTTTCTCGATATTTTTGTTACTCCAATGGATTGTAGCCTTGTCATTATGGAAGGTAGTCTGTTGTCGAGATTTTTGTTACTCCAATGGATGGTAGCCTTGTCATTATGGAAGGTTGTATGTCGTTCAGATTTATGTTACTCCAATGGATTATAGCCTTGTCATTATGGAAGGTAGTCTGTTGTTCAGATTTTTGTTACTCCAATGGATAGTAGCCTTAACATTATGGAAGGTAGTCTGTCATTATGGAAGGTAGTCTGTTGCCGAGATTTATGTTATTCCAATGGATGGTAACCTTGTCATTATAAAAGGTAGTCTTTTAACGAGATTTTTGTTACTCCAATGAATGGTAGCCTTGTAATTATGGAAGGTAGTCTGTTGTCGAGATTTTTGTTACTCCAATGGATGGTAGCCTTGTCATTATGGATGGTATTCTATCGTTGAGATTTCTGTTACTCCAATGGATTGTAGCCTTGTCATTATGGAAGGTAGTGTGTCGTGGAAATTTCGATTACTCCAATGGATTGTAGCCTTGTCATTATGGAAGGTAGTCTGTTGTTCAGATTTTTCTTACTCCAATGGATAGTAGCCTTGAAATTATGGAAGGTAGTTTGTCATTATGGAAGGTAGTCTGTTGCCGAGATTTTTGTTATTCCAATGGATGGTAACCTTGTCATTATAAAAGGTAGTATGTTGTCGAGATTTTTGTTATTCCAATGGATGGTAGCCTTGTCATTATAAAAGGTAGTCTTTTGTCGAGATTTTTGTTACTCCAATGGATGGTAGCCTTGTCATTATGAAAGGTAGTCTGTTGTTGACATTTTTGTTACTCCAATGGATGGTAGCCTTGTCATTATGGAAGGTTGTTTGTCGTTGAGATTTATGTTACTCCAATGGATTATAGCCTTGTCATTATGGAAGGTAGTCTGTTGTTCAGATTTTTGTAACTCCAAAGGATAGTAGCCTTGACATTATGGAAGGTAGTCTGTGATTATGGAAGGTAGTCTGTTGTTGAGATTTTTGTTATTCCAATGGATGGTAACCTTGTCAATATAAAAGGTAGTCTTTTCTCGATATTTTTGTTACTCCAATGGATGGTAGCCTTGTCATTATGGAAGGTAGTCTGTTGTCGAGATTTTTGTTACTACAATGGATGGTAGCCTTGTCATTATGGAAGGTAGTCTATCATTGAGATTTCTGTTACTCCAATGGATTGTAGCCTTGTCATTATGGAAGGTAGTCTGTCGTTGAGATTTCGATTACTCCAATGGATTGTAGCCTTGTCATTATGGAAGGTAGTCTGTTGTTCAGATTTTTGTTACTCCAATGGATAGTAGTTTGACATTATGGAAGGTAGTCTGTCATTATGGAAGGTAGTCTGTTGTCGAGATTTTTGTTATTCCAATGGATGGTAACCTTGTCATTATAAAAGGTAGTCTCTTGTCGAGTTTTTTGTTACTCCAATGGATGGTAGCCTTGTCATTATGGAAGGTAGTCTGTTGTCGAGATTTTTGTTACTCCAATGGATGGTAGCCTTTTCATTATGGAAGGTTGTATGTCGTTAAGATTTATGTTACTCCAATGGATTATAGCCTTGTCATTATGGAAGGTAGTCTGTTGTTCAGATTTTTGTTACTCCAATGGATAGTAGCCTTAACATTATGGAAGGTAGTCTGTCATTATGGAAGGTAGTCTGTTGCCGAGATTTATGTTATTCCAATGGATGGTAACCTTGTTATTATAAAAGGTAGCCTTTTGTCGAGATTTTTGTTACTCCAATGGATGGTAGCCTTGTCATTATGGAATGTAAGCTGTTGTCGAGATTTTTGTTACTACAATGGATGGTATCCTTATCATTATGGAAGGTTATCTATCGTTGAGATTTCTGTTACTTTAATGGATTATAGCCTTGTCATTATGGAAGGTAGTCTGTTGTTCAGATTTTTGTTACTACAATGGATAGTAGCCTTGACAATATGGAAGGTAGTCTGTCATTATGGAAGGTAGTCTGTTGTTGAGATTTTTGTTATTCCAATGGATGTTAACCTTGTCATTATAAAAGGTAGTCTTTTATCGAGATTTTTGTTACTCCAATGGATGGTAGCCTTGTAATTATGAAAGGTAGTCTGTTGTCGAGATTTTTGTTACTCCAATGGATGGTATCCTTGTCATTATGGATGGTATTCTATCGTTGAGATTTTTGTTACTCCAATGGATTGTAGCCTTGTCATTATGGAAGGTAGTCTGTCGTGGAGATTTTGATTACTCCAATGGATTGTAGCCTTGTCATTATGGAAGGTAGTCTGTTGTTCATATTTTTGTTACTCCAATGGATAGTAGCCTTGAAATTATGGAAGGTAGTCAGTCATTATGGAAGGTAGTCTGTTGCCGAGATTTTTGTTATTCCAATGGATGGTAACCTTGTCATTATAAAAGGTAGTCTGTTGTCGAGATTTTTGTTATTCCAATGGATGGTAGCCTTGTCATTATAAAAGGTAGTCTTTTGTCGAGATTTTTGTTACTCTAATGGATGGTAGCATTGTCATTATGAAAGGTAGTCTGTTGTTGACATTTTTGTTACTCAAATGGATGGTAGCCTTGTCATTATGGAAGGTTGTATGTCGTTGAGACTTATGTTACTCCAATGGATTATAGCCTTGTCATTTTGGAAGGTAGTCTGTTGTTCAGATTTTTGTTACTCCAATGGATAGTAGCCTTGACATTATGGAAGGTAGTCTGTGATTATGGAAGGTAGTCTGTTGTTGAGATTTTTGTTATTCCAATGGATGGTAACCTTGTCATTATAAAAGGTAGTCTTTTCTCGATATTTTTGTTACTCCAATGGATGGTAGCCTTGTCATTATGGAAGGTAGTCTGTTGTCGAGATTTTTGTTACTCCAATGGATGGTAGCCTTGTCATTATGGAAGGTAGTCTATCATTGAGATTTCTGTTACTACAATAGATTGTAGCGTTGTCATTATGGAAGGTAGGCTTTTGTTCAGATTTTTGTTACTCCAATGGATAGTAGCCTTGATATTATGGAAGGTAATATGTCATTATGGAAGGAAGTCTATTGTCGATATTTTTGTTATTTCAATGGATGGTAACCTTGTCATTATAAAAGGTAGTCTTTTGTCGAGATTTTTGTTATTCCAATGGATGGTAACCTTGTCATTATAAAAGGTAGGCTTTTATCGAGATTTTTGTTACTCCAATGGATGGTAGCCTTGTAATTATGGAAGGTAGTCTATTGTCGAGATTTTTGTTACTCCAATGGATTGTAGCCTTGTCATTATGGATGGTAGTCTATCGTTGAGATTTATGTTACTCCAATGGATTGTAGACTTGTCATTATGGAAGGTAGTCTGTTGTGGAGATTTCGATTACTCCAATGGATTGTAGCCTTGTCATTATGGAAGGTAGTCGGTTGTTCAGATTTTTGTTACTCCAATGGATAATAGCCTTGAAGTTATGGAAGGTAGTCTGTCATTATGGAAGGTAGTCTGTTGCCGAGATTTTTGTTATTCCAATGGATGATAACCTTGTCATTATAAAAGGTAGTCTTTTGTCGAGATTTTTGTTACTCCAATGGATTGTAGCCTTGTCATTATGAAAGGTAGTCTGTTGTTGAGATTTTTGTTACTCCAATGGATGGTAGCCTTGTCATTATGGAAGGTTGTCTGTCGTTGAGATTTTTGTTACTCAAATGGATTATAGCCTTGTCATTATGGAAGGTAGTCTGTTGTTCAGATTTTTGTTACTCCAATGGATAGTAGCCTTGACATTATGGAAGGTAGTCTGTGATTATGGAAGGTAGTCTGTTGTTGAGATTTTTGTTATTCCAATGGATGGTAACCTTGTCATTATAAAAGGTAGTCTTTTCTCGATATTTTTGTTACTCCAATGGATTGTAGCCTTGTCATTATGGAAGGTAGTCTGTTGTCGAGATTTTTGTTACTCCAATGGATGGTAGCCTTGTCATTATGGAAGGTTGTATGTCGTTCAGATTTATGTTACTCCAATGGATTATAGCCTTGTCATTATGGAAGGTAGTCTGTTGTTCAGATTTTTGTTACTCCAATGGATAGTAGCCTTAACATTATGGAAGGTAGTCTGTCATTATGGAAGGTAGTCTGTTGCCGAGATTTATGTTATTCCAATGGATGGTAACCTTGTCATTATAAAAGGTAGTCTTTTAACGAGATTTTTGTTACTCCAATGAATGGTAGCCTTGTAATTATGGAAGGTAGTCTGTTGTCGAGATTTTTGTTACTCCAATGGATGGTAGCCTTGTCATTATGGATGGTATTCTATCGTTGAGATTTCTGTTACTCCAATGGATTGTAGCCTTGTCATTATGGAAGGTAGTGTGTCGTGGAAATTTCGATTACTCCAATGGATTGTAGCCTTGTCATTATGGAAGGTAGTCTGTTGTTCAGATTTTTCTTACTCCAATGGATAGTAGCCTTGAAATTATGGAAGGTAGTTTGTCATTATGGAAGGTAGTCTGTTGCCGAGATTTTTGTTATTCCAATGGATGGTAACCTTGTCATTATAAAAGGTAGTATGTTGTCGAGATTTTTGTTATTCCAATGGATGGTAGCCTTGTCATTATAAAAGGTAGTCTTTTGTCGAGATTTTTGTTACTCCAATGGATGGTAGCCTTGTCATTATGAAAGGTAGTCTGTTGTTGACATTTTTGTTACTCCAATGGATGGTAGCCTTGTCATTATGGAAGGTTGTTTGTCGTTGAGATTTATGTTACTCCAATGGATTATAGCCTTGTCATTATGGAAGGTAGTCTGTTGTTCAGATTTTTGTAACTCCAAAGGATAGTAGCCTTGACATTATGGAAGGTAGTCTGTGATTATGGAAGGTAGTCTGTTGTTGAGATTTTTGTTATTCCAATGGATGGTAACCTTGTCAATATAAAAGGTAGTCTTTTCTCGATATTTTTGTTACTCCAATGGATGGTAGCCTTGTCATTATGGAAGGTAGTCTGTTGTCGAGATTTTTGTTACTACAATGGATGGTAGCCTTGTCATTATGGAAGGTAGTCTATCATTGAGATTTCTGTTACTCCAATGGATTGTAGCCTTGTCATTATGGAAGGTAGTCTGTCGTTGAGATTTCGATTACTCCAATGGATTGTAGCCTTGTCATTATGGAAGGTAGTCTGTTGTTCAGATTTTTGTTACTCCAATGGATAGTAGTTTGACATTATGGAAGGTAGTCTGTCATTATGGAAGGTAGTCTGTTGTCGAGATTTTTGTTATTCCAATGGATGGTAACCTTGTCATTATAAAAGGTAGTCTCTTGTCGAGTTTTTTGTTACTCCAATGGATGGTAGCCTTGTCATTATGGAAGGTAGTCTGTTGTCGAGATTTTTGTTACTCCAATGGATGGTAGCCTTTTCATTATGGAAGGTTGTATGTCGTTAAGATTTATGTTACTCCAATGGATTATAGCCTTGTCATTATGGAAGGTAGTCTGTTGTTCAGATTTTTGTTACTCCAATGGATAGTAGCCTTAACATTATGGAAGGTAGTCTGTCATTATGGAAGGTAGTCTGTTGCCGAGATTTATGTTATTCCAATGGATGGTAACCTTGTTATTATAAAAGGTAGCCTTTTGTCGAGATTTTTGTTACTCCAATGGATGGTAGCCTTGTCATTATGGAATGTAAGCTGTTGTCGAGATTTTTGTTACTACAATGGATGGTATCCTTATCATTATGGAAGGTTATCTATCGTTGAGATTTCTGTTACTTTAATGGATTATAGCCTTGTCATTATGGAAGGTAGTCTGTTGTTCAGATTTTTGTTACTACAATGGATAGTAGCCTTGACAATATGGAAGGTAGTCTGTCATTATGGAAGGTAGTCTGTTGTTGAGATTTTTGTTATTCCAATGGATGTTAACCTTGTCATTATAAAAGGTAGTCTTTTATCGAGATTTTTGTTACTCCAATGGATGGTAGCCTTGTAATTATGAAAGGTAGTCTGTTGTCGAGATTTTTGTTACTCCAATGGATGGTATCCTTGTCATTATGGATGGTATTCTATCGTTGAGATTTTTGTTACTCCAATGGATTGTAGCCTTGTCATTATGGAAGGTAGTCTGTCGTGGAGATTTTGATTACTCCAATGGATTGTAGCCTTGTCATTATGGAAGGTAGTCTGTTGTTCATATTTTTGTTACTCCAATGGATAGTAGCCTTGAAATTATGGAAGGTAGTCAGTCATTATGGAAGGTAGTCTGTTGCCGAGATTTTTGTTATTCCAATGGATGGTAACCTTGTCATTATAAAAGGTAGTCTGTTGTCGAGATTTTTGTTATTCCAATGGATGGTAGCCTTGTCATTATAAAAGGTAGTCTTTTGTCGAGATTTTTGTTACTCTAATGGATGGTAGCATTGTCATTATGAAAGGTAGTCTGTTGTTGACATTTTTGTTACTCAAATGGATGGTAGCCTTGTCATTATGGAAGGTTGTATGTCGTTGAGACTTATGTTACTCCAATGGATTATAGCCTTGTCATTTTGGAAGGTAGTCTGTTGTTCAGATTTTTGTTACTCCAATGGATAGTAGCCTTGACATTATGGAAGGTAGTCTGTGATTATGGAAGGTAGTCTGTTGTTGAGATTTTTGTTATTCCAATGGATGGTAACCTTGTCATTATAAAAGGTAGTCTTTTCTCGATATTTTTGTTACTCCAATGGATGGTAGCCTTGTCATTATGGAAGGTAGTCTGTTGTCGAGATTTTTGTTACTCCAATGGATGGTAGCCTTGTCATTATGGAAGGTAGTCTATCATTGAGATTTCTGTTACTACAATAGATTGTAGCGTTGTCATTATGGAAGGTAGGCTTTTGTTCAGATTTTTGTTACTCCAATGGATAGTAGCCTTGATATTATGGAAGGTAATATGTCATTATGGAAGGAAGTCTATTGTCGATATTTTTGTTATTTCAATGGATGGTAACCTTGTCATTATAAAAGGTAGTCTTTTGTCGAGATTTTTGTTATTCCAATGGATGGTAACCTTGTCATTATAAAAGGTAGGCTTTTATCGAGATTTTTGTTACTCCAATGGATGGTAGCCTTGTAATTATGGAAGGTAGTCTATTGTCGAGATTTTTGTTACTCCAATGGATTGTAGCCTTGTCATTATGGATGGTAGTCTATCGTTGAGATTTATGTTACTCCAATGGATTGTAGACTTGTCATTATGGAAGGTAGTCTGTTGTGGAGATTTCGATTACTCCAATGGATTGTAGCCTTGTCATTATGGAAGGTAGTCGGTTGTTCAGATTTTTGTTACTCCAATGGATAATAGCCTTGAAGTTATGGAAGGTAGTCTGTCATTATGGAAGGTAGTCTGTTGCCGAGATTTTTGTTATTCCAATGGATGATAACCTTGTCATTATAAAAGGTAGTCTTTTGTCGAGATTTTTGTTACTCCAATGGATTGTAGCCTTGTCATTATGAAAGGTAGTCTGTTGTTGAGATTTTTGTTACTCCAATGGATGGTAGCCTTGTCATTATGGAAGGTTGTTTGTCGTTGAGATTTTTGTTACTCAAATGGATTATAGCCTTGTCATTATGGAAGGAAGTATGTCGTTGAGATTTCGATTACTCCAATGGATAGTAGCCTTGTCATTATGGAAGGTAGTCTGACATTATGGAAGGTAGTCTGTTGTCGATATTTTTGTTATTCCAATGGATGGTAACCTTGTCATTATAAAAGGTATTCTTTTGTCGAGATTTTTGTTATTCCAATGGATGGTAACCTTGTCATTATAAAAGGTAGTCTTTTATCGAGATTTTTGTTACTCCAATGGATGGTAGCCTTGTAATTATGGAAGGTAGTCTATTGTCGAGATTTTTGTTACTCAAATCGATTGTAGCCTTGTCATTATGGATGGTAGTCTATCGTTGAGATTTATGTTACTCCAATGGATTGTAGCCTTGTCATTATGGAAGGTAGTTTATCGTGGAGATTTCGATTACTCCAATGGATTGTAGCCTTGTCATTACTGAAGGTAGTCTGTTGTTCAGATTTTTGTTACTCCAATTGATAGTAGCCTTGAAATTATGGAAGGTAGTCTGTCATTATGGAAGGTAGTCTGTTGTCGAGATTTTTGTTATTCCAATGGATGGTAACCTTGTCATTATAAAAGGTAGTCTTTTGTCGAGAATTTTGTTACTCCAATGGATGGTAGCCTTGTAATTATGGAAGGTAGTCTGTTGTCGAGATTTTTGTTACTCCAATGGATGGTAGCCTTGTCATTATGGAAGGTAGTCTATCATTGAGATTTCTGTTACTCCAATGGATTGTAGCCTTGTCATTATGGAAGGTAGTCTGTCGTTGAGATTTCGATTACTCCAATGGATTGTGGCCTTGTCATTATGGAAGGTAGTCTGTTGTTCAGATTTTTGTTACTCCAATGGATAGTAGACTTGACATTATGGAAGGTAGTCTGTCATTATGGAAGGTAGTCTGTTGTCGAGATTTTTGTTATTCCAATGGATGGTAACCTTGTCATTATAAAAGGTAGTCTTTTGTCAAGATTTTTGTTACTCCAATGGATGGTAGCCTTGTCATTATGGAAGGTAGTCTGTTGTCGAGATTTTTGTTACTCCAATGGATAGTAGCCTTAACATTATGGAAGGTAGTCTGTCATTATGGAAGGTAGTCTGTTGCCGAGATTTATGTTATTCCAATGGATGGTAACCTTGTCATTATAAAAGGTAGCCTTTTGTCGAGATTTTTGTTACTCCAATGGATGGTAGCCTTGTCATTATGGAATGTAGTCTGTTGTCGAGATTTTTCTTACTACAATGGATGGTATCCTTATCATTATGGAAGGTTATCTATCGTTGAGATTTCTGTTACTCTAATGGATTATAGCCTTGCCATTATGGAAGGTAGTCTGTTGTTATGGAAGGTAGTCTGTTGTTGAGATTTTTGTTATTCCAATGGATGGTAACCTTGTCATTATAAAAGGTAGTCTTTTCTCGATATTTTTGTTACTCCAATGGATGGTAGCCTTGTCATTATGGAAGGTAGTCTGTTGTCGAGATTTTTGTTACTCCAATGGATGGTAGCCTTGTCATTATGGAAGGTAGTCTATCGTTGAGATTTCTGTTACTCCAATAGATTGTAGCCTTGTCAATATGGAAGGTAGTCCGTCATTGAGATTTCGATTACTCCAATGGATTGTAGCCTTGTCATTATGGAAGGTAGTCTTTTGTTCAGATTTTTGTTACTCCAATGGATAGTAGCCTTGACATTTTGGAAGGTAATATGTCATTATGGAAGGAAGTCTGTTGTCGATATTTTTGTTATTCCAATGGATGGTAACCTTGTCATTATAAAAGGTAGTCTTTTGTCGAGATTTTTGTTATTCCAATGGATGGTAACCTTGTCATTATAAAAGGTAGCCTTTTATCGAGATTTTTGTTACTCCAATGGATGGTAGCCTTGTAATTATGGAAGGTAGTCTATTGTCGAGATTTTTGTTACTCCAATGGATTGTAGCCTTGTCATTATGGATGGTAGTCTATCATTGAGATTTATGTTACTCCAATGGATTGTAGACTTGTCATTATGGAAGGTAGTCTGTTGTGGAGATTTCGATTACTCCAATGGATTGTAGCCTTCTCATTATGGAAGGTAGTCGGTTCTTCATATTTTTGTTACTCCAATGGATAGTAGCCTTGAAATTATGGAAGGTAGTCTGTCATTATGGAAGGTGGTCTTTTGTCGAGATTTTTGTTATTCCAATGGATGGTAACCTTGTCATTATGAAAGGTAGTCTTTTGTCGAGATTTTTGTTACTCCAATGGATGGTAGACTTGTAATTATGGAAGGTAGTCTGTTGTCGAGATTTTTGTTACTCCAATGGATGGTAGCCTTGTCATTATGGAAGGTAGTCTATCGTTGAGATTTTTGTTACTCCATTGGATTGTAGCCTTGTCATTATGGAAGGAAGTCTGTCGTTGAGATTTCGATTAGTCCAATGGATTGTAGCCTTGTCATTATGGAAGGTAGTCTGTTGTTCAGATTTTTGTTACTCCAATGGATAGTAGCCTGGAAATTATGGAAGGTAGTCTGTTGTCGAGATTTTTGTTATTCCAATGGATGGTAACCTTGTCATTATAAAAGGTAGTCTTTTGTCGAGATTTTTGTTACTCCAATGGATGGTAGCCTTGTCATTATGGAAGGTAGTCTGTTGTCGACATTTTTGTTACTCCAATGGATGGTAGCCTTGTCATTATGGGAGGTAGTCTGTCGTTGAGATTTATGTTACTCCAATGGATGATAGCCTTGTCATTATGGAAGGTAGTCTGTTGTTCAGATTTTTGTTACTCCAATGGATAGTAGCCTTGACATTATGGAAGGTAGTCTGTCATTATGGAAGGTAGTCTGTTGTCGAGATTTTTGTTATTCCAATGGATGGTAACCTTGTCATTATAAAAGGTAGTCTTTTGTCGAGATTTTTGTTATTCCAATGGATAGTAACCTTGCCATTATAAAAGGTAGTCTTTTATCGAGATTTTTGTTACTCCAATGGATGGTAGCCTTGTAATTATGGAAGGTAGTCTATTTTCGAGATTTTTGTTACTCAAATGGATTGTAGCCTTGTCATTATGGATGGTAGTCTATCATTGAGATTTACGTTACTCCAATGGATTGTAGCCTTGTCATTATGGAAGGTAGTCTGTCGTGGAGATTTCGATTACTCCAATGGATTGTAGCATTGTCATTATGGAAGGTAGTCGGTTGTTCAGATTTTTGTTACTCCAATGGATAGTAGCCTTGAAATTATGGAAGGTAGTCTATTGTCGAGATTTTTGTTATTCCAATGGATGGTAACCGTGTCATTATAAAAGGTAATCTTTTGTCGAGATTTTTGTTACTCCAATGGATGGTAGCCTTGTAATTATGGAAGGTAGTCTGTTGTCGAGATTTTTGTTACTCCAATGGATGGTAGCCTTGTAATTATGGAAGGTAGTCTATCGTTGAGATTTCTGTTACTCCATTGGATTGTAGCCTTGTCTATATGGAAGGTAGTCTGTCGTTGAGATTTCGATTACTCCAATGGATTGTAGCCTTGTCATTATGGAAGGTAGTCTGTTGCCGAGATTTTTGTTATTCCAATGGATGTTAACCTTGTCATTATAAAAGGTAGTCTTTTGTCGAGATTTTTGTTACTTCAATGGATGGTAGCCTTGTCATTACGGAAGGTAGTCTGTTGTCGACATTTTTGTTACTCCAATGGATGGTAGCCTTGTCATTATGGAAGGTTGTATGTCGTTGAGATTTATGTTACTCCAATGGATTATAGCCTTGTCATTATGGAAGGTAGTCTGTCGTTGAGATTTCGATTAGTCCAATGGATTGTAGCCTTGTCATTATGGAAGGTAGTCTGTTGTTCAGATTTTTGTTACTCCAATGGATAGTAGCCTTGATATTATGGAAGGTAGTCTGTCATTATGGAAGGTAGTCTGTTATCGAGATTTTTGTTATTCCAATGGATGGTAACCTTGTCATTATGAAAGGTAGTCTTTTGTCGAGATTTTTGTTACTCCAATGGATGGTAGACTTGTAATTATGGAAGGTAGTCTGTTGTCGAGATTTTTGTTACTCCAATGGATGGTAGCCTTGTCATTATGGAAGGTAGTCTATCGTTGAGATTTTTGTTACTCCATTGGATTGTAGCCTTGTCATTATGGAAGGAAGTCTGTCGTTGAGATTTCGATTACTCCAATGGATTGTAGCCTTGTCATTATGGAAGGTAGTCTTTTGTTCAGATTTTTGTTACTCCAATGGATAGTAGCCTGGAAATTATGGAAGGTAGTCTGTCATTATGGAAGGTAGTCTGTTGTCGATATTTTTGTTATTCCAATGGATGGTAACCTTGTCATTATAAAAGGTAGTCTTTTGTCGAGATTTTTGTTATTCCAATGGATAGTAACCTTGCCATTATAAAAGGTAGTCTTTTATCGAGATTTTTGTTACTCCAATGGATGGTAGCCTTGTAATTATGGAAGGTAGTCTATTTTCGAGATTTTTGTTACTCAAATGGATTGTAGCCTTGTCATTATGGATGGTAGTCTATCATTGAGATTTATGTTACTCCAATGGATTGTAGCCTTGTCATTATGGAAGGTAGTCTGTCGTGGAGATTTCGATTACTCCAATGGATTGTAGCATTGTCATTATGGAAGGTAGTCGGTTGTTCAGATTTTTGTTACTCCAATGGATAGTAGCCTTGAAATTATGGAAGGTAGTCTATTGTCGAGATTTTTGTTATTCCAATGGATGGTAACCTTGTCATTATAAAAGGTAATCTTTTGTCGAGATTTTTGTTACTTCAATGGATGGTAGCCTTGTAATTATGGAAGGTAGTCTGTTGTCGAGATTTTTGTTACTCCAATGGATTGTAGCCTTGTAATTATGGAAGGTAGTCTATCGTTGAGATTTCTGTTACTCCATTGGATTGTAGCCTTGTCTATATGGAAGGTAGTCTGTCGTTGAGATTTCGATTACTCCAATGGATTGTAGCCTTGTCATTATGGAAGGTAGTCTGTTGCCGAGATTTTTGTTATTCCAATGGATGTTAACCTTGTCATTATAAAAGGTAGTCTTTTGTCGAGATTTTTGTTACTTCAATGGATGGTAGCCTTGTCATTACGGAAGGTAGTCTGTTGTCGACATTTTTGTTACTCCAATGGATGGTAGCCTTGTCATTATGGAAGGTTGTATGTCGTTGAGATTTATGTTACTCCAATGGATTATAGCCTTGTCATTATGGAAGGTAGTCTGTCGTTGAGATTTCGATTACTCCAATGGATTGTAGCCTTGTCATTATGGAAGGTAGTCTATTGTTCAGATTTTTGTTACTCCAATGGATAGTAGCCTTGATATTATGGAAGGTAGTCTGTCATTATGGAAGGTAGTCTGTTATCGAGATTTTTGTTATTCCAATGGATGGTAACCTTGTCATTATGAAAGGTAGTCTTTTGTCGAGATTTTTGTTACTCCAATGGATGGTAGACTTGTAATTATGGAAGGTAGTCTGTTGTCGAGATTTTTGTTACTCCAATGGATGGTAGCCTTGTCATTATGGAAGGTAGTCTATCGTTGAGATTTTTGTTACTCCATTGGATTGTAGCCTTGTCATTATGGAAGGAAGTCTGTCGTTGAGATTTCGATTACTCCAATGGATTGTAGCCTTGTCATTATGGAAGGTAGTCTTTTGTTCAGATTTTTGTTACTCCAATGGATAGTAGCCTGGAAATTATGGAAGGTAGTCTGTTGCCGAGATTTTTGTTATTCCAATGGATGGTAACCTTGTCATTATAAAAGGTAGTCTTTTGTCGAGATTTTTGTTACTCCAATGGATGGTAGCCTTGTCATTATGGAAGGTAGTCTGTTGTCGACATTTTTGTTACTCCAATGGATGGTATCCTTGTCATTATGGAAGGTAGTCTGTCGTTGAGATTTATGTTACTCCAATGGATGATAGCCTTGTCATTATGGAAGGTAGTCTGTTGTTCAGATTTTTGTTACTCCAATGGATAGTAGCCTTGACATTATGGAAGGTAGTCTGTCATTATGGAAGGTAGTCTGTTGTCGAGATTTTTGTTATTCCAATGGATGGTAACCTTGTCATTATAAAAGGTAGTCTTTTGTCGATATTTTTGTTACTCTAATGGATGGTAGCCTAGTAATTATGGAAGGTTGTTTGTTGTCGAGATTTTTGTTACTCCAATGGATGGTAGCCTATGGAAGGTCGTCTATCGTTGAGATTTCTGTTACTCCAATAGATTGTAGCCTTGTCAATATGGAAGGTAGTCTGTCGTTGAGATTTGGATTACTCCAATGGATTGTAGCCTTGTCATTATGGAAGGTAGTCTTTTGTTCAGATTTTTGTTACTCCAATGGATAGTAGCCTTGACATTATGGAAGGTAGTCTGTCATTATGGAAGGTAGTCTGTTGTCGATATTTTTGTTATTCCAATGGATGGTAACCTTGTCATTATAAAAGGTAGTCTTTTGTCGAGATTTTTGTTATTCCAATGGATAGTAACCTTGCCATTATAAAAGGTAGTCTTTTATCGAGATTTTTGTTACTCCAATGGATGGTAGCCTTGTAATTATGGAAGGTAGTCTATTTTCGAGATTTTTGTTACTCAAATGGATTGTAGCCTTGTCATTATGGATGGTAGTCTATCATTGAGATTTATGTTACTCCAATGGATTGTAGCCTTGTCATTATGGAAGGTAGTCTGTCGTGGAGATTTCGATTACTCCAATGGATTGTAGCATTGTCATTATGGAAGGTAGTCGGTTGTTCAGATTTTTGTTACTCCAATGGATAGTAGCCTTGAAATTATGGAAGGTAGTCTATTGTCGAGATTTTTGTTATTCCAATGGATGGTAACCTTGTCATTATAAAAGGTAATCTTTTGTCGAGATTTTTGTTACTCCAATGGATGGTAGCCTTGTAATTATGGAAGGTAGTCTGTTGTCGAGATTTTTGTTACTCCAATGGATGGTAGCCTTGTCATTATGGAAGGTAGTCTATCGTTGAGATTTCTGTTACTCCATTGGATTGTAGCCTTGTCTATATGGAAGGTAGTCTGTCGTTGAGATTTCGATTACTCCAATGGATTGTAGCCTTGTCATTATGGAAGGTAGTCTGTTGCCGAGATTTTTGTTATTCCAATGGATGTTAACCTTGTCATTATAAAAGGTAGTCTTTTGTCGAGATTTTTGTTACTTCAATGGATGGTAGCCTTGTCATTACGGAAGGTAGTCTGTTGTCGACATTTTTGTTACTCCAATGGATGGTAGCCTTGTCATTATGGAAGGTTGTATGTCGTTGAGATTTATGTTACTCCAATGGATTATAGCCTTGTCATTATGGAAGGTAGTCTGTCGTTGAGATTTCGATTACTCCAATGGATTGTAGCCTTGTCATTATGGAAGGTAGTCTGTTGTTCAGATTTTTGTTACTCCAATGGATAGTAGCCTTGATATTATGGAAGGTAGTCTGTCATTATGGAAGGTAGTCTGTTATCGAGATTTTTGTTATTCCAATGGATGGTAACCTTGTCATTATGAAAGGTAGTCTTTTGTCGAGATTTTTGTTACTCCAATGGATGGTAGACTTGTAATTATGGAAGGTAGTCTGTTGTCGAGATTTTTGTTACTCCAATGGATGGTAGCCTTGTCATTATGGAAGGTAGTCTATCGTTGAGATTTTTGTTACTCCATTGGATTGTAGCCTTGTCATTATGGAAGGAAGTCTGTCGT
Source organism: Vicia faba (assembly GCA_948472305.1). Lineage (NCBI taxonomy): Eukaryota > Viridiplantae > Streptophyta > Magnoliopsida > Fabales > Fabaceae > Vicia > Vicia faba. Next base: position 558,795,160 of record OX451739.1, read on the forward strand.
TGAGATTTCGATTACTCCAATGGATTGTAGCCTTGTCATTATGGAAGGTAGTCTTTTGTTCAGATTTTTGTTACTCCAATGGATAGTAGCCTGGAAATTATGGAAGGTAGTCTGTTGCCGAGATTTTTGTTATTCCAATGGATGGTAACCTTGTCATTATAAAAGGTAGTCTTTTGTCGAGATTTTTGTTACTCCAATGGATGGTAGCCTTGTCATTATGGAAGGTAGTCTGTTGTCGACATTTTTGTTACTCCAATGGATGGTATCCTTGTCATTATGGAAGGTAGTCTGTCGTTGAGATTTATGTTACTCCAATGGATGATAGCCTTGTCATTATGGAAGGTAGTCTGTTGTTCAGATTTTTGTTACTCCAATGGATAGTAGCCTTGACATTATGGAAGGTAGTCTGTCATTATGGAAGGTAGTCTGTTGTCGAGATTTTTGTTATTCCAATGGATGGTAACCTTGTCATTATAAAAGGTAGTCTTTTGTCGATATTTTTGTTACTCTAATGGATGGTAGCCTAGTAATTATGGAAGGTTGTTTGTTGTCGAGATTTTTGTTACTCCAATGGATGGTAGCCTATGGAAGGTCGTCTATCGTTGAGATTTCTGTTACTCCAATAGATTGTAGCCTTGTCAATATGGAAGGTAGTCTGTCGTTGAGATTTGGATTACTCCAATGGATTGTAGCCTTGTCATTATGGAAGGTAGTCTTTTGTTCAGATTTTTGTTACTCCAATGGATAGTAGCCTTGACATTATGGAAGGTAGTCTGTCATTATGGAAGGTAGTCTGTTGTCGATATTTTTGTTATTCCAATGGATGGTAACCTTGTCATTATAAAAGGTAGTCTTTTGTCGAGATTTTTGTTATTCCAATGGATAGTAACCTTGCCATTATAAAAGGTAGTCTTTTATCGAGATTTTTGTTACTCCAATGGATGGTAGCCTTGTAATTATGGAAGGTAGTCTATTTTCGAGATTTTTGTTACTCAAATGGATTGTAGCCTTGTCATTATGGATGGTAGTCTATCATTGAGATTTATGTTACTCCAATGGATTGTAGCCTTGTCATTATGGAAGGTAGTCTGTCGTGGAGATTTCGATTACTCCAATGGATTGTAGCATTGTCATTATGGAAGGTAGTCGGTTGTTCAGATTTTTGTTACTCCAATGGATAGTAGCCTTGAAATTATGGAAGGTAGTCTATTGTCGAGATTTTTGTTATTCCAATGGATGGTAACCTTGTCATTATAAAAGGTAATCTTTTGTCGAGATTTTTGTTACTCCAATGGATGGTAGCCTTGTAATTATGGAAGGTAGTCTGTTGTCGAGATTTTTGTTACTCCAATGGATGGTAGCCTTGTCATTATGGAAGGTAGTCTATCGTTGAGATTTCTGTTACTCCATTGGATTGTAGCCTTGTCTATATGGAAGGTAGTCTGTCGTTGAGATTTCGATTACTCCAATGGATTGTAGCCTTGTCATTATGGAAGGTAGTCTGTTGCCGAGATTTTTGTTATTCCAATGGATGTTAACCTTGTCATTATAAAAGGTAGTCTTTTGTCGAGATTTTTGTTACTTCAATGGATGGTAGCCTTGTCATTACGGAAGGTAGTCTGTTGTCGACATTTTTGTTACTCCAATGGATGGTAGCCTTGTCATTATGGAAGGTTGTATGTCGTTGAGATTTATGTTACTCCAATGGATTATAGCCTTGTCATTATGGAAGGTAGTCTGTCGTTGAGATTTCGATTACTCCAATGGATTGTAGCCTTGTCATTATGGAAGGTAGTCTGTTGTTCAGATTTTTGTTACTCCAATGGATAGTAGCCTTGATATTATGGAAGGTAGTCTGTCATTATGGAAGGTAGTCTGTTATCGAGATTTTTGTTATTCCAATGGATGGTAACCTTGTCATTATGAAAGGTAGTCTTTTGTCGAGATTTTTGTTACTCCAATGGATGGTAGACTTGTAATTATGGAAGGTAGTCTGTTGTCGAGATTTTTGTTACTCCAATGGATGGTAGCCTTGTCATTATGGAAGGTAGTCTATCGTTGAGATTTTTGTTACTCCATTGGATTGTAGCCTTGTCATTATGGAAGGAAGTCTGTCGTTGAGATTTCGATTACTCCAATGGATTGTAGCCTTGTCATTATGGAAGGTAGTCTTTTGTTCAGATTTTTGTTACTCCAATGGATAGTAGCCTGGAAATTATGGAAGGTAGTCTGTTGCCGAGATTTTTGTTATTCCAATGGATGGTAACCTTGTCATTATAAAAGGTAGTCTTTTGTCGAGATTTTTGTTACTCCAATGGATGGTATCCTTGTCATTATGGAAGGTAGTCTGTCGTTGAGATTTATGTTACTCCAATGGATGATAGCCTTGTCATTATGGAAGGTAGTTTGTTGTTCAGATTTTTGTTACTCCAATGGATAGTAGCCTTGACATTATGGAAGGTAGTCTGTCATTATGGAAGGTAGTCTGTTGTCGAGATTTTTGTTATTCCAATGGATGGTAACCTTGTCATTATAAAAGGTAGTCTTTTGTCGATATTTTTGTTACTCTAATGGATGGTAGCCTAGTAATTATGGAAGGTTGTTTGTTGTCGAGATTTTTGTTACTCCAATGGATGGTAGCCTATGGAAGGTCGTCTATCGTTGAGATTTCTGTTACTCCAATAGATTGTAGCCTTGTCAATATGGAAGGTAGTCTGTCGTTGAGATTTGGATTACTCCAATGGATTGTAGCCTTGTCATTATGGAAGGTAGTCTTTTGTTCAGATTTTTGTTACTCCAATGGATAGTAGCCTTGACATTATGGAAGGTAGTCTGTCATAATGGAAGGTAGTCTGTTGTCGATATTTTTGTTATTCCAATGGATGGTAACCTTGTCATTATAAAAGGTAGTCTTTTGTCGAGATTTTTGTTATTCCAATGGATAGTAACCTTGTCATTATAAAAGGTAGTCTTTTATCGAGATTTTTGTTACTCCAATGGATGGTAGCCTTGTAATTATGGAAGGTAGTCTATTGTCGAGATTTTCGTTACTCAAATGGATTGTAGCCTTGTCATTATGGATGGTAGTCTATCATTGAGATTTATGTTACTCCAATGGATTGTAGCCTTGTCATTATGGAAGGTAGTCTGTCGTGGAGATTTCGATTACTCCAATGGATTGTAGCCTTGTCATTATGGAAGGTAGTCGGTTGTTCAGATTTTTGTTACTCCAATGGATAGTAGCCTTGAAATTATGGAAGGTAGTCTGTCATTATGGAAGGTAGTCTATTGTCGAGATTTTTGTTATTCCAATGGATGGTAACCTTGTCATTATAAAAGGTAGTCTTTTGTCGAGATTTTTGTTACTCCAATGGATGGTAGCCTTGTAATTATGGAAGGTAGTCTGTTGTCGAGATTTTTGTTACTCCAATGGATGGTAGCCTTGTCATTATGGAAGGTAGTCTATCGTTGAGATTTCTGTTACTCCATTGGATTGTAGCCTTGTCTATATGGAAGGTAGTCTGTCGTTGAGATTTCGATTACTCCAATGGATTGTAGCCTTGTCATTATGAAAGGTAGTCTGTTGTTCGGATTTTTGTTACTCCAATGGATAGTAGCCTGGAAATTATGGAAGGTAGTCTGTTGCCGAGATTTTTGTTATTCCAATGGATGTTAACCTTGTCATTATAAAAGGTAGTCTTTTGTCGAGATTTTTGTTACTTCAATGGATGGTAGCCTTGTCATTACAGAAGGTAGTCTGTTGTCGACATTTTTGTTAATCCAATGGATGGTAGCCTTGTCATTATGGAAGGTTGTCTGTCGTTGAGATTTATGTTACTCCAATGGATTATAGCCTTGTCATTATGGAAGGTAGTCTGTCGTTGAGATTTCGATTACTCCAATGGATTGTAGCCTTGTCATTATGGAAGGTTGTCTGTTGTTCAGATTTTTGTTACTCCAATGGATAGTAGCCTTGATATTATGGAAGGTAGTCTGTCATTATGGAAGGTAGTCTGTTGTCGAGATTTTTGTTATTCCAATGGATGGTAACCTTGTCATTATAATAGGTAGTCTTTTGTCGAGATTTTTGTTACTCCAATGGATGCTAGCCTTGTCATTATGGAAGGTAGTCTGTTGTCGAGAATATTTTATTCCATTGGATGGTAGGCTTGTCATAATGGAAGGTAGTCTATTTTTGAGATTTCTGTTATTCCAATGGATGGTAACCTTGTCATTATGGAAGGTAGTATTTTGTCGAGATTTTTATTACTCCAATGGATGATAGCCTTGTCATTATGGAAGGTAGTCTGTCATTATGGATGGTAGTCTATTGTCGATATTTTTGTTATTCCAATGGATGGTAACCTTGTCATTATAAAAGGTAGTCTTTTGTCGATATTTTTGTTACTCTAATGGATGGTAGCCTTGTAATTATGGAAGGTAGTTTGTTGTCGAGATTTTTGTTTCTCCAATGGATGGTAGCCTATGGAAGGTCGTCTATCGTTGAGATTTCTGTTACTCCAATAGATTGTAGACTTGTCAATATGGAAGGTAGTCTGTCGTTGAGATTTGGATTACTCCAATTGATTTTAGCCTTGTCATTATGGAAGGTAGTCTTTTGTTCAAATTTTTGTTACTCCAATGGATAGTAGCCTTGACATTATGGAAGGTAGTCTGTTGTCGTTATTTTTGTTATTCCAATGGATGGTAACCTTGTCATTATAAAAGGTAGTCTTTTGTCGAGATTTTTGTTATTCCAATGGATGGTAACCTTGTCATTATAAAAGGTAGTCTTTTATCGAGATTTTTGTTACTCCAATGGATGGTAACCTTGTAATTATGGAAGGTAGTCTATTGTCGAGATTTTTGTTACTCAAATGGATTGTAGCCTTGTCATTATGGATGGTAGTCTATCGTTGAGATTTATGTTACTCCAATGGATTGTAGCCTTGTCATTATGGAAAGTAGTTTATCGTGGAGATTTCGATTACTCCAATGGATTGTAGCCTTGTCATTATTGAAGGTAGTCTGTTGTTCAGATTTTTGTTACTCCAATGGATAGTAGCCTTGAAATTATGGAAGGTAGTCTGTCATTATGGAAGGTAGTCTGTTGTCGAGATTTTTGTTATTCCAATGGATGGTAACCTTGTCATTATAAAAGGTAGTCTTTTGTCGAGAATTTTGTTACTCCAATGGATGGTAGCCTTGTAATTATGGAAGGTAGTCTGTTGTCGAGATTTTTGTTACTCCAATGGATGGTAGCCTTGTCATTATGGAAGGTAGTCTATCGTTGAGATTTCTGTTACTCCATTGGATTGTAGCCTTGTCATTACTGAAGGTAGTCTGTTGTTCAAATTTTTGTTACTCCAATGGATAGTAGCCTTGACATTATGGAAGGTAGTCTGTCATTATGGAAGGTAGTCTGTTGTCGAGATTTTTGTTATTCCAATGGATGGTAACCTTGTCATTATAAAAGGTAGTCTTTTGACAAGATTTTTGTTACTCCAATGGATGGTAGCCTTGTCATTATGGCAGGTAGTCTGTTGTCGAGATTTTTGTTACTCCAATGGATGGTAGCCTTGTCATTATGGAAGGTTGTCTGTCGTTGAGATTTTTGTTACTCCAATGGATTATAGCCTTGTCATTATGGAAGGTAGTCTGTTGTTCAGATTTTTGTTACTGTAACGGATATTAGCCTTGACATTATGGAAGGTAGTCTGTCATTATGGATGGTAGTCTATTTTCGAGATTTTTGTTATTCCAATGGATGGTAACCTTGTCATTATAAAAGGTAGTCTTTTGTCGAGATTTTTGTTACTCTAATGGATGGTAGCCTTGTAATTATGGAAGGTAGTCTGTTGTCGAGATTTTTGTTACTCCAATGGATGGTAGCCTATGGAAGGTTGTCTATCGTTGAGATTTCTGTTACTCCAATAGATTGTAGCCTTGTCAATATGGAAGGTAGTCTGTCGTTGAGATTTGGATTACTCCAATGGATTGTAGCCTTGTCATTATGGAAGGTGGTCTTTTGTTCAGATTTTTGTTACTCCAATGGATAGTAGCCTTGACATTATGGAAGGTAGTCTGTCATTATGGAAGGTAGTCTGTTGTCGATATTTTTGTTATTCCATTGGATGGTAACCTTGTCATTATAAAAGGTTGTCTTTTGTCGAGATTTTGTTATTCCAATGGATGGTAACCTTGTCATTATAAAAGGTAGTCTTTTATAGAGATTTTTGTTACTCCATTGGATGGTAGCCTTGTAATTATGGAAGGTAGTCTATTGTCGAGATTTTTGTTACTCAAATGGATTGTAGCCTAGTCATTATGGATGGTAGTCTATCGTTGAGATTTATGTTACTCCAATGGATTGTAGCCTTGTCATTATGGAAGGTAGTCTATCGTGGAGATTTTGATTACTCCAATGGATTGTAGCCTTGTCATTATGGAAGGTAGTCTGTTGGTCATATTTTTGTTACTCCAATGGATAGTAGCCTTGAAATTATGGAAGGTAGTCTGTCATTTTGGAAGGTAGTCTGTTGTCGAGATTTTTGTTATTCCAATGGATGGTAACCTTGTCATTATAAAAGGTAGTCTTTTATCGAAAATTTTGTTACTCCAATGGATGGTAGCCTTGTAATTATGGAAGGTAGTCTGTTGTCGAGATTTTTGTTACTCTAATGGATGGTAGCCTTGTCATTATGGAAGGTAGTCTATCGTTGAGATTTATGTTACTCCATTGGATTGTAGCCTTGTCATTATGGAAGGTAGTCTGTCGTTGAGATTTCGATTACTCCAATGGATTGTAGCCTTGTCATTATGGAAGGTAGTCTGTTGTTCGGATTTTTGTTACTCCAATGGATAGTAGCCTTGAAATTATGGAAGGTAGTCTGTTGCCGAGATTTTTGTTATTCTAATGGATGGTAACCTTGCCATTATAAAAGGTAGTCTTTTGTCGAGATTTTTGTTACTCCAATGGATGGTAGCCTTGTCATTATGGAAGGTAGTCTGTTGTAGAGATTTTTGTTACTCCAATGGATGGTAGCCTTGTTATTATGGAAGGTTGTCTGTCGTTGAGATTTTTGTTACTCCAATGGATTATAGCCTTGTCATTATGGAAGGTAGTATGTTGTTCATATTTTTGTTACTCCAATGGATAGTAGCCTTGACATTATGGAAGGTAGTCTGTCATTATGGAAGGTAGTCTGTTGTCGAGATTTTTGTTATTCCAATGGATGGTAACCTTGTCATTATAAAAGGTAGTCTTTTGTCGAGATTTTTGTTACTCCAATGGATGGTAGCCTTGTCATTATGGAAGGTAGTCTGTTGTCGACATTTTTGTTACTCCATTGGATGGTAGCCTTGTCATTATGGAAGGTTGTCTGTCGTTGAGAATTATGTTACTCCAATGGATTATAGCCTTGTCATTATGGAAGGTAGTCTGTTGCTCAGATTTTTATTACTCCAATGGATAGTAGCCTTGACATTATGGAAGGTAGTCTGTCATTATGGAAGGTAGTCTGTTGTTGAGATTTTTGTTATTCCAATGGATGGTAACCTTGTCATTATAAAAGGTAGTCTTTTGTCGAGATTTTTGTTACTCAAATGGATGGTAGCCTTGTCATTATGGAAGGTAGTCTGTTGTCGAGATTTTTGTTACTCCAATGGATGGTAGCCTTGTCATTATGGAAGGTTGTCTGTCGTTGAGATTTTTGTTACTCCAATGGATTATAGCCTTGTCATTATGGAAGGTAGTCTGTTGTTCAGATTTTTGTTACTCTAACGGATAGTAGCCTTGACATTATGGAAGGTAGTCTGTCATTATGGATGGTAGTCTATTGTCGAGATTTTTGTTATTCCAATGGATGGTAACCTTGTCATTATAAAAGGTAGTCTTTTGTCGAGATTTTTGTTACTCTAATGGATGGTAGCCTTGTAATTATGGATGGTAGTCTGTTGTCGAGATTTTTGTTACTCTAATGGATTGTAGCCTATGGAAGGTAATCTATCGTTGAGATTTCTGTTACTCCAATAGATTTTAGCCTTGTCAATATGGAAGGTAGTCTGTCGTTGAGATTTGGATTACTCCAATGGATTGTAGCCTTGTCATTATGGAAGGTAGTCTTTTGTTCAGATTTTTGTTACTTCAATGGATAGTAGCCTTGACATTATGGAAGGTAGTCTGTCATTATGGAAGGTAGTCTTTTGTCGATATTTTTGTTATTCCAATGGATGGTAACGTTGTCATTATAAAATGTAGTCTTTTGTCGAGATTTTTGTTATTCCAATGGATGGTAACCTTGTCATTATAAAAGGTAGTCTTTTATCGAGATTTTTGTTACTCCAATGGATGGTAGCCTTGTAATTATGGAAGGTAGTCTATTGTCGAGATTTTTGTTACTCAAATGGATTGTAGCCTTGTCATTATGGATGGTAGTCTATCGTTGAGATTTATGTTACTCCAATGGATTGTAGCCTTGTCATTATGGAAGGTAGTCTATCATGGAGATTTCGATTACTACAATGGATTGTAGCCTTGTCATTATGGAAGGTAGTCTGTTGTTCATATTTTTGTAACTCCAATGGATAGTAGCCTTGAAATTATGGAAGGTAGTCTGTCATTATGGAAGGTAGTCTGTTGTCGAGATTTTTGTTATTCCAATGGATGGTAACCTTGTCATTATAAAAGGTAGTCTGTTGTCGAGATTTTTGTTATTCCAATGGATGGTAACCTTGTCATTATAAAAGGTTGTCTTTTGTCGAGATTTTTGTTACTCTAATGGATGGTAGCCTTGTCATTATGGAAGGTAGTCTGTTGTCGACATTTTTGTTACTCCAATGGATGGTAGCCTTGTCATTATGGAAGGTTGTCTGTCGTTGAGAATTATGTTACTCCAATGGATTATAGCCTTGTCATTATGGAAGGTAGTCTGTTGTTCATATTTTTGTTACTCCAATGGATAGTAGCCTTGACATTATGGAAGGTAGTCTGTCATTATGGAAGGTAGTCTGTTGTCTAGATTTTTGTTATTCCAATGGATGGTAACCTTGTCATTATAAAAGGTAGTCTTTTGTCGAGATTTTTGTTACTCCAATGGATGGTAGCCTTTTCATTATGGAAGGTAGTCTGTTGTCGATATTTTTGTTACTCCAATGGATGGTAGCCTTGTCATTATGGAAGGTTGTCTGTCGTTGAGATTTTTGTTACTCCAATGGATTATAGCCTTGTCATTATGGGAGGTAGTCTGTTGTTCAGATTTTTGTTACTCTAACGAATAGTAGCCTTGACATTATGGAAGGTAGTCTGTCATTATGGATGGTAGTCTATTGTCGAGATTTTTGTTATTCCAATGGATGGTAACCTTGTCATTATAAAAGGTTGTCTTTTGTCGAGATTTTTGTTACTCTAATGGATGGTAGCCTTGTAATTATGGAAGGTAGTCTGTTGTCGAGATTTTTGTTACTCCAATGGATGGTAGCCTATGGAAGGTAGTCTATCGTTGAGATTTCTGTTACTCCAATAGATTTTAGCCTTGTCAATATGGAAGGTAGTCTGTCGTTGAGATTTGGATTACTCCAATGGATTGTAGCCTTGTCATTATGGAAGGTAGTCTTTTGTTCAGATTTTTGTTACTTCAATGGATAGTAGCCTTGACATTATGGAAGGTAGTCTGTCATTATGGAAGGTAGTCTGTTGTCGATATTTTTGTTATTCCAATGGATGGTAACGTTGTCATTATAAAATGTAGTCTTTTGTCGAGATTTTTGTTATTCCAATGGATGGTAACCTTGTCATTATAAAAGGTAGTCTTATATCGAGATTTTTGTTACTCCAATGGATGGTAGCCTTGTAATTATGGAAGGTAGTCTATTGTCGAGATTTTTGTTACTCAAATGGATTGTAGCCTTGTCATTATGGATGGTAGTCTATCGTTGAGATTTATGTTACTCCAATGGATTGTAGCCTTGTCATTATGGAAGGTAGTCTATCATGGAGATTTCGATTACTATAATGGATTGTAGCCTTGTCATTATGGAAGGTAGTCTGTTGTTCATATTTTTGTAACTCCAATGGATAGTAGCCTTGAAATTATGGAAGGTAGTCTGTCATTATGGAAGGTAGTCTGTTGTCGAGATTTTTGTTATTCCAATGGATGGTAACCTTGTCATTATAAAAGGTAGTCTGTTGTCGAGATTTTTGTTATTCCAATGGATGGTAACCTTGTCATTATAAAAGGTTGTCTTTTGTCGAGATTTTTGTTACTCTAATGGATGGTAGCCTTGTAATTATGGAAGGTAGTCTGTTGTCGAGATTTTTGTTACTCCAATGGATGGTAGCCTATGGAAGGTAGTCTATCGTTGAGATTTCTGTTACTCCAATAGATTTTAGCCTTGTCAATATGGAAGGTAGTCTGTCGTTGAGATTTGGATTACTCCAATGGATTGTAGCCTTGTCATTATGGAAGGTAGTCTTTTGTTCAGATTTTTGTTACTTCAATGGATAGTAGCCTTGACATTATGGAAGGTAGTCTGTCATTATGGAAGGTAGTCTGTTGTCGATATTTTTGTTATTCCAATGGATGGTAACGTTGTCATTATAAAATGTAGTCTTTTGTCGAGATTTTTGTTATTCCAATGGATGGTAACCTTGTCATTATAAAAGGTAGTCTTATATCGAGATTTTTGTTACTCCAATGGATGGTAGCCTTGTAATTATGGAAGGTAGTCTATTGTCGAGATTTTTGTTACTCAAATGGATTGTAGCCTTGTCATTATGGATGGTAGTCTATCGTTGAGATTTATGTTACTCCAATGGATTGTAGCCTTGTCATTATGGAAGGTAGTCTATCATGGAGATTTCGATTACTATAATGGATTGTAGCCTTGTCATTATGGAAGGTAGTCTGTTGTTCATATTTTTGTAACTCCAATGGATAGTAGCCTTGAAATTATGGAAGGTAGTCTGTCATTTTGGAAGGTAGTCTGTTGTCGAGATTTTTGTTATTCCAATGGATGGTAACCTTGTCATTATAAAAGGTAGTCTGTTGTCGAGATTTTTGTTATTCCAATGGATGGTAACCTTGTCATTATAAAAGGTTGTCTTTTGTCGAGATTTTTGTTACTCTAATGGATGGTAGCCTTGTCATTATGGAAGGTAGTCTGTTGTCGACATTTTTGTTACTCCAATGGATGGTAGCCTTGTCATTATAGAAGGTTGTCTGTCGTTGAGAATTATTTTACTCCAATGGATTATAGCCTTGTCATTATGGAAGGTAGTCTGTTGTTCATATTTTTGTTACTCCAATGGATAGTAGCCTTGACATTATGGAAGGTAGTCTGTCATTATGGAAGGTAGTCTGTTGTCGAGATTTTTGTTATTCCAATGGATGGTAACCTTGTCATTATAAAAGGTAGTCTTTTGTCGAGATTTTTGTTACTCCAATGGATGGTAGCCTTGTCATTACGGAAGGTAGTCTGTTTTCGAGATTTTTGTTACTCAAATGGATGGTAGCCTTGTCATTATGGAAGGTTGTCTGTCGTTGAGATTTTTGTTACTCCAATGGATTATAGCCTTGTCATTATGGAAGGTAGTCTATTGTTCAGATTTTTGTTACTCTAACGAATAGTAGCCTTGACATTATGGAAGGTAGTCTGTCATTATGGATGGTAGTCTATTGTCGAGATTTTTGTTATTCCAATGGATGGTAACCTTGTCATTACAAAAGGTTGTCTTTTGTCGAGATTTTTGTTACTCTAATGGATGGTAGCCTTGTAATTATGGAAGGTAGTCTGTTGTCGAGATTTTTGTTACTCCAATGGATGGTAGCCTATGGAAGGTAGTCTATCGTTGAGATTTCTGTTACTCCAATAGATTTTAGCCTTGTCAATATGGAAGGTAGTCTGTCGATGAGATTTGGATTACTCCAATGGATTGTAGCCTTGTCATTATGGAAGGTAGTCTTTTGTTCAGATTTTCGTTACTCCAATGGATAGTAGCCTTGACATTATGGAATGTAGTTTGTCATTATGGAAGGTAGTCTGCTGTCGATATTTTTGTTATTCCAATGCATGGTAACCTTGTCATTATAAAAGGTAGTCTTTTGTCGAGACTTTTGTTATTCCAATGGATGGTAACCTTGTCATTATAAAAGGTAGTCTTTTATCGATATTTTTGTTACTCCAATGGATGGTAGCCTTGTCATTATGGAAGGTAGTCTGTTGTCGAGATTTTTGTTACTCCAATGGATGGTAGCCTTGTCATTATGGAAGGTTGTCTGTCGTTGAGATTTTTGTTACTCCAATGGATTATAGCCTTGTCATTATGGGAGGTAGTCTGTTGTTCAGATTTTTGTTACTCTAACGAATAGTAGCCTTGACATTATGGAAGGTAGTCTGTCATTATGGATGGTAGTCTATTGTCGAGATTTTTGTTATTCCAATGGATGGTAACCTTGTCATTATAAAAGGTTGTCTTTTGTCGAGATTTTTGTTACTCTAATGGATGGTAGCCTTGTAATTATGGAAGGTAGTCTGTTGTCGAGATTTTTGTTACTCCAATGGATGGTAGCCTATGGAAGGTTGTCTATCGTTGAGATTTCTGTTACTCCAATAGATTTTAGCCTTGTCAATATGGAAGGTAGTCTGTCGTTGAGATTTGGATTACTCCAATGGATTGTAGCCTTGTCATTATGGAAGGTAGTCTTTTGTTCAGATTTTTGTTACTTCAATGGATAGTAGCCTTGACATTATGGAAGGTAGTCTGTCATTATGGAAGGTAGTCTGTTGTCGATATTTTTGTTATTCCAATGGATGGTAACGTTGTCATTATAAAATGTAGTCTTTTGTCGAGATTTTTGTTATTCAAATGGATGGTAACCTTGTCATTATAAAAGGTAGTCTTTTATCGAGATTTTTGTTACTCCAATGGATGGTAGCCTTGTAATTATGGAAGGTAGTCTATTGTCGAGATTTTTGTTACTCAAATGGATTGTAGCCTTGTCATTATGGATGGTAGTCTATCGTTGAGATTTATGTTACTTCAATGGATTGTAGCCTTGTCATTATGGAAGGTAGTCTATCATGGAGATTTCGATTACTACAATGGATTGTAGCCTTGTCATTATGGAAGGTAGTCTGTTGTTCATATTTTTGTAACTCCAATGGATAGTAGCCTTGAAATTATGGAAGGTAGTCTGTCATTATGGAAGGTAGTCTGTTGTCGAGATTTTTGTTATTCCAATGGATGGTAACCTTGTCATTATAAAAGGTAGTCTGTTGTCGAGATTTTTGTTATTCCAATGGATGGTAACCTTGTCATTATAAAAGGTTGTCTTTTGTCGAGATTTTTGTTACTCTAATGGATTGTAATCTTGTCATTATGGAAGGTAGTCTGTTGTCGACATTTTTGTTACTCCAATGGATGGTAGCCTTGTCATTATGGAAGGTTGTCTGTCGTTGAGAATTATGTTACTCCAATGGATTATAGCCTTGTCATTATGGAAGGTAGTCTGTTGTTCATATTTTTGTTACTCCAATGGATAGTAGCCTTGACATTATGGAAGGTAGTCTATCATTATGGAAGGTAGTCTGTTGTCGAGATTTTTGTTATTCCAATGGATGGTAACCTTGTCATTATAAAAGGTAGTCTTTTGTCGAGATTTTTGTTACTCCAATGGATGGTAGCCTTGTCATTATGGAAGGTAGTCTGTTGTCGAGATTTTTGTTACTCCAATGGATGGTAGCCTTGTCATTATGGAAGGTTGTCTGTCGTTGAGATTTTTGTTACTCCAATGGATTATAGCCTTGTCATTATGGAAGGTAGTCTATTGTTCAGATTTTTGTTACTCTAACGAATAGTAGCCTTGACATTATGGAAGGTAGTCTGTCATTATGGATGGTAGTCTATTGTCGAGATTTTTGTTATTCCAATGGATGGTAACCTTGTCATTATAAAAGGTTGTCTTTTGTCGAGATTTTTGTTACTCTAATGGATGGTAGCCTTGTAATTATGGAAGGTAGTCTGTTGTCGAGATTTTTGTTACTCCAATGGATGGTAGCCTATGGAAGGTAGTCTATCGTTGAGATTTCTGTTACTCCAATAGATTTTAGCCTTGTCAATATGGAAGGTAGTCTGTCGATGAGATTTGGATTACTCCAATGGATTGTAGACTTGTCATTATGGATGGTAGTCTGTTGTTCAGATTTTCGTTACTCCAATGGATAGTAGCCTTGACATTATGGAATGTAGTTTGTCATTATGGAAGGTAGTCTATTGTAGATATTTTTGTTATTCCAATGCATGGTAACCTTGTCATTATAAAAGGTAGTCTTTTGTCGAGACTTTTGTTATTCCAATGGATGGTAACCTTGTCATTATAAAAGGTAGTCTTTTATCGATATTTTTGTTACTCCAATGGATGGTAGCCTTGTAATTATGGATGGTAGTCTATTGTCGAGATTTTTGTTACTCAAATGGATTGTAGCCTTGTCATTATGGATGGTAGTCTATCGTTGAGATTTATGTTACTCCAATGGATTGTAGCCTTGTCATTATGGAAGGTAGTCTATCATGGAGATTTCGATTACTACAATGGATTGTAGCCTTGTCATTATGGAAGGTAGTCTGTTGTTCATATTTTTGTAACTCCAATGGATAGTAGCCTTGAAATTATGGAAGGTAGTCTGTCATTATGGAAGGTAGTCTGTTGTCGAGATTTTTGTTATTCCAATGGATGGTAACCTTGTCATTATAAAAGGTAGTCTGTTGTCGAGATTTTTGTTATTCCAATGGATGGTAACCTTGTCATTATAAAAGGTTGTCTTTTGTCGAGATTTTTGTTACTCTAATGGATGGTAGCCTTGTCATTATGGAAGGTAGTCTGTTGTCGACATTTTTGTTACTCCAATGGATGGTAGCCTTGTCATTATGGAAGGTTGTCTGTCGTTGAGAATTATTTTACTCCAATGGATTATAGCCTTGTCATTATGGAAGGTAGTCTGTTGTTCATATTTTTGTTACTCCAATGGATAGTAGCCTTTACATTATGGAAGGTAGTCTGTCATTATGGAAGGTAGTCTGTTGTCGAGATTTTTGTTATTCCAATGGATGGTAACCTTGTCATTATAAAAGGTAGTCTTTTGTCGAGATTTTTGTTACTCCAATGGATGGTAGCCTTGTCATTATGGAAGGTAGTCTGTTGTCGAGATTTTTGTTACTCCAATGGATGGTAGCCTTGTCATTATGGAAGGTTGTCTGTCGTTGAGATTTTTGTTACTCCAATGGATTATAGCCTTGTCATTATGGAAGGTAGTCTATTGTTCAGATTTTTGTTACTCTAACGAATAGTAGCCTTGACATTATGGAAGGTAGTCTGTCATTATGGATGGTAGTCTATTGTCGAGATTTTTGTTATTCCAATGGATGGTAACCTTGTCATTACAAAAGGTTGTCTTTTGTCGAGATTTTTGTTACTCTAATGGATGGTAGCCTTGTAATTATGGAAGGTAGTCTGTTGTCGAGATTTTTGTTACTCCAATGGATGGTAGCCTATGGAAGGTTGTCTATCGTTGAGATTTCTGTTACTCCAATAGATTGTAGCCTTGTCAATATGGAAGGTAGTCTGTCGTTGAGATTTGGATTACTCCAATGGATTGTAGCCTTGTCATTATGGAAGGTGGTCTTTTGTTCAGATTTTTGTTACTCCAATGGATAGTAGCCTTGACATTATGGAAGATAGTCTGTCATTATGGAAGGTAGTCTGTTGTCGATATTTTTGTTATTCCATTGGATGGTAACCTTGTCATTATAAAAGGTTGTCTTTTGTCGAGATTTTGTTATTCCAATGGATGGTAACCTTGTCATTATAAAAGGTAGTCTTTTATAGAGATTTTTGTTACTCCATTGGATGGTAGCCTTGTAATTATGGAAGGTAGTCTATTGTCGAGATTTTTGTTACTCAAATGGATTGTAGCCTAGTCATTATGGATGGTAGTCTATCGTTGAGATTTATGTTACTCCAATGGATTGTAGCCTTGTCATTATGGAAGGTAGTCTATCGTGGAGATTTTGATTACTCCAATGGATTGTAGCCTTGTCATTATGGAAGGTAGTCTGTTGGTCAGATTTTTGTTACTCCAATGGATAGTAGCCTTGAAATTATGGAAGGTAGTCTGTCATTTTGGAAGGTAGTCTGTTGTCGAGATTTTTGTTATTCCAATGGATGGTAACCTTGTCATTATAAAAGGTAGTCTTTTGTCGAAAATTTTGTTACTCCAATGGATGGTAGCCTTGTAATTATGGAAGGTAGTCTGTTGTCGAGATTTTTGTTACTCCAATGGATGGTAGCCTTGTCATTATGGAAGGTAGTCTATCGTTGAGATTTCTGTTACTCCATTGGATTGTAGCCTTGTCATTATGGAAGGTAGTCTGTCGTTGAGATTTCGATTACTCCAATGGATTGTAGCCTTGTCATTATGGAAGGTAGTCTGTTGTTCGGATTTTTGTTACTCCAATGGATAGTAGCCTTGAAATTATGGAAGGTAGTCTGTTGCCGAGATTTTTGTTATTCCAATGGATGGTAACCTTGCCATTATAAAAGGTAGTCTTTTGTCGAAATTTTTGTTACTCCAATGGATGGTAGCCTTGTCATTATGGAAGGTAGTCTGTCGTTGAGATTTTTGTTACTCCAATGGATTATAGCCTTGTCATTATGGAAGGTAGTATGTTGTTCATATTTTTGTTACTCCAATGGATAGTAGCCTTGACATTATGGAAGGTAGTCTGTCATTATGGAAGGTAGTCTGTTGTCGAGATTTTTGTTATTCCAATGGATGGTAACCTTGTCATTATAAAAGGTAGTCTTTTGTCGAGATTTTTGTTACTCCAATGGATGGTTGCCTTGTCATTATGGAAGGTAGTCTGTTGTCGACATTTTTGTTACTCCATTGGATGGTAGCCTTGTCATTATGGAAGGTTGTCTGTCGTTGAGAATTATGTTACTCCAATGGATTATAGCCTTGTCATTATGGAAGGTAGTCTGTTGCTCAGATTTTTATTACTCCAATGGATAGTAGCCTTGACATTATGGAAGGTAGTCTGTCATTATGGAAGGTAGTCTGTTGTTGAGATTTTTGTTATTCCAATGGATGGTAACCTTGTCATTATAAAAGGTAGTCTTTTGTCGAGATTTTTGTTACTCTAATGGATGGTAGCCTTGTAATTATGGATGGTAGTCTGTTGTCGAGATTTTTGTTACTCTAATGGATTGTAGCCTATGGAAGGTAATCTATCGTTGAGATTTCTGTTACTCCAATAGATTTTAGCCTTGTCAATATGGAAGGTAGTCTGTCGTTGAGATTTGGATTACTCCAATGGATTGTAGCCTTGTCATTATGGAAGGTAGTCTTTTGTTCATATTTTTGTTACTTCAATGGATAGTAGCCTTGACATTATGGAAGGTAGTCTGTCATTATGGAAGCTAGTCTGTTGTCGATATTTTTGTTATTCCAATGGATGGTAACCTTGTCATTATAAAATGTAGTCTTTTGTCGAGATTTTTGTTATTCCAATGGATGGTAACCTTGTCATTATAAAAGGTAGTCTTTTATCGAGATTTTTGTTACTCCAATGGATGGTAGCCTTGTAATTATGGAAGGTAGTCTATTGTCGAGATTTTTGTTACTCAAATGGATTGTAGCCTTGTCATTATGGATGGTAGTCTATCGTTGAGATTTATGTTACTCCAATGGATTGTAGCCTTGTCATTATGGAAGGTAGTCTATCTTGGAGATTTCGATTACTACAATGGATTGTAGCCTTGTCATTATGGAAGGTAGTCTGTTGTTCATATTTTTGTAACTCCAATGGATAGTAGCCTTGAAATTATGGAAGGTAGTCTGTCATTATGGAAGGTAGTCTGTTGTCGAGATTTTTGTTATTCCAATGGATGGTAACCTTGTCATTATAAAAGGTAGTCTGTTGTCGAGATTTTTGTTATTCCAATGGATGGTAACCTTGTCATTATAAAAGGTTGTCTTTTGTCGAGATTTTTGTTACTCTAATGGATGGTAGCCTTGTCATTATGGAAGGTAGTCTGTTGTCGACATTTTTGTTACTCCAATGGATGGTAGCCTTGTCATTATGGAAGGTTGTCTGTCGTTGAGAATTATGTTACTCCAATGGATTATAGCCTTGTCATTATGGAAGGTAGTCTGTTGTTCATATTTTTGTTACTCCAATGGATAGTAGCCTTGACATTATGGAAGGTAGTCTGTCATTATGGAAGGTAGTCTGTTGTCTAGATTTTTGTTATTCCAATGGATGGTAACCTTGTCATTATAAAAGGTAGTCTTTTGTCGAGATTTTTGTTACTCTAATGGATGGTAGCCTTGTCATTATGGAAGGTAGTCTGTTGTTCATATTTTTGTTACTCCAATGGATAGTAGCCTTGACATTATGGAAGGTAGTTTGTCATTATGGAAGGTAGTCTGTTGTCTAGATTTTTGTTATTCCAATGGATGGTAACCTTGTCATTATAAAAGGTAGTCTTTTGTCGAGATTTTTGTTACTCCAATGGATGGTAGCCTTGTCATTATAAAAGGTAGTCTTTTGTCGAGATTTTTGTTACTCCAATGGATGGTAGCCTTGTCATTATGGAAGGTTGTCTGTCGTTGAGATTTTTGTTACTCCAATGGATTATAGCCTTGTCATTATGGGAGGTAGTCTGTTTTTCAGATTTTTGTTACTCTAACGAATAGTAGCCTTGACATTATGGAAGGTAGTCTGTCATTATGGATGGTAGTCTATTGTCGAGATTTTTGTTATTCCAATGGATGGTAACCTTGTCATTATAAAAGGTTGTCTTTTGTCGAGATTTTTGTTACTCTAATGGATGGTAGCCTTGTAATTATGGAAGGTAGTCTGTTGTCGAGATTTTTGTTACTCCAATGGATGGTAGCCTATGGAAGGTAGTCTATCGTTGAGATTTCTGTTACTCCAATAGATTTTAGCCTTGTCAATATGGAAGGTAGTCTGTCGATGAGATTTGGATTACTCCAATGGATTGTAGCCTTGTCATTATGGAAGGTAGTCTTTTGTTCAGATTTTCGTTACTCCAATGGATAGTAGCCTTGACATTATGGAATGTAGTTTGTCATTATGGAAGGTAGTCTGTTGTAGATATTTTTGTTATTCCAATGCATGGTAACCTTGTCATTATAAAAGGTAGTCTTTTGTCGAGACTTTTGTTATTCCAATGGATGGTAACCTTGTCATTATAAAAGGTAGTCTTTTATCGATATTTTTGTTACTCCAATGGATGGTAGCCTTGTAATTATGGATGGTAGTCTATTGTCGAGATTTTTGTTACTCAAATGGATTGTAGCCTTGTCATTATGGATGGTAGTCTATCGTTGAGATTTATGTTACTCCAATGGATTGTAGCCTTGTCATTATGGAAGGTAGTCTATCATGGAGATTTCGATTACTACAATGGATTGTAGCCTTGTCATTATGGAAGGTAGTCTGTTGTTCATATTTTTGTAACTCCAATGGATAGTAGCCTTGAAATTATGGAAGGTAGTCTGTCATTATGGAAGGTAGTCTGTTGTCGAGATTTTTGTTATTCCAATGGATGGTAACCTTGTCATTATAAAAGGTAGTCTGTTGTCGAGATTTTTGTTATTCCAATGGATGGTAACCTTGTCATTATAAAAGGTTGTCTTTTGTCGAGATTTTTGTTACTCTAATGGATGGTAGCCTTGTCATTATGGAAGGTAGTCTGTTGTCGACATTTTTGTTACTCCAATGGATGGTAGCCTTGTCATTATGGAAGGTTGTCTGTCGTTGAGAATTATTTTACTCCAATGGATTATAGCCTTGTCATTGTGGAAGGTAGTCTGTTGTTCATATTTTTGTTACTCCAATGGATAGTAGCCTTGACATTATGGAAGGTAGTCTGTCATTATGGAAGGTAGTCTGTTGTCGAGATTTTTGTTATTCCAATGGATGGTAACCTTGTCATTATAAAAGGTAGTCTTTTGTCGAGATTTTTGTTACTCCAATGGATGGTAGCCTTGTCATTATGGAAGGTAGTCTGTTGTCGAGATTTTTGTTACTCCAATGGATGGTAGCCTTGTCATTATGGAAGGTTGTCTGTCGTTGAGATTTTTGTTACTCCAATGGATTATAGCCTTGTCATTATGGAAGGTAGTCTATTGTTCAGATTTTTGTTACTCTAACGAATAGTATCCTTGACATTATGGAAGGTAGTCTGTCATTATGGATGGTAGTCTATTGTCGAGATTTTTGTTATTCCAATGGATGGTAACCTTGTCATTACAAAAGGTTGTCTTTTGTCGAGATTTTTGTTACTCTAATGGATGGTAGCCTTGTAATTATGGAAGGTAGTCTGTTGTCGAGATTTTTGTTACTCCAATGGATGGTAGCCTATGGAAGGTAGTCTATCGTTGAGATTTCTGTTACTCCAATAGATTTTAGCCTTGTCAATATGGAAGGTAGTCTGTCGATGAGATTTGGATTACTCCAATGGATTGTAGCCTTGTCATTATGGAAGGTAGTCTTTTGTTCAGATTTTCGTTACTCCAATGGATAGTAGCCTTGACATTATGGAATGTAGTTTGTCATTATGGAAGGTAGTCTGCTGTCGATATTTTTGTTATTCCAATGCATGGTAACCTTGTCATTATAAAAGGTAGTCTTTTGTCGAGACTTTTGTTATTCCAATGGATGGTAACCTTGTAATTATAAAAGGTAGTCTTTTATCGATATTTTTGTTACTCCAATGGATTGTAGCCTTGTCATTATGGATGGTAGTCTATCGTTGAGATTTATGTTACTCCAATGGATTGTAGCCTTGTCATTATGGAAGGTAGTCTATCGTGGAGATTTCGATTACTCCAATGGATTGTAGCATTGTCATTATGGAAGGTAGTCTGTTGTTCAGATTTTTGTTACTCCAATGGATAGTAGCCTTGAAATTATGGAAGGTAGTCTGTCATTATGGAAGGTAGTCTGTTGTCGAGATTTTTGTTATTCCAATGGATGGTAACCTTTTCATTATAAAAGGTAGTCTGTTGTCGAGATTTTTGTTATTCCAATTGATGGTAACCTTGTCATTATAAAAGGTAGTCTTTTGTCGAGATTTTTGTTACTCCAATGGATGGTAGCCTTGTCATTATGGAAGGTAGTCTGTTGTCGACATTTTTGTTACTCCAATGGATGGTAGCCTTGTCATTACGGAAGGTTGTCTGTCGTTGAGAATTATGTTACTCCAATGGATTATAGCCTTGTCATTATGGAAGGTAGTCTGTTGTTCATATTTTTGTTACTCCAATGGATAGTAGCCTTGACATTATAAAAGGTAGTCTTTTATCGAGATTTTTGTTACTCCAATGGATGGTAGCCTTGTAATTATGGAAGGTAGTCTATTGTCGAGATTTTTGTTACTCAAATGTATTGTAGCCTTGTCATTATGGATGGTAGTTTATCGTTGAGATTTATGTTACTCCAATGGATTGTAGCCTTGTCATTATGGAAGGTAGTCTATCGTGGAGATTTCGATTACTCCAATGGATTGTAGCCTTGTCATTATGGAAGGTAGTCTGTTGTTCAGATTTTTGTTACTCCAATGGATAGTAGCCTTGAAATTATGGAAGGTAGTCTGTTGTCGATATTTTTGTTATTCCAATGGATGGTAACCTTGTCATTATAAAAGGTAGTTTGTTGTCGAGATTTTTGTTATTCCAATGGATGGTAACCTTGTCATTATAAAAGGTAGTCTTTAGTCGAGATTTTTGTTATTCCAATGGATGGTAACCTTGTCATTATAAAAGGTAGTCTTTTATCGAGATTTTTGTTACTCCAATGGATGGTAGCCTTGTAATTATGGAAGGTAGTCTATTGTCGAGATTTTTGTTACTCAAATGGATTGTAGCCTTGTCATTATGGATGGTAGTCTATCGTTGAGATTTATGTTACTCCAATGGATTGTATCCTTGTCATTATGGAAGGTAGTCTATCGTGGAGATTTCGATTACTCCAATGGATTGTAGCCTTGTCATTATGGAAGGTAGTCTGTTGTTCAGATTTTTGTTACTCCAATGGATAGTAGCCTTGAAATTATGGAAGGTAGTCTGTCATTATGGAAGGTAGTCTGTTGTCGAGATTTTTGTTATTCCAATGGATGGTACCCTTGTCATTATAAAAGGTAGTCTTTTGTCGAGATTTTTGTTACTCCAATGGATGGTAGCCTTGTCATTATGGAAGGTAGTCTGTTGTCGACATTTTTGTTACTCCAATGGATGGAAGCCTTGTCATTATGGAAGGTTGTCTGTCGTTGAGAATCATGTTACTCCAATGGATTATAGCCTTGTCATTATTGAAGGTAGTCTGTTGTTCAGATTTTTGTTACTCCAATGGATAGTAGCCTTTACATTATGGAAGGTAGTCTGTCATTATGGAAGGTAGTCCGTTGTCGAGATTTTTGTTATTCCATTGGATGGTAACCTTGTCATTATAAAAGGTAGTCTTTTGTCGAGATTTTTGTTACTCCAATGGATGGTAGCCTTGTCATTATGGAAGGTAGTCTGTTGTCGAGATTTTTGTTACTCCAATGGATGGTAGCCTTGTCATTATGGAAGGTTGTATGTCGTTGAGATTTTTATTACTCCAATGGATTATAGCCTTGTCATTATGGAAGGTAGTCTGTTGTTCAGATTTTTGTTACTCTAACGGATAGTAGCCTTGACATTATGGAAGGTAGTCTGTCATTATGGATGGTAGTCTATTGTCGAGATTTTTGTTATTCCAATGGATGGTAACCTTGTCATTATAAAAGGTAGTCTTTTGTCGAGATTTTTGTTACTCTAATGGATGGTAGCCTTGTCATTATGGAAGGTAGTCTGTTGTTGACATTTTTGTTACTCCAATGGATGGTAGCCTTGTCATTATGGAAGGTTGTCTGTCGTTGAGATTTATGTTACTCCAATGGATTATAGCCTTGTCATTATTGAAGGTAGTTTGTTGTTCAGATTTTTGTTACTCCAATGGATAGTAGCCTTGACATTATAAAAGGTAGTCTTTTATCGAGATTTTTGTTACTCCAATGGATGGTAGCCTTGAAATTATGGAAGGTAGTCTATTGTCGTGATTTTTGTTACTCAAATGTATTGTAGCCTTGTCATTATGGATGGTAGTCTATCGTTGAGATTTATGTTACTCCAATGGATTGTAGCCTTGTCATTATGGAAGGTAGTCTATCGTGGAGATTTCGATTACTCCAATGGATTGTAGCCTTGTCATTATGGAAGGTAGTCTGTTGTTCAGATTTTTGTTACTCCAATGGATAGTAGCCTTGAAATTATGGAAGGTAGTCTGTTGTCGATATTTTTGTTATTCCAATGGATGGTAACCTTGTCATTATAAAAGGTAGTTTGTTGTCGAGATTTTTGTTATTCCAATGGATGGTAACCTTGTCATTATAAAAGGTAGTCTTTTGTCGAGATTTTTGTTACTCCAATGGATGGTAGCCTTGTCATTATGGAAGGTAGTCTGTTGTCGACATTTTTGTTACTCCAATGGATGGTAGCCTTGTCATTATGGAAGGTTGTCTGTCGTTGAGATTTTTGTTACTCCAATGGATGGTAGCCTTGTCATTATGGAAGGTTGTCTGTCGTTGAGATTTTTGTTAATCCAATGGATTATAGCCTTGACATTATAGAAGGTAGTCTGTTGTTCAGATTTTTGTTACTCTAACGGATAGTAGCCTTGACATTATGGAAGGTACTCTGTCATTATGGATGGTAGTCTATTGTCGAGATTTTTGTTATTCCAATGGATGGTAACCTTGTCATTATAAAAGGTAGTCTTTTGTCGAGATTTTTTTTACTCTAATGGATGGTAGCCTTGTAATTATGGAAGGTAGTCTGATGTCGAGATTTTTGTTACTCCAATGGATGGTAGCCTATGGAAGGTAGTCTATAGTTGAGATTTCTGTTACTCCAATAGATTTTAGCCTTGTCAATATGGAAGGTAGTCTGTCGTTGAGATTTGGATTACTCCGATGGATTGTAGCCTTGTCATTATGGAAGGTAGTCTTTTGTTCAGATTTTTGTTACTCCAATGGATAGTAGCCTTGACATTATGGAATGTAGTCTGTCATTATGGAAGGTAGTCTGTTGTCGATATTTTTGTTATTCCAATGGATGGTAACCTTGTCATTATAAAAGGTAGTCTTTAGTCGAGATTTTTGTTATTCCAATGGATGGTAACCTTAACATTATAAAAGGTAGTCTTTTATCGAGATTTTTGTTACTCCAATGGATGGTAGCCTTGTAATTATGGAAGGTAGTCTATTGTCGAGATTTTTGTTACTCAAATGGATTGTAGCCTTGTCATTATGGATGGTAGTCTATCGTTGAGATTTATGTTACTCCAACGGATTGTATCTTTGTCATTATGGAAGGTAGTCTATCGTGGAGATTTCGATTACTCCAATGGATTGTAGCCTTGGCATTATGGAAGGTAGTCTGTTGTTCAGTTTTTTGTTACTCCAATGGATAGTAGCCTTGAAATTACGGAAGGTAGTCTGTCATTATGGAAGGTAGTCTGTTGTCGAGATTTTTGTTATTCCAATGGATGGTACCCTTGTCATTATAAAAGGTAGTCTTTTGTCGATATTTTTGTTACTCCAATGGATGGTAGCCTTGTCATTATGGAAGGTAGTCTGTTGTCGACATTTTTGTTACTCCAATGGATGGTAGCCTTGTCATTATGGAAGGTTGTCTGTCGTTGATAATTATGTTACTCCAATGGATTATAGCCTTGTCATTATTGAAGGTAGTCTGTTGTTCAGATTTTTGTTACTCCAATGGATAGTAGCCTTGACATTGTGGAAGGTAGTCTGTCATTATGGAAGGTAGTCTGTTGTTAAGATTTTTGTTATTCCATTGGATGGTAACCTTGTCATTATAAAAGGTAGTCTTTTGTCGAGATTTTTGTTACTCCAATGGATGGTAGCCTTGTCATTATGGAAGGTAGTCTGTTGTCGAGATTTTTGTTACTCCAATGGATGGTAGCCTTGTCATTATGGAAGGTTGTATGTCGTTGAGATTTTTGTTACTCCAATGGATTATAGCCTTGTCATTACGGATGGTAGTCTGTTGTTCAGATTTTTATTACTCTAACGGATAGTAGCCTTGACATTATGGAAGGTAGTCTGTCATTATGGATGGTAGTCTATTGTCGAGATTTTTGTTATTCCAATGGATGGTAACCTTGTCATTATAAAAGGTAGTCTTTTGTCGAGATTTTTGTTACTCCAATGGATGGTAGCCTTGTCATTATGGAAGGTTGTCTGTCGTTGAGATTTATGTTACTCCAATGGATTATAGACTTGTCATTATGGAAGGTAGTCTGTTGTTCAGATTTTTGTTACTCCAATGGATTGTAGCCTTGACATTATAAAAGGTAGTCTTTTATCGAGATTTTTGTTACTCCAATGGATGGTAGCCTTGTAATTATGGAGGGTAGTCTATTGTCGAGATTTTTGTTACTCAAATGTATTGTAGCCTTGTCATTATGGATGGTAGTCTATCGTTGAGATTTATGTTACTCCAATGGATTGTAGCCTTGTCATTATGGAAGGTAGTCTATCATGGAGATTTCGATTACTCCAATGGATTGTAGCCTTGTCATTATGGAAGGTAGTCTGTTGTTCAGATTTTTGTTACTCCAATGGATAGTAGCCTTGAAATTATGGAAGGTAGTCTGTTGTCGATATTTTTGTTATTCCAATGGATGGTAACCTTGTCATTATAAAAGGTAGTCTGTTGTCGAGATTTTTGTTATTCCAATGGATGGTAACCTTGTCATTATAAAAGGTAGTCTTTTGTCGAGATTTTTGTTACTCCAATGGATGGTAGCCTTGTCATTATGGAAGGTAGTCTGTTGTCGACATTTTTGTTACTCCAATGGATGGTAGCCTTGTCATTATGGAAGGTTATCTGTCGTTGAGATTTATGTTACTCCAATGGATTATAGCCTTGTCATTATGGAAAGTAGTCTGTTGTTCAGATTTTTGTTACTCCAATGGATAGTAGCCTTGACATTATGGAAGGTAGTCTGTCATTATGGAAGGTAGTCTGTTGTCGAGATTTTTGTTATTCCAATGGATGGTAAACTTGTCAATATAAAAGGTAGTCTTTTGTCGAGATTTTTGTTACTCCAATGGATGGTAGCCTTGTCATTATGGAAGGTAGTCTGTTGTCTAGATTTTTGTTACTCCAATGGATGGTAGCCTTGTCATTATGGAAGGTTGTCTGTCGTTGAGATTTTTGTTACTCCAATGGATTATAGCCTTGTCATTATGGAAGGTAGTCTGTTGTTCAGATTTTTGTTACTCTAACCGATAGTAGCCTTGACATTATAGAAGGTAGTCTGTCATTATGGATGGTAGTCTATTGTCGAGATTTTTGTTATTCCAATGGATGGTAACCTTGTCATTATAAAAGGTAGTCTTTTGTCGAGATTTTTGTTACTCTAATGGATGGTAGCCTTGTAATTATGGAAGGTAGTCTGTTGTCGAGATTTTTGTTACTCCAATGGATGGTAGCCTATGGAAGGTAGTCTATCGTTGAGATTTATGTTACTCCAATAGATTTTAGCCTTGTCAATATGGAAGGTAGTCTGTCGTTGAGATTTGGATTACTCCATTGGATTGTAGCCTTGTCATTATGGAAGGTAGTCTTTTGTTCAGATTTTTGTTACTCCAATGGATAGTAGCCCTGACATTATGGAATGTAGTCTGTCATTATGGAAGGTAGTTTGTTGTCGATATTTTTGTTATTCCAATGGATGGTAACCTTGTCATTATAAAAGGTAGACTTTTGTCGAGATTTTTGTTATTCCAATGGATGGTAACCTTGTCATTATAAAAGGTAGTCTTTTATTGAGATTATTGTTACTCCAATGGATGGTAGCCTTGTAATTATGGAAGGTAGTCTATTGTCGAGATTTTTGTTACTCAAATGGATTGTAGCCTTGTCATTATGGATGGTAGTCTATCGTTATGTTACTCTAGTGGATTGTAGCCTTGTCATTATGGAAGGTAGTCTATCGTGGAGATTTCGATTACTCCAATGGATTGTAGCCTTGTCATTATGGAAGGTAGTCTGTTGTTCAGATTTTTGTTACTCCAATGGATAGTAGCCTTGACATTATGGAAGGTAGTCTGTCATTATAAAAGGTAGTCTTTTGTCGAGATTTTTGTTACTCCAATGGATGGTAGCCTTGTAATTATGGAAGGTAGTCTATTGTCGAGATTTTTGTTACTCCAATGGATGGTAGCCTTGTTATTATGGAAGGTAGTCTGTCGTTGAGATTTCTGTTACTCCAATGGAATGTAGCCTTGTCATTATGGAAGGTAGTCTGTTATTCAGATTTTTGTTACTCCAAAGGATGGTAGCCTTGTCATTATAGAAGGTAGTATGTCATTATGGAAGGTAGTCTATTGTCGAGATTTTTGTTATTCCAATGGATGGTAAACTTGTAATTATAAAAGGTAGCCTTTTGTCGAGATGTTTGTTACTCCAATGGATGGTAGCCTTGTCACTATGGAAGGTAGTCTGTTGTCGATATTTTTGTTACTCCAATGGATGGTATCCTTATCATTATGGAAGGTTGTCTATCATTGAGATTTCTGTTACTCCAATGGATTATAGCCTTGTCATTATGGAAGGTAGTCTGTTGTTCAGATTTTTTTTACTCCAATGGATAGTAGCCTTGACATTATGGAAGGTAGTATGTCATTATGGAAGGTAGTCTGTTGTCCAGATTTTTTTTATTCCAATGGATGGTAACCTTGTCATTATAAAAGGTAGTCTTTTATTGAGATTTTGTTACTCCAATGGATGGTAGCCTTGTCATTATGGATGGTAGTCTATCATTGAGATTTCAGTTACTCCAATGGATTGTAGCCTTGTCATTATGGAAGGTATTCTGTCGTGGAGATTTCGATTACTCCAATGGATTGTAGCCTTGTCATTATGGAAGGTAGTCTGTTGTTCAGATTTTTGTTACTCTAATAGATAGTAGCCTTGAAATTATGGAAGGTAGTCGGTCATTATGGAAGGTAGTCAGTTACCGAGATTTTTGTTATTACAATGGATGGTAACCTTGTCATTATAAAAGGTAGTCTTTTGTCGAGATTTTTGTTACTCCAATGGATGGTAGCCTTGTCATTATGGAAGGTAGTCTGTTGTCGAGATTTTTGTTACTCCAATGGATGGTAGCCTTGTCATTATGGAAGGTAGTATGTTGTCGATATCTTTGTTACTCCAATGGATGGTAGCCTTGTCATTATGGAAGGTTGTCAGTCGTTGAGATTTTTGTTACTCCAATGGATTATAGCCTTGTCATTATGGAAGGTAGTCTGTTGTTCAGATTTTTGTTACTCCAAAGGATGGTAGCCTTGTCATTATAGAAGGTAGTATGTCATTATGGAAGGTAGTCTATTGTCGAGATTTTTGTTATTCCAATGGATGGTAACCTTGTCTTTATAAAAGGTAGTCTTTTGTCGAGATTTTTGTTACTCTAATGGATGGTAGCCTTGTAATTATGGAAGGTAGTCTGTTGTCGAGATTTTTGTTACTCCAATGGATGGTAGCCTATGGAAGGTAGTCTATCGTTGAGATTTCTGTTACTCCAATAGATTTTAGCCTTGTCAATATGGAAGGTAGTCTATCGTGGAGATTTCGATTACTCCAATGGATTGTAGCCTTGTCATTATGGAAGGTAGTCTATTGTTCAGATTTCTGTTACTCCAATGGATAGTAGCCTTGAAATTATGGAAGGTAGTCTGTCATTATGGAAGGTAGTCTGTTGTCGAGATTTTTGTTATTCCAATGGATGGTAACCTTGTCATTATAAAAGGTTGTCTGTTGTCGAGATTTTTGTTATTCCAATGGATGGTAACCTTGTCATTATAAAAGGTAGTCTTTTGTCGAGATTTTTGTTACTCCGATGGATGGTAGCCTTGTCATCATGGAAGGTAGTCAGTTGTCGACATTTTTGTTACTCCAATGGATGGTAGCCTTGTCATTATGGATGGTAGTCTATCGTTGAGATTTATGTTACTCCAATGGATTGTAGCCTTGTCATTATGGAATGTAGTCTATTGTTCAGATTTTTGATACTCCAATGGATAGTAGCCTTGACATTATGGAAGGTAGTCTATCATTATGGAAGGTAGTCTGTTGTCGAGATTTTTGTTATTCCAATGGATGGTAACCTTGTCATTATAAAAGGTAGTCTTTTGTCGAGATTTTTGTTACTCCAATGGATGGTAGCCTTGTCATTAAGGAAGGTAGTCTGTTGTCGAGATTTTTGTTACTCCAATGGATGGTAGCCTTGTCATTATGGAAGGTTGTTTGTCGTTGAGATTTTTGTTACTCCAATGGATTATAGCCTTGTTATTATGGAAGGTAGTCTGTTGTTCAGATTTTTGTTACTCTAACGGATAGTAGCCTTAACATTATGGAAGGTTGTCTGTCATTATGGATGGTAGTCTATTGTCGAGATTTTTGTTATTCCAATGGATGGTAACCTTGTCATTATAAAATGTAGTCTTTTGTCGAGATTTTTGTTACTCTAATGGATGGTAGCCTTGTAATTATGGAAAGTAGTCTGTTGTCGAGATTTTTGTTACTCCAATGGATGGTAGCCTATGGAAGGTAGTCTATCATTGAGATTTCTGTTACTCCAATAGATTTTAGCCTTGTCAATATGGAAGGTAGTCTGTCGTTGAGATTTGGATTACTCCAATGGATTGTAGCCTTGTCATTATGGAAGGTAGTCTTTTGTTTAGATTTCTGTTACACCAATAGATAGTAGCCTTGACATTATGGAATGTAGTCTGTCATTATGGAAGGTAGTCTGTGGTCGATATTTTTGTTATTCCAATGGATGGTAACCTTGTCATTATAAAAGGTAGTCTTTTGTCGAGATTTTTGTTATTCCAATGGATGGTAACCTTGTCATTATAAAAGGTAGTCTTTTATCGAGATTTTTGTTACTCCAATGGATGGTAGCCTTGTAATTACGGAAGGTAGTCTATTGTCGAGATTTTTGTTACTCAAATGGATTGTAGCCTTGTCATTATGGATGGTAGTCTATCGTTGAGATTTATGTTACTCCAATGGATTGTAGCCTTGTCATTATGGAATGTAGTCTATTGTTCAGATTTTTGATACTCCAATGGATAGTAGCCTTGAAATTATGGAAGGTTGTCTGTCATTATGGAAGGTAGTCTGTTGTCGAGATTTTTGTTATTCCAATGGATGGTAACCTTGTCATTATAAAAGGTAGTATGTTGTCGAGATTTTTGTTATTCCAATGGATGGTAACCTTGTCCTTATAAAAGGTAATCTTTTGTCGAGATTTTTGTTACTCCAATGGATGGTAGCCTTGTCATTATGGAAGGTAGTCTGTTGTCGACATTTTTGTTACTCCAATGGATGGTAGCCTTGTCATTATGGAAGGTTGTCTGTCGTTGAGATTTATGATACTCCAATGGATTATAGCCTTGTCATTATGGAAGGTAGTCTGTTGTTCATATTTTTGTTACTCCAGTGGATAGTAGCCTTGACATTATGGAGGGTAGTCTGTCATTATGGAAGGTAGTCTATTGTCGAGATTTTTGTTATTCCAATGGATGGTAACCTTGTCATTATAAAAGGTAGTCTTTTGTCGATATTTTTGTTACTCCAATGGATGGTAGCCTTGTAATTATGGAAGGTAGTCTGGTGTCGAGATTTTTGTTACTCCAATGGATGGTAGCCTTGTCATTATGGAAGGTAGTCTATCATTGAGATTTCTGTTACTCCAATGGATTGTAGCCTTGTCATTATTGAAGGTAGTCTGTCGTTGAGATTTCGATTAATCCAATGGATTGTAGCCTTGACATTATGGAAGGTAGTCTGTCATTCTGGATGGTAGTCTATTGTCGAGATTTTTGTTACTCCAATGGATGGTAACCTTGTCATTATAAAAGGTAGTCTTTTGTCGAGATTTTTGTTACTCCAATAGATAGTAGCCTTGACATTATGGAAGGTAGTCTGTAATTATGGAAGGTAGTCTATCGTCGAGATTTTTGTTATTCCAATGGATGGTAACCTTGTCATTATAAAAGGTAGTCTTTTGTCGAGATTTTGGTTACTCCAATGGATGGTAGCCTTGTCGTTATGGAAGGTAGTCTGTTGTCGACATTTTTGTTACTCCAATGGATAGTAGCCTTGTCATTATGGAAGGTTATCTATCGTTGAGATTTATGTTACTCCAATGGATTATAGCCTTGTCATTATGGAAGGTAGTTTGTTGTTCAGATTTTTGTTACTCCAATGGATAGTAGCCTTGACATTATGGAAGGTAGTCTGTCATTCTGGATGGTAGTCTATTGTCGAGATTTTTGTTATTCCAATGGATGGTAACCTTGTCATTATAAAAGGTAGTCTGTTGTTCAGATTTTTGTTACTCCAATGGATAGTCGCCTTGACATTATGGAAGGTAGTCTGTCATTATGGAAGGTAGTCTGTTGTCGAGATTTTTGTTATTCCAATGGATGGTAACCTTGTCATTATAAAAGGTAGTCTTTTGTCGAGATTTTGGTTACTCCAATGGATGGTAGCCTTGTAATTATGGAAGGTAGTCTGGTGTCGAGATTTTTGTTACTCCAATGGATGGTAGCCTTGTCATTATGGAAGGTAGTCTATCGTTGAGATTTCTGTTACTCCAATGGATTGTAGCCTTGTCATTATGGAAGGTAGTCTGTCGTGGAGATTTTGATTACTCCAATAGATTGTACCCTTGTCATTATGGAAGGTAGTCTGTTGTTAAGATTTTTGTTACTCTAATAGATAGTAGCCTTGAAATTATGGAAGGTAGTCGGTCATTATGGAAAGTAGTCTGTTGCCGAGATTTTTGTTATTACAATGGATGGTAACCTTGTCATTATAAAAGGTAGTCTTTTGTCGAGATTTTTGTTACTCCAATGGATGGTAGCCTTGTCATTATGGAAGGTAGTCTGTTGTCGAGATTTTTGTTACTCCAATGGATGGTAGCCTTGTCATTATGGAAGGTAGTATGTTGTCGATATCTTTGTTACTCCAATGGATGGTAGCCTTGTCATTATGGAAGGTTGTCTGTCGTTGAGATTTATGTTACTCCAATGGATTATAGCCTTGTCATTATGGAAGGTAGTCTGTTGTTCAGATTTTTGTTACTCCAATGGATAGTAGCCTTGACATTATGGAAGGTAGTCTGTCATTATGGAAGGTAGTGTATTGTCGAGATTTTTGTTATTCCAATGGATGGTAACCTTGTCATTATAAAAGGTAGTCTTTTGTCGATATTTTGGTTACTCCAATGGATGGTATCCTTGTAATTATGGAAGGTAGTCTGGTGTCTAGATTTTTGTTACTCCAATGGATGGTAGCCTTGTCATTATGGAAGGTAGTCTATCGTTGAGATTTCTGTTACTCCAATGGATTGTAGCCTTGTCATTATGGAAGGTAGTCTGTCGTTGAGATTTTGAATACTCCAATGGATTGTAGCCTTGTCATTATGGATGGTAGTCTGTTGTTCATATTTTTGTTACTCTAATAGATAGTAGCCTTGAAATTATGGAAGGTAGTCGGTCATTATGGAAGGTAGTCTGTTGCCGAGATTTTTGTTATTACAGTTGATGGTAACCTTGTCATTATAAAAGGTAGTCTTTTGTCGAGATTTTTGTTACTCCAATGGATGGTAGCCTTGTCATTATGGAAGGTAGTCTGTTGTCGAGATTTTTGTTACTCCAATGGATGGTAGCCTTGTCATTATGGAAGGTTGTCTGTCGTTGAGATTTATGTTACTCCAATGGATTATAGCCTTGTCATTATGGAAGGTAGTCTGTTGTTCATATTTTTGTTACTCCAGTGGATAGTAGCCTTGACATTATGGAAGGTAGTATGTCATTATGGAAGGTAGCCTATTGTCGAGATTTTTGTTATTCCAATGGATGGTAACCTTGTCATTATAAAAGGTAGTCTTTTGTCGATATTTTTGTTACTCCAATGGATGGTAGCCTTGTAATTATGGAAGGTAGTCTGGTGTCGAGATTTTTGTTACTCCAATGGATGGTAGCCATGTCATTATGGAAGGTAGTCTATCATTGAGATTTCTGTTACTCCAATGGATTGTAGCCTTGTCATTATGGAAGGTAGTCTGTCGTTGAGATTTCGATTACTCCAATGGATTGTAGCCTTGTCATTATGGATGGTAGTCTGTTGTTCAGATTTTTGTTACTCCAATGGATAGTAGCCTTGATATTATGGAAGGTAGTCTGTCATTATGGAAGGTAGTCTGTTGTCGAGATTTTTGTTACTCCAATGGATAGTCGCCTTGACATTATGGAAGGTAGTCTGTCATTATGGAAGGTAGTCTGTTGTCGAGATTTTTGTTATTCCAATGGATGGTAACCTTGTCATTATAAAAGGTAGTCTTTTGTCGAGATTTTGGTTACTCCAATGGATGGTAGCCTTGTAATTATGGAAGGTAGTCTGTTGTCGAGATTTTTGTTACTCCAATGGATGGTAGCCTTGTCATTATGGAAGGTAGTATGTTGTCGATATCTTTGTTACTCCAATGGATGGTAGCCTTGTCATTATGGAAGGTTGTCTGTCGTTGAGATTTATGTTACTCCAATGGATTATAGCCTTGTCATTATGGAAGGTAGTCTGTTGTTCATATTTTTGTTACTCCAGTGGATAGTAGCCTTGACATTATGGAAGGTAGTATGTCATTATGGAAGGTAGCCTATTGTCGAGATTTTTGTTATTCCAATGGATGGTAACCTTGTCATTATAAAAGGTAGTCTTTTGTCAATATTTTTGTTACTCCAATGGATGGTAGCCTTGTAATTATGGAAGGTAGTCTGGTGTCGAGATTTTTGTTACTCCAATGGATGGTAGCCTTGTCATTATGGAAGGTAGTCTATCATTGAGATTTCTGTTACTCCAATGGATTGTAGCCTTGTCATTATGGAAGGTAGTCTGTCGTTGAGATTTCGATTACTCCAATGGATTGTAGACTTGTCATTATGGATGGTAGTCTGTTGTTCAGATTTTTGTTACTCCAATGGATAGTAGCCTTGATATTATGGAAGGTAGTTTGTCATTATAAAAGGTAGTCTGTTGTTCAGATTTTTGTTACTCCAATGGATAGTCGCCTTGACATTATGGAAGGTAGTCTGTCATTATGGAAGGTAGTCTGTTGTCGAGATTTTTGTTATTCCAATGGATGGTAACCTTGTCATTATAAAAGGTAGTCTTTTGTCGTGATTTTGGTTACTCCAATGGATGGTAGCCTTGACATTATGGAAGGTAGTCTGTAATTATGGAAGGTAGTCTGTTGTCGAGATTTTTGTTATTCCAATGGATGGTAACCTTGTCATTATAAAAGGTAGTCTTTTGTCGAGATTTTGGTTACTCCAATGGATGGTAGCCTTGTCGTTATGGAAGGTAGTCTGTTGTCGACATTTTTGTTACTCCAATGGATGGTAGCCTTGTCATTATGGAAGGTTATTTGTCGTTGAGATTTATGTTACTCCAATGGATTATAGCCTTGTCATTATGGAAGGTAGTCTGTTGTTCAGATTTTTGTTACTCCAATGGATAGTAGCCTTGACATTATGGAAGGTAGTCTGTCATTCTGGATGGTAGTCTATTGTCGAGATTTTTGTTATTCCAATGGATGGTAACCTTGTCATTATAAAAGGTAGTCTGTTGTTCAGATTTTTGTTACTCTAATGGATAGTCGCCTTGACATTATGGAAGGTAGTCTGTCATTATGGAAGGTAGTCTGTTGTCGAGATTTTTATTATTCCAATGGATGGTAACCTTGTCATTATAAAAGGTAGTCTTTTGTCGAGATTTTGGTTACTCCAATGGATGGTAGCCTTGTAATTATGGAAGGTAGTCTGGTGTCGAGATTTTTGTTACTCCAATGGATGGTAGCCTTGTCATTATGGAAGGTAGTCTATCGTTGAGATTTCTGTTACTCCAATGGATTGTTGCCTTGTCATTATGGAAGGTAGTCTGTCGTGGAGATTTTGATTACTCCAATGGATTGTACCCTTGTCATTATGGAAGGTAGTCTGTTGTTCAGATTTTTGTTACTCTAATAGATAGTAGCCTTGAAATTATGGAAGGTAGTCGGTCATTATGGAAGGTAGTCTGTTGCCGAGATTTTTGTTATTACAATGGATGGTAACCTTGTCATTATAAAAGGTAGTCTTTAGCGAGATTTTTGTTACTCCAATGGATGGTAGCCTTGTCATTATGGAAGGTAGTCTGTTGTCGAGATTTTTGTTACTCCAATGGATGGTAGCCTTGTCATTATGGAAGGTAGTATGTTGTCGATATCTTTGTTACTCCAATGGATAGTAGCCTTGTCATTATGGAAGGTTGTCTGTCGTTGAGATTTATGTTACTCCAATGGATTATAGCCTTGTCATTATGGAAGGTAGTCTGTTGTTCAGATTTTTGTTACTCCAATGGATAGTAGCCTTGACATTATGGAAGGTAGTCTGTCATTATGGAAGGTAGTGTATTGTCGAGATTTTTGTTATTCCAATGGATGGTAACCTTGTCATTATAAAAGGTAGTCTTTTGTCGATATTTTGGTTACTCCAATCGATGGTAGCCTTGTAATTATGGAAGGTAGTCTGGTGTCGAGATTTTTGTTACTCCAATGGATGGTAGCCTTGTCATTATGGAAGGTAGTCTATCGTTGAGATTTCTGTTACTCCAATGGATTGTAGCCTTGTCAATATGGAAGGTAGTTTCTTGTCGAGATTTTGATTACTCCAATGGATTGTAGCCTTGTCATTATGGATGGTAGTCTGTTGTTCAGATTTTTGTTACTCTAATAGATAGTAGCATTGAAATTATGGAAGGTAGTCGGTCATTATGGAAGATAGTCTGTTGCCGAGATTTTTGTTATTATAATTGATGGTAACCTTGTCATTATAAAAGGTAGTCTTTTGTCGAGATTTTTGTTACTCCAATGGATGGTAGCCTTGTCATTATGGAAGGTAGTCTGTTGTCGAGATTTTTGTTACTCCAATGGATGGTAGCCTTGTCATTATGGAAGGTAGTATGTTGTCGATATCTTTGTTACTCCAATGGATGGTAGCCTTGTCATTATGGAAGGTTGTCTGTCGTTGAGATTTATGTTACTCCAATGGAATATAGCCTTGTCATTATAGAAGGTAGTCTGTTGTTCATATTTTTGTTACTCAAGTGGATAGTAGCCTTGACATTATGGAAGGTAGTCTGTCATTATGGAAGGTAGTCTATTGTCGAGATTTTTGTTATTCCAATGGATGGTAACCTTGTCATTATAAAAGGTAGTCTTTTGTCGATATTTTTGTTACTCCAATGGATGGTAGCCTTGTAATTATGGAAGGTAGTCTGGTGTCGAGATTTTTGTTACTCCAATGGATGGTAGCCTTGTCATTATGGAAGGTAGTCTATCATTGAGATTTCTGTTACTCCAATGGATTGTAGCCTTGTCATTATGGAAGGTAGTCTGTCGTTGAGATTTCGATTACTCCAATGGATTGTAGCCTTGTCATTATGGATGGTAGTCTGTTGTTCAGATTTTTGTTACTCCAATGGATAGTAGCCTTGATATTATGCAAGGTAGTCTGTCATTATGGAAGGTAGTTTATTGTCGAGATTTTTGTTATTCCAATGGATGGTAACCTTGTCATTATAAAAGGTAGTCTTTTGTCAAGATTTTTGTTACTCCAATGGATGGTAGCCTTGTCATTATGGAAGGTAGTCTGTTGTCGAGATTTTTGTTACTCCAATGGATGGTAGCCTTGTCATTATGGAAGGTAGTATGTTGTCGATATCTTTGTTACTCCAATGGATTGTAGCCTTGTCATTATGGAAGGTTGTCTATCGTTGAGATTTATGTTACTCCAATGGATTATAGCCTTGTCATTATGGAAGGTAGTCTGTTGTTCAGATTTTTGTTACTCCAATGGATAGTAGCCTTGACATTATGGAAGGTAGTCTTTTATTATGGAAGGTAGTATATTGTCAAGATTTTTGTTATTCCAATGGATGGTAACCTTGTCATTATAAAAGGTAGTCTTTTGTCGATATTTTTGTTACTCCAATGGATGGTAGCCTTGTAATTATCGAAGGTAGTCTGGTGTCGAGATTTTTGTTACTCCAATGGATGGTAGCCTTGTCATTATGGAAGGTAGTCTATCATTGAGATTTCTGTTACTCCAATGGATTGTAGCCTTGTCATTATGGAAGGTAGTCTGTCGTGGAGATTTCGATTTCTTCAATGGATTGTAGCCTTGTCATTATGGAAGGTAGTCTGTTGTTCAGATTTTTGTTACTCTAATAGATAGTAGCCTTGAAATTATGGAAGGTAGTCGGTCATTATGGAAGGCAGTCTCTTGCCAATATTTTTGTTATTCCAATGGATGGTAACCTTGTCATTATAAAAGGTAGTCTTTTGTCAAGATTTTTGTTACTCCAATGGATGGTAGCCTTGTCATTATGGAAGGTACTCTGTTGTCGAAATTTTTGTTACTCCAATGGATGGTAGCCTTGTCATTATGGAAGGTAGTATGTTGTCGATATCTTTGTTACTCCAATGGATTGTAGCCTTGTCATTATGGAAGGTTGTCTGTCGTTGAGATTTATGTTACTCCAATGGATTATAGCCTTGTCATTATGGAAGGTAGTCTGTTGTTCAGATTTTTGTTACTCCAATGGATAGTAGCCTTGACATTATGGAAGGTAGTCTGTCATTATGGAAGGTAGTCTATTGTCGATATTTTTGTTATTCCAATGGATGGTAACCTTGTCATTATAAAAGGTAGTCTTTTGTCGATATTTTTGTTACTCCGATGGATGGTAGCCTTGTAATTATGGAAGGTAGTCTGGTGTCAAGATTTTTGTTACTCCAATGGATGGTAGCCTTGTCATTATGGAAGGTAGTTTATCGTTGAGATTTCTGTTACTCCAATGGATTGTAGCCTTGTCATTATGGAAGGTAGTCTGTCGTGGAGATTTCGATTACTCCAATGGATTGTAGCCTTGTCATTATGGAAGGTAGTCTGTTGTTCAGATTTTTGTTACTCTAATAGATAGTAGCCTTGAAATTATGGAAGGTAGTCGGTCATTATGGAAGGCAGTCTCTTGCCGATATTTTTGTTATTACAATGGATGGTAACCTTGTCATTATAAAAGGTAGTCTTTTGTCGAGATTTTTGTTACTCCAATGGATGGTAGCCTTGTCATTATGGAAGGTAGTCTGTTGTCGAGATTTATGTTACTCCAATGGATGGTAGCCTTGTCATTATGGAAGGTAGTCTGTCGATGATATTTTTGTTACTCCAATGGATTATAGCCTTGTCATTATGGAAGGTAGTCTGTTGTTCAGATTTTTGTTACTCCAATGGGTAGTAGCCTTGACATTATGGAAGGTAGTCTGTCATTCTGGATGGTAGTCTATTGTCTAGATTTTTGTTATTCCAATGGATGGTAACCTTGTCATTATAAAAGGTAGTCTTTTGTCGAGATTTTTGTTACTCCAATGGATAGTAGCCTTGACATTATGGAAGGTAGTCTGTCATTATGGAAGGTAGTCTGTTGTCGAGATTTTAGTTATTCCAATGGATGGTAACCTTGTCATTATAAAAGGTAGTCTTTTGTCGAGATTTTGGTTACTCCAATGGATGGTAGCCTTGTCGTTATGGAAGGTAGTCTTTTGTCGACATTTTTGTTACTCCAATGGATGGTAGCCTTGTCATTATGGAAGGTTATCTGTCGTTGAGATTTATGTTACTCCAATGGATTATAGCCTTGTCATTATGGAAGGTAGTCTGTTGTTCAGATTTTTGTTACTCCAATGGATAGTAGCCTTGACATTATGGAAGGTAGTCTGTCATTATGGAAGGTAGTCTATTGTCGAGATTTTTGTTATTCCAATGGATGGTAACCTTGTCATTATAAAAGGTAGTCTTTTGTCGAGTTTTTTGTTACTCCAATGGATGGTAGCGTTGTAATTATGGAAGGTAGTCTGTTGTCGAGATTTTTATTACTCCACTGGATGGTAGCCTTGTCATTATGGAAGGTAGTCTATTGTCGAGATTTCTATTACTCCAATGGATTGTAGCCTTGTCATTATGGAAGGTAGTCTGTCGTTGAGATTTCGATTACTCCAATGGATTGTAGCCTTGACATTATGGATGGTAGTCTGTTGTTCAGATTTTTGTTACTCCAATGGATAGTAGCCTTGATATTATGGAAGGTAGTCTTT
Source organism: Vicia faba (assembly GCA_948472305.1). NCBI lineage: Eukaryota > Viridiplantae > Streptophyta > Magnoliopsida > Fabales > Fabaceae > Vicia > Vicia faba. Next base: position 558,834,563 of record OX451739.1, read on the forward strand.
CATTATGGAAGGTAGTCTGTTGTCGAGATTTTTGTTATTCCAATGGATGGTAACCTTGTCATTATAAAAGGTAGTCTTTTGTCGAGATTTTTGTTACTCCAATGGATGGTAGCCTTGTCATTATGGAAGGTAGTCTGTCGTTGAGATTTTTGTTACTCCAATGGATGGTAGCCTTGTCATTATGGAAGGTTATCTGTCGTTGAGATTTATGTTACTCCAATGGATTATAGCCTTGTCATTATGGAAGGTAGTCTGTTGTTCAGATTTTTGTTACTCCAATGGATATTAGCCTTGACATTATGGAAGGTAGTCTGTCATTCTGGATGGTAGTCTATTGTCGAGATTTTTGTTATTCCAATGGATGGTAACCTTGTCATTATAAAAGGTAGTCTTTTGTCGAGATTTTTGTTACTCCAATGGATAGTAGCCTTGACATTATGGAAGGTAGTCTGTCATTATGGAAGGTAGTCGGTTGTCGAGATTTTTGTTATTCCAATGGATGGTAACCTTGTCATTATAAAAGGTAGTCTTTTGTCGAGATTTTGGTTACTCCAATGGATGGTAGCCTTGTCGTTATGGAAGGTAGTCTGTTGTCGACATTTTTGTTACTCCAATGGATGGTAGCCTTGTCATTATGGAAGGTTATCTGTTGTTGAGATTTATGTTACTCCAATGGATTATAGCCTTGTCATTATGGAAGGTAGTCTGTTGTTCAGATTTTTGTTACTCCAATGGATAGTAGCCTTGACATTATGGAAGGTAGTCTGTCATTATGGAAGGTAGTCTATTGTCGAGATTTTTGTTATTCCAATGGATGGTAACCTTGTCATTATAAAAGGTAGTCTTTTGTCGAGATTTTTGTTACTCCAATGGATGGTAGCGTTGTAATTATGGAAGGTAGTCTGTTGTCGAGATTTTTGTTACTCCAATGGATGGTAGCCTTGTCATTATGGAAGGTAGTCTATTGTCGAGATTTCTGTTACTCCAATGGATTGTAGCCTTGTCATTATGGAAGGTAGTCTGTCGTTGAGATTTCGATTACTCCAATGGATTGTATCCTTGACATTATGGATGGTAGTCTATTGTTTAGATTTTTGTTACTCCAATGGATAGTAGCCTTGATATTATGGAAGGTAGTCTGTCATTATGGAAGGTAGTCTGTTGTCGAGATTTTTGTTATTCCAATGGATGGTAACCTTGTCATTATAAAAGGTAGTCTTTTGTCGAGATTTTTGTTACTCCAATGGATGGTAGCCTTGTCATTATGGAAGGTAGTCTGTCGTTGAGATTTTTGTTACTCCAATGGATGGTAGCCTTGTCATTATGGAAGGTTGTCTTTCGTTGAGATTTCAATTACTCCAATGGATTATACACTTGTCATTATGGAAGGTAGTCTGTTGTTCAGATTTTTGTTACTCCAATGGATAGTAGCCTTGATATTATGGAAGGTAGTCTGTCATTATGGAAGGTAGTCTGTTGTCGAAATTTTTGTTATTCCAATGGATGGTAACCTTGTCATTATAAAAGGTAGTCTTTTGTCGAGATTTTGGTTACTCCAATGGATGGTAGCCTTGTCGTTATGGAAGGTAGTCTGTTGTCGACATTTTTGTTACTCCAATGGATGGTAGCCTTGTCATTATGGAAGGTTATCTGTCGTTGAGATTTATGTTACTCCAATGGATTATAGCCTTGTCATTATGGAAGGTAGTCTGTTGTTCAGATTTTTGTTACTCCAATGGATAGTAGCCTTGACATTATGGAAGGTAGTCTGTCATTATGGAAGGTAGTCTATTGTCGAGATTTTTGTTATTCCAATGGATGGTAACCTTGTCATTATAAAAGGTAGTCTTTTGTCGAGATTTTTGTTACTCCAATGGATGGTAGCGTAGTAATTATGGAAGGTAGTCTGTTGTCAAGATTTTTGTTACTCCAATGGATGGTAGCCTTGTCATTATGGAAGGTAGTCTATTGTCGAGATTTCTGTTACTCCAATGGATTGTAGCCTTGTCATTATGGAAGGTAGTCTGTCGTTGAGATTTCGATTACTCCAATGGATTGTAACCTTGACATTATGGATGGTAGTCTATTGTTTAGATTTTTGTTACTCCAATGGATAGTAGCCTTGATATTATGGAAGGTAGTATGTCATTATGGAAGGTAGTCTGTTGTCGAGATTTTTGTTATTCCAATGGATGGTAACCTTGTCATTATAAAAGGTAGTCTTTTGTCGAGATTTTTGTTACTACAATGGATGGTAGCCTTGTCATTATGGAAGGTAGTCTGTCGTTGAGATTATTGTTACTCCAATGGATGGTAGCCTTGTCATTATGGAAGGTTGTCTTTCGTTGAGATTTCGATTACTCCAATGGATTATACCCTTGTCATTATGGAAGGTAGTTTGTCGTTCAGATTTTTGTTACTCCAATGGATAGTAGCCTTGATATTATGGAAGGTAGTCTTTCATTATGGAAGGTAGTCTATTGTCGAGATTTTTGTTATTCCAATGGATGGTAACATTGTCATTATAAAAGGTAGTCTTTTGTCGAGATTTTTGTTACTCAAATGGATGGTAGCCTTGTAATTATGGAAGGTAGTCTGTTGTCGAGATTTTTGTTACTCCAATGGATGGTAGCCTTGTGATTATGGAAGGTATTATATCGTTGAGATTTCTGTTACTCCAATGGATTGTAGCCTTGTAATTATGGAAGGTAGTATGTCGTTGAGATTTCGATTACTCCAATGGATTGTAGCCTTGTCATTATGGAAGGTAATCTGTTGTTCAGATTTTTGTTACTCCAATGGATAGTAGCCTTGACATTATGGAAGGTAGTCTGTCATTATGGAAGGTAGTCTGTTGTCGAGATTTTTGTTATTCCAATGGATGGTAACCTTGTCATTATAAAAGGTAGTCTTTTGTCGAGATTTTTGTTACTCCAATGGATGGTAGCCTTGTCGTTATGGAAGGTAGTCTGTTGTCGACATTTTTGTTACTCCAATGAATGGTAGCCTTGTCATTATGGAAGGTTGTCTGTCGTTGAGATTTATGATACTCCAATGGATTATAGCCTTGTCATTATGGAAGGTAGTCTGTTGTTCAGATTTTTGTTACTCCAATGCATAGTAGCCTTGACATTATAGAAGGTAGTATGTCATTATGGAAGGTAGTCTATTGTCGAGATTTTTGTTATTCCAATGGATGGTAAGCTTGTCATTATAAAAGGTAGCCTTTTGTCGAGATTTTTGTTACTCCAATGGATGGTAGCCTTGTCATTATGGAAGGTAGTCTGTTGTCGATATTTTTGTTACTCCAATGGATGGTAGCCTTGTCATTATGGATGGTAGTCTATCATTGAGATTTCTATTACTCCAATGGATTGTAGACTTGTCATTATGGAAGGTAGTCGGTCGTGGAGATTTCGATTACTCCAATGGATTGTAGCCTTATCATTATGGAAGGTAGTTTGTTGTTCAGATTTTTGTTACTCCAATGGATAGTAGCCTTGACATTACGGAAGGTAGTCTGTCATTATGGAAGGTAGTCTGTTGTCGAGATTTTTGTTATTCCAATGGATGGTAACCTTGTCATTATAAAAGGTAGTCTTTTGTCGAGATTTTTGTTACTCCAATGGATGGTAGCCTTGTCGCTATGGAAGGTAGTCTGTTGTCGACATTTTTGTTACTCCAATGAATGGTAGCCTTGTCATTATGGAAGGTTGTCTGTCGTTGAGATTTATGTTACTCCAATAGATTATAGCCTTGTCATTATGGAAGGTAGTCTGTTGTTCATATTTTTGTTACTCCAATGGATAGTAGCCTTGACATTATAGAAGGTAGTATGTCATTATGGAAGGTAGTCTATTGTCGAGATTTTTGTTATTCCAATGGATGGTAAGCTTGTCATTATAAAAGGTAGCCTTTTGTCAAGATTTTTGTTACTCCAATGTATGGTAGCCTTAACATTATGGAAGGTAGTCTGTTGTCGAGATTTTTGTTACTCCAATGGATGGTATCCTTATCATTATAGAAGGTTTCTATCGTTGAGATTTCTGTTACTCCAATGGATTATAGCCTTGACACTATGGAAGGTAGTCTGTTGTTCAGATTTTTTTTACTCCAATGGATAGTAGCCTTGACATTATGGAAGGTAGTCTGTCATTATGGAAGGTAGTCTATTATCGAGATTTTTGTTATTCCAATGGATGGTAACCTTGTCATTATAAAAGGTAGTCTTTTGTCGATATTTTTGTTACTCCAATGGATGGTAGCCTTGTAATTATGGAAGGTAGTCAATTGTCGAGATTTTTGTTACTCCAATGGATGGTAGCCTTGTCATTATGGATGGTAGTCTATCGTTGAGATTTCTGTTACTCCAATGGATTGTAGCCTTGTCATTATGGAAGGTAGTCTGTCGTTGAGATTTCGATTACTCCAATGGATTGTAGCCTTGTCATTATGGATGGTAGTCTATTGTTCAGATTTTTGTTACTCCAATGGATAGTAGCCTTGATATTATGGAAGGTAGTCTGTCATTATGGAAGGTAGTCTGTTGTCGAGATTTTTGTTATTCCAATGGATGGTAACCTTGTCATTATAAAAGGTAGTCTTTTGTCGAGATTTTTGTTACTCCAATGGATTGTAGCCTTGTCATTATGGAAGGTAGTCTGTCGTTGAGATTTTTGTTACTCCAATGGATGGTAGCCTTGTCATTATGGAAGGTTGTCTTTCATTGAGATTTCGATTACTCCAATGGATTATACCCTTGGCATTATGGAAGGTAGTCTGTCGTTCAGATTTTTGTTACTCCAATGGATAGTAGCCTTGATATTATGGAAGGTAGTCTGTCATTATGGAAGGTAGTCTATTGTCGAGATTTTTGTTATTCCAATGGATGGTAACATTGTCATTATAAAAGGTAGTCTTTTGTCGAGATTTTTGTTACTCCAATGGATGGTAGCCTTGTAATTATGGAAGGTAGTCTGTTGTCGAGATTTTTGTTACTCCAATGGATGGTAGCCTTGTCATTATGGAAGGTAGTCTGTCATTATGGAAGGTAGTCTGTTGTCGAGATTTTTGTTATTCCAATGGATGGTAACCTTGTCATTATAAAAGGTAGTCTTTTGTCGAGATTTTTGTTACTCCAATGGATGGTAGCCTTGTCGTTATGGAAGGTAGTCTGTTGTCGACATTTTTGTTACTCCAATGAATCGTAGCCTTGTCATTATAGAAGGTTGTCTGTCGTTGAGATTTTTGATACTCCAATGGATTATAGCCTTGTCATTATGGAAGGTAGTCTGTTGTTCAGATTTTTGTTACTCCAATACATAGTAGCCTGACATTATAGAAGGTAGTATGTCATTATGGAAGGTAGTCTATTGTCGAGATTTTTGTTATTCCAATGGATGGTAAGCTTGTCATTATAAAAGGTAGCCTTTTGTCGAGATTTTTGTTACTCCAATGGATGGTAGCCTTGTCGTTATGGAAGGTAGTCTGTTGTCGAGATTTTTGTTACTCCAATGGATGGTATCCTTATCATTATGGAAGGTTGTCTATCGTTGAGATTTTTGTTACTCCAATGGATTATAGCCTTCTCATTATGGAAGGTAGTCTGTTGTTCAGATTTTTTTTACTCCAATGGATAGTAGCCTTGACATTATGGAAGGTAGTCTGTCATTATGGAAGGTAGTCTATTGTCTAGATTTTTGTTATTCCAATGGATGGTAACCTTGTCATTATAAAAGGTAGTCTTTTGTCGAGATTTTTGTTACTCCAATGGATGGTAGCGTTGTAATTATGGAAGGTATTTTGTTGTCGATATTTTTGTTACTCCAATGGATGGTAGCCTTGTCATTATGGATGGTAGTCTATCATTGAGATTTCTGTTACTTCAATGGATTGTAGACTTGTCATTATGGAAGGTATTCTGTCGTGGAGATTTCGATTACTCCAATGGATTGTAGCCTTGTCATTATGGAAGGTAGTCTGTTGTTCAGATTTTTGTTACTCCAATGGATAGTAGCCTTGACATTATGGAAGGTAGTCTGTCATTATGGAAGGTAGTCTGTTGTCGAGATTTTTGTTATTCCAATGGATGGTAACCTTGTCATTATAAAAGGTAGTCTTTTGTCGAGATTTTTGTTACTCCAATGGATGGTAGCCTTGTCGTTATGGAAGGTAGTCTGTTGTCTACATTTTTGTTACTCCAATGAATGGTAGCCTTGTCATTATGGAAGGTTGTCTGTCGTTGAGATTTATGTTACTCCAATAGATTATAGCCTTGTCATTATGGAAGGTAGTCTGTTGTTCAGATTTTTGTTACTCCAATGGATAGTAGCCTTGACATTATAGAAGGTAGTATGTCATTATGGAAGGTAGTCTATTGTCGAGATTTTTGTTATTCCAATGGATGGTAACCTTGTCATTATAAAAGGTAGTCTTTTGTCGAGATTTTTGTTACTCCAATGGATGGTAGCCTTGTCGTTATGGAAGGTAGTCTGTTGTCGACATTTTTGTTACTCCAATGAATGGTAGCCTTGTCATTATGGAAGGTTGTCTGTCGTTGAGATTTTTGATACTCCAATGGATTATAGCCTTGTCATTATGGAAGGTAGTCTATTGTTCAGATTTTTGTTACTCCAATGCATAGTAGCCTTGACATTATAGAAGGTAGCATGTCATTATGGAAGGTAGTCTGTTGTCGAGATTTTTGTTATTCCAATGGATGGTAAGCTTGTCATTATAAAAGGTAGCCTTTTGTCGAGATTTTTCTTACTCCAATGGATGGTAGCCTTGTCATTATGGAAGGTAGTCTGTTGTCGAGATTTTTGTAACTCCAATGGATGGTATCCTTATCATTATGGAAGGTTGTCTATCTTTGAGATTTCTGTTACTCCAATGGATTATAGCCTTGTCATTATGGAAGGTAGTCTGTTGTTCAGATTTTTTTTACTCCAATGGATAGTAGCCTTGACATTATGGAAGGTAGTCTGTCATTATGGAAGGTAGTCTATTGTCTAGATTTTTGTTATTCCAATGGATGGTAACCTTGTCATTATAAAAGGTAGTCTTTTGTCGAGATTTTTGTTACTCCAATGGATGGTAGCGTTGTAATTATGGAAGGTATTTTGTTGTCGATATTTTTGTTACTCCAATGGATGGTAGCCTTGTCATTATGGATGGTAGTCTATCATTGAGATTTCTGTTACTTCAATGGATTGTAGACTTGTCATTATGGAAGGTAGTCTGTCGTGGAGATTTCGATTACTCCAATGGATTGTAGCCTTGTCATTATGGAAGGTAGTCTGTTGTTCAGATTTTTGTTACTCCAATGGATAGTAGCCTTGACATTATGGAAGGTAGTCTGTCATTATTGAAGGTAGTCTGTTGTCGAGATTTTTGTTATTCCAATGGATGGTAACCTTGTCATTATAAAAGGTAGTCTTTTGTCGAGATTTTTGTTACTCCAATGGATGGTAGCCTTGTCGTTATGGAAGGTAGTCTGTTGTCGACATTTTTGTTACTCCAATGAATGGTAGCCTTGTCATTATGGAAGGTTGTCTGTCGTTGAGATTTATGTTACTCCAATAGATTATAGCCTTGTCATTATGGAAGGTAGTCTGTTGTTCAGATTTTTGTTACTCCAATGGATAGTAGCCTTGACATTATAGAAGGTAGTATGTCATTATGGAAGGTAGTCTATTGTCGAGATTTTTGTTATTCCAATGGATGGTAAGCTTGTCATTATAAAAGGTAGCCTTTTGTCGAGATTTTTGTTACTCCAATGGATGGTAGCCTTGTCATTATGGAAGGTAGTCTGTTGTCGAGATTTTTGTTACTCCAATGGATGGTATCCTTATCATTATGGAAGGTTGTCTATCGTTGAGATTTCTGTTACTCCAATGGATTATAGCCTTGACATTATGGAAGGTAGTCTGTTGTTCAGATTTTTTTTACTCCAATGGATAGTAGCCTTGACATTATGGAAGGTAGTCTGTCATTATGGAAGGTAGTCTATTGTCGAGATTTTTGTTATTCTAGTGGATGGTAACCTTGTCATTATAAAAGGTAGTCTTTTGTCGAGATTTTTGTTACTCCAATGGATGGTAGCCTTGTAATTATGGAAGGTAGTCTGTTGTCGAGATTTTTGTTACTCCAATGGATGGTAGCCTTGTCATTATGGATGGTAGTCTATCATTGAGATTTCTGTTACTCCAATGGATTGTAGACTTGTCATTATGGAAGGTAGTCTGTCGTGCAAATTTCGATTACTCCAATGGATTGTAGCCTTGTCATTATGGAAGGTAGTCTGTTGTTCAAATTTTTGTTACTCTAATGGATAGTAGCCTTGAAATTATGGAAGGTAGTCTGTCATTATGGAAGGTAGTCTGTTGTCGAGATTTTTGTTATTCCAATGGATGGTAACCTTGTCATTATAAAAGGTAGTCTTTTGTCGAGATTTTTGTTACTCCAATGGATGGTAGCGTTGTAATTATGGAAGGTATTCTGTTGTCGATATTTTTGTTACTCCAATGGATGGTAGCCTTGTCATTATGGATGGTAGTCTATCATTGAGATTTCTGTTACTCCAATGGATTGTAGACTTGTCATTATGGAAGGTAGTCTGTCGTGGAGATTTCGATTACTCCAATGGATTGTAGCCTTGTCATTATGGAAGGTAGTCTGTTGTTCAGATTTTTGTTACTCCAATGGATAGTAGCCTTGACATTATGGAAGGTAGTCTGTCATTATGGAAGGTAGTCTGTTGTCGAGATTTTTGTTATTCCAATGGATGGTAACCTTGTCATTATAAAAGGTAGTCTTTTGTCGAGATTTTTGTTACTCCAATGGATGGTAGCCTTGTCGTTATGGAAGGTAGTCTGTTGTCGACATTTTTGTTACTCCAATGAATGGTAGCCTTGTCATTATGGAAGGTTGTCTGTCTTTGAGATTTATGTTACTCCAATAGATTATAGCCTTGTCATTATGGAAGGTAGACTGTTGTTCAGATTTTTGTTACTCCAATGGATAGTAGCCTTGACATTATAGAAGGTAGTATGTCATTATGGAAGGTAGTCTATTGTCGAGATTATTGTTATTCGAATGGATGGTAAGCTTGTCATTATAAAAGGTAGCCTTTTGTCGAGATTTTTGTTACTCCAATGGATGGTAGCCTTGTCATTATGGAAGGTAGTCTGTTGTCGAGATTTTTGTTACTCCAATGGATGGTATCCTTATCATTATGGAAGGTTGTCTATCGTTGAGATTTCTGTTACTCCAATGGATTATAGCCTTGACATTATGGAAGGTAGTCTGTTGTTCAGATTTTTTTTACTCCAATGGATAGTAGCCTTGACATTATGGAAGGTAGTCTGTCATTATGGAAGGTAGTCTATTGTCGAGATTTTTGTTATTCCAATGGATGGTAACCTTGTCATTATAAAATGTAGTCTTTTGTCGAGATTTTTGTTACTCCAATGGATGGTAGCCTTGTAATTATGGATGGTAGTCTATCATTGAGATTTCTGTTACTCCAATGGATTGTAGACTTGTCATTATGGAAGATAGTGTGTCGTGGAGATTTCGATTACTCCAATGGATTGTAGCCTTGTCATTATGGAAGGTAGTCTGTTGTTCAGATTTTTGTTACTCTAATGGATAGTAGCCTTGACATTATGGAAGGTAGTCTGTCATTATGGAAGGTAGTCTGTTGTCGAGATTTTTGTTATTCCAATGGATGGTAACCTTGTCATTATAAAAGGTAGTCTTTTGTCGAGATTTTTGTTACTCCAATGGATGGTAGCCTTGTCGTTATGGAAGGTAGTCTGTTGTCGACATTTTTGTTACTCCAATGAATGGTAGCCTTGTCATTATGGAAGGTTGTCTGTCGTTGAGATTTATGTTACTCCAATAGATTATAGCCTTGTCATTATGGAAGGTAGTCTGTTGTTCAAATTTTTGTTACTCCAATGGATAGTAGCCTTGACATTATAGAAGGTAGTATGTCATTATGGAAGGTAGTCTATTGTCGAGATTTTTGTTATTCCAATGGATGGTAGGCTTGTCATTATAAAAGGTAGCCTTTTGTCGAGATTTTTGTTACTCCAATGGATGGTAGCCTTGTCATTATGGAAGGTAGTCTGTTGTCGAGATTTTTGTTACTCCAATGAATGGTAGCCTTGTCATTATGGAAGGTTGTCTGTCATTGAGATTTATGTTACTCCAATGGATTATAGCCTTGTCATTATGGAAGGTAGTCTGTTGTTCAGATTATTGTTACTCCAATGGATAGTAGCCTTGACATTATAGAAGGTAGTATGTCATTATGGAAGGTAGTCTATTGTCGAGATTTTTGTTATTCCAATGGATGGTAAGCTTGTCATTATAAAAGGTAGCCTTTTGTCGAGATTTTTGTTACTCCAATGGATGGTAGCCTTGTCATTATGGAAGGTAGTCTGTTGTCGAGATTTTTTTACTCCAATGGATGGTATCCTTATCATTATGGAAGGTTGTCTATCGTTGAGATTTCTGTTACTCCAATGGAATATAGCCTTGACATTATGGAAGGTAGTCTGTTGTTCAGATTTTTTTTACTCCAATGGATAGTAGCCTTGACATTATGGAAGGTAGTCTATTGTCGAGATTTTTGTTATTCCAATGGATGGTAACCTTGTCATTATAAAAGGTAGTCTTTTATCGAGATTTTTGTTACTCCAATGGATGGTAGCCTTGTAATTATGGAAGGTAGTCTGTTGTCGAGATTTTTGTTACTCCAATGGATGGTAGCCTTGTCATTATGGATGGTAGTCTATCATTGAGATTTTTGTTACTCCAATGGATTGTAGACTTGTCATTATGGAAGGTAGTCTGTCGTGGAGATTTCGATTACTCCAATGGATTGTAGCCTTGTCATTATGGAAGGTAGTCTGTTGTTCAGATTTTTGTTACTCTAATGGGTAGTAGCCTTGAAATTATAGAAGGTAGTCGGTCATTAGGGAAAGTAGTCTGTTGCCGAGATTTTTGTTATTCCAATGGATGGTAACCTTGTCATTATAAAAGGTAGTCTTTTGTCGAGATTTTTGTTACTCCAATGGATGGTAGCCTTGTCATTATGGAAGGGAGTCTGTTGTCGAGATTTTTGTTACTTCAATGGATGGTAGCCTTGTCATTATTGAAGGTTGTCTGCCGTTGAGATTTCTGTTACTCAAATGGATTATAGCCTTGTCATTATGGAAGGTAGTCTATTGTTCAGATTTTTGTTACTTCAATGGATAGTAGCCTTGACATTATGGAAGGTAGTTTGTCATTATGGAATGTAATCTATTGTCGAGATTTTTGTTATTCCAATGGATGGTAACCTTGTCATTATAAAAGGTAGTCTTTTGTCGAGATTTTTGTTATTCCAATGGATGGTAGCCTTGTCGTTATGGAAGGTAGTCTGTTGTCGACATTTTTGTTACTCCAATGAATGGTAGCCTTGTCATTATGGAAGGTTGTCTGTCGTTAAGATTTATGTTACTCCAATAGATTATAGCCTTGTCATTATGGAAGGTAGTCTGTTGTTCAAATTTTTGTTACTCCAATGGATAGTAGCCTTGACATTATAGAAGGTAGTATGTCATTATGGAAGGTAGTCTATTGTCGAGATTTTTGTTATTCCAATGGATGGTAAGCTTGTCATTATAAAAGGTAGCCTTTTGTCGAGATTTTTGTTACTCCAATGGATGGTAGCCTTGTCATTATGGAAGGTAGTCTGTTGTCGAGATTTTTCTTACTCCAATGAATGGTAGCCTTGTCATTATGGAAGGTTGTCTGTCATTGAGATTTATGTTACTCCAATGGATTATAGCCTTGTCATTATGGAAGGTAGTCTGTTGTTCAGATTTTTGTTACTCCAATGGATAGTAGCCTTGACATTATAGAAGGTAGTATGTCATTATGGAAGGTAGTCTATTGTCGAGATTTTTGTTATTCCAATGGATGGTAAGCTTGTCATTATAAAAGGTAGCCTTTTGTCGAGATTTTTGTTACTCCAATGGATGGTAGCCTTGTCATTATGGAAGGTAGTCTGTTGTCGAGATTTTTTTACTCCAATGGATGGTATCCTTATCATTATGGAAGGTTGTCTATCGTTGAGATTTCTGTTACTCCAATGGAATATAGCCTTGACATTATGGAAGGTAGTCTGTTGTTCAGATTTTTTTTACTCCAATGGATAGTAGCCTTGACATTATGGAAGGTAGTCTATTGTCGAGATTTTTGTTATTCCAATGGATGGTAACCTTGTCATTATAAAAGGTAGTCTTTTATCGAGATTTTTGTTACTCCAATGGATGGTAGCCTTGTAATTATGGAAGGTAGTCTGTTGTCGAGATTTTTGTTACTCCAATGGATGGTAGCCTTGTCATTATGGATGGTAGTCTATCATTGAGATTTCTGTTACTCCAATGGATTGTAGACTTGTCATTATGGAAGGTAGTCTGTCGTGGAGATTTCGATTACTCCAATGGATTGTAGCCTTGTCATTATGGAAGGTAGTCTGTTGTTCAGATTTTTGTTACTCTAATGGGTAGTAGCCTTGAAATTATGGAAGGTAGTCGGTCATTAGGGAAAGTAGTCTGTTGCCGAGATTTTTGTTATTCCAATAGATGGTAACCTTGTCATTATAAAAGGTAGTCTTTTGTCGAGATTTTTGTTACTCCAATGGATGGTAGCCTTGTCATTATGGAAGGGAGTCTGTTGTCGAGATTTTTGTTACTTCAATGGATGGTAGCCTTGTCATTATTGAAGGTTGTCTGCCGTTGAGATTTCTGTTACACAAATGGATTATAGCCTTGTCATTATGGAAGGTAGTCTATTGTTCAGATTTTTGTTACTTCAATGGATAGTAGCCTTGACATTATGGAAGGTAGTTTGTCATTATGGAATGTAATCTATTGTCGAGATTTTTGTTATTCCAATGGATGGTAACCTTGTCAATATAAAAGGTAGTGTTTTGTCGAGATTTTTGTTATTCCAATGGATGGTAACCTTGTCATTATGGAAGGTAGTCTGTTGTCGAGATTTTTGTTACTCCAATGGATGGTAGCCTTGTCATTATAGAAGGTAGTCTATTGTCGACATTTTTGTTACTCCAATGGATGGTAGCCTTGTCATTATGGAAGGTTGTCTGTCGTTGAGATTTATGTTACTCCAATGGATTATATCCTTGTCATTATGGAAGGTAGTCTGTTGTTAAGATTGTTGTTACTCCAATGGATAGTAGCCTTGACATTATGGAAGGTAGTCTGTCATTATGGAAGGTAGTCTATTGTCGAGATTTTTGTTATTCCAATGGATGGTAACCTTGTCATTATAAATGGTAGTCTTTAGTCGAGATTTTTGTTACTCCAATGGATGGTAGCCTTTTCGTTATGGAAGGTAGTATGTTGTCGACATTTTTGTTACTCCAATGAATGGTAGCCTTGTCATTATGGAAGGTTGTCTGTCGTTGAGATTTATGTTACTCCAATGGATTATAGCCTTGTCATTATGGAAGGTAGTTTGTTGTTCATATTTTTGTTACTCCAATGGATAGTAGCCTTGACATTATAGAAGGTAGTATGTCATTATGGAAGGTAGTCTATTGTCGAGATTTTTGTTATTCCAATGGATGGTAAGCTTGTCATTATGAAAGGTAGCCTTTTGTCGAGATTTTTGTTACTCCAATGGATGGTAGCCTTGTCATTATGGAAGGTAGTCTGTTGTCGAGATTTTTGTTACTCCAATGGATGGTATCCTTATCATTATGGAAGGTTGTCTATCGTTGAGATTTTTGTTACTCCAATGGATTATAGCCTTGTCATTATGGAAGGTAGTCTGTTGTTCAGATTTTTTTTACTCCAATGGATAGTAGCCTTGACATTATGTAAGGTAGTCTGTCATTATGGAAGGTAGTCTGTTGTCGAGATTTTTGTTATTCCAATGGATGGTAACCTTTTCATTATAAAAGGTAGTCTTTTATCGAGATTTTTGTTATTCCAATGGATGGTAACCTTGTCATTATGGAAGGTAGTCTGTTGTCGCGATTTTTGTTACTCCAATGGATGGTAGCCTTGTCAGTCATTATAGAAGGTAGTCTATTGTCGACATTTTTGTTACTCCAATGGATGGTAGCCTTGTCATTATGGAAGGTTGTCTGTCGTTGAGATTTATGTTACTCCAATGGATTATATCCTTGTCATTATGGAAGGTAGTCTGTTGTTCAGATTTTTGTTACTCCAATGGATAGTAGCCTTGACATTATGGAAGGTAGTCTGTCATTATGGAAGGTAGTCTATTGTCGAGATTTTTGTTATTCCAATGGATGGTAACCTTGTCATTATAAAAGGTAGTCTTTTGTCGAGATTTTTGTTACTCCAATGGATGGTAGCCTTGTCGTTATGGAAGGTAGTCTGTTGTCGACATTTTTGTTACTCCAATGAATGGTAGCCTTGTCATTATGGAAGGTTGTCTGTCATTGAGATTTATGTTACTCCAATGGATTATAGCCTTGTCATTATGGAAGGTAGTCTGTTGTTCAGATTTTTGTTACTCCAATGGATAGTAGCCTTGACATTATAGAAGGTAGTATGTCATTATGGAAGGTAGTCTATTGTCGAGATTTTTGTTATTCCAATGGATGGTAAGCTTGTCATTATAAAAGGTAGCCTTTTGTCGAGATTTTTGTTACTCCAATGGATGGTAGCCTTGTCATTATGGAAGGTAGTCTGTTGTCGAGATTTCTGTTACTCCAATGGATTGTAGACTTGTCATTATGGAAGGTAGTCTGTCGTGGAGATTTCGATTACTCCAATGGATTGTAGCCTTGTGATTATGGAAGGTAGTCTGTTGTTCAGATTTTTGTTACTCCAATGGATAGTAGCCTTGACATTATGGAAGGTAGTCTGTCATTATGGAAGGTAGTCTGTTGTCGAGATTTTTGTTATTCCAATGGATGGTAACCTTGTCATTATAAAAGGTACTCTTTTATCGAGATTTTTGTTACTCCAATGGATGGTAGCCTTGTAATTATGGAAGGTAGTCTGTTGTCGATATTTTTGTTACTCCAATGGATGGTAGCCTTGTCATTATGGATGGTAGTCTATCATTGAGATTTCTGTTACTCCAATGGATTGTAGACTTGTCATTATGGAAGGTAGTCTGTCGTGGAGATTTCGATTACTCCAATGGATTGTAGCCTTGTGATTATGGAAGGTAGTCTGTTGTTCAGATTTTTGTTACTCCAATGGATAGTAGCCTTGACATTATGGAAGGTAGTCTGTCATTATGGAAGGTAGTCTGTTGTCGAGATTTTTGTTATTCCATTGGATGGTAACCTTGTCATTATAAAAGGTAGTCTTTTGTCGAAATTTTGGTTACTCCAATGGATGGTAGCCTTGTCTTTATGGAAGGTAGTCTGTAATCGACATTTTTGTTACTCTAAAGAATGGTAGCCTTGTCATTATGAAAGGTTGTCTGTCGTTGATATTTATGTTACTCCAATGGATTATAGCCTTGTCATTATGGAAGGTAGTCTGTTGTTCAGATTTTTGTTACTCCAATGGATAGTAGCCTTGACATTATAGAAGGTAGTATGTCAATATGGAAGGTAGTCTATTGTCGAGATTTTTGTTATTCCAATGGATGGTAAGCTTGTCATTATAAAAGGTAGCCTTTTGTCGAGATTTTTGTTACTCCAATGGATGGTAGCCTTGTCTTTATGGAAGGTAGTCTGTAATCGACATTTTTGTTACTCCAAAGAATGGTAGCCTTGTCATTATGAAAGGTTGTCTGTCGTTGATATTTATGTTACTCCAATGGATTATAGCCTTGTCATTATGGAAGGTAGTCTGTTGTTCAGATTTTTGTTACTCCAATGGATAGTAGCCTTGACATTATGGAAGGTAGTCTGTCATTATGGAAGGTAGTCTATTGTCGAGATTTTTGTTATTCCAATGGATGGTAACCTTGTCATTATAAAAGGTAGTCTTTTGTCGAGATTTTTGTTACTCCAATGGATGGTAGCCTTGTCGTTATGGAAGGTAGTCTGTTGTCGACATTTTTGTTACTCCAATGAATGGTAGCCTTGTCATTATGGAAGGTTGTCTGTCATTGAGATTTATGTTACTCCAATGGATTATAGCCTTGTCATTATGGAAGGTAGTCTGTTGTTCAGATTTTTGTTACTCCAATGGATAGTAGCCTTGACATTATAGAAGGTAGTATGTCATTATGGAAGGTAGTCTATTGTCGAGATTTTTGTTATTCCAATGGATGGTAAGCTTGTCATTATAAAAGGTAGCCTTTTGTCGAGATTTTTGTTACTCCAATGGATGGTAGCCTTGTCATTATGGAAGGTAGTCTGTTGTCGAGATTTTTGTTACTCCAATGGATGGTATCTTATCATTATGGAAGGTTGTCTATCGTTGAGATTTCTGTTATTCCAATGGATTATAGCCTTGTCATTATGGAAGGTAGTCTGTTGATAAGATTTTTTTTACTCCAATGGATAGTAGCCTTGACATTATGGAAGGTAGTCTGTCATTATGGAAGGTAGTCTGTTGTCGAGATTTTTGTTATTCCAATGGATGGTAACCTTGTCATTATAAAAGGTACTCTTTTATCGAGATTTTTGTTACTCCAATGGATGGTAGCCTTGTAATTATGGAAGGTAGTCTGTTGTCGATATTTTTGTTACTCCAATGGATGGTAGCCTTGTCATTATGGATGGTAGTCTATCATTGAGATTTCTGTTACTCCAATGGATTGTAGACTTGTCATTATGGAAGGTAGTCTGTCGTGGAGATTTCGATTACTCCAATGGATTGTAGCCTTGTGATTATGGAAGGTAGTCTGTTGTTCAGATTTTTGTTACTCCAATGGATAGTAGCCTTGACATTATGGAAGGTAGTCTGTCATTATGGAAGGTAGTCTGTTGTCGAGATTTTTGTTATTCCATTGGATGGTAACCTTGTCATTATAAAAGGTAGTCTTTTGTCGAAATTTTGGTCACTCCAATGGATAGTAGCCTTGACATTATAGAAGGTAGTATGTCAATATGGAAGGTAGTCTATTGTCGAGATTTTTGTTATTCCAATGGATGGTAAGCTTGTCATTATAAAAGGTAGCCTTTTGTCGAGATTTTTGTTACTCCAATGGATTGTATCCTTATCATTATGGAAGGTTGTCTATCGTTGAGATTTCTGTTACTCCAATGGATTATAGCCTTGTCATTATGGAAGGTAGTCTGTTGTTCAAAATTTTTTTACTCCAATGGATAGTAGCCTTGACATTATGGAAGGTATTCTGTCATTATTGAAGGTAGTCTGTTGTCGAGATTTTTGTTATTCCAATGGATGGTAACCTTGTCATTATAAAAGGTAGTCTTTTGTCGAGATTTTTGTTATTCCAAGGATGGTAACCTTGTCATTATGGAAGGTAGTCTGTTGTCGAGATTTTTGTTACTCCAATGGATGGTAGCCTTGTCATTATGGAAGGTAGTCTATTGTCGACATTTTTGTTACTCCAATGGATGGTAGCCTTGTCATTATGGAAGGTTGTTTGTCGTTGAGATTTATGTTACTTCAATGGATTATAGCCTTGTCATTATGGAAGGTAGTCTTTTGTTCAGATTTTTGTTACTCCAATGGATAATAGCCTTGACATTATGGAAGGTAGTCTGTCATTATGGAAGGTAGTCTATTTTCGAGATTTTTGTTATTCCAATGGATGGTAACCTTGTCATTATAAAAGGTAGTCTTTTGTCGATATTTTTGTTACTCCAATGGATGGTAGCTTAGTAATTATGGAAGGTAGTCTGTTGTCGAGATTTTTGTTACTCCAATGGATGGTAGCCTTGTCATTATGGAAAGTACTCTATCGTTGAGATTTCTGTTACTCCAATGGATTGTAGCCTTGTCATTATGGAAGGTAGTCTGTCGTTGTGATTTCGATTACTCCAATGGATTGTAGCCTTGTCATTATGGATGGTAGTCTGTTGCTCAGATTTTTGTTACTCCAATGGATAGTAGCCTTGATATTATGGAAGGTAGTCTGTCATTATGGAAGGTAGTCTGTTGTCGAGATTTTTGTTATTCCAATGGATGGTAACCTTGTCATTATAAAAGGTAGTCTTTTGTCGAGATTTTTGTTACTCCAATGGATGGTAGCCTTGTCATTATGGAAGGTAGTCTGTTGTTGAGATTTTTGTTACTCCAGTGGATGGTAGCCTTGTCATTATGGAAGGTTGTCTGTCGTTGAGATTTTTATTACTCCAATGGATTATAGCCTTGTCATTATGGAAGGTAGTCTATTGTTCAGATTTTTGTTACTCCAATGGGTAGTAGCCTCTACATTATGGAAGGTAGTCTGTCATTATGGATGGTAGTCTATTGTCGAGATATTTGTTATTCCAATGGATGGTAACCTTGTCATTATAAAAGGTAGTCTTTTATCGAGATTTTTGTTACTCCAATGGATGGTAGCCTTGTAATTATGGAAGGTAGTCTGTTGTCGAGATTTTTGTTACTCCAATGGATGGTAGCCTTGTCATTATGGAAGGTAGTCTATCATTGAGATTTCTGTTACTCCAATGGATTGTAGCCTTGTAATTATGGAAGGTAGTCTGTCGTTGAGATTTCGATTACTCCAATGGATTGTAGCCTTGTCATTATGGAAGGTATTCTGTTGTTCAGATTTTTGTTACTCCAATGGATAGTAGCCTTGACATTATGGAAGGTAGTCTGTCATTATGGAAGCTAGTCTGTTGTCGAGATTTTTGTTATTCCAATGGATGGTAACCTTGTCATTATAAAAGGTAGTCTTTTGTCGAGATTTTTTTTACTCCAATGGATGGTAGCCTTGTCGTTATGGAAGGTAGTCTGTTGTCGACATTTTTGTTACTCTAATGGATGGTAGCCTTGTCATTATGGAAGGTTTTATGTCGTTGAGTTTTATGTTACTCCAATGGATTATAGCCTTGTCATTATGGAAGGTAGTCTGTTGTTCAGATTTTTGTTACTCCAATGGATAGTAGCCTTGACATTATGGAAGGTAGTCTGTCATTATGGAAGGTAGTCTATTGACGAGATTTTTGTTATTCCAATGGATGGTAACCTTGTCATTATAAAAGGTAGTAATTGTCGAGATTTTTGTTACTCCAATGGATGGTAGCGTTGTAATTATGGAAGGTAGTCTGTTGTCGAGATTTTTGTTACTCCAATGGATGGTAGCCTTGTCATTATGGAAGGTAGTCTATCGTTGAGATTTCTGTTACTCCAATGGATTGTAGCCTTGTAATTATGGAAGGTAGTCTGTCGTTGAGATTTCGATTACTCCAATGGATTGTAGCCTTGTAATTATCGAAGGTAGTCTGTTGTTCAGATTTTTGTTACTCCAATGGATAGTAGCCTTGACATTATGGAAGGTAGTCTGTCATTATGGAAGGCAGTCTATTGTCGAGATTTTTGTTATTCCAATGGATGGTAACCTTGTCATTTTAAAAGGTAGTCTTTTGTCGAGATTTTTTTTACTCCAATGGATGGTAGCCTTGTCGTTATGGAAGGTAGTCTGTTGTCGACATTTTTGTTACTCCAATGGATGGTAGCCTTGTCATTATGGAAGGTTTTATGTCGTTGAGATTTATGTTACTCCAATGGATTATAGCCTTGTCATTATGGAAGGTAGTCTGTTGTTCAGATTTTTGTTACTCCAATGGATTGTAGCCTTGACATTATGGAAGGTAGTCTGTCATTATGGAAGGTAGTCTATTGACGAGATTTTTGTTATTCCAATGGATGGTAACCTTGTCATTATAAAAGGTAGTAATTGTCGAGATTTTTGTTACTCCAATGGATGGTAGCGTTGTAATTATGGAAGGTAGTCTGTTGTCGAGATTTTTGTTACTCCAATGGATGGTAGCCTTGTCATTATGGAAGGTAGTCTATCGTTGAGATTTCTGTTACTCCAATGGATTGTAGCCTTGTAATTATGGAAGGTAGTCTGTCGTTGAGATTTCGATTACTCCAATGGATTGTAGCCTTGTAATTATGGAAGGTAGTCTGTTGTTCAGAGTTTTGTTACTCCAATGGATAGTAGCCTTGACATTATGGAAGGTAGTCTGTTATTATGGAAGGTAGTCTGTTGTCGAGATTTTTGTTATTCCAATGGATGGTAACCTTGTCATTATAAAAGGTAGTCTTTTATCGAGATTTTTGTTACTCCAATGGATGGTAGCCTTGTAATTATGGAAGGTAGTCTGTTGTCGAGATTTTTGTGACTCCAATGGATGGTAGCCTTGTCATTATGGATGGTAGTCTATCATTGAGATTTCTGTTACTCCATTGGATTGTAGACTTGTCATTATGGAAGGTAGTCTGTCATTGTGATTTCGATTACTCCAATGGATTGTAGCCTTGTTATTATGGATGGTAGTCTGTTGTTCAGATTTTTGTTACTCCAATGGATAGTAGCCTTGATATTATGGAAGGTAGTCTGTCATTATGGAAGGTAGTCTGTTGTCGAGATTTTTGTTATTCCAATGGATGGTAACCTTGTCATTATAAAAGGTAGTCTTTTGTCGAGATTTTTGTTACTCCAATGGATGGTAGCCTTGTCATTATGGAAGGTAGTCTGTTGTCGAGATTTTTGTTACTCCAATGGATGGTAGCCTTGTCATTATGGAAGGTTATCTGCCGTTGAGATTTCTGTTACTCAAATGGATTATAGCCTTGACATTATGGAAGGTAGTTTGTCAATATGGAATGGAGTCTATTGTCGAGATTTTTGTTATTCCAATGGATGGTAACCTTGTCATTATAAAAGGTAGTCTTTTGTCGAGATTTTTGTTATTCCAATGGATGGTAACCTTGTCATTATGGAAGGTAGTCTGTTGTCGAGATTTTTGTTACTCCAATGGATGGTAGCCTTGTCATTATGGAAGGTAGTCTATTGTCGACATTTTTGTTACTCCAATGGATGGTAGCCTTGTCATTATGGAAGGTTGTCTGTCGTTGAGATTTATGTTACTTCAATGGATTATAGCCTTGTCATTATGGAAGGTAGTCTTTTGTTCAGATTTTTGTTACTCCAATGGATAGTAGCCTTGACATTATGGAAGGTAGTCTGTCATTATGGAAGGTAGTTTATTTTCGAGATTTTTGTTATTCCAATGGATGGTAACCTTGTCATTTTAAAAGGTAGTCTTTTGTCAATATTTTTGTTACTCCAATGGATGGTAGCCTAGTAATTATGGAAGGTAGTATGTTGTCGAGATTTTTGTTACTCCAATGGATGGTAGCCTTGTCATTATGGAAGGTACTCTATCGTTGAGATTTCTGTTACTCCAATGGATTGTAGCCTTGTCATTATGGAAGGTAGTCTGTCGTTGTGATTTCGATTACTCCAATGGATTGTAGCCTTGTCATTATGGATGGTAGTCTGTTGTTCAGATTTTTGTTACTCCAATGGATAGTAGCCTTGATATTATGGAAGGTAGTCTGTCATTATGGAAGGTAGTCTGTTGTCGAGATTTTTGTTATTCCAATGGATGGTAACCTTGTCATTATAAAAGGTAGTCTTTTGTCGAGATTTTTGTTACTCCAATGGATGGTAGCCTTGTCATTGTGGAAGGTAGTCTGTTGTTGAGATTTTTGTTACTCCAGTGGATGGTACCCTTGTCATTATGGAAGGTTGTCTGTCGTTGAGATTTTTGTTACTCCAATGGATTATAGCCTTGTCATTATGGAAGGTAGTCTGTTGTTCAGATTTTTGTTACTCCAATGGGTAGTAGCCTTGACATTATGGAAGGTAGTCTATCATTATGGATGGTAGTCTATTGTCGAGATTTTTGTTATTCCAATGGATGGTAACCTTGTCATTATAAAAGGTAGTCTTTTTTCGAGATTTTTGTTACTCCAATGGATGGTAGCCTTGTAATTATGGAAGGTAGTCTGTTGTCGAGATTTTTGTTACTCTAATGAATGGTAGCCTTGTCATTATGGAAGGTAGTTTATCGTTGAGATTTCTGTTACTCCAATGGATTGTAGCCTTGTAATTATGGAAGGTAGTCTGTCGTTGAGATTTCGATTACTCCAATGGATTGTAGCCTTGTCATTATGGAAGGTAGTCTGTTGTTCAGATTTTTGTTACTCCAATGGATAGTAGCCTTGACATTATGGAAGGTAGTCTGTCATTATGGAAGGTAGTTTGTTGTCGAGATTTTTGTTATTCCAATGGATGGTAACCTTGTCATTATAAAACGTAGTCTTTTGTCGAGATTTTTGTTACTCTAATGGATGGTAGCCTTGTCGTTATGGAAGGTAGTCTGTTGTCGACATTTTTGTTACTCCAATGGATGGTAGCCTTGTCATTATGGAAGGTTATCTGTCGTTGAAATTTATGTTACTCCAATGGATTATAGCCTTGTCATTATGGAAGGTAGTCTGTTGTTCAGATTTTTGTTACTTCAATGGATCGTAGCCTTGACATTATGGAAGGTAGTCTGTCATTATGGAAGGTAGTCTATTGTCGAGATTTTTGTTATTCCAATGGATGGTAACCTTGTCATTATAAAAGGTAGTCTTTTGTCGAGATTTTTGTTACTCCAATGGATGGTAGCATTGTAATTATGGAAGGTAGTCTGTTGTCGAGATTTTTGTTACTCCAATGGATGGTAGCCTTGTCATTATGGAAGGTAGTCTATTGTCGAGAGTTTTCTTACTCCAATGGATGGTAGCCTTGTCATTATGGAAGGTTGTATGTCGTTGAGATTTATGTTACTCCAATGGATTATAGCCTTCTCATTATGGAAGGTAGTCTGTTGTTCAGATTTTTGTTACTCCATTGGATAGTAGCCTTGACATTATGGAAGGTAGTCTGTCATTATGGAAGGTAGTCTATTGTCGAGATTTTTATTATTCCAATGGATGGTAACCTTGTCATTATAAAAGGTACTCTTTTGTCGATATTTTTGTTACTCCAATGGATGGTAGCCTTGTAATTATGGAAGGTAGTCTGTTGTCGAGATTTTTGTTACTCCAATGGATGGTAGCCTTGTCATTATGGAAGGTAGTCTATCGTTGAGATTTCTGTTACTCCAATGGATTGTAGCCTTGTTATTATGGAAGGTAGTCTTTCATTGAGATATCGATTACTCCAATGGATTGTAGCCTTGTCATTATGGAAGGTAGTCTGTTGTTCAGATTTTTGTTACTCCAATGGATAGTAGCCTTGACTTTATGGAAGGTAGTCTGTCATTATGGAAGGTAGTTTGTTGTCGAGATTTTTGTTATTCCAATGGATGGTAACCTTGTCATTATAAAAGGTAGTCTTTTGTCGAGATTTTTGTTACTCCAATGGATGGTAGCCTTGTCATTGTGGAAGGTAGTCTGTTGTTGAGATTTTTGTTACTCCAGTGGATGGTACCCTTGTCATTATGGAAGGTTGTCTGTCGTTGAGATTTTTGTTACTCCAATGGATTATAGCCTTGTCATTATGGAAGGTAGTCTGTTGTTCAGATTTTTGTTACTACAATGGGTAGTAGCCTTGAAATTATGGAAGGTAGTCTGTCATTATGGATTGTAGTCTATTGTCGAGATTTTTGTTATTCCAATGGATGGTAACCTTGTCATTATAAAAGGTAGTCTTTTTTCGAGATTTTTGTTACTCCAATGGATGGTAGCCTTGTAATTATGGAAGGTAGTCTGTTGTCGAGATTTTTGTTACTCTAATGAATGGTAGCCTTGTCATTATGGAAGGTAGTCTATCGTTGAGATTTCTGTTACTCCAATGGATTGTAGCCTTGTAATTATGGAAGGTAGTCTGTCGTTGAGATTTCGATTAATCCAATGGATTGTAGCCTTGTCATTATGGAAGGTAGTCTGTTGTTCAGATTTTTGTTACTCCAATGGATAGTAGCCTTAACATTATGGAAGGTAGTCTGTCATTATGGAAGGTAGTTTGTTGTCGAGATTTTTGTTATTCCAATGGATGGTAATCTTGTCATTATAAAAGGTAGTCTTTTGTCGAGATTTTTGTTACTCCAATGGATGGTAGCCTTGTCGTTATGGAAGGTAGTCTGTTGTCGACATTTTTGTTACTCCAATGGATGGTAGCCTTGTCATTATGGAAGGTTATCTGTTGTTGAAATTTATGTTACTCCAATGGATTATAGCCTTGTCATTATGGAAGGTAGTGTGTTGTTCAGATTTTTGTTACTCCAATGGATCGTAGCCTTGACATTATGGAAGGTAGTCTGTCATCATGGAAGGTAGTCTATTGTCGAGATTTTTGTTATTCCAATGGATGGTAACCTTGTCATTATAAAAGGTAGTCTTTTGTCGACATTTTTGTTATTCCAATGGATGGTAACCTTGTCATTATAAAAGGTAGTCTTTTGTCGAGATTTTTGTTACTCCAATGGATGGTAGCCTTGTCGTTATGGAAGGTAGTCTGTTGTCGACATTTTTGTTACGCCAATGGATGGTAGCCTTGTCATTATGGAAGGTTATCTGTCGTTGAGATTTATGTTACTCCAATGGATTATAGCCTTGTCATTATGGAAGGTAGTCTGTTGTTCAGATTTTTGTTACTCCAATGGATAGTAGGTATGACATTATGGAAGGTAGTCTGTCATTATGGAAGGTAGTCTATTGTCGAGATTTTTTTATTCCAATGGATGGTAACCTTGTCATTATAAAATGTAGTCTTTTGTCGAGATTTTTGTTACTCCAATGGATGGTAGCCTTGTAATTATGGAAGGTAGTCTGTTGTCGATATTTTTGTTACTCCAATGGATGGTAGCCTTGTCATTATGGAAGGTAGTCTATTGTCGAGATTTTTGTTACTCCAATGGATGGTAGCCTTGTCATTATGGAAGGTTGTCTGTCGTTGAGATTTATATTACTCCAATGGATTATAGCCTTGTCATTATGGAAGGTAGTCTGTTGTTCAGATTTTTGTTACTCCAATGGATAGTAGCCTTGATATTATGGAAGGTAGTCTGTTATTATAAAACGTAGTCTTTTGTCGAGATTTTTGTTACTCCAATGGATGGTAGCCTTGTCATTATGGAAGGTAGTCTGCTGTCGAGATTTTTGTTACTCCAATGGATGGTAGCCTTGTCATTATGGAAGGTTGTCTTTCATTGAGATTTGTGTTACTCCAATGGATTATAGACTTGTCATTATGGAATGTAGTCTGTTGTTCAAATTTTTGTTACTCCAATGGATAGTAGCCTTGACATTATGGAAGGTATTCTGTCATTATGGATGGTAGTCTATTGTCGAGATTTTTGTTATTCCAATGGATCGTAGCCTTGTAATTATGGAAGGTAGTCTGTTGTCGAGATTTTTGTTACTCCAATGGATGGTAGCCTTGTAATTATGGAAGGTAGTCTGTTGTCGAGATTTTTGTTACTCCAATGGATGGTAGCCTTGTCATTATGGAAGGTAGTCTATCGTTGAGATTTCTGTTACTCCAAAGGATTGTAGGCTTGTAATTATGGAAGGTAGTCTGTCGTTGAGATTTCGATTACTCCAATGGATTGTAGCCTTGTCATTATGGAAGGTAATTTGTTGTTCAGATTTTTGTTACTCCAATGGATAGTAGCCTTGACATTATGGAAGGTAGTCTGTTATTATGGAAGGTAGTCTGTTGTCGAGATTTTTGTTATTCCAATGGATGGTAACCTTGTCATT
The DNA here is from genome assembly GCA_948472305.1 of Vicia faba. Taxonomy (NCBI): domain Eukaryota; kingdom Viridiplantae; phylum Streptophyta; class Magnoliopsida; order Fabales; family Fabaceae; genus Vicia; species Vicia faba. Next base: position 558,860,272 of record OX451739.1, read on the forward strand.
ATAAAAGGTAGTCTTTTGTCGAGATTTTTGTTACTCCAATGGATGGTAGCCTTGTCGTTATGGAAGGTAGTCTGTTGTCGACATTTTTGTTACTCCAATGGATGGTAGCATTGTCATTATGGAAGGTTGTCTGTCGTTGAGATTTATGTTACTCCAATGGATTATAGCCTTGTCATTATGGAAGGTAGTCTGTTGTTCAGATTTTTGTTACTCCAATGGATAGTAGCCTTGACATTATGGAAGGTAGTCTGTCATTATGGATGGTAGTCTATTGTCGAGATTTTTGTTATTCCAATGGATGGTAACCTTGTCATTATAAAAGGTAGTCTTTTGTCGAGATTTTTGTTACTCCAATGGATGGTAGCCTTGTAATTATGGAAGGTAGTCTGTTGTCGAGATTTTTGTTACTCAAATGGATGGTAGCCTTGTCATTATGGAAGGTAGTCTATCGTTGAGATTTCTGTTACTCCAATGGATTGTAGGCTTGTAATTATGGAAGGTAGTCTGTCGTTGTGACTTCGATTACTCCAATGGATTGTAGCCTTGTCATTATGGATGGTAGTCTGTTGTTCAGATTTTTGTTACTCCAATGGATAGTAGCCTTGATATTATGGAAGGTAGTCTGTCATTATGGAAGGTAGTCTGTTGTCGAGATTTTTGTTATTCCAATGGATGGTAACCTTGTCATTATAAAAGGTAGTCTTTTGTCGAGATTTTTGTTACTCCAATGGATGGTAGCCTTGTCATTATGGAAGGTAGTCTGTTGTTGAGATTTTTGTTACTGCAATGGATGGTAGCCTTATCATTATGGAAGGTTGTCTGTCGTTGAGATTTTTGTTACTCCAATGGATTATAGCCTTGTCATTATGGAAGGTAGTCTGTTGTTCAGATTTTTGTTACTCCAATGGGTAGTAGCCTTGACATTATGGAAGGTAGTCTATCATTATGGATGGTTGTCTATTGTCGTGATTTTTGTTATTCCAATGGATGGTAACCTTGTCATTATAAAAGGTAGTGTTTTATCGAGATTTTTGTTACTCCAATGGATGGTAGCCTTGTAATTATGGAAGTTAGTCTATTGTCGAGATTTTTGTTACTCCAATGGATGGTAGCCTTTTCATTATGGAAGGTAGTCTATCGTTGAGATTTCTGTTACTCCAATGGATTGTAGTATTGTAATTATGGAAGGTAGTCTGTCGTTATGACTTCGATTACTCCAATGGATTGTAGCCTTGTCATTATGGATGGTAGTCTGTTGTTCAGATTTTTGTTACTCCAATGGATAGTCGCCTTGATATTATGGAAGGTAGTCTGTCATTATGGAAGGTAGTCTGTTGTCGAGATTTTTGTTATTCCAATGGATGGTAACCTTGTCATTATAAAAGGTAGTCTTTTGTCGAGATTTTTGTTACTCCAATGGATGGTAGCCTTGTCATTATGGAAGGTAGTCTGTTGTTGAGATTTTTGTTACTCCAATGGATGGTAGCCTTGTCATTATGGAAGGTTGTCTGTCGTTGAGATTTTTGTTACTCCAATGGATTATAGCCTTGTCATTATGGAAGGTAGTCTGTTGTTCAGATTTTTGTTACTCCAATGGGTAGTAGCCTTGACATTATGGAAGGTAGTCTGTCACTATGGATGGTAGTCTATTGTCGAGATTTTTGTTATTCCAATGGATGGTAACCTTGTCATTATAAAAGGTAGTCTTTTATCGAGATTTTTGTTACTCCAATGGATGGTAACCTTGTAATTATGGAAGGTAGTCTGTTGTCGAGATTTTTGTTACTCCAATGGATGGTAGCCTTGTCATTATGGAAGGTAGTCTATCGTTGAGATTTCTGTTACTCCAATGGATTGTAGCCTTGTAATTATGGAAGGTAGTCTGTCGTTGAGATTTATGTTACTCCAATGGATTATAGCCTTGTCATTATGGAAGGTAGTCTGTTGTTCAGATTTTTGTTACTCCAATGGATAGTATCCTTGACATTATGGAAGGTAGTCTGTCATTATGGAAGGTAGTCTATTGTCGAGATTTTTATTATTCCAATGGATGGTAACCTTGTCATTATAAAAGGTAGTCTTTTGTCGATATTTTTGTTACTCCAATGGATGGTAGCATTGTAATTATGGAAGGTAGTCTGTTGTCGAGATTTTTGTTACTCCAATGGATGGTAGCCTTGTCATTATGGAAGGTAGTCTATCGTTGAGATTTTTGTTACTCCAATGGATTGTAGCCTTGTCATTATGGATGGTAGTCTGTTGTTCAGATTTTTGTTACTCCAATGGATAGTAGCCTTGATATTATGGAAGGTAGTCTGTTATTATAAAACGTAGTCTTTTGTCGAGATTTTTGTTACTCCAATGGATGGTAGCCTTGTCATTATGGAAGGTAGTCTGTTGTCGTGATTTTTGTTACTCCAATGGATGGTAGCCTTGTCATTATGGAAGGTTGTCTTTCATTGAGATTTGTGTTACTCCAATGGATTATAGCCTTGTCATTATGGAATGTAGTCTGTTGTTCAGATTTTTGTTACTCCAATGGATAGTAGCCTTGACATTATGGAAGGTAGTCTGTCATTATGGATGGTAGTCTATTGTCGAGATTTTTGTTATTCTAATGGATGGTAACCTTGTCATTATAAAAGGTAGTCTTTTGTCGAGATTTTTGTTACTCCAATGGATGGTAGCCTTGTAATTATGAAAGGTAGTCTGTTGTCGAGATTTTTGTTACTCAAATGGATGGTAGCCTTGTCATTATGGAAGGTAGTCTATCGTTGAGATTTCTGTTACTCCAATGGATTGTAGGCTTGTAATTATGGAAGGTAGTCTGTCGTTGTGACTTCGATTACTCCAATGGATTGTAGCCTTGTCATTATGGATGGTAGTCTGTTGTTCATATTTTTGTTACTCCAATGGATAGTAGCCTTGATATTATGGAAGGTAGTCTGTCATTATGGAAGGTAGTCTGTTGTCGAGATTTTTGTTATTCCAATGGATGGTAACCTTGTCATTATAAAAGGTAGTCTTTTGTCGAGATTTTTGTTACTCCAATGGATGGTAGCCTTGTCATTATGGAAGGTAGTCTGTTGTTGAGATTTTTGTTACTCCAATGGATGGTAGCCTTATCATTATGGAAGGTTGTCTGTCGTTGAGATTTTTGTTACTCCAATGGATTATAGCCTTGTCATTATGGAAGGTAGTCTGTTGTTTAGATTTTTGTTACTCCAATGGGTAGTAGCCTTGACATTATGGAAGGTAGTCTGTCACTATGGATGGTAGTCTATTGTCGAGATTTTTGTTATTCCAATGGATGGTAACCTTGTCATTATAAAAGGTAGTGTTTTATCGAGATGTTTGTTACTCCAATGGATGGTAACCTTGTAATTATGGAAGGTAGTCTGTTGTCGAGATTTTTGTTACTCCAATGGATGGTAGCCTTGTCATTATGGAAGGTAGTCTATCGTTGAGATTTCTGTTACTCCAATGGATTGTAGCCTTGTAATTATGGAAGGTAGTCTGTCGTTGAGATTTATGTTACTCCAATGGATTATAGCCTTGTCATTATGGAAGGTAGTCTGTTGTTCAGATTTTTGTTACTCCAATGGATAGTATCCTTGACATTATGGAAGGTAGTCTTTCATTATGGAAGGTAGTCTATTGTCGAGATTTTTATTATTCCAATGGATGGTAACCTTGTCATTATAAAAGGTAGTCTTTTGTCGATATTTTTGTTACTCCAATGGATGGTAGCATTGTAATTATGGAAGGTAGTCTGTTGTCGAGATTTTTGTTACTCCAATGGATGGTAGCCTTGTCATTATGGAAGGTAGTCTATCGTTGAGATTTTTGTTACTCCAATGGATTGTAGCCTTGTCATTATGGAAGGTAGTCTGTCGTTTAGATTTCGATTACTCCAATGGATTGTAGCCTTGTCATTATGGATGGTAGTCTGTTGTTCAGATTTTTGTTACTCCAATGGATAGTAGCCTTGATATTATGGAAGGTAGTCTGTTATTATAAAACGTAGTCTTTTGTCGAGATTTTTGTTACTCCAATGGATGGTAGCCTTGTCATTATGGAAGGTAGTCTGTTGTCGTGATTTATGTTACTCCAATGGATGGTAGCCTTGTCATTATGGAAGGTTGTCTTTCATTGAGATTTGTGTTACTCCAATGGATTATAGCCTTGTCATTATGGAATGTAGTCTGTTGTTCAGATTTTTGTTACTCCAATGGATAGTAGCCTTGACATTATGGAAGGTAGTCTGTCATTATGGATGGTAGTCTATTCTCGAGATTTTTGTTATTCCAATGGATCGTAGCCTTGTAATTATGGAAGGTAGTCTGTTGTCGAGATTTTTGTTACTCCAAGTGATGGTAGCCTTGTAATTATGGAAGGTAGTCTGTTGTCGAGATTTTTGTTACTCCAATGGATGGTAGCCTTGTCATTATGGAAGGTAGTCTATCGTTGAGATTTCTGTTACTCCAATGGATTGTAGGCTTGTAATTATGGAAGGTAGTCTGTCGTTGAGATTTCGATTACTCCAATGGATTGTAGCCTTGTCATTATGGAAGGTAATTTGTTGTTCAGATTTTTGTTACTCCAATGGATAGTAGCCTTGACATTATGGAAGGTAGTCTGTTATTATGGAAGGTAGTCTGTTGTCGAGATTTTTGTTATTACAATGGATGGTAACCTTGTCATTATAAAAGGTAGTCTTTTGTCGAGTTTTGTGTTACTCCAATGGATGGTAGCCTTGTCGTTATGGAAGGTAGTCTGTTGTCGACATTTTTGTTACTCCAATGGATGGTAGCATTGTCATTATGGAAGGTTGTCTGTCATTGAGATTTATGTTACTCCAATGGATTATAGCCTTGTCATTATGGAAGGTAGTCTGTTGTTCAGATTTTTGTTACTCCAATGGATAGTAGCCTTGACATTATGGAAGGTAGTCTGTCATTATGGATGGTAGTCTATTGTCGAGATTTTTGTTATTCCAATGGATGGTAACCTTGTCATTATAACAGGTAGTCTTTTGTCGAGATTTTTGTTACTCCAATGGATGGTAGCCTTGTAATTATGGAAGGTAGTCTGTTGTCGAGATTTTTGTTACTCAAATGGATAGTAGCCTTGTCATTATGGAAGGTAGTCTATCGTTGAGATTTTTGTTACTCCAATGGATTGTAGGCTTGTAATTATGGAAGGTAGTTTGTCGTTGTGACTTTGATTACTCCAAGGGATTGTAGCCTTGTCATTATGGATGGTAGTCTGTTGTTCAGATTTTTGTTACTCCAATGGATAGTAGCCTTGATATTATGGAAGGTAGTCTGTCATTATGGAAGGTAGTCTGTTGTCGAGATTTTTGTTATTCCAATGGATGGTAACCTTGTCATTATAAAAGGTAGTCTTTTGTCGAGATTTTTGTTACTCCAATGGATGGTAGCCTTGTCATTATGGAAGGTAGTCTGTTGTTGAGATTTTTGTTACTCCAATGGATGGTAGCCTTATCATTATGGAAGGTTGTCTGTCGTTGAGATTTTTGTTACTCCAATGGATTATAGCCTTGTCATTATGGAAGGTAGTCTGTTGTTCAGATTTTTGTTACTCCAATGGGTAGTAGCCTTGACATTATGGAAGGTAGTCTGTCATTATGGATGGTTGTCTATTGTCGAGATTTTTGTTATTCCAATGGATGGTAACCTTGTCATTATAAAAGGTAGTGTTTTATCGAGATTTTTGTTACTCCAATGGATGGTAGCCTTGTAATTATGGAAGTTAGTCTGTTGTCGAGATTTTTGTTACTCCAATGGATGGTAGCCTTGTCATTATGGAAGGTAGTCTGTTGTTGTGATTTTTGTTACTCCAATGGATGGTAGCCTTTTCATTATGGAAGGTTGTCTTTCATTGAGATTTGTGTTACTCCAATGGATTATAGCCTTGTCATTATGGAATGTAGTCTGTTGTTCAGATTTTTGTTACTCCAATGGATAGTAGCCTTGACATTATGGAAGGTAGTCTGTCATTATGGATGGTAGTCTATTGTCGAGATTTTTGTTATTCCAATGGATCGTAGCCTTGTAATTATGGAAGGTAGTCTGTTGTCGAGATTTTTGTTACTCCAATGGATGGTAGCCTTGTAATTATGGAAGGTAGTCTGTTGTCGAGATTTTTGTTACTCCAATGGATGGTAGCCTTGTCATTATGGAAGGTAGTCTATCGTTGAGATTTCTGTTACTCCAATGGATTGTAGGCTTGTAATTATGGAAGGTAGTCTGTCGTTGAGATTTCGATTACTCCAATGGATTGTAGCCTTGTCATTATGGAAGGTAATTTGTTGTTCAGATTTTTGTTACTCCAATGGATAGTAGCCTTGACATTATGGAAGGTAGTCTGTTATTATGGAAGGTAGTCTGTTGTCGAGATTTTTGTTATTCCAATGGATGGTAACCTTGTCATTATAAAAGGTAGTCTTTTGTCGAGTTTTTTGTTACTCCAATGGATGGTAGCCTTGTCGTTATGGAAGGTAGTCTGTTGTCGACATTTTTGTTACTCCAATGGATGGTAGCATTGTCATTATGGAAGGTTGTCTGTCGTTGAGATTTATGTTACTCCAATGGATTATAGCCTTGTCATTATGGAAGGTAGTCTGTTGTTCAGATTTTTGTTACTCCAATGGATAGTAGCCTTGACATTATGGAAGGTAATCTGTCATTATGGATGGTAGTCTATTGTCGAGATTTTTGTTATTCCAATGGATGGTAACCTTGTCATTATAAAAGGTAGTCTTTTGTCGAGATTTTTGTTACTCCAATGGATGGTAGCCTTGTAATTATGGAAGGTAGTCTGTTGTCGAGATTTTTCTTACTCAAATGGATGGTAGCCTTGTCATTATGGAAGGTAGTCTATCGTTGAGATTTCTGTTACTCCAATGGATTGTAGGCTTGTAATTATGGAAGGTAGTCTGTCGTTGTGACTTCGATTACTCCAATGGATTGTAGCCTTGTCATTATGGATGGTAGTCTGTTGTTCAGATTTTTGTTACTCCAATGGATAGTAGCCTTGATATTATGGAAGGTAGTCTGTCATTATGGAAGGTAGTCTGTTGTCGAGATTTTTGTTATTCCAATGGATGGTAACCTTGTCATTATAAAAGGTAGTGTTTTGTCGAGATTTTTGTTACTCAAATGGATGGTAGCCTTGTCATTATGGAAGGTAGTCTGTTGTTGAGATTTTTGTTACTCCAATGGATGGTAGCCTTATCATTATGGAAGGTTGTCTGTCGTTGAGATTTTTGTTACTCCAATGGATTATAGCCTTGTCATTATGGAAGGTAGTCTGTTGTTCAGATTTTTGTTACTCCAATGGGTAGTAGCCTTGACATTATGGAAGGTAGTCTGTCATTATGGATGGTTGTCTATTGTCGAGATTTTTGTTATTCCAATGGATGGTAACCTTGTCATTATAAAAGGTAGTGTTTTATCGAGATTTTTGTTACTCCAATGGATGGTAGCCTTGTAATTATGGAAGTTAGTCTGTTGTCGAGATTTTTGTTACTCCAATGGATGGTAGCCTTGTCATTATGGAAGGTAGTCTATCGTTGAGATTTCTGTTACTCCAATGGATTGTAGGCTTGTAATTATGGAAGGTAGTCTGTCGTTGAGATTTCGATTACTCCAATGGATTGTAGCCTTGTCATTATGGAAGGTAATTTGTTGTTCAGATTTTTGTTACTCCAATGGATAGTAGCCTTGACATTATGGAAGGTAGTCTGTTATTATGGAAGGTAGTCTGTTGTCGAGATTTTTGTTATTCCAATGGATGGTAACCTTGTCATTATGAAAGGTAGTCTTTTGTCGAGTTTTGTGTTACTCCAATGGATGGTAGCCTTGTCGTTATGGAAGGTAGTCTGTTGTCGACATTTTTGTTACTCCAATGGATGGTAGCATTGTCATTATGGAAGGTTGTCTGTCATTGAGATTTATGTTACTCCAATGGATTATAGCCTTGTCATTATGGAAAGTAGTCTGTTGTTCAGATTTTTGTTACTCCAATGGATAGTAGCCTTGACATTATGGAAGGTAGTCTGTCATTATGGATGGTAGTCTATTGTCGAGATTTTTGTTATTCCAATGGATGGTAACCTTGTCATTATAAAAGGTAGTCTTTTGTCGAGATTTTTGTTACTCCAATGGATGGTAGCCTTGTAATTATGGAAGGTAGTCTGTTGTCGAGATTTTTGTTACTCAAATGGATAGTAGCCTTGTCATTATGGAAGGTAGTCTATCGTTGAGATTTCTGTTACTCCAATGGATTGTAGGCTTGTAATTATGGAAGGTAGTTTGTCGTTGTGACTTTGATTACTCCAAGGGATTGTAGCCTTGTCATTATGGATGGTAGTCTGTTGTTCAGATTTTTGTTACTCCAATTGATAGTAGCCTTGATATTATGGAAGGTAGTCTGTCATTATGGAAGGTAGTCTGTTGTCGAGATTTTTGTTATTCCAATGGATGGTAACCTTGTCATTATAAAAGGTAGTCTTTTGTCGAGATTTTTGTTACTCCAATGGATGGTAGCCTTGTCATTATGGAAGGTAGTCTGTTGTTGAGATTTTTGTTACTCCAATGGATGGTAGCCTTATCATTATGGAAGGTTGTCTGTCGTTGAGATTTTTGTTACTCCAATGGATTATAGCCTTGTCATTATGGAAGGTAGTCTGTTGTTCAGATTTTTGTTACTCCAATGGGTAGTAGCCTTGACATTATGGAAGGTAGTCTGTGTTGGTGTAAGCCCTAGAGGCCAATACTTTTGGTACTTGTATCGAATTATTTATTAATAATAAAAGGCATTTCTTTATTATGTTTTCCAAAATAATAAAGTCCCTAGAATGGTTTATTGGTTTAATGAAATGTTAAGTGTGACTTAATCATGAGATCCCATTAAACATAAGAAACTATTCTTAAAGTATCCGTAGTCAAGCTTTAATGTGAAGTGGGATAACATTAAAGCATTAAGATTATTATGAAGATAGATTGATGATCACATCTCATGGATCATAGATAAGGAGTTATCAAGTCTTGACATAGGTATGAATATTAGGAGTAATATTTATACTGGATTGACCCGTTATGAGAATACTACATAGAATGTTATGCAAAGTGTCATAAGTTATTCTCATGATGATAATGGTGTATACCACCCTTCGACCTGAAACCACTATGGACCCTAGATGTAGAGTCAAGTACTTTATTGCTGATCAAACGTCATCCGTAACTGGATGACTATAAAGATGGTTGATGGGTACTTCACAAAGCATGCTAAGGGACATGAGTGACCTAGATGGAATTTGCTCATCCTGCATAACAGGATAAATGTCTAAGGGCCCAATATTGAACTGGACAAGGGTGACACAGTGTATGCCTTGTGTTCAATATAGACATGAGGGCAAAAGGGTAATTGTACAACACAAATATTATCACGGAAAAGGTTTGGTCAGATCACATGACATTTTCGTGACTTGGGTAACAGTGATGTGTTGCTAGATACCGCTCACTGTTTATTATATTAAATGTGTAATTTAATATAATTGCCAACGTCGCGAAAACCTACAGGGTCACACACATAAGGACAGGTTGATGAGAGATAGAATAAATAAGGAACACCGTAAGGTACGGTGCACTTAAGTGTAATACGGAAAGTGGTAAGGTACCACGTGGATAAGTGATATATGGTACATCATAAGGTATGATGTCCATAAGCTTAATTGGGCTTTTAGCTTATAGCCTTAATTGGGCTTTTAGCTTGTAGCCCACACGAGTGATTCTATAAATAGATCACTTGTGATGAAGTTTTTTCACTTGATGCATTTTCGTTTTTGACTCTCTCTCTCACTCAAGGTTTCCGTTCGTGATCAGCTAGCACTGTGACCGGAAGCGATCTGTTCGTGTGGACTGAGTAGAGGCGTTGTTCTTCATCAACGCTCGTGATCACGACATCAAAGGTCTAAATCGCCACAAGAGGTAAAACTTTCTATCACTGACCATGCTCATTCGTAAGGATCTCTAAAGGAAAATTTTATATTCCGCTGCGTTTTGATCGCAATTTTCCTTCAGTCTGTCATTATGGATGGTTGTCTATTGTCGAGATTTTTGTTATTCCAATGGATGGTAACCTTGTCATTATAAAAGGTAGTGTTTTATCGAGATTTTTGTTACTCCAATGGATGGTAGCCTTGTAATTATGGAAGTTAGTCTGTTGTCGAGATTTTTGTTACTCCAATGGATGGTAGCCTTGTCATTATGGAAGGTAGTCTGTTGTCGTGATTTTTGTTACTCCAATGGATGGTAGCCTTTTCATTATGGAAGGTTGTCTTTCATTGAGATTTGTGTTACTCCAATGGATTATAGCCTTGTCATTATGGAATGTAGTCTGTTGTTCAGATTTTTGTTACTCCAATGGATAGTAGCCTTGACATTATGGAAGGTAGTCTGTCATTATGGATGGTAGTCTGTTGTCGAGATTTTTGTTATTCCAATGGATGGTAACCTTGTCATTATAAAAGGTAGTCTGTTGTCGAGATTTTTGTTACTCCAATGGATGGTAGCCTTGTAATTATGGAAGGTAGTCTGTTGTCGACATTTTTGTTACTCCAATGGATGGTAGCATTGTCATTATGGAAGGTAGTCTATCGTTGAGATTTATGTTACTCAAATGGATTGTAGGCTTGTAATTATGGAAGGTAGTCTGTCGTTGAGATTTCGATTACTCCAATGGATTGTAGCCTTGTCATTATGGAAGGTAATTTGTTGTTCAGATTTTTGTTACTCCAATGGATAGTAGCCTTGACATTATGGAAGGTAGTCTGTTATTATGGAAGGTAGTCTGTTGTCGAGATTTTTGTTATTCCAATGGATGGTAACCTTGTCATTATAAAAGGTAGTCTTTTGTCGAGTTTTTTGTTACTCCAATGGATGGTAGCCTTGTCGTTATGGAAGGTAGTCTGTTGTCGACATTTTTGTTACTCCAATGGATGGTAGCATTGTCATTATGGAAGGTTGTTTGTCGTTGAGATTTATGTTACTCCAATGGATTATAGCCTTGTCATTATGGAAGGTAGTCTGTTGTTCAGATTTTTGTTACTCCAATGGATAGTAGCCTTGACATTATGGAAGGTAGTCTGTCATTATGGATGGTAGTCTATTGTCGAGATTTTTGTTATTCCAATGGATGGTAACCTTGTCATTATAAAAGGTAGTCTTTTGTCGAGATTTTTGTTACTCCAATGGATGGTAGCCTTGTAATTATGGAAGGTAGTCTGTTGTCGAGATTTTTCTTACTCAAATGGATGGTAGCCTTGTCATTATGGAAGGTAGTCTATCGTTGAGATTTCTGTTACTCCAATGGATTGTAGGCTTGTAATTATGGAAGGTAGTCTGTCGTTGTGACTTCGATTACTCCAATGGATTGTAGCCTTGTCATTATGGATGGTAGTCTGTTGTTCAGATTTTTGTTACTCCAATGGATAGTAGCCTTGATATTATGGAAGGTAGTCTGTCATTATGGAAGGTAGTCTGTTGTCGAGATTTTTGTTATTCCAATGGATGGTAACCTTGTCATTATAAAAGGTAGTCTTTTGTCGAGATTTTTGTTACTCCAATGGATGGTAGCCTTGTCATTATGGAAGGTTGTCAGTCGTTGAGATTTTTGTTACTCCAATGGATTATAGCCTTGTCATTATGGAAGGTAGTCTGTTGGTCAGATTTTTGTTACTCCAATGGATAGTAGCCTTGACATTATGGAAGGTAGTCTGTCATTATGGATGGTAGTCTATTGTCGAGATTTTTGTTATTCCAATGGATGGTAACCTTGTCATTATAAAAGGTAGTCTTTTGTCGAGATTTTTGTTACTCCAATGGATGGTAGCCTTGTAATTATGGAAGGTAGTCTGTTGTCGAGATTTTTCTTACTCAAATGGATGGTAGCCTTGTCATTATGGAAGGTAGTCTATCGTTGAGATTTCTGTTACTCCAATGGATTGTAGGCTTGTAATTATGGAAGGTAGTCTGTCGTTGTGACTTCGATTACTCCAATGGATTGTAGCCTTGTCATTATGGATGGTAGTCTGTTGTTCAGATTTTTGTTACTCCAATGGATAGTAGCCTTGATATTATGGAAGGTAGTCTGTCATTATGGAAGGTAGTCTGTTGTCGAGATTTTTGTTATTCCAATGGATGGTAACCTTGTCATTATGGAAGGTAGTCTGTTGTTGAGATTTTTGTTACTCCAATGGATGGTAGCCTTGTCATTATGGAAGGTTGTCAGTCGTTGAGATTTTTGTTACTCCAATGGATTATAGCCTTGTCATTATGGAAGGTAGTCTGTTGTTCAGATTTTTGTTACTCCAATGGGTAGTAGCCTTGACATTATGGAAGGTAGTCTGTCCCTATGGATGGTAGTCTATTGTCGAGATTTTTGTTATTCCAATGGATGGTAACCTTGTCATTATAAAAGGTAGTCTTTTGTCGAGATTTTTGTTACTCCAATGGATGGTAGCGTTGTAATTATGGAAGGTAGTCTGTTGTCGAGATTTTTGTTACTCCAATGGATGCTAGCCTTGTCATTATGGAAGGTAGTCTATTGTCGAGATTTTTGTTACTCCAATGGATGGTAGCCTTGTCGTTATGGAAGGTAGTCTGTTGTCGACATTTTTGTTACTCCAATGGATGGTAGCATTGTCATTATGGAAGGTTGTCTGTCGTTGAGATTTATGTTACTCCAATGGATTATAGCCTTGTCATTATGGAAGGTAGTCTGTTGTTCAGATTTTTGTTACTCCAATGGATAGTAGCCTTGACATTATGGAAGGTAATCTGTCATTATGGATGGTAGTCTATTGTCGAGATTTTTGTTATTCCAATGGATGGTAACCTTGTCATTATAAAAGGTAGTCTTTTGTCGAGATTTTTGTTACTCCAATGGATGGTAGCCTTGTAATTATGGAAGGTAGTCTGTTGTCGAGATTTTTCTTACTCAAATGGATGGTAGCCTTGTCATTATGGAAGGTAGTCTATCGTTGAGATTTCTGTTACTCCAATGGATTGTAGGCTTGTAATTATGGAAGGTAGTCTGTCGTTGTGACTTCGATTACTCCAATGGATTGTAGCCTTGTCATTATGGATGGTAGTCTGTTGTTCAGATTTTTGTTACTCCAATGGATAGTAGCCTTGATATTATGGAAGGTAGTCTGTCATTATGGAAGGTAGTCTGTTGTCGAGATTTTTGTTATTCCAATGGATGGTAACCTTGTCATTATAAAAGGTAGTCTTTTGTCGAGATTTTTGTTACTCAAATGGATGGTAGCCTTGTCATTATGGAAGGTAGTCTGTTGTTGAGATTTTTGTTACTCCAATGGATGGTAGCCTTATCATTATGGAAGGTTGTCTGTCGTTGAGATTTTTGTTACTCCAATGGATTATAGCCTTGTCATTATGGAAGGTAGTCTGTTGTTCAGATTTTTGTTACTCCAATGGGTAGTAGCCTTGACATTATGGAAGGTAGTCTGTCATTATGGATGGTTGTCTATTGTCGAGATTTTTGTTATTCCAATGGATGGTAACCTTGTCATTATAAAAGGTAGTGTTTTATCGAGATTTTTGTTACTCCAATGGATGGTAGCCTTGTAATTATGGAAGTTAGTCTGTTGTCGAGATTTTTGTTACTCCAATGGATGGTAGCCTTGTCATTATGGAAGGTAGTCTATCGTTGAGATTTCTGTTACTCCAATGGATTGTAGGCTTGTAATTATGGAAGGTAGTCTGTCGTTGAGATTTCGATTACTCCAATGGATTGTAGCCTTGTCATTATGGAAGGTAATTTGTTGTTCAGATTTTTGTTACTCCAATGGATAGTAGCCTTGACATTATGGAAGGTAGTCTGTTATTATGGAAGGTAGTCTGTTGTCGAGATTTTTGTTATTCCAATGGATGGTAACCTTGTCATTATGAAAGGTAGTCTTTTGTCGAGTTTTGTGTTACTCCAATGGATGGTAGCCTTGTCGTTATGGAAGGTAGTCTGTTGTCGACATTTTTGTTACTCCAATGGATGGTAGCATTGTCATTATGGAAGGTTGTCTGTCATTGAGATTTATGTTACTCCAATGGATTATAGCCTTGTCATTATGGAAGGTAGTCTGTTGTTCAGATTTTTGTTACTCCAATGGATAGTAGCCTTGACATTATGGAAGGTAGTCTGTCATTATGGATGGTAGTCTATTGTCGAGATTTTTGTTATTCCAATGGATGGTAACCTTGTCATTATAAAAGGTAGTCTTTTGTCGAGATTTTTGTTACTCCAATGGATGGTAGCCTTGTAATTATGGAAGGTAGTCTGTTGTCGAGATTTTTGTTACTCAAATGGATAGTAGCCTTGTCATTATGGAAGGTAGTCTATCGTTGAGATTTCTGTTACTCCAATGGATTGTAGGCTTGTAATTATGGAAGGTAGTTTGTCGTTGTGACTTTGATTACTCCAAGGGATTGTAGCCTTGTCATTATGGATGGTAGTCTGTTGTTCAGATTTTTGTTACTCCAATGGATAGTAGCCTTGATATTATGGAAGGTAGTCTGTCATTATGGAAGGTAGTCTGTTGTCGAGATTTTTGTTATTCCAATGGATGGTAACCTTGTCATTATAAAAGGTAGTCTTTTGTCGAGATTTTTGTTACTCCAATGGATGGTAGCCTTGTCATTATGGAAGGTAGTCTGTTGTTGAGATTTTTGTTACTCCAATGGATGGTAGCCTTATCATTATGGAAGGTTGTCTGTCGTTGAGATTTTTGTTACTCCAATGGATTATAGCCTTGTCATTATGGAAGGTAGTCTGTTGTTCAGATTTTTGTTACTCCAATGGGTAGTAGCCTTGACATTATGGAAGGTAGTCTGTCATTATGGATGGTTGTCTATTGTCGAGATTTTTGTTATTCCAATGGATGGTAACCTTGTCATTATAAAAGGTAGTGTTTTATCGAGATTTTTGTTACTCCAATGGATGGTAGCCTTGTAATTATGGAAGTTAGTCTGTTGTCGAGATTTTTGTTACTCCAATGGATGGTAGCCTTGTCATTATGGAAGGTAGTCTGTTGTCGTGATTTTTGTTACTCCAATGGATGGTAGCCTTTTCATTATGGAAGGTTGTCTTTCATTGAGATTTGTGTTACTCCAATGGATTATAGCCTTGTCATTATGGAATGTAGTCTGTTGTTCAGATTTTTGTTACTCCAATGGATAGTAGCCTTGACATTATGGAAGGTAGTCTGTCATTATGGATGGTAGTCTGTTGTCGAGATTTTTGTTATTCCAATGGATGGTAACCTTGTCATTATAAAAGGTAGTCTGTTGTCGAGATTTTTGTTACTCCAATGGATGGTAGCCTTGTAATTATGGAAGGTAGTCTGTTGTCGACATTTTTGTTACTCCAATGGATGGTAGCATTGTCATTATGGAAGGTAGTCTATCGTTGAGATTTATGTTACTCAAATGGATTGTAGGCTTGTAATTATGGAAGGTAGTCTGTCGTTGAGATTTCGATTACTCCAATGGATTGTAGCCTTGTCATTATGGAAGGTAATTTGTTGTTCAGATTTTTGTTACTCCAATGGATAGTAGCCTTGACATTATGGAAGGTAGTCTGTTATTATGGAAGGTAGTCTGTTGTCGAGATTTTTGTTATTCCAATGGATGGTAACCTTGTCATTATAAAAGGTAGTCTTTTGTCGAGTTTTTTGTTACTCCAATGGATGGTAGCCTTGTCGTTATGGAAGGTAGTCTGTTGTCGACATTTTTGTTACTCCAATGGATGGTAGCATTGTCATTATGGAAGGTTGTTTGTCGTTGAGATTTATGTTACTCCAATGGATTATAGCCTTGTCATTATGGAAGGTAGTCTGTTGTTCAGATTTTTGTTACTCCAATGGATAGTAGCCTTGACATTATGGAAGGTAGTCTGTCATTATGGATGGTAGTCTATTGTCGAGATTTTTGTTATTCCAATGGATGGTAACCTTGTCATTATAAAAGGTAGTCTTTTGTCGAGATTTTTGTTACTCCAATGGATGGTAGCCTTGTAATTATGGAAGGTAGTCTGTTGTCGAGATTTTTCTTACTCAAATGGATGGTAGCCTTGTCATTATGGAAGGTAGTCTATCGTTGAGATTTCTGTTACTCCAATGGATTGTAGGCTTGTAATTATGGAAGGTAGTCTGTCGTTGTGACTTCGATTACTCCAATGGATTGTAGCCTTGTCATTATGGATGGTAGTCTGTTGTTCAGATTTTTGTTACTCCAATTGATAGTAGCCTTGATATTATGGAAGGTAGTCTGTCATTATGGAAGGTAGTCTGTTGTCGAGATTTTTGTTATTCCAATGGATGGTAACCTTGTCATTATAAAAGGTAGTCTTTTGTCGAGATTTTTGTTACTCCAATGGATGGTAGCCTTGTCATTATGGAAGGTTGTCAGTCGTTGAGATTTTTGTTACTCCAATGGATTATAGCCTTGTCATTATGGAAGGTAGTCTGTTGGTCAGATTTTTGTTACTCCAATGGATAGTAGCCTTGACATTATGGAAGGTAGTCTGTCATTATGGATGGTAGTCTATTGTCGAGATTTTTGTTATTCCAATGGATGGTAACCTTGTCATTATAAAAGGTAGTCTTTTGTCGAGATTTTTGTTACTCCAATGGATGGTAGCCTTGTAATTATGGAAGGTAGTCTGTTGTCGAGATTTTTCTTACTCAAATGGATGGTAGCCTTGTCATTATGGAAGGTAGTCTATCGTTGAGATTTCTGTTACTCCAATGGATTGTAGGCTTGTAATTATGGAAGGTAGTCTGTCGTTGTGACTTCGATTACTCCAATGGATTGTAGCCTTGTCATTATGGATGGTAGTCTGTTGTTCAGATTTTTGTTACTCCAATGGATAGTAGCCTTGATATTATGGAAGGTAGTCTGTCATTATGGAAGGTAGTCTGTTGTCGAGATTTTTGTTATTCCAATGGATGGTAACCTTGTCATTATGGAAGGTAGTCTATTGTCGAGTTTTGTGTTACTCCAATGGATGGTAGCCTTGTCGTTATGGAAGGTAGTCTGTTGTCGACATTTTTGTTACTCCAATGGATGGTAGCATTGTCATTATGGAAGGTTGTCTGTCATTGAGATTTATGTTACTCCAATGGATTATAGCCTTGTCATTATGGAAAGTAGTCTGTTGTTCAGATTTTTGTTACTCCAATGGATAGTAGCCTTGACATTATGGAAGGTAGTCTGTCATTATGGATGGTAGTCTATTGTCGAGATTTTTGTTATTCCAATGGATGGTAACCTTGTCATTATAAAAGGTAGTCTTTTGTCGAGATTTTTGTTACTCCAATGGATGGTAGCCTTGTAATTATGGAAGGTAGTCTGTTGTCGAGATTTTTGTTACTCAAATGGATAGTAGCCTTGTCATTATGGAAGGTAGTCTATCGTTGAGATTTCTGTTACTCCAATGGATTGTAGGCTTGTAATTATGGAAGGTAGTTTGTCGTTGTGACTTTGATTACTCCAAGGGATTGTAGCCTTGTCATTATGGATGGTAGTCTGTTGTTCAGATTTTTGTTACTCCAATTGATAGTAGCCTTGATATTATGGAAGGTAGTCTGTCATTATGGAAGGTAGTCTGTTGTCGAGATTTTTGTTATTCCAATGGATGGTAACCTTGTCATTATAAAAGGTAGTCTTTTGTCGAGATTTTTGTTACTCCAATGGATGGTAGCCTTGTCATTATGGAAGGTAGTCTGTTGTTGAGATTTTTGTTACTCCAATGGATGGTAGCCTTATCATTATGGAAGGTTGTCTGTCGTTGAGATTTTTGTTACTCCAATGGATTATAGCCTTGTCATTATGGAAGGTAGTCTGTTGTTCAGATTTTTGTTACTCCAATGGGTAGTAGCCTTGACATTATGGAAGGTAGTCTGTGTTGGTGTAAGCCCTAGAGGCCAATACTTTTGGTACTTGTATCGAATTATTTATTAATAATAAAAGGCATTTCTTTATTATGTTTTCCAAAATAATAAAGTCCCTAGAATGGTTTATTGGTTTAATGAAATGTTAAGTGTGACTTAATCATGAGATCCCATTAAACATAAGAAACTATTCTTAAAGTATCCGTAGTCAAGCTTTAATGTGAAGTGGGATAACATTAAAGCATTAAGATTATTATGAAGATAGATTGATGATCACATCTCATGGATCATAGATAAGGAGTTATCAAGTCTTGACATAGGTATGAATATTAGGAGTAATATTTATACTGGATTGACCCGTTATGAGAATACTACATAGAATGTTATGCAAAGTGTCATAAGTTATTCTCATGATGATAATGGTGTATACCACCCTTCGACCTGAAACCACTATGGACCCTAGATGTAGAGTCAAGTACTTTATTGCTGATCAAACGTCATCCGTAACTGGATGACTATAAAGATGGTTGATGGGTACTTCACAAAGCATGCTAAGGGACATGAGTGACCTAGATGGAATTTGCTCATCCTGCATAACAGGATAAATGTCTAAGGGCCCAATATTGAACTGGACAAGGGTGACACAGTGTATGCCTTGTGTTCAATATAGACATGAGGGCAAAAGGGTAATTGTACAACACAAATATTATCACGGAAAAGGTTTGGTCAGATCACATGACATTTTCGTGACTTGGGTAACAGTGATGTGTTGCTAGATACCGCTCACTGTTTATTATATTAAATGTGTAATTTA
This sequence comes from Vicia faba, assembly GCA_948472305.1. Classification (NCBI taxonomy): domain Eukaryota; kingdom Viridiplantae; phylum Streptophyta; class Magnoliopsida; order Fabales; family Fabaceae; genus Vicia; species Vicia faba. Next base: position 558,879,081 of record OX451739.1, read on the forward strand.
ATATAATTGCCAACGTCGCGAAAACCTACAGGGTCACACACATAAGGACAGGTTGATGAGAGATAGAATAAATAAGGAACACCGTAAGGTACGGTGCACTTAAGTGTAATACGGAAAGTGGTAAGGTACCACGTGGATAAGTGATATATGGTACATCATAAGGTATGATGTCCATAAGCTTAATTGGGCTTTTAGCTTATAGCCTTAATTGGGCTTTTAGCTTGTAGCCCACACGAGTGATTCTATAAATAGATCACTTGTGATGAAGTTTTTTCACTTGATGCATTTTCGTTTTTGACTCTCTCTCTCACTCAAGGTTTCCGTTCGTGATCAGCTAGCACTGTGACCGGAAGCGATCTGTTCGTGTGGACTGAGTAGAGGCGTTGTTCTTCATCAACGCTCGTGATCACGACATCAAAGGTCTAAATCGCCACAAGAGGTAAAACTTTCTATCACTGACCATGCTCATTCGTAAGGATCTCTAAAGGAAAATTTTATATTCCGCTGCGTTTTGATCGCAATTTTCCTTCAGTCTGTCATTATGGATGGTTGTCTATTGTCGAGATTTTTGTTATTCCAATGGATGGTAACCTTGTCATTATAAAAGGTAGTGTTTTATCGAGATTTTTGTTACTCCAATGGATGGTAGCCTTGTAATTATGGAAGTTAGTCTGTTGTCGAGATTTTTGTTACTCCAATGGATGGTAGCCTTGTCATTATGGAAGGTAGTCTGTTGTCGTGATTTTTGTTACTCCAATGGATGGTAGCCTTTTCATTATGGAAGGTTGTCTTTCATTGAGATTTGTGTTACTCCAATGGATTATAGCCTTGTCATTATGGAATGTAGTCTGTTGTTCAGATTTTTGTTACTCCAATGGATAGTAGCCTTGACATTATGGAAGGTAGTCTGTCATTATGGATGGTAGTCTGTTGTCGAGATTTTTGTTATTCCAATGGATGGTAACCTTGTCATTATAAAAGGTAGTCTGTTGTCGAGATTTTTGTTACTCCAATGGATGGTAGCCTTGTAATTATGGAAGGTAGTCTGTTGTCGACATTTTTGTTACTCCAATGGATGGTAGCATTGTCATTATGGAAGGTAGTCTATCGTTGAGATTTATGTTACTCAAATGGATTGTAGGCTTGTAATTATGGAAGGTAGTCTGTCGTTGAGATTTCGATTACTCCAATGGATTGTAGCCTTGTCATTATGGAAGGTAATTTGTTGTTCAGATTTTTGTTACTCCAATGGATAGTAGCCTTGACATTATGGAAGGTAGTCTGTTATTATGGAAGGTAGTCTGTTGTCGAGATTTTTGTTATTCCAATGGATGGTAACCTTGTCATTATAAAAGGTAGTCTTTTGTCGAGTTTTTTGTTACTCCAATGGATGGTAGCCTTGTCGTTATGGAAGGTAGTCTGTTGTCGACATTTTTGTTACTCCAATGGATGGTAGCATTGTCATTATGGAAGGTTGTTTGTCGTTGAGATTTATGTTACTCCAATGGATTATAGCCTTGTCATTATGGAAGGTAGTCTGTTGTTCAGATTTTTGTTACTCCAATGGATAGTAGCCTTGACATTATGGAAGGTAGTCTGTCATTATGGATGGTAGTCTATTGTCGAGATTTTTGTTATTCCAATGGATGGTAACCTTGTCATTATAAAAGGTAGTCTTTTGTCGAGATTTTTGTTACTCCAATGGATGGTAGCCTTGTAATTATGGAAGGTAGTCTGTTGTCGAGATTTTTCTTACTCAAATGGATGGTAGCCTTGTCATTATGGAAGGTAGTCTATCGTTGAGATTTCTGTTACTCCAATGGATTGTAGGCTTGTAATTATGGAAGGTAGTCTGTCGTTGTGACTTCGATTACTCCAATGGATTGTAGCCTTGTCATTATGGATGGTAGTCTGTTGTTCAGATTTTTGTTACTCCAATGGATAGTAGCCTTGATATTATGGAAGGTAGTCTGTCATTATGGAAGGTAGTCTGTTGTCGAGATTTTTGTTATTCCAATGGATGGTAACCTTGTCATTATAAAAGGTAGTCTTTTGTCGAGATTTTTGTTACTCCAATGGATGGTAGCCTTGTCATTATGGAAGGTTGTCAGTCGTTGAGATTTTTGTTACTCCAATGGATTATAGCCTTGTCATTATGGAAGGTAGTCTGTTGGTCAGATTTTTGTTACTCCAATGGATAGTAGCCTTGACATTATGGAAGGTAGTCTGTCATTATGGATGGTAGTCTATTGTCGAGATTTTTGTTATTCCAATGGATGGTAACCTTGTCATTATAAAAGGTAGTCTTTTGTCGAGATTTTTGTTACTCCAATGGATGGTAGCCTTGTAATTATGGAAGGTAGTCTGTTGTCGAGATTTTTCTTACTCAAATGGATGGTAGCCTTGTCATTATGGAAGGTAGTCTATCGTTGAGATTTCTGTTACTCCAATGGATTGTAGGCTTGTAATTATGGAAGGTAGTCTGTCGTTGTGACTTCGATTACTCCAATGGATTGTAGCCTTGTCATTATGGATGGTAGTCTGTTGTTCAGATTTTTGTTACTCCAATGGATAGTAGCCTTGATATTATGGAAGGTAGTCTGTCATTATGGAAGGTAGTCTGTTGTCGAGATTTTTGTTATTCCAATGGATGGTAACCTTGTCATTATGGAAGGTAGTCTGTTGTTGAGATTTTTGTTACTCCAATGGATGGTAGCCTTGTCATTATGGAAGGTTGTCAGTCGTTGAGATTTTTGTTACTCCAATGGATTATAGCCTTGTCATTATGGAAGGTAGTCTGTTGTTCAGATTTTTGTTACTCCAATGGGTAGTAGCCTTGACATTATGGAAGGTAGTCTGTCCCTATGGATGGTAGTCTATTGTCGAGATTTTTGTTATTCCAATGGATGGTAACCTTGTCATTATAAAAGGTAGTCTTTTGTCGAGATTTTTGTTACTCCAATGGATGGTAGCGTTGTAATTATGGAAGGTAGTCTGTTGTCGAGATTTTTGTTACTCCAATGGATGCTAGCCTTGTCATTATGGAAGGTAGTCTATTGTCGAGATTTTTGTTACTCCAATGGATGGTAGCCTTGTCGTTATGGAAGGTAGTCTGTTGTCGACATTTTTGTTACTCCAATGGATGGTAGCATTGTCATTATGGAAGGTTGTCTGTCGTTGAGATTTATGTTACTCCAATGGATTATAGCCTTGTCATTATGGAAGGTAGTCTGTTGTTCAGATTTTTGTTACTCCAATGGATAGTAGCCTTGACATTATGGAAGGTAATCTGTCATTATGGATGGTAGTCTATTGTCGAGATTTTTGTTATTCCAATGGATGGTAACCTTGTCATTATAAAAGGTAGTCTTTTGTCGAGATTTTTGTTACTCCAATGGATGGTAGCCTTGTAATTATGGAAGGTAGTCTGTTGTCGAGATTTTTCTTACTCAAATGGATGGTAGCCTTGTCATTATGGAAGGTAGTCTATCGTTGAGATTTCTGTTACTCCAATGGATTGTAGGCTTGTAATTATGGAAGGTAGTCTGTCGTTGTGACTTCGATTACTCCAATGGATTGTAGCCTTGTCATTATGGATGGTAGTCTGTTGTTCAGATTTTTGTTACTCCAATGGATAGTAGCCTTGATATTATGGAAGGTAGTCTGTCATTATGGAAGGTAGTCTGTTGTCGAGATTTTTGTTATTCCAATGGATGGTAACCTTGTCATTATAAAAGGTAGTCTTTTGTCGAGATTTTTGTTACTCAAATGGATGGTAGCCTTGTCATTATGGAAGGTAGTCTGTTGTTGAGATTTTTGTTACTCCAATGGATGGTAGCCTTATCATTATGGAAGGTTGTCTGTCGTTGAGATTTTTGTTACTCCAATGGATTATAGCCTTGTCATTATGGAAGGTAGTCTGTTGTTCAGATTTTTGTTACTCCAATGGGTAGTAGCCTTGACATTATGGAAGGTAGTCTGTCATTATGGATGGTTGTCTATTGTCGAGATTTTTGTTATTCCAATGGATGGTAACCTTGTCATTATAAAAGGTAGTGTTTTATCGAGATTTTTGTTACTCCAATGGATGGTAGCCTTGTAATTATGGAAGTTAGTCTGTTGTCGAGATTTTTGTTACTCCAATGGATGGTAGCCTTGTCATTATGGAAGGTAGTCTATCGTTGAGATTTCTGTTACTCCAATGGATTGTAGGCTTGTAATTATGGAAGGTAGTCTGTCGTTGAGATTTCGATTACTCCAATGGATTGTAGCCTTGTCATTATGGAAGGTAATTTGTTGTTCAGATTTTTGTTACTCCAATGGATAGTAGCCTTGACATTATGGAAGGTAGTCTGTTATTATGGAAGGTAGTCTGTTGTCGAGATTTTTGTTATTCCAATGGATGGTAACCTTGTCATTATGAAAGGTAGTCTTTTGTCGAGTTTTGTGTTACTCCAATGGATGGTAGCCTTGTCGTTATGGAAGGTAGTCTGTTGTCGACATTTTTGTTACTCCAATGGATGGTAGCATTGTCATTATGGAAGGTTGTCTGTCATTGAGATTTATGTTACTCCAATGGATTATAGCCTTGTCATTATGGAAGGTAGTCTGTTGTTCAGATTTTTGTTACTCCAATGGATAGTAGCCTTGACATTATGGAAGGTAGTCTGTCATTATGGATGGTAGTCTATTGTCGAGATTTTTGTTATTCCAATGGATGGTAACCTTGTCATTATAAAAGGTAGTCTTTTGTCGAGATTTTTGTTACTCCAATGGATGGTAGCCTTGTAATTATGGAAGGTAGTCTGTTGTCGAGATTTTTGTTACTCAAATGGATAGTAGCCTTGTCATTATGGAAGGTAGTCTATCGTTGAGATTTCTGTTACTCCAATGGATTGTAGGCTTGTAATTATGGAAGGTAGTTTGTCGTTGTGACTTTGATTACTCCAAGGGATTGTAGCCTTGTCATTATGGATGGTAGTCTGTTGTTCAGATTTTTGTTACTCCAATGGATAGTAGCCTTGATATTATGGAAGGTAGTCTGTCATTATGGAAGGTAGTCTGTTGTCGAGATTTTTGTTATTCCAATGGATGGTAACCTTGTCATTATAAAAGGTAGTCTTTTGTCGAGATTTTTGTTACTCCAATGGATGGTAGCCTTGTCATTATGGAAGGTAGTCTGTTGTTGAGATTTTTGTTACTCCAATGGATGGTAGCCTTATCATTATGGAAGGTTGTCTGTCGTTGAGATTTTTGTTACTCCAATGGATTATAGCCTTGTCATTATGGAAGGTAGTCTGTTGTTCAGATTTTTGTTACTCCAATGGGTAGTAGCCTTGACATTATGGAAGGTAGTCTGTCATTATGGATGGTTGTCTATTGTCGAGATTTTTGTTATTCCAATGGATGGTAACCTTGTCATTATAAAAGGTAGTGTTTTATCGAGATTTTTGTTACTCCAATGGATGGTAGCCTTGTAATTATGGAAGTTAGTCTGTTGTCGAGATTTTTGTTACTCCAATGGATGGTAGCCTTGTCATTATGGAAGGTAGTCTGTTGTCGTGATTTTTGTTACTCCAATGGATGGTAGCCTTTTCATTATGGAAGGTTGTCTTTCATTGAGATTTGTGTTACTCCAATGGATTATAGCCTTGTCATTATGGAATGTAGTCTGTTGTTCAGATTTTTGTTACTCCAATGGATAGTAGCCTTGACATTATGGAAGGTAGTCTGTCATTATGGATGGTAGTCTGTTGTCGAGATTTTTGTTATTCCAATGGATGGTAACCTTGTCATTATAAAAGGTAGTCTGTTGTCGAGCTTTTTGTTACTCCAATGGATGGTAGCCTTGTAATTATGGAAGGTAGTCTGTTGTCGACATTTTTGTTACTCCAATGGATGGTAGCATTGTCATTATGGAAGGTAGTCTATCGTTGAGATTTATGTTACTCAAATGGATTGTAGGCTTGTAATTATGGAAGGTAGTCTGTCGTTGAGATTTCGATTACTCCAATGGATTGTAGCCTTGTCATTATGGAAGGTAATTTGTTGTTCAGATTTTTGTTACTCCAATGGATAGTAGCCTTGACATTATGGAAGGTAGTCTGTTATTATGGAAGGTAGTCTGTTGTCGAGATTTTTGTTATTCCAATGGATGGTAACCTTGTCATTATAAAAGGTAGTCTTTTGTCGAGTTTTTTGTTACTCCAATGGATGGTAGCCTTGTCGTTATGGAAGGTAGTCTGTTGTCGACATTTTTGTTACTCCAATGGATGGTAGCATTGTCATTATGGAAGGTTGTTTGTCGTTGAGATTTATGTTACTCCAATGGATTATAGCCTTGTCATTATGGAAGGTAGTCTGTTGTTCAGATTTTTGTTACTCCAATGGATAGTAGCCTTGACATTATGGAAGGTAGTCTGTCATTATGGATGGTAGTCTATTGTCGAGATTTTTGTTATTCCAATGGATGGTAACCTTGTCATTATAAAAGGTAGTCTTTTGTCGAGATTTTTGTTACTCCAATGGATGGTAGCCTTGTAATTATGGAAGGTAGTCTGTTGTCGAGATTTTTCTTACTCAAATGGATGGTAGCCTTGTCATTATGGAAGGTAGTCTATCGTTGAGATTTCTGTTACTCCAATGGATTGTAGGCTTGTAATTATGGAAGGTAGTCTGTCGTTGTGACTTCGATTACTCCAATGGATTGTAGCCTTGTCATTATGGATGGTAGTCTGTTGTTCAGATTTTTGTTACTCCAATGGATAGTAGCCTTGATATTATGGAAGGTAGTCTGTCATTATGGAAGGTAGTCTGTTGTCGAGATTTTTGTTATTCCAATGGATGGTAACCTTGTCATTATAAAAGGTAGTCTTTTGTCGAGATTTTTGTTACTCCAATGGATGGTAGCCTTGTCATTATGGAAGGTTGTCAGTCGTTGAGATTTTTGTTACTCCAATGGATTATAGCCTTGTCATTATGGAAGGTAGTCTGTTGGTCAGATTTTTGTTACTCCAATGGATAGTAGCCTTGACATTATGGAAGGTAGTCTGTCATTATGGATGGTAGTCTATTGTCGAGATTTTTGTTATTCCAATGGATGGTAACCTTGTCATTATAAAAGGTAGTCTTTTGTCGAGATTTTTGTTACTCCAATGGATGGTAGCCTTGTAATTATGGAAGGTAGTCTGTTGTCGAGATTTTTCTTACTCAAATGGATGGTAGCCTTGTCATTATGGAAGGTAGTCTATCGTTGAGATTTCTGTTACTCCAATGGATTGTAGGCTTGTAATTATGGAAGGTAGTCTGTCGTTGTGACTTCGATTACTCCAATGGATTGTAGCCTTGTCATTATGGATGGTAGTCTGTTGTTCAGATTTTTGTTACTCCAATGGATAGTAGCCTTGATATTATGGAAGGTAGTCTGTCATTATGGAAGGTAGTCTGTTGTCGAGATTTTTGTTATTCCAATGGATGGTAACCTTGTCATTATGGAAGGTAGTCTATTGTTGAGATTTTTGTTACTCCAATGGATGGTAGCCTTGTCATTATGGAAGGTTGTCAGTCGTTGAGATTTTTGTTACTCCAATGGATTATAGCCTTGTCATTATGGAAGGTAGTCTGTTGTTCAGATTTTTGTTACTCCAATGGGTAGTAGCCTTGACATTATGGAAGGTAGTCTGTCCCTATGGATGGTAGTCTATTGTCGAGATTTTTGTTATTCCAATGGATGGTAACCTTGTCATTATAAAAGGTAGTCTTTTGTCGAGATTTTTGTTACTCCAATGGATGGTAGCGTTGTAATTATGGAAGGTAGTCTGTTGTCGAGATTTTTGTTACTCCAATGGATGGTAGCCTTGTCATTATGGAAGGTAGTCTATTGTCGAGATTTTTGTTACTCCAATGGATGGTAGCCTTGTCATTATGGAAGGTTGTCTGTCGTTGAGATTTATATTACTCCAATGGATTATAGCCTTGTCATTATGGAAGGTAGTCTGTTGTTTAGATTTTTGTTACTCCAATGGATAGTAGCCTTGACATTATGGAAGGTAGCCTGTCATTATGGAAGGTAGTCTATTGTCGAGATTTTTTTTATTCCAATGGATGGTAACCTTGTCATTATAAAAGGTAGTCTTTTGTCGATATTTTTGTTACTCCAATGGATGGTAGCATTGTAATTATGGAAGGTAGTCTGTTGTCGAGATTTTTGTTACTCCAATGGATGGTAGCCTTGTCATTATGGAAGGTAGTCTATCGTTGAGATTTTTGTTACTCCAATGGATTGTAGCCTTGTCATTATGGAAGGTAGTCTGTCGTTTAGATTTCGATTACTCCAATGGATTGTAGCCTTGTCATTATGGATGGTAGTCTGTTGTTCAGATTTTTGTTACTCCAATGGATAGTAGCCTTGATATTATGGAAGGTAGTCTGTAATTATAAAACGTAGTCTTTTGTCGAGATTTTTGTTACTCCAATGGATGGTAGCCTTGTCATTATGGAAGGTAGTCTGTTGTCGAGATTTTTGTTACTCCAATGGATGGTAGCCTTGTCATTATGGAAGGTTGTCTTTCATTGAGATTTGTGTTACTCCAATGGATTATAGCCTTGTCATTATGGAATGTAGTCTGTTGTTCAGATTTTTGTTACTCCAATGGATAGTAGGCTTGACATTATGGAAGGTAGTCTGTCATTATGGATGGTAGTCTATTGTCGAGATTTTTGTTATTCCAATGGATCGTAGCCTTGTAATTATGGAAGGTAGTCTGTTGTCGAGATTTTTGTTACTCCAATGGATGGTAGCCTTGTAATTATGGAAGGTAGTCTGTTGTCGAGATTTTTGTTACTCCAATGGATGGTAGCCTTGTCATTATGGAAGGTAGTCTATCGTTGAGATTTCTGTTACTCCAATGGATTGTAGGCTTGTAATTATGGAAGGTAGTCTGTCGTTGAGATTTCGATTACTCCAATGGATTGTAGCCTTGTCATTATGAAAGGTAATTTGTTGTTCAGATTTTTGTTACTCCAATGGATAGTAGCGTTGACATTATGGAAGGTAGTCTGTTATTATGGAAGGTAGTCTGTTGTCGAGATTTTTGTTATTCCAATGGATGGTAACCTTGTCATTATAAAAGGTAGTCTTTTGTCGAGATTTTTGTTACTCCAATGGATGGTAGCCTTGTCGTTTAGAAGGTAGTCTGTTGTCGACATTTTTCTAACTCCAATGGATGGTAGCATTGTCATTATGGAAGGTTGTCTGTCGTTGAGATTTATGTTACTCCAATGGATTATAGCCTTGTCATTATGGAAGGTAGTCTGTTGTTCAGATTTTTGTTACTCCAATGGATAGTAGCCTTGACATTATGGAAGGTAGACTATCATTATGGATGGTAGTCTATTGTCGAGATTTTTGTTATTCCAATGGATGGTAACCTTGTCATTATAAAATGTAGTCTTTTCTCGAGATTTTTGTTACTCCAATGGATGGTAGCCTTGTAATTATGGAAGGTAGTCTGTTGTCGAGATTTTTGTTACTCAAATGGATGGTAGCCTTGTCATTATGGAAGGTAGTCTATCGTTGAGATTTCTGTTACTCCAATGGATTGTAGGCTTGTAATTATGGAAGGTAGTCTGTCGTTGTGACTTCAATTACTCCAATGGATTGTAGCCTTGTCATTATGGATGGTAGTCTGTTGTTCAGATTTTTGTTACTCCAATGGATAGTAGCCTTGATATTATGGAAGGTAGTCTGTCATTATGGAAGGTAGTCTGTTGTCGAGATTTTTGTTATTCCAATGGATGGTAACCTTGTCATTATAAAAGGTAGTCTTTTGTCGAGATTTTTGTTACTCCAATGGATGGTAGCCTTGTCATTATGGAAGGTAGTCTGTTGTTGAGATTTTTGTTACTCCAATGGATGGTAGCCTTGTCATTATGGAAGGTTGTCAGTCGTTGAGATTTTGGTTACTCCAATGGATTATAGCCTTGTCATTATGGAAGGTAGTCTGTTGTTCAGATTTTTGTTACTCCAATGGGTAGTAGCCTTAACATTATGGAAGGTAGTCTGTCCCTATGGATGGTAGTCTATTGTCGAGATTTTTGTTATTCCAATGGATGGTAACCTTGTCATTATAAAAGGTAGTCTTTTGTCGAGATTTTTGTTACTCCAATGGATGGTAGCGTTGTAATTATGGAAGGTAGTCTGTTGTCGAGATTTTTGTTACTCCAATGGATGGTAGCCTTGTCATTATGGAAGGTAGTCTATTGTCGAGATTTTTGTTACTCCAATGGATGGTAGCCTTGTCATTATGGAAGGTTGTCTGTCGTTGAGATTTATATTACTCCAATGGATTATAGCCTTGTCATTATGGAAGGTAGTCTGTTGTTCAGATTTTTGTTACTCCAATGGATAGTAGCCTTGACATTATGGAAGGTAGCCTGTCATTATGGAAGGTAGTCTATTGTCGAGATTTTTTTTATTCCAATGGATGGTAACCTTGTCATTATAAAAGGTAGTCTTTTGTCGATATTTTTGTTACTCCAATGGATGGTAGCATTGTAATTATGGAAGGTAGTCTGTTGTCGAGATTTTTGTTACTCCAATGGATGGTAGCCTTGTCATTATGGAAGGTAGTCTATCGTTGAGATTTTTGTTACTCCAATGGATTGTAGCCTTGTCATTATGGAAGGTAGTCTGTCGTTTAGATTTCGATTACTCCAATGGATTGTAGCCTTGTCATTATGGATGGTAGTCTGTTGTTCAGATTTTTGTTACTCCAATGGATAGTAGCCTTGATATTATGGAAGGTAGTCTGTAATTATAAAACGTAGTCTTTTGTCGAGATTTTTGTTACTCCAATGGATGGTAGCCTTGTCATTATGGAAGGTAGTCTGTTGTCGAGATTTTTGTTACTCCAATGGATGGTAGCCTTGTCATTATGGAAGGTTGTCTTTCATTGAGATTTGTGTTACTCCAATGGATTATAGCCTTGTCATTATGGAATGTAGTCTGTTGTTCAGATTTTTGTTACTCCAATGGATAGTAGGCTTGACATTATGGAAGGTAGTCTGTCATTATGGATGGTAGTCTATTGTCGAGATTTTTGTTATTCCAATGGATCGTAGCCTTGTAATTATGGAAGGTAGTCTGTTGTCGAGATTTTTGTTACTCCTATGGATGGTAGCCTTGTAATTATGGAAGGTAGTCTGTTGTCGAGATTTTTGTTACTCCAATGGATGGTAGCCTTGTCATTATGGAAGGTAGTCTATCGTTGAGATTTCTGTTACTCCAATGGATTGTAGGCTTGTAATTATGGAAGGTAGTCTGTCGTTGAGATTTCGATTACTCCAATGGATTGTAGCCTTGTCATTATGAAAGGTAATTTGTTGTTCAGATTTTTGTTACTCCAATGGATAGTAGCCTTGACATTATGGAAGGTAGTCTGTTATTATGGAAGGTAGTCTGTTGTCGAGATTTTTGTTATTCCAATGGATGGTAACCTTGTCATTATAAAAGGTAGTCTTTTGTCGATATTTTTGTTACTCCAATGGATGGTAGCCTTGTCGTTTAGAAGGTAGTCTGTTGTCGACATTTTTCTAACTCCAATGGATGGTAGCATTGTCATTATGGAAGGTTGTCTGTCGTTGAGATTTATGTTACTCCAATGGATTATAGCCTTGTCATTATGGAAGGTAGTCTGTTGTTCAGATTTTTGTTACTCCAATGGATAGTAGCCTTGACATTATGGAAGGTAGACTATCATTATGGATGGTAGTCTATTGTCGAGATTTTTGTTATTCCAATGGATGGTAACCTTGTCATTATAAAATGTAGTCTTTTCTCGAGATTTTTGTTACTCCAATGGATGGTAGCCTTGTAATTATGGAAGGTAGTCTGTTGTCGAGATTTTTGTTACTCAAATGGATGGTAGCCTTGTCATTATGGAAGGTAGTCTATCATTGAGATTTCTGTTACTCCAATGGATTGTAGGCTTGTAATTATGGAAGGTAGTCTGTCGTTGTGACTTCGATTACTCCAATGGATTGTAGCCTTGTCATTATGGATGGTAGTCTGTTGTTCAGATTTTTGTTACTCCAATGGATAGTAGCCTTGATATTATGGAAGGTAGTCTGTCATTATGGAAGGTAGTCTGTTGTCGAGATTTTTGTTATTCCAATGGATGGTAACCTTGTCATTATATAAGGTAGTCTTTTATCGAGATTTTTGTTAATCCAATGGATGGTAGCCTTGTCATTATGGAAGGTAGTCTGTTGTTGAGATTTTTGTTACTCCAATGGATGGTAGCCTTATCATTATGGAAGGTTGTCTGTCGTTGAGATTTTTGTTACTCCAATGGATTATAGCCTTGTCATTATGGAAGGTAGTCTGTTGTTCAGATTTTTGTTACTCCAATGGGTAGTAGCCTTGACATTATGGAAGGTAGTCTGTCATTATGGATGGTTGTCTATTGTCGAGATTTTTGTTATTCCAATGGATGGTAACCTTGTCATTATAAAAGGTAGTGTTTTATCGAGATTTTTGTTACTCCAATGGATGGTAGCCTTGTAATTATGGAAGTTAGTCTGTTGTCGAGATTTTTGTTACTCCAATGGATGGTAGCCTTGTCATTATGGAAGGTAGTCTATCATTGAGATTTCTGTTACTCCAATGGATTGTAGTATTGTAATTATGGAAGGTAGTCTGTCGTTGTGACTTCGATTACTCCAATGGATTGTAGCCTTGTCATTATGGATGGTAGTCTGTTGATCAGATTTTTGTTACTCCAATGGATAGTAGCCTTGATATTATGGAAGGTAGTCTGTCATTATGGAAGGTAGTCTGTTGTCGAGATTTTTGTTATTCCAATGGATGGTAACCTTGTCATTATAAAAGGAAGTCTTTTGTCGAGATTTTTGTTACTCCAATGGATGGTAGCCTTGTCATTATGGAAGTTAGTCTGTTGTTGAGATTTTTGTTACTCCAATGGATGGTAGCCTTGTCATTATGGAAGGTTGTCTGTCGTTGAGATTTTTGTTACTCCAATGGATTATAGCCTTATCATTATGGAAGGTAGTCTGTTGTTCAGATTTTTGTTACTCCAATGGGTAGTAGCCTTGACATTATGGAAGGTAGTCTGTCACTATGGATGGTAGTCTATTGTCGAGATTTTTGTTATTCTTATGGATGGTAACCTTGTCATTATAAAAGGTAGTCTTTTATCGAGATTTTTGTTACTCCAATGGATGGTAACCTTGTAATTATGGAAGGTAGTCTGTTGTCGAGATTTTTGTTACTCCAATGGATGGTAGCCTTGTCATTATGGAAGGTAGTCTATCGTTGAGATTTCTGTTACTCCAATGGATTGTAGCCTTGTAATTATGGAAGGTAGTCTGTCGTTGAGATTTATGTTACTCCAATGGATTATAGCCTTGTCATTATGGAAGGTAGTCTGTTGTTCAGATTTTTGTTACTCCAATGGATAGTAGCCTTGACATTATGGAAGGTAGTCTATTGTCGAGATTTTTGTTATTCCAATGGATGGTAACCTTGTCATTATAAAAGGTAGTCTTTTGTCGATATTTTTGTTACTCCAATGGATGGTAGCCTTGTAATTATGGAAGGTAGTCTGTTGTCGAGATTTTTGTTACTCCAATGGATGGTAGCCTTGTCATTATGGAAGGTAGTCTATCGTTGAGATTTTTGTTACTCCAATGGATTGTAGCCTTATCGTTATGGAAGGTAGTATGTCGTTGAGATTTCGATTACTCCAATTGATTGTAGCCTTGTCATTATGGATGGTAGTCTGTGGTTCAGATTTTTGTTACTCCAATGGTTAGTAGCCTTGATATTATGGAAGGTAGTCTGTCATTATAAAACGTAGTCTTTTGTCGAGATTTTTGTTACTCCAATGGATGGTAGCCTTGTCATTATGGAAGGTAGTTTGTTGTCGAGATTTTTGTTATTCCAATGGATGGTAGCCTTGTCATTATGGAAGGTTGTCTTTCGTTGAGATTTTTGTTACTCCAATGGATTATAGCCTTGTCATTATGGAAGGTAGTCTGTTGTTTAGATTTTTGTTACTCCAATGGATAGTAGCCTTGACATTATCGAAGGTAGTCTGTCATTATGGATGGTAGTCTATTGTCGAGATTTTTGTTATTCCAATGGATGGTAGCCTTGTAATTATGGAAGGTAGTCTGTTGTCGAGATTTTTGTTACTCCAATGGATGGTAGCCTTGTCATTATGGAAGGTAGTCTATCGTTGAGATTTTTGTTACTCCAATGGATTATAGGCTAGTAATTATGGAAGGTAGTCTGTCGTTGAGAATTCGATTACTCCAATGGATTGTAGCCTTGTCATTATGGAAGGTAATTTGTTGTTCAGATTTTTGTTACTCTAATGGATAGTAGCCTTGACATTATGGAAGGTAGTCTGTCATTATGGAAGGTAGTCTGTTGTCGAGATTTTGGTTATTCCAATGGATGGTAACCTTGTCATTACAAAAGGTAGTCTTTTGTCGAGATTTTTGTTACTCCAATGGATGGTAGCCTTGTCGTTATGGAAGGTAGTCTGTTGTCGACATTTTTGTTACTCCAATGGATGGTAGCCTTGTCATTATGGAAGGTTGTCTGTCGTTGAGATTTATGTTACTCCAATGGATTATAGCCTTGTCATTATGGAAGGTAGTCTGTTGTTCATATTTTTGTTACTCCAATGGATAGTAGCCTTGACATTATGGAAGGTAGTCTGTCATTATGGAAGGTAGTCTGTTGTCGAGATTTTTGTTATTCCAATGGATGGTAACCTTGTCATTATAAAAGGTAGTCTTTTGTCGAGATTTTTGTTACTCCAATGGATGGTAGCCTTGTAATTATGGAAGGTAGTCTGTTGTCGAGATTTTTGTTACTCCAATGGATGGTAGCCTTGTCATTATGGAAGGTAGTCTGTCGTTGAGATTTCTGTTACTCCAATGGATTGTAGCCTTGTCATTATGGAAGGTAGTCTATTGTTCAGATTTTTGTTACTCTAAAGGATGGTAGCCTTGTCATTATAGAAGGTAGTATGTCATTATAGAAGGTAGTCTATTGTCGATATTTTTGTTATTCCAATGGATGGTAACCTTGTCATTATAAAAGGTAGCCTTTTATCGAGATTTCTGTTACTCCAATGGATGGTAGCCTTGTTATTATGGAAGGTAGTTTGTTGTCGAGATTTTTGTTACTCCAATGGATGGTATCCTTATCATTATGGAAGGTTGTCTATCGTTGAGATTTCTGTTACTCCAATGGATTATAGCCTTGTCATTATGGAAGGTAGTCTGTTGTTCAGATTTTTGTTACTCCAATGGATAGTAGCCTTGATATTATGGAAGGTAGTCTGTCATTATGGAAGGTAGTCTGTTGTCGAGATTTTTGTTATTCCAATGGATGGTAACCTTGTCATTATAAAAGGTAGTCTTTTATCGAGATTTTTGTTACTCCAATGGATGGTAGCCTTTTCATTATGGAAGGTAGTCTGTCGTCATGATTTTTGTTACTTCAATTGATCGTAGCCTTGTCATTATGGAAGGTAGTTTGTTGTCGAGATTTTTTTTACTCCAATGGATGTTAGCCTTGTCATTATGGAAGGTGGTTTGTCGTTGTGATTTTTGTCACTCCAATGGATGGTAGGCTTGTCACTATGGACGGTAGTCTGTTGTGCAAATTTTTGTTACTCCAATGGAAGGTAGCCTTGTCATTATGGAAGGTAGTGTATTGTCGAGAGTCTTGTTACTCCAATGGATGGTAGCCTTGTCATTTTGGATGGTAGTTTGTTGTCGATATTTTACTTATTCCAATGGATGGTAGCCTTCTCATTAGGGAAGGTAGTCTATTTTCAATATTTTTGTTACCCTAATGGATGGTAGCCTTTTCATTATGGAAGGTAGTCTGTAGTAGAGATTTTTGTTACTACAAGGGATGGTAGCCTTGTCATTATGGAAGGTAATCTGTTGTCGATATTTTGGTTACTACAATGGATGGTAGCCTTGTCATTATGGAACATAGTCTATTGTAGATATTTTTGTTACTCCAATGCATGGTAGACTTGTCACTATGGAAGGTAGCCTGTTGTTCATATTTTTGTTACTCCAATGGATGGTAGCCTTGTCATTATGGAAGGTAGTCTATTATCGAGATATTTGTTACTCCAATGGATGGTAGCCTTGTCATTATGGAAGGTTATTTCTTGTCGAGATTTTTGTTAGTCCAATGGATGGTAGACTTATCATTATGGAAGGTAGAATGTTGTCGAGATTTTTGTCATTCCATTGGATGGTAGCCTTGTCATTATGGAAGGTAGTTTGTTCTCGAGTTTTACTTATTTCAATAGATGGTAGCCTTGTAATTTTGGAAGGTAGTCTGTGACCATGATTTTTGTTACTCCAATGGATGGTATCCTTGTCATTATGGAAGGTAGTCTGTTGTCGAGAATTTTGGTACTCCAATGGATTGTAGCCTTGTCATTATGGAACATAGTTTGTTGTCGATGTTTTTGTTACTCCAATGGATGGTAGCCTTGTCATTATGGAAGGTAGTTTGTTGTCCATATTTTTGTTATTCCAATGGATGGTAGCCTTGTCATTAGGGAAGGTAGTCTATTGTCGATATTTTTGTTACTCTAGTGGATTGTAGCCATGTCATGGAAGGTAGTCTGTCGTCGAGATTTTTGTTACTTCAATGGATGGTAGCCTTGTCATTATGGAAGGTAGTTTGTTGTCGAGATATTTGTTACTCCAATTGATGCTAGCCTTGTCATTATGGAAGGTAGTCTGTCGTTTTGATTTCTGTCACTCCAATGGATGGTAGCCTTGTCACTATGGAAGGTAGTCTGTTGTTCATATTTTTGTTACTCCAATGGAAGGTAGCCTTGTCATTATGGCAGGTAGTTTTTTGTCGAGATGTTTGTTACTCCAATGGATTATAGACTTATCATTATGGAAGGTAGAATGTTGTCTATATTTTTTTCATTCCATTGGATGGTAGCCTTGTCATTATGGAAGGTAGTCTATTCTCGAGATTTTTCTTATTCCAATAGATGGTAGCCTTGTAATTATGGAAGGTAGTTTGTGGCCGAGATTTTTGTTACTCCAATGGATGGTATCCTTGTCATTATGGAAGGTAGTCTGTTGTCGAGAATTTTGTTACTCAATGGATTGTAGCCTTGTCATTACGGAATATAGTCTGTTATCGATGTTTTTGTTACTCCAATGGATGGTAGCCTTGTCATTATGGAAGGTAGTTTGTTATCGATATTTTTCTTCTTCCAATGGATGGTAGCCTTGTAATTAGGGAAGGTAGTATGTTGTCGATATTTTTGTTACTCCAGTGGATTGTAGCCTTATCATTATGGAAGGTAGTCTGTCGTCGAGATTTTTGTTACTTCAATGGATGGTAGCCTTGTCATTATGGAAGGTAGTTTGTTGTCGAGATTTTTGTTACTCCAATGGATGATAGCCTTGTATTTATGGAAGGTAGTCTGTCATTGTGATTTATGTCACTCCAATGGATGGTAGCCTTGTCACTATGGAAGGTAGTCTGTTGATTGTATTTTTGTTACTCCAATGGAAGGTAGCCTTGTCATTATGGAAGGTAGTCTATTGTCGAGATTTTTGTTACTCCAATGGATGGTAGCCTTGTCATTATGGAAGGTAGTCTATTGTCGAGATATTTGTTACTCCAATGTATGGTAGCCTTCTCATTATGGATGGTTGTCTCTTGTCGAGATTTATGTTACTCTAATGGATGGTAGCCTTGTCATTATGGAAGGTAGTCTATTTTCGAGATTTTTGTTACTCCAATGGGTGGTAGCCTTGTCATTATGGAAGGTAGTTTGTTGTTGATATTTTTGTTACTCCAATGGATGGTAGCCTTGTCATTATGGAAGGTAGTTTGTCGTTGTGATTTATGTCACTCCAATGGATGGTAGCCTTGTCACTATGGAAGGTAGTCTGTTCTTCATATTTTTGTTACTCCAATGGATGGTAGCCTTGTAATTATGGAAGGTAGTCTGTTGTCGAGATTTTTTTTACTCCAATGGATTGTAGACTTATCATTATGGAAGGTAAAATGTTGTCGAGATTTTTGCCATTCCATTGGATGGTAGCCTTGTCATTATGGAAGGTAGTCTGGTGCCGAGATTTTTGTTACTCCAATGAATGGTATCCTTGTCATTATGGAAGGTAGTCTATTGTCGAGAATTTTGTTACTCCAATGGATTGTAGCCTTGTCATTATAGACATAGTCTGTTGTCGATAATTTTGTTACTCCAATGGATGGTTGCCTTGTCATTATGGAAGGTAGTTTGTAGTCTAGATTTTTGTTATTCCAATGAATGGTAGCCTTGAAATTATGGAAGGTAATCTGTCTTTGTGATTTCTGTCACTCCAATGGATGGTATCCTTGTCATTATGGAAGGTAGTCTGTTGTCGAGAATTTTGGTACTCCAATGGATTGTAGCCTTGTCATTATGGAACATAGTCTGTTGTCGATGTTTTTGTTACTCCAATGGATGGTAGCCTTGTCATTATGGAAGGTAGTTTGTTGTCGTTATTTTTGTTATTCCAATGTATGGTAGCCTTGTCATGGAAGGTAGTCTATCTTCGAGATTTTTGTTACTTCAATGGATGGTAGCCTTGTTATTATGGAAGGTAGTTTGTTGTCGAGAAATTTGTTACTCCAATTGATGCTAGCCTTGTCATTATGGAAGGTAGTCTGTCGTTTTGATTTCTGTCACTCCAATGGATGGTAGCCTTGTCACTATGGAAGGTAGTCTGTTGTTCATATTTTTGTTACTCCAATGGAAGGTAGCCTTGTCATTATGGAAGGTAGTCTATTGTGGATATTTTTGTTACTCCAATGGATGGTAGCCTTGTCATTATGGAAGGTAGTCTGTTGCCGAGATTTTTGTTTCTCCAATTGATGGTAGACTTATCATTATGGAAGGTAGAATGTTTTTGTGATTTTTGTCATTCCATTGGATGGTAGCCTTGTCATTATGAAAGATAGTCTGTCATTGTGATTTCTGTCACTCCAATGGATGGTAGCCATGTCAATATGGAAGGTAGTTTTTTCTTCATATTTTGTTACTTCAATGGGTGGTAGCCTTATCATTATGGAAGGTAGTCTATTGTCGAGATATTTGTTACTCCAATGGATGGTAGCCTTGTCATTTTGGAAGGTTGTCTCTGGTCGAGATTTTTGTTACTCTAATGGATGGTAGCCTTGTCATTATGGAAGGTAGTCTGTTTTCGAGATTTTTGTAACTCCAATGGATGGTAGCCTTGTCATTATGGAAGGTAGTTTGTTGTCGAGATGTTTGTTACTCCAATGGATTGTAGACTTATCATTATGGAAGGTAGAATGTTGTCTATATTTTTTTCATTCCATTGGATGGTAGCCTTGTCATTATGGAAGGTAGTCTATTCTCGAGATTTTTCTTATTCCAATAGATGGTAGCCTTGTAATTATGGAAGGTAGTCTGTGGCCTAGATTTTTGTTACTCCAATGGATGGTATCCTTGTCATTATGGAAGGTAGTTTGTTGTCGAGAATTTTGTTACTCAATGGATTGTAGCCTTGTCATTACGGAACATAGTCTGTTGTCGATGTTTTTGTTACTCCAATGGATGGTAGCCTTGTCATTATGGAAGGTAGTTTGTTATCGATATTTTTCTTCTTCCAATGGATGGTAGCCTTGTCATTATGGAAGGTAGTCCTTCGTCGAGATTTTTGTTACTTCAATGGATGGTAGCCTTGTCATTATGGAAGGTAGTTTGTTGTCGAGATTTTTGTTACTCCAATGGATGGTAGCCTTGTCATTATGGAAGGTAGTCCGTTGTCGAGAATTTTTTATTCCATTGGATGGTAGCCTTGTCATTATGGAAGGTAGTCTATTTTTGAGATTTTCGTTATTCCAATGGATGGTAGCCCTGTCATTATTTAAGGTAGTCTATTGTCAATAGCTTTGTTACTCCAATGAATGGTAGCCTTGTCATTATGGAAGGTAGTCTATTGTCGAGATTTTTGTTATTCCAATGGATGGTAGCCTTGTCATTAAGGAAGGTAGTTTTTTGTCGAGATTTTTGTTACTCCAATGTATGGTAGCCTTGTCATTATTGAAGGTAATCTATTGTCAATATATTTGTTACCCAAATGGAAGGTAGCCTTGTAATTATGGAAGGTAGTCTGTTGTAGAGATTTTTGTTACTCCAATGGATGGTAGCCTTTTCATTATGGAAGGTAGTCTGTCGTTGAGATTTCTGTTACTCCAATGGATTGTAGCCTTGTAATTATGGAAGGTAGTCTTTTGTTCAGATTTTTTTTACTCCAATGGATGCTAGCCTTGACATTATGGAAGGTAGTATATTGTCGAGATTTTTGTTATTCCAATGGATGGTAACCTTGTCATTATGGAAGGTAGTCTTTTGGCTAGATTGTTGTTACTCCAATGGATGGTAGCCTTGCCATTATTGAAGGTAGTCTGTTGTCGATATCTTTGTTACTCAAATGGATGATAGCCTTGTCATTATGCAAGGTAGTTTGTTGTTCAGATTTTTTTTACTCCAATGGATGGTAGCCTTGTCATTATGGAAGGTAGTGTATTCTCTAGATTTTTATTATTCCAATGGATGGTAGCCTTATCATTATTAAAGGTAGTCGGTCGTTGAGATTTCTGTTACTCCAATTCATAATAGCCTTGTCATTATGGAAGGTAGTCTTTCGTTCATATTTTAGTTTCTCCAATGGATTTTAGTTTTGTCATTATGGAAGGTAGTCTGTTGTCGAGATTTTTGTTATTCCATTGGATGGTAGCATTGTCATCATAGAAGGTAGTCTATTGTCAATATTTTTTTTATTCCAATGGATTATAGCCTTGTCATTATGGAAGGTAGTCTTTTGTCGAGATTTTTGTTACTCTAATGGATGGTAGCCTTGTCATTATTGAAGTTAGTATGTCATTCAGATATCTGTTATTCCAATGGATTATAGCCTTGTCATTATGGAAGGTAGTTTGTTCTTCAGATTTTTGTTACTCCAATGGATGCTAGTCTTGTCATTATGGAAGGTAGACTGTTGTCGAGATTTTTGTTATACCAATGGATGGTAACCTTGTCATTATGGAAGGTAGTCTGTTATCGAGATTTGTGTTACTCCAATGGATGGTAGCCTTGTCATTATGGAAGGTAGTCTATTGTCGAGATTTTTGTTATTCTAATGGATGGTAGCCTTGTCATTATTGAAGGTAGTCTGTCGTTGAGATTTTTGTTACTCTAATGGATGGTAGCCTTGTCCTTATGGAAGGTAGTATGTCGTTGAGATTTTTGTTACTCCAATGGATGGTAGCCTTGTCATTATGGAAGGTAGTCTATTGTCGAGATATTTGTTATTCCAATGTATTGTAGCCTTGTCATTATGGAAGGTAGTCTTTTGTCGAGATTTTTGTTACTCCAATGGATGGTAGCCTTGTCATTACGGAAGGTAGTCGGTCATTGAGATTTCTGTTACTCTAATGGATGGTAGCCTTGTCATTATGGAAGGTAATATGTTGTTCAGATTTTTGTTACTCCAATTGATGATAGCCTTGTCATTATGGAAGGTAGTCTATTGTCGAGATTTGTGTTACTCCAATGTATGGTAGCCTTGTCGTTATGGAAGGTAGTCTGTCGTTAATATTTTTGTTACTTTAATGGATGGTAGCCTTGTCCTTATGGAAGGTAGTATGTCGTTGAGATATTTGTTACTCCAATGGATGGTAGCCTTGTCATTATGGAAGGTAGTCTATTGTCGAGATATTTGTTATTCCAATGTATTGTAGCATTGTCATTATGGAAGGTAGTCTTTTGTCGAGATTTTTGTTACTCCAATGGATGGTAGCTTTCTCATTACGGAAGGTAGTCGGTCATTGAGATTTTTGTTACTCCAATGGATGATAGCCTTGTCATTAAGGAAGGTAGTCTGTTGTCGAGATTTATGATACTCTAATGAATGATAGCCTTGTCATTATGCAAGGTAGTTTGATGTTCTTATTTTTGTTACTCCAATGGATGGTAGCCTTTTCATTATGGAAGGTAGTTTGTCATTGAGATTTCTGTTACTTCTATTGATTGTAGCTTTGTCATTATGGAAGGTAGTTTGTTGTTGAGATTTTTTTTTACTCCAATGGATAGTAGCCTTGTCATTATGGAAGGTAGTCGGTCGTTGAGATTTTTGTTACTCTAATGGATGGTAGCCTTGTCATTATGGAAGGTAGTCTATTGTCGATATTTTTGTTATTCCAATGGATGGTAGCCTTGTCATTATGGAAGGTAGTCTTTTGTCTAGATTGTTGTTACTCCAATGGATGGTAGCCTTGTCATTATGGAATGTAGTTTGTTGCCGAGATTTTTGTTACTCCAATAGACGGTATCCTTGTCATTATGGAAGGTAGTCTGTTGTTTAGAATTTTGTTACTCAAATGGATTGTAGCCTTGTCATTATAGAACATAATCTGTTGTCGATAATTTTGTTACTCCAATGGATGGTAGCCTTGTCATTATGGAAGGTAGTCTGTTGTTGAGATTTTAGTTATTCCAATGAATGGTAGCCTTGTCATTATGGAAGGTTGTCTGTTGTCGAGATTTTTGTTACTCCAATGGATGCTAGCCTTGTCATTATGGAAGTTAGTCTGTCTTTGTGATTTCTGTCACTCCAATGGATGGTAGCCTTGTCACTATGGAAGGTAGTTTGTTGTTCATATTTTTGTTACTCCAATGGAAGGTAGCCTTGTCATTATGGAAGGTAGTCTATTGTCGAGATTTTTGTTACTCCAATGGATGATAGCCTTGTCATTATGGAAGGTTGTTTGTTGTCGAGATTTTTGTGACTCTAATGGATGGTAGCCTTGTTATTATGGAAGGTAGTCTGTTATCAAGATTTTTGTTACTACAATGGATGGTAGCCTTGTCATTATAGAAGGTAGTTTGTTGTCGAGATTTTTGTTACTATAATGGATGCTAGCCTTGTAATTATGGAAGGTAGTCTGTCGTGGTGATTTCTGTCACTCCAATGGATGGTAGCCTTGTCATTATGGAAGGTAGTCTATTGTCGAGATTTTTATTACTCCAATGAATGGTAGCCTTCTCATTATGGAAGGTTGTCTGTTGTCGAGATTTATGTTACTCTAATGGATGGTAGCCTTGTCATTATGGAAGGTAGTCTGTTTTCGAGATTTTTGTTACTCCAATGGATGGTATCCTTGTCATTATGGAAGGTAGTATATTGTCGAGATTCTTGTTACTCCAATGGATTGTAGCCTTGTCATTATAAAACATAGTCTGTTGTCGATAATTTTGTTACTCCAATGGATGGTAGACTTGTCATTATGGAAGGTAGTCTGTTGTCGAGATTTTTGTTATTCCAATGAATGGTAGCCTTGTCATTATGGAAGGTTGTCTGTTGTCGAGATTTTTGTTACTCTAATGGATGGTAGCCTTATCATTATCGAAGGTAGAATGTTGTCGAGATTTTTGTTACTCCAATGGATGCTAGCCTTGTCATTATGGAAGGTAGTTTGTAGTTCATATTTTTGTTACTCCAATGGAAGGTAGCCTTGTCATTATGGAAGGTAGTCTATTGTCGAGATTTTTGTTACTCCAATGGATGGTAGCCTTGTCATTATGGAAGGTAGTCTGTTCTCGAGATTTTTGTTATTCCAATAGATGGTAGCCTTGTCATTATGGAAGGTAGTCCGTTGCCGAGATTTTTGTTACTACAATAGATGGTATCCTTGTCATTAAGGAAGGTAGTCTGTTGGCGAGAATTTTGTTACTCCAATGGAGTGTAGCTTTGTCATTATGGAACATAGTCTGTTGTCGATAATTTTGTTACTCCAATGGATGGTAGCCTTGTCATTATGGAAAGTAGTTTGTTGTCGAGATTTTTGTTACTCTAATGGATGGTAGCCATGTCATTATGGAAGGTAGTCTGTTGTCGAGATTTTTGTTACTCCAATGGATGGTAGACTTATCATTATGGAAGGTAGAATGTTTTCGATATTTTTGTCATTCCATTGGATGGTAGCCTTGTCATTATGGAATGTAGTATGTTCTCGAGATTTTTCTTATTCCAATAGATGGTAGCCTTGTAATTATGGAAGGTAGTTTGTTGCCGATATTTTTGTTAATCCAATGGATGGTATCCTTGTCATTATGGAAGGTAGTCTGTTGTCGAGAATTTTGTTACTCCAATGGATTGTAGCCTTGTCATTATGGAACATAGTCTGTTGTCGATGTTTTTGTTACTCAAATGGTTGGTAGCCTTTTCATTATGGAAGGTAGTTTGTTGTCGATATTTTTGTTATTCCAATGGATGGTAGCCTTGTCATTAGGAAAGGTAGTCTGTTGTAGATATTTTTGTTACTCCAGTGGATTGTAGCCTTATCATTATGGAAGGTAGTCTTTCGACGAGATTTTTGTTATTTCAATGGATGGTAGCCTTGTCATTATGGAAGGTAGTTTGTTGTCGAGATTTTTGTTACTCCAATGGATGCTAGCCTTGTAATTATGGAAGGTAGTCTGTCGTGGTGATTTCTGTCACTCCAGTGGATGGTAGCATTGTCACTATGGAAGGTAGTCTGTTGTTCATATATTTGTTACTCCAATGGAAGGTAGCCTTGTCATTATGGAAGGTAGTCTATTGTCGAGATATTTGTTACTCTAATGGATAGTAGCCTTTTCATTATGGAAGGTTGTCTGTTCTCGAGATTTTTATTATTCCAATAGATGGTATTCTTGTCATTATGGAAGGTAGTATGTTGTCGATATTTTTGTTACTACAATGGATGGTAGCCTTGTCATTATGGAACGTAGTCTATTGTAGATATTTTTGTTACTCCAATGCATGGTAGCCTTGTCACTATGGAAGGTAGTATGTTGTTCATATTTTTGTTACTCCAATGGATGGTAGCCTTGTAATTATGGAAGGTAGTCTATTGTCGAGATTTTTGTTACTCCAATGGATGGTAGCCTTCTCATTATGGAAGGTTGTCTGTTGTCGAGATTTATGTTACTCTAATGGATGGTAGCCTTGTCATTATAGAAGGTAGTCTATTTTCTAGATTTTCATTACTCCAATGGGTAGTAGCCTTGTCATTATGGAAGGTAGTTTGTTGTCGATATTTTTGTTACTCCAATGGATGGTAGCCTTGTCATTATGGAAGGTAGACTTTCGTTGTGAATTCTGTCACTCCAATGGATGGTAGCCTTGTCACAATGGAAGGTAGTTTGTTCTTCATATTTTTGTTACTCCAATGCATGGTAGCCTTGTCATTATGAAAGGTAGTCTGTTTTTGAGATCTTTTTTACTCCAATGGATGGTAACCTTGTCATTATGGAAGGTAGTCTATCGTTGTGATTTCTGTCGCTCCAATGGATGGTAGCCTTGTCATTATGGAAGGTAGTCTGTTGTCGAGATTTTTGTTTTTCCAATGAATGGTAGCCTTGTCATTATGGAAGGTTGTCTGTTGTCGAGATTTTTGTTACTCTAATGGATGGTAGCCTTATCATTATGGAAGGTAGAATGTTGTCGAGATTTTTGTTACTCCAATGGATGCTAGCCTTGTCATTATGCAAGGTATTCTATCTTTGTGATTTCTGTCACTCCAATGGATGGTAGCCTTGTCACTATGGAAGGTAGTCTATTGTCGAGATTTTTGTTAGTCCAATGGATGATAGCCTTGTCATTATGGAAGGTTGTCTGTTGTCTAGATTTTTGTTACTCTAATGGATGGTAGCCTTGTTATTATGGAAGGTAGTCTGTTATAAAGATTTTTGTTACTATAATGGATGGTAGCCTTGTCATTATGGAAGGTAGTTTGTTCTCGAGATTTTTGTTATTCCATTAGATGGTATCCTTGTCATTATGGAAGGTAGTATGTTGTCGATATTTTTGTTACTCCAATGGATGGTAGACTTATCATTATGGAAGGTAGAATGTTTTCGAGATTTTTGTCATTCCATTGGATGGTAGCCTTGTCATTATGGAATGTAGTCTGTTCTCGAGATTTTTGTTATTCCAATAGATGGTAGCCTTGTCTTTATGGAAGGTAGTCTGTTGCCGAGATTTTTGTTACTCCAATGGATGGTATCCTTGTCATTATGGGAGATAGTATGTTGTCGAGAATTTTTTTACTCCAATGGATTGTAGTCTTGTCATTATGGAACATAGTCTGTTGTCGACGTTTTTGTTACTCCAATGGATGGTAGCCTTGTCATTATGGAAGGTAGTCTATTTTCAAGATTTCTGTTACTCCAATGGATGGTAGCCTTGTCATTAAGGAAGGTAGTCTGTTGTCGAGATTTTTGTTACTCCAATGGATGGTAGACTTATCATTATGGAAGGTAGAATGTTGTCGAGATTTTTGTCATTCCATTGGATGGTAGCCTTGTCATAATGGAATGAAGTCTGTTCTCGAGATTTTTGTTATTCCAATAGATGGTATCCTTGTCACTATGGAAGGTAGTCCGTTGTCGATATTTTTTTTACTATAATGGATGGTAGCTTTGTCATTATCGAAGGTAGTCTGTTGTCGATATTTCGGTTACTACAAGGGATGGTAGCCTTGTCACTATGGAAGGTAGTTTATTGTTCATATTTTTGTTACTCCAATGGATGGTAGCCTTGTCATTATGGAAGGTAGTCTATTGTCGAGATTTTTGTTACTCAAATGGATGGTATCCTTCTCATTATGGAAGGTTGTCTGTTGTCGAGATTTATGTTACTCTAATGGATGGTAGCCTTGTCATTATGGAAGGTAATCTGTTTTCGAGATTTTTGTTACTCCAATGGATGGTATCCTTGTCATTATGAAAGGTAGTTTGTTGTCGATATTTTTGTTACTCCAATGGATGGTAGCCTTGTCATTATGGAAGATTGTTTGTCTTTGTGATTTCTATCACTCCAATGGATGGTAGCCTTGTCAATATGGAAGGTAGTTTGCTGTTCATAATTTTGTTACTCTAATGGAAGGTAGCCTTGTCATTATGGAAGGTAGTCTGTTGTCGAGATCTTTGTTACTCCAATGGATGCTAGCCTTGTCATTATGGAAGGTTGTGTGTTGTCGAGATTTTTGTTATTCCAATAGATGGTATCCTTGTCATTATGGAAGGTAGTCTGTTGTCGAGAATTTTGTTACTATAATGGGTGGTAGACTTATCATTATGGAAGGTAGAATGTTTTCGAGATTTTTGTCATTCCAATAGATGGTATCCTTGTCATTATGGAAGGTAGTCTGTTGTCGAGATTTTTGTTATTCCAATAGATGGTAGCCTTGTCTTTATGGAAGGTAGTCTGTTGCCGTGATTTTTGTTACTCCAATGGATGGTATCCTTGTCATTATGGGAGGTAGTCCGTTGTCGATATTTTTGTTACTACAATGGATGGTAGCCTTGTCATTATCGAAGGTAGTCTGTTGTCGATATTTCAGTTACTACAAGGGATGGTAGCCTTGTCATTATGGAAGGTTGTCTGTTGTCGAGATTTATGTTACTCTAATGGATGGTAGCCTTGTCATTATGGAAGGTAGTCTTTCGTTGTTATTTCTATCACTCCAATGGATGGTAGCCTTGTCACTATGGAAGGTAGTATGTTCTTCATATTTTTGTTACTCCAATGGATGGTAGCCTTGTCATTATGGAAGGTAGTCTGTTGTCGAGATCTTTGTTACTCCAATGGATGCTAGCCTTGACATTATGGAAGATTGTTTGTCTTTGTGATTTCTATCACTCCAATGGATGGTAGCCTTGTCACTATGGAAGGTAGTTTGCTTTTCATAATTTTGTTACTCCAATGGAAGGTAGCCTTGTCATTATGGAAGGTAGTCTGTTGTCGAGATCTTTGTTACTCCAATGGATGCTAGCCTTGTCATAATGGAAGGTTGTGTGTTGTCGAGATTTTTGTTACTCTAATGGATGGTAGCATTATTATTATGGAAGGTAGTTTGTTGTCAAGATTTTTGTTACTATAATGGATGGTAGCCTAGTCATTATGGAAGGTAGTCTGTTCTCGAGATTTTTGTTATTCCAATAGATGGTATCCTTGTCATTATGGAAGGTAGTCTGTTGTCGAGATCTTTGTTACTCCAATGGATGCTAGCCTTGTCATTATGGAAGATTGTTTGTCTTTGTGATTTCTATCACTCCGATGGATGGTAGCCTTGTCAATATGGAAGGTAGTTTGCTGTTCATAATTTTGTTACTCTAATGGAAGGTAGCCTTGTCATTATGGAAGGTAGTCTGTTGTCGAGATCTTTGTTACTCCAATGGATGCTAGCCTTGTCATTATGGAAGGTTGTGTGTTGTCGAGATTTTTGTTATTCCAATAGATGGTATCCTTGTCATTATGGAAGGTAGTCTGTTGTCGAGAATTTTGTTACTATAATGGGTGGTAGACTTATCATTATGGAAGGTAGAATGTTTTCGAGATTTTTGTCATTCCAATAGATGGTATCCTTGTCATTATGGAAGGTAGTCTGTTGTCGAGATTTTTGTTATTCCAATAGATGGTAGCCTTGTCTTTATGGAAGGTAGTCTGTTGCCGTGATTTTTGTTACTCCAATGGATGGTATCCTTGTCATTATGGGAGGTAGTCCGTTGTCGATATTTTTGTTACTACAATGGATGGTAGCCTTGTCATTATCGAAGGTAGTCTGTTGTCGATATTTCAGTTACTACAAGGGATGGTAGCCTTGTCATTATGGAAGGTTGTCTGTTGTCGAGATTTATGTTACTCTAATGGATGGTAGCCTTGTCATTATGGAAGGTAGTCTTTCGTTGTTATTTCTATCACTCCAATGGATGGTAGCCTTGTCACTATGGAAGGTAGTATGTTCTTCATATTTTTGTTACTCCAATGGATGGTAGCCTTGTCATTATGGAAGGTAGTCTGTTGTCGAGATCTTTGTTACTCCAATGGATGCTAGCCTTGACATTATGGAAGATTGTTTGTCTTTGTGATTTCTATCACTCCAATGGATGGTAGCCTTGTCACTATGGAAGGTAGTTTGCTGTTCATAATTTTGTTACTCCAATGGAAGGTAGCCTTGTCATTATGGAAGGTAGTCTGTTGTCGAGATCTTTGTTACTCCAATGGATGCTAGCCTTGTCATTATGGAAGGTTGTGTGTTGTCGAGATTTTTCTTACTCTAATGGATGGTAGCCTTATTATTATGGAAGGTAGTTTGTTGTCAAGATTTTTGTTACTACAATGGATGGTATCCTTGTCATTATGGAATGTAGTCTGTTCTCGAGATTTTTGTTATTCCAATAGATGGTATCCTTGTCATTATGGAAGGTAGTCTGTTGTCGAGAATTTTGTTACTCCAATGGATGGTAGACTTATCATTATGGAAGTTAGAATGTTTTCGAGATTTTTGTCATTCCATTGGATTGTAGCCTTGTCATTATGGAATGTAGTCTATTCTCGAGATTTTTGTTATTCCAATAGATGGTAGCCTTGTCTTTATGGAAGGTAGTCTGTTGCCGAGTTTTTTGTTACTCCAATGGATGGTATCCTTGTCATTATGGGAGGTAGTCCGTTGTCGATATTTTTGTTACTACAATGGATGGTAGCCTTGTCATTATCGAAGGTAGTCTGTTGTCGATATTTCAGTTACTACAAGGGATGGTAGCCTTGTCATTAGGGAAGGTTGTCTGTTGTCGAGATTTATGTTACTCTAATGGATGGTAGCCTTGTCATTATGGAAGGTAGTCTTTCGTTGTGATTTCTGTCACTCCAATGGATTGTAGCCTTGTCACTATGGAAGGTAGTCTGTTCTTCATATTTTTGTTAATCCAATGGATGGTAGCCTTGTAATTATGGAAGGTAGTCTGTTGTCGAGATCTTTGTTACTCCAATGGATGCTAGCCTTGTCATTATGGAAGATTGTTTGTCTTTGTGATTTCTATCACTCCAATGGATGGTAGCCTTGTCACTATGGAAGGTAGTTTGCTTTTCATAATTTTGTTACTCCAATGGAAGGTAGCCTTGTCATTATGGAAGGTAGTCTGTTGTCGAGATCTTTGTTACTCCAATGGATGCTAGCCTTGTCATAATGGAAGGTTGTGTGTTGTCGAGATTTTTGTTACTCTAATGGATGGTAGCATTATTATTATGGAAGGTAGTTTGTTGTCAAGATTTTTGTTACTATAATGGATGGTAGCCTAGTCATTATGGAAGGTAGTCTGTTCTCGAGATTTTTGTTATTCCAATAGATGGTATCCTTGTCATTATGGAAGGTAGTCTGTTGTCAAGATTTTTGTTACTCCAATGGATGGTAGAATTATCATTATGGAATGTAGAATGTTATCGAGATTTTTGTCATTCCATTGGATGGTAGCCTTGTCATTATTGAATGTAGTATGTTCTCGAGATTTTTCTTATTCCAATAGATGGTAGCCTTGTAATTATGGAAGGTAGTCTGTGGCCGAGATTTTTGTTACTCCAATGGATGGTATCCTTGTCATTATGGAAGGTAGTCTGTTGTCGAGAATTTTGTTACTCCAATGGATTGTAGCCTTGTCATTATGGAACATAGTCCGTTGTCGATTTTTTGTTACTCCAATGGATGGTAGACTTGTCATTGTGGAAGGTAGTCTGTCGTCGAGATTTTTGTTACTTCAATGGATGGTAGCCTTGTTATTATGGAAGGTAGATTGTTGTCGAAATTTTTGTTACTCCAATGGATGCTAGCCTTGTCATTATGGAAGATAGTCTGTCTTTGTGATTTCTATCACTCCAATGGATGGTAGTCTTGTCACTATGGAAGGTAGTTTGTTGTTCATATTTTTGTTACTCCAATGGAAGGTAGCTTTGTCATTATGGAAGGTAGTCTATTGTCGAGAATTTGTATACTCCAATGGATTGTAGCCTTGTCATTATGGAAGGTTGTCTGTTGTCGAGATTTTTGTTACTCTAATGGAGGGTAGCCTTGTTATTATGGAAGGTAGTCTGTTGTCAAGATTTTTTTTACTACAATGGATGGTAGCCTTGTCATTATGGAAGGTAGTATGTTCTCGAGATTTTTGTTATTCTTATAAATGGTATCCTTGTCATTATGGAAGGTAGTCTGTTGTCGAGATTTTTGTTACTCCAATGGATGGTAGACTTATCATTATGGAAGGTAGAATGTTTTCGAGATTTTTGTCATTCCATTGGATGGTAGCCTTGTCATTATGGAATGTAGTATGTTCTCCAGATTTTTGTTATTCCAATAGATGGTAGCCTTGTCTTTATGGAAGGTAGTTTGTTGCCGAGATTTTTGTTACTCCAATGGATGGTATCCTTGTCATTATGGGAGGTAGTATGTTGTCTAGAATTTTGTTACTCCAATGGATTGTAGTCTTGTCATTATGGAACATAGCCTATTGTCGACGTTTTTGTTACTCCAATGGATGGTAGCCTTGTCATTATGGAAGGTAGTCTGTTTTTGATATTTTTGTTACTCCAATGGATGGTATCCTTGTCATTATGGAAGGTAGTCTGTTGTCGAGATTTTTGTTACTCCAATGGATGGTAGACTTATCATTATGGAAGGTAGAATGTTATCGAGATTTTTGTCATTCCATTGGATGGTAGCCTTGTCATTATGGAATGTAGTATGTTCTCGAGATTTTTATTATTCCAATAGATGGTAGCCTTGTAATTATTGAAGGTAGTCTGTGGCCGAGATTTTTTTTACTCCAATGGATGGTATCCTTGTCATTATGGAAGGTAGTCTGTTGTCGAGAATTTTGTTACTCCAATGGATTGTGGCCTTGTCATTATGGAACATAGTCTGTTGTCGATTTCTTGTTACTCCAATGGATGGTAGACTTGTCATTGTGGAAGGTAGTCTGTCGTCGATAGTTTTGTTACTTCAATGGATGGTAGCCTTGTTGTTATGGAAGGTAGTTTGTTGTCGAAATTTTTGTTACTCCAATGGATGCTAGACATGTCATTATGGAAGATAGTCTGTCTTTGTGATTTCTATCACTCTAATGGATGGTAGCCTTGTCACTATGGAAGGTAGTTTGTTGTTCATATTTTTTTTACTCCAATGGAAGGTAGCCTTGTCATTATGGAAGGTAGTCTATTGTCGAGAATTTTGATACTCCAATGGATTGTAGCCTTGTCATTATGAAAGGTTGTCTGTTGTCGAGATTTTTGTTACTCTAATGGAGGGTAGCCTTGTTATTATGGAAGGTAGTTTGTTGTCAAGATTTTCTTTACTACAATGGATGGTAGCCTTGTCATTATTGAAGGTAGTCTGTTCTCGAGATTTTTGTTATTCCAATAGATGGTATCCTTGTCATTATGGAAGGTAGTCTGTTGTCGATATTTTTGTTACTCCAATGGATGGTAGACTTATCATTATGGAAGGTAGAATGTTTTTGAGATTTTTGTCATTCCATTGGATGGTAGCCTTGTCATTAAGGAATGTAGTCTGTTCTCGAGATTTTTGTTATTCCAATAGATGGTAGCCTTGTCTTTTTGGAAGGTAGTTTGTTGCCGAGATTTTTGTTACTCCAATGGATGGTATCCTTGTCATTATGGGAGGTAGTCCGTTGTCGAGATTTTTGTTACTACAATGGACGGTAGTCTTGTCATTATCGAAGGTAGTTTATTGTTCATATTTTTGTTACTCCAATGGATGGTAGCCTTGTCATTATGGAAGGTAGTCTATTGTCGAGATTTTTGTTACTCCAATGGATGGTATCCTTCTCATTATTGAAGGTAGTCTGTTGTCGAGATTTATGTTACTCTAATGGATGATAGCCTTGTCATTATGGAAGGTAGTCTGTTTTCGAGATTTTTGTTACTCCAATGGATGGTAGCCTTGTCATTATGGAAGGTAGTCTTTCGTTGTGATTTCGGTCACTCCAATGGATGGTAGCCTTGTCACTATGGAAGGTAGTCTGTTCTTCATATTTTTGTTACTCCAATGGATGGTAGCCTTGTCATTATGGAAGGTAGTTTGTTGTCGAGATCTTTGTTACTCCAATGGATGCTAGCCTTGTCATTATGGAAGATAGTTTGTCTTTGTGATTTCTATCACTCCAAAGAATGGTAGCCTTGTCACTATGGAAGGTAGTTTGTTGTTCATAATTTTGTTACTCCAATGGAAGGTAGCCTTGTCATTATGGAAGGTAGTCTGTTGTCGAGATCTTAGTTACTCCAATGAATGGTAGCCTTGTCATTATGGAAGGTAGTCTTTCGTTGTGATTTCGGTCACTCCAATGGATGGTAGCCTTGTCACTTTGGAAGGTAGCCTGTTCTTCATATTTTTGTTACTCCAATGGATGGTAGCCTTGTCATTATGGAAGGTAGTTTGTTGTCGAGATCTTTGTTACTCCAATGGATGCTAGCCTTGTCATTATGGAAGATAGTTTGTCTTTATGATTTCTATCACTCCAAAGGATGGTAGCCTTGTCACTATGGAAGGTAGTTTGTTTTTCATAATTTTGTTACTCCAATGGATGGTAGACTTATCATTATGGAAGGTAGAATGTTTTTGATATTTTTGTCATTCCATTGGATGGTAGCCTTGTCATGGTGGAATGTAGTATGTTCTCGATATTTTGGTTATTCCAATATATGGTAGCCTTGTCTTTATGGAAGGTAGTCTGTTGCCGAGATTTTTGTTACTCCAATGGATGGTATCCTTGTCATTATGAGAGGTAGTATGTTGTCGAGAATTTTGTTACTCCAATGGATTGTAGTCTTTTCATTATGGAACATAGTCTGTTTTAGACGTTTTTGTTACTCCAATGGATGGTAGCCTTGTCATTATGGAAGGTAGTTTGTTTTCGATATTTTTGTTACTCCAATGGATGGTATCCTTGTCATTATGGAAGGTAGTCTGTTGTCGAGATTTTTGTTACTCCAATGGATTGTAGACTTATCATTATGGAAGGTAGAATGTTATCGAGATTTTTGTCATTCCATTGGATGGTAGCCTTGTCATTATGGAATGTAGTATGTTCTCGAGATTTTTCTTATTCCAATAGATGGTAGCCTTGTAATTATGGAAGGTAGTCTGTGGCCGAGATATTTGTTACTCCAATGGATGGTATCCTTGTCATTATGGAAGGTAGTCTGTTGTCGAGAATTTTGTTACTCCAATGGATTGTAGCCTTGTCATTATGGAACATAGTTTGTTGTCGATTTTTTGTTACTCCAATGGATGGTGGACTTGTCATTGTGGAAGGTAGTATGTCGTCGAGATTTTTGTTACTTCAATGGATGGTAGCCTTGTCATTATGGAAGGTAGTTTGTTGTCGAGATTTTTGTTACTCCAATGGATGCTAGCCTTGTAATATAGAAAGTAGTCTGTCATAGTGATTTCTGTCACTCCAATGGATGGTAGCCTTGCCACTATGGAAGGTAGTTTGTTGTTCATAATTTTGTTACTCCAATGGAAGGTAGCCTTGTCATTATGGAAGGTAGTCTATTGTCGAGATTTTTGTTACTCTAATGGAGGGTAGCCTTGTTATTATGGAAGGTAGTCTGTTGTCGAGATTTTTGTTACTACAATGGATGGTAGCCTTGTCATTATGGAAGGTTATCTGTTCTCGAGATTTTTGTTATTCCAATAGATGGTATCCTTGTCATTATGGAAGGTAGTCTGTTGTCGAAATTTTTGTTACTATAATGGATGGTAGCCTTGTCATTATCGAAGGTAGTCTGTTTTCGATATTTCGTTTACTACAAGGGATGGTAGCCTTGTCACTATGGAAGGTAGTCTATTATTCATATTTTTGTTACTCCAATGGATGATAGCCTTGTCATTATGGAAGGTAGTCTATTGTCGAGATTTTTGTTGCTCCAATTGATGGTATCCTTCTCATTATGGAAGGTTGTCTGTTGTCGAGATTTATGTTACTCTAATGGATGGTAGCCTTGTCATTATGGAAGGTAGTCTGTTTTCGAGATTTTTGTTACTCTAATGGATGGTATCTTTGTCATTATGGAAGTTAGTTTGTTGTCGATATTTTTGTTTCTCCAATGGATGGTAGCCTTGTCATTATGGAAGGTAGTATTTCCTTGTGATTTATCTCACTCCAATGGATGGTAGCCTTGTCACTATGGAAGTTAGTTTGTTCTTCATATTTTTGTTACTCCAATGGATGATAGCCTTGTCATTATGGAAGGTAGTCTGTTGTCGAGATCTTTGTTACTCCAATGGATGCTTGCCTTGTCATTATGGAAGATAGTATGTCTTTGTGATTTTTATCACTCCAACGGATCATAGCCTTGTCACTATGGAAGGTAGTTTTCTGTTCATATTTTTTTTACTCCAAAGGAAGGTAGCCTTGTCATTATGGAAGGTTGTTTGTTGTCAAGATTTTTGTTACTCTAATGGATGGTAGCCTTGTTATTATGAAAGGTAGTCTGTTGTCAAGATTTTTGTTACTACAATGGATGGTAGCCTTGTCATTATGGAAGGTAGTCTGTTCTCGAGATTTTTGTTATTCGAATAGATGGTATCCTTGTCATTATGGAAGGTAGTCTATTGTCGAGATTTTTGTTACTCCAATGGATGGTATCCTTGTCATTATGGGAGGTGGTATGTTGTTGAGAATTTTGTTACTCCAATGGATTGTAGTCTTTCCATTATGGAATGTAGTCTGTTCTCGAGATTTTTCTTATTCCAATAGATGGTAGCCTTGTAATTATGGAAGGTAGTCTGTGGCCGAGATTTTTGTTACTCCAATGGATGGTATCTTTGTCATTATGGGAGGTAGTATGTTGTCGATAATTTTGTTACTCCAATGGATTGTAGTCTTGTCATTATGGAACATAGTCTGTTGTCGACGTTTTTGTTACTCCAATGGATGGTAGCCTTGTCATTATGGAAAGTAGTCTATTTTTGAGATTTTTGTTACTCCAATGGATGGTATCCTTGTCATTATGGAAGGTAGTCTGTTGTCGAGATTTTTGTTACTCCAATGGATGGTAGACTTATCATTATGGAAGGCAGAATGTTATCGAGATTTTTGTCATTCCATTGGATGGTAGCCTTGTCATTATGGAATGTAGTCTTTTCTTGAGATTTTTCTTATTCCAATAGATGGTAGCCTTGTAATTATGGAAGGTAGTCTGTGGCCGAGATTTTTGTTACTCCAATGGATGGTATCCTTGTCATTATGGAAGGTAGTCTGTTGTCGAGAATTTTGTTACTCCAATGGATTGTAGCCTTGTCATTATGGAACATAGTTTGTTGTCGATTTTTTGTTACTCCAATGGATGGTGGACTTGTCATTGTGGAAGGTAGTATGTCGTCGAGATTTTTGTTACTTCAATGGATGGTAGCCTTGTCATTATGGAAGGTAGTTTGTTGTCGAGATTTTTGTTACTCCAATGGATGCTAGCCTTGTAATATAGAAAGTAGTCTGTCATAGTGATTTCTGTCACTCCAATGGATGGTAGCCTTGTCACTACGGAAGGTAGTTTGTTGTTCATATTTTTGTTACTCCAATGGAAGGTAGCCTTATCATTATGGAAGGTACTCTATTGTCAAGATTTTTGTTACTCCAATGGATGGTAGCCTTGTCATTATGGAAGGTTGTCTGTTGTCGAGATTTTTGTTACTCTAATGGATGGTAGCCTTGTTGTTATGGAAGGTAGTCTGTTGTCAAGATTTTTGTTACTACAATGGATGGTAGCCTTGTCATTATGGAAGGTAGTCTATTCTTGAGATTTTTGTTATTCCAATAGATGGTATCCTTGTCATTATGGAAGGTAGTCTGTTGTCGAGATTTTTGTTACTCCAATGGATGGTAGACTTATCATTATGGAAGGTAGAATATTTTCGAGATTTTTGTCATTCCATTGGATGGTAGCCTTGTCATTATGGAATGTAGTCTGTTCTCGAGATTTTTCTTATTCCAATAGATGGTAGCCTGGCAATTATGGAAGGTAGTCTGTGGCCTAGATTTTTGTTACTCCAATGGATGGTATCCTTGTCATTATGGAAAGTAGTCTGTTGTCGAGAATTTTGTTACTCCAATGG
Source organism: Vicia faba (assembly GCA_948472305.1). Lineage (NCBI taxonomy): Eukaryota > Viridiplantae > Streptophyta > Magnoliopsida > Fabales > Fabaceae > Vicia > Vicia faba. The sequence continues at coordinate 558,916,141 of OX451739.1, forward strand.
ATTGTAGCCTTGTCATTAGGGAACATAGTCTGTTGTCGATTTTTTGTTACTCCAATGGATGGTAGACTTGTCATTGTGGAAGGTAGTCTGTCGTCGAGATTTTTGTTACTTCAAGGGATGGTAGCCTTGTCATTATGGAAGGTAGTTTGTCGTCGAGATTTTTGTTACTCCAATGGATGCTAGCCTTGTAATTATGGAAGGTAGTCTGTCGTGGTGATTTCTGTCACTCCAATGGAAGGTAGTTTGTTGTTTATATTTTTGTTACTCCAATGGAAGGTAGCCTTGTCATTATGGAAGGTAGTCTATTGTCGAGATTTTTGTTACTCTAATGGATGGTAGCCTTGTCATTATGGAAGGTTGTCTGTTGTCGTGATTTTTGTTACTCTAATGGATGGAAGCCTTGTTATTATGGAAGGTAGTCTGTTGTCAAGATTTTGGTTACTACAATGGATGGTAGCCTTGTCATTATGGAAGGTAGTCTGTTCTCGAGATTTTTGTTATTCCAATAGATGGTATCCTTGTCATTATTGAAGGTAGTCTGTTGTCGAGATTTTTGTTACTCCAATGGATGGTAGACTTATCATTATGGAAGGTAGAATGTTTTCGAGATTTTTGTCATTCCATTGTATGGTAGCCTTGTCATTATGGAATGTAGTCTGTTCTCGAGATTTTTGTTATTCCAATAGATGGTAGCCTTGTCTTTATGAAATGTAGTCTGTTGCCGAGATTTTTGTTACTCCAATGGATGGTATCCTTGTCATTATGGGAGGTAGTATGTTGTCGAGAATTTTGTTACTCCAATGGATGGTAGCCTTGTCATTATGGAACATAGTCTGTTGTCGATTTTTTGTTACTCCAATTGATGGAAGACTTGTCATTATGGAAGGTACTCTGTTGTCGAGATTTTTGTTACTCCAAAGGATGGTAGACTTATCATTATGGAAGGTAGAATGTTATCGAGATTTTTGTTACTCCATTGGATGGTAGCCTTGTCAGTATGGAAGGTACTCTGTCGTGGTGATATTTGTCACTCCAATGGATGGTAGCCTTGTCACTATGGAAGGTAGTCTGTTGTTCATATTTATGTTACTCCAATGGAAGGTAGCCTTGTCAATATGGAAGGTAGTCTATTATCGAGATTTTTGTTACTCTAATGGATGGTAGCCTTGTTATTATGGATGGTAGTCTGTTGTCGAGATTTTTGTTACTACAATGGATGGTAGACTTATCATTATGGAAGGTAGAATGTTGTGGAGATTTTTGTCATTCCATTGGATGGTAGCCTTGTCATTATGGAAGCTAGTCTATTCTCGAGTTTTTGTTATTCACATAGATGGTAGCCTTGTCATTATGGAAGGTAGTCTGTTGCCGAGATTTTTGTTACTCCAATGGATGGTATCCTTGTCATTATGGAAGGTAGTCTGTTGTCGAGAATTTTGTTACTACAATGGATTGTAGCCTTGTCATCATAGAATATAGTTTGTTGTCGATAATTTTCTTACTCCAATGGCTGGTAGCCTTGTCATTATGGAAGGTAGTCTGTTGTCGAGATTTTTGTTACTCCAATGGATGGTATCCTTGTCATTATTGGAGGTAGTATGTTGTCGAGAATTTTCTTACTCCAATGGATTGTACTCTTGTCATTATGGAACATAGTCTGTTGTCGATGTTTTTGTTACTCCAATGGATGGCAGCCTTGTCATTATGGAAGGTAGTCTATTTTCGAGATTTTTGTTACTCCAATGGATGGTAGCCTTGTCAACATGGAAGGTAGTCTGTTGCCGAGATTTTTGTTACTCTAATGGATGGTAGCCTTGTTATTATGGATGGTAGTGTGTTGTCGAGAGTTTTGTTACTACAATGGATGGTAGACTTATCATTATGGAAGGTAGAATGTTGTCGAGATTTTTGTCATTCCAATGGATGCTAGCCTTGTCATTATGGAAGCTAGTCTGTTCTTGAGTTTTTGTTATTCACAGAGATGGTAGCCTTGTCATTATGGAAGGTAGTCTGTTGCCGAGATTTTTGTTACTCCAATGGATGGTATCCTTGTCATTATGGAAGGTAGTCTGTTGTCGAGAATTTTGTTACTCCAATGGATGGTAGACTTGTCATTGTGGAAGGTAGTCTGTTGTGGAGATTTTTGTTACTCCAATGGATGGTAGACTTATCATTATGGAAGGTAGAATGTTATCGAGATTTTTGTAACTCCATTGGATGGTAGCCTTGTCATTATGGAAGGTAGTCTGTCGTGGTGATATTTTTCACTCCAATGGATGGTAGCCTTGTCACTATGGAAGGTAGTCTGTTGTTCATATTTATGTTACTCCAATGGAAGGTAGCTTTGTCAATATGGAAGGTAGTCTATTGTCGAGATTTTTGTTACTCTAATGGATGGTAGCCTTGTTATTATGGATGGTAGTCTGTTGTCGAGATTTTTGTTACTACAATGGATGGTAGACTTATCATTATGGAAGGTAGAATGTTGTCGAGGTTTTGTTATTCAGATAGATGGTAGCCTTGTCATTATGGAAGGTAGTCTGTTGCCGAGATTTTGGTTACTCCAATGGATGGTATCCTTGTCATTATGGAAGGTAGTCTGTTGTCGAGAATTTTGTTACTACAATGGATTGTAGCCTTGTCATTATAGAATATAGTTTTTTGTCGATAATTTTCTTACTCCAATGGCTGGTAGCCTTGTCATTATGGAAGGTAGTCTGTTGTCGAGATTTTTGTTACTCCAATGGATGGTATCCTTGTCATTATTGGAGGTAGTATGTTGTCGAGAATTTTTTTATTCCAATGGATTGTAGTCTTGTCATTATGGAACATAGTCTGTTGTCGATGTTTTTGTTACTTCAATGGATGGTAGCCTTGTCATTATTGAAGGTAGTCTATTTTCGAGATTTTTGTTACTCCAATGGATGGTAGCCTTGTCAATATGGAAGGTAGTCTGTTGCCGAGATTTTTGTTACTCTAATGGATGGTAGCCTTATTATTATGGATGGTAGTCTGTTGTCGAGATTTTTGTTACTACAATGGATGGTAGACTTATCATTATGTAAGGTAGAATGTTGTCAAGATTTTTGTCATTCCAATGGATGCTAGCCTTGTCATTATGGAAGCTAGTCTGTTCTCGAGTTTTTGTTATTCACATAGATGGTAGCCTTGTCATTATGGAAGGTAGTCTGTTGCCGAGATTTTTGTTACTCCAATGGATGGTATCCTTGTCATTATGGAAGGTAGTCTGTTGTCGAGAATTTTGTTACTCCAATGGATTGTAGCCTTGTCATTATAGAATATAGTTTGTTGTCGATAATTTTCTTACTCCAATGGATGGTAGCATTGTCATTACGGAAGGTAGTCTGTTGTCGAGATTTTTGTTACTCCAATGGATGGTATCCTTATCATTATGGGAGGTAGTATGTTGTCGAGAATTTTTTTACTCCAATGGATTGTAGTCTTGTCATTATGGAACATAGTCTGTTGTCGACGTTTTTGTTACTCCAATGGATGGTAGCCTTGTCATTATGGAAGGTAGTCTGTTTTCGATATTTTTGTTATATCAATGGATGGTAGCCTTGGCATTATGGAAGGTAGTCTGTTGTCGAGATTTTTGTTACTCTAATGGATGGTAGACTTATCATTATGGAAGGTAAAATGTTTTCGAGATTTTTGTCATTCCATTGGATCGTAGCCTTGTCATTATGGAATGTAGTATATTCTCGAGATTTTTGTTATTCCAATAGATGGTAGCCTTGTCTTTATGAAAGGTAGTCTGTTGCCGAGATTTTTGTTACTCCAATGGATGGTATCCTTGTCATTATGGGAGGTAGTATGTTGTCGAGAATTTTGTTACTCCAATGGATGGTAGCCTTGTCACTATGGAACATAGTTTGTTGTCGATTTTTAGTTACTCCAATGGATGGTAGACTTGTCATTGTGGAAGGTAGTCTGTTGTCGAGATTTTTGTTACTCCAATGGATGGTAGACTTATCATTATGGAAGGGAGAATGTTATCGAGATTTTTGTTACTCCATTGGATGGTAGCCTTGTCATTATGGAAGGTAGTCTGTCGTGGTGATTTTTGTCAGTCCAATGGATGGTAGCCTTGTCACTATGGAAGGTAATCTGTTGTTCATATTTTTGTTACTCCAATGGAAGGTAGCCTTGTCAATATGGAAGGTAGTCTATTGTCGAGATTTTTGTTACTCTAATGGATGGTAGCCTTGTTATTATGGATGGTAGTCTGTTGTCGAGATTTTTGTTACTACAATGGATGGTAGATTTATCATTATGGAAGGTAGAATGTTGTCGAGATTTTTGTCATTCCATTGGATGGTAGCCTTGTCATTATGGAAGCTAGTCTGTTCTCGAGTTTTTGTTATTCACAGAGATGGTAGCCTTGTCGGTATCGAAGGTAGTTTGTTGCCGAGATTTTTGTTACTCCAATGGATGGTATCCTTGTCATTATGGAAGGTAGTATGCTGTCGAGAATTTTGTTACTCCAATGGATTGTAGCCTTGTCATTATAGAATATAGTTTGTTGTTGATAATTTTCTTACTCCAATGGATGGTAGCCTTGTCATTATGGAAGGTAGTCTGTTGTCGAGATTTTTGTTACTCCAATGTATGGTATCCTTGTCATTATGGGAGGTAGTATGTTGTCGAGAATTTTTTTACTCCAATGGATTGTAGTCTTGTCATTATGGAACATAGTCTGTTGTCGACGTTTTTGTTACTCCAATGGATGGTAGCCTTGTCATTATGGAAGGTAGTCTGTTTTCGAGATTTTTGTTACTCCAATGGATGGTAGCCTTGGCATTATGGAAGGTAGTCTGTTGTCGAGATTTTTGTTACTCTAATGGAATGTAGACTTATCATTATGGAAGGTAGAATGTTTTCGAGATTTTTGTCATTCCATTGGATCGTAGCCTTGTCATTATGGAATGTAGTCTATTCTCAAGATTTTTGTTATTCCAATTAATGGTAGCCTTGTCTTTATGAAAGGTAGTCTGTTGCCGAGATTTTTGTTACTCCAATGTATGGTATCTTTTTCATTATGGGAGGTAGTATGTTGTCGAGAATTTTGTTACTCCAATGGATGGTAGCCTTGTCATAATGGAACGTAGTCTATTGTCGATTTTTTGTTACTCCAATGGATGGTAGACTTGTAATTATGGAAGGTAGTCTGTTGTCGAGATTTTTGTTACTCCAATGGATGGTAGACTTATCATTATGGAAGGTAGAATGTTATCGAGATTTTTGTTACTCCATTGGATGGTAGCCTTGTCATTATGGAAGGTAGTCTGTCGTGGTGATTTCTGTTAATCCAATGGATGGTAGCCTTGTCACTATGGAAGGTAGTCTGTTGTTCATATTTTTGTTACTCCAATGGAAGGTAGCCTTGTCAATATGGAAGGTAGTCTATTATCGAGATTTTTGTTACTCTAATGGATGGTAGCCTTGTTATTATGGATGGTAGTCTGTTGTCGAGATTTTTGTTACTACAATGGATGGTAGTCTTGTCATTTTGGATGTTTGTCTATTCTCGAGATTTTTGTTATTCCAATAGATGGTATCCTTGTCATTATTGAAGGTAGTCTGTTGTCGAGATTTTTGTTACTACAATGGATGGTAGCCTTGTTATTATCGAAGTTAGTTTGTTGTCGATATTTCGGTTACTACAAGGGATGGTAGCCTTGTCATTATGGAAGGTAGTCTATTGTTCATATTTTTGTTACTCCAATGGATGGTAGCCTTGTCATTATGGAAGGTAGTTTATTGTCGAGATTTTTGTTACTCCAATAGATGGTATCCGTCTCATTATGGAAGGTTGTCTGTTGTCGAGATTTATGTTACTTAATGGATGGTAGCCTTGTCATTATGGAAGGTAGTCTGTTTTTTAGATTTTTGTTACTCCAATGGATGGAAGCCTTGTCATTATGGAAGGTAGTCTATTTTTTAGATTTTTGTTACTCCAATGGATGGTATCCTTGTCATTATGGTAGGTAGTCTGTTGTCGATATTTTTGTTACTCCAACGGATGGTAGCCTTGTCATTATAGAAGGTAGTCTTTCGTTGTGATTTCTGTCACTCCAATGGATGGTAGCCTTGTCACTATGGAAGGTAGTCTGTTCTTCATATTTTTGTTATTCCAATGGATGGTAGCATTGTCATTATGGAAGGTAGTCTGTTCTCGATATTTTTGTTATTCACATAGATGGTAGCCTTGTCATTATGTAAGGTAGTCTGTTTTTTAGATTTTTGTTACTCCAATGGATGGTATCCTTGTCATTATGGAAGTTAGTCTGTTGTCGAGATTTGTATTACTCCAATGGATGGTAGCCTTATCATTATGGAAGGTAGAATGTTATAGAGATTTTTGTCATTCCATTGGATGGTAGCCTTGTCATTATGGAATGTAGTTTGTTCTCGAGATTTTTCTTATTCCAATAGATGGTAGCCTTGTAATTATGGAAGGTAGTCTGTGGCCGAGATTTTTGTTACTCCAATGGATGGTATTCTTGTCATTATGGAATGAAGTCTGTTGTCGAGAATTTTGTTACTCCAATGGATTGTAGCCTTGTCATTATGGAACATAGTCTGTTGTCGATTTTTTATTACTCCAATGGATGGTAGACTTATCATTGTGGAAGGTAGTCAGTCGTCGAGATTTTTGTTACTTCAATGGATGGTAGCCTTGTCATTATGGAAGGTAGTTTGTTGTCGAGATTTTCTTTACTCCAATGGATGCTAGCCTTGTAATTATGGTAGGTAGTCTGTCGTGGTGATTTCTATCACTCCCTTGGATGGTAGCCTTGTCACTATGGAAGGTAGTCTGTTGTTCATATTTTTGTTACTCCGATGGAAGGTAGCCTTGTCATTATTGAAGGTAGTCTATTGTCTAGATTTTTGTTACTCTAATGGATGGTAGCCTTGTTATTATGGAAGGTAGTCTGTTGTCGAGATTTTTGTTACTACAATGGATGGTAGCCTTGTCATTATGGAAGGTTGTTTGTTCTCAAGAATTTTGTTATTCCAATAGATGGTATCCTTGTCATTATGAAAGGTAGTCCATTGTCGAGATTATTGTTACTACAATGGATTGTAGCCTTGTCATTATCGAAGGTAGTCTGTTGTCGATATTTTGGTTACTACAAGGAATGGTAGCCTTGTCATTATGGAACATAGTCTATTGTACATATGTTTGTTACTCCAATGCATGGTAGCCTTGTCATTATGAAAGGTAGTCTATTGTTCATATTTTTGTTACTCCAACGGATGGTAACCTTGTGATTATGGAAGGTAGTCTATTGTCGAGATTTTTGTAACTCCAATGGATGGTATCCTTCTCATTATGGAAGGTTGTCTGTTGTCAAGATTTATGTTACTCTAATGGATGGTAGCCTTTTCATTATGGAAGGTAGTCTGTTTTCTGTATTTTTGTTACTCCAATGGATGGTATCCTTGTCATTATGGAAGGTAGACTGTTGTCGATATTTTTGTTACTCCAATGGATGGTAGCGTTGTCATTATGGAAGGTAGTATTTCATTGTAATTTCTGTCACTCCAATGGATGGTAGCCTTGTCACTATGGAAGGTAGTCTGTTCTTCATATTTTTGTTACTCCAATGGATTGTAGCCTTGTCATTATGGAAGGTAGTCTGTTGTCGAGATCTTTGTTACTCCAATGGATGATAACCTTGTCATTATGGAACGTAGTCTATCGTTGTAATTTCTGTCGCTCCAATGGATGGTAGCCTTGTCATTATGGAAGGTAGTTTGTTGTCGAGGTTTTTGTTATTCGAATGGATGGTAGCATTGTCATTATGGAAGGTAGTCTGTTCTCGAGATTTTTGTTATTCACATAGATTGTAGCCTTGTCATTATGGAAGGTAGTTTGTTGTCGATAATTTTGTTACTCCAATGGATTGTAGCCTTGTCATTATAGAACATAGTTTGTTGTCGATAATTTTGTTACTCCAATGGATGGTAGCCTTGTCATTATGGAAGGTAGTTTGTTGTCGAGATTTTTGTTATTCCAATGAATGGTAGCCTTGTCATTATGGAAGGTAGTCCGTAGTCGATATTTTTGTTACTTCAATGGATTGTAGCCTTGTCATTATGGAAGTTAATTTGTTGTCGATATTTTTGTTACTCCAATGGATGGTAGACTTATCATTATGGAAGGTAGAATGTTTTCGAGATTTTTGTCATTCCATTGGATGGTAGCCTTGTCATTATGTAAGGTAGTCTGTTCTCTAGATATTTTTTATTCCAATAGATGGTAGCCTTGTCATTATGGAAGGTAGTTTGTTGTCGAGATTTTTATTACTCCAATGGATGCTTGCCTTGCCATTATGGAAGATAGTCTGTCTTTGTGATTTCTATAACTCCAATGGATGGTAGCCTTATCACTATGGAAGGTAGTTTGTTGTTCATATTTTTGTTACTCCAATGGAAGGTAGCCTTGTCATTATGGAAGGTAGTCTATTGTCGAGATTTTTAGTTCTCCAATGGATGGTAGCCTTGTCATTATGGAAGGTTGTCTGTTGTCGAGATTTTTGTTATTCTAATGGATGGTATCCTTGTTATTATGGAAGGTAGTCTATTGTCGAGATTTTTGTTACTACAATGTATGGTAGCCTTGTCATTATGTAAGGTAGTCTGTTCCCGAGATTTTTGTTATTCCAATAGATGGTATGCTTGTCATTATGGAAGGTAGTCTGTTATCGAGATTTTTGTTACTCCAATGGATGGTAGACTTATCATTATAGAAGGTAGTATGTTTTCGAGATTTTTGTCATTCCATTGGATGGTAGCCTTATCATTATGGAAGGTAGTCTGTTCTGGAGATATTTGTTATTCCAATAGATGGTAGCCTTGTCATTATGGAAGGTAGTCTGTTGCCGAGATTTTTGTTACTCCAATGGATGGTATCCTTGTCATTATGGGAGGTATTATGTTGTCGAAAATTTAGTTACTCCAATGGATTGTAGCCTTGTCATTATGGAACATACTCTGTTGTTGACATTTTTGTTACTCCAATGGATGGTAGCCTTGTCATTATGGAAGGTAGTTTGTTGCCGAGATTTTTGTTATTCCAATGGATGGTAGCCTTGTCATTATGGAAGGTAGTCTGTTGTCGATATTTTTTTTACTCCAATGGATTGTAGCCTCGTCATTATGGAAGTTAGTCTATTGTCGAGATTTTTGTTACTCTAATGGATGGTAGCCTTGTCATTATGGAAGGTAGTCTATCGTCGAGATTTTTGTTACTCCAATGGATGGTAGCCTTGTCATTATGAAAGGTAGTTTGTTGTCGAGATTTTTGTTACTCCAATGGATGCTAGCCTTGTAATTATGGAAGGTAGTTTATGGTGGTGATTTCTGTCACTCCAATGGATGGTAGCCTTGTCACTATGGAAGGTAGTCTATTGTTCATATTTTTGTTACTCCAATGGAAGGTATCCTTGTCATTATGGAAGGCAATCTATTGTCTATATTTTTGTTACTCTAATGGATGGTAGCCTTGTTATTATGGAAGGTAGTTGGTTGTCGAGATTTTTGTTACTACAATGGATGGTAGCCTTGTCATTATGGAAGGTTGTCTATTCTCGAGATTTTTGTTATTCCAATAGATGGTATCCTTTTCATTATGGAAGGTAGTCTGTTGTCGATATTTCAGTTACTACAAGGGATGGTAACCTTGTCATTATGGAACGTAGTCTATTGTAGATATTTTTGTTACTCCAATGCATGGTAGCCTTGTCACTATGGAAGGTAGTCTATTGTTCATATTTTTGTTACTCCAATGGATGGTAGCCTTGTCATTATGGAAGGTAGTCTATTGTCGAGATTTTTGTTACTCAAATGGATGGTATCATTCTCATTATGGAAGGTTGTTTGTTGTCGAGATTTATGTTACTCTAATGGATGGTAGCCTTGTCATTATGGAAGGTAGTCTGTTTTGGAGATTTTTGTTACACCAATGGATGGTATCCTTGTCATTATGAAAGGTAGTCTGTTGTCGATATTATTGTTACTCCAATAGATGGTAGCCTTGTCATTATGGAAGGTAGTCTTTCGTTGTGATTTCTATTACTCCAATGGATGGTAGCCTTGTCACTATGGAAGGTAGTCTATTCTTCATATTTTTGTTACTACAATGGATGGTAGCCTTGTCATTATGGAAGGTAGTCTGTTGTCGAGATCTTTGTTACTCCAATGGATGGTAACCTTGTCATTATGGAAGGTAGTCTATCGTTGTGATTTTTGTCGCTCCAATGGATGGTAGCCTTGTCATTATGGAAGGTAGTTTGTTGTAGAGATTTTTGTTATTCCAGTGGATGGTAGCATTGTCATTATGGAAGGTAGTCTATTGTTGAGATTTTTGTTACTCCAATGGATGGTATACTTATCATTATGGAAGGTAAAATGTTGTCGAGATTTTTGTCATTCCATTGGATGGTAGCCTTTTTGAAATTCTGGCTGCAGATACTTAACCTCATAGTGAATGTTATGAGACCGTATCTGACACTCTTCAAGACAGTAAAACTAAAACAGTAAACAACACAGTCAATTGTTTACCCAGTTTAGTGTGTAACAACACCTACTCTGGGGGCTATCAAGCCAGGGAGGAAATCCACTATAAGAGATATTAATTCAGGAATAAACCAACCAGTTTATTTCCTTCACTTAAGACCTACCCAATGCAACTTCAATCTAAGTTCAACTTAAACCTGAGTTCCTACTCACCCCCCCTCAATCACAACAGTGATACTAAACAATTGACTAATGAAATTATGAAGACACTCTTCAGAACATACACTTGATTTTGCTTCACAGCTTTTAATCAAGTAACACAAACACTCGTGCTTCAAAGCTTTGAGTGATACACAACCTTAACTTGACTTTGCTTCAAAGCTTTAATCAAGTGACACAAACACTCGTGCTTCAAAGCTTTTAGTGATACGCAACCCTTACAATCAAATCCTACTCCAAGTCACTTATCACAATGATAATTGCTTGGATTACAGTAGTTACAACTATACAGTCCCTTATTGATCTTCGGTCCAAAAGTGTCTTTCACAAACAGTCTTCATGATGAATATATAGCCAACTATTCTTCTGTTAGGGCTTCCACGAAAATAGCTAGGGTTAATTAGGGTTAAACTCAAGACTTGGTCATAGGACTTTATCAACCAGATTAGGGTTAAGCAAAGTTAACCCAAGTCCACGTGAGAATCTGATCTGGACTGAATAAACCAGATTCTTGAAAAATCTCAGAATTAACAAATCTGCATTAATGTTAGTTCAGTACAGGATGTCTTAACATTGGTTATGACAACAAGAATCCTGTTTACTGATTTTGGAAGAATGCAATAAATATGATCATTGCATAATGATCAGCTAAACACTCATATTGAGCAGCTCCTATATTACATTCTTTTTCTGCAGAATGTACCTTGTGTCCCAGAATGTTATGACATCAGTCATGACATTCACATAACTGGTTTTACCAAAAAACATGACAACAACCAAACACTTACACTTGTCATTATGGAAGGTAGTTTGTTCTCGAGATTTTTGTTATTCACATAGATGGTAGCCTTGTCATTATGGAAGGTAGTCTGTTGCCGAGATTTTTGTTACTCTAATGGATGGTAGCATTGTCATTATGGAAGATAGTCTGTCTTTGTGATTTTTATCACTGCAATGGATGGTAGCCTTGTCACTATGGAAGGTAGTTTGTTGTTCATATTTTTGTTACTCCAATGGAAGGTAGCTTTGTCATTATGGAAGGTAGTCTATTGTCGAGATTTTTGTTACTCCAATGGATGGTAGCCTTGTCATTATGGAAGGTAGTCTGTTCTCGAGATTTTTGTTACTCCAATGGATTATAGCCTTGTTATTATGGAAGGTAGTATATTGTCGAGATTTTTGTTACTACAATGTATGGTAGCCTTGAAATTATGGAATGTAGCCTATTCGTGAGATTTTTGTTATTACAATAGATGGTATGCTTGTCATTATGGAAGGTAGTCTATTATCTAGATTTTTGTTACTCCAACGGATGGTAGACTTATCATTATGGAAGGTAGTTTGTTGTCGAGATTTTTGTTATTCCATTGGATGGTAGCCTTGTCATTATGGAAGGTAGTCTATTCCCGAGATATTTGTTATTCCAATAAATGGTAGCCTTGTCATTATGGAAGGTAATCTGTTGCCGAGATTTTTGTTACTCCAATGGATGGTTTCCTTGTCATTATGGGAGGTAGTATGTTGTCGAGAATTTTGTTACTCCAATGGATTGTAGCCTTGTCATTATGGAACATAGTCTGTTGTCGACGTTTTTGTTACTCCAATGGATGGTAGCCTTGTCGTTATGGAAGGTAGTTTGTTGTCGAGATTTTTGTTATTCCAATGGATGGTAGCCTTGTCATTATGGAAGGTAGTCTTTTGTCGATATTTTTGTTACTCCAATGGATTGTAGCCTTGTCATTATGGAAGGTAGTCTATGGTCGAGATTTTTGTTACTCTAATGGATGGTAGCCTTGTCATTATGGAAGGTAGTCTATCATAGAGATTTTTGTTACTCCAATGGATGGTAGCCTTGTCATTATGGAAGGTAGTCTGTTCTCGAGATTTTTGTTACTCCAATGGATGGTAGCCTTATCATTACGGAAGGTTGTCTGTTGTCGATATTTCAGTTACTACAAGGGATGGTAGCCTTGTCATTATGGAAGGTAGTTTGTTGTCGAGATTTTTGTTACTCTAATGGAAGGTAGCCTTGTAATAATGGAAGGTAGTTTGTCGTGGTGATTTCTGTCACTCCAATGGATGGTAGCCTTGTCACTATCGAAGGTAGTCTGTTGTTCATATTTCTGTCACTCTAATGGAAGGTAGCCTTGTCATTATGGAAGGTAGTCTATTGTCGAGATTTTTGTTACTCTAATGGATGGTAGCCTTGTTATTATTGAAGGTAGTCGGTTTTCAAGATTTTTGTTACTAAAATGGATGGTAGCCTTCTCATAATGGAAGGTTGTCTGTTCTCGAGATTTTTGTTATTCCAATAGATGGTATCCTTGTCATTATGGAAGGTAGTTCGGTTTCGAGATTTTTGTTACTACAATGGATGGTAGCCTTGTCATTATCGAAGGTAATCTGTTGTCGATATTTCGGTTACTACAAGGGATGGTAGCCTTGTCATTATGGAACATAGTCTATTGTATATATTTTTGTCACTCCAATGCATGGTAGCCTTTTCACTATGGAAGGTAGTCTATTGTTCGTATTTTTGTTACTCCAATGGATGGTAGCCTTGTCATTATGGAAGGTAGTCTATTGTCTAGATTTTTGTTATTCCAATGAATGGTATCCTTCTCATTATGGAAGGTTGTCTGTTATCGATATTTTTGTTACTCCAATGGATCGTAGCCTTGTCATTATGGAAGGTAGTGTTTCGTTGTGATTTATGTCACTCCAATGGATGGTAGCCTTGTCATTATGGAAGGTAGTTTGTTGTCGAGATTTTTGTAATTCCAATGGATGGTAGCATTGTCATTATGGAAGGTAGTTTGTTGTGGAGATTTTTGTTACTTTAATAGATGGTAGACTTATCATTATGGAAGGTAGAATGTTGTCGAGATTTTTGTCATTCCATTGGATGGTAGCCTTGTCATTATGGAAGGTAGTCTGTTCTAGAGATTTTTGTTATTCACATAGATGGTAGCCTTGTCATTATGGAAGGTAGTCTGTTGCCGAGATTTTTGTTACTTTAATGGATGGTATCCTTGTCATTATAGAAGGTAGTCTGTTGTCGAGAATTTTGTTACTCCAATGGATTGTAGCCTCGTCATTATAGAACATAGTTTGTTGTCTATAATTTTGTTACTCCAATGGATGGTAGCCTTGTCATTATGGAAGGTAGTTTGTTGTCGAGATTTTGGTTATTCCAATGAATGGTAGCCTTGTCATTACGGAAGGTAGTCCACTGTAGATACTTTTGTTACTTCAATGGATGGTAGCCTTGTCATTATGGAAGTTAGTTTGTTGTTGAGATTTTTGTTACTCCAATGGATGGTAGGCTTATCATTATGGAAGGTAGAATGTTTTCGAGATTTTTGTCATTCCATTGGATTGTAGCCTTGTCATTACGGAAGGTAGTCTGTTCTCGAGATATTTGTTACTCCAATGGATGCTAGCCTTGTCATTATGGAAGCTAGTCTGTCTTTGTGATTTCTATCACTCCAATGGATGGTAGCCTTGTCACCATGGAAGGTAGTTTGTTGTTCATATTTTTGTTACTCCAATGGAAGGTAGCCTTGTCTTTATGGAAGTTAGTCTATTGTCGAGATTTTTGTTACTCCAATGGATGGTAGCCTTGTCATTATGGAAGGTTGTCTGTTTTCGAGATTTTTGTTACTCTAATGGATGGTAGCCTTGTTATTATGGAAGGTAGTCTATTGTCGAGATTTTTGGTACTACAATGTATGCTAGCCTTGTCATTATGGAAGGTAGTCTATTCTCGAGATTTTTGTTATTCCAATAGATGGTATGCTTGTCATTATGGAAGGTAGTCTGTTATCGAGATTTTTGTTACTCTAATGGATGGTAGACTTATCATTATGGAACGTAGTTTGTTGTCGAGATTTTTGTTATTCCATTGGATGGTAGCCTTGTCATTATGGAAGGTATCTGTTCTCGAGATATTTGTTATTCCAATAGATGGTAGCCTTGTCATTATGGAAGGTAGTCTGTTGCTGAGATTTTTGTTACTCCAATGGATGGTAGCCTTGTCATTATGGGAGGTAGTATGTTGTCGAGAATTTTGTTACTCCAATGGATTGTAGCCTTGTCATTATGGAACATAGTCTGTTGTCGACGTTTTTGTTACTCCAATGGATGGTAGCCTTGTCATTATGGAAGGTAGTTTTTTGTCGAGATTTTTTTTATTCCAATGGATGGTAGCCTTGTCATTATGGAAGGTAATATGTTGTCGATATTTTTATTACTCCAATGGATTGTAGCCTTTTCATTATGGAAGGTAGTCTATTGTCAAGATTTTTGTTACTCTAATGGATGGTAGCCTTGTCATTATGGAAGGTAGTCTGTTGTCAATATTTTTGTTACTGCAATGGATGATATCCTTGTCATTATGGAAGGTAGTCTGTTGTTGAGATTTTTGTTACTCCAATGTATGATAGCCTTGTAATTATGGAAGGTAGTCTGTCGTGGTGATTTCTGTCACTCCAATGGATGGTAGCCTTGTCACTATGGAAGGTAGTCTGTTGTTCATATTTTTGTTACTCCAATGGAAGGTAGCCTTGTCATTATGGAAGGTAGTCTATTGTCGAGATTTTGGTTACTCTAATGGATGGTAGCCTTGTTATTATGGAAGGTAGTCGGTTTTCGAGATTTTTGTTACTACAATGGATGGTAGCCTTGTCATTATGGAAGGTTGTCTGTTCTCTATGTTTTTGTTATTCCAATAGATGGTATCCTTTTCATTATGGAAGGTAGTCCGTTGTCGATATTTTTGTTACTACAATGGATGGTAGCCTTGTCATTATCGAAGGTAGTCTGTTGTCCATATTTCGGTTACTACAAGGGATGGTAGCCTTGTCATTATGGAACATAGTCTATTGTATATATTTTTTTTACTCCAATGCATGGTAGCCTTGTCACTATGGAAGGTAGTCTATTGTTCGTATTTTTGTTACTCCAATGGATGGTAGCTTTGTCATTATGGAAGGTAGTCCTTTGTCTAGATTTTTCTTATTCTAATGGATGGTATCCTTCTCATTATGGAAGGTTGTCTGTTGTCGAGATTTATGTTACTCTAATGGATGGTAGCCTTGTCATTATGGAAGGTAGTCTGTTTTCGAGATTTTTGTTACTCCAATGGATGGTATCCTTGTCATTATGGAAGGTAGTCTGTTTTCGAGATTTTTGTTACTCTAATGGATGGTAGCCTTGTTATTATGGAAGGTAGTCTTCCGTTGTGATTTCTGTCACACCAATGGATGGTAGCCTTGTCATTATGGAAGGTAGTTTGTTGTCGAGATTTTTGTTATTCCAATGGATGGTAGCATTGTCATTATGGAAGGTAGTCTGTTGGCGAGATTTTTGTTACTCTAATGGATGGTAGACTTATCATTATGGAAGGTAGAATGTTGTCGAGATTTTTGTCAATCCATTGGATGGTAGCCTTGTCATTATGGAAGGTAGTCTGTTCTTGAGATTTTTGTTATTCACATAGATGGTAGCCTTGTCATTATGGAAGGTAGTCTGTTGCCGAGATTTTTGTTACTCTAATGGATGGTATCCTTGTCATTATGGAAGGTAGTCTGTTGTCGATAATTTTGTTACTCCAATGGATTGTAGCCTTGTAATTATATAACATAGTTTGGTGTCGATAATTTTGTTACTCCAATGGATGGTAGCCTTGTCATTATGGAAGGTAGTTTGTTGTCCAGATTTTTGTTATTCCAATGAATGGTACCCTTGTCATTATGGAAGGTAGTCCGTAGTCGATATTTCTGTTACTTCAATGGATGGAGGCCTTGTCTTTATGGAAATTAGTTTGTTGTCGAGATTTTTGTTACTCCAATGGATGGTAGACTTATCATTATGGAAGGTAGAATGTTTTCGAGATTTTTGTCATTCCATTGGATTGTAGCCTTGTCATTATGGGAGGTAGTATGTTGACGAGATATTTTTTATTCCAATAGATGGTAGCCTTGTCATTATGGAAGGTAGTTTGTTGTCGAGATTTTTGTTATTCCAATGGATGGTAGCCTTGTCATTATGGAAGGTAGTCTATTATGGAGATTTTTGTTACTCTAATGGATGGTAGCCTTATCATTATGGAAGGTAGTCTATCGTAGAGATTTTTGTTACTCCAATGGATGGTAGCCTTGTCATTATGGAAGGTAGTTTGTTTTCGAGATTTTTGTTACTCCAATGGATGCTAGCCTGATAATTATGGAAGGTAGACTGTCGTGGTTATTTTTGTCACTCCAATGGATGGTAGCCTTGTCACTATGGAAGGTAGTCTGTTGTTCATATTTTTGTTACTCCAATGGAAGGTAGCCTTGTCATTATGGAAGGTAGTCTATTGTCAAGATTTTTGTTACTCTAATGGATGGTAGCCTTGTTATTATGGAAGGTAGTCGGTTTTCGAGATTTTTTGTTACTACAATGGATGGTAGCCTTGTCATTATGGAAGGTTGTCTGTTCTCGAGATTTTTGTTATTCCAATAGATGGTATCCTTGTCATTATGGAAGGTAGTCCGCTGTCGAGATTTTTGTTACTACAATGGATGGTAGCCTTATCATTATCGAAGGTAGTCTGTTGTCGATATTTCGGTTACTACAAGGGATGGTAGCCTTGTCATTATGGAACATAGTCTATTGTATATATTTTTGTTACTCCAATGCATGGTAGCCTTGTCACTATGGAAAGTAGTCTATTGTTCGTATTTTTGTTACTCCAATGGATGGTAGCCTTGTCATAATGGAAGGTAGTCTATTGTCTAGATTTTTGTTATTCCAATGGATGGTATCCTTCTCATTATGGAAGGTTTACTGTTGTCGAGATTTATGTTACTCTAATGGATGGTAGCCTTGTCATTATGGAAGGTAGTCTGTTTTCGAGATTTTTGTTACACCAATGGATGGTATCCTTGTCATTATGGAAGGTAGTCTATTGTCGATATTTTTGTTACTCCAATGGATGGTAGCCTTGTCGTTATGGAAGGTAGTCTTTCGTTGTGATTTCTGTCAATCCAATGGATGGTAGCCTTGTCATTATGGATGGTAGTTTGTTGTCAAGATTTTTGTTATTCCAATGGATGGTAGCATTGTCATTATGGAAGGTAGTCTATTGTCGAGATTTTTGTTACTCCAATGGATGGTAGAGTTATCATTATGGAAGGTAGAATGTTGTCGGGATTTTTATTATTCCAATGGATGGTATCCTTGTCATTATGGAAGGTAGTTTGTTGCCGAGATTTTTGTTACTCCAATGGATGGTATCCTTGTCATTATGGAAGGTAGTCTGTTGTTGATAATTTTGTTACTCCAATGGATTGTAGGCTTGTCATTATAGAACATAGTTTGTTGTCGATAATTTTGTTACTCCAATGGATGGTAGCCTTGTCATTATGGAAGGTAGTTTGTTGTCGATATTTTAGGTATTCCAATGAATGGTAGCCTTGTATTTATGGAAGGTAGTCCGTAGTCGAAATTTTTGTTACTTCAATGGATGGTAGCCTTGTCATTATAGAAGTTAGTTTGTTGTCGAGATTTTTGTTAATCCAATGGATGGTAGACTTATCGTTATTGAAGGTAGAATGTTTTCGAGATTTTTGTCATTCCATTGTATTGTAGCCATGTCATTATGGAAGGTAGTCTGTTCTCGAGATATTTGTTAATCCAATAGATGGTAGCCTTGTCATTATGGAAGGTAGTTTGTTGTCGAGATTTTTGTTACTCCAATGGATGCAAGCCTTGTCATTATGGAAGACAGTCTGTCTTTGTGATTTCTATAACTCCAATGGATGGTAGCCTTGTCACTATGGAAGGTAGTTTGTTGTTCATATTTTTGTTACTCCAATGGAAGGTAGCCTTGTCATTATGGAAGGTAGTCTATTGTCGAGATTTTTGTTACTCCAATGGATGGTAGCCTTGTCATTATGGAAGGTTGTCTGTTGTCGAGATTTTTGTTACTCTAATGGATGGTAGCCTTGTTATTATGGAAGGTAGTCTATTGTCGAGATTTTTGTTACTATAATGTATGGTAGCCTTGTCATTACGGAAGGTAGTCTATTCTCGAGATTTTTGTTTTTCCAATAGATGGTATGCTTGTCATTATGGAAGGTAGTATGTTATCGAGATTTTTGTTACTCCAATGGATGGTAGACTTATCATTATGGAAGGTAGAATGTTTTCGAGATTTTTGTCATTCCATTGGATTGTAGCCTTGTCATTATGGGAGGTAGTATGTTGTCGAGATATTTTTTATTCCAATAGATGGTAGCCTTGTCATTATGGAAGGTAGTTTGTTGTCGAGATTTTTGTTATTCCAATGGATGGTAGCCTTGTCATTATGGAAGGTAGTCTATTATGTAGATTTTTGTTACTCTAATGGATGGTAGCCTTATCATTATGGAAGGTAGTCTATCGTAGAGATTTTTGTTACTCCAATGGATGGTAGCCTTGTCATTATGGAAGGTAGTTTGTTTTCGAGATTTTTGTTACTCCAATGGATGCTAGCCTGATAATTATGGAAGGTAGACTGTCGTGGTTATTTCTGTCACTCCAATGGATGGTAGCCTTGTCACTATGGAAGGTAGTCTGTTGTTCATATTTTTGTTACTCCAATGGAAGGTAGCCTTGTCATTATGGAAGGTAGTCTATTGTCAAGATTTTTGTTACTCTAATGGATGGTAGCCTTGTTATTATGGAAGGTAGTCGGTTTTCGAGATTTTTGTTACTACAATGGATGGTAGCCTTGTCATTATGGAAGGTTGTCTGTTCTCGAGATTTTTGTTATTCCAATAGATGGTATCCTTGTCATTATGGAAGGTACTCCGCTGTCGAGATTTTTGTTACTACAATGGATGGTAGCCTTATCATTATCGAAGGTAGTCTGTTGTCGATATTTCGGTTACTACAAGGGATGGTAGCCTTGTCATTATGGAACATAGTCTATTGTATATATTTTTGTTACTCCAATGCATGGTAGCCTTGTCACTATGGAAAGTAGTCTATTGTTCGTATTTTTGTTACTCCAATGGATGGTAGCCTTGTCATAATGGAAGGTAGTCTATTGTCTAGATTTTTGTTATTCCAATGGATGGTATCCTTCTCATTATGGAAGGTTGTCTGTTGTCGAGATTTATATTACTCTAATGGATGGTAGCCTTGTCATTATGGAAGGTAGTCTGTTTTCGAGATTTTTGTTACTCCAATGGATGGTATCCTTGTCATTATGGAAGGTAGTCTATTGTCGATATTTTTGTTACTCCAATTGATGGTAGCCTTGTCGTTATGGAAGGTAGTCTTTCGTTGTGATTTCTGTCAATCCAATGGATGGTAGCCTTGTCTTTATGGATGGTAGTTTGTTGTCGAGATTTTTGTTATTCCAATGGATGGTAGCATTGTCATTATGGAAGGTAGTCTATTGTCGAGATTTTTGTTACTCCAATGGATGGTAGACTTATCATTATGGAAGGTAGAATGTTGTCGGGATTTTTGTTATTCCAATGGATGGTATCCTTGTCATTATGGAAGGTAGTTTGTTGCCGAGATTTTTGTTACTCCAATGGATGGTATCCTTGTCATTATGGAAGGTAGTCTGTTGTCGATAATTTTGTTACTCCAATGGATTGTAGACTTGTCATTATAGAACATAGTTTGTTGTCGATAATTTTGTTACTCCAATGGATGGTAGCCTTGTCATTATGGAAGGTAGTTTGTTGTCGATATTTTTGGTATTCCAATGAATGGTAGCCTTGTATTTATGGAAGGTAGTCCGTAGTCGATATTTTTGTTACTTCAATGGATGGTAGCCTTGTCATTATAGAAGTTAGTTTGTTGTCGAGATTTTTGTTAATCCAATGGATGGTAGACTTATCATTATTGAAGGTAGAATGTTTTCGAGATTTTTGTCATTCCATTGTATTGTAGCCATGTCATTATGGAAGGTACTCTGTTCTCGAGATATTTGTTAATCCAATAGATGGTAGCCTTGTCATTATGGAAGGTAGTTTGTTGTCGAGATTTTTGTTACTCCAATGGATGCTAGCCTTGTCATTATGGAAGATAGTCTGTCTTTGTGATTTCTATAACTCCAATGGATGGTAGCCTTGTCACTATGGAAGGTAGTTTGTTGTTCATATTTTTGTTACTCCAATGGAAGGTAGCCTTGTCATTATGGAAGGTAGTCTATTGTCGAGATTTTTGTTACTCCAATGGATGGTAGCCTTGTCATTATGGAAGGTTGTCTGTTGTCGAGATTTTTGTTACTCTAATGGATGGTAGCCTTGTTATTATGGAAGGTAGTCTATTGTCGATATTTTTGTTACTATAATGTATGGTAGCCTTGTCATTACGGAAGGTAGTCTATTCTCGAGATTTTTGTTTTTCCAATAGATGGTATGCTTGTAATTATGGAAGGTAGTATGTTATCGAGATTTTTGTTACTCCAATGGATGGTAGACTTATCATTATGGAAGGTAGAATGTTTTCGAGATTTTTGTCATTCCATTGGATTGTAGCCTTGTCATTATGGGAGGTAGTATGTTGTCGAGATATTTTTTATTCCAATAGATGGTAGCCTTGTCATTATGGAAGGTAGTTTGTTGTCGAGATTTTTGTTATTCCAATGGATGGTAGCCTTGTCATTATGGAAGGTAGTCTATTATGGAGATTTTTGTTACTCTAATGGATGGTAGCCTTATCATTATGGAAGGTAGTCTATCGTAGAGATTTTTGTTACTCCAATGGATGGTAGCCTTGTCATTATGGAAGGTAGTTTGTTTTCGAGATTTTTGTTACTCCAATGGATGCTAGCCTGATAATTATGGAAGGTAGACTGTCGTGGTTATTTCTGTCACTCCAATGGATGGTAGCCTTGTCACTATGGAAGGTAGTCTGTTGTTCATATTTTTGTTACTCCAATGGAAGGTAGCCTTGTCATTATGGAAGGTAGTCTATTGTCAAGATTTTTGTTACTCTAATGGATGGTAGCCTTGTTATTATGGAAGGTAGTCGGTTTTCGATATTTTTGTTACTACAATGGATGGTAGCCTTGTCATTATGGAAGGTTGTCTGTTCTCGAGATTTTTGTTATTCCAATAGATGGTATCCTTGTCATTATGGAAGGTAGTCCGCTGTCGAGATTTTTGTTACTACAATGGATGGTAGCCTTATCATTATCGAAGGTAGTCTGTTTTCGATATTTCGGTTACTACAAGGGATGGTAGCCTTGTCATTATGGAACATAGTCTATTGTATATATTTTTGTTACTCCAATGCATGGTAGCCTTGTCACTATGGAAAGTAGTCTATTGTTAGTATTTTTGTTACTCCAATGGATGGTAGCCTTGTCATAATGGAAGGTAGTCTATTGTCTAGATTTTTGTTATTCCAATGGATGGTATCCTTCTCATTATGGAAGGTTGTCTGTTGTCGAGATTTATGTTACTCTAATGGATGGTAGCCTTGTCATTATGGAAGGTAGTCTGTTTTCGAGATTTTTGTTACTCCAATGGATGGTATCCTTGTCATTATGGAAGGTAGTCTATTGTCGATATTTTTGTTACTCCAATGGATGGTAGCCTTGTCGTTATGGAAGGTAGTCTTTCGTTGTGATTTCTGTCAATCCAATGGATGGTAGCCTTGTCATTATGGATGGTAGTTTGTTGTCGAGATTTTTGTTATTCCAATGGATGGTAGCATTGTCATTATGGAAGGTAGTCTATTGTCGAGATTTTTGTTACTCCAATGGATGGTAGACTTATCATTATGGAAGGTAGAATGTTGTCGGGATTTTTGTTATTCCAATGGATGGTATCCTTGTCATTATGGAAGGTAGTTTGTTGCCGAGATTTTTGTTACTCCAATGGATGGTATCCTTGTCATTATGGAAGGTAGTCTGTTGTCGATAATTTTGTTACTCCAATGGATTGTAGGCTTGTCATTATAGAACATAGTTTGTTGTCGATAATTTTGTTACTCCAATGGATGGTAGCCTTGTCATTATGGAAGGTAGTTTGTTGTCGATATTTTTGGTATTCCAATGAATGGTAGCCTTGTATTTATGGAAGGTAGTCTGTAGTCGATATTTTTGTTACTTCAATGGATGGTAGCCTTGTCATTATAGAAGTTAGTTTGTTGTCGAGATTTTTGTTAATCCAATGGATGGTAGACTTATCATTATTGAAGGTAGAATGTTTTCGAGATTTTTGTCATTCCATTGTATTGTAGCCATGTCATTATGGAAGGTAGTCTGTTCTCGAGATATTTGTTAATCCAATAGATGGTGGCCTTGTCATTATGGAAGGTAGTTTGTTGTCGAGATTTTTGTTACTCCAATGGATGCTAGCCTTGTCATTATGGAAGATAGTCTGTCTTTGTGATTTCTATAACTCCAATGGATGGTAGCCTTGTCACTATGAAAGGTAGTTTGTTGTTCATATTTTTGTTACTCCAATGGAAGGTAGCCTTGTCATTATGGAAGGTAGTCTATTGTCGAGATTTTTGTTACTCCAATGGATGGTAGCCTTGTCATTATGGAAGGTTGTCTGTTGTCGAGATTTTTGTTACTCTAATGGATGGTAGCCTTGTTATTATGGAAGGTAGTCTATTGTCGAGATTTTTGTTACTATAATGTATGGTAGCCTTGTCATTACGGAAGGTAGTCTATTCTCGAGATTTTTGTTTTTCCAATAGATGGTATGCTTGTCATTATGGAAGGTAGTATGTTATCGAGATTTTTGTTACCCCAATGGATGGTAGACTTATCATTATGGAAGGTAGTTTGTTGTCGAGATTTTTGTTTTTCCATTGGATGGTAGCCTTGTCATTATGGAAGGTAGTCTGTTCTCGAGATATTTGTTATTCCAATAGATGGTAGCCTTGTCATTATGGAAGGTAGTCTGTTGCCGAGATTTTTGTTACTCCAATGGATGGTATCCTTGTCATTATGGAAGGTAGTCTATTATCGAGATTTTTGTTACTCCAATGGATGGTAGCCTTGTCATTATGGAAGGTAGTCTATCGTAGAGATTTTTGTTACTCCAATGGATGGTAGCATTGTCATTATGGAAGGTAGTTTGTTGTCGAGATTTTTGTTACTCCAATGGATGCTAGCCTTGTAATTATGGAAGTTAGTCTGTCGTGGTGATTTCTGTCACTCCAATTGATGGTATCCTTGTTACTATGGAAGGTAGTCTGTTGTTTATATTTTTGTTACTCAAATGGAAGGTAGCCTTGTCATTATGGAAGGTAGTCTATTGTCGAGATTTTTGTTACTCTAATGGATGGTAGCCTTGTTATTATGGAAGGGAGTCGGTTTTGGAGATTTTGTTACTACAATTGATGGTAGCCTTGTCATTATGGAAGGTTGTCTGTTCTCGAGATTTTTGTTATTCCAATAGATGGTATCCTTGTCATTATGGAAGGTAGTCCGTTGTCGAGATTTTTGTTACTACAATGGATGGTAGCCTTGTCATTATCGAAGGTAGTTTATTGTCGATATTTCGGTTACTACAAGGGATGGTAGCCTTGTCATTATGGAACGTAGTCTATTATATATATTTTTGTTACTCCAATGCATGGAAGCCTTGTCACTATGGAAGGTCGTCTATTGTTCATATTTTTGTTACTCCAATGCATGGTAACCTTGTCACTATGGAAAGTAGTATATTGTTCGTATTTTTGTTACTCCAATGGATGGTAGCCTTGTCACTATGGAAGGTAGTCTATTGTCTAGATTTTTGTTATTCCAATGGATGGTATACTTCTCATTATGGAAGGTTGTCTGTTGTCAAGATTTATGTTACTCTAATGGATGGTAGCCTTTTCATTATGGAAGGTAGTCGGTTTTCGAGATTTTTGTTACTCCAATGGATGTTATCCTTGTCATTATGGAAGGTAGTCTATTGTCGATATTTTTGTTACTCCAATGGATGGTAGCCTTGTCATTATGGAAGGTAGTCTTTCGTTGTGATTTCTGTCAATCCAATGGATGGTAGCCTTGTCATTATGGAAGGTAGTTTATTGTCGAGATTTTTGTTATTCCAATGGATGGTAGCATTGTCATTATGGAAGGTAGTGTATTGTCGAGATTTTTGTTACTCCAATGGATGGTAGACTTATCATTATGGAAGGTAGAATGTTGTCGGGATTTTTGTCATTCCATTGGATGGTAGCCTAGTCATTATGGAAGGTAGTTTGTTCTCGAGATTTTTGTTATTCACATAGATGGTAGCCTTATCATTATGGAAGGTAGTTTGTTGCCGAGATTTTTGTTACTCCAATGGATGGTATCCTTGTCATTATGGAAGGTAGTCTGTTGTTGAGAATTTTGTTACTCCAATGGATTGTAGGCTTGTCATTATAGAACATAGTTTGTTGTCGATAATTTTGTTACTCCAATGGATGGTAGCCTTGTCATTATGGAAGGTAGTTTGTTGTCGATATTTTTGTTTTTCCAATGAATGGTAGCCTTGTCATTATGGAAGGTAGTCCGTAGTCGATATTTTTGTTACTTCAATGGATGGTAGCCTTGTCATTATAGAAGTTAGTTTGTTGTCGAGATTTTTGTTAATCCAATGGATGGTAGACTTATCATTATGGAAGGTAGAATGTTTTCGAGATTTTTGTCATTCCATTGGATTGTAGCCATGTCATTATGGAAGGTAGTCTGTTCTCAAGATACTTGTTATTCCAATAGATTGTAGCCTTTTCATTATGGAAGGTAGTTTGTTGTCGAGATTTTTGTTACTCCAATGGATGCTATCCTTGTCATTATGAAAGATAGTTTGTCTTTGTGATTTATATAACTCCAATGGATGGTAGCCTTGTCACTATGGAAGGTAGTTTGTTGTTCATATTTTTGTTACTCCAATGGAAGGTAGCCTTGTCATTTTGGAAGGTAATCTATTGTCGAGATTTTTGTTACTCCAATGGATGGTAGCCTTGTCATTATGGAAGGTTGTTTGTTGTCGAGATTTTTGATACTCTAATGGATGGTAGCCTTGTTATTATGGAAGGTAGTCTATTGTCGAGATTTTTGTTACTACAATGTATGGTAGCCTAGTCATTATGGAAGGTAGTCTATTCTCGAGATTTTTGTTATTCCAATAGATGGTATGCTTGTCATTATGGAAGGTAGTCTGTTATCGAGATTTTTGTTACTATAATGTATGGTAGCCTTGTCATTACGGAAGGTAGTCTATTCTCGAGATTTTTGTTTTTCCAATAGATGGTATGCTTGTCATTATGGAAGGTAGTATGTTATCGAGATTTTTGTTACTCCAATGGATGGTAGACTTATCATTATGGAAGGTAGTTTGTTGTTCAGATTTTTGTTTTTCCATTGGATGGTAGCCTTGTCATTATGGAAGGTAGTCTGTTCTCGAGATATTTGTTATTCCAATAGATGGTAGCCTTGTCATTATGGAAGGTAGTCTGTTGTCGAGATTTTTGTTACTCCAATGGATGGTATCCTTGTCATTATGGAAGGTAGTATGTTGTCGAGAATTTTGTTACTCCAATGGATTGTAGCCTTGCCATTATGGAACATAGTCTGTTGTCTACGTTTTTGTTACTCCAATGGATGGTAGCCTTGTCATTTTGAAAGGTAGTTTGTTGTCGAGATTTTTGTTATTCCAATGGATGGTAGCCTTGTCATTATGGAAGGTAGTTTGTTGTCGATATTTTTGTTACTCCAATGGATTGTAGCCTTGTCATTATGGAAGGTAGTCTATTATCGAGATTTTTGTTACTCTAATGGATGGTAGCCTTGTCATTATGGAAGGTAGTCTATCGTAGATATTTTTGTTACTCCAATGGATGGTAGCTCATTATGGAAGGTAGTTTGTTGTCGAGATATTTGTTACTCCAATGGATGCTAGCCTTGTAATTATGGAAGGTAGTCTGTCGTGGTGATTTCTGTCACTCCAATTGATGGTATCCTTGTTACTATGGAAGGTAGTCTGTTGTTTATATTTTTGTTACTCAAATGGAAGGTAGCCTTGTCATTATGGAAGGTAGTCTATTGTCGAGATTTTTGTTACTCTAATGGATGGTAGCCTTGTTATTATGGAAGGTAGTCGGTTTTGGAGATTTTTTTACTACAATGGATGGTAGCCTTGTCATTATGGAAGGTTGTCAGTTCTCGAGATTTTTGTTATTCCAATAGATGGTATCCTTTTCATTATGGAAGGTAGTCCGTTGTCGAGATTTTTGTTACTACAATGGATGGTAGGCTTGTCATTATGGAACGTAGTCTATTATATATATTTTTGTTACTCCAATGCATGGAAGCCTTGTCACTATGGAAGGTAGTCTATTGTTCATATTTTTGTTACTCCAATGCATGGTAGCCTTGTCACTATGGAAAGTAGTATATTGTTCGTATTTTTGTTACTCCAATGGATGGTAGCCTTGTCATTATGGAAGGTAGTCTATTGTCTAGATTTTTGTTATTCCAATGGATGGTATCCTTCTCATTATGGAAGGTTGTCTGTTGTCGAGATTTATGTTACTCTAAAGGATGGTAGCCTTTTCATTATGGAAGGTAGTCTGTTTTCGAGATATTTGTTACTCCAATGGATGGTATCCTTGTCATTATGGAAGGTAGTCTATTGTCGATATTTTTGTTACTCCAATGGATGGTAGCCTTGTCATTATGGAAGGTAGTCTTTCATTGTGATTTCTGTCAATCCAATGGATGGTGGCCTTGTCATTATTGAAGGTAGTTTGTTGTCGAGATTTTTGTTATTCCAATGGATGGTAGCATTGTCATTATGGAAGGTAGTCTATTGTCGAGATTTTTGTTACTCCAATGGATGGTAGACTTATCATTATGGAAGGTAGAATGTTGTCGGGATTTTTGTCATTCCATTGGATGGTAGCCTTGTCATTATGGAAGGTAGTTTGTTCTCGAGAATTTTGTTATTCACATAGATGGTAGCCTTGTCATTATGGAAGGTAGTTTGTTGCCGAGATTTTTGTTACTCCAATGGATGGTATCCTTGTCATTATGGAAGGTAGTCTGTTGTCGAGAATTTTGTTACTCCAATGGATTGTAGGCTTGTCATTATAGAACATAGTTTGTTGTCGATAATTTTGTTACTCCAATGGATGGTAGCCTTGTCATTATGGAAGGTAGTTTGTTGTCGATATTTCTGTTTTTCCAATGAATGGTAGCCTTGTCATTATGGAAGGTAGTCCGTAGTCGATATTTTTGTTACTTTAATGGATGGTAGCCTTGTCATTATAGAAGTTAGTTTGTTGTCGAGATTTTTGTTAATCCAATGGATGGTAGACTTATCATTATGGAAGGTAGAATGTTTTCGATATTTTTGTCATTCCATTGGATTGTAGCCATGTCATTATGGAAGGTAGTCTGTTCTCAAGATATTTGTTATTCCAATAGATGGTAGCCTTTTCATTATGGAAGGTAGTTTGTTGTCGAGATTTTTGTTACTCCAATGGATGCTAGCCTTGCCATTATGGAAGATAGTTTGTCTTTGTGATTTCTATAACTCCAATGGATGGTAGCCTTGTCACTATGGAAGGTAGTTTGTTTTTCATATTTTTGTTACTCCAATGGAAGGTAGCCTTGTCACTATGGAAGGTAGTCTATTGTCGAGATTTTCTTTACTCCAATGGATGGTAGCCTTGTCATTATGGAAGGTTGTCTGTTGTCGAGATTTTTGATACTCTAATGGATGGTAGCCTTGTTATTATGGAAGGTAGTCTATTGTCGAGATTTTTGTTACTATAATTTATGGTAGCCTGGTCATTATGGAAGGTAGTCTATTCTCGAGATTTTTGTTATTCCAATAGTTGGTATGCTTGTCATTATGGAAGGTAGTCTATTATCGAGATTTTTGTTACTCCAATGGATGGTACACTTATCATTATGGAAGGTAGTTTGTTGTCGAGATTTTTGTTTTTCCATTGGATGGTAGCCTTGTCATTATGGAAGGTAGTCTGTTCTCGAGATATTTGTTATTCCAATAGATGGTAGCCTTGTCATTATGGAAGGTAGTCTGTTACCGAGATTTTTGTTACTCCAATGGATGGTATCCTTTTAATTATGGGAGGTAGTATGTTGTCGAGAATTTTGTTACTCCAATGGATTGTAGCGTTGTCATTATGGAACATAGTCTGTTGTCGACGTTTTTGTTACTCCAATGGATGGTAGCCTTATCATTTTGAAAGGTAGTTTGTTGTCGAGATTTTTGTTATTCCAATGGATGGTAGCCTTGTCATTATGGAAGGTAGTTTGTTGTCGATATTTTTGTTACTCCAATGGATTGTAGCCTTGTCATTATGGAAGGTAGTCTATTATCGAGATTTTTGTTACTCTAATGGATGGTAGCCTTGTCATTATGGAAGGTAGTCTATCATAGAGATTTTTGTTACTCCAATGGATGGTAGCTCATTATGGAAGGTAGTTTGTTGTCGAGATTTTTGTTACTCCAATGGATGCTAGCCTTGTAATTATGGAAGGTAGTCTGTCGTGGTGATTTCTGTCACTCCAATTGATGGTATCCTTGTAACTATGGAAGGTAGTCTGTTGTTTATATTTTTGTTACTCAAATGGAAGGTAGCCTTGTCATTATGGAAGGTAGTCTATTGTCGAGATTTTTGTTACTCTAATGGATGGTAGCCTTGTTATTATGGAAGGTAGTCGGTTTTGGAGATTTTGTTACTACAATGGATGGTAGCCTTGTCATTATGGAAGGTTGTCAGTTCTCGAGATTTTTGTTATTCCAATAGATGGTATCCTTTTTATTATGAAAGGTAGTCCGTTGTCGAGATTTTTGTTACTACAATGGATGGTAGGCTTGTCATTATGGAACGTAGTCTATTATATATATTTTTGTTACTCCAATGCATGGAAGCCTTGTCACTATGGAAGGTAGTCTATTGTTCATATTTTTGTTACTCCAATGCATGGTAGCCTTGTCACTATGGAAAGTAGTATATTGTTCGTATTTTTGTTACTCCAATGGATGGTAGCCTTGTCATTATGGAAGGTAGTCTATTGTCTAGATTTTTGTTATTCCAATGGATGGTATCCTTCTCATTATGGAAGGTTGTCTGTTGTCGAGATTTATGTTACTCTAATGGATGGTAGCCTTTTCATTATGGAAGGTAGTCTGTTTTCGAGATTTTTGTTACTCCAATGGATGGTATCCTTGTCATTATGGAAGGTAGTCTATTGTCGATATTTTTGTTACTCCAATGGATGGTAGCCTTGTCATTATGGAAGGTAGTCTTTCGTTGTGATTTCTGTCAATCCAATGGATGGTGGCCTTGTCATTATGGAAGGTAGTTTGTTGTCGAGATTTTTGTTATTCCAATGGATGGTAGCATTGTCATTATGGAAGGTAGTCTATTATCGAGATTTTTGTTACTCCAATGGATGGTAGACTTATCATTATGGAAGGTAGAATGTTGTCGGGATTTTTGTCATTCCATTGGATGGAAGCCTTGTCATTATGGAAGGTAGTTTGTTCTCGAGAATTTTGTTATTCACATAGATGGTAGCCTTGTCATTATGGAAGGTATGTTGTTGCCGAGATTTTTGTTACTCCAATGGATGGTATCCTTGTCATTATGGAAGGTAGTCTGTTGTCGAGAATTTTGTTACTCCAATGGATTGTAGGCTTGTCATTATAGAACATAGTTTGTTGTCGATAATTTTGTTACTCCAATGGATGGTAGCCTTGTCATTATGGAAGGTAGTTTGTTGTCGATATTTTTGTTTTTCCAATGAATGGTAGCCTTGTCATTATGGAAGGTAGTCCGTAGTCGATATTTTTGTTACTTCAATGGATGGTAGCCTTGTCATTATAGAAGTTAGTTTGTTGTCGTGATTTTTGTTAATCCAATGGATGGTAGACTTATCATTATGGAAGGTAGAATGTTTTCGAGATTTTTGTCATTCCATTGGATTGTAGCCATGTCATTATGGAAGGTAGTCTGTTCTCAAGATATTTGTTACTCCAATGGATGCTAGCCTTGTCATTATGGAAGATAGTTTGTCTTTGTGATTTCTATAACTCCAATGGATGGTAGCCTTATCACTATGGAAGGTAGTTTGTTTTTCATATTTTTGTTACTCCAATGGAAGGTAGCCTTGTCATTATGGAAGGTAGTCTATTGTCGAGATTTTCTTTACTCCAATGGATGGTAGCCTCGTCATTATGGAAGGTTGTCTGTTGTCGAGATTTTTGATACTCTAATGGATGGTAGCCTTGTTATTATGGAAGGTAGTCTATTGTCGAGATTTTTGTTACTATAATGTATGGTAGCCTGGTCATTATGGAAGGTAGTCTATTCTCGAGATTTTTGTTATTCCAATAGTTGGTATGCTTGTCATTATGGAAGGTAGTCTGTTATCGAGATTTTTGTTACTCCAATGGATGGTACACTTATCATTATGGAAGGTAGTTTGTTGTCGAGATTTTTGTTATTCCAATGGATGGTAGCCTTATCATTTTGAAAGGTAGTTTGTTGTCGACGTTTTTGTTACTCCAATGGATGGTAGCCTTATCATTTTGAAAGGTAGTTTGTTGTCGAGATTTTTGTTATTCCAATGGATGGTAGCCTTGTCATTATGGAAGGTAGTTTGTTGTCGATATTTTTGTTACTCCAATGGATTGTAGCATTGTCATTATGGAAGGTAGTATATTATCAAGATTTTTGTTACTCTAATGGATGGTAGCCTTGTCATTATGGAAGGTAGTCTATCATAGAGATTTTTGTAACTCCAATGGATGGTAGCCTTGTCATTATGGAAGGTAGTTTGTTGTCGAGATTTTTGTTACTCCAATGGATGCTAGCCTTGTAATTATGGAAGGTAGTCTGTCGTGGTGATTTTTGTCACTCCAATTGATGGTATCCTTGTTACTATGGAAGGTAGTCTGTTGTTCATATTTTTGTTACTCAAATGGAAGGTAGCCTTGTCATTATGGAAGGTAGTCTATTGTCGAGATTTTTGTTACTCTAATGGATGGTAGCCTTGTTATTATGGAAGGTAGTCGGTTTTCGAGATTTTTGTTACTACAATGGATGCTAGCCTTGTCATTATGGAAGGTTGTCTGTTCTCGAGATTTTTGTTATTCCAATAGATGGTATCCTTGTCATTATGGAAGGTAGTCCGTTTTCGAGATTTTTGTTACTACAATGGATGGTAGCCTTCTCATTATCGAAGGTAGTTTGTTGTCGATATTTCGGTTACTATAAGGGATGGTAGCCTTGTCATTATGGAACGTAGTCTATTGTATATAATTTTGTTACTCCAATGCATGGAAGCCTTGTCACTATGGAAGGTAGTCTATTGTTCATATTTTTGTTACTCCAATGGATGGCAGCCTTGTCACTATGGAAGGTAGTCTATTGTCAAGATTTTTGTTACTCCAATGGATGGTATCCTTCTCATTATGGAAGGTTGTTTGTTGTTGAGATTTATGTTACTCTAATGGATGTTAGCCTTGTCATTATGGAAGGTAGTCTGTTTTTGTGATTTCTGTCACTCCAATGGATGGTAGCCTTGTCACTATGGAAGGTAGTCTGTTGTTCATATTTTTGTTACTCCAATGGAAGGTAGCCTTGTCATTATGGAAGGTAGTCTATTGTCTAGATTTTTGTTACTCTAATGGATGGTAGCCTTGTCATTATGGAAGGTAGTCTATTGTCGAGATATTTGTTACTCCAATGGATGGTAGCCTTGATATTATGGAAGGTTGTCTATTGTCGAGATTTTTGTTACTCTAATGGATGGTAGCCTTGTCATTATGGAAGGTAGTCTGTTGTCGAGATTTTTGTTACTACAATGGATGGTAGCCTTCTCATTATGGAAGGTAGTCTGTTGTCGATATTTCGGTTACTATGAGGGATGGTAGCCTTGTCATTATGGAACGTAGTCTATTGTATATATTTTTGTTACTCCAATGCATGGAAGCCTTGTCACTATGGAAGGTAGTCTATTGTTCATATTTTTGTTACTCCAATGGATGGCAGCCTTGTCATTATGGAAGGTAGTCTATTGTCAAGATTTTTGTTACTCCAATGGATGGTATCCTTCTCATTATTGAAGGTTGTTTGTTGTTGAGATTTATGTTACTCTAATGGATGTTAGCCTTGTCATTATGGAAGGTAGTCTGTTTTTGTGATTTCTGTCACTCCAATGGATGGTAGCCTTGTCACTATGGAAGGTAGTCTGTTGTTCATATTTTTGTTACTCCAATGGAAGGTAGCCTTGTCATTATGGAAGGTAGTCTATTGTCTAGATTTTTGTTACTCCAATGGATGCTAGCCTTGTCATTATGGAAGATAGTTTGTCTTTGTGATTTCTATAACTCCAATGGATGGTAGCCTTGTCACTATGGAAGGTAGTTTGTTGTTCATATTTTTGTTACTCCAATGGAAGGTAGCCTTGTCATTATGGAAGGTAGTCTATTGTAGAGATTTTCTTTACTCCAATGGATGGTAGCCTTGTCATTATGGAAGGTTGTCTGTTGTCGAGATTTTTGATACTCTAATGGATGGTAGCCTTGTTATTATGGAAGGTAGTCTATTGTCGAGATTTTTGTTACTATAATGTATGGTAGCCTGGTCATTATGGAAGGTAGTATATTCTCGAGATTTTTGTTATTCCAATAGTTGGTATGCTTGTCATTATGGAAGGTAGTCTGTTATCGAGATTTTTGTTACTCCAATGGATGGTACACTTATCATTATGGAAGGTAGTTTGTTGTCGAGATTTTTGTTTTTCCATTGGATGGTAGACTTGTCATTATGGAAGGTAGTCTGTTCTCGAGATATTTGTTATTCCAATAGATGGTAGCCTTGTCATTATGGAAGGTAGTCTGTTGCCGAGATTTTTGTTACTCCAATGGATGGTATCCTTTTCATTATGGGAGGTAGTATGTAGTCGAGAATTTTGTTATTCCAATGGATTGTAGCCTTGTCATTATGGAACATAGTCTGTTGTCGACGTTTTTGTTACTCTAATGGATGGTAGCCTTGTCATTTTGAAAGGTAGTTTGTTGTCGAGATTTTTGTTATTCCAATGGATGGTAGCCTTGTCATTATGGAAGGTAGTTTGTTGTCGATATTTTTGTTACTCCAATGGATTGTAGCCTTGTCATTATGGAAGGTAGTCTATTATCGAGATTTTTGTTACTCTAATGGATGGTAGCCTTGTCATTAGGGAAGGTAGTCTATCATAGAGATTTTTGTTACTCCAATGGATGGTAGCCTTGTCATTATGGAAGGTAGTTTGTTGTCGAGATTTTTGTTACTCCAATGGATGCTAGCCTTGTAATTATGGAAGGTAGTATGTCGTGGTGATTTTTGTCACTCCAATTGATGGTATCCTTGTTACTATGGAAGGTAGTCTGTTGTTCATATTTTTGTTACTCAAATGGAAGGTAGCCTTGTCATTATGGAAGGTAGTCTATTGTCGAGATTTTTGTTACTCTAATGGATGGTAGCCTTGTTATTATGGAAGGTAGTCGGTTTTCGAGATTTTTGTTACTATAATGGATGGTAGCCTTGTCATTATGGAAGGTTGTCTGTTCTCGAGATTTTTGTTATTCCAATAGATGGTATCCTTGTCATTATGGAAGGTAGTCCGTTGTCGAGATTTTTGTTACTCCAATGGATGGTAGCCTTGTCATTATGGAAGGTAGTTTGTTGTCGAGATTTTTGTTACTCCAATGGATGCTAGCCTTGTAATTATGGAAGGTAGTCTGTCGTGGTGATTTTTGTCACTCCAATTGATGGTATCCTTGTTACTATGGAAGGTAGTCTGTTGTTCATATTTTTGTTACTCAAATGGAAGGTAGCCTTGTCATTATGGAAGGTAGTCTATTGTCGAGATTTTTGTTACTCTAATGGATGGTAGCCTTGTTATTATGGAAGGTAGTCGGTTTTCGAGATTTTTGTTACTATAATGGATGGTAGCCTTGTCATTATGGAAGGTTGTCTGTTCTCGAGATTTTTGTTATTCCAATAGATGGTATCCTTGTCATTATGGAAGGTAGTCCGTTGTCGAGATTTTTGTTACTACAATGGATGGTAGCCTTCTCATTATCGAAGGTAGTCTGTTGTCGATATTTCGGTTACTATAAGGGATGGTAGCCTTGTCATTATGGAACGTAGTCTATTGTATATATTTTTGTTACTCCAATGCATGGAAGCCTTGTCACTATGGAAGGTAGTCTATTGTTCATATTTTTGTTACTGCAATGGATGGCAGCCTTGTCATTATGGAAGGTAGTCTATTGTCAAGATTTTTGTTACTCCAATGGATGGTATCCTTCTCATTATGGAAGGTTGTTTGTTGTTGAGATTTATGTTACTCTAATGGATGTTAGCCTTGTCATTATGGAAGGTAGTCTGTTTTTGTGATTTCTGTCACTCCAATGGATGGTAGCCTTGTCACTATGGAAGGTAGTCTGTTGTTCATATTTTTGTTACTCCAATGGAAGGTAGCCATGTCATTATGGAAGGTAGTCTATTGTCTAGATTTTTGTTACTCTAATGGATGGTAGCCTTGTCATTATGGAAGGTAGTCTATCGTCTAGATATTTGTTACTCCAATGGATGGTAGCCTTGTCATTATGGAAGGTTGTCTATTGTCGAGATTTTTGTTACTCTAATGGATGGTAGCCTTGTCATTATGGAAGGTAGTCTGTTGTCGAGATTTTTGTTACTACAATGGATGGTAGCCTTGTCATTATGGAAGGCAGTCTGTTGTCGATATTGCGGTTACTACAAGGGATGGTAGCCTTGTCAATATGGAACGTAGTCTATTGTAGATATTTTTGTTACACCAATGCATGGTAGCCTTGTCATTATGGAAGGTAGTCTGTTGCCGAGATTTTTGTTACTCCAATGGATGGTATCCTTGTCATTATGGAAGGTAGTCTGTTGTCGAGAATTTTGTTACTCCAATGGATTGTAGCCTTGTCATTATAAAACATAGTTTGTCGTCGATAATTTTGTTACTCCAATGGATGGTAGCCTTGTCATTATGGAAGGTAGTTTGTTGTCGAGATTTTTTTTATTCCAATGAATGGTAGCCTTGTCATTATGGAACGTAGTCTATTGTAGATATTTTTGTTACTCCAATGCATGGAAGCCTTGTCACTATGGAAGGTAGTATATTGTTCATATTTTTGTTACTCCAATTGATGGTAGCCTTGTCATTATGGAAGGTAGTCTATTGTCGAGATTTTTGTTACTCCAATGGATGGTATCCTTCTCATTATGGAAGGTTGTCTGTTGTCGAGATTTATGTTACTCTAATGGATGGTAGCCTTGTCATTATGGAAGGTAGTATGTTTTCGAGATTTTTGTTACTCCAATGGATGGTATCCTTGTCATTATGGAAGGTAGTCCGTAGTCGATATTTTTGTTACTTCAATGGATGGTAGCCTTGTCATTATGGAAGGTAGTTTGTTGTCGAGATTTTTGTTACTCCAATGGATGCTAGCTTTGTCATTATGGAAGAGAGTTTGTCTTTGTGATTTCTATCACTTCAATGGATGATAGCCTTGTCATTATCGAAGGTAGTTTGTTCTTCATATTTTTGTTACTCCAATGGAAGGTAGCCTTGTCATTATGGAAGGTAGTCTATTATCGAGATTTTTGTTACTCCATTCGATGGTAGCCTTGTCATTATGGAAGGTTGTCTGTTGTCGAGATTTTTGTTAGTCTAATGGATGGTATCCTTGTCATTATGGAACGTAGTCTATTGTAGATATTTTTGTTACTCCAATGCATGGTAGCCTTGTCGCTATGGAAGGTAGTCTATTGTTCATATTTTTGTTACTCAAATGGATGGTAGCCTTGACATTACGGAAGGTAGTCTATTGTCTAGATTTTTGTTATTCCAATGGATGGTATCCTTCTAATTATGGAAGGTTGTCTGTTGTCGAGATTTATGTTACTCTAATGGATGGTAGCCTTGTCATTATGGAAGGTAGTCTGTTTTCGATAATTTTGTTACTCCAATGCATGGTATCCTTGTCATTATGGAAGGTAGTCTGTTTTCGATATTTTTGTTACTCCAATGGATGGTAGCCTTGTCATTATGGAAGGTAGTCTTTCGTTATGATTTATGTCACTCCAATGGATGGTAGCCTTGTCACTATGGAAGGTAGTCTGTTCTTCATATTTTTGTTACTCCAATGGATGGTAGCCTTGTCATTATGGAAGGTAGTCTGTTGTCGAGATCTTTGTTACTCCAATGGATGGTAACCTTGTCATTATGGAAGGTAGTCTATCGTTGTGATTTATGTCGCTCCAATGGATGGTATCCTTGTCATTATGGAAGGTAGTTTGTTGTCGAGATTTTTGTTATTCCAATGGATGGTAGCATTGTCATTATGGAAGGTAGTCTATTGTCGAGATTTTTGTTACTCCAATGGATGGTAGACTTATCATTATGGAAGGTAGAATGTTGTCGAGATTTTTGTCATTCCATTGGATGGTAGCCTTGTCATTATGGAAGGTAGTCTGTTCTCGAGATTTTTGTTATTCACATAGATGGTAGCCTTGTCATTATGGAAGGTAGTTTATTGGCGAGATTTTTGTTACTCCAATGGATGGTATCCTTGTCATTATGGAAGGTAGTCTGTTGTCGAGAATTTTGTTACTCCAATGGATTGTAGCCTTGTCATTATAGAACATAGTTTGTTGTCGATAATTTTGTTACTCCAATGGATGGTAGCCTTGTCATTATGGAAGGTAGTCCGTAGTCAATATTTTTGTTAGTTCAATGGATGGTAGCCTTGTCATTATGGAAGGTAGTTTGTTGTCGAGATTTTTGTTACTCCAATGGATGCTAGCCTTGTCATTATGGAAGATAGTCTAACTTTGTGATTTCTATCACTCTAATGAATGGTAGCCTTGTCACTATGGAAGGTAGTTTGTTGTTCATATTTTTGTTACTCCAACGGAAGGTAGCCTTGTCATTATGGAAGGTAGTCTATTGTCGAGATTTTTGTTACTCCAATGGATGGTAGCCTTGTCATCATGGAAGGTTGTCTGTTGTCGAAATTTTTGTTACTCTAATGGATAGTAGCCTTGTTATTATGGAAGGTAGTGTATTGTCGAGATTTTTGTTACTACAATGTATGGTAGCCTTGTCATTATGGTAGGTGGTATGTTCTCAAGATTTTTGTTATTCCAATAGATGGTATGCTTGTCATTATGGAAGGTAGTCTATTGTAGAGATTTTTGATACTCCAATGGATGGTAGACTTATCATTATGGAAGGTAGAATGTTTTCGAGATTTTTGTCATTCCATTGGATAATAGCCTTGTCATTATGGAAGGTAGTCTGCTCTCGAGAATTTTGTTATTCACATAGATGGTAGCCTTTTCATTATGGAAGGTAGTCTGTTGCCGAGATATTTGTTACTCCAATGGATGGTATCTTTGTCATTATGGGAGGTACTATGTTGTCGAGAATTTTGTTACTCCAATGGATTGTAGCCTTGTCATTATGGAACATAGTCTGTTGTAGACGTTTTTGTTACTCCAATGGATGGTAGCCTTGTCATTATGGAAGGTAGTTTGTTGTCGACATTTTTGTTATTCAAATGGATGGTAGCCTTGTCATTATGGAAGGTAGTCTGTTGTCGACTTTTTTGTTACTCCAATGGATTGTAGACTTGTCATTATGGAAGGTAGGCTATTGTCGAGATTTTTGTTAGTCTAATGGATGGTAGCCTTGCCATTATGGAAGGTAGTCCATTGTCGAGATATTTGTTACTCTAATGGATGGTAGCCTTGTCATTATGGAATGTAGTTTGTTGTCGAGATTTTTGTTACTCCAATGGATGCTAGCCTTGTCATTATGGAAGGTGGTATGTCGTTGTAATTTCTGTCACTCCAATGGATGGTATCCTTGTCACTATGGAAGGTAGTCTGTTGTTCATATTTTTGTTACTCCAATGGATGGTAGCCTTGTCATTATGGAAGGCAGTCTATTGTCTAGATTTTTGTTACTCAAATGGATGGTAGCCTTGTTATTATGGAAGGTAGTCTATTGTTGAGATATTTGTTACTCCAATGGATGGTAGCGTTGTCATTATGGAAGGTTGTCTATTGTCGAGATTTTTGTTACTCTAATGGATGGTAGCCTTGTCATTATGGAAGGTAGTCTGTTGTCGAGATTTTTGTTACTCCAATGGATGGTAGACTTATCATTATGGAAGGTAGAATGTTGTCGTGATTTTTGTCATTCCATTGGATGGTAGCCTTGTCATTATGGAAGGTAGTTTGTTCTCGAGATTTTTGTTATTCACATAGATGGTAGCCTTTTCATTATGGAAGGTAGTTTGTTGCCGAGATTTTTGTTACTCCAATGGATGGTATCCTTGTCATTATGGAAGGTAGTTTGTTGTCGAGAATTTTGTTACTCCAATGGATTGTAGCCTTGTCATTATAGAACATAGTTTGTTGTTGATAATATTGTTACTCCAATGGATGGTAGCCTTGTCATTGTGGAAGGTAGTCCGTAGTCGATATTTTTGTTACTTCAATGGATGGTAGCCTTGTCATTATGGAAGTTAGTTTGTTGTCAAGATTTTTGTTACTCCAATGGATGGTAGACTTATCATTATGGAAGGTAGAATGTTTTCGAGATTTTTGTCATTCCATTGGATTGTAGCCATGTCATTATGGAAGGTAGTCTGTTCTCGAGATATTTTTTATTCCAATAGATGGTAGCCTTGTCATTATGGAAGGTAGTTTGTTGTCAAGATTTTTGTTACCCCAATGGATGCTAGCCTTGTCATTATGGAAGATAGTCTGTCTTTGTGATTTCTATAACTCCAATGGATGGTAGCCTTGTCACTAGGGAAGGTAGTTTGTTGTTCATATTTTTGTTACTCCAATGGAAGGTAGCCTTGTCATTATGGAAGGTAGTCTATTGTCGAGATTTTTGTTACTCCAATGGATGGTAGCCTTGTCATTATGGAAGGTTGTCTGTTGTCGAGATTTTTGTTACTCTAATGGATGGTAGCCTTGTTATTATGGAAGGTAGTCTATTGTCGAGATTTTTGCTACTACAATGTATGGTAGCCTTGCCATTATGGAAGGTAGTCTGTTCTTGAGATTTTTGTTACTCCAATGGATTCTAGCCTTGTCATTATGGAAGATAGTCTGTCTTTGTGATTTCTATCACTCTAATGAATGGTAGCCTTGTCACTATGGAAGGTAGTTTGTTGTTCATATTTTTGTTACTCCAACGGAAGGTAGCCTTGTCATTA
This sequence comes from Vicia faba, assembly GCA_948472305.1. Classification (NCBI taxonomy): domain Eukaryota; kingdom Viridiplantae; phylum Streptophyta; class Magnoliopsida; order Fabales; family Fabaceae; genus Vicia; species Vicia faba. The sequence goes on from OX451739.1 coordinate 558,956,193, forward strand.
TGGAAGGTAGTCTATTGTCGAGATTTTTGTTACTCCAATGGATGGTAGCCTTTTCATCATGGAAGGTTGTCTGTTGTCGAAATTTTTGTTACTCTAATGGATAGTAGCCTTGTTATTATGGAAGGTAGTGTATTGTCGAGATTTTTGTTACTACAATGTATGGTAGCCTTGTCATTATGGTAGGTGGTATGTTCTCAAGATTTTTGTTATTCCAATAGATGGTATGCTTGTCATTATGGAAGGTAGTCTATTGTAGAGATTTTTGATACTCCAATGGATGGTAGACTTATCATTATGGAAGGTAGAATGTTTTCGAGATTTTTGTCATTCCATTGGATAATAGCCTTGTCATTATGGAAGGTAGTCTGCTCTCGAGAATTTTGTTATTCACATAGATGGTAGCCTTTTCATTATGGAAGGTAGTCTGTTGCCGAGATATTTGTTACTCCAATGGATGGTATCTTTGTCATTATGGGAGGTACTATGTTGTCGAGAATTTTGTTACTCCAATGGATTGTAGCCTTGTCATTATGGAACATAGTCTGTTGTAGACGTTTTTGTTACTCCAATGGATGGTAGCCTTGTCATTATGGAAGGTAGTTTGTTGTCGACATTTTTGTTATTCAAATGGATGGTAGCCTTGTCATTATGGAAGGTAGTCTGTTGTCGACTTTTTTGTTACTCCAATGGATTGTAGACTTGTCATTATGGAAGGTAGGCTATTGTCGAGATTTTTGTTAGTCTAATGGATGGTAGCCTTGCCATTATGGAAGGTAGTCCATTGTCGAGATATTTGTTACTCTAATGGATGGTAGCCTTGTCATTATGGAATGTAGTTTGTTGTCGAGATTTTTGTTACTCCAATGGATGCTAGCCTTGTCATTATGGAAGGTGGTATGTCGTTGTAATTTCTGTCACTCCAATGGATGGTATCCTTGTCACTATGGAAGGTAGTCTGTTGTTCATATTTTTGTTACTCCAATGGATGGTAGCCTTGTCATTATGGAAGGCAGTCTATTGTCTAGATTTTTGTTACTCAAATGGATGGTAGCCTTGTTATTATGGAAGGTAGTCTATTGTTGAGATATTTGTTACTCCAATGGATGGTAGCGTTGTCATTATGGAAGGTTGTCTATTGTCGAGATTTTTGTTACTCTAATGGATGGTAGCCTTGTCATTATGGAAGGTAGTCTGTTGTCGAGATTTTTGTTACTCCAATGGATGGTAGACTTATCATTATGGAAGGTAGAATGTTGTCGTGATTTTTGTCATTCCATTGGATGGTAGCCTTGTCATTATGGAAGGTAGTTTGTTCTCGAGATTTTTGTTATTCACATAGATGGTAGCCTTTTCATTATGGAAGGTAGTTTGTTGCCGAGATTTTTGTTACTCCAATGGATGGTATCCTTGTCATTATGGAAGGTAGTTTGTTGTCGAGAATTTTGTTACTCCAATGGATTGTAGCCTTGTCATTATAGAACATAGTTTGTTGTTGATAATATTGTTACTCCAATGGATGGTAGCCTTGTCATTGTGGAAGGTAGTCCGTAGTCGATATTTTTGTTACTTCAATGGATGGTAGCCTTGTCATTATGGAAGTTAGTTTGTTGTCAAGATTTTTGTTACTCCAATGGATGGTAGACTTATCATTATGGAAGGTAGAATGTTTTCGAGATTTTTGTCATTCCATTGGATTGTAGCCATGTCATTATGGAAGGTAGTCTGTTCTCGAGATATTTTTTATTCCAATAGATGGTAGCCTTGTCATTATGGAAGGTAGTTTGTTGTCAAGATTTTTGTTACCCCAATGGATGCTAGCCTTGTCATTATGGAAGATAGTCTGTCTTTGTGATTTCTATAACTCCAATGGATGGTAGCCTTGTCACTAGGGAAGGTAGTTTGTTGTTCATATTTTTGTTACTCCAATGGAAGGTAGCCTTGTCATTATGGAAGGTAGTCTATTGTCGAGATTTTTGTTACTCCAATGGATGGTAGCCTTGTCATTATGGAAGGTTGTCTGTTGTCGAGATTTTTGTTACTCTAATGGATGGTAGCCTTGTTATTATGGAAGGTAGTCTATTGTCGAGATTTTTGCTACTACAATGTATGGTAGCCTTGCCATTATGGAAGGTAGTCTGTTCTTGAGATTTTTGTTACTCCAATGGATTCTAGCCTTGTCATTATGGAAGATAGTCTGTCTTTGTGATTTCTATCACTCTAATGAATGGTAGCCTTGTCACTATGGAAGGTAGTTTGTTGTTCATATTTTTGTTACTCCAACGGAAGGTAGCCTTGTCATTATGGAAGGTAGTCTATTGTCGAGATTTTTGTTACTCCAATGGATGGTAGCCTTTTCATCATGGAAGGTTGTCTGTTGTCGAAATTTTTGTTACTCTAATGGATAGTAGCCTTGTTATTATGGAAGGTAGTGTATTGTCGAGATTTTTGTTACTACAATGTATGGTAGCCTTGTCATTATGGTAGGTGGTATGTTCTCAAGATTTTTGTTATTCCAATAGATGGTATGCTTGTCATTATGGAAGGTAGTCTATTGTAGAGATTTTTGATACTCCAATGGATGGTAGACTTATCATTATGGAAGGTAGAATGTTTTCGAGATTTTTGTCATTCCATTGGATAATAGCCTTGTCATTATGGAAGGTAGTCTGCTCTCGAGAATTTTGTTATTCACATAGATGGTAGCCTTTTCATTATGGAAGGTAGTCTGTTGCCGAGATATTTGTTACTCCAATGGATGGTATCTTTGTCATTATGGGAGGTACTATGTTGTCGAGAATTTTGTTACTCCAATGGATTGTAGCCTTGTCATTATGGAACATAGTCTGTTGTAGACGTTTTTGTTACTCCAATGGATGGTAGCCTTGTCATTATGGAAGGTAGTTTGTTGTCGACATTTTTGTTATTCAAATGGATGGTAGCCTTGTCATTATGGAAGGTAGTCTGTTGTCGACTTTTTTGTTACTCCAATGGATTGTAGACTTGTCATTATGGAAGGTAGGCTATTGTCGAGATTTTTGTTAGTCTAATGGATGGTAGCCTTGCCATTATGGAAGGTAGTCCATTGTCGAGATATTTGTTACTCTAATGGATGGTAGCCTTGTCATTATGGAATGTAGTTTGTTGTCGAGATTTTTGTTACTCCAATGGATGCTAGCCTTGTCATTATGGAAGGTGGTATGTCGTTGTAATTTCTGTCACTCCAATGGATGGTATCCTTGTCACTATGGAAGGTAGTCTGTTGTTCATATTTTTGTTACTCCAATGGATGGTAGCCTTGTCATTATGGAAGGCAGTCTATTGTCTAGATTTTTGTTACTCAAATGGATGGTAGCCTTGTTATTATGGAAGGTAGTCTATTGTTGAGATATTTGTTACTCCAATGGATGGTAGCGTTGTCATTATGGAAGGTTGTCTATTGTCGAGATTTTTGTTACTCTAATGGATGGTAGCCTTGTCATTATGGAAGGTAGTCTGTTGTCGAGATTTTTGTTACTCCAATGGATGGTAGACTTATCATTATGGAAGGTAGAATGTTGTCGTGATTTTTGTCATTCCATTGGATGGTAGCCTTGTCATTATGGAAGGTAGTTTGTTCTCGAGATTTTTGTTATTCACATAGATGGTAGCCTTTTCATTATGGAAGGTAGTTTGTTGCCGAGATTTTTGTTACTCCAATGGATGGTATCCTTGTCATTATGGAAGGTAGTTTGTTGTCGAGAATTTTGTTACTCCAATGGATTGTAGCCTTGTCATTATAGAACATAGTTTGTTGTTGATAATATTGTTACTCCAATGGATGGTAGCCTTGTCATTGTGGAAGGTAGTCCGTAGTCGATATTTTTGTTACTTCAATGGATGGTAGCCTTGTCATTATGGAAGTTAGTTTGTTGTCAAGATTTTTGTTACTCCAATGGATGGTAGACTTATCATTATGGAAGGTAGAATGTTTTCGAGATTTTTGTCATTCCATTGGATTGTAGCCATGTCATTATGGAAGGTAGTCTGTTCTCGAGATATTTTTTATTCCAATAGATGGTAGCCTTGTCATTATGGAAGGTAGTTTGTTGTCAAGATTTTTGTTACCCCAATGGATGCTAGCCTTGTCATTATGGAAGATAGTCTGTCTTTGTGATTTCTATAACTCCAATGGATGGTAGCCTTGTCACTAGGGAAGGTAGTTTGTTGTTCATATTTTTGTTACTCCAATGGAAGGTAGCCTTGTCATTATGGAAGGTAGTCTATTGTCGAGATTTTTGTTACTCCAATGGATGGTAGCCTTGTCATTATGGAAGGTTGTCTGTTGTCGAGATTTTTGTTACTCTAATGGATGGTAGCCTTGTTATTATGGAAGGTAGTCTATTGTCGAGATTTTTGCTACTACAATGTATGGTAGCCTTGCCATTATGGAAGGTAGTCTGTTCTTGAGATTTTTGTTACTCCAATGGATTCTAGCCTTGTCATTATGGAAGATAGTCTGTCTTTGTGATTTCTATCACTCCAATGGATGATAGCCTTGTCACTATGGAAGGTAGTTTGTTGTTCATATTTTTTTTACTCCAATGGAAGGTAGCCTTGTCATTATGGAAGGTAGTCTATTATCCAGATTTTTGTTAGTCTAATGGATGGTATCCTTGTCATTATGGAACGTAGTCTATTGTAGATATTTTTGTTACTCCAATGCATGGTAGCCTTGTCGCTATGGAAGGTAGTCTATTGTTCATATTTTTGTTACTCAAATGGATGGTAGTCTTGTCATTATGGAAGGTAGTCTATTGTCTAGATTTTTGTTATTCCAATGGATGGTATCCTTCTAATTATGGAAGGTTGTTTGTTGTCGAGATTTATGTTACTCTAATGGATGGACTCCTTGTCATTATGGAAGGTAGTCTGTGTTCGAGATTTTTGTTACTCCAATGGATGGTATCATTGTCATTATGGAAGGTAGTCTGTTGTCGATATTTTTGTTACTCCAATGGATGGTAGCCTTGTCATTATTGAAGGTATTCTTTCGTTGTGATTTATGTCACTCTAATGGATGGTAGCCTTGTCACTATGGAAGGTAGTCTATTCTTCATATTTTAGTTACTCCAATGGATGGTAGCCTTGTCATTATGGAAGGTAGTTGGTTGTCGAGATCTTTGTTACTCCAATGGATGGTAACCTGGTCAATATGGAAGGTAGTCTATCGTTGTGATTTATGTCGCTCCAATGGATGGTAGCCTTGTCATTATGGAAGGTAGTTTGTTGTCGAGATTTTTGTTATTCCAATGGATGGTATCATTGTCATTATGGAAGGTAGTCTATTGTCGAGATTTTTGTTACTCCAATGGATGGTAGACTTATCATTATGGAAGGTAGAATGTTGTCGAGATTTTTGTCATTCCATTGGATGGTAGCCTTGTCATTATGGAAGGTAGTCTGTTCTCGAGATTTTTGTCATTCCATTGGATGGTAGCCTTGTCATTATGGAAGGTAGTCTGTTCTCGAGATTTTTGTTATTCACATAGATGGTATCCTTGTCATTATGGAAGGTAGTCTATTGCCGAGATTTTTGTTACTCCAATGGATGGTATCCTTGTCATTATGGAAGGTAGTCTGTTGTCGAGAATTTTGTTACTCCAATGGATTGTAGCCTTGTCATTATAGAATATAGTTTGTTTTCGATAATTTTGTTACTCCAATGGATGGTAGCCTTGTCATTATGGAAGGTAGTTTGTTGTCGAGATTTTTGTTATTCCAATGAATGGTAGCCTTGTCATTATGGAAGGTAGTCTGTAGTCGATATTTTTGTTACTTCAATGGATGGTATCCTTGTCATTATGGAAGTTAGTTTGTTGTCGAGATTTTTGTTGCTCCAATGGATGGTAGACTTATCATTATGGAAGGTAGAATGTTTTTGAGATTTTTGTCATTCCATTGGATTATAGCCTTGTCATTATGGAAGGTAGTATGTTCTCGAGATATTTGTTATTCCAATAGATGGTAGCCTTGTCATTATGGAAGGTTGTTTGTTGTCGAGATTTTTGTTACTCCAATGGATGCTAGCCTTGTCATTATGGAACGTAGTTTGTCTTTGTGATTTCTATCACTCCAATGGATGGTATCCTTGTCACTATGGAAGGTAGTTTGTTGTTCATATTTTTGTTACTCCAATGGAAGGTAGCCTTTTCATTATGGAAGGTAGTCTATTGTCGATATTTTTGTTACTCCAATGGATGGTAGCCTTGTCATTTTGGAAGGTTATCTGTTGTCGAGATTTTTGTTACTCTAATGAATGGTAGCCTTGTCATTATGGAAGGTAGTCTGTTGCCGAGATTTTTGTTACTCCAATGGATGGTATCCTTGTCATTATGGGAGGTAGTATGTTGTCGAGAATTTTTTTACTCCAATGGATTGTATCCTTGTAATAATGGAACATAGTCTATTGTCGACGTTTTTGTTACTCCAATGGATGGTAGCCTTGTCATTATGGAAGGTAGTTTGTTGTCGAGATTTTTGTTATTCCAATGGATGGTAGCCTTGTCATTATGGAAGATAGTCTGTTGTCGATATTTTTGTTACTCTAATGGATGGTAGCCTTGTCATTATGGAAGGTAGTCAATCGTAGAGATTTTTGTTACTCCAATGGATGGTAGCCTTGTCATTATGGAAGGTAGTTTGTTGTCGAGATTTTTGTTACTCCAATGGATGCTAGCCTTGTAATTTTGGAAAGTACTCGGTCGTGGTGATTTCTGTCACTCCAATGGATGGTAGCCTTGTCACTATGGAAGGTAGTCTGTTGTTCATATTTTTGTTACTCCAATGGAAGGTAGCCTTGTCATTATCGAAGGTAGTCTATTGTCGAGATTTTTGTTACTCTAATGGATGGTAGCTTTGTTATTATGAAAGGTAGTCGGTTGTCGAGATTTTCGTTACTACAATGGATGGTAGCCTTGTCATTATGGAAGGTTGTCTGTTCTCGAGATTTTTGTTATTCCAATATATGTTATCCTTGTCATTATGGAAGGTAGTCCGTTGTCGAGATTTTTGTTACTACAATGGATGGTAGCCTTGTTATTATCGAAGGTAGTCTGTTGTTGATATTTCGGTTACTACAAGGGATGGAAGCCTTGTCATTATGGAACGTAGTCTATTGTATATATTTTTGTTACTCCAATGCATGGTAGCCATGTCATTATGGAAGGTAGTTTATTGTTCATATTTTTGTTACTCCAATGGATGGTAGCCATGTCATTATGGAAGGTTGTCTATTGTCGAGATTTATGATACTCTAATGGATGGTAGCCTTGTCATTATGGAAGGTAGTTTGTTGTCGATATTTTTGTTACTCTAATGGATGGTAGCATTGTCATTATGGAAGGTAGTCTTTCGTTGTGATTTATGTCACTCCAATGGATGGTAGCCTTGTCATTATGGAAAGTAGTTTGTTGTCGATATCTTTGTTACTCCAATGGATGGTAATCTTGTCATTATGGAAGGTAGTCTATCGTTGTGATTTCTGTCGCTCCAATGGATGGTAGCCTTGTCACTATGGAAGGTAGTCTGTTGTTCATATTTTTGTAATCCAATGGAAGGTAGCCTTGTCATTATCGAAGGTAGTCTATTGTCGATATTTTTGTTACTCTAATGGATGGTAGCTTTGTTATTATGAAAGGTAGTCGGTTGTCGAGATTTTTGTTACTCCAATGGATGGTATCCTTGTCACTATGGAAGGTAGTCTGTTGTCGAGAATTTTGTTACTCCAATGGATTGTAGCATTGTCATTATAGAACATAGTTTGTTGTCGATAATTTTGTTACTCCAATGGATGGTAGCCTTGTCATTATGGAAGGTAGTTTATTGTCGAGATTTTTGTTACTCCAATGGATGCTAGCCTTGTCATTATGGAAGATAGTCTGTCTTTATGATTTTTATCACTCCAATGGATGGTAGCCTTGTCACTATGGAAGGTAGTTTGTTGTTCATATTTTTTTTACTTCAATGGAAGGTAGCCTTGTCATTATGGAAGGTAGTCTATTGTCGAGATTTTTGTTACTCCAATGGATGGTAGCCTTGTCATTATAGAAGGTTGTCTGTTGTCGAGATTTTTGTTACTCTAATGGATGGTAGCCTTGTCATTATGGAAGGTAGTTTGTTGTCGAGATTTTTGTTATTCCAATGGATGGTAGCCTTGTCATTATGGAAGGTAATCTGTTGTCGATATTTTTGTTACTCTAATGGATTGTAGCCTTGTCATTATGGAAGGTAGTCTATCGTAGAGATTTTTGTTACTCCAATGGATGGTAGCCTTGTCATTATGGAAGGTAGTTTGTTGTCGAGATTTTTGTTACTCCAATGGATGCTAGCCTTGTAATTTTGGAAAGTACTCGGTCGTGGTGATTTCTGTCACTCTAATGGATGGTAGCCTTGTCACTATGGAAGGTAGTCTGTTGTTCATTTTTGTGACTCCAATGGAAGGTAGCCTTGTCATTATCGAAGGTAGTCTATTGTCGAGATTTTTGATACTCTAATGGATGGTAGCTTTGTTATTATGAAAGGTAGTCGGTTGTCGAGATTTTTGTTACTACAATGGATGGTAGCCTTGTCATTATGGAAGGTTGTCTGTTCTCGAGATTTTTGTTATTCCAATAGATGGTATCCTTGTCATTATGGAAGGTAGTCTGTTGTCGAGATTTTTGTTACTACAATGGATGGTAGCCTTGTTATTACCGAAGGTAGTCTGTTATTGATATTTCGGTTACTACAAGGGATGGTAGCCTTGTCATTATGGAACGTTGTCTATTGTATATATTTTTGTTACTCCAATGCATGGTAGCCATGTCATTATGGAACGTAGTTTATTGTTCATATTTTTGTTACTCCAATGGATGGTAGCCATGTCATTATGGAAGGTTGTCTATTGTCGAGATTTTTGTTACTCCAATGGATGGTATCCTTCTCATTATGGAAGGTTGTCTGTTGTCGAGATTTATGATACTCTAATGGATGGTAGCCTTGTCATTATGGAAGGTAGTCTATTGTCGATATTTTTGTTACTCCAATGAATGGTAGCCTTGTCATTATGGAAGGTTGTCTATTGTCGAGATTTTTGTTATTCCAATGGATGGTAGCCTTGTCATTATGGAAGGTAGTTTGTTGTCGATATTTTTGTTACTCTAATGGATGGTAGCCTTGTGATTATGGAAGGTAGTCTATCATAGAAATTTTTTTTACTCCAATGGATGGTAGCCTTGTCATTATGGAAGGTAGTTTGTTGTCGAGATTTTTGTTACTCCAATGGATGCTAGTCTTGTAATTTTGGAAAGTACTCGGTCCTGGTGATTTCTGTCACTCCAATGGATGGTAGCCTTGTCACTATGGAAGGTAGTCTGTTGTTCATATTTTTGTAATCCAATGGAAGGTAGCCTTGTCATTATCGAAGGTAGTCTATTGTCGATATTTTTGTTACTCTAATGGATGGTAGCTTTGTTATTATGAAAGGTAGTCGGTTGTCGAGATTTTTGTTACTACAATGGATGGTAGCCTTGTCATTATGGAAGGTTGTCTGTTCTCGAGATTTTTGTTATTCCAATAGATGGTATCCTTGTCATTATGGAAGGTAGTCCGTTGTCGAGATTTTTGTTACTACAATGGATGGTAGCCTTGTTATTATCGAAGGTAGTCTGTTGTTGATATTTCGGTTACTACAAGGGATGGAAGCCTTGTCATTATGGAACGTAGTCTATTGTATATATTTTTGTTACTCCAATGCATGGTAGCCATGTCATTATGGAAGGTAGTTTATTGTTCATATTTTTGTTACTCCAATGGATGGTAGCCATGTCATTATGGAAGGTTGTCTATTGTCGAGATTTATGATACTCTAATGGATGGTAGCCTTGTCATTATGGAAGGTAGTCTGTTGTCGATATTTTTGTTACTCTAATGGATGGTAGCATTGTCATTATGGAAGGTAGTCTTTCGTTGTGATTTCTGTCACTCCAATGGATGGTAGCCTTGTCATTATGGAAGGTAGTTTGTTGTCGATATCTTTGTTACTCCAATGGATGGTAATCTTGTCATTATGGAAGGTAGTCTATCGTTGTGATTTTTGTCGCTCCAATGGATGGTAGCCTTGTCACTATGGAAGGTAGTCTGTTGTTCATATTTTTGTAATCCAATGGAAGGTAGCCTTGTCATTATCGAAGGTAGTCTATTGTCGATATTTTTGTTACTCTAATGGATGGTAGCTTTGTTATTATGAAAGGTAGTCAGTTGTCGAGATTTTTGTTACTCCAATGGATGGTATCCTTGTCATTATGGAAGGTAGTCTGTTGTCGAGAATTTTGTTACTCCAATGGATTGTAGCATTGTCATTATAGAACATAGTTTGTTGTCGATAATTTTGTTACTCCAATGGATGGTAGCCTTGTCATTATGGAAGGTAGTTTGTTGTCGAGATTTTTGTTACTCCAATGGATGCTAGCCTTGTCATTATGGAAGATAGTCTGTCTTTATGATTTTTATCACTCCAATGGATGGTAGCCTTGTCACTATGGAAGGTAGTTTGTTGTTCATATTTTTTTTACTTCAATGGAAGGTAGCCTTGTCATTATGGAAGGTAGTCTATTGTCGAGATTTTTGTTACTCCAATGGATGGTAGCCTTGTCATTATAGAAGGTTGTCTGTTGTCGAGATTTTTGTTACTCTAATGGATGGTAGCCTTGTTATTATGGAAGGTAGTCTATTGTCGAGATTTTTGTTACTACAATGTATGGTAGCCTTGTCATTATGGAAGGTAGTCTGTTCTCGAGATTTTTGTTATTCAAATAGATGGTATGTTTGTCATTGTAGAAGGTAGTCTGTTGTCGAGATTTTTGTTACTCCAATGGATGGTAGACTTATCATTATGGAAGGTAGAATGTTTTCGAGATTTTTGTTACTCCAATGGATGGTAGCCTTGTCATTATGGAAGGTAGTCTGTTATCGAGATTTTTGTTACTCCAATGGATGGTAGACTTATCATTATTGAAGGTAGAATGTGGCCGAGATTATTGTTACTCCAATGGATGGTATCCTTGTCATTATGGAACATAGTCGGTTGTCGATGTTTTTGTTACTCCAATGGATGGCATCCTTGTCATTATGGAAGGTAGTTTGTTGTCGATATTTTTGTTATTCAAATGGATGGTAGCCTTGTCATTATGGAAGGTAGATTTTTGTCACTCAAATGGATGGTATCCTTGTCACTATGGAAGGTAGTCTGTTGTTCATATTTTTGTTACTCCAATGGAAGGTAGCCTTGTCATTATGGAAGGTAGTCTATTGTCTAGATTTTTGTTACTCTAATGGATGGTAGCCTTGTCATTTTGGAAGGTAGTCTATTGTCGAGATATTTGTTACTCCAATGGATGTAGCCTTGTCATTATGAAAGGTAGTCTGTTGTCGATATTTCGGTTACTACAAGGGATGGTAGCCTTGTCATTATGGAATGTAGTCTATTGTAGATATTTTTGTTACTCCAATGCATGGTAGCCATGTCATTATGGAAGGTAGTCTGTTGCCGATATTTTTGTTATTCCAATGGATGGTAGCATTGTCATTATGGAAGGTAGTCTGTTGTCGAGATTTTTGTTACTCCAATGGATGGTAGACTTATCATTATGGAAGATAAAATGTTGTCGATATTTTTGTCATTCCAATAGATGGTAGCCTTGTCATTATGGAAGGTAGTTTGTTGCCGAGATTTTTGTTACTCCAATGGATGGTATCCTTGTCATTATGGGAGGTAGTATGTTGTCGAGAATTTTTTTACTCCAATGGATTGTAGCCTTGTCATTATGGAACATAGTCTATTGTCGACGTTTTTGTTACTCCAATGGATGGTAGCCTTGTCATTATGGAAGATAGTCTTTCTTTGTCATTTCTATCACTTCAATGGATGATAGCCTTGTCACTATGGAAGGTAGTTTGTTGTTCATATTTTTGTTACTCCAATGGAAGGTAGCCTTGTCATTATGGAAGGTAGTCTATTGTCGAGATTTTTGTTACCCCAATGGATGGTAGCCTTGTCATTATGGAAGGTTGTCTGTTGTCGAGATTTTTGTTAGTCTAATGGAGGGTAGCCTTGTTATTATGGAAGGTAGTCTATTGTCGAGATTTTTGTTACTATAATGGATGGTAGCCTTGTCATTATGGAAGGTAGTCTGTTCTCGAGATTTTTGGTATTCCAATAGATGGTATGCTTTTCATTATGGAAGGTAGTCTGTTGTCGAGAATTTTGTTACTCCAATGGATTGTAGCCTTGTCATTATGGAACATAGTCGGTTGTCGATGTTTTGGTTACTCCAATGGATGGCATCCTTGTCATTATGGAAGGTAGTTTGTTGTCGATATTTTTGTTATTCAAATGGATGGTAGCCTTGTCATTATGGAAGGTAGTCTGTTGTCGAGATTTTTGTCACTCCAATGGATGGTATCCTTGTCACTATGGAAGGTAGTATGTTGTTCATATTTTTGTTACTCCAATGGAAGGTAGCCTTGTCATTATGGAAGGTAGTCTATTGTCTACATTTTTGTTACTCTAATGGAGGGTAGCCTTGTCATTATGGAAGGTAGTCTATTGTCGAGATATTTGTTACTCCAATGGATGGTAGCCTTGTCATTATGGAAGGTTGTCTATTGTGGAGATTTTTGTTACTCTAATGGATGGTAGCCTTGTCATTATGGAAGGTAGTCTGTTGTCGAGATTTTTGTTACTATAATGGATGGTAGCCTTGTCATTATGGAAGGTAGTCTGTTGTTGATATTTCGGTTACTACAAGGGATGGTAGCCTTGTCATTATGGAAGGTAGTCTGTTGCCGAGATTTTTGTTACTCCAATGGATGGTATCCTTGTCATTATGGAAGGTAGTATGTTGTCGAGAATTTGCTTTCTCCAATGGATTGTAGCCTTGTCAGTATAGAACATAGTTTGTCGTTGATAATTTTTTTACTCCAATGGATAGTCGCCTTGTCATTATTGAAGGTAGTTTGTTGTCGAGATTTTTGTTATTCCAATGAATGGTAGCCTATTCATTATGGAAGGTAGTCCGTAGTCGATATTTTTGTTACTTCAATGGATGGTAGCCTTGTCATTTTGGAAGGTAGTTTGTTGTCGAGATTTTTGTTACTCCAATGGATGCTAGCCTTGTCATTATGGAAGATAGTCTTTCTTTGTCATTTTTATCACTCCAATGGATGATAGCCTTGTCACTATGGAAGGTAGCTTGTTGTTCATATTTTTGTTACTCCAATGGAAGTTAGCCTTGTCACTATGGAAGGTAGTCTATTGTCGAGATTTTTGTTACTCCAATGGATGGTAGCCTTGTCATTATGGAAGGTTGTCTGTTGTCGAGATTTTTGTTAGTCTAATGGATGGTAGCCTTGTTATTATGGAAGTTATTCTATTATAGATATTTTTGTTACTAAAATGGATGGTAGCCTTGTCATTATGGAAGGTAGTTTGTTCTCGAGATTTTTCGTATTCCAATAGATGGTATGATTTTCATTATAGAAGGTAGTCTGTTGTCGAGATTTTTGTTACTCCAATGGATGGTAGACTTATCATTATGAAAGGTAGAATGTTTTCGAGATTTTTGTCATTCCATTGGATGGTAGCCTTGTCATTATGGAAGGTAGTCTGTTCTCGAGATATTTGTTATTCCAATAGATGGTAGCCATGTCATTATGGAAGGTAGGCTGTTGCCGAGATTTTTGTTACTCCAATGGATGGTATCCTTGTCATTATGGGAGGTATTATGTTGTCGAGAATTTTGTTACTCCAATGGATTGTTGCCTTGTCATTATGGAACATAGTCTGTTGTCGACGTTTTTGTTACTCCAATGGATGGTAGCCTTGTCATTATGGAAGGTAGTTTGTTGTCGAGATTTTTGTTATTCCAATGGATGGTAGCCTTGTCTTTATGGAAGGTTGTCTGTTGTCGATATTTTTGTTACTCCAATGGATTGTAGCCTTGACATTATAGAAGGTAGTCTATTGTCGAGATATTTGTTACTCCAATGGATGGTAGCCTCGTCATTATGGAATGTAGTTTCTTGTCGATATTTTTGTTACTCCAATGGATGCTAGCCTTGTCATTATAGAAGGTGGTCTGTCGTTGTCATCTCTGTCACTCCTATGGATGGTAGCCTTGTCAGTATGGAAGGTAGTTTGTTGTTCATATTTTTGTTACTCCAATGGAAGGTAGCCTTGTCATTATGGAAGTTAGTCTATTGTCGAGATTTTTGTTACTCTAATGGATGGTAGCCTTGTCATTTTGGAAGGTAGTCTATTGTCGAGTTATTTGTTACTCCAATGGATGGTAGCCTTGTCATTATGGAAGGTTGTCTATTGTCGAGATATTTGTTACTCTATTGGATGGTAGCCTTGTCATTATGGAAGGTAGTCTGTTGTCGAGATTTTTGTTACTATAATGGATGGTACCCTTGTCATTATGGAAGGTAGTCTGTTGTCGATATTTCGGTTACTACAAGGGATGGTAACCTTGTCATTATGGAACGTAGTCTATTGTAATTATTTTTGTTACTCCAATGCATGGTAGCCTTGTCACTATGGAAGGTAGTCTGTTGTTCATATTTTTGTAACTCCAATGGATGGTAGCCTTGTCATTATGGAAGGTAGTCTATTGTCGAGATTTTTGTTACTCCAATGGATGGTAGCCTTATCATTATGGAACGTAGTCTATTGTAGATATTTTTGTTACTCCAATGAATGGTAGCCTTGTCATTATGAAAGGTAGTCTGTTGTTCATATTTTTGTTACTCGAATGGATGGTAGCCTTTTCATTATGCAAGGTACTCTGTTGTCGATATTTTTGTTACTCCAATGGATGGTATCCTTCTCATTATTGAAGGTTGTCTGTTGTCGAGATTTTTGATACTCTAATGGATGGTAGCCTTTACATTATGGAAGGTAGTCTATTTTCGAGATTTTTATTATTCCAATGGATGGTAACCTTGTCATTATGGAAGGTAGTTTGTCGTTGTGATTTCAGTCACTCCAATGGATGGTAGCCTTGTCACTATGGAAGGTAGTGTGTTCTTCATATTTTTGTTACTCCAATGGATGGTAGCCTTGTCATTATGAAAGGTTGTCTCTTGTCGAGATTTTTGTTACTCTAATGGATGGTAGCCTTATCATTATGGAAGGTAGTCTGTTTTCAATATTTTTGTTACTCCAATGGATGGTAGCCTTATCATTATGAAAGGTAGTCTGTTGTCGATATTTTTGTTACTCCAATGTATGGTAGCCTTGTAATTAAGGAAGGTAGTCTGTTGTCGAGATTTTTGTTACTACAATGGATGGTAGCCTTGTCATTATGGAAGGTAGTCTGTTGTCGAGATTTTTTTTACTCCAATGGATGGTAGACTTATCATTATTGAAGGTAGTATGTTGTCGAGATTTTTGTCATTCCATTGGATGGTTGCCTTGTCATTATGGAAGGTAGTCTGTTCTCGAGATTTTTCTTATTCCAATAGATGGTAGCCTTGTCATTATAGAAGGTAGTCTGTGGCCGAGATTATTGTTACTCCAATAGATGGTATCCTTGTCATTATGGAAGGTAGTTTGTTGTCGAAAATTTTGTTACTCCAATGGATTGTAGCCTTGTCATTATGGAACATAGTCGGTTGTCGATGTTTTTGTTACTCCAATGGATGGCATCCTTGTCATTATGGAAGGTAGTTTGTTGTCGATATTTTTGTTATTCAAATGGATGGTAGCCTTGTCATTATGGAAGGTAGTCTGTTGTCGAGATTTTTGTTACTCCAATGGATGGTAGTCTCGTCACATTATGGAATGTATTATGTTCTCTAGATTTTTGTTATTCCAATAGATGGTAGCCTTGTAATTATGGAAGGTAGTTTGTTGCTGAGATTTTTGTTACTCCAATGGATGGTATCCTTGTCATTATGGGAGGTAGTCAGTTGTCAAGAATTTAGTTACTCCAATGGATTGTAGCCTTGTCATTATGGAACATAGTCTATTGTCGACGTTTTTGTTACTTTAATGGATGGTAGCCTTGTCATTAAGGAAGGTAGTTTGTTGTCGAGATTTTTGTTATTCCAATGGATGGTAGCCTTGTCATTATGGAAGGTAGTATGTTGTCGATATTTTTGTTACTCCAATGGATTGTAGCCTTGTCATTATGGAAGGTAGTATGTCATCGAGAATTATGTTACTTCAATGAATGGAAGCCTTGTCATTATGGAAGGTAGTTTGTTGTCGAGATTTTTGTTATTCCAATGGATGCTAGCCTTGTCATTATGGAAGGTGGTCTGTCGTTGTGATTTCTGTCACTCCAATGGATGGTAGCCTTGTCACTATGGAAGGTAGTCTGTTGTCGAGATATTTGTTACTCCAATGGATGGTAGCCCTGTCATTATGGAAGGCTGTCTATTGTTGATATTTTTGTTACTCTAATGGATGGTAGCCTTGTCATTATGGAATGTAGTCTGTTGTCGAGATTTTAGTTACTACAATGGATGGTAGCCTTGTCATTATGGATGGTAGTTTGTTGATGAGATTTTTGTTACTCCAATGGATGGTAGCCTTGTAATTAGGGAAGGTTGTTTATTGTCGAGATTTTTGTTACTACAATGGATGGTAGCCTTTTCATTATTGAAGGTAGTCTGTTGTCAAGATTTTTGTTACTCCAATAGATGATAGACTTATAATTATGTAAGGTAGAATGTTGTCGTGATTTTTGTCATTCCATTGGATGGTAACCTTGTCATTATGGAAGGTAGTCTATTCTCGAGATTTTTCTTATTCCAATAGATGGTAGCCTTGTCATTATGGAAGGTAGTCTGTGGCCGAGATTATTGTTACTCCAATGGATGGTATCCTTGTCATTATGGAAGGTAGTCTGTTATCGAGAATTTTGTTACTTCAATGGATTGTAGTCTGTTGTGGATGTTTTTGTTACTCCAATGGATGGCATCCTTGTCATTATGGAAGGTATTTTGTTGTCGATATTTTTGTTACTCCAATGGATTGTAGCCTAGTCATTATGGAAGGTAGTCTTTTCTCGAGATTTTTGTTATTCCAATAGATGGTAGCCTTGTCATTATGGAAGGTAGTCTGTTGCCGAGATTTTTGTCACTCCAATGGATGGTATCCTTGTCATTATGGGAGGCAGTATGTTGTCGAGAATTTTGTACTCCAATGGATTGTAGCCTTGTTATTATGGAACATAGTCTGTTGTCGACGTTTTTGTTACTCCAATGGATGGTAGACTTCTCATTATGGAAGGTAGTTTGTTGTCGAGATTTTTTTTATTCCAATGGATGGTAGCCTTGTCATTATGGAAG
This sequence comes from Vicia faba, assembly GCA_948472305.1. NCBI lineage: Eukaryota > Viridiplantae > Streptophyta > Magnoliopsida > Fabales > Fabaceae > Vicia > Vicia faba. The sequence goes on from OX451739.1 coordinate 558,973,566, forward strand.
GTAGTATATTCTCGATATTTTTGTTACTCTAATGGATTGTAGCCTTGTCATTATTGAAGGTAGTCTGTCATCGAGATTTATGTTACTTCAATGGATGGTAGCCTTGTCATTATGGAAGGTAGTTTGTTGTCGAGATTTTTGTTACTCCAATGGATGCTAGCCTTGTCATTATGGTAGGTGGTCTGTCGTTGTGATTTCTATCACTCCAATGGATGGTAGCCTTGTCACTATGGAAGGTAGTCTGTTGTTCATATTTTTGTTACTCCAATGGAAGGTAGCCTTGTCATTATGGAAGGTAGTCTATTGTTGAGATTTTTGTTACTCCTATGGATGGTAGCCTTGTCATTATGTAAGGTAGTCTATTGTCGAGATATTTGTTACTCCAATGGATGGTAGCCCTGTCATTATGGAAGGTTGTCTATTGTCGAGATTTTTGTTACTTTAATGGATGGTAGTCTTGTCATTATGGAAGGTAGTCTGTTGTCGAGAATTTTGTTACTCCAATGGATTGTAGTCTGTTGTCGATGTTTTTTTTTACTCCAATGGATGGCATCCTTGTCATTATGGAAGGTAGTTAGTTGTCGATATTTTTGTTACACCAATGGATTGTAGCCTTTTCATTATGGAAGGTAGTCTGTTCTCGAGATTTTTGTTATTCCAATAGATGGTAGCCTTGTCATTATGGAAGGTAGTCTGTTGCCGAGATTTTTGTTACTCCAATGGATGGTATCCTTGTCATTATGGGAGGTAGTCTGTTGTCGAGAATTTTGTTACTCCAATGGATTGTAGCCTTTTCATTATGGAACATAGTCTGTTGTCGACGTTTTTGTTACTCCAATGGATGGTAGCCTTGTCATTATGGAAGGTAGTTTGTTGTCGAGATTTTTGTTATTCCAATGGATGGTAGTCTTGTCATTACGGAAGGTAGTCTGTCGTTGTGATTTCTGTCACTCCAATGGAAGGTAGCCTTCTCATTATGGAAGGTAGTCTGTTGTTCATATTTTTGTTACTCCAATGGAAGGTGGCCTTGTCATTATGGAAGGTAGTCTATTGTTGATATTTTTGTTACTCCTATGGATGGTAGCCTTGTCATTATGGAAGGTAGTCTATTGTCGAGATATTTGTTACTCCAATGGATGGTAGCCCTGTCATTATGGAAGGTTATCTATTGTCGAGATTTTTGTTACTCTAACGGATGGTAGCCTTGACATTATGGAATGTAGTCTGTTGTCGAGATTTTTGTTACTACAATGGATGGTAGCCTTGTCATTATGGAAGGTAGTCTGTAGTGGATATTTCGGTTACTACAATGGATGGTAGCCTTGTCATTATGGAACGTAGTCTATTGTAGATATTTTTGTTACTCCAATGCATGGTAGCCTTGTCACTATGGAAGGTAGTCTGTTGTTCATATTTTTGTTACTCCAATGGATGGTAGCCTTGTCATTATGGAAGGTAGTCTATTGTCGAGATATTTGTTACTCCAACGGATGGTATCCTTGTCATTATGGAAGGTAGTCTGTTCTCGAGATATTTATTACTCCAATGGATGGTAGCCCTGTCATTATGGAAGGTTGTCTATTGTCGATATTTTTGTTACTCTAATGGATGGTAGCCTTGTCATTATGGAATGTAGTCAGTTGTCGAGATTTAAGTTACTACAATGGATGGTAGCCTTGTCATTACGGAAGGTTGTCGGTTGTCGATATTTCGATTACTACAATGGATGGTAGCCTTATCATTATGGAACGTAGTCTATTGTAGATATTTTTGTTACTCCAATTGATGGTAGCCTTGTCATTATGGAAGGTGGTCTGTCGTTGTGATTTCTATCACTCCAATGGATGGTAGCCTTGTCACTATGGAAGGTAGTCTGTTGGTCATATTTTTGTTACTCCAATGGAAGGTAGCCTTGTCATTATGGAAGGTAGTCTATTGTTGAGATTTTTGTTACTCCTATGGATGGTAGCCTTGTCATTATGTAAGGTAGTCTATTGTCGAGATATTTGTTACTCCAATGGATGGTAGCCCTGTCATTATGGAAGGTTGTCTATTGTCGAGATTTTTGTTACTTTAATGGATGGTAGCCTTGTCATTATGGAAGGTAGTCTGTTGTCGAGAATTTTGTTACTCCAATGGATTGTAGTCTGTTGTCGATGTTTTTTTTTACTCCAATGGATGGCATCCTTGTCATTATGGAAGGTAGTTAGTTGTCGATATTTTTGTTACACCAATGGATTGTAGCCTTTTCATTATGGAAGGTAGTCTGTTCTCGAGATTTTTGTTATTCCAATAGATGGTAGCCTTGTCATTATGGAAGGTAGTCTGTTGTCGAGAATTTTGTTACTCCAATGGATTGTAGTCTGTTGCCGAGATTTTTGTTACTCCAATGGATGGTATCCTTGTCATTATGGGAGGTAGTCTGTTGTCGAGAATTTTGTTACTCCAATGGATTGTACCCTTTTCATTATGGAACATAGTCTGTTGTCGACGTTTTTGTTACTCCAATGGATGGTAGCCTTGTCATTATGGAAGGTAGTTTGTTGTCGAGATTTTTGTTATTCCAATGGATGGTAGCCTTGTCATTATGGAAGGTAGTCTGTCGTTGTGATTTCAGTCACTCCAATGGATGGTAGCCTTGTCACTATGGAAGGTAGTATGTTCTTCATATTTTTGATACTCCAATGGATGGTAGCCTTGTGATTATGGAAGGTAGTTTGTTGTCGATATTTTTGTTACTCCAATGGATTGTAGCCTTGTCATTATGGAAGGTAGTCTGTTGTCGAGAATTTTGTTACTCCAATGGATTGTAGCCATGTCATTATAGAACATAGTTTGTTGTCGATAATTTTGTTACTCCATTAGATGGTAGCCTTGTCATTATGGAAGGTAGTCTGTTGTCAAGATTTTTGTTACTCCAATGGATGTCAGCCTTGTCATTATGGAAGGTTGTTTGTTGTCGATATTTTTATTATGGATGGTAGCCTTGTCATTATGGAAGGTTGTCTCTTGTCGAGATTTTTGTTACTCTAATGGATGGTAGCCTTATCATTATGGAAGGTAGTCTGTTTTCAATATTTTTGTTACTCCAATGGATGGTATCCTTATCATTATGAAAGGTAGTCTGTTGTCGATATTTTTGTTACTCCAATGTATGGTAGCCTTGTAATTAAGGAAGGTAGTCTGTTGTCGAGATTTTTGTTACTACAATGGATGGTAGCCTTGTCATTATGGAAGGTAGTCTGTTGTCGAGATTTTTTTTACTCCAATGGATGGTAGACTTATCATTATTGAAGGTAGAATGTTGTCGAGATTTTTGTCATTCCATTGGATGGTTTCCTTGTCATTATGGAAGGTAGTCTGTTCTCGAGATTTTTCTTATTCCAATAGATGGTAGCCTTGTCATTATAGAAGGTAGTTTGTGGCCGAGATTATTGTTACTCCAATGGATTGTAGCCTTGTCATTATGGAACATAGTCGGTTGTCGATGTTTTTGTTACTCCAATGGATGGCATCCTTGTCATTATGGAAGGTAGTTTGTTGTCGATATTTTTGTTATTCAAATGGATGGTAGCCTTGTCATTATGGAAGGTAGTCTGTTGTCGAGATTTTTGTTACTCCAATGGATGGTAGTCTCGTCACATTATGGAATGTATTTTGTTCTCTAGATTTTTGTTATTCCAATAGATGGTAGCCTTGTAATTATGAAAGGTAGTTTGTTGCTGAGATTTTTGTTACTCCAATGGATGGTATCCTTGTCATTATGGGAGGTAGTCAGTTGTCGAGAATTTAGTTACTCCAATGGATTGTAGCCTTGTCATTATGGAACATAGTCTATTGTGGACGTTTTTGTTACTTTAATGGATGGTAGCCTTGTCATTAAGGAAGGTAGTTTGTTGTCGAGATTTTTGTTATTCCAATGGATGGTAGCCTTGTCATTATGGAAGGTAGTATGTTGTCGATATTTTTGTTACTCCAATGGATTGTAGCCTTGTCATTATGGAAGGTAGTATGTCATCGAGAATTATGTTACTTCAATGAATGGTAGCCTTGTCATTATGGAAGGTAGTTTGTTGTCGAGATTTTTGTTATTCCAATGGATGCTAGCCTTGTCATTATGGAAGGTGGTCTGTCGTTGTGATTTCTGTCACTCCAATGGATGGTAGCCTTGTCACTATGGAAGGTAGTCTGTTGTTCATATTTTTGATACTCCAATGGAAGGTAGCCTTGTCATTATGTAAGGTAGTCTATTTTCGAGATTTTTGTTACTCCTATGGATGGTAGCCTTGTCATTATGGAAGGTAGTCTATTGTCGAGATATTTGTTACTCCAATGGATGGTAGCCCTGTCATTATGGAAGGCTGTCTATTGTTGATATTTTTGTTACTCTAATGGATGGTAGCCTTGTCATTATGGAATGTAGTCTGTTGTCGAGATTTTAGTTACTACAATGGATGGTAGCCTTGTCATTATGGAATGTAGTTTGTTGTCGAGATTTTTGTTACTCCAATGGATACTAGCCTTGTCATTATGGAAGTTGGTCTGTCGTTGTCATTTCTGTCACTCTAATGGATGGTAGGCTTGTCACTATGGAAGGTAGTCTGTTGTTCATATTTTTGTTACTCCAATGGATGGTAGCCTTGTCACTATGGAAGGTAGTATGTTGTTCATATTTTTGTTACTCCAATGGATGGTAGCCTTGTCATTATGAAAGGTAGTCTATTATAAAGATTTTTGTTACTCCAATGGATGGTAGCCTTATCATTATGGAACGTAGTCTATTGTAGATATTTTTGTTTCTCCAATGCATGGTAGCCTTGTCACTATGGAAGGTAGTATGTTGTTCATATTTTTGTTACTCCAATAGATGGTAGCCTTGTCATTATGGAAGGTATTCTATTGTCGAGATTTTTGTTACTTGAATGGATGTTAGCCTTCTTATTATGGAAGGTTGTCTGTTGTCGAGATTTTTGATACTCTAATGGATGGTAGCCCTGTCATTATTGAAGGTAGTCTGTTTTCAAGATTTTTATTATTCCAATGGATGGTAGCCTTGTCATTATGGAAGGTAGTCTATTGTCAATATTTTTGTTACTCCAATGGATGGTAGCCTTGTCATTATGGAAGGTAGTCTATTGTCGAGATTTTTGTTACTCCAATGGATGGTAGCCTTGTCATCATGGAAGGTTGTCTGTTGTCGATATTTTTGTTACTCTAATGGATGGTAGCCTTGTTATTATGGAAGGTAGTCTATTGTCGAGATTTTTGTTACTACAATGGATGGTAGCCTTTTCATTATGGAAGGTAGTCTGGTCTCGAGATTTTTGTTATTCCAATAGATGGTATCCTTGTCATTATGGAAGGTAGTCTTTTGTCGAGATTTTTGTTACTCCAATTGATGGTAGACTTATCATTATGGAAGGTAGAATGTTTTCGAGATTTTTGTCATTCCATTGGATGGTAGCCTTGTCATTATGGAAGGTAGTCTGTTCTCGAGATATTTGTTATTCCAATAGATGGTAGCCTTATCATTATGGAAGGTAATCTGTTGCCGAGATTTTTTATACTCCAATGGATGGTAGCCTTGTCATTATGGAAGGTAGTTTGTTGTCGATATTTTTGTTACTCCAATGGATTTTAGCCTTGTCATTATGGAAGGTAGTCTGTCGTCGATATTTTTATTACTTCAATGGATGGTAGCCTTGTCATTATGGAATGTAGTTTGTTGTCGAGATTTTTGTTACTCCAATGGATGCTAGCCTTGTCATTATGGAAGGTGGTATGTCGTTGTCATTTATGTCACTCCAATGGATGGTAGCCTTGTCACTATGGAAGGTAGTTTTTTGTTCATATTTTTGTTACTTTAATGGAAGGTAGCCTTGTCATTATGGAAGGTAGTCTATTGTCGAGATGTTTGTTACTCTAATGGATGGTAGCCTTGTCATTATGGAAGGTAGTCTATTTGTCGAGATATTTGTTACACCAATGGATGGTAGCCTTGTCATTATAGAAGATTGTCTATTGTCAAAAATTTTGTTACTCTAATGGATGGTAGCCTTGTCTTTAGGGAAGGTAGTCTATTGCCGAGATTTTTGTTACTACAATGGATGGTAGCCTTGTCATTATGGAACGTAGTCTATTGTAGATATTTTTGTTACTCCAATGCATGGTAGCCTTGTCACTATGGAAGGTAGTCTGTTGTTCATATTTTTATTACTCCAATGGATGGTAGCCTTGTCATTATGGAACATAGTCTATTGTCGAGATTTTTGTTACTCCAATGGATGGTAGCCTTATCATAATGGAACCTAGTCTATTGTAGATATTTTTGTTACTCCTATGCATGGTAGCCTTGTCACTATTGAAGGTAGTCTGTTGTTCATATTTTTGTTACTCCAATGGATGGTAGCCTTGTCATTATGGAAGGTAGCCTGTTGTCGTGATTTTTGTTACTCCAATGGATGGTAGCCTTCTCATTATAGAAGGTTGTCTGTTGTCGAGATTTTTGATACTCTAATGGATGGTAGCCCTGTCATTATTGAAGGTAGTCTGTTTTCGAGTTTTTTATTATTCCAATGGATGGTAGCCTTGTAATTATGGAAGGTAGTCTATTGTCAATATTTTTGTTACTCCAATGGATGGTAGCCTTGTCATTATGGAAGGTACTCTGTCGTTGTGATTTCAGTCACTCAAATGGATGGTAGCCTTGTCACTATGGAAGGTAGTATGTTCTTTATATTTTTGTTACTCCAATGGATGGTAGCCTTGTCATTATGGAAGGTAGTTTGTTGTCAATATTTTTGTTACTCCAATGTATTGTAGCCTTGTCATTATGGAAGGTAGTCTGTTCTCGAGATTTTTGTTATTCCAATAGATGGTAGACTTGTCATTATGGAAGGTAGTCTGCTGTTGAGAATTTTGTTACTCCAATGTATTGTAGCCTTGTCATTATGGAACATAGTCTGTTGTCGACGTTTTTGTTACTCCAATGGATGGTAGCCTTGTCATTATGGAAGGTAGTATGTTGTCGAGATTTTTGTTATTCCAATGGATGGTAGCCTTGTCATTATGGAAAGTAGTATGTTTTCGATATTTTTGTTACTCCAATGGATTGTAGCCTTGTCATTGTGGAAGGTAGTCTGTTGTCGAGATTTATGTTACTTCAATGGATGGTAGCCTTGTCATTATGGAAGTTAGTTTGTTGTTGAGATTTTTGTTACTCCAATGGATGCTAGCCTTGTCATTATGGAAGGTGGTCTGTCTTTGTGATTTCTGTCACTCCAATGGATGGTAGCCTTGTCACTATGGAAGGTAGTTTGTTGTTCATATTTTTGTTACTCCAATGGAATGTAGCCTTGTCATTATGGAAGGTAGTCTATTATCGAGATATTTGTTACTCCAATGGATGGTATCCTTGTCATTATGGAAGGTTTTCTATTGTAGATATTTTTGTTACTCCAATGCATGGTAGCCTTGTCACTATGGAAGGTAGTCTGTTGTTTATATTTTTATTACTCCAATGGATGGTTGCCTTGTCATTATTGAACATAGTCTATTGTCGAGATTTTTGTTACTCCAATGAATGTTAGCCTTATCATAATGGAACCTAGTCTATTGTAGATATTTTTGTTACTCCAATGCATGGTAGCCTTGTCGCTATTGAAGGTAGTCTGTTGTTCATATTTTTGTTACTCCAATGGATGGTAGCCTTGTCATTATGGAAGGTAGTCTGTTGTCGAGATTTTTGATACTCCAATGGATGGTAGCCTTCTCATTATGGAAGGTTGTCTGTTGTCGAGATTTTTGATACTCTAATGGATGGTAGCCATGTCATTATTGAAGGTAGTCTGTTGTCGATATTTTTATTACTCCAATGGATTGTAGCCTTGTCATTATGGAAGGTAGTCTATTGTCAATATTTTTGTTACTCCAATGGATGGTAGCCTTGTCATTATGGAAGGTACTCTGTCGTTGTGATTTCAGTCACTCAAATGGATGGTAGCCTTGTCACTATGGAAGGTAGTATGTTCTTTATATTTTTGTTACTCCAATGGATGGTAGCCTTGTCATTATGGAAGGTAGTTTGTTGTCGATATTTTTGTTACTCCAATGTATTGTAGCCTTGTCATTATGGAAGGTAGTCTGTTCTCGAGATTTTTGTTATTCCAATAGATGGTAGACTTGTCATTATGGAAGGTAGTCTGCTGTTGAGAATTTTGTTACTCCAATGGATTGTAGCCTTGTCATTATGGAACATAGTCTGTTGTCGATGTTTTTGTTACTCCAATGGATGGTAGCCTTGTTATTATGGAAGGTAGTATGTTGTCGAGATTTTTGTTATTCCAATGGATGGTAGCCTTGTCATTATGGAAGGTAGTATGTTTTCGATATTTTTGTTACTCCAATGGATTGTAGCCTTGTCATTATGGAAGGTAGTCTGTCGTCGATATTTTTGTTACTTCAATGGATGGTAGCCTTGTCATTATGGAATGTAGTTTGTTGTCGAGATTTTTGTTACTCCAATGGATGCTAGCCTTGTCATTATGGAAGGTGGTATGTCGTTGTCATTTATGTCACTCCAATGGATGGTAGCCTTGTCACTATGGAAGGTAGTTTTTTGTTCATATTTTTGTTACTTTAATGGAAGGTAGCCTTGTCATTATGGAAGGTAGTCTATTGTCGAGATGTTTGTTACTCTAATGGATGGTAGCCTTGTCATTATGGAAGGTAGTCTATTTGTCGAGATATTTGTTACACCAATGGATGGTAGCCTTGTCATTATAGAAGATTGTCTATTGTCAAAAAATTTGTTACTCTAATGGATGGTAGCCTTGTCTTTAGGGAAGGTAGTCTATTGCCGAGATTTTTGTTACTACAATGGATGGTAGCCTTGTCATTATGGAACGTAGTCTATTGTAGATATTTTTGTTACTCCAATGCATGGTAGCCTTGTCACTATGGAAGGTAGTCTGTTGTTCATATTTTTATTACTCCAATGGATGGTAGCCTTGTCATTATGGAACGTAGTCTATTGTCGAGATTTTTGTTACTCCAATGGATGGTAGCCTTATCATAATGGAACCTAGTCTATTGTAGATATTTTTGTTACTCCTATGCATGGTAGCCTTGTCACTATTGAAGGTAGTCTGTTGTTCATATTTTTGTTACTCCAATGGATGGTAGCCTTGTCATTATGGAAGGTAGCCTGTTGTCGTGATTTTTGTTACTCCAATGGATGGTAGCCTTCTCATTATAGAAGGTTGTCTGTTGTCGAGATTTTTGATACTCTAATGGATGGTAGCCCTGTCATTATTGAAGGTAGTCTATTTTCGAGATTTTTATTATTCCAATGGATGGTAGCCTTGTCATTATGGAAGGTAGTCTATTATCAATATTTTTGTTACTCCAATGGATGGTAGCCTTGTCATTATGGAAGGTACTCTGTCGTTGTGATTTCAGTCACTCAAATGGATGGTAGCCTTGTCACTATGGAAGGTAGTATGTTCTTTATATTTTTGTTACTCCAATGGATGGTAGCCTTGTCATTATGGAAGGTAGTTTGTTGTCGATATTTTTGTTACTCCAATGTATTGTAGCCTTGTCATTATGGAAGGTAGTCTGTTCTCGAGATTTTTGTTATTCCAATAGATGGTAGACTTGTCATTATGGAAGGTAGTCTGCTGTTGAGAATTTTGTTACTCCAATGGATTGTAGCCTTGTCATTATGGAACATAGTCTGTTGTCGACGTTTTTGTTACTCCAATGGATGGTAGCCTTGTCATTATGGAAGGTAGTATGTTGTCGAGATTTTTGTTATTCCAATGGATGGTAGCCTTGTCATTATGGAAGGTAGTATGTTTTCGATATTTTTGTTACTCCAATGGATTGTAGCCTTGTCATTGTGGAAGGTAGTCTGTCGTCGAGATTTATGTTACTTCAATGGATGGTAGCCTTGTCATTATGGAAGTTAGTTTGTTGTTGAGATTTTTGTTACTCCAATGGATGCTAGCCTTGTCATTATGGAAGGTGGTCTGTCTTTGTGATTTCTGTCACTCCAATGGATGGTAGCCTTGTCACTATGGAAGGTAGTTTGTTTTTCATATTTTTGTTACTCCAATGGAAGGTAGCCTTGTCATTATGGAAGGTAGTCTATTATCGAGATATTTGTTACTCCAATGGATGGTATCCTTGTCATTATGGAAGGTTTTCTATTGTAGATATTTTTGTTACTCCAATGCATGGTAGCCTTGTCACTATGGAAGGTAGTCTGTTGTATATATTTTTATTACTCCAATGGATGGTAGCCTTGTCATTATTGAACATAGTCTATTGTCGAGATTTTTGTTACTCCAATGAATGGTAGCCTTATCATAATGGAACCTAGTCTATTGTAGATATTTTTGTTACTCCAATGCATGGTAGCCTTGTCGCTATTGAAGGTAGTCTGTTGTTCATATTTTTGTTACTCCAATGGATGGTAGCCTTGTCATTATGGAAGGTAGTCTGTTGTCGAGATTTTTGTTACTCCAATGGATGGTAGCCTTCTCATTATGGAAGGTTGTCTGTTGTCGAGATTTTTGATACTCTAATGGATGGTAGCCATGTCATTATTGAAGGTAGTCTGTTGTCGATATTTTTATTACTCCAATGGATTGTAGCCTTGTCATTATGGAAGGTAGTCTATTGTCAATATTTTTGTTACTCCAATGGATGGTAGCCTTGTCATTATGGAAGGTACTCTGTCGTTGTGATTTCAGTCACTGAAATGGATGGTAGCCTTGTCACTATGGAAGGTAGTATGTTCTTTATATTTTTGTTACTCCAATGGATGGTAGCCTTGTCATTATGGAAGGTAGTTTGTTGTCGATATTTTTGTTACTCCAATGTATTGTAGCCTTGTCATTATGGAAGGTAGTCTGTTCTCGAGATTTTTGTTATTCCAATAGATGGTAGACTTGTCATTATGGAAGGTAGTCTGCTGTTGAGAATTTTGTTACTCCAATGGATTGTAGCCTTGTCATTATGGAACATAGTCTGTTGTCGACGTTTTTGTTACTCCAATGGATGGTAGCCTTGTCATTATGGAAGGTAGTATGTTGTCGAGATTTTTGTTATTCCAATGGATGGTAGCCTTGTCATTATGGAAGGTAGTATGTTTTCGATATTTTTGTTACTCCAATGGATTGTAGCCTTGTCATTGTGGAAGGTAGTCTGTCGTCGAGATTTATGTTACTTCAATGGATGGTAGCCTTGTCATTATGGAAGTTAGTTTGTTGTTGAGATTTTTGTTACTCCAATGGATGCTAGCCTTGTCATTATGGAAGGTGGTCTGTCTTTGTGATTTCTGTCACTCCAATGGATGGTAGCCTTGTCACTATCGAAGGTAGTTTGTTGTTCATATTTTTGTTACTCCAATGGAAGGTAGCCTTGTCATTATGGAAGGTAGTCTATTATCGAGATATTTGTTACTCCAATGGATGGTATCCTTGTCATTATGGAAGGTTTTCTATTGTAGATATTTTTGTTACTCCAATGCATGGTAGCCTTGTCACTATGGAAGGTAGTCTGTTGTTTATATTTTTATTACTCCAATGGATGGTAGCCTTGTCATTATTGAACATAGTCTATTGTCGAGATTTTTGTTACTCCAATGAATTGTAGCCTTATCATAATGGAACCTAGTCTATTGTAGATATTTTTGTTACTCCAATGCATGGTAGCCTTGTCGCTATTGAAGGTAGTCTGTTGTTCATATTTTTGTTACTCCAATGGATGATAGCCTTGTCATTATGGAAGGTAGTCTGTTGTCGAGATTTTTGTTACTCCAATGGATGGTAGCCTTCTCATTATGGAAGGTTGTCTGTTGTCGAGATTTTTGATACTCTAATGGATGGTAGCCATGTCATTATTGAAGGTAGTCTGTTGTCGATATTTTTATTACTCCAATGGATTGTAGCCTTGTCATTATGGAAGGTAGTCTATTTTCAATATTTTTGTTACTCCAATGGATGGTAGCCTTGTCATTATGGAAGGTACTCTGTCGTTGTGATTTCAGTCACTCAAATGGATGGTAGCCTTGTCACTATGGAAGGTAGTATGTTCTTTATATTTTTGTTACTCCAATGGATGGTAGCCTTGTCATTATGGAAGGTAGTTTGTTGTCGATATTTTTGTTACTCCAATGTATTGTAGCCTTGTCATTATGGAAGGTAGTCTGTTCTCGAGATTTTTGTTATTCCAATAGATGGTAGACTTGTCATTATGGAAGGTAGTCTGCTGTTGAGAATTTTGTTACTCCAATGGATTGTAGCCTTGTCATTATGGAACATAGTCTGTTGTCGACGTTTTTGTTACTCCAATGGATGGTAGCCTTGTCAATATGGAAGGTAGTATGTTGTCGAGATTTTTGTTATTCCAATGGATGGTAGCCTTGTCATTATGGAAGGTAGTATGTTTTCGATATTTTTGTTACTCCAATGGATTGTAGCCTTGTCATTATGGAAGGTAGTCTGTCGTCGAGATTTATGTTACTTCAATGGATGGTAGCCTTGTCATTATGGAAGTTAGTTTGTTGTTGATATTTTTGTTACTCCAATGGATGCTAGCCTTGTCATTATGGAAGGTGGTCTGTCTTTGTGATTTTTGTCACTCCAATGGATGGTAGCCTTGTCACTATGGAAGGTAGTTTGTTGTTCATATTTTTGTTACTCCAATGGAAGGTAGCCTTGTCATTATGGAAGGTAGTCTATTATCGAGATATTTGTTACTCCAATGGATGGTATCCTTGTCATTATGGAAGGTTTTCTATTGTAGATATTTTTGTTCCTCCAATGCATGGTAGCCTTGTCACTATGGAAGGTAGTCTGTTGTTTATATTTTTATTACTCCAATGGATGGTAGCCTTGTCATTATTGAACGTAGTCTATTGTCGAGATTTTTGTTACTCCAATGAATGGTAGCCTTATCATAATGGAACCTAGTCTATTGTAGATATTTTTGTTACTCCAATGCATGGTAGCCTTGTCGCTATTGAAGGTAGTCTGTTGTTCATATTTTTGTTACTCCAATGGATGGTAGCCTTGTCATTATGGAAGGTAGTCTGTTGTCGAGATTTTTGTTACTCCAATGGATGGTAGCCTTCTCATTATGGAAGGTTGTTTGTTGTCGAGATTTTTGATACTCTAATGGATGGTATCCATGTCATTATTGAAGGTAGTCTGTTGTCGATATTTTTATTACTCCAATGGATTGTAGCCTTGTCATTATGGAAGGTAGTATGTTATCGATATCTTTGTTATTCCAATGGATTGCAGAATTGTCATTATGGAACGTAGTCTGTTGTCGAGATTTTTGTTACTCCAATGGATGGTATCATTGTAATTATGGATAGCAGTCTGTTGTCGAGATTTTTGTTACTCCAATAGATGGTATCCTTGTAATTATGGATAATATAATGTTGTCAAGAATTTTGTGACTCCAATGGATGGTAGCCTTGTCATTATAGAATGTAGTTTGTTGTCGATGTTTTTGTTACTCCAATGGATGGTAGCCTTATCATTATGAAAGATAGTTTGTTTTCGAGATTTTTGTTATTCCAATGGATGGTAGCCTTGTCACTATGGAAGGTAGTCTATTGTCGAGATTTTTGTTACACCAATGGATGGTAGCCTTCTCATTATGGAAGGTTGTTTTTTATCGAGATTTTGGTTACTCTAATGGATGGTAGCCTTGTCATTATAGAAGGTAGTCTGTTTTCGAGATTTTTGTTACTCTAATGGATGGTAGCCTTGTTATTATGCAAGGTAGTCTATTATCGATATTTTTGTTACTCCAATGGATGGTAGCCTTGTCATTATGGAAGGTAGTCTATTGTCGAGATATTTGTTACTCGAATGGATGGTAGCCTTGTCATTTTGGAAGGTTGTCTGTTGTCGAGATTTTTGTTACTCCAATGGATCCTAGCCTTGTCTATAAATAACGTAGTCTGTCGTTGTGATTTATGTCACTCTAATTGGTGGTAGCCTTATCACTATGGAAGGTAGTTTGTTTTTCGTATTTTTGTTACTCCAACAGATGGTAGCCTTGTCATTATGGAAGGTAGTCTATTGTCGAGATTTTTGTTACTCCAATGGATGGTAGCCTTCTCATTATGGAAGGTTGTCTGTTGTCGAGATTTTTGTTACTCTAATGGATGGTAGCCTTGTCATTATGGAAGGCAGTCTGTTTTCGAGATTTTTGTTACTCCAATGGATTGTAGCCTTGTCATTATGGAAGGTAGTCTATTGTTGATATTTTTGTTACTCCAATGAATGGTAGCCTTGTCATTATGGAAGGTAGTATGTTGTCGATATCTTTGTTACTCCAATGGATTGTAGCCTTGTCATTATGAAAGGTAGTCTGTTGTAGAGATTTTTGTTGCTCAGATGGATGCTAGCCTTGTCATTATGGAAGGTAGTTTATCTTTGTGATTTATGGCACTCCAATGGATGGTAGCTTTGTCACTATGGAAGGTAGTCTACTGTTCATATTTTTGTTACTCCAATGGATGGTAGCCTTTTCATTATGGAAGGTAGTCTATTGTTGGGATTTTGGTTACTACAATGGATGGTAGCCTTGTCATAATAGATCATAGTCTATTTTAGATATTTTTGCTACTCCAATGCATGGTAGCCTTGTCATTATGGAAGGTAGTTTGTTGTCGATATTTTTGTTATTCCAATGGATGGTAGCATCATCATTATGGAAGGTAGTCTGTTGTCGATATTTTTGTTACTCCAATGGATGGTAGCCTTGTCATTATGGAAGGTAGTATGTTATCGATATCTTTGTTACTCCAATGGATTGTAGCCTTGTCATTATGGAAGGTAGTCTATTGTTGGGATTTTGGTTACTACAATGGATGGTTGCCTTGTCATAATGGAACATAGTCTATTGTAGATATTTTTGCTACTCCAATGCATGGTAGACTTGTCATTATGGAAGGTAGTTTGTTGTCGAGATTTTTGTTACTCCAATGGATGTTATCCTTGTCATTATAGAAGGTAGTCTGTTGTCGATATTTTTATTACTCCAATGGATGGTAGCCTTGTCATTATGGAAGGTAGTATGTTATCGATATCTTTGTTATTCCAATGGATTGCATAATTGTCATTATGGAAGGTAGTCTGTTGTCGAGATTTTTGTTACTCCAATGGATGGTATCATTGTAATTATGGATAGCAGTCTGTTGTCGAGATTTTTGTTACTCCAATAGATGGTATCCTTGTAATTATGGATAATATTATGTTGTAAAGAATTTTGTGACTCCAATGGATGGTAGCCTTGTCATTATGGAATGTAGTTTGTTGTCGATGTTTTTGTAACTCCAATGGATGGTAGCCTTATCATTATGAAAGATAGTTTGTTTTCGAGATTTTTGTTATTCCAATGGATGGTAGCCTTGTCACTATGGAAGGTAGTCTATTGTCGAGATTTTTGTTACACCAATGGATGGTAGCTTTCTCATTATGGAAGGTTGTTTTTTATCGAGATTTTGGTTACTCTAATGGATGGTAGCCTTGTCATTATAGAAGGTAGTCTATTTTCGAGATTTTTGTTACTCTAATGGATGGTAGCCCTTGTTATTATGCAAGGTAGTCTATTATCGATATTTTTGTTACTCCAATGGATGGTAGCCTTGTCATTATGGAAGGTAGTCTATTGTCGAGATATTTGTTACTCGAATGGATGGTAGCCTTGTCATTTTGGAAGGTTGTCTGTTGTCGAGATTTTTGTTACTCCAATGGATCCTAGCCTTGTCTATAAATAACGTAGTCTGTCGTTGTGATTTATGTCACTCTAATTGGTGGTAGCCTTATCACTATGGAAGGTAGTTTGTTGTTCGTATTTTTGTTACTCCAACGGATGGTAGCCTTGTCATTATGGAAGGTAGTCTATTGTCGAGATTTTTGTTACTCCAATGGATGGTAGCCTTCTCATTATGGAAGGTTGTCTGTTGTCGAGATTTTTGTTACTCTAATGGATGGTAGCCTTGTCATTATGGACAACAGTCTGTTTTCGAGATTTTTGTTACTCCAATGGATGGTAGCCTTGTCATTATGGAAGGTAGTCTATTGTTGATATTTTTGTTACTCCAATGAATGGTAGCCTTGTCATTATGGAAGGTAGTATGTTGTCGATATCTTTGTTACTCCAATGGATTGTAGCCTTGTCATTATGAAAGGTAGTCTGTTGTAGAGATTTTTGTTACTCAGATGGATGCTAGCCTTGTCATTATGGAAGGTAGTTTATCTTTGTGATTTATGGCACTCCAATGGATGGTAGCTTTGTCACTATTGAAGGTAGTCTACTGTTCATATTTTTGTTACTCCAATGGATGGTAGCCTTTTCATTATGGAAGGTAGTCTATTGTTGGGATTTTGGTTACGACAATGGATGGTAGCCTTGTCATAATAAATCATAGTCTATTTTAGATATTTTTGCTACTCCAATGCATGGTAGCCTTGTCATTATGGAAGGTAGTTTGTTGTCGATATTTTTGTTACTCCAATGGATGGTAGCATTATCATTATGGAAGGTAGTCTGTTGTCGATATTTTTGTTACTCCAATGGATGGTAGCCTTGTCATTATGGAAGGTAGTATGTTATCGATATCTTTGTTACTCCAATGGATTGTAGCCTTGTCATTATGGAAGGTAGTCTATTGTTGGGATTTTGGTTACTACAATGGATGGTTGCCTTGTCATAATGGAACATAGTCTATTGTAGATATTTTTGCTACTCCAATGCATGGTAGACTTGTCATTATGGAAGGTAGTTTGTTGTCGAGATTTTTCTTACTCCAATGGATGTTATCCTTGTCATTATAAAAGGTAGTTTGTTGTCGATATTTTTATTACTCAAATGGATGGTAGCCTTGTCATTATGGAAGGTAGTATGTTATCGATATCTTTGTTATTCCAATGGATTGCAGAATTGTCATTATGGAAGGTAGTCTGTTGTCGAGATTTTTGTTACTCCAATGGATGGTATCATTGTAATTATGGATAGCAGTCTGTTGTCGAGATTTTTGTTACTCCAATAGATGGTATCCTTGTAATTATGGATAATATTATGTTGTAAAGAATTTTGTGACTCCAATGGATGGTAGCCTTGTCATTATGGAATGTAGTTTGTTGTCGATGTTTTTGTAACTCCAATGGATGGTAGCCTTATCATTATGAAAGATAGTTTGTTTTCGAGATTTTTGTTATTCCAATGGATGGTAGCCTTGTCACTATGGAAGGTAGTCTATTGTCGAGATTTTTGTTACACCAATGGATGGTAGCTTTCTCATTATGGAAAGTTGTTTTTTATCGAGATTTTGGTTACTCTAATGGATGGTAGCCTTGTCATTATAGAAGGTAGTCTATTTTCGAGATTTTTGTTACTCTAATGGATGGTAGCCTTGTTATTATGCAAGGTAGTCTATTATCGATATTTTTGTTACTCCAATGGATGGTAGCCTTGTCATTATGGAAGGTAGTCTATTGTCGAGATATTTGTTACTCGAATGGATGGTAGCCTTGTCATTTTGGAAGGTTGTCTGTTGTCGAGATTTTTGTTACTCCAATGGATCCAAGCCTTGTCTATAAATAACGTAGTCTGTCGTTGTGATTTATGTCACTCTAATTGGTGGTAGCCTTATCACTATGGAAGGTAGTTTGTTGTTCGTATTTTTGTTACTCCAACGGATGGTAGCCTTGTCATTATGGAAGGTAGTCTATTGTCGAGATTTTTGTTACTCCAATGGATGGTAGCCTTCTCATTATGGAAGGTTGTCTGTTGTCGAGATTTTTGTTACTCTAATGGATGGTAGCCTTGTCATTATGGACAGCAGTCTGTTTTCAAGATTTTTGTTACTCCAATGGATGGTAGCCTTGTCATTATGGAAGGTAGTCTATTGTTGATATTTTTGTTACTCCAATGAATGGTAGCCTTGTCATTATGGAAGGTAGTATGTTGTCGATATCTTTGTTACTCCAATGGATTGTAGCCTTGTCATTATGAAAGGTAGTCTGTTGTAGAGATTTTTGTTACTCAGATGGATGCTAGCCTTGTCATTATGGAAGGTAGTTTATCTTTGTGATTTATGGCACTCCAATGGATGGTAGCTTTGTCACTATTGAAGGTAGTCTACTGTTCATATTTTTGTTACTCCAATGGATGGTAGCCTTTTCATTATGGAAGGTAGTCTATTGTTGGGATTTTGGTTACGACAATGGATGGTAGCCTTGTCATAATAAATCATAGTCTATTTTAGATATTTTTGCTACTCCAATGCATGGTAGCCTTGTCATTATGGAAGGTAGTTTGTTGTCGATATTTTTGTTACTCCAATGGATGGTAGCATTATCATTATGGAAGGTAGTCTGTTGTCGATATTTTTGTTACTCCAATGGATGGTAGCCTTGTCATTATGGAAGGTAGTATGTTATCGATATCTTTGTTACTCCAATGGATTGTAGCCTTGTCATTATGGAAGGTAGTCTATTGTTGGGATTTTGGTTACTACAATGGATGGTTGCCTTGTCATAATGGAACATAGTCTATTGTAGATATTTTTGCTACTCCAATGCATGGTAGACTTGTCATTATGGAAGGTAGTTTGTTGTCGAGATTTTTCTTACTCCAATGGATGTTATCCTTGTCATTATAAAAGGTAGTTTGTTGTCGATATTTTTATTACTCAAATGGATGGTAGCCTTGTCATTATGGAAGGTAGTATGTTATCGATATCTTTGTTATTCCAATGGATTGCAGAATTGTCATTATGGAAGGTAGTCTGTTGTCGAGATTTTTGTTACTCCAATGGATGGTATCATTGTAATTATGGATAGCAGTCTGTTGTCGAGATTTTTGTTACTCCAATAGATGGTATCCTTGTAATTATGGATAATAGTCTGTTGTCAAGAATTTTGGGACTCCAATGGATGGTAGCCTTGTCATTATGGAATGTAGTTTGTTGTCGATGTTGTTGTTACTCCAATGGATGATAGCCTTATCATTATGGAAGGTAGTTTGTTTTCGAGATTTTTGTTATTCCAATGGATGGTAGCCTTGTAACTATGGAATGTAGTCTATTGTCGAGATTTTTGTTACACCAATGGATGGTAGCCTTCTCATTATGGAAGGTTATTTTTTATCGAGATTTTTGTTACTCTAATGGATGGTAGCCTTGTCATTATAGAAGGTAGTCTGTTTTCGAGATTTTTGTTACTCCAATGGATGGTAGCCTTGTTATTATGCAAGGTAGTCTATTATCGATATTTTTGTTACTCCAATGGATGGTAGCCTTGTCATTATGGAAGGTTGTCTGTTGTCGAGATTTTTGTTACTCTAATGGATGGTAGCCTTATCATTATGGAAGGCTGTCTGTAGTCGAGATTTTTGTTACTCCAATGGATGGTAGCCTTGTCATTATGGTAGGCTGTCTATTTTCGAGATTTTTGTTACTCCAATGGATGGTAGCCTTGTCATTATGGTAGGTAGTCTATTGTCGATATCTTTGTTACTCCAATGGATTGTAGCCTTGTCATTATGGAAGGTAGTCTGTTGTAGATATTTTTGTTACTCCGATGGATGCTAGCCTTGTCATTATGGAAGGTAGTTTGTCTTTGTGATTTATGGCACTCCAATGGATGGTAGCTTTGTCACTATGGAAGGTAGTCTATTGTTCATATTTTTGTTACTCCAATTGATGGTAGCCTTTTCATTATGGAAGGTAGTCTATTGTTGGGATTTTTGTTACTACAATGGATGGTAGCCTTGTCATAATGGATCATAGTCTATTGTAGATATTTTTGCTACTCCAATGCATGGTAGCCTTGTCATTATGGAAGGTAGTTTGTTGTCGAGATTTTTGTTACTCTAGTGGATCGTAGCATTATCATTATGGAAGGTAGTCTGTTGTCGATATTTTTGTTACTCCAATGGATGGTAGCCTTGTCATTATGGAAGGTAGTATGTTATCGATGTCTTTGTTACTCCAATGGATTGTAGCCTTGCCATTATGGAAGGTAGTCTTTTGTTGGGATTTTGGTTACTACAATGGATGGTAGCCTTGTCAAAATGGAACATAGTCTATTGTAGATATTTTTGCTACTCCAATGCATGGTAGCCTTATCATTATAGAAGGTAGTCTGTTGTCGAGATTTTTGTTATTCCAATGGACGGTAGCCTTGTCATTATGGAAGCTAGTTTGTTGTCGAGATTTTTGTTACTCCAAATAAATGCCAGCCTTGTCATTATAGAATGTAGTCTATCGTTGTGATTTATGTCACTCCAATTGGTGGTAGCCTTGTCACTATGGAAGGTAGTTTGTTGTTCGTATTTTTGTTATTCCAATGAATGGTTGCCTTGTCATTATGGAAGGTAGTCTGTTGTCGAGATTTTTGTTACTCCAATGGATGCTAGCCTTGTCATTATGGAAGGTTGTATGTCGTTGTTATTTTTGTCACTCCAATGGATGGTTTCCTTGTCACTATGGAAGGTAGTCTGTTGTTCATATTTTTGTTACTCCAATGGATGGTAGCCTTGTCATTATTGAAGGTAGTCTATTGTCGAGATTTTTGTTACTCCAATGGATGATAGCATTATCATTATGGAAGGTTGTCTATTGTCGAGATTTTTGTTATTCCAATGGATTGTAGCCTTGTCATTATGGAACGTATTCTGTAGTTGATGTTTTTGTTACTCCAATGGATGGTAGCCTTGTCATTATGGAAGGTAGTATGTCATTGTGATTTCTGTCACTCCAATAGATGGTAGCCTTGTCACTATGGAAGGTAGTCTATTGTTCATATTTTTGTAACTCCAATGGATGATAGCCTTGTCATTATGGAAGGTAGTCTAAAATCTAGATTTTTGTTACTCGAATGGATGGTAGTATTATCATTATGGAAGGTTGTCTGTTGTCGAGATTTTTGTTACTCCAATGGATGGTAGCCTTGTCATTATGGAAGGTAGTCTGTTTTCGAGATATTTGTTACTCCAATAGAGGGTAGCCTTGTCATTATGGAAGGTAGTTTGTTGTCGAGATTTTTGTTACTCCAATGGAAGGTATCATTGTAATTATGGATGGTAGTCTGTTGTCGAGATTTTTGTTATTCAAATGGATTGTACAATTTTCATTATCGAACGTATTCTGTTGTCGATGTTTTTGTTACTCCAATGGATAATAGCCTTGTCATTATGGAAGGTAGTCTGTTGTCTAGATTTTTGTTATTCTAATGAATGGTAGCCTTGTCATTATGGAAGGTAGTCTGTTGTCGAGATTTTTGTTACTCCAATGGATGCTAGCCTTGTCATTATGGAAGGTTGTATGTCGTTGTTATTTCTGTCACTCCAATGGATTGTAGCCTTGTCACTATGGAAGGTAGTTTGTTGTTCATATTTTTGTTACTCCAATGGATGGTAGCCTTGTCATTATGCAACATAGTCTGTTGTCGAAATTTTTGTTACTCCAATGGATGGTAGCCTTGTCATTATGGAAGGTAGTCTGTCGTTGTGATTTTTGTCACTCCGATGGATGGTAGCCTTGTCAATATGGAAGGTAGTTTGTTGTTCATATTTTTGTTACTCCAATGGATGGTATCCTTATCATTATGGAAGGTAGTCTACTATCGAGATATTTGTTACTCCAATGGATGGTAGCCTTGTCATTTTGGAAGGTTGTCCGTTGTCGAGATTTTTGTAACTCCAATGGATGCTAGCCTTGTCATTATTGAAGGTAGTCAGTTGTTCATATTTTTTTACTCCAATGGATGGTAGCCTTGTCATTATGGAAGGTAGTCTATTGTCGGGATTTTGGTTACTACAATGGATGGTAGCCTTGTCATTATGTGAAATAGTCTATTGTAGATATTTTTGTTACTCCAATGCATGGTAGCCTTGTCAGTATGGAAGGTAGTCTATTTTCGAGATTTTTGTTACTCCAATGGATGGTAGCATTATCATTATGGAAGGTAGTCTGTTGTCGATATTTTTGTTACTCCAAATGATGGTAGCCTTGTCATTATGGAAGGTAGTATGTTACTCCGATGGGTTGTAGCCTTGTCATTATGGAAGGTAGTCTGTTGTCGAGATTTTTGTTACTCCAATGGATGGTATCGTTGTCATTATGGATAGCAGTCTGTTGTCGAGAATTTTGTTACTCCAATGCATGGTAGCCTTGTCAATACGGAACGTAGTCTATTGTCGATGTTTTTATTACTCCAATTGATGGTGGCCTTATCATTATGGAAGGTAGTCTGTTGTCGAGATTTTTGTTATTCCAATGGATGGTAGCCTTGTCACTATGGAAGGTATCATTGTAATTATGGATGGTAGTCTGTTGTCGAGATTTTTGTTATTCCAATGGATTGTACAATTTTCATTATCGAATGTATTCTGTTGTCGATGTTTTTGTTACTCCAATGGATAATAGCCTTGTCATTATGGAAGGTAGTCTGTTGTCTAGATTTTTGTTATTCTAATGAATGGTAGCCTTGTCATTATGGAAGATAGTCTGTTGTCGAGATTTTTGTTACTCCAATGGATGCTAGCCTTGTCATTATGGAAGGTAGTCCGTTGTCCAAATTTTCTTTACTTCAATGTATGGTAGCCTTGTCATTATGGAAGCTAGTTTGTTGTCGAGATTTTCATTACTCCAATAGATGCTAGCCTTGTCATTATAGAATGTAGTTTATCGTTGTGATTTATGTCACTCCAATTGGTGGTAGCCTTGTCACTATGGAAGGTAGTTTGTTGTTCGTATTTTTATTATTCCAATGAATGGTAGCCTTGTCATTATGGAAGGTAGTCTGTTGTCGAGATTTTTGTTACTCTAATGGATGCTAGCCTTGTCATTATGGAAGGTTGTATGTCGTTGTTATTTCTGTCACTCCAATGAATGGTTGCCTTGTCACTATGGAAGGTAGTGTGTTGTTCATATTTTTGTTACTCCAATGGATGGTAGCCTTGTCATTATGGAAGGTAATTTATTGTCGAGATTTTTATTACTCCAATGGATGATAGCATTATCATTATGGAAGGTTGTCTATTGTCGAGATTTTTGTTACTGCAATGGATGGTAGCCTTGTAATTATGGAAGGTAGTCTATTTTCGAGATTTTTATTACTCCAATGGATGGTAGCCTTGTCATTATGGAAGGTAGTCTATTGTCATGATTTTTGTTACTCCAATGGATGGTATCATTGTCATAATGGATGGTAGTCTATTGTCGAGATTTTTGTTATTCCAATGGATTGTAGCCTTGTCATTATGGAACGTATTCTGTTGTCGATGTTTTTGTTACTCCAATGGATGGTAGCCCTGTCATTATGGAAGGTAGTATGTCGTTGTGATTTCTGTCACTCCAATAGATGGTACCCTTGTCACTATGGAAGGTAGTCTATTGTTCATATTTTTGTAACTCCAATGGATGATAGCCTTGTAATTATGGAAGGTAGTCTAAAATCTAGATTTTTGTTACTCGAATGGATGGTAGTATTATCATTATGGAAGGTGGTCTGTTGTCGAGATTTTTGTTACTCCAATGGATGGTAGCCTTGTCATTATGGAAGGTAGTCTGTTTTCGAGATTTTTGTTACTCCAATAGACGGTAGCCTTGTCATTATGGAAGGTAGTTTGTTGTCGAGATTTTTGTTACTCCAATGGAAGGTATCATTGTAATTATGGATGGTAGTCTGTTGTCGAGATTTTTGTTATTCCAATGGATTGTACAATTTTCATTATCGAACATATTCTGTTGTCGATGTTTTTGTTACTCCAATGGATAGTAGCCTTGTCATTATGGAAGATAGTCTGTTGTCTAGATTTTTCTTATTCCAATGAATGGTAGCCTTGTCATTATGGAAGGTAGTCTATTGTCGAGATTTTTGTTACTCCAATGGATGCTAGCTTTGTCATTATGGAAGGTTGTATGTCGTTGTTATTTTTGTCCCTCCAATGGATGGTAGCCTTGTCACTATGGAAGGTAATCTGTTGTTCATATTTTTGTTACTCCAATGGATGGTAGCCTTGTCATTATGGAAGGTAGTCTATTGTCGAGATTTTTGTTACTCCAATGGATGATAGCATTATCATTATGGAAGGTTGTCTGTTGTTGAGATTTTTGTTACTGCAATGGATGGTAGCCTTGTAATTATGGAAGGTAGTCTGTTTTCGTGATTTTTGTTACTCCAATGGATGGTAGCCTTGTCATTATGGAAGGTAGTTTGTTGTCATGATTTTTGTTACTCCAATGGATGGTATCATTGTCATTATGGATGGTAGTCTATTGTCGATATTTTTGTTTTTCCAATGGATTATAGCCTTGTCATTATGGAACGTATTCTGTTGTCGATGTTTTTGTTACTTCAATGGAAGGTAGCCTTGTCATTATGGAAGGTAGTCTGTTTTCGATATTTTTGTTATTCCAATGGATGCTAGCCTTGTCATTATGGAAGGTAGTATGTCGTTTTGATTTCTGTCACTCCAATGGATGGTAGCCTTGTCACTATGGAAGGTACTCTATTGTTCATATTTTTGTAACTTCAATGGATGATAGCCTTGTCATTATGGAAGGTAGTTTAAAATCTAGATTTTTGTTACTCGAATGGATGGTAGCATTATCATTATGGAAGGTTATCTGTTGTCGATATTTTTGTTACTCCAATGGATGTTAGCCTTGTCATTATGGAAGGTTGTATGTCGTTGTTATTTCTGTCACTCCAATGGATGGTAGCCTTGTCACTATGGAAGGTAGTCTGTTGTTCATATTTTTGTTACTCCAATGGATGATAGCCTTGTAATTATGGAAGGTAGTCTATTGTCGAGATTTTTGTTACTCCAATGGATGATAGCATTATCATTATTGAAGGTTGTCTATTGTCGAGATTTTTGTTACTGCAATGGATGGTAGCCTTGTAATTATGGAAAGTAGTCTATTTTCGAGATTTTTATTACTCCAATGGATGGTAGCCTTGTCATTATGGAAGGTAGTCTGTTGTCATGATTTTTGTTACTCTAATGGATGGTATCATTGTCATAATGGATGGTAGTCTATTGTCGAGATTTTTGTTATTCCAATGGATTGTAGCTTTGTCATTATGGAACGTATTCTGTTGTCGATGTTTTTGTTACTCCAATGGATGGTAGCCTTGTCATTATGGAAGGTAGTCTTTGTCGAGATTTTTGTTACTCCAATGGATGCTAGCCTTGTCATTATGGAAGGTAGTATGTCGTTGTGATTTCTGTCACTCCAATAGATGGTAGCCTTGTCACTATGGAAGGTAGTCTAAAATCTAGATTTTTGTTACTCGAATGGATGGTAGTATTATCATTATGGAAGGTTGTCTGTTGTCGAGATTTTTGTTACTCCAATGGATGGTAGCCTTGTCATTATGGAAGGTAGTCTATTTTCGAGATTTTTGTTACTCCAATAGACGGTAGCCTTGTCATTATGGAAGGTAGTTTATTGTCGAGATTTTTGTTACTCCAATGGAAGGTATCATTGTAATTATGGATGGTAGTCTGTTGTCGAGATTTTTGTTATTCCAATGGATTGTACAATTTTCATTATGGAACGTATTCTATTGTCGATGTTTTTGTTACTCCAATGGATAGTAGCCTTGTCATTATGAAAGGTAGTCTGTTGTCTAGATTTTTGTTATTCCAATGAATGTTAGCCTTGTCATTATGGAAGGTAGTCTATTGTCGAGATTTTTGTTACTCCAATGGATGCTAGCTTTGTCATTATGGAAGGTTATATGTCGTTGTTATTTTTGTCCCTCCAATGGATGGTAGCCTTGTCACTATGGAAGGTAATCTGTTGTTCATATTTTTGTTACTCCAATGGATGGTAGCCTTGTCATTATGGAAGGTAGTCTATTGTCGAGATTTTTGTCACTCCAATGGATGATAGCATTATCATTATGGAAGGTTGTCTGATGTTGAGATTTTTGTTACTGCAACGGATGGTAGCTTTGTAATTATGGAAGGTAGTCTGTTTTCGAGATTTTTGTTACTCCAATGGATGGTAGCCTTGTCATTATGGAAGGTAGTCTGTTGTCATGATTTTTGTTACTCCAATGGATGGTATCATTGTCATTATGGATGGTAGTCTATTGTCGAGATTTTTGTTTTTCCAATGGATTGTAGCCTTGTCATTATGGCACGTATTCTGTTGTCCATGTTTTGGTTACTTCAATGGAAGGTAGCCTTGTCATTATGGATGGTAGTCTGTTTTCGATATTTTTGTTACTCCAATGGATGGTAGCCTTGTCATTGTGGAAGGTAGTATGTTGTCGAGATTTTTGGTACTCCAATGGATTGTATCATTGTCATTATGGATGGTAGTCTGTTGTCGATATTTTTGTTATTCCAATGGATTGTAGCCTTGTCATTATGGAAGGTAGTCTGTTGTCTAGATTTTTGTTATTCCAATGAATGGTAGCCTTGTCATTATAGAAGGTAGTCTGTTGTCGAGATTTTTGTTACTCCAATGGATGATAGCCTTGTCATTATGGAAGGTTTTATGTCGTTGTTATTTCTATCACTCCAATGTATGGTAGCCTTGTCACTATGGAAGGTAGTCTGTTGTTCATATTGTTGTAACTCCAATGGATGATAGCCTTGTCATTATGGAAGGTAGTCTAAAATCTAGATTTTTGTTATTCGAATGGATGGTAGCATTATCATTATGGAAGGTTGTCTATTGTCGAGATTTTTGTTACTCCAATGGATGGTATCCTTGTCATTATGGAAGGTAGTCTGTTTTCGAGATTTTTGTTACTCCAATAGACGGTAGCCTTGTCATTATGGAAGGTAGTTTGTTGTCGAGGTTTTTTTTAGTCCAATGGAAGGTATCATTGTAATTATGGATGGTAGTCTGTTGTTGAAATTTTTGTTATTCCAATGGATTGTACTCTTTTCATTGTGGAAGGTATTCTGTTGTCGATGTTTTTGTTACTCCAATGGATAGTAGACTTATCATTATGGAAGGTAGTCTGTTGTCTAGATTTTTGTTATTCCAATGAATGGTAGCCTTGTCATTATGGAAGGTAGTCTGTTGTCGAGATTTTTGTTACTCCAATGGATGCTAGCCTTGTCATTATGGAAGGTTGTATGTCGTTGTTATTTCTGTCACTCCAATGGATGGTAGCCTTGTCACTATGGAAGGTAGTCTGTTGTTCATATTTTTGTTACTCCAACGGATGGTAGCCTTGTCATTATGGAAGGTAGTCTATTGTCGAGATTTTTGTTACTCCAATGGATGGTAGCCTTGTCATTATGGAAGGTAGTTTGTTGTCGAGAGTTATGTTACTCCAATGTAAGGTATCATTGTAATTATGGATGGTAGTCTGTTGTCGAGATTTTTGTTACTCCAATGGATGGTAGCCTTGTCATTATGGAAGGTAGTTTATTGTCGAGATTTTTGTTACTCAAATGGATGGTAGCCTTTGTTATTATGGAAGGTAGTTTGTTGTCGAGATTTTTGTTACTCCAATGTAAGGTAGCCTTGTCATTATGGATGGTAGTCTGTTGTCGAGATTTTTGTTACTCCAATGGATACTAGCCTTTTCAATTATGGAAGGTTTTATGTCGTTGTTATTTCTTTCACTCCAATGTATGGTAACCTTGTCACTATGGAAGGTAGTCTATTGTTCATATTGTTGTAACTCCAATGGATGATAGCCTTGTCATTATGGAAGGTAGTCTAAAATCTAGATTTTTGTTACTCGAATGGATGGTAGCATTATCATTATGGAAGGTTGTCTGTTGTCGTGATTTTTGTTACTCTAATGGATGCTACCCTTGTCATTATGGAAGGTTTTATGTCGTTGTTATTTTTGTCACTCTAATGTATGGTAGCCTTATCACTATCGAAGGTAGTCTGTTGTTCATATTGTTGTAACTCCAATGGATGATAGCCTTGTAATTATGGAAGGTAGTCTAAAATATAGATTTTTGTTACTCGAATGGATGGTAGCATTATCATTATAGCAGGTTGTCTGTTGTCGAGATTTTTGTTACTCCAATGGATGGTATCCTTGTCATTATGGAAGGTAGTCTGTTTTCGAGATTTTCGTTACTCCAATAGACGGTAGCCTTGTCATTATGGAAGGTAGTTTGTTGTCGAGGTTTTTTTTACTCCAATGGAAGGTATCATTGTAATTATGGATGGTAGTCTGTTGTTGAAATTTTTGTTATTCCAATGGATTGTACACTTTTCATTATGGAAGGTATTATGTTGTCGATGTTTTTGTTACTCCAATGGATAGTAGCCTTGTCATTATGGAAGGTAGTCTGTTGTCGAGATTTTTGTTACTCCAATGGATGCTAGCCTTGTCATTATGGAGGGTTGTATGTCGTTGTTATTTCTGTCACTCCAATGGATAGTAGCCTTGTCACTATGGAAGGTAGTCTGTTGTTCATATTTTTATTACTCCAACGGATGGTAGGCTTGTCATTATGGAAGGTAGTCTATTGTCGAGATTTTTGTTACTCCAATGGATGGTAGCCTTGTCATTATGGAAGGTAGTTTATGGTCGAGATTTTTGTTACTCCAATGTAAGGAAGCCTTGTCATTATGGATTGTAGTCTGTTGTCGAGATTTTTGTTACTCCATTGGATACTAGCATTGTCATTATGGAAGGTTTTATGCCATTGTTATTTCTGTCACTCCAATGTATGGTAGACTTGTCACTATGGAAGGTAGTCTGTTGTTCATATTGTTGTAACTCCAATGGATGATATCCTTATCATTATGGAAGGTAGTCTAAAATCTAGATTTTTGTTACTCGAATGGATGGTAGCATTATCATTATGGAAGGTTGTCTATTGTCGTGATTTTTGTTACTCTAATGGATGGTAGCCTTGTCATTATGGAAGGTAGTCTGTTTTCGAGATTTTTGTTACTCCAATAGACGGTAGCCTTGTCATTATGGAAGGTAGTTTGTTGTCGAGATTTTTGTTACTCCAATGGAAGGTATCATTGTAATTATGGATGGTAGTCTGTTGTCCAAATTTTTGTTATTCCAATGGATTGTACACTTTTCATGATGGAAGGTATTCTGTTGTCGATGTTTTCTATACTCCAATGGATAGTATCCTTGTCATTATGGAAGGTAGTATGTTGTCTAGATTTTTGTTATTCCAATGAATGGTAGCCTTGTCATTATGGATGGTAGTCTGTTGTCGAGATTTTTGTTACTCCAATGGATGCTAGCCTTGTCATTATGGAAGGTTGTATGTCATTGTTATTTCTGTCACTCCAATGGATGGTAGCCTTGTCACTATGGAAGGTAGTCTGTTGTTCATATTTTTGTTACTCCAACGGATGGTAGCCTTGTCATTATGGAAGGTAGTCTATTGTCGAGATTTTTGTTACTCCAATGGATGGTAGCCTTGTCATTATGGAAGGTAGTTTGTTGTCGAGATTTATGTTACTCCAATGTAAGGTATCATTGTAATTATGGATGGTAGTATGTTGTTGAGATTTTTGTTACTCCAATGGATGGTAGCCTTGTCATTATGGAAGGTAGTCTATTGTCGAGATTTTTGTTACTCCAATGGATGGTAGCCTTGTCATTATGGAAGGTAGTTTGTTGTCGAGATTTTTGTTACTCCAATGTAAGGTAGCCTTGTCATTATGGATGGTAGTCTGTTGTCGAGATTTTTGTTACTCCAATGGATACTAGCCTTGTCATTATGGAGGGTTTTATGTCGTTGTTATTTCTGTCACTCCAACGTATGGTAGCCTTGTGACTATGGAAGGTAGTCTGTTGTTCATATTGTTGTAACTCCAATGGATGATAGCCTTGTCATTATGGAAGGTAGTCTAAAATCTAGATTTTTGTTACTCGAATGGATGGTAGCATTATCATTATGGAAGGTTGTCTGTTGTCGTGATTTTTGTTACTCTAATGGATGGTAGCCTTGTCATTATGGAAGGTAGTCTGTTGTCGAGATTTTTGTTACTCCAATGGATGTTAGCCTTGTCATTATGGAAGGTTTTATGTCGTTGTTATTTCTGTCACTCTAATGTATGGTAGCCTTATCACTATGGAAGGTAGTCTGTTGTTCATATTGTTGTAACTCCAATGGATGATAGCCTTGTAATTATGGAAGGTAGTCTAAAATCTAGATTTTTGTTACTCGAATGGATGGTAGCATTATCATTATAGAAGGTTGTCTGTTGTCGAGATTTTTGTTACTCCAATGGATGGTATCCTTGTCATTATGGAAGGTAGTCTGTTTTCGAGATTTTTGTTACTCCAATAGACGGTAGCCTTGTCATTATGGAAGGTAGTTTGTTGTCGAGATTTTTGTTACTCCAATGGAAGGTATCATTGTAATTATGGATGGTAGTCTGTTGTTGAAATTTTTGTTATTCCATTGGATTGTACACTTTTCATTATGGAAGGTATTCTGTTGTCGATGTTTTTGTTACTCCAATGGATAGTAGCCTTATCATTATGGATGGTAGTCTGTTGTCTAGATTTTTGTTATTCCAATGAATGGTAGCCTTGTCATTATGGAAGGTAGTCTGTTGTCGAGATTTTTGTTACTCCAATGGATGCTTGCCTTGTCATTAGGGAGGGTTGTATGTCGTTGTTATTTCTGTCACTCCAATGGACGGTAGCCTTGTCACTATGGAAGGTAGTCTGTTGTTCATATTTTTGTTACTCCAACGGATGGTAGCCTTGTCATTATGGTAGGTAGTCTATTGTCGAGATTTTTGTTACTCCAATGGATGGTAGCCTTGTCATTATGGAAGGTAGTTTGTTGTCGAGATTTATGTTACTCCAATGTAAGGTATCATTGTAATTATGGATGGTAGTCCGTTGTCGAGATTTTTGTTACTCCAATGGATGGTAGCCTTGTCATTATTGAAGGTAGTCTATTGTCGAGATTTTTGTTACTCCAATGGATGGTAGCCTTGTCATTATGGAAGGTAGTTTGTTGTCGAGATTTTTGTTACTCCAATGTAAGGTAGCCTTGTCATTATGGATGGTAGTCTGTTGTCGAGATTTTTGTTACTCCAATGGATACTAGCCTTGTCATTATGGAAGTTTTTATGTCGTTGTTATTTCTATCACTCCAATGGATGGTACCCTTGTCACTATGGAAGGTAATCTGTTGTTCATATTGTTGTAACTCCAATGGATGATAGCCTTGTCATTATGGAAGGTAGTCTAAAATCTAGATTTTTGTTACTCGAATGGATGGTAGCATTATCATTATGGAAGGTTGTCTGTTGTCGTGATTTTTGTTACTCTAATGGATGGTAGCCTTGTCATTATGGAAGGTAGTCTGTTTTCGAGATTTTTGTTACTCCAATAGACGGTAGCCTTGTCATTATGGAAGGTAGTTTGTTGTCGAGATTTTTGTTACTCCAATGGAAGGTATCATTGTAATTATAGATGGTAGTCTGTTGTCCAAATTTTTGTTATTCCAATGGATTGTACACTTTTCATGATGGAAGGTATTCTGTTGTCGATGTTTTTGTTACTCCAATGGATAGTATCCTTGTCATTATGGAAGGTAGTATGTTGTCTAGATTTTTGTTATTCCAATGAATGGTAGCCTTGTCATTATGGATGGTAGTCTGTTGTCGAGATTTTTGTTACTCCAATGGATGCTAGCCTTGTCATTATGGAAGGTTGTATGTCATTGTTATTTCTGTCACTCCAATGGATGGTAGCCTTGTCACTATGGAAGGTAGTCTGTTGTTCATATTTTTGTTACTCCAACGGATGGTAGCCTTGTCATTATGGAAGGTAGTCTATTGTCGAGATTTTTGTTACTCCAATGGATGGTAGCCTTGTCATTATGGAAGGTAGTTTGTTGTCGAGATTTATGTTACTCCAATGTAAGGTATCATTGTAATTATGGATGGTAGTATGTTGTCGAGATTTTTGTTACTCCAATGGATGGTAGCCTTGTCATTATGGAAGGTAGTCTATTGTCGAGATTTTTGTTACTCCAATGGATGGTAGCCTTGTCATTATGGAAGGTAGTTTGTTGTCGAGATTTTTGTTACTCCAATGTAAGGTAGCCTTGTCATTATGGATGGTAGTCTGTTGTCGAGATTTTTGTTACTCCAATGGATACTAGCCTTGTCATTATGGAGGGTTTTATGTCGTTGTTATTTCTGTCACTCCAACGTATGGTAGCCTTGTGACTATGGAAGGTAGTCTGTTGTTCATATTGTTGTAACTCCAATGGATGATAGCCTTGTCATTATGGAAGGTAGTCTAAAATCTAGATTTTTGTTACTCGAATAGATGGTAGCATTATCATTATGGAAGGTTGTCTGTTGTCGTGATTTTTGTTACTCTAATGGATGGTAGCCTTGTCATTATGGAAGGTAGTCTGTTGTCGAGATTTTTGTTACTCCAATGGATGTTAGCCTTGTCATTATGGAAGGTTTTATGTCGTTGTTATTTCTGTCACTCCAATGTATGGTAGCCTTATCACTATGGAAGGTAGTCTGTTGTTCATATTGTTGTAACTCCAATGGATGATAGCCTTGTAATTATGGAAGGTAGTCTAAAATCTAGATTTTTGTTACTCGAATGGATGGTAGCATTATCATTATAGAAGGTTGTCTGTTGTCGAGATTTTTATTACTCCAATGGATGGTATCCTTGTCATTATGGAAGGTAGTCTGTTTTCGAGATTTTTGTTACTCCAATAGACGGTAGCCTTGTCATTATGGAAGGTAGTTTGTTGTCGAGATTTTTGTTACTCCAATGGAAGGTATCATTGTAATTATGGATGGTAGTCTGTTGTTGAAATTTTTGTTATTCCATTGGATTGTACACTTTTCATTATGGAAGGTATTCTGTTGTCGATGTTTTTGTTACTCCAATGGATAGTAGCCTTATCATTATGGAAGGTAGTCTGTTGTCTAGATTTTTGTTATTCCAATGAATGGTAGCCTTGTCATTATGGAAGGTAGTCTGTTGTCGAGATTTTTGTTACTCCAATGGATGCTAGCCTTGTCATTAGGGAGGGTTGTATGTCGTTGTTATTTCTGTCACTCCAATGGATGGTAGCCTTGTCACTATGGAAGGTAGTCTGTTGTTCATATTTTTGTTACTCCAACGGATGGTAGCCTTGTAATTATGGTAGGTAGTCTATTGTCGAGATTTTTGTTACTCCAATGGATGGTAGCCTTGTCATTATGGAAGGTAGTTTGTTGTCGAGATTTATGTTACTCCAATGTAAGGTATCATTGTAATTATGGATGGTAGTCTGTTGTCGAGATTTTTGTTACTCCAATGGATGGTAGCCTTGTCATTATGGAAGGTAGTCTATTGTCGAGATTTTTGTTACTCCAATGGATGGTAGCCTTGTCATTATGGAAGGTAGTTTGTTGTCGAGATTTTTGTTACTCCAATGTAAGGTAGCCTTGTCATTATGGATGGTAGTCTGTTGTCGAGATTTTTGTTACTCCAATGGATACTAGCCTTGTCATTATGGAAGGTTTTATGTCGTTGTTATTTCTGTCACTCCAATGGATGGTAGCCTTGTCACTATGGAAGGTAATCTGTTGTTCATATTGTTGTAACTCCAATGGATGATAGCCTTGTCATTATGGAAGGTAGTCTAAAATCTAGATTTTTGTTACTCGAATGGATGGTAGCATTATCATTATGGAAGGTTGTCTGTTGTCGTGATTTTTGTTACTCTAATGGATGGTAGCCTTGTCATTATGGAAGGTAGTCTGTTTTCGAGATTTTTGTTACTCCAATAGACGGTAGCCTTGTCATTATGGAAGGTAGTTTGTTGTCGAGATTTTTGTTACTCCAATGGAAGGTATCATTGTAATTATGGATGGTAGTCTGTTGTCCAAATTTTTGTTATTCCAATGGATTGTACACTTTTCATGATGGAAGGTATTCTGTTGTCGATGTTTTTGTTACTCCAATGGATAGTATCCTTGGCATTATGGAAGGTAGTATGTTGTCTAGAATTTTGTTATTCCAATGAATGGTAGCCTTGTCATTATGGATGGTAGTCTGTTGTCGAGATTTTTGTTACTCCAATGGATGCTAGCCTTGTCATTATGGAAGGTTGTATGTCATTGTTATTTCTGTCACTCCAATGGATGGTAGCCTTGTCACTATGGAAGGTAGTCTGTTGTTCATATTTTTGTTACTCCAATGGATGGTAGGGTTGTCATTATGGAAGGTAGTCTATTGTCGAGATTTTTGTTACTCCAATGGATGGTATCCTTGTCATTATGAAAGGTAGTTTGTTGTCGAGATTTTTGTTACTCCAATATAAGGTATCATTGTAATTATGGATGGTAGTCTGTTGTCGAGATTTTTGTTATTCCAATGGATTGTACACTTTTAATTATGGAACGTATTCTGTTGTCGATTTTTTTGTTACTCCAATGGATAGTAGCCTTGTCATTATGGAAGGTAGTCTGTTGTCTAGATTTTTGTTATTCCAATGAATGGTAGCCTGGTCATTATGGAAGGTAGTATGTTGTCGAGATTTTTGTTACTCCAATGGATGCTAGCCTTTTCATTATGGAAGGTTGTATGTCATTGTTATTTATGTCACTCGAATGGATGGTAGCCTTGTCACTATGGAAGGTAGTCTGTTGTTCATATTTTTGTTACTCCAATGGATGGTAGCCTTGTCATTATGAAAGGGAGTATATTGTCGAGATTTTTGTTACTCCAATGGATGGTAGCCTTGTCATTATGAAAGGTTGTTTGTTTTCGAGATTTTTGTTACTCCAATGTAAGGTATCATTGTAATTATGGATGGTAGTTTGTTGTCGAGATTTTTGTTATTCCAATGGATTGTACACTTTTCATTATGGAACGTATTTTGTTGTCGATGTTTCTGTTACTCCAATGGATAGTAGACTTGTCATTATGGAAGGTAGTCTGTTGTGTAGATTTTTGTTATTCCAATGAATGATAGCCTTGTCATTATGGAAGGTAGTATGTTGTCGAGATTTTTGTTACTCCAATGGATGCTAGCTTGGTAATTATGGAAGGTTGTATGTCGTTGTTATTTCTGTGACTCCAATGGATGGTAGCCTTGTCACTATGGAAGGTAATCTGTTGTTCATATTTTTCTTACTCCAATGGATGGTAGCCTTGTCATTATGGAAGGTAGTCTATTGTCGAGATTTTTGTTACTTCAATGGATGATAGCATTATCATGATGGAAGGTTGTTTTTTATTGAGATTTTTGTTACTACAATGGATGGTAGCCTTGTAATTATGGAAGGAAGTTTGTTTTCGAGATTTTTGTTACTCCAATGGATGGTAGCCTTGTCATTATGGATGGTAGTCTGTTGTCATTATTTTTTTTACTCCAATGGATGGTATCGTTGTCATTATGGATGGTAGTCTATTGTCGAGATTTTTTTTATTCCAATGGATTGAAGCCTTGTCATTATGGAACGTATTCTGTTGTCGATGTTTTTGTTACTTCAATGGAAGGTAGCCTTGTCATTATGGAAGGTAGTCTGTTTTCGATATTTTTGTTACTCCAATGGATGGTAGCCTTGTCATTGTGGAAGGTAGTCTGTTGTCGAGATTTTTGTTACTCCAATGGATTGTATCGTTGTCATTATGGATGGTAGTCTGTTGTCGATATTTTTGTTATTCCAATGGATTGTAGCCTTTTCATTATGGAACGTATTCTGTTGTTGATGTTTTCGTTACTCTAATGGATGGTAGCCTTGTCATTATGGAAGGTAGTCTGTTGTCGAGATTTTTGTTACTCCAATGGATTCTAGCCTTTTCATTATGGAAGGTAGTATGTCGTTGTTATTTCTGTCACTCCAATGGATGGTAGCCTTGTCACTATGGAAGGTAGACTGTTGTTTATATTTTTGTAACTCCAATGGATGATAGCCTTGTCATTATGGAAGGTAGTCTAAAATCTAGATTTTTGTTACTCGAATGGATGGTAGCATTATCATTATGGAAGGTTGTCTGTTGTCGAGATTTTTGTTACTCCAATGGATGGTAGCCTTGTCATTATGGAAGGTAGTCTGTTTTAGAGATTTTTGTTACTCCAATAGACGGTAGCCTTGTCATCATGGAAGGTAGTCTATTGTCGAGATTTTTGTTATTCCAATGGATTGTACAATTTTCATCATGGAACGTATTCTGTTGTCGATGTTTTTGTTACTCCAATGGATAGTAGCGTTGTCATTATGGAAGGTAGTATGTTGTCTAGATTTTTGTTATTCCAATGAATGGTAGCCTTGTCATTATGGAAGGTAGTCTGTTGTCGAGATTTTTGTTTCTCCAATGGATGCTAGCCTTGTAATTATGGAAGGTTGTATGTCATTGTTATTTCTGTCACTCCAATGGATGGTAGCCTTGTCACTATGGAAGGTAATCTGTTTTCGATATTTTTGTTACTCCAATGGATGGTAGCCTTGTCATTGTGGAAGGTAGTCTGTTGTCGATATTTTTGTTACTCCAATGGATTGTATCGTTGTCATTATGGATGGTAGTCTGTTGTCGATATTTTTGTTATTCCAATGGATTGTAGCCTTTTCATTATGCAACGTATTCTGTTGTTGATGTTTTCGTTACTCCAATGGATGGTAGCCTTGTCATTATGGAAGGTTGTCTGTTTTCGAGATTTTTGTTACTCCAATGGATTCTAGCCTTTTCATTATGGAAGGTAGTATGTCGTTGTTATTTCTGTAACTCCAATGGATGGTAGCCTTGTCACTATGGAAGGTAGTCTGTTGTTTATATTTTTGTAACTCCAATGGATGATAGCCTTGTCATTATGGAAGGTAGTCTAAAATCTAGATTTTTGTTACTCGAATGGATGGTAGCATTATCATTATGAAAGGTTGTCTGTTGTCGAGATTTTTGTTACTCCAATGGATGGTAGCCTTGTCATTATGGAAGGTAGTCTGTTTTCGAGATTTTTGTTACTCCAATAGACAGTAGCCTTGTCATCATGGAAGGTAGTCTGTTGTCGAGATTTTTGTTATTCCAATGGATTGTACAATTTTCATCATGGAACGTATTTTGTTGTCGATGTTTTAGTTACTCCAATGGATAGTAGCCTTATCATTATGGAAGGTAGTCTGTTGTCTAGATTTTTGTTATTCCAATGAATGGTAGCCTTGTCATTATGGAAGGTAGTCTGTTGTCGAGATTTTTGTTACTCCAATGGATGCTAGCCTTGTCATTAGGGAGGGTTGTATGTCGTTGTTATTTCTGTCACTCCAATGGATGGTAGCCTTGTCACTATGGAAGGTAGTCTGTTGTTCATATTTTTGTTACTCCAACGGATGTTAGCCTTGTCATTATGGTAGGTAGTCTATTGTCGAGATTTTTGTTACTCCAATGGATGGTAGCCTTGTCATTATGGAAGGTAGTTTGTTGTCGAGATTTATGTTACTCCAATGTAAGGTATCATTGTAATTATGGATGGTAGTCTGTTGTCGAGATTTTTGTTACTCCAATGGATGGTAGCCTTGTCATTATGGAAGGTAGTCTATTGTCGAGATTTTTGTTACTCCAATGGATGGTAGCCTTGTCATTATGGAAGGTAGTTTGTTGTCGAGGTTTTTGTTACTCCAATGTAAGGTAGCCTTGTCATTATGGATGGTAGTCTGTTGTCGAGATTTTTGTTACTCCAATGGATACTAGCCTTGTCATTATGGAAGGTTTTATGTCGTTGTTATTTCTGTCACTCCAATGGATGGTAGCCTTGTCACTATGGAAGGTAATCTGTTGTTCATATTGTTGTAACTCCAATGGATGATAGCCTTGTCATTATGGAAGGTAGTCTAAAATCTAGATTTTTGTTACTCGAATGGATGGTAGCATTATCATTATGGAAGGTTGTCTGTTGTCGTGATTTTTGTTACTCTAATGGATGGTAGCCTTGTCATTATGGAAGGTAGTCTGTTTTCGAGATTTTTGTTACTCCAATAGACGGTAGCCTTGTCATTATGGAAGGTAGTTTGTTGTCGAGATTTTTGTTACTCCAATGGAAGGTATCATTGTAATTATGGATGGTAGTCTGTTGTCCAAATTTTTGTTATTCCAATGGATTGTACACTTTTCATGATGGAAGGTATTCTGTTGTCGATGTTTTTGTTACTCCAATGGATAGTATCCTTGTCATTATGGAAGGTAGTATGTTGTCTAGAATTTTGTTATTCCAATGAATGGTAGCCTTGTCATTATGGATGGTAGTCTGTTGTCGAGATTTTTGTTACTCCAATGGATGCTAGCCTTGTCATTATGGAAGGTTGTATGTCATTGTTATTTCTGTCACTCCAATGGATGGTAGCCTTGTCACTATGGAAGGTAGTCTGTTGTTCATATTTTTGTTACTCCAATGGATGGTAGGCTTGTCATTATGGAAGGTAGTCTATTGTCGAGATTTTTGTTACTCCAATGGATGGTATCCTTGTCATTATGAAAGGTAGTTTGTTGTCGAGATTTTTGTTACTCCAATATAAGGTATTATTGTAATTATGGATGGTAGTCTGTTGTCGAGATTTTTGTTATTCCAATGGATTGTACACTTTTAATTATGGAACGTATTCTGTTGTCGATTTTTTTGTTACTCCAATGGATAGTAGCCTTGTCATTATGGAAGGTAGTCTGTTGTCTAGATTTTTGTTATTCCAATGAATGGTAGCCTTGTCATTATGGAAGGTAGTCTGTTGTCGAGATTTTTGTTACTCCAATGGATGCTAGCCTTGTAATTATGGAAGGTTTTATGTCGTTGTTATTTCTGTCACTCCAATGGATGGTAGCCTTGTCACTTTGGAAGGTAAACTGTTGTTCATATTTTTGTTACTCCAATGGATGGTAGCCTTGTCATTATGGAAGGTAGTCTATTGTCGAGATTTTTGTTACTTCAATGGATGATAGCATTATCATTATGGAAGGTTGTTTTTTATTGAGATTTTTGTTACTACAATGGATGGTAGCCTTGTAATTATGGAAGGAAGTCTGTTTTAGAGATTTTTGTTACTCCAATGGATGGTAGCCTTGTCATTATGGAAGGTAGTTACTCCAATACACGGTAGATTTTTGTTACTCCAATACACGTATTCTATTGTCGATGTTTTTGTTATTCCAATGGATTGTAGCCTTGTCATTATGGAACGTATTCTGTTTTCGATGTTTTTGTTACTCCAATGGATGGGAGCCTTGTCATTATGGAAGGTAGTCTATTTTCGATAATTTTGTTACTCCAATGGATGGTAGCCTTGTCATTGTGGAAGGTAGTCTGTTGTCGAGATTTTTGTTACTCCAATGGATTGTATTGTTGTCA
The DNA here is from genome assembly GCA_948472305.1 of Vicia faba. Lineage (NCBI taxonomy): Eukaryota > Viridiplantae > Streptophyta > Magnoliopsida > Fabales > Fabaceae > Vicia > Vicia faba. The sequence continues at coordinate 559,012,899 of OX451739.1, forward strand.
TTATGGATGGAAGTGTGTTGTCTATATGTTTGTTATTCCAATGGATTGTAGTCTTGTCATTATGGAACGTGTTCTGTTGTCGATGTTTTTGTTACTCCAATGGATGGTAGCCTTGTCATTATGGAAGGTTGTCTGTTGTCGAGATTTTTGTAACTCCAATGGATGCTAGCCTTGTCATTATGGAAGGTAGTTTGTTTTCGAGATTTTTGTTACTCCAATGGATGGTATCGCTGTCATTATGGATGGTTGTCTATTGTCGAGATCTTTGTTATTCCAATGGATTGTTGCCTTGTCATTATGGAACGTATTATGTTGTCGATGTTTTTGTTACTTCAATGGAAAGTTGCCTTGTCATTATGGAATGTAGTCTGTTTTCGATATTTTTGTTTCTCCAATGGATGGTAGCCTTGTCATTCTGGAAGGTAGTCTGTTGTCGAGATTTTTGTTACTCCAATAGATTGTATCGTTGTCATTATGGATTGTAGTCTGTTGTCGATATTTTTGTTATTCCAATGGATTGTAGCCTTGTCATTATGGAACGTATTATGTTGTCGATGTTTTTGTTACTCCAATGGATGGTAGCCTTGTCATTATGAAAGGTAGTCTGTTGTCGAGATTTTTGTTACTCCAATAGATGCTAGCCTTGTCATTATGGAAGGTAGTATGTCGTTCTGATTTCCGTCACTCCAATGGATGGCAGCCTTGTCACTATGGAAGGTAGTCTATTGTTCATATTTTTGTAACTCCAATGGATGATAGCCTTGTCATTATGGAAGGTAGTCTAAAATCTAGATTTTTGTTACTCGAATGGATGGTAGCATTATCATTATGGAAGGTTGTCTGTTGTTGAGATTTTTGTTACTCCAATGGATGGTAGCCTTGTCATTATGGAAGGTAGTCTATTTTCGAGATTTTTGTTACTCCAATACACGGTAGGCTTGTCATTATGGAAGGTAGTTTGTTGTCGAGATTTTTGTTACTCCAATGGAAGGTATCATTGTAATTATGGATGGTAGTCCGTTGTTGAGATTTTTGTTATTCCAATGGATTGTACACTTTTCATTATGGAACGTATTCTGTTGTCGATGTTTTTGTTACTCCAATGGATAGTAGCCTTGTCATTATGGAAGGTAGTATGTTGTCTAGATTTTTGTTATTCCAATGAATGGTAACCTTGTTATTATGGAAGGTAGTCTGTTGTCGAGATTTTTGTTACTCCAATGGATGCTAGCCTTGTCATTATGGAAGGTTATATGTCGTTGTTATTTCTGTCACTCCAATGGATGGTAGCCTTGTCACTATGGAAGGTAGTTTGTTGTCGAGATTTTTGTTACTCCAATGGAAGGTATCATTGTAATTATGGATGGTAGTCTGTTGTTGAGATTTTTGTTATTCCAATGGATTGTACACTTTTCATTATGGAACGTATTCTGTTGTCGATGTTTTTGTTACTCCAATGGATAGTAGCCTTGTCATTATGGAAGGTAGTCTGTTGTCTAGATTTTTGTTATTCCAATGAATGGTAACCTTGTCATTATGGAAGGTAGTCTGTTGTCGAGATTTTTGTTACTCCAATGGATGCTAGCCTTGTCATTATGGAAGGTTATATGTCGTTGTTATTTCTGTCACTCCAATGGATGGTAGCCTCGTCACTATGGAAGGTAGTCTGTTGTTCATATTTTTGATACTCCAATGGATGGTAGCCTTGTCATTATGTAAGGTAGTCTATTGTCGAGATTTTTGTTACTCCAATGGATGATAGCATTATCATTATAAAAGGTTGTGTGTTGTCGAGATTTTTGTTACTGCAATGGATGGTAGCCTTGTAATTATGGAAGGTAGTTTGTTTTAGAGATTTTTGTTACTCCAATGGATGGTAGCCTTGTCATTATGGAAGGTAATCTGTTTTCATGATTTTTGTTACTCCAATGGATGGTATCATTGTCATTATGGAACGTATTCTATTGTCGATGTTTTTGTTATTCCAATGGATTGTAGCCTTGTCATTATGGAATGTATTCTGTTGTCGATGTTTTTGTTACTCCAATGGATGGTAGCCTTGTCATTATGGAAGGTAGTCTGTTTTCGATAATTTTGTTACTCCAATGGATGGTAGCCTTGTCATTGTGGAAGGTTGTCTGTTGTCCAGATTTTTGTTACTCCAACGGATGGTAGCCTTGTCATTATGGAAGGTAGTCTGTTTTCGATATTTTTGTTACTCTAATGGATGGTAACCTTGTCATTAAGGAAGGTAGTCTGGTTTCGAACTTTTTGTTACTCCAATGGATGGTATCATTGTCATTATGGACGGTAGCCTGTTGTCGAGATTTTTGTTACTCCAATGTATGCTAGCCTTGTCATTATGGAAGGTTGTATGTCCTTGTTATTTCTATTAGTCCAATGGATGGTAGCCTTGTCATTATGGAAGGTAGTTTGTTGTCTAGATTTTTGTTATTCCAATGAATGGTAGCCTTGTCATTATGGAAGATTGTCTATTGTCGAGATTTTTGTTACTCCAATGGATGCTAGCCTTGTCATTATGGAAGGTTGTATGTTGTTGTTATTTCTGTCATTCCAATGGATGGTAGCCTTGTCATTATGGAAGGTAGTCTGTTTTCGAGATTTTTGTTACTCCAATGGATGGTAGCCTTGTCATTATGGAAGGTAGTCGTGTTTCGAGATTTTTGTTACTCCAATGGATGGTAGCCTTGTCATTATTGAAGGTAGTATGTTGTCGAGATTTGTGTTACTCCAATGGATGGTATCATTGTCATTATGGATTGTAGTCAATTGTCGATATTTTTGTTATTCCAATAGATAGTAGCCTTGTCACTATGGAAGGTAGTCTTTTGTCTAGATATTTGTTACTCCAATGGATGGTAGCCTTGTCATTATGAAAGGTAGTCTGTTGTCGAGATTCTTGTTACTCCAATGCATGGTAGCCTTGTCATTACGGAAGGGAGTCTGTTGTCAAGATTTTTGTTACTCCAATGGATGGTAGCATTATCATTATGGAAGGTAGTCTGTTGTCGATATTTTTGTTACTCCAATGGATGGTAGCCTTGTCATTATGGATTGTAGTCTGTTCTCGAAAATTTTGTTACTCCAATGGATGGTAGCCTTATCATTATGGAACGTAGTCTGTTGTCGATGTTTTTGTTACTCCAATGGATGGAAGCCTTGTCATTATGGAAGGTAGTCTATTGTCAAGATTTTGGTTACTACAATGGATGGTAGCCTTATCATTATGGAACATAGTCTATTGTAGATATTTTTGTTACTCCAATGCATGGTAGCCTTGTCAATATGGAAGGTAGTCTGTTGTCGAGATTTTTTTTACTCCAATGGATGGTAGCATTATCATTATGGAAGATAGTCTGTTGTCGAGATTTTTGTTACTCCAATGGATGGTATCATTGTCATTATGGATGGTAGTCTGTTGTCGAGATTTTTGTTATTCCAACGGATTATAGCCTTGTCATTATGGAACGTAGTCTGTTGGAGATGTTTTTGTTACTCAAATGGATGTTAGCCTCTTCACTATGGAAGGTAGTCTGTTGTTCATATTTTTGTTACTTCAATGGATGGTAGCCTTGTAATTATGGGAGGTAGTCTGTTGTCGAGATTTTTGTTACTCCAATGGATTGTAACCTTGTCATTATGAAAGGTTGTCTATTGTCGAGATTTTTGTTACTCTAATGGATGGTATCATTATCATTATGGATGGTAGTCTGTTGTCGAGATTTTTGTTATTCCAATGGATGGTAGCCTTTTCATTATAGAAGGTAGTCTGTTATCGAGATTTTTGTTTGTCCAATGGATGCTAGCCTTGTCATTATGGAAGGTAGTTTGTCGTTGTGATTTCTGTCACTCCAATGGATGGTAGCCTTGTCACTATAAAAGGTAGTCTGTTGTTCATATTTTTGTTAATCCAATGGATGGTAGCCTTGTCATTATGGAAGGTAGTCTATTGTCGAGATTTTTGTTACTCCAATGGATGGTAACATTATCATTATGGAAGGTAGTCTGTTGTCGATATCTTTGTTACTCCAATGCATTGTAGCCTTGTCATTATGGAAGGTAGTCTGTTGTCTAGGTTTTTGTTATTCCAATTAATGGTAGCCTTGTCATTGTGGAAGTTAGTCTGTTGTCTAGATTTTTGTTATTCCAATGGATGGTAGCCTTGTCATTATGAAAGCTAGTCTTTTGTCGAGATTTTTGTTACTCCAATGGATGCTAGCCTTCTCATTATGGAAGGTAGTATTTCACTGTGATTTCTATCACTCCAATGGATGGTAGCCTTGTCACTATCGAAGGTAGTCTGTTGTTCATATTTTGGTTAATCCAATGGATGGTAGCCTTGTCATTATGGAAGATTGTCTATTGTCGAGATTTTTGTTACTCTAATAGATGGTAGCCTTGTCATTATGGAAGGTAGTCTGTTTTCGAGATTTTTGTTATTCCAATGGATGGTAGCCTTGTCATTATTGAAGGTAGTCTGTTGACGAGATTTTTGTTACTCCAATGGATGGTATCATTGTCATTATGGATGGTAGTCTATTGTCGAGATTTTTGTTATTCCATTGGATAGTTGCCTTGTCATTATGGAAGTTAGTCTGTTGTCTAGATTTTTGTTATTCCAATGGATGGTAGCCTTCTCATTATGAAAGGTAGTCTGTTGTCAAGATTTTTGTTACTCCAATGGAGGCTAGCCTTCTCAATATGGAAGGTAGTATGTTGTTGTGATTTCTATCACTCCAATGGATGGTAGCCTTGTCACTATGGAAGGTAGTATGTTGTTCATATTTTTGTTACTCCAATGGATGGTAGCCTTGTATTTATGGAAGGTAGTCTATTATCGATATTTTTGTTACTCCAATTGATGGTAGCCTTGTCATTATGGAAGATTGTATATTGTCGAGCTTTTTGTTACTTTAATAGATGGTAGCCTTGTCATTATGGAATGTATTTTGTTTCGAGATTTTTGTTACTTCAATGGATGGTAGCCTTGTCATTATTGAAGGTAGTCTGTTATCGAGATTTTTGTTACTCCAATGGAAGGTATCATTGTCATTATGGATGGTAGTCTATTGTCGAGATTTTTGTTATTGCAATGGATTGTAGCCTTGTCATAATGGAACGTAGTCTGTTGTCGATGTTTTTGTTACTCGAATGAATGGTATCGTTGTCATTATGGAAGGTAGTTTGTTGTCGAGATTTTTGTTATTCCAATGGATGGTAGCCTTGTCATTATGGAAGGTATTCTGTTGTCGATATTTTTGTTACTCCAATGGATGGTAGCCTTGTCATTATGGAAGGTAGTCCGTTGTCGAGATTTTTGTTACTTCAATGGATGGTAGCCTTGTCATTATGGAAGGTAGTCTATCATTGTGATTTCTGTCACTCCAATGGATGATAGCATTATCATTATGGAAAGTTGTCTGTTGTCGAGATATTTGTTACTCCAATGGATGGTAGCCTTGTCATTATGGAAGGCAGTCTGTTGTCGAGATTTTTGTTATTCCAATGGATTATAGCCTTGTCATTATGGAACATAGTCTGTTGTCGATGTTTTTGTTACTCCAATGGATGGTAGACTTTTCAATATGGAAGGTAGTCTGTTGTTCAGATTTTTGTTACTTCAATGGATGGTAGCCTTGTCATTATGGAAGGTAGTCCGTTGTCGAGATTTTTGTTACTTCAATGGATGGTAGCCTTGTCATTATGGAAGGTATTTAGTTGTAGAGATTTTTGTTACTTTAATGGATGCTAGCCTTGTCATTAGGGAAGGTAGTTTGTCGTTGTGATTTCTATCACTCCAATGGATGGTAGCCTTGTCACTATAAAAGGTAGCCTGTTGTTCATATTTTTGTTAATCCAATGGATGCTAGCCTTGTCATTATGGAAGGTAGTATATTGTCGAGATTTTTTTACTCCAATGGATGGTAGCATTATCATTATGGAAGGTAGTCTGTTGTCGATATCTTTGTTACTCCAATGCATTGTAGCCTTGTCATTATGGAAGGTAGTCTATTGTCTAGATTTTTGTTATTCCAATGAATGGTAGCCTTGTCATTGTGGAAGTTAGTCTGTTGTCTAGATTTTTGTTATTCCAATGGATGGTAGCCTTGTCATTACGAAAGGTAGTTTTTTGTCGAGATTTTTGTTAGTCCAATGGATGCTAGCCTTCTCATTATGGAAGGTAGTATGTCGTTGTGATTTCTATCACTCCAATTAATGGTAGCCTTGTCACTACGGAAGGTAGTTTGTTGTTCATATTTTTGTTACTCCAATGGATGGTAGCCTTGTCATTATGGAAGGTAGTCTATTATCGACATTTTTGTTACTCCAATGGATGGTAGCCTTGTCATTATGGGAGATTGTCTATTGTCTAGATTTTTGATACTATAATAGATGGTAGCCTTGTCATTATGCAAGGTAGTCTATTTTCGAGATTTTTGTTACTCCAATGGATGGTAGCCTTGTCATTATTGAAGGTAGTCTGTTGACGAGATTTTTGTTACTCCAATGGATGTTATCATTGTCATTATGGATGGTAGTCTATTGTCGAGATTTTTGTTATTCCATTGGATATTTGCCTTGTCATTATGGAAGTTAGTCTGTTGTCTAGATTTTTGTTATTCCAATGGATGGTAGCCTTCTCATTATGAAAGGTAGTCTGTTGTCAAGATTTTTGTTACTCCAATGGATGCTAGCCTTCTCAATATAGAAGGTAGTATGTTGTTGTGATTTCTATCACTCCAATGGATGGTAGCCTTGTCACTATGGAAGGTAGTATGTTGTTCATATTTTTGTTACTCCAATGGATGGTAGCCTTGTAATTATGGAAGGTAGTCTATTGTCGATATTTTTGTTACTCCAATTGATGGTAGCCTTGTAATTATGGAAAATTGTATATTGTCGAGCTTTTTGTTACTCCAATGGATGGTAGCCTTGTAATTATGGAAGGTAGTCTATTGTTGATATTTTTGTTACTCCAATGGATGGTAGCCTTGTCATTATGGAAGATTGTATATTGTAAAGCTTTTTGTTACTCTAATAGATGGTAGCCTTGTCATTATGGAAGGTAGTTTGTTTTCGAGATTTTTGTTACTTCAATGGATTGTAGCCTTGTCATAATGGAACGTAGTCTGTTGTCGATGTTTTTGTTACTCGAATGGATGGTATCATTGTCATTATGGAAGGTAGTTTGTTGTCGAGATTTTTGTTATTCCAATGGATAGTAGCCTTGTCATTATGGAAGGTATTCTGTTGTCGATATTTTTGTTACTCCAATGGATGGTAGCCTTGTCATTATGGAAAGTAGTCCGTTGTCAAGATTTTTGTTACTTCAATGGATGGTAGCCTTGTCATTATGGAAGGTAGTCTATCATTGTGATTTCTGTCACTCCAATGGATGATAGCATTATCATTATGGAAAGTTGTCTGTTGTCGAGATATTTGTTACTCCAATGGATGGTAGCCTTGTCATTATGGAAGGCAGTCTGTTGTCGAGATTTTTGTTATTCCAATGGATTATAGCCTTGTCATTATGGAACATAGTCTGTTGTCGATGTTTTTGTTACTCCAATGGATGGTAGACTTTTCAATATGGAAGGTAGTCTGTTGTTCAGATTTTTGTTACTTCAATGGATGGTAGCCTTGTCATTATGGAAGGTAGTCCGTTGTCGAGATTTTTGTTACTTTAATGGATGGTAGCCTTGTCATTATGGAAGGTAGTTAGTTGTAGAGATTTTTGTTACTTTAATGGATGCTAGCCTTGTCATTAGGGAAGGTAGTTTGTCGTTGTGATTTCTGTCACTCCAATGGATGGTAGCCTTGTCACTATAAAAGGTAGCCTGTTGTTCATATTTTTGTTAATCCAATGGATGCTAGCCTTGTCATTATGGAAGGTAGTATATTGTCGAGATTTTTTTACTCCAATGGATGGTAGCATTATCATTATGGAAGGTAGTCTGTTGTCAATATCTTTGTTACTCCAATGCATTGTAGCCTTGTCATTATGGAAGGTAGTCTATTGTCTAGATTTTTGTTATTCCAATGAATGGTAGCCTTGTCATTGTGGAAGTTAGTCTGTTGTCTAGATTTTTGTTATTCCAATGGATGGTAGCCTTGTCATTACGAAAGGTAGTTTTTTGTCGAGATTTTTGTTAGTCCAATGGATGCTAGCCTTCTCATTATGGAAGGTAGTATGTCGTTGTGATTTCTATCACTCCAATTAATGGTAGCCTTGTCACTACGGAAGGTAGTTTGTTGTTCATATTTTTGTTACTCCAATGGATGGTAGCCTTGTCATTATGGAAGGTAGTCTATTATCGACATTTTTGTTACTCCAATGGATGGTAGCCTTGTCATTATGGGAGATTGTCTATTGTCTAGATTTTTGATACTATAATAGATGGTAGCCTTGTCATTATGCAAGGTAGTCTATTTTCGAGATTTTTGTTACTCCAATGGATGGTAGCCTTGTCATTATTGAAGGTAGTCTGTTGACGAGATTTTTGTTACTCCAATGGATGTTATCATTGTCATTATGGATGGTAGTCTATTGTCGAGATTTTTGTTATTCCATTGGATATTTGCCTTGTCATTATGGAAGTTAGTCTGTTGTCTAGATTTTTGTTATTCCAATGGATGGTAGCCTTCTCATTATGAAAGGTAGTCTGTTGTCAAGATTTTTGTTACTCCAATGGATGCTAGCCTTCTCAATATAGAAGGTAGTATGTTGTTGTGATTTCTATCACTCCAATGGATGGTAGCCTTGTCACTATGGAAGGTAGTATGTTGTTCATATTTTTGTTACTCCAATGGATGGTAGCCTTGTAATTATGGAAGGTAGTCTATTGTTGATATTTTTGTTACTCCAATGGATGGTAGCCTTGTCATTATGGAAGATTGTATATTGTAAAGCTTTTTGTTACTCTAATAGATGGTAGCCTTGTCATTATGGAAGGTAGTTTGTTTTCGAGATTTTTGTTACTTCAATGGATTGTAGCCTTGTCATAATGGAACGTAGTCTGTTGTCGATGTTTTTGTTACTCGAATGGATGGTATCATTGTCATTATGGAAGGTAGTTTGTTGTCGAGATTTTTGTTATTCCAATGGATAGTAGCCTTGTCATTATGGAAGGTATTCTGTTGTCGATATTTTTGTTACTCCAATGGATGGTAGCCTTGTCATTATGGAAAGTAGTCCGTTGTCAAGATTTTTGTTACTTCAATGGATGGTAGCCTTGTCATTATGGAAGGTAGTCTATCATTGTGATTTCTGTCACTCCAATGGATGATAGCATTATCATTATGGAAAGTTGTCTGTTGTCGAGATATTTGTTACTCCAATGGATGGTAGCCTTGTCATTATGGAAGGCAGTCTGTTGTCGAGATTTTTGTTATTCCAATGGATTATAGCCTTGTCATTATGGAACATAGTCTGTTGTCGATGTTTTTGTTACTCCAATGGATGGTAGACTTTTCAATATGGAAGGTAGTCTGTTGTTCAGATTTTTGTTACTTCAATGGATGGTAGCGTTGTCATTATGGAAGGTAGTCCGTTGTCGAGATTTTTGTTACTTCAATGGATGGTAGCCTTGTCATTATGGAAGGTAGTTAGTTGTAGAGATTTTTGTTACTTTAATGGATGCTAGCCTTGTCATTAGGGAAGGTAGTTTGTCGTTGTGATTTCTGTCACTCCAATGGATGGTAGCCTTGTCACTATAAAAGGTAGCCTGTTGTTCATATTTTTGTTAATCCAATGGATGCTAGCCTTCTCATTATGGAAGGTAGTATATTGTCGAGATTTTTTTACTCCAATGGATGGTAGCATTATCATTATGGAAGGTAGTCTGTTGTCGATATCTTTGTTACTCCAATGCATTGTAGCCTTGTCATTATGGAAGGTAGTCTATTGTCTAGATTTTTGTTATTCCAATGAATGGTAGCCTTGTCATTGTGGAAGTTAGTCTGTTGTCTAGATTTTTGTTATTCCAATGGATAGTAGCCTTGTCATTACGAAAGGTAGTTTTTTGTCGAGATTTTTGTTAGTCCAATGGATGCTAGCCTTCTCATTATGGAAGGTAGTATGTCGTTGTGATTTCTATCACTCCAATTAATGGTAGCCTTGTCACTACGGAAGGTAGTTTGTTGTTCATATTTTTGTTACTCCAATGGATGGTAGCCTTGTCATTATGGAAGGTAGTCTATTATCGACATTTTTGTTACTCCAATGGATGGTAGCCTTGTCATTATGGGAGATTGTCTATTGTCTAGATTTTTGATACTATAATAGATGGTAGCCTTGTCATTATGCAAGGTAGTCTATTTTCGAGATTTTTGTTACTCCAATGGATGGTAGCCTTGTCATTATTGAAGGTAGTCTATTGACGAGATTTTTGTTACTCCAATGGATGTTATCATTGTCATTATGGATGGTAGTCTATTGTCGAGATTTTTGTTATTCCATTGGATATTTGCCTTGTCATTATGGAAGTTAGTCTGTTGTCTAGATTTTTGTTATTCCAATGGATGGTAGCCTTCTCATTATGAAAGGTAGTCTGTTGTCAAGATTTTAGTTACTCCAATGGATGCTAGCCTTCTCAATATAGAAGGTAGTATGTTGTTGTGATTTCTATCACTCCAATGGATGGTAGCCTTGTCACTATGGAAGGTAGTATGTTGTTCATATTTTTGTTACTCCAATGGATGGTAGCCTTGTAATTATGGAAGGTAGTCTATTGTCGATATTTTTGTTACTCCAATTGATGGTAGCCTTGTAATTATGGAAAATTGTATATTGTCGAGCTTTTTGTTACTCCAATGGATGGTAGCCTTGTAATTATGGAAGGTAGTCTATTGTTGATATTTTTGTTACTCCAATGAATGGTAGCCTTGTCATTATGGAAGATTGTATATTGTAAAGCTTTTTGTTACTCTAATAGATGGTAGCCTTGTCATTATGGAAGGTAGTTTGTTTTCGAGATTTTTGTTACTTCAATGGATTGTAGCCTTGTCATAATGGAACGTAGTCTGTTGTCGATGTTTTTGTTACTCGAATGGATGGTATCATTGTCATTATGGAAGGTAGTTTGTTGTCGAGATTTTTGTTATTCCAATGGATAGTAGCCTTGTCATTATGGAAGGTATTCTGTTGTCGATATTTTTGTTACTCCAATGGATGGTAGCCTTGTCATTATGGAAAGTAGTCCGTTGTCAAGATTTTTGTTACTTCAATGGATGGTAGCCTTGTCATTATGGAAGGTAGTCTATCATTGTGATTTCTGTCACTCCAATGGATGATAGCATTATCATTATGGAAAGTTGTCTGTTGTCGAGATATTTGTTACTCCAATGGATGGTAGCCTTGTCATTATGGAAGGCAGTCTGTTGTCGAGATTTTTGTTATTCCAATGGATTATAGCCTTGTCATTATGGAACATAGTCTGTTGTCGATGTTTTTGTTACTCCAATGGATGGTAGACTTTTCAATATGGAAGGTAGTCTGTTGTTCAGATTTTTGTTACTTCAATGGATGGTAGCCTTGTCATTATGGAAGGTAGTCCGTTGTCGAGATTTTTGTTACTTTAATGGATGGTAGCCTTGTCATTATGGAAGGTAGTTAGTTGTAGAGATTTTTGTTACTTTAATGGATGCTAGCCTTGTCATTAGGGAAGGTAGTTTGTCGTTGTGATTTCTGTCACTCCAATGGATGGTAGCCTTGTCACTATAAAAGGTAGCCTGTTGTTCATATTTTTGTTAATCCAATGGATGCTAGCCTTGTCATTATGGAAGGTAGTATATTGTCGAGATTTTTTTACTCCAATGGATGGTAGCATTATCATTATGGAAGGTAGTCTGTTGTCAATATCTTTGTTACTCCAATGCATTGTAGCCTTGTCATTATGGAAGGTAGTCTATTGTCTAGATTTTTGTTATTCCAATGAATGGTAGCCTTGTCATTGTGGAAGTTAGTCTGTTGTCTAGATTTTTGTTATTCCAATGGATGGTAGCCTTGTCATTACGAAAGGTAGTTTTTTGTCGAGATTTTTGTTAGTCCAATGGATGCTAGCCTTCTCATTATGGAAGGTAGTATGTCGTTGTGATTTCTATCACTCCAATTAATGGTAGCCTTGTCACTACGGAAGGTAGTTTGTTGTTCATATTTTTGTTACTCCAATGGATGGTAGCCTTGTCATTATGGAAGGTAGTCTATTATCGACATTTTTGTTACTCCAATGGATGGTAGCCTTGTCATTATGGGAGATTGTCTATTGTCTAGATTTTTGATACTATAATAGATGGTAGCCTTGTCATTATGCAAGGTAGTCTATTTTCGAGATTTTTGTTACTCCAATGGATGGTAGCCTTGTCATTATTGAAGGTAGTCTGTTGACGAGATTTTTGTTACTCCAATGGATGTTATCATTGTCATTATGGATGGTAGTCTATTGTCGAGATTTTTGTTATTCCATTGGATATTTGCCTTGTCATTATGGAAGTTAGTCTGTTGTCTAGATTTTTGTTATTCCAATGGATGGTAGCCTTCTCATTATGAAAGGTAGTATGTTGTCAAGATTTTTGTTACTCCAATGGATGCTAGCCTTCTCAATATAGAAGGTAGTATGTTGTTGTGATTTCTATCACTCCAATGGATGGTAGCCTTGTCACTATGGAAGGTAGTATGTTGTTCATATTTTTGTTACTCCAATGGATGGTAGCCTTGTAATTATGGAAGGTAGTCTATTGTCGATATTTTTGTTACTCCAATTGATGGTAGCCTTGTAATTATGGAAAATTGTATATTGTCGAGCTTTTTGTTACTCCAATGGATGGTAGCCTTGTAATTATGGAAGGTAGTCTAATGTTGATATTTTTGTTACTCCAATGGATGGTAGCCTTGTCATTATGGAAGATTGTATATTGTAAAGCTTTTTGTTACTCTAATAGATGGTAGCCTTGTCATTATGGAAGGTAGTTTGTTTTCGAGATTTTTGTTACTTCAATGGATTGTAGCCTTGTCATAATGGAACGTAGTCTGTTGTCGATGTTTTTGTTACTCGAATGGATGGTATCATTGTCATTATGGAAGGTAGTTTGTTGTCGAGATTTTTGTTATTCCAATGGATAGTAGCCTTGTCATTATGGAAGGTATTCTGTTGTCGATATTTTTGTTACTCCAATGGATGGTAGCCTTGTCATTATGGAAAGTAGTCCGTTGTCAAGATTTTTGTTACTTCAATGGATGGTAGCCTTGTCATTATGGAAGGTAGTCTATCATTGTGATTTCTGTCACTCCAATGGATGATAGCATTATCATTATGGAAAGTTGTCTGTTGTCGAGATATTTGTTACTCCAATGGATGGTAGCCTTGTCATTATGGAAGGCAGTCTGTTGTCGAGATTTTTGTTATTCCAATGGATTATAGCCTTGTCATTATGGAACATAGTCTGTTGTCGATGTTTTTGTTACTCCAATGGATGGTAGACTTTTCAATATGGAAGGTAGTCTGTTGTTCAGATTTTTGTTACTTCAATGGATGGTAGCGTTGTCATTATGGAAGGTAGTCCGTTGTCGAGATTTTTGTTACTTCAATGGATGGTAGCCTTGTCATTATGGAAGGTAGTTAGTTGTAGAGATTTTTGTTACTTTAATGGATGCTAGCCTTGTCATTAGGGAAGGTAGTTTGTCGTTGTGATTTCTGTCACTCCAATGGATGGTAGCCTTGTCACTATAAAAGGTAGCCTGTTGTTCATATTTTTGTTAATCCAATGGATGCTAGCCTTCTCATTATGGAAGGTAGTATATTGTCGAGATTTTTTTACTCCAATGGATGGTAGCATTATCATTATGGAAGGTAGTCTGTTGTCAATATCTTTGTTACTCCAATGCATTGTAGCCTTGTCATTATGGAAGGTAGTCTATTGTCTAGATTTTTGTTATTCCAATGAATAGTAGCCTTGTCATTGTGGAAGTTAGTCTGTTGTCTAGATTTTTGTTATTCCAATGGATGGTAGCCTTGTCATTACGAAAGGTAGTTTTTTGTCGAGATTTTTGTTAGTCCAATGGATGCTAGCCTTCTCATTATGGAAGGTAGTATGTCGTTGTGATTTCTATCACTCCAATTAATGGTAGCCTTGTCACTACGGAAGGTAGTTTGTTGTTCATATTTTTGTTACTCCAATGGATGGTAGCCTTGTCATTATGGGAGATTGTCTATTGTCTAGATTTTTGATACTATAATAGATGGTAGCCTTGTCATTATGCAAGGTAGTCTATTTTCGAGATTTTTGTTACTCCAATGGATGGTAGCCTTGTCATTATTGAAGGTAGTCTGTTGACGAGATTTTTGTTACTCCAATGGATGTTATCATTGTCATTATGGATGGTAGTCTATTGTCGAGATTTTTGTTATTCCATTGGATATTTGCCTTGTCATTATGGAAGTTAGTCTGTTGTCTAGATTTTTGTTATTCCAATGGATGGTAGCCTTCTCATTATGAAAGGTAGTCTGTTGTCAAGATTTTTGTTACTCCAATGGATGCTAGCCTTCTCAATATAGAAGGTAGTATGTTGTTGTGATTTCTATCACTCCAATGGATGGTAGCCTTGTCACTATGGAAGGTAGTATGTTGTTCATATTTTTGTTAATCCAATGGATGGTAGCCTTGTAATTATGGAAGGTAGTCTATTGTCGATATTTTTGTTACTCCAATTGATGGTAGCCTTGTCATTATGGAAAATTGTATATTGTCGAGCTTTTTGTTACTCCAATGGATGGTAGCCTTGTAATTATGGAAGGTAGTCTATTGTTGATATTTTTGTTACTCCAATGGATGGTAGCCTTGTCATTATGGAAGATTGTATATTGTCGAGCTTTTTGTTACTCTAATAGATGGTAGCCTTGTCATTATGGAAGGTAGTTTGTTTTCGAGATTTTTGTTACTTCAATGGATTGTAGCCTTGTCATAATGGAACGTAGTCTGTTGTCGATGTTTTTGTTACTCGAATGGATGGTATCATTGTCATTATGGAAGGTAGTTTGTTGTCGAGATTTTTGTTATTCCAATGGATAGTAGCCTTGTCATTATGGAAGGTATTCTATTGTCGATATTTTTGTTACTCCAATGGATGGTAGCCTTGTCATTATGGAAAGTAGTCCGTTGTCAAGATTTTTGTTACTTCAATGGATGTTAGCCTTGTCATTATGGAAGGTAGTCTATCATTGTGATTTCTGTCACTCCAATGGATGATAGCATTATCATTATAGAAAGTTGTCTGTTGTCGAGATATTTGTTACTCCAATGGATGGTAGCCTTGTCATTATGGAAGGTAGTCTGTTGTCAAGATTTTTGTTACTCCAATGGATGGTATCATTGTCATTATGGATGGTAGTTTGTTGTCGAGATTTTTGTTATTCCAATGGATTATAGCCTTGTCATTATAGAACGTAGTCTGTTGTCGATATTTTTGTTACTCTAATGGATGGTAGACTTTTCAATATGGAAGGTAGTCTGTTGTTCATATTTTTGTTACTTCAATGGATGGTAGCCTTGTCATTATGGAAGGTAGTCCGTTGTCGAGATTTTTGTTACTTCAATGGATGGTAGCCTTGTCATTATGGAAGGTAGTTAGTTGTAGAGATTTTTGTTACTCCAATGGATGCTAGCCTTGTCATTAGGGAAGGTAGTTTGTCGTTGTGATTTCTGTCACTCCAATGGATGGTAGCCTTGTCACTATAAAAGGTAGCCCGTTGTTCATATTTTTGTTAATCCAATGGATGCTAGCCTTGTCATTATGGAAGGTAGTATATTGTCGAGATTTTTTTTACTCCAATGGATGGTAGGATTATCATTATGGAAGGTAGTCTATTGTCGATATCTTTGTTACTCTAATGCATTGTAGCCTTGTCATTATGGAAGGTATTCTATTGTCTAGATTTTTGTTATTCCAATGAATGGTAGCCTTGTCATTGTGGAAGTTAGTCTGTTGTCTAGATTTTTGTTATTCCAATGGATGGTAGCCTTGTCATTATGAAAGGTAGTCTCTTGTCGAGATTTTTGTTACTCCAATGGATGCTAGCCTTCTCATTATGGAAGCTAGTATGTCGTTGTGATTTCTATCACTCCAATGGATGCTAGCCTTGTCACAATGGAAGGTAGTTTGTTGTTCATATTTGTGTTACTCTAATGGATGGTAGCCTTGTCATTATGGAAGGTAGTCTATTGTCGATATTTTTGTTACTCCAATGGATGGTAGCCTTGTCATTATGAAAGATTGTCTATTGTCGATATTTTTGTTACTATAATAGATGGTAGCCGAGTCATTATGCAAGGTAGTCTGTTTTCGAGATTTTTGTTACTCCAATGGATGGTAGCCTTGTCATTATTGAAGGTAGTCTGTTGTCGATATTTTTGTTAATCCAATGGATGGTTTCATTGTCATTATGGATGGTAGTCTATTGTCAAGATTTTTGTTATTCCATTGGATAGTAGCATTGTCATTATGGAAGTTAGTCTGTTGTCTAGATTTTTGTTATTCCAATGGATGGTAGCCTTCTCATTATGAAAGGTAGTCCGTTGTCAAGATTTTTGTTACTCCAATGGATGCTAGCCTTCTCATTATGGAAGGTAGTATGTCTTTGTGATTTTTATCACTCCATTGGATGGTAGCCTTGTCGCTATGGAAGGTAGTCTGTTGTTCATATTTTTGTTATTCCAATGGATGGTAGCCTTGTCATTATGGAAGGTAGTCTATTGTCGATATTTTTGTTACTCCAATGGATGGTAGCCTTGTCATTATGGAAAATTGTATATTGTCGAGCTTTTTGTTACTCTAATAGATGGTAGCCTTTTTATTATGGAAGGTAGTCTGTTTTCGAGATTTTTGTTACTTCAATGGATGGTAGCCTTGTCATTATTGAAGGTAGTCTGTTATCGAGATTTTCGTTACTCTAATGGATGGTATCATTGTCATTATGGATGGTAGTCTATTGTCGAGGTTTTTGTTACTCGAATGGATGGTATCATTGTCATTATGGATGGTAGTTTGTTGTCGAGATTTTTGTTATTCCAATGGATGGTAGCCTTGTCATTATGGAAGGTAGTCTGTTGTCGATATTTTTGTTACTCCAATGGATGGTAGCCTTGTCATTATGAAAGGTAGTCCGTTGTCGAGATTTTTGTTACTTCAATGGATGGTAGCCTTGTCATTATGGAAGGTAGTTAGTTGTAGAGATTTTTGTTACTCCAATGGATGCTAGCCTTGTCATTAGGGAAGGTAGTCTATCGTTGTGATTTCTGCCACTCCAATGGATGATAGCATTATCATTATGGAAGGTTGTCCGTTGTCAAGATATTTCTTACTCCAATGGATGGTAGCCTTGTCATTATGGAAGGTAGTCTGTTGTCGAGATTTTTGTTACTCCAATGGATGGTATCGTTGTCATCATGGATGGTAGTCTGTTGTCGAGATTTTTGTTATTCCAATGGATTATAGCCTTGTCATTATGGAACGTAGTCTGTTGAAGATGTTTTTGTTACTCAAATGGATGGTAGCCTTTTCACTATGGAAGGTAGTCTGTTGTTCATATTTTTGTTACTTCAATGGATGGTAGCCTTGTCATTATGGGAGGTAGTCTATTGTTCATATTTTTGTTACTCCAATGGATGGTAGCCTTGTCATTATGGAAGGTAGTCTAATGTTGATATTTTTGTTACTCCAATGGATGGAAGCCATGTCATTATGGAAGATTGTCTATTGTCGAGATTTTTGTTACTCTAATGGATGGTAGCCTTGTCATTATGGAAGGTAGTCTGTTTTCAAGATTTTTGTTACTCCAATGGACGGTAGCCTTGTCATTATGGAAGGTAGTATGTTGTCGAGATTTTTGTTATTCCGATGGATGGTAGCCTTTTCATTATGGAAGGTAGTCTGTTAACGAGATTTTTGTTAGTCCAATTGATGCTAGCCTTGTCATTATGGAAGGTAGTCTGTTGTTCATATTTTTGTTAATCCAATGGATGGTAGCCTTGTCATTATGGAAGGTAGTCTATTGTCGAGATTTTTGTTACTCCAATGGATGGTAGCATTATCATTATGGAAGGTAGTCTGTTGTCGATATCTTTGTTACTCCAATGCATTGTAGCCTTGTCATTATGGAAGGTAGTCTATTGTCTAGATTTTTGTTATTCCAATTAATGGTAGCCTTGTCATTGTGGAAGTTAGTCTGTTGTCTAGATTTTTGGTTATTCCAATGGATGGTAGCCTTGTCATTATGAAAGGTAGTCTTTTGTCGAGATTTTTGTTACTCCAATGGATGCTAGCCTTCTCATCATGGAAGGTAGTATGTCGTTGTGATTTCTATCACTCCAATGGATGCTAGCCTTGTCACTATGGAAGGTAGTCTGTTGTTCATATTTTTGTTAATCCAATGGATGGTAGCCTTGTCATTATGGAAGGTAGTCTATTGTCGATATTTTTGTTACTCCAATGGATGGTAGCCATGTCATTATGGAAGATTGTCTATTGTCGAGATTTTTGTTACTCCAATGGATGGTATCGTTGTCATCATGGATGGTAGTCTGTTGTCGAGATTTTTGTTATTCCAATGGATTATAGCCTTGTCATTATGGAACGTAGTCTGTTGAAGATGTTTTTGTTACTCAAATGGACGGTAGCCTTTTCACTATGGAAGGTAGTCTGTTGTTCATATTTTTGTTACTTCAATGGATGGTAGCCTTATCATTATGGGAGGTAGTCTATTGTTCATATTTTTGTTACTCCAATGGATGGTAGCCTTGTCATTATGGAAGGTAGTCTAATGTTGATATTTTTGTTACTCCAATGGATGGAAGCCATGTCATTATGGAAGATTGTCTATTGTAGAGATTTTTGTTACTCTAATGGATGGTAGACTTGTCATTATGGAAGGTAGTCTGTTTTCAAGATTTTTGTTACTCCAATGGACGGTAGCCTTGTCATTATGGAAGGTAGTATGTTGTCGAGATTTTTGTAACTCCAATGGATGGTATCGTTATCATTATGGATGGTAGTCTGTTGTCGAGATTTTTGTTAATCCGATGGATGGTAGCCTTTTCATTATGGAAGGTAGTCTGTTAACGAGATTTTTGTTAGTCCAATTGATGCTAGCCTTGTCATTATGGAAGGTAGTCTGTTGTTCATATTTTTGTTAATCCAATGGATGGTAGCCTTGTCATTATGGAAGGTAGTCTATTGTCGAGATTTTTGTTACTCCAATGGATGGTAGCATTATCATTATGGAAGGTAGTCTATTGTCGATATCTTTGTTACTCCAATGCATTGTAGCCTTGTCATTATGGAAGGTAGTCTATTGTCTAGATTTTTGTTATTCCAATTAATGGTAGCCTTGTCATTGTGGAAGTTAGTCTGTTGTCTAGATTTTTGTTATTCCAATGGATGGTAGCCTTGTCATTATGAAAGGTAGTCTTTTGTCGAGATTTTTGTTACTCCAATGGATGCTAGCCTTCTCATTATGGAAGGTAGTATGTCGTTGTGATTTCTATCACTCCAATGGATGCTAGCCTTGTCACTATGGAAGGTAGTCTGTTGTTCATATTTTTGTTAATCCAATGGATGGTAGCCTTGTCATTATGGAAGGTAGTCTATTGTCGATATTTTTGTTACTCCAATGGATGGTAGCCACGTCATTATGGAAGATTGTCTATTGTCGAGATTTTTGTTACTCCAATGGATGGTATCGTTGTCATCATGGATGGTAGTCTGTTGTCAAGATTTTTGTTATTCCAATGGATTATAGCCTTGTCATTATGGAACGTAGTCTGTTGAAGATGTTTTTGTTACTCAAATGGATGGTAGCCTTTTCACTATGGAAGGTAGTCTGTTGTTCATATTTTTGTTACTTCAATGGATGGTAGCCTTGTCATTATGGGAGGTAGTCTATTGTTCATATTTTTGTTACTCCAATGGATGGCAGCCTTGTCATTATGGAAGGTAGTCTAATATCGATATTTTTGTTACTCCAATGGATGGAAGCCATGTCATTATGGAAGATTGTCTATTGTCGAGATTTTTGTTACTCTAATAGATGGTAGCCTTGTCATTATGGAAGGTAGTCTGTTGTCGAGATTTTTGTTACTCCAATGGATGGTATCATTGTCATTATGGATGGTAGTCTATTGTCGAGATTTTTGTTATTCCATTGGATAGTTGCCTTGTCATTATGGAAGTTAGTCTGTTGTCTAGATTTTTGTTATTCCAATGGATGGTAGCCTTCTCATTATGAAAGGTAGTCTGTTGTCAAGATTTTTGTTACTCCAATGGATGCTAGCCTTATCAATATGGAAGGTAGTATGTCGTTGTGATTTCTATCACTCCAATGGAAGGTAGCCTTGTCACTATGGAAGGTAGTCTGTTGTTCATATTTTTTTTACTCCAATGGATGGTAGCCTTGTAATTATGGAAGGTAGTCTATTGTCGATATTTTTGTTACTCCAATGGATGGTAGCCTTGTCATTATGGAAGATTGTATATGGTCGAGCTTTTTGTTACTCTAATAGATGGTAGCCTTGTCATTATGGAAGGTAGTTTGTTTTCGAGATTTTTGTTACTTCAATGGATGGTAGCCTTGTCATTATTGAAGGTAGTCTGTTATCGAGATTTTTCTTACTCCAATGGATGGTATCATTGTCATTATGGATGGTAGTCTATTGTCGAGATATTTGTTATTCCAATGGATTGTAGCCTTGTCATAATGGAACATAGTATGTTGTCGATGTTTTTGTTACTAGAATGGATGGTATCGTTGTCATTATGGAAGGTAGTTTATTGTCGAGATTTTTGTTATTCCAATGGATGGTAGCCTTGTCATTATGGAAGGTAGTCTGTTGTCGAGATATTTGTTACTCCAATGGATGGTAGCCTTGTCATTATGGAAGGTAGTCTATTGTCTAGATTTTTGTTACTCTAATGGATGGTATCATTGTCATTATGGATGGTAGTCTATTGTCAAGATTTTTGTTATTCCATTGGATAGTTGCCTTCTCATTATGAAAGGTAGTCTGCTGTCAAGATTTTTGTTACTCCAATGGATGCTAGCCTTCTCATTATGGAAGGTAGTATGTCGTTGTGATTTCTATCACTACAATGGATGGTAGCCTTGTCACTATGGAAGGTAGTCTGTTGTTCATATTTTTGTTACTCCAATGGATGGTAGCCTTGTCATTATGGAAGGTAGTCTATTATCGATATTTTTGTTACTCTAATGGATGGTAGCCTTGTCATTATGGAAGATTGTATATTGTCGAGCTTTTTGTTACTCTAATAGATGGTAGCCTTGTCATTATGGAAAATAGTCTATTTTCGTGATTTTTGTTACTTCAATGGATGGTAGCCTTATCATTATTGAAGGTAGTCTGTTTGCGAGATTTTTCTTACTCCAATGGATGGTATCATTGTCATTATGGATGGTAGTATATTGTCGAGATTTTTGTTATTCCAATGGATTGTAGCCTTGTCATAATGGAACGTAGTCTGTTGTCGATGTTTTTGTTACTCGAATGGATGGTATCGTTGTCATTATGGAAGGTAGTTTGTTGTCAAGATTTTTGTTATTCCAATGGATGGTAGCCTTGTCATTAAGGAAGGTAGTATGTTGTCGAGATTTTTGTTACTTCAATGGATGGTAGCCTTGTCATTATGGAAGGTAGTCTATCATTGTGATTTCTGTCACTCCAATGGATGATATCATTATCATTATGGAAGGTGGTCTGTTGTCGAGATATTTGTTACTCCAATGGATGGTAGCCATGTCATTATGGAAGGTAGTCTGTTGTCGAGATTTTTGTTACTCCAATGGATGGTATCATTGTCATTATGGATGGTAGTTTGTTGTCGAGATTTTTGTTATTCCAATGGATTATAGCCTTGTCATTATGGAATGTAGTCTGTTGTCGATGTTTTTGTTACTCCGATGGATGGTAGACTTTTCACTATGGAAGGTAGTCTGTTGTTCATATTTTTGTTAATCCAATGGATGGTAGCCTTGTCATTATGGAAGGTAGTCTATTGTCGATATTTTTGTTACTCCAATGGATGGTAGCCTTGTCATTATGGAAGATTGTCTATTGTCGAGATTTTTGTTACTCCAATGGATGGTATCGTTGTCATCATGGATGGTAGTCTGTTGTCGAGATTTTTGTTATTCCAATGGATTATAGCCTTGTCATTATGGAACGTAGTCTGTTGAAGATGTTTTTGTTACTCAAATGGATGGTAGCCTTTTCACTATGGAAGGTAGTCTGTTGTTCATATTTTTGTTACTTCAATGGATGATAGCCTTGTCATTATGGGAGGTAGTCTATTGTTCATATTTTTGTTACTCCAATGGATGGCATCCTTGTCATTATGGAAGGTAGTCTAATATCGATATTTTTGTTACTCCAATGGATGGAAGCCATGTCATTATGGAAGATTGTCTATTGTCGAGATTTTTGTTACTCTAATAGATGGTAGCCTTGTCATTATGGAAGTTAGTCTGTTTTTGAGATTTTTGTTACTCCAATGGATGGTAGCCTTGTCATTATTGAAGGTAGTCTATTGTCAAGATTTTTGTTACTCCAATGGATGGTATCATTGTCATTATGGATGGTAGTCTATTGTCGAGATTTTTGTTATTCCATTGGATAGTTGCCTTGTCATTATGGAAGTTAGTCTGTTGTCTAGATTTTTGTTATTCCAATGGATGGTAGCCTTCTCATTATGAAAGGTAGTCTGTTGTCAAGATTTTTGTTACTCCAATGGATGCTAGCCTTATCAATATGGAAGGTAGTACTTCGTTGTGATGTATATCACTCCAATGGAAGGTAGCCTTGTCACTATGGAAGGTAGTCTGTTGTTCATATTTTTTTTTACTCCAATGGATGGTAGCCTTGTAATTATGGAAGGTACTCTATTGTCGATATTTTTGTTACTCCAATGGATGGTAGCCTTGTCATTATGGAAGATTGTATATTGTCGAGCTTTTTGTTACTCTAATAGATGGTAGCCTTGTCATTATGGAAGGTAGTTTGTTTTCGAGATTTTTGTTACTTCAATGGATGGTAGCCTTGTCATTATTGAAGGTAGTCTGTTATCGAGATTTTTGTTACTCCAATGGATGGTATCATTGTCATTATGGATGGTAGTCTATTGTCGAGATATTTGTTATTCCAATGGATTGTAGCCTTGTCATAATGGAACATAGTCTGTTGTCGATGTTTTTGTTACTAGAATGGATGGTATCGTTGTCATTATGGAAGGTAGTTTATTGTCGAGATTTTTGTTATTCCAATGGATGGTAGCCTTGTCATTATGGAAGGTAGTCTGTTGTCGAGATATTTGTTACTCCAATGGATGGTAGCCTTGTCATTATGGAAGGTAGTCTATTGTCGAGATTTTTGTTACTCTAATGGATGGTATCATTGTCATTATGGATGGTAGTCTATTGTCGAGATTTTTGTTATTCCATTGGATAGTTGCCTTCTCATTATGAAAGGTAGTCTGCTGTCAAGATTTTTGTTACTCCAATGGATGCTAGCCTTCTCATTATGGAAGGTAGTATGTCGTTGTGATTTCTATCACTCCAATGGATGGTAGCCTTGTCACTATGGAAGTTAGTCAGTTGTTCATATTTTTGTTACTCCAATGGATGGTAGCCTTGTCATTATGGAAGGTAGTCTATTATCGATATTTTTGTTACTCTAATGGATGGTAGCCTTGTCATTATGGAAGATTATATATTGTCGAGCTTTTTGTTACTCTAATAGATGGTAGCCTTGTCATTATGGAAAATAGTCTATTTTCGTGATTTTTGTTACTTCAATGGATGGTAGCCTTATCATTATTGAAGGTAGTCTGTTAGCGAGATTTTTCTTACTCCAATGGATGGTATCATTGTCATTATGGATGGTAGTATATTATCGAGATTTTTGTTATTCCAATGGATTGTAGCCTTGTCATAATGGAACGTAGTCTGTTGTCGATGTTTTTGTTACTCGAATGGATGGTATCGTTGTCATTATGGAAGGTAGTTTGTTGTCAAGATTTTTGTTATTCCAATGGATGGTAGCCTTGTCATTAAGGAAGGTAGTATGTTGTCGAGATTTTTGTTACTTCAATGGATGGTAGCCTTGTCATTATGGAAGGTAGTCTATCATTGTGATTTCTGTCACTCCGATGGATGATATCATTATCATTATGGAAGGTGGTCTGTTGTCGAGATATTTGTTACTCCAATGGATGGTAGCCATGTCATTATGGAAGGTAGTCTGTTGTCGAGATTTTTGTTACTCCAATGGATGGTATCATTGTCATTATGGATGGTAGTTTGTTGTCGATATTTTTGTTATTCCAATGGATTATAGCCTTGTCATTATGGAATGTAGTCTGTTGTCGATGTTTTTGTTACTCCGATGGATGGTAGACTTTTCACTATGGAAGGTAGTCTGTTGTTCATATTTTTGTTAATCCAATGGATGGTAGCCTTGTCATTATGGAAGGTAGTCTATTGTCGATATTTTTGTTACTCCAATGGATGGTAGCCTTGTCATTATGGAAGATTGTCTATTGTCGAGATTTTTGTTACTCCAATGGATGGTATCGTTGTCATCATGGATGGTAGTCTGTTGTCGAGATTTTTGTTATTCCAATGGATTATAGCCTTGTCATTATGGAACGTAGTCTGTTGAAGATGTTTTTGTTACTCAAATGGATGGTAGCCTTTTCACTATGGAAGGTAGTCTGTTGTTCATATTTTTGTTACTTCAATGGATGGTAGCCTTGTCATTATGGGAGGTAGTCTATTGTTCATATTTTTGTTACTCCAATGGATGGCAGCCTTGTCATTATGGAAGGTAGTCTAATATCGATATTTTTGTTACTCCAATGGATGGAAGCCATGTCATTATGGAAGATTGTCTATTGTCGAGATTTTTGTTACTCTAATAGATGGTAGCCTTGTCATTATGGAAGTTAGTCTGTTTTCGAGATTTTTGTTACTCCAATGGATGGTAGCCTTGTCATTATTGAAGGTAGTCTATTGTCGAGATTTTTGTTACTCCAATGGATGGTATCATTGTCATTATGGATGGTAGTCTATTGTCGAGATTTTTGTTATTCCATTGGATAGTTGCCTTGTCATTATGGAAGTTAGTCTGTTGTCTAGATTTTTGTTATTCCAATGGATGGTAGCCTTCTCATTATGAAAGGTAGTCTGTTGTCAAGATTTTTGTTACTCCAATGGATGCTAGCCTTATCAATATGGAAGGTAGTACTTCGTTGTGATTTCTATCACTCCAATGGAAGGTAGCCTTGTCACTATGGAAGGTAGTCTGTTGTTCATATTTTTTTTTACTCCAATGGATGGTAGCCTTGTAATTATGGAAGGTACTCTATTGTCGATATTTTTGTTACTCCAATGGATGGTAGCCTTGTCATTATGGAAGATTGTATATTGTCGAGCTTTTTGTTACTCTAATAGATGGTAGCCTTCTTATTATGGAAGGTAGTTTGTTTTCGAGATTTTTGTTACTTCAATGGATGGTAGCCTTGTCATTATTGAAGGTAGTCTGTTATCGAGATTTTTTTTACTCCAATGGATTGTATCATTGTCATTATGGATGGTAGTCTATTGTCGAGATATTTGTTATTCCAATGGATTGTAGCCTTGTCATAATGGAACATAGTCTGTTGTCAATGTTTTTGTTACTAGAATGGATGGTATCGTTGTCATTATGGAAGGTAGTTTATTGTCGAGATTTTTGTTATTCCAATGGATGGTAGCCTTGTCATTATGGAAGGTAGTCTGTTGTCGAGATATTTGTTACTCCAATGGATGGTAGCCTTGTCATTATGGAAGGTAGTCTATTGTCGAGATTTTTGTTACTCTAATGGATGGTATCATTGTCATTATGGATGGTAGTCTATTGTCGAGATTTTTGTTATTCCATTGGATAGTTGCCTTCTCATTATGAAAGGTAGTCTGCTGTCAAGATTTTTGTTACTCCAATGGATGCTAGCCTTCTCATTATGGAAGGTAGTATGTCGTTGTGATTTCTATCACTCCTATTGATGGTAGCCTTGTCACTATGGAAGGTAGTCTGTTGTTCATATTTTTGTTACTCCAATGGATGGTAGCCTTGTCATTATGGAAGGTAGTCTATTATCGATATTTTTGTTACTCTAATGGATGGTAGCCTTGTCATTATGGAAGATTGTATATTGTCGAGCTTTTTGTTACTCTAATAGATGGTAGCCTTGTCATTATGGAAAATAGTCTATTTTCGTGATTTTTGTTACTTCAATGGATGGTAGCCTTATCATTATTGAAGGTAGTCTGTTAGCGAGATTTTTCTTACTCCAATGGATGGTATCATTGTCATTATGGATGGTAGTATATTGTCGAGATTTTTGTTATTCCAATGGATTGTAGCCTTGTCATAATGGAACGTAGTCTGTTGTCGATGTTTTTGTTACTCGAATGGATGGTATCGTTGTCATTATGGAAGGTAGTTTGTTGTCAAGATTTTTGTTATTCCAATGGATGGTAGCCTTGTCATTAAGGAAGGTAGTATGTTGTCGAGATTTTTGTTACTTCAATGGATGGTAGCCTTGTCATTATGGAAGGTAGTCTATCATTGTGATTTCTGTCACTCCAATGGATGATATCATTATCATTATGGAAGGTGGTCTGTTGTCGAGATATTTGTTACTCCAATGGATGGTAGCCATGTCATTATGGAAGGTAGTCTGTTGTCGAGATTTTTGTTACTCCAATGGATGGTATCATTGTCATTATGGATGGTAGTTTGTTGTCGAGATTTTTGTTATTCCAATGGATTATAGCCTTGTCATTATGGAATGTAGTCTGTTGTCGATGTTTTTGTTACTCCGATGGATGGTAGACTTTTCACTATGGAAGGTAGTCTGTTGTTCATATTTTTGTTACTTAAATGGATGGTATCCTTGTCATTATGGAAGGTAGTCTATTGTTAAGATTTTTGTTACTCCAATGGATGGTAGCCTTGTCATTATGCAAGGTTGTCTATTTTCGAGATTTTTGTTACTCCAATGGATACTAGCCTTCTCATTTTGGAAGGTATAATGTCGTTGTGATTTCTATCACTCCAATGGATGCTAGCCTTGTCACTATGGAAGGTAGTCTGTTCTTCATATTTTTGTTAATCCAATGGATGGTAGCCTTGTCATTATGGAAGGTAGTCTATTGTCGATATTTTTGTTACTCCAATGGATGGTAGCCTTGTCAATATGGAAGATTGTCTATTGTCGAGATTTTTGTTACTCCAATGGATGGTATCGTTGTCCTCATGGATGGTAGTCTGTTGTCGAGATTTTTGTTATTCCAATGGATTATAGCCTTGTCATTATGGAACGTAGTCTGTTGAAGATGTTTTTGTTACTCAAATGGATGGTAGCCTTTTCACTATGGAAGGTAGTCTGTTGTTCATATTTTTGTTACTTCAATGGATGGTAGCCTTGTCACTATGGGAGGTAGTCTGTTGTTCATATTTTTGTTACTCCAATGGATGGTAGCCTTGTAATTATGGAAGGTAGTCTATTGTCGATATTTTTGTTACTCCAATGGATGGTAGCCTTGTCATTATGGAAGATTGTATATTGTCGAGCTTTTTGTTACTCTAATAGATGGTAGCCTTGTCATTATGGAAGGTTGTTTGCTTTCGAGATTTTTGTTACTCCAATGGATGGTAGCCTTGTCATTATTGAAGGTAGTATGTTGTCGAGATTTTTATTACTCCAATGGATGGTATCATTGTCATTATGGATGGTAGTCTATTGTCGAGATTTTTGTTATTCCATTGGATAGTTGCCTTGTCATTATGGAAGTTAGTCTGTTGTCTAGATTTTTGTTATTCCAATGGATGGTAGCCTTCTCATTATTAAAGGTAGTCTGTTGTCAAGATTTTTGTTACTCCAATGGATGCTAGCCTTCTCAATATGGAAGGTAGTATGTCGTTGTGATTTCTATCACTCCAATGGAAGGTAGCCTTGTCACTATGGAAGGTTGTCTGTTGTTCATATAATTTGTTACTCCAATGGATGGTAGCCTTGTAATTATGGAAGGTAGTCTATTGTCGATATTTTTGTTACTCCAATGGATGGTAGCCTTGTCATTATGGAAGATTGTATATTGTCGAGCTTTTTGTTACTCTAATAGATGGTAGCCTTGTCATTATGGAAGGTAGTTTGTTTTCGAGATTTTTGTTACTTCAATGGATGGTAGCCTTGTCATTATTGAAGGTAGTCTGTTATCGAGATTTTTGTTACTCCAATGGATGGTATCATTGTCATTATGGATGGTAGTCTATTGTCGAGATTTTTGTTATTCCAATGGATTGTAGCCTTGTCATAATGGAACGTAGTCTGTTGTCGATGTTTTTGTTACTAGAATGGATGGTATCGTTGTCATTATGGAAGGTAGTTTATTGACGAGATTTTTGTTATTCCAATGGATGGTAGCCTTGTCATTATGGAAGGTAGTCTGTTGTCGAGATATTTGTTACTCCAATGGATGGTAGCTTTGTCATTATGGAAGGTAGTCTGTTGTCGAGATTTTTGTTACTCCAATGGATGGTATCGTTGTCATTATGGATGGTAGTTTGTTGTCGAGATTTTTGTTATTCCAATGGATTATAGCCTTGTCATTATGGAACATAAGCTGTTGTCGATGTTTTTGTTACTCCAGTGGATGGTAGACTTTTCAATATGGATGGTTGTATGTTGTTCATATTTTTGTTACTTAAATGGATGGTAGCCTTGTCATTATGGAAGGTAGTCTGTTGTCGAGATTTTTCTTACTCCAATGGATGGTAGCCTTGTCATTATGGAAGGTTGTCTATTGTCGAGATTTTTGTTACTCCAATGGATGGTAGCCTTGTCATTATGGAAGGTAGTCTGTTGTCGAGATTTTTGTTACTCCAATGGATGGTATCATTGTCATTATGGATGGTAGTCTATTGTCGAGATTTTTGCTATTCCATTGGATAGTTGCCTTGTCATTATGGAAGTTAGTCTCTTGTCTAGATTTTTGTTATTCCAATGGTTGGTAGCCTTCTCATTATGAAAGGTAGTCAGTTGTCAAGATTTTTGTTACTCCAATGGATGATAGCCTTCTCATTATGGAAGGTAGTATGTCGTTGTGATTTCTATCACTCCAATAGATGGTAGCCTTGTCACTATGAAAGGTAGTCTGTTGTTCATATTTTTGTTACTCCAATGGATGGTAGCCTTGTCATTATGGAAGGTAGTCTATTGTCGATATTTTTGTTACTCCAATGGATGGTAGCCTTGTCATTATGGAACATTGTCTATTGTCGAGCTTTTTGTTACTCTAATAGATGGTAGCCTTGTCATTATGGAAGGTAATCTGTTTTCGAGATTTTTGTTACTTCAATGGATGGTAGCCTTGTCATTATTGAAGGTAGTCTGTTATCGAGATTTTTGTTACTCCAATGGATGGTATCATTGTCATTATGGATGGTAGTCTATTGTCGAGATTTTCGTTATTCCAATGGATTGTAGCCTTGTCATAATGGAACATAGTCTGTTGTCGATGTTTTTGATACTCGAATGGATGGTATCATTGTCATTATGGATGGTAGTTTGTTGTCGAGATTTTTGTTATTCCAATGGATGGTAGCCTAGTCATTATGGAAGGTAGTCTATTGTCGATATTTTTGTTACTCCAATGGATGGTACCCTTGTCACTATGGAAGGTAGTCCGTTGTCGAGATATTTGTTACTCCGATGGATGGTAGCCTAGTCATTATGGAAGGTAGTCTGTTGTCCAGATTTTTGTTACTCCAATGGATGGTATCATTGTCATTATGGATGGTACTTTGTTGTCGAGATTTTTTTTATTCCAATGGATTATAGCCTTGTCATTATGGAACGTAGTCTGTTGTCAATGTTTTTGTTACTACAATGGATGGTAGACTTTTCAATATGGAAGGTAGTCTGTTGTTCATATTTTTGTTACTTCAATGGATGGTAGCCTTGTCATTATGGAAGGTAGTATGTTGTCGAAATTTTTCTTACTCCAATGGATGGTAGCCTTGTCATTATGGAAGGCTGTCTATTGTCGAGATTTTTGTTACTCTAATGGATGGTAGCCTTGTCATTATGGAAGGTAGTCTGTTGTCGAGATTTTTGTTACTCTAATGGATGATATCATTGTCATTATGGATGGTAGTCTATTGTCGAGATTTTTGTTACTCCAATGGATGGTAGCATTATCATTATGGAAGGTAGTTTGTTGTCGTTATCTTTGTTACTCCAATGCATTGTAGCCTTGTCATTATGGAAGGTTGTCTCTTGTCTAGATATTTGTTATTCCAATGAATGGTAGCCTTGTCATTGTGGAAGTTAGTCTGTTGTCTAGATTTTTGTTATTCCAATGGATGGTAGCCTTGCAATTATGAAAGGTAGTCTTTTCTCGAGATTTTTGTTACTCCAATGGATGCTAGCCTTCTCATTATGGAAGGTAGTATGTCGTTGTGATTTCTATCACTCCAATGGATGGTAGCCTTGTCACTATGGAAGGTAGTTTGTTGTTCATATTTTTGTTCCTCCAATGGATGGTAGCCTTGTCATTATGGAAGTTAGTCTATTGTCAATATTTTTTTTACTCCAATGGATGGTAGCTTTGTCATTATGGAAGATTGTCTATTGTCGAGATTTTTGTTACTCTAATAGATGGTAGCCTTATCATTATGGAAGGTAGTCTGTTTTCGAGATTTTTGTTACTCCAATGGATGGTAGCCTGGTCATTATTGAAGGTAGTGTGTTGTTGAGATTTTTGTTACTCAATTGCATGGTATCATTGTCTTTATTGATGGTAATCTATTGTCAAGATTTTTGTTATTCCATTGGATAGTAGCCTTGTCATTATGGAAGTTAGTCTGTTGTCTAGATTTTTGTTATTCCAATGGATGGTAGCCTTCTCATTATAAAAGGTAGTTTGTTGTCAAGATTTTTTCTACTCCAATGGATGCTAGCCTTCTCATTATGGAAGGTAGTATGTCGTTGTGATTTCTATCACTCCAATGGATGGTAGCCTTGTCACTATGGAAGGTAGTTTGTTGTTCATTTTTTTGTTACTCCAATGGATGGTAGCCTTGTCATTATGGAAGATTGTCTATTGTCAATATTTTTGTTACTCTAATATATGGTAGCCTTGTCATTAGGGAAGGTAGTATGTTTTCGAGATTTTTGTTACTCCAATGGATGGTAGCCTTGTCATTATTGAAGGTAGTCTGTTATCGAGATTTTTGTTACTCCAATGGATGGTATCATTGCCATTATGGATGGTAGTCTATTGTCGAGATTTTTGTTATTCCAATGGATTGTAGCCTTGTCATTATGGAAGGTAGTCTGTTGTCAAGATTTCTGCTACTCCAATGGATGCTAGCCTTCTCATTATGGAAGGTAGTATGTCGTTGTGATTTCTATCACTCCAATGTATGGTAGCCTTGTCATTATGGAAGGTAGTCTGTTATTCATATTTTTGTTACTCCAATGGATGGTAGCCTTGTCATTATGGAAGGTAGTCTACTGTCGATATTTTTGTTACTCCAATGGATGGTAGCCTTGTCATTATGGAAGATTGTCTATTGTCAATATTTTTGTTACTCTAATAGATGGTAGCCTTGTCATTATGGAAGGTAGTCTATTTTCGAGATTTTTGTTACTTCAATGGATGGTAGCCTTGTCATTATTGAAGTTAGTCTGTTATTGAGATTTTTGTTACTCCAATGGATGGTATCATTGTCATTATGGATGGTAGTCTATTGTCGAGATTTTTGTTATTCTATGTGATTATAGCCTTGTCATTATGGAAGGTAGTCCGTTGTCGATATTTTTGTTACTTCAATGGATGGTAGCCTTTTCATTATGGAAGGTAGTTTGTTGTAGAGATTTTTCTTACTCCAATGGATGCTAGCCTTGTCATTAGGGAAGGTAGTCTATCATTGTGATTTTGGTCACTCCAATGGATGGTAGCCTTGTAAATATGGAAGTTATTATGTTGTTCATATTGTTGTTACTCCAATGAATGATAGCATTGTCATTATGGAAGGTAGTCTGTTTTCGAGATTTTTGTTACTTCAATGGATGGTAGCCTTGTCATTATTGAAGGTAATCTGTTATCGAGATTTTTGTTACTCCAATGGATGGTATCATTGTCATTATGGATGGTAGTCTATTGTCGAGATTTTTGTTATTCCAATGGATTATAGCCTTGTCATTATGGAATGTAGTCTGTTGTCGATGTTTTTGTTACTCCAATGGATGGTAGACTTTTTACTATGGAAGGTAGTCTGTTGTTCATATTTTTGTTACTTCAATGGATGGTATCCTTGTCATTATGGAAGGTAGTCTGTTGTCGAGATTTTTGTTACTCCAATGGATGGTAGCCTTGTCATTATGCAAGGTTGTCTATTGTCGAGATTTTTGTTACTCTAATGGATGGTAGCCTTGTCATTATGGAAGGTAATATGTTTTCAAGATTTTTGTTACTCCAATGGATGGTAGCCTTGTCATTATGGAAGGTAGTCTGTTGTCGAGATTTTTGTTACTCCAATGGATGGTATCGTTATCATTATGGATGGTAGTCTATTGTCGAGATTTTTGTTATTCCAATGGATGGTAGCCTTTTCATCATGGAAGGTAGTCTGTTATCGAGATTTTTGTTAGTCCAATGGATGCTAGCCTTGTCATTATGGAAGGTAGTTTGTAGTTGTGATTTCTGTCACTCCAATGGATGGTAGCCTTGTAACTATAAAAGGTAGTATGTTGTTCCTATTTTTGTTAATCCAATGGATGCTAGCCTTGTCATTATGGAAGGTAGTTTATTGTCGAGATTTTTGTTACTCCAATGGATGGTAGCATTATCATTATGGAAGGTAGTTTGTTGTCGTTATCTTTGTTACTCCAATGCATTGTAGCCTTGTCATTATGGAAGGTTGTCTCTTATCTAGATTTTTGTTATTCCAATGAATGGTAGCCTTGTCATTGTGGAAGTTAGTCTGTTGTCTAGATTTTTGTTATTCCAATGGATGGTAGCCTTGCAATTATGAAAGGTAGTCTTTTGTCGAGATTTTTGTTACTCCAATGGATGCTAGCCTTCTCATTATGGAAGGTAGTATGTCGTTGTGATTTCTATCACTCCAATGGATGGTAGCCTTGTCACTATGGAAGGTAGTTTGTTGTTCATATTTTTGTTCCTCCAATGGATGGTAGCCTTGTCAATATGGAAGTTAGTCTATTGTCAATATTTTTTTTACTCCAATGGATGGTAGCTTTGTCATTATGGAAGATTGTCTATTGTCGAGATTTTTGTTACTCTAATAGATGGTAGCCTTATCATTATGGAAGGTAGTCTGTTTTCGAGATTTTTGTTACTCCAATGGATGGTAGCCTGGTCATTATTGAAGGTAGTGTGTTGTTGAGATTTTTGTTACTCAATTGCATGGTATCATTGTCTTTATTGATGGTAATCTATTGTCAAGATTTTTGTTATTCCATTGGATAGTAGCCTTGTCATTATGGAAGTTAGTCTGTTGTCTAGATTTTTGTTATTCCAATGGATGGTAGCCTTCTCATTATGAAAGGTAGTTTGTTGTCAAGATTTTTTCTACTCCAATGGATGCTAGCCTTCTCATTATGGAAGGTAGTATGTCGTTGTGATTTCTATCACTCCAATGGATGGTAGCCTTGTCACTATGGAAGGTAGTTTGTTGTTCATATTTTTGTTACTCCAATGGATGGTAGCCTTGTCATTATGGAAGATTGTCTATTGTCAATATTTTTGTTACTCTAATATATGGTAGCCTTGTCATTAGGGAAGGTAGTATGTTTTCGAGATTTTTGTTACTCCAATGGATGGTAGCCTTGTCATTATTGAAGGTAGTCTGTTATCGAGATTTTTGTTACTCCAATGGATGGTATCATTACCAATATGGATGGTAGTCTATTGTCGAGATTTTTGTTATTCCAATGGATTGTAGCCTTGTCATTATGGAAGGTAGTCTGTTGTCAAGATTTCTGCTACTCCAATGGATGCTAGCCTTCTCATTATGGAAGGTAGTATGTCGTTGTGATTTCTATCACTCCAATGTATGGTAGCCTTGTCATTATGGAAGGTAGTCTGTTATTCATATTTTTGTTACTCCAATGGATGGTAGCCTTGTCATTATGGAAGGTAGTCTACTGTCGATATTTTTGTTACTCCAATGGATGGTAGCCTTGTCATTATGGAAGATTGTCTATTGTCAATATTTTTGTTACTCTAATAGATGGTAGCCTTGTCATTATGGAAGGTAGTCTATTTTCGAGATTTTTGTTACTTCAATGGATGGTAGCCTTGTCATTATTGAAGTTAGTCTGTTATTGAGATTTTTGTTACTCCAATGGATGGTATCATTGTCATTATGGATGGTAGTCTATTGTCGAGATTTTTGTTATTCTATGTGATTATAGCCTTGTCATTATGGAAGGTAGTCCGTTGTCGATATTTTTGTTACTTCAATGGATGGTAGCCTTTTCATTATGGAAGGTAGTTTGTTGTAGAGATTTTTCTTACTCCAATGGATGCTAGCCTTGTCATTAGGGAAGGTTGTCTATCATTGTGATTTCGGTCACTCCAATGGATGGTAGCCTTGTAAATATGGAAGTTATTATGTTGTTCATATTGTTGTTACTCCAATGGATGATAGCATTATCATTATGGAAGGTTGTCTGTTGTCGAGATATTTGTTACTCCAATGGATGGTAGCCTTGTCATTATGGAACGTAGTCCGTTGTCAATGTTTTTGTTACTCCAATGGATGGTAGCTATTTCACTATGGAAGGTAGTCTGTTGTTCATATTTTTGTTACTTCAAAGGATGGTAGCCTTGTCATTATGGAAGGTAGTCTGTTGTCGATATTTTTGTTACTCCAATGCATGGTAGACTTGTCATTATGGAAGGTTGTCTATTGTCGAGATTTTTGTTTGTCTAATGGATGGTAGCCTTGTCATTATGGAAGGTAGTCTGTTTTCAAGATTTTTGTTACTCCAATGGATGGTAGCCTTGTCTTTATGGAAGGTAGTCTAATGTCGAGATTTTTGTTACTCCAATGGATGGTATCATTATCATTATGGATGGTAGTTTGTTGTCGAGATTTTTGTTATTCTAATGGATGGTATCCTTTTCATTACGGAAGGTAGTCTGTTATCGAGATTTTTGTTAGTCCAATGGATGCTAGCCTTGTCATTACGGGAGGTAGTTTATTGTCGATATTTTTGTCACTCCAATGGATAATAGCCTTGTCATTATGGAAGGTAGTTTATTGTCGAGATTTTTGTTACTCCAATGGATGGTAGCCTTTTCACTATGGAAGGTAGTCTGTTGTCGAGATTTTTGTTACTTCAATGGACGGTATCCTTGTCATTATGAAAGGTAGTCTATTGCCGAGATTTTTGTTACTCCAATGGATGGTAGCCTTGTCATTATGGAAGGTTATCTATTGTCGAGATTTTTGTTACTCTATTGGATGGTATCCTTGTCATTATGGAAGGTAGTCTGTTTTCAAGATTTTTGTTACTCCAATGGATGGCAGCCTTGTCATTATGGAAGGTAGTCTGTTGTGGAGATTTTTGTTACTCCAATGGATGGTATCGTTGTCATTATGGATGGTAGTCTGTTGTCGAGATTTTTGTTATTCCAATGGATGGTAGCCTTTTCATTATGGAAGGTAGTTTGTTCTCGAGATTTTTGTTAGTCCAATGGATGCTAGCCTTGTCATTATGGAAGGTAGTTTGTCGTTGTGATTTCTGTCACTCTAATGGATGGTAGCCTTGTCACCATAAAAGGCAGTCTGTTGTTCATATTTTTGTTAATCCAATGGATGGTAGCCTTGTCATTATGGAAGGTAGTATATTGTCGAGATTTTTGTTACTCCAATGGATGGTAGCATTTATCATTATGGAAGGTAGCCTATTTTTGATATCTTTGTTACTCCAATGCATTGTAGCCTTGTCATTATGGAAGGTAGTCTGTTGTCTAGACTTTTGTTATTCCAATGAATGGTAGCCTTGTCATTGTGGAAGTTAGTCTGTTGTCTAGAATTTTGTTATTCCAATGGATGGTAGCATTGTCATTATGAAAGGAAGTCTTTTGTCGAGATTTTTGTTAGTCCAATGGATGCTAGCCTTCTCATTATGGAAGGTAGTATGTCGTTGTGATTTCTATCACTCCAATGGATGGTAGCCTTGTCACAATGAAAGGTAGTCTGTTGTTCATATTTTTGTCACTCTAATGGATGGTAGCCTTGTCATTATGGAAGGTAGTCTATTATGGATATTTTTGTTACTCCAATGGATGGTAGCATTGTCATTATGGAAGATTGTCAATTTTCGAGATTTTTGTTACTCTAATAGATGGTAGCCTTGTCATTGTGGAAGGTAGTCTATTTTCGAGATTTTTGTTACTCCAATGGATGGTAGCCTTGCCTTATTGAAGGTAGTCTGTTGTCGAGATTATTGTTACTCCAATGGATGGTATCATTGTCATTATGGATGGTAGTCTATTGTTGAGATTTTTGTTATTCCAATGGATAATAGCCTTTTCATTATGGAAGTTAGTCTATTGTCTAGATTTTTGTTATTCTAATGGATGGTAGGCTTCTCATTATGAAAGGTAGTCCGTTGTCAAGATTTTTGTTACTCCAATGGATGCTAGCCTTCTCATTATGGAAGGTAG
The DNA here is from genome assembly GCA_948472305.1 of Vicia faba. Taxonomy (NCBI): domain Eukaryota; kingdom Viridiplantae; phylum Streptophyta; class Magnoliopsida; order Fabales; family Fabaceae; genus Vicia; species Vicia faba. Next base: position 559,049,726 of record OX451739.1, read on the forward strand.
TATGTCGTTGTGATTTCTATCACTCCAATGGATGCTAGCCTTGTCACTATGGAAGGTAGTCTATTGTTCATATTTTTATTACTACAATGGATGGTAGCCTTGTCATTATGGAAGGTAGTCTATTGTCGATATTTTTATTACTCCAATGGATGGTAGCCTTGTCATTATGGAAGATTGTCTATTGTCGAGCTTTTTGTTACTCTAATAGATGGTAGCCTTGTCATTATGGAAGGTAGTCTGTTTTCGAGATTTTTATTACTTCAATGGATGGTAGCCTTGTCATTATAGAAGGTAGTTTGTTATCGATATTTTTGTTACTCCAATGGATGGTATCATTGTCATTATGGATGGTAGTCTATTGTCGAGATTTTCGTTATTCCAATGGATTGTAGCCTGGTCATAATGGAACGTAGTTTGTTGTCGATGTTTTTGTTACTCGAATGGATGGTATCGTTGTCATTATGGATTGTAGTTTGTTATCGAGAATTTTGTTATACCAATGGATGGTAGCCTTGTCATTATGGAAGGTAGTCCGTTGTCGAGATTTTTGTTACTTCAATGGATGGTAGCCTTGTCATTATGGAAGGTAGTTAGTTGTAGAGATTTTTGTTACTCCAATGGATGCTAGCCTTGTCATTAGGGAAGGTAGTCTATCGTTGTGATTTTTGTCACTCCAATGGATGATAGCATTATCATTATGGAAGGTTGTCCATTGTCAAGATATTTTTTACTCCAATGGATGGTAGCCTTGTCAATATGGAAGGTAGTATGTTGTCGAGATTTTTGTTACTCCAATGGATGGTATAGTTGTCATTATGGTTGGTAGTCTGTTGTCGAGATTTTTGTTATTCCAATGGATTATAGACTTGTCATTATGGAACATAGTCTGTTGAAGATGTTTTTGTTACTCCAATGGATGGTAGCCTTTTCACTATGGAAGGTAGTCTGTTGTTCATATTTTTGTTACTTCAATGGATGGTATCCTTGTCATTATGAAAGGTAGTCTATTGTCGAGATTTTTGTTATTCCAATGGATGGTAGCCTTGTCATTTTGGAAGGTTGTCTATTGTCGAGATTTTTGTTACTCTAATGGATGGTATCCTTGTCATTATGGAAGGTAGTCTGTTTTCAAGATTTTTGTTACTCCAATGGATGGAAGCCTTGTCATTATGGAAGGTAGTCTATTGTGGAGATTTTTGTTACTCCAATGGATGGTATCGTTGTCATTATGGATGGTAGTCTGTTGTCGAGATTTTTGTTATTCCAATGGATGGTAGCCTTTTCATTATGCAAGGTAGTTTGTTATCGAGATTTTTGTTAGTCCAATGAATGCTAGCCTTGTCATTATGGAAGGTAGTTTGTCGTTGTGATTTCTGTCACTCCAATGGATGGTAGCCTTGTCACCATAAAAGGCAGTTTGTTGTTCATATTTTTGTTAATCCAATGGATGGTAGCCTTGTCATTATGGAAGGTAGTCTATTGTTGAGATTTTTGTCACTCCAATGGATGGTAGCATTATCATTATGGAAGGTAGTCTGTTGTCGATATCTTTGTTACTCCAATGCATTGTAGCCTTGTCATTATGGAAGGTAGTCTGTTGTCTAGATTTTTGTTATTCCAATTAATGGTAGCCTTGTCATTGTGGAAGTTAGTCTGTTGTCTAGATTTTTGTTATTCCAATGGATGGTAGCCTTGTCATTATGAAAGGTAGTCTTTTGTTGAGATTTTTGTTACTCCAATGGATGCTAGCCTTCTCATTATGGAAGGTAGTATGTCGTTGTGATTTCTATCACTCCAATGGATGGTAGCCTTGTCACTATGGAAGGTAGTCTGTTGTTCATATTTTTGTTACTCCAATGGATGGTAGCCTTGTCATTATGGAAGGTATTATATTGTCGATATTTTTGTTACTCCAATGGATGGTAGCCTTGTAATTATGGAAGATTGTCTATTGTCGAGATTTTTGTTACTCTAATAGATGGTAGCCTTGTCATTATGGAATGTAGTCTATTTTCGAGATTCTTGTTACTCCAATGGATGGTAGCCTTGACATTATTGAAGGTAGTCTGTTGTCTAGATTTTTGTTACTCCAATGGATGGTATCATTGTCATTATGGATGGTAGTCTATTGTCGAGATTTTTGTTATTCCATTTGATAGTTGCCTTGTCATTACGAAAGTTAGTCTGTTGTCTAGATTTTTGTTATTCCAATGGATGGTAGCCTTCTCATTAAGAAAGGTAGTTTGTTGTCAAGATTTTTGTTACTCCAATGGATGCCAGCCTTCTCATTATGGAAGGTAGTATGTCGTTGTGATTTCTATCACTCCAATGGATGGTAGCCTTGCAACTATGGAAGGTAGTCCGTTGTTCATATTTTTGTTACTCCAATGGATGGTAGCCTTGTCATTATGGAAGGTAGTCTATTGTCGATAATTTTGTTACTCCAATGGATGGTAGCCTTGTCATTTTTGAAGATTGTCTATTGTCGTGCTTTGTGTTACTCTAATAGATGGTAGCCTTGTCATTATGTAAGGTAGCCTGTTTTCGAGATTTTTGTTACTTCAATGGATGGTAGCCTTGTCATTATTGAAGGTAGTCTGTTATCGAGATTTTTGTTACTCCAATGGATGGTAGGTTTGTCATTATGGAAGGTTTTCTATTGTCGAAATTTTTGTTACTCTAATGGATGGTAGTATTGTCATTATGGAAGGTAGTCTGTTTTCAAGATTTTTGTTACTCCAATGGATGGTAGCCTTGTCATTATGGATGGTAGTCTGTTGTCGAGATATTTGTTATTCCAATGGATGGTAGTCTTTATTATGGAAGGTAGTTTGTTATCGAGATTTTTGTTAGTCCAATGGATGCTAGCCTTGTCATTATGGAAGGTAGTATGTCGTTATGATTTCTGGCACTCCAATGGATGGTAGCCTTGTCACTATGGAAGGTAGTTTGTTGTTCATATTTTTGTTACTCCAATGGATGGTAGCCTTGTCATTATGGAAGGTAGTCTATTGTCGAGATTTTTGTTATTCCAAAGGATAGTAGCCTTGTCATTATGGAAGGTAGTTTGTTGTCGATATTTTTGTTACTCCAATGGATGGGAGCCTTGTCATTATGGAAAGTAGTCTGTTGTCGAGATTTTTGTTACTTCAATGGATGGTAGCCTTTTCATTATAGAAGGTTGTTTGTTGTCGAGAATTTTTTTTCTCCAATGGATGGTAGCCTTGTCATCATGGAAGGTAGTCTATCGTTGTGATTTATGTCACTCCAATTGATGGTAGCCTTTTCACTATGGAAGGTAGTCTGTTTTTCATATTTTTGTTACTCCAATGGATGGTAGCCTTGTCATTATGGAAGGTTGTCTATTGTCGAGATTTTTGTAACTCCAATGGATGGTAGCCTTGTCATTATGGAAGGTAGTCTGTTTTCAAGATTTTTGTTACTCCAATGGATGGTAGCCTTGTCACTATGGAAGGTAATCTGTTGTCGAGATTTTTGTTACTCCAATGGATGCTTGCCTTGTCATTATGGAAGATAGTCTGTCGTTGTGATTTCTGTCACTCCAATGGATGGTAGCCTTGTCACTATGGAAGGTAGTTTGTTGTTCATGTTTTTGTATCTCCAATGGATGGTAGCCTTGTCATTATAAAAGGTAGTCTATTGTCGAGATTTTTGTTACTCCAATGGATGGTAGGTTTGTCATTATGGAAGGTTGTCTATTGTCGAGATTTTTGATACTCTAATGGATGGTAGCCTTGTCATTATGGAAGGTATTCTGTTTTCAAGATTTTTGTTACTCCAATGGATGGTAGCCTTGTCATTATGGATGGTAGTCTGTTGTCGAGATATTTGTTATAACAATGGATGGTAGCCTTTATTATGGAAGGTATTTTGTTGTCGATATTTATGTTACTCCAATGGAAGGTAGCCTTGTCATCATGGAAGGTAGTTTGTCGTTGTGATTTATGTCACTCCAATGGATGGTAGCCTTTTCACTATGGAAGGTAGTCTGTTGTTCATATTTTTGTTACTCCGATGGTAGCCTTGTCATTATGGAAGGTAGTCTATTGTCGAGATTTTTGTTATTGCAATGGATAGTTGCCTTGTCATTATGGAAGGTAGTTTGATGTCAATATTTTTGTTACTCCAATAGATGGGAGCCTTGTCATTATGGAAGGTAGTCTGTTGTCGAGATTTTTGTTACTTCAATGGATGGTAGCCTTGCCATCATGGAAGGTAGTCTGTCGTTGTGATTTATGTCACTCCAATGGATGGTAGCCTTTTCACTATGGAAGGTAGTCTGTTGTTCATATTTTTGTTACTCCAATGGATGGTAGCCTTGTCATTGTGGAAGGTAGTCTATTGTCGAGATTTTTTTTACTCGAATGGATGGTAGCAATATCATTATGGAAGGTTGTCTATTGTCGAGATTTTTGTTACTCCAATGGATGGTAGCCTTGTCATTATGGAAGGTAGTCTGTTTTCAAGATTTTTGTTACTCCAATGGATGGTAGCCTTGTCACTATGGAAGGTAATTTGTTGTCGAGATTTTTGTTACTCCAATGGATGCTTGCCTTGTCATTATGGAAGATAGTTTGTCATTGTGATTTATGTCACTCTAATGGATGGTAGCCTTGTCACTATGGAAGGTAGTTTGTTGTTCGTATTTTTGTAACTCCAATGGATGGTAGCCTTGTCATTATAAAAGGTAGTCTATTGTCGAGATTTTTGTTACTCCAATGGATGGTAGGTTTGTCATTATGGAAAGTTTTCTATTGTCGAGATTTTTGTTACTCTAATGGATGATAGCCTTGTCATTATGTAAGGTAGTCTGTTATCAAGATTTTTGTTACTCCAATGGATTGTAGCCTTGTCATTATGGATGGTAGTCTGTTGTCAAGATATTTGTTATTCCAATGGATGGTAGCCTTTATTATGGAAGGTAGTTTGTTATCGAGATTTTTGTTAGTCCAATGGATGCTAGCCTTGTCATTATGGAAGGTAGTATGTCGTTATGATTTCTGGTACTCCAATGGAAGGTAGCCTTGTCACTAAGGAAGGTAGTCTATTGTTCATATTTTTATTACTCCAATGGATGGTAGCCTTGTCATTATGGAAGGTAGTCTGTTTTCAAGATTTTTGTTACTCCAATGGATGGTAGCCTTGTCACTATGGAAGGTAATCTGTTGTCGAGATTTTTGTTACTCCAATGGATGCTTGCCTTGTCATTATGGAAGATAGTCTGTCGTTGTAATTTCTGTCACTCCAATGGATGGTAGCCTTGTCACTATGGAAGGTAGTTTGTTGTTCATGTTTTTGTAACTCCAATGGATGGTAGCCTTGTCATTATAAAAGGTAGTCTATTGTCGATATTTTTGTTACTCCAATGGATGGTAGGTTTGTCATTATGGAAGGTTGTCTATTGTCGAGATTTTTGATACCCTAATGGATGGTAGCCTTGTCATTATGGAAGGTAGTCTGTTTTCAAGATTTTTGTTACTCCAATGGATGGTAGCCTTGTCATTATGGATGGTAGTCTATTGTCGAGATATTTGTTATTCCAATGGATGGTAGCCTTTATTATGGAAGGTATTTTGTTGTCGAGATTTATGTTACTCCAATGGATGGTAGCCTTGTCATCATGGAAGGTAGTTTGTCGTTGTGATTTATGTCACTCCAATGGATGGTTGCCTTTTCACTATGGAAGGTAGTTTGTTGTTCATATTTTTGTTACTCCAATGGATGGTAGCCTTGTCATTATGGAAGGTAGACTATTGTCGAGATTTTTGTTATTGCAATGGATAGTTGCCTTGTCATTATGGAAGGTAGTTTATTGTCGATATTTTTGTTACTCCAATGGATGGGAGCCTTGTCATTATGGAAGGTAGTTTGTTGTCGATATTTTTGTTACTCCAATGGATGGGAGCCTTGTCATTATGGAAGGTAGTCTGTTGTCGAGATTTTTGTTACTTCAATGGATGGTAGCCTAGTCATCATGGAAGGTAGTCTGTCGTTGTGATTTATGTCACTCCAATGGATGGTAGCCTTTTCACTATGGAAGGTAGTCTGTTGTTCATATTTTTGTTACTCCAATGGATGGTAGCCTTGTCATTGTGGAAGGTAGTCTATTGTCAAGATTTTTTTAACTCAAATAGATGGTAGCAATATCATTATGGAAGGTTGTCTGTTGTCGAGATTTTTGTTACTCCAATGGATGGTAGCCTTGTCATTATGGAAGGTAGTCTGTTTTCAAGATTTTTGTTACTCCAATGGATGGTAGCCTTGTCACTAAGGAAGGTAATCTGTTGTCGAGATTTTTGTTACTCCAATGGATGCTTGCCTTGTCATTATGGAAGATAGTCTGTCATTGTGATTTATTTCACTCTAATGGATGGTAGCCTTGTCACTATGGAAGGTAGTTTGTTGTTCGTATTTTTGTAACTCCAATGGATGGTAGCCTTGTCATTATAAAAGGTAGTCTATTGTCGAGATTTTTGTTACTCCAATGGATGGTATGTTTGTCATTATGGAAGGTTGTCTATTGTCGATATTTTTGTTACTCTAATGGATGGTAGCCTTGTCATTATGGAAGGTAGTCTGTTTTCAAGATTTTTGTTACTCCAATGGATGGTAGCCTTGTCATTATGGATGGTAGTCTGTTGTCAAGATATTTGTTATTCCAATGGATGGTAGCCTTGTCATTATGGAAGGTAGTTTGTTATCGAAATTTTTGTTAGTCCAATGGATGCTAGCCTTGTCATTATGGAAGGTAGTATGTCATTATGATTTCTGGTACTCCAATGTATGGTAGCCTTGTCACTATGGAAGGTAGACTGTTGTTCATATTTTTGTTACTCCAATGGATGGTAGCCTTGTCATTATGGAAGGTAGTCTATTGTCGAGATTTTTGTTATTCCAATGTATAATAGCCTTGTCATTATTGAAGGTAGTTTGTTATCGATATTTTTGTTACTCCAATGGATGGGAGCCTTGTCATTATTGAAGGTAGTATGTTGTCGAGATTTTTGTTACTTCAATGGATGGTAGCCTTGTTATTATGGAAGGTAGTTTGTTGTCGAGATTTTTGTTACTCCAATGGATGATAGCCTTGTCATCATGGAAGGTAGTTTGTCATTGTGATTTATGTCACTCCAATGGATGGTAGCCTTTTAACTATGGAAGGTAGTCTGTTGTTAATATTTTTGTTACTCCAATGGATGGTAGCCTTGTCATTATGGAAGGTAGTCTATTGTCGAGATTTTTGTTACTCCAATGGATGGTAGCATTATCATTATGGAAGGTTGTCTGTTGTCGAGATTTTTGTTACTCTAATGGATGGTAGCCTTGTCATTATAAAAGGTAGTCTATTGTCGAGATTTTTGTTACTCCAATGGATGGTAGGTTTGTCATTATGGAAGGTAGTATGTCGTTGTGATTTCCGTCACTCCAATGGATGGTAGCCTTGTCACCATCGAAGGTAGTCTGTTGTTCATTTTTTTGTTACTCAAATGGATGGTAGCCTTGTCATTATAAAAGCTAGTCTATTGTCGAGATATTGGTTACTACAATGGATGGTAGCCTTGTCGTTATGGAACATAGTCTATTGTAGATATTTTTGATACTCCAATGCATGGTAGCCTTGTCATTATGGAAGGTAGTTTGTTGTTAAGATTTTTTTACTCCAATGGATGGTAGCATTATAATTATGAAAGGTAGTCTGTTGTCGATATTTTTGTTACTCCAATGAATGGTAGCCTTGTCATTATGGAAGGTAATATGTTTTCGATATCTTTGTTACTCCAATGGATGGTAGCCTTGTCATTATGGAACATAGTCTGTTGTCGATGTTTTCGTTACTCCAATGGATGGTAGCCTTGTCATTATGGAAGGTAGTCTATTGTCGAGATTTTTGTTATTCCAATGGATGGTAGCCTTGTCATTATGCAAGGTAGTATGTTGTCGATATTTTTGCTACTCCAATGGATGCTTTCCTTGTCATTATGGAAGGTAGTCTGTCGTTGTGATTTATGTCACTCCAATGGATGGTAGCCTTGTCATTCTGGAAGGTAGTCTATTGTCGAGATTTTTATTACTCCAATGGATGGTAGCCTTGTCATTATGGAAGGTAGTTTGTTGTCGAGATTTTTGTTACTTCAATGGCTGGTAGCGTTGTCATTATGGAAGTTAGTTTGTTGTCGAGATTTTTGTTACTCCAATGGATGCTAGCCTTTTCATTATGGAAGGTAGTCTGTCGTTGTGATTTATGTTACTCCAATGGATGGTAGCCTTGTCACTATGGAAGGTAGTCCGTTGTTCATGTGTTTGTTACTCCAATGGATGGTAGCCTTGTCATTATGGAGGGTAGTCTATTGTCGAGATTTTTGTTACTCCAATGGATGGTAGAATTATCATTATGGAAGGTTGTCTTTTGTCGAGATTTTTGTTACTCCAATGGATTGTAGCCTTGTCATTATGGAAGGTAGTATGTTTTCAAGTATTTTGTTACTCCAATGGATGATAGTGGTGTCATTATGGAAGGTAATCTGTTGTCGAGATTTTTGTTACTCCAATGGATGCTTGCCTTGTCATTATGGAAGGTAGTCTATCGTTGTGATTTACGTCACTCCAATGGATGGTAGCCTTGTCACTATCGAAGGTAGTAGGTTGTTCATTTTTTTTGTTACTCAAATGGATGGTAGCCTTGTCATTATAAAAGTTAGTCTATTGTCGAGATTTTGGTTACTACAATGGATGATAGCCTTGTCGTTATGGAACATAGTCTATTGTAGATATTTTTCTTACTCTAATGCATGGTAGCCTTGTCATTATGGAAGGTAGTCTGTTGTCGAGATTTTTTTACTCCAATGGATGGTAGCATTATCATTATGAAAGGTAGTCTGTTGTCGATATTTTTGTCATTCCAATGGATGGTAGCCTTGTCATTATGGACGGTATTATGTTGTCGATATCTTTGTTACTCCAATAGATTGTAGCCTTTTCATTATGGAAGGTAGTCTGTTGTCGTGATTTTTGTTACTCCAATGGATGGTATCATTGTCATTGTGGATGGTATTCTGTTATCGAGAATTTTGTTACTCCAATGGATGGTAGCCTTGTCATTATGGAGGGTAGTCTATTGTCTAGATTTTTGTTATTCCAATGGATGGTAGCCTTATCATTATGGAAGGTAGTATATTTTCGAGATTTTTGTTACTCCAATGGATGCTTTCCTTGTCATTATGGAAGGTAGTCTGTCGTTGTGATTTCTGTCACTCCAATGGATGGTAGCCTTGTCACAATGGAAGGTAGTCTGTTGTTCATATTTTTGTTACTCCAATGGATGGTAGCCTTGTCATTATGGAAGGTAGTCTATTGTCAAAATTTTTGTTACTCCAATGGATGGTAGCCTTGTCATCATTGAAGGTTGTCTATTGTCGAGATTTTTGTTACTCTAATGGATGGTAACCTTGTCATTATGGAAGGTAGTATGTTTTCAAGATTTTTGTTACACAAATGGATGGTAGCCTTGTCATTATGGAATGTAGTCTATTATCGAGATTTTTGTTACTCCGATGGATGGTATCATTGTCATTATGGATGGTAGTGTATTGTCGAGATGTTTGTTATTCCAATGGATCGTAGCCTTATCATTATGGAACGTAGTCTGTTGTCGATGTTTTTGTTACTCCAATCGATGCTAGCCTTGTCATTATGGAAGGTAGTCTGTTGTCGATATTTTTGTTACTCCAATGGATGGTAGCCATGTCATTATGGAAGGTAGTTCGCTGTCGATATTTTTGTTACTCCAATGGATGGTAGCCTTGTAATTATGGACGGTAGTTTGTTGTAGAGATTTTTGTTACTCCAATGGATGCTAGCCATGTCATTAGGGAAGGTAGTCAATCATTGTGATTTTTGTCACTCCAATGGATTGTAGCCTTGTAACTATGGAAGCTAGTCTATTGTTTATATTTTTGTTACTCCAATGGATGGTAGCCTTGTCATTATGGAAGGTAGTTTATTGTCGAGATTTTTGTTACTCCAATGGATGGTAGCCTTGTCATTATGGAAGGTAGTCTTTTGTCGAGATTTTTGTTATTCCAATGGATGGTAGCCTTGTCATTATGGAAGGTAGTATATTGTCGAGATTTTTGTTACTCCAATGGATGCTTTCCTTGTCATTATGGAAGTTAGTCTGTTGTCGTGATTTTTGTTACTCCAATGGATGATATCATTGTCATTATAGAAGGTAGTTTGTTGTTCATATTTTTGTTACTCCAATGGATGGTAGCCTTGTCATTATGGAAGATAGTCTATTGTCGAGATTTTTGTTACTCCAATGGATGGTAGCCTTGTCATTATTGAAGGTTGTCTATTGTCTAGATTTTTGTTACTCTAATGGATGGTAACCTTGTCATTATGGAAGGTAGTCTATTGTCGAGATTTTTGTTACTCCGATGGATAGTATCGTTCTCATTATGGATGGTAGTCTATTGTCGATATTTTTGTTATTCCAATGGATTTTAGCCTTGTCATTATGGAACGTAGTCTGTTGTCGATGTTTTTGTTACTCCAATCGATGGTATTGTTGTCATTATGGAAAGTACTTTGTTGTCGAGATTTTTGTTAGTCCAATTGATGGTAGCCTTGCCATTATGGAAGGTAGTATGGTGTCGATATTTTTTTTACTCCAATGGATGGTAGCCTTGTCATTATGGAAGGTAGTTTGTTGTCGAGATTTTTGTTACTCCAATGGATGCTAGCCTTGTCATTATGGAAGGTATTATGTTGTCGATATCTTTGTTACTCCAATGGATTGTAGCCTTTTCATTTTGGAAGGTAGTTTGTTGTCGTGATTTTTGTTACTCCAATGGATGGTATCATTGTCATTGTGGATGGTATTCTGTTGTCGAGATTTTTGTTACTCCAATGGATGGTAGCCTTTTCATTATGGAACATAGTCTGTTGTCGATGTTTTTTTACTCCAATGGATGGTAGCCTTGTCATTATGGAAGGTAGTCTGTTGTCGAGATTTTTGTTATTCCAATGGATGGTAGCCTTATCATTATGGAAGGAAGTATATTGTCGATATTTTTGTTACTCCAATGGATGCTTTCCTTGTCATTTTGGAAGGTAGTCTGTCGTAGTGATTTCTGTCACTCCAATGGATGGTAGCCTTGTCACAATGGAAGGTAGTATGTTGTTCATAATTTTGTTACTCCAATGGATGGTAGCCTTGTCATTATGGAAGGTAGTCTATTGTCTAGATTTTTGTTAATTCAATGGATGGTAGCCTTGTCATTATTGAAGGTTGTCTATTGTCGAGATTTTTCTTACTCTAATGGATGGTAACCTTGTCATTATGGAAGGTAGTCTGTTTTCAAGATTTTTGTTACACCAATGGATGGTAGCCTTATCATTATGGAATGTAGTCTATTGTCGAGATTTTTGTTACTCCGATGGATGGTATCGTTGTCATTATGGATGGTAGTCTATTGTCGAGATTTTTGTTATTCCAATGGATTGTAGCCTTGTCATTATGGAACGTAGTCTGTTGTCGATGTTTTTGTTACTCCAATCGATGGTATCGTTGTCATTATGGAAAGTAGTTTGTTGTCGAGATTTTTGTTATTCCAATGGATGGTAGCCTTGTCATTATGGAAGGTAGTCTGTTGTCGATATTTTTGTTACTCCAATGGATGGTAGCCTTGTCATTATGGAAGGCAGTCCGCTGTCGAGATTTTTGTTACTCCAATTGATGGTAGCCTTGTCATTATTGAAGGTAGTTTGTTGTAGAGATTTTTGTTACTCCAATGGATGCTAGCTTTGTCATTATGGAAGGTATTATGTTGTCGATATCTTTGTTACTCCAATGGATTGTAGCCTTGTCACAATGGAAGGTAGTCTGTTATCATGATTTTTGTTACTCCAATGGATGGTATCATTGTCATTATGGATGGTATTCTGTTGTCGAGAATTTTGTTACTCCAATGGATGGTAGCCTTGTCATTATGGAACGTAGTCTGTTGTCGATCTTTTTGTTACTCCAATGGATGGTATCCTTGTCATTATGGAAGGTAGTCTGTTGTCGAGATTTTTGTTATTCCAAAGGATGGTAGCCTTGTCATTATGGAAGGTAGTATATTGTCGAGATTTTTGTTACTCCAATGGATGTTTTCCTTGTCATTATGGAAGGTAGTTTGTCGTTGTGATTTCTGTCACTCCAATGGATGGTAGCCTTGTCACAATGGAAGGTAGTTTGTTGTTCATATTTTTGTTACTCCAATGGATGGTAGCCTTGTCATTATGGAAGGTAGTCTATTGTCGAGATTTTTGTTACTCCAATTGATGGTAGCCTTGTCATTATTGAAGGTTGTCAATTGTCCAGATTTTTGTTACTCTAATGGATGGTAACCTTGTCATTATGGAAGGTAGTCTGTTTTCAAGATTTTTGTTACACCAATGGATGGAAGCCTTGTCATTATGGAATATAGTCTATTGTCAAGATTTTTGTTACTCCGATGGATGGTATCATTGTCATTATGGATGGTAGGCTATTGTCGAGATTTTTGTTATTCCAATGGATTATAGCCTTGTAATTATGGAACGTAGTCTGTTGTCGATGTTTTTGTTACTCCAATCGATGGTATCGTTCTAATTATGGAAAGTAGTTTATTGTCGAGATTTTTGTTATTCCAATGGATGGTAGCCTTGTCATTATGGAAGGTAGTCTGTTGTCGATATTTTTGTTACTCTAATGGATGGTAGCCTTGTCATTATGGAAGCCAGTCCGCTGTCAAGATTTTTGTTACTCCAATGGATGGTAGCCTTGTCATTATGGAAGGTAGTTTGTTGTAGAGATTTTTGTTACTCCAATGGATGCTAGCCTTGTCATTATGGAAGGTATTATGTTGTCGATATCTTTGTTACTCCAATGGATTGTAGCCTTGTCACAATGGAAGGTAGTCTGTTGTTGTGATATTTCTTACTCCAACGGATGGTATCATTGTCATTGTGGATGGTATTCTGTTGTCGAGAATTTTGTTACTCCAATGGATGGTAGCCTTGTCATTATGGAACGTAGTCTGTTGTCGATGTTTTTGTTACTCCAATGGATGGTAGCCTTGTCATTATGGAAGGTAGTCTATTGTCGAGATTTTTGTTATTCCAAAGGATGGTAGCCTTGTCATTATGGAAGGTAGTATATTGTCGAGATTTTTGTTACTCCAATGGATGCTTTCCATGTCATTATGGAAGGTAGTTTGTCGTTGTGATTTCTGTCACTCCAATGGATGGTAGCCTTGTCACAATGGAAGGTAGTCTGTTGTTCATATTTTTGTTACTCCAATGGATGGTAGCCTTGTCATTATGGAAGGTAGTCTATTGTCGAGATTTTTGTTACTCCAATGGATGGTAGCCTTGTAATTATTGAAGGTTGTCAATTGTCCAGATTTTTGTTACTCTAATGGATGGTAACCTTGTCATTATGGAAGGTAGTCTGTTTTCAAGATTTTTGTTACACCAATGGATGGTAGCCTTGTCATTATGGAATGTAGTCTATTGTCAAGATTTTTGTTACTCCGATGGATGGTATCATTGTCATTATGGATGGTAGGCTATTGTCGAGATTTTTGTTATTCCAATGGATTATAGCCTTGTAATTATGGAACGTAGTCTGTTGTCGATGTTTTTGTTACTCCAATCGATGGTATCGTTGTAATTATGGAAAGTAGTTTATTGTCGAGATTTTTGTTATTCCAATGGATGGTAGCCTTGTCATTATGGAAGGTAGTCTGTTGTCGATATTTTTGTTACTCTAATGGATGGTAGCCTTTTCATTATGGAAGCCAGTCCGTTGTCAAGATTTTTGTTACTCCAATAGATGGTAGCCTTGTCATTATGGAAGGTAGTTTGTTGTAGAGATTTTTGTTACTCCAATGGATGGTAGCCTTGTCATTATGGAAGGTATTATGTTGTCGATATCTTTGTTACTCCAATGGATTGTAGCCTTGTCACAATGGAAGGTAGTCTGTTGTCGTGATATTTCTTACTCAAACGGATGGTATCATTGTCATTGTGGATGGTATTCTGTTGTCGAGAATTTTGTTACTCCAATGGATGGTAGCCTTGTCATTATGGAACGTAGTCTGTTGTCGATGTTTTTGTTACTCCAATGGATGGTAGCCTTTTCATTATGGAAGGTTGTCTGTTGTCGAGATTTTTGTTATTCCAATGGATGGTAGCCTTGTCATTATGGAAGGTAGTATATTTTCGAGATTTTTGTTACTCCATTGGATGCTTTCCTTGTCATTAAGGAAGGTAGTCTGTCGTTGTGATTTCTGTCACTCCAATGGATGGTAGCCTTCTCACAATGGAAGGTAGTCTGTTGTTCATATTTTTGTTACTCCAATGGATGGTAGCCTTGTCATTATGGAAGGTAGTCTATTGTCGAGATTTTTGTTACTCCAATGGATGGTAGCCTTGTCATTATTGAAGGTTGTCTATTGTCCAGATTTTTGTTACTCTAATGGATGGTAACCTTGTCATTATGGAAGGTAGTCTGTTTTCAAGATTTTTGTTACACCGATGGATGGTAGCCTTGTCATTATGGAATGTAGTCTATTGTCAAGATTTTTGTTACTCCGATGGATGGTATCGTTGTCATTATGGATGGTAGGCTATTGTCGAGATTTTTGTTATTCCAATGGATTGTAGCCTTGTAATTATGCAAAGTAGTCTGTTGTCGATGTTTTTGTTACTCCAATCGATGGTATCTTTGTCATTATGGAAAGTAGTTTGTTGTCGAGATTTTTGTTATTCCAATGGATGGTAGCCTTGTCATTATGGAAGGTAGTCTGTTGTCGATATTTTTGTTACTTCAATGGATGGTAGCCTTGTCATTATGGAACGTAGTGTGTTGTCGATGTTTTTGTTACTCCAATGGATGGTAGCCTTGTCATTATGGAAGGTAGTCTGTTGTCGAGATTTTTGTTATTCCAATGGATGGTAGCCTTGTCATTATGGAAGGTAGTATATTGTCGAGATTTTTGTTACTCCAATGGATGCTTTCCTTTTCATTATGGGAGGTAGTTTGTCGTTGTGATTTCTGTCACTCCAATGGATGGTAGCCATGTCACAATGGAAGGTAGTCTGTTGTTCATATTTTTGTTACTCCAATGGATGGTAGCCTTGTCATTATGGAAGGTAGTCTATTGTCGAGATTTTTGTTACTCCAATGGATGGTAGCCTTGTAATTATTGAAGGTTGTCAATTGTCCAGATTTTTGTTACTCTAATGGATGGTAACCTTGTCATTATGGAAGGTAGTCTGTTTTCAAGATTTTTGTTACACCAATGGATGGTAGCCTTATCATTATGGAATGTAGTCTATTGTCGAGATTTTTGTTACTTCGATGGATAGTATCGTTCTCATTATGGATGGTAGTCTATTGTCGAGATTTTTGTTATTCCAATGGATTTTAGCCTTGTCATTATGGAACGTAGTCTGTTGTCGATGTTTTTGTTACTCCAATCGATGGTATCTTTGTCATTATGGAAAGTAGTTTGTTGTCGAGATTTTTTTTATTCCAATAGATGGTAGCCTTGTCATTATGGAAGGTAGTCTGTTGTCGATGTTTTTGTTACTCCAATGGATGGTAGCCTTGTCATTATGGAAGGCAGTCCGCTGTCGAGATTTTTGTTACTCCAATGGATGGTATCCTTGTCATTATGGAAGGTAGTTTGTTGTAGAGATTTTTGTTACTCCAATGGATGCTAGCTTTGTCATTATGGAAGGTATTATGTTGTCGATATCTTTGTTACTCCAATGGATTGTAGCCTTGTCACAATGGAAGGTAGTCTGTTGTCGCGATTTTTGTTACTCCAATGGATGGTATCATTGTCATTATGGATGGTATTCTGTTGTCGAGAATTTTGTTACTCCAATGGATGGTAGCCTTGTCATTATGGAACGTAGTCTGTTGTCGATGTTTTTGTTACTCCAATGGATGGTAGCCTTGTCATTATGGAAGGTAGTCTGTTGTCGAGATTTTTGTTATTCCAAAGGATGGTAGCCTTGTCATTATGGAAGGTAGTATATTGTCGAGATTTTTGTTACTCCAATGGATGCTTTCCTTGTCATTATGGAAGGTAGTTTGTCGTTGTGATTTCTGTCACTCCAATGGATGGTAGCCTTGTCACAATGGAAGGTAGTTTGTTGTTTATATTTTTGTTACTCCAATGGATGGTAGCCTTGTCATTATGGAAGGTAGTCTATTGTCGAGATTTTTGTTACTCCAATTGATGGTAGCCTTGTCATTATTGAAGGTTGTCAATTGTCCAGATTTTTGTTACTCTAATGGATGGTAACCTTGTCAATATGGAAGGTAGTCTGTTTTCAAGATTTTTGTTACACCAATGGATGGTAGCCTTGTCATTATGGAATGTAGTCTATTTTCAAGATTTTTGTTACTCCGATGGATGGTATCATTGTCATGATGGATGGTAGGCTATTATCGAGATTTTTGTTATTCCAATGGATTATAGCCTTGTAATTATGGAACATAGTCTGTTGTCGATGTTTTTGTTACTCCAATCGATGGTATCGTTGTAATTATGGAAAGTAGTTTATTGACGAGATTTTTGTTATTCCAATGGATGGTAGCCTTGTCATTATGGAAGGTAGTCTGTTGTCGATATTTTTGTTACTCTAATGGATGGTAGCCTTGTCATTATGGAAGCCAGTCCGCTGTCAAGATTTTTGTTACTCCAATGGATGGTAGCCTTGTCATTATGGAAGGTAGTTTGTTGTAGAGATTTTTGTTACTCCAATGGATGCTAGCCTTGTCATTATGGAAGGTATTATGTTGTCGATATCTTTGTTACTCCAATGGATTGTAGCCTTGTCACAATGGAAGGTAGTCTGATGTCGTGATATTTCTTACTCCAACGGATGGTATCATTGTCATTGTGGATGGTATTCTGTTGTCGAGAATTTTGTTACTCCAATGGATGGTAGCCTTGTCATTATGGAACGTAGTCTGTTGTCGATGTTTTTGTTACTCCAATGGATGGTAGCCTTGTCATTATGGAAGGTAGTATATTTTCAAGATTTTTGTTACTCCAATGGATGCTTTCCTTGTCATTAAGGAAGGTAGTCTGTCGTTGTGATTTCTGTCACTCCAATGGATGGTAGCCTTCTCACAATGGAAGGTAGTCTGTTGTTCATATTTTTGTTACTCCAATGGATGGTAGCCTTGTCATTATGGAAGGTAGTCTATTGTCGAGATTTTTGTTACTCCAATGGATGGTAGCCTTGTCATTATTGAAGGTTGTCTATTGTCCAGATTTTTGTTACTCTAATGGATGGTAACCTTGTCATTATGGAAGGTAGTCTGTTTTCAAGATTTCTGTTACACCAATGGATGGTAGCCTTGTCATTATGGAATGTAGTCTATTGTCAGGATTTTTGTTACTCCGATGGATGGTATCGTTGTCATTATGGATGGTAGGCTATTGTCGAGATTTTTGTTATTCCAATGTATTGTAGCCTTGTCATTATGGAACGTAGTCTGTTGCCGATGTTTTTGTTACTCCAATCAATGGTATCATTGTCATTATGGATAGTAGTTTGTTGTCGAGATTTTTGTTATTCCAATGGATGGTAGCCTTGTCATTATGGAAGGTAGTCTGTTGTCGATATTTTTGTTACTCCAATGGATGGTAGCCTTGTCATTATGGAAGGCAGTCCACTGTCGAGATTTTTGTTACTCCAATGGATGGTAGCCTTGTCATTATGGAAGGTAGTTTGTTGTAGAGATTTTTGTTACTCCAATGGATGCTAGCCTTGTCATTATGGAAGGTATTATGTTGTCCATATCTTTGTTACTCCAATGGATTGTAGCCTTTTCATTATGGAAGGTAGTCTGTTGTCGTGATTTTTGTTACTCCAATGGATGGTATCATTGTCATTAAGGATGGTATTCTGTTTTCAAGAATTTTGTTACTCCAATGGATGGTAGCCTTGTGATTATGGAACGTAGTCTGTTGTCGATGTTTTTGTTACTCCAATGGATGGTAGCCTTGTCATTATGGAAGGTAGTATGTTGTCGAGATTTTTGTTATTCCAATGGATGGTAGCCTTGTCATTATGGAAGGTAGTATATTGTCGAGATTTTTGTTACTCCAATGGATGCTTTCCTTGTCAGTATGGAAGGTAGTCTGTCGTTGTGATTTCTGTCACTCCAATGGATGGTAGCCTTGTCACAATGGAAGGTAGTCTGTTGTTCATATTTTTGTTACTCCAGTGGATGGTAGCCTTGTCATTATGGAAGGTAGTCTATTGTCGAGATTTTTGTTCCTCCAATGGATGGTAGCCTTGTCATTATTGAAGGTTGTCTATTGTCGAGATTTTTGTTACTTTAATGGATGGTAACCTTGTCATTATGGAAGGTAGTCTATTTTAAAAATTTTTGTTACACCAATGGATGATAGCCTTGTCAGCATGAAATGTGGTCCATTGTCGAGATTTTTGTTACTCTGATGGATGGTATCATTGTCATTATGGATGGTAGTCTATTGTCGAGATTTTTGTTATTCCAATGGATTGTAGCCTTATCATTATGGAACGTAGTCTGTTGTCGGTGTTTTTGTTACTCCAATCGATGGTATCGTTGTCTTATGGAAAGTAGTTTGTTTTCGAGATTTTTGTTATTCTTATGGATGGTAGCCTTGTCATTATGGAAGGTAGTCTGTTGTCGATATATTTGTTACTCCAATGGATGGTAGCCTTGTCATTATGGAAGGTAGTTTGTTATATAGATTTTTGTTACTCCAATGGATGCTAGCCTTGTCATTATGGAAGGTATTATGTTGTGGATATCTTTGTTACTCCAATGGATTGTAGCCTTTTCAATATTGAAGGTAGTCTGTTGTCGTGATTTTTGTTACTCCAATGGATGGTATCATTGTCATTGTGGATGGTATTCTGTTGTCGAGAATTTTGTTTTTCCAATGGATGGTAGCCTTGTCATTATGGAAAGTAGTCTGTTGTCGTTGTTTTTGTTACTCCAATGGATGGTAGCCTTGTCATTAAGGAAGGTAGTGTGTCGTTGTGATTTTTGTCACTCCAATGGATGGTAGCCTTGTCACAATGGAAGGTAGTCTGTTGTTCATATTTTTGTTACTCCAATGGATGGTAGCCTTATCATTATGGAAGGTAGTCTATTGTCGAGATTTTTGTTACTCCAATGGATGGAAGCCTTGTCATTATTGAAGGTTGTCTATTGTCTAGATTTTTGTTACTCTAATGGATGGTAACCTTGTCATTATGGAAGGTAGTCTGTTTTTAAGATTTTTGTTACACCAATGGATGGTAGCCTTGTCATTATGGAATGTAGTATATTGTCGAGATTTTTGTTACTCTGATGGATGGTATCGTTTTCATTATGGATGGTAGTCTATTGTCAAGATTTTTGTTATTCCAATGGATTGTAGCCTTGTCATTATGGAACCTAGTCTGTTGTCGATGTTTTTGTTACTCCAATCGATGGTATCGTTGTCATTATGGATAGTAGTTTGTTGTCGACATTTTTGTTATTCCAATGGATGGTAGCCTTGTCATTATGGAAGGTAGTCTGTTGTCGATATTTTTGTTACTCCAATGGATGGTAGCCTTGTCATTATGGAAGGCAGTCCACTGTCGAGATTTTTGTTACTCCAATGGATGGTAGCCTTGTCATTATGGAAGGTAGTTTGTTGTATAGATTTTTGTTACTCCAATGGATGCTAGCCTTGTCATTATGGAAGGTATTATGTTGTCGATATCTTTGTTACTCCAATGGATTGTAGCCTTGTCACAATGGAAGGTAGTCTGTTGTCGTGATTTTTGTTACTACAATGGATGGTATCATTGTCATTATGGATGGTATTATGTTGTCGAGAATTTTGTTACTCCAATGGATGGTAGCCTTGTCATTATGGAACGTAGTCTGTTGTCGAGATTTTTGTTATTCCAATGGATGGTAGCCTTGTCACTATGGAAGGTACTATATTGTCGAGATTTTTGTTACTCCAATGGATGCTTTCCTTGTCATTATGGAAGGTAGTCTGTCGTTGTGATTTCTGTCACTCTAATGGATGGTAGCCTTGTCACAATGGAAGGTAGTCTGTTGTTCATATTTTTGCTACTCCAATGGATGGTAGCCTTTTCATTATGGAAGGTAGTCTATTGTCGAGATTTTTGTTACTCCAATGGATGGTAGCCTTGTCATTATTGAAGGTTGTCTATTGTCTAGATTTTGTTACTCTAATGGATGGTAACCTTGTCATTATGGAAGGTAGTCTGTTTTCAAGATTTTTGTTACACAAATGGATGGTAGCCTTTTCATTATGGAATGTAGTCTATTGTCGAGATTTTTGTTACTCCGATGGATGGTATCGTTGTCATTATGGATGGTAGTCTATTGTCGAGATTTTTGTTATTCCAATGGATTGTGGCCTTGTCATTATGGAACGTAGTCTGTTGTCTATGTTTTTGTTACTCCAATCGATGGTATCGTTGTCATTATGGAAAGTAGTTTGTTGTCAAGATTTTTTTTATTCCAATGGATGGTAGCCTTGTCATTATGGAAGGTAGTCTGTTGTCCATATTTTTGTTACTCCAATGGATGGTAGCCTTGTCATTATGGAAGGCAGTCCGCTGTCGAGATTTTTGTTACTCCAATGGATGGTAGCCTTGTCATTATGGAAGGTAGTTTGTTGTAGAGATTTTTGTTACTCCAATGGATGCTAGCCTTGTCATTATGGAAGGTATTATGTTGTCCATATCTTTGTTACTCCAATGGATTGTAGCCTTTTCATTATGGAAGGTAGTCTGTTGTCGTGATTTTTGTTACTCCAATGGATGGTATCATTGTCATTGTGGATGGTATTCTGTTTTCGAGAATTTTGTTACTCCAATGGATGGTAGCCTTGTCATTATGGAACGTAGTCTGTTGTCGATGTTTTTGTTACTCCAATGGATGGTAGCCTTGTCATTATGGAAGGTAGTCTGTTGTCGAGATTTTTGTTATTCCAATGGATGGTTGCCTTGTCACTATGGAAGGTACTATATTGTCGAGATTTTTGTTACTCCAATGGATGCTTTCCTTGTCATTATGGAAGGTAGTCTGTCGTTGTGATTTCTGTCACTCTAATGGATGGTAGCCTTGTCACAATGGAAGGTAGTCTGTTGTTCATATTTTTGCTACTCCAATGGATGGTAGCATTTTCATTATGGAAGGTAGTCTATTGTCGAGATTTTTGTTACTCCAATGGATGGTAGCCTTGTCATTATTGAAGGTTGTCTATTGTCGAGATTTTTGTTACTCTAATGGATGGTAACCTTGTCATTATGGAAGGTAGTATGTTTTAAAGATTTTTGTTACACCAATGGATGATAGCCTTGTCATTATGGAATGTGGTCTATTGCGAGATTTTTGTTACTCCGATGGATGGTATCGTTGTCATTATGGATGATAGTCTATTGTCGAGATTTTTGTTATTCCAATGGATTGTAGCCCTGTCATTATGGAATGTAGTCTGTTCTTGATGTTTTTGTTACTCCAATCGATGGTATCATTGTCATTATGGAAAGTAGTTTGTTGTCAAGATTTTTTTTATTCCAATGGATGGTAGCCTTGTAATTATGGAAGGTAGTCTGTTATCGATATTTTTGTTACTCCAATGGATGCTAGCCTTGTCATTATGGAAGGTATTATGTTGTCCATATCTTTGTTACTCCAATGGATTGTAGCCTTTTCATTATGGAAGGTAGTCTGTTGTCGTGATTTTTGTTACTCCAATGGATGGTATCATTGTCATTGTGGATGGTATTCTGTTTTCGAGAATTTTGTTACTCCAATGGATGGTAGCCTTGTGATTATGGAACGTAGTCTGTTGTCGATGTTTTTGTTACTCCAATGGATGGTAGCCTTGTCATTATGGAAGGTAGTATGTTGTCGAGATTTTTGTTATTCCAATGGATGGTAGCCTTGTCATTATGGAAGGTAGTATATTGTCGAGATTTTTGTTACTCCAATGGATGCTTTCCTTGTCATTATGGAAGGTAGTCTGTCGTTGTGATTTCTGTCACTCCAATGGATGGTAGCCTTGTCACAATGGAAGGTAGTCTGTTGTTCATATTTTTGTTACTCCAGTGGATGGTAGCCTTGTCATTATGGAAGGTAGTCTATTGTCGAGATTTTTGTTCCTCCAATGGATGGTAGCCTTGTCATTATTGAAGGTTGTCTATTGTCGAGATTTTTGTTACTTTAATGGATGGTAACCTTGTCATTATGGAAGGTAGTCTATTTTAAAAATTTTTGTTACACCAATGGATGATAGCCTTGTCAGCATGAAATGTGGTCCATTGTCGAGATTTTTGTTACTCTGATGGATGGTATCATTGTCATTATGGATGGTAGTCTATTGTCGATATTTTTGTTATTCCAATGGATTGTAGCCTTATCATTATGGAACGTAGTCTGTTGTCGGTGTTTTTGTTACTCCAATCGATGGTATCGTTGTCTTATGGAAAGTAGTTTGTTTTCGAGATTTTTGTTATTCTTATGGATGGTAGCCTTGTCATTATGGAAGGTAGTCTGTTGTCGATATATTTGTTACTCCAATGGATGGTAGCCTTGTCATTATGGAAGGTAGTTTGTTATATAAATTTTTGTTACTCCAATGGATGCTAGCCTTGTCATTATGGAAGGTATTATGTTGTGGATATCTTTGTTACTCCAATGGATTGTAGCCTTTTCAATATTGAAGGTAGTCTGTTGTCGTGATTTTTGTTACTCCAATGGATGGTATCATTGTCATTGTGGATGGTATTCTGTTGTCGAGAATTTTGTTTTTCCAATGGATGGTAGCCTTGTCATTATGGAAAGTAGTCTGTTGTCGTTGTTTTTGTTACTCCAATGGATGGTAGCCTTGTCATTAAGGAAGGTAGTGTGTCGTTGTGATTTTTGTCACTCCAATGGATGGTAGCCTTGTCACAATGGAAGGTAGTCTGTTGTTCATATTTTTGTTACTCCAATGGATGGTAGCCTTATCATTATGGAAGGTAGTCTATTGTCGAGATTTTTGTTACTCCAATGGATGGAAGCCTTGTCATTATTGAAGGTTGTCTATTGTCTAGATTTTTGTTACTCTAATGGATGGTAACCTTGTCATTATGGAAGGTAGTCTGTTTTTAAGATTTTTGTTACACCAATGGATGGTAGCCTTGTCATTATGGAATGTAGTATATTGTCGAGATTTTTGTTACTCTGATGGATGGTATCGTTTTCATTATGGATGGTAGTCTATTGTCAAGATTTTTGTTATTCCAATGGATTGTAGCCTTGTCATTATGGAACCTAGTCTGTTGTCGATGTTTTTGTTACTCCAATCGATGGTATCGTTGTCATTATGGATAGTAGTTTGTTGTCGACATTTTTGTTATTCCAATGGATGGTAGCCTTGTCATTATGGAAGGTAGTCTGTTGTCGATATTTTTGTTACTCCAATGGATGGTAGCCTTGTCATTATGGAAGGCAGTCCACTGTCGAGATTTTTGTTACTCCAATGGATGGTAGCCTTGTCATTATGGAAGGTAGTTTGTTGTATAGATTTTTGTTACTCCAATGGATGCTAGCCTTGTCATTATGGAAGGTATTATGTTGTCGATATCTTTGTTACTCCAATGGATTGTAGCCTTGTCACAATGGAAGGTAGTCTGTTGTCGTGATTTTTGTTACTACAATGGATGGTATCATTGTCATTATGGATGGTATTATGTTGTCGAGAATTTTGTTACTCCAATGGATGGTAGCCTTGTCATTATGGAACGTAGTCTGTTGTCGAGATTTTTGTTATTCCAATGGATGGTAGCCTTGTCACTATGGAAGGTACTATATTGTCGAGATTTTTGTTACTCCAATGGATGCTTTCCTTGTCATTATGGAAGGTAGTCTGTCGTTGTGATTTCTGTCACTCTAATGGATGGTAGCCTTGTCACAATGGAAGGTAGTCTGTTGTTCATATTTTTGCTACTCCAATGGATGGTAGCCTTTTCATTATGGAAGGTAGTCTATTGTCGAGATTTTTGTTACTCCAATGGATGGTAGCCTTGTCATTATTGAAGGTTGTCTATTGTCTAGATTTTGTTACTCTAATGGATGGTAACCTTGTCATTATGGAAGGTAGTCTGTTTTCAAGATTTTTGTTACACAAATGGATGGTAGCCTTTTCATTATGGAATGTAGTCTATTGTCGAGATTTTTGTTACTCCGATGGATGGTATCGTTGTCATTATGGATGGTAGTCTATTGTCGAGATTTTTGTTATTCCAATGGATTGTGGCCTTGTCATTATGGAACGTAGTCTGTTGTCTATGTTTTTGTTACTCCAATCGATGGTATCGTTGTCATTATGGAAAGTAGTTTGTTGTCAAGATTTTTTTTATTCCAATGGATGGTAGCCTTGTCATTATGGAAGGTAGTCTGTTGTCCATATTTTTGTTACTCCAATGGATGGTAGCCTTGTCATTATGGAAGGCAGTCCGCTGTCGAGATTTTTGTTACTCCAATGGATGGTAGCCTTGTCATTATGGAAGGTAGTTTGTTGTAGAGATTTTTGTTACTCCAATGGATGCTAGCCTTGTCATTATGGAAGGTATTATGTTGTCCATATCTTTGTTACTCCAATGGATTGTAGCCTTTTCATTATGGAAGGTAGTCTGTTGTCGTGATTTTTGTTACTCCAATGGATGGTATCATTGTCATTGTGGATGGTATTCTGTTTTCGAGAATTTTGTTACTCCAATGGATGGTAGCCTTGTCATTATGGAACGTAGTCTGTTGTCGATGTTTTTGTTACTCCAATGGATGGTAGCCTTGTCATTATGGAAGGTAGTCTGTTGTCGAGATTTTTATTATTCCAATGGATGGTTGCCTTGTCACTATGGAAGGTACTATATTGTCGAGATTTTTGTTACTCCAATGGATGCTTTCCTTGTCATTATGGAAGGTAGTCTGTCGTTGTGATTTCTGTCACTCTAATGGATGGTAGCCTTGTCACAATGGAAGGTAGTCTGTTGTTCATATTTTTGCTACTCCAATGGATGGTAGCATTTTCATTATGGAAGGTAGTCTATTGTCGAGATTTTTGTTACTCCAATGGATGGTAGCCTTGTCATTATTGAAGGTTGTCTATTGTCGAGATTTTTGTTACTCTAATGGATGGTAACCTTGTCATTATGGAAGGTAGTATGTTTTAAAGATTTTTGTTACACCAATGGATGATAGCCTTGTCATTATGGAATGTGGTCTATTGCGAGATTTTTGTTACTCCGATGGATGGTATCGTTGTCATTATGGATGATAGTCTATTGTCGAGATTTTTGTTATTCCAATGGATTGTAGCCCTGTCATTATGGAATGTAGTCTGTTGTTGATGTTTTTGTTACTCCAATCGATGGTATCATTGTCATTATGGAAAGTAGTTTGTTGTCAAGATTTTTTTTATTCCAATGGATGGTAGCCTTGTAATTATGGAAGGTAGTCTGTTATCGATATTTTTGTTACTCCAATGGATGGTAGCCTTGTCACTTATGGAAGGCAGTCCGATGTCGAGATTTTTGTTACTCCAATGGATGATAGCCTTGTCATTATGGAAGGTAATTTGTTGTAGATATTTTTGTTACTCCAATGGATGCTAGCCTTGTCATTATGGAAGGTATTATGTTGTCCATATCTTTGTTACTCCAATGGATTGTAGCCTTTTCATTATGGAAGGTAGTCTGTTGTCGTGATTTTTGTTACTCCAATGGATGGTATCATTGTCATTGTGGATGGTATTCTGTTTTCGAGAATTTTGTTACTCCAATGGATGGTAGCCTTGTCATTATGGAAGGTATTATGTTGTCGATATTTTTGTTACTCCAATGGATGGTAGCCTTGTCATTATGGAAGGTAATCTATTGTCGAGATTTTTGTTACTCCAATGGATGGTGCCTTGTCATTATTGAAGGTTGTCTATTGTCCATATTTTTGTTACTCTAATGGATGGTAACCTTGTCATTATGGAAGGTAGTCTGTTTTCAAGATTTTTGTTACACCGATGGATGGTAGCCTTGTCATTATGGAATGTAGTCTATTGTCAAGATTTTTGTTACTCCGATGGATGGTATCGTTGTCATTATGGATGGTAGTCTATTGTCGAGATTTTTGTTATTCCAATGGATTGTGGCCTTGTCATTATGGAACGTAGTCTGTTGTCTATGTTTTTGTTACTCCAATCGATGGTATCGTTGTCATTATGGAAAGTAGTTTGTTGTCAAGATTTTTTTTATTCCAATGGATGGTAGCCTTGTCATTATGGAAGGTAGTCTGTTGTCCATATTTTTGTTACTCCAATGGATGGTAGCCTTGTCATTATGGAAGGCAGTCCGCTGTCGAGATTTTTGTTACTCCAATGGATGGTAGCCTTGTCATTATGGAAGGTAGTTTGTTGTAGAGATTTTTGTTACTCCAATGGATGCTAGCCTTGTCATTATGGAAGGTATTATGTTGTCCATATCTTTGTTACTCCAATGGATTGTAGCCTTTTCATTATGGAAGGTAGTCTGTTGTCGTGATTTTTGTTACTCCAATGGATGGTATCATTGTCATTGTGGATGGTATTCTGTTTTCGAGAATTTTGTTACTCCAATGGATGGTAGCCTTGTCATTATGGAACGTAGTCTGTTGTCGATGTTTTTGTTACTCCAATGGATGGTAGCCTTGTCATTATGGAAGGTAGTCTGTTGTCGAGATTTTTATTATTCCAATGGATGGTTGCCTTGTCACTATGGAAGGTACTATATTGTCGAGATTTTTGTTACTCCAATGGATGCTTTCCTTGTCATTATGGAAGGTAGTCTGTCGTTGTGATTTCTGTCACTCTAATGGATGGTAGCCTTGTCACAATGGAAGGTAGTCTGTTGTTCATATTTTTGCTACTCCAATGGATGGTAGCATTTTCATTATGGAAGGTAGTCTATTGTCGAGATTTTTGTTACTCCAATGGATGGTAGCCTTGTCATTATTGAAGGTTGTCTATTGTCGAGATTTTTGTTACTCTAATGGATGGTAACCTTGTCATTATGGAAGGTAGTATGTTTTAAAGATTTTTGTTACACCAATGGATGATAGCCTTGTCATTATGGAATGTGGTCTATTGCGAGATTTTTGTTACTCCGATGGATGGTATCGTTGTCATTATGGATGATAGTCTATTGTCGAGATTTTTGTTATTCCAATGGATTGTAGCCCTGTCATTATGGAATGTAGTCTGTTGTTGATGTTTTTGTTACTCCAATCGATGGTATCATTGTCATTATGGAAAGTAGTTTGTTGTCAAGATTTTTTTTATTCCAATGGATGGTAGCCTTGTAATTATGGAAGGTAGTCTGTTATCGATATTTTTGTTACTCCAATGGATGGTAGCCTTGTCACTTATGGAAGGCAGTCCGATGTCGAGATTTTTGTTACTCCAATGGATGATAGCCTTGTCATTATGGAAGGTAATTTGTTGTAGATATTTTTGTTACTCCAATGGATGCTAGCCTTGTCATTATGGAAGGTATTATGTTGTCCATATCTTTGTTACTCCAATGGATTGTAGCCTTTTCATTATGGAAGGTAGTCTGTTGTCGTGATTTTTGTTACTCCAATGGATGGTATCATTGTCATTGTGGATGGTATTCTGTTTTCGAGAATTTTGTTACTCCAATGGATGGTAGCCTTGTCATTATGGAAGGTATTATGTTGTCGATATTTTTGTTACTCCAATGGATGGTAGCCTTGTCATTATGGAAGGTAATCTATTGTCGAGATTTTTGTTACTCCAATGGATGGTGCCTTGTCATTATTGAAGGTTGTCTATTGTCCATATTTTTGTTACTCTAATGGATGGTAACCTTGTCATTATGGAAGGTAGTCTGTTTTCAAGATTTTTGTTACACCGATGGATGGTAGCCTTGTCATTATGGAATGTAGTCTATTGTCAAGATTTTTGTTACTCCGATGGATGGTATCGTTGTCATTATGGATGGTAGGCTATTGTCGAGATTTTTGTTATTCCAATGGATTGTAGCCTTGTAATTATGCAAAGTAGTCTGTTGTCGATGTTTTTGTTACTCCAATCGATGGTATCTTTGTCATTATGGAAAGTAGTTTGTTGTCGAGATTTTTGTTATTCCAATGGATGGTAGCCTTGTCATTATGGAAGGTAGTCTGTTGTCGATATTTTTGTTACTCCAATGGATGGTAGCCTTGTCATTATGGAACGTAGTGTGTTGTCGATGTTTTTGTTACTCCAATGGATGGTAGCCTTGTCATTATGGAAGGTAGTCTGTTGTCGAGATTTTTGTTATTCCAAAGGATGGTAGCCTTGTCATTATGGAAGGTAGTATATTGTCGAGATTTTTGTTACTCCAATGGATGCTTTCCTTGTCATTATGGAAGGTAGTTTGTCGTTGTGATTTCTGTCACTCCAATGGATGGTAGCCTTGTCACAATGGAAGGTAGTTTGTTGTTTATATTTTTGTTACTCCAATGGATGGTAGCCTTGTCATTATGGAAGGTAGTCTATTGTCGAGATTTTTGTTACTCCAATTGATGGTAGCCTTGTCATTATTGAAGGTTGTCAATTGTCCAGATTTTTGTTACTCTAATGGATGGTAACCTTGTCAATATGGAAGGTAGTCTGTTTTCAAGATTTTTGTTACACCAATGGATGGTAGCCTTGTCATTATGGAATGTAGTCTATTTTCAAGATTTTTGTTACTCCGATGGATGGTATCATTGTCATTATGGATGGTAGGCTATTATCGAGATTTTTGTTATTCCAATGGATTATAGCCTTGTAATTATGGAACATAGTCTGTTGTCGATGTTTTTGTTACTCCAATCGATGGTATCGTTGTAATTATGGAAAGTAGTTTATTGTCGAGATTTTTGTTATTCTAATGGATGGTAGCCTTGTCAATATGGAAGGTAGTCTGTTGTCGATATTTTTGTTACTCTAATGGATGGTAGCCTTGTCATTATGGAAGCCAGTCTGCTGTCAAGATTTTTGTTACTCCAATGGATGGTAGCCTTGTCATTATGGAAGGTAGTTGTTGTAGAGATTTTTGTTACTCCAATGGATGCTAGCCTTGTCATTATGGAAGGTATTATGTTGTCGATATCTTTGTTACTCCAATGGATTGTAGCCTTGTCACAATGGAAGGTAGTCTGATGTCGTTATATTTCTTACTCCAACGGATGGTATCATTGTCATTGTGGATGGTATTCTGTTGTCGAGAATTTTGTTACTCCAATGGATGGTAGCCTTGTCATTATGGAACGTAGTCTGTTGTCGATGTTTTTGTTACTCCAATGGATGGTAGCCTTGTCATTATGGAAGGTAGTATAATTTCAAGATTTTTGTTACTCCAATGGATGCTTTCCTTGTCATTAAGGAAGGTAGTCTGTCGTTGTGATTTCTGTCACTCCAATGGATGGTAGCCTTCTCACAATGGAAGGTAGTCTGTTGTTCATATTTTTGTTACTCCAATGGATGGTAGCCTTGTCATTATGGAAGGTAGTCTATTGTCGAGATTTTTGTTACTCCAATGGATGGTAGCCTTGTCATTATTGAAGGTTGTCTATTGTCCAGATTTTTGTTACTCTAATGGATGGTAACCTTGTCGTTATGGAAGGTAGTCTGTTTTCAAGATTTCTGTTACACCAATGGATGGTAGCCTTGTCATTATTGAATGTAGTCTATTGTCAGGATTTTTGTTACTCCGATGGATGGTATCGTTGTCATTATGGATGGTAGGCTATTGTCGAGATTTTTGTTATTCCAATGTATTGTAGCCTTGTCATTATGGAACGTAGTCTGTTGTCGATGTTTTTGTTACTCCAATCAATGGTATCATTGTCATTATGGATAGTAGTTTGTTGTCGAGATTTTTGTTATTCCAATGGATGGTAGCCTTGTCATTATGGAAGGTAGTCTGTTGTCGATATTTTTGTTACTCCAATGGATGGTAGCCTTGTCATTATGGAAGGCAGTCCACTGTCGAGATTTTTGTTACTCCAATGGATGGTAGCCTTGTCATTATGAAAGGTAGTTTGTTGTAGAGATTTTTGTTACTCCAATGGATGCTAGCCTTGTCATTATGGAAGGTATTATGTTGTCCATATCTTTGTTACTCCAATGGATTGTAGCCTTTTCATTATGGAAGGTAGTCTGTTGTCGTGATTTTTGTTACTCCAATGGATGGTATCATTGTCATTGTGGATGGTATTCTGTTTTCGAGAATTTTGTTACTCCAATGGATGGTAGCCTTGTGATTATGGAACGTAGTCTGTTGTCGATGTTTTTGTTACTCCAATGGATGGTAGCCTTGTCATTATGGAAGGTAGTATGTTGTCGAGATTTTTGTTATTCCAATTGATGGTAGCCTTGTCATTATGGAAGGTAGTATATTGTCGAGATTTTTGTTACTCCAATGGATGCTTTCCTTGTCATTATGGAAGGTAGTCTGTCGTTGTGATTTCTGTCACTCCAATGGATGGTAGCCTTGTCACAATGGAAGGTAGTCTGTTGTTCATATTTTTGTTACTCCAGTGGATGGTAGCCTTGTCATTATGGAAGGTAGTCTATTGTCGAGATTTTTGTTCCTCCAATGGATGGTAGCCTTGTCATTATTGAAGGTTGTCTATTGTCGAGATTTTTGTTACTTTAATGGATGGTAACCTTGTCATTATGGAAGGTAGTCTATTTTAAAAAATTTTGTTACACCAATGGATGATAGCCTTGTCAGCATGAAATGTGGTCCATTGTCGAGATTTTTGTTACTCTGATGGATGGTATCATTGTCATTATGGATGGTAGTCTATTGTCGAGATTTTTGTTATTCCAATGGATTGTAGCCTTATCATTATGGAACGTAGTCTGTTGTCGGTGTTTTTGTTACTCCAATCGATGGTATCGTTGTCTTATGGAAAGTAGTTTGTTTTCGAGATTTTTGTTATTCTTATGGATGGTATCCTTGTCATTATGGAAGGTAGTCTGTTGTCGATATATTTGTTACTCCAATGGATGGTAGCCTTGTCATTATGGAAGGTAGTTTGTTATATAGATTTTTGTTACTCCAATGGATGCTAGCCTTGTCATTATGGAAGGTATTATGTTGTGGATATCTTTGTTACTCCAATGGATTGTAGCCTTTTCAATATTGAAGGTAGTCTGTTGTCGTGATTTTTGTTACTCCAATGGATGGTATCATTGTCATTGTGGATGGTATTCTGTTGTCGAGAATTTTGTTTTTCCAATGGATGGTAGCCTTGTCATTATGGAAAGTAGTCTGTTGTCGATGTTTTTGTTACTCCAATGGATGGTAGCCTTGTCATTAAGGAAGGTAGTGTGTCGTTGTGATTTTTGTCACTCCAATGGATGGTAGCCTTGTCACAATGGAAGGTAGTCTGTTGTTCATATTTTTGTTACTCCAATGGATGGTAGCCTTATCATTATGGAAGGTAGTCTATTGTCGAGATTTTTGTTACTCCAATGGATGGTAGCCTTGTCATTATTGAAGGTTGTCTATTGTCTAGATTTTTGTTACTCTAATGGATGGTAACCTTTTCATTATGGAAGGTAGTCTGTTTTTAAGATTTTTGTTACACCAATGGATGGTAGCCTTGTCATTATGGAATGTAGTATATTGTCGAGATTTTTGTTACTCTGATGGAGGGTATCGTTTTCATTATGGATGGTAGTCTATTGTCAAGATTTTTGTTATTCCAATGGATTGTAGCCTTGTCATTATGGAACCTAGTCTGTTGTCGATGTTTTTGTTACTCCAATCGATGGTATCGTTGTCATTATGGATAGTAGTTTGTTGTCGACATTTTTGTTATTCCAATGGATGGTAGCCTTGTCATTATGGAAGGTAGTCTGTTGTCGATATTTTTGTTACTCCAATGGATGGTAGCCTTGTCATTATGGAAGGCAGTCCACTGTCGAGATTTTTGTTACTCCAATGGATGGTAGCCTTGTCATTATGGAAGGTAGTTTGTTGTATATATTTTTGTTACTCCAATGGATGCTAGCCTTGTCATTATGGAAGGTATTATGTTGTCGATATCTTTGTTACTCCAATGGATTGTAGCCTTGTCACAATGGAAGGTAGTCTGTTGTCGTGATTTTTGTTACTACAATGGATGGTATCATTGTCATTATGGATGGTATTATGTTGTCGAGAATTTTGTTACTCCAATGGATGGTAGCCTTGTCATTATGGAAGGTAGTCTGTTGTCGAGATTTTTGTTATTCCAATGGATGGTTGCCTTGTCACTATGGAAGGTACTATATTGTCGAGATTTTTGTTACTCCAATGGATGCTTTCCTTGTCATTATGGAAGGTAGTCTGTCGTTGTGATTTCTGTCACTCCAATGGATGGTAGCCTTGTCACAATGGAAGGTAGTCTGTTGTTCATATTTTTGCTACTCCAATGGATGGTAGCATTTTCATTATGGAAGGTAGTCTATTGTCGAGATTTTTGTTACTCCAATGGATGGTAGCCTTGTCATTATTGAAGGTTGTCTATTGTCGAGATTTTTGTTACTCTAATGGATGGTAACCTTGTCATTATGGAAGGTAGTATGTTTTAAAGATTTTTGTTACACCAATGGATGATAGCCTTGTCATTATGGAATGTGGTCTATTGCGAGATTTTTGTTACTCCGATGGATGGTATTATTGTCATTATGGATGATAGTCTATTGTCGAGATTTTTGTTATTCCAATGGATTGTAGCCCTGTCATTATGGAATGTAGTCTCTTGTTGATGTTTTTGTTACTCCAATCGATGGTATCATTGTCATTATGGAAAGTAGTTTGTTGTCGAGATTTTTTTTATTCCAATGGATGGTAGCCTTGTAATTATGGAAGGTAGTCTGTTATCGATATTTTTGTTACTCCAATGGATGGTAGCCTTGTCACTTATGGAAGGCAGTCCGATGTCGAGATTTTTGTTACTCCAATGGATGATAGCCTTGTCATTATGGAAGGTAGTTTGTTGTAGATATTTTTGTTACTCCAATGGATGCTAGCCTTGTCATTATGGAAGGTATTATGTTGTCCATATCTTTGTTACTCCAATGGATTGTAGCCTTTTCATTATGGAAGGTAGTCTGTTGTCGTGATTTTTGTTACTCCAATGGATGGTATCATTGTCATTGTGGATGGTATTCTGTTTTCGAGAATTTTGTTACTCCAATGGATGGTAGCCTTGTCATTATGGAACGTAGTCTATTGTCGATGTTTTTGTTACTCCAATGGATGGTAGCCTTGTCATTATGGAAGGCAGTCCGCTGTCGAGATTTTTGTTACTCCAATGGATGGTAGCCTTGTCATTATGGAAGGTAGTTTATTGTAGAGATTTTTGTTACTCCAATGGATGCTAGCCTTGTCTTTATGGAAGGTATTATGTTGTCGATATCTTTGTTACTCAAAAGGATAGTAGCCTTTTCATTATGGAAGGTAGTCTATTGTCATGATTTTTGTTACTCCAATGGATGGTATCATTGTCATTGTGGATGGTATTCTGTTGTCGATAATTTTGTTACTCCAATGGATGGTAGCCTTGTCATTATGGAACGTAGTCTGTTGTCGATGTTTTTGTTACTCCAATGGATGGTAGCCTTGTCATTATGGAAGGTAGTCTGTTGTCGAGATTTTTGTTATTCCAATGTATGGTAGCCTTGTCATTATGGAAGGTAGTCTATTGTCGAGATTTTTGTTACTCCAATGGATGGTAGCCTTTTCATTATTGAAGGTTGTCTATTGTCTAGATTTTTGTTACTCTAATGGATGGTAACCTTGTCATTATGGAAGGTAGTCTGTTTTCAAGATTTTTGTTACACCAATGTATGGTAGCCATGCCATTATAGAATTTAGTCTATTGTCGAGATTTTTGTTACTCTGATGGATGGTATTGTTGTCATTATGGATGGTAGTCTATTGTCGAGATTTTTGTTATTCCAATGGATTGTAGCCTTGTTATTATGGAACGGAGTCTGTTGTCGATGTTTTTGTTACTCCAATCGATGGTATCGTTGTCTTATGGAAAGTAGTTTGTTGTCGAGATTTTTGTTATTCCAATGGATGGTAGCCTTGTCATTATGGAAGGTAGTCTGTTGTCGATATTTTTGTTACTCCAATGGATGGTAGCCTTGTCATTATGGAAGGTAGTCTATTGTCGAGATTTTCGTTACTCCAATGGATGGTAGCCTTTTCATTATTGAAGGTTGTCTATTGTCTAGATTTTTGTTACTCTAATGGATGGTAACCTTGTCATTATGGATGGTATTCTGTTTTCGAGAATTTTGTTACTCCAATGGATGGTAGCCTTGTCATTATGGAACGTAGTCTGTTGTCGATGTTTTGGTTACTCCAATGGATGGTATCATTGTCATTATGGAAGGTAGTATGTTGTCGAGATTTTTGTTATTCCAATGGATGGTAGCCTTGTCACTATGGAACGTAGTATATTGTCGAGATTTTTGTTACTCCAATGGATGATTTCCTTGTCATTCTGGAAGGTAGTCTCTCGTTTTGATTTCTGTCACTCCAATGGATGGTAGCCTTGTCACAATGGAAGGTAGTCTATTGTTCATATTTTTCTTACTCCAATGGATGGTAGCCTTGTCATTACGGAAGGTAGTCTATTGTCGAGATTTTTGTTACTCCAATGGATGGTAGCCTTGTCATTATTGAAGGTTGTCTATTGTCGAGATTTTTGTTACTCTAATGGATGGTAACCTTGTCATTATGGAAGGTAGTCTGTTTTCAAGATTTTTGTTACACCAATGGATGGTAGCCTTGTCATTATGGAATGTAGTCTATTGACGTGATTTTCGTTACTCCGATGGATGGTATCGTTGTCATTATGGATGGTAGTCTATTGTCGAGATTTTTGTTATTCCAATGGATTGTAGCCTTGTCATTATGGAACGTAGTCTGTTGTCGATGTTTTTGTTACTCCAATCGATGGTATCGTTGTCATTATGGAAAGTAGTTTGTTGTCGAGATTTTTGTTATTCCAATGGATGGTAGCCTTGTCATTATGGAAGGTAGTCTGTTGTCGATATTTTTGTTACTCCAATGGATGGTAGCCTTGTCATTATGGAAGGTAGTCCACTGTCGAGATTTTTGTTACTCCAATGGATGGTAGCCTTGTCATTATGGAAGGTAGTCTATTGTCGAGATTTTTGTTACTCCAATGGATGCTTGCCTTGTCATTATGGAAGATAGTTCGTCGTTGTGATTTATGTCACTCCAATGGATGGTAGCCTTGTCACTATCAAAGGTAGTCTGTTGTTCATTATTTTGTTACTCCAATGGATGGTAGCCTCATCATTATAAAAGGTAGTCTATTGTCGAGAATTTGGTTACCACAATGGATGGTAGCCATGTCATTACGGAAGGTAGTCTGTTGTCGAGATTTTTGTTACTTCAATGGATGGTAGCCTTGTAATTATGGAGGTTAGTTTGTTGTCAAGATTTTTTTTACTCCAATGGATGCTAGCCTTGTCATTATGGAAGGTAGTCTGTCGTTGTTATTTCTGTCACTCCAATGGATGGTAGCCTTGTAATTATGGAAGGTAGTCTGTTGTTCATATTTTTGTTACTCCAATGGATGGTAGCCTTGTCATTATGGAAGGTAGTCAATTGTCGAGGTTTTTGTTACTCCAATGGATGGTAGAATTATCATTATGGAAGGTTGTTTATTGTCATGATTTTTGTTACTCCAATGGATGGTAGCCTTGTCATTATGGAAGGTAGTTTGTTTTCAAGATTTTTGTTACTCCAATGGATGGTTGCCTTGTCATTATGGAAGGTAATTTGTTGTCGAGATTTTTGTTACTCCAATGGATGCTTGCCTTGTCATTATGGAAGGTAGTCTGTCGTTGTGATTTACGTCACCCCAATGGATGGTAGCTTTGTCACTATCGAAGGTAGTCCGTTGTTCATTTTTTTTGTAACTCAAATGGATGGTAGCCTTGTCATTATAAAAGCTAGTCTTTTGTCGAGATTTTGGTTACTACAATGGAAGGTAGCCTTGTCGTTATGGAACATAGTCTATTGTAGATATTTTTGTTACTCCAATGCATGGTAGCCTTGTCATTATGGAAGGTAGTCAGTTTTCGAGATTTTTTTACTCCAATGAATGGTAGCATTATCATTATGAAAGGAAGTCTGTTGTCGATATTTTTGTTACTCCAATGGATAGTAGCCTTGTCATTATGGAAGGTATTGTGTTGTCGATATCTTTGTTACTTCAATGGATTGTAGCCTTTTCATTATGGAAGGTAGTCTGTTGTCGTGATTTTTGTTACTCCAATGGATGGTATCATTATCATTGTGGATGGTAGTCTGTTGTCGAGAATTTTGTTACTCCAATGGATGGTAGCCTTGTCATTATGGAACATAGTCTGTTGTCGATGTTTTTGTTACTCCAATGGATGGTAGCCTTGTCATTATGGAAGGTAGTCTGTTGTCGAGATTTTTGTTATTCCAATGGACGGTAGCCTTGTCATTATGCAAGCTAGTATGTTGTCGAGATTTTTGTTACTCCAATGGATGCTTTCCTTGTCATTATGGAAGGTAGTTTGTCGTTGTGATTTTTGTCACTCCAATGGATGGTAGCCTTGTCACTATGGAAGGTAGTTTGTTGTTCATATTTTTGTTACTCCAATAGATGGTAGCCTTGTCATTATGGAAGGTAGTCTATTGTCGAGATTTTTGTTACTCCAATGGATGGTAGCCTTGTCATTATTAAAGGTTGTCTATTGTTGAGATTTTTGTTACTCTAATGGATGGTAGCCTTCTTATTATTGAAGGTAGTTTGTTTTCAAGATTTTTGTTACTCCAATAGATGGTAGCCTTGTCATTATGGAATGTAGTCTATTGTCGATATTTTTATTACTCTAATGGATGGTATCATTGTCATTATGGATGGTAGTCTATTGTCGAGATTTTTGTTATTCCAATGGATTGTAGCCTTGTCATTATGGAACGTAGTATGTTGTCGATGTTTTTGTTACTCCAATCGATGTTATCCTTGTCATTATGAAAAGTAGTATGTTTTCGAGATTTTTGGTACTCCAATGGATGGTAGCCTTGTCATTATGGAAGGTAGTTTGTTGTAGAGATTTTTGTTACTCCAATGGATGTTAGCCTTGTCATTAGGGAAGGTAGTCTATCATTGTGATTTTTGTCACTCCAATGGATTGTAGCCTTGTAATTATGGAAGCTAGTCTATTGTTTATATTTTTGTTACTCCAATGGATGGTAGCCTTGTCATTATGGAAGGTAGTCTATTGTCGAGATTTTTGTTACTCCAATGGATGCTTGCCTTGTCATTATGGAAGATAGTCTGTCGTTGTGATTTATGTCACTTCAATGGATGGTAGCCTTGTCACTATTGAATGTAGTCTGTTGTTCATTATTTTGTTACTCCAATGGATGGTAGCCTCATCATTATAAAAGGTAGTCTACTGTCGAGAATTTGGTTACTACAATGGAAGGTAGCCTTGTCATTATGGAAGGTAGTTTGTTGTCGATATTTTTGTTCCTCCAATGGATGGGAGCCTTGTCATTATGGAAGGTAGTCTTATGTCGAGATTGTTGTTACTTCAATGGATGGTAGCCTTTTCATTATGGAAGTTAGTTTGTTGTCGATATTTTTGTTACTCCAATGGATGCTAGCCTTGTCATTATGGAAGGTAGTCTGTCGTTGTGATTTATTTCACTCCAATGGATGGTAGGCTTGTCACTATGGAAGGTAGTCTGTTGTTCATATTTTTATTACTCCAATGGATGTTAGCCTTGTCATTATGGAAGGTAGTCTATTGTCGAGATTTTTGTTACTCCAATGGATGGTAGAATTATCATTATGGAAGGTAGTTTGTTTTCAAGATTTTTGTTACTCCAA
This sequence comes from Vicia faba, assembly GCA_948472305.1. Taxonomy (NCBI): domain Eukaryota; kingdom Viridiplantae; phylum Streptophyta; class Magnoliopsida; order Fabales; family Fabaceae; genus Vicia; species Vicia faba. The sequence goes on from OX451739.1 coordinate 559,087,785, forward strand.
TGGATGGTTGCCTTGTCATTATGGAAGGTAATTTGTTGTCGAGATTTTTGTTACTCCAATGGATGCTTGCCTTGTCATTATGGAAGGTAGTCTGTCGTTGTGATTTACGTCACCCCAATGGATGGTAGCCTTGTCACTATCGAAGGTAGTCCGTTGTTCATTTTTTTTGTAACTCAAATGGATGGTAGCCTTGTCATTATAAAAGCTAGTCTTTTGTCGAGATTTTGGTTACTACAATGGAAGGTAGCCTTGTCGTTATGGAACATAGTCTATTGTAGATATTTTTGTTACTCCAATGCATGGTAGCCTTGTCATTATGGAAGGTAGTCAGTTTTCGAGATTTTTTTACTCCAATGAATGGTAGCATTATCATTATGAAAGGAAGTCTGTTGTCGATATTTTTGTTACTCCAATGGATGGTAGCCTTGTCATTATGGAAGGTATTGTGTTGTCGATATCTTTGTTACTTCAATGGATTGTAGCCTTTTCATTATGGAAGGTAGTCTGTTGTCGTGATTTTTGTTACTCCAATGGATGGTATCATTGTCATTGTGGATGGTAGTCTGTTGTCGAGAATTTTGTTACTCCAATGGATGGTAGCCTTGTCATTATGGAACATAGTCTGTTGTCGATGTTTTTGTTACTCCAATGGATGGTAGCCTTGTCATTATGGAAGGTAGTCTGTTGTCGAGATTTTTGTTATTCCAATGGACGGTAGCCTTGTCATTATGCAAGCTAGTATGTTGTCGAGATTTTTTTAACTCCAATGGATGCTTTCCTTGTCATTATGGAAGGTAGTTTGTCGTTGTGATTTTTGTCACTCCAATGGATGGTAGCCTTGTCACTATGGAAGGTAGTTTGTTGTTCATATTTTTGTTACTCCAATAGATGGTAGCCTTGTCATTATGGAAGGTAGTCTATTGTCGAGATTTTTGTTACTCCAATGGATGGTAGCCTTGTCATTATTAAAGGTTGTCTATTGTTGAGATTTTTGTTACTCTAATGGATGGTAGCCTTCTTATTATTGAAGGTAGTTTGTTTTCAAGATTTTTGTTACTCCAATAGATGGTAGCCTTGTCATTATGGAATGTAGTCTATTGTCGATATTTTTATTACTCTAATGGATGGTATCATTGTCATTATGGATGGTAGTCTATTGTCGAGATTTTTGTTATTCCAATGGATTGTAGCCTTGTCATTATGGAACGTAGTATGTTGTCGATGTTTTTGTTACTCCAATCGATGTTATCCTTGTCATTATGAAAAGTAGTATGTTTTCGAGATTTTTGGTACTCCAATGGATGGTAGCCTTGTCATTATGGAAGGTAGTTTGTTGTAGAGATTTTTGTTACTCCAATGGATGTTAGCCTTGTCATTAGGGAAGGTAGTCTATCATTGTGATTTTTGTCACTCCAATGGATTGTAGCCTTGTAATTATGGAAGCTAGTCTATTGTTTATATTTTTGTTACTCCAATGGATGGTAGCCTTGTCATTATGGAAGGTAGTCTATTGTCGAGATTTTTGTTACTCCAATGGATGCTTGCCTTGTCATTATGGAAGATAGTCTGTCGTTGTGATTTATGTCACTTCAATGGATGGTAGCCTTGTCACTATTGAATGTAGTCTGTTGTTCATTATTTTGTTACTCCAATGGATGGTAGCCTCATCATTATTAAAGGTAGTCTACTGTCGAGAATTTGGTTACTACAATGAAAGGTAGGCTTGTCATTATGGAAGGTAGTTTGTTGTCGATATTTTTGTACCTCCAATGGATGGGAGCCTTGTCATTACGGAAGGTAGTCTTATGTCGAGATTGTTGTTACTTCAATGGATGGTAGCCTTTTCATTATGGAAGTTTGTTTGTTGTCGATATTTTTGTTACTCCAATGGATGCTAGCCTTGTCATTATGGAAGGTAGTCTGTCGTTGTGATTTATGTCACTCCAATGGATGGTAGGCTTGTCACTATGGAAGGTAGTCTGTTGTTCATATTTTTATTACTCCAATGGATGTTAGCCTTGTCATTATGGAAGGTAGTCTATTGTCGAGATTTTTGTTACTCCAATGGATGGTAGAATTATCATTATGGAAGGTTGTCTGTTGTCGAGATTTTTGTTACTCCAATGGTTGGTAGCCTTGTCATTATGGAATGTAGTCATTTTCAAGATTTTTGTTACTCCAATGGATGGTAGCCTTGTCATTATGGAAGGAAATCTGTTGTCGAGATTTTTGTTACTCCAATGGATACTTGCCTTGTCATTATGGAAGGTAGTTTGTCGTTGTGATTTACGTCACTCCAATGGATGGTAGAGTTGTCACTATTGAAGGTAGTCTGTTGTTCATTTTTTTTTACTCAAATGGATGGTAGCCTTGTCATTATAAAAGCTAGTCTATTGTCGAGATTTTGGTTACTACAATGGATGTTAGCCTTGTTGTTATGGAACATAGTCTATTGTAGATATTTTTGTTATTCTAATGCATGGTAGCCTTGTCATTATGGAAGGTAGTCTGTCGTCGAGATTTTTTTACTCCAATGGATGCTTTCCTTGTCATTATGGAAGGTAGTTTGTCGTTGTGATTTTTGTCACTCCAATGGATGGTAGCCTTGTCACTATGGATGGTAGTTTGTTGTTCATATTTTTGTTACTCCAATAGATGGTAGCCTTGTCATTATGGAAGGTAGTCTATTGTCGAGATTTTTGTTACTCCAATGGATGGTAGCCTTGTCATTATTAAAGGTTGTCTATTGTCGAGATTTTTGTTACTCTAATGGATGGTAGCCTTCTTATTATTGAAGGTAGTTTGTTTTCAAGATTTTTGTTACTCCAATAGATGGTAGCCTTGTCATTATGGAATGTAGTCTATTGTCGATATTTTTATTACTCTAATGGATGGTATCATTGTCATTATGGATGGTAGTCTATTGTCGAGATTTTTGTTATTCCAATGGATTGTAGCCTTGTCATTATGGAACGTAGTATGTTGTCGATGTTTTGTTACTCCAATCGATGTTATCCTTGTCATTATGAAAAGTAGTATGTTGTCGATATCTTTGTTACTCCAATGGATTGTAGCCTTTTCATTATGGAAGGTAGTCTGTTGTCGTGATTTTTGTTACTCCAATGGATGGTAGCCTTGTCATTATGGAAGGTAGTATGTTATCGAGATTTGTGTTACTTCAATGGATGCTTTCCTTGTCATTATGGAAGGTAGTCTGTCGTTGTGATTTCTGTCACTCCAATGGATGGTAGCCTTGTCATAATGGAAGGTAGTCTGTTGTTCATATTTTTGTTACTCCAATGGATGGTAGCCTTGTCATTATGGAAGGTAGTCTATTGTCGAGATTTTTGTTACTCCAATGGATGGTAGCCTTGTCATTATTGAAGGTTGTCTATTGTCGAGATTTTTGTTACTCTAATGGATGGTAACCTTGTCATCATGGCAGGTAGTCTGTTTCATAGATTTTTGTTACTCTAATGGATGGTAGCCTTGCCATTATGGAATGTAGTCTATTGTCGAGATTTTTGTTACTCCAATGGATTGTAGCCTTGTCATTATGGAACGTAGTTTGTTGTCGATGTTTTTGTTACTCCAATCGATGGTATCATTGTCATTATGGAAAGTAGTTTGTTGTCAAGATTTTTGTTATTCGAATGGATGGTAGCCTTGTCATTATGAAAGGTAGTCTATTGTCGAGATTTTTGTTACTCCAATGGATGGTAGCATTATCATTTTGGAAGGTTGTCTATTGTCGAGATTTTTGTTACTCTAATGGATGGTAGCCTTGTCATTATGTAAGGTATTTTGTTGTCTATATTTTGGTTACTACAATGGATTGTAGCCTTGTCATTATAGAACATAGTCTATTGTAGATATTTTTGTTACTCCAATGCATGGTAGCCTTGTCATTATGGAAGGTATTATGTTGTTGAGATTTTTGTTACTCCAATGGATGGTAGCCTTGTCATTATGGAAGGTAGTCTGTTTTCAAGATTTTTCTTACTCCAATGGATGGTAGCCTTGTCACTATGGAAGGTAGTCTGTTGTTCATATTTTTGTTACTAAAATGGATGGTAGCCTTGTCACTATTGAAGGTATTATCTTGTTCATATTTTTGTTACTCCAATGGATGGTAGCCTTGTCATTATGGAAGGTAGTCTATTGTCGAGATTTTTGTTACACCAATGGATGGTAGCCTTGTCGTTATGGAAGGTTGTCTGTTGTCGAGATTTTTGTTACTCTAATGGATGGTAGCCTTGTCATTATCGAAGGTAGTCTGTTTTCGAGATTTATGTTTCTCTAATGGATGATAGCCTTGTTATTATGGAAGGTAGTTGTTGTCGATATTTTTATTACTCCAATGGATGCTAGGCTTATCATTATGGAAGGTAGTATGTTTTCGATATCCTTGTTACTCCAATGGATTGTAGCCTTGTCATTATGGAACGTAGTCTATTGTCGATGTTTTTGTTATTCCAATCGATGGTATCGTTGTGATTATGTAAAGTAGTTTGTTGTCGAGATTTTTGTTATTCCACTGGATGGTAGCCTTGTCATTATGGAAGGTAGTCTGTTGTTGATATTTTTGTTACTCCAATGGAAGGTAGCCTTGTCATTATGGAAGGTAGTCTGCTGTCGAGATTTTTGTTACTTCAATGGATGGTAGCCTTGTCATTATGGAAGGTAGTTTGTTGTAGAGATTTTTGTTACTCCAATGGATGCTAGTCTTGTCATTAGGGAAGGCAGTCTATCATTGTGATTTTTGTCACTCCAATGGATTGTCGCCTTGTAACTATGAAGCTAGATTATTGTTCATATTTTTGTTACTCGAATGGATGGTAGCCTTGTCATTATGGAAGGTAGCCTATTATCGAGATTTTTGTTACTCCAATGGATGGTAGCATTATCATTTTGGAAGGTTGTCTATTGTCGAGATTTTTGTTACACTAATGGATGGTAGCCTTGTCATTATGTAAGGTATTTTGTTGTCTATATTTTGGTTACTACAATGGATTGTAGCCTTGTCATTATGGGACATAGTCTATTGAAGATATTTTTGTTACTCCAATGCATGGTAGCCTTGTCATTATGGAAGGTAGTATGTTGTCGAGATTTTTTGTTACTCCAATGGATGGTAGCCTTGTCATTATGGAAGGTAGTTTGTTGTCGATATTTTTATTACTCCAATGGATGGGAGCATTGTCATTATGGAAGGTAGTCTGTTGTCGAGATTTTTGTTACTTCAATGGATGGTAGCCTTGTCATTATGGAAGGTAGTTTGTTGTCGAGATTTTTGTTACTCTAATGGATGATAACCTTGTCATTATGGAAGGTAGTCTGTCGTTGTGATTTATGTCACTCCAATGGATGCTAGCCTTATCACTATGGAAAGTATTCTCTTGTTCATATTTTTGTTACTTCAATGGATGGTAGCCTTGTCATTATGGAAGGTAGTCTATTGTCGAGATTTTTGTTACTCCAATGGATGGTAGCCTTGTCTTTATGGAAGGTTGTCTGTTGTCGAGATTTTTGTTACTCTAATGGATGGTAGCCTTGTCATTATCGAAGGTAGTCTGTTTTCGAGATTTTTGTTACTCTAATGGATGGTAGCCTTGTTATTATCGAAGGTAGTTGTTGTCGATATTGTTATTACTCCAATGGATGCTAGGCTTATCATTATGAAAGGTAGTATGTTTTCGATATCCTTGTTACTCCAATGGATTGTAGCCTTGTCATTATGGAACGTAGTCTGTTGTCGATGTTTTTGTTACTCTAATTGATGGTATCGTTGTCATTATGGAAAGTAGTTTGTTGTCGAGATTTTTGTTATTCCAATGGATGGTAGCCTTGTCATTATGGATGGTAGTTTGTTGTCGAGATTTTTGTTATTCCAAAGAATGTTAGCCTTGTCGTTATGGAAGGTAGTTTGTTGTCGATATTTTTGTTACTCCAATGAATGGTAGCCTTGTCATTATGGAAGGTAGTCCGCTGTCGAGATTTCTGTTACTCCAATGGATGGTAGCCTTGTCATTATGGAAGGTAGTTTGTTGTAGAGATTTTTGTTACTCCAATGGATGCTAGTCTTGTCATTAGGGAAGGTAGTCTATCATTGTGATTTTTGTCACTCTAATGGATTGTAGCCTTGTAACTATGAAGCTAGTATATTGTTCATATTTTTGTTACTCCAATGGATGGTAGCCTCGTCATTATGGAAGGCAGTCTATTGTCGAGATTTTTGTTACTACAATGGATGGTAGCCTTGTCATTATGGAAGGTAGTTTGTTGTTCATATTTTTTTTACTCGAATGGATGGTAGCCTTGTCATTATGGAAGGTAGTCTATTGTCGAGATTTTTGTTACTTCAATGGATGGTAGCCTTGTCATTATTGAAGGTAGTTTGTTGTTCATATTTTTGTTACTCGACTTGAATGTATCCTTGTCATTATGGAAGGTAGTCTATTGTCGAGATTTTTGTTACTCCAATGTATGGTAGCATTATCATTATGGAAGGTTGTCTATTGTCGAGATTTTTGTTACTCTAATGGATGGTAGCCTTGTCATTATGGAAGGTATTTTGTTGTCTATATTTTGGTTACTACAATGGATTGTAGCCTTGTCATTATAGAACATAGTCTATTGTAGATATTTTTGTTACTCCAATGCATGGTAGCCTTGTCATTATGGAAGGTAGTCTATTGTCGAGATTTTTGTTACTCCAATGGATGGTAGCCTTGTCATTATGGAAGGTAGTCTGTTTTCGAGTCTTTTCTTACTCCAATGGATGGTAGCCTTGTCACTATGGAAGGTAGTCTGTTGTTCATATTATTGTTACTACAATGGATGGTAGCCTTGTCATTATGGAAGGTAGTTTGTTGTCGAGATTTTTGTTATTCCAAAGGATGTTAGCCTTGTCGTTATGGAAGGTAGTCTATTGTCGATATTTTTGTTACTCCAATGGATTGTAGCCTTGTCATTATGGAAGGTAGTCCGCTGTCGAGATTTTTGTTACTCCAATGGATGGTAGCCTTGTCATTATGGAAGGTAGTTTGTTGTAGAGATTTTTGTTACTCCAATGGATGCTAGTCTTGTCATTAGGGAAGGTAGTCTATCATTGTGATTTTTGTCACTCTAATGGATTGTAGCCTTGTAACTATGAAGCTAGTATATTGTTCATATTTTTGTTACTCCAATGGATGGTAGCCTCGTCATTATGGAAGGTAGTCTATTGTCGAGATTTTTGTTACTCCAATGGATGGTAGCCTTGTCATTATGGAAGGTAGTTTGTTGTTCGTATTTTTTTTACTCGAATGGATGGTAGCCTTGTCATTATGGAAGGTAGTCTATTGTCGAGATTTTTGTTACTTCAATGGATGGTAGCCTTGTCATTATTGAAGGTAGTTTGTTGTTCATATTTTTGTTACTCGACTGGAATGTATCCTTGTCATTATGGAAGGTAGTCTATTGTCGAGATTTTTGTTACTCCAATGGATGGTAGCATTATCATTATGGAAGGTTGTCTATTGTCGAGATTTTTGTTACTCTAATGGATGGTAGCCTTGTCATTATGGAAGGTATTTTGTTTTCTATATTTTGGTTACTACAATGGATTGTAGCCTTGTCATTATAGAACATAGTCTATTGTAGATATTTTTGTTACTCCAATGCATGGTAGCCTTGTCATTATGGAAGGTAGTCTATTGTCGAGATTTTTGTTACTCCAATGGATGGTAGCCTTGTCATTATGGAAGGTAGTCTGTTTTCGAGTCTTTTCTTACTCCAATGGATGGTAGCCTTGTCACTATGGAAGGTAGTCTGTTGTTCATATTATTGTTACTACAATGGATGGTAGCCTTGTCATTATGGAAGGTAGTTTGTTGTCGAGATTTTTGTTATTCCAAAGGATGTTAGCCTTGTCGTTATGGAAGGTAGTCTATTGTCGATATTTTTTTTACTCCAATGGATTGTAGCCTTGTCATTATGGAAGGTAGTCCGCTGTCGAGATTTTTGTAACTCCAATGGATGGTAGCCTTGTCATTATGGAAGGTAGTTTGTTGTAGAGATTTTTGTTACTCCAATGGATGCTAGTCTTGTCATTAGGGAAGGTAGTCTATCATTGTTATTTTTGTCACTCTAATGGATTGTAGCCTTGTAACTATGAAGCTAGTATATTGTTCATATTTTTGTTACTCCAATGGATGGTAGCCTCGTCATTATGGAAGGTAGTCTATTGTCGAGATTTTTGTTACTCCAATGGATGGTAGCCTTGTCATTATGGAAGGTAGTTTGTTGTTCGTATTTTTTTTACCCGAATGGATGGTAGCCTTGTCATTATGGAAGGTAGTCTATAGTCGAGATTTTTGTTACTTCAATGGATGGTAGCCTTGTCATTATTGAAGGTAGTTTGTTGTTCATATTTTTGTTACTCGACTGGACGGTATCCTTGTCATTATGGAAGGTAGTCTATTGTCGAGATTTTTGTTACTCCAATGGATGGTAGCATTATCATTATGGAAGGTTGTCTATTGTCGACATTTTTGTTACTCTAATGGATGGTAGCCTTGTCATTATGGAAGGTATTTTGTTGTCTATATTTTGGTTACTACAATGGATTGTAGCCTTGTCATTATAGAACATAGTCTATTGTAGATATTTTTGTTACTCCAATGCATGGTAGCCTTGTCATTATGGAAGGTAGTCTATTGTAGAGATTTTTTTTACTCCAATGGATGGTAGCCTTGTCATTATGGAAGGTAGTCTGTTTTCGAGTCTTTTCTTACTCCAATGGATGGTAGCCTTGTCACTATGGAAGGTAGTCTGTTGTTCATATTATTGTTACTACAATGGATGGTAGCCTTGTCATTATGGAAGGTAGTTTGTTGTCGAGATTTTTGTTATTCCAAATGATGTTAGCCTTGTCGTTATGGAAGGTAGTCTATTGTCGATATTTTTGTTACTCCAATGGATGGTAGCCTTGTCATTATGGAAGGTAGTCCGCTGTCGAGATTTTTGTTACTCCAATGGATGGTAGTCTTGTCATTATGGAAGGTAGTTTGTTGTAGAGATTTTTGTTACTCCAATGAATGCTAGCCTTGTCATTAGGGAAGGTAGTCTGTCGTTGTCATTTTTGTCACTCCAATGGATTGTCGCCTTATAACTATGAAGCTAGACTATTGTTCATATTTTTGTTACTCGAATGGATGGTAGCCTTGTCATTATGGAAGGTAGTCTATTGTCGAGATTTTTGTTACTCCAATGGATGGTAGCATTATCATTTTGGAAGGTTGTCTGTTGTCGAGATTTTTGTTACTCTAATGGATGGTAGCTTTGTCATTATGTAACGTATTTTGTTGTATATATTTTGGTTACTACAATGGATTGTAGCCTTGTCATTATGGAACATAGTCTATTGTAGATATTTTTGTTACTCCAATGCATCGTAGCCTTGTCATTATGGAAGGTAGTCTGTTGTCGAGATTTTTGTTACTCCAATGGATGGTAGCCTTGTCTTTATGGAAGGTAGTCTGTTTTCGAGATTTTTCTTACTCCAATGGATGGTAGCCTTGTCACTATGGAAGGTAGTCTTTTGTTCATATTTTTCTTACTACAATGGATGGTATCCTTGTTATTATGGAAGGTAGTTTGTTGTCGATATTTTTGTTACTCCAATGGATGGGAGCGTTGTCATTATGGAAGGTAGTCTGTTGTCGAGATTTTTGTTACTTCAATGGATGGTAGCCTTGTCATTATGGAAGGTAGTTTGTTGTCGAGATTTTTGTTACTCCAATGGATGATAACCTTGTCATTATGGAAGGTAGTCTGTCGTTGTGATTTATGTTACTCCAATGGATACTAGCCTTGTCACTATGGAAGGTATTCTCTTGTTCATATTTTTGTTACTCCAATGGATGGTAGCCTTGTCATTATGGAAGGTAGTCTATTTTCGAGATTTTTGTTACTCTAATGGATGGTAGCCTTGTTATTATGGAAGGTAGTTGTTGTCGATATTTTTATTACTCCAATGGATGCTAGGCTTATCATTATGGAAGGTAGTATGTTTTCGATATCCTTGTTACTCCAATGGATTGTAGCCTTGTCCTTATGAAACATAGTCTGTTGTCGATGTTTTTGTTACTCCAATCGATGGTATCGTTGTCATTATGGAAAGTAGTTTGTTGTCGAGATTTTTGTTATTCCAATGGATGGTAGCCTTGTCATTATGGAAGGTAGTCTGTTGTTGATATTTTTGTTACTCCAATGGATGGTAGCCTTGTCATTATGGAAAGTAGTCCGCTGTCGAGATTTTTGTTACTCCACTGGATGGTAGCCTTGTCATTATGGATGGTAGTTTGTTGTAGTTTTTTTTGTTACTCCAATGGATGCTAGCCTTGTCATTAGGGAAGGTAGTCTATCATTGTGATTTTTGTCATTCTAATGGATTGTAGCCTTGTAACTATGAAGCTAGTCTATTGTTCATATTTTTGTTACTCCAATGGATGGTAGCCTCGTCATTATGGAAGGTAGTCTATTGTCGAGATTTTTGTTACTCCAATGGATGGTAGCCTTGTCATTATGGAAGGTAGTTTGTTGTTCATATTTTTGTTACTCGGATGGATGGTAGCCTTGTCATTATGGAAGGTAGTCTATTGTCGAGATTTTTGTTACTCCAATGGATGGTAGCCTTGTCATTATTGAAGGTAGTTTGTTGTTTATATTTTTGTTACTCGAATGGATGGTATCCTTGTCATTATGGAAGGTAGTCTATTGTCATGATTTTTGTTACTCCAATGGATGGTAGCATTATCATTATGGAAGGTTGTCTATTGTCGAGATTTTTGTTACTCTAATGGATGGTAGCCTTGTCATTATGGAAGGTACTTTGTTGTCTATGTTTTGGTAACTACAATGGATTGTAGCCTTGTCATTATGGAACATAGTCTATGGTAGATATTTTTGTTACTCCAATGCATGGTAGCCTTGTCATTATGGAAGGTAGTATGTTGTCGAGATTTTTGTTACTCCAATGGATAGTTGCTTTGTCACTATGGAAGGTAGTCTGTTGTTCATATTATTGTTACTACAATGGATGGTAGCCTTGTCATTATGGAAGGTAGTTTGTTGTCGAGATTTTTGTTATTCCAAAGGATGGCAGCCATGCCATTATGGAAGGTAGTTTGTTGTCGATATTTTTGTTACTCCAATGGATGGGAGCGTTGTCATTATGGAATCTAGTCTCTTGTCGAGATTTTTGTTACTTCAATGGATGGTATCCTTGTCATTATGGAAGGTAGTTTGTTGTCGAGATTTTTGTTACTCCAATGGATGATAGCCTTGTCATTATGGAAGGTAGTCTGTCATTGTGATTTATGTCACTCCAATGGATGCTATCCTTGTCACTATGGAAGGTATTCTCTTGTTCATATTTTTGTTACTCCAATGGATGGTAGCCTTGTCATTATGGAAGGTAGTCTATTGTCGAGATTTTTCTTATTCCAATGGATGGTAGCCTTGTCATTACGGAAGGTTGTCTGTTGTCGAGATTTTTGTTACTCTAATGGATGGTAGCCTTGTAATTATCGAAGGTAGTCTATTTTAGAGATTTTTGTTACTCTAATGGATGGTAGCCTTGTTATTATGGAAGGTAGATGTTATCGATATTTTTATTACTCCAATGGATGCTAGCCTTGTCATTATGGAAGGTAGTATGTTTTCGATATCCTTGTTACTCCAATTGATTGTAGCCTTGTCATTATGGAACGTAGTCTGTTGTCGATGTTTTTGTTACTCCAATAGATGGTATCGTTGTCATTATGGAAAGCAGTTTGTTGTCGAGATTTTTGTTATTCCAATGGATGGTAGCCTTGTCATTATGGAAGGTAGTTTGTTGTTGATATTTTTGTTACTCCAATGGATGGTAGCCTTGTCATTATGGAAGGTAGTCTGCTGTCGAGATTTTTGTTACTCCAATGGATGGTAGCCTTGTCATTATGGAAGGTAGTTTGTTGTAGAGATATTTGTTACTCTAATGGATGCTAGCCTTGTCATTAGGGAAGGTAGTCTATCATTGTGATTTTTGGCACTCCAATGGATTGTAGCCTTGTAACTATCAAGCTAGTCTATTGTTTATATTTTTGTTACTCCAATGGATGGTTGCCTTGTCATTATGGAAGGTATTCTATTGTCTAGATTTTTATTACTCTAATGGATGGTAGCCTTGTCATTATGGAAGGTAGTTTGTTGTTCATATTTTTGTTATTCGAATGGATGGTAGCCTTGTCATTATGGAAGGTAGTCTATTGTCGAGATTTTTGTTACTCCAATGGATGGTAGCATTATCATTATGGAAGGTTGTCTATTGTCGAGATTTTTGTTACAATAATGGATGGTAGCCTTGTCATTATGGAAGGTATTTTGTTGTTGATATTTTGGTTACTACAATGGATTGTAGCCTTGTCATTATGGAACATAGTCTATTGTAGATATTTTTGTTACTCCAATGCATGGTAGCCTTGTCATTATGGAAGGTAGTATGTTGTCGAGATTTTTGTTACTCCAATGGATGGTAGCCTTGTCATTATGGAAGGTAGTCTGTTTTCGAGTCTTTTCTTACTCCAATGGATATTAGCCTTGTCACTATGGAAGGTAGTCTGTTTTTCATATTATTGTTACTACATTGGATGGTAGCCTTGTCATTATGGAAGGTAGTTTGTTGTCGAGATTTTTGTTATTCCAAAGGATGGTAGCCTTGTCATTATGGAAGGTAGTTTGTTGTCGATATTTTTGTTACTCCAATGCATGGGAGCGTTGTCATTATGGAATGTAGTCTCTTGTCGAGATTTTTGTTACTCCAATGGATGGTAGCCTTGTCATTATGGAAGGTAGTCTGTTTACGAGATTTTTTTTTACTCCAATGGATGGTAGCCTTGTCACTATGGAATGTAGTCTGTTGTTCATATTTTTGTTACTACAATTGATGGTAGCCTTGTCATTATGGAAGGTAGTTTGTTGTCGAGATTTTTGTTATTCCAAAGGATGGTAGCCTTGTCATTATGGAAGGTAGTTTGTTGTAGTTTTTTTTGTTACTCCAATGGATGCTAGCCTTGTCATTAGGGAAGGTAGTCTATCATTGTGATTTTTGTCATTCTAATGGATTGTAGCCTTGTAACTATAAAGCTAGTCTATTGTTCATATTTTTGTTACTCCAATGGATGGTAACCTCGTCATTATGGAAGGTAGTCTATTGTCGAGATTTTTGTTACTCCAATGGATGGTAGCCTTGTCATTATGGAAGGTAGTTTGTTGTTCATATTTTTGTTACTCGAATGGATGGTAGCCTTGTCATTATGGAAGGTAGTCTATTGTCGAGATTTTTGTTACTCCAATGGATGGTAGCCTTGTCATTATTGAAGGTAGTTTGTTGTTTATATTTTTGTTACTCGAATGGATGGTATCCTTGTCATTATGGAAGGTAGTCTATTGTCGAGATTTTTGTTACTCTAATGGATGGTAGCATTATCATTATGGAAGGTTGTCTATTGTCGAGATTTTTGTTACTCTAATGGATGGTAGCCTTCTCATTATGGAAGGTATTTTGTTGTCTATGTTTTGGTAACTACAATGGATTGTAGCCTTGTCATTATGGAACATAGTCTATGGTAGATATTTTTGTTACTCCAATGCATGGTAGCCTTGTCATTATGGAAGGTAGTATGTTGTCGAGATTTTTGTTACTCCAATGGATAGTTGCTTTGTCACTATGGAATGTAGTCTGTTGTTCATATTATTGTTACTACAATGGATGGTAGCCTTGTCATTATGGAAGGTAGTTTGTTGTCGAGATTTTTGTTATTCCAAAGGATGGCAGCCTTGTCATTATGGAAGGTAGTTTGTTGTCGATATTTTTGTTACTCCAATGGATGGGAGCGTTGTCATTATGGAATGTAGTCTCTTGTCGAGATTTTTGTTACTTCAATGGATGGTATCCTTGTCATTATGGAAGGTAGTTTGTTGACGAGATTTTTGTTACTCCAATGGATGATAGCCTTGTCATTATGGAAGGTAGTCTGTCATTGTGATTTATGTCACTCCAATGGATGTTATCCTTGTCACTATGGAAGGTATTCTCTTGTTCATATTTTTGTTACTCCAATGGATGGTAGCCTTGTCATTATGGAAGGTAGTCTATTGTCGAGATTTTTCTTACTCCAATGGATGGTAGCCTTGTCATTACGGAAGGTTGTTTGTTGTCGAGATTTTTGTTACTCTAATGGATGGTAGCCTTGTCATTATCGAAGGTAGTCTATTTTAGAGATTTTTCTTACTCCAATGGATGGTAGCCTTGTCATTACGGAAGGTTGTCTGTTGTCGAGATTTTTGTTACTCTAATGGATGGTAGCCTTGTCATTATCGAAGGTAGTCTATTTTAGAGATTTTTGTTACTCTAATGGATGGTAGCCTTGTTATTATGGAAGGTAGATGTTATCGATATTTTTATTACTCCAATGGATGCTAGCCTTGTCATTATGGAAGGTAGTATGTTTTCGATATCCTTGTTACTCCAATTGATTGTAGCCTTGTCATTATGGAACGTAGTCTGTTGTCGATGTTTTTGTTACTCCAATAGATGGTATCGTTGTCATTATGGAAAGCAGTTTGTTGTCGAGATTTTTGTTATTCCAATGGATGGTAGCCTTGTCATTATGGAAGGTAGTTTGTTGTTGATATTTTTGTTACTCCAATGGATGGTAGCCTTGTCATTATGGAAGGTAGTCTGCTGTCGAGATTTTTGTTACTCCAATGGATGGTAGCCATGTCATTATGGAAGGTAGTTTGTTGTAGAGATATTTGTTACTCTAATGGATGCTAGCCTTGTCATTAGGGAAGGTAGTCTATCATTGTGATTTTTGGCACTCCAATGGATTGTAGCCTTGTAACTATCAAGCTAGTCTATTGTTTATATTTTTGTTACTCCAATGGATGGTTGCCTTGTCATTATGGAAGGTATTCTATTGTCTAGATTTTTATTACTCTAATGGATGGTAGCCTTGTCATTATGGAAGGTAATTTGTTGTTCATATTTTTGTTATTCGAATGGATGGTAGCCTTGTCATTATGGAAGGTAGTCTATTGTCGAGATTTTTTTTACTCCAATGGATGGTAGCATTATCATTATGGAAGGTTGTCTATTGTCGATATTTTTGTTACACTAATGGATGGTAGCCTTGTCATTATGGAAGGTATTTTGTTGTTGATATTTTGGTTACTACAATGGATTGTAGCCTTGTCATTATGGAACATAGTCTATTGTAGATATTTTTGTTACTCCAATGCATGGTAGCCTTGTCATTATGGAAGGTAGTATGTTGTCGAGATTTTTGTTACTCCAATGGATGGTAGCCTTGTCATTATGGAAGGTAGTCTGTTTTCGAGTCTTTTCTTACTCCAATGGATAGTAGCCTTGTCACTATGGAAGGTAGTCTGTTTTTCATATTATTGTTACTACATTGGATGGTAGCCTTGTCATTATGGAAGGTAGTTTGTTGTCGAGATTTTTGTTATTCCAAAGGATGGTAGCCTTGTCATTATGGAAGGTAGTTTGTTGTCGATATTTTTGTTACTCCAATGCATGGGAGCGTTGTCATTATGGAATGTAGTCTCTTGTCGAGATTTTTGTTACTCCAATGGATGGTAGCCTTGTCATTATGGAAGGTAGTCTGTTTATGAGATTTTTTTTTACTCCAATGGATGGTAGCCTTGTCACTATGGAATGTAGTCTGTTGTTCGTATTTTTGTTACTACAATTGATGGTAGCCTTGTCATTATGGAAGGTAGTTTGTTGTCGAGATTTTTGTTATTCCAAAGGATTGTAGCCTTGTCATTATGGAAGGTAGTTTGTTGTAGTTTTTTTAGTTACTCCAATGGATGCTAGCCTTGTCATTAGGGAAGGTAGTCTATCATTGTGATTTTTGTCATTCTAATGGATTGTAGCCTTGTAACTATGAAGCTAGTCTATTGTTCATATTTTTGTTACTCCAATGGATGGTAACCTCGTCATTATGGAAGGTAGTCTATTGTCGAGATTTTTGTTACTCCAATGGATGGTAGCCTTGTCATTATGGAAGGTAGTTTGTTGTTCATATTTTTGTTACTCGAATGGATGGTAGCCTTGTCATTATGGAAGGTAGTCTATTGTCGAGATTTTTGTTACTCCAATGGATGGTAGCCTTGTCATTATTGAAGGTAGTTTGTTGTTTATATTTTTGTTACTCGAATGGATGGTATCCTTGTCATTATGGAAGGTAGTCTATTGTCGAGATTTTTGTTACTCCAATGGATGGTAGCATTATCATTATGGAAGGTTGTCTATTGTCGAGATTTTTGTTACTCTAATGGATGGTAGCCTTGTCATTATGGAAGGTATTTTGTTGTCTATGTTTTGGTAACTACAATGGATTGTAGCCTTGTCATTATGGAACATAGTCTATGGTAGATATTTTTGTTACTCCAATGCATGGTAGCCTTGTCATTATGGAAGGTAGTATGTTGTCGAGATTTTTGTTACTCCAATGGATAATTGCTTTGTCACTATGGAAGGTAGTCTGTTGTTCATATTATTGTTACTACAATGGATGGTAGCCTTGTCATTATGGAAGGTAGTTTGTTGTCGATATTTTTGTTACTCCAATGGATGGGAGCGTTGTCATTATGGAATGTAGTCTCTTGTCGAGATTTTTGTTACTTCAATGGATGGTATCCTTGTCATTATGGAAGGTAGTTTGTTGTCGAGATTTTTGTTACTCCAATGGATGATAGCCTTGTCATTATGGAAGGTAGTCTGTCATTGTAATTTATGTCACTCCAGTGGATGCTATCCTTGTCACTATGGAAGGTATTCTCTTGTTCATATTTTTGTTACTCCAATGGATGGTAGCCTTGTCATTATGGAAGGTAGTCTATTTTCGAGATTTTTCTTACTCCAATGGATGGTAGCCTTGTCATTACGGAAGGTTGTCTGTTGTCGAGATTTTTGTTACTCTAATGGATGGTAGCCTTGTCATTATTGAAGGTAGTCTATTTTAGAGATTTTTGTTACTCTAATGGATGGTAGCCTTGTTATTATGGAAGGTAGATGTTATCGATATTTTTATTACTCCAATGGATGCTAGCCTTGTCATTATGGAAGGTAGTATGTTTTCGATATCCTTGTTACTCCAATTGATTGTAGCCTTGTCATTATGGAACGTAGTCTGTTGTCGATGTTTTTGTTACTCCAATAGAAGGTATCGTTGTCATTATGGAAAGCAGTTTGTTGTCGAGATTTTTGTTATTCCAATGGATGGTAGCCTTGTCATTATGGAAGGTAGTTTGTTGTTGATATTTTTGTTACTCCAATGGATGGTAGCCTTGTCATTATGGAAGGTAGTCTGCTGTCGAGATTTTTGTTACTCCAATGGATGGTAGCCTTGTCATTATGGAAGGTAGTTTGTTGTAGAGATATTTGTTACTCTAATGGATGCTAGCCTTGTCATTAGGGAAGGTAGTCTATCATTGTGATTTTTGGCACTCCAATGGATTGTAGCCTTGTAACTATCAAGCTAGTCTATTGTTTATATTTTTGTTACTCCAATGGATGGTTGCCTTGTCATTATGCAAGGTATTCTATTGTCTAGATTTTTATTACTCTAATGGATGGTAGCCTTGTCATTATGGAAGGTAGTTTGTTGTTCATATTTTTGTTATTCGAATGGATGGTAGCCTTGTCATTATGGAAGGTAGTCTATTGTCGAGATTTTTGTTACTCCAATGGATGGTAGCATTATCATTATGGAAGGTTGTCTATTGTCGAGATTTTTGTTACACTAATGGATGGTAGCCTTGTCATTATGGAAGGTATTTTGTTGTTGATATTTTGGTTACTACAATGGATTGTAGCCTTGTCATTATGGAACATAGTCTATTGTAGATATTTTTGTTACTCCAATGCATGGTAGCCATGTCATTATGGAAGGTAGTATGTTGTCGACATTTTTGTTACTCCAATGGATGGTAGCCTTGTCATTATGGAAGGTAGTCTGTTTTCGAGTCTTTTCTTACTCCAATGGATAGTAGCCTTGTCATTATGGAAGGTAGCCTTGTCACAATGGAAGGTATTCTCTTGTTCATATTTTTGTTACTCCAATGGATGGTAGCCTTGTCATTATGGAAGGTAGTCTATTGTCGAGATTTTTGTTACTCTAATGGATGGTAGCCTTGTCATTATGGAAGGTTGTCTGTTGTCGAGATTTTTGTTACTCTAATGGATGGTAGCCTTGTCATTATCGAAGGTAGTCTGTTTTCGAGATTTTTGTAACTCTAATGGATGGTAGCCTTGTTATTATGGAAGGTAGTTGTTATCAATATTTTTATTACTCCAATGGATGCTAGCCTTGTCATTATGGAAGGTAGTTTGTTGTCGATGTTTTTGTTACTCCAATCGATGGTATCGTTGTCATTATGGAAAGTAGTTTGTTGTCGAGATTTTTGTTATTCCAATGGATGGTAGCCTTGTCATTATGGAAGGTAGTCTGTTGTCAATATTTTTGTTACTCCAATGGATGGTAGCCTTGTCATTATGGAAGGTAGTCCTCTGTCGTGATTTTTGTTACTCCAATTGATGGTAGCCTTTTCATTATGGAAGGTAGTTTATTGTAGAGATTTTTGTTACTCCAATGGATGCTAGCCTTGTCATTAGGGAAGGTAGTCTATCATTGTGATTTTTGGAACTCCAATGGATTGTAGCCTTGTAACTATGAATCTAGTGTATTGTTCATATTTTTGTTACTCCAATGGATGGTAGCCTTGTCATTATGGAAGGTATTCTATTGTCGAGATTTTTGTTACTCCAATGGATGGTAGCCTTGTCATTATGGAAGGTAGTTTGTTGTTCATATTTTTGTTACTCGAATGGATGGTAGCCTTGTCATTATGGAAGGTAGTCTATTGTTGAGATAGTTGTTACTCCAATGGATGGTAGCATTATCATTATGAAAGGTTGTCAATTGTCGAGATTTTTGTTACTCTAATGGATGGTAGCCTTGTCATTATGGAAGGTATTTTGTTGTCGATATTTTGGTTACTACAATGGATTGTAGCCTTGTCATTATGGAAGGTAGTCTGTTGTCGAGATTTTTGTTATTCCAATGGATGGTAGCCTTGTCATTATGCAAGCTAGTATGTTGTCGAGATTTTTGTTACTCCAATGGATGCTTTCCTTGTCATTATGGAAGGTAGTTCGTCGTTGTGATTTTTGTCACTCCAATGGATGGTAGCCTTGTCACTATGGAAGGTAGTCTGTTATTCATATTTTTGTTACTCCAATGGATGGTAGCCTTGTCACTATGGAAGGTAGTCTGTTATTCATATTTTTGTTACTCCAATAGATGGTAGCCTTGTCATTATGGAAGGTAGTCTATTGTCGAGATTTTTGTTACTCCAATGGACGGTAGCCTTGTCATTATTGAAGGTTGTCTATTGTCGAGATTTTTGTTACTCTAATGGATGGTAGCCTTGTCATTATGGAAGGTAGTCTGTTTTCAAGATTTTTGTTACTCCAATGGATGGTATCATTGTCATTATGGATGGTAGTCTATTGTCGAGATTTTTGTTATTCCAATGGATTATAGCCTTGTCATTATGGAATGTAGTCTGTTGTCGATGTTTTTGTTACTCCAATCGATGGTATCGTTGTCATTATGGAAAGTAGTCTATTGTCGAGATTTTTGTTATTCCAATGGATGGTAGCCTTGTCATTATGGAAGGTAGTCTGTTGTCGATATTTTTGTTATTCCAATGGATGGTAGCCTTGTCATTATGAAAGGTAGACCGCTGTCGAGATTTTTGTTACTCCAATGGATGGTAGCCTTGTCATTATGGAAGGTAGTTTGTTGTAGAGATTTTTGTTAATCCAATGGATGCTAGCCTTGTCATTAGGGAAGGTAGTCTATCATTGTGATTTTTGTCACTCCAATGGATTGTAGCCTTGTAATTATGGAAGCTAGTCTATTGTTTATATTTTTGTTACTCCAATGAATGGTTGCCTTGTCATTATGGAAGGTAGTCTACTGTCGAGATTTTTGTTACTCCAATGGATGCTAGCCTTGTCATTATGGAAGGTAGTCTGTCGTTGTGATTTATGTCACTTCAATGGATGGTAGCCTTGTCACTATGGAAGGTAGTCTGTTGTTCATATTTTTGTTACTCCAATGGATGGTAGCCTTGTCATTATGGAAGGTAGTCTATTGTCAAGATTTTTGTTACTCCAATGGACGGTAGAATTATCATTATGGAAGGTTGTCTGTTGTCGAGATTTTTGTTACTATAATGGATGGTAGCCTTGTCATTATGGAAGGTAGTCTATTTTCAAGATTTTTGTTACTCCAATGGATGCTTGCCTTGTCATTATGGAAGGTAGTCTGTCGTTGTGATTTACGTCACTCCAATGGATGGTAGCCTTGTCACTATCAAAGGTAGTCTGTTGTTCATTTTTTTTGTTACTCAAATGGATGGTAGCCTTGTCATTATAAAAGCTAGTCTATTGTCGAGATTTTGGTTACTACAATTGATGGTAGCCTTGTCGTTATGGAACATAGTCTATTGTAGATATTTTTGTTACTCTAATACATGGTAGCCTTGTCATTATGGAAGGTAGTCTGTTGTCGAGATTTTTTTACTCCAATGGATGGAAGCATTATCATTATGAAAGGTAGTTTGTTGTTGATATCTTTGTTACTCCAATGTATTGTAGCCTTTTCTTTATGGAAGGTTGTCTGTTGTCGTGATTTTTGTTACTCCAATGGATGGTATCATTGTCATTATGGATGGTAGTCTGTTGTCGAGAATTTTGTTACTCCAATGGATGGTAGCCTTGTCATTATGGAACGTAGTCTGTTGTCGATGTTTTTATTACTCCAATGGATGGTAGCCTTGTCATTATGGAAGGTAGTCTGTTGTCAAGATTTTTGTTATTCCAATGGATGGTAGCCTTGTCATTATGGAAGGTAGTATGTTGTCGATATTTTTGTTACTCCAATGGATGCTTTCCTTGTCATTATGGAAGGTACTCTGTCATTGTGATTTCTGTCACTTCAATGGATGGTAGTCTTGTCAAAATGGAAGGTAGTCTGTTGTTCATATTTTTGTTACTCCAATGGATGGTAGCCTTGTCATTATGGAAGGTAGTCTATTGTCGAGATTTTTGTTACTCCAATGGATGGTAGCCTTGTCATTATTAAAGGTTGTCTATTGTCGAGATTTTTGTTACTCTAATGGATGGTAACCTTGTCATTATGGAAGGTAGTCTGTTTTCAAGATTTTTGTTACTCCAATGGATCGTAGCCTTGTCATTATGGAATGTAGTCTATTGTCGAGATTTTTGTTACTCCGATGGATGGTATCATTGTCATTATGGATGGTAGTCTATTGTCGAGATTTTTGTTATTCCAATGGATTGTATCCTTCTCATTATGGAATGTAGTCTGTTGTCGATGCTTTTGTTACTCCAATCGATGGTATCATTGTCATTATGGAAAGTAGTGTGTTTTCGAGATTTTTGTTATTCCAAACGATGGTAGCCTTGTCATTATGGAAAGTAGTTTGTTGTCGATATTTTTATTACTCCAATGGATGGGAGCGTTGACATTATGGAAGGTAGTCTGTTGTCGAGAATTTTGTTACTGCAATGGATGGTAGCCTTGTCATTATGGAAGGTAGTTTGTTGTCCAGATTTTTGTTACTCCAATGGATGATAGCCTTGTCATTATGGAAGGTAGTCTGTCGTTGTGATTTATGTCACTCCAATGGATGCTAGCCTTGTCACTATGGAAGGTATTCTCTTGTTCATATTTTTGTTACTCCAATGGATGGTAGCCTTGTTATTATGGAAGGTAGTCTATTGTCGAGATTTTTGTCACTCCAATGGATGGTAGCCTTGTCAGTATGGAAGGTTGTCTGTTGTTGAGATTTTTGTTACTCTAACGGATGGTAGCATTGTCATTATCGAAGGTAGTCTATTTTCGAGATTTTGTTAGTCTAATGGATAGTAGCCTTGTTATTATGGAAGGTAGTTTGTTGTCGATATTTTTATTACTCCAATGGATGCTAGCCTTGTCATTATGGAAGGTAGTCTGTTGTCAAGATTTTTGTTATTCCAATGGATGGTAGCCTTGTCATTATGGAAGGTAGTATGTTGTCGATATTTTTGTTACTCCAATGGATGCTTTCCTTGTCATTATGGAAGGTAGTCTGTCGTTGTGATTTCTGTCACTTCAATGGATGGTAGCCTTGTCAAAATGGAAGGTAGTCTGTTGTTCATATTTTTGTTACTCCAATGGATGGTAGCCTTGTCATTATGGAAGGTAGTCTATTGTCGAGATTTTTTTTACTCCAATGGATGGTAGCCTTGTCATTATTGAAGGTTGTCTATTGTCGAGATTTTTGTTACTTTAATGGATGGTAACCTTGTCATTATGGAAGGTAGTCTGTTTTCAAGATTTTTGTTACTCCAATGGATGGTAGCCTTGTCATTATGGAATGTAGTCTATTGTCGAGATTTTTGTTACTCCAATCGATGGTATCGTTGTCATTATGGAAAGTAGTTTGTTGTCGAGATTTTTGTTATTCCAAACAATGGTAGCCTTGTCATTATGGAAGGTAGTCTGTCGTTGTGATTTACGTCACTCCAATGGATGGTAGCCTTGTCACTATCAAAGGTAGTCTGTTGTTCATTTTTTTTGTTACTCAAATGGATGGTAGCCTTGTCATTATAAAAGCTAGTCTATTGTCGAGATTTTGGTTACTACAATTGATGGTAGCCTTGTCGTTATGGAACATAGTCTATTGTAGATATTTTTGTTACTCTAATACATGGTAGCCTTGTCATTATGGAAGGTAGTCTGTTGTCGAGATTTTTTTACTCCAATGGATGGTAGCATTATCATTATGAAAGGTAGTTTGTTGTCGATATCTTTGTTACTCCAATGTATTGTAGCCTTTTCTTTATGGAAGGTTGTCTGTTGTCGTGATTTTTGTTACTCCAATGGATGGTATCATTGTCATTATGGATGGTAGTCTGTTGTCGAGAATTTTGTTACTCCAATGGATGGTAGCCTTGTCATTATGGAACGTAGTCTGTTGTCGATGTTTTTATTACTCCAATGGATGGTAGCCTTGTCATTATGGAAGGTAGTCTGTTGTCAAGATTTTTGTTATTCCAATGGATGGTAGCCTTGTCATTATGGAAGGTAGTATGTTGTCGATATTTTTGTTACTCCAATGGATGCTTTCCTTGTCATTATGGAAGGTACTCTGTCATTGTGATTTCTGTCACTTCAATGGATGGTAGTCTTGTCAAAATGGAAGGTAGTCTGTTGTTCATATTTTTGTTACTCCAATGGATGGTAGCCTTGTCATTATGGAAGGTAGTCTATTGTCGAGATTTTTGTTACTCCAATGGATGGTAGCCTTGTCATTATTAAAGGTTGTCTATTGTCGAGATTTTTGTTACTCTAATGGATGGTAACCTTGTCATTATGGAAGGTAGTCTGTTTTCAAGATTTTTGTTACTCCAATGGATCGTAGCCTTGTCATTATGGAATGTAGTCTATTGTCGAGATTTTTGTTACTCCGATGGATGGTATCATTGTCATTATGGATGGTAGTCTATTGTCGAGATTTTTGTTATTCCAATGGATTGTATCCTTCTCATTATGGAATGTAGTCTGTTGTCGATGCTTTTGTTACTCCAATCGATGGTATCATTGTCATTATGGAAAGTAGTTTGTTGTCGAGATTTTTGTTATTCCAAACGATGGTAGCCTTGTCATTATGGAAAGTAGTTTGTTGTCGATATTTTTATTACTCCAATGGATGGGAGCGTTGACATTATGGAAGGTAGTCTGTTGTCGAGAATTTTGTTACTGCAATGGATGGTAGCCTTGTCATTATGGAAGGTAGTTTGTTGTCCAGATTTTTGTTACTCCAATGGATGATAGCCTTGTCATTATGGAAGGTAGTCTGTCGTTGTGATTTATGTCACTCCAATGGATGCTAGCCTTGTCACTATGGAAGGTATTCTCTTGTTCATATTTTTGATACTCCAATGGATGGTAGCCTTGTTATTATGGAAGGTAGTCTATTGTCGAGATTTTTGTCACTCCAATGGATGGTAGCCTTGTCAGTATGGAAGGTTGTCTGTTGTTGAGATTTTTGTTACTCTAACGGATGGTAGCATTGTCATTATCGAAGGTAGTCTATTTTCGAGATTTTGTTAGTCTAATGGATGGTAGCCTTGTTATTATGGAAGGTAGTTTGTTGTCGATATTTTTATTACTCCAATGGATGCTAGCCTTGTCATTATGGAAGGTAGTCTGTTGTCAAGATTTTTGTTATTCCAATGGATGGTAGCCTTGTCATTATGGAAGGTAGTATGTTGTCGATATTTTTGTTACTCCAATGGATGCTTTCCTTGTCATTATGGAAGGTAGTCTGTCGTTGTGATTTCTGTCACTTCAATGGATGGTAGCCTTGTCAAAATGGAAGGTAGTCTGTTGTTCATATTTTTGTTACTCCAATGGATGGTAGCCTTGTCATTATGGAAGGTAGTCTATTGTCGAGATTTTTTTTACTCCAATGGATGGTAGCCTTGTCATTATTGAAGGTTGTCTATTGTCGAGATTTTTGTTACTTTAATGGATGGTAACCTTGTCATTATGGAAGGTAGTCTGTTTTCAAGATTTTTGTTACTCCAATGGATGGTAGCCTTGTCATTATGGAATGTAGTCTATTGTCGAGATTTTTGTTACTCCAATCGATGGTATCGTTGTCATTATGGAAAGTAGTTTGTTGTCGAGATTTTTGTTATTCCAAACAATGGTAGCCTTGTCATTATGGAAAGTAGTTTGTTGTCAATATTTTTATTACTCCAATGGATGAGAGCGTTGATATTATGGAAGGTAGTCTGTTGTCGAGATTTTTGTTACTTCAATGGATGGTAGCCTTGTCATTATGGAAGGTAGTTTGTTGTCGTGATTTTTGTTACTCCAATGCATGCTAGCCTTGTCACTATGGAAGGTATTCTCTTGTTCATATTTTTGTTAATCCAATGGATGGTAGCCTTGACATTATGGAAGGTAGTCTATTGTCGAGATTTTTGTCACTCCAATGGATGGTAGCCTTGTCATTATGGAAGGATGTCTGTTGTCGAGATTTTTGTTACTCTAATGGATGGTAGCCTTGTCATTATCGAAGGTAGTGTATTTTCGAGATTTTGTTAGTCTAATGGATGGTAGCCTTGTTATTATGGAAGGTAGTTTGTTGTCGATATTTTTATTACTCCAATGGATGCTAGCCTTGTCATTATGGAAGGTAGTATGTTTTCGATATCCTTGTTACTCCAATGGATTGTAGCCTTGTCATTATGGAAGGTAGTCCGTTGTCGAGATTTTTGTTACTCCAATGGATGGTATCCTTGTCATTATGGAAGGTAGTCTGTTTTCAAGATATTTGTTACTCCAATGGATGGTAGCCTTGTCATTATGGAAGGTAATCTGTTGTCGAGATTTTTGTTACTCCAATGGATGTTTGCCTTCTCATTATGGAAGGTAGTCTGTCGTTGTGATTTACGTCACTCCAATGGATGGTAGCGTTGTCACTATCGAAGGTAGTCTGTTGTTCAATTTTTTTTTACTCAAATGGATGGTAGCCTTGTCATTATAAAAGCTAGTCTATTGTCTAGATTTTGGTTACTACAATGGATGTTAGCCTTGTTGTTTTGGAACATAGTCTATTGTAGATATTTTTGTTACTCTAATGCATGGTAGCCTTATCATTATGGAAGGTAGTCTGTTGTCGATATTTTTTTACTCCAATGGATGGTAGCATTAACATTATGAAAGGTAGTCCGTTGTCGATATTTTAGTTACTCCAATGGATGGTAGCCTTGTCATTATGGAAGGTATTATGTTGTCGATATCTTTGTTACTCCAAGGGATTGTAGCCTTTTCATTATGGAAGGTAGTCTGTTGTCGTGATTTTTGTTACTCCAACGAATGGTATCATTGTCATTGTGGATGGTAGTCTGTTGTTGACAATTTTGTTACTCCAATGGATGGTAGCCTTCTCATTATGGAACGTAGTCTGTTGTGGATGTTTTTCTTACTCCAATGGATGGTAGCCTTGTCATTATGGAAGGTAGTGTGTTGTCGAGATTTTTGTTATTCTAATGGATGGTAGCCTTGTCATTATGGAAGGTAGTATGTTATCGACATTTTTGTTACTCCAATGGATGCTTTCCTTGTCATTATGGAAGGTAGTCTGTCATTGTGATTTCTGTCACTCCAATGGATGGTAGCCTTCTCACAATGGAAGGTAGTTTGTTGTTCATATTTTTGTTACTCCAATGGATGGTAGCCTTGTCATTATGGAAGGTAGTCTATTGTCGAGATTTTTGTTACTCCAATGGATGGTAGCCTTGTCACTATGGAAGGTAGTCTGTTTTTCATATTTTTGTTACTCCAATGGATGGTATCCTTGTCATTATGGAAGGTAGTCTATTTTCGAGATTTTTGTTACTCCAATGGATTATAGAATTATCATTAAAGAAGGTTGTCTGTTGTCGATATATTTGTTACTATAATGGATGGTAGCCTTGTCATTATGGAAGGTAGTCTGTTTTCAAGATTTTTATTACTCCAATGGATGCTTGCCTTGTCATTATGGAAGGTAGTTTTTCATTGTGAATTACGTCACTATGGATGGTAGCCTTGTCACTATCAAAGGTAGTCTGTTGTTCATTTTTTTGTTACTCAAATGGATGGTAGCCTTGTCATTATAAAAGCTAGTCTATTGTCGAGATTTTGGTTACTACAATGGATGGTAGCCTTGTCGTTATGGAACATAGTCTATTGTAGATATTTTTGTTACTCTAATACATGGTAGCCTTGTCATTATGGAAGGTAGTTTGTTGTCGAGATTTTTTTACTCCAATGGATGGTAGCATTATCATTATGAAAGGTAGTCTGTTGTCGATATCTTTGTTACTCCAATGTATTGTAGCCTTTTCATTATGGAAGGTAGTCTCTTGTCGAGAATATTGTTACTCCAATGGATGGTAGCCTTGTCATTATGGAACGTAGTCTGTTGTCGATGTTTTTGTTACTCCAATGGATGGTAGCCTTGTCATTATGGAGGGTAGTCTGTTGTCAATATTTTTGTTATTCCAATGAATGGTAGCCTTGTCATTATGGAAGGTAGTATGTTGTCGATATTTTTGTGACTCCAATGGATGCTTTCCTTGTCATTATGGAAGGTAGTCTGTCGTTGTGATTTCTGTCACTTCAATGGATGGTAGCCTTGTCAAAATGGAAGGTAGTCTGTTGTTCATATTTTTGTTACTCCAATGGATGGTAGCCTTGTCATTATGGAAGGTAGTCTATTGTCGAGATTTTTGTTACTCCAATGGATGGTAGCCTTGTCATTATTGAAGGTTGTCTATTGTCGAGATTTTTCTTACTCTAATGGATGGTAACCTTGTCATTATGGAAGGTAGTCTGTTTTCAAGATTTTTGTTACTCCAATGGATGGTAGCCTTGTCATTATGGAATTTAGTCTATTGTCGAGATTTTTGTTACTCCGATGGATGGTATCGTTGTCATTATGGATGGTAGTCTATTGTCGAGATTTTTGTTATTCCAATGGATTGTATCCTTGTCATTATGGAACGTAGTCTATTGTCGATGTTTTTGTTACTCCAATCGATGGTATCGTTATCATTATGGAAAGTAGTTTGTTGTCGAGATTTTTGTTATTCTAAACGATGGTAGCCTTGTCATTATGGAAAGTAGTTTGTTGTCGATATTTTTATTACTCCAATGGATGGGAGCGTTGACATTATGGAAGGTAGTCTATTGTCGAGATTTTTGTTACTTCAATGGTTCGAGCCTTGTCATTATGGAAGGTAGTTTGTTGTCGAGATTTTTGTTACTCCAATGGATGATAGCCTTGTCATTATGGAAGGTAGTCTGTCGTTGTGATTTATGTCACTCCAATGGATGCTAGCCTTGTCACTATGGAAGGTATTCTCTTGTTCATATTTTTGTTACTCCAATGGATGGTAGCCTTGTCATTATGGAAGGTAGTCTATTGTCGAGATTTTTATCACTCCAATGGATGGTAGCCTTGTCATTATGGAAGGTTGTCTGTTGTCGAGATTTTTGTTACTCTAATGGATGGTAGCCTTGTCATTATCGAAGGTAGTCTATTTTCGAGATTTTGTTAGTCTAATGGATGGTAGCCTTGTTATTATGGAAGGAAGTTTGTTGTCGATATTTTTATTACTCCAATGGATGCTAGCCTTGTCATTATGGAAGGTAGTATGTTTTAGATATCCTTGTTACTCCAATGGATTGTAGCCTTGTCATTATGGAAGGTAGTCTGTTGTCGAGATTTTTGTTACTCCAATGGATGGTAGCCTTGTCATTATGGAAGGTAGTCTGTTTTCAAGATTTTTGTTACTCCAATGGATGGTAGCCTTGTCATTATGGAAGGTAATCTGTTGTCGAGATTTTTGTTACTCCAATGGATGCTTTCCTTCTCATTATGGAAGGTAGTCTGTCATTGTGATTTACGTCACTCCAATGGATGGTAGCGTTTTCACTATCGAAGGTAGTCTGTTGTTCATTTTTTTTTTACTCAAATGGATGGTAGACTTGTCATTATAAAAGCTAGTATATTGTCTAGATTTCGGTTACTACAATGGATGTTAGCCTTGTTGTTATGGAACATAGTCTATTGTAGATATTTTTGTTACTCTAATGCATGGTAGCCTTATCATTATGGAAGATAGTCTGTTGTCGAGATTTTATTACTCCAATGGATGGTAGCATTATCATTATGAAAGGTAGTCTGTTGTCGATATTTTAGTTACTTCAATGGATGGTAGCCTTGTCATTATGGAAGGTAGTTTGTTGTCGAGATTTTTGTTACTCCAATGGATGATAGCCTTGTCATTATGGAAGGTAGTCTGTCATTGTGATTTATGTCACTCCAATGGATGCTAGCCTTGTCCCTATGGAAGGTATTCTCTTGTTCATATTTTTGTTACTCCAATGGATGGTAGCCTTGTCATTATGGAAGGTATTTTGTTGTCTATATTTTTGTTACTACAATGGATTGTAGCCTTGTCATTATGGAACATAGTCTATTGTAGATATTTTTGTTACTCCAATGCATGGTAGCCTTGTCATTATGGAAGGTAGTCTATTGTCGAGATTTTTGTTACTCCAATGGATGGTAGCCTTGTCATTATGGAAGGTAGTATGTTTTAGAGTCTTTTCTTACTCCAATGGATGGTAGCCTTGTCATTATGGAAGGTAGTATGTTGTTCATATTATTGTTACTACAATGGATGGTAGCCTTGTCATTATGGAAGGTAGTTTGTTGTCGAGATTTTTGTTATTCCAAAGGATGGTAGCCTTGTCATTATGGAAGGTAGTTTGTTGTCGATATTTTTGTTACTCCAATGGATGGGAGCGTTGTCATTATGGAAGGTAGTCTGTTGTAGAGATTTTTGTTACTTCAATGGATGGTAGCCTTGTCATTATGGAAGGTAGTTTGTTGTCGAGATTTTTGTTACTCCAATGGATGATAGCCTTGTCATTATGGAAGGTAGTCTGTCATTGTGATTTATGTCACTCCAATGGATGCTAGCCTTGTCACTATGGAAGGTATTCTCTTGTTCATATTTTTGTTACTCCAATGGATGGTAGCCTTGTCATTATGGAAGGTAGTCTATTGTCGAGATTTTTGTTACTCCAATTGATGGTAGCCTTGTCATTATGGAAGGTTGTCTGTTGTCGAGATTTTTGTTACTCTAATGGATGGTAGCCTTGTCATTATCGAAGGTAGTCTGTTTTCTAGATTTTTGTTACTCTAAGGGATGGTAGCCTTGTTATTATGGAACGTAGTTGTTGTCGATATTTTTATTACTCCAATGGATGCTAGCCTTGTCATTATGGAAGGTAGTATGTTTTCGATATCCTTGTTTCTCCAATGGATTGTAGCCTTGTCATTATGGAACGTAGTATGTTGTCGATGTTTTTCTTACTCCAATCGATGGTATCGTTGTCTTTATGGATAGTAGTTTTTTGTCTAGATTTTTGTTATTCCAATTGATGGTAAGCTTGTCATTATGGAAGGTAGTCTATTGTCGATATTTTTGTTACTCCAATGGATGGTAGCCATGTTATTATGGAAGGTAGTCCGCTATCGAGATTTTTGTTACTCCAATATATGGTAGCCTTGTCATTATGGAAGGTAGTTTGTTGTAGAGATTTTTGTTACTCCAATGGATGGGAGCGTTGTCATTATGGAAGGTAGTCTGTTGTCGAGATTTTTGTTACTTCAATGGATGGTAGCCTTGTCAATATGGAAGGTAGTTTGTTGTCGAGATTTTGGTTACTCCAATGGATGATAGCCTTGTCATTATGGAAGGTAGTCTGTCATTGTGATTTATGTCACTCCAATGGATTCTAGCCTTGTCACTATGGAAGGTATTCTCTTCTTCATATTTTTGTTACTCCAATGGATGGTAGCATTATCATTATGAAAGGTAGTCTGTTGTCGATATTTTAGTTACTTCAATGGATGGTAGCCTTGTCATTATGGAAGGTAGTTTGTTGTCGAGATTTTTGTTACTCCAATGGATGATAGCCTTGTCATTATGGAAGGTAGTCTGTCATTGTGATTTATGTCACTCCAATGGATGCTAGCCTTGTCACTATGGAAGGTATTCTCTTGTTCATATTTTTGTTACTCCAATGGATGGTAGCCTTGTCATTATGGAAGGTAGTGTATTGTCGAGATTTTTGTTACTCCAATTGATGGTAGCCTTGTCATTATGAAAGGTTGTCTGTTGTCGAGATTTTTGTTACTCTAATGGATGGTAGCCTTGTCATTATCGAAGGTAGTTTATTTTCTAGATTTTTGTTACTCTAATGGATGGTAGCCTTGTTATTATGGAAGGTAGTTGTTATCGATATTTTTATTACTCCAATGGATGCTAGCCATGTCATTATGGAAGGTAGTATGTTTTCGATATCCTTGTTACTCCAATGGATTGTAGCCTTGTCATTATGGAACGTAGTATGTTGTTGATGTTTTTGTTACTCCAATCGATGGTATCGTTGTCATTATGGAAAGTAGTTTTTTGTCTAGATTTTTGTTATTCCAATGGATGGTAGCCTTGTCATTATGGAAGGTAGTCTATTGTCGATATTTTTGTTACTCCAATGGATGGTAGCCTTGTTATTATGGAAGCTAGTCCGCTGTCGAGATTTTTGTTACTCCAATATATGGTAGCCTTGTCATTATGGAAGGTAGTTTGTTGTAGAGATTTTTGTTACTCCAATGGATAGGAGTGTTGTCATTATGGAAGGTAGTCTGTTGTCGAGATTTTTGTTACTTCAATGGATGGTAGCCTTGTCAATATGGAAGGTAGTTTGTTGTCGAGATTTTTGTTACTCCAATGGATGATAGCCTTGTCATTATGGAAGGTAGTATGTCATTGTGATTTATGTCACTCCAATGGATGCTAGCCTTGTCACTATGGAAGGTATTCTCTTGTTCATATTTTTTTTACTCCAATGGATGGTAGCATTATCATTATGAAAGGTAGTCTGTTGTCGATATTTTAGTTACTTCAATGGATGGTAGCCTTGTCATTATGGAAGGTAGTTTGATGTCGAGATTTTTGTTACTTCAATGGATGATAGCCTTGTCATTATGGAAGGTAGTCTGTCATTGTGATTTATGTCACTCCAATGGATGCTAGCCTTGTCACTATGGAAGGTATTCTCTTGTTCATATTTTTGTTACTCCAATGGATGGTAGCCTTGTCATTATGGAAGGTATTTTGTTGTCTATATTTTGGTTACTACAATGGATTGTAGCCTTGTCATTATGGAACATAGTCTATTGTAGATATTTTTGTTACTCCAATGCATGGTAGCCTTGTCATTATGGAAGGTAGTCTATTGTCGAGATTTTTGTTACTCCAATGGATGGTAGCCTTGTCATTATGGAAGGTAGTATGTTTTAGAGTCTTTTCTTACTCCAATGGATGGTAGCCTTGTCACTATGGAAGGTAGTCTGTTGTTCATATTATTGTTACTACAATGGATGGTATCCTTGTCATTATGGAAGGTAGTTTGTTGTCGAGATTTTTGTTATTCCAAAGGATGGTAGCCTTGTCATTATGGAAGGTAGTTTGTTGTCGATATTTTTGTTACTCCAATGGATGGGAGCGTTGTCATTATGGAAGGTAGTCTGTTGTAGAGATTTTTGTTACTTCAATGGATGGTAGCCTTGTCATTATGGAAGGTAGTTTGTTGTCGAGATTTTTGTTACTCCAATGGATGATAGCCTTGTCATTATGGAAAGTAGTCTGTCATTGTGATTTATGTCACTCCAATGGATGCTAGCCTTGTCACTATGGAAGGTATTCTCTTGTTCATATTTTTGTTACTCCAATGGATGGTAGCCTTGTCATTATGGAAGGTAGTCTATTGTCGAGATTTTTGTTACTCCAATTGATGGTAGCCTTGTCATTATGGAAGGTTGTCTGTTGTCGAGATTTTTGTTAATCTAATGGATGGTAGCCTTGTCATTATCGAAGGTAGTCTATTTTCTAGATTTTTGTTACTCTAAGGGGTGGTAGCCTTGTTATTATGGAAGGCAGTTGTTGTCGATATTTTTATTACTCCAATGGATGCTAGCCTTGTCATTATGGAAGGTAGTATGTTTTCGATATCCTTGTTACTCCAATGGATTGTAGCCTTGTAATTATGGAACGTAGTACGTTGTCGATGTTTTTGTTACTCCAATCGATGGTATCGTTGTCATTATGGAAAGTAGTTTTTTGTCTAGATTTTTGTTATTCCAATGGATGGTAGCCTTGTCATTATGGAAGGTAGTCTATTGTCGATATTTTTGTTACTCCAATGGATGGTAGCCTTGTTATTATGGAAGGTAGTCCGCTGTCGAGATTTTTGTTACTCCAATATATGGTAGCCTTATCATTATGGAAGGTAGTTTGTTGTAGAGATTTTTGTTACTCCAATGGATGGGAGCATTGTCATTATGGAAGGTAGTCTGTTGTCGAGATTTTTGTTACTTCAATGGATGGTAGCCTTGTCAATATGGAAGGTAGTTTGTTGTCGAGATTTTTTTTACTCAAATGGATGATAGCCTTGTCATTATGGAAGGTAGTCTGTCATTGTGATTTATGTCACTCCAATGGATGCTAGCCTTGTCACTATGGAAGGTATTCTCTTGTTCATATTTTTGTTACTCCAATGGATGGTAGCCTAGTCATTATGGAAGGTATTTTGTTGTCTATATTTTGGTTACTACAATGGATTGTAGCCTTGTCATTATGGAACATAGTCTATTGTAGATATTTTGGTTACTCCAATGCATGGTAGCCTTGTCATTATGGAAGGTAGTCTATTGTCGAGATTTTTGTTACTCCAATGGATGGTAGCCTTGTCATTATGGAAGGTAGTATGTTTTAGAGTCTTTTCTTACTCCAATGGATGGTAGCCTTGTCACTATGGAAGGTAGTATGTTGCTCATATTATTGTTACTACAATGGATGGTAGCCTTGTCATTATGGAAGGTAGTTTGTTGTCGAGATTTTTGTTATTCCAAAGGATGGTAGCCTTGTCATTATGGAAGGTAGTTTGTTGTCGATATTTTTGTTACTCCAATGGATGGGAGCGTTGTCATTATGGAAGGTAGTCTGTTGTAGAGATTTTTGTTACTTCAATGGATGGTAGCCTTGTCATTATGGAAGGTAGTTTGTTGTCGAGATTTTTGTTACTCCAATGGATGATAGCCTTGTCATTATGGAAGGTTGTCTGTCATTGTGATTTATGTCACTCCAATGGATGCTAGCCTTGTCACTATGGAAGGTATTCTCTTGTTCATATTTTTGTTATTCCAATGGATGGTAGCCTTGTCATTATGGAAGGTAGTCTATTGTCGAGATTTTTGTTACTCCAATTGATGGTAGCCTTGTCATTATGGAAGGTTGTCTGTTGTCGAGATTTTTGTTACTCTAATGGATGGTAGCCTTGTCATTATCGAAGGTAGTCTGTTTTCTAGATTTTTGTTACTCTAATGGATGGTAGCCTTGTTATTATGGAAGGTAGTTGTTGTCGATATTTTTATTACTCCAATGGATTTTAGCCTTGTCATTATGGAAGGTAGTATGTTTTCGATATCCTTGTTACTCCAATGGATTGTAGCCTTGTCATTATGGAACGTAGTATGTTGTCGATGTTTTTGTTACTCCAATCGATGGTATCGTTGTCTTTATGGTTAGTAGTTTTTTGTCAAGATTTTTGTTATTCCAATTGATGGTAGCCTTGTCATTATAGAAGGTAGTCTATTGTCGATATTTTTGTTACTCCAATGGATGGTAGCATTGTTATTATGGAAGGTAGTCCGCTGTCGAGATTTTTGTTACTCCAATATATGGTAGCCTTGTCATTATGGAAGGTAGTTTGTTGTAGAGATTTTTGTTACTCCAATGGATGGGAGCGTTGTCATTAAGGAAGGTAGTCTGTTGTCGAGATTTTTGTTACTTCAATGGATGGTAGCCTTGTCAATATGGAAGGTAGTTTGTTGTCGAGATTTTGGTTACTCCAATGGATGATAGCCTTGTCATTATGGAAGGTAGTCTGTCATTGTGATTTATGTCACTCCAATGGATTCTAGCCTTGTCACTATGGAAGGTATTCTCTTGTTCATATTTTTGTTACTCCAATGGATGGTAGCATTATCATTATGAAAGGTAGTCTGTTGACGATATTTTAGTTACTTCAATGGATGGTAGCCTTGTCATTATGGAAGTTAGTTTGTTGTCGAGATTTTTGTTACTCCAATGGATGATAGCCTTGTCATTATGGAAGGTAGTTTGTCATTGTGATTTATGTCACTCCAATGGATGCTAGCCTTGTCACTATGGAAGGTATTCTCTTGTTCATATTTTTGTTACTCCAATGGATGGTAGCCTTGTCATTATGGAAGGTAGTGTATTGTCGAGATTTTTGTTACTCCAATTGATGGTAGCCTTGTCATTATGGAAGGTTGTCTGTTGTCGAGATTTTTGTTACTCTAATGGATGGTAGCCTTGTCATTATCGAAGGTAGTCTGTTTTCTAGATTTTTGTTACTCTAATGGATGGTAGCCTTGTTATTATGGAAGGTAGTTGTTATCGCTATTTTTATTACTCCAATGGATGCTAGCCATGTCATTATGGAAGGTAGTATGTTTTCGATATCCTTGTTACTCCAATGGATTGTAGCCTTGTCATTATGGAACGTAGTATGTTGTCGATGTTTTTGTTACTCCAATCGATGGTATCGTTGTCATTATGGAAAGTAGTTTTTTGTCTAGATTTTTGTTATTCCAATGGATGGTAGCCTTGTCATTATGGAAGGTAGTCTATTGTCGATATTTTTGTTACTCCAATGGATGGTAGCCTTGTTATTATGGAAGCTAGTCCGCTGTCGAGATTTTTGTTACTCCAATATATGGTAGCCTTGTCATTATGGAAGGTAGTTTGTTGTAGAGATTTTTGTTACTCCAATGGATGGGAGCGTTGTCATTATGCAAGGTAGTCTGTTGTCGAGATTTTTGTTACTTCAATGGATGGTAGCCTTGTCAATATGGAAGGTAGTTTGTTGTCGAGATTTTTGTTACTCCAATGGATGATAGCCTTGTCATTATGGAAGGTAGTATGTCATTGTGATTTATGTCACTCCAATGGATGCTAGCCTTGTCACTATGGAAGGTATTCTCTTGTTCATATTTTTGTTACTCCAATGGATGGTAGCATTATCATTATGAAAGGTAGTCTATTGTCGATATTTTAGTTACTTCAATGGATGGTAGCCTTGTCATTATGGAAGGTAGTTTGTTGTCGAGATTTTTGTTACTCCAATGGATGATAGCCTTGTCATTATGGAAGGTAGTCTGTCATTGTTATTTATGTCACTCCAATGGATGCTAGCCTTGTCACTATGGAAGGTATTCTCTTGTTCATATTTTTGTTACTCCAATGGATGGTAGCCTTGTCATTATGGAAGGTATTTTGTTGTCTATATTTTGGTTACTACAATGGATTGTAGCCTTGTCATTATGGAACATAGTCTATTGTAGATATTTTTGTTACTCCAATGCATGGTAGCCTTGTCATTATGGAAGGTAGTCTATTGTCGAGATTTTTGTTACTCCAATGGATGGTAGCCTTGTCATTATGGAAGGTAGTATGTTTTAGAGTCTTTTCTTACTCCAATGGATGGTAGCCTTGTCACTATAGAAGGTAGTCTGTTGTTCATATTATTGTTACTACAATGGATGGTATCCTTGTCATTATGGAAGGTAGTTTGTTGTCGAGATTTTTGTTATTCCAAAGGATGGTAGCCTTGTCATTATGGGAGGTAGTTTGTTGTCGATATTTTTGTTACTCCAACGGATGGGAGCGTTGTCATTATGGAAGGTAGTCTGTTGTAGAGATTTTTGTTACTTCAATGGATGGTAGCCTTGTCATTATGGAAGGTAGTTTGTTGTCGAGATTTTTGTTACTCCAATGGATGATAGCCTTGTCATTATGGAAAGTAGTCTGTCATTGTGATTTATGTCACTCCAATGGATGCTAGCCTTGTCACTATGGAAGGTATTCTCTTGTTCATATTTTTGTTACTCCAATGGATGGTAGGCTTGTCATTATGGAAGGTAGTCTATTGTCGAGATTTTTGTTACTCCAATTGATGGTAGCCTTGTCATTATGGAAGGTTGTCTGTTGTCGAGATTTTTGTTACTCTAATGGATGGTAGCCTTGTCATTATCGAAGGTAGTCTGTTTTCTAGATTTTTGTTACTCTAATGGATGGTAGCCTTGTTATTATGGAAGGTAGTTGTTGTCGATATTTTTATTACTCCAACGGATGCTAGCCATGTCATTATGGAAGGTAGTATGTTTTCGATATCCTTGTTACTCCAATGGATTGTAGCCTTGTCATTATGGAACGTAGTATGTTGTCGATGTTTTTGTTACTCCAATCGATGGTATCGTTGTCATTATGGAAAGTAGTTTTTTGTCTAGATTTTTGTTACTCCAATGGATGGTAGCCTTGTCATTATGGAAGGTAGTCTATTGTCGATATTTTTGTTACTCCAATGGATGGTAGCCTTGTTATTATGGAAGGTAGTCCACTGTCGAGATTTTTGTTACTCCAATATATGGTAGCCTTGTCATTATGGAAGGTAGTTTGTTGTAGAGATTTTTGTTACTCCAATGGATAGGAGCGTTGTCATTATGGAAGGTAGTCTGTTGTCGAGATTTTTGTTACTTCAATGGATGGTAGCCTTGTCAATATGGAAGGTAGTTTGTTGTCGAGATTTTTGTTACTCCAATGGATGATAGCCTTGTCATTATGGAAGGTAGTATGTCATTGTGATTTATGTCACTCCAATGGATGCTAGCCTTGTCACTATGGAAGGTATTCTCTTGTTCATATTTTTGTTACTCCAATGGATGGTAGCATTATCATTATGAAAGGTAGTCTATTGTCGATATTTTAGTTACTTCAATGGATGGTAGCCTTGTCATTATGGAAGGTAGTTTGTTGTCGAGATTTTTGTTACTCCAATGGATGATAGCCTTGTCATTATGGAAGGTAGTCTGTCATTGTTATTTATGTCACTCCAATGGATGCTAGCCTTGTCACTATGGAAGGTATTCTCTTGTTCATATTTTTGTTACTCCAATGGATGGTAGCCTTGTCATTATGGAAGGTATTTTGTTGTCTATATTTTGGTTACTACAATGGATTGTAGCCTTGTCATTATGGAACATAGTCTATTGTAGATATTTTTGTTACTCCAATGCATGGTAGCCTTGTCATTATGGAAGGTAGTCTATTGTCGAGATTTTTGTTACTCCAATGGATGGTAGCCTTGTCATTATGGAAGGTAGTATGTTTTAGAGTCTTTTCTTACTCCAATGGATGGTAGCCTTGTCACTATAGAAGGTAGTCTGTTGTTCATATTATTGTTACTACAATGGATGGTATCCTTGTCATTATGGAAGGTAGTTTGTTGTCGAGATTTTTGTTATTCCAAAGGATGGTAGCCTTGTCATTATGGGAGGTAGTTTGTTGTCGATATTTTTGTTACTCCAACGGATGGGAGCGTTGTCATTATGGAAGGTAGTCTGTTGTAGAGATTTTTGTTACTTCAATGGATGGTAGCCTTGTCATTATGGAAGGTAGTTTGTTGTCGAGATTTTTGTTACTCCAATGGATGATAGCCTTGTCATTATGGAAAGTAGTCTGTCATTGTGATTTATGTCACTCCAATGGATGCTAGCCTTGTCACTATGGAAGGTATTCTCTTGTTCATATTTTTGTTACTCCAATGGATGGTAGGCTTGTCATTATGGAAGGTAGTCTATTGTCGAGATTTTTGTTACTCCAATTGATGGTAGCCTTGTCATTATGGAAGGTTGTCTGTTGTCGAGATTTTTGTTACTCTAATGGATGGTAGCCTTGTCATTATCGAAGGTAGTCTGTTTTCTAGATTTTTGTTACTCTAATGGATGGTAGCCTTGTTATTATGGAAGGTAGTTGTTGTCGATATTTTTATTACTCCAACGGATGCTAGCCATGTCATTATGGAAGGTAGTATGTTTTCGATATCCTTGTTACTCCAATGGATTGTAGCCTTGTCATTATGGAACGTAGTATGTTGTCGATGTTTTTGTTACTCCAATCGATGGTATCGTTGTCATTATGGAAAGTAGTTTTTTGTCTAGATTTTTGTTACTCCAATGGATGGTAGCCTTGTCATTATGGAAGGTAGTCTATTGTCGATATTTTTGTTACTCCAATGGATGGTAGCCTTGTTATTATGGAAGGTAGTCCACTGTCGAGATTTTTGTTACTCCAATATATGGTAGCCTTGTCATTATGGAAGGTAGTTTGTTGTAGAGATTTTTGTTACTCCAATGGATAGGAGCGTTGTCATTATGGAAGGTAGTCTGTTGTCGAGATTTTTGTTACTTCAATGGATGGTAGCCTTGTCAATATGGAAGGTAGTTTGTTGTCGAGATTTTTGTTACTCCAATGGATGATAGCCTTGTCATTATGGAAGGTAGTATGTCATTGTGATTTATGTCACTCCAATGGATGCTAGCCTTGTCACTATGGAAGGTATTCTCTTGTTCATATTTTTGTTACTCCAATGGATTATAGCATTATCATTATGAAAGGTAGTCTGTTGTCGATATTTTAGTTACTTCAATGGATGGTAGCCTTGTCATTATGGAAGGTAGTTTGTTGTCGAGATTTTTGTTACTCCAATGGATGATAGCCTTGTCATTATGGAAGGTAGTCTGTCATTGTGATTTATGTCACTCCAATGGATGCTAGCCTTGTCACTATGGAAGGTATTCTCTTGTTCATATTTTTGTTACTCCAATGGATGGGAGCCTTGTCATTATGGAAGGTATTTTGTTGTCTATATTTTGGTTACTACAATGGATTGTAGCCTTGTCATTATGGAACATAGTCTATTGTAGATATTTTTGTTACTCCAATGCATGGTAGCCTTGTCATTATGGAAGGTAGTCTATTGTCGAGATTTTTGTTACTCCAATGGATGGTAGCCTTGTCATTATGGAAGGTAGTATGTTTTAGAGTCTTTTCTTACTCCAATGGATGGTAGCCTTGTCACTATGGAAGGTAGTTTGTTGTTCATATTATTGTTACTACAATGGATGGTATCCTTGTCATTATGGAAGGGAGTTTGTTGTTGAGATTTTTGTTATTCCAAAGGATGGTAGCCTTGTCATTATGGAAGGTAGTTTGTTGTCGATATTTTTGTTACTCCAATGGATGGGAGCGTTGTCATTATGGAAGGTAGTCTGTTGTAGAGATTTTTGTTACTTCAATGGATGGTAGCCTTGTCATTATGGAAGGTAGTTTGTTGTCGAGATTTTTGTTACTCCAATGGATGATAGCCTTGTCATTATGGAAGGTAGTCTGTCATTGTGATTTATGTCACTCTAATGGATGCTAGCCTTGTCACTATGGAAGGTATTCTTCTGTTCATATTTTTGTTACTCCAATGGATGGTAGCCTTGTCATTATGGAAGGTAGTCTATTGTCGAGATTTTTGTTACTCCAATTGATGGTAGCCTTGTCATTATGGAAGGTTGTCTGTTGCCGAGATTTTTGTTACTCTAATGGATGGTAGCCTTGTTATTATGGTAGCCTTGTCATTATCGAAGGTAGTCTGTTTTCTAGATTTTTGTTACTCTAATGGATGGTAGCCTTGTTATTATGGAAGGTAGTTGTTGTCGA
Source organism: Vicia faba (assembly GCA_948472305.1). NCBI lineage: Eukaryota > Viridiplantae > Streptophyta > Magnoliopsida > Fabales > Fabaceae > Vicia > Vicia faba. The sequence continues at coordinate 559,128,241 of OX451739.1, forward strand.
TATTTTTATTACTCCAATGGATGCTAGCCATGTCATTATGGAAGGTAGTATGTTTTCGATATCCTTGTTACTCCAATGGATTGTAGCCTTGTTATTATGGAACGTAGTATGTTGTCGATGTTTTTGTTACTCCAATCGATGGTATCGTTGTCATTATGGAAAGTAGTTTTTTGTCTAGATTTTTGTTATTCCAATGGATGGTATCCTTATCATTATGGAAGGTAGTCTATTGTCGATATTTTTGTTTCTCCAATGGATGGTAGCCTTGTTATTATGGAAGGTAGTCCGCTGTCAAGATTTTTGTTACTCCAATATATGGTAGCCTTGTCATTATGGAAGGTAGTTTGTTGTAGAGATTTTTGTTACTCTAATGGATGGGAGCGTTGTCATTATGGAAGGTAGTCTGTTGTCGAGATTTTTGTTACTTCAATGGATGGTAGCCATGTCAATATGGAAGGTAGTTTGTTATCGAGATTTTTGTTACTCCAATGGATGATAGCCTTGTCATTATGGAAGGTAGTCTGTCATTGTTATTTATGTCACTCCAATGGATGCTAGCCTTATCACTATGGAAGGTATTATCTTGTTCATATTTTTGGAAGGTAGTCTATTGTCGAGATTTTTGTTACTCCAATGGATGGTATCCTTGTCATTATGGAAGGTATTTTGTTGTCGATATTTTGGTTACTACAATGGATGGTAGCCTTGTCATTATGGAACATAGTCTATTGTAGATATTTTTGTTACTCCAATGCATGGTAGCCTTGTCATTATTGAAGGTAGTCTGTTGTCGAGATTTTTGTTACTCCAATGGATGGGAGCCTTGTCATTATGGAAGGTAGTCTGTTTTCTACATTTTTCTTACTCCAATGGATGGTAGCCTTGTCACTATGGAAGGTTGTCTATTGTTCATATTTTTGTTACTACAATGGATGGTAGCCTTGTCATTATGGAAGGTAGTTTGTTGTCGAGATTTTTGTTATTCCAAAGGATGGTAGCCTTGTCATTATCGAAGGTAGTCTGTTGTCGATATTTTTGTTACTCCAATGGATGCTAGCCTTGTCATTGTGGAAGGTAGTCTGTCGTTTTGATTTATGTCACTCCAATGGATGGTAGCCTTATCACTATGGAAGGTAGTATATTGTTCATATTTTTGTTACTCCAATGGATGGTAGCCTAGTCATTATGGAAGGTAGTCTATTGTCGAGATTTTGGTTACTACAATGGATAGTAGCCTTGTCATTATGGAACATAGTCTCTTGTAGATATTTTTGTTACTCCAATGCATGGTATCCTTTTCATTATGGAAGGTAGTCTCTTGTCGAGATTTTTGTTACTCCAATGGATGGTAGCATTATTATTATGGAAGGTAGTATGTTGTCGATATTTTTGTTACTCCAATAGATGGTAGCCTTGTCATTATGAAAGGTAGTTTGTTTTTTGAGATTTTTGTTACTCTAATGGATGTTAGCCTTGTCACTATGGAAGGTAGTCTGTTGTTCATATTTTTATTACTCCAATGGATGGTAGCCTTGTCATTATGGAAGGTAGTTTGTTGTCGAGATTTTTGTAATTCCAAAGGATGGTAGCCTTGTCATTATGGAAGGTAATCTGTTGTCGATATTTTTGTTACTCCAATGAATGTTAGCCTTGTCATTCTGGAAGGTAGTCTATCGTTGTGATTTGTGTCACTCCAATGGATGTTAGCCTTGTCACTATGGAAGGTAGTCTGTTGCTCATTTTTTTGTTAATCCAATGGATGGTAGCCTTGTCATTATAGAAGGTAGTCTATTGTCGTATTTTGGTTACTACAATGGATAGTAGCCTTGTCATTATGGAACATAGTCTCTTGTAGATATTTTTGTTACTCCAATGAATGGTATCCTTTTCATTATGGAAGGTAGTCTCTTGTCGAGATTTTTGTTACCCCAATGTATGGTAGCATTATCATTATGGAAGGTAGTCTGTTGTCGAGATTTTTGTAACTCCAATGGATGGGAGCCTTGTCATTATGGAAGGTAGTCTATTTTCAACATTTTTCTTACTCCAATGGATGGTAGCCTTGTCATTCTGAAAGGTAGTCTATCGTTGTGATATCTGTCACTCCAATGGATTGTAGCCTTGTAACTATGGAAGCTAGTCTATTGTTCATATTTTTGTTACTCAAATGGATCATAGCCTTGTCATTATGGATGGTAGTCTATTGTCGATATTTTTGTTACTCAAATGGCTGGGAGCCTTGTCATTATGGAAGGTAGTCTGTCGTTGTGATTTTTGTTACTCCAATGGATGGTACCCTTGTCATTATGGAAGGTAGTCTATTGTCTAGATTTTTATAACTCCAATGGATGGTAGCCTTGTCATTATGGAAGGTTGTCTATTGTCGGGATTTTTGTTACTCTAATGGATGGTAGCCTTGTCATTATGGAAGGTATTATGTTGTTGATATTTTTGTCACTACAATGGATGGTAGCCTTGTCACTATGGAACATAGTCTATTGTAGATATTTTTGTTACTCCAATGCATGGTAGCCTTGTCATTATGGAAGGTAGTCTGTTGTCGAGATTTTTGTTACTCCAATGGATGGGAGCTTTGTCATTATGGAAGGTAGTTTGTTTTCGACATTTTTCTTACTCCAATGGATGGTAGCCTTGTCATTCTGAAAGGTAGTCTATCGTTGTGATTTCTGTCACTCCAATGGATTGTAGCCTTGTATTTATTGAAGCTAGTCTATTGTTCATATTTTTGTTACTCAAATGGATCATAGCCTTGTCATTATAGATGGTAGTCTATTGTCGAGATTTTTGTTACTCCAATGGATGGTAGCCTTGTCACTATGGAAGGTAGTCTGTTGTTCATATTTTTGTTACTCCAATGGATGGTAGCCTTGTCATTATGGAAGGTAGTTTGTTGTCGAGATTTTTGTCATTCCAAAGGAAGGTAGCCTTGTCATTATGGAAGGTAGTCTGTTGTCGATATTTTTGTTACTCCAATGGATGGGAGCCTTGTCATTATGGAAGGTAGTCTGTCGTTGTGAATTTTGTTACTCCAATGGATGGTACCCTTGTCATTATGGAAGGTATTCTATTGTCTTGATTTTTGTTACTCCAATTGATGGTAGCCTTATCATTATGGAAGGTTGTCTATTGTCGGGATTTTTGTTACTCTAATGGATGGTAGCCTTGTCATTATGGAAGGTATTATGTTGTTGATATTTTGGTCACTACAATGGATGGTAGCCTTGTCACTATGGAACATAGTCTATTGTAGATATTTTTGTTACTCCAATGCATGGTAGCCTTGTCATTATGGAAGGTAGTCTATTGTCGAGATTTTTGTTACTCCAATGGATGGGAGCCTTGTCATTATGGAAGATAGTCTGTTTTCGACATTTTTCTTACTCCAATGGATGGTAGCCTTGTCATTCTGGAAGGTAGTCTATCATTGTGATTTCTGTCACTCCAATGGATTGTAGCCTTGTAACAATGGAAGATAGTCTATTGTTCATATTTTTGTTACTCAAATGGATCGTAGCCTTGTCATTATGGAAGGTAGTCTATTGTCGAGATTTTTGTTATTCCAATGGAAGGTAGCCTTGTCATTATGGAAGGTTGTCGTTTGTTCATATTTTTGTTACTCCAACGGATGGTAGCCTTGTCATTATGGAAAGTAGTCTATTGTCGAGATTTTTGTTATTCCAATGGATGTTAGCATTATCATTATGGAAGGCTTTCTATTGTCGAGATTTTTGTTACTCTAATGGATGGTAGCCTTGTCATTATGGAAGGTATTGTGTTGTCGATATTTTGGTTACTACAATGGATGGTAGCCTTGTCAATATGGAACATAGTCTATTGTAGATATTTTTGTTACTCCAATGCATGGTAGCCTTATCATTATGGAAGGTAGTCTGTTGTCGAGATTTTTGTTACTCCAATGGATGGTAGCCTTGTCATTATGGAAGGTAGTCTATTGTCGAGATTTTTGTTACTCCAATGAATGCTAGCCTTGTCATTCTGGAAGGTAGTCTATCGTTGTGATTTCTGTCACTCCAATGGATGGTAGCCTTGTCACTATGGAAGGTAGTTTGTTGCTTATTTTTTTGTTAATCCAATGGATAATAGCCTTGTCATTATGGAAGGTAGTCTATTGTCGAGATTTTTGTTACTCTAATGGATGGTAGCCTTGTCATTATGGAAGGTATTTTGTTGTCGATATTTTAGTTACTACAATGGATGGTAGCCTTGTCATTATGGAACATAGTCTATTGTAGATATTTTTGTTACTCCAATGCATGGTAGCCTTGTCATTATGGAAGGTAGTCTGTTGTCAAGATTTTTGTTACTCCAATGGATGGGAGCCTTGTCATTATGGAAGGTAGTCTGTTTTCTACATTTTTCTTACTCCAATGGATGGTAGCCTTGTCACTATGGAAGGTTGTCTATTGTTTATATTTTTGTTACTACAATGGATGGTAGCCTTGTCATTATGGAAGGTAGTTTGTTGTCGAATTTTTTTTATTCCAAAGGATGGTAGCCTTGTCATTATCGAAGGTAGTCTGTTGTCGAGATTTTTGTTACTCCAATGGATGCTAGCCTTGTCATTGTGTAAGGTAGTCTGTCGTTTTGATTTATGTCACTCCAATGGATGGTAGCCTTATCACTATGGAAGGTAGTCTGTTGTTCATATTTTTGTTACTCCAATGGATGGTAGCCTTGTCATTATGGAAGGTAGTCTATTGTCGAGATTTTGGTTACTACAATGGATAGAAGCCTTGTCATTATGGAAGGTAGTCTGTTGTCGATATTTTTGTTACCCCAATAGATGGTAGCCTTGTCATTATGAAAGGTAGTCTGTTTTCGAGATTTTTGTTACTCCAATGGATGCTAGCCTTGTCACTATGGAAGGTAGTCTGTTGTTCATAATTTTATTACTCCAATGGATGGTAGCCTTGTCATTATGGAAGGTAGTTTGTTGTCGAGATTTTTGTCATTCCAAAGGATGGTAGCCTTAGCATTATGGAAGGTAGTCTGTTGTCGATATTTTTGTTACTCCAATGGATGGGAGCCTTGTCATTATGGAAGGTAGTCTGTCGTTGTGATTTTTGTTACTCCAATGGATGGTACCCTTGTCATTATGGAAGGTAGTTTGTTGTCGAGATTTTTGTTACTCCACTAGATGCTAGCCTTTTCATTATGGAAGGTAGTCTGTCATTGTGATTTATGTCACTCCAATGGATGGTAGCCTTGTCACTATGGAAGGTATTCTGTTGTTCATATTTTTGTTACTCCAATGGATGGTAGCCTTGTCATTATGAAAGGTAGTCTGTTGTCAAGGTTTTTGTTGCTCCAATGGATGGTAGCATTGTCATTATAGAAGGTCGTATGTTGTCAAGATTTTTGTTACTCCAATGAATGCTAGCCTTGTCATTATGGAAGGTAGTCTATTGTCAAGATTTTTGTTACTCCAATGGTTGGTAGCATTATCATTATGGAAGGTAGTCTGTTGTCGATCTTTTTGTTACTCCAATGGATGGTAGCCTTGTCATTTTGGAAGGTAGTTTGTTGTCGAGATTTTTGTTATTCCAAAGGATGGTAGCCTTGTCATTATGGAAGGTAGTTTGTGGTCAATATTTTTGTTACTCCAATGGATGGTAGCCTTGTCATTATGGAAGGTAGTTCGTTGTTCATATTTTTGTTACTCCACTGGATGGTAACCTTTTCATTATGGAAGGTAGTCTGTCATTGTGATTTATGTCACTCCAATGGATGGTAGTCTTGTCACTATGGAAGGTATTCTGTTGTTCATATTTTTGTTACTCCGATGGATGGTAGCCTTGTCATTATGAAAGGTAGTCTGTTGTCAAGGTTTTTGTTGCTCCAATGGATGGTAGCGTTGTCATTATAGAAGGTCGTCTGTTGTCAATATCTTTGTTACTCCAATGGATGGTAGCCTTGTCATTATGGAAGGTCGTCTGTTTTAGATATTTTTTTTACTCAAATGGATGGTAGCCTTGTCATTATGGAAGGTAGTATGTTGTCGATATCTTTGTTACTCCAATGGATTGTAGTCTTGTCATTATGGAAGGTAGTTTGTTGTCGAGATTTTTGTTACTCCAATGGATGGTATCGTTGTCATTGTGGATGGTAGTCTATTTTCGAGATTTTTGTTACTCCAATGGATGCTAGCCTTGTCATTATGGAATGTAGTATGTTGTCGAGATTTTTGTTATTCCAAAGGATGGTAGCCTTGTCATTATGGAAGGTAGTTTGTGGTCGATATTTTTGTTACTCCAATGGATGGTAGCCTTGTCATTATGGAAGGTAGTTTGTTGTTCATATTTTTGTTACTCCATTGGATGGTAGCCTTTTCATTATGGAAGGTAGTCTGTCGTTGTGATTTATGTCACTCCAATGGATGGTAGCCTTGTCACTATGGAAGGTATTCTGTTGTTCATATTTTTGTTACTCCAATGGATGGTAGCCTTGTCATTATGAAAGGTAGTCTGTTGTCAAGGTTTTTGTTACTCCAATGGATTGGAGCATTGTCATTATGGAAGGTCGTCTATTGTCGAGATTTTTGATACTTCAATGGATGGTAGCCTTGTCATTATGGAAGGTAGTCTGCTGTCGAGATTTTTGTTACTTCAATGGATGATAGCCTTGTCATTATGGAAGGTAGTCTGTCGTTGTGATTTATGTCACTCCAATGGATGCCAACCTTGTCACTATGGAAGGTATTCTCTTGTTCATATTTTTGGTACTACAATGGATGGTAGCCTTGTCATTATGGAAGGTAGTCTATTGTCGAGATTTTGGTTACTACAATGGATAGTTGCCTTGTCATTATCGAAGGTAGTCTGTTTTCGAGATTTCTGTTACTCTAATGGATGGTAGCCTTGTTATTATGGAAGGTAGTTTGTTGTCAATATTTTTATTACTCCAATGGATGCTAGCCTTGTAATTATGGAAGGTAGTATGTTTTCGATATCTTTGTTACTCCAATGGATTGTAGCCTTGTCATTATGGAAGGTAGTTTGTTGTCGAGATTTTTGTTACTCCAATGGATGCTAGCCTTGTCATTATGGAAGGTAGTCTGTCATTGTGATTTATGTCACTCCAATGGATGGTAGCCTTGTCACTATGGAAGGTAGTCTATCGTTGTGATTTATGTCACTCCAATGGATGGTAGCCATGTCACTATGGAAGGTAGTCTGTTTCTCATATTTTTGTTAATCCAATGGATGGTAGCCTTGTCATTATGGAAGGTAGTCTATTGTCGAGATTTTTGGTACTCCAATGGATGGTAGCACTATCATTATGGAAGGTTGTTTGTAGTCAAGATTTTTGTTACTCTAATGGATGGTAGCCTTGTCATTATGGGAGGTAGTCTATTTTTCGAGTTTTTTGTTACTCCAATGGATGGTAGCCTTGTCACTATGGAAAGTAGTCTGTTGTTCATATTTCTGTTAGTTCAATAGATGGTAGCCTTGTCATTATGGAACGTAGTTTGTTGTCGAGATTTTTGTTATTCCAAAGGATGGTAGCCTTGTCATTATGGAAGGTAGTCTGTTGTCGATATTTTTATTACTCCAATGGATGGGAGCCTTGTCATTATGGAAGGTAGTCTGTTTTCGAGATTTTTGTTACTTCAATGGATGGTAGCATTATCATTATGGAAGGTTGTCTATTGTCGAGATTTTTGTTACTCTAATGGATGGTAGCCTTGTCATTATGGAAGGTATTTTGTTGTCGATATTTTGGTTACTACAATGGATGGTAGCCTTGTCATTATGGAACATAGTCTATTGTAGATATTTTTGTTACTCCAATGCATGGTAGCCTTGTCATTATGGAAGGTAGTCTTTTGTCGAGATTTTTGTTACTTCAATGGATGGTAGCCTTGTCATTATGGAAGGTAGTCTGTTTTCGAGATTTTTCTTACTCCAATGGATGGTAGCCTTGTCACTATGGAAGGTAGTCTGTTGTTCATATTTTTGTTACTACAACGGATGGTAGCCTTGTCATTATGGAAGGTAGTTTGTTGTCGATATTTTTGTTATTCCAAAGGATGGTAGCCTTGTCATTATAGAAGGTAGTTTGTTGTTGATATTTTTGTTACTCCAATGGATGGTAGCCTTGTCATTATGGAAGGTAGTCTGTTGTCGAGATTTTTGATACTTCAATGGATGGTAGCCTTGTCATTTGGAAGGTAGTCTGTTGTCGAGATTTTTGTTACTTCAATGGATGATAGCCTTGTCATTATGGAAGGTAGTCTGTCGTTGTGATTTATGTCACTCCAATGGATGCCAACCTTGTCACTATGGAAGGTATTCTCTTGTTCATATTTTTGTTACTACAATGGATGGTAGCCTTGTCATTATGGAAGGTAGTCTATTGTCGAGATTTTGGTTACTACAATGGATAGTAGCCTTGTCATTATCAAAGGTAGTCTATTTTCGAGATTTCTGTTACTCTAATGGATGGTAGCCTTGTTATTATGGAAGGTAGTTTGTTGTCAATATTTTTATTACTCCAATGGATGCTAGCCTTGTAATTATGGAAGGTAGTATGTTTTCGATATCTTTGTTACTCCAATGGATTGTAGCCTTGTCATTATGGAAGGTAGTCTGTTGTCGAGATTTTTGTTACTCCAATGGATGCTAGCCTTGTCATTATGGAAGGTAGTCTGTCGTTGTGATTTATGTCACTCCAATGGATGCCAACTTTGTCACTATGGAAGGTATTCTCTTGTTTATATTTTTGTTACTACAATGGATGGTAGCCTTGTCATTATGGAAGGCAGTCTATTGTCGAGATTTTGGTTACTACAATGGATAGTAACCTTATCATTATCGAAGGTAGTCTGTTTTCGAGATTTCTATTACTCTAATGGATGGTAGCCTTTTCATTATGGAAGGCAGTCTATTGTCGATATTTTTGTTACTCCAATGCATGGTATCCTTTTCATTATGGAGGGTAGTCTGTTGTCGAGATTTTTGTTACTCCAATGGATGGTAGCATTATCATTATGGAAGGTAGTCTGTTGTCTATATTTTTGTTACTCCAATGGATGGTAGGTAGCCTTGTCATTATGGAAGGTAGTATTGTCATTATGGAATGTAGTCTATTGTCGAGATTTTTGTTACTCCAATGGATGGTATCGTTGTCATTGTGGATGGTAGTCTATTTTGGAGATTTTTGTTACTCCAATGGATGATAGCCTTGTCATTATGGAATGTAGTCTATTGTCGAGATTTTTGTTACTCCAATAGATGGTATCGTTGTCATTATGGAAAGTAGTTTGTTGTCGAGATTTTTGTTATTCCAATGGATTGTAGCCTTGTCATTATGGAACATAGTCTGTTGTCGATGTTTTTGTTACTCCAATCGATGGTATCATTGTCATTATGGAAAGTAGTTTGTTGTCGATATTTTTGTTATTCCAATGGATGGTAGCGTTGTCATTATGGAAGGTCGTCTATTGTCGAGATTTTTGTTACTCCAATGAATGCTAGCCTTGTCATTATGGAAGGTAGTCTATTTTCAAGATTTTTGTTACTCCAACGGATTGTAGCATTATCATTATGGAAGGTTGTCTATTGTCGAGATTTTTGTTACTCTAATTGATGGTAGCCTTGTCATTATGGAAGGTATTTTGTTGTCGATATTTTAGTTACTACAATGGATGGTAGCCTTGTCATTATAGAACATAGTCTATTATAGATATTTTTGTTACTCCAATGCATGGTAGCCTTGTCATTATGGAAGGTAGTCTGTTTTCGAGATTTTTCTTACTCCAATGGATGGTAGCCTTGTCACTATGGAAGGTAGTCTGTTGTTCATATTTTTGTTACTACAATGGATGGTAGCCTTGTCATTATGGAAGGTAGTTTGTTGTCGATATTTTTGTTATTCCAAAGGATGGTAGCCTTGTCATTATAGAAGGGAGTTTGTTGTTGATATTTTTGTTACTCTAATGGATTGGAGCATTGTCATTATGGAAGGTAGTCTGTTGTCGAGATTTTTGATACTTCAATGGATGGTAGCCTTGTCATTATGGAAGGTAGTCTGTTGTCAAGATTTTTGATACTTCAATGGATGATAGCCTTGTCATTATGGAAGGTAGTCTGTCGTTGTGATATATGTCACTCCAATGGATGCCAACTTTGTCACTATGGAAGGTATTCTCTTGTTCATATTTTTGTTACTACAATGGATGGTAGCCTTGTCATTATGGAAGGTTGTCTATTGTCGAGATTTTGGTTACTACAATGGATAGTAGCCTTGTCATTATGGAAGGTAGTCTGTTTTCGAGATTTCTGTTACTCTAATGGATGGTAGCCTTGTTAATATGGAAGGTAGTTTGTTGTCAATATTTTTATTACTCCAATGGATGCTAGCCTTGTAATTATGGAACGTAGTATGTTTTCGATATCTTTGTTACTCCAATGGATTGTAGCCTTGTTATTATGGAAGGTAGTCTGTTGTCGAGATTTTTGTTACTCCAATGGATGCTAGCCTTGTCATTATGGAAGGTAGTCTGTCATTGTGATTTATGTCACTCCAATGGATGGTAGCCTTGTCACTATGGAAGGTAGTCTATCGTTGTGATTTCTGTCACTCCAATGGATGGTAGCCTTGTCATTATGAAAGGTAGCCTTGTCGATGTTTTTGTTACTCTAATGGATGGTAGCGTTGTCATTATAAAAGGTCGTCTGTTGTAGATATTTTTGTTACTCCAATGCATGGTATCCTTTTCATTATGGAGGGTAGTCTGTTGTCGAGATTTTTGTTACTCCAATGGATGGTAGCATTATCATTATGGAAGGTAGTCTGTTGTCTATATTTTTGTTACTCCAATGGATGGTAGGTAGCCTTGTCATTATGGAAGGTAGTATTGTCATTATGGAATGTAGTCTATTGTCGAGATTTTTGTTACTCCAATGGATGGTATCGTTGTCATTGTGGATGGTAGTCTATTTTGGAGATTTTTGTTACTCCAATGGATGATAGCCTTGTCATTATGGAATGTAGTCTATTGTCGAGATTTTTGTTACTCCAATAGATGGTATCGTTGTCATTATGGAAAGTAGTTTGTTGTCGAGATTTTTGTTATTCCAATGGATTGTAGCCTTGTCATTATGGAACATAGTCTGTTGTCGATGTTTTTGTTACTCCAATCGATGGTATCGTTGTCATTATGGAAAGTAGTTTGTTGTCGAGATTTTTGTTATTCCAATGGATGGTAGCGTTGTCATTATGGAAGGTCGTCTGTTGTCGAGATTTTTGTTACTCCAATGAATGCTAGCCTTGTCATTATGGAAGGTAGTCTATTTTCAAGATTTTTGTTACTCCAACGGATTGTAGCATTATCATTATGGAAGGTTGTCTATTGTCGAGATTTTTGTTACTCTAATTGATGGTAGCCTTGTCATTATGGAAGGTATTTTGTTGTCGATATTTTAGTTACTACAATGGATGGTAGCCTTGTCATTATGGAACATAGTCTATTATAGATATTTTTGTTACTCCAATGCATGATAGCCTTGTCATTATGGAAGGTAGTCTGTTTTCGAGATTTTTCTTACTCCAATGGATGGTAGCCTTGTCACTATGGAAGGTAGTCTATTGTTCATATTTTTGTTACTACAATGGATGGTAGCCTTGTCATTATGGAAGGTAGTTTGTTGTCGATATTTTTGTTATTCCAAAGGATGGTAGCCTTGTCATTATAGAAGGGAGTTTGTTGTTGATATTTTTGTTACTCTAATGGATTGGAGCATTGTCATTATGGAAGGTAGTCTGTTGTCGAGATTTTTGATACTTCAATGGATGGTAGCCTTGTCATTATGGAAGGTAGTCTGTTGTCAAGATTTTTGATACTTCAATGGATGATAGCCTTGTCATTATGGAAGGTAGTCTGTCGTTGTGATATATGTCACTCCAATGGATGCCAACTTTGTCACTATGGAAGGTATTCTCTTGTTCATATTTTTGTTACTACAATGGATGGTAGCCTTGTCATTATGGAAGGTTGTCTATTGTCGAGATTTTGGTTACTACAATGGATAGTAGCCTTGTCATTATGGAAGGTAGTCTGTTTTCGAGATTTCTGTTACTCTAATGGATGGTAGCCTTGTTAATATGGAAGGTAGTTTGTTGTCAATACTTTTATTACTCCAATGGATGCTAGCCTTGTAATTATGGAAGTAAGTATGTTTTCGATATCTTTGTTACTCCAATGGTTTGTAGCCTTGTCATTATGGAAGGTAGTCTGTTGTCGAGATTTTTGTTACTCCAATGGATGCTAGCCTTGTCATTATGGAAGGTAGTCTGTCATTGTGATTTATGTCACTCCAATGGATGGTAGCCTTGTCACTATGGAAGGTAGTCTATCGTTGTGATTTCTGTCACTCCAATGGATGGTAGCCTTGTCACTATGGAAGGTAGTCTGTTGCTCATATTTTTGTTAGTCCAATGGATGGTAGCCTTGTCATTATGGAAGGTAGTCTATTGTAGATATTTTTGTTACTCCAATGGATGGTAGCATTGTCAATATGGAAGGTAGTCTGTTGTCAAGATTTTTGTTACTCTAATGGATGGTAGCCTTGTCATTATGGGAGGTAGTCTATTTTCGAGATTTTTGTTACTCCAATCGATGGTAGCCTTGTCACTATGGAAAGTAGTCTGTTGTTCATATTTCTGTTAGTCCAATGGATGGTAGCCTTGTCATTACGGAAGGTAGTTTGTTGTCGAGATTTTTGTTATTCCAAATGATGGTAGCCTTGTCATTATAGAAGGTAGTCTGTTGTGGATATTTTTGTTACTCCAATGGATGTGAGCCTTGTCATTATGGAAGGTAGTCTGTTTTCGAGATTCTTGTTACTTCAATGGATGGTAGCATTATCATTATGGAAGGTTGTCTATTGTCGAGATTTTTGTTACTCTAATGGATGGTAGCCTTGTCATTATGGATGGTAGTTTTGTCGAGATATTTGTTATTCCAAAGGATGGTAGCCTTGTCATTATGGAAGGTAGTTTGTTGTCGATATCTTTGTTACTCCAATGGATGGTAGCCTTGTCATTATGGAAGGTCGTCTATTTTAGATATTTTTTTTACTCAAATGGATGGTAGCCTTGTCATTATGAAAGGTAGTATGTTGTCGATATCTTTGTTACTCCAATGGATTGTAGTCTTGTCATTATGGAAGGTAGTTTGTTGTCGTGATTTTTGTTACTCCAATGGATGGTATCGTTGTCATTGTGGATGGTAGTCTATTTTCGAGATTTTTGTTACTCCAATGGATGCTAGCCTTGTCATTATGGAATGTAGTATGTTGTCGAGATTTTTGTTATTCCAAAGGATGGTAGCCTTGTCATTATGGAAGGTAGTTTGTGGTCGATATTTTTGTTACTCCAATGGATAGTAGCCTTGTCATTATGGAAGGTAGTTTGTTGTTCATATTTTTGTTACTCCACTGGATGGTAGCCTTTTCATTATGGAAGGTAGTCTGTCGTTGTGATTTATGTCACTCTAATGGATGGTAGCCTTGTCACTATGGAAGGTATTTTGTTGTTCATATTTTTGTTACTCCAATGGATGGTAGCCTTGTCATTATGAAAGGTAGTCTGTTGTCAAGGTTTTTGTTACTCCAATGGATTGGAGCATTGTCATTATGGAAGGTCGTCTATTGTCGAGATTTTTGATACTTCAATGGATGGTAGCCTTGTCATTATGGAAGGTAGTTTGTTGTCGAGATTTTTGTTACTTCAATGGATGATAGCCTTGTCATTATGGAAGGTAGTATGTCGTTGTGATTTATGTCACTCCAATGGATGCCAACCTTGTCACTATGGAAGGTATTCTCTTGTTCATATTTTTGTTACTACAATGGATGGTAGCCTTGTCATTATGGAAGGTAGTCTATTGTCGAGATTTTGGTTACTACAATGGATAGTAGCCTTGTCATTATTGAAGGTAGTCTGTTTTTGAGATTTCTGTTACTCTAATGGATGGTAGCCTTGTTATTATGGAAGGTAGTTTGTTGTCAATATTTTTATTACTCCAATGGATGCTAGCCTTGTAATTATGGAAGGTAGTATGTTTTCGATATCTTTGTTACTCCAATGGATTGTAGCCTTGTCATTATGGAAGGTAGTTTGTTGTCGAGATTTTTGTTACTCCAATGGATGCTAGCCTTGTCATTATGGAAGGTAGTCTGTCATTGTGATTTATGTCACTCCAATGGATGGTAGCCTTGTCACTATGGAAGGTAGTCTATCGTTGTGATTTCTGTCACTCCAATGAATGGTAGCCTTGTCACTATGGAAGGTAGTCTGTTGCTCATATTTTTGTTAGTCCAATGGATGGTAGCCTTGTTATTATGGAAGGTAGTCTATTGTAGATATTTTTGTTACTCCAATGGATGGTAGCATTGACAATATGGAAGGTAGTCTGTTGTCAAGATTTTTGTTACTCTAATGGATGGTAGCCTTGTCATTATGGGAGGTAGTCTATTTTCGAGATTTTTGTTACTCCAATCGATGGTAGCCTTGTCACTATGGAAAGTAGTCTGTTGTTCATATTTCTGTTAGTCCAATGGATGGTAGCCTTGTCATTACGGAAGGTAGTTTGTTGTCGAGATTTTTGTTATTCCAAATGATGGTAGCCTTGTCATTATAGAAGGTAGTCTGTTGTGGATATTTTTGTTACTCCAATGGATGTGAGCCTTGTCATTATGGAAGGTAGTCTGTTTTCGAGATTCTTGTTACTTCAATGGATGGTAGCATTATCATTATGGAAGGTTGTCTATTGTCGAGATTTTTGTTACTCTAATGGATGGTAGCCTTGTCATTATGGATGGTAGTTTTGTCGAGATATTTTTTATTCCAAAGGATGGTAGCCTTGTCATTATGGAAGGTAGTTTGTTGTCGATATCTTTGTTACTCCAATGGATGGTAGCCTTGTCATTATGGAAGGTCGTCTGTTTTAGATATTTTTTTTACTCAAATGGATGGTAGCCTTGTCATTATGAAAGGTAGTATGTTGTCGATATCTTTGTTACTCCAATGGATTGTAGTCTTGTCATTATGGAAGGTAGTTTGTTGTCGTGATTTTTGTTACTCCAATGGATGGTATCGTTGTCATTGTGGATGGTAGTCTATTTTCGAGATTTTTGTTACTCCAATGGATGCTAGCCTTGTCATTATGGAATGTAGTATGTTGTCGAGATTTTTGTTATTCCAAAGGATGGTAGCCTTGTCATTATGGAAGGTAGTTTGTGGTCGATATTTTTGTTACTCCAATGGATGGTAGCCTTGTCATTATGGAAGGTAGTTTGTTGTTCATATTTTTGTTACTCCACTGGATGGTAGCCTTTTCATTATGGAAGGTAGTCTGTCGTTGTGATTTATGTCACTCTAATGGATGGTAGCCTTGTCACTATGGAAGGTATTTTGTTGTTCATATTTTTGTTACTCCAATGGATGGTAGCCTTGTCATTATGAAAGGTAGTCTGTTGTCAAGGTTTTTGTTACTCCAATGGATTGGAGCATTGTCATTATGGAAGGTCGTCTATTGTCGAGATTTTTGATACTTCAATGGATGGTAGCCTTGTCATTATGGAAGGTAGTTTGTTGTCGAGATTTTTGTTACTTCAATGGATGATAGCCTTGTCATTATGGAAGGTAGTCTGTCGTTGTGATTTATGTCACTCCAATGGATGCCAACCTTGTCACTATGGAAGGTATTCTCTTGTTCATATTTTTGTTACTACAATGGATGGTAGCCTTGTCATTATGGAAGGTAGTCTATTGTCGAGATTTTGGTTACTACAATGGATAGTAGCCTTGTCATTATTGAAGGTAGTCTGTTTTTGAGATTTCTGTTACTCTAATGGATGGTAGCCTTGTTATTATGGAAGGTAGTTTGTTGTCAATATTTTTATTACTCCAATGGATGCTAGCCTTGTAATTATGGAAGGTAGTATGTTTTCGATATCTTTGTTACTCCAATGGATTGTAGCCTTGTCATTATGGAAGGTAGTTTGTTGTCGAGATTTTTGTTACTCCAATGGATGCTAGCCTTGTCATTATGGAAGGTAGTCTGTCATTGTGATTTATGTCACTCCAATGGATGGTAGCCTTGTCACTATGGAAGGTAGTCTATCGTTGTGATTTATGTCACTCCAATGGATGGTAGCCATGTCACTATGGAAGGTAGTCTGTTTCTCATATTTTTGTTAATCCAATGGATGGTAGCCTTGTCATTATGGAAGGTAGTCTATTGTCGAGATTTTTGTTACTCCAATGGATGGTAGCACTATCATTATGGAATGTTGTTTGTTGTCAAGATTTTTGTTACTCTAATGGATGGTAGCCTTGTCATTATGGGAGGTAGTCTATTTTTCGAGTTTTTTGTTACTCCAATGGATGGTAGCCTTGTCACTATGGAAAGTAGTCTGTTGTTTATATTTCTGTTAGTTCAATGGATGGTAGCCTTGTCATTATGGAACGTAGTTTGTTGTCGATATTTTTGTTACTCCAAGGGATGGGAGCCTTGTCATTATGGAAGGTAGTCTGTTTACGAGATTTTTGTTACTTCAATGGATGGTAGCATTATCATTATGGAAGGTTGTCTATTGTCGAGATTTTTGTTACTCTAATGGATGGTAGCCTTGTCATTATGGAAGGTATTTTGTTGTCGATATTTTGGTTACTACAATGGATGGTAGCCTTGTCATTACGGAACATAGTCTATTGTAGATATTTTTGTTACTCCAATGCATGGTAGCCTTGTCATTATGGAAGGTAGTCTTTTGTCGAGATTTTTGTTACTTTAATGGATGGTAGCCTTGTCATTATGGAAGGTAGTCTGTTTTCGACATTTTTCTTACTCCAATGGATGGTAGCCTTGTCACTATGGAAGGTAGTCTGTTGTTCATATTTTTGTTACTACAATGGATGGTAGCCTTGTCATTATGGAAGGTAGTTTGTTGTCGATATTTTTGTTATTCCAAAGGATGGTAGCCTTGTCATTATAGAAGGTAGTTTGTTGTTGATATTTTTGTTACTCCAATGGATGGTAGCCTTGTCATTATGGAAGGTAGTCTGTTGTCGAGATTTTTGATACTTCAATGGATGGTAGCCTTGTCATTTGGAAGGTAGTCTGTTGTCGAGATTTTTGTTACTTCAATGGATGATAGCCTTGTCATTATGGAAGGTAGTCTGTCGTTGTGATTTATGTCACTCCAATGGATGCCAACCTTGTCACTATGGAAGGTATTCTCTTGTTCATATTTTTGTTACTACAATGGATGGTAGCCTTGTCATTATGGAAGGTAGTCTATTGTCGAGATTTTGGTTACTACAATGGATAGTAGCCTTGTCATTATCAAAGGTAGTCTGTTTTCGAGATTTCTGTTACTCTAATGGATGGTAGCCTTGTTATTATGGAAGGTAGTTTGTTGTCAATATTTTTATTACTCCAATGGATGCTAGCCTTGTAATTATGGAAGGTAGTATGTTTTCGATATCTTTGTTACTCCAATGGATTGTAGCCTTGTCATTATGGAAGGTAGTCTGTTGTCGAGATTTTTGTTACTCCAATGGATGCTAGCCTTGTCATTATGGAAGGTAGTCTGTCGTTGTGATTTATGTCACTCCAATGGATGCCAACTTTGTCACTATGGAAGGTATTCTCTTGTTTATATTTTTGTTACTACAATGGATGGTAGCCTTGTCATTATGGAAGGTAGTCTATTGTCGAGATTTTGGTTACTACAATGGATAGTAGCCTTATCATTATCGAAGGTAGTCTGTTTTCGAGATTTCTATTACTCTAATGGATGGTAGCCTTGTTATTATGGAAGGTAGTTTGTTGTCAATATTTTTATTACTCCAATGGATGCTAGCCTTGTAATTATGGAAGGTAGTATGTTTTCGATATCTTTGTTACTCCAATGGATTGTAGCCTTGTCATTATGGAAGGTAGTCTGTTGTCGAGATTTTTGTTACTCTAATGGATGCTAGCCTTGTCATTATGGAAGGTAGTCTGTCGTTGTGATTTATGTCACTCCAATGGATGGTAGCCTTTTCACTATGGAAGGTAGTCTATCGTTGTGATTTCTATCACTCCAATGGATGGTAGCCTTGTCACTATGGAAGGTAGTCTGTTGCTCATATTTTTGTTAATCCAATGGATGGTAGCCTTGTCATTATGGAAGGTAGTCTATTGTCGAGATTTTTGTTACTCCAATGGATGGTAGCATTATCATTATGGAAGGTTGTCTGTTGTCAAGATTTTTGTTACTCTAATGGATGGTAGCCTTGTCATTATGGAAAGTAGTCTGTTGTTCATATTTCTGTTAGTCCAATGGATGGTAGCCTTGTCATTATGGAAGGTAGTTTGTTGTCGAGATTTTTGTTATTCCAAAGGATGGTAGCCTTGTCATTATGGAAGGTAGTCTATTGTCGATATTTTTGGTACTCCAATGGATGGGAGCCTTGTCATTATGGAAGGTAGTCTGTTGTCGAGATTTTTGTTACTTCAATGGATGGTAGCCTTGTCATTATGGAAGGTAGTTTGTTGTCGAGATTTTTGTTACTCCACTGGATGTTAGCCTTTTCATTATGGAAGGTAATCTTTCGTTGTGATTTATGTCACTCCAATGGATGGTAGCCTTGTCACTATGGAAGGTTGTCTATTGTCGAGATTTTTGTTACTCTAATGGATGGTAGCCTTGTCATTATGGAAGGTAGTTTTGTCGAGATTTTTGTTATTCCAAAGGATGGTAGCCTTGTCATTATGGAATGTAGTTTGTTGTCGATATTTTTGTTACTCCAATGGATGGGAGCCTTGTCATTATGGAAGGTAGTCTGTTGTCGAGATTTTTGTTACTTCAATGGATGGTAGCCTTGTCATTATGGAAGGTAGTTTGTTGTCGAGATTTTTGTTACTCCACTGGATGTTAGCCTTTTCATTATGGAAGGTAATCTTTCAGTGTGATTTATGTCACTCCAATGGATGGTAGCCTTGTCACTATGGAAGGTATTCTGTTGTTCATATTTTTGTTACTCCAATGGATGGTAGCCTTGTCATTATGAAAGGTAGCCTTGTCGATGTTTTTGTTACTCTAATGGATGGTAGCGTTGTCATTATAAAAGGTCGTCTGTTGTAGATATTTTTGTTACTCCAATGCATGGTATCCTTTTCATTATGGAGGGTAGTCTGTTGTCGAGATTTTTGTTACTCCAATGGATGGTAGCATTATCATTATGGAAGGTAGTCTGTTGTCTATATTTTTGTTACTCCAATGGATGGTAGGTAGCCTTGTCATTATGGAAGGTAGTATTGTCATTATGGAATGTAGTCTATTGTCGAGATTTTTGTTACTCCAATGGATGGTATCGTTGTCATTGTGGATGGTAGTCTATTTTGGAGATTTTTGTTACTCAAATGGATGATAGCCTTGTCATTATGGAATGTAGTCTATTGTCGAGATTTTTGTTACTCCAATAGATGGTATCGTTGTCATTATGGAAAGTAGTTTGTTGTCGAGATTTTTGTTATTCCAATGGATTGTAGCCTTGTCATTATGGAACATAGTCTGTTGTCGATGTTTTTGTTACTTCAATCGATGGTATCGTTGTCATTATGGAAAGTAGTTTGTTGTCGAGATTTTTGTTATTCCAATGGATGGTAGCGTTGTCATTATGGAAGGTCGTCTATTGTCGAGATTTTTGTTACTCCAATGAATGCTAGCCTTGTCATTATGGAAGGTAGTCTATTTTCAAAATTTTTGTTACTCCAACGGATTATAGCATTATCATTATGGAAGGTTGTCTATTGTCGAGATTTTTGTTACTCTAATTGATGGTAGCCTTGTCATTATGGAAGGTATTTTGTTGTCGATATTTTAGTTACTACAATGGATGGTAGCCTTGTCATTATGGAACATAGTCTATTATAGATATTTTTGTTACTCCAATGCATGGTAGCCTTGTCATTATGGAAGGTAGTCTGTTTTCGAGATTTTTCTTACTCCAATAGATGGTAGCCTTGTCACTATGGAAGGTAGTCTGTTGTTCATATTTTTGTTACTACAATGGATGGTAGCCTTGTCATTATGGAAGGTAGTTTGTTGTCGATATTTTTGTTATTCCAAAGGATGGTAGCCTTGTCATTATAGAAGGGAGTTTGTTGTTGATATTTTTGTTACTCTAATGGATTGGAGCATTGTCATTATGGAAGGTAGTCTGTTGTCGAGATTTTTGATACTTCAATGGATGGTAGCCTTGTCATTATGGAAGGTAGTCTGTTGTCAAGATTTTTGATACTTCAATGGATGATAGCCTTATCATTATGGAAGGTAGTCTGTCGTTGTGATATATGTCACTCCAATGGATGCCAACTTTGTCACTATGGAAGGTATTCTCTTGTTCATATTTTTGTTACTACAATGGATGGTAGCCTTGTCATTATGGAAGGTTGTCTATTGTCGAGATTTTGGTTACTACAATGGATAGTAGCCTTGTCATTATGGAAGGTAGTCTGTTTTCAAGATTTCTGTTACTCTAATGGATGGTAGCCTTGTTAATATGGAAGGTAGTTTGTTGTCAATATTTTTATTACTCCAATGGATGCTAGCCTTGTAATTATGGAAGGTAGTATGTTTTCGATATCTTTGTTACTCCAATGGATTGTAGCCTTGTCATTATGGAAGGTAGTCTGTTGTCGAGATTTTTGTTACTCCAATGGATGCTAGCCTTGTCATTATGGAAGGTAGTCTGTCATTGTGATTTATGTCAATCCAATGGATGGTAGCCTTGTCACTATGGAAGGTAGTCTATCGTTGTGATTTCTGTCACTCCAATGGATGGTAGCCTTGTCACTATGGAAGGTAGTCTGTTGCTCATATTTTTGTTAGTCCAATGGATGGTAGCCTTGTCATTATGGAAGGTAGTCTATTGTAGATATTTTTGTTACTCCAATGGATGGTAGCATTATCAATATGGAAGGTAGTCTGTTGTCAAGATTTTTGTTACTCTAATGGATGGTAGCCTTGTCATTATGGGAGGTAGTCTATTTTCGAGATTTTTGTTACTCCAATCGATGGTAGCCTTGTCACTATGGAAAGTAGTCTGTTGTTTATATTTCTGTTAGTCCAATGGATGGTAGCCTTGTCATTACGGAAGGTAGTTTGTTGTCGAGATTTTTGTTATTCCAAATGATGGTAGCCTTGTCATTATAGAAGGTAGTCTGTTGTGGATATTTTTGTTACTCCAATGGATGTGAGCCTTGTCATTATGGAAGGTAGTCTGTTTTCGAGATTCTTGTTACTTCAATGGATGGTAGCATTATCATTATGGAAGGTTGTCTATTGTCGAGATTTTTGTTACTCTAATGGATGGTAGCCTTGTCATTATGGATGGTAGTTTTGTCGAGATATTTGTTATTCCAAAGGATGGTAGCCTTGTCATTATGGAAGGTAGTTTGTTGTCGATATTTTTGTTACTCCAATGGATGGGAGCCTTGTCATTATGGAAGGTAGTCTGTTGTCGATATTTTTGTTACTCTAATTGATGGTAGCCTTGTCACTATGGAAGGTATTTTGTTGTTCATATTTTTGTTACTCCAATGGATGGTAGCCTTGTCATTATGGAACAAAGTCTATTGTAGATATTTTTGTTACTCCAATGCATGGTAGCCTTGTCATTATGGAAGGTAGTCTGTTGTCGACATTTTTGATACTTCAATGGATGGTAGCCTTGTCATTATGGAAGGTAGTCTGTTTTCGAGATTTTTCTTACTCCAATGGATGGTAGCCTTGTCACTATGGAAGGTAGTCTGTTGTTCATATTTTTGTTACTACAATGGATGGTAGCCTTGTCATTATGGAAGGTAGTTTGTTGTCGATATTTTTGTTATTCCAAAGGATGGTAGCCTTGTTATTATAGAAGGTAGTTTTTGTTGATATTTTTGTTACTCCAATGGATGGGAGCGTTGTCATTATGGAAGGTAGTCTGTTGTCTAGATTTTTGTTACTTCAATGGATGGTAGCCTTGTCATTATGGAAGGTAGTTTGTTGTCGACATTTTTGTTACTCCAATGGATGATAGCCTTGTCATTATGGAAGGTAGTCTGTCGTTGTGATTTATGTCACTCCAATGGATGCTAGCCTTGTCACTATGGAAGGTATTCTCTTGTTCATATTTTTGTTACTCCAATGGATGGTAGCCTTGTCATTATGGAAGGTAGTATATTGTCGAGATTTTTGTTACTCCAATGGATGGTAGCCTTGTCATTATGGAAGGATGTTTGTTGTCGAGATTTTTGTTACTCTAATGGATGGTAGCCTTGTCATTATCAAAGGTAGTCTGTTTTCGAGATTTTTGTTACTCTAATGGATGGTAGCCTTGTTATTATGGAAGGTAGTTTGTTGTAGATATTTTTATTACTCCAATGGATGCTAGCCTTGTAATTATGGAAGGTAGTATGTTTTCGATATCTTTGTTACTCCAATGGATTGTAGCCTTGTCATTATGGAAGGTAGTCTGTTGTCGAGATTTTTGTCACTCCAATGGATGCTAGCCTTGTCATTATGGAAGGTAGTCTGTCTTTGTGATTTATGTCACTCCAATGGATCGTAGCCTTGTCACCATTGAAGGTAGTCTATTGTTCATATTTTTGTTACTCCAATGGATGGAAGCCTTGACATTATGGAAGGCAGTCTATTGTCGAGATTTTGGTATCTACAATGTATAATAGCCTTGTCATTATGGAACATAGTCTCTTGTAGATATTTTTGTTACTCCAATGCATGGTATCCTTTTCATTATGGAAGGTAGTCTGTTGTCGAGATTTTTGTTACTCCAATGGATGGTTGCATTATCATTATGGAAGGTAGTCTGTTGTCGATATTTTTGTAACTCCAATGGATGGTAGCCTTGTCATTATGGAAGGTAGTATGTTGTGGATATCTTTGTTACTCCAATGGATTGTAGCCTTGTCATTATGGAATGTAGTCTGTTGTCGAGATTTTTGTTACTCCATTGGATGGTATCGTTGTCATTCTGGAAAGTAGTTTGTTGTCTAGATTTTTGTTATTCCAATGGTTTGTAGCCTTTTCATTATGGAACATAGTCTGTTGTCGATGTTTTTGTTACTCCAATCGATGGTGTCGTTGTCATTATGGAATGTAGTTTGTTGTCTAGATTTTTATTATTCCAATGGATGGTAGCCTTGTCATTATGGAAGGTAGTCTGTTGTCGATATTTTTTTCACTCCAATGGATGGTAGCCTTGTCATTATTGAAGGTAGTCCGCTGTCGAGATTTTTGTTACTTCAATGGATGGTAGCCTTGTCATTATGGAAGGTAGTTTTTTGTAGAGAATTTTGTTACTCAAATGGATTCTAGCCTTGTCATTAGGGAAGGTAGTCTATCATTGTGATTTATGTAAATCCAATGGATTGTAGCCTTATAAGTATGGAAGCTAGTCTATTGTTCATATTTTTGTTACTCCAATGGATGGTAGCCTTGTCATTATGGAATGTAGTCTGTTGTCGAGATTTTTGTTACTCCAATGGATGGTATCATTGTCATTATGGAAAGTAGTTTGTTGTCGAGATTTTTGTTATTCCAATGGATGGTAGCTGTTGTACCCCAATTTTTGACCTAAGATCCCATTTATATTTTTGCATTTTTAAAGATAAGTCAAGGTCACGAAATACGGTCGGTTTTAACCTCTCACCTTCGAGCTTTGACTATGCGAAGATTGTCGAGTATCTCTAATTTCTAGTCGCATACAAAGGTGTATGTTCATGTTTCTTTGGTTTCATGAAAAAGATAGGTTTGAATCAAGAGCATTAGGTGTTGTGCCTCAGTTAGGTTTTTGGATCCATCAAGTGTTAAAAATGGTGAATAACCGATTCTCAAAGGCTACTTCATATAAGCTTGGACTATAATATCAAAAGCACAATAAACATTTCATCATCACTGGTTCACGTGTGCATCAATATGTCTTGTAATTCAAGGAAGGATCAAGTTTGTAAGTTGATTCAAAGAACTTTAACCAAAAGTAAACTTTTCCAAGATCAAGTTCAGAAGGTTGTAACTTCCTCAATTTTCTACATTTTGAGACGATTATTTTTGCACACTGTCACAAATGATGTCATCTACAAGTTTTCTTCAAGGATTGAGGGAAAATTGTGCTTAGAAGACCTTGAAAGTTATTGAATCGTTATAGGTCATTTCTTGACTTAGAATCGTTCTTAACCTTTAGTTTCAATTCATGCCATAATCATTTCCTCAAGACATTGATTCTTATGTTGAGATCACTCATGGATCAAGAGGTTGAGATGCAAAATTCATTGATTGACCTTTGCTTATAAATCAAGTCACTTGTGTTCGAGCATTATTGATTATTGGATTAAAGTTGGATTTTTGACCAAAGTTCTCAAGGCATTATTGTTCTCTCAAGTACTATGGGCTTGTATTGCGAGTTACCATGAATTGAAGATTTGCCCATGAAATGTCATTAAATTCAAGTTAATTCAAGTTTTCAAAGACATTAATCGTTATTCTAGCTTCAAGATACAAGTATCAGAATTCATTGTTCATTATAAAATCAAAGAGAATGCTTGGAATTTCAAAGTGAAAATTAGAGAAAAGCCTTGTTTCTTCAATATTTTCAAGCTCATTACAAGATTCAAATACAAAGTGTTACATGAAATTCCTAAGTTTCTAAAGTCAAAGAAAAAATCCAACTTCTTGTTATCTTCATGATACAATTATTTTTCACGCCCTTATGTCTTGGAATCTCACTCCGTACTCAATTTGCTTCCAACCTTTGCCTTGTACCAAAGCTGCCCAATTTCTAGTCCCCTGCATAAGTGCCAAAAAAACAGTCAAATTATGACCTTTCCTTGTCCACAATCCTTGCAGCCATAAAACAAACACAACACTCCAAAAAACTGCACTATTGCCCTGCAAAATCAGATCCCAACCTACTCCAAAACCTTACTGTCAAACTATCCAAATATGCACCACATCAGTCTAACAATTGCATAAAGATGGTTAAATCAAAATTACATAAAGAAAGGTTTATGTCTAGACACTAAATCTGTTCGAATTTCACCAACCTTTCTCCCAAATTTCATCATTCTTCTTCTATAAATCAAGAATTCACTTCAGCAGAAAAGGAAGTAGGCATCACACACAAGAATACAGAGAAACAAATTCATTATCAAAAAAATTATTTCAAATTCTTTCAACTCACCTTTGAAAAAAATGTTTCAGTGACATCCTATAAACTTTATGCTTCACTCACCGAACACCATCAACAACTCACCGATTTCCATCACAACAACAATTCCAAATGCAAATGCACTACAACAGTTCCAACCACCGAAACCCACTTCCGGTCACGGAACTTCACTCTCTGTCAAAAGAACGCTCTCAACCTCTTACCGCCATTACCGTTCTTCTCCATCATCACAAAATGCCTAGCCCAACAACTTGCTAACCATTAATCTTCGCCAACCACCACCTTCCGTTCTCGCGAGTCCACCTCTAATCAATGATACAACTTCTCCGCACGCAGTAACACATCAATCGCAACTTGCCGCTACTCTTCGGGCAACCTCCACGATTCACGCTCTACCGTCACGACAACACCCAACCATTCCTCCTTCCGCTGTAACTTCAGATCAACACCGACTCAGCCACTATCCACCACCACGCGCAAAACTACAAACGCAACATCACCTTACCAGCTACAGCCGATCACGTCCCCATCATTCCCAGATCTGGCCATCATGCCAATTCCACCGTCGTCTGTCTCCATCGATGTTTGGAGATGTTAAAGTTGAGCAATAAAAAATGGGCAAAAGAAAGGTTGAGGAAGGAGCACAGCTGGAGAAGAAAGAGCTGAGTAAATCTGTTTGTTTTTCCTCCTTCAATCTTCAAGTATTTTGTCACTCTTTTTTTCCTATAAGAATATGCCATGTGTCACTAAGTTATTGGCTAAAATTGATAGAAAGAAAGATGGAGAAGCAACGGGAGAAGGCACAACCCTCACATGTTGCTTTACTGTTTGTGCTTTTAAAAAAAAAATATAAAAAACATATTAATAAATCTTATATCTAGATTTAGTTTAGTATTAATTTAGAATTTTTTTTAGTTTAGATGTATTTTATAACTTTAGAATACTTAGAATCATAATTAATAATTTTAGAATTTTAATTTATTAGATATAAATTAGTAATGTTAGAACCTTTAATTAGTTTAGGTATATTTTGATAACTTAAAAATTTTAATTTGTTTAGATCTATTTTATAACTTTAGAACTTCCAATTAGTTTAGATACATTTTGATAACTTTAGAATGTTAATTTAATCTTAGAATTTTAATCTTTAATTTAGAATTAATTTAGTTTTGATTTAAGTTAGTAATTTTATTATTAATATAGTTTAGATTAACTTAGTAATTTTATAATGAATTTAGTTTATACTTAAACTAGTTTAGATGTAATTTAGCAACATTAGAATTAATTTAGTTTAGACCTAATTCAGTAATATTAGAGTGTTAATTTATTTTAGATTTAATTTAATAACTTTCGAATTTTTGTTAGTAACTTTAGAGTTGTAATTTAGTTAATAACTTCAAAATTTTATTTAGTTAGACACTTTAGAATTTAAGTCAAGTTTACTTAGTAACCTTAGAATTTCAAATTTGTTTAGATGATTTTTTTTCCACTTTTCTTTTATTCATGATTCTTCTTTTTCCATACATTTAGTTTCTTATAATTTATCTTGTTATCTACCTTGTTCGTTTCTCGTGGATTTTAATTATTTACGATTTCTTACTCGAATATTAGATCTACCCACTTATGATTAATTCCAAGGGAAATGTTTCAACTCAGTTTACTTCACGTCATCAAACACATCTCATCCAATCATGCGAATACCCTCATTCATCTTTTGTTTGTTTACTATTTTGTTAAACCTAAGATAATTTTCCCAAAAGACCCCATTTTCAAACTCACACCTTTAAGTCAAAACTTCGACACGAGGTCGTCGTATCTTCAAAATCTCATCCAATACCGATTTTTAGCCAAACGAACCATTTTAATCAAACAAACAATTTTAACCAAAAAAACAGATATTTCTAAAGGTTCCTGCGGAGTACCGCAGACGCATTGGGTGCTAATACCTTCCCATTGTATAACAAACCCCCGAACTCTCGATCTCTTTCAAAAACACATTGTATTTTTATTACTTTTAAGTATTATTTTACATTGCATATTTTAGGGTTTTATTTCGCTCTTTTCCCTTTTCCCTTGGAAACAATAAAGCGCGGTGGCGACTTTTGCTTTTGTGAGTCAAGTTAATTAATAACTTGATCTCCGATTTTCACCGCTACAGAATTGGCGACTCTGCTCGGGACAGATTGACCTCTTGCTGGTCCATCCCTAAGTGGGTTAAGCCTAATTTGTTTTATCTGTTTTATCATTATTTGATTGTTTGATTATATGTATATATTATGATTATTTGGGTGTTGATAATATTTACAAAGGACAAGTCCTATACCCGGACTAAGTTACACTTAGGAATAGGACGGGCAGTATAGTCATGTTAACTTTGAGGGAGTAATCCCGAAGAAGGAGGCATGAGATCCCCCACTCAGTGGAAGGCCCTTTTGAACATAATATTTGTTTACCAAGTAATCGGGAAGACATTATTATTTTCGACTTGGGAGCCAGAGAAGCTGGGAACTGTAGAACCCTAACCCATCTTGGCCTTTTAGGTGTAGCGCAGAGATTATAACGGAGTAATCCGGAAGTAATTGTTACATGATGCTACACTCGGATGAGTTTCTCTTAAGAATATTGCTGATTATTGAGTAATCAAGACGTTGGTAATATCCGAAGGAGGAATGTAGACTCTGGGAACTCTTAGAACCTTGTTCTACAGGTGTGATTAAACCGTTAGTACATACCTTGGGGATGTTCTTTACCTTTGACTCCATGCTCGTGACGTTGAACCTTTCAACTTTATTTGTGACCTTGCTTGTGGTTGTTGCATATCCATGCATTCATGCATCCATAAAACCCTTTTCACTTGACTTTGAAGGAATTTAGAGGTCTTTCTTCGTAAACATCACAAGTTTCGTCAAGCTCAATGGATCTTGGGTGTTGATAGGGCGAAAACCCTAATCCACCAAAATGGATGATTGATCTTGATGATAACTTGATCAATGTTTGGAGCCAATTTAAAATTCATCTCCTATCTTCATACTTTGATGTTTACAACTTAATATTTTGAGTTCCTTGAAAATCAAATAAAAACTCTCTTTTGCATATCATACATCATCCTACGTTTTTTGTTTCACTTTCAAAGTTCTTTTTCCAAGTCTTATTTTTCCTTTTGTCTCACTAGTACGACACTCGCGCTAAGAGGACAATGGAGAATATCAAGCAAGAGGTTTCTGAACTCCGTAGAGAGATGAGTATTTTGAAAGCTAGTGTGGAGCGCTTAACTGGTTTGGTTGAAATTCTGGTTGCTGCCTAAGTCAATCCTTCTAGGAGGGAGGAAGCGATGATAAAAGTATTCACTGAAACTCTAAAACCATTCTCTCATGAGAAGGTGATGGTTAATGCACCTAATGACTTTCCTGACAAGGTGAATATGGGAGTGCGTCTAGAAGGAGATGTCGGAAAGGGATGTTCATATGAAGATGGTAGCTCAACTAATGGTGTGAAGAAGTTTGATAACAACTTTTCCAAGAAGAGAACCTGAGGAAGAAATAATCATTGTCAGAATCATCATGTTTCTCCTATTCATCAACAAAATCAGCAAGTTCCTAATTAGAGGAAAACCCAGTTTGATCCAATTCCAATTACCTATACAGAGTTGTTCCCTATCGTGATGCAGAGGAATTTGGTTCAGACCCGACCTCCACCGAAGGTTCCCGAGAAGATACATTGGTACTACAAAGCTGATTTGGCTTGTACCTTTCATCAAGGTGCTCCTGGGCATGACTTTGAGGGTTGCTTTGCTTTGAAGATTGAGGTTCAGAAGTTGGTCAGAAGTGGTATCTTGTCATTCAAGGACGTTGGTTTTGAAGTTCAAATCAAGCACGGGCCGAAGAGTAAACACGATTGATGGTCACTTTGAGTTTTGAATGATGTTTTCGGTAATTCAAGTCCAGATGGAAAGCCTTCCTAGATTATTAACTTATTTCTGCTTTTTGTAATTTTTCTTGTTTATCAAAACATTGTTTGCATGTAAGAACTTGTTTGCATCTGAATGATTATCTTAATACAATGAGTATGTTTGTCTTGAAGAAATTCATTCGTTTCACTCATGTTTGTTTTCAAATTTTAAATTGCTTTTGCACTATGATACCAAATTGTTGCTCATTCTCTTGCCTAGGCAGAGATTGAAGGGAGGATGATGATCTAAAGAACACAAAATCTCTAGTTGTTTGCTTTTGGATAAAATCTTGCTGATGATGTACAGGCATTGTTTCAAATTCCTAAACACCGGAGATATAAGGAAGATAATCCCTTGCTAACCCCTTTTGAGCCTTTGAAGCCGAAGTTTCTTTTCTATACGAAAAAACCTTGAATTTTAACCTGGGGCAGGGTAGTTTTAGTTAATCTGACTGAGTGTTCAAAATTCATAAGGAAGATGTTTTTTGAAGAGAGACTACGAGGGCTATCTTACATGTATAATGAAGCTAGAGGATGTGGAATCATAATGTTATCCCTCATTCATCAAGAAACGAGGCAATCACAATCTTCTCAACAAGCAAATACAAGCTAATGTCACACATTTTGTTCAAAAAGTCAAAAATCGAGAAAAAAAAAGCCTGCTAAGTCAAAAAACATGAAAACGTGTGACTTAGGCAAAATTAAGGCATCCCGCTGGACTATCAATTCAAAATAATTAGTTCAGGAAAAAATTAGGGAAAATAAAAATTGCAAAGAAAGGACTACAAAGAAAAGTCCTCAGCAAAGAGCAAATTGGTGACTACAAACACGAAGACATGAGGGTGGTTTCTACTCCGAAAGCCTCGTCGTTTCCTTGACCGTCACAAAATCCTTTTGAGAGATGAACACTCATGTTGAATTAACTGAACATAGGGTTGGAGAACATCATGAAGAATGGGTGGGCACCAAATATTTTGAGCCTTAAATATTTTTTTCCTAAAACCACGAACAAGACCACATTACAACCTTCAAAAGTCCTAATTGAAGCAAGGTTATTTTGAAAGCATACTTCAATGAGATAGTGTTCCTGACTCCCGTGAATGTTCTAAATAGTTATGTTGGTATCATATGCTTTTGCTATACAAAAATTAATGGTGCTCTAACTCGCAAAATTTGTGCGATATCTTTTCAAAATCTTCAAGACTTACATAACTGTTGCATTAGAATTTTCATTCTCATTGTAAACTTTTTCTAACTGCAAAACATTTGTTTGATATCAAGGAAGCTCACATAAGCACCAGTGATGAGTTTATTCTTTTAAGGCCTGAAACTATGTTAAGTAATTGGCGAATCATTTCAAGAAAAAAATCATATCCAGGGGCATGTCACCTGAAGACCGTAATCACGAACATGTTGCTTCTCCCAGTTAATACTTTCCCGACTTGTTTACTCTTTTGGGGCAAAATTTGAAGACTTTGTTGTGCCAACTACACTCAATCCGGGGCAATCACGTCGAGATTTGACGAATCTCTCTAAGAGTTTGAAGACACCAGAGCATGGTGGATGCCAGGTCTTTTGTAAATTCCTCTTCAACCCTATAGCTTGGGGAATTTTAGAAGTGAAGTTATTCGCAAGAATTGTTGTGCAACATGCAGCTTATCAGCAGTAAACTTGGGGCATCCAAAATTAATCCCAGGGGCAATCCAGATTTGTCAAGATATGTTTTTCATACATTATCAGATGGTGGTGTTCCCAGTATCTCCAACTAAGCAAGACTTCTTTCCAGCTAAAACTTTGTTTGTGTTGTTATCCTTTCAATGGATTGTTTGCAATAGAAGACTGGACTTTGGGTTTTCTACCTGAAAATATCTTCCTCTCCAGAGATATTTAAGCCTTGTAAAAGGACTTTGCTCCCATGATGGCTTTTGTTTTTATCTCCATTAATGTTACCATCCTGTTGAGATTAGCCGAGTGTTGGGTTGTGCTATGATGTCTTATCATCTCCAGTTTATCTTGTCTATTTGTTTTGTCAGCACATACATAGCACTCATTTATTCGTTCACACTTGCGTCATGCACGCACAGTTGTATTTGTTGATGTCTTTGAGTACGTATACCTTGGTTATGTCTATTCAAATAGCATATTTGATCTTTCCTAATAGAGTGTCAACTTAAGCATAAAGTGTGCCTTCTTTCTAATTCCCCACTAAGTTAACTCTCGTGGAAGAATCTTGCTTTAACTTTCCTTTTCCATCTCTGGATAGGATAAATCCCCATTTGAGTATTTCCTCATTGGATGGAGTCTTGTCTGACTGTTTTCTCTCTAGTTTATTCCTGGATTGAGCTGTGTCTCTTGTGAACGATACCCTGTGAATATCTCTAGGCTGTGAAACCTAGATGGAAAGTGCATTTATTTTGCAATGTAAATACTTGGTCTCCTCAGGAAGGATTTACTCATGGTTCCCCATTGAAGATGAACTTTATTCCCCAGCAGTGTTATCACAACCTTGTTCTAGAATATCGACATGACAACAAGCGACTGACTCTTTATTTGAGCAGTTTGATTATATCTGAATTTCTTTATGACAAATGGCGGTCTCTTCATGAGTAGTTTGTCCATCCTCGATGAAATTATCGATTCTCACCTCCAGCAATATCTTCATGATATTTTATGGGTATCTTTGAGAAAACAGCAAGCGACAGTCTCTTCATGGACAACTTGTATGTTATTGATACCTTGAAAAACAGCAAGCGATAGTCTCTTCATGAGGCAACTTGTGGATACTCTTGACAAACATCAAGCAGCGGTCTCTTCATGAGCAACTTGTGTGTTATTTTTTTCTTGAAAAACATCAAGCGGCGGTCTCTTCATGAGCAACTTGTATGTTATTGATACCTTGAAAGAAACAGCAAGCGACAGTCTCTTCATGAGCAACTTGTTTGTTATTGTCACCTTTGAAAACAACAAGCGGCGGTCTCTTCATGAGCAACTTGTGTGTTATTGGTAATTTTGAAAAGAAAACAACAAGCGGCAGTCTCTTCATGGACAACTTGTATGTTATCAACACTTTTAAAGAAGACAGCAAGCGACAGTCTCTTCATGGACAACTTGTATGTTATCAACACTTTTAAAGAAGATAGCAAGCGGCAGTCTCTTCATGGACAACTTGTATGTTATCAACACTTTTTTTGAAAACGGCAAGTGGCAGCTTCTTCATGAGCAGCTTGTACGTTAGTATTTTTTGAAGACAGCAAGTGGCAGCTTATCTATTTGAGCAACTTGTGTGTTATTGTTCCTTTGAAGACAACAAGTGACAGCTTCTTCATGAGCAGCTTGTGGGTTTTTGGCAACAAGTGGCAGACTCTTCATGAGCAGCTTGTGTGCTTTAATATTCTTTGAAGACGGCAAGTGGCAGCTTCTTTATGAGCAGCTTGTGGATTTTTGGCAACAAGTGGCGGACTCTTCATGAGCAGCTTGTGTGCTTTAATATTCTTTGAAGACAGCAAGTGGCGGTCTCTTCATGAGCAGCTTGTATGTTATTGACACCTTTGAAAGGAAGCATGTGGCGGCCTCTTTATTTGAGCAGCTTGTGTATCCCCAACAATAATGTCTACTCAGCAAATGGCATCCCTTCGGAAAAGTCCCGTGGGGAAGTTTGTTATTTTATCCTTTTCAAGCGATATCTTGGTCAGAGAAGAAATGTGTTACCGTTCTTGGTAAAATTCAGAAATTAGAGATGTTTATCTCCAGCCACAGTGCTGATGTCAATCATTTTGTTTTCCAGCCACAGTGCTGATGTCAATCATTTTCCAGTCTCAGTACTGATGTCCATCATTTCCTTTTCCAGTCACAGTACTGATGTCAATCATATGATTTTCTAGTCACAATACTGATGTCGATCATATGCTTTTCCAGTCACATTACTGATGTAAATCATTACCT
This sequence comes from Vicia faba, assembly GCA_948472305.1. Taxonomy (NCBI): domain Eukaryota; kingdom Viridiplantae; phylum Streptophyta; class Magnoliopsida; order Fabales; family Fabaceae; genus Vicia; species Vicia faba. The sequence continues at coordinate 559,161,400 of OX451739.1, forward strand.
TTTCCAGTCTCAGTACTGATGTCCATCATTTCCTTTTCCAGTCACAGTACTGATGTAAATCATTACATTTTCCAGTCTCAATACTGATGTAAATCATTCAAGAGTCTCTCGTTTTAAGTCTATGACTCCGTTTCCCCAGTGGAGTTACAACCTCTTCCTCTGTGGGATTATTGTATAATATGCTTGGTTTCTCCAGCATAGTCTGTCTCATATGGCGTCATTCCCCATAAAATTCAGAGCATTACATTCATATCATATCATGAACATAATCGCGGTATCTTAAGGCCAAAAATTGTGTATTCTATATTTAAGTCCCTTCAATCTCGTCGAAATGAAGATCCCAATCTTCATATCTCCATATAGAAGAAACTTAAATAGGGGCAGCTGTTGTACCCCAATTTTTGACCTAAGATCCCATTTTTATTTTTGCATTTTTAAAGATAAGTCAAGGTCACGAAATAAGGTCGGTTTTAACCTCTCACCTTCGAGCTTTGACTATGCGAAGATTGTCGAGTGTTTTGAACATTTTTAGCCTATGTATCACTAATTTCTAATCGCATACAAAGGTGTATGTTCATGTTTCTTTGGTTTCATTAAAAAGATAGGTTTGAATCAAGAGCATTAGGCGTTGTGCCTCAGTTAGGTTTTTGGATCCATCAAGTGTTAAAAATGGAGAATAACCGATTCTCAAAGGCTAATTCATATAAGCTTGGACTATAATATCAAAAGCACAATAAAAATTTCATCATCACTGGTTCACGTGTGCATCAACATGTCTTGTAATTTAAGGAAGGATAAAGTTTGCAAGTTGATTCAAAAAACTTTAACCAAAAGTAAACTTTTCCAAGATCAAGTTCAGAAGGTTGTAACTTCCTCAATTTTCTACATTTTGAGACGGTTATTTTTGCACACTGTCACAAATGATGTCATCTACAAGTTTTCTTCAAGGATTGAGGGAAAATTGTGCTTAGAAGACCTTGAAAGTTATTGAATCGTTATAGGTCATTTCTTGACTTAGAATCGTTCTTAACCTTTAGTTTCAATTCATGCCATAGTCATTTCCTCAAGTCATTGATTCTTATGTTGAGATCACTCATGGATCAAGAGGTTGAGATGCAAAATTCATTGATTAACCTTTGCTTATAATTCAAGTCACTTGTGTTCGAGCATTATTGATTATTGGATTAAAGTTGGATTTTTTACCAAAGTTCTCAAGGCATTATTGTTCTCTCAAGTACTATGGGCTTGTATTGCGAGTTACCATGAATTGAAGATTTTCCCATGAAATGTCATTAAATTTAAGTTAATTCAAGTTTTCAAAGACATTAATCGTTATTCTAGCTTCAAGATACAAGTATCAGAATTCATTGTTCATTATAAAATCAAAGAGAAGGCTTGGAATTTCAAAGTGAAAATTAGAGAAAAGCCTTGTTTCTTCAATATTTTCAAGCTCATTACAAGATTCAAATACAAAGTGTTACATGAAATTCCTAAGTTTCTAAAGTCAACGAAAAAATCCAACTTCTTGTTATCTTCATGATACAATTATTTTTCACGCCCTTATGTCTTGGAATCTCACTCCGTACTCAATTTGCTTCCAACCTTTGCCTTGTACCAAAGCTGCCCAATTTCTAGTCCCCTGCATAAGTGCCAAAAAAACAGTCAAATTATGACCTTTCCTTGTCCACAATCCTTGCAGCCATAAAACAAACACAACACTCCAAAAAACTGCACTATTGCCCTGCAAAATCAGATCCCAACCTGCTCCAAAACCTTACTGTCAAACTATCCAAATATGCACCACATCAGTCCAATAATTGCATAAATATGGTTAAATCAAAATTGCATAAAGAAAGGTTTATGTCTAGACACTAAATCTGTTCGAATTTCACCAACCTTTCTCCCAAATTTCATCATTCTTCTTCTATAAATCAAGAATTCACTTCAGTAAAAAAGGAAGTAGGCATCACACACAAGAATACAGAGAAACAAATTCATTATCAAAAAAATTATTTCAAATTCTTTCAACTCACCTTTGAAAAAAATGTTTCAGTGACATCCTATAAACTTTATGCTTCACTCACCGAACACCATCAACAACTCACCGATTTCCATCACAACAATAGTTCCAAATGCAAATGCACAACAACAGTTCCAAGCACCGAAACCCACTTCCTGTCACAGAACTTCACTCTCTGTCAAAAGAACGCTCTCAACCTCTTACCGCCATTACCGTTCTTCTCTATCATAACAAAACGCCTAGCCCAACAACTTGCTAACCATCAATCTTCGCCAACCACCACCTTCCGTTCTCCCGAGTCCACCTCTAATCAATGACACAACTTCTCCGCACGCAACAACACATCAATCGCAACTTGCCGCTACTCTCCGGGCAACCTCCATGATTCACGCTCAACCGTCACGACAACACCCAACCATTCCTCCTTCCGCTGTAACTTCAGATCAACACCGACTCAACCACTATCCACCACCACGCGCAAAACTAAAGACGCAACATCACCTTACCAGCTACAGCCGATCGCGTCCCCATCATTCCCAGATCCGGCCATCATGCCAATTCCACCGTCGTCAGTCTCCATCGATGTTTGGAGATGTTAAAGTTGAGCAATACAAAATGGGCAAAAGAAAGGTTGAGGAAGGAGCACGGCTGGAGAAGAAAGAGCTGAGTAAATCTGTTTGTTTTTCCTCCTTCAATCTTCAAGTATTTTGTCACTCTTTTTTTCCTATAAGAATATGCCATGTGTTACTAAGTTATTGGCTAAAATTGATAGAAAGAAAGATGGAGAAGCAACGGGAGAAGGCACAACCCTCACATGTTGCTTTACTGTTTGTGCTTTTAAAAAAAAAATTATAAAAAACATATTAATAAATCTTATATCTAGATTTAGTTTAGTATTAATTTAGAATTTTTTTTAGTTTAGATGTATTTTATAACTTTATAATACTTAGAATCATAATTAATAATTTTAGAATTTTAATTTAATTAGATATAAATTACTAATGTTAGAACCTTTAATTAGTTTAGGTATATTTTGATAACTTAAAATTTTTAATTTTTTTAGATCAATTTTATAACTTTAGAACTTCCAATTAGTTTAGATACATTTTGATAACTTTAGAATGTTAATTTAATCTTAGAATTTTAATCTTTAATTTAGAATTAATTTAGTTTTGATTTAAGTTAGTAATTTTATTATTAATATAGTTTAGATTAACTTAGTAATTTTATAATGAATTTAGTTTATACTTAAACTAGTTTAGATGTAATTTAGCAACGTTAGAATTAATTTAGTTTAGACCTAATTCAGTAATATTAGAGTGTTAATTTATTTTAGATTTAATTTAATAACTTTCGAATTTTTGTTAGTAACTTTAGAGTTGTAATTTAGTTAATAACTTCAAAATTTTATTTAGTTAGACACTTTAGAATTTAAGTCTAGTTTACTTAGTAACCTTAGAATTTCAAATTAGTTTAGATAATTTTTTTTCCACTTTTCTTTTATTCATGATTCTTCTTTGTCCATTCATTTAGTTTCTTATAATTTATCTTGTTATCTACCTTGTTCGTTTCTCGTGGATTTTAATTATTTACGATTTCTTACTCGAATATTAGATCTACCCACTTATGATTAATTCCAAGGGAAATGTTTCAACTCAGTTGACTTCACGTCATCAAACAGATCTCATCCAATCATGCGAATACCCTCATTCATCTTTTGTTTGTTTACTATTTTGTTAAACCTAAGATAATTTTCCCAAAAGACCCCATTTTCAAACTCACACCTTTAAGTCAAAACTTCGACACGAGGTCGTCGTATCTTCAAAATCTTATCCAACACCGATTTTTAGCCAAACGAACCATTTTAATCAAACAAACAATTTTAACCAAAAAAACAGATATTTCAAAAGGTTCCTCCGGAGTACCGCAGATGCATTGGGTGCTAATACCTTCCCATTGTATAACAAACCCCCGAACTCTCGATCTCTTTCAAAAACACATTGTATTTTTATTACTTTTAAGTATTATTTTACATTTCATATTTTAGGGTTTTATTTCGCTCTTTTCCCTTTTCCCTTGGAAACAATATAGCGTGGAGGCGACTCTTGCTTTTGTGAGTCAAGTTAATTAATACCTTGATCTCCGATTTTCACCGCTACAGTAGCGTTGTCATTGTGGAAGGTAGTCTGTTATCGATATTTTTGTTACTCCAATGGATGGTAGCCTTCTCATTATGGAAGGTAGTCTATTGTAGAGATTTTGGTTACTCCAATGGATGGTAGCCTTGTCATTATGGAAGGTAGTCTGTTGTTCATATTTTTGTTACTCCAATGGATGGTAGCCTTGTCATTATGGAAGGTAGTCTATTGTCGAGATTTTTGTTACTCTAATGGATGGTAGCCTTGTCATTATGGAGGGTATTCTATTGTCAATATTTTGGTTACTACAATGGATGGTAGCCTTGTCATTATGGAACATAGTCTATTGTAGATATTTTTGTTACTCCAATGGATGGTAGCCTTGTCAATATGGAAGGTAGTTTGTTGTCGAGATTTTTGTTATTCAAAAGGATGGTAGCCTTGTCATTATGGAAGGTAGTTTATTATTGATATTTTTCTTACTCCAATGGATGGGAGCGTTGTCATTATGGAAGGTACTCTGTTGTCTATATTTTTGTTACTTCAATGGATGGTAGCCTTGTCATTATGGAACATAGTCTATTGTCGATGTTTTTGTTACTCCAATCGATGGTATCGTTGTCATTATGGAAAGTAGTTTGTTGTCGAGATTTTTGTTATTCCAATGGATGGTAGCTTTGTCATTATGGAAGGTAGTCTGTTGTCAATATTTTTGTTACTCCAATGGATGGTAGCCTTTTCATTATTGAAGGTAGTCCGCTGTCGAGATTTTTGTTACTCCAATGGATGGTAGCCTTGTCATTATGGAAGGTAGTTTGTTGTAGATATTTTTGTTACTCTAGTGGATGCTAGCCTTGTCATTAGGGAAGGTAGTCTATCATTGTGATTTCTGTCACTCCAATGGATTGTAGCCTTGTAAGTATGGAAGCTAGTCTATTGTTCATATTTTTGTTACTCCAATGGATGATAGCCTTGTCATTATGGAATGTAGTCTGTTGTCGAGATTTTTGTTACTCCAATGGATGGTATCGTTGTCATTATGGAAAGTAGTTTGTTGTCGAGATTTTTGTTATTCCAATGGATTCTAGCCTTGTCATAATGGAACATAGTATGTTGTCGATGTTTTTGTTACTCCAATCGATGGTATCGTTGTCATTATGGAAAGTAGTTTTTTGTCGAGATTTTTGTTATTTCAATAGATGGTAGCCTTGTCATTATGGAAGGTATTTTGTTGTAGAGATTTTTGTTACTCTAATGGATTCTAGCCTTGTCATTAGGGAAGGTAGTCTATCATTGTGATTTCTGTCACTCCAACGGATTGTAGCCTTGTAAGTTTGGAAGCTAGTCTATTGTTCATATTTTTGTTACTCCAATGGATGGTAGCCTTATCATTATGGAAGGTAGTCTATTATAGACATTTTGGTTACTTCAATGGATGGTAGCCTTGTTATAATGGAAGGTAGTCTGTTGTTCATATTTTTGTTACTCCAATGGATGGTAGCCTTGTCATTATGGAAGGTAGTCTATTGTCGAGATTTTTGTTATTCCAATGAATGTTAGCATTATCATTATGGAAGGTTGTCTATTGTCGAGATTTTTGTTACTCTAATGGATGGTAGCCTTGTCATTATGGAGGGTATTCTGTTGTCGATATTTTGGTTACTACAATTGATGGTAGCCTTGTCATTATGGAACATAGTCTATTGTAGATATTTTTGTTACTCCATTGGATGGTTGCCTTGTCATTATGGAAGGTACTTTGTTGTCGATATTTTTGTTATTCAAAAGGATGGTAGCCTTGTCATTATGGAAGGTAGTTTATTGTTGATATTTTTGTTACTCCAATGGATAGGAGCGTAGTCATTATGGAAGGTAGTCTGTTGTCTATATTTTTGTTACTTCAATGGATGGTAGCCTTATCATTATGGAAGGTAGTCTATTATAGACATTTTGGTTACTTCAATGGATGGTAGCCTTGTTATAATGGAAGGTAGTCTGTTGTTCATATTTTTGTTACTCCAATGGATGGTAGCCTTGTCATTATGGAAGGTAGTCTATTGTCGAGATTTTTGTTATTCCAATGAATGTTAGCATTATCATTATGGAAGGTTGTCTATTGTCGAGATTTTTGTTACTCTAATGGATGGTAGCCTTGTCATTATGGAGGGTATTCTGTTGTCGATATTTTGGTTACTACAATTGATGGTAGCCTTGTCATTATGGAACATAGTCTATTGTAGATATTTTTGTTACTCCATTGGATGGTTGCCTTGTCATTATGGAAGGTACTTTGTTGTCGATATTTTTGTTATTCAAAAGGATGGTAGCCTTGTCATTATGGAAGGTAGTTTATTGTTGATATTTTTGTTACTCCAATGGATAGGAGCGTAGTCATTATGGAAGGTAGTCTGTTGTCTATATTTTTGTTACTTCAATGGATGGTAGCCTTGTCATTATGGAAGGTAGTCTGTTGTTGTGATTTATGTCACTCCAATGGATGCTAGCCTTGTCACTATGGAAGGTATTCTCTTGTTCATATTTTTGTTACTCCAATGGATGGTAGCCTTGTCATTATGGAAGGTAGTATATTGTCGAGATTTTTGTTACTCCAATGGATGGTAGCCTTGTTATTATGGAAGGTAGTTTGTTGTAGATATTTTTATTACTCCAATGGATGCTAGCCTTGTAATTATGGAAGGTAGTCTGTTTTCGATATCTTTGTTACTCTAATGGATTGTAGCCTTGTCATTATGGAAGGTAGTTTGTTGTCGATATTTTTGTTACTCCAATGGATGCTAGCCTTGTCATTATGGAAGGTAGTCTGTCGTTGTGATTTATGTCACACCAATGGATCGTAGCCTTGTCACTATGGAAGGTAGTATGTTGTTCATATTTTTGTTACTCCAATGGAGGGTAGCCTTGTCATTGTGGAAGGTAGTCTATTGTAGAGATTTTGGTTACTTAAATTGATAGTAGCCTTGTCATTATGGAACATAGTCTCTTGTAGATATTTTTGTTACTCCAATGCATGGTATCCTTTTCATTATGTAAGGTAGTCTGTTGTCGAGATTTTTGTTACTCCAATGGATGGTAGCATTATCATTATGGAAGGTAGTCTGTTGTCGATATTTTTGTTACTCCAATGGATTGTAGCCTTGTCATTATGGAAGGTAGTATGTTGTGGATATCTTTGTTACTCCAATGGATTGTAGCCTTGTCATTATGGAAGGTAGTCTGTTGTCGAGATTTTTGTTACTCCAATGGATGGTATCGTTGATATTGTGGATGGTAGTCTATTTTGGAGAATTTTGTTACTCCATTGGATGCTAGCCTTGTCATTATGGAATGTAGTCTGTTGTCGAGATTTTTGTTACTCCACTGGATGGTATCGTTGTCATTATGGAAAGTAGTTTGTTGTCGAGATTTTTGTTATTCCAATGGATTGTAGCCTTGTCATTATGGAACATAGTCTGTTGTGGATGTTTTTGTTATTCCAATCAATGGTATCATTGTCATTATGGAAAGTAGTTTGTTGTCGAGATTTTTGTTATTCCAATGGATGGTAGCCTTATCATTATGGAATGTAGTGTATTATCGATATTTTTGTTACTCCAATCGATGGTAGCCTTGTCATTATTGAAGGTAGTCCGCTGTCGAGATTTTTGTTACTTCAATGGATGGTAGCCTTATCATTATGGAAGGTTGTTTGTTGTAGAGATTTTTGTTACTCCAATGGATGCTAGCCTTGTCATTAGGGAAGGTAGTCTATCATTGTGATTTATGTCACTCCAATGGATTGTAGCCTTGTAAGTATAGAAGCTAGTCTATTGTTCATATTTTTGTTACTCCAATGGATGGTAACCTTGTCATTATGGAAAGTAGTTTGTTGTCAATATTTTTGTTATTCCAATGGATTGTAGCCTTGTCATTATGGAACATAGTATGTTGTCGATGTTTTTGTTACTCCAATCGATGGTATCGTTGTCATTATGGAAAGTAGTTTGTTGTCGAGATTTTTGTTATTCCAATGGTAGGTAGCCTTGTCATTATGGAAGGTAGTCTGTTGTCGATATTTTTGTTACTCCAACGGATGCTAGCCTTGTCATTATGGAAGGTAGTCCGCTCTCGAGATTTCTGTCACTCCAATGGATGGTAGCCTTGTCACTATGGAAGGTAGTCTGTTGCTCATATTTTTGTTAATCCAATGGATGGTAGCCTTGTCATTATGGAAGGTAGTCTATTGTCGAGATTTTTGTTACTCCAATGGATGGTAGCATTATCATTATGGAAGGTTGTCTGTTGTCGAGATTTTTGTTACTCCAATGGATGGTATCCTTATCATTATGGAAGGTAGTCTGTTTTCGAGATTTTTGTTACTCCAATGGATGTTAGCCTTGTCATTATGGAAGGTAGTCTATTGTCGAGATTTTGGTTACTACAATGGATAGTAGCCTTGTCATTATGGAACATAGTCTCTTGTAGATATTTTTGTTACTCCAATGCATGGTATCCTTTTCATTATGGAAGGAAGTCTGTTGTCGAGATTTTTGTTACTCCAATGGATGGTAGCATTATCATTATGGAAGGTAGTCTGTTGTCGATATCTTTGTTACTTAAATGGATTGTAGCCATGCCATTATAGAAGGTAGTCTATTGTCGAGATTTTTGTTACTCCAATGGATGGTATCGTTGTCATTATGGATGGTAGTCTGTTTTCGAGATTTTTGTGACTTCAATGGATGCTAGCCTTGTCATTATGGAATGTAGTCTGTTGTCGAGATTTTTGTTACTCCACTGGATGGTATCGTTGTCATTATGGAAAGTAGTTTGTTGTCGAGATTTTTGTTATTCCAATGGATTGTAGCCTTGTCATTATGGAACATAGTCTGTTGTGGATGTTTTTGTTATTCCAATCAATGGTATCATTGTCATTATGGAAAGTAGTTTGTTGTCGAGATTTTTGTTATTCCAATGGATGGTAGCCTTATCATTATGGAATGTAGTCTGTTGTTGATATTTTTGTTACTCCAATGGATGGTAGCCTTGTCATTATGGAAGGTAGGCCGTTGTCGAGATTTTTGTTACTTCAATCGATGGTAGCCTTGTCATTATGGAAGGTAGTTTGTTATAGAGATTTTTGTTACTCCAATGGATGCTAGCCTTGTCATTAAGCAAGGTAGTCTATCATTGTGATTTCTGTCACTCTAATGGATTGTAGCCTTGTAACTATGGAAGCTAGTCTATTATTCATATTTTTGTTACTCCAATGGATGGTAGCCTTGTCATTATGGAAGGTAGTTTATTGTCGAGATTTTTGTTACTCCAAAGGATGGTAGCCTTGTCATTATGGAAGGTAGTCTGTTGTTCATATTTTTGTTATTCCAATGGATGTTAGCATTATCATTATGGAAGGTTGTCTATTGTCGAGATTTTTGTTACTCTAATGGATGGTAGCATTGTTATTATGGAAGGTATTCTGTTGTCGATATTTTGGTTACTACAATGGATGGTAGCCTTGTCATTATGGAACATAGTCTATTGTAGATATTTTTGTTACTCCAATGCATGGTAGCCTTGTCATTATGGAAGGTAATGTGTTGTCGAGATTTTTGTTACTCCAATGGATGGTAGCCTTGTCATTATGGAAGGTAGTCTGTTGTCGAGATTTTTGTTACTCCAATGAATACTAGCCTTGTCATCCTGGAAGGTAGTCTGTCCTTGTGATTTCTGTCACTCCAATGGATGGTAGCCTTGTCACTATGGAAGGTAGTCTGTTGCTCATCTTTTTGTTAATCCAATGGATGGTAGCCTTGTCATTATGGAAGGTAGTCTGTTGTTGATATTTTTGTTACTCCAATGGATGGTAGCCTTGTCATTATGGAAGGTAGGCCGTTGTCGAGATTTTTGTTACTTCAATCGATGGTAGCCTTGTCATTATGGAAGGTAGTTTGTTATAGATATTTTTGTTACTCCAATGGATGCTAGCCTTGTCATTAAGCAAGGTAGTCTATCATTGTGATTTCTGTCACTCTAATGGATTGTAGCCTTGTAACTATGGAAGCTAGTCTATTATTCATATTTTTGTTACTCCAATGGATGGTAGCCTTATCATTATGGAAGGTAGTCTATTGTCGAGATTTTTGTTACTCCAAAGGATGGTAGCCTTGTCATTATGGAAGGTAGTCTGTTGTTCATATTTTTGTTATTCCAATGGATGTTAGCATTATCATTATGGAAGGTTGTCTATTGTCAAGATTTTTGTTACTCTAATGGATGGTAGCATTGTTATTATGGAAGGTATTCTGTTGTCGATATTTTGGTTACTACAATGGATGGTAGCCTTGTCATTATGGAACATAGTCTATTGTAGATATTTTTGTTACTCCAATGCATGGTAGCCTTGTCATTATGGAAGGTAATGTGTTGTCGAGATTTGTGTTACTCCAATGGATGGTAGCCTTGTCATTATGGAAGGTAGTCTGTTGTCGAGATTTTTGTTACTCCAATGGATGGTAGCATTATCATTATGGAAGGTCGTTTGTTTTTGATATTTTTGTTACTCCAATGGATGGTAGCCTTGTCATTATGGAAGGTAGTCTGTTTTCGAGATTTTTGTTACTCCAATGGATGGTAGCCTTGTCATTATGGAAGGTAGTCTATTGTCGAGATTTTGGTTACTACAATGGATAGTAGCCTTGTCATTATGGAACATAGTCTCTTTTAGATATTTTTGTTACTCCAATGCATGGTATCCTTTTCATTATGGAAGGTAGTCTGTTGTCGAGATTTTTGATACTCCAATGGATGGTAGCATTATCATTATGGAAGGTAGTCTGTTGTCGATATTTTTGTTACTTCAATGGATGGTAGCCTTGTCATTATGGAAGGTAGTATGTCGTCGATATCTTTGTTACTCCAATGGAATGTAGCCTTGCCATTATGGAAGGTAGTCTGTTGTCGAGATTTTTGTTACTCCAATGGATGGTATCATTGTCATTGTGGATGGTAGTTTGTTTTCGAGATTTTTGTTACTCCAATGGATGCTAGCCTTGTCATTATGGAATATAGTCTGTTGTCGAGATTTTTGTTACTCCAATGGATGGTATCTTTGTCATTATGGAAAGTAGTTTGTTGTCGAGATTTTTTTATTCCAATGGATTGTAGCCTTGTCATTATGTAACATAGTCTGTTGTCAATGTTTTTGTTACTCCAATCGATGGTATCGTTGTCATTATGGAAAGTAGTTTGTTATCGAGATTTTTTTTATTCCAATGGATGGTAGACTTGTCATTATGGAAGGTAGTCTGTTGTTGATATTTTTGTTACTCCAATGGATGGTAGCCTTGTCATTATGGAAGGTAGTCCGGTGTCGAGATTTTTATTACTTCAATGGATGGTAGCCTTGTCATTATGGAAGGTATTTTGTTGTAGAGATTTTTGTTACTCCACTGGATGTTAGCCTTCTCATTAGGGAAGGTAGTCTATCATTGTGATTTCTGTCACTCTAATGGATTGTAGCCTTGTAACTATGGAAGCTAGTCTATTGTTCATATTTTTGTTACTCCAATGGATGGTAGCCTTGTCATTATGGAATGTAGTTTATTGTCGAGATTTTTGTTACTCCAATGGATGGTAGCCTTGTCATTATGGAAGGTAGTCTGTTGTTCATATTTTTGTTATTCCAATGGATGTTAGCATTATCATTATGGAAGGTTGTCTATTGTCGAGATTTTTGTTACTCTAATGGATGGTAGCCTTGTCATTATGTTGTCGATATTTTGGTTACTACAATGGATGGTAGCCTTGTGATTATGGAACATAGTTTATTGTAGATATTTTTGTTACTCCAATGCATGGTAGCCTTGTAATTAGGGAAGGTAGTCTGTTGTCGAGATTTTTGTTACTCTAATGGATGGTAGCCTTGTAATTATGGAAGGTAGTCTGTTGACGAGATTTTTGTTACTCCAATGAATGCTAGCCTTGTCATTCTGGAAGGTAGTCTGTCGTTGTGATTTCTGTCACTCCAATGGATGTTAGCCTTGTCACTATGGAAGGTAGTCTGTTGCTCATATTTTTGTTAATCCAATGGATGGTAGCCTTGTCATTATGGAAGGTAGTCTATTGTCGAGATTTTTGTTACTCCAATGGATGGTAGCATTATCATTATGGAAGGTTGTCTGTTGTCGAGATTTTTGTTACTCCAATGGATGGTATCCTTATCATTATGGAAGGTAGTCTGTTTTCGAGATTTTTGTTACTCCAATGGATGGTAGCCTTGTCATTATGGAAGGTAGTCTATTGTCGAGATTTTGGTTACTACAATGGATAGTAGCCTTGTCATTATGGAACATAGTCTCTTGTAGATATTTTTGTTACTCAAATGCATGGTATCCTTTTCATTATGGAAGGAAGTCTGTTGTCGAGATTTTTGTTACTCCAATGGATGGTAGCATTATCATTATGGAAGGTAGTCTGTTGTCGATATTTTTGTTACTCAAATGGATGGTAGCCTTGTCATTATGGAAGGTAGTATGTTGTCGATATCTTTGTTACTCAAATGGATTGTAGCCATGCCATTATAGAAGGTAGTCTATTGTCGAGATTTTTGTTACTCCAATGGATGGTATCGTTGTCATTATGGATGGTAGTCTGTTTTCGAGATTTTTGTGACTTCAATGGATGCTAGCCTTGTCATTATGGAATGTAGTCTGTTGTCGAGATTTTTGTTACTCCAATGGATGGTATCATTGTCATTATAGAAAGTAGTTTGTTGTCGAGATTTTTGTTATCCAATGGATTGTAGCCTTTTCATTATGGAACATAGTCTGTTGTCGATGTTTTTGTTACTCCAATCGATGGTATCGTTGTCATTATGGAAAGTAGTTTGTTGTCGAGATTTTTGTTATTCCAATGGATGGTAGCCTTGTCATTATGGAAGGTAGTCTGTTGTTGATATTTTTGTTACTCCAATGGATGGTAGCCTTGTCATTATGGAAGGTAGGCCGTTGTCGAGATTTTTGTTACTTCAATCGATGGTAGCCTTGTCATTATGGAAGGTAGTTTGTTATAGAGATTTTTGTTACTCCAATGGATGCTAGCCTTGTCATTAAGCAAGGTAGTCTATCATTGTGATTTCTGTCACTCTAATGGATTGTAGCCTTGTAACTATGGAAGCTAGTCTATTATTCATATTTTTGTTACTCCAATGGATGGTAGCCTTGTCATTATGGAAGGTAGTCTATTGTCGAGATTTTTGTTACTCCAAAGGATGGTAGCCTTGTCATTATGGAAGGTAGTCTGTTGTTCATATTTTTGTTATTCCAATGGATGTTAGCATTATCATTATGGAAGGTTGTCTATTGTCGAGATTTTTGTTACTCTAATGGATGGTAGCATTGTTATTATGGAAGGTATTCTGTTGTCGATATTTTGGTTACTACAATGGATGGTAGCCTTGTCATTATGGAACATAGTCTATTGTAGATATTTTTGTTACTCCAATGCATGGTAGCCTTGTCATTATGGAAGGTAATGTGTTGTCGAGATTTTTGTTACTCCAATGGATGGTAGCCTTGTCATTATGGAAGGTAGTCTGTTGTCGAGATTTTTGTTACTCTAATGAATACTAGCCTTGTCATCCTGGAAGGTAGTCTGTCCTTGTGATTTCTGTCACTCCAATGGATGGTAGCCTTGTCACTATGGAAGGTAGTCTGTTGCTCATCTTTTTGTTAATCCAATGGATGGTAGCCTTGTCATTATGGAAGGTAGTCTGTTGTTGATATTTTTGTTACTCCAATGGATGGTAGCCTTGTCATTATGGAAGGTAGGCCGTTGTCGAGATTTTTGTTACTTCAATCGATGGTAGCCTTGTCATTATGGAAGGTAGTTTGTTATAGAGATTTTTGTTACTCCAATGGATGCTAGCCTTGTCATTAAGCAAGGTAGTCTATCATTTTGATTTCTGTCACTCTAATGGATTGTAGCCTTGTAACTATGGAAGCTAGTCTATTATTCATATTTTTGTTACTCCAATGGATGGTAGCCTTGTCATTATGGAAGGTAGTCTATTGTCGAGATTTTTGTTACTCCAAAGGATGGTAGCCTTGTCATTATGGAAGGTAGTCTGTTGTTCATATTTTTGTTATTCCAATGGATGTTAGCATTATCATTATGGAAGGTTGTCTATTGTCGAGATTTTTGTTACTCTAATGGATGGTAGTATTGTTATTATGGAAGGTATTCTGTTGTCGATATTTTGGTTACTACAATGGATGGTAGCCTTGTCATTATGGAACATAGTCTATTGTAGATATTTTTGTTACTCCAATGCATGGTAGCCTTGTCATTATGGAAGGTAATGTGTTGTCGAGATTTTTGTTACTCCAATGGATGGTAGCCTTGTCATTATGGAAGGTAGTCTGTTGTCGAGATTTTTGTTACTCTAATGAATACTAGCCTTGTCATCCTGGAAGGTAGTCTGTCCTTGTGATTTCTGTCACTCCAATGGATGGTAGCCTTGTCACTATGGAAGGTAGTCTGTTGCTCATCTTTTTGTTAATCCAATGGATGGTAGCCTTGTCATTATGGAAGGTAGTCTGTTGTTGATATTTTTGTTACTCCAATGGATGGTAGCCTTGTCATTATGGAAGGTAGGCCGTTGTCGAGATTTTCGTTACTTCAATCGATGGTAGCCTTGTCATTATGGAAGGTAGTTTGTTATAGAGATTTTTGTTACTCCAATGGATGCTAGCCTTGTCATTAAGCAAGGTAGTCTATCATTGTGATTTCTGTCACTCTAATGGATTGTAGCCTTGTAACTATGGAAGCTAGTCTATTATTCATATTTTTGTTACTCCAATGGATGGTAGCCTTGTCATTATGGAAGGTAGTCTATTGTCGAGATTTTTGTTACTCCAAAGGATGGTAGCCTTGTCATTATGGAAGGTAGTCTGTTGTTCATATTTTTGTTATTCCAATGGATGTTAGCATTATCATTATGGAAGGTTGTCTATTGTCGAGATTTTTGTTACTCTAATGGATGGTAGCATTGTTATTATGGAAGGTATTCTGTTGTCGATATTTTGGTTACTACAATGGATGGTAGCCTTGTCATTATGGAACATAGTCTATTGTAGATATTTTTGTTACTCCAATGCATGGTAGCCTTGTCATTATGGAAGGTAATGTGTTGTCCAGATTTTTGTTACTCCAATGGATGGTAGCCTTGTCATTATGGAAGGTAGTCTGTTGTCGAGATTTTTGTTACTCCAATGAATACTAGCCTTGTCATCCTGGAAGGTAGTCTGTCCTTGTGATTTGTGTCACTCCAATGGATGGTAGCCTTGTCACTATGGAAGGTAGTCTGTTGCTCATCTTTTTGTTAATCCAATGGATGGTAGTCTTGTCATTATGGAAGGTAGTCTATTGTCGAGATTTTTGTTACTCCAATGGATGGTAGCATTATCATTATGGAAGGTCGTTTGTTTTTGATATTTTTGTTACTCCAATGGATGGTAGCCTTGTCATTATGGAAGGTAGTCTGTTTTCGAGATTTTTGTTACTCCAATGGATGGTAGCCATGTCATTATGGAAGGTAGTCTATTGTCGAGATTTTGGTTACTACAATGGATAGTAGCCTTGTCATTATGGAACATAGTCTCTTTTAGATATTTTTGTTACTCCAATGCATGGTATCCTTTTCATTATGGAAGGTAGTCTGTTGTCGAGATTTTTGATACTCCAATGGATGGTAGCATTATCATTATGGAAGGTAGTCTGTTGTCGATATTTTTGTTACTTCAATGGATGGTAGCCTTGTCATTATGGAAGGTAGTATGTCGTCGATATCTTTGTTACTCCAATGGAATGTAGCCTTGCCATTATGGAAGGTAGTCTGTTGTCGAGATTTTTGTTACTCCAATGGATGGTATCATTGTCATTGTGGATGGTAGTTTGTTTTCGAGATTTTTGTTACTCCAATGGATGCTAGCCTTGTCATTATGGAATATAGTCTGTTGTCGAGATTTTTGTTACTCCAATGGATGGTATCTTTGTCATTATGGAAAGTAGTTTGTTGTCGAGATTTTTTTTATTCCAATGGATTGTAGCCTTGTCATTATGTAACATAGTCTGTTGTCAATGTTTTTGTTACTCCAATCGATGGTATCGTTGTCATTATGGAAAGTAGTTTGTTATCGAGATTTTTTTTATTCCAATGGATGGTAGACTTGTCATTATGGAAGGTAGTCTGTTGTTGATATTTTTGTTACTCCAATGGATGGTAGCCTTGTCATTATGGAAGGTAGTCCGCTGTCGAGATTTTTATTACTTCAATGGATGGTAGCCTTGTCATTATGGAAGGTATTTTGTTGTAGAGATTTTTGTTACTCCACTGGATGCTAGCCTTGTCATTAGGGAAGGTAGTCTATCATTGTGATTTCTGTCACTCTAATGGATTGTAGCCTTGTAACTATGGAAGCTAGTCTATTGTTCATATTTTTGTTACTCCAATGGATGGTAGCCTTGTCATTATGGAATGTAGTTTATTGTCGAGATTTTTGTTACTCCAATGGATGGTAGCCTTGTCATTATGGAAGGTAGTCTATTGTTCATATTTTTGTTATTCCAATGGATGTTAGCATTATCATTATGGAAGGTTGTCTATTGTCGAGATTTTTGTTACTCTAATGGATGGTAGCCTTGTCATTATGGAAGGTATTATGTTGTCGATATTTTGGTTACTACAATGGATGGTAGCCTTGTGATTATGGAACATAGTCTATTGTAGATATTTTTGTTACTCCAATGCATGGTAGCCTTGTAATTAGGGAAGGTAGTCTGTTGTCGATATTTTTGTTACTCTAATGGATGGTAGCCTTGTAATTATGGAAGGTAGTCTGTTGACGAGATTTTTGTTACTCCAATGAATGCTAGCCTTGTCATTCTGGAAGGTAGTCTGTTGTTGTGATTTCTGTCACTCCAATGGATGTTAGCCTTGTCACTATGGAAGGTAGTCTGTTGCTCATATTTTTCTTAATCCAATGGATGGTAGCCTTGTAATTATGGAAGGTAGTCTATTGTTGAGATTTTTGTTACTCCAATGGATGGTAGCATTATCATTATGGAAGGTTGTCTGTTGTCAAGATTTTTGTTACTCCAATGGGTGGTAGCCTTGTCATTATGGAAGGTAGTCTGTTTTCGAGATTTTTGTTACTCCAATGGATGGTAGCCTTGTCACTATGGAAGGTAGTCTATTGTTCATATTTTTGTTACTCCAATGGATGGGAGCCTTATCATTATGGAAGGTAGTCTGTTGTCGAGATTTTTGTTACTTCAATGGATGGTAGCCTTGTCATTATGGAAGGTAGTTTGTTGTTGAGAATTTTGTTACTCCAATGGATGCTAGCCTTGTCATTATGGAAGGTAGTCTGTCATTGTGATTTATGTCACTCCAATGGATGGTAGCCTTGTCACTATGGAAGGTATTATGTTGTTCATATTTTTGTTACTCCAATGGATGGTAGCCTTGTCATTATGGAAGGTAGTCTATTGTCGATATTTTTGTTACTCCAATGAATGGTAGCCTTGTCATTATGGAAGGTTGTATGTTGTCAAGATTTTTGTTACTCTAATGGATGGTAGCCTTGTCATTATGGAAGGTATTCTGTTGTCGATATTTTGGTCACTCCAATGGATGGTAGCCTTGTCATTATGGAAGGTAGTCTATTGTAGATATTTTTGTTACTCCAATGCATGGTAGCCTTGTCATTATGAAAGGTAGTCTGTTGTCAAGGTTTTTGTTGCTCCAATGGATGGTAGCGTTGTCATTATTCAAGGTCGTTTATTGTCGAGATTTTTGTTACTCTAATGAATGCTAGCCTTGTCATTCTGGAAGGTAGTGTGTCATTGTGCTTTATGTCACTCCAATGGATGGTAGCCTTGTCACTATGGAAGATAGTCGATTTCTCATATTTTTGTTACTCCAATGGATGGTAGCCTTGTCATTATGGAAGGTAGTCTATTGTCGAGATTTTTGTTACTACAATGGATAGTAGCCTTGTAATTATGGAAGGTTGTCTGTTGTCGAGATTTTTGTTACTCCAATTGATGGTAGCCTTGTCATTATGGAAGGTAGTATGTTTTCGAGATTTTTGTTACTCGAATGGATGGTAGTCTTGTCACTATGCAAGATAGTTTGTTATTCATATTTTTGTTACTACAATGGATGGTAGCCTTGTCATTATGGAAGGTATTCTGTTGTCGAGATTTTTGTTACTCTAATGGATGGTAGCCTTGTCATTACGGAAGGTATTCTATTGTCGATATTTTGGTTACTTCAATGGATGGTAGGCTTGTCATTATGGAACATAGTCTATTGTAGATATTTTTGTTACTCCAATGCATGGTAGCCTTGTCATTATGGAAGGTAGTCTGTTGTCGAGATTTTTGTTATTCCAAAGGATGGTAGCCTTGTCATTATGGAAGGCAGTTTGTTGTCGATATTTTTGTTAATCCAATGGATGGGAGCCTTGTCATTATGGAAGGTAGTCTGTTGTCGAGATTTTTGTTACTTCCATGGATGGTAGCATTCTCATTATGGAAGATAGTTTGTTTTCGAGATTTTTGTTACTCCAATGAATGATAGCCTTGTCATTATGGAAGGTAGTATGTCGTTGTGATTTATGTCACTCCAATGGATGCTAGTCTTGTCACTATGGAAGGTATTCTCTTGTTCATATTTTTGTTACTCCAGTGGATGAGAGCCTCGTCTTTATGGAAGGTAGTCTGTTGTCGAGATTTTTGTTACTTCAATGGATGGTAGCCTTGTCATTATAGAAGGTAGTTTGTTGTCGAGATTTTTGTTACTCTAATGGATGCTAGCCTTGTCATTATGGAAGGTAGTCTGTCGTTGTGATTTATGTCACTCCAATGGATGGTAGCCTTGTCACTATGGAAGGTATTCTGTTGTTCATATTTTTGTTACTCCAATGGATGGTAGCCTTGTCATTATGGAAGGTAGTCTATTGGAGAGATTTTTGTTACTCCAATGAATGGTAGCCTTGTCATTATGGAAGGTTATCTGTTGTCGAGATTTTTGTTACTCTAATGGATGGTAGCCTTGTCATTATGGAAGGTATTCTGTTGTCGATATTTTGGTTACTACAATGGATGGTAGCCTTGTCATTATGGAACATAGTCTATTGAAGATATTTTTGTTACTCCAATGCATGGTAGCCTTGTCATTAGGGAAGGTAGTCTGTTGTCGAGATTTTTGTTACTCTAATGGATGGTAGCCTTGTCATTATGGAAGGTAGTCTGTTGACGACATTTTTGTTACTCCAATGAATGCTAGCCTTGTCATTCTGGAAGGTAGTCTGTCGTTGTGATTTCTGTCACTCCAATGGATGGTAGCCTTGTCACTATGGAAGGTAGTCTGTTGCTCATATTTTTGTTAATCCAATGGATGGTAGCCTTGTCATTATGGAAGGTAGTCTATTGTTGAGATTTTTGTTACTCCAATGGATGGTAGCATTATCAATATGGAAGGTTGACTGTTGTCGAGATTTTTGTTACTCC
Source organism: Vicia faba (assembly GCA_948472305.1). Classification (NCBI taxonomy): domain Eukaryota; kingdom Viridiplantae; phylum Streptophyta; class Magnoliopsida; order Fabales; family Fabaceae; genus Vicia; species Vicia faba. The sequence continues at coordinate 559,181,134 of OX451739.1, forward strand.
AAAGGATAGTAGCCTTGTCATTATGGAAGGTAGTCTGTTTTTGATATTTTTGTTACTCCAATGGATGGTAGCCTTGTCATTATGGAAGGTAGTTTGTTTTCGAGATTTTTGTTATTCCAAAGGATGGTAGCCTTGTCATTATGGAAGGTAGTCTATTGTCGATATTTTTGTTACTCCAATGGATGGGAGCCTTATCATTATGGAAGGTAGTCTGATGTCGAGATTTTTGTTACTTCAATGGATGGTAGCCTTGTCATTATGGAAGGTAGTTTGTTGTTGAGAATTTTGTTACTCCAATGGATGCTAGCCTTGTCATTATGGAAGGTAGTCTGTCATTGTGATTTATGTCACTCCAATGGATGGTAGCCTTGTCACTATGGAAGGTATTATGTTGTTCATATTTTTGTTACTCCAATGGATGGTAGCCTTGTCATTATAGAAGGTAGTCTATTGCCGATATTTTTGTTACTTTAATGAATGGTAGCCTTGTCATTATGGAAGGTTATATGTTGTCGAGATTTTTGTTACTCTAATGGATGGTAGCCTTTTCATTATGGAAGGTATTCTGTTGTCGATATTTTGGTCACTCCAATGGATGGTAGCCTTGTCATTATGGAAGATAGTCTATTGTAGATATTTTTGTTACTCCAATGCATGGTAGCCTTGTCATTATGAAAGGTAGTCTTTTGTCAAGGTTTTTGTTGCTCCAATGGATGGTAGCGTTGTCATTATGGAAGGTCGTCTATTGTCGAGATTTTTGTTACTCCAATAAATGCTAGCCTTGTCATTCTGGAAGGTAGTGTGTCGTTGTGCTTTATGTCACTCCAATGGATGGTAGCCTTGTCACTATGGAAGATAGTCGATTTCTCATATTTTTGTTACTCCAATGGATGGTAGCCTTGTCATTATGGAGGGTAGTCTATTGTCGAGATTTTTGTTACTACAATGGATAGTAGCCTTGTAATTATGGTAGGTTGTCTGTTGTCGAGATTTTTGTTACTCCAATTGATGGTAGCCTTGTCATTATGGAAGGTAGTATGTTTTCGAGATTTTTGTTACTCCAATGGATGGAAGCCTTGTCACTATGCAAGATAGTTTGTTGTTCATATTTTTGTTACTACAATGGATGGTAGCCTTGTCATTATGGAAGGTATTCTGTTGTCGAGATTTTTGTTACTCTAATGGATGGTAGCGTTGTCATTATGGAAGGAATTCTATTGTTGATATTTTGGTTACTACAATGGATGGTAGCCTTGTCATTATGGAACATAGTTTATTGTAGATATTTTTGTTACTACAATGCATGGTAGCCTTGTCATTATGGAAGGTCGTCTGTTGTCGAGATTTTTGTTATTCCAAAGGATGGTAGCCTTGTCATTATGGAAGGTAGTTTGTTGTCGATATTTTTGTTAATCCAATGGATGGGAGCCTTGTCATTATGGAAGGTAGTCTGTTGTCGAGATTTTTGTTACTTCAATGGATGGTAGCATTGTCATTATGGAAGATAGTTTGTTTTCGAGATTTTTGTTAGTCCAATGAATGATAGCCTTGTCATTATGGAAGGTAGTATGTCGTTGTGATTTATGTCACTCTAATGGATGCTAGTCTTGTCACTATGGAAGGTATTCTCTTGTTCATATTTTTGTTACTCTAGTGGATGGGAGCCTCGTCTTTATGGAAGGTAGTCTGTTGTCGAGATTTTTGTAACTTCAATGGATTGTAGCCTTGTCATTATAGAAGGTAGTTTGTTGTCGAGATTTTTGTTACTCTAATGAATGCTAGCCTTGTCATTATGGAAGGTAGTCTATCGTTGTGATTTTTGTCACTCCAATGGATGGTAGCCTTGTCACTATGGAAGGTATTCTGTTGTTCATATTTTTGTTACTCCAATGGATGGTAGCCTTGTCATTATGGAAGGTAGTCTATTGTCGAGATTTTTGTTACTCCAATGAATGGTAGCCTTGTCATTATGGAAGGTTATCTGTTGTCGAGATTTTTGTTACTCTAATGGATGGTAGCCTTGTCATTATGGAAGGTATTCTATTGTCCATATTTTGGTCACTTCAATGGATGGTAGCCTTGTCACTATGGAAGGTAGTCTATTGTAGATATTTTTGTTACTCCAATGTGTGTTAGCCTTGTCATTATGAAAGGTAGTCTGTTGTCAAGATTTTTGTTGCTCCAATGGATGGTAGCGTTGTCATTATGGAAGGTCGTCTATTGTCGAGATTTTTTTTACTCCAATGAATGCTAGCCTTGTCATTCTGGAAGGTAGTGTGTCGTTCTAATTTATGTCACTCCAATGGATGGTAGCCTTGTCACTATGGAAGATAGTCGGTTGCTCATATTTTTGTTACTCCAATGGATGGTAGCCTTGTCATTATGGAAGGTAGTCTTGTCATTATGGAAGGTAGTTTGTTGTCGATATTTTTGTTACTCAAATGGATGGGAGCCTTGTCATTATGGAAGGTAGTCTGTTTTCGAGATTTATGTTACTTCAATGGATGCTAGCCTTGTCATTATGGAAGGTAGTCTGTCATTGTGATTTATGTCACTCCAATGGATGGTAGCCTTGTCACTATGGAAGGTAGTCTGTTATTCATATTTTTGTTACTACAATGGATGGTAGCCTTGTCATTATGAAAGGTAGTTTGTTGTCGAGATTTTTGTTATTCCAAAGGATGGTAGCGTTGTCATTATGGAAGGTAGTCTGTTGTCGAGATTTTTGTTACTTCAATGGATAGTAGCCTTGCCATTATGGAAGGTAGTTTATTTTCGAGATTTTTGTTACTCCAATGGATGATAGCCTTGTCATTATGGAAGGTAATCTGTCGTTGTAATTTATGTCACTCCAATGGATGCTAGCCTTGTCACTATGGAAGGTATTCTCTTGTTCATATTTTTGTTACTCCAATGGATGGGAGCCTTGTCATTATGGAAGGTATTATGTTGTCGAGATTTTTGTTACAATAATGGATGGTAGCCTTGTCATTATGGAAGGTAGTTTGTTGTCGAGATTTTTGTTACTCCAATGGATGTTAGCCTTGTCATTATGGAAGGTAGTCTGTCGTTGTGATTTATGTCACTCCAATGGAGGGTAGCCTTGTCACTATGGAAGGTATTATGTTGTTCATATTTTTGTTACTCCAATGGATGGTAGCCTTGTCATTATGGAAGGTAGTCTATTGTCGAGATTTTTGTTACTCTAGTGAATGGTAGCCTTGTCATTATGGAAGGTTGTCTGTTGTCGAGATTTTTGTTACTCTAATGGAGGGTAGCCTTGTCATTATGGAAGGTATTTTGTTGTCGAAATTGAAGGTAGTCTATTGTAGATATTTTTGTTACTCCAATGCATGGTTGCCTTGTCATTATGAAAGGTAGTCTATTGTCAAGATTTTTGTTACTCCAATGGATGGTAGCTTTGTCATTATGGAAGGTAGTCTATTATCGATATTTTTGTTACTCCAATGAATGCTAGCATTGTCATTCTGGAAGGTTGTCTGTCGTTGTGATTTTTGTCACTCCAATGGATGGTAGCCTTGTCACTATGGAAGATAGTCGGTTGCTCATATTTTTGTTACTCCAATGGATGGTAGCCTTGTCATTATGGAAGGTAGTCTATTGTCGAGATTTTTGTTACTACAGTGGATAATAGCCTTGTCATTATGGAAGGTTGTCTGTTGTCAAGATTTTTGTTACTCCAATGGATGGTAGCCTTGTCATTATGCAAGGTAGTCTGTTTTCGAGATTTTTGTTACTCCAATGGATGGTATCCTTGTCACTATGGAAGGAAGTCTGTTGTTCATATTTTTGTTACTACAATGGATGGTAGCCTTGTCATTATGGAAGGTAGCTTTTTGTCGATATTTTTGTTATTCCAAAGGATGGTAGCCTTGTCATTATGGAAGGTAGTTTGTTGTCGATATTTTTGTTACTCAAATGGATGAGAACCTTGTCATTATGGAAGGTAGTCTGTTTTCGAGATTTTTGTTACTTCAATGGATGCTAGCCTTGTCATTATGGAAGGTAGTCTGTCATTGTGATTTATGTCACTCCAATGGATGGTAGCCTTGTCACTATGGAAGGTAGTATGTTGTTCATATTTTTGTTACTACAATGGATGGTAGCCTTGTCATTATGAAAGGTAGTTTGTTGTCGAGATTTTTGTTATTCCAAAGGATGGTAGCCTTGTCATTATGGGACGTAGTTTGTTGTCGATATTTTTGTTACTCTAATGGATGGGAGCCATGTCATTATGTAAGGTAGTCGGTTGTCGAGATTTTTGTTACTTCAATGGATAGTAGCCTTGTCATTATGGAAGGTAGTTTATTTTCGAGATTTTTGTTACTCCAATGGATGATAGCCTTTTCATTATGGAAGGTAATCTGTCATTGTAATTTATGTCACTCCAATGGATGCTAGCCTTGTCACTAAGGAAGGTATTCTCTTGTTCATATTTTTGTTACTCCAATGGATGGGAGCCTTGTCATTATGGAAGGTAGTTTGTTGTCGAGATTTTTGTTACTTCAATGGATGGTAGCCTTGTCATTATGGAAGGTAGTTTGTTATCGAGATTTTTGTTACTCCAATGGATGCTAGCCTTGTCATTATGGAAGGTAGTCTGTCGTTGTGATTTATGTCACTCCAATGGAGGGTAGCCTTGTCACTATGGAAGGTATTTTGTTGTTCATATTTTTGTTACTCCAATGGATGGTAGCCTTGTCATTATGGAAGGTAGTCTATTGTCGACATTTTTGTTACTCCAATGAATGGTAGCCTTGTCATTATGGAAGGTTGTCTATTGTCCAGATTCTTGTTACTCTAATGGATGGTAGCCTTGTCATTATGGAAGATAGTTTGTTTTCGAGATTTTTGTTAGTCCAATGAATGATAGCCTTGTCATTATGGAAGGTAGTATGTCGTTGTGATTTATGTCACTCTAATGGATGCTAGTCTTGTCACTATGGAAGGTATTCTCTTGTTCATATTTTTGTTACTCTAGTGGATGGGAGCCTCGTCTTTATGGAAGGTAGTCTGTTGTCGAGATTTTTGTAACTTCAATGGATTGTAGCCTTGTCATTATAGAAGGTAGTTTGTTGTCGAGATTTTTGTTACTCTAATGAATGCTAGCCTTGTCATTATGGAAGGTAGTCTATCGTTGTGATTTTTGTCACTCCAATGGATGGTAGCCTTGTCACTATGGAAGGTATTCTGTTGTTCATATTTTTGTTACTCCAATGGATGGTAGCCTTGTCATTATGGAAGGTAGTCTATTGTCGAGATTTTTGTTACTCCAATGAATGGCAGCCTTGTCATTATGGAAGGTTATCTGTTGTCGAGATTTTTGTTACTCTAATGGATGGTAGCCTTGTCATTATGGAAGGTATTCTATTGTCGATATTTTGGTCACTTCAATGGATGGTAGCCTTGTCACTATGGAAGGTAGTCTATTGTAGATATTTTTGTTACTCCAATGTGTGTTAGCCTTGTCATTATGAAAGGTAGTCTGTTGTCAAGATTTTTGTTGCTCCAATGGATGGTAGCGTTGTCATTATGGAAGGTCGTCTATTGTCGAGATTTGTTTTACTCCAATGAATGCTAGCCTTGTCATTCTGGAAGGTAGTGTGTCGTTCTAATTTATGTCACTCCAATGGATGGTAGCCTTGTCACTATGGAAGATAGTCGGTTGCTCATATTTTTGTTACTCCAATGGATGGTAGCCTTGTCATTATGGAAGGTAGTCTTGTCATTATGGAAGGTAGTTTGTTGTCGATATTTTTGTTACTCAAATGGATGGGAGCCTTGTCATTATGGAAGGTAGTCTGTTTTCGAGATTTATGTTACTTCAATGGATGCTAGCCTTGTCATTATGGAAGGTAGTCTGTCATTGTGATTTATGTCACTCCAATGGATGGTAGCCTTGTCACTATGGAAGGTAGTCTGTTATTCATATTTTTGTTACTACAATGGATGGTAGCCTTGTCATTATGAAAGGTAGTTTGTTGTCGAGATTTTTGTTATTCCAAAGGATGGTAGCGTTGTCATTATGGAAGGTAGTCTGTTGTCGAGATTTTTGTTACTTCAATGGATAGTAGCCTTGCCATTATGGAAGGTAGTTTATTTTCGAGATTTTTGTTACTCCAATGGATGATAGCCTTGTCATTATGGAAGGTAATCTGTCGTTGTAATTTATGTCACTCCAATGGATGCTAGCCTTGTCACTATGGAAGGTATTCTCTTGTTCATATTTTTGTTACTCCAATGGATGGGAGCCTTGTCATTATGGAAGGTATTATGTTGTCGAGATTTTTGTTACAATAATGGATGGTAGCCTTGTCATTATGGAAGGTAGTTTGTTGTCGAGATTTTTGTTACTCCAATGGATGCTAGCCTTGTCATTATGGAAGGTAGTCTGTCGTTGTGATTTATGTCACTCCAATGGAGGGTAGCCTTGTCACTATGGAAGGTATTATGTTGTTCATATTTTTGTTACTCCAATGGATGGTAGCCTTGTCATTATGGAAGGTAGTCTATTGTCGAGATTTTTGTTACTCTAGTGAATGGTAGCCTTGTCATTATGGAAGGTTGTCTGTTGTCGAGATTTTTGTTACTCTAATGGAGGGTAGCCTTGTCATTATGGAAGGTATTTTGTTGTCGAAATTGAAGGTAGTCTATTGTAGATATTTTTGTTACTCCAATGCATGGTTGCCTTGTCATTATGAAAGGTAGTCTATTGTCAAGATTTTTGTTGCTCCAATGGATGGTAGCTTTGTCATTATGGAAGGTAGTCTATTATCGATATTTTTGTTACTCCAATGAATGCTAGCATTGTCATTCTGGAAGGTTGTCTGTCGTTGTGATTTATGTCACTCCAATGGAGGGTAGCCTTGTCACTATGGAAGGTATTTTGTTGTTCATATTTTTGTTACTCCAATGGATGGTAGCCTTGTCATTATGGAAGGTAGTCTATTGTCGACATTTTTGTTACTCCAATGAATGGTAGCCTTGTCATTATGGAAGGTTGTCTATTGTCCAGATTCTTGTTACTCTAATGGATGGTAGCCTTGTCATTATGGAAGATAGTTTGTTTTCGAGATTTTTGTTAGTCCAATGAATGATAGCCTTGTCATTATGGAAGGTAGTATGTCGTTGTGATTTATGTCACTCTAATGGATGCTAGTCTTGTCACTATGGAAGGTATTCTCTTGTTCATATTTTTGTTACTCTAGTGGATGGGAGCCTCGTCTTTATGGAAGGTAGTCTGTTGTCGAGATTTTTGTAACTTCAATGGATTGTAGCCTTGTCATTATAGAAGGTAGTTTGTTGTCGAGATTTTTGTTACTCTAATGAATGCTAGCCTTGTCATTATGGAAGGTAGTCTATCGTTGTGATTTTTGTCACTCCAATGGATGGTAGCCTTGTCACTATGGAAGGTATTCTGTTGTTCATATTTTTGTTACTCCAATGGATGGTAGCCTTGTCATTATGGAAGGTAGTCTATTGTCGAGATTTTTGTTACTCCAATGAATGGCAGCCTTGTCATTATGGAAGGTTATCTGTTGTCGAGATTTTTGTTACTCTAATGGATGGTAGCCTTGTCATTATGGAAGGTATTCTATTGTCGATATTTTGGTCACTTCAATGGATGGTAGCCTTGTCACTATGGAAGGTAGTCTATTGTAGATATTTTTGTTACTCCAATGTGTGTTAGCCTTGTCATTATGAAAGGTAGTCTGTTGTCAAGATTTTTGTTGCTCCAATGGATGGTAGCGTTGTCATTATGGAAGGTCGTCTATTGTCGAGATTTGTTTTACTCCAATGAATGCTAGCCTTGTCATTCTGGAAGGTAGTGTGTCGTTCTAATTTATGTCACTCCAATGGATGGTAGCCTTGTCACTATGGAAGATAGTCGGTTGCTCATATTTTTGTTACTCCAATGGATGGTAGCCTTGTCATTATGGAAGGTAGTCTTGTCATTATGGAAGGTAGTTTGTTGTCGATATTTTTGTTACTCAAATGGATGGGAGCCTTGTCATTATGGAAGGTAGTCTGTTTTCGAGATTTATGTTACTTCAATGGATGCTAGCCTTGTCATTATGGAAGGTAGTCTGTCATTGTGATTTATGTCACTCCAATGGATGGTAGCCTTGTCACTATGGAAGGTAGTCTGTTATTCATATTTTTGTTACTACAATGGATGGTAGCCTTGTCATTATGAAAGGTAGTTTGTTGTCGAGATTTTTGTTATTCCAAAGGATGGTAGCGTTGTCATTATGGAAGGTAGTCTGTTGTCGAGATTTTTGTTACTTCAATGGATAGTAGCCTTGCCATTATGGAAGGTAGTTTATTTTCGAGATTTTTGTTACTCCAATGGATGATAGCCTTGTCATTATGGAAGGTAATCTGTCGTTGTAATTTATGTCACTCCAATGGATGCTAGCCTTGTCACTATGGAAGGTATTCTCTTGTTCATATTTTTGTTACTCCAATGGATGGGAGCCTTGTCATTATGGAAGGTATTATGTTGTCGAGATTTTTGTTACAATAATGGATGGTAGCCTTGTCATTATGGAAGGTAGTTTGTTGTCGAGATTTTTGTTACTCCAATGGATGCTAGCCTTGTCATTATGGAAGGTAGTCTGTCGTTGTGATTTATGTCACTCCAATGGAGGGTAGCCTTGTCACTATGGAAGGTATTATGTTGTTCATATTTTTGTTACTCCAATGGATGGTAGCCTTGTCATTATGGAAGGTAGTCTATTGTCGAGATTTTTGTTACTCTAGTGAATGGTAGCCTTGTCATTATGGAAGGTTGTCTGTTGTCGAGATTTTTGTTACTCTAATGGAGGGTAGCCTTGTCATTATGGAAGGTATTTTGTTGTCGAAATTGAAGGTAGTCTATTGTAGATATTTTTGTTACTCCAATGCATGGTTGCCTTGTCATTATGAAAGGTAGTCTATTGTCAAGATTTTTGTTGCTCCAATGGATGGTAGCTTTGTCATTATGGAAGGTAGTCTATTATCGATATTTTTGTTACTCCAATGAATGCTAGCATTGTCATTCTGGAAGGTTGTCTGTCGTTGTGATTTCTGTCACTCCAATGGATGGTAGCCTTGTCACTATGGAAGATAGTCGGTTGCTCATATTTTTGTTACTCCAATGGATGGTAGCCTTGTCATTATGGAAGGTAGTCTATTGTCGAGATTTTTGTTACTACAGTGGATAATAGCCTTGTCATTATGGAAGGTTGTCTGTTGTCAAGATTTTTGTTACTCCAATGGATGGTAGCCTTGTCATTATGGAAGGTAGTCTGTTTTCGAGATTTTTGTTACTCCAATGGATGGTATCCTTGTCACTATGGAAGGAAGTCTGTTGTTCATATTTTTGTTACTACAATGGATGGTAGCCTTGTCATTATGGAAGGTAGCTTTTTGTCGAGATTTTTGTTATTCCAAAGGATGGTAGCCTTGTCATTATGGAAGGTAGTTTGTTGTCGATATTTTTGTTACTCAAATGGATGAGAACCTTGTCATTATGGAAGGTAGTCTGTTTTCGAGATTTTTGTTACTTCAATGGATGCTAGCCTTGTCATTATGGAAGGTAGTCTGTCATTGTGATTTATGTCACTCCAATGGATGGTAGCCTTGTCACTATGGAAGGTAGTATGTTGTTCATATTTTTGTTACTACAATGGATGGTAGCCTTGTCATTATGAAAGGTAGTTTGTTGTCGAGATTTTTGTTATTCCAAAGGATGGTAGCCTTGTCATTATGGAAGGTAGTTTGTTGTCGATATTTTTGTTACTCTAATGGATGGGAGCCATGTCATTATGTAAGGTAGTCGGTTGTCGAGATTTTTGTTACTTCAATGGATAGTAGCCTTGTCATTATGGAAGGTAGTTTATTTTCGAGATTTTTGTTACTCCAATGGATGATAGCCTTTTCATTATGGAAGGTAATCTGTCATTGTAATTTATGTCACTCCAATGGATGCTAGCCTTGTCACTAAGGAAGGTATTCTCTTGTTCATATTTTTGTTACTCCAATGGATGGGAGCCTTGTCATTATGGAAGGTAGTTTGTTGTCGAGATTTTTGTTACTTCAATGGATGGTAGCCTTGTCATTATGGAAGGTAGTTTGTTATCGAGATTTTTGTTACTCCAATGGATGCTAGCCTTGTCATTATGGAAGGTAGTCTGTCGTTGTGATTTATGTCACTCTAATGGAGGGTAGCCTTGTCACTATGGAAGGTATTTTGTTGTTCATATTTTTGTTACTCCAATGGATGGTAGCCTTGTCATTATGGAAGGTAGTCTATTGTCGACATTTTTGTTACTCCAATGAATGGTAGCCTTGTCATTATGGAAGGTTGTCTATTGTCCAGATTCTTGTTACTCTAATGGATGGTAGCCTTGTCATTATGGAAGGTATTATGTTGTCGATATTTTGGTCACTCCAATGGATGGTAGCCTTGTCACTATTGAAGGTAGTCTATTGTAGATATTTTTGTTACTCCAATGCAAGGTAGCCTTGTCATTATGAAAGGTAGTCTATTATCAAGATTTTTGTTGCTCCAATGGATGGTAGCATTGTCATTATGGAAGGTAGTATGTTGTCGAGATTTTTGTTACTCCAATGAATGCTATCCTTGTCATTCTTGAAGGTAGTCTGTCGTTGTGATTTCTGTCACTCCAATGGATGGTAGCCTTGTCACTATGGAAGATAGTCGGTTGCACATATTTTTGTTACTCTAATGGATGGTAGCCTTGTCATTATGGAAGGTAGTCTATTGTCGAGATTTTTGTTACTACAATGGATACTAGCCTTGTCATTATGGAAGGTTGTCTGTTGTCCAGATTTTTGTTACTCCAATGGATGGTAGCCTTGTCATTATGGAAGGTATTCTGTTTTCGAGATTTTTGTTACTCCAATGGATGGTAGCCTTGTCACTATGGAAGGTAGTCTGTTGTTCATATTTTTGTTACTACAATGGATGGTAGCCTTGTCATTATGGAAGGTAGTTTGTTGTCGAGATTTTTGTTATTCCAAAGGATGGTGGCCTTGTAATTATGGAAGGTAGTTTGTTGTTGATATTTTTGTTACTCTAATGGATGGGAGCCTTGTCATTATGGAAGGTAGTTTGTTGTCGAGATTTTTGTTACTTCAATGGATGAAAGCCTTGTCATTATGGAAGGTTATTTGTTGTCGAGATTTTTGTTACTCCAATGGATGGTAGCCTTGTCATTATGGAAGGTTGTCTGTTGTCGAGATTTTTGTTACTCTAATGGATGGTAGCCTTCTTATTATAGAAGGTTCTCTATTTTCGATATTTTTGTTACTCCAATGGATTATAACCTTGTCATTATGGAAGGTAGTCTGTTGTCGATATTTTTGTTACTCCAATGGATGCTAGCCTTGTCATTATGGAAGGTAGTCTGTCATTGTGATTTATGTCACTCCAATGGATGGTATCCTTGCAACTATGGAAGGTAGTCTGTTGTTCATATTTTTGTAACTCCAATGGATGGTAGACTTGTCATTATGGAAGGTAGTGTATTGTCGAGATTTTAGTTACTACAATGGATAGTAGCCTTGTCATTATGGAACATAGTCTCTTGTAGATATTTTTGTTACTCCAATGCATGGTATCCTTTTCATTATGGAAGGTAGTCTTTTGTCAAGATTTTTGTTACTCCAATTGATGGTAGCATTATGATTATGGAAGGTAGTCTCTTGTCGATATTTTTGTTACTCCAATGGATGGTAGCCTTGTCATTATGGAAGGTAGTATGTTGTCGATATCTTTGTTACTCAAATGGATGGTAGCCTTGTCATTATGGAAGGTAGTCTATTGTCGAGATTTTTGTTACTCCAATGGATGGTAACATTATCATTATGGAAGGTAGTCTATTGTCGATATCTTTGTTACTCCAATGCATAATAGCCTTGTCATTATGGAAGTTTGTCTATTGTCGATATTTTTGTTACTACAATGGATGCTAGCCTTATCATTATAGTAGGTAGTATGTCGTTGTGATTTCTGTCACTCCAATGGATGGTAGCCTTGTCACTATGGAAGGTAGTCTGTTGTTCATATTTTTGTTACTTCAATGGATGGTAGCCTTGTCATTATGGAAGGTAGTCTATTGTCGAGATTTTTGTTACTCCAATGGATGGTAGCCTTGTCATTATAGAAGATTGTCTATTATCGAGATTTTTGTTACTCTAATAGATGGTAGCCTTATCATTATGGAAGGTATTTTCTTTTCGAGATTTTTGTTACTCCAATGGATGGTAGCCTTGTCATTATGGAAGGTAGTGTGTTGTCGACGGTTTTGTTACTCCAATGGATGGTATCGTTGTCATTATAGAAGGTAGTTTGTTGTCGAGATTTTTGTTATTCGAATGGATGGTAGCCTTGTCATTATGGAAGGTAGTCTGTTGTCGATATTTTTGTTACTCCAATGGACGATAGCCTTGTCATTATGGAAGGTAGTCCATTGTCAAGATTTTTGTTACTTCAATGGATGGTAGCCTTTTCATTATGGAAGGTAGTGTGCTGTCGACGGTTTTGTTACTCCAATGGATGGTATCTTTGTCATTATGGATGGTAGTCTATTGTCGAGATTTTTGTTATTCCAATGGATTGTAGCCTTGTCATTATGGAACATAGTCTGTTGTCGATGTTTTTGTTACTCCAATGGATGGTATCGTTGTCATTATAGAAGGTAGTTTGTTGTCGAGATTTTTGTTATTCGAATGGATGGTAGCCTTGTCATTATGGAAGGTAGTCTGTTGTCGATATTTTTGTTACTCCAATGGACGATAGCCTTGTCATTATGGAAGGTAGTCTGTTGTCAAGATTTTTGTTACTTCAATGGATGGTAGCCTTGTCATTATGGAAGGTAGTTTGTTGTAGAGATTTTTGTTAGTACAATGGATGCTAGCCTTGTCATTAGGGAAGGTAGTCTATCATTCTGATTTCTGTCACTCTAATTGATTGTAGCCTTGTAACTATGGAAGCTAGTCTGTTGTTCATATTTTTGTTACTCCAATGGATTGTAGCCTTGTCATTATCGAAGGTAGTCTATTATCAATATTTTTGTTACTCCAATGGATGGTAGCCTTGTAATTATGGAAGGTTGTCTATTGTCGAGATTTTTGTTACTCTAATGGATGGTAGCCTTGTCATTATGGAGGGTATTCTGTTGTCAATATTTTGGTTACTACAATGGATGGTAGCCTTGTAATTATAGAACATAATCTATTATAGATATTTTTGTTACTCCAATGCGTGGTAGCCTTGTCATTATGGAAGGTAGCCTATTGTCGAGATTTTTGTTACTCCAATGGATGGTAGCCTTGTCATTATGGAAGGTAGTTTGGTGTCGAGATTTTTGTTACTCCAATGGATGGTAGCCTTGTCACTATGGAAGGTATTCTGTTGTTCATATTTTTGTTTCTCAAATTGATGGTAGCCTTGTCATTATGGAAGGTAATCTGTTGTCGAGATTTTTGTTATTCCAAAGGATGGTAGCCTTGTCATTATGGAAGGTAGTCTATTGTCGAGATTTTTGTTACTCTAATAGATGGTAACCTTGTCATTATGGAAGGTAGTCTATTGTCGAGATTTTTGTTACTCCAATGAATGGTAGCCTTGTTATTATGGAAGGTAGTCTATTGTCGAGATTTTTGTTACTCCAATGAATGGTAGCCTTGTCATTATGGAAGGTTGTCTGTTGTCGAGATTCTTGTTACTCTAATGGATGGTAGCCTTGTCATTATGGAAGGTATTGTGTTGTCGATATTTTGGTCACTCCAATGGATGGTAGCCTTGTCACTATTGAAGGTTGTCTGTTGTAGATATTTTTGTTACTCCAATGCATTGTAGCCTTGTCATTATGAAAGGTAGTCTGTTGTCAAGATTTTTGTTGCTCCAATAGATGGTAGTGTTGTCATTATGGAAGGTAGTCTGTTATCGAGATTTTTGTTACTCCAATGAATGCTAGCCTTGTCATTCTGGAAGGTAGTCTGTCGTTGTGATTTTTGTCACTCCAATGGATGGTAGCCATGTCACTATGGAAGATAGTCGGTTGCTCATATTTTTGTTACTCCAATGAATGGTAGCCTTGTCATTATGGAAGGTAGTCTATTTTCGAGATTTTTGTTACTACAATGGATACTAGCCTTGTCATTATTGAAGGTTGTCTGTTGTCGAGATTTTTGTTACTCCAATGGATGGTAACCTTGTCATTATGGAAGGTAGTCTGTTTTTGAGATTTTTGTTACTCCAATGGATGGTAGCCTTGTCACTATGGAAGGTAGTCTGTTGTTCATATTTTTGTTACTACAATGGATGGTAGCCTTGTAATTATGGAAGGAAGTTTGTTGTCGAGATTTTTGTTATTCCAAAGGATGGTAGCCTTGTCATTATGGAAGGTAGTTTGTCGTTGATATTTTTGTTACTCCAATGGATGGTAGCCTTGTCATTATGGAAGGTAGTGTATTGTCGAGATTTTTGTTACTCCAATGGATGGTAGCCTTGTCATTATGAAAGGTTGTCCGTTGTCGAGATTTTTGTTACTCTAATGGATGGTATCTTTGTCATTATGCATGGTAGTCTATTGTCGAGATTTTTGTTATTCCAATGGATTGTAGCCTTGCCATTATGGAACATAGTCTGTTGTCGATGTTTTTGTTACTCCAATGGATGGTATCGTTGTCATTATAGAAGGTAGTTTGTTGTCGAGATTTTTGTTATTCCAATGGATGGTAGCCATGTCATTATGGAAGGTAGTCTATTGTCGATATTTTTGTTACTCCAATGGATGGTAGCCTTGTCATTATGGAAGGTAGTCCGTTGTCAAGATTTTTGTTACTTCAATGGATGGTAGCCTTGTCATTATGGAAGGTAGTTTGTTGTAGAGATTTTTGTTACTTAAATGGATGCTAGCCTTGTCATTAGGGAAGGTAGTCTATCGTTGTGATTTCTATCAATCCAATGGATTGTAGCCTTGTAATTATGGAAGCTAGTCTGTTGTTTGATATTTTTGTTACTCCAATGGATGGTAGCCTTGGCATTATGGAAGGTAGTCTATTATCGATATTTTTGTTACTCCAACGGATGGTAGCCTTGTCATTATGGAAGGTTGTCTATTGTCGAGATTTTTATTACTCTAATGGATGGTAGCCTTGTCATTATGGAGGGTATTCTGTTGTTGATATTTTGGTTACTACAATGGATGGTAGCCTTGTCATTATGGAACATAATCTATTATAGATATTTTTGTTACTCCAATGCATGGTAGCCTTGTCATTATGGAAGGTAGTCTGTTGTCGAGATTTTTGTTACTCCAATTGATGGTAGCCTTGTCATTATGGAAGGTAGTTTGTTGTCGAGATTTTTGTTACTCCATTGGATGGTAGCCTTGTCATTCTGGAAGGTAGTTTGTCGTTGTGATTTTTGTCACTCCAATGGATGGTAGCCTTGTCACTATGGAAGGTAGTCTGTTGCTCATATTTTTGTTACTCCAATAGATTATAGCCTTGTCATTATGGAATGTAGTCTATTGTCGAGATTTTTGTTACTCCAATGGATGGTAGCATTATCATTATGGAAGGTTGTCTGTTGTCGACATTTTTTATACTCCAATGGATGGTAGCCTTGTCATTATGGAAGGTAATCTGTTTTCGAGATTTTTGTTACTCCAATGGATGGTAGCCTTGTCACTATGGAAGGTAGTCTGTTGTTCATATTTTTGTTACTCAAATTGATGGTAGCTTTGTCATTATGGAAGGTAGTCTATTGTCGAGATTTTTGTTATTCCAAAGGATGGTAGCCTTGTCATTATGGAAGGTAGTCTATTGTCGAGATTTTTGTTACTCCAATGGATGGTAGCTTTGTCATTATGGTAGATTGTCTATTGTCGAGATTTTTGTTACTCTAATAGATGGTAACCTTGTCATTATGGAAGGTAGTCTATTGTCGAGATTTTTGTTACTTCAATGAATGGTAGCCTTGTTATTATGGAAGGTAGTCTATTGTCGAGATTTTTGTTACTCCAATGAATGGTAGCCTTGTCATTATGGAAGGTTGTCTGTTGTCGAGATTCTTGTTACTCTAATGGATGGTAGCCTTGTCATTATGGAAGGTATTCTGTTGTCGATATTTTGGTCACTCCAATGGATGGTAGCCTTGTCACTATTGAAGGTTGTCTATTTTAGATATTTTTGTTACTCGAATGCATGGTAGCCTTGTCATTATGAAAGGTAGTCTGTTGTCAAGATTTTTGTTGCTCCAATGGATGGTAGCGTTGTCATTATGGAAGGTAGTCTATTGTCGAGATTTTTGTTACTCCAATGAATGCTAACCTTGTCATTCTGGAAGGTAGTCTGTCGTTGTGATTTCTGTCACTCCAATGGATGGTAGCCTTGTCATTATGGAAGGTAGCCTATTTTTGAGATTTTTGTTAATACAATGGATACTAGCCTTGTCATTATGAAAGGCTGTCTGTTGTCGAGATTTTTGTTACTCCAATGGATGGTAGCCTTGTCATTATTGAAGGTAGTCTGTTTTCGAGATTTTTGTTACTCCAATGGATGGTAGCCTTGTCACTATGGAAGGTAGCTTGTTGTCGACATTTTTGTTATTCCAAAGGATGGTAGCCTTGTCATTATGGAAGGTAGTTTGTTGCTGATATCTTTGTTACTCCAATGGATGGTAGCCTTGTCATTATGGAAGGTAGTCTATTGTCGAGATTTTTGTTACTCCAATGGATGGTAGCCTTGTCATTATGGAAGGTAGTATGTTTTCAATATCTTTGTTACTCCAATGGATTGTAGCCTTGTCATTATGGAAGGTAGTCTGTTGTCGATATTTTTGTTACTCCAATTGATGCTAGCCTTGTCATTATGGAAGGTACTCTGTCATTGTGATTTATGTCACTCCAATGGATGCTAGCCTTGTCATTATGGAAGGTAGTCTATTATCGATATTTTTGTTACTCCAATGGATGGTAGCCTTGTCATTATGGAAGTTTGTCTATTGTCGAGATTTTTGTTACTCTAATGGATGGTAGCCTTGTCATTATGGAAGGTATTATGTTGTTGATATTTTGGTTACTACAATGGATGGTAGCCTTGTCATTATGGAACATAATCTATTATAGATATTTTTGATACTCCAATCCATGGTAGCCTTGTCATTATGGAAGGTTGTCTGTTGTCGAGATTTTTGTTACACCAATGGATTGTATCGTTGTCATTTTGGATGGTAGTCTGTTGTCAAGAATTTTGTTACTCCAATGGATTGTCTCCTTGTCATTATGGAATGTAGTCTGTTGTCGAGATTTTTGTTACACCAATGGATGTTATCGTTGCCATTGTGGACGGTAGTCTGTTGTCAAGAATTTTGTTACTCCAATGGATGGTAGCCTTGTCATTATGGAAGGTAGTCTATTGTCGAGATTTTTGTTACTCCAATGGATGGTAACATTATCATTATGGAAGGTATTCTATTGTCGATATCTTTGTTACTCCAATGCATAATAGCTTTGTCAATATGGAAGGTAGTTTGTTGTCTAGATTTTTGTTATGCCAATGAATGGTAGCCTTGTCATTATGGAAGGTAGTCTGTTGTCGATATTTTTGTTACTACAATGGATGCTAGCCTTATCATTATAGAAGGTAGTATGTCATTGTGATTTCTGTCACTCCAATGGATGGTAGCCTTATCACTATGGAAGGTAGTCTGTTGTTCAAATTTTTGTTACTTCAATGGATGGTAGCCTTGTTATTATAGAAGGTAGTCTATTGTCGAGATTTTTGTTACTCCAATGGATGGTAGCCTTGTCATTATGGAAGATTGTCTATTATCGAGATTTTTGTTACTCTAATAGATGGTAGCCTTATCATTATGGAAGGTAGTCTGTTTTCAAGATTTTTGTTACTCCAATGGATGGTAGCCTTGTCATTATGGAAGGTAGTGTGTTGTCGACGATTTTGTTACTCTAATGGATGGTATCTTTGTCATTATGGATGGTAGTCTATTGTCGAGATTTTTGTTATTCCAATGGATTGTAGCCTTGTCATTATGGAACATAGTTTATTGTCGATGTTTTTGTTACTCCAATGGATGGTATCATTGTCATTATAGAAGGTAGTTTGTTGTAAAGATTTTTGTCATTCCAATGGATGGTAGCCTTGTCATTATGGAAGGTAGTCTATTGTCGATATTTTTGTTACCCCAATGGATGGTAGCCTTGTCATTATAGAAGGTAGTCCGTTGTCGAGATTTTTGTTACTTCAATGGATGGTAGCCATGTCATTATGGAAGGTAGTTTGTTGTAGAGATTTTTGTTACTCCAATGGATCCTAGCCTTGTCATTAGGGAAGGAAGTCTATCATTGTGATTTCTGTCACTCCAATCGATTGTAGCCTTGTAACTATGGAAGCTAGTCTGTTGTTCATATTTTTGTTACTCCAATGGATGGTAGACTTGTCATTATGGAAGTTAGTCTATTGTCGAGATTTTTGTTACTCTAACGGATGGTAGCCTTGTCATTATGGAAGATTGTCTATTGTCGAGATTTTTGTTACTCTAATAGATGCTAGCCTTGTCATTATGGAAGGTAGTCTGTTTTCGAGATTTTTGTTACTCCAATGGATGGTAGCCTTGTCATTATGGAAGGTAGTCTGTTGTCGATAGTTTTGTTACTCCAATGGATGGTATCTTTGTCATTATGGATGGTAGTCTATTGTCGAGATTTTTGTTATTCCAATGGATTCTAGCCTTGTCAATATGGAACTTAGTCTGTTGTCGGTGTTTTTGTTACTCTAATGGATGGTATCATTGTCATTATGGAAGGTAGTTTTTGTCGAGATTTTTGTTATTCCAATGGATGGTAGCCTTGTCATTATGGAAGGTAGTCTATTGTCGATATTTTTGTTACTCTAATGGATGGTAGCCTTGTCATTATGGAAGATTGTCTATTATCGAAATTTTTGTTACTCTAATAGATGCTAGCCTTATCATTATGGAAGGTAGTCTGTTTTCGAGATTTTTGTTACTCCAATGGATGGTAGCCTTGTCATTATGGAAGGTATTATGTGGTCGACGGTTTTGTTACTCCAATGGATGGTATCTTTGTCATTAAGGAAGGTAGTCTATTGTCGAGATTTTTGTTACTCCAATGGATTGTAGCCTTGTCATTATGGAAGATTGTCTTTTATCGAGATTTTTGTTACTCTAATAGATGGTAGCCTTATCATTATGGAAGGTAGTCTTTTTTCAAGATTTTTGTTACTCCAATGGATGGTAGCCTTGTCATTATGGAAGGTAGTGTGTTGTCGACGGTTTTGTTACTCCAATGGATGGTATCTTTGTCATTATGGATGGTAGTCTATTGTCGAGATTTTTGTTATTCCAATAGATTGTAGCCTTGTCATTATGGAACGTAGTCTGTTGTCGATGTTTTTGTTACTAAAATGGATGGTATCATTGTCATTATAGAAGGTAGTTTGTTGTCGAGATTTTTGTTATTCCAATGGATGGTAGCCTTGTCATTATGGAAGGTAGTTTGTTGTCGATATTTTTGTTACCCCAATGGATGATAGCCTTGTCATTATGGAAGGTAGTCCATTGTCGAGATTTTTGTTACTTCTATGGATGGTAGCCATGTCATTATGGAAGGTAGTTTGTTGTAGAGATTTTTGTTACTCCAATGGATGCTAGCCTTGTCATTAGGGAAGGTAGTCTATTATCGATATTTTTGTTACTCCAATGGATGGTAGCCTTGTCATTGTGGAAGGTTGTCTATTGTCGAGATTTTTGTAACTCCAATGGATGGTAGCCTTGTCATCATGGAAGGTTGTCTATTGTCGATATTTTTGTTACTATAATGGATGGTAGCCTTGTCATTATGGAAGGTAGTCTGTCATTGTGATTTATGTCACTCCAATGGATGGTAGCCTTGTCACCATGGAAGGTAGTCTGTTGTTCATATTTTTGTTACTCCAATGGATGATAGCCTTTTCATTATGGAAGGTAGTCTATTGTCGAGATTTTGGTTACTACGATGGATAGTAGCCTTGTCATTATGGAACATAGTCTCTTATAGATATTTTTGTTACTCCAATGCATGGTATCCTTTTCATTATGGAAGGTAGTCTTTTGTCGAGAATTTTGTTACTCCAATCGATGGTAGCATTATCATGATGGAAGGTAGTTTGTTGTCGATATTTTTGTTACTCCAATGGATGGTAGCCTTGTCATTATGCAAGGTAGTATGTTGTCGATATCTTTGTTACTCCAATGGATTGTAGCCTTGTCATTATGGAAGGTAGTCTGTTGTCGAGATTTTTGTTACTCCAATGGATGGTAGCCTTGTCATTACGGAAGGTAGTCTGTTGTCGAGATTTTTGTTACTCCAATGGATGCTAGCCTTGTCATTCTTGAAGGTAATTTGTCGTTGTGATTTCTGTCACTCCAATGGATGGTAGCCTTGTCAATATGGAAGGTAGTCTGTTGTTCATATTTTTGTTACTCCAATGGATGGTAGCCTTGTCATTATGGAAGGTAGTCTATTGTCGATATTTTTGTTACTCCAATGGATGGTAGCATTATCATTATGGAAGGTTGTTTCTTGTCGAGATTTTATTTACTCCAATGGATGGTAGCCTTGTCATTATGGAAGGTAGTCTGTTTTCTATATTTTTATTACTCCAATGGATGGTAGCCTTGTCACTATGGAAGGTAGTCTGTGGTTCATATTATTGTTACTCCAATGGATGGTAGCCTTGTCATTATGGAAGGTAGTTGGTTGTCGAGATTTTTGTTATTCCAAAGGATGGTAGCCTTGTCATTATGGAAGGTAGTCTATTGTCGAGAATTTTGTTACTCCAATGGATGGTAGCCTTGTCATTATGGAAGATTGTCTATTGTCGAGATTTTTGTTACTCTAATAGATGGTAGCCTTATCATTATGGAAGGTAGTCTGTTTTCGAGATTTTTGTTACTCCAATGGATGGTAGCCTTGTCATTATGGAAGGTAGTCTGTTGTCAATAGTTTTGTTACTCCAATGGATGGTATCTTTGTCATTATGGATGGTAGTCTATTGTCGAGATTTTTGTTACTCCAATGGATGGTAGCCTTGTCATTATGGAAGAATGTCTATTATCGAGATTTTTGTTACTCTAATAGATGGTAGCCTTATCATTATGGAAGGTAGTCTATTTTCAAGATTTTTGTTACTCCAATGGATGGTAGCCTTGTCATTATGGAAGGTACTGTGTTGTCGACGGTTTTGTTACTCCAATGGATGGTATCTTTGTCATTATAGATGGTAGTCTATTGTCGAGATTTTTGTTATTCCAATGGATTGTAGCCTTGTCATAATGGAACATAGTCTGTTGTCGATGTTTTTGTTACTCCAATGGATGGTATCATTATCATTATAGAAGGTAGTTTGTTGTGGAGATTTTTGTTATTCCAATGGATGGTAGCCTTGTCATTATGGAAGGTAGTCCTTTGTCGATATTTTTGTTACTCTAACGGATGGTATCATTGTCATTATGGAAGGTAGTTTTTGTCGAGATTTTTGTTATTCCAATGGATGGTAGCCTTGTCATTATGGAAGGTAGTCTATTGTCGATATTTTTGTTACTCTAATGGATGGTAGCCTTGTCATTATGGAAGATTGTCTATTATCGAAATTTTTGTTACTCTAATAGATGCTAGCCTTATCATTATGGAAGGTAGTCTGTTTTCGAGATTTTTGTTACTCCAATGGATGGTAGCCTTGTCATTATGGAAGGTATTATGTGGTCGACGGTTTTGTTACTCCAATGGATGGTGTCTTTGTCATTAAGGAAGGTAGTCTATTGTCGAGATTTTTGTTACTCCAATGGATTGTAGCCTTGTCATTATGGAAGATTGTCTTTTATCGAGATTTTTGTTACTCTAATAGATGGTAGCCTTATCATTATGGAAGGTAGTCTTTTTTCAAGATTTTTGTTACTCCAATGGATGGTAGCCTTGTCATTATGGAAGGTAGTGTGTTGTCGACGGTTTTGTTACTCCAATGGATGGTATCTTTGTCATTATGGATGGTAGTCTATTGTCGAGATTTTTGTTATTCCAATGGATTGTAGCCTTGTCATTATGGAACGTAGTCTGTTGTCGATGTTTTTGTTACTAAAATGGATGGTATCATTGTCATTATAGAAGGTAGTTTGTTGTCGAGATTTTTGTTATTCCAATGGATGGTAGCCTTGTCATTATGGAAGGTAGTTTGTTGTCGATATTTTTGTTACCCCAATGGATGATAGCCTTGTCATTATGGAAGGTAGTCCATTGTCGAGATTTTTGTTACTTCTATGGATGGTAGCCATGTCATTATGGAAGGTAGTTTGTTGTAGAGATTTTTGTTACTCCAATGGATGCTAGCCTTGTCATTAGGGAAGGTAGTCTATTATCGATATTTTTGTTACTCCAATGGATGGTAGCCTTGTCATTGTGGAAGGTTGTCTATTGTCGAGATTTTTGTTACTCCAATGGATGGTAGCCTTGTCATCATGGAAGGTTGTCTATTGTCGATATTTTTGTTACTATAATGGATGGTAGCCTTGTCATTATGGAAGGTAGTCTGTCATTGTGATTTATGTCACTCCAATGGATGGTAGCCTTGTCACCATGGAAGGTAGTCTGTTGTTCATATTTTTGTTACTCCAATGGATGATAGCCTTGTCATTATGGAAGGTAGTCTATTGTCGAGATTTTGGTTACTACAATGGATAGTAGCCTTGTCATTATGGAACATAGTCTCTTGTAGATATTTTTGTTACTCCAATGCATGGTATCCTTTTCATTATGGAAGGTAGTCTTTTGTCGAGAATTTTGTTACTCCAATCGATGTTAGCATTATCATGATGGAAGGTAGTTTGTTGTCGATATTTTTGTTACTCCAATGGATGGTAGCCTTGTCATTATGCAAGGTAGTATGTTGTCGATATCTTTGTTACTCCAATGGATTGTAGCCTTGTCATTATGGAAGGTAGTCTGTTGTCGAGATTTTTGTTACTCCAATGGATGGTAGCCTTGTCATTACGGAAGGTAGTCTGTTGTCGAGATTTTTGTTACTCCAATGGATGCTAGCCTTGTCATTCTTGAAGGTAATCTGTCGTTGTGATTTCTGTCACTCCAATGGATGGTAGCCTTGTCAATATGGAAGGTAGTCTGTTGTTCATATTTTTGTTACTCCAATGGATGGTAGCCTTGTCATTATGGAAGGTAGTCTATTATCGATATTTTTGTTACTCCAATGGATGGTAGCATTATCATTATGGAAGGTTGTTTGTTGTCGAGATTTTATTTACTCCAATGGATGGTAGACTTGTCATTATGGAAAGTAGTCTGTTTTCTATATTTTTATTACTCCAATGGATGGTAGCCTTGTCACTATGGAAGGTAGTCTGTGGTTCATATTATTGTTACTCCAATGGATGGTAGCCTTGTCATTATGGAAGGTAGTTGGTTGTCGAGATTTTTGTTATTCCAAAGGATGGTAGCCTTGTCATTATGGAAGGTAGTCTATTGTCGAGAATTTTGTTACTCCAATGGATGGTAGCCTTGTCATTATGGAAGATTGTCTATTGTCGAGATTTTTGTTACTCTAATAGATGGTAGCCTTATCATTATGGAAGGTAGTCTGTTTTCGAGATTTTTGTTACTCCAATGGATGGTAGCCTTGTCATTATGGAAGGTAGTCTGTTGTCGATAGTTTTGTTACTCCAATGGATGGTATCTTTGTCATTATGGATGGTAGTCTATTGTCGAGATTTTTGTTACTCCAATGGATGGTAGCCTTGTCATTATGGAAGAATGTCTATTATCGAGATTTTTGTTACTCTAATAGATGGTAGCCTTATCATTATGGAAGGTAGTCTATTTTTAAGATTTTTGTTACTCCAATGGATGGTAGCCTTGTCATTATGGAAGGTACTGTGTTGTCGACGGTTTTGTTACTCCAATGGATGGTATCTTTGTCATTATAGATGGTAGTCTATTGTCGAGATTTTTGTTATTCCAATGGATTGTAGCCTTGTCATAATGGAACATAGTCTGTTGTCGATGTTTTTGTTACTCCAATGGATGGTATCATTATCATTATAGAAGGTAGTTTGTTGTGGAGATTTTTGTTATTCCAATGGATGGTAGCCTTGTCATTATGGAAGGTAGTCCTTTGTCGATATTTTTGTTACCCCAATGGATGGTAGCCTTGTCATTATGGAAGGTAGTTCGTTGTTGAGATTTTTGTTACTTCAATGGATGGTAGCCTTGTCATTATGGAACGTAGTTGTTTGTAGAGATTTTTGTTACTCCAATGGATGCTAGCCTTGTCATTAGGGAAGGTAGTCTGTCGTTGTGATTTCTGTCACTCCAATCTATTGTAGCCTTGTAACTATGGAAGCTAGTCTGTTGTTCATATTTTTGTTACTACAATGGATGGTAGCCTTGTCATTATGGAATGTAGTCTATTATCGATATTTTTGTTACTCCAATGGATGGTAGCCTTGTCATTATGGAAGGTTGTCTATTGTCGAGATTTTTGTTACTCCAATGGATGGTAGCCTTGTCATCATGGAAGGTTGTCTATTGTCGATATTTTTGTTACTATAACAGATGGTAGCCTTGTCATTATGGAAGGTATTCTGTTGTCGATATTTTGGTTACTACAATGGATGGTAGCCTTGTCATTGTGGAACATAGTCTATTATAGATATTTTTGTTACTCCAATGCATGGTAGCCTTGTCATTATGGAAGGTAGTTTGTTGTCGAGATTTTTGTTACTCCAATGGATGGTAGCCTTGTCATTATGGAAGGTAGTCTGTTGTTGAGATTTTTGTTACTCCAATGGATGCTAGCCTTGTCATTCTAGAGGGTAGTCTGTCTTTGTGATTTCTGTCACTCCAATGGATGGTAGCCTTGTCACTATGGAAGGTAGTATGTTGCTCATATTTTTGTTACTCTAATGGATGATAGCCTTGTCATTATGGAAGGTAGCCTGTCATTGTGATTTATGTCACTCCAATGGATGGTAGCCTTGTCACTATGGAAGGTAGTCTGTTGTTCATATTTTTGTTACTCCAATGGATGGTAGCCTTGTCATTATGGAAGGTAGTCTATTGTCGAGATTTTGGTTACTACAATGGATAATAGCCTTGTCATTATGGAACATAGTCTCTTGCTCATATTTTTGTTACTCCAATGGATGGTAGCCTTGTCATTATGGAAGGTAGTCTGTCATTGTGATTTATGTCACTCCAATGGATGGTAGCCTTGTCACTATGGAAGGTAGTCTGTTGTTCATATTTTTCTTACTCCAATGGATTGTAGCCTTGTCATTATGGAAGGTAGTCTATTGTCGAGATTTTGGTTACTACAATGGATAGTAGCCTTGTCATTATGGAACATAGTCTCTTGTAGATATTTTTGTTACTCCAATGATGGAAGGTAGTTTGTTGTCTATTTTTTTGTTACTCCAATGGATGGTAGGCTTGTCATTATGCAAGGTAGTATGTTGTCGATATCTTTGTTACTCCAATGGATTGTAGCCTTGTCATTATGGAAGGTAGTTTGTTGTCGAGATTTTTGTTACTCCAATGGATGGTAGCCTTGTCATTACGGAAGGTTGTCTATTGTCGATATTTTTGTTACTATAACAGATGGTATCCTTGTCATTATGGAAGGTAATCTGTCGTTGTGATTTCTGTCACTCCAATGAATGGTAGCCTTGTCATAATGGAAGGTAGTCTGTTGTTCATATTTTTGTTACTCCAATGGATGGTAGCCTTGTCATTATGGAAGGTAGTCTATTGTCGAGATTTTTGTTACTCCAATGGATGGTAGCATTATCATTATGGAAGGTTGTCTGTTGTCGAGATTTTATTTACTCCAATGGATGGTAGCCTTGTCATTATGGAAGGTAGTCTGTTTTCTATATTTTTATTACTCCAATGGATGGTAGCCTTGTCACTATGGAAGGTAGTTTGTGGTTCATATTATTGTTACTCCAATGGATGGTAGCCTTGTCATTATGGAAGGTAGTTGGTTGTCGAGATTTTTGTTATTCCAAAGGATGGTAGCCTTTTCATTATGGAAGGTAGTCTATTGTCGAGAATTTTGTTACTCCAATGGATGGTAGCCTTGTCATTATGAAAGATTGTCTATTGTCGAGATTTTTGTTACTCTAATAGATGGTAGCCTTTTCATTATGGAAGGTAGTCTTTTGTCGAGATTTTTGTTACTCCAATGGATGGTAGCATTATCATTATGGAAGGTAGTTTGTTGTCGATAATTTTGTTACTCCAATGGATGGTATCTTTGTCATTATGGATGGTAGTCTATTGTCGAGATTTTTGTATTCCAATGGATTCTAGCCTTGTCAATATGGAACTTAGTCTGTTGTCGGTGTTTTTGTTACTCTAATGGATGGTATCATTGTCATTATGGAAGGTAGTTTTTGTCGAGATTTTTTTATTCCAATGGATGGTAGCCTTGTCATTCTGGAAGGTAGTCTGTTGTCGATATTTTTGTTACCCCAATGGATGGTAGCCTTGTCATTATGGAAGGTAGTTCGTTGTTGAGATTTTTGTTACTTCAATGGATGGTAGCCTTGTCAATATGGAACGTAGTTTGTTGTAGAGATTTTTGTTACTCCAATGGATGCTAGCCTTGTCATTAGGGAAGGTAGTCTATCGTTGTGATTTCTGTCACTCCAATCGATTGTAGCCTTGTAACTATGGAAGCTAGTCTGTTGTTCATATTTTTGTTACTCCAATGGATGGTAGCCTTGTCATTATGGAATGTAGTCTATTATCGATATTTTTGTTACTCCAATGAATGGTAGCCTTCTCATTATGGAAGGTTGTCTATTGTCGAGATTTTTGTTACTCCAATGGATGGTAGCCTTGTCATCATGGAAGGTTGTCTATTGTCGATATTTTTGTTACTATAACAGATGGTAGCCTTGTCATTATGGAAGGTATTTTGTTGTCGATATTTTGGTTACTACAATGGATGGTAGCCTTGTCATTGTGGAACATAGTCTATTATAGATATTTTTGTTACTCCAATGCATGGTAGCCTTGTCATTATGGAAGGTAGTTTGTTGTTGAGATTTTTGTTACTCCAATGGATGGTAGCCTTGTCATTATGGAAGGTAGTCTGTTGTCGAGATTTTTGTTACTCCAATGGATGCTAGCCTTGTCATTCTAGACGGTATTCTGTCGTTGTGATTTCTGTCACTCCAATGGATGGTAGCCTTGTCACTATGGAAGGTAGTATGTTGCTCATATATTTGTTACTCCAATGGATGGTAGCCTTGTCATTATGGAAGGTAGTTTGTTGTCGATATTTTTGTTACTCCAATGGATGGTAGCCTTGTCATTTTCGAAAGTAGTATGTTGTCGATATCTTTGTTACTCCAATGGATTGTAGCCTTGTCATTATGGAAGGTAGTCTGTTGTCAAGATTTTTGTTACTCCAATGGATGGTATCGTTGTCATTGTGGATGGTAGTCTGTTGTCAAGAATTTTGTTACTCCAATCGATGGTAGCCTTGTCATTATGGAAGGTAGTCTATTGTCGAGATTTTTTTTACTCCAATGGATGGTAACATTATCATTATGGAAGGTAGTCTATTGTTGATATCTTTAATACTCCAATGCATAATAGCCTTTTCATTATGGAAGGTAGTTTGTTGTCTAGATTTTTGTTATGCCAATGAATGGTAGCCTTGACATTATGGAAGGTAGTATGTTGTCGATATTTTTGTTACTACAATGGATGCTAGCCTTATAATTATAGAAGGTAGTATGTCGTTGTGATTTCTGTCACTCCAATGGATGGTAGCCTTGTCACTATGGAAGGTAGTCTGTTGTTCATATTTTTGTTACTCCAATGGATGGTAGCCTTGTCATTATGGAAGATAGTCTATTGTCGAGATTTTTGTTACTCCAATGGATGGTAGCATTATCATTATGGAAGGTTGTCTGTTGTCGAGATTTTATTTACTCCAATGGATGACAGCCTTGTCATTATGGAAGGTAGTCTGTTTTCTAGATTTTTATTACTCCAATGGATGGTAGCCTTGTCACTATGGAAGGTAGTCTGTGGTTCATATTATTGTTACTCCAATGGATGGTAGCCTTGTCATTATGGAAGGTAGTCTGTCATTGTTATTTATGTCACTCCAATGGATGGTAGCCTTGTCACTATGGGAGGTAGTCTGTTGTTTATATTGTTGTTACTCCAATGGATGGTAGCCTTGTCATTATGGAAGGTAGTCTATTGTCGAGATTTTGGTTACTACAATGGATAGTAGCCTTGTCATTATGGAACATAGTCTCTTGTAGATATTTTTGTTACTCCAATGCATGGTATCCTTTTCATTAAGGAAGGTAGTCTTTTGTCAAGAATTTTGTTACTCCAATGGATTATAGCCTTGTCATTATGGAAGGTAGTTTGTTGTCGAGATTCTTGTTACTCCAATGGATGGTAGCCTTGTCATTACGGAAGGTAGTCTGTTGTCGAGATTTTTGTTACTCCAATGGATGCTAGCCTTGTCATTCTTTAAGGTAATCTGTCATTGTGATTTCTGTCACTCCAATGAATGGTAGCCTTGTCACTATGGAAGGTAGTCTGTTGTTCATATTTTTGTTACTCCAATGGATGGTAGCCTTGTCATTATGGAAGGTAGTCTATTGTCGAGATTTTTGTTACTCCAATGGATGGTAGCATTATCATTATGGAAGGTTGTCTGTTGTCGAGATTTTATTTACTCCAATGGATGGTAGCCTTGTCATTATGGAAGGTAGTTCGTTGTTGAGATTTTTGTTACTCCAATGGATGGTAGCATTATCATTATAGAAGGTAGTTTGTTGTCGATATTTTTGTTACTCCAATGGATGGTAGCCTTGTCATTTTCGAAAGTAGTATGTTGTCGATATCTTTGTTACTCCAATGGATTGTAGCCTTGTCATTATGGAAGGTAGTCTGTTGTCAAGATTTTTGTTACTCCAATGGATGGTATCATTGTCATTGTGGATGGTAGTCTGTTGTCAAGAATTTAGTTACTCCAATCGATGGTAGCCTTGTCATTATGGAAGGTAGTCTATTGTCGTGATTTTTGTTACTCCAATGGATGGTAACATTATCATTATGGAAGGTAGTCTATTGTTGATATCTTTAATACTCCAATGCATAATAGCCTTTTCATTATGGAAGGTAGTTTGTTGTCTAGATTTTTTTTATTCCAATGAATGGTAGCCTTGACATTATGGAAGGTAGTCTGTTGTCGATATTTTTGTTACTACAATGGATGCTAGCCTTATAATTATAGAAGGTAGTATGTCGTTGTGATTTCTGTCACTCCAATGGATGGTAGCCTTGTCATTATGGAAGGTAGTCAGTTGTTCATATTTTTGTTACTCCAATGGATGGTAGCCTTGTCATTATGGAAGGTAGTCTATTGTCGATATTTTTGTTACTCCAATGGATGGTAGCATTATCATTATGGAAGGTTGTCTGTTGTCGACATTTTATTTACTCCAATGGATGACAGCCTTGTCATTATGGAAGGTAGTCTGTTTTCTAGATTTTTATTACTCCAATGGATGGTAGCCTTGTCACTATGGAAGGTAGTCTGTGGTTCATATTATTTTTACTCCAATGGATGGTAGCCTTGTCATTATGGAAGGTAGTTTGTTGTCGAGATTTTTGTTATTCCAAAGAATGGTAGCCTTGTCGTTATGGAAGGTAGTCTATTGTCATAAATTTTTTTACTCCAATGGATGGTAGCCTTGTCATTATGGAAGATTGTCTATTGTCGAGATTTTTGTTACTCTAATAGATGGTAGCCTTGTCATTATGGAAGGTAGTCTGTTTTCGAGATTTTTGTTACTCCAATGGATGGTAGCCTTGTCATTATGGAAGGTAGCCAGTTGTCGATAGTTTTGTTACTCCAATGGATGGTATCTTCGTCATTATGGATGGTAGTCTATTGTCGAGATTTTTGTTATTTCAATGGATTCTAGCCTTGTCAATATGGAACTTAGTCTTTTGTCGATGTTTTTGTTACTCTAATGGATGGTATCATTGTCATTATGGAAGGTAGTTTTTGTCGAGATTTTTGTTATTCCAATGGATGGTAGCCTTGTCATTATGGAAGGTAGTCTATTGTCGATATTTTTGTTACTCTAATGGATGGTAGCCTTGTCATTATGGAAGGTAGTCCATTGTCGAGATTTTTGTTACTTCAATGGATGGTAGCCTTGTCATTATGGAAGGTAGTTTGTTGTAGAGATTTTTGTTACTCCAATGGATGCTAGCCTTGTCATTATGGAAGGTAGTCTATCGTTGTGATTTCTGTCACTCCAATCGACTGTAGCCTTGTAACAATGGAAGCTAGTCTGTTGTTCATATTTTTGTTACTCCAATGGATGGTAGCCTTGTCATTATGGAATGTAGTCTATTATCGATATTTTTGTTACTCCAATGGATGGTAGCCTTGTCATTATGGAAGGTTGTCTATTGTCGAGATTTTTGTTACTCCAATGGATGGTAGCCTTGTCATCAAGGATGGTTGTCTATTGTCGATATTTTTGTTACTATAATGGATGGTAGCCTTGTCATTATGGAAGGTATTCTGTTGTCGATATTTTGGTTACTACAATGGATGGTAGCCTTGTCATTGTGGAACATAATCTACTATAGATATTTTTGTTACTCCAATGCATGGTAGCCTTGTCATTATGGAAGGTAGTTTGTTGTCGAGATTTTTCTTACTCCAATGGATGGTAGCCTTGTCATTATGGAAGGTAGTCTGTTGTCGTAATTTTTTTTACTCCAATGGATGCTAGCCTTGTCATTCTAGAAGGTAGTCTGTCGTTGTGATTTCTGTCACTCCAATGGATGGTAGCCTTGTCACTATGGAAGGTAGTTTGTTGCTCATATTTTTATTACTCCAATTGATGGGAGCCTTGTCATTATGGAAGGTAGTCTGTCATTGTGATTTATGTCATTCCAATGGATGGTAGCCTTGTCACTATGGAAGGTAGTCTGTTGTTCATATTTTTGTTACTCCAATGGATGGTAGCCTTGTCATTATGGAAGGTAGTCTATTTTCGAGATTTTGGTTACTACAATGGATAGTAGCCTTGTCATTATGTAACATAGTCTCTTGTAGATATTTTTGTTACTCCAATGCATGGTATCCTTTTCATTATGGAAGGTAGTCTTTTGTCGAGATTTTTGTTACTCCAATTTATGGTAGCATTATCATTATGGAAGGTAGTTTGTTGTCGATAATTTTGTTACTCCAATGGATGGTAGCCTTATCATTATGGAAGGTAGTATGTTGTCGATATCTTTGTTACTCTAATGGATTGTAGCCTTGTCATTATGGAAGGTAGTCTATTGTCGAGATTTTTGTTACTCCAATGGATGGTATCGTTGTCATTGTGTATGGTAGTCTGTTGTCAAGAATTTTGTTACTCCAATCGATGGTAGCCTTGTCATTATGGAAGGTAGTCTATTGTAGAGATTTTTGTTACTCCAATGGAGGGTAACATTATCATTATGGAAGGTAGTCTATTGTCGATATCTTTGTTACTCCAATGCATAATAGCCTTTTCATTATGGAAGGTAGTTTGTTGTCTAGATTTTTGTTATGCCAATGAATGGTACCCTTGACATTATGGAAGGTAGTCTGTTGTCGATATTTTTGTTACTACAATGGATGCTAGCCTTATCATTATATAAGGTAGTATGTCGTTGTGATTTCTGTCACTCCAATGGATGGTAGCCTTGTCACTATGGAAGGTAGTCTGTTGTTCATATTTTTGTTACTTCAATGGATGGTAGCCTTTTCGTTATGGAAGGTAGTCTATTGTCGAGATTTTTGTTACTCTAATGGATGGTAGCCTTGTCATTATGGAAGATTGTCTATTATCGAGATTTTTGTTACTCTAATAGATGCTAGCCTTATCATTATGGAAGGTACTCTGCTTTCGAGATTTTGTTACTCCAATGGATGGTAGCCTTGTCATTATGGAAGGTATTGTATGGTCGACGGTTTTGTTACTCCAATGGATGGTATCTTTGTCATTATGGAAGGTATTCTATTGTCGAGATTTTTGTCACTCCAATGGATGGTAGCCTTGTAATTATGGAAGATTGTCTATTGTCGAGATTTTTGTTACTCTAATAGATGGTAACCTTGTCATTAAGGAAGGTAGTCTATTTTCGAGATTTTTGTTACTCCAATGGATGGTAGCCTTGTCATTATAGAAGGTATTCTATTGTCGACAGTTTTGTTACTCCAATGGATGGTATCTTTGTCATTATGGATGGTAGTCTATTGTCGAGATTTTTGTTATTCCAATGGATTGTAGCCTTGTCATTATGGAACGTAGTCTGTTGTCGATGTTTTTGTTACTCCAATGGTTGGTATCATTGTCATTATGGAAGGTAATTTGTTG
Organism: Vicia faba; assembly: GCA_948472305.1. Taxonomy (NCBI): domain Eukaryota; kingdom Viridiplantae; phylum Streptophyta; class Magnoliopsida; order Fabales; family Fabaceae; genus Vicia; species Vicia faba. Next base: position 559,213,673 of record OX451739.1, read on the forward strand.
TCGAGATTTTTGTTATTCCAATAGATGGTAGCCTTGTCATTATGGAAGGTAGTCTGTTGTCGATATTTTTGTTACTCTAACGGATGCTAGCCTTGTCATTATGAAAGGAAGTCCGTTGTAGAGATTTTTTTTACTCCAATGGATGCTAGCCTTGTCATTAGGGAAGGTAGTCTATCATTGTGATTTTTGTAACTCCCATGGATTGTAGCCTTGTAACTATGGAAGCTGGTATGTTGTTCATATTTTTGTTACTCCAATGGATGGTAGCCTTATCATTATGGAAGGTTTTTCATTGTCGATATTTTTGTTACTCTAATGGATGGTATCATTGTCATTATAGATGGTAGTCTATTGTCGAGATTTTTGTTATTCCAATGGATTGTAGCCTTGTCATTATGGAACATAGTCTGTTGTCGATGTTTTTGTTACTCCAACTGATGGTATCATTGTCATTATGGAAGGTAGTTTTTTGCCGAGATTTTTGTTATTCCAATGGATGGTAGCCTTGTCATTATGGAAGGTAGTCCGTTGTAGAGATTTTTTTTACTTCAATGGATGGTAGCCTTGTCATTATGGAAGGTAGTTTGTTGTAGAGATTTTTGTTACTCCAATGGATGCTAGCCTTGTCATTACGGAAGGTAGTCTATCGTTGTGATTTCTGTAACTCCCATGGATTGTAGCCTTGTAACTATGGAAGCTGGTCTGTTGTTCATATTTTTGTTATTCCAATGGATGATAGCCTTGTCATTATGGAAGGTAGTCTATTATCGATATTTTTGTTACTCCAATGGATGGTAGCCTTGTCATTATGGAAGGTTGTCTATTGTTGAGATTTTTGTTACTCCAATGGATGGTAGCCTTGTCATCATGGAAGGTTGTCTATTGTCGATATTTTTGTTACTATAATGGATTGTAGCCTTGTCATTATGGAAGGTATTCTGTTGTCGACATTTTTGTTACTACAATGGATGGTAGCCTTATCATTGTGGAACATAGTCTATTATAGCTATTTTTGTTACTCCAATGCATGGTAGCCTTGTCATTATGGAAGGTAGTCTGTTGTCAAGAATTTTGTTACTCCAATCGATGGTAGCCTTGTCATTATGGAAGGTAGTCTATTGTCGAGATTTTTGTTACTCCAATGGATGGTAACATTATCATTATGGAAGGTAGTCTATTGTCGATATCTTTGTTACTCCAATGCATAATAGCCTTTTCATTATAGAAGGTAGTTTGTTGTCTAGATTTTTGTTATGCCAATGAATGGTAGCCTTGTCATTATGGAAGGTAGTCTGTTGTCGATATTTTTGTTACTACAATGGATGCTAGCCTTATCATTATAGAAGGTAGTATGTCGTTGTGATTTCTGTCACTCCAATGGATGGTAGCCTTATCATTATGGAAGGTAGTCTATTGTCGAGATTTTTGTTACTCTAATGGATGGTAGCCTTGTCATTATGGAAGATTGTCTATTATCGAGATTTTTGTTACTCTAATAGATGCTAGCCTTATCATTATGAAAGGTAGTCTGTTTTCGAGATTTTTGTTACTCCAATGGATGGTAGCCTTGTCATTATGGAAGGTATTGTGTGGTCGACGGTTTTGTTACTCCAATGGATGGTATCTTTGTCATTATGGAAGGTAGTCTATTGTCGAGATTTTTGTTACTCCAATGAATGGTAGCCTTGTCATTATAGAAGATTGTCTATTGTCGAGTTTTTTGTTACTTTAATAGATGGTAACCTTGTCATTATGGAAGGTAGTCTATTTTCGAGATTTTTGTTACTCCAATGGATGGTAGCCTTGTCATTATGGAAGGTAGTCTGTTGTCGACAGTTTTGTTACTCCAATGGATGGTATCTTTGTCATTATGGATGGTAGTCTATTGTCGAGATTTTTGTTATTCCAATGGATTGTAGCCTTGTCATTATGGAACGTAGTCTGTTGTCGATGTTTTTGATACTCCAATGGATGGTATCATTGTCATTATGGAAGGTAGTTTGTTGTCGAGATTTTTGTTATTCTAATGGATGGTAGCCTTGTCATTATGGAAGGTAGTCTATTGTCGATATTTTTGTTACTCTAACGGATGCTAGCCTTGTCATTATGGAAGGTAGTCCATTGTAGAGATTATTTTTACTTCAATGGATGGTAGCCTTGTCATTATGGAAGGTAGTTTGTTGTAGAGATTTTTGTTACTCCAATGGATGCTAGCCTTGTCATTAGGGAAGGTAGTCTATCGTTGTGATTTCTGTAACTCCCATGGATTGTAGCCTTGTAACTATGGAAGCTGGTCTGTTGTTCATATTTTTGTTACTCCAATGGATGGTAGCCTTGTCATTATGGAAGGTAGTCTATTGTCGATATTTTTGTTACTCCAATGGATGGTAGCCTTGTCATTATGGAAGGTTGTCTATTGTCGATATTTTTGTTACTCTAATGGATGGTAGCCTTGTCATTATGGAAGGTATTCTGTTGTCGATATTTTGGTTACTACAATGGATGGTAGCCTTGTCATTGTGGAACATAGTCTATTATAGATATTTTTGTTACTCCAATGCATGGTAGCCTTGTCATTATGGAAGGTAGTCTGTTGTCGAGATTTTTGTTACTCCAATGGATGGTATCCTTGTCATTATGGAAGGTAGTCTGTTGTCGAGATTTTTATTACTCCAATGGATGCTAGCCTTGTCATTCTGGAAGGTAGTCTATTGTTGTAATTTCTGTCACTCCAATGGATGGTAGCCTTTTCACTATGGAAGGTAGTCTGTTTCTCATATTTTTGTTACTCCAATGGATGGTAGCCTTGTCATTATGGAAGGTAGTCTATTGTCGATAGTTTTGTTACTCCAATGGATGGTAGCATTATCATTATGGAAGGTTGTCTGTTGTCAAGATTTTATTTACTCTAATGGATGGTAGCCTTGTCATTATGGAACGTAGTCTGTTGTCGGTGTTTTTGTTACTCCAATGGATGGTATAGTTGTCATTATGGAAGGTAGTTTTTTGTCAAGATTTTGGTTATTCCAATGGATGGTAGCCTTGTCATTATGGAAGGTAGTCTGTTGTCGATATTTTTGTTACTCCAATGGATGGTATCCTTGTCATTATGGAAGGTAGTCCATTGTCGAGATTTTTGTTACTTCAATGGATGGTAGCCTTGTCATTATGGAAGGTAGTCTGTTGTAGAGATTTTTGTTACTCCAATTGATGCTAGCCTTGTCATTAGGAAGGTAGTCTATCGTTGTGATTTCTGTCACTCCAATGGATTGTAGCCTTGTAACTATGAAAGCTAGTCTGTTGTTCATATTTTTGTTATTCCAATGGATGGTAGCCTTGTCATTATGGAAGGTAGTCTATTATCGATATTTTTGTTACTCCAATGGATGGTAGCCTTGTCATTATGGAAGGTTGTCTATTGTCGATATTTTTGTTACTGTAATGGATGGTAGCCTTGTCATTATGGAAGGTATTTTGTTGTCGATATTTTGGTTACTACAATGGATGGTAGCCTTGTCATTGTGGAAGGTAGTCTGTTGTTCATATTTTTGTTACTCCAATGGATGGTAGCCTTGTCATTATGGAAGGTAGTTTTTTGTCGAGATTTTTGTTATTCCAAAGGATGGTACCCTTGTCATTATTTAAGGTAGTTTGTTGTCGATATTTTTGTTACTCCAATGGATGGGAGACTTGTCATTATGGAAGGTAGTCCGTTGTCGAGATTTTTGTTACTCCAATGGATGGTAGCCTTGCATTATGGAAGGTAGTTTATTGTCGAGATTTTTGTTACTCCAATGGATGGTAGCATTATCATTATGGAAGGTTATCTGTTGTCGAGATTTTTGTTACTCCAATGGATGGTAGCCTTGTCATTATGGAAGGTAGTCTGTTTTCGAGATTTTTGTTACTCCAATGGATGGTAGCCTTGTCACAATGGAAGGTAGTCTGTTGTTCATATTTTTATTACTCTAATGGATGGTAGCCTTGTCATTAAGGAAGGTAGTTTTTTGTCTAGATTTTTGTTATTCCAAAGGATAGTAGCCTTGTCATTCTGGAAGGTAGTATGTTGTCGATATTTTTGTTACTCCAATGGATGGGAGCCTTGTCATTATGGAAGGTAGTCCGTTGTCGAGATTTTTGTTACTCTAATGGATGGTAGCCTTGTCATTATGGAAGGTAGTCTGTCATTACGATTTATGTCACTCCAATGGATGGTAGCCTTGTTACTATGAAAGGTATTATGTTGATCATATTTTTGTTACTCCAATGGATGGTAGCCTTGTCATTATGGAAGGTAGTCTATTGTCGAGATTTTTGTTACTCTAATGGATGGTAGCCTTGTCATTATGGAAGGTTGTCTGTTGTCGAGATTTTTGTTACTCTAATGGATGGTAGCCTTGTCATTATCGAAGGTAGTGTATTATCGAGATTTTTTTTACTCTGATGGATGGTAGCATTATCATTATGGAAGGTAGTCTATTGTCGATATCTTTTTTACTCTAATGCATAGTAGCCTTGTCATTATGTAAGGTAGTCTGTTGTCTAGATTTTTGTTATTCCAATGAATGGTAGCCTTGTCATTATGCAAGGTAGTCTGTTGTCGATATTTTTGTTACTCCAATGGATGCTAGCCTTGTCATTATGGAAGGTAGTATGTCGTTGTGATTTGTGTCACTCCGATGGATAGTAGCCTTGTCACTAAGGAAGGTAGTCTATTGTTCATATTTTTGTTACTCCAATGGATGGTAGCTTTGTCAGTATGGAAGGTAGTCTATTGTCGAGATTTTTGTTACTCCAACGGATGGTAGCTTTATCATTATGGAAGGTTGTCTGTTGTCGAGATTTTTGTTACTCCTATGGATGGTAGCCTTGTCATTATGGAAGGTAGTCTATTTTCGAGATTTTTGTTACTCTAATGGATTGTAGCCTTGTCATTATGGAAGGTAGTATGTTGTCGAGATTTTTGTTACTCCAATGAATGGTAGCATTGTCATTATAGAAGATTGTCTATTGTCGAGTTTTTTGTTAGTCTAATAGATGGTAACCTTGTCATTATGGAAGGTAGTCTATTTTCGAGATTTTTGTTACTCCAATGGATGGTAGCCTTGTCATTATGGAAGGTAGTCTATTGTCGATATTTTTGTTACTCCAATGGATGGTAGCCTTGTCATTATGGAAGGTTGTCTATTGTCGATATTTTTGTTACTCTAATGGATGGTAGCCTTGTCATTATGGAAGGTATTTTGTTGTCGATGTTTTTGTTACTCCAATGGATGGTATCATTGTCATTATGGAAGGTAGTTTGTTGTCAAGATTTTTGTTATTCTAATGGATGGTAGCCTTGTCATTATGGAAGGTAGTCTATTGTCGATATTTTTGTTACTCTAACGGATCCTAGCCTTGTCATTATGGAAGGTAGTCCATTGTAGAGATTATTTTTACTTCAATGGATGGTAGCCTTGTCATTATGGAAGGTAGTTTGTTGTAGAGATTTTTGTTACTCCAATGGATGCTAGCCTTGTCATTAGGGAAGGTAGTCTATCGTTGTGATTTCTGTAACTCCCATGGATTGTAGCCTTGTAACTATGGAAGCTGGTCTGTTGTTCATATTTTTGTTACTCCAATGGATGGTAGCCTTGTCATTATGGAAGGTTGTCTATTGTCGATATTTTTGTTACTCTAATGGATGGTAGCCTTGTCATTATGGAAGGTATTCTGTTGTCGATATTTTTGTTACTACAATGGATGGTAGCCTTGTCATTGTGGAACATAGTCTATTATAGATATTTTTGTTACTCCAATGCATGGTAGCCTTGTCATTATGGAAGTTAGTCTGTTGTCGAGATTTTTGTTACTGCAATGGATGGTATCCTTGTCATTATGGAAGGTAGTCTGTTGTCGAGATTTTTATTACTCCAATGGATGCTAGCCTTGTCATTCTGGAAGGTAGTCTGTTGTTGTAATTTCTGTCACTCCAATGGATGGTAGCCTTTTCACTACGGAAGGTAGTCTGTTTCTCATATTTTTGTTACTCCAATGGATGGTAGCCTCGTCATTATGGAAGGTAGTCTATTGTCGATAGTTTTGTTACTCCAATGGATGGTAGCATTATCATTATGGAAGGTTGGCTGTTGTCAAGATTTTATTTACTCTAATGGATGGTAGCCTTGTCATTATGGAACGTAGTCTGTTGTCGGTGTTTTTGTTACTCCAATGGATGGTATAGTTGTCATTATGAAAGGTAGTTTTTTGTCAAGATTTTGGTTATTCCAATGGATGGTAGCCTTGTCATTATGGAAGGTAGTCTGTTGTCGATATTTTTGTTACTCCAATGGATGGTATCCTTGTCATTATGGAAGGTAGTTCATTGTCGAGATTTTTGTTACTTCAATGGATGGTAGCCTTGTCATTATGGAAGGTAGTCTGTTGTAGAGATTTTTGTTACTCCAATGAATGCTAGCCTTGTCATTAGGAAGGTAGTCTATCGTTGTGATTTCTGTCACTCCAATGGATTGTAGCCTTGTAACTATGAAAGCTAGTCTGTTGTTCATATTTTTGTTATTCCAATGGATGGTAGCCTTGTCATTATGGAAGGTAGTCTATTATCGATATTTTTGTTACTCCAATTGATGGTAGCCTTGTCATTATGGAAGGTTGTCTATTGTCGATATTTTTGTTACTGTAATGGATGGTAGCCTTGTCATTATGGAAGGTATTTAGTTGTCGATATTTTGGTTACTACAATGGATGGTAGCCTTGTCATTGTGGAAGGTAGTCTGTTGTTCATATTTTTGTTACTCCAATGGATGGTAGCCTTGTCATTATGGAAGGTAGTTTTTTGTCGAGATTTTTGTTATTCCAAAGGATGGTACCCTTGTCATTATGGAAGGTAGTTTATTGTCGATATTTTTGTTACTCCAATGGATGGGAGACTTGTCATTATGGAAGGTAGTCTGTTGTCGAGATTTTTGTTACTCCAATGGATGGTAGCCTTGCATTATAGAAGGTAGTTTATTGTCGAGATTTTTGTTACTCCAATGGATGGTAGCATTATCATTATGGAAGGTTATCTGTTGTCGTGATTTTTGTTACTCCAATGGATGGTAGACTTGTCATTATGGAAGGTAGTCTATTGTCGAGATTTTTGTTACTCTAATGGATGGTAGCCTTGTCATTATGGAAGGTTGTCTGTTGTCGAGATTTTTGTTACTCTAATGGATGGTAGCCTTGTCATTATCGAAGGTAGTCTATTATCGAGATTTTTTTTACTCTTATGGATGGTAGCATTATCATTATGGAAGGTAGTCTATTGTCGATTTCTTTTTTACTCCAATGCATAGTAGCCTTGTCATTATGTAAGGTAGTCTGTTGTCTAGATTTTTGTTATTCCAATGAATGGTAGCCTTGTCATTATGCAAGGTAGTCTGTTGTCGATATTTTGTTACTCCAATGGATGCTAGCCTTGTCATTATGGAAGGTAGTATGTCGTTGTGATTTGTGTCACTCCAATGGATAGTAGCCTTGTCACTATGGAAGGTAGTCTATTGTTCATATTTTTGATACTCCAATGGATGGTAGCCTTGTCAGTATGGAAGGTAGTCTATTGTCGAGATTTTTGTTACTCCAACGGATGGTAGCTTTATCATTATGGAAGGTTGTCTGTTGTCGAGATTTTTGTTACTGTTATGGATGGTAGCCTTGTCATTATGGAAGGTAGTCTATTTTCGAGATTTTTGTTACTCTAATGGATTGTAGCCTTGTCATTATGGAAGGTAGTATGTTGTCGAGATTTTTGTTACTCCAATGAATGGTAGCCTTGTCATTATAGAAGATTGTCTATTGTCGAGTTTTTTGTTACTCTAATAGATGGTAACCTTGTCATTATGGAAGGTAGTCTATTTCGAGATTTTTGTTACTCCAATGGATGGTAGCCTTGTCATTATGGAAGGTAGTCTGTTGTCGACAGTTTTGTTACTCCAATGGATGGTATCTTTGTCATTATGGATGGTATTCTATTGTCGAGATTTTTGTTATTCCAATGGATTGCAGCCTTGTCATTATGGAACGTAGTATGTTGTCGATGTTTTTGTTACTCTAATGGATGGTATCATTGTCATTATGGAAGGTAGTTTGTTGTCGAGATTTTTGTTATTCCAATGGATGGTAGCCTTGTCATTATGGAAGGTAGTCTATTGTCGATATTTTTGTTACTCTAACGGATGCTAGCCTTGTCATTATGGAAGGTAGTCCATTGTAGAGATTATTTTTACTTCAATGGATGGTAGCCTTGTCATTATGGAAGGTAGTTTGTTGTAGAGATTTTTGTTACTCCAATGGATGCTAGCCTTGTCATTAGGGAAGGTAGTCTATCGTTGTGATTTCTGTAACTCCCATGGATTGTAGCCTTGTAACTATGGAAGCTGGTCTGTTGTTCATATTTTTGTTACTCCAATGGATGGTAGCCTTGTCATTATGGAAGGTTGTCTATTGTCGATATTTTTGTTACTCTAATGGATGGTAGCCTTGTCATTATGGAAGGTATTCTGTTGTCGATATTTTGGTTACTACAATGGATGGTAGCCTTGTCATTGTGGAACATAGTCTATTATAGATATTTTTGTTACTCCAATGCATGGTAGCCTTGTCATTATGGAAGGTAGTCTGTTGTCGAGATTTTTGTTACTCCAATGGATGGTATCCTTGTCATTATGGAAGGTAGTCTGTTGTCGAGATTTTTATTACTCCAATGGATGCTAGCCTTGTCATTCTGGAAGGTAGTCTGTTGCTGTAATTTCTGTCACTCTAATGGATGGTAGCCTTTTCACTATGGAAGGTAGTCTGTTTCTCATATTTTTGTTACTCCAATGGATGGTAACCTTGTCATTATGGAAGGTAGTCTATTGTCGATAGTTTTGTTACTCCAATGGATGGTAGCATTATCATTATGGAAGGTTGTCTGTTGTCAAGATTTTATTTACTCTAATGGATGGTAGCCTTGTCATTATGGAACGTAGTCTGTTGTCGGTGTTTTTGTTACTCCAATGGATGGTATAGTTGTCATTATGGAAGGTAGTTTTTTGTCAATATTTTGGTTATTCCAATGGATGGTAGCCTTGTCATTATGGAAGGTAGTCTGTTGTCGATATTTTTGTTACTCCAATGGATGGTATCCTTGTCATTATGGAAGGTAGTTCATTGTCGAGATTTTTGTTACTTCAATGGATGGTAGCCTTGTCATTATGGAAGGTAGTCTGTTGTAGATATTTTTGTTACTCCAATGGATGCTAGCCTTGTCATTAGGAAGGTAGTCTATCGTTGTGATTTCTGTCACTCCAATGGATTGTAGCCTTGTAACTATGAAAGCTAGTCTGTTGTTCATATTTTTGTTATTCCAATGGATGGTAGCCTTGTCATTATGGAAGGTAGTCTATTATCGATATTTTTGTTACTCCAATTGATGGTAGCCTTGTCATTATGGAAGGTTGTCTATTGTCGATATTTTTGTTACTGTAATGGATGGTAGCCTTGTCATTACGGAAGGTATTTAGTTGTCGATATTTTGGTTACTACAATGGATGGTAGCCTTGTCATTGTGGAAGGTAGTCTGTTGTTCATATTTTTGTTACTCCAATGGATGGTAGCCTTGTCATTATGGAAGGTAGTTTTTTGTCGAGATTTTTGTTATTCCAAAGGATGGTACCCTTGTCATTATGGAAGGTAGTTTATTGTCGATATTTTTGTTACTCCAATGGATGGGAGACTTGTCATTATGGAAGGTAGTCTGTTGTCGAGATTTTTGTTACTCCAATGGATGGTAGCCTTGCATTATAGAAGGTAGTTTATTGTCGAGATTTTTGTTACTCCAATGGATGGTAGCATTATCATTATGGAAGGTTATCTGTTGTCGTGATTTTTGTTACTCCAATGGATGGTAGCCTTGTCATTATGGAAGGTAGTCTATTGTCGAGATTTTTGTTACTCTAATGGATGGTAGCCTTGTCATTATGGAAGGTTGTCTGTTGTCGAGATTTTTGTTACTCTAATGGATGGTAGCCTTGTCATTATCGAAGGTAGTCTATTATCGAGATTTTTTTTACTCTTATGGATGGTAGCATTATCATTATGGAAGGTAGTCTATTGTCGATATCTTTTTTACTCCTATGCATAGTAGCCTTGTCATTATGTAAGGTAGTCTATTGTCTAGATTTTTATTATTCCAATGAATGGTAGCCTTGTCATTATGCAAGGTAGTCTGTTGTCGATATTTTGTTACTCCAATGGATGCTAGCCTTGTCATTATGGAAGGTAGTATGTCGTTGTGATTTGTGTCACTCCAATGGATAGTAGCCTTGTCACTATGGAAGGTAGTCTATTGTTCATATTTTTGATACTCCAATGGATGGTAGCCTTGTCAGTATGGAAGGTAGTCTATTGTCGAGATTTTTGTTACTCCAACGGATGGTAGCTTTATCATTATGGAAGGTTGTCTGTTGTCGAGATTTTTGTTACTGTTATGGATGGTAGCCTTGTCATTATCGAAGGTAGTCTATTTTCGAGATTTTTGTTACTCTAATGGATTGTAGCCTTGTCATTATGGAAGGTAGTATGTTGTCGAGATTTTTGTTACTCCAATGAATGGTAGCCTTGTCATTATAGAAGATTGTCTATTGTCGAGTTTTTTGTTACTCTAATAGATGGTAACCTTGTCATTATGGAAGGTAGTCTATTTCGAGATTTTTGTTACTCCAATGGATGGTAGCCTTGTCATTATGGAAGGTAGTCTGTTGTCGACAGTTTTGTTACTCCAATGGATGGTATCTTTGTCATTATGGATGGTATTCTATTGTCCAGATTTTTGTTATTCCAATGGATTGCAGCCTTGTCATTATGGAACGTAGTCTGTTGTTGATGTTTTTGTTACTCCAATGGATGGTATCATTGTCATTATGGAAGGTAGTTTGTTGTCGAGATTTTTGTTATTCCAATGGATGGTAGCCTTGTCATTATGGAAGGTAGTCTATTGTCGATATTTTTGTTACTCTAACGGATGCTAGCCTTGTCATTATGGAAGGTAGTCCATTGTAGAGATTATTTTTACTTCAATGGATGGTAGCCTTGTCATTATGGAAGGTAGTTTGTTGTAGAGATTTTTGTTACTCCAATGGATGCTAGCCTTGTCATTAGGGAAGGTAGTCTATCGTTGTGATTTCTGTAACTCCCATGGATTGTAGCCTTGTAACTATGGAAGCTGGTCTGTTGTTCATATTTTTGTTACTCCAATGGATGGTAGCCTTGTCATTATGGAAGGTTGTCTATTGTCGATATTTTTGTTACTCTAATGGATGGTAGCCTTGTCATTATGGAAGGTATTCTGTTGTCGATATTTTGGTTACTACAATGGATGGTAGCCTTGTCATTGTGGAACATAGTCTATTATAGATATTTTTGTTACTCCAATGCATGGTAGCCTTGTCATTATGGAAGGTAGTCTGTTGTCGAGATTTTTGTTACTCCAATGGATGGTATCCTTGTCATTATGGAAGGTAGTCTGTTGTCGAGATTTTTATTACTCCAATGGATGCTAGCCTTGTCATTCTGGAAGGTAGTCTGTTGCTGTAATTTCTGTCACTCTAATGGATGGTAGCCTTTTCACTATGGAAGGTAGTCTGTTTCTCATATTTTTGTTACTCCAATGGATGGTAGCCTTGTCATTATGGAAGGTAGTCTATTGTCGATAGTTTTGTTACTCCAATGGATGGTAGCATTATCATTATGGAAGGTTGTCTGTTGTCAAGATTTTATTTACTCTAATGGATGGTAGCCTTGTCATTATGGAACGTAGTCTGTTGTCGGTGTTTTTGTTACTCCAATGGATGGTATAGTTGTCATTATGGAAGGTAGTTTTTTGTCAATATTTTGGTTATTCCAATGGATGGTAGCCTTGTCATTATGGAAGGTAGTCTGTTGTCGATATTTTTGTTACTCCAATGGATGGTATCCTTGTCATTATGGAAGGTAGTTCATTGTCGAGATTTTTGTTACTTCAATGGATGGTAGCCTTGTCATTATGGAAGGTAGTCTGTTGTAGATATTTTTGTTACTCCAATGGATGCTAGCCTTGTCATTAGGAAGGTAGTCTATCGTTGTGATTTCTGTCACTCCAATGGATTGTAGCCTTGTAACTATGAAAGCTAGTCTGTTGTTCATATTTTTGTTATTCCAATGGATGGTAGCGTTGTCATTATGGAAGGTAGTCTATTATCGATATTTTTGTTACTCCAATGGATGGTAGCCTTGTCATTATGGAAGGTTGTCTATTGTCGATATTTTTGTTACTGTAATGGATGTTAGCCTTGTCATTATGGAAGGTATTTTGTTGTCGATATTTTGGTTACTACAATGGATGGTAGCCTTGTCATTGTGGAAGGTAGTCTGTTGTTCATATTTTTGTTACTCCAATGGATGGTAGCCTTGTCATTATGGAAGGTAGTTTTTTGTCGAGATTTTTGTTATTCCAAAGGATGGTACCCTTGTCATTATGGAAGGTAGTTTATTGTCGATATTTTTGTTACTCCAATGGATGGGAGACTTGTCATTATGGAAGGTAGTCCGATGTCGAGATTTTTGTTACTCCAATGGATGGTAGCCTTGCATTATGGAAGGTAGTTTATTGTCGAGATTTTTGTTACTCCAATGGATGTAGCATTATCATTATGGAAGGTTATCTATTGTCGAGATTTTTGTTACTCCAATGGGTGGTAGCCTTGTCATTATGGAAGGTAGTCTGTTTTCGAGATTTTTGTTACTCCAATGGATGGTAGCCTTGTCACTATGGAAGGTAGTCTATTGTTCATATTTTTATTACTCCAATGGATGGTAGCCTTGTCATTAAGGAAGGTAGTTTTTTGTCTAGATTTTTGTTATTCCAAAGGATGGTAGCCTTGTCATTCAAGAAGGTAGTCTGTTGTCGATATTTTTGTTACTCCAATGGATGGGAGCCTTGTCATTATGGAAGGTAGTCCGTTGTCGAGATTTTTGTTACTCTAATGGATGGTAGCCTTGTCATTATGGAAGGTAGTCTATTGTCGATATCTTTTTTACTCCAATGCATAGTAGCCTTGTCATTATGTAAGGTAGTCTGTTGTCTAGATTTTTGTTATTCCAATGAATGGTAGCCTTGTCATTATGCAAGGTAGTCTATTGTCGATATTTTTGTTACTCCAATGGATGCTAGCCTTGTCATTATGGAAGGTAGTATGTCGTTGTGATTTGTGTCACTCCAATGGATAGTAGCCTTGTCACTATGGAAGGTAGTCTATTGTTCATATTTTTGTTACTCCAATGGATGGTAGCCTTGTTAGTATGGAAGGTAGTCTATTGTCGAGATTTTTGTTACTCCAACGGATGGTAGCTTTATCATTATGGAAGGTTGTCTGTTGTCGAGATTTTTTTTACTCCTATGGATGGTAGCCTTGTCATTATGGATGGTAGTCTATTTTCGAGATTTTTGTTACTCTAATGGACTGTAGCCTTGTCATTATGGAAGGTAGTATGTTGTCGAGATTTTTGTTACTCCAATGGATGCTAGCCTTGTGCTTATGGAAGGTAGGATTTTGTTGTGATTTTTGTTACTCCAATGGATGGTAGCCTTGTCATTATGGAAGGTAGTATGTTTTCAAGATTTTTGTTACTCCAATGGATGGTAGCCTTGTCACTATGGAAGGTAGTCTGTTGTTCATATTTTTGTTACTCCAATGGATGGTAGCCTTTTCATTAAGGAAGGTAGTTTTTTGTCGAGATTTTTGTTATTCCAAAGGATGGTAGCCTTGTCATTCTGGAAGGTAGTTTGTTGTCGATATTTTTCTTACTCCAATGGATGGGAGCCTTGTAATTATGGAAGGTAGTCTATTGTCGAGATTTTTGTTACTTCAATGGATGGTAGCCTTGTCATTATGGAAGGTAATATGTTTTCGAGATTTTTTTTACTCCAATGGATGGTAGCCTTGTCACTATGGAAGGTAGTCTGTTGTTAATATTTTTGTTACTCCAATGGATGGTAGCCTTGTCATTAAGGAAGGTAGTTTTTTGTCGAGTTTTTGTTATTCCAAAGGATGGTAGCCTTGTCATTCTGGAAGGTAGTCTCTTGTCGATATTTTTCTTACTCCAATGGATGGGAGCCTTGTAATTATGGAAGGTAGTCTATTGTCGAGATTTTTGTTACTTCAATGGATGGTAGCCTTGTCATTATGGAAGGTAGTTTGTTGTCGAGATTTTTGTTACTCCAATGGATGGTAGCCTTGTCATTAAGGAAGGTAGTTTTTTGTCGAGATTTTTGTTATTCCAAAGGATGGTAGCCTTGTCATTCTGGAAGGTAGTCTGTTTTCGATATTTTTCTTACTCCAATGGATGGGAGCCTTATAATTATGGAAGGTAGTCTATTCTCGAGATTGTTGTTACTTCAATGGATGGTAGCCTTGTCATTATGGAAGGTAGTTTGTTGTCGAGATTTTTGTTACTCCAATGGATGGTAGCCTTGTCATTATGGAAGGTATTCTGTCATTGCGATTTATGTCACTCCAATGGATTGTAGCCTTGTCACTATGGAAGGTATTATGTTGATCATTTTTTTGTTACTCCAATGGATGGTAGCCTCGTCATTATGGAAGGTAGTCTATTGTCGAGATTTTTGTTACTCCAATGGATGATAGCCTTGTCATTATGGAAGGTTGTCTGTTGTCGAGATTTTTGTTACTCTAATGGATGGTAACCTTGTCATTATCGAAGGTAGTCTATTATCGAGATTTTTTTTACTCCAATGGATGGTAACATTATCATTATGGAAGGTAGTATGTTGTCGATATCTTTGTTACTCCAATGCATAGTAGCCTTGTCATTATGGAAGGTAGTCTATTGCCTAGATTTTTGTTATTCCAAGGAATGGTAGCCTTGTCATTATGCAAGGTAGTTTGTTGTCGATATTTTTGTTACTCCAATGGATGCTAGCCTTGTCATTATGGAAGGTATTATGTCATTATGGTAGCCTTGTCATTATGGAAGGTAGTCTATTGTTCATATTTTTTTTACTCCAATGGATGGTAGCCTTGTCAGTATGGAAGGTAGTCTATTGTCGAGATTTTTGTTACTCCAACGGATGGTAGCTTTATCATTATGGAAGCTTGTCTGTTGTCGAGATTTTTGTTACTCCTATGGATGGTAGCCTTGTCATTATGGAAGGTAGTCTATTTTCGAGATTTTTGTTACTCTAATGGATGGTAGCCTTGTCATTATGGAGGGTAGTATGTTGTCGAGATTTTTGTTACTCCAATGGATGCTAGCCTTGTCATTATGGAAGGTAGTATTTCGTTGTGATTTTTGTTACTCCAATGGATGGTAGCCTTGTCATTATGGAAGGTAGTTTGTTTTCGATATTTTTGTTACTCCAATGGATGGTAGCCTTGTCACTATGGAAGGTAGTCTGTTGTTCATATTTTTTTTACTCCAATGGATGGTAGCATTTTCATTATGGAAGGTAGTTTTTTGTCGAGATTTTTGTTATTCCAAAGGATGGTAGCCTTGTCATTATGGAAGGTAGTCTGTTGTCGATATTTTTGTTACTCCAATGGATGGTAGCCTTGTCATTATGGAAGGTAGTCTGTTGTCGAGATTTTTGTTACTCCAATGGATGGTAGCCTTATCATTATGGAAGATAGTTTGTTGTCGAGATTTTTGTTACTCCAATGGATGCTAGCCTTGTCATTCTGGAAGGTAGTCTGTCGTTGTGATTTCTGTCACTCCAATGGATGGTAGCCTTGTCACTATGGAAGGTAGTCTATTGTTCATATTTTTGTTGATCCATGGATGGTAGCCTTGTCATTATGAAAGTTTGTCTATTGTCAAGATTTTTGTTACTCTAACGGATGGTAGCATTATCATTATGGAAGGTTGTCTGTTGTCGAGATTTTTGTTACTCCAATGGATGGTAACCTTGTCATTATGGAAGGTAGTCTATTTTCGAGATTTTTGTTACTCTAATGGATGGTAGCCTTGTCATTATGGAAGGTAGTATGTTGTCGAGATTTTTGTTACTCCAATGGATGCTAGCCTTGTCATTATGGAAGGTAGTATTTCGTTGTGATTTCTGTCACTCCATTGGATGGTAGCCTTGTCACTATGGAAGGTAGTCTGTTGCTCATATTTTTGTTACTCCAATGGATGGTAGCCTTGCATTATGCAAGGTAGTCTATTGTCGAGATTTTTGTTACTCCAATGGATGGTAGCATTATCATTATGGAAGGATGTCTGTTGTCGAGATTTTTGTTATTGCAATGGATGGTAGCCTTGTCATTATGGAAGGTAGTCTGTTTTCGAGATTTTTGTTACTCCAATGGATGGTAGCCTTGTCATCATGGAAGGTAGTTTTATGTCGAGATTTTTATTATTCCAAAGGATGGTAGCCTTGTCATTCAGGAAGGTAGTCTGTTGTCGATATTTTTGTTACTCCAATTGATGGGAGCCTTGTCATTATGGAAGGTAGTTCGTTGTCAAGATTTTTGTTAATTCAATGGATGGTAGCCTTGTCATTATGGAAGGTAGTTTGTTGTCGAGATTTTTGTTACTCCAATGGATGCTAGCCTTGTCATTATGGAAGGTAGTCCGTCATTGTGATTTATGTCACTCCAATGGATGGTAGCCTTGTCACTATGGAAGGTTTTATGTTGTTCATATTTTTGTTACTCCAATGGATGGTAGCCTTGTCATTATGGAAGGTAGTCTATTGTCGAGATTTTTGTTACTCCAATGGATGGTAGCCTTGTCATTATGGAAGGTTGTCTGTTGTCGAGATTTTTGTTACTCTAATGGATGGTAGCCTTGTCATTATCGAAGGTAGTCTATTATCGAGATTTTTTTACTCCAATGGATGGTAGCATTATCATTATGGAAGGTAGTCTGTTGTCGATATCTTTGTTACTCCAATGCATAGTAGCCTTGTCATTATGGAAGGTAGTTTGTTGTCTAGATTTTTCTAATTCCAATGAATGGTAGCCTTGTCATTATGCAAGGTAGTCTGTTGTTGATATTTTTGTTACTCCAATGGATGCTAGCCTTGTTATTATGGAAGGTAGTATGTCGTTGTGATTTGAGCCACTCCAATGGATAGTAGGCTTGTCACTATGGAAGGTAGTCTATTGTTTATATTTTTGTTACTCCAATGGATGGTAGCCTTGTCAGTATGGAAGGTAGTCGATTGTCGAGATTTTTGTTACTCCAACGGATGGTAGCATTATCATTATGGAAGGTTGTCTGTTGTCAAGATTTTTGTTACTCCAATGGATGGTAGCCTTGTCATTATGGAAGGTAGTCTATTTTCGAGATTTTTGTTACTCTAATGGATGGTAGCCTTGTCATTATGGAAGGTAGTATGTTGTCGAGATTTTTGTTACTCCAATGGATGCTAGCCTTCTCATTATGGAACATAGTCTATTATAGATATTTTTGTTACTCCAATGGATGGTTGCCTTGTCATTATGGAAGGTAGTCTGTTATCGAGAATTTTGTTACTCCAATGGATGCTAGCCTTGTCATTATGGAAGGTAGTTTGTCGTTGTGATTTCTGTCACTCCAATGGATGGTAGCCTTGTCATTATGGAAGGTAGTCTATTGTCGAGATTTTTGTTATTCCAATGGATGGTAGCCTTGTCATTTGTAAAATTGTCTATTGTCGAGATTTTTGTTACTCTAATAGATGGTAGCCTTGTCATTATGGAAGGTATTCTGTTTTCGATATTTTTGTTACTCCAATGGATGGTAGCCTTGTCATTATGGAAGGTAGTCTGTTGTCGAGATTTTTGTTACTCCAATGGATGGTATCATTGTCATTATGGATGGTAGTCTATTGTTGAGATTTTTGTTATTACAATGGATTGTAGCCTTGTCATTATGGAACATAGTCTGTTGTCGATGTTTTTGTTACTCTAATGGATGGTATCGTTGTCATTATGGAAGGTAGTTTGTTGTCGAGATTTTTGTTATTCCAACGGATGGTAGCCTTGTCATTATGGAAGGTAGTCTGTTGTCGAGATTTTTCTTACTCCAATGGATGCTAGCCTTGTCATTATGGAAGGTAGTTTGTTTTCGAGATTTTTGTTACTCCAATGGATGGTAGCCTTGTCATTATGGAAGGTAGTCTGTTATAGATATTTTTGTTACTCCAATGCATGGTAGCCTTGTCATTATGGAAGGTAGTCTGTTGTCGAGATTTTTGTTACTCCAATGGATGGTAGCCTTGTCATTATGGAAGGTTGTCTATTGTCGAGATTTTTGTTACTCCAATGGATGGTAGCCTTGTCATTATGGAAGGTAGTCTGTCATTGTGATTTCTGTCACCCCAATGGATGGTAGCCTTGTCACTATGGAAGGTAGTCTGTTGCTCATATTTTTGTTACTCCAATGGATGGTAGCCTTGTCATTATGGAAGGTAGTCTATTGTCGAGATTTTTGTTACTCCAATGGATGGTAGCATTATCATTATGGAAGGTAGTCTGTTGTCGATATTTTTGTTACTCCAATGGATGGTAGCCTTGTCATTATGGAAGGTAATCTGTTGTCGAGATTTTTGTTACTCCAATGGATGGTAGCCTTGTCATTATGGAAGGTAGTCTGTTGTCGAGATTTTTGTTACTCCAATGGATGCTAGCCTTGTCATTATGCAAGGTAGTATGTTTTTGAGATTTTTGTTACTCCAATGGATGGTAGCCTTGTCACTATGGAAGGTAGTTTGTTGTTCATATTTTTGTTACTCCAATGGATGGTAGCCTTATCATTATG
This sequence comes from Vicia faba, assembly GCA_948472305.1. Taxonomy (NCBI): domain Eukaryota; kingdom Viridiplantae; phylum Streptophyta; class Magnoliopsida; order Fabales; family Fabaceae; genus Vicia; species Vicia faba. Next base: position 559,232,498 of record OX451739.1, read on the forward strand.
GAAGGTAGTTTTATGTCGATATTTTTGTTATTCCAAAGGATGGTAGCCTTGTCATTATGGAAGGTAGACTGTTGTTGATATTTTTATTACTCCAATGGATGGGAGCCTTGTCATTATGGAAGGTAGTATGTTGTCGAGATTTTTGTTACTTCAATGGATGGTAGCCTTGTCATTATGGAAGGTAGTCTGTTGTCGAGATTTTTGTTACTCCAATGGATGCTAGCCTTGTCATTATGGAAGGTAGTCTATTGTCGATATTTTTGTTACTCCAATGGATGGTAGCCTTGTCATTATGGAAGGTTGTCTGTTGTCGATATTTTTGTTACTCTAATGGATGGTAGCCTTGTCATTATCGAAGGTAGTCTATTGTCGAGATTTTTGTTACTCCAATGGATGGTAGCATTATCATTATGGAAGGTAGTCTGTTGTCGATATCTTTGTTACTCCAATGCATAGTAGCCTTGTCATTATGGAAGGGAGTCTGTTGTCTAGATTTTTGTTATTCCAATGAATGGTAGCCTTGTCATTATCCAATGGATTTTTGCCTTGTCATTAGGGAAGGTAGTCTATCGTTGTGATTTCTGTCACTCCAATGGATTGTAGCCTTTTAACTATGGAAGCTAGTCTGTTGTTCATATTTTTGTTACTCCAATGGATGGTAGCATTGTCATTATGGAAGGTAGTCTATTTTCGATATTTTTGTTACTACAATGGATGGTAGCCTTGTCATTATGGAAGGTTGTCTATTGTCGAGATTTTTTTTACTCTAATGGATGGTAGCCTTGTCATTATGGAAGGTATTCTGTTGTCGATATTTTGGTTACTATAATGGATGGTAGCCTTGTCATTATGGAACATAGTCTATTATAGATATTTTTGTTACTCCAATTCATGGTAGCCTTGTCATTATGGAAGGTAGTTTGTTGACGAGATTTTTGTTACTCCAATGGATGGTAGCCTTGTTATTATGGAAGGTAGTCTGTTGTCAAGATTTTTGTTACTCAAATGGATGCTAGCCTTGTCATTATGGAAGGTAGTCTGTCATTGTGATTTCTGTCACTCCAATGGATGGTAGCCTTGTCACTATGGAAGGTAGTCTGTTGCTAATATTTTCATTACTCCAATGGATGGTAGCCTTGTCATTATGGAAGGTAGTCTATTGTCGAGATTTTTGTTACTCCAATGGATGGTAGCATTATCATTATGGAAGGTTGTCTGTTGTCGAGATTTTTGTTACTCCAATGGATGGTAGCCTTGTGACTATTGAAGGTAGTCTGTTGTTCATATTTTTGTTACTCCAATGGATGGTAGCCTTGTCATTATGGAAGGTATTTTTTTGTCGTGATTTTTGTTATTCCAAAGGATGGTAGCCTTGTCATTATGGAAGGTAGTTTGTTATCGATATTTTCGTTACTCCAATGGATGGGAGCCTTGTCATTAAGGAAGGTAGTCTATTGTCGATATTTTTGTTACTTCAATGGATGGTAGCCTTGTCATTATGGAAGGTAGTATGTTGTCGAGATTTTTTTTATTCCAAAGGATGGTAGCCTTGTCAATATGGAAGGTAGTCTGTTATCGATATTTTTGTTACTCCAATGGATGGGAGCCTTGTAATTATGGAAGGTAGTTTGTTGTCGATATTTTTGTTACTACAATGGATGGTAGCCTTGTCCTTATGGAAGGTATTTCTTTGTCGAGATTTTTGTTATTCCAAAGGATGGTAGCCTTGTCATTATGGAAGGTAGTCTGTTGTCGATATTTTTGTTACTCCAATGGATGGTAGCCTTGTCATTATGGAAGGTAGTCTGTTGTCGAGATTTTTGTTACTCCAATATATGGTAGCCTTGTCATTATGGAAGGTAGTCTATTGTCGAGATTTTTGTTACTCCAATGGATGCTAGCCTTGTCATTATGGAAGGTAGTCTGTCGTTGTGATATCTGTCACTCCAATGGATGGTAGCCTTGTCACTATGGAAGGTAGTCAGTTGCTCGTATTTTTGTTACTCTAATGGATGGTAGCCTTGTCATTATGGAAGGTAGTCTATTGTCGAGATTTTTGTTACTTCAATGGATGGTAGCATTATCATTATGGAAGGTTGTCTGTTGTCGAGATTTTTGTTACTAAAATGGATGGTAGCCTTGTCACTATGGAAGGTAGTCTGTTGTTCATATTTGTGTTACTCCAATGGATGGTAGCCTTGTCATTATGGAAGGTAGTTTTTTGTCGAGATTTTTGTTATTCAAAAGGATGGTAGCCTTGTCATTTTGGAAGGTAGTCTATTGTCGATATTTTTGTTACTCCAATGGATGGTAGCCTTGTCATTATGGAAGGTTGTCTATTGTCGAGATTTTTTTTACTCTAATGGATGGTAGCCTTGTCATTATGGAAGGTATTATGTTGTCGATATTTTGGTTACTATAATGAATGGTAGCCTTGTCATTATGGAACATAGTCTATTATAGATATTTTTGTTACTCCAATTCATGGTAGCCTTGTCATTATGGAAGGTAGTTTGTTAACGAGATTTTTGTTACTCCAATGGAAGGTAGCCTTGTTATTATGGAAGGTAGTCTGTTGTCGAGATTTCTGTCACTCCAATGGATGGTAGCCTTGTCACTATGGAAGGTAGTTTGTTGTTCATATTTTCGTTACTCCAATGGATGGTAGCCTTGTCATTATGGAAGGTAGTCCATTGTCGAGATTTTTGTTACTCCAATGGATGGTAGCATTATCATTATGGAAAGTTGTCTGTTGTCGAGATTTTTGTTACTCCAATGGATGGTAGCCTTGTCATTATGGAAGGTAGTCTGTTTTCGAGATTTTTGTTACTCCAATGGATGGTAGCCTTGTGACTATTGAAGGTAGTTTGTTGTTCATATTTTTGTTACTCCAATGGATGGTAGCCTTGTCATTATGGAAGGTAGTTTTTTGTCGAGATTTTTGTTATTCCAAAGGATGGTAGCCTTGTCATTATGGAAGGTAGTTTGTTATCGATATTTTCGTTACTCCAATGGATGGGAGCCTTGTCATTATGGAAGGTAGTCTATTGTCGATATTTTTGTTACTTCAATAGATGGTAGCCTTGTCATTATGGAAGGTAGTATGTTGTCGAGATTTTTGTTATTCCAAAGGAAGGTAGCCTTGTCATTATGGAAGGTAGTCTGTTATCGATATTTTTGTTACTCCAATGGATGGGAGCCTTGTAATTATGGAAGGTAGTCTGTTGTCGATATTTTTGTTACTCCAATGGATGGTAGCCTTGTCCTTATGGAAGGTAGTTCTTTGTCGAGATTTTTGTTATTCTAAAGGATGGTAGACTTGTCATTATGGAAGGTAGTCTATTGTCGAGATTTTTGTTACTCCAATGGATGGTAGCATTATCATTATGGAAGGTTGTCTGTTGTCAAGATTTTTGTTACTCCAATGGATGGTAGCCTTGTCATTATGGAAGGTTGTCTGTTTTCGAGATTTTTATTACTCCAATGGATGGTAGCCTTGTCACTATGGAAGGTAGTCTGTTGTTCATATTTTTGTTACTCCAATGGATGGTAGCCTTGTCATTAAGGAAGGTATTTCTTTGTCGAGATTTTTGTTATTCCAAAGGATGGTAGCCTTGTCATTATGGAAGGTAGTCTGTTGTCGATATTTTTGTTACTCCAATGGATGGTAGCCTTGTCATTATGGAAGGTAGTCTGTTGTCGAGATTTTTGTTACTCCAATGGATGGTAGCCTTGTCATTGTGGAAGGTAGTCTGTTGTCGAGATTTTTGTTACTCCAATGGATGGTAGCCTTGTCATTATGCAAGGTAGTATGTTTTCGAGATTTTTGTTACTCCAATGGATGGTAGCCTTGTCACTATGGAAGGTAGTTTGTTGTTCATATTTTTGTTACTCCAATGGATGGTAGCCTTATCATTATGGAAGGTAGTTTTATGTTGAGATTTTTGTTATTCCAAAGGAGTGTAGCCTTGTCATTATGGAAGGTAGTCTGTTGTTGATATTTTTATTACTCCAATGGATGGGAGCCTTGTCATTATGGAAGGTAGTATGTTGTCGAGATTTTTGTTACTTCAATGGATGGTAGCCTTGTCATTATGGAAGGTAGTCTATTGTCGAGATTTTTGTTACTCCAATGGATGCTAGGATTGTCATTATGGAAGGTAGTCTATTGTCGATATTTTTGTTACTCCAATGGATGGTATCCTTGTCATTATGGAAGGTTGTCTGTTGTCGATATTTTTGTTACTCTAATGGATGGTAGCCTTGTCATTATCGAAGGTAGTCTATTGTCGAGATTTTTGTTACTCCAATGGATGGTAGCATTATCATTATGGAAGGTAGTCTGTTGTCTAGATTTTTGTTATTCCAATGAATGGTAGCCTTGTCATTATGGAAGGTAGTCTATTGTCGAGATTTTTGTTACTCCAATGGATTTTTGCCTTGTCATTAGGGAAGGTAGTCTATCGTTGTGATTTCTGTCACTCCAATGGATTGTATCCTTTTAACTATGGAAGCTAGTCTGTTGTTCATATTTTTGTTACTCCAATGGATGGTAGGATTGTCATTATGGAAGGTAGTCTATTGTCGATATTTTTGTTACTCCAATGGATGGTAGCCTTGTCATTATGGAAGGTTGTCTATTGTCGATATTTTGGTTACTCTAATGGATGGTAGCCTTGTCATTATGGAAGGTATTCTGTTGTCGATATTTTGGTTACTATAATTGACGGTAGCCTTGTCATTATGGAACATAGTCTATTATAGATATTTTTGTTACTCCAATTCATGGTAGCCTTGTCATTATGGAAGGTAGTTTGTTGACGAGATTTTTGTTACTCCAATGGATGGTAGCCTTGTTATTATGGAAGGTAGTCTATTGTCGAGATTTTTGTTACTCCAATTGATGCTAGCCTTGTCATTATGGAAGGTAGTCTGTCATTGTGATTTCTGTCACTCCAATGGATGGTAGCTTTGTCACTATGGAAGGTAGTCTGTTGCTCATATTTTCGTTACTCCAATGGATGGTAGCCTTGTCATTATGGAAGGTAGTCTATTGTCGAGATTTTTGTTACTCCAATGGATGGTAGCATTATCATTATGGAAGGTTGTCTGTTGTCGAGGTTTTTGTTACTCCAATGGATGGTAGCCTTGTCATTATGGAAGGTAGTCTGTTTTCGATATTTTTGTTACTCCAATGGATGGTAACCTTGTGACTATTGAAGGTAGTCTGTTGTTCATATTTTTGTTACTCCAATGGATGGTAGCCTTGTCTTTATGTAAGGTAGTTTTTTGTCGAGATTTTTGTTATTCCAAAGGATGGTAGCCTTGTCATTATGGAAGGTAGTTTGTTATCGATATTTTCGTTACTCCAATGGATGGGAGCCTTGTCATTATGGAAGGTAGTCTATTGTCGATATTTTTGTTACTTCAATGGATGGTAGCCTTGTCATTATGGAAGGTAGTATGTTGTCGAGATTTTTGTTATTCCAAAGGATGGTAGCCTTGTCAATATGCAAGGTAGTCTGTTATCGATATTTTTGTTACTCCAATGGATGGGAGCCTTGTAATTATGGAAGGTAGTGTGTTGTCGATATTTTTGTTACTCCAATGGATGGTAGCCTTGTCCTTATGGAAGGTAGTTCTTTGTCGAGATTTTTGTTATTCCAAAGGATGGTAGCCTTGTCATTATGGAAGGTAGTCGGTTGTCGATATTTTTGTTACTCCAATGGATGGTAGCCTTGTCATTATGGAAGGTAGTCTGTTGTCGAGATTTTTGTTACTCCAATATATGGTAGCCTTGTCATTATGGAAGGTAGTCTGTTGTCGAGATTTTTGTTACTCCAATGGATGCTAGCCTTGTCATTATGGAAGGTAGTATGTCGTTGTGATATCTGTCACTACAATGGATGGTAGCCTTGTCACTATGGAAGGTAGTCTATTGCTCGTATTTTTGTTACTCTAATGGATGGTAACCTTGTCATTATGGAAGGTAGTCTATTGTCGAGATTTTTGTTACTCCAATGGATTTTAGCATTATCATTATGGAAGGTTGTCTATTGTCAAGATTTTTGTTACTCCAATGGATGGTAGCCTTGTCATTATGGAAGGTAGTATGTTTTCGAGATTTTTTTAACTCCAATGGATGGTAGCCTTGTCACTATGGAAGGTAGTCTGTTGTTCATATTTGTGTTACTCCAATGGATGGTAGCCTTGTCATTATGGAAGGTAGTTTTTTGTCGAGATTTTTGTTATTCCAAAGGATGGTAGCCTTGTCATTATGGAAGGTAGTCTATTGTCGATATTTTTGTTACTCCAATGGATGGTAGCCTTGTCATTATGGAAGGTTGTCTATTGTCGAGATTTTTGTTACTCTAATGGATGGTATCCTTCTCATTATGGAAGGTATTCTGTTGTCGATATTTTGGTTACTATAATGGATGGTAGCCTTGTCATTATGGAACATAGTCTATTATAGATATTTTTGTTACTCCAATTCATGGTAGCCTTGTCATTATGGAAGGTAGTTTGTTGACGAGATTTTTGTTACTCCAATGGATGGTAGCCTTGTTATTATGGAAGGTAGTCTGTTGTCAAGATTTTTGTTACTCCAATGGATGCTAGCCTTGTCATTATGGAAGGTAGTCTGTCATTGTGATTTCTGTCACTCCAATGGATGGTAGCCTTGTCACAATGGAAGGTAGTCTGTTGCTCATATTTTCGTTACTCCAATGGATGGTAGCCTTGTCATTATGGAAGGTAGTCTATTGTCGAGATTTTTGTTACTCCAATGGATGGTAGCATTATCATTATGGAAGGTTGTCTGTTTTCAAGATTTTTGTTACTCCAATGGATGGTAGCCTTGTCATTATAGAAGGTAGTCTGTTTTCGAGATTTTTGTTACTCCAATTGATGGTAGCCTTGTGACTATTGAAGGTAGTCTGTTGTTCATATTTTTGTTACTCCAATGGATTGTAGCCATGTCATTATGGAAGGTAGTTTTTTGTCGAGATTTTTGTTATTCCAAAGGATGGCAGCCTTGTCATTATGGAAGGTAGTATGTTATCGATATTTTCGTTACTCCAATGGATGGGAGCCTTGTCATTATGGAAGGTAGTCTATTGTCGATATTTTTGTTACTTTAATAGATGGTAGCCTTCTAATTATGGAAGGTAGTATGTTGTCGAGATTTTTGTTATTCCAAAGGATGGTAGCCTTGTCATTATGGAAGGTAGTCTATTATCGATATTTTTGTTACTCCAATGGATGGGAGCCTTGTAACTATGGAAGGTAGTTTGTTGTCGATATTTTTGTTACTCCAATGGATGGTAGCCTTGTCCTTATGGAAGGTAGTTCTTTGTCGAGATTTTTGTTATTCCAAATGATGGTAGCCTTGTCATTATGGAAGGTAGTCTATTGTCGAGATTTTTGTTACTCCAATGGATGGTAGCATTATCATTATGGAAGGTTGTCTGTTGTCGAGATTTTTGTTACTCCAATGGATGGTAGCCTTGTCATTATGGAAGGTTGTCTGTTTTCGAGATTTTTATTACTCCAATGGATGGTAGCCTTGTCACTATGGAAGGTAGTCTGTTGTTCATATTTTTGTTACTCCAATGGATGGTAACCTTGTCATTAAGGAAGGTATTTTTTTGTCGAGATTTTTGTTATTCCAAAATATGGTAGCCTTGTCATTATGGAAGGTAGTCTGTTGTCGATATTTTTGTTACTCCAATGGATGGTAGCCTTGTCACTATGGAAGATAGTATGTTGCTCATATTTCGTTACTCTAATGGATGGTAGCCTTGTCATTATGGAAGGTAGTCTATTGTCGAGATTTTTGTTACTCCAATGGATTGTAGCCTTGTCATTATGGAAGGTTGTCTGTTGTCGAGATTTTTGTTACTCTAATGGATGGTAGCCTTGTCATTATGGAAGGTAGTCTGTTTTCGAGATTTTTGTTACTCCAATGGATGGTAGCCTTGTGACTATTGAAGGTAGTCTGTTGTTCCTATTTTTGTTACTCCAATGGATGGTAGCCTTGTCATTATGAAAGGTAGTTTTTTGTCGAGATTTTTGTTATTCCAAAGGATGGTAGCCTTGTCATTATGGAAGGTAGTTTGTTATCGATATTTTCGTTACTCCAATGGATGGGAGCCTTGTCATTATGGAAGGTAGTCTATTGTCGATATTTTTGTTACTTCAATGGATGGTAGCCTTGTCATTATGGAAGGTAGTATGTTGTCGAGATTTTTGTTATTCCAAAGAATGGTAGCCTTGTCAATATGGAAGGTAGTCTGTTATCGATATTTTTGTTACTCCAATGGATGAGAGCCTTGTAATTATGGAAGGTAGTCTGTTGTCGATATTTTTGTTACTCCAATGGATGGTAGCCTTGTCCTTATGGAAGGTAGTTCTTTGTCGAGATTTTTGTTATTCCAAAGGATGGTAGCCTTGTCATTATGGAAGGTAGTCTGTTGTCGATATTTTTGTTACTCCAATAGATGGTAGCCTTGTCATTATAGAAGGTAGTCTGTTGTCGAGATTTTTGTTACTCCAATATATGGTAGCCTTGTCATTATGGAAGGTAGTCTGTTGTCGAGATTTTTGTTACTCCAATGGATGCTAGCCTTGTCATTATGGAAGGTAGTCTGTCGTTGTGATATCTGTCAATCCAATGGATGGTAGCCTTGTCACTATGGAAGGTAGTCTGTTGCTCGTATTTTTGTTACTCTAATGGATGGTAGCCTTGTCATTATGGAAGGTAGTCTATTGTCGAGATTTTTGTTACTCCAATGGATGGTAGCATTATCATTATGGAAGGTTGTCTGTTGTCGAGATTTTTGTTACTCCAATGGATGGTAGCCTTGTCATTATGGAAGGTAGTATGTTTTCGAGATTTTTTTAACTCCAATGGATGGTAGCCTTGTCACTATGTAAGGTAGTCTGTTGTTCATATTTGTGTTACTCCAATGGATGGGAGCCTTGTCGTTATGGAAGGTAGTCTATTGTCGAGATTTTTGTTACTTCAATAGATGGTAGCCTTGTCATTATGGAAGGTAGTCTGTTATCGATATTTTTGTTACTCCAATGGATGGGAGCCTTGTAATTATGGAAGGTAGTCTGTTGTCGATATTTTTGTTACTCCAATGGATGGTAGCCTTGTCCTTATGGAAGGTAGTTCTTTGTCGAGATTTTTGTTATTCCAAAGGATGGTAGCCTTATCATTATGGAAGGTAGTCTGTTGTCGATATTTTTGTTACTCCAATGGATGGTAGCCTTGTCATTATGGAAGGTAGTCTGTTGTCGAGATTTTTGTTACTCCAATATATGGTAGCCTTGTCATTATGGAAGGTAGTCTGTTGTCGAGATTTTTGTTACTCCAATGGATGCTAGCCTTGTCAATATGGAAGGTAGTCTGTCGTTGTGATATCTGTCACTCCAATGGATGGTAGCTTTGTCACTATGGAAGGTAGTCTGTTGCTCATATTTTCGTTACTCCAATGGATGGTAGCCTTGTCATTATGGAAGGTAGTCTATTGTCGAGATTTTTGTTACTCCAATGGATGGTAGCATTATCATTATGGAAGGTTGTCTGTTGTCGAGGTTTTTGTTACTCCAATGGATGGTAGCCTTGTCATTATGGAAGGTAGTCTGTTTTCGATATTTTTGTTACTCCAATGGATGGTAACCTTGTGACTATTGAAGGTAGTCTGTTGTTCATATTTTTGTTACTCCAATGGATGGTAGCCTTGTCTTTATGTAAGGTAGTTTTTTGTCGAGATTTTTGTTATTCCAAAGGATGGTAGCCTTGTCATTATGGAAGGTAGTTTGTTATCGATATTTTCGTTACTCCAATGGATGGGAGCCTTGTCATTATGGAAGGTAGTCTATTGTCGATATTTTTGTTACTTCAATGGATGGTAGCCTTGTCATTATGGAAGGTAGTATGTTGTCGAGATTTTTGTTATTCCAAAGGATGGTAGCCTTGTCAATATGCAAGGTAGTCTGTTATCGATATTTTTGTTACTCCAATGGATGGGAGCCTTGTAATTATGGAAGGTAGTGTGTTGTCGATATTTTTGTTACTCCAATGGATGGTAGCCTTGTCCTTATGGAAGGTAGTTCTTTGTCGAGATTTTTGTTATTCCAAAGGATGGTAGCCTTGTCATTATGGAAGGTAGTCGGTTGTCGATATTTTTGTTACTCCAATGGATGGTAGCCTTGTCATTATGGAAGGTAGTCTGTTGTCGAGATTTTTGTTACTCCAATATATGGTAGCCTTGTCATTATGGAAGGTAGTCTGTTGTCGAGATTTTTGTTACTCCAATGGATGCTAGCCTTGTCATTATGGAAGGTAGTATGTCGTTGTGATATCTGTCACTACAATGGATGGTAGCCTTGTCACTATGGAAGGTAGTCTATTGCTCGTATTTTTGTTACTCTAATGGATGGTAACCTTGTCATTATGGAAGGTAGTCTATTGTCGAGATTTTTGTTACTCCAATGGATTTTAGCATTATCATTATGGAAGGTTGTCTATTGTCAAGATTTTTGTTACTCCAATGGATGGTAGCCTTGTCATTATGGAAGGTAGTATGTTTTCGAGATTTTTTTAACTCCAATGGATGGTAGCCTTGTCACTATGGAAGGTAGTCTGTTGTTCATATTTGTGTTACTCCAATGGATGGTAGCCTTGTCATTATGGAAGGTAGTTTTTTGTCGAGATTTTTGTTATTCCAAAGGATGGTAGCCTTGTCATTATGGAAGGTAGTCTATTGTCGATATTTTTGTTACTCCAATGGATGGTAGCCTTGTCATTATGGAAGGTTGTCTATTGTCGAGATTTTTGTTACTCTAATGGATGGTATCCTTCTCATTATGGAAGGTATTCTGTTGTCGATATTTTGGTTACTATAATGGATGGTAGCCTTGTCATTATGGAACATAGTCTATTATAGATATTTTTGTTACTCCAATTCATGGTAGCCTTGTCATTATGGAAGGTAGTTTGTTGACGAGATTTTTGTTACTCCAATGGATGGTAGCCTTGTTATTATGGAAGGTAGTCTGTTGTCAAGATTTTTGTTACTCCAATGGATGCTAGCCTTGTCATTATGGAAGGTAGTCTGTCATTGTGATTTCTGTCACTCCAATGGATGGTAGCCTTGTCACAATGGAAGGTAGTCTGTTGCTCATATTTTCGTTACTCCAATGGATGGTAGCCTTGTCATTATGGAAGGTAGTCTATTGTCGAGATTTTTGTTACTCCAATGGATGGTAGCATTATCATTATGGAAGGTTGTCTGTTTTCAAGATTTTTGTTACTCCAATGGATGGTAGCCTTGTCATTATAGAAGGTAGTCTGTTTTCGAGATTTTTGTTACTCCAATTGATGGTAGCCTTGTGACTATTGAAGGTAGTCTGTTGTTCATATTTTTGTTACTCCAATGGATTGTAGCCATGTCATTATGGAAGGTAGTTTTTTGTCGAGATTTTTGTTATTCCAAAGGATGGCAGCCTTGTCATTATGGAAGGTAGTATGTTATCGATATTTTCGTTACTCCAATGGATGGGAGCCTTGTCATTATGGAAGGTAGTCTATTGTCGATATTTTTGTTACTTTAATAGATGGTAGCCTTCTAATTATGGAAGGTAGTATGTTGTCGAGATTTTTGTTATTCCAAAGGATGGTAGCCTTGTCATTATGGAAGGTAGTCTATTATCGATATTTTTGTTACTCCAATGGATGGGAGCCTTGTAACTATGGAAGGTAGTTTGTTGTCGATATTTTTGTTACTCCAATGGATGGTAGCCTTGTCCTTATGGAAGGTAGTTCTTTGTCGAGATTTTTGTTATTCCAAATGATGGTAGCCTTGTCATTATGGAAGGTAGTCTATTGTCGAGATTTTTGTTACTCCAATGGATGGTAGCATTATCATTATGGAAGGTTGTCTGTTGTCGAGATTTTTGTTACTCCAATGGATGGTAGCCTTGTCATTATGGAAGGTTGTCTGTTTTCGAGATTTTTATTACTCCAATGGATGGTAGCCTTGTCACTATGGAAGGTAGTCTGTTGTTCATATTTTTTTTACTCCAATGGATGGTAACCTTGTCATTAAGGAAGGTATTTTTTTGTCGAGATTTTTGTTATTCCAAAATATGGTAGCCTTGTCATTATGGAAGGTAGTCTGTTGTCGATATTTTTGTTACTCCAATGGATGGTAGCCTTGTCACTATGGAAGATAGTATGTTGCTCATATTTCGTTACTCTAATGGATGGTAGCCTTGTCATTATGGAAGGTAGTCTATTGTCGAGATTTTTGTTACTCCAATGGATGGTAGCCTTGTCATTATGGAAGGTTGTCTGTTGTCGAGATTTTTGTTACTCTAATGGATGGTAGCCTTGTCATTATGGAAGGTAGTCTGTTTTCGAGATTTTTGTTACTCCAATGGATGGTAGCCTTGTGACTATTGAAGGTAGTCTGTTGTTCCTATTTTTGTTACTCCAATGGATGGTAGCCTTGTCATTATGAAAGGTAGTTTTTTGTCGAGATTTTTGTTATTCCAAAGGATGGTAGCCTTGTCATTATGGAAGGTAGTTTGTTATCGATATTTTCGTTACTCCAATGGATGGGAGCCTTGTCATTATGGAAGGTAGTCTATTGTCGATATTTTTGTTACTTCAATGGATGGTAGCCTTGTCATTATGGAAGGTAGTATGTTGTCGAGATTTTTGTTATTCCAAAGAATGGTAGCCTTGTCAATATGGAAGGTAGTCTGTTATCGATATTTTTGTTACTCCAATGGATGAGAGCCTTGTAATTATGGAAGGTAGTCTGTTGTCGATATTTTTGTTACTCCAATGGATGGTAGCCTTGTCCTTATGGAAGGTAGTTCTTTGTCGAGATTTTTGTTATTCCAAAGGATGGTAGCCTTGTCATTATGGAAGGTAGTCTGTTGTCGATATTTTTGTTACTCCAATGGATGGTAGCCTTGTCATTATAGAAGGTAGTCTGTTGTCGAGATTTTTGTTACTCCAATATATGGTAGCCTTGTCATTATGGAAGGTAGTCTGTTGTCGAGATTTTTGTTACTCCAATGGATGCTAGCCTTGTCATTATGGAAGGTAGTCTGTCGTTGTGATATCTGTCAATCCAATGGATGGTAGCCTTGTCACTATGGAAGGTAGTCTGTTGCTCGTATTTTTGTTACTCTAATGGATGGTAGCCTTGTCATTATGGAAGGTAGTCTATTGTCGAGATTTTTGTTACTCCAATGGATGGTAGCATTATCATTATGGAAGGTTGTCTGTTGTCGAGATTTTTGTTACTCCAATGGATGGTAGCCTTGTCATTATGGAAGGTAGTATGTTTTCGAGATTTTTTTAACTCCAATGGATGGTAGCCTTGTCACTATGTAAGGTAGTCTGTTGTTCATATTTGTGTTACTCCAATGGATGGGAGCCTTGTCGTTATGGAAGGTAGTATATTGTCGAGATTTTTGTTACTTCAATAGATGGTAGCCTTGTCATTATGGAAGGTAGTCTGTTATCGATATTTTTGTTACTCCAATGGATGGGAGCCTTGTAATTATGGAAGGTAGTCTGTTGTCGATATTTTTGTTACTCCAATGGATGGTAGCCTTGTCCTTATGGAAGGTAGTTCTTTGTCGAGATTTTTGTTATTCCAAAGGATGGTAGCCTTATCATTATGGAAGGTAGTCTGTTGTCGATATTTTTGTTACTCCAATGGATGGTAGCCTTGTCATTATGGAAGGTAGTCTGTTGTCGAGATTTTTGTTACTCCAATATATGGTAGCCTTGTCATTATGGAAGGTAGTCTGTTGTCGAGATTTTTGTTATTCCAATGGATGCTAGCCTTGTCAATATGGAAGGTAGTCTGTCGTTGTGATATCTGTCACTCCAATGGATGGTAGCCTTGTCACTATGGAAGGTAGTCTGTTGCTCGTATTTTTGTTACTCTAATAGATGGTAGCCTTGTCATTATGGAAGGTAGTCTATTGTCGATATTTTTGTTACTCCAATGGATGGTAGCATTATCGTTATGGAAGGTTGTCTGTTGTCGAGATTTTTGTTACTCCAATGGATGGTAGCCTTGTCATTATGGAAGGTAGTATGTTTTCGAGATTCTTTTAACTCCAATGGATGGAAGCCTTGTCACTATGGAAGGTAGTCTGTTGTTCATATTTGTGTTACTCCAATGGATGGTAGCCTTGTCATTATGGAAGGTAGTTTTTTGTCGAGATTTTTGTTATTCCAAAGGATGGTAGCCTTGTCATTATGGAAGGTAGTCTATTGTCGATATTGTTGTTACTCCAATGGATGGGAGCCTTGTCACTATGGAAGGTAGTCTGTTGTTCATATTTGTGTTACTCCAATGGATGGTAGCCTTGTCATTATGGAAGGTAGTTTTTTCTCGAGATTTTTGTTATTCCAAAGGATGGTAGCCTTGTCATTATGGAAGGTAGTCTATTGTCGATATTTTTGTTACTCCAATGGATGGTAGCCTTGTCATTATGGAAGGTTGTCTGTTGTCGAGATTTTTGTTACTCCAATGGATGCTAGCCTTGTCATTATGGAAGGTAGTCTGTCATTGTGATTTCTGTCACTCCAATGGATGGTAGCCTTGTCACTATGGAAGGTAGTCTGTTGCTCAGATTTTCGTTACTCCAATGGATGGTAGCCTTGTCATTATGGAAGGTAGTCTATTGTCGAGATTTTTGTTACTCCAATGGATGGTAGCATTATCATTATGGAAGGTTGTCTTTCGGTTAGATTTTTGTTACTCCAATGGATGGTAGCCTTGTCATTATGGAAGGTAGTTTGTTTTTGAGATTTTTGTTACTCCAATGGATGGTAGCCTTGTCACTATGGAAGGTAGTTTTTTGTCGAGATTTTTGTTATTCCAAAGGATGGTAGCCTTGTCATTATGGAAGGTAGTTTGTTATTGATATTTTCGTTACTCCAATGGATGGGAGCCTTGTCATTATGGAAGGTAGTCTATTGTCGATATTTTTGTTACTTCAATAGATGGTAGCCTTGTCATTATGGAAGGTAGTATGTTGTCGAGATTTTTGTTATTCCAAAGGATGGTAGCCTTGTCATTATGGAAGGTAGTCTGTTGTCGATATTTTGGTTACTATAATGGATGGTAGCCTTGTCATTATGGAACATAGTCTATTATAGATATTTTTGTTACTCCAATTCATGGTAGCCTTGTCATTATGGAAGGTAGTTTGTTGACGAGATTTTTGTTACTCCAATGGATGGTAGCCTTGTTATTATGGAAGGTAGTCTGTTGTCAAGATTTTTTTTACTCCAATGGATGCTAGCCTTGTCATTATGGAAGGTAGTCTGTCATTGTGATTTCTGTCACTCCAATGGATGGTAGCCTTGTCACAATGGAAGGTAGTCTGTTGCTCATATTTTCGTTACTCCAATGGATGGTAGCCTTGTCATTATGGAAGGTAGTCTATTGTCGAGATTTTTGTTACTCCAATGGATGGTAGCATTATCATTATGGAAGGTTGTCTGTTTTCAAGATTTTTGTTACTCCAATGGATGGTAGCCTTGTCATTATAGAAGGTAGTCTGTTTTCGAGATTTTT
Organism: Vicia faba; assembly: GCA_948472305.1. Lineage (NCBI taxonomy): Eukaryota > Viridiplantae > Streptophyta > Magnoliopsida > Fabales > Fabaceae > Vicia > Vicia faba. Next base: position 559,248,124 of record OX451739.1, read on the forward strand.
GTTACTCCAATTGATGGTAGCCTTGTGACTATTGAAGGTAGTCTGTTGTTCATATTTTTGTTACTCCAATGGATTGTAGCCATGTCATTATGGAAGGTAGTTTTTTGTCGAGATTTTTGTTATTCCAAAGGATGGCAGCCTTGTCATTATGGAAGGTAGTATGTTATCGATATTTTCGTTACTCCAATGGATGGGAGCCTTGTCATTATGGAAGGTAGTCTATTGTCGATATTTTTGTTACTTCAATAGATGGTAGCCTTCTAATTATGGAAGGTAGTATGTTGTCGAGATTTTTGTTATTCCAAAGGATGGTAGCCTTGTCATTATGGAAGGTAGTCTATTATCGATATTTTTGTTACTCCAATGGATGGGAGCCTTGTAACTATGGAAGGTAGTTTGTTGTCGATATTTTTGTTACTCCAATGGATGGTAGCCTTGTCCTTATGGAAGGTAGTTCTTTGTCGAGATTTTTGTTATTCCAAATGATGGTAGCCTTGTCATTATGGAAGGTAGTCTATTGTCGAGATTTTTGTTACTCCAATGGATGGTAGCATTATCATTATGGAAGGTTGTCTGTTGTCGAGATTTTTGTTACTCCAATGGATGGTAGCCTTGTCATTATGGAAGGTTGTCTGTTTTCGAGATTTTTATTACTCCAATGGATGGTAGCCTTGTCACTATGGAAGGTAGTCTGTTGTTCATATTTTTGTTACTCCAATGGATGGTAACCTTGTCATTAAGGAAGGTATTTTTTTGTCGAGATTTTTGTTATTCCAAAATATGGTAGCCTTGTCATTATGGAAGGTAGTCTGTTGTCGATATTTTTGTTACTCCAATGGATGGTAGCCTTGTCACTATGGAAGATAGTATGTTGCTCATATTTCGTTACTCCAATGGATGGTAGCCTTGTCATTATGGAAGGTAGTCTATTGTCGAGATTTTTGTTACTCCAATGGATGGTAGCCTTGTCATTATGGAAGGTTGTCTGTTGTCGAGATTTTTGTTACTCTAATGGATGGTAGCCTTGTCATTATGGAAGGTAGTCTGTTTTCGAGATTTTTGTTACTCCTATGGATGGTAGCCTTGTGACTATTGAAGGTAGTCTGTTGTTCCTATTTTTGTTACTCCAATGGATGGTAGCCTTGTCATTATGAAAGGTAGTTTTTTGTCGAGATTTTTGTTATTCCAAAGGATGGTAGCCTTGTCATTATGGAAGGTAGTATGTTGTCGAGATTTTTGTTATTCCAAAGAATGGTAGCCTTGTCAATATGGAAGGTAGTCTGTTATCGATATTTTTGTTACTCCAAAGGATGAGAGCCTTGTAATTATGGAAGGTAGTCTGTTGTCGATATTTTTGTTACTCCAATGGATGGTAGCCTTGTCCTTATGGAAGGTAGTTCTTTGTCGAGATTTTTGTTATTCCAAAGGATGGTAGCCTTGTCATTATGGAAGGTAGTCTGTTGTCGATATTTTTGTTACTCCAATGGATGGTAGCCTTGTCATTATAGAAGGTAGTCTGTTGTCGAGATTTTTGTTACTCCAATATATGGTAGCCTTGTCATTATGGAAGGTAGTCTGTTGTCGAGATTTTAGTTACTCCAATGGATGCTAGCCTTGTCATTATGGAAGGTAGTCTGTCGTTGTGATATCTGTCAATCCAATGGATGGTAGCCTTGTCACTATGGAAGGTAGTTTGTTGCTCGTATTTTTGTTACTCTAATGGATGGTAGCCTTGTCATTATGGAAGGTAGTCTATTGTCGAGATTTTTGTTACTCCAATGGATGGTAGCATTATCATTATGGAAGGTTGTCTGTTGTCGAGATTTTTGTTACTCCAATGGATGGTAGCCTTGTCATTATGGAAGGTAGTATGTTTTCGAGATTTTTTTAACTCCAATGGATGGTAGCCTTGTCACTATGTAAGGTAGTCTGTTGTTCATATTTGTGTTACTCCAATGGATGGGAGCCTTGTCGTTATGGAAGGTAGTCTATTGTCGAGATTTTTGTTACTTCAATAGATGGTAGCCTTGTCATTATGGAAGGTAGTCTGTTATCGATATTTTTGTTACTCCAATGGATGGGAGCCTTGTAATTATGGAAGGTAGTCTGTTGTCGATATTTTTGTTACTCCAATGGATGGTAGCCTTGTCCTTATGGAAGGTAGTTCTTTGTCGAGATTTTTGTTATTCCAAAGGATGGTAGCCTTATCATTATGGAAGGTAGTCTGTTGTCGATATTTTTGTTACTCCAATGGATGGTAGCCTTGTCATTATGGAAGGTAGTCTGTTGTCGAGATTTTTGTTACTCCAATGGATGCTAGCCTTGTCATTATGGAAGGTAGTATGTCGTTGTGATATCTGTCACTACAATGGATGGTAGCCTTGTCACTATGGAAGGTAGTCTATTGCTCGTATTTTTGTTACTCTAATGGATGGTAACCTTGTCATTATGGAAGGTAGTCTATTGTCGAGATTTTTGTTACTCCAATGGATTTTAGCATTATCATTATGGAAGGTTGTCTATTGTCAAGATTTTTGTTACTCCAATGGATGGTAGCCTTGTCATTATGGAAGGTAGTATGTTTTCGAGATTTTTTTAACTCCAATGGATGGTAGCCTTGTCACTATGGAAGGTAGTCTGTTGTTCATATTTGTGTTACTCCAATGGATGGTAGCCTTGTCATTATGGAAGGTAGTTTTTTGTCGAGATTTTTGTTATTCCAAAGGATGGTAGCCTTGTCATTATGGAAGGTAGTCTATTGTCGATATTTTTGTTACTCCAATGGATGGTAGCCTTGTCATTATGGAAGGTTGTCTATTGTCGAGATTTTTGTTACTCTAATGGATGGTATCCTTCTCATTATGGAAGGTATTCTGTTGTCGATATTTTGGTTACTATAATGGATGGTAGCCTTGTCATTATGGAACATAGTCTATTATAGATATTTTTGTTACTCCAATTCATGGTAGCCTTGTCATTATGGAAGGTAGTTTGTTGACGAGATTTTTGTTACTCCAATGGATGGTAGCCTTGTTATTATGGAAGGTAGTCTGTTGTCAAGATTTTTGTTACTCCAATGGATGCTAGCCTTGTCATTATGGAAGGTAGTCTGTCATTGTGATTTCTGTCACTCCAATGGATGGTAGCCTTGTCACAATGGAAGGTAGTCTGTTGCTCATATTTTCGTTACTCCAATGGATGGTAGCCTTGTCATTATGGAAGGTAGTCTATTGTCGAGATTTTTGTTACTCCAATGGATGGTAGCATTATCATTATGGAAGGTTGTCTGTTTTCAAGATTTTTGTTACTCCAATGGATGGTAGCCTTGTCATTATAGAAGGTAGTCTGTTTTCGAGATTTTTGTTACTCCAATTGATGGTAGCCTTGTGACTATTGAAGGTAGTCTGTTGTTCATATTTTTGTTACTCCAATGGATTGTAGCCATGTCATTATGGAAGGTAGTTTTTTGTCGAGATTTTTGTTATTCCAAAGGATGGCAGCCTTGTCATTATGGAAGGTAGTATGTTATCGATATTTTCGTTACTCCAATGGATGGGAGCCTTGTCATTATGGAAGGTAGTCTATTGTCGATATTTTTGTTACTTTAATAGATGGTAGCCTTCTAATTATGGAAGGTAGTATGTTGTCGAGATTTTTGTTATTCCAAAGGATGGTAGCCTTGTCATTATGGAAGGTAGTCTATTATCGATATTTTTGTTACTCCAATGGATGGGAGCCTTGTAACTATGGAAGGTAGTTTGTTGTCGATATTTTTGTTACTCCAATGGATGGTAGCCTTGTCCTTATGGAAGGTAGTTCTTTGTCGAGATTTTTGTTATTCCAAATGATGGTAGCCTTGTCATTATGGAAGGTAGTCTATTGTCGAGATTTTTGTTACTCCAATGGATGGTAGCATTATCATTATGGAAGGTTGTCTGTTGTCGAGATTTTTGTTACTCCAATGGATGGTAGCCTTGTCATTATGGAAGGTTGTCTGTTTTCGAGATTTTTATTACTCCAATGGATGGTAGCCTTGTCACTATGGAAGGTAGTCTGTTGTTCATATTTTTTTTACTCCAATGGATGGTAACCTTGTCATTAAGGAAGGTATTTTTTTGTCGAGATTTTTGTTATTCCAAAATATGGTAGCCTTGTCATTATGGAAGGTAGTCTGTTGTCGATATTTTTGTTACTCCAATGGATGGTAGCCTTGTCACTATGGAAGATAGTATGTTGCTCATATTTCGTTACTCTAATGGATGGTAGCCTTGTCATTATGGAAGGTAGTCTATTGTCGAGATTTTTGTTACTCCAATGGATGGTAGCCTTGTCATTATGGAAGGTTGTCTGTTGTCGAGATTTTTGTTACTCTAATGGATGGTAGCCTTGTCATTATGGAAGGTAGTCTGTTTTCGAGATTTTTGTTACTCCAATGGATGGTAGCCTTGTGACTATTGAAGGTAGTCTGTTGTTCCTATTTTTGTTACTCCAATGGATGGTAGCCTTGTCATTATGAAAGGTAGTTTTTTGTCGAGATTTTTGTTATTCCAAAGGATGGTAGCCTTGTCATTATGGAAGGTAGTTTGTTATCGATATTTTCGTTACTCCAATGGATGGGAGCCTTGTCATTATGGAAGGTAGTCTATTGTCGATATTTTTGTTACTTCAATGGATGGTAGCCTTGTCATTATGGAAGGTAGTATGTTGTCGAGATTTTTGTTATTCCAAAGAATGGTAGCCTTGTCAATATGGAAGGTAGTCTGTTATCGATATTTTTGTTACTCCAATGGATGAGAGCCTTGTAATTATGGAAGGTAGTCTGTTGTCGATATTTTTGTTACTCCAATGGATGGTAGCCTTGTCCTTATGGAAGGTAGTTCTTTGTCGAGATTTTTGTTATTCCAAAGGATGGTAGCCTTGTCATTATGGAAGGTAGTCTGTTGTCGATATTTTTGTTACTCCAATGGATGGTAGCCTTGTCATTATAGAAGGTAGTCTGTTGTCGAGATTTTTGTTACTCCAATATATGGTAGCCTTGTCATTATGGAAGGTAGTCTGTTGTCGAGATTTTTGTTACTCCAATGGATGCTAGCCTTGTCATTATGGAAGGTAGTCTGTCGTTGTGATATCTGTCAATCCAATGGATGGTAGCCTTGTCACTATGGAAGGTAGTCTGTTGCTCGTATTTTTGTTACTCTAATGGATGGTAGCCTTGTCATTATGGAAGGTAGTCTATTGTCGAGATTTTTGTTACTCCAATGGATGGTAGCATTATCATTATGGAAGGTTGTCTGTTGTCGAGATTTTTGTTACTCCAATGGATGGTAGCCTTGTCATTATGGAAGGTAGTATGTTTTCGAGATTTTTTTAACTCCAATGGATGGTAGCCTTGTCACTATGTAAGGTAGTCTGTTGTTCATATTTGTGTTACTCCAATGGATGGGAGCCTTGTCGTTATGGAAGGTAGTATATTGTCGAGATTTTTGTTACTTCAATAGATGGTAGCCTTGTCATTATGGAAGGTAGTCTGTTATCGATATTTTTGTTATTCCAATGGATGGGAGCCTTGTAATTATGGAAGGTAGTCTGTTGTCGATATTTTTGTTACTCCAATGGATGGTAGCCTTGTCCTTATGGAAGGTAGTTCTTTGTCGAGATTTTTGTTATTCCAAAGGATGGTAGCCTTATCATTATGGAAGGTAGTCTGTTGTCGATATTTTTGTTACTCCAATGGATGGTAGCCTTGTCATTATGGAAGGTAGTCTGTTGTCGAGATTTTTGTTACTCCAATATATGGTAGCCTTGTCATTATGGAAGGTAGTCTGTTGTCGAGATTTTTGTTATTCCAATGGATGCTAGCCTTGTCAATATGGAAGGTAGTCTGTCGTTGTGATATCTGTCACTCCAATGGATGGTAGCCTTGTCACTATGGAAGGTAGTCTGTTGCTCGTATTTTTGTTACTCTAATAGATGGTAGCCTTGTCATTATGGAAGGTAGTCTATTGTCGATATTTTTGTTACTCCAATGGATGGTAGCATTATCGTTATGGAAGGTTGTCTGTTGTCGAGATTTTTGTTACTCCAATGGATGGTAGCCTTGTCATTATGGAAGGTAGTATGTTTTCGAGATTCTTTTAACTCCAATGGATGGAAGCCTTGTCACTATGGAAGGTAGTCTGTTGTTCATATTTGTGTTACTCCAATGGATGGTAGCCTTGTCATTATGGAAGGTAGTTTTTTGTCGAGATTTTTGTTATTCCAAAGGATGGTAGCCTTGTCATTATGGAAGGTAGTCTATTGTCGATATTGTTGTTACTCCAATGGATGGGAGCCTTGTCACTATGGAAGGTAGTCTGTTGTTCATATTTGTGTTACTCCAATGGATGGTAGCCTTGTCATTATGGAAGGTAGTTTTTTCTCGAGATTTTTGTTATTCCAAAGGATGGTAGCCTTGTCATTATGGAAGGTAGTCTATTGTCGATATTTTTGTTACTCCAATGGATGGTAGCCTTGTCATTATGGAAGGTTGTCTGTTGTCGAGATTTTTGTTACTCCAATGGATGCTAGCCTTGTCATTATGGAAGGTAGTCTGTCATTGTGATTTCTGTCACTCCAATGGATGGTAGCCTTGTCACTATGGAAGGTAGTCTGTTGCTCAGATTTTCGTTACTCCAATGGATGGTAGCCTTGTCATTATGGAAGGTAGTCTATTGTCGAGATTTTTGTTACTCCAATGGATGGTAGCATTATCATTATGGAAGGTTGTCTTTCGGTTAGATTTTTGTTACTCCAATGGATGGTAGCCTTGTCATTATGGAAGGTAGTTTGTTTTTGAGATTTTTGTTACTCCAATGGATGGTAGCCTTGTCACTATGGAAGGTAGTTTTTTGTCGAGATTTTTGTTATTCCAAAGGATGGTAGCCTTGTCATTATGGAAGGTAGTTTGTTATTGATATTTTCGTTACTCCAATGGATGGGAGCCTTGTCATTATGGAAGGTAGTCTATTGTCGATATTTTTGTTACTTCAATAGATGGTAGCCTTGTCATTATGGAAGGTAGTATGTTGTCGAGATTTTTGTTATTCCAAAGGATGGTAGCCTTGTCATTATGGAAGGTAGTCTGTTGTCGATATTTTGGTTACTATAATGGATGGTAGCCTTGTCATTATGGAACATAGTCTATTATAGATATTTTTGTTACTCCAATTCATGGTAGCCTTGTCATTATGGAAGGTAGTTTGTTGACGAGATTTTTGTTACTCCAATGGATGGTAGCCTTGTTATTATGGAAGGTAGTCTGTTGTCAAGATTTTTTTTACTCCAATGGATGCTAGCCTTGTCATTATGGAAGGTAGTCTGTCATTGTGATTTCTGTCACTCCAATGGATGGTAGCCTTGTCACAATGGAAGGTAGTCTGTTGCTCATATTTTCGTTACTCCAATGGATGGTAGCCTTGTCATTATGGAAGGTAGTCTATTGTCGAGATTTTTGTTACTCCAATGGATGGTAGCATTATCATTATGGAAGGTTGTCTGTTTTCAAGATTTTTGTTACTCCAATGGATGGTAGCCTTGTCATTATAGAAGGTAGTCTGTTTTCGAGATTTTTGTTACTCCAATTGATGGTAGCCTTGTGACTATTGAAGGTAGTCTGTTGTTCATATTTTTGTTACTCCAATGGATTGTAGCCATGTCATTATGGAAGGTAGTTTTTTGTCGAGATTTTTGTTATTCCAAAGGATGGCAGCCTTGTCATTATGGAAGGTAGTATGTTATCGATATTTTCGTTACTCCAATGGATGGGAGCCTTGTCATTATGGAAGGTAGTCTATTGTCGATATTTTTGTTACTTCAATAGATGGTAGCCTTCTAATTATGGAAGGTAGTATGTTGTCGAGATTTTTGTTATTCCAAAGGATGGTAGCCTTGTCATTATGGAAGGTAGTCTATTATCGATATTTTTGTTACTCCAATGGATGGGAGCCTTGTAACTATGGAAGGTAGTTTGTTGTCGATATTTTTGTTACTCCAATGGATGGTAGCCTTGTCCTTATGGAAGGTAGTTCTTTGTCGAGATTTTTGTTATTCCAAATGATGGTAGCCTTGTCATTATGGAAGGTAGTCTATTGTCGAGATTTTTGTTACTCCAATGGATGGTAGCATTATCATTATGGAAGGTTGTCTGTTGTCGAGATTTTTGTTACTCCAATGGATGGTAGCCTTGTCATTATGGAAGGTTGTCTGTTTTCGAGATTTTTATTACTCCAATGGATGGTAGCCTTGTCACTATGGAAGGTAGTCTGTTGTTCATATTTTTGTTACTCCAATGGATGGTAACCTTGTCATTAAGGAAGGTATTTTTTTGTCGAGATTTTTGTTATTCCAAAATATGGTAGCCTTGTCATTATGGAAGGTAGTCTGTTGTCGATATTTTTGTTACTCCAATGGATGGTAGCCTTGTCACTATGGAAGATAGTATGTTGCTCATATTTCGTTACTCCAATGGATGGTAGCCTTGTCATTATGGAAGGTAGTCTATTGTCGAGATTTTTGTTACTCCAATGGATGGTAGCCTTGTCATTATGGAAGGTTGTCTGTTGTCGAGATTTTTGTTACTCTAATGGATGGTAGCCTTGTCATTATGGAAGGTAGTCTGTTTTCGAGATTTTTGTTACTCCTATGGATGGTAGCCTTGTGACTATTGAAGGTAGTCTGTTGTTCCTATTTTTGTTACTCCAATGGATGGTAGCCTTGTCATTATGAAAGGTAGTTTTTTGTCGAGATTTTTGTTATTCCAAAGGATGGTAGCCTTGTCATTATGGAAGGTAGTATGTTGTCGAGATTTTTGTTATTCCAAAGAATGGTAGCCTTGTCAATATGGAAGGTAGTCTGTTATCGATATTTTTGTTACTCCAAAGGATGAGAGCCTTGTAATTATGGAAGGTAGTCTGTTGTCGATATTTTTGTTACTCCAATGGATGGTAGCCTTGTCCTTATGGAAGGTAGTTCTTTGTCGAGATTTTTGTTATTCCAAAGGATGGTAGCCTTGTCATTATGGAAGGTAGTCTGTTGTCGATATTTTTGTTACTCCAATGGATGGTAGCCTTGTCATTATAGAAGGTAGTCTGTTGTCGAGATTTTTGTTACTCCAATATATGGTAGCCTTGTCATTATGGAAGGTAGTCTGTTGTCGAGATTTTAGTTACTCCAATGGATGCTAGCCTTGTCATTATGGAAGGTAGTCTGTCGTTGTGATATCTGTCAATCCAATGGATGGTAGCCTTGTCACTATGGAAGGTAGTTTGTTGCTCGTATTTTTGTTACTCTAATGGATGGTAGCCTTGTCATTATGGAAGGTAGTCTATTGTCGAGATTTTTGTTACTCCAATGGATGGTAGCATTATCATTATGGAAGGTTGTCTGTTGTCGAGATTTTTGTTACTCCAATGGATGGTAGCCTTGTCATTATGGAAGGTAGTATGTTTTCGAGATTTTTTTAACTCCAATGGATGGTAGCCTTGTCACTATGTAAGGTAGTCTGTTGTTCATATTTGTGTTACTCCAATGGATGGGAGCCTTGTCGTTATGGAAGGTAGTCTATTGTCGAGATTTTTGTTACTTCAATAGATGGTAGCCTTGTCATTATGGAAGGTAGTCTGTTATCGATATTTTTGTTACTCCAATGGATGGGAGCCTTGTAATTATGGAAGGTAGTCTGTTGTCGATATTTTTGTTACTCCAATGGATGGTAGCCTTGTCCTTATGGAAGGTAGTTCTTTGTCGAGATTTTTGTTATTCCAAAGGATGGTAGCCTTATCATTATGGAAGGTAGTCTGTTGTCGATATTTTTGTTACTCCAATGGATGGTAGCCTTGTCATTATGGAAGGTAGTCTGTTGTCGAGATTTTTGTTACTCCAATATATGGTAGCCTTGTCATTATGGAAGGTAGTCTGTTGTCGAGATTTTTGTTACTCCAATGGATGCTAGCCTTGTCAATATGGAAGGTAGTCTGTCGTTGTGATATCTGTCACTCCAATGGATGGTAGCCTTGTCACTATGGAAGGTAGTCTGTTGCTCGTATTTTTGTTACTCTAATAGATGGTAGCCTTGTCATTATGGAAGGTAGTCTATTGTCGATATTTTTGTTACTCCAATGGATGGTAGCATTATCGTTATGGAAGGTTGTCTGTTGTCGAGATTTTTGTTACTCCAATGGATGGTAGCCTTGTCATTATGGAAGGTAGTATGTTTTCGAGATTCTTTTAACTCCAATGGATGGAAGCCTTGTCACTATGGAAGGTAGTCTGTTGTTCATATTTGTGTTACTCCAATGGATGGTAGCCTTGTCATTATGGAAGGTAGTTTTTTGTCGAGATTTTTGTTATTCCAAAGGATGGTAGCCTTGTCATTATGGAAGGTAGTCTATTGTCGATATTGTTGTTACTCCAATGGATGGGAGCCTTGTCACTATGGAAGGTAGTCTGTTGTTCATATTTGTGTTACTCCAATGGATGGTAGCCTTGTCATTATGGAAGGTAGTTTTTTCTCGAGATTTTTGTTATTCCAAAGGATGGTAGCCTTGTCATTATGGAAGGTAGTCTATTGTCGATATTTTTGTTACTCCAATGGATGGTAGCCTTGTCATTATGGAAGGTTGTCTGTTGTCGAGATTTTTGTTACTCCAATGGATGCTAGCCTTGTCATTATGGAAGGTAGTCTGTCATTGTGATTTCTGTCACTCCAATGGATGGTAGCCTTGTCACTATGGAAGGTAGTCTGTTGCTCAGATTTTCGTTACTCCAATGGATGGTAGCCTTGTCATTATGGAAGGTAGTCTATTGTCGAGATTTTTGTTACTCCAATGGATGGTAGCATTATCATTATGGAAGGTTGTCTTTCGTTGAGATTTTTGTTACTCCAATGGATGGTAGCCTTGTCATTATGGAAGGTAGTTTGTTTTTGAGATTTTTGTTACTCCAATGGATGGTAGCCTTGTCACTATGGAAGGTAGTTTTTTGTCGAGATTTTTGTTATTCCAAAGGATGGTAGCCTTGTCATTATGGAAGGTAGTTTGTTATTGATATTTTCGTTACTCCAATGCATGGGAGCCTTGTCATTATGGAAGGTAGTCTATTGTCGATATTTTTGTTACTTCAATAGATGGTAGCCTTGTCATTATGGAAGGTAGTATGTTGTCGAGATTTTTGTTATTCCAAAGGATGGTAGCCTTGTCATTATGGAAGGTAGTCTGTTGTCGATATTTTTGTTACTCCAATGGATGGTAGCCTTGTCCTTATGGAAGGTAGTTCTTTGTCGAGATTTTTGTTATTCCAAAGGATGTTAGCCTTATCATTATGGAAGGTAGTCTGTTGTCGATATTTTTGTTACTCCAATGGATGGTAGCCTTGTCATTATGGAAGGTAGTCTGTTGTCGAGATTTTTGTTACTCCAATATATGGTAGCCTTGTCATTATGGAAGGTAGTCTGTTGTCGAGATTTTTGTTACTCCAATGGATGCTAGCCTTGTCAATATGGAAGGTAGTCTGTCGTTGTGATATCTGTCACTCCAATGGATGGTAGCCTTGTCACTATGGAAGGTAGTCTGTTGCTCGTATTTTTGTTACTCTAATAGATGGTAGCCTTGTCATTATGGAAGGTAGTCTATTGTCGATATTTTTGTTACTCCAATGGATGGTAGCATTATCGTTATGGAAGGTTGTCTGTTGTCGAGATTTTTGTTACTCCAATGGATGGTAGCCTTGTCATTATGGAAGGTAGTATGTTTTCGAGATTCTTTTAACTCCAATGGATGGAAGCCTTGTCACTATGGAAGGTAGTCTGTTGTTCATATTTGTGTTACTCCAATGGATGGTAGCCTTGTCATTATGGAAGGTAGTTTTTTGTCGAGATTTTTGTTATTCCAAAGGATGGTAGCCTTGTCATTATGGAAGGTAGTCTATTGTCGATATTGTTGTTACTCCAATGGATGGGAGCCTTGTCACTATGGAAGGTAGTCTGTTGTTCATATTTGTGTTACTCCAATGGATGGTAGCCTTGTCATTATGGAAGGTAGTTTTTTCTCGAGATTTTTGTTATTCCAAAGGATGGTAGCCTTGTCATTATGGAAGGTAGTCTATTGTCGATATTTTTGTTACTCCAATGGATGGTAGCCTTGTCATTATGGAAGGTTGTCTGTTGTCGAGATTTTTGTTACTCCAATGGATGCTAGCCTTGTCATTATGGAAGGTAGTCTGTCATTGTGATTTCTGTCACTCCAATGGATGGTAGCCTTGTCACTATGGAAGGTAGTCTGTTGCTCAGATTTTCGTTACTCCAATGGATGGTAGCCTTGTCATTATGGAAGGTAGTCTATTGTCGAGATTTTTGTTACTCCAATGGATGGTAGCATTATCATTATGGAAGGTTGTCTTTCGTTGAGATTTTTGTTACTCCAATGGATGGTAGCCTTGTCATTATGGAAGGTAGTTTGTTTTTGAGATTTTTGTTACTCCAATGGATGGTAGCCTTGTCACTATGGAAGGTAGTTTTTTGTCGAGATTTTTGTTATTCCAAAGGATGGTAGCCTTGTCATTATGGAAGGTAGTTTGTTATTGATATTTTCGTTACTCCAATGGATGGGAGCCTTGTCATTATGGAAGGTAGTCTATTGTCGATATTTTTGTTACTTCAATAGATGGTAGCCTTGTCATTATGGAAGGTAGTATGTTGTCGAGATTTTTGTTATTCCAAAGGATGGTAGCCTTGTCATTATGGAAGGTAGTCTGTTGTCGATATTTTTGTTACTCCAATGGATGGTAGCCTTGTCCTTATGGAAGGTAGTTCTTTGTCGAGATTTTTGTTATTCCAAAGGATGGTAGCCTTGTCATTATGGAAGGTAGTCTGTTGTCGATATTTTTGTTACTCCAATGGATGGTAGCCTTGTCATTATGGAAGGTAGTCTGTTGTCGAGATTTTTGTTACTCCAATATATGGTAGCCTTGTCATTATGGAAGGTAGTCTGTTGTCGAGATTTTTGTTACTCCAATGGATGCTAACCTTGTCATTATGGAAGGTAGTCTGTCATTGTGATATTTGTTACTCCAATGGATGGTAGCCTTGTCACTATGGAAGGTAGTCTGTTGCTCGTATTTTTGTTACTCTAATGGATGGTAGCCTTGTCATTATGGAAGGTAGTCTATTGTCCATATTTTTGTTACTCCAATGGATGGTAGCATTATCATTATGGAAGGTTGTCTGTTGTCGAGATTTTTGTTACTCCAATGGATGGTAGCCTTGTCATTATGGAAGGTAGTATGTTTTCGAGATTTTTTTAACTCCAATGGATGGTAGCCTTCTCACTATGTAAGGTAGTCTGTTGTTCATATTTGTGTTACTCCAATGGATGGGAGCCTTGTCATTATGGAAGGTAGTCTATTGTCGAGATTTTTGTTACTTCAATAGATGGTAGCCTTGTCATTATGGAAGGTAGTATGTTGTCGAGATTTTTGTTATTCCAAAGGATGGTAGCCTTGTCATTATGGAAGGTAGTCTGTTATCGATATTTTTGTTACTCCAATGGATGGGAGCCTTGTAATTATGGAAGGTAGTTTGTTGTCGATATTTTTGTTACTCCAATGGATGGTAGCCTTGTCCTTATGGAAGGTAGTTCTTTGTCGAGATTTTTGTTATTCCAAAGGATGGTAGCCTTATCATTATGGAAGGTAGTCTGTTGTCGATATTTTTGTTACTCCAATGGATGGTAGACTTGTCATTATGGAAGGTAGTCTGTTGTCGAGATTTTTGTTACTCCAATATATGGTAGCCTTGTCATTATGGAAGGTAGTCTGTTGTCGAGATTTTTGTTACTCCAATGGATGCTAGCCTTGTCAATATGGAAGGTAGTCTGTCGTTGTGATATCTGTCACTCCAATGGATGGTAGCCTTGTCACTATGGAAGGTAGTCTGTTGCTCGTATTTTTGTTACTCTAATAGATGGTAGCCTTGTCATTATGGAAGGTAGTCTATTTTCGATATTTTTGTTACTCCAATGGATGGTAGCATTATCGTTATGGAAGGTTGTCTGTTGTCGAGATTTTTGTTACTCCAATGGATGGAAGCCTTGTCACTATGGAAGGTAGTCTGTTGTTCATATTTGTGTTACTCCAATGGATGGTAGCCTTGTCATTATGGAAGGTAGTATGTTTTCGAGATTTTTTTAACTCCAATGGATGGAAGCCTTGTCACTATGGAAGGTAGTCTGTTGTTCATATTTGTGTTACTCCAATGGATGGTAGCCTTGTCATTATGGAAGGTAGTCTGTTGTCGAGATATTTTTTACTTCAATGGATGGTAGCCTTGTCATTATGGAAGGTAGTCTGTTGTCGAGATTTTTGTTACTCAAATGGATGCTAGCCTTGTCATTATGGAAGGTAGTCTTTCATTGTGATTTCTGTAACTCCAATGGATGGTAGCCTTGTCACTATGGAAGGTAGTTTGTTGCTTGTATTTTTGTTACTCTAATGGATGGTAGCCTTGTCATTATGGAAGGTAGTCTATTGTCGAGATTTTTGTTACTCTAATGGATGGTAGCATTATCATTATGGAAGGTTGTCTGTTGTCGATATCTTTGTTACTCCAATGGATGGTGGCCTTGTCATTATGGAAGGTAGTATGTTTTCAAGATTTTTTTAACTCCAATGGATGGTAGCCTTGTCATTATGGAAGGTTGTCTGTTGTCGAGATTTTTGTTACTCCAATGGATGGTAGCCTTGTCATTATGGAAGGTAGTCTGTTGTCGAGATTTTTGTTACTCCAATGGATGCTAGCCTTGTCATTATGCCTGGTAGTATGTTTTCGAGATTTTTGTTACTCCAATGGATGGTAGCCTTGTCACTATGGAAGGTAGTTTGTTGTTCATATTTTTGTTACTCCAATGGATGGTAGCCTTATCATTATGGAAGGTAGTGTTATGTCGAGATTTTTGTTATTCCAAAGGATGGTAGCCTTGTCATTATGGAAGGTAGTCTGTTGTTGATATCTTTATTACTCCAATGGATGGGAGCCTTGTCATTATGGAAGGTAGTATGTTGTCGAGATTTTTGTTACTTCAATGGATGGTGGCCTTGTCATTATGGAAGGTAGTCTATTGTCGAGATTTTTGTTACTCCAATGGATGCTAGCCTTGTCATTATGGAAGGTAGTCTATTGTCGATATTTTTGTTACTCCAATGGATGGTAGCCTTGTCATTGTGGAAGGTTGTCTATTGTCGATATTTTTGTTACTCTAATGGATGGTAGCCTTGTCATTATCGAAGGTAGTCTATTGTCGAGATTTTTGTTACTCCAATGGATGGTAGCATTATCATTATGGAAGGTAGTCTGTTGTCGATATCTTTGTTACTCCAATGCATAGTAGCCTTGTCATTATGGAAGGTAGTCTGTTGTCTAGATTTTTGTTATTCCAATGAATGGTAGCCTTGTCATTATGGAAGGTAGTCTATTGTCGAAATTTTTGTTACTCCAATGGATTTTTGCCTTGTCCTTAAAGAAGGTAGTCTATCGTTGTGATTTCTGTCACTCCAATGGATTGTAGCCTTTTAACTATGGAAGCTAGTCTGTTGTTCATATTTTTGTTACTCTAATGGATGGTAGCATTGTCATTATGGAAGGTAGTCTATTGTCGATATTTTTGTTACTCCAATGGATGGTAGCCTTGTCATTATCGAAGGTTGTCTATTGTCGAGATTTTTGTTACTCTAATGGATGGTAGCCTTGTCATTATGGAAGGTAGTCTGTTGTTGATATTTTGGTTACTATAATGGATGGTAGCCTTGTCATTATGGAACATAGTCTATTATAGATATTTTTGTTACTCCAATTCGTGGTAGCCTTGTCATTATGGAAGGTAGTTTGCTGACGAGATTTTTGTTACTCCAATGGATGGTAGCCTTGTTATTATGGAAGGTAGTCTGTTGTCGATATTTTTGTTACTCCAATGGATGCTAGCCTTGTCATTATGGAAGGTAGTCTGTCATTGTGATTTCTGTCACTCCAATGGATGGTAGCCTTGTCACTATGGAAGGTAGTCTGTTGCTCAGATTTTCGTTACTCCAATGGATGGTAGCCTTGTCATTATGGAAGGTAGTCTATTGTCGAGATTTTTGTTACTCCAATGGATGGTAGCATTATCATTATGGAAGGTTGTCTGTTGTTGAGATTTTTGTTACGCCAATGGATGGTAGCCTTGTCATTATGGAAGGTAGTTTGTTTTTGAGATTTTTGTTACTCCAATGGATGGTAGCCTTGTCACTATGGAAGGAGTTTTTTGTCGAGATTTTTGTTATTCCAAAGGATGGTAGCCTTGTCATTATGGAAGGTAGTTTGTTATTGATATTTTCGTTACTCCAATGGATGGGAGCCTTGTCATTATGGAAGGTAGTCTATTGTCGATATTTTTGTTACTTCAATAGATGGTAGCCTTGTCATTATGGAAGGTAGTATGTTGTCGAGATTTTTGTTATTCCAAAGGATGGTAGCCTTGTCATTATGGAAGGTAGTATGTTATCGATATTTTTGTTACTCCAATGGATGGGAGCCTTGTAATTATGGAAGGTAGTCTGTTGTCGATATTTTTGTTACTCCAATGGATGGTAGCCTTGTCATTATGGAAGGTAGTCTTTTGTCGATATTTTTGTTACTCCAATGGATGGTAGCCTTGTCATTATGGAAGGTAGTCTGTTGTCGAGATTTTTGTTACTCCAATATATGGTAGCCTTGTCATTATGGAAGGTAGTCTATTGTCGAGATTTTTGTTACTCCAATGGATGCTAGCCTTGTCATTATGGAAGGTAGTTTGTCGTTTCGATATTTGTCACTCCAATGGATGGTAGCCTTGTCACTATGGAAGATAGTCTGTTGCTCGTATTTTTGTTACTCTAATGGATGGTAGCCTTGTCATTATGGAAGGTAGTCTATTGTCGATATTTTTGTTACTCCAATGTATGGTAGCATTATCATTATGGAAGGTTGTCTGTTGTCGAGATTTTTGTTACTCCAATGGATGGTAGCCTTGTCATTATGGAAGGTAGTATGTTTTCGAGATTTTTTTAACTCCAATGGATGGTAGCCTTGTCACTATGTAAGGTAGTCTATTGTCGAGATTTTTGTTACTTCAATAGATGGTAGCCTTGTCATTATGGAAGGTAGTATGTTGTCGAGATTTTTGTTATTCCAAAGGATGGTAGCCTTGTCATTATGGAAGGTAGTCTGTTGTCGAGATTTTTGTTACTCCAATATATGGTAGCCTTGTCATTATGGAAGGTAGTCTGTTGTCGAGATTTTTGTTACTCCAATGGATGCTAGCCTTGTCATTATGGAAGGTAGTCTGTCGTTGTGATATCTATCACTCCAATGGATGCTAGCCTTGTCACTATGGAAGGTAGTCTGTTGCTTGTATTTTTGTTACCCTAATGGATGGTAGCCTTGTCATTATGGAAGGTAGTCTATTGTCGATATTTTTGTTACTCCAATGGATGGTAGCATTATCATTATGGAAGGTTGTCTGTTGTCGAGATTTTTGTTACTCCAATGGATGGTAGCCTTGTCATTATGGAAGGTAGTATCTTTTAGAGATTTTTATAACTCCAATGGATGGTAGCCCTGTCACTATGGAAGGTAGTCTGTTGTTCATATTTGTGTTACTCCAATGGATGGTAGCCTTGTCATTATGGAAGGTAGTTTTTTGTCGAGATTTTTGTTATTCCGAAGGATGGTAGCCTTGTCATTATGGAAGGTAGTCTGTTGTCGATATTGTTGTTACTCCAATGGATGGGAGCCTTGTCATTATGGAAGGTAGTCTGTTGACGAGATATTTTTTACTTCAATGGATGGTATCCTTGTCATTATGGAAGGTAGTTTGTTGTCGAGATTTTTGTTACTCCAATGGATGCTAGCCTTGTCATTATGGAAGGTAGTCTGTCATTGTGATTTCTGTAACTCCAATGGATGGTAGCCTTGTCACTATGGAAGGTAGTTTGTTGCTTGTATTTTTGTTACTCTAATGGATGGTAGCCTTGTCATTATGGAAGGTAGTCTATTGTCGAGATTTTTGTTACTCTAATGGATGGTAGCATTATCATTATGGAAGGTTGTCTGTTGTCGATATCTTTGTTACTCCAATGGATGGTAGCCTTGTCATTATGGAAGGTAGTATGTTTTCAAGATTTTTTTAACTCCAATGGATGGTAGCCTTGTCATTATGGAAGGTTGTCTGTTGTCGAGATTTTTGTTACTCCAATGGATGGTAGCCTTGTCATTATGGAAGGTAGTCTGTTGTCGAGATTTTTGTTACTCCAATGGATGCTAGCCTTGTCATTATGCAAGGTAGTATGTTTTCGAGATTTTTGTTACTCCAATGGATGGTAGCCTTGTCACTATGGAAGGTAGTTTGTTGTTCATATTTTTGTTACTCCAATGGATGGTAGCCTTATCATTATGGAAGGTAGTTTTATGTCGAGATTTTTGTTATTCCAAAGGATGGTAGCCTTGTCATTATGGAAGGTAGTCTGTTGTTGATACTTTTATTACTCCAATGGATGGGAGCCTTGTCATTATGGAAGGTAGTATGTTATCGAGATTTTTGTTACTTCAATGGATGGTTGCCTTGTCATTATGGAAGGTAGTCTGTTGTCGAGATTTTTGTTACTCCAATGGATGCTAGCCTTGTCATTATGGAAGGTAGTCTATTGTCGATATTTTTGTTACTCCAATGGATGGTAGCCTTGTCATTGTGGAAGGTTGTCTGTTGTCGATATTTTTGTTACTCTAATGGATGGTAGCCTTGTCATTACCGAAGGTAGTCTATTGTCGAGATTTTTGTTACTCCAATGGATGGTAGCATTATCATTATGGAAGGTAGTCTGTTGTCGATATCTTTGTTACTCCAATGCATAGTAGCCTTGTCATTATGGAAGGTAGTCTGTTGTCTAGATTTTTGTTATTCCAATGAATGGTAGCCTTGTCATTATGGAAGGTAGTCTATTTTCGAGATTTTTGTTACTCCAATGGATTTTTGCCTTGTCATTAAAGAAGGTAGTCTATCGTTGTGATTTCTGTCACTCCAATGGATTGTAGCCTTTTAACTATGGAAGCTAGTCTGTTGTTTATATTTTTGTTACTCCAATGGATGGTAGCATTGTCATTATGGAAGGTAGTCTATTGTCGATATTTTTGTTACTCCAATGGATGGTAGCCTTGTCATTATGGAAGGTTGTCTATTGTCGAGATTTTTGTTACTCTAATGGATGGTAGCCTTGTCATTATGGAAGGTATTCTGTTGTCGATATTTTGGTTACTATAATGGATGGTAGCCTTGTCATTATGGAAGGTAGTTCTTTGTCGAGATTTTTGTTATTCCAAAGGATGGTAGCCTTGTCATTATGGAAGGTAGTCTGTTGTCGATATTTTTGTTACTCCAATGGATGGTAGCCTTGTCATTATGGAAGGTAGTCTGTTGTCGAGATTTTTGTTACTCCAATGGATGAGAGCCTTGTAATTATGGAAGGTAGTCTGTTGTCGATATTTTTGTTACTCCAATGGATGGTAGCATTGTCCTTATGGAAGGTAGTTCTTTGTCGAGATTTTTGTTATTCCAAAGGATGGTAGCCTTGTCATTATGGAAGGTAGTCTGTTGTCGATATTTTTGTTACTCCAATGGATGGTAGCCTTGTCATTATGGAAGGTAGTCTGTTGTCGAGATTTTTGTTACTCCAATATATGGTAGCCTTTTCATTATGGAAGGTAGTCTGTTGTCGAGATTTTTGTTACTCCAATGGATGCTAGCCTTGTGATTATGGAAGGTAGTCTGTCGTGGTGATATCTGTCACTCCAATGGATGGTAGCCTTGTCACTATGGAAGGTAGTCTGTTGCTCCTATTTTTGTTACTCTAATGGATGGTAGCCTTGTCATTTGGAAGGTAGTATGTTTTCGAGATTTTTTAAACTCCAATGGATGGTAGCCTTGTCACTATGGAAGGTAGACTGTTGTTCATATTTGTGTTACTCCAATGGATGGTAGCCTTGTCATTATGGAAGGTAGTCTATTGTCGAGATTTTTGTTACTCCAATGGATGGTAGCATTATCATTATGGAAGGTTGTCTGTTCTCGAGATTTGTGTTACTCCAATGGATGGTAGCCTTGTCATTATGGATGGTAGTTTGTTATCGATATTTTCGTTACTCCAATGGATGGGAGCCTTGTCATTATGGAAGGTAGTCTATTGTCGATATTTTTGTTACTTCAATAGATGGTAGCCTTGTCATTATGGAAGGTAGTATGTTGTCGAGATTTTTGTTATTCCAAAGGATGGTAGCCTTTTCATTATGGAAGGTAGTCTGTTATCGATATTTTTGTTACTCCAATGGATGGGAGCCTTGTAATTATGGAAGGTAGTTTGTTTTCGATATTTTTGTTACTCCAATGGATGGTAGCCTTGTCCTTATGGAAGGTAGTTCTTTGTCGAGATTTTTGTTATTCCAAAGGATGGTAGCCTTGTCATTATGGAAGGTACTTTGTTGTCGATATTTTTGTTACTCCAATGGATGGTAGCCTTGTCATTATGGAAGGTAGTCTGTTGTCGAGATTTTTGTTACTCCAATATATGGTAGCCTTGTCATTATGGAAGGTAGTCTGTTGTCGAGATTTTTGTTACTCAAATGGATGCTAGCCTTGTCATTATGGAAGGTAGTCTGTCGTTGTGATATCTGTCACTCCAATGGATGGTAGCCTTGTCACTATGGAAGGTAGTGTGTTGCTCGTATTTTTGTTACTCTAATGGATGGTATCCTTGTCATTATGGAAGGTAGTCTACTGTCGATATTTTTGTTACTCCAATGGATGGTAGCATTATCATTATGGAAGGTTGTCTGTTGTCGAAATTTTTGTTACTCCAATGGATGGTAGCCTTGTCATTATGGAAGGTAGTATGTTTTCGAGATTTTTTTAACTCCAATGGATGGTAGCCTTGTCACTATGGAAGGTAGTATGTTGTTCATATTTGTGTTACTCCAATGGATGGGAGCCTTGTCATTATGGAAGGTAGTCTATTGTCGAGATTTTTGTTACTTCAATAGATGGTAGCCTTGTCATTATGGAAGGTAGTATGTTGTCGAGATTTTTGTTATTCCAAAGGATGGTAGCCTTGTCATTATGGAAGGTAGTCTGTTTTCGAGATTTTTGTTACTCCAATGGATGTTAGCCTTGTCATTATGGAAGGTAGTCTGTCCTTGTGATTTCTGTCACTCCAATGGATGCTAGCCTTGTCACTATGGAAGGTAGTTTGTTGCTCATATTTTCGTTACTCCAATGGATGGTAGCCTTGTTATTATGGAAGGTAGTCTGTTGTCGGGATTTTTGTTACTCCAATGGATGCTAGCCTTGTCAATATGGAAGGTAGTCTGTTGTCGAGATTTTTGTTACTCCAATGGATGCTAGCCTTGTCATTATGGAAGGTAGTATGTCCTTGTGATTTCTGTCACTCTAATGGATGGTAGCCTTGTCACTATGGAAGGTAGTCTTGTCACTATGGAAGGTAGTCTGTTGTTCATATTTGTGTTACTCCAATGGATGGTAGCCTTGTCATTATGGAAGGTAGTTTTTTGTCGAGATTTTTGTTATTCCAAAGGATGGTAGCCTTGTCATTATGGAAGGTAGTCTGTTGTCGATATTGTTGTTACTCCAATGGATGGGAGCCTTGTCATTATGGAAGGTAGTCTGTTGTCGAGATATTTTCTACTTCAATGGATGGTAGCCTTGTCATTATGGAAGGTAGTCTGTTGTCGAGATTTTTGTTACTCCAATGGATGCTAGCCTTGTCATTATGGAAGGTAGTCTGTCATTTTGATTTCTGTAACTCCAGTGGATGGTAGCCTTGTCACTATGGAAGGTAGTTTGTTGCTTGTATTTTTGTTACTCTAATGGATGGTAGCCTTGTCATTATGGAAGGTAGTCTATTGTCGAGATTTTTGTTACTCTAATGGATGGTAGCATTATCATTATGGAAGGTTGTCTGTTGTCGATATCTTTGTTACTCCAATGGATGGTAGCCTTGTCATTATGGAAGGTAGTATGTTTTCAAGATTTTTTTAACTCCAATGGATGGTAGCCTTGTCATTATGGAAGGTTGTCTGTTGTCAATATTTTTGTTACTCCAATGGATGGTAGCCTTGTCATTATGGAAGGTAGTCTGTTGTCTAGATTTTTGTTGTTCCAATGAATGGTAGCCTTGTCATTATGGAAGGTAGTCTATTGTCGAGATTTTTGTTACTCCAATGTATTTTTGCCTTGTCATTAAAGAAGGTAGTCTATCGTTGTGATTTCTGTCACTCCAATGGATTGTAGCCTTTTAACTATGGAAGCTAGTCTGTTGTTTATATTTTTGTTACTCCAATGGATGGTAGCATTGTCATTATGGAAGGTAGTCTATTGTCGATATTTTTTTTACTCCAATGGATGGTAGCCTTTTCATTATGGAAGGTCGTCTATTGTCGAGATTTTTGTTACTCTAATGGATGGCAGCGTTGTCATTATGGAAGGTATTCTGTTGTCGATATTTTGGTTACTATAATGGATGGTAGCCTTGTCATTATGGAACATAGTCTATTATAGATATTTTTGTTACTCCAATTCATGGTAGCCTTGTCATTATGGAAGGTAGTTTGTTGACGAGATTTTTGTTACTCCAATGGATGGTAGCCTTGTTATTATGGAAGGTAGTCTGTTGTCGAGATTTTTGTTACTCCAACGGATGCTAGCCTTGTCATTATGGAAGGTAGTATGTCCTTGTGATTTCTGTCACTCCAATGGATGGTAGCCTTGTCACTATGGAAGGTAGTCTGTTGCTCATATTTTCGTTACTCCAATGGATGGTAGCCTTGTTATTATGGAAGGTAGTCTGTTGTCGGGATTTTTGTTACTCCAATGGATGCTAGCCTTGTCAATATGGAAGGTAGTCTGTCATTGTGATTTTTGTCACTCCAATGGATGGTAGCCTTGTCACTATGGAAGGTAGTCTGTTGCTCATATTTTCGTTACTCCAATGGATGGTAGCCTTGTTATTATGGTAGGTAGTCTATTGTCGAGATTTTTGTTACTCCAATGGATGGTAGCATTATCATTATGGAAGGTTGTCTGTTGTCGAGATTTTTGTTACTCCAATGGATGGTAGCCTTGTCATTATGGAAGGTAGTCTATTTTCGAGATTTTTGTTACTCCAATGGATGGTAGCCTTGTGATTATTTAAGGTAGTCTGTTGTTCATATTTTTGTTACTCCAATGGATGGTAGCCTTGTCATTATGGAAGGTAGTTTTTTGTCGAAATTTTTGTTATTCCAAAGGATGGTATCCTTGTCATTATGGAAGGTAGTTTGTTATCGATATTTTCGTTACTCCAATGGATGGGAGCCTTGTCATTATGGAAGGTAGTCTATTGTCGAAATTTTTGTTACTTC
This sequence comes from Vicia faba, assembly GCA_948472305.1. Taxonomy (NCBI): domain Eukaryota; kingdom Viridiplantae; phylum Streptophyta; class Magnoliopsida; order Fabales; family Fabaceae; genus Vicia; species Vicia faba. Next base: position 559,271,630 of record OX451739.1, read on the forward strand.
AATGGATGATAGCGTTGTCATTATGGAAGGTAGTATGTTGTCAAGATTTTTGTTATTCCAAAGGATGGTAGCCTTGTCAATATGGAAGGTAGTCTGTTATCGATATTTTTGTTACTCCAATGGATGAGAGCCTTGTAATTATGGAAGGTAGTCTGTTGTCGATATTTTTGTTACTCCAATGGATGGTAGCATTGTCCTTATGGAAGGTAGTTCTTTGTCGAGATTTTTGTTATTCCAAAGGATGGTAGCCTTGTCATTATGGAAGGTAGTCTATTGTCGATATTTTTGTTACTCCAATGGATGGTAGCCGTGTCATTATGGAAGGTTGTCTATTGTCGAGATTTTTGTTACTCTAATGGATGGTAGCCTTGTCATTATGGAAGGTATTCTGTTGTCGATATTTTGGTTACTATAATGGATGGTAGCCTTGTCATTATGGAACATAGTCTATTATAGATATTTTTGTTACTCCAATTCATGGTAGCCTTGTCATTATGGAAGGTAGTTTGTTGACGAGATTTTTGTTACTCCAATGGATGGTAGCCTTGTTATTATGGAAGGTAGTCTGTTGTCGAGATTTTTATTACTCCAATGGATGCTAGCCTTGTCATTATGGAAGGTAGTCTATCATTGTGATTTCTGTCACTCCAATGGATGGTAGCCTTTTCACTATGGAAGGTAGTCTGTTGCTCAGATTTTCGTTACTCCAATGGATGGTAGCCTTGTCATTATGGAAGGTAGTCTATTGTCGAGATTTTTGTTACTCCAATGGATGGTAGCATTATCATTATGGAAGGTTGTCTGTTGTCGAGATTTTTGTTACTCCAATGGATGGTAGCCTTGTCATTATGGAAGGTAGTCTGTTTTTGAGATTTTTGTTACTCCAATGGATGGTAGCCTTGTCATTATGGAAGGTAGTCTATTGTCGATATTTTTGTTACTTCAATAGATTGTAGCCTTGGCATTATGGAAGGTAGTATGTTGTCGAGATTTTTGTTATTCCAAAGGATGGTAGCCTTGTCATTATGGAAGGTAGTCTGTTATCGATATTTTTGTTACTCCAATGGATGGGAGCCTTGTAATTATGGAAGGTAGTTTGTTGTCGATATTTTTGTTACTCCAATGGATGATAGCCTTGTCCTTATGGAAGGTAGTTCTTTGTCGAGATTTTTGTTATTCCAAAGGATGGTAGCCTTGTCATTATGGAAGGTAGTCTGTTTTCGATATTTTTGTTACTCCAATGGATGGTAGCCTTGTCATTATGGAAGGTAGTCTGTTGTCGAGATTTTTGTTACTCCAATATATGGTAGCCTTGTCATTATGGAAGGTAGTCTGTTGTCGAGATTTTTGTTACTCAAATGGATGCTAGCCTTGTCATTATGGAAGGTAATCTGTCGTTGTGATATCTGTCACTCCAATGGATGGTAGCCTTATCACTATGGAAGGTAGTCTGTTGCTCGTATTTTTGTTACTCTAATGGATGGTAGCCTTGTCATTATGGAAGGTAGTCTATTGTCGATATTTTTGTTACTCCAATGGATGGTAGCATTATCATTATGGAAGGTTGTCTGTTGTCGAGATTTTTGTTACTCCAATGGATGGTAGCCTTGTCATTATTGAAGGTAGTATGTTTTCGAGATTTTTTTAACTCCAATGGATGGTAGCCTTGTCACTATGGAAGGTAGTCTGTTGTTCATATTTGTGTTACTCCAATGGATGGGAGCCTTGTCATTATGGAAGGTAGTCTATTGTCGAGATTTTTGTTACTTCAATAGATGGTAGCCTTGTCATTATGGAAGGTAGTATGTTGTCGAGATTTTTGTTATTCCAAAGGATGGTAGCCTTGTCATTATGGAAGGTAGTCTGTTGTCGAGATTTTTGTTACTCCAATGGATGCTAGCCTTGTCATTATGGAAGGTAGTCTGTCCTTGATTTCTGTCACTCCAATGGATGGTAGCCTTGTCACTATGGAAGGTAGTTTGTTGCTCATATTTTCGTTACTCCAATGGATGGTAGCCTTGTTATTATGGAACGTAGTCTGTTGTCGGGATTTTTGTTACTCTAATGGATGCTAGCCTTGTCAATATGGAAGGTAGTCTGTTGTCGAGATTTTTGTTACTCCAATGGATGCTAGCCTTGTCATTATGGAAGGTAGTTTGTCCTTGTGATTTCTGTCACTCCAATGGATGGTAGCCTTGTCACTATGGAAGGTAGTCTGTTGTCGATATTTTTGTTACTCCAATGGATGGTAGCCTTGTCATTATGGAAGGTAGTCTGTTGTCCAGATTTTTGTTACTCCAATATATGGTAGCCTTGTCATTATGGAAGGTAGTCTGTTGTCGAGATTTTTGTTACTCAAATGGATGCTAGCCTTGTCATTATGGAAGGTAGTCTGTCGTTGTGATATCTGTCACTCCAATGGATGGTAGCCTTGTCACTATGGAAGGTAGTCTGTTGCTCGTATTTTTGTTACTCTAATGGATGGTAGCCTTGTCATTATGGAAGGTAGTCTATTGTCGATATTTTTGTTACTCCAATGGATGGTAGCATTATCATTTTGGAAGGTTGTCTGTTGTCGAGATTTTTATTACTCCAATGGATGGTAGCCTTGTCATTATGGAAGGTAGTATGTTTTCGAGATTTTTTTAACTCCAATGGATGGTAGCCTTGTCACTATGGAAGGTATTCTGTTGTTCATATTTGTGTTACTCCAATGGATGGGAGCCTTGTCATTATGGAAGGTAGTCTATTGTCGAGATTTTTGTTACTTCAATAGATGGTAGCCTTGTCATTATGGAAGGTAGTATGTTGTCGAGATTTTTGTTATTCCAAAGGATGGTAGCCTTGTCATTATGGAAGGTAGTATGTTGTCGAGATTTTTGTTATTCCAATGGATGCTAGCCTTGTCATTATGGAAGGTAGTATGTTGTCGAGATTTTTGTTATTCCAATGGATGCTAGCCTTGTCATTATGGAAGGTAGTTTGTCCTTGTGATTTCTGTCACTCCAATGGATGGTAGCCTTGTCACTATGGAAGGTAGTTTGTTGCTCATATTTTCGTTACTCCAATGGATGGTAGCCTTGTTATTATGGAAGGTAGTCTGTTGTCGGGATTTTTGTTACTCCAATGGATGCTAGCCTTGTCAATATGGAAGGTAGTCTGTCATTGTGATTTCTGTCACTCCAATGGATGGTAGCCTTGTCAGTATGGAAGGTAGTCTGTTGCTCATATTTTCGTTACTCCAATGGATGGTAGCCTTGTCATTATGGTAGGTAATCTATTGTCGAGATTTTTGTTACTCCAATGGATGGTAGCATTATCATTATGGAAGGTTGTATGTTGTCGAGATTTTTGTTACTCCAATGGATGGTAGCCTTGTCATTATGGAAGGTAGTCTATTTTTGAGATTTTTGTTACTCCAATGGATGGTAGCCTTGTGACTATTGAAGGTAGTCTGTTGTTCATATTTTTGTTACTCCAAAGGATGGTAGCCTTGTCATTATGGAAGGTAGTTTTTTGTCGAGATTTTTGTTATTCCAAAGGATGGTATCCTTGTCATTATGGAAGGTAGTTTGTTATCGATATTTTCGTTACTCCAATGGATGGGAGCCTTGTCATTATGGAAGGTAGTCTATTGTCGAAATTTTTGTTACTTCAATGGATGGTAGCCTTTTCATTATGGAAGGTAGTATGTTGTCGAGATTTTTGTTATTCCAAAGGATGGTAGCCTTGTCAATATGGAAGGTAGTCTGTTATCGATATTTTTGTTACTCCAATGGATGAGAGCCTTGTAATTATGGAAGGTAGTCTGTTGTCGATATTTTTGTTACTCCAATGGATGGTAGCGTTGTCCTTATGGAAGGTAGTTCTTTGTCGAGATTTTTGTTATTCCAAAGGATGGTAGCCTTGTCATTATGGAAGTTAGTCTGTTGTCGATATTTTTGTTACTCCAATGGATGGTAGCCTTGTCATTATGGAAGGTAGTCTGTTGTCGAGATTTTTGTTACTCCAATATATGGTAGACTTGTCATTATGGAAGGTAGTCTGTTGTCGAGATTTTTGTAACTCCAATGGATGCTAGCCTTTTCATTATGGAAGGTAGTCTGTCGTTGTGATATCTGTCACTCCAATGGATGGTAGCCTTGTCACTATGGAAGGTAGTCTGTTGCTCGTATTTTTGTTACTCTAATGGATGGTAGCCTTGTCATTTGGAAGGTAGTCTATTGTCGAGATTTTTGTTACTCCAATGGATGGTAGCATTATCATTATGGAAGGTTGTCTGTTGTCGAGATTTTTGTTACTCCAATGGATGGTAGCCTTGTCATTATGGAAGGTAGAATGTTTTCGAGATTTTTTTAACTCCAATGGATGGTAGCCTTGTCACTATGGAAGGTAGAATGTTGTTCATATTTGTGTTACTCCAATGGATGGTAGCCTTGTCATTATGGAAGGTAGTTTTTTGTCGAGATTTTTGTTATTCCAAAGGATGGTAGCCTTGTCATTATGGAAGGTAGTCTCTTGTCGATATTTTTGTTACTCCAATGGATGGTAGCCTTGTCATTATGGAAGGTTGTCTATTGTCGAGATTTTTGTTACTCTAATGGATGGTAGCCTTGTCATTATGGAAGGTATTCTGTTGTCGATATTTTGGTTACTATAATGGATGGTAGCCTTGTCATTATGGAACATAGTCTATTATAGATATTTTTGTTACTCCAATTCATGGTAGCCTTGTCATTATGGAAGGTAGTTTGTTGACGAGATTTTTGTTACTCCAATGGATGGTAGCCTTGTTATTATGGAAGGTAGTCTGTTGTCGAGATTTTTGTTACTCCAATGGATGCTAGCCTTGTCATTATGGAAGGTAGTCTGTCATTGTGATTTCTGTCACTCCAATGGATGGTAGCCTTGTCACTATGGAAGGTAGTCTGTTGCTCAGATTTTCGTTACTCCAATGGATGGTAGCCTTGTCATTATGGAAGGTAGTCTATTGTCGAGATTTTTGTTACTCCAATGGATGGTAGCATTATCATTATGGAAGGTTGTCTGTTGTCGATATTTTTGTTACTCCAATGGATGGTAGCCTTGTCATTATGGAAGGTAGTCTGTTTTTGAGATTTTTGTTACTCCAATGGATGGTAGCCTTGTCATTATGGAAGGTAGTTTTTTGTCGAGATTTTTGTTATTTCAAAGGATGGTAGCCTTGTCATTATGGATGGTAGTTTGTTATCGATATTTTCGTTACTCCAATGGATGGGAGCCTTGTCATTATGGAAGGTAGTCTATTGTCGATATTTTTGTTACTTCAATAGATGGTAGCCTTGTCATTATGGAAGGTAGTATGTTGTCGAGATTTTTGTTATTCCAAAGGATGGTAGCCTTGTCATTATGGAAGGTAGTCTGTTATCGATATTTTTGTTACTCCAATGGATGGGAGCCTTGTAATTATGGAAGGTAGTCTGTTGTCGATATTTTTGTTACTCCAATGGATGGTAGCCTTGTCCTTATGGAAGGTAGTTCTTTGTCGAGATTTTTGTTATTCCAAAGGATGGTAGCCTTGTCCTTATGGAAGGTAGTCTGTTGTCGATATTTTTGTTACTCCAATGGATGGTAGCCTTGTCATTATGGAAGGTAGTCTGTTTTCGAGATTTTTGTTACTCCAATATATGGTAGCCTTGTCATTATGGAAGGTAGTCTGTTGTCGATATTTTTGTTACTCAAATGGATGCTAGCCTTGTCATTATGGAAGGTAGTCTGTCGTTGTTATATCTGTCACTCCAATGGATGGTAGCCTTGTCACTATGGAAGGTAGTCTGTTGCTCGTATTTTTGTTACTCTAATGGATGGTAGCCTTGTCATTATGGAAGGTAGTCTATTGTCGATATTTTTGTTACTCCAATGGATGGTAGCATTATCATTATGGAAGGTTGTCTGTTGTCGAGAATTTTGTTACTCCAATGGATGGTAGCCTTGTCATTATGGAAGGTAGTATGTTTTCGAGATTTTTTTAACTCCAATGGATGGTAGCCTTGTCACTATGGAAGGTAGTTTGTTGTTCATATTTGTGTTACTCCAATGGATGGTAGCTTTTTCACTATGGAAGGTAGTTTGTTGTTCATATTTGTGTTACTCCAATGGATGGGAGCCTTGTCATTATGGAAGGTAGTCTATTGTCGAGATTTTTGTTACTTCAATAGATGGTAGCCTTGTCATTATGGAAGGTAGTATGTTGTCGAGATTTTTGTTATTCCAAAGATTGGTAGCCTTGTCATTATGGAAGGTAGTCTGTTATCGATATTTTTGTTACTCCAATGGATGGGAGCCTTGTAATTATGGAAGGTAGTCTGTTGTCGATATTTTTGTTACTCCAATGGATGGTAGCCTTGTCCTTATGGAACGTAGTTCTTTGTCGAGATTTTTGTTATTCCAAAGGATGGTAGCCTTGTCATTATGGAAGGTCGTCTGTTGTCGAGATTTTTGTTACTCCAATATATGGTAGCCTTGTCATTATGGAAGGTAGTCTGTTGTCGAGATTTTTGTTACTCCAATGGATGCTAGCCTTGTCATTATGGAAGGTAGTCTGTCGTTGTGATATCTGTCACTCCAATGGATGGTAGCCTTGTCACTATGGAAGGTAGTCTGTTGCTCGTATTTTTGTTACTCTAATGGATGGTAGCCTTGTCATTATGGAAGGTAGTCTATTATCGATATTTTTGTTACTCCAATGGATGGTAGCATTATCATTATGGAAGGTTGTCTGTTGTCGAGATTTTTGTTACTCCAATGGATGGTAGCCTTGTCATTATGGAAGGTAGTATGTTTTCGAGATTTTTTTAACTCCAATGGATGGTAGCCTTGTCACTATGGAAGGTAGTCTGTTGTTCATATTTGTGTTACTCCAATGGATGGTAGCCTTGTCATTATGGAAGGTAGTTTTTTGTCGAGATTTTTGTTATTCCAAAGGATGGTTGCCTTGTCATTATGGAAGGTAGTCTGTTGTCGATATTGTTGTTACTCCAAAGGATGGTAGCCTTGTCATTATGGAAGGTAGTCTATTGTCGAGATATTTTTTACTTCAATGGATGGTAGCCTTGTCATTATGGAAGGTAGTCTGTTGTCAAGATTTTTGTTACTCCAATGGATGCTAGCCTTGTCATTATGGAAGGTAGTCTGTCATTGTGATTTCTGTAACTCCAATGGATGGTAGCCTTGTCACTATGGAAGGTAGTTTGTTGCTTGTATTTTTGTTACTCTAATGGATGGTAGCCTTGTCATTATGGAAGGTAGTCTATTGTCGAGATTTTTGTTACTCTAATGGATGGTAGCATTATCATTATGGAAGGTTGTCTGTTGTCGATATCTTTGTTACTCCAATGGATGGTAGCCTTGTCATTATGGAAGGTAGTATGTTTTCAAGATTTTTTTAACTCCAATGGATGGTAGCCTTGTCATTTTGGAAGGTAGTCTGTTGTCGAGATTTTTGTTACTCCAATGGATGGTAGCCTTGTCATTTTGGAAGGCAGTCTGTTGTCAAGATTTTTGTTACTCCAATGGATGCTAGCCTTGTCATTATGCAAGGTAGTATGTTTTCGAGATTTTTGTTACTCCAATGGATGGTAGCCTTTTCACTATGGAAGGTAGTTTGTTGTTTATATTTTTGTTACTCCAATGGATGGTAGCCTTATCATTATGGAAGGTAGTTTTATGTCGAGATTTTTGTTATTCCAAAGGATGGTAGCCTTGTCATTATGGAAGGTAGTCTGTTGTTGATATTTTTATTACTCCAATGGATGGGAGCCTTGTCATTATGGAAGGTAGTATGTTGTCGAGATTTTTGTTACTTCAATGGATGGTTGCCTTGTCATTATGGAAGGTAGTCTGTTGTCGAGATTTTTGTTACTCCAATGGATGCTAGCCTTGTCATTATGGAAGGTAGTCTATTGTCGATATTTTTGTTACTCCAATGGATGGTAGCCTTGTCATTGTGGAAGGTTGTCTATTGTCGATATTTTTGTTACTCTAATGGATGGTAGCCTTGTCATTATCGAAGGTAGTCTATTGTCGAGATTTTTGTTACTCCAATGGATGGTAGCATTATCATTATGGAAGGTAGTCTGTTGTCGATATCTTTGTTACTCCAATGCATAGTAGCCTTGTCATTTGGAAGGTAGTCTATTGTCGAGATTTTTGTTACTCCAATGGATGGTAGCATTATCATTATGGAAGGTTGTCTGTTGTCGAGATTTTTGTTACTCCAATGGATGGTAGCCTTGTCATTATGGAAGGTAGTATGTTTTCGAGATTTTTTTAACTCCAATGGATGGTAGCCTTGTCACTATGGAAGGTAGACTGTTGTTCATATTTTTGTTACTCCAATGGATGGTAGCCTTGTCATTATGGAAGGTAGTTTTTTGTCGAGATTTTTGTTATTCCAAAGGATGGTAGCCTTGTCATTATGGAAGGTAATCTATTGTCGATATTTTTGTTACTCCAATGGATGGTAGCCTTGTCATTATGGAAGGTTGTCTATTGTCGAGATTTTTGTTACTCTATTGGATGGTAGCCTTGTCATTATGGAAGGTATTTTGTTGTCGATATTTTGGTTACTATAATGGATGGTAGCCTTGTCATTATGGAACATAGTCTATTATAGATATTTTTGTTACTCCAATTCATGGTAGCCTTGTCATTATGGAAGGTTGTTTGTTGACGAGATTTTTGTTACTCCAATGGATGGTAGCCTTGTTATTATGGAAGGTAGTCTGTTGTCGAGATTTTTGTTACTCCAATGGATGCTAGCCTTGTCATTATGGAAGGTAGTCTGTCATTGTGATTTCTGTCACTCCAATGGATGGTAGCCTTGTCACTATGAAAGGTAGTTTGTTGCTCAGATTTTCGTTACTCCAATGGATGGTAGCCTTGTCATTATGGAAGGTAGTCTATTGTCGATATTTTTGTTACTCCAATGGATAGTAGCATTATCATTATGGAAGGTTGTCTGTTGTCGAGATTTTTGTTACTCCAATGGATGGTAGCCTTGTCATTATGGAAGGTAGTCTGTTTTTGAGATTTTTGTTACTCCAATGGATGGTAGCCTTGTCATTATGGAAGGTAGTTTTTTGTCGAGATTTTTGTTATTTCAAAGGATGGTAGCCTTGTCATTATGGATGGTAGTATGTTATCGATATTTTCGTTACTCCAATGGATGGGAGCCTTGTCATTATGGAAGGTAGTCTATTGTCGTTATTTTTGTTACTTCAATAGATGGTAGCCTTGTCATTATGGAAGGTAGTATGTTGTCGAGATTTTTGTTATTCCAAAGGATGGTAGCCTTGTCATTATGGAAGGTAGGCTGTTATCGATATTTTTGTTACTCCAATGGATGGGAGCCTTGTAATTATGGAAGGTAGTCTGTTGTCGATATTTTTGTTACTCCAATGGATGGTAGCCTTGTCCTTATGGAAGGTAGTTCATTGTCGAGATTTATGTTATTCCAAAGGATGGTAGCCTTGTCATTATGGAAGGTAGTCTGTTGTCGATATTTTTGTTACTCCAATGGATGGTAGCCTTGTCATTATGGAAGGTAGTCTATTGTCGAGATTTTTGTTACTCCAATATATGGTAGCCTTGTCATTATGGAAGGTAGTCTGTTGTCGAGATTTTTGTTACTCAAATGGATGCTAGCCTTGTCATTATGGAAGGTAGTCTATCGTTGTGATATCTGTCACTCCAATGGATGGTAGCCTTGTCACTATGGAAGGTAGTTTGTTGCTCGTATTTTTGTTACTCTAATGGATGGTAGCCTTGTCATTATGGAAGGTAGTCTATTGTCAATATTTTTGTTACTCCAATGGATGGTAGCATTATCATTATGGAAGGTTGTCTGTTGTCGAGATTTTTGTTACTCCAATGGATGGTAGCCTTGTCATTATGGAAGGTAGTATGTTTTCGGGACTTTTTTAACTCCAATGGATGGTAGCCTTGTCACTATGGAAGGTAGTTTGTTGTTCATATTTGTGTTACTCCAATGGATGGGAGCCTTGTCATTATGGAAGGTAGTCTATTGTCGAGATTTTTGTTACTTCAATAGATGGTAGCCTTGTCATTATGGAAGGTAGTATGTTGTCGAGATTTTTGTTATTCCAAAGGATGGTAGCCTTGTCATTATGGAAGGTAGTCTGTTGTCGAGATTTTTGTTACTCCAATGGATGCTAGCCTTGTCATTATGGAAGGTAGTCTGTTGTCGATATTTTTGTTACTCCAATGGATGGTAGCCTTGTCCTTATGGAAGGTAGTTCTTTGTCGAGATTTTTGTTATTCCAAGGGATGGTAGCCTTGTCATTGTGGAAGGTAGTCTGTTGTCGAGATTTTTGTTACTCCAATATATGGTAGCCTTGTCATTATAGAAGGTAGTCTGTTGTCGGGATTTTTGTTACTCCAATGGATGCTAGCCTTGTCATTATGAAAGGTAGTCTGTCGTTGTGATATCTGTCACTCCAATGGATGGTAGCCTTGTCATCATGGATGGTAGCCTTATCAATATGGAAGGTAGTCTGTTGCTCGTATTTTTGTTACTCTAATGGATGGTAGCCTTGTCATTATGGAAGGTAGTCTATTGTCGATATTTTTGTTACTCCAATGGATGGTAGCATTATCATTATGGAAGGTTGTTTGTTGTCGAGATTTTTGTTACTCCAATGGATGGTAGCCTTGTCATTATGGAAGGTAGTATGTTTTCAAGATTTTTTAACTCCAATGGATGGTAGCCTTGTCACTATGGAAGGTAGTCTGTTGTTCATATTTGTGTTACTCCAATGGATGGTAGCCTTGTCATTATGGAAGGTAGTTTTTTGTCGAGATTTTTGTTATTCCAAAGGATGGTAGCCTTGTCATTATGGAAGGTAGTCTGTTGTCGATATTGTTGTTACTCCAAAGGATGGGAGCCTTGTCATTATGGAAGGTAGTCTATTGTCGAGATATTTTTTACTTCAATGGATGGTAGCCTTGTCATGATGGAAGGTAGTATGTTGTCGAGATATTTGTTACTCCAATGGATGCTAGCCTTGTCATTATGGAAGGTAGTCTGTCATTGTGATTTCTGTAACTCCAATGGATGGTAGCCTTGTCACTATGGAAGGTAGTGTATTGTCGAGATTTTTGTTACTCTAATGGATGGTAGCATTATCATTATGGAAGGTTGTCTGTTGTCGATATCTTTGTTACTCCAATGGATGGTAGCCTTGTCATTATGGAAGGTAGTATGTTTTCAAGATTTTTTTAACTCCAATAGATGGTAGCCTTGTCATTATGGAAGGTAGTCTGTTGTCGAGATTTTTGTTACTCCAACGGATGGTAGCCTTGTCATTTTGGAAGGTAGTCTGTTGTCAAGATTTTTGTTACTCCAATGGATGCTAGCCTTGTCATTATGCAAGGTAGTATGTTTTCGAGATTTTTGTTACTCCAATGGATGGTAGCCTTTTCACTATGGAAGGTAGTTTGTTGTTAATATTTTTGTTACTCCAATGGATGGTAGCCTTATCATTATGGAAGGTAGTTTTATGTCGAGATTTTTGTTATTCCAAAGGATGGTAGCCTTTTCATTATGGAAGGTAGTCTGTTGTTGATATTTTTATTACTCCAATGGATGGGAGCCTTGTCATTATGGAAGGTAGTATGTTGTCGAGATTTTTGTTACTTCAATGGATGGTTGCCTTGTCATTATGGAAGGTAGTCTGTTGTCGAGATTTTTGTTACTCCATTGGATGTTAGCCTTGTCATTATGGAAGGTAGTCTATTGTCGATATTTTTGTTACTCCAATGGATGGTAGCCTTGTCATTGTGGAAGGTTGTCTGTTGTCGATATTTTTGTTACTCTAATGGATGGTAGCCTTGTCATTATCGAAGGTAGTCTATTGTCGAGATTTTTGTTACTCCAATGGATGGTAGCATTATCATTATGGAAGGTAGTCTGTTGTCGATATCTTTGTTACTCCAATGCATAGTAGCCTTGTCATTATGGAAGGTAGTCTGTTGTCTAGATTTTTGTTATTCCAATGAATGGTAGCCTTATCATTATGGAAGGTAGTCTATTGTCGAGATTTTTGTTACTCCAATGGATTTTTGCCTTGTCATTAGGGAAGGTAGTCTATCGTTGTGATTTCTGTCACTCCAATGGATTGTAGCCTTTTAACTATGGAAGCTAATCTGTTGTTCATATTTTTGTTACTCCAATGGATGGTAGCATTGTCATTATGGAAGGTAGTCTATTGTCGATATTTTTGTTACTCCAATGGATGGTAGCCTTGTCATTATGGAAGGTTGTCTATTGTCGAGATTTTTGTTACTCTAATGGATGGTAGCCTTGTCATTATGGAAGGTATTCTGTTGTCGATATTTTGGTTAGTATAATGGATGGTAGCCTTGTCATTATGGAACATAGTCTATTATAGATATTTTTGTTACTCCAATTCATGGTAGCCTTGTCATTATGGAAGGTAGTTTGTTGACGAGATTTTTGTTACTCCAATGGATGGTAGCCTTGTTATTATGGAAGGTAGTCTGTTGTCGAGATTTTTGTTACTCCAATGGATGCTAGCCTTGTCATTATGGAAGGTAGTTTGTCCTTGTGATTTCTGTCACTCCAATGGATGGTAGCCTTGTCACTATGGAAGGTAGTCTGTTGTTCATATTTTCGTTACTCCAATGGATGGTAGCCTTGTCATTATGCAAGGTAGTCTATTGTCGAGATTTTTATTACTCCAATGGATGGTAGCATTATCATTATGGAAGGTTGTCTGTTGTCGAGATTTTTTTTTACTCCAATGGATGGTAGCCTTGTCATTATGGAAGGTAGTCTGTTTTCGAGATTTTTGTTACTCCAATGGATGGTAGCCTTGTGACTATTGTAGGTAGTCTGTTGTTCATATTTTTGTTACTCCAATGGATGGTAGCCTTGTAATTATGGAAGGTAGTTTTTTGTCGAGATTTTTGTTATTCCAAAGGATGGTAGCCTTGTCATTATGGAAGGTAGTTTGTTATTGATATTTTCGTTACTCCAATGGATGGGAGCCTTGTCATTATGGAAGGTAGTCTATTGTCGATATTTTTGTTACTTCAATGGATGGTAGCCTTGTCATTATGGAAGGTAGTATGTTGTCGAGATTTTTGTTATTCCAAAGGATGGTAGCCTTGTCAATATGGAAGGTAGTCTGTTATCGATATTTTTGTATTCCAATGGATGAGAGTCTTGTAATTATGGAAGGTAGTCTGTTGTCGATATTTTTGTTACTCCAATGGATGGTAGCCATGTCCTTATGGAAGGTAGTTCTTTGTCGAGATTTTTGTTATTCCAATGGATGGTAGCCTTGTCATTATGGAAGGTAGTCTATTTTCGAGATTTTTGTTACTCCGATGGATGGTAGCCTTGTGACTATTGTAGGTAGTCTGTTGTTCATATTTTTGTTACTCCAATGGATGGTAGCCTTGTCATTATGGAAGGTAGGTTTTTGTCGAGATTTTTGTTATTCCAAAGGATGGTAGCCTTGTCATTATGGAAGGTAGTTTGTTATTGATATTTTCGTTACTCCAATGGATGGGAGCCTTGTCATTATGGAAGGTAGTCTATTGTCGATATTTTTGTTACTTCAATGGATGGTAGCCTTGTCATTATGGAAGGTAGTATGTTGTCGAGATTTTTGTTATTCCAAAGGATGGTAGCCTTGTCAATATGGAAGGTAGTCTGTTATCGATATTTTTGTTATTCCAATGGATGAGAGCCTTGTAATTATGGAAGGTAGTCTGTTGTCGATATTTTTGTTACTCCAATGGATGGTAGCCTTGTCATTATGGAAGGTAGTCCGTTGTCGAGATTTTTGTTACTCCAATATATGGTAGCCTTGTCATTATGGAAGGTAGTCTGTTGTCGAGATTTTTGTTACTCCAATGGATGCAAGCCTTGTCATTATGGAAGGTAGTCTTTCGTTGTGATATCTGTCACTCCAATGGATGGTAGCCTTGTCACTATGGAAGGTAGTCTGTTGCTCGTATTTTTGTTACTCTAATGGATGGTAGCCTTGTAATTATGGAAGGTAGTCTATTGTCGAGATTTTTGTTACTCCAATGGATGGTAGCATTATCATTATGGAAGGTTGTCTGTTGTCGAGATTTTTGTTACTCCAATGGATGGTAGCCTTGTCATTATGGAAGGTAGTATGTTTTCGAGATTTTTTTAACTCCAATGGATGGTAGCCTTGTCACTATGGAAGGTAGTCTGTTGTTCATATTTGTGTTACTCCAATGGATGGTAGCCTTGTCATTATGGAAGGTAGGTTTTTGTCGAGATTTTTGTTATTCCAAAGGATGGTAGCCTTGTCATTATGGAAGGTAGTTTGTTATTGATATTTTCGTTACTCCAATGGATGGGAGCCTTGTCATTATGGAAGGTAGTCTATTGTCGATATTTTTGTTACTTCAATGGATGGTAGCCTTGTCATTATGGAAGGTAGTATGTTGTCGAGATTTTTGTTATTCCAAAGGATGGTAGCCTTGTCAATATGGAAGGTAGTCTGTTATCGATATTTTTGTTATTCCAATGGATGAGAGCCTTGTAATTATGGAAGGTAGTCTGTTGTCGATATTTTTGTTACTCCAATGGATGGTAGCCTTGTCATTATGGAAGGTAGTCCGTTGTCGAGATTTTTGTTACTCCAATATATGGTAGCCTTGTCATTATGGAAGGTAGTCTGTTGTCGAGATTTTTGTTACTCCAATGGATGCAAGCCTTGTCATTATGGAAGGTAGTCTTTCGTTGTGATATCTGTCACTCCAATGGATGGTAGCCTTGTCACTATGGAAGGTAGTCTGTTGCTCGTATTTTTGTTACTCTAATGGATGGTAGCCTTGTAATTATGGAAGGTAGTCTATTGTCGAGATTTTTGTTACTCCAATGGATGGTAGCATTATCATTATGGAAGGTTGTCTGTTGTCGAGATTTTTGTTACTCCAATGGATGGTAGCCTTGTCATTATGGAAGGTAGTATGTTTTCGAGATTTTTTTAACTCCAATGGATGGTAGCCTTGTCACTATGGAAGGTAGTCTGTTGTTCATATTTGTGTTACTCCAATGGATGGTAGCCTTGTCATTATGGAAGGTAGTTTTTTGTCGAGATTTTTGTTATTCCAAAGGATGGTAGCCTTGTCATTAAGGAAGGTAGTCTATTGTCGATATTTTTGTTACTCCAATGGATGGTAGCCTTGTCATTATGGAAGGTTATCTATTGTCGAGATTTTTGTTACTCTAATGGATGGTAGCCTTGTCATTATGGAAGGTATTCTGTTGTCGATATTTTGGTTACTATAATGGATGGTAGCCTTGTCATTATGGAACATAGTCTATTATAGATATTTTTGTTACTCCAATTCATGGTAGCCTTGTCATTATGGAAGGTAGTTTGTTGACGAGATTTTTGTTACTCCAATGGATGGTAGCCTTGTTATTATGGAAGGTAGTCTGTTGTCGAGATTTTTGTTACTCCAATGGATGCTAGCCTTGTCATTATGGAAGGTAGTCTGTCCTTGTGATTTCTGTCACTCCAATGGATGGTAGCCTTGTCACTATGGAAGGTAGTCTGTTGTTCATATTTTCGTTACTCCAATGGATGGTTGCCTTGTCATTATGGATGGTAGTCTATTGTCGAGATTTTTGTTACTCCAATGGATGGTAGCATTATCATTATGGAAGGTTGTCTGTTGTCGAGATTTTTGTTACTCCAATGGATGGTAGTCTTGTCATTATGGAAGGTAGTCTGTTTTCGAGATTTTTGTTACTACAATGGATGGTAGCCTTGTGACTATTGTAGGTAGTCTGTTGTTCATATTTTTGTTACTCCAATGGATGGTAGCCTTGTCATTATGGAAGGTAGTTTTTTGTCGAGATTTTTGTTATTCCAAAGGATGGTAGCCTTGTCATTATGGAAGGTAGTTTGTTATTGATATTTTCGTTACTCCAATGGATGGGAGCCTTGTCATTATGGAAGGTAGTCTATTGTCGATATTTTTGTTACTTCAATGGATGGTAGCCTTGTCATTATGGAAGGTAGTATGTTGTCGAGATTTTTGTTATTCCAAAGGATGGTAGCCTTGTCAATATGGAAGGTAGTCTGTTATCGATATTTTTGTTATTCCAATGGATGAGAGCCTTGTAATTATGGAAGGTAGTCTGTTGTCCATATTTTTGTTACTCCAATGGATGGTAGCCATGTCCTTATGGAAGGTAGTTCTTTGTCGAGATTTTTGTTATTCCAATGGATGGTAGCCTTGTCATTATGGAAGGTAGTCTATTTTCGAGATTTTTGTTACTCCAATGGATGGTAGCCTTGTGACTATTGTAGATAGTCTGTTGTTCATATTTTTGTTACTCCAATGGATGGTAGCGTTGTCATTATGGAAGGTAGTTTTTTGTCGAGATTTTTGTTATTCCAAAGGATGGTAGCCTTGTCATTATGGAAGGTAGTTTGTTATTGATATTTTCGTTACTCCAATGGATGGGAGCCTTGTCATTATGGAAGGTAGTCTATTGTCGATATTTTTGTTACTTCAATGGATGGTAGCGTTGTCATTATGGAAGGTAGTATGTTGTCGAGATTTTTGTTATTCCAAAGGATGGTAGCCTTGTCAATATGGAAGGTAGTCTGTTATCGATATTTTTGTTATTCCAATGGATGAGAGCCTTGTAATTATGGAAGGTAGTCTGTTGTCGATATTTTTGTTACTCCAATGGATGGTAGCCTTGTCATTATGGAAGGTAGTCCGTTGTCGAGATTTTTGTTACTCCAATATATGGTAGCCTTGTCATTATGGAAGGTAGTCTGTTGTCGAGATTTTTGTTACTCCAATGGATGCAAGCCTTGTCATTATGGAAGGTAGTCTGTCGTTGTGATATCTGTCACTCCAATGGATGGTAGCCTTGTCACTATGGAAGGTAGTCTGTTGCTCGTATTTTTGTTACTCTAATGGATGGTAGCCTTGTAATTATGGAAGGTAGTCTATTGTCGAGATTTTTGTTACTCCAATGGATGGTAGCATTATCATAATGGAAGGTTGTCTGTTGTCGAGATTTTTGTTACTCCAATGGATGGTAGCCTTGTCATTATGGAAGGTAGTATGTTTTCGAGATTTTTTTAACTCCAATGGATGGTAGCCTTGTCACTATGGAAGGTAGTCTGTTGTACATATTTCTGTTACTCCAATGGATGGTAGCCTTGTCATTATGGAAGGTAGTTTTTTGTCGAGATTTTTGTTATTCCAAAGGATGGTAGCCTTGTCATTATGGAAGGTAGTCTATTGCCGATATTTTTGTTACTCCAATGGATGGTAGCCTTGTCATTATGGAAGGTTGTCTATTGTCGAGATTTCTGTTACTCTAATGGATGGTAGCCTTGTCATTATGGAAGGTATTCTGTTGTCGATATTTTGGTTACTATAATGGATGGTAGCCTTGTCATTATGGAACATAGTCTATTATAGATATTTTTGTTACTCCAATTCATGGTAGCCTTGTCATTATGGAAGGTAGTTTGTTGACGAGATTTTTGTTACTCCAATGGATGGTAGCCTTGTTATTATGGAAGGTAGTCTGTTGTCGAGATTTTTGTTACTCCAATGGATGATAGCCTTGTCATTATGGAAGGTAGTTTGTCCTTGTGATTTCTGTCACTCCAATGGATGGTAGCCTTGTCACTATGGAAGGTAGTCTGTTGTTCATATTTTCGTTACTCCAATGGATGGTTGCCTTGTCATTATGGAAGGTAGTCTATTGTCGAGATTTTTGTTACTCCAATGGATGGTAGCATTATCATTATGGAAGGTTGTCTGTTGTCGAGATTTTTGTTAGTCCAATGGATGGTAGCCTTGTCTTTATGGAAGGTAGTCTGTTTTCGAGATTTTTGTTACTACAATGGATGGTAGCCTTGTGACTATTGTAGGTAGTCTGTTGTTCATATTTTTGTTACTCCAATGGATGGTAGCCTTGTCATTATGGAAGGTAGTTTTTTGTCGAGATTTTTGTTATTCCAAAGGATGGTAGCCTTGTCATTATGGAAGGTAGTTTGTTATTGATATTTTCGTTACTCCAATGGATGGGAGCTTTGTCATTATGGAAGGTAGTCTATTGTCGATATTTTTGTTACTTTAATGGATGGTAGCCTTGTCATTATGGAAGGTAGTATGTTGTCGAGATTTTTGTTATTCCAAAGGATGGTAGCCTTGTCAATATGGAAGGTAGTCTGTTATCGATATTTTTGTTATTCCAATGGATGAGAGCCTTGTAATTATGGAAGGTAGTCTGTTGTCGATATTTTTGTTACTCCAATGGATGGTAGCCTTGTCCTTATGGAAGGTAGTTCTTTGTCGATATTTTTGTTATTCCAAAGGATGGTAGCCTTGTCATTATGGAAGGTAGTCTGTTGTCGATATTTTTGTTACTCCAATGGATGGTAGCCTTGTCATTATGGAAGGTAGTCTGTTGTCGAGATTTTTGTTACTCCAATATATGGTAGCCTTGTCATTATGGAAGGTAGTCTGTTGTCGAGATATTTGTTACTCCAATGGATGCAAGCCTTGTCATTATGGAAGGTAGTCTGTCGTTGTGATATCTGTCACTCCAATGGATGGTAGCCTTGTCACTATGGAAGGTAGTCAGTTGCTCGTATTTTTGTTACTCTAATGGATGGTAGCCTTGTAATTATGGAAGGTAGTCTATTGTCGAGATTTTTGTTACTCCAATGGATGGTAGCATTTTCATTATGGAAGGTTGTCTGTTGTCGAGATTTTTGTTACTCCAATGGATGGTAGCCTTGTCATTATGGAAGGTAGTATGTTTTCGAGATTTTTTTAACTCCAATGGATGGTAGCCTTGTCACTATGGAAGGTAGTCTGTTGTTCATATTTGTGTTACTCCAATGGATGGTAGCCTTGTCATTATGGAAGGTAGTTTTTTGTCGAGATTTTTGTTATTCCAAAGGATGGTAGCCTTGTCATTATGGAAGGTAGTCTATTGTCGATATTTTTGTTACTCCAATGGATGGTAGCCTTGTCATTATGGAAGGTTGTCTATTGTCGAGATTTTTGTTACTCTAATGGATGGTAGGTAGCCTTGTCATTATGGAAGGTATTCTGTTGTCGATATTTTGGTTACTATAATGGATGGTAGCCTTGTCATTATGAAACATAGTCTATTATAGATATTTTTGTTACTCCAATTCATGGTAGCCTTGTCATTATGGAAGGTAGTTTGTTGACGATATTTTTGTTACTCCAATGGATGGTAGCCTTGTTATTATGGAAGGTAGTCTGTTGTCGAGATTTTTGTTACTCCAATGGATGCTAGCCTTGTCATTATGGAAGGTAGTTTGTCCTTGTGATTTCTGTCACTCCAATGGATGGTAGCCTTGTCACTATGGAAGGTAGTCTGTTGTTCATATTTTCGTTACTCCAATGGATGGTTGCCTTGTCATTATGGAAGGTAGTCTATTGTCGAGATTTTTGTTACTCCAATGGATGGTAGCATTATCATTATGGAAGGTTGTCTGTTGTCGAGATTTTTGTTACTCCAATGGATGGTAGCCTTGTCATTATGGAAGGTAGTCTGTTTTCGAGATTTTTGTTACTACAATGGATGGTAGCCTTGTGACTATTGTAGGTAGTCTGTTGTTCATATTTTTGTTACTCCAATGGATGGTAGCCTTGTCATTATGGAAGGTAGTTTTTTGTCGAGATTTTTGTTATTCCAAAGGATGGTAGCCTTGTCATTATGGAAGGTAGTTTGTTATTGATATTTTCGTTACTCCAATGGATGGGAGCCTTGTCATTATGGAAGGTAGTCTATTGTCGATATTTTTGTTACTTCAATGGATGGTAGCCTTGTCATTATGGAAGGTAGTATGTTGTCGAGATTTTTGTTATTCCAAAGGATGATAGCCTTGTCAATATGGAAGGTAGTCTGTTATCGATATTTTTGTTATTCCAATGGATGAGAGCCTTGTAATTATGGAAGGTAGTCTGTTGTCGATATTTTTGTTACTCCAATGGATGGTAGCCATGTCCTTATGGAAGGTAGTTCTTTGTCGAGATTTTTGTTATTCCAAAGGATGGTAGCCTTGTCATTATGGAAGGTAGTCTGTTGTCGATATTTTTGTTACTCCAATGGATGGTAGCCTTGTCATTATGGAAGGTAGTCCGTTGTCGAGATTTTTGTTACTCCAATATATGGTAGCCTTGTCATTATGGAAGGTATTCTGTTGTCGAGATATTTGTTACTCCAATGGATGCAAGCCTTGTCATTATGGAAGGTAGTCTGTCGTTGTGATATCTGTCACTCCAATGGATGGTAGCCTTGTCACTATGGAAGGTAGTCTGTTGCTCGTATTTTTGTTACTCTAATGGATGGTAGCCTTATAATTATGGAAGGTAGTCTATTGTCGAGATTTTTGTTACTCCAATGGATGGTAGCATTTTCATTATGGAAGGTTGTCTGTTGTCCAGATTTTTGTTACTCCAATGGATGGTAGCCTTGTCATTATGGAAGGTAGTATGTTTTCGAGATTTTTTTAACTCCAATGGATGGTAGCCTTGTCACTATGGAAGGTAGTCTGTTGTTCATATTTGTGTTACTCCAATGGATGGTAGCCTTGTCATTATGGAAGGTAGTTTTTTGTCGAGATTTTTGTTATTCCAAAGGATGGAAGCCTTGTCATTATGGAAGGTAGTCTATTGTCGATATTTTTGTTACTCCAATGGATGGTAGCCTTGTCATTATGGAAGGTTGTCTATTGTCGAGATTTTTGTTACTCTAATGGATGGTAGCCTTGTCATTATGGAAGGTATTTTGTTGTCGATATTTTGGTTGCTATAATGGATGGTAGCCTTGTCATTATGAAACATAGTCTATTATAGATATTTTTGTTACTCCAATTCATGGTAGCCTTGTCATTATGGAAGGTAGTTTGTTGACGATATTTTTGTTACTCCAATTGATGGTAGCCTTGTTATTATGGAAGGTAGTCTGTTGTCGAGATTTTTGTTACTCCAATGGATGCTAGCCTTGTCATTATGGAAGGTAGTCTGTCATTGTGATTTCTGTCACTCCAATGGATGGTAGCCTTGTTACGATGGAAGGTAGTCTGTTGCTCATATTTTCCTTACTCCAATGGATGGTTGCCTTGTCATTATGGAAGGTAGTCTATTGTCGAGATTTTTGTTACTCCAATGGATGGTAGCATTATCATTATGGAAGGTTGTCTGTTGTCGAGATTTTTGTTACTCCAATGGATGGTAGCCTTGTCATTATGGAAGGTAGTCTGTTTTTGAGATTTTTGTTACTCCAATGGATGGTAGCCTTGTGACTATTGAAGGTAGTTTGTTGTTCATATTTTTGTTACTCCAATGGATGGTAGCCTTGTCATTATGGAAGGTAGTTTTTTGTCGAGATTTTTGTTATTCCAAAGGATGGTAGCCTTGTCATTATGGAAGGTAGTTTGTTATTGATATTTTCGTTACTCCAATGGATGGGAGCCTTGTCATTATGGAAGGTAGTCTATTGTCGATATTTTTGTTACTTCAATGGATGGTAGCCTTGTCATTATGGAAGGTAGTATGTTGTCGAGATTTTTGTTATTCCAAAGGATGGTAGCTTTGTCATTATGGAAGGTAGTCTGTTATCGATATTTTTGTTACTCCAATGGATGGGAGCCTTGTAATTATGGAAGGTAGTCTATTGTCGATATTTTTCTTACTCCAATGGATGGTAGCCTTGTCCTTATGGAAGGTAGTTCTTTGTCGAGATTTTGGTTATTCCAAAGGATGGTAGCCTTGTCATTATGGAAGGTAGTCTGTTGTCGATATTTTTGTTACTCCAATGGATGGTAGCCTTGTCATTATGGAAGGTAGTCTGTTGTCGAGATTTTTGTTACTCCAATATATGGTAGCCTTGTCATTATGGAAGGTAGTCTGTTGTCGAGATTTTTGTTACTCCAATGGATGCTAGCCTTGTCATTATGGAAGGTAGTCTGTCGTTGTGATATCTGTCACTCCAATGGATGGTAGCCTTCTCACTATGGAAGGTAGTCTGTTGCTGGTATTTTTGTTACTCTAATGGATGGTAGCCTTGTCATTATGTAAGGTAGTCTATTGTCGATATTTTTGTTACTCCAATGGATGGTAGCATTATCATTATGGAAGGTTGTTTGTTGTCGAGATTTTTGTTACTCCAAAGGATGGTAGCCTTGTCATTATGGAAGGTAGTATGTTTTCGAGATTTTTTTAACTTCAATGGATGGTAGCCTTGTCACTATGGAAGGTAGTCTGTTGTTCATATTTGTGTTACTCCAATGGATTGTAGCCTTGTCATTATGGAAGGTAGTTTTTTGTCGAGATTTTTGTTATTCCAAAGGATGGTAGCCTTGTCATTATGGAAGGTAGTTTGTTGTCGATATTGTTGTTACTCCAATGGATGGGAGCCATGTCATTATGGAAGGTAGTCTGTTGTCGAGATATTTTTTACTTCAATGGATCGTAGCTTTGTCATTATGGAAGGTAGTCTGTTGTCGAGATTTTTGTTACTCCAATGGATGCTAGCCTTGTCATAATTGAAGGTAGTCTGTCATTGTGATTTCTGTAACTCCAATGGATGGTAGCCTTGTCACTATGGAAGGTAGTTTGTTGCATGTATTTTTGTTACTCTAATGGATGGTAGCCTTTTCATTATGGAAGGTAGTCTATTGTCGAGATTTTTGTTACTCCAATGGATGGTAGCATTATCATTATGGAAGGTTGTCTGTTGTCGAGATTTTTGTTACTCCAATGGATGGTAGCCTTGTCATTATGGAAGGTAGTATGTTTTCAAGATTTTTTTAACTCCAATGGATGGTAGCCTTGTAACTACGGAAGGTAGTCTGTTGTTCATATTTTTGTTACTCCAATGGATGGTAGCCTTTTCATTATGGAAGGTAGTCTGTTGTCGATATTTTTGATACTCCAATGGATGGTAGCCTAGTCATTATGGAAGGTAGTCTGTTGTCGAGATTTTTGTTACTCCAATGGATGGTAGCCTTGTCATTATGAAAGGTAGTCTGTTGTCGAGATTTTTGTTACTCCAATGGATGCTAGCCTGGTCATTATGGAAGGTAGTCTGTCATTGTGATTTCTGTCACTCCAATGGATGGTAGCCTTGTCACTATGGAAGGTAGTTTGTTGCTCGTACTTTTGTTACTCCAATGGATGGTAGCCTTATCATTATGAAAGGTAGTCTATTGTCGAGATATTTGTTACTCCAATGGATGGTAGCATTATCATTATGGAAGGTTGTCTGTTGTCGAGATTTTTGTTACTCTAATGGATGGTAGCCTTGTCATTATGGAAGGTAGTATGTTTTCGAGATTTTTGTTACTCCAATGGATGGGAGCCTTGTCATTATGGAAGGTAGTCTATTGTCGATATTTTTGTTACTTTAAAGGATGGTAGCCTTGTCATTATGGAAGGTATTATGTTGTCGAGATTTTTGTTATTCCAAAGGATGGTAGCCTTGTCATTATGGAAGGTTGTCTGTTGTCGAGATTTTTGTTACTCCAATGGATGGTAGCCTTGTCATTATGGAAGGTAGTATGTTTTCGAGATTTTTTTAACTCCAATGGATGGTAGCCGTGTCACTATGGAAGGTAGTCTGTTGTTCATATTTGTGTTACTCCAATGGATGGTAGCCTTGTCATTTTGGAAGGTAGTTTTTTGTCGAGATTTTTGTTTTTCCAAAGGATGGTAGCCTTGTCATTATGGTAGGTAGTCTGTTGTCGATATTGTTGTTACTCCAATGGATGGGAGCCTTGTCATTATGGAAGGTAGTCTATTGTCGATATTTTTGTTACTTCAATGGATGGTAGCCTTGTCATTATGGAAGGTAGTATGTTGTCGAGATTTTTGTTATTCCAAAGGATGGTAGCCTTGTCATTATGGAAGGTAGTCTGTTATCGATATTTTTGTTACTCCAATGGATGGGAGCCTTGTAATTATGGAAGGTAGTCTGTTGTCGATATTTTTGTTACTTCAATGGATGGTAGCCTTGTAATTATGGAAGGTAGTTTGTTGTCGAGATTTTTGTTACTCCAATGGATGCTAGCCTTGTCATTTTGGAAGGTAGTCTGTCATTGTGATTTCTATCACTCCAATGGATGGTAGCCTTGTCACTATGGAAGGTAGTCTGTTACTCATATTTTTGTTACTCCAATGGATGGTAGCCTTGTCCTTATGGAAGGTAGTTCTTTGTCGAGATTTTGGTTATTCCAAAGGATGGTAGCCTTGTCATTATGGAAGGTAGTCTGTTGTCGATATTTTTGTTACTCCAATGGATGGTAGCCTTGTCATTATGGAAGGTAGTCTGTTTTCGAGATTTTTGTTACTACAATGGATGGTAGCCTTGTGACTATTGTAGGTAGTCTGTTGTTCATATTTTTGTTACTCCAATGGATGGTAGCCTTGTCATTATGGAAGGTAGTTTTTTGTCGAGATTTTTGTTATTCCAAAGGATGGTAGCCTTGTCATTATGGAAGGTAGTTTGTTGTCGATATTTTTGTTACTCCAATGGATGGTAGCCTTGTCATTATGGAAGGTAGTCTGTTTTCGAGATTTTTGTTACTACAATGGATGGTAGCCTTGTGACTATTGTAGGTAGTCTGTTGTTCATATTTTTGTTACTCCAATGGATGGTAGCCTTGTCATTATGGAAGGTAGTTTTTTGTCGAGATTTTTGTTATTCCAAAGGATGGTAGCCTTGTCATTATGGAAGGTAGTCTGTTATCGATATTTTTGTTACTCCAATGGATGGGAGCCTTGTAATTATGGAAGGTAGTCTGTTGTCGATATTTTTGTTACTTCAATGGATGGTAGCCTTGTAATTATGGAAGGTAGTTTGTTGTCGAGATTTTTGTTACTCCAATGGATGCTAGCCTTGTCATTTTGGAAGGTAGTCTGTCATTGTGATTTCTATCACTCCAATGGATGGTAGCCTTGTCACTATGGAAGGTAGTCTGTTACTCATATTTTTGTTACTCCAATGGATGGTAGCCTTGTCCTTATGGAAGGTAGTTCTTTGTCGAGATTTTGGTTATTCCAAAGGATGGTAGCCTTGTCATTATGGAAGGTAGTCTGTTGTCGATATTTTTGTTACTCCAATGGATGGTAGCCTTGTCATTATGGAAGGTAGTCTGTTTTCGAGATTTTTGTTACTACAATGGATGGTAGCCTTGTGACTATTGTAGGTAGTCTGTTGTTCATATTTTTGTTACTCCAATGGATGGGAGCCTTGTCATTATGGAAGGTAGTCTATTGTCGATATTTTTGTTACTTCAATGGATGGTAGCCTTGTCATTATGGAAGGTAGTATGTTGTCGAGATTTTTGTTATTCCAAAGGATGATAGCCTTGTCAATATGGAAGGTAGTCTGTTATCGATATTTTTGTTATTCCAATGGATGAGAGCCTTGTAATTATGGAAGGTAGTCTGTTGTCGATATTTTTGTTACTCCAATGGATGGTAGCCATGTCCTTATGGAAGGTAGTTCTTTGTCGAGATTTTTGTTATTTCAAAGGATGGTAGCCTTGTCATTATGGAAGGTAGTCTGTTGTCGATATTTTTGTTACTCCAATGGATTGTAGCCTTGTCATTATGGAAGGTAGTCCGTTGTCGAGATTTTTGTTACTCCAATATATGGTAGCCTTGTCATTATGGAAGGTAGTCTGTTGTCGAGATATTTGTTACTCCAATGGATGCAAGCCTTGTCATTATGGAAGGTAGTCTGTCGTTGTGATATCTGTCACTCCAATGGATGGTAGCCTTGTCACTATGGAAGGTAGTCTGTTGCTCGTATTTTTGTTACTCTAATGGATGGTAGCCTTGTAATTATGGAAGGTAGTCTATTGTCGAGATTTTTGTTACTCCAATGGATGGTAGCATTTTAATTATGGAAGGTTGTCTGTTGTCGAGATTTTTGTTACTCCAATGGATGGTAGCCTTGTCATTATGGAAGGTAGTATGTTTTCGAGATTTTTTTAACTCCAATGGATGGTAGCCTTGTCACTATAGAAGGTAGTCTGTTGTTCATATTTGTGTTACTCCAATGGATGGTAGCCTTGTCATTATGGAAGGTAGTTTTTTGTCGAGATTTTTGTTATTCCAAAGGATGGTAGCCTTGTCATTATGGAAGGTAGTCTATTGTCGATATTTTTGTTACTCTAATGGATGGTAGCCTTGTCATTATGGAAGGTATTCTGTTGTCGATATTTTGGTTACTATAATGGATGGTAGCCTTGTCATTATGAAACATAGTCTATTATAGATATTTTTGTTACTCCAATTCATGGTAGCCTTGTCATTATGGAAGGTAGTTTGTTGACGATATTTTTGTTACTCCAATTGATGGTAGCCTTGTTATTATGGAAGGTAGTCTGTTGTCGAGATTTTTGTTACTCCAATGGATGCTAGCCTTGTCATTATGGAAGGTAGTCTGTCATTGTGATTTCTGTCACTCCAATGTATGGTAGCCTTGTTACTATGGAAGGTAGTCTGTTGCTCATATTTTCCTTACTCCAATGGATGGTTGCCTTGTCATTATGGAAGGTAGTCTATTGTCGAGATTTTTGTTACTCCAATGGATGGTAGCATTATCATTATGGAAGGTTGTCTGTTGTCGAGATTTTTGTTACTCCAATGGATGGTAGCCTTGTCATTATGGAAGGCAGTCTGTTTTTGAGATTTTTGTTACTCCAATGGATGGTAGCCTTGTGACTATTGAAGGTAGTTTGTTGTTCATATTTTTGTTACTCCAATGGATGGTAGCCTTGTCATTATGGAAGGTAGTTTTTTGTCGAGATTTTTGTTATTCCAAAGGATGGTAGCCTTGTCATTATGGAAGGTAGTTTGTTATTGATATTTTCGTTACTCCAATGGATGGGAGCCTTGTCATTATGGAAGGTAGTCTATTGTCGATATTTTTGTTACTTCAATGGATGGTAGCCTTGTCATTATGGAAGGTAGTATGTTGTCGAGATTTTTGTTATTCCAAAGGATGGTAGCTTTGTCATTATGGAAGGTAGTCTGTTATCGATATTTTTGTTACTCCAATGGATGGGAGCCTTGTAATTATGGAAGGTAGTCTATTGTCGATATTTTTCTTACTCCAATGGATGGTAGCCTTGTCCTTATGGAAGGTAGTTCTTTGTCGAGATTTTGGTTATTCCAAAGGATGGTAGCCTTGTCATTATGGAAGGTAGTCTGTTGTCGATATTTTTGTTACTCCAATATATGGTAGCCTTGTCATTATGGAAGGTAGTCTGTTGTCGAGATTTTTGTTACTCCAATGGATGCTAGCCTTGTCATTATGGAAGGTAGTCTGTCGTTGTGATATCTGTCACTCCAATGGATGGTAGCCTTCTCACTATGGAAGGTAGTCTGTTGCTGGTATTTTTGTTACTCTAATGGATGGTAGCCTTGTCATTATGTATGGTAGTCTATTGTCGATATTTTTGTTACTCCAATGGATGGTAGCATTATCATTATGGAAGGTTGTTTGTTGTCGAGATTTTTGTTACTCCAATGGATGGTAGCCTTTTCATTATGGAAGGTAGTATGTTTTCGAGATTTTTTTAACTTCAATGGATGGTAGCCTTGTCACTATGGAAGGTAGTCTGTTGTTCATATTTGTGTTACTCCAATGGATTGTAGCCTTGTCATTATGGAAGGTAGTTTTTTGTCGAGATTTTTGTTATTCCAAAGGATGGTAGCCTTGTCATTATGGAAGGTAGTTTGTTGTCGATATTGTTGTTACTCCAATGGATGGGAGCCATGTCATTATGGAAGGTAGTCTGTTGTCGAGATATTTTTTACTTCAATGGATCGTAGCTTTGTCATTATGGAAGGTAGTCTGTTGTCGAGATTTTTGTTACTCCAATGGATGCTAGCCTTGTCATAATTGAAGGTAGTCTGTCATTGTGATTTCTGTAACTCCAATGGATGGTAGCCTTGTCACTATGGAAGGTAGTTTGTTGCATGTATTTTTGTTACTCTAATGGATGGTAGCCTTTTCATTATGGAAGGTAGTCTATTGTCGAGATTTTTGTTACTCCAATGGATGGTAGCATTATCATTATGGAAGGTTGTCTGTTGTCGAGATTTTTGTTACTCCAATGGATGGTTGCCTTGTCATTATGGAAGGTAGTATGTTTTCAAGATTTTTTTAACTCCAATGGATGGTAGCCTTGTAACTACGGAAGGTAGTCCGTTGTTCATATTTTTGTTACTCCAATGGATGGTAGCCTTTTCATTATGGAAGGTAGTCTGTTGTCGATATTTTTGTTACTCCAATGGATGGTAGCATAGTCATTATGGAAGGTAGTCTGTTGTCGAGATTTTTGTTACTCCAATGGATGGTAGCCTTGTCATTATGAAAGGTAGTCTGTTGTCGAGATTTTTGTTACTCCAATGGATGCTAGCCTGGTCATTATGGAAGGTAGTCTGTCATTGTGATTTCTGTCACTCCAATGGATGGTAGCCTTGTCACTATGGAAGGTAGTTTGTTGCTCGTACTTTTGTTACTCCAATGGATGGTAGCCTTGTCATTATGAAAGGTAGTCTATTGTCGAGATATTTGTTACTCCAATGGATGGTAGCATTATCATTATGGAAGGTTGTCTGTTGTCGAGATTTTTGTTACTCTAATGGATGGTAGCCTTGTCATTATGGAAGGTAGTATGTTTTCGAGATTTTTGTTACTCCAATGGATGGGAGCCTTGTCATTATGGAAGGTAGTCTATTGTCGATATTTTTGTTACTTTAAAGGATGGTAGCCTTGTCATTATGGAAGGTATTATGTTGTCGAGATTTTTGTTATTCCAAAGGATGGTAGCCTTGTCATTATGGAAGGTTGTCTGTTGTCGAGATTTTTGTTACTCCAATGGATGGTAGCCTTGTCATTATGGAAGGTAGTATGTTTTCGAGATTTTTTTAACTCCAATGGATGGTAGCCGTGTCACTATGGAAGGTAGTCTGTTGTTCATATTTGTGTTACTCCAATGGATGGTAGCCTTGTCATTTTGGAAGGTAGTTTTTTGTCGAGATTTTTGTTTTTCCAAAGGATGGTAGCCTTGTCATTATGGTAGGTAGTCTATTGTCGATATTGTTGTTACTCCAATGGATGGGAGCCTTGTCATTATGGAAGGTAGTCTATTGTCGATATTTTTGTTACTTCAATGGATGGTAGCCTTGTCATTATGGAAGGTAGTATGTTGTCGAGATTTTTGTTATTCCAAAGGATGGTAGCCTTGTCATTATGGAAGGTAGTCTGTTATCGATATTTTTGTTACTCCAATGGATGGGAGCCTTGTAATTATGGAAGGTAGTCTGTTGTCGATATTTTTATTACTTCAATGGATGGTAGCCTTGTCATTATGGAAGGTAGTTTGTTGTCGAGATTTTTGTTACTCCAATGGATGCTAGCCTTGTCATTTTGGAAGGTAGTCTGTCATTGTGATTTCTATCACTCCAATGGATGGTAGCCTTGTCACTATGGAAGGTAGTCTGTTACTCATATTTTTGTTACTCCAATGGATGGTAGCCTTGTCCTTATGGAAGGTAGTTCTTTGTCGAGATTTTTGTTATTCTAAAGGATGGTAGCCTTGTCATTATGGAAGGTAGTCTGTTGTCGATATTTTTGTTACTCCAATGGATGGTAGCCTTGTCATTATGGAAGGTAGTATGTTGTCGAGATTTTTGTTACTCCAATGGATGGTAGCCTTGTCATTATGAAAGGTAGTCTGTTGTCGAGATTTTTGTTACTCCAATGGATGCTAGCCTGGTCATTATGGAAGGTAGTCTGTCATTGTGATTTCTGTCACTCCAATGGATGGTAGCCTTGTCACTATGGAAGGTAGTTTGTTGCTCGTACTTTTGTTACTCCAATGGATGGTAGCCTTGTCATTATGAAAGGTAGTCTATTGTCGAGATATTTGTTACTCCAATGGATGGTAGCATTATCATTATGGAAGGTTGTCTGTTGTCGAGATTTTTGTTACTCTAATGGCTGGTAGCCTTGTCATTATGGAAGGTAGTATGTTTTCGAGATTTTTGTTACTCCAATGGATGGGAGCCTTGTCATTATGGAAGGTAGTCTATTGTCGATATTTTTGTTACTTTAAAGGATGGTAGCCTTGTCATTATGGAAGGTATTATGTTGTCGAGATTTTTGTTATTCCAAAGGATGGTAGCCTTGTCATTATGGAAGGTTGTCTGTTGTCGAGATTTTTGTTACTCCAATGGATGGTAGCCTTGTCATTATGGAAGGTAGTATGTTTTCGAGATTTTTTTAACTCCAATGGATGGTAGCCGTGTCACTATGGAAGGTAGTCTGTTGTTCATATTTGTGTTACTCCAATGGATGGTAGCCTTGTCATTTTGGAAGGTAGTTTTTTGTCGAGATTTTTGTTTTTCCAAAGGATGGTAGCCTTGTCATTATGGTAGGTAGTCTGTTGTCGATATTGTTGTTACTCCAATGGATGGGAGCCTTGTCATTATGGAAGGTAGTCTATTGTCGATATTTTTGTTACTTCAATGGATGGTAGCCTTGTCATTATGGAAGGTAGTATGTTGTCGAGATTTTTGTTATTCCAAAGGATGGTAGCCTTGTCATTATGGAAGGTAGTCTGTTATCGATATTTTTGTTACTCCAATGGATGGGAGCCTTGTAATTATGGAAGGTAGTCTGTTGTCGATATTTTTATTACTTCAATGGATGGTAGCCTTGTCATTATGGAAGGTAGTTTGTTGTCGAGATTTTTGTTACTCCAATGGATGCTAGCCTTGTCATTTTGGAAGGTAGTCTGTCATTGTGATTTCTATCACTCCAATGGATGGTAGCCTTGTCACTATGGAAGGTAGTCTGTTACTCATATTTTTGTTACTCCAATGGATGGTAGCCTTGTCCTTATGGAAGGTAGTTCTTTGTCGAGATTTTTGTTATTCTAAAGGATGGTAGCCTTGTCATTATGGAAGGTAGTCTGTTGTCGATATTTTTGTTACTCCAATGGATGGTAGCCTTGTCATTATGGAAGGTAGTCTGTTGTCGAGATTTTTGTTACTCCAATATATGATAGCCTTGTCATTATGGAAGGTAGTCTATTGTCGAGATTTTTGTTACTCTACTGGATGCTAGCGTTGTCATTATGGAAGGTAGTCTGTCGTTGTGATTTCTGTCACTCCAATGGATGGTAGCCTTGTCACTATGGAAGGTAGTCTGTTGCTCGTATTTTTGTTACTCTAATGGATGGTAGCCTTGTCATTATGGAAGGTAGTCTATTGTCGAGATTTGTGTTACTCCAATGGATTGTAGCATTATCATTTTGGAAGGTTGTCTGTTGTCGAGATTTTTGTTACTCCAATGGATGGTAGCCTTTTCATTATGGAAGGTAGTATGTTTTCGAGATTTTTTAACTCCAATGGATGGTAGCCTTGTCACTATGGAAGGTAGTCTGTTGTTCATATTTGTGTTACTCCAATGGATGGTAGCCTTGTCATTTTGGAAGGTAGTTTTTTGTCGAGATTTTTGTTATTCCAAAGGATGGTAGCCTTGTCATTATGGTAGGTAGTCTGTTGTCGATATTGTTATTACTCCAATGGATGGGAGCCTTGTCATTATGGAAGGTAGTATGTTGTCGAGATATTTTTTACTTCAATGGATGGTAGCCTTGTCATTATGGAAGGTAGTCTATTTTCGAGATTTTTATTACTCCAATGGATGGTAGCATTATCATTATGGAAGGTTGTCTGTTGTCGAGATTTTTGTTACTCCAATGGATGGTAGCCTTGTCATTATGGAAGGTAGTATGTTTTCAAGATTTTTGTAACTCCAATGGATGGTAGCCTTGTCACTACGGAAGGTAGTCTGTTGTTCATATTTTTGTTACTCCAATGGATGGTAGCCTTGTCATTATGGAAGGTAGTCTGTTGTCGATATTTTTGTTACTCCAATGGATGGTAGCCTTGTCATTATGGAAGGTAGTCTATTGTCGAGATTTTTGTTACTCCAATGGATGGTAGCCTTGTCATTATGAAAGGTAGTCTGTTGTCGAGATTTTTGTTACTCCAATGGATGCTAGCCTGGTCATTATGGAAGGTAGTCTGTCATTGTGATTTCTATCACTCCAATGGATGGTAGCCTTGTCACTATGGAAGGTAGTCTGTTGCTCATATTTTTGTTACTCCAATGGATGGTACCCTTGTCCTTATGGAAGGTAGTTCTTTGTCGAGATTTTTGTTATTCCAAAGGATGGTAGCCTTGTCATTATGGAAGGTAGTCTGTTGTCGATATTGTTGTTACTCCAATGGATGGTAGCCTTGTCATTATGGAAGGTAGTCTGTTGTAGAGATTTTTGTTACTCCAATGGATGCTAGCCTTGTCATTATGGAAGGTAGTATGTCGTTGTGATTTCTGTCACTCCAATGGATGGTAGCCTTGTCATTATGGAAGGTAGTATGTCGTTGTGATTTCTGTCACTCCAATGGATGGTAGCCTTGTCACTATGGAAGGTAGTCTGTTGCTCGTATTTTTGTTACTCTAATGGATGGTAGCCTTGTCATTATGGAAGGTAGTCTATTGTCGAGATTTGTGTTACTCCAATGGATGGTAGCATTATCATTTTGGAAGGTTGTCTGTTGTCGAGATTTTTGTTACTCCAATGGATGGTAGCCTTGTCATTATGGAAGGTAGTATGTTTTCGAGATTTTTTTAACTCCAAGGGATGGTAGCCTTGTCAATATGGAAGGTAGTCTGTTGTTCATATTTGTGTTACTTTAATGGATGGTAGCCTTGTCATTTTGGAAGGTTGTTTTTTGTCGAGATTTTTTTTATTCCAAAGGATGGTAGCCTTGTCATTATGGTAGGTAGTTTGTTGTCGATATTGTTGTTACTCCAATGGATGGGAGCCTTGTCATTATGGAAGGTAGTCTGTTGTCGAGATATTTATTACTTCAATGGATGGTAGCCTTGTCATTATGGAAGGTAGTCTGTTGTCGAGATTTTTGTTACTCTAATGGATGCTAGCCTTGTCATTATGGAAGGTAGTCTGTCATTGTGATTTCTGTCACTCCAATGGATGGTAGCCTTGTCACTATGGAAGGTAGTTTGTTGCTCATATTTTTGTTACTCTAATGGATGGTAGCCTTGTCATTATGGAAGGTAGTCTATTGTCGAGATTTTTATTACTCCAATGGATGGTAGCATTATCATTATGGAAGGTTGTCTGTTGTCGAGATTTTTGTTACTCCAATGGATGGTAGCCTTGTCATTATGGAAGGTAGTATGTTTTCATGATTTTTGTAACTCCAATGGATGGTAGCCTTGTCACTACGGAAGGTAGTCTGTTGTTCATATTTTTGTTACTCCAATGGATGGTAGCCTTGTCATTATGGAAGGTAATCTGTTTTCGATATTTTTGTTACTCCAATGGATGGTAGCCTTGTCATTATGGAAGGTAGTCTATTGTCGAGATTTTTGTTACTCCAATGGATGGTAGCCTTGTCATTATGAAAGGTAGTCTGTTGTCGAGATTATTGTTACTCCAATGGATGCTATCCTGGTCATTATGGAAGGTAGTCTGTCATTGTGATTTTTGTCACTCCAATGGATGGTAGCGTTGTCACTATGGAAGGTAGTCTGTTGCTCATATTTTTGTTACTCCAATGGATGGTAGCCTTGTCATTATGGAAGGTAGTCTATTGTCGAGATTTTTGTTACTCCAATGGATGGTAGCATTATCATTATGGAAGGTTGTCTATTGTCGAGATTTTTGTTACTCCAATGGATGGTAGCCTTGTCATTATGGAAGGTAGTATGTTTTCGAGATTTTTGTTACTCCAATGGATGGTAGCCTTGTTAGTATGGAAGGTAGTCTGTTGTTCATATTTGTGTTACTCCAATGGATGGTAGCCTTGTCATTATGGAAGGTAGTTTTTTGTCGAGATTTTTGTTATTCCAAAGGATGGTAGACTTGTCATTATGGAAGGTAGTCTGTTGTCGATATTGTTGTTACTCCAATGGATGGGAGCCTTGTAATTATGGAAGGTCGTCTGTTGTCGAGATATTTTTTACTTTAATGGATGGTAGCCTTGTCATTATTGAAGGTAGTCTGTTGTAGAGATTTTTGTTACTCCAATGGATGCTAGCCTTGTCATTGTGGAAGGTAGTATGTCATTGTGATTTCTGTCACTCCAATGGATGGTAGCCTTGTCACTATGGAAGGTAATCTGTTGCTCGTATTTTTGTTACTCCAATGGATGGTAGCCTTGTCATTATGGAAGGTAGTCTATTGTCGATATTTTTGTTACTCCAATGGATGGTAGCATTATCATTATGGAAGGTTGTCTGTTGTCGAGATTTTTGTTACTCCAATGGATGGTAGCCTTGTCATTATGGAAGGTAGTATGTTTTCAAGATTTTTGTTACTCCAATGGATGGTAGCCTTGTCAGTATGGTAGGTAGTTTGTTGTTCATATTTGTGTTACTCCAATGGATGGTAGCCTTGTCATTATGGAAGGTAGTTTTTTGTCGAGATTTTTGTTATTCCAAAGGATGGTAGCCTTGTCATTATGTAAGGTAGTCTATTGTCGATATTGTTGTTACTCCAATGGATGGGAGCCTTGTCATTATGGAAGGTAGTCTGTTGTCAAGATATTTTTTACTTCAATGGATGGTAGCCTTGTCATTATGGAAGGTAGTTTGTTGTCGAGATTTTTGTTACTCCAATGGATGGTAGCCTTGTCATTATGGAAGGTAGTCAGTCATTGTGATTTATGTCACTCCAATGGATGGTAGCCTTGTCACTATGGATGTTATTCTATGTTCATATTTTTGTTACTCCAATGGATGGTAGCCTTGTCATTATGGACGATAGTCTATTGTCGAGATTATTGTTACTCCAATGGATGGTAGCCTTGTCATTATGGAAGGTTGTCTGTTGTCGAGATTTTTGTTACTCTAATGGATGGTAGCCTTGTCATTATCGAAGGTAGTCTATTGTCGAGATTTTTGTTACTCCAATGGATGGTAGCATTATCATTATGGAAGGTAGTCTGTTGTCGATATCTTTGTTACTCCAATGCATAGTAGCCTTGTCATCATGGAAGGTAGTTTGTTGTTTAGATTTTTGTTATTCCAATGAATGGTAGCCTTGTCATTATGGAAGGTAGTCTGTTGTCGAGATTTTTTTTACTCCAATGGCTTTTAGCCTTGTCATTAGGGAAGGTAGTCTATCGTTGTGATTTTTGTCACTCCAATGGATTTTTGCCTTTTAACTATGGAAGCTAGTCTGTTGGTTATATTTTTGTTACTCCAATGGATGGTAGCCTTGTCATTATGGAAGGTAGTCTATTGTCGATATTTTTGTTACTCCAATGGATGGTATCCTTGTCATTATGGAAGGTTGTCTATTGTCGAGATTTTTGTTACTCTAATGGATGGTAGCCTTGTCATTATGGAAGGTATTTTGTTGTCGATATTTTGGTTACTATAATGGATGGTAGCCTTGTCATTATGGAACATAGTCTATTATAATTATTTTTGTTACTCCAATTCATGGTAGCCTTGTCGTTATGGAAGGTAGTCTGTTGACGAGATTTTTGTTACTCCAATGGATGTTAGCCTTGTCATTATGGAAGGTAGTCTGTCGTTGTGATTTCTGTCACTCCAATTGATGGTAGCCTTGTCACTATGGAAGGTAATTTGTTGCTCATATTTTTGTTACTCCAATGTATGGTAGCCTTGTCATTATGGAAGGTAGTCTATTGTCGAGATTTTTGTTACTCCAATGGAAGGTAGCATTATCATTATGGAAGGTTGTCTGTTGTCGAGATTTTTGTTACTCCAATGGATGGTAGCCTTGTCATTATGGAAGGTAGTCTATTTTCGAGATTTTTGTTACTCCAATGGATGGTAGCCTTATTACTATGGAAGGTAGTTTGTTGTTCATATTTTTGTTACTCAAATGGATGGTAACCTTGTCATTATGGAAGGTAGTTTTTTGTTGATATTTTTGTTATTCCAAAGGATGGTAGCCTTGTCATTATGGAAGGTAGTCTGTTATCGATATTTTTGTTACTCCAATGGATGGGAGCCTTGTCATTATGGAAGGTAGTCTCTTGTCGATATTTTTGTTACTTCAATGGATGGTAGCCTTGTCATTATGGAAGGTAGTATGTTGTCGAGATTTTTGTTATTCCAAAGGATGGTAGCCTTGTCACTATGGAAGGTAGTTTGTTCCTCATATTTTTGTTACTCCAATGGATGGTCACCTTGTCATTATGGAAGGTAGTCTATTGTCCAGATTTTTGTTACTCCAATGGATGGTAGCATTATCATTATGGAAGGTTGTTTGTTGTCGAGATTTTTGTTACTCCAAAGGATGGTAGCCTTGTCATTATGGAAGGTAGTCTATTTTCGAGATTTTTGTTACTCCAATGGATGGTAGCCTTGTCACTATGGAAGGTAGTCAGTTGTCGATATTTTTGTTACTCCAATGGATGGGAGCCTTGTCATTATGGAAGGTAGTCTGTTGTTGATATTTTTGTTACTCCAATGGATGGTAGCCTTGTCATTATGGAAGGTAGTATGTTTTCGAGATTTTTGTTACTCCAATGGATGGTAGCCTTGTCACTATGGAAGGTAGTCTGTTGTTCATATTTGTGTTACTCCAATGGATGGTAGCCTTGTCATCATGGAAGGTAGTTTTTTGTCGAGATTTTTGTTATTCCAAAGGATGGTAGCCTTGTCAATATGGAAGGTAGTCTGTTGTCGATATTGTTGTTACTCCAATGGATGAGAGCCTTGTCATTATGGAAGGTTGTCTGTTGTCGAGATATTTTTTACTTCAATGGATGGTAGCCTTGTCATTATGGAAGGTAGTTTGTTGTCGAGATTTTTTTTACTCCAATGGATGCTAGGCTTGTCATTATGGAATGTAGTCTGTCATTATGATTTATGTCACTCCAGTGGATGTTAGCCATGTCACTACGGAAGGTATTCTGTTGTTCATATTTTTGTTACTCCAATGGATGGTAGCCTTGTCATTATGGACGGTAGTCTATTGTCGAGAAATTTGTTACTCCAATGGATGGTAGCCTTGTCATTATGGAAGGTTGTCTGTTGTCGAGATTTTTGTTACTCTAATGGATGGTAGCCTTGTCATTATCGAAGGTAGTCTGTTATCAAGATTCTTGTTACTCCAATGGATGGTAGCATTATCATTATGGAAGGTAGTCTGTTGTTGATATATTTGTTACTCCAATACATAGTAGCCTTGACATCATGAAAGGTAGTATGTTGTCTAGATTTTTGTTATTCCAATGAATGGTAGCCTTGTCATTATGGAAGGTAGTCTGTTGTCGAGATTTTTTTTACTCCAATGGATTTTAGCCTTGTCATTAGGGAAGGTAGTCTATCGTTGTGATTTATGTCACTCCAATGGATTTTTGCCTTTTAACTATGGAAGCTAGTCTGTTGGTCATATTTTTGTTACTCAAATTGATGGTAGCCTTGTCATTATGGAAGGTAGTCGATTGTCGATATTTTTGTTACTCCAATGGATGGTATCCTTGTCATTATGGAAGGTTGTCTATTGTCGAGATTTTTGTTACTCTAATGGATGGTAGCCTTGTCATTGTGGAAGGTATTCTGTTGTCGATATTTTGGTTACTATAATGTATAGTAGCCTTGTCATTATGGAACATAGTTTATTATAATTATTTTTGTTACTCCAATTCATGGTAGCCTTGTCATTATGGAAGGTAGTTTGTTGACGAGATTTTTGTTACTCCAATGGATGGTAGCCTTGTCATTATGGAAGGTAGTGTGTTGTCGAGATTTTTTTTACTCCAATTGCTTTTAGCCTTGTCATTATGGAAGGTAGTCTATCATTGTGATTTTTGTCACTCCAATGGATTTTTGCCTTTTAACTATGGAAGCTAGTCTGTTGGTTATATTTTTGTTACTCCAATGGATGGTAGCCTTGACATTATGGAAGGTAGTCTATTGTCGATATTTTTGTTACTCCAATGAATGGTATCCTTGTCATTATGGAAGGTTGTCTATTGTCGAGATTTTTGTTACTCTAATGGATGGTAGCCTTGTCATTATGAAAGGTATTTTGTTGTCGATATTTTGGATACTATAATGGATGGTAGCCTTGTCATTATGGAACATAGTCTATTATAATTATTTTTGTTACTCCAATTCATGGTAGCCTTGTCGTTATGGAAGGTAGTCTGTTGACGAGATTTTTGTTACTCCAATGGATGGTAGCATTGTCATTATGGAAGGTAGTCTGTTGTCGAGATTTTTGTTACTCCAATGGATGCTAGCCTTGTCATTATGGAAGGTAGTCTGTCGTTGTGATTTCTGTCACTCCAATGGATGGTAGCCTTGTCACTATGGAAGGTAGTTTGTTGCTCATATTTTTGTTACTCCAATGGATGGTAGCCTTGTCATTATGGAAGGTAGTCTATTGTCGAGATTTTTGTTACTCCAATGGAAGGTAGCATTATCATTATGGAAGG
Source organism: Vicia faba (assembly GCA_948472305.1). Lineage (NCBI taxonomy): Eukaryota > Viridiplantae > Streptophyta > Magnoliopsida > Fabales > Fabaceae > Vicia > Vicia faba. Next base: position 559,310,264 of record OX451739.1, read on the forward strand.
TTGTCTGTTGTCGATATTTTTGTTACTCCAATGGATGGTAGCCTTGTCATTATGGAAGGTAGTCTGTTTTCGAGATTTTTGTTACTCCAATGGATGGTAGCCTTATTACTATGGAAGGTAGTTTGTTGTTCATATTTTTGTTACTCAAATGGATGGTAGCCTTGTGATTATGGAAGGTAGTTTTTTGTCGATATTTTTGTTATTCCAAAGGATGGTAGCCTTGTCATTATGGAAGGTAGTCTGTTATTGATATTTTTGTTACTCCAATGGATGGGAGCCTATTCATTATGGAAGGTAGTCTCTTGTCGATATTTTTGTTACTTCAATGGATGGTAGACTTGTCATTATGGAATGTAGTATGTTGTCGAGATTTTTGTTATTCCAAAGGATGGTAGCCTTGTCACTATGGAAGGTAGTTTGTTGCTCATATTTTTGTTACTTCAATGGATGGTCGCCTTGTCATTATGGAAGGTAGTCTATTGTCCAGATTTTTGTTACTCCAATGGATGGTAGCATTATCATTATGGAAGGTTGTTTGTTGTCGAGATTTTTGTTACGCCAAAGGATGGTAGCCTTGTCATTATGGAAGGTAGTCTATTTTCGTGATTTTTGTTACTCCAATGGATGGTAGCCTTGTCACTCTGGAAGGTAGTTTGTTGTTCATATTTTTGTTACTCCAATGGATGGTAGCCTTGTCATTATGGAAGGTAGTTTTTTGTCGAGATTTTTGTTATTACAAAGGATGTTAGCCTTGTCATATGGAAGGTAGTCAGTTGTCGATATTTTTGTTACTCCAATGGATGGGAGCCTTGTCATTATGGAAGGTAGTCTGTTGTTGATATTTTTGTTACTCCAATGGATGGTAGCCTTGTCATTATGGAAGGTAGTATGTTTTCGAGATTTTTGTTACTCCAATGGATGGTATCCTTGTCACTATGGAAGGTAGTTTGTTGTTCATATTTGTGTTACTCCAATGGATGGTAGCCTTGTCATTATGGAAGGTAGTTTTTTGTCGAGATTTTTGTTATTCCAAAGATGGTAGCCTTGTCATTATGGAAGGTAGTCTGTTGTCGATATTGTTGTTACTCCAATGGATGGGAGCCTTGTCATTATGGAAGGTAGTCTGTTGTCGAGATATTTTTTACTTCAATGGATGGTAGCCTTGTCATTATGGAAGGTAGTTTATTGTCGAGATTTTTGTTACTCCAATGGATGCTAGCCTTGTCATTATGGAATGTAGTCTGTCATTATGATTTATGTCACTCCAGTGGATGGTAGCCATGTCACTGTGGAAGGTATTCTGTTGTTCATATTTTTGTTACTCCAATGGATGGTAGCCTTGTCATTATGGACGGTAGTCTATTGTCGAGATTTTTGTTACTCCAATGGATGGTAGCCTTGTCATTATGGAAGGTTGTCTGTTGTCGAGATTTTTGTTACTCTAATGGATGGTAGCCTTGTCATTATCGAAGGTAGTCTATTGTCAAGATTTTTGTTACTCCAATGGATGGTAGCATTATCATTATGGAAGGTAGTCTGTTGTTGATATCTTTGTTACTCCAATACATAGTAGCCTTGACATCATGAAAGGTAGTATGTTGTCTAGATTTTTGTTATTCCAATGAATGGTAGCCTTGTCATTATGGAAGGTAGTCTGTTGTCGAGATTTTTTTTACTCCAATGGATTTTAGCCTTGTCATTAGGGAAGGTAGTCTATCGTTGTGATTTATGTCACTCCAATGGATTTTTGCCTTTTAACTATGGAAGCTAGTCTGTTGGTCATATTTTTGTTACTCAAATTGATGGTAGCCTTGTCATTATGGAAGGTAGTCTATTGTCGATATTTTTGTTACTCCAATGGATGGTATCCTTGTCATTATGGAAGGTTGTCTATTGTCGAGATTTTTGTTACTCTAATGGATGGTAGCCTTGTCATTATGGAAGGTATTCTGTTGTCGATATTTTGGTTACTATAATGTATAGTAGCCTTGTCATTATGGAACATAGTCTATTATAATTATTTTTGTTACTCCAATTCATGGTAGCCTTGTCATTATGAAAGGTAGTATGTTGTCGAGCTTTTTGTTATTCCAAAGGATGGTTGCCTTGTCACTATGGAAGGTAGTCTGTTGCTCATATTTTTGTTACTCCAATGGATGGTCGCCTTGTAATTATAGAAGGTAGTCTATTGTCCAGATTTTTGTTACTCCAATGGATGGTAGCATTATCATTATGGAAGGTTGTTTGTTGTCGAGATTTTTGTTACTCCAAAGGATGGTAGCCTTGTCATTATGGAAGGTAGGCTGTTTTCGAGATTTTTGTTACTCCAATGGATGGTAGCCTTGTCACTATGGAAGGTAGTTTGTTGTTCATATTTTTGTTACTCCAATGGATGCTAGCCTTGTCATTATGGAATGTAGTCTGTCATTATGATTTATGTCATTCCAGTGGATGGTAGCCATGTCACTATGGAAGGTATTCTGTTGTTCATATTTTTGTTACTCCAATGGATGGTAGCCTTGTCATTATGGACGGTAGTCTATTGTCGAGATTTTTGTTACTCCAATGGATGGTAGCCTTGTCATTATGGAAGGTTGTCTGTTGTCGAGATTTTTGTTACTCTAATGGATGGTAGCCTTGTCATTATCGAAGGTAGTCTATTGTCAAGATTTTTGTTACTCTAATGGATGGTAGGATTATCATTATGGAAGGTAGTCTGTTGTTGATATCTTTGTTACTCCAATACATAGTAGCCTTGACATCATGGAAGGTAGTCTGTTTTCTAGATTTTTGTTATTCCAATGAATGGTAGCCTTGTCATTATGTAAGGTAGTTTTTTGTCGAGATTTTTGTTACTCCAATGGATTTTAGCCTTGTCATTAGGGAAGGTAGTCTATCATTGTGATTTCTGTCACTCCAATGGATTTTTGCCTTTTAACTATGGAAGCTAGTCTGTTGGTCATATTTTTGTTACTCAAATTGATGGTAGCCTTGTCATTATGGAAGGTAGTCTATTGTCGATATTTTTGTTACTCCATTGGATGGTATCCTTGTCATTATGGAAGGTTGTCTATTGTCGAGATTTTTGTTACTCTAATGGATGGTAGCCTTGTCATTATGGAAGGTATTCTGTTGTAGCTATTTTGGTTACTATAATGGATAGTAGCCTTGTCATTATGGAACATAGTCTATTATAATTATTTTTGTTACTCCAATTCATGGTAGCCTTGTCATTATGGAAGGTAGTCTGTTGACGAGATTTTTGTTACTCCAATGGATGGTAGCATTGTCATTATGGAAGGTAGTCTGTTGTCGAGATTTTTGTTAGTCCAATGGATGCTAGCCTTGTCATTATGGAAGGTAGTCTGTCGTTGTCATTTCTGTCACTCCAATGGATGGTAGCCTTGTCACTATGGAAGGTAGTTTGTTGCTCATATTTTTGTTACTCAAATGGATGGTAGCGTTATCATTATGGAAGGTTGTCTGTTGTCGAGATTTTTGTTACTCCAATGGAAGGTAGCATTATCATTATGGAAGGTTGTCTGTTGTCGAGATTTTTGTTACTCCAATGGATGGTAGCCTTGTCATTATGGAAGGTAGTCTGTTTTCGAGATTTTTGTTACTCCAATGGATGGTAGCCTTATTACTATGGAAGGTAGTCTGTTGTTCATATTTTTGTTACTCAAATGGATGGTAGCCTTGTCATTATGGAAGGTAGTTTTTTATCTAGATTTTTGTTCATCCAAAGGATGGTAGCCTTGTCATTATAGAAGGTAGTCTGTTATCGATATTTTTGTTACTCCAATGAATGGGAGCCTTGTCATTATGGAAGTTAGTCTCTTGTCGATATTTTTGTTACTTCAATGGATGGTAGCCTTGTCATTATGGAAGGTAGTATGTTGTCGAGATTTTTGTTATTCCAAAGGATGGTTGCCTTGTCACTATGGAAGGTAGTCTGTTGCTCATATTTTTGTTAATCCAATGGATGGCCGCCTTGTCATTATGGAAGGTAGTCTATTGTCCAGATTTTTGTTACTCCAATGGATGGTAGCATTATCATTATGGAAGGTTGTTTGTTGTCGAGATTTTTGTTACTCCAAAGGATGGTAGCCTTGTCATTATGGAAGGTAGTCTGTTTTCGAGATTTTTGTTACTCCAATGGATGGTAGCCTTGTCACTATGGAAGGTAGTTTACTGTTCATATTTTTGTTACTCCAATGGATGGTAGCCTTGTCATTATGGAAGGTAGTTTTTTGTCGAGATTTTTGTTATTCCAAAGGATGTTAGCCTTGTTATTATGGAAGGTAGTCAATTGTCGATATTTTTGTTACTCCAATGGATGGGAGCCTTGTCATTATGGAAGGTAGTCTGTTATTGATATTTTTGTTACTTCAATGGATGATAGCCTTGTCATTATGGAAGGTAGTTTGTTGTCAATATTTTTGTTACTCCAATGGATGCTAGCCTTGTCATTATGGAAGGTAGTCTGTCATTGTGATTTTTGTCACTCCAATGGATGGTAGCCTTGTCACATTGGAAGGTAGTCTGTTGCTTATATTTTTGTTACTCCAATGGATGGTAGCCTTGTCATTATGGAAGGTAGTCTATTATCGAGATTTTTGTTACTCCAATGGATTGTAGCATTATCATTATGGAAGGTTTTCTGTTGTCGAGATTTTTGTTACTCCAATGGATGGTAGCCTTGTGATTATGGAAGGTAGTCTATTTTTGAGATTTTTGTTACTCCAATGGATGATAGCCTTGTCATTATGGAAGGTAGTTTATTGTCGAGATTTTTGTTATTCCAAAGGATGATAGGCTTTTTATTATGGAAGGTAGTCTATTGTCGATATTTTTGTTACTCCAATGGATGGGAGCCTTGTCATTATGGAAGGTAGTTTGTTGTTGAGATTTTTGTTACTTTAATGGATGGTAGCCTTGTCATTATGGAAGGTAGTTTGTTGTCGAGATTTTTGTTACTCCAATGGATGCTAGCCTTATCATTATGGAAGGTACTCCGTCATTGTGATTTATGTCACGCCAATGGATGGTAGCCTTGTCACTATGGAAGGTATTCTATTGTTCATATTTTTGTTACTCTAATGGATGGTATCCTTGTCATTGTCGAAGGTAGTCTATTGTCGAGATTTTTGTTACTCAAATTGATGGTAGCATTATCATTATGGAAGGTAGTCTGTTGTCGATATCTTTTTTACTCCAATGCATAGTAGCTTTGTCATTATGGAAGGTAGTCTGTTGTCTAGATTTTTGTTATTCTAATGAATGGTAGCCTTGTCATTATGGAAGGTAGTTTGTTGTTGAGATTTTTGTTACTCCAATGGATTCTAGCCTTGTAATTATGGAAGGTAGTATGTCGTTGTGATTTGTGTCACTCCAATGGATATTTGCCTTGTCACTATGGAAGGTAGTCTATTGTTCATATTTTTGTTACTCCAATGGATGGTAGCCTTGTCATTATGGAAGGTTGTCTGTTGTCGAGATTTTTGTTACTCCAATGGATGGTAGCCTTATCATTATGGAAGGTAGTCTGTTTTCGAGATTTTTGTTACTCCAATGTATGGTATCCTTGTCATTATGGAAGGTAGTATGTTGTCGAGATTTTTGTTACTCCAATGGATGCTAGCCTTGTCATTATGGAAGGTCGTATGTCGTTGTGATAACTGTCACTCCAATGGATGGTAGCCTTCTCACTATGGAAGGTAGTCTGTTGTTCATATTTTTGTTACTCCAATGGATGGTAGCCTTGTCATTATGGAAGGTAGTCTGTTGTCGAGATTTTTGTTACTCCAATGGATGCTAGCATTGTCATTATGGAAGGTAGTTTGTTTTTGAGATTTTTGTTATTCCAATGGATGGTAGGCTTGTCATTATGGATGGTAGTCTGTTGTCGAGATTTTTGTTACTCCAATGGATGGTATCATTGGCATTATAGATGGTAGTCTATTGTCGAAATTTTTGTTATTCCAATGGATTGTAGCCTCGTCTTTATGGAACGTAGTTTGTTGTCGATGTTTTTGTTACTCCAATGGATGGTATCGTTGTCACTATGGAAGGTAGTCTATTGTTCATATTTTTGTTACTCCAATGGATGGTAGCCTTGTCATTATGGAAGGGAGTCTATTGTCGAGATTTTTGGTACTCCAACAGATAGTAGCATTATCATTATGGAATGTTGTCTGTTGTCGAGATTTTTGTTACTCCAATGGATGGTAGCCTTATCATTATGGAAGGTAGTATGTTTTCGAGATTTTTGTTACTCCAATGGATGCTAGCCTTGTCATTATGGAAGGTCGTGTGTCGTTGTGATTTATGTCACTCCAATGGATGGTAGCCTTGTCACTATGGAAGGTAGTCTGTTGTTCATATTTTTGTTACTCCAATTGATGGTAGCCTTGTCATTATGGAAGGTAATCTATTGTCGAGATTTTTTTTACTCCAATGGATGGTAGCCTTGTCATTATGGAAAATTGTCTATTGTCGAGATTTTTGTTACTCTAATAGATGGTAGCCTTGACATTAAGAAAGGTAGTATGTTTTCGAGATATTTGTTACTTCAATGGATGGTAGCCTTGTCATTATGGAAGGTAGTCTGTTGTCGAGATTTTTGTTACTCTAATGGATGGTATCATTGTCATTATGGATGGTAGTCTATGGTCGACATTTTTGTTATAACAATGGATTGTAGCTTTATCATTATGGAACGTAGTCTGTTGTCGATGTTTTTGTTACTCCAATGGATGGTATCCTTGTCATCATGGAAGGTAGTTTGTTATCGAGATTTTTGTTATTCCAATGGATGGTAGCCTGGTCATTATGGAAGGTAGTCTGTTGTCGAGATTTTTGTTACTCCAATGGATGCTAGCCTTATCATTATGGAAGGTAGTTTGTTTTCGAGATTTTTGTTACTCCAATGGATGGTAGGCTTGTCATTATGGATGGTAGTCTGTTGTCGAGATTTTTGTTACTCCAATGGATGGTATCATTGCCATTATAAATGGTAGTCTATTGTCGTAATTTTGTTATTCCAATGGATTGTAGCCTCGTCTTTATGGAACGTAGTTTGTTGTCGATGTTTTTGTTACTCCAATGGATGGTATCTTTGTCATTATGGAAGGTAGTTTGTTGTCGAGATTTTTGTTACTCCAATGGATGGTAGCCTTGTCATTATGGAAGGTAGTCTATTGTCGATATTTTTGTTACTCCAATGGATGGTAGCCTTGTCATTATGGAAGGTAGTCCGTTGCGGAGATTTTTGTTACTTCAATGGATGGTAGCCTTATCATTATGGAAGGTAGTTTGTTGTAGAGATTTTTGTTACTCCAATGGATGCTAGCCTTGTCATTAGGGAAGGTAGTATATCGTTGTTCTTTCTGTCACTCCAATGGACTGTAGCCTTGTAACTATGGAAGTTAGTCTGTTGTTTATATTTTTGTTACTCCAATGGATGTTAGCCTTGTCATTATGAAAGGAAGTCTGTTTTCGAGATTTTTGTTACTCCAATGTATGGTAGCATTATCATTATGGAAGGTAGTCTTTCGTTGTGATTTTTGACACTCCAATGGATGGTAGCCTTGTCACTATGGAAGGTAGTCTTTTGCTCATATTTTTGTTACTCCAATGGATGGTATCCTTGTCATTATGGAAGGTAGTCTATTGTCGATATTTTTGTTACTCCAATAGATGGTTGCATTATCATTATAGAAGGTTGTATGTTGTCGAGATATTTGTTACTCGAATGGATGGTAGCCTTGTCATTATGGAAGGTAGTCTGTTTTCGACATTTTTGTTACTCAAACGGATTGTAGCCTTGTCACTATGGAAGCTAGTTTGTTGTTCATATTTTTGTTATTCCAATGGATGGTAGCCTTGTCATTATGGAAGGAAGTTTGTTGTCGAGATTTTTGTTATTCCAAAGGATGGTAGCCTTGTCATTATTGAAGGTAGTCTGTTGTCGATATTTTTGTTACTCCAATGGATGGGAGCCTTGTCATTATGGAAGTTAGTCTATTGCTGATATTTTTGTTACTTTAATGGATGGTAGCCTTGTCATTATGGAAGGTAGTTTGTTGTCAATATTTTTGTTACTCCAATGGATTCTAGCCTTGTCATTTTGGAAGGTAGTCTGTCATTGTGATTTCTGTCACTCCAATGGATGGTAGCCTTGTCACAATGGAAGGTAGTCTGTTGCTCATATTTTTATTACTCGAATGGATGGTAGCCTTGTCATTATGGAAGGTAGTCCATTGACGAGATTTTTGTTACTCCAATGGATGGTAGCATTATCATTATGGAAGGTTTTCTATTGTCGAGATTTTTGTTACTCCAGTGGATGGTATCCTTGTCATTATGGAAGGTTGTCTCTTGTCGAGATTTTTGTTACTCCAATGGATTGTAGCCTTGTCATTATCGAAGGTAGTCTATTGTCGAGATTTTTGTTACCCCAATGTATGGTAGCATTATCATTATGGAAGGTAGTCTGTTGTCGATATCTTTGTTACTCCAATGCATAATAGCTTTGTCATTATGGAAGGTAGTCTGTTGATAGATTTTTGTTATTCCAATGAATGGTAGCCTTGTCATTATGGAAGATAGTCTTTTGTTGAGATTTTTGTTACTCCAATGGATTCTAGCCTTGTCATTATGGAAGGTAGTATGTCGTTGTGATTTGTGTCACTCCAATGGATATTAGCCTTGTCACTATGGAAGGTAGTCTATTGTTCATATTTTTGTTACTCCAATGGATGGTAGCCTTGTCATTATGGAAGGTAGTATATTTTCGAGATTTTTGGTACTCCAACAGATGGTAGCATTATCATTATGGAAGGATGAATGTTGTCGAGATTTTTGTTACTCCAATGGATGGTAGCCTTATCATTATGGAAGGTAGTCTTTTTTCGAGATTTTTGTTACTCCAATGGATGGTAGCCTTATCATTATGGAAGGTAGTTTGTTGTAGAGATTTTTGTTACTCCAATGGATGCTAGCCTTGTCATTAGGGAAGGTAGTATGTCGTTGTGATTTCTGTCACTCCAATGGATGGTAGCCTTGTCACTATGGAAGGTAGTCTGTTGTTCATATTTTTGTTACTCCAATGGATGGTAGCCCTGTCATTATGGAAGGTAGTCTATTGTCGAGATTTTTGTTACTCCAATGGATGGTAGCCTTGACATTATGGAAAATTGTCTATTGTCAAGATTTTTGTTATTCTAATAGATGGTAGCCTTGACATTAAGAAAGGTAGTCTGTTTTCGAGATATTTGTTACTTCAATGGATGGTAGCCTTGTCATTATGGAAGGTAGTCTTTTGTCTAGATTTTTGTTACTCCAATGGATGGTATCATTGTCATTATGGATGGTAGTCTATTATCGACATTTTTGTTATTCCAATGGATTATAGCCTTATCATTATGGAACATAGTCTGTTGTCAATGTTTTTGTTACTCCAATGGATGGTATCCTTGTCATCATGGAAGGTAGTTTGTTGTCGAGATTTTTGTTATTCCAATGGATGGTAGCCTAGTCATTATGGAAGGTAGTCTGTTGTCGAGATTTTTGTTACTCCAATGGATGTTAGCCTTGTCATTATGGAAGGTAGTTTGTTTTCGAGATTTTTGTTACTCCAATGGATGGTAGGCTTGTCATTATGGATGGTAGTCTGTTGTCGAGATTTTTGTTAATCCAATGGATGGTATCATTGGCATTATAGATGGTACTATTGTCGAAATTTTTGTTATTCCAATGGACTGTAGCCTCGTCTTTATGGAACGTAGTTTGTTGTCGATGTTTTTGTTACTCTAATGGATGGTATCGTTGTCATTATGGAAGGTAGTTTGTTGTCGAGATTTTTGTTACTCCAATGGATGGTAGCCTTGTCATTATGGAAGGAAGTCTGTTGTCGATATTTTTGTTACTCCAATGGATGGTAGCCTTGTCATTATGGAAGGTAGTCCGTTGCCGAGATTTTTGTTACTTCAATGGATGGTATCCTTAGCATTATGGAAGGTAGTTTGTTGTAGAGATTTTTGTTACTCCAATGGATGCTAGCGTTGTCATTAGGGAAGGTAGTATATCGTTGTTCTTTCTGTGACTCCAATGGATTGTAGCCTTGTAACTATGGAAGTTAGTTTGTTGTTTATATTTTTGTTACTCCAATGGATGGTAGCCTTGTAATTATAGAAGGAAGTCTGTTTTCGAGATTTTTGTTACTCCAATGGATGCTAGCCTTGTCATTCTAGAAGGTAGTCTGTCGTTGGGATTTTTGTCACTCCAATGGATGGTAGCCTTGTCATTATGGAAGGTAGTCTGTTGCTCATATTTTTGTTACTCCAATGGATGGTATCCTTGTCATTATGGAAGGTAGTCTATTGTCGAGATTTTTGTTACTCCAATAGATGGTGGCATTGTCATTATGGAAGGTTTTATGTTGTCGAGATATTTGTTACTCGAATGGATGGTAGCCTTGTCATTATGGAAGGTAGTCTATTTTCGACATTTTTGTTACTCCAATGGATGGTAGCCTTGTCACTATGGAAGTTAGTTTGTTGTTCATATTTTTGTTATTCCAATGGATGGTAGCCTTGTCATTATGGAAAGAAGTTTTTTGTCGAGATTTTTGTTATTCCAAAGGATGGTAGCCTTGTCATTATTGAAGGTAGTCTGTTGTCGATATTTTTTTTACTTCAATGGATGGTAGCCTTGTCATTATGGAAGGTAGTTTGTTGTCGAGATTTTTGTTACTCCAATGGATGCTAGCCTTGTCATTATGGAAGGTAGTTGGTCGTTGTGATTTATGTCACTCTAATGGATGGTAGCCTTGTCACTATGGAAGGTATTCTGTTGTTCAGATTTTTGTTACTCCAATGGATGGTAGCCTTGTCGTTATGGAAGGTAGTCTACTGTCGAGATTTTCGTTACTCCAATGGATGGTAGCCATGTAATATTAAAAGGTTGTCTGTTGTCTAGATTTTTGTTACTCTAATGGATGGTAGCCTTGTCATTATCGAAGGTAGTTTGTTTTTGAGATTTTTGTTACTGTAATGGATGGTAGCCTTGTCATTATGGAAGGTAGTTTGTTCTCGACATCTTTGTAACTCCAATGGATTGTAGCCTTGTCATTATGGAAAGAAGTCTGTTGTCGAGATTTTTGTTACAACAATGGATGCTAGCCTTGTCATTATGGAAGGTAGTCTGTCGTTGTGATTTCTGTCACTCCAATGGATCATAGCCTTGTCACTATGGAAGGAAGTCTATTTTTCATATTTGTGTTACTCCAATGGATGGTAGCCTTGTCATTATGGAAGGTAGTCTGTTTTCGAGATTTTTGTTACTCCAATGTATGGTAGCATTATCATTATGGAAGGTAGTCTGTCGTTGTGATTTTTGTCACTCCAATGGATGGTAGCCTTGTCACTATGGAAGGTAGTCTTTTGCTCATATTTTTGTTACTCCAATGGATGGTATCCTTGTCATTATGGAAGGTAGTCTATTGTCGAGATTTTTGTTACTCCAATAGATGGTTGCCTTATCATTATGGAAGGTTGTATGTTGTCGAGATATTTGTTACTCGAATGGATGGTAGCCTTGTCATTATGGAAGGTAGTCTGTTTTCGACATTTTTGTTACTCAAACGGATGGTAGCCTTGTCACTATGGAAGCTAGTTTGTTGTTCATATTTTTGTTATTCCAATGGATGGTAGCCTTGTCATTATGGAAGGAAGTTTGTTGTCGAGATTTTTGTTATTCCAAAGGATGGTAGCCTTGTCATTATTGAAGGTAGTCTGTTGTCGATATTTTTGTTACTCCAATGGATGGGAGCCTTGTCATTATGGAAGTTAGTCTATTGCTGATATTTTTGTTACTTTAATGGATGGTAGCCTTGTCATTATGGAAGGTAGTTTGTTGTCAATATTTTTGTTACTCCAATGGATTCTAGCCTTGTCATTTTGGAAGGTAGTCTGTCATTGTGATTTCTGTCACTCCAATGGATGGTAGCCTTGTCACAATGGAAGGTAGTATGTTGCTCATATTTTTATTACTCGAATGGATGGTAGCCTTGTCATTATGGAAGGTAGTCCATTGACGAGATTTTTGTTACTCCAATGGATGGTAGCATTATCATTATGGAAGGTTTTCTGTTGTCGAGATTTTTGTTACTCCAATGGATGATAGCCTTGTCACTATGGAAGGTAGTCTATTGTTCATATTTTTGTTACTCCAATGGATGGTAGCTTTGTCATTATGGAAGGTAGTTTATTGTCGAGATTTTTGTTATTCCAAAGGATGGTAGCCTTGTCATTATGGAAGGTAGTCTGTTGTCGATATTTTTGTTACTCCAATGGATGGGAGCCTTGTCATTATGGAAGGTAGTTTGTTGTTGAGATTTTTGTTACTTCAATGGATGGTAGCCTTGTCATTATGGAAGGTTGTTTATTGTCGAGATTTTTGTTACTCCAATGGATGCTAGCCTTGTCATTATGGAAGGTAGTCTGTCATTGTGATTTATGTCACTCCAATGGATGGTAGTCTTGTCATTATGGAAGGTATTATGTTGTTCATATTTTTGTTACTCCAATGGGTGGTAGTCTTGTCATTATGGAAGGTAGTCTATTGTCGAGATTTTTGTTACTCCAGTGGATGGTATCCTTGTAAGTATGGAAGGTTGTCTCTTGTCGATATTTTTGTTACTCCAATGGATTGTAGCCTTGTCATTATTGAAGGTAGTCTATTGTCGAGATTTTTGTTACTCCAATGTATGGTAGCATTATCATTATGGAAGGTAGTCTGTTGTCGATATCTTTGTTACTCCAATGCATAATAGCTTTGTCATTATGGAAGGTAGTCTGTTGATAGATTTTTGTTATTCCAATGAATGGTAGCCTTGTCATTATGGAAGATAGTCTTTTGTTGAGATTTTTGTTACTCCAATGGATTCTAGCCTTGTCATTATGGAAGGTAGTATGTCATTGTGATTTGTGTCACTCAAATGGATATTAGCCTTGTCACTATGGAAGGTAGTCTATTGTTCATATTTTTGTTACTCCAATGGATGGTAGCCTTGTCATTATGGAAGGTAGTATATTTTCGAGATTTTTGGTACTCCAACAGATGGTAGCATTATCATTATGGAAGGATGAATGTTTTCGAGATTTTTGTTACTCCAATGGATGGTAGCCTTATCATTATGGAAGGTAGTCTGTTTTCGAGATTTTTGTTACTTCAATAGATGGTAGCCTTATCATTATGGAAGGTAGTTTGTTGTAGAGATTTTTGTTACTCCAATGGATGCTAGCCTTGTCATTAGGGAATGTAGTATGTCGTTGTGATTTCTGTCACTCCAATGGATGGTAGCCTTGTCACTATAGAAGGTAGTCTGTTGTTCATATTTTTGTTACTCCAATGGATGGTAGCCCTGTCATTATGGAAGGTAGTCTATTGTCGAGATTTTTGTTACTCCAATGGATGGTAGCCTTGACATTATGGAAAATTGTCTATTGTCAAGATTTTTGTTACTCTAATAGATGGTAGCCTTGACATTAAGAAAGGTAGTCTGTTTTCGAGATATTTGTTACTTCAATGGATGGTAGCCTTGTCATTATGGAAGGTAGTCTTTTGTCTAGATTTTTGTTACTCCAATGGATGGTATCATTGTCATTATGGATGGTAGTCTATTATCGACATTTTTGTTATTCCAATGGATTGTAGCCTTATCATTATGGAACATAGTCTGTTGTCAATGTTTTTGTTACTCCAATGGATGGTATCCTTGTCATCATGGAAGGTAGTTTGTTGTCGAGATTTTTGTTATTCCAATGGATGGTAGCCTAGTCATTATGGAAGGTAGTCTGTTGTCGAGATTTTTGTTACTCCAATGGATGCTAGCCTTGTCATTATGGAAGGTAGTTTGTTTTCGAGATTTTTGTTACTCCAATGGATGGTAGGCTTGTCATTATGGATGGTAGTCTGTTGTCGAGATTTTTGTTACTCCAATGGATGGTATCATTGGCATTATAGATGGTACTATTGTCGAAATTATTGTTATTCCAATGGACTGTAGCCTCGTCTTTATGGAACGTAGTTTGTTGTCGATGTTTTCGTTACTCCAATGGATGGTATCGTTGTCATTATGGAAGGTAGTTTGTTGTCGAGATTTTTGTTACTCCAATGGATGGTAGCCTTGTCATTATGGAAGGAAGTCTGTTGTCGATATTTTTGTTACTCCAATGGATGGTAGCCTTGTCATTATGGAAGGTAGTCTGGTTCCGAGATTTTTATTACTTCAATGGATGGTATCCTTAGCATTATGGAAGGTAGTTTGTTGTAGAGATTTTTGTTACTCCAATGGATGCTAGCGTTGTCATTAGGGAAGGTAGTATATCGTTGTTCTTTCTGTGACTCCAATGGATTGTAGCCTTGTAACTATGGAAGTTAGTTTGTTGTTTATATTTTTGTTACTCCAATGGATGGTAGCCTTGTAATTATAGAAGGAAGTCTGTTTTCGAGATTTTTGTTACTCCAATGGATGCTAGCCTTGTCATTCTAGAAGGTAGTCTGTCGTTGGGATTTTTGTCACTCCAATAGATGGTAGCCTTGTCATTATGGAAGGTAGTCTGTTGCTCATATTTTTGTTACTCCAATGGATGGTATCCTTGTCATTATGGAAGGTAGTCTATTGTCGAGATTTTTGTTACTCCAATAGATGGTGGCATTGTCATTATGGAAGGTTTTATGTTGTCGAGATATTTGTTACTCGAATGGATGGTAGCCTTGTCATTATGGAAGGTAGTCTATTTTCGACATTTTTGTTACTCCAATGGATGGTAGCCTTGTCACTATGGAAGTTAGTTTGTTGTTCATATTTTTGTTATTCCAATGGATGGTAGCCTTGTCATTATGGAAGGAAGTTTTTTGTCGAGATTTTTGTTATTCCAAAGGATGGTAGCCTTGTCACTATGGAAGGTAGTTTGTTGTTCATATTTTTGATACACCAATGGATGGTAGCCTTGTCATTATGGAAGGTAGTTTGTTGTCGAGAGTTTTGTTACTCCAATGGATGCTAGCCTTGTCATTATGGAAGGTAGTTGGTCGTTGTGATTTATGTCACTCTAATGGATGGCAGCCTTGTCACTATGGAAGGTAGTCTGTTGTTCAGATTTTTGTTACTCCAATGGATGGTAGCCTTGTCGTTATGGAAGGTAGTCTACTGTCGAGATTTTCGTTACTCCAATGGATGGTAGCCATGTAATAATAAAAGGTTGTCTGTTGTCTAGATTTTTGTTACTCTAATGGATGGTAGCCTTGTCATTATCGAAGGTAGTCTGTTTTTGAGATTTTTGTTACTGTAATGGATGGTAGCCTTGTCATTATGGAAGGTAGTTTGTTCTCGACATCTTTGTTACTCCAATGGATTGTAGCCTTGTCATTATGGAAAGAAGTCTGTTGTCGAGATTTTTGTTACAACAATGGATGCTAGCCTTGTCATTATGGAAGGTAGTCTGTCGTTCTGATTTTTGTCACTCCAATGGATCATAGCCTTGTCACTATGGAAGGTAGTCTATTTTTCATATTTGTGTTACTCCAATGGATGGTAGCCTTGTCATTATGGAAGGTAGTCTATTATAGATATTTTTGTTACTCCAATGGATGGTAGCCTTGTCATTATGGAAGGTTGTCTATTGTCGAGATTTTTTTTACTCTAATGGATGGTAGCCTTGTTATTATGAAAGGTAGTCTCTTTTCAATATTTTTGATACTCCAATGGATGATTGCCTTGTCATTATGGACGTTAGTTTGTCGTTGGGATTTCTGTCACTCCAATGGATGGTAGCCTTGTCACTATGGAAGGCAGTCTGTTCATATTTTTGTTACTCCAATGGATGGTAGCCTTGTCATCATGGAAGGTAGTCTATTGTCGAGATATTTGTTACTCCAATGGATGGTAGCCTTGTCATTATGGAAGGTTGTCTATTGTCAAGATTTTTGTTACTCTAATGGATGGTAGCCTTGTCATTATATAAGGTAGTCTGTTTTCATGATTTTTGTTACTCTAATGGATGCTTGCCTTGTCATTATGGAAGGCATTCTGTCGTTCTTATTTCTGTCACTCCAATGGATGGTAGCCTTGTCACTATGGAAGGTAGTCTGTTGTTCATATTTTTGTTACTCCAATGGGTGGTAGCCTTGTCATTATGGAAAGTTATCTATTGTCGAGATTTTTGTTACTCCAATTGATGGTATAGTTGTCATTATGGATGGTAGTCTGTTGTGGAGATTTTTGTTATTCCAATGGATTGTAGCCTTGTCATTATGGAAGGTAGTCCGATGTCGAGATTTTTTTTACTTCAATGGATGGTAGATTTATCATTATGGAAGGTAGTTTGTTGTAGAAATTTTTGTTTCTCCAATGGATGCTAGCCTTGTCATTAGGGAAGGTAGTATGTCGTTGTGATATCTGTCACTCCAATGGATGGTAGCCTTGTCATTATGGAAGGAAGTTTGTTGTCAAGATTTTTGTTATTCCAAAGGATGGTAGCCTTGTCATTATGGAAGGTAGTCTGTTGTCGATATTTTTGTTACTCCAATGGATGGGAGCCTTGTCATTATGGAAGGTAGTCTGTTGTCGAGATTTTTGTTACTTCAATGGATGGGAGCCTTGTCATTATGGAAGGTAGTCTGTTGTCGAGATTTTTGTTACTTCAATTGATGGAAGCCTTGTCATTATGGAAGGTAATTTGTTGTCGAGATTTTTGTTACTCCAATGGATGTTAGCCTTGTCATTATGGAAGGTAGTCTATCGTTGTGATTTATGTCACCAATGGATGGTAGCCTTGTCACTATGGAAGGCATTCTGTTGTTCAGATTTTGGTTACTCCAATGGATGGTAGCCTTGTCATTATGGAAGGTAGTCTATTGTCGAGATTTTTGTTACTCCAATGGATGGTAGCCATGTCATAATATAAGGTTGTCTGTTGTCGTAATTTTTGTTATTACAATGGATGGTAGCCTTGTCATTATAGAAGGTAGTCTGCTGTCGACATTTTTGTTACTCCAATGGATGCTTGCCTTGTCATTATAGAAGGTAGTCTGTCGTTGTGATTTCTCTCACTCCAATGGATGGTAGCCTTGTCACTATGGAAGGTAGTTTGTTGTTCATATTTTTGATACACCAATGGATGGTAGCATTATCATTATGGAAGGTAGTCTATTGTCGAGATTTTTGTTACTCCAATGGAAGCTAGCCTTGTCATTATGGAAGGTTGTCTATAGTCTAGATTTTTGTTACTCCAAGGGATTGTAGCCTTGTCATTATGGAACGTATTCTATTGTCGATATTTTTGTTACTCCAATGGATGGTATCGTTATCATTATGGATGGTAGTCTGTTGTCGAGATTTTTTTTATTCCAATGGATTATAGCCTTGTCATTATGGAACGTATTCTAATGTCGATGTTTTTGTTACTCCAATGGAAGGTAGCCTTGTAATTATGGAAGGTAGTCTGTTGTCGAGATTTTTGATATTCAAATGGATGGTAGCCTTGTAATTATGGAAGGTAGTATGTTGTCTAGATTTTTGTTACTCCAATGGATGCTTGCCTTGTCATTATGGAAGGTAGTCTCTTGTTCATATTTTTGTTACTCCAATGGATGGTAGCCTTTTTATCATGGAAGGTAGTCTATTGTCGAGATTTTTGTTACTCCAATGGATGGTAGCCTTGTCATTATGGAAGGTTGTCTATTGTCGAGATTTTTGTTACTCTAATGGATGGTAGCCTTGTCATTATGAAAGGTAGTCTCTTTTCAAGATTTTTGTTACTCCAATGGATGATTGCCTTGTCATTATGGAAGTTAGTCTGTCTTTGTGTCTTTTGTCACTCCAATGGATGATAGCCTTGTCACTATGGAGGGCAGTCTGTTCATATTTTTGTTACTCCAATGGATGGTAGCCTTTTCATCATTGAAGGTAGTCTATTGTCGAGATTTTTGTTACTCTAATGGATGGTTGCCTTGTCATTATGGAAGGTTGTCTATTGTCAAGATTTTTGTTATTCTAATGGATGGTAGCCTTGTCATTATGAAAGGTAGTCTGTTTTCATGATTTTGGTTACTCTAATGGATGCTTGCCTTGTCATTATGGAAGGTAGTCTGTCGTTCTTATTTCTGTCACTCCAATGGATGGTAGACTTGTCACTATGGAAGGTAGTCAGTTGTTCATATTTTTTTTACTCCAATGGATGGTAGCATTATCATTATGGAAGGTTGTCTATTGTCGAGATTTTTGTTACTCCAATGGATGGTATAGTTCTCATTATGGATGGTAGTCTGTTGTCGAGATTTTTGATATTCCAATGGATTGTAGCCTTGTCATTATGGAAGGTAGTCCGATGTCGAGATTTTTGTTACTTCAATTGATGGTAGACTTATCATTATGGAAGGTTGTTTGTTATAGAGATTTTTGTTTCTCCCATGGATGCTAGCCTTGTCATTAGGGAAGGTAGTATATAGTTGTGATTTCTGTCACTCCAAAGGATTGTAGCCTTGTAACTATGGAAGCTAGTATGTTGTTTATATTTTTGTTACTCCAATGGATGGTAGCCTTGTCATTATGGAAGGTAGTCTGCTGTCGACATTTTTGTTACTCCAATGGATGCTTGCCTTGTCATTATGGAAGGTAGTCTGTCGTTGTGATTTCTCTCACTCCAATGGATGGTAGCCTTGTCACTATGGAAGGTAGTTTGTTGTTCATATTTTTGATACAACAATGGATGGTAGCATTATCATTATGGAAGGTAGTCTATTGTCGAGATTTTTGTTACTCCAATGGAAGCTAGCCTTGTCATTATGGAAGGTTGTCTATAGTCTAGATTTTTGTTACTCCAAGGGATTGTAGCCTTGTCATTATGGAACGTATTCTATTGTCGATATTTTTGTTACTCCAATGGATGGTATCGTTATCATTATGGATGGTAGTCTGTTGTCGAGATTTTTTTTATTCCAATGGATTATAGCCTTGTCATTATGGAACGTATTCTAATGTCGATGTTTTTGTTACTCCAATGGAAGGTAGCCTTGTAATTATGGAAGGTAGTCTGTTGTCGAGATTTTTGATATTCAAATGGATGGTAGCCTTGTAATTATGGAAGGTAGTATGTTGTCTAGATTTTTGTTACTCCAATGGATGCTTGCCTTGTCATTATGGAAGGTAGTCTCTTGTTCATATTTTTGTTACTCCAATGGATGGTAGCCTTTTTATCATGGAAGGTAGTCTATTGTCGAGATTTTTGTTACTCCAATGGATGGTAGCCTTGTCATTATGGAAGGTTGTCTATTGTCGAGATTTTTGTTACTCTAATGGATGGTAGCCTTGTCATTATGAAAGGTAGTCTCTTTTCAAGATTTTTGTTACTCCAATGGATGATTGCCTTGTCATTATGGAAGTTAGTCTGTCTTTGTGTCTTTTCTCACTCCAATGGATGATAGCCTTGTCACTATGGAGGGCAGTCTGTTCATATTTTTGTTACTCCAATGGATGGTAGCCTTTTCATCATTGAAGGTAGTCTATTGTCGAGATTTTTGTTACTCTAATGGATGGTTGCCTTGTCATTATGGAAGGTTGTCTATTGTCAAGATTTTTGTTATTCTAATGGATGAGAGCCTTGTCATTATGAAAGGTAGTCTGTTTTCATGATTTTGGTTACTCTAATGGATGCTTGCCTTGTCATTATGGAAGGTAGTCTGTCGTTCTTATTTCTGTCACTCCAATGGATGGTAGACTTGTCACTATGGAAGGTAGTCAGTTGTTCATATTTTTGTTACTCCAATGGATGGTAGCATTATCATTATGGAAGGTTGTCTATTGTCGAGATTTTTGTTACTCCAATGGATGGTAGTCTGTTGTCGAGATTTTTGATATTCCAATTGATTGTAGCCTTGTCATTATGAAAGGTAGTCCGATGTCGAGATTTTTGTTACTTCAATTGATGGTAGACTTATCATTATGGAAGGTTGTTTGTTATAGAGATTTTTGTTTCTCCCATGGATGCTAGCCTTGTCATTAGGGAAGGTAGTATATAGTTGTGATTTCTGTCACTCCAAAGGATTGTAGCCTTGTAACTATGGAAGCTAGTATGTTGTTTATATTTTTGTTACTCCAATGGATGGTAGCCTTGTCATTATGGAAGGAAGTTTGTTGTCGAGATTTTTGTTATTCTAAAGGATGGTAGCTTTGTCATTATGGAAGGTAGTCTGTTGTCGATATTTTTGTTACTTCAATGGATGGTAGCCTTGTCATTATGGAAGGTAGTTTGTTGTCGAGATTTTGGTTACTCCAATGGATGCAAGCCTTGTCATTATGGAAGGTGGTATGTCGTTGTGATTTATGTCACTCCAATGGATGGTAGCCTTGTCACTATGGAAGGTATTTTGTTGTTCAGATTTTTGTTACTCTAATGGATGGTAGCCTTGTCATTATGGAAGGTAGTCTATTTTCGAGATTTTTGGTACTCCAACAGATGGTAGCATTATCATTATGGAAGGATGTCTGTTGTCAAGATTTTTGTTACTCCAATGGATGTAGCCTTATCATTATGGAAGGTAGTCTATTTTCGAGATTTTTGTTACTTCAATAGATGGTAGCCTTATCATTTTGGAAGGTAGTTTGTTGTAGAGATTTTTGTTACTCCAATGGATGCTAGCCTTGTCATTAGGGAAGGTAGTATGTCATTGTAATTTCTGTCACTCCAATGGATGGTAGCCTTGTCACTATGGAAGGTAGTCTGTTGTTCATATTTTTGTTACTCCAATGGATGGTAGCCTTGTCATTATGGAAGGTTGTCTATTGTCAAGATTTTTGTTATTCTAATGGATGGTAGCCTTGTCATTATGGAAGGTAGTCTGTTTTCATGATTTTGGTTACTCTAATGGATGCTTGCCTTGTCATTATGGAAGGTAGTCTGTCGTTCTTATTTCTGTCACTCCAATGGATGGTAGACTTGTCACTATGGAAGGTAGTCAGTTGTTCATATTTTTGTTACTCCAATGGATGGTAGCATTATCATTATGGAAGGTTGTCTATTGTCGAGATTTTTGTTACTCCAATGGATGGTATAGTTCTCATTATGGATGGTAGTCTGTTGTCGAGATTTTTGATATTCCAATGGATTGTAGCCTTGTCATTATGGAAGGTAGTCCGATGTCGAGATTTTTGTTACTTCAATGGATGGTAGACTTATCATTATGGAAGGTTGTTTGTTATAGAGATTTTTGTTTCTCCCATGGATGCTAGCCTTGTCATTAGGGAAGGTAGTATATAGTTGTGATTTCTGTCACTCCAAAGGATTGTAGCCTTGTAACTATGGAAGCTAGTATGTTGTTTATATTTTTGTTACTCCAATGGATGGTAGCCTTGTCATTATGGAAGGAAGTTTGTTGTCGAGATTTTTGTTATTCTAAAGGATGGTAGCTTTGTCATTATGGAAGGTAGTCTGTTGTCGATATTTTTGTTACTTCAATGGATGGTAGCCTTGTCATTATGGAAGGTAGTTTGTTGTCGAGATTTTGGTTACTCCAATGGATGCAAGCCTTGTCATTATGGAAGGTAGTCTGTCGTTGTGATTTATGTCACTCCAATGGATGGTAGCCTTGTCACTATGGAAGGTATTTTGTTGTTCAGATTTTTGTTACTCTAATGGATGGTAGCCTTGTCATTATGGAAGGTAGTCTATTTTCGAGATTTTTGGAACTCCAACAGATGGTAGCATTATCATTATGGAAGGATGTCTGTTGTCAAGATTTTTGTTACTCCAATGGATGTAGCCTTATCATTATGGAAGGTAGTCTATTTTCGAGATTTTTGTTACTTCAATAGATGGTAGCCTTATCATTTTGGAAGGTAGTTTGTTGTAGAGATTTTTGTTACTCCAATGGATGCTAGCCTTGTCATTAGGGAAGGTAGTATGTCGTTGTGATTTCTGTCACTCCAATGGATGGTAGCCTTGTCACTATGGAAGGTAGTCTGTTGTTCATATTTTTGTTACTCCAATGGATGGTAGCCTTGTCATTATGGAAGGTAGTCTATTGTCGAGATTTTTGTTACTCCAATGGATGGTAGCCTTGTCATTATGGAAAATTGTCTATTGTCAAGATTTTTGTTACTCTAATAGATGGTAGCCTTGACATTAAGAAAGGTAGTCTGTTTTCGAGATATTTGTTACTTCAATGGATGGTAGCCTTGTCATTATGGAAGGTAGTCTGTTGTCTAGATTTTTGTTACTCCAATGGATGGTATCATTGTCATTATGGATGGTAGTCTATTGTCGACATTTTTGTTATTCCAATGGATTGTAGCCTTATCATTATGGAACATAGTCTGTTGTCAATGTTTTTGTTACTCCAATGGATGGTATCCTTGTCATCATGGAAGGTAGTTTGTTGTCGAGATTTTTGTTATTCCAATGGATGGTAGCCTGGTCATTATGGAAGGTAGTTTGTTTTCGAGATTTTTGTTACTCCAATGGATGGTAGGCTTGTCATTATGGATGGTAGTCTGTTGTCGAGATTTTTGTTACTCCATTGGATGGTATCATTGGCATTATAGATGGTAGTCTATTGTCGAAATTTTTGTTATTTCAATGGACTGTAGCCTCGTCTTTGTGGAACGTAGTTTGTTGTCGATGTTTTTGTTACTCCAATGGATGGTATCGTTGTCATTATGGAAGGTAGTTTGTTGTCGAGATTTTTGTTACTCCAATGGATGGTAGCCTTGTCATTATGGAAGGTAGTCTGTTGTCGATATTTTTGTTACTCCAATGGATGGTAGCCTTGTCATTATGGAAGGTAGTCCGTTGCCGAGATTTTTGTTACTTCAATGGATGGTATCCTTAGCATTATGGAAGGTAGTTTGTTGTAGAGATTTTTGTTACTCCAATGGATGCTAGCCTTGTCATTAGGGAAGGTAGTATATCGTTGTTCTTTCTGTGACTCCAATGGATTGTAGCCTTGTAACTATGGATGTTAGTCTGTTGTTTATATTTTTGTTACTCCAATGGATGGTAGCCTTGTCATCATAGAAGGAAGTCTGCTTTCGAGATTTTTGTTACTCCAATGGATGCTAGCCTTGTCATTCTAGAAGGTAGTCTGTTGTTGGGATTTTTGTCACTCCAATGGATGGTAGCCTTGTCATTATGGAAGGTAGTATGTTGCTCATATTTTTGTTACTCCAATGGATGGTATCCTTGTCATTATGGAAGGTAGTCTATTGTCGAGATTTTTGTTACTCCAATAGATGGTTGCATTATCATTATGGAAGGTTGTATGTTGTCGAGATATTTGTTACTCGAATGGATGGTAGCCTTGTCATTATGGAAGGTAGTCTGTTTTCGACATTTTTGTTACTCCAATGGATGGTAGCCTTGTCACTGTGGAAGTTACTCTGTTGTTCATATTTTTGTTATTCCAATGGATGGTAGCCATGTCATTATGGAAGGAAGTTTTTTGTCAAGATTTTTGTTATTCCAAAGGATGGTAGCCTTGTCATTATTGAAGGTAGTATGTTGTCGATATTTTTGTTACTCCAATGGATGGGAGCCTTGTCATTATGGAAGGTAGTCTATTGTCGAGATTTTTGTTACTTCAATGGATGGTAGCCTTGTCATTATGGAAGGTAGTTTGTTGTCGAGATTTTTGTTACTCCAATGGATGCTAGCCTTGTCATTATGGAAGGTAGTTTGTCGTTGTGATTTATGTCACTCTAATGGATGGTAGCCTTGTCACTATGGAAGGTATTATGTTGTTCAAATTTTTGTTACTCCAATGGATGGTAGCCTTGTCATTATGGGAGGTAGTCTACTGTCGAGATTTTTGTTACTCCAATGGATGGTAGCCATGTAATAATAAAAGGTTATCTGTTGTCGAGATTTTTGTTACTCTAATGGATGGTAGCCTTGTCATTATCGAAGGTAGTCTGTTTTCGAGATTTTGGTTACTGTAATGGATGGTAGCCTTGTCATTATGGAAGGTAGTTTGTTCTCGACATCTTTGTTACTCCAATGGATTGTAGCCTTGTCATTATGGAAAGAAGTCTGTTGTCGAGATTTTTGTTACTCCAATGGATGCTAGCCTTGTCATTATGGAAGGTAGTCTGTCGTTGTGATTTCTGTCACTCCAATGGATCATAGCCTTGTCACTATGGAAGGTAGTCTATTGTTCATATTTGTGTTACTCCAATTTATGGTAGCCTTGTCATTATGGAAGGTAGTCTATTGTAGATATTTTTGTTACTCCAATGGATGGTAGCCTTGTCATTATGGAAGGTTGTCTATTGTCAAGATTTTTGTTACTCTAATGGATGGTAGCCTTGTTATTATGAAAGGTAGTCTCTTTTCAATATTTTTGTTACTCCAATGGATGATTGCCTTGTCATTATGGACGTTAGTTTGTCGTTGGGATTTCTGTCACTCCAATGGATGGTAGCCTTGTCACTATGGAAGGCAGTCTGTTCATATTTTTGTTACTCCAATGGATGGTAGCCTTGTCAACTTGGAAGGTAGTCTATTATCGAGATATTTGTTACTCCAATGGATGGTAGCCTTGTCATTATGGAAGGTTGTCTATTGTCAAGATTTTTGTTACTCTAATGGATGGTAGCCTTGTCATTATATAAGGTAGTCTGTTTTCATGATTTTTGTTACTCTAATGGATGCTTGCCTTGTCATTATGGAAGGTAGTCTGTCGTTCTTATTTGTCACTCCAATGGATGGTAGCCTTGTCATTATGGAAGGTAGTCTGTTGTTCATATTTTTGTTACTCCAATGGGTGGTAGGCTTGTCATTATGGAAAGTTGTCTATTGTCGAGATTTTTGTTACTCCAATGGATGGTATAGTTGTCATTATGGATGGTAGTCTGTTGTC
Source organism: Vicia faba (assembly GCA_948472305.1). Lineage (NCBI taxonomy): Eukaryota > Viridiplantae > Streptophyta > Magnoliopsida > Fabales > Fabaceae > Vicia > Vicia faba. Next base: position 559,335,185 of record OX451739.1, read on the forward strand.
GAGATTTTTGTTATTCTAATGGATTGTAGCCTTGTCATTATGGAAGGTAGTCTGATGTCGAGATTTTTGTTACTTCAATGGATGGTAGACTTATCATTATGGAAGGTAGTTTGTTGTAGAGATTTTTGTTTCTCCAATGGATGCTAGCCTTGTCATTAGGGAAGGTAGTCTGTCATTGTGATATCTGTCACTCCAATGGATGGTAGCCTTGTCATTATGGAAGGAAGTTTGTTGTCGAGATTTTTGTTATTCCAAAGGATGGTAGCCTTGTCATTATGGAAGGTAGTCTGTTGTTGATATTTTTGTTACTCCAATGGATGGGAGCCTTGTCATTATGGAAGGTAGTCTGTTGTCGAGATTTTTGTTACTTCAATGGATGGGAGCCTTGTCATTATGGAAGGTAGTCTGTTGTCGAGATTTTTGTTACTTCAATTGATGGTAGCCTTGTCATTATGGAAGGTAGTTTGTTGTCGAGATTTTTGTTACTCCAATGGATGTTAGCCTTGTCATTATGGAAGGTAGTCTGTCGTTGTGATTTATTTCACTCCAATGGATGGTAGCCTTGTCACTATGGAAGGTATTTTGTTGTTCAGATTTTTGTTACTCCAATGGATGGTAGCCTTGTCATTATGGAAGGTAGTCTATTGTCGAGATTTTTGTTACTCCAATGGATGGTAGCCATGTCATAATAAAAGGTTGTCTGTTGTCGAGATTTTTGTTACTCTAGCGGATGGTAGCCTTGTCATTATCGAAGGTAGTCTGTTTTCGAGATTTTGGTTACTCTAATGGATTGTAGCCTTGGTATTATGGAAGGTAGTTTGTTGTCGAGATTTTTGTTATCACAATGGATGATAGCCTTGTCATTATAGAAGGTAGTCTGCTGTCGACATTTTTGTTACTCCAATGGATGCTTGCCTTGTCATTATGGAAGGTAGTCTGTCGTTGTGATTTCTCTCACTCCAATGGATGGTAGCCTTGTCACTATGGAAGGTAGTTTGTTGTTCCTATTTTTGATACTCCAATGGATTGTAGCATTGTCATTATGGAAGGTAGTCTATTGTCGATATTTTTGTTACTCCAATGGAAGCTAGCCTTGTCATTATAAAAGGTTGTCTATTGTCTAGATTTTTCTTACTCCAAGGGATTGTAGCCTTGTCATTATGGAACGTATTCTGCTGTATGTTTTTGTTACTCCAATGGATGGTATCGTTATCAATATGGATGGTAGTCTGTTGTCGAGATTTTTTTTAATCCAATGGATTGTAGCCTTGTCATTATGGAACGTATTCTAATGTGGATGTTTTTGTTACTCCAATGGAAGGTAGCCTTGTCATTATGGAAGGTAGTCTGTTGTCGAGATTTTTGATATTACAGTGGATGGTTGCCTTGTCATTATGGAAGGTAGTATGTTGTCTAGATTTTTGTTACTCCAATGGATGCTTGCCTTGTCATTATGGAAGGTAGTCTGTCGTTGTAATTTCTGTCACTCCAATGGATGGTAGCCTTGTCACTGTGGAAGGTAGTCTCTTGTTCATATTTTTGTTACTCCAATGGATGGTAGCCTTGTCATCATGGAAGGTAGTCTATTGTCGAGATTTTTGTTACTCGAATGGATGGTAGCCTTGTCACTATGGAAGGTAGTTTGTTGTTCATATTTTTGTTACTCCAATGGATGGTAGCCTTGTCAATATGGAAGGTTGTCTATTGTCGAGATTTTTGTTACTCCAATGGATGGTATTGTTGTCATTATGGATTGTAGTCTGTTGTCGAGATTTTTGTTATTCCAATGGATTGTAGCCTTGTCATTATGGAAGGTAGTCTGATGTCGAGATTTTTGTTACTTCAATGGATGGTAGACTTATCATTATGGAAGGTAGTTTTGTTGTAGAGATTTTTGTTTCTCCAATGGATGCTAGCCTTGTCATTAGGGAAGGTAGTATATCATTGTGATTTTTGTCACTCCAATGGATTGTAGCCTTGTACTTATGGAAGCTAGTCTGTTGTTTATATTTTTGTTACTCCAATGAATGGTAGCCTTGTCATTATGGAAGGAGTTTGTTGTCGAGATTTTTGTTTCTCCAATGGATGCTAGCCTTGTCATTCTAGAAGGTAGTATGTCGTTGTGATTTATGTCACTCCAATAGATGGTAGCCTTGTCACTATGGAAGGTAGTTTGTTGCTCATATTTTTGTTACTCCAATGGATGGTAGCCTTGTCATTATGGAAGGTAGTCTATTGTCGAGATTTTTGTTACTCCAATGGATGGTAGCATTATCATTATGGAAGGTTGTCTGTTGTCGAGATTTTTGTTACTCCAATGGATGGTAGCCTTGTCACTATGGAAGGTAGTCTTTTGTTCATATTTTTGGTAGTCCAATGGATGGTAGCCTTGTCATTATGGAAGGAAGTTTGTTGTCGAGATTTTTGTTATTCTAAAGGATGGTAGCTTTGTCATTATGGAAGGTAGTCTGTTGTGGACATTTTTGTTACTCCAATGGATGGGAGCCTTGTCATTATGGAAGGTAGTTTGTTGTCGATATTTTTGTTACTTCAATGGATGGTAGCCTTGTCATTATGGAAGGTAGTCTATTGTCGAGATTTTTGTTACTTCATTGGATGGTAGCCTTGTCATTATGGAAGGTAGTTTGTTGGCGAGATTTTTGTTACTCCAATGAATGCTAGCCTTGTCATTATGGAAGGTAGTCTGTCGTTGTGATTTATGTCACTCCAATGGATGGTAGCCTTGTCACAATGGAAGGTATTATGTTGTTCATATTTTTGTTACTCCAATAGATGGTAGCCTTGTCATTATGGAAGGTAGTCTATTGTCGAGAGTTTTGTTACTCCAATGGATGGTAGCCATGTCATAATAAAAGGTAGTCTGTGGTCGAGATTTTTGTTACTCTAATGGATGGTAGCCTTGTCATTATCAAAGGTAGTCTATTTTCGAGATTTTGGTTACTCTAATGGATAGTAGCCTTGTCATTATGGAAGGTAGTTTGTTCTGGACATCTTTGTTACTCCAATGGATTGTAGCCATGTCATTATGGAAGGTAGTCTATTTTCGAGATTTTTGTTACTCCAATGGATGCTAGCCTTGTCATTATGGAAGGTAGTGTGTCGTTGTGATTTCTGTCACTCCAATGGATCGTAGCCTTGTCACTATGGAAGGTAGTATGTTGTTCATATTTTTGTTACTCCAATGTATGGTAGCCTTGTCATTTTGGAAGGTAGTCTGTTGTCGATATTTTTGTTACTCCAATGGATGGTATTGTTGTCATTGTGGATGGTAGTCTGTTGTCGAGATTTTTGTTATTCCAAGGGATTGTAGCCTTGTCATTATGGAATATATTCTGTTGTCGATGTTTTTGTTACTCCAATGGATGGTAGCCTTGTCATTGTGGAAGGTAGTCTATTGTCGAGATTTTTGTTATTACAATGGATGGTAGCCTTGTAATTATATATGGTAGTCTGCTGTCGACATTTTTGTTACTCCAATGGATGCTTGCCTTGTCATTATGGAAGGTAGTCTGTCGTTGTGATTTCTCTCAATCCAATGGATGGTAGCCTTGTCACTATGGAAGGTAGTCTGTTGTTCATATTTTTGTTACTCCAATGGATGGTAGCATTGTCATTATGGAAGGTAGTCTATTGTCGAGATTTTCGTTACTCCAATGGAAGCTAACCTTGTCATTATGGAAGGTTGTCTATTGTCTATATTTTTGTTACTCTAATGGATGGTAGCCTTATCATTATGGAAGGTAGTCTGTTGTCGAGATTTTTGTTACTCCAATGGATGGTATCATTATCATTATAGATGGTAGTTTGTTGTCGAGATTTTTTTTATTTCAATGGATTATAGCCTTGTGATTATGGAACATATTCTAATGTCGATGTGTTTGTTACTCCAATGGATGGTAGCCTTGTCATTATGGAAGGTAGTCTGTTGTCGAGAGTTTTGTTACTCTAATGGATGGTAGCCTTGTCATTATGGAAGGTAGTCTGTTGTCGAGATTTTTGTTACTCCAATGGATGCTTGCCTTTTCATTATGGAAGGTAGTATGTTGTTGTAATTTATGTCACTCCAATGGATGATGGCCTTGTCACTATGGAAGGTAGTCTCTTGTTCATATTTTTGTTACTCCAATGGATGGTAGCCTTGTCATCATGGAAGGTAGTCTATTGTCGAGATTTTTGTTACTCCAATGGATGGTAGCCTTGTCATTATGGAAGGTTGTCTATTGTCAAGATTTTTGTTACTCCAATGGATGGTAGCCTTGTCATTATAGAAGGTAGTCTGTTGTCGAGATTTTTGATATTTAATTGGATGGTAGCCTTGTCATTATGGAAGGTAGTCTGTTGTCGAGATTTTTGTTACTCCAATGGATGCTTGCCTTGTCATTATGGAAGGTAGTATGTTGTTGTAATTTATGTCACTCCAATGGATGATGGCCTTGTCACTATGGAAGGTAGTCTCTTGTTCATATTTTTGTTACTCCAATGGATGGTAGCCTTGTCATCATGGAAGGTAGTCTATTGTCGAGATTTTTGTTACTCCAATGGATGGTAGCCTTGTCATTATGGAAGGTTGTATATTGTCAAGATTTTTGTTACTCTAATGGATGGTAGCCTTGTCATTATGGAAGGTAGTCTGTTTTCATGATTTTGGTTACTCTAATGGATGCTTGCCTTATCATTATGGAAGGTAGTCTGTCGTTCTTATTTCTGTCACTCCAATGGATGGTAGCATTGTCACTATGGAAGGTAGTCTATTGTTCATATTTTTGTTACTCCAATGGATGGTAGCCTTGTCATTATGGAAGGTTGTCTATTGTCTAGATTTTTGTTACTCCAATGGATGGTATAGTTGTTATTATGGATGGTAGTCTGTTGTCGAGATTTTTGTTATTCCAATGGATTGTAGCCTTGTCATTATCGAAGGTAGTCCGATGTCGAGATTTTTGTTACTTCAATGGATGGTAGACTTATCATTATGGAAGATAAATTGTTGTAGTGATTTTTGTTTCTCCAATGGATGCTAGCCTTTTCATTAGGGAAGGTAGTATATCCTTGTGATTTCTATCACTCCAATGGATTGTAGCCTTGTAACTATGGAAGCTAGTCTGTTGTTTATATTTTTGTTACTCCAATGAATGGTAGCCTTGTCATTATGGAAGGAATTTTGTGGTCGATATTTTTGTTACTCCAATGGATGCTAGCCTTGTCATTCTAGAAGGTAGTCTGTCGTTGTGATTTCTATCACTCCAATAGATGGTAGCCTTGTCACTATGGAAGGTAGTATGTTGCTCATATTTTTGTTACTCCAATGGATGGTAGCCTTGTCATTATGGAAGGTAGTCTATTGTCGAGATTTTTGTTACTCCAATGGATGGTAGCATTATCATTATGGAAGGTTGTCTGTTGTCGATATTTTTGTTACTCCAATGGATGGTAGCCTTGTCATTATGGAAGGTAGTCTGTTTTCGAGATTTTTGTTACTCAAATGGATGGTAGCCTTGTCCCTATGGAAGGTAGTTTGTTGTTCATATTTTTGGTACTCCAATGGATGGTAGCCTTGTCATTATGGAAGGAAGTTTGTTGTCGAGATTTTTGTTATTCCAAAGGATGGTAGCCTTGTCATTATGGAAGGTAGTCTGTTGTCGATATTTTTGTTACTCCAATGGATGGGAGCCTTGTCATTATGGAAGGTAGTCTGTTGTCGATATTTTTGTTACTTCAATGGATGGTAGCCTTGTCATTATGGAAGGTAGTCTGTTGTCGAGATTTTTGTTACTTCAATGGATGGTAGCCTTGTCATTATGGAAGGTAGTCTGTTGTCAAGATTTTTGTTACTCCAATGGATGCTAGCCTTGTCATTATGGAAGGTAGTCTGTCATTGTGATTTATGTCACTCCAATGGATGGTAGCCTTGTCACTATGGAAGGTATTCTGTTGTTCAGATTTTTGTTACTCCAATGGATGGTAGCCTTGTCATTATGGAAGGTAGTCTATTGTCGAGAGTTTTGTTACTCCAATGGATGGTAGCCATGTCATAATAAAAGGTTGTTCGTTGTTGAGATTTTTGTTACTCTAATGGATGGTAGCCTTGTCATTATCGAAGGTAGTCTGTTTTCAAGATTTTGGTTACTCTAGTGGATGGTAGCCTTGTCATTATGGAAGGTAGTTTGTTCTTGATATCTTTGTTACTCCAATGGATTGTAGCCTTGTCATTATGGAAGGTAGTCTGTTGTCGAGATTTTTGTTACTCCAATGGATGCTAGCCTTGTCATTATGGAAGGTAGTTTGTTGTTCATATTTTTGTTACTCCAATGGATGGTAGCCTTGTCATTATGGAAGGTTGTCTATTGTCGAGATTTTTGTTACTCCAATAGATGGTATAGTTGTCATTATGGATGGTAGTCTGTTGTCGAGATTTTTGTTATTCCAATGGATTGTAGCCTTGTCATTATGGAAGTTAGTCCGATGTCGAGATTTTTGTTATTTCAATGGATGGCAGACTTATCATTATGGAAGGTAGTTTGTTGTAGAGATTTTTGTTTCTCCAATGGATGCTAGCCTTGTCATTAGGGAAGGTAGTATATCGTTGTGATTTCTGTCACTCTAATGGATTGTAGCCTTGTAACTATGGAAGCTAGTCTGTTGTTTATATTTTTGTTACTCCAATGAATGGTAGCCTTGTCATTATGGAAGGAATTTTGTGGTCGAGATTTTTGTTACTCCAATGGATGCTAGCCTTGTCATTCTAGAAGGTAGTTTGTCGTTGTGATTTCTGTCACTCCAATAGATGGTAGCCTTGTCACTATGGAAGGTAGTATGTTGCTCATATTTTTGTTACTCCAATGGATGGTAGCCTTGTCATTATGAAAGGTAGTCTATTGTCGAGATTTTTGTTACTCCAATGGATGGTAGCATTATCATTATGGAAGGTTGTCTGTTGTCGAGATTTTTGTTACTCCAATGGATGGTAGCCTTGTCATTATGGAAGGTAGTCTGTTTTCGAGATTTTTGTTACTCCAATGGATGGTAGCCTTGTCACTATGGAAGGTAGTTTGTTGTTCATGTTTTTGGTACTCCAATGGATGGTAGCCTTGTCATTATGGAAGGAAGTTTGTTGTCGAGATTTTTGTTATTCCAAAGGATGGTAGCCTTGTCATTATGGAAGGTAGTCTGTTGTCGATATTTTTGTTACTCCAATGGATGGGAGCCTTGTCATTATGGAAGGTAGTCTGTTGTCGATATTTTTGTTACTTCAATGGATGGTAGCCTTGTCATTATGGAAGGTAGTCTGTTGTCGAGATTTTTGTTACTTCAATGGATGGAAGCCTTGTAATTATGGAAGGTAGTTTGTTGTCAAGATTTTTGTTACTCCAATGGATGCTAGCCTTGTCATTAGGGAAGGTAGTATATCATTCTGATTTCTGTCACTCTAATGGATTTTAGCCTTGTAACTATGGAAGCTAGTCTGATGTTTATATTTTTGTTACTCGAATGAATGGTAGCCTTGTCATTATGGAAGGAATTTTGTGGTCGAGATTTTTGTTACTCCAATGGATGCTAGCCTTGTCATTCTAGAAGGTAGTTTGTCGTTGTGATTTCTGTCACTCCAATAGATGGTAGCCTTGTCACTATGGAAGGTAGTATGTTGCTCATATTTTTGTTACTCCAATGGATGGTAGCCTTGTCATTATGGAAGGTAGTCTATTATCGAGATTTTTGTTACTCCAATGGATGGTAGCATTATCATTATGGAAGGTTGTCTGTTGTCGAGATTTTTGTTACTCCAATGGATGGTAGCCTTGTCATTATGGAAGGTAGTCTGTTTTCGAGATTTTTGTTACTCCAATGGATGGTAGCCTTGTCACTATGGAAGGTAGTTTGTTGTTAATATTTTTGGTACTCCAATGGATGGTAGCCTTCTCATTATGGAAGGAAGTTTGTTGTCGAGATTTTTGTTATTCCAAAGGATGGTAGCCTTGTCATTATGGAAGGTAATCTGTTGTCGATATTTTTGTTACTCCAATGGATGGGAGCCTTGTCATTATGGAAGGTAGTCTGTTGTCGAGATTTTTGTTACTTCAATGGATGGTAGCCTTGTCATTATGGAAGGTAGTCTGTTGTCGATATTTTTGTTACTTCAATGGATGGTAGCCTTGTCATTATGAAAGGTAGTTTGTTGTCGAGATTTTTGTTACTCCAATGGATGGTAGCCTTGTCATTATCGAAGGTAGTCTGTTTTCGAGATTTTGGTTACTCTAATGGATGGTAGCCTTGTCATTATGGAAAGTAGTTTGTTCTCGATATCTTTGTTACTCCAATGGATTGTAGCCTTGTCATTATGGAAGGTAGTCTGTTGTCGAGATTTTTGTTACTCCAATGGATGCTAGCCTTGTCATTATGGAAGGTAGTGTGTCATTGTGATTTTTGTCACTCCAATGGATCGTAGCCTTGTCACTATGGAAGGTAGTCTATTGTTCATATTTTTGTTACTCCAATGTATGGTAGCCTTGTCATTATGGAAGGTAGTCTGTTGTCGAGATTTTTGTTACTCCAATGGATGCTAGCCTTATCATTATGGAAGGTAGTGTGTCATTGTGATTTTTGTCACTCCAATGGATCGTAGCCTTGTCACTATGGAAGGTAGTCTATTGTTCATATTTTTGTTACTCCAATGTATGGTAGCCTTGTCATTATGGAAGGTAGTCTGTTGTCGAGATTTTTGTTACTCCAATGGATGGTATCGTTGTCATTATGGATGGTAGTCTATTGTCGAGATTTTTGTTATTCCAAGTGATTGTAGCCTTGTCATTATGGAACGTATTTTGTTGTCGATGTTTTTGTTACTCCAATGGATGGTAGCCTTGTCATTGTGGAAGGTAGTCTATTGTCGAGTTTTTGTTATTACAATGGATGGTAGCCTTGTCATTATAGAAGGTAGTCTGTTGTCGACATTTTTGTTACTCTAATGGATGCTTGCCTTGTCATTATGGAAGGTGGTCTGTCATTGTGATTTCTCTCACTCCAATGGATGGTAGCCTTGTCACTATGGAAGGTATTCTGTTGTTCATATTTTTGTTACTCCAATGGATGGTAGCCTTGTCATTATGGAAGGTAGTCTGTTGTCGAGATTTTTGTTACTCCAATGGATGCTAGCCTTGTCATTATGGAAGGTAGTGTGTCATTGTGATTTTTGTCACTCCAATGGATCGTAGCCTTGTCACTATGGAAGGTAGTCTATTGTTCATATTTTTGTTACTCCAATGTATGGTAGCCTTGTCATTATGGAAGGTAGTCTGTTGTCGAGATTTTTGTTACTCCAATGGATGCTAGCCTTATCATTATGGAAGGTAGTGTGTCATTGTGATTTTTGTCACTCCAATGGATCGTAGCCTTGTCACTATGGAAGGTAGTCTATTGTTCATATTTTTGTTACTCCAATGTATGGTAGCCTTGTCATTATGGAAGGTAGTCTGTTGTCGAGATTTTTGTTACTCCAATGGATGGTATCGTTGTCATTATGGATGGTAGTCTATTGTCGAGATTTTTGTTATTCCAAGTGATTGTAGCCTTGTCATTATGGAACGTATTCTGTTGTCGATGTTTTTGTTACTCCAATGGATGGTAGCCTTGTCATTGTGGAAGGTAGTCTATTGTCGAGTTTTTGTTATTACAATGGATGGTAGCCTTGTCATTATAGAAGGTAGTCTGTTGTCGACATTTTTGTTACTCTAATGGATGCTTGCCTTGTCATTATGGAAGGTGGTCTGTCATTGTGATTTCTCTCACTCCAATGGATGGTAGCCTTGTCACTATGGAAGGTATTCAGTTGTTCATATTTTTGTTACTCCAATGGATGGTAGCCTTGTCATTATGGAAGGTAGTCTGTCGTTGTGATTTATGTCACTCCAATGGATGGTAGCCTTGTCACTATGGAAGGTATTTTGTTGTTCAAATTTTTGTTACTCCAATGGATGGTAGCCTTGTCATTATGGAAGGTAGTCTATTGTCGAGAGTTTTGTTAATCCAATGGATGGTAGCCATGTCATAATAAAAGGTTGTCTATTGTCGAGATTTTTATTACTCTAATGGATGGTAGCCTTGTCATTATCGAAGGTAGTCTGTTTTCGAGATTTTGGTTACTCTAATGGATGGTAGCCTTGTTATTATGGAAGGTAGTTTGTTCTCGACATCTTTGTTACTCCAATGGATTGTAGCCTTGTCATTATGGAAGGTAGTCTGTTGTCGAGATTTTTTTTACTCTAATGGATGCTAGCCTTGTCATTATGGAAGGTAGTGTGTCGTTGTGATTTCTGTCACTCCAATGGATGGTAGCCTTGTCACTATGGAAGGTAGTCTGTTGTTCATATTTTTGTTACTCCAATGTATGGTAGCCTTGTCATTTTGGAAGGTAGTCTGTTGTCGAGATTTTTGTTACTTCAATGGATGGTAGCCTTGTCATTATGGAAGGTAGTCTGTTGTCGATATTTTTGTTACTTCATTGGATGGTAGCCTTGTCATTATGAAAGGTAGTTTGTTGTCGAGATTTTTGTTACTCCAATGGATGGTAGCCTTGTCATTATCGAAGGTAGTCTGTTTTCGAGATTTTGGTTACTCTAATGGATGGTAGCCTTGTCATTATGGAAGGTAGTTTGTTCTCGATATCTTTGTTACTCCAATGGATTGTAGCCTTGTCATTATGGAAGGTAGTCTGTTGTCGAGATTTTTGTTACTCCAATGGATGCTAGCTTTGTCATTATGGAAGGTAGTGTGTCATTGTGATTTTTGTCACTCCAATGGATCGTAGCCTTGTCACTATGGAAGGTAGTCTGTTGTTCATATTTTTGTTACTCCAATGTATGGTAGCCTTGTCATTATGGAAGGTAGTCTGTTGTCGAGATTTTTGTTACTCCAATGGATGGTATCGTTGTCATTATGGATGGTAGTCTGTTGTCGAGATTTTTGTTATTCCAAGTGATTGTAGCCTTGTCATTATGGAACGTATTCTGTTGTCGATGTTTTTGTTACTCCAATGGATGGTAGCCTTGTCATTGTGGAAGGTAGTCTATTGTCGAGTTTTTGTTATTACAATGGATGGTAGCCTTGTCATTATAGAAGGTAGTCTGTTGTCGATATTTTTGTTACTCTAATGGATGCTTGCCTTGTCATTATGGAAGGTGGTCTGTCGTTGTGATTTCTCTCACTCCAATGGATGGTAGCCTTGTCACTATGGAAGGTATTCTGTTGTTCATATTTTTTTTACTCCAATGGATGGTAGCCTTGTCATTATGGAAGGTAGTCTGTCGTTGTGATTTATGTCACTCCAATGGATGGTAGCCTTGTCACTATGGAAGGTATTTTGTTGTTCAAATTTTTGTTACTCCAATGGATGGTAGCCTTGTCATTATGGAAGGTAGTCTATTGTCGAGAGTTTTGTTAATCCAATGGATGGTAGCCATGTCATCATAAAAGGTTGTCTGTTTTCGAGATTTTTGTTACTCTAATGGATGGTAGCCTTGTCATTATCGAAGGTAGTCTGTTTTCGAGATTTTGGTTACTCTAATGGATGGTAGCCTTGTTATTATGGAAGGTAGTTTGTTCTCGACATCTTTGTTACTCCAATGGATTGTAGCCCTGTCATTATGGAAGGTAGTCTGTTGTCGAGATTTTTTTTACTCTAATGGATGCTAGCCTTGTCATTATGGAAGGTAGTGTGTCATTGTGATTTCTGTCACTCCAATGGATGGTAGCCTTGTCACTATGGAAGGTAGTCTGTTGTTCATATTTTTGTTACTCCAATGTATGGTAGCCTTGTCATTTTGGAAGGTAGTCTGTTGTCGAGATTTTTGTTACTCCAATGGATGGTATCATTGTCATTATGGATGGTAGTCTGTTGTCGAGATTTTTGTTACTCTAATGGATGGTAGCCTTATCATTATGGAAGGTAGTCTGTTGTCGAGATTTTTGTTACTCCAATGGATGGTATCGTTATCATTATGGATGGTAGTTTGTTGTCGAGATTTTTTTTATTCCAATGGATTGTAGCCTTGTCATTATGGAACATATTCTAATGTCGATGTTTTTGTTACTCCAATGGATGGTAGCCTTGTCATTATGGAAGGTAGTCTATTGTCGTGATTTTTGATATTCCAATGGATGGTAGACTTTTCATTATGGAAGGTAGTTTGTTGTCGAGATTTTTGTTACTCCATTGGATGGTAGCCTTGTCATTATGGAAGGTAGTCTGTTTTCGAGAATTTGTTACTCCAATGGATGGTAGCCTTGTCACTATGGAAGGTAGTCTCTTGTTCATATTTTTGGTACTCCAATGGATGGTAGCCTTGTCATTATGGAAGGAAGTTTGTTGTCGAGATTTTTGTTATTCCAAAGGATGGTAGCCTTGTCATTATGGAAGGTAGTCTGTTGTCGATATTTTTGTTACTCCAATGGATGGTAGCATTATCATTATGGAAGGTTGTCTGTTGTCGAGATTTTTGTTACTCCAATGGATGGTAGCCTTGTCATTATGGAAGGTAGTCTGTTTTCGAGATTTTTGTTACTCCAATGGATGGTAGCCTTGTCACTATGGAAGGTAGTTTGTTGTTAATATTTTTGGTACTCCAATGGATGGTAGCCTTCTCATTATGGAAGGAAGTTTGTTGTCGAGATTTTTGTTATTCCAAAGGATGGTAGCCTTGTCATTATGGAAGGTAATCTTTTGTCGATATTTTTGTTACTCCAATGGATGGGAGCCTTGTCATTATGGAAGGTAGTCTGTTGTCGAGATTTTTGTTACTTCAATGGATGGTAGCCTTGTCATTATGGAAGGTAGTCTGTTGTCGATATTTTTGTTACTTCAATGGATGGTAGCCTTGTCATTATGAAAGGTAGTTTGTTGTCGAGATTTTTGTTACTCCAATGGATGGTAGCCTTGTCATTATCGAAGGTAGTCTGTTTTCTAGATTTTGGTTACTCTAATGGATGGTAGCCTTGTCATTATGGAAGGTAGTTTGTTCTCGATATCTTTGTTACTCCAATGGATTGTAGCCTTGTCATTATGGAAGGTAGTCTGTTGTCGAGATTTTTGTTACTCCAATGGATGCTAGCCTTGTCATTATGGAAGGTAGTGTGTCATTGTGATTTTTGTCACTCCAATGGATCGTAGCCTTGTCACTATGGAAGGTTGTCTGTTGTTCATATTTTTGTTACACCAATGTATGGTAGCCTTGTCATTATGGAAGGTAGTCTGTTGTCGAGATTTTTGTTACTCCAATGGATGGTATCGTTGTCATTATGGATGGTAGTCTGTTGTCGAGATTTTTGTTATTCCAAGTGATTGTAGCCTTGTCATTATGGAACGTATTCTGTTGTCGATGTTTTTGTTACTCCAATGGATGGTAGCCTTGTCATTGTGGAAGGTAGTCTATTGTCGAGATTTTTGTTATTACAATGGATGGTAGCCTTGTCATTATAGAAGGTAGTCTGTTGTCGACATTTTTGTTACTCTAATGGATGCTTGCCTTGTCATTATGGAAGGTGGTCTGTCGTTGTGATTTCTCTCACTCCAATGGATGGTAGCCTTGTCACTATGGAAGGTATTCTGTTGTTCATATTTTTGTTACTCCAATGGATGATAGCCTTGTCATTATGGAAGGTAGTTTGTCGTTGTGATTTATGTCACTCCAATGGATGGTAGCCTTGTCACTATGGAAGGTATTTTGTTGTTCAAATTTTTGTTACTCCAATGGATGGTAGCCTTGTCATTATGGAAGGTAGTCTATTGTCGAGAGTTTTGTTAATCGAATGGATGGTAGCCATGTCATAATAAAAGGTTGTCTGTTGTCGAGATTTTTGTTACTCTAATGGATGGTAGCCTTGTCATTATCGAAGGTAGTCTGTTTTCGAGATTTTGGTTACTCTAATGGATGGTAGCCTTGTCATTATGGAAGGTAGTTTGTTCTCGACATCTTTGTTACTCCAATGGATTGTAGCCTTGTCATTATGGAAGGTAGTCTGTTGTCGAGATTTTTGTTATTACAATGGATTGTAGCCTTGTTATTATAGAAGGTAGTCTGTTGTCGACATTTTTGTTACTCCAATGGATGCTTGCCTTATCATTATGGAAGGTAGTCTGTCGTTGTGATTTCTCTCACTCCAATCGATGGTAGCCTTGTCACTATGGAAGGTAGTTTGTTGTTCATATTTTTGTTACTCTATTGGATGGTAGCATTGTCATTATGGAAGGTAGTCTATTGTCGAGATTTTTGTTACTCCAATGGAAGCTATCCTCGTCATTATGGAAGGTTGTCTATTGTCTAGATTTTTGTTACTCTAATGGATGGTAGCCTTATCATTATGGAAGGTAGTCTGTTGTCGAGATTTTTGTTACTCCAATGGATGGTATCGTTATCATTATGGATGGTAGTTTGTTGTCGAGATTTTTTTTATTCCAATGGATTGTAGCCTTGTCATTATGGAACATATTCTAATGTCGATGTTTTTGTTACTCCAATGGATGGTAGCCTTGTCATTATGGAAGGTAGTCTATTGTCGTGATTTTTGATATTCCAATGGATGGTAGGATTTTCATTATGCAAGGTAGTCTGTTGTCGAGATTTTTGTTACTCCATTGGATGGTAGCCTTGTCATTATGGAAGGTAGTCTGTTTTCGAGATTTTTGTTACTCCAATGGATGGTAGCCTTGTCACTATGGAAGGTAGTCTCTTGTTCATATTTTTGGTACTCCAATGGATGGTAGCCTTGTCATTATGGAAGGAAGTTTGTTGTCGAGATTTTTGTTATTCCAAAGGATGGTAGCCTTGTCATTATGGAAGGTAGTCTGTTGTCGATATTTTTGTTACTCCAATGGATGGTAGCATTATCATTATGGAAGGTTGTCTGTTGTCGAGATTTTTGTTACTCCAATGGATGGTAGCCTTGTCATTATGGAAGGTAGTCTGTTTTCGAGATTTTTGTTACTCCAATGGATGGTAGCCTTGTCACTATGGAAGGTAGTTTGTTGTTAATATTTTTGGTACTCCAATGGATGGTAGCCTTCTCATTATGGAAGGAAGTTTGTTGTCGAGATTTTTGTTATTCCAAAGGATGGTAGCCTTGTCATTATGGAAGGTAATCTGTTGTCGATATTTTTGTTACTCCAATGGATGGGAGCCTTGTCATTATGGAAGGTAGTCTGTTGTCGAGATTTTTGTTACTTCAATGGATGGTAGCCTTGTCATTATGGAAGGTAGTCTGTTGTCGATATTTTTGTTACTTCAATGGATGGTAGCCTTGTCATTATGAAAGGTAGTTTGTTGTCGAGATTTTTGTTACTCCAATGGATGGTAGCCTTGTCTTTATCGAAGGTAGTCTGTTTTCTAGATTTTGGTTACTCTAATGGATGGTAGCCTTGTCATTATGGAAGGTAGTTTGTTCTCGATATCTTTGTTACTCCAATGGATTGTAGCCTTGTCATTATGGAAGGTAGTCTGTTGTCGAGATTTTTGTTACTCCAATGGATGCTAGCCTTGTCATTATGGAAGGTAGTGTGTCATTGTGATTTTTGTCACTCCAATGGATCGTAGCCTTGTCACTATGGAAGGTAGTCTGTTGTTCATATTTTTGTTACACCAATGTATGGTAGCCTTGTCATTATGGAAGGTAGTCTGTTGTCGAGATTTTTGTTACTCCAATGGATGGTATCGTTGTCATTATGGATGGTAGTCTGTTGTCGAGATTTTTGTTATTCCAAGTGATTGTAGCCTTGTCATTATGGAACGTATTCTGTTGTCGATGTTTTTGTTACTCCAATGGATGGTAGCCTTGTCATTGTGGAAGGTAGTCTATTGTCGAGATATTTGTTATTACAATGGATGGTAGCCTTGTCATTATAGAAGGTAGTCTGTTGTCGACATTTTTGTTACTCTAATGGATGCTTGCCTTGTCATTATGGAAGGTGGTTTGTCGTTGTGATTTCTCTCACTCCAATGGATGGTAGCCTTGTCACTATGGAAGGTATTCTGTTGTTCATATTTTTGTTACTCCAATGGATGGTAGCCTTGTCATTATGGAAGGTAGTTTGTCGTTGTGATTTATGTCACTCCAATGGATGGTAGCCTTGTCACTATGGAAGGTATTTTGTTGTTCAAATTTTTGTTACTCCAATGGATGGTAGCCTTGTCATTATGGAAGGTAGTCTATTGTCGAGAGTTTTGTTAATCGAATGGATGGTAGCCATGTCATAATAAAAGGTTGTCTGTTGTCGAGATTTTTGTTACTCTAATGGATGGTAGCCTTGTCATTATCGAAGGTAGTCTGTTTTCGAGATTTTGGTTACTCTAATGGATGGTAGCCTTGTCATTATGGAAGGTAGTTTGTTCTCGACATCTTTGTTACTCCAATGGATTGTAGCCTTGTCATTATGGAAGGTAGTCTATTGTCGAGATTTTTTTTACTCTAATGGATGCTAGCCTTGTCATTATGGAAGGTAGTGTGTCGTTGTGATTTCTGTCACTCCAATGGATGGTAGCCTTGTCACTATGGAAGGTAGTCTGTTGTTCATATTTTTGTTACTCCAATGTATGGTAGCCTTGTCATTTTGGAAGGTAGTCTGTTGTCGAGATTTTTGTTACTCCAATGGATGGTATCATTGTCATTATGGATGGTAGTCTGTTGTCGAGATTTTTGTTATTCCAAGGGATTGTAGCCTTGTCATTATGGAACGTATTTTGTTGTCGATGTTTTTGTTACTACAATGGAAGGTAGCCTTGTCATTGTGGAAGGTAGTCTGTTGTCGAGATTTTTGTTATTACAATGGATTGTATCCTTGTTATTATAGAAGGTAGTCTGTTGTCGACATTTTTGTTACTCCAATGGATGCTTGCCTTGTCATTATGGAAGGTAGTCTGTCGTTGTGATTTCTCTCACTCCAATCGATGGTAGCCTTGTCACTATGGAAGGTAGTTTGTTGTTCATATTTTTGTTACTCTATTGGATGGTAGCATTGTCATTATGGAAGGTAGTCTATTGTCGAGATTTTTGTTACTCCAATGGAAGCTATCCTTGTCATTATGGAAGGTTGTCTATTGTCTAGATTTTTGTTACTCTAATGGATGGTAGCCTTATCATTATGGAAGGTAGTCTGTTGTCGAGATTTTTGTTACTCCAATGGATGGTATCGTTTCATTATGGATGGTAGTTTGTTGTCGAGATTTTTTTTATTCCAATGGATTGTAGCCTTGTCATTATGGAACATATTCTAATGTCGATGTTTTTGTTACTCCAATGGATGGTAGCCTTGTCATTATGGAAGGTAGTCTATTGTCGAGATTTTTGATATTCCAATGGATGGTAGCCTTGTCATTATGGAAGGTAGTCTGTTGTCGAGATTTTTGTTACTCCATTGGATGGTAGCCTTGTCATTATGGAAGGTAGTCTGTTTTCGAGATTTTTGTTACTCCAATGGATGGTAGCCTTGTCACTATGGAAGGTAGTCTCTTGTTCATATTTTTGGTACTCCAATGGATGGTAGCCTTGTCATTATGGAAGGAAGTTTGTTGTCGAGATTTTTGTTATTCCAAAGGATGGTAGCCTTGTCATTATTGAAGGTAGTTTGTTGTCGATATTTTTGTTACTCCAATGGATGGGAGCCTTGTCATTATGGAAGGTAGTCTGTTGTCGAGATTTTTGTTACTTCAATGGATTGTAGCCTTGTCATTATGGAAGGTAGTCTGTTGTCGAGATTTTTGTTACTTCAATGGATGGTAGCCTTGTCATTATGGAAGGTAGTCTGTTGTCGATATTTTTGTTACTTCAATGGATGGTAGCCTTGTCTTTATGGAAGGTAGTTTGTTGTCAAGATTTTTGTTACTCCAATGGATACTAGCCTTGTCATTATGGAAGTTAGTCTGTCGTTGTGATTTATGTCACTCCAATGGATGGTAGCCTTGTCACTATGGAAGGTAGTTTATTGTCGAGAGTTTTGTTAATCCAATGGATGGTAGCCATGTCATAATAAAAGTTTTTCTGTTGTCGAGATTTTTGTTACTCTAATGGATGGTAGCCTTGTCATTATCGAAGGCAGTCTGTTTTCGAGATTTTGGTTACTCTAATGGATGGTAGCCTTGTCATTATGGAAGGTAGTTTGTTCTCGACATCTTTGTTACTCCAATGGATTGTAGCCTTGTCATTATGGAAGGTAGTCTGTTGTCGAGATTTTTTTTACTCTAATGGATGCTAGCCTTGTCATTATGGAAGGTAGTGTGTCGTTGTGATTTCTGTCACTCCAATGGATGGTAGCCTTGTCACTATGGAAGGTAGTCTGTTGTTCATATTTTTTTTACTCCAATGTATGGTAGCCTTGTCATTTTGGAAGGTAGTCTGTTGTCGAGATTTTTGTTACTCCAATGGATGGTATCATTGTCATTATGGATGGTAGTCTGTTGTCGAGATTTTTGTTATTCCAAGGGATTGTAGCCTTGTCATTATGGAACGTATTTTGTTGTCGATGTTTTTGTTACTACAATGGAAGGTAGCCTTGTCATTGTGGAAGGTAGTCTGTTGTCGAGATTTTTGTTATTACAATGGATTGTAGCCTTGTTATTATAGAAGGTAGTCTGTTGTCGACATTTTTGTTACTCCAATGGATGCTTGCCTTGTCATTATGGAAGGTAGTCTGTCGTTGTGATTTCTCTCACTCCAATCGATGGTAGCCTTGTCACTATGGAAGGTAGTTTGTTGTTCATATTTTTGTTACTCTATTGGATGGTAGCATTGCCATTATGGAAGGTAGTCTATTGTCGAGATTTTTGTTACTCCAATCCTTGTAATTATGGAAGGTTGTCTATTGTCTAGATTTTTGTTACTCTAATGGATGGTAGCCTTATCATTATGGAAGGTAGTCTGTTGTCGAGATTTTTGTTACTCCAATGGATGGTATCGTTATCATTATGGATGGTAGTTTGTTGTCGAGATTTTTTTTATTCCAATGGATTGTAGCCTTGTCATTATGGAACATATTCTAATGTCGATGTTTTTGTTACTCCAATGGATGGTAGCCTTGTCATTATGGAAGGTAGTCTATTGTCGAGATTTTTGATATTCCAATGGATGGTAGCCTTGTCATTATGGAAGGTAGTCTGTTGTCGAGATTTTTGTTACTCCATTGGATGGTAGCCTTGTCATTATGGAAGGTAGTCTGTTTTCGAGATTTTTGTTACTCCAATGGATGGTAGCCTTGTCACTATGGAAGGTAGTCTCTTGTTCATATTTTTGGTACTCCAATGGATGGTAGCCTTGTCATTATGGAAGGAAGTTTGTTGTCGAGATTTTTGTTATTCCAAAGGATGGTAGCCTTGTCATTATGGAAGGTAGTTTGTTGTCGATATTTTTGTTACTCCAATGGATGGGAGCCTTGTCATTATGGAAGGTAGTCTGTTGTCGAGATTTTTGTTACTTCAATGGATGGTATCCTTGTCATTATGGAAGGTAGTCTGTTGTCGAGATTTTTGTTACTTCAATGGATGGTAGCCTTGTCATTATGGAAGGTAGTCTGTTGTCGATATTTTTGTTACTTCAATGGATGGTAGCCTTGTCTTTATTGAAGGTAGTTTGTTGTCAATATTTTTGTTACTCCAATGGATACTAGCCTTGTCATTATGGAAGTTAGTCTGTCGTTGTGATTTATGTCACTCCAATGGATGGTAGCCTTGTCACTATGGAAGGTAGTTTATTGTCGAGAGTTTTGTTAATCCAATGGATGGTAGCCATCTCATAATAAAAGTTTTTCTGTTGTCGAGATTTTTGTTACTCTAATGGATGGTAGCCTTGTCATTATCGAAGGTAGTCTGTTTTCGAGATTTTGGTTACTCTAATGGATGGTAGCCTTGTCATTATGGAAGGTAGTTTTTTCTCGACATCTTTGTTACACCAATGGATTGTAGCCTTGTCATTATGGAAGGTAGTCTGTTGTCGAGATTTTTGTTACTCCAATGGATGCTATCCTTGTCATTATGGAAGGTAGTCTGTCGTTGGGATTTATGTCACTCCAATGGATGGTAGCCTTGTCACTATGGAAGGTATTCTGTTGTTAAATTTTTTTTTACTCCAATGGATGGTAGCCTTGTCATTATGGAAGGTAATTTATTGTCGAGAGTTTTGTTAATCCAATGGATGGTAGCCATGTCATAATAAAAGGTTGTCTGTTGTCGAGATTTTTGTTACTCTAATGGATGGTAGCCTTGTCATTATCGAAGGTAGTCTATTTTCGAGATTTTGGTTACTCTAATGGATGGTAGCCTTGTCATTATGGAAGGTAGTTTGTTCTCGACATCTTTGTTACTCCAATGGATTGTAGCCTTGTCATTATGGAAGGTAGTCTGTTGTCGAGATTTTTGTTACTCCAATGGATGCTAGCCTTGTCATTATGGAAGGTAGTGTGTCATTGTGATTTCTGTCACTCCAATGGATGGTAGCCTTGTCACTATGGAAGGTAGTCTGTTGTTCATATTTTTGTTACTCCAATGTATGGTAGCCTTGTCATTATGGAAGGTAGTATGTTGTCGAGATTTTTGTTACTCCCTTGGATGGTATCATTGTCATTATGGATGGTAGTCTGTTGTTGAGATTTTTGTTATTCCAAGGGATTGTAGCCTTGTCATTATGGAACGTATTCTGTTGTCGATGTTTTTGTTACTACAATGGAAGGTAGCCTTGTCATTGTGGAAGGTAGTCTGTTGTCGAGATTTTTGTTATTACAATGGATGGTAGCCTTGTTATTATAGAAGGTAGTCTGTTGTCGACATTTTTGTTACTCCAATGGATGCTTGCCTTGTCATTATGGAAGGTAGTCTGTCGTTGTGATTTCTCTCACTCCAATGGATGGTAGCCTTGTCACTATGGAAGGTAGTTTGTTGTTCATATTTTTGTTACTCTATTGGATGGTAGCATTGTCATTATGGAAGGTAGTCTATTGTCGAGATTTTCGTTACTCCAATGGAAGCTATCGTTGTCATTATGGAAGGTTGTCTATTGTCTAGATTTTTGTTACTCCAATGGATGGTAGCCTTGTCATCATGGAAGGTAGTCTGTTGTCGAGATTTTTGTTACTCCAATGGATGGTATCGTTATCATTATGGAAGGTAGTCTATTGTCGAGATTTTTGTTACTCTAATGGATGGTAGCCTTGTCATTATGGAAGGTAGTCTGTTTTCATGATTTTGGTTACTCTAATGGATGCTTGCCTTATCATTATGAAAGGTAGTCTGTCGTTCTTATTTCTGTCACTCCAATGGATGGTAGCATTGTCACTATGGAAGGTAGTCTATTGTTCATATTTTTGTTACTCCAATGGATGGTAGCCTTGTCATTATGGAAGGTTGTCTATTGTCTAGATTTTTGTTACTCCAATGGATGGTATAGTTGTCATTATGGATGGTAGTCTGTTGTCGTGATTTTTGTTATTCCAATGGATTGTAGCCTTGTCATTATGGAAGGTAGTCTGATGTCGAGATTTTTGTTACTTCAATGGATGGTAGACTTATCATTATGGAAGATAGTTTGTTGTAGAGATTTTTGTTTCTCCAATGGATTCTAGCCTTTTCATTAGGGAAGGTAGTATATCCTTGTGATTTCTATCACTCCAATGGATTGTAGCCTTGTAACTATGGAAGCTAGTCTGTTGTTTATATTTTTGTTACTCCAATGAATGGTAGCCTTGTCATTATGGAAGGAATTTTGTGGTCGATATTTTTGTTACTCCAATGGATGCTAACCTTGTCATTCTAGAAGGTAGTCTGTCGTTGTGATTTCGATCACTCCAATAGATGGTAGCCTTGTCACTATGGAAGGTAGTATGTTGCTCATATTTTTGTTACTCCAATGGATGGTAGCCTTGTCATTATGGAAGGTAGTCTATTGTCGAGATTTTTGTTACTCCAATGGATGGTAGCATTATCATTATGGAAGGTTGTCTGTTGTCGAGATTTTTGTTACTCCAATGGATGGTAGCCTTGTCATTATGGAAGGTAGTCTGTTTTCGAGATTTTTGTTACTCCAATGGATGGATGCCTTGTCACTATGGAAGGTAGTTTGTTGTTCATATTTTTGGTACTCCAATGGATGGTAGCCTTGTCATTATGGAAGGAAGTTTGTTGTCGAGATTTTTGTTATTCCAAAGGATGGTAGCCTTGTCATTATGGAAGGTAGTCTGTTGTCGATATTTTTGTTACTCCAATGGATGGGAGCCTTGTCATTATGGAAGGTAGTCTGTTGTCGAGATTTTTATTACTCCAATGGATGCTATCCTTGTCATTATGGAAGGTAGTCTGTCGTTGTGATTTATGTCACTCCAATGGATGGTAGCCTTGTCACTATGGAAGGTACTCTGTTGTTAAAATTTTTTTTACTCCAATGGATGGTAGCCTTGTCATTATGGAAGGTAATTTATTGTCGAGAGTTTTGTTAATCCAATGGATGGTAGCCATGTCATAATAAAAGGTTGTCTGTTGTCGTGATTTTTGTTACTCTAATGGATGGTAGCCTTGTCATTATCGAAGGTAGTCTATTTTCGAGATTTTGGTTACTCTAGTGGATGGTAGCCTTGTCATTATGGAAGGTAGTTTGTTCTCGACATCTTTGTTACTCCAATGGATTGTAGCATTGTCATTATGGAAGGTAGTCTGTTGTCGAGATTTTTGTTACTCCAATGGATGCTAGCCTTGTCATTATGGAAGGTAGTGTGTCGTTGTGATTTCTGTCACTCCAATGGATGGTAGCCTTGTCACTATGGAAGGTAGTCTGTTGTTCATATTTTTGTTACTCCAATGTATGGTAGCCTTGTCATTATGGAAGGTAGTCTGTTGTCGAGATTTTTGTTACTCCCATGGATGGCATCATTGTCATTATGGATGGTAGTCTGTTGTCGAGATTTTTGTAATTCCAAGGGATTGTAGCCTTGTCATTATGGAACGTATTCTGTTGTCGATGTTTTTGTTACTACAATAGAAGGTAGCCTTGTCATTGTGGAAGGTAGTCTGTTGTCGAGATTTTTGTTATTACAATGGATGGTAGCCTTGTTATTATAGAAGGTAGTCTGTTGTCGACATTTTTGTTACTCCAATGGATGCTTGCCTTGTCATTATGGAAGGTAGTCTGTCGTTGTGATTTCTCTCACTCCAATGGATGGTAGCCTTGTCACTATGGAAGGTAGTTTGTTGTTCATATTTTTGTTACTCTATTGGATGGTAGCATTGTCATTATGGAAGGTAGTCTATTGTCGAGATTTTCGTTACTCCAATGGAAGCTATCGTTGTCATTATGGAAGGTTGTCTATTGTCTAGATTTTTGTTACTCTAATGGATGGTAGCCTTATCATTATGGAAGGTAGTATGTTGTCGAGATTTTTGTTACTCCAATGGATGGTATCGTTATCATTATGGATGGTAGTTTGTTGTCGAGATTTTTTTTATTCCAATGGATTGTAGCCTTGTCATTATGGAACATATTCTAATGTCGATGTTTTTGTTACTCCAATGGATGGTAGCCTTGTCATTATGGAAGGTAGTCTATTGTCGAGATTTTTGATATTCCAATGAATGGTAGCCTTGTAATTATGGAAGGTAGTCTGTTGTCGAGATTTTTGTTACTCCAATGGATGGTAGCCTTGTCATTATGGAAGGTAGTCTGTTTTCGAGATTTTTGTTACTCCAATGGATGGTAGCCTTGTCACTATGGAAGGTAGTCTCTTGTTCATATTTTTGGTACTCCAATGGATGCTAGCCTTGTCATTATGGAAGGAAGTTTGTTGTCGAGATTTTTGTTATTCCAAAGGATAGTAGCCTTGTCATTATGGAAGGTAGTCTGTTGTCGATATTTTTGTTACTCCAATGGATGGGAGCCTTGTCATTATGGAAGGTAGTCTCTTGTCGAGATTTTTGTTACTTCAATGGATGGTAGCCTTGTCATTATGGAAGGTAGTCTGTTGTCGAGATTTTTGTTACTTCAATGGATGGTAGCCTTGTCATTATAGAAGGTAGTCTGTTGTCGATATTTTTGTTACTTCAATGGATGGTAGCCTTGTCATTATGGAAGGTAGTTTGTTGTCAAGATTTTTGTTACTCCAATGGATGCTAGCCTTGTCATTATGGAAGGTAGTTTGTCGTTGTGATTTATGTCACTCCAATGGATGGTAGCCTTGTCACTATGGAAGGTATTCTGTTGTTCAAATTTTTGTTACTCCAATGGATGGTAGCCTTGTCATTATGGAAGGTAGTTTATTGTCGAGAGTTTTGTTAATCCAATGGATGGTAGCCATGTCATAATAAAAGTTTGTCTGTTGTCAAGATTTTTGTTACTCTAATGGATGGTAGCCTTGTCATTGTCGAAGGTAGTCTGTTTTCGAGATTTTGGTTACTCTAATGGATGGTAGCCTTGTCATTTTGGAAGGTAGTTTGTTCTCGACATCTTTGTTACTCCAATGGATTGTAGCATTGTCATTATGGAAGGTAGTCTGTTGTCGAGATTTTCGTTACTCCAATGGAAGCTATCATTGTCATTATGGAAGGTTGTCTATTGTCTAGATTTTTGTTACTCTAATGGATGGTAGCCTTATCATTATGGAAGGTAGTCTGTTGTCGAGATTTTTGTTACTCCAATGGATGGTATCGTTATCATTATGGATGGTAGTTTGTTGTCGAGATTTTTTTTATTCCAATGGATTGTAGCCTTGTCATTATGGAACATATTCTAATGTCGATGTTTTTGTTACTCCAATGGATGGTAGCCTTGTCATTATGGAAGGTAGTCTATTGTCGAGATTTTTGATATTCCAATGAATGGTAGCCTTGTCATTATGGAAGGTAGTCTGTTGTCGAGATTTTTGTTACTCCAATGGATGGTAGCCTTGTCATTATGGAAGGTAGTCTGTTTTCGAGATTTTTGTTACTCCAATGGATGGTAGCCTTGTCACTATGGAAGGTAGTCTCTTGTTCATATTTTTGGTACTCCAATGGATGGTAGCCTTGTCATTATGGAAGGAAGTTTGTTGTCGAGATTTTTGTTATTCCAAAGGATGGTAGCCTTGTCATTATGGAAGGTAGTCTGTTGTCGATATTTTTGTTACTCCAATGGATGGGAGCCTTGTCATTATGGAAGGTAGTCTCTTGTCGAGATTTTTGTTACTTCAATGGATGGTAGCCTTTACATTATGGAAGGTAGTCTGTTGTCGAGATTTTTGTTACTTCAATGGATGGTAGCCTTGTCATTATGGAAGGTAGTTTGTTGTCGATATTTTTGTTACTTCAATGGATGGTAGCGTTGTCATTATGGAAGGTAGTTTGTTGTCAAGATTTTTGTTACTCCAATGGATGCTAGCCTTGTCATTATGGAAGGTAGTCTGTCGTTGTGATTTATGTCACTCCAATGGATGGTAGCCTTGTCACTATGGAAGGTATTCTGTTGTTCAAATTTTTGTTACTCCAATGTATGGTAGCCTTGTCATTATGGAAGGTAGTTTATTGTCGAGAGTTTTGTTAATCCAATGGATGGTAGCCATGTCATAATAAAAGTTTGTCTGTTGTTGAGATTTTTGTTACTCTAATGGATGGTAGCCTTGTCATTGTCGAAGGTAGTCTGTTTTCGAGATTTTGGTTACTCTAATGGATGGTAGCATTGTCATTTTGGAAGGTAGTTTGTTCTCGACATCTTTGTTACTCCAATGGATTGTAGCCTTGTCATTATGGAAGGTAGTCTGTTGTCGAGATTTTTTTTACTCCAATGGATGCTAGCCTTGTCATTATGGAAGGTAGTCTGTCGTTGTGATTTATGTCACTCCAATGGATGGTAGCCTTGTAACTATGGAAGGTATTCTGTTGTTCAATTTTTTTTACTCCAATGGATGGTAGCCTTGTCATTATGGAAGGTAATTTATTGTCGAGAGTTTTGTTAATCCAATGGATGGTAGCCATGTCATAATAAAAGGTTGTCTGTTGTCGAGATTTTTGTTACTCTAATGGATGTTAGCCTTGTCATTATCGAAGGTAGTCTGTTTTCGAGATTTTGGTTACTCTAATGGATGGTAGCCTTGTCATTATGGAAGGTAGTTTGTTCTCGACATCTTTGTTACTCCAATGGATTGTAGCCTTGTCATTATGGAAGGTAGTCTGTTGTCGGAATTTTTGTTACTCCAATGGATGCTAGCCTTGTCATTATGGAAGGTAGTATGTCGTTGTGATTTATGTCACTCCAATGGATGGTAGCCTTGTAACTATGGAAGGTATTCTGTTGTTCAAATTTTTTTTACTCCAATGGATGGTAGCCTTGTCATTATGGAAGGTAATTTATTGTCGAGAGTTTTGTTAATCCAATGGATGGTAGCCATTTCATAATAAAAGGTTGTCTGTTCTCGAGATTTTTGTTACTCTAATGGATGGTAGCCTTGTCAATATCGAAGGTAGTCTGTTTTCGAGATTTTGGTTACTTTAATGGATGGTAGCCTTATCATTATGGAAGGTAGTTTGTTCTCGACATCTTTGTTACTCCAATGGATTGTAGCCTTGTCATTATGGAAGGTAGTCTGTTGTCGAGATTTTTGTTACTCCAATGGATGCTAGCCTTGTCATTATGGAAGGTTGTTTGTTGTCGATATTTTTGTTATTACAATGGATGGTAGCCTTGTCATTATGGAAGGTAGTCTATCGTTGTGATTTCTCTCACTCCAATGGATGGTATCCTTGTCACTATGGAAGGTAGTTTGTTGTTCATATTTTTGTTACTCCAATGGATGGTAGCATTTTCATTATGGAAGGTAGTCTATTGTCGAGATTTTTGTTACTCCAATGGAAGCTAGCCTTTTCATTATGGAAGGTTGTCTATTGTCTAGATTTTTGTTACTCTAATGGATGGAAGCCTTATCATTATGGAAGGTAGTCTGTTGTCGAGATTTTTGTTACTCCAATGGATGGTATCATTGTCATTATGGATGGTAGTCTATTGTCGAGATTTTTTTTATTTCAATGGATTGTAGCCTTGTCATTATGGAACGTATTCTAATGTCGATGTTTTTGTTACTCAAATGGATGGTAGCCTTGTCATTATGGAAGGTAGTCTGTTGTCGAGATTTTTGATATTCCAATGGATGGTAGCCTTGTCATTATGGAAGGTAGTCTGTTGTAGAGATTTTTGTTACTCCAATGGATGCTTGCCTTGTCATTATGGAAGGTAGTCTATCGTTGTAATTTCGGTCACTCCAATGGATGGTAGCCTTGTCACTATGGAAGGTAGTCTGTTGTTCATATTTTTGTTACTCCAACGGATGGTAGCCTTGTCATCATAGAAGGTAGTCTATTGTCGAGATTTTTGTTACTCCAATGGATGGTAGCCTTGTCATTATGGAAGGTTGTCTATTGTCGAGATTTTTTTTACTCTAATGGATGGTAGCCTAGTCATTATGAATGGTAGTCTCTTTTCAAGATTTTTGTTACTCTAATGGATGCTTGCCTTGTCACTATGGAAGGTAGTCTGTTGTTCATATTTTTGTTACTCCAATGGATGGTAGCCTTGTCATTATGGAAGGTTGTCTATTGTCGAGATTTTTGTTACTCCAATGGATGGTATAGTTGTCATTATGGATGGTAGTCTGTTGTCGAGATTTTTGTTATTCCAATGGATGGTAGACTTAACATTATGGAAGGTAGTTTGTTGTAGAGATTTTTGTTTCTCCAATGGATGCTAGCCTTGTCATTAGGGAAGGTAGTATATCGTTGTGATTTTTGTCACTCCAATGGATTGTAGCCTTGTAACTATGGAAGATAGTCTGTTGTTTATATTTTTGTTACTCCAATGGATGGTAGCCTTGTCATTTTGGAAGGAAGTCTGTTTTCGATATTTTTGTTACTCCAATGGATGGTAGCCTTGTCACTATGGAGGGCAGTTTGTTCATATTTTTGTTACTCCAATGGATGGTAGCCTTCTCATCATGGAATGTAGTCTATTGTCGAGATTTTTGTTACTCCAATGGATGGTAGCCTTGTCATTATGGAAGGATGTCTATTTTCAAGATTTTTGTTACTCTAATGGATGGTAGTCTTGTCATTATGGAAGGTAGTCTGTTTTCATGATTTTTGTTACTCTAATGGATGCTTGCCTTGTCATTATGGAAGGTAGTCTGTCGTTCTTATTTCTGTCACTCCAATGGATGGTAGCCTTGTCACTATGGAAGGTAGTCTGTTGTTCATATTTTTGTAACTCCAATGGATGGTAGCCTTGTCATTATGAAAGGTTGTCTATTGTCGAGATTTTTGTTACTCCAATGGATGGTATAGTTGTCAATATGGATGATAGTCTGTTGTCGAACTTTTTTTTATTCCAATGGATTGTAGCCTTGTCATTATGGAAGGTAGTCCGATGTCGAGATTTTTTTTACTTCAATGGATGGTAGACTTATCATTATGGAAGGTAGTTTGTTGTAGAGATTTTTGTTTCTCCAATGGATGCTAGCCTTGTCATTAGGGAAGGTAGTATATCGTTGTGATTTCTCTCACTCCAATGGATGGTATCCTTGTCACTATGGAAGGTAGTTTGTTGTTCATATTTTTGTTACTCCAATGGATGGTATAGTTGTCATTATGGAAGGTAGTCTATTGTTGAGATTTTTGTTACTCCAATGGAAGCTAGCCTTTTCATTATGGAAGGTTGTCTATTGTCTAGATTTTTGTTAATCTAATGGATGGAAGCCTTATCATTATGGAAGGTAGTCTGTTGTCGAGATTTTTGTTACTCCAATGGATGGTATCATTGTCATTCTAGAATGTAGTCTGTCATTGTGATTTCTGTCACTCCAATAGATGGTAGCCTTTTAACTATGGAAGGTAGTCTGTTGCTCATATTTTTGATACTCCAATGAATGGTAGCCTTGTCATTATGGAAGGTAGTCTATTGTCGAGATTTTTGTTACTCCAATGGATGGTAGCATTATCATTCTGGAAGGTTGTCTGTTGTCGAGATTTTTGTTACTCCAATGGATGGTAGCCTTGTCACTATGGAAGGTAGTATATTGTTCATATTTTTGTTACTCCAATGGATGGTAGCCTTGTCATTATGGAAGGAAGTTTGTTGTCGAGATTTTTGTTATTCCAAAGGATGGTAGCCTTGTCATTATGGAAGGTAGTCTGTTGTCAATATTTTTGTTACTCCAATGGATGGGAGCCTTGTCATTATGGAAGGTAGTCTGTTGTCGAGATTTTTTTTACTTCAATGGATGGTTGCCTTGTCATTATGGAAGGTAGTTTGTTGTCGAGATTTTTGTTACTCCAATGGAAGCTAGACTTGTCATTATGGAAGGTAGTGTGTCATTGTGATTTATGTCACTCCAATGGATGGTAGCCTTGTAACTATGGAAGGTGTTCTGTTGTTTAGATTTTTGTTACTCCAATGGATGGTAGCCTTCTCATTATGGAAGGTAGTCTATTGTCGACATTTTTGTTACTCCAATGGATCGTAGCCATGTCATAATAAAAGGTAGTCTGTTTTCGAGATTTTTGTTACTCTGATGGATGGTAGCCTTGTCATTATCGAAGGTGGTCTGTTTTCGAGATTTTGGTTACTCTAATGGATGGTAGCCTTGTCATTATGGAAGGTAGTTTGTTCTCGACATCTTTTTTACTCCAATTGATTATAGCCTTGTCATTATGGAAGGTAGTCTTTTGTCGAGATTTTTGTTATTCCAATGGATGCTAGCCTTGTCATTATGGAAGGTAGTATGTCATTGTGATTTCTGTCACTCGAATGGATCATAGCCTTGTCACTATGGAAGGTAGTCTGTTGTTCATATTTTTCTTACTCCAATGGATGGTAGCCTTGTCATTATGGAAGGTAGTCTGTTGTCGAGATTTTTGTTACTCCAATGGATGGTATCATTGTCATTATGGATGGTAGTCTGTTGTCGAGATTTTTGTTATTCCAAGGGATTGTAGCCTTGTCATTATGGAACGTATTCTGTTGTCGATGTTTTTGTTACGCCAATGGATGGTAGCCTTGTCATTGTGGAAGGTTGTCTGTTGTCGATATTTTTGTTATTATAATGGATGGTAGCCTTGTCATTATGGAAGTTGTTTGTTGTCGACATTTTTGTTACTCCAATGGATGCTTGCCTGGTCATTATGGAAGGTAGTCTGTCGTTGTGATTTCTCTCACACCAATGGATGGTATCCTTGTCACTATGGAAGGTAGTTTGTTGTGCATATTTTTGTTACTCTAATTGATGGTAGCATTGTCATTATGAAAGGTAGTCTATTGTCGAGATTTTTGTTACTCCAATGGAAACTAGCCTTTTCATTATGGAAGGTTGTCTATTGTCTAGATTTTTGTTACTCTAATGGATGGAAGCCTTATCATTATGGAAGGTAGTCTAATGTCGAGATTTTTGTTACTCCAATGGATGGTATCATTGTCATTATGGATGGTAGTCTATTGTCGAGATTTTTTTTATTTCAATGGATTGTAGCCTTGTCATTATGGAAAGTATTCTAATGTCGATGTTTTTGTTACTCAAATGGATGGTAGCCTTGTCATTATGGAAGGTAGTCTGTTGTCGAGATTTTTGATATTCCAATGGATGGTAGCCTTGTCATTATGGAAGTTAGTCTGTTGTAGAGATTTTTGTTACTCCAATGGATGCTTGCCTTATCATTACGGAAGGTAGTCTATCGTTGTGATTTCGGTCACTCCAATGGATGGTAGCCTTGTCACTATGGAAGGTAATCTGTTGTTTATATTTTTGTTACTCCAACGGATGGTAGCCTATTCATCATAGAAGCTAGTCTATTGGCGAGATTTTTGTTACTCCAATGGATGGTAGCCTATCATTATGGAAGGTTGTCTATTGTCGAGATTTTTTTTACTCTAATGGATGGTAGCCTTGTCATTTTGAAAGGTAGTCTCTTTTCAAGATTTTTGTTACTCTAATGGATGCTTGCCTTGTCATTATGGAAGGTAGTCTGTCGTTGTAATTTCGGTCACTCCAATGGATGGTAGCCTTGTCACTATGGAAGGTAGTCTGTTGTTCATATTTTTGTTACTCCAACGGATGGTAGCCTTGTCATCATAGAAGGTAGTCTATTGTCGAGATTTTTGTTACTCCAATGGATGGTAGCCTTGTCATTATGGAAGTTTGTCTATTGTCAAGATTTCTGTTACTCTAATGGATGGTAGCCTTGTCATTATGGAAGGTAGTTTGTTTTCATGATTTTCGTTACTCTAATGGATGCTTGCCTTGTCATTATGGAAGGTAGTTTGTCGTACTTATTTCTGTCACTCCAATGGATGGTAGCCTATTCACTATGGAAGGTAGTCTGTTGTTCATATTTTTGTTACTCCAATGGATGGTAGCCTTGTCATTATGGAAGGTAGTCTGTTATCGATATTTTTGTTACTCCAATGGATGGGAGCCTTGTCATTATGGAAGGTAGTCTGTTGTCGAGATTTTTGTTACTTCAATGGATGGTAGCCTTGTCATTATGGAAGGTAGTTTGTTGTTGTTATTTTTGTTACTCCAATGAATGCTAGCCTTGTCATTATGGAAGGTAGTTTGTCGTTATGATTTATGTCACTCCAATGGATGGTAGCCTTGTCACTATGGAAGGTATTCTGTTGTTCATATTTTTGTTACTCTAATGGATGGTAGCCTTGTCATTATGGAAGGCAGTCTATTGTCGAGATTTTTGTTTCTCCAATGGATGGTAGCCATGTAATTATAAAAGGTTGTTTGTTGTCGATATTTTTGTTACTCTAATGCATGGTATCCTTGTCATTATCGAAGGTAGTCTGTTTTCGAGATTTTTGTTACTTTAATGGATGGAAGCCTTGTCATTATGGAAGGTAGTTTGTTCTCGATATCTTTGTTACTCCAATGGATTGTAGCCTTGTCATTATGGAAGGTAGTCTGTTGTCGAGATTTTTGTTACTCCAATGGATGCTAGCCTTGTAATTATGGAAGGTAGTCTATCGTTGTGATTTCTGTCACTCCAATAGATCGTAGCCTTGTCAATATGGAAGGTAGTTTGTTGTTCATATTTTTGTTACTCCAATGGATGGTAGCCTTGTCATTATGGAAGGTAGTCTGTTGTCGAGATTTTTTTATTCCAATGGATTGTAGCCTTGTCATTATGGAACGTATTTTGTTGTCGATGTTTTTGTTACTAAAATGGATGGTAGCCTTGTCATCATGGAAGGTAGTCTGTTGTCGAGATTTTTGTTACTCCAATGGATGGTAGCCTTGTCATTATGGAAGGTAGTCTATTTTCGATATTTTTGTTACTCCAATGGATACTTGCCTTGTCATTATGAAAGGTAGTCTCTTTTCAAGATTTTTATTACTCCAATGGATGATTGCCTTGTCATTATGGAAGTTAGTTTGTTGTTGTGATTTCTGTCACTCCAATGGATTGTAGCCTTGTCACTATGGAAGGCAGTCTGTTCATATTTTTATTACTCCAATGGATGGTAGCCTTGTCATCATGGAAGGTAGTCTATTGTCGAGATTTTTGTTACTCCAATGGATGGTAGCCTTGTCATTATGGAAGGTTGTCTATTGTCAAGATTTTTGTTACTCTAACGGATGGTAACCTTGTCATTATGAAAGGTAGTCGGTTTTCAAGATTTTTGTTACTCTAATGGATGCTTGCCTTGTCATTATGGAAGGTAGTCTTTCGTTCTTATTTTTGTCACTCCAATGGATGGTAGCCTTGTCACTATGGAAGGAAGTCTGTTATTCATATTTTTGTTACTCCAATGGATGGTAGCCTTGTCATTATGAAAGGTTGTCTATTGTCGAGATTTTTGTTACTCCAATGGAATGTATAGTTGTCATTATGGATGGTAGTCTATTGTCGAGATATTTGTTATTCCAATGCATTGTAGCCTTGTCATTATGGAACGTAGTCTATTTTCCATGTTTTTGTTACTCCAATTGATTGTAGCCTTGTCATTATGGAAGGTAGTCTGTTGTCAAGATTTTTGTTACTTCAATGGATGGTAGCCTTGTCAATATGGAAGGTAGTTTCTTGTCGAGATTTTTGTTACTCCAATGGTTGCTAGCCTTGTCATTATGGAAGGTAGTATGTCGTTCTGATTTATGTCACTCCAATGGATGGTAGCCTTGTCACTATGGAAGGTAGTCTATTGTTCATATTTTTGTTACTCCAATGGATGGTAGCCTTGTCATTATGGAAGGTAGTCTATTGTCAAGATTTTGGTTACTACAATGGATGGTAGCCTTGTCATTATGGAACATAGTCTATTGTAGATATTTTTGTTACTCCAATGCATGGTAGCCTTGTCATTATGGAAGGTAGTTTGTTGTCGAGATTTTTGTTACTCCAATGGATGGTAGAATTATCATTATGGAAGGTACTCTGTTGTCGATATTTTTGTTACTCCAATGGATGGTAGCCGGGTCATTATGGAAGGTAGTATGTTATCGATATCTTGGTTACTCCAATGTATTGTAGCCTTGTCATTATGGAAGGTAGTCTGTTGTCGTGATTTTTGTTACTCCAATGGATGGTATCATTGTCATTATGGATGGTAGTCTATTGTCAAGAAATTTGTTACTCCAATGAATGGTAGCCTTGTCATTATGGAAGGTAGTCTGTTGTCGAGATTTTTGTTACTCCAATGGATGCTAGCCTTGTAATTATGGAAGGTAGTCTATCGTTGTGATTTCTGTCACTCCAATAGATCGTAGCCTTGTCAATATGGAAGGTAGTTTGTTGTTCATATTTTTGTTACTCCAATGGATGGTAGCCTTGTCATTATGGAAGGTAGTCTATTGTCGAGATTTTTTTATTCCAATGGATTATAGCCTTGTCATTATGGAACGTATTTTGTTGTCGATGTTTTTGTTACTAAAATGGATGGTAGCCTTGTCATCATGGAAGGTAGTCTGTTGTCGAGATTTTTGTTACTCCAATGGATGGTAGCCTTGTCATTATGGAAGGTAGTCTATTTTCGAGATTTTTGTTACTCCAATGGATACTTGCCTTGTCATTATGAAAGGTAGTCTCTTTTCAAGATTTTTGTTACTCCAATGGATGATTGCCTTGTCATTATGGAAGTTCGTTTGTTGTTGTGATTTCTGTCACTCCAATGGATTGTAGCCTTGTCACTATGGAAGGCAGTTTGTTCATATTTTTGTTACTCCAATGGATGGTAGCCTTGTCATCATGGAAGGTAGTCTATTGTCGAGATTTTTGTTACTCCAATGGATGGTAGCCTTGTCATTATGGAAGGTTGTCTATTGTCAAGATTTTTGTTACTCTAATGGATGGTAACCTTGTCATTATGAAAGGTAGTCGGTTTTCAAGATTTTTGTTACTCTAATGGATGCTTGCCTTGTCATTATGGAAGGTAGTCTTTCGTTCTTATTTTTGTCACTCCAATGGATGGTAGCCTTGTCACTATGGAAGGAAGTCTGTTATTCATATTTTTGTTACTCCAATGGATGGTAGCCTTGTCATTATGAAAGGTTGTCTATTGTCGAGATTTTTGTTACTCCAATGGAATGTATAGTTGTCATTATGGATGGTAGTCTATTGTCGAGATATTTGTTATTCCAATGCATTGTAGCCTTGTCATTATGGAACGTAGTCTATTTTCCATGTTTTTGTTACTCCAATTAATTGTAGCCTTGTCATTATGGAAGGTAGTCTGTTGTCAAGATTTTTGTTACTTCAATGGATGGTAGCCTTGTCAATATGGAAGGTAGTTTCTTGTCGAGATTTTTGTTACTCCAATGGTTGCTAGCCTTGTCATTATGGAAGGTAGTATGTCGTTATGATTTATGTCACTCCAATGGATGGTAGCCTTGTCACTATGGAAGGTAGTCTATTGTTCATATTTTTGTTACTCCAATGGATGGTAGCCTTGTCATTATGGAAGGTAGTCTATTGTCAAGATTTTGGTTACTACAATGGATGGTAGCCTTGTCATTATGGAACATAGTCTATTGTAGATATTTTTGTTACTCCAATGCATGGTAGCCTTGTCATTATGGAAGGTAGTCTATTGTCGAGATTTTTGTTACTCCAATGGATGGTAGAATTATCATTATGGAAGGTACTCTGTTGTCGATATTTTTGTTACTCCAATGGATGGTAGCCGGGTCATTATGGAAGGTAGTATGTTATCGATATCTTTGTTACTCCAATGTATTGTAGCCTTGTCATTATGGAAGGTAGTCTGTTGTCGTGATTTTTGTTACTCCAATGGATGGTATCATTGTCATTATGGATGGTAGTCTATTGTCAAGAAATTTGTTACTCCAATGAATGGTAGCCTTGTCATTATGGAAGGTAGTCTGTTGTCGAGATTTTTGATAATCCAATGGATGGTAGCCTTGTCATTATGGAAGGTAGTCTGTTATCGAGATTTTTGTTACTCCAATGGATGCTTGCCTTGTCATTATGGAAGGTAGTTTATCGTTGTAATTTCTGTCACTCCGATGGATGGTATCCTTGTCACTATGGAAGGTAGTCTATTGTTCATATTTTTGTTAGTCCAATGGATGGTAGCCTTGTCATCATGGAAGGTAGTCTATTGTCAAGATTTTTGTTACTCCAATGGATGGTAGCCTTGTCATTATGGAAGGTTGTCTATTGTCAAAATTTTTGTTACTCTAATGGATGGTAGCCTTGTCATTATGAAAGGTAGTCTGTTTTCAAGATTTTTATTACTCTAATGGATGCTTGCCTTGTCATTATGGAAGGTAGTATGTCGTTCTTATTTCTGTCACTCCAATGGATGGTAGCCTTGTTACTATGGAAGGTAGTTTGTTGTTCATATTTTTGTTACTCCAATGGATGGTAGCCTTGTCATTATGGAAGGTTGTCTATTGTCCATATTTTTGTTACTCCAATGGATGGTATAGTTGTCATTATGGATGGTAGTTTGTTGTCGAGATTTTTGTTATTCCGATGGATTGTAGCCTTGTCCTTATGGAACATAGTTAGTTGTCCATCTTTTTGTTACTCCAATGGATGCTAGCCTTGTCATTATGGAAGATAGTATTTCGTTGTGATTTATTTCACTCCAATGGATGGTAGCCTTGTCACTATGGAAGGTAGTCTGTTGTTCATATTTTTGTTACTCCAATGGATGGTAGCCTTGTCATTATGGAAGGTAGTCTATTGTCGAGATTTTGGTTACTACGATGGATGGTAGCCTTGTCATTATGGAATATAGTCTATTGTAGATATTTTTGTTACTCCAATGCATGTTATCCTTGTCATTATGGAAGGTAGTCTATTGTCAAGATTTTTGTTACTCCAATGGATGGTAGCATTATCATTATGGAAGGTACTCTGTTGTCGATATTTTTGTTACTCCAATGGATGGTAGCCTTGTCATTATGGAAGGTAGTATGTTATCGATATCTTTGTTACTCCAATGGATTGTAGCATTGTCATTATGGAAGATAGTTTGTTGTCGATATTTTTGCTACTCCAATGCATGGTCTCATTGTCATTATGGAAGGTAGTCTGTTGTCGAGATTTTTGTTACTTCAATGGATGGTAGAATTATCATTATGGAAGGTACTCTATTGTCGATATTTTTGTTACTCAAATGGACGGTAGCCTTGTCATTATGGAAGGTAGTATGTTAACGATATCCTTGTTACTCCAATGTATTGTAGCCTTGTCAATACGGAAGGTAGTCTGTTGTCGAGATTTTTCTTACTCCAATGTATGGTATCATTGTCATTATGGATGGTAGTCTATTGTCGAGAAATTTGTTACTCCAATGGACGGTAGCCTTGTCATTATGGAAGGTAGTCTATTGTCGGGATTTTTGATATTCCAATGGATGGTTGCCTTGTCATTATGGAACATAGTCTATTGTAGATAATTTTGTTACTCCAATGCATGGTAGCTTTGTCATTATGGAAGGTAGTCTGTCGTTGTAATTTTTGTCACTCCAATAGATGGTATCCTTGTCACTATGGAATGGTAGTCTGTTGTTCATATTTTTGTTACTCCAATGGATGGTAGCCTCGTCATTATGGAAGGTAGTCTATTGTCGAGATTTTGGTTACTACGATGGATGGTAGCCTTGTCATTATGGAATATAGTCTATTGTAGATATTTTTGTTACTTCAATGCATGGGAGCCTTGTCAATATGGAAGGTAGTATGTTATCGATATCTTTGTTACTCCAATGGAATGTAGCCTTGTCATTATGGAAGGTAGTTTGTTGTCGAGATTTTTGTTACTCCAATGGATGGTCTCATTGTCATTATGGATGGTAGTCTATTGTCGAGAAATTTATTACTCCAATGAATGGTAGCCTTGTCATTATGGAAGGTAGTTTGTTGTCGAGATTTTTGATATTACAATGGATGGTAGCCATGTCATTATGGAAGGTAGTCTGTCATTGTAATTTCTGTCACTCCAATGGATGGTAGCCTTGTCACTATGGAAGGTAGTTTGTTGTTCATATTTTTGTTACTCCAATGGATGGTAGCGTTGTCATCATGGAAGGTAGTCTATTGTCGATATTTTTTTTACTCCAATGGATGGTAGCCTTGTCATTATGGAAGGTTGTCTATTGTCAAGATTTTTGTTACTCTAATGGATGGTAGCCTTGCCATTATGGAAGGTAGTCTGTTTTCTATATTTTTGTTACTCTAATGGATGCTTGCCTTGTCATTATAGAAGGTAGTCTTTCATTCTTATTTTTGTCACTACAATGGATGGTAGCCTTGTCACAATGGAAGGTAGTCTGTTGTTCATATTTTTGTTACTCCAATGGATGAGAGCCTTATCATTATGGAAGGTTGCCTATTGTCGATATTTTTATTACTCCAATGGATGGTATAGTTGTCATTATGGAACGTAGTCTGTTGTCCATGATTTTGTTACTCCAATGGATGCTATCCTTGTCACTATGGAAGGTAGTATGTTGTTCATATTTTTGTTACTCCAATGGACGGTAGCCTTGTCATTATGGAAGGTAGTCTATTGTCGAGATTTTGGTTACTACAATGGATGGTTGCCTTGTCATTATGGAACATAGTCTATTGTAGATAATTTTGTTACTCCAATGCATGGTAGCTTTGTCATTATGGAAGGTAGTCTATTGTCGAGATTTTTGTTACTCCAATGGATGGTAGCATTATCATTATGGAAGGTACTCTATTGTCGATATTTTTGTTACTCCAATGGATGGTAGCCTTGTTATTATGGAAGGTAGTATGTTATCGATATCGTTGTTACTCCAATGGATTGTAGCCTTGTCATTATGGAAGGTAGTCTGTTGTCGAGATTTTTGTTACTCCAATGGATGGTATCATTGTCATTATGGATGGTAGTCTATTATCGAGAAATTTGTTACTCTAATGAATGGTAGCCTTGTCATTATGGAACGTAGTCTGTTGTAGAGATTTTTGTTATTCCAATGGATGGTAGCCTTGTCATTATGGAAGGTAGTCTGTTGTCGAGATTTTTTTTACTCCAATGGATGCTTGCCTTGTGTTTATGGAAGGTAGTATGTCGTTGTGATTTTTGTCACTCCAATGGATGGTAGCCTTGTCACTATGGAAGGTAGTTTGTTGTTCATATTTTTGTTACTCCAATGGATGGTATCGTTGTCATTATGGATGGTAGTTTGTTGTCGAGATTTTTGTTATTCCAATGTATTATAGCCTTGTCATTATGGAACGTAGTCTGTTGTCCATGTTTTTGTTACTCCAATGGATGGTAGCCTTGT
This sequence comes from Vicia faba, assembly GCA_948472305.1. Lineage (NCBI taxonomy): Eukaryota > Viridiplantae > Streptophyta > Magnoliopsida > Fabales > Fabaceae > Vicia > Vicia faba. The sequence continues at coordinate 559,373,954 of OX451739.1, forward strand.
CATTATGGAAGGTAGTCTGTTGTCAAGATTTTTGTTACTTCAATGGATGGTAGCCTTGTCAATATGGAAGGTAGTTTCTTGTCGAGATTTTTGTTACTCCAATGTATGCTAGCCTTGTCATTGTGGAAGGTAGTATGTCGTTGTGATTTATGTCACTCCAATGGATGGTAGCCTTGTCATTATGGAAGGTAGTCTATTGTCTAGATTTTGGTTACTACAATGGATGGTAGCCTTGTCATTATGCAACATAGTCTATTGTAGATATTTTTGTTACTCCAATACATGGTAGCCTTGTCATTATGGAAGGTAGTCTATTGTCGAGATTTTTGTTACTCCAATGGATGGTAGCATTATCATTATGGAAGGTACTATGTTGTCGATATTTTTGTTACTCCGATGGATGGTAGCCTTGTCATTATTGAAGGTAGTCTATTGTCGAGATTTTGGTTACTACAATGGATGGTAGCCTTGTCATTATGGAACATAGTCTATTATAGATATTTTTGTTACTCCAATGCATGTTAGGTTTGTCATTATGGAAGGTAGTCTGTTGTCGAGATATTTGTTACTCCAATGGATGGTAGCATTATCATTATGGAAGGTACTCTGTTGTCGATATTTTTTTACTCCAATGGATGGTAGCCCGGTCATTATGGAAGGTATTATGTTATTGATATCTTTGTTACTCCAATGGATTGTAGCCTTGTCATTATGGAAGGTAGTCTGTTGTCGAGATTTTTGTTACTCCAATGGATGGTATCATTGTCATTATGGATGGTAGTCTATTGTCGAGAAATTTGTTACACCAATGAATGGTAGCCTTGTCATTATGGAATGTAGTCTGATGTAGAGATTTTTGTTATTCCAATGGATGGTAGCCTTGTCATTATGGAAGGTAGTCTGTTGTGGAAATTTTTGTTACTCCACTGGATGCTTGCCTTGTCATTATGGAAGGTAGTCTGTCGTTGTAATTTCTGTCACTCAATGGATGGTATCCTTGTCACTATGGAATGTAGTCTGTTGTTCATATTTTTGTTACTCCAATGGATGGTAGCCTTGTCATCATTGAAGCTAGTCTATTATCGATATTTTTGTTACTCCAATGGATGGTAGCGTTGTCATTATGGAAGGTAGTCTGTTTTCTATATTTTTGTTACTCTAATGGATGCTTGCCTTGTCATTATAGAAGGTAGTCTTTCGTTCTTATTTCTGTCACTACAATGGATGGTAGCCTTGTCACTATGGAAGGTAGTCTGTTGTTCATATTTTTGTTACTCCAATGGATAGGAGCCTTATCATTATGGAAGGTTGTCTATTGTCGATATTTTTATTACTCCAATGGATGGTATAGTTGTCATTATGGAACGTAGTCTGTTGTCCATGATTTTGTTACTCCAATGGATGCTATCCTTGTAATTATGGAAGGTAGTATGTCGTTGTGATTTATGTCACTCCAATGGATGGTAGCCTTGTCACTATGGAAGGTAGTATGTTGTTCATATTTTTGTTACTCCAATGGACGGTAGCCTTGTCATTATGGAAGGTAGTCTATTGTCGGGATTTTGGTTACTACAATGGATGGTTGCCTTGTCATTATGGAACATAGTCTATTGTAGATAATTTTGTTACTCCAATGCATGGTAGCTTTGTCATTATGGAAGGTAGTCTATTGTCGAGATTTTTGTTACTCCAATGGATGGTAGCATTATCATTATGGAAGGTACTCTATTGTCGATATTTTTGTTACTCCAATGGATGGTAGCCTTTTTATTATTGAAGGTAGTATGTTATCGATATCGTTGTTACTCCAATGGATTGTAGCCTTGTCATTATGGAAGGTAGTCTGTTGTCGAGATTTTTGTTACTCCAATGGATGGTATCATTGTCATTATGGATGGTAGTCTATTGTCGAGAAATTTGTTACTCCAATGAATGGTAGCCTTGTCATTATGGAACGTAGTCTGTTGTAGAGATTTTTGTTATTCCAATGGATGGTAGCCTTGTCATTATGGAAGGTAATCTGTTGTCGAGATTTTTGTTACTCCAATGGATGCTTGCCTTGTGTTTATGGAAGGTAGTATGTCGTTGTTATTTTTGTCACTCCAATGGATGGTAGCCTTGTCACTATGGAAGGTAGTTTGTTGTTCATATTTTTGTTACTCCAATGGATGGTATCGTTGTCATTATGGATGGTAGTTTGTTGTCGAGATTTTTGTTATTCCAATGTATTGTAGCCTTGTCATTATGGAACGTAGTCTGTTGTCCATGTTTTTGTTACTCCAATGGATGGTAGCCTTGTCAATATGGAAGGTAGCCTTGTCAATATGGAAGGTAGTTTCTTGTCGAGATTTTTGTTACTCCAATGGATGCTAGCCTTGTCATTTTGGAAGGTAGTATGTCGTTGTGATTTATGTCACTCCAATGGATTGTAGCCTTGTCATTATGGAAGGTAGTCTATTGTCTAGATTTTGGTTACTACAATGGATGGTAGCCTTGTCATTATGGAACATAGTCTATTGTAGATATTTTTGTTAGTCCAATGCATGGTAGCCTTGTCATTATGGAAGGTAGTCTATTGTCGAGATTTTTGTTACTCCAATGGATGGTAGGATTATTATTATGGAAGGTACTATGTTGTCGATATTTTTGTTACTCCGATGGATGGTATCCTTGTCATTATTGAAGGTAGTCTATCTTTGATATTTGGTTACTACAATGGATGGTAGCCTTGTCATTATGGAACATAGTCTATTATAGATGTTTTTGTTACTCCAATGTATCTTAGGTTTGTCATTATGGAAGGTAGTTTGTTGTCGAGATATTTGTTACTCCAATGGATGGTAGCATTATCATTATGGAAGGTACTCTGTTGTCGATATTTTTTTACTCCAATGGATGGTAGCCTTGTCATTATGGAAGGTAGTATGTTATCGATATCTTTGTTACTCCAATGGATTGTAGCCTTGTCATTATGGAAGGTAGTCTGTTGTCGAGATTTTTGTTACTCCAATGGATGGTATCATTGTCATTATGAATGGTAGTCTATTGTCGAGAAATTTGTTACACCAATGAATGGTAGCCTTGTCATTATAGAATGTAGTATGTTGTAGAGATTTTTGTTATTCCAATGGATGGTAGCCTTGTCATTATGGAAGGTAGTCTGTTGTGGAGATTTGTGTTACTCCAATGGATGCTTGCCTTGTCATTATGGAAGGTAGTCTGTCGTTGTAATTTCTGTCACTCAATGGATGGTATCCTTGTCACTATGGAAGGTAGTATGTTTTCTATATTTTTGTTACTCTAATGGATGCTTGCCTTATCATTATAGAAGGTAGTCTTTCGTTCTTATTTCTGACACTACAATGGATGGTAGCCTTGTCACTATGGAAGGTAGTCTGTTGTTCATATTTTTGTTACTCCAATGGATGGGAGCCTTATCATTATGGAAGGTTGTCTATTGTCGATATTTTTATTACTCCAATGGATGGTATAGTTGTCATTATGGAACGTAGTTTGTTGTCCATGATTTTGTTACTCCAATGGATGCTATCCTTGTCATTATGGAAGGTAGTATGTCGTTGTGATTTATGTCACTCCAATGGATGGTAGCCTTGTCACTATGGAAGGTAGTATGTTGTTCATATTTTTGTTACTCCAATGGACGGTAGCCTTGTCATTATGGAAGGTAGTCTATTGTCGATATTTTGGTTACTACAATGGATGGTTGCCTTGTCATTATGGAACATAATCTATTGTAGATAATTTTGTTACTCCAATGCATGGTAGCTTTGTCATTATGGAAGGTAGTCTATTGTCGAGATTTTTGTTACTCCAATGGATGGTAGCATTATCATTATTGAAGGTACTCTATTATCGATATTTTTGTTACTCCAATGGATGGTAGCCTTGTTATTATGGAAGGTAGTATGTTATCGATATCGTTATTACTCCAATGGATTGTAGCCTTGTCATTATGGAAGGTAGTCTGTTGTCGAGATTTTTGTTACTCCAATGGATGGTATCATTGTCATTATGGATGGTAGTCTATTGTCGAGAAATTTGTTACTCCAATGAATAGTAGCGTTGTCATTATGGAACATAGTCTGTTGTAGAGATTTTTGTTATTCCAATGGATGGTAGCCTTGTCATTATGGAAGGTAGTCTGTTGCCGAGATTTTTGTTACTCCAATGGATGCTTGCCTTGTGTTTATGGAAGGTAGTATGTTGTTGTGATTTTTGTCACTCCAATGGATGGTAGCCTTGTCACTATGGAAGGTAGTTTGTTGTTCATATTTTTGTTACTCCAATGGATGGTATCATTGTCATTATGGATGGTAGTTTGTTGTCGAGATTTTTATTATTCCAATGTATTGTAGCCATGTCATTATGGAACGTAGTCTGTTGTCCATGTTTTTGTTACTCCAATGGATGGTAGCCTTGTCAATATGGAAGGTAGTCTGTTGTCAAGATTTTTGTTACTTCAATGGATGGTATCCTTGTCAATATGGAAGGTAGTTTCTTGTCGAGATTTTTGTTACTCCAATGGATGCTAGCCTTGTCATTATGGAAGGTAGTATGTCGTTGTGATTTATGTCACTCCAATGGATGGTAGCCTTGTCATTATGGAAGGTAGTCTATTGTCTAGATTTTGGTTACTACAATGGATGGTAGCCTTGTCATTATGCAACATAGACTATTGTAGATATTTTTGTTAGTCCAATGCATGGTAGCCTTGTCATTATGGAAGGTAGTCTATTGTCGAGATTTTTGTTACTCCAATGGATGGTAGGATTATTATTATGGAAGGTACTATGTTGTCGATATTTTTGTTACTCCGATGGATGGTATCCTTGTCATTATTGAAGGTAGTCTATCTTTGATATTTGGTTACTACAATGGATGGTAGCCTTGTCATTATGGAACATAGTCTATTATAGATGTTTTTGTTACTCCAATGTATGTTAGGTTTGTCATTATGGAAGGTAGTTTGTTGTCGAGATATTTGTTACTCCAATGGATGGTAGCATTATCATTATGGAAGGTACTCTGTTGTCGATATTTTTTTACTCCAATGGATGGTAGCCTTGTCATTATGGAAGGTAGTATGTTATCGATATCTTTGTTACTCCAATGGATTGTAGCCTTGTCATTATGGAAGGTAGTCTGTTGTCGAGATTTTTGTTACTCCAATGGATGGTATCATTGTCATTATGAATGGTAGTCTATTGTCGAGAAATTTGTTACACCAATGAATGGTAGCCTTGTCATTATAGAATGTAGTATGTTGTAGAGATTTTTGTTATTCCAATGGATGGTAGCCTTGTCATTATGGAAGGTAGTCTGTTGTGGAGATTTGTGTTACTCCAATGGATGCTTGCCTTGTCATTATGGAAGGTAGTCTGTCGTTGTAATTTCTGTCACTCAATGGATGGTATCCTTGTCACTATGGAAGGTAGTATGTTTTCTATATTTTTGTTACTCTAATGGATGCTTGCCTTATCATTATAGAAGGTAGTCTTTCGTTCTTATTTCTGACACTACAATGGATGGTAGCCTTGTCACTATGGAAGGTAGTCTGTTGTTCATATTTTTGTTACTCCAATGGATGGGAGCCTTATCATTATGGAAGGTTGTCTATTGTCGATATTTTTATTACTCCAATGGATGGTATAGTTGTCATTATGGAACTTAGTCTGTTGTCCATGTTTTTGTTACTCCAATGGATGCTGGCCTTGTCATTATGGAAGGTAGTATGTCGTTGTGATTTATGTCACTCCAATGGATGGTAGCCTTGTCACTATGGAAGGTAGTCTATTTTTCATATTTTTGTTACTCCAATGGATGGTAGCCTTGTCGTTATGGAAGGTAGTCTATTGTTGATATTTTGGTAACTACAATGGATGGTAGCCTTGTCATTATGGAACATAGTCTATTGTAGATATTTTTGTTACTCCAATGCATGGTAGCCTTGTCATTATGGAAGGTAGTCTGTTGTAGAGATTTTTGTTACTCCAATGGATGGTAGAATTATCATTATGGAAGGTACTCTATTATCGATATTTTTGTAACTCCAATGGATGGTAGCCTTGTCATTATGGAAGGTAGTATGTTATCGATATCTTTGTTACTCCAATGTATTGTAGCCTTGTCATTATGGAAGGTAGTCTGTTGTCGAGATTTTTGTTACTCCAATGGATGGTATCATTGTCATTATGGATGGTAGTCTATTGTCGAGAAATTTGTTACTCCAATGAATGGTAGCCTTGTCATTATGGAAGGTAGTCTGTTGTCGAGGTTTTTGATATTCCAATGGATGGTAGCCTTGTCATTATGGAAGGTAGTCTATTGTCGAGATTTTTGTTACTCAAATTGATGTTTGCCTTGTCATTATGGAAGGTAGTCTTTCGTTGTAATTTCTGTCACTCCAATGGATGGTATCCTTGTCACTATGGAAGGTAGTCAGTTGTTCATATTTTTGTTACTCCAATGGATGGTAGCCTTGTCATCATGGAAGGTAGTCTATTGTCGAGATTTTTGTTTCTCCAATGGATGGTAGCCTTGTCATTATGGAAGGTTGTCTATTGTCAAGATTTTTGTTACTCTAATGGATGGTAGCCTTGTCATTATGGAAGGTAGTCTGTTTTCAAGATTTTTGTTACTCTAATGGATGGTAGGATTATCATTATGGAAGGTACTCTGTTGTCGATATTTTTGTTACTCCGATGGATGGTAGCCCTGTCATTATGGAAGGTAGTCTATTGTCGAGATTTTGGTAACTACAATGGATGGTAGCCTTGTCATTATGGAAGGTAGTCTATTGTAGATATTTTTGTTACTCCAATGCATGGTAGCCTTGTCATTATGGAAGGTAGACTGTTGTCGAGAATTTTGTTAGTCCAATGGATGGTAGAATTATCATTATGGAAGGTACTATATTATCGATATTTTAGTTACTCCAATTGATGGTAGCGTTGTCATTATGGAAGGTAGTATGTTATCGATATCTTTGTTACTCCAATGTATTGTAGCCTTGTCATTATGGAAGGTAGTCTGTTGTCGAGATTTTTGTTACTCCAATGGATGGTATCATTGTCATTATGGATGGTAGTCTATTGTCGAGAAATTTGTTACTCCAATGAATGATAGCCTTGTCATTATGGAAGATAGTCTGTTGTCGAGATTTTTGATATTCCAATGGATGGTAGCCTTGTCATTATGGAAGGTAGTCTGTTGTCGAGATTTTTGTTACTCCAATGGATGCTTGCCTTGTCATTATGGAAGGTAGTCTGTCGTTGTAATTTCTGTCACTCCAATGGATGGTATCCTTGTCACTATGGAAGGTAGTCTGTTGTTCATATTTTTGTTACTCCAATGGATGGTAGCCTTGTCATCATGGAAGGTAGTCTATTGTCGAGATTATTGTTACTCTAATGGATGGTAGCCTTGTCATTATGGAAGGTTGTGTATTGTCAAGATTTTTGTTACTCTAATGGATGGTAGCCTTGTCATTATGGAAGGTAGTCTGTTTTCAAGATTTTTGTTACTCTAATGGATGCTTGCCTTGTCATTATGGAAGGTAGTTTGTCGTTCTTATTTCTGTCAGTCCAGTGGATGGTAGCCTTGTCACTATGGAAGGTAGTCTGTTGTTCATATTTTTGTTACTCCAATGGATGGTAGCCTTGTCCTTATGGAAGGTTGTCTATTGTAGATATTTTTGTTACTCCAATGGATGGTATAGTTGTCATTATGGATGGTAGTGTGTTGTCGAGATTTTTGTTATTCCAATGGATTGTAGCCTTGTCATTATGGAACGTAGTCTGTTGTCCATGTTTTTGATACTCCAATGGATGCTGGCCTTGTCATTATGGAAGGTAGTATGTCGTTGTGATTTATGTCACTCCAATGGATGGTAGCCTTGTCACTATGGAAGGTAGTCCGTTTTTCATATTTTTGTTACTCCAATGGATGGTAGCCTTGTCATTATGGAAGGTAGTCTATTGTCGAGATTTTGGTAACTACAATGGATGGTAGCCTTGTCATTATGGAATATCGTCTATTATAGATATTTTTGTTACTCCAATGCATGGTAGCCTTGTCATTATGGAAGGTAGTCTGTTGTCGAGATTTTTGTTACTCCAATGGATGGTAGAATTATCAGTATAGAAGGTACTCTATTGTCGATATTTTTGTTACTCCAATGGATGGTAGCCTTGTCATTATGGAAGGTAGTATGTTATCCATATCTTTGTTACTCCAATGTATTGTAGCCTTGTCATTATGGAAGGTAGTCTGTTGTCGAGATATTTGTTACTCCAATGGATGGTATCATTGTCATTATGGATGGTAGTCTATTGTCGAGAAATTTGTTACTCTAATGAATGGTAGCCTTGTCATTATGGAAGATAGTCTGTTGTCGAGGTTTTTGATATTCCAATGGATGGTAGCCTTGTCATTATGGAAGGTAGTCTATTGTCGAGATTTTTGTTACTCCAATGGATGCTTGCCTTGTCATTATGGAAGGTAGTCTGTCATTGTAATTTCTGTCACTCCAATGGATGGTATCCTTGTCACTATGGAAGGTAGTCAGTTGTTCATATTTTTGTTACTCCAATGGATGGTAGCCTTGTCATCATGGAAGGAAGTCTATTGTCGATATTTTTGTTACTCCAATGGATGGTAGCCTTGTCATTATGGAAGGTTGTCTATTGTCAAGATTTTTGTTACTCTAATGGATTGTAGCCTTGTCCTTATGGAAGGTAGTATGTTTTAAAGATTTTTGTTACTCTAATGGATGCTTGCCTTGTCATTATGGAATGTAGTCTATTGTCGATATTTTTGTTACTCCAATGGATGGTAGCCTTGTCATTATGGAAGGTTGTCTATTGTCAAGATTTTTGTTACTCTAATGGATGGTAGCCTTGTCATTATGGAAGGTAGTCTGTTTTCAAGATTTTTGTTACTCTAATGGATGGTAGGATTATCATTATGGAAGGTACTCTGTTGTCGATATTTTTGTTACTCCGATGGATGGTAGCCCTGTCATTATGGAAGGTAGTCTATTGTCGAGATTTAGGTAACTACAATGGATGGTAGCCTTGTCATTATGGAAGGTAGTCTATTGTAGATATTTTTGTTACTCCAATGCATGGTAGCCTTGTCATTATGGAAGGTAGACTGTTGTCGAGAATTTTGTTAGTCCAATGGATGGTAGAATTATCATTATGGAAGGTACTATATTATCGATATTTTAGTTACTCCAATTGATGGTAGCGTTGTCATTATGGAAGGTAGTATGTTATCGATATCTTTGTTACTCCAATGTATTGTAGCCTTGTCATTATGGAAGGTAGTCTGTTGTCGAGATTTTTGTTACTCCAATGGATGGTATCATTGTCATTATGGATGGTAGTCTATTGTCGAGAAATTTGTTACTCCAATGAATGATAGCCTTGTCATTATGGAAGATAGTCTGTTGTCGAGATTTTTGATATTCCAATGGATGGTAGCCTTGTCATTATGGAAGGTAGTCTGTTGTCGAGATTTTTGTTACTCCAATGGATGCTTGCCTTGTCATTATGGAAGGTAGTCTGTCGTTGTAATTTCTGTCACTCCAATGGATGGTATCCTTGTCACTATGGAAGGTAGTCTGTTGTTCATATTTTTGTTACTCCAATGGATGGTAGCCTTGTCATCATGGAAGGTAGTCTATTGTCGAGATTATTGTTACTCTAATGGATGGTAGCCTTGTCATTATGGAAGGTTGTGTATTGTCAAGATTTTTGTTACTCTAATGGATGGTAGCCTTGTCATTATGGAAGGTAGTCTGTTTTCAAGATTTTTGTTACTCTAATGGATGCTTGCCTTGTCATTATGGAAGGTAGTTTGTCGTTCTTATTTCTGTCACTCCAGTGGATGGTAGCCTTGTCACTATGGAAGGTAGTCTGTTGTTCATATTTTTGTTACTCCAATGGATGGTAGCCTTGTCCTTATGGAAGGTTGTCTATTGTAGATATTTTTGTTACTCCAATGGATGGTATAGTTGTCATTATGGATGGTAGTGTGTTGTCGAGATTTTTGTTATTCCAATGGATTGTAGCCTTGTCATTATGGAACGTAGTCTGTTGTCCATGTTTTTGATACTCCAATGGATGCTGGCCTTGTCATTATGGAAGGTAGTATGTCGTTGTGATTTATGTCACTCCAATGGATGGTAGCCTTGTCACTATGGAAGGTAGTCCGTTTTTCATATTTTTGTTACTCCAATGGATGGTAGCCTTGTCATTATGGAAGGTAGTCTATTGTCGAGATTTTGGTAACTACAATGGATGGTAGCCTTGTCATTATGGAATATCGTCTATTATAGATATTTTTGTTACTCCAATGCATGGTAGCCTTGTCATTATGGAAGGTAGTCTGTTGTCGAGATTTTTGTTACTCCAATGGATGGTAGAATTATCAGTATAGAAGGTACTCTATTGTCGATATTTTTGTTACTCCAATGGATGGTAGCCTTGTCATTATGGAAGGTAGTATGTTATCCATATCTTTGTTACTCCAATGTATTGTAGCCTTGTCATTATGGAAGGTAGTCTGTTGTCGAGATATTTGTTACTCCAATGGATGGTATCATTGTCATTATGGATGGTAGTCTATTGTCGAGAAATTTGTTACTCTAATGAATGGTAGCCTTGTCATTATGGAAGATAGTCTGTTGTCGAGGTTTTTGATATTCCAATGGATGGTAGCCTTGTCATCATGGAAGGTAGTCTATTGTCGAGATTTTTGTTACACCAATGGATGCTAGCCTTGTCATTATGGAAGGTAGTATGTCGTTGTGATTTATGTCACTCCAATGGATGGTAGCCTTGTCACTATGGAAGGTAGTCTGTTATTCATATTTTGGTTACACTAATGGATGGTAGCCTTGTCATTATGGAAGGCAGTCTATTGTCGAGATTTTGGTTACTACAATGGATGGTAGCCTTGTCATTATGGAATATAGTCTATTATAGATATTTTTGTTACTCCAATGCATGGTAGCCTTGTCATTATGGAATGTAGTTTGTTGTCAAGATTTTTGTTACTCCAATGGATGGTAGAATTATCATTATGGAAGGTACTCTGTTGTCGATATTTTTGTTACTCCGAAGGATGGTAGCCTTGTCATTATGGAAGGTAGTTTATTGTCGAGATTTTGGTAACTACAATGGATGGTAGCCTTGTCATTATGGAAGGTAGTCAATTGTAGATATTTTTGTTACTCCAATGCATGGTAGCCTTGTCATTATGGAAGGTAGACTGTTGTCGAGAATTTTGTTACTCCAATGGATGGTAGAATTATCATTATGGAAGGTACTTTATTATCGATATTTTAGTTACTCCAATGGATGGTAGCCTTGTCATTATGGAAGGTAGTATGTTATCGATATCTTTGTTACTCCAATGTATTGTAGCCTTGTCATTATGGAAGGTAGTCTGTTGTCGAGATTTTTGTTACTCCAATGGATGGTATCATTTTCATTATGGATGGTAGTCTATTGTCGAGAAATTTGTTACTCCAATGAATGATAGCCTTGTCATTATGGAAGGTAGTCTGTTGTCGAGATTTTTGATATTCCAATGGATGGTAGCCTTGTCATTATGGAAGGTAGTCTGTTGTCGATATTTTTGTTACTCCAATGGATGCTTGCCTTGTCATTATGGAAGGTAGTCTGTCGTTGTAATTTCTGTCACTCCAATGGATGGTATCCTTGTCACTATGGAAGGTAGTCTGTTGTTCATATTTTTGTTACTCCAATGGATGGTAGCCTTGTCATCATGGAAGGTAGTCTATTGTCGAGATTATTGTTACTCCAATGGATGGTAGCCTTGTCATTATGGAAGGTTGTGTATTGTCAAGATTTTTGTTACTCTAATGGATGGTAGCCTTGTCATTATGGAAGGTACTCTGTTTTCACGATTTTTGTTACTCTAATGGATGCTTGCCTTGTCATTATGGAAGGTAGTATGTCGTTCTTATTTCTGTCACTCCAATGGATGGTAGCCTTGATACTATGGAAGGTAGTCTGTTGTTCATATTTTTGTTACTCTAATGGATGGTAGCCTTGTCTTTATGGAAGGTTGTCTATTGTAGATATTTTTGTTACTCCAATGGATGGTATAGTTGTCATTATGGATGGTAGTGTGTTGTCGAGATTTTTGTTATTCCAATGGATTGTAGCCTAGTCATTATGGAACGTAGTCTGTTATCCATGTTTTTGTTACTTCAATGGATGCTGGCCTTGTCATTATGGAAGGTAGTATGTCGTTGTGATTTATGTCACTCCAATGGATGGTAGCCTTGTCACTATGGAAGGTAGTCTGTTTTTCATATTTTTGTTACTCCAACGGATGGTAGCCTTGTCATTATGGAAGGTAGTCTATTGTCGATATTTTGGTAACTACAATGGATGGTAGCCTTGTCATTATGGAACATAGTCTATTGTAGATATTTTTGTTACTCCAATGCATGGTAGCCTTGTCATTATAGAAGGTAGTCTGTTGTCGAGATTTTTGTTACTCCAATGGATGGTAGAATTATCATTATGGAAGGTACTCTATTGTCGATATTTTTGTTACTCCAATGGATGGTAGCCTTGTCATTATGGAAGGTAGTATGTTATCCATATCTTTGTTACTCCAATGTATTGTAGCCTTGTCATTATGGAAGGTAGTCTGTTGTCGAGATATTTGTTACTCCAATGGATGGTATCATTGTCATTATGGATGGTAGTCTATTGTCGAGAAATTTGTTACTCCAATGAATGGTAGCCTTGTCATTATGGAAGGTAGTCTGTTGTCGAGGTTTTTGATATTCCAATGGATGGTAGCCTTGTCATCATGGAAGGTAGTCTATTGTCGAGATTTTTGTTACACCAATGGATGCTAGCCTTGTCATTTTGGAAGGTAGTATGTCGTTGTGATTTATGTCACTCCAATGGATGGTAGCCTTGTCACTATGGAAGGTAGTCTGTTATTCATATTTTGGTTACACTAATGGATGGTAGCCTTGTCATTATGGAAGGTAGTCTATTGTCGAGATTTTGGTTACTACAATGGATGGTAGCCTTGTCATTATGGAATATAGTCTATTATAGATATTTTTGTTACTCCAATGCATGGTAGCCTTGTCATTATGGAATGTAGTCTGTTGTCGAGATTTTTGTTACTCCAATGGATGGTAGAATTATCATTATGGAAGGTACTATGTTGTCGATATTTTTGTTACTCCGATGGATGGTAGCCTTGTCATTATGGAAGGTAGTCTATTGTCGAGATTTTGGTAACTACAATGGATGGTAGCCTTGTCATTATGGAAGGTAGTCAATTGTAGATATTTTTGTTACTCCAATGCATGGTAGCCTTGTCATTATGGAAGGTAGACTATTGTCGAGAATTTTGTTACTCCAATGGATGGTAGAATTATCATTATGGAAGGTACTTTATTATCGATATTTTAGTTACTCCAATGGATGGTAGCCTTGTCATTATGGAAGGTAGTATGTTATCGATATCTTTGTTACTCCAATGTATTGTAGCCTTGTCATTATGGAAGGTAGTCTGTTGTCGAGATTTTTGTTACTCCAATGGATGGTATCATTTTAATTATGGATGGTAGTCTATTGTCGAGAAATTTGTTACTCCAATGAATGATAGCCTTGTCATTATGGAAGGTAGTCTGTTGTCGAGATTTTTGATATTCCAATGGATGGTAGCCTTGTCATTATGGAAGGTAGTCTGTTGTCGATATTTTTGTTACTCCAATGGATGCTTGCCTTGTCATTATGGAAGGTAGTCTGTCGTTGTAATTTCTGTCACTCCAATGGATGGTATCCTTGTCACTATGGAAGGTAGTAAGTTGTTCATATTTTTGTTACTCCAATGGATGGTAGCCTTGTCATCATGGAAGGTAGTCTATTGTCTAGATTTTTGTTACTCCAATGGATGGTAGCCTTGTCATTATGAAAGGTTGTCTATTGTCAAGATTTTTGTTACTGTAATGGATGGTAGCCTTGTCCTTATGGAAGGTAGTCTGTTTTCATGATTTTTGTTACTCTAATGGATGCTTGCCTTGTCATTATGGAATGTAGTCTGTCGTTCTTATTTCTTTCACTCCAGTGGATGGTAGCCTTGTCACTATGGAAGATAGTCTGTTGTTCATATTTTTGTTACTCCAATGGATGGTAGCCTTGTCCTTATGGAAGGTTGTCTATTGTAGATATTTTTGTTACTCCAATGGATGGTATAGTTGTCATTATGGATGGTAGTGTGTTGTCGAGATTTTTGTTATTCTAATGGATTGTAGCCTTGTCATTATGGAACGTAGTCTGTTGTCCATGTTTTTGATACTCCAATGGATGCTGGCCTTGTCATTATGGAAGGTAGTATGTCATTGTGATTTATGTCACTCCAATGGATGGTAGCCTTGTCGCTATGGAAGGTAGTCCGTTTTTCATATTTTTGTTACTCCAATGGATGGTAGCCTTGTCATTATGGAAGGTAGTCTATTGTCGAGATTTTGGTAACTACAATGGATGGTAGCCTTGTCATTATGGAATATCGTCTATTATAGATATTTTTGTTACTCCAATGCATGGTAGCCTTGTCATTATAGAAGGTAGTCTGTTGTCGAGATTTTTGTTACTCCAATGGATGGTAGAATTATCATTATGGAAGGTACTCTATTGTCGATATTTTTGTTACTCCAATGGATGGTAGCCTTGTCATTATGGAAGGTAGTATGTTATCCATATCTTTGTTACTCCAATGTATTGTAGCCTTGTCATTATGGAAGGTAGTCTGTTGTCGAGATATTTGTTACTCTAATGGATGGTATCATTGTCATTATGGATGGTAGTCTATTGTCGAGAAATTTGTTACTCCAATGAATGGTAGCCTTGTCATTATGGAAGGTAGTCTGTTGTCGAGGTTTTTGATATTCCAATGGATGGTAGCCTTGTCATCATGGAAGGTAGTCTATTGTCGAGATTTTTGTTACACCAATGGATGCTAGCCTTGTCATTATGGAAGGTAGTATGTCGTTGTGATTTATGTCACTCCAATGGATGGTAGCCTTGTCAGTATGGAAGGTAGTCTGTTATTCATATTTTGGTTACACTAATGGATGGTAGCCTTGTCATTATGGAAGGTAGTCTATTGTCGAGATTTTGGTTACTACAATGGATGGTAGCCTTGTCATTATGGAATATAGTCTATTATAGATATTTTTGTTACTCCAATGCATGGTAGCCTTGTCATTATGGAATGTAGTCTGTTGTCGAGATTTTTGTTACTCCAATGGATGGTAGAATTATCATTATGGAAGGTACTCTGTTGTCGATATTTTTGTTACTCCGATGGATGGTAGCCTTGTCATTATGGAAGGTAGTCTATTGTCGAGATTTTGGTAACTACAATGGATGGTAGCCTTGTCATTATGGAAGGTAGTCAATTGTAGATATTTTTGTTACTCCAATGCATGGTAGCCTTGTCATTATGGAAGGTAGACTATTGTCGAGAATTTTGTTACTCCAATGGATGGTAGAATTATCATTATGGAAGGTACTTTATTATCGATATTTTAGTTACTCCAATGGATGGTAGCCTTGTCATTATGGAAGGTAGTATGTTATCGATATCTTTGTTACTCCAATGTATTGTAGCCTTGTCATTATGGAAGGTAGTCTGTTGTCGAGATTTTTGTTACTCCAATGGATGGTATCATTTTAATTATGGATGGTAGTCTATTGTCGAGAAATTTGTTACTCCAATGAATGATAGCCTTGTCATTATGGAAGGTAGTCTGTTGTCGAGATTTTTGATATTCCAATGGATGGTAGCCTTGTCATTATGGAAGGTAGTCTGTTGTCGATATTTTTGTTACTCCAATGGATGCTTGCCTTGTCATTATGGAAGGTAGTCTGTCGTTGTAATTTCTGTCACTCCAATGGATGGTATCCTTGTCACTATGGAAGGTAGTATGTTGTTCATATTTTTGTTACTCCAATGGATGGTAGCCTTGTCATCATGGAAGGTAGTCTATTGTCGAGATTATTGTTACTCCAATGGATGGTAGCCTTGTCATTATGGAAGGTTGTGTATTGTCAATATTTTTGTTACTCTAATGGATGGTAGCCTTGTCATTATGGAAGGTACTCTGTTTTCATGATTTTTGTTACTCTAATGGATGCTTGCCTTGTCATTATGGAAGGTAGTCTGTCGTTCTTATTTATGTCACTCCAATGGATGGTAGCCTTGATACTATGGAAGGTAGTCTGTTGTTCATATTTTTGTTACTCCAATGGATGGTAGCCTTGTCCTTATGGAAGGTTGTCTATTGTAGATATTTTTGTTACTCCAATGGATTGTATAGTTGTCATTATGGATGGTAGTGTGTTGTCGAGATTTTTGTTATTCCAATGGATTGTAGCCTTGTCATTATGGAACGTAGTCTGTTGTCCATGTTTTTGTTACTTCAATGGATGCTGGCCTTGTCATTATGGAAGGTAGTATGTCGTTGTGATTTATGTCACTCCAATGGATGGTAGCCTTGTCACTATGGAAGGTAGTCTGTTTTTCATATTTTTGTTACTCCAACGGATGGTAGCCTTGTCATTATGGAAGGTAGTCTATTGTCGATATTTTGGTAACTACAATGGATGGTAGCCTTGTCATTATGGAACATAGTCTATTGTAGATATTTTTGTTACTCCAATGCATGGTAGCCTTGTCATTATGGAAGGTAGTTTGTTGTCGAGATTTTTGTTACTCCAATGGATGGTAGAATTATCATTATGGAAGGTAGTATGTTATCGATATCTTTGTTACTCCAATGTATTGTAGCCTTGTCATTATGGAAGGTAGTCTGTTGTCGAGATTTTTGTTACTCCAATGGATGGTATCATTGTCATTATTGATGGTAGTCTATTGTCGAGAAATTTGTTACTCCAATGAATGGTAGCCTTGTCATTATTGAAGGTAGTCTGTTGTCGAGGTTTTTGATATTCCAATGGATTATAGCCTTGTCATTATGGAACGTAGTCTGTTGTCCATGTTTTTGTTACTCCAATGGATGCTGGCCTTGTCATTATAGAAGGTAGTATGTCGTTGTGATTTATGTCACTCCAATGGATGGTAGCCTTATCACTATGGAAGGTAGTCTGTTTTTCATATTTTTGTTACTCCAATGGATGGTAGCCTTGTCATTATGGAAGGTAGTCTATTGTCGAGATTTTGGTTACTACAATGGATGGTAGCCTTGTCATTATGGAATATAGTCTATTATAGATATTTTTGTTACTCCAATGCATGGTAGCCTTGTCATTACGGAAGGTAGTTTGTTGTCGAGATTTTTGTTACTCCAATGGATGGTAGCATTAACATTATGGAAGGTACTCTGTTGTTGATATTTTTGTTACTCCGATGGATGGTAGCCTTGTCATTATGGAAGGTAGTCTATTTTCGATATTTTGGTAACTACAATGGATGGTAGCCTTGTCATTATGGAACATAGTCTATTGTAGATATTTTTGTTACTCCAATGCATGGTAGCCTTGTCATTATGGAAGGTAGTCTGTTGTAGAAATTTTTGTTACTCCAATGGATGGTAGAATTATCATTATGGAAGGTACTCTATTGTCGATATGTTTGTTACTCCAATGGATGGTAGCCTTGTCATTATGGAAGGTAGTATGTTATCGATATCTTTGTTACTCCAATGTATTGTAGCCTTGTCATTATGGAAGGTAGTTTGTTGTCGAGATTTTTGTTACTCCAATGGATGGTATCATTGTCATTATGGATGGTAGTCTATTGTCGAGAAATTTGTTACTCCAATGAATGGTAGCCTTGTCATTATGGAAGGTAGTCTGTTGTCGAGGTTTTTGATATTCCAATGGATGGTAGCCTTGTCATTATGGAAGGTAGTCTATTGTCGAGATTTTTGTTACTCCAATGGATGCTTGCCTTGTCATTATGGAAGGTAGTCTGTCGTTGTAATTTCTGTCACTCCAATGGATGGTATCCTTGTCACTATGAAAGGTAGTCAGTTGTTCATATTTTTGTTACTCCAATGGATGGTAGCCTTGTCATCACGGAAGGTAGTCTATTGTAGAGATTTTTGTTACTCCAATGGATGGTAGCCTTGTCATTATGGAAGGTTGTCTATTGTCAAGATTTTTGTTACTCTAATGGATGGTAGCCTTGTCCTTATGGAAGGTAGTCTGTTTTCAAGATTTTTGTTACTCTAATGGATGCTTGCCTTGTCATTATGGAATGTAGTCTGTCGTTCTTATTTTTGTCACTCCAATGGATGGTAGCCTTGTCATTATGCAAGGTAGTCTGTTGTTCATATTTTTGTTACTCCAATGGATGGTAGCCTTGTCATTATGGAAGGTTGTCTATTGTCGATATTTTTATTACTCCAATGGATGGTATAGTTGTCATTATGGATCGTAGTCTATTATCGAGATTTTTGTTATTCCAATGGATTGTAGCCTTGTCATTATGGAACGTAGTCTGTTGTCCATGTTTTTGTTACTCTAATGGATGCTGGCCTTGTCATTATGGAAGGTAGTATGTCGTTGTGATTTATGTCACTCCAATGGATGGTAGACTTGTCACTATGGAAGGTAGTCTGTTTTTCATATTTTTGTTACTCCAATGGATGGTAGCCTTGTCATTATGGAAGGTAGTCTATTGTCGAGATTTTGGTTACTACAATGGATGGTAGCCTTGTCATTATGGAATATAGTCTATTATAGATATTTTTGTTACTCCAATGCATGGTAGCCTTGTCATTACGGAAGGTAGTCTGTTGTCGAGATTTTTGTTACTCCAATGGAAGGTAGCATTATCATTATGGAATGTACTCTGTTGTTGATATTTTTGTTACTCCGATGGATGGTAGCCTTGTCATTATGGAAGGTAGTCTATTGTCGAGATTTTGGTAACTACAATGGATGGTAGCCTTGTCATTATGGAACATAGTCTATTGTAGATATTTTTGTTACTTCAATGCATGGTAGCCTTGTCATTATGGAAGGTAGTCTGTTGTCGAGATTTTTGTTACTCCAATGGATAGTAGAATTATAATTATGGAAGGTACTCTATTGTCGATATTTTTGTTACTCCAATGGATGGTAGCCTTGTCATTATGGAAGGTAGTATGTTATCGATATCTTTGTTACTCCAATGTATTGTAGCCTTGTCATTATGGAAGGTAGTCTGTTGTCGAGATTTTTGTTACTCCAATGGATGGTATCATTGTCATTATGGAAGGTAGTATGTTGTCGAGAATTTTGTTACTCCAATTGATGGTAGCATTATCATTATGGAAGGTACTCTATTGTCGATATTTATGTTACTCCGATGGATGGTAGCCTTGTCATTATGGAAGGTAGTCTGTTGTCGATATTTTTGTTACTCTAATGGATGGTATCATTGTCATTATGGATGGTAGTCTATTGTCGAGAAATTTGTTACTCCAATGAATGGTAGCCTTATCATTATGGAACATAGTCTGTTGTCGAGATTTTTGTTATTCCAATGGATGGTAGCCTTGTCATTATGGAAGGTAGTCCATTGTCGAGATTTTTGTTACTCCAATGGATGCTTGCCTTGTCATTATGGAAGGTAGTCAGTCGTTGTGATTTCTGTCATTCCAATGGATGGTAGCCTTGTCATTATGAAAGGTAGTATGTTATCGATATCTTTGTTACTCCAATGGATTGTAGCCTTGTCATTATGGAAGGTAGTCTATTGTCAAGATTTTTGTTACTCCAATGGATGGTATCGTTGTCATTATGGATGGTAGTCTGTTGTCGATAAATTTGTTACTCCAATGAATGGTAGCCTTGTAATTATGGAACGTAGTCTGTTGTCCATGTTTTTGTTACTCCAATGGATGGTAGCCTTGTTATTATGAAAGGTAGTATGTTGTCAAGATTTTTGTTACTTCAATGGATGGTAGCCTTGTCATTATGGAAGGTTGTCTGTTGTCGAGATTTTTGTTACTTCAATGGATGCTTGCCTTGTCATTATGGAAGGTAGTATGTCGTTGTGATTTTTGTCACTCCAATGGATGGTAGCCTTGTCACTATGGAAGGTAGTCTGTTGTTCATATTTTTGTTACTCCAATGGATGGTAGCCTTGTCATTATGGAAGGTAGTCTATTGTTGTGATTTTGGTTACTACAATGGATGGTAGCCTTGTCATTATGGAATATAGTCTATTGTAGATATTTTTTATACTCCAATGCATGGTAGCCTTGTCATTATGGAAGGTAGTTTGTTGTCGAGATTTTTGTTACTCCAACGGATGGTAGCATTATCATTATAGAAGGTACCCTATTGTCGATATTTTTGTTACTCCAATGGATGGTAGCCTTATCATTATGGAAGGTAGTATTTTATCGATATCTTTGTTACTCCAATGCATTTTAGCCTTGTCATTATGGAAGGTAGTCTGTTGTCGAGATTTTTGTTACTCCAATTGATGGTATCATTGTCATTATGGATGGTAGTCTATTGTCGAGAAATTTGTTACTCCAATGAATGGTAGCCTTGTCATTATGGAACATAGTCTATTGTAGATATTTTTGTTACTGTTATGCATGGTAGCTTTGTCATTATGGAAGGTAGTCTGTTGTCGAGATTTTTGTTACTCCAATGGATGGTAGCATTATCATTATGGAAGATACTCTATTGTTGATATTTTTGTTACTCCAATGGATGGTAGCTTTGTCATTATGGAAGGTAGTCTGTTGTTGAGATTTTTGTTACTCCAATGGATGGTATCATTGTCATTATGGATGGTAGTCTATTGTCGAGAAATTTGTTACTCCAATGAATGGTAGCCTTATCATTATGGAACATAGTCTATTGTCGAGATTTTTGTTATTCCAATGGATGGTACCCTTGTCATTATGGAAGGTAGTCAGTCGTTGTGATTTCTGTCATTCCAATGGATGGTAGCCTTGTCATTATGAAAGGTAGTATGTTATCGATATCTTTGTTACTCCAATGGATTGTAGTCTTGTCACTATGGAAGGTAGTATGTTGTTCATATTTTTGTTACTCCAATGGATGGTAGCCATGTCATCATGGAAGGTAGTCTACTGTTGGGATTTTTGTTACTCGAATGGATGGTAGCCTTGTCATTATGGAAGGTTGTCTATTGTCAAGATTTTTGTTACTC
Organism: Vicia faba; assembly: GCA_948472305.1. Lineage (NCBI taxonomy): Eukaryota > Viridiplantae > Streptophyta > Magnoliopsida > Fabales > Fabaceae > Vicia > Vicia faba. The sequence continues at coordinate 559,395,188 of OX451739.1, forward strand.
TAATGGATGGTAGCCTTGTCCTTATGGAATGTAGTCTGTTTTCAAGATTTTTGTTACTCTAATGGATGCTTCCCTTGTCATTATGGAATGTAGTCTGTCGTTCTTATTTTTGTCAATCCAATGGATGGTATCCTTGTCACTATGCAAGGTAGTCTGTTGTTCATATTTTTGTTACTCCAATGGATGGTAGCCTTGTCATTATGGAAGGTTGTCTATTGTCGATATTTTTATTACTCCAATGGATGGTATAGTTGTCATTATGGATGGTAGTCTGTCGTCGAAATTTTTTTATTCCAATGGATTGTAGCCTTGTCATTATGGAACGTAGTCTGTTGTCCATGTTTTTGTTACTCCAATGGATGCTAGCCTTGTCATTATGGAAGGTAGATTGTCGTTGTGATTTATGTCACTCCAATGGATGGTAGTCTTATCACTATGGAAGATAGTCTGTTCTTCATATTTTTGTTACGCCAATGGATGGTAACCTTATCATTATGGAAGATAGTCTATTGTCGAGATTTTGGTTACTACAATGGATGGTAGCCTTGTCATTATGGAATATAGTCTATTGTAGATATTTTTGTTACTCCAATGCAAGGTAGCTTTGTCATTATGGAAGGTATTCTGTTGTCGAGATTTTTGTTACTCCAATGGATGGTATCATTGTCATTATGGAAGATACTCTATTGTTGATATTTTTGTTACTCCGATGGATGGTAGCCTTGTCATTATGGAAGGTAGTCTGTTGTCGAGATTTTTGTTACTCCAATGGATGGTATCATTGTCATTATGGATGGTTGTCTATTGTCGAGAAATTTGTTACTCCAATGAATGGTAGCCTTATCATTATGGAACATAGTCTGTTGTCGAAATTTTTGTTATTCCAATGGATGGTAGCCTTGTCATTATGGAAGGTAGTCCGTTGTCGAGATATTTGTTACTCCAATGGATGCTTGCCTTGTCATTATGGAAGGTAGTCAGTCGTTGTGATTTCTGTCATTCCAATAGATGGTAGCCTTGTCATTATGAAAGGTAGTATGTTATCAATATCTTTGTTACTCCAATGGATTGTAGCCTTGTCATTATGGAACGTATTCTGTTGTCGAGATTTTTGTTACTCCAATGGATGGTAGCCTTGTCATTATGGAAGGTAGTCTGTTTTCGATATTTTTGTTATTCTAATGGATGGTAGCCTTGTCATTATGGAGGGTAGTCTGTTGTCGATATTTTAGTTACTCCAATGGATGCTTGCCTTGACATTATGGAAGGTAGTCCATCGTTGTGATTTCTGTCACTCCAATGGATGGTAGCCTTGTCACTATGGAAGGTAGTCTGTTGTTCATATTTTTGTTACTACAATGGATGGTAGCCTTGCCATTATGGAAGGTAGTCTGTTCAATATGGAAGGTAGTTTCTTGTTGAGATTTTTGTTACTCCAATGGATGGTAGCCTTGTCATTATGGAAGGTAGTATATTTTCAAGATTTTTATTACTCCAATGGATGCTTGCCTTGTCATTATGGAAGGTAGTATGTCGTTGTGATTTCTATCACTCCAATGGATCCTTGCCTTGTCACTATGGAAGGTAGTTTGTTGTTCATTTTTTTGTTACTCCAATGGATGGTAGCCTTGTCATTATGGAAGGGAGTCTATTGTCGAGATTTTTGTTACATCAATGGATGGTAGCCTTGTCATTATGGAACGTAGTATGTTGTCGATGTTTTTGTTCCTGCAATGGATGGTAGCCTTGTCATTATGGAAGGTAGTATGTTGTCGAGATTTTTGTTACTCCTATGGATGCTAGCCTTGTCATTATGGAAGGTAGTCTTTCGTTGTGATTTTTGTCACTCCAATGGATGGTAGCCTTGTCACTATGGAAGGTAGTCTATTGTTCATATTTTTTTTACTCCAATGGATGGTAGCCTTGTCACTATTGAGGGTAGTATGCCGTTGTGATTTCTGTCACTCCAATGGATGGTAGCCTTGTCACTATGGAAGGTAGTCTGTTGTTCATATTTTTGTTACTCTAATGGATGGTAGCCTTGTTATTATGGAATTAGTCTATTTTCGAGACTTTTGTTACTCCAATTGATGGTAGAATTATCATTATGGAAGGTTGTCTGTTGTCGAGATTTTTGTTACTCCAATGGATGGTAGCCTTGTCATTATGGAAGGTAGTCTATTTTCTAGATTTTTTTTACTCCAATGGATGGTAGCCTTGGCATTATGGAAGGTAGTCTGTTTTCGAGATTTTTGTTACTCCAATGGATGGTAGCCTTGTCATTATGGAAGGTAGTTTGTTGTCGAGATTTTTGTTACTCCAATCGATGGTATCGTTGTCATTATGGATGGTAGTCTGTTGTCCAGATTTTTGTTATTCCAATGGATTGTAGCCTTATCATTATGGACCGTATTCTGTTGTCGATGTTTTTGTTACTCCAATGGATGGTAGCCTTGTCATTATGGAAGGTAGTCTGTTTTCAATATTTTTGTTATTCCAATGGATGGTAGCCTTGTCATTATGGAGGGTAGTCAATTGTCGAGATTTTTGTTACTCCAATGGATGCTTTCCTTGTCATTATGGAAGGTAGTCCATCATTGTGATTTCTGTCACTCCAATGGATGGTAGCCTTGTCACTATGGAAGGTAGTCTGTTGTGCATATTTTTGTAACTCCAATGGATGGTAGCCTTGTCATCATGGAAGGTAGTCTATTTTCGAGATTTTTGTTACTCCAATGGATGGTAGCATTTTCATTATGGAAGGTTGTCTATTGTCGATATTTTTGGTACTCGAATGGAAGGTAGCCTTGTCATTATGGACGAGAGTTTCTTGTCAAGATTTTTGTTACTCTAATGGATGCTAGCCTTGTCGTTATGGAAGGTAGTCCATCATTGTGATTTTTGTCACTCCAATGGATGGTAGCCTTGTCACTATGGAAGGTAGTCTGTTGTTCATATTTTTGTTACTCCAATGGATGGTAGCCTTGTCATTATGGAACGTTGTCTATTGTCGAGATTTTTGTAACTCCAATGGATGGTATAGTTGTCATTATGGAAGGTAGTTTGTTGTCAAGATTTTTGTTATTCCAATGGATTGTAGCCTTGTCATTATGGAAGGTAGTTTCTTGTCGAGATTTTTGTTACTCCAATGGATGCTAGCCTTGTAATTATGGAAGGTTGTCTGTCGTTGTGATTTATGTCACTCCAATGGATGGTAGCCTTGTCACTATGGAAGTTAGTCTGTTGTTCATATTTTTGTTACTCCAATGGATGGTAGCCTTGTCATTATGGAAGGTAGTCTATTGTCGAGATTTTGGTTACTACAATGGATGGTAGCCTTGTCATTATGGAACATAGTCTATTGTAGATATTTTTGTTACTCCAATGCATGGTAGCCTTGTAATTATGGAAGGTAGTCTGTTGTCGAGATTTTTCTTACTCCAATGAATGGTAGCATTATCATTATGGAAGGTAATCTGTTGTCGATATTTTTGTTACTCCAATGGATGGTAGCCCTGTCATTATGGAAAGTAGTATGTTATCGATATCTTTGTTACTCCAATGGATTGTAGCCTTGTCATTATTGAAGGTAGTCTGTTGTCGAGATTTTTGTTACTCCAATTGATCGTATCATTGACATTATGGATGGTAGTCTATTGTCTAGAAATTTGTTACTCCAATGAATGGTAGCCTTGGCATTATGGAACATAGTATATTGTCGATGTTTTTGTTACTCCAATGGATGGTAACCTTGTCATTATGGAAGGTAGTCTGTTGTTGAGATTTTTGTTATTCCAATGGATGGTAGCCTTGTCATTATGGAAGGTAGTCTGTTGTCAAGTTTTTTGTTACTCCAAGGGATGCTAGCCTTGTCATTATGGAAGGTAGTATGTCGTTATGATTTCTGTCACTCTAATGGATGGTAGCCTTGTCACTATGGAAGGTAGTCTGTTCATTATGGAATTAGTCTATTGTCGAGATTTTTGTTACTCCAATGGATGGTACATTTATCATTATGGAAGGTTGTATGTTGTCGAGATTTTAGTTACTCCAATGGATGGTAGCCTTGTCATTATGGAAGGTAGTCTGTTTTCGAGAATTTTTTTATTCCAATGGATTGTAGCCTTGTCATTATGGAACGTATTCTGTTGTCGATGTTTTTGTTACTCCAATGGATTGTAGCCTTGTCATTATGGAAGGTAGATTGTTTTCGAGATTTTTTTTATTCCAATTGATGGTAGCCTTGTCATTATGGAGGGTAGTCTGTTGTCGATATTTTTGTTACTCCAATGGATGCTTGCCTTGTCATTATGGAAGGTAGTCCATCATTGTGATTTCTGTCACTCTAATGGATGGTAGCCTTGTCACTATGGAAGGTAGTCTATTGTTCATATTTTTGTTACTCCAATGGATGGTAGCCTTCTCATTATGGAAGGGAGTCTATTGTCGAGATTTGTTTTACTCCAATGAATGGTAGCCTTGTCATTATGGAAGGTTGTCTATTGTCGAGATTTTTGTTACTCTAATGGATGGTAGCCTTGTCATTATGGAAGGTAGTCTGTTTTCAAGATTTTTTTTACTCCAATGGATGCTTGCCTTGTCATTATGGAAGGTAGTCTGTCATTGTGATTTATGTCACTCCAATGGATGGTAGCCTTGTCACTATGGAAGGTAGTCTGTTGTTCATATTTTTGTAACTCCAATGGATGGTAGCCTTGTCATTATGGAAGGTAGTCTATTTTCGAGATTTTTGTTACTCCAATGGATGGTAGCATTGTCATTATGGAAGGTTGTCTATTGTCGATATTTTTGGTACTCGAATGGAAGGTAGCCTTGTCATTATGGACGAGAGTTTCTTGTCAAGATTTTTGTTACTCTAATGGATGCTAGCCTTGTCATTATGGAAGGTAGTCCATCATTGTGATTTTTGTCACTCCAATGGATGGTAGCCTTGTCACTATGGAAGGTAGTCGGTTGTTCATATTTTTGTTACTCCAATGGATGGTAGCCTTGTCATTATGGAAGGTTGTGTATTGTCAAGTTTTTGGTTACTACAATGGATGGTAGCCTTGTCATTATAGAACATAGTCTATTGTAGATATTTTTGTTACTCCAATGCATGGCAGCCTTGTCATTATGGAAGGTAGTATGTTGTCGAGATTTTTGTTACTCTAATGGATGGTAGCATTATCATTATGGAAGGTAGTCTGTTGTCGATAATTTTGTTACTCTAATGGATGGTAGCCTTGTCATTATTGAAGGTAGTTCGTCATTGTGATTTCTGATACTCCATAGGATGGTAGCCTTGTCATTATGGAAGGTAGTCGGTTGTCCAGATTTTTGTTAGTCTAATGGATGGTAGCCTTGTCATTATAGAAGGTAGTCTGTTTTTTATATTTTGGTTACTCCATTGGATGGTAGCCTTGTAATTATGGAAGGTAGTCTGTTGTCAATAATTTTGTTATTCTAATGGATGGTAGCCTTGTCATTAAGGAAGGTAGTCTGTTGTCTCCAAATTTGTTACTCAAATGGATGGTAGCCTTGTCATTATGGAAGGTAGTATGTCGTTGGGATGTATTTTACTCCAATGGATGGTAGCCTTGTCATTATGGAAGGTAGTCTGTTGTCGAGATTTTTGTTATTCCATAGGATTGCAGACTTGTCAATATGAAAGGTAGTCTGTTGGCGAGATTTTTGTTATTCCAATGGATGGTAGCCTTGTCATTAAGGAAGGTAGTCTGTTGTCTCCATATTTGTTACTCCAATGGATGGTAGCCTTGTCATTATCGAAGGTAGTCTGTTTTCGAGATTTTTGTTACTCCAATCGATGGTATCGTTGTCATTATGGATGGTAGTCTGTTGTCGAGAATTTTGTTATTCCAATGGATTGTAGCCTTGTCATTATGGAACGTATTCTGTTGTCTATGTTTTTGTTACTCCAATGGATGGTAGCATTGTCATTATGGAAGGTAGTCTATTTTCGAGATTTTTGTTATTCCAATTGATGTTAGCCTTGTCATTATGGAGGGTAGTCTGTTGTCGATATTTTTGTTACTCCAATGGATGCTTGCCTTGTCATTATGGAAGGTAGTCCATCATTGTGATTTCTGTCACTCTAATGGATGGTAGCCTTGTCACTGTGGAAGGTAGTCTATTGTTCATATTTTTGTTGCTCCAATGGATGGTAGCCTTGTCATTATGGAAGGGAGTCTATTGTCGAGATTTTTTTTACTCCAATGGATGGTAGCCTTATCATTATGGAAGGTTGTCTATTGTCGAGATTTTTGTTACTCTAATGGATGGTAGCCTTGTCATTATGGAAGGTACTCTGTTTTCAAGATTTTTGTTACTCCAATGGATGCTTGCCTTGTCATTATGGAAGGTAGTCTGTCGTTGTGATTTTTGTTACTCCAATGGATGGTAGCCTTGTCACTATGGAAGGTAGTTTGTTGTTCATATTTTTGGTACTCCAATCGATGGTAGCCTTGTCATCATGGAAGGTTGTCTATTGTCGAGATTTTTGTTACTCCAATGGATGGTAGCATTGTCATTATGGAAGGTTGTCTATTGTCGAGATTTTTGTTACTCGAATGGAATGTAGCCTTGTCATTATGGAAGGGAGTTTCTTGTCAAGATTTTTGTTACTCTAATGGATGCTAGCCTTGTCATTATGGAAGGTAGTCCATCATTATGATTTCTGTCACTCCAATGGATGGTAGCCTTGTTACTATGGAAGGTAGTCGGTTGTTCATATTTTTGTTACTCTAATGGATGGTAGCCTTGTTATTATGGAAGGTAGTCTATTGTCAAGATTTTGGTTACTACAATGGATGGTAGCCTTGTCATTATGGAAGGTAGTCTGTTGTCGAGATTTTTGTTACTCCAATGGATGGTAACATTATCATTATGGAAGGTAGTCTGTTGTCGATATTTTTGTTACTCCAATGGATAGTAGCCTTGTCATTATTGAAGGTGGTCTGTCATTGTGATTTCTGATACTCCAATGGATGGTAGCCTTGTCATTATGGAAGGTGGTCTGTTGTCCAGAATTTTGTTAGTCTAATGGATGGTAGCCTTGTCATTATGGAAGGTAGTCTGTTTTCGATATTTTATTATTCTAATGGATGGTAGCCTTGTCGTTATGGAAGGTAGTTTGTTGTCGTGATTTTTGTTACTCTAATGGATGGTAGACTTGTCATTATGGAAGGTAGTCTGTTGTCGAGATTTTTGTTATTCCATTGAATTGTAGCCTTGTCATTATGAAAGGTAATCTATTGTAGAGATTTTTGTTATTCCAATGGATGGTAAACTTGTCATTATGGAAGGTAGTCTGTTTTCGAGATTTTTGTTACTCCAATGGATGGTACCCTTGTCATTATGGATAGTAGTTTTTGTTTTCAAGATTTTTGTTACTCCATTAGATGCTTGCCTTATCATTATGGAAGGTAGTCTGTCGTTGTGATTTCTGTCACTTCAATGGATGGTAGCCTTGTCACTATGGAAGGTAGTCTGTTGTTCATATTTTTGTTACTCCAATGGATGGTAGCCTTGTCATCATGGAAGGTAGTCTATAGTCGAGATTTTTGTTACTCCAATGGATGGTAGCCTTGTCACTATGGAAGGTAGTCTATTGTTCATATTTTTTTACTCCAATGGATGGTAGCCTTGTCACTATTGAAGGTAGTATGCCGTTGTGATTTCTGTCACTCCAATGGATGGTAGCCTTGTCACTATGGAAGGTAGTTTGTTGTTCATATTTTTGTTACTCTAATGGATTGTAGCCTTGTTATTATGGAATTAGTCTATTTTCGAGATTTCTGTTACTCCAATGGATGGTAGAATTATCATTATGGAAGGTTGTCTGTTGTCGAGATTTTTGTTACTCCAATGGATGGTAGCCTTGTCATTATGGAAGGTAGTCTGTTTTCGAGATTTTTTTTACTCCAATGGATGGTAGCCTTGTCATTATGGAAGGTAGTCTGTTTTCGAGATTTTTGTTACTTCAATGAATGGTAGCCTTGTCATTATGGAAGGTAGTCTGTTGTCTAGATATTTGTTACTCCAATCGATGGTATCGTTGTCATTATGGATGGTAGTCTGTTGTCCAGATTTTTGTTATTCCAATGGATTGTAGCCTTATCATTATGGACCGTATTCTGTTGTCGATGTTTTTGTTACTCCATTAGATGGTAGCCTTGTGATTATGGAAGGTAGTTTGTTTTCAATATTTTTGTTATTCCAATGGATGGTAGCCTTGTCATTATGGAGGGTAGTCAGTTGTCGATATTTTTGTTACTCCAATGGATGCTTGCCTTGTCATTATGGAAGGTAGTCCATCATTGTGATTTCTGTCACTCCAATGGATGGTAGCCTTGTCACTATGGAAGGTAGTCTGTTGTTCATATTTTTGTTACTCAAATGGATGGTAGCCTTGTCATTATGGAACGTTGTCTATTGTCGAGATTTTTGTAACTCCAATGGATGGTATAGTTGTCATTATGGAAGGTAGTTTGTTGTCAAGATTTTTGTTATTCCAATGGATTGTAGCCTTGTCATTATGGAAGGTAGTTTCTTGTCGAGATTTTTGTTACTCTAATGGATGGTAGCCTTTTCATTATGGAAGGTAGTCTGTCGTTGTGATTTCTGATACTCCAATGGATGGTAGCCTTGTCATTATGGAAGGTAGTCTGTTGTCCAGATTTTTGTTACTCCAATGGATGGTACCCTTGTCATTATGGAAGGTAGTCTATTGTCGAGATTTTGGTTACTACAATGGATGGTAGCCTTGTCATTATGGAAGGTAGTCAGTTGTCGATATTTTTGTGACTCAATTGGATGGTAGCCTTGTCATTATGGAAGGTAGATTATTGTCGAAATTTTTGTTATTCCATTGGATGGTAGCCTTGTCATTATGGAAGGTAGTCTGTTGTTGTGATTTTTATTATTCCAATGGATGGTAGCCTTGTCATTATGGAAGGTAGTATGTTTTTGATATATTTTTTACTCCAATGGATGGTAGCCTTCTCATTATGGAAGGTAGTCCGTTGTCGAGATTTTTGTTACTCCAATGGATGGTAGCCTTATCAATATGGAAGGTAGTCTGTTGTTGACATTTTTTTTACTCAAATGGATGGTAGCCTTGTAATTATGGAAGGTAGTTTGTTGTCGTGATTTTTGTTACTCTAATGGATGGTAGCCTTTTCATTATGGAAGGTAGTCTGTCGTTGTGATTTCTGATACTCCAATGGATGGTAGCCTTGTCATTATGGAAGGTAGTCTGTTGTCCAGATTTTTGTTACTCTAATGGATGGTAGCCTTGTCATTATAGAAGGTAGTCTGTTGTCGATATTTTGGTTACTCCATTGGATGGTAACCTTGTAATTATGAAAGGTAGTCTATTGTCGAGATTTTTGTTATTCCAATGGATGGTAGACTTGTCATTATGGAAGGTAGTCTGTTATCGAGATTTTTGTTACTCCAATGGATGGTACCCTTGTCATTATGGATAATAGTCTGTTGTCGAGATTTTTTTTACTACAATAGATGGTAGCCTTGTCATTATGGAAGGTAGTCTGTTGTCGATATTTTTGTTACTCCATTGGATGGTAGCCTTGTCATTATGGAAGGTAGTCTGTTGTCGAGATTTTTGTTACTCTAATGGATGGTAGCCTTGTCATTATGGAATGTAGTCTGTTGTCGATATTTTTGTTACTCCTTTGGATGGTAGACTTGTCATTATGGAAGGTAGTCTGTTGTCAATATTTTTGTTATTCCAATGGATAGTAGCCTTGTCATTATGGAAGGTAGTCTGTCATTGTGATTTCTGTTACACTAACGGATGGTAACCTTATCATTATGGAAGGTAGTCTGTTGTTCAAATATTTATTACTCCAATGGATGGTAGACTTGTCATTATGAAAGGTAGTCTATTTTCGAGATTTTTGTACCTACAATGGCTTGTAGCCTTATCATTATGGAAGGTGGTCTGTTGTAGAGATTTTTGATACTACAATGGATGGTAGCCTTGTCATTATGGAAGGTAGTCTGTTATCGAGGTTTTTGTTTCTATAATGGATTGTATCCTTGTCATTATAGAAGGTCGTATGTTGTCGATATCTTTGTTACTCTAATGGGTGGTAGTCTAGTCATTACGGAAGGTAGTTTGTTGTGGAGATTTTTGTTACTCCAATGGATGGTAGCCTTGTCATTATGGAAAATAGTTTGTTGTCCAGATTTTTGTTACTCTAATGGATGGTAGGCTTGTCATTATGGAAAATAGTTTGTTGTCCAGATTTTTGTTACTCTAATGGATGGTAGCCTTGTCATTATGGAAGGTAGTCTGTCGTTTTGATTTCTGATACTCCAATGGATGGTAGCCTTGTCATTATGGAAGGTAGTCTTGTGTCCAGATTTTTGTTACTCTAATGTAAGGTAGCCTTGTCATTATAGAAGGTAGTCTAATGTCAATATTTTGGTTACTCCATTGGATGGTAACCTTGTAATTATGGAAGGTAGTCTATTGTCGAGGTTTTTGTTATTCCAATGGATGGTAGACTTGTCATTATGGAAGGTAGTCTGTTTTCGAGATTTTTGTTACTCCAATGGATGGTACCCTTGTCATTATGGATAGTAGTCTTTTGTCGAGATTTTTTTTACTACAATAGATGGTATCCTTGTCATTATGGAAGGTAGTCTGTTGTCGAGATTTTTGTTACTCCATTGGATGGTAGCCTTGTCATTATGGAAGGTAGTCTGTTGTCGAGATTTTTGTTACTCTAATGGATGGTAGCCTTGTCATTATGGAATGTAGTCTGTTGTCGATATTTTTGTTACTCCTTTGGATGGTAGACTTGTCATTATGGAAGGTAGTCTGTTGTCGATATTTTTGTTATTCCAATGGATAGTAGCCTTGTCATTATGGAAGGTAGTCTGTCATTGTGATTTCTGTTACACTAACGGATGGTAACCTTATCATTATGGAAGGTAGTATGTTGTTCAAATATTTATTACTCCAATGGATGGTAGACTTGTCATTATGAAAGGTAGTCTATTTTCGAGATTTTTGTAACTACAATGGCTTGTAGCCTTATCATTATGCAAGGTGGTCTGTTGTAGAGATTTTTGATACTACAATGGATGGTAGCCTTGTCATTATGGAAGGTAGTCTGTTATCGAGATTTTTGTTTCTATAATGGATTATATCCTTGTCATTATAGAAGGTAGTATGTTGTCGATATCTTTGTTACTCCAATGGATGGTAGCCTAGTCATTACGGAAGGTAGTTTGTTGTGGAGATTTTTGTTACTCCAATGGATGGTAGCCTTGTCATTATGGAAAATAGTTTGTTGTCCAGATTTTTGTTACTCTAATGGATGGTAGGCTTGTCATTATCGAAAATAGCTTGTTGTCCAGATTTTTGTTACTCTAATGGATGGTAGCCTTGTCATTATGGAAGGTAGTTTGTTGTCGATATTTTTGTTACTCCATTGGATGGTAGCCTTGTCATTATGGATAGTATTCTGTTGTCGAGATTTTTGTTATTCCAATGGATGTTAGCTTTGTCATTATGGAAGGTAGTTTGTTGTCGTGATTTTTAAAACTTCAATGGATGGTAGCCTTGTCATTATGGAAGGTAGTCTGTTGTTGAGATTTTTGTTACTCTAATGGATGGTGCCTTGTCATTATGGAAGGTAGTATGTTGTATAGATTTTTGATACTACAATGGATGGTCGCCTTGTCATTATGGAAGGTAGTCTGTTATCGAGATTTTTTTTACTATAATGGATTGTATCCTTGTCATTATAGAAGGTAGTATGTTGTCGATATCTTTGTTACTCCAATGGATGGGAGCCTAGTCATTACGGAAAGTAGTTTGTTGTGGAGATAATTGTTACTCCAATGGATGGTTGCCTTGTCATTATGGAAAATAGTTTATTGTCCAGATTTTTGTTACTCTAATGGATGGTAGGCTTGTCATTATGGAAAATAGTTAATTTTCTACATTTTTGTTACTCTAATGGATTGTAGCCTTCTCATTATGGAAGGTAGTCTGTTGTCGATATTTTTGTTACTCCATTGGATGGTAGCCTTGTCATTATGGAAGGTAGTCTGTTGTCGATATTTTTGTTATTTCAATGGATGTTAGCCTTATCATTATGGAAGGTAGTTTGTTGTCGTAATTTTTGAAACTCCAATGGATGGTAGCCTTGTCATTATGGAAGGTAGTATTTTGTTTTTATCTTTGTTACTCTAATGGATGGTAGCCTTGTCATTATGGAAGGTAGTCTGTCATTGTGATTTCTGTTACACCAATGGATGGTAGCCTTATCATTATGGAAGGTAGTCTGTTGTTCAAATATTTGTTACTCCAATGGATGGTAGACTTGTCATTATGAAAGGTAGTATATTTTCGAGATTTTTGTTACTACAATGGCTTGTAGCCTTATCATTATGGAAGGTGGTCTGTTGTCGAGATTTTTGTTACTCTAATGGATGGTAGCCTTGTCATTATGGAAGGTAGTCTGTTGTAGAGATCTTTGTTACTACAATGGATGGTACCCTTGTCATTATGGAAGGTAGTCTGTTATCGAGATTTTTGTTACTATAACGGATTGTATCCTTGTCATTATAGAAGGTAGTATGTTGTCGATATCATTGTTACTTTAATGGATAGTAGCCTAGTCATTACGGAAGGTAGTTTGTTGTCGAGATTTTTGTTACTCCAATGGATGGTAGCCTTGTCATTATTGAAGGTAGTCTGTTGTCCAAATTCTTTATACTCCAATGGATGGTAGCCTAGTCATTATGAAAGGTAGTCTGTTGTCGAGATTTTTGTTATTCCAATGGGTTGTGGACTTGTCATTATTGAAGGTAGTCTATTGTCGAAATTTTTGTTACTCCATTTGATGGTACCCTTGTCATTATGGAAGGTAGTCTAATGTCAAGATTTTTGTTATTCCAATGGATGGTAGCCTTGTCATTATGGAAGGTAGTCTTTTGTTTACATTTTTTATACTCCATTGGATGGTAGCCTAGTCATTATGGAAGGTAGTCTGTTGTCAAGATTTTTGCTACTCCATTGGATGGTAGCCTTGTCATTATGGAAGGTAGTCTGTTGTCGATATTTTTGTTACTCCATTGGATGGTAGCCTTGTCATTATGGAAGGTAGTCTGTTGTCGAGATTTTCGTTATTCCAATGGATGTTTGCCTTGTCATTATGGAAGGTAGTTTGTTTTCGTGATTTTTGAAACTCCAATGGATGGTAGCCTTGTCATTATGGAAGGTAGTATGTTGTTGATATTTTGTTACTCCAATGGATTGTAGCCTTGTCATTATGGAAGGTAGTCTGTTGTCGAGATTTTCGTTACTCCAATGGATGGTAGCCATGTAATTATGGAAGGTAGTCTCTTGTTGATACTTTTGTTACTCCAATGGATGGTAGCCTTGTCATTAAGGAAGGTAGTGTGTTGTCTCGATTTTTGTTACTCAAATGGATGGTACCCTTGTCATTATGGAAGGTAGTATTTCGTTCTGATGTCTTTTACTCTAATGGATATTAGCCTTGTCATTATGGAAGGTAGTTTATTGTTCAAATATTTTTTACTCCAATGGATGGTAGCGTTGTCATTATGGAAGGTAGTCTGTTGTTGAGATTTTTGTTATTCCATTGGATTGTAGACGTGTCAATATTAAAGGTAGTCTGCTGGCGAGATTTTTGTTATTCCAATGGATGGTAGACTTGTCATTATGGTAGGTAGTCTGTTGTCGAGATTTTTGTTACTCCAATGGATGGTACCCTTGTCATTATGGAAGGTAGTCTGTTATCGAGATTTTTGTTACTATAATGGATTGTATCCTTATCATTATAGAAGGTAGTGTGTTATCGATATCCTTGGTACTCCAATGGATGGTAGCCTAGTCATTACGGAAGGTAGTATGTTTTCGAGATTTCTGTTACACCAATGGATGGTAGCCTTGTCATTATTGAAGTTAGTATGTTGTCAAAATTCTTTATACTCCAATGGATGGTAGCCTAGTCATTACTAAAAGGTAGGCTGTTGTCGAGATTTTTGTTATTCCAATGGGTTGTGGACTTGTCATTATGGAAGGTAGTCTATTGTCGAAATTTTTATTACTCCATTTGGTTGTACCCTTGTCATTATGGAAGGTAGTCTAATGTCGAGATTTTTGTTATTCCAATGGATGGTAGCCTTGTCATTATGGAAGGTAGTATGTTGTTTACATTTTTTATACTCCATTGGATGGTAGCCTAGTCATTATGGAAGGTAGTCTGTTATCAAGATTTTTGCTACTCCATTGGATGGTAGCCTAGTCATTATGGAAGGTAGTCTCTTGTTGATATTTTTGTTACTCCAATGGATGGTAGCCTTGTCATTATGGAAAATAGTTTGTTGTCCAGATTTTTGTTACTCTAATGGATGGTAACCTTGTCATTATGGAAGGTAGTCTGTTGTCAATATTTTTGTTACTCCATTGGATGGTAGCCTTGTCATTATGGAAGATAGTCTTTTGTCGAGATTTTTGTTATTCCAATTGATGTTAGCCATGTCGTTATGGAAGGTAGTTTGTTGTCGTGATTTTTGAAACTCCAATGGATGGTAGCCTTGTCATTATGGAAGGTAGTATGTTGTTTATATCTTTGTTACTCCAATGGATGGTAGCCTTGTCATTATGGAAGGTACTCTGTTGTCGAGATTTTCGTTACTCTAATGGATGTTAGCCATGTCATTATGGAAGGTAGTCTGTTGTGGATAATTTTGTTACTCCAATGGATGGTAGCCTTGTCATTAAGGAAGGTTGTCTGTTGTCTCGATTTTTGTTACTCAAATGGATGGTAGCCTTGTCATTATGGAAGGTAGTATGTCATTGTGATGTCTTTTACTCCAATGGATGGTGGCCTTGTCATTATGGAAGGTAGTTTATTGTTCAAATATTTGTTACTCCAATGGATGGTAGCGTTGTCATTATGGAAGGTAGTCTGTTGTTGAGATTTTTGTTATTCCATTGGATTGTAGACTTGTCAATATGAAAGATAGTCTGTTGGCGAGATTTTTGTTATTCCAATGGATTATAGACTTGTCATTATGGTAGGTAGTCTTTTGTCGAGATTTTTGTTACTCCAATGGATGGTACCCTTGTCATTATGGAAGGTAGTATGTTGTCGAGATTTTTTTTACTACAATTGATTGTAGCCTTGTCATTATGGAAGGTAGTATGTTGTCGTGATTTTTGTTACTCCATTGGATGGAAGCCTTGTCATTTTAGAAGGTAGTCTGTTGTCAAAATTTTTGTTATTCCAATGGATGGTAGCCTTGTCATTATGGAAGGTAGTCTGTTGTCATGATTTTTATTACTCAATGGATGGTAGCCTTGTCATTATGGAAGGTAGTCTATTGTTGACATTTTTGTTACTCCAATGGATGGTAGCCTTGTCATTATAGAAGGTAGTCTGTTCTCTCGATTTTTGTTACTCTAATGGATGGTAGCTTTGTCATTATGGAAGGTATTTAGTCGTTGTGATTTCTGATACTCCAATGGATGGTAACCTTGTCATTATAGAAGGTAGTCTGTTGTCCATATTTTTGTTACTCTAATGGATGGTAGACTTGTCATTAGAGAAGGTAGTCTGTTGTCGATATTTTGGTTAGTCCATTGGATGGTAGCCTTGTAATTATGGAAGGTAGTATGTTTTTGATATCTTTGTTACTCCAATGGATGGTAGCCTTCTCATTATGGAAGGTAGTCTGTTATCGAGATTTTTTTTACTCCAATGGATGGTAGCCTTCTCATTATGGAAGGTAGTCTGTTGTTGACATTTTTGTTACTCCAATGGATGGTAGCCTTGTCATTATGGAAGGTAGTTTTTTCTCCTGATTTTTGTTACTCTAATGGATGGTAGCCTGGTCATTATGGAAGGTAGTCAGTCGTTGTGATTTCTATTACTCCAATGGATGGTAGCCTTGTCATTATGGAAGTTAGTCTATTCTCCCGATTTTTGTTATTCTAATGGATGGTAGCCTTGTCATTATTGAAGGTAGTCTATCGTTGTGATTTCTGATACTCCAATGGATGGTAGCCTTGTCATTATGGAAGGTAGTCTGTTGTCCAGATTTTTGTTACTCTAATGGATGGTAGCCTTGTCATTATAGAAGGTAGTCTATTGTGGATATTTTGGTTACTCCATTGGATGGTAGCCTTGTCATTATGGAAGGTAATCTGTTGTCATGATTTTTGTTACTCCAATGGATGGTAGCCTTGTCATTATGGAAGGTAGTATGTTGTCGAGATTTTTGTTACTCCATTGGACGGTAGCCTTTTCATTTTGGAAGGTAGTCTATTGTCGAGATTTTTGTTATTCCAATGGATGGTAGACTTGTCATTATGGAAGGTAGTGTGTTTTCGAGATTTTTGTTACTCTAATGGATGGTACCCTTGTCATTATGGAAGGAGTTTGTTGTCGAGAATTTTTTTACTGCAATTGATGGTAGCCTTGTCATTATGGAAGGTAGTTTGTTCCTTAGATTTTTGTTACTCTAAAGGATGGTAGCCTTGTCATTATGGAAGGTAGTCTGTTGTCAATATTTTTGTTGCTCCATTGGATGGTAGCCTTGTCATTATGGAAGGTAGTCTGTTATCGAGATTTTTGTTATTCTAATGGATGGTAGCCTTGTCAATATAGAAGGTAGTATGTTGTCGATATCTTTGTTACTCTAATGGATGGTAGCCTAGTCATTACGGAAGGTAGTTTGTTGTCGAGATTTTTGTTACTCCAATGGATGGTAGCCTTGTCATTATTGAAGGTAGTATGTTTTCCACATTTTTTATACTCCAATGGATGGTAGCCTAGTCATTATGAAAGGTAATTTGTTGTCGAGATTTTTGTTATTCCAATGGATTTTGGAGTTGTCATTATGGAAGATAGTGTATTGTCGATATTTTTGTTACTCCATACGATGGTACCCTTGTCATTATGGAAGGTACTCTATTGTCGAGATTTTTGTTATTCCAATGGATGATAGCCTTGTCATTATGGAAGGTAGTCTGTTGTTTACATTTTTTATACTCCAATGGATGGTAGCCTAGTCATTATGGAAGGTAGTTTGTTGTCAAGATTTTTGCTACTCCATTGGATGGTAGCGTTGTCACTATGGAAGGTAGTCTCTTGTTGATATTTTTATTACTCCAATGGATGGTAGCCTTGTCATTATGGAAAATAGTCTGTTGTCCATATTTTTGTTACTCTAATGGATGAGAGCCTTGTCATTATTGAAGGTAGTCTGTTGTCGATATTTTTGTTACTCCATGGGATGGTATTCATGTCATTATGGAAGGTAGTCTGTTGTCGGGATTTTTGTTATTCCAATGGATGGTAGCCTTGTCATTATGGAAGGTAGTTTGTTGTCGTGATTTTTCAAACTACAATAGATGGTATCCTTGTCATTTTGGAAGGTAGTATGTTGTCAATATCTTTGTTACTCCAATGGATGGTAGCCTTGTGATTATGGAAAGTGGTCTGTTGTCGAGATTTTTGTTACTCCAATGGATGGTAGCCTTGTCATTTTGGAAGGTAGTCTCTTGTTGATAATTTTGTTACTCCAATTGATGGTAGCCTTGTCATTAAGGAAGGTAATTTGTTGTCGAGATTGTTGTTATTGCATTGGATTGTAGCCTTGTCAATATGAAAGGTAGTCTGTTGGCGAGATTATTGTTATTCCAATGGATGGTAGACTTTTCATTATGGAAGGTAGTCTGTTGTCGAGATTTTTGTTACTCCAATGGATGGTACCCTTGTCATTATTGAAGGAAGTCTGTTGTCGAGATTTTTTTTTACTGCAATGGATGGTAGCCTTGTCATTATGGAAGGTAGTATGTTGTCGAGATTTTTGTTACTCCATTGGATGGTAGCCTTGTCATTTTGGAAGGTAGTCTGTTGTCGAGTTTTTGTTACTCCAATAGATGGTAGCCTTGTCATTAAGGAAGGTAATCTGTTGTCGAGATTTTTGTTATTGCATTGGATTGTAGCCTTGTCAATATGAAAGGTAGTCTGTTGGCGAGATTATTGTTATTCCAATGGATGGTAGACTTGTCATTATAGAAGGTAGTCTGTTGTCGAGATTTTTGTTACTCCAATGGACGGTACCCTTGTCATTATGGAAGGAAGTCTGTTGTCGAGATTTTTTTTTACTGCAATGGATGGTATCCTTGTCATTATGGAAGGTAGTATGTTGTCGAGATTTTTGTTACTACATTGGACGTTAGCTTTGTCATTTTGGAAGGTAGTCTGTTGTCGAGATTTTTGTTATTCCAATGGATGGTAGCCTGGTCATTATTGAAGGTAGTCCATTGTCGAGTTTTTATTACTCCAATGGATGGTAGCATTGTCATTATGGAAGGTAGTCTGTTGTTGAGATTTTTGTTATTCCATTGGATTGTAGACTTGTCAATATGAAAGGTAGCCTGTTGGCGAGATTTTTGTTTTTCCAATGGATGGTAGACTTGTCATTATGGTAGATAGTCTGTTGTCGAGATTTTTGTTACTCCAATGGATGGTACCCTTGTTATTATGGAAGGTAGTATGTTGTCGATATTTTTTTTACTGCAATGGATGGTAGCCTTGTCATTATGGAAGGTAATATGTTGTCGTGATTTTTGTTACTCCATTGGATGGTAGCCTTGTCATTTTGGAAGGTAGTCTGTTGTCAAAAATTTTGTTATTCCAATGGATGATAGCTTTGTCATTATGGAAGGTAGTCTGTTGTCGTGATTTTTATTACTCCAATGGATGGTAGCCTTGTCATTATAGAAGGTAGTCTCTTGTGGACATATTTGTTACTCCAATGGATGGTAGCCTAGTCATTTTGGAAGGTAGTCTGTTCTCCCGATTTTTGTTACTCTAATGGATGGTAGCCTTGTCATTATGGAAGGTATTCTGTCGATGTGATTTCTGATACTCCAATGGATGGTAACCTTGTCATTATGGAAGTTAGTCTGTTGTCCATATTTTTTAAAACTCTAATGGATGGTAGAATTGTCATTAGAGAAGGTACTCTGTTGTTGATATTTTGGTTACTCCATTGGATGGTAGCCTTGTCATTATGGAAGGTAGTATGTTTTTGATATCATTGTTACTCCAATGGATGGTAGCCTTCTCATTATGGAAGGTAGTCTGTTGTCGAGATTTTTGTTACTCCAATGGATGGTAGCCTTCTCATTATGGAAGGTAGTCTGTTGTTGACATTTTTGTTACTCCAATGGATGGTAGCCTTGTCATTATGGAAGGTAGTTTGTTCTCCTGATTTTTGTTACTCTCATGGATGGTAGCATTGTCATTATGGAAGGTAGTCAGTCATTGTGATTTCTATTACTCCAATGGATGGTAACCTTGTCATTATGGAAGGTAGTCTATTCTGCCGATTTTTGTTATTCTAATGGATGGTAGCTTTGTCATTCTGGAAGGTAGTCTGTCGTTGTGATTTCTGATACTCCAATGGATGGTAGCCTTGTCATTATGGAAGTAGTCTGTTGTCCAGATTTTTGTTACTCCAATGGATGGTAGCCTTGTCATTATAGAAGGTAGTCTGTTGTCGATATTTTGGTTACTCCATTGGACGGTAGCCTTGTCATTTTGGAAGGTAGTCTATTGTCGAGATTTTTGTTATTCCAATGGATTGTAGACTTGTCAATATGGAAGGTAGTGTGTTTTCGAGATTTTTGTTACTCCAATGGATGGTACCCTTGTCATTATGGAAGGAGTCTGTTTTCGAGATTTTCTTTACTGCAATTGATGGTAGCCTTGTCATTTTGGAAGGTAGTCTGTTGTTGAGATTTTTGTTACTCCAATGGACGATACCCTTGTCATTATGGAAGGAAGCCTGTTGTCGAGATTTTTTTTTACTGCAATGGATGGTAGCCTTGTCATTATGGAAGGTAGTATGTTGTCGAGATTTTTGTTACTCCAATGCATGGTAGCCTTGTCATTATGGAAGGTAGTCTGTTGTCGAGATTTTTGTTATTTTAATGGATGGTAGCCTTGTCAATATAGAAGGTAGTCTGTTGTCGAGATTTTTGTTACTCCAATGGATGGTAGCCTTGTCATTATTGAAGGTAGTATGTTGTCCAAATTTTTTATACTCCAATGGATGGTAGCCTAGTCATTATGAAAGGTAATCTGTTGTCGAGATTTTTGTTATTCCAATGGATTTTGGACTTGTCATTATGGAAGATAGTGTATTGTCGAAATTTTTGTTACTCCATATCATGATACCCTTGTCATTATGGAAGGTAGTCTATTGTCGAGATTTTTTTATTCCAATGGATGGTAGCCTTGTCATTATGGAAGGTAGTCTGTTGTTTACATTTTTTATACTCCAATGGATGGTAGCCTAGTCATTGTGTAAGGTAGTTTGTTGTCAAGATTATTGCTACTCCATTGGATGGTAGCCTTGTCATTATGGAAGTTAGTCTCTTGTTGATATTTTTGTTACTCCAATGGATGGTAGCCTTGTCATTATGGAAAATAGTCTGTTATCCTGATTTTTGTTACTCTAATGGATGGTAGCCTTGTCATTATGGAAGGTAGTCTGTTTTCGATATTTTTGTTACTCCATTGGATGGTATCCTTGTCATTATGGTAGGTAGTCTGTTGTCGAGATTTTTGTTATTCCAATGGATGGTAGCCTTGTCATTATGGAAGGTAGTTTCATGTCGTGAATTTTGAAACTACAATGGATGGTATGCTTGTCATTTTGGAAGGTAGTATGTTGTCAATATCTTTGTTACTCCAATGGATGGTAGCCTTGTGATTATGGAAGGTGGTCTGTTGTCGAGATTTTTGTTACTCCAATGGATGGTAGCCTTGTCATTTTGGAAGGTAGTGTCTTGTTGATAATTTTGTTACTCCAATGGATGGTAGCCTTGTCATTAAGGAAGGTAATCTGTTGTCGAGATTTTTATTATTGCATTGGATTGTAGCCTTGTCTATATGAAAGGTAGTCTGTTGGCGAGATTATTGTTATTCCAATGGATGTTAGCCTTGTCATTATGGAAGGTAGTATGTTGTCGAGATTTTTGTTACTCCATTGGACGGTAGCCTTGTCATTTTGTAAGTTAGTCTGTTGTCGAGATTTTTGATATTCCAATGGATGGTAGCCTTGTCATTATGGAAGGTAGTCTATTGTCGTGATTTTTACTACTTCAACGGATGGTAGCCTTGTCATTATGGAAGGTAGTATGTTGTCAATATCTTTGTTACTCCAATGGATGGTAGCCTTCTCATTATGGAAGGTAGTCTGTAGTCGAGATTTTTGTTACTCCAATGTATGGTAGATTTGTAATTATGGAAGGTAGTCTCTTGTTGACATTTTTGTTACTCCAAAGGATGGTAGCCTTGTCATTATGGAAGGTAGTTTGTCGTTGTGATTTCTGATACTCCAATGGATGGTAGCCTTGTCATTATGGAAGGTAGTCTACTGTCCAGATTTTTGTTACTCTAATGGATGGTAGCCTATTCATTATAGAAGGTAGTCTCTTGTTGATATTTTTGTTACTCTAATGGATGTTAGCCTTGTCATTATGGAAAATAGTTTGTTGTCGAGATTTTTTACTCTAATGAATGGTATCCTTTTCATTATGGAAGGTAGTCTGTTGTCGATATTTTTGTTACTCCATTGGATGGTAGCCTTGTCATTATGGAAGGTAGTCTGTTGTCGAGATTTTTGTTATTCCAATGGATGGTAGCCTTGTCATTATGGAAGGTAGTTTTTTGTCGTTATTTTTGAAACTACAATGGATGGTATCCTTGTCATTTTGGAAGGTAGTTTGTTGTCAATATCTTTGTTACTCCAATGGATGGTAGCCTTGTGATTATGGAAGGTGGTCTGTTGTCGAGATTTTTGTTACTCCAATGGATGGTAGCCTTGTCATTTTGGAAGGTAGTGTCTTATTGATAATTTTGTTAATCCAATGGATGGTAGCCTTGTCATTAAGGAAGGTAATCTGTTGTCTAGATTTTTATTATTGCATTGGATTGTATCCTTGTCTATATGAAAGGTAGTCTGTTGGCGAGATTATTGTTATTCCAATGGATGGTAGCCTTGTCATTATGGAAGGTAGTTTTTTGTCGTGATTTTTGAAACTACAATGGATGGTATCCTTGTCATTTTGGAAGGTAGTATGTTGTCAATATCTTTGTTACTCCAATGGATGGTAGCCTTGTGATTATGGAAGGTGGTCTGTTGTCGAGATTTTTGTTACTCCAATGGATGGTAGCCTTGTCATTTTGGAAGGTAGTGTCTTGTTGATAATTTTGTTACTCCAATGGATGGTAGCCTTGTGATTAAGGAAGGTAATCTGTTGTCGAGATTTTTATTATTGCATTGGATTGTAGCCTTGTCTATATGAAAGGTAGTCTGTTGGCGAGATTATTGTTATTCCAATGGATCTTAGCCTTGTCATTATGGAAGGTAGTATGTTGTCGAGATTTTTTTTACTCCATTGGACGGTAGCCTTGTCATTTTGGAAGTTAGTCTGTTGTCGAGATTTTTGATATTCCAATGGATGGTAGCCTTGTCATTATGGAAGGTAGTCTGTTGTCGTGATTTTTACTACTTCAACGGATGGTAGCCTTGTCATTATGGAAGGTAGTATGTTGTCAATATCTTTGTTACTCCAATGGATGGTAGCCTTCTCATTATGGAAGGTAGTCTGTAGTCGAGATTTTTGTTACTCCAATGCATGGTAGATTTGTAATTATGGAAGGTAGTCTCTTGTTGACATTTTTGTTACTCCAAAGGATGGTAGCCTAGTCATTATGGAAGGTAGTTTGTCGTTGTGATTTCTGATACTCCAATGGATGGTAGCCTTGTCATTATGGAAGGTAGTCTACTGTCCAGATTTTTGTTACTCTAATGGATGGTAGCCTATTCATTATAGAAGGTAGTCTCTTGTTGATATTTTTGTTACTCTAATGGATGTTAGCCTTGTCATTATGGAAAATAGTTTGTTGTCGAGATTTTTTACTCTAATGAATGGTATCCTTTTCATTATGGAAGGTAGTCTGTTGTCGATATTTTTGTTACTCCATTGGATGGTAGCCTTGTCATTATGGTAGGTAGTCTGTTGTCGGGATAATTTGTTTATTCCAATGGATGGTAGCCTTGTCATTATGGAAGGTAGTTTTTTGTCGTTATTTTTGAAACTACAATGGATGGTATCCTTGTCATTTTGGAAGGTAGTTTGTTGTCAATATCTTTGTTACTCCAATGGATGGTAGCCTTGTGATTATGGAAGGTGGTCTGTTGTCGAGATTTTTGTTACTCCAATGGATGGTAGCCTTGTCATTTTGGAAGGTAGTGTCTTATTGATAATTTTGTTAATCCAATGGATGGTAGCCTTGTCATTAAGGAAGGTAATCTGTTGTCTAGATTTTTATTATTGCATTGGATTGTAGCCTTGTCTATATGAAAGGTAGTCTGTTGGCGAGATTATTGTTATTCCAATGGATGGTAGCCTTGTCATTATGGAAGGTAGTTTTTTGTCGTGATTTTTGAAACTACAATGGATGGTATCCTTGTCATTTTGGAAGGTAGTATGTTGTCAATATCTTTTTTACTCCAATGGATGGTAGCCTTGTGATTATGGAAGGTGGTCTGTTGTCGAGATTTTTGTTACTCCAATGGATGGTAGCCTTGTCATTTTGGAAGGTAGTGTCTTGTTGATAATTTTGTTACTCCAATGGATGGTAGCCTTGTCATTAAGGAAGGTAATCTGTTGTCGAGATTTTTATTATTGCATTGGATTGTAGCCTTGTCTATATGAAAGGTAGTCTGTTGGCGAGATTATTATTATTCCAATGGATCTTAGCCTTGTCATTATGGAAGGTAGTATGTTGTCGGGATTTTTGTTACTCCATTGGACGGTAGCCTTGTCATTTTGGAAGTTAGTCTGTTGTCGAGATTTTTGATATTCCAATGGATGGTAGCCTTGTCATTATGGAAGGTAGTCTGTTGTCGTGATTTTTACTACTTCAACGGATGGTAGCCTTGTCATTATGGAAGGTAGTATGTTGTCAATATCTTTGTTACTCCAACGGATGGTAGCCTTCTCATTATGGAAGGTAGTCTGTTGTCGAGATTTTTGTTACTCCAATGGATGGTAGATTTGTTATTATGGAAGGTAGTCTCTTGTTGACATTTTTGTTACTCCAATGGATGGTAGCCTTGTCATTATGGAAGGTAGTCTGTCGTTGTGATTTCTGATACTCCAATGGATGGTAGCCTTGTCATTATGGAAGGTAGTCTACTGTCCAGATTTTTGTTACTCTAATGGATGGTAGCCTATTCATTATAGAAGGTAGTCTCTTGTTGATATTTTTGTTACTCTAATGGATGTTAGCCTTGTCATTATGGAAAATAGTTTGTTGTCGAGATTTTTTACTCTAATGAATGGTATCCTTTTCATTATGGAAGGTAGTCTGTTGTCGATATTTTTGTTACTCCATTGGATGGTAGCCTTGTCATTATGGAAGGTAGTCTGTTGTCGAGATTTTTGTTATTCCAATGGATGGTAGCCTTGTCATTATGGAAGGTAGTTTTTTGTCGTGATTTTTTAAACTACAATGGATGGTATCCTTGTCATTTTGGAAGGTAGTATGTTGTCAATATCTTTGTTACTCCAATGGATGGTAGCCTTGTGATTATGTAAGGTGGTATGTTGTCGAGATTTTTGTTACTCCAATGGATGGTAGCCTTGTCATTTTGGAAGGTAGTGTCTTATTGATAATTTTGTTAATCCAATGGATGGTAGCCTTGTCATTAAGGAAGGTAATCTGTTGTCTAGATTTTTATTATTGCATTGGATTGTAGCCTTGTCTATATGAAAGGTAGTCTGTTGGCGAGATTATTGTTATTCCAATGGATGGTAGCCTTGTCATTATGGAAGGTAGTATGTTGTCGAGATTTTTGTTACTCCATTGGACGGTAGCCTTGTCATTTTGGAAGTTAGTCTGTTGTCGAGATTTTTGATATTCCAATGGATGGTAGCCTTGTCATTATGGAAGGTAGTCTGTTGTCGTGATTTTTACTACTTCAACGGATGGTAGCCTTGTCATTATGGAAGGTAGTATGTTGTCAATATCTTTGTTACTCCAACGGATGGTAGCCTTCTCATTATGGAAGGTAGTCTGTTGTCGAGATTTTTGTTACTCCAATGGATGGTAGATTTGTAATTATGGAAGGTAGTCTTTTGTTGACATTTTTGTTACTCCAATGGATGGTAGCCTTGTCATTATGGAAGGTAGTCTGTCGTTGTGATTTCTGATACTCCAATGGATGGTAGCCTTGTCATTATGGAAGGTAGTATACTGTCCAGATTTTTGTTACTCTAATGGATGGTAGCCTATTCATTATAGAAGGTAGTCTCTTGTTGATATTTTTGTTACTCTAATGGATGTTAGCCTTGTCATTATGGAAAATAGTTTGTTGTCGAGATTTTTTACTCTAATGAATGGTATCCTTTTCATTATGGAAGGTAGTCTGTTGTCGATATTTTTGTTACTCCATTGGATGGTAGCCTTGTCATTATGGAAGGTAGTCTGTTGTCGAGATTTTTGTTATTCCAATGGATGGTAGCCTTGTCATTATGGAAGGTAGTTTTTTGTCGTGATTTTTGAAACTACAATGGATGGTATCCTTGTCATTTTGGAAGGTAGTATGTTGTCAATATCTTTGTTACTCCAATGGATGGTAGCCTTGTGATTATGGAAGGTGGTCTGTTGTCGATATTTTTGTTACTCCAATGGATGGTAGCCTTGTCATTTTGGAAGGTAGTCTCTTGTTGATAATTTTGTTACTCCAATGGATGGTAGCCTTGTCATTAAGGAAGGTAATTTGTTGTCGAGATTTTTGTTATTGCATTGGATTGTAGCCTTTTCGATATGAAAGGTAGTATGTTGGCGAGATTATTGTTATTCTAATGGATGGTAGACTTGTCCTTATGGAAGGTAGTCTGTTGTCGAGATTTTTTTTACTCCAATGGATGGTGCCCTTGTCATTATGGAAGGAAGTCTATTGTCGATATTCT
The DNA here is from genome assembly GCA_948472305.1 of Vicia faba. Taxonomy (NCBI): domain Eukaryota; kingdom Viridiplantae; phylum Streptophyta; class Magnoliopsida; order Fabales; family Fabaceae; genus Vicia; species Vicia faba. The sequence goes on from OX451739.1 coordinate 559,421,286, forward strand.
TTTTTACTGCAATGGATGGTAGCCTTGTCATTTTGGAAGATAGTCTATTGTCGAGATTTTTGTTATTCCAATGAATGGTAGCCTTGTCATTATGGAAGGTAGTCCGTTGTCGTGATTTTTATTACTTCAATGGATGGTAACCTTGTCATTATGGAAGGTAGTATGTTGTCGATATCTTTGTTACTCCAACGGATGGTAGCCTTCTCATTATGGAAGGTAGTCTGTTGTCGAGATTTTTGTTACTCCAATGGATGGTAGCCTTGTAATTATGGAAGGTAGTCTCTTGTTGACATTTTTGTTACTCCAATGGATGGTAGGCTTGTCATTATGGAAGGTAGTTTGTTCTCTCAATTTTTGTTACTCTAATGGATGGTAGCCTTGTCATTATGGAAGGTAGTCGCTTGTTGTGATTTCTGATACTCTAATGGATGGTAGCCTTGTCATTATGGAAGGTAGTCTGTTGTCCAGATTTTTGTTACTCTAATGGATGGTACCTTGTCTTTATAGAAGGTAGTCTCTTGTTGATATTTTTGTTACTCCAATGGATGTTAGCCTTGTCATTATGGAAAATAGTTTGTTGTCAATATTTTTGTTACTCTAATGGATGGTAGCCTATTCATTATGGAAGGTAGTCTGTTGTCGATATTTTTGTTACTCCATTGGATGGTAGCCTTGTCATTATGGAAGATAGTCTGTTGTGGAGATTTTTGTTATTCCAATGGATGGTAGGCTTGTCATTATGGAAGGTAGTCTGTCGTTGTGATTTCTGATACTCTAATGGATGGTAGCCTTGTCATTATGGAAGGTAGTCTGTTGTCCAGATTTTTGTTACTCTAATGGATGGTAGCCTTGTCATTATAGAAGGTAGTCTCTTGTTGATATTTTTGTTACTCCAATGGATGGTAGCCTTGTCATTATGGAAGCTAGTCTCTTGTTGATAATTTTGTTACTCCAATGGATGGTAGCCTTGTCATTAAGGAAGGTAGTCTGTTGTCTCGATTTTTGTTACTTAAATGGATGGTAGCCTTATCATTATGGAAGGTAGTCTATCGTTGCTATGTCTTTTACTCGAATGGATGGTAGCCTTGTCATTATGGAAGATAGTTTGTTGTCGAGATTTTTGTTATTCCAATGGATGGTAGCCTTGTCATTATGGAAGGTAGTCTGTCGTTGTGATTTCTGATACTCTAATGGATGCTAGCCTTGTCATTATGGAAGGTAGTCTGTTGTCCAGATTTTTGTTACTCTAATGGATGGTAGCCTTGTCATTATAGAAGGTAGTCTCTTGTTGATATTTTTGTTACTCCAATGGATGGTTGCCTTGTCATTATGGAAGCTAGTCTCTTGTTGATAATTTTGTTACTCCAATGGATGGTAGCCTTGTCATTAAGGAAGGTAGTCTGTTGTCTCGATTTTTGTTACTTAAATGGATGGTAGCCTTATCATTATGGAAGGTAGTCTATCGTTGTTATGTCTTTTACTCGAATGGATGGTAGCCTTGTCATTATGGAAGGTAGTCTATTGTTCAGATATTTGTTACTCCAATGGATGGTAGCATTGTAATTATGGGAGGTAGTCAGTTGTCGAGCTTTTTATTATTCAATTGGATTGTATCCTTGTCAATATGAAAGGTAGTCTGTTGGCGAGATTTTTGTTATTCCAATGGATAGTAGACTTGTCATTATGGAAGGTAGTCTATTGTCGTGATTTTTATTACTTCAATGGATGGTAGCCTTGTAATTTTGGAAGGTAGTATGTTGTCAATATCTTTGTTACTCCAATGGATGGTAGCCTTGTGATTATGGAAGGCGGTGTGTTGTCGATATTTTTTTTACACCAATGGATGGTAGCCTTGTCATTTTGGAAGGTAGTCTCTTGTTGATAATTTTGTTACTCCAATGGATGGTAGCCTTGTCATTAAGGAAGGTAATCTGTTGTCGAGATTTTTGTTATTGCATTGGATTGTAGCCTTGTCAATATGAAAGGTAGTCTGTTGGCGAGATTATTGTTATTCCAATGGATGGTAGACTTGTCATTATGGAAGGTAGTCTGTTGTCGAGATTTTTTTTACTCCAATGGATGATGCCCTTGTCATTATGGAAGGAAGTCTGTTTTCGAGATTCTTTTTTATTGCAATGGATGGTAGCCTTGTCATTATGGAAGGTAGTCTATTGTCGAGATTTTTGTTATTCCAATGGATGGTAGCCTTGTCATTATGGAAGGTAGTCTGTTGTCGTGATTTTTATTACTTCAATGGATGGTAACCTTGTCATTATGGAAGGTAGTACGTTGTCGATATCTTTGTTACTCTAACGGATGGTAGCCTTCTCATTATGGAAGGTAGTCTGTTGTCGAGATTTTTGTTACTCCAATGGATGGTAGCCTTGTCATTATGGAAGGTAGTTTGTTCTCCCGATTTTTGTTACTCTAATGGATGGTAGCCTTGTCATTATGGAAGATAGTCTGTTGTCGAGATTTTTGTTATTCCAATGGATGGTAGCCTTGTCATTATGGAAGGTAGTTTGTCGTTGTGATTTCTGATACTCTAATGGATGGTAGCCTTGTCATAATGGAAGGTAGTCTGTTGTCCAGATTTTTGTTACTCTAATGGATGGTAGCCTTGTCATTATAGAAGGTAGTCTCTTGTTGATATTTTTGTTACTCCAATGGATGGTAACCTTGTCATTATGGAAGCTAGTCTCTTGTTGATAATTTTGTTACTCCAATGGATGGTAGCCTTGTCATTAAGGAAGTTAGTCTGTTGTCTCGACTTTTGTTACTTAAATGGATGGTAGCCTTATCATTATGGAAGGTAGTCTATCGTTGTTATGTATTTTACTCGAATGGATGGTAGCCTTGTCATTATGGAAGGTAGTCTATTGTTCATGTATTTGTTACTCCAATGGATGGTAGCATTGTTATTATGGAAGGTAGTCAGTTGTCGAGCTTTTTGTTATTCAATTGGATTGTATCCTTGTCAATATGAAAGGTAGTCTGTTTGCGATATTTTTGTTATTCCAATGGATGGTAGACTTGTCATTATGGAAGGTAGTCTGTTGTCGAGATTTTTTTTACTCCAATGGATGGTGCCCTTGTCATTATGGAAGGAAGTCTGTTTTCGAGATTCTTTTTTATTGCAATGGATGGTAGCCTTGTCATTATGGAAGGTAGTCTATTGTCGAGATTTTTGTTATTCCAATGGATGGTAGCCTTGTCATTATGGAAGGTAGTCTGTTGTCGTGATTTTTATTACTTCAATGGATGGTAACCTTGTCATTATGGAAGGTAGTACGTTGTCGATATCTTTGTTACTCCAACGGATGGTAGCCTTCTTATTATGGAAGGTAGTCTGTTGTCGAGATTTTTGTTACTCCAATGGATGGTAGCCTTGTAATTATGGAAGGTAGTCTCTTGTTGACATTTTTGTTACTCCAATGGATGGTAGCCTTGTCATTATGGAAGGTAGTTTGTTCTCCCGGTTTTTGTTACTCTAATGGATGGTAGCCTTGTCATTATGGAATATAGTCTGTTGTCGAGATTTTTGTTATCCCAATGGATGGTAGCCTTGTCATTATGGAAGGTAGTCTGTCGTTGTGATTTCTGATACTCTAATGGATGGTAGCCTTGTCATAATGGAAGGTAGTCTGTTGTCCAGATTTTTGTTACTCTATAGGTTGGTAGCCTTGTCATTATAGAAGGTACTCTCTTGTTGATATTTTTGTTACTCCAATGGATGGTAGTCTTGTCATTATGGAAGCTAGTCTCTTGTTGATAATTTTGTTACTCCAATGGATGGTAGCCTTGTCATTAAGGATGTTAGTTTGTTGTCTCGATTTTTGTTACTTAAATGGATGGTAGCCTTATCATTATGGAAGGTAGTCTATCGTTCTTATGTCTTTTACTCGAATGGATGGTAGCCTTGTCATTATGGAAGGTAGTCTATTGTTCAGATATTTGTTACTCCAATGGATGGTAGCATTGTTATTATGGAAGAAAGTCAGTTGTCGAGCTTTTTCCTATTCAATTGGATTGTATCCTTGTCAATATGAAAGGTAGTCTGTTGGCGAGATTTTTGTTATTCCAATGGATGGTAGACTTGTCATTGTGGAAGGTAGTCTGTTGTCGTGATTTTTATTACTTCAATGGATGGTAGCCTTGTCATTTTGGAATGTAGTATGTTGTCAATATCTTTGTTACTAGAATGGATGGTAGCCTTGTGATTATGGAAGATGGTCTGTTGTCGATATTTTTGTTACTCCAATGGATGTTTCTTTGTCATTAAGGAAGGTAATCTGTTGTCGAGATTTTTGTTATTGCATTGGATTGTAGCCTTGTCAATATGAAAGGTAGTCTGTTGGCGAGATTATTGTTATTCCAATGGATGGTAGACTTGTCCTTATGGAAGGTAGTCTGTTGTCGAGATTTTTTTTACTCCAATGGATGGTGCCCTTGTCATTATGGGAGGAAGTCTGTTGTCGAGATTCTTTTTTACTGCAATGGATGGTAGCCTTGTCATTATGGAAGATAGTCTATTGTCGAGATTTTTGTTATTCCAATGGATGGTAGCCTTGTCATTATGGATGGTAGTCTGTTGTCGTGATTTTTATTACTTCAATGGATGGTAACCAGTTCATTATGGAAGGTAGTATGTTGTCGATATCTTTGTTACTCCAACGGATGGTAGCCTTCTCATTATGGAAGGTAGTCTGTTGTCGAGATTTTTGTTACTCTAATGGATGGTAGCCTTGTAATTATGGAAGGTAGTCTCTTGTTGTCATTTTTGTTACTCCAATGGATGGTAGCCTTGTCATTATGGAAGGTAGTTTGTTCTCCCGATTTTTGTTACTCTAATGGATGGTAGCCTTGTCATTATGGAGGGTAGTCTCTTGTTGTGATTTCTGATACTCTAATGGATGGTAGCCTTGTCATTATGGAAGGTAGTCTGCTGTCCAGATTTTTGTTACTCTAATGGATGGTAGCCTATTCATTATGGAAGGTAGTCTGTTGTCGATATTTTTGTTACTCCATTGGATGGTAGCCTTGTCATTATGGAAGATAGTCTGTTGTCGAGATTTTTGTTATTCCAATGGATGGTAGCCTTGTCATTATGGAAGGTAGTCTGTCGTTGTGATTTCTGATACTCTAATGGATGGTAGCCTTGTCATTATGGAAGGTAGTCTGTTGTCCAGATTTTTGTTACTCTAATGGATGGTAGCCTTGTCATTATAGAATGTAGTCTCTTGTTGATATTTTTTTTACTCCAATGGATGGTAGCCTTGTCATTATGGAAGCTAGTCTCTTATTGATAATTTTGTTACTCCAATGGATGGTAGCCTTGTCATTAAGGAAGGTAGTATGTTGTCTCGATTTTTGTTACTTAAATGGATGGTAGCCTTATCATTATGGAAGGTAGTCTATCGTTGTTATGTCTTTTACTCGAATGGATGGTAGCCTTGTCATTATGGAAGGTAGTCTATTGTTAAGATATTTGTTACTCCAATGGATGGTAGCATTGTCATTATGGAAGGTAGTCAGTTGTCGAGCTTTTTGTTATTCAATTGGATTGTATCCTTGTCAATATGAAAGGTAGTCTGTTGGCGAGATTTTTGTTATTCTAATGGATGGTAGACTTGTCATTATGGAAGGTAGTCTGTTGTCGTGATTTTTATTACTTCAATGGATGGTAGCCTTGTCATTTTGGAAGGTAGTATGTTGTCAATATCTTTGTTACTCCAATGGATTGTAGCCTTGTAATTATGGAAGGTGGTCTGTTGTCGATATTTTTGTTACTCCAACGGATGGTAGCCTTGTCATTTTGGAAGGTAGTCTCTTGTTGATAATTTTGTTACTCCAATGGATGGTAGCCTTGTCATTAAGGAAGGTAATCTGTTGTCGAGATTTTTGTTATTGCATTGGATTGTAGCCTTGTCAATGTGAAAGGTAGTCTGTTGGCGAGATTATTGTTATCCCAATGGATGGTAGACTTGTCATTATGGAAGGTAGTCTGTTGTCGAGATTTTTTTTACTCCAATGGATGGTGCCCTTGTCATTATGGAAGGAAGTCTGTTTTCCAGATTCTTTTTTATTGCAATGGATGGTAGCCTTGTCATTATGGAAGGTAGTCTATTGTCGAGATTTTTGTTATTCCAATGGATGGTAGCCTTGTCATTACGGAAGGTAGTCACATGCCGTGATTTTTATAACTTCAATGGATGGTAACCTTGTCATTATGGAAGGTAGTATGTTGTCGATATCTTTGTTACTCCAACGGATGGTAGCCTTCTCATTATGGAAGGTAGTCTGTTGTCGAGATTTTTGTTACTCCAATGGATGGTAGCCTTGTAATTATGGAAGGTAGTCTCTTGTTGACATTTTTGTTACTCCAATGGATGGTAGCCTTGTCATTATGGAAGGTAGTTTTTTCTCCCGATTTTTGTTACTCTAATGGATGGTAGCCTTGTCATTATGGAAGATAGTTTGTTGTCGAGATTTTTGTTATTCCAATGGATGGTAGCCTTGTCATTATGGAAGGTAGTCTATCGTTGTGATTTCTGATACTCTAATGGATGGTAGCCTTGTAATTATGGAAGGTAGTCTGATGTCCAGATTTTTGTTACTCTAATGGATGGTAGCCTTGTCATTATAGAAGGTAGTCTCTTGTTGATATTTTTGTTACTCCAATGGATGGTAGCCTTGTCATTATGGAAGCTAGTCTCTTGTTGATAATTTTGTTACTCCAATGGATTGTAGCTATGTCATTAAGGAAGGTAGTCTGTTGTCTCGATTTTTGTTACTTAAATGGATGGTAGCCTTATCATCATGGAAGTTAGTCTATCGTTGTTATGTCTTTTACTCGAATGGATGGTAGCCTTGTTATTATGGAAGGTAGTCTATTGTTCAGATATTTATTACTCCAATGGATGGTAGCATTGTCATTATGGAAGGTAGTCAGTTGTCGAGCTTTTTGTTATTCAATTGGATTGTATCCTTATCAATATGAAAGGTAGTCTGTTATCGAGATTTTTGTTATTCCAATGGATGGTAGACTTGTCATTATGGAAGGTAGTCTGTTGTAGTGATTTTTATTACTTCAATGGATGGTAGCCTTGTCATTTTGGAAGGTAGTATGTTGTCAATATCTTTGTTACTCCAATGGTTGGTAGCCTTGTGATTATGGAAGGTGGTCTGTTGTCGATATTTTTGTTACTCCAATGGATGGTAGCCTTGTCATTTTTGAAGGTAGTCTCTTGTTGATAATTTTGTTACTCCAATGGATGGTAGCCTTGTCTTTAAGGAAGGTAATTTGTTGTCGAGATTTTTGTTATTGCATTGGATTGTAGCCTTGTCAATATGAAAGGTAGTCTGTTGGCGGGATTATTGTTATTCCAATGGATGGTAGACTTGTCATTATGGAAGGTAGTCTGTTGTCGAGATTTTTTTTACTCCAATGGATGGTGCCCTTGTCATTATGGAAGGAAGTCTGTTGTCGAGATTCTTTTTTACTGCAATGGATGGTAGCCTTGTCATTAAGGAAGGTAGTATGTTGTCTCGATTTTTGTTACTTAAATGGATGGTAGCCTTATCATTATGGAAGGTAGTCTATCGTTGTTATGTCTTTTACTCGAATGGATGGTAGCCTTGTCATTATGGAAGGTAGTCTATTGTTAAGATATTTGTTACTCCAATGGATGGTAGCATTGTCATTATGGAAGGTAGTCAGTTGTCGAGCTTTTTGTTATTCAATTGGATTGTATCCTTGTCAATATGAAAGGTAGTCTGTTGGCGAGATTTTTGTTATTCTAATGGATGGTAGACTTGTCATTATGGAAGGTAGTCTGTTGTCGTGATTTTTATTACTTCAATGGATGGTAGCCTTGTCATTTTGGAAGGTAGTATGTTGTCAATATCTTTGTTACTCCAATGGATTGTAGCCTTGTAATTATGGAAGGTGGTCTGTTGTCGATATTTTTGTTACTCCAACGGATGGTAGCCTTGTCATTTTGGAAGGTAGTCTCTTGTTGATAATTTTGTTACTCCAATGGATGGTAGCCTTGTCATTAAGGAAGGTAATCTGTTGTCGAGATTTTTGTTATTGCATTGGATTGTAGCCTTGTCAATGTGAAAGGTAGTCTGTTGGCGAGATTATTGTTATTCCAATGGATGGTAGACTTGTCATTATGGAAGGTAGTCTGTTGTCGAGATTTTTTTTACTCCAATGGATGGTGCCCTTGTCATTATGGAAGGAAGTTTGTTTTCCAGATTCTTTTTTATTGCAATGGATGGTAGCCTTGTCATTATGGAAGGTAGTCTATTGTCGAGATTTTTGTTATTCCAATGGATGGTAGCCTTGTCATTACGGAAGGTAGTCAGTTGTCGTGATTTTTATAACTTCAATGGATGGTAACCTTGTCATTATGGAAGGTAGTATGTTGTCGATATCTTTGTTACTCCAACGGATGGTAGCCTTCTCATTATGGAAGGTAGTCTGTTGTCGAGATTTTTGTTACTCCAATGGATGGTAGCCTTGTAATTATGGAAGGTAGTCTCTTGTTGACATTTTTGTTACTCCAATGGATGGTAGCCTTGTCATTATGGAAGGTAGTTTTTTCTCCCGATTTTTGTTACTCTAATGGATGGTAGCCTTGTCATTATGGAAGATAGTTTGTTGTCGAGATTTTTGTTATTCCAATGGATGGTAGCCTTGTCATTATGGAAGGTAGTCTATCGTTGTGATTTCTGATACTCTAATGGATGGTAGCCTTGTAATTATGGAAGGTAGTCTGATGTCCAGATTTTTGTTACTCTAATGGATGGTAGCCTTGTCATTATAGAAGGTAGTCTCTTGTTGATATTTTTGTTACTCCAATGGATGGTAGCCTTGTCATTATGGAAGCTAGTCTCTTGTTGATAATTTTGTTACTCCAATGGATTGTAGCCTTGTCATTAAGGAAGGTAGTCTGTTGTCTCGATTTTTGTTACTTAAATGGATGGTAGCCTTATCATTATGGAAGTTAGTCTATCGTTGTTATGTCTTTTACTCGAATGGATGGTAGCCTTGTTATTATGGAAGGTAGTCTATTGTTCAGATATTTATTACTCCAATGGATGGTAGCATTGTCATTATGGAAGGTAGTCAGTTGTCGAGCTTTTTGTTATTCAATTGGATTGTATCCTTATCAATATGAAAGGTAGTCTGTTATCGAGATTTTTGTTATTCCAATGGATGGTAGACTTGTCATTATGGAAGGTAGTCTGTTGTAGTGATTTTTATTACTTCAATGGATGGTAGCCTTGTCATTTTGGAAGGTAGTATGTTGTCAATATCATTGTTACTCCAATGGTTGGTAGCCTTGTGATTATGGAAGGTGGTCTGTTGTCGATATTTTTGTTACTCCAATGGATGGTAGCCTTGTCATTTTTGAAGGTAGTCTCTTGTTGATAATTTTGTTACACCAATGGATGGTAGCCTTGTCTTTAAGGAAGGTAATTTGTTGTCGAGATTTTTGTTATTGCATTGGATTGTAGCCTTGTCAATATGAAAGGTAGTCTGTTGGCGGGATTATTGTTATTCCAATGGATGGTAGACTTGTCATTATGGAAGGTAGTCTGTTGTCGAGATTTTTTTTACTCCAATGGATGGTGCCCTTGTCATTATGGAAGGAAGTCTGTTGTCGAGATTCTTTTTTACTGTAATGGATGGTAGCCTTGTCATTATGGAAGGTAGTATGTTGTCGTGATTTTTATTACTTCAATGGATGGTAACCTTGTCATTATGGAAGGTAGTATGTTGTCGATATCTTTGTTACTCCAACAGAAGGTAGCCTTCTCATTATGGAAGGTAGTCTGTTGTCGAGATTTTTGTTACTCCAATGGATGGTAGCCTTGTAATTATGGAAGGTAGTCTCTTGTTGACATTTTTCTTACTCCAATGGATGGTAGCCTTGTCATTATGGAAGGTAGTTTGTTCTCCCGATTTTTGTTACTCAATGGATGGTAGCCTTGTCATTATGGAAGGTAGTCTCTTGTTGTGATTTCTGATACTCTAATGGATGGTAGCCTTATCATTATGGAAGGTATTCTGCTGTCCAGATTTTTGTTACTCTAATTGATGGTAGCCTTGTCATTATAGAAGGTAGTCTCTTGTTGATATTTTTGTTACTCCAATGGATGTTAGCCTTGTCACTATGGAAAATAGTTTGTTGTCAAGATTTTTGTTACTCTAATGGATGGTAGCCATTTCATTATGGAAGGTAGTCTGTTGTCGATATTTTTGTTACTCCTTTGGATGGTAGCCTTGTCATTATGGAAGATAGTCTGTTGTTGAGATTTTTGTTATTCCAATAGATGGTAGCCTTGTCATTATGGAAGGTAGTATGTCGTGTTGATTTCTGATACACTAATGGATGGTAGCCTTGTCATTATAGAAGGTAGTCTGTTGTCCAGATTTTTGTTACTCTAATGGATGGAAACCTTGTCATTATAGAAGGTAGTTTCTTGTTGATATTTTTGTTACTCCAATGGATGGTAGCCTTGTCATAATGGAAGCTAGTCTCTTGTTGATAATTTTGTTACTCCAATGGATGGTAGCCTTGTCATTAAGGAAGGTAGTCTGTTGTCTCGATTTTTTTTACTTAAATGGATGGTAGCCTTATCATTATGGAAGGTAGTCTATCGTTGTTATGTCTTTTACTCGAATGGATGGTAGCCTTGTCATTATGGAAGGTAGTCTATTGTTCAGATATTTGTTACTCCAATGGATGGTAGCATTGTCATTATGAAAGGTAGTCAGTTGTCGAGCTTTTTGTTATTCAATTGGATTGTATCCTTGTCAATATGAAAGGTAGTCTGTTGGCGAGATTTTTGTTACTCCAATGGATGGTAGACTTGTCATTATGGAAGTTAGTCTGTTGTCGTGATTAGTATTACTTCAATGGATGGTAGCCTTGTCATTATGGAAGGTAGTATGTTGTCGATTCTTTGTTACACCAACGGATGGTAGCCTTCTTATTATCGAAGGTAGTTTGCTGTCGAGATTTTTTGTTACTCCAATGGATGGTAGCCTTGTAATTATGGAAGGTAGTCTCTTGTTGACATTTTTGTTACTCCAATGGATGGTAGCCTTGTCATTATGGAAGGTAGTCTGTTCTCCCGATTTTTGTTACTCTAATGGATGGTAGCCTTGTCATTATGGAAGGTAGTTTGTCATTGTGATTTTTGATACTCTAATGGATGGTAGCCTTGTCATTATGGAAGGTAGTCTCTTGTTGATATTTTTGTTACTCCAATGGATGTTAGCCTTGTCATTATGGAAAATAGTCTGTTGCCCAGATTTTTGTTACACTAATGGATGGTAGCCTTTTCATTATGGAAGGTAGTCTGTCGTTGTTATGTCTTTTACTCCAATGGATGGTAGCCTTGTCATTATGGAAGGTAGTCTATTGTTCAGATATTTGTTACTCCAATGGATGGTAGCGTTGTCATTATGGAAGGTCGTCAGTTGTTGAGCTTTTTGTTATTCAATTGGATTGTATCCTTCTCAATATGAAAGGTAGTCTGTTGGCGAGATTTTTGTTATTCCAATGGATGGTAGACTTGTCATTATGGAAGGTAGTCTGTTTTCGAGAATTTTTTTTACTTCAATGGATGGTAGCATTATCATTATGGAAGGTAGTTTGTTGTTGATATCTTTGTTACTCCAATGGATGGTAGCCTTCTCATTATGGAAGGTAGTCTGTTGTCGAGATTTTTGTTACTCCAATGGATTGTAGCCTTGTCATTATGGAAGGTAGTCTCTTGTTGACATTTTTGTTACTCCAATGGATGGTAGCCTTGTCATTATGGAAGGCACTTTGTTCTCCCGATTTTTGTTACTCTAATGGATGGTAGCCTTGTCATTATGGAAGGTAGTCTGTCGTTTTGATTTCTGATACTCGAATGGATGCTAGCCTTGTCATTATGGAAGGTAGTCTGTTGTCCAGATTTTCGTTACTCTAATGGATGGTAGCCTTGTCATTATAGAAGGTAGTCTGTTGTTGAGATTTTTGTTATTCCATTGGATTGTAGCCTTGTCATTATGAAAGGTAGTCTTTTGTCGACAATTTTGTTATTCCAATGGATGGTAGACTTGTCATTATGGAAGGTAGTTTGTTGTCGTGATTTTTGTTACTCCAATGGATGGTAGACTTGTCATTATGGAAGGTAGTTTATTGTCGAGATTTTTGTTATTCCATTGGATTGTAGCCTTGTCATTATGAAAGGTAGTCTGTTGTCGAGATTTTTGTTATTCCAATGGATGGTAGACTTGTCATTATGGAAGGTAGTCTGTTGTCGAGATTTTTGTTACTCCAATGGATGGTACCCTTCTCATTATGGAAGGTAGTTTGTTGTCGAGATTTTTTTTACTGCAATAGATGGTAGCTTTGTCATTATGGAATGTAGTCTGTTGTCCAGATTTTTGTTACTCCATTGGATGGTAGCCTTGCCATTATGGAAGGTAGTCTATTGTCAAGAATTTTGTTATTCCATCGGATGGTAGCCTCGTCATTATGGAAGGTAGTCTGTTGTCGTGATTTTTAATACTCCAATGGATGGTAGCCTTCTCATTATGGAAGGTAGTCTATTGTTGACATTTTTATTACTCCAATGGATGGTGGCCTTGTCATTATGGAAGGTAGTTTATTCTCATGATTTTTGTTACTCTTATGGATGATAGCCTTGTCATTATGGAAGGTAGTCTGTCGTTGTGATTTCTATTACTCCAATGGATTGTAGCCTTGTAATTATGGAAGGTAGTATGTTATCCATATTTTTGTTACTCTAATGGATGGTAGCCTTGTCATTATAGAAGGTAGTCTGTTGTCGATATTTTTGTTACTCCATTTAATGGTAGCCTTGTAATTATGGAACGTAGTTTGTTGTCAACAATTTTGTTACTCCAATGGATGGTAGCCTTGTCATTATGGAAGGTAGTCTGTTGTTGATAATTTTGTTACTCCAATGGATGGTAGCCTTGTCATTAAGGAAGGTAGTCTGTTGTCTCGATTTTTGTTACTCAAATGGATGGTAGCCTTGTAATTATGGAAGGTAGTCTGTCGTTGTTAAGTCTTTTACTCCAATGGATGGTAGCCTTGTCATTATGGAAGGTAGTCTATTATTCAGATATTTGTTACTCCAATGGATGGTAGCGTTGTCATTATGGAAGGTAGTCAGTTGTCGAGCTTTTTGTTATTCTATTGGATTATAACCTTGTCAATATGAAAGGTATTATGTTGGGGAGATTTTTGTTATTCCAATGGATGGTAGACTTGTCATTATAGAAGGTATTCTGTTGTCAAGATTTTTTTGTTACTCTAATGGATGGTACCGTTGTTATTGTGGAAGGTAGTCTGTTGTCGAGAATTTTTTTTACTCTAATGGATGGTAGCCTTATCATTATGGAAGGTAGTATGTTATCGATATCTTTGTTACTCCAATGGATGGTAGCATTCTCGTTATGGAAGGTAGTCTGTTGTCGATATTTTTGTTACTCCAATGGATGGTAGCCTTGTCATTATGGAAGGTAGTCTCTTGTTGATATTTTTGTTACTCCAATGGATGGTAGCCTTGTCATTATGGAAGGCAGTATGTTCTCCCGATTTTTGTTACTCTAATGGATGGTAGCCTGTCGTTGTGATTTCTGATACTCCAATGGATGGTAGCCTTGTCATTATTGAAGGCAGTCTGTTGTCCAGATTTTTGTTACTCTATTGGATGGTAGCCTTGTCATTATAGAAGGTAGTCTGTTGTCAATATTTTGGTTACTCCATTGGATGGTAGCCTTGTAATTATGGAAGGTAGTCGGTTGTCAACAATTTTGTTATTCTAATGGATGGTAGCCTTGTCATTATGGAAGGTAGTTTGTTGTCGTGATTTTTGTTACTCCAATGGATTGTACCCTTGTCATTATGAAAGGTAGTTTGTTGTCGAGATTTTTGTTATTCCAATGGATGGTAGACTCGTCATTATGGAAGGTAGTCTATTGTCGAGATTTTTGTTACTCCAATGGATGGTACCCTTGTCATTATGGAAGGTAGTTTGTTTTCGAGATTTTTTTTACTGCAATAGATGGTAGCCTTGTCATTATGGAAGGTAGTCTGTTGTCGAGATTTTTGTTACTCCATTGGATGGTAGCCTTGCCATTATGGAAGGTAGTCTGTTGTCGAGATTTTTGTTATTCCATTGGATGGTAGCCTTGTCATTATGGAAGGTAGTCTGTTGTCGTGATTTTTATTACTCCAATGGATGGTATCCTTGTCATTATGGAAGGTAGTATGTTGTCGATATCTTTGTTACTCCAATGGATGGTAGCCTTTTCATTATGGAAGGTCGTCAGTTGTCGAGATTCTTGTTACTTCAATGGATGGTAGCCTTCTCATTATGGAAGGTAGTCTATTGTTGACATTTTTATTACTCCAATAGATGGTAGCCTTGTCATTATGGAAGGTAGTTTGTTCTCATGATCTTGGTTACTCTAATGGATGGTAGCCTTTTCATTATGGAAGGTAGTTTGTCGTTGTGATTTCTATTAATCCAATGGATGTTAGCCTTGTCATTATGGAAGGTAGTATGTTGTCCCTATTTTTGTTACTCTAATGGATGGTAGCCTTGTCATTATAAAAGGTAGTCTGTTGTCGATATTTTTGTTACTCCATTTAATGGTAGCCTTGTAATTATGGAACGTAGTCTGTTGTCAACAATGTTGTTACTCCAATGGATGGTACCCTTGTCATTATGGAAGGTAGTCTGTTGTTAATATTTTGGTTACTCCATTGGATGGTAGCCTTGTAATTATGGAAGGTAGTCGGTTGTCAACAATTTTGTTATTCTAATGGATGGTAGCCTTGTCATTATGCAAGGTAGTTTGTTGTCGTGATTTTTGTTACTCCAATGGATTGTACCCTTGTCATTATGAAAGGTAGTTTGTTGTCGATATTTTTGTTATTCCAATGGATGGTAGACTTGTCATTATGGAAGGTAGTCTGTTGTCGAGATTTTTGTTACTCCAATGGATGGTACCCTTGTCATTATGGAAGGTAGTTTGTTGTCGAGATTTTTTTTTCTGCAGTAGATGGTAGCCTTGTCATTATGGAAGGTAGTTTGTTGTCGAAATTTTTGTTACTCCATTGGATGGTAGCCTTGCAATTATGGAAGGTAGTCTGTTGTCGAGATTTTTGTTATTCTATTGGATGCTAGCCTTGTCATTATGGAAGGTAGTCTGTTGTCGTGATTTTTATTACTCCAATGGATGGTATCGTTGTCATTATGGAAGGTAGTATGTTGTCGATATCTTTGTTACTCCAATGGATGGTAGCCTTTCAATTATGGAAGGTCGTCTATTGTCGAGATTCTTGTTACTTCAATGGATGGTAGCCTTCTCATTATGGAAGGTAGTCTATTGTTGACATTTTTATTACTCCAATGGATGGTAGCCTTGTCATTATGGAAGGTAGTTTGTTCTCATGATTTTTGTTACTCTAATGGATGGTAGCCTTGTCATTATGGAAGGTAGTCTGTCGTTGTGATTTCTATTACTCCAATGGATTGTAGCCTTGTCATTATGGAAGGTAGTATGTTGTCCCTATTTTTTTTTACTCTAATGGATGGTAGCCTTGTCATTATAGAAGGTAGTCTGTTGTCGATATTTTTGTTACTCCATTTAATGGTAGCATTGTAATTATGGAACGTAGTCTGTTGTCAACAATGTTGTTACTCCAATGGATGGTAGCCTTGTCATTATGGAAGGTAGTCTGTTGTTGATAATTTTGTTACTCCAATGGATGGTAGCCTTGTCATTAAGGAAGGTAGTATGTTGTCTCAATTTTTCTTACTCCAATGGATGGTAGCCTTGTCATTATGGAAGGTAGTCTGTCGTTGTTAAGTCTTTTACACCAATGGATGGTAGCCTTGTCATTGTGGAAGGTAGTCTATTGTTCAGATATTTGTTACTCCAATGGATGGTAGCGTTGTCATTATGGAAGGTAGTCAGTTGTCGAGCTTTTTTTTATTCAATTGGATTATAACCTTGTCAATATGAAAGGTAGTTTGTTGGGGAGATTTTTGTTATTCCAATGGATAGTAGACTTGTCATTATAGAAGGTAGTCTGTTGTCAAGATTTTTGTTACTCCAATGGATGGTACCGTTGTCATTGTGGAAGGTAATCTGTTGTCGAGAATTTTTTTTACTCCAATGGATGGTAGCCTTATCATTATGGAAGGTAGTATGTTATCGATATCTTTGTTACTCCAATGGATGGTAGCCTTCTCATTATGTAAGGTAGTCTGTTGGCGATATTATTGTTACTCCAATGGATGGTAGCCTTGTCATTATGGAAGGTAGTCTCTTGTTGATATTTTTGTTACTCCAATGGATGGTAGCCTTGTAATTATGGAAGGTAGTATGTTGTCCATATATTTTTTTTACTCTAATGGATGGTAGCCTTGTCATTATAGAAGGTAGTCTGTTGTCGATATTTTTGTTACTCCATTTAATGGTAGCCTTGTAATTATGGAACGTAGTCTGTTGTCAACAATGTTGTTACTCCAATGGATGGTAGCCTTGTCATTATGGAAGGTAGTCTGTTGTTAATATTTTGGTTACTCCATTGGAAGGTAGCCTTGTAATTATTGAAGGTAGTCGGTTGTCAACAATTTTGTTATTCTAATGGATGGTAGCCTTGTCATTATGGAAGGTAGTTTGTTGTCGTGATTTTTGTTACTCCAATGGATTGTACCCTTGTCATTATGAAAGGTAGTTTGTTGTCGATATTTTTGTTATTCCAATGGATGGTAGACTTGTCATTATGGAAGGTAGTCTGTTGTCGAGATTTTTGTTACTCCAATGGATGGTACCCTTGTCATTATGGAAGGTAGTTTGTTGTCGAGATTTTTTTTTCTGCAGTAGATGGTAGCCTTGTCATTATGGAAGGTAGTTTGTTGTCGAAATTTTTGTTACTCCATTGGATGGTAGCCTTGCAATTATGGAAGGTAGTCTGTTGTCGAGATTTTTGTTATTCTATTGGATGCTAGCCTTGTCATTATGGAAGGTAGTCTGTTGTCGTGATTTTTATTACTCCAATGGATGGTATCGTTGTCATTATGGAAGGTAGTATGTTGTCGATATCTTTGTTACTCCAATGGATGGTAGCCTTTCAATTATGGAAGGTCGTCTATTGTCGAGATTCTTGTTACTTCAATGGATGGTAGCCTTCTCATTATGGAAGGTAGTCTATTGTTGACATTTTTATTACTCCAATGGATGGTAGCCTTGTCATTATGGAAGGTAGTTTGTTCTCATGATTTTTGTTACTCTAATGGATGGTAGCCTTGTCATTATGGAAGGTAGTCTGTCGTTGTGATTTCTATTACTCCAATGGATTGTAGCCTTGTCATTATGGAAGGTAGTATGTTGTCCCTATTTTTTTTTACTCTAATGGATGGTAGCCTTGTCATTATAGAAGGTAGTCTGTTGTCGATATTTTTGTTACTCCATTTAATGGTAGCATTGTAATTATGGAACGTAGTCTGTTGTCAACAATGTTGTTACTCCAATGGATGGTAGCCTTGTCATTATGGAAGGTAGTCTGTTGTTGATAATTTTGTTACTCCAATGGATGGTAGCCTTGTCATTAAGGAAGGTAGTATGTTGTCTCAATTTTTCTTACTCCAATGGATGGTAGCCTTGTCATTATGGAAGGTAGTCTGTCGTTGTTAAGTCTTTTACACCAATGGATGGTAGCCTTGTCATTGTGGAAGGTAGTCTATTGTTCAGATATTTGTTACTCCAATGGATGGTAGCGTTGTCATTATGGAAGGTAGTCAGTTGTCGAGCTTTTTTTTATTCAATTGGATTATAACCTTGTCAATATGAAAGGTAGTTTGTTGGGGAGATTTTTGTTATTCCAATGGATAGTAGACTTGTCATTATAGAAGGTAGTCTGTTGTCGAGATTTTTGTTACTCCAATGGATGGTACCGTTGTCATTGTGGAAGGTAATCTGTTGTCGAGAATTTTTTTTACTCCAATGGATGGTAGCCTTATCATTATGGAAGGTAGTATGTTATCGATATCTTTGTTACTCCAATGGATGGTAGCCTTCTCATTATGTAAGGTAGTCTGTTGGCGATATTATTGTTACTCCAATGGATGGTAGCCTTGTCATTATGGAAGGTAGTCTCTTGTTGATATTTTTGTTACTCCAATGGATGGTAGCCTTGTAATTATGGAAGGTAGTATGTTGTCCATATATTTTTTTTACTCTAATGGATGGTAGCCTTGTCATTATAGAAGGTAGTCTGTTGTCGATATTTTTGTTACTCCATTTAATGGTAGCCTTGTAATTATGGAACGTAGTCTGTTGTCAACAATGTTGTTACTCCAATGGATGGTAGCCTTGTCATTATGGAAGGTAGTCTGTTGTTAATATTTTGGTTACTCCATTGGAAGGTAGCCTTGTAATTATTGAAGGTAGTCGGTTGTCAACAATTTTGTTATTCTAATGGATGGTAGCCTTGTCATTATGGAAGGTAGTTTGTTGTCGTGATTTTTGTTACTCCAATGGATTGTACCCTTGTCATTATGAAAGGTAGTCTGTTGTCGAGATTTTTGTTATTCCAATGGATGGTAGACTTGTCATTATGGAAGGTAGTCTGTTGTCGAGATTTTTGTTACTCCAATGGATGGTACCCTCGTTATTATGGAAGGTAGTTTGTTGTCGAGATTTTTTTTTCTGCAGTAGATGGTAGCCTTGTCATTATGGAAGGTAGTCTGTTGTCGAGATTTTTGTTACTCCATTGGATGGTAGCCTTGCCATTATGGAAGGTAGTCTGTTGTCGAGATTTTTGTTATTCCATTGGATGGTAGCCTTGTCATTATGGAAGGTAGTCTGTTGTCCTGATTTTTATTACTCCAATGGATGGTATCCTTGTCATTATGGAAGGTAGTCTGTTATTGATATCTTTGTTACTCCAATGGATGGTAGCCTTTTCATTATGGAAGGTCGTCTGTTGTCGAGATTCTTGTTACTTCAATGGATGGTAGCCTTCTCATTATGGAAGGTAGTCTATTGTTGACATTTTTATTACTCCAATGGATGGTAGCCTTATCATTATGGAAGGTAGTTTGTTCTCATGATTTTTGTTACTCTAATGGATGGTAGCCTTTTCATTATGGAAGGTAGTCTGTCGTTGTGATTTCTATTACTCCAATGGATGGTAGCCTTGTCATTATGGAAGGTAGTATGTTGTCCATATTTTTGTTACTCTAATGGATGGTAGCCTTGTCATTATAGAAGGTAGTCTGTTGTCGATATTTTTGTTACTCCATTTAAGGGTAGCATTGTAATTATGGAACGTAGTCTGTTGTCAACAATGTTGTTACTCCAATGGATGGTAGCCTTGTCATTATGGAAGGTAGTTTGTTGTTGATAATTTTGTTACTCCAATGGATGGTAGCCTTGTCATTAACAAAAGGTAGTTTGTTGTCTCGATTTTTGTTACTCCAATGGATGCTAGCCTTGTCATTATGGAAGGCAATATGTTCTCCTGATTTTTGTTACTCTAATGGATGGTAGCCTTGTCATTATGGAAGGTAGTCTGTCGTTGTGATTTCTGATACTCCAATTGATGGTAGCCTTTTCATTATGGAAGGCAGTCTGTTGTCCAGATTTTTGTTACTCTATTGGATGGTAGCCTTGTCATTATAGAAGGTAGTCTGTTGTCAATATTTTGGTTACTCCATTGGATGGTAGCCTTGTAATTATGGAAGGTAGTCTATTGTCAACAATTTTTTTATTCCAATGGATGGTAGCCTTGTCATTATGGAATGTAGTTTGTTGTCGTGGTTTTTGTTACTCCAATGGATGGTAGACTTGTCATTATTGAAGGTAGTTTGTTGTCGAGATTTTGGTTATTCCATTGGATTGTAGCCTTGTCATTATGAAAGGTAGTTTGTTGTCGAGATTTGTGTTATTCCAATGGATGGTAGACTTGTCATTATGGAAGGTAGTCTGTTGTCGAGATTTTTGTTACTCCAATGGATGGTACCCTTGTCATTATGGAAGGTAGTTTGTTGTCGAGATTTTTTTTACTGCAATAGATGGTAGCCTTGTCATTATGGAAGGTAGTCTGTTGTCGAGATTTTTGTTACTCCATTGGATGGTAGCCTTGCCATTTTAGAAGGTAGTCTGTTGTCGAGATTTTTGTTATTCCATTGGATGGTAGCCTTGTCATTATGGAAGGTAGTTTGTTGTCGTGATTTTTATTACTCCAATGGCTGGTATCCTTGTCATTATGGAAGGTAGTATGTTGTCGATATCTTTGTTACTCCAATCGATGGTACCCTTCTCATTATGGAAGGTCGTCTGTTGTCGAGATTCTTGTTACTTCAATGGTTGGTAGCCTTGTCATTATGGAAGGTAGTCTGTTGTTGACATTTTTGTTACTCCAATGGATGGTAGCCTTGTCATTATGGAAGGTAGTTTGTTCTCCTGATTTTTGTTACTCTAATGGATGGTAGCCTTGTCATTATGGAAGGTAGTCTGTCGTTGTGATTTCTATTACTCCAAGGGATGGTAGCCTTGTCATTATGGAAGGTAGTCTGTTGTCCATATTTTTATTACTCTAATGGATGGTAGCCTTGTCATTATAGAAGGTACTCTGTGTCGATATTTTTGTTACTCCATTGGATGGTAGCCTTTTAATTATGGAAGGTAGTTTGTTGTCAACAATTTTGTTATTCTAATGGATGGTAGCGTTGTCATTATGGAAGGTAGTTTGTTGTTGTGATTTTTGTTACTCCAATGTATGGTAGCCTTGTCATTATGGAAGGTAGCCTGTGGTCGATATTTTTGTTACTCCAATGGATGGTACCCTTGTCATTATGGAAGTTAGTTTGTTGTCGAGATTTTTTTTACTGCAATAGATGGTAGCCTTGTCATTATGAAAGGTAATTTGTTCTCGAGATTTTTGTTACTCAATTGGATGGTAGCCTTGCCATTATGGACGGTAGTCTGTTGTCGAGATTTTTGTTATTCCATTGGTTGGTAGCCTTGTCATTATGGAATGTAGTCTGTTTTCGTGATTTTTATTACTCCAATGGATGGTACCCTTGTCATTATGGAAGGTAGTATGTTGTCGATATCTTTATTACTCCAATGGATGGTAACCTTCTCATTATGGAAGGTAGTTTGTTGTCGAGATTTTTGTTACTTCAATGGATAATAGCCTTCTCATTATGGAAGGTAGTCTGTTGTTGACATTTTTGTTCCTCCAATGGATGGTAGCCTTGTCATTATGGAAGGTAGTCTGTCGTTGTGATTTCTATTACTCCAATGGATGGTAGCCTTGTCATTATGGAAGGTAGTGTGTTGTCCATATTTTTGTTACTCTAATGGATGGTATCCTTGTCAATATATTAGGTAGTCTGTGTCGATATTTTTATTACTCCATTGGATGGTAGCCTTGTAATTAATGAAGGTAGTCTGTTGTCAACAATTTTTTTATTCTAATGGATGGTAGCCTTGTAATTATGGAAGGTAGTTTGTTGTTGTGATTTTTGTTACTCCAATGTATGGTAGCCTTGTCATTATTGAAGGTAGTATGTTATCGATATCTTTGTTACTCCAATGGATGCTAGCCTTCTCATTATGGAAGGTAGTCTGTTGTCGATATTTTTGTTACTCCAATGGATGGTAGCCTTGTCATTATGGAAGGTAGTCTCTTGTTGATATTTTTGTTACTGCAATGGATGGTAGCCTTGTCATTATGGAAGGCAGTATGTTCTCCCGATTTTTGTTACTCTAATGGATGGTAGCCTTGTCATTATGGAAGGTAGTCTGTCGATGTGATTTCTGATACTCCAATGGATGGTAGCCTTGTCATTATGGAAGGCAGTCTGTTGTCAAGATTTTTGTTACTCTATTGGATGGTAGCCTTGTCATTATAGAAGGTAGTCTGTTGTCAACATTTTGGTTACTCCATTGGATGGTAGCCTTGTAATTATGGAAGGTAGTCTGTTGTCAACAATTTTGTTATTCCAATGGATGGTAGCCTTGTCATTATGGAAGGTAGTTTGTTGTCGTGATTTTTGTTACTCCAATGGATGGTAGACTTGTCATTATGGAAGGTAGTTTGTTGTCGAGATTTTTGTTATTCCATTGGATTGTAGCCTTGTCATTATGAAAGGTAGTCTGTTGTCGAGATTTGTGTTATTCCAATGGATGGTAGACTTGTCATTATGGAAGGTAGTCTGTTGTCGAGATTTTTGTTACTCCAATGGATGGTACCCTTGTCATTATGGAAGGTAGTTTGTTGTCGAGATTTTTTTTACTGCAATAGATGGTAGCCTTGTCATTATGGAAGGTAATTTGTTCTCGAGATTTTTGTTAGTCCATTGGATGGTAGCCTTGCCATTATGGACGGTAGTCTATTGTCGAGATTTTTGTTATTCCATTGGATGGTAGCCTTGTCATTATGGAATGTAGTCTGTTTTCGTGATTTTTATTACTCCAATGGATGGTACCCTTGTCATTATGGAAGGTAGTATGTTGTCGATATCTTTGTTACTCCAATGGATGGTAGCCTTCTCAATATGGAAGGTAGTCTGTTGTCGAGATTTTTGTTACTTCAATGGATGGTAGCCTTCTCATTATGGAAGTTAGTTTGTTGTTGACATTTTTGTTCCTCCAAAGGATGGTAGCCTTGTCATTATGGAAGGTAGTTTGTTCTCCTGATTTTGGTTACTCTAATGGATTGTAGCCTTATCATTATGGAAGGTAGTATGTCGTTGTGATTTCTATTACTCCAATGGATGGTAGCCTTGTCATTATGGAAGGTAGTCTGTTGTCCATATTTTTGTTACTCTAATGAATGGTATCCTTGTCATTATCGAAGGTAGTCTGTGTCGATATTTTTGTTACTCCATTGGATGGTAGCCTTGTAAATATGGAAGGTAGTCTGTTGTTTACAATTTTGTTATTCTAATGGATGGTAGCCTTGTCATTATGGAAGGTAGTCTGTTGTTGTGATTTTTGTTACTCCAATGTATGGTAGCCTTGTCATTATTGAAGGTAGTATGTTATCGATATCTTTGTTACTCCAATGGATGGTAGCCTTCTCATTATGGAAGGTAGTCTGTTGTCGATATTTTTGTTACTCCAATGGATGGTAGCCTTGTCATTATGGAAGGTAGTGTCTTGTTGATATTTTTGTTACTCCAATGGATGGTAGCCTTGTCATTATGGAAGGCAGTATGTTCTCCCGATTTTTGTTACTCTGATGGATGGTAGCCTTGTCATTATGGAAGGTAGTCTGTCGATGTGATTTCTGATACTCGAATGGATGGTAGCCTAGTCATTATGGAAGGCAGTCTGTTGTCCAGATTTTTGTTACTCTATTGGATGGTAGCCTTGTCATTATAGTAGGTAGTCTGTTGTCAATATTTTGGTTACTCCATTGGATGGTAGCCTTGTAATTATGGAAGGTAGTCTGTTGTCAACAATTTTGTTATTCCAATGGATGGTAGCCTTGTCATTATGGAAGGTAGTTTGTTGTCGTGATTTTTGTTACTCCAATGGATGGTAGACTTGTCATTATGGAAGGTAGTTTGTTGTCGAGATTTTTGTTATTCCATTGGATTGTAGCCTTGTCATTATGAAAGGTAGTCTTTTGTCGAGATTTATGTTATTCCAATGGATGG
Organism: Vicia faba; assembly: GCA_948472305.1. Taxonomy (NCBI): domain Eukaryota; kingdom Viridiplantae; phylum Streptophyta; class Magnoliopsida; order Fabales; family Fabaceae; genus Vicia; species Vicia faba. Next base: position 559,445,016 of record OX451739.1, read on the forward strand.
TAGACTTGTCATTATGGAAGGTAGTCTGTTGTCAAGATTTTTGTTACTCCAATGGATGGTACCCTTGTCATTATGGAAGGTAGTTTGTTGTCGAGATTTTTTTTAGTGCAATAGATGGTAGCCTTGTCATTATGGAAGGTAGTCTGTTGTCGAGATTTTTGTTATTCCATTGGATGGTAGCCTTGTCATTATGGAATGTAGTCTGTTTTCGTGATTTTTATTACTCCAATGGATGGTACCCTTGTCATTATGGAAGGTAGTATGTTGTCGATATCTTTGTTACTCCAATGGAGGTAGCCTTCTCATTATGGAAGGTAGTCTGTTGTCGAGATTTTTGTTACTTCAATGGATGGTAGCCTTCTCATTATGGAAGGTAGTCTGTTGTTGACATTTTTGTTCCTCCAATGGATGGTAGCCTTGTCATTATGGAAGGTAGTTTGTTCTCATGATTTTGGCTACTCTAATGGATTGTAGACTTGTCATTATGGAAGGTAGTCTATCGTTGTGATTTCTATTACTCCAATGGATGGTAGCCTTGTCATTATGGAAGGTAGTCTGTTGTCCATATTTTGGTTACTCTAATGGATGGTATCCTTGTCAATATAGAAGGTAGTCTGTGTCGATATTTTTATTACTCCATTGGATGGTAGCCTTGTAATTATGGAAGGTAGTCTGTTGTCAACAATTTTGTTATTCTAATGGATGGTAGCCTTCTAATTATGGAAGGTAGTTTGTTGTTGTGATTTTTGTTACTCCAATGTATGGTAGCCTTGTCATTATTAAAGGTAGTATGTTATCGATATCTTTGTTACTCCAATGGATGCTAGACTTCTCATTATGGAAGGTAGTCTGTTGTCGATATTCTTGTTACTCTAATGGATGGTAGCCTTGTCATTATGGAAGGTAGTCTCTTGTTGATATTTTTGTTACTGCAATGGATGGTAGCCTTGTCATTATGGAAGGCAGTATGTTCTCCCGATTTTTGTTACTCTAATGGATGGTAGCCTTATCATTATGGAAGGTAGTCTGTCGATGTGATTTCTGATACTCCAATGGATGGTAGCCTTGTCATTATGGAAGGCAGTCTGTTGTCCAGACTTTTGTTACTCTATTGGATGGTAGCCTTGTCATTATAGAAGGTAGTCTGTTGTCAATATTTTGGTTACTCCATTGGATGGTAGCCTTGTAATTATGGAAAGTAGTCTGTTGTCAACAATTTTGTTATTCCAATGGATGGTAGCCTTGTCATTATGGAAGGTAGTTTGTTGTCGTGATTTTTGTTACTCCAATGGATGGTAGACTTGTCATTATGGAAGGTAGTTTGTTGTCGAGATTTTTGTTATTCCATTGGATTGTAGCCTTGTCATTATGAAAGGTAGTCTGGTTTCGAGATTTGTGTTATTCCAATGGATGGTAGACTTGTCATTATGGAAGGTAGTCTGTTGTCGAGATTTTTGTTACTCCAATGGATGGTACCCTTGTCATTATGGAAGGTAGTTTGTTGTCTAGATTTTTTTTACTGCAATAGATGGTAGCCTTGTCATTATGGAAGGTAGTCTGTTGTCGAGATTTTTGTTACTCCATTGGATGGTAGCCTTGCCATTTTGGAAGGTAGTCTGTTGTCGAGATTTTTGTTATTCCATTGGATAGTAGCCTTGTCATTATGGAAGGTAGTCTGTTGTCGTGATTTTTATTACTCCAATGGATGGTATCCTTGTCATTATGGAAGGTAGTCTATTGTCGAGATTTTTGTTACTCCAATGGATGGTACCCTTGTCATTATGGAAGGTAGTCTGTTGTCGAGATTTTTGTTACTCCAATGGATGGTAGCCTTGTCATTATTGAAGGTAGTCTCTTGTTGACATTTTTGTTACCCCAATGGATGGTTTCCTTGTCATTATGGAAGGTAGTTTGTTCTCCTGATTTTTGTTACTCTAATGGATGGTAGCCTTGTCATTATGGAAGGTAGTCTGTCGTTGTGATTTCTATTACTCCAATGGATGGTAGCCTTGTCATTATGGATGGTAGTCTGTTGTCCATATTTTTATTACTCTAATGGATGGTAGCCTTGTCATTATAGAAGGTAATCTGTGTCGATATTTTTGTTACTCCATTGGATGGTAGCCTTGTAATTATGGAAGGTAGTTTATTGTCAACAATTTTGTTATTCTAATGGATGGTAGCCTTGTCATTATGGAAGGTAGTTTGTTGTTGTGATTTTTTTTACTCTAATGTATGGTAGCCTTGTCATTGTGGAAGGTAGCCTGTGGTCGAGATTTTTGTTACTCCAATGGATGGTACCCTTGTCATTATGGAAGGTAGTTTGTTGTCGAGATTTTTTTTACTGCAATAGATGGTAGCCTTGTCAATATGGAAGGTAATCTGTTCTCGAGATTTTTGTTACTCCATTGGATGGTAGCCTTGCCATTATGGACGGTAGTCTATTGTCGAGATTTTTGTTATTCCATTGGATGGTTGCCTTGTCATTATGGAATGTTGTCTGTTTTCGTGATTTTTATTACTCCAATGGATGGTACCCTTGTCATTATGGAAGGTAGTATGTTGTCGATATCTTTGTTACTCCAATTGATGGTAGCCTTCTCATTATGGAAGGTCGTCTGTTGTCGAGATTCTTGTTACTTCAATGGTTGGTAACCTTGTCATTATGGAAGGTAGTCTGTTGTTGACATTTTTGTTACTCCAATGGATGGTAGCCTTGTCATTATGAAAGGTAGTTTGTTCTCCTGATTTTTGTTACTCTAATGGATGGTAGCCTTGTCATTATGGAAGGTAGTCTGTCGTTCTGATTTCTATTACTCCAATGGATGGTAGCCTTGTCATTATGGAAGGTAGTGAAGGGGTGAAAAACACAAGAAGGGGGGGTTGAATTGTAAAACTGAAATCTTAAAGCAATTGACAAGATATTTTTATCCTGGTTCGTTTGATCTCAAACTACTCCAGTCCACCCGTCAAGGTGATTTCGCCTCTGTCCAACGAGGTCTTAATTCACTATATTCAACTGAATATTACAGACTGCTTTAACAACTGCTAAAGCCTTCTTGATTCAAACCACAACCCGGTTTGTCAAGGTAACACTTTCTTAAAGAGATAAAACAATGTGTGTGAATGTTTTCTACAAAACTTTATCACAACTGTGATGTATACACAAATTGAAGCTTAGAAACTAGATTGCTAAACAGTAATGGAATATCAGAGTATGTGGTTTAGCAAAACTGGTAGAATGAAGATTATGGTTCAGCTTTGTGCGTGTAGAGATTTTGAGAGCATTAGCCATTATAATCTTCAAAGCCTTGTTTATATAGCACTTGAGAAGATGAACGTTGAATGCAATATTCTTGATTCAATGCTAATAACAAGCTTTCCTTTTTGAGCAGATCTTGTCTAGAATGAGGCCGTTGGAATTAATTAGCTTTCAATGCACAGTACCGTTGCTTCTTTAATGCAAGTTCTGGCTTGGCTCATTCTGATTCTGCTTCACTGCTGATGAACTATTGTGTTTCTGTATCAGAGTGTTTGAGCGCAGTTCTGTTCATCAAGCTTCAGCATGTACGTGAGTTGATCATCTGATCTTGACGTTCTGATGTAGCAACTTCTGATGCTGGTGTATGAAATCAAATTCTGATGCTGAATAGACGTGATCTTGCTTATATCAATCAGAGTATCTGCAAGTCAGAACATAATAATTTTAGGCAGCAGATAGTTCATTCATGAAACTTATAAATACTATATCTTTTCACTTTGTTATCATCAAAACTCAAATATAGGGTAGTAGATTCAAACATTGTTCTAACAGGTAGTCTGTTGTCCATATTTTTGTTACTCTAATGGATGGTATCCTTGTCATTATAGAAGGTAGTCTGTGTTGATATTTTTGTTACTCCATTGGATGGTAGCCTTGTAATTATGGAAGGTAGTCTGTTGTCAACAATTTTGTTATTCTAATGGATGGTAGCCTTGTCATTATGGAAGGTAGTTTGTTGTTGTGATTTTTGTTACTCCAATGTATGGTAGCCTTGTCATTATTTAAGGTAGTATGTTATCGATATCTTTGTTACTCCAATGGATGGTAGCCTTTTAATTATGGAAGGTAGTCTGTTGTCGATATTTTTATTACTCCAATGGATGGTAGCCTTGTCATTATGGAAGGTAGTGTCTTGTTGATATTTTTGTTACTCCAATGGATGGTAGCCTTGTCATTATGGAAGGCAGTATGTTCTCCCGATTTTTGTTACTCTAATGGATGGTAGCCTTGTCATTATGGAAGGTAGTCTGTCGATGTGATTTCTGATACTCGAATGGATGGTAGCCTTGTCATTATGGAAGGCATTTTGTTGTCCAGATTTTTGTTACTCTATGTGATGGTAGCCTTGTCATTATAGAAGGTAGTATGTTGTCAATATTTTGGTTACTCCATTGGATGGTAGCCTTGTAATTATGGAAGGTAGTCTGTTGTCAACAATTTTGTTATTCCAATGGATGGTAGCCTTGTCATTATGGAAGGTAGTTTATTGTCGTGATTTTTGTTACTCCAATGGATGGTAGACTTGTCATTATGGAAGGTAGTTTGTTGTCGAGATTTTTGTTATTCCATTGGATTGTAGCCTTGTCATTATGAAAGGTAGTCTGTTGTCGAGATTTGTGTTATTCCAATGGATGGTAGACTTGTCATTATGGAAGGTAGTATGTTGTCGATATCTTTGTTACTCCAATGGATGGTAGCCTTCTCATTATGGAAGGTAGTCTGTTGTCGAGATTTTTGTTACTTCAATCGATGGTAGCCTTCTCATTATGGAAGGTAGTCTGTTGTTGACATTTTTGTTCCTCCAATGGATGGTAGCCTAGTCATTATGGAAGGTAGTTTGTTCTCCTGATTTTTGTTACTCTAATGGATGGTAGCCTTGAACATTATGGAAGGTAGTCTGTCGATGTGATTTCTATTACTCCAATGGATGGTAGCCTTGTCATTATGGAAGGCAGTCTGTTGTCCTGATTTTTGTTACTCTATTGGATTGTAGCCTTGTCATTATAGAAGGTAGTCTGTTGTCAATATTTTAGTTACTCCATTGGATGGTAGCCTTGTAATTATGGAAGGTAGTCTGTTGTCAACAATTTTGTTATTCCAATGGATGGTAGCCTTGTCATTATGGAAGGTAGTTTTTTGTCGTGATTTTTGTTACTCCAATGGATGGTAGACTTGTCATTATGGAAGGTAGTTTGTTGTCGAGATTTTTTTTATTCCATTGGATTGTAGCCTTGTCATTATGAAAGGTAGTATGTTGTCGAGATTTGTGTTATTCCAATGGATGGTAGACTTGTCATTATGGAAGGTAGTCTGTTGTCGAGATTTTTGTTACTCCAATGGATGGTACCCTTGTCATTATGGAAGGTAGTTTGTTGTCGAGATTTTTTTTACTACAATAGATGGTAGCCTTGTCATTAGGGAAGGTAGTCTGTTGTCGAGATTTTTGTTACTCCATTGGATGGTAGCCTTGCCATTATGGAAGGTAGTCTCTTGTCGAGATTTTTGTTATTCCATTGGATGGTAGCCTTGTCATTATGGAATGTAGTCTGTTTTCGTGATTTTTATTACTCCAATGGATGGTACCCTTGTCATTATGAAAGGTAGTATGTTGTCGATATCTTTGTTACTCCAATGGATGGTAGCCTTCTCATTATGGAAGGTAGTCTGTTGTCGAGATTTTTGTTACTTCAATGGATGGTAGCCTTCTCATTATGGAAGGTAGTCTGTTGTTGACATTTTTGTTCCTCCAATGGATGGTAACCTTGTCATTATGGAAGGTAGTTTTTTCTCCTGATTTTGGCTACTCTAATGGATTGTAGACTTGTCATTATGGAAGGTAGTCTGTCGTTGTGATTGCTATTACTCCAATGGATGGTAGCCTTGACATTATGGAAGGTAGTCTGTTGTCCATATTTTTGTTACTCTAATGGATGGTATCCTTGTCAATATAGAAGGTAGTCTGTGTCGATATTTTTATTACTCCATTGTATGGTAGCCTTGTAATTATGGAAGGTAGTCTGTTGTCAACAATTTTGTTATTCTAATGGATGGTAGCCTTGTAATTATGGAAGGTAGTTTGTTGTTGTGATTTTTGTTACTCCAATGTATGGTAGCCTTGTCATTATTGAAGGTAGTATGTTATCGATATCTTTGTTACTCCAATGGATGCTAGCCTTCTCATTATGGAAGGTAGTCTGTTGTCGATATTTTTGTTACTCAAATGGATGGTAGCCTTGTCATTATGGAAGGTAGTCTCTTGTTGATATTTTTGTTACTGCAATGGATGGTAGCCTTGTCATTATGGAAGGCAGTATGTTCTCCCGATTTTTGTTATTCTAATGGATGGTAGCCTTGTCATTATGGAAGGTAGTCTGTCGATGTGATTTCTGATACTCCAATGGATGGTAGCCTTGTCATTATGGAAGGCAGTCTGTTGTCCAGATTTTTGTTACTCTATTGGATGGTAGCCTTGTCATTATAGAAGGTAGTCTGTTGTCAATATTTTGGTTACTCCATTGGATGGTAGCCTTGTAATTATGGAAGGTAGTCAGTTGTCAACAATTTTGTTATTCCAATGGATGGTAGCCTTGTCATTATGGAAGGTAGTTTGTTGTCGTGATTTTTGTTACTCCAATGGATGGTAGACTTGTCATTATGGAAGGTAGTTTGTTGTCGAGATTTTTGTTATTCCATTGGATTGTAGCCTTGTCATTATGAAAGGTAGTCTGTTGTCGAGATTTGTGTTATTCCAGTGGATGCTAGACTTGTCATTATAGAAGGTAGTCTGTTGTCGAGATTTTTGTTACTCCAATGGATGGTACCCTTGTCATTATGGAAGGTAGTTTGTTGTCGAGATTTTTTTTACTGCAATAGATGGTAGCCTTGTCATTATGGAAGGTAGTCTGTTGTCGAGATTTTTGTTACTCCATTGGATGGTAGCCTTGCCATTTTGGAAGGTAGTCTGTTGTCGAGATTTTTTTTATTCCATTGGATAGTAGCCTTGTCATTATGGAAGGTAGTCTGTTGTCGTGATTTTTATTACTCCAATGGATGGTATCCTTGTCATTATGGAAGGTAGTATGTTGTCGATATCTTTGTTACTCCAATTGATGGTAGCCTTCTCATTATGGAAGGTCGTCTGTTGTCGAGATTCTTGTTACTTCAATGGTTGGTAACCTTGTCATTATGGAAGGTAGTCTGTTGTTGACATTTTTGTTACTCCAATGGATGGTAGCCTTGTCATTATGAAAGGTAGTTTGTTCTCCTGATTTTTGTTACTCTAATGGATGGTAGCCTTGTCATTATGGAAGGTAGTCTGTCGTTGTGATTTCTATTACTCCAATGGATGGTAGCCTTGACATTATGGAAGGTAGTCTGTTGTCCATATTTTTGTTACTCTAATGGATGGTATCCTTGTCAATATAGAAGGTAGTCTGTGTCGATATTTTTATTACTCCATTGTATGGTAGCCTTGTAATTATGGAAGGTAGTCTGTTGTCAACAATTTTGTTATTCTAATGGATGGTAGCCTTGTAATTATGGAAGGTAGTTTGTTGTTGTGATTTTTGTTACTCCAATGTATGGTAGCCTTGTCATTATTGAAGGTAGTATGTTATCGATATCTTTGTTACTCAATTGGATGCTAGCCTTCTCATTATGGAAGGTAGTCTGTTGTCGATATTTTTGTTACTCAAATGGATGGTAGCCTTGTCATTATGGAAGGTAGTCTCTTGTTGATATTTTTGTTACTGCAATGGATGGTAGCCTTGTCATTATGGAAGGCAGTATGTTCTCCCGATTTTTGTTACTCTAATGGATGGTAGCCTTGTCATTATGGAAGGTAGTCTGTCGATGTGATTTCTGATACTCCAATGGATGGTAGCCTTGTCATTATGGAAGGCAGTCTGTTGTCCAGATTTTTGTTACTCTATTGGATGGTAGCCTTGTCATTATAGAAGGTAGTCTGTTGTCAATATTTTGGTTACTCCATTGGATGGTAGCCTTGTAATTATGGAAGGTAGTCAGTTGTCAACAATTTTGTTATTCCAATGGATGGTAGCCTTGTCATTATGGAAGGTAGTTTGTTGTCGTGATTTTTGTTACTCCAATGGATGGTAGACTTGTCATTATGGAAGGTAGTTTGTTGTCGAGATTTTTGTTATTCCATTGGATTGTAGCCTTGTCATTATGAAAGGTAGTCTGTTGTCGAGATTTGTGTTATTCCAGTGGATGCTAGACTTGTCATTATAGAAGGTAGTCTGTTGTCGAGATTTTTGTTACTCCAATGGATGGTACCCTTGTCATTATGGAAGGTAGTTTGTTGTCGAGATTTTTTTTACTGCAATAGATGGTAGCCTTGTCATTATGGAAGGTAGTCTGTTGTCGAGATTTTTGTTACTCCATTGGATGGTAGCCTTGCCATTTTGGAAGGTAGTCTGTTGTCGAGATTTTTTTTATTCCATTGGATAGTAGCCTTGTCATTATGGAAGGTAGTCTGTTGTCGTGATTTTTATTACTCCAATGGATGGTATCCTTGTCATTATGGAAGGTAGTATGTTGTCGATATCTTTGTTACTCCAATTGATGGTAGCCTTCTCATTATGGAAGGTCGTCTGTTGTCGAGATTCTTGTTACTTCAATGGTTGGTAACCTTGTCATTATGGAAGGTAGTCTGTTGTTGACATTTTTGTTACTCCAATGGATGGTAGCCTTGTCATTATGAAAGGTAGTTTGTTCTCCTGATTTTTGTTACTCTAATGGATGGTAGCCTTGTCATTATGGAAGGTAGTCTGTCGTTGTGATTTCTATTACTCCAATGGATGGTAGCCTTGTCATTATGGAAGGTAGTCTGTTGTCCATATTTTTATTACTCTAATGGATGGTAGCCTTGTCATTATAGAAGGTAATCTGTGTCGATATTTTTGTTACTCCATTGGATGGTAGCCTTGTAATTATGAAATGTAGTTTATTGTCAACAATAAAGTTATTCTAATCGATGGTAGCTTTGTCATTAAGGAAGGTAGTTTGTTGTTGTGATTTTTTTTACTCTAATGTATGGTAGCCTTGTCATTGTGGAAGGTAGCATGTGGTCGAGATTTTTGTTACTCCAATGGATGGTACCCTTGTCATTATGGAAGGTAGTTTGTTGTCGAGAATTTTTTTACTGCAATAGATGGTAGCCTTGTCATTATGGAAGGTAATCTGTCCTCGAGATTTTTGTTACTCCATTGGATGGTAGCCTTGCCATTATGGACGGTAGTCTATTGTCGAGATTTTTGTTATTCCATTGGATGGTAGCCTTGTCATTATGGAATGTAGTATGTTTTCTTGATTTTTATTACTCCAATGGATGGTACCCTTGTCATTATGGAAGGTAGTATGTTGTCGATATCTTTGTTACTCCAATGGATGGTAGCCTTCTCATTATGGAAGGTAGTCTGTTGTCGAGATTTTTGTTACTTCAATCGATGGTAGCCTTCTCATTATGGAAGGTAGTCTGTTGTTGACATTTTTGTTCCTCCAAAGGATGGTAGCCTTGTCATTATGGAAGGTAGTTTGTTCTCTTGATTTTGGTTACTCTAATGGATTGTAGCCTTGTCATTATGGAAGGTAGTCTGTCGTTGTGATTTCTATTACTCCAATGGAGGGTAGCCTTGTCATTATGGAAGGTAGTCTGTTGTCCATATTTTTGTTACTCTAATGGATGGTATCCTTGTCATTATAGAAGGTAGTCTGTGTCGATATTTTTGTTACTCCATTGGATGGTAGCCTTGTAATTATGGAAGGTAGTCTGTTGTCAACAATTTTGTTATTCTAATGGATGGTAGCCTTGTCATTATGGAAGGTAGTTTTTTGTTGTGATTTTTGTTATTCCAATGTATGGTAGCCTTGTCATTATTGAAGATAGTATGTTATCGATATCTTTGTTACTCCAATGGATGGTAGCCTTCTCATTATGGAAGGTAGTCTGTTGTCGATATTTTTGTTACTCCAATGGATGGTAGCCTTGTCATTATGGAAGGTAGTGTCTTGTTGATATTTTTGTTACTTCAATGGATGGTAGCCTTGTCATTATGGAAGGCAGTATGTTCTCCCGATTTTTGTTACTCTAATGGATGGTAGCCTTGTCATTATGGAAGGTAGTCTGTCGATGTGATTTCTGATACTCGAATGGATGGTAGCCTTGTCATTATGGAAGGCAGTCTGTTGTCCATATTTTTGTTACTCTATTGGATGGTAGCCTTGTCATTATAGAAGGTAGTCTGTTGTCAATATTTTGGCTACTCCATTGGATGGTAGCCTTGTAATTATGGAAGGTAGTCTGTTGTCAACAATTTTGTTATTCCAATGGATGGTAGCCTTGTCATTATGGAAGGTAGTTTGTTGTCGTGATTTTTGTTAATCCAATGGATGGTAGACTTGTCATTATGGAATGTAGTCTTTTGTCGAGATTTTTGTTACTCCAATGGATGGTACCCTTGTCATTATGGAAGGTAGTTAGTTGTAGAGATTTTTTTTACTGCAATAGATGGTAGCCTTGTCATTATGGAAGGTAGTCTGTTGTCGAGATTTTTGTTACTCCATTGGATGGTAGCCTTGCCATTATGGAAGGTAGTCTGTTGTCGAGATTTTTGTTATTCCATTGGATGGTAGCCTTGTCATTATTGAAGGTAGTCTGTTGTCGTGATTTTTATTACACCAATGGATGGTATCCTTGTCATTATGGAAGGTAGTATGTTGTCGATATCTTTGTTACTCCAATCGATGGTAGCCTTCTCATTATGGAAGGTCGTCTGTTGTCGAGATTCTTATTACTTCAATGGATGGTAGCCTTCTCATTATTGAAGGTAGTCTATTGTTGACATTTTTGTTACTCCAATGGATGGTAGCCTTGTCATTGTGGAAGGTGGTATGTTCTCCTGATTTTTGTTACTCTAATGGATGGTAGCCTTGTCATTATGGAAGGTAGTCTGTCATTGTGATTTCAATTACTCTAATGGATTCTAGCCTTGTCATTATGGAAGGCAGTCTGTTGTCCAGATTTTTGTTACTCTATTGGATGGTAGCCTTGTCATTATAGAAGGTAGTCTGTTGTTGAGATTTTTGTTACTCCATTGGATGGTAGCCTTATAATTATGGAAGGTAGTCTGTTGTCAACAATTTTGTTATTCTAATGGATGGTAGCCTTGTCATTATGGAAGGTAGTTTGTTGTTGTGATTTTTGTTACTCCAATGTATGGTAACCTAGTCATTATTGAAGGTAGTATGTTGTTGATATCTTTGTTACTCCAATGGATTGTAGCCTTGTCATTATGGAAGGTAGTCTGTTGTCGAGAATTTTGTTACTCCAATGGATGATAGCGTTGTCATTATGGAAGGTAGTCTGTTGTTGAGATTTTTGTTATTCCAATGGATGGTACCCTTGGCATTATGTAAGGTAGTCTGTTGTCGAGATTTTTTTTACTACAATGGATGGTAGCCTTGTCATTATGGAAGGTAGTTGTTGTCGAGATTTTTGTTACACCATTGGATGGTAGCCTTGTCATTATGGAAGGTAGTCTATTGTCGAGATTTTTGTTACTCCAATGGATGGTACCGTTGTCATTGTGGAAGGTAGTCTGTTGTCGAGAATTTTTACTCCTATGGATGGTAGCCTTATCATTATGGAAGGTAGTATGTTGTCGATATCTTTGTTACTTCAATGGATTGTAGCCTTCTCATTATGGAATGTAGTCTGTTGTTGATATTTCTGTTACTCCAATGGATTGTATCCTTGTCATGATGGAAGGTAGTCTCTTGTTGACATTTTTGTTACTCCAATGGATGGTAGCCTTGTCATTATGGAAGGCAGTCTGTTCTCCCGATTTTTGTTAATCTAATGGATGGTAGCCTTGTCATTATGGAAGGTAGTCTGTCGTTGTGATTTCTGATACTCCAATGGATGGTAGCCTTGTCATTATGGAAGGTAGTCTGTTGTCCAGATTTTGTTTACTCTATTTGATGGTACCCTTGTCATTATAGAAGGTAGTCTGTTGTCAATATTTTGGTTACTCCATTGGATGGTAGCCTTGTAATTATGGAAGGTAGTCTGTTGTCAACAATATTGTTATTCTAATGGATGGTAGCCTTGTCATTATGGAAGGTAGTCTGTTCTCGAGATTTTTGTTATTCCATTGGATGGTAGCCTTGTCATTATGGAAGGTAGTCTGTTGTCGTGATTTTTATTACTCCAATGGATGGTATCCTTTTCATTATGGAAGGTAGTATGTTGTCGATATCTTTGTTACTCCAATGGATGGTAGCCTTCTCATTATGGAAGGTAGTCTGTTGTCGAGATTTTTGTTACTTTAATGGATGGTAGCCTTCTCATTATGGAAGGTAGTATGTTGTTGACATTTTGTTACTCCAATGGATGGTAGCCTTGTCATTATGGAAGGTAGTTTGTTCTCCTGATTTTTGTTACTCTAATGGATGGTAGCCTTGTCATTATGGAAGGTAGTCTGTCATTGTGATTTTTATTACTCCAATGGATGGTAGCCTTGTCATTATGGAAGGTAGTCTATTATCCATATTTTTGTTACTCTATTGGATGGTAGCCTTGTAATTTTGGAAGGTAGTCTGTTGTCAACAATTTTGTTATTCTAATGGATGGTAGCGTTGTCATTATGGAAGGTAGTTTGTTGTTGTGATTTTTGTTACTCCAATGTATGGTAGCCTTGTCATTATTGAAGGTAGTATGATGTTGATATCTTTGTTACTCCAATGGATGGTAGCATTGTCATTATGGAAGGTAGTCTGTTGTCGAGATTTTTGTTACTCCAATGGATGGTAGGCAAGTCATTATGGAAGGTAGTCTCTTGTTGACATTTTTGTTACTCTAATTCATGGTAGCCTTGTAATTATGGAAGGTAGTTTGTTCTCCCGATTTTTGTTACTCTAATGGATGGTAGCCTTGTCATTATGGAAGGTAGTTTGTCGTTGTGATTTTTGTTACTCTAATGGATTGTAGCCTTGTAATTATGGAAGGTAGTCTAGTGCCAACAATTTTGTTATTATAATGGATGGTAGCCTTGTCATTATGGAAGGTAGATTGTTGTTGTGATTTTTGTTACTCCAATGGATGGTAGCCTTGTCATTATGGAATGTAGTTTATTCTCCTGATTTTTGTTACTCTAATGGATGGTAGCCTTGTCATTATAGTAGGTAGTCTCTTGTCGAGATTTTTGATATTCCAATGGATGGTAGACTTCTCATTATGGAAGGTAGTTTGTTGTCGAGATTTTTGTTACTCCAATGGATGGTACCCTTGTCATTATGGAAGGTAATCTGTTGTCGAGATTTTTTTTGACTATAATGGATGGTATCCTTGTCATTATGGAATGTAGTATGTTGTCGAGATTTTTGTTACTCCATTGGATGGTAGCCTTGTCATTATGGAAGGTAGTCTGTTGTCAAGATTTTTGTTATTCCAATGGATGGTAGCCATGTCATTATGAAAGGTAGTCTGTTGTCATGATTTTTATTACTCCTATGGATGGTAGCCTTGTCATTATTGAAGGTATTATGTTGTCGATATCTTTGTTACTCCAATGGATGGTAGCCTTGTCATTATGGAATGTAGTCTGTTGTCGAGATTTTTGTTACTCCAATGGATGGTAGCCTTGTCATTATGGAAGGTAGACTCTTGTTGACATTTTTGTTACTCTAATGGATGGTAGCCTTGTAATTATGGAAGGTAGTTTGTCGTTGTGATTTCTGATACTCCAATGGATGGTAGCCTTGTCATTATGGAAGGTAGTCTGTTGTCCAAATTTTTTTTACTCTAATGGATGGTAGCCTTGTCATTATAAAAGGTAGTCTGTTGTGGATATTTTGGTTACTCCATTGGATGGTTGTCTTGTAATTATGGAAGGTAGTCTGTTGTCAACAGTTTTCTTATTCTAATGGATGGTAGCCTTGTCGTTATGGAAGGTAGTCTGTTGTCGTGATTTTTGTTACTCCAATGGATGGTAGACTTGCCATTATAGAAGGTAGTTTGTTGTCGAGATTTTTGTTATTCCATTGGATTGTAGCCTTGTCATTATGAAAGGTAGTCTGTTGTCGAGATTTTTGTTATTCCAATGGATGGTAGACTTGTCATTATGGAAGGTTGTCTATTGTCGAGATTTTTGTTACTCCAATGGATGGTAGCCTTGGATGGTGGGTAGTCTGTTGTCCAAATTTTTGTTACTCTAATGGATGGTAGCCTTGTCATTATTGAAGCTAGTCTGTTGTCGATATTTTTGTTACTCCATTAAATTGTAGCCTTGTAATTATGGAAGGTAGTTTGTTGTTGTGATTTTTGTTACTCCAATGGATGGTAGCCTTGTAATTATTGAAGGCAGTATGTTGTTGATATCTTTGTTACTCCAATGGATGGTAGCCTTGTCATTATGGAAGGTAGTCTGTTGTCGAGATTTTTGTTACTCCAATGGATGATAGCCTTGTCATTATGGAAGGTAGTATGTTGTCGTCATTTTTGTATCTCCATTGGATGGTAGCCTTGTCATTATGGAAGGTAGTCTATTGTCGATATTTTTGTTATTCCAATGGATGGTAGCCTTATCATTATGGAAGGTAGTTTGTGGTCGTGATTTTTATTACTCCAATGGATGGTAGCCATGCCTTTATGGAAGGTAGTATGTTGTCGATATCTTTGTTACTCCAATGGATGGTAGCCTTCTCATTATGGAAGGTAGTATGTTGTCGAGATTTTTGTTACTCAATTGGATGGTAGCCTTGTCATTATGGAAGGTAGTCTCTTGTTGACATTTTTGTTACTCCAATGGATGGTAGCCTTGTCATTATGGAAGGTAGTTTGTTCTCCTGATTTTTGTTACTCTAATGGATGGTAGCCTTGTCATTATGGAAGGTAGTCTGTCATTGTGATTTTTATTACTCCAATGGATGGTAGCCTTGTCATTATGGAAGGTAGTCTATTATCCATATTTTTGTTACTCTAATGGATGGTAACCTTGTCATTATAGAAGGTAGTCTGTGTCGATATTTTTGTTACTCCATTGGATGGTAGCCTTGTAATTTTGGAAGGTAGTCTGTTGTCTACAATTTTGTTATTCTAATGGATGGTAGCGTTGTCATTATGGAAGGTAGTTTGTTGTTGTGATTTTTGTTACTCCAATGTATGGTAGCCTTGTCATTATTGAAGGTAGTATGATGTTGATATCTTTGTTACTCCAATGGATGGTAGCCTTGTCATTATGGAAGGTAGTCTGTTGTCGAGATTTTTGTTACTCCAATGGATGGTAGCCAAGTCATTATGGAAGGTAGTCTCTTGTTGACATTTTTGTTACTCTAATTCATGGTAGCCTTGTAATTATGGAAGGTAGTTGGTTCTCCCGATTTTTGTTACTCTAATGGATGGTAGCCTTGTAATTATGGAAGGTAGTTTGTCGTTGTGATTTTTGTTACTCTAATGGATTTTAGCCTTGTAATTATGGAAGGTAGTCTAGTGCCAACAATTTTGTTATTATAATGGATGGTAGCCTTGTCATTATGGAAGGTAGATTGTTGTTGTGATTTTTGTTACTCCAATGGATGGTAGCCTTGTCATTATGGAATGTAGTTTATTCTCCTAATTTTTGTTACTCCAATGGATGGTAGCCTTGTCATTATAGTAGGTATTCTCTTGTCGAGATTTTTGTTATTCCAATGGATGGTAGACTTCTCATTATGGAAGGTAGTTTGTTGTCGAGATTTTTCTTACTCCAATGGATGGTACCCTTGTCATTATGGAAGGTAGTCTGTTGTCGAGATTTTTTTGGACTATAATGGATGGTAGCCTTGTCATTATGGAAGGTAGTATGTTGTCGAGATTTTTGTTACTCCATTGGATGGTAGCCTTGTCATTATGGAAGGTAGTCTGTTGTCAAGATTTTTGTTATTCCAATGGATGGTAGCCATGTCATTATGAAAGGTAGTCTGTTGTCGTGATTTTTATTACTCCTATGGATGGTAGCCTTGTCATTATGGAAGGTAGTATGTTGTCGATATCTTTGTTACTCCAACGGATGGTAGCCTTGTCATTATGGAATGTAGTCTGTTGTCGAGATTTTTGTTACTCCAATGGATGGTAGCCTTGTCATTAAGGAAGGTAGTCTCTTGTTGACATTTTTGTTACTCTAATGGATGGTAGCCTTGTAATTATGGAAGGTAGTTTGTCGTTGTGATTTCTGAAACTCCAATGGATGGTAGCCTTGTCATTATGGAAGGTAGTCGGTTGTCCAGATTTTTTTTACTCTAATGGATGGTAGCCTTGTCATTATAAAAGGTAGTCTGTTGTGGATATTTTGGTTACTCCATTGGATGGTAGTCTTGTAATTATGGAAGGTAGTCTGTTGTCAACAATTTTCTTATTCTAATGGATGGTAGCCTTGTCGTTATGGAAGGTAGTCTGTTGTCGTGATTTTTGTTACTCCAATGGATGGTAGACTTGTCATTATAGAAGGTAGTTTGTTGTCGAGATTTTTGTTATTCCATTGGATTGTAGCCTTGTCATTATGAAAGGTAGTCTGTTGTCGAGATTTTTGTTATTCCAATGGATGGTAGACTTGTCATTATGGAAGGTTGTCTATTGTCGAGATTTTTGTTACTCCAATGGATGGTAGCCTTGGATGGTAGGTAGTCTGTTTTCCAAATTTTTGTTACTCTAATGGATGGTAGCCTTGTCATTATTGAAGCTAGTCTGTTGTCGATATTTTTGTTACTCCATTAAATTGTAGCCTTGTAATTATGGAAGGTAGTTTGTTGTTGTAATTTTTGTTACTCCAATGGATGGTAGCCTTGTAATTATTGAAGGCAGTATGTTGTTGATATCTTTGTTACTCCAATGGATGGTAGCCTTGTCATTATGGAAGGTAGTCTGTTGTCGAGATTTTTGTTACTCCAATGGATGATAGCCTTGTCATTATGGAAGGTAGTTCGTTGTCGACATTTTTGTATCTCCATTGGATGGTAGCCTTCTCATTATGGAAGGAAGTCTATTGTCGATATTTTTGTTATTCCAATGGATGGTAGCCTTATCATTATGGAAGGTAGTTTGTGGTCGTCATTTTTATTACTCCAATGGATGGTAGCCTTGCCTTTATGGAAGGTAGTATGTTGTCGATATCTTTGTTACTCCAATGGATGGTAGCCATCTCATTATGGAAGGTAGTATGTTGTCTAGATTTTTGTTACTCCAATGGATGGTAGCCTTGTCATTATGGAAGGTAGTCTGTTGTTGACATTTTTGTTACTCCAATGGATGGTAGCCTTGTCATTATGGAAGGTAGTCTGTTTTGCCAATTTTTGTTACTCTAATGGATGGTAGCCTTGCCCTTATGGAAGGTAGTTTGTCGTTGTGATTTATGATACTCCAATGGATGGTAGCCTTGTCATTATGGAAGGTAGTTTGTTGGTCAGATTTTTGTTACTCTAATGGATGGTAGCCTTGTCATTATAGAAGTTAGTATGTTGTCAATATTTTGGTTACTCCATTAGATGGTAGCCTTGTAATTATAGAAGGTAGTCTGTTGTCAACAATTTTGTTATTCTAATGGATGGTATACTTGTCATTATGGAAGGTAGTCTGTTATCGAGATTTTTGTTATTCCATTGGATTGTAGCCTTCTCATTATGAAAGGTAGTCTGTTGTCGAGATTTTTGTTATTCCAATGCATGGTAGACTTTTCATTATGGAAGGTAGTCTGTTGTCGAGATTTTTGTTACTCCAATGGATGGTACCCTTGTCATATAGAAGGTATTCTGCTGTCGAGATTTTTTTTACTGCAATAGATGGTAGCCTTGTCATTATGGAAGGTAGTCTGTTGTCGATATTTTTGTTATTCCAATGCATGGTAGCCTTCTCATTATGGAAGGTAGCCTGTGGTCGTGATTTTTATTACTCCAATGGATGGTAGCCTTGTCATTATGGAAGGTAGTATGTTGTCAAAATCTTTGTTACTCCAATGGATGGTAGCCTTCTCATTATGGAAGGTATTCTGTTGTCGAGAATTTTTTTTACTCCAATGGATGGTAGCCTCGTCATTATGGAAGGTAGTCTATTGTTGTCAGTTTTGTTACTACAATGGATGGTACCCTTGTCATTATGGAAGGTAGTCTATTGTCCAGATTTTTGTTACTCTAATGGATGGTAGCCTTATCATTATAGAAGGGAGTCTGTTGTCGATATTTTGGTTACTCCATTGGATGGTAGCCTTGTAATTATGGAATGTAGTCTGTTGTCAACAATTTTGTTATTCTAATGGATGGTAGCCTTGTCATTATGGAAGGTAGTTTGTTGTCGTGATTTTTGTTACTCCAATGGATGGTATACTTGTCATTATGGAAGGTAGTCTGTTGTCGAGATTTTTGTTATTCCATTGGATGGTAGCCTTGTCATTATGAAAGGTAGTATGTTATCGAAATTTTTGTTATTCCAATGGATGGTAGACTTGTCATTATGGAAGGTAGTCTGTTGTCGAGATTTTTGTTACTCCAATGGATGGTACCCTTGTCATTATGGAAGGTAGTCTGTTGTCAAGATTTTTTTTAGTACAATAGATGGTAGCCTTGTCATTATGGAAGGTAGTTTGTTGTCAACAATTTATTTATTCTAATGGATGGTAGCCTTGTCATTATGGAAGGTAGTTTGTTGTTGTGATTTTTGTTACTCCAATGGATGGTAGACTTGTCATTATGGAAGGTAGTCTGTTGTCGAGATTTTTTTTACTCCAATGGATGGTACCCTTGTCATTAGGGAAGGTAGTTTGTTGCTGAGATTTTTTTACTACAATGGATGGTAGCCTTGTCATTATGGAAGGTAGTATGTTGTCGAGATTTTTGTATCTACATTGGATCGTAGCCTTGTCATTATGGAAGGTAGTATGTTGTCGATATCTTTGTTACTCCAATGGATGGTACCCTTCTCATTATGGAAGGTAGTATGTTGTCGAGATTTTTGTTACTCCTATGGATGGTAGCCTTGTCATTATGGAAGGTAGTCTCTTGTTGACATTTTTGTTACTCCAATGGATGGTAGCCTTGTCATTATGGAAGGTAGTCTGTTCTCCCAATTTTTGTTACTCTAATGGATGGTAGCCTTGCCCTTATGGAAGGTAGTTTGTCGTTGTGATTTCTGATACTCCAATGGATGGTAGCCTTGTCATTATGGAAGGTAGTTTGTTGGTCAGATTTTTGTTACTCTAATGGATGGTAGCCTTGTCATTATAGAAGTTAGTCTGTTGTCGATATTTTGGTTACTCCATTAGATGGTAGCCTTGTAATTATAGAAGGTAGTCTGTTGTCAACAATTTCGTTATTCTAATGGATGGTAGCCTTGTCATTATGGAAGGTAGTTTGTTGTCGTGATTTTTGTTACTCAAATGGATGGTATACCTGTCATTATGGAAGGTAGTCTGTTATCGAGATTTTTGTTATTCCATTGGATTGTAGCCTTGTCATTATGAAAGGTAGTCTGTTGTCGAGATTTTTGTTATTCCAATGGATGGTAGACTTTTCATTATGGAACATAGTCTGTTGTCGAGATTTTTGTTACTCCAATGGATGGTACCCTTGTCATATAGAAGGTATTCTGCTGTCGAGATTTTTTTTACTACAATAGATGGTAGCCTTGTCATTATGGAAGGTAGTCTGTTGTCGATATTTTTGTTACTCCATTGGATGGTAGCCTTGTCATTATGGAAGGTAGTCTGTTGTCGAGATTTTTGTTATTCCAATGCATGGAAGCCTTCTCATTATGGAAGGTAGCCTGTGGTCGTGATTTTTATTACTCCAATGGATGGTAGCCTTGTCATTATGGAAGGTAGTATGTTGTCGATATCTTTGTTACTCCAATGGATGGTAGCCTTCTCATTATGGAAGGTAGTCTGTTGTCGAGAATTTTGTTACTCCAATTGATGGTAGCCTCGTCATTATGGAAGGTAGTCTATTGTTGTCATTTTTGTTTCTCCAATGGATGGTACCATTGTCATTATGGAAGGTAGTCTATTGTCCAGATTTTTGTAACTCTATTGGATGGTAGCCTTATCATTATGGAAGGTAGTCTGTTGTCGATATTTTGGTTACTCCATTGGATGGTAGACTTGTAATTATGGAAGGTATTCTGTTGTCAACAATTTTTTTATTCTAATGGATGGTAGCCTTGTCATTATGGAAGGTAGTTTGTTGTCGTGATTTTTGTTACTCCAATGGATGGTATACTTGTCATTATGGAAGGTAGTCTGTTGTCGATATTTTTGTTATTCCATTGGATTGTAGCCTTGTCATTATGAAAGGTAGTATGTTATCGAAATTTTTGTTATTCCAAAGGATGGTAGACTTGTCATTATGGAAGGTAGTCTGTTGTCGAGACTTTTGTTACTCCAATGGTTGGTACCCTTGTCATTATGGAAGGTAGTTTGTTGTCAAGATTTTTTTTAGTACAATAGATGGTAGCCTTATCATTATGGAAGGTAGTTTGTTGTCAACAATTTTTTTATTCTAATGGATGGTAGCCTTGTCATTATGGAAGGTAGTTTGTTGTTGTGATTTTTGTTACTCCAATGGATGGTAGACTTGTCATTATGGAAGGTAGTTTGTTGTCGAGTTTTTTGTTATTCCATTGGATTGTAGCCTTGTCATTATGGAAGGTAGTCTGTTGTCGAGATTTTTTTTACTCCAATGGATGGTACCCTTGTCATTATGGAAGGTAGTCTGTTGCCGAGATTTTTTTACTACAATGGATGGTAGCCTTGTCATTATAGAAGGTAGTATGTTGTCGAGATTTTTGTATCTCCATTGGATGATAGCCTTGTCATTATGGAAGGTAGTCTATTGGCGATATTTTTGTTATTCCAATGGATGGTAGCCTTATCATTATGGAAGGTAGTCCGTGGTCGTGATTTTTATTACTCCAATGGATGGTAGCCTTGTCTTTATGAAAGGTAGTATGTTGTCGATATCTTTGTTACTCCAATGGATGGTACCCTTCTCATTATGGAAGGTAGTATGTTGTCGAGATTTTTGTTACTCCAATGGATGGTAGCCTTCTCATTATGGAAGGTAGTCTGTTCTCCCAATTTTTGTTACTCTAATGGATGGTAGCCTTACCCTTATGGAAGGTAGTTTGTCGTTGTGATTTATGATACTCCTATGGATGGTAGCCTTGTCATTATGGAAGGTAGTTTGTTGGTCAGATTTTTGTTACTCTAATAGATGGTAGCCTTGTCATTATAGAAGTTAGTCTGTTATCGATATTTTGGTTACTCCATTAGATGGTAGCCTTGTAATTATAGAAGGTAGTCTGTTGTCAACAATTTTGTTATTCTAATGGATGGTAGCCTTGTCATTATGGAAGGTAGTTTGTTGTCGTGATTTTTGTTACTCAAATGGATGGTATACTTGTCATTATGGAAGGTAGTCTGTTATCGAGATTTTTGTTATTCCATTGGATTGTAGCCTTGTCATTACGAAAGGTAGTCTGTTGTCGAGATTTTTGTTATTCCAATGGATGGTAGACTTTTCATTATGGAACGTAGTCTGTTGTCGAGATTTTTGTTACTCCAATGGATGGTACCCTTGTCATATAGAAGGTATTCTGCTGTCGAGATTTTTTTTACTGCAATAGATGGTAGCCTTGTCATTATGGAAGGTAGTCTGTTGTCGATATTTTTTTTACTCCATTGGATGGTAGCCTTCTCATTATGGAAGGTAGTTTGTTGTCGAGATTTTTGTTATTCCAATGCATGGAAGCCTTCTCATTATGGAAGGTAGCCTGTGGTCGTGATTTTTATTACTCCAATGGATGGTAGCCTTGTCATTATGGAAGGTAGTATGTTGTCGATATCTTTGTTACTCCAATGGATGGTAGCCTTCTCATTATGGAAGGTAGTCTGTTGTCGAGAATTTTGTTACTCTAATTGATGGTAGCCTCGTCATTATGGAAGGTAGTCTATTGTTGTCATTTTTGTTTCTCCAATGGATGGTACCCTTGTCATTATGGAAGGTAGTCTATTGTCCAGATTTTTGTAATTTTAATGGATGGTAGCCTTATCATTATGGAAGGTAGTCTGTTGTCGATATTTTGGTTACTCCATTGGATGGTAGTCTTGTAATTATGGAAGGTAGTCTGTTGTCAACAGTTTTCTTATTCTAATGGATGGTAGCCTTGTCGTTATGGAAGGTAGTTTGTTGTCGTGATTTTTGTTACTCCAATGGATGGTATACTTGTCATTATAGAAGGTAGTCTGTTGTCGAGATTTTTGTTATTCCATTGGATTGTAGCCTTGTCATTATGAAAGGTAGTCTGTTGTCGAGATTTTTGTTATTTCAATGGATGGTAGACTTGTCATTATGGAAGGTTGTCTATTGTCGAGATTTTTGTTACTCCAATGGATGGTACACTTGTCATTATGGAAGGTAGTCTGTTGTCGAGATTTTTTATACTGCAATAGATTGTAGCCTTGTCACTATGGAAGGTAGTCTGTTGTCGAGATTTTTGTTACTCCAATGGATGGTAGCCTTGTCATTATGGAAGGTAGTCTCTTGTTGACATTTTTGTTACCCCAATGGATGGTAGCCTTGTCATTATGGAAGGTAGTATGTTCTCCCAATTTTTGTTACTCTAATGGATGGTAGCCTTGCCCTTATGGAAGGTAGTTTGTCGTTGTGATTTCTGATACTCCAGTGGATGGTAGCCTTGTCATTATGGAAGGTAGTCTGTTGTCCAGATTTTTGTTACTCTAATGGATGGTAGCCTTGTCATTATAGAAGTTAGTTTGTTGTCGATATTTTGGTTACTCCATTGGATGGTAGCCTTGTAATTATAGAAGGTAGTCTGTTGTCAACAATTTTGTTATTCTAATGGGTGGTAGCCTAGTCATTATGGAAGGTAGTTTGTTGTTGTGATTTTTGTTACTCCAATGGATGGTATACTTGTCATTATGGAAGGTAGTCTGTTGTCGAGAATTTTGTTATTCCATTGGATTGTAGCCTTGTCATTATGAAAGGTAGTCTGTTGTCGTGATTTTTGTTACTCCAATGGATGGTAGACTTTTCATTATGGAAGGTAGTCTGTTGTCGAGGTTTTTGTTACTCCAATGGATGGTACCCTTGTCATTATAGAAGGTAGTCTGCTGTCGAGATTTTTGTTACTCCATTGGATGGTAGCCTTGTCATTATGGAAGGTAGTATGTTGTCGAGATTTTTGTTATTCCAATGCATGGTAGCCTTCTCATTATGGAAGGTAGTCTGTTGTCGAGATTTTTGTTACTCCAACGGATGGTAGCCTTTTCATTATGGAAGGTAGTCTCTGGTTGAAATTTTTGTTACTCCAATGGATGGTAGCCTAGTCATTATGGAAGGTAGTCTGTCATTGTGATTTATGAAACTCCAATGGATGGTAGCCTTGTCATTATGAAAGGTAGTATGTTGTCCAGATTTTTGTTACTCTAATGGATGGTAGGCTTATCATTATAGAAGGTAGTCTGTTGACGATATTTTGGTTACTCCATTGGATGGTAGCCTTGTAATTATTAAAGGTAGTCTGTTGTCAACAATTTTGTTATTCTAATGGATGGTAGCCTTGTCATTATGGAAGGTAGTTTGTTGTCGTGATTTTTGTTACTCAAATGGATGGTATACTTGTCATTATGGAAGGTAGTCTGTTATCGAGATTTTTGTTATTCCATTGGATTGTAGCCTTGTCATTATGAAAGGTAGTCTGTTGTCGAGATTTTTGTTATTCCAATGCATGGTAGACTTTTCATTATGGAAGGTAGTCTGTTGTCGAGATTTTTGTTACTCCAATTGATGGACCCTTGTCATATAGAAGGTATTCTGCTGTCGAGATATTTTTTACTGCAATAGATGGTAGCCTTATCATTATGGAAGGTAGTCTGTTGTCGATATTTTTGTTACTTATTTGGATGGTAGCCTTGTCATTATGGAAGGTAGTCTATTGTCGAGATTTTTGTTATTCCAATGCATGGTAGCCTTCTCATTATGGAAGGTAGCCTGTGGTCGTGATTTTTATTACTCCAATGGATGGTAGCCTTGTCATTATGGAAGGTAGTATGTTGTCGATATCTTTGTTACTCCAATGGATGGTAGCCTTCTCATTATGGAAGGTAGTCTGTTGTCGAGAATTTTGTTAATCCAATGGATGGTAGCCTCATCATTATGGAAGGTAGTCTATTGTTGTCATTTTTGTTACTCCAATGGATGGTACCCTTGTCATTATGGAAGGTAGTCTATTGTCCAGATTTTTGTAAGTCTAATGGATGGTAGCCTTATCATTATAGAAGGTAGTCTTTTGTCGATATTTTGGTTACTCCATTGGATGGTAGCCTTGTAATTATGGAAGGTAGTCTATTGTCAACAATTTTGTTATTCTAATGGATGGTAGCCTTGTCATTATGGAAGGTAGTTTGTTGTCATGATTTTTGTTACTCCAATGGATGGTATACTTGTCATTATGGAAGGTAGTCTGTTGTCGAGATTTTTGTTATTCCATTGGATAGTAGCCTTGTCATTATGAAAGGTAGTATGTTATCGAGATATTTGTTATTCCAATGGATGGTAGACTTGTCATTATGGAAGGTAGTCTATTGTCGAGATTTTTGTTACTCCAATGGATGGTACCCTTGTCATTATGGAAGGTAGTCTGTTGTCGAGATTTTTGTTACTCCAATGGATGGTAGACTTGTCATTATTGAAGGTAGTCTCTTGTTGACATTTTTGTTACCCCAATGGATGGTTTCCTTGTCATTATGGAAGGTAGTCTGTTCTCCCAATTTTTGTTACTCTAATGGATGGTAGCCTTGCCCTTATGGAAGGTAGTTTGTCGTTGTGATTTCTGATACTCCAGTGGATGGTAGCCTTGTCATTATGGAAGGTAGTCTGTTGTCCAGATTTTTGTTACTCTAATGGATGGTAGCCTTGTCATTATAGAAGTTAGTTTGTTGTCGATATTTTGGTTACTCCATTGGATGGTAGCCTTGTAATTATAGAAGGTAGTCTGTTGTCAACAATTTTGTTATTCTAATGGATGGTAGCCTTGTCATTATGGAAGGTATTTTGTTGTCGTGATTTTTGTTACTCCAATGGATGGTATACTTGTCATTATGGAAGGTAGTCTGTTGTCGTGATTTTTGTTATTCCAATGGATTGTAGCCTTGTCATTATGAAAGGTAGTCTGTTGTCAAGATTTTTGTTATTCCAATGGATGGTAGACTTTTCATTGTGGAAGGTAGTCTGTTGTCGAGATTTTTGTTACTCTAATGGATGGTACCCTTGTCATTATATAAGGTAGTCTGTTGTCGAGATTTTTGTTACTCCAATGGATGGTAGCCTTTTCATTATGGAAGGTAGTCTCTGGTTGAAATTTTTGTTACTCCAATGGATGGTAGCCTAGTCATTATGGAAGGTAGTCTGTCCTTGTGATTTCTGAAACTCCAATGGATGGTAGCCTTGTCATTATGAAAGGTAGTCTGTTGTCCAGATTTTTGTTACTCTAATGGATGGTAGCCTTATCATTATAGAAGGTAGTCTGTTGACGATATTTTGGTTACTCCATTGGATGGTAGCCTTGTAATTATTAAAGGTAGTCTGTTGTCATCAATTTTGTTATTCTAATGGATGGTAGCCTTGTCATTATGGAAGGTAGTCTGTTGTCGAGATTTTTGTTATTCCATTGGATTTTAGCCTTGTCATTATGAAAGGTAGTATGTTATCGAGATTTTTGTTATTCCAATGGATGTTAGACTTGTCATTATGGAAGGTCGTCTGTTGTCGAGATTTTTTATACTGCAATAGATGGTAGCCTTGTCATTCTGGAAGGTAGTCTGTTGTCCAGATTTTTATTACTCCAATGGATGGTAGCCTTGTCATTATGGAAGGTAGTACGTTGTCGATATCTTTGTTACTCCAATGGATGGTAGCTTTCTGATTATGGAAGGTAGTCTGTTGTCGAGATTTTTGTTACTCCAATGGATGGTAGCCTTTTCATTATGGAAGGTAGTCTCTGGTTGAAATTTGTGTTACTCCAATGGATGGTAGCCTAGTCATTATCGAAGGTAGTCTGTCATTGTGATTTCTGAAACTCCAATGGATGGTAGCCTTGTCAATATGAAAGGTAGTCTGTTGTCCAGATTTTTGTTACTCTAATGGATGGTAGCCTTGTCATTATAGAAGGTAGTCTGTTGTCGATATTTTTGTTATTCCATTGGATTGTAGCCTTGTCATTATGAAAGGTAGTCTGTTGTCAGGATTTTTGTTATTCTAATCGATGGTAGCCTTGTCATTATGGAAGGTAGTTTGTTACCTAGATTTTTGTTACTCCAATGGATGGTACCCTTGTTAGTATAGAAGGTAGTGTGCTGTTGAGATTTTTTTTACTCCAATAGATGGTAGCCTTGTAATTATGCAAGGTAGTTTGTTGTCGATATTTTTGTTACTCCAATGGATGGTAGCCTTGTCATTATGGAAGGTAGTTTGTTGTCGTGATTTTTGTTACTCCAATGGATGGTATACTTGTCATTATGGAAGGTAGTCTGTTGTCGAGATTTTTGTTATTCCATTGGATAGTAGCCTTGTCATTATTAAAGGTAGTATGTTATCGAGATTTTTGTTATTCCAATGGATGATAGACTTGTCATTATGGAAGGTAGTCTATTGTCGAGATTTTTGTTACTTCAATGGATGGTACCCTTGTCATTATGGAAGGTAGTCTGTTGTCGAGATTTTTTATACTGCAATAGATTGTAACCTTGTCATTATGGAAGGTAGTCTGTTGTCGAGATTTTTGTTACTCCAATGGATGGTAGCCTTGTCATTATGGAAGGTAGTCTCTTGTTGACATTTTTGTTACCCCAATGGATGGTAGCCTTGTCATTATGGAAGGTAGTCTGTTCTCCCAATTTTTGTTACTCTAATGGATGGTAGCCTTGCCCTTATGGAAGGTTGTTTGTTGTTGTGATTTCTGATACTCCAGTGGATGGTAGCCTTGTCATTATGGAAGGTAGTCTGTTGTCCAGATTTTTGTTTCTCTAATGGATGGTAGCCTTGTCATTATAGAAGTTAGTTTGTTGTCGATATTTTGGTTACTCCATTGGATGGTAGCCTTGTAATTATAGAAGGTAGTATGTTGTCAACAATTTTGTTATTCTAATGGATGGTAGCCTTGTCATTATGGAAGGTAGTTTGTTGTCGTGATTTTTGTTACTCCAATGTATGTTATACTTGTCATTATGGAAGTTAGTCTGTTGTCGTGATTTTTGTTATTCCATTGGATTGTAGCCTTGTCATTATGGAAGGTAGTCTGTTGTCGAGATTTTTGTTACTCCAATGGATGGTACCCTTGTCATTATGGAAGGTCGTCTGTTGTCGAGATTTTTATTACTCCAATGGATGGTAGCCTTGTCATTATGGAAGGTAGTATGTTGTCGATATCTTTGTTACTCCAATGGATGGTAGCCTTCTCATTATGGAAGGTAGTTTGTTGTCGAGATTTTTGTTACTCCAATGGATGGTAGCCTTTTCATTATGGAAGGTAGTCTCTGGTTGAAATTTTTGTTACTCCAATGGATGGGAGCCTAGTCATTATGGAAGGTAGTCTATCATTGTGATCTCTGAAACTCCAATGGATGGTAGCCTTGTCATTATGAAAGGTAGTCTGTTGTCGAGATTTTTGTTACTCTAATGGATGGTAGCCTTGTCATTATAGAAGGTAGTCTGTTGTCGATATTTTTGTTATTCCATTGGATTGTAGCCTTGTCATTATGAAAGGTAGTCTGTTGTCGAGATTTTTGTTATTCTAATTGATGGTAGCCTTGTCATTATGGAAGGTAGTTTGTTGCCGAGATTTTTGTTACTCCAATGGATGGTACCCTTGTCATTATAGAAGGTAGTCTGCTGTCGAGATTTTTTTTACTGCAATAGATGGTAGCCTTGTCATTATGGAAGTTAGTCAGTTGTCGATATTTTTGTTACTCCATTGGATGGTAGGCTAGTCATTATGGAAGGTAGTCTGTTGTCGAGATTTTTGTTATTCTAATGCATGGTAGCCTTCTCATTATGGAAGGTAGCTTGTGGTCGTGATTTTTATTACTCCAATGGATGGTAGCCTTGTCATTATGGAAGGTAGTATGTTGTCGATATCTTTGTTACTCCAATGGATGGTAGCCTTCTCATTATGGAAGGTAGTCTGTTGTCGAGATTTTTTTTACTCCAATGGATGGTAGCCTCATCATTATGGAAGGTAGTCTCTTGTTGTGATTTCTGATACTCCAATGGATGGTAGCCTTGTCATTATGGAAGGTAGTCTGTTGTCGAGATTTTTGTTATTCCATTGGATTGTAGCCTTGTCATTATGAAAGGTAGTATGTTATCGAGATTTTTGTTACTCCAATGGATGGTAGCCTTGTCATTATGGAAGGTAGTCTGTTCTCCCAATTTTTGTTACTCTAATGGATGGTAGCCTTGCCCTTATGGAAGGTAGTTTGTCGTTGTGATTTCTGATACTCCAATGGATGGTAGCCTTGTCATTATGGAAGTTAGTCTGTTGTCAAGATTTCTATTACTCCAATGGATGTTAGCCTTGTCATTATGGAAGGTAGTATGTTGTCGATATCTTTGTTACTCCAATGGATGGTAGCCTTCTCATTATGGAAGGTAGTTTGTTGTCGAGATTTTTGTTACTCCAATGGATGGTAGCCTTTTCATTATGGAAGGTAGTCTTTGGTTGAAATTTTTGTTACTCCAATGGATGGTAGCCTTGTCATTATGGAAGGTAGTCTGTCATTGTGATTTCTGAAACTCCAATGGATGGTAGCCTGGTCATTATGAAAGGTAGTCTGTTGTCCAGATTTTTGTTACTCTAATGGATGGTAGCCTTGTCATTATGGAAGGTAGTCTATTGTGGATATTTTTGTTATTCCAATGGATGTATCCTTCTCATTAAGGAAGGTGGTTTTTTATCGAGATTTTTGTTACTCTAATGGATGGTAGCCTTGCCCTTATCGAAGGTAGTCTGTTGTCAAGATTTTTGTTACCCCAATAGATGGTAATCTTGTCATTATGGAAGGTAGTTTTTTGTCGAGATTTTTGTTATTCCAATGGATGGTAGCCTTGTCAATATAGAAGGTAGTCTATTGTCGAGATTTATTTTATTCCAATGGATGGTCGCCTTGTAACTACTGAAGGTAATCTGTTGTCGATATTTTTGTTACCCCAATGGATGCAGCCTTTTGATTATGGAAGGTAGACCGTTATCGAGATTTTTGTTATTCCATTGGATGGTAGCCTTGTCATTATGGAAGGTGGTCTGTTGTCGAGATTTTTTTTATTCCAATGGATGGTAACCTTGTCTTTATGGAAGGTCGTATTTTTTTGAGATTTTTGTTACTCCAGTGGATGGTAGCCTTATCATTATGGAAGGTAGTCTGTTGTCCATATTTTTGTTACTCCAAAGGATGGTAGCCTTATCATTATGGAAGGTAGTCTTTTGTCGAGATTTTGTTTACTAAAATGGACGGTAGCCTTGTCATTATTGAAGGTAGTCTGTTGTCTATATATATGTTACTCCAATGGATGATAGCCTTGACGTTATTGAAGGTAGTATGTTGTTGAGATTTTGTTTACTCCAATGGATGGTAGCCTTGTCATTATAGAAGGTAGTCTGTTGTCGAGATTTTTGTTACTCCAATTGATGGTAGCCCTGTCATTACGGAATGTAATATGTTGTCGAGATTTTTTTTACTCTAGTGGATGGTAGCCTTATCATTATGGAAGGTAGTATGTCATTCAGATTTCTGTTACTCTAAAGGATGTTAGCCTTGTCATTATGGAAGGTAGTCTATTGTCGAGATTTTTGTTATTCCAATGGATGGTATCCTTCTCATTATGGAAGGTAGTATTTTGTCGAGATTTTTGTTACTACAATGGATGGTAGACTTGCCATTATGGAAGGTAGTCGGTTGTTCAGTTTTTTGTTACTCCAATGGATTGTAGCCTTGTCATTATGCAAGGTAGTCGGTTGTTATGATTTTTGTTACTCCAACGGATGGTAGCCTTGTCATTATTGAAGGTAGTCTATTGTCGAGATTTTTGTTATTCCAATTGATGGTAGCCTTGTCATTATTGAAGGTAGTTTTTTGTCGAGATTTTTGTTGCTCCAATGGATGATAGCCTTGTCATTATAGAAGGTAGTTTGTTGTAGAGATTTTTGTTACCCCAATGGATGGTAGCCTTGTCATTATGGAAGGTAGTTTGTTGTCGAGATTTTTGTTACTCCATTGAATGTTAGCCTTGTCATTATGGAAGGTAGTCTGTCTTTGAGATTTCTGTTACTCCAATGGATTGTAGCCGTGTCATTATGTAAGGTAGTCTATAGTTCAGATTTTTGTTACTCCAATGGATGGTAGCCTTGTCATTATGGAAGGTAGTCTATTGTCGAGATTTTTGTTATTCCAATTGATGGTAGCCTTGTCATTATGGAAGGTAGTTTTTTGTCGAGATTTTTGTTGCTCCAATGGATGGTAACCTTGTCATTATGGAAGGTAGTCTGTTGTCGGGATTTTTGTTATTCCATTGGATGGTAGCCTTGTCATTATAAAAGGTAGTCTGTTGGCGATATTTTTGTTACTCTAATGGATGGTAGCCTTGTCATTATGGAAGGTAGTCTGTTGACGTGATTTTTTTTATTCCATTGGATGGTAGCCTTGTCATTATGAAAGGTAGTCTGTTGTCGAGATTTTTGTTATTCTAATGGATAATAACCTTGTCATTATGGAAGTTAGTCTTTTGTTGATTTCTTTGTTACACCAATGGATGATAGCCTTGTCATAATGCAAGGTAGTCTGTTGTTCATATTTTTGTTACTCCAATGGATGGTAGCCTTGTCATTATGGAAGGTAGTCTATTGTATAGATTTTAGTTATTCCAATGAATGTATCCTGCTCATTAAGGAAGGTAGTTTTTTGTCGAGATTTTTGTTACTCTAATGCATGGTAGCCTTGCCCTTATGGAAGGTAGTCTGTTGTCAAGATTTTTGTTACCCCAATAGATGGTAACCTTGTCATTATGGAAGGTAGTTTTTTTTCGAGATTTTTGTTACTCCAATGGATGAAAGCCTTGACAATATGGAAGGTAGTCTGTTCTCGAGATTTTTGTTACCCCAATGGATGTAGTCTTGTCATTATGGAAGGTAGTCTGTTGTTATGATTTTTGTTACTCCAATGGATGGTAGCCTTGTCATTATGGAAGGTAGTCTATTGTCGAGATTTTTGTTATTCCAATTGATGGTAGCCTTGTCATTATGGAAGGTAGTTTTTTGTCGAGATTTTTGTTGCTCCAATGGATGGTAGCCTTGTCATTATGGAAGGAAGTTTGTTGTAGATATTTTTGTTACCCCAATGGATGGTAGCCTTGTCATTATGGAAGGTAGTTTGTTGTCGAGATTTTTGTTACTCCATTGAATGTTAGCCTTGTCATTATGG
Organism: Vicia faba; assembly: GCA_948472305.1. Classification (NCBI taxonomy): domain Eukaryota; kingdom Viridiplantae; phylum Streptophyta; class Magnoliopsida; order Fabales; family Fabaceae; genus Vicia; species Vicia faba. The sequence continues at coordinate 559,476,591 of OX451739.1, forward strand.
AAGGTAGTCTGTGTTTGAGATTTCTGTTACTCCAATGGATTGTAGCCGTGTCATTATGGAAGGTAGTCTATAGTTCAGATTTTTGTTACTCCAATGGATGGTAGCCTTGTCATTATTGAAGGTAGTCTATTGTCGAGATTTTTGTTATTCCAATTGATGGTAGCCTTGTCATTATGGAAGGTAGTTTTTTGTCGAGATTTTTGTTGCTCCAATGGATGGTAACCTTGTCATTATGGAAGGTAGTCTGTTGTCGGGATTTTTGTTATTCCATTGGATGGTAGCCTTGTCATTATAAAAGGTAGTCTGTTGGCGATATTTTTGTTACTCTAATGGATGGTAGCCTTGTCTTTATGGAAGGTAGTCTGTTGACGTGATTTTTTTTATTCCATTGGATGGTAGCCTTGTCATTATGAAAGGTAGTCTATTGTCGAGATTTTTGTTATTCTAATGGATAGTAACCTTGTCATTATGGAAGTTAGTCTTTTGTCGATTTCTTTGTTACACCAATGGATGATAGCCTTGTTATAATGCAAGGTAGTCTGTTGTTCATATTTTTGTTACTACAATGGATTGTAGCCTTGTCATTATGGAAGGTAGTCTATTGTAGAGATTTTTGTTATTCCAATGAATGTATCCTGCTCATTAAGGAAGGTAGTTTTTTGTCGAGATTTTTGTTACTCCAATGGATGATAGCCTTGTCATTATGCAAGGTAGTCTGTTGTTCATATTTTTGTTACTCTGATGGATGGTATCCTTGTCATTATGGAAGGTAGTCTATTGTCGAGATTTTTGTTATTCCAATGGATGGTAGCCTTCTCATTATGGAAGGTAGTTTTTAGCGAGATTTTTGTTACTCCAATGGATGGTAGCCTTGCCATTATGGGAGGGAGTCTGTTGTCAAGATTTTTGTTTCCCCAATAGATGGTAACCTTGTCATTATGGAAGGTAGTTTTTTTGTCGAGATTTTAATTACTCCAATGGATGGTAGCATTGTCATTATGAAAGGTATTATGGTGTCGATATTATTGTTACCCCAATGGATGAAGCCTTGTCATTATGGAAGGTAGTCTATTGTCAAGATTTTTGTTACTCCAATGGATGGTAGCCTTGTCATTATGGAAGGTAATCTGTCGTTGATATTTCTGTTACTCCAATGGATTGTAGCCTTGTCATTATGGAAGGTAGTTTGTTCTTCAAATTTTTGTTATTCCAATGGATGGTAGCCTTGTCATTATGGAAGGTAGTCTATTGTCGAGATTTTTTTATTCCAATGGATGGTAGCCTTGTCATTATGGAAGGTAGTTTTTTGTCGAGATTTTAATTACTCCAATGGATGGTAGCGTTGTCTTTACGGAAGGTATTATGTTGTCGAGACTTTTGTTACTCCAATGGATGGTAGCCTTGTCATTATGGAAGGTAGTCTGTCGTTGATATTACTGTTACTCCAATGGATCCTAGCCTTGTCATTATGGAAGGTAGTTTGTTCTTTAAATTTTTGTTACTCCAATGGATTGTAGCCTTGTCATAATGGAAGGTAATCTGTTGTCGATATTTTTGTTATTCCAATGAAATGTAACCTTGTCATTATCGAAGGTAGTATTTTATCGAGATTTTTGTTACTCCAATGGATGATAGCCTTGTCATTATGGAAGGTAGTATGTTGTCGATATTTTTGTTACTCCAATGGATGGTAGCCTTGTCATTATGGAAGGTAGTTTGTCGTCGAGATTTTTGATATTCGAATGGATGGTAAGCTTGTCATTATTGAAGGTAGTTTTTTGTCGAGATTTTTTTTACTCCAATGGATGGTAGCCTTGTTATTATTGAAGTTAGTCTATTGTCGATATCTTTGTTACTCCAATGGATGATAGCCTTGTCATTATGGAAGGTAGTTTTTTGTCGAGATTTTTTTTACTCCGATGGATGGTAGCCTTGTCATTATGGAAGGCAGTTTGTTGTCACGATTTTGTTACTCTAATGGATGGTAGGCTTTTCATTATAGAACATAGTCTGTTGTTGATATTTTTGTTACTCCAATGGATGGTAGCCTTGTCATTTTGGAAGGTACTCTATTGTCGAAATTTTTGTTACTCCAATGGATGGTAGCCTTGTTATTATGCAAGGTAGTCGGTTGTTCAGATTTTTGTTACTCCAATGGATGGTAGCCTTGTCATTATGGAAGGTAGTCTATTGTCGAGATTTTTGTTATTCTAATTGATGGTAGCCTTGTCATTATGGAAGGTAGTTTTTTGTGGATATTTTGGTTGCTCAAATGGATGGTAGTCTTGTCATTATGGAAGGTAGTTTGTTGTCGAGATTTTTGTTACCCTAATGGATGGTAGCCTTGTCATTATGGAAGGTAGTCTGTTGACGAGATTTTTGTTACTCCAATGAATGGTAGCCTTGTCATTATGGAAGGTAGTATGTCTTTGAGATTTCCGTTACTCCAATGGATGGTAGCCTTGTCATTATGAAAGGTAGTCTGTTGTCGAGATTTTTGTTACTCTAATGGATGGTAGCCTTGTCATTATAGAAGGTAGTCTCTTGTTGACATTTTTGTTACCCCAATGGATGGTAGCCTTGTCATTATGGAAGGTAGTCTGTTCTCCCAATTTTTGTTACTCTAATGGATGGTAGCCTTGCCCTTATGGAAGGTTGTTTGTTGTTGTGATTTCTGATACTCCAGTGGATGGTAGCCTTGTCATTATGGAAGGTAGTATGTTGTCGATATCTTTGTTACTCCAATGGATGGTAGCCTTCTCATTATGGAAGGTAGTTTGTTGTCGAGATTTTTGTTACTCCAATGGATGGTAGCCTTTTCATTATGGAAGGTAGTCTCTGGTTGAAATTTTTGTTACTCCAATGGATGGGAGCCTAGTCATTATGGAAGGTAGTCTATCATTGTGATCTCTGAAACTCCAATGGATGGTAGCCTTGTCATTATGGAAGGTAGTCTGTTGTCGAGATTTTTGTTACTCCAATGGATGGTAGCCTTGTCATTATGGAAGGTAGTCTCTTGTTGACATTTTTGTTACCCCAATGGATGGTAGCCTTGTCATTATGGAAGGTAGTCTGTTCTCCCAATTTTTGTTACTCTAATGGATGGTAGCCTTGCCCTTATGGAAGGTTGTTTGTTGTTGTGATTTCTGATACTCCAGTGGATGGTAGCCTTGTCATTATGGAAGGTAGTCTGTTGTCCAGATTTTTGTTTCTCTAATGGATGGTAGCCTTGTCATTATAGAAGTTAGTTTGTTGTCGATATTTTGGTTACTCCATTGGATGGTAGCCTTGTAATTATAGAAGGTAGTATGTTGTCAACAATTTTGTTATTCTAATGGATGGTAGCCTTGTCATTATGGAAGGTAGTTTGTTGTCGTGATTTTTGTTACTCCAATGTATGTTATACTTGTCATTATGGAAGTTAGTCTGTTGTCGTGATTTTTGTTATTCCATTGGATTGTAGCCTTGTCATTATGGAAGGTAGTCTGTTGTCGAGATTTTTGTTACTCCAATGGATGGTACCCTTGTCATTATGGAAGGTCGTCTGTTGTCGAGATTTTTTATACTGCAATAGATGGTAGCCTTGTCATTATGGAAGGCAGTCTGTTGTCCAGATTTTTATTACTCCAATGGATGGTAGCCTTGTCATTATGGAAGGTAGTATGTTGTCGATATCTTTGTTACTCCAATGGATGGTAGCCTTCTCATTATGGAAGGTAGTTTGTTGTCGAGATTTTTGTTACTCCAATGGATGGTAGCCTTTTCATTATGGAAGGTAGTCTCTGGTTGAAATTTTTGTTACTCCAATGGATGGGAGCCTAGTCATTATGGAAGGTAGTCTATCATTGTGATCTCTGAAACTCCAATGGATGGTAGCCTTGTCATTATGAAAGGTAGTCTGTTGTCGAGATTTTTGTTACTCTAATGGATGGTAGCCTTGTCATTATAGAAGGTAGTCTGTTGTCGATATTTTTGTTATTCCATTGGATTGTAGCCTTGTCATTATGAAAGGTAGTCTGTTGTCGAGATTTTTGTTATTCTAATGGATGGTAGCCTTGTCATTATGGAAGGTAGTTTGTTGCCGAGATTTTTGTTACTCCAATGGATGGTACCCTTGTCATTATAGAAGGTAGTCTGCTGTCGAGATTTTTTTTACTGCAATAGATGGTAGCCTTGTCATTATGGAAGTTAGTCTGTTGTCGATATTTTTGTTACTCCATTGGATGGTAGGCTAGTCATTATGGAAGGTAGTCTGTTGTCGAGATTTTTGTTATTCTAATGCATGGTAGCCTTCTCATTATGGAAGGTAGCTTGTGGTCGTGATTTTTATTACTCCAATGGATGGTAGCCTTGTCATTATGGAAGGTAGTATGTTGTCGATATCTTTGTTACTCCAATGGATGGTAGCCTTCTCATTATGGAAGGTAGTCTGTTGTCGAGATTTTTTTTACTCCAATGGATGGTAGCCTCATCATTATGGAAGGTAGTCTCTTGTTGTGATTTCTGATACTCTAATGGATGGTAGCCTTGTCATTATGGAAGGTAGTCTGTTGTCCAGATTTTTGTTACTCTAATGGATGGTAGCCTTATCATTATAGAAGGTAGTTTGTTGTCGTGATTTTTGTTACTCCAATGGATGGTATACTTGTCATTATGGAAGGTAGTCTGTTGTCGAGATTTTTGTTATTCCATTGGATTGTAGCCTTGTCATTATGAAAGGTAGTATGTTATCGAGATTTTTGTTACTCCAATGGATGGTAGCCTTGTCATTATGGAAGGTAGTCTGTTCTCCCAATTTTTGTTACTCTAATGGATGGTAGCCTTGCCCTCATGGAAGGTAGTTTGTCGTTGTGATTTCTGATACTCCAATGGATGGTAGCCTTGTCATTATGGAAGTTAGTCTGTTGTCAAGATTTCTATTACTCCAATGGATGGTAGCCTTGTCATTATGGAAGGTAGTATGTTGTCGATATCTTTGTTACTCCAATGGATGGTAGCCTTCTCATTATGGAAGGTAGTTTGTTGTCGAGATTTTTGTTACTCCAATGGATGGTAGCCTTTTCATTATGGAAGGTAGTCTTTGGTTGAAATTTTTGTTACTCCAATGGATGGTAGCCTTGTCATTATGGAAGGTAGTCTGTCATTGTGATTTCTGAAACTCCAATGGATGGTAGCCTGGTCATTATGAAAGGTAGTCTGTTGTCCAGATTTTTGTTACTCTAATGGATGGTAGCCTTGTCATTATGGAAGGTAGTCTATTGTAGATATTTTTGTTATTCCAATGGATGTATCCTTCTCATTAAGGAAGGTGGTTTTTTATCGAGATTTTTGTTACTCTAATGGATGGTAGCCTTGCCCTTATCGAAGGTAGTCTGTTGTCAAGATTTTTGATACCCCAATAGATGGTAATCTTGTCATTATGGAAGGTAGTTTTTTGTCGAGATTTTTGTTATTCCAATGGATGGTAGCCTTGTCAATATAGAAGGTAGTCTATTGTCGAGATTTATTTTATTCCAATGGATGGTGGCCTTGTAACTACTGAAGGTAATCTGTTGTCGATATTTTTGTTACCCCAATGGATGCAGCCTTTTGATTATGGAAGGTAGACCGTTATCGAGATTTTTGTTATTCCATTGGATGGTAGCCTTGTCATTATGGAAGGTGGTCTGTTGTCGAGATTTTTTTTATTACAATGGATGGTAACCTTGTCTTTATGGAAGGTAGTATTTTTTTGAGATTTTTGTTACTCCAGTGGATGGTAGCCTTATCATTATGGAAGGTAGTCTGTTGTCCATATTTTTGTTACTCCAAAGGATGGTAGCCTTATCATTATGGAAGGTAGTCTTTTGTCGAGATTTTGTTTACTAAAATGGACGGTAGCCTTGTCATTATTGAAGGTAGTCTGTTGTCTATATATATGTTACTCCAATGGATGATAGCCTTGACGTTATTGAAGGTAGTATGTTGTTGAGATTTTGTTTACTCCAATGGATGGTAGCCTTGTCATTATAGAAGGTAGTCTGTTGTCGAGATTTTTGTTACTCCAATTGATGGTAGCCCTGTCATTACGGAAGGTAATATGTTGTCGAGATTTTTTTTACTCTAGTGGATGGTAGCCTTATCATTATGGAAGGTAGTATGTCATTGAGATTTCTGTTACTCTAAAGGATGTTAGCCTTGTCATTATGGAAGGTAGTCTATTGTCGAGATTTTTGTTATTCCAATGGATGGTATCCTTCTCATTATGGAAGGTAGTATTTTGTCGAGATTTTTGTTACTACAATGGATGGTAGCCTTGCCATTATGGAAGGTAGTCGGTTGTTCAGTTTTTTGTTACTCCAATGGATTGTAGCCTTGTCATTATGCAAGGTAGTCGGTTGTTATGATTTTTGTTACTCCAACGGATGGTAGCCTTGTCATTATGGAAGGTAGTCTATTGTCGAGATTTTTGTTATTCCAATTGATGGTAGCCTTGTCATTATTGAAGGTAGTTTTTTGTCGAGATTTTTGTTGCTCCAATGGATGATAGCCTTGTCATTATAGAAGGTAGTTTGTTGTAGAGATTTTTGTTACCCCAATGGATGGTAGCCTTGTCATTATGGAAGGTAGTTTGTTGTCGAGATTTTTGTTACTCCATTGAATGTTAGCCTTGTCATTATGGAAGGTAGTCTGTCTTTGAGATTTCTGTTACTCCAATGGATTTTAGCCGTGTCATTATGGAAGGTAGTCTATAGTTCAGATTTTTGTTACTCCAATGGATGGTAGCCTTGTCATTATGGAAGGTAGTCTATTGTCGAGATTTTTGTTATTCCAATTGATGGTAGCCTTGTCATTATGGAAGGTAGTTTTTTGTCGAGATTTTTGTTGCTCCAATGGATGGTAACCTTGTCATTATGGAAGGTAGTCTGTTGTCGGGATTTTTGTTATTCCATTGGATGGTAGCCTTGTCATTATAAAAGGTAGTCTGTTGGCGATATTTTTGTTACTCTAATGGATGGTAGCCTTGTCATTATGGAAGGTAGTCTGTTGACGTTATTTTTTTTATTCCATTGGATGGTAGCCTTGTCATTATGAAAGGTAGTCTGTTGTCGAGATTTTTGTTATTCTAATGGATAATAACCTTGTCATTATGGAAGTTAGTCTTTTGTTGATTTCTTTGTTACACCAATGGATGATAGCCTTGTCATAATGCAAGGTAGTCTGTTGTTCATATTTTTGTTACTCCAATGGATGGTAGCCTTGTCATTATGGAAGGTAGTCTATTGTAGAGATTTTAGTTATTCCAATGAATGTATCCTGCTCATTAAGGAAGGTAGTTTTTTGTCGAGATTTTTGTTACTCTAATGCATGGTAGCCTTGCCCTTATGGAAGGTAGTCTGTTGTCAAGATTTTTGTTACCCCAATAGATGGTAACCTTGTCATTATGGAAGGTAGTTTTTTTTCGAGATTTTTGTTACTCCAATGGATGAAAGCCTTGTCATTATGGAAGGTAGTCTGTTGTCGATATTTTTGTTACTCCAATGGATGGTAGCCTTGTCATTATGGAAGGTAGTTTGTCGTCGAGATTTTTGATATTCGAATGGATAGTAAGCTTGTCATTATTGAAGGTAGTTTTTTGTCGAGATTTTTGTTGCTCCAATGGATGGTAGCCTTGTCATTATGGAAGGAAGTTTGTTGTAGATATTTTTGTTACCCCAATGGATGGTAGCCTTGTCATTATGGAAGGTAGTTTGTTGTCGAGATTTTTGTTACTCCATTGAATGTTAGCCTTGTCATTATGGAAGGTAGTCTGTGTTTGAGATTTCTGTTACTCCAATGGATTGTAGCCGTGTCATTATGGAAGGTAGTCTATAGTTCAGATTTTTGTTACTCCAATGGATGGTAGCCTTGTCATTATGGAAGGTAGTCTATTGTCGAGATTTTTGTTATTCCAATTGATGGTAGCCTTGTCATTATGGAAGGTAGTTTTTTGTCGAGATTTTTGTTGCTCCAATGGATGGTAACCTTGTCATTATGGAAGGTAGTCTGTTGTCGGGATTTTTGTTATTCCAATTGATGGTAGCCTTGTCATTATGGAAGGTAGTCTATTGTCGAGATTTTTGTTATTCCAATGGATGGTAGCCTTCTCATTATGGAAGGTAGTTTTTAGCGAGATTTTTGTTACTCCAATGGATGGTAGCCTTGCCATTATGGGAGGGAGTCTGTTGTCAAGATTTTTGTTTCCCCAATAGATGGTAACCTTGTCATTATGGAAGGTAGTTTTTTTGTCGAGATTTTAATTACTCCAATGGATGGTAGCATTGTCATTATGAAAGGTATTATGGTGTCGATATTATTGTTACCCCAATGGATGAAGCCTTGTCATTATGGAAGGTAGTCTATTGTCAAGATTTTTGTTACTCCAATGGATGGTAGCCTTGTCATTATGGAAGGTAATCTGTCGTTGATATTTCTGTTACTCCAATGGATTGTAGCCTTGTCATTATGGAAGGTAGTTTGTTCTTCAAATTTTTGTTATTCCAATGGATGGTAGCCTTGTCATTATGGAAGGTAGTCTATTGTCGAGATTTTTTTATTCCAATGGATGGTAGCCTTGTCATTATGGAAGGTAGTTTTTTGTCGAGATTTTAATTACTCCAATGGATGGTAGCGTTGTCTTTACGGAAGGTATTATGTTGTCGAGACTTTTGTTACTCCAATGGATGGTAGCCTTGTCATTATGGAAGGTAGTCTGTCGTTGATATTACTGTTACTCCAATGGATCCTAGCCTTGTCATTATGGAAGGTAGTTTGTTCTTTAAATTTTTGTTACTCCAATGGATTGTAGCCTTGTCATAATGGAAGGTAATCTGTTGTCGATATTTTTGTTATTCCAATGAAATGTAACCTTGTCATTATCGAAGGTAGTATTTTATCGAGATTTTTGTTACTCCAATGGATGATAGCCTTGTCATTATGGAAGGTAGTATGTTGTCGATATTTTTGTTACTCCAATGGATGGTAGCCTTGTCATTATGGAAGGTAGTTTGTCGTCGAGATTTTTGATATTCGAATGGATAGTAAGCTTGTCATTATTGAAGGTAGTTTTTTGTCGAGATTTTTTTTACTCCAATGGATGGTAGCCTTGTTATTATTGAAGTTAGTCTATTGTCGATATCTTTGTTACTCCAATGGATGATAGCCTTGTCATTATGGAAGGTAGTTTTTTGTCGAGATTTTTTTTACTCCGATGGATGGTAGCCTTGTCATTATGGAAGGCAGTTTGTTGTCACGATTTTGTTACTCTAATGGATGGTAGGCTTTTCATTATAGAACATAGTCTGTTGTTGATATTTTTGTTACTCCAATGGATGGTAGCCTTGTCATTTTGGAAGGTACTCTATTGTCGAAATTTTTGTTACTCCAATGGATGGTAGCCTTGTTATTATGCAAGGTAGTCGGTTGTTCAGATTTTTGTTACTCCAATGGATGGTAGCCTTGTCATTATGGAAGGTAGTCTATTGTCGAGATTTTTGTTATTCCAATTGATGGTAGCCTTGTCATTATGGAAGGTAGTTTTTTGTGGATATTTTGGTTGCTCAAATGGATGGTAGCCTTGTCATTATGGAGGGTAGTTTGTTGTCGAGATTTTTGTTACCCTAATGGATGGTAGCCTTGTCATTATGGAAGGTAGTCTGTTGACGAGATTTTTGTTACTCCAATGAATGGTAGCCTTGTCATTATGGAAGGTAGTATGTCTTTGAGATTTCCGTTACTCCAATGGATGGTAGCCTTGTCATTATGAAATGTAGTATGTTGTCGATATTTTTGTTACTCCATTGAATGGTAGCCTTGTCATTATTCAAGGTAGTCTGTTGTTCAAATTTTTGTTACTCCAATGGAGGGTAACCTTGTCATTATGGAAGGTAGTATTTTGCCGAGATTTTTGTTACTCAAATGGATGGTAGCCTTGTCATTATTCAAGCTAGTCTGTTGTCGATATCTTTGTTACTCCAATGGATGATAGCCTTGTCATTATGGAAGGTAGTCTGTTGTCGAGATTTTTGTTACTCCAATGGATGGTAGCCTTGTCATTATGAAAGGTAGTCTGCTATCAATATTTTTTTTATTCCATTGGACGGTAGCCTTGTCCTTATGGAAGGTAGTTGGTTGTTGAGATTTTTGTTATTCCAATGGATGGTAACCTTATCATTATGGAAGTTAGTCTTTTGTCGATATCTTTGTTACTCCAATGGATTATAGCCTTGTCATTATGCAAGGTAGTCTGTTGTTCATAATTTTGTTATTCCAATGGATGGTAGCCTTGTCATTATGGAAGGTAGTATGTCTTTGATATTTCCGTTACTCCAATGGATGGTGGACTTGTCATTATGAAATGTAGTATGTTATCGATATTTTTTTTATTACAATGGATGTTAGCCTTGTCATTATTCAAGGTAGTCTGTTGTTCATATTTTTGTTACTCCAATGGAGGGTAACCTTGTCATTATGGAAGGTAGTCTTTTGTCGAGATTTCTGTTACTCAAATGGATGGTATCCTTGTCATTATTGAAGGTAGTATGTCTTTGATATTTCCGTTACTCCAATGGATGGTATCCTTGTCATTATGAAATGTAGTATGTTGTCGATATTTTTGTTATTCCATTGGATGGTAGCCTCATCGTTATTCAAGGTAGTCTGTTGTTCAGATTTCTGTTACTCCAATGGAGGGTAACCTTGTCATTATGGAAGTTAGTCTTTTGTCGAGATTTTTGTTACTCTAATGGATGGTAGCCTTGTCATTATGGAAGGTAGTTTTTTGTCGAGATTTTTGTTACTCCAATGGATGGTAGCCTTGTCATTATTGAAGGTATTTTGTCGTCAATATCTTTCTTACTCCAATAGATGATAGCCTTGTCATTAGGGAAGGTAGTTTGTTGTCAAGATTTTTTTTACTCCAATGGATGGTAGCCTTGTCATTATGGAAGGTAGTCTGTTGTCACGATTTTGTTACTCTAATGGATGGTAGGCTTGTCATTATAGAACATAGTTTGTTGTTGATACTTTTGTTACTTCAATGGATGGTAGCCTTGTCATTATGGAAGGTAGTCTATTGTCGAGATTTTTGTTATTCCAATTGATGGTAGCCTTGTAATTATGGAAGGTAGTTTTTTGTCGAGATTTTTGTTGCTGCAATGGATGGTAACCTTGTCATTATGGAAGGTAGTCTGTTGTCGGGATTTTTGTTATTCCATTGGATGGTAGCCTTGTCATTATAAAAGGTAGTCTGTTGGCGATATTTTTGTTACTCTAATGGATGGTAGCCTTGTCATTATGGAAGGTAGTCTGTTGACGTGATTTTTTTTATTCCATTGGATGGTAGCCTTGTCATTATGAAATGTAGTCTGTTGTCGAGATTTTTGTTATTCTAATGGATAATAACCTTGTCATTATGGAAGTTAGTCTTTTGTTGATTTCTTTGTTACACCAATGGATGATAGCCTTGTCATAATGCAAGGTAGTCTGTTGTTCATATTTTTGTTACTCCAATGGATGGTAGCCTTGTCACTATGGAAGGTAGTCTATTGTAGAGATTTTTGTTATTCCAATGAATGTATCCTGCTCATTAAGGAAGGTAGTTTTTTGTCGAGATTTTTGTTACTCTAATGCATGGTAGCCTTGCCCTTATGGAAGGTAGTCTGTTGTCAAGATTTTTGTTACCCCAATAGATGGTAACCTTGTCATTATGGAAGGTAGTTTTTTTTCGAGATTTTTGTTACTCCAATGGATGAAAGCCTTGACAATATGGAAGGTAGTCTGTTCTCGAGATTTTTGTTACCCCAATGGATGTAGTCTTGTCATTATGGAAGGTAGTCTGTTGTTATGATTTTTGTTACTCCAATGGATGGTAGCTTTGTCATTATGGAAGGTAGTCTATTGTCGAGATTTTTGTTATTCCAATTGATGGTAGCCTTGTCATTATGGAAGGTAGTTTTTTGTCGAGATTTTTGTTGCTCCAATGGATGGTAGAATTGTCATTATGGAAGGTAGTTTGTTGTAGAGATTTTTGTTACCCCAATGGATGGAAGCCTTGTCATTATGGAAGGTAGTTTGTTGTCGAGATTTTTGTTACTCCATTGAATGTTAGCCTTGTCATTATGGAAGGTAGTCTGTCTTTGAGATTTCTGTTACTCCAATGGATTGTAGCCGTGTCATTATGGAAGGTAGTCTATAGTTCAGATTTTTGTTACTCCAATGGATGGTAGCCTTGTCATTATGGAAGGTAGTCTATTGTCGAGATTTTTGTTATTCCAATTGATGGTAGCCTTGTCATTATGGAAGGTAGTTTTTTGTCGAGATTTTTGTTGCTCCAATGGATGGTAACCTTGTCATTATGGAAGGTAGTCTGTTGTCGGGATTTTTGTTATTCCATTGGATGGTAGCCTTGTCATTATAAAAGGTAGTCTGTTGGCGATATTTTTGTTACTCTAATGGATGGTAGCCTTGTCTTTATGGAAGGTAGTCTGTTGACGTGATTTTTTTTATTCCATTGGATGGTAGCCTTGTCATTATGAAAGGTAGTCTGTTGTCGAGATTTTTGTTATTCTAATGGATAGTAACCTTGTCATTATGGAAGTTAGTCTTTTGTCGATTTCTTTGTTACACCAATGGATGATAGCCTTGTCATAATGCAAGGTAGTCTGTTGTTCATATTTTTGTTACTACAATGGATTGTAGCCTTGTCATTATGGAAGGTAGTCTATTGTAGAGATTTTTGTTATTCCAATGAATGTATCCTGCTCATTAAGGAAGGTAGTTTTTTGTCGAGATTTTTGTTACTCCAATGGATGATAGCCTTGTCATTATGCAAGGTAGTCTGTTGTTCATATTTTTGTTACTCTGATGGATGGTATCCTTGTCATTATGGAAGGTAGTCTATTGTCGAGATTTTTGTTATTCCAATGGATGGTAGCCTTCTCATTATGGAAGGTAGTTTTTAGCGAGATTTTTGTTACTCCAATGGATGGTAGCCTTGCCATTATGGGAGGGAGTCTATTGTCAAGATTTTTGTTTCCCCAATAGATGGTAACCTTGTCATTATGGAAGGTAGTTTTTTGTCGAGATTTTAATTACTCCAATGGATGGTAGCATTGTCATTATGAAAGGTATTATGGTGTCGATATTATTGTTACCCCAATGGATGAAGCCTTGTCATTATGGAAGGTAGTCTATTGTCAAGATTTTTGTTACTCCAATGGATGGTAGCCTTGTCATTATGGAAGGTAATCTGTCGTTGATATTTCTGTTACTCCAATGGATTGTAGCCTTGTCATTATGGAAGGTAGTTTGTTCTTCAAATTTTTGTTATTCCAATGGATGGTAGCCTTGTCGTTATGGAAGGTAGTCTATTGTCGAGATTTTTTTATTCCAATGGATGGTAGCCTTGTCATTATGGAAGGTAGTTTTTTGTCGAGATTTTAATTACTCCAATGGATGGTAGCGTTGTCTTTACGGAAGGTATTATGTTGTCGAGACTTTTGTTACTCCAATGGATGGTAGCCTTGTCATTATGGAAGGTAGTATGTCGTTGATATTTCTGTTACTCCAATGGATCCTAGCCTTGTCATTATGGAAGGTAGTTTGTTCTTTAAATTTTTGTTACTCCAATGGATTGTAGCCTTGTCATAATGGAAGGTAATTTGTTGTCGATATTTTTGTTATTCCAATGAAATGTAACCTTGTCATTATCGAAGGTAGTATTTTATCGAGATTTTTGTTACTCCAATGGATGATAGCCTTGTCATTATGGAAGGTAGTATGTTGTCGATATTTTTGTTACTCCAATGGATGGTAGCCTTGTCATTATGGAAGGTAGTTTGTCGTCGAGATTTTTGATATTCGAATGGATGGTAAGCTTGTCATTATTGAAGGTAGTTTTTTGTCGAGATTTTTTTTACTCCAATGGATGGTAGCCTTGTTATTATTGAAGTTAGTCTATTGTCGATATCTTTGTTACTCCAATGGATGATAGCCTTGTCATTATGGAAGGTAGTTTTTTGTCGAGATTTTTTTTACTCCGATGGATGGTAGCCTTGTCATTATGGAAGGCAGTTTGTTGTCACGATTTTGTTACTCTAATGGATGGTAGGCTTTTCATTATAGAACATAGTCTGTTGTTGATATTTTTGTTACTCCAATGGATGGTAGCCTTGTCATTTTGGAAGGTACTCTATTGTCGAAATTTTTGTTACTCCAATGGATGGTAGCGTTGTTATTATGCAAGGTAGTCGGTTGTTCAGATTTTTGTTACTCCAATGGATGGTAGCCTTGTCATTATGGAAGGTAGTCTATTGTCGAGATTTTTGTTATTCCAATTGATGGTAGCCTTGTCATTATGGAAGGTAGTTTTTTGTGGATATTTTGGTTGCTCAAATGGATTGTAGCCTTGTCATTATGGAAGGTAGTTTGTTGTCGAGATTTTTGTTACCCTAATGGATGGTAGCCTTGTCATTATGGAAGGTAGTCTGTTGACGAGATTTTTGTTACTCCAATGAATGGTAGCCTTGTCATTATGGAAGGTAGTATGTCTTTGAGATTTCCGTTACTCCAATGGATGGTAGCCTTGTCATTATGAAATGTAGTATGTTGTCGATATTTTTGTTACTCCATTGAATGGTAGCCTTGTCATTATTCAAGGTAGTCTGTTGTTCAAATTTTTGTTACTCCAATGGAGGGTAACCTTGTCATTATGGAAGGTAGTATTTTGCCGAGATTTTTGTTACTCAAATGGATGGTAGCCTTGTCATTATTCAAGGTAGTCTGTTGTCGATATCTTTGTTACTCCAATGGATGATAGCCTTGTCATTATGGAAGGTAGTCTGTTGTCGAGATTTTTGTTACTCCAATGGATGGTAGCCTTGTCATTATGGAAGGTAGTCTGCTATCAATATTTTTTTTATTCCATTGGACGGTAGCCTTGTCATTATGGAAGGTAGTTGGTTGTTGAGATTTTTGTTATTCCAATGGATGGTAACCTTTTCATTATGGAAGTTAGTCTTTTGTCGATATCTTTGTTACTCCAATGGATTATAGCCTTGTCATTATGCAAGGTAGTCTGTTGTTCATAATTTTGTTATTCCAATGGATGGTAGCCTTGTCATTATGGAAGGTAGTATGTCTTTGAGATTTCCGTGACTCCAATGGATGGTGGACTTGTCATTATGAAATGTAGTATGTTATCGATATTTTTTTTATTCCAATGGATGTTAGCCTTGTCATTATTCAAGGTAGTCTGTTGTTCAGATTTTTGTTACTCCAATGGATGGTAACCTTGTCATTATGGAAGGTAGTCTTTTGTCGAGATTTATGTTACTCAAATGGATGGTATCCTTGTCATTATTGAAGGTAGTATGTCTTTGATATTTCCGTTACTCCAATGGATGGTATTCTTGTCATTATGAAATGTAGTATGTTGTCGATATTTTTGTTATTCCATTGGATGGTAGCCTCATCGTTATTCAAGGTAGTCTGTTGTTCAGATTTTTGTTACTCCAATGGAGGGTAACCTTGTCATTATCGAAGTTAGTCTTTTGTCGAGATTTTTGTTACTCTAATGGATGGTAGCCTTGTCATTATGGAAGGTAGTTTTTTGTCGAGATTTTTGTTACTCCAATGGATGGTAGCCTTGTCATTATTGAAGGTATTTTGTCGTCAATATCTTTCTTACTCCAATAGATGATAGCCTTGTCATTAGGGAAGGTAGTTTGTTGTCAAGATTTTTTTTACTCCAATGGATGGTAGCCTTGTCATTATGGAAGGTAGTCTGTTGTCACGATTTTGTTACTCTAATGGATGGTAGGCTTGTCATTACAGAACATAGTTTGTTGTTGATATTTTTTTTACTTCAATGGATGGTAGCCTTGTCATTATGGAAGGTAGTCTATTGTCGAGATTTTTGTTATTCCAATTGATGGTAGCCTTGTCATTATGGAAGGTAGTTTTTTGTGGATATTTTGGTTGCTCAAATGGATTGTAGCCTTGTCATTATGGAAGGTAGTTTGTTGTCGAGATTTTTGTTACCCTAATGGATGGTAGCCTTGTCATTATGGAAGGTAGTCTGTTGACGAGATTTTTGTTACTCCAATGAATGATAGCCTTGTCATTATGGAAGGTAGTATGTCTTTGAGATTTCCGTTACTCCAATGGATGGTAGCCTTGTCATTATGAAATGTAGTATGTTGTCGATATTTTTGTTACTCCATTGAATGGTAGCCTTGTCATTATTCAAGGTAGTCTGTTGTTCAAATTTTTGTTACTCCAATGGAGGGTAACCTTGTCATTATGGAAGGTAGTATTTTGCCGAGATTTTTGTTACTCAAATGGATGGTAGCCTTGTCATTATTCAAGGTAGTCTGTTGTCGATATCTTTGTTACTCCAATGGATGATAGCCTTGTCATTATGGAAGGTAGTCTGTTGTCGAGATTTTTGTTACTCCAATGGATGGTAGCCTTGTCATTATGGAAGGTAGTCTGCTATCAATATTTTTTTTATTCCATTGGACGGTAGCCTTGTCATTATGGAAGGTAGTTGGTTGTTGAGATTTTTGTTATTCCAATGGATGGTAACCTTTTCATTATGGAAGTTAGTCTTTTGTCGATATCTTTGTTACTCCAATGGATTATAGCCTTGTCATTATGCAAGGTAGTCTGTTGTTCATAATTTTGTTATTCCAATGGATGGTAGCCTTGTCATTATGGAAGGTAGTATGTCTTTGAGATTTCCGTGACTCCAATGGATGGTGGACTTGTCATTATGAAATGTAGTATGTTATCGATATTTTTTTTATTCCAATGGATGTTAGCCTTGTCATTATTCAAGGTAGTCTGTTGTTCAGATTTTTGTTACTCCAATGGATGGTAACCTTGTCATTATGGAAGGTAGTCTTTTGTCGAGATTTATGTTACTCAAATGGATGGTATCCTTGTCATTATTGAAGGTAGTATGTCTTTGATATTTCCGTTACTCCAATGGATGGTATTCTTGTCATTATGAAATGTAGTATGTTGTCGATATTTTTGTTATTCCATTGGATGGTAGCCTCATCGTTATTCAAGGTAGTCTGTTGTTCAGATTTTTGTTACTCCAATGGAGGGTAACCTTGTCATTATCGAAGTTAGTCTTTTGTCGAGATTTTTGTTACTCTAATGGATGGTAGCCTTGTCATTATGGAAGGTAGTTTTTTGTCGAGATTTTTGTTACTCCAATGGATGGTAGCCTTGTCATTATTGAAGGTATTTTGTCGTCAATATCTTTCTTACTCCAATAGATGATAGCCTTGTCATTAGGGAAGGTAGTTTGTTGTCAAGATTTTTTTTACTCCAATGGATGGTAGCCTTGTCATTATGGAAGGTAGTCTGTTGTCACGATTTTGTTACTCTAATGGATGGTAGGCTTGTCATTACAGAACATAGTTTGTTGTTGATATTTTTTTTACTTCAATGGATGGTAGCCTTGTCATTATGGAAGGTAGTCTATTGTCGAGATTTTTGTTATTCCAATTGATGGTAGCCTTGTAATTATGGAAGGTAGTTTTTTGTCGAGATTTTTGTTGCTCCAATGGATGGTAACCTTGTCATTATGGAAGGTAGTCTGTTGTCGGGATTTTTGTTATTCCATTGGATGGTAGCCTTGTCATTATAAAAGGTAGTCTGTTGGCGATATTTTTGTTACTATAATGGATGGTAGCCTTGTCATTATGGAAGGTAGTCTGTTGACGTGATTTTTTTTATTCCATTGGATGGTAGCCTTGTCATTATGAAAGGTAGTCTGTTGTCGAGATTTTTGTTATTCTAATGGATAATAACCTTGTCATTATGGAAGTTAGTCTTTTGTTGATTT
The DNA here is from genome assembly GCA_948472305.1 of Vicia faba. Taxonomy (NCBI): domain Eukaryota; kingdom Viridiplantae; phylum Streptophyta; class Magnoliopsida; order Fabales; family Fabaceae; genus Vicia; species Vicia faba. Next base: position 559,494,469 of record OX451739.1, read on the forward strand.
CTTTGTTACACCAACGGATGATAGCCTTGTCATAATGCAAGGTAGTCTGTTGTTCATATTTTTGTTACTCCAATGGATGGTAGCCTTGTAATTATGGAAGGTAGTCTATTGTAGAGATTTTTGTTATTCCAATGAATGTATCCTGCTCATGAAGGAAGGTAGTTTTTTGTCGAGATTTTTGTTACTCTAATGCATGGTAGCCTTGCCCTTATGGAAGGTAGTCTGTTGTCAAGATTTTTGTTACCCCAATAGATGGTAACCTTGTCATTATGGAAGGTAGTTTTTTTTCGAGATTTTTGTTACTCCAATGGATGAAAGCCTTGACAATATGGAAGGTAGTCTGTTCTCGAGATTTTTGTTACCCCAATGGATGTAGTCTTGTCATTATGGAAGGTAGTCTGTTGTTATGATTTTTGTTACTCCAATGGATGGTAGCCTTGTCATTATGGAAGGTAGTCTATTGTCGAGATTTTTGTTATTCCAATTGATGGTAGCCTTGTCATTATGGAAGGTAGTTTTTTGTCGAGATTTTTGTTGCTCCAATGGATGGTAGCCTTGTCATTATGGAAGGTAGTTTGTTGTAGAGATTTTTGTTACCCCAATGGATGGTAGCCTTGTCATTATGGAAGGTAGTTTGTTGTCGAGATTTTTGTTACTCCATTGAATGTTAGCCTTGTCATTATGGAAGGTAGTCTGTCTTTGAGATTTCTGTTACTCCAATGGATTGTAGCCGTGTCATTATGGAAGGTAGTCTATAGTTCAGATTTTTGTTACTCCAATGGATGGTAGCCTTGTCATTATGGAAGGTAGTCTATTGTCGAGATTTTTGTTATTCCAATTGATGGTAGCCTTGTCATTATGGAAGGTAGTTTTTTGTCGAGATTTTTGTTGCTCCAATGGATGGTAACCTTGTCATTATGGAAGGTAGTCTGTTGTCGGGATTTTTGTTATTCCATTGGATGGTAGCCTTGTCATTATAAAAGGTAGTCTATTGGCGATATTTTTGTTACTCTAATGGATGGTAGCCTTGTCTTTATGGAAGGTAGTCTGTTGACGTGATTTTTTTTATTCCATTGGATGGTAGCCTTGTCATTATGAATGGTAGTCTGTTGTCGAGATTTTTGTTATTCTAATGGATAGTAACCTTGTCATTATGGAAGTTAGTCTTTTGTCGATTTCTTTGTTACACCAATGGATGATAGCCTTGTCATAATGCAAGGTAGTCTGTTGTTCATATTTTTGTTACTACAATGGATTGTAGCCTTGTCATTATGGAAGGTAGTCTATTGTAGAGATTTTTGTTATTCCAATGAATGTATCCTGCTCATTAAGGAAGGTAGTTTTTTGTCGAGATTTTTGTTACTCCAATGGATGATAGCCTTGTCATTATGCAGGGTAGTCTGTTGTTCATATTTTTGTTACTCTGATGGATGGTATCCTTGTCATTATGGAAGGTAGTCTATTGTCGAGATTTTTGTTATTCCAATGGATGGTAGCCTTCTCATTATGGAAGGTAGTTTTTAGCGAGATTTTTGTTACTCCAATGGATGGTAGCCTTGCCATTATGGGAGGGAGTCTGTTGTCAAGATTTTTGTTTCCCCAATAGATGGTAACCTTGTCATTATGGAAGGTAGTTTTTTGTCGAGATTTTAATTACTCCAATGGATGGTAGCATTGTCATTATGAAAGGTATTATGGTGTCGATATTATTGTTACCCCAATGGATGAAGCCTTGTCATTATGGAAGGTAGTCTATTGTCAAGATTTTTGTTACTCCAATGGATGGTAGCCTTGTCATTATGGAAGGTAATCTGTCGTTGATATTTCTGTTACTCCAATGGATTGTAGCCTTGTCATTATGGAAGGTAGTTTGTTCTTCAAATTTTTGTTATTCCAAATGATGGTAGCCTTGTCATTATGGAAGGTAGTCTATTGTCGAGATTTTTTTATTCCAATGGATGGTAGCCTTGTCATTATGGAAGGTAGTTTTTTGTCGAGATTTTAATTACTCCAATGGATGGTAGCGTTGTCTTTACGGAAGGTATTATGTTGTCGAGACTTTTGTTACTCCAATGGATGGTAGCCTTGTCATTATGGAAGGTAGTCTGTCGTTGATATTTCTGTTACTCCAATGGATCCTAGCCTTGTCATTATGGAAGGTAGTTTGTTCTTTAAATTTTTGTTACTCCAATGGATTGTAGCCTTGTCATAATGGAAGGTAATCTGTTGTCGATATTTTTGTTATTCCAATGAAATGTAACCTTGTCATTATCGAAGGTAGTATATTATCGAGATTTTTGTTACTCCAATGGATGATAGCCTTGTCATTATGGAAGGTAGTATGTTGTCGATATTTTTGTTACTCCAATGGATGGTAGCCTTGTCATTATGGAAGGTAGTTTGTCGTCGAGATTTTTGATATTCGAATGGATGGTAAGCTTGTCATTATTGAAGGTAGTTTTTTGTCGAGATTTTTTTTACTCCAATGGATGGTAGCCTTGTTATTATTGAAGTTAGTCTATTGTCGATATCTTTGTTACTCCATTGGATGATAGCCTTGTCATTATGGAAGGTAGTTTTTTGTCGAGATTTTTTTTACTCCGATGGATGGTAGCCTTGTCATTATGGAAGGCAGTTTGTTGTCACGATTTTGTTACTCTAATGGATGGCAGGCTTTTCATTATAGAACATAGTCTGTTGTTGATATTTTTGTTACTCCAATGGATGGTAGCCTTGTCATTTTGGAAGGTACTCTATTGTCGAAATTTTTGTTACTCCAATGGATGGTAGCGTTGTTATTATGCAAGGTAGTCGGTTGTTCAGATTTTTGTTACTCCAATGGATGGTAGCCTTGTCATTATAGAAGGTAGTCTATTGTCGAGATTTTTGTTATTCCAATTGATGGTAGCCTTGTCATTATGGAAGGTAGTTTTTTGTGGATATTTTGGTTGCTCAAATGGATTGTAGCCTTGTCATTATGGAAGGTAGTTTGTTGTCGAGATTTTTGTTACCCTAATGGATGGTAGCCTTGTCATTATGGAAGGTAGTCTGTTGACGAGATTTTTGTTACTCCAATGAATGGTAGCCTTGTCATTATGGAAGGTAGTATGTCTTTGAGATTTCCGTTACTCCAATGGATGGTAGCCTTGTCATTATGAAATGTAGTATGTTGTCGATATTTTTGTTACTCCATTGAATGGTAGCCTTGTCATTATTCAAGGTAGTCTGTTGTTCAAATTTTTGTTACTCCAATGGAGGGTAACCTTGTCATTATGGAAGGTAGTATTTTGCCGAGATTTTTGTTACTCAAATGGATGGTAGCCTTGTCATTATTCAAGGTAGTCTGTTGTCGATATCTTTGTTACTCCAATGGATGATAGCCTTGTCATTATGGAAGGTAGTCTGTTGTCGAGATTTTTGTTACTCCAATGGATGGTAGCCTTGTCATTATGGAAGGTAGTCTGCTATCAATATTTTTTTTATTCCATTGGACGGTAGCCTTGTCATTATGGAAGGTAGTTGGTTGTTGAGATTTTTGTTATTCCAATGGATGGTAACCTTTTCATTATGGAAGTTAGTCTTTTGTCGATATCTTTGTTACTCCAATGGATTATAGCCTTGTCATTATGCAAGGTAGTCTGTTGTTCATAATTTTGTTATTCCAATGGATGGTAGCCTTGTCATTATGGAAGGTAGTATGTCTTTGAGATTTCCGTGACTCCAATGGATGGTGGACTTGTCATTATGAAATGTAGTATGTTATCGATATTTTTTTATTCCAATGGATGTTAGCCTTGTCATTATTCAAGGTAGTCTGTTGTTCAGATTTTTGTTACTCCAATGGATGGTAACCTTGTCATTATGGAAGGTAGTCTTTTGTCGAGATTTATGTTACTCAAATGGATGGTATCCTTGTCATTATTGAAGGTAGTATGTCTTTGATATTTCCGTTACTCCAATGGATGGTATTCTTGTCATTATGAAATGTAGTATGTTGTCGATATTTTTGTTATTCCATTGGATGGTAGCCTCATCGTTATTCAAGGTAGTCTGTTGTTCAGATTTTTGTTACTCCAATGGAGGGTAACCTTGTCATTATCGAAGTTAGTCTTTTGTCGAGATTTTTGTTACTCTAATGGATGGTAGCCTTGTCATTATGGAAGGTAGTTTTTTGTCGAGATTTTTGTTACTCCAATGGATGGTAGCCTTGTCATTATTGAAGGTATTTTGTCGTCAATATCTTTCTTACTCCAATAGATGATAGCCTTGTCATTAGGGAAGGTAGTTTGTTGTCAAGATTTTTTTTACTCCAATGGATGGTAGCCTTGTCATTATGGAAGGTAGTCTGTTGTCACGATTTTGTTACTCTAATGGATGGTAGGCTTGTCATTACAGAACATAGTTTGTTGTTGATATTTTTTTTACTTCAATGGATGGTAGCCTTGTCATTATGGAAGGTAGTCTATTGTCGAGATTTTTGTTATTCCAATTGATGGTAGCCTTGTAATTATGGAAGGTAGTTTTTTGTCGAGATTTTTGTTGCTCCAATGGATGGTAACCTTGTCATTATGGAAGGTAGTCTGTTGTCGGGATTTTTGTTATTCCATTGGATGGTAGCCTTGTCATTATAAAAGGTAGTCTGTTGGCGATATTTTTGTTACTATAATGGATGGTAGCCTTGTCATTATGGAAGGTAGTCTGTTGACGTGATTTTTTTTATTCCATTGGATGGTAGCCTTGTCATTATGAAAGGTAGTCTGTTGTCGAGATTTTTGTTATTCTAATGGATAATAACCTTGTCATTATGGAAGTTAGTCTTTTGTTGATTTCTTTGTTACACCAACGGATGATAGCCTTGTCATAATGCAAGGTAGTCTGTTGTTCATATTTTTGTTACTCCAATGGATGGTAGCCTTGTAATTATGGAAGGTAGTCTATTGTAGAGATTTTTGTTATTCCAATGAATGTATCCTGCTCATGAAGGAAGGTAGTTTTTTGTCGAGATTTTTGTTACTCTAATGCATGGTAGCCTTGCCCTTATGGAAGGTAGTCTGTTGTCAAGATTTTTGTTACCCCAATAGATGGTAACCTTGTCATTATGGAAGGTAGTTTTTTTTCGAGATTTTTGTTACTCCAATGGATGAAAGCCTTGACAATATGGAAGGTAGTCTGTTCTCGAGATTTTTGTTACCCCAATGGATGTAGTCTTGTCATTATGGAAGGTAGTCTGTTGTTATGATTTTTGTTACTCCAATGGATGGTAGCCTTGTCATTATGGAAGGTAGTCTATTGTCGAGATTTTTGTTATTCCAATTGATGGTAGCCTTGTCATTATGGAAGGTAGTTTTTTGTCGAGATTTTTGTTGCTCCAATGGATGGTAGCCTTGTCATTATGGAAGGTAGTTTGTTGTAGAGATTTTTGTTACCCCAATGGATGGTAGCCTTGTCATTATGGAAGGTAGTTTGTTGTCGAGATTTTTGTTACTCCATTGAATGTTAGCCTTGTCATTATGGAAGGTAGTCTGTCTTTGAGATTTCTGTTACTCCAATGGATTGTAGCCGTGTCATTATGGAAGGTAGTCTATAGTTCAGATTTTTGTTACTCCAATGGATGGTAGCCTTGTCATTATGGAAGGTAGTCTATTGTCGAGATTTTTGTTATTCCAATTGATGGTAGCCTTGTCATTATGGAAGGTAGTTTTTTGTCGAGATTTTTGTTGCTCCAATGGATGGTAACCTTGTCATTATGGAAGGTAGTCTGTTGTCGGGATTTTTGTTATTCCATTGGATGGTAGCCTTGTCATTATAAAAGGTAGTCTATTGGCGATATTTTTGTTACTCTAATGGATGGTAGCCTTGTCTTTATGGAAGGTAGTCTGTTGACGTGATTTTTTTTATTCCATTGGATGGTAGCCTTGTCATTATGAATGGTAGTCTGTTGTCGAGATTTTTGTTATTCTAATGGATAGTAACCTTGTCATTATGGAAGTTAGTCTTTTGTCGATTTCTTTGTTACACCAATGGATGATAGCCTTGTCATAATGCAAGGTAGTCTGTTGTTCATATTTTTGTTACTACAATGGATTGTAGCCTTGTCATTATGGAAGGTAGTCTATTGTAGAGATTTTTGTTATTCCAATGAATGTATCCTGCTCATTAAGGAAGGTAGTTTTTTGTCGAGATTTTTGTTACTCCAATGGATGATAGCCTTGTCATTATGCAAGGTAGTCTGTTGTTCATATTTTTGTTACTCTGATGGATGGTATCCTTGTCATTATGGAAGGTAGTCTATTGTCGAGATTTTTGTTATTCCAATGGATGGTAGCCTTCTCATTATGGAAGGTAGTTTTTAGCGAGATTTTTGTTACTCCAATGGATGGTAGCCTTGCCATTATGGGAGGGAGTCTGTTGTCAAGATTTTTGTTTCCCCAATAGATGGTAACCTTGTCATTATGGAAGGTAGTTTTTTGTCGAGATTTTAATTACTCCAATGGATGGTAGCATTGTCATTATGAAAGGTATTATGGTGTCGATATTATTGTTACCCCAATGGATGAAGCCTTGTCATTATGGAAGGTAGTCTATTGTCAAGATTTTTGTTACTCCAATGGATGGTAGCCTTGTCATTATGGAAGGTAATCTGTCGTTGATATTTCTGTTACTCCAATGGATTGTAGCCTTGTCATTATGGAAGGTAGTTTGTTCTTCAAATTTTTGTTATTCCAAATGATGGTAGCCTTGTCATTATGGAAGGTAGTCTATTGTCGAGATTTTTTTATTCCAATGGATGGTAGCCTTGTCATTATGGAAGGTAGTTTTTTGTCGAGATTTTAATTACTCCAATGGATGGTAGCGTTGTCTTTACGGAAGGTATTATGTTGTCGAGACTTTTGTTACTCCAATGGATGGTAGCCTTGTCATTATGGAAGGTAGTCTGTCGTTGATATTTCTGTTACTCCAATGGATCCTAGCCTTGTCATTATGGAAGGTAGTTTGTTCTTTAAATTTTTGTTACTCCAATGGATTGTAGCCTTGTCATAATGGAAGGTAATCTGTTGTCGATATTTTTGTTATTCCAATGAAATGTAACCTTGTCATTATCGAAGGTAGTATATTATCGAGATTTTTGTTACTCCAATGGATGATAGCCTTGTCATTATGGAAGGTAGTATGTTGTCGATATTTTTGTTACTCCAATGGATGGTAGCCTTGTCATTATGGAAGGTAGTTTGTCGTCGAGATTTTTGATATTCGAATGGATGGTAAGCTTGTCATTATTGAAGGTAGTTTTTTGTCGAGATTTTTTTTACTCCAATGGATGGTAGCCTTGTTATTATTGAAGTTAGTCTATTGTCGATATCTTTGTTACTCCAATGGATGATAGCCTTGTCATTATGGAAGTTAGTTTTTTGTCGAGATTTTTTTTACTCCGATGGATGGTAGCCTTGTCATTATGGAAGGCAGTTTGTTGTCACGATTTTGTTACTCTAATGGATGGCAGGCTTTTCATTATAGAACATAGTCTGTTGTTGATATTTTTGTTACTCCAATGGATGGTAGCCTTGTCATTTTGGAAGGTACTCTATTGTCGAAATTTTTGTTACTCCAATGGATGGTAGCCTTGTTATTATGCAAGCTAGTCGGTTGTTCAGATTTTTGTTACTCCAATGGATGGTAGCCTTGTCATTATGGAAGGTAGTCTATTGTCGAGATTTTTGTTATTCCAATTGATGGTAGCCTTGTCATTATGGAAGGTAGTTTTTTGTGGATATTTTGGTTGCTCAAATGGATGGTAGCCTTGTCATTATGGAAGGTAGTTTGTTGTCGAGATTTTTGTTACCCTAATGGATGGTAGCCTTGTCATTATGGAAGGTACTCTGTTGACGAGATTTTTGTTACTCCAATGAATGGTAGCCTTGTCATTATGGAAGGTAGTATGTCTTTGAGATTTCCGTTACTCCAATGGATGGTAGCCTTGTCATTATGAAATGTAGTATGTTGTCGATATTTTTGTTACTCCATTGAATGGTAGCCTTGTCATTATTCAAGGTAGTCTGTTATTCAAATTTTTGTTACTCCAATGGAGGGTAACCTTGTCATTATGGAAGGTAGTATTTTGCCGAGATTTTTGTTACTCAAATGGATGGTAGCCTTGTCATTATTCAAGGTAGTCTGTTGTCGATATCTTTGTTACTCTAATGGATGATAGCCTTGTCATTATGGAAGGTAGTCTGTTGTCGAGATTTTTGTTACTCCAATGGATGGTAGCCTTGTCATTATGGAAGGTAGTCTGCTATCAATATTTTTTTTATTCCATTGGACGGTAGCCTTGTCATTATGGAAGGTAGTTGGTTGTTGAGATTTTTGTTATTCCAATGGATGGTAACCTTTTCATTATGGAAGTTAGTCTTTTGTCGATATCTTTGTTACTCCAATGGATTATAGCCTTGTCATTATGCAAGGTAGTCTGTTGTTCATAATTTTGTTACTCCAATGGATGGTAGCCTTGTCATTATGGAAGGTAGTATGTCTTTGAGATTTCCGTTACTCCAATGGATGGTGGACTTGTCATTATGAAATGTAGTATGTTATCGATATTTTTTTTATTCCAGTGGATGTTAGCCTTGTCATTATTCAAGGTAGTCTGTTGTTCAGATTTTTGTTACTCCAATGGAGGGTAACCTTGTCATTATGGAAGGTAGTCTTTTGTCGAGATTTCTGTTACTCAAATGGATGGTATCCTTGTCATTATGGAAGGTAGTATGTCTTTGATATTTCCGTTACTCCAATGGATGGTATCCTTGTCATTATGAAATGTAGTATGTTGTCGATATTTTTGTTATTCCATTGGATGGTAGCCTCATCGTTATTCAAGGTAGTCTGTTGTTCAGATTTTTGTTACTCCAATGGAGGGTAACCTTGTCATTATGGAAGTTAGTCTTTTGTCGAGATTTTTGTTACTCTAATGGATGGTAGCCTTGTCATTATGGAAGGTAGTTTTTTGTCGAGATTTTTGTTACTCCAATGGATGGTAGCCTTGTCATTATTGAAGGTATTTTGTCGTCAATATCTTTCTTACTCCAATAGATGATAGCCTTGTCATTAGGGAAGGTAGTTTGTTGTCAAGATTTTTTTTACTCCAATGGATGGTAGCCTTGTCATTATGGAAGGTAGTCTGTTGTCACGATTTTGTTACTCTAATGGATGGTAGGCTTGTCATTATAGAACATAGTTTGTTGTTGATATTTTTGTTACTTCAATGGATGGTAGCCTTGTCATTATGGAAGGTACTCTATTGTCGAAATTTTTGTTACTCCAATGGATGGTAGCCTTTTCATTACTCAAGGTAGTCTGTTGTTCAGATTTTTGTTACTCCAATGCATGATAGCCTTGTCATTATGGAAGGTACTCTATTGTCGAATATTTTTTTACTCCAATGGATGGTATCCTTGTAATTATGCAAGGTAGTCGGTGTAGCGATAAAAAATGTAGCGGGGTAAATCAGAGATCGAACTATTAATTAATTCGTCTCACAAAAAGCAAGAGTCGCCACCGCGCTTTATTATTTCCAAGGGAAAAGGGAAAAGAGCGAAATAAAACCCTAAAACATGCAATGTAAAATAATACTTTAAAAGTAATGAAAATACAAGGCGTTTTTGAAAAGAGGTCTATGGTTCGGGGGTTGGTTATACAATGGGAAGGTATTAGCACCCAATGTATCTATAGTATTTTATAGGAACCTTTTGAAATTTCTGTTTATAAAAATGTTTGTTTGATGAAAAATAAATTGTTTTGGCCAAAAAATGGGTATGGACGAGTTTTTGAAGATATGACGACCTAATGTGGAAGTTTTGACTTAAAACATGTGAGTTTTGAAAAAAATTGAATTATTTGGGAAAATTATCCTAAGTTTTTAATGAATAAGGGGATTCGCACGATGTTTTTTTTTATGACATGAAGTCGACAAAAAATTTAACAATTTCGTTTGGATTTTGCAAGCAACATGAAAATTAAAACTAAAAGTATAAACACTCCAAGATTTTAAAAGAAAACCAAAAGAGAAGCCATGGAATTAAATCGAAATAAACTCAACCAACATGTATCATGGGAGGAACATAATAAGGGGGCAATAACCTACAAACTTATCAATAAAAGGCTAGTTAAAAAAACTAACAAAATTAGCTAACATACTGACCAAACGAAATATCAAGATTTAAATAAATTATAAAACTAAACTAATTAATTGGGTTATAAACTGAAAACGAAATAAAGGTCCAGCATGGGACTGGAATCGAAATCGAACAATGCTCCTTCAAACTCTCTTTTTTTCTCTTCGAACTCCCTCTTTCGAACTCTCTCTTTTCCTTCTTCGAACTCCCTCTTTCGAACTCTACTTTTCTCTCTTTCGAACTCTCTCTTTCGAATTATGCTTTTCTCTCTTCAAACTCTCTCTTTTGAACTCTGCTTTTATCTCTTTTAAACTCTCTCTTTTGAAGTCTGCTTTTCTCTCTTCGAACTCTCACTTTCGAACTCTGCTTTGCTCTCTTCGAACTCTCTCTTTCGAACTATTCTTTTCTCTCTTCGAACTCTCTCTTTCGAACTCTGCTTTTCTCTCTTCGAACTCTCTCTTTTGAACTGTGCTTAAAATTAAATCGTACAATACCAACAATGAATCCTGCTCCATCAATTCGAACTCTTCTCACTCTCAAACGAAATCGAACAACTCTGCTCCCTAAATCACAAACGAACAATAACACTGCTACTGGTTTCGAATTCTTCCTAAGTAAGAACGAACAACACCACTGTTACTGCTTTCGAACTCCTTCTTAAATAAAAAAAACGAACAACACCATTCCTACTGGTTTCGAATTCCTTCTAAGTCTGAACAAACAACACCACTGCTACTGGTTTCGAATTCCTTCACTCCCTAAATCGAAATCGAATAACAACACTGATTCTAGTTTTTTCATGCAGTTAAACATCAAATCAACGAGGAAACAAATATTCATGGCAAGAGAAACAACAATAACAAATTCAAGGGGTTCTGATTTATTGAAACATCAACAACAAAAAATGCAGCAACAACATCTAGTTCACAACATACATCATTATGACAAGCATGGCATATATTTTGAGAAAAAAAGAAGTAAGGAAACTTACAAGATCAGAGCAAGTCTGATGGTTTCGATTGATGAAATAATAGAGAAATCCAGTGATGAGGTAATATGCTTTTTTAATTCCTCCTGCTCTTATGGAAATTGTTTATGCTTGTTGATGATGTGTGGAACGAAAACTAAGCAAAGAGTGAAAAACAATGTATGGTGGTTATGGTGTTGTTGAACATAGCGTAGGAGCAGTTGAGGTTTGAAGGGAAACTAATGTAAGTGGTGGTGGAATGAGGCAAAGATGTTATAGTTTGTGGGATTTTCGAAAGTGGCTTGCTGTTTGGTTCGAAACAGGCTTTGAGTTATGCAGGCTTATGTTTGCAGGTTTTGTGCTTGGTTCGAAACATGCTTTGGTGAGGAGATTTCAATGCAGGTTACAAGTTAGCTTGTGTTTTTGTAACTTGCAGTTTTGCTGGCAGTTCAGTTTGTTGTTCTCTGTGTGAACTATTTCTTTTTCTCTCTCTCCCTAAAATATGCATAACTGCCTGCTTTTATAGTGAAAGAATGAGGTTTTGGGAGGGAAGATTTTGGTGAGTTTGAACATATGTGATAATTTGATTTCGGCACTTTTTGATGAAGTTTTGGTGGGTGTTATTTGAGGCAATTCCTGGACTAATGTGCACATGTTTTTGGACTGGTGTTCAACAATTTTGGTTGTGGAGGCAACAGGGATTTGGACCGTTAGTTGGGCAGCAGATGCAGGGACCATGTATTTTGGACGGATGTTGCACAACATGAGGACAGATTTTGGAAGCATATGGTTTTTTATGGACATAACATAATTATAACAATCATAATATTAATAATAAACAACAATGACAATAATAATAAAATAAATTTTAGTAAAACTAAGCTGAAAATATAAAAGTGAAATAAAAGATATTAATATTTTTTTGAGTTTTTTTTCAAATAAAGTGATGCAAAAATATAAATTATATGTAACTAAGATTTTGTTGATAATTTTAAATTAACATAAAGAACTTGCAAAAATAAAAATAAGAATGTGAAATTACTATTTTTGAGATTTTTTTACTAATTTAAATTTAAAAGACTAAAACTTTAACTTAAATGATACAAGAACAAAAAAAAACCAAATGAAACTAATTTTTTTTGTATTTTGAATAAAAAACATAAATAAAATAAAAATAGCATGAACAAAATATTTTTAGGATTTTCTTTTTTATGAAAATAAGAATAAAAGAAAAAAATGAGTAAAAGTGCAAAAATACATGATTTAACAAAGTCACGCAAAATCAGTTAAATTTCACTAAATTCCCAACAATTTCTAATATTTCTATTTTTTCATGGATTTTCACAGCATAATCATCTCTTGACTTGTAAAGAAAAGTTGTAGTTGTTGCAGAGGAGAATCATATGTAAAAGAAGCACTAAAAAATTGAAATTTGAAGAAGTTATGAATTTTTGAAATCTGACTTGAGAATTGGCAAAAAAAAAGGTCGAAACGCTTGTGAACGCTTGCTATGTAATAATGCAGATAGGAGGTGGTATCTTAGGTCAAAATTTGGGGTATGAAAGTCGGTTGTTCAGATTTCTGTTACTCCAATGAATGGTAGCATTGTCATTATGGAAGGTAGTATGTTGTTCAGATTTTTGTTACTTCAATGGATGTTAGCCTTGTCGTTATGAAATGTAGCATGTTGCAAATATTTTTGTTATTCCATTGGACGGTAGCCTTGTCATTATGAAAGGTAGTCTATTGTTCAGATTTTTCTTTCTCTAATGGATGGTAACCTTGTCATTATGGAAGGTAGTCCTTTGTCGAGATTTTTGTTACTCAAATGGATTGTAGCCTTATCATTATTCAAGGTTGTCTGTTGTCGATATCTTTGTTACTCCAATGGATGATAGCCTTGTCATTATGGAAGGTAGTCTATTGTCGAGATTTTTGTTATTCCAATGGATGGTAACCTTGTCATTATGGAAGGTAGTTTTTTGTCGAATTTTTGTTACTCCAATGGATGGTAGCCTTGTTAATATGGAAGGTAGTCTATTGTCGAGATTTTTTTAATCCAATGGTTGGTAGCCTTGTCATTATGGAAGGTAGTTTTTTTTCGAGATTTTAATTACTCAAATGGATGGTAGCGTTGTCATTACGCAAGGTATTATGTTGTCGACATTTTTATTACCCTAATGGATGTAGCCTTGTCATTATGTAAGGTAGTCTATTGTCGAGATTGTTGTTACTCCAATGGATGGTAGCCTTGTCATTACGGAAGGTAGTCTGTCGTTGATATTACTGTTACTCCAATGGATTGTAGCCTTGTCATTATGGAAGGTAGTTTGTTCTTCAAATTTTTGTTAGTCCAATGGATGGTAGCCTTGTCATTATGGAAGGTAGTCTATTGTCGATATTTTTTTATTCCAATGGATGGTAGCCTTGTAATTATGGAAGGTAGTTTTTTGTCGAAATTTTAATTACTCCAATGGATGGTAGTGTTGTCTTTCCGTAAGGTATTATGTTGTCGATATTTTTGTTACCCCAATGGATGTAGCCTTGTCATTATGGAAGGTAGTCTATTGTCGAGATTTTTGTTACTCCAATGGATGGTAGCCTTGTCATTATGGAAGGTATTATGTCTTTGAGATTTCCGTTACTCCAATGGATGGTAGCCTTGTCATTATGAAATGTAGTATGTTGTCCATATTTTTATTATTCCATTGGATGGTACCCTTGTCATTATTCAAGGTAGTGTGTTGTTCATATTTTTGTGACTCCAATGGAGGGTAACCTTGGCATTATGGAAGGTAGTCTTTTGTCGAGATTTTTGTTACTCAAATGGATGATAGCCTTGTCATTATTCAAGGTAGTCTGTTGTTGATATCTTTGTTATTCCAATGGATGATAGCCTTGTCATTATGGAAGGTAGTCTGTTGTCAAGATTTTTGTTACTCCAATGGATGGTAGCCTTGTCATTATGGAAGGTAGTATTTTGTCGAGATTTTTGTTACTCCAATGGATGATAGCCTTGTCATTATGGAAGGTAGTCTGTTGTCGAGATTTTTGTTACTCCAATGGATGATAGCCTTGTCATTATGCAAGGTAGTCTGTTGTTCATATTTTTGTTACTCCAATGGATGGTAGCCTTGTCATTATGGAAGGTAGTCTATTGTCGAGTTTTTTGTTATTCAAATGGATGGTAGCCTTCTCGTTATGGAAGGTAGTTTTTGGCGAGATTTTTGTTACTCCAATGGATGGTAGCCTTGCCATTATGGAAGGGAGTCTGTTGTCAAGATTTTTGTTTCCCCAATAGATGGTAACCTTGTCATAATGGAAGGTAGTTTTTTTTCGATATTTTAATTACTCCAATGGATGGTAGCATTGTCATTACGGAAGGTATTATGGTGTCAAGATTATTGTTACCCCAATGGATGTAGCCTTGTCATTATGGAAGGTAGTCTATTGTCAAGATTTTTGTTACTCTAATGGATGGTAGCTTTGTCATTATGGAAGGTAGTCTTTCATTGATATTTCTGTTACTCCAATGGATTGTAGCCTTGTCATTTTGGAAGGTAGTTTGTTCTTCAAATTTTTGTTACTGCAATGGATGGTAGCCTTGTCATTATGGAAGGTAGTCTATTGTCGAGATTTTTTTATTCCAATGGATGGTAGCCTTGTCATTATGGAAGGTAGTTTTTTGTCGAGATTTTAATTACTCCAATGGATGGTAGCGTTGTCTTTACGGAAGGTATTATGTTGTCGAGATTTTTGTTACTCCAATGGATGGTAGCCTTGTCATTATGGAAGGTAGTCTGTCGTTGATATTTCTGTTACTCCAATGGATTGTAGCCTTGTCATTATGGAAGGTAGTTTGTCCTTTAAATTTTTGTTACTCCAATGGATGGTAGCCTTGTCATTATGGAAGGTAATCTGTTGTCGATATTTTTGTTATTTCAATGAATGGTAACCTTGTCATTATGGAAGATAGTATTTTGTCGAGATTTTTGTTACTCCAATGGATGGTAGCCTTGCCATTATGGAAGGTAGTCAGTTGTCAAGATTTTTGTTACCCCAATAGATGGTATCCTTGTCATTATGGAAGCTACTTTTTTGTCGAGATTTTTGTTACTCCAATGGAAGGTAGCCTTGTCAATATGGAAGGTAGTCTATTGTCGAGATTTTTTTATTCCAATGGATAGAAGCCTTGTCATTATGGAGGGTAGTTTTTTGTCGAGATTTTTGTTACTCCAATTAATGGTAGCCTTGTCATTATGGAAGGTAGTCTGGCATTGAGATTTTTGTTACTCCAATGGATTGTAGCCTTGTCATTATGGAAGGTAGTTTGTTCTTCAAATTTTTGTTACTCCAATGGATGGTAGCCTTGTCATTATGGAAGGTAGTCTATTGTCGAGATTTATTTATTCCAATGGATGGTAGCCTTGTCATTATGGAAGGTAGTTGTTTATCGAGATGTTAATTACTCCAGTGGATGGTAGCCTTGTCATTATGGAAGGTAGTCGGTTGTCGATATTTTTGTTATTCCAATGGATGGTAACCTTGTAATTATGGAAGTTAGTCTTTTGTCGATATCTTTGTTTCTCCAATGGATTATAGCCTTTTCATTATGCAAGGTAGTCTGTTGATCATATTTTTGTTACTCCAATGGATGGTAGCCTTGTCATTAAGGAAGGTAGTCTATAGTCGTGATTTTTGTTACTCCAATGAATGGTAGCCTTGTCATTATGGAAGGTAGTAAGTCTTTCCGATTTCCATTACTCCTATGGATGGTAGCCTTGTCATTATGAAATGTAGTATGTTGTCGATATTTTTGTTATTCCATTGGATGTTAGCCTTGTCATCATTCAAGGGAGTCTGTTGTTCAGAGTTTTGTTACTCCAATGGAGGGTAACCTTGTCATTATGGAAGGTTGTCTTTTGTCGAGATTTTTGTTACTCCAATTAATGGTAGCCTTGTCATTATGGAAGGTAGTCTGGCATTGAGATTTTTGTTACTCCAATGGATTGTAGCCTTGTCATTATGGAAGGTAGTTTGTTCTTCAAATTTTTGTTACTCCAATGGATGGTAGCCTTGTCATTATGGAAGGTAGTCTATTGTCGAGATTTTTTTATTCCAATGGATGGTAGCCTTGTCATTATGGAGGGTAGTTTTTTAGCGAGAATTTAATTACTCCTGTGGATGGTAGCCTTGTCATTATGGAAGGTAGTCGGTTGTCGAGATTTTTGTTATTCCAATGGATGGTAACCTTGTAATTATGGAAGTTAGTCTTTTGTCGATATCTTTGTTACTCCAATGGATTATAGCCTTTTCATTATGCAAGTTGTCTGTTGATCATATTTTTGTTACTCCAATGGATGGTAGCCTTGTCATTAAGGAAGGTAGTCTATAGTCGTGATTTTTGTTACTCCAATAAATGGTAGCCTTGTCATTATGGAAGGTAGTAAGTCTTTCAGATTTCCATTACTCCAATGGATGGTAGCCTTGTCATTATGAAATGTAGTATGTTGTCGATATTTTTGTTATTCCATTGGATGGTAGTCTTGTCATTATTCAAG
The DNA here is from genome assembly GCA_948472305.1 of Vicia faba. Classification (NCBI taxonomy): domain Eukaryota; kingdom Viridiplantae; phylum Streptophyta; class Magnoliopsida; order Fabales; family Fabaceae; genus Vicia; species Vicia faba. Next base: position 559,511,166 of record OX451739.1, read on the forward strand.
GTAGTCTGTTGTTCAAATTTTTGTTACTCCAATGGAGGGTAGCCTTGTCATTATGGAAGGTAGTGTTTTGTCGAGATTTTTGTTACTCAAGTGGATGGTAGCCTTGTCATTATTCAAGGTATTCTGTTATCGATATCTTTGTTACTCCAATGGATGATAGCCTTGTCATTATGGCAGGTAGTATTTTGTCGAGATTTTTGTTACTCCAATTGATGATAGCCTTATCATTATGGAAGGTAGTCTGTTGTCGAGATTTTTGTTACTCCAATGGATGATAGCCTTGTCATTATGGAAGGTAGTCTGTTGTCGAAATTTTTTTTACTCCAATGGATTGTAGCCTTGTCATTATGGAAGGTAGTCTGTTGTCACGATTTTGTTACTCAAATGGATGGTAGGATTGTCATTATAGAATATAGTTTTTTGTTGATATTTTTGTTACTTCAATTGATGGTAGCCTTGTCATTATGGAAGGTACTCTATTGTCGAAATTTTTGTTACTCCAATGGATGGTAGCCTTTACATTACTCAAGGTAGTCGGTTGTTCAGATTTTTGTTACTCCAATGGATGGTAGCCTTGTCATTAAGGAAGGTACTCTATTGTCAAATATTTTTTTACTCCAATGGAAGGTATCCTTGTAATTATGCAAGGTAGTCGGTTGTTCAGATTTTTGTTACTCCAAAGGATGGTAGCATTGTCATTATGGAAGGTAGTATGTTGTTCAGATTTTTGTTACTCCAATGGATGTTAGCCTTGTCGTTATGAAATGTAGCATGTTGTCAATATTTTTGTTATTCCATTGGACGGTAGCCTTGTCAATATCGAAGGTAGTCTATTGTCGAGATTTTTTATTCCAATGAATGGAAGCCTTGTCATTATGGAAGGTAGTTTTTTGTCGAGATTTTTGTTACTCAAATTAATGGTAGCCTTGTCATTATGGAAGGTAGTCTGTCATTGAGTATCTGTTACTCCATTGGATTGTAGCCTTGTCATTATGGAAGGTAGTTTGTTCTTCAAATTTTTGTTACTCCAATGGATGGTACCCTTGTCATTATGGAAGGTAGTCTATTGTCGAGATTTTTTTATTCCAAAGGATGGTAGCCTTGTCATTATGGAAGGTAGTTTTTTATCGAGATTTTAATTACTCCAATGGATGGTAGCATTGTCTTTACGGAAGGTATTATGTGGTCGAGATTTTTGTTACCCCAATGGATGTAGCCTTGTCATTATGGAAGGTAGTCCATTGTCGAGATTTTTGTTACTCCAATGGATGGTAGCCTTATCATTATGGAAGGTAGTTTGTCGTTGAAATTTCGGTTACTCCAATGCATTGTAGCCTTGTCATTATGGAAGGTAGTTTGTTATTCAAATTTTTTTTACTCCAATGGATGGTAGCCTTGTCATTATGGAAGGTAATCTGTTGTCGAGATTTTTGTTATTTCAATGAATGGTAACCTTGTCATTATGGAAGGTAGTATTTTGTCGAGATTTTTGTTACTCCAATGGATGATAGCCTTGTCATTATGGAAGGTAGTCTGTTGTCGATATTTTTGTTACTCCAATGGTTGATCGCCTTGTCATTATGCAAGGTAGTCTGTTGTTCATATTTTTGTTACTCCAATGGATGGTAGCCTTGTCATAATGGAAGGTAGTCGATTGTCGAGATTTTTCTTATTCCAATGGATGGTAGCTTTGTCATTATGGATGGTAGATTTTGGAGATATTTTTTTTACTCCAATGGATGGTAGCCTTGCCATTATAGAAGGGAGTCTGTTGTCAAGATTTTTGTTTCCCCAATAGATGGTAACCTTGTCATTATGGAAGGTAGTTTTTTGTCGAGATTTTAATTACTCCAATGGATGGTAGCATTGTCATTACGGAAGGTATTATGGTGTCGAGATTATTGTTACCCCAATGGATGTAGCGTTGTCATTATGAAAGGTAGTCTATTGTCGTAATTTTTGTTACTCCAATGGATGGTAGCTTTGTCATTATGGAAGGTACTGTTTTTGTCGAAATTATTGTTACTCCAATGGATGTTAGCCTTGTGATTATGCAAGGTAGTCGGTTGTTAAGATTTTTGTTAGTCCAATGGACAATAGCCTTGTCATTATGGAAGGTAGTCTATTGTCGAGATTTTTGTTATTCCAATTGATGGTAGCCTTGTCATTATGGAAAGTAGTTTTTTGTCGAGATTTTAATTACTCCAATGGATGGTAGCATTGTCTTTACGGAAGGTATTATGTTGTCGAGATTTTTGTTACCCCAATAGATGTAGCCTTGTCATTATGGAAGATAGTCTATTGTCACGATTTTTGTTACTCCAATGGATGGTAGCCTTGTCATTATGGAAGGTAGTCTGTCGTTGATATTTATGTTACTCCAATGGATTGTCGCCTTGTCATTATCAAAGATAGTTTGTTCTTTAAATTTTTGTTACTCCAATGGATGGTAGCCTTGCCATTATGCAAGGTAGTCTGTTGTTCATATTTTTGTTACTCCAATGGATGATAGCCTTGTCATTATGGAAGGTAGTCTGTTGTTGAGATTTTTGTTACTCCAATGGATGGTAGTCTTGTCATTATGGAAGGTAGTTTTATGTCGAGATTTTTGATATTCGAATGGATGGTAACCTTGTCATTATTGAAGGTAGTTTATTGTCGAGATTTTTGTTACTCCAATGGATGGTAGCCTTATCATTATTGAAGGTAGTCTGTTTTCGATATCTTTGTTACTCCAATGGATGATAGCCTTGTCATTATGGAAGGTAGTCTGTTGTCGAGATTTTTTTAACACCGATGGATGATAGCCTTGTCATTATGGAAGGTAGTCTGTTGTCACGATTTTGTTACTCTAATGGATGGTAGGATTTTCATTATAGAACATAGTCTGTTTTTGATGTTTTTGTTACTCCAATGGATGGTAGCCTTGTCATTATGGAAGGTAATCTGTTGTCGAGATTTTTGTTATTTCAATGAATGGTAACCTTGTCATTATGGAAGGTAGTATTTTGTCGAGATTTTTGTTACTCCAATGGATGATAGCCTTGTCATTATGGAAGGTAGTCTGTTGTCGATATTTTTGTTACTCCAATGGATGATAGCCTTGTCATTATGCAAGGTAGTCTGTTGTTCATATTTTTGTTACTCCAATGGATGGTAGCCTTGTCATAATGGAAGGTAGTTGATTGTCGAGATTTTTCTTATTCCAATGGATGGTAGCTTTGTCATTATGGATGGTAGTTTTTGGAGAGATTTTTTTTACTCCAATGGATGGTAGCCTTGCCATTATAGAAGGGAGTCTGTTGTCAAGATTTTTGTTTCCCCAATAGATGGTAACCTTGTCATTATGGAAGGTAGTTTTTTGTCGAGATTTTTGTTAGCATTGTCATTACGGAAGGTATTATGGTGTCGAGATTATTGTTACCCCAATGGATGTAGCGTTGTCATTATGGAAGGTAGTCTATTGTCGTAATTTTTGTTACTCCAATGGATGGTAGCTTTGTCATTATGGAAGGTATTGTATTGTCGAAATTATTGTTACTCCAATGGATGTTAGCCTTGTGATTATGCAAGGTAGTTGGTTGTTCATATTTTTGTTAGTCCAATGGACAATAGCCTTGTCATTATGGAAGGTAGTCTATTGTCGAGATTTTTGTTATTCCAATTGATGGTAGCCTTGTCATTATGGAAAGTAGTTTTCTGTCGAGATTTTAATTACTCCAATGGATTGTAGCATTGTCTTTACGGAAGGTATTATGTTGTCGAGATTTTTGTTACCCCAATGGATGTAGCCTTGTCATCATGGAAGATAGTCTATTGTCAAGATTTTTGTTACTCCAATGGATGGTAGCCTTGTCATTATGGAAGGTAGTCTGTCGTTGATATTTATGTTACTCCAATGGATTGTCGCCTTGTCATTATGGAAGGTAGTTTGTTCTTTAAATTTTTGTTACTCCAATGGTTGGTAGCCTTGTCATTATGGAAGGTAGTATTTTTTCGAGATTTTTGTTACTCCAATGGATGATAGCCTTGTCATTATTGAAGGTAGTCTGTTGTCGAGATTTTTGTTACTCCAATGGATGGTAGTCTTGTCATTATGGAAGGTAGTTTTATGTCGAGATTTTTGATATTCGAATGGATGGTAACCTTGTCATTATTGAAGGTAGTTTATTGTCGAGATTTTTGTTACTCCAATGGATGGTAGCCTTATCATTATTGAAGGTAGTCTGTTTTCGATATCTTTGTTACTCCAATGGATGATAGCCTTGTCATTATGGAAGGTAGTCTGTTGTCGAGATTTTTTTAACTCCGATGGATGATAGCCTTGTCATTATGGAAGGTAGTCTGTTGTCACGATTTTGTTACTATAATGGATGGTAGGATTTTCATTATAGAACATAGTCTGTTTTTGATATTTTTGTTACTCCAATGGATGGTAGCCTTGTCATTATGGAAGGTACTCTATTGTCGAAATTTTTGATACTCAATGGATGGTAGCCGTGTGATTATGCAAGGTAGTCGGTTGTTGAGATTTTTGTTACTCCAATGGACAGTAGCCTTTTCATTATGGAAGGTAGTCTATTGTCGAGATTTTTGTTATTCCAATTGATGGTAGCCTTGTCATTATGGAAGGTAGTTTGTTGTCGAGATTTTGTTACCCTAATGGATGGTAGCCTTGTCATTATGGAAGGTAGTCTGTTGTCGAGATTTTGGTTACTCCAATGAATGGTAGCCTTGTCTTTATGGAAGGTAGTAAGTCTTTGAGATTTCCGTTACTCCAATTGATGGTAGCCTTGTCGTTATGAAATGTAGTATGTTGTCGATATTTTTGTTATTCCATTGGATGGTAGCCATGTCATTATTCAAGGTAGTCTGTTGTTCAGATTTTTGTTACTCAAATGGATGGTAGCCTTGTCATTATTCAAGGTAGTCTGTTGTCGATATCTTTGTTACTCCAATGGATGATAGCCTTGTCATTATTGAAGGTCGTCTGCTGTCAATATTTTTTTATTCCATTGGATGGTAGCCTTTTCATTATGGAAGGTAGTTTGTTGTCGAGATTTTTGTTATTCCAATGGATGGTAACCTTGTCATTATGGAAGTTAGTCTTTTGTCGATATCTTTGTTACTCTAATGGATGATAGCTTTGTCATTATGCAAGGTAGTCTGTTGGTCATACTTTTGTTACTCCAATGGATGGTAGCCTTGTGATTAAGGAAGGTAGTCTATTGTCGTGATTTTTGTTACTCCAATGAATGGTAGCCTTGTCATTATGGAAGGTAGTATGTCTTTGAGATTTCCGTTACTCCAATGGATGGTTGCCTTGTCATTATGAAATGTAGTATGTTGTCGATATTTTTGTTATTCCATTGGATGGTAGCCTTGTCATTAGGGAAGGTAATCTGTTGTCGAGATTTTTGTTACTCCAATGGAGGGTAACCTTATCATTATGGAAGTGAGTATGTCATTGAGATTTCTTTTACTCAAATGGATTGTAGCCTTGTCATTATGGAAGGTAGTCTGTTGTCGAGATTTTTTATATTCAAATGGATGGTAACCTTGTCATTATGTGAGGTAGTTTTTTGTCGAGATTATTGTTACTCCAATGGATGGTAGCCTTGTCATTACTGAAGGTAGTCTGTTGTCGATATCTTTGTTACTCCAATAGATGATAGCCTTGTCATTAAGGAATGTAGTATGTTGTCGAGATTTTTGATATTCGAATGGATGGTAACCTTGTCATTATGTGAGGTAGTTTTTTTTCGAGATTTTTGTTACTCCAATGGATGGTAGCCTTGTCATTACTGAAGGTAGTCTGTTGTCGATATCTTTGTTACTCCAATAGATGATAGCCATGTCATTATGGAATGTAGTATGTTGTTGAGATTTTTGTTACTCCAACGGATGGTAGCTTGTCATTATGGATGGTAGTTTGCTGTCAAGATTTCTTTTATTCCATCGGATGGTAGCCTTGTCATTATGGTAGGTAGTGTGTTGTCGAGATTTTTGTTATTCCAATGGATGGTAACCTTGTCATTATGGAATGTAGTCTATTGTCTAGATTTTTGTTACTCAATTGGATGGTAGCCTTGTCATTATGGAAGGTAGTATGTCTTTGAGATTTCCGTTACTCCAATGGATGGTAGCCTTGTCATTATGAAATGTAGTATGTTGTCGATATTTTTGTTATTCCATTGGATGGTAGCCTTGTCATTATTCAAGGTAGTCTGTTGTTCAGATTTTTGTTACTCTAATGGAGGGTATCCTTGTCATTATGGAAGGTAGTCTTTTGTCGAGATTTTTGTTACTCAAATGGATGGTAGCCTTGTCATTATTCAAGGTAGTCTGTTGTCGATCTCTTTGTTACTCCAATGGATGATAGCCTTGTCATTATGGAAGGTAGTCTGTTGTCGAGCTTTTTGTTACTCCAATGGATTATAGCCTTATCATTATGGAAGGTAGTTTGCTGTCAATATTTTTTTTATTCCATTGGATGCTAGCCTTGTAATTATGGAAGGTAGTTTGTTGACGATATTTTTGTTATTCCAATGGATGGTAACCTTGTCATTATGGAAGTTAGTCTTTTGTCGATATCTTTGTTACTCCAATGGATGATAGCCTTGTCATTATGCAAGGGAATTTTTTATCGAGATTTTAATTACTCCAATGGATGGTAGCATTGTCATTACGTAGGGTAGTATGTCGTTGATATTTCTGTTAGCCCAATGGATTATGTCCTTGTCAATATGGAAGGTAGTTTTTTCTTCAAATTTTTGTTACTCCAATGGATGGTAGCCTTGTCATTATGGAAGGTAGTCTATTGTCGAGATTTTTTTATTCCAATGGATGGTAGCCTTGTCATTATGGAAGGTAGTTTTTTGTCGAGATATTAATTACTCCAATGGATGGTAGCGTTGTCATTACGGAAGGTATTATGTTGTCGAGATTTTTGTTACCCCAATGGATGTAGCTTTGTCATTATGGAAGGTAGTCTATTGTCGATATTTTTGTTACTCCAATGGATGGTAGCCTTGTCATTATGGAAGGTAGTCTGTCGTTGATATTTCTGTTACTCCAATAAATTATAGCCTTGTCATTATGGAAGGTAGTTTGTTCTTGAAATTTTTGTTACTCCAATGGATGGTAGCCTTGTCATTATGGAAGGTTATCTGTTGTCGAGATTTTTGTTATTCCAATGAATGGTAACCTTGTCATTATGGAAGGTAGTATTTTGTCGAGATTTTTGTTACTCCAATGGATGATACCCGTGTCATTATGGAAGGTAGTCTATTGTCGAGATTTTTGTTACTCCAATGGATGGTAGCCTTGTCATTATGGAAGGTAGTCTGTTGTCGAGATTTTTGATATTCGAATGGATGGTAACCTTGTCATTATGGAAGGTAGTTTTTTGTCGAGATTTTTGTTAATCAAATGGATGGTAGACTTGTCATTATTGAAGGTAGTCTGTTGTCGATATCTTTTTTACTCCAATGGATGATAGCCTTGTCATTATGGAAGGTAGTCTTTTGTCGAGATTTTTGTTACTCCAATGGATGGTAGTTTGTCATTATGGAAGGTAGTCTGTTGTCAAGATTTTTTTTATTCCATCGGATGGTAGCCTTGTCATTAAGGAAGGTAGTCTGTTGTCGAGATTTTTGTTACTCCAATGGATGGTAGCCTTGTCATTATAGAAGGTAGTCTGTTGTCGAGATTTTGTTTACTCAAATGGATGGTAGCCTTGTCGTTATTGAAGGTAGTTTGTTGTCGATATCTTTGTTACTCCAATGGATGATAGCCTTTTCGTTATGGAAGGTAGTCTGTTGTTGAGATTTTTTTTACTCCAATGGATGGTAGCCTTGTCATTATGAAAAGTAGTGTGTTGTCGATATTTTTGTTATTCCATTGGATGGTAGCCTTGTCATTAGGGAAGGTAATCTGTTGTCGAGATTTTTGTTACTCCAATGGAGGGTAACCTTGTCATTATGGAAGTGAGTATGTCGTTGAGATTTCTTTTACTCAAATGGATTGTAGCCTTGTCATTATGGAAGGTAGTTTGTTGTTCAGATTTTTGTTCATCCAATGGATGGTAGCCTTGTCATTATGGAAAGTAGTCTGTTGTCGAGATTTTTGATATTCGAATGGATGGTAACCTTGTCATTATGTGAGGTAGTTTTTTGTCGAGATTTTTGTTACTCCAATGGATGGTAGCCTTGTCATTACTGACGGTATTCTGTTGTCCATATCTTTGTTACTCCAATAGATGATAGCCTTGTCATTATGGAAGGTAGTCTGTTGTCGAGATTTTTGTTACTCCAACAGATGGTAGCTTGTCATTATGGATGGTAGTTTGCTGTGAAGATTTCTTTTATTCCATTGGATGGTAGCCTTGTCATTATGGTAGGTAGTCTGTTGTCGAGATTTTTGTTATTCCAATGGATGGTAACCTTGTCATTATGGAAGATAGTCTTTTGTCGAGATTTTTGTTACTCAAATGGATGGTAGCCTTGTCATTATGGAAGGTAGTATGTCTTTGAGATTTCCGTTACTCCAATGGATGGTAGCCTTGTCATTATGAAATGTAGTATGTTGTCGATATTTTTGTTATTCCATTGGATGGTAGCCTTGTCATTATTCAAGGTAGTCTGTTGTTCATATTTTTGTTACTCCAATTTAGGGTAACCTTGTCATTATGGAAGGTAGTCTTTTGTCGAGATTTTTGTTACTCAAATGGATGGTAGCCTTGTCATTATTCAAGGTAGTCTGTTGTCGATATTTTTATTACTCCAATGGATGATAGCCTTGTAATTATGGAAGGTAGTTTGTTGACGATATTTTTGTTATTCCAATGGATGGTAACCTTGTCATTATGGAAGTTAGTCTTTTGTCGATATCTTTGTTACTGCAATGGATGATAGCCTTGTCATTATGCAAGGTAGTCTGTTCTTCATATTTTTGTTACTCCAATGGATGGTAGCCTTGTCATTATGGAAGGTAGTCTGTTGTCAAGATTTTTGTTTCCCCAATAGATGGTAACCTTGTCATTATGCAAGGTAGTTTTTTGTCGAGATTTTAATTACTCCAATGGATGGTAGCATTGTCATTACGTAAGGTAGTATGTCGTTGATATTTCTGTTAGCCCAATGGATTATGTCCTTGTCAATATGGAAGGTTGTTTTTTCTTCAAATTTTTGTTACTCCAATGGATGGTAGCCTTGTCATTATGGAAGGTAGTCTATTGTCGAGATTTTTTTATTCCAATGGATGGTAGCCTTGTCAGTATGGAAGGTAGTTTTTTGTCGAGATATTAATTACTCCAATGGATGGTAGCGTTGTCATTACAGAAGGTATTACGTTGTCGAGATTTTTGTTACCCCAATGGATGTAGCCTTGTCATTATGGAAGGTAGTCTATTGTCGATATTTTTGTTACTCTAATGGATGGTAGCCTTGTCATTATGGAAGGTAGTCTGTCGTTGATATTTCTGTTACTCCAATAAATGATAGCCTTGTCATTATGGAAGGTAGTTTGTTCTTGAAATTTTTGTTACTCCAACGGATGGTAGCCTTGTCATTATGGAAGGTAATCTGTTGTCGAGATTTTTTGTTATTCCAATGAATGGTAACCTTGTCATTATGGAAGGTAGTATTTTGTCGAGATTTTTGTTACTCCAATGGATGATACCCGTGTCATTATGGAAGGTAGTCTATTGTTGATATTTTTGTTACTCCAATGGATGGTAGCCTTGTCATTATGGAAGGTAGTCTGTTGTCGAGATTTTTGATATCCGAATGGATGGTAACCTTGTCATTAAGGAAGGTAGTCTATTGTCGTGATTTTTGTTACTCCAATGAATGGTAGCCTTGTCACTATGGAAGGTAGTATGTCTTTGAGATTTCCGTTACTCCAATGGATGGTTGTCTTGTCATTATGAAATGTAGTATGTTGTCGATATTTTTGTTCTTCCATTGGATGGTAGCCTTGTCATTAGGGAAGGTAATCTGTTGTCGAGATTTTTGTTACTCCAATGGAGGGTAACCTTGTCATTATGGAAGTGAGTATGTCGTTGAGATTTCTTTTACTCAAATGGATTGTATCCTTGTCATTATGGAAGGTAGTTCGTTGTTCAGATCTTTGTTACTCCAATAGATGTTAGCCTTGTCATTATGGAAGGTAGTCTGTTGTCGAGCTTTTTGTTACTCCAATGGATTATAGGCTTATCATTATGGAAGGTAGTTTGCTGTCAATATTTTTTTTATTCCATTGGATGCTAGCCTTGTAATTATGGAAGGTAGTTTGTTGACGATATTTTTGTTATTCCAATGGATGGTAACCTTGTCATTATGGAAGTTAGTCTTTTGTCGATATCTTTGTTACTCCAATGGATGATAGCCTTGTCATTATGCAAGGGAATTTTTTGTCGAGATTTTAATTACTCCAATGGATGGTAGCATTGTCATTACGTAAGGTAGTATGTCGTTGATATTTCTGTTATCCCAATGGATTATGTCCTTGTCAATATGGAAGGTAGTTTTTTCTTCAAATTTTTGTTACTCCAATGGATGGTAGCCTTGTCATTATGGAAGGTAGTCTATTGTCGAGATTTTTTTATTCCAATGGATGGTAGCCTTGTCATTATGGAAGGTAGTTTTTTGTCGAGATATTAATTACTCCAATGGATGGTAGCGTTGTCATTACGGAAGGTATTATGTTGTCGAGATTTTTGTTACCCTAATGGATGTAGCCTTGTCATTATGGAAGGTAGTCTATTGTCGATATTTTTGTTACTCCAATGGATGGTAGCCTTGTCATTATGGAAGGTAGTTTGTCGTTGATATTTCTGTTACTCCAATAAATTATAGCCTTGTCATTATGTAAGGTAGTTTGTTCTTGAAATTTTTGTTACTCCAATGGATGGTAGCCTTGTCATTATGGAAGGTAATCTGTTGTCGAGATTTTTGTTATTCCAATGAATGGTAACCTTGTCATTATGGAAGGTAGTATTTTGTCGAGATTTTTGTTACTCCAATGGATGATACCCGTGTCATTATGGAAGGTAGTCTATTGTCGAGATTTTTGTTACTCCAATGGATGGTAGCCTTGTCATTATGGAAGGTAGTCTGTTATCGAGATTTTTGATATTCGAATGGATGGTAACCTTGTCATTATGGAAGGTAGTTTTTTGTCGAGATTTTTGTTAATCAAATGGATGGTAGCCTTGTCATTATTGAAGGTAGTCTGTTGTCGATATCTTTTTTACTCCAATGGATGATAGCCTTGTCATTACGGAAGGTATTATGTTGTCGAGATTTTTGTTACCCCAATGGATGTAGCCTTGTCATTATGGAAGGTAGTCTATTGTCGATATTTTTGTTACTCCAATGGATGGTAGCCTTGTCATTATGGAAGGTAGTCTGTCGTTGATATTTTTGTTACTCCAATGGATGGTAGCCTTGTCATTATAGAAGGTAGTCTGTTGTCGAGATTTTGTTTACTCAAATGGATGGTAGCCTTGTCGTTATTGAAGGTAGTTTGTAGTCGATATCTTTGTTACTCCAATGGATGATAGCCTTTTCGTTATGGAAGGTAGTCTGTTGTTGAGATTTTATTTACTCCAATGGATGGTAGCCTTGTCATTATGAAAAGTAGTGTGTTGTCGATATTTTTGTTATTCCATTGGATGGTAGCCTTGTCATTAGGGAAGGTAATCTGTTGTCGAGATTTTTGTTACTCCAATGGAGGGTAACCTTGTCATTATGGAAGTGAGTATGTCGTTGAGATTTCTTTTACTCAAATGGATTGTAGCCTTGTCATTATGGAAGGTAGTTTGTTGTTCAGATTTTTGTTCATCCAATGGATGGTAGCCTTGTCATTATGGAAAGTAGTCTGTTGTCGAGATTTTTGATATTCGAATGGATGGTAACCTTGTCATTATGTGAGGTAGTTTTTTGTCGAGATTTTTGTTACTCCAATGGATGGTAGCCTTGTCATTATGAAAGGTAGTCTGTTGTCGAGATTTTTGTTACTCCAACGGATGGTAGCTTGTCATTATGGACGGTAGTTTGCTGTGAAGATTTCTTTTATTCCATTGGATGGTAGCCTTGTCATTATGGTAGGTAGTCTGTTGTCGAGATTTTTGTTATTCCAATGGATGGTAACCTTGTCATTATGGAAGATAGTCTTTTGTCGATATTTTTGTTACTCAAATGGATGGTAGCCTTGTCATTATGGAAGGTAGTATGTCTTTGAGATTTCCGTTACTCCAATGGATGGTAGCCTTGTCATTATGAAATGTAGTATTTTGTCGATATTTTTGTTATTCCATTGGATGGTAGCCTTGTCATTATTCAAGGTAGTCTGTTGTTCATATTTTTGTTACTCCAATTGAGGGTAACCTTGTCATTATGGAAGGTAGTTTTTGTCGAGATTTTTGTTACTCAAATGGATGGTAGCCTTGTCATTATTCAAGGTAGTCTGTTGTCGATATTTTTATTACTCCAATGGATGATAGCCTTGTCATTATGGAAGGTAGTCTGTTGTCGAGATTTTTGTTACTCCAATGGATGGTAGCCTTATCATTATGGAAGGTAGTCTGCTGTCAATATTTTTTTTATTCCATTGCATGCTAGCCTTGTAATTATGGAAGGTAGTTTGTTGACGATATTTTTGTTATTCCAATGGATGGTAACCTTGTCATTATGGAAGTTAGTCTTTTGTCGATATCTTTGTTACTGCAATGGATGATAGCCTTGTCATTATGCAAGGTAGTATGTTGTTCATATTTTTGTTACTCCAATGGATGGTAGCCTTATCATTATGGAAGGTAGTCTGTTGTCAAGATTTTTGTTTCCCCAATAGATGGTAACCTTGTCATTATGCAAGGTAGTTTTTTGTCGAGATTTTAATTACTCCAATGGATGGTAGCATTGTCATTACGTAAGGTAGTATGTCATTGATATTTCTGTTAGCCCAATGGATTATGTCCTTGTCAATATGGAAGGTTGTTTTTTCTTCAAATTTTTGTTACTCCAATGGATGGTAGCCTTGTCATTATGGAAGGTAGTCTATTGTCGAGATTTTTTTATTCCAATGGATGGTAGCCTTGTCAGTATGGAAGGTAGTTTTTTGTCGAGATATTAATTACTCCAATGGATGGTAGCGTTGTCATTACGGAAGGTATTATGTTGTCGAGATTTTTGTTACCCCAATGGATGTAGCCTTGTCATTATGGAAGGTAGTCTATTGTCGATATTTTTGTTACTCCAATGGATGGTAGCCTTGTCATTATGGAAGGTAGTCTGTCGTTGATATTTCTGTTACTCCAATAAATGATAGCCTTGTCATTATGGAAGGTAGTTTGTTCTTGAAATTTTTGTTACTCCAACGGATGGTAGCCTTGTCATTATGGAAGGTAATCTGTTGTCGAGATTTTTGTTATTCCAATGAATGGTAACCTTGTCATTATTTAAGGTAGTATTTTGTCTAGATTTTTGTTACTCCAATGGATGATACCCGTGTCATTATGGAAGGTAGTCTATTGTCGAGATTTTTGTTACTCCAATGGATGGTAGCCTTGTCATTATGGAAGGTAGTCTGTTGTCGAGATTTTTGATATCCGAATGGATGGTAACCTTGTCATTAAGGAAGGTAGTCTATTATCGTGATTTTTGTTACTCCAATGAATGGTAGCCTTGTCACTATGGAAGGTAGTATGTCTTTGAGATTTCCGTTACTCCAATGGATGGTTGTCTTGTCATTATGAAATGTAGTATGTTGTCGATATTTTTGTTCTTCCATTGGATGGTAGCCTTGTCATTAGGGAAGGTAATCTGTTGTCGAGATTTTTGTTACTCCAATGGAGGGTAACCTTGTCATTATGGAAGTGAGTATGTCGTTGAGATTTCTTTTACTCAAATGGATTGTAGACTTGTCATTATGGAAGGTAGTTCGTTGTTCAGATTTTTGTTACTCCAATAGATGTTAGCCTTATCATTATGGAAGGTAGTCTGTTGTCGAGATTTTGGATATTCGAATGGATGGTAAACTTGTCATTATGTGAGGTAGTTTTTTGTCGAGATTTTTGTTACTCCAATGGATGGTAGCCTTGTCATTACTGAAGGTAGTTTGTTGTCGATATCTTTGTTACTCCAATAGATGAGAGCCTTGTCATTATGGAATGTACTCTGTTGTCGAGATTTTTGTTACTCCAACGGATGGTAGCTTGTCATTATGGATGGTAGTTTGCTGTCAAGATTTCTTTTATTCCATCGGATGGTAGCCTTGTCATTATGGTAGGTAGTCTATTGTCAAGATTTTTATTATTCCAATGGATGGTAACCTTGTCATTATGGAAGGTAGTCTTTTGTCGAGATTTTTGTTACTCAAATGGATGGTAGCCTTGTCATTATGGAAGGTAGTATGTCTTTGAGATTTCCGTTACTCCAATGGATGGTAGCCTTGTCATTATGAAATCTAGTATGTTGTCGATATTTATGTTATTCCATTGGATGGTAGCCTTGTCATTATTCAAGGTAGTCTGTTGTTTAGATTTTTGTTACTCCAATGGAGGGTAACCTTGTCATTATGGAAGGTAGTCTTTTGTCGAGATTTTTGTTACTCAAATGGATGGTAGCCTTGTCATTATTCAAGGTAGTCTGTTGTCGATATCTTTGTTACTCCAATGGATGATAACCTTGTCATTATGGTTGGTAGTCTGTTGTCGAGATTTTTGTTACTCCAATGGATGGTAGCCTTATCATTATGGAAGGTAGTCTACTGTCAATATTTTTTTTATTCCATTGGATGCTAGCCTTGTAATTATGGAAGGTAGTTTGTTGATGATATTTTTGTTATTCCAATGGATGGTAACCTTGTCATTATGGAAGTTAGTCTTTTATCGATATCTTTGTTACTCCAATGGATGATAGCCTTGTCATTATGCAAGGTAGTTTGTTATTCATATTTTTGTTACTCCAATGGATGGTAGCCTTGTCATTATTGAAGGTAGTCTACTGTCAAGATTTTTGTTACACCAATGGATGGTAGCCTTGTCATTATGGAAGGTAGTCTGTTGTCAAGATTTTTGTTTCCCCAATAGATGGTAACCTTGTCATTATGGAAGGTAGTTTTTTGTCTAGATTTTAATTACTCCAATGGATGGTAGCATTGTCATTACGTAAGGTAGTATGTCGTTGATATTTCTGTTACCCCAATGGATTGTTTCCTTGTCAATATGGAAGGTAGTTTGTTCTTCAAATTTTTGTTACTCCAATGGATGGTAGCCTTGTCATTATGAAAGGTAGTCTATTGTCAGGATTTTATTATTCCAATGGATGGTAGCCTTGTCATTAAGGAAGGTAGTTTTTTGTCGAGATATTAATTACTCCAATGGATGGTGGCGTTGTCATTACGGAAGGTATTATGTTGTCGAGATTTTTGTTACCCCAATGGATGTAGCCTTGTCATTATGGAAGGTAGTCTATTGTCGATATTTTTGTTACTCCAATGGATGGTAGCCTTGTCATTATGGAAGGTAGTCTGTCGTTGATATTTTTGTTACTCCAATAAATTATAGCCTTGTCATAATGGAAGGTAGTTTGTTCTTGAAATTTTTGTTACTCCAATGGATGGTAGCCTTGTCATTATGGAAGGAAATCTGTTGTCGAGATTTTTGTTATTCCAATGAATGGTAACCGTGTCATTATGGAAGGTAGTCTATTGTCGAGATTTTTGTTACTCCAATGAATGGTAGCCTTGTCATTATGGAAGGTAGTCTGTTTTCGAGATTTTTTATATTCGAATGGATGGTAACCTTGTCATTATGGAAGATAGTTTTTTGTCGAGATTTTTGTTACTCCAATGGATGGTAGCCTTGTCATTATTAAAGGTAGTCTGTTGTCGAGATTTTTGTTACTCCAATGGATGGTAGTTTGTCATTATGGAAGGTAGTCTGTTGTCAAGATTTTGTTTACTCAAATGGATGGTAGCCTTATCGTTATTGAAGGTAGTTTGTTATCGATATCTTTGTTACTCCAATGGATGGTAGCCTTGTCATTATAGAAGGTAGTCTGTTGTCAAGATTTTTTTTATTCCATCGGATGGTAGCCTTGTCATTATGGAAGGTAGTCTGCTGTCGAGATTTTTTTTATTCCATCGGATGGTAGCCTTGTCATTTTGGAAGGTAGTCTGCTGTCGAGATTTTTGTTACTCCAATGGATGGTAGCCTTGTCATTATAGAAGGTAGTCTGTTGTCGAGATTTTGTTTACTCAAATGGATTGTAGACTTGTCGTTATTGAAGGTAGTTTGTTGTCGATATCTTTGTTACTCCAATGGATGATAGCCTTTTCGTTATGGACGGTAGTCTGTTGTTGAGATTTTTGTTACTCCAATGGATGGTAGCCTTGTCATTATGAAAAGTAGTATGTTGTCGATATTTTTGTTATTCCATTGGATGGTAGCCTTGTCATTAGGGAAGGTAATCTGTTGTCGAGATTTTTGTTACTCCAATGGAGGGTAACCTTGTCATTATGGAAGTGAGTAAGTCGTTGAGATTTCTTTTACTCAAATGGATTGTAGCCTTGTCATTATGGAAGGTAGTTTTTTGTTCAGATTTTTGTTACTCCAATGGATGGTAGCCTTGTCACTATGGAAGGTAGTCTGCTGTCGAGATTTTTGATATTCGAATGGATGGTAACCTTTTCATTATGTGAGGTTGTTTTTTGACGAGATTTTTGTTACTCCAATGGATGGTAGCCTTGTCATTACTGAAGGTAGTCTGTTGTCGATATCTTTGTTACTCCAATAGATGATAGCCTTGTCATTATGGAAGGTAGTCTGTTGTTGAGATTTTTGTTACTCCAACGGATGGTAGCTTGTCATTATGGATGGTAGTTTGCTGTCAAGATTTCTTTTATTCCATCGGATGGTAGCCTTGTCATTATGGTAGGTAGTCTATTGTCGAGATTTTTTTTATTCCAATGGATGGTAACCTTGTCATTATGGAAGTTAGTCTTTTGTCGATATCTTTGTTACTCCAATGGATGATATCCTTGTCATTATGAAAGGTAGTCTGTTGTTCATATTTTTGTTACTCCAATGGATGGTATCATTCTCATTATGGAAGGTAGTTTTTTGTCGAGATTTTTGTTATTCCAATGGATGGTAGCCATGCCAATATGGAAGGTATTCTGTTGTCAAGATTTTTGTTTCCCCAATAAATGGTAACCTTGTCATTATGGAAGGTAGGTTTTTTTCAAGATTTTTGTTTCCCCAATAGATGGTAACCTTGTCATTATGGAAGGTAGTATGTTGTCGAGATTTTGTTTCTCCAATGGATGGTAGCCTTGTCATTACGGAAGGTTGTCGGTCGTTGAGATTTTTGTTACTCCAATGGATGGTAGCCTTGTCATTATGGAAGGTAGTTTTTTGTCGAGATTTTATTTACCCCAATGGATGGTAGCGTTGTAATTATGGAAGGTAATATGTTGTCGAGATTTTTGTTACCCTAATGGATGTAGCCTTGTCATTATGGAAGGTAGTCTGTTGTCGAGATTTTTGTTACTCCAATGAATGGTAGCCTTATCATTATGGAAGGTAGTGTTTTGTCGAGATTTTTGTTACTACAATGAATGGTAGCCTTGTCATTATGGAAGGTAGTCTATTGTCAATATCTTTATTACTCCAATGGATGATAGCCTTGTCATTATGGAAGGTAGTCTGTTGTATAGATTTTTGTTACTCCAGTGGATGGTAGCCTTGTAATTATGGAAGGTAGTCTGTTGTCGAGATTTTGTTACTTCAATGGATGATAGCCTTATCATTATGAAAGGTAGTCGGTCGTTGAGATTTTTTTTACTCCAATGGATGGTAGCCTTGTCATTATGGAAGGTAGTTTGTTGCCGATATTTTATTACCCCAATGGATGGTAGCCTTTTCATTATGGAAGGTAGTCGGTCGTTGAGATTTCTGTTACTCCAATGTATGTTAGCCTTCTCATTATGGAAGGTAGTATGTTGTCGAGATTTTTTTTACTCCAGTGGATGGGAGCCTTGTAATTATGGAAGGTAGTCTGTTTTCGAGATTTTTGTCACTCTAATGGATGGTAGCCTTGTCATTATGAAAGGTAGTCTGTCGTTGAGATTTATGTTACTCCAATGGATGGTAGCCTTGTAATTATGGAAGGTAGTCTGTTGTAGAGGTTTTTGTTACTCAAATGGATGGTAGCCTTTTCATTATGGAAGGTAGTCTGCCGTTGAGATTTCTGTTACTCCAATGGATTGTAGCCTTGTCATTATGGAAGGTAGTCTGTTGTTCAGATATTTGTTACTCCAATGGATGTTAGCCTTATCATTATGGAAGGTAGTCTATTGTCGAGATTTTTGTTATTCTAATGGATGGTAACCTTGTCATTATGGAAGGTAGTCTTTTGTCTAGATTGTTGTTACTCCAATGGATGGTAGCCTTGTCATTATTGAAGGTAGTCTGTTGTCGATATCTTTGGTACTCCAATGGATGAGAGCCTTGTCATTATGTAAGGTAGTTTGTTGTTCAGATTTTTGTTACTCTAATTGATGGTAGCCTTGTCATTATGGAAGGTAGTCTATTGTCGAGATTATTGTTATTCCAATGGATGGTAGCCTTGTCATTATGGAAGGTAGTCTGTCGTGGAGATTTCTGTTACTCCAATGGATGGTAGCCTTGTCATTATGGAAGGTAGTTTGTTCTTCAGATTTTTTTTACCCTAATGGATGGTAGCCTTGTGATTATGGAAGGTAGACTGTTGTCGAGATTTTAGTTATTCCATTGGATGGCGGCCTTGTCATTATGGAAGGTAGTCTGTTATCGAGATTTTTTTTATTCCAATGGATGGTAACCTTGTCATTATGGAAGGTAGTATTTTATCGAGATTTTTGTTACTCGACTGGATGGTAGCCTTGTCATTATTGAAGGTAGTTTGTTATCGATGTCTTTGTTACTCCAATGGATGCTAGCCTTGTCATTATGGAAGGTAGTTTGTTGCTGAGATTTTTGTTACTCCAATGGATGGTAGCCTTGTCATTAAGGAAGGTAGTATCTTGTCGAGATTTTGTTTCTCCAATGGATGGTAGCCTTGTCATTACGGAAGGTAGTCGGTCGTTGAGATTTCTGTTACTCCAATGGATGGTAGCCTTGTCATTATGGAAGGTAGTCTGTTGTTCAGATTTTGGTTACTCCAATGGAAGGTAGCCTTGTCATTATGGAAGGTAGTGTGTTGTCGAGATTTTTGATGCTCCAATGGATGGTAGACTTGTCATTATGGAAGGTAGTCTGTTGTCGAGATTTTGTTACTCCAATGGATGGTAGCCTTTTCATTACGGAAGGTAGTCGGTTGTTGAGATTTCTGTTACTCCAATCGATGGTAGCCTTGTCATTATGGAAGGTAGTATGTTTGATCAGATTTTTGTTACTCCAATGGATGGTAGCCTTGTCATTATGGAAGGTAGTATGTTGTCGAGATTTTTGATACTCCAATGGATTGTAGCCTTGTAATTATGGAAGGTAGTCTGTTGTCGAGATTTTTGTCACTCTAATGGATGGTAGCCTTGTCATTGTGGAAGGTAGTCTGTCATTGAGATTTATGTTACTCCAATGGATGGTAGCCTTATCATTATGGAAGGTTGTCTATTGTCGAGATTTTTGTTATTCCAATGGATGGTAACCTTGTCATTATGGAATGTACTCTTTTGTCTAGATTGTTGTTACTCCAATGGATGGTAGCCTTGTCATTATTGAAGGTAGTCTATTGTCGATATCTTTGTTACTCCAATGGATGATAGCCTTGTTATTATGTAAGGTAGTATGTTGTTATGATTTTTGTTACTCCAATGGATGGTAGCCTTGTCATTCTGGAAGTTAGTATATTGTCGAGATTTTTGTTATTCCAATGGATGGTAGCCTTGTCATTATGGAAGGTAGTTTTTCGTGAAGATTTCTATTACTCCTTAGGATTGTAGCATTGTCATTATGGAAGGTAGTTTGGTCTTCATATTTTGTTTAACCTAAAGGATGGTAGCCTTGTGATTAAGGAAGGTAGACTGTTGTCGAGATTTTTGTTATTCCATTGGATGGTAGCCTTGTCATTATGGAAGGTTGTCTGTTGTCGAGATTTTTGTTATTCCAATGGATAGTAACCTTATCATTATGGAAGGTAGTATTTGTTCGAGATTTTTGTTACTCGACTGGATATTAGCCTTGTCATTATTGAAGGTAGTTTGTTGTCGAGATTTTGTTACTCCAATGGATAGTAGCCTTGTCATTACGAAAGGTAGTCGGTCGTTGAGATTTTTGTTAAATCAATGGATGGTAGCCTTGTCATTACAGAAGGTAGTCAGTCGTTGAGATTTCTGTTACTCCAATGGATGGTAGCCTTGTAATGATGGAAGGTAGTTTGTTGTTCAGATTTTTGTTACTCCAATGGAAGGTAGCCTTGACAATATGCAAGGTAGTATGTTGTCGAGATTTTTGTTACTCCAATGGATGGTAGCCTTGTCATTATGGCAGGTAGTCTGTTGTCGAGATTTTGTTACTCCAATAGATGGTAGCCTTGTCATTATGGAAGGTTGTCTATTGTCGAGATTTTTATTATTCCAATGGATGGTAACCTTGTCATTATGGAAGGTAGTCTTTTTCCTAGATTGTTGTTACTCCAATGGATGGTAGCCTTGTCATTATTGAAGGTACTCTGTTGTCGATATCTTTGTTACTCCAATGGATGATAGCCTTGTCATTATGTAAGGTAGTCTGTTGTTCTGATTTTTGTTACTCCAATGGATGGTAGCCTTGTCATTATGGAAGGTAGTCTATTGTCGAGATTTTTGTTATTCCAATGGATGGTAGCCTTGTCATTATGGAAGGTAGTCTGTCGTGGAGATTTCTGTTACTCCAATGGATTGTAGCCTTGTCATTATGGAAGGTAGTTTGGTCTTCATATTTTGTTTAACCTAAAGGATGGTAGCCTTGTGATTATGGAAGGTAGATTGTTGTCGAGATTTTTGTTATTCCATTGGATGGTAGCCTTGTCATTATGGAAGGTTCTCTATTGTCGAGATTTTTGTTATTCCAATGGATAGTAACCTTGTCATTATGGAAGGTAGTATTTTGTCAAGATTTTTGTTACTCGAATGGATGGTAGCCTTGTCATTATTGAAGGTAGTTTGTTGTCGATATCTTTGTTACTCCAATGGATGCTAGCCTTGTCATTATGGAAGGTAGTTTTTTGGCGAGATTTTTGTTACTCCAATG
Source organism: Vicia faba (assembly GCA_948472305.1). Classification (NCBI taxonomy): domain Eukaryota; kingdom Viridiplantae; phylum Streptophyta; class Magnoliopsida; order Fabales; family Fabaceae; genus Vicia; species Vicia faba. The sequence continues at coordinate 559,532,443 of OX451739.1, forward strand.
GATGGTAGCCTTTTCATTATGGAAGGTAGTCTATTGTCGAGATTTTGTTAGTCCAATGGATGGTAGCCTTGTCATTATAGGAGGTAGTCTGTTGTTCAGATTTTTGTTACTCCAATGGAAGGTAGCCTTGTCAATATGGAAGGTAGTATGTTGTCGAGATTTATGTTACTCCAATAGATGGTAGCCATGTAATTATGGAAGGTAGTCTGTTGAAGAGATTTTTGTTACTCCAATGGATGGTAGCCATTTCATTATGGAACATAGTCTGTTGTCGATCTTTTTGTTACTCCAATGGATGGTAGCCTTGTCATTATGGCAGGTAGTCTGTTGTTGATACTTTTGTTATTCCAATGGATGGTATCCTTGTCATAATGGAAGGTAGTCTGTTGTTCATATTTTTGTTATTCCAATGGATGGTAACCTTATCATTATCGATGGTAGTCTTTTGTCGAGATTTTTGTTACTCCAATGAATGGTAGCCTTGTCATTATGGAAGGTAGTTTGTTGTCGATAACTTTATTACTCCAATGGATGATAGCGTTGTCATTATTGAAGGTAGTCTGTTGTTCATATTTTTGTTACTCCAATGGATGGTAGCCTTGTCATTATGGAAGGTAGACTGTTGTCGAGATTTTGTTACTCCAATGGATGGTAGCCTTGTCATTACGGAAGGTAGTCGGTCGTTGATATTTCTGTTACTCCAATGGATGGTAGCCTTGTCATTATGGAAGGTAGTCTATTTTCGAGATTTTGTTACTCCAATGGATGGTAGCCTTTTCATTACGGAAGGTAGTCGGTCTTTGTGATTTCTGTTACTCCAATGGATGGTAGCCTTATCATTATGGAAGGTAGTCTGTTGTTCAGATTTTTGTTACTCCAATGGATGGTAGCCTTGTCATTATGGAAGGTAGTATGTTGTCGAGATTTTTGATACTCCAATGGATGGTAGCCTTGTAATTATGGAAGGTATTCTGTTGTCGAGATTTTTGTCACTCTAATGGATGGTAGCCTTGTCATTATGGAAGGTAGTCTGTTCGTTAAGATTTATGTTACTCCAATGGATGGTAGCCTTGTAATTATGGAAGGTAGTCTGTTGTAGATATTTTTGTTACTCCAATGGATGGTAGCCTTTTCATTATGGAAGGTAGTATTTTTTTGAGATTTTTGTTACTCGACTGGATGGTAGCCTTGTCATTATTGAAGGTAGTTTGTTGTTGATATCTTTGTTACTCCAATGGATGTTAGCCTTGTCATTATGGAAGGTAGTTTTTGGTCGAGATTTTTGTTACTCCAATGGATTGTAGCCTTGTCATTATGGAAGGTAGTCTGTTGTCGAGATTTTGTTACTCCAATGGATGGTAGCCTTTTCATTACGGAAGGTAGTCGGTCATTGAGATTTCTGTTACTTCAATGGATGGTAGCCTTATTATTATGGAAGGTAGTCTATTGTTCAGATTTTTGTTACTCCAATGGATGGTAGCCTTGTCATTATGGAAGGTAGTATGTTGTCGAGATTTTTGATACTCCAATGGATGGTAGCGTTGTAATTTAGTAAGGTAGTCTGTTGTCGAGATTTTTGTCACTCTAATGGATGGTAGCCTTGTCATTATTGAAGGTAATCTGTTTGTTGAGATTTATGTTACTCCAATGGATGGTAGCCTTGTAATTATATAAGGTGGTCCGTTGTAGAGATTTTTGTTACTCCAATGGATGTAGCCTTTTCATTATGGAAGGTAGTCTGCCGTTGAGATTTCTGTTACTCCAATGGATTGTAGCCTTGTCATTATGGAAGGTAGTCTGTTTTTCAGATATTTGTTACTCCAATGGATGCTAGCCTTATCATTATGGAAGTTAGTCTATTATCGAGATTTTTGTTATTCCAATGGATGGTAACCTTTTCATTATGGAAGGTAGTCTTTTATCTAGATTGTTGTTACTCCAATGGATGGTAGCCTTGTCATTATTGAAGGTAGTTTGTTGGCGATGTGTTTGTTACTCCAATGGATGATAGCCTTGTCATTATGTAAGGTAGTCTGTTGTTCAGATTTTTGTTACTCCAATGGATGGTAGCCTTTGCATTATGGAAGGTAGACTATTGTCGAGATTTTTGTTATTCCATTGGATGGTAGCCTTGTCATTATGGAAGGTAGTCTGTTATCGAGATTTTTGGTATTCCAATGGATGGTAACCTTGTCATTACGTAAGGTAGTATTTTGTCGAGATTTTAGTTACTCGACTGGATGGTAGCCTTGTCATTATTGAAGGTAGTTTGTTGTTGATATATTTGTTACTCCAATGGATGTTAGCCTTGTCATTATGGAAGGTAGTTTCTTATCGAGATTTTTGATACTCCAATGGATGGTAGCCTTGTAATTATGGACGGTAGTCTGTTGTCGAGATTTTGTTACTACAATGGATGGAAGCCTTGTCGTTATGAAAGGTAGTCGGTCGTTGAGATTTTTGTTACTCCAATGGATGGTAGCCTTTTCATTATGGAAGGTAGTCTGTTGTCGAGATTTTGTTACTCCAATGGATGGTAGCCTTTTCATTATGGAATATAGTTTGTTGTCGATATTTTTGGTACTCCAATGGATGGTAGCCTTGTCATAATAGAAAGTAGTCTGTTGTCGAGATTTTGTTACTCTAATGGATGGTAGCCTTGTATTTCTAGAACATAGTCTGTTGTCGATATTTTTGTTACTCCGATGGATGGTAGCCTTTTCATTATGGAAGGTAGTATTTTGTTGAGATTTTTGTTACTTCAATGGATGGTAGCCTTTTCATTACGCAAGGTAGTCGGTCGTTGAGATTTTTGTTACTCCAATAGATGGTAGCATTGTCATTATGGAAGGTAGTCTGTTGTTCAGATTTTTGTTAGTCCAATGGAAGGTAGCCTTGTCATCATGGAAGGTAGTATGTTGTCGATATTTTTGATACTCAAATGGATGGTAGCCTTGTAATTATGGAAGGTAGTCTGTTGTTGATATTTTTGTTAATCCTATGGATGGTAGCCTTGTCATTATGGAAGGTTGTCTGTCGTTGAGATTTATGTTACTCAATTGGATGGTAGCCTTGTAACTATGGAAGGTAGTATGTTGTAGAGATTTTTGTTACTCCAATGGATGGTAGCCTTTTCATTATGGAAGGTAGTCTACCGTTGATATTTCTGTTACTCCAATGGATTGTAGCCTTGTCATTATGGAAGGTAGTCTGTTGTCGAGATTTTGTTACTCCAATGGATGGTAGCCTTGTCATTATGGAACAAAGTTTGTTGTCGATATTTTTGTTACTCCAATGGATGGTAGCCTTTTCATTATGGAAGCTAATTTTTTGTCGATATTTTTGTTACTCCAATGGATGGTAGCCTTGTCATAATGGAAGGTAGTCTGTTGTTCAGATTTTTGTTATTCCAATGGATGGTAAACTTATCATTATGGAAGGTAGTCTTTTGTCGAGATTTTTGTTACTCCAATGAATGGTAGCCTTGTCATTATGGAAGGTAGTCTGTTGTTGATATCTTTATTACTCCAATGGATGATAGCCTTGTCATTATGGAAGGTAGTCTGTGTAACACCCTCTAAAACCCCGAATAAAATTATAATTTCAGAGTACATGTATTTACGAGGATGCCACAATTCTCTTTTAATAAAAACAAGCTCCTGTCATGCATAACATAGTAGTAACTCATACATGCTTACACAGCGGAATAATTTAATTAATAAAACCAATGTTATAATATTTTCAAAATCATCAGGGATTAACACCTGGAAAATGTCAACATCATATTATAACAAATATAAGGAATAAACGAGTCTGACTAAAACAGCTCGACAAACAAACGTTCCCGGAGTTACAACTACCAGAGCATGACTGGACAATACTAAAACGGAAATAAACTAGAAACGACAAGCCTTCGCCAAGCACATGAACGAAGCTCCTCAATCTGAAATATTCAACAGTAATGGTGAGCATCTCAACTATACATTCATAACAATCAATTCAGGAAACCATAAGCATCACCCAACAATTAGAATGTTTTATAGATTACAAAAACCTTTACAAATCATATATTCATAATATCTGACTTTTCATGCTTATAATTAACATCAAACATCGTTAACAATTTAGTATCAATACATGCATACAATCGATCAAATACAACATTGGAAAAATCATCCATTCATGTCATATTCAATGTAATGCAACACACCCATGCATGTGGTACCATTTTACCGCCCCATTAAATCTCGGGTCACGGATAACTCACCGTTCCATTATATCGCGGACACGGCTACCACCTCAACGTTCCATTAAATCGCGGACACGTATATTGGCCACCATGTTAATTCCACACAATGGGAATTAACAAATGCAACATGATATGTAAAGTATGTAACACTCAGCATACTATTAACATCAATCAACATATCATGCAACATCAACAACATCAATCATAACAGGATATGGATAGCATGTAATCACTCAGCATACTATTAAACATCAATCATATCAAGTTATATCATAGTTCATGCTTGATACATCATCTAAAAGCATGACAATAAAATCCATATAGTGTTGGTATCATAACATACAATCGTTATTCGATACAAGCATCAATCAACACTAGAAAATCAATAAACACATATTCAAAACATGTCAAACACTGCACATCAAAACAGGATCAATCCGTACATAACAGCATGCACAGAAAACATAGTTTAAAAACCAACACAGGAGGTTTAACACGGGTGCCCGTGTAAATCAACACTGCCCGTGTGGAAATGTGTCCAGAAAATACGTTATTTGGCCAATACAGGGGATCAACACGGGTGCCCGTGTAAATCAACACGGCCCGTGTTGAAATGTGTCTAGAAAACACATTTTTTGGTAACACAGTGAATCAACACGGGTACCCGTGTGAAACAACACGGCCCGTGTTGATGAGCGCGGGTCAGATTTTTCCTGAACCTGCAGCAGCTCAGAACAGCAGCCAAACGCGAAAAATGCCAGCCAAAACGCGCATTTCGGTACCTAACGACATCGATTTTGTATAACTCAAAACAACACATCAATTCCCTAATTACCAACAATTATCATAGTAACCTTAAAAGTGATTATTCGTCCTTTTGGGGAAATCTGATAACATTGAGGTTATCCCTAGAACCTCTAAGGTAAATTCACGATCATGCAGATATACTCCCAATCCACCATTAGGAACCTAAAATCGTTAATTGATTTCATAAAATTGGGAACCTAAACCTTCTCTAACAAGGTTCAATCCTAAGGGTATCGATCCCTAATAACATCTAACAATTGGGGTTTCTCCCTACGATTACCCAAATCAACCGTACCTAAACCCATAAGCAAAAGTAAATCGAGTAGTAACCCCCCTTACCTTATCAATTTGCAGCTTTGAACTTTTCGAGCGATGTTCTTCGTTCTTCGTACCTTCAGAGCTCAGCTTCCCAAATATCCCAAATCTGTGTTATCGTGAATAATGAGAAAAATAACTTGAGTCCCAAATGTATCCTTATTCCTTTTGCACCCCCACTCTTTACTAACAACATCCAAGCCCAATAACTTAAAACCCAATATTTTCTTATTTCTTTTATTTTCTTCAAATATTCCAAAATAAATAATTCTTCTTATTTTATTAATTCTAATAAAATAAATTCCCAATTAAATAAATCAAATAATTAAAACTGGGGTGTTACAGTCTGTTGTTCAGATTTTTATTACTCCAATGGATGGTAGCCTTGACATTATGTAAGGTAGTCTGTTGTCGAGATTTTGTTACTCCAATGGATGGTAGCCTTGTCATTATGGAAGGTAGTCTATCGTTAAGATTTATGTTACTCCAATGGATGGTAGCCTTGTCATTATAGAAGATAGTATGTTGTCGATATTTTTGATACTCCAATGGATGGTAGCCTTGTAATTATGGAAGGTAGTCTGTTGTCGAGATTTTTGTCACTCTAATGGATGGTAGCCTTGTCATTATGGAAGGTAGTATGTCGTTGAGATTTATTTTTCTCCAATGGATGGTAGCCTTGTAATTATGGAAGGTAGTCTGTTGTAGAGATTTTTGTTACTCCAATGGATGGTAGCCTTTTCATTATGGAAGATAGTCTGCCATTGAGATTTCTGTTACTCCAATGGATTGTAGCCTTGTCATTATGGAAGGTAGTCCGTTGTTCAGATTTTTGTTACTCCAATGGAAGGTAGCCTTGTCATTATGGAAGGTAGTATGTTGTCGAGATTTTTGAAACTCCAATGGATGGTGGCCTTTTAATTATGGAAGGTAGTCTGTTGTCGAGATTTTTGTTACTCCAATGGATGGTAGCCTTTTCATTATGGAACATAGTTTGTTATCAATATTTTTGTTACTCCAATGGATGGTAGCCTTGTCATAATGGAAGGTAGTCTGTTGTCGAGATTTTGTTACTCTAATGGATGGTAGCCTTGTCATTATGGAACATAGTCTGTTGTCGATATTTTTGTTACTCCAATAGATGGTAGCCTTTTTATTATGGAAGGTAGTATTTTGTCGAGATTTTTGTTACTCCAATGGATGGTAGCCTTTTCATTACGCAGGGTAGTCGGTCGTTGGGATTTCTGTTACTCCAATGGATGGTAGCCTTGTCTTTATGGAAGGTAGTTTGTTGTTCAGATTTTTGTTACTCCAATAGAAGGTAGCCTTGTCATTATGGAAGGTAGTATTTTGTCGAGATTTTTGATACTCCAATGGATGGTAGCCTTGTAATTATTGAAGGAAGTCTGTTGTCGAGATTTTTGTTACTACAATGGATGGTAGCCTTGTCATTATGGAAGGTAGTCTGTCGTTGAGATTTATGTTACTCAATTGGATGGTAGCCTTGTAATTATTGAAGGTAGTCTGTCGTAGAGATTTTTATTACTCCAATGGATGGTAGCCTTTTCATTATGGAAGGTAGTCTGCCGTTGAGATTTCTGTTACTCCAATGGATTGTAGCCTTGTCATTATGGAAGGTAGTCTGTAGTCGAGATTTTGTTACTCCAATGGATGGTAGCCTTGTCATTATGGAACATAGTCTGTTGTCAATATTTTTGTTACTCAAATGGATGGTAGCCTTTTCATTATGGAAGCTAGTTTTTTGTCGATATTTTTGTTACTCCAATCGATGGTAGCCTTGTCATAATGGAAGGTAGTTTGTTGTTCAAATTTTTGTTATTCCAATGGATGGTAGCCTTGTCATTATGGAAGGTAGTCTGTCGTTGAGATTTATGTTACTCCAATGGATGGTAGCATTGTAATTATGGAACGTAGTCTGTGGTCGATATCTTTGTTACTCCTATGGATTCTAGCCTTGTCATTTTGGAAGGTAGTTTGTTCTTCATATTTTTATTACTCCAATGGAAGGTATCCTTGTCATTATGGAAGGTAGTACATTGTCGAGATTTTTGATACTCCAATGGATGGTAGCCTTGTAATTATGGAAGGTAGTCTGTTGTCGAGATTTTTGTTACTCCAATGGATGGTAGCCTTGTCATTATGGAAGGTAGTCTGTCGTAGAGATTTTTGTTACTCCAATGGATGGTAGCCTTTTCATTATGGAAGGTAGTTTGCCGTTGAGATTTCTGTTACTCCAATGGATTATAGCCTTCTCATTATGGAAGGTAGTCTGTAGTCGAGATTTTGTTACTCCAATGGATGGTAGCCTTGTCATTATGGAACATAGTCTGTTGTCGATATTTTTGTTACTCCAATGGATGGTAGCCTTTTCATTATGGAAGCTAGTTTTTTGTCGATATTTTTGTTACTGCAATCGATGGTAGCCTTGTCATAATGGAAGGTAGTCTGTTGTTCAAATTGTTGTTATTCCAATGGATGGTAAACTTATCATTATGGAAGGTAGTCTTTTGTCGAGATTTTTGTTACTCCAATGAATGGTAGCCTTATCATTATGGAAGGTAGTCTGTTGTTAATATCTTTATTACTCCAATGGATGATAGCCTTGTCATTATAGAAGGTAGTCTGTTGTTCAGATTTTTGTTACTCCAATGGATGGTAGCCTTGACATTATGGAAGGTAGTTTGTTGTCAAGATTTTGTTACTTCAATGGATGGTAACCTTTTCATTACGGAAGTTAGTCGGTCGTTGAGATTTATGTTACTGCAATGGATGGTAGCCATGTCATTATGGAAGGTAGTCTCTTGTTCAGATTTTTGTTACTCTAGTGGATGGTAGCCTTATCATTATGGAAGATAGTATGCTGTCGAGATTTTTGATACTCCAATGGATGGTAGCCTTGTAATTATGGAAGGTAGTCTATTGTCGAGATTTTTGTCACTCTAATGGATGGTAGCCCTATCATTATGGAAGGTAGTATGTCGTTGATATTTATGTTTCTCCAATGGATGGTAGCCTTGTAATTATGGAAGGTAGTCTGTTGTAGAGATTTTTGTTACTCCAATGAATGGTAGCCTTTTCATTATGGAAGGTAGTCTGCCGTTGAGATTTCTGTTACTCCAATGCATTGTAGCTCTGTCATTATGGAAGGTAGTCTGTTGTTCAGATTTTTATTACTCCAATGGATGCTAGCCTTATCATTATGGAAGTAAGTCTATTGTCGAGATTTTTATTATTCCAATGGATGGTAACCTTGTCATTATGAAAGGAAATCTTTTGTCTAGATTGTTGTTACTCAAATGGATGGTAGCCTTGTCATTATTGAAGGTAGTCTATTGTCGATATCTTTGTTACTCCAATGGATGATAGCCTTGTCATTATGTAAGGTAGTATGTTGTTCAGATTTTTGTTACTCTAATGAATGGTAGCTTTGTCATTATGGAAGGTAGTCTATTGTCGAGAGTTTTGTTATTCAAATGGATGGTAGCCTTGTCATTATGGAAGGTAGTTTGTTCTTCAGTTTTTTTTACCCCAATGGATGGTAGCCCTGTGATTATGGAAGGTAGTCTGTTGTCGATATTTTTGTTATTCCATTGGATGGTAGCCTTGTCATTATGGAAGCTAGTCTGTTCTCGAGATTTTTGTTATTCCAATGGATGGTAACCTTGTCATTATGGAAGGTAGTATTTTGTCAAAATTTTTGTTACTCGAATGGATGGTAGCCTTGTCATTATTGAAGGTAGTTTGTTGTCGATAACTTTGTTACTCCAATGGATGCTAGCCTTGTCATTATGGAAGGTAGTTTATTGTCGAGATTTTTGTTACTCCAATGGATTGTATCCTTGTCATTATGGAAGGTAGTCTGTTGTCGAGATTTTGTTACTCCAATGGATGGTAGCCTTGTAATTATGGAAAGTAGTCGGTCGTTGAGATTTATGTTATTCCAATGGATGGTAGCCTTGTAATTATGGAAGGTAGTCTATTGTCGAGATTTTGTTACTCCAATGGATGGTAGCCTTTTCATTACGAAAGGTAGTCGGTCGTTGAGATTTTTGTTACTCCAATGGATTATAGCCTTGTCATTAGAGAAGGTAGTCTGTTGTTCAGATTTTTGTTACTCCAATGGAAGGTAGCATTGTCATTATGGAAGGTAGTATGTTGTCGAGATTTTTTATACTCCAATGGATGGTAGCATTGTATTTATGGAAGGTAGTCTATTGTCCATATTTTTGTTAAATCAATGGATGGTAGCCTTGTCATTATGGAGGGTAGTCTGTTGTCGATATCTTTGTTACTCCTATGGATTTTAGCCTTGTCTTTTTGGAAGGTAGTTTGTTCTTCATATTTTTGTTACTCCAATGGAAGGTATCCTTGTCATTATGGAAGGTAGTATGTTGTCGAGATTTTTGATACTCCAATGGATGGTAGCCTTGTAATTATGGAAGGTAGTCTGTTGTCGAGATTTTTGTTACTCCAATGGATGGTAGCCTTGTCATTATGGAAGGTAGTCTGTCGTTGAGATTTATGTTACTCAATTGGATGGAAGCCTTGTAATTATGGAACGTGGTCTATTGTAAAGATTTTTGTTACTCCAATGGATGGTAGCCTTTTCATTATGGAAAATAGTTTGTTGTCGATATTTTTGTTACTCCAATGGATGGTAGCCTTGTCATTATGGAACATAGTCTGTTGTCGATATTTTTGTTACTCCAATGGATGGTAGCCTTTTCATTATGGAAGCTAGTTTGTTGTTGATATTTTTGTTACTCCAATGGATGGTAGCATTGTAATTATGGAACGTAGTCTGTGGTCGATATCTTTGTTACTCTAATGAATTGTAGCCTTGTCATTTTGGAAGGTAGTTTGTTCATCATATTTTTGTTACTCTAATGGAAGGTAGCCTTGTCATTATGGAAGGTAGTATATGGATGATATTTTTGATACTCCAATGGATGGTAGCCTTGTAATTATGGAAGGTAGTCTGTTGTCGAGATTTTTGTTACTCCAATGGATGGTAGCCTTGTCATTATGGTTGGTAGTCTGTCGTTGACATTTTTGTTACTCCAATGGATGGTAGACTTTTCATTATGGAACATAGTTTGTTGTCAATATTTTTGTTACTCCAATGGATGGTAGCCATGTCATTATGGAAGGTAGTCTGTTGTCAAGATTTTGTTACTCTAATGGATGGTAGCCTTTTCATTACAGAAGGTAGTCAGTCGTTGAGATTTCTGTAACTCCAATGGATGGTATCCTTGTAATTATAGAAGGTAGTCTGTTGTTCAGATTTTTGTTACTCTAATGGAAGGTAGCCTTGTTAATATGAAAGGTAGTATGTTGTCGAGATTTTTGTTACTCCAATGGATGCTAGCCTTGTCCTCAAAGAAGGTAGTATATTTTCGAGATTTTTGTTACTCCAATGGATGGTAACCTTGTCATTATGGAAGGTAGTCTTTTTTCTATATTGTTGTTACTCCAATGGATGGTAGCCTTGCCATTATTGAAGGTAGTATGTTGTCGATATCTTTGTTACTCAAATGGATGATAGCCTTGTCATTATGCAAGGTAGTCTGTTGTTCTGATTTTTGTTACTCCAATGGATTGTAGCCTTGTCATTGTGGAAGGTAGTATGTTGTCGATAATTTTTTATTCCATTGGATGGTATCCTTGTCATTATGAAAGGTAGTCTTTTTTTGAGATTTTTGTTATTCCAACAGATGGTAACCTTATCATTATGAAAGGTAGTTTTTTGTCGTGATTTTTGTTACTCCAATGGATGGTAGCCTTGTTTTTATTGAAGGTAGTCTTTTTTCGATATCTTTGTTACTCCAATGGATGTTAGCCTTGTCATTATGGAAGGTAGTCTGTCGTTAAGATTTTTGTTACTCCAATGGATGGTAGACTTTTCATTATGGAAGGTAGTTTTTAGTCATTATGGAAGGTAGTCTGTTGTAGAGATTTTATTTACTCCAATGGATGGTAGCCTTTTCATTATGGAAGGTAGTATGTCATTGACATTTCTGTTACTCTAATGGATTGTAGCCTTGTCATTATGGAAGGTAGTCTGTTGTTCAGATTTTTGTTACTCCAATGGATGGTAGCCTTGTCATTATGGAAGGTAGTCTGTTGTCGTTAATTTTTTATTCCAATGATTGGTAGCCTTGTCATTATGGAAGGTAGTTTTTAGTCGTGATTTTTGTTACTCCAATGGATGGTAGCCTTGTCATTATGGAAGGAAGTCTGTTGTTGAGATTTTTGTTACTCCAATGGATGGTAGCCTTTTCATTATGGAAGGTAGTCTGTCGTTGAGATTTCTGTTACTCCAATGAATTGTAGCCTTGTTATTATTGAAGGTAGTCTGTTAGTCAGATTTTTTTTACTCCAATGGATGCTAGCCTTGTCATTATAGAAGGTAGTATATTGTCGAGATTTTTGTTATTCCAATGAATGGTAACCTTGTCATTATGGAAGGTAGTCTTTTGTCTAGATTGTTGTTACTCCAATGGATGGTAGCCTTGCCATTATTAAAGGTAGTCTGTTGTCGATATCTTTGTTACTCAAATGGATGATAGCCTTGTCATTATGCAAGGTAGTCTGTTGTTCAGATTTTTGTTACTCCAATGGATTGTAGCCTTGTCATTCTGGAAGGTAGTCTGTTGTCAATAATTTTTTATTCCATTGGATGGTAGCCTTGTCAATATGGATGGTAGTCTGTTTTTGAGATTTTTGTTATTCCAACGGATGGTAACATTGTCATTATGAAAGGTAATCTTTTGTCGAGATTTTTGTTACTCTAATGGATGGTAGCCTTGTCATTATTGAAGGTAGTCTATTGTCGATATCTTTGTTACTCCAATGGATGGTAGCCTTGTCATTATGGAAGGTAGTCTATTGTTGAGATTTTTGTTATTCCAATGATTGGTAGCCTTGTCATTATGGAAGGTAGTTTTTAGTCGTGATTTTTGTTACTCCAATGGATGGTAGCCTTGTCATTATGGAAGGTAGTCTGTTGTAGAGATTTTTGTTACTCCAATGGATGGTAGCCTTTTCATTATGGAAGGTAGTCTGTCATTGAGATTTCTGTTACTTCAATGAATTGTAGCCTTGTAATTATTGAAGGTAGTCTGTTAGTCAGATTTTTTTTACTCCAATGGATGCTAGCCTTGTCATTATAGAAGGTAGTATATTGTCGAGATTTTTGTTATTCCAATGGATGGTAACCTTGTCAGTATGGAAGGTTGTCTTTTGTCTAGATTGTTGTTACTCCAATGGATGGTAGCCTTGCCATTATTGAAGGTAGTCTGTTATCGATATCTTTGTTACTCAAATGGATGATAGCCTTGTCATTATGCAAGGTAGTCTGTTGTTCAAATTTTTGTTACTCCAATGGATTGTAGCCTTGTCATTATGGAAGGTAGTCTGTTGTCGATAATTTTTTATTCTACTGGTTGGTAGCCTTGTCATTATGGAAGGTAGTCTGTTTTTGAGATTTCTGTTATTCCAACGGATGGTAACCTTGTCATTATGAAAGGTAGTTTTTAGTCGTGATTTTTGTTACTCCAGGATGGTAGCCTTGTCATTATTGAAGGTTGTCTATTGTCGATATCTTTTTTACTCCAATGGATGGTAGCCTTGTCATTATGGAATGTAGGCTATTATCGAGTTTTTTGTTATTCCAATGATTGGTATCCTTGTCATTGTGGAAGGTAGTTTTTAGTCGTGATTTTTGTTACTCCAATGGATGGTAGCCTTGTCATTATGGAAGGTAGTATGTTGTTCAGATTTTTGTTACTCCAATGCATGGTAGCCTTATCATTATGGAAGGTAGTCTTTTGTCGATAATTTTTTATTCCATTGGATGGTAGCCTTGTCATTATGGAAGGTAGTCTGTTTTTGAGATTTTTGTTATTCCAACGGATGGTAACCTTGTCATTATGAAAGGTAGTCTTTTGTCGAGATTTTTGTTACTCTAATGGATGGTAGCCTTGTAATTATTGAAGGTAGTCTATTATCGATATCTTTGTTACTCCAATGGATGGTAGCCTTGTTATTATGGAAGGTAGTCTACTGTTGAGATTTTTGTTATTCCAATGATTGGTAGCCTTCTCATTATGGAAGGTAGTTTTTAGTCATGATTTTTGTTACTCCAATGGATGGTAGCCTTGTCATTATGGAAGGAAGTCTGTTGTTGAGATTTTTGTTACTCCAATGGATGGTAGCCTTTTCATTACGGAAGGTAGTCTGTCGTTGAGATTTCTGTTACTCCAATGAATTGTAGCCTTGTTATTATTGAAGGTAGTCTGTTAGTCAGATTTTTTTTACTCCAATGGATGCTAGCCTTGTCATTATAGAAGGTAGTATATTGTCGAGATTTTTGTTATTCCAATGAATGGTAACCTTGTCATTATGGAAGGTAGTCTTTTGTCTAGATTATTGTTACTCCAATGGATGGTACCCTTGCCATTATTGAAGGTAGTCTGTTGTCGATATCTTTGTTACTCAAATGGATGATAGCCTTGTCATTATGCAAGGTAGTCTGTTTTTCAGATTTTTGGTACTCCAATGGATTGTAGCCTTGTCATTATGGAAGGTAGTCTGTTGTCAATAATTTTTTATTCCATTGGATGGTAGCCTTGTCAATATGGATGGTAGTCTGTTTTTGAGATTTTTGTTATTCCAACGGATGGTAACATTGTCATTATGAAAGGTAATCTTTTGTCGATATTTTTGTTACTCTAATGGATGGTAGCCTTGTAATTATTGAAGGTAGTCTATTGTCGATATCTTTGTTACTCCAATGGATGGTAGCCTTGTCATTATGGAAGGTAGTATATTGTTGAGATTTTTGTTATTCCAATGATTGGTAGCCTTGTCATTATGGAAGGTAGTTTTTAGTCGTGATTTTTGTTACTCCAATGGATGGTAGCCTTGTCATTATGGAAGGTAGTCTGTTGTAGAGATTTTTGTTACTCCAATGGATGGTAGCCTTTTCATTATGGAAGGTAGTCTGTCGTTGAGATTTCTGTTACTTCAATGAATTGTAGCCTTGTAATTATTGAAGGTAGTCTGTTAGTCAGATTTTTGTTACTCCAATGGATGCTAGCCTTGTCATTATAAAAGGTAGTATATTGTCGAGATTTTTGTTATTCCAATGGATGGTAACCTTGTCAGTATGGAAGGTAGTCTTTTGTCTAGATTGTTGTTACTCCAATGGATGGTAGCCTTGCCATTATTGAAGGTAGTCTGTTATCGATATCTTTGTTACTCAAATGGATGATAGCCTTGTCATTATGCAAGGTAGTCTTTGTTCAAATTTTTGTTACTCCAATGGATTGCAGCCTTGTCATTATGGAAGGTAGTCTGTTGTCGATAATTTTTTATTCCACTGGATGGTAGCCTTGTCATTATGGAAGGTAGTCTGTTTTTGAGATTTCTATTATTCCAACGGATGGTAACCTTGTCATTATGAAAGGTAGTTTTTAGTCGTGATTTTTGTTACTCCAGGATGGTAGCCTTGTCATTATTGAAGGTTGTCTATTGTCGATATCTTTGTTACTCCAATGGATGGTAGCCTTGTCATTATGGAAGGTAGTCTATTATCGAGTTTTTTGTTATTCCAATGATTGGTATCCTTGTCATTGTGGAAGGTAGTTTTTAGTCGTGATTTTTGTTACTCCAATGGATGGTAGCCTTGTCATTATGGAAGGTAGTATGTTGTTCAGATTTTTGGTGCTCCAATGCATGGTAGCCTTATCATTATGGAAGGTAGTCTTTTGTCGATAATTTTTTATTCCATTGGATGGTAGCCTTGTCATTATGGAAGGTAGTCTATTTTTGAGATTTTTGTTATTCCAACGGATGGTAACCTTGTCATTATGAAAGGTAGTCTTTTGTCGAGATTTTTGTTACTCTAATGGATGGTAGCCTTGTAATTATTGAAGGTGGTCTATTGTCGATATCTTTGTTACTCCAATGGATGGTAGCCTTGTTATTATGGAAGGTAGTCTATTGTTGAGATTTTTGTTATTCCAATGATTGGTAGCCTTCTCATTATGGAAGGTAGTTTTTAGTCATGATTTTTGTTACTCCAATGGATGGTAGCCTTGTCATTATGGAAGGTAGTCTGTTGTAGATATTTTTGTTAATCCAATGGATGGTAGCCTTTTCATTATGGAAGGTAGTCTGTCGTTGAGATTTCTGTTACTTCAATGAATTGTAGCCTTGTAATTATTGAAGGTAGTCTGTTAGTCAGATTTTTGTTACTCCAATGGATGCTAGCCTTGTCATTATAGAAGGTAGTATATTGTCGAGATTTTTGTTATTCCAATGGATGGTAACCTTGTCAGTATGGAAGGTAGTCTTTTGGCTAGATTGTTGTTACTCCAATGGATGGTAGCCTTGCCATTATTGAAGGTAGTCTGTTGTCGATATCTTTCTTACTCAAATGGATGATAGCCTTGTCATTATGTAAGGTAGTCTGTTGTTCAGATTTTTGTTACTCCAATGGATTGTAGCCTTGTCATTATGGAAGGTAGTCTGTTGTCGATAATTTTTTATTCCACTGGATGGTAGCCTTGTCATTATGGAAGGTAGTCTGTTTTTGAGATTTCTGTTATTCCAACGGATGGTAACCTTGTCATTATGAAAGGTAGTTTTTAGTCGTGATTTTTGTTACTCCAGGATGGTAGCCTTGTCATTATTGAATGTAGTCTATTGTCGATATCTTTGTTACTCCAATGGATGGTAGCCTTGTCATTATGGAAGGTAGTCTATTATCGAGTTTTTTGTTATTCCAATGATTGGTATCCTTGTCATTATGGAAGGTAGTTTTCATTCGTGATTTTTGTTACTCCAATGGATGGTAGCCTTGTCATTATGGAAGGTAGTCTATTGTCGAGATTTTTGTTATTCCAATGATTGGTAGCCTTGTCATTATGGAAGGTAGTTTTTAGTCGTGATTTTTGTTACTCTAATGGATGGTAGCCTCGTCATTATGGAAGATAGTATGTTGTTCAGATTTTTGTTACTCCAATGCATGGTAGCCTTTTCATTATGGAGGTAGTTTATCGTTGAGATTTCTGTTACTCCAATGAATTGTAGCCTTGTTATTATCGAAGGTAGTCTGTTAGTCAGATTTTTTTTACTCCAATGGATGCTAGCCTTGTCATTATAGAAGGTAGTATATTGTCGAGATTTTTGTTATTCCAATGAAGGGTAACCTTGTCATTATGGAAGGTAGTCTTTTGTCTAGATTGTTGTTACTCCAATGGATGGTAGCCTTGCCATTATTGAAGGTAGTCTGTTGTCGATATCTTTGTTACTCAAATGGATGATAGCCTTGTCATTATGCAAGGTAGTCTATTGTTCATATTTTTGTTACTCCAATGGATTGTAGCCTTCTCATTATGGAAGGTAGTCTGTTGTCAATAATTTTTTATTCCATTGGATGGTAGCCTTGTCATTATGGAAGGTAGTCTGTTTTTGAGATTTTTGTTATTCCAACGGATGGTAACATTGTCATTATGAAAGGTAGTCTTTTGTCGAGATTTTTGTTACTCTAATGGATGGTAGCCTTGTCATTATTGAAGGTAGTCTATTGTCGATATCTTTGTTACTCCAATGGATGGTAGCCTTGTCATTATGCAAGGTAGTCTTTGTTCAAATTTTTGTTACTCCAATGGATTGCAGCCTTGTCATTATGGTAGGTAGTCTGTTGTCGATAATTTTTTATTCCACTGGATGGTAGCCTTGTCATTATGGAAGGTAGTCTGTTTTTGAGATTTCTATTATTCCAACGGATGGTAACCTTGTCATTATGAAAGGTAGTTTTTAGTCGTGATTTTTGTTACTCCAGGATGGTAGCCTTGTCATTATTGAAGGTTGTCTATTGTCGATATCTTTGTTACTCCAATGGATGGTAGCCTTGTCATTATGGAAGGTAGTCTATTATCGAGTTTTTTGTTATTCCAATGATTGGTATCCTTGTCATTGTGGAAGGTAGTTTTTAGTCGTGATTTTTGTTACTCCAATGGATGGTAGCCTTGTCATTATGGAAGGTAGTATGTTGTTCAGATTTTTGTTGCTCCAATGCATGGTAGCCTTATCATTATGGAAGGTAGTCTTTTGTCGATAATTTTTTATTCCATTGGATGGTAGCCTTGTCATTATGGAAGGTAGTCTATTTTTGAGATTTTTGTTATTCCAACGGATGGTAACCTTGTCATTATGAAAGGTAGTCTTTTGTCGAGATTTTTGTTACTCTAATGGATGGTAGCCTTGTAATTATTGAAGGTGGTCTATTGTCGATATCTTTGTTACTCCAATGGATGGTAGCCTTGTTATTATGGAAGGTAGTCTATTGTTGAGATTTTTGTTATTCCAATGATTGGTAGCCTTCTCATTATGGAAGGTAGTTTTTAGTCATGATTTTTGTTACTCCAATGGATGGTAGCCTTGTCATTATGGAAGGTAGTCTGTTGTAGATATTTTTGTTAATCCAATGGATGGTAGCCTTTTCATTATGGAAGGTAGTCTGTCGTTGAGATTTCTGTTACTTCAATGAATTGTAGCCTTGTAATTATTGAAGGTAGTCTGTTAGTCAGATTTTTGTTACTCCAATGGATGCTAGCCTTGTCATTATAGAAGGTAGTATATTGTCGAGATTTTTGTTATTCCAATGGATGGTAACCTTGTCAGTATGGAAGGTAGTCTTTTGGCTAGATTGTTGTTACTCCAATGGATGGTAGCCTTTCCATTATTGAAGGTAGTCTGTTGTCGATATCTTTCTTACTCAAATGGATGATAGCCTTGTCATTATGTAAGGTAGTCTGTTGTTCAGATTTTTGTTACTCCAATGGATTGTAGCCTTGTCATTATGGAAGGTAGTCTGTTGTCGATAATTTTTTATTCCACTGGATGGTAGCCTTGTCATTATGGAAGGTAGTCTGTTTTTGAGATTTCTGTTATTCCAACGGATGGTAACCTTGTCATTATGAAAGGTAGTTTTTAGTCGTGATTTTTGTTACTCCAGGATGGTAGCCTTGTCATTATTGAATGTAGTCTATTGTCGATATCTTTGTTACTCCAATGGATGGTAGCCTTGTCATTATGGAAGGTAGTCTATTATCGAGTTTTTTGTTATTCCAATGATTGGTATCCTTGTCATTATGGAAGGTAGTTTTCATTCGTGATTTTTGTTACTCCAATGGATGGTAGCCTTGTCATTATGGAAGGTAGTCTATTGTCGAGATTTTTTTTATTCCAATGATTGGTAGCCTTGTCATTATGGAAGGTAGTTTTTAGTCGTGATTTTTGTTACTCTAATGGATGGTAGCCTCGTCATTATGGAAGATAGTATGTTGTTCAGATTTTTGTTACTCCAATGCATGGTAGCCTTTTCATTATGGAGGTAGTTTATCGTTGAGATTTCTGTTACTCCAATGAATTGTAGCCTTGTTATTATCGAAGGTAGTCTGTTAGTCAGATTTTTTTTACTCCAATGGATGCTAGCCTTGTCATTATAGAAGGTAGTATATTGTCGAGATTTTTGTTATTCCAATGAAGGGTAACCTTGTCATTATGGAAGGTAGTCTTTTGTCTAGATTGTTGTTACTCCAATGGATGGTAGCCTTGCCATTATTGAAGGTAGTCTGTTGTCGATATCTTTGTTACTCAAATGGATGATAGCCTTGTCATTATGCAAGGTAGTCTATTGTTCATATTTTTGTTACTCCAATGGATTGTAGCCTTCTCATTATTGAAGGTAGTCTGTTGTCAATAATTTTTTATTCCATTGGATGGTAGCCTTGTCATTATGGAAGGTAGTCTGTTTTTGAGATTTTTGTTATTCCAACGGATGGTAACATTGTCATTATGAAAGGTAGTCTTTTGTCGAGATTTTTGTTACTCTAATGGATGGTAGCCTTGTCATTATTGAAGGTAGTCTATTGTCGATATCTTTGTTACTCCAATGGATGGTAGCCTTGTCATTATGCAAGGTAGTCTTTGTTCAAATTTTTGTTACTCCAATGGATTGCAGCCTTGTCATTATGGAAGGTAGTCTGTTGTCGATAATTTTTTATTCCACTGGATGGTAGCCTTGTCATTATGGAAGGTAGTCTGTTTTTGAGATTTCTATTATTCCAACGGATGGTAACCTTGTCATTATGAAAGGTAGTTTTTAGTCGTGATTTTTGTTACTCCAGGATGGTAGCCTTGTCATTATTGAAGGTTGTCTATTGTCGATATCTTTGTTACTCCAATGGATGGTAGCCTTGTCATTATGGAAGGTAGTCTATTATCGAGTTTTTTGTTATTCCAATGATTGGTATCCTTGTCATTGTGGAAGGTAGTTTTTAGTCGTGATTTTTGTTACTCCAATGGATGGTAGCCTTGTCATTATGGAAGGTAGTATGTTGTTCAGATTTTTGTTGCTCCAATGCATGGTAGCCTTATCATTATGGAAGGTAGTCTTTTGTCGATAATTTTTTATTCCATTGGATGGTAGCCTTGTCATTATGGAAGGTAGTCTATTTTTGAGATTTTTGTTATTCCAACGGATGGTAACCTTGTCATTATGAAAGGTAGTCTTTTGTCGAGATTTTTGTTACTCTAATGGATGGTAGCCTTGTAATTATTGAAGGTGGTCTATTGTCGATATCTTTGTTACTCCAATGGATGGTAGCCTTGTTATTATGGAAGGTAGTCTATTGTTGAGATTTTTGTTATTCCAATGATTGGTAGCCTTCTCATTATGGAAGGTAGTTTTTAGTCATGATTTTTGTTACTCCAATGGATGGTAGCCTTGTCATTATGGAAGGTAGTCTGTTGTAGATATTTTTGTTAATCCAATGGATGGTAGCCTTTTCATTATGGAAGGTAGTCTGTCGTTGAGATTTCTGTTACTTCAATGAATTGTAGCCTTGTAATTATTGAAGGTAGTCTGTTAGTCAGATTTTTGTTACTCCAATGGATGCTAGCCTTGTCATTATAGAAGGTAGTATATTGTCGAGATTTTTGTTATTCCAATGGATGGTAACCTTGTCAGTATGGAAGGTAGTCTTTTGGCTAGATTGTTGTTACTCCAATGGATGGTAGCCTTTCCATTATTGAAGGTAGTCTGTTGTCGATATCTTTCTTACTCAAATGGATGATAGCCTTGTCATTATGTAAGGTAGTCTGTTGTTCAGATTTTTGTTACTCCAATGGATTGTAGCCTTGTCATTATGGAAGGTAGTCTGTTGTCGATAATTTTTTATTCCACTGGATGGTAGCCTTGTCATTATGGAAGGTAGTCTGTTTTTGAGATTTCTGTTATTCCAACGGATGGTAACCTTGTCATTATGAAAGGTAGTTTTTAGTCGTGATTTTTGTTACTCCAGGATGGTAGCCTTGTCATTATTGAATGTAGTCTATTGTCGATATCTTTGTTACTCCAATGGATGGTAGCCTTGTCATTATGGAAGGTAGTCTATTATCGAGTTTTTTGTTATTCCAATGATTGGTATCCTTGTCATTATGGAAGGTAGTTTTCATTCGTGATTTTTGTTACTCCAATGGATGGTAGCCTTGTCATTATGGAAGGTAGTCTATTGTCGAGATTTTTTTTATTCCAATGATTGGTAGCCTTGTCATTATGGAAGGTAGTTTTTAGTCGTGATTTTTGTTACTCTAATGGATGGTAGCCTCGTCATTATGGAAGATAGTATGTTGTTCAGATTTTTGTTACTCCAATGCATGGTAGCCTTTTCATTATGGAGGTAGTTTATCGTTGAGATTTCTGTTACTCCAATGAATTGTAGCCTTGTTATTATCGAAGGTAGTCTGTTAGTCAGATTTTTTTTACTCCAATGGATGCTAGCCTTGTCATTATAGAAGGTAGTATATTGTCGAGATTTTTGTTATTCCAATGAAGGGTAACCTTGTCATTATGGAAGGTAGTCTTTTGTCTAGATTGTTGTTACTCCAATGGATGGTAGCCTTGCCATTATTGAAGGTAGTCTGTTGTCGATATCTTTGTTACTCAAATGGATGATAGCCTTGTCATTATGCAAGGTAGTCTATTGTTCATATTTTTGTTACTCCAATGGATTGTAGCCTTCTCATTATTGAAGGTAGTCTGTTGTCAATAATTTTTTATTCCATTGGATGGTAGCCTTGTCATTATGGAAGGTAGTCTGTTTTTGAGATTTTTGTTATTCCAACGGATGGTAACATTGTCATTATGAAAGGTAGTCTTTTGTCGAGATTTTTGTTACTCTAATGGATGGTAGCCTTGTCATTATTGAAGGTAGTCTATTGTCGATATCTTTGTTACTCCAATGGATGGTAGCCTTGTCATTATGCAAGGTAGTCTTTGTTCAAATTTTTGTTACTCCAATGGATTGCAGCCTTGTCATTATGGAAGGTAGTCTGTTGTCGATAATTTTTTATTCCACTGGATGGTAGCCTTGTCATTATGGAAGGTAGTCTGTTTTTGAGATTTCTATTATTCCAACGGATGGTAACCTTGTCATTATGAAAGGTAGTTTTTAGTCGTGATTTTTGTTACTCCAGGATGGTAGCCTTGTCATTATTGAAGGTTGTCTATTGTCGATATCTTTGTTACTCCAATGGATGGTAGCCTTGTCATTATGGAAGGTAGTCTATTATCGAGTTTTTTGTTATTCCAATGATTGGTATCCTTGTCATTGTGGAAGGTAGTTTTTAGTCGTGATTTTTGTTACTCCAATGGATGGTAGCCTTGTCATTATGGAAGGTAGTATGTTGTTCAGATTTTTGTTGCTCCAATGCATGGTAGCCTTATCATTATGGAAGGTAGTCTTTTGTCGATAATTTTTTATTCCATTGGATGGTAGCCTTGTCATTATGGAAGGTAGTCTATTTTTGAGATTTTTGTTATTCCAACGGATGGTAACCTTGTCATTATGAAAGGTAGTCTTTTGTCGAGATTTTTGTTACTCTAATGGATGGTAGCCTTGTAATTATTGAAGGTGGTCTATTGTCGATATCTTTGTTACTCCAATGGATGGTAGCCTTGTTATTATGGAAGGTAGTCTATTGTTGAGATTTTTGTTATTCCAATGATTGGTAGCCTTCTCATTATGGAAGGTAGTTTTTAGTCATGATTTTTGTTACTCCAATGGATGGTAGCCTTGTCATTATGGAAGGTAGTCTGTTGTAGATATTTTTGTTAATCCAATGGATGGTAGCCTTTTCATTATGGAAGGTAGTCTGTCGTTGAGATTTCTGTTACTTCAATGAATTGTAGCCTTGTAATTATTGAAGGTAGTCTGTTAGTCAGATTTTTGTTACTCCAATGGATGCTAGCCTTGTCATTATAGAAGGTAGTATATTGTCGAGATTTTTGTTATTCCAATGGATGGTAACCTTGTCAGTATGGAAGGTAGTCTTTTGGCTAGATTGTTGTTACTCCAATGGATGGTAGCCTTGCCATTATTGAAGGTAGTCTGTTGTCGATATCTTTCTTACTCAAATGGATGATAGCCTTGTCATTATGCAAGGTAGTCTGTTGTTCAGATTTTTGTTACTCCAATGGATTGTAGCCTTGTCATTATGGAAGGTAGTCTGTTGTCGATAATTTTTTATTCCACTGGATGGTAGCCTTGTCATTATGGAAGGTAGTCTGTTTTTGAGATTTCTGTTATTCCAACGGATGGTAACCTTGTCATTATGAAAGGTAGTTTTTAGTCGTGATTTTTGTTACTCCAGGATGGTAGCCTTGTCATTATTGAATGTAGTCTATTGTCGATATCTTTGTTACTCCAATGGATGGTAGCCTTGTCATTATGGAAGGTAGTCTATTATCGAGTTTTTTGTTATTCCAATGATTGGTATCCTTGTCATTATGGAAGGTAGTTTTCATTCGTGATTTTTGTTACTCCAATGGATGGTAGCCTTGTCATTATGGAAGGTAGTCTATTGTCGAGATTTTTGTTATTCCAATGATTGGTAGCCTTGTCATTATGGAAGGTAGTTTTTAGTCGTGATTTTTGTTACTCTAATGGATGGTAGCCTCGTCATTATGGAAGATAGTATGTTGTTCATATTTTTGTTACTCCAATGCATGGTAGCCTTTTCATTATGGAGGTAGTTTATCGTTGAGATTTCTGTTACTCCAATGAATTGTAGCCTTGTTATTATCGAAGGTAGTCTGTTAGTCAGATTTTTTTTACTCCAATGGATGCTAGCCTTGTCATTATAGAAGGTAGTATATTGTCGAGATTTTTGTTATTCCAATGAAGGGTAACCTTGTCATTATGGAAGGTAGTCTTTTGTCTAGATTGTTGTTACTCCAATGGATGGTAGCCTTGCCATTATTGAAGGTAGTCTGTTGTCGATATCTTTGTTACTCAAATGGATGATAGCCTTGTCATTATGCAAGGTAGTCTATTGTTCATATTTTTGTTACTCCAATGGATTGTAGCCTTCTCATTATGGAAGGTAGTCTGTTGTCAATAATTTTTTATTCCATTGGATGGTAGCCTTGTCATTATGGAAGGTAGTCTGTTTTTGAGATTTTTGTTATTCCAACGGATGGTAACATTGTCATTATGAAAGGTAGTCTTTTGTCGAGATTTTTGTTACTCTAATGGATGGTAGCCTTGTCATTATTGAAGGTAGTCTATTGTCGATATCTTTGTTACTCCAATGGATGGTAGCCTTGTCATTATGGAAGGTAGTCTATTGTTGAGATTTTTGTTATTCCAATGATTGGTAGCCTTGTCATTATAAAAGGTAGTTTTTAGTCGTGATTTTTGTTACTCCTATGGATGGTAGCCTTGTCATTATGGAAGGTAGTATGTTGTAGAGATTTTTGTTACTCCAATGAATGGTAGCCTTTTCATTATGGAAGGTAGTCTGTCGTTGAGATTTCTGTTACTTCAATGAATTATAGCCTTGTAATTATTGAAGTTAGTCTGTTAGTCAGATTTTTATTACTCCAATGGATGCTAGCCTTGTCATTATAGAAGGTAGTATATTGTCGAGATTTTTGTTATTCTAATGGATGGTAACCTTGTCAGTATGGAAGGTAGTCTTTTGTCTAGATTGTTGTTACTCCAATGGATGGTAGCCTTGCCATTATTGAAGGTAGTCTATTGTCGATATCTCTGTTACTCAAATGGATGATAGCCTTGTCATTATGCAAGGTAGTCTGTTGTTCAGATTTTTGTTACTCCAATGGATTGTAGCCTTGTCATTATGGAAGGTAGTCTGTTGTCGATAATTTTTTATTCCACTAGATGGTAGCCTTGTCATTATGGAAGGTAGTCTGTTTTTGAAATTTCTGTTATTCCAACGGATGGTAACCTTGTCATTATGAAAGGTAGTTTTTAGTCGTGATTTTTGTTACTACAGGATGGTAGCCTTGTCATTATTGAAGGTAGTCTATTGTCGATATCTTTGTTACTCCAATGGATGGTAGCCTTGTCATTATGGAAGATAGTCTATTATCGAGTTTTTTGTTATTCCAATGATTGATATCCTTGTCATTATGGAAGGTAGTTTTTAGTCATGATTTTTGTTACTCCAATGGATGGTAGCCTTGTCATTATGGAAGGTAGTCTATTGTCGAGATTTTTGTTATTCCAATGATTGGTAGCCTTGTCATTATGGAAGGTAGTTTTTAGTCGTGATTTTTGTTATTCCAATGGATGGTAGCCTTGTCATTATGGAAGGTAGTATGTTGTTCAGATTTTTGTTACTCCAATGCATGGTAGCCTTATCATTATGGAAGGTAGTCTATTGTCGATATCTTTGTTACTCCAATGGATGGTAGCCTTGTCATTATGGAAGGTAGTCTGTTTTTGAGATTTTTGTTATTCCAACGGATGGTAACCTTGTCATTATGAAAGGTAGTCTTTTGTCGAGATTTTTGTTACTCCAATGGATGGTAGCCTTGTCATTATTGAAGGTAGTCTATTGTCGATATCTTTGTTACTCCAATGGATGGTAGACTTGTCATTATGGAAGGTAGTCTATTGTTGAGATTTTTGTTATTCCAATGATTGGTAGCCTTGTCATTCTGGAAGGTAGTTTTTAGTCGTGATTTTTGTTACTCCAATGGATGGTAGCCTTGTCATTGTGGAAGGTAGTCTGTTGTAGAGATTTTTGTTACTCCAATGGATGGTAGCCTTTTCATTATGGAAGGTAATTTGTCGTTGAGATTTTTATTACTTCAATGATTTGTAGCCTTGTAATTATTGAAGGTAGTCTGTTAGTCAGATTTTTGTTACTCCAATGGATGCTAGCCTTGTCATTATAGAAGGTAGTATATTGTCGAGATTTTTGTTATTCCAATGGATGGTAACCTTGTCAGTATGGAAGGTAGTCTTTTGTCTAGAGTGTTGTTACTCCAACGGATGGTAGCCTTTTCATTATGGAAGGTAATTTGTCGTTGAGATTTTTATTACTTCAATGATTTGTAGCCTTGTAATTATTGAAGGTAGTCTGTTAGTCAGATTTTTGTTACTCCAATGGATGCTAGCCTTGTCATTATAGAAGGTAGTATATTGTCGAGATTTTTGTTATTCCAATGGATGGTAACCTTGTCAGTATGGAAGGTAGTCTTTTGTCTAGAGTGTTGTTACTCCAACGGATGGTAGCCTTGCCATTATTGAAGGTAGTCTGTTGTCGATATCTTTGTTACTCAAATGGATGATAGCCTTGTCATTATGCAAGGTAGTCTGTTGTTCAGATTTTTGTTACTCCAATGGATTGTAGCCTTGTCATTATGGAAGGTAGTCTGTTATCGATAATTTTTTATTCCACTGGATGGTGGCCTTATCATTATGGAAGGTAGTCTGTTTTTGAGATTTCTGTTATTCCAACGGATGGTAACCTTGTCATTATGAAAGGTAGTTTTTAGTCGTGATTTTTGTTACTCCAGGATGGTAGCCTTGTCATTATTGAAGGTAGTCTATTGTCGATATCTTTGTTACTCCAATGGTTGGTAGCCTTGTCATTATGGAAGGTAGTCTATTATCGAGTTTTTTGTTATTCCAATGATTGGTATCCTTGTCATTATGGAAGGTAGTTTTTAGTCGTGATTTTTGTTACTCCAATGGATGGTAGCCTTGTCATTATGGAAGGTAGTCTATTGTCGAGATTTTTGTTATTCCAATGATTGGTAGCCTTGTCATTATGGTAGGTAGTTTTTAGTCGTGATTTTTGTTACTCCAATGGATGGTAGCCTTGTCATTATGGAAGGTAGTATGTTGTTCAGATTTTTGTTACTCCAATGCATGGTAGCCTTATCATTATGGAAGGTAGTCTGTTGTCGATAATTTTTTATTCCATTGGATGGAAGCCTTGTCATTATGGAAGGTAGTCTGTTTTTGAGATTTTTGTTATTCCAACGGATGGAAACCTTGTCCTTATGAAAGGTAGTCTTTTGTCGAGATTTTTGTTACTCTAATGGATGGTAGCCTTGTCATTATTGAAGGTAGTCTATTGTCGATATCTTTGTTACTCCAATGGATGGTAGCCTTGTCATTATGGAAGGTAGTCTGTTTTTGAGATTTTTGTTATTCCAACGGATGGTAACCTTGTCATTATGAAAGGTAGTCTTTTGTCGAGATTTTTGTTACTCCAATGGATGGTAGCCTTTTCATTATTGAAGGTAGTCTATTGTCGATATCTTTGTTACTCCAATGGATGGTAGCCTTGTCATTATGGAAGGTAGTCTATTGTTGAGATTTTTGTTATTCCAATGATTGGTAGCCTTGTCATTATGGAAGGTAGTTTTTAGTCGTGATTTTTGTTACTCCAATGGATGGTAGCCTTGTCATTATGGAAGGTAGTCTTTTGTAGATATTTTTGTTACTCCAATGGATGGTAGCCTTTTCATTATGGAAGGTAATCTGTCGTTGAGATTTTTGTTACTTCAATGATTTGTAGCCTTGTAATTATTGAAGGTAGTCTGTTAGTCAGATTTTTGTTACTCCAATGGATGCTAGCCTTGTCATTATTGAAGGTAGTCTGTTGCCGAGATTTTTGTTATTCCAATGGATGGTAACCTTGTCAGTATGGAAGGTAGTCTTTTGTCTAGATTGTTGTTACTCCAACGGATGGTAGCCTTGCAATTATTGAAGGTAGACTGTTGTCGATATCTTTGTTACTCAAATGGATGATAGCCTTGTCATTATGCAAGGTAGTCTGTTGTTCAAATTTTTGTTACTCCAATGGATTGTAGCCTTGTCATTATGGAAGGTAGTCTGTTGTCGATAATTTTTTATTCCACTGGATGGTAGCCTTGTCATTATGGAAGGTAGTTTGTTTTTGACATTTCTGTTATTCCAACGGATGGTAACCTTATCATTATGAAAGGTAGTTTTTAGTCCTGATTTTTGTTACTCTAGGATGGTAGCCTTGTCATTATTGAAGGTAGTCTATTGTCGATATCTTTGTTACTCCAATGGATGGTAGCCTTGTCATTATGGAAGGTAGTCTATTATCGAGTTTTTTGTTATTCCAATGATTGGTATCCTTGTAATTATGGAAGGTAGTTTTTAGTCGTGATTTTTGTTACTCCAATGGATGGTAGCCTTGTCTTTATGGAAGGTAGTCTATTGTCGAGATTTTTGTTATTCCAATGATTGGTAGCCTTGTCATTATGGAAGGTAGTTTTTAGTCGTGATTTTTGTTACTCTAATGGATGGTAGCCTTGTCATTATGGAAGGTAGTATGTTGTTCATATTTTTGTTACTCCAATGCATGGTAGCCTTATCATTATGGAAGGTAGTCTGTTGTCGATAATTTTTTATTCCATTGGATGGTAGCCTTGTCATTATGGAAGGTAGTCTGTTTTTGAGATTTTTCTTATTCCAATGGATGGTAACCTTGTCATTATGAAAGGTAGTCTTTTATCGAGATTTTTGTTACTCCAATGGATGGTAGCCTTGTCATTATTGAAGGTAGTCTATTGTCGATATCTTTGTTACTCCAATGGATGGTAGCCTTGTCATTATGGAAGGTAGTCTATTGTCCAGATTTTTGTTATTCCAATGGATGGTAGCCTTGTCATTATGGAAGCTAGTCTGTTGTAGAGATTTTTGTTACTCCAATGGATGGTAGCCTTGTAATTATAGAAGGTAGTATATTGTCGAGATTTTTGTTATTCCAATGGATGGTAACCTTGTCATTATGGA
Source organism: Vicia faba (assembly GCA_948472305.1). Taxonomy (NCBI): domain Eukaryota; kingdom Viridiplantae; phylum Streptophyta; class Magnoliopsida; order Fabales; family Fabaceae; genus Vicia; species Vicia faba. The sequence continues at coordinate 559,561,000 of OX451739.1, forward strand.
AGGTAGTCTTTTGTCTAGATTGTTGTTACTCCAATGGATGGTAGCGTTGCCATTATTGAAGGTAGTCTGTTGTCGATATCTTTGTTACTCAAATGGATGATAGCCTTGTCATTATGCAAGGAAGTCTGTTGTTTAGATTTTTGTTACTCCAATGGATTGTAGCCTTGTCATTATGGAAGGTAGTCTATTATCGATATTTTTATTATTCCAATGGATGGTAGCCTTATCATTATTGAAGGTAGTTGGTCGTTGAGATTTCTGTTACTCCAATTGATAGTAGCCTTGTCATTATGGAAGGTAGTCTGTTGTTCATATTTTTGTTTCCCCAATGGATGGTAACCTTGTCATTATGGAAGGTAGTCTATTGTCGGGATTTTTATTATTCAAATGGATGGTAGCCTTCTCATTATGGAAGGTAGTTTATTGGCGAGATTTTTGTTACTACAATGGGTGGTAGCCTTGCCATTATGGAAGGTACTATGTTGTCAAGATTTTTGTTTCCCCAATAGATGGTAACCTTGTCATTATGGAAGGTAGTTTTTTGTGGAGATTTTTGTTACTCCAATGCATGGTAGCCTTGTAAATATGGAAGATAGTCTATTATCGATATTTTGGTTATTCCAATGGATGATAGCTTTGTCATTATGGAAGGTAGTATGTCGTTGAGATTTATGTTACTCCAATGGATTGTAGCCTTGTCATTATGGAAGGTAGTCTGTTGTTCAGATTTTTGTTACTCCAATGGATGGTAGCCTTTTCATTGTGGAAGGTAGTCTGTTGTCGATATTTTTTTATTCCATTGGATGGTAGCCTTGTCATTATAGAAGGTAGTTTGTTTTTGAGATTTTCGTTATTCCAACGGATGGTAACCTTGTCATTATGAAAGGTAGTCTTTTGTCGAGATTTTTGTTACTCCAATGGATGGTAGCCTTGGCATTATTGAAGGTAGTCTATTATCGATATCTTTGTTACTCCAATGGATGGTAGCCTTGTCATTATGGAAGGTAGTCTATTGTCTAGATTTTTATTATTCCAATGATTGGTAGCCTTGTCACTATGGAAGGTAGTTTTTAGTCATGATTTTTGTTACTCCAATGGATGTTAGCCTTGTCATTATGGAAGGTAGTCTATTGTTGAGATTTTTGTTACCCAAATGGATGGTAGCCTTGTAATTATGGAAGGTAGTCTGTTGTAGAGATTTTTGTTACTCCAATGGATGGTAGCCTTTTCATTATGGAAGGTAGTCTGTCTTTGAGATTTCTGTTACTCCAATGAATTGTAGCCTTGTAATTATTGAAGGTAGTCTGTTGGTCAGATTTTTGTTACTCCAATGGATGCCAGCCTTGTCATTATAGAAGGTAGTATATTGTCGAGATTTTTGTTATTCCAATGGATGGTATCCTTGTCAGTTTGGAAGGTTGTCTTTTGTCTAGATTGTTGTTACTCCAATGGATAGTTGCTTTGCCATTATTGAAGGTAGTCAGTTGTCGATATCTTTGTTACTCAAATGGATGATAGCCTTGTCATTATGCAAGGTAGTCTATTGTTCAGATTTTTTTTACTCCAATGGATCGTAGCTTTGTCATTATGGAAGGTAGTCTGTTATCGATAATTTTTTATTCCACTGGATGGTAGCCTTGTCATTATGGAAGGTAGTCTGTTTTTGAGATTTCTGTTATTCCAACGGATGGTAACCTTGTCATTATGAAAGGTAGTTTTTAGTCATGATTTTTGTTACTCCAGGATGGTAGCCTTGTCATTATTGAAGGTAGTCTATTGTCGATATCTTTGTTACTCCAATGGATGGTAGCCTTGTCATTATGGAAGGTAGTCTATTATCGAGTTTTTTGTTATTCCAATGATTGGTATCCTTGTCCTTATGGAAGGTAGTTTTTAGTCGTCATTTTTGTTACTCCAATGGATGGTAGCCTTGTCTTTATGGAAGGTAGTCTATTGTCGAGATTTTTGTTATTCCAATGATTGGTAGCCTTGTCATTATGGAAGGTAGTTTTTAGTATTGATTTTTGTTCCTCCAATGGATGGTAGCCTTGTCATTATGGAAGGTAGTATGTTGTTCAGATTTTTGTTACTCCAATGCATGGTAGCCTTATCATTATGGAAGGTAGTCTGTTTTCGATAATTTTTTATTCCATTGGATGGTAGCCTTGTCATTATGGAAGGTAGTCTGTTTTCGAGATTTTTGTTATTCCAACGGATGGTAACCTTGTCATTATGAAAGGTAGTCTTTTATCGAGATTTTTGTTACTCCAATGGATGGTAGCCTTGTCATTATTGAAGGTAGTCTATTGTCGATATCTTTGTTACTCCAATGGATGGTAGCCTTGTCATTATGGAAGGTAGTCTATTGTCCTGATTTTTGTTATTCCAATGATTGGTAGCCTTGTCATTATGGAAGGTAGTTTTTAGTCGTGATTTTTGTTACTCCAATGGATGGTAGCCTTGTCATTATGGAAGGTAGTCTTTTGTCTAGATTGTTGTTACTCCAATGGATGGTAGCCTTGCCATTATTGAAGGTAGTCTGTTGTCGATATCTTTGTTACTCAAATGGATGATAACCTTGTCATTATGCAAGGTAGTCTGTTGTTTAGATTATTGTTACTCCAATGGATTGTAGCCTTGTCATTATGGAAGGTAGTCTATTGTCGATATTTTTATTATTCCAATGGATGGTAGCATTATCATTATTGAAGGTAGTCGTTCGTTGAGATTTCTGTTACTCCAATTGATAGTAGCCTTGTCATTATGGAAGGTAGTCTATTGTCGGGATTTTTGTTATTCAAATGGATGGTAGCCTTCTCATTATGGAAGGTAGTTTATTGGCGAGATTTTTGTTACTACACTGGGTGGTAGCCTTGCCATTATGGAAGGTAGTATGTTGTCAAGATTTTTGTTTCCCCAATAGATGGTAACCTTGTCATTATGGAAGGTAGTTTTTTGTGGAGATTTTTGTTACTCCAATGCATGGTAGCCTTGTAAATATGGAAGGTAGTCTATTATCGATATTTTTGTTATTCCAATGGATGATAGCCTTGTCATTATGGAAGGTAGTATGTCGTTGAGATTTCTGTTACTCCAATGGATTGTAGCCTTGTCATTATGGAAGGTAGTCTGTTGTTCAGATTTTTGTTACTCCAATGGATGGTAGCCTTTTCATTGTGGAAGGTAGTCTGTTGTCGATAATTTTTTATTCCATTGGATGGTAGCCTTGTCATTATGGAAGGTAGTCTATTTTTGAGATTTTCGTTATTCCAACGGATGGTAACCTTGTCATTATGAAAGGTAGTCTTTTATCGATATTTTTGTTACTCCAATGGATGGTAGCCTTGCCATTATTGAAGTTAGTCTATTGTCGATATCTTTGTTACTCCAATGGATGGTAGCCTTGTCATTATGGAAAGTAGTCTATTGTCGAGATTTTTGTTATTCCAATGATTGATAGCCTTGTCAATATGGAAGGTAGTTTTTAGTCGTGATTTTTTTTACTCCAATGGATGTTAGCCTTGTCATTATGGAAGTTAGTCTATTGTCGAGATTTTTGTTACCCAAATGGATGGTAGCCTTGTAATTATGGAAGGTAGTCTGTTGTAGAGATTTTTGTAACTCCAATGGATTGTAGCCTTTTCATTATGGAAGGTAGTTTGTCTTTGAGATTTCTGTTACTCCAATGAATTGTAGCCTTGTAATTATTGAAGGTAGTATGTTGGTCAGATTTTTGTTACTCCAATGGATGCCAGCCTTGTCATTATAGTAGGTAGTATATTGTCGAGATTTTTGTTATTCCAATGGATGGTAACCTTGTAATTTTGGAAGGTTGTCTTTTGTCTAGATTGTTGTTACTCCAATGGATAGTTGCCTTGCCATTATTGAAGGTAGTCAATTGTCGATATCTTTGTTACTCAAATGGATGATAGCCTTGTCATTATGCAAGGTAGTCTGTTGTTCATATTTTTGTTACTGCAATGGATTGTAGCTTGGTCATTATGGACGGTAGTCTATTGTCGAGATTTTTGTTACCCAAATGGATGGTAGCCTTGTATTTATGGAAGGTAGTCTGTTTTTGAGATTTTCATTATTCCAACGGATGGTAACCTTGTCATTATGAAAGGTAGTCTTTTGTCGATATTTTTTTACTCCAATGGATGGTAGCCTTGTCATTATTGAAGGTAGTCTATTATCGATATCTTTGTTACTCCAATGGATGGTAGCCTTGTCATTATGGAAGGTAGTCTATTGTCTAGATTTTTGTTATTCCAATGATTGGTAGCCTTGTCATTATGGAAGGTAGTTTTTAGTCATGATTTTTGTTACTCCAATGGATGTTAGCCTTGTCATTATGGAAGGTAGTCTATTGTCGAGATTTTTGTTACCCAAATGGATGGTAGCCTTGTAATTATGGAAGGTAGTCTGTTGTAGAGATTTTTGTTACTCCAATGGATGGTAGCCTTTTCATTATGGAAGGTAGTCTGTCTTTGAGATTTCTGTTACTCCAATGAATTGTAGCCTTGTAATTATTGAAGGTAGTCTGTTCGTCAGATTTTTGTTACTCCAATGGATGCCAGCCTTGTCATTATAGAAGGTAGTATATTGTCGAGATTTTTGTTATTCCAATGGATGGTAACCTTGTCATTTTGGAAGGTTGTCTTTTGTCTAGATTGTTGTTACTCCAATGGATAGTTGCCTTGCCATTATTGAAGGTAGTCATTTGTCGATATCTTTGTTACTCAAATGGATGATAGCCTTGTCATTATGCAAGGTAGTCTGTTGTTCATATTTTTGTTACTCCAATGGATTGTAGCTTGGTCATTATGGACGGTAGTCTATTGACAAGATTTTTGTTACCCAAATGGATGGTAGCCTTGTAATTATGGAAGGTAGTCTGTTTTTAAGATTTTCATTATTCCAACGGATGGTAACCTTGTCATTATGAAAGGTAGTCTTTTATCGATATTTTTGTTACTCCAATGGATGGTAGCCTTGCCATTATTGAAGGTAGTCTATTGTCGATATCTTTGTTACTCCAATGGATGGTAGCCTTGTCATTATGGAAGGTAGTCTATTGTCGAGATTTTTGTTATTTCAATGATTGGTAGCCTTGTCAATATGGAAGGTAGTTTTTAGTCGTGATTTTTTTTACTCCAATGGATGTTAGCCTTGTCATTATGGAAGTTAGTCTATTGTCGAGATTTTTGTTACCCAAATGGATGGTAGCCTTGTAATTATGGAAGGTAGTCTGTTGTAGAGATTTTTGTAACTCCAATGGATTGTAGCCTTTTCATTATGGAAGGTAGTTTGTCTTTGAGATTTCTGTTACTCCAATGAATTGTAGCCTTGTAATTATTGAAGGTAGTATGTTGGTCAGATTTTTGTTACTCCAATGGATGCCAGCCTTGTCATTATAGTAGGTAGTATATTGTCGAGATTTTTGTTATTCCAATGGATGGTAACCTTGTAATTTTGGAAGGTTGTCTTTTGTCTAGATTGTTGTTACTCCAATGGATAGTTGCCTTGCCATTATTGAAGGTAGTCAATTGTCGATATCTTTGTTACTCAAATGGATGATAGCCTTGTCATTATGCAAGGTAGTCTGTTGTTCATATTTTTGTTACTGCAATGGATTGTAGCTTGGTCATTATGGACGGTAGTCTATTGTCGAGATTTTTGTTACCCAAATGGATGGTAGCCTTGTATTTATGGAAGGTAGTCTGTTTTTGAGATTTTCATTATTCCAACGGATGGTAACCTTGTCATTATGAAAGGTAGTCTTTTGTCGATATTTTTTTTACTCCAATGGATGGTAGCCTTGTCATTATTGAAGGTAGTCTATTATCGATATCTTTGTTACTCCAATGGATGGTAGCCTTGTCATTATGGAAGGTAGTCTATTGTCTAGATTTTTGTTATTCCAGTGATTGGTAGCCTTGTCATTATGGAAGGTAGTTTTTAGTCATGATATTTGTTACTCCAATGGATGTTAGCCTTGTCATTATGGAAGGTAGTCTATTGTCGAGATTTTTGTTACCCAAATGGATGGTAGCCTTGTAATTATGGAAGGTAGTCTGTTGTAGAGATTTTTGTTACTCCAATGGATGGTAGCCTTTTCATTATTGAAGGTAGTCTGTCTTTGAGATTTCTGTTACTCCAATGAATTGTAGCCTTGTAATTATTGAAGGTAGTCTATTCGTCAGATTTTTGTTACTCCAATGGATGCCAGCCTTGTCATTATAGAAGGTAGTATATTGTCGAGATTTTTGTTATTCCAATGGATGGTAACCTTGTCATTTTGGAAGGTTGTCTTTTGTCTAGATTGTTGTTACTCCAATGGATAGTTGCCTTGCCATTATTGAAGGTAGTCATTTGTTGATATCTTTGTTACTCAAATGGATGATAGCCTTGTCATTATGCAAGGTAGTCTGTTGTTCATATTTTTGTTACTCCAATGGATTGTAGCTTGGTCATTTTGGACGGTAGTCTATTGTCGAGATTTTTGTTACCCAAATGGATGGTAGCCTTGTAATTATGGAAGGTAGTCTGTTTTTGAGATTTTCATTATTCCAACGGATGGTAACCTTGTCATTATGAAAGGTAGTCTTTTATCGATATTTTTGTTACTCCAATGGATGGTAGCCTTGCCATTATTGAAGTTAGTCTATTGTCGATATCTTTGTTACTCCAATGGATGGTAGCCTTGTCATTATGGAAAGTAGTCTATTGTCGAGATTTTTGTTATTCCAATGATTGGTAGCCTTGTCAATATGGAAGGTAGTTTTTAGTCGTGATTTTTTTTACTCCAATGGATGTTAGCCTTGTCATTATGGAAGTTAGTCTATTGTCGAGATTTTTGTTACCCAAATGGATGGTAGCCTTGTAATTATGGAAGGTAGTCTGTTGTAGAGATTTTTGTTACTCCAATGGATTGTAGCCTTTTCATTATGGAAGGTAGTTTGTCTTTGAGATTTCTGTTACTCCAATGAATTGTAGCCTTGTAATTATTGAAGGTAGTATGTTGGTCAGATTTTTGTTACTCCAATGGATGCCAGCCTTGTCATTATAGTAGGTAGTATATTGTCGAGATTTTTGTTATTCCAATGGATGGTAACCTTGTAATTTTGGAAGGTTGTCTTTTGTCTAGATTGTTGTTACTACAATGGATAGTTGCCTTGCCATTATTGAAGGTAGTCAATTGTCGATATCTTTGTTACTCAAATGGATGATAGCCTTGTCATTATGCAAGGTAGTCTGTTGTTCATATTTTTGTTACTGCAATGGATTGTAGCTTGGTCATTATGGACGGTAGTCTATTGTCGAGATTTTTGTTACCCAAATGGATGGTAGCCTTGTATTTATGGAAGGTAGTCTGTTTTTGAGATTTTCATTATTCCAACGGATGGTAACCTTGTCATTATGAAAGGTAGTCTTTTGTCGATATTTTTTTACTCCAATGGATGGTAGCCTTGTCATTATTGAAGGTAGTCTATTATCGATATCTTTGTTACTCCAATGGATGGTAGCCTTGTCATTATGGAAGGTAGTCTATTGTCTAGATTTTTGTTATTCCAATGATTGGTAGCCTTGTCATTATGGAAGGTAGTTTTTAGTCATGATTTTTGTTACTCCAATGGATGTTAGCCTTGTCATTATGGAAGGTAGTCTATTGTCGAGATTTTTGTTACCCAAATGGATGGTAGCCTTGTAATTATGGAAGGTAATCTGTTGTAGAGATTTTTGTTACTCCAATGGATGGTAGCCTTTTCATTATGGAAGGTAGTCTGTCTTTGAGATTTCTGTTACTCCAATGAATTGTAGCCTTGTAATTATTGAAGGTAGTCTGTTCGTCAGATTTTTGTTACTCCAATGGATGCCAGCCTTGTCATTATAGAAGGTAGTATATTGTCGAGATTTTTGTTATTCCAATGGATGGTAACCTTGTCATTTTGGAAGGTTGTCTTTTGTCTAGATTGTTGTTACTCCAATGGATAGTTGCCTTGCCATTATTGAAGGTAGTCATTTGTCGATATCTTTGTTACTCAAATGGATGATAGCCTTGTCATTATGCAAGGTAGTCTGTTGTTCATATTTTTGTTACTCCAATGGATTGTAGCTTGGTCATTATGGACGGTAGTCTATTGACAAGATTTTTGTTACCCAAATGGATGGTAGCCTTGTAATTATGGAAGGTAGTCTGTTTTTGAGATTTTCATTATTCCAACGGATGGTAACCTTGTCATTATGAAAGGTAGTCTTTTATCGATATTTTTGTTACTCCAATGGATGGTAGCCTTGCCATTATTGAAGGTAGTCTATTGTCGATATCTTTGTTACTCCAATGGATGGTAGCCTTGTCATTATGGAAGGTAGTCTATTGTCGAGATTTTTGTTATTTCAATGATTGGTAGCCTTGTCAATATGGAAGGTAGTTTTTAGTCGTGATTTTTTTTACTCCAATGGATGTTAGCCTTGTCATTATGGAAGTTAGTCTATTGTCAAGATTTTTGTTACCCAAATGGATGGTAGCCTTGTAATTATGGAAGGTAGTCTGTTGTAGAGATTTTTGTTATTCCAATGGATTGTAGCCTTTTCATTATGGAAGGTAGTCTGTCTTTAACATTTCTGTTACTCCAATGAATTGTAGCCTTGTAATTATTGAAGGTAGTATGTTGGTCAGATTTTTGTTACTCCAATGGATGCCAGCCTTGTCATTATAGTAGGTAGTATATTGTCAAGATTTTTGTTATTCCAATGGATGGTAACCTTGTCATTTTGGAAGGTTGTCTTTTGTCTAGATTGTTGTTACTCCAATGGATAGTTGCCTTGCCATTATTGAAGGTAGTCAATTGTCGATATCTTTGTTACTCAAATGGATGATAGCCTTGTCATTATGCAAGGTAGTCTGTTGTTCATATTTTTGTTACTGCAATGGATTATAGCTTGGTCATTATGGACGGTAGTCTATTGTCGAGATTTTTGTTACCCAAATGGATGGTAGCCTTGTATTTATGGAAGGTAGTCTGTTTTTGAGATTTTCATTATTCCAACGGATGGTAACCTTGTCATTATGAAAGGTAGTCTTTTGTCGATATTTTTTTTACTCCAATGGATGGTAGCCTTGTCATTATTGAAGGTAGTCTATTATCGATATCTTTGTTACTCCAATGGATGGTAGCCTTGTCATTATGGAAGGTAGTCTATTGTCTAGATTTTTGTTATTCCAGTGATTGGTAGCCTTGTCATTATGGAAGGTAGTTTTTAGTCATGATATTTGTTACTCCAATGGATGTTAGCCTTGTCATTATGGAAGGTAGTCTATTGTCGAGATTTTTGTTACCCAAATGGATGGTAGCCTTGTAATTATGGAAGGTAGTCTGTTGTAGAGATTTTTGTTACTCCAATGGATGGTAGCCTTTTCATTATTGAAGGTAGTCTGTCTTTGAGATTTCTGTTACTCCAATGAATTGTAGCCTTGTAATTATTGAAGGTAGTCTATTCGTCAGATTTTTGTTACTCCAATGGATGCCAGCCTTGTCATTATAGAAGGTAGTATATTGTCGAGATTTTTGTTATTCCAATGGATGGTAACCTTGTCATTTTGGAAGGTTGTCTTTTGTCTAGATTTTTGTTACTCCAATGGATAGTTGCCTTTCCATTATTGAAGGTAGTCATTTGTCGATATCTTTGTTACTCAAATGGATGATAGCCTTGTCATTATGCAAGGTAGTCTGTTGTTCATATTTTTGTTACTCCAATGGATTGTAGCTTGGTCATTTTGGACGGTAGTCTATTGTCGAGATTTTTGTTACCCAAATGGATGGTAGCCTTGTAATTATGGAAGGTAGTCTGTTTTTGAGATTTTCATTATTCCAACGGATGGTAACCTTGTCATTATGAAAGGTAGTCTTTTATCGATATTTTTGTTACTCCAATGGATGGTAGCCTTGCCATTATTGAAGGTAGTCTATTGTCGATATCTTTGTTACTCCAATGGATGGTAGCCTTGTCATTATGGAAGGTAGTCTATTGTCGAGATTTTTGTTATTCCAATGATTGGTAGCCTTGTCAATATGGAAGGTAGTTTTTAGTCATGATTTTTTTTACTCCAATGGATGTTAGCCTTGTCATTATGGAAGTTAGTCTATTGTCGAGATTTTTGTTACCCAAATGGATGGTAGCCTTGTAATTATGGAAGGTAGTCTGTTGTAGAGATTTTTGTTACTCCAATGGATTGTAGCCTTTTCATTATGGAAGGTAGTCTGTCTTTGAGATTTCTGTTACTCCAATGAATTGTAGCCTTGTAATTATTGAAGGTACTCTGTTGGTCTGATTTTTGTTACTCCAATGGATGCCAGCCTTGTCATTATAGAAGGTAGTATATTGTCGAGATTTTTGTTATTCCAATGGATGGTAACCTTGTCATTTTGGAAGGTTGTCTTTTGTCTAGATTGTTGTTACTCCAATGGATAGTTGCCTTGCCATTATTGAAGGTAGTCAATTGTCGATATCTTTGTTACTCAAATGGATGATAGCCTTGTCATTATGCAAGGTAGTCTGTTGTTCATATTTTTGTTACTCCAATGGATTGTAGCTTGGTCATTATGGACGGTAGTCTATTGTCGAGATTTTTGTTACCCAAATGGATGGTAGCCTTGTAATTATGGAAGGTAGTCTGTTTTTGAGATTTTCATTATTCCAACGGATGGTAACCTTGTCATTATGAAAGGTAGTCTTTTGTCGATATTTTTTTTACTTCAATGGATGGTAGCCTTGTCATTATTGAAGGTAGTCTATTATCGATATCTTTGTTACTCCAATGGATGGTAACCTTGTCATTTTGGAAGGTTGTCTTTTGTCGAGATTTTTTTTATTCCAATGATTGGTAGCCTTGTCATTATGGAAGGTAGTTTTTAGTCGTGATTTTTTTACTCCAATGGATGGTAGCCTTGTCATTATGGAAGGTAGTCTATTGTCGAGATTTCTGTTACCCAAATGGATGGTAGCCTTGTAATTATGGAAGGTAGTCTATTGTAGAGATTTTTGTTACTCCAATCGATGGTAGCATTTTCATTATGGAAGGTAGTCTGTCGTTGAGATTTATGTTACTCCAATGAATTGTAGCCTTGTAATTATTGAAGGTAGTCTGTTTTTCAGATTTTTCTTACTCCAATGGATGCTAGCCTTGTCATTATAGAAGGTAGTATATTGCCGAGATTTTTGTTATTCTAATGGATGGTAACCTTTTCATTTTGGAAGGTAGTCTTTTGTCTAGATTGTTGTTACTTCAATGGATAGTTTCCTTGCAATTATTGAAGGTAGTCTGTTGTCGATATCTTTGTTACTCAAAATAATAGTAGCCTTGTCATTATGGAAGGTAGTCTATTATGGATATTTTTATTATTCCAATGGATGGTAGCCTTGTCATTATTGAACGTAGTCGCTCGTTGAGATTTCTTTAAATCCAATTGATAGTAGCCTTGTCATTATGGAAGGTAGTCTATTGGCGATATTTTTGTTACTCCAATGGATGGTAGCCTTGCCATTATGGAAGGTAGTCTTTTGTCAAGATTTTTGTTTCCCCAATAGATGGTAACCTTGTCATTATGGAAGGTAGTTTTTTGTCGAGATTTTTGTTATTCCAATGGATGATAGCCTTGTCATTATCGAAGGTAGTATGTCATTGAGATTTTTGTTACTCCAATGGATTGTAGCCTTGTCATTATGGAAGGTAGTTTGTTGTTCAGATTTTTGTTACTCCAATGGATGGTAGCCTTTTCATTATGGAAGGTAGTTTGTTGTTGAGAATTTTTTATTCCATTGGATGGTAGCCTTGTCATTATGGAAGGTAGTCTGTTTTTGAGATTTTCATTATTCCAATGGATGGTAACCTTGTCATTATGAAAGGTAGTCTTTTGTATAGATTTTTGTTACTCCAATGGATGGTAGCCTTGTCATTATTGAAGGTAGTCTATTGTCGATATCTTTGTTACTCTAATGGATGGTCGCCTTCTCATTAAGGAAGGTAGGCTATTCTCAAGACTTTTGTTATTCCAATGGATGGTAGCCTTGTCATTATGGAACGTAGTTTTTTGTCGAGATTTTTGTTACTCCAATGGATGGTAGCCTTGTCATTATGGACGGTAGTCTATTGTCGATATTTTTGTTACCCAAATGGATGGTAGCCTTGTAATTATGGAAGGTAGTCTGTTGTAGATATTTTTGTTACTCCAATGGATGGTAGCCTTTTCATTATGGAAGGTAGTCTGTCATTGAGATTTCTGTTACTCCAATGGGTTGTAGCCTTGTAATTATGGAAGGTAGTCTATTATCGAGAATTTTATAATTCCAATGGATGGTAGCCTTGTCATTATTGAAGGTAGTCGATCGTTGAGATTTCTATTACTCCAATTGATACTAGCCTTGTCATTATGGAAGGTAGTCTATTGTCGAGATTTTTTTTAATTTAAAAGGATGGTAGCCTTATCATTATGGAAGGTAGTTTATTGGCGAGATTTTTGTTACTCCAATGGATGGTAGCCTTGCCATTATGGAAGGTAGTCTGTTGTCAAGATTTTTGTTTCCCCAATAGATGGTAGCCTTGTCAATATGGAAGGTAGTCTATTGTCGAGATTTTTGTTATTCCAATGGATGATAGCCTTGTCGTTATGGAAGGTAGTATGTCATTTAGATTTGTGTTAATCTAATGGATTGTAGCCTTGTCATTATGGAAGGTAGTCTGTTGTTCAGATTTTTGTTACTCCAATGGATGGTAGCCTTGTCATTATGGAAGGTAGTCTATTGTCGAGAATTTTTTATTCCATTGGATGGTAGCCTTGTCATTCTGGAAGGTAGTCTGGTTTTGAGATTTTCGTTATTCCAATGGATGGTAACCTTGTCATTATGAAAGGTAGTCTTTTGTCGAGATTTTTGTTACCCCAATGGATGGTAGCCTTGTCATTATTGAAGGTAGTCTATTGTCGATATCTTTGTTACTCCAATGGATGGTCTCCTTCTCATTAAGGAAGGTAGTCTGTTGTCGAGATTTTTGTTATTCCAATGGATGGTAGCCTTATCATCATGGAAGGTAGTCTGTTGTCGAGATTTTTGTTATTCCATTGGATGGTAGCATTGTCATTATGGAACGTAGTCTGTTGTCGATATCTTTGTTACTCAAATGGATGATAGCCTTGTCATTATGCAAGGTAGTCTGTTGTTCAGATTTTTGTTACTCCAATGGATGGTAGCCTTGTCATTATGAAAGGTAGTCTATTCTCAAGATTTTTATTATTCCAATGGATGATATCCTTGTCATTATGGAAGGTAGTCGGTCATTGAGATTTCTGTTACTCTAAGTGATCGTAGCCTTGTCATTATGGAAGGTAGTCTGTTGTTCATATTTTTGTTACTCCAATGGATGGTAAGCTTGTCATTATGGAAGGTAGTCTGTGGTCGAGATTTTTGTTATTCCATTGGATGGTAGCATTGTCATTATGGAAGGTAGTCTGTTGTCGAGATTTTTGTTATTCCAATGGATGGTAACCTTGTCATTATGTAAAATAGTTTGTTGTCGAGATTTGTGTTACTCCAATGGATGTTAGCCTTGTTGTTATGGAACGTAGTCTGTTGTCGAGATTTTTGTTACTCAAATGGATGGTAGCCTTGTATTTATTTAAGGTAGTCTTTCGTTGATATTTCTGTTACTCCAATGAATGGTAGCCTTGTCATTATGGAAGGTAGTATGTCGTTGAGATTTTTGTTACTCTAATGGATGGTAGCCTTGTCATTAAGGAAGGTAGTCTATTGTCGAGATTTTTGTTATTCCAATGGATGGTAACCTTGTCATTATGGAAGGTAGTCTTTTGTCGATATCTTTGTTACTCAAATGGATGATAGGCTTGTCATTATGCAAGGTAGTCTGTTGTTCAAATTTTTGTTACTCCAATGGATGGTAGCCTTATCATTATGGAAGGTAGTCTATTCTTGAGATTTTTATTATTCCAATGCATGCTAGCCTTGTCATTATTAAGGTAGTCAGTCGTTGAGATTTTTGTTACTCTGATTGATAGTAGCCTTGTCATTATGGAAGGTAGTATGTTGTTCATATTTTTGTAACTCCAATGGATGGTAACCTTGTCATTATGGAAGGGAGTCTGTTGTCGAGATTTTTGTTATTCCGTTGGATGGTAGCATTGTCATTATGGAAGGTAGTCTGTTGTCAAGATTTTTGTTATTCCAATGGATGGTAACCTTGTCATTATGGAAGGTAGTCTGTTGTCGAGATTTGTGTTACTCCAATGGATGGTAGCCTTGTTGTTATGAAAGGTAGTCTGTTGTTGAGATTTTTGTTACTCAAATTGATGGTAGCCTTGTATTTATGAAAGGTAGTCTTTCGTTGATATTTTTGTTACTCCAACGGATGGTAGCCTTGTCATTATGGAAGGTAGTATGTCGTTGAGATATTTGTTATTTCAATGGGTTGTAGCCTTGTCATTATGGAATGTAGTCTTTTTTCGATATTTTTGTTACTCCAATGGATGGTAGCCTTGTCATTATTGAAGTTAGCATGTCGTTGAGATTTCTGTTACTCCAATGGGTTGTAGCCTTGTCATTATGGAAGGTAGTTTGTTCTTCTGATTTTTGTTACTCCAATGGATGGAAGTCTTATCATTATGGAAGGTAATCTATTGTCGATATTTTTGTTATTCTAATGAATGGTAGCCTTGTCATTATGGAAGGTAGTTTTTTGTCGAGATTTTTGTTACTCCAATGGATGATAGCCTTGTCATTATGGAAGGTAGTCTATTGTCGAGATTTTTGTTACCCAAATGGATGGTAGCCTTGTAATTATGGAAGGTAGTCTATTACAGAGATTTTTGTTACTCCAATGGATGGTAGCCTTTTCATTATAGAAGGTAGTCTGTTGGTCGGATTTTTGTTACTCCGATGGATGCTAGCCGTGTCATTATAGAAGGTAGTATATTGTCGAGATTTTTGTTATTCCAATGGACGGTAGCCTTGCCATTATGGAAGGTAGTCTTTTGTCTAGATTGTTGTTACTCCAATGGATGGTAGCCTTGCCATTATTGAAGGTAGTCGATCGTTGAGATTTCTGTTACTCCAATTCATAGTAGCCATGTAATTATGGAAGGTAGTATGTTGTTCATATTTTTGTTTCTCCAATGGGTGGTAAAATTGTCATCATGGAAGGTAGTCTATTGTCGAGATTTTTTTTATTCCATTGGATGGTAGCCTTGTCATTATGGAAGGTAGTCTATCATTGAGATTTCAATTACTCCAATGGATTATAGCCTTGTCATTATGGAAGGTAGTCTGTTGTTCATATATTTGTTACTCCAAAGGATGGTAGCCTTGTCATTTTGGAAGGTAGTATGTCATTGAGATTTTTGTTACTCTAATGGATTGTAGCCTTGTCATTGTGGAAGGTAGTCTGTTGTTCAGATTTTTTTTACTCCAATGGATTGTAGCCTTGTCATTATGGAAGGTAGTCTGTTGTAGAGAATTTTTTATTCCATTGGATGGTAGCCTTGTCATTATGGAAGGTAGTCTATTTTTGAGATTTTCGTTATTCCAATGGCTGGTAACCTTGTCATTATGAAAGGTAGTCTTTTGTGGAGATTTTTTTTACTCCAATGGATGGTAGCCTTGTCATTATTGAAGGTAGTCTATTGTCGATATCTTTGTTACTCCAATGGATGGTAGCCTTCTCATTAAGGAAGGTAGTCTACTGTCGAAATTTTTGTTATTCCAATGGATGGTAGCCTTATCATTATGGAAGCTAGTTTTTTGTCGAGATTTTTGTTACTTTAATGGATGGTAGCCTTGTCATTATGGAATGTAGTCTATTGTCGAGATTTTTGTTACCCAAATGGATGGTAGCCTTGTAATTATGGATGGTAGTCTGTTCTAGTGATTTTTGTTACTCCAATGGATGGTAGCCTTTTCATTATGGAAGGTAGTCTGTCGTTGAGATTTCTGTTACTCCAATGGATTGTAGCCTTGTAATTATGGAAGGTAGTATGTTGTTCAGATTTTTGTTACTCCAATGGATGCTAGCCTTGTCATTATGGAATGTAGTATATGAAGACGTGAAAAACACAAGAAGGGGGGTTGAATTGTAAAACTTAAATCAAATGCAGACAACACTATATTTTTATCCTGGTTCGTTTGATCTCAAACTACTCCAGTCCACCCGTCAAGGTGATTTCGCCTCTCTCCAACGAGGTCTTAATCCACTATATTCAACTGAATACAACAACTAATTTAACAACAGTTAAAGCCTTCTTGAGTCAAACCACAGACCGGTTTATCTCAAGGTAATTCTCTTACAGATAAATGATCAAAAGTGTGTTTGATGGTTTCTAATAAAACTATATATCACAACTTTGATAATACACAATATGAAGCTTAGAATGAAAACTGAATTGCTAATGTTTTTGCAGTAGGCGTGGTATGAAGGCTTTAGCAAATTGTATGAATGAGAACATTTTCGTATGCGTGCGTGTGTGAAGAGTATTAGCCTTTTCTTTTCTCAAACAGTCTTGTTTAAATAGCAACGGAAGAGATACGTTGGTTGTCCATAAATCCATTTCAATGCTAATAACATTATTTCCTTATTGAGAAGATCTTTGTCTTGGAATAAAGACGTTGCTAATAAATCTGTCTTGAATGCATAGTAACGTTGACACTTCAGAGTCTTCTCTACTTATGGTAATCAGAGTGTTCTTTCCTTTATGCTGACGCTTCTGAGTGCTGATGACTTGGTTAGGATCTTGATCAGAGTCAGAGTATTTTATGCGCAGATTCTGTTCATCAGGCTTCAGCGTATAACACATGTTATTTGATCTTTTAATGCTGGCATATCTTCTGATGCTGATGTTGATACTAATATTCTAATGCTGATTCCATCAGAGTTTCTGTAAATACACAACATAATTTTAAGTAGCATATATGTCTTATATAAATCTTACAATTAATTTAATCTTCTATTTTGTTATCATCAAAACTCTAACTGAGGGTTGTAGAATCAAACTATGTTCTAACAATCTCCCCCTTTTTGATGATGACAAAAACTGGATTTTTTTCAATTAAAATTAAAGAATAAAAGGTATCAGAGATAAACAAATAACGAATAAAAGGTATCAGAGATAAGAATATAAGGAATAAAAGGTATCAGAGCAATGAAGAGAAAAACTCCCCCTGAGTTGATTACTTCCCTTTAATTCCATGAGACCTTGAGCATCAGAACTTTACTTTATCAGAGTTCATCAGTTTCATTACATTCTTGTACCAGTGAGCTTTTTAGAAGAAAGAAATTCAAATATATCAGAGTTGGAATGTTTGAGACTTATTTCTCAGTAATACGTTATTGAAAAATATCATTCTTTCTCCCCCTTTTTGTCAATTATTAAAAAGCACAAATAATCAGAGTTAAAATGATTAGAGCTAAAAAAGCGTTAATATTTAAAAACATAAGCAATGATAAGTTCAGAACACGTAAAATATTACAGACAAACATGTAAAGAAAAACAAGGAAAACACAAGAAAATTCTAAGAGGAAGGTGGAAGACGTGTGAACAGAGCTTCCAACATGCTCTTGATTTGATTGCAGGTTTCCTGTTGCTGAGATACCATGTTTGCTATAGCATAAATCTTGGTGTCCTGCTTATCCATTCTTTCATTCATCAGCATATCAGATCTTTTCAAGTCCTCCAGAGTCTTCCTGTCAAGAGAGGAAGCTTGAGGATCTTCAGAAACAGGGTGCTTCTTAGAGCTTTCTTCAATATCTTCTTCTTGAACCTGTTCTTCAGCTGGAATCATCTGTTCTTCTAACTCTGGTTGACGATATTCAGACCAAGGAGCATTGTCCAGCGGGAGTACTTATTCTTTAAGCATCTTGCTCAAAACTGGACCTTCAATTTCCTTCAGCAGATTGCTAAAGTTCTGTTGAGCCTGTCCATAACTCTGGTCTTGCAACTTAAAGGTTTCAGAGCATACCCATTTTCTGAATTTTGTCCAGAGGAGGTCTGATACAGCAGGATCAACCAGTTCCAGACTTGCTTGTTTCAAAGAAGTGATCCACTTCTGTATTTCTGTTTCAAAGTTGAAAATGCTGGAACCAACATCTGGATGTTTTGGTTTAGGGATAACAGTTTTGTGGTTGATGGCAGCAAGGCGTTCAAAGACTGTTAAATTAATGTCATTCTTGTTGTGGTCTTCTAAATTTTTCTTAGGTGAGGGAGTGGAAGAGTCAGGAATTACGATTGAACTTGATGGGGAATTTGATGGAGTTATTTCTGGTGAAGAGGGAAGTTGAGGAATATTCACAATGGTACCACAGGGCAATTGAATGGCCAAAGGTTGTGGTTCAGTGGATTCAGAGGGTTGAGCCTCAGAGGTTTGACTCTCAGGTTGTGGAGATTGTTCATGTTGAGGAGAGGGTGGATTAATATCTGGTTGAGGAGATGAAGGTAGTGGGATTTCTGGTTCTGGAGAGAGTGGAATTTCTGGTATTGGTGAGAGGGGAGTTTCAGGTTGTGCTTCTGTGTTTGGATTTGGATTTGGATTTTCTGTTTCGGGAACGGAAGTGTGTTGGTCTATATCATAAAGAACTTGTGCAAGTTCTTGTTCTGGTATGGCTTCAGTATTTGGATTTTCTGGTTGGGAGCGAGATCTTCTGAGGGTTAATGATTCAGAAGGATCAAAGTCAAGGTCAAAATCATCGAAAGTTTGAGGCATTGGGTTTTCAGATGGAGTTGGAATATGGATAGATGTTGATACAACAGTTGAATCTAAAACAGTTATAGAAATAGGATTACCTCTCTTCTTGGGAGTCTGTTGAGATGATCCTTCTGCAGCAGCTTTTATTTTGTTCGTCTTCTTCAGAACACCCTCTGGAGCCTTCTGCTGAAGATCTTGAATATTCAGTTTTGGTGTTGTACCATCAGCTTTACAAGCATCCAAATATCTCAGAATGATTTCTGGCTTAGAGTCAATTTCTGAGAACAGAGGGAAGTTTTCCAGAGGGACTCTTCTGCTGGAGATTTCAGCAAAAGGAGTGACAATGGGCTCCTTCTTAATGTTCTCTATCAACTTAATTTTATTCAGATTTTGGCATTCAGTTGCTTGCCAATAGACGGTTCCAGAGTACTGATTTCTTGTGCCTCTTGCAGATGATCAATCAACCTATTCTCTGTAAGAATATCTGATATTAGTCTTCCCAAGGGTATCCAATCCCTTTTTGTACGTTCGTCTTCCCTTGTTTCCTTGACACTTATTCTGAGATAGTTGAATAGAAGATGAGCTAGATTTATGTTGACCTTCTGAGAGATGAATTATATCAGAAACTGCTGATCAATGTTTATGTAATCAGGAGAGCTAGTAGGCTTCCTGTGGTTGAAACAGATCAGAATGATCTTGGCCCAAATTTTGTGCTTGTCTTTCAAGTCCCTTATCTAGCTGGAGGGAAGCCCCGGCGTGAAAATTTCCCTTGCAATTAGGGCAACATCTGCACACCTTTCTGCCATATCAATGCAACGAATACCACCACCATTGGACCCTATGAGTCTTGAAATTAGGTCTTCAGTGATAATAATCTTCTTCCCCTTGATGTAGGACGTAACTTGATAATTTGAGGAAGAAGTGTGAATCCAAAATTCCTTTACCAGAATAGGAAATGATGGACCCACCAGCCTGTCAAAATATTTTTCCCAACCTTGAGCTTTAACTTCTTCAGATAAATCAAAACCATTCTCCTTGAGACTGTTGTAATCCTTTATTAATTCTGACAGAACTTCAAGATTCTTGATTGGAGTTAGAAGCGTTCTGAATGGTACTTCATATTGTTCAGATGAAATAGTTTTCTGGGAACCTGAAGAAGGAATGCTGGAAGAAGCCATGTTAACACGAGGTTTTTTATGAAAAAGATTGAAAGGTTTTCTTGATAAAGAAGAACACTGAAAACATAAATATTCAGAGAAAATGAAAGTGAAGGTAAAGAGTGTAAATGGTGTGAAGTTTTTAAATAGATTTCTAAAAAGGTTTTGAAAACATAAACGTTTAAGAGAGAGAAATTAATAATGATTATTAGCATTTAATGATAGCTGATTTTAGGGGATTCAGAAAGATATTTGGAACGATTACCCATGACATGTGTCTCAATGCATCCAATCAGCGCTTTGCCTTTTCAGAAACGTGAACGCGTGTTCAACCTCAGAAAATAGCTTATGACTGGATGACACTTGTTTGCTTGAGTGAACAACACATCTATCCTTGAAATGAAGCGCTCAGATCTTCATGGATAGATTCTGATACAATCTGCATTTCTAAAGTTCTGAAAGAAGATTGATCAGAAGTTCACAGAAAATAAACACAATTCTGAAGGTTAATATATAAAATTAAAACAATTTTATTTTGGACAGAGCTTCATGCTGAGATGTTTCAGAATGAAGTTGAACCTATCTTCAAAAAGTGGTTTTGTGAAAATATCAGCCCATTGATGGTCTGTGTTAATAAATTTAAAATTTAAAATCCCTTTCTGAATATAGTCCCTAATAAAATGATGTTTTATTTCTATAAGCTTAGCCCTAGAATGTAAAATTGGATTTTTTCTTAAGCAAATAGCAGAAGTATTGTCACAGAAGATAGGAATGTTACCCTCAAATATCTGGAAGTCGTTAAGTTGACTTTTCATCCAAAGCATTTGTGTGCTGCATCCAGATGCTGCTATGTACTCAGCTTCTGCTGTTGATAGAGCAATTGTGGATTGTCTTTTGCTGGACCATGAGATCATATTTTCTCCCAGAAATTGGCAGCTTCCAGAAGTGCTTTTACGCTCTACTCTGTCTCCAGCAAAATCAGCATCATAGTATCCTACTAAGCTGTAATCACTTGATTTTCTATAAAACAAACCCAGATTAGTAGTACCTTTCAGATACTTGAAAATTCGCTTAACTGCTGTTAAGTGAGATTCTCTAGGATCTGATTGGAATCTAGCACAAATGCAAACACTGAATAAAATGTCAGGCCTTGAAGCCGTCAGATAAAGAAGAGAACTAATCATACCTCTGTAGACCTTTTGTTCTACCTTTTTGCTTACCTCTTCTCTTTCCAGAATGCACGTGGGATGCATTAGAATCTTTGATGGCTTACATTCTAAGAGATCAAATTTCTTCAGAAGTTCTCTGACATATTTTCTCTGATGAATGTAAGTTCCTTCTGGGGTTTGATTGATCTGAATGGCCAGAAAGAATTTCAGTTCCCCCATTAGGCTCATCTCAAATTCTTCCTGCATACACTTAGCAAACTTTCTTCCCAAGGAAGGTTTAGTAGATCCAAAAATGATATCATCAACATAGATCTGACATACTAAAATGTCATTCTTAACTGTATTATTGAATAAGGTTGTGTCCACTTTCCCTCTGGTGAATTCCTTTTCTAACAGGAAGTTACTCAGTCTTTCATACCAAGCTCTGGGAGCTTATTTTAAACCATACAGTGATTTCTTTCGTTTGAAAACATATTCTGGATTTTTTAAACTTTCAAAACCAGGGGGTTGGTGCACATATACCTCTTCTTCTATATAGCCATTTAAGAATGCACTCTTAACATCCATCTTATACAGAGTGATGCCTTTATTAACAACAAATGAAATTAAGAGTCTGATAAATTCTAACCTGGCGACTGGAGCAATGGTTTCTGTATAGTCTATCCCCTCTTGCTGACTATAACCTTCTGCTACCAATAGTGCTTTTTTTCTGATGACTTCACCTTGTTCATTCAGTTTGTTTCTGAACACCCATTTTGTTCCAATGTTGTTAAATCCTTTTGGTTTGGGAACTAGATCCCATACGTTATTTCTTGTGAATTGATTCAGCTCCTCTTGCATTTCTAGAATCCAGTCATTGTCCAGAAGTGCTTCATCAATTGATGATGGTTCAATTAGAGAAACAAGTCCCATGAGGGATTCTTTAGAGTTTCTGAAGTTGGCTCTTGTTCTGATTGGATCTTACTTTCTTCCTAAGATAGTTTCTTCTAGGTGATCCATGCTGCTTCTGGATGGTCTTTTCTGAAGATGATCAACAGAAGGTGCTGGATTGCTTGCAGTGCCTCTTTATGATGTTGAGGGATTGTCTCTGTTAAGAGCTTCTGATGACTTATCTTCAGAACCTATGAATTCAACTTCCATACCTGCAAATACTTCATTCTGCTTTGACTTTTGAGAGTCAAGCTTATCATCAAAACGAACATTGATTGATTCTTCCACAATCTGTGTTTCTGTATTGTATACTCTGTACCCTTTTGAGCGTTCAGAGTATCCTAACATAATACACTTTTGTGCTTTAGAGTCAAACTTGTTCAAATAATTTTTAGTATTCAAAATAAAGCAAGTACATCCAAATGGATGAAAATATGAAATGTTGGGCTTTTTGTTCTTCCACAATTCATATAGAGTCTTTTCCAGAATAGGTCTTATGGAGATTTTATTCTTAATGTAGCACGTTGTGTTTATTGCCTCTGCCCAGAAGATCTTAGCAACGTTAGTCTCGTTGATCATGGTTCTGGCCATTTCTTGCAATGTTCTATTCTTTCGTTCTACAACTCCATTTTGCTGGGGATTTCTAGGATAATAGAAATCATGCAGAATACCTTTGTCATTAAAAAATGATTCAAAATCTTTGTTTTCAAACTCTCCACCATGATCACTTCTGACTTTGACGATTCTATGATCCTTTTCATTATGAACTTGGTTGCAGAAGGTGACAAACACAAAGTGTGACTCGTCCTTGTGTTTTAAGAAATTTACCCATGTCCATCTGCTATAGTCATCTACAATTACTAACCCATACTTCTTGCCACTGACTGAAGCAGTTTTAACTGGTCCAAATAAGACAATGTGCAGAAGGTAGTCTATTGTCGAGATTTTTGTTATTCCAATGGATGGTAGCCTTGTCATTATGGAAGGTAGTTTTTTGTCGAGATTTTTGTTACTCCAATGGATGGTAGCTTTGTCATTATTGAAGTTAGTCTATTGTCAATAACTTTGTTACCCAAATGGATGGTAGCCTTTTAATTAGGGAAGGTAGTCTGTTGTAGAGATTTTTGTTACTCCAATGGATGGTAGCCTTTTCATTATAGAAGGTAGTTTGTCGTTGAGATTTCTGTTACTCCAATGGATTGTAGCCTTGTAATTATGGAAGGTAGTCTGTTGTTCTGATTTTTTTTACTCCAAGGATGCTAGCCTTGTCATTATTGAAGGTGGTCTGTTGTCGATATATTTGTTTCTCCAATAGATGATAGCCTTGTCATTATGGAAGGTAGTATGTTGTTGAGATTTCTCTTACTCCAATGAATTGTAGCCTTGTAATTATGGAAGGTAGTCTGTTGGTCAGATTTTTGTTACTCCAATGGATGCTAGCCTTGTCATTATAGAAGGTAGTATATTGTCGAGATTTTTGTTATTCCAATGGATGGTAACCTTGTCATTATGGAAGGTCGTCTTTTGTCTAGATTGTTGTTACTCCAATGGATGGTAGCCTTGCCATTATTGAAGCTAGTCTGTTGTCGATATCTTTGTTACTCAAATGGATGATAGCCTTGTCATTATGCAAGGTAATCTGAAGTTCAGATTTTTGTTACTCCAATGGATGGTAGCCTTGTCATTATGTAAGGTAGTTTATTATCGAGATTTTTATTATTCCATTGGATGGTAGCCTTGTCATTATTGAAGGTAGTCGGTTGTTGAGATTTTTGTTACTCCAATTGATAGTTGCCTTGTCATTATGGAAGGTAGTATGTTGTTCATATTTTTGTTTCTCCAATGGGTGGTAACCTTGTCATTATGGAAGGTAGTTTGTTGTCGAGATTTTTGTTATTCCATTGGATGGTAGCCTTGTCATTATGGAAGGTAGTTTATTGTCGAGATTTTTGATACTCCAATGGATGGTAGCCTTGTAATTATGGAAGGTAGTCTGTTGTCGAGATTTTTGTTACTCCAATGGATGGTAGCCTTATCATTATGGAAGGTAGTCTGTTGTCGAGAATTTTTTATTCCATTGGATGGTAGCCTTGTCATTATGGAAGGTAATCTGTTTTTGAGATTTTCGTTATTCCAATGGATGGTAACCTTGTCATTATGAAAGGTAGTCTTTTGTCGAGATTTTTGTTACTCCAATGGATGGTCGCCTTGTCATTATTGAAGGTAGCATATTGTCAATATCTTTGTTACTCCAATGGACGGTAGCCTTGTCATTATGGAAGGTAGTCTATTCTCGAGATTTTTGTTATTCCAATGGATCGTAGCCTTGTCATTATGGAAGGTAGTTTTTTGTCGATATTTTTGTTACTCCAATGGATGGTAGCTTTGTCATTATTGAAGTTAGTCTATTGTCAATATCTTTGTTACCCAAATGGATGGTAGCCTTGTAATTATGGAAGGTAGTCTGTTGTAGAGATTTTTGTTACTCCAATGGATGGTAGCCTTTTCATTATGGAAGGTAATCTTTCGTTGAGATTTCTGTTACTCCAATGGATTTTAGCCTTGTAATTATGGAAGGTAGTCTGTTGTTCAGATTTTTTTTACTCCAATGGATGCTAGCCTTGTCATTATGGAAGGTAGTATATTGTCGAGATTTTTGTTATTCCAATGGATGGTAACCTTGTCATTATGGAAGGTAGTCTTTTGTCTAGATTGTTTTTACTCCAATGGATGGTAGCCATACCATTATTGAAGGTAGTCTATTGTCGATATATTTGTTACTCAAATGGATGATAGCCTTGTCATTATGCAAGGTAGTCTGTTGTTCAGATTTTTGTTACTCCAATGGATGGATGCCTTGTCATTATGGAAGGTAGTCTATTCTCGAGATTTTTATTATTCCAATGTATGGTAGCCTTTTCATTATTAAAGGTAGTCGGTCGTTGAGATTTTTATTACTCCAATGGATGGTAGCCTTGTCATTATTGAAGGTAGTATATTGTCAATATCTTTGTTATTCCAATGGATGGTAGCCTTGTCATTATGGAAGGTAGTCTATTGTCGAGATTTTTGTTATTCCAATGGATGGTAGCCTTGTCATTATAGAAGGTAGTTTTTTGTCGAGATTTTTGTTACTCCAATGGATGGTAGCCTTGTCATTATTGAAGTTAGTCTATTGTCAATATATTTGTTACCCAAATGGATGGTAGCCTTGTAATTATGGAAGGTAGTCTGTTGTAGAGATTTTTGTTACTCCAATGGATGGTAGCCTTTTCATTATGGAAGGTAGTCTGTCGTTGAGATTTCTGTTACTCCAATGGATTTTAGCCTTGTAATTATGGAATGTAGTTTGTTGTTCATATTTTTTTTACTCCAATGGATGCTAGCCTTGTCATTATGGAAGGTAGTATATTGTCGAGATTTTTGTTATTCCAATGGATGGTAACCTTGTCATTATGGAAGGTAGTCTTTTGTCTAGATTCTTGTTACTCCAATGGATGGTAGCCTTGCCATTATTGAAGGTAGTCTGTTGTCGATATCTTTGTTACTCAAATGGATGATAGCCTTGTCATTATGCAAGGTAGTCTGTTGTTCAGATTTTTTTTACTCCAATGGATGGTAGCCTTGTCATTATGCAAGGTAGTTTGTTGTTCAGATTTTTGTTACTCCAATTGATGGTTGCCTTGTCATTATGGAAGGTAGTATGTTGTTGAGATTTCTGTTACTCCAATGAATTATAGCCTTGTAATTTTGGAAGGTAGTCTGTTGGTCAGATTTTTGTTACTCCAATGGATGCTAGCCTTGTCATTATTGAAGGTAGTATATTGTCGAGATTTTTGTTATTCCAATGGATGGTAACCTTGTCATTATGGAAGGTCGTCTTTTGTCTAAATTGTTGTTACTCCAATGGATGGTAGCCTTGCCATTATTGAAGGTAGTCTGTTGTCGATATCTTTGTTACTCAAATGGATGATAGCCTTGTAATTATGCAAGGTAGTGTTTTGTTCAGATTTTTGTTACTCCAATGGATGGTAGCCTTGTCATTTTGGAAGGTAGTTTATTATCGAGATTTTTATTATTCCATTGGATGATAGCCTTATCATTATTGAAGGTAGTTGGTCGTTGAGATTTTTGTTACTCCAATTGATAGTAGCCTTGTTATTATGGAAGATAGTATGTTGTTCATATTTTTGTTTCTCCAATGGGTGGTAACCTTGTCATTATGGAAGGTAGTCTATTGTCGAGATTTTTGTTATTCCAATGGATGGTAGCCTTGTCATTATGGAAGGTAGTTTTTTGTCGAGATTTTTGTTACTCCAATGGATGGTAGCCTTATCATTATTGAAGTTAGTCTATTGTCAATATATTTGTTACCCAAATGGATGGTAGCCTTGTAATAATGTAAGGTAGTCTATTGTTAATATCTTTGTTACCCAAATGGATGGTAGCCTTGTAATTATGGAAGGTAGTGTGTTGTAGAGATTTTTGTTACTACAATGGATGGTAGCCTTGCCTTTATTGAAGGTAGTCTGTCGTTGAGATTTCTGTTACTCCAATGGATTGTAGCCTTGTAATTATGGAAGGTAGTCTGTTGTTCAGATTTTTGTTACTCCAATGGATGCTAGCCTTGTCATTATGCAAGGTAGTATATTGTCGAGAATTTTGTTATTCTAATGGATGGTAACCTTTTCATTATGGAAGGTAGTCTTTTGTCTAGATTGTTGTTACTCCAATGGATGGTATCTTTACCATTATTGAAGGTAGTCTGTTGTCGATATATTTGTTACTCAAATGGATGATAGCCTTGTCATTATGCAAGGTAGTCTGTTGTTCAGATTTTTGTTACTCCAATGGATGGTGGCCTTGTCATTATGGAAGGTAGTCTATTCTCGAGATTTTTATTATTCCAATGTATGGTAGCCTTGTCATTATTAAAGGTAATCGGTCGTTGAGATTTTTGTTACTCCAATGGATAGTAGCCTTGTAATTATTGAAGGTAGTCTACTGTCAATATCTTTGTTACTCCAATGGATGGTAGCCTTGTCATTATGGAAGGTAGTCTATTGTCGAGATTGTTGTTATTCCAATGGATGGTAGCCTTGTCCTTATGGAAGGTAGTTTTTTGTCGAGATTTTTGTTACTCCAATGGATGGTAGCCTTTTAATTATTGAAGTTAGTCTATTGTCAATATATTTGTTACCCAAATGGATGGTAGCCTTGTAATTATGGAAGGTAGTCTATTGTAGAGATTTTTGTTACTCCATCGGATGGTAGCTTTTTCATTATGGAAGGTAGTATGTCGTTGAGATTTATGTTACTCCAATGGATTGTAGCCTTGTAATTATGGAAGGTAGTTTGTTGTTCAGATTTTATTTACTCCAATGGATGCTAGCCTTGTCATTATGGAAGGTAGTATATTGTCGAGATTTTTGTTATTCCAATGGATGGTAAGCCTTGTCATTATGGACGGTAGTCTTTTGTCTAGATTTTTGTTACTCCAATGGATGGTAGCCTTTCCATTATTAAAGGTAGTCTATTGTCGATATCTTTGTTATTCAAATGGATGATAGCCTTGTCATTATGCAAGGTAGTCTCTTGTTCAGATTTTTGTTACTCCAATGGATGGTAGCCTTGTCATTATGCAAGGTAGTTTGTTGTTCATATTTTTGTTACTCCAATTCATGGTTGCCTTGTCATTATGGAAGGTAGTATGTTGTTGAGATTTCTGTTACTCCAATGAATTGTAGCCTTGTAATTATGGAAGGTAGTCTGTTGGTCAGATTTTTGTTACTCCAATGGATGCTAGCCTTGTCATTATTGAAGGTAGTATATTGTCGAGATTTTTGTTATTCCAATGGATGGTAACCTTTTCATTATGGAAGGTAGTCTTTTGTCTAGATTGTTGTTACTCCAATGGATGGTAGCCTTACCATTATTGAAGGTAGTCTGTTGTCGATATCTTTGTTACTCAAATGGATGATAGCCTTGTCATTATGCAAGGTAGTCTGTTGTTTAGATTTTTGTTACTCCAATGGATGGTAGCCTTGTCATTGTGGAAGGTAGTCTATTCTCGAGATTTTTATTGTTCCAATGTATGGTAGCCTTGTCATTATTAAAGGTAGTCGGTCGTTGAGATTTTTGTTACTCCAATGGATTGTAGCCTTGTCATTATTGAAGGTAGTCTATTGTCAATATCTTTCTTACTCCAATGGATGGTAGCCTTGTCATTATGGAAGGTAGTCTATTGTCGAGATTTTTGTTATTCCAATGGATGGTAGCCTTGTCTTTATGGAAGGTAGTTTTTTGTCGAGATTTTTGTTACTCCAATGGATGGCAGCCTTGTCATTATTGAAGGTAGTCTATTGTCAATATATTTGTTACCCAAATGGATGGTAGCCTTGTAATTATGGAAGGTAGTCTGTTGTAGAGATTTTTGTTACTCCAATGGATGGTAGCCTTTTCATTTGGAAGGTAGTCTGTCGTTGAGATTTCTGTTACTCCAATGGATTGTAGCCTTGTAATTATGGAAGGTAGTTTGTTGTCGAGATTTTTGTTATTCCAATGGATGGTAACCTTGTCATTATGGAAGGTCGTCTTATGTCTAGATTGTTGTTACTCCAATGGATGGTAGCCTTGCCATTATTGAAGGTAGTCTGTTGTCGATATCTTTGTTACTCAAATGGATGATAGCCTTGTAATTATGCAAGGTAGTCTGTTGTTCAGATTTTTGTTACTCCAATGGATGGTAGCCTTGTCATTTTGGAAGGTAGTTTATTATCAAGATTTTTATTATTCCATTGGATGCTAGCCTTGTCATTATTAAAGGTAGTTGTTCGTTGATATTTTTGTTACTCCAATTGATAGTAGCCTTGTTATTATGGAAGATAGTATGTTGTTCATATTTTTGTTTCTCCAATGGGTGGTAACCTTGTCATTATGGAAGGTAGTCTATTGTCGAGATTTTTGTTATTCCATTGGATGGTAGCCTTGTCATTATGGAAGGTAGTTTATTGTCGAGATTTTTAATACTCCAATGGATGGTAGCCTTGTAATTATGGAAGGTAGTCTGTTGTCGAGATATTTAGTACTCCAATGGATGGTAGCCTTGTCATTATGGAAGTTAGTCTATTATCGAGAATTGTTTATTCCATTAGATGGTAGCCTTGTCATTATGGAAGGTAGTCTGTTTTTGAGATTTTCGTTATTCCAATGGATGGTAACCTTGTCATTATGAAAGGTAGTCTTTTGTCGAGATTTTTGTTACTCCAATGGATGGTAGCCTTGTCATTATTGAAGGTAGTCTATTGTCAATATCTTTGTTACTCCAATGGATGGTAGCCTTGTTATTATGGAAGGTAGTCTATTATCGAGATTTTTGTTATTCCAATGGATGGTAGCCTTGTCATTATGGAAGGTAGTTTTTTGTCGAGATTTTTGTTACTCCAATGGATGGTAGCCTTGTCATTATTGAAGGTGGTCTATTGTCAATATCTTTGTTACCCAAATGGATGGTAGCCTTGTAAT
Organism: Vicia faba; assembly: GCA_948472305.1. Lineage (NCBI taxonomy): Eukaryota > Viridiplantae > Streptophyta > Magnoliopsida > Fabales > Fabaceae > Vicia > Vicia faba. The sequence continues at coordinate 559,590,524 of OX451739.1, forward strand.
TATGGAAGTAAGTGTGTTGTAGAGATTTTTGTTACTCCAATGGATGATAGCCTTTTCATTATGGAAGCTAGTCTGTCATTGAGATTTCTGTTACTCCAATGGATTGTAGCCTTGTAATTATGGAAGGAAGTCTGTTGTTCAGATTTTTTTTACTCCAATGGATGCTAGCCTTGTCATTATGGAAGGTAGTATATTGTCGAGATTTTTGTTATTCCAATGGATGGTAACCTTGTCATTATGGAAGGTAGTCATTTGTCTAGATTGTTATTACTCCAATGGATGGTAGCCTTACCATTATTAAAGGTAGTCTGTTGTCGATATCTTTGTTACTCAAATGGATTATAGCCTTGTCATTATGCAAGGTAGTCTGTTGTTCAGATTTTTGTTACTCCAATGGATGGTACCCTTGTCATTATGGAAGGTAGTTTATTATCGAGATTTTTATTATTCCATTGGATGGTAGCCTTGTCAATATTTAAGGTAGTCGGTCGTTGAGATTTTTGTTACTCCAATTGATAGTATCCTTGTCATTATGGAAGGTAGTATGTTATTCGTATTTTTGTTTCTCCAATGGGTGGTAACCTTGTCATTATGGAAGGTAGTCTGTTGTCGAGATATTTGTTATTCCATTGGGTTGTAGCCGTGTTATTATGGACGGTAGTTTATTGTCGAGATTTTTGATACTCCAATGGATGGTAGCCTTGTAATTATGGAAGGTACTTTGTTGTCGAGATTTTTGTTACTCCAACGGATGGTAGCCTTGTCATTATGGAAGGTAGTCTGTTGTCGAGAATTTTTTATTCCATTGGATGGTAGCCTTCTCATTACGGAAGGTAGTCTGTTTTTGAAATTTTCGTTATTCCAATGGATGGTAACCTTGTCATTATGAAAGTTAGTCTTTTGTCGAGATTTTTGTTACTCCAATGGATGGTAGCCTTGTCATTATTGAAGGTAGTCTATTGTCAATATCTTTGTTACTCCAATGGATGGTAGGCTTGTCATTATTGAAGGTAGTCGGTCGTTGAGATTTGTGTTACTCCAATGGATGGTAGCCTTGTCGTTATGGAAGGTAGTTTGTTGTCGAGATTTTCGTTATTCAAATGGATGGTAGCCTTGTATTTATGAAAGGTAGTCTTTCATTGATATTTTTGTTACTCCAATGGATGGTAGTTTGTCATTATTGAAGTTAGTATGTCATTGAGATTTTTGTTACTCCAATGGATGCTAGTCTTGTCATTATGGAAGGTAGTCTATTGTCGAGATTTTTGTTATTCCAATGGATGGTAGCCTTGTCATTATTGAAGGTAGTCGGTCGTTGAGATTTGTGTTACTCCAATGGATTGTAGCCTTTTCGTTATGGAAGGTAGTATGTTTTCGAGATTTTTGTTACTCAAATGGATGGTAGCCTTGTATTTATGTAAGGTAGTCTTTCGTTGATATTTTTCTTACACCAATGGATGGTAGTTTTGTCATTATGGAAGGTAGTATGTCTTTAAGATTTTTGTTACTCCAATGGATGGTAGCCTCGTCATTATGGAAGGTAGTCAATTGTCGAGATATTTGGTATTCCAATGGATTGTAGCCTTGCCATTATGGAAGGTAGTCTTTTGTCGTGATTTTTGTTACTGCAATGGATGGTAGCCTTGTCATTATTGAAGTTAGTATGTCATTGAGATTTCTGTTACTCCAATGGATGCTAGTCTTGTCATTATGGAAGGTAGTCTATTGTCGAGATTTTTGTTATTCCAATGGATGGTAACCTTGCCATTATGAAAGGTAGTATTTTGTCTAGATTGTTGTTACTCCAATGGATGGTTGCCTTGTCATTATGGAAGGTAGTATGTTGTTGAGATTTCTGTTACTCCAATGAATTGTAGCCTAGTAATTATGGAAGGTAGTCTGTTGGTCAGATTTTTGTTACTCCAATGGATGCTAGCCTTGTCATTATAGAAGGTAGTATATTGTCGAGATTTTTGTTATTCCAATGGATGTTAACCTTGTCATTATGGAAGGTCGTCTTTTGTCTAGATTGTTGTTACTCCAATGGATGGTAGCCTTGCCATTATTGAAGGTACTTTGTTGTCATGATATTTGTTACTCAAATGGATGATAGCCTTGTCATTATGCAAGGTAGTCTGTTGTTCAGATTTTTGTTACTCCAATGGATGGTAGCCTTGTCATTATGAAAGGAAGTTTATTATCGAGATTTTTATTATTCCATTGGATGGTAGCCTTGTCATTATTGAAGTTAGTCGGTCGTTGATATTTTTGTTTCTCCAATTGATAGTAGCCATGTCATTATGGAAGGCAGTATATTGTCGAGATTTTTGATACTCCAATGGATGGTAGCCTTGTAATTATGGAAGGTAGTCTGTTGTCGAGATTTTTGTTACTCCAATGGATGGTAGCCTTGTCATTATGGAAGGTAGTCTGTTGTCAAGAATTTTTTATTCCATTGGATGGTAGCCTTGTCATTATGGAAGGTAGTCTTTTGTCGAGATTTTTGTTTCTCCAATGGATGGTAGCCTTGTCATTATTTAAGGTAGTCTATTGTCAATAGCTTTGTTACTCCAATGGATGGTAGCCTTGTCATTATGGAAGGTAGTCTATTGTCGAGATTTGTGTTATTCCAATGGATGGTAGCCTTGTCATTATGGAAGGTAGTTTTTTGTCGAGATTTTTGTTACTCCAATGGATGGCAGCCTTGTCATTATTGAAGGTAGTCTATTGTCAATATATTTGTTACCCAAATGGATGGTAGCCTTGTAATTATGGAAGGTAGTCTATTGTAGAGATTTTTGTTACTCCAATGGATGGTAGCCTTTTCATTATGGAAGGTAGTCTGTTGTTGAGATTTATGTTACTCCAATGGATTGTAGCCTTGTAATTATGGAAGGTAGTCTTTTGTTCAGATTTTTTTTACTCCAATGGATGCTAGCCTTGTCATTATGGAAGGTAGTATATTGTCGAGATTTTTGTTATTCCAATGGAAGGTAACCTTTTCATTATGGAAGGTAGTCTTTTGTCTAGATTGTTGTTACTCCAATGGATGGTAGCCTGTCATTATTGAAGGTAGTCTGTTGTCGATATCTTTGTTACTCAAATGGATGATAGCCTTGTCATTATGCAAGGTAGTCTGTTGTTCAGATTTTTTTTACTCCAATAGATGGTAGCCTTGTCATTATGGAAGATAGTCTATTCTCGAGATTTTTATTATTCCAATGGATGGTAGCCTTATCATTATCGAAGGTAGTCGGCCGTTGAGATTTATGTTACTCTAATTCGTAATAGCCTTGTCATTATGGAAGGTAGTCTTTCGTTCATATTTTTGTTACTCTAATGGATGGTAGTTTTGTCATTATGGAAGGTAGTCTGTTGTCGAGATTTTTGTTATTCCATTGGATGGTAGCATTGTCATTATGGAAGGTAGTCTATTGTCGATATTTTTGTTATTCCAATGGATAATAGCCTTTTCATTATGGAAGGTAGTCTTTTGTAGATATTTGTGTTACTCCAATGGATGGTAGCCTTGTCATTATTGAAGTTAGTATGACATTTAGATATCTGTTACTCCAATGGATTGTAGCCTTGTCATTATGGAAGGTAGTTTGTTCTTCATATTTTTGTTACTCCAATGGATGCTAGTCTTGTCATTATGGAAGGTAGACTGTTGTCGAGATTTTTGTTATACCAATGGATGGTAACCTTTTCATTATGGAAGGTAGTCTATTGTCGAGATTTGTGTTACTCCAATGGATGGTAGCCTTGTCATTATGGAAGGTAGTCGGTCATTGAGATTTCTGTTACTCCAATGGATAGTAGCCTTGTCATTATGGAAGGTCGTCTTTTGTTCATATTTTTGTTACTCCAATGGATGGTAACCTTGTCATTATGGAAGGTAGTCTGTTGTCGGGATTTTTGTTATTCCACTGGATGGTAGCCTTGTCATTATGCCAGGTAGTCTGGTGTTCATATTTTTGTTACTCCAATGGATGGTAGCCTTTTTATTATGGAAGGTAGTCTGTCATTGAGATTTTTGTTACTTCAATTGATAGTAGCCTTGTCATTACGGAAGGTAGTCGGTCGTTGAGATTTTTGTTACTCTAATGGATGGTAGCCTTGTCATTATGGAAGGTAGTCTATTTTCGATATTTTTGTTATTCCAATGGATGGTAGCCTTGTCATTATGGAAGGTAGTCTTTTGTCTAGATTGTTGTTACTCCAATGGATGGTAGCCTTGCCATTATTGAAGGTAGTATGTTGTCGATATCTTTGTTACTCAAATGGATGATAGCCTTGGAATTGTGAAAGGTAGTATGTTGTTCATATTTTTGTTACTCAATGGATGGTATCCTTGTCATTATGGAAGTTAGTCTATTGTCGAGATTTTTTTTATTTCAATGGATGGTAGCCTTGTCATTATTGAAGGTAGTCTGTTGTCGAGATTTTTGTTATTCCAATTGATGGTAGCCTTGTCATTATGGAAGGTAGACTGTTGTTGGGATTTTTTTTACTCCAATGGATAGTAGCCTTGTTATTACGGAAGGTAGTCGATCGTTGAGATTTTTGTTACTCCAATGGATGGTAGCCTTGTCATTATGGAAGGTACTCTATTGTCGATATTTTTCTTATTCCAATGGATGGTAGCCTTGTCATTATGGAAGGTAGCCTTTTGTCTAGATTGTTGTTACTCCAATGGATGGTAGCCTTGCCATTATTGAAGGTAGTCTGTTGTCGATATCTTTGTTACTCAAATGGATGATAGCCTTGTAATTGTGAAAGGTAGTCTGTTGTTCAAATTTTTGTTACTCCAATGGATGGTAGCCTTGTCATTATGAAAGGTAGTCTATTGTCGAGTTTTTTGTTATTTCAATGGATGGTAGCCTTGTCATTATTGAAGGTAGTCGGTCGTTGAGATTTCTGTTACTCCAATGGATAGTAGCCTTGTCATTATGGAAGGTAGTCTGTTGTTCATATTTTTGTTACTCTAATGGATGGTAACCTTGTCATTATGGAAGGTAGTCTGTTGTCGAGATTTTTGTTATTCCATTGGATGGTAGCCTTATCATTATGGAAGGTAGACTGTTGTCGATATTTTTGTTATACCAATGGATGGTAACCTTGTTGTTATGGAAGGTAGTCTGTTTTCGAGATTTGTGTTACTCCAACGGATGGTAGCCTTGTCATTATGGAAGGTAGTCTATTGTTGATATTTTTGTTATTCCAATGGATAGTAGCCTTGTGATTATGGAAGGTAGTTTGTTGTCGATATCTCTGTTACTCAAATGGATGATAGCCTTGTAATTATGATAGGTAGTATGTTGTTCAGATTTTTGTTACTCCAATGGATGGTAGCCTTGTCATTATGGAAGGTAGTCTATTGTCGAGATTTTTGTTATTTCAATGGATGGTAGCATTGTCATTATTGAAGGTAGTCGGTCGTTGAGATTTCTGTTACTCCAATGAATAGTAGCCTTACCATTATGGAAGGTAGTATGTTGTTCATATTTTTGTTACTCTAATGGATGGTAACCTTGTCATTCTGGAAGGTAGTCTATTGTCGAGATTTTTGTTATTCCACTGGATGGTAGCCTTGTCATTATGGAAGGTAGACTGTTGCCGAGATTTGTGTTACTCCAATGTATGGTAGCCTTGTCGTTATGGAAGGTAGTCTGTTGTCGAGATTTGTGTTACTCCAATGGATAGTAGCCTTGTCCTTATGGAAGGTAGTCTATTGTCGAGATTTTTGTTACTCAAATGGATGGTAGCCTTGTATTTATGGAAGGTAGTATTTCATTGAGATTTTTGTTACTCCAATGGATGGTAGCCTTGTCATTATGGAAGGTAGTCTATTCTCGAGATATTTGTTATTCCAATGGATTATAGCCTTGTCATTATGGAAGGTAGTCTTTTGTCGAGATTTTTGTTACTCTAATGGATGGTAGCCTTGTCATTATGGAAGGTAGTATGTTTTTGAGATTTTTTTAATTCCAATGGATGGTAACCTTGTCATTATTAAAGGTAGTCTTTTGTCGAGATATTTGTTACTCCAATGGATGGTAGCCTTGTCATTATTGAAGGTAGTCTATTGTTAATATCTTTGTTACTCCAAAGGATGGTATCCTTGTCATTAAGGAAGGTAGTCTATTGTCGAGATTTTTGTTATTCCAATGGATGGTAGCCTTGTCATTATGGAAGGTAGTCTGTTGTCGAGATTTATGATACTCCAATGGATGGTAGCCTTGTAATTATGGAAGGTAGTCTGTTGTCGAGATATTTTTCACTCCAATGTATGGTAGCCTTGTCATTATGGAAGGAAGTATGTCATTGGGATTTTTGTTACTCCAATGGATTGTAGCCTTGTCATTATGGAAGGTCGTTTGTTGTTTAGATTTTTGTTACTCCAATGGATGGTAGCATTGTCATTATGGAAGGTAGTTTGTTGTCGAGAATATTTTATTCCATTGGATGGTAGTCTTGTCATTATGGAAGGTAGCCTGTTTTTGAGATTTTTGTTATTTCAATGGATGGTAACCTTTTCATTATGAAAGGTAGTCTTTTGTCAAGATTTTTGAAATTCCACTGGATGGTAGCCTTGTCATTATGGAAGGTAGTCTGTTGTCGAGATTTTTGTTATTCCAATGGATGGTAACCTTGTCATTATGGAAAGTAGTTTATTCTCGAGATATTTGTTATTCCAATGGATTGTAGCCTTGTCATTATGGAAGGTAGTCTTTTGTCGAGATTTTTGTTACTCTAATGGATGGTAGCATTGTCATTATGGAAGGTAGTATGTTTTTAAGATTGTTGTTATTCTAATGGATGGTAACCTTGTCATTAGGAAAGGTAGTCTTTTGTCGAGATATTTGTTACTCCAATGGATGATAGCCTTGTCATTATTAAAGGTAGTCTATTGTCAATATCTTTGTTACTCAAATGGATGGTATCCTTGTCATTAAGGAAAGTAGTCTATTATTGAGATTTTTGTTACTCCAATGGATGGTAGCCTTGTCATTATGGAAGGTAGTCGGTTGTCGAGATTTAGGATACTCCAATGGATGGTAGCCTTGTAATTATGGAAGGTAGTCTGTTGTCGAGATATTTTTTACTCAAATGTATGGTAGCCTTGTCATTATGGAAGGTAGTCTGTCATTGAGATTTTTGTTACTCCAATGGATGGTAGCCTTGTCATTATGGAAGGTAGTTTTTTTTTCAGATTTTTGTTACTCCAATGAATGGTAGCCTTGTCATTATGGAAGGTAGTCTATTTTCGATATTTTTGTTACCCAAATGGATGGTAGCCTTGTAATTACGGAAGGTAGTCTGTTGTAGATATTTTTGTTACTACAATGGATGGTAGCCTTTTTATTATGGAAGGTAGTCTAACGTTGAGATTTCTGTTACTCCAATGGATTATAGCCTTGTAATTATGGAAGGTAGTATGTTGTTCAGAGTTTTGTTACTCCAGTGTATGCTAGCCTTGTCATTATGGAAGGTAGTATATTGTCGAGATTTTTGTTATTCGAATGGATGGTAACCTTGTCATTATGGAAGGTAGTCTTTTGTCTAGATTGTTGTTACTCCAATGGATGGTAGCCTTTTCATTATGGAAGGTAGTATGTTGTTCATATTTTTGTTACTCTAATGGATGGTAAACTTGTCATTATGGAAGGTAGTCTGTTGTCGAGATTTTTGTTATTCCACTGGATGGTAGCCTTGTCATTATGGAAGGTAGTCTTTTGTCAAGAATTTTGTTATTCCAATTGATGGTAACCTTGTCATTATGGAAGGTAGTCTGTTGTCGAGATTTGTGTTACTCCAATGGATAGTAGCCTTGTCCTTATGGAAGGTAGTCTGTTGTCGAGATTTTTGTTACTCAAATGGATGGTAGCCTTGTATTTATGGAAGGTAGTATTTCGTTGAGATTTTTGTTACTCCAATGGATGGTAGCCTTGTCATTATGGAAGGTAGTCTATTCTCGAGATATTTGTTATTCCAATGGATTATAGCCTTGTCATTATGGAAGGTAGTCTTTTGTCGAGATTTTTGTTACTCTAATGGATGGTAGCCTTGTCATTATGGAAGGTAGGTTGTTTTTGAGATTTTTTTTATTCCAATGGATGGTAACCTTGTCTTTATGAAAGGTAGTATTTTTTCGAGATATTTGTTACTCCAATGGATGGTAACCTTGTCATTATTGAAGGTAATCTATTATTAACATCTTTGTTACTCCAATGGATGGTATCCTTGTCATTAAGGAAGGTAGTCTATTGTCGAGATTTTTGTTATTCCAATGGATGGTAGCCTTGTCATTATTGAAGGTAGTCTGTTGTCTAGATTTTTGTTACTCCAATGGATTGTAGCCTTTTCATTATGGAAGGTAGTATGTTGTTCATATTTTTGTTACTCTAATGGATGGTATCCTTGTCATTATGGAAGGTAGTCTGTTGTCGAGATTTTTGTTATTCCACTGGATGGTAGCCTTTTCATTATGGAAGGTAGTCTGTTGTCATGAATTTTGTTATTCCAATGGATGGTAACCTTGTCATTATGGAAGGTAGTCTGTTGTCGAGATTTGTGTTACTCCAATGGATAATAGCCTTGTCTCTATGGAAGGTAGTCTGTTGTCGAGATTTTTGTTACTCAAATGGATGGTAGCATTGTATTTATGGAAGGTAGTATTTCGTTGAGATTTTTGTTACTCCAATGGATGGTAGCCTTGTCATTATGGAAGGTAGTCTATTCTCGAGATATTTGTTATTCCCATGGATTATAGCCTTGTCATTATGGAAGGTAGTCTTTTGTCGCGATTGTACTTACTCTAATGGATGGTAGCCTTGTCATTATCGAAGGTAGTATGTTTTTGAGATTTTTTTAATTCCAATGGATGGTAACCTTGTCATTATGAAAGGTAGTCTTTTGTCGAGATATTTGTTACTCCAATGAATGGTAGCCTTGTCATTATTGAAGGTAGTCTATTGTTAATATCTTTGTTACTCCAAAGGATGGTATCCTTGTCATTAAGGAAGGTAGTCTATTGTCGAGATTTTTGTTATTCCAATGGATGGTAGCCTTGTCATTATGGAAGGTAGTCTGTTGTCTAGATTGTTGTTACTCCAATGGATTGTAGCCTTTTCATTATGGAAGGTAGTATGTTGTTCATATTTTTGTTACTCTAATGGATGGTATCCTTGTCATTATGGAAGGTAGTCTGTTGTCGAGATTTTTGTTATTCCACTGGATGGTAGCCTTGTCATTATGGAAGGTAGTCTGTTGTCATGAATTTTGTTATTCCAATGGATGGTAACCTTGTCATTATGGAAGGTAGTCTGTTGTCGAGATTTGTGTTACTCCAATGGATAATAGCCTTGTCCTTATGGAAGGTAGTCTGTTGTCGAGATTTTTGTTACTCAAATGGATGGTAGCCTTGTATTTATGGAAGGTAGTATTTCGTTGAGATTTTTGTTACTCCAACGGATGGTAGCCTTTTCATTATGGAAGGTAGTCTATTCTCGAGATATTTGTTATTCCCATGGATTATAGCCTTGTCATTATGGAAGGTAGTCTTTTGTCGCGATTGTTGTTACTCTAATGGATGGTAGCCTTGTCATTATCGAAGGTAGTATGTTTTTGAGATTTTTTTAATTCCAATGGATGGTAACCTTGTCATTATGAAAGGTAGTCTTTTGTCGAGATGTTTGTTACTCCAATGATTGGTAGCCTTGTCATTATTGAAGGTAGTCTATTGTTAATATCTTTGTTACTCCAAAGGATGGTATCCTTGTCATTAAGGAAGGTAGTCTATTGTCGAGATTTTTGTTATTCCAATGGATGGTAGCCTTGTCATTATGGAAGGTAGTCTGTTGTCTAGATTGTTGTTACTCCAATGGATTGTAGCCTTTTCATTATGGAAGGTAGTATGTTGTTCATATTTTTGTTACTCTAATGGATGGTATCCTTGTCATTATGGAAGGTAGTATGTTGTCGAGATTTTTGTTATTCCACTGGATGGTAGCCTTGTCATTATGGAAGGTAGTCTGTTGTCATGAATTTTGTTATTCCAATGGATGGTAACCTTGTCATTATGGAAGGTAGTCTGTTGTCGAGATTTGTGTTAATCCAATGGATAATAGCCTTGTCCGTATGGAAGGTAGTCTGTTGTCGAGATTTTTGTTACTCAAATGGATGGTAGCCTTGTATTTATGGAAGGTAGTATTTCGTTGAGATTTTTGTTACTCCAATGGATGGTAGCCTTTTCATTATGGAAGGTAGTCTATTCTCGAGATATTTGTTATTCCCATGGATAATAGCCTTGTCATTATGGAAGGTAGTCTTTTGTCGGGATTGTTGTTACTTTAATGGATGGTAGCTTTGTCATTATCGAAGGTAGTATGTTTTTGAGATTTTTTTAATTCCAATGGATGGTAACCTTGTCATTATGAAAGGTAGTCTTTTGTCGAGATATTTGTTACTCCAATGGATGGTAGCCTTGTCATTATTGAAGGTAGTCTATTGTTAATATCTTTGTTACTCCAAAGGATGGTATCCTTGTTATTAAGGAAGGTAGTCTATTGTCGAGATTTTTGTTATTCCAATGGATGGTAGCCTTGTCATTATGGAAGGTAGTCTGTTGTCGAGATTTATGATACTCTAATGGATGGTAGCCTTGTAATTGTGGAAGGTAGTCTGTTGTTGAGATATTTTTTACTCCAATGTATGGTAGCCTTGTCATTATGGAAGGAAGTCTGTCATTGGGATTTTTGTTACTCCAATGGATTGTAGCCTTGTCATTATGGAAGGTAGTCTGTTGTTCAGATTTTTGTTACTCCAATGGATGGTAGCATTGTCATTATGGAAGGTAGTTTGTTGTCGAGAATATTTTATTCCATTGGATGGTAGTCTTGTCATTATGGAAGGTAGTCTATTTTTGAGATTTTCGTTATTTCAATGGATGGTAACCTTTTCATTATGAAAGGTAGTCTTTTGTCAAGATTATTGAAATTCCACTGGATGGTAGCCTTGTCATTATGGAAGGTAGTCTGTTGTCGAGATTTTTGATATTCCAATGGATGGTAACCTTGTCATTATGGAAAGTAGTTTATTGTCGATATATTTGTTATTCCAATGGATTGTAGCCTTGTCATTATGGAAGGTAGTCTTTTGTCGAGATTTTTGTTACTCTAATGGATGGTAGCATTGTCATTATGGAAGGTAGTATGTTTTTGAGATTGTTGTTATTCCAATGGATGGTAACCTTGTCATTATGAAAGGTAGTCTTTTGTCGAGATATTTGTTACTCCAATGGATGGTAGCCTTGTCATTATTAAAGGTAGTCTATTGTCAATATCTTTGTTACTCCAATTGATGGTATCCTTGTCATTAAGGAAAGTAGTCTATTATTGAGATTTTTGTTATTCCAATGGATGGTAGCCTTGTCATTATGGAAGGTAGTCGGTTGTCGAGATTTATGATACTCCAATGGATGGTAGCCTTGTAATTATGGAAGGTAGTCTGTTATCGAGATATTTTTTACTCCAATGTATGGTAGCCTTGTCATTATGGAAGGTAGTCTGTCATTGAGATTTTTGTTACTCCAATGGATGGTAGCCTTGTCATTATGGAAGGTAGTTTTTTTTTGAGATTTTTTTTACTCCAATGAATGGTAGCCTTGTCATTATGGAAGGTAGTCTATTTTCGATATTTTTGTTACGCAAATGGATGGTAGCCTTGTAATTACGGAAGGTAGTATGTTGTAGAGATTTTTGTTACTACAATGGATGGTAGCCTTTTCATTATGGAAGGTAGTCTAACGTTGAGATTTCTGTTACTCCAATGGATTATAGCCTTGTAATTATGAAAGGTAGTATGTTGTTCAGATTTTTGTTACTCCAGTGGATGCTAGCCTTGTCATTATGGAAGGTAATATATTGTCGAGATTTTTGTTATTCGAATGGATGGTAACCTTGTCATTATGGAAGGTAGTCTTTTGTCTAGATTGTTGTTACTTCAATGGATTGTAGCCTTTTCATTATGGAAGGTAGTATGTTGTTCATATTTTTGTTACTCTAATGGATGGTAAACTTGTCATTATGGAAGGTAGTCTGTTGTCGAGATTTTTGTTATTCCACTGGATGGTAGCCTTGTCATTATGGAAAGTAGTCTTTTGTCAAGAATTTTGTTATTCCAATGGATGGTAACCTTGTCATTATGGAAGGTAGTCTGTTGTTGAGATTTGTGTTACTTCAATGGATAGTAGCCTTGTCCTTATGGTAGGTAGTCTGTTGTCGAGATTTTTGTTACTCAAATGGATGGTAGCCTTGTATTTATGGAAGGTAGTATTTCGTTGAGATTTTTGTTACTCCAATGGATTCTAGCCTTGTCATTATGGAAGGTAGTCTATTCTCGAGATATTTGTTATTCCAATGGATTATAGCCTTGTCATTATGGAAGGTAGTCTTTTGTCGAGATTTTTGTTACTCTAATGGATGGTAGCCTTGTCATTATGGAAGGTAGTTTGTTTTTGAGATTTTTTTTATTCCAATGGATGGTAACCTTGTCATTATGAAAGGTAGTATTTTTTCGAGATATTTGTTACTCCAATGGATGGTAGCCTTGTCATTATTGAAGGTAATCTATTATTAATATCTTTGTTACTCAAATGGATGGTATCCTTGTCATTAAGGAAGGTAGTCTATTGTCGAGATTTTTGTTATTCCAATGGATGGTAGCCTTGTCATTATTGAAGGTAGTTTGTTGTCTAGATTGTTGTTACTCCAATGGATTGTAGCCTTTTCATTATGGAAGGTAGTATGTTGTTCATATTTTTGTTACTCTAATGGATGGTATCCTTGTCCTTATGGAAGGTAGTCTGTTGTCGAGATTTTTGTTATTCCACTGGATGGTAGCCTTGTCATTATGGAAGGTAGTCTGTTGTCATGAATTTTGTTATTCCAATGGATGGTAACCTTGTCATTATGGAAGGTAGTATGTTGTCGAGATTTGTGTTACTCCAATGGATAATAGCCTTGTCCTTATGGAAGGTAGTCTGTTGTCGAGATTTTTGTTACTCAAATGGATGGTAGCCTTGTATTTATGGAAGGTAGTATTTCGTTGAGATTTTTGTTACTCCAATGGATGGTAGCCTTGTCATTATGGAAGGTAGTCTATTCTCGAGATATTTGTTATTCCCATGGATTATAGCCTTGTCATTATGGAAGGTAGTCTTTTGTCGCGATTGTTGTTACTCTAATGGATGGTAGCCTTGTCATTATCGAAGGTAGTATGTTTTTGAGATTTTTTTTATTCCAATGGATGGTAACCTTGTCATTATGAAAGGTAGTCTTTTGCCGAGATATTTGTTACTCCAATGGATGGTAGCCTTGTCATTATTGAAGGTAGTTTATTGTTAATATCTTTGTTACTCCAATGGATGGTATCCTTGTCATTAAGGAAGGTAGTCTATTGTCGAGATTTTTGTTATTCCAATGGATGGTAACCTTGTCATTATGGAAGGTAGTCTTTTGTCGAGATTTATGATACTCCAATGGATGGTAGCCTTTTCATTATGGAAGGTAGTCTGTTGTCGAGATATTTTTTACTCCAATGTATGGTAGCCTTGTCATTATGGAAGGTAGTCTGTCATTGAGATTTTTGTTACTCCAATGGATTGTAGCCTTGTCATTATGGAAGGTAGTCTGTTGTTCAGATTTTTGTTACTCCAATGGATGATAGCATTGTCATTATGGAAGGTAGTTTGTTGTCGAGAATATTTTATTCCATTGGATGGTAGTCTTATCATTATGGAAGGTAGTCTGTTTTTGAGATTTTTGTTATTCCACTGGATGGTAGCCTTGTCATTATCGAAGGTAGTCTGTTGTCGAGATTTTTGTTATTCCAATGGATGGTAACCTTGTCATTATGGAAGGTAGTCTATTCTCGAGATATTTGTTATTCCAATGGATTGTAGCCTTGTCATTATGGAAGGTAGTCTTTTTTCGAGATTTTTGTTACTCTAATGGATGATAGCATTGTCATTATGGAAGGTAGTATGTTTTTGATATTTTTATTATTCCAATGCGTGGTAACCTAGTCATTATGAAAGGTAGTCTTTTGTCGAGATATTTGTTACTCCAATGGATGGTAGCCTTGTCATTATTGAAGGTAGTCTATTGTCAATATCTTTGTTACTCCAATGGATGGTATCCTTATCATTAAGGAAAGTAGTCTATTGTCGAGATTTTTGTTATTCCAATGGATGGTAGCCTTGTCATTATGGAAGGTAGTCTGTTGTCGAGATTTATGATACTCCAATGGATGGTAGCCTTGTAATTATGGAAGGTAGTCTGTTGTCGAGATATTTTTTACTCCAATGTATGGTAGCCTTGTCATTATGGAAGGTAGTCTGTCATTGAGATTTTTGTTACTCCAATGGATGGTAGCCTTGTCATTATGGAAGGTAGTCTATTTTCGATATTTTTGTTACCCAAATGGATGGTAGCCTTGTAATTATGGAAGGTAGTCTGTTGTAGAGATTTTTGTTACTACAATGGATGGTAGCCTTTTCATTATGGAAGGTAGTCTAACGTTGAGATTTTTGTTACTCCAATGGATTATAGCCTTGTAATTATGGAAGGTAGTATGTTGTTCAGATTTTTGTTACTCCAATGGATGCTAGCCTTGTCATTATGGAAGGTAGTATATTGTCGAGATTTTTGTTATTCGAATGGATGGTAACCTTGTCATAATGGAAGGTAGTCTTTTGTCTAGATTGTTGTTACTCCAATGGATGGTAGCCTTGCCATTATTGAAGGTAGTCTGTTGTCGATATCTTTGTTACTCAAATGGATGATAGCCTTGTCATTATGCAAGGTAGTCTGTTGTTCAGATTTTTGTTACTCCAATGGATGGTAGCCTTGTCATTATGGAAGGTAGTCTATTCTCGAGATTTTTATTATTCCAATGGATGGTAGCCTTGTCATTATAGAAGGAAGTCTGTTGTTCAAATTTTTGTTATTCCAATGGATGGTAACCTGGTCATTATGGAAGGTAGTCTGTTGTCGAGATTTTAATTATTCCATTGGATGGTAGCCTTGTCATTCTGGAAGGTAGTCTGTTGTCGAGATTTTTGTTATTCCAATGGATGGTAACCTTGTCATTATGGATGGTAGTCTGTTGTCGAGATTTGTGTTACTCCAATGGATGGTAGCCTTGTCGTTATGGAAGGTTGTCTGTTGTCGAGATTTTTGTTACTCAAATCGATGGTAGCCTTGTATTTATGAAAGGTAGTCTTTCGTTGATATTTTTGTTACTCCAATGGATGGTAGCCTTGTCATTATGGAAGGTAGTATGTCGTTGAGATTTTTGTTACTCCAATGGATTAGCCTTGTCATTATGGAAGGTAGTCTATTGTCGAGATAATTTGTTATTTCAATGGATTGTAGCCTTGTCATTATGGAAGGTAGTCTTTTGTCGAGATTTTTGTTACTCTAATGGATGGTAGCCTTGTCATTATGGAAGGTAGTATGTTTTTGAGATTTTTTTTATTCCAATGGATGGTAACCTTGTCATTATGAAAGGTAGTGTTTTGTCAAGATATTTGTTACTCCAATGGATGATAGCCTTGTCATTATTGAAGGTAGTCTATTGTTAATATCTTTGTTACTCTAATGGATGGTATCCTTGTCATTAAGGAAGGTAGTCTATTGTCGAGATTTTTGTTATTCCAATGGATGGTAGCCTTGTCATTATGGAAGGTAATCTGTTGTCGAGATTTATGATACTCCAATGGATGGTAGCCTTGTAATTATGGAAGGTAGTCTGTTGTCGAGATATTTTTTACTCCAATGTATGGTAGCCTTGTCATTATGGAAGGTAGTCTGTCATTGAGATTTTTGTTACTCCAATGGATTGTAGCCTTGTCATTATGGAAGGTAGTCTGTTGTTCAGATTTTTGTTACTCCAATGGATGGTAGCATTGTCATTATGGAAGGTAGTCTGTTGTCGAGAATATTTTATTCAATTGGATGGTAGTCTTGTCATTATGGAATGTAGTCTATTTTTGAGATTTTTGTTATTCCAATGGATGGTAACCTTTTCATTATGAAAGGTAGTCTTTTGTCTAGATTGTTGTTACTCCAATGGATGTTAGCCTTTTCATTATGGAAGGTAGTATGTTGTTCATATTTTTGTTACTCTAATGGATGGTAACTTTGTCATTATGGAAGGTAGTCTGTTGGTGAGATTTTTATTATTCCACTGGATGGTAGCCTTGTCATTATGGAAGGTAGTCTGTTGTCAAGAATTTTGTTATTCCAATGGGTGGTAACCTTGTCATTATGGAAGGTAGTCTGTAGTCGAGATTTGTGTTACTCCAATGGATAATAGCCTTGTCCTTATGGAAGGTAGTCTGTTGTCGAGATTTTTGTTACTCAAATGGATGGTAGCCTTGTATTTATGGAAGGTAGTATTTCGTTGAGATTTTTGTTACTCCAATGGATGGTAGCCTTGTCATTATGGAAGGTAGTCTAAACTCGAGATATTTCTTATTCCCATGGATTATAGCCTTGTCATTATGGAAGGTAGTCTTTTGTCGCGATTGTTGTTACTCTAATGGATGGTAGCCTTGTCATTATCGAAGGTAGTATGTTTTTGAGATTTTTTTTATTCCAATGGATGGTAACCTTGTCATTATGAAAGGTAGTCTTTTGTCGAGATATTTGGTACTCCAATGGATGGTAGCCTTGTCATTATTGAAGGTAGTTTATTGTTAATATCTTTGTTACTCCAATGGATGGTATCCTTGTCATTAAGGAAGGTAGTCTATTGTCGAGATTTTTGTTATTCCAATGGATGGTAACCTTGTCATTATGGAAGGTAGTCTTTTGTCGAGATTTATGATACTCCAATGGATGGTAGCCTTTTCATTATGGAAGGTAGTCTGTTGTCGAGATATTTTTAACTCCAATGTATGGTAGCCTTGTCATTATGGAAGGTAGTCTGTCATTGAGATTTTTGTTACTCCAATGGATTGTAGCCTTGTCATTATGGAAGGTAGTCTGTTGTTCAGATTTTTGTTACTCCAATGGATGATAGCATTGTCATTATGGAAGGTAGTCTGTTGTCGAGAATATTTTATTCCATTGGATGGTAGTCTTATCATTATGGAAGGTAGTCTGTTTTTGAGATTTTTGTTATTCCACTGGATGGTAGCCTTGTCATTATCGAAGGTAGTCTGTTGTCGAGATTTTTGTTATTCCAATGGATGGTAACCTTGTCATTATGGAAGGTAGTCTATTCTCGAGATATTTGTTATTCCAATGGATTGTAGCCTTGTCATTATGGAAGGTAGTCTTTTGTCGAGATTTTTGTTACTCTAATGGATGGTAGCATTGTCATTATGGAAGGTAGTTTGTTTTTGAGTTTTTTTTATTCCAATGGATGGTAACCTTGTCATTATGAAAGGTAGTATTTTTTCGAGATATTTGTTACTCCAATGGATGGTAGCCTTGTCATTATTGAAGGTAATCTATTATTAATATCTTTGTTACTCCAATGGATGGTATCCTTGTCATTAAGGAAGGTAGTCTATTGTCGAGATTTTTGTTATTCCAATGGATGGTAGCCTTGTCATTATTGAAGGTAGTTTGTTGTCTAGATTGTTGTTACTCCAATGGATTGTAGCCTTTTCATTATGGAAGGTAGTATGTTGTTCATATTTTTGTTACTCTAATGGATGGTATCCTTGTCCTTATGGAAGGTAGTCTGTTGTCGAGAATATTTTATTCCATTGGATGGTAGTCTTATCATTATGGAAGGTAGTCTGTTTTTGAGATTTTTGTTATTCCACTGGATGGTAGCCTTGTCATTATCGAAGGTAGTCTGTTGTCGAGATTTTTGTTATTCCAATGGATGGTAACCTTGTCATTATGGAAGGTAGTCTATTCTCGAGATATTTGTTATTCCAATGGATTGTAGCCTTGTCATTATGGAAGGTAGTCTTTTGTCGAGATTTTTGTTACTCTAATGGATGGTAGCATTGTCATTATGGAAGGTAGTTTGTTTTTGAGTTTTTTTTATTCCAATGGATGGTAACCTTGTCATTATGAAAGGTAGTATTTTTTCGAGATATTTGTTACTCCAATGGATGGTAGCCTTGTCATTATTGAAGGTAATCTATTATTAATATCTTTGTTACTCCAATGGATGGTATCCTTGTCATTAAGGAAGGTAGTCTATTGTCGAGATTTTTGTTATTCCAATGGATGGTAGCCTTGTCATTATTGAAGGTAGTTTGTTGTCTAGATTGTTGTTACTCCAATGGATTGTAGCCTTTTCATTATGGAAGGTAGTATGTTGTTCATATTTTTGTTACTCTAATGGATGGTATCCTTGTCCTTATGGAAGGTAGTCTGTTGTCGAGATTTTTGTTATTCCACTGGATGGTAGCCTTGTCATTATGGAAGGTAGTCTGTTGTCATGAATTTTGTTATTCCAATGGATGGTAACCTTGTCATTATGGAAGGTAGTCTGTTGTCGAGATTTGTGTTACTCCAATGGATAATAGCCTTGTCTTTATGGAAGGTAGTCTGTTGTCGAGATTTTTGTTACTCAAATGGATGGTAGCCTTGTATTTATGGAAGGTAGTATTTCGTTGAGATTTTTGTTATTCCAATGGATGGTAACCTTGTCATTATGGAAGGTAGTCTATTCTCGAGATATTTGTTATTCCAATGGATTGTAGCCTTGTCATTATGGAAGGTAGTCTTTTGTCGAGATTTTTGTTACTCTAATGGATGGTAGCATTGTCATTATGGAAGGTAGTATGTTTTTGAGATTTTTGTTATTCCAATTGATGGTAACCTAGTCATTATGAAAGGTAGTCTTTTGTCGAGATATTTGTTACTCCAATGGATTGTAGCCTTGTCATTATTGAAGGTAGTCTATTGTCAATATCTTTGTTACTCCAATGGATGGTATCCTTATCATTAAGGAAGGTAGTCTATTGTCGAGATTTTTGTTATTCCAATGGATGGTAGCCTTGTCATTATGGAAGGTAGTCTGTTGTCGAGATTTATGATACTCCAATGGATGTTAGCCTTGTAATTATGGAAGGTAGTCTGTTGTCAAGATATTTTTTACTCCAATGTATGGTAGCCTTGTCATTATGGAAGGTAGTCTGTCATTGAGATTTTTGTTACTCCAATGGATGGTAGCCTTGTCATTATGGAAGGTAGTCTATTTTCGATATTTTTGTTACCCAAATGGATGGTAGCCTTGTAATTATGGAAGGTAGTCTGTTATAGAGATTTTTGTTACTACAATGGATGGTAGCCTTTTCATTATGGAAGGTAGTCTAACGTTGAGATTTCTGTTACTCCAATGGATTATAGCCTTGTAATTATGGAAGGTAGTATGTTGTTCAGATTTTTGTTACTCCAATGGATGCTAGCCTTGTCATTATGGAAGGTAGTATATTGTCGAGATTTTTGTTATTCGAATGGATGGTAACCTTGTCATTATGGAAGGTAGTCTTTTGTCTAGATTGTTGTTACTCCAATGGATGGTAGCCTTGCCATTATTGAAGGTAGTCTGTTGTCGATATCTTTGTTACTCAAATGGATGATAGCATTGTCATTATGCAAGGTAGTCTATTGTTCAGATTTTTGTTACTCCAATGGATGGTAGCCTTGTCATTATGGAAGGTAGTCTATTCTCGAGATTTTTATTATTCCAATGGATGGTAGCCTTGTCATTATGGAAGGAAGTCTGTTGTTCAAATTTTTGTTACTCCAATGGATGGTAACCTGGTCATTATGGAAGGTAGTCTGTTGTCGAGATTTTAATTATTCCATTGGATGGTAGCCTTGTCATTCTGGAAGGTAGTCTGTTTTTGAGATTTTCGTTATTCCAATGGGTGGTAACCTTGTCATTATGAAAGGTAGTCTTTTGTTGAGATTTTTGTTACCCCAATGGATGGTCGCCTTGTCATTATGGAAGGTAGTCTATTGTCAATATCTTTGTTACTCCAATGGATGGTAGCCTTGTCATTATGGAAGGTAGTCTATTGTCGAGATTTTTGTTATTCCAACGGATGGTAGCCTTGTCATTATGGAAGGTAGTTTTTTGTCGAAATTTTTGTTACTCCAATGGATGGTAGCCTTGTCATTATTGAATGTAGTCTATTGTCAATATCTTTGTTACCCAAATGGATGGTAGCCTTGTAATTATGGAAGGTAGTCTGTTGTAGAGATTTTTGTTTCTCCAATGGATGGTGGCCTTTTCATTATGGAAGGTAGTCTGTCGTTGAGATTTCTGTTACTCCAATGGATTGTAGACTTGTAATTATGGAGGGTAGTCTGTTGTTCAGATTTTTTTTACTCCAATGGATGCTAGCCTTCTCATTATGGAAGGTAGTATATTGTCGAGATTTTTGTTAGTCCATTGGATGGTAACCTTGTCATTATGGAAGGTAGTATTTTGTCTAGATTGGTGTTACTCCAATGGATGGTAGCCTTACCATTATTGAAGGTAGTCTGTTGTCGATATCTTTGTTACTCAAATGGATGATAGCCTTGTCATTATGCAAGGTAGTCTGTTGTTTATTTTTTTGTTACTCCAATGGATGGTAGCCTTGTCATTATGGAAGGTAGTCTATTCTCGAGATTTTTATTATTCCAATGGATGGTAGCCTTGTCATTATTAAAGGTAGTCGGTCGTAGAGATTTTTGTTACTCCAATGGATGGTAGCCTTGTAATTATTGAAGGTAGTCTATTGTCAATATCTTTGTTACTCCAATGGATGGTATCCTTGTCATTAAGGAAGGTAGTCTATTGTCGAGATTTTTGTTATTCCAATGGATGGTAGCCTTGTCATTATTGAAGGTAGTCTATTGTCTAGATTGTTGTTACTCCAATGGATTGTAGCCTTTTCATTATGGAAGGTAGTATGTTGTTCATATTTTTGTTACTCTAATGGATGGTATCCTTGTCCTTATGGAAGGTAGTCTGTTGTCGAGATTTTTGTTATTCCACTGGATGGTAGCCTTGTCATTATGGAAGGTAGTCTGTTGTCATGAATTTTGTTATTCCAATGGATGGTAACCTTGTCATTATGGAAGGTAGTCTGTTGTCGATATTTGTGTTACTCCAATGGATAATAGCCTTGTCCTTATGGAAGGTAGTCTGTTGTCGAGATTTTTGTTACTCAAATGGATGGTAGCCTTGTATTTATGGAAGGTAGTATTTCGTTGAGATTTTTGTTACTCCAATGGATGGTAGCCTTGTCATTATGGAAGGTAGTCTATTCTCGAGATATTTGTTATTCCCATGGATTATAGCCTTGTCATTATGGAAGGTAGTCTTTTGTCGCGATTGTTGTTACTCTAATGGATGGTAGCCTTGTCATTATCGAAGGTAGTATGTTTTTGAGATTTTTTTTATTCCAATGGATGGTAACCTTGTCATTATGAAAGGTAGTCTTTTGTCGAGATATTTGTTACTCCAATGGATGGTAGCCTTGTCATTATTGAAGGTAGTTTATTGTTAATATCTTTGTTACTCCAATGGATGGTATCCTTGTCATTAAGGAAGGTAGTCTATTGTCGAGATTTTTGTTATTCCAATGGATGGTAACCTTGTCATTATGGAAGGTAGTCTTTTGTCGAGATTTATGATACTCCAATGGATGGTAGCCTTTTCATTATGGAAGGTAGTCTGTTGTCGAGATATTTTTTACTCCAATGTATGGTAGCCTTGTCATTATGGAAGGTAGTCTGTCATTGAGATTTTTGTTACTCCAATGGATTGTAGCCTTGTCATTATGGAAGGTAGTCTGTTGTTCAGATTTTTGTTACTCCAATGGATGATAGCATTGTCATTATGGAAGGTAGTCTGTTGTCGAGAATATTTTATTCCATTGGATGGTAGTCTTATCATTATGGAAGGTAGTCTGTTTTTGAGATTTTTGTTATTCCACTGGATGGTAGCCTTGTCATTATCGAAGGTAGTCTGTTGTCGAGATTTTTGTTATTCCAATGGATGGTAACCTTGTCATTATGGAAGGTAGTCTATTCTCGAGATATTTGTTATTCCAATGGATTGTAGCCTTGTCATTATGGAAGGTAGTCTTTTGTCGAGATTTTTGTTACTCTAATGGATGGTAGCATTGTCATTATGGAAGGTAGTATGTTTTTGAGATTTTTGTTATTCCAATGGATGGTAACCTAGTCATTATGAAAGGTAGTCTTTTGTCGAGATATTTGTTACTCCAATGGATGGTAGCCTTGTCATTATTGAAGGTAGTCTATTGTCAATATCTTTGTTACTCCAATGGATGGTATCCTTATCATTAAGGAAAGTAGTCTATTGTCGAGATTTTTGTTATTCCAATGGATGGTAGCCTTGTCATTATGGAAGGTAGTCTGTTGTCGAGATTTATGATACTCCAATGGATGGTAGCCTTGTAATTATGGAAGGTAGTCTGTTGTCAAGATATTTTTTACTCCAATGTATGGTAGCCTTGTCATTATGGAAGGTAGTCTGTCATTGAGATTTTTGTTACTCCAATGGATGGTAGCCTTGTCATTATGGAAGGTAGTCTATTTTCGATATTTTTGTTACCCAAATGGATGGTAGCCTTGTAATTATGGAAGGTAGTCTGTTATAGAGATTTTTGTTACTACAATGGATGGTAGCCTTTTCATTATGGAAGGTAGTCTAACATTGAGATTTCTGTTACTCCAATGGATTATAGCCTTGTAATTATGGAAGGTAGTATGTTGTTCAGATTTTTGTTACTCCAATGGATGCTAGCCTTGTCATTATGGAAGGTAGTATATTTTCGAGATTTTTGTTATTCGAATGGATGGTAACCTTGTCATTATGGAAGGTAGTCTTTTGTCTAGATTGTTGTTACTCCAATGGATGGTAGCCTTGCCATTATTGAAGGTAGTCTGTTGTCGATATCTTTGTTACTCAAATGGATGATAGCCTTGTCATTATGCAAGGTAGTCTATTGTTCAGATTTTTTTTACTCCAATGGATGGTAGCCTTGTCATTATGGAAGGTAGTCTATTCTCGAGATTTTTATTATTCCAATGGATGGTAGCCTTGTCATTATGGAAGGAAGTCTGTTGTTCAAATTTTTGTTACTCCAATGGATGGTAACCTGGTCATTATGGAAGGTAGTCTGTTGTCGAGATTTTAATTATTCCATTGGATGGTAGCGTTGTCATTCTGGAAGGTAGTCTGTTTTTGAGATTTTCGTTATTCCAATGGGTGGTAACCTTGTCATTATGAAAGGTAGTCTTTTGTTGAGATTTTTGTTACCCCAATGGATGGTCGACTTGTCATTATGGAAGGTAGTCTATTGTCAATATCTTTGTTACTCCAATGGATGGTAGCCTTGTCATTATGGAAGGTAGTCTATTGTCGAGATTTTTGTTATTCCAACGGATGGTAGCCTTGTCATTATGGAAGGTAGTTTTTTGTCGAAATTTTTGTTACTCCAATGGATGGTAGCCTTGTCATTATTGAATGTAGTCTATTGTCAATATCTTTGTTACCCAAATGGATGGTAGCCTTGTAATTATGGAAGGTAGTCTGTTGTAGAGATTTTTGTTTCTCCAATGGATGGTGGCCTTTTCATTATGGAAGGTAGTCTGTCGTTGAGATTTCTGTTACTCCAATGGATTGTTGACTTGTAATTATGGAGGGTAGTCTGTTGTTCAGATTTTTTTTACTCCAATGGATGCTAGCCTTCTCATTATGGAAGGTAGTATATTGTCGAGATTTTTGTTATTCCATTGGATGGTAACCTTGTCATTATGGAAGGTAGTATTTTGTCTAGATTGGTGTTACTCCAATGGATGGTAGCCTTACCATTATTGAAGGTAGTCTGTTGTCGATATCTTTGTTACTCAAATGGATGATAGCCTTGTCATTATGCAAGGTAGTCTGTTGTTCATTTTTTTGTTACTTCAATGGATGGTAGCCTTGTCATTATGGAAGGTAGTCTATTCTCGAGATTTTTATTATTCCAATGGATGGTAGCCTTGTCATTATTAAAGGTAGTCGGTCGTAGAGATTTTTGTTACTCCAATGGATGGTAGCCTTGTAATTATTGAAGGTAGTCTATTGTCAATATCTTTGTTACTCCAATGGATGGTAGCCTTGTCATTATGGAAGGTAGTCTATTGTCGAGATTTTTGTTATTCCAACGGATGGTAGCCTTGTCATTATGGAAGGTAGTTTTTTGTCGAGATTTTTGTTACTCCAATGGATGGTAGCCTTGTCATTATTGAAGGTAGTCTATTGTCAATATCATTGCTACCCAAATGGATGGTAGCCTTGTAATTATGGAAGGTAGTGTGTTGTAGAGATTTTTGTTACTCCAATGGATGGTAGCCTTTTCATTATGGAAGCTAGTCTGTCGTTGAGATTTCTGTTACTCCAATGGATTGTAGCCTTGTAATTTTGGAAGGTAGTCTGTTGTTCAGATTTTTTTTACTCCAATGGATGCTAGCCTTCTAATTATGGAAGGTATTATGTTGTCGACATTTTTGTTATACCAATGGATGGTAACCTTGTCATTATGGAAGGTAGTCTTTTGTCTAGATTGTTGTTACTCTAATGGATGGTAGCCTTACCATTATCGAAGGTAGTCTGTTGTCGATATCTTTGTTACTCAAATGGACGATAGCCTTGTCATTATGCAAGGTAGTCTGTTTATCATTTTTTTGTTACTTCAATGGATGGTAGCCTTGTCATTATGGAAGGTAGTCTATTCTCGAGATTTTTATTATTCCAATGGATGGTAGCCGTGTCATTATGGAAGGTAGTCTTTTGTCGAGATTTTTGTTACTCTAATGGATGGTAGCCTTGTCATTATTGAAGGTAGTCTATTGTCAATATCTTTGTTACTCCAATGGATGGTATCCATGTCATTATGGAAGGTAGTCTATTGTCGAGATTATTATTATTCCAATGGATGGTAGCCTTGTCATTATGGAAGGTATTTTTTTGTCGAGATTTTTATTACTCCAATGGATGGTAGCCTTGTCATTATTAAAGTTAGTCTATTGTCAATATCTTTGTTACCCAAATGGATGGTAGCCTTGTAATTATGGAAGGTAGTCTATTGTAGAGATTTTTGTTACTCTAATGGATGAGAGCCTTTTCATTATGGAAGGTAATCTGTCATTGAGATTTCTGTTACTCCAATGGATTGTAGCCATGTAATTATGGAAGGTAGTTTGTTGTTCAAATTTTTTTTACTCCAATGGATGCTAGTCTTGTCATTATGGAAGGTAGTCTATTATCGAGATTTTTGTTATTCCAATGGATGGTAACCTTGTCATTATGGAAGGTCGTCTTTTGTCTAGATTGTTGTTACTCCAATGGATGGTAGCCTTGCAATTATTGAAGGTAGTCTGTTGTCGATAACTTTGTTACTCAAATGGATGATAGCCTTGTCATTATGCAAGGTAGTCTGATGTTCAGATATTTGTTACTCCAATGGATGGTAGCCTTGTCATTATGGAAGGTAGTTTATTATCGAGATTTTTATTTTTCCATTGGATGGTAGCCTTGTCATTATTGAAGGTAATCGGTCTTTGTGATTTTTGTTACTCCAATTGATAGCAGCCTTGTCATTATGGAAGATAGTATGTTGTTCATGTTTTTGTTTCTCCAATGGGTGGTAACCTTGTCATTATGGAAGGTAGTCTATTGTCGAAATTTTTTTTATTCCATTGGATGGTAGCTTTGTCATTATGGAAGGTAGTTTATTGTCGAGATTTTTGATACTCCAATGGATGGTAGCCTTGTAATTATGGAAGGTAGTCTGTTGTCGAGATTTTTGGTACTCCAATGGATGGTAGCCTTGTCATTATGGAAGGTAGTCTGTTGTCGAGAATTTTTTATTCCATTGGATGGTAGCCTTGTCATTATGGAAGGTAGTCTGTTTTTGAGATTTTCGTTATTCCAATGGATGGTAACCTTGTCATTATGAAAGGTAGTATTTTATCGAGATTTTTGTTACTCCAATGGATGGTAGCCTTATCATTATTGAAGGTAGTCTATTGTCAATATCTTTGTTACTCCAATGGATGGTAGCCTTGTCATTATGGAAGGTAGTCTATTGTCAAGATTTTTGTTATTCCAATGGATGGTAGCCTTGTCATTATGGAAGGTAGTTTTTTGTCGAGATTTTTGTTACTCCAATGGATGGTAGCCTTGTCATTATTGAAGGTAGTCTATTGTCAATATATTTGTTACCCAAATGGATGATAGCCTTGTAATTATGGAAGGTAGTGTGTTGTAGAGATTTTTGTTACTCCAATGGATGGTAGCCTTTTCATTATAGAAGCTAGTCTGTCGTTGAGATTTCTGTTACTCCAATGGATTGTAGCCTTGTAATTATGGAAGGTAGTCTGTTGTTCAGATTTTTTTTACTCCAATGGATGCTAGCCTTGTCATTATGGAAGGTAGTTTGTTGTCGAGATTTTTGTTATTCAAATGGATGGTATCCTTGTATTTATGAAAGGTAGTCTTTCATTGATATTTTTGTTACTCCAATGGATGGTAGTTTGTCATTATGGAAGGTAGTATGTCTTTGAGATTTTTGTTACTCCAATGGATGGTAGCCTTGTAATTATGGAAGGTAGTCTATTGTCGAGATATTTTTTATTCCAATGGATTGTAGCCTTGTTATTATGGAAGGTAGTCTTTTGTCGAGATTTTTATTACTCCAATGGATGGTAGCCTTGTCATTATTGAAGTTAGTATGTCATTGAGATTTCTGTTACTCCAATGGATTATAGCCTTGTCATTATGGAAGGTAGTTTGTTCTTCATATTTTTGTTACTCCAATGGATGCTAGTCTTGTCATTATGGAAGGTATTCTATTGTCGAGATTTTTGTTATTCCAATGGATGGTAACCTTGCCATTATGGAAGGTAGTCTTTTGTCTAGATTGTTGTTACTCCAATGGATGGTAGCCTTGTCATTATTGAAGGTAGTCAGTCGTTAAGATTTGTGTTACTCCAATGGATGGTAGACTTGTTGTTATGGAAGGTAGTCTGTTGTCGAGATTTTTGTTACTCAAATGGATGGTAGCCTTGTATTTATGAAAGGTAGTCTTTCATTGATATTTTTCTTACACCAATGGATGGTAGTTTTGTCATTATGGATGGTAGTATGTCTTTGACATTTTTGTTACTCCAATGGATGGTAGCCTTGTCATTTTGAAAGGTAGTATGTCATTGACATTTCTGTTACTCAAATGGATTGTAGCCTTGTCATTATGGAAGGTAGTTTGTTCTTCAGATTTTTGCTACTCCTATGGATGCTAGTCTTGTCATTATGGAAGGTAGTCTATTGTCGAGATTTTTGTTATTCCAAAGGATGGTAACCTTTCCATAATGGAAGGTAGTCTTTTGTCTAGATTGTTGTTACTCCAATGGATGGTTGCCTTGTCATTATGGAAGGTAGTATGTTGTTGAGATTTCTGTTACTCCAATGAATTGTAGCCTTGTAATTACGGAAGGTAGTCTGTTGGTAATTTTTTTGTTACTCCAATGGATGCTAGCCTTATCATTATAGAAGGTAGTATATTGTCGAGATTTTTGTTATTCCAATGGATGGTAACCTTGTCATTATGGAAGGTTGTCTTTTGTCTAGATTGTTGTTACTCCAATGGATGGTAGCCTTGCCATTATTGAAGGTAGTCTGTTGTCGAGATATTTGTTACTCAAATGGATGATAGCCTTGTCATTATGCAAGGTAGTCTGTTGTTCAGATTTTTGTTACTCCAATGGATGGCAGCCTTGTCATTATGAAAGGTAGTATGTTGTTCATATTTTTGTTTCTCCAATGGGTGGTAACCTTGTCATTATGGAAGATAGTTTATTGTCGAGATTTTTGATACTCCAATGGATGGTAGCCTTGTAATTATGGAAGGTAGTCTGTTGTCGAGATTTTTGTTACTCCAATGGATGGTAGCCTTGTCATTATGGAAGGTAGTCTGTTGTCGAGAATTTTTTATTCCATTGGATGGTAGCCTTGTCATTATGGAAGGTAGTCTATTTTTGAGATTTTCGTTATTCCAATGGATGGAAGCCCTGTCATTATTTAAGGTAGTCTATTGTCAATAGCTTTGTTACTCCAATGAATGGTAGCCTTGTCATTATGGAAGGTAGTCTATTGTCGAGATTTTTGTTATTCCAATGGATGGTAGCCTTGTCATTAAGGAAGGTAGTTTTTTGTCGAGATTTTTGTTACTCCAATGTATGGTAGCCTTGTCATTATTGAAGGTAATCTATTGTCAATATATTTGTTACCCAAATGGAAGGTAGCCTTGTAATTATGGAAGGTAGTCTGTTGTAGAGATTTTTGTTACTCCAATGGATGGTAGCCTTTTCATTATGGAAGGTAGTCTGTCGTTGAGATTTCTGTTACTCCAATGGATTGTAGCCTTGTAATTATGGAAGGTAGTCTTTTGTTCAGATTTTTTTTACTCCAATGGATGCTAGCCTTGTCATTATGGAAGGTAGTATATTGTCGAGATTTTTGTTATTCCAATGGATGGTAACCTTGTCATTATGGAAGGTAGTCTTTTGGCTAGATTGTTGTAACTCCAATGGATGGTAGCCTTGCCATTATTGAAGGTAGTCTGTTGTCGATATCTTTGTTACTCAAATGGATGATAGCCTTGTCATTATGCAAGGTAGTTTGTTGTTCAGATTTTTTTTTACTCCAATGGATGGTAGTCTTGTCATTATGGAAGGTAGTGTATTCTCTAGATTTTTATTATTCCAATGGATGGTAGCCTTATCATTATTGAAGGTAGTCGGTCCTTGAGATTTCTGTTACTCCAATTCATAATAGCCTTGTCATTATGGAAGGTAGTCTTTCGTTCATATTTTAGTTTCTCCAATGGATTGTAGTTTTGTCATTATGGAAGGTAGTCTGTTGTCGAGATTTTTGTTATTCCATTGGATGGTAGCATTGTCATTATGGATGGTAGTCTATTGTCAATATTTTTTTTATTCCAATGGATTATAGCCTTGTCATTATGGAAGGTAGTCTTTTGTCGAGATTTTTGTTACTCTAATGGATGGTAGCCTTGTCATTATTGAAGTTAGTATGTCATTCAGACATCTGTTATTCCAATGGATTATAGCCTTGTCATTATGGAAGGTAGTTTGTTCTTCAGATTTTTGTTACTCCAATGGATGCTAGTCTTGTCATTATGGAAGGTAGACTGTTGTCGAGATTTTTGTTATACCAATGGATGGTAACCTTGTCATTATGGAAGGTAGTCTGTTATCGAGATTTGTGTTACTCCAATGGATGGTAGCCTTGTCATTATGGAAGGTAGTCTATTGTCGAGATTTTTGTTATTCTAATGGATGGTAGCCTTGTCATTATTGAAGGTAGTCGGTCGTTGAGATTTCTGTTAATCCAATGGATAGTAGCCTTGTCATTATGGAAGGTCGTATTTTGTTCATATTTTTGTTACTCCAATGGATGGTAACCTTGTCATTATGGAAGGTAGTCTGTTGTCGGGATTTTTGTTATTCCACTGCATGGTAGCCTTGTCATTATGGAAGGTAGTCTGTTGTCGAGATTTTTGTTATTCCAATGGATGGTAATCTTTTGATTAAGGAAGGTAGTCTGTTGTCGAGATTTGTGTTACTCCAATGGATGGTAGCCTTGTTGTTATGGAAGGTAGTCTATTGTCGAGATTTTTGTTACTCAAATGGATGGTAGCCTTGTAATTATGGAAGGTAGTCTTTCGTTGAGATTTGTGTTACTCCAATGGATGGTAGCCTTGTCATTATGGAAGGTAGTATGTCATTGAGATTTTTTTTACTCCAATGGATGGTAGCCTTGTCATTATGGAAGGTAGTCTATTCTCGAGATATTTGTTATTCCAATGGATTGTAGCCTTGTCATTATGGAAGGTAGTCTTTTGTCTAGATTTTTGTTACTCCAATGGATGGTAGCCTTTTCATTATTGAAGTTAGTCCATCGTTGAGATTTCTATTACTCCAATGGATTATAGCCTTGTCATTATGGAAGGTAGTTTGTCCTTCTGATTTTTGTTACTCCAATGGATGCTAGCCTTGTCATTATGGAAGGTAGTCTATTGTCGAGATATTTGTTATTCTAATGGATGGTCACCTTGTCATTATGGAAGGTAGTCTTTTGTCTAGATTGTTGTTACTCCAATGGATGGTAGCCTTGTCATTATTGAAGGTGGTCTATTATCGATATCTTTGTTACTCCAATGGATAGTAGCCTTGTCATTATGCAAGGTAGTCTGTTGTTCAGATTTTTGTTACTCCAATGGATGGTAGCCTTGTCATTATGGAAGGTAGTCTATTGTCGAGATTTGTGTTACTCCAATGTATGGTAGCCTTGTCGTTATGGAAGGTAGTCTGTCGTTGAGATTTTTGTTACTCCAATGGATGGTAGCCTTGTCCTTATGGAAGGTAGTTTTTCGTTGAGATTTTTGTTAGTCCAATGGATGGTAGCCTTGTCATTATGGAAGGTGGTCTATTGTCGAGATATTTGTTATTCCAATGTATTGTAGCCTTGTCATTATGGAAGGTAGTCTTTTGTCGAGATTTTTGTTACTCCAATGGATGGTAGCCTTTTCATTACGGAAGGTAGTCGGTCATTGACATTTCTGTTACTCCAATGGATAGTAGCCTTGTCATTATGGAAAGTCGTCTTTTGTTCATATTTTTGTTACACCAATGGATGGTAACCTTGTCATTATGGAAGGTAGTCTGTTGTCGGGATTTTTGTTATTCTACGGCATGGTAGCCTTATCATTATGGAAGGTAGTTTGTTGTCGAGATTTTTGTTATTCCAATGGGTGGTAACCTTGTGATTATGGAAGGTAGTCTGTTGTCGAGATTTGTGTTACTCCAATGGATGGTAGCCTTGTTGTTATGGAAGGTAGTCTATTGTCGAGA
Source organism: Vicia faba (assembly GCA_948472305.1). Classification (NCBI taxonomy): domain Eukaryota; kingdom Viridiplantae; phylum Streptophyta; class Magnoliopsida; order Fabales; family Fabaceae; genus Vicia; species Vicia faba. The sequence continues at coordinate 559,621,507 of OX451739.1, forward strand.
TTTTTGTTACTCAAATGGATGGTAGCCTTGTAATTATGGAAGGTAGTCTTTCTTTGAGATTTTTGTTACTCCAATGGATGATAGCCTTGTCATTATGGAAGGTATTATGTCGTTGAGATTGTTTTTACTACAATGGATGGTAGCCTTGTCATTATGGAAGGTAGTCTATTCTCGAGATATTTGTTATTCCAATGTATTGTAGCCTTGTCATTATCGAAGGTAGTCTTTTGTCGAGATTTTTGTTACTCCAATGGATGGTAGCCTTGTCATTATGGAAGGTAGTCTATTGTCGAGATTTGTGTTACTCCAATGTATGGTAGCCTTATCGTTATGAAAGGTAGTCTGTCATTGAGATTTTTGTTACTCTAATGGATGGTAGCCTTGTCCTTATGGAAGGTAGTATGTCGTTGATATTTTTGTTACTCCAATGGATGGTAGCCTTGTCATTATGGAAGGTAGTCTATTGTCGAGATATTTGTTATTCCAATGTATTGTAGCCTTGTCATTATCGAAGGTAGTCTTTTGTCGAGATTTTTGTTACTCCAATGGATGGTAGCCTTTTCATTACGGAAGGTAGTCGGTCATTGACATTTCTGTTACTCCAATGGTTAGTAGCCTTGTCATTATGGAAAGTCGTCTTTTGTTCATATTTTTGTTACACCAATGGATGGTAACCTTGTCATTATGGAAGGTAGTCTGTTGTCGGGATTTTTGTTATTCCACGGCATGGTAGCCTTATCATTATGGAAGGTAGTCTGTTGTCGAGATTTTTGTTATTCCAATGGGTGGTAACCTTGTGATTATGGAAGGTAGTCTGTTGTCGAGATTTGTGTTACTCCAATGGATGGTAGCCTTGTTGTTATGGAAGGTAGTCTATTGTCGAGATTTTTGTTACTCAAATGGATGGTAGCCTTGTAATTATGGAAGGTAGTCTTTCATTGAGATTTTTGTTACTCCAATGGATGATAGCCTTGTCATTATGGAAGGTATTATGTCGTTGAGATTGTTTTTACTCCAATGGATGGTAGCCTTGTCATTATGGAAGGTAGTCTATTCTCGAGATATTTGTTATTCCAATGGATAATAGCCTTGTCATTATGCAAGGTAGTCTATTGTTCAGATTTTTGTTACTCTAATGGATGGTAGCCTTGTCATTATGGAAGGTAGTCTATTGTCGAGATTTGTGTTACTCCAATGTATGGTAGCCTTGTCGTTATGGAAGGTAGTCTGTCGTTGAGATTTTTGTTACTCTAATGGATGGTAGCCTTGTCCTTATGGAAGGTAGTATGTCGTTGAGATTTTTGTTACTCCAATGGATGGTAGCCTTGTCATTATGGAAGGTAGTCTATTGTCGAGATATTTGTTATTCCAATGTATTGTAGCCTTGTCATTATGGAAGGTAGTCTTTTGTCGAGATTTTTGTTACTCCAATGGATGGTAGCCTTGTCATTACGGAAGGTAGTCGGTCATTGAGATTTCTGTTACTCTAATGGATGGTAGCCTTGTCATTATGGAAGGTAATATGTTGTTCAGATTTTTGTTACTCCAATGGATGATAGCCTTGTCATTATGGAAGGTAGTCTATTGTCGAGATTTGTGTTACTCCAATGTATGGTAGCCTTGTCCTTATGGAAGGTAGTCTGTCGTTGAGATTTTTGTTACTTTAATGGATGGTAGCCTTGTCCTTATGGAAGGTAGTATGTCGTTGAGATATTTGTAACTCCAATGGATGGTAGCCTTGTCATTATGGAAGGTAGTCTATTGTCGAGATATTTGTTATTCCAATGTATTATAGCCTTGTCATTATGGAAGGTAGTCTTTTGTCGAGATTTTTGGTACTCCAATGGATGGTAGCTTTCTCATTACGGAAGGTAGTCGGTCATTGAGATTTTTGTTACTCCAATGGATGATAGCCTTGTCATTAAGGAAGGTAGTCTGTTGTCGAGATTTATGATACTCTAATGGATGATAGCCTTGTCATTATGCAAGGTAGTTTGATGTTCTTATTTTTGTTACTCCAATGGATGGTAGCCTTTTCATTATGGAAGGTAGTCTGTCATTGAGATTTCTGTTACTTCTATTGATTGTAGCTTTGTCATTATGGAAGGTAGTTTGTTGTTGAGATTTTTTTTTACTCCAAATGATAGTAGCCTTGTCATTACGGAAGGTAGTCGGTCGTTGAGATTTTTGTTACTCTAATGGATGGTAGCCTTGTCATTATGGAAGGTAGTCTATTGTCGATATTTTTGTTATTCCAATGGATGGTAGCCTTGTCATTATGGAAGGTAGTCTTTTGTCTAGATTGTTGTTACTCCAATGGATGGTAGCCTTGCCATTATTGAAGGTAGTATGTTGTCGATATATTTGTTACTCAAATGGATGATAGCCTTGTAATTTTGAAAGGTAGTTTGTTGTTCATATTTTTGTTACTCCAATGGATGGTAGCCTTGTCATTATGGAAGGTAGTCTATTATCGAGATTTTTGTTATTTCAATGGATGGTAGCCTTGTCATTATTGAAGGTAGTCGGTCATTGAGATTTCTATTACTCCAATGGATAGTAGCCTTGTCATTATGGAAGGTAGTCTGTTGTTCATATTTTTGTTACTCTAATGGATGGTTACCTTGTCATTATGGAAGGTAGTCTGTTGTCGAGATTTTTGTTATTCCATTGGATAGTAGCCTTGTCATTATGGAAGGTAGACTGTTGTCGATATTTTTGTTATAACAATGGATGGTAACCTTGTCATTATGGAAGGTAGTCTGTTTTCGAGATTTGTGTTACTCCAACGGTTGGTAGCCTTGTCATTATGGAAGGTAGTCTATTGTTGATATTTTTGTTATTCCTATGGATGGTAGCCTTGTCATTATGGAAGGTAGTTTGTTGTCGATATCTTTGTTACTCAAATGGATGATAGCCTTGTAATTGTGAAAAGTATTTTGTTGTTCATATTTTTGTTACTCCAATGGATGGTAGCCTTGTCATTATGAAAGGTAGTCTATTGTTGAGATTTTTGTTATTTCAATGGATGGTAGCCTTGTCATTATTGAAGGTACTCGGTCGTTGAGATTTCTGTTACTCCAATGGATGGTAGCCTTGTCATTATGGACGGTAGTCTGTTGTTCATATTTTTGTTACTCTAATGGATGGTAACCTTGTCATTATGGAAGGTAGTCTGTTGTCGAGATTTTTTTTATTCCATTGGATGGTATCCTTTTCATTATGGAAGGTAGACTGTTGTTGGGATTTTTTTTACTCCAATGAATAGTAGCCTTGTCATTATGGAAGGTAGTCGGTCGTTGAGATTTTTGTTACTCCAATGGATGGTAGCCTTGTCATTATGGAAGGTAGTCTGTTGCTCATATTTTTGTTACTCTAATGGATGGTAACCTTGTCATTATGCAAGGTAGTCTGTTGTCGAGATTTTTGTTATTCCATTGGATAGTAGCCTTGTCATTATGGAAGGTAGACTGTTGTCGATATTTTTGTTATACCAATGGATGGTAACCTTGTCATTATGGAAGGTAGTCTGTTTTCGAGATTTGTGTTACTCCAACGGATGGTAGCCTTGTCATTATGGAAGGTAGTCTATTGTTGATATTTTTGTTATTCCAATGGATGGTAGCCTTGTCATTATGGAAGGTAGTTTGTTGTCGATATCTTTGTTACTCAAATGGATGATAGCCTTGTAATTGTGAAAGGTATTATGTTGTTCATATTTTTGTTACTCCAATGGATGGTAGCCTTGTCATTATGAAAGGTAGTCTATTGTTGAGATTTTTGTTATTTTAATGGATGGTAGCCTTGTCATTATTGAAGGTAGTCGGTTGTTGAGATTTCTGTTACTCCAATGGATAGTAGCCTTGTCATTATGGAAGGTAGTCTATTGTTCATATTTTTGTTACTCTAATGGATGGTAACCTTGTCATTATGGAAGGTAGTCTGTTGTCGAGATTTTTGTTATTCCATTGGATGGTAGTCTTGTCATTATGGAAGGTAGACTGTTGTTGGGATTTTTTTTAATCCAATGGATAGTAGCCTTGTCATTATGGAAGGTAGTCGGTCGTTGAGATTTTTGTTACTCCAATGGATGGTAGCCATGTCATTATGGAAGGTAGTCTATTGTGGATATTATTGTTATTCCAATGGATGGTAGCCTTGTCATTATGGAAGGTAGTCTTTTGTCTAGATTGTTGTTACTCCAATGGATGGTAGCCTTGCCATTATTGAAGGTAGTCTGTTGTCGATATCTTTGTTACTCAAATGGATGATAGCCTTGTAATTGTGAAAGGTAGTCTGTTGTTCAGATTTTTGTTACTCCAATGGATGGTAGCCTTGTCATTATGAAAGGTAGTCTATTGTCGAGATTTTTGTTATTTCAATGGATGTTAGCCTTGTCATTATTGAAGGTAGTCGGTCGTTGAGATTTCTGTTACTCTAATGGATAGTAGCCTTGTCATTATGGAAGGTAGTCTGTTGTTCATATTTTTGTTACTCTAATGGATGGTAACCTTGTCATTATGGAAGGTAGTCTGTTGTCGAGATTTTTATTATTCCATTGGATGGTAGCCTTGTCATTATGGAAGGTAGACTGTTGTCGATATTTTTGTTATACCAATGGATGGTAACCTTGTCATTATTGAATGTAGTCTGTTTTCGAGATTTGTGTTACTCCAACGGATGGTAGCCTTGTCATTATGGAAGGTAGTCTATTGATGATATTTTTGTTATTACAATGGATGGTAGCCTTGCCATTATGGAAGGTAGTTTGTTGTCGATATCTTTGTTACTCAAATGGATGATAGCCTTGTAATTGTGAAAGGTATTATGTTGTTCAGATTTTTGTTACTCCAATGGATGGTAGCCTTGTCATTATGGAAGGTAGTCTATTGTCGAGATTTTTTTTATTTCAATGGACGGTAGCCTTGTCATTATTGAAGGTAGTCGGTCGTTGAGATTTCTATTACTCCAATGGATAGTAGCATTGTCATTATGGAAGGTAGTATGTTGTTCATATTTTTGTTACTCTAATGGATGGTAACCTTGTCATTATGGAAGGTAGTCTGTTGTCGAGGTTTTTGTTATTCCATTGGATGGTAGCCTTGTTATTATGGAAGGTAGATTGTTGTCGATATTTTTTTTATACCAATGGATGGTAACCTTGTCATTATGGAAGGTAGTCTATTTTGGAGATTTGTGTTACTCCAATGTATGGTAGCCTTGTCGTTATGGAAGGTAGTCTGTCTTTGAGATTTCTGTTACTCCAATGGATAGTAGCCTTGTCATTATGGAAGGTAATATGTTGTTCATATTTTTGTTACTCCAATGGATGGTAACCTTGTCATTATGGAAGGTAGTCAGTTGTCGAGATTTTTGTTATTCCACTGGATGGTAGCCTTGTCATTATGGAAGGTAGTCTGTTGTCAAGAATTTTGTTATTCCAATGGTTGGTAACCTTGTCATTATGGAAGGTAGTCTGTTGTCGAGATTTGTGTTACTCCAATGGATAGTAGCCTTGTCCTTATGGAAGGTAGTCTATTGTCGAGATTTTTGTTACTCAAATGGATGGTAGCCTTGTATTTATGGAAGGTAGTATTTCGTTGAGATTTTTGTTACTCCAATGGATGGTAGCCTTGTCATTATGGAAGGTAGTCTATTCTCGAGATATTTGTTATTCCAATGGATTATAGCATTGTCATTATGGAAGGTAGTCTTTTGTCGAGATTTTTGATACTCTAATGGATGGTAGCCTTGTCATTATGGAAGGTAGTATGTTTTTGAGATTTTTTTTATTCCAATGGATGGTAACCTTGTCATTATGAAAGGTAGTCCTTTGTCGAGATATTTGTTACTCCAATGGATGGTAGCCATGTCATTATTGAAGGTAGTCTATTGTCAATATATTTGTTACTCCAATGGATGGTATCCTTGTCATTAAGGAAGGTAGTCTATTGTCGAGATTTTTGTTATTCCAATGGATGGTAGCCTTGTCATTATGGAAGGTAGTCTGTTGTCGAGATTTATGATACTCCAATGGATGGTAGCGTTGAAATTATGGAAGGTAGTCTATTGTCGAGATATTTTTTACTCCAATGTATGGTAGCCTTGTCATTATGGAAGGTAGTCTGTCATTGAGATTTTTGTTACTCCAATGGATTGTAGCCTTGTCATTATGGAAGTTAGTCTGTTGTCGAGAATATTTTATTCCATTGGATGGTAGCCTTGTTATTATGGAAGGTAGTCTGTTTTTGAGATTTTTGTTATTCCAATGGATGGTAATCTTTTCATTATGAAAGGTAGTCTTTTGTCGAGATTTTTGTTATTCCACTGGATGGTAGCCTTGTCATTATGAAAGGTAGTCTGTTGTTCAGATTTTTGTTACTCCAATGGATGGTAACCTTGTCATTATGGAAGGTAGTCTGTTGTCGAGATATTTGTTATTCCAATGGATTGTAGCCTTGTCATTATGGAAGGTAGTCTTTTATCGAGATTTTTGTTACTCTAATGGATGGTAGCATTGTCATTATGGAAGGTAGTATGTGTTTGAGATTTTTGTTATTCCAATGGATGGTAACCTTGTCATTATGAAAGGTAGTCTTTTGTCGAGATATTTGTTACTCCAATGGATGGTAGCCTTGTCATTATTGAAGGTAGTCTATTCTCGAGATATTTGTTATTCCAATGGATTGTAGCCTTTTCATTATGGAAGGTAGTCTTTTGTCGAGATTTTTGTTACTCTAATGGATGGTAGCATTGTCATTATGGAAGGTAGTATGTTTTTGAGATTTTTGTTATTCCAATGGATGGTAACCTTGTCATTATGAAAGGTAGTCTTTTGTCGAGATATTTGTTAATCCAATTGATGGTAGCCTTGTCATTATTGAAGGTAGTCTATTGTCAATATCTTTGTTACTCCAATGGATGGTATCCTTGTTATTCCAATGCATGATAGCCTTGTCATTATGGAAGGTAGTCTGTTGTCGAGATTTGAGATACTCCAATGGATGGTAGCCTTGTAATTATTGAAGGTAGTCTGTTGTCGAGATATTTTTTACTCCAATGTATGGTAGCCTTGTCATTATGGAAGGTAGTCTGTCATTGAGATTTTTGTTACTCCAATGGATTGTAGTCTTGTCATTATGGAAGGTAGTCTGTTGTTCATATTTTTGTTACACCAATGGATGGTAGCATTGTCATTATGGAAGGTAGTCTGTTGTCGAGAATATTTTATTCCATTGGATGGTAGCCTTGTCATTATGGAAGGTAGTCTGTTTTTGAGATTTTTGTTATTCCAATGGATGGTAACCTTTTCATTATGAAAGGTTGTCTTTTGCCGAGATTTTTGTTATTCCACTGGATGGTAACCTTGTCATTATGGAAGGTAGTCTGTTGTCGAAATTTTTGTTATTCCAATCGATGGTAACCTTGTCATTATGGAAGGTAGTCTATTCTCGAGATATTTGTTATTCCAATGGATTGTAGCCTTGTCATTATGGAAGGTAGTCTTTTGTCGAGATTTTTGTTACTCTAATGGATGGTAGCATTGTCATTATGGAAGGTAGTATGTGTTTGAGATTTTTGTTATTCCAATGGATGGTAACCTTGTCATTATGAAAGGTAGTCTTTTGTCGAGATATTTGTTACTCCAATGGATGGTAGCCTTGTCATTATTGAAGGTAGTCTATTGTCAATATCTCTGTTACTCCAATGGATGGTATCCTTGTCATTAAAGAAGGTAGTCTATTATCGATATTTTTGTTATTCCAATGGATGGTAGCCTTGTCATTATGGAAGGTAGTCTGTTGTCGAGATTTATGATACTCCAATGGATGGTAGCCTTGTAATTATGGAAGGTAGTCTGTTGTCGAGATATTTTTTACTCCAATGTATGGTAGCCTTGTCATTATGGAAGGTAGTCTGTCATTGAGATTTTTGTTACTTAAATAGATTGTAGCCTTGTCATTATGAAAGGTAGTCTGTTGTTCACATTTTTGTTACTCCAATGGATGGTAGCCTTGTCATTATGGAAGGTAGTCTGTTGTCGAGAATATTTTATTCCATTGGATGGTAGCCTTGTCATTATGGAAGGTAGTCTGTTTTTGAGATTTTTGTTATTCCAATTTATGGTAACCTTTTCATTATGAAAGGTAGTCTTTTGTCGAGATTTTTGTTATTCCACTGGATGGTAGCCTTGTCATTATGGAAGGTAGTCTGTTGTCGAGATTTTTGTTATTCCAATGGATGGTAACCTTGTCATTATGGAAGGTAGTCTATTCTCGAGATATTTGTTATTCCAATGGATTGTAGCCTTGTCATTATGGAAGGTAGTCTTTTGTCGAGATTTTTGTTACTCTAATGGATGGTAGCATTGTCATTATGGAAGGTAGTATGTTTTTGAGATTTTTGTTATTCCAATGGATGGTAACCTTGTCATTATGAAAGGTAGTCTTTTGTCGAGATATTTGTTAATCCAATGGATGGTAGCCTTGTCATTATTGAAGGTAGTCTATTGTCAATATCTTTGTTACTCCAATGGATGGTATCCTTGTTATTCCAATGGATGATAGCCTTGTCATTATGGAAGGTAGTCTGTTGTCGAGATTTATGATACTCCAATGGATGGTAGCCTTGTAATTATGGAAGGTAGTCTGTTGTCGAGATATTTTTTACTCCAATGTATGGTAGCCTTGTCATTATGGAAGGTAGTCTGTCATTGAGATTTTTGTTACTCCAATGGATTGTAGCCCTGTCATTATGGAAGGTAGTATGTTGTTCATATTTTTGTTACTCCAATGGATGGTAGCATTGTCATTATGGAAGGTAGTCTGTTGTCGAGAATATTTTATTCCATTGGATGGTAGCCTTGTCATTATGGAAGGTACTCTGTTTTTGAGATTTTTGTTATTCCAATGGATGGTAACCTTTTCATTATGAAAGGTTGTCTTTTGCCGAGATTTTTGTTATTCCACTGGATGGTAACCTTGTCATTATGGAAGGTAGTCTGTTGTCGAGATTTTTGTTATTCCAATCGATGGTAACCTTGTCATTCTGGAAGGTAGTCTGTTGTCGAGATATTTGTTATTCCAATGGATTGTAGCCTTGTCATTATGGAAGGTAGTCTTTTGTCGAGATTTCTGTTACTCTAATGGATGGTAGCATTGTCATTATGGAAGGTAGTATGTGTTTGAGATTTTTGTTATAACAATGGATGGTAACCTTGTCATTATGAAAGGTAGTCTTTTGTCGAGATATTTGTTACTCCAATGGATGGTAGCCTTGTCATTCTTGAAGGTAGTCTATTGTCAATATCTCTGTTACTCCAATGGATGGTAGCCTTGACATTAAGGAAGTTAGTCTATTGTCGATATTTTTGTTATTCCAATGGATGGTAGCCTTGTCATTACGGAAGGTAGTCTGTTGTCGAGATTTATGATACTCCAATGGATGGTAGCCTTGTAACTATGGAAGGTAGTCTGTTGTTGAGATATTTTTTACTCCAATGTATGGTAGCCTTGTCATTATGGAAGGTAGTCTATCATTGATATTTTTGTTACTCCAATGGATTGTAGCCTTGTCATTATGGAAGGTAGTCTGTTGTTCAGATTTTTGTTACTCCAATGGATGGTAGCATTGTCATTATGGAAGGTAGTCTATTGTTCATATTTTTGTTACTCCAATGGATGGTAGCCTTGTCATTATGGAAGGTAGTCTGTTGTCGAGAATATTTTATTCCATTGGATGGTAGCCTTGTCATTATGGAAGGTAGTCTGTTTTTAAGATTTTTGTTATTCCAATTTATGGTAACCTTTTCATTATGAAAGGTAGTCTTTTGTCGAGATTTCTGTTACTCCAATGGATAGTAGCCTTGTCATTATGGAAGGTAGTCTGTTGTTCATATTTTTGTTACTCTAATGGATGGTAACCTTGTCATTATGGAAGGTAGTCTGTTGTCGAGATTTTTGTTATTCCACTGGATGGTAGCCTTGTCATTATGGATGGTAGTCTGTTGTCAAGATTTTTGTTATTCCAATGGATGTAACCTTGTCATTATGGAAGGTAGTCTGTTGTCGAGATTTGTGTTACTCCAATGGATAGTAGCCTTGTCCTTATGGAAGGTAGTCTGTTGTCGAGATTTTTGTTACTCAAATTGATGGTAGCCTTGTATTTATAGAAGGTAGTATTTCGTTGAGATTTTTGTTACTCCAATGGATGGTAGCCTTGTCATTATGGAAGGTAGTCTATTCTCGAGATATTAGTTATTCCAATGGATTGTAGCCTTGTCATTATGGAAGTTAGTCTTTTGTCGAGATTTTTGTTACTCTAATGGATGGTAGCCTTGTCATTATGGAAGGTAGTATGTTTTTGAGATTTTTGTTATTCCAGTGGATGGTAACCTTGTCATTATGAAAGGTAGTCTTTTGTCGAGATTTTTGTTACTCCAATGGATGGTAGCCTTGTTATTATTGAATCTAGTCTATTGTCAATATCTTTGTTACTCCAATGGATGGTATCCTTGTCATTAAGGAAGGTAGTCTATTGTCGATATTTTTGTTCTTCCAATGGATGGTAGCCTTGTCATTATGGAAGGTAGTCTTTTGTCTAGATTTATGATACTCCAATGGATGGTAGCCTTGTAATTATGGAAGGTAGTCTGTTGTAGAGATATTTTTTACTCCAATGTATGGTAGCCTTGTCATTATGGAAGTTAGTCTTTCATTGAGATTTTTGTTACTCCAATGGATTGTAGCCTTTTCATTATGGAAGGTAGTCTGTTGTTCAGATTTTTGTCACTCCAATGGATGGTAGCCTTGTCACTATGGATGGTAGTTTATTGTCGAGAATATTTTATTCCATTGGATGGTAGCCTTGTCATTATGGAAGGTAGTCTGTTTTTGAGATTTTTGTTATTCCAATGATTGGTAACCTTTTCATTATGAAAGGTAGTCTTTTGTCGAGATTTTTGTTATTCCACTGGATGGTAACCTTGTCATTATGGAAGGTAGTCTGTTGTTGAGATTTGTGTTACTCCAACGGATGGTAGCCTTGTCATTCTGGAAGGTAGTCTGTTGTCGAGATTTTTGTTACTCAAATGGATGGTAGCCTTGTATTTATGGAAGGTAGTCTTTCATTGAGATTTTTGTTACTCCAATGGATGGTAGCCTTGTCATTATGGAAGGTAGTATGTCATTGAGATTTTTTAAACTCCAATGGATGGTAGCCTTGTCATTATGGAAAGTAGTCTGTTGTTCAGATTTTTGTTACTCCAATGGATGCTAGCCTTGTCATTTTGGAAGGTAGTCTATTGTCGAAAAAATTTTATTCCATTGGATGGTAGTCTTGTCATTATGGAAGGTACTCTGTTTTTGAGATTTTTGTTATTCCAATGGATGGTAGCCTTGTCATTATGGAAGGTAGTCTATTGTCGAGATTTATGATACTCCAATGGATGGTAGCCTTGTAATTATGGAAGGTAGTCTGTTGTCGAGATATTTTTTACTCCAATGTATGGTAGCCTTGTCATTATGGAAGGTAGTCTGTCATTGAGATTTTTGTTACTCCAATGGATTGTAGCCTTGTCATTATGGAAGGTAGTCTGTTGTTCAGATTTTTGTTACTCCAATGGATGGTAGCCTTGTCATTATGGAAGGTAGTCTGTTGTCGAGAATATTTTATTCCATTGGATGGTAGCCTTGTCATTATGGAAGGTAGTATGTTTTTGAGATTTTTGTTATTCCAATTTATGGTAACCTTTTCATTATGAAAGGTAGTCTTTTGTCGAGATTTCTGTTACTCCAATGGATAGTAGCCTTGTCATTATGGAAGGTAGTCTGTTGTTCATATTTTTGTTACTCTAATGGATGGTAACCTTGTCATTATGGAAGGTAGTCTGTTGTCGAGATTTTTGTTATTCCACTGGATGGTAGCCTTGTCATTATGGATGGTAGTCTGTTGTCAAGATTTTTGTTATTCCAATGGATGGTAACCTTGTCATTATGGAAGGTAGTCTGTTGTCGAGATTTGTGTTACTCCAATGGATAGTAGCCTTGTCCTTATGAAAGGTAGTCTGTTGTCGAGATTTTTGTTACTCAAATGGATGGTAGCCTTGTATTTATAGAAGGTAGTATTTCGTTGAGATTTTTGTTACTCCAATGGATGGTAGCCTTGTCATTATGGAAGGTAGTCTATTCTCGAGATATTAGTTATTCCAATAGATTGTAGCCTTGTCATTATGGAAGTTAGTCTTTTGTCGAGATTTTTGTTACTCTAATGGATGGTAGCCTTGTCATTATGGAAGGTAGTATGTTTTTGAGATTTTTGTTATTCCAATGGATGGTAACCTTGTCATTATGAAAGGTAGTCTTTTGTCGAGATTTTTGTTACTCCAATGGATGGTAGCCTTGTTATTATTGAATCTAGTCTATTGTCAATATCTTTGTTACTCTAATGGATGGTATCCTTGTCATTAAGGAAGGTAGTCTATTGTCGATATTTTTGTTCTTCCAATGGATGGTAGCCTTGTCATTATGGAAGGTAGTCTTTTGTCTAGATTTATGATACTCCAATGGATGGTAGCCTTGTAATTATGGAAGGTAGTCTGTTGTCGAGATATTTTTTACTCCAATGTATGGTAGCCTTGTCATTATGGAAGTTAGTCTTTCATTGAGATTTATGTTACTCCAATGGATTGTAGCCTTTTCATTATGGAAGGTAGTCTGTTGTTCAGATTTTTGTTACTCCAATGGATGGTAGCCTTGTCACTATGGATGGTAGTTTGTTGTCGAGAATATTTTATTCCATTGGATGGTAGCCTTGTCATTATGGAAGGTAGTCTGTTTTTGAGATTTTTGTTATTCCAATGATTGTTAACCTTTTCATTATGAAAGGTAGTCTTTTGTCGAGATTTTTGTTATTCCACTGGATGGTAACCTTGTCATTATGGAAGGTAGTCTGTTGTCGAGATTTGTGTTACTCCAACGGATGGTAGCCTTGTCATTCTGGAAGGTAGTCTGTTGTCGAGATTTTTCTTACTCAAATGGATGGTAGCCTTGTATTTATGGAAGGTAGTCTTTCATTGAGATTTTTGTTACTCCAATGGATGGTAGCCTTGTCATTATGGAAGGTAGTATGTCATTGAGATTTTTTAAACTCCAATGGATGGTAGCCTTGTCATTATGGAAGGTAGTCTGTTGTTCAGATTTTTGTTACTCCAATGGATGCTAGCCTTGTCATTTTGGAAGGTAGTCTATTGTCGAAAATATTTTATTCCATTGGATGGTAGTCTTGTCATTATGGAAGGTACTCCGTTTTTGAGATTTTTGTTATTCCAATGGATGGTAGCCTTGTCATTATGGAAGGTAGTCTATTGTCGAGATTTATGATACTCCAATGGATGGTAGCCTTGTAATTATGGAAGGTAGTCTGTTGTCGAGATATTTTTTACTCCAATGTATGGTAGCCTTGTCATTATGGAAGGTAGTCTGTCATTGAGATTTTTGTTACTCCAATGGATTGTAGCCTTGTCATTATGGAAGGTAGTCTGTTGTTCAGATTTTTGTTACTCCAATGGATGGGAGCCTTGTCATTATGGAAGGTAGTCTATTGTCGAGAATATTTTATTCCATTGGATGGTAGCCTTGTCATTATGGAAGGTAGTTTGTTTTTGAGATTTTTGTTATTCCAATGGATGGTAACCTTTTCATTATGAAAGGTAGTCTTTTGTCGAGATTTTTGTTACTCCAATGGATGGTAGCCTTGTCATTATTGAAGGTAGTCTATTGTCAATATCTTTGTTACTCCAATGGATGGTATCCTTGTCATTTAGGAACGTAGTCTATTGTCGATATTTTTGTTATTCCAATGGATGGTAGCCTTGTCATTATGGAAGGTAGTCTGTTGTCGCGATTTATGATACTCTAACAGATGGTAGCCTTGTAATTATGGAAGGTAGTCTATTGTCGAGATATTTTTTACTCCAATGTATGGTAGCCTTGCCATTATGGAAGGTAGTCTGTCATTGAGATTTTTGTTACTCCAATGGATTGTAGCCTTGTCATTATGGACGGTAGTCTGTTGTTCAGATTTTTGTTACTCCAATTGATGGTAGCCTTGTCATTATGGAAGGTAGTCTGTTGTCGAAAAAATTTTATTCCATTGGATGGTAACCTTGTCATTATGGAAGGTAGTCTGTTTTTGAGATTTTTGTTATTCCAATGGATGGTAACCTTTTCATTATGAAAGGTAGTCTTTTGTCGAGATTTTTGTTATTCCACTGGATGGGAGCCTTGTCATTATGGAAGGTAGTCTATTGTCGAGATTTTTGTTATTCCAATGGATGGTAACCTTGTCATTATGGAAGGTAGTCTGTTGTCGAGATTTGTGTTACTCCAATGAATGGTAGCCTTGTCATTCTGGAAGGTAGTCTGTTGTCGAGATTTTTGTTACTCAAATGGATGGTAGCCTTGTATTTATGGAAGGTAGTCTTTCATTGAGATTTTTGTTACTCCAATGGATGGTAGCCTTGTCATTATGGAAGGTAGTATGTCATTGAGATTTTTTAAACTCCAATGGATGGTAGCCTTGTCATTATGGAAGGTAGTCTGTTGTTCAGATTTTTGTGACTCCAATGGATGCTAGCCTTGTCATTTTGGAAGGTAGTCTATTGTCGAAAATATTTTATTCCATTGAATGGTAGTCTTGTCATTATGGAAGGTACTCTGTTTTTGAGATTTTTGTTATTCCAATGGATGGTAGCCTTGTCATTATGGAAGGTAGTCTATTGTCGAGATTTATGATACTCCAATGGATGGGAGCCTTGTAATTATGGAAGGTAGTCTGTTGTCGAGATATTTTTTACTCCAATGTATGGTAGCCTTGTCATTATGGAAGGTAGTTTGTCATTGAGATTTTTGTTACTCCAATGGATTGTAGCCTTGTCATTATGGAAGGTAGTCTGTTGTTCAGATTTTTGTTACTCCAATGGATGGGAGCCTTGTCATTATGGAAGGTAGTCTATTGTCGAGAATATTTTATTCCATTGGATGGTAGCCTTGTCATTATGGAAGGTAGGTTGTTTTTGAGATTTTTGTTATTCCAATGGATGGTAACCTTTTCATTATGAAAGGTAGTCTTTTGTCGAGATTTTTGTTACTCCAATGGATGGTAGCCTTGTCATTATTGAAGGTAGTCTATTGTTAATATCTTTGTTACTCCAATGGATGGTATCCCTGTCATTTAGGAAGGTAGTCTATTGTCGAGATTTTTGTTATTCCAATGGATGGTATCCTTGTCATTATGGAAGGTAGTCTGTTGTCGCGATTTATGATACTCCAACAGATGGTAGCCTTGTAATTATGGAAGGTAGTCTATTGTCGAGATATTTTTTACTCCAATGTATGGTAGCCTTGCCATTATGGAAGGTAGTCTGTCATTGAGATTTTTGTTACTCCAATGGATTGTAACCTTTTCATTATGAAAGGTAGTCTTTTGTCGAGATTTTTGTTATTCCACTGGATGGGAGCCTTGTCATTATGGAAGGTAGTCTATTGTCGAGATTTTTGTTATTCCAATGGATGGTAACCTTGTCATTATGGAAGGTAGTCTGTTGTCGAGATTTGTGTTACTCCAATGAATGGTAGCCTTGTCATTCTGGAAGGTAGTCTGTTGTCGGGATTTTTGTTACTCAAATGGATTGTAGCCTTGTATTTATGGAAGGTAGTCTTTCATTGAGATTTTTGTTACTCCAATGGATGGTAGCCTTGTCATTATGGAAGGTAGTATGTCATTGAGATTTTTTAAACTCCAATGGATGGTAGCCTTGTCATTATGGAAGGTAGTCTGTTGTTCAGATTTTTGTTACTCCATTGGATGCTAGCCTTGTCATTGTGGAAGGTAGTCTGTTGTCGAGATTTGTGTTACTCCAATGGATAGTAGCCTTGTTCTTATGGAAGGTAGTCTGTTGTCGAGATTTTAGTTACTCAAATGGATGGTAGCCTTGTATTTATAGAAGGTAGTATTTCGTTGAGATTTTTGTTACTCCAATGGATGGTAGCCTTGTCATTATGGAAGGTAGTCTATTCTCGAGATATTAGTTATTCCAATGGATTGTAGCCTTGTCATTATGGAAGGTAGTCTTTTGTCGAGATTTTTGTTACTCTAATGGATGGTAGCCTTGTCATTATGGAAGGTAGTATGTTTTTGAGATTTTTTTTATTCCAATGGATGGTAACCTTGTCATTATGAAAGGTCGTCTTTTGTCGAGATTTTTGTTACTCCAATGGATGGTAGCCTTGTCATTATGGAAGGTAGTCTATTCTTGAGATATTTGTTATTCCAATGGATGGTAGCCTTGTCATTATGGAAGGTAGTCTTTTGTCGAGATTTCTGTTACTCCAATGGATAGTAGCCTTGTCATTATGGAATGTAGTATGTTTTTGAGATTTTTGTTCTAACAATGGATGGTAGCCTTGTCATTATTGAAGGTAGTCTATTGTCAATATCTTTGTTACTCCAATGGATGGTATCCTTGTCAGTTAGGAAGGTAGTCTATTGTCGAGATTTTTGTTATTCCAATGGATGGTAGCCTTGTCATTATGGAAGGTAGTCTGTTGTCGAGATTTTAGTTATTCCAATGGATGGTAACCTTGTCATTATGGAAGGTAGTCTGTTGTCGATATTTGTGTTACTCCAATGGATGGTAGCCTTGTCATTATGGAAGGTAGTCTATTCTTGAGATATTTGTTATTCCAATGGATGGTAGCCTTGTCATTATGGAAGGTAGTCTTTTGTCGAGATTTCTGTTACTCCAATGGATAGTAGCCTTGTCATTATGGAAGGTAGTATGTTTTTGAGATTTTTGTTATAACAATGGATGGTAGCCTTGTCATTATTGAAGGTAGTCTATTGTCAATATCTTTGTTACTCCAATGGATGGTATCCTTGTCAGTTAGGAAGGTAGTCTATTGTCGAGATTTTTGTTATTCCAATGGATGGTAGCCTTGTCATTATGGAAGGTAGTCTTTTGTCGCGATTTATGATACTCCAACGGATGGTAGCCTTGTAATTATGGAAGGTTGTCAGTTGTCGAGATATTTTTTACTCCAATGTATGGTAGCCTTGCCATTATGGAAGGTAGTCTGTCATTGAGATTTTTGTTACTCCAATGGATTGTAGCCTTGTCATTATGGAAGGTAGTCTGTTGTCGAGAAAATTTTATTCCATTGGATGGTAACCTTGTCATTATGGAAGGTAGTCGGTTTTTGAGATTTTTGTTATTCCAATGGATGGTAACCTTTTCATTATGAAAGGTAGTCTTTTGTCGAGATTTTTGTTATTCCACTAGATGGTAGCCTTGTCATAATGGAAGGTAGTCTATTGTCCAGATTTTTGTTATTCCAATGGATGATAACCTTGTCATTATGGAAGGTAGTCTGTTGTCGAGATTTGTGTTATTCAAATGGATGGTAGCCTTGTCGTTATGGAAGGTAGTCTGTTGTCGAGATATTTGTTACTCCAATGTATGGTAGCCTTGTCGTTATGGAAGGTAGTATGTCGTTGAGATTTCTGTTACTCCAATGGGTTGTAGCCTTGTCATTATGGAAGGTAGTCTGTTGTTTATATTTTTGTTACTCTAGTGGATGGTAACCTTGTCATTATGGAAGGTAGTCTGTTGTCGGGATTTTTGTTATTCCACTGGATGGTAGCCTTGTCATTATGGAAGTTAGTCTATTGTCAAGATTTTTGTTATTCCAATGGATGTTAACCTTGTCATTATGGAAGGTAGTCTGTTGTCGATATTTGTGTTACTCCAATGGATAGTAGCCTTGTTCTTATGGAAGGTAGTCTGTTGTCGAGATTTTTGTTACTCAAATGGATGGTAGCCTTGTATTTATAGAAGGTAGTATTTCGTTGAGATTTTTGTTACTCCAATGGATGGTAGCCTTGTCATTATGGAAGGTAGTCTATTCTCGAGATATTAGTTATTCCAATGGATTGTAGCCTTGTCATTATGGAAGTTAGTCTTTTGTCGAGATTTTTGTTACTCTAATGGATGGTAGCCTTGTCATTATGGAAGGTAGTATGTTTTTGAGATTTTTGTTATTCCAATGGATGGTAACCTTGTCATTATGAAAGGTAGTCTTTTGTCGAGATTTTTGTTACTCCAATGGATGGTAGCCTTGTTATTATTGAATCTAGTCTATTGTCAATATCTTTGTTACTCCAATGGATGGTATCCTTGTCATTAAGGAAGGTAGTCTATTGTCGATAATTTTGTTCTTCCAATGGATGGTAGCCTTGTCATTATGGAAGGTAGTCTTTTGTCTAGATTTATGATACTCCAATGGATGGTAGCCTTGTAATTATGGAAGGTAGTCTGTTGTCGAGATATTTTTTACTCCAATGTATGGTAGCCTTGTCATTATGAAAGTTAGTCTTTCATTGAGATTTTTGTTACTCCAATGGATTGTAGCCTTTTCATTATGGAAGGTAGTCTATTGTTCAGATTTTTGTTACTCCAATGGATGGTAGCCTTGTCACTATGGATGGTAGTTTGTTGTCGAGAATATTTTATTCCATTGGATGGTAGCCTTGTCATTATGGAAGGTAGTCTGTTTTTGAGATTTTTGTTATTCCAATGATTGGTAACCTTTTCATTATGAAAGGTAGTCTTTTGTCGAGATTTTTGTTATTCCACTGGATGGTAACCTTGTCATTATGGAAGGTAGTCTGTTGTCGAGATTTGTGTTACTCCAATGGATGGTAGCCTTGTCATTCTGGAAGGTAGTCTGTTGTCGAGATTTTTGTTACTCAAATGGATGGTAGCCTTGTATCTATGGAAGGTAGTCTTTCATTGAGATTTTTGTTACTCCAATGGATGGTAGCCTTGTCATTATGGAAGGTAGTATGTCATTGAGATTTTTTAAACTCCAATGGATGGTAGCCTTGTCATTATGGAAGGTAGTCTGTTGTTCAGATTTTTGTTACTCCAATGGATGCTAGCCTTGTCATTTTGGAAGGTAGTCTATTGTCGAAAATATTTTATTCCATTGGATGGTAGTCTTGTAATTATGGAAGGTACTCTGTTTTTGAGATTTTTGTTATTCCAATGGATGGTAGCCTTGTCATTATGGAAGGTAGTCTATTGTCGAGATTTATGATACTCCAATGGATGGTAGCCTTGTAATTATGGAAGGTAGTCTGTTGTCGAGATATTTTTTACTCCAATGTATGGTATCCTTGTCATTATGAAAGGTAGTCTGTCATTGAGATTTTTGTTACTCCAATGGATTGTAGCCTTGTCATTATGGAAGGTAGTCTGTTGTTCAGATTTTTGTTACTCCAATGGATGGTAGCCTTGTCATTATGGAAGGTAGTCTGTTGTCGAGAATATTTTATTCCATTGGATGGTAGCCTTGTCATTATGGAAGGTAGTCTGTTTTTAAGATTTTTGTTATTCCAATTTATGGTAACCTTTTCATTATGAAAGGTAGTCTTTTGTCGAGATTTCTGTTACTCCAATGGATAGTAGCCTTGTCATTATGGAAGGTAGTCTGTTGTTCATATTTTTGTTACTCTAATGGATGGTAACCTTGTCATTATGGAAGGTAGTCTGTTGTCGAGATTTTTGTTATTCCACTGGATGGTAGCCTTGTCATTATGGATGGTAGTCTGTTGTCAAGATTTTTGTTATTCCAATGGATGTAACCTTGTCATTATGGAAGGTAGTCTGTTGTCGAGATTTGTGTTACTCCAATGGATAGTAGCCTTGTCCTTATGGAAGGTAGTCTGTTGTCGAGATTTTTGTTACTCAAATTGATGGTAGCCTTGTATTTATAGAAGGTAGTATTTCGTTGAGATTTTTGTTACTCCAATGGATGGTAGCCTTGTCATTATGGAAGGTAGTCTATTCTCGAGATATTAGTTATTCCAATGGATTGTAGCCTTGTCATTATGGAAGTTAGTCTTTTGTCGAGATTTTTGTTACTCTAATGGATGGTAGCCTTGTCATTATGGAAGGTAGTATGTTTTTGAGATTTTTGTTATTCCAGTGGATGGTAACCTTGTCATTATGAAAGGTAGTCTTTTGTCGAGATTTTTGTTACTCCAATGGATGGTAGCCTTGTTATTATTGAATCTAGTCTATTGTCAATATCTTTGTTACTCCAATGGATGGTATCCTTGTCATTAAGGAAGGTAGTCTATTGTCGATATTTTTGTTCTTCCAATGGATGGTAGCCTTGTCATTATGGAAGGTAGTCTTTTGTCTAGATTTATGATACTCCAATGGATGGTAGCCTTGTAATTATGGAAGGTAGTCTGTTGTAGAGATATTTTTTACTCCAATGTATGGTAGCCTTGTCATTATGGAAGTTAGTCTTTCATTGAGATTTTTGTTACTCCAATGGATTGTAGCCTTTTCATTATGGAAGGTAGTCTGTTGTTCAGATTTTTGTTACTCCAATGGATGGTAGCCTTGTCACTATGGATGGTAGTTTGTTGTCGAGAATATTTTATTCCATTGGATGGTAGCCTTGTCATTATGGAAGGTAGTCTGTTTTTGAGATTTTTGTTATTCCAATGATTGGTAACCTTTTCATTATGAAAGGTAGTCTTTTGTCGAGATTTTTGTTATTCCACTGGATGGTAACCTTGTCATTATGGAAGGTAGTCTGTTGTTGAGATTTGTGTTACTCCAACGGATGGTAGCCTTGTCATTCTGGAAGGTAGTCTGTTGTCGAGATTTTTGTTACTCAAATGGATGGTAGCCTTGTATTTATGGAAGGTAGTCTTTCATTGAGATTTTTGTTACTCCAATGGATGGTAGCCTTGTCATTATGGAAGGTAGTATGTCATTGAGATTTTTTAAACTCCAATGGATGGTAGCCTTGTCATTATGGAAAGTAGTCTGTTGTTCAGATTTTTGTTACTCCAATGGATGCTAGCCTTGTCATTTTGGAAGGTAGTCTATTGTCGAAAATATTTTATTCCATTGGATGGTAGTCTTGTCATTATGGAAGGTACTCTGTTTTTGAGATTTTTGTTATTCCAATGGATGGTAGCCTTGTCATTATGGAAGGTAGTCTATTGTCGAGATTTATGATACTCCAATGGATGGTAGCCTTGTAATTATGGAAGGTAGTCTGTTGTCGAGATATTTTTTACTCCAATGTATGGTAGCCTTGTCATTATGGAAGGTAGTCTGTCATTGAGATTTTTGTTACTCCAATGGATTGTAGCCTTGTCATTATGGAAGGTAGTCTGTTGTTCAGATTTTTGTTACTCCAATGGATGGTAGCCTTGTCATTATGGAAGGTAGTCTGTTGTCGAGAATATTTTATTCCATTGGATGGTAGCCTTGTCATTATGGAAGGTAGTATGTTTTTGAGATTTTTGTTATTCCAATTTATGGTAACCTTTTCATTATGAAAGGTAGTCTTTTGTCGAGATTTCTGTTACTCCAATGGATAGTAGCCTTGTCATTATGGAAGGTAGTCTGTTGTTCATATTTTTGTTACTCTAATGGATGGTAACCTTGTCATTATGGAAGGTAGTCTGTTGTCGAGATTTTTGTTATTCCACTGGATGGTAGCCTTGTCATTATGGATGGTAGTCTGTTGTCAAGATTTTTGTTATTCCAATGGATGGTAACCTTGTCATTATGGAAGGTAGTCTGTTGTCGAGATTTGTGTTACTCCAATGGATAGTAGCCTTGTCCTTATGAAAGGTAGTCTGTTGTCGAGATTTTTGTTACTCAAATGGATGGTAGCCTTGTATTTATAGAAGGTAGTATTTCGTTGAGATTTTTGTTACTCCAATGGATGGTAGCCTTGTCATTATGGAAGGTAGTCTATTCTCGAGATATTAGTTATTCCAATAGATTGTAGCCTTGTCATTATGGAAGTTAGTCTTTTGTCGAGATTTTTGTTACTCTAATGGATGGTAGCCTTGTCATTATGGAAGGTAGTATGTTTTTGAGATTTTTGTTATTCCAATGGATGGTAACCTTGTCATTATGAAAGGTAGTCTTTTGTCGAGATTTTTGTTACTCCAATGGATGGTAGCCTTGTTATTATTGAATCTAGTCTATTGTCAATATCTTTGTTACTCTAATGGATGGTATCCTTGTCATTAAGGAAGGTAGTCTATTGTCGATATTTTTGTTCTTCCAATGGATGGTAGCCTTGTCATTATGGAAGGTAGTCTTTTGTCTAGATTTATGATACTCCAATGGATGGTAGCCTTGTAATTATGGAAGGTAGTCTGTTGTCGAGATATTTTTTACTCCAATGTATGGTAGCCTTGTCATTATGGAAGTTAGTCTTTCATTGAGATTTTTGTTACTCCAATGGATTGTAGCCTTTTCATTATGGAAGGTAGTCTGTTGTTCAGATTTTTGTTACTCCAATGGATGGTAGCCTTGTCACTATGGATGGTAGTTTGTTGTCGAGAATATTTTATTCCATTGGATGGTAGCCTTGTCATTATGGAAGGTAGTCTGTTTTTGAGATTTTTGTTATTCCAATGATTGTTAACCTTTTCATTATGAAAGGTAGTCTTTTGTCGAGATTTTTGTTATTCCACTGGATGGTAACCTTGTCATTATGGAAGGTAGTCTGTTGTCGAGATTTGTGTTACTCCAACGGATGGTAGCCTTGTCATTCTGGAAGGTAGTCTGTTGTCGAGATTTTTCTTACTCAAATGGATGGTAGCCTTGTATTTATGGAAGGTAGTCTTTCATTGAGATTTTTGTTACTCCAATGGATGGTAGCCTTGTCATTATGGAAGGTAGTATGTCATTGAGATTTTTTAAACTCCAATGGATGGTAGCCTTGTCATTATGGAAGGTAGTCTGTTGTTCAGATTTTTGTTACTCCAATGGATGCTAGCCTTGTCATTTTGGAAGGTAGTCTATTGTCGAAAATATTTTATTCCATTGGATGGTAGTCTTGTCATTATGGAAGGTACTCCGTTTTTGAGATTTTTGTTATTCCAATGGATGGTAGCCTTGTCATTATGGAAGGTAGTCTATTGTCGAGATTTATGATACTCCAATGGATGGTAGCCTTGTAATTATGGAAGGTAGTCTGTTGTCGAGATATTTTTTACTCCAATGTATGGTAGCCTTGTCATTATGGAAGGTAGTGTTTTGTTCATATTTTTGTTATTCCAATGGATGGTAGCCTTGTCATTATGGAAGGTAGTTTTTTGTCGAGATTTTTGTTACTCCAATGGATGTTAGCCTTGTCATTATGATGGGTGGTCTATTGTCGAGATTTTTGTTACCCAAATGGATGGTAGCCTGGTAATTATGGAATGTAGTCTGTTGTATAGATATTAGTTACTCCAATGGATGGTAGCCTTTTCATTATGGAAGGTAGACTGTCGTTGAGATTTTTTTTACTCCAATGGATGGTAACCTTGTCATTATGGAAGGTAGTCTTTTGTCTAGATTTGTGTTACTCCAATGGATGGTAGCCTTGTCATTATGGAAGGTGGTCTGTTGTCTAGATTTTTGTTATTCCAATGGATGGTAGCCTTGTCATTATTGAAGGTAGTCAGTCATTGAGATTTCTGTTACTCCAATGGATAGTAGCCTTGTCATTATGGAAGGTAGTGTGTTGTTCAGATTTTTGATACTCCAATGGATGGTAACCTTGTCATTATGGAAGGTAGTCTGTCGTCGATATTTGTGTTACTCCAATGTGTGGTAGCCTTGTCGTTATGGAAGGTAGTCTGTTGTCGATATTTTTGTTACTTAAATGTGATGGTAACCTTGTCTTTATGGAAGGTAGTCTGTCATTGAGATTAGTGTTACTCCAATGGATTGTAGCCTTGTCATTATTGAAGGTAGTATGTCGTTGATATTTTTGTTACTCCAATGGATGGTAGCCTTGTCATTATGGAAGGTAGTCTATTGTCGAGATATTTGTTGTTTCAATGGATTATAGCCTTGTCATTATGGAAGGTAGTCTTTTGTCGAGATTTTTGTTACTCCAATGGATGGTAGCCTTGTCATTATTGAAGTTAGTCTGTCGTTGAGATTTCTGTTACTCCAATGGATTGTAGCTTTGTCATTGGGGAAGGTAGTTTGTTCTTCAGATTTTTATTACTCCAATGGATGGTAACGTTGTGATTATGGAAGGTAGACTGTTGTGGAGATTTGTGTTATTCCATTGGATGGTAGCCTTGTCATTATGGAAGGTAGTCTGTTGTCGAGATTTTTCTTATTCCGATGGATGGTAACCTTGTCATTATGGAAGGTACTATTTTGTTGAGATTTTTGTTACTGCAATGGATGATAGCCTTGTCATTATGGAAGGTAGTCTGTTGTCGAGATTTTTGTTACTCCAATGGATGGTAGCCTTGTCATTATGGAAGGTAGTCTGTTGTCGAGATTTTTGTTATTCCAATGGATGGTAACCTTGTCATTATGGAAGGTAGTCTTTTGTCTAGATTTGTGTTACTCCAATGGATGGTAGCCTTGTCATTATGGAAGGTGGTCTGTTGTCTAGATTTTTGTTACTCCAATGGATGGTAGCCTTGTAATTATTGAAGGTGGTCTATTGTCGAGATTTTTGTTATTCCAATGGATGGTAGCCTTGTCATTATTGAAGGTAGTCAGTCATTGAGATTTCTATTACTCCAATGGATAGTAGCCTTGTCATTATGGAAGGTAGTCTGTTGTTCAGATTTTTGTTACTCCAATGGATGGTAACCTTGTCATTATGGAAGGTAGTCTGTCGTCGATATTTGTGTTACTCCAATGTGTGGTAGCCTTGTCGTTATGGAAGGTAGTCTGTTGTCGATATTTTTGTTACTTAAATGTGATGGTAACCTTGTCTTTATGGAAGGTAGTCTGTCATTGAGATTAGTGTTACTCCAATGGATTGTAGCCTTGTGATTATTGAAGGTAGTATGTCGTTGATATTTTTGTTACTCCAATGGATGGTAGACTTGTCATTATGGAAGGTAGTCTATTGTCGAGATATTTGTTGTTTCAATGGATTATAGCCTTGTCATTATGGAAGGTAGTCTTTTGTCGAGATTTTTGTTACTCCAATGGATGGTAGCCTTGTCATTATTGAAGTTAGTCTGTCGTTGAGATTTCTGTTACTCCAATGGATTGTAGCTTTGTCATTGGGGAAGGTAGTTTGTTCTTCAAATTTTTATTACTCCAATGGATGGTAACGTTGTGATTATGGAAGGTAGACTGTTGTGGAGATTTGTGTTATTCCATTGGATGGTAGCCTTGTCATTATGGAAGGTAGTCTGTTGTCGAGATTTTTATTATTCCGATGGATGGTAACCTTGTCATTATGGAAGGTACTATTTTGTTGAGATTTTTGTTACTGCAATGGATGATAGCCTTGTCATTATGGAAGGTAGTCTGTTGTCGAGATTTTTGTTACTCCAATGGATGGTAGCCTTGTCATTATGGAAGGTAGTCTGTTTTCGAGATTTGTTTTACTCCAATGGATGGTAGTCTTGTCATTATGGAAGGTAGTCTGTTGTCGATATTTATGATACTCCAATGGATCGTAGCCTTGTAATTATGGAAGGTAGTCTGTTGTCGAGATATTTTTTACTCCAATGGATGATAGCCTTGTCATTATGGAAGGTAGTATGTCGTTGAGATTTCTGTGACACCCCAAATTAATTCAAGTGTTAAATTATTAGGAATTTAATTATTAAATTAATTAAAGGCTTAATTAATAATATTTTGGATTAAATGGATGAAAGAATTATGAATTAAAAAGGAAGACTGGGGGGTGTAAGGTGGAATTAGAGGTGTGTGAAGTAAAAAGCTCTACTAAATAATTACTAATTTATTTCTATTATTTGGAAAATAATAAAAGGAAGAGAAAAAGAAGGTTATTTGGAGAGAAGTCATTATACGTGAAATTGGAGAAGAGAAGAGAAGAGAGGAAAAAGCCAAACGCCGTGAATTCGAAGGATCATCGCGAGGTAAGGGGTGATTTCATTTAGTTAATATTCCTTATAGATTTTGGGATCAATAGAATTGATTAAGCATGTTAGGAATCTCAATTTAGGATTTTCTAGGTTTGTAGAATTTGTCCCTAATGTTGTCAAATTGTGTGGAATTGAACCAATTGCATGATATAGGATTGTTAGGAGTGGTTGAATTGTGTTATTTGACATTATGTTGATGTTACTTGGGTGATTCTGGTGTTAATTGATGTGGTCATTCGTATGGGTATGAATTGGATGGAATTGGAATGAATAAATGCTGTCAAAATAGCAGATTTTGGCTCTGCAGGTCGCAGGAACCGGTTCCCAGTGGGGAGGAACCGGGTTCCACTGTGTAAAGTTACAAAAACTGGCAAAAACGCACGTAGGAACCGGTTCCTGTATAGGTAGGAATCGGGTTCCCAGTGTAAAATTTATGAATAAACTGACTTTTTACGTAGGAACCGGTTCCTGTATAGGTAGGAACCGGGTTCCCATACAATTTCCAGAAAGGTGAATTTTGAACTTCTCATGAAATGGTTCTTGCATATGTAGGAACCGGGTTCTGCTGTAACTTTTTGAAAAATACTAAACTTTGAAAATTCATAACTTTCAAACCGTAAGAACGATTGGAGTGGCGTTTCCGGCAATATTTCTTAAATTAAAAATACTATCTTATAAAATAAGAAAAATATTATTTTATAAAAATTATTTTAAAAAGAGTCAAATTCCCGATTTTTTTAAACTTTGGTATTTTGAGAATGATGTAGAATTGTTTGTAAATTGTTCTTATTTGGTGAATGAGAACTGATACTTATGTGTTGTGCCTGCTACCCATTATGATTGAGATGTGATCATGTGATATATTGGTTTTGGCATTATTTGGAATTATGTTGTGATCATATTCCGTTGATTTGATGTTACATGCTGGTGATGTGCATGCATATGCATTGTTTTGGTGAAGTTAATTCCCATTGTATGGAATTTGACTTGTATTGTCGTTAACCGATACCCGGGTGATGATGGGTGGTTAGGCTGGATTCGTGTCCGAGTGTTTATGGATGAATCTATGGTTGTTGTATCTAGTTGATGATGGATCAGTGTTGCTGTATCCGGTTGATGATGGATCAGTGTTGGGTGACTTGGTCACGTGTTGGTACCACATGCATTGTGTCTGCATTTGTCTTTGCATGGAATTGTAACATGTTAGGATGTCTTCCAGTGTTACAATTCTTTGGTTGATTATTGAATTGTGCATAATGACTTGTATGATTGAAACTGTGTGTTGAATCTGGATTTATGCTAAAATGGGTGAAATAATAAGCTTGTGATATAATGTTGATTGAGAAGCTTATAATGAATGTTAATTATGAGAAATCTCACCCTTACTTTAATGATTTCAGATTAAAGTTAGCAGCTCAGGAGTTGGTGAGGATGGCTCTAGAGCTATGTTACTTTAAGTCCGTGTGTCAGTGTCGTGCTCTGATAGGTTGTAACACTGGGGGAAACGTTTGAATGATGAGTTTTATTTTATACTCTATTGTTTAATTTATGTTAGGAATACTTATGAAGTGAAGTTATTCCGGTTTTGAGACATTTCCGCTGTGTAGAACATGATATTGATTTGAATATTTATCTTAATAATTCCTCCAGTAAAGCACGATAACTGTACATTTGAGGTTTTTATATTTATCTTGAATTGTGACATCCCTGTTTTCCATGTTACTCTAATTTAATTAATATATTCGCGGGTTATTTAGAAGGGGTGTTACAATAGTGGTATCAGAGCCTGGTTGGTCTTGTCTTGTGTCGTTATCCCTTTTTAATGCGACTAGTGTAAGATGACACTGTTGATACTTGTGTGCTGATGAGGCTGTTTTGTAATGTTATAGAACAATGGCCGGAAGAGGTAACGGAAGAAACGACGATGCTCTTGCTGAAGCATTGGGAATGTTGGCTGGAGTACTCGGAGGGAACCAGCAGGAAGCTGTGATTGGTGCTGACCGACAATTGGGGAATTTTCAGAGGAATAATCCTCCGTTGTTCAAGGGTGCACATGATCTCGAAGGTGATCATAAGTGGTTGAAGGAGATCGAGAGGATCTTCAGAGTAATTGACTGTGCTGAAGGGCTGAAGGTGAGATACGGAAATCACATGTTAGTAGAGGAAACTGATGACTGGTGGGTTGCTACCAGAATTGAAATGGAAGAAGATGGTATTGCATTGACTTGGGCTGTGTTCAGGAGGGCTTTTCTGAAGAGGTACTTTCCTGAGGACATTAGAGGCAAGAAGGAGATTGAGTTTCTGGAACTCATGCAGGGTAACAAGACTGTCAGTGAGTATGCTTCGAAGTTTACTGAGTTAGCGAAGTATTATGCTCATTATACTAACGATGCAGATGGAGAATTTTCCAAATGTATCAAGTTTGAGAAAGGTCTCCGTGATGAGATTAAGAAGGGTATTCAGTATCAGCATATCCGAAGATTTCCTGATCTGGTTGACTGTAGTAGGATTTTAGAGGAGGAACTTGCTAGCACTAAGTCGAATGCTCGAGGGTATGTTGTTAGGAAGGGTAAGCAACAGATGGATCATGGTAAGCCTTATGATAGAAGTAATCATAGACCCGGTGGTTTGAATAAGTTTGGTGGAGGAGATTCTAGTTCTTCTATTAAGTGCTACAAGTGTGGTGATACAGGACATCATATGGTGGATTGCAAAAGTAATGATAAGAAATGTTTCAAGTGTGGGAAACTCGGCCATGTCGCCAATGATTGCAGAGTAAGAGTGGTGACTTGTTACAACTGTGGTGAAGAAGGTCATACTCGTCCTCAATGTACAAAACCCAAGAAGGAGCAACCTGGTGGTAAAGTGTTTGCATTGTCTGGTTCAGAGACTAAGCCAGATGATCAGCTGATTAAAGGTACATGTTTTATTAATGACATACCTTTGATTGCGATTATTGATACTGGAGCTACGCATTCTTTTATTGCTTTGGATTGTGCTAAAAGATTGAATTTGGAAATTTCTAATATGGATGGAAGTATGGTTATTGATACTCCTGCGTCGGGGTCAGTGACTACTTCCTATGTTTGTAGGAATTGTCCTATTGTGATTTTTGGTAGGGGTTTCGGTATGGATTTGGTGTGCCTACCGTTAGAACAACTTGATATCATCCTTGGAATGAACTGGTTGGAATTTAACCAGGTTGATATCAATTGTTTTGCAAAGACGGTTATTTTTCCTGAAGAGGTTGGTGTCGAAGATGTGACTATGTCGGTTAAACAGATGAACCTAGCTGTGAAAGATTGTGCTGTGGTATTTATGTTATATTCTGCAATAGAAGCGGAGGGAAAAGAAAAGAGTGATGGATTGTCAGTGGTGAATGAATTTCCAGAGGTGTTTCCGGAAGACGTTAGTGAATTGCCACCTGAGAGGGAGGTAGAATTTACTATAGATTTGATTCCTGGAACTAGTCTGGTGTCGATGGCGCCTTTTCGTATTGCGGCATATGAATTAGCGGAGTTAAAGAAACAGTTGGAGGAATTACTTGAGAAGAAGTTTATTCGTCCGAGTGTTTCGCCGTGGGGTGCTCCGGTGTTGTTGGTTAAGAAGAAAGAAGGTTCAATGAGATTATGTGTTGATTACAGACAGCTGAATAAAGTTACAATCAAGAATCGGTATCCTTTGCCGAGGATCGATGATTTGATGGATCAACTAGTTGGAGCTTGTGTATTTAGTAAGATTGATATGAGATCTGGATATCATCAGATTTGTGTGAAGTCGGAAGATATTCAGAAGACTGCATTTAGAACGAGGTATGGACATTACGAGTATTCTGTTATTCCGTTTGGAGTTACTAATGCACCTGGTGTTTTCATGGAGTATATGAACAAGATATTTCATCCGTATCTTGATAAGTTTGTGGTGGTGTTCATTGATGATATTCTAATTTATTCGGAGAGCGATGAAGAGCATACAGAACATCTCTGAGTTGTATTGGAATTGTTGAAAGAGAAGAAGCTTTATGCGAAGTTGTCCAAGTGTGAATTCTGGTTAAGTGAAGTAAGTTTTCTTGGCCATGTAAATTCCAAGAATGGAATTGTTGTGGATCCTACGAAGGTAGAAGCAGTATCTCAGTGGGAAGCGCCGAAGAATGCTTCTGAGATCCGTAGTTTTTTGGGTCTTGCAGGTTATTACAGGAAGTTTATAGAAGGATTTTCCAAATTAGCGTTACCGTTGACTAAGTTAGCCAGGAAGGGTCAGATGTTTGTTTGGGATGTTGAATGTGAGAAAGGATTTCAAGAGCTGAAGAGGAGGTTGACAAGTGCTCCAATCTTGATTTTGCCAAATCAGACTAAGTCTTTTGTTGTGTATTGTGACGCATCATTAATGGGATTAGGTGATGTGTTGTGCAAGATAAGCAGGTGGTGGCTTATGCTAAGAGACAATTGAAAGTACATGAAAGGAATTATCCGACTCATGATTTGGAGTTGGCAGCTGTTGTGTTTTGTTTGGAAGTTGTGGATGCATTATTTATATGGTTCTCGATTTGAGGTGTTCAGTGATCACAAAAGTCTGAGGTATCTCTTTGATCAGAAAGAGTTGAATATAAGGCAGAGGAGATGGTTAGAATTTCTAAAGGATTATGATTTCGGTTTGAATTACCATCCTGGTAAGGCAAACGTTGTTGCGGATGCCTTGAGTAGGAAGTCCTTGCATATATCGATGTTAATGGTCCGTGAGTTAGATTTGGTTGAGCAGTTCAGAGATTTAAGTTTGGTATGTGAAACTACTCCGAATAGTGTGAAATTGGGTATGTTGAAACTGACTAGTGGTATTCTGGAAGAAATTCGGAATAGACAGAAGTCCGATGTTGGGTTAGTTGATAAATTGACATTGATCAACCAAGGTCAAGGAGGCGAGTTCCGGATTGATGAGAATGGTGTTATGAGATTTAGTAATAGGGTGTGTGTTTCGGATGTTGAAGAGGTTAAGAAGAGTATTTTGGAAGAAGGACATCGTAGTGGATTGAGTATTCATCCTGGTGCTACTAAAATGTACCATGATTTGAAGAAATTGTTTTGGTGGCCGGGAATGAAAAAGGAAATTGCTGAGTTTGTGTATGCTTGTTTGGTTTGTCAAAATTCGAAGATTGAGCATCAGAAACCGTCAGGATTGATGGAACCGTTGTTTGTTCCGGAATCGAAATGGGATGGAATCTCTATGGATTTTGTGTCTGGTTTTCCAAGGACATCGAAGAATTGTGATTCTATCTGGGTTATTGTTGATCGGTTGACGAAATCTGCTCACTTTATTCCGATAAGAATGGATTTTCCGATGGAAAGGTTGGCAGAATTGTATGTTGAGAAGATTGTGAGTTTGCACGGTATTCCTTCTAGTATTGTGTCGGATCGAGATCCGAGGTTTACATCTAAATTCTGGACGGGATTGCAAGAAGCTTTGGGTACTAAGTTGAGTTTGAGTTCCGCTTATCATCCACAGACAGATGGTCAGACGGAGAGAACGATTCAGTCGTTGGAAGATTTGTTAAGAGCTTGTGTGTTGGAGAAAGGTGGAGCTTGGGATAGTTATCTACCATTGATTGAGTTTACCTACAATAATAGTTTTCATTCGAGCATTGGTATGGCTCCATTTGAGGCATTGTATGGTAGGAGGTGTCAGACACCGTTGTGTTGGTATGAATCTGGAGAGAGTGCTGTGATTGGACTGGAAATTGTCCAACAGACCTCGGAAAAGATTAAGATGATTCAGGAGAAGATGAGGACTTCTCAGAGTCGTCAGAAAAGTTATCACGATAAGAGGAGGAAAGATCTTGAGTTTAGCGAAGGAGAACATGTTTTTATGCGAGTTACTCCGATGACTGGTATTGGTCGAGCTTTGAAGTCAAAGAAGTTGACTCCACGTTTTATTGGTCCATTTCAGATTACCAAGAGAGTTGGGAAAGTTGCTTATCAGATTGCTTTGCCGCCGTCACTTGCAAATTTGCATGATGTTTTTCATGTATCTCAGCTAAGGAAGTACATTGCTGATCCGTCTCATGAGATTCGGGTAGACGATATACAGGTACGAGAGAATTTGACTGTGGAAGCGGTACCTGCGAGAATTGAGGATCGGAATTTGAAGCAGTTGCGAGGCAAGGAGATCGCGTTGGTAAGAGTGGCTTGGGGAGGACCAGCAGATGGAAATGTCACTTGGGAGCTGGAGAGTCAGATGAAGAACTCGTATCCCGAACTGTTCGTCTAAGGTATGTTTTCGAGGACGAAAACTCTTTTAGTAGGGGAGAGTTGTGACACCCCAAATTAATTCAATTGTTAAATAATTATTAATTTAACTATTAAATTAATTAAAGGCTTAATTAATAATATTTTGGATTAAATGGATGAATTAATTATGAATTAAAAAGGAAGACCGGGGGGTGTAAGGTGGAATTAGAGGTGTGTGAAGTAAAAAGCTCTACTAAATAATTACTAATTTATTTCTATTATTTGGAAAATAATAAAAGGAAAAGAAAAAGAAGGTTATTTGGAAAGAAGTCATTATACGTGAAATTGGAGAAGAGAAGAGAAGAGAGGAAAAATCCAAACGCCGTGAATTCGAAGGATCATCGCGAGGTAATGGGTGATTTCATTTAGTTAATATGCCTTATAGATTTTGGCATCAATAGATTTGATTAAGCATGTTAGGAATCTCAATTTAGGATTGTCTAGGTTTGTAGAATTTGTCCCTAATGTTGTCAAATTGTGTGGAATTGAACCAATTGCATGATATATGATTGTTAGGAATGGTTGAATTATGTTATTTGACATTATGTTGATGTTACTTGGGTGATTCTGGTGTTAATTGATGTGGTCATTCGTATGGGTATGAATTGGATGGAATTGGAATGAATAAATGTAGTCAAAATAGCAGTTTTTGGCTCTGCAGGTCGCAGGAACGGGTCCCCAGTGGGGAGGAACCGGGTTCCACTGTGTAAACATACAAAAACTGGCAAAAACGCATGTAGGAACCGGTTCCTGTATAGGTAGGAACCGGGTTCCCAGTGTAAAATTTGTGAAGAAACTGACTTTTTACGTAGGAACTGGTTCCTGTATAGGTAGGAACCGGGTTCCCATACAATTTCCAGAAAGGTGAATTTTGAACTTCTCAGGAACCAGTTCCTGCATATGTAGGAACCGGGTTCTGCTGTAACTTTTTGAAAAATACTAAACTTTGAAAATTCATAACTTTCAAACCGTAAGTTCGATTTGAGTGCCGTTTCCGGCAGTATTTCTTAAATTAAAAATACTATCTTATAAAATAAGAAAAATATTATTTTATAAAAATTATTTTAAAAAGAGTCGAATTCCCGATTTTTGTAAACTTTGGTATTTTGAGAATGATGTAGAATTGTTTGTAAATTGTTCTGATTTGGTGAATGAGAACTGATACTTATGTGTTGTGCCTGCTATCCATTATGATTGAGATGTGATCATGTGATATATTGGTTTAGGCATTATTTGGAATTATGTTGTGATCATATTCCGTTGATTTGATGTTGCATGCTGGTGATGTGCATGCATATGCATTGTTTTGGTGAAGTTAATTCCCATTGTGTGGAATTTGACTTGTATTGCCGTTAACTAATACCCGTGTGATGATGGGTGGTTAGGCTGGATTCGTGTCCGAGTGTTTATGGACAAATCGATGGTTGTTGTATCCAGTTGATGATGGATCAGTGTTGCTGTATCTGGTTGATGATGGATCAGTGTTAGGTGACTTGGTCACGTGTTGGTACCACATGCATTGTGTCTTTATTTGTGTTTGCATGGAATTGTAACATGTTAGGATGTCTTCTAGTGTTACAATTCTTTGGTTGAATATTGAATTGTGCATAATGACTTGTATGATTGAAACTGTGTGTTGAATCTGGATTTATGCTAAAATGGGTGAAATAATATGCTTGTGATATAATGTTGATTGAGAAGCTTATAATGCATGTTAATTATGAGAAATATCACCCTTACTTTAATGATTTCAGATTAAAGTCAGCAGCTCAAGAGTTAGTGAGGATGGCTCTAGAGCTATGTTACTTTAAGTCCGCGTGACAGTGTCGTGCTCTGATAGGTTGTAACACTGGGGGAAACGTTTGAATGATGAGTTTTATTTTATACTCTATTGTTTAATTTATGTTGGGAATACTTATGAAGTGAAGTTATTCTGTTTTTGAGACATTTCCGCTGTGTAGAACATGATATTGATTTGAATATTTATCTTAATAATTCCTCCAGTAAAGCACAATAACTGTAGATTTGAGGTTTTTATATTTATCTTGAATTGTGACATCCCTGTTTTCCATGTTACTCAGATTTAATTAATATATTCGCGGGTTATTTAAAAGGGGTGTTACAATTTCTGTTACTCCAATGGATTGTAGCCTTGTCATTATGGAAGGTAGTCTATTGTTCAGATTTTTGTTACTCCAATGGATGGTAGCCTTGTCATTATTGAAGGTAGTCTTTTGTCTAGATTTTTATTACTCCAATGGATGGTAGCCTTGTCACTATTGAAGTTAGTCTATTGTCAATATCTTTTTTACTCCAATGGATGGTAGCCTTATCATTATGGAAGGTAGTCTATTGTCGATATTTTTTTTATTCCAATGGATGGTAGCCTTGTCATTATGGAAGGTAGTCTGTTGTCGAAATTTATGATACTCTAATGGATGGTAGCCTTGTAATTATGGAAGGTAGTCTGTTGTCGAGATTTTTTTTACTCCAATGGATGGTTGCCTTATCATTATGGAAGGTAGTCTATCGTTGAGATTTCTCTTACTCCAATGGATTGTAGCCTTGTCATTATGGAAGGTAATTTGTTGTTCCGATTTTTGTTACTCCAATGGATGGTAGCCTTGTCATTATGGAAGGTAGTCTGTTGTCGAGAATATTTTATTCCATTGGATGGTAGCCTTGTCATTATGGAAGGTAGTCTGTTTTTAAGATTTTTGTTATTCCAATGGATGGTAACCTTGTCATTATGAAAGGTAGTCTTTTGTTGAGATTTTTGTTACTCCAATCAATGGTAGCCTTGTCATTATTGAAGGTATTTTAGTGTCAATATCTTTGTTACTCCAATGGATGGTAGCCTTGTCATTGTGGAACGTAGTCTATTGTCGAGATTTTTTTTACCCAAATGGATCGTAGCCTTGTAATTATGGAAGGTAGTGTGTTGTAGAGATTTTTGTTACTCCAATGGATTTTAGCCTTTTCATTATGGAAGGTAGTCTGTCATTGATATTTCTGTTACTCCAATGGATGCTAGCCTTGTCATTATTGAATGTAGTCTAAAGTCGAGATTTTTGTTATTCCAATGGATGGTAACCTTGTCATTATGGAAGGTAGTCTTTTTTCTAGATTTTTAATACTCCAATGGATGGTAGCCATGTCATTATTGAAGGTGGTCTGATGTCGATATCTTTGTTACTCCAAAGGATAGTAGCCTTGTCATTATGGAAGGTAGTCTATTGTCGAGATTTTTGTTATTCCAATGGATGATAGCCTTGTCATTATTGAAGGTAGTCGGTCGTTTAGATTTCTGTTACTCAAATTGATATTACCCTTGTCATTATGGAAGGTAGTCTGTTGTTCAGATTTTTGTTACTCCAATGGATGGTAACCTTGTCATTATGGAAGGTAGTCTGTCGTTGATATTTGTGTTACTCCAATGTGTGGTAGCCTTGTCGTTATGGAAGGTAGTCCGTTGTCGAGATTTTTGTTACCTAAATGGATGGTAGCCTTCTCTTTATGGAAGGTAGTTTGTCGTTGAGATTAGTGTTACTCCAATGGATTGTAGCCTTGTCATTATGGAAGGTAGTATGTCGTTGAAATTTTTTTTACTCCAATGGATGGTAGCCTTGTCATTATGGAAGGTAGTCTATTGTCGAGATATTTGTTATTCCAATGGATTGTAGCCTTGTCATTATGGAAGGTAGTCTTTTGTCGAGATTTTTGTTACTCCAATCGATGGTAGCTTGGTCATTAGGGAAGGTAGTTTGTTCTTCAGATTTTTATTACTCCAATGGATGGTAGCCTTGTGATTATAGAAGGTAGACTGTTGTCGAGATTTTTGTTATTCCATTGGATGTTAGACTTGTCATTATGGAAGGTAGTCTATTGTCGAGATTTTTATTATTCCGATGGATGGTAACCTTGTCATTATGGAAGGTAGTCTGTTATCGAGATTTTGTTACTCAAATGGATGGTAGCCTTGTCATTATGGAACATAGTCTGTTGTCGATATTTTTTTGACTCCAATGGATGTAGCCTTGTCATTATGGAAGGTAGTCGGTTGTTGAGATTTCTGTTACTCCAATGGACGGTAGCCTTGTCATTATGGAAGGTAGTATGTTGTCGAGAATATTTTATTCCATTAGATGGTAGCCTTGTCATTATGGAAGGTAGTCTATTTTTGACATTTTTATTATTCCAATGGATGGTAACCTTGTCATTGTGAAAGGTAGTATGTTGTCGAGATTTTGTTACTCTAATGGATGGTAGCCTTGTCATTATGGAACATATTCTGTTGTCGAGATTTTTGATACTCCAATGGATGGTAGCCTTCTAATTATGGAAGGTAGTCTGTTGTAGAGATTTTTTTTACTCCAATGGATGGTAGCCTTGTCATTATGGAAGGTAGACTGTCGTTGAGATTTTTGTTACTCTAATGGATTGTAGCCTTGTCACTATGGAAGGTAGTATGTTGTTCAGATTTTTTTTACTCCAATGGATGGTAACCTTGTCATTATGAAAGGTAGTCTTTTGTCCAGATTTTTATTACTCCAATGGATGGTAGCCTTGTCATTATTGAAGATAGTCTATTGTCGATATCTTTGTTACTCCAATGGATGGTAGCCTTGTCATTATTGAAGTTAGTCTGTCGTTGAGATTTCTGTTACTCCAATGGATTGTAGCTTTGTCATTAGGGAAGGTAGTTTGTTCTTCAGATTTTTATTACTCCAATGGATGGTATCCTTATGATTATGGTAGGTAGACAGTTATCGAGATTTTTGTTATTCCATTGGATGGTATCCTTGTCATTATGGAAGGTAGTCTATTGTCGAGATTTTTATTATTCCGATGGATGGTAACCTTGTCTTTATGGAAGGTAGTATTTTGTCGATATTTTTGTTATTGCAATGGATGATAGCCTTGTCATTATGGAAGGTAGTCCGTTGTCGAGATTTTTGTTACTCCAATGGATGTTAGGCTTGTCATTATGGAAAGTAGTCTGTTATCGAGATTTTTTTACTCTAATGGATGGTAGCCTTTTCATTATGGAGCATAGCCTGTTCTCGATATTTTTTTTACTCCAATGGATGGTAGCCTTGTCATTATGGAAGGTAGTCGGTTGTTTAGATTTCTGTTACTCCAATGGACGGTAGCCTTGTCATCATGGAAGGTAGTAGGTTGTTCAGGTTTTTTACTACAATGGATGATAGCCTTGTCATTATGGAAGGTAGTCTATTGTCGAGATTTTTGTTATTCCAATGGATGGTGGCCTTGTCATTATGGAAGGTAGTCTATTGTCGAGATTTTTGATACTCCAATGGATGGTAGCCTTGTAATTATGGAAGGTAGTCTGTTTTCGAGATTTGTTTTACACCAATGGATGGTAGTCTTGTCATTATGGAAGGTAGTCTGTAGTTGAGATTTCTGTTACTGCAATGGATTGTAGCCTTGTCATTATGGAAGGTTGTATGTTCATATTTTTGGTACTCCAATGGATGGTAGCCTTGTCATTATGGAAGGTAGTCTGTTCATATTTTTGTTACTCCAATGGATGGTAGCCTTTTCATTATGGAAGGTAGTATGTTGTCGAGAATATTTTATTTCATTAGATGGTAGCCTTGTCATTATGGAAGGTAGTCTATTTTTTGAGATTTTTATTACTCTAATGGATGGTAGCCTTGTCATTATGGAACATAGTCTATTGTCGAGATTTTTGATACTCCAATGGATGGTAGCCTTCTAATTATGGAAGGTAGTCTATTGTAAAGATTTTTTTTTACTCCAATGGATGGTAGCCTTGTCATTATGGAAGGTAGTCTGTCGTTGAGATTTTTGTTACTCCAATGGATTGTAGCCTTGTCATTATGGAAGGTAGTCTGTTGATCAGATTTTTGTTACTCCAATGGATTGTAACCTTGTCATTATGAAAGGTAGTCTTTTGTCCAGATTTTTGTTACTCCAATGGATGGTAGCCTTGTCATTATGGAAGGTAGTTTTTTGTAGAGATTTTTGTTACTTCAATGGATGGTATCTTGTCATTATGGAAGGTAGTCTATTGTCGAGATTTTTGTTACCCAAATGGATGGTAGCCTTTTAATTATGGAAGGTAGTCTGTTGTAGAGATTTTTGTTTCTCCAATGGATAGTAGCCTTTTCATTATGGAAGGTAGTCTGTTGTTCAGATTTCTGTGACTCCAATGGATTGTAGCCTTGTCATTATGGATGGTAGTCTATTGTCGATATTTTTGTTATTCCAATGGATAGTAGCCTTGCCATTATGGAAGATAGTTTGTTGTTCAGATTTTTGTTACTCCAATGGATGGTAACCTTGTCATTATGGAAGGTAGTCTATTGTCGATATTTTTTTTATTCCATTGGATGGTAACCTTGTCATTATGGAAGGTAGTCTGTTGTCGAGATTTGTGTTACTCCAATGTATGGTAGCCTTGTCGTTATGGAAGGTAGTCTATTGTCGAGATTTTTGTTACTCAAATGGATGGTAGCCTTGTCTTTATGTAAGGTAGTTTGTCATTGAGATTTTTGTTACTCCAATGGATGGTAGCCTTGTCATTATGGAAGGTAGTTTGTTTTTGAGATTTTTGTTATTCCAATGGATGTTAACCTTGTTATTATGGAAGGTAGTATTTTGTCGAGATTTTTGTTACTCCAATGGATGATGGCCTTGTCATTATTGAGGTTAGTCTGTCTTTGATATTTTTGTTACTCCAATGGATGATAGCCTTGTCATTATGGAAGGTAGTCTATTGTCGAGATTTGTGTTACTCCAATGTATGGTAGCCTTGTCGTTATGGAAGGTAGTCTGTCGTTGAGATTTTTGTTACTTTAATGGATGGTAGCCTTGTCCTTATGGAAGGTAGTATGTCGTTGAGATATTTGTTACTCCAATGGATGGTAGCCTTGTCATTATGGAAGGTAGTCTATTGTCGAGATATTTGTTATTCCAATGTATTGTAGCCTTGTCATTATGGAAGGTAGTCTTTTGTCGAGATTTTTGTTATTTCAATGGATGGTAGCCTTGTCATTATTGAAGGTAGTCTGTTGTCGAGATTTATGATACTCCAATGGATAGTAGCCTTGTCATTATGGAAGGTAGTCTGTTGTTCATATTTTTGTTACTCTAATGGATGGTAGCCTTTTCATTATGGAAGGTAGTCTGTTGTCGAGATTTTTGTTATTACATTGGATGGTAGCCTTTCATTATGGAAGGTAG
Organism: Vicia faba; assembly: GCA_948472305.1. NCBI lineage: Eukaryota > Viridiplantae > Streptophyta > Magnoliopsida > Fabales > Fabaceae > Vicia > Vicia faba. Next base: position 559,660,986 of record OX451739.1, read on the forward strand.
ATTGTTGTTGGGAATTTTTTTTCTCCAATGGATAGTCGCCTTGTCATTACGGAAGGTAGTCGGTCGTTGAGATTTTTGTTACTCCAATGGATGGTAGCCTTGTCATTATGGAAGGTAGTCTATTGTCGATATTTTTGTTATTCCAATGGATGGTAGCCTTGTCATTATGGAAGGTAGTCTTTTGTCTAGATTGTTGTTACTCCAATGGATGGTAGCCTTGCCATTATTGAAGGTAGTCTGTTGTCGATATCTTTGTTACTCAAATGGATGATAGCCTTGTAATTGTGAAAGGTAGTCTGTTGTTCAAATTTTTGTTACTCCAATGGATGGTAGCCTTGTCATTATGAAAGGTAGTCTATTGTCGAGATTTTTGTTATTTCAATGGATGGTAGCCTTGTCATTATTGAAGGTAGTCGGTCGTTGAGATTTCTGTTACTCCAATGGATAGTAGCCTTGTCATTATGGAAGGTAGTATGTTGTTCATATTTTTGTTACTCTAATGGATGGTAACCTTGTCATTATGGAAGGTAGTCTGTTGTCGAGATTTTTGTTATTCCATTGGATAGTAGCCTTGTCATTATGGAAGGTAGACTGTTGTCGATATTTTTGTTATACCAATGGATGGTAACCTTGTCATTATGGAAGGTAGTCTGTTTTCGAGATTTGTGTTACTCCAACGGATGGTAGCCTTGTCATTATGGAAGGTAGTTTATTGTTGATATTTTTGTTATTCCAATAGATGGTAGCCTTGTCATTATGGAAGGTAGTTTGTTGTCGATATCTTTGTTACTCAAATGGATGATAGCCTTGTAATTGTGAAAGGTATTCTGTTGTTCAGATTTTTGTTACTCTAATGGATGGTAGCCTTGTCATTATGGAAGGTAGTCTATTGTGGAGATTTTTTTTATTTCAATGGATGGTAGCCTTGTCATTATTGAAGGTAGTCGGTCATTGAGATTTCTATTACTCCAATGGATAGTAGCCTTGTCATTATGGAAGGTAGTCTGTTATTCATATTTTTGTTACTCTAATGGATGGTAACCTTGTCATTATGGAAGGTAGTCTGTTGTCGAGATTTTTGTTATTCCATTGGATAGTAGCCTTGTCATTATGGAAGGTAGACTATTGTCGATATTTTTGTTATACCAATGGATGGTAACCTTGTCATTATGGAAGGTAGTCTGTTTTCGAGATTTGTGTTACTCCAACGGTTGGTAGCCTTGTCATTATGGAAGGTAGTCTATTGTTGATATTTTTGTTATTCCAATGGATGGTAGCCTTGTCATTATGGAAGGTAGTTTGTTGTCGATATCTTTGTTACTCAAATGGATGATAGCCTTGTAATTGTGAAAAGTATTTTGTTGTTCATATTTTTGTTACTCCAATGGATGGTAGCCTTCTCATTATGAAAGGTAGTCTATTGTTGAGATTTTTGTTATTTCAATGGATGGTAGCCTTGTCATTATTGAAGGTACTCGGTCGTTGAGATTTCTGTTACTCCAATGGATGGTAGCCTTGTCATTATGGAAGGTAGTCTGTTGTTCATATTTTTGTTACTCTAATGGATGGTAACCTTGTCATTATGGAAGGTAGTCTGTTGTCGAGATTTTTTTTATTCCATTGGATGGTATCCTTTTCATTATGGAAGGTAGACTGTTGTTGGGATTTTTTTTACTCCAATGAATAGTAGCCTTGTCATTATGGAAGGTAGTCGGTCGTTGAGATTTTTGTTACTCCAATGGATGGTAGCCTTGTCATTATGGAAGGTAGTCTGTTGCTCATATTTTTGTTACTCTAATGGATGGTAACCTTGTCATTATGGAAGGTAGTCTGTTGTCGAGATTTTTGTTATTCCATTGGATAGTAGCCTTGTCATTATGGAAGGTAGACTGTTGTCGATATTTTTGTTATACCAATGGATGGTAACCTTGTCATTATGGAAGGTAGTCTGTTTTCGAGATTTGTGTTACTCCAACGGATGGTAGCCTTGTCATTATGGAAGGTAGTCTATTGTTGATATTTTTGTTATTCCAATGGATGGTAGCCTTGTCATTATGGAAGGTAGTTTGTTGTCGATATCTTTGTTACTCAAATGGATGATAGCCTTGTAATTGTGAAAGGTATTCTGTTGTTCAGATTTTTGTTACTCCAATGGATGGTAGCCTTGTCATTATGGAAGGTAGTCTATTGTTGAGAGTTTTTTTTATTTCAATGGATGGTAGCCTTTTCATTATTGAAGGTAGTCGGTCGTTGAGATTTCTATTACTCCAAAGGATAGTAGCCTTGTCATTATGGAAGGTAGTCTGTTGTTCATATTTTTGTTACTCTATTGGATGGTAGCCTTGTCATTATGGAAGGTAGACTATTGTCGATATTTTTGTTATACCAATGGATGGTAACCTTGTCATTATGGAAGGTAGTCTGTTTTCGAGATTTGTGTTACTCCAACGGATGGTAGCCTTGTCATTATGGAAGGTAGTCTATTGTTGATATTTTTGTTATTCCAATGGATGGTAGCCTTGTCATTATGGAAGGTAGTTTGTTGTCGATATCTTTGTTAATCAAATGGATGATAGCCTTGTAATTGTGAAAGGTATTATGTTGTTCATATTTTTGTTACTCCAATGGATGGTAGCCTTGTCATTATGAAAGGTAGTCTATTGTTGAGATTTTTGTTATTTCAATGGATGGTAGCCTTGTCATTATTGAAGGTAGTCGGTTGTTGAGATTTCTGTTACTCCAATGGATAGTAGCCTTGTCATTATGGAAGGTAGTCTATTGTTCATATTTTTGTTACTCTAATGGATGGTAACCTTGTCATTATGGAAGGTAGTCTGTTGTCGAGATTTTTGTTATTCCATTGGATGGTAGCCTTGTAATTATGGAAGGTAGACTGTTGTTGGGATTTTTTTTACTCCAATGGATAGTAGCCTTGTCATTATGGAAGGTAGTCGGTCGTTGAGATTTTTGTTACTCCAATGGATGGTAGCCTTGTCATTATGGAAGGTAGTTTATTGTCGATATTTTTGTTATTCCAATGGATGGTAGCCTTGTCATTATGGAAGGTAGTCTTTTTTCTAGATTGTTGTTACTCCAATGGATGGTAGCCTTGCCATTATTGAAGGTAGTCTGTTGTCGATATCTTTGTTACTCAAATGGATGATAGCCTTGTAATTGTGAAAGGTAGTCTGTTGTTCAGATTTTTGTTACTCCAATGGATAGTAGCCTTGTCATTATGGAAGGTAGTCTGTTGTTCATATCTTTGTTACTCTAATGGATGGTAACCTTGTCATTATAGAAGGTAGTCTGTTGTCGAGATTTTTATTATTCCATTGGATGGTAGCCTTGTCATTATGGAAGGTAGACTGTTGTCGATATTTTTGTTATACCAATGGATGGTAACCTTGTCATTATTGAAGGTAGTCTGTTTTCGAGATTTTTGTTACTCCAACGGATGGTAGCCTTGTCATTATGGAAGGTAGTCTATTGCTGATATTTTTGTTATTCCAATGGATGGTAGCCTTGCCATTATGGAAGGTAGTTTGTTGTCGATATCTTTGTTACTCAAATGGATGATAGCCTTGTAATTGTGAAAGGTATTCTGTTGTTCAGATTTTTGTTACTCCAATGGATGGTAGCCTTGTCATTATGGAAGGTAGTCTATTGTCGATATTTTTTTTATTTCAATGGACGGTAGCCTTGTCATTATTGAAGGTAGTCGGTCGTTGAGATTTCTATTACTCCAATGGATAGTAGCCTTGTCATTATGGAAGGTAGTCTGTTGTTCATATTTTTGTTACTCTAATGGATGGTAACCTTGTCATTATGGAAGGTAGTATGTTGTCGAGGTTTTTGTTATTCCATTGGATGGTAGCCTTGTTATTATGGAAGGTAGATTGTTGTCGATATTTTTTTTATACCAATGGATGGTAACCTTGTCATTATGGAAGGTAGTCTATTGTGGAGATTTGTGTTACTCCAATGTATGGTAGCCTTGTCGTTATGGAAGGTAGTCTGTCTTTGAGATTTCTGTTACTCCAATGGATAGTAGCCTTGTCATTATGGAAGGTAATATGTTGTTCATATTTTTGTTACTCCAATGGATGGTAACCTTGTCATTATGGAAGGTAGTCAATTGTCGAGATTTTTGTTATTCCACTGGATGGTAGCCTTGTCATTATGGAAGGTAGTCTGTTGTCAAGAATTTTGTTATTCCAATGGTTGGTAACCTTGTCATTATGGAAGGTAGTCTGTTGTCGAGATTTGTGTTACTCCAATGGATAGTAGCCTTGTCCTTATGGAAGGTAGTCTATTGTTGAGATTTTTGTTACTCAAATGGATGGTAGCCTTGTATTTATGGAAGGTAGTATTTCGTTGAGATTTTTGTTACTCCAATGGATGGTAGCCTTTTCATTATGGAAGGTAGTCTATTCTCGAGATATTTGTTATTCCAATGGATTATAGCCTTGTCATTATGGAAGGTAGTCTTTTGTCGAGATTTTTGATACTCTAATGGATGGTAGCCTTGTCATTATGGAAGGTAGTATGTTTTTGAGATTTTTTTTATTCCAATGGATGGTAACCTTGTCATTATGAAAGGTAGTCCTTTGTCGAGATATTTGTTACTCCAATGGATGGTAGCCATGTCATTATTGAAGGTAGTCTATTGTCAATATATTTGTTACTCCAATGGATGGTATCCTTGTCATTAAGGAAGGTAGTCTATTGTCGAGATTTTTTTTATTCCAATGGATGGTAGCCTTGTCATTATGGAAGGTAGTCTGTTGTCGAGATTTATGATACTCCAATGGATGGTAGCGTTGTAATTATGGAAGGTAGTCTATTGTCGAGATATTTTTTACTCCAATGTATGGTAGCATTGTCATTATGGAAGGTAGTCTGTCATTGAGATTTTTGTTACTCCAATGGATTGTAGCCTTGTCATTATGGAAGTTAGTCTGTTGGTCATATTTTTGTTACTCCAATGGATGGTAGCATTGTCATTATGGAAGGTATTCTGTTGTCGAGAATATTTTATTCCATTGGATGGTAGCCTTGTCATTATGGAAGGTAGTCTGTTTTTGAGATTTTTGTTATTCCAATGGATGGTAATCTTTTCATTATGAAAGGTAGTCTTTTGTCGAGATTTTTGTTATTCCATTGGATGGTAGCCTTGTCATTATGGAAGGTAGTCTGTTGTCGAGATTTTTGTTATTCCAATCGATGGTAACCTTGTCATTAGGGAAGGTAGTCTATTCTCGAGATATTTGTTATTCCAATGGATTGTAGCCTTGTCATTATGGAAGGTAGTCTTTTGTCGAGATTTTTGTTACTCTAATGGATGGTAGCATTGTCATTATGGAAGGTAGTATGTGTTTGAGATTTTTGTTATTCCAATGGATGGTAACCTTGTCATTATGAAAGGTAGTCTTTTGTCGAGATATTTGTTACTCCAATGGATGGTAGCCTTGTCATTATTGAAGGTAGTCTATTGTCAATATCTCTGTTACTCCAATGGATGGTATCCTTGTCATTAAAGAAGGTACTCTATTATCGATATTTTTGTTATTCCAATGGATGGTAGCCTTGTCATTATGGAAGGTAGTCTGTTGTCGAGATTTATGATACTCCAATGGATGGTAGCCTTGTAATTATGGAAGGTAGTCTGTTTTCGAGATATTTTTTACTCCAATGTATGGTAGCCTTGTCATTATGGAAGGTAGTCTGTCATTGAGATTTTTGTTACTCCAATAGATTGTAGCCTTGTCATTATGAAAGGTAGTCTATTGTTCACATTTTTGTTACTCCAATGGATGGTAGCCTTGTCATTATGGAAGGTAGTCTATTGTCGAGAATATTTTATTCCATTGGATGGTAGCCTTGTCATTATGGAAGGTAGTCTGTTTTTGAGATTTTTGTTATTCCAATTTATGGTAACCTTTTCATTATGAAAGGTAGTCTTTTGTCGAGATTTTTGTTATTCCACTGGATGGTAGCCTTGTCATTATGGAAGGTAGTCTGTTGTCGAGATTTTTGTTATTCCAATGGATGGTAACCTTGTCATTATGGAAGGTAGTCTATTCTCGAGATATTTGTTATTCCAATGGATTGTAGCCTTGTCATTATGGAAGGTAGTCTTTTGTCGAGATTTTTGTTACTCTAATGGATGGTAGCATTGTCATTATGGAAGGTAGTATGTTTTTGAGATTTTTGTTATTCCAATGGATGGTAACCTTGTCATTATGAAAGGTAGTCTTTTGTCGAGATATTTGTTAATCCAATGGATGGTAGCCTTGTCATTATTGAAGGTAGTCTATTGTCAATATCTTTGTTACTCCAATGGATGGTATCCTTGTTATTCCAATGGATGATAGCCTTGTCATTATGGAAGGTAGTCTGTTGTCGAGATTTATGATACTCCAATGGATGGTAGCCTTGTAATTATGGAAGGTAGTCTGTTGTCGAGATATTTTTTACTCCAATGTATGGTAGCCTTGTCATTATGGAAGGTAGTCTGTCATTGAGATTTTTGTTACTCCAATGGATTGTAGCCCTGTCATTATGGAAGGTAGTATGTTGTTCATATTTTTGTTACTCCAATGGATGGTGGCATTGTCATTATGGAAGGTAGTCTGTTGTCGAGAATATTTTATTCCATTGGATGGTAGCCTTGTCATTATGGAAGGTACTCTGTTTTTGAGATTTTTGTTATTCCAATGGATGGTAACCTTTTCATTATGAAAGGTTGTCTTTTGCCGAGATTTTTGTTATTCCACTGGATGGTAACCTTGTCATTATGGAAGGTAGTCTATTGTCGAGATTTTTGTTATTCCAATCGATGGTAACCTTGTCATTATGGAAGGTAGTCTATTCTCGAGATATTTGTTATTCCAATGGATTGTAGCATTGTCATTATGGAAGGTAGTCTTTTGTCGAGATTTCTGTTACTCTAATGGATTGTAGCATTGTCATTATGGAAGGTAGTATGTGTTTGAGATTTTTGTTATAACAATGGATGGTAACCTTGTCATTATGAAAGGTAGTCTTTTGTCGAGATATTTGTTACTCCAATGGATGGTAGCCTTGTCATTATTGAAGGTAGTCTATTGTCAATATCTCTGTTACTCCAATGGATGGTATCCTTGTCATTAAGGAAGTTAGTCTATTGTCGATATTTTTGTTATTCCAATGGATGGTAGCCTTGTCATTACGGAAGGTAGTCTGTTGTCGAGATTTATGATACTCCAATGGATGGTAGCCTTGTAATTATGGAAGGTAGTCTGTTGTCGAGATATTTTTTACTCCAATGTATGGTAGCCTTGTCATTATGGAAGGTAGTCTGTCATTGAGATTTTTGTTACTCCAATGGATTGTAGCCTTGTCATTATGGAAGGTAGTCTGTTGTTCAGATTTTTGTTACTCCAATGGATGGTAGCATTGTCATTATGGAAGGTAGTCTGTTGTCGAGAATATTTTATTCCATTGGATGGTAGCCTTGTCATTATGGAAGGTAGTCTGTTTTTGAGATTTTTGTTATTCCAATGGATGGTAACCTTTTCATTATGAAAGGTTGTCTTTTGCCGAGATTTTTGTTATTCCACTAGATGGTAACCTTGTCATTATGGAAGGTAGTCTGTTGTCGAGATTTTTGTTATTCCAATCGATGGTAACCTTGTCATTATGGAAGGTAGTCTATTCTCGAGATATTTGTTATTCCAATGGATTGTAGCGTTGTCATTATGGAAGGTAGTCTTTTGTCGAGATTTCTGTTACTCTAATGGATGGTAGCATTGTCATTATGGAAGGTAGTATGTGTTTGAGATTTTTGTTATAACAATGGATGGTAAACTTGTCATTATGAAAGGTAGTCTTTTATCGAGATATTTGTTACTCCAATGGATGGTAGCCTTGTCATTATTGAAGGTAGTCTATTGTCAATATCTCTGTTACTCCAATGGGTGGTATCCTTGTCATTAAGGAAGGTAGTCTATTGTCGATATTTTTGTTAATCCAATGGATGGTAGCCTTGTCATTACGGAAGGTAGTCTGTTGTCGAGATTTATGATACTCCAATGGATGGTAGCCTTGTAATTATGGAAGGTAGTCTGTTGTCGAGATATTTTTTACTCCAATGTATGGTAGCCTTGTCATTATGGAAGGTAGTCTGTCATTGAGATTTTTGTTACTCCAATGGATTGTAGCCTTGTCATTATGGAAGGTAGTCTGTTGTTCAGATTTTTGTTACTCCAATGGATGGTAGCATTGTCATTATGGAAGGTAGTCTGTTGTCGAGAATATTTTATTCCATTGGATGGTAGCCTTGTCATTATGGAAGGTAGTCTGTTTTTGAGATTTTTGTTATTCCAATGGATGGTAACCTTTTCATTATGAAAGGTTGTCTTTTGCCGAGATTTTTGTTATTCCACTGGATGGTAACCTTGTCATTATGGAAGGTAGTCTGTTGTCGAGATTTTTGTTATTCCAATCGATGGTAACCTTGTCATTATGGAAGGTAGTCTATTCTCGAGATATTTGTTATTCCAATGGATTGTAGCCTTGTCATTATGGAAGGTAGTCTTTTGTCGAGATTTCTGTTACTCTAATGGATGGTAGCATTGTCATTATGGAAGGTAGTATGTGTTTGAGATTTTTGTTATAACAATGGATGGTAACCTTGTCATTATGAAAGGTAGTCTTTTGTCGAGATATTTGTTACTCCAATGGATGGTAGCCTTGTCATTATTGAAGGTAGTCTATTGTCAATATCTCTGTTACTCCAATGGATGGTATCCTTGTCATTAAGGAAGGTAGTCTATTGTCGATATTTTTGTTATTCCAATGGATGGTAGCCTTGTCATTACGGAAGGTAGTCTGTTGTCGAGATTTATGATACTCCAATGGATGGTAGCCTTGTAATTATGGAAGGTAGTCTGTTGTCGAGATATTTTTTACTCCAATGTATGGTAGCCTTGTCATTATGGAAGGTAGTCTGTCATTGAGATTTTTGTTACTCCAATGGATTGTAGCCTTGTCATTATGGAAGGTAGTCTGTTGTTCAGATTTTTGTTACTCCAATGGATGGTAGCCTTGTCATTATGGAAGGTAGTCTGTTGTTGAGAATATTTTATTCCATTGGATGGTAGCCTTGCCATTATGGAAGGTAGTCTGTTTTTGAGATTTTTGTTATTCCAATTTATGGTAACCTTTTCATTATGAAAGGTAGTCTTTTGTCGATATTTCTGTTACTCCAATGGATAGTAGCCTTGTCATTATGGAAGGTAGTCTATTGTTCATATTTTTGTTACTCTAATGGATGGTAACCTTGTCATTATGGAAGGTAGTCTGTTGTCGAGATTTTTGTTATTCCACTGGATGGTAGCCTTGTCATTATGGATGGTAGTCTGTTGTCAAGATTTTTGTTATTCCAATGGATGGTAACCTTGTCATTATGGAAGGTAGCCTGTTGTCGAGATTTGTGTTACTCCAATGGATAGTAGCCTTGTCCTTATGGAAGGTAGTCTGTTGTCGAGATTTTTGTTACTCAAATGGATGGTAGCCTTGTATTTATAGAAGGTAGTATTTCGTTGAGATTTTTGTTACTCCAATGGATGGTAGCCTTGTCATTATGGAAAGTAGTCTATTCTCGAGATATTAGTTATTCCAATGGATTGTAGCCTTGTCATTATGGATGTTAGTCTTTTGTCGAGATTTTTGTTACTCTAATGGATGGTAGCCTTGTCATTATGGAAGGTAGTATGTTTTTGAGATTTTTGTTATTCCAATGGATGGTAACCTTGTCATTATGAAAGGTAGTCTTTTGTCGAGATTTTTGTTACTCCAATGGATGGTAGCCTTGTTATTATTGAATCTAGTCTATTGTCAATATCTTTGTTACTCCAATGGATGGTATCCTTGTCATTAAGGAAGGTAGTCTATTATCGATAATTTTGTTCTTCCAATGGATGGTAGCCTTGTCATTATGGAAGGTAGTCTTTTGTCTAGATTTATGATACTCCAATGGATGGTAGCCTTGTAATTATGGAAGGTAGTCTGTTGTCGAGATATTTTTTACTCCAATGTATGGTAGCCTTGTCATTATGGAAGGTAGTCTGTCATTGAGATTTTTGTTACTCCAATGGATTGTAGCCTTGTCATTATGGAAGGTAGTTTGTTGTTCAGATTTTTGTTACTCCAATGGATGGTAGCCTTGTCATTATGGAAGGTAGTCTGTTGTCGAGAATATTTTATTCCATTGGATGGTAGCCTTGTCATTATGGAAGGTAGTCTGTTTTTGAGATTTTTGTTATTCCAATTTATGGTAACCTTTTCATTATGAAAGGTAGTCTTTTGTCGAGATTTCTGTTACTCCAATGGATAGTAGCCTTGTCATTATGGAAGGTAGTCTGTTGTTCATATTTTTGTTACTCTAATGGATGGTAACCTTGTCATTATGGAAGGTAGTCTGTTGTCGAGATTTTTGTTATTCCACTGGATGGTAGCCTTGTCATTATGGATGGTAGTCTGTTGTCAAGATTTTTGTTATTCCAATGGATGGTAACCTTGTCATTATGGAAGGTAGTTTGTTGTCGAGATTTGTGTTACTTCAATGGATAGTAGCCTTGTCCTTATGGAAGGTAGTCTGTTGTCGAGATTTTTGTTACTCAAATGGATGGTAGCCTTGTATTTATAGAAGGTAGTATTTCGTTGAGATTTTTGTTACTCCAATGGATGGTAGCCTTGTCATTATGGAAGGTAGTCTATTCTCGAGATATTAGTTATTCCAATGGATTGTAGCCTTGTCATTATGGAAGTTAGTCTTTTGTCGAGATTTTTGTTACTCTAATGGATGGTAGCCTTGTCATTATGGAAGGTAGTATGTTTTTGAGATTTTTGTTATTCCAATGGATGGTAACCTTGTCATTATGATAGGTAGTCTTTTGTCGAGATTTTTGTAACTCCAATGGATGGTAGCCTTGTTATTATTGAATCTAGTCTATTGTCAATATCTTTGTTACTCCAATGGATGGTATCCTTGTCATTAAGGAAGGTAGTCTATTGTCGATATTTTTGTTCTTCCAATGGATGGTAGCCTTGTCATTATGGAAGGTAGTCTTTTGTCTAGATTTATGATACTCCAATGGATGGTAGCCTTGTAATTATGGAAGGTAGTCTGTTGTCGAGATATTTTTTACTCCAATGTATGGTAGCCTTGTCATTATGGAAGTTAGTCTTTCATTGAGATTTTTGTTACTCCAATGGATTGTAGCCTTTTCATTATGGAAGGTAGTCTGTTGTTCAGATTTTTGTTACTCCAATGGATGGTAGCCTTGTCACTATGGATGGTAGTTTGTTGTCGAGAATATTTTATTGCATTGGATGGTAGCCTTGTCATTATGGAAGGTAGTCTGTTTTTGAGATTTTTGTTATTCCAATGATTGGTAACCTTTTCATTATGAAAGGTAGTCTTTTGTCGAGATTTTTGTTATTCCACTGTATGGTAACCTTGTCATTATGGAAGGTAGTCTGTTGTCGAGATTTGTGTTACTCCAACGGATGGTAGCCTTGTCATTCTGGAAGGTAGTCTGTTGTCGAGATTTTTCTTACTCAAATGGATGGTAGCCTTGTATTTATGGAAGGTAGTCTTTCATTGAGATTTTTGTTACTCCAATGGATGGTAGCCTTGTCATTATGGAAGGTAGTATGTGATTGAGATTTTTTAAACTCCAATGGATGGTAGCCTTGTCATTATGGAAGGTAGTCTGTTGTTCAGATTTTTGTTACTCCAATGGATGCTAGCCTTGTCATTTTGGAAGGTAGTCTATTGTCGAAAATATTTTATTCCATTGGATGGTAGTCTTGTCATTATGGAAGGTACTCTGTTTTTGAGATTTTTGTTATTCCAATGGATGGTAGCCTTGTCATTATTGAAGGTAGTCTATTGTCGAGATTTATGATACTCCAATGGATGGTAGCCTTGTAATTATGGAAGGTAGTCTGTTGTCGAGATATTTTTTACTCCAATGTATGGTAGCCTTGTCATTATGGAAGGTAGTCTGTCATTGAGATTTTTGTTACTCCAATGGATTGTAGCCTTGTCATTATGGAAGGTAGTCTGTTGTTCAGATTTTTGTTACTCCAATGGATGGGAGCCTTGTCATTATGGAAGGTAGTCTATTGTCGAGAATATTTTATTCCATTGGATGGTAGCCTTGTCATTATGGAAGGTAGTTTGTTTTTGAGATTTTTGTTATTCCAATGGATGGTAACCTTTTCATTATGAAAGGTAGTCTTTTGTCGAGATTTTTGTTACTCCAATGGATGGTAGCCTTGTCATTATTGAAGGTAGTCTATTGTCAATATCTTTGTTACTCCAATGGATGGTATCCTTGTCATTTAGGAAGGTAGTCTATTGTCTAGATTTTTGTTATTCCAATGGATGGTAGCCTTGTCATTATGGAAGGTAGTCTGTTGTCGCGATTTATGATACTCCAACAGATGGTAGCCTTGTAATTATGGAAGGTAGTCTATTGTCGAGATATTTTTTACTCCAATGTATGGTAGCCTTGCCATTATGGAAGGTAGTCTGTCATTGAGATTTTTGTTACTCCAATGGATTGTAGCCTTGTCATTATGGAAGGTAGTCTGTTGTTCAGATTTTTGTTACTCCAATTGATGGTAGCCTTGTCATTATGGAAGGTAGTTTGTTGTCGAGAAAATTTTATTCCATTGGATGGTAACCTTGTCATTATGGAAGGTAGTCTGTTTTTGAGATTTTTGTTATTCCAATGGATGGTAACCTTTTCATTATGAAAGGTAGTCTTTTCTCGAGATTTTTGTTATTCCACTGGATGGGAGCCTTGTCATTATGGAAGGTAGTCTATTGTCGAGATTTTTGTTATTCCAATGGATGGTAACCTTGTCATTATGGAAGGTAGTCTGTTGTCGAGATTTGTGTTACTCCAATGAATGGTAGCCTTGTCATTCTGGAAGGTAGTCTGTTGTCGAGATTTTTGTTACTCAAATGGATTGTAGCCTTGTATTTATGGAAGGTAGTCTTTCATTGAGATTTTTGTTACTCCAATGGATGGTAGCCTTGTCATTATGGAAGGTAGTATGTCATTGAGATTTTTTAAACTCCAATGGATGGTAGCCTTGTCATTATGGAAGGTAGTCTGTTGTTCAGATTTTTGTTACTCCATTGGATGCTAGCCTTGTCATTGTGGAAGGTAGTCTGTTGTCGAGATTTGTGTTACTCCAATGGATAGTAGCCTTGTTCTTATGGAAGGTAGTCTGTTGTCGAGATTTTAGTTACTCAAATGGATGGTAGCCTTGTATTTATAGAAGGTAGTATTTCGTTGAGATTTTTGTTACTCCAATGGATGGTAGCCTTGTCATTATGGAAGGTAGTCTATTCTCGAGATATTAGTTATTCCAATGGATTGTAGCCTTGTCATTATGGAAGGTAGTCTTTTGTCGAGATTTTTGTTACTCTAATGGATGGTAGCCTTGTCATTATGGAAGGTAGTATGTTTTTGAGATTTTTTTTATTCCAATGGATGGTAACCTTGTCATTATGAAAGGTCGTCTTTTGTCGAGATTTTTGTTACTCCAATGGATTGTAGCCTTGTAAATATGGAAGGTAGTCTATTCTTGAGATATTTGTTATTCCAATGGATGGTAGCCTTGTCATTATGGAAGGTAGTCTTTTGTCGAGATTTCTGTTACTCCAATGGATAGTAGCCTTGTCATTATGGAATGTAGTATGTTTTTGAGATTTTTGTTATAACAATGGATGGTAGCCTTGTCATTATTGAAGGTAGTCTATTGTCAATATCTTTGTTACTCCAATGGATGGTATCCTTGTCAGTTAGGAAGGTAGTCTATTGTCGAGATTTTTGTTATTCCAATGGATGGTAGCCTTGTCATTATGGAAGGTAGTCTGTTGTCGAGATTTTAGTTATTCCAATGGATGGTAACCTTGTCATTATGGAAGGTAGTCTGTTGTCGATATTTGTGTTACTCCAATGGATGGTAGCCTTGTCATTATGGAAGGTAGTCTATTCTTGAGATATTTGTTATTCCAATGGATGGTAGCCTTGTCATTATGGAAGGTAGTCTTTTGTCGAGATTTCTGTTACTCCAATGGATAGTAGCCTTGTCATTATGGAAGGTAGTATGTTTTTGAGATTTTTGTTATAACAATGGATGGTAGCCTTGTCATTATTGAAGGTAGTCTATTGTCAATATCTTTGTTACTCCAATGGATGGTATCCTTGTCAGTTAGGAAGGTAGTCTATTGTCGAGATTTTTGTTATTCCAATGGATGGTAGCCTTGTCATTATGGAAGGTAGTCTTTTGTCGCGATTTATGATACTCCAACGGATGGTAGCCTTGTAATTATGGAAGGTTGTCAGTTGTCGAGATATTTTTTACTCCAATGTATGGTAGCCTTGCCATTATGGAAGGTAGTCTGTCATTGATATTTTTGTTACTCCAATGGATTGTAGCCTTGTCATTATGGAAGGTAGTCTGTTGTCGAGAAAATTTTATTCCATTGGATGGTAACCTTGTCATTATGGAAGGTAGTCGGTTTTTGAGATTTTTTTTATTCCAATGGATGGTAACCTTTTCATTATGAAAGGTAGTCTTTTGTCGAGATTTTTGTTATTCCACTGGATGGTAGCCTTGTCATTATGGAAGGTAGTCTATTGTCCAGATTTTTGTTATTCCAATGGATGATAACCTTGTCATTATGGAAGGTAGTCTGTTGTCGAGATTTGTGTTATTCCAATGGATGGTAGCCTTGTCGTTATGGAAGGTAGTCTGTTGTCGAGATATTTGTTACTCCAATGTATGGTAGCCTTGTCGTTATGGAAGGTAGTATGTCGTTGAGATTTCTGTTACTCCAATGGGTTGTAGCCTTGTCATTATGGAAGGTAGTCTGTTGTTTATATTTTTGTTACTCTAGTGGATGGTAACCTTGTCATTATGGAAGGTAGTCTGTTGTCGGGATTTTTGTTATTCCACTGGATGGTAGCCTTGTCATTATGGAAGTTAGTCTATTGTCAAGATTTTTGTTATTCCAATGGATGTTAACCTTGTCATTGTGGAAGGTAGTCTGTTGTCGATATTTGTGTTACTCCAATGGATAGTAGCCTTGTTCTTATGGAAGGTAGTCTGTTGTCGAGATTTTTGTTACTCAAATGGATGGTAGCCTTGTATTTATAGAAGGTAGTATTTCGTTGAGATTTTTGTTACTCCAATGGATGGTAGCCTTGTCATTATGGAAGGTAGTCTATTCTCGAGATATTAGTTATTCCAATGGATTGTAGCCTTGTCATTATGGAAGGTAGTCTTTTTTCGAGATTTTTGTTACTCTAATGGATGGTAGCCTTGTCATTATGGAAGGTAGTATGTTTTTGAGATTTTTTTTATTCCAATGGATGGTAACCTTGTCATTATGAAAGGTCGTCTTTTGTCGAGATATTTGTTACTCAAATGAATGGTAGCCTTGTCATTATTGAAGGTAGTCTATTGTCAATATCTTTGTTACTCCAATGGATGGTAGCCTTGTCTTTATGGAAGGTAGTCTTTTGTCGAGTTTTTTGTTATTCCAATGGATGGTAGCCTTGTCATTATGGAAGGTAGTTTTTTGTCGAGATTTTTGTTACTCCAATGGATGTTAGCCTTGTCTTTATGATGGGTGGTCTATTGTCGAGATTTTTGTTACCCAAATGGATGGTAGCCTGGTAATTATGGAATGTAGTCTGTTGTATAGATATTAGTTACTCCAATGCATGGTAGCCTTTTCATTATGGAAGGTAGACTGTCGTTGAGATTTTTTTTACTCCAATGGATGGTAACCTTGTCATTATGGAAGGTAGTCTTTTGTCTAGATTTGTGTTACTCCAATGGATGGTAGCCTTGTCATTATGGAAGGTGGTCTGTTGTCTAGATTTTTGTTACTCCAATGGATGGTAGCCTTGTAATTATTGAAGGTGGTCTATTGTCGAGATTTTTGTTATTCCAATGGATGGTAGCCTTGTCATTATTGAAGGTAGTCAGTCATTGAGATTTCTGTTACTCCAATGGATAGTAGCCTTGTCATTATGGAAGGTAGTCTGTTGTTCAGATTTTTGTTACTCCAATGGATGGTAACCTTGTCATTATGGAAGGTAGTCTGTCGTCGATATTTGTGTTACTCCAATGTGTGGTAGCCTTGTCGTTATGGAAGGTAGTCTGTTGTCGATATTTTTGTTACTTAAATGTGATGGTAACCTTGTCTTTATGGAAGGTAGTCTGTCATTGAGATTAGTGTTACTCCAATGGATTGTAGCCTTGTCATTATTGAAGGTAGTATGTCGTTGATATTTTTGTTACTCCAATGGATGGTAGCCTTGTCATTATGGAAGGTAGTCTATTGTTGAGATATTTGTTGTTTCAATGGATTATAGCCTTGTCATTATGGAAGGTAGTCTTTTGTCGAGATTTTTGTTACTCCAATGGATGGTAGCCTTGTCATTATTGAAGTTAGTCTGTCGTTGAGATTTCTGTTACTCCAATGGATTGTAGCTTCGTCATTGGGGAAGGTAGTTTGTTCTTCAGATTTTTATTACTCCAATGGATGGTAACGTTGTGATTATGGAAGGTAGACTGTTGTGGAGATTTGTGTTATTCCATTGGATGGTAGCCTTGTCATTATGGAAGGTAGTCTGTTGTCGAGATTTTTCTTATTCCGATGGATGGTAACCTTGTCATTATGGAAGGTACTATTTTGTTGAGATTTTTGTTACTGCAATGGATGATAGCCTTGTCATTATGGAAGGTAGTCTGTTGTCGAGATTTTTGTTACTCCAATGGATGGTAGCCTTGTCATTATGGAAGGTAGTCTGTTGTCGAGATTTTTGTTATTCCAATGGATGGTAACCTTGTCATTATGGAAGGTAGTCTTTTGTCTAGATTTGTGTTACTCCAATGGATGGTAGCCTTGTCATTATGGAAGGTGGTCTGTTGTCTAGATTTTTGTTACTCCAATGGATGGTAGCCTTGTAATTATTGAAGGTGGTCTATTGTCGAGATTTTTGTTATTCCAATGGATGGTAGCCTTGTCATTATTGAAGGTAGTCAGTCATTGAGATTTCTATTACTCCAATGGATAGTAGCCTTGTCATTATGGAAGGTAGTCTGTTGTTCAGATTTTTGTTACTCCAATGGATGGTAACCTTGTCATTATGGAAGGTAGTCTGTCGTCGATATTTGTGTTACTCCAATGTGTGGTAGCCTTGTCGTTATGGAAGGTAGTCTGTTGTCGATATTTTTGTTACTTAAATGTGATGGTAACCTTGTCTTTATGGAAGGTAGTCTGTCATTGAGATTAGTGTTACTCCAATGGATTGTAGCCTTGTCATTATTGAAGGTAGTATGTCGTTGATATTTTTGTTACTCCAATGGATGGTAGCCTTGTCATTATGGAAGGTAGTCTATTGTCGAGATATTTGTTGTTTCAATGGATTATAGCCTTGTCATTATGGAAGGTAGTCTTTTGTCGAGATTTTTGTTACTCCAATGGATGGTAGCCTTGTCATTATTGAAGTTAGTCTGTCGTTGAGATTTCTGTTACTCCAATGGATTGTAGCTTTGTCATTGGGGAAGGTAGTTTGTTCTTCAAATTTTTATTACTCCAATGGATGGTAACGTTGTGATTATGGAAGGTAGACTGTTGTGGAGATTTGTGTTATTCCATTGGATGGTAGCCTTGTAATTATGGAAGGTAGTCTGTTGTCGAGATTTTTATTATTCCGATGGATGGTAACCTTGTCATTATGGAAGGTACTATTTTGTTGAGATTTTTGTTACTGCAATGGATGATAGCCTTGTCATTATGGAAGGTAGTCTGTTGTCGAGATTTTTGTTACTCCAATGGATGGTAGCCTTGTCATTATGGAAGGTAGTCTGTTTTCGAGATTTGTTTTACTCCAATGGATGGTAGTCTTGTCATTATGGAAGGTAGTCTGTTGTCGATATTTATGATACTCCAATGGATCGTAGCCTTGTAATTATGGAAGGTAGTCTGTTGTCGAGATATTTTTTACTCCAATGGATGATAGCCTTGTCATTATGGAAGGTAGTATGTCGTTGAGATTTCTGTGACACCCCAAATTAATTCAAGTGTTAAATTATTAGGAATTTAATTATTAAATTAATTAAAGGCTTAATTAATAATATTTTGGATTAAATGGATGAAAGAATTATGAATTAAAAAGGAAGACCGGGGGGTGTAAGGTGGAATTAGAGGTGTGTGAAGTAAAAAGCTCTACTAAATAATTACTAATTTATTTCTATTATTTGGAAAATAATAAAAGGAAGAGAAAAAGAAGGTTATTTGGAGAGAAGTCATTATACGTGAAATTGGAGAAGAGAAGAGAAGAGAGGAAAAAGCCAAACGCCGTGAATTCGAAGGATCATCGCGAGGTAAGGGGTGATTTCATTTAGTTAATATTCCTTATAGATTTTGGGATCAATAGAATTGATTAAGCATGTTAGGAATCTCAATTTAGGATTTTCTAGGTTTGTAGAATTTGTCCCTAATGTTGTCAAATTGTGTGGAATTGAACCAATTGCATGATATAGGATTGTTAGGAGTGGTTGAATTGTGTTATTTGACATTATGTTGATGTTACTTGGGTGATTCTAGTGTTAATTGATGTGGTCATTCGTATGGGTATGAATTGGATGGAATTGGAATGAATAAATGCTGTCAAAATAGCAGATTTTGGCTCTGCAGGTCGCAGGAACCGGTTCCAAGTGGGGAGGAACCGGGTTCCACTGTGTAAACTTACAAAAACTGGCAAAAACGCACGTAGGAACCGGTTCCTGTATAGGTAGGAATCGGGTTCCCAGTGTAAAATTTATGAATAAACTGACTTTTTACGTAGGAACCGGTTCCTGTATAGGTAGGAACCGGGTTCCCATACAATTTCCAGAAAGGTGAATTTTGAACTTCTCATGAACTGGTTCTTGCATATGTAGGAACCGGGTTCTGCTGTAACTTTTTGAAAAATACTAAACTTTGAAAATTCATAACTTTCAAACCGTAAGAACGATTGGAGTGGCGTTTCCGGCAATATTTCTTAAATTAAAAATACTATCTTATAAAATAAGAAAAATATTATTTTATAAAAATTATTTTAAAAAGAGTCAAATTCCCGATTTTTTAAACTTTGGTATTTTGAGAATGATGTAGAATTATTTGTAAATTGTTCTTATTTGGTGAATGAGAACTGATACTTATGTGTTGTGCCTGCTATCCATTATGATTGAGATGTGATCATGTGATATATTGGTTTTGGCATTATTTGGAATTATGTTGTGATCATATTCCGTTGATTTGATGTTACATGCTGGTGATGTGCATGCATATGCATTGTTTTGGTGAAGTTAATTCCCATTGTATGGAATTTGACTTGTATTGTCGTTAACCGATACCCGGGTGATGATGGGTGGTTAGGCTGGATTCGTGTCCGAGTGTTTATGGATGAATCTATGGTTGTTGTATCCAGTTGATAATGGATCAGTGTTGCTGTATCCGGTTGATGATGGATCAGTGTTGGGTGACTTGGTCACGTGTTGGTACCACATGCATTGTGTCTGCATTTGTGTTTGCATGGAATTGTAACATGTTAGGATGTCTTCTAGTGTTACAATTCTTTGGTTGATTATTGAATTGTGCATAATGACTTGTATGATTGAAACTGTGTGTTGAATCTGGATTTATGCTAAAATGGGTGAAATAATAAGCTTGTGATATAATGTTGATTGAGAAGCTTATAATGCATGTTAATTATGAGAAATCTCACCCTTACTTTAATGATTTCAGATTAAAGTTAGCAGCTCAGGAGTTGGTGAGGATGGCTCTAGAGCTATGTTACTTTAAGTCCGTGTGTCAGTGTCGTGCTCTGATAGGTTGTAACACTGGGGGAAACGTTTGAATGATGGGTTTTATTTTATACTCTATTGTTTAATTTATGTTGGGAATACTTATGAAGTGAAGTTATTCCGGTTTTGAGACATTTCCGCTGTGTAGAACATGATATTGATTTGAATATTTATCTTAATAATTCCTCCAGTAAAGCACGATAACTGTACATTTGAGGTTTTTATATTTATCTTGAATTGTGACATCCCTGTTTTCCATGTTACTCTAATTTAATTAATATATTCGCGGGTTATTTAGAAGGGGTGTTACAATAGTGGTATCAGAGCCTGGTTGGTCTTGTCTTGTGTCGTTATCCCTTTTGTATGCGACTAGTGTAAGATGACACTGTTGATACTTGTGTGCTGATGAGGCTGTTTTGTAATGTTACAGAATAATGGCCGGAAGAGGTAACAGAAGAAACGACGATGCTCTTGCTGAAGCATTGGGAATGTTGGCTGGAGTACTCGGAGGGAACCAGCAGGAAGCTGTGATTGGTGCTGACCGACAATTGGGGAATTTTCAGAGGAATAATCCTCCGTTGTTCAAGGGTGCACATGATCCCGAAGGTGATCATAAGTGGTTGAAGGAGATCGAGAGGATCTTCAGAGTAATTGACTGTGCTGAAGGGCTGAAGGTGAGATACGGAAATCACATGTTAGTAGAGGAAACTGATGACTGGTGGGTTTCTACCAGAATTGAAATGGAAGAAGATGGTATTGCATTGACTTGGGCTGTGTTCAGGAGGGCTTTTCTGAAGAGGTACTTTCCTGAGGACATTAGAGGCAAGAAGGAGATTGAGTTTCTGGAACTCATGCAGGGTAACAAGACTGTCAGTGAGTATGCTTCGAAGTTTACTGAGTTAGCGAAGTATTATGCTCATTATACTAACGATGCAGATGGAGAATTTTCCAAATGTATCAAGTTTGAGAAAGGTCTCCGTGATGAGATTAAGAAGGGTATTCAGTATCAGCGTATCCGAAGATTTCCTGATCTGGTTGACTGTAGTAGGATTTTAGAGGAGGAACTTGCTAGCACTAAGTCGAATGCTCGAGGGTATGTTGTTAGGAAGGGTAAGCAACAAATGGATCATGGTAAGCCTTATGATAGAAGTAATCAGAGACCCGGTGGTTTGAATAAGTTTGGTGGAGGAGATTCTAGTTCTTCTATTAAGTGCTACAAGTGTGGTGATACAGGACATCATATGGTGGATTGAAAAAGTAATGATAAGAAATGTTTCAAGTGTGGGAAACTCGGCCATGTCGCCAATGATTGCAGAGTAAGAGTGGTGACTTGTTACAACTGTGGTGAAGAAGGTCATACTCGTCCTCAATGTACAAAACCCAAGAAGGAGCAACCTGGTGGTAAAGTGTTTGCATTGTCTGGTTCAGAGACTAAGCCAGATGATCAGCTGATTAAAGGTACATGTTTTATTAATTACATACCTTTGATTGCGATTATTGATACTGGAGCTACGCATTCTTTTATTGCTTTGGATTGTGCTAAAAGATTGAATTTGGAAATTTCTAATATGGATGGAAGTATGGTTATTGATACTCCTGCGTCGGGGTCAGTGACTACTTCCTATGTTTGTAGGAATTGTCCTATTGTGATTTTTGGTAGGGGTTTCGGTATGGATTTGGTGTGCCTACCGTTAGAACAACTTGATATCATCCTTGGAATGAACTGGTTGGAATTTAACCAGGTTGATATCAATTGTTTTGCAAAGACGGTTATTTTTCCTGAAGAGGTTGGTGTCGAAGATGTGACTATGTCGGTTAAACAGATGAACCTAGCTGTGAAAGATTGTGCTGTGGTATTTATGTTATATTCTGCAATAGAAGCGGAGGGAAAAGCAAAGAGTGATGGATTGTCAGTGGTGAATGAATTTCCAGAGGTGTTTCCGGAAGACGTTAGTGAATTGCCACCTGAGAGGGAGGTAGAATTTACTATAGATTTGATTCCTGGAACTAGTCTGGTGTCGATGGCGCCTTTTGGTATTGCGGCATATGAATTAGCGGAGTTAAAGAAACAGTTGGAGGAATTACTTGAGAAGAAGTTTATTCGTCTGAGTGTTTCGCCGTGGGGTGCTCCGGTGTTGTTGGTTAAGAAGAAAGAAGGTTCAATGAGATTATGTGTTGATTACAGACAGCTGAATAAAGTTACAATCAAGAATCGGTATCCTTTGCCGAGGATCGATGATTTGATGGATCAACTAGTTGGAGCTTGTGTATTTAGTAAGATTGATATGAGATCTGGATATCATCAGATTCGTGTGAAGTCGGAAGATATTCAGAAGACTGCATTTAGAACGAGGTATGGACATTACGAGTATTCTGTTATTCCGTTTGGAGTTACTAATGCACCTGGTGTTTTCATGGAGTATATGAACAAGATATTTCATCCGTATCTTGATAAGTTTGTGGTGGTGTTCATTGATGATATTCTAATTTATTCGGAGAGCGATGAAGAGCATACAGAACATCTTAGAGTTGTATTGGAATTGTTGAAAGAGAAGAAGCTTTATGCGAAGTTGTCCAAGTGTGAATTCTGGTTAAGTGAAGTAAGTTTTCTTGGCCATGTAAATTCCAAGAATGGAATTGTTGTGGATCCTACGAAGGTAGAAGCAGTATCTCAGTGGGAAGCGCCGAAGAATGCTTCTGAGATCCGTAGTTTTCTGGGTCTTGCAGGTTATTACAGGAAGTTTATAGAAGGATTTTCCAAATTAGCGTTACCGTTGACTAAGTTATCCAGGAAGGGTCAGATGTTTGTTTGGGATGTTGAATGTGAGAAAGGATTTCAAGAGCTGAAGAGGAGGTTGACAAGTGCTCCAATCTTGATTTTGCCAAATCCGACTAAGTCTTTTGTTGTGTATTGTGACGCATCATTAATGGGATTAGGTGATGTGTTGATGCAAGATAAGCAGGTGGTGGCTTATGCTAAGAGACAATTGAAAGTACATGAAAGGAATTATCCGACTCATGATTTGGAGTTGGCAGCTGTTGTGTTTTGTTTTGAAGTTGTGGATGCATTATTTATATGGTTCTCGATTTGAGGTGTTCAGTGATCACAAAAGTCTGAGGTATCTCTTTGATCAGAAAGAGTTGAATATAAGGCAGAGGAGATGGTTAGAATTTCTAAAGGATTATGATTTCGGTTTGAATTACCATCCTGGTAAGGCAAACGTTGTTGCGGATGCCTTGAGTAGGAAGTCCTTGCATATATCGATGTTAATGGTCCGTGAGTTAGATTTGGTTGAGCAGTTCAGAGATTTAAGTTTGGTATGTGAAACTACTCCGAATAGTGTGAAATTGGGTATGTTGAAACTGACTAGTGGTATTCTGGAAGAAATTCGGAAAGGACAGAAGTCCGATGTTGGGTTAGTTGATAAATTGACATTGATCAACCAAGGTCAAGGAGGCGAGTTCCGGATTGATGAGAATGGTGTTATGAGATTTAGTAATAGGGTGTGTGTTTCGGATGTTGCAGAGGTTAGGAAGAGTATTTTGGAAGAAGGACATCGTAGTGGATTGAGTATTCATCCTGGTGCTACTAAAATGTACCATGATTTGAAGAAATTGTTTTGGTGGCCGGGAATGAAAAAGGAAATTGCTGAGTTTGTGTATGCTTGTTTGGTTTGTCAGAAGTCGAAGATTGAGCATCAGAAACCGTCAGGATTGATGGAACCGTTGTTTGTTCCGGAATCGAAATGGGATGGAATCTCTATGGATTTTGTGTCTGGTTTTCCAAGGACATCGAAGAATTGTGATTCTATCTGGGTTATTATTGATCGGTTGACGAAATCTACTCACTTTATTCCGATAAGAATGGATTTTCCGATGGAAAGGTTGGCAGAATTGTATGTTGAGAAGATTGTGAGTTTGCACGGTATTCCTTCTAGTATTGTGTCGGATCGAGATCTGAGGTTTACATCTAAATTCTGGACGGGATTGCAAGAAGCTTTGGGTACTAAGTTGAGTTTGAGTTCCGCTTATCATCCACAGACAGATGGTCAGACGGAGAGAACGATTCATTCGTTGGAAGATTTGTTAAGAGCTTGTGTGTTGGAGAAAGGTGGAGCTTGGGATAGTTATCTACCATTGATTGAGTTTACCTACAATAATAGTTTTCATTCGAGCATTGGTATGGCTCCGTTTGAGGCATTGTATGGTAGGAGGTGTCAGACACCGTTGTGTTGGTATGAATCTGGAGAGAGTGCTGTGATTGGACTGGAAATTGTCCAACAGACCTCGGAAAAGATTAAGATGATTCAGGAGAAGATGAGGACTTCTCAGAGTCGTCAGAAAAGTTATCACGATAAGAGGAGGAAAGATCTTGAGTTTAGCGAAGGAGAACATGTTTTTATGCGAGTTACTCCGATGACTGGTATTGGTCGAGCTTTGAAGTCAAAGAAGTTGACTCCATGTTTTATTGGTCCATTTCAGATTACCAAGAGAGTTGGGAAAGTTGCTTATCAGATTGCTTTGCCGCCGTCAATTGCAAATTTGCATGATGTTTTTCATGTATCTCAGCTAAGGAAGTACATTGCTGATCCGTCTCATGAGATTCGGGTAGACGATATACAGGTACGAGAGAATTTGACTGTGGAAGCGGTACCTGCGAGAATTGAGGATCGGAAGTTGAAGCAGTTGCGAGGCAAGGAGATCGCGTTGGTAAGAGTGGCTTGGGGAGGACCAGCAGATGGAAATGTCACTTGGGAGCTGGAGAGTCAGATGAAGAACTCGTATCCCGAACTGTTCGTCTAAGGTATGTTTTCGAGGACGAAAACTCTTTTAGTAGGGGAGAGTTGTGACACCCCAAATTAATTCAATTGTTAAATAATTATTAATTTAACTATTAAATTAATTAAAAGCTTAATTAATAATATTTTGGATTAAATGGATGAATTAATTATGAATTAAAAAGGAAGACCGGGGGGTGTAAGGTGGAATTAGAGGTGTGTGAAGTAAAAAGCTCTACTAAATAATTACTAATTTATTTCTATTATTTGGAAAATAATAAAAGGAAAAGAAAAAGAAGGTTATTTGGAAAGAAGTCATTATACGTGAAATTGGAGAAGAGAAGAGAAGAGAGGAAAAATCCAAACGCCGTGAATTCGAAGGATCATCGCGAGGTAAGGGGTGATTTCATTTAGTTAATATGCCTTATAGATTTTGGCATCAATAGATTTGATTAAGCATGTTAGGAATCTCAATTTAGGATTTTCTAGGTTTGTAGAATTTGTCCCTAATGTTGTCAAATTGTGTGGAATTGAACCAATTGCATGATATATGATTGTTAGGAATGGTTGAATTGTGTTATTTGACATTATGTTGATGTTACTTGGGTGATTCTGGTGTTAATTGATGTGGTCATTCGTATGGGTATGAATTGGATGGAATTGGAATGAATAAATGTAGTCAAAATAGCAGTTTTTGGCTCTGCAGGTCGCAGGAACGGGTTCCCAGTGGGGAGGAACCGGGTTCCACTGTGTAAACATACAAAAACTGGCAAAAACGCATGTAGGAACCGGTTCCTGTATAGGTAGGAACCGGGTTCCCAGTGTAAAATTTGTGAAGAAACTGACTTTTTACGTAGGAACTGGTTCCTGTATAGGTAGGAACCGGGTTCGCATACAATTTCCAGAAAGGTGAATTTTTGAACTTCTCAGGAACCAGTTCCTGCATATGTAGGAACCGGGTTCTGCTGTAACTTTTTGAAAAATACTAAACTTTGAAAATTCATAACTTTCAAACCGTAAGTTCGATTTGAGTGCCGTTTCCGGCAGTATTTCTTAAATTAAAAATACTATCTTATAAAATAAGAAAAATATTATTTTATAAAAATTATTTTAAAAAGAGTCGAATTCCCGATTTTTGTAAACTTTGGTATTTTGAGAATGATGTAGAATTGTTTGTAAATTGTTCTGATTTGGTGAATGAGAACTGATACTTATGTGTTGTGCCTGCTATCCATTATGATTGAGATGTGATCATGTGATATATTGGTTTAGGCATTATTTGGAATTATGTTGTGATCATATTCCGTTGATTTGATGTTGCATGCTGGTGATGTGCATGCATATGCATTGTTTTGGTGAAGTTAATTCCCATTGTGTGGAATTTGACTTGTATTGCCGTTAACTAATACCCGGGTGATGATGGGTGGTTAGGCTGGATTCGTGTCCGAGTGTTTATGGACAAATCGATGGTTGTTGTATCCAGTTGATGATGGATCAGTGTTGCTGTATCTGGTTGATGATGGATCAGTGTTAGGTGACTTGGTCACGTGTTGGTACCACATGCATTGTGTCTTTATTTGTGTTTGCATGGAATTGTAACATGTTAGGATGTCTTCTAGTGTTACAATTCTTTGGTTGATTATTGAATTGTGCATAATGACTTGTATGATTGAAACTGTGTGTTGAATCTGGATTTATGCTAAAATGGGTGAAATAATATGCTTGTGATATAATGTTGATTGAGAAGCTTATAATGCATGTTAATTATGAGAAATATCACCCTTACTTTAATGATTTCAGATTAAAGTTAGCAGGTTAAGAGTTAGTGAGGATGGCTCTAGAGCTATGTTACTTTAAGTCCGCGTGACAGTGTCGTGCTCTGATAGGTTGTAACACTGGGGGAAACGTTTGAATGATGAGTTTTATTTTATACTCTATTGTTTAATTTATGTTGGGAATACTTATGAAGTGAAGTTATTCTGTTTTTGAGACATTTCCGCTGTGTAGAACATGATATTGATTTGAATATTTATCTTAAAAATTCCTCCAGTAAAGCACAATAACTAGATTTGAGGTTTTTATATTTATCTTGAATTGTGACATCCCTGTTTTCCATGTTACTCAGATTTAATTAATATATTCGCGGGTTATTTAAAAGGGGTGTTACAATTTCTGTTACTCCAATGGATTGTAGCCTTGTCATTATGGAAGGTAGTCTATTGTTCCGATTTTTGTTACTCCAATGGATGGTAGCCTTGTCATTATTGAAGGTAGTCTTTTGTCTAGATTTTTATTACTCCAATGGATGGTAGCCTTGTCACTATTGAAGTTAGTCTATTGTCAATATCTTTTTTACTCCAATGGATGGTAGCCTTATCATTATGGAAGGTAGTCTATTGTCGATATTTTTTTTATTCCAATGGATGGTAGCCTTGTCATTATGGAAGATAGTCTGTTGTCGAAATTTATGATACTCTAATGGATGGTAGCCTTGTAATTATGGAAGGTAGTCTGTTGTCGAGATTTTTTTTACTCCAATGGATGGTTGCCTTGTCATTATGGAAGGTAGTCTATCGTTGAGATTTCTCTTACTCCAATGGATTGTAGCCTTGTCAATATGGAAGGTAATTTGTTGTTCCGATTTTTGTTACTACAATGGATGGTAGCCTTGTCATTATGGAAGGTAGTCTATTTTTAAGATTTTTGTTATTCCAATGGATGGTAAACTTGTCATTATGAAAGGTAGTCTTTTGTTGAGATTTTTGTTACTCCAATCAATGGTAGCCTTGTCATTATTGAAGGTAGTTTAGTGTCAATATCTTTGTTACTCCAATGGATGGTAGCCTTGTCATTGTGGAACGTAGTCTATTGTCGAGATTTTTTTTACCCAAATGGATCGTAGCCTTGTAATTATGGAAGGTAGTGTGTTGTAGAGATTTTTGTTACTCCAATGGATTTTAGCCTTTTCATTATGGAAGGTAGTCTGTCATTGATATTTCTGTTACTCCAATGGATGCTAGCCTTGTAATTATTGAAGGTAGTCGAAAGTCGAGATTTTTGTTATTCCAATGGATGGTAACCTTGTCATTATGGAAGGTAGTCTTTTTTCTAGATTTTTAATACTCCAATGGATGGTAGCCTTGTCATTATTGAAGGTGGTCTGATGTCGATATCTTTGTTACTCCAAAGGATAGTAGCCTTGTCATTATGGAAGGTAGTCTATTGTCGAGATTTTTGTTATTCCAATGGATGATAGCCTTGTCATTATTGAAGGTAGTCGGTCGTTTAGATTTCTGTTACTCAAATTGATATTACCCTTGTCATTATGGAAGGTAGTCTGTTGTTCAGATTTTTGTTACTCCAATGGATGGTAACCTTGTCATTATGGAAGGTAGTCTGTCGTCGATATTTGTGTTACTCCAATGTGTGGTAGCCTTGTCGTTATGGAAGGTAGTCCGTTGTCGATATTTTTGTTACCTAAATGGATGGTAGCCTTCTCTTTATGGAAGGTAGTTTGTCGTTGAAATTTTTTTTACTCCAATGGATGGTAGCCTTGTCATTATGGAAGGTAGTCTATTGTCGAGATATTTGTTATTCCAATGGATTGTAGCCTTGTCATTATGGAAGGTAGTCTTTTGTCGAGATTTTTGTTACTCCAATCGATGGTAGCTTTGTCATTAGGGAAGGTAGTTTGTTCTTCAGATTTTTATTACTCCAATGGATGTTAGCCTTGTGATTATAGAAGGTAGACTGTTGTCGAGATTTTTGTCATTCCATTGGATGTTAGCCTTGTCATTATGGAAGGTAGTCTATTGTCGAGATTTTTATTATTCCGATGGATGGTAACCTTGTCATTATGGAAGGTAGTCTGTTATCGAGATTTTGTTACTCAAATGGATGGTAGCCTTGTCATTATGGAACATAGTCTGTTGTCGATATTTTTTTGACTCCAATGGATGTAGCCTTGTCATTATGGAAGGTAGTCGGTTGTTGAGATTTCTGTTACTCCAATGGACGGTAGCCTTGTCATTATGGAAGGTAGTATGTTGTTCAGATTTTTGTTACTCTAATGGATGATAGCCTTGTCATTATGGAAGGTAGTCTGTTCATATTTTTGTTACTCCAATGGATGGTAGCCTTGTCATTATGGAAGGTAGTATGTTGTCGAGAATATTTTATTCCATTAGATGGTAGCCTTGTCATTATGGAAGGTAGTCTATTTTTGACATTTTTATTATTCCAATGGATGGTAACCTTGTCATTGTGAAAGGTAGTATGTTGTCGAGATTTTGTTACTCTAATGGATGGTAGCCTTGTCATTATGGAACATATTCTGTTGTCGAGATTTTTGATACTCCAATGGATGGTAGCCTTCTAATTATGGAAGGTAGTCTGTTGTAGAGATTTTTTTTACTCCAATGGATGGTAGCCTTGTCATTATGGAAGGTAGACTGTTGTTGAGATTTTTGTTACTCTAATGGATTGTAGCCTTGTCACTATGGAAGGTAGTTTGTTGTTCAGATTTTTTTTACTCCAATGGATGGTAACCTTGTCATTATGAAAGGTAGTCTTTTGTCCAGATTTTTATTACTCCAATGGATGGTAGCCTTGTCATTATTGAAGATAGTCTATTGTCGATATCTTTGTTACTCCAATGGATGGTAGCCTTGTCATTATTGAAGTTAGTCTGTCGTTGAGATTTCTGTTACTCCAATGGATTGTAGCTTTGTCATTAGGGAAGGTAGTTTGTTCTTCAGATTTTTATTACTCCAATGGATGGTAGCCTTATGATTATGGTAGGTAGACAGTTGTCGAGATTTTTGTTATTCCATTGGATTGTATCCTTGTCATTATGGAAGGTAGTCTATTGTCGAGATTTTTATTATTCCGATGGATGGTAACCTTGTCTTTATGGAAGGTAGTATTTTGTCGATATTTTTGTTATTGCAATGGATGATAGCCTTGTCATTATGGAAGGTAGTCCGTTGTCGAGATTTTTGTTACTCCAATGGATGTTAGGCTTGTCATTATGGAAGGTAGTCTGTTATCGAGATTTTTTTACTCTAATGGATGGTAGCCTTTTCATTATGGAGCATAGCCTGTTGTCGATATTTTTTTTACTCCAATGGATGGTAGCCTTGTCATTATGGAAGGTAGTCGGTTGTTTAGATTTCTGTTACTCCAATGGACGGTAGCCTTGTCATCATGGAAGGTAGTAGGTTGTTCAGGTTTTTTACTACAATGGATGATAGCCTTGTCATTATGGAAGGTAGTCTATTGTCGAGATTTTTGTTATTCCAATGGATGGTGGCCTTGTCATTATGGAAGGTAGTCTATTGTCGAGATTTTTGATACTCCAATGGATGGTAGCCTTGTAATTATGGAAGGTAGTCTGTTTTCGAGATTTGTTTTACACCAATGGATGGTAGTCTTGTCATTATGGAAGGTAGTCTGTAGTTGAGATTTCTGTTACTGCAATGGATTGTAGCCTTGTCATTATGGAAGGTTGTATGTTCATATTTTTTGTACTCCAATGGATGGTAGCCTTGTCATTATGGAAGGTAGTCTGTTCATATTTTTGTTACTCCAATGGATGGTAGCCTTTTCATTATGGAAGGTAGTATGTTGTCGAGAATATTTTATTTCATTAGATGGTAGCCTTGTCATTATGGAAGGTAGTCTATTTTTTGAGATTTTTATTACTCTAATGGATGGTAGCCTTGTCATTATGGAACATAGTCTATTGTCGAGATTTTTGATACTCCAATGGATGGTAGCCTTCTAATTATGGAAGGTAGTCTATTGTATAGATTTTTTTTTACTCCAATGGATGGTAACCTTGTCATTATGGAAGGTAGTCTGTCGTTGAGATTTTTGTTACTCCAATGGATTGTAGCCTTGTCATTATGGAAGGTAGTCTGTTGATCAGATTTTTGTTACTCCAATGGATTGTAACCTTGTCATTATGAAAGGTAGTCTTTTGTCCAGATTTTTGTTACTCCAATGGATGGTAGCCTTGTCATTATGGAAGGTAGTTTTTTGTAGAGATTTTTGTTACTTCAATGGATGGTATCTTGTCATTATGGAAGGTAGTCTATTGTCGAGATTTTTGTTACCCAAATGGATGGTAGCCTTTTAATTATGGAAGGTAGTCTGTTGTAGAGATTTTTGTTTCTCCAATGGATAGTAGCCTTTTCATTATGGAAGGTAGTCTGTTGTTCAGATTTCTGTGACTCCAATGGATTGTAGCCTTGTCATTATGGATGGTAGTCTATTGTCGATATTTTTGTTATTCCAATGGATAGTAGCCTTGCCATTATGGAAGATAGTTTGTTGTTCAGATTTTTGTTACTCCAATGGATGGTAACCTTGTCATTATGGAAGGTAGTCTATTGTCGAGATTTTTTTTATTCCATTGGATGGTAACCTTGTCATTATGGAAGGTAGTCTGTTGTCGAGATTTGTGTTACTCCAATGTATGGTAGCCTTGTCGTTATGGAAGGTAGTCTATTGTCGAGATTTTTGTTACTCAAATGGATGGTAGCCTTGTCTTTATGTAAGGTAGTTTGTCATTGAGATTTTTGTTACTCCAATGGATGGTAGCCTTGTCATTATGGAAGGTAGTTTGTTTTTGAGATTTTTGTTATTCCAATGGATGTTAACCTTGTTATTATGGAAGGTAGTATTTTGTCGAGATTTTTGTTACTCCAATGGATGATGGCCTTGTCATTATGGAAGGTAGTCTTTTGTCGAGATTTTTGTTACTCCAATGGATGGTAGCCTTGTCATTATTGAAGTTAGTCTGTCTTTGATATTTTTGTTACTCCAATGGATGATAGCCTTGTCATTATGGAAGGTAGTCTATTGTCGAGATTTGTGTTACTCCAATGTATGGTAGCCTTGTCGTTATGGAAGGTAGTCTGTCGTTGAGATTTTTGTTACTTTAATGGATGGTAGCCTTGTCCTTATGGAAGGTAGTTTGTCGTTGAGATATTTGTTACTCCAATGGATGGTAGCCTTGTCATTATGGAAGGTAGTCTATTGTCGAGATATTTGTTATTCCAATGTATTGTAGCCTTGTCATTATGGAAGGTAGTCTTTTGTCGAGATTTTTGTTACTCCAATGGATGGTAGCTTTCTCATTACGGAAGGTAGTCGGTCATTCAGATTTCTGTTACTCCAATGGATGATAGCCTTGTCATTAAGGAAGGTTGTCTGTTGTCGAGATTTATGATACTCTAATGGATGATAGCCTTGTCATTATTTAAGGTAGTTTGATGTTCTTATTTTTGTTACTCCAATGGATGGTAGCCTTTTCATTATGGAAGGTAGTCTGTCATTGAGATTTCTGTTACTTCTATTGATTGTAGCTTTGTCATTATGGAAGGTAGTTTGTTGTTGAGATTTTTTTTTACTCCAATGGATAGTAGCCTTGTCATTACGGAAGGTAGTCGGTCGTTGAGATTTTTGTTACTCTAATGGATGGTAGCCTTGTCATTATGGAAGGTAGTCTTTTGTCGATATTTTTGTTATTCCAATGGATGGTAGCCTTGTCATTATGGAAGGTAGTCTTTTGTCTAGATTGTTGTTACTTCAATGGATGGTAGCCTTGCCATTATTGAAGGTAGTATGTTGTCGATATATTTGTTACTCAAATGGATGATAGCCTTGTAATTGTGAAAGGTAGTCTGTTGTTCATATTTTTGTTACTCCAATGGATGGTAGCCTTGTCATTATGGAAGGTAGTCTATTATCGAGATTTTTGTTATTTCAATGGATGGTAGCCTTGTCATTATTGAAGGTAGTCTGTTGTCGAGATTTATGATACTCCAATGGATAGTAGCCTTGTCATTATGGAAGGTAGTCTGTTGTTCATATTTTTGTTACTCTAATGGATGGTAGCCTTTTCATTATGGAAGGTAGTCTGTTGTCGAGATTTTTGTTATTACATTGGATGGTAGCCTTTCATTATGGAAGGTAGATTGTTGTTGGGAATTTTTTTTCTCCAATGGATAGTCGCCTTGTCATTACGGAAGGTAGTCGGTCGTTGAGATTTTTGTTACTCCAATGGATGGTAGCCTTGTCATTATGGAAGGTAGTCTATTGTCGATATTTTTGTTATTCCAATGGATGGTAGCCTTGTCATTATGGAAGGTAGTCTTTTGTCTAGATTGTTGTTACTCCAATGGATGGTAGCCTTGCCATTATTGAAGGTAGTCTGTTGTCGATATCTTTGTTACTCAAATGGATGATAGCCTTGTAATTGTGAAAGGTAGTCTGTTGTTCAAATTTTTGTTACTCCAATGGATGGTAGCCTTGTCATTATGAAACGTAGTCTATTGTCGAGATTTTTGTTATTTCAATGGATGGTAGCCTTGTCATTATTGAAGGTAGTCGGTCGTTGAGATTTCTGTTACTCCAATGGATAGTAGCCTTGTCATTATGGAAGGTAGTATGTTGTTCATATTTTTGTTACTCTAATGGATGGTAACCTTGTCATTATGGAAGGTAGTCTGTTGTCGAGATTTTTGTTATTCCATTGGATAGTAGCCTTGTCATTATGGAAGGTAGACTGTTGTCGATATTTTTGTTATACCAATGGATGGTAACCTTGTCATTATGGAAGGTAGTCTGTTTTCGAGATTTGTGTTACTCCAACGGATGGTAGCCTTGTCATTATGGAAGGTAGTTTATTGTTGATATTTTTGTTATTCCAATAGATGGTAGCCTTGTCATTATGGAAGGTAGTTTGTTGTCGATATCTTTGTTACTCAAATGGATGATAGCCTTGTAATTGTGAAAGGTATTCTGTTGTTCATATTTTTGTTACTCTAATGGATGGTAGCCTTGTCATTATGGAAGGTAGTCTATTGTCGAGATTTTTTTTATTTCAATGGATGGTAGCCTTGTCATTATTGAAGGTAGTCGGTCATTGAGATTTCTATTACTCCAATGGATAGTAGCCTTGTCATTATGGAAGGTAGTCTGTTGTTAATATTTTTGTTACTCTAATGGATGGTAACCTTGTCATTATGGAAGGTAGTCTGTTGTCGAGATTTTTGTTATTCCATTGGATAGTAGCCTTGTCATTATGGAAGGTAGACTATTGTCGATATTTTTGTTATACCAATGGATTGTAACCTTGTCATTATGGAAGGTAGTCTGTTTTCGAGATTTGTGTTACTCCAACGGTTGGTAGCCTTGTCATTATGGAAGGTAGTCTATTGTTGATATTTTTGTTATTCCAATGGATGGTAGCCTTGTCATTATGGAAGGTAGTTTGTTGTCGATATCTTTGTTACTCAAATGGATGATAGCCTTGTAATTGTGAAAAGTATTTTGTTGTTCATATTTTTGTTACTCCAATGGATGGTAGCCTTGTCATTATGAAAGGTAGTCTATTGTTGAGATTTTTGTTATTTCAATGGATGGTAGCCTTGTCATTATTGAAGGTACTCGGTCGTTGAGATTTCTGTTACTCCAATGGATGGTAGCCTTGTCATTATGGAAGGTAGTCTGTTGTTCACATTTTTGTTACTCTAATGGATGGTAACCTTGTCATTATGGAAGGTAGTCTGTTGTCGAGATTTTTTTTATTCCATTGGATGGTATCCTTTTCATTATGGAAGGTAGACTGTTGTTGGGATTTTTTTTACTCCAATGAATAGTAGCCTTGTCATTATGGAAGGTAGTCGGTCGTTGAGATTTTTGTTACTCCAATGGATGGTAGCCTTGTCATTATGGAAGGTAGTCTGTTGCTCATATTTTTGTTACTCTAATGGATGGTAACCTTGTCATTATGGAAGGTAGTCTGTTGTCGAGATTTTTGTTATTCCATTGGATAGTAGCCTTGTCATTATGGAAGGTAGACTGTTGTCGATATTTTTGTTATACCAATGGATGGTAACCTTGTCATTATGGAAGGTAGTCTGTTTTCGAGATTTGTGTTACGCCAACGGATGGTAGCCTTGTCATTATGGAAGGTAGTCTATTGTTGATATTTTTGTTATTCCAATGGATGGTAGCCTTGTCATTATGGAAGGTAGTTTGTTGTCGATATCTTTGTTACTCAAATGGATGATAGCCTTGTAATTGTGAAAGGTTTTCTGTTGTTCAGATTTTTGTTACTCCAATGGATGGTAGCCTTGTCATTATGGAAGGTAGTCTATTGTTGAGAGTTTTTTTTATTTCAATGGATGGTAGCCTTTTCATTATTGAAGGTAGTCGGTCGTTGAGATTTCTATTACTCCAAAGGATAGTAGCCTTGTCATTATGGAAGGTAGTCTGTTGTTCATATTTTTGTTACTCTATTGGATGGTAGCCTTGTCATTATGGAAGGTAGACTATTGTCGATATTTTTGTTATACCAATGGATGGTAACCTTGTCATTATGGAAGGTAGTCTGTTTTCGAGATTTGTGTTACTCCAACGGATGGTAGCCTTGTCATTATGGAAGGTAGTCTATTGTTGATATTTTTGTTATTCCAATGGATGGTAGCCTTGTCATTATGGAAGGTAGTTTGTTGTCGATATCTTTGTTACTCAAATGGATGATAGCCTTGTAATTGTGAAAGGTATTATGTTGTTCATATTTTTGTTACTCCAATGGATGGTAGCCTTGTCATTATGAAAGGTAGTCTATTGTTGAGATTTTTGTTATTTCAATGGATGGTAGCCTTGTCATTATTGAAGGTATTCGGTTGTTGAGATTTCTGTTACTCCAATGGATAGTAGCCTTGTCATTATGGAAGGTAGTCTATTGTTCATATTTTTGTTACTCTAATGGATGGTAACCTTGTCATTATGGAAGGTAGTCTGTTGTCGAGATTTTTGTTATTCCATTGGATGGTAGCCTTGTAATTATGGAAGGTAGACTGTTGTTGGGATTTTTTTTACTCCAATGGATAGTAGCCTTGTCATTATGGAAGGTAGTCGGTCGTTGAGATTTTTGTTACTCCAATGGATGGTAGCCTTGTCATTATGGAAGGTAGTCTATTGTCGATATTTTTGTTATTCCAATGGATGGTAGCCTTGTCATTATGGAAGGTAGTCTTTTGTCTAGATTGTTGTTACTCCAATGGATGGTAGCCTTGCCATTATTGAAGGTAGTCTGTTGTCGATATCTTTGTTACTCAAATGGATGATAGCCTTGTAATTGTGAAAGGTAGTCTGTTGTTCAGATTTTTGTTACTCCAATGGATAGTAGCCTTGTCATTATGGAAGGTAGTCTGTTGTTCATATCTTTGTTACTCTAATGGATGGTAACCTTGTCATTATGGAAGGTAGTCTGTTGTCGAGATTTTTATTATTCCATTGGATGGTAGCCTTGTCATTGGAAGGTAGACTGTTGTCGATATTTTTGTTATACCAATGGATGGTAACCTTGTCATTATTGAAGGTAGTCTGTTTTCGAGATTTGTGTTACTCCAACGGATGGTAGCCTTGTCATTATGGAAGGTAGTCTATTGCTGATATTTTTGTTATTCCAATGGATGGTAGCCTTGCCATTATGGAAGGTAGTTTGTTGTCGATATCTTTGTTACTCAAATGGATGATAGCCTTGTAATTGTGAAAGGTATTCTGTTGTTCAGATTTTTGTTACTCCAATGGATGGTAGCCTTGTCATTATGGAAGGTAGTCTATTGTCGATATTTTTTTTATTTCAATGGACGGTAGCCTTGTCATTATTGAAGGTAGTCGGTCGTTGAGATTTCTATTACTCCAATGGATAGTAGCCTTTTCATTATGGAAGGTAGTCTGTTGTTCATATTTTTGTTACTCTAATGGATGGTAACCTTGTCATTATGGAAGGTAGTCTGTTGTCGAGGTTTTTGTTATTCCATTGGATAGTAGCCTTGTTATTATGGAAGGTAGATTGTTGTCGATATTTTTTTTATACCAATGGATGGTAACCTTGTCATTATGGAAGGTAGTCTATTGTGGAGATTTGTGTTACTCCAATGTATGGTAGCCTTGTCGTTATGGAAGGTAGTCTGTCTTTGAGATTTCTGTTACTCCAATGGATAGTAGCCTTGTCATTATGGAAGGTAATATGTTGTTCATATTTTTGTTACTCCAATGGATGGTAACCTTGTCATTATGGAAGGTAGTCAATTGTCGAGATTTTTGTTATTCCACTGGATGGTAGCCTTGTCATTATGGAAGGTAGTCTGTTGTCAAGAATTTTGTTATTCCAATGGTTGGTAACCTTGTCATTATGGAAGGTAGTCTGTTGTCGAGATTTGTGTTACTCCAATGGATAGTAGCCTTGTCCTTATGGAAGGTAGTCTATTGTTGAGATTTTTGTTACTCAAATGGATGGTAGCCTTGTATTTATGGAAGGTAGTATTTCGTTGAGATTTTTGTTACTCCAATGGATGGTAGCCTTTTCATAATGGAAGGTAGTCTATTCTCGAGATATTTGTTATTCCAATGGATTATAGCCTTGTCATTATGGAAGGTAGTCTTTTGTCGAGATTTTTGATACTCTAATGGATGGTAGCCTTGTCATTATGGAAGGTAGTATGTTTTTGAGATTTTTTTTATTCCAATGGATGGTAACCTTGTCATTATGAAAGGTAGTCCTTTGTCGAGATATTTGTTACTCCAATGGATGGTAGCCATGTCATTATTGAAGGTAGTCTATTGTCAATATATTTGTTACTCCAATGGATGGTATCCTTGTCATTAAGGAAGGTAGTCTATTGTCGAGATTTTTTTTATTCCAATGGATGGTAGCCTTGTCATTATGGAAGGTAGTCTGTTGTCGAGATTTATGATACTCCAATGGATGGTAGCGTTGTAATTATGGAAGGTAGTCTATTGTCGAGATATTTTTTACTCCAATGTATGGTAGCATTGTCATTATGGAAGGTAGTCTGTCATTGAGATTTTTGTTACTCCAATGGATTGTAGCCTTGTCATTATGGAAGTTAGTCTGTTGGTCATATTTTTGTTACTCCAATGGATGGTAGCATTGTCATTATGGAAGGTATTCTGTTGTCGAGAATATTTTATTCCATTGGATGGTAGCCTTGTCAATATGGAAGGTAGTCTGTTTTTGAGATTTTTGTTATTCCAATGGATGGTAATCTTTTCATTATGAAAGGTAGTCTTTTGTCGAGATTTTTGTTATTCCACTGGATGGTAGCCTTGTCATTATGGAAGGTAGTCTGTTGTCGAGATTTTTGTTATTCCAATCGATGGTAACCTTGTCATTAGGGAAGGTAGTCTATTCTCGAGATATTTGTTATTCCAATGGATTGTAGCCTTGTCATTATGGAAGGTAGTCTTTCGTCGAGATTTTTGTTACTCTAATGGATGGTAGCAGTGTCATTATGGAAGGTAGTATGTGTTTGAGATTTTTGTTATTCCAATGGATGGTAACCTTGTCATTATGAAAGGTAGTCTTTTGTCGAGATATTTGTTACTCCAATGGATGGTAGCCTTGTCATTATTGAAGGTAGTCTATTGTCAATATCTCTGTTACTCCAACGGATGGTAGCCTTGTCATTAAGGAAGGTAGTCTATTATCGATATTTTTGTTATTCCAATGGATGGTAGCCTTGTCATTATGGAAGGTAGTCTGTTGTCGAGATTTATGATACTCCAATGGATGGTAGCCTTGTAATTATGGAAGGTAGTCTGTTGTCGAGATATTTTTTACTCCAATGTATGGTAGCCTTGTCATTATGGAAGGTAGTCTGTCATTGAGATTTTTGATACTCCAATGGATTGTAGCCTTGTCATTATGAAAGGTAGTCTGTTGTTCAGATTTTTGTTACTCCAATGGATGGTAGCCTTGTCATTATGGAAGGTAGTCTGTTGTCGAGAATATTTTATTCCATTGGATGGTAGCCTTGTAATTATGGAAGGTAGTCTGTTTTTGAGATTTTTGTTATTCCAATTTATGGTAACCTTTTCATTATGAAAGGTAGTCTTTTGTCGAGATTTTTGTTATTCCACTGGATGGTTGCCTTGTCATTATGTAAGGTAGTCTGTTGTCGAGATTTTTGTTATTCCAATGGATGGTAACCTTGTCATTATGGAAGGTAGTCTATTCTCGAGATATTTGTTATTCCAATGGATTGTAGCCTTTTCATTATGGAAGGTAGTCTTTTGTCGAGATTTTTGTTACTCTAATGGATGGTAGCATTGTCATTATGGAAGGTAGTATGTTTTTGAGATTTTTGTTATTCCAATGGATGGTAATCTTGTCATTATGAAAGGTAGTCTTTTGTCGAGATATTTGTTAATCCAATTGATGGTAGCCTTGTCATTATTGAAGGTAGTCTATTGTCAATATCTTTGTTACTCCAATGGATGGTATCCTTGTTATTCCAATGGATGATAGCCTTGTCATTATGGAAGGTAGTCTGTTGTCGAGATTTGAGATACTCCAATGGATGGTAGCCTTGTAATTATGGAAGGTAGTCTGTTGTCGAGATATTTTTTACTCCAATGTATGGTAGCCTTGTCATTATGGAAGGTAGTCTGTCATTGAGATTTTTGTTACTCCAATGGATTATAGTCTTGTCATTATGGAAGGTAGTCTGTTGTTCATATTTTTGTTACTCCAATGGATGGTAGCATTGTCATTATGGAAGGTAGTCTGTTGTCGAGAATATTTTATTCCATTGGATGGTAGCCTTGTCATTATGGAAGGTAGTCTGTTTTTGAGATTTTTGTTATTCCAATGGATGGTAACCTTTTCATTATGAAAGGTTGACTTTTGTCGAGATTTTTGTTATTCCACTGGATGGTAACCTTGTCATTATGGAAGGTAGTCTGTTGTCGAAATTTTTGTTATTCCAATCGATGGTAACCTTGTCATTATGGAAGGTAGTCTATTCTCGAGATATTTGTTATTCCAATGGATTGTAGCCTTGTCATTATGGAAGGTAGTCTTTTGTCGAGATTTTTGTTACTCTAATGGATGGTAGCATTGTCATTATGGAAGGTAGTATGTGTTTGATATTTTTGTTATTCCAATGGATGGTAACCTTGTCATTATGAAAGGTAGTCTTTTGTCGAGATATTTGTTACTCCAATGGATGGTAGCCTTGTCATTATTGAAGGTAGTCTATTATCAATATCTCTGTTACTCCAATGGATGGTATCCTTGTCATTAAAGAAGGTACTCTATTATCGATATTTTTGTTATTCCAATGGATGGTAGCCTTGTCATTATGGAAGGTAGTCTGTTGTCGAGATTTATGATACTCCAATGGATGGTAGCCTTGTAATTATGGAAGGTAGTCTGTTTTCGAGATATTTTTTACTCCAATGTATGGTAGCCTTGTCATTATGGAAGGTAGTCTGTCATTGAGATTTTTGTTACTCCAATAGATTGTAGCCTTGTCATTATGAAAGGTAGTCTGTTGTTCACATTTTTGTTACTCCAATGGATGGTAGCCTTGTCATTATGGAAGGTAGTCTGTTGTCGAGAATATTTTATTCCATTGGATGGTAGCCTTGTCATTATGGAAGGTAGTCTGTTTTTGAGATTTTTTTTATTCCAATTTATGGTAACCTTTTCATTATGAAAGGTAGTCTTTTGTCGAGATTTTTGTTATTCCACTGGATGGTAGCCTTTTCATTATGGAAGGTAGTCTGTTGTCGAGATTTTTGTTATTCCAATGGATGGTAACCTTGTCATTATGGAAGGTAGTCTATTCTCGAGATATTTGTTATTCCAATGGATTGTAGCCTTGTCATTATGGAAGGTAGTCTTTTGTCGAGATTTTTGTTACTCTAATGGATGGTAGCATTGGCATTATGGAAGGTAGTATTTTTTTGAGATTTTTGTTATTCTAATGGATGGTAACCTTGTCATTATGAAAGGTAGTCTTTTGTCGAGATATTTGTTAATCCAATGGATGGTAGCCTTGTCATTATTGAAGGTAGTCTATTGTCAATATCTTTGTTACTCCAATGGATGGTATCCTTGTTATTCCAATGGATGATAGCCTTGTCATTATGGAAGGTAGTCTGTTGTCGAGATTTATGATACTCCAATGGATGGTAGCCTTGTAATTATGGAAGGTAGTCTGTTGTCGAGATATTTTTTACTCCAATGTATGGTAGACTTGTCATTATGGAAGGTAGTCTGTCATTGAGATTTTTGTTACTCCAATGGATTGTAGCCCTGTCATTATGGAAGGTAGTATGTTGTTCATATTTTTGTTACTCCAATGGATGGTGGCATTGTCATTATGGAAGGTAGTCTGTTGTCGAGAATATTTTATTCCATTGGATGGTAGCCTTGTCATTATGGAAGGTACTCTGTTTTTGAGATTTTTGTTATTCCAATGGATGGTAACCTTTTCATTATGAAAGGTTGTCTTTTGCCGAGATTTTTGTTATTCCACTGGATGGTAACCTTGTCATTATGGAAGGTAGTCTATTGTTGAGATTTTTGTTATTCCAATCGATGGTAACCTTGTCATTATGGAAGGTAGTCTATTCTCGAGATATTTGTTATTCCAATGGATTGTAGCATTGTCATTATGGAAGGTAGTCTTTTGTCGAGATTTATGTTACTCTAATGGATGGTAGCATTGTCATTATGGAAGGTAGTATGTGTTTGAGATTTTTGTTATAACAATGGATGGTAACCTTGTCATTATGAAAGGTAGTCTTTTGTCGAGATATTTGTTACTCCAATGGATGGTAGCCTTGTCATTATTGAAGGTAGTCTATTGTCAATATCTCTGTTACTCCAATGGATGGTATCCTTGTCATTAAGGAAGTTAGTCTATTGTCGATATTTTTGTTATTCCAATGGATGGTAGCCTTGTCATTACGGAAGGTAGTCTGTTGTCGAGATTTATGATACTCCAATGGATGGTAGCCTTGTAATTATGGAAGGTAGTCTGTTGTCGAGATATTTTTTACTCCAATGTATGGTAGCCTTGTCATTATGGAAGGTAGTCTGTCATTGAGATTTTTGTTACTCCAATGGATTGTAGCCTTGTCATTATGGAAGGTAGTCTGTTGTTCAGATTTTTGTTACTCCAATGGATGGTAGCATTGTCATTATGGAAGGTAGTCTGTTGTCGAGAATATTTTATTCCATTGGATGGTAACCTTGTCATTATGGAAGGTAGTCTGTTTTTGAGATTTTTGTTATTCCAATGGATGGTAACCTTTTCATTATGAAAGGTTGTCTTTTGCCGAGATTTTTGTTATTCCACTGGATGGTAACCTTGTCATTATGGAAGGTAGTCTGTTGTCGAGATTTTTGTTATTCCAATCGATGGTAACCTTGTCATTATGGAAGGTAGTCTATTCTCGAGATATTTGTTATTCCA
The DNA here is from genome assembly GCA_948472305.1 of Vicia faba. Lineage (NCBI taxonomy): Eukaryota > Viridiplantae > Streptophyta > Magnoliopsida > Fabales > Fabaceae > Vicia > Vicia faba. The sequence goes on from OX451739.1 coordinate 559,703,011, forward strand.
ATGGATTGTAGCGTTGTCATTATGGAAGGTAGTCTTTTGTCGAGATTTCTGTTACTCTAATGGATGGTAGCATTGTCATTATGGAAGGTAGTATGTGTTTGAGATTTTTGTTATAACAATGGATGGTAAACTTGTCATTATGAAAGGTAGTCTTTTATCGAGATATTTGTTACTCCAATGGATGGTAGCCTTGTCATTATTGAAGGTAGTCTATTGTCAATATCTCTGTTACTCCAATGGGTGGTATCCTTGTCATTAAGGAAGGTAGTCTATTGTCGATATTTTTGTTATTCCAATGGATGGTAGCCTTGTCATTACGGAAGGTAGTCTGTTGTCGAGATTTATGATACTCCAATGGATGGTAGCCTTGTAATTATGGAAGGTAGTCTGTTGTCGAGATATTTTTTACTCCCATGTATGGTAGCCTTGTCATTATGGAAGGTAGTCTGTCATTGAGATTTTTGTTACTCCAATGGATTGTAGCCTTGTCATTATGGAAGGTAGTCTGTTGTTCAGATTTTTGTTACTCCAATGGATGGTAGCATTGTCATTATGGAAGGTAGTCTGTTGTCGAGAATATTTTATTCCATTGGATGGTAGCCTTGTCATTATGGAAGGTAGTCTGTTTTTGAGATTTTTGTTATTCCAATGGATGGTAACCTTTTCATTATGAAAGGTTGTCTTTTGCCGAGATTTTTGTTATTCCACTGGATGGTAACCTTGTCATTATGGAAGGTAGTCTGTTGTCGAGATTTTTGTTATTCCAATCGATGGTAACCTTGTCATTATGGAAGGTAGTCTATTCTCGAGATATTTGTTATTCCAATGGATTGTAGCCTTGTCATTATGGAAGGTAGTCTTTTGTCGAGATTTCTGTTACTCTAATGGATGGTAGCATTGTCATTATGGAAGGTAATATGTGTTTGAGATTTTTGTTATAACAATGGATGGTAACCTTGTCATTATGAAAGGTAGTCTTTTGTCGAGATATTTGTTACTCCAATGGATGGTAGCCTTGTCATTATTGAAGGTAGTCTATTGTCAATATCTCTGTTACTCCAATGGATGGTATCCTTGTCATTAAGGAAGGTAGTCTATTGTCGATATTTTTGTTATTCCAATGGATGGTAGCCTTGTCATTACGGAAGGTAGTCTGTTTTCGAGATTTATGATACTCCAATGGATGGTAGCCTTGTAATTATGGAAGGTAGTCTGTTGTCGAGATATTTTTTACTCCAATGTATGGTAGCCTTGTCATTATGGAAGGTAGTCTGTCATTGAGATTTTTGTTACTCCAATGGATTGTAGCCTTGTCATTATGGAAGGTAGTCTGTTGTTCAGATTTTTGTTACTCCAATGGATGGTAGCCTTGTCATTATGGAAGGTAGTCTGTTGTTGAGAATATTTTATTCCATTGGATGGTAGCCTTGTCATTATGGAAGGTAGTCTGTTTTTGAGATTTTTGTTATTCCAATTTATGGTAACCTTTTCATTATGAAAGGTAGTCTTTTGTCGATATTTCTGTTACTCCAATGGATAGTAGCCTTGTCATTATGGAAGGTAGTCTATTGTTCATATTTTTGTTACTCTAATGGATGGTAACCTTGTCATTATGGAAGGTAGTCTGTTGTCGAGATTTTTGTTATTCCACTGGATGGTAGCCTTGTCATTATGGATGGTAGTCTGTTGTCAAGATTTTTGTTATTCCAATGGATGGTAACCTTGTCATTATGGAAGGTAGTCTGTTGTCGAGATTTGTGTTACTCCAATGGATAGTAGCCTTGTCCTTATGTAAGGTAGTCTGTTGTCGAGATTTTTGTTACTCAAATGGATGGTAGCCTTGTATTTATAGAAGGTAGTATTTCGTTGAGATTTTTGTTACTCCAATGGATGGTAGCCTTGTCATTATGGAAAGTAGTCTATTCTCGAGATATTAGTTATTCCAATGGATTATAGCCTTGTCATTATGGAAGTTAGTCTTTTGTCGAGATTTTTGTTACTCTAATGGATGGTAGCCTTGTCATTATGGAAGGTAGTATGTTTTTGAGATTTTTGTTATTCCAATGGATGGTAACCTTGTCATTATGATAGGTAGTCTTTTGTCGAGATTTTTGTAACTCCAATGGATGGTAGCCTTGTTATTATTGAATCTAGTCTATTGTCAATATCTTTGTTACTCCAATGGATGGTATCCTTGTCATTAAGGAAGGTAGTCTATTGTCGATATTTTTGTTCTTCCAATGGATGGTAGCCTTGTCATTATGGAAGGTAGTCTTTTGTCTAGATTTATGATACTCCAATGGATGGTAGCCTTGTAATTATGGAAGGTAGTCTGTTGTCGAGATATTTTTTACTCCAATGTATGGTAGCCTTGTCATTATGGAAGTTAGTCTTTCATTGAGATTTTTGTTACTCCAATGGATTGTAGCCTTTTCATTATGGAAGGTAGTCTGTTGTTCAGATTTTTGTTACTCCAATGGATGGTAGCCTTGTCACTATGGATGGTAGTTTGTTGTCGAGAATATTTTATTGCATTGGATGGTAGCCTTGTCATTATGGAAGGTAGTCTGTTTTTGAGATTTTTGTTATTCCAATGATTGGTAACCTTTTCATTATGAAAGGTAGTCTTTTGTCGAGATTTTTGTTATTCCACTGGATGGTAACCTTGTCATTATGGAAGGTAGTCTGTTGTCGAGATTTGTGTTACTCCAACGGATGGTAGCCTTGTCATTCTGGAAGGTAGTCTGTTGTCGAGATTTTTCTTACTCAAATGGATGGTAGCCTTGTATTTATGGAAGGTAGTCTTTCATTGAGATTTTTGTTACTCCAATGGATGGTAGCCTTGTCATTATGGAAGGTAGTATGTCATTGAGATTTTTTAAACTCCAATGGATGGTAGCCTTGTCATTATGGAAGGTAGTCTGTTGTTCAGATTTTTGTTACTCCAATGGATGCTAGCCTTGTCATTTTGGAAGGTAGTCTATTGTCGAAAATATTTTATTCCATTGGATGGTAGTCTTGTCATTATGGAAGGTACTCTGTTTTTGAGATTTTTGTTATTCCAATGGATGGTAGCCTTGTCATTATTGAAGGTAGTCTATTGTCGAGATTTATGATACTCCAATGGATGGTAGCCTTGTAATTATGGAAGGTAGTCTGTTGTCGAGATATTTTTTACTCCAATGTATGGTAGCCTTGTCATTATGGAAGGTAGTCTGTCATTGAGATTTTTGTTACTCCAATGGATTGTAGCCTTGTCATTATGGAAGGTAGTCTGTTGTTCAGATTTTTGTTACTCCAATGGATGGGAGCCTTGTCATTATGGAAGGTAGTCTATTGTCGAGAATATTTTATTCCATTGGATGGTAGCCTTGTCATTATGGAAGGTAGTTTGTTTTTGAGATTTTTGTTATTCCAATGGATGGTAACCTTTTCATTATGAAAGGTAGTCTTTTGTCGAGATTTTTGTTACTCCAATGAATGGTAGCCTTGTCATTATTGAAGGTAGTCTATTGTCAATATCTTTGTTACTCCAATGGATGGTATCCTTGTCATTTAGGAAGGTAGTCTATTGTCTAGATTTTTGTTATTCCAATGGATGGTAGCCTTGTCATTATGGAAGGTAGTCTGTTGTCGCGATTTATGATACTCCAACAGATGGTAGCCTTGTAATTATGGAAGGTAGTCTATTGTCGAGATATTTTTTACTCCAATGTATGGTAGCCTTGCCATTATGGAAGGTAGTCTGTCATTGAGATTTTTGTTACTCCAATGGATTGTAGCCTTGTCATTATGGAAGGTAGTCTGTTGTTCAGATTTTTGTTACTCCAATTGATGGTAGCCTTGTCATTATGGAAGGTAGTTTGTTGTCGAGAAAATTTTATTCCATTGGATAGTAACCTTGTCATTATGGAAGGTAGTCTGTTTTTGAGATTTTTGTTATTCCAATGGATGGTAACCTTTTCATTATGAAAGGTAGTCTTTTCTCGAGATTTTTGTTATTCCACTGGATGGGAGCCTTGTCATTATGGAAGGTAGTCTATTGTCGAGATTTTTGTTATTCCAATGGATGGTAACCTTGTCATTATGGAAGGTAGTCTGTTGTCGAGATTTGTGTTACTCCAATGAATGGTAGCCTTGTCATTCTGGAAGGTAGTCTGTTGTCGAGATTTTTGTTACTCAAATGGATTGTAGCCTTGTATTTATGGAAGGTAGTCTTTCATTGAGATTTTTATTACTCCAATGGTTGGTAGCCTTGTCATTATGGAAGGTAGTATGTCATTGAGATTTTTTAAACTCCAATGGATGGTAGCCTTGTCATTATGGAAGGTAGTCTGTTGTTCAGATTTTTGTTACTCCATTGGATGCTAGCCTTGTCATTGTGGAAGGTAGTCTGTTGTCGAGATTTGTGTTACTCCAATGGATAGTAGCCTTGTTCTTATGGAAGGTAGTCTGTTGTCGAGATTTTAGTTACTCAAATGGATGGTAGCCTTGTATTTATAGAAGGTAGTATTTCATTGAGATTTTTGTTACTCCAATGGATGGTAGCCTTGTCATTATGGAAGGTAGTCTATTCTCGAGATATTAGTTATTCCAATGGATTGTAGCCTTGTCATTATGGAAGGTAGTCTTTTGTCGAGATTTTTGTTACTCTAATGGATGGTAGCCTTGTCATTATGGAAGGTAGTATGTTTTTGAGATTTTTTTTATTCCAATGGATGGTAACCTTGTCATTATGAAAGGTCGTCTTTTGTCGAGATTTTTGTTGCTCCAATGGATGGTAGCCTTGTCATTATGGAAGGTAGTCTATTCTTGAGATATTTGTTATTCCAATGGATGGTAGCCTTGTCATTATGGAAGGTAGTCTTTTGTCGAGATTTCTGTTACTCCAATGGATAGTAGCCTTGTCATTATTGAATGTAGTATGTTTTTGAGATTTTTGTTATAACAATGGATGGTAGCCTTGTCATTATTGAAGGTAGTCTATTGTCAATATCTTTGTTACTCCAATGGATGGTATCCTTGTCAGTTAGGAAGGTAGTCTATTGTCGAGATTTTTGTTATTCCAATGGATGGTAGCCTTGTCATTATGGAAGGTAGTCTGTTGTCGAGATTTTAGTTATTCCAATGGATGGTAACCTTGTCATTATGGAAGGTAGTCTGTTGTCGATATTTGTGTTACTCCAATGGATGGTAGCCTTGTCATTATGGAAGGTAGTCTATTCTTGATATATTTGTTATTCCAATGGATGGTAGCCTTGTCATTATGGAAGGTAGTCTTTTGTCGAGATTTCTGTTACTCCAATGGATAGTAGCCTTGTCATTATGGAAGGTAGTATGTTTTTGAGATTTTTGTTATAACAATGGATGGTAGCCTTGTCATTATTGAAGGTAGTCTATTGTCAATATCTTTGTTACTCCAATGGATGGTATCCTTGTCAGTTAGGAGGGTAGTCTATTGTCGAGATTTTTGTTATTCCAATGGATGGTAGCCTTGTCATTATGGAAGGTAGTCTTTTGTCGCGATTAATGATACTCCAACGGATGGTAGCCTTGTAATTATGGAAGGTTGTCAGTTGTCGAGATATTTTTTACTCCAATGTATGGTAGCCTTGCCATTATGGAAGGTAGTCTGTCATTGAGATTTTTGTTACTCCAATGGATTGTAGCCTTGTCATTATGGAAGGTAGTCTGTTGTCGAGAAAATTTTATTCCATTGGATGGTAACCTTGTCATTATGGAAGCTAGTCGGTTTTTTAGATTTTTGTTATTCCAATGGATGGTAACCTTTTCATTATGAAAGGTAGTCTTTTGTCGAGATTTTTGTTATTCCACTGGATGGTAGCCTTGTCATTATGGAAGGTAGTCTATTGTCGAGATTTTTGTTATTCCAATGGATGATAACCTTGTCATTATGGAAGGTAGTCTGTTGTCGAGATTTGTGTTACTCCAATGGATGGTAGCCTTGTCGTTATGGAAGGTAGTCTGTTGTCGAGATATTTGTTACTCCAATGTATGGTAGCCTTCTCGTTATGGAAGGTAGTATGTCGTTGAGATTTCTGTTACTCCAATGGGTTGTAGCCTTGTCATTATGGAAGGTAGTCTGTTGTTTATATTTTTGTTACTCTAATGGATGGTAACCTTGTCATTATGGAAGGTAGTCTGTTGTCGAGATTTTTGTTATTCCACTGGATGGTAGCCTTGTCATTATGGAAGTTAGTCTATTGTCAAGATTTTTGTTATTCCAATGGATGTTAACCTTGTCATTGTGGAAGGTAGTCTGTTGTCGATATTTGTGTTACTCCAATGGATAGTAGCCTTGTTCTTATGGAAGGTAGTCTGTTGTCGAGATTTTTGTTACTCAAATGGATGGTAGCCTTGTATTTATAGAAGGTAGTATTTCGTTGAGATTTTTGTTACTCCAATGGATGGTAGCCTTGTCATTATGGAAGGTAGTCTATTCTCGAGATATTAGTTATTCCAATGGATTGTAGCCTTGTCATTATGGAAGGTAGTCTTTTGTCGAGATTTGTGTTACTCTAATGGATGGTAGCCTTGTCATTATGGAAGGTAGTATGTTTTTGAGATTTTTTTTATTCCAATGGATGGTAACCTTGTCATTATGAAATGTCGTCTTTTGTCGAGATATTTGTTACTCCAATGAATTGTAGCCTTGTCATTATTGAAGGTAGTCTATTGTCAATATCTTTGTTACTCCAATGGATGGTAGCCTTGTCTTTATGGAAGGTAGTCTTTTGTCGAGTTTTTTGTTATTCCAATGGATGGTAGCCTTGTCATTATGGAAGGTAGTTTTTTGTCGAGATTTTTGTTACTCCAATGGATGTTAGCCTTGTCATTATGATGGGTGGTCTATTGCCGAGATTTTTGTTACCCAAATGGATGGTAGCCTGGTAATTATGGAATGTAGTCTGTTGTATAGATATTAGTTACTCCAATGGATGGTAGCCTTTTCATTATGTAAGGTAGACTGTCGTTGAGATTTTTTTTACTCCAATGGATGGTAACCTTGTCGTTATGGAAGGTAGTCTATTGTCGAGATTTTTGTTATTCCAATGGATGGTAACCTTGTCATTATGGAAGGTAGTCTTTTGTCTAGATTTGTGTTACTCCAACGGATGGTAGCCTTGTCATTATGGAAGGTGGTATGTTGTCTAGATTTTTGTTACTCCAATGGATGGTAGCCTTGTAATTATTGAAGGTGGTCTATTGTCGAGATTTTTGTTATTCCAATGGATGGTAGCCTTGTCATTATTGAAGGTAGTCAGTCATTGAGATTTCTGTTACTCCAATGGATAGTAGCCTTGTCATTATGGAAGGTAGTCTGTTGTTCAGATTTTTGTTACTCCAATGGATGGTAACCTTGTCATTATGGAAGGTAGTCTGTCGTCGATATTTGTGTTACTCCAATGTGTGGTAGCCTTGTCGTTATGGAAGGTAGTCTGTTGTCGATATTTTTGTTACTTAAATGTGATGGTAACCTTGTCTTTATGGAAGGTAGTCTGTCATTGAGATTAGTGTTACTCCAATGGATTGTAGCCTTGTCATTATTGAAGGTAGTATGTCGTTGATATTTTTGTTACTCCAATGGATGGTAGCCTTGTCATTATGGAAGGTAGTCTATTGTCGAGATATTTGTTGTTTCAATGGATTATAGCCTTGTCATTATGGAAGGTAGTCTTTTGTCGAGATTTTTGTTACTCCAATGGATGGTAGCCTTGTCATTATTGAAGTTAGTCTGTCGTTGAGATTTCTGTTACTCCAATGGATTGTAGCTTTGTCATTGGGGAAGGTAGTTTGTTCTTCAGATTTTTATTACTCCAATGGATGGTAACGTTGTGATTATGGAAGGTAGACTGTTGTGGAGATTTGTGTTATTCCATTGGATGGTAGCCTTGTCATTATGGAAGGTAGTCTGTTGTCGAGATTTTTCTTATTCCGATGGATGGTAACCTTGTCATTATGGAAGGTACTATTTTGTTGAGATTTTTGTTACTGCAATGGATGATAGCCTTGTCATTATGGAAGGTAGTCTGTTGTCGAGATTTTTGTTACTCCAATGGATGGTAGCCTTGTCATTATGGAAAGTAGTCTGTTGTCGAGATTTTTGTTATTCCAATGGATGGTAACCTTGTCATTATGGAAGGTAGTCTTTTGTCTAGATTTGTGTTACTCCAATGGATGGTAGCCTTGTCATTATGGAAGGTGGTCTGTTGTCTAGATTTTTGTTACTCCAATGGATGGTAGCCTTGTAATTATTGAAGGTGGTCTATTGTTGAGATTTTTGTTATTCCAATGGATGGTAGCCTTGTCATTATTGAAGGTAGTCAGTCATTGAGATTTCTGTTACTCCAATGGATAGTAGCCTTGTCATTATGGAAGGTAGTCTGTTGTTCAGATTTTTGTTACTCCAATGGATGGTAACCTTGTCATTATGGAAGGTAGTCTGTCGTCGATATTTGTGTTACTCCAATGTGTGGTAGCCTTGTCGTTATGGAAGGTAGTCTGTTGTCGATATTTTTGTTACTTAAATGTGATGGTAACCTTGTCTTTATGGAAGGTAGTCTGTCATTGAGATTAGTGTTACTCCAATGGATTGTAGCCTTGTCATTATTGAAGGTAGTATGTCGTTGATATTTTTGTTACTCCAATGGATGGTAGCCTTGTCATTATGGAAGGTAGTCTATTGTCGAGATATTTGTTGTTTCAATGGATTATAGCCTTGTCATTATGGAAGGTAGTCTTTTGTCGAGATTTTTGTTACTCCAATGGATGGTAGCCTTGTCATTATTGAAGTTAGTCTGTCGTTGAGATTTCTGTTACTCCAATGGATTGTAGCTTTGTCATTGGGGAAGGTAGTTTGTTCTTCAAATTTTTATTACTCCAATGGATGGTAACGTTGTGATTATGGAAGGTAGACTGTTATGGAGATTTGTGTTATTCCATTGGATGGTAGCCTTGTCATTATGGAAGGTAGTCTGTTGTCGAGATTTTTATTATTCCGATGGATGGTAACCTTGTCATTATGGAAGGTACTATTTTGTTGAGATTTTTGTTACTGCAATGGATGATAGCCTTGTCATTATGGAAGGTAGTCTGTTGTCGAGATTTTTGTTACTCCAATGGATGGTAGCCTTGTCATTATGGAAGGTAGTCTGTTTTCGAGATTTGTTTTACTCCAATGGATGGTAGTCTTGTCATTATGGAAGGTAGTCTGTTGTCGATATTTATGATACTCCAATGGATCGTAGCCTTGTAATTATGGAAGGTAGTCTGTTGTCGAGATATTTTTTACTCCAATGGATGATAGCCTTGTCATTATAAAAGGTAGTATGTCGTTGAGATTTCTGTGACACCCCAAATTAATTCAAGTGTTAAATTATTAGGAATTTAATTATTAAATTAATTAAAGGCTTAATTAATAATATTTTGGATTAAATGGATGAAAGAATTATGAATTAAAAAGGAAGACCAGGGGGTGTAAGGTGGAATTAGAGGTGTGTGAAGTAAAAAGCTCTACTAAATAATTACTAATTTATTTCTATTATTTGGAAAATAATAAAAGGAAGAGAAAAAGAAGGTTATTTGGAAAGAAGTCATTATACGTGAAATTGGAGAAGAGAAGAGAAGAGAGGAAAAAGCCAAACGCCGTGAATTCGAAGGATCATCGCGAGGTAAGGGGTGATTTCATTTAGTTAATATTCCTTATAGATTTTGGGATCAATAGAATTGATTAAGCATGTTAGGAATCTTAATTTAGGATTTTCTAGGTTTGTAGAATTTGTCCCTAATGTTGTCAAATTGTGTGGAATTGAACCAATTGCATGATATAGGATTGTTAGGAGTGGTTGAATTGTGTTATTTGACATTATGTTGATGTTACTTGGGTGATTCTGGTGTTAATTGATGTGGTCATTCGTATGGGTATGAATTGGATGGAATTGGAATGAATAAATGCTGTCAAAATAGCAGATTTTGGATCTGCAGGTCGCAGGAACCGGTTCCCAGTGGGGAGGAACCGGGTTCCACTGTGTAAACTTACAAAAACTGGCAAAAACGCACGTAGGAACCGGTTCCTGTTTTAGTAGGAATCGGGTTCCCAGTGTAAAATTTATGAATAAACTGACTTTTAACGTAGGAACCGGTTCCTGTATAGGTAGGAACCGGGTTCCCATACAATTTCCAGAAAGGTGAATTTTGAACTTCTCATGAACCGGTTCTTGCATATGTAGGAACCGGGTTCTGCTGTAACTTTTTGAAAAATACTAAACTTTCAAAATTCATAACTTTCAAACCGTAAGACCGATTGTAGTGCCGTTTCCGGCAATATTTCTTAAATTAAAAATACTATCTTATAAAATAAGAAAAAAATTATTTTATAAAAATTATTTTAAAAAGAGTCAAATTCCTGATTTTTTTAAACTTTGGTATTTTGAGAATGATGTAGAATTGTTTGTAAATTGTTCTTATTTGGTGAATGAGAACTGATACTTATGTGTTGTGCCTGCTATCCATTATGATTGAGATGTGATCATGTGATATATTGGTTTTGGCATTATTTGGAATTATGTTGTGATCATATTCCGTTGATTTGATGTTACATGCTGGTGATGTGCATGCATATGCATTGTTTTGGTGAAGTTAATTCCCATTGTATGGAATTTGACTTGTATTGTCGTTAACCGATACCCGGGTGATGATGGGTGGTTAGGCTGGATTCGTGTTCGAGTGTTTATGGATGAATCTATGGTTGTTGTATCCGGTTGATGATGGATCAGTGTTGCTGTATCCGGTTGATGATGGATCAGTGTTGGGTGACTTGGTCACGTGTTGGTACCACATGCATTGTGTCTGCATTTGTGTTTGCATGGAATTGTAACATGTTAGGATGTCTTCCAGTGTTACAATTCTTTGGTTGATTATTGAATTGTGCATAATGACTTGTATGATTGAAACTGTGTGTTGAATCTGGATTTATGCTAAAATGGGTGAAATAATATGCTTGTGATATAATGTTGATTGAGAAGCTTATAATGCATGTTAATTATGAGAAATCTCACCCTTACTTTAATGATTTCAGATTAAAGTTAGCAGCTCAGGAGTTGGTGAGGATGGCTCTAGAGCTATGTTACTTTAAGTCCGTGTGTCAGTGTCGTGCTCTGATAGGTTGTAACACTGGGGGAAACGTTTGAATGATGAGTTTTATTTTATACTCTATTGTTTAATTTATGTTGGGAATACTTATGAAGTGAAGTTATTCCGGTTTTGAGACATTTCCGTTGTGTAGAACATGATATTGATTTGAATATTTATCTTAATAATTCCTCCAGTAAAGCACGATAACTGTACATTTGAGGTTTTTATATTTATCTTGAATTGTGACATCCCTGTTTTCCATGTTACTCTAATTTAATTAATATATTCGCGGGTTATTTAGAAGGGGTGTTACAATAGTGGTATCAGAGCCTGGTTGGTCTTGTCTTGTGTCGTTATCCCTTTTGTATGCGACTAGTGTAAGATGACACTGTTGATACTTGTGTGCTGATGAGGCTGTTTTGTAATGTTACAGAACAATGGCCGGAAGAGGTAACGGAAGAAACGACGATGCTCTTGCTGAAGCATTGGGAATGTTGGCTGGAGTACTCGGAGGGAACCAGCAGGAAGCTGTGATTGGTGCTGACCGACAATTGGGGAATTTTCAGAGGAATAATCCTCCGTTGTTCAAGGGTGCACATGATCCCGAAGGTGCTCATAAGTGGTTGAAGGAGATCGAGAGGATCTTCAGAGTAATTGACTGTGCTGAAGGGCTGAAGGTGAGATACGGAACTTACATGTTAGTAGAGGAAACTGATGACTGGTGGGTTGCTACCAGAATTGAAATGGAAGAAGATGGTATTGCGTTGACTTGGGCTGTGTTCAGGAGGGCTTTTCTGAAGAGGTACTTTCCTGAGGACATTAGAGGCAAGAAGGAGATTGAGTTTCTGGAACTCATGCAGGGTAACAAGACTGTCAGTGAGTATGCTTCGAAGTTTACTGAGTTAGCGAAGTATTATGCTCATTATACTAACGATGCAGATGGAGAATTTTCCAAATGTATCAAGTTTGAGAAAGGTCTCCGTGATGAGATTAAGCAGGGTATTCGGTATCAGCGTATTCGAAGATTTCCTGATCTGGTTGACTGTAGTAGGATTTTAGAGGAGGAACTTGCTATCACTAAGTTGAATGCTCGAGGGTATGTTGTTAGGAAGGGTAAGCAACAGATGGATCATGGTAAGCCTTATGATAGAAGTAATCAGAGACCCGGTGGTTTGAATAAGTTTGGTGGAGGAGATTCTAGTTCTTCTATTAAGTGCTACAAGTGTGGTGATACAAGACATCATATGGTGGATTGCAAAAGTAATGATAAGAAATGTTTCAAGTGTGGGAAACTCGGCATTGTCGCCAATGGTTGCAGAGTAAGAGTGGTGACTTGTTACAACTGTGGTGAAGAAGGTCATACTCGTCCTCAATGTACAAAACCCAAGAAGGAGCAAGCTGGTGGTAAAGTGTTTGCATTGTCTGGTTCAGAGACTAAGCCAGATGATCAGCTGATTAAAGGTATATGTTTTATTAATGACATACCTTTGATTGCGATTATTGATACTGGAGCTACGCATTCTTTTATTGCTTTGGATTGTGCTAAAAGATTGAATTTGGAAATTTCTAATATGTATGGAAGTATGGATATTGATACTCCTGCGTCGGGGTCAGTGACTACTTCCTATGTTTGTAGGAATTGTCCTATTGTGATTTTTGGTAGGGGTTTCAGTATGGATTTGGTGTGCCTACCGTTAGAACAACTTGATATCATCCTTGGAATGAACTGGTTGGAATTTAACTAGGTTGATATCAATTGTTTTGCAAAGACGGTTATTTTTCCTGAAGAGGTTGGTGTCGAAGATGTGACTATGTCGGTTAAACAGATGAACCTAGCTGTGAAAGATTGTGTTGTGGTATTTATGATATATTCTGCAATAGAAGCGGAGGGAAAAGCAAAGAGTGATGGATTGTCAGTGGTGAATGAATTTCCAGAGGTGTTTCCGGAAGACGTTAGTGAATTGCCACCTGAGAGGGAGGTAGAATTTACTATAGATTTGATTCCTGGAACTAGTCTGGTGTCGATGGCGCCTTGCCGTATTGCGGCATATGAATTAGCGGAGTTAAAGAAACAGTTGGAGGAATTACTTGAGAAGAAGTTTATTCGTCCGAGTGTTTCGCCGTGGGGTGCTCCGGTGTTGTTGGTTAAGAAGAAAGAAGGTTCAATGAGATTATGTGTTGATTACAGACAGCTGAATAAAGTTACAATCAAGAATCGGTATCCTTTGCCGAGGATCGATGATTTGATGGATCAACTAGTTGGAGCTTGTGTATTTAGTAAGATTGATATGAGATCTGGATATCATCAGATTCGTGTGAAGTCGGAAGATATTCAGAAGACTGCATTTAGAACGAGGTATGGACATTACGAGTATTCTGTTATTCCGTTTGGAGTTACTAATGCACCTGGTGTTTTCATGGAGTATATGAACAAGATATTTCATCCGTATCTTGATAAGTTTGTGGTGGTGTTCATTGATGATATTCTAATTTATTCGAAGAGCGATGAAGAGCATGCAGAACATCTCAGAGTTGTATTGGAATTGTTGAAAGAGAAGAAGCTTTATGCGAAGTTGTCCAAGTGTGAATTCTGGTTAAGTGAAGTAAGTTTTCTTGGCCATGTAAATTCCAAGAATGGAATTGTTGTGGATCCTACGAAGGTAGAAGCAGTATCTCAGTGGGAAGTGCCGAAGAATGCTTCTGAGATCCGTAGTTTTCTGGGTCTTGCAGGTTATTACAGGAAGTTTATAGAAGGATTTTCCAAATTAGCGTTACCGTTGACTAAGTTAACCAGGAAGGGTCAGATGTTTGTTTGGGATGTTGAATGTGAGAAAGGATTTCAAGAGCTGAAGAGGAGGTTGACAAGTGCTCCAATCTTGATTTTGCCAAATCCGACTAAGTCTTTTGTTGTGTATTGTGACGCATCATTAATGGGATTAGGTGATGTGTTGATGCAAGATAAGCAGGTGGTGGCTTATGCTAAGAGACAATTGAAAGTACATGAAAGGAATTATCCGACTCATGATTTGGAGTTGGCAGCTGTTGTGTTTTGTTTTGAAGTTGTGGATGCATTATTTATATGGTTCTCGATTTGAGGTGTTCAGTGATCACAAAAGTCTGAGGTATCTCTTTGATCAGAAAGAGTTGAATATAAGGCAGAGGAGATGGTTAGAATTTCTAAAGGATTATGATTTCGGTTTGAATTACCATCCTGGTAAGGCAAACGTTGTTGCGGATGCCTTGAGTAGGAAGTCCTTGCATATATCGATGTTAATGGTCCGTGAGTTAGATTTGGTTGAGCAATTCAGAGATTTAAGTTTGGTATGTGAAATACTCCGAATAGTGTGAAATTGGGTATGTTGAAACTGACTAGTGGTATTCTGGAAGAAATTCGGAATGGACAGAAGTCCGATGTTGGGTTAGTTGATAAATTGACATTGATCAACCAAGGTCAAGGAGGCGAGTTCCGGATTGATGAGAATGGTGTTATGAGATTTAGTAATAGGGTGTGTGTTTCGGATGTTGCAGAGGTTAGGAAGAGCATTTTGGAAGAAGGACATCGTAGTGGATTGAGTATTCATCCTGGTGCTACTAAAATGTACCATGATTTGAAGAAATTGTTTTGGTGGCCGGGAATGAAAAAGGAAATTTCTGAGTTTGTGTATGCTTGTTTGGTTTGTCAGAAGTCGAAGATTGAGCATCAGAAACCGTCAGGATTGATGGAACCGTTGTTTGTTCCGGAATCGAAATGGGATGGAATCTCTATGGATTTTGTGTCTGGTTTTCCAAGGACATCGAAGAATTGTGATTCTATCTGGGTTATTGTTGATCGGTTGACGAAATCTGCTCACTTTATTCCGATAAGAATGGATTTTCCGATGGAAAGGTTGGCAGAATTGTATGTTGAGAAGATTGTGAGTTTGCACGGTATTCCTTCTAGTATTGTGTCGGATCGAGATCCGAGGTTTACATCTAAATTCTGGACGGGATTGCAAGAAGCTTTGGGTACTAAGTTGAGTTTGAGTTCCGCTTATCATCCACAGACAGATGGTCAGACGGAGAGAACGATTCAGTCGTTGGAAGATTTGTTAAGAGCTTGTGTGTTGGAGAAAGGTGGAGCTTCGGATAGTTATCTACCATTGATTGAGTTTACCTACAATAATAGTTTTCATTCGAGCATTGGTATGGCTCCGTTTGAGGCATTGTATGGTAGGAGGTGTCAGACACCGTTGTGTTGGTATGAATCTGGAGAGAGTGCTGTGATTGGACTGGAAATTGTCCAACAGACCTCGGAAAAGATTAAGATGATTCAGGAGAAGATGAGGACTTCTCAGAGTCGTCAGAAAAGTTATCACGATAAGAGGAGGAAAGATCTTGAGTTTAGCGAAGGAGAACATGTTTTTATGCGAGTTACTCCGATGACTGGTATTGGTCGAGCTTTGAAGTCAAAGAAGTTGACTCCACGTTTTATTGGTCCATTTGAGATTACCAAGAGAGTTGGGAAAGTTTCTTATCAGATTGCTTTGCCGCCGTCACTTGCAAATTTGCATGATGTTTTTCATGTATCTCAGCTAAGGAAGTACATTGCTGATCCGTCTCATGAGATTCGGGTAGACGATATACAGGTACGAGAGAATTTGTCTGTGGAAGCGGTACCTGCGAGAATTGAGGATCGGAAGTTGAAGTAGTTGCGAGGCAAGGAGATCGCGTTGGTAAGAGTGGCTTGGGGAGGACCAGCAGATGGAAATGTCACTTGGGAGCTGGAGAGTCAGATGAAGAACTCGTATCCCGAACTGTTCGTCTAAGGTATGTTTTCGAGGACGAAAACTCTTTTAGTAGGGGAGAGTTGTGACACCCCAAATTAATTCAATTGTTAAATAATTATTAATTTAACTATTAAATTAATTAAAGGCTTAATTAATAATATTTTGGATTAAATGGATGAATTAATTATGAATTAAAAAGGAAGACCGGGGGGTGTAAGGTGGAATTAGAGGTGTGTGAAGTAAAAAGCTCTACTAAATAATTACTAATTTATTTCTATTATTTGGAAAATAATAAAAGGAAAAGAAAATGAAGGTTATTTGGAAAGAAGTCATTATACGTGAAATTGGAGAAGAGAAGAGAAGAGAGGAAAAATCCAAACGCCGTGAATTCGAAGGATCATCGCGAGGTAAGGGGTGATTTCATTTAGTTAATATGCCTTATAGATTTTGGCATCAATAGATTTGATTAAGCATGTTAGGAATCTCAATTTAGGATTTTCTAGGTTTGTAGAATTTGTCCCTAATGTTGTCAAATTGTGTGGAATTGAACCAATTGCATGATATATGATTGTTAGGAATGGTTGAATTGTGTTATTTGACATTATGTTGATGTTACTTGGGTGATTCTGGTGTTAATTGATGTGGTCATTCGTATGGGTATGAATTGGATGGAATTGGAATGAATAAATGTAGTCAAAATAGCAGTTTTTGGCTCTGCAGGTCGCAGGAACGGGTTCCCAGTGGGGAGGAACCGGGTTCCACTGTGTAAACATACAAAAACTGGCAAAAACGCATGTAGGAACCGGTTCCTGTATAGGTAGGAACCGGGTTCCCAGTGTAAAATTTGTGAAGAAACTGACTTTTTACGTAGGAACTAGTTCCTGTATAGGTAGGAACCGGGTTCCCATACAATTTCCAGAAAGGTGAATTTTGAACTTCTCAGGAACCAGTTCCTGCATATGTAGGAACCGGGTTCTGCTGTAACTTTTTGAAAAATACTAAACTTTGAAAATTCATAACTTTCAAACCGTAAGTCCGATTTGAGTGCCGTTTCCGGCAGTATTTCTTAAATTAAAAATACTATCTTATAAAATAAGAAAAATATTATTTTATAAAAATTATTTTAAAAAGAGTCGAATTCCCGATTTTTGTAAACTTTGGTATTTTGAGAATGATGTAGAATTGTTTGTAAATTGTTCTGATTTGGTGAATGAGAACTGATACTTATGTGTTGTGCCTGCTATCCATTATGATTGAGATGTGATCATGTGATATATTGGTTTAGGCATTATTTGGAATTATGTTGTGATCATATTCCGTTGATTTGATGTTGCATGCTGGTGATGTGCATGCATATGCATTGTTTTGGTGAAGTTAATTCCCATTGTGTGGAATTTGACTTGTATTACCGTTAACTAATACCCGGGTGATGATGGGTGGTTAGGCTGGATTCGTGTCCGAGTGTTTATGGACAAATCGATGGTTGTTGTATCCAGTTGATGATGGATCAGTGTTGCTGTATCTGGTTGATGATGGATCAGTGTTAGGTGACTTGGTCACGTGTTGGTACCACATGCATTGTGTCTTTATTTGTGTTTGCATGGAATTGTAACATGTTAGGATGTCTTCTAGTGTTACAATTCTTTGGTTGATTATTGAATTGTGCTTAATGACTTGTATGATTGAAACTGTGTGTTGAATCTGGATTTATGCTAAAATGGGTGAAATAATATGCTTGTGATATAATGTTGATTGAGAAGCTTATAATGCATGTTAATTATGAGAAATATCACCCTTACTTTAATGATTTCAGATTAAAGTTAGCAGCTCAAGAGTTAGTGAGGATGGCTCTAGAGCTATGTTACTTTAAGTCCGCGTGACATTGTCGTGCTCTGATAGGTTGTAACACTGGGGGAAACGTTTGAATGATGAGTTTTATTTTATACTCTATTGTTTAATTTATGTTGGGAATACTTATGAAGTGAAGTTATTCTGTTTTTGAGACATTTCCGCTGTGTAGAACATGATATTGATTTGAATATTTATCTTAATAATTCCTCCAGTAAAGCACAATAACTGTAGATTTGAGGTTTTTATATTTATCTTGAATTGTGACATCCCTGTTTTCCATGTTACTCAGATTTAATTAATATATTCGCGGGTTATTTAAAAGGGGTGTTACAATTTCTGTTACTCTAATGGATTGTAGCCTTGTCATTATGGAAGGTAGTCTATTGTTCAGATTTTTGTTACTCCAATGGATGGTAGCCTTGTCATTATTGAAGGTAGTCTTTTGTCTAGATTTTTATTACTCCAATGGATGGTAGCCTTGTCACTATTGAAGTTAGTCTATTGTCAATATCTTTTTTACTCCAATGGATGGTAGCCTTATCATTATGGAAGGTAGTCTATTGTCGATATTTTTTTTATTCCAATGGATGGTAGCCTTGTCATTATGGAAGGTAGTCTGTTATCGAAATTTATGATACTCTAATGGATGGTAGCCTTGTAATTATGGAAGGTAGTCTGTTGTCGAGATTTTTTTTACTCCAATGGATGGTTTCCTTGTCATTATGGAAGGTAGTCTATCGTTGAGATTTCTCTTACTCCAATGGATTGTAGCCTTGTCATTATGGAAGGTAATTTGTTGTTCCGATTTTTGTTACTCCAATGGATGGTAGCCTTGTCATTATGGAAGGTAGTCTGTTTTTAAGATTTTTGTTATTCCATTGGATGGTAGCCTTGTCATTATGGAAGGTAGTCTGTTTTTAAGATTTTTGTTATTCCAATGGATGGTAACCTTGTCATTATGAAAGGTAGTCTTTTGTTGAGATTTTTGTTACTCCAATCGATGGTAGCCTTGTCATTATTGAAGGTAGTTTAGTGTCAATATCTTTGTTACCCCAATGGATGGTAGCCTTGTCATTGTGGAACGTAGTCTATTGTCGAGATTGTTTTTACCCAAATGGATCGTAGCCTTGTAATTATGGAAGGTAGTGTGTTGTAGAGATTTTTGTTACTCCAATGGATTTTAGCCTTTTCATTATGGAAGGTAGTCTGTCATTGATATTTCTGTTACTCCAATGGATGCTAGCCTTGTCATTATTGAAGGTAGTCTAAAGTCGAGATTTTTTTGTTATTCCAATGGATGGTAACCTTGTCATTATGGAAGGTAGTCTTTTTTCTAGATTTTTAATACTCCAATGGATGGTAGCCTTGTCATTATTGAAGGTGGTCTGATGTCGATATCTTTGTTACTCCAAAGGATAGTAGCCTTGTCATTATGGAAGGTAGTCTATTGTCGAGATTTTTGTTATTCCAATGGATGATAGCCTTGTCATTATTGAAGGTAGTCGGTCGTTGAGATTTCTGTTACTCAAATTGATATTACCCTTGTCATTATGGAAGGTAGTCTGTTGTTCAGATTTTTGTTACTCCAATGGATGGTAACCTTGTCATTATGGAAGGTAGTCTGTCGTCGATATTTGTGTTACTCTAATGTGTGGTAGCCTTGTCGTTATGGAAGGTAGTCCGTTGTCGAGATTTTTGTTACCTAAATGGATGGTAGCCTTCTCTTTATGGAAGGTAGTTTGTCGTTGAGATTAGTGTTACTCCAATGGTTTGTAGCCTTGTCATTATGGAAGGTAGTATGTCGTTGAAATTTTTTTTACTCCAATGTATGGTAGCCTTGTCATTATTGAAGGTAGTCTATTGTCGAGATTTTTGTTACTTTAATCGATGGTAGCTTTGTCATTAGGGAAGGTAGTTTGTTCTTCAGATTTTTATTACTCCAATGGATGGTAGCCTTGTGATTATAGAAGGTAGACTGTTGTCGAGATTTTTGTTATTCCATTGGATGTTAGCCTTGTCATTATGGAAGGTAGTCTATTTTCGAGATTTTTATTATTCCGATGGATGGTAACCTTGTCATTATGGAAGGTAGTCTGTTATCAAGATTTTGTTACTCAAATGGATGGTAGCCTTGTCATTATGGAACATAGTTTGTTGTCGATATTTTTTTGACTCCAATGGATGTAGCCTTGTCATTATGGAAGGTAGTCGGTTGTTGAGATTTCTGTTACTCCAATGGACGGTAGCCTTGTCATTATGGAAGGTAGTATGTTGTTCAGATTTTTGTTACTCCAATGGATGATAGCCTTGTCATTATGGAAGGTAGTCTGTTCATATTTTTGTTACTCCAATGGATGGTAGCCTTGTCATTATGGAAGGTAGTATGTTGTCGAGAATATTTTATTCCATTAGATGGTAGCCTTGTCATTATGGAAGGTAGTCTGTTTTTGACATTTTTATTATTCCAATGGATGGTAACCTTTTCATTGTGAAAGGTAGTATGTTGTCGAGATTTTGATACTCTAATGGATGGTAGCCTTGTCATTATGGAACATATTCTGTTGTCGAGATTTTTGATACTCCAATGGATGGTAGCCTTCTAATTATGGAAGGTAGTCTGTTGTAGAGATTTTTTTTACTCCAATGGATGGTAGCCTTGTCATTATGGAAGGTAGACTGTCGTTGAGATTTTTGTTACTCTAATGGATTGTAGCCTTGTCACTATGGAAGGTAGTTTGTTGTTCAGATTTTTTTTACTCCAATGGATGGTAACCTTGTCATTATGAAAGGTAGTCTTTTGTCCAGATTTTTGTTACTCCAATGGATGGTAGCCTTGTCATTATTGAAGATAGTCTATTGTCGATATCTTTGTTACTCCAATGGATGGTAGCCTTGTCATTATTGAAGTTAGTCTGTCGTTGAGATTTATGTTACTCCAATGGATTGTAGCCTTGTCATTAGGGAAGGTAGTTTGTTCTTCAGATTTTTATTACTCCAATGGATGGTAGCCTTATGATTATGGTAGGTAGACAGTTGTCGAGATTTTTGTTATTCCATTGGATGGTATCCTTGTCATTATGGAAGGTAGTCTATTGTCGAGATTTTTATTATTCCGATGGATGGTAACCTTGTCTTTATGGAAGGTAGTATTTTGTCGATATTTTTGTTATTGCAATGGATGATAGCCTTGTCATTATGGAAGGTAGTCCGTTGTCGAGATTTTTGTTACTCCAATGGATGTTAGGCTTGTCATTATGGAAGGTAGTCTGTTATCGAGATTTTTTTATTCTAATGGATGGTAGCCTTTTCATTATGGAGCATAGCCTGTTGTCGATATTTTTTTTACTCCAATGGATGGTAGCCTTGTCATTATGGAAGGTAGTCGGTTGTTTAGATTTCTGTTACTCCAATGGACGGTAGCCTTGTCATCATGGAAGGTAGTAGGTTGTTCAGGTTTTTTACTACAATGGATGATAGCCTTGTCATTATGGAAGGTAGTCTATTGTCGAGATTTTTGTTATTCCAATGGATGGTGGCCTTGTCATTATGGAAGGTAGTCTATTGTCGAGATTTTTGATACTCCAATGGATGGTAGCCTTGTAATTATGGAAGGTAGTCTGTTTTCGAGATTTGTTTTACACCAATGGATGGTAGTCTTGTCATTATGGAAGGTAGTCTGTAGTTGAGATTTCTGTTACTCCAATGGATTGTAGTCTTGTCATTATGGAAGGTTGTATGTTCATATTTTTGGTACTCCAATGGATGGTAGCCTTGTCATTATGGAAGGTAGTCTGTTCATATTTTTGTTACTCCAATGGATGGTAGCCTTTTCATTATGGAAGGTAGTATGTTGTCGAGAATATTTTATTTCATTAGATGGTAGCCTTGTCATTATGGAAGGTAGTCTATTTTTTGAGATTTTTATTACTCTAATGGATGGTAGCCTTGTCATTATGGAACATAGTCTATTGTCGAGATTTTTGATACTCCAATGGATGGTAGCCTTCTAATTATGGAAGGTAGTCTATTGTAAAGATTTTTTTTTACTCCAATGGATGGTAGCCTTGTCATTATGGAAGGTAGTCTGTCGTTGAGATTTTTGTTACTCCAATGGATTGTAGCCTTGTCATTATGGAAGGTAGTCTGTTGATCAGATTTTTGTTACTCCAATGGATTGTAACTTTGTCATTATGAAAGGTAGTCTTTTGTCCAGATTTTTGTTACTCCAATGGATGGTAGCCTTGTCATTATGGAAGGTAGTTTTTTGTCGAGATTTTTGTTACTTCAATGGATGGTATCTTGTCATTATGGAAGGTAGTCTATTGTCGAGATTTTTGTTACCCAAATGGATGGTAGCCTTTTAATTATGGAAGGTAGTCTGTTGTAGAGATTTTTGTTTCTCCAATGGATAGTAGCCTTTTCATTATGGAAGGTAGTCTGTTGTTCAGATTTCTGTGACTCCAATGGATTGTAGCCTTGTCATTATGGATGGTAGTCTATTGTCGATATTTTTGTTATTCCAATGGATAGTAGCCTTGCCATTATGGAAGATAGTTTGTTGTTCAGATTTTTGTTACTCCAATGGATGGTAACCTTGTCATTATGAAAGGTAGTCTTTTGTCCAGATTTTTGTTACTCCAATGGATGGTAGCCTTGTCATTATTGAAGATAGTCTATTGTCGATATCTTTGTTACTCCAATGGATGGTAGCCTTGTCATTATTGAAGTTAGTCTGTCGTTGAGATTTCTGTTACTCCAATGGATTGTAGCCTTGTCATTAGGGAAGGTAGTTTGTTCTTCAGATTTTTATTACTCCAATGGATGGTAGCCTTATGATTATGGTAGGTAGACAGTTGTCGAGATTTTTGTTATTCCATTGGATGGTATCCTTGTCATTATGGAAGGTAGTCTATTGTCGAGATTTTTATTATTCCGATGGATGGTAACCTTGTCTTTATGGAAGGTAGTATTTTGTCGATATTTTTGTTATTGCAATGGATGATAGCCTTGTCATTATGGAAGGTAGTCCGTTGTCGAGATTTTTGTTACTCCAATGGATGTTAGGCTTGTCATTATGGAAGGTAGTCTGTTATCGAGATTTTTTTATTCTAATGGATGGTAGCCTTTTCATTATGGAGCATAGCCTGTTGTCGATATTTTTTTTACTCCAATGGATGGTAGCCTTGTCATTATGGAAGGTAGTCGGTTGTTTAGATTTCTGTTACTCCAATGGACGGTAGCCTTGTCATCATGGAAGGTAGTAGGTTGTTCAGGTTTTTTACTACAATGGATGATAGCCTTGTCATTATGGAAGGTAGTCTATTGTCGAGATTTTTGTTATTCCAATGGATGGTGGCCTTGTCATTATGGAAGGTAGTCTATTGTCGAGATTTTTGATACTCCAATGGATGGTAGCCTTGTAATTATGGAAGGTAGTCTGTTTTCGAGATTTGTTTTACACCAATGGATGGTAGTCTTGTCATTATGGAAGGTAGTCTGTAGTTGAGATTTCTGTTACTCCAATGGATTGTAGCCTTGTCATTATGGAAGGTTGTATGTTCATATTTTTGGTACTCCAATGGATGGTAGCCTTGTCATTATGGAAGGTAGTCTATTCATATTTTTGTTACTCCAATGGATGGTAGCCTTTTCATTATGGAAGGTAGTATGTTGTCGAGAATATTTTATTTCATTAGATGGTAGCCTTGTCATTATGGAAGGTAGTCTATTTTTTGAGATTTTTATTACTCTAATGGATGGTAGCCTTGTCATTATGGAACATAGTCTATTGTCGAGATTTTTGATACTCCAATGGATGGTAGCCTTCTAATTATGGAAGGTAGTCTATTGTAAAGATTTTTTTTTACTCCAATGGATGGTAGCCTTGTCATTATGGAAGGTAGTCTGTCGTTGAGATTTTTGTTACTCCAATGGATTGTAGCCTTGTCATTATGGAAGGTAGTCTGTTGATCAGATTTTTGTTACTCCAATGGATTGTAACTTTGTCATTATGAAAGGTAGTCTTTTGTCCAGATTTTTGTTACTCCAATGGATGGTAGCCTTGTCATTATGGAAGGTAGTTTTTTGTCGAGATTTTTGTTACTTCAATGGATGGTATCTTGTCATTATGGAAGGTAGTCTATTGTCGAGATTTTTGTTACCCAAATGGATGGTAGCCTTTTAATTATGGAAGGTAGTCTGTTGTAGAGATTTTTGTTTCTCCAATGGATAATAGCCTTTTCATTATGGAAGGTAGTCTGTTGTTCAGATTTCTGTGACTCCAATGGATTGTAGCCTTGTCATTATGGATGGTAGTCTATTGTCGATATTTTTGTTATTCCAATGGATAGTAGCCTTGCCATTATGGAAGATAGTTTGTTGTTCAGATTTTTGTTACTCCAATGGATGGTAACCTTGTCATTATGAAAGGTAGTCTTTTGTCCAGATTTTTGTTACTCCAATGGATGGTAGCCTTGTCATTATTGAAGATAGTCTATTATCGATATCTTTGTTACTCCAATGGATGGTAGCCTTGTCATTATTGAAGTTAGTCTGTCGTTGAGATTTCTGTTACTCCAATGGATTGTAGCCTTGTCATTAGGGAAGGTAGTTTGTTCTTCAGATTTTTATTACTCCAATGGATGGTAGCCTTATGATTATGGTAGGTAGACAGTTGTCGAGATTTTTGTTATTCCATTGGATGGTATCCTTGTCATTATGGAAGGTAGTCTATTGTCGAGATTTTTATTATTCCGATGGATGGTAACCTTGTCTTTATGGAAGGTAGTATTTTGTCGATATTTTTGTTATTGCAATGGATGATAGCCTTGTCATTATGGAAGGTAGTCCGTTGTCGACATTTTTGTTACTCCAATGGATGTTAGGCTTGTCATAATGGAAGGTAGTCTGTTATCGAGATTTTTTTACTCTAATGGATGGTAGCCTTTTCATTATGGAGCATAGCCTGTTGTCGATATTTTTTTTACTCCAATGGATGGTAGCCTTCTCATTATGGAAGGTAGTCGGTTGTTTAGATTTCTGTTACTCCAATGGACGGTAGCCTTGTCATCATGGAAGGTAGTAGGTTGTTCAGGTTTTTTAATACAATGGATGATAGCCTTGTCATTATGGAAGGTAGTCTATTGTCGAGATTTTTGTTATTCCAATGGATGGTGGCCTTGTCATTATGGAAGGTAGTCTATTGTCGAGATTTTTGATACTCCAATGGATGGTAGCCTTGTAATTATGGAAGGTAGTCTGTTTTCGAGATTTGTTTTACACCAATGGATGGTAGTCTTGTCATTATGGAAGGTATTCTGTAGTTGAGATTTCTGTTACTCCAATGGATTGTATCCTTGTCATTATGGAAGGTTGTATGTTCATATTTTTGGTACTCCAATGGATGGTAGCCTTGTCATTATGGAAGGTAGTCTGTTCATATTTTTGTTACTCCAATGGATGGTAGCCTTTTCATTATGGAAGGTAGTATGTTGTCGAGAATATTTTATTTCATTAGAAGGTAGCCTTGTCATTATGGAAGGTAGTCTATTTTTTGAGATTTTTATTACTCTAATGGATGGTAGCCTTGTCATTATGGAACATAGTCTATTGTCGAGATTTTTGATACTCCAATGGATGGTAGCCTTCTAATTATGGAAGGTAGTCTATTGTAAAGATTTTTTTTTACTCCAATGGATGGTAGCCTTGTCATTATGGAAGGTAGTCTGTCGTTGAGATTTTTGTTACTCCAATGGATTGTAGCCTTGTCATTATGGAAGGTAGTCTGTTGATCAAATTTTTGTTACTCCAATGGATTGTAACCTTGTCATTATGAAAGGTAGTCTTTTGTCTAGATTTTTGTTACTCCAATGGATGGTAGCCTTGTCATTATGGAAGGTAGTTTTTTGTCGAGATTTTTGTTACTTCAATGGATGGTATCTTGTCATTATGGAAGGTAGTCTATTGTCGAGATTTTTGTTACCCAAATGGATGGTAGCCTTTTAATTATGGAAGGTAGTCTGTTGAAGAGATTTTTGTTTCTCCAATGGATAGTAGCCTTTTCATTATGGAAGGTAGTCTGTTGTTCAGATTTCTGTGACTCCAATGGATTGTAGCCTTGTCATTATGGATGGTAGTCTATTGTCGATATTTTTGTTATTCCAATGGATAGTAGCCTTGCCATTATGGAAGATAGTTTGTTGTTCAGATTTTTGTTACTCCAATGGATGGTAACCTTGTCATTATGGAAGGTAGTCTATTGTCGAGATTTTTTTTATTCCATTTGATGGTAGCCTTGTCATTATGGAAGGTAGTCTGTTGTCGAGATTTGTGTTACTCCAATGTATGGTAGCCTTGTCGTTATGGAAGGTAGTCTATTGTCGAGATTTTTGTTACTCAAATGGATGGTAGCCTTGTCTTTATGTAAGGTAGTTTGTCATTGAGATTTTTGTTACTCCAATGGATGGTAGCCTTGTCATTATGGAAGGTAGTTTGTTTTTGAGATTTTTGTTATTCCAATGGATGTTAACCTTGTTATTATGGAAGGTAGTATTTTGTCGAGATTTTTGTTACTCCAATGGATGATGGCCTTGTCATTATGGAAGGTAGTCTTTTGTCGAGATTTTTGTTACTCCAATGGATGGTAGCCTTGTCATTATTGAAGTTAGTCTGTCTTTGATATTTTTGTTACTCCAATGGATTGTAGCCTTGTCATTATGGAAGGTAGTTTATTCGTCAAATATTTGTTACTCCAATGGATGGTAGCCTTGTGCTTATGCAAGGTAGACTGTTGTCGAGAATTTTTTTATTCCATTGGATGGTAGCCTTGTCATTATGGAAGGTAGTCTGTTGTCGAGATTTTTGTTATTCCAATCGATGGTAACCTTGTCATTATAGAAGGTAGTATTTTTTCGAGATTTTTGTTACTCGAATGCATGGTAGCATTGTCATTATTGAAGGTAGTTTGATGTCGATATATTTGTTACTCCAATGGATGATAGCCTTGTCATTATGGAAGGTAGTATGTTGTCGATATTTTTGTTACTCCAATGAAAGGTAGCCTTGTCATTATGGAAGATAGTCTGTTGTCGAGATTTTGTTAATCTAATGGATGGTAGCCTTGTCATTATGGAACATAGTCTATTATGGAAGGTAGTATGTTGTCGAGATTTTTTTTACTCAAATGGATGGTAGCCTTGTCATTATGGAAGGTAGTCGGTCGTTGAGATTTTTGTTATCCAATGGATTGTAGCCTTGTCATTATGGAAGGTAGTCTGTTGTTCGGATTTTTGTTACTCCAATGGATGGTAGCCTTGTCATTATGGAAGGTAGTCTGTTGTCGAGATTTTTGTTATTCCAATGGATGGTAACCTTGTCATTATGGAAGGTGGTATTTTGTCGAGATTTTTGTTACTCGAATGGTTGGTAGCCTTGTTATTATTGAAGGTAGTTTGTTGTTGATATATTTGTTACTCCAATGGATGATAGCCTTGTCATTATGGAAGGTAGTCTGTTGTTGATATTTTTGTTACTGTAATGGATGGTAGCCTTGTCATTATGGAAGGTAGTACTTTGTCGATATTTTGTTACTCTAATGGATGGTAGCCTTGTCAATATGGAACATTGTCTGTTGTCGACATTTTTTTTACTTTATTGGATGGTAGCCTTGTCATTATGGAAGTTAGTATGTTATCGAGATTTTTGATACTCCAATGGATGGTAGCCTTGTTATTATGGAAGGTAGTCTGTTGTCGATATTTTTTTTACTCCAATGGATGGTAGTCTTGTCATTATGGAAGGTAGTCTGTCGTTGAGATTTCTGTTACTCCAATGGATTGTAGCCTTGTCATTATGGAAGGTAGTCTATTGTTCAGATTTTTGTTACTCCAATGGATGGTAGCCTTGTAATTATGGAAGGTATTCTGTTGTAGAGATTTTTGTTATTCCAATGGATGGTAGCCTTTTCATTATGGAAGGTAGTCTTCCGTTGAGATTTAAGTGACTCCAATGGATTGAAGCCTTGTCATTATGGAAGGTAGTCTGTTGTTCAGATTTTTGTTACTCCAAAGGATTCTAGCCTTGTCATTATGGAAGGTAGTCTATTGATGATATTTTTGTTATTCTAATGGATGGTAACATTGTCATTATGGAAGGTAGTCTTTTGTCTAGATTGTTGTTACTCCAATAGATGGTCGCCTTGTCATTATTGAAGGTGGTCTGTTGTTGATATCTTTGTTACTCCAATGGATGATAGCCTTCTCATTATGCATGGTAGTCTGTTGTTCAGATTTTTTTACTCCAATGGATAGCAGCCTTGCCATTATGGAAGATAGTTTGTTGTTCAGATTTTTATTACTCCAATGGATGGTAACCTTGTCATTATGGAAGGTAGTCTGTTGCCAAGATTTTTTTTATTCCATTGGATGGTAGCCTTGTCATTATGGAAGGTAGTCTGTTGTCGAGATTTGTGTTACTCCAATGTATGATAGCCTTGTCGTTATGGAAGGTAGTCTGTTGTCGAGATTTTTGTCACTCAAATGGATGGTAGCATTGTCTTTATGGAAGGTAGTTTATCGTTGAGATTTTTGTTACTACAATGGATGGTAGCCTTCTCATTATGGAAGGTAGTCTATTTTTGAGATTTTTGTTATTCCAATGGATGTTAACCTTGTCATTATGGAAGTTAGTATTTTTTCATGATTTTTGTTACTCCAATGGATGATAGCCTTTTCATTATGGAAGGTAGTGTTTTGTCGAGATTTTTGTTTCTCCAATAGATGGTAGCCTTGTCATTATTGAAGTTAGTCTGTCGTTGAGATTTCTGTTACTCCAATGGATTGTAGCCTTGTCATTATGGAAGGTAGTTTGTTCTTCAGATATTTGTTACTCTAATAGATAGTAGCCTTGAGATTATGCAAGGTAGATTGTTGTCGAGATTGTTGTTATTCCATTGGATGGTAGCCTTGTCATTATGGAAGGTAGTCTGTTGTCGAGATTTTTGTTATTCCAATGGATGGTAACCTTGTCATTATGGAAGGTAGTATTTTGTCGATATTTTTGTTACTCGAATGGATGGTAGCCTTGTCATTATTGAAGGTAGTTTGTTGTCGATATCTTTGTTACTCCAATGGATGATAGCCTTGTCATTATAGAAGGTAGTCTGTTGTCGATATTTTTGTTACTCCAATGGATGGTAGCCTTGTCATTATGGAAGGTATTCTGTTGTCGATATTTTGTTACTCTAATGGATGGTAGCCTTGTCATTATGGAACATAGTCTGTTGTCAATATTTTTTTACTCCAATGGATGGTAGCCTTGTCATTATAGAAGGTAGTCTGTTGTCAAGATTTTTGATACTCCAATGTATGGTAGCCTTGTCATTATGGAAGGTAGTCGATCGTTGAGATTTTTGTTATCCAATGGATTGTAGCCTTGTCATTATGGAAGGTAGTCTGTTGTTCAGATTTTTTTTACTCCAATGGATGGTAGCCTTGTCATTATGGAAGGTAGTCTGTTGTCGAGATTTTTGTTATTCCAATGGATGGTAACCTTGTCATTACGGAAGGTGGTATTTTGTCGAGATTTTTGTTACTCGAATGGTTGGTAGCCTTGTCATTATTGAAGGTAGTTTGTTGTCGATATCTTTGTTACTCCAATGGATGATAGCCTTGTCATTATGGAAGGTAGTCTATTGTTGATATTTTTGTTACTCCAATGGATGGTAGCCTTGTCATTATGGAAGGTAGTTTGTTGTAGAGATTTTTGTTACTCCAATGCATGGTAGCCTTTTCATTATGGAAGGTAGTCTGCCGTTGAGATTTTTGTGACTCCAATGGATTGTAGCCTTGTCATTATGGAAGGTAGTCTGTTGTTCAGATTTTTGTTACTCCAATGGATTCTAGCCTTGTCATTATGGAAGGTAGTCTATTGTTGATATTTTTGTTATTCTAATGGATGGTAACATTGTCATTATGGAAGGTAGTCTTTTGTCTAGATTGTTGTTACTCCAATAGATGGTGGCCTTGTCATTATTGAAGTTAGTCTATCGTTGATATTTCTGTTACTCCAACGGATTGTAGCCTTGTCATTATGGAAGGTAGTCGGTTGTTTAGATTTCTGTTACTCCAATAGATTTTAGCCTTGTCATTATGGAAGGTAGTATGTTGTTCTGATTTTTGTTACTCCAATGGATGGTAGCCTTGTCATTATGGAAGGTAGTTTGTTGTCGATATCTTTGTAACTCCAATGGATGATAGCCTTGTTATTATGGAAGGTAATATGTTGTCGATATTTTTGTTACTCCAATGGATGGTAGCCTTGTCGTTATGGAAGGTAGTCTGTTCTCGAGATTTTGTTACTCTAATGGATGTAGCCTTGTCATTATGGAACATAGTCTGTTGTCGATATTTTTTTTACTCCAATGGATGGTAGCCTTGTCATTATGGAAGGTAGTCTATTGTCGAGATTTTTGATACTCCAATCGATGGTAGCCTTGTCATTATGGAAGGTAGTCTGTTGTCGATATTTTTTTACTCCAATGGATGGTAGACTTATAATTATGGAAGGTAGTCTGTTGTCGAGATTTTTTCTACTCCAAAGTATGGTAGCCTTGTCATTATGGAAGGTAGTCTGTCGTTGAGATTTCTGTTACTCCATTGGATTGAAGCCTTGTCATTATGGAAGGTTGTCTGTTGTTCAGATTTTTGTTACTACAATGTATGGTAACCTTGTCATTATGGAAGGTAGTCTTTTGTCGAGAATATTTTACTCCAATGGATGGTAGGCTTGTCATTATGGAAGGTAGTCTGTTTTTGAGATTTTTGTTATTCCAATGGATGGTAACCTTGTCATTATGGAAGGTAGAATTTTGTCGAGATTTTTGTACTCCAATGGATGGTAGCCTTATCATTACGGAAGGTAGTCGATTGTTTAGATATTTGTTACTCCAATAGATTTTAGCCTTGTCATTATGGAAGGTAGTATGTTGTTCTGATTTTTGTTACTCCAATGGATGGTAGCCTTGTCATTATGGAAGGTAGTCTGTTGTCGAGAATATTTTATTCCATTGGATGGTAGGCTTGTCATTATGGAAGGTAGTCTGTTTTTGAGATTTTTGTTATTCCAATGGATGGTAACCTTGTCATTTCTTAAGGTAGTATTTTTTCGAGATTTTTGTTACTCCAATGGATGATAGCCTTGTAATTTTGGAAGGTAGTTTGTTGTCAATATTTTTGTTACTCCAAGGATGGTAGCCTTGTCATTATGGAATGTAGTCTATTGTCGAGATTTTGTTACTCTAATGGATGGTAGCCTTGTCATTATGGAACATAGTTTGTTGTCGAGATTTATGACACTCCAATGGATGGTAGCCTTGTAATTATGAAAGGTAGTTTGTTGTCGAGATTTTTTTTACTCCAATGGATGGTAGCCTTGTCATTATGGAAGGCAATCTGTCGTTGAGATTTCTGTTACTCCATTTGATTGTAGCCTTGTCATTATGGAAGGTAGTCTGTTGTTCAAATTTTTATTACTCCAATGGATGGTAACCATGTCATTATGGAAGGTAGTCTGTTGTCGAGAATATTTTATTCCATTGGATGGTAGGCTTGTCATTATGGAAGGTAGTCTATTTTTGAGATTTTTGTTATTCCAATGGATGGTAACCTTGTCATTATGGAAGGTAGTATTTTGTCGAGATTTTTGTTACTCCAATGGATGATAGCCTTGTCATTATGGAATGTAGTCTGTTGTCGAGATTTTTGTTACTCCAATGGATGGTAGCCTTGTCATTATGGAAGGTAGTCTATTGTTGAGATTTTTGATACTCCAATGGATGGTAGCCTTGTCATTATGGAACATAGTCTGTTGTCGATATTTTCTTACTCCAAATGATAGTAGCCTTGTCATTATGGAAGGTAGTCTATTGTTGAGATTTTTGATACTCCAATGGATGGTAGACTTCTAATTATGGAAGGTCATCTGTTGTCGAATTTTTTTTTACTCCAATGGATGGTAGCCTTGTCATTATGGAAGGCAGTCGGTCGTTGAGATTTCTGTTACTCCAATGGATTGTAGCCTTGTCATTATGGAAGGTAGTCTGTTGTTCAAATTTTTGTTACTCCAATGGATGGTAGCCTTGTCATTTTGGAAGGTAGTCTGTTATCGACAATATTTTATTCCATTGGATGGTAGGCTTGTCATTATGGAAGGTAGTCTGTTTTTGATATATTTGTTTTTCCAATGGATGGTAACCTTGTCATTATGGAAGGTAGTATTTTGTCGAGATTTTTGTTACTCCAATGGATGATGGCCTTGTCATTATGGAAGGTAGTCTGTTGTCGATATTTTTGTTACTCCAATGGATGGTAGCCTTGTTATTCTGGAAGGGACTCTGTTGTCAAGATTTTGTTACTCTAATGGATAATAGCCTTGTCATTATGGAACAAAGTTTGTTGTCGATATGTTTTTCCTCCAATGGATGGTAGCATTGTCATTATGGAAGGTAGTTTGTTGTCGATATTTTTGTTACTCCAATGGATGGTAGCCTTGTCATTATGGAAGGTAGTCTGTTGTTTAGATTTTTTTTATTCCAATGGATGGGAAACTTGTAATTATGGAAGGTAGTCTTTTGTCGAGATTTTTGTTACTCCAATGGATGGTAGCCTTGTCATTATGGAAGGTAGTATGTTGTTCATATATTTATTACTCCAATGGATGGTGGCCTTGTCATTATAGAAGTTAGTCTGTTGTCGAGATTTTGGTACTCCAATGGATGGTAGCCTTGTCATTACAGAAGGTAGTCAGTTGTTGAGATTTCTGTTACTCTAATGGATTGTAGCCTTGTCATTATGGAAGGTAGTTTGTTGTTCTGATTTTTGTTACTCCAATGGATGGTAGCCTTGTCATTATGGAAGGTAGTCTGTTGTCGAGAATATTTTATTCAATTGGATGGTAGGCTTGTCATTATGGAAGGTAGTATGTTTTTGAGATTTTTGTTATTCCAATGGATGGTAACCTTGTCATTACTTAAGGTAGTAATTTTTTGAGATTTTTGTTACTCCAATGGATGATAGCCTTGTAATTTTGAAAGGTAGTCTGTTGTCGATATTTTTGTTACTCCAAGGATGGTAGCCTTGTCATTATGGAATGTAGTATGTTGTCGATATTTTGTTACTCTAATGAATGGTAGCCTTGTCATTATGGAACATAGTCTGTTGTCGATATTTAAGTTACTCCAATGGATGGTAGCCTTGTCATTATGGAAGGTAGTATGTCGTAGAGATTTCTATTACTCCATTGGATTGTAGCCTTGTGATTATGGAAGGTAGTCTGTTGTTCAGATTTTTGTTACTCCAGTGGATGGTAACCTTGTGATTATGGAAGGTAGTCTGTTGTCGAGAATATTTTATTCAATTGGATGGTAGGCTTGTCATTATGGAAGGTAGTCTGTTTTTGAGATTTTTGTTATTCCAATGGATGGTAACCTTTGTTAGAACAAAGTTTGAATCTACTACCCTATGTTTAAGTTTTGATGATAACAAAGTGAAAAGATATATTATTTATATGATTCATGTATGAACTATCTGCTGCCTAAATTATTACGTTCTGATTTGCAGATACTCTGATTGGTATAAGCAAGATCACACCTAATCAGCATCAGAAATTTGGTTCCTGACATCAGCATCAGAAGTTGCCATATCAGAATGTCAGAATCAGAAGATTAACTCACGTGTATGCTGAAGTCTGATGAACAAGAACTGCGCTCAACACTCTGATAAAGAAGCACAACAGTTCATCAACAGCTAAGAAGAATCAGAATGAGCCAAGCCAGAACTTGCATTAAGTAAGCAACAGTACTGTGCATTAAAAGCAAATTAATACCAACGGTCTCATTCTAGACAAGATCTACTCGATAAGGAAAGTTTGTTATTAGCATTGAATCAAGAATATTGCTCCAACGTTCAACATCTCAGTGCTATATAAACAAGACTTTGAAGATTGAATTGGCTAATGCTCTCCAAATCTCTACACGCCTAAAAGATGATCATAATCTTCCTTCTCTCAGTTGGCTAAACACTACACATTCCCTTATTCAATTATTGTTTAGCAATCTAGTTTCTGAGCTTAAAGTTGTGTATACATCACAGTTGTGATACAGTTTTGTAGAAAACATTCACACACTTAAATTTATCTTCTTTGTAAGAAAGTGTTTCCTTGACAAACCGGGTTGTGGTTTGCATCAAGAAGGCTTTAGCAGTTGTTAAAGCAGTCTGTAATATTCAGTTGAATATAGTGGATTAAGACCTCCTTGGAGAGAGGCGAAATCACCTTGACGGGTGGACTGGATTAGTTTGAGATCAAACGAACCAGGATAAAAATATCTTGTTCATTGCATTGATTTTCAGTTTTACAATTCAACCCCCCCTTCTTGTGTTTTTCACTACTTCAATTGGCATCAGAGCGCCTGGTTCTGAGCTAAAACACTTAACCGTGTCAGTACAAGACCCAGCGTCAGAAAACCACAATGGCAGGAAACTACTCTCACACCAGCAATGACAACAATGAGGACAAAGACAGATTCAGCGGCAAACCTCCAGTCTTTGATGGAGATAACTTTGATTACTGAAAAGACAGAATTGAAAGCTTCTTTCTGGCACATGATGCTGATCTGTGGGATATGGTGACAGATGGATACACGCACCCTGTGAATGCAAGCGGTCAAAAGATTGATAGAAAAACAATGTCTAACCAACAAAAGTGTGACTTCAAGAATCACCACAAGGCCAGAACCATCCTCTTCAGCGCCATCTCCTATACTGAATATGAAAAGATCTCCAACAGAGACACAGCAAAGAACATTTTTGACTCACTCAGAATGACGCATGAGGGCAACGTTCAGGTCAAAGAAACTAAAGCTCTGGCGCTCATTCAGAAGTATGAGGTGTTCAAAATGGAAGAATCTGAATCCATTGAAACAATGTTCTCAAGATTCCAGATTCTGGTAGCTGGTTTCAAGGTTCTGGACAAAGGATACTCTACTGCTGACCATGTCAAGAAAATCATCATAAGTTTACCCAAGCAGTGGAGACCAATGGTTACAGCTCCGAAGCTAGCTAAAGATCTCAACAAAATCACTCTGGAGGAACTTATCAAATCCCTCAGAAGTCATGAGATAGATCTAGAAGCTGACGAGCCTCAGAAGCAAGGTAAGCCTTTAGCATTAAAATCTAACAAAAAATCTGAGTCTAAAGTTTTGCAGGCAGTTGAAGAAACATCTGATGGATCCTCATCAGAAGAAGACGAACACTCCCTCCTCTCCAGAAGAGTAAATCAACTGTGGAAGCAAAGACAAAGGAAGTTCAGGAATCCCAGAAGATCTGATCAGAACGAGTCTTCTTCCAGATACAGAAGGACAGATTCTTCCTCTGGATACAGAAGATCTGAAGGCTCCTCTAGTAGCAAAAAGCCAAACACCAAGGACATCATCTGCGATGAGTGCAATGATCAAGGACACTATAAGAGTGACTGCCCAAAGCTTCAGAGGGAAAAGCCCAAAAAGAAGTTTGGAAGAGAGAAGAAGAAAAGTCTCATGGCTACATAGGATGACTCTGACTCGTTTGAAGCTGACTCAGAATAAGATGATGAGAGGGCAAACATAGCTCTCATGGCTAACATCTCAGAAGATAGTGAAGTTTCTGAATCAGACTCAGAATCAGATACTGAAGAGGTATTTCCTAACTTTGCCGTTAACTTTACCAAGGCTGAACTTGCTGAAAGCCTTAATGAGATTCTGGAACGGTATCAGCAAATTAGAGTTAAATTCAGAGACCTGAAAAGGAATCTTGAATCTGACTCTAATAAGACTGAGAGTCTCAAATTGGAGAATTCTGAGCTGAGAAATAAGATTTCAAAATTAGAAAACACTTTACAAAACTCTCAGAAGGAACCAATTTCTGAAACTCCCAGCAACGCTGATGAGATCGTCAAGGAGTATGATCACAGTTTCCAGAAGTTCCTTGCTAAAAGCATAGATAGAAGCAAAATGGCTTCAATGATCTATGGAGTTAGCAGAAACGGCAGGAAAGGAATAGGATACCAAGGTAAGGTTCCTACACCAAAGAATGTCATGGACTTAACCATTAAACACACTCCTCTGAATTCACATTTTGTGTATGGTCACACACATGATATTAAATACACTAGCAGTAAGAACTCTGTGAAACCAAAATTCAATCAGAGTTTTGGTAAAACTAACAAATCAGGACCCAAGAAAATTTGGGTACCTGAGGATAAAATAATACATGTTGCAGATATCTTTAGCAGCAAGTCAGAAACACCAGTCATGGTACCTGGACTCTGGCTGCTCACGACACATGATGGGAAGAAGGCATATGTTCCAAAGCCTGGAACTTAAGCCTGGAGGCCACGTTGGCTTTGGAGGCAATCAGAGGGGAAAGATAATTGGCTCTGGAACTGTAGGTAATGGAAATCTTCCCTCTATTAATAATGTTCTGCTAGTAGATGGATTGATGCATAATCTGTTATCCATAAGTCAATTAAGTTATAACGGTTATGATATAATCTTTAATCAAAAATCATGTAAAGCTGTTAGTCAGAAAGATGGGACAATCCTGTTTAATGGTAAGATGAAAAACAACATTTACAAAATCAAACTTTCTGAACTAAAGAGTCAGAATGTAAAGTGCCTTATGTCTGTTAACAACGAGCAGTGGATCTGGCACAGAAGATTGGGGCATGTTAGTATGAGAAGAATATCTCAGATTAACAAACTCAATCTGGTCAGAGGACTTCCTAATTTGAAGTTCAATTCAGATGCTCTGTGTGAAGCATGTCAGAAAGGCAAGTTTGCAAAACCTTCTTTTAAATCCAAAAATGTTGTTTCTACCTCTAAGCCATTAGAACTTCTGCACATTGACTTATTTGGACCAGTTAAAACTGCTTCAGTCAGTGGCAAGAAGTATGGGTTAGTAATCGTAGATGACTATAACAGATGGACATGGGTAAAGTTCTTAAGACACAAGGACGAGTCACACTCTGTGTTTGTTACCTTCTGTAACCAAGTTCAGAATGAAAATGATCTTAGAATCGTTAAAGTCAGAAGTGATCATGGTGGAGAATTTGAAAACAAAGATTTTGAGTCATTCTTTAATGACAGAGGCATTCTGCATGATTTCTCTTGTCCTAGAACTCCCCAACAAAATGGAGTTGTAGAACGAAAGAACAAAACATTGCAAGAAATGGCCAGAACCATGATCAATGAGACAAACGTTGCTAAGATCTTCTGGGCAGAGGCAATAAACACAGCGTGCTACATTCAGAATAGAATCTCAATAAGACCCATTCTGGAAAAGACTCCATATGAATTGTGGAAGAACAGAAAGCCCAACATTTCATATTATCATCCATTTGGATGTACCTGTTTTAGGTTAAATACAAAGAATTATTTGAACAAGTTTGACTCTAAAGCACAGAAGTGTATCATGTTAGGATACTCTGAACGCTCAAGAGGGTACAGAGTATACAATACAGAAACACATATTGTGGAAGAATCAATCAGTGTTTGTTTTGATGATAAGCTTGACTCTGAAAAGTCAAAGCAGAATGAAGTTTTTGCAGGTGTGGAAATTGAATTTACAGGTTCTGAAGATAAGTCATCAGAAGCTCTCAACACAGACACTCCTTCAACGTCTGAAAGGAGCACTGCTAGCAATTCTACAACAGCTGCTGATCAACCTAAGAAGAGATTACCCAGAAGCAGCTTGGATCATCCAGAAGAGACTATCTTAGGAAGAAAGGAAGATCCAATCAGAACAAGAGCAAGCTTCAGAAACTCTGAAGAAACTCTCATGGGACTTGTGTCTCTGATTGAACCTTCGTCTATTGATGAAGCACTTCTGGATAATGACTGGATTCTGGCAATGCAAGAAGAGCTGAATCAATTCACCAAAAACGACGTATGGGATCTTGTTCCCAGACCAAAAGGATTCAACGTCATTGGAACAAGATGGGTGTTCAGAAACAAGCTAAATGAACAAGGTGAAGTCATCAGAAACAAGGCACGAATGGTTGCACAAGGTTATAGTCAGCAATAGGGGATAGACTATACAGAAACCTTTTCCCCAGTCGCCAGGTTAGAATCTATCAGACTTTTAATTTCATTTGCTGTTAATAGAGGCATCACTCTGTATCAGATGGATGTCAAAAGTGCATTCTTAAATGGTTATATAGAAGAAGAAGTTTATGTACACCAA
Organism: Vicia faba; assembly: GCA_948472305.1. Taxonomy (NCBI): domain Eukaryota; kingdom Viridiplantae; phylum Streptophyta; class Magnoliopsida; order Fabales; family Fabaceae; genus Vicia; species Vicia faba. The sequence goes on from OX451739.1 coordinate 559,741,052, forward strand.
CCCCCTGGTTTTGAAAATACAAAACATCCAGAACATGTTTTCAAACTAAAGAAGTCACTATATGGTCTGAAACAAGCTCCCAGAGCTTGGTATGAAAGGCTAAGTAACTTTCTATTAGAAAATGAATTCACCAGAGGGAAAGTGGACACTACTCTATTCTATAAATCAGTTAAGAATGACATCTTAGTCTGTCAAATTTATGTTGATGATATTATTTTTGGTTCTACTAATCGTTCTCTTGGAAGAAAATTTGGTAAGTGTATGTAGGCAGAATTTGAGATGAGCCTCATGGGGGAACTGAAATTCTTTCTAGGAATTCAGATCAATCAAACTCCAGAGGGAACTTACATTCATCAGAGCAAATACATCAGAGATCTTCTGAAGAAATTTGACCTCTCAGAATGTAAGCCATCAAAGATTCCAATGCATCCCACGTTCATTCTGGAAAGAGAAGAGGTAAGCAAAAATGTAGAACAGAAAGTCTACAGAGGTATGATTGGTTCTCTCCTCTATCTGACTGCTTCAAGACCTGACATATTATTCAGTGTTTGTATTTGTGCTAGATTCATATCAGATCCTAGAGAATCTCACTTAACAGCTGTTAAGCGAATTTTCAAGTATCTGAAAGGTACTACTAATCTGGGTTTGTTTTATAGAAAATCTAGTGATTACAGCTTAGTAGGCTACTGCGATGCTGATTTTTCTGGAGACAGAGTGGAGCGTAAAAGTACTTCTGGAAGCTGCCAGTTTCTGGGAGAAAATCTGATCTCTTGGTCCAGCAAAAGGCAATCAACAATTGCGCTATCAACAACAGAAGCTGAGTACATAGCAGCAGCAGGATGTAGCACACAAATGCTCTGGATGAAAAGTCAGCTTGAAGACTTCCATATTTTTGAGAGTAACATTCCTATACTTTGTGATAATACTTCTGCTATTTGCTTAAGTAAGAATCCCATTTTACATTCTAGAGCTAAGCATATAGAAATAAAATATCACTTCATTAGGGACTATATTCAGAAAGGAATTTTGAATTTAAAATTTATAGATACAGACCATCAATGGGCTAATATCTTTACTAAACCCCTTTCAGAAGATAGGTTTAATTTCATTCTGAAACATCTCAGCATGAAAGTCTGTCCAGAGTGAAAATGTTTTAATTCCATATATTTATCTTCAGAATGTAATTGTTTTACTGTGAACTTCTGATCAATCTTCTTTCAGAAAGATAGAACATGCAGGTTGTATCAGATGCAAGTCTAAAGATCTGAGAGTCTAAGCTCAAAGACAGACGTGCTGATCACTACATCAAACAAGTGTCATCCAATCATCAGCAAATCTCTGAAGCAGAACGCGTGCACGCTTCTGAGAAGGCAAAACGCTGATTGGGTGCATTGAGACACATGTCTGGTAACCGTTTTTAAGTATCTTTCTCAAATCCCCCAAAATCAGAAAGCATTTAATAAAAGTAATCATGCTTTTAAAACGCAATCATGATTTTTCTCTTTCTTAAAAACGTTTATTTTTTCAAAATATTCTGAACTCTATTTAAACAAATTAACCTCTCATTCTAATTCTTTACAGTTTCTCACTAATTCTCAAGCATTCTCTGCATTTTTCTGTGTTCATCTCTTGCAAAGCCTTTTTCTCAGTTTCTTATCAAAATCTTTTAGTGTGAACATGGCAACCTCCAGCAGTGCTTCTACAGGTCCTCAGAAGAAAGCATCATCTGAACAGTATCAAGTGCCATTCAGAACACTCCTCACTCCTGTGAAGAATCTTGAAGTGTTATCTGAATTGATCATTGATTTTGGAAGCTTGAAGGAGAACGGTTTTGACCTAACAGAAGAAGTTAGGGCACAGAAATGGGAAAGGTATTTTGACAGGTTGGTTGGACCAACATTCCCTATGTTAGTCAAGGAGTTCTGGATTCATGCGAAGGCTTCAACGCATTTAGTCACCTCCTTTGTTATGGGGAAGAAGATTGTGATCACTGAGGATCACATAGCAAGGTTAATCGGTTACAGTGGCGGTGGCGTCCGCTGTATTGATATGGCTGAGAGATGTGCTGACGTGGGCGTGATAGCTGAAAGGATTTTCATCCATGGGGTGCCCAGCAGCAAGATCAAAGATCTGAAGGATCATCACAGAGTTTGGGCAAAGATAATTCTGGGGTGCTTCAACCATAGGAAGCCAACTAGTTCACCTGATTACATAAATGTGGATCAGCAGTTTCTGATCTACTTTATCAATCAGAAGGTAAAAATCAACTTGGCTCATCTTCTGTTCAACCACCTCAGAACAAGCGTGAAGGAAACCAGGGAAGAAGAAAGAACAAAAAGGGATTGGATACCCTATGGAAGGTTGATATCAGATATTCTGACAGAGAATAGGCTGATAGAGCATCTGATAGAAGCTCAAGAGTTAAGCACCATTGAACCAACGGTTGGGAAGCCTCTGAACGCGAAGAACTTGAAGAAAATGAAGTTGATAGAGAATATCAAAAAGGAACCCAGAGCTACTCCTATTGCTGATATCACCAGCAGAAGAGTTCCACTGAGTGACTTTCCTTTGTTTTCTGAGATAGAATCTAAACCAGAGGTGGTTCTCAGATACTTAGACGCGTGCAAGGCAGATGGTACAGATCCAAATCTGAATATCAAAGATCTGCACAAACCTCAACCAGAAGTTACTCTGAAGAAGACGAAGAAGAGGAAGGAACCTTCATAAGGATCATCCCAGCAGACACCCAAGAAAAGAGGTAATTTATCTGCTGCTTCTGTTTTAAATTCTTCTACTATTCCAGCATCTATTCCTCCTCCAACCTCTCATAGAATCTCAATCCCCATCCCAACAATAGATGAAACTGAACCAGAAGATGACCCTTCTGAGGCATTAAAACTCAGAAGACCCAGAACCAAACATCCCAAACCAACAATCTCAACAACATCAGCAATTGACAAAGTGCTGTCTGACATTGATCAACACACTTCTGATCACTCCGCCAATCCAAACTCTGAACCACAAATTGTCCCTCCTCCACTACTAGAACAACAACAATCTGCTGAAGAACCAGAACAACAACAACCTCTCTCATCCATTCCAGAAGAACCCCTTATCCCTGAACAACCAGAAATTCCAACAACTTCTCCTCAACCAGCAATTCCATCTCCCTCTCCTCAACCAGAAACTCATCCACCATCACCTCAACCTGAGTTTAATCAGCATCAGAAATTTGGTTCCTGACATCAGCATCAGAAGTTGCCATATCAGAATGTCAGAATCAGAAGATTAACTCACGTGTATGCTGAAGTCTGATGAACAAGAACTGCGCTCAACACTCTGATAAAGAAGCACAACAGTTCATCAACAGCTAAGTAGAATCAGAATGAGCCAAGCCAGAACTTGCATTAAGTAAGCAACGGTACTGTGCATTAAAAGCAAATTAATACCAACGGTCTCATTCCAGACAAGATCTGCTCGATAAGTAAAGTTTGTTATCAGCATTGAATCAAGAATATTGCTCCAACATTCAACATCTCAGTGCTATATAAACAAGACTTTGAAGATTGAATTGGCTAATGCTCTCCAAATCTCTACACGCCTAAAAGCTGATCATAATCTTCCTTCTCTCAGTTGGCTAAACACTAAACATTCCCTTATTCAATTATTGTTTAGCAATCTAGTTTCTGAGCTTAAAGTTGTGTAAACATCACAGTTGTGATACAGTTTTGTAGAAAACATTCACACACTTAGATTTATCTTCTTTGTAAGAAAGTGTTTCCTTGACAAACCGGGTTGTGGTTTGCATCAAGAAGGCTTTAGCAGTTGTTAAAGCAGTCTGTAATATTCAGTTGAATATAGTGGATTAAGACCTCGTTGGAGAGAGGCGAAATCACCTTGACGGGTGGACTGGAGTAGTTTGAGATCAAACGAACCAGGATAAAAATATCTTGTTCATTGCATTGATTTTCAGTTTAACAATTCAACCCCCCCTTCTTGTGTTTTTCACTACTTCAACCTTTTCATTATGGAAGGTAGTATTTTGTCAAGATTTTTGTTACTCCAATGGATGGTAGCCTTGTCATTATGGAACATAGTCTATTGTCGATATTTTTTTACTCCAATGGATGGTAGCATTGTCATTATGGAAGGTAGTTTATTGTCGATATTTTTGTTACTTCAATGGATGGTAGCCTTTTCATTATGGAAGGTAGTCTGTTGTTTAGATTTTTGTTACTCCAATGGATGGTAGCCTTGTCATTATGGAAGGTAGTCTGTTGTCGAGAATTTTTTATTCCATTGGATGGTAGGCTTGTCATTATGGAAGGTAGTCTGTTTTTGAGATTTTTGTTATTCCAATGGATCGTAACCTTGTCATCATGGAAGGTAGTCTGTTGTCGAGATTTTTGTTACTACAATGGATGGTAGCCTTGTCATTATGAAAGGTAGTCTGTTGTCGAGATTTTGTTACTCTAATGGATGGCAACCTTGTCATTATGGAACATAGTCTGTTGTCGATATTTTTTTTACTCCAATGGATGATAGCCTTGTCATTACGGAAGGTAGTCTATTGTCAAGATTTTTGATACTCCAATGGATGGTATCCTTATCATTAAGGAACATAGTCTGTTGTCGATATTTTTTTACTCGAATGGATGGTAGCCCTATCATTATAGAAGGTAGTCTATTGTCGAGATTTTTGATACTCCAATGGATGGTAGACTTGTAATAATCGAAGGTAGTCTGTTGTTGAGATTTTTTTTACTCCAATGGATGGTAGCCTTGTCATTATGGAAGGTAGTCTGTCGTTGAGATATCTGTTACTCCAATGGATTGTAGCCTTGTCATTATGGAAGGTAATCTGTTGTTCAGATTTTTGGTACTCAAATGGATGGTAGCCTTGTCATTATGTAAGGTAGTCTATTGTCGAGAATTTTTTATTCCATTGGATGGTAGGCTTTTCATTATGGAAGGTAGTCTGTTGTTCAAATTTTTTCTACTCTAGTGGATGGTAGCCTTGTCATTATGGAAGGTATTCTGTTGTCTAGAATATTTTATTCCATTGGATGGTAACTTTGACATTATAGAAGGTAGTATTTCGTCGAGATTTTTGTTACTCCAATGGATGGTAGCATTGTCATTATTGAAGTTAGTTTGTCGTTGAGATTTCTGTTACTCCAATGGATTGTAGCCTTGTCATTATGGAAGGTATTCTGTTGTTCAGATTTTTGTTAATCCAATGGATGGTAACCTTATCATTATGGAAGGTAGTCTATTGTCGAGAATATTTTATTCCATTGGATGGTAGGCTTGTCATTATGGAAGGTAGTATGTTTTTGAGATTTTTGTCATTCCAATGGATGGTAACCTTGTCATTATGGAAGGTAGTATTTTGTCGAGATTTTTGTTACTCCAATGGATGATAGCCTTGTCATTATGGAAGGTAGTCTGTTGTGGAGATTTTTGTTACTCCAATGGATGGTAGCCTTGTCATTATGGAAGGTAGTATGTTGTCGAGATTTTGTTACTCTAATGGATGGTAGCCTTGTCATTTTGGAACATAGTCTGTTGTCGATATTTTTTTTACTCTAATGGATGGTAGCCTTGTCATTATGGAAGGTAGTCTATTGTCGAGATTTTTGATACTCCAATGGATGGTAGCCTTGTCATTATGGAAGGTAGTCTGTTGTCGAGATTTTGTTACTCTAATGGATGGTAGCCTTATCATTATGGAACATAGTCTGTTGTCAATATTTTTTTTACTCCAATGGATGGTAGCCTTGTAATTATGGAAGGAAGTCTATTGTCGATATTTTTGTTACTCCAATGGATGGCAGCCTTGTCATTATGGAAGGTAGTTTGTTGTTTAGATTTTTGTTATTCCAACGGATGGTAACCTTGTCATTATGGAAGGTAGTCTTTTGTCGAGATTTTTGATAATCCAATAGATGGTAGCCTTGTCATTATGGAAGGTAGTATGTTGTTCAGATTTTTATTACTCCAATGGATGGTAGCCTTGTCATTATAGAAGGTAGTCTGTTGTCGAGATTTTGGTACTCCAATGGATGGTAGCTTTGTCATTACGGAAGGTAGGTAGTTGTTGAGATTTAGTTTACTCCAATGGATTGTAGCCTTGTCATTATGAAAGGGAGTCTGTTGTTCTGATTTTTGTTACTCCAATGGATGCTAGCCTTGTCATTATGAAAGGTAGTCTGTTGTCGATATTTTTGTTACTCCAAGGATGGTAGCCTTGTCATTATGGAATGTAGTATTTTGTCGAGATTTTGTTACTCTAATAGATGGTAACCTTGTCATTATGGAACATAGTCTGTTGTCGAGATTTATGTTACTCCAATGGATGATAAACTTGTCATTATGGAAGGTAATCTGTTGTCGAGAATATTTTATTCCATTGGATGGTAGCCTTGTCATTATGGAAGGTAGTCTGTCGTTGAGATTTTTGTTACTCCGATGGATTGTAGCCTTGTCATTATGGAAGGTAGTCTGTTGTTCAGATTTTTGTTATTCCAATGGATGGTAGCCTTGTCATTATGGAAGGTAGTCTGTTTTCGAGAATATTTTATTCCATTGGATGGTAGGCTTGTCATTATGGAAGGTAGTCTATTTTTGTTATTTTTCTTATTCCAATGGATGGTAACCTTGTCATTATGGAAGGTAGTATTTTGTCGAGATTTTTGTTACTCCAATGGATGACGGCCTTGTCATTCTGGAAGGTAGTCTGTTTTCGATATTTTTGTTACTCCAATGGATGGTAGCCTTGTCATTATCGAAGGTAGTCTGTTGTCGATATTTTGTTACTCTAATGGAAGGTAGCCTTGTCATTATGGAACATAGTCTGTTTTGGATATTTTTTTACTCCAATAGATGGTAGCATTGTCATTATGGAAGGTAGTTTGTTGTCGATATTTTTGTTACTCCAATGGATGGTAGCCTTGTCATTATGGAACATAGTCTGTTGTCGATATTTTTTTACTCCAATGGATGGTAGCCTTGTCATTATGGAAGGTAGTCTATTGTGGAGATTTTTAATACTCCAATGGATGGTATACTTGTAATTATGGAAGGTAGTCTGTTGTCGAGATTTTTTTTACTCCAATGAATGGTAGCCTTCTCATTATGGAAGGTAGTCTGTCGTTGAGATTTCTGTTACTCCAATGGATTGTAGCCTTGTCATTATGGAAGGTAGTCTGTTGTTCAGATTTTTGTTACTCCAATGGATGGTAGCCTTGTCATTATGGAAGGTAGTTTGTTGTCGAGAATATTTTATTCCATTGGATGGTAGGCTTGTCATTATTGAAGGTAGTCTGTTTTTGAGATTTTTGTTATTCCAATGGATGGTAACATTGTCATTATGGAAGGTAGTATTTTGTCGAGATTTTTGTTACTCCAATGGATGGTAGCCTTGTCATTATTGAAGTTAGTCTGTCGTTGAGATTACTGTTACTCCAATGGATTGTAGCCTTGTCATTATGAAAGGAAGTCTGTTGTTCAGATTTTTGTTACTCCAATGGATGGTAACCTTGTAATTATGGAAGGTAGTCTGTTGTCGAGAATATTTTATTCCATTGGATGGTAGGCTTGTCATTATGGAAGGTAGTCTTTTTTTGAGATTTTTGTTATTCCAATGGATGGAAACCTTGTCATTATGGAAGGTAGTATTTTGGCGAGATTTTTGTTACTCCAATGGATGATAGCCTTGTCATTATGGAAGGTAGTCTGTTGTCGACATTTTTGTTACTCCAATGGATGGTAGCCTTTTCATTATGGAAGGTAGTATGTTGGCGAGATTTTGTTACTCTAATGGATGGTAGCCTTGTCATTATGGAACATGGTCTGTTGTCGAGATTTTTGTTACTCCAATGGATGATAGTCTTGTCATTTTGGAAGGTAGTCTGTTGTCGATATTTTTGTTACTCCAAGGATGATAGCCTTGTCATTATGGAATGTAGTCTGTTGTCGAGATTTTGTTACTCTAATGGATGGTAGCCTTGTCATTATGGAAGGTAGTCTATTGTCGAGATTTTTGATACTCCAATGGATGGTAGCCTTGTCATTATGGAAGGTAGTCTGTTGTCGAGATTTTGTTACTCTAATGGATGGTAGCCTTGTCATTATAGAACATAGTCTGTTGTCGATATTTTTTTTACTCCAATGGATGGTAACCTTATCTTTATGGAAGGTAGTCTGTTGTCGAGATTTTTGATACTCTAATGGATGGTAGCCTTATAATTATGAAAGTTAGTCTGTTGTCGAGATTTTATTTACTCCAATGAATGGTAGCCTTGTCATTATGGAAGATAGTCTGTCGTTGAGATTTCTGTTACTCCAATGGATTGTAGCCTTGTCATTATGGAAGGTAGTATGTTGTTCAGATTTTTGTTACTCCAATGGATGGTAGCCTTGTCATTATGAAAGGTAGTCTATTGTCGAGAATATTTTATTCCATTGGATGGTAGGCTTGTCATTATTTAAGGTAGTATGTTTTTGAGATTTTTGTTATTCCAATGGATGGTAACATTGTCATTATGGAAGGTAGTATTTTGTCGAGATTTTTGTTACTCCAATGGATGGTAGCCTTGTCATTATGGAAGGTAGTCTGTCGTTGAGATTACTGTTACTCCAATGGATTGTAGCCTTGTCATTATGAAAGGAAGTCTGTTGTTTTGATTTTTGTTACTCCAATGGATGGTAACCTTGTAATTATGGAAGGTAGTCTGTTGTCAAGAATATTTTATTCCATTGGATGGTAGGCTTGTCGTTATGGAAGGTAGTCTGTTTGTGAGATTTTTTGTATTCCAATGTATGGTAACCTTGTCATTATGGAAGGTAGTCTGTTGTCGAGATTTTTGTTACTCCAATGGATGGTAGCCTTGTCATTATGGAAGGTAGTATGTTGTCGAGATTTTGTTACTCTAATGGATGGTAGCCTTGTCATTATGGAACATAGTCTGTTGTCGGTATTTTTTTTCCTCCAATGGATGGTAGCCTTGTCATTATGGAAGGTAGTCTATTGTCGAGATTTTTGATACTCCAATGGATGGTAGCCTTGTCATTATGGAAGGTATTCTGTAGTCGAGATTTTGTTACTCTAATGGATGCTAGCCTTGTCATTATGGAACATAGTCTATTGTCGATATTTTTTTTACTCCAATGGATGGTAACCTTGTCTATATGGAAGGTAGTCTGTTGTCGAGATTTTTGATACTCCAATGGATGGTAGCCTTATAATTATGGAATGTAGTCTGTTGTCGAGACTATTTTTACTCCAATAGATGGTAGCCTTGTCATTATGGAAGGTACTCTGTCATTGAGATTTATGTTACTCTAATGGATTATAGCCTTGTCATTATGAAAGCAAGTCCGTTGTTCAGATTTTTGTTACGCCAATGGATGGTAACCTTGTAATTATGGAAGGTAGTCTATTGTCGAGAATATTTTATTCCATTGGATGGTAGGCTTGGCATTATGGAAGGTAGTTTGTTTTTGATATTTTTATTATTCCAATGGATGGTAACCTTGTCATTATGGAAGGTATTATTTTGTCGAGATTTTTGTTACTCCAATGGATGGTAGCCTTGTCATTATTGAAGTTAGTCTGTCGTTGAGATTTCTGTTACTCCAATGGATTGTAGCCTTGTCATTATGGAAGGAAGTTTGTTGTTCAGATTTTTGTTACTCCAATGGATGGTAACCTTGTCATTATGGAAGGTAGTCTGTTGTCGAGAATATTTTATTCCATTGGATGGTAGGCTTGTCATTATGGAAGGTAGTCTATTTTTGAGATTTTTGTAATTCCAATGGATGGTAACCTTGTCATTTTGGAAGGTAGTATTTTTTCGAGATTTTTGTTACTCCAATGGATGATAGCCTTGTCATTATGGAAGGTAGTCTGTTGTCGAGATTTTTGTTACTCCAATGGATGGTAGCCTTGTCATTATGGAAAGTAGTATGTTGTCGAGATTTTGTTACTCTAATGGATGGTAACCTTGTCATTATGGAAGGTAGTCTATTGTCGAGATTTTTGATACTCCAATGGATGGTAACCTTGTCATTATGGAAGGTAGTTTGTTGTCGAGATTTTGTTACTCTAATGGATGGTAGCCTTGTCATTATGGAACATAGTCTATTGTCGATATTTTTTATACTCCAATGGAAGGTAGCCTTGTAATTATGGAAGGTAGTCTGTTGTCAAGATCTTATTTACTCCAATGGATGGTAGCCTTGTCATTATGGAAGGTAGTCTGTCGTTGAGATTTCTGTTACTCCAATGGATTGTAGCCTTGTCATTATGGAAGGTAGTCTGTCGTTCAGATTTTTGTTACTCCAATGGATGGTAGCCTTGTCATTATGGAAGGTAGTCTATTATCGAGAATATTTTATTCCATTGGTTGGTAGGCTTGTCATTATGGAAGGTAGTCTATTTTTGATATTTTTGTTATTCTAATGGATGGTAGCCTTGTCATTTTGAAAGGTAGTCTGTTGTCGAGATTTTTGTTACTCCAATGGATGGTAGCCTTGTCATTATGGAAAGTAGTATGTTGTCGAGATTTTGTTACTCTAATGGATCGTAGCCTTGTCATTATGGAAGGTAGTCTGTTGTCGAGATTTTGTTAGTCTAATGGATGGTAGCCTTTTTATTATGGAACATAGTTTGTTGTCGATATTTTTTTACTCCAATGGATGGTAGCATTATCATTATGGAAGGTAGTTTGTTATCGATATTTTTGTTACTCCAATGGATGGTAGCCTTGTCATTTTGGAAGGTAGTCTGTTGTTTAGATTTTTGTTATTCCAATGGATGGTAACCTTGTCATTATGAAAGGTAGTCTTTTGTCGAGATTTTTGTTACTCCAATGGATGGTAGCCTTGTCATTATGGAAGGTAGTATGTTGTTCAGATTTTTATTACTCCAATGGATGGTAGCCTTGTCATTATAGAAGGTAGTCTGTTGTCGAGATTTTGGTACTCCAATGGATGGTAGCCTTGTCATTGTGGAAGGTAGTCGGTTGTTGAGATTTCTATTACTCCAATGGATTATAGCCTTGTCATTATGGAAGCTAGTCTGTTGTTCTGATTTTTGTTACTCCAATGGATGATAGCCTTGTCATTATGGAAGGTAGTCTGTTGTCGAGAATATTTTATTCCATTGGATGGTAGGCTTGTCATTATGGAAGGTAGTCTGTTTTTAAGATTTTTGTTATTCCAATGGATGGTAACCTTGTCATTACTTAAGGTAGTATTTTTTCGAGATTTTTATTACTCCAATGGATGATAGCCTTGTCATTTTGGAAGGTAGTCTGTTGTCGATATTTTTGTTACTCCAAGGATTGTAGCCTTGTCATTATGGAATGTAGTCTGTTGTCGAGATTTTGTTACTCTAATGGATGGTAGCCTTGTCATTATGGAAGGTAGTCTATTGTCGAGATTTTTTATTCTCCAATGGATGGTAGCCTTGTCATTATGGAAGGTAGTCTGTTGTCGAGATTTTGGTACTCTAATGGATGGTAGCCTTGTCATTATGGAACATAGTCTGTTGTCGATATTTTTTTACTCCAATGGATGGTAACCTTGTCTTTATGGAAGGTAGTCTGTTGTCAAGATTTTATTTACTCCAATGGATGGTAGCCTTGTCATTATGGAAGGTAGTCTGTCGTTGAGATTTCTGTTACTCCAATGGATTGTAGCCTTGTCATTATGGAAGGTAGTCTGTCATTCAGATTTTTGTTACTCCAATGGATGATAGCCTTGTCATTATGGAAGGTAGTTTGTTGTTCAGATTTTTGTTACTCCAATGGATGGTAGCCTTGTCATTATGGAAGGTAGTCTGTTGTCGAGAATATTTTATTCCATTGGATGGTAGGCTTGTCATTATGGGAGGTAGTATTTTGGCGAAATTTTTGTTACTCCAATGGATGATAGCCTTGTCATTTTGGAAGGTAGTCTGTTGTCAATATTTTTGTTACTCCAAGGATCGTAGCCTTGTCATTATGGAAGGTAGTATGTTTTCGAGATTTTGTTACTTCAATGGATGGTAGCCTTGTCATTATGGAAGGTAGTCTATTGTCGAGATTTTTGATACTCCAATGGATGGTAGCCTTGTCATTATGGAAGGTAGTTTGTTGTCGAGATTTTGTTACTCTAATGGATGGTAGCCTTGTCATTATGGAACATAGTCTGTTGTCGATATTTTTTTTACTCCAATGGATGGTAACCTTGTCTTTATGGAAGGTAGTCTGTTGTCGAGATTTTTGATACTCCAATGGATGGTAGCCTTTTAATTATGGAAGGTAGTCTGTTGTCGAGCTTTTATTTACTCCAATGAATGGTAGCCTTGTCATTATGGAAGATAGTCTGTCGTTGAGATTTCTGTTACTCCAATGGATTGTAGCCTTGTCATTATGGAAGGTAGTCTGTTGTTCAGATTTTTGTTACTCCAATGGATGGTAGCCTTGTCATTTTGAAAGGTAGTCTGTTGTCGAGAATATTTTATTCTATTGGATGGTAGGCTTGTCATTATTGAAGGTAGTATGTTTTTGAGATTTTTGTTATTCCAATGGATGGTAACATTGTCATTATGGAAGGTAGTATTTTGTCGAGATTTTTGTTACTCCAATGGATGGTAGCCTTGTCATTATTGAAGTTAGTCTGTCGTTGAGATTTCTGTTACTCCAATGGATTGTAGCCTTGTCATTATGGAAGTTAGTATGTTGTTCAAATTTTTGTTACTCCAATGGATGGTAGCCTTGTCAATATGAAAGGTAGTCTGTTGTCGAGAATATTTTATTCTATTGGATGGTATGCTTGTCATTATGGAAGGTAGTCTGTTTTTGAGATTTTTGTTATTCCAATGTATGGTAACCTTGTCATTATGGAAGGTAGTATTTTGGGGATATTTTTGTTACTCTAATGGATGATAGCCTTGTCATTATGGAAGGTAGTGTGTTGTCGAGATTTTTGTTACTCCAATGGATGGTAGCCTTGTCATTATGGAAGGTAGTATGTTGTCGAGATTTTGTTACTCTAATTGATGGTAGCCTTGGCGTTATGGAACATAGTCTATTGTCGATATTTTTTTTACTCCAATGGATGGTACCCTTGTCATTATAGAAGGTAGTCTATTGTCGAGATTTTTGATACTCAAATGGATGGTAGCCTTGTCATTATGGAAGGTAGTCTTTTGTCGAGATTTTGTTATTCTAATGGATGCTAGCCTTGTCATTATGGAACATAGTCTATTGTCGATATTTTTTTTACTCCAATGGATGGTAACCTTGTCTTTATGGAAGGTAGTCTGTTGTCGAGATTTTTGATACTCCAATGGATGGTAGCCTTATAATTATGGAAGGTAGTCTGTTGTCGAGACTATTTTTACTCCAATAGATGGTAGCCTTGTCATTATGGAAGGTAGTCTGTCGTTGAGATTTCTGTTACTCCAATGGATTATAGCCTTGTAAATATGGAAGGTAGTCTGTTGTTCAGATTTTTGTTACTCCAATGGATGGTAGCCTTGTCATTATGCAAGGTAGTCTGTTGTCGAGAATATTTTATTTCATTGGATGGTAGGCTTGTCATTATGGAAGGTAGTTTGTTTTTGATATTTTTGTTATTCCAATGGATGGTAACCTTGTCATTATGGAAGGTAGTATTTTGTCGAGATTTTTGTTACTCCAATGGATGGTAGCCTTGTCATTATTGAAGTTAGTCTGTCGTTGAGATTTCTGTTACTCCAATGGATTGTAGCCTTGTCATTATGGAAGGAAGTTTGTTGTTCAGATTTTTGTTACTCCAATGGATGGTAACCTTTTCATTATGGAAGGTAGTCGGTTGTCGAGAATATTTTATTCCATTTGATGGTAGGCTTGTCATTATGGAAGGTAGTCTGTTTTTGAGATTTTTGTAATTCCAATGGATGGTAACCTTGTCATTATGGAAGGTAGTATTTTGTCGAGATTTTTGTTACTCCAATGGATGATAGCCTTGTCATTATGGAAGGTAGTCTGTTGTCGAGAATTTTGTTACTTCAATAGATGGTAGCCTTGTCATTATGGACGGTAGCATGTTGTCGAGATTTTTTTACTCTAATGGATGGTAGCCTTGTCATTATGGAACATAGTCTGTTGTCGATATTTTTTTTACTCCAATGGATGGTAGCCTTCTCATTATGGAAGGTAGTCTATTGTCGAGATTTTTATACTCCAATGGATGGTAGCCTTGTCATTATCGAAGGTAGTGTGTTGTCAAGATTTTGTTACTCTAATGGATGGTAGCCTTGTCATTATGGAACATAGTTTGTTGTCGATATTTTTTATACTCCAATGGATGATAGCCTTGTAATTATGGAAGGTAGTCTGTTGTCGAGATTTTATTTACTCCAATGGATGGTAGCCTTGTCATTATGGAAGGTAGTATGTCGTTGAGATTTCTGTTACTCCAATGGATCGTAGCCTTGTCATTATGGAAGGTAGTCTGTCGATCAGATTTTTGTTACTCCAATGGATGGAAGCCTTGTCATTATGGAAGGTAGTCTGTTGTCGAGAATATTTTGTTCCATTGGATGGTAGGCTTGTCATTATGGAGGGTAGTCTATTTTTGATATTTTTGTTATTCCAATGGATGGTGGCATTGTCATTATGGAAGGTAGTTTGTTGTCGATATTTTTGTTACTCCAATGGATGGCAGCCTTGTCATTATGCAAAGTAGTCTGTTGTCGAGATTTTGTTACTCTAATTGATGGTAGCATTGTCATTATGGAACATAGTCTGTTGTCGATATTTTTTTACTCCAATGAATGGTAGCATTGTTATTATGGAAGGTAGTTTGTTATCTATATTTTTGTTACTCCAATGGATGGTAGCCTTGTAATTATGGAAGGTAGTCTGTTGTTTAGATTATTGTTATTCCAATGGATGGTAACCTTGTCAATATGGAAGGTAGTCTTTTGTCGATATTTTTGTTACTCCATTGGATGGTAGGCTTGTCATTATGGAAGGTAGTCTGTTTTTAATATTTTTGTTATTCCAATGGATGGTAACCTTGTCATTACTTAAGGTAGTATTTTTTCCATATTTTTGTTACTCCAATGGATGATAGCCTGGTCATTTTGGAAGGTAGTCTGTTGTCGATATTTTTGTTAATCCAAGGATCGTAGCCTTGCCATTATGGAATGTAGTCTGTTGTCGAGATTTTGTTATTCTAATGGATGGTAGCCTTGTCATTATAGAACATAGTCTGTTGTCGAGATTTATGTTACTCCAATTGATGGTAGCCTTGTCATTATGGAAGGTAGTCCGTCGTAGAGATTTCTGTTAGTCCATTGGATTGTAGCCTTGTCATTATGGAAGGTAGTCTGTTGTTCAGATTTTTGTTACTCCAATGGATGGTAACCTTGTCATTATGGAAGGTAGTCTGTTGACGAGAATATTTTATTCCATTGGATGGTAGCCTTGTCATTATGGAAGGTAGTCTGTTGTCGAGATTTTTGTTACTCCAATGGATGGTAGCCTTGTCATTATGGAAGGTAGTCTGTTGTCGAGATTTTGTTACTCTAAAGGATGGTAGCCTTGTCATTATGGAACATAATCTGTTGTCGATATTTTTTTTAATCCAATGGATGGTATCCTTATCATTATGGAAGGTAGTGTATTGTCGAGATTTTTGATACTCCAATGGATGGTAGCCTTGTCATTATGGAACATAGTCTGTTGTGGATATTTTTTACTCCAATGGATGGTAGCCTTGTCATTATTGAGGGTAGTCTATTGTCGAGATTTTTGATACTCCAATGGATGGTAGACTTGTAATTATGGAAGGTAATCTGTTATCGAGATTTTTTTTACTCCAATGGATGATAGTCTTGTCATTATGGAAGGTAGTCTGTCGTTGAGATTTTTGTTACTCTAATGGATTGTAGCCTTGTCATTATGGAAGGTAGTCAGTTGTTTAGATTTTTGTTACTCCAATGGATGGTAACCTTGTCATCATGGAAGGTAGTCTGTTGTCGAGAATATTTTATTCCATAGGGTGGTAGACTTGTCATTATGGAAGGTAGTTTGTTGTCGATATTTTTGTTACTCCAATGGATGGTAACCTTATCATTATGGAAGGTAGTCTGTTGTCGAGATTTTGTTACTCCAATGGATGGTAGCCTTGTCATTATGGAACATAGTCTGTTGTCGATATTTTTTACTCCAATGGATGGTAGCCTTGTCATTATGGAAGGTATTTTGTTGTCGATATTTTTGTTACTCCAATGGATGGTAGCCTTGTCACTATGGAAGGTAGTTTGTTGTTTACATTTTTGTTATTCCAAAGGATGTTAACCTTGTCATTATGGAAGGTAGTCTTTTGTCGAGATTTTTGTTACTCCAATTGATGGTAGCCTTGTCATTATGGAAGGTAGTATGTTATTCAGATTTTTATTACTCCAATGGATTGTAGCCTTGTCATTATAGAAGGTAGTCTGTTGTCGAGATTTTGGTACTCCAATGGATGGTAGCCTTGTCATTATGTAAGGTAGTCTGTCGTAGAGATTTCTGTTACTCCATTGGATTGTAGCCTTGTCATTATGGAAGGTAGTCTGTTGTTCAGATTTTTGTTACTCCAATGGATGGTAACCTTGTCATTATGGAAGGTAGTATTTTGTCAAGATTTTTGTTACTCCAATGGATGATAGCCTTGTCATTATGGAAGGTAGTCTGTTGTCGTGATTTTTTTACTCTAATGGATTGTAGCCTTGTCATTATGGAACATAGTCAGTTGTCGATATTTTTTTTACTCAAATGGATGGTAGCCTTATCATTATGGAAGGTAGTCTATTGTCGAGATTTTTTATACTCTAATGGATGGTAGCCTTGTCATTATGGAACATAGTCTGTTGTCGATATTTTTTTACTCCTATGGATGGTAGCCTTGTCATTATGGAAGGTAGTCTATTGTCGAGATTTTTGATACTCCAATGGATGGTAGACTTGTAATTATGGAAGGTAATCTGTTCTCGAGATTTTTTTTACTCCAATGGATGATAGCCTTGTCATTATGGAAGGTAGTCTGTCGTTGAGATTTCTGTTACTCGAATAGATTGTAGCCTTGTCATTATGGAAGGTAGTCAATTGTTTAGATTTTTGTTACTCCAATGGATGGTAACCTTGTCATTATGGAAGGTAGTCTTTTGTCGAGATTTTTGTTACTCCAATTGATGGTAGCCTTGTCATTATGGAAGGTAGTATGTTATTCAGATTTTTATTACTCCAATGGATTGTGGCCTTGTCATTATAGAAGGTAGTCTGTTGTCGAGATTTTGGTACTCCAATGGATGGTAGCCTTGTCATTATGGAAGGTAGTCGGTTGTTGAGATTTCTGTTACTCCAATGGATTTTAGCCTTGTCATTATGGAAGGTAGTCTATTGTTCTGATTTTTGTTACTCCAATGGATGGTAGCCTTATCATTATGGAAGGTAGTCTGTTGTCGAGAATATTTTATTCCATTGGATGGTAGGCTTGTCATTATGGAAGATAGTCTGTTTTTGAGATTTTTGTTATTCCAATGGATGGTAACCTTGTCATTACTTAAGGTAGTATTTTTCCGATATTTTTGTTACTCCAATGGATGATAGCCTTGTCATTTTGGAAGGTAGTCTGTTGTCGATATTTTTGTTACTCCAAGGATGGTAGCCTTGTCATTATGTAAGGTAGTCTGTCGTAGAGATTTCTGTTACTCCATTGGATTGTAGCCTTGTCATTATGGAAGGTAGTCTGTTGTTCAGATTTTTGTTACTCCAATGGATGTTAACCTTGTCATTATGGAAGGTAGTCTGTTGTCATGAATATTTTATTCCATTGGATGGTAGGCTTGTCATTATGGAAGGTAGTCTGTTTTTGAGATTTTTGTTATTCCAATGGATGGTAACCTTGTCATTATGGAAGGTAGTATTTTGTCAAGATTTTTGTTACTCCAATGGATGATAGCCTTGTCATTATGGAAGGTAGTCTGTTGTCGTGATTTTGTTACTCTAATGGATGGTAGCCTTGTCATTATGGAACATAGTCTGTTGTCGATATTTTTTTTACTCAAATGGATGGTAGCCTTATCATTATGGAACGTAGTCTATTTGTCGAGATTTTTGATACTCTAGTGGATGGTAGCATTGTCATTATGGAACATAGTCTATTGTCGATATTTTTTTACTCCTATGGATGGTAGGCTTGTCATTATGGAAGGTAGTTGGTTGTCGATATTTTTGTTACTCCAATGGATGGTAGCCTTGTCATTAATGAAGGTAGTTTGTTGTCGAGAATTTGTTACTCCAATGGATGGTAGCCTTGTCATTATGGAACATAGTCTGTTGTCGATATTTTTTACTCCAATGGATGGTAGCCTTGTCATTATGGAAGGTAGTTTGTTGTCGATATTTTTGTTACTCCAATGGATGGTAGCCTTGTCATTATGGAAGGTAGTTTGTTGTTTACATTTTTGTTATTCCAAAGGATGTTAACCTTGTCATTATGGAAGGTAGTCTTTTGTCGAGATTTTTGTTACTCCAATTGATGGTAGCCTTGTCATTATGGAAGGTAGTATGTTATTCAGATTTTTATTACTCCAATGGATTGTAGCCTTGTCATTATAGAAGGTAGTCTGTTGTCGAGATTTTGGTACTCCAATGGATGGTAGCCTTGTCATTATGTAAGGTAGTCTGTCGTAGAGATTTCTGTTACTCCATTGGATTGTAGCCTTGTCATTATGGAAGGTAGTCTGTTGTTCAGATTTTTGTTACTCCAATGGATGGTAACCTTGTCATTATGGAAGGTAGTATTTTGTCAAGATTTTTGTTACTCCAATGGATGATAGCCTTGTCATTATGGAAGGTAGTCTGTTGTCGTGATTTTGTTACTCTAATGGATTGTAGCCTTGTCATTATGGAACATAGTCTGTTGTCGATATTTTTTTTACTCAAATGGATGGTAGCCTTATCATTATGGAAGGTAGTCTATTGTCGAGATTTTTTATACTCTAATGGATGGTAGCCTTGTCATTATGGAACATAGTCTGTTGTCTATATTTTTTTACTCCTATGGATGGTAGCCTTGTCATTATGGAAGGTAGTCTATTGTCGAGATTTTTGATACTCCAATGGATGGTAGACTTGTAATTATGGAAGGTAATCTATTCTCGAGATTTTTTTTACTCCAATGGATGATAGCCTTGTCATTATGGAAGGTAGTCTGTCGTTGAGAATTCTGTTACTCGAATGGATTGTAGCCTTGTCATTATGGAAGGTAGTCAGTTGTTTAGATTTTTGTTACTCCAATGGATGGTAACCTTGTCATTATGGAAGGTAGTCTTTTGTCGAGATTTTTGTTACTCCAATTGATGGTAGCCTTGTCATTATGGAAGGTAGTATGTTATTCAGATTTTTATTACTCCAATGGATTGTAGCCTTGTCATTATAGAAGGTAGTCTGTTGTCGAGATTTTGGTACTCCAATGGATGGTAGCCTTGTCATTATGTAAGGTAGTCTGTCGTAGAGATTTCTGTTACTCCATTGGATTGTAGCCTTGTCATTATGGAAGGTAGTCTGTTGTTCAGATTTTTGTTACTCCAATGGATGGTAACCTTGTCATTATGGAAGGTAGTATTTTGTCAAGATTTTTGTTACTCCAATGGATGATAGCCTTGTCATTATGGAAGGTAGTCTGTTGTCGTGATTTTGTTACTCTAATGGATTGTAGCCTTGTCATTATGGAACATAGTCTGTTGTCGATATTTTTTTTACTCAAATGGATGGTAGCCTTATCATTATGGAAGGTAGTCTATTGTCGAGATTTTTTATACTCTAATGGATGGTAGCCTTGTCATTATGGAACATAGTCTGTTGTCGATATTTTTTTACTCCTATGGATGGTAGCCTTGTCATTATGGAAGGTAGTCTATTGTCGAGATTTTTGATACTCCAATGGATGGTAGACTTGTAATTATGGAAGGTAATCTGTTCTCGAGATTTTTTTTACTCCAATGGATGATAGCCTTGTCATTATGGAAGGTAGTCTGTCGTTGAGATTTCTGTTACTCGAATAGATTGTAGCCTTGTCATTATGGAAGGTAGTCAGTTGTTTAGATTTTTGTTACTCCAATGGATGGTAACCTTGTCATTATGGAAGGTAGTCTTTTGTCGAGATTTTTGTTACTCCAATTGATGGTAGCCTTGTCATTATGGAAGGTAGTATGTTATTCAGATTTTTATTACTCCAATGGATTGTGGCCTTGTCATTATAGAAGGTAGTCTGTTGTCGAGATTTTGGTACTCCAATGGATGGTAGCCTTGTCATTATGGAAGGTAGTCGGTTGTTGAGATTTCTGTTACTCCAATGGATTGTAGCCTTGTCATTATGGAAGGTAGTCTATTGTTCTGATTTTTGTTACTCCAATGGATGGTAGCCTTATCATTATGGAAGGTAGTCTGTTGTCGAGAATATTTTATTCCATTGGATGGTAGGCTTGTCATTACTTAAGATAGTCTGTTTTTGAGATTTTTGTTATTCCAATGGATGGTAACCTTGTCATTACTTAAGGTAGTATTTTTCCGATATTTTTGTTACTCCAATGGATGATAGCCTTGTCATTATGGAAGGTAGTCTGTTGTCGATATTTTTGTTACTCCAAGGATGGTAGCCTTGTCATTATGTAAGGTAGTCTGTCGTAGAGATTTCTGTTACTCCATTGGATTGTAGCCTTGTCATTATGGAAGGTAGTCTGTTGTTCAGATTTTTGTTACTCCAATGGATGTTAACCTTGTCATTATGGAAGGTAGTCTGTTGTCATGAATATTTTATTCCATTGGATGGTAGGCTTGTCATTATGGAAGGTAGTCTGTTTTTGAGATTTTTGTTATTCCAATGGATGGTAACCTTGTCATTATGGAAGGTAGTATTTTGTCAAGATTTTTGTTACTCCAATGGATGATAGCCTTGTCATTATGGAAGGTAGTCTGTTGTCGTGATTTTGTTACTCTAATGGATGGTAGCCTTGTCATTATGGAACATAGTCTGTTGTCGATATTTTTTTTACTCAAATGGATGGTAGCCTTATCATTATGGAAGGTAGTCCATTTGTCGAGATTTTTGATACTCTAGTGGATGGTAGCATTGTCATTATGGAACATAGTCTATTGTCGATATTTTTTTACTCCTATGGATGGTAGGCTTGTCATTATGGAAGGTAGTTGGTTGTCGATATTTTTGTTACTCCAATGGATGGTAGCCTTGTCATTAATGAAGGTAGTTTGTTGTCGAGAATTTGTTACTCCAATGGATGGTAGCCTTGTCATTATGGAACATAGTCTATTGTCGATATTTTTTACTCCAATGGATGGTAGCCTTGTCATTATGGAAGGTAGTTTGTTGTCGATATTTTTGTTACTCCAATGGATGGTAGCCTTGTCATTATGGAAGGTAGTTTGTTGTTTATATTTTTGTTATTCCAATGGATGGTAACCTTGTCATTATGGAAGGTAGTCTTTTGTCGAGATTTTTGTTACTCCAATTGATGGTAGCCTTGTCATTATGGAAAGTAGTATGTTATTCAGATTTTTATTACTCCAATGGATGGTTGCCTTGTCATTATAGAAGGTAGTCTGTTGTCGAGATTTTGGTACTCCAATGGATGGTAGCCTTGTCATTATGGAAGGTTGTCGGTTGTTGAGATTTCTATTACTCCAATGGATTGTAGCCTTGTCATTATGGAAGGTAGTCTGTTGTTCTGATTTTTGTTACTCCATAGGATGGTAGCCTTGTCATTATGGAAGGTAGTCTGTTGTCGAGAATATTTTATTCCATTGGATGGTAGGCTTGTCATTATGGAAGGTAGTCTGTTTTTGAGATTTTTGTTATTCCAATGGATGGTAACCTTGTCATTACTTAAGGTAGTATTTTTCCGAGATTTTTGTTACTCCAATGGATGATAGCCTTGTCATTTTGGAAGGTAGTCTATTGTCGATATTTTTGTTACTCCAAGGATGGTAGCCTTGTCATTATGGAATGTAGTCTGTTGTCGAGATTTTGTTACTCTAATGGATGGTAGCCTTGTAATTATGGAACATAGTCTATTGTCGAGATTTATGTTACTCCAATGGATGGTAGCCATGTCATTATGTAAGGTAGTCTGTCGTAGTGATTTCTGTTACTCCATTGGATTGTAGCCTTATCATTATGGAAGGTAGTCTGTTGTTCAGATTTTTGTTACTCCAATGGATGGTAACCTTGTCATTATGGAAGGTAGTCTGTTCTCGTGAATATTTTATTCCATTGGATGGTAGGCTTGTCATTATGGAAGGTAGTCTGTTTTTGAGATTTTTGTTATTCCAATGGATGGTAACCTTGTCATTATGGAAGGTAGTATTATGTCAAGATTTTTGTTACTCCAATGGATGATAGCCTTGTCATTATGGAAGGTAGTCTGTTGTCGTCATTTTGTTACTCTAATGGATGGTAGCCTTCTCATTATGGAACATAGTCTGTTGTCGATATTTTTTTTACTCAAATGGATGGTAGCCTTATCATTATGGAAGGTAGTCTATTGTCGAAATTTTTTATACTCTAATGGATGGTAGCCTTGTCATTATGGAACATAGTCTGTTGTCAATATTTTTTTACTCCTATGGATGGTAGCCTTGTCATTATGGAAGGTAGTCTATTGTCGATATTTTTTATACTCCAATGGATGGTAGACTTGTAATTATGGAAGCTAGGCTATTGTCGAGATTTATGTTACTCCAATGAATGGTATCCTTGTCATTATGGAAGGTAGTCTGTTGTCAAGAATATTTTATTCCATTGGATGGTACGCTTGTCATTATGGAAGGTAGTCTATATTTGAGATTTTTGTTATTCCAATGGATGGTAACCTTGTCATTATTGAAGGTAGTATTTTGTTGAGATTTTTGTTACTCCAATGGATGGTAGCCTTGTCATTATTGAAGTTAGACTGTCGTTGAGATTTTTGTTACTCCAAGGATCGTAGCCCTTGTCATTATGGAATGTAGTCTGTTCTCGAGATTTTGTTACTCTAATGGATGGTTGCCTTGTCATTATGGAACATAGTCTGTTGTCGAGATTTATGTTACTCCAATGGATGGTAGCCTTGTCATTATGGCAGGTAGTCCGTCGTAGATATTTCTGTTAGTCCATTGGATTGTAGCCTTGTCATTATGGAAAGTAGTTTGTTGTTCAGATTTTTGTTACTCCAATGGATGCTAACCTTGTCATTATGGAAGGTAGTCTGTTGTCGAGAATATTTTATTCCATTGGATGGTAGGCTTGTCATTATGGAAGGTATGTTGTTTTTGAGATTTTTGTTATTCAAATGGATGGTAACCTTGTCATTATGGAAGGTAGTATTTTGTCAAGATTTTTGTTACTCCAATGGATGATAGCCTTGTCATTATGGAAGGTAGTCTGTTGTCGAGATTTTTGTTACTCCAATGGATGGTAGCCTTGTCATTATGGAAGGTAGTCTGTTGTCGAGATTTTGTTACTCTAATGGATGGTAGCCTTGTCATTATGGAACATAGTCTGTTGTCGATATTTTTTTAATCCAATGGATGGTAGCCTTATCATTATGGAAGGTAGTCTATTGTCGAGATTTTTGATACTCCAATGGATGGTAGCCTTGTCATTATGGAACATAGTCTGTTGTGGATATTTTTTACTCCAATGGATGGTAGCCTTGTCATTATGGAAGGTAGTCTATTGTCGAGATTTTTGATACTCCAATGGATGGTAGACTAGTAATTATGGAAGGTAATTTGTTGTCGAGATTTTTTTTACTCCAATGGATGATAGCCTTGTCATTATTGAAGGTAGTCTGTCATTGAGATTTCTGTTACTCCAATGGATTGTAGCCTTGTCATTATGGAAGGTAGTCTGTTGTTTAGATTTTTGTTACTCCAATGGATGGTAGCCTTGTCATTATGGAAGGTAGTCTGTTGTCGAGAATATTTTATTCCATAGGATGGTAGGCTAGTCATTATGGAAGGTAGTCTGTTTTTGATATTTTTGTTATTCCAATGGATGGTAACCTTGTCATTACGGAAGGTAGTATTTTGTCGATATTTTTGTTACTCCAATGGATGATGGCCTTGTCATTATGGATCGTAGTTTGTTGTCGATATGTTTGTTACTCCAATGGATGGTAGCCTTGTCATTATGGAAGGTAGTCTGTTATCGAGATTTTGTTACTCTAATGGATGGTAGCCTTGTCATTATGGAACATAGTCTGTTGTCGATATTTTTTACTCCAATGGATGGTAGCATTGTCATTATGGAAGGTAGTTTGTTGTCGATATTTTTGTTACTCCAATGTATGGTAGCCTTGTCATTATGGAAGGTAGTTTGTTGTTTAGATTTTTGTTATTCCAATGGATGGTAACCTTGTCATTATGGAAGGTAGTCTTTTGTCGATATTTTTGTTACTCCAATTGATGGTAGCCTTGTCATTATGGAAGTTAGTATGCTATTCAGATTTTTATTACTCCAATGGATGGTAGCCTTGTCATTATAGAAGGTAGTGTGTTGTCGAGATTTTGGTACTCCAATGGATGGTAGCCTTGTCATTATGGAAGGTAGTCGGTTGTTGAGATTTCTGTTACTCCAATGGATTGTAGCCTTGTCATTATGGAAGGTAGTCTGTTGTTCTGATTTTTGTTACTCCAATGGATGGTAGCCTTGTCATTATGGAAGGTAGTCTGTTGTCGAGAATATTTTATTCCATTGGATGGTAGGCTTGTCATTATGGAAGGTAGTCTGTTTTTGAGATTTTTGTTATTCCAATGGATAGTAACCTTGTCATTACTTAAGGTAGTATTTTTCCGTGATTTTTGTTACTCCAATGGATGATAGCCTTGTCATTTTGGAAGGTAGTCTATTGTCGATATTTTTGTTACTCCAAGGATGGTAGCCTTGTCATTATGGAATGTAGTTTGTTGTCGAGATTTTGTTAATCTAATGGATGGTAGCCTTGTCATTATGGAACATAGTCTATTGTCGAGATTTATGTTACTCCAATGGATGGTAGCCTTGTCATTATGTAAGGTAGTCTGTCGTAGTGATTTCTGTTACTCCATTGGATTGTAGCCTTGTCATTATGGAAGGTAGTCTGTTGTTCTGATTTTTGTTACTCCAATGGATGGTAGCCTTGTCATTATGGAAGGTAGTCTGTTGTCGAGAATATTTTATTCCATTGGATGGTAGGCTTGTCATTATGGAAGGTAGTCTGTTTTTGAGATTTTTGTTATTCCAATGGATAGTAACCTTGTCATTACTTAAGGTAGTATTTTTCCGTGATTTTTGTTACTCCAATGGATGATAGCCTTGTCATTTTGGAAGGTAGTCTATTGTCGATATTTTTGTTACTCCAAGGATGGTAGCCTTGTCATTATGGAATGTAGTTTGTTGTCGAGATTTTGTTAATCTAATGGATGGTAGCCTTGTCATTATGGAACATAGTCTGTTGTGGAGATTTATGTTACTCCAATTGATGCTAGCCTTGTCATTATGTAAGGTAGTTTGTTGTTCAGATTTTTGTTACTCCAATGGATGGTAACCTTGTCAATATGGAAGGTAGTCTGTTGTCGTGAATATTTTATTCCATTGGATGGTAGGCTTGTCATTATGGAAGGTAGTCTGTTTTTGAGATTTTTGTTATTCCAATGGATGGTAACCTTGTCATTATGGAAGGTAGTATTTTGTCAAGATTTTTGTTACTCCAATGGATGATAGCCCTGTCATTATGGAAGGTAGTCTGTTGTCGTGATTTTGATACTCCAATGGATGGTAGCCTTGTCATTATGGAAGGTAGTATGTTGTCGAGATTTTGTTACTCTAATGGATGGTAGCCTTGTCATTATGGAACATAGTCTGTTGTCGATATTTTTTTTAATCCAATGGATGGTAGCCTTATCATTATGGAAGGTAGTCTATTGTCGAGATTTTTGATACTCCAATGGATGGTAGCCTTGTCATTATGGAACATAGTCTGTTGTGGATATTTTTTACTCCAATGGATGGTAGCCTTGTCATTATGGAAGGTAGTTTATTGTCGAGATTTTTGATACTCCAATGGATGGTAGACTAGTAATTATGGAAGGTAATTTGTTGTCGAGATTTTTTTTACTCCAATGGATGATAGCCTTGTCATTATTGAAGGTAGTCTGTCATTGATATTTCTGTTACTCCAATGGATTGTAGCCTTGTCATTATGGAAGGTAGTCTGTTGTTTAGATTTTTGTTACTCCAATGGATGGTAGCCTTGTCATTATGGAAGCTAGTCTGTTGTCGAGAATATTTTATTCCATAGGATGGTAGGCTTGTCATTATGGAAGGTAGTCTGTTTTTGATATTTTTGTTATTCCAATGGATGGTAACCTTGTCATTACGGAAGGTAGTATTTTGTCGATATTTTTGTTACTCCAATGGATGATGGCCTTGTAATTATGGATGGTAGTTTGTTGTCGATATTTTTGTTACTCCAATGGATGGTAGCCTTGTCATTATGGAAGGTAGTCTGTTATCGAGATTTTGTTACTCTAATGGATGGTAGCCTTGTCATTATGGAACATAGTCTGTTGTCGATATTTTTTACTCCAATGGATGGTAGCATTGTCATTATGGAAGGTAGTTTGTTGTCGATATTTTTGTTACTCCAATGTATGGTAGCCTTGTCATTATGGAAGGTAGTTTGTTGTTTAGATTTTTGTTATTCCAATGGATGGTAACCTTGTCATTATGGAAGGTAGTCTTTTGTCGAGATTTTTGTTACTCCAATTGATGGTAGCCTTGTCATTATGGAAGGTAGTATGTTATTCAGATTTTTATTACTCCAATGGATGGTAGCCTTGTCATTATAGAAGGTAGTGTGTTGTCGAGATTTTGGTACTCCAATGGATGGTAGCCTTGTCATTATGGAAGGTAGTCGGTTGTTGAGATTTCTGTTACTCCAATGGATTGTAGCCTTGTCATTATGGAAGGTAGTCTGTTGCTCTGATTTTTGTTACTCCAATGGATGGTAGCCTTGTCATTATGGAAGGTAGTCTGTTGTCGAGAATATTTTATTCCATTGGATGGTAGGTTTGTCATTATGGAAGGTAGTCTGTTTTTGAGATTTTTGTTATTCCAATGGATAGTAACCTTGTCATTACTTAAGGTAGTATTTTTCCGTGATTTTTGTTACTCCAATGGATGATAGCCTTGTCATTTTGGAAGGTAGTCTATTGTCGATATTTTTGTTACTCCAAGGATGGTAGCCTTGTCATTATGGAATGTAGTTTGTTGTCGAGATTTTGTTAATCTAATGGATGGTAGCCTTGTCATTATGGAACATAGTCTATTGTCGAGATTTATGTTACTCCAATGGATGGTAGCCTTGTCATTATGTAAGGTAGTCTGTCGTAGTGATTTCTGTTACTCCATTGGATTGTAGCCTTGTCATTATGGAAGGTAGTCTGTTGTTCTGATTTTTGTTACTCCAATGGATGGTAGCCTTGTCATTATGGAAGGTAGTCTGTTGTCGAGAATATTTTATTCCATTGGATGGTAGGCTTGTCATTATGGAAGGTAGTCTGTTTTTGAGATTTTTGTTATTCCAATGGATAGTAACCTTGTCATTACTTAAGGTAGTATTTTTCCGTGATTTTTGTTACTCCAATGGATGATAGCCTTGTCATTTTGGAAGGTAGTCTATTGTCGATATTTTTGTTACTCCAAGGATGGTAGCCTTGTCATTATGGAATGTAGTTTGTTGTCGAGATTTTGTTAATCTAATGGATGGTAGCCTTGTCATTATGGAACATAGTCTGTTGTGGAGATTTATGTTACTCCAATTGATGCTAGCCTTGTCATTATGTAAGGTAGTTTGTTGTTCAGATTTTTGTTACTCCAATGGATGGTAACCTTGTCAATATGGAAGGTAGTCTGTTGTCGTGAATATTTTATTCCATTGGATGGTAGGCTTGTCATTATGGAAGGTAGTCTGTTTTTGAGATTTTTGTTATTCCAATGGATGGTAACCTTGTCATTATGGAAGGTAGTATTTTGTCAAGATTTTTGTTACTCCAATGGATGATAGCCCTGTCATTATGGAAGGTAGTCTGTTGTCGTGATTTTGATACTCCAATGGATGGTAGCCTTGTCATTATGGAAGGTAGTCTGTTTTCGAGATTTTGTTACTCTAATGGATGGTAGCCTTGTCATTATGGAACATAGTCTTTTGTCGATATTTTTTTTAATCCAATGGATGGTAGCCTTATCATTATGGAAGGTAGTCTATTGTCGAGATTTTTGATACTCCAATGGATGGTAGCCTTGTCATTATGGAACATAGTTTGTTGTGGATATTTTTTACTCCAATGGATGGTAGCCTTGTCATTATGGAAGGTAGTCTATTGTCGAGATTTTTGATACTCCAATGGATGGTAGACTAGTAATTATGGAATGTAATTTGTTGTCGAGATTTTTTTTACTCCAATGCATGATAGCCTTGTCATTATTGAAGGTAGTTTGTCATTGAGATTTCTGTTACTCCAATGGATTGTAGCCTTGTCATTATGGAAGGTAGTCTGTTGTTTAGATTTTTGTTACTCCAATGGATGGTAGCCTTGTCATTATGGAAGCTAGTCTGTTGTCGAGAATATTTTATTCCATAGGATGGTAGGCTTGTCATTATGGAAGGTAGTCTGTTTTTGATATTTTTGTTATTCCAATGGATGGTAACCTTGTCATTACGGAAGGTAGTATTTTGTCGATATTTTTGTTACTCCAATGGATGATGGCCTTGTCATTATGGATGGTAGTTTGTTGTCGATATTTTTGTTACTCCAATGGATGGTAGCCTTGTCATTATGGAAGGTAGTCTGTTATCGAGATTTTGTTACTCTAATTGATGGTAGCCTTGTCATTATGGAACATAGTCTGTTGTCGATATTTTTTACTCCAATGGATGGTAGCATTGTCATTATGGAAGGTAGTTTGTTGTCGATATTTTTGTTACTCCAATGTATGGTAGCCTTGTCATTATGGAAGGTAGTTTGTTGTTTAGATTTTTGTTATTCCAATGGATGGTAACCTTGTCATTATGGAAGGTAGTCTTTTGTCGATATTTTTGTTACTCCAATTGATGGTAGCCTTGTCATTATGGAAGGTAGTATGTTATTCAGATTTTTATTACTCCAATGGATGGTAGCCTTGTCATTATAGAAGGTAGTGTGTTGTCGAGATTTTGGTACTCCAATGGATGGTAGCCTTGTCATTATGGAAGGTAGTCGGTTGTTGAGATTTTTGTTACTCCAATGGATTGTAGCCTTGTCATTATGGAAGGTAGTCTGTTGTTCTGATTTTTGTTACTCCAATGGATGGTAGCCTTGTCATTATGGAAGGTAGTCTGTTGTCGAGAATATTTTATTCCATTGGATGGTAGGCTTGTCATTATGGAAGGTAGTCTGTTTTTGAGATTTTTGTTATTCCAATGGATAGTAACCTTGTCATTACTTAAGGTAGTATTTTTCCGTGATTTTTGTTACTCCAATGGATGATAGCCTTGTAATTTTGGAAGGTAGTCTATTGTCGATATTTTTGTTACTCCAAGGATGGTAGCCTTGTCATTATGGAATGTAGTCTGTTGTCGAGATTTTGTTACTCTAATGGATGGTAGCCTTGTCATTATGGAACATAGTCTGTTGTGGAGATTTATGTTACTCCAATTGATGCTAGCCTTGTCATTATGTAAGGTAGTTTGTTGTTCAGATTTTTGTTACTCCAATGGATGGTAACCTTGTCAATATGGAAGGTTGTCTGTTGTCGTGAATATTTTATTCCATTGGATGGTAGGCTTGTCATTATGGAAGGTAGTCTGTTTTTGAGATTTTTGTTATTCCAATGGATGGTAACCTTGTCATTATGGAAGGTAGTATTTTGTCAAGATTTTTGTTACTCCAATGGATGATAGCCCTGTCATTATGGAAGGTAGTCTGTTGTCGTGATTTTGATACTCCAATGGATGGTAGCCTTGTCGTTATGGAACATAGTCTGTTGTCGATATTTTTTTACTCCTATGGATGGTAGCCTTGTCATTATGGAAGGTAGTCTATTGTCGAGATTTTTGATACTCCAATGGATGGTAGACTTGTAATTATGGAAGCTAGTCTATTGTCGAGATTTTTTTTACTCTAATGGATGGTAGCCTTATCATTATGGAAGGTAGTCTGTCATTGAGATTTCGGTTACTCCAATGGATTATAGCCTTGTCATTATGGAAGGTAGTCTGTTGTTCTGATTTTTGTTACTCCAATGGATGGTAGCCTTGTCATTATGGAAGGTAGTCAGTTGTCGAGAATATTTTATTCCATTGGATGGTAGGCTTGTCATTATGGAAGGTAGTCTGTTTTTGAGATTTTTGTTATTCCAATGGATGGTAACCTTGTCATTACTTAAGGTACTATTTTTCCGAGATTTTTGTTACTCCAATGGATGATAGCCTTGTCATTTTGGAAGGTAGTCTGTTGTCGATATTTTTGTTACTCCAAGGATGGTAGCCTTGTCATTATGGAATGTAGTCTGTTGTCGAGATTTTGTTACTCTAATGGATGGTAGCCTTGTCATTATGGAACATAGTCTATTGTCGAGATTTATGTTACTCCAATGGATGGTAGCCTTGTCATTATGTAAGGTAGTCTGTCGTAGTAATTTCTGTTACTCCATTGGATTGTAGCCTTGTCATTATGGAAGGTAGTCTGTTGTTCAGATTTTTGTTACTCCAATGGATGGTAACCTTGTCATTATGGAAGGTAGTCTGTTGTCGTGAATATTTTATTCCATTGGATGGTAGGCTTGTCATTATGGAAGGTAGTCTGTTTTTGAGATTTTTGTTATTCCAATGGATGGTAACCTTGTCATTATGGAAGGTAGTATTATGTCAAGATTTTTGTTACTCCAATGGATGATAGCCTTGTCATTATGGAAGGTAGTCTGTTGTCGTCATTTTGTTACTCTAATGGATGGTAGCCTTGTCATTATGGAACATAGTCTGTTGTCGATATTTTTTTTACTCAAATGGATGGTAGCCTTATCATTATGGAAGGTAGTCTATTGTCGAAATTTTTTATACTCTAATGGATGGTAGCCTTGTCGTTATGGAACATAGTCTGTTGTCGATATTTTTTTACTCCTATGGATGGTAGCCTTGTCATTATGGAAGGTAGTCTATTGTCGAGATTTTTGATACTCCTAATGGATGGTAGCCTTATCATTATAGAAGGTAGTCTGTCATTGAGATTTCGGTTACTCCAATGGATTGTAGCCTTGTCATTATGGAACATAGTCTGTTGTCGAGATTTATGTTACTCCAATGGATGGTATCCTTTTCATTATAGAAGGTAGTCTGTTGTCGAGAATATTTTATTCCATTGGATGGTAGGCTTGTCATTATGGAAGGTAGTCTATTTTTGAGATTTTTGTTATTCCAATGGATGGTAACCTTGTCATTATGGAAGGCAGTATTTTGTTGAGATTTTTGTTACTCCAATGGATGGTAGACTTGTCATTATTGAAGTTAGTCTGTCGTTGAGATTTCTGTTACTCCAATGGATTGTAGCCTTGTCATTACGGAAGGTAGTCTGTTGTTCAGATTTTTGTGACTCTAATGGATGGTAACCTTGTCATTATGGAAGGTAGTCTATTGTCGAGAATATTTTATTCCATTGGATGGTAGGCTTCTCATTATGGAAGGTAGTCTGCTTTTGAGATTTTTGTTATTCTAATGGATGGTAACCTTGTCATTATGGAAGGTAGTCTGTCATTGAGATTTCTGTTACTCCAATGGTTGTAGCCTTGTCATTATGGAAGGTAGTCTATTGTTCAGATTTTTGTTACTCCAATGGATGGTAGCCTTGTCATTAAGGAAGGTAGTCTGTTGTCGAGAATATTTTATTCCATTGGATGGTAGGCTTATCATTATAGAAGGTAGTCTATTTTTGATATTTTTGTTATTCCAATGGATGGTAACCTTGTCATTATGGAAGGTAGTATTTTGTCGAGATTTTTGTTACTCCAATGGATGATAGCCTTGTCATTATGGAAGGTAGTCTATTGTCGAGATTTTTGTTACTCCAATGGATGGTAGCCTTGCCATTATGGAAGGTAGTATGTGGTTGAGATTTTGTTACTCTAATGGATGGTAGCCTTGTCATTATGGATCATAGTCTGTTGTCGATATTTTTTTTACTCCAATGGATGGTAGCCTTATCATTATGGAAGGTAGTCTATTGTCGAGATTTTTGATACTCCCATGGATGGTAGCCTTGTCATTATAGAAGGTAGTCTATTGTCGAGATTTTTGATACTCCAATGGATGGTAGACTTATATTTAAGAAAGGTAGTCTGTTGTCGAGATTTTTTTTACTTCAATGGATGGTAGCCTTGTCATTATGGAAGGTAGTCTGTCATTGAGATTTCTGTTACTCCAATGGATTGTAGCCTTGTCATTATGGAAGGTAGTCTCTTGTTCAGATTTTTGTTACTCCAATGGATGGTAGCCTTGTCATTAAGGAAGGTAGTCTGTTGTCGAGAATATTTTATTCCATTGGATGGTAGGCTTATCATTATAGAAGGTAGTCTATTTTTGATATTTTTGTTATTCCAATGGATGGTAACCTTGTCATTATGGAAGGTAGTATTTTGTCGAGATTTTTGTTACTCCAATAGATGGTAGCCTTGTCATTATTGAAGTTAGTCTGTCGTTGAGATTTCTGTTACTCCAATGGATTGTAGCCTTTTCTTTATGGAAGGTAGTTTGTTGTTCAGATTTTTGTTACTCGAATGGATGGTAACCTTGTCATTATGGAAGGTAGTCTGTTGTCGAGAATATTTTATTCCATTGGATGGTAGGCTTCTCATTATGGAAGGTAGTTTGTTTTTGAGATTTTTGTTATTCCAATGGATGGTATCCTTGTCATTATGGAAGGTAGTATTTTGTCGAGATTTTTGTTACTCAAATGGATGATAGCCTTGTCATTATGGAAGGTAGTCTGTTGTTGAGATTTTTGTTACTCCAATGGATGGTTGCCTTGTCATTATGGAAGGTAGTATGTTGTCGAGATTTGTTAATCTAATGGATGGTAGCCTTGTCATTATGGAACATAGCCTGTTTTCGATATTTTTTTTACTCCAATGGATGGTAGCCTTGTCATTATGGAAGGTAGTCTATTGTCGAGATTTTTAATACTACAATGGATGGTAGCCTTGTAATTATGGAACATAGTCTGTTGTCGATATTTTTTTACTCCACTGGATGGTAGCCTTGTCATTATGGAAGGTAGTCTATTGTCGATATTTTTGATACTCCAATGGATGGTAGACTTGTAATTTTGGAAGGTAGTCTGTTGTCGAGATTTTTTTTACTCCAAAGGATGGTAGCCTTGTCATTATGGAAGGTAGTTTGGCATTGAGATTTCTGTTACTCCAATGGATTGTAGCCTTGTCATTATGGATGGTAGTCTGTTGTTCAGATTTTTGTTACTCCAATGGATGGTAGCCTTGTCATTATGGAAGGTAGTCTGTTGTCGAGAATATTTTATTCCATTGGATGTTAGGCTTGTCATTATGGAAGGTAGTCTGTTTTTGAGATTTTTGTTATTCCAGTGGATAGTAACCTTGTCATTACTTAAGGTAGTATTTTTCCGTGATTTTTGTTACTCCAATGGATGATAACCTTGTCATTTTGGAAGGTAGTCTGTTGTCGATATTTTTGTTACTCCAAGGATGGCAGCCTTGTCATTATGGAAGGTAGTCTGTCATTGAGATTTCTGTTACTCCAATGGATTGTAGCCTTGTCATTATGGAAGGTAGTCTCTTGTTCAGATTTTTGTTACTCCAATGGATGGTAGCCTTGTCATTAAGGAAGGTAGTCTGTTGTCGAGAATATTTTATTCCATTGGATGGTAGGCTTATCATTATAGAAGGTAGTCTATTTTTGATATTTTTGTTATTCCAATGGATGGTAACCTTGTCATTATGGAAGGTAGTATTTTGTCGAGATTTTTGTTACTCCAATGGATGGTAGCCTTGTCATTATTGAAGTTAGTCTGTCGTTGAGATTTCTGTTACTCCAATGGATTGTAGCCTTTTCTTTATGGAAGGTAGTTTGTTGTTCAAATTTTTGTTACTCCAATGGATGGTAACCTTGTCATTATGGAAGGTAGTCTGTTGTCGAGAATATTTTATTCCATTGGATGGTAGGCTTCTCATTATGGAAGGTAGTTTGTTTTTGAGATTTTTGTTATTCCAATGGATGGTATCCTTGTCATTATGGAAGGTAGTATTTTGTCGAGATTTTTGTTACTCAAATGGATGATAGCCTTGTCATTATGGAAGGTAGTCTGTTGTTGAGATTTTTGTTACTCCAATGGATGGTAGCCTTGTCATTATGGAAGGTAGTATGTTGTCGAGATTTGTTACTCTAATGGATGGTAGCCTTGTCATTATGGAACATAGCCTGTTTTCGATATTTTTTTTACTCCAATGGATGGTAGTCTTGTCATTATGGAAGGTAGTCTGTTTTTGAGATTTTTGTTATTCCAATGGATGGTAACCTTGTCATTATGGAAGGTAGTCTTTTGTCGAGATTTTTGTTACTCCAATTGATGGTAGCCTTGTCATTATGGAAGGTAGTATGTTATTAAGATTTTTATTACTCCAATGGATGGTAGCCTTGTCATTATAGAAGGTAGTGTGTTATCGAGATTTTGGTACTCCAATGGATGGTAGCCTTGTCATTATGGAAGGTAGTCGGTTGTTGAGATTTCTGTTACTCCAATGGATTGTAGCCTTGTCATTATGGAAGGTAGTGTGTTGTTTTGATTTTTGTTACTCCAATGGATGGTAGCCTTGTCATTATGGAAGGTAGTCTGTTGTCAAGAATATTTTATTCCATTGGATGTTAGGCTTGTCATTATGGAAGGTAGTCTTTTTTTGAGATTTTTGTTATTCCAATGGATAGTAACCTTGTCATTACTTAAGGTAGTATTTTTCCGTGATTTTTGTTACTCCAATGGATGATAGCCTTGTCATTTTGGAAGGTAGTCTGTTGTCGATATTTTTGTTACTCCAAGGATGGTAGCCTTGTCATTATGGAATGTAGTCTGTTGTCGAGATTTTGTTACTCTAATGGATGGTAGCCTTGTCATTATGGAACATAGTCTGTTGTCGAGATTTATGTTACTCCAATGGATGCTAGCCTTGTCATTATGTAAGGTAGTTTGTTGTTCAGATTTTTGTTACTCCAATGGATGGTAACCTTGTCATTATGGAAGGTATTCTGTTGTCGTGAATATTTTATTCCATTGGACGGTAGGATTGTCATTATGGAAGGTAGTCTGTTTTTGAGATTTTTGTTATTCCAATGGATGGTAACCTTGTCATTATGGAAGGTAGTATTTTGTCAAGATTTTTATTACTCCAATGGATGATAGCCCTGTCATTATGGAAGGTAGTCTGTTGTCGTGATTTTGATACTCCAATGGATGGTAGCCTTGTCGTTATGGAACATAGTCTGTTGTCGATATTTTTTTACTCCTATGGATGGTAGCCTTGTCATTATGGAAGGTAGTCTATTGTCGAGATTTTTGATACTCCAATGGATGGTAGACTTGTAATTATGGAAGCTAGTCTATTGTCGAGATTTTTTTTACTCTAATGGATGGTAGCCTTATCATTATAGAAGGTAGTCTGTCATTGAGATTTCGGTTACTCCAATGGATGGTATCCTTGTCATTATGGAAGGTAGTCTGTCGTCGAGAATATTTTATTCCATTGGATGGTAGGCTTGTCATTATGGAAGGTAGTCTATTTTTGAGATTTTTGTTATTCCAATGGATTGTAACCTTGTCATTATGGAAGGCAGTATTTTTTGAGATTTTTGTTACTCTAATGGATGGTAGCCTTGTCATTATTGAAGTTAGTCTGTCGTTGAGATTTCTGTTACTCCAATGGATTGTAGCCTTGTCATTACGGAAGGTAGTCTGTTGTTCAGATTTTTATGACTCCAATGGATGGTAACCTTGTCATTATGGAAGGTAGTCTATTGTCGAGAATATTTTATTCCATTGGATGGTAGGCTTCTCATTATGGAAGGTAGTCTGCTTTTGAGATTTTTGTTATTCTAATGGATGGTAACCTTGTCATTATGGAAGGTAGTCTGTCATTGAGATTTCTGTTACTCCAATGGTTGTAGCCTTGTCATTATGGAAGGTAGTCTATTGTTCAGATTTTTGTTACTCCAATGGATGGTAGCCTTGTCATTAAGGAAGGTAGTCTGTTGTCGAGAATATTTTATTCCATTGGATGGTAGGCTTATTATTATAGAAGGTAGTCTATTTTTGATATTTTTGTTATTCCAATGGATGGTAACCTTGTCATTATGGAAGGTAGTATTTTGTCGAGATTTTTGTTACTCCAATGGATGATAGCCTTGTCATTATGGAAGGTAGTCTATTGTCGAGATTTTTGTTACTCCAATGGATGGTAGCCTTGTCATTATGGAAGGTAGTATGTCGTCGAGATTTTGTTACTCTAATGGATGGTAGCCTTGTCATTATGGATCATAGTCTGTTGTCGATATTTTTTTTACTCCAATGGATGGTAGCCTTATCATTATGGAAGGTAGTCTATTGTCGAGATTTTTGATACTCCCATGGATGGTAGCCTTGTCATTATAGAAGGTAGTCTATTGTCGAGATTTTTGATACTCCAATGGATGGTGGACTTGTATTTATGAAAGGTAGTCTGTTGTCGAGATTTTTTTTACTCCAATGGATGGTAGCCTTGTCATTATGGAAGGTAGTCTGTCATTGAGATTTCTGTTACTCCAATGGATTGTAGCCTTGTCATTATGGAAGGTAGTCTCTTGTTCAGATTTTTGTTACTCCAATGGATGGTAGCCTTGTCATTAAGGAAGGTAGTCTGTTGTCGAGAATATTTTATTCCATTGGATGGTAGGCTTATCATTATAGAAGGTAGTCTATTTTTGATATTTTTGTTATTCCAATGGATGGTAACCTTGTCATTATGGAAGGTAGTATTTTGTCGACATTTTTGTTACTCCAATGGATGGTAGCCTTGTCATTATTGAAGTTAGTATGTCGTTGAGATTTCTGTTACTCCAATGGATTGTAGCCTTGTCATTACGGAAGGTAGTCTGTTGTTCAGATTTTTGTTACTCCAATGGATGGTAACCTTGTCATTATGGAAGGTAGTTTGTTGTCGAGAATATTTTATTCCATTGGATGGTAGGCTTCTCATTATGGAAGGTAGTTTGTTTTTGAGATTTTTGTTATTCCAATGGATGGTATCCTTGTCATTATGGAAGGTAGTATTTTGTCGAGATTTTTGTTACTCAAATGGATGATAGCCTTGTCATTATGGAAGGTAGTCTGTTGTTAAGATTTTTGTTACTCCAATGGATGGTAGCCTTGTCATTATGGAAGGTAGTATGTTGTCGAGATTTTGTTACTCTAATGGATGGTAGCCTTGTCATTATGGAACATAGCCTGTTTTCGATATTTTTTTTACTCCAATGGATGGTAGCCTTGTCATTATGGAAGGTAGTCTATTGTCGAGATTTTTAATACTACAATGGATGGTAGCCTTGTAATTATGGAAGATAGTCTGTTGTCGATATTTTTTTACTCCACGGGATGGTAGCCTTGTCATTATGGAAGGTAGTCTGTCATTGAGATTTCTGTTACTCCAATGGATTGTAGCCTTGTCATTATGGAAGGTAGTCTCTTGTTCAGATTTTTGTTACTCCAATGGATGGTAGCCTTGTCATTAAGGAAGGTAGTCTGTTGTCGAGAATATTTTATTCCATTGGATGGTAGGCTTATCATTATAGAAGGTAGTCTATTTTTGATATTTTTGTTATTCCAATGGATGGTAACCTTGTCATTATGGAAGGTAGTATTTTGTCGAGATTTTTGTTACTCCAATGGATGGTAGCCTTGTCATTATTGAAGTTAGTCTGTCGTTGAGATTTCTGTTACTCCAATGGATTGTAGCCTTTTCTTTATGGAAGGTAGTTTGTTGTTCAGATTTTTGTTACTCCAATAGATGGTAACCTTGTCATTATGGAAGGTAGTCTGTTGTAGAGAATATTTTATTCCATTGGATGGTAGGCTTCTCATTATGGAAGGTAGTTTGTTTTTGAGATTTTTGTTATTCCAATGGATGGTATCCTTGTCATTATGGAAGGTAGTATTTTATCGAGATTTTTGTTACTCAAATGGATGATAGCCTTGTCATTATGGAAGGTAGTCTGTTGTTGAGATTTTTGTTACTCCAATGGATGGTAGCCTTATCATTATGGAAGGTAGTATGTTGTCGAGATTTTGTTACTCTAATGGATGGTAGCCTTGTCATTATGGAACATAGCCTGTTTTCGATATTTTTTTTACTCCAATGGATGGTAGCCTTGTCATTATGGAAGGTAGTCTATTGTCGAGATTTTTAATACTACAATGGATGGTAGCCTTGTAATTATGGAACATAGTCTGTTGTCGATATTTTTTTACTCCACTGGATGGTAGCCTTGTCATTATGGAAGGTAGTCTATTGTCGATATTTTTGATACTCCAATGGATGGTAGACTTGTAATTTTGGAAGGTAGTCTGTTGTCGAGATTTTTTTTACTCCAATGGATGGTAGCCTTGTCATTATGGAAGGTAGTCTGGCATTGAGATTTCTGTTACTCCAATGGATTGTAGCCTTGTCATTATGGATGGTAGTCTGTTGTTCAAATTTTTGTTACTCCAATGGATGGTAGCCTTGTCATTATGGAAGGTAGTGTGTTTTCGAGAATATTTTATTCCATTGGATGGTAGGCTTGTCATTATGGAAGGTAGTCTGTTTTTGATATTTTTGTTATTCCAATGGATGATAACCTTTTCATTACGGAAGGTAGTATTTTGTCAATATTTTTGTTACTCCAATGGATGATGGCCTTGTCATTATGGATGGTAGTTTGTTGTCGATATTTTTGTTACTCCAATGGATGGTAGCCTTGTCATTATGGAAGGTAGTCTGTTATCGAGATTTTGTTACTCTAATGGATGGTAGCCTTGTCATTATGGAACATAGTCTGTTGTCGATATTTTTTACTCCAATGGATGGTAGCATTGTCATTATGGAAGGTAGTTTGTTGTCGATATTTTTGTTACTCCAATGTATGGTAGCCTTGTCATTATGGAAGGTAGTTTGTTGTTTAGATTTTTGTTATTCCAATGGATGGTAACCTTGTCATTATGGAAGGTAGTCTTTTGGCGAGATTTTTGTTACTCCAATTGATGGTAGCCTTGTCATTATGGAAGGTAGTATGTTATTCAGATTTTTATTACTCCAATGGATGGTAGCCTTGTCATTATAGAAGGTAGTGTGTTATCGAGATTTTGGTACTCCAATGGATGGTAGCCTTGTCATTATGGAAGGTAGTCGGTTGTTGAGATTTCTGTTACTCCAATGGATTGTAGCCTTGTCATTATGGAAGGTAGTCTGTTGTTCTGATTTTTGTTACTCCAATGGATGGTAGCCTTGTCATTATGGAAGGTAGTCTGTTGTCGAGAATATTTTATTCCATTGGATGTTAGGCTTGTCATTATGGAAGGTAGTCTGTTTTTGAGATTTTTGTTATTCCAATGGATAGTAACCTTGTCATTACTTAAGGTAGTATTTTTCCGTGATTTTTGTTACTCCAATGGATGATAGCCTTGTCATTTTGGAAGGTAGTCTGTTGTCGATATTTTTGTTACTCCAAGGATGGTAGCCTTGTCATTATGGAATGTAGTCTGTTGTCGATATTTTGTTACTCTAATGGATGGTAGCCTTGTCATTATGGAACATAGTATGTTGTCGAGATTTATGTTACTCCAATGGATGCTAGCCTTGTCATTATGTAAGGTAGTTTATTGTTCAGATTTTTGTTACTCCAATGGATGGTAACCTTGTCATTATGGAAGGTAGTCTGTTGTCGTGAATATTTTATTCCATTGGACGGTAGGCTTGTCATTATGGAAGGTAGTCTGTTTTTGAGATTTTTGTTATTCCAATGGATGGTAACCCTGTCATTATGGAAGGTAGTCTATAGTCGTGATTTTGATACTCCAATGGATGGTAGCATTGTTGTTATGGAACATAGTCTGTTGTCGATATTTTTTTACTCCTATGGATGGTAGCCTTGTCATTATGGAAGGTAGTCTATTGTCGAGATTTTTGATACTCCAATGGATGGTAGACTTGTAATTATGGAAGCTAGTCTATTGTCGAGATTTTTTTTACTCTAATGGATGGTAGCCTTATCATTATAGAAGGTAGTCTGTCATTGAGATTTCGGTTACTCCAATGGATTGTAGCCTTGTCCCTATGGAACATAGTCTGTTGTCGAGATTTATGTTACTCCAATGGATGGTATCCTTGTCATTATGGAAGGTAGTCTGTTGTCGAGAATATTTTATTCCATTGGATGGTAGGCTTGTCATTATGGAAGGTAGTCTATTTTTGAGATTTTTGTTATTCCAATGGATGGTAACCTTGTCATTATGGAAGGCAGTATTTTGTTGAGATTTTTGTTACTCCAATGGATGGTAGCCTTGTCATTATTGAAGTTAGTCTGTCGTTGAGATTTCTGTTACTCCAATGGATTGTAGCCTTGTCATTACGGAAGGTAGTCTGTTGTTCAGATTTTTGTGACTCCAATGGATGGTAGCCTTGTCATTATGGAAGGTAGTCTATTGTCGAGAATATTTTATTCCATTGGATGGTAGGCTTCTCATTATGGAAGGTAGTCTACTTTTGAGATTTTTGTTATTCTAATGGATGGTAACCTTGTCATTATGGAAGGTAGTCTGTCATTGAGATTTCTGTTACTCCAATGGTTGTAGCCTTGTCATTA
This sequence comes from Vicia faba, assembly GCA_948472305.1. Classification (NCBI taxonomy): domain Eukaryota; kingdom Viridiplantae; phylum Streptophyta; class Magnoliopsida; order Fabales; family Fabaceae; genus Vicia; species Vicia faba. The sequence continues at coordinate 559,782,045 of OX451739.1, forward strand.
TGGAAGGGAGTCTATTGTTCAGATTTTTGTTACTCCAATGGATGGTAGCCTTGTCATTAAGGAAGGTAGTCTGTTGTCGAGAATATTTTATTCCATTGGATAGTAGGCTTATTATTATAGAAGGTAGTCTATTTTTGATATTTTTGTTATTCCAATGGATGGTAACCTTGTCATTATGGAAGGTAGTATTTTGTCGAGATTTTTGTTACTCCAATGGATGATAGCCTTGTCATTATGGAAGGTAGTCTATTGTCGAGATTTTTGTTACTCCAATGGATGGTAGCCTTGCCGTTATGGAAGGTAGTATGTGGTCGAGATTTTGTTACTCTAATGGATGGTAGCCTTGTCATTATGGATCATAGTCTGTTGTCGATATTTTTTTTACTCCAATGGATGGTAGCCTTATCATTATGGAAGGTAGTCTATTGTCAAGATTTTTGATACTCCCATGGATGGTAGCCTTGTCATTATAGAAGGTAGTCTATTGTCGAGATTTTTGATACTCCAATGGATGGTGGACTTGTATTTATGAAAGGTAGTCTGTTGTCGAGATTTTTTTTACTCCAATGGATGGTAGCCTTGTCATTATGGAAGGTAGTCTGTCATTGAGATTTCTATTACTCCAATGGATTGTAGCCTTGTCATTATGGAAGGTAGTCTCTTGTTCAGATTTTTGTTACTCCAATGGATGGTAGCCTTGTCATTAAGGAAGGTAGTCTGTTGTCGAGAATATTTTATTCCATTGGATGGTAGGCTTATCATTATAGATAGGTAGTCTATTTTTGATATTTTTGTTATTCCAATGGATGGTAACCTTGTCATTATGGAAGGTAGTATTTTGTCGAGATTTTTGTTACTCCAATGGATGGTAGCCTTGTCATTATTGAAGTTAGTCTGTCGTTGAGATTTCTGTTACTCCAATGGATTGTAGCCTTTTCTTTATGGAAGGTAGTTTGTTGTTCATATTTTTGTTACTCCAATGGATGGTAACCTTGTCATTATGGAAGGTAGTCTGTTGTCGAGAATATTTTATTCCATTGGATGGTAGGCTTCTCATTATGGAAGGTAGTTTGTTTTTGAGATTTTTGTTATTCCAATGGATGGTATACTTGTCATTATGGAAGGTAGTATTTTGTCGAGATTTTTGTTACTCAAATGGATGATAGCCTTGTCATTATGGAAGGTAGTCTGTTGTTGAGATTTTTGTTACTCCAATGGATGGTAGCCTTGTCATTATGGAAGGTAGTATGTTGTCAAGATTTTGTTACTCTAATGGATGGTAGCCTTGTCATTATGGAACATAGCCTGTTTTCGATATTTTTTTTACTCCAATGGATGGTAGCCTTGTCATTATGGAAGGTAGTCTATTGTCGAGATTTTTAATACTACAATGGATGGTAGCCTTGTAATTATGGAACATAGTCTGTTGTCGATATTTTTTTACTCCACTGGATGGTAGCCTTGTCATTATGGAAGGTAGTCTATTGTCGATATTTTTGATACTCCAATGGATGGTAGACTTGTAATTTTGGAAGGTAGTCTGTTGTCGAGATTTTTTTTTCTCCAATGGATGGTAGCCTTGTCATTATGGAAGGTAGTCTGGCATTGAGATTTCTGTTACTCCAATGGATTGTAGCCTTGTCATTATGGAAGGTAGTGTGTTTTCGAGAATATTTTATTCCATTGGATGGTAGGCTTGTCATTATGGAAGGTAGTCTGTTTTTGAGATTTTTGTTATTCTAATGGATGGTAACCTAGTCATTATGGAAGGTAGTATTTTGTCGAGATTTTTGTTACTCCAATGGATGGTAGCCTTTTCTTTATTGAAGTTAGTCTGTCGTTGAGATTTCTGTTACTCCAATGGATTGTAGCCTTGTCATTATGGAAGGTAGTTTGTTCGTCAGATATTTGTTACTCCAATGGATGGTAGCCTTGTGATTATGGAAGGTAGACTATTGTCGAGATTTTTGTTATTCCATTGGATGGTAGCCTTGTCATTATGGAAGGTAGGCTGTTGTCGAGATTTTGGTACTCCAATGGATGGTAGCCTTGTCATTATGGAAGGTAGTCAGTTATTGAGATTTCTGTTACTCCAATGGATTGTAGCCTTGTCATTATGGAAGGTAGTCTGTTGTTCTAATTTTTGTTACTCCAATGGATGGTAGCCTTGTCATTATGGAAGGTAGTCTGTTGTCGAGAATATTTTATTCCACTGGATGGTAGGCTTGTCATTATGGAAGGTAGTCTGTTTTTGAGATTTTTGTTATTCCAATGGATGGTAACCTTGTCATTACTTAAGGTAGTATTTTTCTGAGATTTTTGTTACTCCAATGGATGATAGCCTTGTCATTTTGGAAGGTAGTGTGTTGTCGATATTTTTGTTACTCCAAGGATGGTAGCCTTGTCATTATGGAATGTAGTCTGTTGTCAAGATTTTGTTACTCTAATGGACGGTAGCCTTGTCATTATGGAACATAGTCTGTTGTCGAGATTTATGTTACTCCAATGGATGGTAGCCTTGTCATTATGTAAGGTAGTCTGTCGTAGAGATTTCTGTTACTCCATTGGATTGTAGCCTTGTCATTATGGAAGGTAGTCTGTTGTTCAGATTTTTGTTACTCCAATGGATGGTGTGATCGGTGGATCTGGAACTGACTGTTTAACGCTGGTTTGCGAAATGTCGCGGAAGCGAGAGTCGCCACCGTCTTTTATTTTCTCCAAATGGAAAGGACAAAAGCACAGAAAAATTCCTTATAGAGATTGCTCTCGGTTCGGGAGGTAGGTTATAGAAAGGGAAGGTGTTAGCACCCTTTCTATCCATGGTTATCCATGGGCTCTTAGATACTTGCTCAATGTGTTTTCAAAAGTGTTTGTTTGCTTTTCAATGTGGGTTAAAAAAGTTTCTTTGAAAAATTTCAGTTCGACTCGTACGTCAGAGTGTTTGAAAGATTTGCTTTGAAAGCTTTTGAAATGTGTTGGTGTGAAAAGATTTCAGTTTGTTTTGAGATTAGAGCAAGTATCCTTGAGAACCTACCTACCCTAAGGAATTCGTCTGTGTAAATGTCCTTTAAAGTAGTGCCATCCCACCATTGAGAGGTAGGTAGCACCACCGTTGGAGGTGTTCGGGTCAATTCGAGTTTGTAGGGACATGGTGATCACCAGAGCAATGGGAAGACACCTTAGAAGCTACCCTCATGCCATGTTCCCGGATCATGAGGACTTACTAAGACATCCTCTACTCGACGATCACCTTTCGAGGCAAGGCAACAGTGAGGCGTACCCTAGGGGTGGTGTGTGATTTGTGTGTCGTTTTCAGATATTTTGTCTTGTCATGTTCATTGGTGTTCTACGCTTGATTTTATTTTAAGTCCATACATTCTTTCATGCTTTTGTTAACAGTTAAAAGTTACGGGAAAAGTAAATCTAAGACTATTACAAATGGCGCGGGTCCACATCGCCAAAATTAAACCGGACCCGATTTGACGGAAAGTAAATAAAGCAAAAGAAATAAAAGTGCGAGAAGTTTAAGTTACAATGCTTCGGGAGAGATACATAATGAATTAAGCGAAATAAAACAAATGTGCGAATAAAATAAATTACGAACGAGGGTGTTGGACCCTTTTGCAAAATATTATTAATAAGGAATTAAAATTAAGAATTAAAAGAAAATGTTTTTTTGGTATTTTTGTGTTTTTTTGAGATTTAATAAAAAGGAATTAATTAAAAAACCAAAATGAAATGTTAGACCTAGTTCTAATTATTTTTAAGTTTATTATGAAAGTATTAAAATTTAACCTAAATGCAACCCTAATTAGTTTACAAGTTCAATTATGAAAATAAATAAATCACTAATATTATGGCAAAAAACAAGGAAAATTAAAAGGAATAAAAAGTCATTAAACCTAATGCTATATTTTTGGATTTTTAGTTATTAAGAAAGTATTAAAATCTAACCTAAATGCAACCCTAATTAGTTTACAAGTTTAATTATGAAAATTACTAATATTATGGCAAAAAACAAGGAAAATTAAAAGGAATAAAAAAGTCATTAACCTAATGCTATATTTTTGGATTTTTTTATGGAAGAAAGAATTAAAGTTGCAACCTAAATTAATACTAAGTTAATTTACATACAATTTATTTATGAAAATAACTAAAATAAAATAAATATTATATTGTTCTCTTTTTTCTGATTTTTGTGTATTTTATAATTTGTAAAGAAATAATAATTAGTTTAAACAAATAAAGAAAATAAAACAAGAATTAAAAATAAAACAAGAAAAATATAGAGAAAGCAAACCAGGGGGTTCAGGCCCTAAAGTGGAGGTGTGGCCCAGCAATCTAGCCCAATTGATTTTGGAATTTGTTGACTTTCCCAGGCCACGTATGGGACCTTTGACTGAGGCTTATGGTACACCTCTGAACATGGCTTTCTGATTGATCCTCTTAGGCACGTGGACGTCTTGATGATTGTGGTGTACCATGCGCTCCACCTTTGAAATTGCACAGGAAGACGTTTGGAAAAATAATATTGGAATTATGCAAGACCTGGGACTTGAACCCAGGTCATGAGGGTTACCAGTTAACACCTATACCGCTGCACCACTATCACACATTCGTTAATTAAATAAACAACAAATATAATGAAAGCAAACAATGCGTTAGTGACTGAAGCGCGCGAAATTCAAAAACAACGTATCACATGTTGCCACGCTTCATCGTCTCCACCACCCTGAAAAAACAAACAACATAAGCAACGGTTTCTTAAGCGTGGTTTTAGGGGGCTTTTGGAAAAATAGCGATTAAGCCTCAGGGCTCTATAAATTGAGCGCGAACATTCATTCTTCTTCGTCCAAGCTTGCTGATTTGAATGGTCATGGTTTCGTGGGCTAATTTTGCTTGGTTTCAGAAGCCCTAAATTCAAGCTTGGAAAACCCTAAAGATTGATCATGGTGAAATCACATATATGGCATAAAAACGAAATTAATCATGTCAGTTAGCTTTGAAATCAAATGAGGAACAAGAATCAACAATTAAATTGCATAAAAAGTGCCTAGAACATGATATGCGTTTATGAGTTTTTTGCTGTACAGTCGAAGGTCTTGTTACCAATTCCTTGCGTTTGAGTTGGTTTTAGGGGTTGGAATCTGTTCAGGAGACCGCAAGGAAGCTTTTGGAAAAGGAATTAAGACTTGAATCCACCTCGAACACTGATTTCAGTTTTTGAGTTTTATGGCAATTTTTCAAGCTTGCAAATTGGTCTTTGGGCGCAGCCTTTTTAGTCTGTTGTGGTTAGGGTTTGACTTAGCACTTATGAGGGAAGAGAATTAGGTCATTAGTTGGCCTTTATCCATGCCCATGAGAGAATTGGTCTTTGGTCTTTTACCATTAACAAACTTTTCCTTTTTTTAAGCAAAACCAAGACTTGGTGTATAATCTAACCCTAGCATGAGTTTGGGAGCTGGCACATGATATATGGAAGCTATTCAAATTCACATGACACTATTCCATTGATTTTTAAATTTTATTTGAATTTTTAAAGATTTAAAATGAATTAAATTATCAAAAATTAAATAAAATAGAAAAATCAATGTTTGATCTTGAAATTAATCATGGGACACGTGTGTGGCATGACAAGGCTGAATCAAGTGGAAGAAAGTGGGCCCTTTTGTCAAAAATTGAAGTTTCAAGGATAGTTGACTTTTGCCATTTCACAAAAATTTCCCAACTTCTCCAATGCATAACTTGCTCAATTTTTAAGCTTTTCTCATGTTCTGGGACATTTTGGAAAGGTCTTTGAGTCCTTTAACCAATGCCTTTGGTCCCATGTCATTTTGATTTTTCAATCTCAAGTTATGGCCTTTGACTTAAAGTCCCTTTTTGTTGACTTTTGAAAATGACCTATAATGTTGAAATTGATAACTTTTTGTGAGAGCATTTCATGGACTTGAAGTATGAAGATGAGTTGTAGGAAATCTCTTTCTCTTCAAAATGAGCTTTGGATGGAATTTTTCTGATAATCCATGTGAAAGTTATGCCCTGGTCAATTTCAGTTGACTTTTTTAGCTGTCCAAATATAGCAACTTTTGCATCTTTGATGATTTCTGAGCCAAATTTTGAGAATCATGATCAAGCATTGATCAAATGATATTTGTGGCTTCAAAATGATATGTTGACCAAAAATTTGAACCTTTGACTGTCGAATGACCATTTTGCCCCTACAGTTGACTGTAGTGCAATTTAGGGTTTTGACTGTGCAATCTTGAGCTGAATGCCTTGAAACTTGATATGAGGATGCTTGACCATGTTTGTAAGCATATGAGACTTGATTGAGTCTTTGAACACTTCCTTTTCTTGATCAGACTTAAAACCCTAATTTTGACTGTATAGGAGACAGTTGGACTGTGCCACCCTTGGGGGAGTTTTGTGACTTGGCTTGGCAATTTCTTGAAGAATATGGGAGGGCAAATTTTGGGGTGCAACAGTTGCCCCTGTTCAATCTTCTTAGACCTGAGGATGCAGATTGGCTGACGTGCCTTTTGTAATCCAAAGGTGGAAGATGATTGGACACTAGAGTGCCCAGAAATTTGCGCTCACATGTTAGCAGTGTGGTGGGGGGAATGGGCTTATAGATGCCATTTGGAGATTGCTGGATAGGATGATGGGCTTATAGATGCCATCTGGATGTTGATCGCGTAGGAGATTCCTTAGCGAGAACCTGTATACCTACAAAACATAAAATGAGTAACTGACACGTTGCAGGAGCTGATTTTTAGATGCCTGGTATAGATGTGTCCTGACTGGTTACAGGAGCTGAGTCTGGAGCTTCAAACGGCGATGAAAGAACCAGGGATGGTTACTACCTTAGCATGAATGGTAAGAGAACCTTGGGTGATTTTAACTTCAACAACGCTCGTTGAGGAAAAAATCTTGGATGGCTTCTACTGGGATAAGAATCAGGGAGATCTTAGGGTCGATCTGACTGAACCAGAGAGGCCTCTGACTGGATAAGCATCAGGAAAATCTTAGGGTCGATTTAACTGAACCGGACAAGGTCTTGGAATATCTTCAACTGGATAAGCATCAGAGAGATCTTAGGGTCGATCTGACTGAACCGGAGAAGGCCTTTGACTGGATAAGCATCAGGAAAATCTTAGGGTCGATTTAACTGAACCGGACAAGGTCTTGGAATATCTTCAACTGGGTAAGCATCAGGGAGATCTTAGGGTCGATCTGACTGAACTAGAGAAGCCTTTGACTGGGTAAGAATCAGGAAAATCTTAGGGTCGATTTAACTGAACCGGACAAGGTCTTGGAATATCTTCAACTGGATAAGCATCAGGGAGATCTTAGGGTCGATCTGACTGAACCAGAGAAGGCCTTTGACTGGATAAGCATCAGGAAAATCTTAGGGTCGATTTAACTGAACCGGACAAGGTCTTGGAGTATCTTCAACTGGATAAGCATCAGGGAGATCTTAGGGTCGATCTGACTGAACCAGAGAGGCCTTTGACTGGGTAAGAATCAGGAAAATCTTAGGGTCGATTTAACTGAACCGGTCTAGGTTTTGAAATGTCTTCAACTGGATAAGCATCAGGGAGATCTTAGGGTCGATCTGACTGAACCAGAGAGGCCTTTGACTGGGTAAAAATCAGGAAAACCTTAGAGTCGATTTAACTGAACCGGTCTAGGTCTTGAAATGTCTTCAACTGGATAAGCATCAGGGAGATCTTAGGGTCGATCTGACTGAACCAGAGAAGGCCTTTGACTGGATAAGCATCAGGAAAATCTTAGGGTCGATTTAACTGAACCGGTCTAGGTCTTGAAATGTCTTCAATTGGATAAGCATCAGAGAGATCTTAGGGTCGATCTGACTGAACCAGAGAAGGCCTTTGACTGGGTAAGAATCAGGAAAATCTTGGGACGATTTAACTGAACCGGTCTAGGTCTTGAAATATCTTCAACTGGATAAGCATCAGGGAGATCTTAGGGTCGATCTGACTGAACCAGAGAAGGCCTTTGACTGGATAAGCATCAGGAAAATCTTAGGGTCGATTTAACTGAACCGGACAAGGTCTTGAAATATCTTCAACTGGATAAGCATCAGGGAGATCTTAGGGTCGATCTGACTGAACCAGAGAAGGCCTTTGACTGGATAAGCATCAGGAAAATCTTAGGGTCGATTTAACTGAACCGGACAAGGTCTTGAAATATGATTGAGAATTTCAACTGCATCTTTCCTGAAAGGTAAAGGTCAGTCATATGCAATGCATGATATGGATCAAGCAATGATGTTCTCAACATAAATGAGATTTGTATGATATGATGCGTCTATGCATGTTATAATGATGTATGTGATGTTTTAGGTATGTTTTTGTCTTAGGAAAGGAAATCCTTGACGGGTGCCGGGAAGTCGTATCCTGGGCTGATGTCGAAGAATAGATTTTGCTTCCGCTGGGGATGATAACTGCAAGAATACCGCTAGGAGAGGATGACTCCATTGTGGAATAAACTTGGAAAATGGAGGATTCTGCGGGGAGAAAAGATACTCTAGCGACCATGCTGGGAAGCAATACTCTGTGGGAAGAGGGATGCCTTGCTGAGTGTTGATAACTTGCTGAGGATACCGTTGTTATGTTGGAAGTATTGATGGACTTCGCTGGGGATAGGAAAGAACCATGTTGACGACGACCTTTCCTTGTCTTTTGGCTGAGGATAACCCAGTTATATCCTGTTGAGGAAATAACTCTTTAAACCAAGCCGGACGACGCGTTCGTGCTCTGCGAAGGATAAGCTTCCAGAATTTACTGGGGATAAGCTTACTGCTTGGGGAGATATGAATTCCAACTTTTCTGGGGAAACTAATTGGACTCTCCTGGGGAGTTTTGATATGCTGGGGAAGTGATTCCTTTGAATGTTGATGTATGCCGCCGGGGAACAATCTTTAGACCAAGACTGCCGGGGATGCTTGTTAAGAATATATGCTGCTGGGGAATGTTGGGATCGAGGGACACCCGACTTCCTTAAGGTTGATAACTGTTTTGCTTGAGGAGAGTATACTGTTTGTTGTCTCACTCTCTGGGGAATTTAAGATGCCTGGTTATGTTCTTTAGTTGAACCTACCTTGGTACTTCGGAGGATAGAACAATTAGATTGCCTAGACAACTCCTTATTGCCCCTGTTTCTGTGGGAGAAGATACCTGTGGCGGTGCTTGATGACTGCCGATTGACAAATCTTCTTCTGGTAGGAAAGTGACGAGATGACGGAACATAGTCGTATGCTTTGATCCCTAACTTTTGCCTGGACCGCCCTTTCGGGTTTTCAGTCCACCGGGATACCCATTTTTGCCCAAGCCGCCTTTTCAGGTTTTCGACTTGCCGGGTGTACAGTTTTTTCATATTCATCCCTTGTTTTTGCCTGAACCCTTTTGGTTCGCCGGGAAGCCCTTATTTTTGCCTAGGTGTGTCAACCTAGCGGGTATTTGATTGTGCGCAGTGTCTTTTCGACTATGTCCATGTTCTCAGAATGTAGGGAATTGCCCCTGTTAGAAGTATTGCGCTGCCGTACCACTAGAAGATGTCTGATCAGGCAAGATTCGTTGTCGGGATGCCCTAGGTGATCCAGATGGAGATTTGCCCCAGGCTGGTTGGCCTTTTGAGAGATTCTCTGAATCTTGACTGAACTGCCCCAGATGATTGGACCATGATCATGTTGTGCCCCTTGATTGGAAGTGCTTTTGTTCACTAGGTATTCATCGTGCGAATTTCCCTGCTGTTCAAACAAAAGGTCATATGCAAACAAAGTTATGTTAACAATGTAAAGCCTATGTCTGTCTTGAAGATTTTGAAAATGCATTTTTTTTCATAAAACATGTGAATGTTTGTAAAACATGATGTCAACTCTGTATTTACCGTAGGCCTTCAGGAGTCAGGATACCTTTCGTAACAGTATGCTTTCAAACTAACCCATGCTTCAGCTAGGACTTTTAAGGGTTATAACGTGGCCTGGTTCATGGTTTAAGAAACAAAGGATAAAGGCTCAAATTATTTGTACCCACCCGCTCTTCGTGATGTTCTCCAAACCTAAACTCAGTTGATCATACGTTAGACCTAGCTTGAGTCTTCGTTCTGATTTTCCGGTGATGATTCGGATATTGACAGTATATTTTGATTAGGCAGTCATTTCCTTTTTTGTTGAGGGTTTGTAGGACCTCTTTTTGATTTTGTTATCCCTATTTGTTTTGCCTGAACTGTTTCCTTTTTTGGAATTACGGTCAGCGGGATGCCCCAGTTTCATAAGTCCCCTTTGTAGGTTTTGACTTAATGGGCTTTTATTTTGAGAAGTAATGACTGCCGGTCTTTATGATTGTTCGGGACCATCACTGTCTTTTGTTTCGTGAGGACTCTTTTTAGTGCCATTTGTTGTGCACTTGGACCAACTGAGAGACTACCCTGCCCCGGGTTATGATTAAGGGTTTTGATTTTCGAAAATAAAAAACTCCTACTTCTTTGGCTCAGAGGGGTTAGCGAGGGATTATCATCTTTATAACTCCAGTGTTTAGGAATTGAAACAATGCCTGTACCTCATCAGCGGGGTCTGTTCAAAAGCATACTGTAGATAACGGTATCGTTTTCGTCATCCTCCCTCAAGAGGCTTAGAATTAATGACCAAGAGTTGATCATCAGAGAAAATATGAAAATAACATGCACAGAGTGAATACGAATATATTGATTCAAAACGGACATAAGCGATGCATTAATGGAATAACAATGTTTTAACATGAACAAATGTTTGAATAACCAAAGAAAAATACGACTTGAATTTAAATGAACAAAAAGTGCTTTCTATCCTAGCCATGTTTTGGCATGGGAGCAGTGATCACATGGGGAGTCTTGGGTACTTTAAACTGAATCTCTCCAGCGTCGATCATGTCTTGGATCTTGTTTTTGAGAGGCCAGCAGTTGTCCGTAGTATGCCCCGGGCTATCAGAATGATACGCGCACCTATCATTGGGATGATAGTTAGGAGCAGAAGTATTTGGATTCCGGAGAGGAGCCTTTAAAGTGATCAGCCTTGCCTTCAACATTTGTTGTAGTGCTTGAGCCAGCGACATGTTGATCTTGGTGAACTGCCTTTTAGGCTTGTCTGGTTGACGCTGGTGAGGTTGATGCTGAATTTGTGGTACTGAAGCCATTTGAGGAGCTCTTCCCTTATCTCCTTGTCTCAAAGGTGGTTGAACAATGACTGGCTCTTTACCCTTAGACGTTTGCCCCAGTTGGTTACCCTGAAGCAGTTGGTTGACGAGAAACCGGAGCTCATCTTGTCTTTGAGCTAAACCTTGAATGGCGTTCCTCTGCCCCAGCATTTGGGCTTTCATAGCATCCATCTCAGCTTGTAGGTGTTTCAGCCTTTCATCCTCAGCACTGTTCCTGGCAAAAGTCTCCATGAGAAATGTCCTTAGCTCCTCCTGCCCCTTGGATAGATTCAGGAGGACTTCTCCGAACCGAGTCTCTTGAGCAAGAAGGTCCTGGTTGTCTGGTTGGAAAGCCATTGCTGAAATAAACAGTGGGAAAGGTAAGTAACCTGCAACAAGGGTACCTGTTATGTAGTGATGAGTATGATATGCATGCGATGATTTCAAGGACCTCGAGGGGTAGATAAATTGTTAGAGTTGGAAACTGGTAACTTGATTGAAGGTACTTCATGTTGTTGAGAGTCCTTCTTCAAGGGTCAAAGGCTCACCATATCAAGTGGGTCATAGCCCCTGACTTTAGTCATCATGTCTGGTTTTGATTGCCAAATAACCTTGGTTAAGGGAACCTTCTTCAAGAGTCAGAGCTCACCATATCGAGTGGGTCATAGCCCCTGACTTCTTTGTCTAGAGGAAAAAAAAATCCTCTTTGCCCCTTGCTAGATGTTTGATTCCTCATGACCTGCATCACAAGCCCTTGAGATCCTTGAAATGGGTTAGGATGTATGCAATGTTATGATGTCATGCTATGCATGGGGTGATGTAGGTAAACCCTGTTATGAGTCCCAATTAAGGACTATAAACAAACCCTGCAAGAAATTAGTATACTTTGTTATGAGTCCCAATTAAGGACTATAAACAAAACCTGCAAGAAATTTGGTAAACCTTGTCATGAGTCCTAGTTAAGGACTATAAACAAAACCTGTAAGTAGTTCATGTGTCAGCTAACAAGCATGCAAGTAGGCAAGTACAAAGGCACACAAGTCACACAAAAGAGCCCTTAGAGTTTAGGCCAGCATGAGGTATAGGTATTACCCTCTTGAAGTTGGTGAGTTCAACCTGTCCTAATCAAAGTAACCGGGTTCTAAGGGTCCCAATATCACGTGATTGCTTTCATTGTTCATCGTTTCGATTTAGCCACTGAACTGGCGACCGAAATATTCCAGGAAAGCAACCCTCAATTGAGTGTAGTATCGAGTACCAACCAACCTCGGACTGCACCAAAGTCAGTTATCTCACTACCCTAAAGAGGCCAAGATAGTTCAATTAAGGTTCCTAAGGTCTGTTGATGCTTCACGACACCACGCGGAGGCCCCGTACTCTCCTTGACTGAACTCAAGGGTTACCGGTACACACCAAAGTGCCACATCAACATAGCAGACTGTTTCAACCATGTCGGTATACCCCTCACAGCCTTGTTGCTACTTTCTAAGAAGGTATCCCCAGATCAGGGTTAGGATCTATAGAACTCCCAAGCAACCCACAATAATAAAGCAAGCAAAGAAGACAATTGAAAACATAGTTATGACCTAGCCCTAAGGTATACCTCACTTTAAGTTTTATTCCCCAGCAGAGTCGCCAGTTCTGTGATCGGTGGATCTGGAACTGACTGTTTAACGCTGGTTCGCGAAATGTCGCGGAAGCAAGAGTCGCCACCGTCTTTTATTTTCTCCAAATGGAAAGGACAAAATCACAGAAAAATTCCTTATAGAGATTGCTCTCAGTTCGGGAGGTAGGTTATAGAAAGGGAAGGTGTTAGCACCCTTTCTATCCATGGTTATCCATGGGCTCTTAGATACTTGCTCAATGTGTTTTCAAAAGTGTTTGTTTGCTTTTCAATGTGGGTTAAAAAAGTTTCTTTGAAAAATTTCAGTTCGACTCGTACGTCAGAGTGTTTGAAAGATTTGCTTTGAAAGCTTTTGAAATGTGTTGGTGTGAAAAGATTTCAGTTTGTTTTGAGATTAGAGCAAGTATCCTTGAGAACCTACCTACCCTAAGGAATTCGTCTGTGTAAATGTCCTTTAAAGTAGTGCCATCCCACCATTGAGAGGTAGGTAGCACCACCGTTGGAGGTGTTCGGGTCAATTCGAGTTTGTAGGGACATGGTGATCACCAGAGCAATGGGAAGACACCTTAGAAGCTACCCTCATGCCATGTTCCCGGATCATGAGGACTTACTAAGACATCCTCTACTCGACGATCACCTTTCGAGGCAAGGCAACAGTGAGGCGTACCCTAGGGGTGGTGTGTGATTTGTGTGTCGTTTTCAGATATTTTGTCTTGTCATGTTCATTGGTGTTCTACGCTTGATTTTATTTTAAGTCCATACATTCTTTCATGCTTTTGTTAACAGTTAAAAGTTACGGGAAAAGTAAATCTAAGACTATTACAAATGGCGCGGGTCCACATCGCCAAAATTAAACCGGACCCGATTTGACGGAAAGTAAATAAAGCAAAAGAAATAAAAGTGCGAGAAGTTTAAGTTACAATGCTTCGGGAGAAATAAAACAAATGTGCGAATAAAATAAATTACGAACGAGGGTGTTGGACCCTTTTGCAAAATATTATTAATAAGGAATTAAAATTAAGAATTAAAAGAAAATGTTTTTTTGGTATTTTTGTGTTTTTTTGAGATTTAATAAAAAGGAATTAATTAAAAAACCAAAATGAAATGTTAGACCTAGTTCTAATTATTTTTAAGTTTATTATGAAAGTATTAAAATTTAACCTAAATGCAACCCTAATTAGTTTACAAGTTCAATTATGAAAATAAATAAATCACTAATATTATGGCAAAAAACAAGGAAAATTAAAAGGAATAAAAAGTCATTAAACCTAATGCTATATTTTTGGATTTTTAGTTATTAAGAAAGTATTAAAATCTAACCTAAATGCAACCCTAATTAGTTTACAAGTTTAATTATGAAAATTACTAATATTATGGCAAAAAACAAGGAAAATTAAAAGGAATAAAAAAGTCATTAACCTAATGCTATATTTTTGGATTTTTTTATGGAAGAAAGAATTAAAGTTGCAACCTAAATTAATACTAAGTTAATTTACATACAATTTATTTATGAAAATAACTAAAATAAAATAAATATTATATTGTTCTCTTTTTTCTGATTTTTGTGTATTTTATAATTTGTAAAGAAATAATAATTAGTTTAAACAAATAAAGAAAATAAAACAAGAATTAAAAATAAAACAAGAAAAATATAGAGAAAGCAAACCAGGGGGTTCAGGCCCTAAAGTGGAGGTGTGGCCCAGCAATCTAGCCCAATTGATTTTGGAATTTGTTGACTTTCCCAGGCCACGTATGGGACCTTTGACTGAGGCTTATGGTACACCTCTGAACATGGCTTTCTGATTGATCCTCTTAGGCACGTGGACGTCTTGATGATTGTGGTGTACCATGCGCTCCACCTTTGAAATTGCACAGGAAGACATTTGGAAAAATAATATTGGAATTATGCAAGACCTGGGACTTGAACCCAGGTCATGAGGGTTACCAGTTAACACCTATACCGCTGCACCACTATCACACATTCGTTAATTAAATAAACAACAAATATAATGAAAGCAAACAATGCGTTAGTGACTGAAGCGCGCGAAATTCAAAAACAACGTATCACATGTTGCCACGCTTCATCGTCTCCACCACCCTGAAAAAACAAACAACACAAGCAACGGTTTCTTAAGCGTGGTTTTAGGGGGCTTTTGGAAAAATAGCGATTAAGCCTCAGGGCTCTATAAATT
This sequence comes from Vicia faba, assembly GCA_948472305.1. Classification (NCBI taxonomy): domain Eukaryota; kingdom Viridiplantae; phylum Streptophyta; class Magnoliopsida; order Fabales; family Fabaceae; genus Vicia; species Vicia faba. The sequence goes on from OX451739.1 coordinate 559,797,056, forward strand.
GAGCGCGAACATTCATTCTTCTTCGTCCAAGCTTGCTGATTTGAATGGTCATGGTTTCGTGGGCTAATTTTGCTTGGTTTCAGAAGCCCTAAATTCAAGCTTGGAAAACCCTAAAGATTGATCATGGTGAAATCACATATATGGCATAAAAACGAAATTAATCATGTCAGTTAGCTTTGAAATCAAATGAGGAACAAGAATCAACAATTAAATTGCATAAAAAGTGCCTAGAACATGATATGCGTTTATGAGTTTTTTGCTGTACAGTCGAAGGTCTTGTTACCAATTCCTTGCGTTTGAGTTGGTGTTAGGGGTTGGAATCTGTTCAGGAGACCACAAGGAAGCTTTTGGAAAAGGAATTAAGACTTGAATCCACCTCGAACACTGATTTCAGTTTTTGAGTTTTATGGCAATTTTTCAAGCTTGCAAATTGGTCTTTGGGCGCAGCCTTTTTAGTCTGTTGTGGTTAGGGTTTGACTTAGCACTTATGAGGGAAGAGAATTAGGTCATTAGTTGGCCTTTATCCATGCCCATGAGAGAATTGGTCTTTGGTCTTTTACCATTAACAAACTTTTCCTTTTTTTAAGCAAAACCAAGACTTGGTGTATAATCTAACCCTAGCATGAGTTTGGGAGCTGGCACATGATATATGGAAGCTATTCAAATTCACATGACACTATTCCATTGATTTTTAAATTTTATTTGAATTTTTAAAGATTTAAAATGAATTAAATTATCAAAAATTAAATAAAATAGAAAAATCAATGTTTGATCTTGAAATTAATCATGGGACACGTGTGTGGCATGACAAGGCTGAATCAAGTGGAAGAAAGTGGGCCCTTTTGTCAAAAATTGAAGTTTCAAGGATAGTTGACTTTTGCCATTTCACAAAAATTTCCCAAATTCTCCAATGCATAACTTGCTCAATTTTTAAGCTTTTCTCATGTTCTTGGACATTTTGGAAAGGTCTTTGAGTCCTTTAACCAATTCCTTTGGTCCCATGTCATTTTGATTTTCCAATCTCAAGTTATGGCCTTTGACTTAAAGTCCCTTTTTGTTGACTTTTGAAAATGACCTATAATGTTGAAATTGATAACTTTTTGTGAGAGCATTTCTTGGACTTGAAGTATGAAGATGAGTTGTAGGAAATGTCTTTCTCTTCAAAATGAGCTTTGGATGGAATTTTTCTGATAATCCATGTGAAAGTTATGCCCTGGTCAATTTCAGTTGACTTTTTTAGCTGTCCAAATATAGCAACTTTTGCATCTTTGATGATTTCTGAGCCAAATTTTGAGAATCATGATCAAGCATTGATCAAATGATATTTGTGGCTTCAAAATGATATATTGACCAAAAATTTGAACCTTTGACTGTCGAATGACCATTTTGCCCCTACAGTTGACTGTAGTGCAATTTAGGGTTTTGACTGTGCAATCTTGAGCTGAATGCCTTGAAACTTGATATGAGGATGCTTGACCATGTTTGTAAGCATATGAGACTTGATTGAGTCTTTGAACACTTCCTTTTCTTGATCAGACTTAAAACCCTAATTTTGACTGTATAGGAGACAGTTGGACTGTGCCACCCTTGGGGGAGTTTTGTGACTTGGCTTCGCAATTTCTTGAAGAATATGGGAGGGCAAATTTTGGGGTGCAACAGATGGTAACCTTGTCATTATGGAAGGTAGTATGTTGTAATGAATATGTTATTCCATTAGATGGTAGGCATGTCATTATGGAAGGTATTATGTTTTTGAGATTTTTGTTATTCCAATGCATGGTAACCTTGTCATTATGGAAGGTAGTATTTTGTCGAGATTTTTGTTACTCCAATGGATGATAGCCTTGTCATTATGGAAGGTAGTCTATTGTCGAGATTTTTGTTACTCCAATGGATGGTAGCCTTGCCGTTATGGAAGGTAGTATGTGGTCGAGATTTTGTTACTCTAATGGATGGTAGCCTTGTCATTATGGATCATAGTCTGTTGTCGATATTTTTTTTACTCCAATTGATGGAAGCCTTATCATTATGGAAGGTAGTCTATTGTCAAGATTTTTGATACTCCCATGGATGGTAGCCTTGTCATTATAGAAGGTAGTCTATTGTCGAGATTTTTGATACTCCAATGGATGGTGGACTTGTATTTATGAAAGGTAGTCTGTTGTCGAGATTTTTTTTACTCCAATGGATGGTAGCCTTGTCATTATGGAAGGTAGTCTGTCATTGAGATTTCTATTACTCCAATGGATTGTAGCCTTGTCATTATGGAAGGTAGTCTCTTGTTCAGATTTTTGTTACTCCAATGGATGGTAGCCTTGTCATTAAGGAAGGTAGTCTGTTGTCGAGAATATTTTATTCCATTGGATGGTAGGCTTATCATTATAGAAGGTAGTCTATTTTTGATATTTTTGTTATTCCAATGGATGGTAACCTTGTCATTATGGAAGGTAGTATTTTGTCGAGATTTTTGTTACTCCAATGGATGGTAGCCTTGTCATTATTGAAGTTAGTCTGTCGTTGAGATTTCTGTTACTCCAATGGATTGTAGCCTTTTCTTTATGGAAGGTAGTTTGTTGTTCAGATTTTTGTTACTCCAATGGATGGTAACCTTGTCATTATGGAAGGTAGTCTGTTGTCGAGAATATTTTATTCCATTGGATGGTAGGCTTCTCATTATGGAAGGTAGTTTGTTTTTGAGATTTTTGTTATTCCAATGGATGGTATCCTTGTCATTATGGAATGTAGTATTTTGTCGAGATTTTTGTTACTCAAATGGATGATAGCCTTGTCATTATGGAAGGTAGTCTGTTGTTGAGATTTTTGTTACTCCAATGGATGGTAGCCTTGTCATTATGGAAGGTAGTATGTTGTCAAGATTTTGTTACTCTAATGGATGGTAGCCTTGTCATTATGGAACATAGCCTGTTTTCGATATTTTTTTTACTCCAATGGATGGTAGCCTTGTCATTATGGAAGGTAGTCTATTGTCGAGATTTTTAATACTACAATGGATGGTAGCCTTGTAATTATGGAACATAGTCTGTTGTCGATATTTTTTTACTCCACTGGATGGTAGCCTTGTCATTATGGAAGGTAGTCTATTGTCGATATTTTTGATACTCCAATGGATGGTAGACTTGTAATTTTGGAAGGTAGTCTGTTGTCGAGATTTTTTTTTCTCCAATGGATGGTAGCCTTGTCATTATGGAAGGTAGTCTGGCATTGAGATTTCTGTTACTCCAATGGATTGTAGCCTTGTCATTATGGAAGGTAGTGTGTTTTCGAGAATATTTTATTCCATTGGATGGTAGGCTTGTCATTATGGAAGGTAGTCTGTTTTTGAGATTTTTGTTATTCTAATGGATGGTAACCTAGTCATTATGGAAGGTAGTATTTTGTCGAGATTTTTGTTACTCCAATGGATGGTAGCCTTTTCTTTATTGAAGTTAGTCTGTCGTTGAGATTTCTGTTACTCCAATGGATTGTAGCCTTGTCATTATGGAAGGTAGTTTGTTCGTCAGATATTTGTTACTCCAATGGATGGTAGCCTTGTGATTATGGAAGGTTGACTATTGTCGAGATTTTTGTTATTCCATTGGATGGTAGCCTTGTCATTATGGAAGGTAGTCTGTTGTCGAGATTTTGGTACTCCAATGGATGGTAGCCTTGTCATTATGGAAGGTAGTCAGTTATTGAGATTTCTGTTACTCCAATGGATTGTAGCCTTGTCATTATGGAAGGTAGTCTGTTGTTCTAATTTTTGTTACTCCAATGGATGGTAGCCTTGTCATTATGGAAGGTAGTCTGTTGTCGAGAATATTTTATTCCACTGGATGGTAGGCTTGTCATTATGGAAGGTAGTCTGTTTTTGAGATTTTTGTTATTCCAATGGATGGTAACCTTGTCATTACTTAAGGTAGTATTTTTCCGAGATTTTTGTTACTCCAATGGATGATAGCCTTCTCATTTTGGAAGGTAGTGTGTTGTCGATATTTTTGTTACTCCAAGGATGGTAGCCTTGTCATTATGGAATGTAGTCTGTTGTCGAGATTTTGTTACTCTAATGGATGGTAGCCTTGTCATTATGGAACATAGTCTGTTGTCGAGATTTATGTTACTCCAATGGATGGTAGCCTTGTCATTATGTAAGGTAGTCTGTCGTAGAGATTTCTATTACTCCATTGGATTGTAGCCTTGTCATTATGGAAGGTAGTCTGTTGTTCAGATTTTTGTTACTCCAATGGATGGTAACCTTGTCATTATGGAAGGTAGTATGTTGTAATGAATATGTTATTCCATTAGATGGTAGGCATGTCATTATGGAAGGTATTATGTTTTTGAGATTTTTGTTATTCCAATGCATGGTAACCTTGTCATTATGGAAGGTAGTATTTTGTCAAGATTTTTGTTACTCCAATGGATGATAGCCTTATCATTATGGAAGGTAGTCTGTTGTCGTGATTTTGTTACTCTAATGGATGGTAGCCTTGTCATTATGGAACATAGTCTGTTGTCGATATTTTTTTTACTCAAATGGATGGTAGCCTTATCATTATGGAAGGTAGTCTATTGTCGAGATTTTTGATACTCTAATGGATGGTAGCCTTGTCATTATGGAACATAGTCTGTTGTCGATATTTTTTTACACCTATGGATGGTAGCCTTGTCATTATGGAAGCTAGTCTGTTGTCGAGATTTTTTTTACTCCAATGGATGGTAGCCTTGTCATTATAGAAGGTAGTCTGTCATTGAGATTTCTGTTACTCCAATGGATTGTAGCCTTGTAATTATGGAACATAGTCTGTTGTCGAGATTTCTGTTACTCCAATGGATGGTATCCTTGTCATTATGGAAGGTAGTCTGTTGTCAAGAATATTTTATTCCATTGGATGGTAGGCTTGTCATTATGGAAGGTAGTCTATTTTTGAGATTTTTGTTATTCCAATGGATGGTAACCTTGTCATTATGGAAGGTAGTATTTTGTTGTGATTTTTGTTACTCCAATGGATGGTAGCCTTGTCATTATTGAAGTTAGTCTGTCGTTGAGATTTTTGTTACTCCAAGGATCGTAGCCTTGTCATTATGGAATGTAGTCTGTTGTCGAGATTTTGTTACTCTAATGGATGGTTGCCTTGTCATTATGGAACATAGTCTGTTGTCGAGATTTATGTTACTCCAATGGATGGTAGCCTTGTCATTATGGAAGTTAGTTCGTCGTAGAGATTTCTGTTAGTCCATTGGATTGTAGCCTTGTCATTATGGAAGGTAGTTTGTTGTTCAGATTTTTTTTACTCCAATGGATGGTAACCTTGTCATTATGGAAGGTAGTATGTTGTTCAGATTTTTATTACTCCAATGGATGGTAGCCTTGTCATTATAGAAGGTAGTCTGTTATCGAGATTTTGTTACTCCAATGGATGGTAGCCTTGTTATTACGGAAGGTAGTCGGTTGTTGAGATTTCTATTACTCCAATGAATTATAGACTTGTCATTATGGAAGGTAGTCTGTTGTCGAGAATATTTTATTTCATTGGATGGTAGGCTTGTCATTATGGAAGGTAGTCTATTTTTGAGATATTTGTTATTCCAATGGATGGTAACCTTGTCATTACTGAAGGTAGTATTTTTTCGAGATTTTTATTACTCCAATGGATGATAGCCTTGTCATTAAGAATGGTAGTTTGTTGTCGATATTTTTGTTACTCCAAGGATGGTAGCCTTGTCATTATGGAAGGTAGTCTGCTTTTGAGATTTTTGTTATTCCAATGGATGGTAGCCTTGTCACTATGGAAGGTAGTATTTTGTCGAGATTTTTGTTACTCCAATGGATGATAGCCTTGTCATTATGGAAGGTAGTCTGTTGTCGAGATTTTTGTTACTCCAATGGATGGTAGCCTTGTCATTATGGAAGGTAGTCTGTTGTCGAGATTTTTTTACTCTAATGGAAGGTAGCCTTGTCATTATGGAACATAGTCTGTGGTTGATATTTTTTTTACTCCAATGGATGGTAGCCTTGTCATTATGGAAGGTAGTCTGTTGTAGAGATTTTTGATACTCCAATGGATGGTAGCCTTGTAATTATGGAAGGTAGTCTGTTGTCGAAATTTTTTTTACTCCAATGGATGGTAGCCTTGTCATTATGGAAGATAATGTGTCGTTGAGATTTCTGTTACTCCAATGGATTGTAGCCTTTTCATTATGAAAGGTAGTCTGTTGTTCAAATTTTTGTTACTCCAATGGATGGTAGACTTTTCATTATGGAAGGTAGTCTGTTGTCGAGAATATTTTATTCCATTGGATGGTAGGATTGTCATTATGGAAGGTAGTCGATTTTTGATAATTTTGTTATTCCAATGGATGGTAACCTTGTCATTATGGAAGGTAGTATTTTGTCGAGATTTTTGTTACTCCAATGGATGATGGCCTTGTCATTATGGAAGGTAGTCTATTTTCGAGATTTTTGTTACTCCAATGGATGGTAGCCTTGTCATTATGGAAGGTAGTCTGTTGTCGAGATTTTGTTACTCTAATGGATGGTAGCCTTGTCATTATGGAACATAGTCTATTGTCGATATTTTTTTTACTCCAATGGATGGTAGCATTGTCATTATGGAAGGTAGTTTGTTGTCGATATTTTTGTTACTCCAATGGATGGTAGCCTTGTCATTATGGAAGGTAGTTTATTGTTTAGATTTTTGTTATACCAATGGATGGTAACCTTGTCATTATAGAAGGTAGTCTGTTGTCGAGATTTTGTTACTCCAATGGATGGTAGCCTTGTCATTACGGAAGGTAGTCGGTTTTTGATATTTCTATTACTCCAATGGATTGTAGCCTTGTCATTATGGAAGGTAGTCTGTTGTTCTGATTTTTGTTACTCCAATGGATGATAGCCTTGTCATTATGTAAGGTAGTCTGTTGTCAAAAATATTTTATTCCAATGGATGGTACCCTTATCATTACGGAAGGTAGTCTGTTGTCGAGATTTTCGTTACTCCAATGGATGGTAGCCATGTCATTATAGAAGGTAGTACATTGTCAATATCTTTGATACTCCAATGGATGGTAGCCTTGTCATTATGGAAGGTAGTCTGTTGTCGGGATTTTTGTTACTCAAATGGATGGTAGCCTTGTCATTATGGAAGGTAGTCCATTGTCGAGATTTTGTTACTCTAATGGATGGTAGCCTTGTCATTATGGAACATAGTTTGTTGTTGATATTTTTTTACTCCATTGGATGGTAGCCTTGTCATTATGGAAGGTAGTCTATTGTCAAGATTTTTGATACTCCAATGGATGGTAGACTTGTAATTATGGAAGGTAGTCTGTTCTCGAGATTTTTTTTTCTCCAATGGATGGTAGCCTTGTCATTATGGAAGGTAGTTTGTCATTGAGATTTTTGTTACTCCAATGTATTGTAGCCTTGTCATTATGGAAAGTAGTCTGTTGTCGAGAATATTTTATTCCATTGGATGGTAGGCTTGTCATTATGGAAGGTAGTCTATTTTTGATATTTTTGTTATTCCAATGGATGGTAACCTTGTCATTATGGAACGTAGTATTTTGTCGAGATTTTTGTTACTCCGAAGGATGATTTCCTTTTCATTATGGAAGGTAGTATGTTGTCGATATTTTTGTTACTCCAATGGATGGTAGCCTTGTCATTATGGAAGGTAGTCTGTTGTCGAGATTTTGTTACTCTAATGGATGGTAGTCTTGTCATTATGGAACATAGTCTATTGTCGATATTTTTTTTACTCCAATGGATGGTAGCATTGTCATTATGGAAGGTAGTTTGTTGTCGATATTTTTGTTACTCCAATGGATGGTAGCCTTGTCATTATGGAAGGTAGTGTTTTCTCGAGATATTTGTTACTCCAATGGATGGTAGCCTTGTCATTATGGAAGTTAGTATGTTGTTCAGATATTTATTACTCCAACGGATGGTAGCCTTGTCATTATTTAACATAGTCTGTTATCGATATCTTTGTTACTCCAATAGATAATAGCCTTGTCATTATGCAAGGTAGTCTGTTGTTCAGATTTTTGTTATTCCAATGGATGGTAGCCTTATCATTATGGAAGGTAGTCTATTGTCGAGATTTTTGTTATTCCAATGGATGGTAGCCTTGTAATTATGGAAGGTAGTATTTTGTTGAGATTTTTGTTACTCCAATGGATGATAGCCTTGTCATTATGGAAGGGAGTCTGTTGTCGAGATTTTTGTTACTCCAATGGATGGTAGCCTTGTCATTATGGAAGGTAGTCCGTTGTCGAGATTTTGTTACTCTAATGGATGGTTGCCTTGTCATTATGGAACATAGTTTGTTGTTGATATTTTTTTACTCCATTGGATGGTAGACTTGTAATTATGGAAGGTAGTCTGTTGTCGAGATTTTTTTTACTCCAATGGATGGTAGCCTTGTAATTATGGAAGGTAGTTTGTTGTCGAGATTTTTTTTACTCCAATGGATGGTAGCCTTGTCATTATGGAAGGTAGTCTGTCGTTGAGATTTCTGTTACTCCAATGGATTGTAGCCTTGTCATTATGGAAGGTAGTCTGTTGTCGAGAATATTTTATTCCATTGGATGGTAGGCTTGTCATTATGGAAGGTAGTCTATTTTTGATATTTTTGTTATTCCAATGGATGGTAACCTTGTCATTATGGAAGGTAGTATTTTATCGAGATTTTTGTTACTCCGAAGGATGATTTCCTTTTCATTATGGAAGGTAGTATGTTGTCGATATTTTTGTTACTCCAATGGATGGTAGCCTTGTCATTATGGAAGGTAGTCTGTTGTCGAGATTTTGTTACTCTAATGGATGGTAGTCTTGTCATTATGGAACATAGTCTGTTTTCGATATTTTTTTTACTCCAATGGATGGTAGCATTGTCATTATGGAAGGTTAGTTTGTTGTCGATATTTTTGTTACTCCAATGGATGGTAACCTTGTCATTATGGAAGGTAGTGTTTTCTCGAGATTTTTGTTACTCCAATGGATGGTAGCCTTGTCATTATGGAAGTTAGTATGTTGTTCAGATATTTATTACTCCAACGGATGGTAGCCTTGTCATTATTTAACATAGTCTGTTGTCGATATCTTTGTTACTCCAATAGATAATAGCCTTGTCATTATGCAAGGTAGTCTGTTGTTCAGATTTTTGTTATTCCAATGGATGGTAGCCTTGTCATTATGGAAGGTAGTCTATTGTCGAGATTTTTGTTATTCCAATGGATGGTAGCCGTGTAATTATGGAAGGTAGTCTGTTGTCGAGAGTTTTTTTACTCCAATTGATAGTAGACTTGTCATTATGGAAGGTAGTCTGTCGTTGAAATTTTTTTTACTCCATTTGATTGTAGCCTTGTCATTATGGAAGGTAGTCTGTTGTTCAGAATTATGTTACTCCAATGGATGGTAACCTTGTCATTATGGAAGGTAGTCTGTTGTCGAGAATATTTTATGACATTGGGTAGTAGGCTTGTCATTATGGAAGGTAGTCTGTTTTTGAGATTTTTGTTATTCCAATGGATGGTAACCTTGTCATTATGGAAGGTAGTATTTTGTCGAGATTTTTGTTACTCCAATGGATGATGGCCTTGTCATTATGGAAGGTAGTTTGTTGTCGAGATTTTGTTACCCTAATGGATGGTAGCCTTGTCATTATGGAACATAGTGTGTTGTCGATATTTTTTTTACTCCAATGGATGGTAGCGTTGTCATTATGAAAGGTAGTCTGTTGTTCAGATTTTTGTATTTCCAATGGATGGTAGCCTTGTCATTATGGAAGGTAGTCTATTGTCGAGATTTTTGATACTCCAATGGATGGTAGCCTTGTAATTATGGAAGGTAGTCTGTTGTCGAGATTTTTTTTACTCCAATGGATGGTAGCCTTGTAATTATGGAAGGTAGTCTGTTGTCGAGATTTTTTTTACTCCAATGGATGGTAGCCTTGTCATTATGGAAGGTAGTCTGTCGTTGAGATTTCTGTTACTCCAATGGATTGTAGCCTTGTCATTATGGAAGGTAGTCTGTTGTCGACAATATTTTATTCCATTAGATGGTAGGCTTGTCATTATGGAAGGTAGTCTATTTTTGATATTTTTGTTATTCCAATGGATGGTATCCTTGTCATTATGGAAGGTAGTATTTTGTCGAGATTTTTGTTACTCCGAAGGATGATTTCCTTTTCATTACGGAAGGTAGTATGTTGTCGATATTTTTGTTACTCCAATGGATGGTAGCCTTGTCATTATGGAAGGTAGTCTGTTGTCGAGATTTTGTTACTCTAATGGATGGTAGTCTTGTCATTATGGAACATAGTCTGTTTTCGATATTTTTTTTACTCCAATGGATGGTAGCATTGTCATTATGGAAGGTTAGTTTGTTGTCGATATTTTTGTTACTCCAATGGATGGTAACCTTGTCATTATGGAAGGTAGTGTTTTCTCGAGATTTTTGTTACTCCAATGGATGGTAGCCTTGTCATTATGGAAGTTAGTATGTTGTTCAGATATTTATTACTCCAACGGATGGTAGCCTTGTCATAATTTAACATAGTCTGTTGTCGATATCTTTGTTACTCCAATAGATAATAGCCTTGTCATTATGCAAGGTAGTCTGTTGTTCAGATTTTTGTTATTCCAATGGATGGTAGCCTTGTCATTATGGATGGTAGTCTATTGTCGAGATTTTTGTTATTCCAATGGATGGTAGCCTTGTAATTATGGAAGGTAGTCTGTTGTCAAGATTTTTTTTACTCCAATTGATAGTAGACTTGTCATTATGGAAGGTAGTCTGTCGTTGAGATTTTTGTTACTCCATTGGATTGTAGCCTTGTCATTATGGAAGGTAGTCTGTTGTTCAGAATTTTGTTACTCCAATGGATGGTAACCTTGTCATTATGGAAGGTAGTCTGTTGTCGAGAATATTTTATGCCATTGGGTAGTAGGCTTGTCATTATGGAAGGTAGTCCGTTTTTTAGATTTTTGTTATTCCAATGGATGGTAACCTTGTCATTATGGAAGGTAGTATTTTGTCGAGATTTTTATTACTCTAATGGATGATGGCCTTGTCATTATTGAAGGTAGTTTGTTGTCGAGATTTTGTTACCCTAATGGATGGTAGCCTTGTCATTATAGAACATAGTGTGTTGTCGATATTTTTTTTACTCCAATGGATGGTAGCGTTGTCATTATGAAAGGTAGTCTATTGTCGATATTTTTGATACTCCAATGGATGGTAGCCTTGTCATTATGGAACATAGTTTGTTGTTGATGTTTTTTTACTCCATTGGATGGTAGCCTTGTCATTATGGAAGGTAGTCTATTGTCAAGATTTTTGATACTCCATTGGATGGTAGCCTTGTCATTATGGAAGGTAGTCTATTGTCGAGATTTTTTTTACTCCAATGGATGGTAGCCTTGTAATTATGGAAGGTAGTCTGTTGTCGAGATTTTTTTTACTCCAATGGATGGTAGCCTTGTCATTATGGAAGGTAGTCTGTCGTTGAGATTTTTGTTACTCCAATGCATTGTAGCCTTGTCATTATGGAAGGTAGTCTGTTGTCGACAATATTTTATTCCATTGGATGGTAGGCTTGTCATTATGGAAGGTAGTCTATTTTTGATATTTTTGTTATTCCAATGGATGGTAACCTTGTCATTATGGAAGGTAGTATTTTGTCGAGATTTTTGTTACTCCGAAGGATGATTTCCTTTTCATTATGGAAGGTAGTATGTTGTCGATATTTTTGTTACTCCAATGGATGGTAGCCTTGTCATTATGGAAGGTAGTCTGTTGTCGAGATTTTGTTACTCTAATGGATGGTAGTCTTGTCATTATGGAACATAGTCTGTTTTCGATATTTTTTTTACTCCAATGGATGGTAGCATTGTCATTATGGAAGGTTAGTTTGTTGTCGATATTTTTGTTATTCCAATGGATGGTAACCTTGTCATTATGGAAGGTAGTGTTTTCTCGAGATTTTTGTTACTCCAATGGATGGTAGCCTTGTCATTATGGAAGTTAGTATGTTGTTCAGATATTTATTACTCCAATGGATGGTAGCCTTGTCATTATTTAACATAGTATGTTGTCGATATCTTTGTTACTCCAATAGATAATAGCCTTGTCATTATGCAAGGTAGTCTGTTGTTCAGATTTTTGTTATTCCAATGGATGGTAGCCTTATCATTATGGAAGGTAGTCTATTGTCGAGATTTTTGTTATTCCAATGGATGGTAACCTTGTAATTATGGAAGGTAGTCTGTTGTCGAGATTTTTTTTACTCCAATTGATAGTAGACTTGTCATTATGGAAGGTAGTCTGTCGTTGAGATTTTTGTTACTCCATTGGATTGTAGCCTTGTCATTATGGAAGGTAGTCTGTTGTTCAGAATTTTGTTACTCCAATGGATGGTAACCTTGTCATTATGGAAGGTAGTCTGTTGTCGAGAATATTTTATGCCATTGGATAGTAGGCTTGTCATTATGGAAGGTAGTCCGTTTTTGAGATTTTTGTTATTCCAATGGATGGTAACCTTGTCATTATGGAAGGTAGTATTTTGTCGAGATTTTTGTTACTCCAATGAATGATGGCCTTGTCATTATGGAAGGTAGTTTGTTGTCGAGATTTTGTTACCCTAATGGATGGTAGCCTTGTCATTATGGAACATAGTGTGTTGTCGATATTTTTTTTACTCCAATGGATGGTAGCGTTGTCCTTATGAAAGGTAGTCTATTGTCGATATTTTTGATACTCCAATGGATGGTAGCCTTGTCATTATGGAACATAGTTTGTTGTTGATATTTTTTTACTCCATTGGATGGTAGCCTTGTCATTATGGAAGTTAGTCTATTGTCAAGATTTTTGATACTCCAATGGATGGTAGACTTGTAATTATGGAAGGTAGTCTGTTGTCGAGATTTTTTTTACTCCAATGGATGGTAGCCTTGTCATTATGGAAGGTAGTCTGTCGTTGAGATTTCTGTTACTCCAATGGATTGTAGCCTTGTCATTATGGAAGGTAGTCTGTTGTCGAGAATATTTTATTCCATTGGATGGTAGGCTTGTCATTATGGAAGGTAGTCTATTTTTGATATTTTTGTTATTCCAATGGATGGTAACCTTGTCATTATGGAAGGTAGTATGTTGTCGAGATTTTTGTTACTCCGAAGGATGATTTCCTTTTCATTATGGAAGGTAGTATGTTGTCGATATTTTTGTTACTCCAATGGATGGTAGCCTTGTCATTATGGAAGGTAGTCTGTTGTCGAGATTTTGTTACTCTAATGGATGGTAGTCTTGTCATTATGGAACATAGTCTGTTTTCGATATTTTTTTTACTCCAATGGATGGTAGCATTGTCATTATGGAAGGTTAGTATGTTGTCGATATTTTTGTTACTCCAATGGATGGTAACCTTGTCATTATGGAAGGTAGTGTTTTCTCGAGATATTTGTTACTCCAATGGATGGTAGCCTTGTCATTATGGAAGTTAGTATGTTGTTCAGATATTTATTACTCCAACGGATGGTAGCCTTGTCATTATTTAACATAGTCTGTTGTCGATATCTTTGTTACTCCAATAGATAATAGCCTTGTCATTATGCAAGGTAGTCTGTTGTTCAGATTTTTGTTATTCCAATGGATGGTAGCCTTGTCATTATGGAAGGTAGTCTATTGTCGAGATTTTTGTTACTCCAATTGATGGTAACCTTGTCATTATGGAAGGTTGTCTGTTGTCGAGAATATTTTATGCCATTGGATAGTAGGCTTGTCATTATGGAAGGTAGTCCGTTTTTGAGATTTTTGTTATTCCAATGGATGGTAACCTTGTCATTATGGAAGGTAGTATTTTGTCGAGATTTTTGTTACTCCAATGGATGATGGCCTTGTCATTATGGAAGGTAGTTTGTTGTCGAGATTTTGTTACCCTAATGGATGGTAGCCTTGTCATTATGGAACATAGTGTGTTGTCGATATTTTTTTTACTCCAATGGATGGTAGCGTTGTCCTTATGAAAGGTAGTCTATTATCGATATTTTTGATACTCCAATAGATGGTAGCCTTGTCATTATGGAACATAGTTTGTTGTTGATATTTTTTTACTCCATTGGATGGTAGCCTTGTCATTATGGAAGTTAGTCTATTGTCAAGATTTTTGATACTCCAATGGATGGTAGACTTGTAATTATGGAAGGTAGTCTGTTGTCGAGATTTTTTTTACTCCAATGGATGGTAGCCTTGTCATTATGGAAGGTAGTCTGTCGTTGAGATTTCTGTTACTCCAATGGATGGTAGCCTTGTCATTATGGAAGGTAGTCTATTGTCGAGAATATTTTATTCCATTGGATGGTAGGCTTGTCATTATGGAAGTTAGTTTATTTTTGATATTTTTGTTATTCCAATGTATGGTAACCTTGTCATTATGGAAGGTAGTATTTTGTCGAGATTTTTGTTACTCCGAAGGATGATTTCCTTTTCATTATGGAAGGTAGTATGTTGTCGATATTTTTGTTACACCAATGGATGGTAGCCCTGTCATTATGGAAGGTAGTCTGTTGTCGAGATTTTGTTACTCTAATGGATGGTAGTCTTGTCATTATGGAACATAGTCTGTTTTCGATATTTTTTTTACTCCAATGGATGGTAGCATTGTCATTATGGAAGGTAGTTTGTTGTTGATATTTTTGTTACTCCAATGGATGGTAACCTTGTCATTATGGACGGAAGTGTTTTCTCGAGATTTTTGTTACTCCAATGGATGGTAGCCTTGTCATTATCGAAGTTAGTATGTTGTTCAGATATTTATTACTCCAACGGATGGTAGCCTTGTTGTGATCGGTGGATCTGGAACTGACTGTTTAACGCTGGTTCGCGAAATGTCGCGGTAAGCAAGAGTCGCCACCGTCTTTTATTTTCTCCAAATGGAAAGGACAAAAGCACAGAAAAATTCCTTATTGAGATTAGTTCTCGGTTCGGGAGGTAGATTTATAGAAAGGGAAGGTGTCAGCACCCTTTCTATCCATGGTTATCCATGGGCTCTTAGATACTTGCTCATTTGTGTTTTCAAAATTGTTTGTTTGCTTTTCAAGGTGGGTTTTAATAAATGTTTCGTTTAAAATTTCAGTTCGACGTTTGTATCAGTCCTCAAGAGTGTTTGAAAAGTTGTTTTTGAAATCTTTTTGCTAAGTGTCGGTGTGAAAAGAAGTTTTTGATTTGTTTTGAATTCAGAGCAAGTATCTACGAGTCATCTACCTACCCTAAGGAATTAGTCTGTGTAAATGTCCTTAAAGTAGTGCCATCCCACCATTGAGAGGTAGGTAGCACCACCATTGGAGGTGTTCGGGTCAATTCGAGGGTTCGGGACATTGTGGTCACCAGAGCAATGGGAAGACACCTTAGAAGCTACCCCCATGCCATGTTCATGGACATGAGGACTTACTAAAACGTCCTCTACTCGACGACCACTTTTCGAGGGGCAAGGCAACAGTGAGACGTACCCTAGGGGTGGTGTGTGATTTGTGTGTCATTTTCAGTTATATTTGTCTTGTTCATGTATTGGTGATCTACGCTTTGTTTTTATTTTTGGCATTCATTCTTCCATGTGTTTTAACAGTTAAAAGGAGCGGAATTAAAAGTCCTACGCTATTACAAAGGCGCGGGTCTACATCGCCAAATTAAACCAAGACCCGATTTGAAATAAATAAAATGCGTAATGTAAATACCCTAATTAATCTATTACAAGGCTTTGGGGCAAGTACATGAAATTTTAAAAAAGGGAAATAAACGTAAATGCGTGAAAAGAAATAAAATCGAGAATGCGAGGGCGTTGGACCCTTTTAAAGAAATTAAATCGAAATCATAAATTAATTAAATTAAATAAAAGCAAGAACTTATTTTTTGGAGTTTTTGTATTTATGGAATTTAATGAGAAAATTAAATGGAATTAAAACCCTAATTCTAAACTATTTTTAATTTGTTAAAAAAAATGTTTAAGTTTGACCTAGTTTTAATTAATTATTTACATGGCATGTTTATTTACAAAAGTAATTAGTGGTTAATAATTATTAAATAAGAAAAAAAAAAGAATAAAAGTGTTAAAACCCTAATCTCTATATTTTTTAATTTATTACATAAAAAAACATTGAAATTAAACCTAAAATTAAAATTAAATTAGTTAACAAAATTTATTTACAAAATAAATATTAGTAAATTAATTAACCAACATATTTTATTTTTTATAGTTTCTGATTTTTTGTATTTTTATGTTATAAAAAAATTAATTTGAAAAATTAAAAGAAAGTGATTAAATTAAAACAAATAAATAAAAAAAATAGCAAAAAGAATGAAGGAGAGAAATACAAACAGGAGGGGTGGTAGACCCAATTATGGAGGTTTGCTCATAGCAATTTGGCCCATTTGAAGGAGGCCCTTTTGACTTTTCTGGCTTGCATATGGATGCGTTGAATGATGCATATGGTGGATAGCTGGTGATAGCCACTAGATTAATCTTCAGGGACATGTGGTAATCTTTGGCGCTGGGGAATTTGGTGGACTTTTGGGCTTGTTGGACACCTAATCATGTTATGAGAAAAAATAGAAGGAAATATGGGGGACCTGGGAATCGAACCCAGGTCCCAAGGCTTGCAAACATCACTTTCCACCAACTGAGCTATTTGGCAACTTTGTTATTATAGTGAAATACAATTAATATAATAAAAGTAAGTGCCAATGGTATAAAACACAAAAACGCGCGCCAAGCTTTTGAATCAGCCAACCACATGCTTACAACTCATCTTCTTCTCCACTTCTTCGCTTTGGCCGGAAAAAAACAGAATGGATAGTGGGGGTTTTAAACCCCCACAATCTGAAACACAAAAAAATAGCGAATAGAAATTGAACAAATATAAAAAAAGCGCGATGAGTGTTTTAGATTCGTTGGAACGTCACAATTTCAATGGTATAAGTCTTGCTGTCTAATTTTTCCATATGCAAAAGTCCCCAATTTAGAAGCTTTGAAAACCTAGAAAATTTCCATGGCAGATTCTCGTACAGGGCACAAAAACTCAATTAAATGATGCCAACAGCTTTAGAACAACCATGTTAGTATATATCAATGCTTAAAACATATGGAAAAGAGGTGCAAATGCAAATGCGATTATGAACAAAATTGGAAACAGGGCCACGTGATTCTACCGTTTCTGGCTGTATGAAGACTTGATTTTGATTGGGAAAGATCCCTGGCAATGTAAGCAAGCTTATGGAATGGTTATTTTGCCTTGAAACAAATTCTAACTGTGTTTTCAGTTTTGAAAATTTTTAGAGAAAAGTGCAAAGTGTATCTTCTTCTTGGGTGCAGCTTCCAGGTTCTTTGCATTAGGTTTAGGTTTGTGTTTATATGTGGAATGAATTAGGGTAAAAATCCAAACCAAAAACCATTGCATTCATGAATCGAATAATTGCTTTTTAATGTAATCTTTTTCAATCTTTTCCATGTAAAACCATTGCCAATCATGAGAAATCTTGCCTTTTTAGTGATGCACGAAATCTTGAGTGATTAAAGAGGGCATATGCTGCATAAAAAGATTTGGAAACATGTGTTTAGCATTTTTCTTATAATTAATTTTAATTAAATGAATTAAATAGATTAAATATTCAATTAATTAATTAAAAATAGGAAAATAACTCCCCTTTGGGTCAATGGGTTGTGCATAGCTTTTGGGTGATGATTTTTGGAAGAAATTGAGGCCCATTAGCAATTTTGAGGCATTTGAAGTAAAGTTGACTTTTCAAAACTCCCAAAAATTTCCCAACTTTCACAAGGCATATCTTGCTCAATTTTTAAGCTTTGATCATGTTCTTGGATATTTTGGAAAGGTCTTGAAGCCCTATAACCAATTTCTTTGGTCCCATGTCATTTTGATTTACCAATCTCAAGTTATGGTCTTTGACTTAAAGTGCCTTTTTGTTGACTTTTGAAAATGACCTATAATGTTGAGATTGATAACTTTTTGTGAGAGCATTTCTTGGACTTGAAGTGTGAAGAGAAGTTGTAGTAAATGTCTTTCTCTTCAAAATGAGCTTTGGATGGAATTTTTCTGATAAACCATGTGGAAGTTATGCCTTGATCAAGTTACAGTTGACTTTTTCAATTGTCCAAATATGGAAACTTTTGCATCTTGAGACTTTTTGAGCCATGCCTTGAGAATCATGATCAAGAATTGATCAAATGATGTTTGTGGCTTCAAAATAAGATGTTGACCAAAAATTTGGACTTTTGACTGTCAAATGACCATTTTGCCCCTACAGTTGACTGTTGGGCAATTAGGGTTTTTGACAGTGCAATTTTGTGCTGTAAGTCTTGAAACTTGGCATATGGATGCTTGACAATGTTTATAGGCATGTGGGACTTGATTGGACCCTTGGAGACTTCAACTTCTTTTCCAGAACCAAAACACTAATTTTTGACTGTTAGGAGGCCCTTGAACTGTGCAACCCTTGGGATATTTTGAAGCATGCTTTTGGCAAATCTTGAAGAATATGGGAGCGCAAATTTTGGGGTACAACAGTTGCCCCTGTTAAATCATCTTAGACCTGAGGATGTAGATTGGCTGACGTGCCTTTCGTAATCCGAAGGTGGAAGATGATTGAACACTACAGTGCCCAGAAATTTGCGCTCACATAGTAGTGTGATGGTGGGAATGGGCTTACAGATGCCATTTGGAGATTGATGGATAGGAATATGGGCTTATAGATGCCATGTTGAGAGGTGATGGATGGTGGATGGGCTTATAGATGCCATCTGGGTGTTGATCGCGTAAGAGATTCCTTAGCGAGAACTTGCATATCTGAAAAAGAAAGGATGATTACCTGACCTGTTACAGGAGCTGGTCTTCAAACTCATTGTATAGATGTGCCCTGACTGGTTACAGGAATTGAATCTGGAGCTTCAAAAGGTGATGAATGAACCAGGGATGGTTACTACCTCAACGGGATGATGAGAGAACCTTGGGCGATTACTACCTCAACAGGAACGCTGAGAGAACCTTGGACGATTACTACCTCAACATGAACGCTGAGAGAATCTTGGGGAGATTACTACCTCAACAGGAACGCTGAGAGAACCTTGGGGCGATTGCTACCTCAAAAGGAACGCTGAGAGATTCTTGGGGCGATTACTACCTCAACAGGATCGCTGAGAAAACCTTGGGGCGATTACTACCTCAACAGAAACGCTGAGAGAATCTTGGGGCGATTACTACCTCAACAGGAACGCTGAGAGAATCTTGGGGCGATTACTACCTCAACAGGAACGCTGAGAGAATCTTGGATGTCTTCTACTGGGATAAGCATCAGGGAGATCTTAGGGTCGATCTGACTGAACCGGAGAAGGCCTTTGACTGGATAAGAATCAGGAAAGTCATAGGGTCGATTTAACTGAACCGGACAAGGTCTTCGAATATCTTCAACTGGATAAAAATCAGGGAGATCTTAGGGTCGATCTGACTGAACCAGAGAAGGCCTTTGACTGGATAAGAATCAGGAAAATCTTAGGGTCGATTTAACTGAATCGAACAAGGTCTTGGAATATCTTCAATTGGATAAGAATCAGGTAGATCTTAGGGTTGATCTGACTGAACCAGAGAAGGCCTTTGACTTGATAAGAATCAGGAAAATCTTAGGGTCGATTTAACTGAACCAGACTAAGGTCTTGTAATATCTTCAACTGGATAAGAATCAGGGAGATCTTAGGGTTGATCTGACTTAACCAGAGAAGGCCTTTGACTGGATAAGAATCAGGAAAATCTTAGGGTTGATTTAACTGAACCAGACTAAGGTCTTGAAATATAGCTGAAAACTCAACTGGATCTTTCCTGAAAGGTAAAGGTCAGTCATATGCAATGCATGATATGGATCAAGCAATGATGTTCTCAACATAAATGAGACTTGTAAGATATGATGCGTATATGCATGCTATAATGTATGGAAATGTGATGTTTATGAACGTATGTTTTTGTCTAGGAAAATAAATCCTTGACGGGTGCCGGGAAGTTAACTCCTGGGCTGATGTTTGAAGAAAAGAATATTCGTTTCCGCTGGGAATGATAGTTGCAAGAATACCGAAAGGAGAAGATAACTCCATTGGGGGATAAACTTGGCGAATGGATTACTCTGCGGGGAGAAAAGTACTCTAGCGATCTTGCTGGGGAACAATACTCTGGGGAAAGAGGTATTTTGCTGGGATATAGATGGTAACTTCGCTGGGGATACCGTTGTTATGTTGGAAATGTTAATAGACTTCGCTGGGGATAGGAAGCCTTCGCCGAGGACGATCTTTCCGTGGCTTTTGGCTGAGGATAACCCAGTTATATCCTGGTAGGGAAATAACCTCTGAATAAAGTCGGGGGACGCGTTCGTGCTCTGCGGGGGATGCTTCCAGAATCTACTGGGGATAAGCTTCCTGCTGGGGAGATGATTCAACCTTTCCTGGGGAAATCTTGATTGGACTCTGCTGGGGATATTTTGAGATGTACTGGGAGTGACTCCATTGAATGCCTGGTATACCGCCGGGGAACCGTCTTAGGCCTAGACTGCCGGGGATACTTGTTAAGAATATCCGTATATTATGCTGGGGAATGTTGAGATCTGCGGGGGATACCCAACTTCCTTAAGGCTGATAAGATAACTCTGCTTGGGGAGAGTATCGCTGACTTGCTGGCTCACTCTCTGGGGAATTAAGATATCTTGGTTCTGTTCTTCAGCTGATCATACCTTGTATCTTGTGGACAGAGCAATTAGATCGTTTGGACGACTCATTACTGCCCCTGTTTCTGTGGGAGAAGATACTGGTGGTACTGATAGTTGTTGATAGACAAACCTTCTTCTGGTAGGCAGGTGACAAGATGACAGGACATAGTCGTACACTTTAATCCCTAATTTTTGCCTGGACCGCCCTTTTGGGTTTTCAGTCCACCGGGATACCCATTTCTACCCAAGCCGCCTTTTCAGGTTTTCGACTTGCCGGGTGTACAAACTTTTTTTCTTTTCATCCCTTATTTTTGCCTAGGTGTGTCAACCTTGCGGGTCTTTGATTAGGCGTAGTATTTTTGACTATATCCACGCTCTCAGAATGTAGGGAGTTGCCCCTGTTAGAAGTGTTTTGTCATGCCCCAGAAGATGTTTCATCAGGCCAGATTCGTTGTTGGAGTGCCCCAAGTGACTCAGGCGGAGATTTTCCCCAAGTGACTCAGGCGGAGATTTTCCCCAGGCTGTTTGGCCTTTGAGAGATTCTCTGAATATTGATTGGACTGCCCCAGATGATGGACAATGATCATGTATGCCCCTTGATTGGGAGTGCTTCTTCTATTTGAGTTTTTGTCGAGAAGATTTTGTTCACTGGATGTTCGTCGTGCAAATTTCTCTGTTGTTCAAACAAGAAGTCAAATGCAAACACTGTTATGTCAAAATGCAAAGCCTATGTCTGTCTTGAAGATTTTGAAAATGCATTCTTTTTCATAAAAACAAGTAAATTTTTTTTGTAAACAGTGATGTTAACTCGTTATTTTACCGCAAGCCTTAAGGAGTCAGGATACCTTTTGCAGCAGTATGCTTTCGAACTAACCCATGCTTCAGATAGGACTTTTAAGGGTTGTAGCGTGGCCTAGTTCATGGTTTAAGAAACAAAGGATAAAGGCTCAAATTATTTGTACCCACCCACTCTTCGTGATGTTCTTCAATCCTAAACTCAGCTGATCGCGCGTTAGACCTCGTTTGAGTCTTTGCTCTGTTATTCTAGTGATGGTTCGGATGTTGACAGTTTATTGTGACTAGGTAGTCATTTCTTTCTTTTTTATTGAGGGTTTGTAGGATCTCTTTCTTTTTGGTTGTGTTATCCCTAAATTTTGCCTGAACTGTTTCTTTGTGGTCACAATCAGCGGGATGCCCCAGTTTTGTAAGTCTCCTTCATAAGTTTTGACTTAATGGGCTTTTATTTTTGGGAGATAATGACTGCCTGTCTTTATGATTACTCGGAGCCATCACTGTCTTTTGTTTTGTAAGGATTCCTTTGGTGCCATTCGTTGTGCACTTGGATCAGCTGAGAGAACTACCCTGCCCCAGGTTATGATTAAGGGTTTTAATTTTCGAAAAGAAAACTCCTACTTCTTTGGCTCAAAGGGGTTGACGAGGGATTATTATCCTTATAACTCCAGTGTTTAGGAATTGAAACAATGCTTGTACCTCATCAGCGGGGTCTGTTCAAAAGCATATTGTAGATTGTGGTATCGTTTTCGTCATCCTCCCTCAAGAGGCTTAGAATTATTAATTGAGAGTTTGAACATCACAAAAAAAATGAAAGTAGTTTGAAAATAGCGAATGCGAATATATTGATTCAAAATAGACATATGCGATGCATTAATGGAATAACAACGTTTAACATGAATAAATGTTTAAACAATCAAAGAACAACACAACTTGAACATTCGAATGAACAAAAGTTTTCTAGTCTCAGGGCTTGTCACTTCAAATGGTGAGCCTTGGAGGGACGGTAGAAAAACTCAGCCTGACCATCTTGTGTGAACTCCAATGCTCCTTCATCAATCAGGTCCTGGATCTTATTCTTCAGAGCCTAACACTCATTTGTATCATGTCCTGGACTGGCAGAGTGGTAGGCACACCTTTTATTGGGATGGTAGGTAGGAGCTGATGTGTTGGGGTTCCGGGGATGAGCCCTTAATGTGATCAGATTTAATCTCAACAGGCGTTGTAAAGCTTGAAACAACGACATATTGAGCTGGGTGAATTGCCTCCTGGGCTTGTCTGGCTGAAGCTGGTGAGGTTGATGCTGAATTTGTGACACTGAAGCCATTTGAGGAGCTCTCTTATCCTCTTGCCTCAAAGGTGGTTGAATGATGACTGGCCTTTCAACCTTAGATGTTTGCCCCAGTTGGTTACCCCAAAGCAGTTGGTTTACGAGAACCCCGAGCTCATCTTGTCGTTGAGCTAAGTCTTGAATGATAGTCACCTGCCCCAGCATCTGGGCTCTCATTGCATCCACCTCGGCTTGCAGATGTTTCAGCCGTTCGTCCTTATCATCCTCAGCACTGCTCCTGGCCAAGGTCCCTATAAGAAGGGTTCTCAACTCTTCCTGCCCCTTGGATAGATTCAGGAGGATTTCCTCGAACCGAGTCTCTCGAGCATGAAGGTCCTGGTTGTCTTGTCGGCAAGCCATTGCTGAAATAAACAACGGAGAAGGTAAGTGACCTATAACAAGGGTACCTATAATGCAATGATATGTATGATATGTATGCAACGTTTTCAAGGATCTCGCAGGGTAAACAAGAAGATTGTTAGCATTTGAATTTGTAGCTTGATTGAAGGAACTCCATGTTGCTGAGAATCCTTCTTCAAGGGTCAAAGGCTCACCATATCCAGTGGGTCATAGCCCCTGACAACCTTGGCTAGAGGAAAATAAATCCCCTTTTCCCCTTGCTAGACATTTTGTTCATCATGACCTGCATCACAAGCCCTTGAGATCCTTGAAATGGGTTAGTCCTTATGTAGGATGTATGCAATGGTATGATGTTATGCTATGCATGGGGTATTGTAGGTAAACCCTGTTATGAGTCCCAATTAAGGACCGTAAACAAAACTTGCAAGAAACTCAGTAAACCCTGTTATAAGTCCTAATTAAGGACTATAAACAAAACCTGCAAGAAACACAAGTGTCAGACAACAAGCATGCAAATAGTCAAGTTGGAAGGCACACAAGTCACACAAAAGAAGCCCTTAGAGTTTAGGCCAGCATGGGGTCTAGGTATTACCCTCTTTTAGTTAGTTGGTTCATACCTGTCCTATCAAAAGTAACTGGGTTCTTAGAGGATCCCAATATCACTGACTACCCTCAATCGGTCATAACTCCAGCATCGCAATCTTTTCTTGCAGCCAGAACCATCACGAGAGTTTAGCCTCAATGGGCGTAGCATATTGCTACTGTTCTATTGGCCAAGTTTTGTCATTTAAGGTTCTAAGGTCTGTTGGTGCTTAATGACTCCTCAGAAGACCCATATTCTCCTCGTTGCAACACAAGGGATATCGGTACAGACCAAGGTGCCACACCAACGTAGCCACTGCTTCACCCATGTCGGTCTATGCCGGACAGGTCCCTCACAGCTTATGATACCTAACAGGGTATCCCCAGATCCGGGTTAGGATCTATGTAACTCCGATGCAGCCCACAATAATAAAGCAAATAAACACAGCAATTGAAAACACAAGTATGAGCTATCCTAAGGTACACCTCACTTTAAAAGATTTCCCCAGCAGAGTCGCCAGTTCTGTGATCGGTGGATCTGGAACTGACTGTTTAACGCTGGTTCGCGAAATGTCGCGGTAAGCAAGAGTCGCCACCGTCTTTTATTTTCTCTAAATGGAAAGGACAAAAGCACAGAAAAATTCCTTATTGAGATTAGTTCTCGGTTCGGGAGGTAGATTTATAGAAAGGGAAGGTGTTAGCACCCTTTCTATCCATGGTTATCCATGGGCTCTTAGATACTTGCTCATTTGTGTTTTCAAAATTGTTTGTTTGCTTTTCAAGGTGGATTTTAAAAAAAGTTTCGTTTAAAATTTCAGTTCGACTCTTGTATCAGTCCTTAAGAGTGTTTGAAAAGTTGTTTTTGAAATCTTTTTGCAAAGAGTCGATGTGAAAAGAAGTTTTTGATTTGTTTTGAATTCAGAGCAAGTATCTACGAGTCATCTACCTACCCTAAGGAATTAGTCTGTGTAAATGTCCTTAAAGTAGTGCCATCCCACAATTGAGAGGTAGGTAGCACCACCATTGGAGGTGTTCGGGTCAATTCGAGGGTTCGGGATATTGTGGTCACCAGAGCAATAGGAAGACACCTTAGAAGCTACCCCCATGCCATATTCATGTACATGAGGACTTACTAAAACGTCCTCTACTCGACGACCACTTTTCGAGGGGCAAGGAAACAGTGAGACGTACCCTAGGGGTGGTGTGTGATTTGTGTGTCATTTTCAGTTATATTTGTCTTGTTCATGTATTGGTGATCTACACTTTGTTTTTATTTTTGGCATTCATTCTTCCATGTGTTTTAACAGTTAAAAGGAGCGGAATTAAAAGTCCTACGCTATTACAAAGGCGCGGATCTACATCGCCAAATTAAACCAAGACCCGATTTGAAATAAATAAAATGCGGAAAGTAAATACCCTAATTAATCTATTACAAGGCTTTGTGGCAAGTACATGAAATTTTAAAAAAGGGAAATAAAAGTAAATGCGCGAAAAGAAATAAAATCGAGAATGCGAGGGCGTTGGACCCTTTTAAAGAAATTAAATCGAAATCGTAAATTAATTAAATTAAATAAAAGCAAGAACTTATTTTTTGGAGTTTTTGTATTTATGGAATTTAATGAGAAAATTAAATGGAATTAAAACCCTAATTCTAAACTATTTTTAATTTGTTAAAAAAAATGTTTAAGTTTGACCTAGTTTTAATTAATTATTTACATGGCATGTTTATTTACAAAAGTAATTAATGGTTAATAATTATTAAATAAGAAAAAAAAGAATAAAAGTGTTAAAACCCTAATCTCTATATTTTTTAATTTATTACATAAAAAAACATTGAAATTAAACCTAAAATTAAAATTAAATTAGTTAACAAAATTTATTTACAAAATAAATATTAGTAAATTAATTAACCAACATATTTTATTTTTTATAGTTTCTGATTTTTTATATTTTTATGTTATAAAAAAATTAATTTGAAAAATTAAAAGAAAGTGATTAAATTAAAACAAATAAAAAAAAAAAAATAGCAAAAAGAATAAAGGAGAGAAATACAAACAGGAGGGGTGGTAGACCCAATTATGGAGGTTTGCTCATAGCAATTTGGCCCATTTGAAGGAGGCCCTTTTGACTTTTCTGGATTGCATATGGATGCGTTGACTGATGCATATGGTGGATAGCTGGTGATAGCCACTAGATTAATCTTCAAGGACATGTGGCAAGCTTTGGCGCTGGGGAATTTGGTGGACTTCTGGGCGTGTTGGACACCTAATCATGTTATGAGAAAAAATAGAAGGAAATATGGGGGACCTGGGAATCGAACCCAGGTCCCAAGGCTTGCAAACATCACTTTCCACCAACTGAGCTATTTGGCAACTTTGTTATTATAATGAAATACAATTAATATAATAAAAGTAAGTGCCAATGGTATAAAACACAAAAATGCGCGCCAAGCTTTTGAATCAGCCAACCACATGCTTACAACTCATCTTCTTCTCCACTTCTTCGCTTTGGCCTGAAAAAAACAGAATGGATAGCGGGGGTTTTAAACCCCCACAATCTGAAACACAAAAAAATAGCGAATAGAAATTGAACAAATATAAAAAAAGCGCGATGAGTGTTTTAGATTCGTTGGAACGTCACGATTTCAATGGTATAAGTCTTGCTGTCTAATTTTTCCATATGCAAAAGTCCCCAATTTAGGAGCTTTGAAAACCTAGAAAATTTCCATGGCAGATTCTCGTACATGGCACAAAAACTCAATTAAATGATGCCAACAGCTTTAGAACAACCATGTTAGTATATATCAATGCTTAAAACATATGGAAAAGAGGTGCAAATGCAAATACGATTATGAACAAAATTGGAAACAGGGCCACGTGATTCTACTGTTTCTGGCTGTATGAAGACTTGATTTTAATTGGGAAAGATCCCTGGCAATGTAAGCAAGCTTATGGAATGGTTATTTTGCCTTGAAACAAACTCTAACTGTGTTTTTCAGTTTTGAAAAATTTTAGAGAAAAGTGCAAAGTGTATCTTCTTCTTGGGCGCAGCTTCCAGGTTCTTTGCATTAGGTTTAGGTTTGTGTTTATATGTGGAATGAATTAGGGTAAAAATCCAAACCAAAAACCTTTGCATTCATGAATCAAATATTTGCTTTTTAATGTAATCTTTTTTAATCTTTTCCATGTAAAACCATTGCCAATCATGAGAAATCTTGCCTTTTTAGTGATGCACGAAATCTTGAGTGATTAAAGAGGGCATATGCTGCATAAAAAGATTTGGAAACATGTGTTTAGCATTTTTCTTATAATTAATTTTAATTAAATGAATTAAATAGATTAAATATTCAATTAATTAATTAAAAATAGGAAAATAACTCCCCTTTGGGTCAATGGGTCGTGCATAGCTTTTGGGTGA
Source organism: Vicia faba (assembly GCA_948472305.1). Lineage (NCBI taxonomy): Eukaryota > Viridiplantae > Streptophyta > Magnoliopsida > Fabales > Fabaceae > Vicia > Vicia faba. The sequence goes on from OX451739.1 coordinate 559,824,292, forward strand.
TGATTCTTGGAAGAAATTGAGGTCCATTAGCAATTTTGAGGCATTTGAAGTAAAGTTGACTTTTCAAAATTCGCAAAAATTTCCCAACTTTCAAAAGGCATATCTTGCTCAATTTTTAAGCATTGATCATGTTCTTGGACATTTTGGAAAGGTCTTGAAGCCCTATAACCAATGCCTTTGGTCCCATGTCATTTTGATTTACCAATCTCAAGTTATGGTCTTTGACTTAAAGTGCTTTTTTGTTGACTTTTGAAAATGACCTATAATGTTGAGATTGATAACTTTTTGTGAGAGCATTTCTTGGACTTGAAGTGTGAAGAGAAGTTGTAGGAAATGTCTTTATCTTCAAACTGAGATTTGGATGGAATTTTTTTGATAAACCATGTGGAAGTTATGCCTTGGTCAAGTTACAGTTGACTTTTTCAACTGTCCAAATATGGAAACTTTTGCATCTTGAGACTTTTTGAGCCATGCCTTGAGAATCATGATCAAGAATTGTTCAAATGATGTTTGTGGCTTCAAAATAAGATGTTGACCAAAAATTTGGACTTTTGACTATCAAATGACCATTTTGCCCCTACAGTTGACTGTTGGGCAATTAGGGTTTTTGACTGTGCAATTTTGGGCTGTAAGTCTTGAAACTTGGCATATGGATGCTTGATAATGTTTATAGGCATGTGGGACTTGATTGGACCCTTGGAGACTTCAACTTCTTTGCCAGAACCAAAACCCTAATTTTTGACTGTTAGGAGGCCCTTGAACTGTGTAACCCTTGGGATATTTTGAAGCATGCTTTTGGCAAATCTTGAAGAATATGGGAGGGAAAATTTTGGGGTACAACACTTGTCATTATTTAACATAGTCTGTTGTCGATATCTTTGTTACTCCAATAGATAATAGCCTTGTCATTATGCAAGGTAGTCTGTTGTTCAGATTTTTGTTATTCCAATGGATGGTAGCCTTGTCATTATGGAAGGAACTCTATTGTCGAGATTTTTGTTATTCCAATGGATGGTAGCCTTGTAATTATGGAAGGTAGTCTGTTGTCGAAATTTTTTTTACTCCAATTGATGGTAACCTTGTCATTATGGAATGTAGTATTTTGTCGAGATTTTTGTTACTCCAATAGATGATAGCCTTGTCATTATGGAAGGCAGTCTGTTGTCGAGATTTTTGTTACTCCAATGAATGATAGCCTTGTCATTATGGAAGGTATTCTGTTGTTGAGATTTTTTTACTCAAATGGATGGTAGCCTTATCATTATGGTAGGTAGTCTGTTGTCGAGATTTTTGATACTCCAATGGATGGTAGCCTTGTAATTATGGAAGGTAGTCTATTGTCGTGATTTTTTTACTCCAATGGATGGTAGCCTTGTCATTATGGAAGGTAGTCTGTCGTTGATATTTCTGTTATTCCAATGGATTCTAGCGTTGTCATTATGGAAGGTAGTCTGTTGTTCAGATTTTTGTTACTCCAATGGATGGTAGCCTTGTTATTATGGAAGGTAGTCTGTTGTCGAGAATATATTTTTCCATTGGATTACAGGCTTGTCTTTATGGAAGGTAGTATTTTGTCGAGATTTTTGTTACTCCAATGGATGATAGCCTTTACATTATGGAAGGTAGTCTGTTGTCTTGATTTTTGTTACTCCAATGGATGGTAGCCTTGTCATTATGGAAGGTAGTATGTTGTCGACATTTTGTTACTCTAATGGATTGTAGCCTTGTTATTATGGAACATAGTCTATTGTCGATTTTTTTTTACTCCAATCGATGGTAGCATTGTCATTATGGAAGGTAGTTTGTTGTCGATATTTTTGATACTCCAATGGATGGTAGCCTTGTCATTATGGAAGGTAGTCTGTTGTTTAGATTTTGGTTGTTCCAATGGATGGTAATCTTATCATTATGGAAGGTAGTCTTTTGTCGAGATTTTTGTTACTCCAATGGATGGTAGCCTTGTCATTATGGAAGGTAGTATGTTGTTCATATTTTTATTACTCCAATGGATGGTAGCCTTTTAATTATAGAAGGTAGTGTGTTGTCGAGATTTTGTTACTCCAATGGATGGTAGCCTTGTCATTACGGAAGGTAGTCGGTTGTTGAGATTTCTATTACTCCAATGGATTGTAGCCTTGTCATTATGGAAGGTAGTTTGTTGTTCTGATTTTTATTACTCCAATGGATGGTAGCCTTGTCACTATGGAAGGTAGTCTGTTGTCGAGAATATTTTATTTCATTGGATGGTAGGCTTGTCATTATGGAAGGTGGTCTATTTTTGATATATTTGTTATTCCAATGGATGGTAACCTTGTCATTACTGAAGGTAGTATTTTTTCGAGATTTTTGTTACTCCAATGGATGATAGCCTTGTCATTACGGATGGTAGTCTGTTGTCGATATTTTTGTTACTCCAAGGATGGTATCCTTGTCATTATGGAAGGTAGTCTATTTTTGAGATTTTTGTTATTCCAATAGATGGTAACCTTGTCATTATGGAATGTAGTATTTTGTCGAGATTTTTGTTACTCCAATGGATGATAGCCTTGTCATTAGGGAAGGCAGTCTGTTGTCGAGATTTTTGTTACTCCAATGGATGGTAGCCTTGTCATTATGGAAGGTAGTCTGTTGTTGAGATTTTTTTACTCAAATGGATGGTAGCCTTATCATTATGGAAGGTAGTCTGTTGTCGAGATTTTTGATACTCCAATGGATGGTAGCCTTATAATTATGGAAGGTAGTCTATTTTCGTGATTTTTTTACTCCAATGGATGGTAGCCTTGTTATTATGGAAGGTAGTCTGTCGTTGAGATATCTGTTATTCCAATGGATTCTAGCCTTGTCATTATGGAAGGTAGTCCGTTGTTCAGATTTTTGTTACTCCAATGGATGGTAGCCTTGTCATTATGGAAGGTAGTCTGTTGTCGAGAATATATTATTCCATTGGATTGCAGGCTTGTCATTATGGAAGGTAGTATTTTGTCGAGATTTTTGTTACTCCAATGGATGATAGCCTTGTCATTATGGAAGGTAGTCTGTTGTCTAGATTTTTGTTACTCCAATGGATGGTAGCCTTTACATTATGGAAGGTAGTCTGTTGTCTTGATTTTTGTTACTCCAATGGATGGTAGCCTTGTCATTATGGAAGGTAGTCTGTTGTCGACATTTTGTTACTCTAATGGATTGTAGCCTTGTTATTATGGAACATAGTCTGTTGTCGGTTTTTTTTTACTCCAATGGATGGTAGCATTGTCATTATGGAAGGTAGTTTGTTGTCGATATTTTTGATACTCCAATGGATGGTAGCCTTGTCATTATGGAAGGTAGTCTGTTGTTTAGATTTTGGTTGTTCCAATGGATGGTAATCTTATCATTATGGAAGGTAGTCTTTTGTCGAGATTTTTGTTACTCCAATGGATGGTAGCCTTGTCATTATGGAAGGTAGTATGTTGTTCATATTTTTATTACTCCAATGGATGGTAGCCTTTTAATTATAGAAGGTAGTATGTTGTCGAGATTTTGTTACTCCAATGGATGGTAGCCTTGTCATTCCGGAAGGTAGTCGGTTGTTGAGATTTCTATTACTCCAATGGATTGTAGCCTTGTCATTATGGAAGGTAGTTTGTTGTTCTGATTTTTGTTACTCCAATGGATGGTAGCCTTGTCACTATGGAAGGTAGTCTGTTGGCGAGAATATTTTATTTCATTGGATAGTAGGCTTGTCATTATGGAAGGTGGTCTATTTTTGATATATTTTTAATCCAATGGATGGTAACCTTGTCATTACTGAAGGTAGTATTTTTTCGAGATTTTTGTTACTCCAATGGATGATAGACTTGTCATTACGGATGGTAGTTTGTTGTCGATATTTTTGTTACTCCAAGGATGGTATCCTTGTCATTATGGAAGGTAGTCTATTTTTGAGATTTTTGTTATTCCAATGGATGGTAACCTTGTCATTATGGAATGTAGTATTTTGTCGAGATTTTTGTTACTCCAATGGATGATAGCCTTGTCATTAGGGAAGGCAGTCTGTTGTTGAGATTTTTGTTACTCCAATGGATGGTAGCCTTGTCATTATGGAAGGTAGTCTGTTGTTGAGATTTTTTTACTCAAATGGATGGTAGCCTTATCATTATGGAAGGTAGTCTGTTGTCGAGATTTTTAATACTCCAATGGATGGTAGCCTTATAATTATGGAAGGTAGTCTATTTTCGTGATTTTTTTACTCCAATGGATGGTAGCCTTGTCATTATGGAAGGTAGTCTGTCTTTGAGATTTCTGTTATTCCAATGGATTCTAGCCTTGTCATTATGGAAGGTAGTCTGTTGTTCAGATTTTTGTTACTCCAATGGATGGTAGCCTTGTCATTATGGAAGGTAGTCTGTTGTCGAGAATATATTATTCCATTCGATTGCAGGCTTGTCATTATGGAAGGTAGTATTTTGTCGAGATTTTTGTTACTCCAATGGATGATAGCCTTGTCATTATGGAAGGTAGTCTGTTGTCTAGATTTTTGTTACTCCAATGGATGGTAGCCTTGTCATTATGGAAGGTAGTCTGTTGTCGACATTTTGTTACTCTAATGGATTGTAGCCTTGTTATTATGGAACATGGTCTGTTGTCGATTTTTTTTTACTCCAATGGATGGTAGCATTGTCATTATGGAAGGTAGTTTGTTGTCGATATTTTTGATACTCCAATGGATGGTAGCCTTGTCATTATGGAAGGTAGTCTGTTGTTTAGATTTTGGTTGTTCCAATGGATGGTAATCTTATCATTATGGAAGGTAGTCTTTTGTCGAGATTTTTGTTACTCCAATGGATGGTAGCCTTGTCATTATGGAAGGTAGTATGTTGTTCATATTTTTATTACTCCAATGGATGGTAGCCTTTTAATTATAGAAGGTAGTATGTTGTCGAGATTTTGTTACTCCAATGGATGGTAGCCTTGTCATTACGGAAGGTAGTCGGTTGTTGAGATTTCTATTACTCCAATGGATTGTAGCCTTGTCATTATGGAAGGTAGTTTGTTGTTCTGATTTTTGTTACTCCAATGGATGGTAGCCTTGTCACTATGGAAGGTAGTCTGTTGTCGAGAATATTTTATTTCATTGGATGGTAGGCTTGTCATTATGGAAGGTGGTCTATTTTTGATATATTTGTTATTCCAATGGATGGTAACCTTGTCATTACTGAAGGTAGTATTTTTTCGAGATTTTTGTTACTCCAATGGTTGATAGCCTTGTCATTACGGATGGTAGTCTGTTGTCGATATTTTTGTTACTCCAAGGATGGTATCCTTGTCATTATGGAAGGTAGTATATTTTTGAGATTTTTGTTATTCCAATGGATGGTAACCTTGTCATTATGGAATGTAGTATTTTGTCGAGATTTTTGTTACTCCAATGGATGATAGCCTTGTCATTAGGGAAGGCAGTCTGTTGTCGAGATTTTTGTTACTCCAATGGATGGTAGCCTTGTCATTATGGAAGGTAGTCTGTTGTTGAGATTTTTTTACTCAAATGGATGGTAGCCTTATCATTATGGAAGGTAGTCTGTTGTCGAGATTTTTGATACTCCAATGGATGGTAGCCTTATAATTATGGAATGTAGTCTATTTTCGTGATTTTTTTACTCTAATGGATGGTAGCCTTGTTATTATGGAAGGTAGTCTGTCGTTGAGATTTCTGTTATTCCAATGGATTCTAGCCTTGTCATTATGGAAGGTAGTCCGTTGTTCAGATTTTTGTTACTCCAATGGATGGTAGCCTTGTCATTATGGAAGGTAGTCTGTTGTCGAGAATATATTATTCCATTGGATTGCAGGCTTGTCATTATGGAAGGTAGTATTTTGTCGAGATTTTTGTTACTCCAATGGATGATAGCCTTGTCATTATGGAAGGTAGTCTGTTGTCTAGGTTTTTGTTACTCCAATGGATGGTAGCCTTTACATTATGGAATGTAGTCTGTTGTCTTGATTTTTGTTACTGCAATGGATGGTAGCCTTGTCATTATGGAAGGTAGTCTGTTGTCGACATTTTGTTACTCTAATTGATTGTAGCCTTGTTATTATGGAACATAGTCTGTTGTCGGTTTTTTTTACTCCAATGGATGGTAGCATTGTCATTATGGAAGGTAGTTTGTTGTCGATATTTTTGATACTCCAATGGATGGTAGCCTTGTCATTATGGAAGGTAGTCTGTTGTTTAGATTTTGGTTGTTCCAATGGATGGTAATCTTATCATTATGGAAGGTAGTCTTTTGTCGAGATTTTTGTTACTCCAATGGATGGTAGCCTTGTCATTATGGAAGGTAGTATGTTGTTCATATTTTTATTACTCCAATGGATGGTAGCCTTTTAATTATAGAAGGTAGTATGTTGTCGAGATTTTGTTACTCCAATGGATGGTAGCCTTGTCATTACGGAAGGTAGTCGGTTGTTGAGATTTCTATTACTCCAATGGATTGTAGCCTTGTCATTATGGAAGGTAGTTTGTTGTTCTGATTTTTGTTACTCCAATGGATGGTAGCCTTGTCACTATGGAAGGTAGTCTGTTGTCGAGAATATTTTATTTCATTGGATAGTAGGCTTGTCATTATGGAAGGTGGTCTATTTTTGATATATTTGTTATTCCAATGGATGGTAACCTGGTCATTACTGAAGGTAGTATTTTTTCGAGATTTTTCTTACTCCAATGGATGATAGCCTTGTCATTACGGATGGTAGTCTGTTGTCGATATTTTTGTTACTCCAAGGATGGGATCCTTGTTATTATGGAAGGTAGTATATTTTTGAGATTTTTGTTATTCCAATGGATGGTAACCTTGTCATTATGGAATGTAGTATTTTGTCGAGATTTTTGTTACTCCAATGGATGATAGCCTTGTCATTAGGGAAGGCAGTCTGTTGTCGAGATTTTTGTTACTCCAATCGATGGTAGCCTTGTCATTATGGAAGGTAGTCTGTTGTTGAGATTTTTTTACTCAAATGGATGGTAGCCTTATCATTATGGAAGGTAGTCTGTTGTCGAGATTTTTGATACTCCAATGGATGGTAGCCTTATAATTATGGAAGGTAGTCTAATTTCATGATTTTTTTACTCCAATGGATGGTAGCCTTGTAATTATGGAAGGTAGTCTGTCGTTGAGATTTCTGTTATTCCAATGGATTCTAGCCTTGTCATTATGGAAGGTAGTCTGTTGTTCAGATTTTTGTTACTCCAATGGATGGTAGCCTTGTCATTATGGAAGGTAGTCTGTTGTCGAGAATATATTATTCCATTGGATTGCAGGCTTGTCATTATGGAAGGTAGTATTTTGTCGAGATTTTAGTTACTCCAATGGATGATAGCCTTGTCATTATGGAAGGTAGTCTGTTGTCTAGATTTTTGTTACTCCAATGGATGGTAGCCTTGTCATTATGGAAGGTAGTCTGTTGTCAACATTTTGTTACTCTAATGGATTGTAGCCTTGTTATTATGGAACATAGTCTGTTGTCGATATTTTTTTACTCCAATGGATGGTAGCATTGTCATTATGGAAGGTAGTTTGTTGTCGATATTTTTGATACTCCAATGGATGGTAGCCTTGTCATTATGGAAGGTAGTCTGTTGTTTAGATTTTTGTTGTTCCAATGGATGGTAACCTTATCATTATGGAAGGTAGTCTTTTGTCGAGATTTTTGTTACTCCAATGGATGGTAGCCTTGTCATTATGGAAGGTAGTATGTTGTTCATATTTTTATTACTCCAATGGATGGTAGCCTTTTAATTATAGAAGGTAGTATGTTGTCGAGATTTTGTTACTCCAATGGATGGTAGCCTTGTCATTACGGAAGGTAGTCGGTTGTTGAGATTTCTATTACTCCAATGGATTGTAGCCTTGTCATTATGGAAGGTAGTTTGTTGTTCTAATTTTTGTTACTCCAATGGATGGTAGCCTTGACATTATGGAAGGTAGTCTGTTGTCGAGAATATTTTATTTCATTGGATGGTAGGCTTGTCATTATGGAAGGTAGTCTATTTTTGAGATATTTGTTATTCCAATGGATGGTAACCTTGTCATTACTGAAGGTAGTATTTTTTCGAAATTTTTGTTACTCCAATGGATGATAGCCTTGGCATTACGGATGGTAGTCTCTTGTCGATATTTTTGTTACTCCAAGGATGGTATCCTTGTCATTATGGAAGGTAGTCTATTTTTGAGATTTTTGTTATTCCAATGGATGGTAACCTTGTCATTATGGAATGTAGTATTTTGTCGAGATTTTTGTTACTCCAATGGATGATAGCCTTGTCATTATGGAAGGTAGTCTGTTGTCGAGATTTTTGTTACTCCAATGGATGGTAGCCTTGTCATTATGGAAGGTAGTCTGTTGTTGAGATTTTTTTACTCAAATGGATGGTAGCCTTATCATTATGGAAGGTAGTCTGTTGTCGAGATTTTTGATACTCCAATGGATGGTACCCTTATAATTATGGAAGGTCGTCTAATTTCATGATTTTTTTACTCCAATGGATGGTAGCCTTGTAATTATGGAAGGTAGTCTGTCGTTGAGATTTCTGTTATTCCAATGGATTCTAGCCTTGTCATTATGGAAGGTAGTCTGTTGTTCAGATTTTTGTTACTCCAATGGATGGTAGCCTTGTCATTATGGAAGGTAGTATGTTGTCGAGAATATATTATTCCATTGGATTGCAGGCTTGTCATTATGGAAGGTAGTATTTTGTCGAGATTTTTGTTACTCCAATGGATGATAGCCTTGTCATTATGGAAGGTAGTCTGTTGTCTAGATTTTTGTTACTCCAATGGATGGTAGCCTTGTCATTATGGAAGGTAGTCTGTTGTCGACATTTTGTTACTCTAATGGATTGTAGCCTTGTTATTATGGAACATAGTCTGTTGTCGATATTTTTTTACTCCAATGGATGGTAGCATTGTCATTATGGAAGGTAGTTTGTTGTCAATATTTTTGATACTCCAATGGATGGTAGCCTTGTCATTATGGAAGGTAGTCTGTTGTTTAGATTTTTGTTGTTCCAATGGATGGTAACCTTATCATTATGGAAGGTAGTCTTTTGTCGAGATTTTTGTTACTCCAATGGATGGTAGCCTTGTCATTATGGAAGGTAGTATGTTGTTCATATTTTTATTACTCCAATGGATGGTAGCCTTTTAATTATAGAAGGTAGTATGTTGTCGAGATTTTGTTACTCCAATGGATGGTAGCCTTGTCATTACGGAAGGTAGTCGGTTGTTGAGATTTCTATTACTCCAATGGATTGTAGCCTTGTCATTATGGAAGGTAGTTTGTTGTTCTAATTTTTGTTACTCCAATGGATGGTAGCCTTGACATTATGGAAGGTAGTCTGTTGTCGAGAATATTTTATTTCATTGGATGGTAGGCTTGTCATTATGGAAGGTAGTCTATTTTTGAGATATTTGTTATTCCAATGGATGGTAACCTTGTCATTACTGAAGGTAGTATTTTTTCGAAATTTTTGTTACTCCAATGGATGATAGCCTTGGCATTACGGATGGTAGTCTCTTGTCGATATTTTTGTTACTCCAAGGATGGTATCCTTGTCATTATGGAAGGTAGTCTATTTTTCAGATTTTGGTTATTCCAATGGATGGTAACCTTGTCATTATGGAATGTAGTATTTTGTCGAGATTTTTGTTACTCCAATGGATGATAGCCTTGTCATTATGGAAGGTAGTCTGTTGTCGAGATTTTTGTTACTCCAATGGATGGTAGCCTTGTCATTATGGAAGGTAGTCTGTTGTTGAGATTTTTTTACTCAAATGGATGGTAGCCTTATCATTATGGAAGGTAGTCTGTTGTCGAGATTTTTGATACTCCAATGGATGGTAGCCTTGTAATTATGGAAGGTAGTCTATTGTCGTGATTTTTTTACTCCAATGGATGGTAGCCTTGTCATTATGGAAGATAGTCTGTCATTGAGATTTCTGTTATTCCAATGGATTCTAGCCTTGTCATTATGGAAGGTAGTTTGTTGTTCAGATTTTTGTTACTCCAATGGATGGTAGCCTTGTCATTATGGAAGGTAGTTTGTTGTCGAGAATAAATTATTCCATTGGATTGCAGGCTTGTCATTATGGAAGGTAGTATTTTGTCGAGATTTTTGTTACTCCAATGGATGATAGCGTTGTCATTATGGAAGGTAATCTGTTGTCTAGATTTTTGTTACTCCAATGGATGGTAGCCTTGTCATTATGGAAGGTAGTCTGTTGTCGACATTTTTTTACTCTAATGGATGGTAGCCTTGTTATTATCGAACATAGTCTGTTGTCGATATTTTTTTTACTCCAATGGATGGTAGCATTGTCATTATGGAAGGTAGTTTGTTGTCGATATTTTTGATACTCCAATGGATGGTAGCCTTGTCATTATGTAAGGTAGTCTGTTGTTTAGATTTTTGTAATTCCAATGGATGGTAACCTTATCATTATGGAAGGTAGTCTTTTGTCGAGATTTTTGTTACTCCAATGGATGGTAGCCTTGTCATTATGGAAGGTAGTATGTTGTTCATATTTTTATTACTCCAATGGATGGTAGCCTTTTAATTATGGAAGGTAGTATGTTGTCGAGATTTTGTTACTCTAATGGATTGTAGCCTTGTAATTATGGAATGTAGTGTGTTGTCGAGATATTTTTTACTCCAATGGATGGTAGCCTTGTCATTATGGAAGGTAGTATGTCGTTGAGATTTCTGTTACTCCAATGGATTGTAGCCTTGTCATTATGGAAGGTAGTGTGTTGTTCAAATTTTTGTTACTCCAATGGATGGTAGCCTTGTCATTATGGAAGGTAGTCTGTTGTCGAGAATATTTTATTCCATTGGATGGTAGGCTTGTCATTATGGAAGGTAGTCTGTTTTTGAGATTTTGGTTATTCCAATGGATGGTAACCATGTCAATATGGAAGGTAGTATTTTGTCGAGATTTTTGTTACTCTAATGGATGATGGCCTTGTTATTATGGAAGGTAGCCTGTTGTCGATATCTTTGTTACCCCAATGGATGATAGCATTATCGTTATGAAAGGTAGTCTGTTGTCGAGATTTTTGATACTCCAATGGATGGTAGCCATGTCATTATGGAACATAGTCTGTTGTCAAGATTTTGTTACTCCAATGGATGATAGCCTTGTCATAATGCAAGGTAGTATGTTGTTCAAATTTCTGTTACTCCAATGGATGGTAGCCATATCATTATGGAAGGTAGTCTGTTGTCGAGATTTTTGTTACTCCAATGAATGGTAGCGTTGTCATTATGGAAGGTAGTCTGTTGTCGAGATTTTTTATACTCCAATGGATGGTAGTATTGTAATTATGGAATGTAGTCTGTTGTCGAGATTTTTTTTACTCCAATGGATGGTAGCCTTGTCATTATGGAAGGTAGTCTGTCGTTGAGATTTCTGTTAGTCCAATGGATTGTAGCGTTGTCATTATGGAAGGTAGTCTGTTGTTCAGATTTTTGTTACTTCAATGGATGGTAGCCTTGTCATTATGGAAGGTAGTTTGTTGTCGAGAATATTTTATTCGATTGGATGGTAGGCTTGTCATTATGGAAGGTAGTCTGTTTTTGAGATTTTTGTTATTCCAATGGATGGTAACCTTTTCATTATGGAAGGTAGTATTTTATCGAGATTTTTGTTACTCCAATGGATGATAGCCTTTTCATTATGGAAGGTAGCCTGTTGTCGAAATTTTTTTTACTCCAGTGGATGGTAGCCTTATCATTATGGAAGGTAGTCTGTTGTCGAGATTTTGTTACTCTAATGGATGGTAGCCTTGTCATTAAGGAACATAGTCTGTTGTCGATATTTTTTTTACTCCAATTGATGGTAGCATTGTCATTATGGAAGGTAGTTTGTTTTCGATATTTTTGTTACTCCAATGGATGGTAGCCTTGTCATTATGGAAGGAAGTCTGTTGTTTAGATTTTTGTTATTCCAATGGATGGTAACCTTGCCATTATGGAAGGTAGTCTTTTGTCGAGATTTTTGTTACTCCAATGGATGGTAGCCTTGTCATTATAGAAGGTAGTCTGATGTCGAGATTTTGTTACTTCAATTGATGGTAGCCTTGTCATTATGGAAGGTAGTCTGTTGTTCAGATTTTTGTTACTCCAATGGATGGTAGCCTTGTCATTATGGAAGGTAGTCTGTTGTCGAGAATATTTTATTCCGCTGTATGCTAGGCTTGTCATTATGGAAGGTAGTTTGTTTTTGATATTTTTGTTATTCTGATGGATGGTAACCATGTCATTATGGAAGGTAGTCTATTGTCGAGATTTTTGTTACTCCAATGGATGGTAGCCTTGTCATTATGGAAGGTAGTCTGTTGTCGAGATTTTGTTACTCTAATGGATGGTAGCCTTGTCATTATGGAACATAGTCTGTTGTCAATATTTTTTTTACTCCAATGGATGGTAGCCTTGTCATTAAGGAACATAGTCCGTTGTCGATATTTTTTTTACTCCAATTGATGGTAGCATTGTCATTATGGAAGGTAGTTTGTTTTCGATATTTTTGTTACTCCAATCAATGGTAGCCTTGTCATTATGGAAGGCAAGCTGTTGTTTAGATTTTTGTTATTCCAATGGATGGTAACCTTGCCATTATGGAAGGTAGTCTTTTGTCGAGATTTTTGTTACTCCAATGGATGGTAGCCTTGTCATTATGGAAGGTAGTCTGTTGGTCATATTTTTATTACTCCAATGGATGGTAGCCTTGTCATTATAGAAGGTAGTCTGATGTCGAGATTTTATTACTCCAATTGATGGTAGCCTGGTCATTATGGAAGGTAGTCTGTTGTTTAGATTTTTGTTACTCCAATGGATGGTAGCCTTGTCATTATGGTAGGTAGTCTGTTGTCGAGAATATTTTATTCCGTTGGATGCTAGGCTTGTCATTATGGAAGGTAGTTTGTTTTTGATATTTTTGTTATTCTGATGGATGGTAACCATGTCATTATGGAAGGTAGTCTATTGTCGAGATTTTTGTTACTCCAATGGATGGTAGCCTTGTCATTATGGAAGGTAGTCTGTTGTCGAGATTTTGTTACTCTAATGGATGGTAGCCTTGTCATTATGGAACATAGTCGGTTGTCAATATTTTTTTTACTCCAATGGATGGTAGCATTGTCATTATGGAAGGTAGTTTGTTGTCGATATTTTTGTTACTCCAATGGATGGTAGCCTTGTCATTATGGAAGGTAGTCTGTTTTTTAGATTTTTTTTATTCCAATTGATGGTAACCTTGTCATTCGGGAAGGTAGTCTTTTGTGGAGATTTTTGTTACTCCAATGGATGGTAGCCTTGTCATTATGGAAGGTAGTATGTTTTTCAAATTTTTATTACTCCAATGGATGATAACCGTTTCATTATAGAAGGTACTCTATTGTCGAGAATTTATTACTCCAATGGATGGTAGCCTTGTCATTACGGAAGGTAGTCGATTGTTTAGATTTCTGTTACTCCAAAGGATTGTAGCCTTGTCATTATTGAAGGTAGTCTGTTGTTCTGATTTTTGATACTCCAATGGATGGTAGCCTTGTCATTATGGAAGGTAGTCTGTTGTCGAGAATATTTTATTCCATTGGATGGTAGGCTTGTCATTATGGAAGGTAGTCTGTTTTTGAGATTTTTGTTATTCCAATGGATGGTAACCTTATCATTACTAAAGGTAGTATTTTTACGAGATTTTTGTTACTCCAATGGATGATAGCCTTTTCATTATGGAAGGTAGTCTGTTGTCGAGATTTTTGTTACTCCAATGGATGGTAGCCTTGTCATTATGGAAGGTAGTCTGTTGGTCATATTTTTATTACTCCAATGGATGGTAGCCTTGTCATTATAGAAGGTAGTCTGATGTCGAGATTTTATTACTCCAATTGATGGTAGCCTGGTCATTATGGAAGGTAGTCTGTTGTTTAGATTTTTGTTACTCCAATGGATGGTAGCCTTGTCATTATGGTAGGTAGTCTGTTGTCGAGAATATTTTATTCCGTTGGATGCTAGGCTTGTCATTATGGAAGGTAGTTTGTTTTTGATATTTTTGTTATTCTGATGGATGGTAACCTTGTCATTATGGAAGGTAGTTTATTGTCGAGATTTTTGTTACTCCAATGGATGGTAGCCTTGTCATTATGGAAGGTAGTCTGTTGTCGAGATTTTGTTACTCTAATGGATTGTAGCCTTGTCATTATGGAACATGGTCTGTTGTCGATATTTTTTTTACTCCAATGGATGGTAGCCTTGTCATTATGGAAGTTAGTATGTTGTCGAGATTTTTGATACTCCAATGGATGGTAGCCTTGTCATTATGGAACATAGTCTGTTGTCAATATCTTTGTTACTCCAATGAATGATAGTCTTGTCATTATGCAAGGTAGTCTGTTGTTCAGATTTATGTTACACCAATGGATGGTAGCCTTGTCATTTTGGAAGGTAGTCTGTTGTCAAGATTTTTGATACAACGATGGATGGTAGAGTTGTAATTATGGAATGTAGTCTGTTGTCGAGATTTTTTTTACTCCAATGGATGGTAGCCTTGTCATTATGGAAGGTAGTCTGTCGTTGAGATTTCTGTTAGTCCAATGGATTGTAGCGTTGTCATTATGGAAGGTAGTCTGTTGTTCAGATTTTTGTTACTTCAATGGATGGTAGCCTTGTCATTATGGAAGGTAGTCTGTTGTCGAGAATATTTTATTCGATTGGATGGTAGGCTTGTAATTTATGGAAGGTAGTCTGTTTTTGTGATTTTTATTATTCCAATGGATGGTAACCTTGTCATTATGGAAGGTAGTATTTTATCGAGATTTTTGTTACTCCAATGGATGATAGCCTTTTCATTATGGAAGGTAGCCTGTTGTCGAATTTTTTTTTACTCCAGTGGATGGTAGCCTTGTCATTATGGAAGGTAGTCTGTTGTCGAGATTTTGTTACTCTAATGGATGGTAGCCTTGTCATTAAGGAACATAGTCTGTTGTCGATATTTTTTTTACTCCAACTGATGGTAGCATTGTCATTATGGAAGGTAGTTTGTTTTCGATATTTTTGTTACTCCAATGGATGGTAGCCTTGTCATTATGGAAAGCAGTCTGTTGTTTAGATTTTTGTTATTCCAATGGATGGTAACCTTGCCATTATGGAAGGTAGTCTTTTGTCGAGATTTTTGTTACTCCAATGAATGGTAGCCTTGTCATTATGGAAGGTAGTCTGTTGTTCATATTTTTATTACTCCAATGGATGGTAGCCTTGTCATTATAGAAGGTAGTCTGATGTCGAGATTTTATTACTCCAATTGATGGTAGCCTTGTCATTATGGAAGGTAGTCTGTTGTTCAGATTTTTGTTACTCCAATGGATGGTAGCCTTGTCATTATGGAAGGTAGTCTGTTGTCGAGAATATTTTATTCCGTTGGATGCTAGGCTTGTCATTATGGAAGGTAGTTTGTTTTTGATATTTTTGTTATTCTGATGGATGGTAACCTTGTCATTATGGAAGGTAGTCTATTGTCGAGATTTTTGTTACTCCAAAGGATGGTAGCCTTGTCATTATGGAAGGTAGTCTATTGTCGATATTTTGTTACTCTAATGGATGGTAGCCTTGTCATTAAGGAACATAGTATGTTGTCGATATTTTTTTTACTCCAATTGATGGTAGCATTGTCATTTTGGAAGGTAGTTTGTTTTCGATATTTTTGTTACTCCAATGGATGGTAGCCTTGTCATTATGGAAGGTAGTCTGTTTTTTAGATTTTTTTTATTCCAATTGATGGTAACCTTGTCATTCGGGAAGGTAGTCTTTTGTGGAGATTTTTGTTACTCCAATGGATGGTAGCCTTGTCATTATGGAAGGTAGTATGTTTTTCAAATTTTTATTACTCCAATGGATGATAGCCGTTTCATTATAGAAGGTACTCTATTGTCGAGAATTTATTACTCCAATGGATGGTAGCCTTGTCATTACGGAAGGTAGTCGATTGTTGAGATTTCTGTTACTCCAAAGGATTGTAGCCTTGTCATTATTGAAGGTAGTCTGTTGTTCTGATTTTTGTTACTCCAATGGATGGTAGCCTTGTCATTATGGAAGGTAGTCTGTTGTCGAGAATATTTTATTCCATTGGATGGTAGGCTTGTCATTATGGAAGGTAGTCTGTTTTTGAGATTTTTGTTATTCCAATGGATGGTAACCTTATCATTACTAAAGGTAGTATTTTTACGAGATTTTTGTTACTCCAATGGATGATAGCCTTTTCATTATGGAAGGTAGTCTGTTGTCGAGAATATTTTATTCCGTTGGATGCTAGGCTTGTCATTATGGAAGGTAGTTTGTTTTTGATATTTTTGTTATTCTGATGGATGGTAACCTTGTCATTATGGAAGGTAGTCTATTGTCGAGATTTTTGTTACTCCAAAGGATGGTAGCCTTGTCATTATGGAAGGTAGTCTATTGTCGGTATTTTGTTACTCTAATGGATGGTAGCCTTGTCATTAAGGAACATAGTATGTTGTCGATATTTTTTTTACTCCAATTGATGGTAGCATTGTCATTTTGGAAGGTAGTTTGTTTTCGGTATTTTTGTTACTCCAATGGATGGTGGCCTTGTCATTATAGAAGGCAGTCTGTTGTTTAGATTTTTGTTATTCCAATGGATGGTAACCTTGCCATTATGGAAGGTAGTCTTTTGTCGAGATTTTTGTTACTCCAATGGATGGTAGCCTTGTCATTATGGAAGGTCGTCTGTCGTTGAGATTTCTGTTAGTCCAATGGATTGTAGCGTTGTCATTATGGAAGGTAGTCTGTTGTTCAAATTTTTGTTACTTCAATGGATGGTAGCCTTGTCATTATGGAAGGTAGTCTGTTGTCGAGAATATTTTATTCGATTGGATGGTAGGCTTGTAATTATGGAAGGTAGTCTATTTTTGTGATTTTTATTATTCCAATGGATGGTAACCTTGTCATTATGGAAGGTAGTATTTTATCGAGATTTTTGTTACTCCAATGGATGATAGCCTTTTCATTATGGAAGGTAGCCTGTTGTCGAATTTTTTTTTACTCCAGTGGATGGTAGCCTTGTCATTATGGAAGGTAGTCTATTGTCGAGATTTTGTTACTCTAATGGATGGTAGCCTTGTCATTAAGGAACATAGTCTGTTGTCGATATTTTTTTTACTCCAACTGATGGTAGCATTGTCATTATGGAAGGTAGTTTGTTTTCGATATTTTTGTTACAACAATGGATGGTAGCCTTGTCATTATGGAAGGCAGTCTGTTGTTTAGATTTTTGTTATTCCAATGGATGGTAACCTTGCCATTATGGAAGGTAGTCTTTTGTCGAGATTTTTATTACTCCAATGGATGGTAGCCTTGTCATTATGGAAGGTAGTCTGTTGTTCATATTTTTATTACTCCAATGGATGGTAGCCTTGTCATTATAGAAGGTAGTCTGATGTCGAGATTTTATTACTCCAATTGATGGTAGCCTTGTCATTATGGAAGGTAGTCTGTTGTTCAGATTTTTGTTACTCCAATGGATGGTAGCCTTGTCATTATGGAAGGTAGTCTGTTGTCGAGAATATTTTATTCCGTTGGATGCTAGGCTTGTCATTATGGAAGGTAGTTTGTTTTTGATATTTTTGTTATTCTGATGGATGGTAACCTTGTCATTATGGAAGGTAGTCTATTGTCGAGATTTTTGTTACTCCAAAGGATGGTAGCCTTGTCATTATGGAAGGTAGTCTGTTGTCGATATTTTGTTACTCTAATGGATGGTAGCCTTGTCATTAAGGAACATAGTATGTTGTCGATATTTTTTTTACTCCAATTGATGGTAGCATTGTCATTTTGGAAGGTAGTTTGTTTTCGATATTTTTGTTACTCCAATGGATGGTGGCCTTGTCATTATAGAAGGCAGTCTGTTGTTTAGATTTTTGTTATTCCAATGGATGGTAACCTTGCCATTATGGAAGGTAGTCTTTTGTCGAGATTTTTGTTACTCCAATGGATGGTAGCCTTGTCATTATGGAAGGGAGTCTGTTGTTCATATTTTTATTACTCCAATGGATGGTAGCCTTGTCATTAGAGAAGGTAGTCTGATGTCGAGATTTTGTTACTCCAATTGATGGTAGCCTTGTCATTATGGTAGGTAGTCTGTTGTTCATATTTTTGTTACTCCAATGGATGGTAGCCTTGTCATTATGGAAGGTACTCTGTTGTCGAGAATATTTTATTCCATTGGATGGTAGGCTTGTCATTATGGAAGGTAGTCTGTTTTTGAGATTTTTGTTATTCCAATGGATGGTAACCTTATCATTACTAAAGGTAGTATTTTTTCGAGATTTTTGTTACTCCAATGGATGATAGCCTTTTCATTATGGAAGGTAGTATGTTGTCAATATTTTTGTTACTCCAAGGATGGTAGCCTTGTCATTATGGAAGGTAGTCTGTTGTCGAGATTTTGTTACTCAAATGGATTGTAGCCTTGTCACTATGGAACATGGTCTGTTGTCGATATTTTTTTTACTCCAATGGATAGTAGCCTTGTCATTATGGAAGTTAGTATGTTGTCGAGATTTTTGATACTCCAATGGATGGTAGCCTTGTCATTATGGAACATAGTCTGTTGTCAATATCTTTGTTACTCCAATGGATGATAGTCTTGTCATTATGCAAGGTAGCCTGTTTTTCAGATTTATGTTACACCAATGGATGGTAGCCTTGTCATTATAGAAGGTAGTCTGTTGTCGAGATTTTTGATACAAAAATGGATGGTAGAGTTGTAATTATGGAATGTAGTCTGTTGTCGAGATTTTTTTTACTCCAATGGATGGTAGCCTTGTCATTATGGAAGGTAGTCTGTCGTTGAGATTTCTGTTAGTCCAATGGATTTTAGCGTTGTCATTATGGAAGGTAGTCTGTTGTTCAAATTTTTGTTACTTCAATGGATGGTAGCCTTGTCATTATGGAAGGTAGTCTGTTGTCGAGAATATTTTATTCGATTGGATGGTAGGCTTGTCATTATGGAAGGTAGTCTGTTTTTGAGATTTTTATTATTCCAATGGATGGTAACCTTGTCATTATGGAAGTTAGTATTTTATCGAGATTTTTGTTACTCCAATGGATGATAGCCTTTTCAATATGGAAGGGTGCCTGTTGTCGAATTTTTTTTACTCTAGTGGATGGTAGCCTTGTCATTATGGAAGGTAGTCTGTTGTCGACATTTTTTTACTCTAATGGATGGTAGCCTTGTCATTAAGGAACATATTCTGTTGTCGATATTTTTTTTACTCCAACTGATGGTAGCATTGTCATTATGGAAGGTAGTTTGTTTTCGAGATTTTTGTTACTCCAATGGATGGTAGCCTTGTCATTATGGAAGGTAGTCTGTTGTTCATATTTTTATTACTCCAATGGATGGTAGCCTTGTCATTATAGAAGGTAGTCTGATGTCGAGATTTTATTACTCCAATTGATAGTAGCCTTGTCATTATGGAAGGTAGTCTGTTGTTTAGATTTTTGTTACTCCAATGGATGGTAGCCTTGTCATTATGGAAGGTAGTCTGTTGTCGAGAATATTTTATTCCATTGGATGCTAGGCTTGTCATTATGGAAGGTAGTTTGTTTTTGATATTTTTGTTATTCTGATGGATGGTAACCTTGTCATTATGGAAGGTAGTCTATTGTCGAGATTTTTGTTACTCCAATGGATGGTAGCCTTGTCATTATGGAAGGTAGTCTGTTGTCGAGATTTTGTTACTCTAATGGATGGTAGCCTTGTCATTAAGGAACATAGTATGTTGTCGATATTTTTTTTACTCCAATTGATGGTAGCATTTTCATTTTGGAAGGTAGTCTGTTGTTCATATTTTTGTTACTCCAATGGATGGTAGCCTTGTCATTATAAAAGGCAGTCTGTTGTTTAGATTTTTGTTATTCGAATGGATGGTAACCTTGCCATTATGGAAGGTAGTCTTTTGTCGAGATTTTTGTTACTCCAATGGATGGTAGCCTTGTCATTATGGAAGGTAGTCTGTTGTTCATATTTTTATTACTCCAATGGATGGTAGCCTTGTCATTATAGAAGGTAGTCTGATGTCGAGATTTTGTTACTCCAATTGATGGTAGCCTTGTCATTATGGAAGGTAGTCTGTTGTTCATATTTTTGTTACTCCAATGGATGGTAGCCTTGTCATTATGGAAGGTAGTCTGTTGTCGAGAGTATTTTATTCCATTGGATGGTAGGCTTGTCATTATGGAAGGTAGTTTGTTTTTGAGATTTTTGTTATTCCAATGGATGGTAACCTTATCATTACTAAAGGTAGTATTTTTTCGAGATTTTTGTTACTCCAATGGATGATAGCCTTTTCATTATGGAAGGTAGTTTGTTGTCGATATTTTTGTTACTCCAAGGATGGTAGCCTTGTCATTATAGAAGGTAGTCTGTTGTCGAGATTTTGTTACTCTAATGGATTGTAGCCTTGTCATTATGGAAGTTAGTATGTTGTCGAGATTTTTGATACTCCAATGGATGGTAGCCTTGTCATTATGGACCATAGTCTGTTGTCAATATCTTTGTTACTCCAATGGATGAGAGTCTTGTCATTATGCAAGGTATTCTGTTGTTCAAATTTATGTTACACCAATGGATGGTAGCCTTGTCATTATGGAAGGTAGTCTGTTGTCGAGATTTTTGATACAACAATGGATGGTAGAGTTGTAATTATGTAATGTAGTCTGTTGTCGAGATTTTTTTTACTCCAATGGATGGTAGCCTTGTCATTATCGAAGGTAGTCTGTCGTTGAGGTTTCTGTTAGTCCAATGGATTGTAGCGTTGTCATTATGGAAGGAGGTATGTTGTTCAGATTTTTGTTACTTCAATGGATGGTAGCCTTGTCATTATGGAAGGTAGTCTGTTGTCGAGAATATTTTATTCGATTGGATGGTAGGCTTGTCATTATAGAAGGTAGTCTGTTTTAGAGATTTTTATTATTCCAATGGATGGTAACCTTGTCATTATGGAAGGTAGTATTTTATCGAGATTTTTGTTACTCCAATGGATGATAGCCTTTTCATTATGGAAGGTAGCCTGTTGTCGAATTTTTGTTTACTCCAGTGGATGGTAGCCTTGTCATTATGGAAGGTAGTCTGTTGCCGAGATTTTGTTACTCTAATGGATGGTAGCCTTGTCATTATGGAACATAGTCTGTTGTCGATATTTTTTTTACTCCAACTGATGGTAGCATTGTCATTATGGAAGGTAGTTTGTTTTCGATATTTTTGTTACTCCAATGGATGGTAGCCTTGTCATTATGGAAGGCAGTCTGTTGTTTAGATTTTTGTTATTCCAATGGATGGTAACCTTGCCATTATGGAAGGTAGTCTTTTGTCGAGATTTTTGTTACTCCAATGGATGGTAGCCTTGTCATTATGGAAGGTAGTCTGTTGTTCATATTTTTATTTCTCCAATGGATGGTAGCCTTGTCATTATCGAAGGTAGTCTGATGTCGAGATTTTCTTACTCCAATTGATGGTAGCCTTTTCATTATGGAAGGTAGTCTGTTGTTCATATTTTTGTTACTCCAATGGATGGGAGCCTTGTCATTATGGAAGGTAGTCTGTTGTCGAGAATATTTTATTCTATTGGATGGTAGGCTTGTCATTATGGAATGTAGTCTGTTTTTGAGATTTTTGTTATTCCAATGGATGGTAACCTTATCATTACTATAGGTAGTATTTTTTCGAGATTTTTGTTACTCCAATGGATGATAGCCTTTTCATTATGGAAGGTAGTCTGTTGTCGATATTTTTGTTACTCCAAGGATGGTAGCCTTGTCATTATGGAAGGTAGTCTGTTGTCGAGATTTTGTTACTCTAATGGACTGTAGCCTTGTCATTATGGAACATGGTCTGTTGTCGATATTTTTTTTACTCCAATGGATGGTAGCCTTGTCATTATGGAAGATAGTATGTTGTCGAGATTTTTGATACTCCAATGTATGGTAGCCTTGTCATTATGGACCATAGTCTGTTGTCAATATCTTTGTTACTCCAATGGATGATAGTCTTGTCATTATGCAAGGTAGTCTGTTGTTCAGATTTATGTTACACCAATGGATGGTAGCCTTGTCAATATGGAAGGTAGTCTGTTGTCGAGATTTTTGATACAACAATGGATGGTAGAGTTGTAATTATGGAATGTAGTCTGTTGTCGAGATTTTTTTTACTCCAATGGATGGTAGCCTTGTCATTATGGAAGGTAGTCTATCGTTGAGATTTTTGTTATTCCAATGGATGGTAACCTTTTCATTATGGAAGGTAGTATTTTGTCGAGATTTTTGTTACTCCAATGGATGGTAGCCTTGTCATTATGGAAGGTAGTCTGTTGTCGAGAATATTTTATTCGATTGGATGGTAGGCTTGTCATTATGGAAGGTAGTCTGTTTTTGAGATTTTTGTTATTCCAATGGATGGTAACCTTGTCATTATGGAAGGTAGTATTTTATCGAGATTTTTGTTACTCCAATGGATGATAGCCTTTTCATTATGGAAGGTAGCCTGTTGTCGAATTTTTTTTTACTCCAGTGGATGGTAGCCTTGTCATTATGGAAGGTAGTCTGTTGTCGAGATTTTATTACTCTAATGGATGGTAGCCTTGTCATTAAGGAACATAGTTTGTTGTCGATATTTTTTTACTCCAACTGATGGTAGCATTGTCATTATGGAAGGTAGTTTGTTTTCGATATTTTAGTTACTCCAATGGATGGTAGCCTTGTCATTATAGAAGGCAGTCTGTTGTTTAGATTTTTGTTATTCCAATGGATGGTAACCTTTCCATTATGGAAGGTAGTCTTTTGTCGAGATTTTTGTTACTCCAATGGATGGTAGCCTTGTCATTATGGAAGGTAGTCTGTTGTTCATATTTTTATTACTCCAATGGATGGTAGCCTTGTCATTATAGAAGGTAGTCTGATGTCGAGATATTTTTTCTCCAATTGATGGTAGCCTTGTCATTATGGAAGGTAGTCTGTTGTTCAGATTTTTGTTACTCCAATGGATGGTAGCCTTGTCATTATGGAAGGTAGTCTGTTGTCGAGAATATTTTATTCCGTTGGATGCTAGGCTTGTCATTATGGAAGGTAGTTTGTTTTTGATATTTTTGTTATTCTGATGGACTGTAACCTTGTCATTATGGAAGGTAGTCTATTGTCGAGATTTTTGTTACTCCAATGGATGGTAGCCTTGTCATTATGGAAGGTAGTCTGTTGTCGAGATTTTGTTACTCTAATGGATGGTAGCCTTGTCATTATGGAACATAGTCTGTTGTCAATATTTTTTTTACTCCAATGGATGGTAGCATTGTCATTATGGAAGGTAGTTTGTTTTCGATATTTTTGTTACTCCAATGGATGGTAGCCTTGTCATTATGGAAGGTAGTCTGTTTTTTAGATTTTTGTTATTCCAATGGATGGTAACCTTGTCATTCGGGAAGGTAGTCTTTTGTGGAGATTTTTGTTACTCCAATGGATGGTAGCCTTGTCGTTATGGAAGGTAGTATGTTGTTCAAATTTTTATTACTCCAATGGATGGTAGCTGTTTCATTATAGAAGGTACTCTATTGTCGAGATTTTATTACTCCAATGGATGGTAGCCTTGTCATTACGGAAGGTAGTCGATTGTTGAGATTTCTGTTACTCCAAAGGATTATAGCCTTGTCATTATGGAAGGTAGTCTGTTGTTCTGATTTTTGTTACTCCAATGGATGGTAGCCTTGTCATTATGGAAGGTAGTCTGTTGTGGAGAATATTTTATTCCATTGGATGGTAGGCTTGTCATTATGGAAGGTAGTCTGTTTTTGAGATTTTTGTTATTCCAATGGATGGTAACCTTATCATTACTAAAGGTAGTATTTTTTCGAGATTTATGTTACTCCAATGGATGATAGCCTTTTCATTATGGAAGGTAGTCTGTTTTCTATATTTTTGTTACTCCAAGGTTGGTAGCCTTGTCATTATGGAAGGTAGTATGTTGTCGAGTTTTTGTTACACTAATGGATTGTAGCCTTGTCATTATGGAACATGGTCTGTTGTCGATATTTTTTTTACTCCAATGGATGGTAGCCTTGTCATTATGGAAGTTAGTCTGTTGTCAAGATTTTTGATACTCCAATGGATGGTAGCCTTGTCATTATGGAACATAGTCTGTTGTCAATATCTTTGTTACTCCAATGGATGATAGTCTTGTCATTATGCAAGGTAGTCTATTGTTCAGATTTATGTTACACCAATGGATGGTAGCCTTGTCATTATGGAAGGTAGTCTATTGTCGAGATTTTTGTTATTCCAATGGATGGTAGCCTTGTCATTATTGAAGGTAGTTGGTCATTGAGATTTCTGTAACTTCAATGGATTGTAGCCTTGTCATTATGGAAGGTAGTCTGTTGTCGAGAATATTTTATTCCATTGGATGGTAGGCTTGTCATTATGGAAGGTAGTCTGTTTTTGAGATTTTTGTTATTCCAATGGATGGTAACCTTGTCATTATGGAAGGTAGCATTTTGTCGAGATTTTTGTTACTCCAATGGATGATAACCTTGTCATTATGGAACGTAGTCTGTTGTCGAGATTTTTGTTACTCCAATGGATGGTAGCCTTGTCATTATGGAAGGTAGTCTGTTGTCGAGATTTTTTTACTCTAATGGATGGTAGCCTTGTCATTATGGAACATTGTCTGTTGTCGATATTTTTTTTACTCCAATGGATGGTAGCCTTGTCATTATGGAAGGTAGTCTGTTGTCGAGATTTTTGATACTCCAATAGATGGTAGCCTTGTAATTATGGAATGTAGTTTGTTGTCGAGATATTTTTTACTCCAATGGATGGTAGCCTTGTCATTATGGAAGGTAGTATGTCATTGAGATTTCTGTTACTCCAATGGATTGTAGCCTTATCATTATGGAAGGTAGTCTGTTGTTCAGATTTTTGTTACTCCAATGGATGGTAGGCTTGTCATTATGGAAGGTAGTCTGTTGTCGAGAATATTTTATTCCATTGAATGGTAGGCTTGTCATTATGGAAGGTAGTCTGTTTTTGAGATTTTGGTTATTCCAATGGATGGTAACCTTGTCCATATGGAAGGTAGTATTTTATCGAGATTTTTGTTACTCCTATGGATGATAGCCTTGTCATTATGGAAGGTAGTCTGTTGTCGAGATTTTTTTTACTCCAACGGATGGTAGCCTTGTCATTATGGAAGGTAGTTTGTTGTCGAGCTTTTGTTACTCTAATGGATGGTAGCCTTGTCATTAAGGAACATAGTCTGTTGTCGATATTTTTTTACTCTAATTGATGGTAGCATTGTCATTATGGAAGGTAGTTTGTTGTTGATATTTTTGTTACCCCAATGGATGGTAGCCTTGTCATTATGGAAGGCAGTTTGTTGTTTAGATTTTTGTTATTCCAATGGATGGTAACCTTGTCATTATGGAAGGTAGTCTTTTGTCGAAATTTTAGTTACTCCAATGGATGGTACCCTTGTCATTATGGAAGGTAGTCTATTGTCGAGATTTTTTTACTCTAATGGATGGTAGCCTTGTCATTATGGAACATAGTCTGTTTTCGATATTTTTTTTACTCCAATGGATGGTAGCCTTGTCATTATAGCAGGTAGTCTGTTGTCGATATTTTTGATACTCCAATGGATGGTAGCCTTGTAATTATGGAATGTAGTCTGTTGTCGAGATATTTTTTACTCCTATGGATGGTAGCCTTGTCATTATGGAAGGTAGTCTGTCGTTGAGATTTCTGTTACTCCAATGGATGGTAGCCTTGTCATTATGGAAGGTAGTCTGTTGTCGAGAATATTTTATTCCATTGGATGCTAGGCTTGTCATTATGGAAGGTAGTCTGTTTTTGATATTTATGTTATTCCAATGGATGGTAACCTTGTCATTATGGAAGGTAGTATTTTGTCGAGATTTTTGTTACTCCAATGGATGATGGCCTTGTCATTATGGAAGGTAGTCTATTGTCGAGATTTTTGTTACTCCAATGGATGGTAGCCTTGTCATTATGTAAGTTAGTCTGTTGTCGATATTTTTGTTACTCCAAGGATGGTAGCCTTGTCATTATGGAAGGTAGTTTGTTGTCGAGATTTTGTTACTCCAATGGATGGTAGCCTTGTCATTATGGAACATAGTCTGTATTCGGTATTTTTTTACTCCAATGGATGGTAGCCTTGTCATTATGGAAGGTTGTCTGTCGTCGAGATTTTTGATACTCCGATAGATGGTAGCCTTGTCATTATGGAACATGGTCTGTTGTCGATATTTTTTTTACTCCAATGTATGGTAGCCTTGTCATTATGGAAGTTAGTCTGTTGTCGAGATTTTTGATACTCCAATGGATGGTAGCCTTGTCATTATAGAACATAGTCTGTTGTCAATATCTTTGTTACTCCAATGGATGATAGTCTTGTCATTATGCAAGGTAGTCTGTTGTTCAGATTTATGTTACACCAATGGATGGTAGCCTTGTCATTATGGAAGGTAGTCTATTGTCGAGATTTTTGTTATTCCAATGGATGGTATCCTTGTCATTATTGAAGGTAGTCGGTCATTGAGATTTCTGTTACTTCAATGGATTGTAGCCTTGCCATTATGGAAGGTAGTCTGTTGTCGAGAATATTTTATTCCATTGGATGGTAGGCTTGTCATTATGGAAGGTAGTTTGTTTTTGAGATTTTTGTTATTCCAATGGATGGTAACCTTGTCATTATGGAAGGTAGTATTTTGTCGAGATTTTTGTTACTCCAATGGATGATAACCTTGTCATTATGGAAGGTAGTCTGTTGTCGAGATTTTTGTTACTCCAATGGATGGTAGCCTTGTCATTATGGAAGGTAGTCTGTTGTCAAGATTTTTTTACTCTAATGGATGGTAGTCTTGTCATTATGGAACATAGTCTGTTGTCGATATTTTTTTTACTCTAATGGATGGTAGCCTTGTCATTATGGAAGGTAGTCTGTTGTCGAGATTTTTGATACTCCAATGGATGATAACCTTGTAATTATGGAATGTAGTCTGTTGTCGAGATATTTTTTACTCCAATGGATGGTAGCCTTGTCATTATGGAAGGTAGTATGTCGTTGAGATTTCTGTTACTCCAATGGATTGTAGCCTTGTCATTATGGAAAGTAGTCTGTTGTTCAGATTTTTGTTACTCCAATGGATGGTAGCCTTGTCATTATGGAAGGTAGTCTATTGTCGAGAATATTTTATTCCATTGGATGGTAGGCTTGTCATTATGGAAGGTAGTCTGTTTTTGAGATTTTGGTTATTCCAATGGATGGTAACCTTGTCATTATGGAAGGTAGTATTTTATCGAGATTTTTGTTACTCCAATGGATGATAGCCTTGTCATTATGGAAGGTAGTTTGCGGTCGAGATTTTTTTTACTCCAATGGATGGTAGCCTTGTCATTATGGAAGGTAGATTGTTGTCGAGCTTTTGTTACTCTAATGGATGGTAGCCTTGTCATTAAGGAACATAGTCTATTGTCGATATTTTTTTTACTCTAATTGATGGTAGCATTGTCATTATGGAAGGTAGTTTGTTGATGATATTTTTGTTACTCCAATGGATGGTACCCTTGTCATTATGGAAGGTAGTCTATTGTCGAGATTTTTTTACTCTAATGGATGGTATCCTTGTCATTATGGAACATAGTCTGTTGTGGATATTTTTTTTACTCCAATGGATGGTAGCCTTGTCATTTTAGCAGGTAGTCTGTTGTGGATATTTTTGATACTCCAATGGATGGTAGCCTTGTAATTATGGAATGTAGTCTGTTGTAGAGATATTTTTTACTCCTATGGATGGTAGCCTTGTCATTATGGAAGGTAGTCTGTCGTTGAGATTTCTGTTACTCCAACGGATTGTAGCCTTGTCATTGTGGAAGGTAGTCTGTTTTTCATATTTTAATTACTCCAATGGATGGTAGCCTTGTCATTATAGAAGGTAGTTTGATGTCGATATTTTGTTACTCCAATGGATGGTAGCCTTGTCATTATGGAAGGTAGTCTGTTGTTCAGAATTTTGTTACTCCAATGGATGGTAGCCTTGTCATTATGGAAGGTAGTCTGTTGTCGAGAATATTTTATTCCATTGGATGGTAGGCTTGTCATTATGGAAGGTAGTCTGTTTTTGATATTTATGTTATTCCAATGGATGGTAACCTTGTCATTATGGAAGGTAGTATTTTGTCGAGATTTTTGTTACTCCAATGGATGATGGCCTTGTCATTATATGAGGTAGTTTTTTGTCGAGATTTTTGTTACTCCAATGGATGGTAGCCTTGTCATTATGGAAGGTAGTTTGTTGTCGAGATTTTGTTACTCTAATGGATGGTATCCTTGTCATTATGGAACATAGTCTGTATTCGATATTTATTTTACTCCAATGGATGGTAGCCTTGTCATTATGGAAGGTAGTTTGACGTCGAGATTTTTGATACTCCAATGGATGGTAGCCTTGTCATTATGGAACATGGTCTGTTGTCGATATTTTTGTTACTCCAATTGATGGTAGCCTTGTCATTATAGAAGGTAGTTTGATGTCGAGATTCTGTTACTCCAATGGATGGTAACCTTGTCATTATGGAAGGTAGTCTGTTTTCGAGAATATTTTATTCCATTGGATGGTAGGCTTGTCATTATGGAAGGTAGTCTGTTCTTGAGATTTTTGTTATTCCAATGGAAGGTAACCTTGTCATTATGGAAGGTAGTATTTTGTCGAGATTTTTGTTACTCCATTGGATGATAGCCTTGTCATTATGGAAGGTAGTCTGTTGTCGAGATTTTTTTTATTCCAATGGATGGTAGCCTTGTCATTATGGAAGGTAGTCTGTCGTTGAGATTTCTGTTACTCCAATGGATTGTAGCCTTGTCATTATGAAAGGTAGTCTGTTGTTCAGATTTTTGTTACTCCAATGGATGGTAGCCTTGTCATTATGGAAGGTAGTCTGTTGTCGAAATTTTTGATACTCCAATGGATGGTAGCCTTGTAATTATGGAATGTAGTCTGTTGTCGAGATATTTTTTACTCCAATGGATGGTAGCCTTGTTATTATGGAAGGTAGTCAATCGTTGAGATTTCTGTTACTCCAATGAATTGTAGCCTTGTCATTATGGAAGGTAGTCTGTTGTTCAGATTTTTGTTACTCCAATGGATGGTAGCCTTGTCATTATGGAAGGTAGTCTGTTGTTGAGAATATTTTATTCCATTGGATGGTAGGCTTGTCATTATGGAAGGTAGTATGTTTTTGAAATTTTTGTTATTCCAATGGATGGTAACCTTGTCATTATGGAAGGTAGTATTTTATCGAGATTTTTGTTACTCCAATGGATGATAGCCTTGTCATTATGGAAGGTAGTCTGTTGTAGAGATTTTTTTTACTCCAATTGATGGTAGCCTTGTCATTATGGAAGGTAGTCTGTTGTCGAGATTTTGTTAATCTAATGGATGGTAGCGTTGTCATTAAGGAACATAGTCTGTTGTCGATATTTTTTTTACTCTAATTGATGGTAGCACTGTCATTATGGAAGGTAGTTTGTTGTTGATATTTTTGTTACTCCAATGGATGCAAGCCTTGTCATTATGGAAGGCAGTCTGTTGTTTAGATTTTTGTTATTCCAATGGATGGTAATCTTGTCATTATGGAAGGTAGTCTTTTGTCGAGATTTTTGTTACTCTAATGGATGGTACCCTTGTCATTATGGAGGGTAGTATGTTGTCGAGATTTTTTTACTATAATGGATGGGAGCCTTGTCATTATGGAACATAGTCTTTTGTCGATATTTTTTTTACTCCAATGGATGGTAGCCTTGTCATTATGGTAGGTAGTCTGTTGTCGAGATTTTTGATACTCCAATGGATGGTAGCCTTTTAATTATGGAATGTAGTCTGTTGTCGAGATATTTTTTACTCCAATGGATGGTAACCTTGTCATTATGGAAGGTAGTCTGTCGTTGAGATTTCTGTTACTCCAATGGATTGTAGCCTTGTCATTATTGAAGGTAGTCTGTTGTTCATATTTTTGTTACTCCAATGGATGGTAGCCTTGTCATTATGGAAGGTAGTCTGTTGTCGAGAATATTTTATTCCATTGGATGGTAGGCTTGTCATTATGGAAGGTAGTCTGTTTTTGAAATTTTTGTTATTCCAATGGATGGTAACCTTGTCATTATGGAAGGTAGTCTTTTGTCGAGATTTTGGTTACTCCAATGGATGTTACCCTTGTCATTATGGAAGGTAGTCTGTTGTCGAGATTTTTTTACTCTAATGGATGGGACCCTTGTCATTATGGAACATAGTCTGTTGTCGATATTTTTTTTACTCCAATGGATGGTAGCCTTGTCATCATGGAAGGTAGTATGTTGTCGATATTTTTGATACTCCAATGGATGGTAGCCTTGTCATTATGGAACATAGTCTGTTGTCGATATTTTTTTTACTCCAATGGATGGTAGCCTTGTCATTATGGAAGGTAGTATGTTGTCGATATTTTTGATACTCCAATGGATGGTAGCCTTGTCATTATGGAACATAGTCTGTTGTCGAGATTTTGTTACTCCAATGGATGATAGCCTTGTCATTATGCAAGGTAGACTGTTGTTCAGATTTTTGTTACTCCAATGGATGGTAGCCTTGTCATTATGGAAGGTAGTCTGTTGTCGAGATTTTTGTTACTCCAATGGATGGTAGCCTTGTCATTATGGAAGGTAGTCTGTTGTCAATATTTTTGATACTCCAATGGATGGTAGCCTTGTAATTATGGAATGTAGTCTGTTGTCGAGATTTTTTTTACTCCAATGGATGGTAGCCTTGTCATTATGGAAGGTAGTCTGTCGTTGAGATTTCTGTTACTCCAATGGATTGTAGCCTTGTCACTATGGAAGGTAGTCTGTTGTTCAGATTTTTTTTACTCCAATGGATGGTAGCCTTGTCCTTATGGAACGTAGTATGTTGTCGAGATTTTTTTACTCTAATGGATGGTAGCCTTGTCATTATGGAACATAGTCTGTTGTCGATATTTTTTTTTTCTCTAATGGATGGTAGCCTTGTCATTATGGAAGGTAGTCTGTTGTCGAGATTTTTGGTACTCCAATGTATGGTAGCCTTGTCATTATGGAAGGTAGTCTGTTGTCGAGAATATTTTATTCCATTGGATGGTAGGCTTGTCATTATGGAAGGTAGTCTATTTTTGAATTTTTTGTTATTCCAATGGATGGTAACCTTGTCATTATGGAAGGTAGTATTTTATCAAGATTTTTGTTACTCAAATGGATGATAGCCTTGTCATTTTGGAAGTTAGTCTGTTGTCGAGTTTTTTTTTACTCCAATGGATGGTAGCCTTGTCATTATGGAAGGTAGTCTGTTGTCGAGATTTTGTTACTCTAATGGATGGTAGCCTTGTCATTAAGGAACATAGTTTGTTGTCGATATTTTTTTTACTCTAATTGATGGTAGCATTGTCATTATGGAAGGTAGTTTGTTGTTGATATTTTTGTTACTCCAATGGATGCAAGCCTTGTCATTATGAAAGGCAGTCTGTTGTTTAGATTTTTGTTATTCCATTGGATGGTAACCTTGTCATTATGGAAGGTTGTCTTTTGTCGAGATTTTTGTTACTCCAATGGATGGTACCCTTGTCATTATGGAAGGTAGTCAGTTGTCGAGATTTTTTTACTCTAATGGATGGGAGCCTTGTCATTATGGAACATAGTCTTTTGTCGATATTTTTTTTTCTCCAATGGATGGTAACCTTGTCATTATGGTAGGTAGTCTGTTGTCGAGATTTTTGATACTCCAATGGATGGTAGCCTTGTAATTATGGAATGTAGTCTGTTGTCGAGATATTTTTTACTCCAATGGATGGTAACCTTGTCATTATGGAAGGTAGTCTGTCGTTGAGATTTTTGTTACTCCAATGGATTGTAGCCTTGTCATTATTAAAGGTAGTCTGTTATTCATATTTTTGTTACTCCAATGGATGGTAGCCTTGTCATTATGGAAGGTAGTCTGTTGTCGAGAATATTTTATTCCATTGGATGGTAGGCTTGTCATTATGGAAGGTAGTCTGTTTTTGAAATTTTTGTTATTCCAATGGATGGTAACCTTGTCATTATGGAAGGTAGTCTTTTGTCGAGATTTTGGTTACTCCAATGGATGGTACCCTTGTCATTATGGAAGGTAGTCTGTTGTCGAGATTTTTTTACTCTAATGGATGGGAGCCTTGTCATTATGGAACATAGTCTGTTGTCGATATTTTTTTTACTCCAATGGATGGTAGCTTTGTCATTATGGAAGGTAGTATGTTGTCGATATTTTTGATACTCCAATGGATGGTAGCCTTGTCATTATGGAACATAGTCTGTTGTCGATATTTTTTTTACTCCAATGGATGGTAGCCTTGTCATTATGGAAGGTAGTATGTTGTCGATATTTTTGATACTCCAATGGATGGTAGCCTTGTCATTATGTAACATAGTCTGTTGTCGAGATTTTGTTACTCCAATGGATGATAGCCTTGTCATTATGCAAGGTAGACTGTTGTTCAGATTTTTGTTACTCCAATGGATGGTAGCCTTGTCATTATGGAAGGTAGTCTGTTGTCGAGATTTTTGTTACTCCAATGGATGGTAACCTTGTCATTATGGAAGGTAGTCTGTTGTCAATATTTTTGATACTCCAATGGATGGTAGCCTTGTAATTATGGAATGTAGTCTGTTGTAGAGATTTTTTTTACTCCAATGGATGGTAGCCTTGTCATTATGGAAGGTAGTCTGTCGTTGAGATTTCTGTTACTCCAATGGATTGTAGCCTTGTCACTATGGAAGGTAGTCTGTTGTTCAGATTTTTTTTACTCCAATGGATGGTAGCCTTGTCATTATGGAACGTAGTATGTTGTCGAGATTTTTTTACTCTAATGGATGGTAGCCTTGTAATTATGGAACATAGTCTGTTGTCGATATTTTTTTTCTCTAATGGATGGTAGCCTTGTCATTATGGAAGGTAGTCTGTTGTCGAGATTTTTGGTACTCCAATGTATGGTAGCCTTGTCATTATGGAAGGTAGTCTGTTGTCGAGAATATTTTATTCCATTGGATGGTAGGCTTGTCATTATGGAAGGTAGTCTGTTTTTGAATTTTTTGTTATTCCAATGGATGGTAACCTTGTCATTATGGAAGGTAGTATTTTTTCAAGATTTTTGTTACTCCAATGGATGATAGCCTTGTCATTATGGAAGTTAGTCTGTTGTCGAGTTTTTTTTTACTCCAATGGATGGTAGCCTTGTCATTATGGAAGGTAGTCTGTTGTCGAGATTTTGTTACTCTAATGGATGGTAGCCTTGTCCTTAAGGAACATAGTTTGTTGTCGATATTTTTTTTACTCTAATTGATGGTAGCATTGTCATTATGGAAGGTAGTTTGTTGTTGATATTTTTGTCACTTCAATGGATGCAAGCCTTGTCATTATGAAAGGCAGTCTGTTGTTTAGATTTTTGTTATTCCAATGGATGGTAACCTTGTCATTATGGAAGGTAGTCTTTTGTCGAGATTTTTGTTACTCCAATGGATGGTACCCTTGTCATTATGGAAGGTAGTCTGTTGTCGAGATTTTTTTACTCTAATGGATGGGAGCCTTGTCATTATGGAACATAGTCTTTTGTCGATATTTTTTTTACTCCAATGGATGGTAGCCTTGTCATTATGGTAGGTAGTTTGTTGTCGAGATTTTTGATACTCCAATGGATGGTAGCCTTGTAATTATGGAATGTAGTCTGTTGTCGAGATATTTTTTACTCCGATGGATGGTAACCTTGTCATTATGGAAGGTAGTCTGTCGTTGAGATTTCTGTTACTCCAATGGATTGTAGCCTTGTCATTATTGAAGGTAGTCTGTTGTTCATATTTTTGTTACTCCAATGGATGGTAGCCTTGTCATTATGGAAGGTAGTATGTTGTCGAGAATATTTTATTCCATTGGATGGTAGGCTTGTCATTATGGAAGGTAGTCTGTTTTTGAAATTTTTGTTATTCCAATGGATGGTAACCTTGTCATTATGGAAGGTAGTATTTTGTCGAGATTTTTGTTACTCCAATGGATGGTACCCTTGTCATTATGGAAGGTAGTCTGTTGTCGAGATTTTTTTACTCTAATGGATGGGAGCCTTGTCATTATTGAAAATATTCTGTTGTCGATATTTTTTTTACTCCAATGGATGGTAGCCTTGTCATTATGGTAGGTAGTCTATTGTCGAGATTTTTGATACTCCAATGGATGGTAGCCTTGTCATTATGGAAGGTAGTCTGTTGTCGAGATTTTTGATACTCCAATGGATGGTAGCCTTGTAATTATGGAATGTAGTCTGTTGTCGAGATATTTTTTACTCCAATGGATGGTAGCCTTGTCATTATGGAAGGTAGTCAGTCGTTGAGATTTCTGTTACTCCAATGGATTGTAGCCTTGTCATTATTGAAGGTAGTCTGTTGTTCAGATTTTTGTTACTCCAATGGATGGTAGCCTTGTCATTATGGAAGGTAGTCTGTTGTTGAGAATATTTTATTCCATTGGATGGTAGGCTTGTCATTATGGAAGGTAGTATGTTTTTGAAATTTTTGTTATTCCAATGGATGGTAACCTTGTCATTATGGAAGGTAGTATTTTATCGAGATTTTTGTTACTCCAATGGATGATAGCCTTGTCATTATGGAAGGTAGTCTGTTGTAGAGATTTTTTTTACTCCAATTGATGGTAGCCTTGTCATTATGGAAGGTAGTCTGTTGTCGAGATTTTGTTAATCTAATGGATGGTAGCGTTGTCATTAAGGAACATAGTCTGTTGTCGATATTTTTTTTACTCTAATTGATGGTAGCATTGTCATTATGGAAGGTAGTTTGTTGTTGATATTTTTGTTACTCCAATGGATGCAAGCCTTGTCATTATGGAAGGCAGTCTGTTGTTTAGATTTTTGTTATTCCAATGGATGGTAATCTTGTCATTATGGAAGGTAGTCTTTTGTCGAGATTTTTGTTACTCCAATGGATGGTACCCTTGTCATTATGGAGGGTAGTATGTTGTCGAGATTTTTTTACTATAATGGATGGGAGCCTTGTCATTATGGAACATAGTCTTTTGTCGATATTTTTTTTACTCCAATGGATGGTAGCCTTGTCATTATGGTAGGTAGTCTGTTGTCGAGATTTTTGATACTCCAATGGATGGTAGCCTTGTAATTATGGAATGTAGTCTGTTGTCGAGATATTTTTTACTCCAATGGATGGTAACCTTGTCATTATGGAAGGTAGTCTGGCGTTGAGATTTCTGTTACTCCAATGGATTGTAGCCTTGTCATTATTGAAGGTAGTCTGTTGTTCATATTTTTGTTACTCCAATGGATGGTAGCCTTGTCATTATGGAAGGTAGTCTGTTGTCGAGAATATTTTATTCCATTGGATGGTAGGCTTGTCATTATGGAAGGTAGTCTGTTTTTGAAATTTTTGTTATTCCAATGGATGGTAACCTTGTCATTATGGAAGGTAGTCTTTTGTCGAGATTTTGGTTACTCCAATGGATGGTACACTTGTCATTATGGAAGGTAGTCTGTTGTCGAGATTTTTTTACTCTAATGGATGGGAGCCTTGTCATTATGGAACATAGTCTGTTGTCGATATTTTTTTTACTCCAATGGATGGTAGCCTTGTCATTATGGAAGGTAGTATGTTGTCGATATTTTTGATACTCCAATGGATGGTAGCCTTGTCATTATGGAACATAGTCTGTTGTCGAGATTTTGTTACTCCAATGGATGATAGCCTTGTCATTATGCAAGGTAGACTGTTGTTCAGATTTTTGTTACTCCAATGGATGGTAGCCTTGTCATTATGGAAGGTAGTCTGTTGTCGAGATTTTTGTTACTCCAATGGATGGTAGCCTTGTCATTATGGAAGGTAGTTTGTTGTCAATATTTTTGATACTCCAATGGATGGTAGCCTTGTAATTATGGAATGTAGTCTGTTGTCGAGATTTTTTTTACTCCAATGGATGGTAGCCTTGTCATTATGGAAGGTAGTCTGTCGTTGAGATTTCTGTTACTCCAATGGATTGTAGCCTTGTCACTATGGAAGGTAGTCTGTTGTTCAGATTTTTTTTACTCCAATGGATGGTAGCCTTGTCATTATGGAACGTAGTATGTTGTCGAGATTTTTTTACTCTAATGGATGGTAGCCTTGTCATTATGGAACATAGTCTGTTGTCGATATTTTTTTTCTCTAATGGATGGTAGCCTTGTCATTATGGAAGGTAGTCTGTTGTCGAGATTTTTGGTACTCCAATGTATGGTAGCCTTGTCATTATGGAAGGTAGTCTGTTGTCGAGAATATTTTATTCCATTGGATGGTAGGCTTGTCATTATGGAAGGTAGTCTGTTTTTGAATTTTTTTTTATTCCAATGGATGGTAACCTTGTCATTATGGAAGGTAGTATTTTATCAAGATTTTTGTTACTCCAATGGATGATAGCCTTGTCATTATGGAAGTTAGTCTGTTGTCGAGTTTTTTTTTACTCCAATGGATGGTAGCCTTGTCATTATGGAAGGTAGTCTGTTGTCGAGATTTTGTTACTCTAATGGATGGTAGCCTTGTCCTTAAGGAACATAGTTTGTTGTCGATATTTTTTTTACTCTAATTGATGGTAGCATTGTCATTATGGAAGGTAGTTTGTTGTTAATATTTTTGTTACTTCAATGGATGCAAGCCTTGTCATTATGAAAGGCAGTCTGTTGTTTAGATTTTTGTTATTCCAATGGATGGTAACCTTGTCATTATGGAAGGTAGTCTTTTGTCGAGATTTTTGTTACTCCAATGGATGGTACCCTTGTCATTATGGAAGGTAGTCTGTTGTCGAGATTTTTTTACTCTAATGGATGGGAGCCTTGTCATTATGGAACATATTCTGTTGTCGATATTTTTTTTACTCCAATGGATGGTAGCCTTGTTATTATGGTAGGTAGTCTGTTGTCGAGATTTTTGATACTCCAATGGATGGTAGCCTTGTAATTATGGAATGTAGTCTGTTGTCGAGATATTTTTTACTCCAATGGATGGTAACCTTGTCATTATGGAAGGTAGTCTGTCGTTGAGATTTCTGTTACTCCAATGGATTGTAGCCTTGTCATTATGGAAGGTAGTCTGTTGTTCATATTTTTGTTACTCCAATGGATGGTAGCCTTGTCATTATGGAAGGTAGTCTATTGTCGAGAATATTTTATTCCATTAGATGGTAGGCTTGTCATTATGGAAGGTAGTCTGTTTTTTAAATTTTTGTTATTCCAATGGATGGTAACCTTGTCATTATGGAAGGTAGTATTTTGTCGAGATTTTGGTTACTCCAATGGATGGTACCCTTGTCATTATGGAAGGTAGTCTGTTGTCGAGATTTTTTTACTCTAATGGATGGGAGCCTTGTCATTATGGAACATAGTCTGTTGTCGATATTTTTTTTACTCCAATGGATGGTAGCCTTGTCATTATGGAAGGTAGTATGTTGTCGATATTTTAGATACTCCAATGGATGGTAGCCTTGTCATTATGGAACATAGTCTGTTGTCGATATTTTTTTTACTCCAATGGATGGTAGCCTTGTCATTATGGAAGGTAGTCTGTCGTCGAGATTTTTGATACTCCAATGGATGGTAGCCTTGTCATTATGGAACATGGTCTGTTGTCGATATTTTTGTTACTCCAATGGATGGTAGCCTTGTCATTATAGAAGGTAGTTTGATGTCGAGATTCTGTTACTCCAATGGATGGTAACCTTGTCATTATGGAAGGTAGTCTGTTTTCGAGAATATTTTATTCCATTGGATGGTAGGCTTGTCATTATGGAAGGTAGTCTGTTTTTGAGATTTTTGTTATTCCAATGGAAGGTAACCTTGTCATTATGGAAGGTAGTATTTTGTCGAGATTTTTGTTACTCCAATGGATGATAGCCTTGTCATTATGGAAGGTAGTCTGTTGTCGAGATTTTTTTTACTACAATGGATGGTAGCCTTGTCATTATGGAAGGTAGTCTGACGTTGAGATTTCTGTTACTCCAATTGATTGTACCCTTGTTATTATGAAAGGTAGTCTGTTGTTCAGATTTTTGTTACTCCAATGGATGGTAGCTTTGTAATTATGGAATGTAGTCTGTTGTTTAGATTTTTGTTATTTCAATGGATGGTAACCTTGTCAATATGGAAGGTAGTCTTTTGTCGAGATTTTTGTTACTCCAATGGATGGTACCCTTGTCATTATGGAAGGTAGTCTGTTGTCGAGATTTTTTTACTATAATGGATGGAAGCCTTGTTATTATGGAACATAGTCTTTTGTCGATATTTTCTTTACTCCAATGGATGGTAGCCTTGTCATTATGGTAGGTAGTCTGTTGTCGAGATTTTTGATACTCCAATGGATGGTAGCTTTGTAATTATGGAATGTAGTCTGTTGTCGAGATATTTTTTACTCCAATGGATGGTAACCTTGTCATTATGGAAGGTAGTCTGTCGTTGAGATTTCTGTTACTCCAATGGATTGTAGCCTTGTCATTATTGAAGGTAGTCTGTTGTTCATATTTTTGTTACTCCAATGGATGGTAGCCTTGTCATTATGGAAGGTAGTCTGTTGTCGAGAATATTTTATTCCATTGGATGGTAGGCTTGTCATTATGGAAGGTAGTCTGTTTTTGAAATTTTTGTTATTCCAATGGATGGTAACCTTGTCATTATGGAAGGTAGTCTTTTGTCGAGATTTTGGTTACTCCAATGGATGGTACCCTTGTCATTATGGAAGGTAGTCTGTTGTCGAGATTTTTTTACTCTAATGGATGGGAGCCTTTTCATTTTGGAACATAGTCTGTTGTCGATATTTTTTTTACTCCAATGGATGGTAGCCTTGTCATTATGGAAGGTAGTATGTTGTCGATATTTTTGATACTCCAATGGATGGTAGCCTTGTCATTATGGAACATAGTCTGTTGTCGATATTTTTTTTACTCCAATGGATGGTAGCCTTGTCATTATGGAAGGTAGTATGTTGTCGATATTTTTGATACTCCAATGGATGGTAGCCTTGTCATTATGGAAGAAAGTCTGTCGTTGAGATTTCTGTTACTCCAATGGATTATAGCCTTGTCACTATGGAAGGTAGTCTGTTGTTCAGATTTTTTTTACTCCAATGGATGGTAGCCTTGTCATTATGGAACGTAGTATGTTGTCGAGATTTTTTTACTCTAATGGATGGTAGCCTTGTCATTATGGAACATAGTCTGTTGTCGATCTTTTTTTTTCTCTAATGGAAGGTAGCCTGGTCATTATGGAAGGTAGTCTGTTGTCGAGATTTTTGATACTCCAATGGATGGTAGCCTTGTAATTATGGAATGTAGTCGGTTGTCGAGATATTTTTTACTCCAATGGATGGTAGCCTTGTCATTATGGAAGGTAGTCTATCGTTGAGATTTCTGTTACTCCAATGGATTGTAGCCTTGTCATTATGGAAGGTAGTCTGTTGTTTAGATTTTTGTTACTCCAATGTATGGAAGCCTTGTCATTATGGAAGGTAGTCTGTTGTCGAGATTTTGTTACTCTAATGGATGGTAGCCTTGTCATTAAGGAACATAGTTTGTTGTCGATATTTTTTTTACTCTAATTGATGGTAGCATTGTCATTATGGAAGCTAGTTTGTTGTTGATATTTTTGTTACTCCAATGGATGCAAGCCTTGTCATTATGGAAGGCAGTCTGTTGTTTAGATTTCTGTTATTCCAATTGATGGTAACCTTGTCATTATGGAAGGTAGTCTGTTGTCGATATTTTTTTAATCTAATGGATGGGAGCCTTGTCATTATTGAACATAGTCTGTTGTCAATATTTTTTTACTCCAATGGATGGTAGCCTTGTCATTATGGAAGGTAGTCTTTTGTTCAGATTTTTGTTACTCCAATGGATGGTAGCCTTGTCATTATGGAAGGTAGTCTGTTGTCGAGAATATTTTATTCCATTGGATGGTAGTCTTGTCATTATGGAAGGTAGTCTGTTTTTGAAATTTTTGTTATTCCAATGGATGGTAACCTTGTCATTATGGAAGGTAGTCTTTTGTCGAGATTTTGGTTACTCCAATGGATGGTACACTTGTCATTATGGAAGGTAGTCTGTTGTCGAGATTTTTTTACTCTAATGGATGGGAGCCTTGTCATTATGGAACATAGTCTGTTGTCGATATTTTTTTTACTCCAATGGATGGTAGCCTTGTCATTATGGAAGGTAGTATGTTGTCGATATTTTTGATACTCCAATGGATGGTAGCCTTGTCATTATGGAACATAGTCTGTTGTCGATATTTTTTTTACTCCAATGGAAGGTAGCCTTGTCATTATGGAAGGTAGTATGTTGTCGATATTTTTGATACTCCAATGGATGGTAGCCTTGTCATTATGGAACATAGTCTGTTGTCGAGATTTTGTTACTCCAATGGATGATAGCCTTGTCATTATGCAAGGTAGACTGTTGTTCAGATTTTTGTTACTCCAATGGATGGTAGCCTTGTCATTATGGAAGGTAGTCTGTTGTCGAGATTTTTGTTACTCCAATGGATGGTAGCCTTGTCATTATGGAAGGTAGTCTGTTGTCAATATTTTTGATACTCCAATGGATGGTAGCCTTGTAATTATGGAATGTAGTCTGTTGTCGAGATTTTTTTTACTCCAATGGATGGTAGCCTTGTCATTATGGAAGGTAGTCTGTCGTTGAGATTTCTGTTACTCCAATGGATTGTAGCCTTGTCACTATGGAAGGTAGTCTGTTGTTCAGATTTTTTTTACTCCAATGGATGGTAGCCTTGTCCTTATGGAACGTAGTATGTTGTCGAGATTTTTTTACTCTAATGGATGGTAGCCTTGTCATTATAGAACATAGTCTGTTGTCGATATTTTTTTTTCTCTAATGGATGGTAGCCTTGTCATTATGGAAGGTAGTATGTTGTCGAGATTTTTGGTACTCCAATGTATGGTAGCCTTGTCATTGTGGAACATAGTCTGTTGTCGATATTTTTTTTACTCCAATGGATGGTAGCCTTGTCATTATGGAAGGTAGTATGTTGTCGATATTTTTGATACTCCAATGGATGGTAGCCTTGTCATTATGGAACATAGTCTGTTGTCGAGATTTTGTTACTCCAATGGATGATAGCCTTGTCATTATGCAAGGTAGACTGTTGTTCAGATTTTTGTTACTCCAATGGATGGTAGCCTTGTCATTATGGAAGGTAGTCTGTTGTCGAGATTTTTGTTACTCCAATGGATGGTAGCCTTGTCATTATGGAAGGTAGTTTGTTGTCAATATTTTTGATACTCCAATGGATGGTAGCCTTGTAATTATGGAATGTAGTCTGTTGTCGAGATTTTTTTTACTCCAATGGATGGTAGCCTTGTCATTATGGAAGGTAGTCTGTCGTTGAGATTTCTGTTACTCCAATGGATTGTAGCCTTGTCACTATGGAAGGTAGTCTGTTGTTCAGATTTTTTTTACTCCAATGGATGGTAGCCTTGTCATTATGGAACGTAGTATGTTGTCGAGATTTTTTTACTCTAATGGATGGTAGCCTTGTCATTTTGGAACATAGTCTGTTGTTGATATTTTTTTTCTCTAATGGATGGTAGCCTTGTCATTATGGAAGGTAGTCTGTTGTCGAGATTTTTGGTACTCCAATGTATGGTAGCCTTGTCATTATGGAAGGTAGTCTGTTGTCGAGAATATTTTATTCCATTGGATGGTAGGCTTGTCATTATGGAAGGTAGTCTGTTTTTGAATTTTTTGTTATTCCAATGGATGGTAACCTTGTCATTATGGAAGGTAGTATTTTATCAAGATTTTTGTTACTCCAATGGATGATAGCCTTGTCATTATGGAAGTTAGTCTGTTGTCGAGTTTTTTTTTACTCCAATGGATGGTAGCCTTGTCATTATGGAATGTAGTCTGTTGTCGAGATTTTGTTACTCTAATGGATGGTAGCCTTGTCCTTAAGGAACATAGTTTGTTGTCGATATTTTTTTTACTCTAATTGATGGTAGCATTGTCATTATGGAAGGTAGTTTGTTGTTGATATTTTTGTT
This sequence comes from Vicia faba, assembly GCA_948472305.1. Taxonomy (NCBI): domain Eukaryota; kingdom Viridiplantae; phylum Streptophyta; class Magnoliopsida; order Fabales; family Fabaceae; genus Vicia; species Vicia faba. Next base: position 559,866,528 of record OX451739.1, read on the forward strand.
ACTTCAATGGATGCAAGCCTTGTCATTATGAAAGGCAGTCTGTTGTTTAGATTTTTGTTATTCCAATGGATGGTAACCTTGTCATTATGGAAGGTAGTCTTTTGTCGAGATTTTTGTTACTCCAATGTATGGTACCCTTGTCATTATGGAAGGTAGTCTGTTGTCGAGATTTTTTTACTCTAATGGATGGGAGCCTTGTCATTATGGAACATATTCTGTTGTCGATATTTTTTTTACTCCAATGGATGGTAGCCTTGTCATTATGGTACGTAGTCTGTTGTCGAGATTTTTGATACTCCAATGGATGGTAGCCTTGTAATTATGGAATGTAGTCTGTTGTCGAGATATTTTTTACTCCAATGGATGGTAACCTTGTCATTATGGAAGGTAGTCTGTCGTTGAGATTTCTGTTACTCCAATGGATTGTAGCCTTGTCATTATGGAAGGTAGTCTGTTGTTCATATTTTTGTTACTCCAATGGATGGTAGCCTTGTCATTATGGAAGGTAGTCTATTGTCGAGAATATTTTATTCCATTGGATGGTAGGCTTGTCATTATGGAAGGTAGTCTGTTTTTTAAATTTTTGTTATTCCAATGGATGGTAACCTTGTCATTATGGAAGGTAGTATTTTGTCGAGATTTTGGTTACTCCAATGGATGGTACCCTTGTCATTATGGAAGGTAGTCTGTTGTCGAGATTTTTTTACTCTAATGGATGGGAGCCTTGTCATTATGGAAGGTAGTATGTTGTCGATATTTTAGATACTCCAATGGATGGTAGCCTTGTCATTATGGAACATAGTCTGTTGTCGATATTTTTTTTACTCCAATGGATTGTAGCCTTGTCATTATGGAAGGTAGTCTGTCGTCGAGATTTTTGATACTCCAATGGATGGTAGCCTTGTCATTATGGAACATGGTCTGTTGTCGATATTTTTGTTACTCCAATGGATGGTAGCCTTGTCATTATAGAAGGTAGTTTGATGTCGAGATTCTGTTACTCCAATGGATGGTAACCTTGTCATTATGGAAGGTAGTCTGTTTTCGAGAATATTTTATTCCATTGGATGGTAGGCTTGTCATTATGGAAGGTAGTCTGTTTTTGAGATTTTTGTTATTCCAATGGAAGGTAACCTTGTCATTATGGAAGGTAGTATTTTGTCGAGATTTTTGTTACTCCAATGGATGATAGCCTTGTCATTATGGAAGGTAGTCTGTTGTCGAGATTTTTTTTACTATAATGGATGGTAGCCTTGTCATTATGGAAGGTAGTCTGTCGTTGAGATTTCTGTTACTCCAATTGATTGTACCCTTGTCATTATGAAAGGTACTCTGTTGTTCAGATTTTTGTTACTCCAATGGATGGTAGCTTTGTAATTATGGAATGTAGTCTGTTGTTTAGATTTTTGATTTTTGTTATTTCAATGGATGGTAACCTTGTCAATATGGAAGGTAGTCTTTTGTCGAGATTTTTGTTACTCCAATGGATGGTACCCTTGTCATTATGGAAGGTAGTCTGTTGTCGAGATTTTTTTACTATAATGGATGGAAGCCTTGTTATTATGGAACATAGTCTTTTGTCGATATTTTCTTTACTCCAATGGATGGTAGCCTTGTCATTATGGTAGGTAGTCTGTTGTCAATATTTTTGATACTCCAATGGATGGTAGCCTTGTAATTATGGAATGTAGTCTGTTGTCGAGATTTTTTTTACTCCAATGGATGGTAGCCTTGTCATTATGGAAGGTAGTCTGTCGTTGAGATTTCTGTTACTCCAATGGATTGTAGCCTTGTCACTATGGAAGGTAGTCTGTTGTTCAGATTTTTTTTACTCCAATGGATGGTAGCCTTGTCCTTATGGAACGTAGTATGTTGTCGAGATTTTTTTACTCTAATGGATGGTAGCCTTGTCATTATGGAACATAGTCTGTTGTCGATATTTTTTTTTCTCTAATGGATGGTAGCCTTGTCATTATGGAAGGTAGTATGTTGTCGAGATTTTTGGTACTCCAATGTATGGTAGCCTTGTCATTGTGGAACATAGTCTGTTGTCGATATTTTTTTTACTCCAATGGATGGTAGCCTTGTCATTATGGAAGGTAGTATGTTGTCGATATTTTTGATACTCCAATGGATGGTAGCCTTGTCATTATGGAACATAGTCTGTTGTCGAGATTTTGTTACTCCAATGGATGATAGCCTTGTCATTATGCAAGGTAGACTGTTGTTCAGATTTTTGTTACTCCAATGGATGGTAGCCTTGTCATTATGGAAGGTAGTCTGTTGTCGAGATTTTTGTTACTCCAATGGATGGTAGCCTTGTCATTATGGAAGGTAGTTTGTTGTCAATATTTTTGATACTCCAATGGATGGTAGCCTTGTAATTATGGAATGTAGTCTGTTGTCGAGATTTTTTTTACTCCAATGGATGGTAGCCTTGTCATTATGGAAGGTAGTCTGTCGTTGAGATTTCTGTTACTCCAATGGATTGTAGCCTTGTCACTATGGAAGGTAGTCTGTTGTTCAGATTTTTTTTACTCCAATGGATGGTAGCCTTGTCATTATGGAACGTAGTATGTTGTCGAGATTTTTTTACTCTAATGGATGGTAGCCTTGTCATTTTGGAACATAGTCTGTTGTTGATATTTTTTTTCTCTAATGGATGGTAGCCTTGTCATTATGGAAGGTAGTCTGTTGTCGAGATTTTTGGTACTCCAATGTATGGTAGCCTTGTCATTATGGAAGGTAGTCTGTTGTCGAGAATATTTTATTCCATTGGATGGTAGGCTTGTCATTATGGAAGGTAGTCTGTTTTTGAATTTTTTGTTATTCCAATGGATGGTAACCTTGTCATTATGGAAGGTAGTATTTTATCAAGATTTTTGTTACTCCAATGGATGATAGCCTTGTCATTATGGAAGTTAGTCTGTTGTCGAGTTTTTTTTTACTCCAATGGATGGTAGCCTTGTCATTATGGAATGTAGTCTGTTGTCGAGATTTTGTTACTCTAATGGATGGTAGCCTTGTCCTTAAGGAACATAGTTTGTTGTCGATATTTTTTTTACTCTAATTGATGGTAGCATTGTCATTATGGAAGGTAGTTTGTTGTTGATATTTTTGTTACTTCAATGGATGCAAGCCTTGTCATTATGAAAGGCAGTCTGTTGTTTAGATTTTTGTTATTCCAATGGATGGTAACCTTGTCATTATGGAAGGTAGTCTTTTGTCGAGATTTTTGTTACTCCAATGTATGGTACCCTTGTCATTATGGAAGGTAGTCTGTTGTCGAGATTTTTTTACTCTAATGGATGGGAGCCTTGTCATTATGGAACATATTCTGTTGTCGATATTTTTTTTACTCCAATGGATGGTAGCCTTGTCATTATGGTACGTAGTCTGTTGTCGAGATTTTTGATACTCCAATGGATGGTAGCCTTGTAATTATGGAATGTAGTCTGTTGTCGAGATATTTTTTACTCCAATGGATGGTAACCTTGTCATTATGGAAGGTAGTCTGTCGTTGAGATTTCTGTTACTCCAATGGATTGTAGCCTTGTCATTATGGAAGGTAGTCTGTTGTTCATATTTTTGTTACTCCAATGGATGGTAGCCTTGTCATTATGGAAGGTAGTCTATTGTCGAGAATATTTTATTCCATTGGATGGTAGGCTTGTCATTATGGAAGGTAGTCTGTTTTTTAAATTTTTGTTATTCCAATGGATGGTAACCTTGTCATTATGGAAGGTAGTATTTTGTCGAGATTTTGGTTACTCCAATGGATGGTACCCTTGTCATTATGGAAGGTAGTCTGTTGTCGAGATTTTTTTACTCTAATGGATGGGAGCCTTGTCATTATGGAAGGTAGTATGTTGTCGATATTTTAGATACTCCAATGGATGGTAGCCTTGTCATTATGGAACATAGTCTGTTGTCGATATTTTTTTTACTCCAATGGATGGTAGCCTTGTCATTATGGAAGGTAGTCTGTCGTCGAGATTTTTGATACTCCAATGGATGGTAGCCTTGTCATTATGGAACATGGTCTGTTGTCGATATTTTTGTTACTCCAATGGATGGTAGCCTTGTCATTATAGAAGGTAGTTTGATGTCGAGATTCTGTTACTCCAATGGATGGTAACCTTGTCATTATGGAAGGTAGTCTGTTTTCGAGAATATTTTATTCCATTGGATGGTAGGCTTGTCATTATGGAAGGTAGTCTGTTTTTGAGATTTTTGTTATTCCAATGGAAGGTAACCTTGTCATTATGGAAGGTAGTATTTTGTCGAGATTTTTGTTACTCCAATGGATGATAGCCTTGTCAATATGGAAGGTAGTCTGTTGTCGAGATTTTTTTTACTATAATGGATGGTAGCCTTGTCATTATGGAAGGTAGTCTGTCGTTGAGATTTCTGTTACTCCAATTGATTGTACCCTTGTCATTATGAAAGGTACTCTGTTGTTCAGATTTTTGTTACTCCAATGGATGGTAGCTTTGTAATTATGGAATGTAGTCTGTTGTTTAGATTTTTGATTTTTGTTATTTCAATGGATGGTAATCTTGTCAATATGGAAGGTAGTCTTTTGTCGAGATTTTTGTTACTCCAATGGATGGTACCCTTGTCATTATGGAAGGTAGTCTGTTGTCGAGATTTTTTTACTATAATGGATGGAAGCCTTGTTATTATGGAACATAGTCTTTTGTCGATATTTTCTTTACTCCAATGGATGGTAGCCTTGTCATTATGGTAGGTAGTCTGTTGTCGAGATTTTTGATACTCCAATGGATGGTAGCTTTGTAATTATGGAATGTAGTCTGTTGTCGAGATATTTTTTACTCCAATGGATGGTAACCTTGTCATTATGGAAGGTAGTCTGTCGTTGAGATTTCTGTTACTCCAATGGATTGTAGCCTTGTCATTATTGAAGGTAGTCTGTTGTTCATATTTTTGTTACTCCAATGGATGGTAGCCTTGTCATTATGGAAGGTAGTCTGTTGTCGAGAATATTTTATTCCATTGGATGGTAGGCTTGTCATTATGGAAGGTAGTCTGTTTTTGAAATTTTTGTTATTCCAATGGATGGTAACCTTGTCATTATGGAAGGTAGTCTTTTGTCGAGATTTTGGTTACTCCAATGGATGGTACCCTTTTCATTATGGAAGGTAGTCTGTTGTCGAGATTTTTTTACTCTAATGGATGGGAGCCTTTTCATTTTGGAACATAGTTTGTTGTCGATATTTTTTTTACTCCAATGGATGGTAGCCTTGTCATTATGGAAGGTAGTATGTTGTCGATATTTTTGATACTCCAATGGATGGTAGCCTTGTCATTATGGAACATAGTCTGTTGTCGATATTTTTTTTACTCCAATGGATGGTAGCCTTGTCATTATGGAAGGTAGTATGTTGTCGATATTTTTGATACTCCAATGGATGGTAGCCTTGTCATTATGGAAGAAAGTCTGTCGTTGAGATTTCTGTTACTCCAATGGATTATAGCCTTGTCACTATGGAAGGTAGTCTGTTGTTCAGATTTTTTTTACTCCAATGGATGGTAGCCTTGTCATTATGGAACGTAGTATGTTGTCGAGATTTTTTTACTCTAATGGATGGTAGCCTTGTCATTATGGAACATAGTCTGTTGTCGATCTTTTTTTTTCTCTAATGGAAGGTAGCCTGGTCATTATGGAAGGTAGTCTGTTGTCGAAATTTTTGATACTCCAATGGATGGTAGCCTTGTAATTATGGAATGTAGTCGGTTGTCGAGATATTTTTTACTCCAATGGATGGTAGCCTTGTCATTATGGAAGGTAGTCTATCGTTGAGATTTCTGTTACTCCAATGGATTGTAGCCTTGTCATTATGGAAGGTAGTCTGTTGTTTAGATTTTTGTTACTCCAATGTATGGAAGCCTTGTCATTATGGAAGGTAGTTTGTTGTCGAGAATATTTTATTCCATTGGATGGTAGGCTTGTCATTATGGAAGGTAGTCTGTTTTTGAATTTTTTGTTATTCCAATGGATGGTAACCTTGTCATTATGGAAGGTAGTATTTTATCATGATTTTTGTTACTCCAATGGATGATAGCCTTGTCATTATGGAAGTTAGTCTGTTGTCGAGATTTTTTTTACTCCAATGGATGGTAGCCTTGTCATTATGGAAGGTAGTCTGTTGTCGAGATTTTGTTACTCTAATGGATGGTAGCCTTGTCATTAAGGAACATAGTTTGTTGTCGATATTTTTTTTACTCTAATTGATGGTAGCATTGTCATTATGGAAAGTAGTTTGTTATTGATATTTTTGTTACTCCAATGGATGCAAGCCTTGTCATTATGGAAGGCAGTCTGTTGTTTAGATTTTTGTTATTCCAATTGATGGTAACCTTGTCATTATGGAAGGTAGTCTTTTGTCGAGATTTTTGTTACTCCAATGGATGGTACCCTTGTCATTATGGAACGTAGTATGTTGTCGAGATTTTTTTACTCTAATGGATGGTAGCCTTGTCATTATAGAAGGTAGTCTGTTGTCGATCTTTTTTTTTCTCTAATGGATGGTAGCCTTGTCATTATGGAAGGTAGTCTGTTGTCGAGATTTTTGATACTCCAATGGATGGTAGCCTTGTAATTATGGAATGTAGTCGGTTGTCGAGATATTTTTTACTCCAATGGATGGTAGCCTTGTCATTATGGAAGGTAGTCTGTCGTTGAGATTTATGTTACTCCAATGGATTGTAGCCTTGTCATTATGGAAGGTAGTCTGTTGTTCAGATTTTTGTTACTCCAATGTATGGTAGCCTTGTCATTATGGAAGGTAGTCTGTTGTCGAGAATATTTTATTCCATTGGATGGTAGGCTTGTCATTATGGAGGGTAGTCTGTTTTTGAATTTTTTGTTATTCCAATGGATGGTAACCTTGTCATTATGGAAGGTAGTATTTTATCATGATTTTTGTTACTCCAATGGATGATAGCCTTGTCATTATGGAAGTTAGTCTGTTGTCGAGATTTTTTTTACTCCAATGGATGGTAGCCTTGTCATTATGGAAGGTAGTCTGTTGTCGAGATTTTGTTACTCTAATGGATGGTAGCCTTGTCATTAAGGAACATAGTTTGTTGTCGATATTTTTTTTACTCTAATTGATGGTAGCATTGTCATTATGGAAGCTAGTTTGTTGTTGATATTTTTGTTACTCCAATGGATGCAAGCCTTGTCATTATGGAAGGCAGTCTGTTGTTTAGATTTTTGTTATTCCAATTGATGGTAACCTTGTCATTATGGAAGGTAGTCTGTTGTCGAGATTTTTTTAATCTAATGGATGGGAGCCTTGTCATTATTGAACATAGTCTGTTGTCAATATTTTTTTTACTCCAATGGATGGTAGCCTTGTCATTATGGAAGGTAGTCTTTTGTTCAGATTTTTGTTACTCCAATGGATGGTAGCCTTGTCATTATGGAAGGTAGTCTGTTGTCGAGAATATTTTATTCCATTGGATGGTAGTCTTGTCATTATGGAAGGTAGTCTGTTTTTAAAATTTTTGTTATTCCAATGGATGGTAACCTTGTCATTATGGAAGGTAGTGTTTTGTCGAGATTTTTGTTACTCCAATGGATGGTACCCTTGTCATTATGGAAGGTAGTCTGTTGTCGAGATTTTTTTACTCTAATGGATGGGAGGCTTGTCATTATGGAACATAGTCTGTTGTCGATATTTGTTTTACTCCAATGGATGGTAGCCTTGTCATTATGGAAGGTAGTATGTTGTCGATATTTTTGATACTCCAGTGGATGGTAGCCTTGTCATTATGGAACATATTCTATTGTCGAGATTTTGTTACTCCAATGGATGATAGCCTTGTCATTATGCAAGGTAGTCTGTTGTTTAGATTTCTATTACTCCAATGGATGGTAGCCTTGTCATTATGGAAGGTAGTCTTTTGTCGAGATTTTTGTTACTCCAATGGAAGGTAGCCTTGTCATTAGGGAAGGTAGTATGTTGTTCAGATTTTTATTACTCCAATGGATGGTAGCCGTGTCATTATAGAAGGTAGTCTGTTGTCAAGATTTTGTTACTCCAATGGATGGTAGCCTTGTCATTACGGAAGGTAGTCGGTTGTTGAGATTTCTGTTACTCCAATGGATTGTATCCTTGTCATTATGGATGGTAGCCTTGTCATTATGGAAGGTAGTCTGTTGTCGAGAATATTTTATTCCATTGAATAGTAGGCTTGTCATTATGGACGGTAGTCTGTTTTTGAGATTTTTGTTATTCCAATGGATGGTAACCTTATCATTACTGAAGGTAGTATTTTTTCGAGATTTTTGTTACTCCAATGGATGATAGCCTTGTCATTATGGAAGGTAGTCTGTTGTCGATATTTTATGTTACTCCAAGGATGGTAGCCTTGTCATTATGGAAGGTAGTCTGTTGTCGATATTTCGTTACTCTAATGGATGGTAGCCTTGTCATTATGGAACATAGTCTGTAGTCGATAGTTTTTTACTCCAATGGATGGTAGCCTTGTCATTATGGAAGGTAGTCTTTTGTCGAGATTTTTGATACTCCAATGGATGGTAGCCTTGTCATTATGGAACATAGTCTGTTGTCAATATCTTTGTTACTCCAATGGATGATAGTCTTGTCATTATGCAAGGGAGTCTGTTGTTCAGATTTTTGTTACTCAAATGGATGGTAGCCTTGTCATTATGAAAGGTAGTCTATTGTAGAGATTTTTGTTATTCCAATGGATGGTAGCCTTGTCATTATTGAAGGTAGTCGGTCATTGATATTTCTGTTACTCCAATGGATGGTAGCCTTGTCATTATGGAAGGTATTCTGTTGTTCATATTTTTGTTACTGCAATGGATGGTAGCCTTATCATTATGGAAGGTAGTTTGTTGTCGAGAATATTTTATTCCATTGGATGGTAGGCTTGTCATTATGGAAGGTAGTCTGGTTTTGATATTTTTGTTATTCCAATGGATGGTAACCTTGTCATTATGGAAGGTAGTCTATTGTCGAGATTTTTGTTACTCCAATGGATGGTAGCCTTGTCATTATAGAACATAGTCTGTTGTCGATATTTTTTTTACTCCAATGGATGGTAGCCTTATCATTATGGAAGGTAGTCTGTTGTCGAGATTTTTGATACTCCAATGGATGGTAGCCTTGTAATTATGGAATGTAGTCTGTTGTCGAGATTTTTTTTACTCCAATGGATGGTAGCCTTGTCATTATGGAAGGTAGTCTGTCGTTGAGATTTATGTTACTCCAATGGATTGTAGCCTTGTCATTATGGAAGGTAGTCTGTTTTTCATATTTTTATTACTCCAATGGATGGTAGCCTTGTCATTATAGAAGGTAGTCTGATGTCGAGATTTTGTTACTCCAATGGATGGTAGCCTTGTCATTATGGAAGGTAGTTTGTTGTTCAGATTTTTGTTACTCCAATGGATAGTAGCCTTGTCATTATGGAAGGTAGTCTGTTGTCGAGAATATTTTATTCCATTGGATGCTAGGCTTGTCATTATGGAAGGTAGTCTATTTTTGATATTTTTGTTATTTTAATGGATGGTAAACTTGTCATTATGGAAGGTAGTATTTTGTCGATTTTGATACTCCAATGGATGATGGCCTTGTCATTATAGAAGGTAGTCTATTATCGATATTTTTGTTACTCCAATGGATGGTAGCCTTGTCATTATGGAAGGTAGTCTGTTGTCGAGATTTTGTTACTCTAGTGGATGGTAGCCTTGTCATTATGGAACATAGTCCGTTGTCGATATTTTTTTTACTCCAATGGATGGTAGCATTGTCATTATGGAAGGTAGTTTGTTGTCGATATTTTTGTTACTCCAATGGATGGTAGCCTTGTCATTATGGAAGGTAGTCTGTTGTTTAGATTTTGTTATTCCAATGGATGGTTACCTTGTCATTATGGAAGGTAGTCTTTTGTCGAGATTTTTGTTACTCCAATGGAAGGTAGCCTTGTCATTATGGAAGGTAGTATGTTGTTTAGATTTTTATTACTCCAATGGATGGTAGCCGTGTCATTATAGAAGGTAGTCTGTTGTCAAGATTTTGTTACTCCAATGGATGGTAGCCTTGTCATTATGGAAGGTAGTCTGTTGTTGAGAATATTTTATTCCATTGGATGCTAGGCTTGTCATTATGGAAGGTAGTATGTTTTTGATATTTTTGTTATTCTAATGGATGGTAACCTTGTCATTATGGAAGGTAGTATTTTGTCGAGATTTTTGATACTCCAATGGATGATGGCCTTGTCATTATGGAAGGTAGTCTATTATCGATATTTTTGTTACTCCAATGGATGGTAGCCTTGTCATTATGGAAGGTAGTATGTTGTCAAGATTTTGTTACTCTAATGGATGGTAGCCTTGTCATTATGGAACATAGTCTGTTGTCGATATTTTTTTTACTCCAATGGATGGTAGCATTGTCATTATGGAAGGTAGTTTGTTGTCGATATTTTTGTTACTCCAATGGATGGTAGCCTTGTCATTATGGAAGGTAGTCTGTTGTTTAGATTTTTGTTATTCCAATGGATGGTTACCTTGTAATTACGGAAGGTAGTCTGTTTTTGAGATTTTTGTTATTTCAATGGATGGTAACCTTATCATTACTGAAGGTAGTATTTTTTCGAGATTTTTGTTACTCCAATGGATGATAGCCTTGTCATTTTGGAAGGTAGTTTGTTGTCGATATTTTTGTTACTCCAAGGATGGTAGCCTTGTCATTATGGAAGGTAGTCTGTTGTTGATATTTCGTTACTCTAATGGATGGTAGCCTTGTCATTATGGAACATAGTCTGTAGTCGATAGTTTTTTACTCCAATGGATCGTAGCCTTGTCATTATGGAAGGTAGTCTTTTGTCGATATTTTTGATACTCCAATGGATGTTAGCCTTGTCATTATGGAACATAGTCTGTTGTCAATATCTTTGTTACTCCAATGGATGATAGTCTTGTCATTATGCAAGGGAGTCTGTTGTTCAGATTTTTGTTACTCAAATGGATGGTAGCCTTGTCATTATGAAAGGTAGTCTATTGTAGAGATTTTTGTTATTCCAATGGATGGTAGCCTTGTCATTATTGAAGGTAGTCGGTCATTGAGATTTCTGTTACTCCAATGGATGGTAGCCTTGTCATTATGGAAGGTATTCTGTTGTTCATATTTTTGTTACTGCAATGGATGGTAGCCTTATCATTATGGAAGGTAGTTTGTTGTCGAGAATATTTTATTCCATTGGATGGTAGACTTGTCATTATGGAAGGTATTCTGGTTTTGATATTTTTGTTATTCCAATGGATGGTAACCTAGTCATTATGGAAGGTAGTCTATTGTCGAGATTTTTGTTACTCCAATGGATGGTAGCCTTGTCATTATAGAACATAGTCTGTTGTCGATATTTTTTTTACTCCAATGGATGGTAGCCTTATCATTATGGAAGGTAGTCTGTTGTCGAGATTTTTGATACTCCAATGGATGGTAGCCTTGTAATTATGGAATGTAGTCTGTTGTCGAGATTTTTTTTACTCCAATGGATGGTAGCCTTGTCATTATGGAAGGTAGTCTGTCGTTGAGATTTATGTTACTCCAATGGATTGTAGCCTTGTCATTATGGAAGGTAGTCTGTTTTTCATATTTTTATTACTCCAATGGATGGTAGCCTTGTTATTATAGAAGGTAGTCTGATGTCGAGATTTTGTTACTCCAATGGATGGTAGCCTTGTCATTATGGAAGGTAGTTTGTTGTTCAGATTTTTGTTACTCCAATGGATGGTAGCCTTGTCATTATGGAAGGTAGTCTGTTGTCGAGAATATTTTATTCCATTGGATGCTAGGCTTGTCCTTATGGAAGGTAGTCTATTTTTGATATTTTTGTTATTCTAATGGATGGTAACCTTGTCATTATGGAAGGTAGTATTTTGTCGAGATTTTTGATAGTCCAATGGATGATGGCCTTGTCATTATGGAAGGTAGTCTATTGTTGATATTTTTGTTACTCCAATGGATGGTAGCCTTGTCATTATGGAAGGTAGTCTGTTGTCGAGATTTTGTTACTCTAATGGATGGTAGCCTTGTCATTATGGAACATAGTCTGTTGTCGATATTTTTTTTACTCCAATGGATGGTAGCATTGTCATTATGGAAGGTAGTTTGTTGTCGATATTTTTGTTACTCCAATGGATGGTAGCCTTGTCATTATGGAAGGTAGTCTGTTGTTTAGATTTTTGTTATTCCAATGGATGGTTACTTTGTCATTATGGAAGGTAGTCTTTTGACGAGATTTTTGTTACTCCAATGGAAGGTAGCCTTGTCATTATGGAAGGTAGTATGTTGTTTAGATTTTTATTACTCCAATGGATGGTAGCCGTGTCATTATAGAAGGTAGTCTGTTGTCAAGATTTTGTTACTCCAATGGATGGTAGCCTTGGCATTATGGAAGGTAGTCTATTGTCGAGAATATTTTATTCCATTGGATGCTAGGCTTGTCATTATGGAAGGTAGTATGTTTTTGATATTTTTGTTATTCTAATGGATGGTAACCTTTTCATTATGGAAGGTAGTATTTTGTCGAGATTTTTGATACTCCAATGGATGATGGCCTTGTCATTATGGAAGGTAGTCTATTGTCGATATTTTTGTTACTCCAATGGATGGTAGCCTTGTCATTATGGAAGGTAGTCTGTTGTCGAGATTTTGTTACTCTAATGGATGGTAGCCTTGTCATTATGGAACATAGTCTGTTGTCGATATTTTTTTTACTCCAATGGATGGTAGCATTGTCATTATGGAAGGTAGTTTGTTGTCGATATTTTTGTTACTCCAATGGATGGTAGCCTTGTCATTATGGAAGGTAGTCTGTTGTTTAGATTTTTGTTATTCCAATGGATGGTTACCTTGTAATTACGGAAGGTAGTCTGTTTTTGAGATTTTTGTTATTCCAATGGATGGTAACCTTATCATTACTGAAGGTAGTATTTTTTCAAGATTTTTCTTACTCCAATGGATGATAGCCTTGTCATTATGGAAGGTAGTCTGTTGTCGATATTTTTGTTACTCCAAGGATGGTAGCCTTGTCATTATGGAAGTTAGTCTGTTGTCGAGATTTTTTTTACTCCAATGGATGGTAGCCTTGTCATTATGGAAGGTAGTCTGTCGTTGAGATTTCTGTTACTCCAATGGATTGTAGCCTTGTCATTATGGAAGGTAGTCTGTTTTTCATATTTTTATTACTCCAATGGATGGTAGCTTTCTCATTATAGAAGGTAGTCTGATGTCGAGATTTTGTTACTCCAATGGATGGATAGCCTTGTCATTATGGAAGGTAGTTTGTTGTTCAGATTTTTATTACTCCAATGGATGGTAGCCTTGTCATTATGGAAGGTAGTCTGTTGTCGAGAATATTTTATTCCATTGGATGCTAGGCTTGTCATTATGGAAGGTAGTCTATTTTTGATATTTTTGTTATTCTAATGGATGGTAACCTTCTCATTATGGAAGGTAGTATTTTGTCGAGATTTTTGATACTCTAATGGATGATGGCCTTGTCATTATGGAAGGTAGTCTATTGTCGATATTCTTGTTACTCCAATGGATGGTAGCCTTGTCATTATGGAAGGTAGTCTGTTGTCGAAATTTTTTTAATCTAATGGATGGTAGCCTTGTCATTATGGAACATAGTCTGTTGTCGATATTTTTTTTACTCCAATGGATGGTAGCATTGTCATTATGGAAGGTACTTTGTTGTCGATATTTTTTTTACTCCAATGGATGGTAGCCTTGTCATTATGGAAGGTAGTCTGTTGTCGAGAGTTTTTTACTCAAATGGATGGTAGCCTTGTCATTATGGAACATTGTCTGTTGTCGATATTTTTTTTACTCCAATGGATGGTAGCCTTGTCATTATGGAAGGTAGTCTGTTGTAGAGATTTTTGATACTCCAATGGATGGTAGCCTTGTAATTATGGAATGTAGTATGTTGTCGAGATTTTTTTTACTCCAATGGATGGTAGCCTTGTCATTATGGAAGGTAGTTTGTCATTGAGATTTCTTTTACTCCAATGGATTGTAGCCTTGTCATTATGGAAGGTAGTCTGTTTTTCATATTTTTATTACTCCAATGGATGGTAGCCTTGTCATTATAGAAGGTAGTCTGATGTCGAGATTTTGTTACTCCATTGGATGGTAGCCTTGTCATTATGGAAGGTAGTTTGTTGTTCAGATTTTTGTTACTCCAATGGATGGTAGCCTTGTCATTATGGAAGGTAGTCTGTTGTCGAGAATATTTTATTCCATTGGATGCTAGGCTTGTCATTATGGAAGGTAGTCTATTTTTGATATTTTTGTTATTCTAATGGATGGTAACCTTGTCATTATGGAAGGTAGTATTTTGTCGAGATTTTTGATACTCCAATGGATGATGGCCTTGTCATTATGGAAGGTAGTCTATTGTCGATATTTTTGTTACTCCAATGGATGGTAGCCTTGTCATTATGGAAGGTAGTCTGTTGTCGAGATTTTGTTACTCTAATGGATGGTAGCCTTGTCATTATGGAACATAGTCTGTTGTCGATATTTTTTTTACTCCAATGGATGGTAGCATTGTCATTATGGAAGGTAGTTTGTTGTCGATATTTTTGTTACTCCAATGGATGGTAGCCTTGTCATTATGGAAGGTAGTCTGTTGTTTAGATTTTTGTTATTCCAATGGATGGTTACTTTGTCATTATGGAAGGTAGTCTTTTGTCGAGATTTTTGTTACTCCAATAGAAGGTAGCCTTGTCATTATGGAAGGTAGTATGTTGTCTAGATTTTTATTACTCCAATGGATGGTAGCCGTGTCATTATAGAAGGTAGTCTGTTGTCAAGATTTTGTTACTCCAATGGTTGGTAGCCTTGTCATTATGGAAGGTAGTCTGTTGTCGAGAATATTTTATTCCATTGGATGCTAGGCTTGTCATTATGGAAGGTAGTATGTTTTTGATATTTTTGTTATTCTAATGGATGGTAACGTTGTCATCATGGAAGGTAGTATTTTGTCGAGATTTTTGATACTCCAATGGATGATGGCCTTGTCATTATGGAAGGTAGTCTATTGTCGATATTTTTGTTACTCCAATGGATGGTAGCCTTGTCATTATGGAAGGTAGTCTGTTGTCGAGATTTTGTTACTCTAATGGATGGTAGCCTTGTCATTATGGAAGGTAGTCTGTGGTATAGATTTTTGTTATTCCAATGGATGGTTACCTTGTAATTACGGAAGGTAGTCTGTTTTTTAGATTTTTGTTATTCCAATGGATGGTAACCTTATCATTACTGAAGGTAGTATTTTTTCAAGATTTTTCTTACTCCAATGGATGATAGCCTTGTCATTATGGAAGGTAGTCTGTTGTCGATATTTTTGTTACTCCAAGGATGGTAGCCTTGTCATTATGGAAGTTAGTCTGTTGTCGAGATTTTTTTTACTCCAATGGATGGTAGCCTTGTCATTATGGAAGGTAGTCTGTCGTTGAGATTTCTGTTACTCCAATGGATTGTAGCCTTGTCATTATGGAAGGTAGTCTGTTTTTCATATTTTTATTACTCCAATGGATGGTAGCTTTCTCATTATAGAAGGTAGTCTGATGTCGAGATTTTGTTACTCCAATGGATGGATAGCCTTGTCATTATGGAAGGTAGGTTGTTGTTCAGATTTTTATTACTCCAATGGATGGTAGCCTTGTCATTATGGAAGGTAGTCTGTTGTCGAGAATATTTTATTCCATTGGATGCTAGGCTTGTCATTATGGAAGGTAGTCTATTTTTGATATTTTTGTTATTCTAATGGATGGGAACCTTGTCATTATGGAAGGTAGTATTTTGTCGAGATTTTTGATACTCTAATGGATGATGGCCTTGTCATTATGGAAGGTAGTCTATTGTCGATATTTTTGTTACTCCAATGGATGGTAGCATTGTCATTATGGAAGGTAGTCTGTTGTCGAGATTTTTTTACTCTAATGGATGGTAGCCTTGTCATTATGGAACATTGTCTGTTGTCGATATTTTTTTTACTCCAATGGATGGTAGCCTTGTCATTATGGAAGGTAGTCTGTTGTAGAGATTTTTTATACTCCAATGGATGGTAGCCTTGTAATTATGGAATGTAGTCTGTTGTCGAGATTTTTTTTACTCCAATGGATGGTAGCCTTGTCATTATGGAAGGTAGTTTGTCGTTGAGATTTCTTTTACTCCAATGGATTGTAGCCTTGTCATTATGGAAGGTAGTCTGTTTTTCATATTTTTATTACTCCAATGGATGGTAGCCTTGTCATTATAGAAGGTAGTCTGATGTCGAGATTTTGTTACTCCATTGGATGGTAGCCTTGTCATTATGGAAGGTAGTTTGTTATTCAGATTTTTGTTACTCCAATGGATGGTAGCCTTGTCATTATGGAAGGTAGTCTGTTGTCGAGAATATTTTATTCCATTGGATGCTAGGCTTGTCATTATGGAAGGTAGTCTATTTTTGATATTTTTGTTATGCTAATGGATGGTAACCTTGTCATTATGGAAGGTAGTATTTTGTCGAGATTTTTGATACTCTAATGGATGATGGCCTTGTCATTATGGAAGGTAGTTTGTTGTCGAGATTTTTGTTACTCCAATGTATGGTAGCCTTGTCATTATGGAAGGTAGTCTGTTGTCGAGATTTTTTTACTCTAATGGATGGTAGCCTTGTCATTATGGAACATTGTCTGTTGTCGATATTTTTTTTACTCCAATGGATGGTAGCCTTGTCATTATGGAAGGTAGTCTGTTGTAGAGATTTTTGATACTCCAGTGGATGGTAGCCTTGTAATTATGGAATGTAGTCTGTTGTCGAGATTTTTTTTACTCCAATGGATGGTAGCCTTGTCATTATGGAAGGTAGTTTGTCGTTGAGATTTCTTTTACTCCAATGGATTGTAGCCTTGTCATTATGGAAGGTAGTCTGTTTTTCATATTTTTATTACTCCAATGGATGGTAGCCTTGTCATTATAGAAGGTAGTCTGATGTCGAGATTTTGTTACTCCATTGGATGGTAGCCTTGTCATTATGGAAGGTAGTTTGTTATTCAGATTTTTGTTACTCCAATGGATGGTAGCCTTGTCATTATGGAAGGTAGTCTGTTGTCGAGAATATTTTATTCCATTGGATGCTAGGCTTGTCATTATGGAAGGTAGTCTATTTTTGATATTTTTGTTATTCTAATGGATGGTAACCTTGTCATTATGGAAGGTAGTCTGTTGTCGAGATTTTTTTAATCTAATGGATGGTAGCCTTGTCATTATGGAACATAGTCTGTTGTCGATATTTTTTTTACTCCAATGGATGGTAGCATTGTCATTATGGAAGGTAGTCTGTTGTCGAGATTTTTTTACTCTAATGGATGGTAGCCTTGTCATTATGGAACATTGTCTGTTGTCGATATTTTTTTTACTCCAATGGATGGTAGCCTTGTCATTATGGAAGGTAGTCTGTTGTAGAGATTTTTTATACTCCAATGGATGGTAGCCTTGTAATTATGGAATGTAGTCTGTTGTCGAGATTTTTTTTACTCCAATGGATGGTAGCCTTGTCATTATGGAAGGTAGTTTGTCGTTGAGATTTCTTTTACTCCAATGGATTGTAGCCTTGTCATTATGGAAGGTAGTCTGTTTTTCATATTTTTATTACTCCAATGGATGGTAGCCTTGTCATTATAGAAGGTAGTCTGATGTCGAGATTTTGTTACTCCATTGGATGGTAGCCTTGTCATTATGGAAGGTAGTTTGTTATTCAGATTTTTGTTACTCCAATGGATGGTATCCTTGTCATTATGGAAGGTAGTCTGTTGTCGAGAATATTTTATTCCATTGGATGCTAGGCTTGTCATTATGGAAGGTAGTCTATTTTTGATATTTTTGTTATTCTAATGGATGGTAACCTTGTCATTATGGAAGGTAGTATTTTGTCGAGATTTTTGATACTCTAATGGATGATGGCCTTGTCATTATGGAAGGTGGTTTGTTGTCGAGATTTTTGTTACTCCAATGTATGGTAGCCTTGTCATTATGGAAGGTAGTCTGTTGTCGAGATTTTTTTACTCTAATGGATTGTAGCCTTGTCATTATGGAACATTGTCTGTTGTCGATATTTTTTTTACTCCAATGGATGGTAGCCTTGTCATTATGGAAGGTAGTCTGTTGTAGAGATTTTTGATACTCCAATGGATGGTAGCCTTGTAATTACGGAATGTAGTCTGTTGTCGAGATTTTTTTTACTCCAATGGATGGTAGCCTTGTCATTATGGAAGGTAGTTTGTCGTTGAGATTTCTTTTACTCCAATGGATTGTAGCCTTGTCATTATGGAAGGTAGTCTATTTTTCATATTTTTATTACTCCAATGGATGGTAGCCTTGTCATTATAGAAGGTAGTCTGATGTCGAGATTTTGTTACTCCATTGGATGGTAGCCTTGTCATTATGGAAGGTAGTTTGTTGTTCAGATTTTTGTTACTCCAATGGATGGTAGCCTTGTCATTATGGAAGGTAGTCTATTGTCGAGAATATTTTATTCCATTGGATGCTAGGCTTGTCATTATGGAAGGTAGTCTACTTTTGATATTTTTGTTATTCTAATGGATGGTAACCTTGTCATTATGGAAGGTAGTATTTTTCGAGATTTTTGATACTCCAATGGATGATGGCCTTGTCATTATGGAAGGTAGTCTATTATCGAGATTTTTTTTACTCCAATGGATGGTAGCCTTGTCATTATGGAAGGTAGTCTTTTGTCGAGAGTTTTTTTACTCTAATGGATGGTAGCCTTGTCATTATGGAACATAGTCTGTTGTCGATATTTTTTTTACTCCAATGGATGGTAGCCTTGTCATTATGGAAGGTAGTCTGTTGTCGAGATTTTTTTTACTCCAATGGATGGTAGCCTTGTAATTATGGAATGTAGTCTATTTTTGATATTTTTGTTATTCTAATGGATGGTAGCCTTGTCATTATGGAAGGTAGTATTTTGTCGAGATTTTTGATACTTCAATGGATGATGGACTTGTCATTATGGAAGGTAGTCTATTGTCGATATTTTTGTTACCCCCATTGGATGGTAGCCTTGTCATTATGGAAGGTAGTCTGTTGTCGAGATTTTGTTACTCTAATGGATGGTAGCCTTGTCATTATGGAACATAGTCTGTTGTCGATATTTTTTTAAACTAATGGTGGGTAGCATTGTCATTATGGAAGGTAGTTTGTTGTCGATATTTTTGTTACTCCAATGGATGGTAGCCTTGTCATTATGGAAGGTAGTCTGTTGTTTAGATTTTTGTTATTCCAATGGATAGTTACCTTGTCATTACGGAAGGTAGTCTTTTGTCGAGATTTTTGTTACTCCAATGGAAGGTAGCCTTGTCATTATGGAAGGTAGTATGTTGTTCAGATTTTTGTTACTCCAATGGATGGTAGCCTTGTCATTATGGAAGGTAGTCTATTGTCGAGAATATTTTATTTCATTGGATGCTAGGCTTGTCATTATGGAAGGTAGTCTATTTTTGATATTTTTGTTATTCTAATGGATGGTAACCTTGTCATTATGGAAGGTAGTATTTTGTCGAGATTTTTGATACTCTAATGGATGATGGCCTTGTCATTATGGAAGGTAGTCTATTGTCGATATTTTTGTTACTCCAATGGATGGTAGCCTTGTCATTATGGAAGGTAGTCTGTTGTCGAGATTTTGTTACTCTAATGGATGGTAGCCTTGTCATTATGGAACATAGTCTGTTGTCGATATTTTTTTTACTCCAATGGATGGTAGCATTGTCATTATGGAAGGTAGTTTGTTGTCGAGATTTTTGTTACTCCAATGGATGGCAGCCTTGTCATTATGGAAGGTAGTCTGTTGTCGAGATTTTTTTACTCTAATGGATGGTAGCCTTGTCATTATGGAACATAGTCTGTTGTCGATATTTTTTTTACTCCAATGGATGGTAGCCTTGTCATTTTGGATGGTAGTCTGTTGTCGAGATTTTTGATACTCCAATGGATGGTAGCCTTGTAATTATGGAATGTAGTCTGTTCTCGAGATTTTTTTTACTCCAATGGATGGTAGCCTTGTCATTATGGAAGGTAGTCTGTCGTTGAGATTTCAATTACTCCAATGGATTGTAGCCTTGTCATTATGGAAGGTAGTCTGTTTTTCATATTTTTATTACTCCAATGGATGGTAGCCTTGTCATTATAGAAGGTAGTCTGATGTCGAGATTTTGTTACTCCAATGGATGGTAGCCTTGTCATTATGGAAGGTAGTTTGTTGTTCAGATTTTTGTTACTCCAATGGATGGTAGCCTTGTCATTATGGAAGGTAGTATGTTGTTCAGATTTTTATTACTCCAATGGATGGTAGCCGTGTCATTATAGAAGGTAGTCTGTTGTCAAGATTTTGTTACTCCAATGGATGGTAGCCTTGTCATTATGGAAGGTAGTCTGTCATTGAGATTTCTGTTACTCCAATGGATTGTAGCCTTGTCATTATGGAAGGTAGTCTGTTTTTCATATTTTTATTACTCCAATGGATGGTAGCCTTCTCATTATAGAAGGTAGTCTGATGTCGAGATTTTGTTACTCCAATGGATGGTAGCCTCGTCATTATGGAAGGTAGTTTGTTATTCAGATTTTTGTTACTCCAATGGATGGTAGCCTTGTCATTATGGAAGGTAGTCTATTGTCGAGAATATTTTATTTCATTGGATGCTAGGCTTGTCATTATGGAAGGTAGTCTATTTTTGATATTTTTGTTATTCTAATGGATGGTAACCTTTTCATTATGGAAGGTAGTATTTTGTCGAGATTTTTGATACTCTAATGGATGATGGCCTTGTCATTATGGAAGGTAGTCTATTGTCGATATTTTTGTTACTCCAATGGATGGTAGCCTTGTCATTATGGAAGGTAGTCTGTTGTCGAGATTTTGTTACTCTAATGGATGGTAGCCTTGTCATTATGGAACATAGTCTGTTGTCGATATTTTTTTTACTCCAATGGATGGTAGCATTGTCATTATGGAAGGTAGTTTGTTGTCGAGATTTTTGTTACTCCAATGGATGGCAGCCTTGTCATTATGGAAGGTAGTCTGTTGTCGAGATTTTTTTACTCTAATGGATGGTAGCCTTGTCATTATGGAACATAGTCTGTTGTCGATATTTTTTTTACTCCAATGGATGGTAGCCTTGTCATTTTGGATGGTAGTCTGTTGTCGAGATTTTTGATACTCCAATGGATGGTAGCCTTGTAATTATGGAATGTAGTCTGTTCTCGAGATTTTTTTTACTCCAATGGATGGTAGCCTTGTCATTATGGAAGGTAGTCTGTCGTTGAGATTTCTGTTACTCCAATGGATTGTAGCCTTGTCATTATGGAAGGTAGTTTGTTATTCATATTTTTATTACTTCAATGGATGGTAGCCTTGTCATTATAGAAGGTAGTCTGATGTCGAGATTTTGTTACTCCAATGGATGGTAGCCTTGTCATTATGGAAGGTAGTTTGTTGTTCAGATCTTTGTTACTCCAATGGATGGTAGCCTTGTCATTATGGAAGGTAGTCTGTTGTCGAGAATATTTTATTCCATTGGATGCTAGGCTTGTCATTATGGAAGGTAGTCTATTTTTGATATTTTTGTTATTCTAATGGATGGTAACCTTGTAATTATGGAACGTAGTATTTTGTCGAGATTTTTGATACTCCAATGGATGATGGCCTTGTCATTATGGAAGGTAGTTTGTTGTCGAGATTTTTGTTACTCCAATGGATGGTAGCCTTGTCATTATGGAAGGTAGTCTGTTGTCGAGATTTTTTTACTCTAATGGATGGTAGCCTTGTCATTATGGAACATTGTCTGTTGTCGATATTTTTTTTACTCCAATGGATGGTAGCCTTGTCATTATGGAAGGTAGTCTGTTGTAGAGATTTTTGATACTCCAATGGATGGTAGCCTTGTAATTATGGAATGTAGTCTGTTGTCGAGAATATTTTATTCCATTGGATGCTAGGCTTGTCATTATGGAAGGTAGTCTATTTTTGATATTTTTGTTATTCTAATGGATGGTAACCTTGTCATTATGGAAGGTAGTATTTTGTCGAGATTTTTGATACACCAATGGATGATGGCCTTGTCATTATGGAAGGTAGTCTATTGTCGATATTTTTGTTACTCCAATGGATGGTAGCCTTGTCATTATGGAAGGTAGTTTGATGTCGAGATTTTGTTACTCCAATGGATGGTAGCCTTGTCATTATGGAAGGTAGTTTGTTGTTCAGATATTTGTTACTCCAATGGATGGTAGTCTTGTCATTTTGGAAGGTAGTCTGTTGTCGAGAATATTTTATTTCATTGGATGCTAGGCTTGTCATTATGGAAGGTAGTCTATTTTTGATATTTTTGTTATTCTAATGGATGGTAACCTTGTCATTATGGAAGGTAGTATTTTGTCGAGATTTTTGATACTCTAATGGATGATGGCCTTGTCATTATGGAAGGTAGTCTATTGTCGATATTTTTGTTACTCCAATGGATGGTAGCCTTGTCATTATGGAAGGTAGTCTGTTGTCGAGATTTTGTTACTCTAATGGATGGTAGCCTTGTCATTATGGAACATAGTCTGTTGTCGATATTTTTTTTACTCCAATGGATGGTAGCATTGTCATTATGGAAGGTAGTTTGTTGTCGAGATTTTTGTTACTCCAATGGATGGCAGCCTTGTCATTATGGAAGGTAGTCTGTTGTCGAGATTTTTTTACTCTAATGGATGGTAGCCTTGTCATTATGGAACATAGTCTGTTGTCGATATTTTTTTTACTACAATGGATGGTAGCCTTGTCATTTTGGATGGTAGTCTGTTGTCGAGATTTTTGATACTCCAATGGATGGTAGCCTTGTAATTATGGAATGTAGTCTATTCTCGAGATTTTTTTTACTCCAATGGATTGTAGCCTTGTCATTATGGAAGGTAGTCTGTCGTTGAGATTTCAATTACTCCAATGGATTGTAGCCTTGTCATTATGGAAGGTAGTCTGTTTTTCATATTTTTATTACTCCAATGGATGGTAGCCTTGTCATTATAGAAGGTAGTCTGATGTCGAGATTTTGTTACTCCAATGGATGGTAGCCTTGTCATTATGGAAGGTAGTTTGTTGTTCAGATTTTTGTTACTCCAATGGATGGTAGCCTTGTCATTATGGAAGGTAGTATGTTGTTCAGATTTTTATTACTCCAATGGATGGTAGCCGTGTCATTATAGAAGGTAGTCTGTTGTCAAGATTTTGTTACTCCAATGGATGGTAGCCTTGTCATTATGGAAGGTAGTCTGTCATTGAGATTTCTGTTACTCCAATGGATTGTAGCCTTGTCATTATGGAAGGTAGTCTGTTTTTCATATTTTTATTACTCCAATGGATGGTAGCCTTCTCATTATAGAAGGTAGTCTGATGTCGAGATTTTGTTACTCCAATGGATGGTAGCCTCGTCATTATGGAAGGTAGTTTGTTATTCAGATTTTTGTTACTCCAATGGATGGTAGCCTTGTCATTATGGAAGGTAGTCTATTGTCGAGAATATTTTATTTCATTGGATGCTAGGCTTGTCATTATGGAAGGTAGTCTATTTTTGATATTTTTGTTATTCTAATGGATGGTAACCTTTTCATTATGGAAGGTAGTATTTTGTCGAGATTTTTGATACTCTAATGGATGATGGCCTTGTCATTATGGAAGGTAGTCTATTGTCGATATTTTTGTTACTCCAATGGATGGTAGCCTTGTCATTATGGAAGGTAGTCTGTTGTCGAGATTTTGTTACTCTAATGGATGGTAGCCTTGTCATTATGGAACATAGTCTGTTGTCGATATTTTTTTTACTCCAATGGATGGTAGCATTGTCATTATGGAAGGTAGTTTGTTGTCGAGATTTTTGTTACTCCAATGGATGGCAGCCTTGTCATTATGGAAGGTAGTCTGTTGTCGAGATTTTTTTACTCTAATGGATGGTAGCCTTGTCATTATGGAACATAGTCTGTTGTCGATATTTTTTTTACTCCAATGGATGGTAGCCTTGTCATTTTGGATTGTAGTCTGTTGTCGAGATTTTTGATACTCCAATGGATGGTAGCCTTGTAATTATGGAATGTAGTCTGTTCTCGAGATTTTTTTTACTCCAATGGATGGTAGCCTTGTCATTATGGAAGGTAGTCTGTCGTTGAGATTTCTGTTACTCCAATGGATTGTAGCCTTGTCATTATGGAAGGTAGTCTGTTTTTCATATTTTTATTACTCCAATGGATGGTAGCCTTGTCATTATAGAAGGTAGTCTGATGTCGAGATTTTGTTACTCCAATGGATGGTAGCCTTGTCATTATGGAAGGTAGTTTGTTGTTCAGATCTTTGTTACTCCAATGGATGGTAGCCTTGTCATTATGGAAGGTAGTCTGTTGTCGAGAATATTTTATTCCATTGGATGCTAGGCTTGTCATTATGGAAGGTAGTCTATTTTTGATATTTTTGTTATTCTAATGGATGGTAACCTTGTAATTATGGAACGTAGTATTTTGTCGAGATTTTTGATACTCCAATGGATGATGGCCTTGTCATTATGGAAGGTAGTTTGTTGTCGAGATTTTTGTTACTCCAATGGATGGTAGCCTTGTCATTATGGAAGGTAGTCTGTTGTCGAGATTTTTTTACTCTAATGGATGGTAGCCTTGTCATTATGGAACATTGTCTGTTGTCGATATTTTTTTTACTCCAATGGATGGTAGCCTTGTCATTATGGAAGGTAGTCTGTTGTAGAGATTTTTGATACTCCAATGGATGGTAGCCTTGTAATTATGGAATGTAGTCTGTTGTCGAGAATATTTTATTCCATTGGATGCTAGGCTTGTCATTATGGAAGGTAGTCTATTTTTGATATTTTTGTTATTCTAATGGATGGTAACCTTGTCATTATGGAAGGTAGTATTTTGTCGAGATTTTTGATACACCAATGGATGATGGCCTTGTCATTATGGAAGGTAGTCTATTGTCGATATTTTTGTTACTCCAATGGATGGTAGCCTTGTCATTATGGAAGGTAGTTTGATGTCGAGATTTTGTTACTCCAATGGATGGTAGCCTTGTCATTATGGAAGGTAGTTTGTTGTTCAGATTTTTGTTACTCCAATGGATGGTAGTCTTGTCATTTTGGAAGGTAGTCTGTTGTCGAGAATATTTTATTTCATTGGATGCTAGGCTTGTCATTATGGAAGGTAGTCTATTTTTGATATTTTTGTTATTCTAATGGATGGTAACCTTGTCATTATGGAAGGTAGTATTTTGTCGAGATTTTTGATACTCTAATGGATGATGGCCTTGTCATTATGGAAGGTAGTCTATTGTCGATATTTTTGTTACTCCAATGGATGGTAGCCTTGTCATTATGGAAGGTAGTCTGTTGTCGAGATTTTGTTACTCTAATGGATGGTAGCCTTGTCATTATGGAACATAGTCTGTTGTCGATATTTTTTTTACTCCAATGGATGGTAGCATTGTCATTATGGAAGGTAGTTTGTTGTCGAGATTTTTGTTACTCCAATGGATGGCAGCCTTGTCATTATGGAAGGTAGTCTGTTGTCGAGATTTTTTTACTCTAATGGATGGTAGCCTTGTCATTATGGAACATAGTCTGTTGTCGATATTTTTTTTACTACAATGGATGGTAGCCTTGTCATTTTGGATGGTAGTCTGTTGTCGAGATTTTTGATACTCCAATGGATGGTAGCCTTGTAATTATGGAATGTAGTCTATTCTCGAGATTTTTTTTACTCCAATGGATTGTAGCCTTGTCATTATGGAAGGTAGTCTGTCGTTGAGATTTCAATTACTCCAATGGATTGTAGCCTTGTCATTATGGAAGGTAGTCTGTTTTTCATATTTTTATTACTCCAATGGATGGTAGCCTTGTCATTATAGAAGGTAGTCTGATGTCGAGATTTTGTTACTCCAATGGATGGTAGCCTTGTCATTATGGAAGGTAGTTTGTTGTTCAGATTTTTGTTACTCCAATGGATGGTAGCCTTGTCATTATGGAAGGTAGTATGTTGTTCAGATTTTTATTACTCCAATGGATGGTAGCCGTGTCATTATAGAAGGTAGTCTGTTGTCAAGATTTTGTTACTCCAATGGATGGTAGCCTTGTCATTATGGAAGGTAGTCTGTCATTGAGATTTCTGTTACTCCAATGGATTGTAGCCTTGTCATTATGGAAGGTAGTCTGTTTTTCATATTTTTATTACTCCAATGGATGGTAGCCTTCTCATTATAGAAGGTAGTCTGATGTCGAGATTTTGTTACTCCAATGGATGGTAGCCTCGTCATTATGGAAGGTAGTTTGTTATTCAGATTTTTGTTACTCCAATGGATGGTAGCCTTGTCATTATGGAAGGTAGTCTATTGTCGAGAATATTTTATTTCATTGGATGCTAGGCTTGTCATTATGGAAGGTAGTCCATTTTTGATATTTTTGTTATTCTAATGGATGGTAACCTTTTCATTATGGAA
Source organism: Vicia faba (assembly GCA_948472305.1). Lineage (NCBI taxonomy): Eukaryota > Viridiplantae > Streptophyta > Magnoliopsida > Fabales > Fabaceae > Vicia > Vicia faba. The sequence goes on from OX451739.1 coordinate 559,893,147, forward strand.
GGTAGTATTTTGTCGAGATTTTTGATACTCTAATGGATGATGGCCTTGTCATTATGGAAGGTAGTCTATTGTCGATATTTTTGTTACTCCAATGGATGGTAGCCTTGTCATTATGGAAGGTAGTCTGTTGTCGAGATTTTGTTACTCTAATGGATGGTAGCCTTGTCATTATGGAACATAGTCTGTTGTCGATATTTTTTTTACTCCAATGGATGGTAGCATTGTCATTATGGAAGGTAGTTTGTTGTCGAGATTTTTGTTACTCCAATGGATGGCAGCCTTGTCATTATGGAAGGTAGTCTGTTGTCGAGATTTTTTTACTCTAATGGATGGTAGCCTTGTCATTATGGAACATAGTCTGTTGTCGATATTTTTTTTACTCCAATGGATGGTAGCCTTGTCATTTTGGATTGTAGTCTGTTGTCGAGATTTTTGATACTCCAATGGATGGTAGCCTTGTAATTATGGAATGTAGTCTGTTCTCGAGATTTTTTTTACTCCAATGGATGGTAGCCTTGTCATTATGGAAGGTAGTCTGTCGTTGAGATTTCTGTTACTCCAATGGATTGTAGCCTTGTCATTATGGAAGGTAGTCTGTTTTTCATATTTTTATTACTCCAATGGATGGTAGCCTTGTCATTATAGAAGGTAGTCTGATGTCGAGATTTTGTTACTCCAATGGATGGTAGCCTTGTCATTATGGAAGGTAGTTTGTTGTTCAGATTTTTGTTACTCCAATGGATGGTAGCCTTGTCATTATGGAAGGTAGTCTGTTGTCGAGAATATTTTATTCCATTGGATGCTAGGCTTGTCATTATGGAAGGTAGTCTATTTTTGATATTTTTGTTATTCTAATGGATGGTAACCTTGTAATTATGGAACGTAGTATTTTGTCGAGATTTTTGATACTCCAATGGATGATGGCCTTGTCATTATGGAAGGTAGTTTGTTGTCGAGATTTTTGTTACTCCAATGGATGGTAGCCTTGTCATTATGGAAGGTAGTCTGTTGTCGAGATTTTTTTACTCTAATGGATGGTAGCCTTGTCATTATGGAACATTGTCTGTTGTCGATATTTTTTTTACTCCAATGGATGGTAGCCTTGTCATTATGGAAGGTAGTCTGTTGTAGAGATTTTTGATACTCCAATGGATGGTAGCCTTGTAATTATGGAATGTAGTCTGTTGTCGAGATTTTTTTTACTCCAATGGATGGTAGCCTTGTCATTATGGAAGGTAGTTTGTCGTTGAGATTTCTTTTACTCCAATGGATTGTAGCCTTGTCATTATGGAAGGTAGTCTGTTTTTCATATTTTTATTACTCCAATGGATGGTAGCCTTGTCATTATAGAAGGTAGTCTGATGTCGAGATTTTGTTACTCCATTGGATGGTAGCCTTGTCATTATGGAAGGTAGTTTGTTGTTCAGATTTTTGTTACTCCAATGGATGGTAGCCTTGTTATTATGGAAGGTAGTCTGTTGTCGAGAATATTTTATTCCATTGGATGCTAGGCTTGTCATTATGGAAGGTAGTCTATTTTTGATATTTTTGTTATTCTAATGGATGGTAACCTTGTCATTATGGAAGGTAGTATTTTGTCGAGATTTTTGATACACCAATGGATGATGGCCTTGTCATTATGGAAGGTAGTCTATTGTCGATATTTTTGTTACTCCAATGGATGGTAGCCTTGTCATTATGGAAGGTAGTTTGATGTCGAGATTTTGTTACTCCAATGGATGGTAGCCTTGTCATTATGGAAGGTAGTTTGTTGTTCAGATTTTTGTTACTCCAATGGATGGTAGTCTTGTCATTTTGGAAGGTAGTCTGTTGTCGAGAATATTTTATTCCATTGGATGCTAGGCTTGTCATTATTGAAGGTAGTCTATTTTTGATATTTTTGTTATTCTAATGGATGGTAGCCTTGTCATTATGGAAGGTAGTATTTTGTCGAGATTTTTGATACTTCAATGGATGATGGACTTGTCATTATGGAAGGTAGTCTATTGTCGATATTTTTGTTACTCCAATGGATGGTAGCCTTGTCATTATGGAAGGTAGTCTGTTGTCGAGATTTTGTTACTCTAATGGATGGTAGCCTTGTCATTATGGAACATAGTCTGTTGTCGATATTTTTTTAAACCAATGGTGGGTAGCATTGTCATTATGGAAGGTAGTTTGTTGTCGATATTTTTGTTACTCCAATGGATGGTAGCCTTGTCATTATGGAAGGTAGTCTGTTGTTTAGATTTTTGTTATTCCAATGGATAGTTACCTTGTCATTACGGAAGGTAGTCTTTTGTCGAGATTTTTGTTACTCCAATGGAAGGTAGCCTTGTCATTTTGGAAGGTAGTCTGTTGTCGAGATTTTTGATACTCCAATGGATGGTAGCCTTGTAATTATGGAATGTAGTCTGTTGTCGAGATTTTTTTTACTCCAATGGATGGTAGCCTTGTCATTATGGAAGGTAGTATTTTGTCGAGATTTTTGATACTCTAATGGATGATGGCCTTGTCATTATGGAAGGTAGTCTATTGTCGATATTTTTGTTACTCCAATGGATGGTAGCCTTGTCATTATGGAAGGTAGTCTGTTGTCGAGATTTTGTTACTCTAATGGATGGTAGCCTTGTCATTATGGAACATAGTCTGTTGTCGATATTTTTTTTACTCCAATGGATGGTAGCATTGTCATTATGGAAGGTAGTTTGTTGTCGAGATTTTTGTTACTCCAATGGATGGCAGCCTTGTCATTATGGAAGGTAGTCTGTTGTCGAGATTTTTTTACTCAAATGGATGGTAGCCTTGTCATTATGGAACATAGTCTGTTGTCGATATTTTTTTTACTCCAATGGATGGTAGCCTTGTCATTTTGGATGGTAGTCTGTTGTCGAGATTTTTGATACTCCAATGGATGGTAGCCTTGTAATTATGGAATGTAGTCTGTTCTCGAGATTTTTTTTACTCCAATGGATGGTAGCCTTGTCATTATGGAAGGTAGTCTGTCGTTGAGATTTCTGTTACTCCAATGGATTGTAGCCTTGTCATTATGGAAGGTAGTCTGTTTTTCATATTTTTATTACTCCAATGGATGGTAGCCTTGTCATTATAGAAGGTAGTCTGATGTCGAGATTTTGTTACTCCAATGGATGGTAGCCTTGTCATTATGGAAGGTAGTTTGTTGTTCAGATTTTTGTTACTCCAATGGATGGTAGCCTTGTCATTATGGAAGGTAGTCTGTTGTCGAGAATATTTTATTCCATTGGATGCTAGGCTTGTCATTATGGAAGGTAGTCTATTTTTGATATTTTTGTTATTCTAATGGATGGTAACCTTGTAATTATGGAACGTAGTATTTTATCGAGATTTTTGATACTCCAATGGATGATGGCCTTGTCATTATGGAAGGTAGTTTGTTGTCGAGATTTTTGTTACTCCAATGGATGGTAGCCTTGTCATTATGGAAGGTAGTCTGTTGTCGAGATTTTTTTACTCTAATGGATGGTAGCCTTGTCATTATGGAACATTGTCTGTTGTCGATATTTTTTTTACTCCAATGGATGGTAGCCTTGTCATTATGGAAGGTAGTCTGTTGTAGAGATTTTTGATACTCCAATGGATGGTAGCCTTGTAATTATGGAATGTAGTCTGTTGTCGAGATTTTTTTTACTCCAATGGATGGTAGCCTTGTCATTATGGAAGGTAGTTTGTCGTTGAGATTTCTTTTACTCCAATGGATTGTAGCCTTGTCATTATGGAAGGTAGTCTGTTTTTCATATTTTTATTACTCCAATGGATGGTAGCCTTGTCATTATAGAAGGTAGTCTGATGTCGAGATTTTGTTACTCCATTGGATGGTAGCCTTGTCATTATGGAAGGTAGTTTGTTGTTCAAATTTTTGTTACTCCAATGGATGGTAGCCTTGTTATTATGGAAGGTAGTCTGTTGTCGAGAATATTTTATTCCATTGGATGCTAGGCTTGTCATTATGGAAGGTAGTCTATTTTTGATATTTTTGTTATTCTAATGGATGGTAACCTTGTCATTATGGAAGGTAGTATTTTGTCGAGATTTTTGATACACCAATGGATGATGGCCTTGTCATTATGGAAGGTAGTCTATTGTCGATATTTTTGATACTCCAATGGATGGTAGCCTTGTCATTATGGAAGGTAGTTTGATGTCGAGATTTTGTTACTCCAATGGATGGTAGCCTTGTCATTATGGAAGGTAGTTTGTTGTTCAGATTTTTGTTACTCCAATGGATGGTAGTCTTGTCATTTTGGAAGGTAGTCTGTTGTCGAGAATATTTTATTCCATTGGATGCTAGGCTTGTCATTATTGAAGGTAGTCTATTTTTGATATTTTTGTTATTCTAATGGATGGTAGCCTTGTCATTATGGAAGGTAGTATTTTGTCGAGATTTTTGATACTTCAATGGATGATGGACTTGTCATTATGGAAGGTAGTCTATTGTCGATATTTTTGTTACTCCAATGGATGGTAGCCTTGTCATTATGGAAGGTAGTCTGTTGTCGAGATTTTGTTACTCTAATGGATGGTAGCCTTGTCATTATGGAACATAGTCTGTTGTCGATATTTTTTTAAACCAATGGTGGGTAGCATTGTCATTATGGAAGGTAGTTTGTTGTCGATATTTTTGTTACTCCAATGGATGGTAGCCTTGTCATTATGGAAGGTAGTCTGTTGTTTAGATTTTTGTTATTCCAATGGATAGTTACCTTGTCATTACGGAAGGTAGTCTTTTGTCGAGATTTTTGTTACTCCAATGGAAGGTAGCCTTGTCATTTTGGAAGGTAGTCTGTTGTCGAGATTTTTGATACTCCAATGGATGGTAGCCTTGTAATTATGGAATGTAGTCTGTTGTCGAGATTTTTTTTACTCCAATGGATGGTAGCCTTGTCATTATGGAAGGTAGTCTGTCGTTGAGATTTCTGTTACTCCAATGGATTGTAGCCTTGTCATTATGGAAGGTAGTCTATTTTTCATATTTTTATTACTCCAATGGATGGTAGCCTTGTCATTATAGAAGGTAGTCTGATGTCGAGATTTTGTTACTCCAATGGATGGTAGCCTTGTCATTATGGAAGGTAGTTTGTTGTTCAGATTTTTGTTACTCCAATGGATGGTAGCCTTGTCATTATGGAAGGTAGTCTGTTGTCGAGAATATTTTATTCCATTGGATGCTAGGCTTGTCATTATGGAAGGTAGTCTATTTTTGATATTTTTGTTATTCTAATGGATGGTAACCTTGTCATTATGGAACGTAGTATTTTGTCGAGATTTTTGATACTCCAATGGATGATGGCCTTGTCATTATGGAAGGTAGTCTATTGTCGAGATTTTTTTTACTCCAATGGATGGTAGCCTTGTCATTATGGAAGGTAGTCTGATGTCGAGATTTTGTTACTCCAATGGATGGTAGCCTTGTCATTATGGAAGGTAGTTTGTTGTTCAGATTTTTGTTACTCCAATGGATGGTAGCCTTGTCATTATGGAAGGTAGTCTGTTGTCGAGAATATTTTATTCCATTGGATGCTAGGCTTGTCATTATGGAAGGTAGTCTATTTTTGATATTTTTGTTATTCTAATGGATGGTAGCCTTGTCATTATGGAAGGTAGTATTTTGTCAAGATTTTTGATACTCCAATGGATGATGGACTTGTCATTATGGAAGGTAGTCTATTATCGATATTTTTGTTACTCCAATGGATGGTAGCCTTGTCATTATGGAAGGTAGTCTGTTGTCGAGATTTTGTTACTCTAATGGATGGTAGCTTTCTCATTATGGAACATATTCTGTTGTCGATATTTTTTTTACTCCAATGGATGGTAGCATTGTCATTATGGAAGGTAGTTTGTTGTCGATATTTTTGTTACTCCAATGGATGGTAGCCTTGTCATTATGGAAGGTTGTCTGTTGTTTAGATTTTTGTTATTCCAATGGATAGTTACCTTGTCATTACGGAAGGTAGTCTTTAGTCGAGATTTTTGTTACTCCAATGGAAGGTAGCCTTGTCATTATGGAAGGTAGTATGTTGTTCAGATTTTTATTACTCCAATGGATGGTAGCCGTGTCATTATAGAAGGTAGTCTGTTGTCAAGATTTTGTTACTCCAATGGATGGTAGCCTTGTCATTACTGAAGGTAGTCGGTTATTGAGATTTCTGTTACTCCAATGGATTGTAGCCTTGTCATTATGGAAGGTAGTCTGTTGTTCTGATTTTTGTTACTCCAATGGATGGTAGCCTTGTCATTATGGAAGGTAATCTGTTGTCGAGAATATTTTATTGCATTGGATGCTAGGCTTGTCATTATGGAAGGTAGTCTGTTTTTGATATTTTTTTTATTCCAATGGATGGTAACCTTGTCATTATGGAAGGTAGTATTTTGTCGAGATTTTTGTTACTCCAATGGATGATGGCCTTGTCATTATGGAAGGTAGTCTATTGTCGAGATTTTTGTTACTCCAATGGATGGTAGCCTTGTCATTATATAAGTTAGTCTGTTGTCGATATTTTTGTTACTCCAAGGATGGTAGCCTTGTCATTATGGAAGGTAGTCTGTTGTCGAGATTTTGTTACTCTAATGGATGGTAGCCTTGTCATTATGGAAGGTAGTCTATTGTCGAGATTTTTGATACTCCAATGGATGGTAGCCTTGTCATTATAGAACATAGTCTGTTGTCAATATATTTGTTACTCCAATGGATGATAGTCTTGTCATTATGCAAGGTATTCTGTTGTTCAAATTTTTGTTACTCCAATGGATGGTAGCCTTGTCATTATGGAAGGTAGTCTATTGTCGAGATTTTTGTTATTCCAATGGATGGTAGCCTTGTAATTATTGAAGGTAGTCGGTCATTGATATTTCTGTTGCTTCAATGGATTGTAGCCTTGTCATTATGGAAGGTAGTCTGTTGTTCATATTTTTGTTACTGCAATGGATGGTAGCCTTGTCATTATGGAAGGTAGTCTGTTGTCGAGATTTTGTTACTCTAATGGATGGTAGCCTTGTTATTATGGAACATAGTATGTAGTCGATATTTTTTGACTACAATGGATGGTAGTCTTGTCATTATGCAAGGTATTCTGTTGTTCAAATTTTTGTTACTCCAATGGATGGTAGCCTTGTCATTATGGAAGGTAGTCTGTTGTTCATATTTTTGTTACTGCAATGGACGGTAGCCTTGTCATTATGGAAGGTAGTCTGTTGTAGAGAATATTTTATTCCATTGGATGGTAGGCTTGTCATTACGGAAGGTAGTCTGGTTTTGATATTTTAGTTATTCCAATGGATGGTAACCTTGTCATTATGAAATGTAGTATTTTGTCGAGATTTTTGTTACTCCAATGGATGACAGCCTTGTCATTATTAAAGGTAGTCTGTTGTCGATATTTTTGTTACTCCAATGGATGGTGGCCTTGTCATTATGGAAGGTAGTCTATTATCGAGATTTTGGTTACTCCAATGGATGGTAGCCTTGTCATTATGGAAGGTAGTCTGTTGTCGAGATTTTGTTACTCTAATGGATGATAGCCTTGTCATTATGGAACATAGTCTGTTGTCGATATTTTTTTACTCCAATGGATGGTAGCATTGTCATTATGGAAGGTAGTTTGTTTTCGATATTTTTTTTACTCCAATGGATGGTAGCGTTGTCATTATCGAAGGTAGTTTGTTGTTTAGATTTTTTTTATTCCAATGGATGGTAACCTTGTCATTATGGAAGGTAGTATATTATCGAGATTTTGGTTACTCCAATGGAAGGTAGCCTTGTCATTATGAAAGGTAGTCTATTGTCGAGATTTTTATTACTCCAATGGATGGTAGCCTTGTCATTATAGAAGGTAGTCTGTTGTCGAGATTTTTTAACTCCAATGGATGGTATCCTTGTCATTATAGAAGGTAGTCGGTTGTTGAGATTTCTGTTACTCCAATGGATTATAGCCTTGTCATTATGGAAGGTAGTATGTTGTTCTGCTTTTTGTTACTACAATGGATGGTAGCCTTGTCATTATGGAAGGTAGTCTATTGTCGAGAATATTTTATTCCATTGGATGGTAGGCTTGTCATTATGGAAGGTAGTATGTTTTTGAGATTTTTGTTATTCCAATGGATGGTAACCTTATCATTACTGAAGGTAGTATTTTTTCGAGATTTTTGTTACTCCAATGGATGATAGCCTTGTCATTATGGAAGGTAGTGTGTTGTCGATATTTTTGGTACTCCAAGGATGGTATCCTTGTCATTATGGAAGGTAGTCTGTTGTCGAGATTTTGTTACTCTAATGGATGGTAGCCTTGTCATTATGGAACATAGTCTGTAGTCGATATTTTTTTACTACAATGGATGGTAGCCTTTTCATTATGGAAGGTAGTCTGTTGTCGATATTTTTAATACTCCAATGGTTGGTAGCCTTGTCATTATGGAACATAGTCTTGTCATTATGCAAGGTAGTCTGTTGTTCAGATTTTTGTTACTCCAATGGATGGTAGCCTTGTCATTATGGAAGGTAGTCTATTATCGAGATTTATGTTATTCCAATGGATGGTAGCCTTGTCATTATTGAAGATAGTCGGTCATTGAGATTTCTGTTACTTCAATGGATTGTAGCCTTGTCATTTTGGAAGTTAGTCTGTTGTTCATATTTTTGTTACTCCAATGGATGGTAGCCTTATCATTATGGAAGGTAGTTTGTTGTCGATATTTTTGTTACTCCAATGGATGGTAACCTTGTCATTATGGAAGGTAGTCTGTTGTCGACATTTTTTTACTCTAATGGATGGTAGCCTTGTCATTATGGAACATAGTATGTTGTCGATATTTTTTTTACTCCAATGGATGGTAGCCTTGTCATTATAGAAGGTAGTCTGTAGTCGAGATTTTTGATTCTCCAATGGATGGTAGCCATGTAATTATGGAAACTAGTTTGTTGTCGAGATTTTGTTACTCTAATGGATGGTAGCCTTGTCATTATGGAACATAGTCTGTTGTCGATATTTTTTTACTCCAATGGATGGTAGCATTGTCATTATGGAAAGGTAGTCTATTGTCGAGATTTTGTTACTCCAATGGATGGTAGCCTTATCATTATGGAAGGTAGTTTGTTGTTGATATCTTTGTTATTCCATTGGATGGTAGCCTTGTCATTATGGAAGGTAGTCTGTTGTCGAGATTTTTGTTATTCCAATGGATGGTAACCTTGTCATTATGGAAGGTAGTCTGTTGTCGAGATTTGTGTTACTCCAATGTATGGTAGCCTTGTCGTTATGGAAGGTAGTCTGTTGTCGAGATTTTTGTTACTCAAATGGATCGTAGCCTTGTCTTTATCGAAGGTAATATGTCGTTGATATTTTTTTACTCCAATGGATGGTAGCCTTATCATTATGGAAGGTAGTATGTCATTGAGATTTTTGTTACTCCAATGGATGATAGCCTTGTCATTATTGAAGGTAGTCTATTGTCGAGATATTTGTTATTCTAAATGATTGTAGCCTTGTGAATATGAAAGGTAGTCTTTTGTCGAGATTTTTGTTACTCCAATGGATGGTAGCCTTGTCATTATTGAAGTTAGTATGTCGTTGAGATTTCTGTTACTCCAATGGATTGTAGCCTTGTCATTATGGAAGGTAGTTTGTTCGTCAGATTTTTGTTACTCCAATGGATGGTAGTCTTGTGATTATGGAAGGTAGGTTGTTGACGAGATTTTTGTTATTCCATTGGATGGTAGCCTCGTCATTATGGAAGGTAGTCTGTTGTCGAGAGTTTTGTTACTCAAATGGATTGTAGCCTTATCATTATTGAAGGTAGTATTTTGTCGATATCTTTGTTACTCCAATGATAGCTTTGTCATTATGGAAGATAGTCTATTATCGATATTTTTGTTACTCCAACGGATGGTAGCCCTGTCATTATGGAAGGTAGTCTGTTGTCGAGATTTTGTTACTCTAATGGATGGTAGCCTTGTCATTATGGAACATAGTCTGTTGTCAATAATTTTGTCATTCCAATATATGGTAGCCTTGTCATTATGGAAGGTAGTTTGTTCTTGATATTTTTGTTACTCCAATGGATGGTAGCCTTGTCATTATGGAAGGTAGTCTGTTGTTTAGATTTTTGTTATTCCAATGGATGGTAACCTTGTCATTATGGAAGGTAGTCTTTTGTCGAGATTTTTGTTACTCCAATCGATGGTAGCCTTGTCATTTTTGAAGGTAGTCTATTGTCGATATCTTTGGTACTCTAATGGCTGATTGCCTTGTCATTATGGAAGGTAGTTTGTTGTTCAGATTTTTATTACTCCAATGGATGGTAGCCTTGTCATTATGGAAGGTAGTCAGTTGTCGATATTTTGTTACTCCAATGGATGGTAGCCTTGTCATTAAGGAAGGTAGTCGGTCGTTGAGATTTCCGTTACTCCAATGGATGGTAGCCTTGTCATTATGGAAGTCAGTCTGTTGTTCAGATTTTTGTTACTCCAATGGATGATAGCCTTGTCATTATGGAAGTTAGTCTGTTGTCGAGATTTTTGTTATTCCAATGGATCGTAGCCTTGTAATTATGGAAGGTAGTATGTTGTCGAGATTTTTTTTACTCCAACGGATGGTAGCCTTGTCATTATGGAAGGTAGTTTGTCGTTGAGATTTCTGTTACTCTAATGGATTGTAGCCTTGTTATTATGGAAGGTAGTCTGTTTTTGAGATTTTTGTTATTCCAATGGATGGTAACCTTGCCATTATGAAAGGTAGTCTTTTGTCGAGATTTTTGTTACTCCAATGAATGGTAACCTTGTCATTATGGAAGATAGTCTGTTCTCGAGATTTGTGTTACTCTAATGTATGGTAGCCGAGTCGTTATGGAAGGTAGTCTGTTGTCGAGATTGTTGTTACTCAAATGGATGGTAGCCTTGTTATTATGGAAGGTAGTATGTCATTGAGATTTTTGTTACTCCAATGGATGGTAGCCTTGTCATTGTGGAAGGTAGTCTATTGTCGAGATATTTGTTATTCCAATGGATTGTAGCCTTGTCATTATGGAAGGTAGTCTTTTCTCGAGATTTTTGTTACTCCAATGGATGGTAGCCTTGTCAATATTGAAGTTAGTCTGTCGTCGAATTTTTGTTACTCCAATGGATTGTAGCCTTGTCATTATGGAAGGTAGTTTGTTTGTCAAATTTTTGTTTCTCCAATGGATGGTAGTCTTGTCGTTATTGAAGGTAGACTGTTGTCGAGATTTTTGTTATTCCATTGGATGGTAGCTTTGTCATTATGGAAGGTAGTCTGTTGTCGAGATTTTTGTTATTACAATTGATGGTAACCTTGTCATTATGGAAGGTAGTATTTTGTCGAGATTTTTGTTACTCCAATGGATGGTTGGCTTGTCATTATGGAAGGTAGTCTACTGTGTAGATTTTTGTTACCCAAATGGATGGTAGCCTTTTAATTATGGAAGGTAGTCTCTTGTAGAGATTTTTGTTACTCCAATGGATGGTAGCCTTTTCATTATGGAAGGTAGTCTGCCGTTGAGATTTTTGTGACTCCAATGGATTGTAGCCTTGTCATTATGGAAGGTTGTCTAATGTTCAGATTTTTGTTACTCTAATGGATGCTAGCCTTGTCATTATGGAAGGTAGTCTATTGCCGATATTTTTGTTATTCCAATGGATGGTAGCCTTATCATTATGGAAGGTAGTATACTGTAGAGATTTTTGATACTCCAATGGATGGTAGCCTTGTCATTATGGAAGGTAGTTTGTTGTCGATATTTTTGTTACTCCAATGGATGGTAGCCTTGTCATTATGGAAGGTATTCTGTTGTTTAGATTTTTGTTATTCCAATGGATGGTAACCTTGTCATTATGGAAGGTAGTCTTTTGTTGAGATTTTTGTTACTCCAATTGATGGTAGCCTTGTAATTTTTGAAGGTAGTCTGTTGTCGATATCTTTGTTACTCTAATGTATGATAGCCTTGTCATTATGGAAGGTAGTCTGTTATCAAGATTGTTGTTACTCAAATGGATGGTATCCTTTTTTTTTATGGAAGGTAGTCTGTCATTGAGATTTTTGTTAATCCAATGGATGGTAGCCTTGTAATTATGGAAGGTAGTCTATTGTCGAGATATTTGTTATTCCAATGGATTGTAGCCTTGTCATTATTGATGGTAGTCTTTTGTCGGGATTTTTGTTACTCTAATGGATGGTAGCCTTGTCGTTATTGAAGTTAGTATGTTGTTGAGATTTTTGTTACTCCAATGGATTGTAGCCTTGTCATTATGGAAGGTAGTTTGTTCGTCAAATTTTTGTTACTACAATGGATGGTAGCTTTGTCATTATGGAAGGTAGTCTGTTGTCGAGATTTTTGTTATTACAATGGATGGTAACATTGTCATTATGGAAGGTAGTATTTTGTCGATATTTTTGTTACTCCAATGGATGGTTGGCTTGTCATTAGGGAAGGTAGTCTATTGTCGATATTTTTGTTACCCAAATGGATGGTAGCCTTTTAATTATGGAAGGTAGTCTGTTGTAGAGATTTTCGTTACTCCAATGGATGGTAGCCTTTTCATTATGGAAGGTAGTCTGCCGTTGAGATTTTTGTTACTCCAATGGATGATAGACTTGTCATTATGGAAGGTAGTCTGTTGTCGATATTTTTGTTACTCCATTAGATGGTAGTCTTGTCGTTATGGAAGGTAGTGTGTTGTTGATATTTTTGTTATTCCCATGGATGGTAGCCTTGTCATTATGGATGGTAGTCTGATATCGAGATTTTTGTTATTCAAATGGATGGTATAATTGTCATTAAGAAAGGTAGTCCGTTGTTGATATCTTTGTTACTCCAATGGATTGTAGCCTTGTCATTATGGAAGGTAGTATGTTGTCGAGTTTTTTGTTACTCTAAGGAATGGTGGCCTTGTCATTATGGAAGGTAGTGTGTTGTTGATACTTTTGTTATTCCAATGGATAGTAGCCTTGTCATTATGGAAGGTAGTCAGTTGTCGTGATTTTTGTTACTCAAATGGATGGTAGCCTTGTCATTATGGAAGGTAGTATGTTTTTGATATCTTTGTTACTCCAATGGACGGTATCCTTGTCATTATGGAAGGTATTCTGTTGTCGAGATTTTTGTTATTCCAATGGATGGTATCCTTCTCATTATGAAAGGTAGTCCGTTGTCGATATCTCTGTTACTCCAATGCATGGTAGCCTAGTCATTATGAAAGGTAGTCTGTTGTCGAGATTTTTGTTACTCTAATGGATGGTAGCCTTGTCATTATGGAAGGTAGTCTATTGTCGAGATTTTTGTTATTCCAATGGATGGTATCCGTGTCATTCTGAAAGGTAGTCCGTTGTCGATATCTCTGTTGTCGATATCCGTGTCATTCTGAATGGTATCCGTTGTCATTATGGAAGGTAGTCTATTGTCGATGTTTTTGTTATTCCAATGGATGGTAGCCTTATCATTATGGAAGGTAGTCTGTTGTCGAGATTTTTGATACTCATATGGATGGTAGCCCTATCATTATGGAAGGTATTTTGTTGTCGATATTTTTGTTACTCCAATGGATGGTAGCCTTATCACTATGGAAGGTAGTTTTTTATTTAGATTTTTGTTATTCCAATGGATGGTAACCTTGTCATTATGGAAGGTAGTCTTTTGTCGATATCTTTGTTACTCTAATGTGTGATAGCCTTGTCATTATGGAAGGTAGTCTGTTGTCGAGATTGTTGTTACTCAAATGGATGGTATCCTTGTATTTATGGAAGGTTGTCTGTCTTTGTGATTTTTGTTACTCCAATGGATGGTAGCCTTGTTATTATGGAAGGTAGTATGTCGTTGAGATTTTTGTTACTTCAATGGATGGTAGCCTTGTCATTATGGAAGGTAGTCTATTTTCGAGATATTTGTTATTCCAATGGATTGTAACCTTGTCATTATAGAAGGTAGTCTGTTGTCGAGATTTTTGTTACTCCAATGGATGGTAACCTTGTCATTATTGAAGTTAGTTTGTTCGTCAGATTTTTGTTACTCCAATGGCTGTTAGTCTTGTCATTATGGAAGGTAGACTGTTGTCGAGATTTTTGTTATTCCATTGGATGGTAGGTTTGTAATTATGGAAGGTAGTCTGTTGTCGAGATTTTTGTTATTACAATGGATGGTAACCTTGTCATTATGGAAGGTAGTATTTTGTCGAGATTTTTGTTACTCCAATAGATGGTTGGGTTGTCATTATGGAAGGTAGTCTATTGTCGAGATTTTTGTTACCCAAATGGATGGTAGCCTTGTAATTATTGAAGGTAGTCTGTTGTAGAGAATTTTGTTACTCCAATGGATGGTAGCCTTTTCATTATGGAAGGTAGTCTTCCTTTGAGATTTCAGTGACTCCAATGGATGGTAGCCTTGTCATTATTGAAGGTAGTCTGCTGTCGAGATTTTTGATACTCCAATTGATGGTAGCCTTGTAATTATGGAAGGTAGTCTGTTGTCGAGATGGTTTTTTACTCCAATGGATGGTAGCCTTGTCATTATGGAAGGTGGTATATCGTTGAGATTTCTATTACTAGAAAGAATTGTAGCCTTGTCATTATGGAAGGTAGTCTGTTGTTCATATTTTTGTTACTCCAATGTATGGTAGCCTTGTCATTATGGAAGGTAGTCTATTTTCGATATCTTTATTACTCAAATGGGTGGTAGCCTTGTCATTATGGAAGGTAGTCTATTGTCGAGATTCTTGTTATTACAATGGATTGTAGCCTTGTCATTACGGAAGGTAGTTTTTTGTCGAGATTTTTGTTAATCCAATGGATGGTAGCCTTGTCATTATGAAAGGTAGTCTATTGTCGAGATTTTTGTTACCCAAATGGATGGTAGCCTTGTAATTATTGAAGGTAGTCTGTTGTAGAGATTTTTGTTACTACAATGGATGGTAGCCTTTTCATTATGGAAGATAGTCTGTCGTTGAGATTTTTGTTACTCCAATGGATTGTAGCCTTGCCATTATGGAAGGTAGTCTGTTGTTCAGATTTTTGGTAACTCCAATGGATGCTAGCCTTGTCATTATGGAAGGTAGTCTATTGTTCAGATTTTTGGTAACTCCAATGGATGCTAGCCTTGTCATTATGGAAGGTAGTCTATTGTCGAGATTTTTGTTATTCCAATGGATGGTAACCTTGTCATTATGGGAGGTAGTCTTTTGTCTAGATTTTTGTTACTCCAATGGATGGTAGCCTTGTCTTATTAATGGTAGTCTGTTGTTGATATCTTTGATACTCCAATGGATGATAGCCTTGTCATTATGCAAGGTAGTCTGCTCTTCAGATTTTTGTTACTCCAATGGATGGTAGCCTTGTCATTATAGAAAGTAGTCTATTGACGAGATTTTTATTATTCCATTGGATGGTAGCCTTGTCATTATTGAAGGAAGTCGGTCTTTGAGATTTTTGTTACTTCAATGGATAGTAGTCTTATCATTATGGAAGATAGTATGTTGTTCAGATTTTTGTTACTCCAATGGATGGTAACCTTGTTATTATGGAAGGTAGTCTGTTGTCGAGATTTTTGTTATTCCATTGGTTGGTAGCCTTGTCTTTATGGAAGGTAGTTTGTTGTCGAGATTTTTGTTATTCCAATGCATGGTAACCTTGTCATTATGGAAGGTAGTTAGTGGTCGAGATTTGTGTTACTCCAATGCATGGTAGCCTAGTCATTATGAAAGGTAGTCTATTGTCGATATTTTTGTTACTCCAATTGAAGGTAGCCTTGTCATTATGGAAGGTAGTATGTTGTCGAGATTTTTGTTTCTACAATGGATGGTAGCCTTTTCATTATGGAAGGTAGTCTGTTGTCGAGATTTTGGTTACTACAATGGATGGTAGCCTTGTCATTATGGAAGGTAGTTTGTTGTCGATATTTTTGTTACTCCAATGGAAGGTAGCCTTGTCATTATGGAAGGTAGTCTGTTGTTTAGATTTTCGTTATTCCAATGGATGGTAACCTTGTCATTATGGAAGGTAGTCTTTTGTCGATATTTTTTTTACTCCAATGGATGGTAGCCTTATCATTTTTGAAGGTAGTCTGTTGTCGATATCTTTGGTACTCTAATGGATGATTGCCTTGTCATTATGGATGGTAGTCTGTTGTTCAAATGTTTATTACTTCAATGGATGGTAGCCTTGTCATTATGGAAGGTAGTCTGTTGTCGATATTTTGTTACTCCAATGAATGGTAGCCTTGTCATTATGGAAGGTAGTCTGTTGTCGAGATTTTTGTTACTCCATTAGATGGTAGCCTTGTCATTATGGAAGGTAGTGTGTTATCGATATTTTTTTTATTCCCATGGATGGTAGCCTTGTCATTATGGAAGGTAGTCTGTTGTCGAGATTTTTGTTTTTCCAATGGATGGTATCCTTGTCCTTATGAAAGGTAGTCCGTTGTCGATATATTTGTTACTCCAATGGATGGTAGCCTTGTCATTATGGAAGGTAGTCTGTTGTCGAGATTTTTGTTCTCTAAGGGATGGTAGCCTTGTCATTATGGAAGGTAGTGTGTTGTCGATATTTTTGTTATTCCAATGGATAATAGCCTTGCCATTATAGAAGGTAGTCTGTTGTCATGATTTTTGTTACTCCCAATGATGGTAGCGTTCTTATTATGGAAGGTAGTATGTTTTCGATATCTTCGTTACTACAATGGATGATAGCCTTGTCATTATGGAAGGTAGTCTGTTGTCGAGATTTTTGTTACTCTAATGGATGGTATCCTTGTGATTATGGAAGGTAGTCTGTTGTCGAGATTTATGTTATTTCAATGGATGGTATCCTTGTCATTACGAAAGGTAGTTCATTGTCGATATCTTTGTTACTCCAATGCATGTTAGCCTAGTCATTATGAAAGGTAGTCTGTCGTCAAGATTTTTGTTACTCCAATTGATGGTAGCCTTGTCATTATGGAAGGTAGTATGTTGTCGAGATTTTTGTTTCTACAATGGATGGTAGCCTTTTCATTATGGAAGGTAGTCTGTTATCGAGATTTTGGTTACTACAATGGATGGTAGCCTTGTCATTATGGAAGGTATTATGTTGTCGAGATTTTTGTTACTCCAATGGATGGTAGCCTTGTCATTATGGAAGGTTGTATCTTGTGGATATTTTTGTTACTCCAATGGATGGTACCCTTATCATTATGGAAGGTTGTCTGTTGTTGATATTGTTGTTACTCTAATGGATGGTAGCCTTGTCATTATGGAAGATAGTCAATTGTCAAGATTTTTGTTACTCTATTGGATGGAAGCATTATCATTATGGAAGGTATTTTGTTGTCGAGATTTTTGTTATTCCAATGGATGGTAGCCTAGTCATTATGGAAGGTAATCTGTTGTCGTGATTTTTGTTACTCTAATGGATGGTAGCCTTGTCATTATGGAAAGTTGTCTGTTGTCGAGATTTTTGTCACTCCAATGGATGGTATCCTTGTCATTATGGAAGGTAGTCTGTTGTCGAGATTTTTGTTATTCCAATGGATGGTATCCTTGTGATTATGAAAGGTAGTCTGTTGCCGATATCTTTGTTACTCCAATGGATGGTAGCCTTGTCATTATGGAAGGTAGTCTGTTATCGAGATTTTTGTTACTCCAATGGATGGTAGCCTTGCATTATGGAAGGTAGTATGTCGTTGTGATTTTTGTCACTCCAATGGATTGTTGCCTTGTCATTATGGAAGGTAGTCTGTTGTTCAGATTTTTGTTACTACAATGTATGGTAGCCTTGTCATTATTGACGGTAGTCTGTTGTCGATATTTTTGTTACTCCATTGGATGGTAGCCTTGTCATTATGGAAGGTAGTCTGTTGTCGAGATTTTTGTTATTCCAATGGATGGTAGCCTAGTCATTATGGAAGGTAGTCTGTATTCGAGATTTTTGTTACTCCAATGGATGGTAGCCTGGTCATTATGGAACGTAGTCAGTTGTTGAGATTTTTGTTACTCTAATGGAGGGTAGCCTTGTCATTATGAAATCTATTCTCTTGTTGATATTTTTTTCACTCTAATGGATGGTACCCTTTTAATTAAGGAAGGTAGTTTGTTGTCGAGATTTTTGTTATTCCAATGGATAATAGCCTTGGCATTATAGAAGGTAGTCTGTTGTCATGATTTTTGTTACTCCCAATGATGGTAGCGTTCTTATTATGGAAGGTAGTATGTTTTCGATATCTTCGTTACTACAATGGATGATAGCCTTGTCATTATGGAAGGTAGTCTGTTGTCGAGATTTTTGTTACTCTAATGGATGGTATCCTTGTGATTATGGAAGGTAGTCTGTTGTCGAGATTTATGTTATTTCAATGGATGGTATCCTTGTCATTACGAAAGGTAGTTCATTGTCGATATCTTTGTTACTCCAATGCATGTTAGCCTAGTCATTATGAAAGGTAGTCTGTCGTCAAGATTTTTGTTACTCCAATTGATGGTAGCCTTGTCATTATGGAAGGTAGTATGTTGTCGAGATTTTTGTTTCTACAATGGATGGTAGCCTTTTCATTATGGAAGGTAGTCTGTTATCGAGATTTTGGTTACTACAATGGATGGTAGCCTTGTCATTATGGAAGGTATTATGTTGTCGAGATTTTTGTTACTCCAATGGATGGTAGCCTTGTCATTATGGAAGGTTGTATCTTGTGGATATTTTTGTTACTCCAATGGATGGTACCCTTATCATTATGGAAGGTTGTCTGTTGTTGATATTGTTGTTACTCTAATGGATGGTAGCCTTGTCATTATGGAAGATAGTCAATTGTCAAGATTTTTGTTACTCTATTGGATGGAAGCA
This sequence comes from Vicia faba, assembly GCA_948472305.1. Classification (NCBI taxonomy): domain Eukaryota; kingdom Viridiplantae; phylum Streptophyta; class Magnoliopsida; order Fabales; family Fabaceae; genus Vicia; species Vicia faba. Next base: position 559,911,995 of record OX451739.1, read on the forward strand.
TTATCATTATGGAAGGTATTTTGTTGTCGAGATTTTTGTTATTCCAATGGATGGTAGCCTAGTCATTATGGAAGGTAATCTGTTGTCGTGATTTTTGTTACTCTAATGGATGGTAGCCTTGTCATTATGGAAAGTTGTCTGTTGTCGAGATTTTTGTCACTCCAATGGATGGTATCCTTGTCATTATGGAAGGTAGTCTGTTGTCGAGATTTTTGTTATTCCAATGGATGGTATCCTTGTGATTATGAAAGGTAGTCTGTTGCCGATATCTTTGTTACTCCAATGGATGGTAGCCTTGTCATTATGGAAGGTAGTCTGTTATCGAGATTTTTGTTACTCCAATGGATGGTAGCCTTGCATTATGGAAGGTAGTATGTCGTTGTGATTTTTGTCACTCCAATGGATTGTTGCCTTGTCATTATGGAAGGTAGTCTGTTGTTCAGATTTTTGTTACTACAATGTATGGTAGCCTTGTCATTATTGACGGTAGTCTGTTGTCGATATTTTTGTTACTCCATTGGATGGTAGCCTTGTCATTATGGAAGGTAGTCTGTTGTCGAGATTTTTGTTATTCCAATGGATGGTAGCCTAGTCATTATGGAAGGTAGTCTGTATTCGAGATTTTTGTTACTCCAATGGATGGTAGCCTGGTCATTATGGAACGTAGTCAGTTGTTGAGATTTTTGTTACTCTAATGGAGGGTAGCCTTGTCATTATGAAATCTATTCTCTTGTTGATATTTTTTTCACTCTAATGGATGGTACCCTTTTAATTAAGGAAGGTAGTTTGTTGTCGAGATTTTTGTTATTCCAATGGATAATAGCCTTGCCATTATAGAAGGTAGTCTGTTGTCATGATTTTTGTTACTCCCAATGATGGTAGCGTTCTTATTATGGAAGGTAGTATGTTTTCGATATCTTCGTTACTACAATGGATGATAGCCTTGTCATTATGGAAGGTAGTCTGTTGTCGAGATTTTTGTTACTCTAATGGATGGTATCCTTGTGATTATGGAAGGTAGTCTGTTGTCGAGATTTATGTTATTTCAATGGATGGTATCCTTGTCATTACGAAAGGTAGTTCATTGTCGATATCTTTGTTACTCCAATGCATGTTAGCCTAGTCATTATGAAAGGTAGTCTGTCGTCAAGATTTTTGTTACTCCAATTGATGGTAGCCTTGTCATTATGGAAGGTAGTATGTTGTCGAGATTTTTGTTTCTACAATGGATGGTAGCCTTTTCATTATGGAAGGTAGTCTGTTATCGAGATTTTGGTTACTACAATGGATGGTAGCCTTGTCATTATGGAAGGTATTATGTTGTCGAGATTTTTGTTACTCCAATGGATGGTAGCCTTGTCATTATGGAAGGTTGTATCTTGTGGATATTTTTGTTACTCCAATGGATGGTACCCTTATCATTATGGAAGGTTGTCTGTTGTTGATATTGTTGTTACTCTAATGGATGGTAGCCTTGTCATTATGGAAGATAGTCAATTGTCAAGATTTTTGTTACTCTATTGGATGGAAGCATTATCATTATGGAAGGTATTTTGTTGTCGAGATTTTTGTTATTCCAATGGATGGTAGCCTAGTCATTATGGAAGGTAATCTGTTGTCGTGATTTTTGTTACTCTAATGGATGGTAGCCTTGTCATTATGGAAAGTTGTCTGTTGTCGAGATTTTTGTCACTCCAATGGATGGTATCCTTGTCATTATGGAAGGTAGTCTGTTGTCGAGATTTTTGTTATTCCAATGGATGGTATCCTTGTGATTATGAAAGGTAGTCTGTTGCCGATATCTTTGTTACTCCAATGGATGGTAGCCTTGTCATTATGGAAGGTAGTCTGTTATCGAGATTTTTGTTACTCCAATGGATGGTAGCCTTGCATTATGGAAGGTAGTATGTCGTTGTGATTTTTGTCACTCCAATGGATTGTTGCCTTGTCATTATGGAAGGTAGTCTGTTGTTCAGATTTTTGTTACTACAATGTATGGTAGCCTTGTCATTATTGACGGTAGTCTGTTGTCGATATTTTTGTTACTCCATTGGATGGTAGCCTTGTCATTATGGAAGGTAGTCTGTTGTCGAGATTTTTGTTATTCCAATGGATGGTAGCCTAGTCATTATGGAAGGTAGTCTGTATTCGAGATTTTTGTTACTCCAATGGATGGTAGCCTGGTCATTATGGAACGTAGTCAGTTGTTGAGATTTTTGTTACTCTAATGGAGGGTAGCCTTGTCATTATGAAATCTATTCTCTTGTTGATATTTTTTTCACTCTAATGGATGGTACCCTTTTAATTAAGGAAGGTAGTTTGTTGTCGAGATTTTTGTTACTACAATGGATGGTAGCCTTGTCATTATGGAAGGTAGTCTGTCGTTGTGATTTCTGTTACTCCAATGGATGGTAGCCTAGTCATTAAGGACAGTAGTCTGTTGTTCGGATTTTTGATACTCCAATGGATGGTAGACTTGTCATTATGGAAGGTAGTCTGTTGCCGAGATTTTTGTTACTCCAATAGATGCTAGCCTTGTCATTATGGAAGGTAGTGTGTTGTCTATATTTTTGTTATTCCCATGGATGGTAGCCTTGTCATTATGGAAGGTAGTCTGTTGTCGAGATTGTTGTTATTTCAATGGATGGTAGCCTTGTCATTATGAAAGGTAGTCCGTTGTCGATATCTCTGTTACTCCAATGCATGGTAGCCTAGTCATTATGAAAGGTAGTCTATTGTCGAGATTTTTGTTACTCTAATGGATGGTAGCCTTGTCATTATGGAAGGTAGTCTGTTGTCGAGATTTTTGTTTCTATAATGGATGGTATCCTTGTCATTATGGAAGGTAGTCTATTGTCGAGATTTTTGTTATTCCAATGGATGGTATCCGTGTCATTCTAAAAGGTAGTCCGTTGTCGATATCTCTGTTACTCCAATGGATGGTAGCCTAGTCATTATGAAAGGTAGTATGTTGTCGAGATTTTTGTTACTCTAATGGATGGTAGCCTTGTCATAATGGAAGGTAGTCTGTTGTCGAGATTTTTGTTTCTACAATGGATGGTAGCCTTTTCATTATGGAAGGTAGTTTGTTGTGGAGATTTTTGTTACTCCAATGGATGGTAGCCTTGTCATAATGGAAGGTAGTCTGTTGTCGAGATTTTTGTTTCTACAATGGATGGTAGCCTTGTCATTATGGAAGGTAGTCTGTTGTCGAGATTTTTTTTACTACAATGGATGGTAGCCTTGTCATTATGGAAGGTAGTCTGTTGTCGAGATTTTTGTTACTCCAATGGATTGTAGCCTTGTCATTATGGAAGGTTGTCTCTTGTGGATATTTTTCTTACTCCAATGGATTGTAGACTTGTCATTATGGAAGGTTTTCTGTTGTCGAGATTTTTTTTTCTCCAATGGATGGTAGCCTCGTCATTATGGAAGGTAGTCAATTGTCAAGATTTTTGTTACTCCGTTGGATGGAAGCTTTGTCATTATGGAAGGTAGTTTATTGTCGAAATTTTTGTTATTCCAATGGATGGTAGCCTTTTCGTTATGGAAGGTAGTCTGTTGTCGTGATTTTTATTACTCCATTGGATGGTAGCCTTCTCATTATGGAAGGTAGTCCATTGTCGAGATTTTTGTTACTCTAATGGATGGTAGCCTTGTCATTATGGAAGGTAGTCTGTTGTCGAGATTTTTGTTACTGCAATGGATGGTAGCCTTGTCATTATGGAAGGTAGTCTGGCGTTGTGATTTCTGTTACTCTAATGGATGGTAGCCTTGTCATTAAGGACAGTATGCTGTTGTTCATATTTTTGTTACTCCAATGGATGGTAGACTTGTCATTATGAAAGGTAGTCTGTTGTCAATATTTTTATTACTCCATTAGATGGTAGTCTTGTCGTTATGGAAGGTAGTATGTTGTTGATATTTTTGTTATTCCCATGGATGGTAGCCTTGTCATTATGGATGGTAGTCTGTTGTCGAGATTTTTGTTATTCAAATGGATGGTATAATTGTCATTAAGAAAGGTAGTCCATTGTCGATATCTTTGTTACTCCAATGGATTGTAGCCTTCTCATTATGGAAGGTAGTATGTTGTCGAGTTTTTTGTTACTCTAAGGAATGGTGGCCTTGTCATTATGGAAGGTAGTGTGTTGTTGATATTTTTTTTATTCCAATGGATAGTAGCCTTGTCATTATGGAAGGTAGTATGTTGTCGTGATTTTTGTTACTCAAATGGATGGTAGCCTTGTCATTATGGAAGGTAGTATGTTTTTGATATCTTTGTTACTCCAATGCATGGTAGCCTAGTCATTATGAAAGGTAGTGTATTGTCGAGATTTTTGTTACTCTAATGGATGGTAGCCTTGTCATTGTGGAAGGTAGTGTCTTGTCGAGATTTTTGTTTCTACAATGGATGGTATCCTTGTCTTTATGGAAGGTAGTCTATTGTCGAGATTTTTGTTATTCCAATTGATGGTATCCGTGTCATTCTAAAAGGTAGTCCGTTGTCGATATTTCTGTTACTCCAATGGATGGTAGCCTAGTCATTATGATAGGTAGTATGTTGTCAAGATTTTTGTTACTCTAATGGATGGTAGCGTTGTCATAATGGAAGGTAGTCTGTTGTCGAGATTTTTGTTTCTACAATGGATGGTAGCCTTGTCATTATGGAATGTAGTTTGTTGTCGAGATTTTTTTTACTCCAATGGATGGTAGCCTTGTCATAATGGAAGGTAGTCTGTTGTCGAGATTTTTGTTTCTACAATAGATGGTAGCCTTGTCATTATGGAAGGTAGTCTGTTGTCGAGATTTTTGTTACTACAAAGGATGGTAGCCTTGTCATTATGGAAGGTAGTCTGTTGTCGAGATTTTTGTTACTCCAATGGATTGTAGCCTTGTCATTATGGAAGGTTGTCTCTTGTGGATATTTTTCTTACTCCAATGGATTGTAGACTTGTCATTATGGAAGGTTGTCTGTTGTCGAGATTTTTTTTTCTCCAATGGATGGTAGCCTCGTCATTATGGAAGGTATTCAATTGTCAAGATTTTTGTTACTCCGTTGGATGGAAGCTTTGTCATTATGGAAGGTAGTTTATTGTCGAAATTTTTGTTATTCCAATGGATGGTAGCCTTTTCGTTATGGAAGGTAGTCTGTTGTCGTGATTTTTATTACTCCATTGTATGGTAGCCTTGTCATTATGGAAGGTAGTCCATTGTCGAGATTTTTGTTACTCTAATGGATGGTAGCCTTGTCATTATGGAAGGTAGTCTGTTGTCGAGATTTTTGTTACTGCAATGGATGGTAGCCTTGTCATTATGGGAGGTAGTCTGGCGTTGTGATTTCTGTTACTCTAATGGATGGTTTGCCTTGTCATTAAGGACAATATGTTGTTGTTCATATTTTTGTTACTCCAATGGATGGTAGACTTGTCATTATGGAAGGTAGTCTGTTGTCGATATTTTTGTTCCTCCATTAGATGGTAGTCTTGTCGTTGTGGAAGGTAGTGTGTTGTTGATATTTTTGTTATTCCCATGGATGGTAGCCTTGTCATTATGGATGGTAGTTTGTTGTCGAGATTTTTGTTATTCAAATGGATGGTATAACTGTCATTAAGAAAGGTAGTCCGTTGTCGATATCTTTGTTACTCCAATGGATTGTAGCCTTCTCATTATGGAAGGTAGTATGTTGTCGATTTTTTTGTTACTCTAAGGAATGGTGGGCTTGTCATTATGGAAGGTAGTGTGTTGTTGATATTTTTGTTATTCCAATGGATAGTAGCCTTGTCATTATGGAAGGTAGTATGTTGTCGTGATTTTTGTTACTCAAATGGATGGTAGCCTTGTCATTATGGAAGGTAGTATGTTTTTGATATCTTTGTTACTCCAATGGATGGTATCCTTGTCATTATGGAAGTTAGTCTGTTGTCGAGATTTTTGTTATTCCAATGGATGGTATCCTTGTCATTATGAAAGGTAGTCCGTTGTCGATATCTCTGTTACTCCAATGCATGGTAGCCTAGTCATTATGAAAGGTAGTTTGTTGTCGAGATTTTTGTTAATCTAATGGATGGTAGCCTTGTCATAATGGAAGGTAGTCTGTTGTCGAGATTTTTGTTTCTACAATGGATGGTAGCCTTGTCATTATGGAAGGTAGTCTGTTGTCGAGATTTTTCTTACTACAATGGATGGTAGCCTTGTCATTATGGAAGGTAGTCTGTTGTCGAGATTTTTGTTACTCCAATGGATTGTAGAATTGTCATTATGGAAGGTTGTCTCTTGTGGATATTTTTCTTACCCCAATGGATGGTACCCTTGTCATTATGGAATGTAGTATGTTGTCAAGATTTTTGTTACTCCAATGGATGGTAGCCTTGTCATTATGGAAGATAGTCAATTGTCGAGATTTTTGTTACTCCGTTGGATGGAAGCTTTGTCATTATGGAAGGTAGTTTATTGTCGAGATTTTTGTTATTCCAATGGATGGTAGCCTTTTCGTTATGGAAGGTAGTCTGTTGTCGTGATTTTTGTTACTCTAATGGATGGTATCCTTGTCATTATTGAAGGAAGTATGTTTTCGATATCTTTGTTACTACAATGGATGGTAGCCTTGTCATTATGGAAGGTAGTCTGTTGTCGAGATTTTTGTTACTCCATTGGATTGTAGCCTTGTCATTATGAAAGTTAGTCTGTTGTCAAGATTTTTGTTATTCCAATGGATTGTAGACTTGTCATTATGGAAGGTAGTCTGTTGTCGAGATTTTTTTTCTCCAATGGATGGTAGCCTCGTCATTATGGAAGGTAGTCTGTTGTTGAGATTTTTGTTATTCCAATGGATAGTAGCCTTGTCATTATGGAAGGTAATTTGTTGTCGTGATTTTTATTACTCCATTGGATGGTAGCCTTGTCATTATGGAAGGTAATCCATTTTCGATATTTTTGTTACTCTAATGGATGGTAGCCTTGTCATTATGGAAGGTAGTATGTTGTCGATATTTTTGTTACTTTAAGTAATGGTGGCCTTGTCATTATGGAAGGTAGGGTGTTGTTGATATTTTTGTTATTCCAATGGATAGTAGCCTTGTAATTATGGAAGGTAGTCTGTTGTCGTGATTTTTGTTACTCAAATGGATGGTAGCTTTGTCATTATGGAAGGTAGTATGTTTTTGATATCTTTGTTACTATAATGGATGGTAGCCTTTTCATTATGGAAGGTAGTCTGTTGTTCAGATTTTTGTTACTCCAATGGATGGTAGCCTTTTCATTATGGAAGGTAGTCTGTTGTCGAGATTTTTGTTACTCTAATGGATGGTATCCTTGTCATTATTGAAGGAAGTATGTTTTCGATATCTTTGTTACTACAATGGACGGTAGCCTTGTCATTATGGAAGGTAGTCTGTTGTCGAGATTTTTGTTACTCCATTGGATTGTAGCCTTGTCATTATGAAAGTTAGTCTGTTGTCAAGATTTTTGTTATTCCAATGGATTGTAGACTTGTCATTATGGAAGGTAGTCTGTTGTCGAGATTTTTTTTCTCCAATGGATGGTAGCCTCGTCATTATGGAAGGTAGTCTGTTGTCGAGATTTTTGTTACTCCATTAGATGGTAGCCTTGTCATTATGGAAGGTAGTCTGTTGTTGAGATTTTTGTTATTCCAATGGATAGTAGCCTTGTCATTATGGAAGGTAATTTGTTGTCGTGATTTTTATTACTCCATTGGATGGTAGCCTTCTCATTATGGAAGGTAGTCCATTTTCGAGATTTTTGTTACTCTAATGGATGGTAGCCTTGTCATTATGGAAGGTAGTATGTTGTCGATATTTTTGTTACTTTAAGTAATGGTGGCCTTGTCATTATGGAAGGTAGGGTGTTGTTGATATTTTTGTTATTCCAATGGATAGTAGCCTTGTAATTATGGAAGGTAGTCTGTTGTCGTGATTTTTGTTACTCAAATGGATGGTAGCCTTGTCATTATGGAAGGTAGTATGTTTTTGATATCTTTGTTACTATAATGGATGGTAGCCATGTCATTATGGAAGGTAGTCTGTTGTTCAGATTTTTGTTACTCCAATGGATGGTAGCCTTGTCATTATGGAAGGTAGTTTGTTGTCGAGATTTTTGTTACTCCAATGAATGTTAGCCTTGTCATTATGGAAGGTAGTCTGTCATTGAGATTTTTGTTACTCCAATGGATTGTAGCCTTGTCATTATGGAAGGTAGTCTGTTGTTCATATTTTTGTTACTCTAATGGATGGTAGCATTGTCATTATGAAATGTAGTATGTTGTCGATATTTTTGTTATTCCATTGCATGGTAGCCTTTTCATTATGCAAGGTAGTCTATTGTTCAGATTTTTGTTACTCCAATGGATGGTAACCTTGTCATTATGGAAGGTAGTATGTTGTCGAGATTTTTGTTATTCCAATGGATGGAAGCCTTGTCTTTATGGAAGGTAGTCTGTTGTCGAGATTTTTGTTACTCTAATGGATGGTAGCCTTGTCATTATGGAAGTTAGTATGTTATCGTGATTTTTTTTATTCCATTGGATGGTATCCTTGTCATTATGGAAGGTAGTCTGTAGTCGAGATTTTTGTTATTCCAATGGATGGTAACCTTGTCATTATGGAAGTTAGTCTTTTGTCGATTTCATTGTTACTCCAATAGATGATAGCCTTGTCATTATGCAAGGTAGTCTATTGCTCATATTTTTGTTACTCCAAAGGATGGTACCCTTGTCATTATGAAAGGTAGTCTATTATCGAGATTTTTGTTATTCCAATAGATGGTGTCCTTCTAATTATGGAAGGTAGTTTTTTGTCGAGATTTTTCTTACTCCAATGGATGGTAACCTTGCTATTATGGAAGGTAGTCTGTTGTCAAGATTTTTGTTACCCCAATAGATGGTAACCTTGTCATTATGGAGGGCAGTATTTTCTCGATATTTTTGTTACTCCAATGGATGGTAGCCTTGTCAATATGGAAGGTAGTCTATCTTCGAGATTTATTTTAATCAAATGGATGGTAGCCTTTCCACTACAGAAGGTAGTCTGTTGTCGATATTTTTGTTACCCCAATGGATGTTGCCTTGTAATTATGGAAGGTAGTCTGTTGTCGAGATTTTTGTTACTCCAATGAATGGTAGCCTTGTCATTATGGAAGGTAGTTTGTCGTTGATATTTCTGTTACTCCAATGGATTATATCCTTGTCATTATGGAAGGTAGTTTGTTCTTCAAATTTTTGTTACTCCAATGGATGGTAGCCTTGTGATTATGGAAGGTAGAATTTTGTCGAGATTTTTGTTATTCCATTGGATGGTAGCCTTGTCATTATGGAAGGTAGTCTGTTGTCGAGATTTTTTATATTCCAATGGATGGTAACCTTGTCATTATGGAAGGTAGTATTTTGTTGAGATTTTTGTTACTCCAATGGATGATAGCCTTGTCATTATGGAAGGTAGTTTGTTGTTAATTTTTTTGTTACTACAATGGATGGTAGCCTTGTCATTATGGGAGGTAGTCTGTTGTCGAGATTTTGTTTACTCAAATGGATGGTAGCCTTGTCATTATTGAAGGTAGTCTATTGTTGATATCTTTGTTACTCTAATGGATGATAGCCTTGTCATTATGGAAGTTATTATGTTGTTGATATTTTTGTTACTCCAATGGATGGTAGCCTTGTCATTATAGAAGGTAGTCTGTTGTCAAGATTTTTGTTACTCCAATGGATGGTAGCCCTGTCATTAGGGAAGGTAATTTGTTGTTGAGATTTTTGTTACTCCAATGGATGGTAGCCTTATCATTATGGAAGGTAGTATGTCATTGAGATTTTTGTTACTCCAATGGATGGTATCCTTCTCATTATGGAAAGTAGTTTCTTGTCGAGATTTTTGTTACTCCAATGAAAGGTAGTCTATTATCATTATGGAAGGTAGTCTATTGTCGAGATTTTTGTCATTATGAAGGTAGTCTATTATCGATATCTTTGTTACTCTAATGGATGATAGCCTTGTCATTATGGAAGTTAGTATGTTGTTGAGATTTTTGTTACTCCAATGGATGGTAGCCTTGTCATTATGGAAGGTAGTCTATTGTAGAGATTTTTGTTATTCCAATGGATGGTAACCTTGTCATTTTGGAATTTAGTCTTTTGTCGATTTATTTGTGACTCCAATGGATGATAGCCTTTTCATTATGCAAGGTAGTGTATTGTTCATATTTTTGTTACACCAATGGATGGTAGCCTTGTCATTATGGAAGGTAGTCTATTGTGGAGATTTTTGTTATTCCAATGGATGTATCCTTCTCATTAAGGAAGGTAGTTTTTTGTCGAGATTTTTGTTACTCCAATGGATGGTAGCCTTGCCCTTATGGAAGGTAGTCTGTTGTCAAGATTTTTGTTATTCCATTGGATGGTAACCTTGTCATTATGGAAGGTAGTTTTTTGTCGAGATTTTTGTTACTCAAATGAATGGTAGCCTTGTCATTATTGAAGGTTGTCTGGCGTTTGGATTGCTGTTACTCCAATGGATTGTAGCCTTGTCATTATGGAAGGTAGTTTGTTCTTCAATTTTTAGTTACACCAATGGATGGTAAACTGTATTCGAGATTTTTGTTATTTTTATTGGATGGTAGGCTTGTCATTATAGAAGGTAGTCTTTTGTCGAGAGTTTTGTTACTCCAATTGATGGTAGCCTAGTCATTAGGGAAGGTAATCTGTTGTCGAGATTTTTGTTACTCCAATGGATGGTAGCCTTATCATTATGGAAGGTAGTATTTCGTTGAGTTTTTTGTTACTCCAATGGATTGTAGCCTTGTCATTATGGAAGGTAGTTTGTTGTTACTCCAATGGAATTTAGCCTTGTCATTATGGAAAGTAGTCTATTGTCGAGCTTTTTGTTATTCCAATGGATGGTATCCTTCTCATTATGGAAGGTAGTTTTTTGTCAAGATTTTTGTTACTCCAATGGATGGTAGCCTTGCCATTACGGAAGGTAGTATTTTGTCAAGATTTTTGTTACCCCAATAGATGGTAACCTTGTCATTGTGGAAGGTAGTTTTTTGTTGAGATTTTTGTTACTCTAATGGATGGTAGCGTTGTCATTACGGAAGGTAGTCTGTTGTCGAGATTTTTGTTACCCCAATGGATGTAGCCTTATCATTATGGAAGGTATTCTATTTTCGAGATTTTTGTTACTCCAATGAATGTTAGCCTTATCATTATGGAAGGTAGTCTGTCGTTGATATTTCTGTTACTCCAATGGATTGTAGCTTTTTCATTAAGGAAGGTAGTTTGTTCTTCAAATTTTAGTTACTCCAATGGATGGTAGCCTTGTGATTATGGAAGGTAGACTGTTGTCGAGATTTTTGTTATTCCATTGGATGGTAGCCTTGTCATTATGGAAGGTAGTCTGTTGTCAAGATTTTTGTTACTCCAATGGATGGTAGCCTTGTTCTTATGGAAGGTAGTCTGTTATCGAGATTTTGTTTACTCAAATGGATGGTAGCCTTGTCATTATTGAAGGTAGTTTGTTGTCGATATCTTTGATACTCCATTGGATGATAGCCTTGTTGTTATGGAAGGTAGTATGTTATTGAATTTTTTGTTACTCCAATGGATGGTAGCCTTGTCATTATAGAAGGTAGTTTGCTGTCAATATTTTTGTTACTCCAATTGATGGTAGCCCTGTCATTATGGAAGGTAATTTGTTGTTGAGATTTTGATTACTCCAATGGATGGTAGCTTTATCATTATGGAAGGTAGTATGTCATTGAGATTTCTGTTACTCCAATGGATTGTAGCCTTGTCATTATGGAAGGTAGTTTGTTGTTCATATTTTTGTTACTACAAAGGATGGTAGCCTTGTCATTATGAAAGGTAGTCTATTGTCGAGATTTTTGTTATTCCAATGGATGGTATCCTTCTCATTATGGAAGGTAGTTTTTTGTCGCGATTTTTGTTACTCCAATGGATGGTAACCTTGCCATTATGGAAGGTAGTCTGTTGTCAAGATTTTTGTTACCCCAATAGATGGTAACCTTGTCATTATGGAAGGTAGTCTGTTGTCGAGATTTTTGTTATTCCATTGGATGGTAGCCTTGTCATTATGCAAGGTAGTCTATTTTCCCGATTTTTGTTACTTAAATGGATGGTAGCCTTGGCATTATGGAAGGTAGTCTGTCATTGTGATTTGTTTTACTCCAATGGATGATAGCCTTGTCATCATGGAAGGTAGTATGTTGTTCTGATTTTTGTTACTCCAATGGATGGTAGACTTGTCATTATGGAAGGTAGTCTGTTGTCGAGATTTTTTATACTCCATTGGATTGTAGGCTTGTCATTGTGAAAGGTAGTCTGTTGTCGAGATTTTTGTTATTCCAAAGGACGGTAGACTTGTCATTCTAGAAGGTAGTCTGTTGTCGAGATTTTTGTTATTCCAATGTATGGTACCTTTGTCATTATAGAAGGTAGTCTGTTGTCGAGATTTTTTTTATTGCAATGGATGGTAGCCTTGTCATTATGGAAGGTAGTTTGTTGTCGAGATTTTTGTTACTCCATCGGATTGTAGCCTTGTCATTATGGAAGGTAGTCTGTTGTCGAGAAATTTGTTATTCCAATGGATGGTATCCTTGTCATTATGGAAGGTAGTCTGTTGTCGAGATTTTTGTTACTCCAATGGATGGTACCCTTATCATTATGGAAGGTTGTCTGTTGTCGAGATTTTTGTTACTCCAATGGATGGTACCCTTGTCATTATGGAAGGTAGTTTGTTGTCGAGATTTTAGTTACTGCAATGGATGGTAGACTTGTCATTCTGGAAGGTAGTCTGTTGTCGAGATTTTTGTTACTCTATTGGATGGTAGCCTTGTCATTATGGAAGGTAGTTTGTTGTCGAGATTTTTGTTATTCCTATGGATGGTAGCCTTGTCTTTATGGAAGGTAGTCTATTGTCGTGATTTTTCTTACTCCGATGGATGGTAGCCTTGTCATTATGGAAGGTAGTTTGTTGTTTAAATTTTTTATACTCCAATGGATGGTAGCCTAGTCATTATGGAAGGTAGTCTGTTGTAAAGATTTTGGTTACTCCAATGGATAGTAGCCTTGTCATTATGGAAGGTAGTCTCTTGTTAATGTTTTTGTTACTGCAATGGATGGTAGCCTTGTCATTATGGAAGGTAGTCTGTTGTTGAGATTTTTGTTACTCCATTGGATGGTAGCCTTGTCATTATGGAAGGTAGTCTATTGTCGAGAATTCTGTTATTCCAATGGATGGTAGCCTTGTCATTATGGAAGGTAGTCTGTTGTCGAGATTTTGGTTACTCCAATGGATGGTACCCTTGTCATTATAGAAGGTAATCTGTTGTCGATATTTTTGTTATTCCAATGGATTGTAGCCTTGTCATTATGGAAGGTAGTCTCTTGTTGATATTTTTGTTACTCCAATGGATGGTAGCCTTATCATTATGGAAGGTAGTCTATTGTCCAGCTTTTTATTACTCTAATGGATGGTAGCCTTGTCATTATGGAAGGTAGTCTGTTGTCGATATTTTGGTTAGTCTATTGGATGGTAGCCTTGTCATTATGGAAGGTAGTTTGTTGTCGAGATTTTTGTTATTCCAATGGATGGTAACCTTGTCATTATGGAAGGTAGTTTGTTGTCGTGATTTTTGTTACTCCAATGGATGGTAGCCTTGTTCTTATGGAAGGTAGTCTGTTATCGAGATTTTGTTTACTCAAATGGATGGTAGCCTTGTCATTATTGAAGGTAGTATGTTGTCGATATCTTTGATACTCCATTGGATGATAGCCTTGTTGTTATGGAAGGTAGTATGTTATTGAAATTTTTGTTACTCCAATGGATGGTAGCCTTGTCATTATAGAAGGTAGTTTGCTGTCAATATTTTTGTTACTCCAATTGATGGTAGCCCTGTCATTAGGGAAGGTAATTTGTTGTCGAGATTTTGATTACTCCAATGGATGGTAGCTTTATCATTATGGAAGGTAGTATGTCATTGAGATTTCTGTTACTCCAATGGATTGTAGCCTTGTCATTATGGAAGGTAGTTTGTTGTTCATATTTTTGTTACTACAAAGGATGGTAGCCTTGTCATTATGAAAGGTAGTCTATTGTCGAGATTTTTGTTATTCCAATGGATGGTATCCTTCTCATTATGGAAGATAGTTTTTTGTCGCGATTTTTGTTACTCCAATGGATGGTAACCTTGCCATTATGGAAGGTAGTCTGTTGTCAAGATTTTTGTTACCCCAATAGATGGTAACCTTGTCATTATGGAAGGTAGTCTGTTGTCGAGATTTTTGTTATTCCATTGGATGGTAGCCTTGTCATTATGCAAGGTAGTCTATTTTCCCGATTTTTGTTACTTAAATGGATGGTAGCCTTGGCATTATGGAAGGTAGTCTGTCATTGTGATTTGTTTTACTCCAATGGATGGTAGCCTTGTCATCATGGAAGGTAGTATGTTGTTCTGATTTTTGTTACTCCAATGGATGGTAGACTTGTCATTATGGAAGGTAGTCTGTTGTCGAGATTTTTTATACTCCATTGGATTGTAGGCTTGTCATTGTGAAAGGTAGTCTGTTGTCGAGATTTTTGTTATTCCAAAGGACGGTAGACTTGCCATTCTAGAAGGTAGTCTGTTGTCGAGATTTTTGTTATTCCAATGTATGGTACCTTTGTCATTATAGAAGGTAGTCTGTTGTCGATATTTTTTTTATTGCAATGGATGGTAGCCTTGTCATTATGGAAGGTAGTTTGTTGTCGAGATTTTTGTTACTCCATCGGATTGTAGCCTTGTCATTATGGAAGGTAGTCTGTTGTCGAGAAATTTGTTATTCCAATGGATGGTATCCTTGTCATTATGGAAGGTAGTCTGTTGTCGAGATTTTTGTTATTCCAATGGATTGTACCCTTGTCATTATGGAAGGTAATCTGTTGTCGAGATTTTTGTTACTCCAATGGATGGTACCCTTGTCATTATGGAAGGTAGTTTGTTGTCGAGATTTTAGTTACTGCAATGGATGGTAGACTTGTCATTTTGGAAGGTAGTCTGTTGTCGAGATTTTTGTTACTCTATTGGATGGTAGCCTTGTCATTATGGAAGGTAGTTTGTTGTCGAGATTTTTGTTATTCCAATGGATGGTAGCCTTGTCTTTATGGAAGGTAGTCTATTGTCGTGATTTTTCTTACTCCGATGGATGGTAGCCTTGTCATTATGAAAGGTAGTTTGTTGTTTAAATTTTTTATACTCCAATGGATGGTAGCCTAGTCATTATGGAAGGTAGTCTGTTGTAAAGATTTTGGTTACTCCAATGGATAGTAGCCTTGTCATTATGGAAGGTAGTCTCTTGTTGATGTTTTTGTTACTGCAATGGATGGTAGCCTTGTCATTATGGAAGGTAGTCTGTTGTTGAGATTTTTGTTACTCCATTGGATGGTAGCCTTGTCATTATAGAAGGTAGTCTGTTGTCGAGATTTTTGTTATTCCAATGGATTGTAGACTTGTCATTATAAAAGGTAGTCTGTTGTCGAAATTTTTGTTACTCCATTGGATGGTAGCCTTGTCATTATGGAAGGTAGTCTATTATCGAGAATTCTGTTATTCAAATGGATGGTAGCCTTGTCATTATGGAAGGTAGTCTGTTGTCGAGATTTTGGTTACTCCAATGGATGGTACCCTTGTCATTATAGAAGGTAATCTGTTGTCGATATTTTTGTTATTCCAATGGATTGTAGCCTTGTCATTATGGAAGGTAGTCTCTTGTTGATATTTTTGTTACTCCAATGGATGGTAGCCTTATCATTATGGAAGGTAGTCTATTGTCCAGCTTTTTATTACTCTAATGGATGGTAGCCTTGTCATTATGGAAGGTAGTCTGTTGTCGATATTTTGGTTAGTCTATTGGATGGTAGCCTTGTCATTATGGAAGGTAGTTTGTTGTCGAGATTTTTGTTATTCCAATGGATGGTAACCTTGTCATTATGGAAGGTAGTTTGTTGTCGTGATTTTTGTTACTCCAATGGATGGTAGCCTTGTCATTATGGAAGGTAGTATGTTGTCGATATCATTGTTACTACAATGGATGGTAGCCTTGTCATTATGGAAGGTAGTCTGTTCTCGAAATTTTTGTTACTCCAATGGATGGTAGCCTTGTCATTATAGAAGGTAGTCTCTTTTTGATAATTTTGTTACTCCAATGGATGATAGCCTTGTCATTATGGAAGGTAGTCTATTTTCCCGATTTTTGTTACTTAAACGGATGGTAGCCTTGGATTAATGGAAGGTAGTCTGTCATTGTGATTTGTTTTACTCCAATGGATGGTAGCCTTGTCATTATGGAAAGTAGTATGTTGTTCTGATTTTTGTTACTCCAATGGATGGTAGACTTGTCATTATGGAAAGTAGTCTGTTGTCGAGATTTTTTATACTCCATTGGATTGTAGGCTTGTCATTGTGAAAGGTAGTTTGTTGTCGAGATTTTTGTTATTCCAAAGGACAATAGACTTGTCATTCTAGAAGGTAGTCTGTTGTCGAGATTTTTGTTATTCCAATGGATGGTACCCTTGTCATTATGGAAGGTAGTCTCTTGTCGAGATTTTTTTTATTGCAATGGATGGTAGCCTTGTCATTATGGAAGCTAGTTTGTTGTCGAGATTTTTGTTACTCCATCGGATTGTAGCCTTGTCATTATGGAAGGTAGTCTGTTGTCGAGAAATTTGTTATTCCAATGGATGGTATCCTTGTCATTATGGAAGGTAGTCTGTTGTCGAGATTTTTGTTATTCCAATGGATTGTACCCTTGTCATTATGGAAGGTAATCTGTTGTCGAGATTTTTGTTACTCCAATGGATGGTACCCTTGTCATTATGGAAGGTAGTTTGTTGTCGAGATTTTAGTTACTCCAATGGATGGTAGACTTATCATTTTGGAAGGTAGTCTGTTGTCGAGATTTTTGTTACTCTATTGGATGGTAGCCTTGTCATTATGGAAGGTAGTTTGTTGTCGAGATTTTTGTTATTCCAATGGATGGTAGCCTTGTCTTTATGGAAGGTAGTCTATTGTCGTGATTTTTCTTACTCCGATGGATGGTAGCCTTGTCATTATGGAAGGTAGTTTGTTGTTTAAATTTTTTATACTCCAATAGATGGTAGCCTAGTCATTATGGAAGGTAGTCTGTTGTAAAGATTTTGGTTACTCCAATGGATAGTAGCCTTGTCATTATGGAAGGTAGTCTCTTGTTGATGTTTTTGTTACTCCAATGGATGGTAGCCTTGTCATTATGGAAGGTAGTCTGTTGTTGAGATTTTTGTTACTCCATTGGATGGTAGCCTTGTCATTATAGAAGGTAGTCTGTTGTCGAGATTTTTGTTATTCCAATGGATTGTAGACTTGTCATTATGAAAGGTAGTCTGTTGTCGAAATTTTTTTTACTCCATTGGATGGTAGCCTTGTCATTATGGAAGGTAGTCTATTGTCGAGAATTTTGTTATTCCAATGGATGGCAGCCTTGTCATTATGGAAGGTAGTCTGTTGTCGAGATTTTGGTTACTCCAATGGATGGTACCCTTGTCATTATAGAAGGTAATCTGTTGTCGATATTTTTGTTATTCCAATGGATTGTAGCCTTGTCATTATGGAAGGTAGTCTCTTGTTGATATTTTTGTTACTCCAATGGATGGTAGCCTTATCATTATGGAAGGTAGTCTATTGTCCAACTTTTTATTACTCTAATGGATGGTAGCCTTGTCATTATGGAAGGTAGTCTGTTGTCGATATTTTGGTTAGTCTATTGGATGGTAGCCTTGTCATTATGGAAGGTAGTTTGTTGTCGAGATTTTTGTTATTCCAATGGATGGTAACCTTGTCATTATGGAAGGTAGTTTGTTGTCGTGATTTTTGTTACTCCAATGGATGGTAGCGTTGTCATTATGGAAGGTAGTATGTTGTCGATATCATTGTTACTACAATGGATGGTAGCCTTGTCATTATGGAAGGTAGTCTGTTCTCGAGATTTTTGTTACTCCAATGGATGGTAGTCTTGTCATTATAGAAGGTAGTCTCTTTTTCATAATTTTGTTACTCCAATGGATGATAGCCTTGTCATTATGGAAGGTAGTCTATTTTCCCGATTTTTGTTACTTAAACGGATGGTAGCCTTGGATTAATGGAAGGTAGTCTTTCATTGTGATTTGTTTTACTCCAATGGATGGTAGCCTTGTCATTATGGAAGGTAGTATGTTGTTCTAATTTTTGTTACTCCAATGGATGGTAGACTTGTCATTATGGAAAGTAGTCTGTTGTCGAGATTTTTTATACTCCATTGGATTGTAGGCTTGTCATTGTGAAAGGTAGTCTGTTGTCGAGATTTTTGTTATTCCAAAGTACAATAGACTTGTCATTCTAGAAGGTAATCTGTTGTCGAGATTTTTGTTACTCCATCGGATTGTAGCCTTGTCATTATGGAAGGTAGTCTGTTGTCGAGAAATTTGTTATTCCAATGGATGGTATCCTTGTCATTATGGAAGGTAGTCTGTTGTCGAGATTTTTGTTATTCCAATGGATTGTACCCTTGTCATTATGGAAGGTAATCTGTTGTCGAGATTTTTGTTACTCCAATGGATGGTACCCTTGTCATTATGGAAGGTAGTTTGTTGTCGAGATTTTAGTTACTCCAATGGATGGTAGACTTATCATTTTGGAAGGTAGTCTGTTGTCGAGATTTTTGTTACTCTATTGGATGGTAGCCTTGTCATTATGGAAGGTAGTTTGTTGTCGAGATTTTTGTTATTCCAATGGATGGTAGCCTTGTCTTTATGGAAGGTAGTCTATTGTCGTGATTTTTCATACTCCGATGGATGGTAGCCTTGTCATTATGGAAGGTAGTTTGTTGTTTAAATTTTTTATACTCCAATAGATGGTAGCCTAGTCATTATGGAAGGTAGTCTGTTGTAAAGATTTTGGTTACTCCAATGGATAGTAGCCTTGTCATTATGGAAGGTAGTCTCTTGTTGATGTTTTTGTTACTCCAATGGATGGTAGCCTTGTCATTATGGAAGGTAGTCTGTTGTTGAGATTTTTGTTACTCCATTGGATGGTAGCCTTGTCATTATAGAAGGTAGTCTGTTGTCGAGATTTTTGTTATTCCAATGGATTGTAGACTTGTCATTATGAAAGGTAGTCTGTTGTCGAAATTTTTTTTACTCCATTGGATAGTAGCCTTGTCATTATGGAAGGTAGTCTATTGTCGAGAATTTTGTTATTCCAATGGATGGCAGCCTTGTCATTATGGAAGGTAGTCTGTTGTCGAGATTTTGGTTACTCCAATGGATGGTACCCTTGTCATTATAGAAGGTAATCTGTTGTCGATATTTTTGTTATTCCAATGGATTGTAGCCTTGTCATTATGGAAGGTAGTCTCTTGTTGATATTTTTGTTACTCCAATGGATGGTAGCCTTATCATTATGGAAGGTAGTCTATTGTCCAACTTTTTATTACTCTAATGGATGGTAGCCTTGTCATTATGGAAGGTAGTCTGTTGTCGATATTTTGGTTAGTCTATTGGATGGTAGCCTTGTCATTATGGAAGGTAGTTTGTTGTCGAGATTTTTGTTATTCCAATGGATGGTAACCTTGTCATTATGGAAGGTAGTTTGTTGTCGTGATTTTTGTTACTCCAATGGATGGTAGCGTTGTCATTATGGAAGGTAGTATGTTGTCGATATCATTGTTACTACAATGGATGGTAGCCTTGTCATTATGGAAGGTAGTCTGTTCTCGAGATTTTTGTTACTCCAATGGATGGTAGTCTTGTCATTATAGAAGGTAGTCTCTTTTTCATAATTTTGTTACTCCAATGGATGATAGCCTTGTCATTATGGAAGGTAGTCTATTTTCCCGATTTTTGTTACTTAAACGGATGGTAGCCTTGGATTAATGGAAGGTAGTCTTTCATTGTGATTTGTTTTACTCCAATGGATGGTAGCCTTGTCATTATGGAAGGTAGTATGTTGTTCTAATTTTTGTTACTCCAATGGATGGTAGACTTGTCATTATGGAAAGTAGTCTGTTGTCGAGATTTTTTATACTCCATTGGATTGTAGGCTTGTCATTGTGAAAGGTAGTCTGTTGTCGAGATTTTTGTTATTCCAAAGTACAATAGACTTGTCATTCTAGAAGGTAATCTGTTGTCGAGATTTTTGTTACTCCAATGGATGGTACCCTTGTCATTATGGAAGGTAGTCTGTTGTCGAGATTTTTTTTACTCCAATGGATGGTAGACTTGTCATTTTGGAAGGTAGTCTGTTGTCGAGATTTTTGTTACTCTATTGGATGGTAGCCTTGTCATTATGGAAGGTAGTTTGTTGTCGAGATTTTTGTTATTCCAATGGATGGTAGCCTTGTCTTTATGGGAGGTAGTCTATTGTCGTGATTTTTCTTACTCTGATGGATGGTAGCCTTGTCATTATGGAAGGTAGTTTGTTGTTTAAATTTTTTATACTCTAATGGATGGTAGCCTAGTCATTATGGAAGGTAGTCTGTTGTAAAGATTTGGTTTACTCCAATGGATAGTAGTCTTGTCATTATGGAAGGTAGTCTCTTGTTGATATTTTTGTTACTCCAATGGATGGTAGCCTTGTCATTATGGAAGGTAGTCTGTTGTCGAGGTTTTTTTTACTCCATTGGATGGTAGCCTTGTCATTATGGAAGGTAGTCTGTTGTCGAGATTTTTGTTATTCCAATGGATTGTAGACTTGTCATTATGAAAGGTAGTCTGTTGTCAAAATTTTTGTTACTCCAATGGATGGTACCCTTGTCATTATGGAAGGTAGTCTGTTGTCGAGATTTTTGTTACTCCAATGGATGGTAGTCTTGTCATTATGGAAGGTAGTCTGTTGTCGATATTTTTGTTACTCCATTGGATGGTAGCCTTGTCATTATGGAAGGTAGTCTATTGTCGAGAATTTTGTTATTCCAATGGATGGTAGCCTTGTCATTATGGAAGGTAGTATGTTGTTCTAATTTTTGTTACTCCAATGGATGGTAGACTTGTCATTATGGAAAGTAGTCTGTTGTCGAGATTTTTTATACTCCATTGGATTGTAGGCTTGTCATTGTGAAAGGTAGTCTGTTGTCGAGATTTTTGTTATTCCAAAGTACAATAGACTTGTCATTCTAGAAGGTAATCTGTTGTCGAGATTTTTGTTACTCCAATGGATGGTACCCTTGTCATTATGGAAGGTAGTCTGTTGTCGAGATTTTTTTTACTCCAATGGATGGTAGACTTGTCATTTTGGAAGGTAGTCTGTTGTCGAGATTTTTGTTACTCTATTGGATGGTAGCCTTGTCATTATGGAAGGTAGTTTGTTGTCGAGATTTTTGTTATTCCAATGGATGGTAGCCTTGTCTTTATGGGAGGTAGTCTATTGTCGTGATTTTTCTTACTCTGATGGATGGTAGCCTTGTCATTATGGAAGGTAGTTTGTTGTTTAAATTTTTTATACTCTAATGGATGGTAGCCTAGTCATTATGGAAGGTAGTCTGTTGTAAAGATTTGGTTTACTCCAATGGATAGTAGTCTTGTCATTATGGAAGGTAGTCTCTTGTTGATATTTTTGTTACTCCAATGGATGGTAGCCTTGTCATTATGGAAGGTAGTCTGTTGTCGAGGTTTTTTTTACTCCATTGGATGGTAGCCTTGTCATTATGGAAGGTAGTCTGTTGTCGAGATTTTTGTTATTCCAATGGATTGTAGACTTGTCATTATGAAAGGTAGTCTGTTGTCGAAATTTTTGTTACTCCAATGGATGGTACCCTTGTCATTATGGAAGGTAGTCTGTTGTCGAGATTTTTGTTACTCCAATGGATGGTAGTCTTGTCATTATGGAAGGTAGTCTGTTGTCGATATTTTTGTTACTCCATTGGATGGTAGCCTTGTCATTATGGAAGGTAGTCTATTGTCGAGAATTTTGTTATTCCAATGGATGGTAGCCTTGTCATTATGGAAGGTAGTCTGTTGTCGAGATTTTGGTTACTCCAATGGATGGTACCCTTGTCCTTATGGAAGCTAATCTGTTGTCGATATTTTTGTTATTCCAATGGATTGTAGCCTTGTCATTATGGAAGGTAGTCTCTTGTTGATATTTTTGTTACTCCAATGGATGGTAGCCTTATCATTATGGAAGGTAGTCTATTGTCGAGATTTTTGTTATTCCAATGGATTGTAGCCTTGTCATTATGGAAGGTAGTCTGTTGTTTAAATTTTTTAAACTCCAATGAATGGTAGCCTAGTCATTATGGACGGTAGTCTGTTGTCAAGATTTTGGTTACTCCTATGGATGGTAGCCTTGTCTTTATGGATGGTAGTCTTTTGTTGATATTTTTGTTACTCCAATGGATGGTAGCCCAGTCATTATGGAAGGTAGTCTGTTGTCAAGATTTTGGTTACTCCAATGGATAGTAACCTTGTCATTATGGAAGGTAGTCTCTTGTTGATATTTTTGTTACTCCAATGGATAGTAGCCTTGTCATTATTGAAGGTAGTCTGTTGTCGAAATTTTTGTTACTCCAATGGATGGTACCCTTGTCATTATGGAAGGTAGTGTTGTCGAGATTTTTGTTACTCCAATGGATGGTACCCTTGTCATTATGGAAGGTAGTCTGTTGTCGAGATTTTTGTTATTCCAATGGATTGTAGCCTTGTCATTATGGAAGGTAGTCTCTTGTTGATATTTTTGTTACTTCGATGGATGGTAGCCTTGTCAATATGGAAGGTAGTTTGTTGTCGATATTTTTGTTAGTCTATTGGATGGTACCCGTGTCATTATGGAAGGTAGTCTGTTGTCGAGATTTTTGTTATTCCAATGGATGGTAACCTTGTCATTATGGAAGGTAGTTTGTTGTCGTGATTTTTGTTACTCCAATGGATGGTAGCCTTGTCATTATGGAAGGTAGTATGTTGTCGATATCTTTGTTACTCCAATGGATGGTAGCCTTGTGATTATGAAAGGTAGTCTATTCTCGAGATTTTTGTTATTCCAATGGATGGTAGCCTTGTCATTATGGAAGGTAGTTTGTTGTTTAAATTTTTTATACTCCAATGGATGGTAGCCTAGTCATTATGGAAGGTAGTTTGTTGTCAAGATTTGTGTTACTCCAATGGATGGTAGCCTTGTCATTATGGATGGTAGTCTCTTGTTGGTAATTTTGTTACTCCAATGGATGGTAGCCTTGTCATTTTCTAAGGTAGTCTATTGTCCAGCTTTTTGTTACTCTAATGGATGGTAGCCTTGTCATTATGGAAGGTAGTCTGTTGTCGATATTTTTGTTAGTCTATTGGATGATAGCCTTGTCATTATGGAAGGTAGTCTGTTTTCGAGATTTTTGTTATTCCAATGGATGGTAGCCTTGTCATTATGGAAGGTAGTTTGTTGTCGTGATTTTTGTTACTCCAATGGATGATAGCCTTGTCATTATGGTAGGTAGTATGTTGTTGATATCTTTGTTACTCCAATGGATGGTAGCCTTGTCATCATGGAAGGTAGTCTGTTCTCGAGATTTTAGTTACTCCAATGGATGGTAGCCTTATCATTATGGAAGTTAGTATCATGTCCAGATTTTTGTTACTCCATTCGATGGTAGCCTTGTCATTATGAAAGGTAGTCTATTGTCGAGATTTTTGTTATTCCAATGGATGGTAGCCTTGTCATTATGGAAGGTAGACTATTGTCGTGATTTTTCTTACTCCAATTGATAGTAGCCTTGTCATTATGGAAGGTAGTATGTTGTCCAGATTTTTGTTACTCCAATTGATTGTACCCTTGTCATTATGGAAGGTAGTCTATTGTCGATATTTTTGTTACTCCAATGGATGGTAACCTTGTCATTATGGAAGATATTCTGTTGTCGAGATTTTTGTTACTCCATTGGATGGTAGACTTGTCATTATAGAAGGTAGTCTATTGTCGAGATATTTCTTATTCCAATGGATGGTAGTGTTATCATTATGGAAGGTAGTTTGTTGTCGATATTTTCGTTACTCCAATGGATGGTAGCCTTGTCATCATGGAAGGTAGTATGTTGTCAATATCTTTGTTACTCTAATGGATGGTAGCCTTATCATTATGGAAGGTAGTCTGTTGTCGAGATTTTTGTTATTCCAATGGATGGTAACGTTGTCATTATGGAAGGTAGTCTGTTGTCGTGATTTTTCTTACTCCAATGGATGGTAGCCTTATCATTATGGAAGGTAGTCTATTGTCGAGATTTTTGTTATTCCAATGGATGGTAGCCTTGTCATTATGGAAGGTAGTCTGTTGTCTCGATTTTTGTTACTCTAATGGATGGTAGCCTTGTCATTATGGAAGGTAGTCTGTCGTTGTGATTGTTGTTACTCCAATGGATGGTAGCCTTATCATTATGGAAGGTAGTCTATTGTCGAGATTTTTGTTACCCTAATGGATGTGAGCCTTGCCATTATGGAAGGTAGTGTGTTGTCCAAATTTTTTATACTCCAATGGATGGTAGCCTTGTCATTATGGAAGGTAGTCTCTTGTTGATATTTTTGTTACTCCAATGGATGGTATCCTTGTCATTATGGAAGGTAGTCTGTTGTTGTGATTTTTGTTACTCCATTGGATGGTAGCCTTGTCATTATGGAAGGTAGTCTATTGTTGAGATTTTTGTTACTCCGATGGATGGTAGCCTTGTCATTTTGGAAGGTAGTCTGTTGTCGAGATTTTTGTTACTCTATTGGATGGTAGCCTTGTCATTATGGAAGGTAGTTTGTTGTCGAGATTTTTGTTATTCCAATGGATGGTAGCCTTGTCTTTATGGGAGGTAGTCTATTGTCGTGATTTTTCTTACTCCGATGGATGGTAGCCTTGTCATTATGGAAGGTAGTTTGTTGTTTAAATTTTTTATACTCCAATGGATGGTAGCCTAGTCATTATGGAAGGTAGTCTGTTGTAAAGATTTTGGTTACTCCAATGGATAGTAGCCTTGTCATTATGGAAGGTAGTCTCTTGTTGATATTTTTGTTACTCCAATGGATGGTAGCCTTGTCATTATGGAAGGTAGTCTGTTGTCGAGAATTTTTTTACTCCATTGGATGGTAGCCTTGTCATTATGGATGGTAGTCTGTTGTCAACATTTTTGTTATTCCAATGGATTCTAGACTTGTCATTATGAAAGGTAGTCTGTTGTCGAAATTTTTGTTACTCCAATGGATGGTACCCTTGTCATTATGGAAGGTAGTCTGTTGTCGAGATTTTGGTTACTCCAATGGATGGTACCCTTGTCCTTATGGAAGGTAATCTGTTGTCGATATTTTTTTTATTCCAATGGATTGTAGCATTGTCATTATGGAAGGTAGTCTCTTGTTGATATTTTTGTTACTCCAATGGATGGTAGCCTTATCATTATGGAAGGTAGTCTATTGTCGAGATTTTTGTTATTCCAATGGATGGTAGCCTTGTCATTATGGAAGGTAGTCTGTTGTTTAAATTTTTTAAACTCCAATGAATGGTAGCCTAGGCATTATGGACGGTAGTCTGTTGTCAAGATTTTGGTTACTCCTATGGATGGTAGCCTTGTCTTTATGGATGGTAGTCTTTTGTTGATATTTTTGTTACTCCAATGGATGGTAGCCCAGTCATTATGGAAGGTAGTCTGTTGTCAAGATTTTGGTTTCTCCAATGGATAGTAACCTTGTCATTATGGAAGGTAGTCTCTTGTTGATATTTTTGTTACTCCAATGGATAGTAGCCTTGTCATTATGGAAGGTAGTCTGTTGTCAAAATTTTTGTTACTCCAATGGATGGTACCCTTGTCATTATGGAAGGTAGTGTTGTCGAGATTTTTGTTACTCCAATGGATGGTACCCTTGTCATTATGGAAGGTAGTCTGTTGTCGAAATTTTTGTTATTCCAATGGATTGTAGCCTTGTCATTATGGAAGGTAGTCTCTTGTTGATATTTTTGTTACTTCGATGGATGGTAGCCTTGTCATTATGAAAGGTAGTTTGTTGTCGATATTTTTGTTAGTCTATTGGATGGTAGCCTTGTCATTATGGAAGGTAGTCTGTTGTCGAGATTTTTGTTAATCCAATGGATGGTAACCTTGTCATTATGGAAGGTAGTATGTTGTCGATATCTTTGTTACTCTAATGGATGGTAGCCTTGTCAATATGGAAGGTAGTCTATTCTCGAGATTTTTGTTATTCCAATGGATGGTAGCCTTGTCATTATGGAAGGTAGTTTGTTGTTTAAATTTTTTATACTCCAATGGATGGTAGCCTAGTCATTATGGAAGGTAGTTTGTTGTCAAGATTTTTGTTACTCCAATGGATGGTATCCTTGTCATTATGGATGGTAGTCTCTTGTTGGTAATTTTGTTACTCTAATGGATGGTAGCCTTGTCATTTTCTAAGGTAGTCTATTGTCCAGCTTTTTGTTACTCTAATGGATGGTAGCCTTGTCATTATGGAAGGTAGTCTGTTGTCGATATTTTTGTTAGTCTATTGGATGATAGCCTTGTCATTATGGAAGGTAGTCTGTTTTCGAGATTTTTGTTATTCCAATGGATGGTATCCTTGTCATTATGGAAGGTAGTTTGTTGTCGTGATTTTTGTTACTCCAATGGATGATAGCCTTGTCATTATGGTAGGTAGTATGTTGTTGATATCTTTGTTACTCCAATGGATGGTAGCCTTGTCATTATGGAAGGTAGTTTGTTGTCGAGATTTTTGTTATTCCAATGGATGGTAGCCTTGTCTTTATGGGAGGTAGTCTATTGTCGTGATTTTTCTTACTCCGATGGATGGTAGCCTTGTCATTATGGAAGGTAGTTTGTTGTTTAAATTTTTTATACTCCAATGGATGGTAGCCTAGTCATTATGGAAGGTAGTCTGTTGTAAAGATTTTGGTTACTCCAATGGATAGTAGCCTTGTCATTATGGAAGGTAGTCTCTTGTTGATATTTTTGTTACTCCAATGGATGGTAGCCTTGTCATTATGGAAGGTAGTCTGTTGTCGAGAATTTTTTTACTCCATTGGATGGTAGCCTTGTCATTATGGATGGTAGTCTGTTGTCAACATTTTTGTTATTCCAATGGATTGTAGACTTGTCATTATGAAAGGTAGTCTGTTGTCGAAATTTTTGTTACTCCAATGGATGGTACCCTTGTCATTATGGAAGGTAGTCTGTTGTCGAGATTTTGGTTACTCCAATGGATGGTACCCTTGTCCTTATGGAAGGTAATCTGTTGTCGATATTTTTTTTATTCCAATGGATTGTAGCATTGTCATTATGGAAGGTAGTCTCTTGTTGATATTTTTGTTACTCCAATGGATGGTAGCCTTATCATTATGGAAGGTAGTCTATTGTCGAGATTTTTGTTATTCCAATGGATGGTAGCCTTGTCATTATGGAAGGTAGTATGTTGTTTAAATTTTTTAAACTCCAATGAATGGTAGCCTAGGCATTATGGACGGTAGTCTGTTGTCAAGATTTTGGTTACTCCTATGGATGGTAGCCTTGTCTTTATGGATGGTAGTCTTTTGTTGATATTTTTGTTACTCCAATGGATGGTAGCCCAGTCATTATGGAAGGTAGTCTGTTGTCAAGATTTTGGTTTCTCCAATGGATAGTAACCTTGTCATTATGGAAGGTAGTCTCTTGTTGATATTTTTGTTACTCCAATGGATAGTAGCCTTGTCATTATGGAAGGTAGTCTGTTGTCAAAATTTTTGTTACTCCAATGGATGGTACCCTTGTCATTATGGAAGGTAGTGTTGTCGAGATTTTTGTTACTCCAATGGATGGTACCCTTGTCATTATGGAAGGTAGTCTGTTGTCGAAATTTTTGTTATTCCAATGGATTGTAGCCTTGTCATTATGGAAGGTAGTCTCTTGTTGATATTTTTGTTACTTCGATGGATGGTAGCCTTGTCATTATGAAAGGTAGTTTGTTGTCGATATTTTTGTTAGTCTATTGGATGGTAGCCTTGTCATTATGGAAGGTAGTCTGTTGTCGAGATTTTTGTTAATCCAATGGATGGTAACCTTGTCATTATGGAAGGTAGTATGTTGTCGATATCTTTGTTACTCTAATGGATGGTAGCCTTGTCAATATGGAAGGTAGTCTATTCTCGAGATTTTTGTTATTCCAATGGATGGTAGCCTTGTCATTATGGAAGGTAGTTTGTTGTTTAAATTTTTTATACTCCAATGGATGGTAGCCTAGTCATTATGGAAGGTAGTTTGTTGTCAAGATTTTTGTTACTCCAATGGATGGTATCCTTGTCATTATGGATGGTAGTCTCTTGTTGGTAATTTTGTTACTCTAATGGATGGTAGCCTTGTCATTTTCTAAGGTAGTCTATTGTCCAGCTTTTTGTTACTCCAATGGATGGTAGCCTTGTCATTATGGAAGGTAGTCTGTTGTCGATATTTTTGTTAGTCTATTGGATGATAGCCTTGTCATTATGGAAGGTAGTCTGTTTTCGAGATTTTTGTTATTCCAATGGATGGTATCCTTGTCATTATGGAAGGTAGTTTGTTGTCGTGATTTTTGTTACTCCAATGGATGATAGCCTTGTCATTATGGTAGGTAGTATGTTGTTGATATCTTTGTTACTCCAATGGATGGTAGCCTTGTCATCATGGAAGGTAGTTTGTTCTCGAGATTTTAGTTACTCCAATGGATGGTAGCCTTGTCATTATGGAAGTTAGTATCATGTCCAGATTTTTGTTACTCCATTCGATGGTAGCCTTGTCATTATGAAAGGTAGTCTGTTGTCGAGATTTTTGTTATTCCAATGGATGGTAGCCTTGTCATTATGGAAGGTAGACTATTGTCGTGATTTTTCTTACTTCAATTGATAGTAGCCTTGTCATTATGGAAGGTAGTCTGTTGTCCAGATTTTTGTTACTCCAATTGATTGTACCCTTGTCATTATGGAAGGTAGTCTATTGTCGATATTTTTGTTACTCCAATGGATGGTAACCTTGTCATTATGGAAGGTATTCTGTTGTCGAGATTTTTGTTACTCCATTGGATGGTAGCCTTGTCATTATAGAAGGTAGTCTATTGTCGAGATATTTGTTATTCCGATGGATGGTAGTGTTATCATTATGGAAGGTAGTTTGTTGTTGATATTTTCGTTACTCCAATGGATGGTAGCCTTGTCATTATGGAAGGTAGTATGTCGTCAATATCTTTGTTACTCTAATGGATGGTAGCCTTATCATTATGGAAGGTAGTCTATTGTCGAGATTTTTGTTATTCCAATGAATGGTAACCTTGTCATTATGGAAGGTAGTCTGTTGTCGTGATTTTTCTTACTCCAATGGATGGTAGACTTGTCATTATGGAAGGTAGTCTGTTGTTCAGATTTTTGTTACTCCAATGGATGGTAGCCTTGTCATTATGGAAGGTAGTCTGTTGTCGAGAATTTTTTTACTCCATTGGATGGTAGCCTTGTCATTATGGATGGTAGTCTGTTGTCGACATTTTTGTTATTCCAATGGATTATAGACTTGTCATTATGAAAGGTAGTCTGTTGTCGAAATTTTTGTTACTCCAATGGATGGTATCCTTGTCATTATGGAAGGTAGTCTGTTGTCGAGATTTTGGTTACTCCAATGGATGGTACCCTTGTCCTTATGGAAGGTAATCTGTTGTCGATATTTTTTTTATTCCAATGGATTGTAGCCTTGTCATTATGGAAGGTAGTCTCTTGTTGATATTTTTGTTACTCCAATGGATGGTAGCCTTATGATTATGGAAGGTAGTCTATTGTCGAGATTTTTGTTATTCCAATGGATGGTAGCCTTGTCATTATGGAAGGTAGTCTGTTGTTTAAATTTTTTAAACTCCAATGAATGGTAGCCTAGTCATTATGGACGGTAGTCTGTTGTCAAGATTTTGGTTACTCCTATGGATGGTAGCCTTGTCTTTATGGATGGTAGTCTTTTGTTGATATTTTTGTTACTCCAATGGATGGTAGCCCAGTCATTATGGAAGGTAGTCTGTTGTCAAGATTTTGGTTTCTCCAATGGATAGTAACCTTTTCATTATGGAAGGTAGTCTCTTGTTGATATTTTTGTTACTCCAATGGATAGTAGCCTTGTCATTATGGAAGGTAGTCTGTTGTCAAAATTTTTGTTACTCCAATGGATGGTACCCTTGTCATTATGGAAGGTAGTGTTGTCGAGATTTTTGTTACTCCAATGGATAGTACCCTTGTCATTATGGAAGGTAGTCTGTTGTCGAGATTTTTGTTATTCCAATGGATTGTAGCCTTGTCATTATGGAAGGTAGTCTCTTGTTGATATTTTTGTTACTTCGATGGATGGTAGCCTTGTCATTATGAAAGGTAGTTTGTTGTCGATATTTTTGTTAGTCTATTGGATGGTAGCCTTGTCATTATGGAAGGTAGTCTGTTGTCGAGATTTTTGTTAATCCAATGGATGGTAACCTTGTCATTATGGAAGGTAGTATGTTGTCGATATCTTTGTTACTCTAATGGATGGTAGCCTTGTCATTATGGAAGGTAGTCTATTCTCGAGATTTTTGTTATTCCAATGGATGGTAGCCTTGTCATTATGGAAGGTAGTTTGTTGTCAAGATTTTTGTTACTCCAATGGATGGTATCCTTGTCATTATGGATGGTAGTCTCTTGTTGGTAATTTTGTTACTCTAATGGATGGTAGCCTTGTCAATTTCTAAGGTAGTCTATTGTCCATCTTTTTGATACTCTAATGGATGGTAGCCTTGTCATTATGGAAGGTAGTCTGTTGTCGATATTTTTGTTAGTCTATTGGATGATAGCCTTGTCATTATGGAAGGTAGTCTGTTTTCGAGATTTTTGTTATTCCAATGGATGGTATCCTTGTCATTATGGAAGGTAGTTTGTTCTCGTGATTTTTGTTACTCCAATGGATGATAGCCTTGTCATTATGGTAGGTAGTATGTTGTTGATATCTTTGTTACTCCAATGGATGGTAGCCTTGTCATCATGGAAGGTAGTTTGTTCTCGAGATTTTAGTTACTCCAATGGATGGTAGCCTTGTCATTATGGAAGTTAGTATCATGTCCAGATTTTTGTTACTCCATTCGATGGTAGCCTTGTCATTATGAAAGGTAGTCTGTTGTCGAGATTTTTGTTATTCCAATGGATGGTAGCCTTGTCATTATGGAAGGTAGACTATTGTCGTGATTTTTCTTACTTCAATTGATAGTAGCCTTGTCATTATGGAAGGTAGTCTGTTGTCCAGATTTTTGTTACTCCAATTGATTGTACCCTTGTCATTATGGAAGGTAATCTATTGTCGATATTTTTGTTACTCCAATGGATGGTAACCTTGTCATTATGGAAGGTATTCTGTTGTCGAGATTTTTGTTACTCCATTGGATGGTAGCCTTGTCATTATAGAAGGTAGTCTATTGTCGAGATATTTGTTATTCCGATGGATGGTAGTGTTATCATTATGGAAGGTAGTTTGTTGTTGCTATTTTCGTTACTCCAATGGATGGTAGCCTTGTCATTATGGAAGGTAGTATGTCGTCAATATCTTTTTTACTCTAATGGATGGTAGCCTTATCATTATGGAAGGTAGTCTGTTGTCGAGATTTTTGTTATTCCAATGGATGGTAACCTTGTCATTATGGAAGGTAGTCTGTTGTCGTGATTTTTCTTACTCCAATGGATGGTAGACTTGTCATTATGGAAGGTAGTCTGTTGTTAACATTTTTGTTACTCCAATGGATGGTAGCCTTATCATTATGGAAGGTAGTCTGTTGTCCCGATTTATGTTACTCTAATGGATGGTAGCCTTGTCATTATGGAAGGTAGTCTGTCGTTGTGATTGTTGTTACTCCAATGGATGGTAGCCTTATCATTATGGAAGGTAGTCTATTGTCGAGATTTTTGTTACTCTAATGGATGTGAGCCTTGCCATTATGGAAGGTAGTGTGTTGTCCAAATTTTTTATACTCCAATGGATGGTAGCCTTGTCATTATGGAAGGTAGTCTCTTGTTGATATTTTTGTTACTCCAATGGATGGTAGCCTAGTCATTATGGACGGTAGTCTGTTGTCAAGATTTTGGTTACTCCAATGGATGGTAGCCTTGTCTTTATGAATGGTAGTCTCTTGTTGATATTTTTGTTACTCAAATGGATGGTAGCCTTGTAATTATATAAGGTAGTCTATTGTCCAGCTTTTTGTTACTCAAATGGATGGTAGTCTTGTCATTATGGAAGTTAGTCTGTTGTCGATATTTTTGTAAGTCTATTGGATGATAGCCTTGTCATTATGGAAGGTAGTTTGTTGTCGATATTTTCGTTACTCCAATGGATGATAGCCTTGTCATTATGGAAGGTAGTTTGTTCTCGAGATTTTAGTTACTCCAATGGATGGTAGCCTTGTCATTATGGAAGTTAGTATCATGTCCAGATTTTTGTTACTCCATTCGAAGGTAGCCTTGTCATTATGAAAGGTAGTCTGTTGTCGAGATTTTTGTTATTCCAATGGATGGTAGCCTTGTCATTATGGAAGGTAGACTATTGTCGTGATTTTTCTTACTCCAATTGATAGTAGCCTTGTCATTATGGAAGGTAGTCTGTTGTCCAGATTTTTGTTACTCCAATTGATTGTACCCTTGTCATTATGGAAGGTAGTCTATTGTCGATATTTTTGTTACTCCAATGGATGGTAACCTTGTCATTATGGAAGGTATTCTGTTGTCGAGATTTTTGTTACTCCATTGGATGGTAGCCTTGTCATTATAGAAGGTAGTCTATTGTCGAGATATTTGTTATTCCGATGGATGGTAGTGTTATCATTATGGAAGGTAGTTTGTTGTTGATATTTTCGTTACTCCAATGGATGGTAGCCTTGTCATTATGGAAGGTAGTATGTCGTCAATATCTTTGTTACTCTAATGGATGGTAGCCTTATCATTATGGAAGGTAGTCTGTTGTCGAGATTTTTGTTATTCCAATGGATGGTAACCTTGTCATTATGGAAGGCAGTCTGTTGTCGTGATTTTTCTTACTCCAATGGATGGTAGACTTGTCATTATGGAAGGTAGTCTGTTGTTCAGATTTTTGTTACTCCAATGGATGGTAGCCTTATCATTATGGAAGGTAGTCTGTTGTCCCGATTTATGTTACTCTAATGGATGGTAGCCTTGTCATTATGGAAGGTAGTCTGTCGTTGTGATTGTTGTTACTCCAATGGATGGTAGCCTTATCATTATGGAAGGTAGTCTATTGTCGAGATTTTTGTTACTCTAATGGATGTGAGCCTTGCCATTATGGAAGGTAGTGTGTTGTCCAAATTTTTTATACTCCAATGGATGGTAGCCTTGTCATTATGGAAGGTAGTCTCTTGTTGATATTTTTGTTACTCCAATGGATGGTAGCCTAGTCATTATGGACGGTAGTCTGTTGTCAAGATTTTGGTTACTCCAATGGATGGTAGCCTTGTCTTTATGAATGGTAGTCTCTTGTTGATATTTTTGTTACTCAATTGGATGGTAGCCTTGTAATTATATAAGGTAGTCTATTGTCCAGCTTTTTGTTACTCAAATGGATGGTAGTCTTGTCATTATGGAAGTTAGTCTGTTGTCGATATTTTTGTAAGTCTATTGGATGATAGCCTTGTCATTATGGAAGGTAGTTTGTTGTCGATATTTTCGTTACTCCAATGGATGGTAGCCTTGTCATCATGGAAGGTAGTTTGTTCTCGAGATTTTAGTTACTCCAATGGATGGTAGCCTTGTCATTATGGAAGTTAGTATCATGTCCAGATTTTTGTTACTCCATTCGATGGTAGCCTTGTCATTATGAAAGGTAGTCTGTTGTCGAGATTTTTGTTATTCCAATGGATGGTAGCCTTGTCATTATGGAAGGTAGACTATTGTCGTGATTTTTCTTACTCCAATTGATAGTAGCCTTGTCATTATGGAAGGTAGTCTGTTGTCCAGATTTTTGTTACTCCAATTGATTGTACCCTTGTCATTATGGAAGGTAGTCTATTGTCGATATTTTTGTTACTCCAATGGATGGTAACCTTGTCATTATGGAAGGTATTCTGTTGTCGAGATTTTTGTTACTCCATTGGATGGTAGCCTTGTCATTATAGAAGGTAGTCTATTGTCGAGATATTTGTTATTCCGATGGATGGTAGTGTTATCATTATGGAAGGTAGTTTGTTGTTGATATTTTCGTTAGTCCAATGGATGGTAGCCTTGTCATTATGGAAGGTAGTATGTCGTCAATATCTTTGTTACTCTAATGGATGGTAGCCTTATCATTATGGAAGGTAGTCTGTTGTCGAGATTTTTGTTATTCCAATGGATGGTAACCTTGTCATTATGGAAGGTAGTCTGTTGTCGTGATTTTTCTTACTCCAATGGATGGTAGACTTGTCATTATGGAAGGTAGTCTGTTGTTCAGATTTTTGTTACTCCAATGGATGGTAGCCTTGTCATTATGGAAGGTAGTCTGTTGTCCCGATTTATGTTACTCTAATGGATGGTAGCCTTGTCATTATGGAAGGTAGTCTGTCGTTGTGATTGTTGTTACTCCAATGGATGGTAGCCTTATCATTATGGAACGTAGTCTATTGTCGAGATTTTTGTTACTCTAATGGATGTGAGCCTTGCCATTATGGAAGGTAGTGTGTTGTCCAAATTTTTTATACTCCAATGGATGGTAGCCTTGTCATTATGGAAGGTAGTCTGTTGTTGATATTTTTGTTACTCCAATGGATGGTAGCCTAGTCATTATGGACGGTAGTCTGTTGTCAAGATTTTGGTTACTCCAATGGATGGTAGCCTTGTCTTTATGAATGGTAGTCTCTTGTTGATATTTTTGTTACTCAAATGGATGGTAGCCTTGTAATTATATAAGGTAGTCTATTGTCCAGCTTTTTGTTACTCAAATGGATGGTAGTCTTGTCATTATGGAAGTTAGTCTGTTGTCGATATTTTTGTAAGTCTATTGGATGATAGCCTTGTCATTATGGAAGGTAGTTTGTTGTCGATATTTTCGTTACTCCAATGGATGGTAGCCTTGTCATTATGGAAGGTAGTATGTTGTCAATATCTTTGTTACTCTAATGGATGGTAGCCTTATCATTATGAAAGGTAGTCTGTTGTCGAGATTTTTGTTATTCCAATGGATGGTAACCTTGTCATTATGGAAGGTAGTCTGTTGTCGTGATTTTTCTTACTCAAATGGATGGTAGACTTGTCATTATGGAAGGTAGTCTGTTGTTCATATTTTTGTTACTCCAATGGATGGTAGCCTTGTCATTATGGAAGGTAGTCTGTCGTTGTGATTGTTGTTACTCCAATGGATGGTAGTCTTATCATTATTGAAGGTAGTCTATTGTCGAGATTTTTGTTACTCTAATGGATGTGAGCCTTGTCATTATGGAAGGTAGTATGTTGTCCAAATTTTTTATACTCCAATGGATGGTAGCCTTGTCATTAGGGAAGGTAGTCTCTTGTTGATATTTTTGTTACTCCAATGGATGGTATCCTTGTCATTATGGAAGGTAGTCTGTTGTTGTGATTTTTGTTACTCCATTGGATGGTAGCCTTTTCATTATGGAAGGTAGTCTGTTGTCGAGATTTTTGTTACTCCGATGGATGGTAGCCTTGTCATTATGGAAGGTAGTCTGTTATTTAAATTTTTTATACTCCAATGGATCGTAGCCTAGTCATTATGGAAGGTAGTCTTTTGTCAAGATTTTGGTTACTCCAATGGATAGTAACCTTGTCATTATGAAAGTTAGTCTCTTGTTGATATTTTTGTTACTCCAATGGATGGTAGCCTTGTCATTATGGAAGGTAGTCTGTTGTCGAGATTTTGGTTACTCCATTGGATGGTAGCCTTGTCATTATGGAAGGTAATCTGTTGTCGAGATTTTTGTTATTCCAATGGATTGTAGACTTGTCATTATGGAAGGTAGTCTCTTGTCGAGATTTTTGTTATTCCAATGGATTGTAGACTTGCCATTATGAAAGGTAGTCTGTTGTCGAAATTTTTGTTACTCCAATGGATGGTACCCTTGTCATTATGGAAGGTAGTCTGTTGTCGAGAATTTTGTTACTCCAATGGATGGTAGTCTCGTCATTATGGAAGGTAGTCTGTTGTCGATATTTTTGTTACTCCATTGGATGGTAGCCTTGTCATTATGGAAGGTAGTCTATTGTCGAGAATTTTGTTATTCCAATGGATGGTAGCCTTGTCATTATGGAAGGTAGTTTGTCGTCAAGATTTTGGTTACTCCAATGGATGGTACCCTTGTCATTATGGAAGGTAATATGTTGTCGATATTTTTGTTATTCCAATGGATTGTAGCCTTGTCATTACTGAAGGTAGTCTCTTGTTGATATTTTTGTTACTCCAATGGATGGTAGCCTTATCATTATGGAAGGTAGTCTATTGTCGAGATTTTTGTTATTCCAATGGATGGTAGCCTTGTCATTATGGAAGGTAGTCTGTTGTTTAAATTTTTTAAACTCCAATGGATGGTAGCCTAGTCATTATGGACGGTAGTCTGTTGTCAAGATTTTGGTTACTCCAATGGATGGTAGCCTTGTCTTTATGAATGGTAGTCTCTTGTTGATATTTTTGGTACTCAAATGGATGGTAGCCTTGTAATTATCTAAGGTAGTCTATTGTCCAACTTTTTGTTACTCTAATGGATGGTAGCCTTGTCATTATGGAAGGTAGTCTATTGTCGATATTTTTGTTAGTCTATTGGATGATAGCCTTGTCATTATGGAAGGTAGTCTGTTGTCGATATTTTTGTTATTCCAATGGATGGTAGCCTTGTCATTATGGAAGGTAGTCTATTGTCGTGATTTTTCTTACTCCGATGGATGGTAGCCTTGTCATTATGGAAGGTAGTCTGTTGTTTAAATTTTTTATACTCTAATGGATCGTAGCCTAGTCATTATGGAAGGTAGTCTGTTGTTAAGATTTTTGTTACTCCAATGGATAGTAACCTTGTCATTATGGAAGGTAGTCTCTTGTTGATATTTTTGTTACTCCAATGGATGGTAGCCTTGTCATTATGGAAGGTAGTGTGTTGTCGAAATTTTTGTTACTCCAATGGATGGTACCCTTGTCATTATGGAAGGTAGTGTTGTCGAGATTTTTGTTACTCCAATGGATGGTATTCTTGTAATTATGGAAGGTAGTCTGTTGTCGATATTTTTGTTACTCCATTGGATGGTAGCCTTGTCATTATGGAAGGTAGTCTATTGTCGAGATTTTTGTTATTCCAATGGATTGTAGCCTTGTCATTATGGAAGGTAGTCTGTTGTCGAGATTTTGGTTACTCCAATGGATGGTACCCTTGTCATTATGGAAGGTAGCCTGTTGTCGAGATTTTTGTTATTCCAATGGATTGTAGCCTTGTCATTATGGAAGGTAGTTTGTTGTCGTGATTTTTGTTACTCCAATGGATGGTAGCCTTGTCATTATGGAAGGTAGTATGTTGTCGATATCTTTGTTACTCCAATGAATGGTAGCCTTGTCATTATGGAAGGTAGTCTATTCTCGAAATTTTTGTTATTCCAATGGATGGTAGCCTTGTCATTATGGAAGGTAGTCTGTTGTTTAAATTTTTTATACTCCAATGGATGGTAGCCTAGTCATTATGGAAGGTAGTTTGTTGTCAAGATTTTGGTTACTCCAATGGATGGTAGCCTTGTCATTATCGATGGTAGTCTCTTGTTGATATTTTTGTTAGTCTATTGGATGATAGCCTTGTTATTATGGAAGGTAGTCTGTTTTCGAGATTTTTCTTAGTCCAATGGATGGTAGCCTTGTCATTATGGAAGGTAGTTTGTTGTCGTGATTTTTGTTACTTCAATGGATGATAGCCTTGTCATTATGGAAGGTAGTATGTTGTTGATATCTTTGTTACTCCAATGGATGGTAGCCTTGTCATTATGGAAGGTAGTTTGTTCTCGAGATTTTAGTTACTCCAATGGATGGTAGCCTTGTCATTATGGAAGTTGGTATCATGTCCCGATTTTTGTTACTCCATTCGATGGTAACCTTGTCATTATGAAAGGTAGTCTGTTGTCGAGATTTTTATTATTCCAATGGATGGTAGCCTTTTCATTATGGAAGGTAGTCTATTGTCGTGATTTTTCTTACTCCAATTGATAGTAGCCTTGTCATTATGGAAGGTATTATGTTGTCCAGATTTTTGTTACTCCAATTGATTGTACCCTTGTCATTATGGAAGGTAGTCTATTGTCGAAATTTTTGTTACTCCAATGGATGGTAACCTTGTCATTATGGAAGTTATTCTGTTGTCGAGATTTTTGTTACTCCATTGATGGTAGCCTTGTCATTATAGAAGGTAGTCTATTGTCGAGATATTTGTTATTCCAATGGATGGTAGTGTTATCATTATGGAAGGTTGTTTGTTGTCGATATTTTCGTTACTCCAATGGATGGTAGCCTTGTCATTATGGAAGGTAGTATGTTGTCAATATCTTTATTACTCTAATGGATGGTAGCCTTATCATTATGGAAGGTAGTCTGTTGTCGAGATTTTTGTTATTCCAATGGATGGTAGCCTTGTCATTATGGAAGGTAGTTTGTAGTCGTAATTTTTCTTACTCCAATGGATGGTAGACTTGTCATTATGGAAGGTAGTCTGTTGTTCAAATTTTTGTTACTCCAATGGATGGTAGCCTTGTCATTATGGAAGTTAGTATTTGGTCCCGATTTTTGTTACTCTAATGGATGGTAGCCTTGTCATTATGGAAGGTAGTCTGTCGTTGTGATTGTTGTTACTCCAATGGATGGTAGCCTTATCATTATGGAAGGTAGTCTATTGTCGAGATTTTTGTTACTATAATGGATGTGAGCCTTGTCATTATGGAAGGTAGTCTGTTGTCCAAATTTTTTATACTCCAATGGATGGTAGCCTTGTCATTATGGAAGGTAGTCTCTTGTTGATATTTTTGTTTCTCCAATGGATGGTATCCTTGTCATTATGGAAGGTAGTCTGTTGTCGTGATTTTTGTTACACCATTGGATGGTAGCCTTGTCATTATGGAAGGTAGTCTGTTGTCGAGATTTTTGTTACTCCGATGGATGGTAGCCTTGTCATTATGGAAGGTAGTTTGTTGTTTAAATTTTTTATACTCCAATGGATCGTAGCCTAGTCATTATGGAAGGTAGTCTTTTGTCAAGATTTTGGTTACTCCAATGGATAGTAACCTTGTCATTATGGAAGGTAGTCTGTTGTCGATATTTTTGTTAGTCTATTGGATGGTAGCCTTGTCATTATGGAAGGTAGTCTGTTGTCGAGATTTTTGTTATTCCAATGGATGGTAACCTTGTCATTATGGAAGGTAGTTTGTTGTCGTGATTTTTGTTACTCCAATGGATGGTAGCCTTATCATTATGGAAGGTAGTCTATTGTCGAGATTTTTGTTATTCCAATGGATGGTAGCCTTGTCATTATGGAAGGTAGTCTGTTGTTTAAATTTTTTAAACTCTAATGGATGGTAGCCTAGTAATTATGGACGGTAGTCTGTTGTCAAGATTTTAGTTACTCAAATGGATGGCAGCCTTGTCTTTATGAATGATAGTCTCTTGTTGATATTTTTGTTACTCAAATGGATGGTAGCCTTGTCATTATCTAAGGTAGTCTATTGTCCAGCTTTTTGTTACCCTAATGGATGGTAGCCTTGTCATTATGGAAGGTAGTCTGTTGTCGATATTTTTGTTAGCCTATTGGATGATAGCCTTGTCATTATGGAAGGTAGTCTGTTGTCGATATTTTTGTTATTCCAATGGATGGTAGCCTTGTCATTATGGAAGGTAGTCTATTGTCGTGATTTTTCTTACTCCGATGGATGGTAGCCTTGTCATTATGGAAGGTAGTCTGTTGTTTAAATTTTGTATACTCCAATGGATCGTAGCCTTGTCATTATGGAAGGTAGTCTGTTGTCAATATTTTTGTTACTCTAATGGATAGAAACCTTGTCATTATGGAAGGTAGTCTCTTGTTGATATTTTTGTTACTCCAATGGATGGTAGCCTTGTCATTATGGAAGGTAGTCTATTGTCGTAATTTTTGTTACTCCAATGGATGGTACCCTTGTCATTATGGAAGGTAGTGTGGTCGAGATTTTTGTTACTCCAATGGACGGTAGTCTTGTAATTATGGAAGGTAGTATGTTGTCGATATTTTTTTTACTCCATTGGATGGTAGCCTTGTCATTATGGAAGGTAGTCTATTGTCGAGATTTTTGTTATTCCAATGGATAGTAGCCTTGTCATTATGGAAGGTAGTCTGTTGTCGAGATTTTGGTTACTCCAATGGATGGTACCCTTGTCATTATGGAAGGTAGCCTGTTGTCGAGATTTTTGTTATTCCAATGGATTGTAGCCTTGTCATTATGGAAGGTAGTTTGTTGTCGTGATTTTTGTTACTCCAATGGATGGTAGCCTTGTCATTATGGAAGGTAGTATGTTGTCGATATCTTTGTTACTCCGATGGATGGTAGCCTTGTCATTATGGAAGGTAGTCTGTTCTCGAGATTTTTGTTATTCCAATGGATGGTAGCCTTGTCATTATGGAAGGTAGTCTGTTGTTTAAATTTTTTATACTCCAATGGATGGTAGCCTAGTCATTATGGAAGGTAGTTTGTTGTCAAGATTTTGGTTACTCCAATGGATGGTAGCCTTGTCATTATGGATGGTAGTCTCTTGTTGATATTTTTGTTAGTCTATTGGAT
Source organism: Vicia faba (assembly GCA_948472305.1). Lineage (NCBI taxonomy): Eukaryota > Viridiplantae > Streptophyta > Magnoliopsida > Fabales > Fabaceae > Vicia > Vicia faba. The sequence goes on from OX451739.1 coordinate 559,952,801, forward strand.
GATAGCCTTGTTATTATGGAAGGTAGTCTGTTTTTGAGATTTTTGTTAGTCCAATGGATGGTAGCCTTGTCATTATGGAAGGTAGTTTGTTGTCGTGATTTTTGTTACTCCAATGGATGATAGCCTTGTCTTTATGGAAGGTAGTATGTTGTTGATATCTTTGTTACTCCAATGGATGGTAGCCTTGTCATTATTGAAGGTAGTTTGTTGTCGTGATTTTTGTCACTCCAATGGATGATAGCCTTGTCATTATGGAAGGTAGTATGTTGTTGATATCTTTGTTACTCCAATGGATGGTAGCCTTGTCATTATGGAAGGTAGTCTGTTCTCGAGATTTTAGTTACTCCAATGGATGGTAGCCTTGTCATTATGGAAGTTAGTATCATGTCCAGATTTTGGTTACTCCATTCGATGGTAACCTTGTCATCATGAAAGGTAGTCTGTTGTCGAGATTTTTGTTATTCCAATGGATGGTAGCCTTGTCATTATGGAAGGTAGTCTATTGTCGTGATTTTTCTTACTCCAATTGATAGTAGCCTTGTCATTATGGAAGGTAGTCTGTTGTCCAGATTTTTGTTACTCCAATTGATTGTACCCTTGTCATTATGGAAGGTAGTCTATTGTCAATATTTTTGTTACTCCAATGGATGGTAACTTTGTCATTATGGAAGGTATTCTGTTGTCGAGATTTTTGTTACTCCATTGGATGGTAGCCTTGTCATTATAGAAGGTAGTCTATTGTAAAGATATTTGTTATTCCAATGGATGGTAGTGTTATCATTATGGAAGGTAGTTTGTTGTCGATATTTTAGTTACACCAATGGATGGTAGCCTTGTCATTATGGAAGGTAGTATGTTGTAAATATCTTTGTTACTCTAATGGATGGTAGCCTTACCATTATGGAAGGTAGTCTGTTGTCGAGATTTTTGTTATTCCAATGGATTGTAGCCTTGTCATTATGGAAGGTAGTTTGTTGTCGTGATTTTTCTTACTCCAATGGATGGTAGACTTGTCATTATGGAAGGTAGTCTGTTGTTCAGATTTTTGTTACTCCAATGGATGGTAGCCTTGTCATTATGGAAGGTAGTCTGTTGTCCCGATTTTTGTTACTCTAATGGATGGTAGCCTTGTCATTATGGAAGGTAGTCTATCATTGTGATTTTTGTTACTCCAATGGATGGTAGCCTTATCATTATGGAAGGTAGTCTATTGTCGAGATTTTTGTTACTCTAATGGATGTGAGCCTTATCATTATGGAAGGTAGTCTGTTGTCCAAATTTTTTATACTCCATTGGATGGTAGCCTTGTCATTATGGAAGGTAGTCTCTTGTTGATATTTTTGTTACTCCAATGGATGGTATCCTTGTCATTATGGAAGGTAGTCTGTTATCGTGATTTTTGTTACTCGATTGGATGGTAGCCTTGTCATTATGGAAGGTAGTCTGTTGTCGAGATTTTTGTTACTCCGATGGATGGTAGCCTTGTCATTATGGAAGGTAGTCTGTTGTTTAAATTTTTAATACTCCAATGGATCGTAGCCTAGTCATTATGGAAGGTAGTCTTTTGTCAAGATTTTGGTTACTCCAATGGATAGTAACCTTGTCATTATGGAAGTTAGTCTCTTGTTGATATTTTGTTACTCCAATGGATGGTAGCCTTGTCATTATGGAAGGTAGTTTGTTGTCGAGATTTTTGTTACTCCATTGGATGGTAGCATTGTCATTATGGAAGGTAGTCTGTTGTCGAGATTTTTGTTATTCAAATGGATTGTAGACTTATCATTATGAAAGGTAGTCTGTTGTGGAAATTTTTGTTATTCCAATGGATGGTACCCTTGGCATTATGCAAGGTAGTCTGTTGTCGATATTTTTGTTACTCCAATGGATGGTAGACTTGTAATTATGGAAGGTTGTCTGTTGTCGATATTTTTGTTACTCCATTGGATGGTAGCCTTATCATTATGGAAGGTAGTCTATTGTCGAGATTTTTGTTAATCCAATGGATGGTAGCCTTGTCATTATGGAAGGTATTCTGTTGTCTAGATTTTGGTTACTCCAATGGATGGTACCCTTGTCATTATGGAAGGTAGTCTATTGTCGAGATTTTTTTTATTCCAATGGATTGTAGCCTTGTCATTATGGAAGGTAATTTCTTGTTGATATTTTTGTTACTCCAATGGATGGTAGCCTTATCATTATGGAAGGTAGTCTATTGTCCAACTTTTGATTACTCTAATGGATGGTAGCCTTGTCATTATGGAAGGTAGTCTGTTGTCGATATTTTTGTTAGTCTATTGGATGGTAGCCTTGTCATTATGGAAGGTAGTCTGTTGTCGAGATTTTTGTTATTCCAATGGATGGTAACCTTGTCATTATGGAAGGTAGTTTGTTGTCGTGATTTTTGTTACTCCAATGGATGGTAGCCTTATCATTATGGAAGGTAGTATGTTGTCGATATCTTTGTTACTCCAATGGATGGTAGCCTTGTCCTTATGGAAAGTAGTCTATTGTAGAGATTTTTGTTATTCCAATGGATGGTAGCCTTGTCATTATGGAAGGTAGTCTATTGTCGAGATTTTGGTTACTCCAATGGATGGTACCCTTGTCATTATGGAAGGTAGTCTATTGTCGAGATTTTTGTTATTCCAATGGATGGTAGTTTTGTCATAATGGAAGGTAGTCTGTTGTTTAAATTTTTTAAACTCCAATGGATGATAGCCTAGTCATTATGGACGGTAGTCTGTTGTCAAGATTTTGGTTACTCCAATGGATGGTAGCCTTGTCTTTATCAATGGTAGTCTCTTGTTGATATTTTTGTTACTCAAATGGATGGTAGCCTTGTCATTATCTAAGGTAGTCTATTGTCCATATTTTTGTTACTCTAATGGATGGTAGCCTTGTCATTATGGAAGGTAGTCTGTTGTCGATATTTTTGTTAGTCTATTGGATGATAGCCTTGTCATTATGGAAGGTAGTATGTTGTCGATATTTTTGTTATTCCAATGGATGGTAGCCTTGTCATTATGGAAGGTAGTCTATTGTCGTGATTTTTCTTACTCCGATGGATGGTAGCCTTGTCATTATGGAAGGTAGTCTGTTGTTTAAATTTTTTATACTCCAATGGATCGTAGCCTAGTCATTATGGAAGGTAGTCTGTTGTCAAGATTTTTGTTACTCCAATGGATAGTAACCTTGTCATTATGGAAGGTAGTCTCTTGTTGATATTTTTGTTACTCCAATGGATGGTAGCCTTGTCATTATGGAAGGTAGTCTGTTGTCGAAATTTTTGTTACTCCAATGGATGGTACCCTTGTCATTATGGAAGATAGTGTTGTCGAGATTTTTGTTACTCAAATGGAAGGTAGTCTTGTTATTATGGAAGGTAGTATGTTGTCGATATTTTTGTTACTCTATTGGATGGTAGCCTTGTCATTATGGAAGGTAGTCTATTGTCGAGATTTTTGTTATTCCAATGGATGGTAGCCTTGTCATTATGGAAGGTAGTCTGTTGTCGAGATTTTGTTTACTCCAATAGATGGTACCCTTGTCATTATGGAAGGTAGCCTGTTGTCGAGATTTTTGTTATTCCAATGGATTGTAGCCTTGTCATTATGGAAGGTAGTTTGTTGTCGTGATTTTTGTTACTTCAATGGATGGTAGCCTTGTCATTATGGAAGGTAGTATGTTGTCGATATCTTTGTTACTCCAACGGATGGTAGCCTTGTCATTATGGAAGGTAGTCTATTCTCGAGATTTTTGTTATTCCAATGGATGGTAGCCTTGTCATTATGGAAGGTAGTCTGTTGTTTAAATTTTTTATACTCCAATGGATGGTAGCCTAGTCATTATGGAAGGTAGTTTGTTGTCAAGATTTTGGTTACTCCAATGGATGGTAGCCTTGTCATTATGGATGGTAGTCTCTTGTTGATATTTTTGTTACTCCAATGGATGGTAGCCTTGTCATTTTCCAAGGTAGTCTATTGTCCAGCTTTTTGTTACTCTAATGGATGGTAGCCTTGTCATTATGGAAGGTAGTCTGTTGTCGATATTTTTGTTAGTCTATTGGATGATAGCCTTGTTATTATGGAAGGTAGTCTGTTTTCGAGATTTTTGTTAGTCCAATGGATGGTAGCCTTGTCATTATGGAAGGTAGTTTGTTGTCGTGATTTTTGTTACTCCAATGGATGATAGCCTTGTCATTATGGAAGGTAGTATGTTGTTGATATCTTTGTTACTCCAATGGATGGTAGCCTTGTCATTATGGAAGGTAGTCTATTCTCGAGATTTTAGTTACTCCAATGGATGGTAGCCTTGTCATTATGGAAGTTAGTATCATGTCCAGATTTTTGTTACTCCATTCGATGGTAACCTTGTCATTATGAAAGGTAGTCTGTTGTCGAGATTTTTGTTATTCCAATGGATGGTAGCCTTGTCATTATGGAAGGTAGTCTATTGTCTTCATTTTTCTTACTCCAATTGATAGTAGCCTTGTCATTATGGAAGGTAGTCTGTTGTCCAGATTTTTGTTACTCCAATTGATTGTACCCTTGTCATTATGGAAGGTAGTCTATTGTCGATATTTTTGTTACTCCAATGGATAGTAACCTTGTTATTATGGAAGGTATTCTGTTGTCGAGATTTTTGTTACTCCATTGGATGGTAGCCTTGTCATTATAGAAGGTAGTCTATTGTCGAGATATTTGTTATTCCAATGGATGGTAGTGTTATCATTATGGAAGGTAGTTTGTTGTCGATATTTTCGTTACTCCAATGGATGGTAGCCTTGTCGTTATGGAAGGTAGTATGTTGTAAATATCTTTGTTACTCTAATGGATGGTAGCCTTATCATTATGGAAGGTAGTCTGTTGTCGAGATTTTTGTTACTCCAATGGATGGTAGCCTTGTCATTATGGAAGGTAGTCTGTTGTCCCGATTTTTGTTACTCTAATGGATGGTAGCCTTGTCATTATGGAAGGTAGTCTATCATTGTGATTGTTGTTACTCCAATGGATGGTAGCCTTATAATTATGGAAGGTAGTCTATTGTCGAGATTTTTGTTACTCTAATGGATGTACCCTTGTCATTATGGAAGGTAGTCTATTGTGGATATTTTTGTTACTCCAATGGATGGTAACCTTGTTATTATGGAAGGTAGTCTGTTGTTCAGATTTTTGTTACTCCAATGGATGGTAGCCTTGTCATTATGGAAGGTAGTCTGTTGTCCCGATTTTTGTTACTCTAATGGATGGTATCCTTGTCATTATGGAAGGTAGTCTATCGTTGTGATTGTTGTTACTCCAATGGATGGTAGCCTTATCATTATGGAAGGTAGTCTATTGTCGAGATTTTCGTTACTCAAATGGATGTGAGCCTTGTCATTATGGAAGGTAGTCTGTTGTCCAAATTTTTTATACTCCAATGGATGGTAGCCTTGTCATTATGGAAGGTAGTCTCTTGTTGATGTTTTTGTTACTCCAATGGATGGTATCCTTGTCATTATGGAAGTTAGTCTGTTAACGTGATTTTTGTTACTCCATTGGATAGTAGCCTTGTCATTATGGAAGGTAGTCTGTTGTCGAGATTTTTGTTACTCCGATGGATGGTAGCCTTATCATTATGGAAGGTAGTCTGTTGTTTAAATTTTTTATACTCCAATGGATGGTAGCCTTGTCATTATGGAAGGTAGTCTCTTGTTGATATTTTTGTTACTCCAATGGATGGTAGCCTTGTCATTATGGAAGGTAGTCTGTTGTCGAGATTTTTGTTACTCCATTGGATGGTAGCATTATCATTATGGAAGGTAGTCTGTTGTCGAGATTTTTGTTATTCCAATGGATTGTAGACTTGTCATTATGAAAGGTAGTCTGTTGTCGAAATTTTTGTTACTCCAATGGATGGTACCCTTGTCATTATGCAAGGTAGTCTGTTGTCGATATTTTTGTTACTCCAATGGATGGTAGTCTTATAATTATGGAAGGTAATCTGTTGTCGATATTTTTGTTATTCCATTGGATGGTAGCCTTGTCATTATGGAAGGTAGTCTATTGTCGAGATTTTTGTTATTCCAATGGATGGTAGCCTTGTCATTATGGAAGGTATTCTGTTGTCGAGATTTTGGTTACTCCAATGGATGGTACCCTTGTCATTATGGAAGGTAGTCTGTTGTCGAGATTTTTGTTATTCCAATGGATTGTAGCCTTGTCATTATGGAAGGTAGTTTCTTATTGATATTTTTGTTACTCCAATGGATGGTAGCCTTATCATTATGGAAGGTAGTCTATTGTCCAGCTTTTTATTACTCTAATGGATGGTAGCCTTGTCATTATGGAAGGTAGTCTGTTGTCGATATTTTTGTTAGTCTATTGGATGGTAGCCTTGTCATTATGGAAGGTAGTCTGTTGTCGAGATTTTTGTTATTCTAATGGGCGGTAACCTTGTCATTATGGAAGGTAGTTTGTTGTCGTGATTTTTGTTACTCCAATGGATGGTAGCCTTATCGTTATGGAAGGTAGTATGTTGTCGATATCTTTGTTACTCCAATGGATGGTAGCCTTGTCCTTATGGAAAGTAGTCTATTCTGGAGATTTTTGTTATTCCAATGGATGGTAGCCTAGTCATTATGGAAGGTAGTCTGTTGTCGAGATTTTGGTTACTCCAATGGATGGTACCCTTGTCATTATGGAAGGTAGTCTATTGTCGATATTTTTGTTATTCCAATGGATTGCAGCCTTGTCATTATGGAAGGTAGTCTCTTGTTGATATTTTTGTTATTCTAATGGATGGTAGCCTTGTCATTATGGAAGGTAGTCTGTTGTTTAAATTTTTTAAACTCCAATGGATGGTAGCCTAGTCATTATGGACGGTAGTCTGTTGTCAAGATTTTGGTTACTCCAATGGATGGTAGCCTTGTCTTTATGGATGGTAGTCTCTTGGTGATATTTTTGTTACTCCAATGGATGGTAGCCTTATCATTATCTAAGTTAGTCTATTGTCCAGCTTTTTGTTACTCTAATGGATGGTAGCCTTGTCATTATGGAAGGTAATATGTTGTCGATATTTTTGTTAGTCATTGGATGATAGCCTTGTCATTATGGAAGGTAGTCTGTTGTCGAGATTTTTGTTATTCCAATGGATGGTAGCCTGGTCATTATGGAAGGTAGTCTATAGTCGTGATATTTCTTACTCCGATGGATGGTAGCCTTATCATTATGGAAGGTAGTCTGTTGTTTAAATTTTTTATACTCCAATGGATCGTAGCCTAGTCATTATGGAGGGTAGTCTCTTGTCAAGATTTTGGTTACTCGAATGGATAGTATCCTTGTCATTATGGAAGGTAGTCTCTTGTTGATATTTTTGTTACTCCAATGGATGGTAGCCTTGTCATTATGGAAGGTAGTCTGTTGTCGAAATTTCTGTTACTCCAATGGATGGTACCCTTGTCATTATGGAAGGTAGTGTTGTCGAGATTTTTGTTACTCCAATGGATGGTAGTCTTGTAATTATGGAAGGTAGTCTGTTGTCGATATTTTTGTTACTCCATTGGATGGTAGCCTTGTCATTATGGAAGGTAGTCTATTGTCGAGATTTTTGTTATTCCAATGGATGGTAGCCTTGTCATTATGGAAGGTAGTCTGTTGTCGAGATTTTGGTTACTCCAATGGATGGTACCCTTGTCATTATGGAAGGTAGTCTATTGTCGAGATTTTTGTTATTCCAATGGATTGTAGCCTTGTCATTATGGAAGGTAGTCTCTTGTTGATATTTTTGTTACTTCAATGGATGGTAGCCTTATCATTATGGAAGGTAGTCTATTGTCTAGGTTTTTGTTATTCCAATGGATGGTAGCCTTGTCTTTATGGAAGGTAGTTTGTTGTCGATATTTTTGTTAGTCTATTGGATGGTAGCCTTGTCATTATGGAAGGTAGTCTGTGGTCGAGATTTTTGTTATTCCAATGGATGGTAACTTTGTCATTATGGAAGGTAGTTTGTTGTCGTGATTTTTGTTACTCCAATGGATGGTAGCCTTGTCATTATGGAAGGTAGTCTATTCTCGAGATTTTTGTTATTCCAATGGATTGTAGCCTTGTCATTATGGAAGGTAGTCTGTTTAAATTTTTTATACTCCAATGGATGGTAGCCTAGTAATTATGGAAGGTAGTTCGTTGTCAAGAGTTTGGTTACTCCAATGGATGGTAGCCTTGTCATTATGGATGGTAGTCTCTTGTTGATATTTTTGTTACTCTAATGGATGGTAGCCTTGTCATTATCTAAGTTAGTCTATTGTCCAGCTTTTTGTTACTCTAATGGATGGTAGCCTTGTCATTATGGAAGGTAATCTGTTGTCGATATTTTTGTTAGTCTATTGGATGATAGCCTTGTCAATATGGAAGGTAGTCTTTTGTCGAGATTTTTGTTTTTCCAATGGATGGTAGCCTGGTCATTATGGAAGGTAGTCTATTGTCGTGATTTTTCTTACTCCGATGGATGGTAGCCTTGTCATTATGGAAGGTAGTCTGTTGTTTAAATTTTTTATACTCCAATGGATCGTAGCCTAGTCATTATGGAAGGTAGTCTGTTGTCAAGATTTTGGTTACTCCAATGGATAGTAACCTTGTCATTATGGAAGGTAGTCTCTTGTTGATATTTTTGTTACTCCAATGGATGGTAGCCTTGTCATTATGGAAGGTAGTCTGTTGTCGAAATTTCTGTTACTCCAATGGATGATACCCTTGTCATTATGGAAGGTAGTGTTGTCGAGATTTTTGTTACTCCAATGGATGGTAGTCTTGTAATTATGGAAGGTAGTATGTTGTCGATATCTTTGTTACTCCAATGGATGGTAGCCTTGTCCTTATGGAAAGTAGTCTATTCTGGAGATTTTTGTTATTCCAATGGATGGTAGCCTAGTCATTATGGAAGGTAGTCTGTTGTCGAGATTTTGGTTACTACAATGGATGGTACCCTTGTCATTATGGAAGGTAGTCTATTGTCGATATTTTTGTTATTCCAATGGATTGTAGCCTTGTCATTATGGAAGGTAGTCTCTTGTTGATATTTTTGTTATTCCAATGGATGGTAGCCTTGTCATTATGGAAGGTAGTCTGTTGTTTAAATTTTTTAAACTCCAATGGATGGTAGCCTAGTCATTATGGACGGTAGTCTGTTGTCAAGATTTTGGTTACTCCAATGGATGGTAGCCTTGTCTTTATGGATGGTAGTCTCTTGGTGATATTTTTGTTACTCCAATGGATGGTAGCCTTATCATTATCTAAGTTAGTCTATTGTCCAGCTTTTTGTTACTCTAATGGATGGTAGCCTTGTCATTATGGAAGGTAATATGTTGTCGATATTTTTGTTAGTCATTGGATGATAGCCTTGTCATTATGGAAGGTAGTCTGTTGTCGAGATTTTTGTTATTCCAATGGATGGTAGCCTGGTCATTATGGAAGGTAGTCTATAGTCGTGATATTTCTTACTCCGATGGATGGTAGCCTTATCATTATGGAAGGTAGTCTGTTGTTTAAATTTTTTATACTCCAATGGATCGTAGCCTAGTCATTATGGAGGGTAGTCTCTTGTCAAGATTTTGGTTACTCGAATGGATAGTATCCTTGTCATTATGGAAGGTAGTCTCTTGTTGATATTTTTGTTACTCCAATGGATGGTAGCCTTGTCATTATGGAAGGTAGTCTGTTGTCGAAATTTCTGTTACTCCAATGGATGGTACCCTTGTCATTATGGAAGGTAGTGTTGTCGAGATTTTTGTTACTCCAATGGATGGTAGTCTTGTAATTATGGAAGGTAGTCTGTTGTCGATATTTTTGTTACTCCATTGGATGGTAGCCTTGTCATTATGGAAGGTAGTCTATTGTCGAGATTTTTGTTATTCCAATGGATGGTAGCCTTGTCATTATGGAAGGTAGTCTGTTGTCGAGATTTTGGTTACTCCAATGGATGGTACCCTTGTCATTATGGAAGGTAGTCTATTGTCGAGATTTTTGTTATTCCAATGGATTGTAGCCTTGTCATTATGGAAGGTAGTCTCTTGTTGATATTTTTGTTACTTCAATGGATGGTAGCCTTATCATTATGGAAGGTAGTCTATTGTCTAGGTTTTTGTTATTCCAATGGATGGTAGCCTTGTCTTTATGGAAGGTAGTTTGTTGTCGATATTTTTGTTAGTCTATTGGATGGTAGCCTTGTCATTATGGAAGGTAGTCTGTGGTCGAGATTTTTGTTATTCCAATGGATGGTAACTTTGTCATTATGGAAGGTAGTTTGTTGTCGTGATTTTTGTTACTCCAATGGATGGTAGCCTTGTCATTATGGAAGGTAGTCTATTCTCGAGATTTTTGTTATTCCAATGGATTGTAGCCTTGTCATTATGGAAGGTAGTCTGTTTAAATTTTTTATACTCCAATGGATGGTAGCCTAGTAATTATGGAAGGTAGTTCGTTGTCAAGAGTTTGGTTACTCTAATGGATGGTAGCCTTGTCATTATGGATGGTAGTCTCTTGTTGATATTTTTGTTACTCTAATGGATGGTAGCCTTGTCATTATCTAAGTTAGTCTATTGTCCAGCTTTTTGTTACTCTAATGGATGGTAGCCTTGTCATTATGGAAGGTAATCTGTTGTCGATATTTTTGTTAGTCTATTGGATGATAGCCTTGTCAATATGGAAGGTAGTCTTTTGTCGAGATTTTTGTTTTTCCAATGGATGGTAGCCTGGTCATTATGGAAGGTAGTCTATTGTCGTGATTTTTCTTACTCCGATGGATGGTAGCCTTGTCATTATGGAAGGTAGTCTGTTGTTTAAATTTTTTATACTCCAATGGATCGTAGCCTAGTCATTATGGAAGGTAGTCTGTTGTCAAGATTTTGGTTACTCCAATGGATAGTAACCTTGTCATTATGGAAGGTAGTCTCTTGTTGATATTTTTGTTACTCCAATGGATGGTAGCCTTGTCATTATGGAAGGTAGTCTGTTGTCGAAATTTCTGTTACTCCAATGGATGGTACCCTTGTCATTATGGAAGGTAGTGTTGTCGAGATTTTTGTTACTCCAATGGATGGTAGTCTTGTAATTATGGAAGGTAGTATGTTGTCGATATCTTTGTTACTCCAATGGATGGTAGCCTTGTCCTTATGGAAAGTAGTCTATTCTGGAGATTTTTGTTATTCCAATGGATGGTAGCCTAGTCATTATGGAAGGTAGTCTGTTGTCGAGATTTTGGTTACTACAATGGATGGTACCCTTGTCATTATGGAAGGTAGTCTATTGTCGATATTTTTGTTATTCCAATGGATTGTAGCCTTGTCATTATGGAAGGTAGTCTCTTGTTGATATTTTTGTTATTCCAATGGATGGTAGCCTTGTCATTATGGAAGGTAGTCTGTTGTTTAAATTTTTTAAACTCCAATGGATGGTAGCCTAGTCATTATGGACGGTAGTCTGTTGTCAAGATTTTGGTTACTCCAATGGATGGTAGCCTTGTCTTTATGGATGGTAGTCTCTTGGTGATATTTTTGTTACTCCAATGGATGGTAGCCTTATCATTATCTAAGTTAGTCTATTGTCCAGCTTTTTGTTACTCTAATGGATGGTAGCCTTGTCATTATGGAAGGTAATATGTTGTCGATATTTTTGTTAGTCATTGGATGATAGCCTTGTCATTATGGAAGGTAGTCTGTTGTCGAGATTTTTGTTATTCCAATGGATGGTAGCCTGGTCATTATGGAAGGTAGTCTATTGTCGTGATTTTTCTTACTCCGATGGATTGTAGCCTTATCATTATGGAAGGTAGTCTGTTGTTTAAATTTTTTATACTCCAATGGATCGGAGCCTAGTCATTATGGAAGGTAGTCTCTTGTCAAGATTTTGGTTACTCGAATGGATAGTAACCTTGTCATTATGGAAGGTAGTCTCTTGTTGATATTTTTGTTACTCCAATGGATGGTAGCCTTGTCATTATGGAAGGTAGTCTGTTGTCGAAATTTCTGTTACTCCAATGGATGGTACCCTTGTCATTATGGAAGGTAGTGTTGTCGAGATTTTTGTTACTCCAATGGATGGTAGTCTTGTAATTATGGAAGGTAGTCTGTTGTCGATATTTTTGTTACTCCATTGGATGGTAGCCTTGTCATTATGGAAGGTAGTCTATTGTCGAGATTTTTGTTATTCCAATGGATGGTAGCCTTGTCATTATGGAAGGTAGTCTGTTGTCGAGATTTTGGTTACTCCAATGGATGGTACCCTTGTCATTATGGAAGGTAGTCTATTGTCGAGATTTTTGTTATTCCAATGGATTGTAGCCTTGTCATTATGGAAGGTAGTCTCTTGTTGATATTTTTGTTACTTCAATGGATGGTAGCCTTATCATTATGGAAGGTAGTCTATTGTCTAGGTTTTTGTTATTCCAATGGATGGTAGCCTTGTCATTATGGAAGGTAGTTTGTTGTCGATATTTTTGTTAGTCTGTTGGATGGTAGCCTTGTCATTATGGAAGGTAGTCTGTGGTCGAGATTTTTGTTATTCCAATGGATGGTAACTTTGTCATTATGGAAGGTAGTTTGTTGTCGTGATTTTTGTTACTCCAATGGATGGTAGCCTTGTCATTATGGAAGGTAGTCTATTCTCGAGATTTTTGTTATTCCAATGGATTGTAGCCTTGTCATTATGGAAGGTAGTCTGTTGTTTAAATTTTTTATACTCCAATGGATGGTAGCCTAGTAATTATGGAAGGTAGTTCGTTGTCAAGAGTTTGGTTACTCCAATGGATGGTAGCCTTGTCATTATGGATGGTAGTCTCTTGTTGATATTTTTGTTACTCTAATGGATGGTAGCCTTGTCATTATCTAAGTTAGTCTATTGTCCAGCTTTTTGTTACTCTAATGGATGGTAGCCTTGTCATTATGGAAGGTAATCTGTTGTCGATATTTTTGTTAGTCTATTGGATGATAGCCTTGTCAATATGGAAGGTAGTCTGTTGTCGAGATTTTTGTTATTCCAATGGATGGTAGCCTTGTCATTATGGAAGGTAGTCTGTTGTTTAAATTTTTTATACTCCAATGGATCGTAGCCTAGTCATTATGGAAGGTAGTCTGTTGTCAAGATTTTGGTTACTCCAATGGATAGTAACCTTATCATTATGGAAGGTAGTCTCTTGTTGATATTTTTGTTACTCCAATGGATGGTAGCCTTGTCATTATGGAAGGTAGTCTGTTGTCGAAATTTCTGTTACTCCAATGGATGGTACCCTTGTCATTATGGAAGGTAGTGTTGTCGAGATTTTTGTTACTCCAATGGATGGTAGTCTTGTAATTATGGAAGGTAGTCTGTTGTCGATATTTTTGTTACTCCATTGGATGGTAGCCTTGTCATTATGGAAGGTAATCTATTATCGAGATTTTTGTTATTCCAATGGATGGTAGCCTTGTCATTATGGAGGTAGTCTGTTGTCGAGATTTTGGTTACTCCAATGGATGGTACCCTTGTCATTATGGAAGGTAGTCTGTTGTCGAGATTTTTGTTATTCCAATGGATTGTAGCCTTTTCATTATGGAAGGTAGTCTCTTGTTGATATTTTTGTTACTTCAATGGATGGTAGCCTTATGATTATGGAAGGTAGTCTATTGTCTAGGTTTTTGTTATTCCAATGGATGGTAGCCTTGTCATTATGGAAGGTAGTTTGTTGTCGATATTTTTGTTAGTCTATTGGATGGTAGCCTTGTCATTATGGAAGGTAGTCTGTTGTCGAGATTTTTGTTATTCCAACGGATGGTAACTTTGTCATTATGGAAGGTAGTTTGTTTTCGTGATTTTTGTTACTCCAATGGATGGTAGCCTTGTCATTATGGAAGGTAGTATGTTGTCGATATCTTTGTTACTCCAATGGATGGTAGCCTTGTCATTATGGAAGGTAGTCTATTCTCGAGATTTTTGTTATTCAAATGGATTGTAGCCTTGTCATTATGGAAGGTAGTCTGTTGTTTAAATTTTTTATACTCCAATGGATGGTAGCCTAGTCATTATGGAAGGTAATTCGTTGTCAAGAGTTTGGTTACTCCAATGGATGGTAGCCTTGTCATTATGGATGGTAGTCTCTTGTTGATATTTTTGTTACTCCAATGGATGGTAGCCTTGTCATTATCTAAGGTAGTCTATTGTCCAGCTTTTTGTTACTCTAATGGATGGTAGCCTTGTCATTATGGAAGGTAGTCTGTTGTCGATATTTTTGTTAGTCTATTGAAGGATTGCCTTGTCATTATGGAAGGTAGTCTATTTTCGAGATTTTTGTTATTCCAATGGATGGTAGCCTTGTCATTATCGAAGGTAGTTTGTTGTCATGATTTTTGTTACTCCAATGGATGATAGCCTTGTCATTATGGAAGGTAGTATGTTGTTGATATCTTTGTTACTCCAACGGATTGTAGCCTTGTCATTATGGAAGGTAGTCTGTTCTCGAGATTTAAGTTACTCCAATGGATGGTAGCCTTGTCATTATGGAAGGTTGTCTCCTTTTGATAACTTTGTTACTCTAATGGATGGTAGCCTTGTCATTATGTAAGGTAGCCTCTTTTCCCGATTTGTGTTACTTAAATGCATGGTAGCCTTGTCATTATGGAAGGTAGTCTGTCGTTGTGATTTGTTTTACTCCAATGGATGGTAGCCTTGTCATTATGGAAGGTAGTATGTTGTTCAGATTTTTGTTACTCTAATGGATTGTAGACTTCTCATTATGGAAGGTAGTTTGTTGTCGAGATTTTTTATATTCCAATGGATGGTTGCCTGGTCATTATGGAAGGTAGTCTATTGTCGTGATTTTTCTTACTCCGATGGAGGGTAGCCTTGTCATTATGAACGGTAGTCTGTTGTCGAGATTTTTGTTATTCCAATGTATTGTACCCTTGTCATTATGGAAGGTAGTCTGTTGTCGAGATATTTTTATTTCAATGGATGGTAGCCTTGTCATTATGGAAGGTAGTCTGTTGTCGAGATTTTAGTTACTCCATTGGACTGTAGCCTTGTCATTATGGAAGGTAGTCTATTGTCGAGATTTTTATTACTCCATTGAATGGTAGCCATGTCATTATGGAAAGTAGTCTATTGTCGATATTTTTGTTATTCTAATGGATGGTACCCTTGTCATTATGGAAGGTAGTCTGTTGTCGAGATTTTTGTTACTCCAATGGATAGTAGCCTTGTTATTATGGAAGTTAGTATCATGTCCAGATTTTTGTTACTCCATTCGATGGTAGCCATGTCATTATGAAAGGTAGTCTGTTGTCGAGATTTTTGTTACTCCAATGGATGGTAGTCTTGTCATTATGGAAGGTAGTCTGTTGTCGAGATTTTTGTTACTCCATTGGATGGTAGCCTTGTCATTATGGAAGGTAGTCTTTAGTCGAGATTTTTGTTATTCCAATGGATGGTACCATTGTCATTATGAAAGGTAGTCTGTTGTCGAGATTTCTGTTACTCGAATGGATAGTAGCCTTGTCATTGTGGAACTTAGTATCATGTCCAGATTTTTCTTACTCCATTCGATGGTAGCCTTGTCATTATGAAAGGTAGTCTGTTGTCGAGATTTTTGTTATTCCAATGGATGGTAGCCTTGTCATTATGGAAGGTAGTCTATTGTCGTGATTTTTCTTACTCCAATCGATAGTAGCCTTGTCATTATGGAAGGTAGTCTGTTGTCCAGATTTTTGTTACTCCAATTGATTGTACCCTTGTCATTATGGAAGGTAGTCTATTGTCGATATTTTTGTTACTCCAATGGATGGTAACCTTGTCATTGTGGAAGGTATTCTGTTGTCGAGATTTTTGTTACTCCATTGGATGGTAGCCTTGTCATTATAGAAGGTAGTCTATTGTCGAGATATTTGTTATTCCAATGGATGGTAGCCTTGTCATTATGGAAGGTAATCTGTTGTCGATATTTTTGTTAGTCTATTGGATGATAGCCTTGTCAATATGGAAGGTAGTCTGTTGTCGAGATTTTTGTTATTCCAATGGATGGTAGCCTAGTCATTATGGAAGGTAGTCTATTGTCGTGATTTTTCTTACTCCGATGGATGGTAGCCTTGTCATTATGGAAGGTAGTCTGTTGTTTAAATTTTTTATACTCCAATGGATCGTAGCCTAGTCATTATGGAAGGTAGTCTGTTGTCAAGATTTTGGTTACTCCAATGGATAGTAACCTTGTCATTATGGAAGGTAGTCTCTTGTTGATATTTTTGTTACTCCAATGGATGGTAGCCTTGTCATTATGGAAGGTAGTCTGTTGTCTAAATTTCTGTTACTCCAATGGATGGTACCCTTGTCATTATGGAAGGTAGTGTTGTCGAGATTTTTGTTACTCCAATGGATGGTAGTCTTGTAATTATGGAAGGTAGTCTGTTGTCGATATTTTTGTTACTCCATTGGATGGTAGCCTTGTCATTATGGAAGGTAATCTATTGTCGAGATTTTTGTTATTCCAATGGATGGTAGCCTTGTCATTATGGAAGGTAGTCTGTTGTCGAGATTTTGGTTACTCCAATGGATGGTACCCTTGTCATTATGGAAGGTAGTCTGTTGTCGTGATTTTTGTTATTCCAATGGATTGTAGCCTTGTCATTATGGAAGGTAGTCTCTTGTTGATATTTTTGTTACTTCAATGGATGGTAGCCTTATGATTATGGAAGGTAGTCTATTGTCTAGGTTTTTGTTATTCCAATGGATGGTAGCCTTGTCATTATGGAAGGTAGTTTGTTGTCGATATTTTTGTTAGTCTATTGGATGGTAGCCTTGTCATTATGGAAGGTAGTCTGTTGTCGAGATTTTTGTTATTCCAACGGATGGTAACTTTGTCATTATGGAAGGTAGTTTGTTTTCGTGATTTTTGTTACTCCAATGGATGGTAGCCTTGTCATTATGGAAGGTAGTATGTTGTCGATATCTTTGTTACTCCAATGGATGGTAGCCTTGTCATTATGGAAGGTAGTCTATTCTCGAGATTTTTGTTATTCAAATGGATTGTAGCCTTGTCATTATGGAAGGTAGTCTGTTGTTTAAATTTTTTATACTCCAATGGATGGTAGCCTAGTCATTATGGAAGGTAATTCGTTGTCAAGAGTTTGGTTACTCCAATGGATGGTAGCCTTGTCATTATGGATGGTAGTCTCTTGTTGATATTTTTGTTACTCCAATGGATGGTAGCCTTGTCATTATCTAAGGTAGTCTATTGTCCAGCTTTTTGTTACTCTAATGGATGGTAGCCTTGTCATTATGGAAGGTAGTCTGTTGTCGATATTTTTGTTAGTCTATTGAATGATAGCCTTGTCATTATGGAAGGTAGTCTGTTTTCGAGATTTTTGTTATTCCAATGGATGGTAGCCTTGTCATTATCGAAGGTAGTTTGTTGTCATGATTTTTGTTACTCCAATGGATGATAGCCTTGTCATTATGGAAGGTAGTCTGTTTTCGAGATTTTTGTTATTCCAATGGATGGTAGCCTTGTCATTATGGAAGGTAGTTTGTTGTCATGATTTTTGTTACTCCAATGGATGATAGCCTTGTCATTATGGAAGGTAGTATGTTGTTGATATCTTTGTTACTCCAACGGCTTGTAGCCTTGTCATTATGGAAGGTAGTCTGTTCTCGAGATTTAAGTTACTCCAATGGATGGTAGCCTTGTCATTATGGAAGGTTGTCTCTTTTTGATAACTTTGTTACTCTAATGGATGGTAGCCTTGTCATTATGTAAGGTAGTCTCTTTTCCCGATTTGTGTTACTTAAATGCATGGTAGCCTTGTCATTATGGAAGGTAGTCTGTCGTTGTGATTTGTTTTACTCCAATGGATGGTAGCCTTGTCATTATGGAAGGTAGTATGTTGTTCAGATTTTTGTTACTCTAATGGATGGTAGACTTCTCATTATGGAAGGTAGTTTGTTGTCGAGATTTTTTATATTCCAATGGATGGTAGCCTGGTCATTATGGAAGGTAGTCTATTGTCGTGATTTTTCTTACTCCGATGGAGGGTAGCCTTGTCATTATGGACGGTAGTCTGTTGTCGAGATTTTTGTTATTCCAATGTATTGTACCCTTGTCATTATGGAAGGTAGTCTGTTGTCGAGATTTTTGTTACTCTAATGGATGGTAGACTTCTCATTATGGAAGGTAGTTTGTTGTCGAGATTTTTTATATTCCAATGGATGGTAGCCTGGTCATTATGGAAGGTAGTCTATTGTCGTGATTTTTCTTACTCCGATGGAGGGTAGCCTTGTCATTATGGACGGTAGTCTGTTGTCGAGATTTTTGTTATTCCAATGTATTGTACCCTTGTCATTATGGAAGGTAGTCTGTTGTCGAGATATTTTTATTTCAATGGATGGTAGCCTTGTCATTATGGAAGGTAGTCTGTTGTCGAGATTTTAGTTACTCCATTGGATTGTAGCCTTGTCATTATGGAACGTAGTCTATTGTCGAGATTTTTATTACTCCATTGAATGGTAGCCATGTCATTATGGAAAGTAGTCTATTGTCGATATTTTTGTTATTCTAATGGATGGTACCCTTGTCATTATGGAAGGTAGTCTGTTGTCGAGATTTTTGTTACTCCAATGGATAGTAGCCTTGTTATTATGGAAGTTAGTATCATGTCCAGATTTTTGTTACTCCATTCGATGGTAGCCATGTCATTATGAAAGGTAGTCTGTTGTCGAGATTTTTGTTACTCCAATGGATGGTAGTCTTGTCATTATGGAAGGTAGTCTGTTGTCGAGATTTTTGTTACTCCATTGGATGGTAGCCTTGTCATTATGGAAGGTAGTCTTTAGTCGAGATTTTTGTTATTCCAATGGATGGTACCATTGTCATTATGAAAGGTAGTCTGTTGTCGAGATTTCTGTTACTCCAATGGATAGTAGCCTTGTCATTGTTGAACTTAGTATCATGTCCAGATTTTTCTTACTCCATTCGATGGTAGCCTTGTCATTATGAAAGGTAGTCTGTTGTCGAGATTTTTGTTATTCCAATGGATGGTAGCCTTGTCATTATGTAAGGTAGTCTATTGTCGTGATTTTTCTTACTCCAACCGATAGTAGCCTTGTCATTATGGAAGGTAGTCTGTTGTCCAGATTTTTGTTACTCCAATTGATTGTACCCTTGTCATTATGGAAGGTAGTCTATTGTCGATATTTTTGTTACTCCAATGGATGGTAACCTTGTCATTGTGGAAGGTATTCTGTTGTCGAGATTTTTGTTACTCCATTGGATGGTAGCCTTGTCATTATAGAAGGTAGTCTATTGTCGAGATATTTGTTATTCCAATGGATGGTAGCCTTGTCATTATGGAAGGTAATCTGTTGTCGATATTTTTGTTAGTCTATTGGATGATAGCCTTGTCAATATGGAAGGTAGTCTGTTGTCGAGATTTTTGTTATTCCAATGGATGGTAGCCTGGTCATTATGGAAGGTAGTCTATTGTCGTGATTTTTCTTACTCCGATGGATGGTAGCCTTGTCATTATGGAAGGTAGTCTGTTGTTTAAATTTTTTATACTCCAATGGATCGTTGCCTAGTCATTATGGAAGGTAGTCTGTTGTCAAGATTTTGGTTACTCCAATGGATAGTAACCTTGTCATTATGGAAGGTAGTCTCTTGTTGATATTTTTGTTACTCCAATGGATGGTAGCCTTGTCATTATGGAAGGTAGTCTGTTGTCTAAATTTCTGTTACTCCAATGGATGGTACCCTTGTCATTATGGAAGGTAGTGTTGTCGAGATTTTTGTTACTCCAATGGATGGTAGTCTTGTAATTATGGAAGGTAGTCTGTTGTCGATATTTTTGTTACTCCATTGGATGGTAGCCTTGTCATTATGGAAGGTAATCTATTGTCGAGATTTTTGTTATTCCAATGGATGGTAGCCTTGTCATTATGGAAGGTAGTCTGTTGTCGAGATTTTGGTTACTCCAATGGATGGTACCCTTGTCATTATGGAAGGTAGTCTGTTGTCGAGATTTTTGTTATTCCAATGGATTGTAGCCTTGTCATTATGGAAGGTAGTCTCTTGTTGATATTTTTGTTACTTCAATGGATGGTAGCCTTATGATTATGGAAGGTAGTCTATTGTCTAGGTTTTTGTTATTCCAATGGATGGTAGCCTTGTCATTATGGAAGGTAGTTTGTTGTCGATATTTTTGTTAGTCTATTGGATGGTAGCCTTGTCATTATGGAAGGTAGTCTGTTGTCGAGATTTTTGTTATTCCAACGGATGGTAACTTTGTCATTATGGAAGGTAGTTTGTTTTCGTGATTTTTGTTACTCCAATGGATGGTAGCCTTGTCATTATGGAAGGTAGTCTGTATTCGTAATTTTTGTTACTCCATTGGATGGTAGCCTTGTCATTATGGAAGGTAATCTGTTGTCGAGATTTTTGTTACTCCGAAGGATGGTAGCCTTGTCATTATGGAAGGTAGTCTGTTGTTTAAATTTTTTATACTCCAATGGATGGTAGCCTAGTCATTATGGAAGGTAATTCGTTGTCAAGAGTTTGGTTACTCCAATGGATGGTAGCCTTGTCATTATGGATGGTAGTCTCTTGTTGATATTTTTGTTACTCCAATGGATGGTAGCCTTGTCATTATCTAAGGTAGTCTATTGTCCAGCTTTTTGTTACTCTAATGGATGGTAGCCTTGTCATTATGGAAGGTAGTCTGTTGTCGATATTTTTGTTAGTCTATTGAATGATAGCCTTGTCATTATGGAAGGTAGTCTGTTTTCGAGATTTTTGTTATTCCAATGGATGGTAGCCTTGTCATTATGGAAGGTAGTTTGTTGTCATGATTTTTGTTACTCCAATGGATGATAGCCTTGTCATTATGGAAGGTAGTTTGTTGTCGTGATTTTTGTTACTCCAATGGATGGTAGCCTTGTCATTATGGAAGGTAGTCTATTCTCGAGATTTTTGTTATTCCAATGGATTGTAGCCTTGTCATTATGGAAGGTAGTCTGTTTAAATTTTTTATACTCCAATGGATGGTAGCCTAGTAATTATGGAAGGTAGTTCGTTGTCAAGAGTTTGGTTACTCCAATGGATGGTAGCCTTGTCATTATGGATGGTAGTCTCTTGTTGATATTTTTGTTACTCTAATGGATGGTAGCCTTGTCATTATCTAAGTTAGTCTATTGTCCAGCTTTTTGTTACTCTAATGGATGGTAGCCTTGTCATTATGGAAGGTAATCTGTTGTCGATATTTTTGTTAGTCTATTGGATGATAGCCTTGTCAATATGGAAGGTAGTCTTTTGTCGAGATTTTTGTTTTTCCAATGGATGGTAGCCTGGTCATTATGGAAGGTAGTCTATTGTCGTGATTTTTCTTACTCCGATGGATGGTAGCCTTGTCATTATGGAAGGTAGTCTGTTGTTTAAATTTTTTATACTCCAATGGATCGTAGCCTAGTCATTATGGAAGGTAGTCTGTTGTCAAGATTTTGGTTACTCCAATGGATAGTAACCTTGTCATTATGGAAGGTAGTCTCTTGTTGATATTTTTGTTACTCCAATGGATGGTAGCCTTGTCATTATGGAAGGTAGTCTGTTGTCGAAATTTCTGTTACTCCAATGGATGATACCCTTGTCATTATGGAAGGTAGTGTTGTCGAGATTTTTGTTACTCCAATGGATGGTAGTCTTGTAATTATGGAAGGTAGTATGTTGTCGATATCTTTGTTACTCCAATGGATGGTAGCCTTGTCCTTATGGAAAGTAGTCTATTCTGGAGATTTTTGTTATTCCAATGGATGGTAGCCTAGTCATTATGGAAGGTAGTCTGTTGTCGAGATTTTGGTTACTACAATGGATGGTACCCTTGTCATTATGGAAGGTAGTCTATTGTCGATATTTTTGTTATTCCAATGGATTGTAGCCTTGTCATTATGGAAGGTAGTCTCTTGTTGATATTTTTGTTATTCCAATGGATGGTAGCCTTGTCATTATGGAAGGTAGTCTGTTGTTTAAATTTTTTAAACTCCAATGGATGGTAGCCTAGTCATTATGGACGGTAGTCTGTTGTCAAGATTTTGGTTACTCCAATGGATGGTAGCCTTGTCTTTATGGATGGTAGTCTCTTGGTGATATTTTTGTTACTCCAATGGATGGTAGCCTTATCATTATCTAAGTTAGTCTATTGTCCAGCTTTTTGTTACTCTAATGGATGGTAGCCTTGTCATTATGGAAGGTAATATGTTGTCGATATTTTTGTTAGTCATTGGATGATAGCCTTGTCATTATGGAAGGTAGTCTGTTGTCGAGATTTTTGTTATTCCAATGGATGGTAGCCTGGTCATTATGGAAGGTAGTCTATAGTCGTGATATTTCTTACTCCGATGGATGGTAGCCTTATCATTATGGAAGGTAGTCTGTTGTTTAAATTTTTTATACTCCAATGGATCGTAGCCTAGTCATTATGGAGGGTAGTCTCTTGTCAAGATTTTGGTTACTCGAATGGATAGTATCCTTGTCATTATGGAAGGTAGTCTCTTGTTGATATTTTTGTTACTCCAATGGATGGTAGCCTTGTCATTATGGAAGGTAGTCTGTTGTCGAAATTTCTGTTACTCCAATGGATGGTACCCTTGTCATTATGGAAGGTAGTGTTGTCGAGATTTTTGTTACTCCAATGGATGGTAGTCTTGTAATTATGGAAGGTAGTCTGTTGTCGATATTTTTGTTACTCCATTGGATGGTAGCCTTGTCATTATGGAAGGTAGTCTATTGTCGAGATTTTTGTTATTCCAATGGATGGTAGCCTTGTCATTATGGAAGGTAGTCTGTTGTCGAGATTTTGGTTACTCCAATGGATGGTACCCTTGTCATTATGGAAGGTAGTCTATTGTCGAGATTTTTGTTATTCCAATGGATTGTAGCCTTGTCATTATGGAAGGTAGTCTCTTGTTGATATTTTTGTTACTTCAATGGATGGTAGCCTTATCATTATGGAAGGTAGTCTATTGTCTAGGTTTTTGTTATTCCAATGGATGGTAGCCTTGTCTTTATGGAAGGTAGTTTGTTGTCGATATTTTTGTTAGTCTATTGGATGGTAGCCTTGTCATTATGGAAGGTAGTCTGTGGTCGAGATTTTTGTTATTCCAATGGATGGTAACTTTGTCATTATGGAAGGTAGTTTGTTGTCGTGATTTTTGTTACTCCAATGGATGGTAGCCTTGTCATTATGGAAGGTAGTCTATTCTCGAGATTTTTGTTATTCCAATGGATTGTAGCCTTGTCATTATGGAAGGTAGTCTGTTTAAATTTTTTATACTCCAATGGATGGTAGCCTAGTAATTATGGAAGGTAGTTCGTTGTCAAGAGTTTGGTTACTCTAATGGATGGTAGCCTTGTCATTATGGATGGTAGTCTCTTGTTGATATTTTTGTTACTCTAATGGATGGTAGCCTTGTCATTATCTAAGTTAGTCTATTGTCCAGCTTTTTGTTACTCTAATGGATGGTAGCCTTGTCATTATGGAAGGTAATCTGTTGTCGATATTTTAGTTAGTCTATTGGATGATAGCCTTGTCAATATGGAAGGTAGTCTTTTGTCGAGATTTTTGTTTTTCCAATGGATGGTAGCCTGGTCATTATGGAAGGTAGTCTATTGTCGTGATTTTTCTTACTCCGATGGATGGTAGCCTTGTCATTATGGAAGGTAGTCTGTTGTTTAAATTTTTTATACTCCAATGGATCGTAGCCTAGTCATTATGGAAGGTAGTCTGTTGTCAAGATTTTGGTTACTCCAATGGATAGTAACCTTGTCATTATGGAAGGTAGTCTCTTGTTGATATTTTTGTTACTCCAATGGATGGTAGCCTTGTCATTATGGAAGGTAGTCTGTTGTCGAAATTTCTGTTACTCCAATGGATGGTACCCTTGTCATTATGGAAGGTAGTGTTGTCGAGATTTTTGTTACTCCAATGGATGGTAGTCTTGTAATTATGGAAGGTAGTATGTTGTCGATATCTTTGTTACTCCAATGGATGGTAGCCTTGTCCTTATGGAAAGTAGTCTATTCTGGAGATTTTTGTTATTCCAATGGATGGTAGCCTAGTCATTATGGAAGGTAGTCTGTTGTCGAGATTTTGGTTACTACAATGGATGGTACCCTTGTCATTATGGAAGGTAGTCTATTGTCGATATTTTTGTTATTCCAATGGATTGTAGCCTTGTCATTATGGAAGGTAGTCTCTTGTTGATATTTTTGTTATTCCAATGGATGGTAGCCTTGTCATTATGGAAGGTAGTCTGTTGTTTAAATTTTTTAAACTCCAATGGATGGTAGCCTAGTCATTATGGACGGTAGTCTGTTGTCAAGATTTTGGTTACTCCAATGGATGGTAGCCTTGTCTTTATGGATGGTAGTCTCTTGGTGATATTTTTGTTACTCCAATGGATGGTAGCCTTATCATTATCTAAGTTAGTCTATTGTCCAGCTTTTTGTTACTCTAATGGATGGTAGCCTTGTCATTATGGAAGGTAATATGTTGTCGATATTTTTGTTAGTCATTGGATGATAGCCTTGTCATTATGGAAGGTAGTCTGTTGTCGAGATTTTTGTTATTCCAATGGATGGTAGCCTGGTCATTATGGAAGGTAGTCTATTGTCGTGATTTTTCTTACTCCGATGGATTGTAGCCTTATCATTATGGAAGGTAGTCTGTTGTTTAAATTTTTTATACTCCAATGGATCGGAGCCTAGTCATTATGGAAGGTAGTCTCTTGTCAAGATTTTGGTTACTCGAATGGATAGTAACCTTGTCATTATGGAAGGTAGTCTCTTGTTGATATTTTTGTTACTCCAATGGATGGTAGCCTTGTCATTATGGAAGGTAGTCTGTTGTCGAAATTTCTGTTACTCCAATGGATGGTACCCTTGTCATTATGGAAGGTAGTGTTGTCGAGATTTTTGTTACTCCAATGGATGGTAGTCTTGTAATTATGGAAGGTAGTCTGTTGTCGATATTTTTGTTACTCCATTGGATGGTAGCCTTGTCATTATGGAAGGTAGTCTATTGTCGAGATTTTTGTTATTCCAATGGATGGTAGCCTTGTCATTATGGAAGGTAGTCTGTTGTCGAGATTTTGGTTACTCCAATGGATGGTACCCTTGTCATTATGGAAGGTAGTCTATTGTCGAGATTTTTGTTATTCCAATGGATTGTAGCCTTGTCATTATGGAAGGTAGTCTCTTGTTGATATTTTTGTTACTTCAATGGATGGTAGCCTTATCATTATGGAAGGTAGTCTATTGTCTAGGTTTTTGTTATTCCAATGGATGGTAGCCTTGTCATTATGGAAGGTAGTTTGTTGTCGATATTTTTGTTAGTCTGTTGGATGGTAGCCTTGTCATTATGGAAGGTAGTCTGTGGTCGAGATTTTTGTTATTCCAATGGATGGTAACTTTGTCATTATGGAAGGTAGTTTGTTGTCGTGATTTTTGTTACTCCAATGGATGGTAGCCTTGTCATTATGGAAGGTAGTCTATTCTCGAGATTTTTGTTATTCCAATGGATTGTAGCCTTGTCATTATGGAAGGTAGTCTGTTGTTTAAATTTTTTATACTCCAATGGATGGTAGCCTAGTAATTATGGAAGGTAGTTCGTTGTCAAGAGTTTGGTTACTCCAATGGATGGTAGCCTTGTCATTATGGATGGTAGTCTCTTGTTGATATTTTTGTTACTCTAATGGATGGTAGCCTTGTCATTATCTAAGTTAGTCTATTGTCCAGCTTTTTGTTACTCTAATGGATGGTAGCCTTGTCATTATGGAAGGTAATCTGTTGTCGATATTTTTGTTAGTCTATTGGATGATAGCCTTGTCAATATGGAAGGTAGTCTGTTGTCGAGATTTTTGTTATTCCAATGGATGGTAGCCTTGTCATTATGGAAGGTAGTCTGTTGTTTAAATTTTTTATACTCCAATGGATCGTAGCCTAGTCATTATGGAAGGTAGTCTGTTGTCAAGATTTTGGTTACTCCAATGGATAGTAACCTTATCATTATGGAAGGTAGTCTCTTGTTGATATTTTTGTTACTCCAATGGATGGTAGCCTTGTCATTATGGAAGGTAGTCTGTTGTCGAAATTTCTGTTACTCCAATGGATGGTACCCTTGTCATTATGGAAGGTAGTGTTGTCGAGATTTTTGTTACTCCAATGGATGGTAGTCTTGTAATTATGGAAGGTAGTCTGTTGTCGATATTTTTGTTACTCCATTGGATGGTAGCCTTGTCATTATGGAAGGTAATCTATTATCGAGATTTTTGTTATTCCAATGGATGGTAGCCTTGTCATTATGGAGGTAGTCTGTTGTCGAGATTTTGGTTACTCCAATGGATGGTACCCTTGTCATTATGGAAGGTAGTCTGTTGTCGAGATTTTTGTTATTCCAATGGATTGTAGCCTTTTCATTATGGAAGGTAGTCTCTTGTTGATATTTTTGTTACTTCAATGGATGGTAGCCTTATGATTATGGAAGGTAGTCTATTGTCTAGGTTTTTGTTATTCCAATGGATGGTAGCCTTGTCATTATGGAAGGTAGTTTGTTGTCGATATTTTTGTTAGTCTATTGGATGGTAGCCTTGTCATTATGGAAGGTAGTCTGTTGTCGAGATTTTTGTTATTCCAACGGATGGTAACTTTGTCATTATGGAAGGTAGTTTGTTTTCGTGATTTTTGTTACTCCAATGGATGGTAGCCTTGTCATTATGGAAGGTAGTATGTTGTCGATATCTTTGTTACTCCAATGGATGGTAGCCTTGTCATTATGGAAGGTAGTCTATTCTCGAGATTTTTGTTATTCAAATGGATTGTAGCCTTGTCATTATGGAAGGTAGTCTGTTGTTTAAATTTTTTATACTCCAATGGATGGTAGCCTAGTCATTATGGAAGGTAATTCGTTGTCAAGAGTTTGGTTACTCCAATGGATGGTAGCCTTGTCATTATGGATGGTAGTCTCTTGTTGATATTTTTGTTACTCCAATGGATGGTAGCCTTGTCATTATCTAAGGTAGTCTATTGTCCAGCTTTTTGTTACTCTAATGGATGGTAGCCTTGTCATTATGGAAGGTAGTCTGTTGTCGATATTTTTGTTAGTCTATTGAAGGATTGCCTTGTCATTATGGAAGGTAGTCTGTTTTCGAGATTTTTGTTATTCCAATGGATGGTAGCCTTGTCATTATCGAAGGTAGTTTGTTGTCATGATTTTTGTTACTCCAATGGATGATAGCCTTGTCATTATGGAAGGTAGTATGTTGTTGATATCTTTGTTACTCCAACGGATTGTAGCCTTGTCATTATGGAAGGTAGTCTGTTCTCGAGATTTAAGTTACTCCAATGGATGGTAGCCTTGTCATTATGGAAGGTTGTCTCCTTTTGATAACTTTGTTACTCTAATGGATGGTAGCCTTGTCATTATGTAAGGTAGCCTCTTTTCCCGATTTGTGTTACTTAAATGCATGGTAGCCTTGTCATTATGGAAGGTAGTCTGTCGTTGTGATTTGTTTTACTCCAATGGATGGTAGCCTTGTCATTATGGAAGGTAGTATGTTGTTCAGATTTTTGTTACTCTAATGGATTGTAGACTTCTCATTATGGAAGGTAGTTTGTTGTCGAGATTTTTTATATTCCAATGGATGGTTGCCTGGTCATTATGGAAGGTAGTCTATTGTCGTGATTTTTCTTACTCCGATGGAGGGTAGCCTTGTCATTATGAACGGTAGTCTGTTGTCGAGATTTTTGTTATTCCAATGTATTGTACCCTTGTCATTATGGAAGGTAGTCTGTTGTCGAGATATTTTTATTTCAATGGATGGTAGCCTTGTCATTATGGAAGGTAGTCTGTTGTCGAGATTTTAGTTACTCCATTGGACTGTAGCCTTGTCATTATGGAAGGTAGTCTATTGTCGAGATTTTTATTACTCCATTGAATGGTAGCCATGTCATTATGGAAAGTAGTCTATTGTCGATATTTTTGTTATTCTAATGGATGGTACCCTTGTCATTATGGAAGGTAGTCTGTTGTCGAGATTTTTGTTACTCCAATGGATAGTAGCCTTGTTATTATGGAAGTTAGTATCATGTCCAGATTTTTGTTACTCCATTCGATGGTAGCCATGTCATTATGAAAGGTAGTCTGTTGTCGAGATTTTTGTTACTCCAATGGATGGTAGTCTTGTCATTATGGAAGGTAGTCTGTTGTCGAGATTTTTGTTACTCCATTGGATGGTAGCCTTGTCATTATGGAAGGTAGTCTTTAGTCGAGATTTTTGTTATTCCAATGGATGGTACCATTGTCATTATGAAAGGTAGTCTGTTGTCGAGATTTCTGTTACTCGAATGGATAGTAGCCTTGTCATTGTGGAACTTAGTATCATGTCCAGATTTTTCTTACTCCATTCGATGGTAGCCTTGTCATTATGAAAGGTAGTCTGTTGTCGAGATTTTTGTTATTCCAATGGATGGTAGCCTTGTCATTATGGAAGGTAGTCTATTGTCGTGATTTTTCTTACTCCAATCGATAGTAGCCTTGTCATTATGGAAGGTAGTCTGTTGTCCAGATTTTTGTTACTCCAATTGATTGTACCCTTGTCATTATGGAAGGTAGTCTATTGTCGATATTTTTGTTACTCCAATGGATGGTAACCTTGTCATTGTGGAAGGTATTCTGTTGTCGAGATTTTTGTTACTCCATTGGATGGTAGCCTTGTCATTATAGAAGGTAGTCTATTGTCGAGATATTTGTTATTCCAATGGATGGTAGCCTTGTCATTATGGAAGGTAATCTGTTGTCGATATTTTTGTTAGTCTATTGGATGATAGCCTTGTCAATATGGAAGGTAGTCTGTTGTCGAGATTTTTGTTATTCCAATGGATGGTAGCCTAGTCATTATGGAAGGTAGTCTATTGTCGTGATTTTTCTTACTCCGATGGATGGTAGCCTTGTCATTATGGAAGGTAGTCTGTTGTTTAAATTTTTTATACTCCAATGGATCGTAGCCTAGTCATTATGGAAGGTAGTCTGTTGTCAAGATTTTGGTTACTCCAATGGATAGTAACCTTGTCATTATGGAAGGTAGTCTCTTGTTGATATTTTTGTTACTCCAATGGATGGTAGCCTTGTCATTATGGAAGGTAGTCTGTTGTCTAAATTTCTGTTACTCCAATGGATGGTACCCTTGTCATTATGGAAGGTAGTGTTGTCGAGATTTTTGTTACTCCAATGGATGGTAGTCTTGTAATTATGGAAGGTAGTCTGTTGTCGATATTTTTGTTACTCCATTGGATGGTAGCCTTGTCATTATGGAAGGTAATCTATTGTCGAGATTTTTGTTATTCCAATGGATGGTAGCCTTGTCATTATGGAAGGTAGTCTGTTGTCGAGATTTTGGTTACTCCAATGGATGGTACCCTTGTCATTATGGAAGGTAGTCTGTTGTCGTGATTTTTGTTATTCCAATGGATTGTAGCCTTGTCATTATGGAAGGTAGTCTCTTGTTGATATTTTTGTTACTTCAATGGATGGTAGCCTTATGATTATGGAAGGTAGTCTATTGTCTAGGTTTTTGTTATTCCAATGGATGGTAGCCTTGTCATTATGGAAGGTAGTTTGTTGTCGATATTTTTGTTAGTCTATTGGATGGTAGCCTTGTCATTATGGAAGGTAGTCTGTTGTCGAGATTTTTGTTATTCCAACGGATGGTAACTTTGTCATTATGGAAGGTAGTTTGTTTTCGTGATTTTTGTTACTCCAATGGATGGTAGCCTTGTCATTATGGAAGGTAGTATGTTGTCGATATCTTTGTTACTCCAATGGATGGTAGCCTTGTCATTATGGAAGGTAGTCTATTCTCGAGATTTTTGTTATTCAAATGGATTGTAGCCTTGTCATTATGGAAGGTAGTCTGTTGTTTAAATTTTTTATACTCCAATGGATGGTAGCCTAGTCATTATGGAAGGTAATTCGTTGTCAAGAGTTTGGTTACTCCAATGGATGGTAGCCTTGTCATTATGGATGGTAGTCTCTTGTTGATATTTTTGTTACTCCAATGGATGGTAGCCTTGTCATTATCTAAGGTAGTCTATTGTCCAGCTTTTTGTTACTCTAATGGATGGTAGCCTTGTCATTATGGAAGGTAGTCTGTTGTCGATATTTTTGTTAGTCTATTGAATGATAGCCTTGTCATTATGGAAGGTAGTCTGTTTTCGAGATTTTTGTTATTCCAATGGATGGTAGCCTTGTCATTATCGAAGGTAGTTTGTTGTCATGATTTTTGTTACTCCAATGGATGATAGCCTTGTCATTATGGAAGGTAGTCTGTTTTCGAGATTTTTGTTATTCCAATGGATGGTAGCCTTGTCATTATGGAAGGTAGTTTGTTGTCATGATTTTTGTTACTCCAATGGATGATAGCCTTGTCATTATGGAAGGTAGTATGTTGTTGATATCTTTGTTACTCCAACGGCTTGTAGCCTTGTCATTATGGAAGGTAGTCTGTTCTCGAGATTTAAGTTACTCCAATGGATGGTAGCCTTGTCATTATGGAAGGTTGTCTCTTTTTGATAACTTTGTTACTCTAATGGATGGTAGCCTTGTCATTATGTAAGGTAGTCTCTTTTCCCGATTTGTGTTACTTAAATGCATGGTAGCCTTGTCATTATGGAAGGTAGTCTGTCGTTGTGATTTGTTTTACTCCAATGGATGGTAGCCTTGTCATTATGGAAGGTAGTATGTTGTTCAGATTTTTGTTACTCTAATGGATGGTAGACTTCTCATTATGGAAGGTAGTTTGTTGTCGAGATTTTTTATATTCCAATGGATGGTAGCCTGGTCATTATGGAAGGTAGTCTATTGTCGTGATTTTTCTTACTCCGATGGAGGGTAGCCTTGTCATTATGGACGGTAGTCTGTTGTCGAGATTTTTGTTATTCCAATGTATTGTACCCTTGTCATTATGGAAGGTAGTCTGTTGTCGAGATTTTTGTTACTCTAATGGATGGTAGACTTCTCATTATGGAAGGTAGTTTGTTGTCGAGATTTTTTATATTCCAATGGATGGTAGCCTGGTCATTATGGAAGGTAGTCTATTGTCGTGATTTTTCTTACTCCGATGGAGGGTAGCCTTGTCATTATGGACGGTAGTCTGTTGTCGAGATTTTTGTTATTCCAATGTATTGTACCCTTGTCATTATGGAAGGTAGTCTGTTGTCGAGATATTTTTATTTCAATGGATGGTAGCCTTGTCATTATGGAAGGTAGTCTGTTGTCGAGATTTTAGTTACTCCATTGGATTGTAGCCTTGTCATTATGGAACGTAGTCTATTGTCGAGATTTTTATTACTCCATTGAATGGTAGCCATGTCATTATGGAAAGTAGTCTATTGTCGATATTTTTGTTATTCTAATGGATGGTACCCTTGTCATTATGGAAGGTAGTCTGTTGTCGAGATTTTTGTTACTCCAATGGATAGTAGCCTTGTTATTATGGAAGTTAGTATCATGTCCAGATTTTTGTTACTCCATTCGATGGTAGCCATGTCATTATGAAAGGTAGTCTGTTGTCGAGATTTTTGTTACTCCAATGGATGGTAGTCTTGTCATTATGGAAGGTAGTCTGTTGTCGAGATTTTTGTTACTCCATTGGATGGTAGCCTTGTCATTATGGAAGGTAGTCTTTAGTCGATATTTTTGTTATTCCAATGGATGGTACCATTGTCATTATGAAAGGTAGTCTGTTGTCGAGATTTCTGTTACTCCAATGGATAGTAGCCTTGTCATTGTTGAACTTAGTATCATGTCCAGATTTTTCTTACTCCATTCGATGGTAGCCTTGTCATTATGAAAGGTAGTCTGTTGTCGAGATTTTTGTTATTCCAATGGATGGTAGCCTTGTCATTATGTAAGGTAGTCTATTGTCGTGATTTTTCTTACTCCAACCGATAGTAGCCTTGTCATTATGGAAGGTAGTCTGTTGTCCAGATTTTTGTTACTCCAATTGATTGTACCCTTGTCATTATGGAAGGTAGTCTATTGTCGATATTTTTGTTACTCCAATGGATGGTAACCTTGTCATTGTGGAAGGTATTCTGTTGTCGAGATTTTTGTTACTCCATTGGATGGTAGCCTTGTCATTATAGAAGGTAGTCTATTGTCGAGATATTTGTTATTCCAATGGATGGTAGCCTTGTCATTATGGAAGGTAATCTGTTGTCGATATTTTTGTTAGTCTATTGGATGATAGCCTTGTCAATATGGAAGGTAGTCTGTTGTCGAGATTTTTGTTATTCCAATGGATGGTAGCCTGGTCATTATGGAAGGTAGTCTATTGTCGTGATTTTTCTTACTCCGATGGATGGTAGCCTTGTCATTATGGAAGGTAGTCTGTTGTTTAAATTTTTTATACTCCAATGGATCGTTGCCTAGTCATTATGGAAGGTAGTCTGTTGTCAAGATTTTGGTTACTCCAATGGATAGTAACCTTGTCATTATGGAAGGTAGTCTCTTGTTGATATTTTTGTTACTCCAATGGATGGTAGCCTTGTCATTATGGAAGGTAGTCTGTTGTCTAAATTTCTGTTACTCCAATGGATGGTACCCTTGTCATTATGGAAGGTAGTGTTGTCGAGATTTTTGTTACTCCAATGGATGGTAGTCTTGTAATTATGGAAGGTAGTCTGTTGTCGATATTTTTGTTACTCCATTGGATGGTAGCCTTGTCATTATGGAAGGTAATCTATTGTCGAGATTTTTGTTATTCCAATGGATGGTAGCCTTGTCATTATGGAAGGTAGTCTGTTGTCGAGATTTTGGTTACTCCAATGGATGGTACCCTTGTCATTATGGAAGGTAGTCTGTTGTCGAGATTTTTGTTATTCCAATGGATTGTAGCCTTGTCATTATGGAAGGTAGTCTCTTGTTGATATTTTTGTTACTTCAATGGATGGTAGCCTTATGATTATGGAAGGTAGTCTATTGTCTAGGTTTTTGTTATTCCAATGGATGGTAGCCTTGTCATTATGGAAGGTAGTTTGTTGTCGATATTTTTGTTAGTCTATTGGATGGTAGCCTTGTCATTATGGAAGGTAGTCTGTTGTCGAGATTTTTGTTATTCCAACGGATGGTAACTTTGTCATTATGGAAGGTAGTTTGTTTTCGTGATTTTTGTTACTCCAATGGATGGTAGCCTTGTCATTATGGAAGGTAGTCTGTATTCGTAATTTTTGTTACTCCATTGGATGGTAGCCTTGTCATTATGGAAGGTAATCTGTTGTCGAGATTTTTGTTACTCCGAAGGATGGTAGCCTTGTCATTATGGAAGGTAGTCTGTTGTTTAAATTTTTTATACTCCAATGGATGGTAGCCTAGTCATTATGGAAGGTAATTCGTTGTCAAGAGTTTGGTTACTCCAATGGATGGTAGCCTTGTCATTATGGATGGTAGTCTCTTGTTGATATTTTTGTTACTCCAATGGATGGTAGCCTTGTCATTATCTAAGGTAGTCTATTGTCCAGCTTTTTGTTACTCTAATGGATGGTAGCCTTGTCATTATGGAAGGTAGTCTGTTGTCGATATTTTTGTTAGTCTATTGAATGATAGCCTTGTCATTATGGAAGGTAGTCTGTTTTCGAGATTTTTGTTATTCCAATGGATGGTAGCCTTGTCATTATGGAAGGTAGTTTGTTGTCATGATTTTTGTTACTCCAATGGATGATAGCCTTGTCATTATGGAAGGTAGTATGTTGTTGATATCTTTGTTACTCCAACGGATTGTAGCCTTGTCATTATGGAAGGTAGTCTGTTCTCGAGATTTAAGTTACTCCAATGGATGGTAGCCTTGTCATTATGGAAGGTTGTCTCTTTTTGATAACTTTGTTAGTCTAATGGATGGTAGCCTTGTCATTATGTAAGGTAGTCTCTTTTCCCGATTTGTGTTACTTAAATGCATGGTAGCCTTGTCATTATGGAAGGTAGTCTGTCGTTGTGATTTGTTTTACTCCAATGGATGGTAGCCTTGTCATTATGGAAGGTAGTATGTTGTTCAGATTTTTGTTACTCTAATGGATGGTAGACTTCTCATTATGGAAGGTAGTTTGTTGTCGAGATTTTTTATATTCCAATGGATGGTAGCCTGGTCATTATGGAAGGTAGTCTATTGTCGTGATTTTTCTTACTCCGATGGAGGGTAGCCTTGTCATTATGGACGGTAGTCTGTTGTCGAGATTTTTGTTATTCCAATGTATTGTACCCTTGTCATTATGGAAGGTAGTCTATTGTCGAGATATTTTTATTTCAATGGATGGTAGCCTTGTCATTATGGAAGGTAGTCTGTTGTCGAGATTTTAGTTACTCCATTGGATTGTAGCCTTGTCATTATGGAACGTAGTCTATTGTCGAGTTTTTTATTACTCCATTGAATGGTAGCCATGTCATTATGGAAAGTAGTCTATTGTCGATATTTTTGTTATTCTAATGGATGGTACCCTTGTCATTATGGAAGGTAGTCTGTTGTCGAGATTTTTGTTACTCCAATGGATAGTAGCCTTGTTATTATGGAAGTTAGTATCATGTCCAGATTTTTGTTACTCCATTCGATGGTAGCCATGTCATTATGAAAGGTAGTCTGTTGTCGAGATTTTTGTTACTCCAATAGATGGTAGTCTTGTCATTATGGAAGGTAGTCTGTTGTCGAGATTTTTGTTACTCCATTGGATGGTAGCCTTGTCATTATGGAAGGTAGTCTTTAGTCGAGATTTTTGTTATTCCAATGGATGGTACCATTGTCATTATGAAAGGTAGTCTGTTGTCGAGATTTCTGTTACTCCAATGGATAGTAGCCTTGTCATTGTGGAACTTAGTATCATGTCCAGATTTTTCTTACTCCATTCGATGGTAGCCTTGTCATTATGAAAGGTAGTCTGTTGTCGAGATTTTTGTTATTCCAATGGATGGTAGCCTTGTCATTATGGAAGGTAGTCTATTGTCGTGATTTTTCTTACTCCAATCGATAGTAGCCTTGTCATTATGGAAGGTAGTCTGTTGTCCAGATTTTTGTTACTCCAATTGATTGTACCCTTGTCATTATGGAAGCTAGTCTATTGTCGATATTTTTGTTACTCCAATGGATGGTAACCTTGTCATTGTGGAAGGTATTCTGTTGTCGAGATTTTTGTTACTCCATTGGATGGTAGCCTTGTCATTATAGAAGGTAGTCTATTGTCGAGATATTTGTTATTCCAATGGATGGTAGTGTTATCATTATGGAAGGTAGTATGTTGTCGATATCATTGTTACTCTAATGGATGGTAGCCTTATCATTTTGGAAGGTAGTCAGTTGTCGTGATTTTTCTTACTCCAGTGGATGGTAGACTTGTCATTATGGAAGGTAGTATGTTGTCCCGATTTTTGTTACTCTAATGGATGGTAGCCTTGTCATTATGGAAGGTAGTCTGTCGTTGTGATTGTTGTTACTCCAATGGATGGTAGCCTTATCATTATGGAAGGTAGTCTATTGTCGTGATTTTTGTTATTCTAATGGATGTGAGCCTTGTCATTATGGAAGGTAGTATGTTGTCCAAAATTTTTATACTACAATGGATGGTAGCCTTGTCATTATGGAAGGTAGTCTCTTGTTGATATTTTTGTTACTCCAATGGATGGTATCCTTGTCATTATGGAAGGTAGTCTGTTGTCGTAATTTTTGTTACTCCATTGGATGGTAGCCTTGTCATTATGGAAGGTAATCTGTTGTCGAGATTTTTGTTACTCCGATGGATGGTAGCCTTGTCATTATGGAAGGTAGTCTGTTGTTTAAATTTTTTATACTCCAATGGATCGTAGCCTAGTCATTATGGAAGGTAGTCTTTTGTCAAGATTTTGGTTACTCCAATGGATAGTAACCTTGTCATTATGGAAGTTAGTCTCTTGTTGATATTTTTGTTACTCCAATGGATGGTAGCCTTGTCATTATGGAAGGTAGTCTTTTGTCGAGATTTTTGTTACTCCATTGGATGATAGCCTTGTCATTATGGAAGGTAGTCTGTTGTCGAGATTTTTGTTATTCCAATGGATTGTAGACTTGTCATTATGAAAGGTAGTCTGTTGTCGAAATTTTTGTTACTCCAATGGATGGTACCCTTGTCATTATGGAAGGTAGTCTGTTGTCGAAATTTTTGTTACTCCAATGGATGGTACCCTTTTCATTATGGAAGGTAGTGTTGTCGAGATTTTTGTTACTCTAATGGATGGTAGTCTTGTAATTATGGAAGGTAGTCTGTTGTCGATATTTTTGTTACTCCATTGGATGGTAGCCTTGTCATTATGGAAGGTAGTCTATTGTCGAGATTTTTGTTACTCCAATGGATGGTAGCCTTGTCATTATGGAAGGTAGTTTCTTGTTGATATTTTTGTTACTTCAATGGATGGTAGCCTTGTCATTATGGAAGGTAGTCTATTGTCCAGCTTTTTATTACTCTAATGGTTGGTAGCCTTGTCATTATGGAAGGTATTCTGTTGTCGATATTTTTGTTAGTCTATTGGATGGTAGCCTTGTCATTATGGAAGGTAGTCTGTTGTCGAGATTTTTGTTATTACAATGGATGGTAACCTTGTCATTATGGAAGGTAGTTTTTTGTCGTGATTTTTGTTACTCCAATGGATGGTAGCCTTATCATTATGGAAGGTAGTATGCTGTCGATATCATTGTTACTCCAATGGATGGTAGCTTTGTATTTATGGAAAGTAGTCTATTCTAGAGATTTTTGTTATTCCAATGGATGGAAGACTTGTCATTATGGAAGGTTGTCTGTTGTTTAAATTTTTTATACTCCAATGGATGGTTGCCTAGTCATTATGGAAGGTAGTCTGTTGTCAAGATTTTGGTTACTCCAATGGATGGTAGCCTTGTCACTATGGATGGTAATCTCTTGTTGATATTTTTGTTACTCCAATGGATGGTAGCCTTGTCATTATCTAAGGTAGTCTATTGCCCAGCTTTTTGTTACTCTAATGGACGGTAGCCTTGTCATTATGGAAGGTAGTCTGTTGTCGATATTTTTGTTAGTCTATTGGATGATAGCCTTGTCATTTTGGAAGGTAGTCTATTTTCGCGATTAATGTTATTCCAATGGATGGTAGCCTTGTCATTATGGAAGGTAGTTTGTTGTCGTGATTTTTGTTACTCCAATGGATGGTAGCCTTGTCATTATGGAAGGTAGTTTGTTATCGATATCTTTGTTACTCCAATGGATGGTAGCCTTATCATTATGGAAGGTAGTCTGTTCTCGAGATTTTAGTTACTCCAATGGATGGTAGCTTTTTCATTATGGAAGGTAGTCTCTTTTTGATAATTTTGTTACTCCAATGGATGGTAGCCTTGTCATTATGTAAGGTAGTCTGTCGTTGTGATTTGTTTTACTCCAATGGATGATAGCCTTGTCATTATGGAAGGTAGTATGTTGTTCAAATTTTTGTTACTCCAATGGATGGTAGACTTCTCATTATGGAAGGTAGTCTGTTGTCGAGATTTTTTATACTCCATTGGATTGTAGGCTTGTCATTGTGAAAGGTAGTCTGTTGTCGAGATATTTGTTATTCCAAAGGACGGTAGACTTGTCATTCTGGAAGGTAGTCTGTTGTCGAGATTTTTGTTATTCCAATGGATGGTAGTCTTGTCATTATGGAAGGTAGTCTGTTGTCGAGATTTTTGTTATTCCAATGGATGGTACCCTTGTCATTATGGAAGGTAGTCTGTTGTCGAGATTTTTGTTACTCCATTGGATGGTAGCCTTGTCATTATGGAAGGTAGTCTGTTGTCGAGATTTTTGTTATTCCAATGGATTGTAGACTTGTCATTATGAAAGGTAGTCTGTTTTCGAAATTTTTGTTACTCCAATGGATGGTACCCTTGTCATTATGGAAGGTAGTCTATTGTCGATATTTTTGTTACTCCAATGGATGGTAGTCTTGTAATTATGGAAGGTAGTTTGTTGTCAATATTTTTGTTACTCCATTGGATGGTAGCCTTGTCATTATGGAAGGTAGTCTATTGTCGAGATTTTTGTTATTCCAATGGATGGTAGCCTTGTCATTATGGAAGGTATTCTGTTGTCGAGATTTTGGTTACTCCAATGGATGGTACCCTTGTCATTATGGAAGGTAGTTTGTTGTCGAGATTTTTGTTATTCCAATGGATTGTAGCCTTGTCATTATGGAAGGTAGTTTCTTGTTGATATTTTTGTTACTTCAATGGATTGTAGCCTTATCATTATGGAAGGTAGTCTATTGTCCAGCTTTTTATTACTCTAATTGATGGTAGCCTTGTCATTATGGAAGGTAGTCTGTTGTCGATATTTTTGTTACTCCAATGGATGGTACCCTTCTCATTATGGAAGGTAGTCTGTTGTCGAGATTTTTTATACTCCATTGGATTGTAGGCTTGTCATTGTGAAAGGTAGTCTGTTGTCGAGATATTTGTTATTCCAAAGGACGGTAGACTTGTCATTCTGGAAGGTAGTCTGTTGTCGAGATTTTTATTATTCCAATGGATGGTAGCCTTGTCATTATGGAAGGTATTCTGTTGTCGAGATTTTGGTTACTCTAATGGATGGTACCCTTGTCATTATGGAAGGTAGTCTGTTGTCGAGATTTTTGTTATTCCAATGGATGGTAACCTTGTCATTATGGAAGGTAGTTTGTTGTCGTGATTTTTGTTACTCCAATGGATGGTAGCCTTATCATTATGGAAGGTAGTATGTTGTCGATATCATTGTTACTCCAATGGATGGTAGCTTTGTCATTATGGAAAGTAGTCTATTCTAGAGATTTTTGTTATTCCAATGGATGGAAGACTTGTCATTATGGAAGGTAGTCTGTTGTTTAAATTTTTTATACTCCAATGGATGGTAGCCTAGTCATTATGGAAGGTAGTCTATTGTCAAGATTTTGGTTACTCCAATGGATGGTAGCCTTGTCATAATGGATGGTAATCTCTTGTTGATATTTTTGTTACTCCAATGGATGGTAGCCTTGTCATTATCTAAGGTAGTCTATTGCCCAGCTTTTTGTTACTCTAATGGACGGTAGCCTTGTCATTATGTAAGGTAGTCTGTTGTCGATATTTTTGTTAGTCTATTGGATGATAGCCTTGTCATTTTGGAAGGTAGTCTGTTTTCGCGATTTTTGTTATTCCAATGGATGGTAGCCTTGTCATTATGGAAGGTAGTTTGTTGTCGTGATTTTTGTTACTCCAATGGATGGTAGCCTTGTCATTATGAAGGTAGTTTGTTATCGATATCTTTGTTACTCCAATGGATGGTAGCCTTGTCAGTATGGAAGGTAGTCTCTTTTTGATAATTTTGTTACTCCAATGGATGGTAGCCTTGTCATTATGTAAGGTAGTCTGTTTTCCCGATTTGTGTTACTTAAATGGATGGTAGCCTTGTCATTATGGAAGGTAGTCTGTCGTTGTGATTTGTTTTACTCCAATGGATGGTAGCCTTGTCATTCTGGAACGTAGTATGTTGTCGAGATTTTTGTTATTCCAATGGATGGTACCCTTGTCATTATGGAAGGTAGTCTGTTGTCGAGATTTTTGTTATTCCAATGGATGGTAACCTTGTCATTATGGAAGGTAGTTTGTTGTCGTGATTTTTGTTACTCCAATGGATGGTAGCCTTGTCATTATGGAAGGTAGTTTCTTGTTGATATTTTTGTTACTTCAATGAATGGTAGCCTTATCATTATGGAAGGTAGTCTATTGTCCAGCTTTTTATTACTCTAATGGATGGTAGCCTTGTCATTATGGAAGGTATTCTGTTGTCGATATTTTTGTTAGTCTATTGGATGGTAGCCTTGTCATTATGGAAGGTAGTCTGTTGTCGAGATTTTTGTTATTCCAATGGATGGTAACCTTGTCATTATGGAAGGTAGTTTGTTGTCGTGATTTTTGTTACTCCAATGGATGGTAGCCTTATCATTATGGAAGGTAGTATGTTGTCGATATCATTGTTACTCCAATGGATGGTAGCTTTGTAATTATGGAAAGTAGTCTATTCTAGAGATTTTTGTTATTCCAATGGATGGAAGACTTGTCATTATGGAAGGTTGTCTGTTGTTTAAATTTTTTATACTCCAATGGATGGTTGCCTAGTCATTATGGAAGGTAGTCTGTTGTCAAGATTTTGGTTACTCCAATGGATGGTAGCCTTGTCATTATGGATGGTAATCTCTTGTTGATATTTTTGTTACTCCAATGGATGGTAGCCTTGTCATTATCTAAGGTAGTCTATTGCCCAGCTTTTTGTTTCTCTAATGGACGGTAGCTTGTCATTATGGAAGGTAGTCTGTTGTCGATATTTTTGTTAGTCTATTGGATGATAGCCTTGTCATTTTGGAAGGTAGTATATTTTCGCGATTTTTGTTATTCCAATGGATGGTAGCCTTGTCATTATGGAAGGTAGTTTGTTGTCGTGATTTTTGTTACTCCAATGGATGGTAGCCTTGTCATTATGGAAGGTAGTTTGTTATCGATATCTTTGTTACTCCAATGGATTGTAGCCTTATCATTATGGAAGGTAGTCTGTTCTCGAGATTTTAGTTACTCCAATGGATGGTAGCCTTTTCATTATGGAAGGTAGTCTCTTTTTGATAATTTTGTTACTCCAATGGATGGTAGCCTTGTCATTATGTAAGGTAGTCTGTTTTCCCGATTTGTGTTACTTAAATGGATGGTAGCCTTGTCATTATGGAAGGTAGTCTGTCGTTGTGATTTGTTTTACTCCAATGGATGATAGCCTTGTCATTATGGAAGGTAGTATGTTGTTCAAATTTTTGTTACTCCAATGGATGGTAGACTTCTCATTATGGAAGGTAGTCTGTTGTCGAGATTTTTTATACTCCATTGGATTGTAGGCTTGTCATTGTGAAAGGTAGTCTGTTGTCGAGATATTTGTTATTCCAAAGGACGGTAGACTTGTCATTCTGGAAGGTAGTCTGTTGTCGAGATTTTTGTTATTCCAATGGATGGTAGTCTTGTCATTATGGAAGGTAGTCTGTTGTCGAGATTTTTGTTATTCCAATGGATGGTACCCTTGTCATTATGGAAGGTAGTCTGTTGTCGAGATTTTTGTTACTCCATTGGATGGTAGCCTTGTCATTATGGAAGGTAGTCTGTTGTCGAGATTTTTGTTATTCCAATGGATTGTAGACTTGTCATTATGAAAGGTAGTCTGTTTTCGAAATTTTTGTTACTCCGATGGATGGTACCCTTGTCATTATGGAAGGTAGTCTATTGTCGATATTTTTGTTACTCCAATGGATGGTAGTCTTGTAATTATGGAAGGTAGTTTGTTGTCAATATTTTTGTTACTCCATTGGATGGTAGCCTTGTCATTATGGAAGGTAGTCTATTGTCGAGATTTTTGTTATTCCAATGGATGGTAGCCTTGTCATTATGGAAGGTATTCTGTTGTCGAGATTTTGGCTACTCCAATGGATGGTACCCTTGTCATTATGGAAGGTAGTTTGTTGTCGAGATTTTTGTTATTCCAATGGATTGTAGCCTTGTCATTATGGAAGGTAGTTTCTTGTTGATATTTTTGTTACTTCAATGGATGGTAGCCTTATCATTATGGAAGGTAGTCTATTGTCCAGCTTTTTATTACTCTAATGGATGGTAGCCTTGTCATTATGGAAGGTAGTCTGTTGTCGATATTTTTGTTACTCCAATGGATGGTACCCTTCTCATTATGGAAGGTAGTCTGTTGTCGAGATTTTTTATACTCCATTGGATTGTAGGCTTGTCATTGTGAAAGGTAGTCTGTTGTCGAGATATTTGTTATTCCAAAGGACGGTAGACTTGTCATTCTGGAAGGTAGTCTGTTGTCGAGATTTTTATTATTCCAATGGATGGTAGCCTTGTCATTATGGAAGGTATTCTGTTGTCGAGATTTTGGTTACTCTAATGGATGGTACCCTTGTCATTATGGAAGGTAGTCTGTTGTCGAGATTTTTGTTATT
Source organism: Vicia faba (assembly GCA_948472305.1). NCBI lineage: Eukaryota > Viridiplantae > Streptophyta > Magnoliopsida > Fabales > Fabaceae > Vicia > Vicia faba. Next base: position 559,994,856 of record OX451739.1, read on the forward strand.
CCAATGGATGGTAACCTTGTCATTATGGAAGGTAGTTTGTTGTCGTGATTTTTGTTACTCCAATGGATGGTTGCCTTATCATTATGGAAGGTAGTATGTTGTCGATATCATTGTTACTCCAATGGATGGTAGCTTTGTCATTATGGAAAGTAGTCTATTCTAGAGATTTTTGTTATTCCAATGGATGGAAGACTTGTCATTATGGAAGGTAGTCTGTTGTTTAAATTTTTTATACTCTAATGGATGGTAGCCTAGTCATTATGGAAGGTAGTCTGTTGTCAAGATTTTGGTTACTCCAATGGATGGTAGCCTTGTCATTATGGATGGTAATCTCTTGTTGATATTTTTGTTACTCCAATGGATGGTAGCCTTGTCATTATCTAAGGTAGTCTATTTCCCAGCTTTTTGTTACTCTAATGGACGGTAGCCTTGTCATTATGTAAGGTAGTCTGTTGTCGATATTTTTGTTAGTCTATTGGATGATAGCCTTGTCATTTTGGAAGGTAGTCTGTTTTCGCGATTTTTGTTATTCCAATGGATGGTAGCCTTGTCATTATGGAAGGTAGTTTGTTGTCGTGATTTTTGTTACTCCAATGGATTGTAGCCTTGTCATTGTGGAAGGTAGTTTGTTATCGATATCTTTGTTACTCCAATGGATGGTAGCCTTGTCATTATGGAAGGTAGTCTCTTTTTGATAATTTTCTTACTCCAATGGATGGTAGCCTTGTCATTATGTAAGGTAGTCTGTTTTCCCGATTTGTGTTACTTAAATGGATGGTAGCCTTGTCATTATGGAAGGTAGTCTGTCGTTGTGATTTGTTTTACTCCAATGGATGGTAGCCTTGTCATTCTGGAAGGTAGTATGTTGTCGAGATTTTTGTTATTCCAATGGATGGTACCCTTGTCATTATGGAAGGTAGTCAGTTGTCGAGATTTTTGTTATTCCAATGGATGGTAACCTTGTCATTATCGAAGGTAGTTTGTTGTCGTGATTTTTGTTACTCCAATGGATGGTAGCCTTGTCATTATGGAAGGTAGTTTGTTGTTGATATTTTTGTTACTTCAATGGATGGTAGCCTTATCATTATGGAAGGTAGTCTATTGTCCAGCTTTTTATTACTCTAATGGATGGTAGCCTTGTCATTATGGAAGGTATTCTGTTGTCGATATTTTTGTTAGTCTATTGGATGGTAGCCTTGTCATTATGGAAGGTAGTCTGTTGTCGAGATTTTTGTTATTCCAATGGATGGTAACCTTGTCATTATGGAAGGTAGTTTGTTGTCGTGATTTTTGTTACTCAAATGGATGGTAGCCTTATCATTATGGAAGGTAGTATGTTGTCGATATCCTTGTTACTCCAATGGATGGTAGCTTTGTAATTATGGAAAGTAGTCTATTCTAGAGATTTTTGTTATTCCAATGGATGGAAGACTTGTCATTATGGAAGGTTGTCTGTTGTTTAAATTTTTTATACTCCAATGGATGGTTGCCTAGTCATTATGGAAGGTAGTCTGTTGTCAAGATTTTGGTTACTCCAATGGATGGAAGCCTTGTCATTATGGATGGTAATCTCTTGTTGATATTTTTGTTACTCCAATGGATGGTAGCCTTGTCATTATCTAAGGTAGTCTATTGCCCAGCTTTTTGTCACTCTAATGGACGGTAGCCTTGTCATTATGGAAGGTAGTCTGTTGTCGATATTTTTGTTAGTCTATTGGATGATAGCCTTGTCATTTTGGAAGGTAGTCTGTTTTCGCGATTTTTGTTATTCCAATGGATGGTAGCCTTGTCATTATGGAAGGTAGTTTGTTGTCGTGATTTTTGTTACTCCAATGGATGGTAGCCTTGTCATTATGGAAGGTAGTTTGTTATCGATATCTTTGTTACTCCAATGGATGGTAGCCTTGTCATTATGGAAGGTAGTATGTTCTCGAGATTTTAGTTACTCCAATGGATGGTAGCCTTTTCATTATGGAAGGTAGTCTGTTGTCGAGATTTTTGTTATTCCAATGGATGGTAACCTTGTCATTATGGAAGGTAGTTTGTTGTCGTGATTTTTGTTACTCCAATGGATGGTAGCCTTATCATTATGGAAGGTAGTATGTTGTCGATATCATTGTTACTCCAATGGATGGTAGCTTTGTAATTATGGAAAGTAGTCTATTATAGAGATTTTTGTTATTCCAATGGATGGAAGACTTGTCATTATGGAAGGTTGTCTGTTGTTTAAATTTTTTATACTCCAATGGATGGTTGCCTAGTCATTATGGAAGGTAGTCTGTTGTCAAGATTTTGGTTACTCCAATGGATGGTAGCCTTGTCATTATGGATGGTAATCTCTTGTTGATATTTTTGTTACTCCAATGGATGGTAGCCTTGTCATTATCTAAGGTAGTCTATTGCCCAGCTTTTTGTTACTCTAATGGACGGTAGCCTTGTCATTATGGAAGGTAGTCTGTTGTCGATATTTTTGTTAGTCTATTGGATGATAGCCTTGTCATTTTGGAAGGTAGTCTGTTTTCGCGATTTTTGTTATTCCAATGGATGGTAGCCTTGTCATTATGGAAGGTAGTTTGTTGTCGTGATTTTTGTTACTCCAATGGATGGTAGCCTTGTCATTATGGAAGGTAGTTTGTTATCGATATCTTTGTTACTCCAATGGATGGTAGCCTTCTCATTATGGAAGGTAGTATGTTCTCGAGATTTTAGTTACTCCAATGGATGGTAGCCTTTTCATTATGGAAGGTAGTCCCTTTTTGATAATTTTGTTACTCCAATGGATGGTAGCCTTGTCATTATGTAAGGTAGTCTGTTTTCCCGATTTGTGTTACTTAAATGGATGGTAGCCTTGTCATTATGGAAGGTAGTATGTCGTTGTGATTTGTTTTACTCTAATGGATGGTAGCCTTGTCATTATGGAAGGTAGTATGTTGTTCAAATTTTTGTTACTCCAATGGATGGTAGACTTCTCATTATGGAAGGTAGTCTGTTGTCGAGATTTTTTATACTCCATTGGATTGAAGGCTTGTCATTGTGAAAGGTAGTCTGTTGTCGAGATATTTGTTATTCCAAAGGAAGGTAGACTTGTCATTCTGGAAGGTAGTCTGTTGTCGAGATTTTTGTTATTCCAATGGATGGTAGTCTTGTCATTATGGAAGGTATTCTGTTGTTGAGATTTTTGTTATTCCAATGGATGGTACCCTTGTCATTATGGAAGGTAGTCTATTGTCGAGATTTTTGTTATTCCAATGGATGGTAACCTTGTCATTATGGAAGGTAGTTTGTTGTCGTGATTTTTGTTACTCCAATGGATGGTAGCCTTGTCATTATGGAAGGTAGTTTCTTGTTGATATTTTTGTTACTTCAATGGATGGTAGCCTTATCATTATGGAAGGTAGTCTATTGTCCAGCTTTTTATTACTCTAATGGATGGTAGCCTTGTCATTATGGAAGGTAGTCTGTTGTCGATATTTTTGTTAGTCTATTGGATGGTAGCCTTGTCATTATGGAAGGTAGTCTGTTGTCGAGATTTTTGTTACTCCAATGGATGGTAGCCTTGTCATTATCTAAGGTAGTCTATTGCCCAGCTTTTTGTTAATCTAATGGACGGTAGCCTTGTCATTATGGAAGGTAGTCTGTTGTCGATATTTTTGTTAGTCTATTGGATGATAGCCTTGTCATTTTGGAAGGTAGTCTGTTTTCGCGATTTTTGTTATTCCAATGGATGGTAGCCTTGTCATTATGGAAGGTAGTTTGTTGTCGTGATTTTTGTTACTCCAATGGATGGTAGCCTTGTCATTATGGAAGGTAGTTTGTTATCGATATCTTTGTTACTCCAATGGATGGTAGCCTTGTCATTATGGAAGGTAGTATGTTCTCGAGATTTTAGTTACTCCAATGGATGGTAGCCTTTTCATTATGGAAGGTAGTCCCTTTTTGATAATTTTGTTACTCCAATGGATGGTAGCCTTGTCATTATGTAAGGTAGTCTGTTTTCCCGATTTGTGTTACTTAAATGGATGGTAGCCTTGTCATTATGGAAGGTAGTATGTCGTTGTGATTTGTTTTACTCCAATGGATGGTAGCCTTGTCATTATGGGAGGTAGTATGTTGTTCAAATTTTTGTTACTCCAATGGATGGTAGACTTCTCATTATGGAAGGTAGTCTGTTGTCGAGATTTTTTATACTCCATTGGATTGAAGGCTTGTCATTGTGAAAGGTAGTCTGTTGTCGAGATATTTGTTATTCCAAAGGAAGGTAGACTTGTCATTCTGGAAGGTAGTCTGTTGTCGAGATTTTTGTTATTCCAATGGATGGTAGTCTTGTCATTATGGAAGGTATTCTGTTGTTGAGATTTTTGTTATTCCAATGGATGGTACCCTTGTCATTATGGAAGGTAGTCTATTGTCGAGATTTTTGTTATTCCAATGGATGGTAACCTTGTCATTATGGAAGGTAGTTTGTTGTCGTGATTTTTGTTACTCCAATGGATGGTAGCCTTGTCATTATGGAAGGTAGTTTCTTGTTGATATTTTTGTTACTTCAATGGATGGTAGCCTTATCGTTATGGAAGGTAGTCTATTGTCCAGCTTTTTATTACTCTAATGGATGGTAGCCTTGTCATTATGGAAGGTAGTCTGTTGTCGATATTTTTGTTAGTCTATTGGATGGTAGCCTTGTCATTATGGAAGGTAGTCTGTTGTCGAGATTTTTGTTACTCCAATGGATGGTAGCCTTGTCATTATCTAAGGTAGTCTATTGCCCAGCTTTTTGTTAATCTAATGGACGGTAGCCTTGTCATTATGGAAGGTAGTCTGTTGTCGATATTTTTGTTAGTCTATTGGATGATAGCCTTGTCATTTTGGAAGGTAGTCTGTTTTCGCGATTTTTGTTATTCCAATGGATGGTAGCCTTGTCATTATGGAAGGTAGTTTGTTGTCGTGATTTTTGTTACTCCAATGGATGGTAGCCTTGTCATTATGGAAGGTAGTTTGTTATCGATATCTTTGTTACTCCAATGGATGGTAGCCTTGTCATTATGGAAGGTAGTATGTTCTCGAGATTTTAGTTACTCCAATGGATGGTAGCCTTTTCATTATGGAAGGTAGTCCCTTTTTGATAATTTTGTTACTCCAATGGATGGTAGCCTTGTCATTATGTAAGGTAGTCTGTTTTCCCGATTTGTGTTACTTAAATGGATGGTAGCCTTGTCATTATGGAAGGTAGTATGTCGTTGTGATTTGTTTTACTCCAATGGATGGTAGCCTTGTCATTATGGAAGGTAGTATGTTGTTCAAATTTTTGTTACTACAATGGATGGTAGACTTCTCATTATGGAAGGTAGTCTGTTGTCGAGATTTTTTATACTCCATTGGATTGAAGGCTTGTCATTGTGAAAGGTAGTCTGTTGTCGAGATATTTGTTATTCCAAAGGAAGGTAGACTTGTCATTCTGGAAGGTAGTCTGTTGTCGAGATTTTTGTTATTCCAATGGATGGTAGTCTTGTCATTATGGAAGGTATTCTGTTGTTGAGATTTTTGTTATTCCAATGGATGGTACCCTTATCATTATGGAATGTAGTCTATTGTCGAGATTTTTGTTATTCCAATGGATGGTAACCTTGTCATTATGGAAGGTAGTTTGTTGTCATGATTTTTGTTACTCCAATGGATGGTAGCCTTGTCATTATGGAAGGTAGTTTCTTGTTGATATTTTTGTTACTTCAATGGATGGTAGCCTTATCATTATGGAAGGTAGTCTATTGTCCAGCTTTTTATTACTCTAATGGATGGTAGCCTTGTTATTATGGAAGGTAGTCTGTTGTCGATATTTTTGTTAGTCTATTGGATGGTAGCCTTGTCATTATGGAAGGTAGTCTGTTGTCGAGATTTTTGTTATTCCAATGGATGGTAACCTTGTCATTATGGAAGGTAGTTTGTTGTCGTGATTTTTGTTACTCCAATGGATGGTAGCCTTATCATTATGGAAGGTAGTATGTTGTCGATATCATTGTTACTCCAATGGATGGTAGCTTTGTCATTTTAGAAAGTAGTCTATTCTAGAGATTTTTGTTATTCCAATGGATGGAAGACTTGTCATTATGGAAGGTAGTCTGTTGTCATGATTTTGGTTACTCCAATGGATGGTAGCCTTGTCATTATGGATGGTAATCTCTTGTTGATATTTTTGTTACTCCAATGGATGGTAGCCTTGTCATTATCTAAGGTAGTCTATTGCCCAGCTTTTTGTTACTCTAATGGACGGTAGCCTTGTCATTATGGAAGGTAGTCTGTTGTCGATATTTTTGTTAGTCTATTGGATGATAGCCTTGTCATTTTGGAAGGTAGTCTGTTTTCGCGATTTTTGTTATTCCAATGGATGGTAGCCTTGTCATTATGGAAGGTAGTTTGTTGTCATGATTTTTGTTACTCCAATGGATGGTAGCCTTGTCATTATGGAAGGTAGTTTGTTATCGATATCTTTGTTACTCCAATGGATGGTTGCCTTGTCATTATGGAAGGTAGTCTGTTCTCGAGATTTTAGTTACTCCAATGGATGGTAGCCTTTTCATTATGGAAGGTAGTCTCTTTTTGATAATTTTGTTACTCCAATGGATGGTAGCCCTGTCATTATGAAAGGTAGTCTATTTTCCCGATTTGTGTTACTTAAATGGATGGTAGCCTTGTCATTATGGAAGGTAGTCTGTCGTTGTGATTTGTTTTACTCCAATGGATGGTAGCCTTGTCATTATGGAAGGTAGTATGTTGTTCAAATTTTTGTTACTCCAATGGACGGTAGACTTCTCATTATGGAAGGTAGTCTGTTGTCGAGATTTTTTATACTCCATTGGATTGAAGGCTTGTCATTGTGAAAGGTAGTCTGTTGTCGAGATATTTGTTATTCCAAAGGACGGTAGACTTGTCATTCTGGAAGGTAGTCTGTTGTCGAGATTTTTGTTATTCCAATGGATGGTATTCTTGTCATTATGGAAGGTATTCTGTTGTTGAGATTTTTGTTATTCCAATGGATGGTACCCTTGTCATTATGGAAGGTATTCTGTTGTTGAGATTTTTGTTATTCCAATGGATGGTACCCTTGTCATTATGGAAGGTAGTCTGTTGTCGAGATTTTTGTTATTCCAATGGATGGTAACCTTGTCATTATGGAAGGTAGTTTGTTGTCGTGATTTTTGTTACTCCAATGGATGGTAGCCTTATCCTTATGGAAGGTAGTATGTTGTCGATATCTTTGTTACTCCAATGGATGGTAGCTTTGTCATTATGGAAAGTAGTCTATTCTAGATATTTTTGTTATTCCAATGGATGGAAGACTTGTCATTATGGAAGGTAGTCTGTTGTTTAAATTTTTTATACTCCAATGGATGGTAGCCCTGTCATTATCTAAGGTAGTCTATTGCCTAGCTTTTTGTTACTCTAATGGATGGTAGCCTTGTCATTATGGAAGGTAGTCTGTTGTCGATATTTTTGTTAGTCTATTGGATGATAGCCTTGTCATTATAGAAGGTAGTCTGTTTACACGATTTTTGTTATTCTAATGGATGGTAGCCTTGTCATTATGGAAGGTAGTTTGTTGTCGTGATTTTTGTTACTCCAAAGGATGATAGCCTTGTCATTATGGAACGTAGTATGTTATCGATATCTTTGTTACTCCAATGGATGGTAGCCTTGTCATTATGGAAGGTAGTCTGTTCTCGAGATTTTAGTTACTCCAATGGATGGTAGCCTTTTCATTGTGGAAGGTATTCTCTTTTTGATAATTTTGTTACTCCAATGGATGGTAGCCTTGTCATTATGTAAGGTAGTCTGTTTTCCCGATTTGTGTTACTTAAATGGATGGTAGCCTTGTCATTATGGAAGGTAGTATGTCGTTGTGATTTGTTTTACTCCAATGGATGGTAGCCTTGTCATTATGGAAGGTAGTATGTTGTTCAAATTTTTGTTACTCCAATGGATGGTAGGCTTGTCATTGTGAAAGGTAGTCTGTTGTCGAGATATTTGTTATTCCAAAGGACGGTAGACTTGTCATTCTGGAAGGTAGTCTGTTGTTGAGATTTTTGTTATTCCAATGGATGGTAGTCTTGTCATTATGGAAGGTAGTATGTTGTCGAGATTTTTGTTATTCCAATGGATGGTACCCTTTTCATTATGGAAGGTAGTCTGTTGTCGAGATTTTTGTTACTCCATTGGATGGTAGCCTTTTCATTATGGAAGGTAGTCTGTTGTCGATATTTTTGTTATTCCAATGGATTGTAGACTTGTCATTATGAAAGGTAGTCTATTGTCGAAATTATTTTACGCCAATGGATGGTACCCTTGTCATTATGGAAGGTAGTCTGTTGTCGATATTTTTGTTACTCCAATGGATGGTAGTCTTGTAATTATGGAAGGTAGTCTGTTGTCAATATTTTTGTTACTCCATTGGATGGTAGCCTTGTCATTATGGAAGGTAGTTTCTTGTTGATATTTTTGTTACTTCAATGGATGGTAGCCTTATCATTATGGAAGGTAGTCTATTGTCCAGCTTTTTATTACTCTAATGGATGGTAGCCTTGTTATTATGGAAGGTAGTCTGTTGTCGATATTTTTGTTAGTCTATTGGATGGTAGCCTTGTCATTATGGAAGGTAGTCTGTTGTCGAGATTTTTGTTATTCCAATGGATGGTAACCTTGTCATTATGGAAGGTAGTTTGTTGTCGTGATTTTTGTTACTCCAATGGATGGTAGCCTTATCATTATGGAAGGTAGTATGTTGTCGATATCATTGTTACTCCAATGGATGGTAGCTTTGTCATTTTAGAAAGTAGTCTATTCTAGAGATTTTTGTTATTCCAATGGATGGAAGACTTGTCATTATGGAAGGTAGTCTGTTGTCATGATTTTGGTTACTCCAATGGATGGTAGCCTTGTCATTATGGATGGTAATCTCTTGTTGATATTTTTGTTACTCCAATGGATGGTAGCCTTGTCATTATCTAAGGTAGTCTATTGCCCAGCTTTTTGTTACTCTAATGGACGGTAGCCTTGTCATTATGGAAGGTAGTCTGTTGTCGATATTTTTGTTAGTCTATTGGATGATAGCCTTGTCATTTTGGAAGGTAGTCTGTTTTCGCGATTTTTGTTATTCCAATGGATGGTAGCCTTGTCATTATGGAAGGTAGTTTGTTGTCATGATTTTTGTTACTCCAATGGATGGTAGCCTTGTCATTATGGAAGGTAGTTTGTTATCGATATCTTTGTTACTCCAATGGATGGTTGCCTTGTCATTATGGAAGGTAGTCTGTTCTCGAGATTTTAGTTACTCCAATGGATGGTAGCCTTTTCATTATGGAAGGTAGTCTCTTTTTGATAATTTTGTTACTCCAATGGATGGTAGCCCTGTCATTATGAAAGGTAGTCTATTTTCCCGATTTGTGTTACTTAAATGGATGGTAGCCTTGTCATTATGGAAGGTAGTCTGTCGTTGTGATTTGTTTTACTCCAATGGATGGTAGCCTTGTCATTATGGAAGGTAGTATGTTGTTCAAATTTTTGTTACTCCAATGGATGGTAGACTTCTCATTATGGAAGGTAGTCTGTTGTCGAGATTTTTTATACTCCATTGGATTGAAGGCTTGTCATTGTGAAAGGTAGTCTGTTGTCGAGATATTTGTTATTCCAAAGGACGGTAGACTTGTCATTCTGGAAGGTAGTCTGTTGTCGAGATTTTTGTTATTCCAATGGATGGTATTCTTGTCATTATGGAAGGTATTCTGTTGTTGAGATTTTTGTTATTCCAATGGATGGTACCCTTGTCATTATGGAAGGTATTCTGTTGTTGAGATTTTTGTTATTCCAATGGATGGTACCCTTGTCATTATGGAAGGTAGTCTGTTGTCGAGATTTTTGTTATTCCAATGGATGGTAACCTTGTCATTATGGAAGGTAGTTTGTTGTCGTGATTTTTGTTACTCCAATGGATGGTAGCCTTATCCTTATGGAAGGTAGTATGTTGTCGATATCTTTGTTACTCCAATGGATGGTAGCTTTGTCATTATGGAAAGTAGTCTATTCTAGATATTTTTGTTATTCCAATGGATGGAAGACTTGTCATTATGGAAGGTAGTCTGTTGTTTAAATTTTTTATACTCCAATGGATGGTAGCCCTTTCATTATCTAAGGTAGTCTATTGCCTAGCTTTTTGTTACTCTAATGGATGGTAGCCTTGTCATTATGGAAGGTAGTCTGTTGTCGATATTTTTGTTAGTCTATTGCATGATAGCCTTGTCATTATAGAAGGTAGTCTGTTTACACGATTTTTGTTATTCTAATGGATGGTAGCCTTGTCATTATGGAAGGTAGTTTGTTGTCGTGATTTTTGTTACTCCAAAGGATGATAGCCTTGTCATTATGGAACGTAGTATGTTATCGATATCTTTGTTACTCCAATGGATGGTAGCCTTGTCATTATGGAAGGTAGTCTGTTCTCGAGATTTTAGTTACTCCAATGGATGGTAGCCTTTTCATTGTGGAAGGTATTCTCTTTTTGATAATTTTGTTACTCCAATGGATGGTAGCCTTGTCATTATGTAAGGTAGTCTGTTTTCCCGATTTGTGTTACTTAAATGGATGGTAGCCTTGTCATTATGGAAGGTAGTATGTCGTTGTGATTTGTTTTACTCCAATGGATGGTAGCCTTGTCATTATGGAAGGTAGTATGTTGTTCAAATTTTTGTTACTCCAATGGATGGTAGGCTTGTCATTGTGAAAGGTAGTCTGTTGTCGAGATATTTTATTATTCCAAAGGACGGTAGACTTGTCATTCTGGAAGGTAGTCTGTTGTTGAGATTTTTGTTATTCCAATGGATGGTAGTCTTGTCATTATGGAAGGTAGTCTGTTGTCGAGATTTTTGTTATTCCAATGGATGGTACCCTTTTCATTATGGAAGGTAGTCTGTTGTCGAGATTTTTGTTACTCCATTGGATGGTAGCCTTTTCATTATGGAAGGTAGTCTGTTGTCGATATTTTTGTTATTCCAATGGATTGTAGACTTGTCATTATGAAAGGTAGTCTGTTGTCGAAATTATTTTACGCCAATGGATGGTACCCTTGTCATTATGGAAGGTAGTCTGTTGTCGATATTTTTGTTACTCCAATGGATGGTAGTCTTGTAATTATGGAAGGTAGTCTGTTGTCAATATTTTTGTTACTCCATTGGATGGTAGCCTTGTCATTATGGAAGGTAGTCTATTGTCGAGATATTTGTTATTCCAATGGATGGTAGCCTTGTCATTATGGAAGGTATTGTGTTGTCGAGATTTTGGTTACTCCAATGGATGGTACCCTTGTCATTATGGAAGGTAGTCTGTTTTCAAGATTTTTGTTATTCCAATGGATTGTAGCCTTGTCATTATGGAAGGTAGTTTCTTGTTGATATTTTTGTTACTCCAATGGATGGTAGCCTTATCATTATGGAAGGTAGTCTATTGTCCAGCTTTTTATTACTCTAATGGATGGTAACCTTGTCATTATGGAAGGTATTCTGTTGTCGATATTTTTGTTAGTCTATTGGATGGTAGCCTTGTCATTATGGAAGGTAGTCTGTTGTCGAGATTTTTTTTATTCCAATGGATGGTAACCTTGTCATTATGGAAGGTAGTTTGTTGTCGTGATTTTTGTTACTCCAATGGATGGTAGCCTTATCATTATGGAAGGTAGTATGTTATCGATATATTTGTTACTCCAATGGATGGTAGCTTTGTCATTATGGAAAGTAGTCTATTCTAGAGATTTTTGTTATTCCAATGGATGGAAGACTTGTCATTATGGAAGGTAGTCTGTTCTCGAGATTTTAGTTACTCTAATGGATGGTAGCCTTTTCATTATGGAAGGTAGTCTCTTTTTGATAATTTTGTTACTCCAATGGATGGTAGCCTTGTCATTATGTATGGTAATCTATTTTCCCGATTTGTGTTACTTACATGGATGGTAGCCTTGTCATTATGGAAGGTAGTCTGTCGTTGTGATTTGTTTTACTCCAATGGATGGTAGCCTTGTCATTATGGAAGGTAATATGTTGTTCAGATTTTTGTTACTCCAATGGATGGTAGACTTCTCATTATGGAAGGTAGTCTGTTGTCGAGATTTTTTATACTCCATTGGATTGTAGGCTTATCCTAGTGAAAGGTAGTCTGTTGTCGAGATATTTGTTATTCCAAAGGACGGTAGACTTGTCATTTTGGAAGGTAGTCTGTTGTCGAGATTTTTGTTATTCCAATGGATGGTAGTCTTGTCATTATGGAAGGTAGTCTGTTGTCGAGATTTTTGTTATTCCAATGGATGGTACCCTTGTCATTATGGAAGGTAGTCTGTTGTTGATATTTTTGTTACTCCAATGGATAGTAGCCTTGTCATTATGGAAGTTAGTATAATGTCCAGATTTTTGTTACTCCATTCGATGGTAGCCTTGTCATTATGAAAGGTAGTCTGTTGTCGAGATTTTTGTTATTCTAATGGATGGTAGCCTTGTAATTATGGAAGGTAGTCTATTGTCGTGATTTTTCTTACTCCAATTGATAGTAGCCTTGTCATTATGGAAGGTAGTCTGTTGTCCAGATTTTTGTTACTCCTATTGATTGTACCCTTGTCATTATGGAAGGTAGTCTATTGTCGATATTTTTGTTACTCCAATGGATGGTAACCTTGTCATTATGGAAGGTATTTTGTTGTCGAGATTTTTGTTACTCCATTGGATGGTAGCCTTGTCATTATAGAAGGTAGTCTATTGTCGAGATATTTGTTATTCCAATGGATGGTAGCGTTATCATTATGGAAGGTAGTTTGTTGTCGATATTTTCGTTACTCCAATGGATGGTTGCCTTGTCATTATGGAAGGTAGTATGTTGTCAATATCTTTGTTACTCTAATGGATGGTAGCCTTGTCATTATGGAAGGTAGTCTGTTGTCGAGATTTTTGTTATTCCAATGGATGGTAGCCTTGTCATTATGGAAGGTAGTCTGTTGTCGTGATTTTTCTTACTCCAATGGATGGTAGACTTGTCATTAGGGAAGGTAGTCTTTTGTTCAGATTTTTATTACTCCAATGGATGGTAGCCTTTTCATTATGGAAGGTAGTCTATTGTCCCGATTTTTGTTACTCTAATGGATGGTAGCCTTGTCATTATGGAAGGTAGTCTGTCGTTGTGATTGTTGTTACTCCAATGGATGGTAGCCTTATCATTATGGAAGGTAGTCTATTGTCGATATTTTTGTTACTCTAATGGATGTGACTCTTGTCATTATGGAAGGTAGTCTGTTGTCCAAATTTTTTATACTCCAATGGATGGTAGCCTTGTCATTATGGAAGGTAGTCTATTGTTGATATTTTTGTTACTCCAATGGATGGTATCCTTGTCATTATGGAAGGTAGTCTGTTGTCGTGATTTTTGTTACTACAATGGATGGTGGCCTTGTCATTATGGAAGGTACTATGTTGTTGATATCTTTGTTACTCCAATGGATGGTAACCTTGTCATTATGAAAGGTTGTCTGTTGTCGAGATTTTTGTTACTCCAATGGATGGTAGCCTTGTCATTATGGAAGGTAGTCTCTTGTTGATATTTTTGTTACTACAATGGATTGTAGCTTAGTAATTATGGAAGGTAGTTCGTTGTCGTGATTTTTGTTACTCCAATGGATGGTAGCCTTGTCATTATGGAAGGTAGTTTGTTGTCCAAAAAATTTATACTCCAATGAATGGTAACCTTGTCATTATGGAAGGTAGTCTATTGTTGATATTTTTGTTACTCCAATGGATGGTAGCCTTGTAATTATGGAAGGTAGTCTATTGTCGAGATTTTCGTTATTCCAATGGATGGTAGCCTTTTCATTATGGAAGGGAGTCTATTGTCGTGATTTTTTTTAATCCAATGGAAGGCAGCCTTGACATTATGGAAGGTAGTATGTTGTCGATATCTTTGTCACTCCAATGGATTGTAGCCTTGTCTTTATGGAAGGTAGTCTTTTATCGAGATTTTTGTTACTCCAATGTATGGTAGCCTTGTCATTATGGAACGTAGTATATTGTCAAGATTTTTGTTATTCCAATGGATGGTAGCCTTGTCATTATGAAAGTTAGTCTATTGTCGAGATTTTTGTTTCTCAGATGGATTGTATCCTTGTCATTATGGAAGGTAGTCTATTGTCGATATTTCTGTTACTCCAATGGATGGTAGCCTTGTAATTATGGAAGGTAGTCTGTTGTCGAGATTTTCGTTATTCCAATGGATGGTAGACTTTTCATTATGGAAGGGAGTCTATTGTCGTGATTTTTGTTAATCCAATGGAAGGCATCCTTGTCATTATGGAAGGTAGTATGTTGTCGATATCTTTGTTACTCCAATGGATGGTAGCCTTGTCATTATGGAAGGTAGTCTTTTGTCGATATTTTTGTTACTCCAATGTAAGGTAGCCTTGTCATTATGGAAAGTAGTATATTGTCGAGATTTTTGTTATTCCAATGGATGGTAGCCTTGTCATTATGAAAGGTAGTCTATTGTCGATATTTTTGTTACTCAAATGGATTATATCCTTCTCATTATGGAAGGTAGTCTATTGTCGATATTTTTGTTACTCCAATGGATGGTAGCCTTGTCAATATAGAAGGTAGTCTGTTGTCGAGATTTTTGTTACTACAATGGACGGTAGCCTTGTCATTATTGAAAGTAGTCTGTTATCGAGATTTTTGATACTACAATTGATTGTAGCCTTGTCATTATGGAAGTTAGTCTATTATCAATATCTTTGTTACTCCAGTGAATGGTAGCCTTATCATTATTGAAGGTAGTCTATTGTCGATATTTTTGTTATTCCAATGGATGGTACCCTTGCCATTATGGAAGGTAGTCTGTTGTCGAGATTTTTGTTACTCCAATGGATATTAGCCTTGTCTTTATGGAAGTTAGTATGATGTCCAGATTTTTGTTACTCCATTCGATGGTAGCCTTGTCATTATGAAAGGTAGTCTGTTGTCGAGATTTTTGTTATTCCAATGGATGGTAGCCTTGTCATTATGGAAGGTAGTCTATTGTCATGATTTTTGTTACTCCAATGGATGGTAACCTTGTCATTATGGAAGGTAGTCTGTTGTCGAGATTTTTGTTACTCCATTGGATGGTAGCCTTGTCATTATGGAAGGTAGTCTGTTGTCGAGATATTTGTTATTCCAATGGATGGTACCCTTGTCATTATGGAAGGTAGTATGTTGTCGAGATTTTTGTTACACCATTGGATGGTAGCCTTGTCATTATGGAAGGTAGTCTATTGTCGAGATATTTGTTTTTCCAATGGATGGTAGCGTTATCATTATGGAAGTTAGTTTGTTGTCGATATTTTCGTTACTCCAATGGATGGTAGCCTTGTCATTATGGAAGGTAGTATGTTGTCAATATCTTAGTTACTCTAATGGATGGTAGCCTTGTCATTATGGAAGGTAGTCTGTTGTCGAGATTTTTGTTATTCCAATGGATGGTAGCCTTGTCATTATGGAAGGTAGTCTGTTGTCGTGATTTTTGTTACTCCAATGGATGGTAGACTTGTCATTATGGAAGGTAGTTTGTTGTTCAGATTTTTGTTACTCCAATGGATGGTAGCCTTGTCATTATGTAGGGTAGTCTATTTTCCCGATTTTTGTTACTCTAATGGATGGTAGCCTTGTCATTATGGAAGGTAGATTGTCGTTGTGATTTCTGTTACTCCAATGGATGGTAGCCTTATCATTATGGAAGGTAGTCTATTGTCGAGATTTTTGTTACTCTAATGGATGTGAGCCTTGTCATTATGGAAGGTAGTTTGTTTTACAAATTTTTTATACTCCAATGGATGGTAGCCTTGTCATTATGGAAGGTAGTCTCTTATTGATATTTTTGTTACTCCAATGGATGGTATCCTCGTCATTATGAAAGGTAGTTTGTTGTCGTGATTTTTGTTACTCCATTGGATGGTAGCCTTGTCATTATGGAAGGTAGTGTGTTGTCGAGATATTTGTTATTCCAATGGATGGTAGCGTTATCATTATGGAAGGTAGTTTGTTGTCGATATTTTCGTTACTCCAATGGATGGTTGCCTTGTCATTATGGAAGGTAGTATGTTGTCAATATCTTTGTTACTCTAATGGATGGTAGCCTTGTCATTATGGAAGGTAGTCTGTTGTCGAGATTTTTGTTATTCCAATGGATGGTAGCCTTGTCATTATGGAAGGTAGTCTGTTGTCGTGATTTTTCTTACTCCAATGGATGGTAGACTTGTCATTAGGGAAGGTAGTCTGTTGTTCAGATTTTTGTTACTCCAATGGATGGTAGCCTTTTAATTATGGAAGGTAGTCTATTGTCCCGATTTTTGTTACTCTAATGGATGGTAGCCTTGTCATTATGGAAGGTAGTTTGTCGTTGTGATTGTTGTTACTCCAATGGATGGTAGCCTTATCATTATGGAAGGTAGTCTATTGTCGATATTTTTGTTACTCTAATGGATGTGACTCTTGTCATTATGGAAGGTAGTCTGTTGTCCAAATTTTTTATAATCCAATGGATGGTAGCCTTGTCATTATGGAAGGTAGTCTCTTGTTGATATTTTTGTTACTCCAATGGATGGTATCCTTGTCATTATGGAAGGTAGTCTGTTGTCGTGATTTTTGTTACTCCAATGGATGGTGGCCTTGTCATTATGGAAGGTACTATGTTGTTGATATCTTTGTTACTCCAATGGATGGTAACCTTGTCATTATGAAAGGTTGTCTGTTGTCGAGATTTTTGTTACTCCAATGGATGGTAGCCTTGTCATTACGGAAGGTAGTCTCTTGTTGATATTTTTGTTACTACAATGGATGGTAGCCTTGTCATTACAGAAGGTAGTCTGTTGTAGATAACTTTGTTACTCAAATGGATGGTAGCTTAGTAATTATGGAAGGTAGTTCGTTCTCGTGATTTTTGTTACTCCAATGGATGGTAGCCTTATCATTATGGAAGGTAGTTTGTTGTCCAAAAAATTTATACTCCAATGAATGGTAACCTTGTCATTATGGAAGGTAGTCTATTGTTGATATTTTTGTTACTCCAATGGATGGTAGCCTTGTAATTATGGAAGGTAGTCTGTTGTCGAGATTTTCGTTATTCCAATGGATGGTAGCCTTTTCATTATGGAAGGGAGTCTATTGTCGTGATTTTTTTTAATCCAATGGAAGGCAGCCTTGACATTATGGAAGGTAGTATGTTGTCGATATCTTTGTCACTCCAATGGATTGTAGCCTTGTCATTATGGAAGGTAGTCTTTTATCGAGATTTTTGTTACTCCAATGTATGGTAGCCTTGTCATTATGGAAAGTAGTATATTGTCGAGATTTTTGTTATTCCAATGGATGGTAGCCTTGTCATTATGAAATGTAGTCTATTGTCGATATTTTTGTTACTCAAATGGATTGTATCCTTCTCATTATGGAAGGTAGTCTATTGTCGATATTTTTGTTACTCCAATGGATGGTAGCCTTGTCAATATGGAAGGTAGTCTGTTGTCGAGATTTTTGTTACTACAATGGATGGTAGCCTTGTCATTATTGAAAGTAGTCTGTTGTCGAGATTTTTGTTACTACAATTGATTGTAGCCTTGTCATTATGGAAGTTAGTCTATTATCAATATCTTTGTTACTCTAGTGAATGGTAGCCTTATCATTATGGAAGGTAGTCTATTGTCGATATTTTTGTTATTCCAATGGATGGTACCCTTGCCATTATGGAAGGTAGTCTGTTGTCGAGATTTTTGTTACTCCAATCGATATTAGCCTTGTATTTATGGAAGTTAGTATGATGTCCAGATTTTTGTTACTCCATTCGATGGTAGCCTTGTCATTATGAAAGGTAGTCTGTTGTCGAGATTTTTGTTATTCCAATGGATGGTAGCCTTGTCATTATGGAAGGTAGTCTATTGTCATGATTTTTGTTACTCCAATGGATGGTAACCTTGTCATTATGGAAGGTAGTCTATTGTCGAGATTTTTGTTACTCCATTGGATGGTAGCCTTGTCATTATGGAAGGTAGTCTATTGTCGAGATATTTGTTATTCCAATGGATGGTACCCTTGTCATTATGGAAGGTAGTATGTTGTCGAGATTTTTGTTACACCATTGGATGGTAGCCTTGTCATTATGGAAGGTAGTCTATTGTCGAGATATTTGTTTTTCCAATGGATGGTAGCGTTATCATTATGGAAGGTAGTTTGTTGTCGATATTTTCGTTACTCCAATGGATGGTAGCCTTGTCATTATGGAAGGTAGTATGTTGTCAATATCTTAGTTACTCTAATGGATCGTAGCCTTGTCATTATGGAAGGTAGTCTGTTGTCGAGATTTTTGTTATTCCAATGGATGGTAGCCTTGTCATTATGGAAGGTAGTCTGTTGTCGTGATTTTTGTTACTCCAATGGATGGTAGACTTGTCATTATGGAAGGTAGTTTGTTGTTCAGATTTTTGTTACTCCAATGGATGGTAGCCTTGTCATTATGTAGGGTAGTCTATTTTCCAGATTTTTGTTACTCTAATGGATGGTAGCCTTGTCATTATGGAAGGTAGATTGTCGTTGTGATTTCTGTTACTCCAATGGATGGTAGCCTTATCATTATGGAAGGTAGTCTATTGTCGAGATTTTTGTTACTCTAATGGATGTGAGCCTTGTCATTATGGAAGGTAGTTTGTTTTACAAATTTTTTTTACTCCAATGGATGGTAACCTTGTCATTATGGAAGGTAGTCTCTTATTGATATTTTTGTTACTCCAATGGATGGTATCCTCGTCATTATGAAAGGTAGTTTGTTGTCGTGATTTTTGTTACTCCATTGGATGGTAGCCTTGCCATTATGGAAGGTAGTGTGTTGTCAAGATTTTTGTTATTCCAATGGATGGTAGCCTTGTCATTATGGAAGGTAGTTTGTTGTCGTGATTTTTGTTATTCCAATGGATGGTAGACTTGTCATTATGGAAGGTAGAATGTTGTCGAGATTTTTGTCATTCCATTGGATGGTATCCTTGTCTTTATGGAAGGTAGTATGTTCTCTAGATTTTTGTTATTCCAATAGATGGTTGCCTTGTCATTATGGAAGGTAGTTTGTTGTCGAGATTTTTGTTACTCCAATGGATGGTTGCCTTGTCATTATGGAAGGTAGTTTGTTGTCGAGATATTTGTTACTACAATGTATGGTAGCCTTGTCATTATGGAAGGTAGACTGTTGTCGAGATTTTTATTACTACAATCTATGGTAGCGTTGTCATTGTGTAATGTAGTTTGTTCTCTAGATTTTTGTTATTACAAAGTATGGTAGCCTTGTCATTATAGAAGGTAGTCTGTTATCGATATCTTTGTTACACTAATGGATGGTAGCCTTGTCATTATGGAAGGTAGTCTACTGTCGAGATTTTTGTCACTCTAATGGATGGTAGCCTTGTCATTATGGAAGGTACTCTGTTGGCGAGATTTTTATTACTCCAATGGATGGTAGCCATGTCATTATGGAAGGTAGTCTGTTGTCGAGATTTTTGTTACTCCATTGGATGGTAGCCTTGTCATTATGGAAGGTAGTCTATTGTCGAGATATTTGTTATTCCAATGGATGGTACCCTTGTCATTATGGAAGGTAGTTTGTTGTCGAGATTTTTGTTACTCCATTGGATGATAGCCTTGTCATTATGGAAGGTAATCTATTGTCGAGATATTTGTTATTCAAATGGATGGTAGCGTTATCATTATGGAAGGTAGTTTGTTGTCGATATTTTCGTTACTCCAATGGATGGTAGTGTTGGTGTAAGCCCTAGAGGCCAATACTTTTGGTACTTGTATCGAATTATTTATTAATAATAAAAGGCATTTCTTTATTATGTTTTCCAAAATAATAAAGTCCCTAGAATGATTTATTGGTTTAATGAAATGTTAAGTGTGACTTAATCATGAGAACCCATTAATAATAAGAAACTATTCTTAAAGTATCCGTAGTAAAGCTTTAATGTGAAGTGGTATAACATTAACGCATTAAGATTATTATGAAGATAGATTGATGATCACATCTCATGGATCATAGATAAGGAGTTATCAAGTCTTGACATAGGTATGAATATTAGGAGTAATATTTATACTGGATTGACCCGTTATGAGAATACTACATAGAATCTTATGCAAAGTGTCATAAGTTATTCTCATGATGATAATGGTGTATACCACCCTTCGACCTGAAACCACTATGGACCCTAGATGTAGAGTCAAGTACTTTATTGCTGATCAAACGTCATCCGTAACTTGATGACTATAAAGATGGTTGATGGGTACTTCACAAAGCATGCTAAGGGACATGAGTGACCTAGATGGAATTTGCTCATCCTGCATAACAGGATAAATGTCTAAGGGCCAAATATTGAACTGGACAAGGGTGACACAGTGTATGCCTTGTGTTCAATATAGACATGAGGGGAAAAGGGTAATTGTACAACACAAATATTATCACGGAAAAGGTTTGGTCAGATCACATGACATTTTCGTTACTTGGGTAACAATGATGTGTTGGTAGATACCGCTCACTGTTTATTATATTAAATGTGTAATTTAATATAATTTCCAACGTCGCGAAAACCTACAGGGTCACACATATAAGGACAGGTTGATGAGAGATAGAATAAATAAGGAACACCGTAAGGTACGATGCACTTAAGTGTAATACGGAAAGTGGTAAGGTACCACGTGGATAAGTGATATATGGTACATCATAAGGTATGATGTCCATAAGCTTAATTGGGCTTTTAGCTTATAGCCTTAATTGGGCTTTTAGCTTGTAGCCCACACGAGTGATTCTATAAATAGATCCCTTGTGATGAAGTTTTTTCACTTGATGCATTTTCGTTTTTGACTCTCTCTCTCACTCAAGGTTTCCGTTCGTGATCAGCTAGCACTGTGACCGGAAGTGATCTGTTCGTGTGGACTGAGTAGAGGCGTTGTTCTTCATCAACGCTCGTGATCACGACATCAAAGGTCTGAATCGCCACAAGAGGTAAAACTTTCTATCACTGACCATGCTCATTCGTAAGGATCTCTAAAGGAAAATTTTATATTCCACTGCGTTTTGATCGCAATTTTCCTTCAGGTAGCCTTGTCATTATGGAAGGTAGTATGTGGTCAATATCTTTGTTACTCCAATGGATGGTAGCCTTGTCATTATGGAAGGTAGTCTGTTGTCGAGATTTTTTTTATTCCAATTGATGGTATCCTTGTCATTATGGAAGGTAGTCTGATGTCGTGATTTTTGTTACTCCAATGGATGGTAGACTTGTCATTATGGAAGGTAGTCTGTTGTTCAGATTTTTGTTACTCCACAGGACGGTAGCCTTGTCATTATGGAAGGTAGACTGTTGTCGTGATTTTTGTTACTCTAATGGATGGTAGCCTTCTCATTTTAGAAGGTAATCTATCGTTGTGATTGCTGTTAGTCCAATGGATGGTAGCCTTATCATTATGGAAGGTAGTCTATTGTCGAGATTTTTGTTACTCTAATGGATGTGAGTCTTGTCATTATGGAATGTAGTCTGTTGTCCAAATTTTGTATACTACAATTGATGGTAGCCTTGTCATTATGGAAGGTAGTATCTTGTTGATATTTTTTTTACTCCATTGGATTGTATCCTTGTCATTATGGAAGGTAGTCTGTTATCGTGATTTTTGTTACTCCAATGGATGGTGGCCTTGTCATTACGGAAGGTACTATGTTGTTGATATCTTTGTTACTCCAATGGATGTTAGCCTTGTCATTATGGAAGGTAGTCTGTTGTCTTGATTTTTGTTACTCAAATGGATGGTATCCTTGTCATTATGGAAGGTAGTATGTCGTTGTGATTTATGTTACTCCAATGGATGGTAGCCTTATCATTATGGAAGGTAGTCTATTGAGGAGATTTTTGTTACTCTAATGGATGTGAGCCTTGTCATTAAGGAAGGTAGTCTGTTGTCCAAATTTTTTATACTCCAATGGATGGTAGCCTTGTCACTATGGAAGGTAGTCTCTTGTTGATATTTTTGTTACTCCAATGGATGGTATCCTTGTCATAATGGAAGGTAGTCTGTTGTCGTGATTTTTGTTACTCCAATGGATGGTAGACTTGTCATTATGGAAGGTAGTTTGTTGTTCAGATTTTTGTTACTCCAATGGATGGTAGCCTTGTCATTATGGAAGGTAGTCTGTTTTCCCGATTTTTGTTACTCTAATGGATGGTAGCCTTGTCATTATGGAAGGTAGTATGTCGTTGTGATTGCTGTTAGTCCAATGGATGGTAGCCTTATCATTATGGAAAGTAGTCTATTATCGAGATTTTTGTTACTCTAATGGATGTGAGCCTTGTCATTATGGAAGGTAGTCTGTTGTCCAAAATTTTTATACTCCAATTGATGGTAGCCTTGTCATTATGGAAGGTAGTATCTTGTTGATATTTTTGTTACTCCAATGGATGGTATCCTTGTCATTATGGAAGGTAGTCTGTTGTCGTGATTTTTGTTACTCCAATGGATGGTGGCCTTGTCATTATGGAAGGTACTATGTTGTTGATATCTTTGTTACTCCAATGGATGGTAGCCTTGTCATTATGGAAGGTAGTCTCTTGTTGATATTTTTGTAACTACAATGGATGGTAGCCTTGTCATTACAGAAGGTAGTCTGTTGTAGATAACTTTGTTACTCCAACGGATGGTAGCTTAGTAATTATGGAAGGTAGTCCATTGTCGTGATTTTTGTTACTCCAATGGATGGTAGCCTTGTCATTATGGAAGGTAGTCTGTTGTCCAAAAATTTTATACTCCAATGAATGGTAACCTTGTCATTATGGAAGGTAGTCTATTGTTGATATTTTTGTTACTCCAATGGATGATAGCCTTGTAATTATGGAAGGTAGTCTGTTGTCGAGATTTTCGTTATTCTAATGGATGGTAGCCTTTTCATTATGGAAGGGAGTCTATTGTCGTGATTTTTTTTATTCCAATGGAAGGCAGCCTTGTCATTATGGAAGGTAGTATGTTGTCGATATCTTTGTTACTCCAATGGATGGTAGCCTTGTCATTATGGAAGGTAGTCTTTTGTTGAGATTTTTGTTACTCCAATGTATAGTAGCCTTGTCATTATGGAACGTAGTATATTGTCGAGATTTTTGTTATTCCAATGGATGGTAGCCTTGTCATTATGAAAGGTAGTCTATTGTCGAGATTTTTGTTACTCAAATGGATTGTATCCTTGTCATTATGGAAGGTAGTCTATTGTCGATATTTTTGTTACTCCAATGTATGGTAGCCTTGTCCATATGGAAGGTAGTCTGTTGTCGATATTTTGGTGACTACAATGGGTTGTACCCTTGTCATTATGGAAGGTAGTCTGTTGTCGAGATTTTTGTTACTCCAATGGATATTAGCCTTGTCGTTATGGAAGTTAGTATGATGTCCAGATTTTTGTTACTCCATTCGATGGTATACTTGTCATTATGAAAGGTAGTATGTTGTCGAGATTTTTGTTATTCCAATGGATGGTAGCCTTGTCATTATGGAAGGTAGTCTATTGTCATGATTTTTGTTACTCCAATAGATGGTAACCTTGTCATTATGGAAGGTAGTCTGTTGTCAAGATTTTTGTTACTCCATTGGATGGTAGCCTTGTCATTATGGAAGGTAGTCTATTGTCGAGATATTTGTTATTCCAATGGATGGTACCCTTGTCATTATGGAAGGTAGTCTGTTGTCGAGATTTTTGTTACTCCATTGGATGGTAGCCTTGTCATTATGGAAGGTAGTCTATTGTCGAGATATTTGTTATTCCAATGGATGGTAGCGTTATCATTATGGAAGGTAGTTTGTTGTCGATATTTTCGTTACTCCAATGGATGGTAGCCTTGTCATTATGGAAGGTAGTATGTTGTCAATATCTTTGTTATTCCAATGGATGGTAGCCTTGTCATTATGGAAGGTAGTCTGTTGTCGAGATTTTGGTTATTCCAATGGATGGTATCCTTGTCATTATGGAAGGTAGTTTGTTGTCGTGATTTTTGTTACTCCAATGAATGGTAGACTTGTCATTATGGAAGGTAGTTTGTTGTTCAGATTTTTGTTACTCCAATGGATGGTAGCCTTGTCATTAGGGAAGGTAGTCTATTTTCCCGATTTTTGTTACTTTAATGGATGGTAGCCTTGTCATTATGGAAGGTATATTGTCGTTGTGATTTATGTTACTCCAATGGATGGTAGCCTTATCATTATGGAAGGTAGTCTATTGTCGAGATTTTTGTTACTCTAATGGATGTGAGCCTTGTCATTATGGAAGGTAGTCTGTTTGTTGAAATTTTTTAAACTCCAATGGATGGTAGCCTTGTCATTATGGAAGGTAGTCTCTTGTTGATATTATTGTTACTCCAATAGATGGTATCCTTGTCATTATGGAAGGTACTTTGTTGTCGTGATTTTTGTTACTCCATTGGATGGTAGCCTTGTCATTATGGAAGGTAGTGTGTGGTCGAGATTTTTGTTATTCCAATGGATGGTAGCCTTGTCATTATGGAAGGTAGTCTGTTGTCGTGATTTTTGTTACTCCAATGGATGGTAGACTTGTCATTATGGAAGGTAGTTTGTTGTTCATATTTTTGTTACTCTAATGGATGGTAGCCTTGTCATTATGGAAGGTAGTCTGTTGTCCCGATTTTTGTTACTCAAATGGATGGTATCCTTGTCATTATGGAAGGTAGTCTGTCGTTGTGATTTCTGTTACTCCAATGGATGGTAACCTTATCATTATGGAAGGTAGTTTATTATCGAGATTTTTGTTACTCTAATGGATGTGAGCCTTGTCATTAAGGAAGGTAGTCTGTTGTCCAAATTTTTTATACTCCAATGGATGGTAGCCTTGTCTTTATGGAAGGTAGTCTCTTATTGATATTTTTGTTACTCTAATGGATGGTATCCTTGTCATAATGGAAGGTAGTCTGTTGTCGTGATTTTTGTTACTCCAATGGATGGTAGACTTGTCATTATGGAAGGTAGTTTGTTGTTCAGATTTTTGTTACTCCAATGGATGGTAGCCTTGTCATTATGGAAGGTAGTCTGTTGTCCCGATTTTTGTTACTCTAATGGATGGTAGCCTTGTCATTATGGAAGGTAGTCTGTCTTTGTGATTGCTGTTAGTCCAATGGATGGTAGCCTTATCATTATGGAAAGTAGTCTATTGTCGAGATTTTTGTTACTCTAATGGATGTGAGCCTTGTCATTATGGAAGGTAGTCTGTTGTCCAAAATTTTTATACTCCAATTGATGGTAGCCTTGTCATTATGGAAGGTAGTATCTTGTTGATATTTTTGTTACTCCAATGGATGGTATCCTTGTCATTATGGAAGGTAGTCTGTTGTCGTGATTTTTGTTACTCCAATGGATGGTGGCCTTGTCATTATGGAAGGTACTATGTTGTTGATATCTTTGTTACTCCAATGGATGGTAGCCTTGTCATTATAGAAGGTAGTCTCTTGTTGATATTTTTGTAACTACAATGGATGGTAGCCTTGTCATTACAGAAGGTAGTCTGTTGTAGATAACTTTGTTACTCCAACGGATGGTAGCTTAGTAACT
This sequence comes from Vicia faba, assembly GCA_948472305.1. NCBI lineage: Eukaryota > Viridiplantae > Streptophyta > Magnoliopsida > Fabales > Fabaceae > Vicia > Vicia faba. The sequence goes on from OX451739.1 coordinate 560,020,526, forward strand.
ATGGAAGGTAGTCCATTGTCGTGATTTTTGTTACTCCAATGGATGGTAGCCTTGTCATTATGGAAGGTAGTCTGTTGTCCAAAAATTTTATACTCCAATGAATGGTAACCTTGTCATTATGGAAGGTAGTCTATTGTTGATATTTTTGTTACTCCAATGGATAATAGCCTTGTAATTATGGAAGGTAGTCTGTTGACGAGATTTTCGTTATTCTAATGGATGGTAGCCTTTTCATTATGGAAGGGAGTCTATTGTCGTGATTTTTTTTATTCCAATGGAAGGCAGCCTTGTCATTATGGAAGGTAGTATGTTGTCGATATCTTTGTTACTCCAATGGATGGTAGCCTTGTCATTATGGAAGGTAGTCTTTTGTTGAGATTTTTGTTACTCCAATGTATAGTAGCCTTGTCATTATGGAACGTAGTATATTGTCGAGATTTTTGTTATTCCAATGGATGGTAGCCTTGTCATTATGAAAGGTAGTCTATTGTCGAGATTTTTGTTACTCAAATGGATTGTATCCTTGTCATTATGGAAGGTAGTCCATTGTCGATATTTTTGTTACTCCAATGTATGGTAGCCTTGTCAATATGGAAGGTAGTCTGTTGTCGAGATTTTTGTGACTACAATGGGTTGTACCCTTGTCATTATGGAAGGCAGTCTGTTGTCGAGATTTTTGTTACTCCAATGGATATTAGCCTTGTCGTTATGGAAGTTAGAATGATGTCAAGATTTTTGTTACTCCATTCGATGGTATATTTGTCATTATGAAAGGTAGTATGTTGTCGAGATTTTTGTTATTCCAATGGATGGTAGCCTTGTCATTATGGAAGGTAGTCTATTGTCATGATTTTTGTTACTCCAATAGATGTTAACCTTTTCATTATGGAAGGTAGTCTGTTGTCGAGATTTTTGTTACTCCATTGGATGGTAGCCTTGTCATTATGGAAGGTAGTCTATTGTGGAGATATTTGTTATTCCAATGGATGGTACCCTTGTCATTATGGAAGGTAGTCTGTTGTCGAGATTTTTGTTACTCCATTGGATGGTAGCCTTGTCATTATGGAAGGTAGTCTATTGTCGAGATATTTGTTATTCCAATGGATGGTAGCGTTATCATTATGGAAGGTAGTTTGTTGTCGATATTTTCGTTACTCCAATGGATGGTAGCCTTGTCATCATGGAAGGTAGTATGTTGTCAATATCTTTGTTATTCCAATGGATGGTAGCCTTGTCATTATGAAAGGTAGTCTGTTGTCGAGATTTTGGTTATTCCAATGGATGGTATCCTTGTCATTATGGAAGGTAGTCTGTTGTCGTGATTTTTGTTACTCCAATGAATGGTAGACTTGTCATTATGGAAGGTAGTTTGTTGTTCAGATTTTTGTTACTCCAATGGATGGTAGCCTTGTCATTATGGAAGGTAGTCTATTGTCCCGATTTTTGTTACTTTAATGGATGGTAGCCTTGTCATTATGGAAGGTATATTGTCGTTGTGATTTATGTTACTCCAATGGATGGTAGCCTTATCATTATGGAAGGTAGTCTATTGTCAAGATTTTTGTTACTCTAATGGACGTGAGCCTTGTCATTATGGAAGGTAGTCTGTTGTCGAAATTTTTTAAACTCCAATGGATGGTAGCCTTGTCATTATGGAAGGTAGTCTCTTGTTGATATTATTGTTAATCCAATAGATGGTATCCTTGTCATTATGGAAGGTACTTTGTTGTCGTGATTTTTGTTACTCCATTGGATGGTAGCCTTGTCATTATGGAAGGTAGTGTGTGGTGGAGATTTTTGTTATTCCAATGGATGGTAGCCTTGTCATTATGGAAGGTAGTCTGTTGTCGTGATTTTTGTTACTCCAATGGATGGTAGACTTGTCATTATGGAAGGTAGTTTGTTGTTCAGATTTTTGTTACTCTAATGGATGGTAGCCTTGTCATTATGGAAGGTAGTCTGTTGTCCCGATTTTTGTTACTCAAATGGATGGTATCCTTGTCATTATGGAAGTTAGTATGTCGTTGTGATTTCTGTTACTCCAATGGATGGTAGCCTTATCATTATGGAAGGTAGTCTATTATCGAGATTTTTGTTACTCTAATGGATGTGAGCCTTGTCATTATGGAAGGTAGTCTCTTGTCCAAATTTTTTATACTCCAATGGATGGTAGCCTTGTCATTATGGAAGGTAGTCTGTTGTCGAGATTTTTGTTACTCCAATGGATTGTAGACTTGTCATTATGGAAGGTAGTTTGTTGTTCAGATTTTTGTTACTCCAATGGATGGTAGCCTTGTCATTATGGAAGGTAGTCTGTTGTCCCGATTTTTGTTACTCTAATGGATGGTAGCCTTGTCATTATGGAAGGTAGTTTGTCGTTGTGATTTTTGTTACTCCAATGGATGGTAGCTTTATCATTATGGAAGGTAGTCTATTATCGAGATTTTTGTTACTCTAATGGATGTGAGCCTTGTCAATATTGAAGGTAGTCTGTTGTCCAAATTTTTTATACTCCAATGGATGGTAGCCTTGTCAATATGGAAGGTAGTCTCTTGTTGATATTTTTGTTACTCCAATGGATGGTATCCTTGTCATTATGGAAGGTAGTCTGTTGTCGTGATTTTTGTTACTCCAATGGATGGTAGACTTGTCATTATGGAAGGTAGTTTGTTGTCGAGATATTTGTTATTCCAATGGATGGTACCCTTGTCATTATGGAAGGTAGTTTGTTGTCGAGATTTTTGTTACTCCATTGGATGGTAGCCTTGTCATTATGGAAGGTAGTCTATTGTCGAGATATTTGTTATTCCAATGGATGGTAGCGTTATCATTATGGAAGGTAGTTTGTTGTCGATATTTTCGTTACTCCAATGGATGGTAGTAGTGGTGTAAGCCCTAGAGGCCAATACTTTTGGTACTTGTCTCGAATTATTTATTAATAATAAAAGGCATTTCTTTATTATGTTTTCCAAAATAATAAAGTCCCTAGAATGTTTTATTGGTTTAATGAAATGTTAAGTGTGACTTAATCATGAGATCCCATTAAACATAAGAAACTATTCTTAAAGTATCCATAGTCAAGCTTTAATGTGAAGTGGTATAACATTAGCGCATTAAGATTATTATGAAGATAGATTGATGATCACATCTCATGGATCGTAGATAAGGAGTTATCCAGTCTTGACATAGGTATGAATATTAGGAGTAATATTTATACTGGATTGACCCGTTATGAGAATACTACATAGAATGTTATGCAAAGTGTCATAAGTTATTCTCATGATTATAATGGTGTATACCACCCTTCGACCTGAAACCACTATGGACCCTAGATGTAGAGTCAAGTACTTTATTGCTGATCAAACGTCATCCGTAACTGGATGACTATAAAGATGGTTGATGGGTACTTCACAAAGCATGCTAAGGGACATGAGTGACCTAGATGGAATTTGCTCATCCTGCTTAACAGGATAAATGTCTAAGGGCCCAATATTGAACTGGACAAGGGTGACACAGTGTATGCCTTGTGTTCAATATAGACATGAGGGTAAAAGGGTAATTGTACAACACAAATATTATCACGGAAAAGGTTTGGTCAGATCATATGACATTTTCGTGACTTGCGTAACAGTGATGTGTTGCTAGATACCGCTCACTGTTTATTATATTAAATGTGTAATTTTATATAATTGCCAACGTCGCGAAAACCTACAGGGTCACACACATAAGGACAGGTTGATGAGAGATAGAATAAATAAGGAACACCGTAAGGTACGGTGCACTTAAGTGTAATACGGAAAGTGGTAAGGTACCATGTGGATAAGTGATATATGGTACATCATAAGGTATGATGTCCATAAGCTTAATTGGGCTTTTAGCTTATAGCCTTAATTGGGCTTTTAGCTTGTAGCCCACACGAGTGATTCTATAAATAGATCCCTTGTGATGAAGTTTTTTCACTTGATGCATTTTCGTTTTTGACTCTCTCTCTCACTCAAGGTTTCCGTTCGTGATCAGCTAGCACTGTGACCGGAAGCGATCTGTTCATGTGGACTGAGTAGAGGCGCTGTTCTTCATCAACGCTCGTGATCACGACATCAAAGGTCTGAATCGCCACAAGAGGTAAAACTTTCTATCATTGACCATGCTCATTCGTAAGGATCTCTAAAGGAAAATTTTATATTCCACTGCGTTTTGATCGCAATTTTCCTTCAGGTAGCCTTGTCATTATGGAAGGTAGTATGTGGTCAATATCTTTGTTACTCCAATGGATGGTAGCCTTGTCATTATGGAAGGTAGTCTGTTGTCGAGATTTTTTTTATTCCAATGGATGGTATCCTTGTCATTATGGAAGGTAGTCTGTTGTCGTGATTTTTGTTAATCCAATGGATGGTAGACACTTCATTATGGAAGGTAGTTTGTTGTTCATATTTTTGTTACTCCAATGGATGGTAGCCTTGTCATTATGGAAGGTAGTCTGTTGTCCCGATTTTTGTTACTCTAATGGATGGTAGCCTTGTCATTATGGAAGGTAGATTGTCGTTGTGATTTCTGTTACTCCAATGGATGGTAGCCTTATCATTATGGAAGGTAGTCTATTGTCGAGATTTTTGTTACTCTAATGGATGTGAGCCTTGTCATTATGGAAGGTAGTTTTTTGTCCAAATTGTTTATACTCCAATGGATGGTAGCCTTGTCATTATGGAAGGTAGTCTCTTGTTGATATTTTTGTTACTCCAATGGATGGTATCCTTATCATTATGGAAGGTAGTTTGTTGTCGTGATTTTTATTACTCCATTGGATGGTAGCCTTGTCATTATGGAAGGTAGTTTGTTGTCGTGATTTTTATTACTCCATTGGATGGTAGCCTTGTCATTATGGAAGGTAGTGTGTTGGCGAGATTTTTTTTATTCCAATGGATGGTAGCCTTGTCATTATGGAAGGTAGTCTATTGTCGTGAATTTTGTTACTCCAATGAATGGTAGACTTGTCATTATGGAAGGAAGTTTGTTGTTCAGATTTTTGTTACTCCAATGGATGTTAGCCTTGTCATTATGGAAGGTAGTCTGTTGTCCCGATTTTTGTTACTCAAATGGATGGTATCCTTGTCATTATGGAAGGTAGTCTGTCGTTGCAATTTCTGTTACTCCAATGGATGGTAGCCTTATATTTATGGAAGGTAGTCTATTGTCGAGATTTTTGTTACTCTAAAGGATGTGAGCCTTGTCATTATGGAAGGTAGTCTGTTGTCGTGATTTTTGTTACTCCAATGGATGGTAGACTTGTCATTATGGAAGGTAGTTTGTTGTTCATATTTTTGTTACTCCAATGGATGGTAGCCTTGTCATTATGGAAGGTAGTCTGTTGTCCCGATTTTTGTTACTCTAATGGATGGTAGCCTTGTCATTATGGAAGGTAAATTGTCGTTGTGATTTCTGTTACTCCAATGGATGGTAGCCTTGTCATTATGGAAGGTAGTCTATTGTCGAGATTTTTGTTACTCTAATGGATGTGAGCCTTGTCATTATGGAAGGTAGTTTTTTGTCCAAATTTTTTATACTCCAATGGATGGTAGCCTTGTCATTATGGAAGGTAGTCTCTTGTTGATATTTTTGTTACTCCAATGGATGGTATCCTTATCATTATGAAAGGTAGTTTGTTGTCGTGATTTTTATTACTCCATTGGATGGTAGCCTTGTCATTATGGAAGGTAGTTTGTTGTCGTGATTTTTATTACTCCATTGGATGGTAGCCTTGTCATTATGGAAGAAAGTGTGTTGGCGAGATTTTTTTTATTCCAATGGATGGTAGCCTTGTCATTATGGAAGGTAGTCTGTTGTCGTGAATTTTGTTACTCCAATGAATGGTAGACTTGTCATTATGGAAGGAAGTTTGTTGTTCAGATTTTTGTTACTCCAATGGATGTTAGCCTTGTCATTATGAAAGGTAGTCTGTTGTCCCGATTTTTGTTACTCAAATGGATGGTATCCTTGTCATTATGGAAGGTAGTCTGTCGTTGTAATTTCTGTTACTCCAATGGATGGTAGCCTTATATTTATGGAAGGTAGTCTATTGTCGAGATTTTTGTTACTCTAATGGATGTGAGCCTTGTCATTATGGAAGGTAGTCTGTTGTCCAAATTTTTTATACTCCAATGGATGCTAGCCTTTTCATTATTGAAGGTAGTCTCTTGTTGATATTTTTGTTACTCCAATTGATGGTATCATTGTCATTAGGGAAGGTAGTCTGTTGTCGTGATTTTTGTTACTCCAATGGATGGTAGACTTGTCAATATGGAAGGTAGTCTGTTGTTCAGATTTTTGTTACTCCACAGGATGGTAGCCTTGTAATTTTGGAAGGTAGTTTGTTGTCCCGATTTTTGTTACTCTAATGGATGGTAGCCTTCTCATTTTGGAAGGTAATCTGTCGTTGTGATTGCTGTTAGTCCAATGGATGGTAGCCTTATCATTATGGAAGGTAGTCTATTGTCGAGATTTTTGTTACTCTAATGGATGTGAGTCTTGTCATTATGGAAGGTAGTCTGTTGTCCAAATTTTTTATACTACAATTGATGGTAGCCTTGTCATTATGGAAAGTAGTATCTTGTTGATATTTTTGTTACTCCATTGGATTGTATCCTTGTCATTATGGAAGGTAGTCTGTTATCGTGATTTTTGTTACTCCAATGGATGGTGGCCTTGTCATTATGGAAGGTACTATGTTGTTGATATCTTTGTTACTCCAATGGATGTTAGCCTTGTCATTATGGAAGGTAGTCTGTTGTCCTGATTTTTGTTACTCAAATGGATGGTATCCTTGTCATTATGGAAGGTAGTATGTCGTTGTGATTTCTGTTACTCCAATGGATGGTAGCCTTATCATTATGGAAGGTAGTCTATTGAGGAGATTTTTGTTACTCTAATGGATGTGAGCCTTGTCATTAAGGAAGGTAGTCTGTTGTCCAAATTTTTTATACTCCAATGGATGGTAGCCTTGTCACTATGGAAGGTAGTCTCTTGTTGATATTTTTGTTACTCCAATGGATGGTATCCTTGTCATTATGGAAGGTAGTCTGTTGTCGTGATTTTTGTTACTCCAATGGATGGTAGACTTGTCATTATGGAAGGTAGTTTGTTGTCGAGATATTTGTTATTCCAATGGATGGTACCCTTGTCATTATGGAAGGTAGTTTGTTGTCGAGATTTTTGTTACTCCATTGGATGGTAGCCTTGTCATTATGGAAGGTAGTCTATTGTCGAGATATTTGTTATTCCAATGGATGGTTGCGTTATCATTATGGAAGGTAGTTTGTTGTCGATATTTTCGTTACTCCAATGGATGGTAGTGTTGGTGTAAGCCCTAGAGGCCAATACTTTTGGTACTTGTATCGAATTATTTGTTAATAATAAAAGGCATTTCTTTATTATGTTTTCCAAAATAATAAAGTCCCTAGAATGGTTTATTGGTTTAATGAAATGTTAAGTGTGACTTAATCATGAGATCCCATTAAACATAAGAAACTATTCTTAAAGTATCCATAATCAAGCTTTAATGTGAAGTGGTATAACATTAGCGCATTAAGATTATTATGAAGATAGATTGATGATCACATCTCATGGATCATAGATAAGGAGTTATCAAGTCTTGACATAGGTATGAATATTAGGAGTAATATTTATACTGGATTGACCCGTTATGAGAATACTACATAGAATGTTATGCAAAGTGTCATAAGTTATTCTCATGATGATAATGGTGTATACCACCCTTCGACCTGAAACCACTATGGACCCTAGATGTAGAGTCAAGTACTTTATTGCTGATCAAACGTCATCCGTAACTAGATGACTATAAAGATGGTTGATGTGTACTTCACAAAGCATGCTAAGGGACATGAGTGACCTAGATGGAATTTGCTCATCCTGCATAACAGGATAAATGTCTAAGGGCCCAATATTGAACTGGACATGGGTGACACAGTGTATGCCTTGTGTTCAATATAGACATGAGGGCAAAAGGGTAATTGTACAACACAAATATTATCACGGAAAAGGTTTGGTCAGATCACATGACATTTTCGTGACTTGGGTAACAGTGATGTGTTGCTAGATACCGCTCACTGTTTATTATATTAAATGTGTAATTTAATATAATTGCCAACGTCGCGAAAACCTACAGGGTCACACACATAAGGACAGGTTGATGAGAGATAGAATAAATAAGGAACACCGTAAGGTACGGTGCACTTAAGTGTAATACGGAAAGTGGTAAGGTACCACGTGGATAAGTGATATATGGTACATCATAAGGTATGATGTCCATAAGCTTAATTGGGCTTTTAGCTTATAGCCTTAATTGGGCTTTTAGCTTGTAGCCCACACGAGTGATTCTATAAATAGATCCCTTGTGATGAAGTTTTTTCACTTGATGCATTTTCGTTTTTGACTCTCTCTCTCACTCAAGGTTTCCGTTCGTGATCAGCTAGCACTGTGACCGAAAGCGATCTGTTCATGTGGACTGAGTAGAGGCGTTGTTCTTCATCAACGCTCGTGATCACGACATCAAAGGTCTGAATCGCCACAAGAGGTAAAACTTTCTATCACTGACCATGCTCATTCGTAAGGATCTCTAAAGGAAAATTTTATATTCCGCTGCGTTTTGATCGCAATTTTCCTTCAGGTAGCCTTGTCATTATGGAAGGTAGTATGTGGTCAATATCTTTGTTACTCCAATGGATGGTAGCCTTGTCATTATGGAAGGTAGTCTGTTGTCGAGATTTTTTTTATTCCAATGGATGGTATCCTTTTCATTATGGAAGGTAGTCTGTTGTCGTGATTTTTGTTACTCCAATGGATGGTAGACTTGTCATTATGGAAGGTAGTTTGTTGTTCATATTTTTGTTACTCCAATGGATGGTAGCCTTGTCATTATAGAAGGTAGTCTGTTGTCCCGATTTTTGTTACTCTAATGGATGGTAGCCTTGTCATTATGGAAGGTGGATTGTCGTTGTGATTTCTGTTACTCCAATGGATGGTAGCCTTATCATTATGGAAGGTAGTCTATTGTCGAGATTTTTGTTACTCTAATGGATGTGAGTCTTGTCATTATGGAAGGTAGTCTGTTGTCCAAATTTTTTATACTACAATTGATGGTAGCCTTGTCATTATGGAAAGTAGTATCTTGTTGATATTTTTGTTACTCCATTGGATTGTATCGTTGTCATTATGGAAGGTAGTCTGTTATCGTGATTTTTGTTACTCCAATGGATGGTGGCCTTGTCATTATGGAAGGTACTATGTTGTTGATATCTTTGTTACTCCAATGGATGTTAGCCTTGTCATTATTGAAGGTAGTCTGTTGTCCTGATTTTTGTTACTCAAATGGATGGTATCCTTGTCATTATGGAAGGTAGTATGTCGTTGTGATTTCTGTTACTCCAATGGATGGTAGCCTTATCATTATGGAAGGTAGTCTATTGAGGAGATTTTTGTTACTCTAATGGATGTGAGCCTTGTCATTAAGGAAGGTAGTCTGTTGTCCAAATTTTTTATACTCCAATGGATGGTAGCCTTGTCACTATGGAAGGTAGTCTCTTGTTGATATTTTTGTTACTCCAATGGATGGTATCCTTGTCATTATGGAAGGTAGTCTGTTGTCGTGATTTTTGTTACTCCAATGGATGATAGACTTGTCATTATGGAAGGTAGTTTGTTGTCGAGATATTTGTTATTCCAATGGATGGTACCCTTGTCATTATGGAAGGTAGTTTGTTGTCGAGATTTTTGTTACTCCATTGGATGGTAGCCTTGTCATTATGGAAGGTAGTCTATTGTCGAGATATTTGTTATTCCAATGGATGGTTGCGTTATCATTATGGAAGGTAGTTTGTTGTCGATATTTTCGTTACTCCAATGGATGGTAGTGTTGGTGTAAGCCCTAGAGGCCAATACTTTTGGTTCTTGTATCGAATTATTTATTAATAATAAAAGGCATTTCTTTATTATGTTTTCCAAAATAATAAAGTCCCTAGAATGGTTTATTGGTTTAATGAAATGTTAAGTGTGACTTAATCATGAGATCCCATTAAACATAAGAAACTATTCTTAAAGTATCCATAGTCAAGCTTTAATGTGAAGTGGTATAACATTAGCGCATTAAGATTATTATGAAGATAGATTGATGATCACATCTCATGGATCATAGATAAGGAGTTATCAAGTCTTGACATAGGTATGAATATTAGGAGTAATATTTATACTGGATTGACCCGTTATGAGAATACTACATAGAATGTTATGCAAAGTGTCATAAGTTATTCTCATGATGATAATGGTGTATACCACCCTTCGACCTGAAACCACTATGGACCCTAGATGTAGAGTCAAGTACTTTATTGTTGATCAAACGTCATCTGTAACTGGATGACTATAAAGATGGTTGATGGGTACTTCACAAAGCATGCTAAGGGACATGAGTGACCTAGATGGAATTTGCTCATCCTGCATAACAGGATAAATCTCTAAGGGCCCAATATTGAACTGGACAAGGGTGACACAGTGTATGCCTTGTGTTCAATATAGACATGAGGGCAAAAGGGTAATTGTACAACACAAATATTATCACGGAAAAGGTTTGGTCAGATCACATGACATTTTCGTGACTTGGGTAACAGTGATGTGTTGCTAGATACCGCTCATTGTTTATTATATTAAATGTGTAATTTAATATAATTGCCAACGTCGCGAAAACCTACAGGGTCACACACATAAGGACAGGTTGATGAGAGATAGAATAAATAAGGAACACCGTAAGGTACGGTGCACTTAAGTGTAATACGGAAAGTGGTAAGGTACCACGTGGATAAGTGATATATGGTACATCATAAGGTATGATGTCCATAAGCTTAATTGGGCTTTTAGCTTATAGCCTTAATTGGGCTTTTAGCTTGTAGCCCACACGAGTGATTCTATAAATAGATCCCTTGTGATGAAGTTTTTTCACTTGATGCATTTTCGTTTTTGACTCTCTCTCACTCAAGGTTTCCGTTCGTGATCAGCTAGCACTGTGACCGGAAGCGATTTGTTCGTGTGGACTGAGTAGAGGCGTTGTTCTTCATCAACGCTCGTGATCATGACATCAAAGGTCTGATTCACCACAAGAGGTAAAACTTTCTATCACTGACCATGCTCATTCGTAAGGATCTCTAAAGGAAAATTTTATATTCCGCTGCGTTTTGATCGCAATTATCCTTCAGGTAGCCTTGTCATTATGGAAGGTAGTATGTGGTCAATATCTTTGTTACTCCAATGGATGGTAGCCTTGTCATTATGGAAGGTAGTCTGTTGTCGAGATTTTTTTTATTCCAATGGATGGTATCCTTGTCATTATGGAAGGTAGTCTGTTGTCGTGATTTTTGTTACTCCAATGGATGGTAGACTTGTCATTATGGAAGGTAGTTTGTTGTTCATATTTTTGTTACTCCAATGGATGGTAGCCTTGTCATTATAGAAGGTAGTCTGTTGTCCCGATTTTTGTTACTCTAATGGATGGTAGCCTTGTCATTATGGAAGGTAGATTGTCGTTGTGATTTCTGTTACTCCAATGGATGGTAGCCTTATCATTATGGAAGGTAGTCTATTGTCGAGATTTTTGTTACTCTAATGGATGTGAGCCTTGTCATTATGGAAGGTAGTTTTTTGTCCAAATTTTTTATACTCCAATAAATGGTAGCCTTTTCATTATGGAAGGTAGTCTCTTGTTGATATTTTTGTTACTCCAATGGATGGTATCCTTATCATTATGGAAGGTAGTTTGTTGTCGTGATTTTTATTACTCCATTGGATTGTAGCCTTGTCATTATGGAAGGTAGTTTGTTGTCGTGATTTTTATTACTCCATTGGATGGTAGCCTTGTCATTATGGAAGGTAGTGTGTTGTCGAGATTTTTGTTATTCCAATGGATGGTAGCCTTGTCATTATGGAAGGTAGTCTGTTGTCGTGAATTTTGTTACTCCAATGGATGGTAGACTTGTCATTATGGAAGGAAGTTTGTTGTTCATATTTTTGTTACTCCAATGGATGTTAGCCTTGTCATTATGGAAGGTAGTCTGTTGTCCCGATTTTTGTTACTCAAATGGATGGTATCCTTGTCATTATGGAAGGTAGTCTGTCGTTGTAATTTCTGTTACTCCAATGGATGGTAGCCTTATATTTATGGAAGGTAGTCTATTGTCGAGATTTTTGTTACTCTAATGGATATGAGCCTTGTAATTATGGAAGGTAGTCTGTTGTCTAAATTTTTTATACTCCAATGGATGCTAGCCTTGTCATTATTGAAGGTAGTCTCTTGTTGATATTTTTGTTACTCCAATTGATGGTATCCTTGTCATTATGGAAGGTAGTCTGTTTTCGTGATTTTTGTTACTCCAATGGATGGTAGACTTGTCATTATGGAAGGTAGTCTGTTGTTCAGATTTTTGTTACTCCACAGGATGGTAGCCTTGTAATTTTGGAAGGTAGTTTGTTGTCCCGATTTTTGTTACTCTAATGGATGGTAGGCTTCTCATTTTGGAAGGTAATCTGTCGTTGTGATTGCTGTTAGTCCAATGGATGGTAGCCTTATCATTATGGAAGGTAGTCTATTGTCGAAATTTTTGTTACTCTAATGGATGTGAGTCTTGTCATTATGGAAGGTAGTTTGTTGTCCAAATTTTTTATACTACAATTGATGGTAGCCTTGTCATTATGGAAGGTAGTATCTTGTTGATATTTTTGTTACTCCATTGGATTGTATCCTTGTCATTATGGAAGGTAGTCCGTTATTGTGATTTTTGTTACTCTAATGGATGGTGGCCTTGTCATTATGGAAGGTACTATGTTGTTGATATCTTTGTTACTCCAATGGATGTTAGCCTTGTCATTATGGAAGGTAGTCTGTTGTCCTGATTTTTGTTACTCAAATGGATGGTATCCTTGTCATTATGGAAGGTAGTATGTCGTTGTGATTTCTGTTACTCCAATGGATGGTAGCCTTATCATTATGGAAGGTAGTCTATTGAGGAGATTTTTGTTACTCTAATGGATGTGAGCCTTGTCATTAAGGAAGGTAGTCTGTTGTCCAAATTTTTTATACTCCAATGGATGGTAGCTTTGTCTTTATGGAAGGTAGTCTCTTGTTGATATTTTTGTTACTCCAATGGATGGTATCCTTGTCATAATGGAAGGTAGTCTGTTGTCGTGATTTGTTACTCCAATGGATGGTAGACTTGTCATTATGGAAGGTAGTTTGTTGTTGAGATTTTTGTTACTCCAATGGATGGTAGCCTTGTCATTATGGAAGGTAGTCTGTTGTCCCGATTTTTGTTACTCTAATGGATGGTAGCCTTGTCATTATGGAAGGTAGTCTGTCGTTGTGATTGCTGTTAGTCCAATGGATGGTAGCCTTATCATTATGGAAAGTAGTCTATTGTCGAGATTTTTTTTACTCTAATGGATGTGAGCCTTGTCATTATGGAAGGTAGTCTGTTGTCCAAATTTTTTATACTCCAATTGATGGTAGCCTTGTCATTATGGAAGGTAGTATCTTGTTGATATTTTTGTTACTCCAATGGATGGTATCCTTGTCATTATGGAAGGTAGTCTGTTGTCGTGATTTTTGTTACTCCAATGGATGGTGGCCTTGTCATTATGGAAGGTACTATGTTGTTGATATCTTTGTTACTCCAATGGATGGTAGCCATGTCATTATGGAAGGTAGTCTCTTGTTGATATTTTTGTAACTACAATGGATGGTAGCCTTGTTATTACAGAAGGTAGTCTGTTGTAGATAACTTTGTTACTCCAATGGATGGTAGCTTAGTAATTATGGAAGGTAGTCCATTGTCGTGATTTTTGTTACTCCAATGGATGGTAGCCTTGTCATTATGGAAGGTAGTCTGTTGTCCAAAAATTTTATACTCCAATGAATGGTAACCTTTTCATTATGGAAGGTAGTCTATTGTTGATATTTTTGTTACTCCAATGGATGATAGCCTTGTAATTATGGAAGGTAGTCTGTTGTCGAGATTTTCGTTATTCTAATGGATGGTAGCCTTTTCATTATGGAAGGGACTCTATTGTCGTGATTTTTTTTAATCCAATGGAAGGCAGCCTTGTCATTATGGAAGGTAGTATGTTGTCGATATCTTTGTTACTCCAATGGATGGTAGCCTTGTCATTATGGAAGGTAGTCTTTTGTTGAGATTTTTGTTACTCCAATGTATAGTAGCCTTGTCATTATGGAACGTAGTATATTGTCGAGATTTTTGTTATTCCAATGGATGGTAGCCTTGTCATTATGAAAGGTAGTCTATTGTCGAGATTTTTGTTACTCAAATGGATTGTATCCTTGTCATTATGGAAGGTAGTCTATTGTCGATATTTTTGTTACTCCAATGTATGGTAGCCTTGTCATTATGGAAGGTAGTCTGTTGTCGAGATTTTTGTTACTCTAGTGGATATTAGCCTTGTCGTTATGGAAGTTAGTATGATGTCCAAATTTTTGTTACTCCATTCGATGGTATACTTGTCATTATGAAAGGTAGTCTGTTGTCGAGATTTTTGTTATTCCAATGGATGGTAGCCTTGTCATTATGGAAGGTAGTCTATTGTCATGATTTTTGTTACTCCAATATATGGTAACCTTGTCATTATGGAAGGTAGTCTGTTGTCGAGATTTTTGTTACTCCATTGGATGGTAGCCTTGTCATTATGGAAGGTAGTCTATTGTCGAGATATTTGTTATTCCAATGGATGGTACCCTTGTCATTATGGAAGGTAGTCTGTTGTCGAGATTTTTGTTACTCCATTGGATGGTAGCCTTGTCATTATGGAAGGTAGTCTATTGTCGAGATATTTGTTATTCCAATGGATGGTAGCGTTATCATTATGGAAGGTAGTTTGTTATCGATATTTTCGTTACTCCAATGGATGGTAGCCTTGTCATTATGGAAGGTAGTATGTTGTCAATATCTTTGTTACTCCAATGGATGGTAGCCTTGTCATTATGGAAGGTAGTCTGTTGTCGAGATTTTGGTTATTCCAATGGATGGTATCCTTGTCATTATGGAAGGTAGTCTATTATCGAGATTTTTGTTACTCTAATTGATGTGAGCCTTGTCAATATTGAAGGTAGTCTGTTGTCCAAATTTTTTATACTCCAATGGATGGTAGCCTTGTCACTATGGAAGGTAGTCTCTTGTTAATATTTTTGTTACTCCAATGGATGGTATCCTTGTCATTATGGAAGGTAGTCTGTTGTCGTGATTTTTGTTACTCCAATGGATGGTAGACTTGTCATTATGGAAGGTAGTTTGTTGTCGAGATATTTGTTATTACAATGGATGGTACCCTTGTCACTATGGAAGGTAGTTTGTTGTCGAGATTTTTGTTACTCCATTGGATGGTAGCCTTGTCATTATGGAAGGTAGTCTATTGTCGAGATATTTGTTATTCCAATGGATGGTAGCGTTATCAATATGGAAGGTAGTTTGTTGTCGATATTTTCGTTACTCCAATGGATGGTAGTGTTGGTGTAAGCCCTAGAGGCCAATACTTTTGGTACTTGTATCGAATTATTTATTAATAATAAAAGGCATTTCTTTATTATGTTTTCCAAAATAATAAAGTCCCTAGAATGGTTTATTGGTTTAATGAAATGTTAAGTGTGACTTAATCATGAGATCCCATTAAACATAAGAAACTATTCTTAAAGTATCCGTAGTCAAGCTTTAATGTGAAGTGGTATAACATTAGCGCATTAAGATTATTATGAAGATAGATTGATGATCACATCTCATGGATCATAGATAAGGAGTTATCAAGTCTTGACATAGGTATGAATATTAGGAGTAATATTTATACTAGATTGACCCGTTATGAGAATACTACATAGAATGTTATGCAAAGTGTCATAAGTTATTCTCATGATGATAATGGTGTATACCACCCTTCGACCTGAAATCACTATGGACCCTAGATGTAGAGTCAAGTACTTTATTGCTGATCAAATGTCATCCGTAACTGGATGACTATAAAGATGGTTGATGGGTACTTCACAAAGCATGCTAAGGGACATGAGTGACCTAGATGGAATTTGCTCATCCTGCATAACAGGATAAATGTCTAAGGGCCCAATATTGAACTGGACAAGGGTGACACAGTGTATGCCTTGTGTTCAATATAGACATGAGGGCAAAAGGGTAATTGTACAACACAAATATTATCACGGAAAAGGTTTGCTCATATCACATGACATTTTCGTGACTTGGGTAACAGTGATGTGTTGCTAGATACCGCTCACTGTTTATTATATTAAATGTGTAATTTAATATAATTGCCAACGTCGCGAAAACCTACAGGGTCACACACATAAGGACAGGTTGATGAGAGATAGAATAAATAAGGAACACCGTAAGGTACGGTGCACTTAAGTGTAATACGGAAAGTGGTAAGGTACCACGTGGATAAGTGATATATGGTATATCATAAGGTATGATGTCCATAAGCTTAATTGGGCTTTTAGCTTATAGCCTTAATTGGGCTTTTAGCTTGTAGCCCACACGAGTGATTCTATAAATAGATCCCTTGTGATGAAGTTTTTTCACTTGATGCATTTTCGTTTTTGACTCTTTCTCTCACTCAAGGTTTCCGTTCGTGATCAGCTAGCACTGTGATCGGAAGTGATCTGTTCGTGTGGACTGAGTAGAGGCGTTGTTCTTCATCAACGCTCGTGATCATGACATCAAAGGTCTGAATCGCCACAAGAGGTAAAACTTTCTATCACTGGCCATGCTCATTCGTAAGGATCTCTAAAGGAAAATTTTATATTCCGCTGCGTTTTGATCGCAATTTTCCTTTAGGTAGCCTTGTCATTATGGAAGGTAGTATGTGGTCAATATCTTTGTTACTCCAATGGATGGTAGCCTTGTCATTATGGAAGGTAGTCTGTTGTCGAGATTTTTTTTATTCCAATGGATGTTATCCTTGTCATTATGGAAGGTAGTCTGTTGTCGTGATTTTTATTACTCCAATGGATGGTAGACTTGTCATTATGTAAGGTAGTTTGTTGTTCATATTTTTGTTACTCCAATGGATGGTAGCCTTGTCATTATGGAAGGTAGTCTGTTGTCCCGACTTTTGTTACTCTAATGGATGGTAGCCTTGTCATTATGGAAGGTAGATTGTCATTGTGATTTCTGTTACTCCAATGGATGGTAGCCTTATCATTATGGAAGGTAGTCTATTGTCGAGATTTTTGTTACTCTAATGGATGTGAGCCTTGTCATTATGGAAGGTAGTTTTTTGTCCAAATTTTTTATACTCCAATGGATGGTAGCCTTGTTATTATGGAAGGTAGTCTCTTGTTGATATTTTTGTTACTCCAATGGATGGTATCCTTGTCATTATGGAAGGTAGTTTGTTGTCGTGATTTTTATTACTCCATTGGATGGTAGCCTTGTCATTATGGAAGGTAGTTTGTTGTCGTGATTTTTATTACTCCATTGGATGGTATCCTTGTCATTATGGAAGGTAGTGTGTTGTCGAGATTTTTGTTATTCCAATGGATGGTAGCCTTGTCATTATGGAAGGTAGTCTGTTGTCGTGAATTTTATTACTCCAATGGATGGTAGACTTGTCATTATGGAAGGAAGTTTGTTGTTCAGATTTTTGTTACTCCAATGGATGTTAGCCTTGTCATTATGGAAGGTAGTTTGTTGTCCTGATTTTTGTTACTCAAATGGATGGTATCCTTGTCATTATGGAAGGTAGTCTGTCGTTGTAATTTATGTTACTCCAATGGATGGAAGCCTTATATTTATGGAAGGAAGTCTATTGTCGAGATTTTTGTTACTCTAATGGATGTGAGCCTTGTCATTATGGAAGGTAGTCTGTTGTCCAAATTTTTTATACTCCAATGGATTCTAGCCTTGTCATTATTGAAGGTAGTCTCTTGTTGATATTTTTGTTACTCCAATTGATGGTATCCTTGTCATTATGGAAGGTAGTCTGTTGTCGTGATTTTTGTTACTCCAATGGATGGTAGACTTGTCATTATGGAAGGTAGTCTGTTGTTCAGATTTTTGTTACTCCACAGGATGGTAGCCTTGTAATTTTGGAAGGTAGTTTGTTGTCCCGATTTTTGTTACTCTAATGGATGGTAGCCTTCTCATTTTGGAAGGTAATCTGTCGTTGTGATTGCTGTTAGTCCAATGGATGGTAGCGTTATCATTATGGAAAGTAGTCTATTGTCGAGATTTTTGTTACTCTAATGGATGTGAGCCTTGTCATTATGGAAGGTAGTCTGTTGTCCAAATTTTTTATACTCCAATTGATGGTAGCCTTGTCATTATGGAAGGTAGTATCTTGTTGATATTTTTGTTACTCCAATGGATGGTATCCTTGTCATTATGGAAGGTAGTCTGTTGTCGTGATTTTTGTTACTCCAATGGATGGTGGCCTTGTCATTATGGAAGGTACTACGTTGTTGATATCTTTGTTACTCCAATGGATGGTAGCCATGTCATTATGGAAGGTAGTCTCTTGTTGATATTTTTGTACCTACAATGGATGGTAGCCTTGTCATTACAGAAGGTAGTCTGTTATAGATAACTTTGTTACTCCAATGGATGGTAGCTTAGTAATTATGGAAGGTAGTCCATTGTCGTGATTTTTGTTACTCCAATGGATGGTAGCCTTATCATTATGGAAGGTAGTTTGTTGTCCAAAAATTTTATACTCCAATGAATGGTAACCTTGTCATTATGGAAGGTATTATGTTGTTGATATCTTTGTTACTCCAATGGATGTTAGCCTTGTCATTATGGAAGGTAGTTTGTTGTCCTGATTTTTGTTACTCAAATGGATGGTATCCTTGTCATTATGGAAGGTAGTATGTCGTTGTGATTTCTGTTACTCCAATGGATGGTAGCCTTATCATTATGGAAGGTAGTCTATTGAGGAGATTTTTGTTACTCTAATGGATGTGAGCCTTGTCATTAAGGAAGGTAGTCTGTTGTCCAAATTTTTTATACTCCAATGGATGGTAGCCTTGCCTTTATGGAAGGTAGTCTCTTGTTGATATTTTTGTTACTCCAATGGATGGTATCCTTGTCATTATGGAAGGTAGTCTGTTGTCGTGATTTTTGTTACTCCAATGGATGGTAGACTTGTCATTATGGAAGGTAGTTTGTTGTTCAAATTTTTGTTACTCCAATGGATGGTAGCCTTGTCATTATGGAAGGTAGTCTGTCGTTGTGATTGATGTTAGTCCAATGGATGGTAGCCTTATCATTATGGAAAGTAGTCTATTGTCGAGATTTTTGTTACTCTAATGGATGTGAGCCTTGTCATTATGGAAGGTAGTCTGTTGTCCAAATTTTTTATACTCCAATTGATGGTAGCCTTGTCATTATGGAAGGTAGTATCTTGTTGATATTTTTGTTACTCCAATGGATGGTATCCTTGTCATTATGGAAGGTAGTCTGTTGTCGTGATTTTTGTTACTCCAATGGATGGTGGCCTTGTCATTATGGAAGGTACTATGTTGTTGATATCTTTGTTACTCCAATGGATTGTAGCCTTGTCATTATGGAAGGTAGTCTCTTGTTGATATTTTTGTAACTACAATGGATGGTAGCCTTGTCATTACAGAAGGTAGTCTGTTGTAGATAACTTTGTTACTCCAATGGATGGTAGATTAGTAATTATGGAAGGTTGTCCATTGTCGTGATTTTTGTTACTCCAATGGATGGTAGCCTTGTCATTATGGAAGGTAGTCTGTTGTACAAAAATTTTATACTCCAATGAATGGTAACCTTGTCATTAGGGAAGGTAGTCTATTGTTGATATTTTTGTTACTCCAATGGATGATAGCCTTGTAATTATGGAAGGTAGTCTGTTGTCGAGATTTTCGTTATTCTAATGGATGGTAGCCTTTTCATTATGGAAGGGAGTCTATTGTCGTGATTTTTTTTAATCCAATGGAAGGCAGCCTTGTCATTATGGAAGGTAGTATGTTGTCGATATCTTTGTTACTCCAATGGATGGTAGCCTTGTCATTATGGAAGGTAGTCTTTTGTTGAGATTTTTGTTACTCCAATGTATAGTAGCCTTGTCATTATGGAACGTAGTATATTGTCGAGATTTTTGTTATTCCAATGGATGGTAGCCTTGTCATTATGAAAGGTAGTCTATTGTCGAGATTTTTGTTACTCAAATGGATTGTATCCTTGTCATTATGGAAGGTAGTCTATTGTCGACATTTTTGTTACTCCAATGTATGGTAGCCTTGTCAATATGAAAGGTAGTCTATTGTCGAGATTTTTGTTACTACAATGGGTTGTACCCTTGTCATTATGGAAGGTAGTCTGTTGTCGAGATTTTTGTTACTCCAATGGATATTAGCCTTGTCGTTATGGAAGTTAGTATGATGTCCAGATTTTTGTTACTCCATTCGATGATATACTTGTCATTATGAAAGGTAGTCTGTTGTCGAGATTTTTGTTATTCAAATGGATGGTAGCCTTGTCATTATGGAAGGTAGTCTATTGTCATGATTTTTGTTACTCCAATAGATGGTAACCTTGTCATTATTGAAGGTAGTCTGTTGTCGAGATTTTTGTTACTCCATTGGATGGTAGCCTTGTCATTATGGAAGGTAGTCTATTGTCGAGATATTTGTTATTCCAATTGATGGTACCCTTGTCATTATGGAAGGTAGTCTGTTGTCGAGATTTTTGTTACTCCATTGGATGGTAGCCTTGTGATTATGGAAGGTAGTCTATTGTCGAGATATTTGTTATTCCAATGGAGTGTAGCGTTATCATTATGGAAGGTAGTTTGTTGTCGATATTTTCGTTACTCCAATGGATGGTAGCCTTGTCATTATGGAAGGTAGTATGTTGTCAATATCTTTGTTACTCCAATGGATGGTAGCCTTGTCATTATGGAAGGTAGTCTGTTGTTGAGATTTTTGTTACTCCAATGGATGGTAGCCTTGTCATTATGGAAGGTAGTCTATTGTCCCGATTTTTGTTACTCTAATGGATGGTAGCCTTGTCATTATGGAAGGTAGTCTGTCGTTGTGATTGCTGTTAGTCCAATGGATGGTAGCCTTATCATTATGGAAAGTAGTCTATTGTCGAGATTTTTGTTACTCTAATGGATGTGAGCCTTGTCATTATGGAAGGTAGTCTGTTGTCCAAATTTTTTATACTCCAATTGATGGTAGCCTTGTCATTATGGAAGGTAGTATCTTGTTGATATTTTTGTTACTCCAATGGATGGTATCCTTGTCATTATGGAAGGTAGTCTGTTGTCGTGATTTTTGTTACTCCAATGGATGGTGGCCTTGTCATTATGGAAGGTACTACGTTGTTGATATCTTTGTTACTCCAATGGATGGTAGCCATGTCATTATGGAAGGTAGTCTCTTGTTGATATTTGTGTACCTACAATGGATGGTAGCCTTGTCATTACAGAAGGTAGTCTGTTATAGATAACTTTGTTACTCCAATGGATGGTAGCTTAGTAATTATGGAAGGTAGTCCATTGTCGTGATTTTTGTTACTCCAATGGATGGTAGCCTTATCATTATGGAAGGTAGTCTGTTGTCCAAAAATTTTATACTCCAATGAATGGTAACCTTGTCATTATGGAAGGTATTATGTTGTTGATATCTTTGTTACTCCAATGGATGTTAGCCTTGTCATTATGGAAGGTAGTTTGTTGTCCTGATTTTTGTTACTCAAATGGATGGTATCCTTGTCATTATGGAAGGTAGTATGTCGTTGTGATTTCTGTTACTCCAATGGATGGTAGCCTTATCATTATGGAAGGTAGTCTATTGAGGAGATTTTTGTTACTCTAATGGATGTGAGCCTTGTCATTAAGGAAGGTAGTCTGTTGTCCAAATTTTTTATACTCCAATGGATGGTAGCCTTGCCTTTATGGAAGGTAGTCTCTTGTTGATATTTTTGTTACTCCAATGGATGGTATCCTTGTCATTATGGAAGGTAGTCTGTTGTCGTGATTTTTGTTACTCCAATGGATGGTAGACTTGTCATTATGGAAGGTAGTTTGTTGTTCAGATTTTTGTTACTCCAATGGATGGTAGCCTTGTCATTATGGAAGGTAGTCTGTCGTTGTGATTGCTGTTAGTCCAATGGATGGTAGCCTTATCATTATGGAAAGTAGTCTATTGTCGAGATTTTTGTTACTCTAATGGATGTGAGCCTTGTCATTATGGAAGATAGTCTGTTGTCCAAATTTTTTATACTCCAATTGATGGTAGCCTTGTCATTATGGAAGGTAGTATCTTGTTGATATTTTTGTTACTCCAATGGATGGTATCCTTGTCATTATGGAAGGTAGTCTGTTGTCGTGATTTTTGTTACTCCAATGGATGGTGGCCTTGTCATTATGGAAGGTACTATGTTGTTGATATCTTTGTTACTCCAATGGATTGTAGCCTTGTCATTATGGAAGGTAGTCTCTTGTTGATATTTTTGTAACTACAATGGATGGTAGCCTTGTCATTACAGAAGGTAGTCTGTTGTAGATAACTTTGTTACTCCAATGGATGGTAGATTAGTAATTATGGAAGGTTGTCCATTGTCGTGATTTTTGTTACTCCAATGGATGGTAGCCTTGTCATTATGGAAGGTAGTCTGTTGTACAAAAATTTTATACTCCAATGAATGGTAACCTTGTCATTAGGGAAGGTAGTCTATTGTTGATATTTTTGTTACTCCAATGGATGATAGCCTTGTAATTATGGAAGGTAGTCTGTTGTCGAGATTTTCGTTATTCTAATGGATGGTAGCCTTTTCATTATGGAAGGGAGTCTATTGTCGTGATTTTTTTTAATCCAATGGAAGGCAGCCTTGTCATTATGGAAGGTAGTATGTTGTCGATATCTTTGTTACTCCAATGGATGGTAGCCTTGTCATTATGGAAGGTAGTCTTTTGTTGAGATTTTTGTTACTCCAATGTATAGTAGCCTTGTCATTATGGAACGTAGTATATTGTCGAGATTTTTGTTATTCCAATGGATGGTAGCCTTGTCATTATGAAAGGTAGTCTATTATCGAGATTTTTGTTACTCAAATGGATTGTATCCTTGTCATTATGGAAGGTAGTCTATTGTCGACATTTTTGTTACTCCAATGTATGGTAGCCTTGTCAATATGGAAGGTAGTCTATTGTCGATATTTTTGTTACTACAATGGGTTGTACCCTTGTCATTATGGAAGGTAGTCTGTTGTCGAGATTTTTGTTACTCCAATGGATATTAGCCTTGTCGTTATGGAAGTTAGTATGATGTCCAGATTTTTGTTACTCCATTCGATGATATACTTGTCATTATGAAAGGTAGTCTGTTGTCGAGATTTTTGTTATTCAAATGGATGGTAGCCTTGTCATTATGGAAGGTAGTCTGTTGTCATGATTTTTGTTACTCCAATAGATGGTAACCTTGTCATTATTGAAGGTAGTCTGTTGTCGAGATTTTTGTTACTCCATTGGATGGTAGCCTTGTCATTATGGAAGGTAGTCTATTGTCGAGATATTTGTTATTCCAATTGATGGTACCCTTGTCATTATGGAAGGTAGTCTGTTGTCGAGATTTTTGTTACTCCATTGGATGGTAGCCTTGTCATTATGGAAGGTAGTCTATTGTCGAGATATTTGTTATTCCAATGGATGGTAGCGTTATCATTATGGAAGGTAGTTTGTTGTCGATATTTTCGTTACTCCAATGGATGGTAGCCTTGTCATTATGGAAGGTAGTATGTTGTCAATATCTTTGTTACTCCAATGGATGGTAGCCTTGTCATTATGGAAGGTAGTCTGTTGTCGAGATTTTGGTTATTCCAATGGATGGTATCCTTGTCATTATGGAAGGTATTCTGTTGTCGTGATTTTTGTTGCTCCAATGGATGGTAGACTTGTCATTATGGAAGGTAGTTTGTTGTTCATATTTTTGTTACTCCAATGGATGGTAGCCTTGTCATTATGGAAGGTAGTCTGTTGTCCCGATTTTTGTTACTTTAATGGATGGTAGCCTTGTCATTATGGAAGGTAGATTGTCGTTGTGATTTATGTTACTCCAATGGATGGTAGCCTTATCATTATGGAAGGTAGTCTATTGTCGAGATTTTTGTTACTCGAATGGATGTGAGCCTTGTCATTAAGGAAGGTAGTTTGTTGTCCAAATTTTTTATACTCCAATGGATGGTAGCCTTGTCTTTATGGAAGGTAGTCTCTTGTTGATATTTTTGTTACTCCAATGGATGGTATCCTTGTCATTATGGAAGGTAGTCTGTTGTCGTGATTTTTGTTACTCCAATGGATGGTAGCCTTGTCATTATGGAAGGTAGTCTGTTGTCCCTATTTTTGTTACTCTAATGGATGGTAGCCTTGTCATTATGGAAGGTAGTTTGTCATTGTGATTGCTGTTAGTCCAATTGATGGTAGCCTTATCATTATGGAAAGTAGTCTATTGTCGAGATTTTTGTTACTCTAATGGATGTGAGCCTTGTCATTATGGAAGGTAGTCTGTTGTCCAAATTT
Organism: Vicia faba; assembly: GCA_948472305.1. Lineage (NCBI taxonomy): Eukaryota > Viridiplantae > Streptophyta > Magnoliopsida > Fabales > Fabaceae > Vicia > Vicia faba. The sequence goes on from OX451739.1 coordinate 560,045,135, forward strand.
TTTATACTCCAATTGATGGTAGCCTTGTCATTATGGAAGGTAGTATCTTGTTGATATTTTTGTTACTCCAATGGATGGTATCCTTGTCATTATGGAAGGTAGTCTGTTGTCGTGATTTTTGTTACTCCAATGGATGGTGGCCTTGTCATTATGGAAGGTACTATGTTGTTGATATCTCTGTTACTCCAATGGATGGTAGCCTTGTCATTATGGAAGGTAGTCTCTTGTTGATATTTTTGTAACTACAATGGATGGTAGCCTTGTCATTACAGAAGGTAGTCTGTTGTAGATAACTTTGTTACTCCAATGGATGGTAGCTTAGTAATTATGGAAGGTAGTCCATTGTCGTGATTTTTGTTACTCCAATGGATGGTAGCCTTGTCATTATGGAAGGTAGTCTGTTGTCCAAAAATTTTATACTCCAATGAATGGTAACCTTGTCATTATGGAAGGTAGTCTATTGTTGATATTTTTGTTACTCCAATGGATGATAGCCTTGTAATTATGGAAGGTAGTCTGTTGTCGAGATTTTCGTTATTCTAATGGATGGTAGCCTTTTCATTATGGAAGGGAGTCTATTGTCGTGATTTTTTTTAATCCAATGGAAGGCAGCCTTGTCATTATGGAAGGTAGTATGTTGTCGATATCTTTGTTACTCCAATGGATGGTAGCCTTGTCATTATGGAAGGTAGTCTTTTGTTGAGATTTTTGTTACTCCAATGTATAGTAGCCTTGTCATTATGGAACGTAGTATATTGTCGAGATTTTTGTTATTCCAATGGATGGTAGCCTTGTCATTATGAAAGGTAGTCTATTGTCGAGATTTTTGTTACTCAAATGGATTGTATCCTTGTCATTATGGATGGTAGTCTATTGTCGATATTTTTGTTACTCCAATGTATGGTAGCCTTGTCAATATGGAAGGTAGTCTGTTGTCGAGATTTTTGTTACTACAATGGGTTGTACCCTTGTCATTATGGAAGGTAGTCTGTTGTCGAGATTTTTGTTACTCCAATGGGTATTAGCCTTGTCGTTATGGAAGTTAGTATGATGTCCAGATTTTTGTTACTCCATTCGATGGTATACTTGTCATTATGAAAGGTAGTATGTTGTCGAGATTTTTGTTATTCCAATGGATGGTAGCCTTGTCATTATGGAAGGTAGTCTATTGTCATGATTTTTGTTACTCCAATAGATGGTAACCTTGTCATTATTGAAGGTAGTCTGTTGTCGAGATTTTTGTTACTCCATTGGATGGTAGCCTTGTCATTATGGAAGGTAGTCTATTGTCGAGATATTTGTTATTCCAATTGATGGTACCCTTGTCATTATGGAAGGTAGTCTGTTGTCGAGATTTTTGTTACTCCATTGGATGGTAGCCTTGTCATTATGGAAGGTAGTCTATTGTCGAGATATTTGTTATTCCAATGGATGGTAGCGTTATCATTATGGAAGGTAGTTTGTTGTCGATATTTACGTTACTCCAATGGATGGTAGCCTTGTCATTATGGAAGGTAGTATGTTGTCAATATCTTTGTTACTCCAATGGATGGTAGCCTTGTCATTATGGAAGGTAGTCTGTTGTCGAGATTTTGGTTATTCCAATGGATGGTATCCTTGTCATTATGGAAGGTAGTCTGATGTCGTGATTTTTGTTACTCCAATGGATGGTAGACTTGTCCTTATGGAAGGTAGTTTGTTGTTCAGATTTTTGTCACTCCAATGGATGGTAGCCTTGACATTATGGAAGGTAGTCTGTTGTCACGATTTTTGTTACTTTAATGGATGGTAGCCTTGTCATTATGGAAGGTAGATTGTCGTTGTGATTTATGTTACTCCAATGGATGGTAGCCTTATCATTATGGAAGGTAGTCTATTGTCGAGATTTTTGTTACTCTAATGGATGTGAGCCTTGTCATTATGGAAGGTAGTTTGTTGTCGAAATTTTTTATACTCCAATGGATGGTAGCCTTGTCTTTATGGAAGGTAGACTCTTGTTGATATTTTTGTTACTCCAATGGATGGTATCCTTGTCATTATGGAAGGTAGTCTGTTGTCGTGATTTTTGTTACTCCAATGGATGGTAGCCTTGTCATTATGGAAGGTAGTCTGTTGTCCCTATTTTTGTTCCTCTAATGAATGGTAGACTTGTCATTATGGAAGGTAGTCTGTCGTTGTGATTGCTGTTAGTCCAATGGATGGTAGCCTTATCATTATGGAAAGTAGTCTATTGTCGAGATTTTTGTTACTCTAATGGATGTGAGCCTTGTCATTATGGAAGGTAGTGTGTTGTCCAAATTTTTTATACTCCAATTGATGGTAGCCTTGTCATTATGGAAGGTAGTATCTTGTTGATATTTTTGTTACTCCAATGGATGGTATCCTTGTCATTATGGAAGGTAGTCTGTTGTCGTGATTTTTGTTACTCCAATGGATGGTGGCCTTGTCATTATGGAAGGTACTATGTTGTTGATATCTCTGTTACTCCAATGGATGGTAGCCTTGTCATTATGGAAGGTAGTCTCTTGTTGATATTTTTGTAACTACAATGGATGGTAGCCTTGTCATTACAGAAGGTAGTCTGTTGTAGATAACTTTGTTACTCCAATGGATGGTAGCTTAGTAATTATGGAAGGTAGTCCATTGTCGTGATTTTTGTTACTCCAATGGATGGTAGCCTTGTCATTATGGAAGGTAGTCTGTTGTCCAAAAATTTTATACTCCAATGAATGGTAACCTTGTCATTATGGAAGGTAGTCTATTGTTGATATTTTTGTTACTCCAATGGATGATAGCCTTGTAATTATGGAAGGTAGTCTGTTGTCGAGATTTTCGTTATTCTAATGGATGGTAGCCTTTTCATTATGGAAGGGAATCTATTGTCGTGATTTTTTTTAATCCAATGGAAGGCAGCCTTGTCATTATGGAAGGTAGTATGTTGTCGATATCTTTGTTACTCCAATGGATGGTAGCCTTGTCATTATGGAAGGTAGTCTGTTGTCGAGATTTTGGTTATTCCAATGGATGGTATCCTTGTCATTATGGAAGGTAGTCTGATGTCATGATTTTTGTTACTCCAATGGATGGTAGACTTGTCATTATGGAAGGTAGTTTGTTGTTCAGATTTTTGTCACTCCAATGGATGGTAGCCTTGTCATTATGGAAGGTAGTCTATTGTGGATATTTTTGTTACTCCAATGTATGGTAGCCTTGTCAATATGGAAGGTAGTCTGTTGTCGAGATTTTTGTTACTACAATGGGTTGTACCCTTGTCATTATGGAAGGTAGTCTGTTGTCGAGATTTTTGTTACTCCAATGGATATTAGCCTTGTCGTTATGGAAGTTAGTATGATGTCCAGATTTTTGTTACTCCATTCGATGGTATACTTGTCATTATGAAAGGTAGTATGTTGTCGAGATTTTTGTTATTCCAATGGATGGTAGCCTTGTCATTATGGAAGGTAGTCTATTGCCATGATTTTTGTTACTCCAATAGATGGTAACCTTGTCATTATTGAAGGTAGTCTGTTGTCGAGATTTTTGTTACTCCATTGGATGGTAGCCTTGTCATTATGGAAGGTAGTCTATTGTCGAGATATTTGTTATTCCAATTGATGGTACCCTTGTCATTATGGAAGGTAGTCTGTTGTCGAGATTTTTGTTACTCCATTGGATGGTAGCCTTGTCATTATGGAAGGTAGTCTATTGTCGAGATATTTGTTATTCCAATGGATGGTAGCGTTATCATTATGGAAGGTAGTTTGTTGTCGATATTTTCGTTACTCCAATGGATGGTAGCCTTGTCATTATGGAAGGTAGTATGTTGTCAATATCTTTGTTACTCCAATGGATGGTAGCCTTGTCATTATGGAAGGTAGTCTGTTGTCGAGATTTTGGTTATTCCAATGGATGGTATCCTTGTCATTATGGAAGGTAGTCTGTTGTCGTGATTTTTGTTACTCCAATGGATGGTAGACTTGTCATTATGGAAGGTAGTTTGTTGTTCAGATTTTTGTTACTCCAATGGATGGTAGCCTTGTCATTATGGAAGGTAGTCTGTTGTCACGATTTTTGTTACTTTAATGGATGGTAGCCTTGTCATTATGGAAGGTAGATTGTCGTTGTGATTTATGTTACTCCAATGGATGGTAGCCTTATCATTATGGAAGGTAGTCTATTGTCGAGATTTTTGTTACTCTAATGGATGTGAGCCTTGTCATTATGGAAGGTAGTCTGTTGTCGAAATTTTTTAAACTCCAATGGATGGTAGCCTTGTCATTATGGAAGGTAGTCTCTTGTTGATATTATTGTTACTCCAATAGATGGTATCCTTGTCATTATGGAAGGTAGTGTGTTGTCGAGATTTTTGTTATTCCAATGGATGGTAGCCTTGTCATTATGGAAGGTAGTCTGTTGTCGTGATTTTTGTTACTCCAATGGATGGTAGACTTGTCATTATGGAAGGTAGGTTGTTGTTCAGATTTTTGTTACTCTAATGGATGGTAGCCTTGTCATTATGGAAGGTAGTCTGTTGTCTCAATTTTTGTTACTCAAATGGATGGTATCCTTGTCATTATGGAAGGTAGTCTGTCGTTGTGATTTCTGTTACTCCAATGGATGGTAGCCTTATCATTATGGAAGGTAGTCTATTATCGAGATTTTTGTTACTCTAATGGATGTGAGCCTTGTCATTATGGAAGGTAGTCTGTTGTCCAAATTTTTTATACTCTAATGGATGGTAGCCTTGTCATTATGGAAGGTAGTCTGTTGTCGAGATTTTGGTTATTCCAATGGATGGTAGCCTTGTCATTATGGAAGGTAGTCTGTTGTCGTGATTTTTGTTACTCCAATGGATGGTAGACTTGTCATTATGGAAGGTAGTTTGTTGTTCATATTTTTGTTACTCCAATGGATGGTAGCCTTGTCATTATGGAAGGTAGTCTGTTGTCCCGATTTTTTTTACTCTAATGGATGGTAGCCTTGTCATTATGGAATGTAGTTTGTCGTTGTGATTTTTGTTACTCCAATGGATGATAGCTTTATCATTATGGAAGGTAGTCTATTATCGAGATTTTTGTTACTCTAATGGATGTGAGCCTTGTCAATATTGAAGGTAGTCTGTTGTCCAAATTTTTTATACTCCAATGGATGGTAGCCTTGTCACTATGGAAGGTAGTCTCTTGTTGATATTTTTGTTACTCCAATGGATGGTATCCTTGTCATTATGGAAGGTAGTCTGTTGTCGTGATTTTTGTTACTCCAATGGATGGTAGACTTGTCATTATGGAAGGTAGTTTGTTGTTCAGATTTTTGTTACTCCAATGGATGTTAGCCTTGTCATTATGGAAGGTACTCTGTTGTCCCGATTTTTGTTACTCAAATGGATGGTATCCTTGTCATTATGGAAGGTAGTCTGTCGTTGTGATTGCTGTTAGTCCAATGGATGGTAGCCTTATCATTATGGAAAGTAGTCTATTGTCGAGATTTTTGTTACTCTAATGGATGTGAGCCTTGTCATTATGGAAGGTAGTGTGTTGTCCAAATTTTTTATACTCCAATTGATGGTAGCCTTGTCATTATGGAAGGTAGTATCTTGTTGCTATTTTTGTTACTCCAATGGATGGTATCCTTGTCATTATGGAAGGTAGTCTGTTGTCGTGATTTTTGTTACTCCAATGGATGGTGGCCTTGTCATTATGGAAGGTACTATGTTGTTGATATCTTTGTTACTCCAATGGATGGTAACCTTGTCATTATGGAAGGTAGTCTATTGTCGAGATTTTTGTTACTCCAATGGATGGTAGCCTTGTCATTATGGAAGGTAGTCTCTTGTTGATATTTTTGTTACTACAATGGATGGTAGCCTTGTCATTACAGAAGGTAGTCTGTTGTAGATAACTTTGTTACTCCAATGGATGGTAGCTTAGTAATTATGGAAGGTAGTCCGTTGTCGTGATTTTTGTTACTCCAATGGATGGTAGCCTTGTCATTATGGAAGGTAGTTTGTTGTCCAAAATTTTTATACTCCAATGAATGGTAACCTTGTCATTATGGAAGGTAGTATATTGTTCATATTTTTGTTACTCCAATGGATGATAGCCTTGTAATTATGGAAGGTAGTCTGTTGTCGAGATTTTCGTTATTCCAATGGATGGTAGCCTTTTCATTATGGAAGGGAGTCTCTTGTCGTGATTTTTGTTAATCCAATGGAAGGCATCCTTGTCATTATGGAAGGTAGTATGTTATCGATATCTTTGTTACTCCAATGAATGGTAGCCTTGTCATTATGGAAGGTAGTCTTTTGTCGATATATTTGTTACTCCAATGTATGGTAGCCTTGTCATTATGGAACTTAGTATATTATCGAGATTTTTGTTATTCCAATGGATGGTAGCCTTGTCATTATGAAAGGTAGTCTGTTGTCGAGATTTTTGTTACTCCAATGGATATTAGCCTTGTCGTTATGGAAGTTAGTATGATGTCCAGATTTTTCTTACTCCATTCGATGGTAGCCTTGTCATTATGAAAGGTAGTCTGTTGTCGAGATTTTTGTTATTCCAATGGATGGTAGCCTTGTTATTATGGAAGGTAGTCTATTGTCATGATTTTTGTTACTCCAATAGATGGTAACCTTGTCATTATGGAAGGTAGTCTATTGTCGAGATTTTTGTTACTCCATTGGATGGTAGCCTTGTCATTATGGAATGTAGTCTATTGTCGAGATATTTGTTATTCCAATGGATGGTACCGTTGTCATTATGGAAGGTAGTCTGTTGTCGAGATTTTTGTTACTCCATTGGATGGTAGCCTTGTCATTATGGAAGGTAGTCTATTGTCGAGATATTTGTTATTCCAATGGATGGTAGCGTTATCATTATGGAAGGAAGTTTATTATCGATATTTTCGTTACTCCAATGGATGGTAGCCTTGTCATTATGGAAGGTAGTCTGTTGTCGAGATTTTTGTTATTCCAATGGATGGTAGCCTTGTCATTATGGAACGTAGTCTGTTGTCGTGATTTTTGTTACTCCAATGGATGGTAGACTTGTCATTATGGAAGGTAGTTTATTGTTCAAATTTTTGTTACTCCAATGGATGGTAGCCTTGTCATTATGGAAGGTAGTCTGTTGTCCCGATTTTTCTTACTCTAATGGATGGTAGCCTTGTCATTATGGAAGGTAGATTGTCGTTGTGATTTCTGTTACTCCAATGGATGGTAGCCTTATCATTATGGAAGGTAGTCTATTGTCGAGATTTTTGTTAGTCTAATGGCTGTGAGCCTTGTCATTATGGAAGGTAGTCTGTTGTCGAAATTTTTTAAACTCCAATGGATGGTAGCCTTGTCATTATGGAAGGTAGTCTCTTGTTGATATTTTTGTTACTCCAATGGATGGTATCCTTATCATTATGGAAGGTAGTTTGTTGTCGTGATTTTTGTTACTCCATTGGATGGTAGCCTTGTCATTATGGAAGGTAGTGTGTTGTCGAGAATTTTGTTATTCCAATGGATGGTAGCCTTGTCATTATGGAAGGTACTCTGTTGTCGTGATTTTTGTTACTCCAATGGATGGTAGACTTTTCATTATGGAAGGTAGTTTGTTGTTCAGATTTTTGTTACTCTAATGGATGGTAGCCTTGTCATTATGGAAGGTAGTCTGTTGTCCCGATTTTTGTTACTCAAATGGATGGTATCCTTGTCATTATGGAAGGTAGTCTGTCGTTGTGATTTCTGTTACTCCAATGGATGGTAGCCTTATCATTATGGAAGGTAGTCTATTATCGAGATTTTTGTTACTCAAATGGATGTGAGCCTTGTCATTATGGAAGGTAGTCTGTTGTCCAAAATTTTTATACTCCAATGGATGGTAGCCTTGTCATTATGGAAGGTAGTATGTTGTCGAGATTTTTGTTATTCCAATGGATGGTAGCCTTGTCATTATGGAAGGTAGTCTGTTGTCGTGATTTTTGTTACTCCAATGGATGGTAGACTTGTCATTATGGAAGGTAGTTTGTTGTTCAGATTTTTGTTACTCCAATGGATGGTAACCTTGTCATTATTGAAGGTAATCTGTTGTCCCGATTTTTGTTACCCTAATGGATGGTAGCCTTGTCATTATGGAAGGTAGTTTGTCGTTGTGATTTCCGTTACTCCAATGGATGGTAGCCTTATCATTATGGAAGGTAGTCTATTGTCGAGATTTTTGTTACTCTAATGGATGTGAGCCTTGTCAATATTGAAGGTAGTCTGTTGTCCAAATTGTTTATACTCCAAAGGATGGTAGCCTTGTCACTATGGAAGGTAGTCTCTTGTTGATATTTTTGTTACTCCAATGGATGGTATCCTTGTCATTATGGAAGGTAGTCTATTGTCGTGATTTTTGTTACTCCAATGGATGGTGGCCTTGTCATTATGGAAGGTACTATGTTGTTGATATCTTTGTTACTCCAATGGATTGTAACCATGTCATTATGGAAGGTAGTCTGTTGTCGAGATTTTTGTTACTCCAATGGATGGTAGCCTTGTCATTATAGAAGGTAGTCACTTGTTGATATTTTTGTTACTCCAATGGATGGTAGCCTTGTCATTATGGATGGTAGTCTGTTGTAGATAACTTTGTTACTCCAATGGATGGTAGCTGAGTAATTATGGAAGGTAGTCCGTTGTCGTGATTTTTGTTACTCCAATGGATGATAGCCTTGTCATTATGGAAGGTAGTCTGTTGTCCAAAATCTTTATACTCCAACGAATGGTAACCTTGTCATTATGGAAGGTAGTCTATTATTGATATTTTTGTTACTCCAATGGATGGTAGCCTTGTAATTATGGAAGGTAGTCTGTTGTCGAGATTTTCATTAGTCCAATGGATGGTAGCCTTTTCATTATGGAAGGTAGTCTATTGTCGGGATTTTTGTTAATCCAATGGAAGGAAGCCTTGTCATTATGGAAGGTAGTATGTTGTCGATATCTTTGTTACTCCAATGGATGGTAGCCTTGTCATTATGGAAGGTAGTCTTTTGTCGAGATTTTTGTTACTCTAATGTATGGTAGCCTTATCATTATGGAACATAGTATATTATCGAGATTTTTGTTATTCCAATGGATGGTAGCCTTGTCATTATGAAAGGAAGTCTATTGTCGAGATTTTTGTTACTCAAATGGATTGTATCCTTGTTATTATGGAAGGTACTCTATTGTCGATATTTTTGTTACTCCAATGGATGGTAGCCTTGTCAATATCGAAGGTAGTCTGTTGTCGAGATTTTTGTTACTACAATGGATTGTAGCCTTGTCATTATTAAAGGTAGTCTGTTGTCAAGATTTTTGTTACTACAATTGAATGTAGCCTTGTCATTATGGAAGTTAGTCTTTTATCAATATCTTTATTACTCCAATGGATGGTAGCCTTATCATTATGGAAGTTAGTCTATTGTCGAGATTTTTGTTATTCCAATGGATGGTACCCTTGTAATTATGGAAGGTAGTCTGTTGTCGAGATTTTTGTTACTCCAATGGATATTAGCCTTGTCGTTATGGAAGTTAGTATGATGTCCAAATTATTGTTACTCCATTCGATGGTAGCCTCGTTATAATGAAAGGTAGTCTGTTGTCGAGATTTTTGTTATTCCAATGGATTGTAGCCTTGTCATTATCGAAGGTAGTCTATTGTCGTGATTTTTCTTACTCCAATTGATAGTAGCCTTGTCATTATGGAAGGTAGTCTGTTGTCCAGATTTTTGTTACTCCAATTGATAATACCCTTGTCATTATGGAAAGTAGTCTATTGTCGATATTTTTGTTACTCCAATGGATGGTAACCTTGTCATTATGGAAGGTAGTCTATTGTTGATATTTTTGTTACTCCAATGGATTGTAGCCTTGAAATTATGGAAGGTAGTCTGTTGTCGAGATTTTCGTTATTCCAATAGATGGTAGACTTTTCATTATGGAAGGTAGCCTATTTTCGGGATTTTTGTTAATCCAATGGAAGGCAGCCTTGTCATTATGGAAGGTAGTATGTTGTCGATATCTTTGTTACTCCAATGGATGGTAGCCTTGTCATTATGGAAGGTAGTCTTTTGTCGAGATTTTTGTTACTCTAATGTATGGTAGCCTTGTCATTATGGAACATAGTATATTGTCGAGATTTTTGTTATTCCAATGGATGGTAGCCTTGTCATTATGAAAGGTAGTCTATTGTCGAGATTTTTGGTACTCAAATGGATTGTATCCTTGTCATTATGGAAGGTAGTCTATTGTCGATATTTTTGTTACTCCAATGGATGGTAGCCTTGTCAATATGGAAGGTAGTCTGTTCTCGAGATTTTTGTTACTACAATGGGTTGTACCCTTGTCATTATGGAAGGTAGTCTATTGTCGATATATTTGTTACTCCAATGGATATTAGCCTTGTTGTTATGGAAGTTAGTATGATGTCCAGATTTTTGTTACTCCATTCGATGGTAGCCTTGTCATTATGAAAGGTAGTCTGTTGTCGAGATTTTTGTTATTCCAATGGATGGTAGCCTTGTCATTATGGAAGGTAGTCTATTGTCATGATTTTTGTTACTCTAATAGATGGTAACCTTGTCATTATGGAAGGTAGTCTGTTGTCGAGATTTTTGTTACTCCATTGGATGGTAGCCTTTTCATTATGGAAGGTAGTCTATTGTCGAGATATTTGTTATTCCAATGGATGGTACCGTTGTCATTATGGAAGGTAGTCTGTTGTCGAGATTTTTGTTACTCCATTGGATGGTAGCCTTGTCATTATGGAAGGTAGTCTATTGTCGAGATATTTGTTATTCCAATGGATGGTAGCGTTATCATTATGGAAGGTAGTTTGTTGTCGATATTTTCGTTACTCCAATGGATGGTAGCCTTGTCATTATGGATGGTAGTATGTTGTCAATATCTTTGTTACTCCAATGGATGGTAGCCGTGTCATTATGGAAGGTAGTCTGTTGACGAGATTTTTGTTATTCCAATGGATGGTAGCCTTGTCATTATGGAAGGTAGTCTGTTGTCGTGATTTTTGTTACTCCAATGGATGGTAGACTTGTCATTATGGAAGGTAGTTTATTGTTCAAATTTTTGTTACTCCAATGGATGGTAGCCTTGTCATTATGGAAGGTAGTCTGTTGTCCCGATTTTTCTTACTCTAATGGATGGTAGCCTTGTCATTATGGAAGGTAGATTGTCGTTGTGATTTCTGTTACTCCAATGGATGGTAGCCTTATCATTATGGAAGGTAGTCTATTGTCGAGATTTTTGTTACTCTAATGGATGTGAGCCTTGTCATTATGGAAGGTAGTCTGTTGTCGAAATTTTTTAAACTCCAATGGATGGTAGCCTTGTCATTATGGAAGGTAGTCTCTTGTTGATATTTTTGTTACTCCAATGGATGGTATCCTTATCATTATGGAAGGTAGTTTGTTGTCGTGATTTTTGTTACTCCATTGGATGGTAGCCTTGTCATTATGGAAGGTAGTCTGTTGTCGAGATTTTTGTTATTCCAATGGATGGTAGCCTTGTCATTATGGAAGGTAGTCTGTTGTCGTGATTTTTGTTACTCCAATGGATGGTAGACTTGTCATTATGGAAGGTAGTTTGTTGTTCAGATTTTTGTTACTCCAATGGATGGTAACCTTGTCATTATGGAAGGTAATCTGTTGTCCCGATTTTTGTTACTCTAATGGATGGTAGCCTTGTCATTATGGAAGGTAGTTTGTCGTTGTGATTTCCGTTACTCCAATGGATGGTAGCCTTATCATTAGGGAAGGTAGTCTATTGTCGAGATTTTTGTTACTCTAATGGATGTGAGCCTTGTCAATATTGAAGGTAGTCTGTTGTCCAAATTGTTTATACTCCAATGGATGATAGCCTTGTCACTATGGAAGGTAGTCTCTTGTTGATATTTTTGTTACTCCAATGGATGGTATCCTTGTCATTATGGAAGGTAGTCTATTGTCGTGATTTTTGTTACTCCAATGGATGGTGGCCTTGTCATTATGGAAGGTACTATGTTGTTGATATCTTTGTTACTCCAATGGATTGTAACCATGTCATTATGGAAGGTAGTCTGTTGTCGAGATTTTTGTTACTCCAATGGATGGTAGCCTTGTCATTATGGAAGGTAGTCACTTGTTGATATTTTTGTTACTCCAATGTATGGTAGCCTTGTCATTATGGAAGGTAGTCTGTTGTAGATAACTTTGTTACTCCAATGGATGGTAGCTTAGTAATTACGGAAGGTAGTCCGTTGTCGTGATTTTTGTTACTCCAATGGATGGTAGCCTTGTCATTATGGAAGGTAGTCTGTTGTCCAAAAATTTTATACTCCAACGAATTGTAACCTTGTCATTATGGAAGGTAGTCTATTATTGATATTTTTGTTACTCCAATGGATGGTAGCCTTGTAATTATGGAAGGTAGTCTGTTGTCGAGATTTTCATTAGTCCAATGGATGGTAGCCTTTTCATTATGGAAGGTAGTCTATTGTCGGGATTTTTGTTAATCCAATGGAAGGCAGCCTTGTCATTATGGAAGGTAGTATGTTGTCGATATCTTTGTTACTCCAATGGATGGTAGCCTTGTCATTATGGAAGGTAGTCTTTTGTCGAGATTTTTGTTACTCTAATGTATGGTAGCCTTATCATTATGGAACGTAGTATATTATCGAGATTTTTGTTATTCCATTGGATGGTAGCCTTGTCATTATGAAAGGTAGTCTATTATCGAGATTTTTGTTACTTAAATGGATGGTAGCCTCGTTATTATGAAAGGTAGTCTGTTGTCGAGATTTTTGTTATTCCAATGGATTGTAGCCTTGTCATTATCGAAGGTAGTCTATTGTCGTGATTTTTCTTACTCCAATTGATAGTAGCCTTGTCATTATGGAAGGTAGTCTGTTGTCCAGATTTTTGTTACTCCAATTGATAATACCCTTGTCATTATGGAAGGTAGTCTATTGTCGATATTTTTGTTACTCCAATGGATGGTAACCTTGTCATTATGGAAGGTAGTCTATTGTTGATATTTTTGTTACTCCAATGGATGGTAGCCTTGTAATTATGGAAGGTAGTCTGTTGTCAAGATTTTCGTTATTCCAATAGATGGTAGCCTTTTCATTATGGAAGGTAGCCTATTGTCGGGATTTTTGTTAATCCAATGGAAGGCAGCCTTGTCATTATGGAAGGTAGTATGTTGTCGATATCTTTGTTACTCCAATGGATGGTAGCCTTGTCATTATGGAAGGTAGTCTTTTGTCGAGATTTTTGTTACTCTAATGTATGGTAGCCTTGTCATTATGGAACATAGTATATTGTCGAGATTTTTGTTATTCCAATGGATGGTAGCCTTGTCATTATGAAAGGTAGTCTATTGTCGAGATTTTTGTTACTCAAATGGATTGTATCCTTGTCATTATGGAAGGTAGTCTATTGTCGATATTTTTGTTACTTCAATGGATTGTAGCCTTGTCAATATGGAAGGTAGTCTAATGTCGAGATTTTTGTAACTACAATGGATTGTAGCCTTGTCACTATTGAAGGTAGTCTGTTGTCAAGATTTTTGTTACTACAATTGATTGTAGCCTTGTTATTATGGAAGTTAGTCTATTATCAATATCTTTGTTACTCCAATGGATGGTAGCCTTGTCATTATGGAAGGTAGTCTATTGTCGAGATTTTTGTTATTACAATGGATGGTAGCCTTGTCATTATGGAAGGTAGTCTGTTGTCGTGATTTTTGTTACTCCAATGGATGGTAGACTTGTCATTATGGAAGGTAGTTTGTTGTTCAGATTTTTGTTACTCCAATGGATGGTAGCCTTGTCATTATGGAAGGTAGTTTGTTGTCCCGATTTTTGTTACTCTAATGGATAGTAGCCTTGTCATTATGGAAGGTAGTTTGTCATTGTGATTTCTGTTACTCCAATGGATGGTAGCCTTATCATTATGGAAGGTAGTCTATTGTCGAGATTTTTGTTATTCCAATGGATGGTACCCTTGTCATTATGGAAGGTAGTCTGTTGTCGAGATTTTTGTTACTCCAATGTATATTAGCCTTGTCGTTATGGAAGTTAGTATGATGTCCAGATTATTGTTACTCCATTCGATGGTAGCCTTGTCATTATGAAAGGTAGTCTGTTGTCGAGATTTTTGTTATTCCAATGGATTGTAGCCTTGTCATTATCAAAGGTAGTCTATTGTCGTGATTTTTCTTACTCCAATTAATAGTAGCCTTGTCATTATGGAAGGTAGTCTGTTGTCCAGATTTTTTTACTCCCATTGATAATACCCTTGTCATTATGGAAGGTAGTCTATTGTCGATATTTTTGTTACTCCAATGGATGGTAACCTTGTCATTTTTGTTAATCCAATGGAAGGCAGCCTTGTCATTATGGAAGGTAGTATGTTGTCGATATCTTTGTTACTCCAATGGATGGTAGCCTTGTCATTATGGAAGGTAGTCTTTTGTCGAGATTTTTGTTACTCTAATGTATGGTAGCCTTGTCATTATGGAACATAGTATATTGTCGAGATTTTTGTTATTCCAATGGATGGTAGCCTTGTCATTATGAAAGGTAGTCTATTGTCGAGATTTTTGTTACTCAAATGGATTGTATCCTTGTCATTATGGAAGGTAGTCTATTGTCGATATTTTTGTTACTTCAATGGATTGTAGCCTTGTCAATATGGAAGGTAGTCTAATGTCGAGATTTTTGTAACTACAATGGATTGTAGCCTTGTCACTATTGAAGGTAGTCTGTTGTCAAGATTTTTGTTACTACAATTGATTGTAGCCTTGTTATTATGGAAGTTAGTCTATTATCAATATCTTTGTTACTCCAATGGATGGTAGCCTTGTCATTATGGAAGGTAGTCTATTGTCGAGATTTTTGTTATTACAATGGATGGTAGCCTTGTCATTATGGAAGGTAGTCTGTTGTCGTGATTTTTGTTACTCCAATGGATGGTAGACTTGTCATTATGGAAGGTAGTTTGTTGTTCAGATTTTTGTTACTCCAGTGGATGGTAGCCTTGTCATTATGGAAGGTAGTTTGTTGTCCCGATTTTTGTTACTCTAATGGATAGTAGCCTTGTCATTATGGAAGGTAGTTTGTCATTGTGATTTCTGTTACTCCAATGGATGGTAGCCTTATCATTATGGAAGGTAGTCTATTGTCGAGATTTTTGTTATTCCAATGGATGGTACCCTTGTCATTATGGAAGGTAGTCTGTTGTCGAGATTTTTGTTACTCCAATGTATATTAGCCTTGTCGTTATGGAAGTTAGTATGATGTCCAGATTATTGTTACTCCATTCGATGGTAGCCTTGTCATTATGAAAGGTAGTCTGTTGTCGAGATTTTTGTTATTCCAATGGATTGTAGCCTTGTCATTATCAAAGGTAGTCTATTGTCGTGATTTTTCTTACTCCAATTAATAGTAGCCTTGTCATTATGGAAGGTAGTCTGTTGTCCAGATTTTTTTACTCCCATTGATAATACCCTTGTCATTATGGAAGGTAGTCTATTGTCGATATTTTTGTTACTCCAATGGATGGTAACCTTGTCATTTTTGTTAATCCAATGGAAGGCAGCCTTGTCATTATGGAAGGTAGTATGTTGTCGATATCTTTGTTACTCCAATGGATGGTAGCCTTGTCATTATGGAAGATAGTCTTTTGTCGATATTTTTGTTACTCTAATGTATGGTAGCCTTGTCGTTATGGAATGTATTATATTGTCGAGATTTTTGTTATTCCAATGGATGGTAGCCTTGTCATTATGAAAGGTAGTCTATTGTTGAGATTTTTGTTACTCAAATGGATTGTATCCTTGTCATTATGTAAGGTAGTCTATTGTCGATATTTTTGTTACTTCAATGGATGGTAGCCTTGTCAATATGGAAGGTAGTCTGTTGTCGAGATTTTTGTTACTACAATAGATTGTAGCCTTGTCATTATTGAAGGTAGTCTGTTGTCAAGATTTTTGTTACTACAATTGATTGTAGCCTTGTCATTATGGAAGTTAGTCTATTATCAATAACTTTGTTACTCCAATGGATGGTAGCCTTGTCATTATGGAAGGTAGTCTGTTGTCGAGATTTTTGTTATTCCAATGGATGGTAGCCTTGTCATTATGGAAGGTAGTCTGTTGTCGTGATTTTTGTTATTCCAATGGATGGTAGACTTGTCATTATGGAAGGTAGTTTGTTGTTCAGGTTTTTGTTACTCCAATGGATGGTAGCCTTGTCATTATGGAAGGTAGTCTGTTATCCCTATTTTTGTTACTCTAATGGATTGTAGCCTTGCCATTATGGAAGGTAGTTTGTCATTGTGATTTCTGTTACTCCAATGGATGGTAGCCTTATCATTATGGAAGGTAGTCTATTGTCGAGATTTTTGTTATTCTAATGGATGTGAGGTTTTGTCAATATTGAAGGTAGTCTGTTGTCCAAATTTTTTATACTTCAATGGATGGTAGCCTTGTCACTATGGAAGGTAGTCTCTCATTGATATTTTTGTTACTCCAATGGATGGTATCCTTGTCATTATGGAAGGTAGTCTGTTGTCGTGATTTTTGTTACACCAATGGATTGTAGCCTTGTCATTATCGAAGGTAGTCTATTGTCGTGATTTTTCTTACTCCAATTAATAGTAGCCTTGTCATTATGGAAGGTAGTCTGTTGTCCAGATTTTTTTTACTCCAATTGATAATACCCTTTTCATTATGGAAGGTAGTCTATTGTCGATATTTTTGTTACTCCAATGGATGGTAACCTTGTCATTTTTGTTAATCCAATGGAAGGCAGCCTTGTCATTATGGAAGGTAGTATGTTGTCGATATCTTTGTTACTCCAATGGATGGTAGCCTTGTCATTATGGAAGATAGTCTTTTGTCGAGATTTTTGTTACTCTAATGTATGGTAGCCTTGTCATTATGGAACATATTATATTGTCGAGATTTTTGTTATTCCAATGGATGGTAGCCTTGTCATTATGAAAGGTAGTCTATTGTTGAGATTTTTGTTACTCAAATGGATTGTATCCTTGTCATTATGTAAGGTAGTCTATTGTCGATATTTTTGTTACTTCAATGGATGGTAGCCTTGTCAATATGGAAGGTAGTCTGTTGTCGAGATTTTTGTTACTACAATAGATTGTAGCCTTGTCATTATTGAAGGTAGTCTGTTGTCAAGATTTTTGTTACTACAATTGATTGTAGCCTTGTCATTATGGAAGTTAGTCTATTATCAATAACTTTGTTACTCCAATGGATGGTAGCCTTGTCATTATGGAAGGTAGTCTGTTGTCGAGATTTTTGTTATTCCAATGGATGGTAGCCTTGTCATTATGGAAGGTAGTCTGTTGTCGTGATTTTTGTTATTCCAATGGATGGTAGACTTGTCATTATGGAAGGTAGTTTGTTGTTCAGGTTTTTGTTACTCCAATGGATGGTAGCCTTGTCATTATGGAAGGTAGTCTGTTATCCCTATTTTTGTTACTCTAATGGATTGTAGCCTTGCCATTATGGAAGGTAGTTTGTCATTGTGATTTCTGTTACTCCAATGGATGGTAGCCTTATCATTATGGAAGGTAGTCTATTGTCGAGATTTTTGTTATTCTAATGGATGTGAGGTTTTGTCAATATTGAAGGTAGTCTGTTGTCCAAATTTTTTATACTTCAATGGATGGTAGCCTTGTCACTATGGAAGGTAGTCTCTCATTGATATTTTTGTTACTCCAATGGATGGTATCCTTGTCATTATGGAAGGTAGTCTGTTGTCGTGATTTTTGTTACACCAATGGATTGTAGCCTTGTCATTATCGAAGGTAGTCTATTGTCGTGATTTTTCTTACTCCAATTAATAGTAGCCTTGTCATTATGGAAGGTAGTCTGTTGTCCAGATTTTTTTTACTCCAATTGATAATACCCTTGTCATTATGGAAGGTAGTCTATTGTCGATATTTTTGTTACTCCAATGGATGGTAACCTTGTCATTTTTGTTAATCCAATGGAAGGCAGCCTTGTCATTATGGAAGGTAGTATGTTGTCGATATCTTTGTTACTCCAATGGATGGTAGCCTTGTCATTATGGAAGATAGTCTTTTGTCGAGATTTTTGTTACTCTAATGTATGGTAGCCTTGTCATTATGGAACATATTATATTGTCGAGATTTTTGTTATTCCAATGGATGGTAGCCTTGTCATTATGAAAGCTAGTCTATTGTTGAGATTTTTGTTACTCAAATGGATTGTATCCTTGTCATTATGTAAGGTAGTCTATTGTCGATATTTTTGTTACTTCAATGGATGGTAGCCTTGTCAATATGGAAGGTAGTCTGTTGTCGAGATTTTTGTTACTACAATAGATTGTAGCCTTGTCATTATTGAAGGTAGTCTGTTGTCAAGATTTTTGTTACTACAATTGATTGTAGCCTTGTCATTATGGAAGTTAGTCTATTATCAATAACTTTGTTACTCCAATGGATGGTAGCCTTGTCATAATGGAAGGTAGTCTGTTGTCGTGATTTTTGTTATTCCAATGGATGGTAGACTTGTCATTATGGAAGGTAGTTTGTTGTTCAGGTTTTTGTTACTCCAATGGATGGTAGCCTTGTCATTATGGAAGGTAGTCTGTTATCCCTATTTTTTTTACTCTAATGGATTGTAGCCTTGCCATTATGGAAGGTAGTTTGTCATTGTGATTTCTGTTACTCCAATGGATGGTAGCCTTATCATTATGGAAGGTAGTCTATTGTCGAGATTTTTTTTATTCTAATGGATGTGAGGTTTTGTCAATATTGAAGGTAGTCTGTTGTCCAAATTTTTTATACTCCAATGGATGGTAGCCTTGTCACTATGGAAGGTAGTCTCTTATTGATATTTTTGTTACTCCAATGGATGGTATCCTTGTCATTATGCAAGGTAGTCTGTTGTCGTGATTTTTCTTACTCCAATGGAAGGCAGCCTTGTCATTATGGAAGGTAGTATGTTGTCGATATCTTTGTTACTCCAATGGATGGTAGCCTTGTCATTATGGAAGGTAGTCTTTTGTCGAGATTTTTGTTACTCTAATGTATGGTAGCCTTGTCATTATCGAACATAGTATATTTTAGAGATTTTTGTTATTCCAATGGATGGTAGCCTTGTCATTATGAAAGCTAGTCTATTGTCGAGATTTTTGTTACTCAAATGGATTGTATCCTTGTCATTATGTAAGGTAGTCTATTGTCGATATTTTTGTTACTTCAATGGATGGTAGCCTTGTCAATATGGAAGGTAGTCTGTTGTCGAGATTTTTGTTACTACAATGGATTATAGCCTTGTCATTATTGAAGGTAGTCTGTTGTCAAGATTTTTGTTACTACAATTGATTGTAGCCTTGTCATTATGGAAGTTAGTCTATTATCAATAACTTTGTTACTCCAATGGATGGTAGCCTTGTCATAATGGAAGGTAGTCTATTGTCGTGATTTTTGTTATTCCAATGGATGGTAGACTTGTCATTATGGAAGGTAGTTTGTTGTTCAGGTTTTTGTTACTCCAATGGATGGTAGCCTTGTCATTATGGAAGGTAGTCTGTTATCCCTATTTTTGTTACTCTAATGGATTGTAGCCTTGCCATTATGGAAGGTAGTTTGTCATTGTGATTTCTGTTACTCCAATGGATGGTAGCCTTATCATTATGGAAGGTAGTCTATTGTCGAGATTTTTGTTATTCTAATGGATGTGAGGTTTTGTCAATATTGAAGGTAGTCTGTTGTCCAAATTTTGTATACTTCAATGGATGGTAGCCTTGTCACTATGGAAGGTAGTCTCTCATTGATATTTTTGTTACTCCAATGGATGGTATCCTTGTCATTATGGAAGGTAGTCTGTTGTCGTGATTTTTGTTACACCAATGGATTGTAGCCTTGTCATTATCGAGGGTAGTCTATTGTCGTGATTTTTCTTACTCCAATTAATAGTAGCCTTGTCATTATGGAAGGTATTCTGTTGTCCAGATTTTTTTTACTCCAATTGATAATACCCTTGTCATTATGGAAGGTAGTCTATTGTCGATATTTTTGTTACTCCAATGGATGGTAACCTTGTCATTTTTGTTAATCCAATGGAAGGCAGCCTTGTCATTATGGAAGGTAGTATGTTGTTGATATCTTTGTTACTCCAATGGATGGTAGCCTTGTCATTATGGAAGATAGTCTTTTGTCGAGATTTTTGTTACTCTAATGTATGGTAGCCTTGTCATTATGGAACATATTATATTGTCGAGATTTTTGTTATTCCAATGGATGGTAGCCTTGTCATTATGAAAGCTAGTCTATTGTTGAGATTTTTGTTACTCAAATGGATTGTATCCTTGTCATTATATAAGGTAGTCTATTGTCGATATTTTTGTTACTTCAATGGATGGTAGCCTTGTCAATATGGAAGGTAGTCTGTTGTCGAGATTTTTGTTACTACAATAGATTGTAGCCTTGTCATTATTGAAGGTAGTCTGTTGTCAAGATTTTTGTTACTACAATTGATTGTAGCCTTGTCATTATGGAAGTTAGTCTATTATCAATAACTTTGTTACTCCAATGGATGGTAGCCTTGTCATAATGGAAGGTAGTCTGTTGTCGTGATTTTTGTTATTCCAATGGATGGTAGACTTGTCATTATGGAAGGTAGTTTGTTGTTCAGGTTTTTGTTACTCCAATGGATGGTAGCCTTGTCATTATGGAAGGTAGTCTGTTATCCCTATTTTTTTTACTCTAATGGATTGTAGCCTTGCCATTATGGAAGGTAGTTTGTCATTGTGATTTCTGTTACTCCAATGGATGGTAGCCTTATCATTATGGAAGGTAGTCTATTGTCGAGATTTTTTTTATTCTAATGGATGTGAGGTTTTGTCAATTTGAAGGTAGTCTGTTGTCCAAATTTTATATACTCCAATGGATGGTAGCCTTGTCACTATGGAAGGTAGTCTTTTATTGATATTTTTGTTACTCCAATGGATGGTATCCTTGTCATTATGCAAGGTAGTCTGTTGTCGTGATTTTTCTTACTCCAATGGAAGGCAGCCTTGTCATTATGGAAGGTAGTATGTTGTCGATATCTTTGTTACTCCAATGGATGGTAGCCTTGTCATTATGGAAGGTAGTCTTTTGTCGAGATTTTTGTTACTCTAATGTATGGTAGCCTTGTCATTATGGAACATAGTATATTTTAGAGATTTTTGTTATTCCAATGGATGGTAGCCTTATCATTATGAAAGCTAGTCTATTGTCGAGATTTTTGTTACTCAAATGGATTGTATCCTTGTCATTATGTAAGGTAGTCTATTGTCGATATTTTTGTTACTTCAATGGATGGTAGCCTTGTCAATATGGAAGGTAGTCTGTTGTCGAGATTTTTGTTACTACAATGGATTATAGCCTTGTCATTATTGAAGGTAGTCTGTTGTCAAGATTTTTGTTACTACAATTGATTGTAGCCTTGTCATTATGGAAGTTAGTCTATTATCAATAACTTTGTTACTCCAATGGATGGTAGCCTTGTCATTATGGAAGGTAGTCTGTTGTCGAGATTTTTGTTATTCCAATGGATGGTAGCCTTGTCATTATGGAAGGTAGTCTGTTGTCGTGATTTTTGTTATTCCAATGGATGGTAGACTTGTCATTATGGAAGGTAGTTTGTTGTTTAGGTTTTTGTTACTCCAATGGATGGTAGCCTTGTCATTATGGAAGGTAGTCTGTTATCCCTATTTTTGTTACTCTAATGGATTGTAGCCTTGCCATTATGGAAGGTAGTTTGTCATTGTGATTTTTGTTACTCCAATGGAAGGTAGTCAATTATCGAGATTTTTGTTATTCTAATGGATGTGAGGTTTTGTCAATATTGAAGGTAGTCTGTTGTCCAAATTTTTTATACTCCAATGGATGGTAGCCTTGTCACTATGGAAGGTAGTCTCTTATTGATATTTTTGTTACTCCAATGGATGGTATCCTTGTCATTATGGAAGGTAGTCTGTTGTCGTGATTTTTGTTACTCCAATGGATGTTGGCCTTGTCATTATGGAAGGTACTATGTTGTTGATATCTTTGTTACTCCAATGGATGGTAACCTTGTCATTATGGAAGGTAGTTTGTTGACGAGATTTTTGTTACTCCAATGGATGGTAGCCTTGTCATTAAGGAAGGTAGTCTCTTGTTGATATTTTTGTTACTCCAATGGATGCTAGCCTTGTCATTATGGAAGGTAGTCTGTTGTAGATAACTTTGTTACTCCAATCGATGGTAGCCTTGTCATTATGGAAGGTAGTCTATTGTCATGATTTTTGTTACTCCAATAGATGGTAACCTTGTCATTATGGAAGGTAGTCTGTTGTCAAGATTTTTGTTACTCCATTGGATGGTAGCCTTGTCATTATGGAAGGTAGTCTATTGTCGAGATATTTGTTATTCCGATGGATGGTACCCATGTCATTATGGAAGGTAGTCTGTTGTCGAGATTTTTGTTACTCCATTAGATGGTAGCCTTGTCATTATGGAAGGTAGTCTATTGTCGAGATATTTGTTATTCCAATGGATGGTAGCGTTATGATTATGGAAGGTAGTTTGTTGTCGATATTTTCGTTACTCCAATGGATGGTAGCCTTGTCATTATGGAAGGTAGTATGTTGTCAATATCTTTGTTACTCCAATGGATGGTAACCTTGTCATTATGGAAGGTAGTCTATTGTTGATATTTTTGTTACTCCAAAGGATGGTAGCCTTGTAATTATGGAAGGTAGTCTGTTGTCGAGATTTTCGTTATTCTAATGGATGGTAGCCTTTTCATTATGGAAGGTAGCCTATTGTCGGGATTTTTGTTAATCCAATGGAAGGCAGCCTTGTCATTATGGAAGGTAGTATGTTGTCGATATCTTTGTTACTCCAACGGATGGTAGCCTTGTCATTATGGAAGGCAGTCTTTTGTCGAGATTTTTGTTACTCTAATGTATGGTAGCCTTGTCATTATGGAACATAGTATATTTTAGAGATTTTTGTTATTCAAATGGATGGTAGCCTTGTCATTATGAAAGCTATTCTATTGTCGAGATTTTTGTTACTCAAATGGATTGTATCCTTGTCATTATGTAAGGTAGTCTATTGTCGATATTTTTGTTACTTCAATGGATGGTAGCCTTGTCAATATGGAAGGTAGTCTGTTGTCGAGATTTTTGTTACTACAATGGATTGTAGCCTTGTCATTATTGAAGGTAGTCTGTTGTCAAGATTTTTGTTACTACAATTGATTGTAGCCTTGTCATTATGGAAGTTAGTCTATTATCAATAACTTTGTTACTCCAATGGATGGTAGCCTTGTCATTATGGAAGGTAGTCTGTTGTCGAGATTTTTGTTATTCCAATGGATGGTAGCCTTGTCATTATGGAAGGTAGTCTGTTGTCGTGATTTTTGTTATTCCAATGGATGGTAGACTTGTCATTATGGAAGGTAGTTTGTTGTTCAGGTTTTTGTTACTCCAATGGATGGTTGCCTTGTCATTATGGAAGGTAGTTTGTTATCCCTATTTTTGTTACTCTAATGGATGGTAGCCTTGCCATTATGGAAGGTAGTTTGTCATTGTGATTTCTGTTACTCCAATGGATGGTAGCCTTATCATTATGGAAGGTAGTCTATTGTCGAGATTTTTGTTATTCTAATGGATGTGAGACTTGTCAATATTGAAGGTAGTCTGTTGTCCAAATTTTTTATACTCCAATGGATGGTAGCCTTGTCACTATGGAAGGTAGTCTCTTATTGATATTTTTGTTACTCCAATGGATGGTATCCTTGTCATTATGGAAGGTAGTCTGTTGTCGTGATTTTTGTTACTCCAATGGATGTTGGCCTTGTCATTATGGAAGGTACTATGTTGTTGATATCTTTGTTACTCCAATGGATGGTAACCTTGTCATTATGGAAGGTAGTTTGTTGACGAGATTTTTGTCACTCCAATGGATGGTAGCCTTGTCATTAAGGAAGGTAGTCTCTTGTTGATATTTTTGTTACTCCAATGGATGCTAGCCTTGTCATTACGGAAGGTAGTCTGTTGTAGATAACTTTGTTACTCCAATCCATGGTAGCCTTGTCATTATGGAAGGTAGTCTATTGTCATGATTTTTGTTACTCCAATAGATGGTAACCTTGTCATTATGGAAGGTAGTCTGTTGTCAAGATTTTTGTTACTCCATTGGATGGTAGCCTTGTCATTATGGAAGGTAGTCTATTGTCGAGATATTTGTTATTCCGATGGATGGTACCCATGTCATTATGGAAGGTAGTCTGTTGTCGAGATTTTTGTAACTCCATTAGATGGTAGCCTTGTCATTATGGAAGGTAGTCTATTGTCGCGATATTTTTTATTCCAATGGATGGTAGCGTTATGATTATGGAAGGTAGTTTGTTTTCGATATTTTCGTTACTCCAATGGATGGTAGCCTTGTCATTATGGAAGGTAGTATGTTGTCAATATCTTTGTTACTCCAATGGATGGTAACCTTGTCATTATGGAAGGTAGTCTATTGTTGATATTTTTATTACTCCAAAGGATGGTAGCCTTGTAATTATGGAAGGTAGTCTGTTGTCGAGATTTTCGTTATTCTAATGGATGGTAGCCTTTTCATTATGGAAGGTAGCCTATTGTCGGGATTTTTGTTAATCCAATGGAAGGCAGCCTTGTCATTATGGAAGGTAGTATGTTGTCGATATCTTTGTTACTCCAATGGATGGTAGCCTTGTCATTATGGAAGGTAGTCTTTTGTCGAGATTTTTGTTACTCTAATGTATGGTAGCCTTGTCATTATGGAACATAGTATATTTTCGAGATTTTTGTTATTCCAATGGATGGTAGCCTTGTCATCATGAAAGGTAGTCTATTGTCGATATTTTTGTTACTTCAATGGATGGTAGCCTTGTCAATATGGAAGGTAGTCTGTTGTCGAGATTTTTGTTACTACAATGGATTGTAGCCTTGTCATTATTGAAGGTAGTCTGTTGTAAAGATTTTTGTTACTACAATTGATTGTAGCCTTGTCATTATGGAAGTTAGTCTATTATCAATAACTTTGTTACTCCAATGGATGGTAGCCTTGTCATTATGGAAGGTAGTCTGTTGTCGAGATTTTTGTTATTCCAATGGATGGTAGCCTTGTCATTATGGAAGGTAGTCTGTTGTCGTGATTTTTGTTATTCCAATGGATGGTAGACTTGTCATTATGGAAGGTAGTTTGTTGTTCAGGTTTTTGTTACTCCAATGGATGGTAGCCTTGTCATTATGGAAGGTAGTCTGTTATCCCTATTTTTTTTACTCTAATGGATGGTAGCCTTGCCATTATGGAAGGTAGTTTGTCATTGTGATTTCTGTTACTCCAATGGATGGTAGCCTTATCATTATGGAAGGTAGTCTATTGTCGAGATTTTTGTTATTCTAATGGATGTGAGGCTTGTCAATATTGAAGGTAGTCTATTGTCCAAAGTTTTTATACTCCAATGGATGGTAGCTTTGTCACTATGGAAGGTAGTCTCTTATTGATATTTTTGTTACTCCAATGGATGGTATCCTTGTCATTATGGAAGGTAGTCTGTTGTCGTGATTTTTGTTACTCCAATGGATGGTAACCTTGTCATTATGGAAGGTAGTTTGTTGAAGAGATTTTTGTTACTCCAATGGATGGTAGCCTTGTCATTAAGGAAGCTAGTCTCTTGTTGATATTTTTGTTACTCCAATGGATGATAGCCTTGTCATTACGGAAGGTAGTCTATTGTAGATAACTTTGTTACTCCAATCGATGGAAGCCTTGTCATTATGGAAGGTAGTCTATTGTCATGATTTTTGTTACTCCAATAGATGGTAACCTTGTCATTATGGAAGGTAGTCTGTTGTCAAGATTTTTGTTACTCCATTGGATGGTAGCCTTGTCATTATGGAAGGTAGTCTATTGTTGAGATATTTGTTATTCCAATGGATGGTACCCTTGTCATTATGGAAGGTAGTCTGTTGTCGAGATTTTTGTTACTCCATTAGATGGTAGCCTTGTCATTATGGAAGGTAGTCTATTGTCGAGATATTTGTTATTCCAATGGATGGTAGCGTTATGATTATGGAAGGTAGTTTGTTGTCGATATTTTCGTTACTCTAAAGGATGGTAGCCTTGTCATTATGGAAGGTAGTATGTTGTCAATATCTTTGTTACTCTAATGGATGGTAACCTTGTCATTATGGAAGGTAGTCTATTGTTGATATTTTTGTTACTCCAATGGATGGTAGCCTTGTAATTATGGAAGGTAGTCTGTTGTCGAGATTTTCGTTATTCTAATGGATGGTAGCCTTTTCATTATGGAAGGTAGCCTATTGTCGGGATTTTTGTTAATCCAATGGAAGGCAGCCTTGTCATTATGGAAGGTAGTATGTTGTCGATATCTTTGTTACTCCAATGGATGGTAGCCTTGTCATTATGGAAGGTAGTCTTTTGTCTAGATTTTTGTTACTCAAATGAATTGTATCCTTGTCATTATGGAAGGTAGTCTATTGTCGATATTTTTGTTACTTCAATGGATGGTAGCCTTGTCAATATGGAAGGTAGTCTGTTGTCGAGATTTTTGTTACTACAATGGATTGTAGCCTTGTCATTATTGAAGGTAGTCTGTTGTCAAGATTTTTGTTACTACAATTGATTGTAGCCTTGTCATTATGGAAGTTAGTCTATTATCAATATCATTGTTACTCCAATCGATGGTAGCCTTGTCATTATGGAAGGTAGTATGTTGTCGAGATTTTTGTTATTCCAATGGATGGTAGCCTTGTCATTATGGAAGGTAGTCTGTTGTGGTGATTTTTGTTACTCCAATGGATGGTAGCCTTGTCATTATGGAAGGTAGTTTGTTGTCCCGATTTTTGTTACTCTAATGGATGGTGGCCTTGTCATTATGGAAGGTAGTTTGTCATTGTGATTTCTGTTACTCCAATGGATGGTAGCCTTATCATTATGGAAGGTAGTCTATTGTCGAGATTTTTGTTATTCCAATGGATGGTACCCTTGTCATTATGGAAGGTAGTCTGTTGTCGAGATTTTTGTTATTCCAATGGATTGTAGCTTTGTCATTATCGAAGGTAGTCTATTGTCGTGATTTTTCTTACTCCAATTGATAGTAGCCTTGTCATTATGGAAGGTAGTCTGTTGTCCAGATTTTTGTTACTCCAATTGATAATACCCTTGTCATTATGGAAGGTAGTCTATTATGGATATTTTTTTTACTCCAATGGATGGTAACCTTGTCATTATGGAAGGTAGTCTATTATTGATATTTTTGTTACTCCAATGGATGGTAGCCTTGTAATTATGGAAGGTAGTCTATTGTCGAGTTTTTCGTTAATCCAATGGAAGGCAGCCTTATCATTATGGAAAGTAGTATGTTTTCGATATCTTTGTTACTCCAATGGATGGTAGCCTTGTCATTATGGAAGGTAGTCTTTTGTCGATATTTTTGTTACTCTAATGTATGGTAGCCTTGTCATTATGGAACATAGTATATTGTCGAGATTTTTGTTATTCCAATGGATGGTAGCCTTGTCATTATTTAAGGTAGTCTATTGTCGAGATTTTTGTTACTCAAATGGATTGTATCCTTGTCATTATGGAAGTTAGTTTGTCATTGTGATTGTTGTTAGTCCAATAGATGGTAGCCTTATCATTATGGAAGGTAGTATATTGTCGAGATTTTTGTTACTCTAATGGATGTGAGTCTTGTCATTATGGAAGGTAGTCTATTGTCCAAATTTTTTATACTCCAATTGATGGTAGCCTTGTCATTATGGAAGGTAGTATCTTGTTGATATTTTTGTTACTCCAATGGATGGTATCGTTGTCATTATGGAAGGTAGTCTGTTGTCGTGATTTTTGTTACTCCAATGGATGGTAGACTTGTCATTATGGAAGGTAGTTTGTTGTTCAGATTTTTGTTACTCCAATGGATGGTAGCCTTTTCATTATGGAAGGTAGTCAGTTGTCCTGATTTTTGTTACTCTAATGGATGGTAGCCTTGTCATTATGTAAGGTTGTCTGTCGTTGTGATTGCTGTTAGTCCAATGGATTGTAGCCTTTTCATTATGGAAAGTAGTCTATTATCGAGATTTGTGTTACTCTAATGGATTTGTGCCTTGTCATTATGGAAGTTAGTCTGTTGTCCAAATTGTTTATACTCCAATTGATGGTAGCCTTGTCATTATGGAAGGTAGTATCTTGTTGATATTTTTGTTACTCCAATGGATGGTATCCTTGTCATTATGGAAGGTAGTCTATTGTCGTGATTTTTGTTACTCCAATGGATGGTGGCCTTGTCATTATGGAAGGTACTATGTTGTTGATATCATTGTTACTCCAATGGATGGTAACCTTGTCATTATGGAAGGTAGTCTATTGTCGAGATTTTTGTTACTCAAATGGATGGTTGCCTTGTCATTATGGAAGGTAGTCTCTTGTTGATATTTTTGTTACTACAATGGATGGTAGCCTTGTCATTACAGAAGGTAGTCTGTTGTAGATAACTTTGTTACTCCAATGGATGGTAGCTTATTAATTATGGAAGGTAGTCCGTTGTCGTGATTTTTGTTACTCCAATGGATGGTAGCCTTGTCATTATGGAAGGTAGTTTGTTGTCCAAAAATTTTATACTCCAATGAATGGTAACCTTGTAATTATGGAAGGTAATCTATTGTTGATATTTTTGTTACTCCAATGGATGATAGCCTTGTAATTATGGAAGGTAGTCTGTTGTCGAGATTTTCGTTATTCCAATGGATGGTAGCCTTTTCATTATGGAAGGGAGTCTATTGTCGTGATTTTTGTTAATCCAATGGAAGGCAACCTTGTCATTATGGAAGGTAGTATGTTGTCGATATCTTTGTTACTCCAATGGATGGTAGCCTTGTCATTATGGAAGGTAGTCTATTGTCGATATTTTTGTTACTTCAATGGATGGTAGCCTTGTCAATATGGAAGGTAGTCTGTTGTCGAGATTTTTGTTACTACAATGGATTGTAGCCTTGTCATTATTGAAGGTAGTCTGTTGTCAAGATTTTTGTTACTACAATTGATTGTAGCCTTGTCATTATGGAAGTTAGTCTATTATCAATAACTTTGTTACTCCAATGGATGGTAGACTTGTCATTATGGAAGGTAGTCTGTTGTCGAGATTTTTGTTATTCCAATGGATGGTAGCCTTGTCATTATGGAAGGTAGTCTGTTGTCGTGATTTTTGTTATTCCAATGGATGGTAGACTTGTCATTATGGAAGGTAGTTTGTTGTTCAGGTTTTTGTTACTCCAATGGATGGTAGCCTTGTCATTATGGAAGGTAGTCTGTTATCCCTATTTTTGTTACTCTAATGGATGGTAGCCTTGCCATTATGGAAGGTAGTTTGTCATTGTGATTTCTGTTACTCCAATGGATGGTAGCCTTATCATTATGGAAGGTAGTCTATTGTCGAGATTTTTGTTATTCTAATGGATGTGAGGCTTGTCAATATTGAAGGTAGTCTGTTGTCCAAAGTTTTTATACTCCAATGGATGGTAGCTTTGTCACTATGGAAGGTAGTCTCTTATTGATATTTTTGTTACTCCAATGGATGGTATCCTTGTCATTATGGAAGGTAGTCTGTTGTCGTGATTTTTGTTACTCCAATGGATGTTGGCCTTGTCATTATGGAAGGTACTATGTTGTTGATATCTTTGTTACTCCAATGGATGGTAACCTTGTCATTATGGAAGGTAGTTTGTTGAAGAGATTTTTGTTACTCCAATGGATGGTAGCCTTGTCATTAAGGAAGCTAGTCTCTTGTTGATATTTTTGTTACTACAATGGATGGTAGCCTTGTCATTACAGAAGGTAGTCTGTTGTAGATAACTTTGTTACTCCAATGGATGGTAGCTTAGTAATTATGGAAGGTAGTCCGTTGTCGTGATTTTTGTACTCCAATGGATGGTAGCCTTGTCATTATGGAAGGTAGTTTGTTGTCCAAAAATTTTATACTCCAATGAATGGTAACCTTGTAATTATGGAAGGTAATCTATTGTTGATATTTTTGTTACTCCAATGGATGATAGCCTTGTAATTATGGAAGGTAGTCTGTTGTCGAGATTTTCGTTATTCCAATGGATGGTAGCCTTTTCATTATGGAAGGGAGTCTATTGTCGTGATTTTTGTTAATCCAATGGAAGGCAACCTTGTCATTATGGAAGGTAGTATGTTGTCGATATCTTTGTTACTCCAATGGATGGTAGCCTTGTCATTATGGAAGGTAGTCTTTTGTCGATATTTTTGTTACTCCAATGTATGGTAGCCTTGTCATTATGGAACGTAGTATATTGTCGAGATTTTTGTTATTCCAATGGATGGTAGCCTTGTCATTATGAAAGGTAGTCTATTGTCGAGATTTTTGTTACTCAAATGGATTGTATCCTTGTCATTATGGAAGGTAGTCTATTGTGGATATCTTTGTTACTCCAATGGATGGTAGCCTTGTCAATATGGAAGGTAGTCTGTTGTCGAGATTTTTGTTACTACAATGGGTTGTACCCTTGTCATTATGGAAGGTAGTCTGTTGTCGAGATTTTTGTTACTCCAATAGATATTAGCCTTGTCGTTATGGAAGGTAGTCTGTTGTCGAGATTTTTGTTACTCCATTGGATGGTAGCCTTGTCATTATGGAAGGTAGTCTATTGTCGAGATATTTGTTATTCCAATGGATGGTACCGTTGTCATTATGGAAGGTAGTCTGTTGTCGAGATTTTGTTACTCCTTTGGATGGTAGCCTTGTCATTATGGAAGGTAGTCTATTATCGAGATATTTGGTATTCCAATGGATGGTAGCGTTATCATTATGGAAGGTAGTTTGTTGTCGATATTTTCGTTACTCCAATGGATGGTAGCCTTGTCATTATGGATGGTAGTATGTTGTCAATATCTTTGTTACTCCAATGGATGGTAGCCTTGTCATTATGGAAGGAAGTCCGTTGTCGAGATTTTTGTTATTCCAATGGATGGTAGCCTTGTCATTATGGAAGGTAGTCTGTTGTCGTGATTTTTGTTACTCCAATGGATGGTAGACTTGTCATTATGGAAGGTAGTTTATTGTTCAAATTTTTGTTACTCCAATGGATGGTAGCCTTGTCATTATGGAAGGTAGTCTGTTGTCCCGATTTTTGTTACTCTAATGGATGGTAGCCTTGTCATTATGGAAGGTGGATTGTCGTTGTGATTTCTGTTACTCCAATGGATGGTAGCCTTATCATTATGGAAGGTAGTCTATTGTCGAGATTTTTGTTACTCTAATGGATGTGAGCCTTGTCATTATGGAAGGTAGTCTGTTCTCGAAATTTTTTAAACTCCAATGGATGGTAGCCTTGTCATTATGGAAGGTAGCCTCTTGTTGATATTTTTGTTACTCCAATGGATGGTATCCTTATCATTATGGAAGGTAGTTCGTTGTCGTGATTTTTGTTACTCCATTGGACGGTAGCCTTGTCATTATGGAAGGTAATGTGTTGTCGAGAATTTTGTTATTCCAATGGATGGTAGCCTTGTCATTATGGAAGGTAGTCTGTTGTCGTGATTTTTGTTACTTCAATGGATGGTAGACTTGTCATTATGGAAGGTAGTTTGTTGTTCAGATTTTTGTTACTCTAATGGATGGTAGCCTTGTCATTATGGAAGGTAGTCTGTTGTCCCGATTTTTGTTACTCAAATGGATGGTATCCTTGTCATTATGGAAGGTAGTCTGTCGTTGTTATTTCTGTTACTCCAATGGATGGTAGCCTTATCATTATGGAAGGTAGTTTATTATCGAGATTTTTGTTACTCTAATGGATGTGAGCCTTGTCATTATGGAAGGTAGTCTGTTGTCCAAATTTTTTATACTGCAATGGATGTTAGCCTTGTCATTATGGAAGTTAGTCTGTTGTCGAGATTTTTGTTATTCCAATGGATGGTAGCCTTGTCATTATGGAAGGTAGTCTGTTGTCGTGATTTTTGTTACTCCAATGGATGGTAGACTTGTCATTATGGAAGGTAGTTTATTGTTCAAATTTTTGTTACTCCAATGGATGGTAGCCTTGTCATTATGGAAGGTAGTCTGTTGTCCCGATTTTTGTTACTCTAATGGATGGTAGCCTTGTCATTATGGAAGGTGGATTGTCGTTGTGATTTCTGTTACTCCAATGGATGGTAGCCTTATCATTATGGAAGGTAGTCTATTGTCGAGATTTTTGTTACTCTAATGGATGTGAGCCTTGTCATTATGGAAGGTAGTCTGTTCTCGAAATTTTTTAAACTCCAATGGATGGTAACCTTGTCATTATGGAAGGTAGCCTCTTGTTGATATTTTTGTTACTCCAATGGATGGTATCCTTATCATTATGGAAGGTAGTTCGTTGTCGTGATTTTTGTTACTCCATTGGACGGTAGCCTTGTCATTATGGAAGGTAGTGTGTTGTCGAGAATTTTGTTATTCCAATGGATGGTAGCCTTGTCATTATGGAAGGTAGTCTGTTGTCGTGATTTTTGTTACTCCAATGGATGGTAGACTTGTCATTATGGAAGGTAGTTTATTGTTCAAATTTTTGTTACTCCAATGGATGGTAGCCTTGTCATTATGGAAGGTAGTCTGTTGTCCCGATTTTTGTTACTCTAATGGATGGTAGCCTTGTCATTATGGAAGGTAGATTGTCGTTGTGATTTCTGTTACTCCAATGGATGGTAGCCTTATCATTATGGAAGGTAGTCTATTGTCGATATTTTTGTTACTCTAATGGATGTGAGTCTTGTCATTATGGAAGGTAGTCTGTTGTCCAAATTTTTTATACTCCAATTGATGGTAGCCTTTTCATTATGGAAGGTAGTATCTTGTTGATATTTTTGTTACTCCAATGGATGGTATCCTTGTCATTATGGAAGGTAGTCTGTTATCGTGATTTATGTTACTCCAATGGATGGTGGCCTTGTCATTATGGAAGGTACTATGTTGTTGATATCTTTGTTACTCCAGTGGATGTTAGCCTTGTCATTATGGAAGGTAGTCTGTTGT
The DNA here is from genome assembly GCA_948472305.1 of Vicia faba. Taxonomy (NCBI): domain Eukaryota; kingdom Viridiplantae; phylum Streptophyta; class Magnoliopsida; order Fabales; family Fabaceae; genus Vicia; species Vicia faba. Next base: position 560,078,253 of record OX451739.1, read on the forward strand.
CCTGATTTTTGTTACTCAAATGGATGGTATCCTTGTCATTATGGAAGGTAGTATGTCGTTGTGATTTCTGTTACTCCAATGGATGGTAGCCTTATCATTATGGAAGGTAGTCTATTGTCGAGATTTTTGTTACTCTAATGGATGTGAGCCTTGTCATTAAGGAAGGTAGTATGTTGTCCAAATTTTTTATACTCCAATGGATGGTAGCCTTGTCTTTATGGAAGGTAGTCTCTTGTTGATATTTTTGTTACTCCAATGGTTGGTATCCTTGTCATTATGGAAGGTAGTCTGTTGTCGTGATATTTGTTACTCCAATGGATGCTAGACTTGTCATTATGGAAGGTAGTTTGTTGTTCAGATTTTTGTTACTCCAATGGATGGTAGCCTTGTCATTATGGAAGGTAGTCTGTTGTCCCGATTTTTGTTACTCTAATGGATGGTAGCCTTGTCATTATGGAAGGTTGTCTGTCGTTGTGATTGCTGTTAGTCCAATGGATGGTAGCCTTATCATTATGGAAAGTAGTCTATTGTCGAGATTTTTGTTACTCTAATGGATGTCAGCCTTGTCATTATGGAAGGTAGTCTGTTGTCCAAATTTTTTATACTCCAATTGATGGTAGCCTTGTCATTATGGAAGGTAGTATCTTGTTGATATTTTTGTTACTCCAATGGATGGTATCCTTGTCATTATGGAAGGTAGTCTGTTGTCGTGATTTTTGTTACTCCAATGGATGGTGGCCTTGTCATTATGGAAGGTACTATGTTGTTGATATCTTTGTTACTCCAATGGATGGTAACCTTGTCATTATGGAAGGTAGTCTATTGTCGAGATTTTTGTTACTCCAATGGATGGTAGCCTTGTCATTATGGAAGGTAGTCTCTTGTTGATATTTTTGTTACTACAATGGATGGTAGCCTTGTCATTACAGAAGGTAGTCTGTTGTAGATAACTTTGTTACTCCAATGGATGGTAGCATAGTAATTATGGAAGGTAGTCCATTGTCGTGATTTTTGTTACTCCAATGGATGGTAGCCTTGTCATTATGGAAGGTAGTTTGTTGTTCAGATTTTTGTTACTCTAATGGATGGTAGCCTTGTCATTATGGAAGGTAGTCTGTTGTCCCGATTTTTGTTACTCAAATGGATGGTATCCTTGTCATTATGGAAGGTAGTGTGTCATTGTTATTTCTGTTACTCCAATGGATGGTAGCCTTATCATTATGGAAGGTAGTTTATTATCGAGATTTTTGTTACTCTAATGGATGTGAGCCTTGTCATTATGGAAGGTAGTCTGTTGTCCAAATTTTTTATACTGCAATGGATGTTAGCCTTGTCATTATGGAAGTTAGTCTGTTGTCGAGATTTTTGTTATTCCAATGGATGGTAGCCTTGTCATTATGGAAGGTAGTCTGTTGTCGTGATTTTTGTTACTCCAATGGATGGTAGACTTGTCATTATGGAAGGTAGTTTATTGTTCAAATTTTTGTTACTCCAATGGATGGTAGCCTTGTCATTATGGAAGGTAGTCTGTTGTCCCGATTTTTGTTACTCTAATGGATGGTAGCCTTGTCATTATGGAAGGTAGATTGTCGTTGTGATTTCTGTTACTCCAATGGATGGTAGCCTTATCATTATGGAAGGTAGTCTATTGTCGATATTTTTGTTACTCTAATGGATGTGAGTCTTGTCATTATGGAAGGTAGTCTGTTGTCCAAATTTTTTATACTCCAATTGATGGTAGCCTTTTCATTATGGAAGGTAGTATCTTGTTGATATTTTTGTTACTCCAATGGATGGTATCCTTGTCATTATGGAAGGTAGTCTGTTATCGTGATTTATGTTACTCCAATGGATGGTGGCCTTGTCATTATGGAAGGTACTATGTTGTTGATATCTTTGTTACTCCAGTGGATGTTAGCCTTGTCATTATGGAAGGTAGTCTGTTGTCCTGATATTTGTTACTCAAATGGATGGTATCCTTGTCATTATGGAAGGTAGTATGTCGTTGTGATTTATGTTACTCTAATGGATGGTAGCCTTATCATTATGGAAGGTAGTCTATTGTCGAGATTTTTGTTACTCTAATGGATGTGAGCCTTGTCATTAAGGAAGGTAGTATGTTGTCCAAATTTTTTATACTCCAATGGATGGTAGCCTTGTCTTTATGGAAGGTAGTCTCTTGTTGATATTTTTGTTACTCCAATGGTTGGTATCCTTGTCATTATGGAAGGTAGTCTGTTGTCGTGATTTTTGTTACTCCAATGGATGCTAGACTTGTCATTATGGAAGGTAGTTTGTTGTTCAGATTTTTGTTACTCCAATGGATGGTAGCCTTGTCATTATGGAAGGTAGTCTGTTGTCCCGATTTTTGTTACTCTAATGGATGGTAGCCTTGTCATTATGGAAGGTTGTCTGTCGTTGTGATTGCTGTTAGTCCAATGGACGGTAGCCTTATCATTATGGAAAGTAGTCTATTATCGAGATTTTTGTTACTCTAATGGATGTCAGCCTTGTCATTATGGAAGGTAGTCTGTTGTCCAAATTTTTTATACTCCAATTGATGGTAGCCTTGTCATTATGGAAGGTAGTATCTTGTTGATATTTTTGTTACTCCAATGGATGGTATCCTTGTCATTATGGAAGGTAGTCTGTTGTCGTGATTTTTGTTACTCCAATGGATGGTGGCCTTGTCATTATGGAAGGTACTATGTTGTTGATATCTTTGTTACTCCAATGGATGGTAACCTTGTCATTATGGAAGGTAGTCTATTGTCGAGATTTTTGTTACTCCAATGGATGGTAGCCTTGTCATTATGGAAGGTAGTCTCTTGTTGATATTTTTGTTACTACAATGGATGGTAGCCTTGTCATTACAGAAGGTAGTCTGTTGTAGATAACTTTGTTACTCCAATGGATGGTAGCATAGTAATTATGGAAGGTAGTCCATTGTCGTGATTTTTGTTACTCCAATGGATGGTAGCCTTGTCATTATGGAAGGTAGTTTGTTGTTCAGATTTTTGTTACTCTAATGGATGGTAGCCTTGTCATTATGGAAGGTAGTCTGTTGTCCCGATTTTTGTTACTCAAATGGATGGTATCCTTGTCATTATGGAAGGTAGTCTGTTGTCGAGATTTTCGTTATTCCAATGGATGGTAGCCTTTTCATTATGGAAGGGAGTCTATTGTGGTGATTTTTGTTAATCCAATGGAAGGCAACCTTGTCATTATGGAAGGTAGTATGTTGTCGATATCTTTGTTACTCCAATGGATGGTAGCCTTGTCATTATGGAAGGTAGTCTTTTGGCGATATTTTTGTTACTCCAATGTATGGTAGCCTTGTCATTATGGAACTTAGTATATTGTCAAGATTTTTGTTATTCCAATGGATGGTAGCCTTGTCATTATGAAAGGTAGTCTATTGTCGAGATTTTTGTTACTCAAATGGATTATATCCTTGTCATTATGGAAGGTAGTCTATTGTCGATATTTTTGTTACTCCTATGGATGGTAGCCTTGTCAATATGGAAGGTAGTCTGTTGTCGAGATTTTTGTTACTACAATAGGTTGTACCCTTGTCATTATGGAAGGTAGTCTGTTGTCGAGATTTTTGTTACTCTAATGGATATTAGCCTTGTCGTTATGGAAGTTAGTATGATGTCCAGATTTTTGTTACTCCATTCGATTATAGCCTTGTCATTATGAAAGGTAGTCTGTTGTCGAGATTTTTGTTATTCCAATGGATGGTAGCCTTGTCATTATGGAAGGTAGTCTATTGTCATGATTTTTGTTACTCCAATAGATGGTAACCTTGTCATTATGGAAGGTAGTCTGTTGTCGAGATTTTTGTTACTCCATTGGATGGTAACCTTGTCATTATGGAAGGTAGTCTATTGTCGAGATATTTGTTATTCCAATGGATGGTACCGTTGTCATTATGGAAGGTAGTCTGTTTTCGAGATTTTTGTTACTCCATTGGATGGTAGCCTTGTCATTATGGAAGGTAGTCTATTGTCGAGATATTTGTTATTCCAATGGATGGTAGCGTTATCATTATGGAAGGTAGTTTGTTGTCGATATTTTCGTTACTCCAATGGATGGTAGCCTTGTCATTATGGATGGTAGTATGTTGTCAATATCTTTGTTACTCCAATGGATGGTAGCCTTGTCATTATGGAAGGTAGTCTGTTGTCGAGATTTTTGTTATTCCAATGGATGGTAGCCTTGTCATTATGGAAGGTAGTTTGTTGTCGTGATTTTTGTTACTCCAATGGATGGTAGCCTTGTCATTATGGAAGGTAGTCTATTGTCCCGATTTTTGTTACTCTAATGGATGGTAGCCTTGTCATTATGGAAGGTAGATTTTCGTTGTGATTTCTATTACTCCAATGGATGGTAGCCTTCTCATTATGGAAGGTAGTCTATTGTCGAGATTTTTGTTACTCTAATGGATGTGAGCCTTGTCATTATGGAAGGTAGTCTGTTGTCGAAATTTTTTAAACTCCAATGGATGGTAGCCTTGTCATTATGGAAGGTAGTCTCTTGTTGATATTTTTGTTACTCCAATGGATGGTATCCTTGTCATTAAGGAAGGTAGTCTCTTGTTGATATTTTTGTTACTCCAATGGATGCTAGCCTTGTCATTACGGAAGGTAGTCTGTTGTAGATAACTTTGTTACTCCAATGGATGGTAGCCTTGTCATTATGGAAGGTAGTCTGTTGTCGTGATTTTTGTTTCTCCAATGGATGGTAGACTTGTCATTATGGAAGGTAGTTTGTTGTTCAGATTTTTGTTACTCTAATGGATGGTAGCCTTGTCATTATGGAGGTAGTCTGTTGTCCCGATTTTTGTTACTCAAATGGATGGTATCCTTTTCATTATGGAAGGTAGTCTGCCGTTGTGATTTCTTTTACTCCAATGGATGGTAGCCTTATCATTATGGAACGTAGTCTATTATCGAGATTTTTGTTACTCTAATGGATGTGAGCCTTGTCATTATGGAAGGTAGTCTGTTGTCCAAATTTTTTATACTCCAATGGATGGTAGCCTTGTCATTATGGAAGGTAGTCTGTTGTCGTGATTTTTGTTACTCCAATGGATGGTAGACTTGTCATTATGGAAGGTAGTTTGTTGTTCAGATTTTTGTTACTCCAATGGATGCTAGCCTTGTCATTATGGAAGGTAGTCTGTTGTCCTGATTTTTGTTACTCTAATGGATGGTAGCCTTGTCATTATGGAAGGTAGTTTGTCATTGTGATTTCTGTTACTCCAATGGATGGTAGCCTTATCATTATGGAAGGTAGTCTATTGTCGATATTTTTGTTATTCCAATGGATGGTACCCTTGTAATTATGGAAGGTAGTCTGTTGTCGAGATTTTTGTTACTCCAATGGATATTAGCCTTGTCGTTATGGAAGTTAGTATGATGTCCAAATTATTGTTACTCAATTCGATGGTAGCCTTGTCATTATGAAAGGTAGTCTGTTGTCGAGATTTTTGTTATTCCAATGGATTGTAGCTTTGTCATTATCGAAGGTAGTCTATTGTCGTGATTTTTCTTACTCCAATTGATAGTAGCCTTGTCATTATGGAAGGTAGTCTGTTGTCCAGATTTTTGTTACTCCAGATGATAATACCCTTGTCATTATGGAAGGTAGTTTATTGTGGATATTTTTGTTACTCCAATGGATGGTAACCTTGTCATTATGGAAGGTAGTCTATTGTTGATATTTTTGTTACTCCAATGGATGGTAGCCTTGTAATTATGGAAGGTAGTCTATTGTCGAGATTTTCGTTATTCCAATGGATGGTAGCCTTTTCATTATGGAAGGTAGTCTATTGTCTGGATTTTTGTTAATCCAATGGAAGGAAGCCTTGTCATTATGGAAGGTAGTATGTTGTCGATATCTTTGTTACTCCAATGGATGGTAGCCTTGTCATTATGGAAGATAGTCTTTTGTCGAGATTTTTGTTACTCTAATTTATGGTAGCCTTGTCATTATGGAATGAGTATATTGTCGAGATTTTTGTTATTCCAATGGATGGTAGCCTTGTCATTATTGAAGGTAGTCTGTTGTCAAGATTTTTGTTACTACAATTGATTGTAGCCTTGTCATTATGGAAGTTAGTCTATTATCAATATCTTTGTTACTCCAATGGATGGTAGCCTTGTCATTATGGAAGGTAGTCTGTTGTCGATATTTTTGTTATTCCAATGGATGGTAGCCTTGTCATTATGGAAGGTAGTCTGTTGTCGTGATTTTTGTTATTCCAATGGATGGTAGACTTGTCATTATGGAAGGTAGTTTATTGTTCAGGTTTTTGTTACTCCAATGGATGGTAGCCTTGTCATTATGGAAGGTAGTATGTTATCCCTATTTTTGTTAATCCAATGGAAGGCAGCCTTGTCATTATGGAAGGTAGTATGTTGTCGATATCTTTGTTACTCCAATGGATGGTAGCCTTGTCATTATGAAAGGTAGTCTATTGTCGAGATTTTTGTTACTCAAATAGATTGTATCCTTGTCATTATGGAAGGTAGTCTATTGTCGATTGTTTTGTTACTCCAATGGATGGTAGCCTTGTCAATATCGAAGGTAGTCTGTTGTCGAGATTTTTGTTACTACAATGGATTGTAGCCTTGTCATTATTAAAGGTAGTCTGTTGTCAAGATTTTTGTTACTACAATTGATTGTAGCCTTGTCATTATGGAAGTTAGTCTATTATGAATATCTTTGTTACTCCAATGGATGGTAGCCTTATCATTATGGAAGGTAGTCTATTGTCGAGATTTTTGTTATTCCAATGGATGGTACCCTTGTCATTATGGAAGGTAGTCTGTTGTCGAGATTTTTGTTACTCCAATGGATATTAGCCTTGTCGTTATGGAAGTTAGTATGATGTCCAGATTATTGTTACTCCATTCGATGGTAGCCTCGTTATTATGAAAGGTAGTCTGTTGTCGAGATTTTTGTTATTCCAATGGATTGTAGCCTTGTCATTATCGAAGGTAGTCTATTGTCGTGATTTTTCTTACTCCAATTGATAGTAGCCTTGTCATTATGGAAGGTAGTCTGTTGTCCAGATTTTTGTTACTCTAATTGATAATACCCTTGTCATTATGGAAGGTAGTCTATTGTCGATATTTTTGTTACTCCAATGGATGGTAACCTTGTCATTATGGAAGGTAGTCTATTGTTGATATTTTTTTTACTCCAATGGATGGTAGCCTTGTAATTATGGAAGGTAGTCTGTTGTCGAGATTTTCGTTATTCCAATAGATGGTAGCCTTTTCATTATGGAAGGTAGCCTATTGTCGGGATTTTTGTTAATCCAATGGAAGGCAGCCTTGTCATTATGGAAGGTAGTATGATGTCGATATCTTTGTTACTCCAATGGATGGTAGCCTTGTCATTATGGAAGGTAGTCTTTTGTCGAGATTTTTGTTACTCTAATGTATGGTAGCCTTGTCATTATGGAACATAGTATATTGTCGAGATTTTTGTTATTTCAATGGATGGTAGCCTTGTCATTATGAAAGTGAGTCTATTGTCGAGATTTTTGTTACTCAAATGGATTGTATCGTTGTCATTATGGAAGGTAGTCTATTGTCGATATTTTTGTTACTTCAATGGATGGTAGTCTGTTGTCGAGATTTTTGTTTCTACAATGGATTGTATCCTTGTCATTATTGAAGGTAGTCTGTTGTCAAGATTTTTGTTTCTACAATTGATTGTAGCCTTGTCATTATGGAAGTTAGTCTATTATCAATATCTTTGTTACTCCAATGGATGGTAGCCTTGTCATTATGGAAGGTAGTATGTTGTCGAGATTTTTGTTATTCCAATGGATGGTAGCCTTGTCATTATGGAAGGTAGTTTGTTGTCGTGATTTTTGTTACTCCAATGGATGGTAGACTTGTCATTATGGAAGGTAGTTTGTTGTTCAGATTTTTGTTACTCCAATGGATGGTAGCCTTGTCATTATGGAAGGTAGTCTGTTGTCGTGATTTTTGTTACTCCAATGGATGGTAGACTTGTCATTATGGAAGGTAGTTTGTTGTTCAGATTTTTGTTACTCCAATGGATGCTAGCCTTGTCATTATGGAAGGTAGTCTGTTGTCCTGATTTTTGTTACTCTAATGGATGGTAGCCTTGTCATTATGGAAGGTAGTTTGTCATTGTGATTTCTGTTACTCCAATGGATGGTAGCCTTATCATTATGGAAGGTAGTCTATTGTCGATATTTTTGTTATTCCAATGGATGGTACCCTTGTAATTATGGAAGGTAGTCTGTTGTCGAGATTTTTGTTACTCCAATGGATATTAGCCTTGTCGTTATGGAAGTTAGTATGATGTCCAAATTATTGTTACTCAATTCGATGGTAGCCTTGTCATTATGAAAGGTAGTCTGTTGTCGAGATTTTTGTTATTCCAATGGATTGTAGCTTTGTCATTATCGAAGGTAGTCTATTGTCGTGATTTTTCTTACTCCAATTGATAGTAGCCTTGTCATTATGGAAGGTAGTCTGTTGTCCAGATTTTTGTTACTCCAGATGATAATACCCTTGTCATTATGGAAGGTAGTTTATTGTGGATATTTTTGTTACTCCAATGGATGGTAACCTTGTCATTATGGAAGGTAGTCTATTGTTGATATTTTTGTTACTCCAATGGATGGTAGCCTTGTAATTATGGAAGGTAGTCTATTGTCGAGATTTTCGTTATTCCAATGGATGGTAGCCTTTTCATTATGGAAGGTAGTCTATTGTCTGGATTTTTGTTAATCCAATGGAAGGAAGCCTTGTCATTATGGAAGGTAGTATGTTGTCGATATCTTTGTTACTCCAATGGATGGTAGCCTTGTCATTATGGAAGATAGTCTTTTGTCGAGATTTTTGTTACTCTAATTTATGGTAGCCTTGTCATTATGGAATGAGTATATTGTCGAGATTTTTGTTATTCCAATGGATGGTAGCCTTGTCATTATTGAAGGTAGTCTGTTGTCAAGATTTTTGTTACTACAATTGATTGTAGCCTTGTCATTATGGAAGTTAGTCTATTATCAATATCTTTGTTACTCCAATGGATGGTAGCCTTGTCATTATGGAAGGTAGTCTGTTGTCGATATTTTTGTTATTCCAATGGATGGTAGCCTTGTCATTATGGAAGGTAGTCTGTTGTCGTGATTTTTGTTATTCCAATGGATGGTAGACTTGTCATTATGGAAGGTAGTTTATTGTTCAGGTTTTTGTTACTCCAATGGATGGTAGCCTTGTCATTATGGAAGGTAGTATGTTATCCCTATTTTTGTTAATCCAATGGAAGGCAGCCTTGTCATTATGGAAGGTAGTATGTTGTCGATATCTTTGTTACTCCAATGGATGGTAGCCTTGTCATTATGAAAGGTAGTCTATTGTCGAGATTTTTGTTACTCAAATAGATTGTATCCTTGTCATTATGGAAGGTAGTCTATTGTCGATTGTTTTGTTACTCCAATGGATGGTAGCCTTGTCAATATCGAAGGTAGTCTGTTGTCGAGATTTTTGTTACTACAATGGATTGTAGCCTTGTCATTATTAAAGGTAGTCTGTTGTCAAGATTTTTGTTACTACAATTGATTGTAGCCTTGTCATTATGGAAGTTAGTCTATTATGAATATCTTTGTTACTCCAATGGATGGTAGCCTTATCATTATGGAAGGTAGTCTATTGTCGAGATTTTTGTTATTCCAATGGATGGTACCCTTGTCATTATGGAAGGTAGTCTGTTGTCGAGATTTTTGTTACTCCAATGGATATTAGCCTTGTCGTTATGGAAGTTAGTATGATGTCCAGATTATTGTTACTCCATTCGATGGTAGCCTCGTTATTATGAAAGGTAGTCTGTTGTCGAGATTTTTGTTATTCCAATGGATTGTAGCCTTGTCATTATCGAAGGTAGTCTATTGTCGTGATTTTTCTTACTCCAATTGATAGTAGCCTTGTCATTATGGAAGGTAGTCTGTTGTCCAGATTTTTGTTACTCTAATTGATAATACCCTTGTCATTATGGAAGGTAGTCTATTGTCGATATTTTTGTTACTCCAATGGATGGTAACCTTGTCATTATGGAAGGTAGTCTATTGTTGATATTTTTTTTACTCCAATGGATGGTAGCCTTGTAATTATGGAAGGTAGTCTGTTGTCGAGATTTTCGTTATTCCAATAGATGGTAGCCTTTTCATTATGGAAGGTAGCCTATTGTCGGGATTTTTGTTAATCCAATGGAAGGCAGCCTTGTCATTATGGAAGGTAGTATGATGTCGATATCTTTGTTACTCCAATGGATGGTAGCCTTGTCATTATGGAAGGTAGTCTTTTGTCGAGATTTTTGTTACTCTAATGTATGGTAGCCTTGTCATTATGGAACATAGTATATTGTCGAGATTTTTGTTATTTCAATGGATGGTAGCCTTGTCATTATGAAAGTGAGTCTATTGTCGAGATTTTTGTTACTCAAATGGATTGTATCGTTGTCATTATGGAAGGTAGTCTATTGTCGATATTTTTGTTACTTCAATGGATGGTAGTCTGTTGTCGAGATTTTTGTTTCTACAATGGATTGTATCCTTGTCATTATTGAAGGTAGTCTGTTGTCAAGATTTTTGTTTCTACAATTGATTGTAGCCTTGTCATTATGGAAGTTAGTCTATTATCAATATCTTTGTTACTCCAATGGATGGTAGCCTTGTCATTATGGAAGGTAGTATGTTGTCGAGATTTTTGTTATTCCAATGGATGGTAGCCTTGTCATTATGGAAGGTAGTTTGTTGTCGTGATTTTTGTTACTCCAATGGATGGTAGACTTGTCATTATGGAAGGTAGTTTGTTGTTCAGATTTTTGTTACTCCAATGGATGGTAGCCTTGTCATTATGGAAGGTAGTTTGTTGTCCCGATTTTTGTTACTCTAATGGATGGTAGCCTTGTCATTATGGAAGGTAGTTTGTCATTGTGATTTCTGTTACTCCAATGGATGGTAGCCTTATCATTATGGAAGGTTGTCTATTGTCGAGATTTTTGTTATTCCAATGGATGGTACCCTTGTAATTATGGAAGGTAGTCTGTTGTCGAGATTTTTGTTACTCCAATGGATATTAGCCTTGTCGTTATGGAAGTTAGTATGATGTCCAAATTATTGTTACTCCATTCGGTGGTAGCCTTGTCATTATGAAAGGTAGTCTGTTGTGGAGATTTTTGTTATTCCAATGGATTGTAGCTTTGTCATTATCGAAGGTAGTCTATTGTCGTGATTTTTCTTACTCCAATTGATAGTAGCCTTGTCATTATGGAAGGTAGTCTGTTGTCCATATTTTTGTTACTCCAATTGATAATACCCTTGTCATTATGGAAGGTAGTCTATTGTGGATATTTTTGTTACTCCAATGGATGGTAACCTTGTCATTATGGAAGGTAGTCTATTATGGATATTTTTGTTACTCCAATGGATGGTAGCCTTTTCATTATGGAAGGTAGTCTATTGTCGGGATTTTTGTTAATCCAATGGAAGGAAGCCTTGTCATTATGGAAGGTAGTATGTTGTCGATATCTTTGTTACTCCAAGGGATGGTAGCCTTGTCATTATGGAAGATAGTCTTTTGTCGAGATTTTTGTTACTCTAATGTATGGTAGCCTTGTCATTATGGAATGAGTATATTGTCGAGATTTTTGTTATTCCAATGGATGGTAGCCTTGTCATTATTGAAGGTAGTCTGTTGTCAAGATTTTTGTTACTACAATTGATTGTAGCCTTGTCATTATGGAAGTTAGTCTATTATCAATATCTTTGTTACTCCAATGGATGGTAGCCTTGTCATTATGGAAGGTAGTCTGTTGTCGATATTTTTGTTATTCCAATGGATGGTAGCCTTGTCATTATGGAAGGTAGTCTGTTGTCGTGATTTTTGTTATTCCAATGGATGGTAGACTTGTCATTATGGAAGGTAGTTTATTGTTCAGGTTTTTGTTACTCCAATGGATGGTAGCCTTGTCATTATGGAAGGTAGTATGTTATCCCTATTTTTGTTACTCTAATGGATGGTAGCCTTGTCATTATGGAAGGTAGTTTGTCATTGTTATTTCTGTTACTCCAATGGATGGTAGCCTTATCATTATGGAAGGTAGTCTATTGTCGAGATTTTTGTTATTCTAATGGATGTGAGCCTTGTCAATATTGAAGGTAGTCTGTTGTCCAAATTTTTTATACTCCAATGGATGGTAGCCTTGTCACTATGGAAGGTAGTCTCTTGTTGATATTTTTGTTACTCCAATGGATGGTATCCTTGTCATTATGGAAGGTAGTCTGTTGTTGTGATTTTTGTTACTCCAATGGATGGTGGCCTTGTCATTATGGAAGGTACTATGTTGTTGATATCTTTGTTACTCCAATGGATGGTAACCTTGTCATCATAGAAGGTAGTTTGTTGACGAGATTTTTGTTACTCCAATGGATGGTATCCTTGTCATTAAGGAAGGTAGTCTCTTGTTGATATTTTTGTTACTCCAATGGATGCTAGCCTTGTCATTACGGAAGGTAGTCTGTTGTAGATAACTTTGTTACTCCAATGGATGGTAGCCTTGTCATTATGGAAGGTAGTCTATTGTCATGATTTTTGTTACTCCAATAGATGGTAACCTTGTCATTATGGAAGGTAGTCTGTTGTCAAAATTTTTGTTACTCCATTGGATGGTAGCCTTGTCATTATGGAAGGTAGTCTATTGTCGAGATATTTGTTATTCCAATGGATGGTACCCTTGTCATTATGGAAGGTAGTCTGTTGTCGAGATTTTTGTTACTCCATTAGATGGTAGCCTTGTCATTATGGAAGGTAGTCTATTGTCGAGATATTTGTTATTCCAATGGATGGTAGCGTTATCATTATGGAAGGTAGTTTGTTGTCGATATTTTCGTTACTTCAATGGATGGTAGCCTTGTCATTATGGAAGGTAGTATGTTGTCAATATCTTTGTTACTCCAATGGATGGTAACCTTGTCATTATGGAAGGTAGTCTATTGTTGATATTTTTGTTACTCCAATGGATGGTAGCCTTGTAATTATGGAAGGTAGTCTGTTGTCGAGATTTTCGTTATTCCAATGGATGGTAGCCTTTTCATTATGGAAGGTAGCCTATTGTCGGGATTTTTGTTAATCCAATGGAAGGCATCCTTGTCATTATGGAAGGTAGTATGTTGTCGATATCTTTGTTACTCCAATGGATGGTAGCCTTGCCATTATGGAAGGTAGTCTTTTGTCGAGATTTTTGTTACTCTAATGTATGGTAGCCTTGTCATTATGGAACATAGTATATTGTCGAGATTTTTGTTATTCTAATGGATGGTAGCCTTGTCATTATGAAAGGTAGTCTATTGTCGAGATTTTTGTTACTCAAATGGATTGTATCCTTGTCATTATGGAAGGTAGTCTATTGTCGATATTTTTGTTACTCCAATGGATGGTATCCTTGTCATTATGGAAGGTAGTTTGTTGTCGTGATTTTTGTTACTCCATTGGATGGTAGCCTTGTATTTATGGAAGGTAGTGTGTTGTCGAGATTTTTGTTATTCCAATGGATGGTAGCCTTGTCATTATGGAAGGTAGTCTGTTGTCGTTATTTTTGTTACTCCAATGGATGGTAGACTTGTCATTATGGAAGGTAGTCTGTTGTCCCGATTTTTGTTACTCAAATGGATGGTATCCTTGTCATTATGGAAGGTAGTCTGTTGTCGAGATTTTCGTTATTCCAATAGATGGTAGCCTTTTCATTATGGAAGGTAGCCTATTGTCGGGATTTTTGTTAATCCAATGGAAGGCAGCCTTGTCATTATGGAAGGTAGTATGATGTCGATATCTTTGTTACTCCAATGGATGGTAGCCTTGTCATTATGGAAGGTAGTCTTTTGTCGAGATTTTTGTTACTCTAATGTATGGTAGCCTTGTCATTATGGAACATAGTATATTGTCGAGATTTTTGTTATTTCAATGGATGGTAGCCTTGTCATTATGAAAGTGAGTCTATTGTCGAGATTTTTGTTACTCAAATGGATTGTATCGTTGTCATTATGGAAGGTAGTCTATTGTCGATATTTTTGTTACTTCAATGGATGGTAGTCTGTTGTCGAGATTTTTGTTTCTACAATGGATTGTATCCTTGTCATTATTGAAGGTAGTCTGTTGTCAAGATTTTTGTTTCTACAATTGATTGTAGCCTTGTCATTATGGAAGTTAGTCTATTATCAATATCTTTGTTACTCCAATGGATGGTAGCCTTGTCATTATGGAAGGTAGTATGTTGTCGAGATTTTTGTTATTCCAATGGATGGTAGCCTTGTCATTATGGAAGGTAGTTTGTTGTCGTGATTTTTGTTACTCCAATGGATGGTAGACTTGTCATTATGGAAGGTAGTTTGTTGTTCAGATTTTTGTTACTCCAATGGATGGTAGCCTTGTCATTATGGAAGGTAGTTTGTTGTCCCGATTTTTGTTACTCTAATGGATGGTAGCCTTGTCATTATGGAAGGTAGTTTGTCATTGTGATTTCTGTTACTCCAATGGATGGTAGCCTTATCATTATGGAAGGTTGTCTATTGTCGAGATTTTTGTTATTCCAATGGATGGTACCCTTGTAATTATGGAAGGTAGTCTGTTGTCGAGATTTTTGTTACTCCAATGGATATTAGCCTTGTCGTTATGGAAGTTAGTATGATGTCCAAATTATTGTTACTCCATTCGGTGGTAGCCTTGTCATTATGAAAGGTAGTCTGTTGTGGAGATTTTTGTTATTCCAATGGATTGTAGCTTTGTCATTATCGAAGGTAGTCTATTGTCGTGATTTTTCTTACTCCAATTGATAGTAGCCTTGTCATTATGGAAGGTAGTCTGTTGTCCATATTTTTGTTACTCCAATTGATAATACCCTTGTCATTATGGAAGGTAGTCTATTGTGGATATTTTTGTTACTCCAATGGATGGTAACCTTGTCATTATGGAAGGTAGTCTATTATGGATATTTTTGTTACTCCAATGGATGGTAGCCTTTTCATTATGGAAGGTAGTCTATTGTCGGGATTTTTGTTAATCCAATGGAAGGAAGCCTTGTCATTATGGAAGGTAGTATGTTGTCGATATCTTTGTTACTCCAAGGGATGGTAGCCTTGTCATTATGGAAGATAGTCTTTTGTCGAGATTTTTGTTACTCTAATGTATGGTAGCCTTGTCATTATGGAATGAGTATATTGTCGAGATTTTTGTTATTCCAATGGATGGTAGCCTTGTCATTATTGAAGGTAGTCTGTTGTCAAGATTTTTGTTACTACAATTGATTGTAGCCTTGTCATTATGGAAGTTAGTCTATTATCAATATCTTTGTTACTCCAATGGATGGTAGCCTTGTCATTATGGAAGGTAGTCTGTTGTCGATATTTTTGTTATTCCAATGGATGGTAGCCTTGTCATTATGGAAGGTAGTCTGTTGTCGTGATTTTTGTTATTCCAATGGATGGTAGACTTGTCATTATGGAAGGTAGTTTATTGTTCAGGTTTTTGTTACTCCAATGGATGGTAGCCTTGTCATTATGGAAGGTAGTATGTTATCCCTATTTTTGTTACTCTAATGGATGGTAGCCTTGTCATTATGGAAGGTAGTTTGTCATTGTTATTTCTGTTACTCCAATGGATGGTAGCCTTATCATTATGGAAGGTAGTCTATTGTCGAGATTTTTGTTATTCTAATGGATGTGAGCCTTGTCAATATTGAAGGTAGTCTGTTGTCCAAATTTTTTATACTCCAATGGATGGTAGCCTTGTCACTATGGAAGGTAGTCTCTTGTTGATATTTTTGTTACTCCAATGGATGGTATCCTTGTCATTATGGAAGGTAGTCTGTTGTTGTGATTTTTGTTACTCCAATGGATGGTGGCCTTGTCATTATGGAAGGTACTATGTTGTTGATATCTTTGTTACTCCAATGGATGGTAACCTTGTCATCATAGAAGGTAGTTTGTTGACGAGATTTTTGTTACTCCAATGGATGGTATCCTTGTCATTAAGGAAGGTAGTCTCTTGTTGATATTTTTGTTACTCCAATGGATGCTAGCCTTGTCATTACGGAAGGTAGTCTGTTGTAGATAACTTTGTTACTCCAATGGATGGTAGCCTTGTCATTATGGAAGGTAGTCTATTGTCATGATTTTTGTTACTCCAATAGATGGTAACCTTGTCATTATGGAAGGTAGTCTGTTGTCAAAATTTTTGTTACTCCATTGGATGGTAGCCTTGTCATTATGGAAGGTAGTCTATTGTCGAGATATTTGTTATTCCAATGGATGGTACCCTTGTCATTATGGAAGGTAGTCTGTTGTCGAGATTTTTGTTACTCCATTAGATGGTAGCCTTGTCATTATGGAAGGTAGTCTATTGTCGAGATATTTGTTATTCCAATGGATGGTAGCGTTATCATTATGGAAGGTAGTTTGTTGTCGATATTTTCGTTACTTCAATGGATGGTAGCCTTGTCATTATGGAAGGTAGTATGTTGTCAATATCTTTGTTACTCCAATGGATGGTAACCTTGTCATTATGGAAGGTAGTCTATTGTTGATATTTTTGTTACTCCAATGGATGGTAGCCTTGTAATTATGGAAGGTAGTCTGTTGTCGAGATTTTCGTTATTCCAATGGATGGTAGCCTTTTCATTATGGAAGGTAGCCTATTGTCGGGATTTTTGTTAATCCAATGGAAGGCATCCTTGTCATTATGGAAGGTAGTATGTTGTCGATATCTTTGTTACTCCAATGGATGGTAGCCTTGCCATTATGGAAGGTAGTCTTTTGTCGAGATTTTTGTTACTCTAATGTATGGTAGCCTTGTCATTATGGAACATAGTATATTGTCGAGATTTTTGTTATTCTAATGGATGGTAGCCTTGTCATTATGAAAGGTAGTCTATTGTCGAGATTTTTGTTACTCAAATGGATTGTATCCTTGTCATTATGGAAGGTAGTCTATTGTCGATATTTTTGTTACTCCAATGGATGGTATCCTTGTCATTATGGAAGGTAGTCTGTTGTCGTTATTTTTGTTACTCCAATGGATGGTAGACTTGTCATTATGGAAGGTAGTCTGTTGTCCCGATTTTTGTTACTCAAATGGATGGTATCCTTGTCATTATGGAAGGTAGTCTGTCGTTGTGATTTCTGTTACTCCAATGGATGGTAGCCTTGTCATTATGGAAGGTAGTCTATTGTCGAGATTTTTGTTATTCCAATGGATGGTACCCTTTTCATTATGGAAGGTAGTCTGTTGTCGAGATTTTTTTTACTTAAATGGATATTAGCCTTGACGTTATGGAAGTTAGTATGATGTCCAGATTATTGTTACTCCATTTGATGGTAGCCTTGTCATTATGAAAGGTAGTATGTTGTCGAGATTTTTGTTATTCCAATGGATTGTAGCCTTGTCATTATCAAAGGCAGTCTATTGTCGTGATTTTTCTTACTTCAATTAATAGTAGCCTTGTCGTTATGGAAGGTAGTCTGTTGTCCATATTTTTGTTACTCCAATTGATAATACCCTTGTCATTATGGAAGGTAGTCTATTGTCGATATTTTTGTTACTCCAATGGATGGTAACCTTGTCATTATGGAAGGTACTCTATTGTTGATATTTTTGTTACTCCAATGGATGGTAGCCTTGTAATTATGTAAGGTAGTCTATTGTCGAGATTTTCGTTATTCCAATGGATGGTAGCCTTTTCATTATGGAAGGTAGTCTATTGTCGGGATTTTTGTTAATCCAATGGAATGCAGCCTTGTTATTATGGAAGGTAGTATGTTGTCGATATCTTTGTTACTCCAATGGATGGTAGCCTTGTCATTATGGAAGGTAGTCTTTTGTCGAGATTTTTGTTACTCTAATGTATGGTAGCCTTGTCATTATGGAACGTAGTATATTGTCGAGATTTTTGTTATTCCAATGGATGGTAGCCTTGTCATTATGAAAGGTAGTCTATTGTCGAGATTTTTGTTACTCAAATGGATTGTATCCTTGTCATTATGGAAGGTTGTCTATTGTCGATATTTTTGTTAGTCCAATGGATGGTAGCCTTGTCAATATAGAAGGTAGTCTGTTGTCGAGATTTTTGTTACTACAATGGATTGAAGCCTTGTCATTATTGAAGGAAGTCTATTGTCAAGATTTTTGTTACTACAATTGATTGTAGCCTTGTCATTATGGAAGTTAGTCTATTATCAATATCTTTGTTACTCCAATGGATGGTAGCCTTGTCATTATGGAAGGTAGTCTGTTGTCGATATTTTTGTTATTCCAATGGATGGTAGCCTTGTCATTATGGAAGGTAGTCTGTTGTCGTGATTTTTGTTACTCCAATGGATGGTAGACTTGTCGTTATGGAAGGTAGTCTGTTGTCCAGATTTTTGTTACTCGAATTGATAATACCCTTGTCATTATGGAAGGTAGATTGTCGTTTTGATTTCTGTTACTCCAACGGATGGTAGCCTTATCATTATGGAAGGTAGTCTATTGTCGAGATTTTTGTTACTCTAATGGATGTGAGCCTTGTCATTATGGAAGGTAGTCTGTTGTCGAAATTTTTTATACTCCAATGGATGGTAGCCTTGTCATTATGGCAGGTAGTCTCTTGTTGATATTTTTTTACTCCAATGGATGGTATCCTTGTCATTATTGAAGGTAGTTTGTTGTCGTGATTTTTGTTACTCCATTGAATGGTAGCCTTGTCATTATGGAAGGTAGTGTGTTGTCGAGATTTTTGTTATTCCAATGGATGGTAGCCTTGTCATTATGGAAGGTAGTCTGTTGTCGTTATTTTTGTTACTCCAATGGATGGTAGACTTGTCATTATGGAAGGTATTTTGTTGTTCAGATTTTTGTTACTCCAATGGATGGTAGCCTTGTCATTATGGAAGGTAGTCTGTTGTCCTGATTTTTTTTACTCAGATGGATGGTATCCTTGTCATTATGGAAGGTAGTCTGTCGTTGTGATTTCTGTTACTCCAATGGATGGTAGCCTTGTCATTATGGAAGGTAGTCTATTATCGAGATTTTTGTTATTCCAATGGATGGTTCCCTTTTCATTATGGAAGGTAGTCTGTTGTCGAGATTTGTTTTACTCCAATGGATATTAGCCTTGACGTTATGGAAGTTAGTATGATGTCCAGATTATTTTTACTCCATTCGATGGTAGCCTTGTCATTATGAAAGGTAGTCTGTTGTCGAGATTTTTGTTATTCCAATGGATTGTAGCCTTGTCATTATCAAAGGTAGTCTATTGTCGTGATTTTTCTTACTTCAATTGATAGTAGCCTTGTCATTATGGAAGGTAGTCTGTTGTCCAAATTTTAGTTACTCCAATTGATAATACCCTTGTCATTATGGAAGGTAGTCTATTGTCGATATTTTTGTTACTCCAATGGATGGTAAACTTGTCATTATGGAAGGTAGTCTATTGTTGATATTTTTGTTACTCCAATGGATGGTAGCCTTGTAATTATGGAAGGTAGTCTATTGTCGAGATTTTCGTTATTCCAATGGATGGTAGCCTTGTCATTATGGAACGTAGTATATTGTCGAGATTTTTGTTATTCCAATGGATGGTAGCCTTGTCATTATGAAAGGTAGTGTATTGTCGAGATTTTTGTTACTCAAATGGATTGTATCCTTGTCATTATGGAAGGTAGTCTATTGTCGATATTTTTGTTACTCCAATGGATGGTAGCCTTGTCAATATGGAAGGTAGTCTGTTGTCGAGATTTTTGTTACTACAATGGATTGTAGCCTTGTCATTATTGAAGGTAGTCTATTGTCAAAATTTTTTTTACTACAATTGATTGTAGCCTTGTCATTATGGAAGTTAGTCTATTATCAATATCTTTGTTACTCCAATGGATGGTAGCCTTGTCATTATGGAAGGTAGTCTGTTGTCGATATTTTTGTTATTCCAATGGATGGTAGCCTTGTCATTATGGAAGGTAGTCTGTTGTCGTGATTTTTGTTACTCCAATGGATGGTAGACTTGTCGTTATGGAAGGTAGTTTGTTGTCCAGATTTTTGTTACTCGAATTGATAATACCCTTGTCATTATGGAAGGTAGATTGTCGTTTTGATTTCTGTTACTCCAATGGATGGTAGCCTTATCATTATGGAAGGTAGTCTATTGTCGAGATTTTTGTTACTCTAATGGATGTGAGCCTTGTCATTATGGAAGGTAGTCTGTTGTCGAAATTTTTTATACTCCAATGGATGGTAGCCTTGTCATTATGGCAGGTAGTCTCTTGTTGATATTTTTTTACTCCAATGGATGGTATCCTTGTCATTATTGAAGGTAGTTTGTTGTCGTGATTTTTGTTACTCCATTGAATGGTAGCCTTGTCATTATGGAAGGTAGTGTGTTGTCGAGATTTTTGTTATTCCAATGGATGGTAGCCTTGTCATTATGGAAGGTAGTCTGTTGTCGTTATTTTTGTTACTCCAATGGATGGTAGACTTGTCATTATGGAAGGTATTTTGTTGTTCAGATTTTTGTTACTCCAATGGATGGTAGCCTTGTCATTATGGAAGGTAGTCTGTTGTCCTGATTTTTTTTACTCAGATGGATGGTATCCTTGTCATTATGGAAGGTAGTCTGTCGTTGTGATTTCTGTTACTCCAATGGATGGTAGCCTTGTCATTATGGAAGGTAGTCTATTATCGAGATTTTTGTTATTCCAATGGATGGTTCCCTTTTCATTATGGAAGGTAGTCTGTTGTCGAGATTTGTTTTACTCCAATGGATATTAGCCTTGACGTTATGGAAGTTAGTATGATGTCCAGATTATTTTTACTCCATTCGATGGTAGCCTTGTCATTATGAAAGGTAGTCTGTTGTCGAGATTTTTGTTATTCCAATGGATTGTAGCCTTGTCATTATCAAAGGTAGTCTATTGTCGTGATTTTTCTTACTTCAATTGATAGTAGCCTTGTCATTATGGAAGGTAGTCTGTTGTCCAAATTTTAGTTACTCCAATTGATAATACCCTTGTCATTATGGAAGGTAGTCTATTGTCGATATTTTTGTTACTCCAATGGATGGTAAACTTGTCATTATGGAAGGTAGTCTATTGTTGATATTTTTGTTACTCCAATGGATGGTAGCCTTGTAATTATGGAAGGTAGTCTATTGTCGAGATTTTCGTTATTCCAATGGATGGTAGCCTTGTCATTATGGAACGTAGTATATTGTCGAGATTTTTGTTATTCCAATGGATGGTAGCCTTGTCATTATGAAAGGTAGTGTATTGTCGAGATTTTTGTTACTCAAATGGATTGTATCCTTGTCATTATGGAAGGTAGTCTATTGTCGATATTTTTGTTACTCCAATGGATGGTAGCCTTGTCAATATGGAAGGTAGTCTGTTGTCGAGATTTTTGTTACTACAATGGATTGTAGCCTTGTCATTATTGAAGGTAGTCTATTGTCAAAATTTTTTTTACTACAATTGATTGTAGCCTTGTCATTATGGAAGTTAGTCTATTATCAATATCTTTGTTACTCCAATGGATGGTAGCCTTGTCATTATGGAAGGTAGTCTGTTGTCGATATTTTTGTTATTCCAATGGATGGTAGCCTTGTCATTATGGAAGGTAGTCTGTTGTCGTGATTTTTGTTACTCCAATGGATGGTAGACTTGTCGTTATGGAAGGTAGTTTGTTGTCCAGATTTTTGTTACTCGAATTGATAATACCCTTGTCATTATGGAAGGTAGATTGTCGTTTTGATTTCTGTTACTCCAATGGATGGTAGCCTTATCATTATGGAAGGTAGTCTATTGTCGAGATTTTTGTTACTCTAATGGATGTGAGCCTTGTCATTATGGAAGGTAGTCTGTTGTCGAAATTTTTTATACTCCAATGGATGGTAGCCTTGTCATTATGGCAGGTAGTCTCTTGTTGATATTTTTTTACTCCAATGGATGGTATCCTTGTCATTATTGAAGGTAGTTTGTTGTCGTGATTTTTGTTACTCCATTGAATGGTAGCCTTGTCATTATGGAAGGTAGTGTGTTGTCGAGATTTTTGTTATTCCAATGGATGGTAGCCTTGTCATTATGGAAGGTAGTCTGTTGTCGTTATTTTTGTTACTCCAATGGATGGTAGACTTGTCATTATGGAAGGTATTTTGTTGTTCAGATTTTTGTTACTCCAATGGATGGTAGCCTTGTCATTATGGAAGGTAGTCTGTTGTCCTGATTTTTTTTACTCAGATGGATGGTATCCTTGTCATTATGGAAGGTAGTCTGTCGTTGTGATTTCTGTTACTCCAATGGATGGTAGCCTTGTCATTATGGAAGGTAGTCTATTATCGAGATTTTTGTTATTCCAATGGATGGTTCCCTTTTCATTATGGAAGGTAGTCTGTTGTCGAGATTTGTTTTACTCCAATGGATATTAGCCTTGACGTTATGGAAGTTAGTATGATGTCCAGATTATTTTTACTCCATTCGATGGTAGCCTTGTCATTATGAAAGGTAGTCTGTTGTCGAGATTTTTGTTATTCCAATGGATTGTAGCCTTGTCATTATCAAAGGTAGTCTATTGTCGTGATTTTTCTTACTTCAATTGATAGTAGCCTTGTCATTATGGAAGGTAGTCTGTTGTCCAAATTTTAGTTACTCCAATTGATAATACCCTTGTCATTATGGAAGGTAGTCTATTGTCGATATTTTTGTTACTCCAATGGATGGTAAACTTGTCATTATGGAAGGTAGTTTATTGTTGATATTTTTGTTACTCCAATGGATGGTAGCCTTGTAATTATGGAAGGTAGTCTATTGTCGAGATTTTCGTTATTCCAATGGATGGTAGCCTTGTCATTATGGAACGTAGTATATTGTCGAGATTTTTGTTATTCCAATGGATGGTAGCCTTGTCATTATGAAAGGTAGTGTATTGTCGAGATTTTTGTTACTCAAATGGATTGTATCCTTGTCATTATGGAAGGTAGTCTATTGTCGATATTTTTGTTACTCCAATGGATGGTAGCCTTGTCAATATGGAAGGTAGTCTGTTGTCGAGATTTTTGTTACTACAATGGATTTTAGCCTTGTCATTATTGAAGGTAGTCTATTGTCAAGATTTTTTTTACTACAATTGATTGTAGCCTTGTCATTATGGAAGTTAGTCTATTATCAATATCTTTGTTACTCCAATGGATGGTAGCCTTGTCATTATGGAAGTTAGTCTGTTGTCGATATTTTTGTTATTCCAATGGATGGTAGACTTGTCATTATGGAAGGTAGTCTGTTGTCGTGATTTTTGTTACTCCAATGGATGGTAGACTTGTCGTTATGGAAGGTAGTCTGTTGTCCAGATTTTTGTTACTCCAATTGATAATACCCTTGTCATTATGGAAGGTAGATGTGAGCCATGTCATTATGGAAGGTAGTCTGTTGTCGAAATTTTTTATACTCCAATGGATGGTAGCCTTGTCATTATGGAAGGTAGTCTCTTGTTGATATTTTTTTACTCCAATGGATGGTATCCTTGTCATTATGGAAGGTAGTTTGTTGTCGTTATTTTTGTTACTCCATTGGATGGTAGACTTGTCATTATGGAAGGTAGTTTGTTGTTCAGATTTTTGTTACTCTAATGGATGGTAGCCTTGTCATTATGGAAGGTAGCCTGTTGTCCCGATTTTTGTTACTCAAATGGATGGTATCCTTGTCATTATTGAAGGTTGTCTGTCGTTGTGATTTCTGTTACTCCAATGGATGGTAGCCTTGTCATTATGGAAGGTAGTCTATTGTCGAGATTTTTGTTATTCCAATGGATGGTACCCTTTTCATTATGGAAGGTAGTCTGTTGTCGAGATTTTTTTTACTCCAATGGATATTAGCCTTGACGTTATGGAAGTTAGTATGATGTCCAGATTATTGTTACTCCATTCGATGGTAGCCTTGTCATTATGAAAGGTAGTCTGTTGTCGAGATTTTTGTTATTCCAATGGATTGTAGCCTTGTCATTATCAAAGGTAGTCTATTGTCGTGATTTTTCTTACTTCAATTGATAGTAGCCTTGTCATTATGGAAGGTAGTCTGTTGTCCATATTTTTGTTACTCCAATTGATAATACCCTTGTCATTATGGAAGGTAGTCTATTGTCGATATTTTTGTTACTCCAATGGATGGTAACCTTGTCATTATGGAAGGTAGTCTATTGTTGATATTTTTGTTACTCCAATGGATGGTAGCCTTGTAATTATGGAAGGTAGTCTATTGTCGAGATTTTCGTTATTCCAATGGATGGTTGCCTTTTCATTATGGAAGGTAGTCTATTGTCGGGATTTTTGTTAATCCAATGGGAGGCAGCCTTATCATTATGGAAGGTAGTATGTTGTCGATATCTTTGTTACTCCAATGGATGGTAGCCTTGTCATTATGGAAGGTAGTCTTTTGTCGAGATTTTTGTTACTCTAATGTATGGTAGCCTTCTCATTATGGAACGTAGTATATTGTCGAGATTTTTGTTATTCCAATGGATGGTAGCCTTGTCATTATGAAAGGTAGTCTATTGTCGAGATTTTTGTTACTCAAATGGATTGTATCCTTGTCATTATGGAAGGTAGTCTATTGTCGATATTTTTGTTACTCCAATGGATGGTAGCCTTGTCAATATGGAAGGTAGTCTGTTGTCGAGATTTTTGTTACTACAATGGATTGTAGCTTTGTCATTATTGAAGGTAGTCTATTGTCAAGATTTTTGTTACTACAATTGATTCTAGCCTTGTCATTATGGAAGTTAGTCTATTATCAATATCTTTGTTACTCCAATGGATGGTAGCCTTGTCATTATGGAAGGTAGTCTGTTGTCGATATTTTTGTTGTTCCAATGGATGGTAGCCTTGTCATTATGGAAGGTAGTCTGTTGTCGTGATTTTTGTTACTCCAATGGATGGTAGACTTGTCGTTATGGAAGGTAGTCTGTTGTCCAGATTTTTGTTACTCCAATTGATAATACCCTTGTCATTACGGAAGGTAGATTGTCGTTTTGATTTCTGTTACTCCAATGGATGGTAGCTTTATCATTATGGAAGGTAGTCTATTGTCAATATTTTTGTTACTCTAATAGATGTGAGCCTTGTCATTATGGAAGGTAGTCTGTTGTCGAAATTTTTTATACTCCAATGGATGGTAGCCTTGTCATTATGGAAGGTAGTCTCTTGTTGATATTTTTTTTCTCCAATGGATGGTATCCTTGTCATTATTGAAGGTAGTTTGTTGTTGTGATTTTTGTTACTCCATTGGATAATAGCCTTGTCATTATGGAAGGTAGTCTGTTATCGAGATTTTTGTTATTCCAATGGATGGTAGCCTTGTCATTATGGAAGGTAGTCTGTTGTCGTTATTTTTGTTACTCCAATTGATGGTAGACTTGTCATTATGGAAGGTAGTTTGTTGTTCAGATTTTTGTTACTCCAATGGATGGTAGCCTTGTCATTATGGAAGGTAGTCTGTTGTCCCGATTTTTGTTACTCAAATGGATGGTATCCTTGTCATTATGAAAGGTAGTCTGTCGTTGTGATTTCTGTTACTCCAATGGATGGTAGCCTTATCATTATGGAAGGTAGTCTATTGTCGAGATTTTTGTTACTCTAATGGATGTGAGCCTTGTCATTATGGAAGGTAGTCTGTTGTCCAAATTTTTTATACTCCAATGGATGGTAGCCTTGTCATTATGGAAGGTAATCTGTTATCGATATTTTTGTTATTCCAATGGATGGTAGCCTTGTCATTATGAAAGGTAGTCTGTTGTCATGATTTTTGTTACTCCAATGGATGGTAGACTTGTCATTATGGAAGGTAGTTTGTTGTTCAGATTTTTGTTACTCCAATGGATGGTAGGCTTGTCATTATGGAAGGAAGTCTGTTGTCCCGATTTTTGTTACTCTAATAGATGGTAGCCTTGTCATTATGGAAGGTAGTTTGTCGTTGTGATTTCTGTTACTCCAATGGATGGTAGCCTTATCATTATGGAACGTAGTCTATTGTCGAGATTTTTGTTACTCTAATGGACGTGAGCCTTGTCAATATTGAAGGTAGTCTATTGTCTTAATTTTTTATACTCCAATGGATGGAAGCCTTGTCACTATGGAAGGTAGTCTCTTGTTGATATCTTTGTTACTCCAATGGATGTTAGCCTTGTCATTATGGAAGGTAGTCTGTTGTCCATATTTATGTTACTTTAATTGATGGTAGCCTTGTCATTATAGAAGATAGTCTTTTGTCGATATTTTTGTTACTCCATTGGATGGTAGCCTTATAATTATGGAAGGTAGTCTGTTGTCAACAATTTTGTTATTCTAATGGATGGTAGCCTTGTCATTATGGAAGGTAGTCTGTTGTCGTGATTTTTATTACTCAAATAGATGGTAGCCTTGTCATTATTGAAGGTAGTATGTTGTCGATATCTTTGTTACTCCAATGGATGGTAGCCTTCTCATTATGGAAGGTAGTCTGTTGTCGAGATTTTTGTTACTTCAATTGATGGTAGCCTTGTCATTATGGAATGTAGCCTGTTGTCAAGATTTTTTTTGATGCAATGGATGGTAGCCTTGTCATAATGGAAGGTAGTTTGTTGTCGAAATTTTTGTTACTCCATTGGATGGTGGCCTTGTCATTATGGAAAGTAGTCTGTTGTCGAGATTTTTGTTATTCCAATGGATGGTAGGCTTGTCATTATGGAAGGTAGTCTGTTTTCTTAATTTTTATTACTCCAATGGATGGTAGCCTTGTCATTATGGAAGGTAGTATGTTGTCGATATCTTTGTTACTCCAATGGATGGTAGCCTTCTCATTATGGAAAGTAGTCTGTTGTCGACATTTTTGTTACTTATATGGATGATAGCCTTGTCATTATGGATGGTAGCCTTGTCATTATGGAAGGTAGTTTGTCGTTGTGATTTATGTTACTCCAATGGATGGTAGCCTTGTCATTATGGAAGGTAGTCTGTTGTCCAGATTTTTGTTACTCTAATGGATGGTAGCCTTGTCATTATAGAAGGTAGTCTGTTGTCGATATTTTTGTTACTCCATTGGATGGTAGCCTTTCAATTATGGAAGGTAGTCTATTGTCAACAATTTTGATATTCTAATGGATGCTAGCCTTGTCATTATGGAAGGTAGTTTGTTGTCGTGATTTTTGTAACTCCAATGGATGGTAGCCTTGTCATTATTGAAGGTAGTATGTTGTTGATATCTTTGTTACTCCAATGGATGGTAGCCTTGTCATTATGGAAGGTACTTTGTTGTCGAGATTTTTGTTACTCCAATGGATGGTAGCCTTGTCATTAAGGAAGGTAGTCTCTTGTTGATATTTTTGTTACTCCAATGGATGGTAGCCTTGTCATTATGGAAGGTAGTCTGTTTTCCCGATTTTTGTTACTCAAATGGATGGTAGCCTTGTCATTATGGAAGGTTGTATGCGTTGTGATTTCTGATACTCTAATGGATGGTAGCCTTGTCATTATGGAAGGTAGTTTGTTGTCGAGTTTTTTTTATTTCAATGGATTGTGGACTTGTCATTATGGACATTAGTTTCTTGTAGATATATTTGTTACTCCAATTGATTGTAGACTTGTCATTATGGAAGGTATCCTGTTGTCGAGATTTTTGTTACTCCAATGGATGGTACCCTTGTCATTATGGAAGGTAGTCTGTTGTCGTGATTTTTTTTACTCCATTGGATTGTAGCCTTGTCATTATGGAAGGTAGTATGTTGTCGATATCTTTGTTACTCCAATGGATGGTAGCCTTGTCATTATGGAAGGTAGTTTGTGGTCGAGATTTTTGTTATTCCAATGGATGGTAGCCTTATAATTATTGAAGGTAGTCTATTATCTTGATTTTTCTTACTTCGATGGATGGTAGCCTGGTAATTATGGAAGGTAGTATGTTGTCGAGATTCTTGTTATTCCAATGGATGGTAGCCTTGTCATTATGGAAGGTTGTGTGTTGTCGTGATTTTTGTTACTCCAATGGATTGTAGCCTTGTCATTATGGAAGGTAGTATGTTGTCGATATCTTTGTTACTGCAATGGATGGTAGCCTTCTCATTATGGAAGGTACTCTGTTGTCGAGATTTTTGTTACTCCAATGGATGGTAGACTTGTCATTATGGAAGGTAGTCTCTTGTTAATAATTTTGTTACTCCAATGGATTGTAGACTTGTAATTATTGAAGGTAGCCTGTTGTCGAGATATTTGTTACTCCAATGGATGGTACCCTTGTCATTATGGAAGGTAGTCTGTTATCAAGATTTTTGTTTCTCCAATGGATGGTAGCCTTATCATTATGGAAGGTAGTCAATTATCGTTATTTTTCTTACTTCGATGGATGTTAGCCTGGTCATTATGGAAGGTAGTATGTTGTCGAGATTTTTGTTATTCCAATGGATGGTAGCCTTGACATTATGGAAGGTTGTCTGTTGTCGTGATTTTTGTTACTCCAATGGATTGTAGCCTTGTCATTATGGAAGGTAGTATGTTTTTAATATCTTTGTTACTCCAATGGATGGTAGCCATCTCATTATGGAAGGTACTCTATTGTCGAGATTTTTGTTACTCCAATTGATGGTAGCCTTGTCATTATCGAAGGTAGTCGCTTGTTGAAATTTTTGTTACTCTAATGGATGGTAACCTTGTCATTTTCGAAGGTAGTCTGTTGTCCCTATTTTTTATACTCTAATGCATGGTAGCGTTGTCATTATGGAAGGTTTTTTGTCGTTGTGATTTCTGTCACTCCAATGGATTGTAACTATGTGATTATGGAAGGTAGTTTATTGTTCATATTTTTGTTACTCTAATGGATGGTAGACTTGTCATTATGGAAGGTAGTCTGTTGTCGAGATTGTTGTTACTCCATTGGACTGTAGCCTTGTCATTATGGAAGGTAGTCTGTTGTCGAGATTTTTGTTACTCCATTGCATGGTACCCTTGTCATTATGGAAGGTAGTCTATTGTCGAGATTTTTGTTACTCCAATGGATGGTAGCCTTGTCATTATGGAAGGTAGTCTGTTGTCGTAATTTTTGTTATTCCAATGGATGGTAGCCTTGTCATTATGAAAGGTAGTCTATTGTCGTGACTTTTGTTACTCCATTGGATGGTAGCCTTGTCATTATGGAAGGTAGTTTGTAGTCGAGATTTTTGTTATTCCAATGGTTGGTAGCCTTGCAATTATGGAAGGTAGTCTGTTGTCAACAATTTTGTTATTCTAATGGATGGTAGCCTTGTCAATATGGGAGGCAGTTTGTTGTCGTGATTTTTGTAACTCCAATGGATGGTAGCCTTGTAATTATTGAAGGTAGTATGTTGTCGATATCTTTGTTACTCCAATGGATGGTAGCCTTGTCATTATGGAAGGTAGTCTGTTGTTCAGATTTTTGTTACTCCAATGAATGGTAGCCTTGTCATTAAGGAAGGTAGTCTCTTGTTAATATTTTTGTTACTACAATGGATGGTAGCCTTGTCATTATGGAAGGTAGTTTTTTATTCCCTATTTTTGTTACTCAAATTGATGGTAGCCTTGTCATTATGGAAGGGTGTCTGTCGTTGTGATTTCTGTTACTCTAATGGATGGTAGCCTTGTCATTATGGAAGGTAGTCTGTTGTCGAGTTTTTTTTTATTTCAATGGATTATGGACTTGTCATTATGGAAGGTAGTCTCTTGTTGATATTTTTGTTACTCCAATGGATTGTAGACTTGTCATTATGGAAGGTATCTTGTTTTAGAAATTTTTGTTACTCCAATGGATGGTACCCTTGTCATTATGGAAGGTACTTTGTTGTCGTGATTTTTGTTACTCCAATGGATGGTAGCCTTGTCATTAAGGAAGGTAGTTTGTTGTCGAGATTTTTGTTACTCCATTGGATGGTAGCCTTGTCGTTATGGAATGTAGTTTGTAGTCATGATTTTTGTTATTCCAATGGATGGTAGCCTTGTCATTATGAAAGGTAGTCTATTATCCTGATTTTTTTAGCTTCGATGGATGGTAGCCTGGTCATTATGGAAGGTAGTATGTTGTCGATATTTTTGTTATTCCAATGGATGGTAGCCTTGGCATTATGGAAGGTTGTATGTTATTGATATCTTTGTTACTCCAATGGATGGTAGCCATCTCATTATGGAAGGTACTCTGTTGTCGAGATATTTGTTACTCCAATGGATTGTAGCCTTGCCATTATCGAAGGTAGTCTCTTGTTGAAATTTTGGTTACTCCAATGGATGGTATACTTGTCATTATGGAAGGTAGTCTGTTGTCGAGATTGTTGTTACTCCATTGGATTGTAGCCTTGTCATTATGGAAGGTAGTCTGTTTTTGAGATTTTAGTTATTCCAATGGATTGTAGACTTGTCATTATGGAAGGTAGTCTGTTGTCGAGATTTTTGTTACACCAATGCATGGTACCCTTGTCATTATGGCAGGTAGTGTATTGTCAATATTTTTGTTACTCCAATGGATGGTAGCCTTGTCATTATGGAAGGTAGTCTGTTGTCGTGATTTTTGTTAATCCATTGGATGGTAGCCTTGTCATTATGGAAGGTAGTTGTTAGTAGAGATTTTTGTTATTCAAATGGTTGGTAGCCTTGCAATTATGAAAGGTAGTCTGTTGTCAACAATTTTGTTATTCTAATGGATGGTAGCCTTGTCATTATGGAAGGTAGTTTGTTGTCGTGATTTTTGTAACTCCAATGGATGGTAGCCTTGTCATTATTGAAGGTAGTATGTTGTCGATATCTTTGTTACTCTTATGGATGGTAGCCTTGTCATTATGGAAGGTAGTCTGTTGTCGAGATTTTTGTTACACCAATGCATGGTACCCTTGTCATTATGGCAGGTAGTGTATTGTCAATATTTTTGTTACTCCAATGGATGGTAGCCTTGTCATTATGGAAGGTAGTCTGTTGTCGTGATTTTTGTTAATCCATTGGATGGTAGCCTTGTCATTATGGAAGGTAGTTGTTAGTAGAGATTTTTGTTATTCAAATGGTTGGTAGCCTTGCAATTATGAAAGGTAGTCTGTTGTCAACAATTTTGTTATTCTAATGGATGGTAGCCTTGTCATTATGGAAGGTAGTTTGTTGTCGTGATTTTTGTAACTCCAATGGATGGTAGCCTTGTCATTATTGAAGGTAGTATGTTGTCGATATCTTTGTTACTCTTATGGATGGTAGCCTTGTCATTATGGAAGGTAGTCTGTTGTCGAGATTTTTGTTACACCAATGCATGGTACCCTTGTCATTATGGCAGGTAGTGTATTGTCAATATTTTTGTTACTCCAATGGATGGTAGCCTTGTCATTATGGAAGGTAGTCTGTTGTCGTGATTTTTGTTAATCCATTGGATGGTAGCCTTGTCATTATGGAAGGTAGTTGTTAGTAGAGATTTTTGTTATTCAAATGGTTGGTAGCCTTGCAATTATGAAAGGTAGTCTGTTGTCAACAATTTTGTTATTCTAATGGATGGTAGCCTTGTCATTATGGAAGGTAGTTTGTTGTCGTGATTTTTGTAACTCCAATGGATGGTAGCCTTGTCATTATTGAAGGTAGTATGTTGTCGATATCTTTGTTACTCTTATGGATGGTAGCCTTGTCATTATGGAAGGTAGTCTGTTGTTGAGATTTTTGTTACTCCAATGAATGGTAGCCTTGTCATTAAGGAAGGTAGTCTCTTGTTAATATTTTTGTTACTACAATGGATGGTAGCCTTGTCATTATGGAAGGTAGTTTTTTATTCCCTATTTTTGTTACTCAAATTGATGGTAGCCTTGTCATTATGGAAGGGTGTCTGTCGTTGTGATTTCTGTTACTCTAATGGATGGTAGCCTTGTCATTATGGAAGGTAGTCTGTTGTCGAGTTTTTTTTTATTTCAATGGATTGTGGACTTGTCATTATGGAAGGTAGTCTCTTGTTGATATTTTTGTTACTCCAATGGATTGTAGACTTGTCATTATGGAAGGTATCTTGTTTTAGAGATTTTTGTTACTCCAATGGATGGTACCCTTGTCATTATGGAAGGTACTTTGTTGTCGTGATTTTTGTTACTCCAATGGATGGTAGCCTTGTCATTAAGGAAGGTAGTTTGTTGTCGAGATTTTTGTTACTCCATTGGATGGTAGCCTTGTCATTATGGAATGTAGTTTGTAGTCATGATTTTTGATATTCCAATGGATGGTAGCCTTGTCATTATGAAAGGTAGTCTATTATCCTGATTTTTCTAGCTTTGATGGATGGTAGCCTGGTCATTATGGAAGGTAGTATGTTGTCGATATTTTTGTTATTCCAATGGATGGTAGCCTTGGCATTATGGAAGGTTGTATGTTATTGATATCTTTGTTACTCCAATGGATGGTAGCCATCTCATTATGGAAGGTACTCTGTTGTCGAGATATTTGTTACTCCAATGGATTGTAGCCTTGCCATTATCGAAGGTAGTCTCTTGTTGAAATTTTGGTTACTCCAATGGATGGTATACTTGTCATTATGGAAGGTAGTCTGTTGTCGAGATTGTTGTTACTCCATTGGATTGTAGCCTTGTCATTATGGAAGGTAGTCTGTTTTTGAGATTTTAGTTATTCCAATGGATTGTAGACTTGTCATTATGGAAGGTAGTCTGTTGTCGAGATTTTTGTTACACCAATGCATGGTACCCTTGTCATTATGGCAGGTAGTGTATTGTCAATATTTTTGTTACTCCAATGGATGGTAGCCTTGTCTTTATGGAAGGTAGTCTGTTGTCGTGATTTTTGGTAATCCATTGGATGGTAGCCTTGTCATTATGGAAGGTAGTTGTTAATAGAGATTTTTGTTATTCAAATGGTTGGTAGCCTTGCAATTATGGAAGGTAGTCTGTTGTCAACAATTTTGTTATTCTAATGGATGGTAGCCTTGTCATTATGGAAGGTAGTTTGTTGTCGTGATTTTTGTAACTCCAATGCATGGTAGCCTTGTCATTATTGAAGGTAGTATGTTGTCGATATCTTTGTTACTCCAATGGATGGTAGCCTTGTCATTATGGAAGGTAGTCTGTTGTCGTGATTTTTGGTAATCCATTGGATGGTAGCCTTGTCATTATGGAAGGTAGTTGTTAATAGAGATTTTTGTTATTCCAATGGTTGGTAGCCTTGCAATTATGGAAGGTTGTCTGTTGTCAACAATTTTGTTATTCTAATGGATGGTAGCCTTGTCATTATGGAAGGTAGTTTGTTGTCGTGATTTTTGTAACTCCAATGGATGGTAGCCTTGTCATTATTGAAGGTAGTATGTTGTCGATATCTTTGTTACTCCAATGGATGGTAGCCTTGTCATTATGGAAGGTAGTCTGTTGTTGAGATTTTTGTTACTCCAATGGATGGTAGCCTTGTCATTAAGGAAGGCAGTCTCTTGTTGATATTTTTGTTACTCCAATGGATGGTAGCCTTGTCATTATGGAAGGTAGTCTATTTTCCCGATTTTTATTACTCAAATGGATGGTAGCCTTGTCATTATGGAAGGTTGTCTATCGTTGTGATTTCTGTTACTCTAAAGGATGGTAGCCTTGTCATTATAGAAGGTTGTCTGTTGTCGAGTTTTTTTTATTTCAATGGATTGTGGACTTGTCATTATGGAAGGTAGTCTCTTGTTGATATTTTTGTTACTCCAATGGATTGTAGACTTGTCATTATGGAAGGTATCCTGTTGTAGTGATTTTTGTTACTCCAATGGATTGTAGCCTTGTCATTATGGAAGGTAGTCTATTATCGTGATTTTTCTTACTTCGATGGATGGTAGCCTGGTCATTATGGAAGGTAGTATGTTGTCGAGATCTTTGTTATTCTAATGGATGGTAGCCTTGTCATTATGGAAGGTTGTCTGTTGTCGTGATTTTTGTTACTCCAATGGATTGTAGCCTTTTCATTATGGAAGGTAGTATGTTGTCGATATCTTTGTTACTCCAATGGATGTTAGCCATCTCATTATGGAAGGTACTCTGTTATCGAGATTTTTGTTACTCCAATGGATGGTAGCCTTGTCATTATCAAAGGTAGTCTCTTGTTGAAATTTTTGTTACTCTAATGGATGGTAGCCTTGTCATTTTGGAAGGTAGTCTGTTGTCCATATTTTTTATACTCTAATGGATGGTAGCCTGGTCATTATGGAAGGTTTTTTGTCGTTGTGATTTCTGTTACTCCAATGGATGGTAGCTATGTCATTATGGAAGGTAGTCTATTGTTCATATTTTTGTTACTCCAATGGATGGTAGACTTGTCATTATGGAAGGTAGTCTGTTGTCGAGATTGTTGTTACTCCAATGCATGGTACCCTTGTCATTATGGAAGGTAGTCTATTGTCGAGATTTTTGTTACTCCAATGGTTGGTAGCCTTGTCATTATGGAAGGTAGTCTGTTGTCATGATTTTTGTTACTCCATTGGATGGTAGCCTTGTCATTATGGAAGGTAGTTTGTAGTCGAGATTTTTGTTATTCCAATGGTTGGTAGCCTTGCAATTATGGAAGGTAGTCTGTTGTCAACAATTTTGTTATTCTAATGGATGGTAGCCTTGTCATTATGGAAGGTAGTTTGTTGTCGTGATTTTTGTAACTCCAATGGATGGTAGCCTTGTCATTATTGAAGGTAGTATGTTGTCGATATCTTTGTTACTCCAATGGATGGTAGCCTTGTCATTATGGAAGGTAGTCTGTTGTTGAGATTTTTGTTACTCCAATGGATGGTAGCCTTGTCATTAAGGAAGGCAGTCTCTTGTTGATATTTTTGTTACTCCAATGGATGGTAGCCTTGTCATTATGGAAGGTAGTCTGTTTTCCCGATTTTTATTACTCAAATGGATGGTAGCCTTGTCATTATGGAAGGTTGTCTATCGTTGTGATTTCTGTTACTCTAAAGGATGGTAGCCTTGTCATTATAGAAGGTTGTCTGTTGTCGAGTTTTTTTTATTTCAATGGATTGTGGACTTGTCATTATGGAAGGTAGTCTCTTGTTGATATTTTTGTTACTCCAATGGATTGTAGACTTGTCATTATGGAAGGTATCCTGTTGTAGAGATTTTTGTTACTCCAATGGATTGTAGCCTTGTCATTATGGAAGGTAGTCTATTATCGTGATTTTTCTTACTTCGATGGATGGTAGCCTGGTCATTATGGAAGGTAGTATGTTGTCGAGATCTTTGTTATTCTAATGGATGGTAGCCTTGTCATTATGGAAGGTTGTCTGTTGTCGTGATTTTTGTTACTCCAATGGATTGCAGCCTTTTCATTATGGAAGGTAGTATGTTGTCGATATCTTTGTTACTCTTATGGATGGTAGCCTTGTCATTATGGAAGGTAGTCTGTTGTTGAGATTTTTGTTACTCCAATGGATGGTAGCCTTGTCATTAAGGAAGGTAGTCTCTTGTTGATATTTTTGTTACTCCAATGGATGGTAGCCTTGTCATTAAGGAAGGTAGTCTATTTTCCCGATTTTTGTTACTCAAATGGATGGTAGCCTGGTCATTATGGAAGGTTGTCTATCGTTGTGATTTCTGTTACTCTAATGGATGGTAGACTTGTCATTATGGAAGGTTGTCTGTTGTCGAGTTTTTTTTATTTCAATGGATTGTGGACTTGTCATTATGGAAGGTAGTCTCTTGTTGATATTTTTGTTACTCCAATGGATGGTAGCCTTGTCATTATGGAAGGTAGTATGTTGTCATGATTTTTGTTAATCCATTGGATGGTAGCCTTGTCATTATGGAAGGTAGTTGTTAGTCGAGATTTTTGTTATTCAAATGGTTGGTAGTCTTGCAATTATGGAAGGTAGTCTGTTATCAACAAATTTGTTATTCTAATGGATGGTAGCCTTGTCATTATGGAAGGTAGTTTGTTGTCATGATTTTTGTAACTCCAATGGATGGTAGGCTTGTCATTAAGGAAGGTAGTTTGTTGTCGAGATTTTTGTTACTCCATTGGATGGTAGCCTTGTCATTATGGAATGTAGTTTGTAGTCATGATTTTTGTTATTCCAATGGATGCTTGCCTTGTCATTATGGAAGGTAGTCTATTATCCTAATTTTTCTTACTTCAATGGATGGTAGCCTGGTCATTATGGAAGGTAGTATGTTGTCGATATTTTTGTTATTCCAATGGATGGTAGCCTTGGCATTATGGAAGGTTGTCTATTGTCGTGATTTTTGTTACTCCAATGGATTGTAGCCTTGTCATTATGGAAGGTAGTATGTTATTGAATCTTTGTTACTCCAATGGATGGTAGCCATCTCTTTATGGAAGGTACTCTGTTGTCGAGATATTTGTTACTCCAATGGATTGTAGCCTTGCCATTATCGAAGGTAGTCTCTTGTTGAAATTTTGGTTACTCCAATGGATGGTATACTTGTCATTATGGAAGGTAGTCTGTTGTCGAGATTGTTGTTACTCCATTGGATTGTAGCCTTGTCATTATGGAAGGTAGTCTGTTTTTGAGATTTTAGTTATTCCAATGGATTGTAGACTTGTCATTATGGAAGGTAGTCTGTTGTCGAGATTTTTGTTACACCAATGCATGGTACCCTTGTCATTATGGCAGGTAGTGTATTGTCAATATTTTTGTTACTCCAATGGATGGTAGCCTTGTCATTATGGAAGGTAGTCTGTTGTCGTGATTTTTGTTAATCCATTGGATGGTAGCCTTGTCATTATGGAAGGTAGTTGTTAGTAGAGATTTTTGTTATTCAAATGGTTGGTAGCCTTGCAATTATGAAAGGTAGTCTGTTGTCAACAATTTTGTTATTCTAATGGATGGTAGCCTTGTCATTATGGAAGGTAGTTTGTTGTCGTGATTTTTGTAACTCCAATGGATGGTAGCCTTGTCATTATTGAAGGTAGTATGTTGTCGATATCTTTGTTACTCTTATGGATGGTAGCCTTGTCATTATGGAAGGTAGTCTGTTGTCGAGATTTTTGTTACACCAATGCATGGTACCCTTGTCATTATGGCAGGTAGTGTATTGTCAATATTTTTGTTACTCCAATGGATGGTAGCCTTGTCATTATGGAAGGTAGTCTGTTGTCGTGATTTTTGTTAATCCATTGGATGGTAGCCTTGTCATTATGGAAGGTAGTTGTTAGTAGAGATTTTTGTTATTCAAATGGTTGGTAGCCTTGCAATTATGAAAGGTAGTCTGTTGTCAACAATTTTGTTATTCTAATGGATGGTAGCCTTGTCATTATGGAAGGTAGTTTGTTGTCGTGATTTTTGTAACTCCAATGGATGGTAGCCTTGTCATTATTGAAGGTAGTATGTTGTCGATATCTTTGTTACTCTTATGGATGGTAGCCTTGTCATTATGGAAGGTAGTCTGTTGTCGAGATTTTTGTTACACCAATGCATGGTACCCTTGTCATTATGGCAGGTAGTGTATTGTCAATATTTTTGTTACTCCAATGGATGGTAGCCTTGTCATTATGGAAGGTAGTCTGTTGTCGTGATTTTTTTTAATCCATTGGATGGTAGCCTTGTCATTATGGAAGGTAGTTGTTAGTAGAGATTTTTGTTATTCAAATGGTTGGTAGCCTTGCAATTATGAAAGGTAGTCTGTTGTCAACAATTTTGTTATTCTAATGGATGGTAGCCTTGTCATTATGGAAGGTAGTTTGTTGTCGTGATTTTTGTAACTCCAATGGATGGTAGCCTTGTCATTATTGAAGGTAGTATGTTGTCGATATCTTTGTTACTCTTATGGATGGTAGCCTTGTCATTATGGAAGGTAGTCTGTTGTTGAGATTTTTGTTACTCCAATGAATGGTAGCCTTGTCATTAAGGAAGGTAGTCTCTTGTTAATATTTTTGTTACTACAATGGATGGTAGCCTTGTCATTATGGAAGGTAGTTTTTTATTCCCTATTTTTGTTACTCAAATTGATGGTAGCCTTGTCATTATGGAAGGGTGTCTGTCGTTGTGATTTCTGTTACTCTAATGGATGGTAGCCTTGTCATTATGGAAGGTAGTCTGTTGTCGAGTTTTTTTTTATTTCAATGGATTGTGGACTTGTCATTATGGAAGGTAGTCTCTTGTTGATATTTTTGTTACTCCAATGGATTGTAGACTTGTCATTATGGAAGGTATCTTGTTTTAGAGATTTTTGTTACTCCAATGGATGGTACCCTTGTCATTATGGAAGGTACTTTGTTGTCGTGATTTTTGTTACTCCAATGGATGGTAGCCTTGTCATTAAGGAAGGTAGTTTGTTGTCGAGATTTTTGTTACTCCATTGGATGGTAGCCTTGTCATTATGGAATGTAGTTTGTAGTCATGATTTTTGATATTCCAATGGATGGTAGCCTTGTCATTATGAAAGGTAGTCTATTATCCTGATTTTTCTAGCTTTGATGGATGGTAGCCTGGTCATTATGGAAGGTAGTATGTTGTCGATATTTTTGTTATTCCAATGGATGGTAGCCTTGGCATTATGGAAGGTTGTATGTTATTGATATCTTTGTTACTCCAATGGATGGTAGCCATCTCATTATGGAAGGTACTCTGTTGTCGAGATATTTGTTACTCCAATGGATTGTAGCCTTGCCATTATCGAAGGTAGTCTCTTGTTGAAATTTTGGTTACTCCAATGGATGGTATACTTGTCATTATGGAAGGTAGTCTGTTGTCGAGATTGTTGTTACTCCATTGGATTGTAGCCTTGTCATTATGGAAGGTAGTCTGTTTTTGAGATTTTAGTTATTCCAATGGATTGTAGACTTGTCATTATGGAAGGTAGTCTGTTGTCGAGATTTTTGTTACACCAATGCATGGTACCCTTGTCATTATGGCAGGTAGTGTATTGTCAATATTTTTGTTACTCCAATGGATGGTAGCCTTGTCTTTATGGAAGGTAGTCTGTTGTCGTGATTTTTGGTAATCCATTGGATGGTAGCCTTGTCATTATGGAAGGTAGTTGTTAATAGAGATTTTTGTTATTCAAATGGTTGGTAGCCTTGCAATTATGGAAGGTAGTCTGTTGTCAACAATTTTGTTATTCTAATGGATGGTAGCCTTGTCATTATGGAAGGTAGTTTGTTGTCGTGATTTTTGTAACTCCAATGCATGGTAGCCTTGTCATTATTGAAGGTAGTATGTTGTCGATATCTTTGTTACTCCAATGGATGGTAGCCTTGTCATTATGGAAGGTAGTCTGTTGTCGTGATTTTTGGTAATCCATTGGATGGTAGCCTTGTCATTATGGAAGGTAGTTGTTAATAGAGATTTTTGTTATTCCAATGGTTGGTAGCCTTGCAATTATGGAAGGTTGTCTGTTGTCAACAATTTTGTTATTCTAATGGATGGTAGCCTTGTCATTATGGAAGGTAGTTTGTTGTCGTGATTTTTGTAACTCCAATGGATGGTAGCCTTGTCATTATTGAAGGTAGTATGTTGTCGATATCTTTGTTACTCCAATGGATGGTAGCCTTGTCATTATGGAAGGTAGTCTGTTGTTGAGATTTTTGTTACTCCAATGGATGGTAGCCTTGTCATTAAGGAAGGCAGTCTCTTGTTGATATTTTTGTTACTCCAATGGATGGTAGCCTTGTCATTATGGAAGGTAGTCTATTTTCCCGATTTTTATTACTCAAATGGATGGTAGCCTTGTCATTATGGAAGGTTGTCTATCGTTGTGATTTCTGTTACTCTAAAGGATGGTAGCCTTGTCATTATAGAAGGTTGTCTGTTGTCGAGTTTTTTTTATTTCAATGGATTGTGGACTTGTCATTATGGAAGGTAGTCTCTTGTTGATATTTTTGTTACTCCAATGGATTGTAGACTTGTCATTATGGAAGGTATCCTGTTGTAGTGATTTTTGTTACTCCAATGGATTGTAGCCTTGTCATTATGGAAGGTAGTCTATTATCGTGATTTTTCTTACTTCGATGGATGGTAGCCTGGTCATTATGGAAGGTAGTATGTTGTCGAGATCTTTGTTATTCTAATGGATGGTAGCCTTGTCATTATGGAAGGTTGTCTGTTGTCGTGATTTTTGTTACTCCAATGGATTGTAGCCTTTTCATTATGGAAGGTAGTATGTTGTCGATATCTTTGTTACTCCAATGGATGTTAGCCATCTCATTATGGAAGGTACTCTGTTATCGAGATTTTTGTTACTCCAATGGATGGTAGCCTTGTCATTATCAAAGGTAGTCTCTTGTTGAAATTTTTGTTACTCTAATGGATGGTAGCCTTGTCATTTTGGAAGGTAGTCTGTTGTCCATATTTTTTATACTCTAATGGATGGTAGCCTGGTCATTATGGAAGGTTTTTTGTCGTTGTGATTTCTGTTACTCCAATGGATGGTAGCTATGTCATTATGGAAGGTAGTCTATTGTTCATATTTTTGTTACTCCAATGGATGGTAGACTTGTCATTATGGAAGGTAGTCTGTTGTCGAGATTGTTGTTACTCCAATGCATGGTACCCTTGTCATTATGGAAGGTAGTCTATTGTCGAGATTTTTGTTACTCCAATGGTTGGTAGCCTTGTCATTATGGAAGGTAGTCTGTTGTCATGATTTTTGTTACTCCATTGGATGGTAGCCTTGTCATTATGGAAGGTAGTTTGTAGTCGAGATTTTTGTTATTCCAATGGTTGGTAGCCTTGCAATTATGGAAGGTAGTCTGTTGTCAACAATTTTGTTATTCTAATGGATGGTAGCCTTGTCATTATGGAAGGTAGTTTGTTGTCGTGATTTTTGTAACTCCAATGGATGGTAGCCTTGTCATTATTGAAGGTAGTATGTTGTCGATATCTTTGTTACTCCAATGGATGGTAGCCTTGTCATTATGGAAGGTAGTCTGTTGTTGAGATTTTTGTTACTCCAATGGATGGTAGCCTTGTCATTAAGGAAGGCAGTCTCTTGTTGATATTTTTGTTACTCCAATGGATGGTAGCCTTGTCATTATGGAAGGTAGTCTGTTTTCCCGATTTTTATTACTCAAATGGATGGTAGCCTTGTCATTATGGAAGGTTGTCTATCGTTGTGATTTCTGTTACTCTAAAGGATGGTAGCCTTGTCATTATAGAAGGTTGTCTGTTGTCGAGTTTTTTTTATTTCAATGGATTGTGGACTTGTCATTATGGAAGGTAGTCTCTTGTTGATATTTTTGTTACTCCAATGGATTGTAGACTTGTCATTATGGAAGGTATCCTGTTGTAGAGATTTTTGTTACTCCAATGGATTGTAGCCTTGTCATTATGGAAGGTAGTCTATTATCGTGATTTTTCTTACTTCGATGGATGGTAGCCTGGTCATTATGGAAGGTAGTATGTTGTCGAGATCTTTGTTATTCTAATGGATGGTAGCCTTGTCATTATGGAAGGTTGTCTGTTGTCGTGATTTTTGTTACTCCAATGGATTGCAGCCTTTTCATTATGGAAGGTAGTATGTTGTCGATATCTTTGTTACTCTTATGGATGGTAGCCTTGTCATTATGGAAGGTAGTCTGTTGTTGAGATTTTTGTTACTCCAATGGATGGTAGCCTTGTCATTAAGGAAGGTAGTCTCTTGTTGATATTTTTGTTACTCCAATGGATGGTAGCCTTGTCATTAAGGAAGGTAGTCTATTTTCCCGATTTTTGTTACTCAAATGGATGGTAGCCTGGTCATTATGGAAGGTTGTCTATCGTTGTGATTTCTGTTACTCTAATGGATGGTAGACTTGTCATTATGGAAGGTTGTCTGTTGTCGAGTTTTTTTTATTTCAATGGATTGTGGACTTGTCATTATGGAAGGTAGTCTCTTGTTGATATTTTTGTTACTCCAATGGATGGTAGCCTTGTCATTATGGAAGGTAGTATGTTGTCATGATTTTTGTTAATCCATTGGATGGTAGCCTTGTCATTATGGAAGGTAGTTGTTAGTCGAGATT
Source organism: Vicia faba (assembly GCA_948472305.1). Lineage (NCBI taxonomy): Eukaryota > Viridiplantae > Streptophyta > Magnoliopsida > Fabales > Fabaceae > Vicia > Vicia faba. Next base: position 560,120,238 of record OX451739.1, read on the forward strand.
TTTGTTATTCAAATGGTTGGTAGTCTTGCAATTATGGAAGGTAGTCTGTTATCAACAAATTTGTTATTCTAATGGATGGTAGCCTTGTCATTATGGAAGGTAGTTTGTTGTCATGATTTTTGTAACTCCAATGGATGGTAGGCTTGTCATTAAGGAAGGTAGTTTGTTGTCGAGATTTTTGTTACTCCATTGGATGGTAGCCTTGTCATTATGGAATGTAGTTTGTAGTCATGATTTTTGTTATTCCAATGGATGCTTGCCTTGTCATTATGGAAGGTAGTCTATTATCCTAATTTTTCTTACTTCAATGGATGGTAGCCTGGTCATTATGGAAGGTAGTATGTTGTCGATATTTTTGTTATTCCAATGGATGGTAGCCTTGGCATTATGGAAGGTTGTCTATTGTCGTGATTTTTGTTACTCCAATGGATTGTAGCCTTGTCATTATGGAAGGTAGTATGTTATTGAATCTTTGTTACTCCAATGGATGGTAGCCATCTCTTTATGGAAGGTACTCTGTTGTCGAGATATTTGTTACTCTAATGGATTGTAGCCTTGCCATTATCGAAGGTAGTCTCTTGTTGATATTTTGGTTACTCCAATGGATGGTATACTTGTCATTATGGAAGGTAGTCTGTTGTCGAGATTGTTGTTACTCCATTGGATTGTAGCCTTGTCATTATGGAAGGTAGTCTGTTTTCGAGATTTTAGTTATTCCAATGGATTGTAGACTTATCATTATGGATGGTAGTCTGCTGTCGAGTTTTTTGTTACACCAATGCATGGTACCCTTGTCATTATGGAAGGTAGTGTATTGTCAAGATTTTTGTTACTCCAATGGATGGTAGCCTTGTCTTTATGGAAGGTAGTCTGTTGTCGTGATTTTTGGTAATCCATTGGATGGTAGCCTTGTCATTATGGAAGGTAGTTGTTAATAGAGATTTTTGTTATTCAAATGGTTGGTAGCCTTGCAATTATGGAAGGTAGTCTGTTGTCAACAATTTTGTTATTCTAATGGATGGTAGCCTTGTCATTATGGAAGGTAGTTTGTTGTCGTGATTTTTGTAACTCCAATGGATGGTAGCCTTGTCATTATTGAAGGTAGTATGTTGTCGATATCTTTGTTACTCCAATGGATGGTAGCCTTGTCATTATGGAAGGTAGTCTGTTGTCGTGATTTTTGGTAATCCATTGGATGGTAGCCTTGTCATTATGGAAGGTAGTTGTTAATAGAGATTTTTGTTATTCCAATGGTTGGTAGCCTTGCAATTATGGAAGGTAGTCTGTTGTCAACAATTTTGTTATTCTAATGGATGGTAGCCTTGTCATTATGGAAGGTAGTTTGTTGTCGAGATTTTTGTTATTCAAATGGATGGTAGCCTTGTCATTATGGAAGGTTGTCTGTTGTCGTGATTTTTGTTACTCCAATGGATTGTAGCCTTGTCATTTTGGAAGGTATTCTGTTGTCCCTATTTTTTATACTCTAATGGATGGTAGCCATCTCATTATGGAAGGTACTCTGTTGTCGAGATTTTTGTTACTCCAATGGACGGTAGCCTTGTCATTATCGAAGGTAGTCTCTTGTTGAAATTTTTGTTACTCTAATGGATGGTAGCCTTGTCATTTTGGAAGGTATTCTGTTGTCCATCTTTTTTATACTCTAATGGATGGTAGCCATGTCATTATGGAAGGTAGTCTATTGTTCATATTTTTGTTACTCCAATGGATGGTAGACTTGTCATTATGGAAGGTAGTCTGTTGTCGAGATTGTTGTTACTCCGTTGGATTGTAGCCTTGTCATTATGGAAGGTAGTTTGTTGTCGAGATTTTTGTTACTCCAATGCATGGTACCCTTGTGATTATGGAAGGTAGTCTATTGTCGAGATTTTTGTTACTCCAATGGATGGTAGCCTTGTCATTATGGAAGGTAGTCTCTTGTTAAAGTTTTTGTTACTCCAATGGGTGGTAGCCTTGTTATTATGGAAGGTAGTTTTTGTTCCGATTTTTATTACTCTAATGGATGGTAGCCTTGTCATTATGGAATGTAGTCTGTCGTAGTGATTTTTGTTACTCCAACGAATGGTAGCCTTATCATTATGGAAGGTAGTATGTTGTTCAGATATTTGTTACTCCAATGGATGGTAGACTTGTCATTATGAAAGGTAGTCTATTTTCGAGATTTTTGTTACTACAATGGACTGTAGCCTTGTCATTATGGAAGGTGGTTTGTTGTCGAGATTTTTGTTAATCCAATGGATGGTAGCCTTGTCATTATGGAAGGTAGTCTGTTGTCGTGATTTTTGTTATTCCAATGGATGGTAGCCTTGTCATTATGGAAGGTAGTCTGTTGTCATGATTTTTGTTACTCCATTGGATGGTAGCCTTGTCATTAGGGAAGGTAGTTTGTAATCGAGATTTTTGTTATTCCAATGGTTGGTAGCCTTGTCATTATGGAAGGTAGTCTATTATCGTGATTTTTCTTACTTCGATGGATGGTAGCCTGATCATTATGGAAGGTAGTATGTTGTCGAGATATTTGTTATTCCAATGGATGGTAGCCTTCTCATTATGGAACATAGTCTGTTGTCAAGATTTTTGTTACTCCAATGGATGGTATCCTTGTCATTATGGAAGGTAGTCTCTTGTTAAAGTTTTTGTTACTCCAATGGATGGTAGCCTTGTCATTATGGAAGGTAGTTTTTGTCCCGATTTTTATTACTCTAATGGATGGTAGCCTTGTCATTATGGAAGGTAGTCTGTCGTTGTGATTTCTGTTACTCCAACGGATGGTAGCCTTATCATTATGGAAGGTAGTATGTTGTTCAGATATTTTTTACTCCAATGGATGGTAGCCTTGTCATTATGGAAGGTGGTCTGTTGTCGAGATTTTTGTTACTCCAATGGATGGTACCCTTGTCATTATGGAAGGTAGTCTGTTGTCGTGATTTTTGTTACTATAATGGATTGTATCCTTGTCATTATCGAAGGTAGTATGTTGTCGATATCTTTGTTACTCCAATGGATGGTATCCTAGTCATTATGGAAGGTAGTTTGTTGTCGAGATTTTTGTTATTCCAATGGATTATGGGCTTGTCATTATGGAAGGTAGTCTATTGTCGAGATTTTTGTTACTCCAATGGATAGTACCCTTGTCATTATGGAAGGTAGTCTATTGTCGAGAATTTTGTTATTCCGATGGATGGTAGCCTTGTCATTATGGAAGGTAGTCTATTGTTTAAATTTTTTATACTCCAATGGATGGTAGCCTAATCATTATGGAAGGTAGTCTGTTGTCAACATTTTTGCTACTCCATTGGATGGTAGCCTTGTCATCATGGAAGGTAGTCTGTTGTCGAGATTGTTGTTACTCCATTGGATTATACCCTTGTCATTATGGAAGGTAGTCTGTTGTCGAGATTTTTGTTTCTCCAATGCATGGTACCCTTGTCATTATGGAATGTAGTCTATTGTCGAGATTTTTGTTACTCCAATGGATGGTAGCCTTGTCATTATGGAAGGTAGTCTGTTGTCGTGATTTTTGTTACTCTAATGGATGGTAGCCTTGTCATTATGGAAGGTAGTTTGTTGTCGAGATTTTTGTTACTCCATTGGATGGTAGCCTTGTCATTATGGAAGGTAGTTTGTAGTCGAGATTTTTGTTATTCCAATGGTTGGTAGCCTTGTCATTATGGAAGGTAGTTAATTATTGTTATTTTTCTTACTTCAATGGATGGTAGCCTGGTAATTATGGAAGGTAGTATGTTGTCGAGATATTTATTATTCCAATGGATGGTATCCTTGTCATTATAGAAGGTAGTTTTTGTCCCGATTTTTATTACACTAATGGATGGTAGCCTTTTCATTATGGAAGGTAGTCTGTCGTTGTGATTTCTCTTACTCCAACGGAATGTAACCTTATCATTATGGAAGGTAGTATGTTGTTCAGATATTTGTTACTCCAATGGATGGCAAACTTGTCATTATGAAAGGTAGTCTATTTTCGAGATTTTTGTTACTACAATGGATTGTAGCCTTGTCATTATGGAAGGTGGTCTGTTGTCGAGATTTTTGTTACTCCAATGGATGGTAGCCTTGTCATTATGGTAGGTAGTATGTTGTCGTGATTTTTGTTACTATAATGGATTGTATCCTTGTCATTATCGAAGGTAGTATGTTGTCGATATCTTTGTTACTCCAATGGATGGTAGCCCAGTCATTATGGAAGGTAGTTTGTTGTCGAGATTTTTGTTATTCCAATGGATTATGGACTTCTCATTATGGAGGGTAGTCTATTGTCGAGATTTTTGTTACTCCAACGGATGGTACCCTTGTCATTATGGAAGGTAGTCTATTGTCGAGAATTTTGTTATTCCAATGGATGGTAGCCTTGTCATTATGGAAGGTAGTCTACTGTTTAAATTTTTTATACTCCAATGGATGGTAGCCTAATCATTATGGAAGGTAGTCTGTTGTTAAGATTTTTGCTACTCCATTGGATGGTAGCCTTGTCATTATGGAAGGTAGTCTGTTGTCGAGATTGTTGTTACTCCATTGGATTATAGCCTTGTCATTATGGAAGGTAGTCTGTTTTCGTGATTTTTGTTATTCCAATGGAATGTAGACTTATCATTATGGAAGGTAGTCTGTTGTCGAGATTTTTGTTACTCCAATGCATGGTACCCTTGTCATTATGGAAGGTAGTCTATTGTCGAGATTTTTGTTACTCCAATGGATGGTAGCCTTGTCATTATGGAAGGTAGTCTTTTGTTGTGATTTTTGTTATTCCAATGGATGGTAGCCTTGTCATTATGGAAGGTAGTTTGTTGTCGAGATTTTTATTACTCCATTGGATGGTAGCCTTGTCATTATGGAAGGTAGTTTGTAGTCGAGATTTTTGTTATTCCAACGGTTGGTAGCCTTGTCATTAAGGAAGGTAGTCAATTATTGTGATTTTTCTTACTTCAATGGATGGTAGCCTGGTCATTATGGAAGGTAGTATGTTATCGAGATATTTGTTATTCCAATGGATGGTAGCCATGTAATTATGGAAGGTTTTTCGTTGTCGTGATTTTTCTTACTCCAATGGATTGTAGCCTTGTCATTATGGAAGGTAGTATGTTGTCGATATCTTTGTTACTCCAATGGATGGTGGCCTTCTCATTATGGAAGGTACTCTGTTGTCGATATTTTTGTTACTCCAATGGATGTTAGCCTTGACATTATGGAAGGTAGTCTGTTGTCCCTATTTTTTATACTCTAATGGATGGTAGCCTTGTCATTATGGAAGGTAGTCTATTGTTCATATTTTTGTTACTCCAATGGATGGTAGACTTGTCATTATGGAAGGTTGTCTGTCGTTGTAATTTCTGTTACTCCAATGGATGGTAGCATTGCCATTATGCAAGGTAGTCTATTGTTCATATTTTTGTTAATCCAATGGATGGTAGACTTGTCATTATGGAAGGTAGTGTGTTGTTGAGATTGTTGTTACTCCATTGGATTGTAGCCTTGTCATTATTGAAGGTAGTCTGTTTTCGAATTTTTTGTTATTCCAATGGATTGTAGACTTGTCATTATGGAAGGTAGTTTGTTGTTGAGATTTTTGTTACTCCAATGCATGGTACCCTTGTCATTATGGAAGGTAGTCTATTGTTGAGATTTTTGTTACTCTAGTGGATGGTAGCCTTGTCATTATGGAAGGTAGTTTGTTCTCGTGATTTTTGTTACTCCAATGGTTGGTAGCCTTGTCATTATGGAAGGTAGTCTATTATTGTGATTTTTCTTACTTCGATGGATGTTAGCCTGGTCATTATGGAAGGTATTATGTTGTCGAGATATTTGTTATTCCAATGGATGGTAGCCTTGTCATTATGGAAGGTTTTCTGTTGTCATGATTTTTGTTACTCCAATGGATTGTATCCATGTCATTATGGAAGGTAGTATATTTTCGATATCTTTATTACTCCAATGGATGGTGGCCTTCTCATTATGGAAGGTACTCTGTTGTCGAGATTTTTGTTACTCCAATGGATGGTAGCATTGTCATATGGAAGGTAGTCTCTTGTTGACATATTTTTTACTATAATGGATGGTAGCCTTGTCATTTTGGAAGTTAGTCTGTTGTCCCTATTTTTTAACTCTAATGGATGGTAGCCTTGTAATTATGGAAGGTTTTCTGTCGTTGTGATTTCTGTTACTCCAATGGATGGTAGCATTGACATTATGGAAGGTAGTCTATTGTTCATATTTTTGTTACTCCAATGAATGGTAGACTTGTCATTATGGAAGGTAGTCTGTTGTCGATATTGTTGTTACTCCATTGGATTGTAGCCTTGTCATTATGGAAGGTAGTCTATTTTCAAGATTTTTGTTATTCCAATGGATTGTAGACTTATTATTATGGAAGGTAGTCTGTTGTCGAAATTTTTGTTACTACAATGCATGGTACACTTGTCATTATGGAAGGTAGTCTATTGTCGAGATTTTTGTTACTCCAATGGATGGTAGCCTTGTCATTATGGAAGGTAGTCTGTTGTCGTGATTTTTGTTATTCCAATGGATGGTAGCCTTGTCATTATGGAAGGTAGTCTATTGTCGTGATTTTTGTTACTCTATTGGATGGTAGCCTTGTCATTATGGAATGTAGTTTGTAGTAGGTATTTTTTTAATTCCAATGGTTGATAGCCTTGTCATTATGGAAGGTAATTTATTATCGTGATTTTTCTTACTTCGATGGATGGTAGCCTGGTCATTATGGAAGGTAGTCTGTTGTCGAGATTTTTGTTACTCTAATGGATGGTAGCCTTGTCATTATGGAAGGTAGTTTTTGTCCCGATTTTTATTACTCTAATGGATGGTAGCCTTGTCATTATGGAAGGTAGCATGTTGTCGATATCTTTGTTACTCCAATGGATGGTAGCCATCTCATTACGGAAGGTACTCTGTGGTCGAGATTTTTGTTACTCCAATGGATGGTAGCCTTGTCATTATCGAAGGTAGTCTCTTGTTGAAATTTTTGTTACTCTAATGGATGGTAGCCTTGTCATTTTGGAAGGTAGTCTGTTGTCCCTATTTTTTATACTCTAATGGATGGTAGCCTTGTCATTATGGAAGGTAGTCTATTGTTCATATTTTTGTTACTCCAATGGATGGTAGACTTGTCATTATGGAAGTTAGTCTGTTGTCGAGATTGTTGTTACTCCGTTGGATTGTAGCCTTGTCATTATGGAAGGTAGTTTGTTGTCGAGATTTTTGTTACTCCAATGCATGGTACCCTTGTGATTATGGAAGGTAGTCTATTGTCGAGATTTTTGTTACTCCAATGGATGGTAGCCTTGTCATTATGGAAGGTAGTCTGTTGTCGTGATTTTTGTTATTCCAATGGATGGTAGCCTTGTCATTATGGAAGGTAGTCTGTTGTCGAGATTTTTGTTACTCCAATGGATGGTAGCCTTGTCATTATGGAAGGTAGTATGTCGTTGTGATTTCTGTTACTCCAACGGATGGTAGCCTTATCTTTATAGAAGGTAGTATGTTGTTCAGATATTTGTTACTCCAATAGATGGCAGACTTGTCATTATGAAAGGTAGTCTATTTTCGAGATTTTTGTTACTACAATGGATTGTAGCCTTGTCATTATGGAAGGTGTTCTGTTGTCGAGATTTTTGTTACTCCAATGGATGGTAGCCTTGTCATTATGGAAGGTAGTCTGTTGTCGTGATTTTTGTTACTATAATGGATTGTATCCTTGTCATTATCGAAGGTAGTATGTTGTCGATATCTTTGTTACTCCAATGGATGGTGCCAATCATTATGGAAGGTAGTTTGTTGTCGAGATTTTTGTTATTCCAATGGATTATGGACTTGTCATTATGGAAGGTAGTCTATTGTCGAGATTTTTGTTACTCCAATGGATGGTAACCTTGTCATTATGGAAGGTAGTCTATTGTCGAGAATTTTGTTATTCCAATGGATGGTAGCCTTGTTATTATGGAAGGTAGTGTATTGTTTAAATTTTTTATACTCCAATGGATGGTAGCCTAATTATTATGGAAGGTAGTCTGTTGTCAAGATTTTTGCTACTCCATTGGATGGTAGCCTTGTCATTATGGAAGGTTGTCTATTGTCGAGATTGTTGTTACTCCATTGGATTATAGCCTTGTCATTATGGAAGGTAGTCTGTTTTCGTGATTTTTGTTATTCCAATGGATTGTAGACTTGTCATTATGGAAGGTAGTTTGTTGTAGAGATTTTTGTTACTCCAATGCATGATACCCTTGTCTTTGTGGAAGGTAGTCTATTGTCGAGATTTTTGTTACTCCAATGGATGGTAGCCTTGTCATTATGGAAGGTAGTCTGTTATTGTGATTTTTGTTACTCCAATGGATGGTAGCCTTGTCATTATGGAAGGTAGTCTGTTGTTGAGATTTTTGTTACTCCATTGGATGGTAGCCTTGTCATTATGGAAGGTAGTTTGTAGTCGAGATTTTTGTTATTCCAATGGTTGGTAGCCTTGTCATTATGGAATGTAGTCAATTATTATGATTTTTCTTACTTCAATGCATGGCAGCCTGGTCATTATGGAAGGTAGTATGTTATCGAGATATTTGTTATTCCAATGGATGGTAGCCTTGTCATTATGGTAGGTTTTTTGTTGTCGTGATTTTTGTTACTCCATTGGATTGTAGGCTTGTCATTATGGACGGTAGTATGTTGTCGATATCTTTGTTACTCCAATCAATGGCGACCTTCTCATTATGGAAGGTACTCTGTTGTCGAGATTTTTGTTACTCCAATGGATGGTAGCCTTGTCATTATGGAAGGTAGTCTGTTGTCCCTATTTTTTATACTCTAATGGATGGTAGCCTTGTCATTATGGAAGGTTGTCTGTCGTTGTGATTTCTGTTACTCCAATGGATGGTAGCATTGTCATTATGGAAGGTAGTCTATTGTTCATATTTTTGTTAATCCAATGGATGGTAGACTTGTCATTATGGAAGGTAGTATGTTGTTGAGATTGTTTTTACTCCATTGGATTGTAGCCTTGTAATTATGGAAGGTAGTCTGTTTTCGAAATTTTTGTTATTCCAATGGATTGTAGACTTGTCATTATGGAAGGTAGTTTGTTGTTGAGATTTTTGTTACTCCAATGCATGGTACCCTTGTCATTATGGAAAGTAGTCTATTGTTGAGATTTTTTTGACTCCAATGGATGGTAGCCTTGTCATTATGGAAGGTAGTTTGTTCTCGTGATTTTTGTTACTCCAATGGATGGTAGCCTTGTCATTATGGAAGGTACTCTGTTGTCGATATTTTTGTTACTCCATTGGATGGTAGCCTTGTCATTATGGATGGTAGTTTGTAGTCAAGATTTTTGTTATTCCAATGGTTGGTAGCCTTGTCATTATGGAAGGTAGTCTATTATTGTGATTTTTCTTACTTCGATGGATGGTAGCCTGATCATTATGGAAGGTAGTATGTTGTTGAGATATTTGTTATTCCCATGGATTGTAGCCTTGTCATTATGGAAGGTTTTCTGTTGTCGTGATTTTTGTTACTCCAATGGATTGTAGCCTTGTCATTATGGAAGGTAGTATGTTTTCGATATCTTTATTACTCCAATGGATGGTGGCCTTCTCATTATGGAAGGTACTCTGTTTTCGAGATTTTTGTTACTCCAATGGATGGTAGCCTTGTCATTATGGAAGGTAGTCTCTTGTTGACATATTTTTTACTATAATGGATGGTAGCCTTGTCATTTTGGAAGGTAGTCTGTTGTCCCTATTTTTTATACTCTAATGGATGGTAGCGTTGTCATTATGGAAGGTTGTCTGTCATTGTGATTTCTGTTACTCCAATGGATGGTAGCATTGACATTATGAGAGGTAGTCTATTGTTCATATTTTTGTTACTCCAATGGATGGTAGACTTGTCATTATGGAAGGTAGTATGTTGTCGAGATTGTTGTTACTCCATTGGATAGTAGCCTTGTCATTATGGAAGCTAGTCTATTTTCAAGATTTTTGTTATTCCAATGGATTGTAGACTTGTCATTATGGAAGGTAGTCTGTTGTCGAGATTTTTGTTACTCCAATGGATGGTAGCCTTGTCATTATGGAAGGTAGTATGTCGTTGTGATTTCTGTTACTCCAACGGATGGTAGCCTTATCTTTATAGAAGGTAGTATGTTGTTCAGATATTTGTTACTCCAATAGATGGCAGACTTGTCATTATGAAAGGTAGTCTATTTTCGAGATTTTTGTTACTACAATGGATTGTAGCCTTGTCATTATGGAAGGTGTTCTGTTGTCGAGATTTTTGTTACTCCAATGGATGGTAGCCTTGTCATTATGGAAGGTAGTCTGTTGTCGTGATTTTTGTTACTATAATGGATTGTATCCTTGTCATTATCGAAGGTAGTATGTTGTCGATATCTTTGTTACTCCAATGGATGGTGCCAATCATTATGGAAGGTAGTTTGTTGTCGAGATTTTTGTTATTCCAATGGATTATGGACTTGTCATTATGGAAGGTAGTCTATTGTCGAGATTTTTGTTACTCCAATGGATGGTAACCTTGTCATTATGGAAGGTAGTCTATTGTCGAGAATTTTGTTATTCCAATGGATGGTAGCCTTGTTATTATGGAAGGTAGTGTATTGTTTAAATTTTTTATACTCCAATGGATGGTAGCCTAATTATTATGGAAGGTAGTCTGTTGTCAAGATTTTTGCTACTCCATTGGATGGTAGCCTTGTCATTATGGAAGGTTGTCTATTGTCGAGATTGTTGTTACTCCATTGGATTATAGCCTTGTCATTATGGAAGGTAGTCTGTTTTCGTGATTTTTGTTATTCCAATGGATTGTAGACTTGTCATTATGGAAGGTAGTTTGTTGTAGAGATTTTTGTTACTCCAATGCATGATACCCTTGTCTTTATGGAAGGTAGTCTATTGTCGAGATTTTTGTTACTCCAATGGATGGTAGCCTTGTCATTATGGAAGGTAGTCTGTTATTGTGATTTTTGTTACTCCAATGGATGGTAGCCTTGTCATTATGGAAGGTAGTCTGTTGTTGAGATTTTTGTTACTCCATTGGATGGTAGCCTTGTCATTATGGAAGGTAGTTTGTAGTCGAGATTTTTGTTATTCCAATGGTTGGTAGCCTTGTCATTATGGAATGTAGTCAATTATTATGATTTTTCTTACTTCAATGCATGGCAGCCTGGTCATTATGGAAGGTAGTATGTTATCGAGATATTTGTTATTCCAATGGATGGTAGCCTTGTCATTATTGTAGGTTTTTTGTTGTCGTGATTTTTGTTACTCCATTGGATTGTAGGCTTGTCATTATGGACGGTAGTATGTTGTCGATATCTTTGTTACTCCAATCAATGGCGACCTTCTCATTATGGAAGGTACTCTGTTGTCGAGATTTTTGTTACTCCAATGGATGGTAGCCTTGTCATTATGGAAGGTAGTCTGTTGTCCCTATTTTTTATACTCTAATGGATGGTAGCCTTGTCATTATGGAAGGTTGTCTGTCGTTGTGATTTCTGTTACTCCAATGGATGGTAGCATTGTCATTATGGAAGGTAGTCTATTGTTCATATTTTTGTTAATCCAATGGATGGTAGACTTGTCATTATGGAAGGTAGTATGTTGTTGAGATTGTTTTTACTCCATTGGATTGTAGCCTTGTAATTATGGAAGGTAGTCTGTTTTCGAAATTTTTGTTATTCCAATGGATTGTAGACTTGTCATTATGGAAGGTAGTTTGTTGTTGAGATTTTTGTTACTCCAATGCATGGTACCCTTGTCATTATGGAAAGTAGTCTATTGTTGAGATTTTTTTGACTCCAATGGATGGTAGCCTTGTCATTATGGAAGGTAGTTTGTTCTCGTGATTTTTGTTACTCCAATGGATGGTAGCCTTGTCATTATGGAAGGTACTCTGTTGTCGATATTTTTGTTACTCCATTGGATGGTAGCCTTGTCATTATGGATGGTAGTTTGTAGTCAAGATTTTTGTTATTCCAATGGTTGGTAGCCTTGTCATTATGGAAGGTAGTCTATTATTGTGATTTTTCTTACTTCGATGGATGGTAGCCTGATCATTATGGAAGGTAGTATGTTGTTGAGATATTTGTTATTCCCATGGATTGTAGCCTTGTCATTATGGAAGGTTTTCTGTTGTCGTGATTTTTGTTACTCCAATGGATTGTAGCCTTGTCATTATGGAAGGTAGTATGTTTTCGATATCTTTATTACTCCAATGGATGGTGGCCTTCTCATTATGGAAGGTACTCTGTTTTCGAGATTTTTGTTACTCCAATGGATGGTAGCCTTGTCATTATGGAAGGTAGTCTCTTGTTGACATATTTTTTACTATAATGGATGGTAGCCTTGTCATTTTGGAAGGTAGTCTGTTGTCCCTATTTTTTATACTCTAATGGATGGTAGCGTTGTCATTATGGAAGGTTGTCTGTCATTGTGATTTCTGTTACTCCAATGGATGGTAGCATTGACATTATGAGAGGTAGTCTATTGTTCATATTTTTGTTACTCCAATGGATGGTAGACTTGTCATTATGGAAGGTAGTATGTTGTCGAGATTGTTGTTACTCCATTGGATAGTAGCCTTGTCATTATGGAAGCTAGTCTATTTTCAAGATTTTTGTTATTCCAATGGATTGTAGACTTGTCATTATGGAAGGTAGTCTGTTGTCGAGATTTTTTTACTCCAATGCATGGTACCCTTGTCATTATGGAAGGTAGTCTATTGTCGAGATTTTTGTTACTCCAATGGATGGTAGCCTTGTCATTATGGAAGGTAGTCTATTGTCGTGATTTTTGTTATTCCAATGGATGGTAGCCTTGTCATTATGGAAGGTAGTCTGTTGTCGTGATTTTTGTTACTCTATTGGATGGTAGCCTTGTCATTATGGAATGTAGTTTGTAGTAGAGACTTTTTTTATTCCAATGGTTAATAGCCTTGTCATTATGGAAGGTAATCTATTATCGTGATTTTTCTTACTTCGATGGATGGTAGCCTGGTCATTATGGAAGGTAGTATGTTGTCGAGATATTGGTTATTCCAGTGGATGGTAGCCTTCTCATTATGGAAGGTAGTCTGTTTTCGAGATTTTTGTTACTACAATGGATGGTAGCCTTGTCATTATGGAAGGTAGTCTCTTGTTAAAATTTTTGTTACTCCAATGGATGGTAGCCTTGTCATTATGGAAGGTAGTTTTTTTCCCGATTTTTATTACTCTACTGGATGGTAGCGTTATCATTATGGAAGGTAGTATGTTGTCTATATCTTTGTTACTCCAATGGATGGTAGCCATCTTATTATGGAAGGTACTATGTTGTCGAGATTTTTGTTAATCCAATGGATGGTAGCCTTGTCATTATCGAAGCTAGTCTCTTGTTGAAATTTTTGTTACTCTAATGGATGGTAGCCTTGCCATTTTGAAAGGTAGTCTGTTGTCCATATTTTTTATACTCTAATGGATGGTAGCCTTGTCATTATGGAAGGTAGTCTATTGTTCATATTTTTGTTACTCCAATGGATGGTAGACTTGTCATTATGGAAGGTATTCTGTTGTCGAGATTGTTGTTACTTCGTTGGATTGTAGCCTTGTCATTATGGAAGGTAGTTTGTTGTCGAGATTTTTGTTACTCCAATGCATGGTACCCTTGTGATTATAGAAGGTAGTCTATTGTCGAGATTTTTGTTACTCCAATGGATGGTAGCCTTGTCATTATGGAAGGTAGTCTGTTGTCGTGATTTTTGTTATTCCAATGGATGGTTGCCTTGTCATTACGGAAGGTAGTCTGTTGTCGTGATTTTTGTTACTCCATTGGATGGTAGCCTTGTCATTATGGAAGGTAGTTTGTAGTCGAGATTTTTGTTATTCCAATGGTTGGTAGCCTTGTCATTATGGAAGGTAGTCTATTATCGTGATTTTTCTTACTTCGATGGATGGTAGCCTCATCATTATGGAAGGTTGTATGTTGTCGAGATATTTGTTATTCCAATGGATGGTAGCCTTCTCATTATGGAAGGTAGTCTCTTGTTAAAGTTTTTGTTACTCCAATGGATGGTAACCTTATCATTATGGAAGGTAGTTTTTGTCCCGATTTTTATTACTCTAATGGATGGTAGCCTTGTCATTATGGAAGGTAGTCTATCATTGTGATTTCTGTTACTCCAACGGATGGTAGCCTTATCATTATGTAAGGTATTATGTTGTTCAGATATTTGTTACTCCAATGGATGGTAGACTTGTCATTATGAAAGGTAGTCTATTTTCGAGATTTTTGTTACTACAATGGATTGTAGCCTTGTCATAATGGAAGATGGTCTGTTGTCGAGATTTTTGTTACTCCAATGGATGGTAGCCTTGTCATTATGGAAGGTTGTCTGTTGTCGTGATTTTTGTTACTATAATGGATTGTATCCTTGTCATTATCGAAGGTAGTATGTTGTCGATATCTTTGTTACTCCAATGGATGATAGCCTTGTCATTATAGAAGGTAGTCTATTGTCGATATTTTGGTTACTCCATTGGATGGTAGCCTTGTAAATATGGAAGGTAATTTGTTGGCAACAATTTTATTATTCTAATGGATGGTAGCCTTGTCATTATGGAAGATAGTTTGTTGTCGTGGTTTTTGTTACTCCAATGGTTGGTAGACTTGTCATTATGGAAGGTAGTCTCTTGTTGACATTTTTGTTGCTACAATGGATGGTAGCCTTGTCATTATGGAAGGTAGTCTATTGTTCATATTTTTGTTAATCCAATGGATGGTTGACTTGTCATTATGGAAGGTAGTCTGTTGTTGAGATTGTTGTTACTCTATTGGATTGTAGACTTATCATTATGGAAGGTAGTTTGTTGTTGAGATTTTTGTTACTCCAATGCATGGTACCCTTGTCATTATGGAAGGTAGTCTATTGTTGAGATTTTTTTTACTCCAATGGATGGTAGCCTTGTCATTATGGAAGGTAGTTTGTTCTCGTGATTTTTGTTACTCCAATGGATGGTAGCCTTGTCATTATGGAAGCTAGTCTGTTGTCGATATTTTTGTTACTCCATTGGATGGTAGCCTTGTCATTATGGAAGGTAGTTTGTAGTCGAGATTTTTGTTATTCCAATGGTTGGTAGCCTTGTCATTATGGAAGGTAGTATGTTGTTGAGATATTTTTTATTCCCATGGATGGTAGCCTTGTCATTATGGAAGGTTTTCTGTTGTCGTGATTTTTGTTACTCCAATGGATTGTAGCCTTGTCATTATGGAAGGTAGTATGTTTTCGATATCTTTATTACTCCAATGGATGGTGGCCTTCTCATTATGGAAGGTACTCTGTTGTCGAGATTTTTGTTACTCCAATGGATGGTAGCCTTGTCATTATTGAAGGTAGTCTCTTGTTGACATATTTTTTACTATAATGGATGGTAGCCTTGTCATTTTGGAAGGTAGTCTGTTGTCCCTATTTTTTATACTCTAATGGATGGTAGCCTTGTCATTATGGAAGGTTGTCTGTCATTGTGATTTCTGTTACTCCAATGGATAGTAGCATTGACATTATGAGAGGTAGTCTATTGTTCATATTTTTGTTACTCCAATGGATGGTAGACTTGTCATTATGGAAGGTAGTATGTTGTCGAGATTGTTGTTACTCCATTGGATAGTAGCCTTGTCATTATGGAAGGTAGTCTATTTTCAAGACTTTTGTTATTCCAATGGATTGTAGACTTGTCATTATGGAAGGTAGTCTGTTGTCGAGATTTTTGTTACTCCAATGCATGGTACCCTTGTCATTATGGAAGGTAGTCTATTATCGAGATTTTTGTTACTCCAATGGATGGTAGCCTTGTCATTATGGAAGGTAGTCTATTGTCGTGATTTTTGTTACTCTATTGGATGGTAGCCTTGTCATTATGGAATGTAGTTTGTAGTAGAGATTTTTTTTATTCCAATGGTTGATAGCCTTGTCATTATGGAAGGAAATCAATTATCGTGATTTTTCTTACTTCGATGTATGGTAGCCTGGTCATTATGGAAGGTAGTATGTTGTCGAGATATTGGTTATTCCAGTGGATTGTAGCCTTCTCATTATGGATGGTAGCCTTGTCATTATGGAAGGTAGTCTCTTGTTAAAATTTTTGTTACTCCAATGGATGGTAGCCTTGTCATTATGGAAGGTAGTTTTTGTCCCGATTTTTATTACTCTAATGGATGGTAGCCTTGTCATTATGGAAGGTAGTATTTTATCGATATCTTTGTTACTCCAATGAATGGTAGCCATCTTATTATGGAAGGTACTCTGTTGTCGATATTTTTGTTACTCCAATGGATGGTAGCCTTGTCATTATCGAAGCTAGTCTTTTGTTGAAATTTTTGTTACTCTAATGGATGGTAGCCTTGTCATTTTGGAAGGTAGTCTGTTGTCCCTATTTTTTATACTCTAATGGATGGTAGCCTTGTCATTATGGAAGGTATTCTATTGTTCAAATTTTTGTTACTCCAATGGATGGTAGACTTATCATTATGGAAGGTAGTCTGTTGTCGAGATTGTTGTTACTCTGTTGGATTGTAGCCTTGTCATTATGGAAGGTAGTTTGTTGACGAGATTTTTGTTACTCCAATGCATGGTACCCTTGTGATTATGGAAGGTAGTCTATTGTCGAGATTTTTGTAACTCCAATGGATGGTAGCCTTGTCATTATGGAAGGTAGTCTGTTGTCGTGAGTTTTGTTATTCCAATGGATGGTAGCCTTGTCATTATGGAAGGTAGTCTGTTGTCGTGATTTTTGTTACTCCATTGGATGGTAGCCTTGTCATTATGGAAGGTAGTTTGTAGTCGAGATTTTTGTTATTCCAATGGTTGGTAGCCTTGTCATTATGGAAGGTAGTCTATTATCGTGATTTTTCTTACTTCGATGGATGGTAGCCTGATCATTACGGAATGTAGTCTGTTGTCAAGATTTTTGTTACTCCAATGGATGGTAGCCTTGTCATTATGGAAGGTAGTCTCTTGTTAAAGTTTTTGTTACTCCAATGGATGGTAGCCTTGTCATTATGGAAGGTAGTTTTTGTCCCGATTTTTATTACTCTAATGGATTGTAGCCTTGTCATTATGGAAGGTAGTCTGTCGTTGTGATTTCTGTTACTCCATCGGATGGTAGCCTTATTATTATGGAAGGTAGTATGTTGTTCAGATATTTGTTACTCCAATGGATGGTAGACTTGTCATTATGAAAGGTAGTCTATTTTCGAGATTTTTGTTACTACAATGGATTGTAGCCTTGTCATAATGGAAGGTGGTCTGTTGTCGAGATTTTTGTTACTCCAATGGATGGTAGCCTTGTCATTATGGAAGGTAGTCTGTTGTCGTGATTTTTGTTACTATAATGGATTGTATCCTTGTCATTATCGAAGGTAGTATGTTGTCAATATCTTAGTTACTCCAATGAATGATAGCCTTGTCATTATAGAAGGTAGTCTATTGTCGATATTTTGGTTACTCCATTGAATGGTAGCCTTGTAATTATGGAAGGTAATTTGTTGGCAACAATTTTATTATTCTAATGGATGGTAGCCTTGTCATTATGGAAGGTAGTCTCTTGTTAACATTTTTGTTTCTACAACGGATGGTAGCCTTCTCATTATGGAAGGTAGTCTATTGTTCATATTTTTGTTAATCCAATGGATGGTAGACTTGTCATTATGGAAGGTAGTCTGCTGTTGAGATTGTTGTTACTCCATTGGATTGTAGCCTTGTCATTATGGAAGGTAGTTAGTTTTCGAAATGTTTGTTATTCCAATGGATTGTAGACTTGTCATTATGGAAGGTTGTTTGTTGTTGAGATTTTTGTTACTCCAATGCATGGTACCCTTGTCATTATGGAAGGTAGTCTATTGTTGAGATTTTTTTTACTCCAATGGAAGGTATCCTTGTCATTATGGAAGGTAGTTTGTTCTCGTGATTTTTGTTACTCCAATGGATGGTAGCCTTGTCATTATGGAAGGTAGTCTGTTGTCGATATTTTTGTTACTCCATTGGATGGTAGCCTTGTCATTATGGAAGGTAGTTTGTAGTCGAGATTTTTGTTATTCCAATGGTTGGTAGCCTTGTCATTATGGAAGGTAGTCTATTATTGTGAATTTTCTTACTTCGATGGATGGTAGCCTGGTCATTATGGAAGGTAGTATGTTGTTGAGATATTTGTTATTCCCATGGATGGTAGTCTTGTCATTATGGAAGGTTTTCTGTTGTCGTGATTTTTGTTACTCCAATGGATTGTAGCCTTGTCATTATGGAAGGTAGTATGTTTTCGATATCTTTATTACTCCAATGGATGGTGGCCTTCTCATTATGGAAGGTACTCTGTTGTCGTGATTTTTGTTACTCCAATGGATGGTAGCCTTGTCATTATTGAAGGTAGTCTCTTGTTGACATATTTTTTACTATAATGGATGGTAGCCTTGTCATTTTGGAAGGTAGTCTGTTGTCCCTATTTTTTATACTCTAATGGATGGTAGCCTTGTCATTATGGAAGGTTGTCTGCCATTGTTATTTCTGTTACTCCAATGGATGGTAGCATTGACATTATGAGAGGTAGTCTATTGTTCATATTTTTGTTACTCCAATGGATGGTAGACTTGTCATTATGGAAGGTAGTATGTTGTCGAGATTGTTGTTACTCCATTGGATAATAGCCTTGTCATTATGGAAGGTAGTCTATTTTCAAGATTTTTGTTATTCCAATGGATTGTAGACTTGTCATTATGGAAGGTAGTCAGTTGTCGAGATTTTTGTTACTCCAATGCATGGTACCCTTGTCATTATGGAAGGTAGTCTATTGTCGAGATTTTTGTTACTCCAATGGATGGTAGCCTTGTCATTATGGAAGGTAGTCTGTTTTCGTGATTTTTGTTATTCCAATGGATGGTAGCCTTGACATTATGGAATGTAGTATGTTGTCGTGATTTTTGTTACTCTATTGGATGGTAGCCTTGTCATTATGGAATGTAGTTTGTAGTAGAGATTTTTTTTATTCCAATGGTTGATAGCCTTGTTATTATGGAAGGTAATCTATTATCGTGATTTTTCTTACTTCGATGGATGGTAGCCTAGTCATTATGGAAGGTATTATGTTGTCGAGATATTGGTTATTCCAGTGAATGGTAGCCTTCTCATTATGGAAGGTAGTCTGTTGTCGAGATTTTTGTTACTCCAATGGATGGTAGCCTTGTCATTATGGAAGGTAGTCTCTTGTTAAAATTTTTGTTACTCCAATGGATGGTAGCCTTGTCATTATGGAAGGTAGTTTTTGTCCCGATTTTTATTACTCTAATGGATGGTAGCCTTGTCATTATGGAAGGTAGTATTTTGTCGATATATTTGTTACTCTAATGGATGGTAGCAATCTTATTATGGAAGGTACTCTGTTGTCGAGATTTTTGTTACTCCAATGGATGGTAGACTTGTCATTATTGAAGCTAGTCTCTTGTTGAAATTTTTGTTACTCTAATGGATGGTAGCCTTGTCATTTTGGAAGGTAGTCTATTGTCCCTATTTTTTATACTCTAATGGATGGTAGCCTTGTCATTATGGAAGGTAGTCTATTGTTCATATTTTTGTTACTCCAATTGATGGTAGCCTTTTCATTTTGGAAGGTAGTCTGTTGTCGAGATTTTTGTTACTCCATTGGATGGTACACTTGTCATTATGGAAGGTAGTCTCTTGTTGACATTTTTGTTGCTCCAATGCATGGTAGCCTTGTTATTATGGAAGGTAGTCTGTCGTTGTGATTTTTGTTACTCAAATGGATGGTAGACTTGTCATTATGGAAGGTAGTCTGTTGTCAGGGTTTTTCTTACTCTATTGGATTGTAGCCTTGCCATTATGAAAGGTAGTCTATTGTCAATATTTTTGTTATTCCAATGGATTGTAGACTTGTCATTATGGAAGGTAGTCTGTTGTCGAGATTTTTGTTACTCCAATGGATGGTACCCTTGCCATTATGGAAGGTAGTCTGTTGTCGAGATTTTTGTTACTCAAATGGATGGTAGACTTGTCATTATGGAAGGTAGTCTGTTGTCAAGATTTTTCTTACTCCATTGGATTGTAGCCTTGCCATTATGAAAGGTAGTCTATTGTCAATATTTTTGTTATTCCAATGGATTGTAGACTTGTCATTATGGAAGGTAGTCTGTTGTCGAGATTTTTGTTACTCCAATGGATGGTACCCTTGCCATTATGGAAGGTAGTCTGTTGTCGAGATTTTTTATACTCTAATGGATGGTAGCCTTGTCATTATGGAAGGTAGTCTATTGTTCATATTTTTGTTACTCCAATGGATGGTAGACTTGTCATTATGGAAGGTAGTCTGTTGTCGAGATTGTTGTTACTCCGTTGGATTGTAGCCTTTTCATTATGGAAGGTAGTTTGTTGTCGAGATTTTTGTTACTCCAATGCATGGTACCCTTGTGATTATGGATGGTAGTCTGCTGTCGTGAGTTTTGTTATTCCAATGGATGGTAGCCTTGTCATTATGGAAGGTAGTCTGTTGTCGTGATTTTTGTTACTCCATTGGATGGTAGCCTTGTCATTATGGAAGGTAGTTTGTAGTCGAGATTTTTATTATTCCAATGGTTGGTAGCCTTGTCATTATGGAAGGTAGTCTATTATCGTGATTTTTCTTACTTCGATGGATGGTAGCCTGATCATTATGGAACGTAGTCTGTTGTTAAGATTTTTGTTACTCCAATGAATGGTAGACTTGTCATTATTGAAGGTAGTCTGTTGTCTTGATTTTTGTTACTATAATGGATTGTATCCTTGTCATTATCTAAGGTAGTATGTTGTCGATATCTTTGTTACTCCAATGGATGATAGCCTTGTCATTATAGAAGGTAGTCTATTGTCGATATTTTGGTTACTCCATTGGATGGTAGCCTTGTAATTATGGAAGGTAATTTGTTGGCAATAATTTTATTATTCTAATGGATGGTAGCCTTGTCATTATGGAAGATAGTTTGTTGCCGTGATTTTTGTTACTCCAATGGTTGGTAGACTTGTCATTATGGAAGGTAGTCTCTTGTTGACATTTTTGTTGCTACAATGGATGGTAGCCTTGTCATTATGGAAGGTAGTCTCTAGTTGACATTTTTGTTGCTCCAATGGATGGTAGCCTTGTAATTATGGAAGGTAGTTTGTTCTCCCGATTTTTATTACCCTAATGGATGGTAGCCTTGTCATTATGGAAGGTAGTCTGTTGTCGAGATTTTTCTTACTCCATTGGATTGTAGCCTTGTCATTATGAAAGGTAGTCTGTTGTCGATATTTTTGTTATTCCAATGGATTGTAGACTTGTCATTATGGAAGGTAGTCTGTTGTCGAGATTTTTGTTACTCCAATGGATGGTACCCTTGTCATTATGGAAGGTAGTCTGTTGTCGAGATTTTTGTTACTCCAATGGATGGTAGCATTGTCATTATGGAAGGTAGTTTGTCGTTGTGATTTCTGATACTCTAATGGATGGTAGCTTCATCAATATAAAAGGTAGTCTGTTGTCAAGATTTTTGTTACTCTAATGGATGGTAGCCTTGTCATTATAGAAGGTTGTCTGTTATCGAAATTTTGGTTACTCCATTAGATGGTAGCCTTGTAATTATGCAAGGTATTGTGTTGGCAACAATTTTGTTATTCTAATGGATGGTAGCCTTGTCATTATGGAAGGTAGTTTGTTGTCGTGATTTTTGTTAATCCAATGGATGGTAGACTTCTCATTATGGAAGGTAGTCTGTTGTCGAGATTTTTGTTATTCCATTGGATTGTCACCTTGTCATTATGAAAGGTAGTCTGTTGTCGATATTTTTGTTATTCCAATGGATGGTAGACTTGTCATTATGAAAGGTAGTCTGTTATCGAGATTTTTGTTATTCCAATGGATGGTACCCTTGTCATTATGAAAGGTAGTCTGTTGTCGAGATTATTGTAAGTCCAATGGATGGTACCCTTGTCATTATGGAAGGTAGTCTGTTATCGTGATTTCTGTTACTATAATGGATTGTATCCTTGTCATTATCGAAGGTAGTATGTTGTCGATATCTTTGTTACTCCAATGGATGATAGCCTTGTCATTATAGAAGGTAGTCTATTGTCGATATTTTGGTTACTCCATTGGAAGGTAGCCTTGTAATTATGGAAGGTAATTTGTTGGGAACAATTTTATTATTCTAATGGATGGTAGCCTTGTCATTATGGATAATAGTTTGTTGCCGTGATTTTTGTTACTCCAATGGTTGGTAGACTTGTCATTATGGAAGGTAGTCTCTTGTTGACATTTTTGTTGCTACAATGGATGGTAGCCTTGTCATTATGGAAGGTAGTCTCTTGTTGACATTTTTGTTGCTCCAATGGATGGTAGCCTTGTCATTATGGAAGGTAGTTTGTTCTCCTGATTTTTATTACCCTAATGGATGGTAGCCTTGTCATTTTGGAAGGTAGTCTGTCGTTATGATTTTTGTTACTCAAATGGATGGCAGACTTGTCATTATGGAAGGTAGTCTGTTGTCGAGATTTTTCTTACTCCATTGGATTGTAGCCTTGTCATTATGAAAGGTAGTCTGTTGTCGATATTTTTGTTATTCCAATGGATTGTAGACTTGTCATTATGGAAGGTAGTCTGTTGTCGAGATTTTTGTTAGTCCAATGGATGGTACCCTTGTCATTATGGAAGGTAGTCTGTTGTCGAGATTTTTGTTACTCCAATGGATGGTAGCCTTGTCATTATGGAAGGTAGTTTGTCGTTGTGATTTCTGATACTCTATTGGATGGTAGCTTCGTCAATATAGAAGGTAGTCTGTTGTCCAGATTTTTGTTACTCTAATGGATGGTAGCCTTGTCATTATAGAAGGTTGTCTGTTGTCGAAATTTTGGTTACTCCATTGGATGGTAGCCTTGTAATTATGGAAGGTATTGTGTTGGCAACAATTTTGTTATTCTAATGGATGGTAGCCTTGTCATTATGGAAGGTAGTTTGTTGTCGTGATTTTTGTTAATCCAATGGATGGTAGACTTGTCATTATGGAAGGTAGTCTGTTGTCGAGATTTTTGTTATTCCATTGGATTGTCGCCTTGTCATTATGAAAGGTAGTCTGTTGTCGAGATTTTTGTTATTCCAATGGATGGTACCCTTGTCATTATGAAAGGTAGTCTGTTGTCGAGATTATTGTAAGTCCAATGGATGGTACCCTTGTCATTATGGAAGGTAGTCTGTTGTCGTGATTTTTGTTACTATAATGGATTGTATCCTTGTCATTATCGAAGGTAGTATGTTGTCGATATCTTTGTTACTCCAATGGATGATAGCCTTGTCATTATAGAAGGTAGTATATTGTCGATATTTTGGTTACTCCATTGGATGGTAGCCTTGTAATAATGGAAGGTAATTTGTTGGGAACAATTTTATTATTCTAATGGATGGTAGCCTTGTCATTATGGAAGATAGTTTGTTGCCGTGATTTTTGTTACTCCAATGGTTGGTAGACTTGTCATTATGGAAGGTAGTCTCTTGTTGACATTTTTGTTGCTCCAATGGATGGTAGCCTTGTCATTATGGAAGGTAGTTTGTTCTCCCGATTTTTATTACCCTAATGGATGGTAGCCTTGTCATTTTGGAAGGTAGCCTGTCGTTATGATTTTTGTTACTCAAATGGATGGCAGCCTTGTCATTATGGAAGGTAGTCTGTTGTCGAGATTTTTCTTACTCCATTGGATTGTAGCCTTGTCATTATGAAAGGTAGTCTGTTGTCGATATTTTTGTTATTCCAATGGATTGTAGACTTGTCATTATGGAAGGTAGTCTGTTTTCGAGATTTTTGTTACTCCAATGGATGGTACCCTTGTCATTATGGAAGGTAGTCTGTTGTCGAGATTTTTGTTACTCCAATGGATGGTAGCATTGTCATTATGGAAGGTAGTTTGTCGTTGTGATTTCTGATACTCTAATGGATGGTAGCTTCATCAATATAAAAGGTAGTCTGTTGTCAAGATTTTTGTTACTCTAATGGATGGTAGCCTTGTCATTATAGAAGGTTGTCTGTTATCGAAATTTTGGTTACTCCATTAGATGGTAGCCTTGTAATTATGCAAGGTATTGTGTTGGCAACAATTTTGTTATTCTAATGGATGGTAGCCTTGTCATTATGGAAGGTAGTTTGTTGTCGTGATTTTTGTTAATCCAATGGATGGTAGACTTGTCATTATGGAAGGTAGTCTGTTGTCGAGATTTTTGTTATTCCATTGGATTGTCGCCTTGTCATTATGAAAGGTAGTCTGTTGTCGATATTTTTGTTATTCCAATGGATGGTAGACTTGTCATTATGAAAGGTAGTCTGTTATCGAGATTTTTGTTATTCCAATGGATGGTACCCTTGTCATTATGAAAGGTAGTCTGTTGTCGAGATTATTGTAAGTCCAATGGATGGTACCCTTGTCATTATGGAAGGTAGTCTGTTATCGTGATTTCTGTTACTATAATGGATTGTATCCTTGTCATTATCGAAGGTAGTATGTTGTCGATATCTTTGTTACTCCAATGGATGATAGCCTTGTCATTATAGAAGGTAGTCTATTGTCGATATTTTGGTTACTCCATTGGAAGGTAGCCTTGTAATTATGGAAGGTAATTTGTTGGGAACAATTTTATTATTCTAATGGATGGTAGCCTTGTCATTATGGAAGATAGTTTGTTGCCGTGATTTTTGTTACTCCAATGGTTGGTAGACTTGTCATTATGGAAGGTAGTCTCTTGTTGACATTTTTGTTGCTACAATGGATGGTAGCCTTGTCATTATGGAAGGTAGTCTCTTGTTGACATTTTTGTTGCTCCAATGGATGGTAACCTTGTCATTATGGAAGGTAGTTTGTTCTCCTGATTTTTATTACCCTAATGGATGGTAGCCTTGTCATTTTGGAAGGTAGTCTGTCGTTATGATTTTTGTTACTCAAATGGATGGCAGACTTGTCATTATGGAAGGTAGTCTGTTGTCGAGATTTTTCTTACTCCATTGGATTGTAGCCTTGTCATTATGAAAGGTAGTCTGTTGTCGATATTTTTGTTATTCCAATGGATTGTAGACTTGTCATTATGGAAGGTAGTCTGTTGTCGAGATTTTTGTTAGTCCAATGGATGGTACCCTTGTCATTATGGAAGGTAGTCTGTTGTCGAGATTTTTGTTACTCCAATGGATGGTAGCCTTGTCATTATGGAAGGTAGTTTGTCGTTGTGATTTCTGATACTCTATTGGATGGTAGCTTCGTCAATATAGAAGGTAGTCTGTTGTCCAGATTTTTGATACTCTAATGGATGGTAGCCTTGTCATTATAGAAGGTTGTCTGTTGTCGAAATTTTGGTTACTCCATTGGATGGTAGCCTTGTAATTATGGAAGGTATTGTGTTGGCAACAATTTTGTTATTCTAATGGATGGTAGCCTTGTCATTATGGAAGGTAGTTTGTTGTCGTGATTTTTGTTAATCCAATGGATGGTAGACTTGTCATTATGGAAGCTAGTCTGTTGTCGAGATTTTTGTTATTCCATTGGATTGTCGCCTTGTCATTATGAAAGGTAGTCTGTTGTCGAGATTTTTGTTATTCCAATGGATGGTACCCTTGTCATTATGAAAGGTAGTCTGTTGTCGAGATTATTGTAAGTCCAATGGATGGTACCCTTGTCATTATGGAAGGTAGTCTGTTGTCGTGATTTTTGTTACTATAATGGATTGTATCCTTGTCATTATCGAAGGTAGTATGTTGTCGATATCTTTGTTACTCCAATGGATGATAGCCTTGTCATTATAGAAGGTAGTATATTGTCGATATTTTGGTTACTCCATTGGATGGTAGCCTTGTAATAATGGAAGGTAATTTGTTGGGAACAATTTTATTATTCTAATGGATGGTAGCCTTGTCATTATGGAAGATAGTTTGTTGCCGTGATTTTTGTTACTCCAATGGTTGGTAGACTTGTCATTATGGAAGGTAGTCTCTTGTTGACATTTTTGTTGCTCCAATGGATGGTAGCCTTGTCATTATGGAAGGTAGTTTGTTCTCCCGATTTTTATTACCCTAATGGATGGTAGCCTTGTCATTTTGGAAGGTAGCCTGTCGTTATGATTTTTGTTACTCAAATGGATGGCAGACTTGTCATTATGGAAGGTAGTCTGTTGTCGAGATTTTTCTTACTCCATTGGATTGTAGCCTTGTCATTATGAAAGGTAGTCTGTTGTCGATATTTTTGTTATTCCAATGGATTGTAGACTTGTCATTATGGAAGGTAGTCTGTTTTCGAGATTTTTGTTACTCCAATGGATGGTACCCTTGTCATTATGGAAGGTAGTCTGTTGTCGAGATTTTTGTTACTCCAATGGATGGTAGCCTTGTCATTATGGAAGGTAGTTTGTCGTTGTGATTTCTGATACTCTATTGGATGGTAGCTTCGTCAATATAGAAGGTAGTCTGTTGTCCAGATTTTTGATACTCTAATGGATGGTAGCCTTGTCATTATAGAAGGTTGTCTGTTGTCGAAATTTTGGTTACTCCATTGGATGGTAGCCTTGTAATTATGGAAGGTATTGTGTTGGCAACAATTTTGTTATTCTAATGGATGGTAGCCTTGTCATTATGGAAGGTAGTTTGTTGTCGTGATTTTTGTTAATCCAATGGATGGTAGACTTGTCATTATGGAAGGTAGTCTGTTGTCGAGATTTTTGTTATTCCATTGGATTGTCGCCTTGTCATTATGAAAGGTAGTCTGTTGTCGAGATTTTTGTTATTCCAATGGATGGTACCCTTGTCATTATGAAAGGTAGTCTGTTGTCGAGATTATTGTAAGTCCAATGGATGGTACCCTTGTCATTATGGAAGGTAGTCTGTTGTCGTGATTTTTGTTACTATAATGGATTGTATCCTTGTCATTATCGAAGGTAGTATGTTGTCGATATCTTTGTTACTCCAATGGATGATAGCCTTGTCATTATAGAAGGTAGTATATTGTCGATATTTTGGTTACTCCATTGGATGGTAGCCTTGTAATAATGGAAGGTAATTTGTTGGGAACAATTTTATTATTCTAATGGATGGTAGCCTTGTCATTATGGAAGATAGTTTGTTGCCGTGATTTTTGTTACTCCAATGGTTGGTAGACTTGTCATTATGGAAGGTAGTCTCTTGTTGACATTTTTGTTGCTCCAATGGATGGTAGCCTTGTCATTATGGAAGGTAGTTTGTTCTCCCGATTTTTATTACCCTAATGGATGGTAGCCTTGTCATTTTGGAAGGTAGCCTGTCGTTATGATTTTTGTTACTCAAATGGATGGCAGACTTGTCATTATGGAAGGTAGTCTGTTGTCGAGATTTTTCTTACTCCATTGGATTGTAGCCTTGTCATTATGAAAGGTAGTCTGTTGTCGATATTTTTGTTATTCCAATGGATTGTAGACTTGTCATTATGGAAGGTAGTCTGTTTTCGAGATTTTTGTTACTCCAATGGATGGTACCCTTGTCATTATGGAAGGTAGTCTGTTGTCGAGATTTTTGTTACTCCAATGGATGGTAGCATTGTCATTATGGAAGGTAGTTTGTCGTTGTGATTTCTGATACTCTAATGGATGGTAGCTTCATCAATATAAAAGGTAGTCTGTTGTCAAGATTTTTGTTACTCTAATGGATGGTAGCCTTGTCATTATAGAAGGTTGTCTGTTATCGAAATTTTGGTTACTCCATTAGATGGTAGCCTTGTAATTATGCAAGGTATTGTGTTGGCAACAATTTTGTTATTCTAATGGATGGTAGCCTTGTCATTATGGAAGGTAGTTTGTTGTCGTGATTTTTGTTAATCCAATGGATGGTAGACTTGTCATTATGGAAGGTAGTCTGTTGTCGAGATTTTTGTTATTCCATTGGATTGTCGCCTTGTCATTATGAAAGGTAGTTTGTTGTCGATATTTTTGTTATTCCAATGGATGGTAGACTTGTCATTATGAAAGGTAGTCTGTTATCGAGATTTTTGTTATTCCAATGGATGGTACCCTTGTCATTATGAAAGGTAGTCTGTTGTCGAGATTATTGTAAGTCCAATGGATGGTACCCTTGTCATTATGGAAGGTAGTCTGTTATCGTGATTTCTGTTACTATAATGGATTGTATCCTTGTCATTATCGAAGGTAGTATGTTGTCGATATCTTTGTTACTCCAATGGATGATAGCCTTGTCATTATAGAAGGTAGTCTATTGTCGATATTTTGGTTACTCCATTGGAAGGTAGCCTTGTAATTATGGAAGGTAATTTGTTGGGAACAATTTTATTATTCTAATGGATGGTAGCCTTGTCATTATGGAAGATAGTTTGTTGCCGTGATTTTTGTTACTCCAATGGTTGGTAGACTTGTCATTATGGAAGGTAGTCTCTTGTTGACATTTTTGTTGCTACAATGGATGGTAGCCGTGTCATTATGGAAGGTAGTCTCTTGTTGACATTTTTGTTGCTCCAATGGATGGTAGCCTTGTCATTATGGAAGGTAGTTTGTTCTCCCGATTTTTATTACCCTAATGGATGGTAGCCTTGTCATTTTGGAAGGTAGTCTGTCGTTATGATTTTTGTTACTCAAATGGATGGCAGACTTGTCATTATGGAAGGTAGTCTGTTGTCGAGATTTTTCTTACTCCATTGGATTGTAGCCTTGTCATTATGAAAGGTAGTCTGTTGTCGATATTTTTGTTATTCCAATGGATTGTAGACTTGTCATTATGGAAGGTAGTCTGTTGTCGAGATTTTTGTTAGTCCAATGGATGGTACCCTTGTCATTATGGAAGGTAGTCTGTTGTCGAGATTTTTGTTACTCCAATGGATGGTAGCCTTGTCATTATGGAAGGTAGTTTGTCGTTGTGATTTCTGATACTCTATTGGATGGTAGCTTCGTCAATATAGAAGGTAGTCTGTTGTCCAGATTTTTGTTACTCTAATGGATGGTAGCCTTGTCATTATAGAAGGTTGTCTGTTGTCGAAATTTTGGTTACTCCATTGGATGGTAGCCTTGTAATTATGGAAGGTATTGTGTTGGCAACAATTTTGTTATTCTAATGGATGGTAGCCTTGTCATTATGGAAGGTAGTTTGTTGTCGTGATTTTTGTTAATCCAATGGATGGTAGACTTGTCATTATGGAAGGTAGTCTGTTGTCGAGATTTTTGTTATTCCATTGGATTGTCGCCTTGTCATTATGAAAGGTAGTCTGTTGTCGAGATTTTTGTTATTCCAATGGATGGTACCCTTGTCATTATGAAAGGTAGTCTGTTGTCGAGATTATTGTAAGTCCAATGGATGGTACCCTTGTCATTATGGAAGGTAGTCTGTTGTCGTGATTTTTGTTACTATAATGGATTGTATCCTTGTCATTATCGAAGGTAGTATGTTGTCGATATCTTTGTTACTCCAATGGATGATAGCCTTGTCATTATAGAAGGTAGTATATTGTCGATATTTTGGTTACTCCATTGGATGGTAGCCTTGTAATAATGGAAGGTAATTTGTTGGGAACAATTTTATTATTCTAATGGATGGTAGCCTTGTCATTATGGAAGATAGTTTGTTGCCGTGATTTTTGTTACTCCAATGGTTGGTAGACTTGTCATTATGGAAGGTAGTCTCTTGTTGACATTTTTGTTGCTCCAATGGATGGTAGCCTTGTCATTATGGAAGGTAGTTTGTTCTCCCGATTTTTATTACCCTAATGGATGGTAGCCTTGTCATTTTGGAAGGTAGCCTGTCGTTATGATTTTTGTTACTCAAATGGATGGCAGACTTGTCATTATGGAAGGTAGTCTGTTGTCGAGATTTTTCTTACTCCATTGGATTGTTGCCTTGTCATTATGAAAGGTAGTCTGTTGTCGATATTTTTGTTATTCCAATGGATTGTAGACTTGTCATTATGGAAGGTAGTCTGTTGTCGAGATTTTTGTTACTCCAATGGATGGTACCCTTGTCATTATGGAAGGTAGTCTGTTGTCGAGATTTTTGTTACTCCAATGGGTGGTAGCCTTGTCATTATGGAAGGTAGTTTGTCGTTGTGATTTCTGATACTCTAATGGATGGTAGCTTCGTCAATATAGAAGGTAGTCTGTTGTCCAGATTTTTGTTACTCTAATGGATGGTAGCCTTGTCATTATAGAAGGTTGTCTGTTGTCGAAATTTTGGTTACTCCATTTGATTGTAGCCTTGTAATTATGAAAGGTATTGTGTTGGCAACAATTTTGTTATTCTAATGGATTGTAGCCATGTCATTATGGAAGGTAGTTTGTTGTCGTGATTTTTGTTAATCATATGGATGGTAGACTTGTCATTATGGAAGGTAGTTTGTTGTCGAGATTTTTGTTATTCCATTGGATTGTCGCCTTATCATTATGAAAGGTAGTCTGGTTTCGATATTTTTGTTATTCCAATGGATGGTAGGCTTGTCATTATGAAAGGTAGTCTGTTGTCGAGATTTTTGTTATTCCAATGGATGGTACCCTTGTCATTATGAAAGGTAGTCTGTTGTTGAGATTATTGTAAGTCCAATGGCTGGTACCCTTGTCATTATGGAAGGTAGTCTGTTGTCGATTTTTTTTTACTAAAATGGATGGTAGCCTTGTAATTATGGAAGGTAGTCTGTTGTCGAGATTTTTCTTACTCCATTGGATTGTAGCCTTGCCATTATGAAAGGTAGTCTATTGTCAATATTTTTGTTACTCCAATGGATGGTAGCCTTGTCATTATGGAAGGTAGTCTCTTGTTGACATTTTTGTTGCTCCAATAGATGGTAGCCTTGTCATTATGGAAGGTAGTCTGTTGTCGAGATTTTCGTTACTCTAATGGATGGTAGCCTTGTCATTTTGGAAGGTAGTCTGTCGTTGTGATTTTTGTCACTCAAATGGATGGTAGACTTGTCATTATGGAAGGTAGTCTGTTGTCGAGATTTTTCTTACTCCATTGGATTGTAGCCTTGCCATTATGAAAGGTAGTCTATTGTTAATATTTTTGTTATTCCAATGGATTGTAGACTTGTCATTATGGAAGGTAGTCTGTTGTCGAGATTTTTGTTACTCCAATGGATGGTACCCTTGTCATTATTGAAGGTAGTCTGTTGTCGATACTTTTGTTACTCCAATGGATTGTAGCCTTGTCATTATGGAAGGTAGTTTGTCATTATGATTTCTGATACTCCAATGGATTGTAGCCTCGTCATTATGGAAGGTAGTCTGTTGTCCAGATGTTTTTTACTCTAATGGATGGTAGCCTTGTCATTATAGAAGGTAGTCAGTTGTCGATATTTTGGTTACTCCATTCGATGGTAGCCTTGTAATTATGGAAGGTATTGTGTTGGCAACAATCTTGTTATTCTAATGGATGGTAGCCCTAGTCATTATGGAAGGTAGTTTGTTGTCGTGATTTTTGTTACTCCAATGGATGGTAGATTTGTCATTATGGAAGGTAGTCTGTTGTCGAGATTATTGTAAGTACAATGGATGGTACCCTTGTCATTATGGAAGGTAGTCTATTGTCGAGATTTTTGTTACTCCAATGGATGGTAGCCTTGTCATTATGGAAGGTAGTCTGTTGTCGTGAGTTTTGTTATTCCAATGGATGGTAGCCTTGTCATTATGGAAGGTGGTCTGTTGTCGTGATTTTTGTTACTCCATTTGATGGTAGCCTTGTCATTATGGAAGGTAGTTTGTAGTCGAGATTTTTATTATTCCAATGGTTGGTAGCCTTGTCATTATGGAAGGTAGTCTATTATCGTGATTTTTCTTACTTCGATGGATGGTAGCCTGATCATTATGGAACGTAGTCTGTTGTCAAGATTTTTGATACTCCAATGGATGGTAGCCTTGTCATTATGGAAGGTAGTCTGTTGTCGTGATTTTTGTTACTATAATGGATTGTATCCTTGTCATTATCGAAGGTAGTATGTTGTCGATATCTTTGTTACTCCAATGGATGATAGCCTTGTCATTATAGAAGGTAGTCTATTGTCGATATTTTGGTTACTCCATTGGATGGTAGCCTTGTAATTATGGAAGGTAATTTGTTGGCAACAATTTTATTATTCTAATGGATGGTAGCTTTGTCATTATGGAAGATAGTTTGTTGCCGTGATTTTTGTTACTCCAATGGTTGGTAGACTTGTCATTATGGAAGGTAGTCTCTTGTTGACATTTTTGTTGCTCCAAAGGATGGTAGCCTTGTCATTATGGAAGGTAGTTTGTTCTCCCGATTTTTATTACCCTAATGGATGGTAGCCTTGTCATTTTGGAAGGTAGTCTGTCGTT
This sequence comes from Vicia faba, assembly GCA_948472305.1. Taxonomy (NCBI): domain Eukaryota; kingdom Viridiplantae; phylum Streptophyta; class Magnoliopsida; order Fabales; family Fabaceae; genus Vicia; species Vicia faba. Next base: position 560,152,627 of record OX451739.1, read on the forward strand.
ATGATTTTTGTTACTCAAATGGATGGCAGACTTGTCATTATGGAAGGTAGTCTGTTGTCGAGATTTTTCTTACTCCATTGGATTGTAGCCTTGTCATTATGAAAGGTAGTCTGTTGTCGATATTTTTGTTATTCCAATGTATTGTAGACTTGTCATTATGGAAGGTAGTCTATTGTCGAGATTTTTGTTACTCCAATGGATGGTACCCTTGTCATTATGGAAGGTAGTCTGTTGTCAAGATTTTTGTTACTCCAATGGATGGTAGCCTTGTCATTATGGAAGGTAGTCTGTTGTCGAGATTATTGTAAGTCCAATGGATGGTACCCTTGTCATTATGGAAGGTAGTCTGTTGTCGTGATTTTTGTTACTATAATGGATTGTATCCTTGTCATTATCGAAGGTAGTATGTTGTCGATATCTTTGTTACTCAAATGTATGATAGCCTTGTCATTATAGAAGGTAGTCTATTGTCGAGATTTTGGTTACTCCATTGGATGGTAGCCTTGTCATTATGAAAGGTAGTCTGTTGTCGAGATTATTGTAAGTCCAATGGATGGTACCCTTGTCATTATGGAAGGTAGTCTGTTGTCGTGATTTTTGTTACTATAATGGATTGTATCCTTGTCATTATCGAAGGTAGTATGTTGTCGATATCTTTGTTACTCCAATGTATGATAGCCTTGTCATTATAGAAGGTAGTCTATTGTCGATATTTTGGTTACTCCATTGGATGGTAGCCTTGTAATTATAGAAGCTAATTTGTTGGGAACAATTTTATTATTCTAATGGATGGTAGCCTTGTCATTATGGAAGGTAGTCTCTTGTTGACATTTTTGTTGCTCCAATAGATGGTAGCCTTGTCATTATGGAAGGTAGTATGTTCTCCCGATTTTCGTTACTCTAATGGATGGTAGCCTTGTCATTTTGGAAGGTAGTCTGTCGTTGTGATTTTTGTCACTCAAATGGATGGTAGACTTGTCATTATGGAAGGTAGTCTGTTGTCGAGATTTTTCTTACTCCATTGGATTGTAGCCTTGCCATTATGAAAGGTAGTCTATTGTTAATATTTTTGCTATTCCAATGGATTGTAGACTTGTCATTATGGAAGGTAGTCTGTTGTCGAGATTTTTGTTACTCCAATGGATGGTACCCTTGTCATTATGGAAGGTAGTTTGACATTGTGATTTCTGATACTCCAATGGATTGTAGCCTCGTCATTATAGAAGGTAGTCTGTTGTCCAGATTTTTTTTACTCTAATGGATGGTAGCCTTGTCATTATAGAAGGTAGTCTGTTATCGATATTTTGGTTACTCCATTGATGGTAGCCTTGTAATTATGGAAGGTATTGTGTTGGCAACAATCTTGTTATTCTAATGGATGGAAGCCCTAGTCATTATGGAAGGTAGTTTGTTGTCGTGATTTTTGTTACTCCAATGGATGGTAGACTTGTCATTATGGAAGGTAGTCTGTTGTCGAGATTTTTGTTATTCCATTGGATTGTCGCCTTATCATTATGAAAGGTAGTCTGTTGTCGAGATTTTTGTTATTCCAATGGATGGTACCCTTGTCATTATGGAAGGTAGTCTGTTGTCGATATTTTTTTTACTGAAATGGATGGTAGCCTTGTAATTATGGAAGGCAGTCTGTTGTCAATATTTTTGTTATTCCAATGGATAGTAGACTTGTCATTATGGAAGGTAGTCTGTTGTCGAGATTTTTGTTACTCCAATGGATTGTCGCCATGTCATTATGAAAGGTAGTCTGTTGTCGAGATTTTTGTTATTCCAATGGATGGTAGACTTGTCATTATGAAAGGTAGTCTATTGTCGAGATTTTTGTTATTCCAATGGATGGTAGACTTGTCATTATGGAAGGTAGTCTGTTGTCGAGATTATTGTAAGTCCAATGGATGGTACCCTTGTCATTATGGAAGGTAGTCTGTTGTCGATATTTTTTTTACTGAAATGGATGGTAGCCTTGTAATTATGGAAGTTAGTTTGTTGTCAATATTTTTGTTATTCCAATGGATTGTAGACTTGTCATTATGGAAGGTAGTCTGTTGTCGAGATTTTTGTTACTCCAATGGATGATAGCCTTGTCATTACGGAAGGTAGTCTATTGTCGAGATTTTTATTATTCCAATGGATTGTAGACTTGTCATTATTGAAGGTAGTCTGTTGTCGAGACTTTTTTTACTCCAATTGATGGTAGCCTTTTCATTATGGAAGGTAGTCTGTTGTCGAGATTTTTGTTACTCCATTGGATGGTACCCTTGTCATTATGGATGGTAGTCTCTTGTTGACAATTTTGTTGCTCCAATGGATGGTAGCCTTGTCATTATCGAAGGTAGTATGTTCTCCCGATTTTTGTTACTCTAATGGATGGTAGCCTTGTCATTTTGGAAGGTAGTATGTCATTGTGATTTTTGTCACTCAAATGGATGGTAGACTTGTCATTATAGAAGGTAGTCTGTTGTCGAGATTTTTCTTACTGCATTGGATTGTAGCCTTGCCATTATGAAAGGTAGTCTATTGTCAATATTTTTGTTATTCCAATGGATTGTAGACTTGTCATTATGGAAGGTAGTCTGTTGTCGAGATTTTTGTTACTCCAATGGATGGTACCCTTGTCATTATCGAAGGTAGTCTGTTGTCGATATTTTTGTTACTCCAATGGATGGTAGCCTTGTCATTATGGAAGGTAGTTTGTCATTGTGATTTCTGATACTCCAATGGATGGTAGCCTCATCATTATGGAAGGTAGTCTGTTGTCCAGATTTTTGTTACTCTAATGGATGGTAGCCTTGTCATTATAGAAGGTAGTCTGTTGTCGGTATTTTGGTTACTCCATTGGATGGTAGCCTTGTAATTATGGAAGGTATTGTGTTGGCAACAATTTTTTTATTCTAACGGATGGTAGCCCTAGTCATTATGGAAGGTAGTCTGTTGTCAATATTTTTGTTATTCCAATGGATTGTAGACTTGTCATTATGGAAGGTAGTCTGTTGTCGAGATTTTTGTTACTCCAATGGATTGTCGCATTGTCATTATGAAAGGTAGTCTGTTGTCGAGATTTTTGTTATTCCAATGGATGGTAGACTTGTCATTATGGAAGGTAGTCTGTTGTCGAGATTATTGTAAGTACAATGGATGGTACCCTTGTCATTATGGAAGGTAGTCTATTGTCGATATTTTTTTTACTGAAATGGATGGTAGCCTTGTAATTATGGAAGGTAGTCTGTTGTCAATATTTTTGTTATTCCAATGGATTGTAGACTTGTCATTATGGAAGGTAGTCTGTTGTCGAGATTTTTGTTACTCCAATGGATTGTCGCCTTGTCATTATGAAAGGTAGTCTGTTGTCGAGATTTTTGTTATTCCAATGGATGGTAGACTTGTCATTATGAAAGGTAGTCTATTGTCGAGATTTTTGTTATTCCAATGGATGGTAGACTTGTCATTATGGAAGGTAGTCTGTTGTCGAAATTATTGTAAGTCCAATGGATGGTACCCTTGTCATTATGGAAGGTAGTTTGTTGTCGATATTTTTTTTACTAAAATGGATGGTAGCTTTGTAATTATGGAAGGTAGTTTGTTGTCAATATTTTTGTTATTCCAATGGATTGTAGACTTGTCATTATGGAAGGTAGTCTGTTGTCGAGATTTTTGTTACTCCAATGGATGGTAGCCTTGTCATTACGGAAGGTAGTCTATTGTCGAGATTTTTATTATTCCAATGGATTGTAGACTTGTCATTATTGAAGGTAGTCAGTTGTCGAGACTTTTTTTACTCCAATTGATGGTTGCCTTTTCATTATGGAAGGTAGTCTGTTGTCGGGATTTTTGTTACTCCATTGGATGGTACCCTTGTCATTATGGATGGTAGTCTCTTGTTGACAATTTTGTTGCTCCAATGGATGGTAGCCTTGTCATTATCGAAGGTAGTATGTTCTCCCGATTTTTGTTACTCTAATGGATGGTAGCCTTGTCATTTTGGAAGGTAGTCTGTCGTTGTGATTTTTGTCACTCAAATGGATGGTAGACTTGTCATTATGGAAGGTAGTCTGTTGTCGAGATTTTTCTTACTCCATTGGATTGTAGCCTTGCCATTGTGAAAGGTAGTCTATTGTCAATATTTTTGTTATTCCAATGGATTGTAGACTTGTCATTATGGAAGGTAGTCTGTTGTCGAGATTTTTGTTACTCCAATGGATGGTACCCTTGTCATTATCGAAGGTAGTCTGTTGTCGAGATTTTTGTTACTCCAATGGATGGTAGCCTTGTCATTATGGAAGGTAGTTTGTCATTGTGATTTCTGATACTCCAATGGATGGTAGCCTCGTCATTATGGAAGGTAGTCTGTTGTCCATATTTTTGTTACTCTAATGGATGGTAGCCTTGTCATTATAGAAGGTAGTTTGTTGTCGATATTTTGGTTACTCCATTGGATGGTAGCCTTGTAATTATGGAAGGTATTGTGTTGGCAACAATTTTGTTATTCTAATGGATGGTAGCCCTAGTCATTATGGAAGGTAGTTTGTTGTCGTGATTTTTGTTACTCCAATGGATGGTAGACTTGTCATTATGGAAGGTAGTCTGTTGTCGAGATTTTTGTTATTCCATTAGATTGTCGCCTTATCATTATGAAAGGTAGTCTGTTGTCGAGATTTTTGTTATTCCAATGGATGGTAGACTTGTCATTATGGAAGGTAGTCTGTTGTCGAGATTATTGTAACTACAATGGATGGTACCCTTGTCATTATGGAAAGTAGTCTGTTGTCGATATTTTTTTTACTGAAATGGATGGTAGCCTTGTAATTATGGAAGGTAGTCTGTTGTCAATATTTTTGTTATTCCAATGGATTGTAGACTTGTCATTATGGAAGGTAGTCTGTTGTCGAGAATTTTGTTACTCCAATGGATTGTCGCCTTGTCATTATGAAAGGTAGTCTGTTGTCGAGATTTTTGTTATTCCAATGGATGGTAGACTTGTCATTATGAAAGGTAGTCTATTGTCGAGATTTTTGTTATTCCAATGGATGGTAGACTTGTCATTATGGAAGGTAGTCTGTTGTCGAGATTATTGTAAGTCCAATGGATGGTACCCTTGTCATTATGGAAGGTAGTCTATTGTCGATATTTTTTTTACAGAAATGGATGGTAGCCTTGTAATTATGGAAGGTAGTTTGTTGTCAATATTTTTGTTATTCCAATGGATTGTAGACTTGTCATTATGGAAGGTAGTCTGTTGTCGAGATTTTTGTTACTCCAATGGATGGTAGCCTTGTCATTACGGAAGGTAGTCTATTGTCGAGATTTTTATTATTCCAATGGATTGTAGACTTGTCATTATTGAAGGTAGTCGGTTGACGAGACTTTTTTTACTCCAATTAATGGTAGCCTTTTCATTATAGAAGGTAGTCTATTGTCGAGATTTTTGTTACTCCATTGGATGGTACCCTTGTCATTATGGATGGTAGTCTCTTGTTGACAATTTTGTTGCTCCAATGGATGGTAGCCTTGTCATTATCGAAGGTAGTATGTTCTCCCGATTTTTGTTACTCTAATGGATGGTAGCCTTGTCATTTTGGAAGGTAGTCTGTCGTTGTGATTTTTGTCACTCAAATGGATGGTAGACTTGTCATTATGGAAGGTAGTCTGTTGTCAAGATTTTTCTTACTCCATTGGATTGTAGCCTTGTCATTATGAATGGTAGTCTATTGTCAATATTTTTGTTATTCCAATGGATTGTAGACTTGTCATTATGGAAGGTGGTTTGTTGTCTAGATTTTTGTTACTCCAATGGATGGTACCCTTGTCATTATCGAAGGTAGTCTGTTGTCGAGATTTTTGTTACCCCAATGGATGGAAGCCTTGTCATTATGGAAGGTAGTTTGTCATTGTGATTTCTGATACTCCAATGGATGGTAGCCTCGTCATTATGGAAGGTAGTCTGTTGTCCAGATTTTTGTTACTCTAATGGATGGTAGCCTTGTCATTATATAAGGTAGTCTGTTGTCGATATTTTGGTTACTCCATTGGATGGTAACCTTGTAATTATGGAAGGTATTGTGTTGGAAACAATTTTGTTATTCTAATGGATGGTAGCCCTAGTCATTATGGAAGGTAGTTTGTTGTCGTGATTTTTGTTACTCCAATGGATGGTAGACTTGTCATTATGGAAGGTAGTCTGTTGTCGAGATTTTTGTTATTCCATTGGATTGTCGCCTTATCATTATGAAAGGTAGTCTGTTGTCGAGATTTTTGTTATTCCAATGGATGGTAGACTTGTCATTATGGAAGGTAGTCTGTTGTCGAGATTATTGTAAGTACAATGGATGATACCCTTGTCATTATGGAAGGTAGTCTGTTGTCGATATTTTTTTTACTGAAATGGATGGTAGCCTTGTAATTATGGAAGGTAGTTTGTTGTCAATATTTTTGTTATTCCAATGGATTGTAGACTTGTCATTATGGAAGGTAGTTTGTTGTCGAGATTTTTGTTACTCCAACGGATTGTCGCCTTGTCATTATGAAAGCTAGTCTGTTGTCGAGATTTTTGTTATTCCAATGGATGGTAGACTTGTCATTATGAAAGGTAGTCTATTGTCGAGATTTTTGTTATTCCAATGGATGGTAGACTTGTCATTATGGAAGGTAGTCTGTTGTCGAGATTATTGTAAGTCCAATGGATGGTACCCTTGTCATTATGGAAGGTAGTCTGTTGTCGATATTTTTTTTACTGAAATGGATGGTAACCTTGTAATTATGGAAGGTAGTTTGTTGTCAATATTTTTGTTATTCCAATGGATTGTAGACTTGTCATTATGGAAGGTAGTCTGTTGTCGAGATTTTTGTTACTCCAATGGATGGTAGCCTTGTCATTACGGAAGGTAGTCTATTGTCGAGATTTTTATTATTCCAATGGATTGTAGACTTGTCATTATTGAAGGTAGTCTGTTGTCGAGACTTTTTTTACTCCAATTGATGGTAGCCTTTTCATTATGGAAGGTAGTCTGTTGTCGAGATTTTTTTTACTCCATTGGATGGTACCCTTGTCATTATGAATGGTAGTCTCTTGTTGACAATTTTGTTGCTCAATGGATGGTAGCCTTGTCATTATCGAAGGTAGTATGTTCTCCCGATTTTTGTTACTCTAATGGATGGTAGCCTTTCCATTTTGGAAGGTAGTCTGTCGTTGTGATTTTTGTCACTCAAATGGATGGTAGACTTATCATTATGGAAGGTAGTCTGTTGTCGAGATTTTTCTTACTCCATTGGATTGTAGCCTTGCCATTATGAAAGGTAGTCTATTGTCAATATTTTTGTTATTCCAATGGATTGTAGACTTGTCATTATGGAAGGTAGTCTATTGTCGAGATTTTTGTTCCTCCAATGGATGGTACCCTTGTCATTATCGAAGGTAGTCTGTTGTCGAGATTTTTGTTACTCCAATGGATGGTAGAGTTGTCATTATGGAAGGTAGTTTGTCATTGTGATTTTTGATACTCCAATGGATGGTAGCCTCGTCATTATGGAAGGTAGTCTGTTGTCCAGATTTTTGTTACTCTAATGGATTGTAGCCTTGTCATTATAGAAGGTAGTCTGTTGTCGATATTTTGGTTACTCCATTGGATGGTAGCCTTGTAATTATGGAAGGTATTGTGTTGGCAACAATTTTGTTATTCTAATGGACGGTAGCCTTGTCATTATGGAAGGTAGTTTGTTGTCATGATTTTTGTTACTCCAATGGATGGTAGACTTGTCATTATGGAAGGTAGTCTATTGTCGAGATTTTTGTTATTCCATTGGATTGTCGCCTTATCATTATGAAAGGTAGTCTGTTGTCGAGATTTTTGTTATTCCAATGGATGGTAGACTTGTCATTATGGAAGGTAGTCTATTGTCGAGATTATTGTAAGTCCAATGGATGGTACCCTACTCATTATGGAAGGTAGTCTGTTGTCGATATTTTTTTTACTGAAATGGATGGTAGCCTTGTAATAATGGAAGGCAGTCTTTTGTCGAGATTTTTGTTACTCCATTGGATGGTAGCCTTGTCATTATGGAAGGTAGTTTGTTGTCGAGATTTTTGTTATTCCAATGGATGGTAGCCTCATCAATATGGAAGGTAGTGTGTTATCGTGATTTTTATTACTTCAATGGATGGTAGCCTTGTCATTATGGAAGGTAGTATGTTGTTGATATATTTGTTACTTCAATGGATGGTTGCCTTCTCATTATGAAAGGTAGTCTATTGTCGAGATTTTTGTTATTCCAATGGATGGTAGACTTGTCATTATGGAAGGTAGTCTGTTGTCGAGATTATTGTAAGTCCAATGGATGGTACCCTTGTCATTATGGAAGGTAGTCTATTGTCGATATTTTTTTTACAGAAATGGATGGTAGCCTTGTAATTATGGAAGGTAGTTTGTTGTCAATATTTTTGTTATTCCAATGGATTGTAGACTTGTCATTATGGAAGGTAGTCTGTTGTCGAGATTTTTGTTACTCCAATGGATGGTAGCCTTGTCATTACGGAAGGTAGTCTATTGTCGAGATTTTTATTATTCCAATGGATTGTAGACTTGTCATTATTGAAGGTAGTCGGTTGACGAGACTTTTTTTACTCCAATTAATGGTAGCCTTTTCATTATAGAAGGTAGTCTATTGTCGAGATTTTTGTTACTCCATTGGATGGTACCCTTGTCATTATGGATGGTAGTCTCTTGTTGACAATTTTGTTGCTCCAATGGATGGTAGCCTTGTCATTATCGAAGGTAGTATGTTCTCCCGATTTTTGTTACTCTAATGGATGGTAGCCTTGTCATTTTGGAAGGTAGTCTGTCGTTGAGATTTTTGTCACTCAAATGGATGGTAGACTTGTCATTATGGAAGGTAGTCTGTTGTCAAGATTTTTCTTACTCCATTGGATTGTAGCCTTGTCATTATGAATGGTAGTCTATTGTCAATATTTTTGTTATTCCAATGGATTGTAGACTTGTCATTATGGAAGGTGGTTTGTTGTCTAGATTTTTGTTACTCCAATGGATGGTACCCTTGTCATTATCGAAGGTAGTCTGTTGTCGAGATTTTTGTTACCCCAATGGATGGAAGCCTTGTCATTATGGAAGGTAGTTTGTCATTGTGATTTCTGATACTCCAATGGATGGTAGCCTCGTCATTATGGAAGGTAGTCTGTTGTCCAGATTTTTGTTACTCTAATGGATGGTAGCCTTGTCATTATATAAGGTAGTCTGTTGTCGATATTTTGGTTACTCCATTGGATGGTAACCTTGTAATTATGGAAGGTATTGTGTTGGAAACAATTTTGTTATTCTAATGGATGGTAGCCCTAGTCATTATGGAAGGTAGTTTGTTGTCGTGATTTTTGTTACTCCAATGGATGGTAGACTTGTCATTATGGAAGGTAGTCTGTTGTCGAGATTTTTGTTATTCCATTGGATTGTCGCCTTATCATTATGAAAGGTAGTCTGTTGTCGAGATTTTTGTTATTCCAATGGATGGTAGACTTGTCATTATGGAAGGTAGTCTGTTGTCGAGATTATTGTAAGTACAATGGATGATACCCTTGTCATTATGGAAGGTAGTCTGTTGTCGATATTTTTTTTACTGAAATGGATGGTAGCCTTGTAATTATGGAAGGTAGTTTGTTGTCAATATTTTTGTTATTCCAATGGATTGTAGACTTGTCATTATGGAAGGTAGTTTGTTGTCGAGATTTTTGTTACTCCAACGGATTGTCGCCTTGTCATTATGAAAGCTAGTCTGTTGTCGAGATTTTTGTTATTCCAATGGATGGTAGACTTGTCATTATGAAAGGTAGTCTATTGTCGAGATTTTTGTTATTCCAATGGATGGTAGACTTGTCATTATGGAAGGTAGTCTGTTGTCGAGATTATTGTAAGTCCAATGGATGGTACCCTTGTCATTATGGAAGGTAGTCTGTTGTCGATATTTTTTTTACTGAAATGGATGGTAACCTTGTAATTATGGAAGGTAGTTTGTTGTCAATATTTTTGTTATTCCAATGGATTGTAGACTTGTCATTATGGAAGGTAGTCTGTTGTCGAGATTTTTGTTACTCCAATGGATGGTAGCCTTGTCATTACGGAAGGTAGTCTATTGTCGAGATTTTTATTATTCCAATGGATTGTAGACTTGTCATTATTGAAGGTAGTCTGTTGTCGAGACTTTTTTTACTCCAATTGATGGTAGCCTTTTCATTATGGAAGGTAGTCTGTTGTCGAGATTTTTTTTACTCCATTGGATGGTACCCTTGTCATTATGGATGGTAGTCTCTTGTTGACAATTTTGTTGCTCAATGGATGGTAGCCTTGTCATTATCGAAGGTAGTATGTTCTCCCGATTTTTGTTACTCTAATGGATGGTAGCCTTTCCATTTTGGAAGGTAGTCTGTCGTTGTGATTTTTGTCACTCAAATGGATGGTAGACTTGTCATTATGGAAGGTAGTCTGTTGTCGAGATTTTTCTTACTCCATTGGATTGTAGCCTTGCCATTATGAAAGGTAGTCTATTGTCAATATTTTTGTTATTCCAATGGATTGTAGACTTGTCATTATGGAAGGTAGTCTATTGTCGAGATTTTTGTTCCTCCAATGGATGGTACCCTTGTCATTATCGAAGGTAGTCTGTTGTCGAGATTTTTGTTACTCCAATGGATGGTAGAGTTGTCATTATGGAAGGTAGTTTGTCATTGTGATTTTTGATACTCCAATGGATGGTAGCCTCGTCATTATGGAAGGTAGTCTGTTGTCCAGATTTTTGTTACTCTAATGGATTGTAGCCTTGTCATTATAGAAGGTAGTCTGTTGTCGATATTTTGGTTACTCCATTGGATGGTAGCCTTGTAATTATGGAAGGTATTGTGTTGGCAACAATTTTGTTATTCTAATGGACGGTAGCCTTGTCATTATGGAAGGTAGTTTGTTGTCATGATTTTTGTTACTCCAATGGATGGTAGACTTGTCATTATGGAAGGTAGTCTATTGTCGAGATTTTTGTTATTCCATTGGATTGTCGCCTTATCATTATGAAAGGTAGTCTGTTGTCGAGATTTTTGTTATTCCAATGGATGGTAGACTTGTCATTATGGAAGGTAGTCTATTGTCGAGATTATTGTAAGTCCAATGGATGGTACCCTACTCATTATGGAAGGTAGTCTGTTGTCGATATTTTTTTTACTGAAATGGATGGTAGCCTTGTAATAATGGAAGGCAGTCTTTTGTCGAGATTTTTGTTACTCCATTGGATGGTAGCCTTGTCATTATGGAAGGTAGTTTGTTGTCGAGATTTTTGTTATTCCAATGGATGGTAGCCTCATCAATATGGAAGGTAGTGTGTTATCGTGATTTTTATTACTTCAATGGATGGTAGCCTTGTCATTATGGAAGATAGTATGTTGTTGATATATTTGTTACTTCAATGGATGGTTGCCTTCTCATTATGGAAGGTAGTCTTTTGTCGAGATTTTTGTTACTCCAATGGATTGTAGCCTTGTCATTATGGAAGGTAGTCTCTTGTTTACATTTTTGTTGCTCCAATGGATGGTAGCCTTGTCATTATGGAAGGTAGTCTGTTCTCCTGATTTTTGTTACTCTAATGGATGGTAGCCTTGTCATTATGGAAGGTAGTCTGTAGTTGTGATTTCTGTTACTCCAATGGATGGTTGCCTTGTCATTATGGATTGTAGTCTGTTATCCAGATTTTTGTTACTCTAATGGATGGTAGCCTTGTCATTATATAAGGCAGTCTGTTGTCGATATTTTTGTTACTCCATTGGATGGTAGCCTTGTAATTATGGAAGGTAGTCTGTTGTCAACAATTTTGTTTTTCTAATGGATGGTAGAGTTGTCATTGTGGAAGGTAGTTTGTTGTCGTGATTTTTGTTACTCCAATGGATAGTAACCTTGTCATTATTGAAGGTAGTATGTTGTCGATATCTTTGTTACTCCAATGAATGGTAGCCTTGTCATTATGGAAGGTAGTCTGTTGTCGAGAGTTTTGTTACTCCAATGGATGGTAGCCTTGTCAGTATGGAAGGTAGTCTCTTGTTGATATTTCTGTTACTCCAACGGATGGTAGCTTTGTCATTATGGAAGGTAGTCTATTGTCCCAATTTTTGTTACTCAAATGGGTGGTAGCCTGTTCATTATGGAAGGTTGTCTGTCGTTGTGATTTCTGTTACTCCAATGGATGGTAGCCATGTCATAATGGAAGGTAGTCTCTTGTTGACATTTTTGTTACTGCAATGGATGGTAGCCTTGTCATTATGGAAGGTAGTCTGTTGTCCTAATTTTTGTTACTCTAATGGATGGTAGCCTTGTCATTATGAAAGGTAGTCCGTTGTCGAGATTTTTGTTATTCCAATGGATTGTAGCCTTGTCATTATGAAAGGTAGTCTGTTGTCGAGATTTTTTTTATTCCAATGGATGGTAGACTTGTCATTATGGAAGGTAGTCTGTTGTCGAGATTTTTTTAAGTCCAATGGATGGTACCCTTGTCATTATGGAAGTTAGTCTGTTGTCGATATTTTTTTTACTGAAATGGATGGTAGCCTTGTAATTATGGAAGGTAGTCTTTTGTCGAGATTTTTGTTACTCCATTGGATGGTAGCCTTGTCATTATGAAAGGTAGTTTGTTGTCGAGATTTTTGTTATTCCAATGGATGGTAGCCTCGTCATTATGGAAGGTAGTCTGTTGTCGTGATTTTTATTCCATCAATGGATGGTAGCCTTGTCATTATGGAAGGTAGTATGTTGTTGATATCTTTGTTACTTCAATGGATGGTTGCCTTCTCATTATGGAAGGTAGTGTTTTGTCGAGATTTTTGTTACTCCAATGGATGGTAGCCTTGTCATTATGGAAGGTAGTCTCTTGCTTACATTTTTGTTGCTCCAATGGATGGTAGCCTTGTCATTATGGAAGTTAGTCTGTTCTCCTGATTTTTGTTACTCTAATGGATGGTAGCCTTGTCATTATGGAAGATGGTTTGTAGTTGTGATTTCTGTTACTCCAATGGATGGTTGCCTTGTCATTATGGATGGTAGTTTGTTATCCAGATTTTTGTTAATCTAATGGATGGTAGCCTTGTCATTATAGAAGGCAGTCTGTTGTCGATATTTTTGTTACTCCATTGGATGGTAGCCTTGTAATTATGGAAGGTAGTCTATTGTCAACAATTTTGTTATTCTAATGGATTATAGACTTGTCATTGTGGAAGGTAGTTTGTTGTCAATATTTTTATTATTCCAATGGATTGTAGACTTGTCATTATGGAAGGTAATTTGTTGTCGAGATTTTTGTTACTCCAATGGATGGTAGCCTTGTCATTACGGAAGGTAGTCTATTGTCGAGATTTTTATTATTCCAATGGATTGAAGACTTGTCATTATTGAAGGTAGTTTGTTGTCGAGATTTTTGTTACTCCATTGGATGGTACCCTTGTCATTATGGAAGGTAGTCTCTTGTTGACATTTTTGTTACTCTAATGGATGGTAGCCTTGTCATTTTGGAAGGTAGTCTATCCTTGTGATTTTTGTTACTCAAATGGATGGTAGACTTGTCATTATGGAAGGTAGTTTGTTGTCGAGATTTTTCTTACTCCATTGGATTGTAGCCTTGCCATTATGAAAGGTAGTCTATTGTCAATATTTTTGTTATTCCAATGGATTGTAGACTTGTCATTATGGAAGGTAGTCTGTTGTCGATATTTTTGTTACTCCAATGGATGGTACCCTTGTCATTAGGGAAGGTAGTCTGTTGTCGAGATTTTTGTTACTCCAATGGATGGTAGCCTTGTCAATATGGAAGGTAGTTTGTCATTGTGATTTCTGATACTCCAATGGATGGTAGCCTCGTCATTATGGAAGGTAGTCTGTTGTCCAGATTTTTGTTACTCTAATGGATAGTAGCCTTGTCATTATAGAAGGTAGCCTGTTGTCGATATTTTGGTTACTCCATTGGATGGTAGCCTTGTAATTATGGAAGGTATTGTGTTGGCAACAATTTTGTTATTCTAATGGATGGTATCCTTGTCATTATGGAAGGTAGTTTATTGTCGTGATTTTTGTTACTCCAATGGATGGTAGACTTGTCATTATGGAAGGTAGTCTGTTGCCGAGATTTTTGTTATTCCATTGGATTATCGCCTTGTCATTATGAAAGGTAGTCTGTTGTCGAGATTTTTGTTATTCCAATGGATGGTAGACTTGTGATTATGAAAGGTAGTCTATTGTCGAGATTTTTGTTATTCCAATGGATGGTAGACTTGTCATTATAGAAGGTAGTCTGTTGTCGAGATTATTGTAAGTCCACTGGATGGTACCCTTGTCATTATGGAAGGTAGTCTGTTTTCGATATTTTTTTTATTGAAATGGATGGTAGCCTTGTAATTATGGAATGTAGTCTGTTGTCAATATTTTTGTTATTCCAATGGATTGTAGACTTGTCATTATGGAAGGTAGTCTGTTGTCGAGATTTTTGTTACTCCAATGGATGGTACCCTTGTCATTATGGAAGGTAGTTTGTTGTCGAGATTTTTGTTACTCCAATGGATGGTAGCCATGTCCTTATGGAAGGTAGTTTGTCATTGTGATTTCTGATACTCTAATGGATGGTAGCCTCGTCATTATGAAAGGTAGTCTGTTGTCCAGATTTTTGTTACTCTAATGGATGGTAGCCTTGTCATTATAGAAGGTAGTCTGTTGTCGATATTTTGGTTACTCCATTGGATGGTAGCCTTGTAACTATGGAAGGTATTGTGTTGGCAACAATTTTGTTATTCTAATGGATGGTAGCCTTGTCATTATGGAAGGTAGTTTGCTGTCGTGATTTTTGTTACTCCAATGGATGGTAGACTTGTCATTATGGAAGGTAGTCTGTGGTCGAGATTTTTGTTATTCCATTGGATTGTCGCCTTGTCATTATGAAAGGTAGTCTGTTGTAGAGATTTTTGTTATTCCAATGGATGGTAGACTTGTCATTATGAAAGGTAGTCTATTGTCGAGATTTTTGTTATTCCAATGGATGGTAGACTTGTCATTATGGAAGGTAGTCTGTTTTTCGAGATTATTGTAAGTCCAATGGATGGTACCCTTGTCATTATGGAAGGTAGTCTGTTGTCAATATTTTTTTTACTGAAATGGATGGTAGCCTTGTAATTATGGAAGGTAGTCTGTTGTCAATATTTTTATTATTCCAATGGATTGTAGACTTATCATTATGGAAGGTAGTCTAATGTCGAGATTTTTGTTACTCCAATGGATGGTAGCCTTGTCATTAAGGAAGGTAGTCTATTGTCGAGATTTTTATTATTCCAATGGATTGTAGACTTGTCATTATTGAAGGTAGTCTGTTGTCGAGATTTTTTTTACTCCAATTGATGGTAGCCTTTTCATTATGGAAGGTAGTTTGTTGTCGAGATTTTTGTTACTCCATTGGATGGTATCCTTGTCATTATGGAAGGTAGTCTCTTGTTGACATTTTTGTTGCTCCAATGGATGGTAGCCTTGTCATTATGGAAGGTAGTATGTTCTCCCGATTTTTGTTACTCTAATGGATGGTAGCCTTGTCATTTTGGAAGGTAGTCTGTCGTTGTGATTTTTGTTACTCAAATAGATGGTAGACTTTTCATTATGGAAGGTAGTCTGTTGTAGGGATTTTTCTTACTCCATTGGATTGTAGCCTTGCCATTATGAAAGGTAGTCTATTGTCAATATTTTTGTTATTCCAATGGATTGAAGACTTGTCATTATGGAAGGTAGTATGTTGTCGAGATTTTTGTTACTCCAATGGATGGTACCCTTGTCATTATGGAAGGTAGTCTGTTGTCGAGATTTTTGTTACTCCAATGGATGTTAGCCTTGTCATTATGGAAGGTAGTTTGTCATTGTGATTTCTGATACTCCAATGGATGGTAGCCTCGTCATTATGGAAGGTAGTCTGTTGTCCAGATTTTTGTTACTCTAATGGATGGTAGCCTTGTAATTATATAAGGTAGTCTGTTGTCGATATTTTGGTTACTCCATTGGATGGTAGCCTTGTAATTATGGAAGGTATTGTGTTGGCAACAATTTTGTTATTCTAATGGATGGTATCCTTGTCATTATGGAAGGTAGTTTATTGTCGTGATTTTTGTTACTCCAATGGATGGTAGACTTGTCATTATGGAAGGTAGTCTGTTGCCGAGATTTTTGTTATTCCATTGGATTGTCGCCTTGTCATTATGAAACGTAGTCTGTTGTCGAGATTTTTGTTATTCCAATGGATGGTAGACTTGTGATTATGAAAGGTAGTCTATTGTCGAGATTTTTGTTATTCCAATGGATGGTAGACTTGTCATTATAGAAGGTAGTCTGTTGTCGAGATTATTGTAAGTCCACTGGATGGTACCCTTGTCATTATGGAAGGTAGTCTGTTTTCGATATTTTTTTTATTGAAATGGATGGTAGCCTTGTAATTATGGAAGGTAGTCTGTTGTCAATATTTTTGTTATTCCAATGGATTGTAGACTTGTCATTATGGAAGGTAGTCTGTTGTCGAGATTTTTGTTACTCCAATGGATGGTACCCTTGTCATTATGGAAGGTAGTTTGTTGTCGAGATTTTTGTTACTCCAATGGATGGTAGCCATGTCCTTATGGAAGGTAGTTTGTCATTGTGATTTCTGATACTCTAATGGATGGTAGCGTCGTCATTATGAAAGGTAGTCTGTTGTCCAGATTTTTGTTACTCTAATGGATGGTAGCCTTGTCATTATAGAAGGTAGTCTGTTGTCGATATTTTGGTTACTCCATTGGATGGTAGCCTTGTAACTATGGAAGGTATTGTGTTGGCAACAATTTTGTTATTCTAATGGATGGTAGCCTTGTCATTATGGAAGGTAGTTTGCTGTCGTGATTTTTGTTACTCCAATGGATGGTAGACTTGTCATTATGGAAGGTAGTCTGTGGTCGAGATTTTTGTTATTCCATTGGATTGTCGCCTTGTCATTATGAAAGGTAGTCTGTTGTAGAGATTTTTGTTATTCCAATGGATGGTAGACTTGTCATTATGAAAGGTAGTCTATTGTCGAGATTTTTGTTATTCCAATGGATGGTAGACTTGTCATTATGGAAGGTAGTCTGTTTTTCGAGATTATTGTAAGTCCAATGGATGGTACCCTTGTCATTATGGAAGGTAGTCTGTTGTGAATATTTTTTTTACTGAAATGGATGGTAGCCTTGTAATTATGGAAGGTAGTCTGTTGTCAATATTTTTATTATTCCAATGGATTGTAGACTTATCATTATGGAAGGTAGTCTAATGTCGAGATTTTTGTTACTCCAATGGATGGTAGCCTTGTCATTAAGGAAGGTAGTCTATTGTCGAGATTTTTATTATTCCAATGGATTGTAGACTTGTCATTATTGAAGGTAGTCTGTTGTCGAGATTTTTTTTACTCCAATTGATGGTAGCCTTTTCATTATGGAAGGTAGTTTGTTGTCGAGATTTTTGTTACTCCATTGGATGGTATCCTTGTCATTATGGAAGGTAGTCTCTTGTTGACATTTTTGTTGCTCCAATGGATGGTAGCCTTGTCATTATGGAAGGTAGTATGTTCTCCCGATTTTTGTTACTCTAATGGATGGTAGCCTTGTCATTTTGGAAGGTAGTCTGTCGTTGTGATTTTTGTTACTCAAATAGATGGTAGACTTTTCATTATGGAAGGTAGTCTGTTGTAGGGATTTTTCTTACTCCATTGGATTGTAGCCTTGCCATTATGAAAGGTAGTCTATTGTCAATATTTTTGTTATTCCAATGGATTGAAGACTTGTCATTATGGAAGGTAGTATGTTGTCGAGATTTTTGTTACTCCAATGGATGGTACCCTTGTCATTATGGAAGGTAGTCTGTTGTCGAGATTTTTGTTACTCCAATGGATGTTAGCCTTGTCATTATGGAAGGTAGTTTGTCATTGTGATTTCTGATACTCCAATGGATGGTAGCCTCGTCATTATGGAAGGTAGTCTGTTGTCCAGATTTTTGTTACTCTAATGGATGGTAGCCTTGTAATTATATAAGGTAGTCTGTTGTCGATATTTTGGTTACTCCATTGGATGGTAGCCTTGTAATTATGGAAGGTATTGTGTTGGCAACAATTTTGTTATTCTAATGGATGGTAGCCTTGTCATTATGGAAGGTAGTATGTTGTTGTGATTTTTGTTACTCCAATGGATGGTAGACTTGTCATTATGGAAGGTAGTCTGTTGTCGAGATTTTTGTTATTCCATTGGATTGTCGCCTTGTCATTATGAAAGGTAGTCAGTTGTCGAGATTTTTGTTATTCCAATGGATGGTAGACTTGTCATTATGGAAGGTAGTCTGTTGTCGAGAATATTGTAAGTCCAATGGATGGTACCCTTGTCATTATGGAAGGTAGTCTGTTGTCAATATTTTTTTTACTGAAATGGATGGTAGCCTTGTAATTATGAAAGGTAGTCTGTTGTCAATATTTTTATTATTCCAATGGATTGTAGACTTATCATTATGGAAGGTAGTCTGTTGTCGAGATTTTTGTTACTCCAATGGATGGTTGCCTTGTCATTAAGGAAGGTAGTCTATTGTCGAGATTTTTATTATTCCAATGGATTGTAGACTTGTCATTATTGAAGGTAGTCTGTTGTCGATATTTTTTTTACTCCAATTGATGGTAGCCTTTTCATTATGGAAGGTAGTTTGTTGTCGAGATTTTTGTTACTCCATTGGATGGTATCCTTGTCATTATGGAAGGTAGTCTCTTGTTGACATTTTTGTTGCTCCAATGGATGGTAGCCTTGTCATTATGGAAGGTAGTATGTTCTCCCGATTTTTGTTACTCTAATGGATGGTAGCCTTGTCATTTTGGAAGGTAGTCTGTCGTTGTGATTTTTGTTAATCAAATAGATGGTAGACTTGTCATTATGGAAGGTAGTCTGTTGTAGGGATTTTTCTTACTCCATTGGATTGTAGCCTTGCCATTATGAAAGGTAGTCTATTGTCAATATTTTTGTTATTCCAATGGATTGTAGACTTGTCATTATGGAAGGTAGTATGTTGTCGAGATTTTTGTTACTCCAATGGATGGTACACTTGTCATTATGGAAGGTAGTCTGTTTTCGAGATTTTTGTTACTCCAATGGATGTTAGCCTTGTCATTATGGAAGGTAGTTTGTCATTGTGATTTCTGATACTCCAATGGATGGTAGCCTCGTCATTATGGAAGGTAGTCTGTTGTCCAGATTTTTGTTACTCTAATGGATGGTAGGCTTGTAATTGTATAAGGTAGTCTGTTGTCGATATTTTGGTTACTCCATTGGATGGTAGCCTTGTAATTATGGAAGGTATTGTGATGGCAACAATTTTGTTATTCTAATGGATGGTAGCCTTGTCATTATGGAAGGTAGTTTGTTGTTGTTTTTTTTGTTACTCCAATGGATGGTAGACTTGTCATTATGGAAGGTAGTCTGTTGTCGAGATTTTTGTTATTCCATTGGATTGTCGCCTTGTCATTATGAAAGGTAGTCAGTTGTCGAGATTTTTGTTATTCCAATGGATGGTAGACTTGTCATTATGAAAGGTAGTCTATTGTCGAGATTTTTGTTATTCCAATGGATGGTAGACTTGTCATTATGGAAGGTAGTATGTTTTCGAAATTTTTTTCACTGAAATGGATGGTAGCCTTGTAATTATGGAAGGTAGTCTGTTGTCAATATTTTTGTTATTCCAATGGATTGTAGACTTGTCATTATGGAAGGTAGTCTATTGTCGAGATTTTTGTTACTCCAATGGATGGTACCCTTGTCATTATGGAAGGTAGTCTGTTGTCGAGATTTTTGTTACTCCAATGGATGGTAGCCATGTCCTTATGGAAGGTAGTTTGTCATTTTGATTTCTGATACTCCAATTGATGGTAGCCTCGTCATTATGGAAGGTAGTCTGTTGTCCAGATTTTTGGTACTCTAATGGATGGTAGCCTTGTCATTATAGAAGGTAGTCTGTTGTCGATATTTTGGTTACTCCATTGGATGGTAGCCTTGTAACTATGGAAGGTATTGTGTTGGCAACAATTTTGTTATTCTAATGGATGGTAGCATTGTCATTATGGAAGTTAGTTTGTTGTCGTGATTTTTGTTACTCCAATGGATGGTAGACTTGTCATTATAGAAGGTAGTCTGTTGTCGAGATTTTGGTTATTCCAATGGATGGTAGACTTGTCATTATGGAAGGTAGTCTGTTGTCGAGATTATTGTAAGTCCAATGGATGGTACCCTTGTCATTATGGAAGGTAGTCTGATGTCAATATTTTTTTACTGAAATGGATGGTAGCGTTGTAATTATGGAAGGTAGTCTGTTGTCAATATTTTTATTATTCCAATGGATTGTAGACTAGTCATTATGGAAGGTAGTCTGTTGTCGAGATTTTTGTTACTCCAATGGATGGTAGCCTTGTCATTACGGAAGGTAGTCTATTGTCGAAATTTTTATTATTCCAATGGATTGTAGACTTGTCATTATTGAAGGTAGTCTGTTGTCGAGATTTTTTTTACTCCAATTGATGGTAGCCTTTTCATTATGGAAGGTAGTTTGTTGTCGAGATTTTTGTTACTCCATTGGATGGTACCCTTGTCATTATGGAAGGTAGTCTCTTGCTGACATTTTTGTTGCTCCAATGGATGGTAGCCTTGTCATTATGGAAGGTAGTATGTTCTCCCGATTTTTGTTACTCTAATGGATGGTAGCCTTGTCATTTTGGAAGGTAGTCTGTCGTTGTGATTTTTGTTACTCAAATTAATGGTAGACTTGTCATTATGGAAGGTAGTCTGTTGTAGGGATTTTTCTTACTCCATTTGATTGTAGCCTTCCCATTATGAAAGGTAGTCTATTGTCAATATTTTAGTTATTCCAATGGATTGTAGACTTGTCATTATGTAAGGAAGTCTGTTGTCGAGAATTTTGTTACTCCAATGGATGGTACCCTTGTCATTATGGAAGGTAGTCTGTTGTCGATATTTTTGTTACTCCAATGGATGGTAGCCTTGTCATTATGGAAGGTAGTTTGTCATTGTGATTTCTGATACTCCAATGGATGGTAGCCTCGTCATTATGGAAAGTAGTTTGTTGTCCAGATTTTTGTTACTCTAATGGATGGTAGCCTTGTCATTATAGAAGGTAGTCTGTTGTCGATATTTTGGTTACTCCATTGGATGGTAGCCTTGTAATTATGGAAGGTATTGTGTTGACAACAATTTTGTTATTCTAATGGATGGTAGCCTTGTCATTATGGAAGGTAGTTTTTTGTCGTGATTTTTGTTACTCCAATGGATGGTAGACTTGTCATTATGGAAGGTAGTCTATTGTCTAGATTTTTGTTATTCCATTGGATTGTCGCCTTGTCATTATGAAAGGTAGTCTATTGTCGAGATTTTTGTTATTCCAATGGATGGTAGACTTGTCATTATGGAAGGTAGTCTGTTGTCGAGATTATTGTAAGTCCACTAGATGGTACCCTTGTCATTATGGAAGGTAGTCTGTTTTCGATAATTGTTTTACTGAAATGGATGGTAGCCTTGTAATTATGGAAGGTAGTCTGTTGTCAATATTTTTGTTATTCCAATGGATTGTAGACTTATCATTATGGAAGGTAGTCTATTGTCGAGATTTTTGTTATTCCAATGGATGGTAGCCTTGTCATTAAGGAAGGTAGTCTATTGTCGAGATTTTTATTATTCCAATGGATTGTAGATTTGTCATTATTGAAGGTAGTCTGTTGTCGAGATTTTTTTTACTCCAATTGATGGTAGCCTTTTCATTATGGAAGGTAGTTTGTTGTCGAGATTTTTGTTACTCCATTGGATGGTATCCTTGTCATTATGGAAGGTAATCTGTTGTTGACATTTTTGTTGCTCCAATGGATGGTAGCCTTGTCATTATGGAAGGTAGTATGTTCTCCCGATTTTTGTTACTCTAATGGATGGTAGCCTTGTCATTTTGGAAGGTAGTCTGTCGTTGTGATTTTTGTTACTCAAATAGATGGTAGACTTGTCATTATGGAAGGTAGTCTGTTGTAGGGATTTTTCTTACTCCATTGGATTGTAGCCTTGCAATTATGAAAGGTAGTCTATTGTCAATATTTTTGTTATTCCAATGGATTGTAGACTTGTCATTATGGAAGGTAGTATGTTGTCGAGATTTTTGTTACTCCAATGGATGGTACCCTTGTCATTATGGAAGGTAGTCTGTTGTCGAGATTTTTGTTACTCCAATGGATGTTAGCCTTGTCATTATGGAAGGTAGTTTGTCATTGTGATTTCTGATACTCCAATGGATGGTAGCCTCGTCATTATGGAAGGTAGTCTGTTGTCCAGATTTTTGTTACTCTAATGGATGGTAGCCTTGTAATTATATAAGGTAGTCTGTTGTCGATATTTTGGTTGCTCCATTGGATGGTAGCCTTGTAATTATGGAAGGTATTGTGTTGGCAACAATTTTGTTATTCTAATGGATGGTAGCCTTGTCATTATGGAAGATAGTTTGTTGTTGTGATTTTTGTTACTCCAATGGGTGGTAGACTTGTCATTATGGAAGGTAGTCTGTTGTCGAGATTTTTGTTATTCCATTGGATTGTCGCCTTGTCATTATGAAAGGTAGTCAGTTGTCGAGATTTTTGTTATTCCAATGGATGGTAGACCTGTCATTATGAAAGGTAGTCTATTGTCGAGATTTTTGTTATTCCAATGGATGGTAGACTTGTCATTATGGAAGGTAGTTTGTTGTCGAGATTATTGTAAGTCCACTGGATGGTACCCTTGTCATTATGGAAGGTAGTCTGTTTTCGATATTTTTTTACTGAAATGGATGGTAGCCTTGTAATTATGGAAGGTAGTCTATTGTCAATATTTTTGTTATTCCAATGGATTGTAGACTTGTCATTATGGAAGGTAGTCTATTGTCGAGATTTTTGTTACTCCAATGGATGGTACCCTTGTCATTATGGAAGGTAGTCTGTTGTCGAGATTTTTGTTACTCCAATGGATGGTAGCCATGTCCTTATGGAAGGTAGTTTGTCATTGTGATTTCTGATACTCCAATGGATGGTAGCCTCGTCATTATGGAAGGTAGTCTGTTGTCCAGATTTTTGTTACTCTAATGGATGGTAGCCTTGTCATTATAGAAGGTAATCTGTTGTCGATATTTTGGTTACTCCATTGGATGGTAGCCTTGTAACTATGGAAGGTATTGTGTTGGCACCAATTTTGTAATTCTAATGGATGGTAGCCTTGTCATTATGGAAGTTAGTTTGTTGTCGTGATTTTTGTTACTCCAATGGATGGTAGACTTGTCATTATGGAAGGTAGTCTGTTGTCGAGATTTTGGTTATTCCATTGGATTGTCGCCTTGTCATTATGAAAGGTAGTCTGTTGTAGAGATTTTTGTTATTCCAATGGATGGTAGACTTGTCATTATAAAAGGTAGTCTATTGTCAAGATTTTTGTTATTCCAATGGATGGTAGACTTGTCATTATGGAAGGTAGTCTGTTGTCGAGATTATTGTAAGTCCAATGGATGGTACCCTTGTCATTATGGAAGGTAGTCTGATGTCAATATTTTTTTACTGAAATGGATGGTAGCCTTGTAATTATGGAAGGTAGTCTATTGTCAATATTTTTATTATTCTAATGGATTGTAGACTTGTCATTATGGAAGGTAGTCTGTTGTCGAGATTTTTGTTACTCCAATGGATGGTAGCCTTGTCATTACGGAAGGTAGTCTATTGTAGAAATTTTGATTACTCCAATGGATTGTAGACTTGTCATTATTGAAGGTAGTCTGTTGTCGAGATTTTTTTTACTCCAATTGATGGTAGCCTTTTCATTATGGAAGGTAGTTTGTTGTCGAGATTTTTGTTACTCCATTGGATGGTACCCTTGTCATTATGGAAGGTAGTCTCTTGTTGACATTTTTTTTGCTCCAATGGATGGTAGCCTTGTCATTATGGAAGGTAGTATGTTCTCCCGATTTTTGTTACTCTAATGGATGGTAGCCTTGTCATTTTGGAAGGTAGTATATCGTTGTGATTTTTGTTACTCAAATAGATGGTAGACTTGTCATTATGGAAGGTAGTCTGTTGTAGGGATTTTTCTTACTCCATTGGATTGTAGCCTTGCCATTATGAAAGGTAGTCTATTGTCAATATTTTTGTTATTCCAATGGATTGTAGACTTGTCATTATGGAAGGTAGTATGTTGTCGAGATTTTTGTTACTCCAATGGATGGTACCCTTGTCATTATGGAAGGTAGTCTGTTGTCGAGATTTTTGTTACTCCAATGGATGTTAGCCTTGTCATTATGGAAGGTAGTTAGTCATTGTGATTTCTGATACTCCAATGGATGGTAGCCTCGTCATTATGGAAGGTAGTCTGTTGTCCAGATTTTTGTTACTCTAATGGATGGTAGCCTTGTAATTATATAAGGTAGTCTGTTGTCGATATTTTGGTTTCTCCATTGGATGGTAGCCTTGTAATTATGGAAGGTATTATGTTGGCAACAATTTTGTTATTCTAATTGATGGTAGCCTTGTCCTTATGGAAGATAGTTTGTTGTTGTGATTTTTGTTACTCCAATGGATGGTAGACTTGTCATTATGGAAGGTAGTCTGTTGTCGAGATTTTTGTTATTCCATTGGATTGTCGCCTTGTCATTATGAAAGGTAGTCAGTTGTCGAGATTTTTGTTATTCCAATGGATGGTAGACCTGTCATTATGAAAGGTAGTCTATTGTCGAGATTTTTGTTATTCCAATGGATGGTAGACTTGTCATTATAGAAGGTAGTTTGTTGTCGAGATTATTGTAAGTCCACTAGATGGTACCCTTGTCATTATGGAAGGTAGTCTGTTTTCGATATTTTTTTACTGAAATGGATGGTAGCCTTGTAATTATGGAAGGTAGTCTATTGTCAATATTTGTGTTATTCCAATGGATTGTAAACTTGTCATTATGGAAGGTAGTCTATTGTCGATATTTTTGTTACTCCAATGGATGGTACCCTTGTCATTATGGAAGGTAGTCTGTTGTCGAGATTTTTGTTACTCCAATGGATGGTAGCCATGTCCTTATGGAAGGTAGTTTGTCATTGTGATTTCTGATACTCCAATGGATGGTAGCCTCGTCATTATGGAAGGTAGTCTGTTGTCCAGATTTTTGTTACTCTAATGGATGGTAGCCTTGTCATTATAGAAGGTAATCTGTTGTCGATATTTTGGTTACTCCATTGGATGGTAGCCTTGTAACTATGGAAGGTATTGTGTTGGCACCAATTTTGTAATTCTAATGGATGGTAGCCTTGTCATTATGGAAGTTAGTTTGTTGTCGTGATTTTTGTTACTCCAATGGATGGTAGACTTGTCATTATGGAAGGTAGTCTGTTGTCGAGATTTTGGTTATTCCATTGAATTGTCGCCTTGTCATTATGAAAGGTAGTCTGTTGTAGAGATTTTTGTTATTCCAATGGATGGTAGACTTGTCATTATAAAAGGTAGTCTATTGTCAAGATTTTTGTTATTCCAATGGATGGTAGACTTGTCATTATGGAAGGTAGTCTGTTGTCGAGATTATTGTAAGTCCAATGGATGGTACCCTTGTCATTATGGAAGGTAGTCTGATGTCAATATTTTTTTACTGAAATGGATGGTAGCCTTGTAATTATGGAAGGTAGTCTATTGTCAATATTTTTATTATTCTAATGGATTGTAGACTTGTCATTATGGAAGGTAGTCTGTTGTCGAGATTTTTGTTACTCCAATGGATGGTAGCCTTGTCATTACGGAAGGTAGTCTATTGTAGAAATTTTGATTACTCCAATGGATTGTAGACTTGTCATTATTGAAGGTAGTCTGTTGTCGAGATTTTTTTACTCCAATTGATGGTAGCCTTTTCATTATGGAAGGTAGTTTGTTGTCGAGATTTTTGTTACTCCATTGGATGGTACCCTTGTCATTATGGAAGGTAGTCTCTTGTTGACATTTTTTTTGCTCCAATGGATGGTAGCCTTGTCATTATGGAAGGTAGTTTGTTCTCCCGATTTTTGTTACTCTAATGGATGGTAGCCTTGTCATTTTGGAAGGTAGTCTATCGTTGTGATTTTTGTTACTCAAATAGATGGTAGACTTGTCATTATGGAAGGTAGTCTGTTGTAGGGATTTTTCTTACTCCATTGGATTGTAGCCTTGCCATTATGAAAGGTAGTCTATTGTCAATATTTTTGTTATTCCAATGGATTGTAGACTTGTCATTATGGAAGGTAGTATGTTGTCGAGATTTTTGTTACTCCAATGGATGGTACCCTTGTCATTATGGAAGGTAGTCTGTTGTCGAGATTTTTGTTACTCCAATGGATGTTAGCCTTGTCATTATGGAAGGTAGTTTGTCATTGTGATTTCTGATACTCCAATGGATGGTAGCCTCGTCATTATGGAAGGTAGTCTGTTGTCCAGATTTTTGTTACTCTAATGGATGGTAGCCTTGTAATTATATAAGGTAGTCTGTTGTCGATATTTTTGTTTCTCCATTGGATGGTAGCCTTGTAATTATGGAAGGTATTATGTTGGCAACAATTTTGTTATTCTAATTGATGGTAGCCTTGTCCTTATGGAAGATAGTTTGTTGTTGTGATTTTTGTTACTCCAATGGATGGTAGACTTGTCATTATGGAAGGTAGTCTGTTGTCGAGATTTTTGTTATTCCATTGGATTGTGGCCTTGTCATTATGAAAGGTAGTCAGTTGTCGAGATTTTTGTTATTCCAATGGATGGTAGACCTGTCATTATGAAAGGTAGTCTATTGTCGAGATTTTTGTTATTCCAATGGATGGTAGACTTGTCATTATGGAAGGTAGTTTGTTGTCGAGATTATTGTAAGTCCACTAGATGGTACCCTTGTCATTATGGAAGGTAGTCTGTTTTCGATATTTTTTTACTGAAATGGATGGTAGCCTTGTAATTATGGAAGGTAGTCTATTGTCAATATTTTTGTTATTCCAATGGATTGTAAACTTGTCATTATGGAAGGTAGTCTATTGTCGATATTTTTGTTACTCCAATGGATGGTACCCTTGTCATTATGGAAGGTAGTCTGTTGTCGAGATTTTTGTTACTCCAATGGATGGTAGCCATGTCCTTATGGAAGGTAGTTTGTCATTGTGATTTCTGATACTCCAATGGATGGTAGCCTCGTCATTATGGAAGGTAGTCTGTTGTCCAGATTTTTGTTACTCTAATGGATGGTAGCCTTGTCATTATAGAAGGTAGTCTGTTGACGATATTTTGGTTACTCCATTGGATGGTAGCCTTGTAACTATGGAAGGTATTGTGTTGACAACAATTTTGTAATTCTAATGGATGGTAGCCTTGTCATTATGGAAGTTAGTTTGTTGTCGTGATTTTTGTTACTCCAATGGATGGTAGACTTGTCATTATGGAAGGTAGTCTGTTGTCGAGATTTTGGTTATTCCATTGGATTGTCGCCTTGTCATTATGAAAGGTAGTCTGTTGTAGAGATTTTTGTTATTCCAATGGATGGTAGACTTGTCATTATAAAAGGTAGTCTATTGTCAATATTTTTGTTATTCCAATGGATGGTAGACTTGTCATTATGGAAGGTAGTCTGTTGTCGAGATTATTGTAAGTCCAATGGATGGTACCCTTGTCATTATGGAAGGTAGTCTGATGTAATTATTTTAAAACTGAAATGGATGGTAGCCTTGTAATTATGGAAGGTAGTCTATTGTCAATATTTTTATTATTCCAATGGATTGTAGACTTGTCATTATGGAAGGTAGTCTGTTGTCGAGATTTGTGTTACTCCAATGGATGGTAGCCTTGTCATTACGGAAGGTAGTCTATTGTAGAAATTTTGATTACTCCAATGGATTGTAGACTTGTCATTATTGAAGGTAGTCTGTTGTCGAGATTTTTTTTACTCCAATTGATGGTAGCCTTTTCATTATGGAAGGTAGTTTGTTGTCGAGATTTTTGTTACTCCATTGGATGGTACCCTTGTCATTATGGAAGGTAGTTTCTTGTTGACATTTTTGTTGCTCCAATGGATGGTAGCCTTGTAATTATGGAAGGTAGTATGTTCTCCCGATTTTTGTTACTCTAATGGATGGTAGCCTTGTCATTTTGGAAGGTAGTCTGTCGTTGTGATTTTTGTTACTCAAATTGATGGTAGACTTGTCATTATGGAAGGTAGTCTGTTGTAGGGATTTTTCTTACTCCATTTGATTGTAGCCTTCCCATTATGAAAGGTAGTCTATTGTCAATATTTTTGTTATTCCAATGGATTGTAGACTTGTCATTATGTAAGGAAGTCTGTTGTCGAGAATTTTGTTACTCCAATGGATGGTACCCTTGTCATTATGGAAGGTAGTCTGTTGTCGATATTTTTGTTACTCCTATGGATGGTAGCCTTGTCATTATGGAAGGTAGTTTGTCATTGTGATTTCTGATACTCCAATGGATGGTAGCCTCGTCATTATGGAAGGTAGTCTGTTGTCCAGATTTATGTTACTCTAATGGATGGTAGCCTTGTCATTATAGAAGGTAGTTTGTTGTCGATATTTTGGTTACTCCATTGGATGGTAGCCTTGTAATTATGGAAGGTATTGTGTTGGCAACAATTTTGTTATTCTAATGGATGGTAGCCTTGTCATTATGGAAGGTAGTTTTTTGTCGTGATTTTTGTTACTCCAATGGATGGTAGACTTGTCATTATGGAAGGTAGTCTGTTGTCGAGATTATTGTAAGTCCACTAGATGGTACCCTTGTCATTATGGAAGGTAGTCTGTTTTCGATAATTTTTTTACTGAAATGGATGGTAGCCTTGTAATTATGGAAGGTAGTCTGTTGTCAATATTTTTGTTATTCCAATGGATTGTAGACTTGTCATTATGAAGGTAGTCTGTTGTCGAGATTTTTGTTACTCCAATGGATGGTACCCTTGTCATTATGGAAGGTAGTCTGTTGTCGAGATTTTTGTTACTCCAATGGATGGTAGCCTTGTCATTATGGAAGGTAGTTTGTCATTGTGATTTATGATACTCCAATGGATGGTAGCCTTGTCATTATGGAAGGTAGTCTTTTGTCCAGATTTTTGTTACTCTAATGGATGGTAGCATTGTCATTATAAAGGTACTCTGTTGTCGATATTTTGTTTACTCCATTGGATGGTAGCCTTGTAATTATGGAAGGTATTGTGTTGGCAACAATTTTGTTATTCTAATGGATGGTAGCCTTGTCATTATGGAAGGTAGTTTGTTGTCGTGATTTTTGTTACTCCAATGGATGGTAGACTTGTCATTATGGAAGGTAGTCTGTTGTCGAGATTTTGGTTATTCCATTGGATTGTCGCCTTGTCATTATGAAAGGTAGTCTGTTGTAGAGATTTTTGTTATTCCAATGGATGGTAGACTTGTCATTATAAAAGGTAGTCTATTGTCAAGATTTTTGTTATTCCAATGGATGGTAGACTTGTCATTATGGAAGGTAGTCTGTTGTCGAGATTATTGTAAGTCCAATGGATGGTACCCTTGTCATTATGGAAGGTAGTCTGATGTCAATATTTTTTTACTGAAATGGATGGTAGCCTTGTAATTATGGAAGGTAGTCTATTGTCAATATTTTTATTATTCTAATGGATTGTAGACTTGTCATTATGGAAGGTAGTCTGTTGTCGAGATTTTTGTTACTCCAATGGATGGTAGCCTTGTCATTACGGAAGGTAGTCTATTGTAGAAATTTTGATTACTCCAATGGATTGTAGACTTGTCATTATTGAAGGTAGTCTGTTGTCGAGATTTTTTTACTCCAATTGATGGTAGCCTTTTCATTATGGAAGGTAGTTTGTTGTCGAGATTTTTGTTACTCCATTGGATGGTACCCTTGTCATTATGGAAGGTAGTCTCTTGTTGACATTTTTTTTGCTCCAATGGATGGTAGCCTTGTCATTATGGAAGGTAGTATGTTCTCCCGATTTTTGTTACTCTAATGGATGGTAGCCTTGTCATTTTGGAAGGTAGTCTATCGTTGTGATTTTTGTTACTCAAATAGATGGTAGACTTGTCATTATGGAAGGTAGTCTGTTGTAGGGATTTTTCTTACTCCATTGGATTGTAGCCTTGCCATTATGAAAGGTAGTCTATTGTCAATATTTTTGTTATTCCAATGGATTGTAGACTTGTCATTATGGAAGGTAGTATGTTGTCGAGATTTTTGTTACTCCAATGGATGGTACCCTTGTCATTATGGAAGGTAGTCTGTTGTCGAGATTTTTGTTACTCCAATGGATGTTAGCCTTGTCATTATGGAAGGTAGTTTGTCATTGTGATTTCTGATACTCCAATGGATGGTAGCCTCGTCATTATGGAAGGTAGTCTGTTGTCCAGATTTTTGTTACTCTAATGGATGGTAGCCTTGTAATTATATAAGGTAGTCTGTTGTCGATATTTTGGTTTCTCCATTGGATGGTAGCCTTGTAATTATGGAAGGTATTATGTTGGCAACAATTTTGTTATTCTAATTGATGGTAGCCTTGTCCTTATGGAAGATAGTTTGTTGTTGTGATTTTTGTTACTCCAATGGATGGTAGACTTGTCATTATGGAAGGTAGTCTGTTGTCGAGATTTTTGTTATTCCATTGGATTGTGGCCTTGTCATTATGAAAGGTAGTCAGTTGTCGAGATTTTTGTTATTCCAATGGATGGTAGACCTGTCATTATGAAAGGTAGTCTATTGTCGAGATTTTTGTTATTCCAATGGATGGTAGACTTGTCATTATGGAAGGTAGTTTGTTGTCGAGATTATTGTAAGTCCACTAGATGGTACCCTTGTCATTATGGAAGGTAGTCTGTTTTCGATATTTTTTTACTGAAATGGATGGTAGCCTTGTAATTATGGAAGGTAGTCTATTGTCAATATTTTTGTTATTCCAATGGATTGTAAACTTGTCATTATGGAAGGTAGTCTATTGTCGATATTTTTGTTACTCCAATGGATGGTACCCTTGTCATTATGGAAGGTAGTCTGTTGTCGAGATTTTTGTTACTCCAATGGATGGTAGCCATGTCCTTATGGAAGGTAGTTTGTCATTGTGATTTCTGATACTCCAATGGATGGTAGCCTCGTCATTATGGAAGGTAGTCTGTTGTCCAGATTTTTGTTACTCTAATGGATGGTAGCCTTGTCATTATAGAAGGTAGTCTGTTGACGATATTTTGGTTACTCCATTGGATGGTAGCCTTGTAACTATGGAAGGTATTGTGTTGACAACAATTTTGTAATTCTAATGGATGGTAGCCTTGTCATTATGGAAGTTAGTTTGTTGTCGTGATTTTTGTTACTCCAATGGATGGTAGACTTGTCATTATGGAAGGTAGTCTGTTGTCGAGATTTTGGTTATTCCATTGGATTGTCGCCTTGTCATTATGAAAGGTAGTCTGTTGTAGAGATTTTTGTTATTCCAATGGATGGTAGACTTGTCATTATAAAAGGTAGTCTATTGTCAATATTTTTGTTATTCCAATGGATGGTAGACTTGTCATTATGGAAGGTAGTCTGTTGTCGAGATTATTGTAAGTCCAATGGATGGTACCCTTGTCATTATGGAAGGTAGTCTGATGTAATTATTTTAAAACTGAAATGGATGGTAGCCTTGTAATTATGGAAGGTAGTCTATTGTCAATATTTTTATTATTCCAATGGATTGTAGACTTGTCATTATGGAAGGTAGTCTGTTGTCGAGATTTGTGTTACTCCAATGGATGGTAGCCTTGTCATTACGGAAGGTAGTCTATTGTAGAAATTTTGATTACTCCAATGGATTGTAGACTTGTCATTATTGAAGGTAGTCTGTTGTCGAGATTTTTTTTACTCCAATTGATGGTAGCCTTTTCATTATGGAAGGTAGTTTGTTGTCGAGATTTTTGTTACTCCATTGGATGGTACCCTTGTCATTATGGAAGGTAGTCTCTTGTTGACATTTTTGTTGCTCCAATGGATGGTAGCCTTGTAATTATGGAAGGTAGTATGTTCTCCCGATTTTTGTTACTCTAATGGATGGTAGCCTTGTCATTTTGGAAGGTAGTCTGTCGTTGTGATTTTTGTTACTCAAATTCATGGTAGACTTGTCATTATGGAAGGTAGTCTGTTGTAGGGATTTTTCTTACTCCATTTGATTGTAGCCTTCCCATTATGAAAGGTAGTCTATTGTCAATATTTTTGTTATTCCAATGGATTGTAGACTTGTCATTATGTAAGGAAGTCTGTTGTCGAGAATTTTGTTACTCCAATGGATGGTACCCTTGTCATTATGGAAGGTAGTCTGTTGTCGATATTTTTGTTACTCCTATGGATGGTAGCCTTGTCATTATGGAAGGTAGTTTGTCATTGTGATTTCTGATACTCCAATGGATGGTAGCCTCGTCATTATGGAAGGTAGTCTGTTGTCCAGATTTATGTTACTCTAATGGATGGTAGCCTTGTCATTATAGAAGGTAGTTTGTTGTCGATATTTTGGTTACTCCATTGGATGGTAGCCTTGTAATTATGGAAGGTATTGTGTTGGCAACAATTTTGTTATTCTAATGGATGGTAGCCTTGTCATTATGGAAGGTAGTTTTTTGTCGTGATTTTTGTTACTCCAATGGATGGTAGACTTGTCATTATGGAAGGTAGTCTGTTGTCGAGATTATTGTAAGTCCACTAGATGGTACCCTTGTCATTATGGAAGGTAGTCTGTTTTCGATAATTTTTTTACTGAAATGGATGGTAGCCTTGTAATTATGGAAGGTAGTCTGTTGTCAATATTTTTGTTATTCCAATGGATTGTAGACTTGTCATTATGAAGGTAGTCTGTTGTCGAGATTTTTGTTACTCCAATGGATGGTACCCTTGTCATTATGGAAGGTAGTCTGTTGTCGAGATTTTTGTTACTCCAATGGATGGTAGCCTTGTCATTATGGAAGGTAGTTTGTCATTGTGATTTATGATACTCCAATGGATGGTAGCCTTGTCATTATGGAAGGTAGTCTTTTGTCCAGATTTTTGTTACTCTAATGGATGGTAGCATTGTCATTATAAAGGTACTCTGTTGTCGATATTTTGTTTACTCCATTGGATGGTAGCCTTGTAATTATGGAAGGTATTGTGTTGGCAACAATTTTGTTATTCTAATGGATGGTAGCCTTGTCATTATGGAAGGTAGTTTGTTGTCGTGATTTTTGTTACTCCAATTGATGGTAGACTTGTCATTATAGAAGGTACTCTGTTATCGAGATTTTTGTTATTCCATTGGATTGTCGCCTTGTCATTATGAAAGGTAGTCTATTGTAGAGATTTTTGTTATTCCAATGGATGGTAGACTTGTCATTATAAAAGGTAGTCTATTGTCGAGATTTTTGTTATTCCAATCGATGGTAGACTTGTCATTATGGAAGGTAGTCTGTTGTCGAGATTATTGTAAGTCCAATGGATGGTACCCTTGTCATTATGGAAGGTAGTCTGTTGTCGATATTTTTTTTACTGAAATGGATGGTAGCCTTGTAATTATGGAAGGTAGTCTGTTGTCAATATTTTTGTTATTCCAATGGATTGTAGACTTGTCATTATGGAAGGTAGTCTATTGTCGAGATTTTTGTTACTCCAATGGATGGTAGCCTTGTCATTACGGAAGGTAGTCTTTTGTCGAGATTTTTATTATTCCAATGGATTGTAGACTTGTCATTATTGAAGGTAGTCTCTTTTTGACATTTTTGTTGCTCCAATTGATGGTAGCCTTGTCATTATGGAAGGTAGTATGTTCTCCCGATTTTTGTTACACTAATGGATGGTAGCCTTGTAATTTTGGAAGGTAGTCTGTCGTTGTGGTTTTTGTTACTCAAATGGATGGTAGACTTGTCATTATGGAAGGTAGTCTGTTGTCTAGATTGTTGTTACTCCATTGGATTATAGCCTTGCCATTATGAAAGGTAGTCTATTGTCAATATTTTTGTTATTCCAATGGATTGTAGACTTGTCATTATGGAAGGTAGTCTGTTGTCGAGATTTTTGTTACTCCAATGGATGGTACCCTTGTCATTATGGAAGGTAGTCTGTTGTCGAGATTTTTGTTACTCCAATGGATGGTAGCCTTGTCATTATAGAAGGTAGTTTGTCATTGTGATTTTTGATACTCCAATGGATTGTAGCCTCGTCATTATGGAAGGTAGTCTGTTGTCCAGATTTTTGTTACTCTAATGGATGGTAGCCTTGTCATTATAGAAGGTAGTCTATTGTTGATATTTTGGTTACTCCATTGGATGGTAGCCTTGTAATTATGGAAGGTATTGTGTTGGCAACAATTTTGTTTTTCTAATGGATGGTAGCCTTGTGATTATGGAAGGTAGTTTGTTGTCATGATTTTTGTTACTCCAATGGATGGTAGACTTGTCATTATGGAAGGTAGTCTGTTGTCGAGATTTTTGTTATTCCATTGGATTGTCGCCTTGTCATTATGAAAGGTAGTCTGTTGTCGAGATTTTTGTTATTCCAATGGATGGTAGACTTGTCATTATGAAAGGTAGTCTATTGTCGATATTTTTGTTATTCCAATGGATGGTAGACTTGTCATTATGGAAGGTAGTCTATTGTCGAGATTATTGTAAGTCCAATGGATGGTACCCTTGTCATTATGGAAGGTAGTCTGTTGTCGAGATTATTGTAAGTCCACTGGATGGTACCCTTGTCATTATGGAAGGTAGTCTGTTTTTGATATTTTTTTTACTGAAATGGATGGTAGCCTTGTGATTATGGAAGGTAGTCTGTTGTCAATATTTTTGTTATTCCAATGTATTGTAGACTTGTCATTATGAAGGTAGTCTGTTGTCGAGATTTTTGTTACTCCAATGGATGGTACCTTTGTCATTATGGAAGGTAGTCTGTTGTCGAGATTTTTGTTACTCCAATGGATGGTAGCCTTGTCATTATGGAAGGTAGTTTGTCATTGTGATTTCTGATACTCCAATGGATGGTAGCCTCGTCATTATGGAAGGTAGTCTGTTGTCCAGATTTTTGTTACTCTAATGGATGGTAGCCTTGTCATTATAAAGGTAGTATGTTGTCGATATTTTGTTTACTCCATTGGATGGTAGCCTTGTAATTATGGAAGGTATTGTGTTGGCAACAATTTTGTTATTCTAATGGATGGTAGCCTTGTCATTATGGAAGGTAGTTTGTTGTCGTGATTTTTGTTACTCAATTGGATGGTAGACTTGTCATTATGGAAGGTAGTTTGTTGTAGAGATTTTTGTTATTCCATTAGATTGTCGCCTTGTCATTATGAAAGGTAGTTTATTGTCGAGATTTTTGTTATTCCAATGGATGGTAGACTTGTCATTATGAAAGGTAGTCTATTGTCGAGATTTTTGTTATTCCAATAGATGGTAGACTTGTCATTATGGAAGGTAGTCTGTTGTCGAGATTATTGTAAGTCCAATGGATGGTACCCTTGTCATTATGGAAGGTAGTCTGTTGTCGATATTTTTTTTACTGAAATGGATGGTAGCCTTGTAATTATGGAAGGTAGTCTGTTGTCAATATTTTTGTTATTCCAATGGATTGTAGACTTGTCATTATGGAAGGTAGTCTGTTGTCGAGATTTTTGTTACTCCAATGGATGGTACCCTTGTCATTACGGAAGGTAGTCTATTGTCGAGATTTTTATTATTCCAATGGATTGTAGACTTGTCATTATTGAAGGTAGTCTGTTGTTGAGATTTTTTTTACTCCAATTGATGGCAGCCTTTTCATTATGGAAGGTAGTTTGTTTGTCGAGATTTTTGTTACTCCATTGGATGGTACCCTTGTCATTATGGAAGGTAGTCTCTTGTTGACATTTTTGTTGCTCCAATTGATGGTAGCCTTGTCATTATGGAAGGTAGTATGTTCTCCCGATTTTTGTTACTCTAATGGATGGTAGCCTTGTCATTTTGGAAGGTAGTCTGTCGTTGTGATTTTTGTTACTCAAATGGATGGTAGACTTGTCATTATGGAAGGTAGTCTATTGTCGAGATTGTTGTTACTCCATTGGATTATAGCCTTGCCATTATGAAAGGTAGTCTACTGTCAATATTTTTGTTATTCCAATGGATTGTAGACTTGTCATTATGGAAGGTAGTCTGTTGTCGAGATTTTTGTTACTCCAATGGATGGTACCCTTGTCATTATGGAAGGTAGTCTGTTGTCGAGATTTTTGTTACTCCAATGGATGGTAGCCTTGTCATTATGGAAGGTAGTTTGTCATTGTGATTTCTGATATTCCAATGGATTGTAGCCTCGTCATTATGGAAGGTAGTCTGTTGTCCAGATTTTTGTTACTCTAATGGATGGTAGCCTTGTCATTATAGAAGGTAGTCTGTTGTCGATATTTTTGTTACTCCATTGGATGGTAGCCTTGTAATTATGGAAGGTATTGTATTGGCAACAATTTTGTTATTTTAATAGATGGTAGCCTTGTCATTATGGAAGGTAGTTTGTTGTCGTGATTTTTGTTACTCCAATGGATGGTAGACTTGTCATTATGGAAGGTAGTCTATTGTCGAGATTTTTGTTATTCCATTGGATTGTCGCCTTGTCATTATGAAAGGTAGTCTATTGTCGAGATTTTTGTTATTCCAATGGATGGTACCCTTGTCATTATGGAAGGTAGTCTGTTGTCGAGATTATTGTAAGTCCACTGGATGGTAGCCTTGTCATTATGGAAGGTAGTCTGTTTTCGATATTTTTTTTACTGAAATGGATGGTAGCCTTGTAATTATGGAAGGTAGTCTGTTGTCAATATTTTTGTTATTCCAATGGATTGTAGACTTGTCATTATGAAGGTAGTCTGTTGTCGAGATTTTTGTTACTCCAATGGATGGTACCCTTGTCATTATGGAAGGTAGTCTGTTGTCGAGATTTTTGTTACTCCAATGGATGGTACCCTTGTCATTATGGAAGGTAGTTTGTCATTGTTATTTCTGATACTACAATGGATGGTAGCCTCGTCATTATGGAAGCTAGTCTGTTGTCCATATTTTTGTTACTCTAATGGATGGTAGCCTTGTCATTATAAAGGTAGTCTGTTGTCGATATTTTGTTTACTCCATTGGATGGTAGCCTTGTAATTATGGAAGGTATTGTGTTGGCAACAATTTTGTTATTCTAATGGATGGTAGCCTTGTCATTATGGAAGGTAGTTTGTTGTCGTGATTTTTGTTACTCCAATGGATGGTAGACTTGTCATTATGGAAGTTAGTCTGTTGTCGAGATTTTTGTTATTCCATTGGATTGTCGCCTTGTCATTATGAAAGGTAGTCTGTTGTCGAGATTTTTGTTATTCCAATGGATGGTAGACTTGTCATTATGAAAGGTAGTCTATTGTCGAGATTTTTGTTATTCCAATGGATGGTAGACTTGTCATTATGGAAGGTAGTCTGTTGTCGAGATTATTGTAAGTCCAATGGATGGTACCCTTGTCATTATGGAAGGTAGTCTGTTGTCAATATTTTTTTTACTGAAATGGATGGTAGCCTTGTAATTATGGAAGGTAGTCTGTTGTCAATATTTTTGTTATTCCAATGGATTGTAGACTTGTCATTATGGAAGGTAGTCTATTGTCGAGATTTTGTTACTCCAATGGATGGTAGCCTTGTCATTACAGAAGGTAGTCTATTGTCGAGATTTTTATTATTCCAATGGATTGTAGACTTGTCATTATTGAAGGTAGTCTGTTGTCGAGATTTTTTTTACTCCAATTGATGGTAGACTTGTCATTATGGAAGGTAGTCTGTTGTCGAGATTTTTGTTACTCCAATGGATGGTACCCTTGTCATTACGGAAGGTAGTCTATTGTCGAGATTTTTATTATTCCAATGGATTGTAGACTTGTCATTATTGAAGGTAGTCTGTTGTTGAGATTTTTTTACTCCAATTGATGGCAGCCTTTTCATTATGGAAGGTAGTTTGTTTGTCGAGATTTTTGTTACTCCATTGGATGGTAGCCTTGTCATTATGGAAGGTAGTCTCTTGTTGACATTTTTGTTGCTCCAATTGATGGTAGCCTTGTCATTATGGAAGGTAGTATGTTCTCCCGATTTTTGTTACTCTAATTGATGGTAGCCTTGTAATTTTGGAAGGTAGTCTGTCGTTGTGATTTTTGTTACTCAAATGGATGGTAGACTTGTCATTATCAAAGGTAGTCTGTTGTCGAGATTTTTCTAACTCAATTGGATTTTAGCCTTGCCATTATGAAAGGTAGTCTATTGTCAATATTTTTGATATTCCAATAGATTGTAGACTTGTCATTATGGAAGGTAGTCTGTTGTCGAGATTTTTGTTACTCCAATGGATGGTACCCTTGTCATTATGGAAGGTAGTCTGTTGTCGAGATTTTTGTTACTCCAATGGATGGTAGCCTTGTCATTATGGAAGGTAGTTTGTCATTGTGATTTCTGATACTCCAATGGATGGTAGCCTCGTCATTATGGAAGGTAGTCTGTTGTCCAGATTTTTGTTACTCTAATGGATGGTAGCCTTGTCATTATAGAAGGTAGTCTGTTGTCGATATTTTGGTTACTCCATTGGATGGTAGCCTTGTAATTATTGAAGGTATTAGGTTGGCAACAATTTTGTTATTCTAATGGATGGTAGCCTTGTATTTATGGAAGGTAGTTTGTTGTCGTGATTTTTGTTACTCCAATGGATGGTAGACTTGTCATTATGGACCGTAGTCTGTTGTCGAGATTTTTGTTATTCTAATGGATTGTCGCCTTGTCATTATGAAAGGTAGTCTGTTGTCGAGATTTTTGTTATTCCAATGGATGCTAGACTTGGATTATGAAAGGTAGTCTATTGTCAAGATTTTTGTTATTCCAATGGATGGTAGACTTGTCATTATGGAAGGTAGTCTATTGTCGAGATTATTGTAAGTCCAATGGATGGTACCCTTGTCATTATGGAAGGTAGTCTATTTTCGATATTTCTTTTACTGAAATGGATGGTAGCCTTGTAATTATGGAATGTAGTTTGTTGTCAATATTTTTGTTATTCCAATGGATTGTAGACTTGTCATTATGGAAGGTAATCTGTTGTCGAGATTTTTGTTACTCTAATGGATGGTACCCTTGTCAATATGGAAGGTAGTCTGTTGTCGAGATTTTTGTTACTCCAAAGGCTGGTAGCCATGTCATTATGGAAGGTAGTTTGTCATTGTGATTTCTGATACTCCAATGGATGGTAGCCTCGTCATTATGGAAGGTAGTCTGTTGTCCAGATTTTTGTTACTCTAGGATGGTAGCCTTGTCATTATAGAAGGTAGTCTGTTGTCGATATTTTGGTTACTCCATTGGATGGTAGCCTTGTAATTATGGAAGGTATTGTGTTGGCAACAATTTTGTTATTCTAATGGATGGTAGCCTTGTCATTATGGAAGGTAGTTTGTTGTCATGATTTTTGTTACTCCAATGGATGGTAGACTTGTAATTATGGAAGGTAGTCTCTTGTCGAGATTTTTGTTATTCCATTGGATTGTCGCTTTGTCATTATGAAAGGTAGTCTGTTGTCGATATTTTTGTAATTCCAATGGATGGTAGACTTGTCATTATGAAAGGTAGTCTATTGTCGAGATTTTTGTTATTCCAATGGATGGTAGACTTGTCATTATGGAAGGTAGTCTATTGTCGAGATTATTGTAAGTCTACTGGATGGTACCCTTGTCATTATGGAAGGAAGTCTGTTTTCGATATTTTTTTTACTAAAATGGATGGTAGCCTTGTATTTATGGAAGGTAGTCTGTTGTCAATATTTTTGTTATTCCAATGGACTGTAGACTTGTCATTATGGGAGGTAGTCTGTTGTTGAGATTTTTGTAAGTCCAATAGATGGTACCCTTGTCATTATGGAAGGTAGTCTGTTGTCGATATTTTTTTTACTTAAATGGATGGTAGCCTTGTAAATATGGAAGGTAGTCTTTTGTCGAGATTTTTGTTACTCCATTGGATGGTAGCCTTGTCATTATGGAAGGTAGTTTGTTGTCGAGATTTTTGTTATTCCAATGGATGGTAGCCTCGTCATTATGGAAGGTAGTCTGTTGTCGTGATTTTTATTACTTTAATGGATGGTAGCCTTGTCATTATGGAAGGTAGAATGTTGTTGATATCTTTGTTACTTCAATGGATGGTTGCCTTCTCATTATGGAAGGTAGTGTTTTATCGAGATTTTTGTTACTCCAATGGATGGTAGCCTTTTCATTATGGAAGGTAGTCTCTTGTTTACATTTTTGTTGCTCTAATGGATGGTAGCCTTGTCATTATGGAAGGTAGTCTGTTCTCCTTCTTTTTGTTACTCTAATGGATGGTAGCCTTGTCATTATGGAAGGTAGTCTGTAGTTGTGATTTTTGTTACTCCAATGGATGGTTTCCTTGTCATTATATATGGTAGTCTGTTATCCAGATTTTTGTTACTCTAATGGATGGTAGCCTTGTCATTATATAAGGCAGTTTGTTGTCGATATTTTTGATACTCCATTGGATAGTAGCCTTGTAATTATGGAAGGTAGTCTGTTGTCAACAATTTTGTTATTCTAATGGATGGTAGACTTGTCATTGTGGAAGGTAGTTTGTTGTCTTGATTTTTGTTACTCCAATGGATAGTAACCTTGTCATTATTGAAGGTAGTATGTTGTCGATATCTTTGTTACTCCAATGGATGGTAGCCTTGTCATTATGGAAGGTAGTCTGTTGTCGAGATTTTTGTTACTCCAATGGATGGTAGCCTTGTCAGTATTGAAGGTAGTCTCTTGTTGATATTTCTGTTGCTCCAATGGATGGTAGCCTTGTCATTATGGAAGATAGTCTGTTGTCCCGATATTTGTTACTCAAATGGATGGTAGCCTTGTCATTATGGAAGGTTGTCTGTCGTTGTGATTTCTGTTACTCCAATGAATGGTAGCCTTGTCATAATGGAAGGTAGTCTGTTGTCGAGATTTTTGTTATTCCAATGAATGGTAGCCTTGTCAATATGGAGGGTAGTCTGTTGTCGTGATTT
The DNA here is from genome assembly GCA_948472305.1 of Vicia faba. Taxonomy (NCBI): domain Eukaryota; kingdom Viridiplantae; phylum Streptophyta; class Magnoliopsida; order Fabales; family Fabaceae; genus Vicia; species Vicia faba. The sequence goes on from OX451739.1 coordinate 560,193,797, forward strand.
TTCTTACTCCAATTGATTGTAGCCTTGTCATTATTGAAGGTAGTCTGTTGTCCCGATTTTTGTTACTCTAATGGATGGTAGCCTTGTCATTATGAAAGGTAGTCTGTTGTCGAGAATTTTGTTATTCCAATGGATTGTAGCCTTGTCATTATGAAAGGTATTCTGTTTTCGAGATTTTTGTTTTTCCAATGGATGGTATATTTGTCATTATGGAAGGTAGTCTGTTGTCGAGATTTTTGTAAGTCCAATGGATTGTACCCTTGTCATTATGGAAGGTAGTCTGTTGTTGATATTTTTTTTACTGAAATGGATGGTAGCCTTGTAATTATGGAAGGTAGTCTTTTGTCGAGATTTTTGTTAATCCATTGGATGGTAGCCTTGTCATTATCAAAGATAGTTTGTTGTCGAGATTTTTGTTATTCCAATGGATGGTAGCCTCGTCATTATGGAAGGTAGTCTGTTGTCGTGATTTTTATTACTTTAATGGATGGTAGCCTTGTCATTATGGAAGGTAGAATGTTGTTGATATCTTTGTTACTTCAATGGATGGTTGCCTTCTCATTATGGAAGGTAGTGTTTTATCGAGATTTTTGTTACTCCAATGGATGGTAGCCTTTTCATTATGGAAGGTAGTCTCTTGTTTACATTTTTGTTGCTCTAATGGATGGTAGCCTTGTCATTATGGAAGGTAGTCTGTTCTCCTTCTTTTTGTTACTCTAATGGATGGTTGCCTTGTCATTATGGAAGGTAGTCTGTAGTTGTGATTTCTGTTACTCCAATGGATGGTTTCCTTGTCATTATATATGGTAGTCTGTTATCCAGATTTTTGTTACTCTAATGGATGGTAGCCTTGTCATTATATAAGGCAGTTTGTTGTCGATATTTTTGATACTCCATTGGATAGTAGCCTTGTAATTATGGAAGGTAGTCTGTTGTCAACAATTTTGTTATTCTAATGGATGGTAGACTTGTCATTGTGGAAGGTAGTTTGTTGTCTTGATTTTTGTTACTCCAATGGATAGTAACCTTGTCATTATTGAAGGTAGTATGTTGTCGATATCTTTGTTACTCCAATGGATGGTAGCCTTGTCATTATGGAAGGTAGTCTGTTGTCGAGATTTTTGTTACTCCAATGGATGGTAGCCTTGTCAGTATTGAAGGTAGTCTCTTGTTGATATTTCTGTTGCTCCAATGGATGGTAGCCTTGTCATTATGGAAGATAGTCTGTTGTCCCGATATTTGTTACTCAAATGGATGGTAGCCTTGTCATTATGGAAGGTTGTCTGTCGTTGTGATTTCTGTTACTCCAATGAATGGTAGCCTTGTCATAATGGAAGGTAGTCTGTTGTCGAGATTTTTGTTATTCCAATGAATGGTAGCCTTGTCAATATGGAGGGTAGTCTGTTGTCGTGATTTTTCTTACTCCAATTGATTGTAGCCTTGTCATTATTGAAGGTAGTCTGTTGTCCCGATTTTTGTTACTCTAATGGATGGTAGCCTTGTCATTATGAAAGGTAGTCTGTTGTCGAGAATTTTGTTATTCCAATGGATTGTAGCCTTGTTATTATGAAAGGTAGTCTGTTTTCGAGATTTTTGTTTTTCCAATGGATGGTATATTTGTCATTATGGAAGGTAGTCTGTTTTCGAGATTTTTGTAAGTCCAATGGATTGTACCCTTGTCATTATGGAAGGTAGTCTGTTGTTGATATTTTTTTTACTGAAATGGATGGTAGCCTTGTAATTATGGAAGGTAGTCTTTTGTCGAGATTTTTGTTAATCCATTGGATGGTAGCCTTGTCATTATCAAAGATAGTTTGTTGTCGAGATTTTTGTTATTCCAATGGATGGTAGACTTGTCATTATGGAAGGTAGTCTGTTGTCGAGATTATTGTAAGTCTACTGGATGGTACCCTTGTCATTATGGAAGGAAGTTTGTTTTCGATATTTTTTTTACTAATATGGATGGTAGCCTTGTAATTATGGAAGGTAGTCTGTTGTCAATATTTTTGTTATTCCAATGGATTGTAGACTTGTCATTATGGAAGGTAGTCTGTTGTCGAGATTTTTGTTACTCCAATGGATGGTAGACTTGTCATTATTGGAGGTAGTCTGTTGTCGAGATTTTTGTAAGTCCAATAGATGGTACCCTTGTCATTATGGAAGGTAGTCTGTTGTCGATATTTTTTTTACTTAAATGGATGGTAGCCTTGTAATTATGGAAGGTAGTCTTTTGTCGAGATTTTTGTTACTCCATTGGATGGTAGCCTTGTCATTATGGAAGGTAGTTTGTTGTCGAGATTTTTTTTATTCCAATGGATGGTAGCCTCGTCATTATGAAAGGTAGTATGTTGTCGTCATTTTTATTACTTCAATGGATGGTAGCCTTGTCATTATGGAAGGTAGTATTTTGTTGATATCTTTGTTACTTCAATGGATGGTTGCCTTCTCATTATGGAAGGTAGTCTTTTGTCGAGATTTTTGTTACTCCAATGGATGGTAGCCTTGTCATTATGGAAGGTAGTCTATTGTTTACATTTTTGTTGCTCCAATGGATGGTAGCCTTGTCATTATGGAAGGTAGTATGTTCTCCTGATTTTTGTTACTCTAATGGATGGTAGCCTTGTCATTATGGAAGGTTGTCTGTCGTTGTGATTTCTGTTACTCCAATGAATGGTAGCCTTGTCATAATGGAAGGTAGTCTGTTGTCGAGATTTTTGTTATTCCAATGAATGGTAGCCTTGTCAATATGGAGGGTAGTCTGTTGTCGTGATTTTTCTTACTCCAATTGATTGTAGCCTTGTCATTATTGAAGGTAGTCTGTTGTCCCGATTTTTGTTACTCTAATGGATGGTAGCCTTGTCATTATGAAAGGTAGTCTGTTGTCGAGAATTTTGTTATTCCAATGGATTGTAGCCTTGTTATTATGAAAGGTAGTCTGTTTTCGAGATTTTTGTTTTTCCAATGGATGGTATATTTGTCATTATGGAAGGTAGTCTGTTTTCGAGATTTTTGTAAGTCCAATGGATTGTACCCTTGTCATTATGGAAGGTAGTCTGTTGTTGATATTTTTTTTACTGAAATGGATGGTAGCCTTGTAATTATGGAAGGTAGTCTTTTGTCGAGATTTTTGTTAATCCATTGGATGGTAGCCTTGTCATTATCAAAGATAGTTTGTTGTCGAGATTTTTGTTATTCCAATGGATGGTAGACTTGTCATTATGGAAGGTAGTCTGTTGTCGAGATTATTGTAAGTCTACTGGATGGTACCCTTGTCATTATGGAAGGAAGTTTGTTTTCGATATTTTTTTTACTAATATGGATGGTAGCCTTGTAATTATGGAAGGTAGTCTGTTGTCAATATTTTTGTTATTCCAATGGATTGTAGACTTGTCATTATGGAAGGTAGTCTGTTGTCGAGATTTTTGTTACTCCAATGGATGGTACACTTGTCATTATTGGAGGTAGTCTGTTGTCGAGATTTTTGTAAGTCCAATAGATGGTACCCTTGTCATTATGGAAGGTAGTCTGTTGTCGATATTTTTTTTACTTAAATGGATGGTAGCCTTGTAATTATGGAAGGTAGTCTTTTGTCGAGATTTTTGTTACTCCATTGGATGGTAGCCTTGTCATTATGGAAGGTAGTTTGTTGTCGAGATTTTTTTTATTCCAATGGATGGTAGCCTCGTCATTATGAAAGGTAGTATGTTGTCGTCATTTTTATTACTTCAATGGATGGTAGCCTTGTCATTATGGAAGGTAGTATTTTGTTGATATCTTTGTTACTTCAATGGATGGTTGCCTTCTCATTATGGAAGGTAGTCTTTTGTCGAGATTTTTGTTACTCCAATGGATGGTAGCCTTGTCATTATGGAAGGTAGTCTATTGTTTACATTTTTGTTGCTCCAATGGATGGTAGCCTTGTCATTATGGAAGGTAGTATGTTCTCCTGATTTTTGTTACTCTAATGGATGGTAGCCTTGTCATTATGGAAGGTAGTCTGTAGTTGTGATTTTTGTTACTCCAATGGATGGTTGCCTTGTCATTATGGAAGGTAGTCTGTTTTCGATATTTTTTTTACTGAAATGGATGGTAGCCTTGTAATTATGGAAGGTAGTTTGTTGTCAATATTTTTGTTATTCCAATGGATTGTAGACTTGTCATTATGGAAGGTAATCTGTTGTCGAGATTTTTGTTACTCTAATGGATGGTACCCTTGTCAATATGGAAGGTAGTCTGTTGTCGAGATTTTTGTTACTCCAAAGGATGGTAGCCATGTCATTATGGAAGGTAGTTTGTCATTGTGATTTTTGATACTCCAATGGATGGTAGCCTCGTCATTATGGAAGGTAGTCTGTTGTCCAGATTTTTGTTACTTTAATGGATGGTAGCCTTGTCATTATAGAAGGTAGTCTGTTGTCGATATTTTGGTTACTCCATTGGATGGTAGCCTTGTAATTATGGAAGGTATTGTGTTGGAAACAATTTTGTTATTCTAATGGATGGTAGCCTTGTCATTATGGAAGGTAGTTTGTTGTCATGATTTTTGTTACTCCAATGGATGGTAGACTTGTCATTATGGAAGGTAGTCTCTTGTCGAGATTTTTGTTATTCCATTGGATTGTCGCCTTGTCATTATGAAAGGTAGTCTGTTGTCGATATTTTTGTAATTCTAATGGATGGTAGACTTGTCATTATGAAAGGTAGTCTATTGTCGAGATTTTTGTTATTCCAATGGATGGTAGACTTGTCATTATGGAAGGTAGTCTGTTGTCGAGATTATTGTAAGTCTACTGGTTGGTACCCTTGTCATTATGGAAGGAAGTCTGTTTTCGATATTTTTTTTACTGAAATGGATGGTAGCCTTGTATTTATGGAAGGTAGTCTGTTGTCAATATTTTTTTTATTCCAATGGATTGTAGACTTGTCATTATGGAAGGTAGTCTGTTGTCAAGATTTTTGTTACTCCAATGGATGGTAGACTTGTCATTATTGGAGGTAGTCTGTTGTCGAGATTTTTGTAAGTCCAATAGATGGTACCCTTGTCATTATGGAAGGTAGTCTGTTGTCGAATTTTTTTTTACTTAAATGGATGGTAGCCTTGTAATTATGGAAGGTAGTCTTTTGTCGAGATTTTTGTTACTCCATTGGATGGTAGCCTTGTCATTATAGAAGGTAGTTTGTTGTCGAGATTTTTTTTATTCCAATGGATGGTTGCCTCGTCATTATGAAAGGTAGTATGTTGTCGTGATTTTTATTACTTCAATGGATGGTAGCCTTGTCATTATGGAAGGTAGTATGTTGTTGATGTCTTTGTTACTTCAATGGATGGTTGCCTTCTCATTATGGAAGGTAGTCTTTTGTCGAGATTTTTGTTACTCCAATGGATGGTAGCCTTGTCATTATGGAAGGTAGTCTATTGTTTACATTTTTGTTGCACCAATGGATGGTAGCCTTGTCATTATGGAAGGTAGTATGTTCTCCTGATTTTTGTTACTCTAATGGATGGTAGCCTTGTCATTATGGAAGGTAGTCTGTAGTTCTGATTTCTGTTACTCCAATGGATGGTTGCCTTGTCATTATGGAAGGTAGTCTGTTTTCGATATTTTTTTTACTGAAATGGATGGTAGCCTTGTAATTATGGAAGGTAGTTTGTTGTCAATATTTTTGTTATTCCAATGTATTGTAGACTTGTCATCATGGAAGGTAATCTGTTGTCGAGATTTTTGTTACTCTAATGGATGGTACCCTTGTCAATATGGAAGGTAGTCTGTTGTCGAGATTTTTGTTACTTCAAAGGATGGTAGCCATGTCATTATGGAAGGTAGTTTGTCCTTGTGATTTCTGATACTCCAATGGATGGTAGCCTCGTCATTATGGAAGGTAGTCTGTTGTCCAGATTTTTGTTACTTTAATGGATGGTAGCCTTGTCATTATAGAAGGTAGTATGTTGTCGATATTTTGGTTACTCCATTGGATGGTAGCCTTGTAATTATGGAAGGTATTGTGTTGGAAACAATTTTGTTATTCTAATGGATGGTAGCCTTGTCATTATGGAAGGTAGTTTGTTGTCATGATTTTTGTTACTCCAATGGATGGTAGACTTGTCATTATGGAAGGTAGTCTCTTGTCGAGATTTTTGTTATTCCATTGGATTGTCGCCTTGTCATTATGAAAGGTAGTCTGTTGTCGATATTTTTGTAATTCTAATGGATGGTAGACTTGTCATTATGAAAGGTAGTCTATTGTCGAGATTTTTGTTATTCCAATGGATGGTAGACTTGTCATTATGGAAGGTAGTCTGTTGTCGAGATTATTGTAAGTCTACTGGTTGGTACCCTTGTCATTATGGAAGGAAGTCTGTTTTCGATATGTTTTTTACTAAAATGGATGGTAGCCTTGTATTTATGGAAGGTAGTCTGTTGTCAATATTTTTGTTATTCCAATGGATTGTAGACTTGTCATTATGGAAGGTAGTCTGTTGTCAAGATTTTTGTTACTCCAATGGATGGTAGACTTGTCATTATTGGAGGTAGTCTGTTGTCGAGATTTTTGTAAGTCCAATAGATGGTACCCTTGTCATTATGGAAGGTAGTCTGTTGTCGAAATTTTTTTTACTTAAATGGATGGTAGCCTTGTAATTATGGAAGGTAGTCTTTTGTCGAGATTTTTGTTACTCCATTGGATGGTAGCCTTGTCATTATAGAAGGTAGTTTGTTGTCGAGATTTTTTTTATTCCAATGGATGGTTGCCTCGTCATTATGAAAGGTAGTATGTTGTCGTGATTTTTATTACTTCAATGGATGGTAGCCTTGTCATTATGGAAGGTAGTATGTTGTTGATATCTTTGTTACTTCAATGGATGGTTGCCTTCTCATTATGGAAGGTAGTCTTTTGTCGAGATTTTTGTTACTCCAATGGATGGTAGCCTTGTCATTATGGAAGGTAGTCTATTGTTTACATTTTTGTTGCACCAATGGATGGTAGCCTTGTAATTATGGAAGGTAGTATGTTCTCCTGATTTTTGTTACTCTAATGGATGGTAGCCTTGTCATTATGGAAGGTAGTCTGTAGTTCTGATTTCTGTTACTCCAATGGATGGTTGCCTTGTCATTATGGAAGGTAGTCTGTTTTCGATATTTTTTTTACTGAAATGGATGGTAGCCTTGTAATTATGGAAGGTAGTTTGTTGTCAATATTTTTGTTATTCCAATGTATTGTAGACTTGTCATTATGGAAGGTAATCTGTTGTCGAGATTTTTGTTACTCTAATGGATGGTACCCTTGTCAATATGGAAGGTAGTCTGTTGTCGAGATTTTTGTTACTCCAAAGGATGGTAGCCATGTCATTATGGAAGGTAGTTTGTCATTGTGATTTCTGATACTCCAATGGATGGTAGCCTCGTCATTATGGAAGGTAGTCTGTTGTCCAGATTTTTGTTACTTTAATGGATGGTAGCCTTGTCATTATAGAAGGTAGTCTGTTGTCGATATTTTGGTTACTCCATTGGATGGTAGCCTTGTAATTATGGAAGGTATTGTGTTGGAAACAATTTTGTTATTCTAATGGATGGTAGCCTTGTCATTATGGAAGGTAGTTTGTTGTCATGATTTTTGTTACTCCAATGGATGGTAGACTTGTCATTATGGAAGGTAGTCTCTTGTCGAGATTTTTGTTATTCCATTGGATTGTCGCCTTGTCATTATGAAAGGTAGTCTGTTGTCGATATTTTTGTAATTCTAATGGATGGTAGACTTGTCATTATGAAAGGTAGTCTATTGTCGAGATTTTTGTTATTCCAATGGATGGTAGACTTGTCATTATGGAAGGTAGTCTGTTGTCGAGATTATTGTAAGTCTACTGGATGGTACCCTTGTCATTATGGAAGGAAGTCTGTTTTCGATATTTTTTTACTAAAATGGATGGTAGCCTTGTATTTATGGAAGGTAGTCTGTTGTCAATATTTTTGTTATTCCAATGGATTGTAGACTTGTCATTATGGGAGGTAGTCTGTTGTCGAGATTTTTGCAAGTCCAATAGATGGTACCCTTGTCATTATGGAAGGTAGTCTGTTGTCGATATTTTTTTTACTTAAATGGATGGTAGCCTTGTAAATATGGAAGGTAGTCTTTTGTCGAGATTTTTGTTACTCCATTGGATGGTAGCCTTGTCATTATGGAAGGTAGTTTGTTGTCGAGATTTTTGTTATTCCAATGGATGGTAGCCTCGTCATTATGGAAGGTAGTCTGTTGTCGTGATTTTTATTACTTTAATGGATGGTAGCCTTGTCATTATGGAAGGTAGTGTTTTGTCGAGATTTTTGTTACTCCAATGGATGGTAGCCTTTTCATTATGGAAGGTAGTCTCTTGTTTACATTTTTGTTGCTCTAATGGATGGTAGCCTTGTCATTATGGAAGGTAGTATGTTCTCCTTCTTTTTGTTACTCTAATGGATGGTAGCCTTGTCATTATGGAAGGTAGTCTGTAGTTGTGATTTCTGTTACTCCAATGGATGGTTTCCTTGTCATTATATATGGTAGTCTGTTATCCAGATTTTTGTTACTCTAATGGATGGTAGCCTTGTCATTATATAAGGCAGTTTGTTGTCGATATTTTTGATACTCCATTGGATAGTAGCCTTGTAATTATGGAAGGTAGTCTGTTGTCAACAATTTTGTTATTCTAATGGATGGTAGACATGTCATTGTGGAAGGTAGTTTGTTGTCTTGATTTTTGTTACTCCAATGGATAGTAACCTTGTCATTATTGAAGGTAGTATGTTGTCGATATCTTTGTTACTCCAATGGATGGTAGCCTTGTCATTATGGAAGGTAGTCTGTTGTCGAGATTTTTGTTACTCCAATGGATGGTAGCCTTGTCAGTATTGAAGGTAGTCTCTTGTTGATATTTCTGTTGCTCCAATGGATGGTAGCCTTGTCATTATGGAAGGTAGTCTGTTGTCCCGATATTTGTTACTCAAATGGATGGTAGCCTTGTCATTATGGAAGGTTGTCTGTCGTTGTGATTTCTGTTATTCCAATGGATTGTAGCCTTGTCATTATGAAAGGTAGTCTGTTTTCGAGATTTTTGTTTTTCCAATGGATGGTATATTTGTCATTATGGAAGGTAGTCTGTTGTCGAGATTTTTGTAAGTCCAATGGATTGTACCCTTGTCATTATGGAAGGTAGTCTGTTGTTGATATTTTTTTTACTGAAATGGATGGTAGCCTTGTAATTATGGAAGGTAGTCTTTTGTCGAGATTTTTGTTAATCCATTGGATGGTAGCCTTGTCATTATCAAAGATAGTTTGTTGTCGAGATTTTTTTTATTCCAATGGATGGTAGACTTGTCATTATGGAAGGTAGTCTGTTGTCGAGATGATTGTAAGTCTACTGGATGGTACCCTTGTCATTATGGAAGGAAGTCTGTTTTCGATATTTTTTTTACTAATATGGATGGTACCCTTGTCATTATGGAAGGAAGTCTGTTGTCAATATTTTTGTTATTCCAATGGATTGTAAACTTGTCATTATGGAAGGTAGTCTGTTGTCGAGATTTTTGTTACTCCAATGGATGGTAGACTTGTCATTATTGGAGGTAGTCTATTGTCGAGATTTTTGTAAGTCCAATAGATGGTACCCTTGTCATTATGGAAGGTAGTCTGTTGTCGATATTTTTTTTACTTAAATGGATGGTAGCCTTGTAATTATGGAAGGTAGTCTTTTGTCGAGATTTTTGTTACTCCATTGGATGGTAGCCTTGTCATTATGGAAGGTAGTTTGTGGTCGAGATTTTTTTTATTCCAATGGATGGTAGCCTCGTCATTATGAAAGGTAGTATGTTGTCGTGATTTTTATTACTTCATTGGATGGTAGCCTTGTCTTTATGGAAGGTAGTATGTTGTTGATATCTTTGTTACTTCAATGGATGGTTGCCTTCTCATTATGGAAGGTAGTCTTTTGTCGAGATTTTTGTTACTCCAATGGATGGTAGCCTTGTCATTATGGAACGTAGTCTCTTGTTTACATTTTTGTTGCTCCAATGGATGGTAGCCTTGTCATTATGGAAGGTAGTATGTTCTCTTGATTTTTGTTACTCTAATGGATGGTAGCCTTGTCATTATGGAAGGTAGTCTGTAGTTGTGATTTCTGTTACTCCAATGGATGGTTGCCTTGTCATTATGGATGGTAGTCTGTTATCCAGATTTTTGTTACTCTAATGGATGGTAGCCTTGTCATTATAGAAGGCAGTCTGTTGTCGAAATTTTTGTTACTCCATTGGATGGTAGCCTTGTAATTATGGAAGCTAGTCTGTTGTCAACAATTTTGTTATTCTAATGGATGGTAGACTTGTCATTGTGGAAGGTAGTTTGTTGTCGTGATTTTTGTTACTCCAATGGATAGTAACGTTGTCATTATTGAAGGTAGTATGTTGTGGATATGTTTTTTACTCCAATGGATGGTAGCCTTGTCATTATGGAAGGTAGTTTGTTGTCGAGATTTTTGTTACTCCAAAGGATGGTAGCCTTGTCAGTATGGAAGGTAGTCTCTTGTTGATATTTCTGTTACTCCAACGGATGGTAGCTTTGTCATTATGGATGGTAGTCTATTGTCCCGATTTTTGTTACTCAAATGGATGGTAGCCTTTTCATTATGGAAGGTTGTCTGTCGTTGTGATTTATGTTATTCCAATGGATGGTAGCCTTGTCATTATGGAAGGTAGTCTGTTGTTCAGATTTTTGTTACACAAATGGATGGTAGACTTTTCATTATGGAAGGTAATCTGTTGTCGAGATTTTTGTTACTCCATTTGATTGTAGCCTTGTCATTATGAAAGGTAGTCATTTGTCGATATTTTTATTACTCCAATGGATGGTAGCCTTGTCATTATGGAAGGTAGTCTGTTGTCGAGATTTTTATTATTCCAATGGATTGTAGACTTGTCATTATATAAGGTAGTCTGTTGTCGAGATTTTTGTTACTCCAATTGATGGTAGCCTTTTCATTATGGAAGGTAGTCTGTTGTCGAGATTTTTGTTATTCCATTGGATGGTACCCTTGTCATTATGGAAGGTAGTTTGTTGTCGAGATTTTTGTTACTCCAATGGATTGTACCCTTGTCATTATGGAAGGTAGTCTGTTGTCAAGATTTTTGTTACTCCAATTGATGGTAGCCTTTTCATTATTGAAGGTAGTCTGTTGTCGAGATTTTTGTTATTCCATTGAATGGTAGCCTTGTCATTATTGAAGGTAGTCTGTTGTCGAGATTTTTGTTACTCCAATGGATGGTACCCTTGTCATTATGGAAGGTAGTCTGTTGTCGAGATTTTTGTTACTCCAATGGATGGTAGCCTTGTCATTATGGAAGGTAGTCAGTTGTCGAGATTTTTGTTACTCCATTGGATGGTAGCCTTGTCATTATGGAAGGTAGTCTATTGTCGAGATTTTTATTATTCCAATGGAATGTAGACTTCTCATTATTTAAGGTAGTCTGTTGTCGAGATTTTTTTTACTCCAATTGATGGTAGCCTTTTCATTATGGAAGGTAGTCTGTTGTCGAGATTTTTGTTACTCCATTGGATGGTAGCCTTGTCAGTATTGAAGGTAGTCTCTTGTTGATATTTCTGTTGCTCCAATGGATGGTAGCCTTTTCATTATGGAAGGTAGTCTGTTGTCCCGATTTTTGTTACTCAAATGGATGGTAGCCTTGTCATTATGGAAGCTTGTCTGTCGTTGTGATTTCTGTTACTCCAATGGATGGTAGCCTTGTCATAATGGAAGGTAGTCTGTTGTCGAGATTTTTGTTATTCCAATGAATGGTAGCCTTGTCATTATGGAAGGTAGTCTGTTGTCCCGATTTTTGTTACTCTAATGGATGGTAGCCGTGTCATTATGAAAGGTAGTCTGTTGTCGAGATTTTTGTTATTCCAATGGATTGTAGCCTTGTCATTATGAAAGGTAGTCTGTTGTCGAGATTTTTGTTATTCCAATGGATGGTAGACTTGTCATTATGGAAGGTAGTCTGTTGTCGAGATTTTTGTAAGTCCAATGGATTGTACCCTTGTCATAATGGAAGGTAGTCTGTTGTCGATATTTTTTTTACTGAAATGCATGGTAGCCTTGTAATTATGGAAGGTAGTCTTTTTTCGAGATTTTTGTTACTCCATTGGATGGTAGCCTTGTCATTATCGAAGATAGTTTGTTGTCGAGATTTTTGTTATTCCAATGGATGGTAGCCTCGTCATTATGAAAGGTAGTATTTTGTCGTCATTTTTATTACTTAAATGGATGGTAGCCTTGTCATTATGGAAGGTAGTATGTAAATGATATCTTTGTTACTTCAATGGATGGTTGCCTTCTCATTATGGAAAGTAGTCTTTTGTCGAGATTTTTGTTACTCTAATGGATGGTAGCCTTGTCATTATGTAAGGTAGTCTCTTGTTTACATTTTTGTTGCTCTAATGGATGGTAGCCTTGTCATTATGGAAGGTAGTATTTTCTCCTGATTTTTGTTACTCTAATGGATGGTAGCCTTGTCATTATGTAAGGTAGTCTCTTGTTTACATTTTTGTTGCTCCAATGGATGGTTGCCTTGTCATTATGGATGGTATTCTGTTATCCAGATTTTTGTTACTCTAATGGATGGTAGCCTTGTCATTATAGATGTCAGTCTGTTGTCGAAATTTTTGTTACTCCATTGGATGGTAGCCTTGTAATTATGAAAGGTAGTCTATTGTCAACAATTTTGTTATTCTAATGGATGGTAGTCTTGTCATTGTGGAAGGTAGTTTGTTGTCGTGATTTTTGTTACTCCAATGGATAGTAACCTTGCCATTATTGAAGGTAGTATGTTGTCGATATCTTTTTTACTCAAATGGATGGTAGCCTTGTCATTATGGAAGGTAGTTTGTTGTCGAGATTTTTGTTATTCCAAAGGATGGTAGCCTTGTCAGTATGGAAGGTAGTCTCTTGTTGATATTTCTGTTACTCCAACAGATGGTAGCTTTGTCATTATGGAAGGTAGTCTATTGTCCCGATTTTTGTTACTCAAATGGATGGTAGCCTTGTCATTATGGAAGGTTGTCCGTCGTTGTGATTTATGTTACTCCAATGGATGGTAGCCTTGTCATTATGGAAGGTAGTCTGTTGTTCAGATTTTTGTTACACAAATGGATGGTAGACTTTTCATTATGGAAGGTAGTCTGTTGTCGAGATTTTTGTTACTCCATTGGATTGTAGCCTTGTCATTATGACAGGTACACATTTGTCAATATTTTTATTAGTCCAATGGATGGTAGCCTTGTCATTATGGAAGGTAGTCAATTGTCGAGATTTTTGTTACTTCATTGGATGGTAGCCTTGTCATTATGGAAGGTAGTTTGTTGTCGAGATTTTTATTATTCCAATGGATTGTAGACTTGTCATTATGGAAGGTAGTCTGTTGTCGAGATTTTTGCTACTCCAATTGATGGTATCCTTTTCATTATGGAAGGTAGTCGGTGGTCGAGATTTTTGTTATTCCATTGGATGGTACCCTTGTCATTATGGAAGGTAGTTTGTTGTCGAGATTTTTGTTCGTCCAATGGATGGTACCCTTGTCATTATGGAAGGTAGTCTGTTGTCGAGATTTTTGTTACTCCAATTGATGGTAGCCTTTTCATTATGGAAGGTAGTCTGTTGTCGAGATTTTTGTTATTCCATTGAATGGTAGCCTTGTCATTATGGAAGGTAGTCTGTTGTCGAGATTTTTGTTACTCCAATGGAGGGTACCCTTGTCATTATGGAAGGTAGTCTGTTGTCGAGATTTTTGTTACTCCAATGGATGGTAGCCTTGTCATTATGGAAGGTAGTCAGTTGTCAAGATTTTTGTTACTCCATTGGATCGTAGTCTTGTCATTATGGAAGGTAGTCTATTGTCGAGATTTTTATTATTCCAATGGAATGTAGACTTGTCATAATTGAAGGTAGTCTGTTGTCGAGATTTTTTTTACTCCAATTGATGGTATCCTTTTCATTATGGAAGGTAGTCTGTTGTCGAGATTTTTGTTACTCCATTGGATGGTACCCTTGTCATTATAGAAGGTAGTCTCTTGTTGACATTTTTGTTGCTCCAATGGATGGTAGCCTTGTCATTATGGAAGGTAGTCTGTTGTCCCGATTTTTGTTACTCAAATGGATGGTAGCCTTGTCATTATGGAACGTTGTCTGTCGTTGTGATTTCTGTTACTCCAATGGATGGTAGCCTTGTCATTATGGAAGGTAGTCTGTTGTCCCGACTTTTGTTACTCTAATGGATGGTAGCCTTGTCATTATGAAAGGTAGTCTGTTGTCGAGATTTTTGTTATTCCAATGGATTGTAGCCTTGTCATTATGAAAGGTAATCTGTTGTCGAGATTTTTGTTATTCCAATGGATGGTAGACTTGTCATTATGGAAGGTAGTCTGTTGTCAAGATTTTTGCTACTCCAATTGATGGTAGCCTTTTCATTATGGAAGGTAGTTTGTTGTCGAGATTTTTGTTATTCCATTGGATGGTACCCTTGTCATTATGGAAGGTAGTTTGTTGTCGAGATTTTTGTTACTCCAATGGATGGTACCCTTGTCATTATGGAAGGTAGTCTGTTGTCGAGATTTTTGTTACTCCAATTGATGGTAGCCTTTTCATTATGGAAGGTAGTCTGTTGTTGAGATTTTTGTTATTCCATTGAATGGTAGCCTTGTCATTATGGAAGGTAGTCTGCTGTCGAGATTTTTGTTACTCCAATGGATGGTACCCTTGTCATTATGGAAGGTAGTCTGTTGTCGAGACTTTTGTTACTCCAATGGATGGTAGCCTTGTCATTATGGAAGGTAGTCAGTTGTCGAGATTTTTGTTACTCCATTGGATGGTAGCCTTGTCATTATGGAAGGTAGTCTATTGTCGAGATTTTTGTTATTCCAATGGAATGTAGACTTGTCATAATTGAAGGTAGTCTGTTGTCGAGATTTTTTTTACTCCAATTGATGGTAGCCTTTTCATTATGGAAGGTAGTCTGTTGTCGAGATTTTTGTTACTCCATTGGATGGTACCCTTGTCATTATGGAAGGTAGTCTCTTGTTGACATTTTTGTTGCTCCAATGGATGGTAGCCTTGTCATTTTGGAAGGTAGTATGTTGTCCCGATTTTTGTTAATCTAATGGATGGTAGCCTTGTCATTATGAAAGGTAGTCTGTTGTCGAGATTTTTGTTATTCCAATGGATTGTAGCCTTGTCATTATGAAAGGTAGTCTGTTGTCGAGATTTTTGTTATTCCAATGGATGGTAGACTTGTCATTATGGAAGGTAGTCTGTTGTCGAGATTTTTGTAAGTCCAATGGATGGTACCCTTGTCATTATGGAAGGTAGTCTGTTGTCTATATTTTTTTTACTGAAATGGATGGTAGCTTTGTAATTATGGAAGGTAGTCTTTTGTCGAGATTTTTGTTACTCCATTGGATGGTAGCCTTGTCATTATCGAAGATAGTTTGTTGTCGAGATTTTTGTTATTCCAATGGATGGTAGCCTCGTCATTATGAAAGGTAGTATGTTGTCGTGATTTTTATTACTTCAATGGATGGTAGCCTTGTCATTATGGAAGGTAGTCTGTTGTCGATATTTTTTTTACTGAAATGGATGGTAGCTTTGTAATTATGGAAGGTAGTCTTTTGTCGAGATTTCTGTTACTCCATTGGATGGTAGCCTTGTCATTATCGAAGATAGTTTGTTGTCGAGATTTTTGTTATTCCAATGGATGGTAGCCTCGTCATTATGAAAGGTAGTATGTTGTCGTGATTTTTATTACTTTAATGGATGGTTGCCTTCTCATTATGGAAGGTAGTCTTTTGTCGAGATTTTTGTTACTCCAATGGATGGTAGCCTTGTCATTATGGAAGGTAGTCTCTTGTTTACATTTTTGTTGCTCCAATGGATGGTAGCCTTGTCATTATGGAAGGTAGTATGTTCTCCATATTTTTGTTACTCTAATGGATGGTAGCCTTGTCATTATAGAAGGCAGTCTCTTGTTGAAATTTTTGTTACTCCATTGGATGGTAGCCTTGTAATTATGGAAGGTAGTCTGTTGTCAACAATTTTGTTATTCTAATGGATGGTAGACTTGTCATTGTGGGAGGTAGTTTGTTGTCGTGATTTTTGTTACTCCAATGGATAGTATCCTTGTCATTATTGAAGGTAGTATGTTGTCGATATCTTTGTTACTCCAATGTATGGTAGCCTTGTCATTATGGAATGTAGTTTGTTGTCGAGATTTTTGTTACTCCAAAGGATGGTAGCCTTGTCAGTATGGAAGGTAGTCTCTTGTTGATATTTCTGTTACTCCAACGGATGGTAGCTTTGTCATTATGGAAGGTAGTCTATTGTCCCGATTTTTGTTACTCAAATGGATAGTAGCCTTGTCATTATGGAAGGTTGTCTGTCGTTGTGACTTCTGTTACTCCAATGGATGGTAGCCTTGTCATTATGGAAGGTAGTATGTTGTTCAGATTTTTGTTACACAAATTGATTGTAGACTTTTCATTATGGAAGGTAGTCTGTTGTCGAGATTTTTGTTACTCCATTGGATTGTAGCCTTGTCATTATGAAAGGTAGTCATTTGTCGATATTTTTATTACTCCAATGGATGGTAGCCTTGTCATTATGGAAGGTAGTCAGTTGTCGAGATTTTTGTTACTCCATCGGATGGTAGCCTTGTCATTATGGAAGGTAGTCTGTTGTCGAGATTTTTATTATTGCAAGTGATTGTAGACTTGTCTTTATGGAAGGTAGTCTGTTGTCGAGATTTTTGCTACTCCAATTGATGGTAGCCTTTTCATTATGGAAGGTAGTCTGTTGTCGAGATTTTTGTTATTCCATTGGATGGTACCCTTGTCATTATGGAAGGTAGTTTGTTGTCGAGATTTTTGTTACTCCAATGGATGGTACACTTGTCATTATGGAAGGTAGTATGTTGTCGAGATTTTTGTTACTCCAATTGATGGTAGCCTTTTCATTATGGAAGGTAGTCTGTTGTCGAGATTTTTGTTATTCCATTGAGTGGTAGCCTTGTCATTATGGAAGGTAGTCTGTTGTCGAGATTTTTGTTACTCCAATGGATGGTACCCTTGTCATTATGGAAGGTAGTCTGTTGTCGAGACTTTTGTTACTCCAATGGATGGTAGCCTTGTCATTATGGAAGGTAGTCAGTTGTCGAGATTTTTGTTACTCCATTGGATGGTAGCCTTGTCATTATGGAAGGTAGTCTATTGTCGAGATTTTTGTTATTCCAATGGAATGTAGACTTGTCATAATTGAAGGTAGTCTGTTGTCGAGATTTTTTTTACTCCAATTGATGGTAGCCTTTTCATTATGGAAGGTAGTCTGTTGTCGAGATTTTTGTTACTCCATTGGATGGTACCCTTGTCATTATGGAAGGTAGTCTCTTGTTGACATTTTTGTTGCTCCAATGGATGGTAGCCTTGTCATTTTGGAAGGTAGTATGTTGTCCCGATTTTTGTTAATCTAATGGATGGTAGCCTTGTCATTATGAAAGGTAGTCTGTTGTCGAGATTTTTGTTATTCCAATGGATTGTAGCCTTGTCATTATGAAAGGTAGTCTGTTGTCGAGATTTTTGTTATTCCAATGGATGGTAGACTTGTCATTATGGAAGGTAGTCTGTTGTCGAGATTTTTGTAAGTCCAATGGATGGTACCCTTGTCATTATGGAAGGTAGTCTGTTGTCGATATTTTTTTTACTGAAATGGATGGTAGCTTTGTAATTATGGAAGGTAGTCTTTTGTCGAGATTTTTGTTACTCCATTGGATGGTAGCCTTGTCATTATCGAAGATAGTTTGTTGTCGAGATTTTTGTTATTCCAATGGATGGTAGCCTCGTCATTATGAAAGGTAGTATGTTGTCGTGATTTTTATTACTTCAATGGATGGTAGCCTTGTCATTATGGAAGGTAGTCTGTTGTCGATATTTTTTTTACTGAAATGGATGGTAGCTTTGTAATTATGGAAGGTAGTCTTTTGTCGAGATTTCTGTTACTCCATTGGATGGTAGCCTTGTCATTATCGAAGATAGTTTGTTGTCGAGATTTTTGTTATTCCAATGGATGGTAGCCTCGTCATTATGAAAGGTAGTATGTTGTCGTGATTTTTATTACTTTAATGGATGGTTGCCTTCTCATTATGGAAGGTAGTCTTTTGTCGAGATTTTTGTTACTCCAATGGATGGTAGCCTTGTCATTATGGAAGGTAGTCTCTTGTTTACATTTTTGTTGCTCCAATGGATGGTAGCCTTGTCATTATGGAAGGTAGTATGTTCTCCATATTTTTGTTACTCTAATGGATGGTAGCCTTGTCATTATAGAAGGCAGTCTCTTGTTGAAATTTTTGTTACTCCATTGGATGGTAGCCTTGTAATTATGGAAGGTAGTCTGTTGTCAACAATTTTGTTATTCTAATGGATGGTAGACTTGTCATTGTGGGAGGTAGTTTGTTGTCGTGATTTTTGTTACTCCAATGGATAGTATCCTTGTCATTATTGAAGGTAGTATGTTGTCGATATCTTTGTTACTCCAATGTATGGTAGCCTTGTCATTATGGAATGTAGTTTGTTGTCGAGATTTTTGTTACTCCAAAGGATGGTAGCCTTGTCAGTATGGAAGGTAGTCTCTTGTTGATATTTCTGTTACTCCAACGGATGGTAGCTTTGTCATTATGGAAGGTAGTCTATTGTCCCGATTTTTGTTACTCAAATGGATAGTAGCCTTGTCATTATGGAAGGTTGTCTGTCGTTGTGACTTCTGTTACTCCAATGGATGGTAGCCTTGTAATTATGGAAGGTAGTATGTTGTTCAGATTTTTGTTACACAAATTGATTGTAGACTTTTCATTATGGAAGGTAGTCTGTTGTCGAGATTTTTGTTACTCCATTGGATTGTAGCCTTGTCATTATGAAAGGTAGTCATTTGTCGATATTTTTATTACTCCAATGGATGGTAGCCTTGTCATTATGGAAGGTAGTCAGTTGTCGAGATTTTTGTTACTCCATCGGATGGTAGCCTTGTCATTATGGAAGGTAGTCTGTTGTCGAGATTTTTATTATTGCAAGTGATTGTAGACTTGTCTTTATGGAAGGTAGTCTGTTGTCGAGATTTTTGCTACTCCAATTGATGGTAGCCTTTTCATTATGGAAGGTAGTCTGTTGTCGAGATTTTTGTTATTCCATTGGATGGTACCCTTGTCATTATGGAAGGTAGTTTGTTGTCGAGATTTTTGTTACTCCAATGGATGGTACACTTGTCATTATGGAAGGTAGTATGTTGTCGAGATTTTTGTTACTCCAATTGATGGTAGCCTTTTCATTATGGAAGGTAGTCTGTTGTCGAGATTTTTGTTATTCCATTGAGTGGTAGCCTTGTCATTATGGAAGGTAGTCTGTTGTCGAGATTTTTGTTACTCCAATGGATGGTACCCTTGTCATTATGGAAGGTAGTCTGTTGTCGAGACTTTTGTTACTCCAATGGATGGTAGCCTTGTCATTATGGAAGGTAGTCAGTTGTCGAGATTTTTGTTACTCCATTGGATGGTAGCCTTGTCATTATGGAAGGTAGTCTATTGTCGAGATTTTTGTTATTCCAATGGAATGTAGACTTGTCATAATTGAAGGTAGTCTGTTGTCGAGATTTTTTTTACTCCAATTGATGGTAGCCTTTTCATTATGGAAGGTAGTCTGTTGTCGAGATTTTTGTTACTCCATTGGATGGTACCCTTGTCATTATGGAAGGTAGTCTCTTGTTGACATTTTTGTTGCTCCAATGGATGGTAGCCTTGTCATTTTGGAAGGTAGTATGTTGTCCCGATTTTTGTTAATCTAATGGATGGTAGCCTTGTCATTATGAAAGGTAGTCTGTTGTCGAGATTTTTGTTATTCCAATGGATTGTAGCCTTGTCATTATGAAAGGTAGTCTGTTGTCGAGATTTTTGTTATTCCAATGGATGGTAGACTTGTCATTATGGAAGGTAGTCTGTTGTCGAGATTTTTGTAAGTCCAATGGATGGTACCCTTGTCATTATGGAAGGTAGTCTGTTGTCGATATTTTTTTTACTGAAATGGATGGTAGCTTTGTAATTATGGAAGGTAGTCTTTTGTCGAGATTTTTGTTACTCCATTGGATGGTAGCCTTGTCATTATCGAAGATAGTTTGTTGTCGAGATTTTTGTTATTCCAATGGATGGTAGCCTCGTCATTATGAAAGGTAGTATGTTGTCGTGATTTTTATTACTTCAATGGATGGTAGCCTTGTCATTATGGAAGGTAGTCTGTTGTCGATATTTTTTTTACTGAAATGGATGGTAGCTTTGTAATTATGGAAGGTAGTCTTTTGTCGAGATTTCTGTTACTCCATTGGATGGTAGCCTTGTCATTATCGAAGATAGTTTGTTGTCGAGATTTTTGTTATTCCAATGGATGGTAGCCTCGTCATTATGAAAGGTAGTATGTTGTCGTGATTTTTATTACTTTAATGGATGGTTGCCTTCTCATTATGGAAGGTAGTCTTTTGTCGAGATTTTTGTTACTCCAATGGATGGTAGCCTTGTCATTATGGAAGGTAGTCTCTTGTTTACATTTTTGTTGCTCCAATGGATGGTAGCCTTGTCATTATGGAAGGTAGTATGTTCTCCATATTTTTGTTACTCTAATGGATGGTAGCCTTGTCATTATAGAAGGCAGTCTCTTGTTGAAATTTTTGTTACTCCATTGGATGGTAGCCTTGTAATTATGGAAGGTAGTCTGTTGTCAACAATTTTGTTATTCTAATGGATGGTAGACTTGTCATTGTGGGAGGTAGTTTGTTGTCATGATTTTTGTTACTCCAATGGATAGTATCCTTGTCATTATTGAAGGTAGTATGTTGTCGATATCTTTGTTACTCCAATGTATGGTAGCCTTGTCATTATGGAATGTAGTTTGTTGTCGAGATTTTTGTTACTCCAAAGGATGGTAGCCTTGTCAGTATGGAAGGTAGTCTCTTGTTGATATTTCTGTTACTCCAACTGATGGTAGCTTTGTCATTATGGAAGGTAGTCTATTGTCCCGAATTTTGTTACTCAAATGGATAGTAGCCTTGTCATTATGGAAGGTTGTCTGTCGTTGTGACTTCTGTTACTCCAATGGATGGTAGCCTTGTCATTATGGAAGGTAGTATGTTGTTCAGATTTTTGTTACACAAATTGATTGTAGACTTTTCATTAAGGAAGGTAGTCTGTTGTCGAGATTTTTGTTACTCCATTGGATTGTAGCCTTGTCATTATGAAAGGTAGTCATTTGTCGATATTTTTATTACTCCAATGGATGGTAGCCTTGTCATTATGGAAGGTAGTCAGTTGTCGAGATTTTTGTTACTCCATCGGATGGTAGCCTTGTCATTATGGAAGGTAGTCTGTTGTCGAGATTTTTATTATTCCAACTGATTGTAGACTTGTCTTTATGGAAGGTAGTCTGTTGTCGAGATTTTTGCTACTCCAATTGATGGTAGCCTTTTCATTATGGAAGGTAGTCTATTGTCGAGATTTTTGTTATTCCATTGGATGGTACCCTTGTCATTATGGAAGGTAGTTTGTTGTCGAGATTTTTGTTACTCCAATGGATGGTACACTTGTCATTATGGAAGGTAGTATGTTGTCGAGATTTTTGTTACTCCAATTGATGGTAGCCTTTTCATTATGGAAGGTAGTCTGTTGTCGAGATTTTTGTTATTCCATTGAATGGTAGCCTTGTCATTATGGAAGGTAGTCTGTTGTCGAGATTTTTGTTACTCCAATGGATGGTACCCTTGTCATTATGGAAGGTAGTCTGTTGTCGAGATTTTTGTTACTCCAATGGATGGTAGCCTTGTCATTATGGAAGGTAGTCAGTTGTCGAGATTTTTGTTACTCCATTGGATGGTAGCCTTGTCATTATGGAAGGTAGTCTATTATCTAGATTTTTATTATTCCAATGGAACATAGAGTTGTCATTATTGAATGTAGTCTGTTGTCGGATTTTTTTTACTCCAATTGATAGTAGCCTTTTCATTATGGAAGGTAGTCTGTTGTCGAGATTTTTGTTATTCCATTGAATGGTAGCCTTGTTATTATGGAAGGTAGTCTGTTGTCGAGATTTTTGAACTCCAATGGATGGTACCCTTGCCATTATGGAAGGTAGTCTGTTGTCGAGATTTTTGTTACTCCAATGGATGGTAGCCTTATCATTATGGAAGGTAGTCAGTTGTCGAGATTTTTGTTACTCCATTGGATGGTAGCCTTGTCATTATGGAAGGTAGTCTATTGTCGAGATTTTATTATTCCAATGGAATGTAGACTTGTCATAATTGAAGGTAGTATGTTTTCGAGATTTTTTTTACTCCAATTGATGGTACCCTTTTCATTATGGAAGGTAGTCTGTTGTCGAGATTTTTGTTACTCCATTGGATGGTACCCTTGTCATTATGGAAGGTAGTCTCTTGTTGACATTTTTGTTGCTCCAATGGATGGTAGCCTTGTCATTATGGAAGGTAGTCTGTTGTCCCGATTTTTGTTACTCAAATGAATGGTAGCCTTGTCATTATGGAAGGTTGTCTGTCGTTGTGATTTCTGTTACTCCAATGGATGGTAGCCTTGTCATAATGGAAGGTAGTCTGTTGTCGAGATTTTTGTTATTCCAATGAATGGTAGCCTTGTCATTATGGAAGGTAGTCTGTTGTCGTGATTTTTGTTACTCCAATTGATTGTAGCCTTGTCATTATGGAAGGTAGTCTCTTGTTGACATTTTTGTTACTCCAATGGATGGTTGCCTTTTCATTGTGGAAGGTAGTCTGTTGTCCCGATTTTTTTTACTCTAATGGATGGTAGCCTTGTCATTATGAAAGGTAGTCTATTGTCGAGATTTTTGTTATACCAATGCATTGTAGCCTTATCATTATGAAAGGTAGTCTGTTGTCGAGATTTTTGTTATTCCAATGGATGGTAGACTTGTCATTATGGAAGGTAGTCTGTTGTCGAGATTTTTGCTACTCCAATTGATGGTAGCCTTCTCATTATGGAAGGTAGTCTGTTGTCGAGATTTTTGTTATACCATTGGATGGTACCCTTGTCATTATGGAAGGTAGTTTGTTGTCGAGATTTTTGTTACTCCAATGGATGGTACCCTTGTCATTATGGAAGGTAGTCTGTTGTCGAGATTTTTGTTACTCCAATTGATGGTAGCCTCGTCATTATGGAAGGTAGTCTGTTGTCGTGATTTTTATTACTTCAATGGATGGTAGCCTTGTCATTATGGAAGGTAGTATGTTGTTGATATCTTTGTTACTTCAATGGATGGTTGCCTTCTCATTATGGAAGGTAGTCTTTTGTCGAGATTTTTGTTACTCCAATGGATGGTAGCCTTGTCATTATGGAAGGTAGTCTCTTGTTTACATTTTTGTTGCTCCAATGGATGGTAGCCTTGTCATTATGGAAGGCAGTATGTTCTCCTGATTTTTGTTACTCTAATTGATGGTAGCCTTGTCATTATGGAAGGTAGTCTGTAGTTGTGATTTCTGTTACTCCAATGGATGGTTGCCTTGTCATTATGGATGGTAGTCTGTTATCCAGATTTTCGTTACTCTAATGGATGATAGCCTTGTCATTATAGAAGGCAGTCTCTTGTCGAAATTTTTGTTACTCCATTGGATGGTAGCCTTGTAATTATGGAAGGTAGTCTGTTGTCAACAATTTTGTTATTCTAATGGATGGTAGACTTGTCATTGTGGAAGGTAGTTTGTTGTCGTGATTTTAGTTACTCCAATGGATAGTATCCTTGTCATTATTGAAGGTAGTATGTTGTCGATATCTTTGTTACTCCAATGTATGGTAGCCTTGTCATTATGGAATGTAGTTTGTTGTCGAGATTTTTGTTACTCCAAAGGATGGTAGCCTTGTCAGTATGGAAGGTAGTCTCTTGTTGATATTTCTGTTACTCCAACGGATGGTAGCTTTGTCATTATGGAAGGTAGTTTACTGTCCCGATTTTTGTTACTCAAATGGATGGTAGCCTTGTCATTATGGAAGGTTGTTTGTCGTTGTGATTTCTGTTACTCCAATGGCTGGTAGCCTTGTCATTATGGAAGGTAGTATGTTGTTCAGATTTTTGTTACACAAATGGATTGTAGACTTTTCATTATGGAAGGTAGTCTGTTGTCGAGATTTTTGTTACTCCATTGGATTGTAGCCTTGTCATTATGAAAGGTAGTCATTTGTCGATATTTTTATTACTCCAATGGATGGTAGCTTTGTCATTATGGAAGGTAGTCAGTTGTCGTGATTTTTGTTACTCCATTGGATGGTAGCCTTGTCATTATGGAAGGTAGTCTGTTGTCGAGATTTTTATTATTCCAAGTGATTGTAGACTTGTCATTATGGAAGGTAGTCTGATGTCGAGATTTTTGCTACTCCAATTGATGGTAGCCTTTTCATTATGGAAGGTAGTCTGTTGTCGAGATTTTTGTTATTACATTGGTGGTTCCCTTGTCATTATGGAAGGTAGTTTGTTGTCGAGATTTTTGTTACTCCAATGGATGGTACACTTGTCATTATGGAAGGTAGTCTATTGTCGAGATTTTTGTTACTCCAATTGATGGTAGCTATTTCATTATGGAAGGTAGTCTGTTGTCGAGATTTTTGTTATTCCATTGAATGTTAGCCTTGTCATTATGGAAGGTAGTCTGTTGTCGAGATTTTTGTTACTCCAATGGATGGTACCCTTGTCATTATGGAAGGTAGTCTGTTGTCGAGATTTTTGTTACTCCAATGGATGGTAGCCTTGTCATTATGGAAGGTAGTCAGTTGTCGAGATTTTTGTTACTCCATTGGATGGTAGCCTTGTCATTATGGAAGGTAGTCTATTGTCGAGATTTTTATTATTCCAATGGAATGTAGACTTGTCATAATTGAAGGTAGTCTGTTGTCGAGATTTTTTTTACTCCAATTGATGGTAGCCTTTTCATTATGGAAGGTAGTCTGTTGTCGAGATTTTTGTTACTCCATTGGATGGTACCCTTGTCATTATGGAAGGTAGTCTCTTGTTGACATTTTTGTTGCTCAAATGGATGGTAGCCTTGTCATTATGGAAGGTTGTCTGTTGTCCCGATTTTTGTTACTCAAATGGATGGTAGCCTTGTCATTATGGAAGGTTGTCTGTCGTTGTGATTTCTGTTACTCCAATGGATGGTAGCCTTGTCGTAATGGAAGGTAGTCTGTTGTCGAGATTTTTGTTATTCCAATGAATGGTAGCCTTGTCATTATGGAAGGTAGTCTGTTGTCGTGATTTTTGTTACTCCAATTGATTATAGCCTTGTCATTATGGAAGGTAGTCTGTTGTCGAGATTTTTGTTATTCCAATGGATTGTAGCCATGTCATTATGAAAGGTAGTCTGTTGTCGAGATTTTTGTTATTCCAATGGATGGTAGACTTGTCATTATGGAAGGTAGTCTGTTGTCGAGATTTTTTCTACTCCAATTGATGGTAGCCTTTTCTTTATGGAAGGTAGTCTGTTGTCGAGATTTTTGTTATTCCATTGGATGGTACCCTTGTCATTATGGAAGGTAGTTTGTTGTCGAGATTTTTGTTACTCCAATGGATGGTACCCTTGTCATTATGGAAGGTAGTCTGTTGTCGAGATTTTTGTTACTCCAATTGATGGTAGCCTTTTCATTATGGAAGGTAGTCTGTTGTCGTGATTTTTATTACTTCAATGGATGGTAGCCTTGTCATTATGGAAGGTAGTATGTTGTTGATATCTTTGTTACTTCAATGGATGGTTTCCTTCTCATTATGGAAGGTAGTCTTTTGTCGAGATTTTTGTTACTCCAATGGATGGTAGCCTTGTCATTATGGAAGGTAGTCTCTTGTTTACATTTTTGTTGCTCCAATGGATGGTAGCCTTGTCATTATGGAAGGCAGTATGTTCTCCTGATTTTTGTTACTCTAATTGATGGTAGCCTTGTCATTATGGAAGGTAGTCTGTAGTTGTGATTTCTGTTACTCCAATGGATGGTTGCCTTGTCATTATGGATGGTAGTCTGTTATCCAGATTTTCGTTACTCTAATGGATGATAGCCTTGTCATTATAGAAGGAAGTCTCTTGTCGAAATTTTTGTTACTCCATTGGATGGTAGCCTTGTAATTATGGAAGGTAGTCTGTTGTCAACAATTTTGTTATTCTAATGGATGGTAGACTTGTCATTGTGGAAGGTAGTTTGTTGTCGTGATTTTAGTTACTCCAATGGATAGTATCCTTATCATTATTGAAGGTAGTATGTTGTCGATATCTTTGTTACTCCAATGTATGGTAGCCTTGTCATTATGGAAAGTAGTTTGTTGTCGAGATTTTTGTTACTCCAAAGGATGGTAGCCTTGTCAGTATGGAAGGTAGTCTCTTGTTGATATTTCTGTTACTCCAACGGATGGTAGCTTTGTCATTATGGAAGGTAGTTTACTGTCCCGATTTTTGTTACTCAAATGGATGGTAGCCTTGTCATTATGGAAGGTTGTTTGTCGTTGTGATTTCTGTTACTCCAATGGCTGGTAGCCTTGTCATTATGGAAGGTAGTATGTTGTTCAGATTTTTGTTACACAAATGGATTGTAGACTTTTCATTATGGAAGGTAGTCTGTTGTCGAGATTTTTGTTACTCCATTGGATTGTAGCCTTGTCATTATGAAAGGTAGTCATTTGTCGATATTTTTATTACTCCAATGGATGGTAGCTTTGTCATTATGGAAGGTAGTCAGTTGTCGTGATTTTTGTTACTCCATTGGATGGTAGCCTTGTCATTATGGAAGGTAGTCTGTTGTCAAGATTTTTATTATTCCAAGTGATTGTAGACTTGTCATTATGGAAGGTAGTCTGTTGTCGAGATTTTTGCTACTCCAATTGATGGTAGCCTTTTCATTATGGAAGGTAGTCTGTTGTCGAGATTTTTGTTATTCCATTGGTGGTACCCTTGTCATTATGGAAGGTAGTTTGTTGTCGAGATTTTTGTTACTCCAATGGATGGTACACTTGTCATTATGGAAGGTAGTCTGTTGTCGAGATTTTTGTTACTCCAATTGATGGTAGCCTTTTCATTATGGAAGGTAGTCTGTTGTCGAGATTTTTGTTATTCCATTGAATGTTAGCCTTGTCATTATGGAAGGTAGTCTGTTGTCGAGATTTTTGTTACTCCAATGGATGGTACCCTTGTCATTATGGAAGGTAGTCTGTTGTCGAGATTTTTGTTACTCCAATGGATGGTAGCCTTGTCATTATGGAAGGTAGTCAGTTGTCGAGATTTTTGTTACTCCATTGGATGGTAGCCTTGTCATTATGGAAGGTAGTCTATTGTCGAGATTTTTATTATTCCAATGGAATGTAGACTTGTCATAATTGAAGGTAGTCTGTTGTCGAGATTTTTTTTACTCCAATTGATGGTAGCCTTTTCATTATGGAAGGTAGTCTGTTGTCGAGATATTTGTTACTCCATTGGATGGTACCCTTGTCATTATGAAAGGTAGTCTCTTGTTGAAATTTTTGTTGCTCCAATAGATGGTAGCCTTGTCATTATGGAAGGTAGTCTGTTGTCCCGATTTTTGTTACTCAAATGGATGGTAGCCTTGTCATTATGGAAGGTTGTCTGTCGTTGTGATTTCTGTTACTCCAATGGATGGTCGCCTTGTCGTAATGGAAGGTAGTCTGTTGTCGAGATTTTTGTTATTCCAATGAATGGTAGCCTTGTCATTATGGAAGGTAGTCTGTTGTCGTGATTTTTGTTACTCCAATTGATTGTAGCCTTGTCATTATGGAAGGTAGTCTCTTGTTGACATTTTTGTTACTCTAATGGATGGTAGCCTTGTCATTATGGAAGGTAGTCTGTTGTCCCGATTTTTGTTACTCTAATGGATGGTAGCCTTGTCATTATGAAAGGTAGTCTGTTGTCGAGATTTTTGTTATTCCAATGGATTGTAGCCTTGTGATTATGAAAGGTAGTCTGTTGTCGAGATTTTTGTTATTCCAATGGATGGTAGACTTGTCATTATGGAAGGTAGTCTGTTGTGGAGATTTTTGCTACTCCAATTGATGGTAGCCTTTTCATTATGGAAGGTAGTCTGTTGTCGAGATTTTTGTTATTCCATTGGATGGTACCCTTGTCATTATGGAAGGTAGTTTGTTGTCGAGATTTTAGTTACTCCAATGGATGGTACCCTTGTCATTATGGAAGGTAGTCTGTTGTCGAGATTTTTGTTACTCCAATTGATGGTAGCCTTTTCATTATGGAAGGTAGTCTGTTGTCGAGATTTTTGTTATTCCATTGAATGGTAGTCTTGTCATTATGGAAGGTAGTCTGTTGTCGAGATTTTTGTTACTCCAATGGATGGTACCCTTGTCATTATGGAAGGTAGTCTGTTGTCGAGACTTTTGTTACTCCAATGGATGGTACCCTTTTCATTATGGAAGGTAGTCAGTTGTCGAGATTTTTGTTACTCCATTGGATGGTAGCCTTGTCATTATGGAAGGTAGTCTATTGTCGAGATTATTATTATTCCAATGGAATGTAGACTTGTCATAATTGAAGGTAGTATGTTGTCGAGATTTTTTTTACTCCAATTGATGGTAGCCTTTTCATTATGGAAGGTAGTCTGTTGTCGAGATTTTTGTTACTCCATTGGATGGTACCCTTGTCATTATGGAAGGTAGTCTCTTGTTGACATTTTTGTTGCTCCAATAGATGGTAGCCTTGTCATTATGGAAGGTAGTCTGTTGTCCCGATTTTTGTTACTCAAATGGATGGTAGCCTTGTCATTATGGAAGGTTGTCTGTCGTTGTGATTTCTGTTACTCCAATGGATGGTAGCCTTGTCGTAATGGAAGGTAGTCTGTTGTCGAGATTTTTGTTACTCCATTGGATGGTACCCTTGTCATTATGGAAGGTAGTCTCTTGTTGACATTGTTGTTGCTCCAATGGATGGTAGCCTTGTCATTATGGAAGGCAGTATGTTCTCCTGATTTTTGTTACTCTAATTGATGGTAGCCTTGTCATTATGGAAGGTAGTCTGTAGTTGTGATTTCTGTTACTCCAATGGATGGTTGCCTTGTCATTATGGATGGTAGTCTGTTATCCAGATTTTCGTTACTCTAATGGATGATAGCCTTGTCATTATAGAAGGCAGTCTCTTGTCGAAATTTTTGTTACTCCATTGGATGGTAGCCTTGTAATTATGGAAGGTAGTCTGTTGTCAACAATTTTGTTATTCTAATGGATGGTAGACTTGTCATTGTGGAAGGTAGTTTGTTGTCGTGATTTTAGTTACTCCAATGGATAGTATCCTTGTCATTATTGAAGGTAGTATGTTGTCGATATCTTTGTTACCTCAATGTATGGTAGCCTTGTCATTATGGAATGTAGTTTGTTGTCGAGATTTTTGTTACTCCAAAGGATGGTAGCCTTGTCAGTATGGAAGGTAGTCTCTTGTTGATATTTCTGTTACTCCAACGGATGGTAGCTTTGTCATTATGGAAGGTAGTTTACTGTCCCGATTTTTGTTACTCAAATGGATGGTAGCCTTGTCATTATGGAAGGTTGTTTGTCGTTGTGATTTCTGTTACTCCAATGGCTGGTAGCCTTGTCATTATGGAAGGTAGTATGTTGTTCAGATTTTTGTTACACAAATGGATTGTAGACTTTTCATTATGGAAGGTAGTCTGTTGTCGAGATTTTTGTTACTCCATTGGATTGTAGCCTTGTCATTATGAAAGGTAGTCATTTGTCGATATTTTTATTACTCCAATGTATGGTAGCCTTGTCATTATGGAAGGTAGTCAGTTGTCGTGATTTTTGTTACTCCATTGGATGGTAGCCTTGTCATTATGGAAGGTAGTCTGTTGTCGAGATTTTTATTATTCCAAGTGATTGTAGACTTGTCATTATGGAAGGTAGTCTGTTGTCGAGATTTTTGCTACTCCAATTTATGGTAGCCTTTTCATTATGGAAGGTAGTCTGTTGTCGAGATTTTTGTTATTCCATTGGTGGTACCCTTGTCATTATGGAAGGTAGTTTGTTGTCGAGATTTTTGTTACTCCAATGGATGGTACACTTGTCATTATGGAAGGTAGTCTGTTGTCGAGATTTTTGTTACTCCAATTGATGGTAGCCTTTTCATTATGGAAGGTAGTCTGTTGTCGAGATTTTTGTTATTCCATTGAATGTTAGCCTTGTCATTATGGAAGGTAGTCTGTTGTCGAGATTTTTGTTACTCCAATGGATGGTACCCTTGTCATTATGGAAGGTAGTCTGTTGTCGAGATTTTTGTTACTCCAATGGATGGTAGCCTTGTCATTATGGAAGGTAGTCAGTTGTCGAGATTTTTGTTACTCCATTGGATGGTAGCCTTGTCATTTCGGAAGGTAGTCTATTGTCGAGATTTTTATTATTCCAATGGAATGTAGACTTGTCATAATTGAAGGTAGTCTGTTGTCGAGATTTTTTTTACTCCAATTGATGGTAGCCTTTTCATTATGGAAGGTAGTCTGTTGTCGAGATTTTTGTTACTCCATTGGATGGTACCCTTGTCATTATGGAAGGTAGTCTCTTGTTGAAATTTTTGTTGCTCCAATGGATTGTAGCCTTGTCATTATGGAAGGTAGTCTGTTGTCCCGATTTTTGTTACTCAAATGGATGGTAGCCTTGTCATTATGGAAGGTTGTCTGTCGTTGTGATTTCTGTTACTCCAATGGATGGTAGCCTTGTCGTAATGGAAGGTAGTCTGTTGTCGAGATTTTTGTTATTCCAATGAATGGTAGCCTTGTCATTATGGAAGGTAGTCTGTTGTTGTGATTTTTGTTACTCCAATTGATTGTAGCCTTGTCATTATGGAAGGTAGTCTCTTGTTGACATTTTTGTTACTCTAATGGATGGTAGCCTTGTCATTATGGAAGGTAGTCTGTTGTCCCGATTTTTGTTACTCTAATGGATGGTAGCCTTGTCATTATGAAAGGTAGTCTGTTGTCGAGATTTTTGTTATTCCAATGGATTGTAGCCTTGTGATTATGAAAGGTAGTCTGTTGTCGAGATTTTTGTTATTCCAATGGATGCTAGACTTGTCATTATGGAAGGTAGTCTGTTGTGGAGATTTTTGCTACTCCAATTGATGGTAGCCTTTTCATTATGGAAGGTAGTCTGTTATCGAGATTTTTGTTATTCCATTGGATGGTACCCTTGTCATTATGGAAGGTAGTTTGTTGTCGAGATTTTAGTTACTCCAATGGATGGTACCCTTGTCATTATGGAAGGTAGTCTGTTGTCGAGATTTTTGTTACTCCAATTGATGGTAGCCTTTTCATTATGGAAGGTAGTCTGTTGTCGAGATTTTTGTTATTCCATTGAATGGTAGTCTTGTCATTATGGAAGGTAGTCTGTTGTCGAGATTTTTGTTACTCCAATGGATGGTACCCTTGTCATTATGGAAGGTAGTCTGTTGTCGAGACTTTTGTTACTCCAATGGATGGTACCCTTTTCATTATGGAAGGTAGTCAGTTGTCGAGATTTTTGTTACTCCATTGGATGGTAGCCTGGTCATTATGGAAGGTAGTCTATTGTCGAGATTATTATTATTCCAATGGAATGTAGACTTGTCATAATTGAAGGTAGTCTGTTGTCGAGATTTTTTTTACTCCAATTGATGGTAGCCTTTTCATTATGGAAAGTAGTCTGTTGTCGAGATTTTTGTTACTCCATTGGATGGTACCCTTGTCATTATGGAAGGTAGTCTCTTGTTGACATTTTTGTTGCTCCAATGGATGGTAGCCTTGTCATTATGGAAGGTTGTCTGTCGTTGTGATTTCTGTTACTCCAATGGATGGTAGCCTTGTCGTAATGGAAGGTAGTCTGTTGTCGAGATTTTTGTTACTCCATTGGATGGTACCCTTGTCATTATGGAAGGTAGTCTCTTGTTGACATTTTTGTTGCTCCAATGGATGGTAGCCTTGTCATTATGGAAGGTAGTCTGTTGTCCCGATTTTTGTTACTCAAATGGATGGTAGCCTTGTCATTATGGAAGGTTGTCTGTTGTTGTGATTTCTGTTACTCCAATGGATGGTAGCCTTGTCATAATGGAAGGTAGTCTATTGTCGAGATTTTTGTTATTCCAATGAATGGTAGCCTTGTCATTATAGAAGGTAGTCTGTTGTCGTGATTTTTGTTACTCCAATTGATTGTAGCCTTGTCATTATGGAAGGTAGTCTCTTGTTGACATTTTTGTTACTCCAATGGATGGTAGCCTTGTCTTTATGGAAGGTAGTCTGTTGTCCCGATTTTTGTTACTCTAATGGATGGTAGCCTTGTCATTATGAAAGGTAGTCTATTGTCGAGATTTTTGTTATTCCAATGGATTGTAGCCTTGTCATTATGAAAGGTAGACTGTTTTCGAGATTTTTGTTATTCCAATGGATGGTAGACTTGTTATTATGGAAGGTAGTCTGTTGTCGAGATTTTTGTAAGTCCAATGGATGGTACCCTTGTCATTATGGAAGGTAGTCTGTTGTCGATATTTTTTTTACTGAAATAGATGGTAGCTTTGTAATTATGGAAGGTAGTCTTTTGTCTAGATTTTTGTTACTCCATTGGATGGTAGCCTTGTCATTATCGAAGATAGTTTGTTGTCGAGATTTTTGTTATTCCAATGGATGGTAGCCTCGTCATTATGAAAGGTAGTATGTTGTCGTTATTTTTATTACTTCAATGGATGGTAGCCTTTTCATTATGGAAGGTAGTATGTTGTTGATATCTTTGTTACTTCAATGGATGGTTGCCTTCTCATTATGGAAGGTAGTCTTTTGTCGAGATTTTTGTTACTCCAGTGGATGGTAGCCTTGTCATTATGGAAGGTAGTCTCTTGTTTACATTTTTGTTGCTCCAATGGATGGTAGCCTTGTCATTATGGAAGGTAGTATGTTCTCCTGATTTTTGTTACTCTAATTGATGGTAGCCTTGTCATTATGGAAGGTAGTCTGTAGTTGTGATTTCTGTTACTCCAATGGATGGTTGCCTTGTCATTATGGATGGTAGTCTGTTATCCAGATTTTCATTACTCTAATGGATGATAGCCTTGTCATTATAGAAGGCAGTCTCTTGTCGAAATTTTTGTTACTCCATTGGATGGTAGCCTTGTAATTATGGAAGGTAGTCTGTTGTCAACAATTTTGTTATTCTAATGGATGGTAGACTTGTCATTGTGGAAGGTAGTTTGTTGTCGTGATTTTTGTTACTCCAATGGATAGTATCCTTGTCATTATTGAAGGTAGTATGTTGTCGATATCTTTGTTACTCCAATGTATGGTAGCCTTGTCATTATGGAAAGTAGTTTGTTGTCGAGATTTTTGTTACTCCAAAGGATGGTAGCTTTGTCATTATGGAAGGTAGTTTATTGTCCCGATTTTTGTTACTCAAATGGATGGTAGCCTTGTCATTATGGAAGGTTGTTTGTCGTTGTGATTTCTGTTACTCCAATGGCTGGTAGCCTTGTCATTATGGAAGGTAGTATGTTGTTCAGATTTTTGTTACACAAATGGATTGTAGACTTTTCATTATGGAAGGTAGTCTGTTGTCGAGATTTTTGTTACTCCATTGGATTGTAGCCTTGTCATTATGAAAGGTAGTCATTTGTCGATATTTTTATTACTCCAATGGATGGTAGCCTTGTCATTATGGAAGGTAGTCACTTGTCGTGATTTTTGTTACTCCATTGGATGGTAGCCTTGTCATTATGGAAGGTAGTCTGTTGTCGAGATTTTTATTATTCCAAGTGATTGTAGACTTGTCATTATGGAAGGTAGTTTGTTGTCGAGATTTTTGCTACTCCAATTGATGGTAGCCTTTTCATTATGGAAGGTAGTCTGTTGTCGAGATTTTTGTTATTCCATTGGTGGTACCCTTGTCATTATGGAAGGTAGTTTGTTGTCGAGATTTTTGTTACTCCAATGGATGGTACACTTGTCATTATGGAAGGTAGTCTGTTGTCGAGATTTTTGTTACTCCAATTGATGGTAGCCTTTTCATTATGGAAGGTAGTCTGTTGTCGAGATTTTTGTTATTCCATTGAATGGTAGCCTTGTCATTATGGAAGGTAGTCTGTTGTCGAGATTTTTGTTATTCTAATGGATGGTACCCTTGTCATTATGGAAGGTAGTCTGTTTTCGAGATTTTTGTTACTCCAATGGATGGTAGCCTTGTCATTATGGAAGGTAGTCAGTTGTCGATATTTTTGTTACTTCATTGGATGGTAGCCTTGTCATTATGAAAGGTAGTCTATTGTCGAGATTTTTATTATTCCAATGGAATGTAGACTTGTCATAATTGAAGGTAGTCTGTTGTCGAGATTTTTTTTACTCCAATTGATGGTAGCCTTTTCATTATGGAAGGTAGTCTGTTGTCGAGATTTTTGTTACTCCATTGGATGGTACCCTTGTCATTATGGAAGGTAGTCTCTTGTTGAAATTTTTGTTGCTCCAATGGATGGTAGCCTTGTCATTATGGAAGGTAGTCTGTTGTCCCGATTTTTGTTACTCAAATGGATGGTACCCTTGTCATTATGGAAGGTTGTCTGTCGTTGTGATTTCTGTTACTCCAATGGATGGTTGCCTTGTCGTAATGGAATGTAGTCTGTTGTCAAGATTTTTGTTATTCCAATGAATGGTAGCCTTGTCATTATGGAAGGTAGTCTGTTGTCGTGATTTTTGTTACTCCAATTGATTATAGCCTTGTCATTATGGAAGGTAGTCTCTTGTTGACATTTTTGTTACTCTAATGGATGGTAGCCTTGTCATTATGCAAGGTAGTCTGTTGTCCCGATTTTTGTTACTCTAATGGATGGTAGCCTTGTCATTATGAAAGGTAGTTTGTTGTCGAGATTTTTGTTATTCCAATGGATTGTAGCCTTGTGATTATGAAAGGTAGTCTGTTGTCGAGATTTTTGTTATTCCAATGGATGGTAGACTTGTCATTATGGAAGGTAGTCTGTTATGGAGATTTTTGCTACTCCAATTGATGGTAGCCTTTTCATTATGGAAGGTAGTCTGTTGTCGAGATTTTTGTTATTCCATTGGATGGTACCCTTGTCATTATGGAAGGTAGTTTGTTGTCGAGATTTTAGTTACTCCAATGGATGGTACCCTTGTCATTATGGAAGGTAGTCTGTTGTCGAGATTTTTGTTACTCCAATTGATGGTAGCCTTTTCATTATGGAAGGTAGTCTGTTGTCGAGATTTTTGTTATTCCATTGAATGGTAGTCTTGTCATTATGGAAGGTAGTCTATTGTCGAGATTTTTGTTACTCCAATGGATGGTACCCTTGTCATTATGGAAGGTAGTCTGTTGTCGAGACTTTTGTTACTCCAATGGATGGTAGCCTTGTCATTATGGAAGGTAGTCAGTTGTCGAGATTTTTGTTACTCCATTGGATGGTAGCCTTGTCATTATGGAAGGTAGTCTATTGTCGAGATTATTATTATTCCAATGGAATGTAGACTTGTCATAATTGAAGGTAGTCTGTTGTCGAGATTTTTTTTACTCCAATTGATGGTAGCCTTTTCATTATGGAAGGTAGTCTGTTGTCGAGATTTTTGTTACTCCATTGGATGGTACCCTTGTCATTATGGAAGGTAGTCTCTTGTTGACATTTTTGTTGCTCCAATGGATGGTAGCCTTGTCATTCTGGAAGGTAGTCTGTTGTCCCGATTTTTGTTACTCAAATGGATGGTAGCCTTGTCATTATGGAAGGTTGTCTGTTGTTGTGATTTCTGTTACTCCAATGGATGGTAGCCTTGTCATAATGGAAGGTAGTCTATTGTCGAGATTTTTGTTATTCCAATGAATGGTAGCCTTGTCATTATAGAAGGTAGTCTATTGTCGTGATTTTTGTTACTCCAATTGATTGTAGCCATGTCATTATGGAAGGTAGTCTCTTGTTGACATTTTTGTTACTCCAATGGATGGTAGCCTTGTCATTATGGAAGGTAGTCTGTTGTCCTGATTTTTGTTACTCTAATGGATGGTAGCCTTGTCATTATGAAAGGTAGTCTGTTGTCGATATTTTTGTTATTCCAATGGATTGTAGCCTTGTCATTATGAAAGGTAGTCTGTTTTCGAGATTTTTGTTATTCCAATGGATGGTAGACTTGTTATTATGGAAGGAAGTCTGTTGTCGAGATTTTTGTAACTCCAATGGATGGTACCCTTGTCATTATGGAAGGTAGTCTGTTGTCGATATTTTTTTTACTAAAATGGATGGTAGCTTTGTAATTATGGAAGGTAGTCTTTTGTCGAGATTTTTGTTACTCCATTGGATGGTAGCCTTGTCATTATCGAAGATAGTTTGTTGTCGAGATTTTTGTTATTCCAATGGATGGTAGCCTCGTCATTATGAAAGGTAGTATGTTGTCGTGATTTTTATTACTTCAATGGATGGTAGCCTTTTCATTATGGAAGGTAGTATGTTGTTGATATCTTTGTTACTTCAATGGATGGTAGCCTTGTCATTATGGAAGGTAGTATGTTCTCCTGATTTTTGTTACTCTAATTGATGGTAGCCTTGTCATTATGGAAGGTAGTCTGTAGTTGTGATTTCTGTTACTCCAATGGATGGTTGCCTTGTGATTATGGATGGTAGTCTGTTATCCAGATTTTCATTACTCTAATGGATGATAGCCTTGTCATTATAGAAGGCAGTCTCTTGTCGAAATTTTTGTTACTCCATTGGATGGTAGCCTTGTAATTATGGAAGGTAGTCTGTTGTCAACAATTTTGTTATTCTAATGGATGGTAGACTTGTCATTGTGGAAGGTAGTTTGTTGTCGTGATTTTTGTTACTCCAATGGATAGTATCCTTGTCATTATTGAAGGTAGTATGTTGTCGATATCTTTGTTACTCCAATGTATGGTAGCCTTGTCATTATGGAAAGTAGTTTGTTGTCGAGATTTTTGTTACTCCAAAGGATGGTAGCTTTGTCATTATGGAAGGTAGTTTATTGTCCCGATTTTTGTTACTCAAATGGATGGTAGCCTTGTCATTATGGAAGGTTGTTTGTCGTTGTGATTTCTGTTACTCCAATGGCTGGTAGCCTTGTCATTATGGAAGGTAGTATGTTGTTCAGATTTTTGTTACACAAATGGATTGTAGACTTTTCATTATGGAAGGTAGTCTGTTGTCGAGATTTTTGTTACTCCATTGGATTGTAGCCTTGTCATTATGAAAGGTAGTCATTTGTCGATATTTTTATTACTCCAATGGATGGTAGCCTTGTCATTATGGAAGGTAGTCACTTGTCGTGATTTTTGTTACTCCATTGGATGGTAGCCTTGTCATTATGGAAGGTAGTCTGTTGTCGAGATTTTTATTATTCCAAGTGATTGTAGACTTGTCATTATGGAAGGTAGTTTGTTGTCGAGATTTTTGCTACTCCAATTGATGGTAGCCTTTTCATTATGGAAGGTAGTCTGTTGTCGAGATTTTTGTTATTCCATTGGTGGTACCCTTGTCATTATGGAAGGTAGTTTGTTGTCGAGATTTTTGTTACTCCAATGGATGGTACACTTGTCATTATGGAAGGTAGTCTGTTGTCGAGATTTTTGTTACTCCAATTGATGGTAGCCTTTTCATTATGGAAGGTAGTCTGTTGTCGAGATTTTTGTTATTCCATTGAATGGTAGCCTTGTCATTATGGAAGGTAGTCTGTTGTCGAGATTTTTGTTATTCTAATGGATGGTACCCTTGTCATTATGGAAGGTAGTCTGTTTTCGAGATTTTTGTTACTCCAATGGATGGTAGCCTTGTCATTATGGAAGGTAGTCAGTTGTCGATATTTTTGTTACTTCATTGGATGGTAGCCTTGTCATTATGAAAGGTAGTCTATTGTCGAGATTTTTATTATTCCAATGGAATGTAGACTTGTCATAATTGAAGGTAGTCTGTTGTCGAGATTTTTTTTACTCCAATTGATGGTAGCCTTTTCATTATGGAAGGTAGTCTGTTGTCGAGATTTTTGTTACTCCATTGGATGGTACCCTTGTCATTATGGAAGGTAGTCTCTTGTTGAAATTTTTGTTGCTCCAATGGATGGTAGCCTTGTCATTATGGAAGGTAGTCTGTTGTCCCGATTTTTGTTACTCAAATGGATGGTACCCTTGTCATTATGGAAGGTTGTCTGTCGTTGTGATTTCTGTTACTCCAATGGATGGTTGCCTTGTCGTAATGGAATGTAGTCTGTTGTCAAGATTTTTGTTATTCCAATGAATGGTAGCCTTGTCATTATGGAAGGTAGTCTGTTGTCGTGATTTTTGTTACTCCAATTGATTATAGCCTTGTCATTATGGAAGGTAGTCTCTTGTTGACATTTTTGTTACTCTAATGGATGGTAGCCTTGTCATTATGCAAGGTAGTCTGTTGTCCCGATTTTTGTTACTCTAATGGATGGTAGCCTTGTCATTATGAAAGGTAGTTTGTTGTCGAGATTTTTGTTATTCCAATGGATTGTAGCCTTGTGATTATGAAAGGTAGTCTGTTGTCGAGATTTTTGTTATTCCAATGGATGGTAGACTTGTCATTATGGAAGGTAGTCTGTTATGGAGATTTTTGCTACTCCAATTGATGGTAGCCTTTTCATTATGGAAGGTAGTCTGTTGTCGAGATTTTTGTTATTCCATTGGATGGTACCCTTGTCATTATGGAAGGTAGTTTGTTGTCGAGATTTTAGTTACTCCAATGGATGGTACCCTTGTCATTATGGAAGGTAGTCTGTTGTCGAGATTTTTGTTACTCCAATTGATGGTAGCCTTTTCATTATGGAAGGTAGTCTGTTGTCGAGATTTTTGTTATTCCATTGAATGGTAGTCTTGTCATTATGGAAGGTAGTCTGTTGTCGAGATTTTTGTTACTCCAATGGATGGTACCCTTGTCATTATGGAAGGTAGTCTGTTGTCGAGACTTTTGTTACTCCAATGGATGGTAGCCTTGTCATTATGGAAGGTAGTCAGTTGTCGAGATTTTTGTTACTCCATTGGATGGTAGCCTTGTCATTATGGAAGGTAGTCTATTGTCGAGATTATTATTATTCCAATGGAATGTAGACTTGTCATAATTGAAGGTAGTCTGTTGTCGAGATTTTTTTTACTCCAATTGATGGTAGCCTTTTCATTATGGAAGGTAGTCTGTTGTCGAGATTTTTGTTACTCCATTGGATGGTACCCTTGTCATTATGGAAGGTAGTCTCTTGTTGACATTTTTGTTGCTCCAATGGATGGTAGCCTTGTCATTCTGGAAGGTAGTCTGTTGTCCCGATTTTTGTTACTCAAATGGATGGTAGCCTTGTCATTATGGAAGGTTGTCTGTTGTTGTGATTTCTGTTACTCCAATGGATGGTAGCCTTGTCATAATGGAAGGTAGTCTATTGTCGAGATTTTTGTTATTCCAATGAATGGTAGCCTTGTCATTATAGAAGGTAGTCTATTGTCGTGATTTTTGTTACTCCAATTGATTGTAGCCATGTCATTATGGAAGGTAGTCTCTTGTTGACATTTTTGTTACTCCAATGGATGGTAGCCTTGTCATTATGGAAGGTAGTCTGTTGTCCTGATTTTTGTTACTCTAATGGATGGTAGCCTTGTCATTATGAAAGGTAGTCTGTTGTCGATATTTTTGTTATTCCAATGGATTGTAGCCTTGTCATTATGAAAGGTAGTCTGTTTTCGAGATTTTTGTTATTCCAATGGATGGTAGACTTGTTATTATGGAAGGAAGTCTGTTGTCGAGATTTTTGTAACTCCAATGGATGGTACCCTTGTCATTATGGAAGGTAGTCTGTTGTCGATATTTTTTTTACTAAAATGGATGGTAGCTTTGTAATTATGGAAGGTAGTCTTTTGTCGAGATTTTTGTTACTCCATTGGATGGTAGCCTTGTCATTATCGAAGATAGTTTGTTGTCGAGATTTTTGTTATTCCAATGGATGGTAGCCTCGTCATTATGAAAGGTAGTATGTTGTCGTGATTTTTATTACTTCAATGGATGGTAGCCTTTTCATTATGGAAGGTAGTATGTTGTTGATATCTTTGTTACTTCAATGGATGGTTGCCTTCTCATTATGGAAGGTAGTCTTTTGTCGAGATTTTTGTTACTCCAATGGATGGTAGCCTTGTCATTATGGAAGGTAGTCTCTTGTTTACTTTTTTTTTTTGCTCCAATGGATGGTAGCCTTGTCATTATGGAAGGTAGTATGTTCTCCTGATTTTTGTTACTCTAATTGATGGTAGTCTTGTCATTATGGAAGGTAGTTTGTAGTTGTGATTTCTGTTACTCCAATGGATGGTTGCCTTGTCATTATGGATGGTTGTCTGTTATCCAGATTTTTGTTACCCTAATGGATGGTAGCCTTGTCATTATAGAAGGCAGTCTCTTGTCGAAATTTTTGTTACTCCATTGGATGGTAGCCTTGTAATTATGGAAGGTAGTCTGTTGTCAACAATTTTGTTATTCTAATGGATGGTAGACTTGTCATTGTTGAAGGTAGTTTGTTGTCGTGATTTTTGTTACTCCAATGGATAGTATCCTTGTCATTATTGAAGGTAGTATGTTGTCGATATCTTTGTTACTCCAATGTATGGTAGCCTTGTCATTATGGAATGTAGTTTGTTGTCGAGATATTTGTTACTCCAAAGGATGGTAGCCTTGTTAGTATGGAAGGTAGTCTATTGTTGATATTTCTGTTACTCCAACGGATGGTAGCTTTGTCATTATGGAAGGTAGTCTATTGTCCCGATTTTTGTTACTCAAATGGATGGTAGCCTTGTCATTATGGAAGGTTGTCTGTCGTTGTGATTTCTGTTACTTCAATGGATGGTAGCCTTGTCATTATGGAAGGTAGTATATTGTTCAGATTTTTGTTACACAAATGGATTGTAGACTTTTCATTATGGAGGGTAGTCTGTTGTCGATATTTTTGTTACTCCATAGGATTGTAGCCTTGTCATTATGAAAGGTAGTCATTTGTCGATATTTTTATTACTCCAATGGATGGAAGCCTTGTCATTATGGAAGGTAGTCAGTTGTCGAGATTTTTGTTACTCCATTGGATGGTAGCCTTGTTATTATGGAAGGTAGTCTGTTGTCGAGATTTTTATTATTCCAAGTGATTGTAGACTTGTCATTATGGAAGGTAGTCTGTTGTCGAGATTTTTGCTACTCCAATTGATGGTAGCCTTTTCATTATGGAAGGTAGTCTGTTGTCGAAATTTTTGTTATTCCATTGGATGGTACCCTTGTCATTATGGAAGGTAGTTTGTTGTCGAGATTTTTGTTACTCCAATGGATGGTACACTTGTCATTATGGAAGGTAGTCTGTTGTCGAGATTTTTGTTACTCCAATTGATGGTAGCCTTTTCATTATGGAAGGTAGTCTGTTGTCTAGATTTTTGTTATTCCATTGAATGGTAGCCTTGTCATTATGGAAGGTAGTCTGTTGTCGAGATTTTTGTTACTCCAATGGATGGTACCCTTGTCATTATGGAAGGTAGTCTGTTGTCGAGATTTTTGTTACTCCAATGGATGGTAGCCTTGTCATTATGGAAGGTAGTCAGTTGTCGAGATTTTTGTTACTCCATTGGATGGTAGCCTTGTCATTATGGAAGGTAGTCTATTGTCGAGATTTTTATTATTCCAATGGAATGTAGACTTGTCATTATTGAAGGTAGTCTATTGTCGATATTTTTTTTACTCCAATTGATGGTAGCCTTTTCATTATGGAAGGTAGTCTGTTGTCGAGATATTTGTTACTCCATTTGATGGTACCCTTGTCATTATGGAAGGTAGTCTCTTGTTGACATTTTTGTTGCTCCAATGGATGGTAGCCTTGTCATTATGGAAGGTAGTCTGTTGTCCCGATTTTAGTTACTCAAATGGATGGTAGCCTTGTCATTATGGAAGGTTGTTTGTCGTTGTGATTTCTGTTACTCCAATGGATGGTAGCCTTGTCATAATGGAAGGTAGTCTGTTGTCAAGATTTTTGTTATTCCAATGAATGGTAGCCTCGTCATTATGGAAGGTAGTTTGTTGTCATGATTTTTGTTACTCCAATTTATTGTAGCCTTGTCATTATGGAAGGTAGTATGTTGTCGTGATTTTTGTTACTCAAATGGATGGTAGCCTTGTCATTATGGAAGGTTGTCTGTCGTTGTGGTTTCTGGTACTCCAATGGATGGTAGCCTTGTCATTATGGAAGGTAGTATGTTGTTCAGATTTTTGTTACACAAATGGATTGTAGACTTTTCATTATGGAAGGTAGTCTGTTGTCGATATTTTTGTTACTCCATTGGATTGTAGCCTTGTCATTATGAAAGGTAGTCATTTTTCGATATTTTTATTACTCCAATGGATGGTAGCCTTGTCATTATGGAAGGTAGTCAGTTGTCGAGAATTTTGTTACTCCATTGGATGGTAGCCTTGTCATTATGGAAGGTAGTCTGTTGTCGAGATTTTTATTATTCCAATGGATTGTAGAATTGTCATTATGGAAGGTAGTCTGTTGTCAAGATTTTTGCTACTCCAATTGATGGTAGCCTTTTCATTATGGAAGGTAGTCTGTTGTCGAGATTTTTGTTATTCCATTGGATGGTACCCTTGTCATTATGGAAGCTAGTTTGTTGTCGAGATTTTTGTTACTCCAATGGATGGTACCCTTGTCATTATGGAAGGTAGTCTGTTGTAGAGATTTTTGTTACTCCAATTGATGGTAGCCTTTTCATTATGGAAGGTAGTCTGTTGTCGAGATTTTTGTTATTCCATTGAATGGTAGCCTTGTCATTATGGAAGGTAGTCTGTTGTCGAGATTTTTGTTACTCCAATGGATGGTACCCTTGTTATTATGGAAGGTAGTCTGTTGTCGAGATTTTTGTTACTCCAATGGATGGTAGCCTTGTCATTATGGAAGGTAGTCAGTTGTCGAGATTTTTGTTACTCCATTAGATGGTAGCCTTGTCATTATGGAAGGTAGTCTATTGTCGAGATTTTTATTATTCCAATGGAATGTAGACTTGTCATAATTGAAGGTAGTCTGTTGTCGAGATTTTTTTTACTCCAATTGATGGTAGTCTTTTTATTATGGAAGGTAGTCTGTTGTCGAGATTTTTGTTACTCAAATGGATGGTAGCCTTGTCATTATGGAAGGTTGTCTGTCGTTGTGATTTCTGTTACTCCAATGGATGGTAGCCTTGTCATAATGGAAGGTAGTCTGTTGTCGAGATTTTTGTTATTCCAATGAATGGTAGCCTTGTCATTATGGAATGTAGTCTGTTGTCGTGATTTTTGTTACTCCAATTGATTG
Source organism: Vicia faba (assembly GCA_948472305.1). Classification (NCBI taxonomy): domain Eukaryota; kingdom Viridiplantae; phylum Streptophyta; class Magnoliopsida; order Fabales; family Fabaceae; genus Vicia; species Vicia faba. The sequence continues at coordinate 560,237,233 of OX451739.1, forward strand.
TAGCCTTGTCATTATGGAAGGTAGTCTCTTGTTGACATTTTTGTTACTCCAATGGATGGTAGCCTTGTCATTATGGAAGGTAGTCTGTTGTCCCGATTTTTGTTACTCTAATGGATGGTAGCCTTGTCATTATGAAAGGTAGTCTGTTGTCGAGATTTTTGTTATTCCAATGGATTGTAGCCTTGTTATTATGAAAGTTAGTCTGTTGTCGAGATTTTTGTTATTCCAATGGATGGTAGACTTGTCATTATGGAAGCTAGTCTGTTGTCGAGATTTTTGTAAGTCCAATGGATGGTACCCTTGTCATTATGGAAGGTAGTCTGTTGTCGATATTTTTTTTACTGAAATGGATGGTAGCCTTGTAATTATGGAAGGTAGTCTTTTGTCGAGATTTTTGTTACTCCATTGGATGGTAGCCTTGTCATTATCGAAGATAGTTTGTTGTCGAGATTTTTGTTATTCCAATGGATGGTAGCCTCGTCATTATGAAAGGTAGTATGTTGTCGTGATTTTTAGTACTTCAATGGATGGTAGCCTTGTCATTATGGAAGGTAGTATGTTGTTGATATCGTTGTTACTTCAATGGATGGTTGCCTTCTCATTATGGAAGGTAGTCTTTTGTCGAGATTTTTGTTACTCCAATGGATGGTACCCTTGTCATTATGGAAGGTAGTCTGTTGTCGAGATTTTTGTTACTCCGATTGATGGTAGCCTTTTCATTATGGAAGGTAGTCTGTTGTCGAGATTTTTGTTATTCCATTGAATGGTAGCCTTGTCATTATGGAAGGTGGTCTGTTGTCGAGATTTTTGTTACTCCAATGGATGGTACCCTTATCATTATGGAAGGTAGTCTGTTGTCGATATTTTTGTTACTCCAATGGATGGTAGCCTTGTCATTATGGAAGGTAGTCAGTTGTCGAGATTTTTGTTACTCCATTGGATGGTAGCCTTGTCATTATGGAAGGTAGTCTATTGTCGAGATTTTTATTATTCCAATGGAATGTAGACTTGTCATAATTGAAGGTAGTCTGTTGTCGAGATGTTTTTTACTCCAATTGATGGTAGCCTTTTCTTTATGGAAGGTAGTCTGTTGTCGAGATTTTTGTTACTCCATTGGATGGTACCCTTGTTATTATGGAAGGTAGTCTCTTGTTGACATTTTTGTTGCTCCAATGGATGGTAACCTTGTCATTATGGAAGGTAGTCTGTTGTCCCGATTTTTGTTACTCAAATGGATGGTAGCCTTGTCATTATGGAAGGTTGTCTGTCGATGTGATTTCTGTTACTCCAATGGATAGTAGCCTTGTCATAATGGAAGGTAGTCTGTTGTCGAGATTTTTGTTATTCCAATGAATGGTAGCCTTGTAATTATGGAAGGTAGTCTGTTGTCGAGATTTTTGTTACTCCAATGGATGGTTGCCTTGTCATTATGGATGGTAGTCTGTTATCCAGATTTTTATTACTCTAATGGATGGTAGCCTTGTCATTATAGAAGGCAGTCTGTTGTCGAAATTTTTGTTACTCCACTGGATGGTAGCCTTGTAATTATGGAAGGTAGTCTGTTGTCAACCATTTTGTTATTCTAATGGATGGTAGACTTGTAATTATGGAAGGTATTCTTTTGTCGAGATTTTTGTTACTCCATTGGATGGTAGCCTTGTCATTATCGAAGATAGTTTGTTGTCGAGATTTTTGTTACTCCAATGGATGGTAGCCTCGTCATTATGAAAGGTAGTTTGTTGTCGATATCTTTGTTACTCCAAAGGATGGTAGCCTTGTCAGTATGGAAGGTAGTCTCTTGTTGATATTTTGGTTACTCCAACGGATGGTAGCTTTGTCATTATGGAAGGTAGTCTATTGTCCCGATTTTTGTTACTCAAATGGATGGTAGCCTTGTCATTATGGAAGGTTGTCTGTCGTTGTGATTTCTGTTACTCCAATGGATGGTAGCCTTGTCATTATGGAAGGTAGTATGTTGTTCAGATTTTTGTTACACAAATGGATTGTAGACTTTTCATTATGGAAGGTAGTCTGTTGTCGAGATTTTTGTGACTCCATTGGATTGTAGCCATGTCATTATGAAAGGTAGTCATTTGTCGATATTTTTATTACTCCAATGGATGGTAGCCTTGTCATTATGGAAGGTAGTCAGTTGTCGAGATTTTTGTTACTCCATTGGATGGTAGCCTTGTCATTATGGAAGGTAGTCTGTTGTCCCGATTTTTGTTACTCTAATGGATGGTAGCCTTGTCATTATGAAAGGTAGTCTGTTGTCGAGATTTTTGTTATTCCAATGGATTGTAGCCTTGTCATAATGAAAGGTAGTCTGTTGTCGAGATTTTTGTTATTCCAATGGATGGTAGACTTGTCATTATGGAAGGTAGTCTGTTGTCGAGATTTTTGTAAGTCCAATGGATGGTACCCTTGTCATTATGGAAGGTAGTCTGTTGTCGATATTTTTTTTACTGAAATGGATGGTAGCCTTGTAATTATGGAAGGTAGTCTTTTGTCAGGATTTTTGTTACTCCATTGGATGGTAGCCTTGTCATTATCGAAGATAGTTTGTTGTCGAGATTTTTGTTATTCCAATGGATGGTAGCCTCGTCATTATGAAAGGTAGTATGTTGTCGTGATTTTTATTACTTCAATGGATGGTAGCCTTGTCATTATGGAAGGTAGTATGTTGTTGATATCTTTGTTACTTCAATGGATGGTTACCTTCTCATTATAGAAGGTAGTCTTTTGTCGAGATTTTTGTTACTCCAATGGATGGTAGCCTTGTCATTATGGAAGGTAGTCTCTTGTTTACATTTTTGTTGCTCCAATGGATGGTAGCCTTGTCATTAAGGAAGGTAGTATGTTCTCCTGATTTTTGTTACTCTAATTGATGGTAGCCTGGTCATTATGGAAGGTAGTCTGTAGTTGTGATTTCTGTTACTCCAATGGATGGTTGCCTTGTCATTATGGATGGTAGTCTGTTATCCAGATTTTTGTTACTCTAATGGATGGTAGCCTTGTCATTATAGAAGGCAGTCTGTTGTCGAAATTTTTGTTACTCCACTGGATGGTAGCCTTGTAATTATGGAAGGTAGTCTGTTGTCAACCATTTTGTTATTCTAATGGATGGTAGACTTGTAATTATGGAAGGTAGTCTTTTGTCGAGATTTTTGTTACTCCATTGGATGGTAGCCTTGTCATTATCGAAGATAGTTTGTTGTCGAGATTTTTGTTACTCCAATGGATGGTAGCCTCGTCATTATGAAAGGTAGTTTGTTGTCGATATCTTTGTTACTCCAAAGGATGGTAGCCTTGTCAGTATGGAAGGTAGTCTCTTGTTGATATTTTGGTTACTCCAACGGATGGTAGCTTTGTCATTATGGAAGGTAGTCTATTGTCTCGATTTTTGTTACTCAAATGGATGGTAGCCTTGTCATTATGGAAGGTTGTCTGTCGTTGTGATTTCTGTTACTCCAATGGATGGTAGCCTTGTCATTATGGAAGGTAGTATGTTGTTCAGATTTTTGTTACACAAATGGATTGTAGACTTTTCATTATGGAAGGTAGTCTGTTGTCGAGATTTTAGTTACTCCATTGGATTGTAGCCTTGTCATTATGAAAGGTAGTCATTTGTCGATATTTTTATTACTCCAATGGATGGTAGCCTTGTCATTAGGGAAGGTAGTCTGTTGTCGAGATTTTTGTTATTCCATTGGATGGTACCCTTGTCATTATGGAAGGTAGTTTGTTGTCGAGACTTTTGTTACTCCAATGGATGGTACCCTTGTCATTATGGAAGGTAGTCTGTTGTCGAGATTTTTGTTACTCCAATTGATGGTAGCCTTTTCATTATGGAAGGTAGTTTGTTGTCGAGATTTTTGTTATTCCATTGAATGGTAGCCTTGTCATTATGGAAGGTAGTCTGTTGTCGAGATTTTTGTGACTCCAATGGATGGTACCCTTGTCATTATGGAAGGTAGTCTGTTGTCGAGATTTTTGTTACTCCAATGGATGGTAGCCTTGTCATTATGGAAGGTAGTCAGTTGTCGAGATTTTTGTTACTCCATTGGATGGTAGCCTTGTCATTATGGAAGGTAGTCTATTGTCGAGATTTTTATTATTCCAATGGAATGTAGACTTGTCATTATTGAAGGTAGTTTGTTGTCGAGATTTTTTTTACTCCAATTGATGGTAGCCTTTTCATTATGGAAGGTAGTCTGTTGTTGAGATATTTGTTACTCCATTGGATGGTACCCTTGTCATTATGGAAGGTAGTCTCTTGTTGACATTTTTGTTTCTCCAATGGATGGTAGCCTTGTCATTATGGAAGGTAGTCTGTTGTCCCGATTTTTGTTACTCAAATGGATGGTAGCCTTGTCATTATGGAAGGTTGTCTGTCCTTGTGATTTCTGTTACTCCAATGGATGGTAGCCTTGTAATAATGGAAGGTAGTCTGTTGTCAAGATTTTTGTTATTCCAATGAATGGTAGCCTCGTCATTATGGAAGGTAGTCTGTTGTCGTGATTTTTGTTACTCCAATTGATTGTAGCCTTGTCATTATGGAAGGTAGTCTCTTGTTGACATTTTTGTTACTCCAATGGATGGTAGCCTTGTAATTATGGAAGGTAGTCTATTGTCCTGATTTTTGTTACTCTAATGGATGGTAGCCTTGTCATTATGAAAGGTAGTCTATTGTCGAGATTTTTGTTATTCCAATGGATTGTAGCCTTGTCATTATGAAAGGTAGTATGTTTTCGAGATTTTGGTTATTCCAATGGATGGTAGACTTGTCATTATGGAAGGTAGTTTGTTGTCGTGATTTTTATTACTTCAATGGATGGTAGCCTTGTCATTATGGAAGGTAGTATGTTGTCGATATCTTTGTTACTTCAATGGATGGTAGCCTTCTCATTATGGAAGGTAGTCTGTTGTCGAGATTTTTGTTACTCCAATGGATGGTAGCCTTGTCAATATGGATGGTAGTCTCTTGTTGACATTTTTGTTGCTCCAATGGATGGTAGCCTTGTCATTAAGGAAGGTAGTCTGTTCTCCTTATTTTTGTTACTCTAATGGATGGTAGCCTTGTCATTATGGAAGGTAGTCTGTAGTTGTGATTTCTGTTACTCCAATGGATGGTTGCCTTGTCATTATGGATGGTAGTCTGTTGTCCAGATTTTTGTTACTCTAATGGATGGTAGCCTTGTCTTTATAGAAGGCAGTCTGTTGTCGATATTTTTGTTACTCCATTGGATGGTAGCCTTGTAATTATGGAAGGTAGTCTGTTGTCAACAATTTTTTTATTCTAATGGATGGTAGCCTTGTCATTGTGGAAGGTAGTTTGTTGTCGTGATTTTTGTTACTCCAATGGATAGTAACCTTGTCATTATTGAAGGTAGTATCTTGTCGATATCTTTGTTACTCCAATGGATGGTAGCCTTGTCACTATGGAAGGTAGTCTATTGTCGAGATTTTTGTTACTCCAATGGATGGTAGCCTTGTCATTATGGAAAGTAGTCTCTTGTTGATATTTCTGTTACTCCAACGGATGGTAGCTTTGTCATTATGGAAGGTAGTCTGTTGTCCCGATTTTTGTTACTCAAATGGATGGTAGACTTGTCATTATGGAAGGTTGTCTGTCGTTGTGATTTATGTTACTCTAATGGATGGTGCCTGGTCATTATGGAAGGTAGTCTGTTGTTCAGATTTTTGTTAGTCAAATGGATGGTAGACTTGTCATTATGGAAGGTAGTCTGTTGTCGAGATTTTGGTTACTCCATTGGATTGTAGCCTTGTCGTTATGAAAGGTAGTCTGTTGTCGATATTTTTGTTATTCCAATGGATTGTAGACTTGTCATTATGGAAGGTAGTCTGTTGTCGATATTTTTGTTACTCCAATGGATGGTACCCTTGTCATTATGGAAGGTAGTCAGTTGTCCAGATTTTTGTTACTCCAATGGATGGTAGCCTTGTCATTATGGAAGGTAGTCAGTTGTCGAGATTTTTGTTACTCCATTGGATGGTAGACTTGTCATTATGGAAGGTAGTCTGTTGTCGAGATTTTTATTATTCCAATGGATTGTAGACTTGTCATTATGGAAGGTAGTCTGTTGTCGAGATTTTTGTTACTCCAATTGATGGTAGCCTTTTCATTATGGAAGGTAGTCTGTTGTCGAGATTTTTGTTACTCCATTGGATGGTACCCTTGTCATTATGGAAGGTAGTCTGTTGTCGAGATTTTTGTTACTCCAATTGATGGTAGCCTTTTCATTATGGAAGGTAGTTTGTTGTCGAGATTTTTGTTATTCCATTGAATGGTAGCCTTGTCTTTATGGAAGGTAGTCTGTTGTCGAGATTTTTGTTACTCCAATGGATGGTACCCTTGTCATTATGGAAGGTAGTCTGTTGTCGAGATTTTTGTTACTCCAATGGATGGTAGCCTTGTCATTATGGAAGGTAGTCAGTTGTCGAGATTTTTGTTACTCCATTGGATGGTAGCCTTGTCATTATGGAAGGTAGTCTATTGTCGAGATTTTTATTATTCCAATGGAATGTAGACTTGTCATTATTGAAGGTAGTTTGTTGTCGAGATTTTTTTTACTCCAATTGATGGTAGCCTTTTCATTATGGAAGGTAGTCTGTTGTTGAGATATTTGTTACTCCATTGGATGGTACCCTTGTCATTATGGAAGGTAGTCTCTTGTTGACATTTTTGTTGCTCCAATGGATGGTAGCCTTGTCATTATGGAAGGTAGTCTGTTGTCCCGATTTTTGTTACTCAAATGGATGGTAGCCTTGTCATTATGGAAGGTTGTCTGTCCTTGTGATTTCTGTTACTCCAATGGATGGTAGCCTTGTAATAATGGAAGGTAGTCTGTTGTCAAAATTTTTGTTATTCCAATGAATGGTAGCCTCGTCATTATGGAAGGTAGTCTGTTGTCGTGATTTTTGTTACTCCAATTGATTGTAGCCTTGTCATTATGGAAGGTAGTCTCTTGTTGACATTTTTGTTACTCCAATGGATGGTAGCCTTGTCATTATGGAAGGTAGTCTATTGTCCTAATTTTTGTTACTCTAATGGATGGTAGCCTTGTCATTATGAAAGGTAGTCTATTGTCGAGATTTTTGTTATTCCAATGGATTGTAGCCTTGACATTATGAAAGGTAGTATGTTTTCGAGATTTTGGTTATTCCAATGGATGGTAGACTTGTCATTATGGAAGGTAGTTTGTTGTCGTTATTTTTATTACTTCAATGGATGGTAGCCTTGTCATTATGGAAGGTAGTATATTGTCGATATCTTTGTTACTTCAATGGATGGTAGCCTTCTCATTATGGAAGGTAGTCTGTTGTCGAGATTTTTGTTACTCCAATAGATGGTAGCCTTGTCATTATGGATGGTAGTCTCTTGTTGACATTTTTGTTGCTCCAATGATGGTAGCCTTGTCATTAAGGAAGGTAGTCTGTTCTCCTGATTTTTGTTACTCTAATGGATGGTAGCCTTGTCATTATGGAAGGTAGTCTGTAGTTGTGATTTTTGTTACTCCAATGGATGGTTGCCTTGTCATTATGGATGGTAGTCTGTTGTCCAGATTTTTGTTACTCTAATGGATGGTAGCCTTGTCTTTATAGAAGGCAGTCTGTTGTCGATATTTTTGTTACTCCATTGGATGGTAGCCTTGTAATTATGGAAGGTAGTCTGTTGTCAACAATTTTTTTATTCTAATGGATGGTAGCCTTGTCATTGTGGAAGGTAGTTTGTTGTCGTGATTTTTGTTACTCCAATGGATAGTAACCTTGTCATTATTGAAGGTAGTAACTTGTCGATATCTTTGTTACTCCAATGGATGGTAGCCTTGTCACTATGGAAGGTAGTCTATTGTCGAGATTTTTGTTACTCCAATGGATGGTAGCCTTGTCATTATGGAAAGTAGTCTCTTGTTGATATTTCTGTTACTCCAACGGATGGTAGCTTTGTCATTATGGAAGGTAGTCTGTTGTCCCGATTTTTGTTACTCAAATGGATGGTAGACTTGTCATTATGGAAGGTTGTCTGTCGTTGTGATTTATGTTACTCCAATGGATGGTGCCTGGTCATTATGGAAGGTAGTCTGTTGTTCAGATTTTTGTTACTCAAATGGATGGTAGACTTGTCATTATGGAAGGTAGTCTGTTGTCGAGATTTTGGTTACTCCATTGGATTGTAGCCTTGTCGTTATGAAAGGTAGTCTGTTGTCGATATTTTTGTTATTCCAATGGATTGTAGACTTGTCATTATGGAAGGTAGTCTGTTGTCGATATTTTTGTTACTCCAATGGATGGTACCCTTGTCATTATGGAAGGTAGTCAGTTGTCCAGATTTTTGTTACTCCAATGTATGGTAGCCTTGTCATTATGGAAGGTAGTCAGTTGTCGAGATTTTTGTTACTCCATTGGATGGTAGACTTGTCATTATGGAAGGTAGTCTGTTGTCGAGATTTTTATTATTCCAATGGATTGTAGACTTGTCATTATGGAAGGTAGTCTGTTGTCGAGATTTTTGTTACTCCAATTGATGGTAGCCTTTTCATTATGGAAGGTAGTCTGTTGTCGAGATTTTTGTTACTCCATTGGATGGTACCCTTGTCATTATGGAAGGTAGTCTGTTTTCGAGAATTTTGTTACTCCTATGGATGGTACCCTTGTCATTATGAAAGGTAGTCTATTGTCGAGATTTTTGTTACTCCAATGGATGGTAGCCTTGTCATTATGGAACGTATTATGTTGTCGAGATTTTTGTTACTCCAATGGATGGTAGCCTTGTCATTATGGAAGGTAGTCTCTTGTTTATATTTTTGTTACTCCAATGGATGGTAGCTTTGTCATTATGGAAGGTAGTTTGTTGTCCCGATTTTTGTTACTTAAATGGATGGTAGCCTTGTCATTATGGAAGGTAGTCTGTTGTCGAGATTTTTCTTACTCCATTGGATTATAGCCTTGTCATTATGAAAGGTAGTCTATTCTCAATATTTTTGTTATTCCAATGGATTGTAGACTTGTCATTATCGAAGGTAGTCTGTTGTCGAGATTTTTGTTACTCCAATGGATGGTACCCTTGTCATTATGGAAGGTAGTCTGTTGTCGAGATTTTTGTTACTCCAATGGATGGTAGCCTTGTCATTATGGAAGGTAGTTTGTCATTGTAATTTCTGATACTCCAATGGATGGTAGCCTCGTCATTATGGAAGGTAGTCTGTTGTCCAGATTTTTGTTACTCTAATGGATGGTAGCCTTGTCATTATAGAAGGTAGTCTGTTGTCGATATTTTGGTTACTCCATTGGATGGTAGCCTTCTAATTGTTGAAGGTATTGTGTTGGCAACAATTTTGTTATTCTAATGGATGGTAGTCTTGTCATTATGGAAGGTAGTTTGTTGTCGTGATTTTTGTTACTCCAATGGATGGTAGACTTGTCATTATGGAAGGTAGTCTGTTGTCGAGATTTTTGTTATTCCATTGGATTGTCGCCTTGTCATTATGAAAGGTAGTCTGTTGTCGAGATTTTTGTTATTCCAATGGATGGTAGACTTGTCATTATGGAAGGTAGTCTGTTGTCGAGATTATTGTTAGTCCAATGGATGGTACACTTGTCATTATGGAAGGTAGTCTGTTGTCGATATTTTTTTTAATGAAATGGATGGTAGCCTTGTAATTATGGAAGGTAGTCTTTTGTTGAGATTTTTGTTACTCCAATGGATGGTAGCCTTGTCATTATGGAAGGTAGTTTGTTCTCGAGATTTTTGTTATTCCAATGGATGGTAGCCTCATCATTATGGAAGGTAGTTTGTTGTCATGATTTTTATTACTTCAATGGATGGTAGCCTTGTCATTATGGAAGGTCGTATGTTGTCGATATCTTTGTTACTTGAATGGATGGTAGCCTTCTCATTATGGAAGGTAGTCTGTTGTCGAGATTTTTGTTACTCCAATGGATGGTAGCCTTGTCATTATGGAAGGTAGTCAGTTGTTGACATTTTTGTTGCTCCAATGGATGGTAGCCTTGTCATTATTGAAGGTAGTCTGTTCTCATGATTTTTGTTACTCTAATGGAAGGTAGCCTTGTCATTATGGAAGGTAGTCTGTAGTTGTGATTTCTGTTACTCCAATGGATGGTTGCCTTGTCATTATGGATGGTAGTCTGTTATCCAGATTTTTGTTACTCTAATGGATGGTAGCCCTGTCTTTATAGAAGGCAGTCTGTTGTCGATATTTTTGTTACTCCATTGGATGGTAGCCTTGTAATTATGGAAGGTAGTCTGTTGTCAACAATTTTGTTATTCTAATGGATGGTAGCCTTGTCATTGTGGAAGGTAGTTTGTTGTCGTGATTTTTGTTACTCCAATGGATAGTAACCTTGTCATTATTGAAGGTAGTATCTTGTCGATATCTTTGTTACTCCAATGGATGGTAGACTTGTCATTATGAAAGGTAGTCTGTTGTCGAGATTTTTGTTATTCCAATGGATGGTAGACTTGTCATTATGGAAGGTAGACTGTTGTCGAGATTTTTGTTAGTCCAATGGATGGTACACTTGTCATTATGGAAGGTAGTCTATTGTCGATATTTTTTTTACTGAAATGGATGGTAGCCTTGTAATTATGGAAGGTAGTCTTTTGTCGAGATTTTTGTTACTCCATTGGATGGTAGCCTTGTCATTATGGAAGGTAGTTAGTTGTCGAGATTTTTGTTATTCCAATGGATGGTAGCCTCGTCATTATGGAAGGTAGTTTGTTGTCATGATTTTTATTACTTTAATGGATGGTAGCCTTGTCATTATGGAAGGTAGTATGTTGTCGATATCTTTGTTACTTCAATGGATGGTAGCCTTCTCATTATGGAAGGTAGTCTGTTGTCGAGATTTTTGTTACTCCAATGGATGGTAGCCTTGTCATTATGGAAAGTAGTCTCTTGTTGATATTTCTTTTACTCCAACGGATGGTAGCTTTGTCATTATGGAAGGTAGTCTGTTGTCCTGATTTTTGTTACTCAAATGGATGGTAGACTTGTCATTATGGAAGGTTGTCTGTCGTTGTGATTTCTGTTACTCCAATGGATGGTAGCCTTGTCATTATGGAAGGTAGTTTGTTGTTCAGATTTTTGTTACTCAAATGGATGGTAGACTTGTCATTATGGAAGGTAGTCTGTTGTCGAGATTTCTGTTACTCCATTGGATTGTAGCCTTATCGTTATGAAAGGTAGTCTGTTGTCGATATTTTTGTTATTCCAATGGATTGTAGACTTGTCATTATGGAAGGTAGTCTGTTGTCGAGATTTTTGTTACTCCAATGGATGGTACCTTTGTCATTAGTGAAGGTAGTCTGTTGTCAAGATTTTTGTTACTCCAATGGATGGTAGCCTTGTCATTATGGAAGGTAGTCAGTTGTCGAGATTTTTGTTACTCCATTGGATGGTAGCCTTGTCATTATGGAAGGTAGTCTGTTGTCGAGATTTTTATTATTCCAATGGATTGTAGACTTGTCATTAAGGAAGGTAGTCTTGTGTCGAGATTTTTGTTACTCCAGTTGATGGTAGCCTTTTCATTATGGAAGGTAGTCTGTTGTCGAGATATTTGTTACTCCATTGGATGGTACCCTTGTCATTATGGAAGGTAGTCTGTTGTCGAGAATTTTGTTACTCCTATGGATGATACCCTTGTCATTATGGAAGGTAGTCTGTTGTCGAGATTTTTGTTACTCCAATGGATGGTAGCCTTGTCATTATGGAAAGTAGTCAGTTGTCGAGATTTCTGTTACTCCATTCGATGGTAGTCTTGTCATTATGGAAGGTAGTCTGTTGTCGACATTTTTGTTACTCCATTGGATGGTAGCCTTGTCATTATGGAAGGTAGTCTATTGTCGACATTTTTATTATTCCAATGGATTGTAGACTTGTCATTATGGAAGGTAGTCTGTTTTGAAGATTTTTGTTATAGCCTTTTCATTATGGAAGGTAGTCTGTTGTCGAGATTTTTGTTACTCCATTGGATGGTACCCTTGTCATTATGGAAGGTAGTCTGTTGTCGAGATTTTTGTTACTCCAATGGATGGTAGCCTTGTCATTATGGAAGGTAGTCTGTTGTCGAGATTTTTGTTACTCCATTGGATGGTAGCCTTGTCGTTATGGAAGGTAGTCTGTTGTCGTGATTTTTCTTACTCCGATGGATGGTAGCCTTGTCATAATGGAAGGTAGTCTGTTGTCGATATTTTTGTTATTCCAACGGATGGTAGACTTGTCATTATGGAAGGTAGTCTGTTGTGGATATTTTTGTTACTCCAATGAATGGTACCCTTGTCATTATGGAAGGTAGTCTGTTGTCTAGATTTTTTTTACTACATTGGATGGTAGCCTTGTCATTATGGAAGGTAATTTGTTGTCGAGATTTTTGTTATTCAAATGGATGTTACCCTTGTCATTATAGAAGGTAGTATGTTGTCGATATCTTTGTTACTCTAATGGATGGTAGCCTTCTCTTTATGGAAGGTAGTATGTTGTCGAGATTTTTGTTACTCCAATGGATGGAAGCCTTGTCAATGTGGAAGGTAGTCTCTTGTTGACATTTTTGTTACTCCAATGGATGTTAGCCTTGTCATTATGGAAGGTAGTTTGTTCTCCCGATTTTTGTTACTCTAATGGATGGTAGCCTTGTAATTATGGAAGGTAGTTTGTCGTTGTGATTTCTGATACTCCAATGGATGGTAGCCTCGTCATTATGGAAGGTAGTCCGTTGTCCAGATTTTTGATACTCTAATGGATGATAGCCTTGTCATTATAGAAGGTAGTCTATTGTCGATATTTTGGTTACTCTATTGGATGGTAGCCTTGTTATTATGGAAGGTAGTCTGTTGGCAACAATTTTCTTATTCTAATGGATGGTAGCCTTGTCATTATGGAAGATAGTTTGTTGTCGTGATTTTTGTTACTCCAATGGTTGGTAGACTTGTCATTAAGGAAGGTAGTCTCTTGTTGACATTTTTGTTGCTACAATGGATGGTAGCCTTGTCATTATGGAAGGTACTCTGTTCTTCCGATTTTTGTTACTCTAATGGATGGTAGCCTTGTCATTATGGAAGGTAGTCTGTTGTCGAGATTTTTGCTACTCCAATGGATGGTAGCCTTGTCATTATGGAAGGTAGTCAGTTGTCGAGATTTTTGTTACTCCATTGGATGGTAGCCTTGTCATTATGGAAGGTAGTCTGCTGTCGAGATTTTTTATTATTCCAATGGATTGTAGACTTGTCATTATGGAAGGTAGTCTGTTGTCGAGATTTTTGTTACTCCAATTGATGGTAGCCTTTTCATTATGGAAGGTAGTCTGTTGTCGAGTTTTTTGTTACTCCATTGGATTGTACCCTTGTCATTATGGAAGTTAGTCTGTTGTTGAGAATTTTGTTACTCCTATGGATGGTACCCTTGTCATTATGGAAGGTAATCTGTTGTCGAGATTTTTGTTACTCCAATGGATGGTAGCCTTGTCATTATGGAAGGTAGTCTGTTGTCGACATTTTTGTTACTCCATTGGATGGTACCCTTGTCATTATTGAAGGTAGTCTGTTGTCGAGAATTTTGTTACTCCAATGGATGGTACCCTTGTCATTATGGAAGGTAGTCTGTTGTTGAGATTTTTGTTACTCCAATGGATGGTAGCCTTGTCATTATGGAAGGTAGTCAGTTGTCGAGATTTTTGTTACTCCATTGGATGGTAGCCTTGTCATTATGAAAGGTAGTCTATTGTCGACATTTTTATTATTCCAATGGATTGTAGACTTGTCATTATGGAAGGTAGTATGTTTTCAAGATTTTTGTTATAGCCTTTTCATTATGGAAGGTAGTCTGTTGTCGAGATTTTTGTTACTCCATTGGATGGTACCCTTGTCATTATGGAAGGTAGTCTGTTGTCGAGATTTGTGATACTCCAATGGATGGAAGCCTTGTCATTATGGAAGGTAGTCTGTTTTCGAGATTTTTGTTACTCCATTGGATGGTAGCCTTGTCGTTATGGAAGGTAGTCTATTGTCGTGATTTTTCTTACTCCGATGGATGGTAGCCTTGTCATAATGGAAGGTAGTCTTTTGTCAAGATTTTTGTTATTCCAATGGATGGTAGACTTGTCATTATGGAAGGTAGTCTGTTGTCGATATTTTTGTTACTCCAATGAATGGTACCCTTGTCATTATGGAAGGTAGTTTGTTGTCGAGATTTTTTTACTACATTGGATGGTAGCCTTGTCATTATGGAAGGTAATCTGTTGTCGAGATTTTTATTACTTCAATGGATGGTAGCCTTGTCATTATGGAAAGTAGTATGTTGTCGATATCTTTGTTACTCCAATGGATGGTAGCCTTCTCTTTATGGAAGGTAGTAAGTTGTCGAGAATTTTGTTACTCCAATGGATGGTAGCCTTGTCAATGTGGAAGGTAGTCTCTTGTTGACATTTTTGTTACTCCAATGGATGGTAGCCTTGTCATTATGGAAGGTAGTTTATTTTCCCAATTTTTGTTACTCTAATGGATGGTAGCCTTGTAATTATGGAAGGTAGTTTGTCGTTGTGATTTCTGATACTCCAATGGATGGTAGCCTCGTCATTATGGAAGGTAGTCCGTTGTCCAGATTTTTGATACTCTAATGGATGATAGCCTTGTCATTATAGAAGGTAGTCTATTGTCAATATTTTGGTTACTCCATTGGATGGTAGCCTTGTAATTATGGAAGGTAGTCTGTTGGCAACAATTTTGTTATTCTAATGGATGGTAGCCTTGTCATTATGAAAGATAGTTTGTTGTCGTGATTTTTGTTACTCCAATGGTTGGTAGACTTGTCATTATGGAAGGTAGTCTTTTGTCGAGATTTTTATTATTCCAATGGATTGTAGACTTGTCATTATGGAAGGTAGTCTGTTGTCGAGATTTTTGTTACTCCAATTGATGGTAGCCTTTTCATTATGGAAGGTAGTCTGTTGTCGAGATTTTTGTTACTCCATTGGATGGTACCCTTTTCATTATGGAAGGTAGTCTGTTGTCGATATTTTTGTTACTCCAATGGATGGTCGCCTTGTCATTATGGAAGGTAGTCAGTTGTCGAGATTTTTGTTACTCCAATGGATGGTAGCCTTGTCATTTTGGAAGGTAGTCAGTTGTCGAGATTTTTGTTACTCCATTGGATGGTAGCCTTGTCATTATGGAAGGTAGTCTGTTGTCGACATTTTTGTTACTCCATTGGATGGTACCCTTGTCATTATTGAAGGTAGTCTGTTGTCGAGAATTTTGTTACTCTAATGGATGGTACCCTTGTCATTATGGAAGGTAGTCTGTTGTTGAGATTTTTGTTACTCCAATGGATGGTAGCCTTGTCATTATGGAAGGTAGTCAGTTGTCGAGATTTTTGTTACTCCATTGAATGGTAGCCTTGTCATTATTGAAGGTAGTCTGTTGTCGAGAATTTTGTTACTCCATTGGATGGTACCCTTGTCATTATGGAAGGTAGTCTGTTGTTGAGAATTTTGTTACTCCTATGGATGGTACCCTTGTCATTATGGAAGGTAGTCTGTTGTTGCGATTTTTGTTACTCCAATGGATGGTAGCCTTGTCGTTATGGAAGGTAGTCTATTGTCGTGATTTTTCTTACTCCGATGGATGGTAGCCTTGTCATAATGGAAGGTAGTCTGTTGTCGAGATTTTTGTTATTCCAATGGATGGTAGCCTTCTCATTATGGAAGGTAGTCTGTTGTCGAGATTTTTGTTACTCCAATGGATGGTAGCCTTGTCATTATGGAAGGTAGTCTCTTTTTGACATTTTTGTTACTCCAATGGATGGTAGCCTTGTCATTATGGAAGGTAGTCTATTTTCCCAATTTTTGTTACTCTAATGGATGGTAGCCTTCTTATTATGGAAGGTAGTTTGTCGTTGTGATTTCTGATACTCCAATGGATGGTAGCTTTGTCATTATGGAAGGTAGTCTGTTTTACAGATTTTTGTTACTCTAATGGATGGTAGCCTTGTCATTATAGAAGGTAGTCTGTTGTCGATATTTTGGTTACTATATTGGATGGTAGCCTTGTAATTATGTAAGGTAGTCTATTGTCAACAATTTTGATATTCTAATGGATGGTAGCCTTGTCATTATGGATGGTAGTTTGTTGTCGTGATTTTTGTTAATCCAGTGGATGGTAGACTTGTCATTATGCAAGGTAGTCTGTTGTCGAGATTTTTGTTATTCCTTTGGATTTTTGCCTTGTCATTATGAAAGGTAGTCTGTTGTCGAGATTTTTGTTACTCCAATGGATGGTACCATTGTCATTATGGAAGATAGTCTGTTGTTGAGATTTTTGTTACTCCATTGGATGGTAGCCTTGTCATTTTGGAAGGTAGTCTGTTGTCGAGATTTTCGTTATTCCATTGGATGGTAGCCTTGTCATTACGTAAGGTAGTCTGTTGTCGTGATTTTTATTACTCTAATGGATGGTAGCCTTGTCATTATGGAAGGTAGTATGTTGTCGATATCTTTGTTACTCCAATGGATGGTAGGCTTCTCATTATGGAAGGTAGTCTGTTGTCGAGATTTTTGTTACTCCAATGGATGGTAGCCTTGTCATTTCGGAAGGTAGTCTCTTGTTGACATTTTTGTTACTCCAATGGATGGTAGCCTTGTCATTATGGAAGGTAGTCTATTCTCCCGATTTTTGTTACTCTAATGGATGGTAGCCTTATCATTATGGAAGGTAGTCTGTCGTTGTGATTTCTGTTACTCAAATGGATGGTAGCCTTGTCATTATGGAAGGTAGTCTGTTGTCCCAATTTTTGTTACTCTAATGGATTGTAGCCTTGTCATTATAGAAGGTAGTCTGTTCTCGATATTTTTGTTACTCCATTGGATGGTAGCCTTGTAATTATGGAAGGTAGTCTGTTGTCAACAATTTTGTTATTCTAATGGATGGTAGCCTTGTCATTATGGAAGGTAGTTTGTTGTTTTGATTTTTGTTACTCCAATGGATGGTAGCCTTGTCATTATGGAAGGTAGTATGATGTCGATATCTTTTTACTCCAATGGATGGTAGCCTTCTCATTATGGAAGGTAGTCTATTGTCGAGATTTTTGTTACTCCAATGGATGGTAGCCTTGTAATTATGGAAGGTAGTCTCTTGTTGACATTTTTGTTACTCCAATGTATGGTAGCATTGTCATTATGGAAGGTAGTCTGTTCTCCCAATTTTTGTTACTCTACGGGATGGTAGCCTTGTCATTATGGAAGGTAGTCTGTTGTCCAGATTTTTGTTACTCTATTGGAAGGTAGCCTTGTCATGATAGAAGTTAGTCTGGTGTCGATATTCTGGTTTCTCCATTGGATGATAGCCTTGTAATTATGGAAGGTAGTCTGTTTTCAACAATTTTTTTATTCTAATGGATGGCAACCTTGTCATTATGGAAGGTAGTTTTTTGTCGTGATTTTTGTTACTCCAATGGATGGTAGACTTGTCATTATGGAAGGTTGTCTATTGTCAAGATTTTTGTTATTCCATTGGATTGTAGCCTTGTCATTATGAAAGGTAGTCTGTTGTCGAGATTTTTGTTATTCCAATGGATGGTAGACTTGTCATTATGGAAGGTAGTCTGTTGTCGAGATTTTTGTTACTCCAATGGATGGTACCATTGTCATTATGGAAGGTAGTCTGTTGTCGAGATTTTTATTACTACAATATATGGTAGCCTTGTCATTATGGAAGGTAGTTTGTTGTCGAGATTTTTGTTACTCCATTGGATGGTAGCCTTGTCATTATGGAAGGTAGTCTGTTGTCGAGATTTTTGTTATTCCATTGGATGGTAGCCTTGTCATTATAGAAGGTAGTATGTTGTCGTGATTTTTATTACTCCAATGGATGGTAGCCTTGTCATTATGGAAGGTAGTTGGTCGTTGTGATTTCTGTTACTCCAATGGATGGTAGCCTTGTCATTATGAAAGTTAGTCTGTTGTCCAGATTTTTGTTACTCTAATGGATGGTATCCTTAACATTATAGAAGGTAGTCTGTTTTCGATATTTTTGTTACTACATTGGATGGTAGCCTTGTAATTATGGAATGTATTCTGTTGTCAATAATTTTTTTATTCTAATGGATGGTAGCCTTGTCATTATGGAAGGTAGTTTGTTGTCATGATTTTTTTTACTCCAATGGATGGTAGCCTTGTCATTATTGAAGGTATTATGTTGTCGATATCTTTGTTACTCCAATGGATTGTAGCCTTGTCATTATGAAAGGTAGTCTGTTGTCGAAATTTGTGTTACTCCAATGGATGGTAGCCTTGTCATTATGGAAGGTAGTCTCTTGTCGAGATTTTTGTTATTCCAATGGATGGTAGACTTGTCATTATGGAAGGTAGTCTGTTGTCGAGATTTTTGTTAGTCCAATGGATGGTACCCTTATCATTATGGAAGATAGTCTGTTGTCGAGATTTTTTTTACTACAATGGATGGTAGCCTTGTCATTATGGGAGGTAGTATGTTGTCGAGACTTTTGTTACTCCATTGGACGGTAGCCTTGTCATTATGGAAGGTAGTCTATTGTCGAGATTTTTGTTATTCTAATGGATGGTAGCCTTGTCATTATGGAAGGTAGTCTGTTGTCGTGATTTTTATTACTCCAATAAATGGTAGCCTTGTCATTATGGAAGGTATTATGTTGTCGATATCTTTGTTACTCCAATGCATGGTAGCCTTCTAAATATGGAAGGTAGTCTGTTGTCGAGATTTTTGTTACTCCATTGGATGGTAGCGTTGTCATTATGGAAGGTAGTCTGTTGTCGAGATTTTTGTTGTTCCATTGGATGGTAGCCTTGTCATTATAGAAGGTAGTATGTTGTCGTGATTTTTAATACTCCAATGGATGGTAGCCTTGTCATTATGGAAGGTAGTTTTTCGTTGTGATTTCTGTTACTCCAATGGATGGTAGCCTTGTCATTATGGAAAGTAGTCTGTTGTCCAGATTTTTGTTACTCTAATGGATGGTAGCCTTGTCATTATAGAAGGTAGTTTGTTTTCAATATTTTTGTTACCCCATTGGATGGTAGCCTTGTAATTATGGAAGGTAGTCTGTTGTCAACAATTTTGTTATTCTAATGGATGGTAGCCTTGTCATTATGGAAGGTAGTCTCTTATCGAGATTTTTGTTACTCCAATGGATGGTAGCCTTGTAATTATGGAAGGTAGTCTCTTATCGAGATTTTTGTTACTCCAATGGATGGTAGCCTTGTCATTATGGAAGGTAGTCTATTGTCGATATTTTTTTTACAGTAATGGATGGTAGCCTTGTCATTATTGAAGGTAGTCTGTTGTCATGATTCTTGTTACTCCATTGGATGGTATCCTTGTCATTATGGAAAGTAGTTTGTTGTCGAGATTTTTGTTATTCCAATGGATTGTAGACTTGTCATTATGGAAGGTAGTCTGTTGTTGTGATTTTTGTTACTCCAATGGATGGTTGCCTTGTCATTATAGAAGGTAGTATGTTGTCGATATATTTGTTACTCCAATGGATGGTAACCTTATCATTATGGAATGTAGTCTGTTGTCGAGATTTTTGTTACTCCAATGGATGGTAGCCTTGTCATTATGGAAGGTAGTCTTTTATTGACATTTTAGTTACTCCAATGGATGGTAGCCTTGTCATTATGGAAGGTAGTATGTTCTCCCGATTTTTGTTACTCTAATGGATGGTAGCCTTGACATTATGGAAGGTAGTCTATCGTTGTGATTTCTGATACTCCAATGAATGTTAGCCGTGTCATTATGGAAGCTAGTCTGTTGTCTTGATTTTTGTTACTATAATGGATGGTAGCCTTGTCATTATAGAAGCTAGTCTGTTGTCAATATTTTGGTTACTCCATTTGATGGTAGCCTTGTAATTATGGAAGGTAGTCTGTTGTCAACAACTTTATTATTCTAATGGATGGTAGCCTTGTCATTATGGAAGGTAGTCTGTTGTCGAGAGTTTTTTTACTGTAATGGATGGTAGCCTTGTCATTATGGAAGGTAGTCTATTGTCGATATTTTTGTTATTCCATTGGATTATAGCCTTGTCATTATGAAAGGTAGTCTGTTGTCGAGATTTTAGTTATTCCAATGGATGGTAGCCTTGTCATTATGGAAGGTAGTCTGTTGTCGTGATTTTTATTATTCCAATGGTTGGTAGCCTTGTCATTATGGAAGGTAGTCTTTTGTCGAGATTTTTATTACTTCATTGGATGGTAGCCTTGTAATTATGGAAGGTAGTCTGTTTTCAAAAAAATTGTTATTCTAATGGATGGTAGCCTTGTCATTATGGAAGGTAGTTTGTTGTGGTGATTTTTGTTACTCCAATGAATGGTAGACTTGTCATTATGGAACATAGTCTGTTGTCGATGTTTTTGTTACCCCAATGGATGGTAGCCTTGTCATTATGGAAGGTAGTTTGTTGTCGATATTTTTGTTATTCCAATGGATGGTAGCCTTGTCATTAGCGAAGGTAGTCTGTCGTCGATATTTTTGTTACTCCAGTGGATTGTAGCCTTGTCATTATGGAAGGTAGTCTGTCGTCGAGATTTTTATTACTTCAATGGATGGTAGCCTTGTCATTATGGAAGGTAGTTTGTTGTCGTGATTTTTATTACTCCAATGGATGGTAGCCTTGTCATTATGGAAGGTAGTTTGTCGTGGTGATTTCTGTTACTCCAATGGATGGTAGCCTTGTCATTATGGAAGGTAGTTTGTTGTCCATATTTTTTTACTCTAATGGATGGTAGCCTTGTCATTATAGAAGGTAGTCTGTTGTCGATATTTTTGTTACTTCATTAGATGGTAGCCTTGTAATTATGGAAGGTAGTCTGTTGTCAACAATTTTGTTATTCTAATGGATGGTAGCCTTGTCATTATGGAACATAGTTTGTTGTCGATGTTTTTGTTACTCCAATGGATGGTAGCCTTGTCATTATGGAAGGTAGTTTGTTGTCGATATTTTTGTTATTCCAATGGATGGTAGCCTTGTCATTAGCGAAGGTAATCTGTCGTCGATATTTTTGTTACTCCAGTGGATTGTAGCCTTGTCATTATGGAAGGTAGTCTGTCGTCGAGATTTTTATTACTTCAATGGATGGTAGCCTTGTCATTATGGAAGGTAGTTTGTTGTCGTGATTTTTATTACTCCAATGGATGGTAGCCTTGTCATTATGGAAGGTAGTTTGTCGTGGTGATTTCTGTTACTCCAATTGATGGTAGCCTTGTCATTATGGAAGGTAGTTTGTTGTCCATATTTTTTTTACTCTAATGGATGGTAGCCTTGTCATTATTGAAGGTAGTATGTTGTCGATATCTTTGTTACTCTAATGGATGGTAGCCTTGTCATTATGGAAGGTAGTCTGTTGTCGAGATTTTTGTTACTCCAATGGATGGTACCCTTGTCATTATGGAAGGTAGTCTATAGTCGAGAATTTTTTTTACTACAATGGATGGTAGCTTTGTCATTTGGAAGGTAGTCTGTTGTCGAGATTTTTGTTACTCCAATGGATGGTAGCCTTGTCATTATGGAAGGTAGTCTCTTGTCGATATTTTTGTTATTCCGATGGATGGTAGCCTTGTCACTATGGAAGGTAGTTTGTTGTTCATATTTTTGTTACTCCAATGGAAGGTAGCCTTGTCATTATGGAAGGTAGTATATTGTCGAGATTTTTGTTACTCCAATGGATGGTAGCCATGTCATTATGGAAGGTTTTTTGTTGTCAAGATTTTTCTTACTCTAATGGATGGTAGACTTATCATTATGGAAGGTAAAATGTTGTCGATATTTTTGTCATTCTATTGGATGGTAGCCTTGTCATTATGGAAGGTAGTCTATTCTCGAGATTTTTCTTATTCCAATAGATGGTAGCCCTGTAATTATGGAAGGTAGTCTGTGGCCGAGATTTTTGTTACTCCAATGGATGGTATCCTTGTCATTATGGAAGGTAGTATGTTGTCGAGAATTTTGTTACTCCAATGGATTGTAGCCTTTTCATTATGGAACATAGTCTGTTGTCGATGTTTTTGTTACTCCAATGGATGGTAGCCTTGTCATTATGGAAGGTAGTTTGTTGTCGATATTTTTGTTATTCCAATGGATGGTAGCCTTGTCATTAGCGAAGGTAGTCTGTCGTCGATATTTTTGTTACTCCAGTGGATTGTAGCCTTGTCATTATGGAAGGTAGTCTGTCGTCGAGATTTTTATTACTTCAATGGATGGTAGCCTTGTCATTATGGAAGGTAGTCTATTGTCGAGATTTTTGTTACTCCAATGGATGGTAGCCTTTTTATTATGGAAGGTAGTCTATTGTCGAGATATTTGTTACGCCAATGGATAGAAGCCTTTTCATTATGGAAGGTTGTCTGTTGTCGAGATTTTTGTTACTCCAATGGATTGTAGCCTTGTCATTATGGAAGGTAGTCTGTTCTCGAGATTTTTGTTTTTCCAATACATGGTATCCTTGTCTTAATGGAAGGTAGTCTGTTGCCGAGATTTTTGTTACCCCAATAGATGGTATCCTTTTCATTATAAGAGGTAGTATGTTGTCAAGAATTTTGTTACTCCAATGGATTGTAGCCTTTTCATTATGGAACATAGTCTGTTGTCAACGTTTTTGTTACTCCAATGGTAGGTAGCCTTGTCATTATGGAAGGTAGTCTGTTTTCGAGATTTTTGTTACTCCAATGGATGGTAGCCTTGTTATTATGGAAGGTTGTCTGTTGTCGAGATTTTTGTTACTACAATGGATGGTAGCCTTGTCATTATGGAAGGTAGTTTGTTGTCGAGATTTTAGTTATTCCAATGGATGGTAGCCTTGTCATTATGGAAGGTAGTCTGTTGTCGTGATTTTTATTACTCCAATGGATGGTAGCCTTGTCATTATAGAAGGTAGTATGTTGTCGATATCTTTGTTACTCCAATGGATGGTAGCCTTCTCATTATGCAAGGTAGTCTGTTGTCGAGATTTTTGTTACTCCAATGGATGGTAGCCTTGTCATTTCGGAAGGTAGTCTCTTGTTGACATTTTTGTTACTCCAATGGATGGTAGCCTTGTCATTATGGAAGGTAGTCTATTCTCCCGATTTTTGTTACTCTAATGGATGGTAGCCTTATCATTATGGAAGGTAGTCTGTCGTTGTGATTTCTGTTACTCAAATGGATGGTAGCCTTGTCATTATGGAAGGTAGTCTGTTGTCCCAATTTTTGTTACTCTAATGGATTGTAGCCTTGTCATTATAGAAGGTAGTCTGTTCTCGATATTTTTGTTACTCCATTGGATGGTAGCCTTGTAATTATGGAAGGTAGTCTGTTGTCAACAATTTTGTTATTCTAATGGATGGTAGCCTTGTCATTATGGAAGGTAGTTTGTTGTTTTGATTTTTGTTACTCCAATGGATGGTAGCCTTGTCATTATGGAAGGTAGTATGATGTTGATATCTTTTTACTCCAATGGATGGTAGCCTTCTCATTATGGAAGGTAGTCTGTTGTCGAGATTTTTGTTACTCCAATGGATGGTAGCCTTGTAATTATGGAAGGTAGTCTCTTGTTGACATTTTTGTTACTCCAATGGATGGTAGCATTGTCATTATGGAAGGTAGTTTGTTCTCCCAATTTTTGTTACTCTACGGGATGGTAGCCTTGTCATTATGCAAGGTAGTCTGTCGTTGTGATTTCTGATACTCCAATGGATGGTTGCCTTGTCATTATGGAAGGTAGTCAGTTGTCCAGATTTTTGTTACTCTATTGGATGGTAGCCTTGTCATGATAGAAGTTAGTCTGGTGTCGATATTCTGGTTTCTCCATTGGATGATAGCCTTGTAATTATGGAAGGTAGTCTGTTTTCAACAATTTTTTTATTCTAATGGATGGCAGCCTTGTCATTATGGAAGGTAGTTTTTTGTCGTGATTTTTGTTACTCCAATGGATGGTAGACTTGTCATTATGGAAGGTAGTCTATTGTCAAGATTTTTGTTATTCCATTGGATTGTAGCCTTGTCATTATGAAAGGTAGTCTGTTGTCGAGATTTTTGTTATTCCAATGGATGGTAGACTTGTCATTATGGAAGGTAGTCTGTTGTCGAGATTTTTGTTACTCCAATGGATGGTACCATTGTCATTATGGAAGGTAGTCTGTTGTCGAGATTTTTATTACTACAATATATGGTAGCCTTGTCATTATGGTAGGTAGTTTGTTGTCGAGATTTTTGTTACTCCATTGGATGGTAGCCTTGTCATTATGGAAGGTAGTCTGTTGTCGAGATTTTTGTTATTCCATTGGATGGTAGCCTTGTCATTATAGAGGGTAGTATGTTGTCGTGATTTTTATTACTCCAATGGATTGTAGTCTTGTCATTATGGAAGGTAGTTTGTCGTTGTGATTTCTGTTACTCCAATGGATGGTAGCCTTGTCATTATGGAAGTTAGTCTATTGTCCAGATTTTTGTTACTCTAATGGATGGTATCCTTAACATTATAGAAGGTAGTCTGTTTTCGATATTTTTGTTACTCCATTGGATGGTAGCCTTGTAATTATGGAATGTAGTCTGTTGTCAATAATTTTGTTATTCTAATGGATGGTAGCCTTGTCATTATGGAAGGTAGTTTGTTGTCATGATTTTTTTTACTCCAATGGATGGTAGCCTTGTCATTATTGAAGGTATTATGTTGTCGATATCTTTGTTACTCCAATGGATTGTAGCCTTGTCATTATGAAAGGTAGTCTGTTATCGAGATTTTTGTTACTCCAATGGATGGTAGCCTTGTCATTATGGAAGATAGTCTCTTGTCGAGATTTTTGTTATTCCAATGGATGGTAGACTTGTCATTATGGAAGGTAGTCTGTTGTCGAGATTTTTGTTAGTCCAATGGATGGTACCCTTGTCATTATGGAAGATAGTCTGTTGTCGAGATTTTTTTTTACTACAATGGATGGTAGCCTTGTCATTATGGAAGGTAGTATGTTGTCGAGACTTTTGTTACTCCATTGGACGGTAGCCTTGTCATTATGGAAGGTAGTCTATTGTCGAGATTTTTGTTATTCTAATGGATGGTAGCCTTGTCATTTTGGAAGGTATTATGTTGTCGTGATTTTTATTACTCCAATGCATGGTAGCCTTCTAATTATGGAAGGTAGTCTGTTGTCGAGATTTTTGTTACTCCATTGGATGGTAGCGTTGTCATTATGGAAGGTAGTCTGTTGTCGAGATTTTTGTTGTTCCATTGGATGGTAGCCTTGTCATTATAGAAGGTAGTATGTTGTCGTGAATTATAATACTCCAATGAATGGTAGCCTTGTCATTATGGAAGGTAGTTTGTCGTTGTGATTTCTGTTACTCCAATGGATGGTAGCCTTGTCATTATGGAAGGTAATCTGTTGTCCAGATTTTTGTTACTCTAATGGATGGTAGCCTTGTCATTATAGAAGGTTGTTTGTTTTCAATATTTTTGATACCCCATTGGATGGTAGCCTTGTAATTATGGAAGGTAGTCTGTTGTCAACAATTTTGTTATTCTAATGGGTGGTAGCCTTGTCATTATGGAAGGTAGTCTCTTATCGAGATTTTTGTTACTCCAATGGATGGTAGCCTTTTCATTATGGAAGGTAGTCTCTTATCGAGATTTTTGTTACTCCAATGGATGGTAGCCTTGTCATTATGGAAGGTAGTCTATTGTCGATATTTTTTTTACAGTAATGGATGGTAGCCTTGTCATTATTGAAGGTAGTCTGTTGTCATGATTCTTGTTACTCCATTGGATGGTAGCCTTGTCATTATGGAAAGTAGTCTGTTGTCGAGATTTTTGTTATTCCAATGGATTGTAGACTTGTCATTATGGAAGGTAGTCTGTTGTTGTGATTTTTGTTACTCCAATGGATGGTAGCCTTGTCATTATAGAAGGTAGTATGTTGTCGATATATTTGTTACTCCAATGGATAGTAACCTTATCATTATGGAATATAGTCTGTTGTCAAGATTTTTGTTACTCCAATGGATGGTAGCCTTGTCATTATGGAAGGTAGTCTTTTATTGACATTTTTGTTACTCCAATGGATGGTAGCCTTGTCATTATGGAAGGTAGTATGTTCTCCCGATTTTTGTTACTCTAATGGATGGTAGCCTTGACATTATGGAAGGTAGTCTATCGTTGTGATTTCTGATACTCCAATGGATGTTAGCCGTGTCATTATGGAAGGTAGTCTGTTGTCTTGATTTTTGTTACTATAATGGATGGTAGCCTTGTCATTATAGAAGCTAGTCTGTTGTCAATATTTTGGTTACTCCATTTGATGGTAGCCTTGTAATTATGGAAGGTAGTCTGTTGTCAACAACTTTATTATTCTAATGGATGGTAGCCTTGTCATTATGGAAGGTAGTCTGTGGTCGAGAGTTTTTTTACTGTAATGGATGGTAGCCTTGTCATTATGGAAGGTAGTCTATTGTCGATATTTTTGTTATTCCATTGGATTATAGCCTTGTCATTATGAAAGGTAGTTTGTTGTCGAGATTTTAGTTATTCCAATGGATGGTAGCCTTGTCATTATGGAAAGTAGTCTGTTGTCGTGATTTTTATTA
This sequence comes from Vicia faba, assembly GCA_948472305.1. Classification (NCBI taxonomy): domain Eukaryota; kingdom Viridiplantae; phylum Streptophyta; class Magnoliopsida; order Fabales; family Fabaceae; genus Vicia; species Vicia faba. Next base: position 560,263,857 of record OX451739.1, read on the forward strand.
TTCCAATGGTTGGTAGCCTTGTCATTATGGAAGGTAGTCTTTTGTCGATATTTTGGTTACTTCATTGGATGGTAGCCTTGTAATTATGGAAGGTAGTCTGTTTTCAAAAAAATTGTTATTCTAATGGATGGTAGCCTTGTCATTATGGAAGGTAGTTTGTTGTGGTGATTTTTGTTACTCCAATGAATGGTAGACTTGTCATTATGGAACATAGTCTGTTGTCAATGTTTTTGTTACTCCAATGGATGGTAGCCTTGTCATTATGGAAGGTAGTTTGTTGTCGATATTTTTGTTATTCCAATGGATGGTAGCCTTGTCATTAGCGAAGGTAGTATGTCGTCGATATTTTTGTTACTCCAGTGGATTGTAGACTTGTCATTATGGAAGGTAGTCTGTCGTCGAGATTTTTATTACTTCAATGGATGGTAGCCTTGTCATTATGGAAGGTAGTCTATTGTCGAGATTTTTGTTATTCTAATGGATGGTAGCCTTGTCATTATGGAAGGTATTATGTTGTCGTGATTTTTATTACTCCAATGCATGGTAGCCTTCTAATTATGGAAGGTAGTCTGTTGTCGAGATTTTTGTTACTCCATTGGATGGTAGCGTTGTCATTATGGAAGGTAGTCTGTTGTCGAGATTTTTGTTGTTCCATTGGATGGTAGCCTTGTCATTATAGAAGGTAGTATGTTGTCGTGAATTATAATACTCCAATGGATGGTAGCCTTGTCATTATGGAAGGTAGTTTGTCGTTGTGATTTCTGTTACTCCAATGGATGGTAGCCTTGTCATTATGGAAGGTAATCTGTTGTCCAGATTTTTGTTACTCTAATGGATGGTAGCCTTGTCATTATAGAAGGTTGTTTGTTTTCAATATTTTTGATACCCCATTGGATGGTAGCCTTGTAATTATGGAAGGTAGTCTGTTGTCAACAATTTTGTTATTCTAATGGGTGGTAGCCTTGTCATTATGGAAGGTAGTCTCTTATCGAGATTTTTGTTACTCCAATGGATGGTAGCCTTTTCATTATGGAAGGTAGTCTCTTATCGAGATTTTTGTTACTCCAATGGATGGTAGCCTTGTCATTATGGAAGGTAGTCTATTGTCGATATTTTTTTTACAGTAATGGATGGTAGCCTTGTAATTATTGAAGGTAGTCTGTTGTCATGATTCTTGTTACTCCATTGGATGGTAGCCTTGTCATTATGGAAAGTAGTCTGTTGTCGAGATTTTTGTTATTCCAATGGATTGTAGACTTGTCATTATGGAAGGTAGTCTGTTGTTGTGATTTTTGTTACTCCAATGGATGGTAGCCTTGTCATTATAGAAGGTAGTATGTTGTCGATATATTTGTTACTCCAATGGATAGTAACCTTATCATTATGGAATATAGTCTGTTGTCAAGATTTTTGTTACTCCAATGGATGGTAGCCTTGTCATTATGGAAGGTAGTCTTTTATTGACATTTTTGTTACTCCAATGGATGGTAGCCTTGTCATTATGGAAGGTAGTATGTTCTCCCGATTTTTGTTACTCTAATGGATGGTAGCCTTGACATTATGGAAGGTAGTCTATCGTTGTGATTTCTGATACTCCAATGGATGTTAGCCGTGTCATTATGGAAGGTAGTCTGTTGTCTTGATTTTTGTTACTATAATGGATGGTAGCCTTGTCATTATAGAAGCTAGTCTGTTGTCAATATTTTGGTTACTCCATTTGATGGTAGCCTTGTAATTATGGAAGGTAGTCTGTTGTCAACAACTTTATTATTCTAATGGATGGTAGCCTTGTCATTATGGAAGGTAGTCTGTTGTCGAGAGTTTTTTTACTGTAATGGATGGTAGCCTTGTCATTATGGAAGGTAGTCTATTGTCGATATTTTTGTTATTCCATTGGATTATAGCCTTGTCATTATGAAAGGTAGTTTGTTGTCGAGATTTTAGTTATTCCAATGGATGGTAGCCTTGTCATTATGGAAAGTAGTCTGTTGTCGTGATTTTTATTATTCCAATGGTTGGTAGCCTTGTCATTATGGAAGGTAGTCTTTTGTCGATATTTTGGTTACTTCATTGGATGGTAGCCTTGTAATTATGGAAGGTAGTCTGTTTTCAAAAAATTTGTTATTCTAATGGATGGTAGCCTTGTCATTATGGAAGGTAGTTTGTTGTGGTGATTTTTGTTACTCCAATGAATGGTAGACTTGTCATTATGGAACATAGTCTGTTGTCAATGTTTTTGTTACTCCAATGGATGGTAGCCTTGTCATTATGGAAGGTAGTTTGTTGTCGATATTTTTGTTATTCCAATGGATGGTAGCCTTGTCATTAGCGAAGGTAGTATGTCGTCGATATTTTTGTTACTCCAGTGGATTGTAGACTTGTCATTATGGAAGGTAGTCTGTCGTCGAGATTTTTATTACTTCAATGGATGGTAGCCTTGTCATTATGGAAGGTAGTTTGTTGTCGTGATTTTTATTACTCCAATGGATGGTAGCCTTGTCATTATGGAAGGTAGTTTGTCGTGGTGATTTCTGTTACTCCAATGGATGGTAGCCTTGTCATTATGGAAGGTAGTTTGTTGTCCATATTTTTTTTACTCTAATGGATGGTAGCCTTGTCATTATAGAAGGTAGTCTGTTGTCGATATTTTTGTTACTTCATTGGATGGTAGCCTTGTAATTATGGAAGGTAGTCTGTTGTCAACAATTTTGTTATTCTAATGGATGGTAGCCTTGTCATTATGGAAGGTAGTTTGTTGTCCTGATTTTTTTTACTCCAATGGATGGTAGCCTTGTCATTATTGAAGGTAGTATGTTGTCGATATCTTTGTTACTCCAATGGATGGTAGCCTTGTCATTATGGAAGGTAGTCTATAGTCGAGATTTTTTTTTACTACAATGGATGGTAGCTTTGTCATTATGGAAGGTAGTCTATTGTCGAGATTTTTGTTACTCCAATGGATGGTAGCCTTGTCATTATGGAAGGTAGTCTCTTGTCGATATTTTTGTTATTCCGATGGATGGTAGCCTTGTCACTATGGAAGGTAGTTTGTTGTTCATATTTTTGTTACTCCAATGGAAGGTAGCCTTGTCATTATGGAAGGTAGTCTATTGTCGAGATTTTTGTTACTCCAATGGATGGTAGCCATGTCATTATGGAAGGTTTTTTGTTGTCAAGATTTTTGTTACTCTAATGGATGGTAGACTTATCATTATGGAAGGTAAAATGTTGTCGATATTTTTGTCATTCTATTGGATGGTAGCCTTGTCATTATGGAAGGTAGTATATTCTCGAGATTTTTCTTATTCCAATAGATGGTAGCCTTGTAATTATGGAAGGTAGTCTGTGGCCGAGATTTTTTTTACTCCAATGGATGGTATCCTTGTCATTATGGAAGTTAGTATGTTGTCGAGAATTTTGTTACTCCAATGGATTGTAGCCTTTTCATTATGGAACATGGTCTGTTGTCGATGTTTTTGTTACTCCAATGGATGGTAGCCTTGTCATTATGGAAGGTAGTTTGTTGTCGATATTTTTGTTATTCCAATGGATGGTAGCCTTGTCATTAGCGAAGGTAGTCTGTCGTTGATATTTTTGTTACTCCAGTGGATTGTAGCCTTGTCATTATGGAAGGCAGTCTGTCGTCGAGATTTTTATTACTTCAATGGATGGTAGCCTTGTCATTATGGAAGGTAGTTTGTTGTCGAGATTTTTGTTTCTCCAATGGATGCTAGCCTTGTAATTATGGAAGGTAGTCTGTTGTGGTGATTTCTGTCACTCCAATGGATGGTAGCCTTGTCACTATGGAAGGTAGTCTATTGTTCATATTTTTGTTACTCCAATTGAAAGTAGCCTTGTCATTATGGAAGGTAGTCTATTGTCGAGATTTTTGTTACTCCAATGGATGGTAGCCTTTTTATTATGGAAGGTAGTCTATTGTCGAGATATTTGTTACGCCAATGGATAGAAGCCTTTTCATTATGGAAGGTTGTCTGTTGTCGAGATTTTTGTTACTCCAATGGATGGTAGCCTTGTCATTATGGAAGGTAGTCTGTTCTCGAGATTTTTGTTATTCCAATACATGGTAGCCTTGTCTTTATGGAAGGTAGTGTGTTGCCGAGATTTTTGTTACCCCAATGGATGGTATCCTTTTCATTATAAGAGGTAGTATGTTGTCAAGAATTTTGTTACTCCAATGGATTGTAGCCTTGTCATTATGGAACATAGTCTGTTGTCAACGTTTTTGTTACTCCAATGGATGGTAGCCTTGTCATTATGGAAGGTAGTCTGTTTTCGAGATTTTTGTTACTCCAATGGATGGTAGCCTTGTTATTATGGAAGGTAGTCTGTTGTCGAGATTTTAATTACTACAATGGATGGTAGCCTTGTCATTAGGGAAGGTAGTCTGTTGTCAATATTTTTGTTACTCCAGTGGATTGTAGCCTTGTCATTATGGAAGGTAGTCTGTCGTCGAGATTTTTGTTACTTTCAATGGATGGTAGCCTTGTCATTATGGAAGGTAGTTTGTTGTCGAGATTTTTGGTACTCCAATGGATGCTAGCCTTGTAATTATGGAAGGTAGTCTGTCGTTGTGATTTCTGTCACTCCAATGGATGGTAGCCTTGTCACTATGGAAGGTAGTTTGTTGTTCATATTTTTGTTACTCCAATGGGAGGTAGCCTTGTCATTATGGAAGGTAGTCTATTGTCGAGATTTTTGTTACTCCAATGAATGGTAGCCTTGTCATTATGAAAGGTAGTCTATTGTCGAGTGTTTGTTACTCCAATGGATAGAAGCCTTTTCATTATGGAAGGTTGTCTGTTGCCGAGATTTTTGTTACTTTAATGGATGGTAGCCTTGTCATTATGGAAGGTAGTCTGTTGTCGAGATTTTTGTTACTACAATGGATGGTAGCCTTTTCATTATGGAAGGTAGTCTGTTGTTGATATTTTGGTTACTACAATGGAAGGTATCCATGTCATTATGGAACATAGTCTATTGTAGATATTTTTGTAACTCCAATGCATGGTAGCATTGTCACTATGGAAGGTAGTCTGTTGTTCATATTTTTGTTACTCCAATGGATGGTAGCCTTGTCATTATGGAAGGTAGTCTATTGTCGAGATTTTTGTTACTTTATTGGATGGTAGCCTTCTAATTATGGAAGGTTGTCTTTTGTCGAGATTTATGTGACTCTAATGGATGGTAGCCTTGTCATTATGGAAGGTAGTTTGTTGTCGAGATTTTTGTTACTCCAATGGATGCTAGCCTTGTCATTATAGAAGGTAGTCTGTCATTGTGATTTATGTCACTCCAATTGGTTGTAGCCTTGTCACAATAGAAGGTAGTTTGTTGTTCGTATTTTTGTTACTCCAATTGATGGTAGCCTTGTCATTATGGAAGGTAGTCTATTGTCGAGATTTTTGTTACTCCAATGGATGCTATCCTTGTCATTATGGAAGATAGTTCGTTGTTGTGATTTATGGCACTCCAATGGATGGTAGCCTTGTCACTATGGAAGGTAGTCTGTTGTTCATAATTTTGTTACTCCATTGGATGGTAGCCTTGTCATTATGGAAGGTAGTCCATTGTCGGGATTTTTGTTACTACAATGGATGGTAGCCTTGTCATTATGGAACATAGTCTATTGTATATATTTTTGTTACTCCAATGCATGGTAGCCTTGTCATTATGGAAGGTAGTCTGTTGTCGAGATTTTTGTTACTCTAATGGATGGTAGCATTATCATTATGGAAGGTAGTCTATTTTTCATATTTTTGTTACTCCTATGGATGGTAGCCTTGTCATTATGGAAGGTAGTCTATTGTTGAGATTTTTGTTACTCCAATGGATGGTAACCTTCTCATTATGGAAGGTTGTTTGTTGTCGGATTTTTGTTACTCTAAAGGATGGTAAACTTGTCATTATACAAGGTAGTCTATTTTCGATATTTTTGTTACTCCAATGGATGGTAGCCTTGTCAATATGGAAGGTAGTTTGTTGTCGAGATTTTTTTTATTCCAATGGATGGTAGACTTGTCATTATGGAAGTTAGTCTGTTGTTGATATGTTTGTTACTCCAATGGATGGTAGCCTTGTCATTATGGAAGGTAGTATGTTGTCCAAATTTTAGCCTTGTCATTATGCAAGGTAGTTTGTTGTCGAGATTTTTGTTACTCCAATGGATGCTAGCATAGTCATTAGAGAAGGTAGACTTTCGTTGTGAGTTATGTCACTCTAATTGGTGGTAACCTTGTCACTATGGAAGGTAGTTTGTTGTTCGTATTTTTGTTACTGCAATGGATGGTAGCCTTGTCATTATGGAAGGTAGTCTGTTCTCGAGATTTTTGTTACTCCAATGGATGGTAGCCTTGTCATTATGGAAGATTGTCTGTTCTCGAGATTTTTGTTACTCTAATAGATGGTAGCCTTGTAATTATGGAAGGCAGTCTGTTTTCGAGATTTTTGTTACTCCAATGGATGGTAGCCTTGTCATTATGAAAGGTAGTATGTTGTCGATATCTTTGTTACTCCAATGGATTGTAGCCTTTTTATTATGAAAGGTAGTTTGTTGTCGAGATTTTTGTTACTCTGATGGATGCTAGCCTTGTCATTATGGAAGATTGTTTGTTGTTGTGATTTATGGCACTCTAATGGATGGTAGCCTTGTCACTATGGAAGGTAGTCTATTGTTCATATTTTTGTTACTCCAATGGATGGTAGCCTTGTCATTATGGAAGGTATTCTATTGTCGAGATTTTTTTTACTCCAATGGATGGTAGCCTTCTAATTATGGAAGGTTGTTTATTGTCGAGATTTTTGTTACTCCAATGGATGGTAGCCTTGGCATTTTGGAAGGTAGTCTGTTTTCGAGATTTTTTTTATTCCATTGGATGGTAACCTTGTCATTATGGAAGGTAGTCCATTCTCGATATCTTTGTTACTCCAATGGATGGTAGCCTTGTCATTATGGAAGGTAGTTTGTTGTCAACATTTTTGTTATTCCAATGGATGGTAGCCTTATCATTATGGAAGGTAGTCTGTTGTTGATATTTTTGTTACTCCTATGGATGGTAGCCTTGTCGTTATGGAAGGTAGTATATTGTCGATATCTTTGTTACTCTAATGGATTGTAGCCTTGTTATTATGGAAGGTAGTTTGATGTTGAGATTTTTGTTACTCCGATGGATGGTAGCCTTGTCATGGAAGGTAGTTTGTCGTTGTGATTTATGGCACTCCAATGGATGGTAGCCTTGTCGCTATGGAAGGTAGTCTGTTGTTCATAATTTTGTTACTCCAATGGATGGTAGCCTTGTCATTATGGAAGGAAGTCCATTGTCGGGATTTTTGTTACTACAATTGATGGTAGCCTTGTCATTATGGAACATAATATATTGTAGATATTTTTGTTACTCCAATGCTTGGTAGCCTTGTCATTATGGAAGGTAGTCTGTTCTCGAGATTTTTGTTACTCCAATGGATGGTAGCATTATCATTATGGAAGGTAGTTTGTTTTTCATATTTTTGTTACTCCAATGGATGGTAGCCTTGTCATTATGGAAGGTAGTCTATTGTCGAGATTTTTGTTACTCCAATGGGTGGTAGCCTTCTCATTATGGAAGGTTGTTTGTTGTCGAATTTTTGTTACTCTAAAGGATGGTAGCCTTATCATTATAGAAGGTAGTCTGTTTTCGATATTTTTGTTACTCCAATGGATGGTAGCCTTGTCATTATGGAAGGTAGTCTGTCGTTGTGATTTCTGTCACTCCAATGGATGGTAGCCTTGTCACTATGGAAGGTAGTCTGTTATTCACATTTTTGTTACTCCAATGGATGGTAGCTTTGTCATTTTGGAAGGTAGTGTATTGTCGAGATTTTTGTTACTCCAATGGATGGTAGCCTTCTCATTGTGGAAGGTTGTTTGTTGTCGAGATTTTTGTTACTCTAATGGATGGTAGCCTTGTCATTATGGAAGGCAATCTGTTTTCGAGATTTTGTTACTCCTATGGATGGTAGCCTTGTCATTATGGAAGGTAGTGTGTTGTTGATATTTTTGTTACTCCAATGAATGGTAGCCTTGTTATTATGGAAGGTAGTATGTTATCGATATCTTTCTTACTCCAATGGATTGTAGCCTTGTCATTATGAAAGGTAGTCTGTTGTCGAGATTTTTGTTACTCCGATGGATGCTAGCCTTGTCATTATGGAAGGTAGTTTGTCGTTATGATTTATGGCACTCCAATGGATGGTAGCTTTGTCACTATGGAAGGTAGTCTGATGTTCATATTTTTGTTACTCCAATGGAAGGTAGCCATGTTATTATGGAAGGTAGTCTATTGTCGGGATTTTAATTACTACAATGTATGGTAGCCTTGTCATTATGGAAATAGTCTATTGTAGATATTTTTGTTACTCCAATGCATGGTAGCCTTGTCATTATGGAAGGTAGTCTGTTGTCGAGATTTTTGTTACTCCATTGGATGGTAGCATTATCATTATGGAAGGTAGTCTGTTGTCGATATTTTTGTTACTCCAATGGATGGTAGCCTTATCATTATGGAAGGTAGTCTGTTGTCCAAATTTTTGTTACTTCAATGTATGTTAGCCTTGTCATTATAGAAGGTAGTTTGTTGTCGAGATTTTTGTTATTCCAATGGATGCTAGCCTTGTAATTATAGAAGGTAGTCTGTCGTTGTGATTTTTGTCACTCCAATTGGTGGTAGCCTTGTCACTATGGAAGGTAGTTTGTTGTTTGTATTTTTGTTACTCCAATTGATGGTAGCCTTGTTATTATGGAAGATTGTCTGTTCTCGAGATTTTTGTTACTCTAATGGATGGTAGCCTTGTCATTATGGAAGGCAGTCTGTTTTCGAGATTTGTGTTACTCCAATGGATGGTAGCCTTGTCGTTATGGATGGTTTTTTGTCGTTGTGATTTATGGCACTCCAATGGATGGTAGCATTATCATTATAGAAGGTAGTCTGTTGTTCATTTTTTTGTTACTTCAATGGATGGTAGCCTTCTCATTATGGAAGGTTGTCTATTGACGAGATTTTTGTTACTCCAATGGATGGTAGCCTTCTCATTATGGAAGGTTGTTTGTTGTCGAGATTTTTGTTACTCTAATGGATGGTAGCCTTTTCATTTTGGAAGGTTGTCTATTGTCGAGATTTTTGTTACTCCAATGGATGCTAGCCTTGTCATTATAGAAGGTAGTCTGTCGTTGTGATTTATGTCACTCCAATTGGTGGTAGCCTTGTCACTATAGAAGGTAGTCTGTCGTTGTGATTTATGTCACTCCAATTGGTGGTATCCTTGTCACTATAGAAGGTAGTTTGTTGTTATTATTTTTGTTACTCCAATGGATGGTAGCCTTGTCATTATGGAAGGTAGTCTATTGTCGAGATTTTTGTTACTCCAATGGATGGTAGCCTTCTCATTATGGAAGGTTGTTTGTTGTCGAGATTTTTGTTACTCTAATGGATGGTAGCCTTGTCATTATGGAAGGCAGTCTGTTTTCGATATTTTTGTTACTCCAATGGATGGTAGCCTTGTCATTATGGAAGGTAGTCTGTTGTCGATATTTTTGTTACACTAATGAATGGTAGCCTTGTCATTATGTAAGGTAGTATGTTGTCGTTATCTTTGTTACTCCAATGGATTGTAGCCTTGTTATTTTGAAAGGTAGTCTGTTGTCGAGATTTTTGTTACTCCGATGGATGCTAGCCTTGTCATTATGGAAGGTAGTTTGTCATTGTGATTTATGGCACTACAATGGATGGTAGCCTTGTCACTATGGAAGTTAGTTTGTTGTTCATATTTTTGTTACTCCAATAGAAGGTAGCTTTGTCATTATGGAATGTAGTCCATTGTCAGGATTTTGGTTACTACAATGGATGGTAGCCTTGTCATTATGGAACATAGTCTTTTGTAGATATTTTTGTTACTCCAATGCATGGTAGCCTTGTCTATATGGAAGGTAGTCTGTTGTCGAGATTTTTGTTACTCCAATGGATGGTAGCATTATCATTATGGAAGGTAGTCTGTTGTTCATATTTTTGTTACTTCAATGGATGGTAGCCTTCTCATTATGGAAGGTTGTTTGTTGTTGATATTTTTGTTACTCTAATGGATGGTAGCCTTGTTATTATAGAAGGTAGTCTGTTTTCAAGACTTTTGTTACTCCAATGGATGCTATCCTTGTCATTTTGGAAGGTTGTCTATTGCCGAGATTTTTGTTACTCCAATGGATGCTAGCCTTGTCATTATAGAAGGTAGTCTGTCGTTGTGATTTATGTCACTCCAATTGGTGGTAGCCTTGTCACTATGGAAGGTAGTTTGTTGTTCTTATTTTTGTTACTCCAATGGATGGTAGCCTTGTCATTATAGCAGGCAGTCTGTTTTTGAGATTTTTGTTACTCCAATGGATGGTAGCCTTGCCATTATGAAAGGTAGTGTGTTGTCGATATTTTTGTTACTCCAATTAATGGTAGCCTTTTCATTATGGAAGGTAGTATGTTGTCGATATCTTTGTTACTCCAATGGATTGTAGCCTTGTTATTATGAAAGGTAGTCTATTGTCCAGAATTTTGTTACTCCGATGGATGATATCCTTGTCATTATGGAAGGTAGTTTGTCGTTGTGATTTATGTCACTCCAATGGATGGTATCCTTGTAACTATGGAAGTTAGTCTGTTGTTCATATTTTTAATACTCCAATGGATGGTAGTTTTGTCATTATAAAATGCAGTCCATTGTCGGGATTTTGGTTACTTCAATGGATGGTAGCCTTGTCATTATGGAACATAGTCTATTGTAGATATTTTTGTTACTCCAATGCATGGTAGCCTTGTCATTGTGGAAGGTAGCATGTTCTCGAGATTTTTGTTACTCTTATGGATGGTAGCATTATCATTATAGAAGGTAGTCTGCTGTTCATATTTTGGTTACTTCAATGGATGGTAGCCTTCTCATTATGGAAGGTTGTCTATTGACTAGATTTTTGTTACTCCAATGGATGGTAGCCTTCTCATTATGGAAGGTTGTTTGTTGTCGATATTTTTGTTACTCTAATGGATGGTAGCCTTGTCATTTTGGAAGGTTGTCTATTGTCGAGTTTTTTATTACTCCAATGGATGCTAGCCTTGTCATTATAGAAGGTTTTATGTCGTTGTGATTTATGTCACTCCAATTGGTGGTAGCCTTGTCACTATAGAAGGTAGTCTGTCGTTGTGATTTATGTCACTCCAATTGGTGGTATCCTTGTCACTATAGAAGGTAGTTTGTTGTTATTATTTTTGTTACTCCAATGGATGGTAGCCTTGTCATTATGGAAGGTAGTCTATTGTCGAGATTTTTGTTACTCCAATGGATGGTAGCCTTCTCATTATGGAAGGTTGTTTGTTGTCGAGATTTTTGTTACTCTAATGGATGGTAGCCTTGTCATTATGGAAGGCAGTCTGTTTTCGAGATTTTTGTTACTCCAATGGATGGTAGCCTTCTCACTATGGAATGTAGTCTGGTGTCGATATTTTTGTTACACTAATGAATGGTATCCTTGTCATTATGTAAGGTAGTATGTCGTCGTTATCTTTGTTACTCCAATGGATTGTAGCCTTGTTATTTTGAAAGGTAGTCTGTTGTCGAGATTTTTGTTACTCCGATGGATGCTAGCCTTGTCATTATGGAAGGTAGTTTGTCATTGTGATTTATGGCACTACAATGGATGGTAGCCTTGTCACTATGGAAGTTAGTTTGTTGTTCATATTTTTGTTACTCCAATGGATGGTAGCTTTGTCATTATGGAATGTAGTCCATTGTCGGGATTTTGGTTACTACAATGGATGGTAGCCTTGTCATTATGGAACATAGTCTATTATAGATATTTTTGTTACTCCAATGCATGGTAGCCTTGTCTATATGGAAGGTAGTCTATTGTTGAGATTTTTGTTACTCCAATGGATGGTAGCATTATCATTATGGAAGGTAGTATGTTGTTCATATTTTTGTTACTTCAATGGATGGTAGCCTTCTCATTATGGAAGGTTGTTTGTTGTTGATATTTTTATTACTCTAATGGATGGTAGCCTTTTCATTATAGAAGGTAGTCTGTTTTCAAGATTTTTGTTACTCGAATGGATGGTAGCCTTGCCATTTTGGAAGGTTGTCTATTGCCGAGATTTTTGTTACTCCAATGGATGCTAGCCTTGTCATTATAGAAGGTAGTCTGTCGTTGTGATTTATGTCACTCCAATTGGTGGTAGCCTTGTCACTATGGAACGTAGTTTGTTGTTCTTATTTTTGTTACTCCAATGGATGGTAGCCTTGTCATTATGGAAGGTAGTCTATTGTCGAGATTTTTGTTACTCCAATGGATGGTAGCCTTCTCATTATGGAAGGTTGTTTGTTGTCTAGATTTTTGTTACTTTAATGGATGGTAGCCTTGTCATATGGAAGGTAGTCTATTGTCGGGATTTTGGTTACTACAATGGATGGTAGCCTTGTCATTATGGAACATAGTCTATTGTAGATATTTTTGTTACTCCAATGCATGGTAGCCTTGTCATTATGGAAGGTAGTCTACTGTCAAGATTTTTGTTACTCCAATGGATGGTAGCATTATCATTATGGAAGGTAGTTTGTTGTCGATATTTTTGTTACTCCAATGGATGCTAGCCTTGTTATTATAGAAGGAAGTCTGTCATTGTGATTTATGTCTCTCCAATTGGTGGTAGCCTTGTCACTATGGCAGGTAGTTTGTTGTTCGTATTTTTGTTACTCCAATGGATGGTAGCCTTGTCATTATGGAAGGTAGTCTAGTGTCGATATTTTTGTTACTCCAATGGATGGTAGCATTCTCATTATCGAAGGTTGATTGTTGTCGAGATTTTTGTAACTCTAGTGGATGGTAGCCTTATCATTATGGAAGGCAATCTGTTTTCGAGATTTTTGTTACTCCAATGGATGGTAGCCTTGTCATTATGGAAGGTAGTTTGTTGTCGATATTTTTGTTACTCCAATGAATGGTAGCGTTGTCATTATGGAAGGTATTATGTTTTCGATATCTTTGTAACTCCAATGGATTGTAGCCTTGTCATTATGAAAGGTAGTATGTTGTCGAGATTTTTGTTACTCCGATGGATGCTAGCCTTGTCATTATGGAAGGTAGTTGGTCGTTATGATTTATGGCACTCCAATGGATGGTAGCTTTGTCACTATGGAAGGTAGTCTGTTGTTCATATTTTTGTTACTCCAATGGATGGTAGCCTTGTTATTATGGAAGGTAGTCTGTTGTCGGGATTTTGATTACTACAATGTATGGTAGCCTTGTCATTATGGAACATAGTCTATTGTAGATATTTTTGTTACTCCAATGCATGGTAGCCTTATAATTATGGAAGGTAGTCTATTGTTGAGATTTTTGTTACTCCAATGGATGGTAGCATTATCATTATGGAAGGTAGTCTGTTGTCGATATTTTTGTTACTCCAATGGATGGTAGCCTTGTCATTATGGAAGGTAGTATGTTATCGATATCTTTGTTACTCCAATGGATTGCAGCCTTATCATTATGGAAGGTAGTTTGTTGTCGAGATTTTTATTACTCCAATGGATGGTACCATTGTCATTATTGATAGGAGTTTGTTGTCGAGAATTTTGTTACACCAATGGATGGTAGCCTTGTCATTATGGAAGGTAGTCTGTTGTCGAGATATTTTTTATTCCAATGTATGGTAGCCTTGTCACTATGGAAGGTAGTCTGTTGTCGAGATTTTTGTTACTCCAATGGATGGAAGCCTTGTCATTATGGAAGGCAGTCTGTTTTCGAGATTTTTGTTACTCCAATGGATGGTAGCTTTGTAATTATGGAAGGTAGTTTGTTGTCGAGATTTTTGTTCCTTGATGGGTGTTATCCTTGTCATTATAGAAGGTAGTCTGTCGTTGTGATTTATGTCACTCCAATTGGTGGTAGCCTTGTCATTATAGAAGGTAGTTTGTCGTTCGTATTTTTGTTACTCCAATGGATGGTAGCCTTGTCATTATGGAAGGTAGTCTATTGGCGAGATTTTTTTTACTCCAATGAATGGTAATCTTGTCATTATGGAAGGTTGTCTGTTATCGAGCTTTTTGTTACTCTAATGGATGGAAGCCTTGTCATTACGGAAGGCAGTCTATTTTCGAGATTTTTGTTACTCCAATGGATGGTAGCCTTGTCATTACGGAAGGTAGTCTGTTGTCGATATTTTTGTTACTCCAATTAATGGTAGCCTTTTCATTATGGAAGGTAGTATGTTATTGATATCTTTGTTACTCCAATGGATTGTAGCCTTGTTATTATGAAAGGTAGTCTGTTGTCGAGATTTTTGTTACTCTGATGGATGCTAGCCTTGTCATTATGGAAGGTAGTTTGTCGTTGTGATTTATGGCACTCCAATGGATGGTATCCTTGTCACTATGGAAGTTAGTCTGTTGTTCATATTTTTGATACTCCAATGGATGGTAGCTTTGTCATTATGAAATGCAGTCCATTGTCGGGATTTTGGTTACTACAATCGATGGTAGCCTTGTCATTATGGAACATAGTCTATTGTAGATATTTTTGTGACTCCATTGCATGGTAGCCTTGTCATTATGGAAGGTAGTCTGTTGTCAAGATTTTTGTTACTCCAATGGATGGTAGCATTATCATTATGGAAGGTAGTTTGTTGTTCATATTTTTGTTACTTCAATGGATGGTAGCCTTGTCATTATGGAAGGTAGTCTATTGACGAGATTTTTGTTACTCCAATGGATGGTAGCCTTCTCATTATGGAAGGTTGTTTGTTGTCGATATTTTAATTACTCTAATGGATGGTAGCCTTGTCATTTTAGAAGGTAGTCTGTTTTCAAGATTTCTGTTACTCCAATGGATGGTTCCCTTGTCATTTTGGAAGGTTGTCTGTTGTCGAGATTTTTGTTACTCCAATGGATGCTAGCCTTGTCATTATAGAAGGTAGTCTGTCGTTGTGATTCATGTCACTCCAATTGGTGGTAGCCTTGTCACTATGGAAGGTAGTTTGTTGTTCTTATTTTTGTTACTCCAATGGATGGTAGCCTTGTCATTATGGAAGGTAGTCTATTGTCGAGATTTTCGTTACTCCAATGGATGGTAGCCTTCTCATTATGGAAGGTTGTTTGTTGTCGAGATTTTTGTTACTCTTATGGATGGTAGCCTTGTCATCATGAAAGGTAGTCTGTTGTCGAGATTTTTGTTACTCCGATGGATGCTAGCCTTGTCATTATGGAAGGTAGTTTGTCGTTGTGATTTATGGCACTCCAATGGATGGTAGCCTTGTCACTATGGAAGTTAGTCTGTTGTTCATATTTTTGTTACTCCAATGGATGGTAGCTTTGTCATTATGAAATGTAGTCCATTGTCGGGATTTTGGTTACTACAATGGATGGTAGCCTTGTCATTATGGAACATAGTCTATTGTAGATATTTTTGTTACTCCAATGCATGGTAGCCTTGTCTATATGGAAGGTAGTCTGTTGTCGGGATTTTTGTTACTCCAATGGATGGTAGCATTATCATTATGGAAGGTAGTATGTTATCGATATCTTTGTTACTCCAATGGACTGTAGCCTTGTCATTATGGAAGGTAGTCTGTTGTCAAGATTTTTGTTACTCCAATGGATGGTATCATTGACATTATGGATGGAAGTCTGTTGTCGAGAATTTTGTTACTCTAATAGATGATAGCCTTGTCATTTGGAACGTAGTTTGTTGTCGATGTTTTTGTTACTCCAATGGATGGTAGCCTTGTCATTATGGAAGGTAGTCTGTTGTCGAGATTTTTGTTATTCCGATGGATGGTAGCCTTGTCACTATGGAAGGTAGTCTGTTGTCGAGATTTTTGTTACTCGAATGGATGCTAGCCTTATCATTATGGAAGGTAGTCTATTGCCCAATTTTTTGTTACTTCAATGTATGGTAGCCTTGTCATTATGGAAGGTAGTTTGTTATCGAGATTTTTGTTACTCCAATGGATTCTATCCTTGTCATTATAGAAGGTAGTTTGTCATTGTGATTTAAGTCAGTCCAATTGGAGGTAGCCTTGTCACTATGGAAGGTAGTTTGTTGTTCGTATTTTTGTTACTCCACAGGATGGTAGCCTTGTCGTTATGGAAGGTAGTCTATTGTCAAGATTTTTTTTACTCCAATGGATGGTAGCCTTGTCATTATGGAAGGTTGTCTGTTATCGAGATTTTTGTTACTCTATTAGATGGTAGCCTTGTCATTATGGAAGGCAGTTTGTTTTCGAGATATTTATTACTCCAATGGATGGTAGACTTATCATTAGGGAAGTTAGTCTGTTGTCGAGATTTTTGTTATTCCAATGGATGGTAGCCTTGTCAATATGGAAGGTAGTATGTTGTCGAGATTTTTGTTACTCCAATGGATGCTAGCCTTGTCATTATGGAAGGTAGTCTGTTGTCCAAATTTTTGTTACTTCAATGTATGGTAGCCTTGTCATTATAGAAGGTAGTTTGTTGTCGAGATTTTTGTTACTCCAATGGATGCTATCCTTGTCATTATAGAAGGTAGTCTGTTGTCAATATTTTTGTTACTCCAATGGATGGTAGCCTTGTCATTATGGAAGGTAGTCTATTGTCGATATCTTTTTTACTCTAATGGATGGTAGCCTTCTCATTATGGAAGGTTGTTTGTTGTCGAGATTTTTGTTACTCTAATGGATGGTAGCCTTGTCATTATAGAAGGTAGTCTGTTTTCGAGAATTTTGTTACTCCAATGGATGGTAGCCTTGTCATTATGCAAGGTAGTCTGATGTCGAGAATTTTGTGACTCCAATGGATGGTAGGCTTGTCATCAAGGAACATAGTCTGTTGTCGATGTTTTTGTTAGTCTAATGGATGGTAGCCTTATCATTATGGAAGGTAGTTTGTTGTCGAGATTTTTGTTATTCCAATGAATGGTAGCCTTGTCACTATGGAAGGTAGTTTGTTGTCGAGATTTTTGTTACTCTAATGGATGCTAGCCTTGTCATTATGGAAGGTAGTCTGTTGTCCAAATTAACGTTACTTCAATGTATGATAGCCTTGTCATTATAGAAGGTAGTTTGTTGTCGAGATTTTTGTTACTCCAATGGATGCTAGCCTTTTCATTATAGAAGGTAGTCTATCGTTGTGATTTATGTCACATCAATTGGTGGTAGCCTTGTCACTATGGAAGGTAGTTTGTTGTTCGTATTTTTGTTACTCCAATGGATGGTAGCCTTGTCACTATGGAAGGTAGTCTATTATCGAGATTTATTTTACTCCAATGGATGGTAGCCTTGTCATTATGGTAGGTTGTTTGTTATCAAGATTTTGGTTAATCTAATGGATGGTAGCCTTGTCATAATGGAAGGCAGTCTGTTTTCGAGATTTTTGTTACTCCAATGGATGGTAGCCTTGTCATTATGGAAGGTAGTCTGTTGTCGATACTTTTGTTACTCCAATGAATGGTAGCCTTTTCATTATGGAAGGTAGTATGTCGTCGATATCTTTGTTACTCCAATGGATTGTAGCTTTGTTATTATGAAAGGTAGTCTATTGTCGAGATTTTTGTTACTCCGATGGATGCTAGCCTTATGATTATGGAAGGTATTTTGTCGTTGTAATTTATGGCACTCTAATGGATGGTATCCTTGTCACTATGGAAGTTAGTCTGTTGTTCATATTTTTGTTACTCCAATGGATGGTAGCCTTGTCATTGTGTAATGTAGTCCATTGTCGGGATTTTGGTTACTATAATGGATGGTAGCCTTGTCATTATGGAACATAGTCTAGTGTATATATTTTTGTTACTCCAATGCATGGTAGCCTTCTCATTATGGAAGGTAGTCTGTTGTCGAGATTTTTGTTACTCCAATGGATGGTAGCATTATCATTATGGAAGGTAGTCTGTTGTTCATATTTTTGTTACTCCAATGGATGGTAGCCTTCTCATTATGGAAGGTAGTCTATTGTCTAGATATTTGTTACTCCAATGGATGGTAGCCTTCTCATTATGGAAGGTTGTCTGTTGTCGAGATTTTTGTTACTCTAATGGATGGTAGCCTTGTCATTATGGAAGGCAGTCTGTTTTCGAGATTTTTGTTACTCCAATGGACAGTAGCCTTGTCATTATGCAAGGTAGTCTGTTGTCGATATTTTTGTTACTCCAGGGTATGGTAGCCTTTTCATTATGGAAGGTAGTATGTTGTCGATATCTTTGTTACTCCAATGGATTGTAGCCTTGTCATTATGGATGGTAGTTTGTCGTTGTGATTTATGGCACTCCAATAGGTGGTAGCCTTGTCACTATGGAAGGTAGTTTGTTGTTCATATTTTTGTTACTCCAATGGATGGTAGCTTTCTCATTATGGAAGGTAGTCCATTGTCGGGATTTTGGTTACTACAATGGATGGTAGCCTTGTCATTATGGAACATAGTCTATTGTAGATATTTTTGTTACTTCAATGCATGGTAGCCTTGTCATTATGGAAGGTAGTGTGTTGTCGAGATTTTTGTTACTCCAATGGATGGTACCATAATCATTATGGAAGGTAGTCTATTGTTCATATTTTTGTTACTACAATGGATGTTAGCCTTGTTATTATGGAAGGTAGTCTATTGCCGAGATTTTTGTTAGTCCAAGTGATGGTAGCCTTCTCATTATGGAAGGTTATTTGTTGTCAATATTTTTGTTACTCTAATGGATGGTAGCCTTGTCATTATAGAAGGTAGTTTATTTTCAAGATTTTTGTTACTCCAATGGATGGTAGCCTTGTCATTATGGAAGGTAGTCTGTCGTTGTGATTTCTGCCACTCCAATGGATGGTAGCCTTGTCACTATGGAAGGTAGTTTGTTGTTCATATTTTTGTTACTCCAATGGATGGTAGCCTTGTCATTATGGAGGGTAGTCTATTGTTGAGATATTTGTTACTCCAATGGATTGTAGCCTTGTCATTTTGGAAGGTTGTCTGTTGTCGAGATTTTTGTTACTCCAATGGATTCTAGGCTTGTCATTATAAAACATAGTCTGTCGTTGTGATTTATGTCACTCCAATTGGTGGTTGCCTTGTCACTATGGAAGGTAGTTTGTTGTTCGTATTTTTGTTACTCCAATGGATGGTAGCCTTGTCATTATGGAAGGTAGTCTATTGTCGAGATTTTTGATACTCCAATGGATGGTAATCTTCTCATTATGGAAGTTTGTTTGTTGTCGAGATTTTTGTTACTCTAATGGATGGTAGCCTTGTCATTATGGAAGGTAGTCTGTTGTCGATATTTTTGTTACTCCAATGGTAGCCTTGTCATTATTGAAGGTAGTATGTTATCGATATCTTTGTTACTCCAATGGATTGTAGCCTTCTCATTATGGAAGGTAGTCTGTTGTCGAGAATTTTGTTACTCCAATGGATGGTAGCCTTGTCATTTTGCAAGGTAGTCTGTTGTCGATATTTTTGTTACTCCAATGGTTGGTAGCCTTGTCATTATAGAAGGTAGTCTGTCGTTGTGATTTCTGCCACTCCAATGGATGGTAGCCTTGTCACTATGGAAGGTAGTTTGTTGTTCATATTTTTGTTACTCCAATGGATGGTAGCCATGTCATTATGGAAGGTAGTCTATTGTCGAGATTTTTGATGCTCCAATGGATGGTAACCTTCTCATTATGGAAGTTTTTTTGTTGTCGAGATTTTTGTTACTCTAATGAATGGGAGCCTTGTCATTATGGAAGGTAGTCTGTTGTCGATATTTTTGTTACTCCAATGAATGGTAGCCTTGTCATTATTGAAGGTATTATGTTATCGATATCTTTGTTACTCCAATGGATTGTAGCCTTCTCATTATGGAAGGTAGTCTGTTGTCGAGAATTTTTTTACTCCAATGGATGGTAGCCTTGTCATTATGGAACGTAGTCTGTTGTCGATGTTTTTGTTACTCTAATGGATGGTAGCCTTATCATTATGGAAGGTAGTCTGTTGTCGAGATTTTTGTTATTCCAATGTATGGTAGCCTTGTAACTATGGAAGGTAGTCTGTTGTCAAGATTTTTGTTACTCCAATGGATGCTAGCCTTGTCATTATAGAAGGTAGTCTGTAGTTGTGATTTTTGTCACTCCAATGGAAGGTAGCCTTGTCACTATGGAAGGTAGTTTGTTGTTCCTATTTTTGTTACTCCAAAGGATAGTAGCCTTATCATTATGGAAGGTAGTCTATTGTCGAGATTTTTGTTACTCCAATGGATGGTAGCATTATCATTATGGAAGGTTGTTTGTTTTCGAGATTTTTGTTACTCCAATGGATGGTAGCCTTGTCACTATGGAAGGTAGTCTATTGTTCATATTTTTGTTGCTCCAATGGATGGTAGCCTAGTCATTATTGAAGGTAGTTTGTTGTCGAGATTTTTGTTATTCCAGTGGATGGTAGCCTTGTCATTATGGAAGGTAGTCTGGTGTCGAGATTTTTGTTAATTCAATGAATTGTAGTCTTGTCATTATGAAAGGTAGTTTGTTATCGATATTTTTGTTACTCCAATGGATGGTAGCCTTATCATTATTGAAGGTAGTCCGTCATTTTGATTTGTGTCACTCCAATGGATGGTAGCCTTAACACTATGGAAGGTAGTCTGTTGTTCAAATTTTTGTTACTCCAATGGATGGTAGCCTTGTCATTATGTAAGGTTGTCTGTTCTCGAGATTTTTGTTACTCTAATGGATGGTAGCCTTATCATTATGGAAGGCAGTATGTTTTCGAGATTTTTGTTACTCCAATGGATGGTAGCCTTGTCATTATGGAAGGTAGTATGTTGTCGATATCTTTGTTACTCCAATGGATGCTAGCCTTGTCATTATGGAAGGTAGTCTTTTGTCGAGATTTTTGTTACTCCGATGGATGCTAGCCTTGTCATTATGGAAGGTAGTTTGTCATTGTGATTTATGGCACTCTAATGGATGGTAGCCTTGTCACTATGGAAGGTAGACTGTTGTTCGTATTTTTGTTACTCCAATGGATGGTAGCCTTGTCATTATGGAAGGTTGTTTGTTGTTGATATTTTTGTTACTCTAATGGATGGTAGCCTTGTTATTATAGAAGGTAGTCTGTTTTCAAGACTTTTGTTACTCCAATGGATGCTATCCTTGTCATTTTGGAAGGTTGTCTATTGCCGAGATTTTTGTTACTCCAACGGATGCTAGCCTTGTCATTATAGAAGGTAGTCTGTCGTTGTGATTTATGTCACTCCAATTGGTGGTAGCCTTGTCACTATGGAAGGTAGTTTGTTGTTCTTATTTTTGTTACTCCAATGGATGGTAGCCTTGTCATTATAGCAGGCAGTCTGTTTTTGAGATTTTTGTTACTCCAATGGATGGTAGCCTTGCCATTATGAAAGGTAGTGTGTTGTCGATATTTTTGTTACTCCAATTAATGGTAGCCTTTTCATTATGGAAGGTAGTATGTTGTCGATATCTTTGTTACTCCAATGGATTGTAGCCTTGTTATTATGAAAGGTAGTCTATTGTCCAGATTTTTGTTACTCCGATGGATGATATCCTTGTCATTATGGAAGGTAGTTTGTCGTTGCGATTTATGGCACTCCAATGGATGGTATCCTTGTAACTATGGAAGTTAGTCTGTTGTTCATATTTTTAATACTCCAATGGATGGTAGCTTTGTCATTATAAAATGCAGTCCATTGTCGGGATTTTGGTTACTTCAATGGATGGTAGCCTTGTCATTATGGAACATAGTCTATTGTAGATATTTTTGTTACTCCAATGCATGGTAGCCTTGTCATTGTGGAAGGTAGCCTGTTCTCGAGATTTTTGTTACTCTTATGGATGGTAGCATTATCATTATAGAAGGTAGTCTGCTGTTCATATTTTGGTTACTTCAATGGATGGTAGCCTTCTCATTATGGAAGGTTGTCTATTGACTAGATTTTTGTTACTCCAATGGATGGTAGCCTTCTCATTATGGAAGGTTGTTTGTTGTCGATATTTTTGTTACTCTAATGGATGGTAGCCTTGTCATTTTGGAAGGTTGTCTATTGTCGAGTTTTTTATTACTCCAATGGATGCTAGCCTTGTCATTATAGAAGGTTTTATGTCGTTGTGATTTATGTCACTCCAATTGGTGGTAGCCTTGTCACTATAGAAGGTAGTCTGTCGTTGTGATTTATGTCACTCCAATTGGTGGTATCCTTGTCACTATAGAAGGTAGTTTGTTGTTATTATTTTTGTTACTCCAATGGATGGTAGCCTTGTCATTATGGAAGGTAGTCTATTGTCGAGATTTTTGTTACTCCAATGGCTGGTAGCCTTCTCATTATGGAAGGTTGTTTGTTGTCGAGATTTTTGTTACTCTAATGGATGGTAGCCTTGTAATTATGGAAGGCAGT
This sequence comes from Vicia faba, assembly GCA_948472305.1. Lineage (NCBI taxonomy): Eukaryota > Viridiplantae > Streptophyta > Magnoliopsida > Fabales > Fabaceae > Vicia > Vicia faba. Next base: position 560,286,283 of record OX451739.1, read on the forward strand.
CTGTTTTCGAGATTTTTGTTACTCCAATGGATGGTAGCCTTCTCACTATGGAAGGTAGTCTGGTGTCGATATTTTTGTTACACTAATGAATGGTATCCTTGTCATTATGTAAGGTAGTATGTCGTCGTTATCTTTGTTACTCCAATGGATTGTAGCCTTGTTATTTTGAAAGGTAGTCTGTTGTCGAGATTTTTGTTACTCCGATGGATGCTAGCCTTGTCATTATGGAAGGTAGTTTGTCATTGTGATTTATGGCACTACAATGGATGGTAGCCTTGTCACTATGGAAGTTAGTTTGTTGTTCATATTTTTGTTACTCCAATGGATGGTAGCTTTGTCATTATGGAATGTAGTCCATTGTCGGGATTTTGGTTACTACAATGGATGGTAGCCTTGTCATTATGGAACATAGTCTATTATAGATATTTTTGTTACTCCAATGCATGGTAGCCTTGTCTATATGGAAGGTAGTCTATTGTTGAGATTTTTGTTACTCCAATGGATGGTAGCATTATCATTATGGAAGGTAGTATGTTGTTCATATTTTTGTTACTTCAATGGATGGTAGCCTTCTCATTATGGAAGGTTGTTTGTTGTTGATATTTTTATTACTCTAATGGATGGTAGCCTTTTCATTATAGAAGGTAGTCTGTTTTCAAGATTTTTGTTACTCGAATGGATGGTAGCCTTGCCATTTTGGAAGGTTGTCTATTGCCGAGATTTTTGTTACTCCAATGGATGCTAGCCTTGTCATTATAGAAGGTAGTCTGTCGTTGTGATTTATGTCACTCCAATTGGTGGTAGCCTTGTCACTATGGAACGTAGTTTGTTGTTCTTATTTTTGTTACTCCAATGGATGGTAGCCTTGTCATTATGGAAGGTAGTCTATTGTCGAGATTTTTGTTACTCCAATGGATGGTAGCCTTCTCATTATGGAAGGTTGTTTGTTGTCTAGATTTTTGTTACTTTAATGGATGGTAGCCTTGTCATATGGAAGGTAGTCTATTGTCGGGATTTTGGTTACTACAATGGATGGTAGCCTTGTCATTATGGAACATAGTCTATTGTAGATATTTTTGTTACTCCAATGCATGGTAGCCTTGTCATTATGGAAGGTAGTCTACTGTCAAGATTTTTGTTACTCCAATGGATGGTAGCATTATCATTATGGAAGGTAGTTTGTTGTCGATATTTTTGTTACTCCAATGGATGCTAGCCTTATTATTATAGAAGGCAGTCTGTCATTGTGATTTATGTCTCTCCAATTGGTGGTAGCCTTGTCACTATGGCAGGTAGTTTTTTGTTCGTATTTTTGTTACTCCAATGGATTGTAGCCTTGTCATTATGGAAGGTAGTCTAGTGTCGATATTTTTGTTACTCCAATGGATGGTAGCATTCTCATTATCGAAGGTTGATTGTTGTCGAGATTTTTGTTACTCTAGTGGATGGTAGCCTTATCATTATGGAAGGCAATCTGTTTTCGAGATTTTTGTTACTCCAATGGATGGTAGCCTTGTCATTATGGAAGGTAGTTTGTTGTCGATATTTTTGTTACTCCAATGAATGGTAGCGTTGTCATTATGGAAGGTATTATGTTTTCGATATCTTTGTAACTCCAATGGATTGTAGCCTTGTCATTATGAAAGGTAGTATGTTGTCGAGATTTTTGTTACTCCGATGGATGCTAGCCTTGTCATTATGGAAGGTAGTTGGTCGTTATGATTTATGGCACTCCAATGGATGGTAGCTTTGTCACTATGGAAGGTAGTCTGTTGTTCATATTTTTGTTACTCCAATGGATGGTAGCCTTGTTATTATGGAAGGTAGTCTGTTGTCGGGATTTTGATTACTACAATGTATGGTAGCCTTGTCATTATGGAACATAGTCTATTGTAGATATTTTTGTTACTCCAATGCATGGTAGCCTTATAATTATGGAAGGTAGTCTGTTGTTGAGATTTTTGTTACTCCAATGGATGGTAGCATTATCATTATGGAAGGTAGTCTGTTGTCGATATTTTTGTTACTCCAATGGATGGTAGCCTTGTCATTATGGAAGGTAGTATGTTATCGATATCTTTGTTACTCCAATGGATTGCAGCCTTATCATTATGGAAGGTAGTTTGTTGTCGAGATTTTTATTACTCCAATGGATGGTACCATTGTCATTATTGATAGGAGTTTGTTGTCGAGAATTTTGTTACACCAATGGATGGTAGCCTTGTCATTATGGAAGGTAGTCTGTTGTCGAGATATTTTTTATTCCAATGTATGGTAGCCTTGTCACTATGGAAGGTAGTCTGTTGTCGAGATTTTTGTTACTCCAATGGATGGAAGCCTTGTCATTATGGAAGGCAGTCTGTTTTCGAGATTTTTGTTACTCCAATGGATGGTAGCTTTGTAATTATGGAAGGTAGTTTGTTGTCGAGATTTTTGTTCCTTGATGGGTGTTATCCTTGTGATTATAGAAGGTAGTCTGTCGTTGTGATTTATGTCACTCCAATTGGTGGTAGCCTTGTCATTATAGAAGGTAGTTTGTTGTTCGTATTTTTGTTACTCCAATGGATGGTAGCCTTGTCATTATGGAAGGTAGTCTATTGGCGAGATTTTTTTTACTCCAATGAATGGTAATCTTGTCATTATGGAAGGTTGTCTGTTATCGAGCTTTTTGTTACTCTAATGGATGGAAGCCTTGTCATTACGGAAGGCAGTCTATTTTCGAGATTTTTGTTACTCCAATGGATGGTAGCCTTGTCATTACGGAAGGTAGTCTGTTGTCGATATTTTTGTTACTCCAATTAATGGTAGCCTTTTCATTATGGAAGGTAGTATGTTATTGATATCTTTGTTACTCCAATGGATTGTAGCCTTGTTATTATGAAAGGTAGTCTGTTGTCGAGATTTTTGTTACTCTGATGGATGCTAGCCTTGTCATTATGGAAGGTAGTTTGTCGTTGTGATTTATGGCACTCCAATGGATGGTATCCTTGTCACTATGGAAGTTAGTCTGTTGTTCATATTTTTGATACTCCAATGGATGGTAGCTTTGTCATTATGAAATGCAGTCCATTGTCGGGATTTTGGTTACTACAATCGATGGTAGCCTTGTCATTATGGAACATAGTCTATTGTAGATATTTTTGTGACTCCATTGCATGGTAGCCTTGTCATTATGGAAGGTAGTCTGTTGTCAAGATTTTTGTTACTCCAATGGATGGTAGCATTATCATTATGGAAGGTAGTTTGTTGTTCATATTTTTGTTACTTCAATGGATGGTAGCCTTGTCATTATGGAAGGTAGTCTATTGACGAGATTTTTGTTACTCCAATGGATGGTAGCCTTCTCATTATGGAAGGTTGTTTGTTGTCGATATTTTAATTACTCTAATGGATGGTAGCCTTGTCATTTTAGAAGGTAGTCTGTTTTCAAGATATCTGTTACTCCAATGGATGGTTCCCTTGTCATTTTGGAAGGTTGTCTGTTGTCGAGATTTTTGTTACTCCAATGGATGCTAGCCTTGTCATTATAGAAGGTAGTCTGTCGTTGTGATTCATGTCACTCCAATTGGTGGTAGCCTTGTCACTATGGAAGGTAGTTTGTTGTTCTTATTTTTGTTACTCCAATGGATGGTAGCCTTGTCATTATGGAAGGTAGTCTATTGTCGAGATTTTCGTTACTCCAATGGATGGTAGCCTTCTCATTATGGAAGGTTGTTTGTTGTCGAGATTTTTGTTACTCTTATGGATGGTAGCCTTGTCATTATGAAAGGTAGTCTGTTGTCGAGATTTTTGTTACTCCGATGGATGCTAGCCTTGTCATTATGGAAGGTAGTTTGTCGTTGTGATTTATGGCACTCCAATGGATGGTAGCCTTGTCACTACGGAAGTTAGTCTGTTGTTCATATTTTTGTTACTCCAATGGATGGTAGCTTTGTCATTATGAAATGTAGTCCATTGTCGGGATTTTGGTTACTACAATGGATGGTAGCCTTGTCATTATGGAACATAGTCTATTGTAGATATTTTTGTTACTCCAATGCATGGTAGCCTTGTCTATATGGAAGGTAGTCTGTTGTCGGGATTTTTGTTACTCCAATGGATGGTAGCATTATCATTATGGAAGGTAGTATGTTATCGATATCTTTGTTACTCCAATGGACTGTAGCCTTGTCATTATGGAAGGTAGTCTGTTGTCAAGATTTTTGTTACTCCAATGGATGGTATCATTGACATTATGGATGGAAGTCTGTTGTCGAGAATTTTGTTACTCTAATAGATGATAGCCTTGTCATTTGGAACGTAGTTTGTTGTCGATGTTTTTGTTACTCCAATGGATGGTAGCCTTGTCATTATGGAAGGTAGTCTGTTGTCGAGATTTTTGTTATTCCGATGGATGGTAGCCTTGTCACTATGGAAGGTAGTCTGTTGTCGAGATTTTTGTTACTCGAATGGATGCTAGCCTTATCATTATGGAAGGTAGTCTATTGCCCAATTTTTTGTTACTTCAATGTATGGTAGCCTTGTCATTATGGAAGGTAGTTTGTTATCGAGATTTTTGTTACTCCAATGGATTCTATCCTTGTCATTATAGAAGGTAGTTTGTCATTGTGATTTAAGTCAGTCCAATTGGAGGTAGCCTTGTCACTATGGAAGGTAGTTTGTTGTTCGTATTTTTGTTACTCCACAGGATGGTAGCCTTGTCGTTATGGAAGGTAGTCTATTGTCAAGATTTTTTTTACTCCAATGGATGGTAGCCTTGTCATTATGGAAGGTTGTCTGTTATCGAGATTTTTGTTACTCTATTAGATGGTAGCCTTGTCATTATGGAAGGCAGTTTGTTTTCGAGATATTTATTACTCCAATGGATGGTAGACTTATCATTAGGGAAGTTAGTCTGTTGTCGAGATTTTTGTTATTCCAATGGATGGTAGCCTTGTCAATATGGAAGGTAGTATGTTGTCGAGATTTTTGTTACTCCAATGCATGCTAGCCTTGTCATTATGGAAGGTAGTCTGTTGTCCAAATTTTTGTTACTTCAATGTATGGTAGCCTTGTCATTATAGAAGGTAGTTTGTTGTCGAGATTTTTGTTACTCAAATGGATGCTATCCTTGTCATTATAGAAGGTAGTCTGTTGTCAATATTTTTGTTACTCCAATGGATGGTAGCCTTGTCATTATGGAAGGTAGTCTATTGTCGATATCTTTTTTACTCTAATGGATGGTAGCCTTCTCATTATGGAAGGTTGTTTGTTGTCGAGATTTTTGTTACTCTAATGGATGGTAGCCTTGTCATTATAGAAGGTAGTCTGTTTTCGAGAATTTTGTTACTCCAATGGATGGTAGCCTTGTCATTATGCAAGGTAGTCTGATGTCGAGAATTTTGTGACTCCAATGGATGGTAGGCTTGTCATCAAGGAACATAGTCTGTTGTCGATGTTTTTGTTACTCTAATGGATGGTAGCCTTATCATTATGGAAGGTAGTTTGTTGTCGAGATTTTTGTTATTCCAATGAATGGTAGCCTTGTCACTATGGAAGGTAGTTTGTTGTCGAGATTTTTGTTACTCTAATGGATGCTAGCCTTGTCATTATGGAAGGTAGTCTGTTGTCCAAATTAACGTTACTTCAATGTATGATAGCCTTGTCATTATAGAAGGTAGTTTGTTGTCGAGATTTTTGTTACTCCAATGGATGCTAGCCTTTTCATTATAGAAGGTAGTCTATCGTTGTGATTTATGTCACATCAATTGGTGGTAGCCTTGTCACTATGGAAGGTAGTTTGTTGTTCGTATTTTTGTTACTCCAATGGATGGTAGCCTTGTCACTATGGAAGGTAGTCTATTATCGAGATTTATTTTACTCCAATGGATGGTAGCCTTGTCATTATGGTAGGTTGTTTGTTATCAAGATTTTGGTTAATCTAATGGATGGTAGCCTTGTCATTATGGAAGGCAGTCTGTTTTCGAGATTTTTGTTACTCCAATGGATGGTAGCCTTGTCATTATGGAAGGTAGTCTGTTGTCGATACTTTTGTTACTCCAATGAATGGTAGCCTTTTCATTATGGAAGGTAGTATGTCGTCGATATCTTTGTTACTCCAATGGATTGTAGCTTTGTTATTATGAAAGGTAGTCTATTGTCGAGATTTTTGTTACTCCGATGGATGCTAGCCTTATGATTATGGAAGGTATTTTGTCGTTGTAATTTATGGCACTCTAATGGATGGTATCCTTGTCACTATGGAAGTTAGTCTGTTGTTCATATTTTTGTTACTCCAATGGATGGTAGCCTTGTCATTGTGTAATGTAGTCCATTGTCGGGATTTTGGTTACTATAATGGATGGTAGCCTTGTCATTATGGAACATAGTCTAGTGTATATATTTTTGTTACTCCAATGCATGGTAGCCTTCTCATTATGGAAGGTAGTCTGTTGTCGAGATTTTTGTTACTCCAATGGATGGTAGCATTATCATTATGGAAGGTAGTCTGTTGTTCATATTTTTGTTACTCCAATGGATGGTAGCCTTCTCATTATGGAAGGTAGTCTATTGTCTAGATATTTGTTACTCCAATGGATGGTAGCCTTCTCATTATGGAAGGTTGTCTGTTGTCGAGATTTTTGTTACTCTAATGGATGGTAGCCTTGTCATTATGGAAGGCAGTCTGTTTTCGAGATTTTTGTTACTCCAATGGACAGTAGCCTTGTCATTATGCAAGGTAGTCTGTTGTCGATATTTTTGTTACTCCAGGGTATGGTAGCCTTTTCATTATGGAAGGTAGTATGTTGTCGATATCTTTGTTACTCCAATGGATTGTAGCCTTGTCATTATGGATGGTAGTTTGTCGTTGTGATTTATGGCACTCCAGTGGATGGTAGCCTTGTCACTATGGAAGGTAGTTTGTTGTTCATATTTTTGTTACTCCAATGGATGGTAGCTTTCTCATTATGGAAGGTAGTCCATTGTCGGGATTTTGGTTACTACAATGGATGGTAGCCTTGTCATTATGGAACATAGTCTATTGTAGATATTTTTGTTACTTCAATGCATGGTAGCCTTGTCATTATGGAAGGTAGTGTGTTGTCGAGATTTTTGTTACTCCAATGGATGGTACCATAATCATTATGGAAGGTAGTCTATTGTTCATATTTTTGTTACTACAATGGATGTTAGCCTTGTTATTATGGAAGGTAGTCTATTGCCGAGATTTTTGTTAGTCCAAGTGATGGTAGCCTTCTCATTATGGAAGGTTATTTGTTGTCGATATTTTTGTTACTCTAATGGATGGTAGCCTTGTCATTATAGAAGGTAGTTTGTTTTCAAGATTTTTGTTACTCCAATGGATGGTAGCCTTGTCATTATGGAAGGTAGTCTGTCGTTGTGATTTCTGCCACTCCAATGGATGGTAGCCTTGTCACTATGGAAGGTAGTTTGTTGTTCATATTTTTGTTACTCCAATGGATGGTAGCCTTGTCATTATGGAGGGTAGTCTATTGTTGAGATATTTGTTACTCCAATGGATTGTAGCCTTGTCATTTTGGAAGGTTGTCTGTTGTCGAGATTTTTGTTACTCCAATGGATTCTAGGCTTGTCATTATAAAACATAGTCTGTCGTTGTGATTTATGTCACTCCAATTGGTGGTTGCCTTGTCACTATGGAAGGTAGTTTGTTGTTCGTATTTTTGTTACTCCAATGGATGGTAGCCTTGTCATTATGGAAGGTAGTCTATTGTCGATATTTTTGATACTCCAATGGATGGTAATCTTCTCATTATGGAAGTTTGTTTGTTGTCGAGATTTTTGTTACTCTAATGGATGGTAGCCTTGTCATTATGGAAGGTAGTCTATTGTCGATATTTTTGTTACTCCAATGAATGGTAGCCTTGTCATTATTGAAGGTAGTATGTTATCGATATCTTTGTTACTCCAATGGATTGTAGCCTTCTCATTATGGAAGGTAGTCTGTTGTCGAGAATTTTGTTACTCCAATGGATGGTAGCCTTGTCATTATGGAAGGTAGTCTGTTGTCGATACTTTTGTTACTCCAATGAATGGTAGCCTTTTCATTATGGAAGGTAGTATGTCGTCGATATCTTTGTTACTCCAATGGATTGTAGCTTTGTTATTATGAAAGGTAGTCTATTGTCGAGATTTTTGTTACTCCGATGGATGCTAGCCTTATGATTATGGAAGGTATTTTGTCGTTGTAATTTATGGCACTCTAATGGATGGTATCCTTGTCACTATGGAAGTTAGTCTGTTGTTCATATTTTTGTTACTCCAATGGATGGTAGCCTTGTCATTGTGTAATGTAGTCCATTGTCGGGATTTTGGTTACTATAATGGATGGTAGCCTTGTCATTATGGAACATAGTCTAGTGTATATATTTTTGTTACTCCAATGCATGGTAGCCTTCTCATTATGGAAGGTAGTCTGTTGTCGAGATTTTTGTTACTCCAATGGATGGTAGCATTATCATTATGGAAGGTAGTCTGTTGTTCATATTTTTGTTACTCCAATGGATGGTAGCCTTCTCATTATGGAAGGTAGTCTATTGTCTAGATATTTGTTACTCCAATGGATGGTAGCCTTCTCATTATGGAAGGTTGTCTGTTGTCGAGATTTTTGTTACTCTAATGGATGGTAGCCTTGTCATTATGGAAGGCAGTCTGTTTTCGAGATTTTTGTTACTCCAATGGACAGTAGCCTTGTCATTATGCAAGGTAGTCTGTTGTCGATATTTTTGTTACTCCAGGGTATGGTAGCCTTTTCATTATGGAAGGTAGTATGTTGTCGATATCTTTGTTACTCCAATGGATTGTAGCCTTGTCATTATGGATGGTAGTTTGTCGTTGTGATTTATGGCACTCCAATGGATGGTAGCCTTGTCACTATGGAAGGTAGTTTGTTGTTCATATTTTTGTTACTCCAATGGATGGTAGCTTTCTCATTATGGAAGGTAGTCCATTGTCGGGATTTTGGTTACTACAATGGATGGTAGCCTTGTCATTATGGAACATAGTCTATTGTAGATATTTTTGTTACTTCAATGCATGGTAGCCTTGTCATTATGGAAGGTAGTGTGTTGTCGAGATTTTTGTTACTCCAATGGATGGTACCATAATCATTATGGAAGGTAGTCTATTGTTCATATTTTTGTTACTACAATGGATGTTAGCCTTGTTATTATGGAAGGTAGTCTATTGCCGAGATTTTTGTTAGTCCAAGTGATGGTAGCCTTCTCATTATGGAAGGTTATTTGTTGTCGATATTTTTGTTACTCTAATGGATGGTAGCCTTGTCATTATAGAAGGTAGTTTGTTTTCAAGATTTTTGTTACTCCAATGGATGGTAGCCTTGTCATTATGGAAGGTAGTCTGTCGTTGTGATTTCTGCCACTCCAATGGATGGTAGCCTTGTCACTATGGAAGGTAGTTTGTTGTTCATATTTTTGTTACTCCAATGGATGGTAGCCTTGTCATTATGGAGGGTAGTCTATTGTTGAGATATTTGTTACTCCAATGGATTGTAGCCTTGTCATTTTGGAAGGTTGTCTGTTGTCGAGATTTTTGTTACTCCAATGGATTCTAGGCTTGTCATTATAAAACATAGTCTGTCGTTGTGATTTATGTCACTCCAATTGGTGGTTGCCTTGTCACTATGGAAGGTAGTTTGTTGTTCGTATTTTTGTTACTCCAATGGATGGTAGCCTTGTCATTATGGAAGGTAGTCTATTGTCGAGATTTTTGATACTCCAATGGATGGTAATCTTCTCATTATGGAAGTTTGTTTGTTGTCGAGATTTTTGTTACTCTAATGGATGGTAGCCTTGTCATTATGGAAGGTAGTCTGTTGTCGATATTTTTGTTACTCCAATGAATGGTAGCCTTGTCATTATTGAAGGTAGTATGTTATCGATATCTTTGTTACTCCAATGGATTGTAGCCTTCTCATTATGGAAGGTAGTCTGTTGTCGAGAATTTTGTTACTCCAATGGATGGTAGCCTTGTCATTTTGCAAGGTAGTCTGTTGTCGATATTTTTGTTACTCCAATGGTTGGTAGCCTTGTCATTATAGAAGGTAGTCTGTCGTTGTGATTTCTGCCACTCCAATGGATGGTAGCCTTGTCACTATGGAAGGTAGTTTGTTGTTCATATTTTTGTTACTCCAATGGATGGTAGCCATGTCATTATGGAAGGTAGTCTATTGTCGAGATTTTTGATGCTCCAATGGATGGTAACCTTCTCATTATGGAAGTTTTTTTGTTGTCGAGATTTTTGTTACTATAATGAATGGGAGCCTTGTCATTATGGAAGGTAGTCTGTTGTCGATATTTTTGTTACTCCAATGAATGGTAGCCTTGTCATTATTGAAGGTATTATGTTATCGATATCTTTGTTACTCCAATGGATTGTAGCCTTCTCATTATGGAAGGTAGTCTGTTGTCGAGAATTTTTTTACTCCAATGGATGGTAGCCTTGTCATTATGGAACGTAGTCTGTTGTCGATGTTTTTGTTACTCTAATGGATGGTAGCCTTATCATTATGGAAGGTAGTCTGTTGTCGAGATTTTTGTTATTCCAATGTATGGTAGCCTTGTAACTATGGAAGGTAGTCTATTGTCAAGATTTTTGTTACTCCAATGGATGCTAGCCTTGTCATTATAGAAGGTAGTCTGTAGTTGTGATTTTTGTCACTCCAATGGAAGGTAGCCTTGTCACTATGGAAGGTAGTTTGTTGTTCCTATTTTTGTTACTCCAAAGGATAGTAGCCTTATCATTATGGAAGGTAGTCTATTGTCGAGATTTTTGTTACTCCAATGGATGGTAGCATTATCATTATGGAAGGTTGTTTGTTTTCGAGATTTTTGTTACTCCAATGGATGGTAGCCTTGTCACTATGGAAGGTAGTCTATTGTTCATATTTTTGTTGCTCCAATGGATGGTAGCCTAGTCATTATTGAAGGTAGTTTGTTGTCGAGATTTTTGTTATTCCAGTGGATGGTAGCCTTGTCATTATGGAAGGTAGTCTGGTGTCGAGATTTTTGTTAATTCAATGAATTGTAGTCTTGTCATTATGAAAGGTAGTTTGTTATCGATATTTTTGTTACTCCAATGGATGGTAGCCTTATCATTATTGAAGGTAGTCCGTCATTTTGATTTGTTTCACTCCAATGGATGGTAGCCTTAACACTATGGAAGGTAGTCTGTTGTTCAAATTTTTGTTACTCCAATGGATGGTAGCCTTGTCATTATGTAAGGTTGTCTGTTCTCGAGATTTTTGTTACTCTAATGGATGGTAGCCTTATCATTATGGAAGGCAGTATGTTTTCGAGATTTTTGTTACTCCAATGGATGGTAGCCTTGTCATTATGGAAGGTAGTATGTTGTCGATATCTTTGTTACTCCAATGGATGCTAGCCTTGTCATTATGGAAGGTAGTCTTTTGTCGAGATTTTTGTTACTCCGATGGATGCTAGCCTTGTCATTATGGAAGGTAGTTTGTCATTGTGATTTATGGCACTCTAATGGATGGTAGCCTTGTCACTATGGAAGGTAGTCTGTTGTTCGTATTTTTGTTACTCCAATGGATGGTAGCCTTGTCATTATGGAAGGTAGTCTATTGTCGGGATTTTGGTTACTACAATGGATGGTAGCCATGTCATTATGGAAGGTAGTCTATTGTCGAGATTTTTGATACTCCAATGGATGGTAACCTTCTCATTATGGAAGTTTGTTTATTGTCGAGATTTTGTTACTCTAATGGATGGTAGCCTTGTCATTATGGAAGGTAGTCTGTTGTCGATATTTTTGTTACTCCAATGAATGGTAGCCTTGTCATTATTGAAGGTAGTATGTTATCGATATCTTTGTTACTCCAATGGATTGTAGCCTTCTCATTATGGAAGGTAGTCTATTGTCGAGAATTTTGTTACTCCAATGGATGGTAGCCTTGTCATTATGGAACGTAGTCTGTTGTCGATGTTTTTGTTACTCTAGTGGACGGTAGCCTTATCATTTTGGAAGGTAGTCTGTTGTCGAGATTTTTGTTATTCCAATGGATGGTAGCCTTGTAACTATGGAAGGTAGTCTGTTGTCAAGATTTTTGTTACTCCAATGGAAGGTAGCCTTGTCACTATGGAAGGTAGTTTGTTGTTCCTATTTTTGTTACTCCAAAGGATAGTAGCCTTATCATTATGGAAGGTAGTCTATTGCGGATATTTTTGTTACTCCAATGGATGATATCCTTGTCACTATGGAAGGTAGTCTATTGTTCATATTTTTGTCACTCCAATGGATGGTAGCCTTGTCATTATGGAAGGTAGTTTGTTGTCGAGATTTTTGTTATTCCAATGGATGGTAGCCTTGTCATTATGGAAGGTAGTCGGTTGTCGAGATTTTTGTTAATTCAATGAATTGTAGTCTTGTCATTATGAAAGGTAGTTTGTTATCCATATTTTTGTTACTCCAATGGATGGTAGCCTTGTCATTATGGAAGGTAGTCTGTCATTTTGATTTATGTCACTCCAATGGATGGTAGCCTTAACACTATGGAAGGTAGTCTGTTGTTCAAATTTTTGTTACTCCAATTGATGGTAGCCTTATCATTATGGAACGCAGTATGTTTTTGAGATTTTTGTTACTCCAATGGATGGTAGCCTTGTCATTATGGAAGGTAGTATGTTGTCGATTTCTTTGTTACTCCAATGGATTGTAGCCTTGTCATTATGGAAGGTAGTCTATTGTCGAGATTTTTGTTACTCCGATGGATGCTAGCCTTGTCATTATGGCACTCCAATGGATGGTAGCCTTGTCACTATGGAAGGTAGTCTGTTGTTCATATTTTTGTTACTCCAATGGATGGTAGCCTTGTCATTATGGAAGGTAGTCTATTGTCGGGATTTTGGTTACTACAATGGATGGTAGCCTTGTCATTATGGAACATAGTCTATGGTAGATATTTTTTTATACTCCAATGCATGGTAGCCTTGTCATTATGGAAGGTAATCTGTTGTCGAGATTTTTGTTACTCCAATGGATGGTAGCATTATCATTATGGAAGGTAGTCTGTTGTCGAGATTTTTGTTACTATAATGGATGGTACCCTTGTCATTATGGAAGGTAGTCTGTTGTCAAGATTTTTGTTACTACAATGGATGGTAGCCTTCTCATTATGGAAGGTAGTCTATTGTCGACATTTTTGTTATTCCATTGGATGGTAGCCTTTTCATTATGGAAGGATGTCTGTTGTCGAGATTTTTGTTACTCAAATGGATGCTAGCCTTGTCATTATGGAACGTAGTCTATTGTCGATGTTTTTGTTAATCCAATGGATGGTAGCCTTGTCATTATGGAAGGTAGATTGTTATCGAGATTTTTGTTATTCCAATGGATGGTAGCCTTGTCATTATGGAAGGTAGTCTGTTGTCGATATTTTTGTTACTCCAACGGATGGTAGCCTTGTCATTATGGAAGGTAGTCTGTTGTCCATATTTTTGTTACTTCAATGTATGGTAGCCTTGTCCTTATGGAAGGTAGTTTGTTGTTGAGATTTTTGTTACTCCAATGGATGCTAGCCTTGTTATTATAGAAGGTAGTATGTCGTTGTCATTTATGTCACTCCAATTGGTGGTAGCCTTGTCACTATGGAAGGTAGTTTATCGTTCGTATTTTTGTTACTCCAATGGATGGTAGCCTTGTCATTATGGAAGGTAGTCTATTGTCGAGATTTTTGTTACTCCAATGGATGGTAGCATTGTCATTATGGAAGGTTGTCTTTTCATGAGATTTTTGTTACTCTAATGGATGGTATCCTTGTCATTATGGAAGGCAGTCTGTTTTCAAGATTTTTGTTACTCCAATGGATGGTAGCCTTGTCATTATGGATGGTAGTCTGTTGCCGATATTTTTGTTACTCCAATGAATGGTAGCCTTGTCATTATGGAAGGTAGTATGTTGTCGATATCTTTGTTACTCCAATGGATTATAGCCTTTTCATTATGGAAGGTAGTTTGTTGTCGAGATTTTTGTTACACCGATGGATGCTAGCCTTGTCTTTATGGAAGGTAATTTTTTGTTATGATTTATGGCACTCCAATGGGTGGTAGCTTTGTCACTATGGAAGGTAGTCTGTTATTCATATTTGTGTTACTCAAATGGATGGTAGCCTTGTCATTATGGAACCTAATTTGTTGTCGATGTTTTTGTTACTCCAATGGATGGTAGCCTTATCATTATGGAAGGTAGTCTGTTTACGATATTTTTGTTATTCCTATGGATGGTAGCCTTGTCACTATGGAAGGTAGTCTGTTGTCGAGATTTTTGTTACTCCAATGGATGCTAGCCTTGTCATTATGGAACGTAGTCTGTTGTCGATGTTTTTGTTACTCTAGTTGATGGTAGCCTTATCATTATGGAAGGTAGTCTGTTGTCGAGATTTTTGTTATTCCAATGGATGGTAGACTTGTAACTATGGAAGGTAGTCTGTTGTCAAGATTTTTGTTTTTCCAATGGATGCTAGCCTTGTCATTATAGAAGGTAATCTGTAGTTGTGATTTCTGTCACTCCAATGGAAGGTAGCCTTGTCACTATGGAAGGTAGTTTGTTGTTCCTATTTTTGTTACTCCAAAGGATAGTAGCCCTATCATTATGGAAGGTAGTCTATTGTCGAGATTTTTGTTACTCCAATGGATGGTAGCATTATCATTATGGAAGGTTGTTTGTTTTCGAGATTTTTGTTACTCCAATGGATGGTAGCCTTGTCACTATAGAAGGTAGTCTATTGTTCATATTTTTGTTACTCCAATGGATGGTAGCCTTGTCATTACGGAAGGTAGTTTGTTGTCGAGATTTTTGTTATTCCAATGGATGGTAGCCTTGTCATTATGGAAGGTAGTCTGTTGTCGAGATTTTTGTTAATTCAATGAATTGTAGTCTTGTCATTATGAAAGGTAGTTTGTTGTCGATATTTTTGTTACTCCAATGGATGGTAGCCTTGTCATTATGGAAGGTAGTCTGTCATTTTGATTTATGTCACTCCAATGGATGGTAGCCTTAACACTATGGAAGGTTGTCTGTTGTTCAAATTTTTGTTACTCCAATGGATGGTAGTCTTATCATTATGGAAGGCAGTATGTTTTCGAGATTTTTGTTACTCCAATGGATGGTAGCCTTGTCATTATGGAAGGTTGTCTGTTGTCGAGATTTTTGTTACTCCAATGGATTCTAGGCTTGTCATTATAAAACATAGTCTGTCGTTGTGATTTATGTCACTCCAATTGGTGGTTGCCTTGTCACTATGGAAGGTAGTTTGTTGTTCGTATTTTTGTTACTCCAATGGATGGTAGCCTTGTCATTATGGAAGGTAGTCTATTGTCGAGATTTTTGATACTCCAATGGATGGTAATCTTCTCATTATGGAAGTTTGTTTGTTGTCGAGATTTTTGTTACTCTAATGGATGGTAGCCTTGTCATTATGGAAGGTAGTCTGTTGTCGATATTTTTGTTACTCCAATGAATGGTAGCCTTGTCATTATTGAAGGTAGTATGTTATCGATATCTTTGTTACTCCAATGGATTGTAGCCTTCTCATTATGGAAGGTAGTCTGTTGTCGAGAATTTTGTTACTCCAATGGATGGTAGCCTTGTCATTTTGCAAGGTAGTCTGTTGTCGATATTTTTGTTACTCCAATGGTTGGTAGCCTTGTCATTATAGAAGGTAGTCTGTCGTTGTGATTTCTGCCACTCCAATGGATGGTAGCCTTGTCACTATGGAAGGTAGTTTGTTGTTCATATTTTTGTTACTCCAATGGATGGTAGCCATGTCATTATGGAAGGTAGTCTATTGTCGAGATTTTTGATGCTCCAATGGATGGTAACCTTCTCATTATGGAAGTTTTTTTGTTGTCGAGATTTTTGTTACTATAATGAATGGGAGCCTTGTCATTATGGAAGGTAGTCTGTTGTCGATATTTTTGTTACTCCAATGAATGGTAGCCTTGTCATTATTGAAGGTATTATGTTATCGATATCTTTGTTACTCCAATGGATTGTAGCCTTCTCATTATGGAAGGTAGTCTGTTGTCGAGAATTTTTTTACTCCAATGGATGGTAGCCTTGTCATTATGGAACGTAGTCTGTTGTCGATGTTTTTGTTACTCTAATGGATGGTAGCCTTATCATTATGGAAGGTAGTCTGTTGTCGAGATTTTTGTTATTCCAATGTATGGTAGCCTTGTAACTATGGAAGGTAGTCTGTTGTCAAGATTTTTGTTACTCCAATGGATGCTAGCCTTGTCATTATAGAAGGTAGTCTGTAGTTGTGATTTTTGTCACTCCAATGGAAGGTAGCCTTGTCACTATGGAAGGTAGTTTGTTGTTCCTATTTTTGTTACTCCAAAGGATAGTAGCCTTATCATTATGGAAGGTAGTCTATTGTCGAGATTTTTGTTACTCCAATGGATGGTAGCATTATCATTATGGAAGGTTGTTTGTTTTCGAGATTTTTGTTACTCCAATGGATGGTAGCCTTGTCACTATGGAAGGTAGTCTATTGTTCATATTTTTGTTGCTCCAATGGATGGTAGCCTAGTCATTATTGAAGGTAGTTTGTTGTCGAGATTTTTGTTATTCCAGTGGATGGTAGCCTTGTCATTATGAAAGGTAGTTTGTTATCGATATTTTTGTTACTCCAATGGATGGTAGCCTTATCATTATTGAAGGTAGTCCGTCATTTTGATTTGTTTCACTCCAATGGATGGTAGCCTTAACACTATGGAAGGTAGTCTGTTGTTCAAATTTTTGTTACTCCAATGGATGGTAGCCTTGTCATTATGTAAGGTTGTCTGTTCTCGAGATTTTTGTTACTCTAATGGATGGTAGCCTTATCATTATGGAAGGCAGTATGTTTTCGAGATTTTTGTTACTCCAATGGATGGTAGCCTTGTCATTATGGAAGGTAGTATGTTGTCGATATCTTTGTTACTCCAATGGATGCTAGCCTTGTCATTATGGAAGGTAGTCTTTTGTCGAGATTTTTGTTACTCCGATGGATGCTAGCCTTGTCATTATGGAAGGTAGTTTGTCATTGTGATTTATGGCACTCTAATGGATGGTAGCCTTGTCACTATGGAAGGTAGTCTGTTGTTCGTATTTTTGTTACTCCAATGGATGGTAGCCTTGTCATTATGGAAGGTAGTCTATTGTCGGGATTTTGGTTACTACAATGGATGGTAGCCATGTCATTATGGAAGGTAGTCTATTGTCGAGATTTTTGATACTCCAATGGATGGTAACCTTCTCATTATGGAAGTTTGTTTATTGTCGAGATTTTGTTACTCTAATGGATGGTAGCCTTGTCATTATGGAAGGTAGTCTGTTGTCGATATTTTTGTTACTCCAATGAATGGTAGCCTTGTCATTATTGAAGGTAGTATGTTATCGATATCTTTGTTACTCCAATGGATTGTAGCCTTCTCATTATGGAAGGTAGTCTATTGTCGAGAATTTTGTTACTCCAATGGATGGTAGCCTTGTCATTATGGAACGTAGTCTGTTGTCGATGTTTTTGTTACTCTAGTGGACGGTAGCCTTATCATTTTGGAAGGTAGTCTGTTGTCGAGATTTTTGTTATTCCAATGGATGGTAGCCTTGTAACTATGGAAGGTAGTCTGTTGTCAAGATTTTTGTTACTCCAATGGAAGGTAGCCTTGTCACTATGGAAGGTAGTTTGTTGTTCCTATTTTTGTTACTCCAAAGGATAGTAGCCTTATCATTATGGAAGGTAGTCTATTGCGGATATTTTTGTTACTCCAATGGATGATATCCTTGTCACTATGGAAGGTAGTCTATTGTTCATATTTTTGTCACTCCAATGGATGGTAGCCTTGTCATTATGGAAGGTAGTTTGTTGTCGAGATTTTTGTTATTCCAATGGATGGTAGCCTTGTCATTATGGAAGGTAGTCGGTTGTCGAGATTTTTGTTAATTCAATGAATTGTAGTCTTGTCATTATGAAAGGTAGTTTGTTATCCATATTTTTGTTACTCCAATGGATGGTAGCCTTGTCATTATGGAAGGTAGTCTGTCATTTTGATTTATGTCACTCCAATGGATGGTAGCCTTAACACTATGGAAGGTAGTCTGTTGTTCAAATTTTTGTTACTCCAATTGATGGTAGCCTTATCATTATGGAACGCAGTATGTTTTTGAGATTTTTGTTACTCCAATGGATGGTAGCCTTGTCATTATGGAAGGTAGTATGTTGTCGATTTCTTTGTTACTCCAATGGATTGTAGCCTTGTCATTATGGAAGGTAGTCTATTGTCGAGATTTTTGTTACTCCGATGGATGCTAGCCTTGTCATTATGGCACTCCAATGGATGGTAGCCTTGTCACTATGGAAGGTAGTCTGTTGTTCATATTTTTGTTACTCCAATGGATGGTAGCCTTGTCATTATGGAAGGTAGTCTATTGTCGGGATTTTGGTTACTACAATGGATGGTAGCCTTGTCATTATGGAACATAGTCTATGGTAGATATTTTTTTATACTCCAATGCATGGTAGCCTTGTCATTATGGAAGGTAATCTGTTGTCGAGATTTTTGTTACTCCAATGGATGGTAGCATTATCATTATGGAAGGTAGTCTGTTGTCGAGATTTTTGTTACTATAATGGATGGTACCCTTGTCATTATGGAAGGTAGTCTGTTGTCAAGATTTTTGTTACTACAATGGATGGTAGCCTTCTCATTATGGAAGGTAGTCTATTGTCGACATTTTTGTTATTCCATTGGATGGTAGCCTTTTCATTATGGAAGGATGTCTGTTGTCGAGATTTTTGTTACTCAAATGGATGCTAGCCTTGTCATTATGGAACGTAGTCTATTGTCGATGTTTTTGTTAATCCAATGGATGGTAGCCTTGTCATTATGGAAGGTAGATTGTTATCGAGATTTTTGTTATTCCAATGGATGGTAGCCTTGTCATTATGGAAGGTAGTCTGTTGTCGATATTTTTGTTACTCCAACGGATGGTAGCCTTGTCATTATGGAAGGTAGTCTGTTGTCCATATTTTTGTTACTTCAATGTATGGTAGCCTTGTCCTTATGGAAGGTAGTTTGTTGTTGAGATTTTTGTTACTCCAATGGATGCTAGCCTTGTTATTATAGAAGGTAGTATGTCGTTGTCATTTATGTCACTCCAATTGGTGGTAGCCTTGTCACTATGGAAGGTAGTTTATCGTTCGTATTTTTGTTACTCCAATGGATGGTAGCCTTGTCATTATGGAAGGTAGTCTATTGTCGAGATTTTTGTTACTCCAATGGATGGTAGCATTGTCATTATGGAAGGTTGTCTTTTCATGAGATTTTTGTTACTCTAATGGATGGTATCCTTGTCATTATGGAAGGCAGTCTGTTTTCAAGATTTTTGTTACTCCAATGGATGGTAGCCTTGTCATTATGGATGGTAGTCTGTTGCCGATATTTTTGTTACTCCAATGAATGGTAGCCTTGTCATTATGGAAGGTAGTATGTTGTCGATATCTTTGTTACTCCAATGGATTATAGCCTTTTCATTATGGAAGGTAGTTTGTTGTCGAGATTTTTGTTACACCGATGGATGCTAGCCTTGTCTTTATGGAAGGTAATTTTTTGTTATGATTTATGGCACTCCAATGGGTGGTAGCTTTGTCACTATGGAAGGTAGTCTGTTATTCATATTTGTGTTACTCAAATGGATGGTAGCCTTGTCATTATGGAACCTAATTTGTTGTCGATGTTTTTGTTACTCCAATGGATGGTAGCCTTATCATTATGGAAGGTAGTCTGTTTACGATATTTTTGTTATTCCTATGGATGGTAGCCTTGTCACTATGGAAGGTAGTCTGTTGTCGAGATTTTTGTTACTCCAATGGATGCTAGCCTTGTCATTATGGAACGTAGTCTGTTGTCGATGTTTTTGTTACTCTAGTTGATGGTAGCCTTATCATTATGGAAGGTAGTCTGTTGTCGAGATTTTTGTTATTCCAATGGATGGTAGCCTTGTAACTATGGAAGGTAGTCTGTTGTCAAGATTTTTGTTTCTCCAATGGATGCTAGCCTTGTCATTATAGAAGGTAATCTGTAGTTGTGATTTCTGTCACTCCAATGGAAGGTAGCCTTGTCACTATGGAAGGTAGTTTGTTGTTCCTATTTTTGTTACTCCAAAGGATAGTAGCCCTATCATTATGGAAGGTAGTCTATTGTCGAGATTTTTGTTACTCCAATGGATGGTAGCATTATCATTATGGAAGGTTGTTTGTTTTCGAGATTTTTGTTACTCCAATGGATGGTAGCCTTGTCACTATAGAAGGTAGTCTATTGTTCATATTTTTGTTACTCCAATGGATGGTAGCCTTGTCATTACGGAAGGTAGTTTGTTGTCGAGATTTTTGTTATTCCAATGGATGGTAGCCTTGTCATTATGGAAGGTAGTCTGTTGTCGAGATTTTTGTTAATTCAATGAATTGTAGTCTTGTCATTATGAAAGGTAGTTTGTTGTCGATATTTTTGTTACTCCAATGGATGGTAGCCTTGTCATTATGGAAGGTAGTCTGTCATTTTGATTTATGTCACTCCAATGGATGGTAGCCTTAACACTATGGAAGGTTGTCTGTTGTTCAAATTTTTGTTACTCCAATGGATGGTAGTCTTATCATTATGGAAGGCAGTATGTTTTCGAGATTTTTGTTACTCCAATGGATGGTAGCCTTGTCATTATGGAAGGTAGTATGTTGTCGATTTCTTTGTTACTCCAATGGATTGTAGCCTTGTCATTATGGAAGGTAGTCTATTGTCGAGGTTTTTGTTACTCCGATGGATGCTAGCCTTGTCATTATGGAAGGTAGTTTGTCATTGTCATTATGGCACTCCAATGGATGGTAGCCTTGTCACTATGGAAGGTAGTCTGTTGTTCATATTTTTGTTATTCCAATGGATGGTAGCCTTGTCATTATGGAAGGTAGTCTATTATCGGGATTTTGGTTACTACAATGGATGGTAGCCTTGTTATTATGGAACATAGTCTATGGTAGATATTTTTGATACTCCAATGCGTGGTAGCCTTGTCATTATGTAAGGTAATCTGTTGTCGAGATTTTTGCTACTATAATGGATGGTAGCCTTTTCATTATGGAAGGTAATCTGTTGTCAAGATTTATGTTACTACAATGGATGGTAGCCTTCTCATTATGGAAGGTAGTCTATTGTCGACATTTTTGTTATTCCATTGGATGGTAGCCTTTTCATTATGGAAGGATGTCTGTTGTCGAGATTTTTGTTACTCAAATGGATGCTAGCCTTGTCATTATGGAACGTAGTCTGTTGTCGATATTTTTGTTACTCCAACAGATGGTAGCCTTGTCATTATGGAAGGTAGTCTGTTGTCCAGATTTTTGTTACTTCAATGGATGGTAGCCTTGTTCTTATAGAAGGTAGTATGTCGTTGTTATTTATGTCACTCCAATTGGTGGTAGCCTTGTCACTATGGAAGGTAGTTTATGGTTCGTATTTTTGTTACTCCAATGGATGGTAGCCTTGACATTATGGAAGGTAGTCTATTGTCGAGATTTTTGTTACTCCAATGGATGGTAGCATTGTCATTATGGAAGGTTGTCTGTTCACGAGATTTTTGTTACTCAAATGGATGGTATCCTTGTCATTATGGAAGGCAGTCTGTTTTCAAGATTTTTGTTACTCCAATGGATTGTAGCCTTGTTATTATGCATGGTAGTCTGTTGCCGTTATTTTTGTCACTCCAATGAATGGTAGCCTTGTCATTATGGAAGGTAGTATGTTGTCGATATCTTTGTTATTCCAATGGATTATAGCCTTTTCATTATGGAAGGTAGTTTGTTGTCGAGATTTTTGTTACTCCGATGGATGCTATCCTTGTCTTTATGGAAGGTAATTTGTTGTTATGATTTATGGCACTCCAATGGATGGTAGCTTTGTCACTATGGAAGGTGGTCTGTTATTCATATTTGTGTTACTCAAATGGATGGTAGCCTTGTCATTATGGAACCTAGTTTTTTGTCGATGTTTTTGTTACTCCAATGGATGGTAGCCTTATCATTATGGAAGGTAGTCTGTTGTCGAGATTTTTGTTATTCCTTTGGATGGTAGCCTTGTCACTATGGAAGGTAGTATGTTGTGGAGATTTTTGTTACTCCAATGGATGCTAGCCTTGTCATTATGGAAGGTAGTCTGTTGTTGTGATTTCTGTCACTCCAATGGATGATAGCCTTGTCACTATGTAATGTAGTTTGTTCTTCATATTTTTGTTACTCCAATGGATGGTAGCCTTATCATTATGAAAGGTAGTCTATTGTCGAGATTTTTTTTACTCCAATGGATGGTAGCATTATCATTATGGAAGGTTGTCTGTTTTCGAGATTTTTGTTACTCCAATGGATGGTAGCCTTGTCATTATAGGAGGTAGTCTGCTTTCGAGATTTTTGTTACTCCAATGGATGGTAGCATTATCATTATGGAAGGTTGTCTGTTGTCGAGATTTTTGTTACTACAATGGATGGTAGCCTTCTCATTATGGAATGTAGTCTATTGTCGAGATTTTTGTTATTCCATTGGATGGTAGCCTTGTCATTATGGAAGGTAGTTTATTGTCGAGATTTTTGTTACTCCAATGGATGCTAGCCTTGTCATTATGGAGGGTAGTCTTTCATTGTGATTTATGTAACTCCAATGGATGGTAGCCTTGCCACTATGGAAGGTTGTCTGTTCTCGAGATTTTTGTTACTCTAATGGATGGTAGCCTTGTCATTATGGAAGGCAGTCTGTTTTTGATATTTTTGTTACTCCAATGGATGGTAGCCTTGTCATTATGGAAGGTAGTATGTTGTCGATGTCTTTGTTACTCCCATGGATTGTAGCCTTGTCATTATGGAAGGTAGCCTGTTGTCGAGATTTTTGTTACTCCGATGGATGCTAGCCTTGTTATTATGGAAGGTAGTTTGTCCTTGTGATTTATGGCACTCCAATGGATGGTAGCGTTATCACTATGGAAGGTAGTTTGTTATTCATATTTTTGTTACTCCAATGGATGGTAGCCTTGTCATTATGGAACGTAGTCTGTTGTCGATGTTTTTGTTACTCCAATGGATGGTAGCATTATCATTATGGAAGGTAGTCTGTTGTCGATATTTTTGTTATTCCAATGAATGGTAGCCTTGTCACTACGGAAGGTAGTCTGTTGTCGAGATTTTTGTTACTCCAATGGATGCTAGCCTTGTCATTATGGAAGGTAATCTGTTGTTGTGATTTCATTCACTCCAATGGAAGGTAGCCTTCTCACTATAGAAGGTAGTTTGTTGTTCATATTTTTGTTACTCCAATGGATGGTAGCCTTATCATTATGAAAGGTAGTCTATTATCGATATTTTTGTTACTCCAATGGATGGTAGCATTATCATTATGGAAGGTTGTCTGTTTTCGAGATTTTTGTTACTCCAATGGATGGTAGCCTTGTCATTATGGGAGGTAGTCTGTTTTCGAGATTTTTGTTACTCCAATGGATGGTAGCCTTGTCACTATGGAAGGTAGTCTATTGTTCATATTTTTGTTACTCCAATGGATGGTAGCCTTGACATTATGGAAGGTAATTTGTTGTCGAGATTTTTGTTACTACAATGGATGGTAGCCTTGTCATTATGGAAGGTAGTTTCTTGTCGAGATTTTTGTTACTCCAATGGATGCTAGCCTTGTCATTATGGAAGGTAGTCTGTCACTGTGATTTATGTCACTCCAATGGATGGTAGCCTTGCCACTATGGAAGGTAGTCTATTGTTCATATTTTTGTTACTCCAATGGATGGTAGCCTTGTCATTATGGAAGGTTGTCTGCTCTCGAGATTTTTGTTACTCTAATGGATGGTAGCCTTGTCATTGTGGAAGGCAGTCCATTTTCGATATTTTTGTTACTCTAATGGATGGTAGCCTTGTCATTATGGAAGGTAGTATGTTGTCGATGTCTTTGTTACTCCAATGGATTGTAGCCTTGTCATTATGGAAGGTAGTCAGTTGTCGAGATTTTTGTTACTCCGATGGATGCTAGCCTTGTTATTATGAAATAGTTTGTCCTTGTGATTTATGGCACTCTAATGGATGGTAGCGTTGTCACTATGGAAGGTAGTCTATTATTCATATTTTTGTTACCTCAATGGATGATAGCCTTGTCATTATGGAACGTAGTTTGTTGTCGATGTTTTTGTTACTCCAATGGATGGTAGCCTTATCATTATGGAAGATAGTCTGTTGTCGATATTTTTGTTATTCCAATGAATGGTAGCCTTGTCACTACGGAAGGTAGTCTGTTGTCGAGATTTTTGTTACTCCAATGGATGCTAGCCTTGTCATTATGGAAGGTAGTCTGTTGTTGTGATTTCTGTCACTCCAATGGAAGGTAGCATTGTCACTATGGAAGGTAGTTTGTTGTTCATATTTTTATTACTCCAATGGATGGTAGCCTTATCATTATGAAAGGTAGTCTATTGTCGATATTTTTGTTACTCCAATGGATGGTAGCATTATCATTATAGAAGGTTGTCTGTTTTCGAGATTTTTGTTACCCCAATGGATGGTAGCCTTTTCATTATGGGAGGTAGTCTGTTTTTGAGATTTTTGTTACTCCAATGGATGGTATCCTTGTCACTATGGAACGTAGTCTATTGTTAATATTTTGGTTACTCCAATGGATGGTAGCCTTGTCATTATGGAAGGTAGTTTGTTGTCGAGATTTTTGTTATTCCAATGGATGGTAGCCTTGTCATTATGGAAGGTCATCTGTTGTCGAGATTTTTGTTAATTCAATGGATGGTAGCCTTGTCATTATGGAAGGTAGTTTGTTGTCGAGATTTTGGTTACTCCAATGGATGCTAGCCTTGTCATTATGGAAGGTAGTCTGTCATTGTGATTTATGTCACTCCAATGGATGGTAGCCTTGCCACTTTGGAAGGTAGTTTGTTGTTCATATTTTTGTTACTCTAATGGATGGTAGCCTTGTCATTATGGATGGCAGTTTGTTTTCGATATTTTTGTTACTCCAATGGATGGTAGCCTTGTCATTATGGAAGGTAGTATGTTTTCGATGTCTTTGTTACTCCAATGGATTGTCGCCTTGTCATTATGGAAGGTAGTCTGTTGTCGATATTTTTGGTACTCCAATGGATGGTAGCCTTGTCATTAATTAAGGTAGTATGATATCGATATCTTTGTTATTCCAATGGATGGTAGCCTTGTCACTATGGAAGGTAGTCTATTGTCGAGATTTTTGTTACTCCAATGGATGCAAGCCTTGTCATTATGGAAGGTAGTCTGTTGTTGTGATTTTTGTCACTCCAATTGAAGGTAGCCTTGTCACTATGGAAGGTAGTTTGTTGTTCATATTTTTGTTACTCCAATGGATGGTAGCCTTATCATTATGGAAGGTAGTCTATTGTCGAGATTCTTCTTACTCCAATGGATGGTAGCATTATCATTATGGAAGGTTGTCTGTTTTTCATATTTTTGTTACTCCAATGGATGGTAGCCTTGTCATTATGGAAGGAAGTCTGTTTTCTAGATTTTTGTTACTCCAATGGATGGTAGCCTTGTCATTATGGAAGGTAGTCTGTTGTTGATATCTTTGTTACTCCAATGGATTGTAGCCTTGTTATTATGGAAGGTAGTCTGTTGTCGAGATTTCTGTTACTCCGATGGATGCTAGCCTTGTCATTATGGAAGGTAGTTTGTCTTTGTGATTTATGGCACTCCAAAGGATGGTAGCCTTGTCACTATGGAAGGTAGTCTGTTTTTCATATTTTTGTTACTACAATGGATGTTAGCCTTGTCATTATGAAAGGTTGTCCATTTTCGGGATTTTGGTTACTACAATGGATGATAGCCTTTTCATTATGGAACATAGTCTATTGTAGATATTTTTGTTACTCCAATGCATGGTAGCCTTGTCATTATGGAAGGTAGTCTGTTGTCGAGATTTTTTTTACTCCAATGGATGGTAGCATTATCATTATGGAAGGTAGTCTGTTGTTCATATTTTTGTTACTCCAATGGATGGTAGCCTTATCATTATGAAAGGTAGTCTATTGTCGAGATTTTTGTTACTCCAATGGATTGTAGCCTTCTCATTATGGAAGGTTGTTTCTTGTCGAGATTTTTCTTACTCTAATGGGTGGTAGCCTTGTCATTATAGAAGGTAGTCTGTTTTCGAGATTTTTGTTACTCTAATGGATGGTAGCCTTGTCATTATGGAAGGTAGTCTATTGTTGATATTTTTGTTACTCCATTGGATAGTAGCCTTGTCATTATTGAAGTTAGTCTATCATTGAGATTTCTGTCACTCTAATGCATGGTAGCCTTGTCACTATGGAAGGTAGTTTGTTGTTCGTATTTTTGTTACTCCAATGGATGGTAGCCTTTTCATTATGGAAGGTAGTCGAGATATTTGTTACTCCAATGGATGGTAGCCTTGTCATTTTGGAAGGTTATCTGTTGTCGAGTTTTTGTTACTCCAATGAATGCTAGCCTTCTCATTATGGAAGGCAATCTGTTTTCGAGATTTTTGTTACTCCAATGGATGGTAGCCTTGTCATTATGGAAGGTAGTCTGTTGTCGGTAGTTTTGTTACTCCAATGAATGGTAGCCTTGTCATTATGGAAGGTAGTATGTTGTCGATATCTTTGTTACTCCAATGGATTGTAGCCTTGTCATTACGGAAGTTAGTCTATTGTCGAGATTTTTGTTACTCCGATGGATGCTATCCTTGTCATTATGGAAGGTAGTTTGTCGTTGTGATTTATGGCACTCCAATGGATGGTAGCTTTGTCACTATTGAAGGTAGTTTGTTGTTCATATTTTTGTTACTCCAACGGATGGTAGCCTTGTCATTATAGAAGGTAGTCTATTGTCGGGCTTTTGGTTACTACAATGGATGGTAGCCTTGTCATTATGGAACATAGTCTATTGTAGATATTTTTGTTACTCCAATGCATGGTAGCCTTGTCATTATGGAAGGTAATCTGTTGTCGATATTTTTGTTACTCTAATGGATGGTAGCCTTGTCATTATTGAAGGTAGTACGTTATCGATATCTTTGTTACTCCAATGGATTGTATCCTTGTAATTATGGAAGGTAGTCTGTTGTCGAGATTTTTGTTACTCTAGTGGATGGCATCATTGTCATTATGGATAACAGTCTGTTGTCGATAATTTTTTTACTCCAACGGATGGTAGACTTGTAATTATGGAACATAGTATGTTGTCGATGTTTTTGTTACTCCAATGGATAGTATCCTTATCATTATGGAAGGTAGTCTGTTGTCCATATTTTTGTTATTCCAATGGATGGTAGCCTTGTCACTATGGAAGGTAGTCTATTGTCGAGATTTTTGTTACTCCAATGGATGCAAGCCTTGTCATTATGGAAGGTAGTCTGTTGTTGTGATTTTTGTCACTCCAATTGAAGGTAGCCTTGTCACTATGGAAGGTAGTTTGTTGTTCATATTTTTGTTACTCCAATGGATGGTAGCCTTATCATTATGGAAGGTAGTCTATTGTCGAGATTCTTCTTACTCCAATGGATGGTAGCATTATCATTATGGAAGGTTGTCTGTTTTTCATAATTTTGTTACTCCAATGGATGGTAGCCTTGTCATTATGGAAGGCAGTCTGTTTTCTAGATTTTTGTTACTCCAATGGATGGTAGCCTTGTCATTATGGAAGGCAGTCTGTTGTTGATATCTTTGTTTCTCCAATGGATTGTAGCCTTGTTATTATGGAAGGTAGTCTGTTGTCGAGATTTCTGTTACTCTGATGGATGCTAGCCTTGTCATTATGGAAGGTAGTCTGTCTTTGTGATTTATGGCACTCCAAAGGATGGTAGCCTTGTAACTATGGAAGGTAGTCTGTTTTTCATATTTTTGTTACTACAATGGATGTTAGCCTTGTCATTATGAAAGGTAGTCCATTTTCGGGATTTTGGTTACTACAATGGATGATAGCCTTTTCATTATGGAACATAGTCTATTGTAGTAATTTTTGTTACTCCAATGCATGGTAGCCTTGTCATTATGGAAGGTAGTCTGTTGTCGAGATTTTTTTTACTCCAATGGATGGTAGCATTATCATTATGGAAGGTAGTTTGTTGTTCATATTTTTGTTACTCCAATGGATGGTAGCCTTGTCATTATGAAAGGTAGTCTATTGTCGAGATTTTTATTACTCCAATGGATTGTAGCTTTCTCATTATGGATAGTTGTTTCTTGTCGAGATTTTTCTTACTCTAATGGGTGGTAGCCTTGTCATTATAGAAGGTAGTATGTTTTCGAGATTTTTGTTACTCTAATGGATGGTAGCCTTGTCATTATGGAAGGTAGTCTATTGTTGATATTTTTGTTACTCCAATGGATAATAGCCTTGTCATTATTGAAGTTAGTCTATCGTTGAGATTTCTGTCACTCTAATGCATGGTAGCCTTGTCACTATGGAAGGTAGTTTGTTGTTCGTATTTTTGTTACTCCAATGGATGGTAGCCTTGTCATTATGGAAGGTAGTCGAGATATTTGTTACTCCAATGGATGGTAGCCTTGTCATTTATGAAGGTTGTCTGTTGTCGAGTTTTTGTTACTCCAATGAATGCTAGCCTTCTCATTATGGAAGGCAGTCTGTTTTCGAGATTTTTGTTACTCCAATGGATGGTAGCCTTGTCATTATTGAAGGTAGTCTGTTGTCGATAGTTTTGTTAGTCCAATGAATGGTAGCCTTGTCATTATGGAAGGTAGTATGTTGTCGATATCTTTGTTACTCCAATGGATTGTAGCCTTGTCATTATGGAAGTTAGTCTATTGTCGAGGTTTTTGTTACTCCGATGGATGCTATCCTTGTCATTATGGAAGGTAGTTTGTCGTTGTGATTTATGGCACTCCAATGGATGGTAGCTTTGTCACTATGGAAGGTAGTTTGTTGTTCATATTTTTGGTACTCCAATTGATGGTAGCCTTGTCATTATAGAAGGTAGTCTATTGTCGGGCTTTTGGTTACTACAATGGATGGTAGCCTTGTCATTATGGAACATAGTCTATTGTAGATATTTTTGTTACTCCAATGCATGGTAGCCTTGTCATTATGGAAGGTAGTCTGTTGTCGAGATTTTTGTTACTCCAATGGATGGTAGAATTATCATTATGGAAGGTAGTCTATTGTCGATATTTTTGTTACTCCAATGGATGGTAGCCTTGTCATTATTGAAGGTAGTACGTTATCGATATCTTTGTTACTCCAATGGATTGTATCCTTGTAATTATGGAAGGTAGTCTGTTGTCGAGATTTTTGTTACTCTAGTGGATGGTATCATTGTCATTATGGATAACAGTCTGTTGTCGATAATTTTGTCACTCCAATGGATGGTAGACTTGTCATTATGGAACATAGTCTGTTGTCGATGTTTTTGTTACTCCAATGGATAGTATCCTTATCATTATGGAAGGTAGTCTATTGTCGAGATTTTTGTTACTCCAATGGATGCAAGCCTTGTCATAATGGAAGGTAGTCTGTTGTTGTGATTTTTGTCACTCCAATTGAAGGTAGCCTTGTCACTATGGAAGGTAGTTTGTTGTTCATATTTTTGTTACTCCAATGGATGGTAGCCTTATCATTATGGAAGGTAGTCTATTGTCGAGATTCTTCTTACTCCAATGGATGGTAGCATTATCATTATGGAAGGTTGTCTATTTTCGATATTTTTGTTACTCCAATGGATGGTAGCCTTGTCATTATGGGAGGTAGTCTTTTTAGAGATTTTTGTTACTCCAATGGATGGTAGCCTTGTAACTTTGGAAGGTAGTCTATTATTCATATTTTTTTACTCCAATGGATGGTAGCCTTCTCATTATGGAAGGTAGTTTGTTGTCGAGATTTTTGTTATTCCAATGGATGGTAGCCTTGTCATTATGGAAGGTAGTCTGTTGTCGAGATTTTTGTTAATTCAATGGATGGTAGCCTTGTCATTATGGAATGTTGTTTGTTGTCGAGATTTTAGTTACTCCAATGGATGCTAGCCTTGTCATTATGGAAGGTAGTCTATCGTTGTGATTTATGTCACTCCAATGGATGGTATCCTTGCCACTATGGAAGGTAGTCTGTTGTTCATATATTTATTACTAAAATGGATGGTACCCTTGTCATTATGGAAGGTTGTCTATTCTCGAGATTTTTGTTACTCTAATGGATGATAGCCTTGTCATTATGGAAGCCAGTCTGTTGTCGAGATTTTTGTTACTCCAATGAAGGGTAACCTTGTCATTATGGAAGGTAGTATGTTGTGGATATCTTTGTTACTCCAATGGATTGTAGCCTTGTTATTATGGATGGTATTCTATTGTCGAGATTTTTTTTACTCGGATGGATGCTAGCCTTGTCATTATGGAAGGTAGTTTGTCGTTGTGATTTATGGCTCTCTAATGAATGGTAGCCTTGTCACTATGGAAGGTAGTATGTTGCTCATATTTTTGTTACTCCAATGGATGGTAGCTATGTCATTATGGAAGGTAATCTGTTGTCGAGATTTTTGTTACTCCAATGGATGGTAGAATTATCATTATGGAAGGTAGTCTGTTGTCGATATTTTTGTTACTCCAATGGATGGTAGCCTTGTCATTATTGAAGGTAGTACATTATCGATATCTTTGTTACTCCAATGGATTGTATCCTTGTAATTATGGAAGGTAGTCTGTTGTCGAGATTTTTGTTACTCTAGTGGATGGTATCATTGTCATTATGGATAACAGTCTGTTGTCGATAATTTTTTTACTCCAACGGATGGTAGACTTGTCATTATGGAACATAGTATGTTGTCGATGTTTTTGTTACTCCAATGGATAGTATCCTTATCATTATGGAAGGTAGTCTGTTGTCCATATTTTTGTTATTCCAATGGATGGTAGCCTTGTCATTATGGAAGGTAGTCTATTGTCGAGATTTTTGTTACTCCAATGGATGCAAGCCTTGTCATTATGGAAGGTAGTCTGTTGTTGTGATTTTTGTCACTCCAATTGAAGGTAGCCTTGTCACTATGGAAGGTAGTTTGTTGTTCATATTTTTGTTACTCCAATGGATGGTAGCCTTATCATTATGGAAGGTAGTCTATTGTCGAGATTCTTCATACACCAATGGATGGTAGTATTATCATTATGGAAGGTTGTCTGTTTTTCATAATTTTGTTACTCCAATTGATGGTAGCCTTGTCATTATGGAAGGCAGTCTGTTTTCTAGATTTTTGTTACTCCAATGGATGGTAGCCTTGTCATTATGGAAGGTAGTCTGTTGTTGATATCTTTGTTACTCCAATGGATTGTAGCCTTGTTATTATGGAAGGTAGTCTGTTGTCGAGATTTCTGTTACTCCGATGGATGCTAGCCTTGTCATTATGGAAGGTAGTTTGTCTTTGTGATTTATGGAACTCCAAAGGATGGTAGCCTTGTCACTATGGAAGGTAGTCTGTTTTTCATATTTTTGTTACTACAATGGATGTTAGCCTTGTCATTATGAAAGGTAGTCCATTTTCGGGATTTTGGTTACTACAATAGATGATAGCCTTTTCATTATGGAACATAGTCTATTGTAGTAATTTTTGTTACTCCAATGCATGGTAGCCTTATCATTATGGAAGGTAGTCAGTTGTCGAGATTTTTTTTACTCCAATGGATGGTAGCATTATCATTATGGAAGGTAGTCTGTTGTTCATATTTTTGTTATTCCAATGGATGGTAGCCTTGTCATTATGAAAGGTAGTCTATTGTCGAGATTTTTGTTACTCCAACGGATTGTAGCCTTCTCATTATGGATAGTTGTTTCTTGTCGAGATTTTTCTTACTCTAATGGGTGGTAGCCTTGTCATTATAGAAGGTAGTATGTTTTCGAGATTTTTGTTACTCTAATGGATGGTAGCCTTGTCATTATGGAAGGTAGTCTATTGTTGATATTTTTGTTACTCCAATGGATAGTAGCCTTGTCATTATTGAAGTTAGTCTATCGTTGAGATTTCTGTCACTCTAATGCATGGTAGCCTTGTCACTATGGAAGGTAGTTTGTTGTTCGTATTTTTGTTACTCCAATGGATGGTAGCCTTGTCATTATGGAAGGTAGTCGAGATATTTGTTACTCCAATGGATGGTAGCCTTGTCATTTTGAAAGGTTGTCTGTTGTCGAGTTTTTGTTACTCCAATGAATGCTAGCCTTCTCATTATGGAAGGCAGTCTGTTTTCGAGATTTTTGTTACTCCAATGGATGGTAGCCTTGTCATTATGGAAGGTAGTCTGTTGTCGATAGTTTTGTTACTCCAATGAATGGTAGCCTTGTCATTATGGAAGGTAGTATGTTGTCGATATCTTTGTTACTCCAATGGATTGTAGCCTTGTCATTATGGAAGTTAGTCTATTGTCGAGATTTTTGTTACTCCGATGGATGCTATCCTTGTCATTATGGAAGGTAGTTTGTCATTGTGATTAATGGCACTCCAATGGATGGTAGCTTTGTCACTATGGAAGGTAGTTTGTTGTTCATATTTTTGTTACTCCAATTGATGGTAGCCTTGTCATTATAGAAGGTACTCTATTGTCGGGCTTTTGGTTACTACAATGGATGGTAGCCTTGTCATTATGGAACATAGTCTATTGTAGATATTTTTGTTACTCCAATGCATGGTAGCCTTGTCATTATGGAAGGTAGTCTGTTGTCGAGATTTTTGTTACTCCAATGGATGGTAGAATTATCATTATGGAAGGTAGTCTGTTGTCGATATTTTTGTTACTCCAATGGATGGTAGCCTTGTCATTATTGAAGGTAGTACGTTATCGATATCTTTGTTACTCCAATGGATTGTATCCTTGTAATTATGGAAGGTAGTCTGTTGTCGAGATTTTTGTTACTCTAGTGGATGGTATCATTGTCATTATGGATAATAGTCTGTTGTCGATAATTTTGTTACTCCAATGGATGGTAGACTTGTCATTATGGAACATAGTCTGTTGTCAATGTTTTTGTTACTCCAATGGATAGTATCCTTATCATTATGGAAGGTAGTCTATTGTCGAGATTTTTGTTACTCCAATGGATGCAAGCCTTGTCATTATGGAAGGTAGTCTATTGTTGTGATTTTTGTCACTCCAATTGAAGGTAGCCTTGTCACTATGGAAGGTAGTTTGTTGTTCATATTTTTGTTACTCCAATGGATGGTAGCCTTATCATTATGGAAGGTAGTCTATTGTCGAGATTCTTCTTACTCCAATGGATGGTAGCATTATCATTATGGAAGGTTGTCTATTTTCGATATTTTTGTTACTCCAATGGATGGTAGACTTGTCATTATGGGAGGTAGTCTTTTTAGAGATTTTTGTTACTCCAATGGATGGTAGCCTTGTCACTTTGGAAGGTAGTCTATTATTCATATTTTTTTTACTCCAATGGATGGTAGCCTTGTCATTATGGAAGGTAGTTTGTTGTCGAGATTTTTGTTATTCCAATGGATGGTAGCCTTGTCATTATGGAAGGTAGTCTGTTGTCGAGATTTTTGTTAATTCAATGGATGGTAGCCTTGTCATTATGGAATGTTGTTTGTTGTCGAGATTTTAGTTACTCCAATGGATGCTAGCCTTGTCATTAAGGAAGGTAGTCTATCGTTGTGATTTATGTCACTCCAATGGATGGTAGCCTTGCCACTATGGAAGGTAGTCTGTTGTTCATATATTTATTACTAAAATGGATGGTACCCTTGTCATTATGGAAGGTTGTCTATTCTCGAGATTTTTGTTACTCTAATGGATGATAGCCTTGTCATTATGGAAGCCAGTCTGTTTTCGAGATTTTTGTTACTCCAATGGATGATAGCCTTGTCAATATGGAAGGTAGTCTGTTGTCGAGATTTTTTTTACTCCAATGAAGGGTAACCTTGTCATTATGGAAGGTAGTATGTTGTGGATATCTTTGTTACTCCAATGGATTGTAGCCTTGTTATTATGGATGGTATTCTATTGTCGAGATTTTTTTTACTCGGATGGATGCTAGCCTTGTCATTATGGAAGGTAGTTTGTCGTTGTGATTTATGGCACTCTAATGAATGGTAGCCTTGTCACTATGAAAGGTAGTATGTTGCTCATATTTTTGTTACTCCAATGGATGGTAGCCTTGTCATTATGGAAGGTAGTCTATTGTTGGGATTTTGGTTACTACAATGGATGGTAGCCTTGTCATTATGGAACATAGTCTATTGTAGATATTTTTGTTACTCCAATGCATGGTAGCCTTGTCATTATGGAAGGTAGTCTGTTGTCGAGATTTTTGTTACTCCAATGGATGGTAGCATTATCATTATAGATGGTAGTCTGTTGTCGAGAATTTTGTTACTACGATGGATGGTAGCGTTGTCATTATGGAAGGTAGTCTGTTGTCAAGATTTTTGTTACTACAATGGATGGTAGCCTTCTCATTATTGAAGGTAGTCTATTGTCGAGATTTTTGTTATTCCATTGGATGGTAGCCTTGTCCTTATAGAAGGTAGTTTGTTGTCGAGATTTTTGTTACTCCAACGGATGCTAGCCTTGTCACTATGGAAGGTAGTTTATGGTTCGTATTTTTGTTACTCCAATGGATGGTAGCCTTGTCATTATGGAAGTTAGTCTATTGTCGAGATTTTTGTTACTCCAATGGATGGTAGCCTTGTCATTATGGAAGGTTGTTTATTCTCAATATTTTTTTTACTCTAATGGATGGTAGCCTTATAATTATGGATGGCAGTCTGTTTTTGAGATTTTTGTTAGTCTAATGGATGGTAGCCTTGTCATTATGGAAGGTAGTCTGTTGTCGATATTTTTGTTACTCCAATGAACAGTAGCCTTGTCATTATGGAAGGTAGTATGTTGTCGATATCTTTGTTACTCCAATGGATTGTAGCCTTTTCATTATGGAAGGTAGTCTGTTGTCGAGATTTTTGTTACTCTGATGGATGCTAGCCTTGTCATTATGGAAGGTAGTCTGTTGTCGACATTTTTGTTACTCCAATGAATGGTAGCATTATCATTATGGAAGGTAGTCTGTTGTCTATATTTTTGTTACTCCAATTGATGGTAGCCTTGTCATTATTGAAGGTAGTATGTTATCGATATCTTTGTTACTCCAATGGATTGTAGCCTTGTCATTATGGAAGGTAGTCTGTTGTCGAGATTTTTGTTACTCTAGTGGATGGTATCATTGTCATTATGGATAACAGTCTATTGTCGAGAATTTTGTTACTCCAATGGATGGTATCCTTATCATTATGGAAGGTAGTCTGTTGTCGAGATTTTTGTTATTCCAAGGGATGGTAGCCTTGTCACCATGGAAGGTAGTCTGTTGTCGAGATTTTTGTTACTCCAATGGATGCTAGCCTTGTCATTATGGAAGGTAGTCTGTTGTTGTGATTTCTGTCACTCCAATGGATGGTAGCCTTGTCACTATGGAAGGTAGTTTGTTGTTCATATTTTTGTTACTCCAATGGATGGTAGCCTTATCATTATGGAAGGTAGTCTATTGTCGAGATTTTTGTTACTCCAATGGATGGTAGCAATATCATTATGGAAGGTTGTCTATTTTCGATATTTTTGTTACTCCAATGGATGGTAGCCTTGTCATTATGGGAGGTAGTCTTTTTCGAGATTTTTGTTACTCCAATGGATGGTAGCCTTGTCACTATGGAAGGTAGTCTATTATTCATATTTTTTTTACTCCAATGGACGGTAGCCTTGTCATTATGGAAGGTAGTTTGTTGTCGAGATTTTTGTTATTCCAATGGATGGTAGCCTTGTCATTATGGAAGGTAGTATGTTGTCGATATTTTTGTTAATTCAATGGATGGTAGCCTTGTCATTATGGAAGGTTGTTTGTTGTCGAGATTTTAGTTACTCCAATGGATGCTAGCCTTGTCATTATGGAAGGTAGTCTGTTGTTGTGATTTATGTCACTCCAATGGATGGTAGCCTTGCCACTATGGAAGGGAGTCTATTGTTCATATATTTATTACTTCAATGGATGGTACCCTTGTCATTATGGAAGGTTGTCTATTCTCAAGATTTTTTTTACTCTAATGGATGATAGCCTTCTCATTATGGAAGGCAGTCTGTTGTTGAGATTTATGGCACTCTAATGAATGGTAGCCTTGTCACTATGGAAGGTAGTCATCTGTCGGGATTTTGGTTACTACAATGGATGGTAGCCTTGTCATTATGGAACATAGGTGATTGTAGATATTTTTGTTACTCCAATGCATGGTAGCCTTGTCATTATGGAAGGTAGTTAGTTTTTGATATTTTTGTTACTCCAATGAAGGGTAGCCTTGTCATTATGGAAGTTAGTATGTTGTGGATATCTTTGTTACTCCAATGGATTATAGCCTTGTCATTATGGAAGGTAGTCTATTGTCGAGATTTTTTTTACTCCGATAGATGCTAGCCTTGTCATTAAAGAAGGTAGTTTGTCGTTGTGATTTATGGCACTCTAATGAATGGAAGCCTTGTCACTATGGAAGGTAGTCATCTGTCGGGATTTTGGTTACTACAATGGATGGTAGCCTTGTCATTATGGAACATAGGTGATTGTAGATATTTTTGTTACTCCAATGCATGGTAGCCTTGTCATTATGGAAGGTAGTCTGTTGTCGAGATTTTTGTTACTCCAATGGATGGTAGCATTATCATGATAGAAGGTAGTCTGTTGTCGAGAATTTTGTTACTACGATGGATGGTAGCCTTGTCATTATGGATGGTAGCCTTCTCATTATGGAAGGTAGTCTATTGTCGAGATTTTTGTTATTCCATTGGATGGTAGCCTTGTCATTATGGAAGGTAGTCTGTTGTCAAGATTTTTGTTACTCAAATGGATACTAGCCTTGTCATTATGGAACATAGTCTATTGTCGATGTTTTTGTTACTCCAATAGATGGTAGCCTTGTCATTATGGAAGGTAGTTTGTTGTCGAGATTTTTGTTATTCCAATGGATGGTAGCCTTGTCATTATGGAAGGTAGTCTATTGTCGATATTTTTGTTACTCCAATGGATGGTAGCCTTGTCATTATGGAAGGTAGTCTGTTGTCCAGATTTTTGTTTCTTCAATGTATGGTAGCCTTGTCCTTATGGAAGATAGTTTGTTGTCGAGATCTTTTTTACTCCAATGGATGCTAGCCTTGTCATTATAGAAGGTAGTTTGTCATTGTCATATATGTCACTCCAATTGGTGGTAGCCTTATCACTATGGAAGGTAGTTTATGGTTCGTATTTTTGTTACTCCAATGGATGGTAGCCTTGTCATTATGGAAGGTAGTCTATTGTCGAGATTTTTGTTACTCCAATGGATGGTAGCCTTGTCATTATGGAAGGTTGTCTGTTGTCGATATTTGTGTTACTCCAATGAACGGTAGCCTTATCATTATGGAAGGTAGTATGTTGTCGATATCTTTGTTACTCCAATGGATTGTAGCCTTGTCATTATGAAAGGTAGTCTGTTGTCGAGATTTTTGTTACTCCGATGGATGCTAGCCTTGTCATTATGGAAGGTAGTTTGTCGTTGTGATTTATGGCACTCCAATGGATGCTAGCCTTGTCATTATGGAAGGTAGTTTGTCATTGTGATTTATGGCACTCCAATGAATGGTAGCTCTGTAACTATGGTAGGTAGTATTTTATTCATATTTTTGTTACTCCAATGAATGGTAGCCTTGTCATTATGGAACATAGTCTATTGTAGATATTTTTGTTACTCCAATGGATGGTAGCCTTGTAATTATGGAAGGAAGTCTGTTGTTGAGCATTTTGTTACTCCAATGGATGTTAGCATTATCATTATGGAAGGTAGTCTGTTGTCGATATTTTTGTTACTCCAATGGATGGTAGCCTTGTCATTATGGAAGGTAGTATGTTGTCGATATCTTTGTTACTCCAACGGATTGTAGCCTTGTCATTATGGAAGGTAGTATGTGGTCGATATTTTTGTTACTCCAATGAATGGTAGCCAGGTCATTATGGAAGGTAGTATGTTATCGATATCTTTGTTACTCCAATGGATTGTAGCCTTATCATTATGGAAGGTAGTCTGTTGTCAAGATTTTTGTTACTTTGATGGATGCTAGCCTTGTCATTTTGGATGGTAGTTTGTCGTTGTGATTTATGGCACTCCAATGGATGGTAGCTTTGTCACTATGGAAGGTAGTCTATTATTCATATTTTTATTACTCCAATGGATGGTAGCCTTGTCCTTTTGGAAGGTAGTTTATTGTCGGGATTTTGGTTACTACAATGGATGGTAGCCTTGTCATTATGGAACATAGTCTATTGTAGATATTTTTGTTACTCCAATGCATGGTAGCCTTGTCATTATGGATGGCAGTCTGTTGTCGAGAATTTTGTTACTCCAATGGATGGTAGCCTTGTCATTATGGAAGGTAGTATGTTGTTGATATCTTTGTTACTCCAATGGATTGTAGCCTTGTCAATATGGAAGGTAGTGTGTTGTCGAGATTTTTGTTACTCCGATGGATGCTAGCTTTGTCATTATGGAAGGTAGTTTGTCATTTTGATTTATGGCACTCCAATGGATGGTAGCCTTGTCACTATGGAAGGTAGTCTGTTGTTCATATTTTTGTTACTCTAATGAATGGTAGCCTTGGCATTATGGAAGGTAGTCTATTATCGGGATTTTGGTTACTACAATGGATGGTAGCCTTGTCATTATGGAACATTGTCTATTGTAGATATTTTTGTTACTCCAATGCATGGTAGCCATGTCATTATGGAAGGTTGTCTGTTGTCGATATTTTTTTTACTCCAATAGATGGTAGCTTTGTCATTATGGAACATAGTCTTTTATTCATATTTTTGTTACTCCAATGGATGGTAGCCTTGTCATTATGGAAGGTAGTTTATTGTCGGGATTTTGGTTACTACAATGGATGGTAGCCTTGTCATTATGGAACATAGTCTATTATAGATATTTTTGTTACTCCAATGGATGGTAGCCTTGTAATTATGGAAGGTAGTCTATTGTCGAGAATTTTGTTACTCCAATAGATGTTAGCATTATCATTATGGAAGGTAGTCTGTTGTCGATATTTTTGTTACTCCAATGGATGGTAGCCTTGTCATTATGGAAGGTAGTATTTTGTCGATATCTTTGTTTCTCCAATGGATTGTAGCCTTCTCATTATGGAAGGTAGTATGTTGTCGATATTTTTGTTACTCCAATGAATGGTAGCCAGGTCATTATGGAAGGTAGTATGTTATCGATATCTTTGTTACTCCAATGGATTGTAGCCTTGTCATTATGGAAGGTAGTCTGTTGTCAAGATTTTTGTTACTCTGATGGATGCTAGCCTTGTCATTATGGATGGTAGTTTGTCGTTGTGATTTATGGCATTCCAATGGATGGTAGCTTTGTCACTATGGAAGGTAGTCTATTATTCATATTTTTGTTACTCCAATGGATGGTAGCCTTGTCCTTTTGGAAGGTAGTTTATTGTCGGGATTTTGGTTACTACAATGGATGGTAGCCTTGTCATTATGGAACATAGTCTATTGTAGATATTTTTGTTACTCCAATGCATGGTAGCCTTGTCATTATGGATAGCAGTCTGTTGTCGAGAATTTTGTTACTCCAATGGATGGTAGCCTTGTCATTATGGAAGGTAGTATGTTGTTGATATCTTTGTTACTCCAATGGATTGTAGCCTTGTCAATATGGAAGGTAGTGTGTTGTCGAGATTTTTGTTACTCCGATGGATGCTAGCTTTGTCATTATGGAAGGTAGTTTGTCATTTTGATTTATGGCACTCCAATGGATGGTAGCCTTGTCACTATGGAAGGTAGTCTGCTGTTCATATTTTTGTTACTCTAATGAATGGTAGCCTTGGCATTATGGATGGTAGTCTATTATCGGGATTTTGGTTACTACAATGGATGGTAGCCTTGTCATTATGGAACATTGTCTATTGTAGATATTTTTGTTACTCCAATGCATGGTAGCCATGTCATTATGGAAGGTTGTTTGTTGTCGAGATTTTTTTACTCCAATGGATGGTAGCTTTGTCATTATGGAACATAGTCTTTTATTCATATTTTTGTTACTCCAATGGATGGTAGCCTTGTCATTATGGAAGGTAGTTTATTGTGGGGATTTTGGTTACTACAATGGATGGTAGCCTTGTCATTATGGAACATAATCTATTACAGATATTTTTGTTACTCCAATGGATGGTAGCTTTGTAATTATGGAAGGTAGTCTATTGTCGAGAATTTTGTTACTCCAATAGATGTTAGCATTATCATTATGGAAGGTAGTCTGTTGTCGATATTTTTGTTACTCCAATGGATGGTAGCCTTGTCATTATGGAAGGTAGTATGTTATCGATATCTTTGTTACTCCAATGGATTGTAGCCTTGTCATTATGGAAGGTAGTCTGTTGTCGAGATTTTTGTTACTCCGATGGATGCTAGCCTTGTCATTATGGAAGGTAGTTTGTCATTGTGATTTATGGCACTCCAATGGATGGTAGCTTTGTCACTATGGAAGGTAGTCTGTTATTCATATTTTTGTTACTCCAATGGATGGTATCCTTGTCATTATGGAAGGTAGTTTATTGTCGGGATTTTGGTTACTACAATGGATGGTAGCCTTGTCATTATCGAACATAGTCTATTATAGATATTTTTGTTACTCCCATGCATGGTAGCCTTGTGATTATGGAAGGTAGTTTGTTGTCGATATTTTTGTTACTCCAATGGATGGTAGCCTTGTCATTATGGAAGGTAGTATGTTATCGATATCTTTGTTACTCCAATGGATTGTATCCTTGTCATTATGGAAGGTTGTCTGTTGTCGAGATTTTTGTTACTCAGATGGATGGTATCATTGTCATTATGGATGACAGTCTGTTGTCGAGAATTTTGTTACTTCAATGGATGGTAGCCTTGTCATTATGGAAGGTAGTATGTTATCGATATCTTTGTTACTCCAATGGATTGTAGCCTTGTCAACATGGAAGGTAGTATGTTGTCGAGATTTTTGTTACTCCGATGGATGCTAGCCTTTTTATTATGGAAGGTAGTTTGTCATTTTGATTTATGGCACTCCAATGGATGGTAGCCATGTCAATATGGAAGGTAGTCTGTTGATCATATTTTATTTACTCCAATGAATGGTAGCCTTGGCATTATGGAAGGTAGTCTATTGTCAGGATTTTTGTTACAACAATGGATTGTAGCCTTGTCATTATTGAACATTGTCTATTGTAGATATTTTTGTTACTCCAATGCATGGTAGCCATGTCATTATGGAAGGTTGTCTGTTGTCGAGATTTTTGTTACTCCAATGGATGGTAGCATTATCATTATGGAAGGTAGTATGTTGTCGATATCTTTGTTACTCCAATGGATGGTAGTCTTGTCATTATGGAAGGTAGTCTGTTGTCGATATTTTTGTTAATCCAATGAATGGTAGCCTTGTCATTATGGAAGGTAGTATGTTGTCGATATCTTTGTTACTCCAATAGATTGTAGCCTTATCATTATAGAAGGTAGTCTTTTGTCGAGGTTTTTGTTAGTCCGATGGATGCTAGCCTTGTTATTATGGAAGGTAGTTTTTCGTTGTGATTTATGGCACTCAAATGGATGGTAGCTTTGTCACTATGGAAAGTAGTCTTTTATTCATATTTTTGTTACTCCAATGGATGATAGCCTTGTAATTATGGAAGGTAGTTTATTGTCGGGATTTTGGTTACTACAATGGATGGTAGCCTTGTCATTATGGAACATAGTCTATTGTAGATATTTTTGTTAATCCAATTGATGGTAGCCTTGTAATTATGGAAGGTAGTCTGTTGTCGAGAATTTTGTTACTCCAATGGATGTTAGCATTATCATTATGGAAGGTAGTCTGTTATCGATATATTTGTTACTCCAATGGATTGTAGCCTTGTCATTATGGAAGGTAGTCTGTTGTCGAGATATTTGTTACTCCAATGGATGGTAGCCTTGTCATTATGGAACATAGTCTATTGTAGATATTTTTGTTACTCCAATGGATGGTAGCCTCGTAATTATGGAAGGAAGTCTGTTGTTGAGAATTTTGTTACTCCAATGGATGTTAGCATTATCATTATGGAAGGTAGTCTGTTGTCGATATTTTTGTTACTCCAATGGATGGTAGCCTTGTCATTATGGAAGGTAGTATGTTGTTGATATCTTTGTTACTCCAATGGATTGTAGCCTTGTCATTATGGAAGGTAGTATGTTGTCGATATTTTTGTTACTTTAATGAATGGTAGCCAGGTCATTATGGAAGGTAGTATGTTATCGATATCTTTGTTACTCCAATGGATTGTAGCCTTGTCATTATGGAAGGTAGTCTGTTGTCAAGATTTTTGTTACTCTGATGGATGCTAGCCTTGTCATTATGGATGGTAGTTTGTCGTTATGATTTATGGCACTCCAATGGATGGTAGCTTTGTCAATATGGAAGGTAGTCTATTATTCATATTTTTGTTACTCCAATGGATGGTAGCCTTGTCCTTTTAGAAGGTAGTTTATTGTCGGGATTTTGGTTACTATAATGGATGGTAGCCTTGTCATTATGGAACATAGTCTATTGTAGATATTTTTGTTAGTCCAATGCATGGTAGCCTTGTCATTATGGATGGCATTCTGTTGTCGAGAATTGTGTTACTCCAATGGATGGTAGCCTTGTCATTATGGAAGGTAGTATGTTGTTGATATCTTTGTTACTCAAATGGATTGTAGCCTTGTCAATATGGAAGGTAGTATGTTGTCGAGATTTTTGTTACTCCGATGGATGCTAGCCTTGTCATTATGGAAGGTAGTTTGTCATTTTGATTTATGGCACTCCAATGGATGGTAGCCTTGTCATTATGGAAGGTAGTCCGTTGTTCATATTTTTGTTACTCCAATGAATGGTAGCCTTGGCATTATGGAAGGTAGTCTATTGTCGGGATTTTGGTTACTACAATGGATGGTAGCCTTGTCATTATGGAACATTGTCTATTGTAGATATTTTTGTTACTCCAATGCATGGTAGCCATGTCATTGTGGAAGGTTGTCTGTTGTCGAGATTTTTTTTACTCCAATGGATGGTAGTATTATCATTATGGAAGGCAGTCTATTTTCGAGATTTTTGTTACTCCCATGCATGGTAGCCTTGTGATTATGGAAGGTAGTTTGTTGTCGATATTTTTGTTACTCCAATGGATGGTAGCCTTGTCATTATGGAAGGTAGTATGTTATCGATATCTTTGTTACTCCAATGGATTGTATCCTTGTCATTATGGAAGGTTGTCTGTTGTCGAGATTTTTGTTACTCAGATGGATGGTATCATTGTCATTATGGATGACAGTCTGTTGTCGAGAATTTTGTTACTTCAATGGATGGTAGCCTTGTCATTATGGAAGGTAGTATGTTATCGATATCTTTGTTACTCCAATGGATTGTAGCCTTGTCAACATGGAAGGTAGTATGTTGTCGAGATTTTTGTTACTCCGATGGATGCTAGCCTTTTTATTATGGAAGGTAGTTTGTCATTTTGATTTATGGCACTCCAATGGATGGTAGCCATGTCAATATGGAAGGTAGTCTGTTGATCATATTTTATTTACTCCAATGAATGGTAGCCTTGGCATTATGGAAGGTAGTCTATTGTCAGGATTTTTGTTACAACAATGGATTGTAGCCTTGTCATTATTGAACATTGTCTATTGTAGATATTTTTGTTACTCCAATGCATGGTAGCCATGTCATTATGGAAGGTTGTCTGTTGTCGAGATTTTTGTTACTCCAATGGATGGTAGCATTATCATTATGGAAGGTAGTATGTTGTCGATATCTTTGTTACTCCAATGGATGGTAGTCTTGTCATTATGGAAGGTAGTCTGTTGTCGATATTTTTGTTAATCCAATGAATGGTAGCCTTGTCATTATGGAAGGTAGTATGTTGTCGATATCTTTGTTACTCCAATAGATTGTAGCCTTATCATTATAGAAGGTAGTCTTTTGTCGAGGTTTTTGTTAGTCCGATGGATGCTAGCCTTGTTATTATGGAAGGTAGTTTTTCGTTGTGATTTATGGCACTCAAATGGATGGTAGCTTTGTCACTATGGAAAGTAGTCTTTTATTCATATTTTTGTTACTCCAATGGATGATAGCCTTGTAATTATGGAAGGTAGTTTATTGTCGGGATTTTGGTTACTACAATGGATGGTAGCCTTGTCATTATGGAACATAGTCTATTGTAGATATTTTTGTTAATCCAATTGATGGTAGCCTTGTAATTATGGAAGGTAGTCTGTTGTCGAGAATTTTGTTACTCCAATGGATGTTAGCATTATCATTATGGAAGGTAGTCTGTTATCGATATATTTGTTACTCCAATGGATTGTAGCCTTGTCATTATGGAAGGTAGTCTGTTGTCGAGATTTTTGTTACTCCAATGGAT
Source organism: Vicia faba (assembly GCA_948472305.1). Taxonomy (NCBI): domain Eukaryota; kingdom Viridiplantae; phylum Streptophyta; class Magnoliopsida; order Fabales; family Fabaceae; genus Vicia; species Vicia faba. The sequence continues at coordinate 560,330,851 of OX451739.1, forward strand.
GGTAGCCTTGTCATTATGGAACATAGTCTATTGTAGATATTTTTGTTACTCCAATGGATGGTAGCCTCGTAATTATGGAAGGAAGTCTGTTGTTGAGAATTTTGTTACTCCAATGGATGTTAGCATTATCATTATGGAAGGTAGTCTGTTGTCAGTATTTTTGTTACTCCAATGGATGGTAGCCTTGTCATTATGGAAGGTAGTATGTTGTTGATATCTTTGTTACTCCAATGGATTGTAGCCTTGTCATTATGGAAGGTAGTATGTTGTCGATATTTTTGTTACTTTAATGAATGGTAGCCAGGTCATTATGGAAGGTAGTATGTTATCGATATCTTTGTTACTCCAATGGATTGTAGCCTTGTCATTATGGAAGGTAGTCTGTTGTCAAGATTTTTGTTACTCTGATGGATGCTAGCCTTGTCATTATGGATGGTAGTTTGTCGTTATGATTTATGGCACTCCAATGGATGGTAGCTTTGTCAATATGGAAGGTAGTCTATTATTCATATTTTTGTTACTCCAATGGATGGTAGCCTTGTCCTTTTAGAAGGTAGTTTATTGTCGGGATTTTGGTTACTATAATGGATGGTAGCCTTGTCATTATGGAACATAGTCTATTGTAGATATTTTTGTTAGTCCAATGCATGGTAGCCTTGTCATTATGGATGGCATTCTGTTGTCGAGAATTGTGTTACTCCAATGGATGGTAGCCTTGTCATTATGGAAGGTAGTATGTTGTTGATATCTTTGTTACTCAAATGGATTGTAGCCTTGTCAATATGGAAGGTAGTATGTTGTCGAGATTTTTGTTACTCCGATGGATGCTAGCCTTGTCATTATGGAAGGTAGTTTGTCATTTTGATTTATGGCACTCCAATGGATGGTAGCCTTGTCACTATGGAAGGTAGTCCGTTGTTCATATTTTTGTTACTCCAATGAATGGTAGCCTTGGCATTATGGAAGGTAGTCTATTGTCGGGATTTTGGTTACTACAATGGATGGTAGCCTTGTCATTATGGAACATTGTCTATTGTAGATATTTTTGTTACTCCAATGCATGGTAGCCATGTCATTGTGGAAGGTTGTCTGTTGTCGAGATTTTTTTTACTCCAACGGATGGTAGTATTATCATTATGGAAGGCAGTCTATTTTCGAGATTTTTGTTACTCCAATGGATGGTAGCCTTGTCATTATGGAAGGTAGTCTGTTGTTGATATTTTTGTTACTCCAATGAATGCTAGCCTTGTCATTATGAAAGGTAGTATGTTGTCGATAACTTTGTTACTCCAATGGATTGTAGCCTTATCATTATGGAAGGTAGTCTGTTGTCGAGATTTTTGTTTCTCTGATGGATGCTAGCCTTGTCATTATGGAAGGTAGTTTGTCGTTGTGATTTATGGCACTCCAATAGATGGTAGCTTTGTCACTATGGAAGATAGTCTGTTATTCATATTTTTGTTACTACAATGGATGGTAGCCTTGTCATTATGGAAGGTAGTTTATTGTCGGGATTTTGGTTACTACAATGGATGGTAGCCTTGTCATTATCGAACATAGTCTATTGTAGATATTTTTGTTACTCCCATGCATGGTAGCCTTGTCATTATGGAAGGTAGTCTGTTATCGATATTTTTGTTACTCCAATGGATGGTAGCCTTGTCATTATGGAAGGTAGTATGTTATAGATATCTTTGTTACTAAAATGGATTGTATCCTTGTCATTATGGAAGGTAGTTTGTTGTCGAGATTTTTGTTACTTCAATGGATGGTATCATTGTCATTATGGATGACAGTCTGTTGTCGAGAATTTTGTTACTCCAATGGATGGTAGCCTTGTCATTATGGAAGGTAGTATGTTATCGATATCTTTGTTACTCCAATGGATTGTAGCCTTGTAATTATGGAAGGTAGTATGTTGTCGAGATTTTTGTTACTCCGACGGATGCTAGCCTTGTCATTATGGAAGGTAATTTGTCATTTTGATTTATGACACTCCAATGGATGGTAGCCATGTCACTATGGAAGGTTGTCTGTTGTTCATATTTTTGTTACTCCAATGAATGGTAGCCTTGGCATTATGGAAGGTAGTCATTTGTCAGGATTTTGGTTACAACAATGGATTGTAGCCTTGTCATTATTGAACATTGTCTATTGTAGATATTTTTGTTACTCCAATGCATGGTAGCCATGTCATTATGGAAGGTTTTCTGTTGTCGAGATTTTTGTTACTCCAATGGATGGTAGCATTATCATTATGGAAGGTAGTATGTTGTCGATATCTTTGTTACTCCAATGGATGGTAGTCTTGTCATTATGGAAGGTAGTCTGTTGTCGATATTTTTGTTACTCCAATCAATGGTAGCCTTGTCATTATGGAAGGTAGTATGTTGTCGATATCTTTGTTACTCCAATAGATTGTAGCCTTATCATTATGGAAGGTAGTCTTTTGTCGAGGTTTTTGTTACTCCGATGGATGCTAGCCTTGTTATTATGGAAGGTAGTTTTTCGTTGTGATTTATGGCACTCAAATGGATGGTAGATTTGTCACTATGGAAAGTAGTCTTTTATTCATATTTTTGTTACTCCAATGGATGGTAGCCTTGTCATTATGGAAGGTAGTTTATTGTCGGGATTTTGGTTACTACAATGGATGGTAGCCTTGTCATTATGGAACATAGTCTATTGTAGATATTTTTGTTAATCCAATTGATGGTAGCCTTGTAATTATGGAAGGTAGTCCGTTGTCGAGAATTTTGTTACTCCAATGGATGTTAGCATTATCATTATGGAAGGTAGTCTGTTATCGATATATTTGTTACTCCAATGGATTGTAGCCTTGTCATTATGGAAGGTAGTCTATTGTCGAGATTTTTGTTACTCCAATGGATGGTAGCCTTGTCATTATGGAACATAGTCTATTGTAGATATTTTTGTTACTCCAATGGATGGTAGCCTTGTAATTATGGAAGGAAGTCTGTTGTTGAGAATTTTGTTACTCCAATGGATGATAGCATTATCATTATGGAAGGTAGTCTGTTGTCGATATTTTTGTTACTCCAATGGATGGTAGCCTTGTCATTATGGAAGGTAGTATGTTGTTGATATCTTTGTTACTCCAATGGATTGTAGCCTTGTCATTATGGAAGGTAGTATGTTGCCGATATTTTTGTTACTCCAATGAATGGTAGCCAGGTCATTATGGAAGGTAGTATGTTATCGATATCTTTGTTACTCCAATGGATTGTAGCCTTGTCATTATGGAAGGTAGTCTGTTGTCAAGATTTTTGTTACTCTGATGGATGCTAGCCTTGTCATTATGGATGGTAGTTTGTCGTTATGATTTATGGCACTCCAATGGATGGTAGCTTTGTCACTATGGAAGGTAGTCTATTATTCATATTTTTGTTACTCCAATGGATGAAAGCCTTGTCCTTTTAGAAGGTAGTTTATTGTCGGGATTTTGGTTACTACAATGGATGGTAGCCTTGTCATTATGGAACATAGTCTATTGTAGATATTTTTGTTAGTCCAATGCATGGTAGCCTTGTCATTATGGATGGCATTCTGTTGTCGAGAATTTTGTTACTCCAATGGATGGTAGCCTTGTCATTATGGAAGGTAGTATGTTGTTGATATCTTTGTTAGTCAAATGGATTGTAGCCTTGTCAATATGGAAGGTAGTATGTTGTCGAGATTTTTGTTACTCCGATGGATGCTAGCCTTGTCATTATGGAAGGTAGTTTGTCATTTTGATTTATGGCACTCCAATGGATGGTAGCCTTGTCACTATGGAAGGTAGTCCGTTGTTCATATTTTTGTTACTCCAATGAATGGTAGCCTTGGCATTATGGAAGGTAGTCTATTGTCGGGATTTTGGTTACTACAATGGATGGTAGCCTTGTCATTATGGAACATTGTCTATTGTAGATATTTTTGTTACTCCAATGCATGGTAGCCATGTCATTATGGAAGGTTGTCTGTTGTCGAGATTTTTTTTACTCCAATGGATGGTAGTATTATCATTATGGAAGGCAGTCTGTTTTCGAGATTTTTGTTACTCCAATGGATGGTAGCCTTGTCATTATGGAAGGTAGTCTGTTGTTGATATTTTTGTTACTCCAATGAATGCTAGCCTTGTAATTATGAAAGGTAGTATGTTGTCGATAACTTTGTTACTCCAATGGATTGTAGCCTTATCATTATGGAAGGTAGTCTGTTGTCGAGATTTTTGTTTCTCCGATGGATGCTAGCCTTGTCATTATGGAAGGTAGTTTGTCGTTGTGATTTATGGCACTCCAATAGATGGTAGCTTTGTCACTATGGAAGATAGTCTGTTATTCATATTTTTGTTACTACAATGGATGGTAGCCTTGTCATTATGGAAGGTAGTTTATTGTCGGGATTTTGGTTACTACAATGGATGGTAGCCTTGTCATTATCGAACATAGTCTATTGTAGATATTTTTGTTACTCCCATGCATGGTAGCCTTGTCATTATGGAAGGTAGTCTGTTGTCGATATTTTTGTTACTCCAATGGATGGTAGCCTTGTCATTATGGAAGGTAGTATGTTATCGATATCTTTGTTACTCCAATGGATTGTATCCTTGTCATTATGGAAGGTAGTCTGTTGTCGAGATTTTTGTTACTCCAATGGATGGTATCATTGTCATTATGGATGACAGTCTGTTGTCAAGAATTTTGTTACACCAATGGATGGTAGCCTTGTCATTATGGAAGGTAGTATGTTATCGATATCTTTGTTACTCCAATGGATTGTAGCCTTGTAATTATGGAAGGTAGTATGTTGTCGAGATTTTTGTTACTCCGATGGATTCTAGCCTTGTCATTATGGAAGGTAATTTGTCATTTTGATTTATGGCACTCCAATGGATGGTAGCCATGTCACTATGGAAGGTAGTCTGTTGTTCATATTTTTGTTAATCCAATGAATGGTAGCCTTGGCATTATGGAAGGTAGTCATTTGTCAGGATTTTGGTTACAACAATGGATTGTAGCCTTGTCATTATTGGACATTGTCTATTGTAGATATTTTTGTTACTCCAATGCATGGTAGCCATGTCATTATGGAAGGTTGTCTGTTGTCGATATTTTTGTTACTCCAATGGATGGTAGCCTTGTCATTATGGAAGGTAGTATGTTGTTGATATCTTTGTTACTCCAATGGATTGTAGCCTTGTCATAATGGAAGGTAGTATGTTGCCGATATTTTTGTTACTCCAATGAATGGTAGCCAGGTCATTATGGAAGGTAGTATGTTATCGATATCTTTGTTACTCCAATAGATTGTAGCCTTATCATTATGGAAGGTAGTCTTTTGTCGAGGTTTTTGTTACTCCGATGGATGCTAGCCTTGTTATTATGGAAGGTAGTTTTTTGTTGTGATTTATGGCACTCAAATGGATGGTAGCTTTGTCACTATGGAAAGTAGTCTTTTATTCATATTTTTGTTACTCCAATGGATGGTAGCCTTGTCATTATGGAAGGTAGTTTATTGTCGGGATTTTGGTTACTACAATGGATGGTAGCCTTGTCATTATGGAACATAGTCTATTGTAGATATTTTTGTTAATCCAATTGATGGTAGCCTTGTAATTATGGAAGGTAGTCTGTTGTCGAGAATTTTGTTACTCCAATGGATGTTAGCATTATCATTATGGAAGGTAGTCTGTTATCGATATATTTGTTACTCCAATGGATTGTAGCCTTGTCATTATGGAAGGTAGTCTGTTGTCGAGATTTTTGTTACCCCAATGGATGGTATCATTGTCATTATGGATGACAGTCTTTTGTCGAGAATTTTGTTATTTCAATGGATGGTAGCCTTATCATTATGGAAGGTAGTTTTTTATCGAGATTTTTGTTACTCCAATGGATGGTAGCCTTGTCATTATGGAAGGTAGACTATTGCTGATATTTTTGTTATTCCAATGGATGGTAGCCTTGTCATTATGGAAGGTAGTTTTTTGTCGAGATTTTTGTTACTCCAATGGATGGTAGCCTTGTCATTATGGAAAGTAGTCTATTCCCGAGAATATTGTTACTCCAATGAATGATAGCCTTGTCATTATTGAAGGTAGTGTGTTATCGATATATTTGTTACTCCAATGGATGATAGCCTTCTCATTATGGAAGGTAGTGTATTGTCGAGATTTTTTTTTACTCCAATGGATGGTAGCCTTGTCATTATGGAAGGTAGTCTGTCTTTGAGATTTTTGTTACTCCAATGTATTGTAGCCTTGTCATTATGTAAGGTAGTTTGTTGTTCAGATTTTTGTTACTCCAATGGATGGTAGCCTTGTCATTATGGAAGGTTGTCTGTTGTCGAGATTTTTGTTACTCCAATGGATGGTAGCATTATCATTATGGAAGGTAGTATGTTGTCGATATCTTTGTTACTCCAATGGATGGTAATCTTGTCATTATGGAAGGTAGTCTGTTGTCGATATTTTTGTTACTCCAATGAATGGTAGCCTTGTCATTATGGAAGGTAGTATGTTGTCGATATCTTTGTTACTCCAATAGATTGTAGCCTTATCATTATGGAAGGTAGTCTTTTGACGAGGTTTTTGTTACTCAGATGGATGCTAGCCTTGTTATTATGGAAGGTAGTTTTTCGTTGTGATTTATGGCACTCAAATGGTGGTAGGTTTGTCACTATGGAAAGTAGTCTTTTATTCATATTTTTGTTACTCCAATGGATGGTAGCCTTGTCATTATGGAAGGTAGTTTATTGTCGGGATTTTGGTTACTACAATGGATGGTAGCCTTGTCATTATGGAACATAGTCTATTGTAGATATTTTTGTTAATCCAATTGATGGTAGCCTTGTAATTATGGAAGGTAGTCCGTTGTCGAGAATTTTGTTACTCCAATGGATGTTAGCATTATCCTTATGGAAGGTAGTCTGTTATCGATATATTTGTTACTCCAATGGATTGTAGCCTTGTCATTATGGAAGGTAGTCTATTGTCGAGATTTTTGTTACTCCAATGGATGGTAGCCTTGTCATTATGGAACATAGTCTATTGTAGATATTTTTGTTACTCCAATGGATGGTAGCCTTGTAATTATGGAAGGAAGTCTGTTGTTGAGAATTTTGTTACTCCAATGGATGATAGCATTATCATTATGGAAGGTAGTCTGTTGTCGATATTTTTGTTACTCCAATGGATGGTAGCCTTGTCATTATGGAAGGTAGTATGTTGTTGATATCTTTGTTACTCCAATGGATTGTAGCCTTGTCATAATGGAAGGTAGTATGTTGCCGATATTTTTGTTACTCCAATGAATGGTAGCCAGGTCATTATGGAAGGTAGTATGTTATCGATATCTTTGTTACTCCAATGGATTGTAGCCTTGTCATTATGGAAGGTAGTCTGTTGTCAAGATTTTTGTTACTCTGATGGATGCTAGCCTTGTCATTATGGTTGGTAGTTTGTCGTTATAATTTATGGCACTCCAATGGATGGTAGCTTTGTCACTATGGAAGGTAGTCTATTATTCATATTTTTGTTACTCCAATGGATGAAAGCCTTGTCCTTTTAGAAGGTAGTTTATTGTCGGGATTTTGGTTACTACAATGGATGGTAGCCTTGTCATTATGGAACATAGTCTATTGTAGATATTTTTGTTATTCCAATGCATGGTAGCCTTGTCATTATGGATGGCATTCTGTTGTCGAGAATTTTGTTACTCCAATGGATGGTAGCCTTGTCATTATGGAAGGTAGTATGTTGTTGATATCTTTGTTAGTCAAATGGATTGTAGCCTTGTCAATATGGAAGGTAGTATGTTGTCGAGATTTTTGTTACTCCGATGGATGCTAGCCTTGTCATTATGGAAGGTAGTTTGTCATTTTGATTTATGGCACTCCAATGGATGGTAGCCTTGTCACTATGGAAGGTAGTCCGTTGTTCATATTTTTGTTACTCCAATGAATGGTAGCCTTGGCATTATGGAAGGTAGTCTATTGTCGGGATTTTGGTTACTACAATGGATGGTAGCCTTGTCATTATGGAACATTGTCTATTGTAGATATTTTTGTTACTCCAATGCATGGTAGCCATGTCATTATGGAAGGTTGTCTGTTGTCGAGATTTTTTTTACTCCAATGGATGGTAGTATTATCATTATGGAAGGCAGTCTGTTTTCGAGATTTTTGTTACTCCAATGGATGGTAGCCTTGTCATTATGGAAGGTAGTCTGTTGTTGATATTTTTGTTACTCCAATGAATGCTAGCCTTGTCATTATGAAAGGTAGTATGTTGTCGATAACTTTGTTACTCCAATGGATTGTAGCCTTATCATTATGGAAGGTAGTCTGTTGTCGAGATTTTTGTTTCTCCGATGGATGCTAGCCTTGTCATTATGGAAGGTAGTTTGTCGTTGTGATTTATGGCACTCCAATAGATGGTAGCTTTGTCACTATGGAAGATAGTCTGTTATTCATATTTTTGTTACTACAATGGATGGTAGCCTTGTCATTATGGAAGGTAGTTTATTGTCGGGATTTTGGTTACTACAATGGATGGTAGCCTTGTCATTATCGAACATAGTCTATTGTAGATATTTTTGTTACTCCCATGCATGGTAGCCTTGTCATTATGGAAGGTAGTCTGTTGTCGATATTTTTGTTACTCCAATGGATGGTAGCCTTGTCATTATGGAAGGTAGTATGTTATCGATATCTTTGTTACTCCAATGGATTGTATCCTTGTCATTATGGAAGGTAGTCTGTTGTCGAGATTTTTGTTACTCCAATGGATGGTATCATTGTCATTATGGATGACAGTCTGTTGTCAAGAATTTTGTTACTCCAATGGATGGTAGCCTTGTCATTATGGAAGGTAGTATGTTATCGATATCTTTGTTACTCCAATGGATTGTAGCCTTGTAATTATGGAAGGTAGTATGTTGTCGAGATTTTTGTTACTCCGATGGATTCTAGCCTTGTCATTATGGAAGGTAATTTGTCATTTTGATTTATGGCACTCCAATGGATGGTAGCCATGTCACTATGGAAGGTAGTCTGTTGTTCATATTTTTGTTAATCCAATGAATGGTAGCCTTGGCATTATGGAAGGTAGTCATTTGTCAGGATTTTGGTTACAACAATGGATTGTAGCCTTGTCATTATTGGACATTGTCTATTGTAGATATTTTTGTTACTCCAATGCATGGTAGCCATGTCATCATGGAAGGTTGTCTGTTGTCGAGATTTTTGTTACTCCAATGGATGGTAGCATTATCATTATGGAAGGTAGTATGTTGTCGATATCTTTGTTACTCCAATGGATGGTAGTCTTGTCATTATGGAAGGTAGTCTGTTGTCGATATTTTTGTTACTCCAATGAATGGTAGCCTTGTCATTATGGAAGGTAGTATGTTGTCGATATCTTTGTTACTCCAATAGATTGTAGCCTTATCATTATGGAAGGTAGTCTTTTGTCGAGGTTTTTGTTACTCTGATGGATGCTAGCCTTGTTATTATGGAAGGTAGTTTTTTGTTGTGATTTATGGCACTCAAATGGATGGTAGCTTTGTCACTATGGAAAGTAGTCTTTTATTCATATTTTTGTTACTCCAATGGATGGTAGCCTTGTCATTATGGAAGGTAGTTTATTGTCGGGATTTTGGTTACTACAATGGATGGTAGCCTTGTCATTATGGAACATAGTCTATTGTAGATATTTTTGTTAATCCAATTGATGGTAGCCTTGTAATTATGGAAGGTAGTCTGTTGTCGAGAATTTTGTTACTCCAATGGATGTTAGCATTATCATTATGGAAGGTAGTCTGTTATCGATATATTTGTTACTCCAATGGATTGTAGCCTTGTCATTATGGAAGGTAGTCTGTTGTCGAGATTTTTGTTACTCCCATGGATGGTATCATTGTCATTATGGATGACAGTCTTTTGTCGAGAATTTTGTTATTTCAATGGATGGTAGCCTTATCATTATGGAAGGTAGTTTTTTATCGAGATTTTTGTTACTCCAATGGATGGTAGCCTTGTCATTATGGAAGGTAGACTATTGCTGATATTTTTGTTATTCCAATGGATGGTAGCCTTGTCATTATGGAAGGTAGTTTTTTGTCGAGATTTTTGTTACTCCAATGGATGGTAGCCTTGTCATTATGGAAAGTAGTCTATTCCCGAGAATATTGTTACTCCAATGAATGATAGCCTTGTCATTATTGAAGGTAGTCTGTTATCGATATATTTGTTACTCCAATGGATGATAGCCTTCTCATTATGGAAGGTAGTGTATTGTCGAGATTTTTTTTTACTCCAAAGGATGGTAGCCTTGTCATTATGGAAGGTAGTCTGTCTTTGAGATTTTTGTTACTCCAATGTATTGTAGCCTTGTCATTATGAAAGGTAGTATGTTGTCGATAACTTTGTTACTCCAATGGATTGTAGCCTTATCATTATGGAAGGTAGTCTGTTGTCGAGATTTTTGTTTCTCCGATGGATGCTAGCCTTGTCATTATGGAAGGTAGTTTGTCGTTGTGATTTATGGCACTCCAATAGATGGTAGCTTTGTCACTATGGAAGATAGTCTGTTATTCATATTTTTGTTACTACAATGGATGGTAGCCTTGTCATTATGGAAGGTAGTTTATTGTCGGGATTTTGGTTACTACAATGGATGGTAGCCTTGTCATTATCGAACATAGTCTATTGTAGATATTTTTGTTACTCCCATGCATGGTAGCCTTGTCATTATGGAAGGTAGTCTGTTGTCGATATTTTTGTTACTCCAATGGATGGTAGCCTTGTCATTATGGAAGGTAGTATGTTATCGATATCTTTGTTACTCCAATGGATTGTATCCTTGTCATTATGGAAGGTAGTCTGTTGTCGAGATTTTTGTTACTCCAATGGATGGTATCATTGTCATTATGGATGACAGTCTGTTGTCAAGAATTTTGTTACTCCAATGGATGGTAGCCTTGTCATTATGGAAGGTAGTATGTTATCGATATCTTTGTTACTCCAATGGATTGTAGCCTTGTAATTATGGAAGGTAGTATGTTGTCGAGATTTTTGTTACTCCGATGGATTCTAGCCTTGTCATTATGGAAGGTAATTTGTCATTTTGATTTATGGCACTCCAATGGATGGTAGCCATGTCACTATGGAAGGTAGTCTGTTGTTCATATTTTTGTTAATCCAATGAATGGTAGCCTTGGCATTATGGAAGGTAGTCATTTGTCAGGATTTTGGTTACAACAATGGATTGTAGCCTTGTCATTATTGGACATTGTCTATTGTAGATATTTTTGTTACTCCAATGCATGGTAGCCATGTCATCATGGAAGGTTGTCTGTTGTCGAGATTTTTGTTACTCCAATGGATGGTAGCATTATCATTATGGAAGGTAGTATGTTGTCGATATCTTTGTTACTCCAATGGATGGTAGTCTTGTCATTATGGAAGGTAGTCTGTTGTCGATATTTTTGTTACTCCAATGAATGGTAGCCTTGTCATTATGGAAGGTAGTATGTTGTCGATATCTTTGTTACTCCAATAGATTGTAGCCTTATCATTATGGAAGGTAGTCTTTTGTCGAGGTTTTTGTTACTCTGATGGATGCTAGCCTTGTTATTATGGAAGGTAGTTTTTTGTTGTGATTTATGGCACTCAAATGGATGGTAGCTTTGTCACTATGGAAAGTAGTCTTTTATTCATATTTTTGTTACTCCAATGGATGGTAGCCTTGTCATTATGGAAGGTAGTTTATTGTCGGGATTTTGGTTACTACAATGGATGGTAGCCTTGTCATTATGGAACATAGTCTATTGTAGATATTTTTGTTAATCCAATTGATGGTAGCCTTGTAATTATGGAAGGTAGTCTGTTGTCGAGAATTTTGTTACTCCAATGGATGTTAGCATTATCATTATGGAAGGTAGTCTGTTATCGATATATTTGTTACTCCAATGGATTGTAGCCTTGTCATTATGGAAGGTAGTCTGTTGTCGAGATTTTTGTTACTCCCATGGATGGTATCATTGTCATTATGGATGACAGTCTTTTGTCGAGAATTTTGTTATTTCAATGGATGGTAGCCTTATCATTATGGAAGGTAGTTTTTTATCGAGATTTTTGTTACTCCAATGGATGGTAGCCTTGTCATTATGGAAGGTAGACTATTGCTGATATTTTTGTTATTCCAATGGATGGTAGCCTTGTCATTATGGAAGGTAGTTTTTTGTCGAGATTTTTGTTACTCCAATGGATGGTAGCCTTGTCATTATGGAAAGTAGTCTATTCCCGAGAATATTGTTACTCCAATGAATGATAGCCTTGTCATTATTGAAGGTAGTCTGTTATCGATATATTTGTTACTCCAATGGATGATAGCCTTCTCATTATGGAAGGTAGTGTATTGTCGAGATTTTTTTTTACTCCAAAGGATGGTAGCCTTGTCATTATGGAAGGTAGTCTGTCTTTGAGATTTTTGTTACTCCAATGTATTGTAGCCTTGTCATTATGAAAGGTAGTATGTTGTCGATAACTTTGTTACTCCAATGGATTGTAGCCTTATCATTATGGAAGGTAGTCTGTTGTCGAGATTTTTGTTTCTCCGATGGATGCTAGCCTTGTCATTATGGAAGGTAGTTTGTCGTTGTGATTTATGGCACTCCAATAGATGGTAGCTTTGTCACTATGGAAGATAGTCTGTTATTCATATTTTTGTTACTACAATGGATGGTAGCCTTGTCATTATGGAAGGTAGTTTATTGTCGGGATTTTGGTTACTACAATGGATGGTAGCCTTGTCATTATCGAACATAGTCTATTGTAGATATTTTTGTTACTCCCATGCATGGTAGCCTTGTCATTATGGAAGGTAGTCTGTTGTCGATATTTTTGTTACTCCAATGGATGGTAGCCTTGTCATTATGGAAGGTAGTATGTTATCGATATCTTTGTTACTCCAATGGATTGTATCCTTGTCATTATGGAAGGTAGTCTGTTGTCGAGATTTTTGTTACTCCAATGGATGGTATCATTGTCATTATGGATGACAGTCTGTTGTCAAGAATTTTGTTACTCCAATGGATGGTAGCCTTGTCATTATGGAAGGTAGTATGTTATCGATATCTTTGTTACTCCAATGGATTGTAGCCTTGTAATTATGGAAGGTAGTATGTTGTCGAGATTTTTGTTACTCCGATGGATTCTAGCCTTGTCATTATGGAAGGTAATTTGTCATTTTGATTTATGGCACTCCAATGGATGGTAGCCATGTCACTATGGAAGGTAGTCTGTTGTTCATATTTTTGTTAATCCAATGAATGGTAGCCTTGGCATTATGGAAGGTAGTCATTTGTCAGGATTTTGGTTACAACAATGGATTGTAGCCTTGTCATTATTGGACATTGTCTATTGTAGATATTTTTGTTACTCCAATGCATGGTAGCCATGTCATTATGGAAGGTTGTCTGTTGTCAAGATTTTTGTTACTCCAATGGATGGTAGCATTATCATTATGGAAGGTAGTATGTTGTCGATATCTTTGTTACTCCAATGGATGGTAGTCTTGTCATTATGGAAGGTAGTCTGTTGTCGATATTTTTGTTACTCCAATGAATGGTAGCCTTGTCATTATGGAAGGTAGTATGTTGTCGATATCTTTGTTACTCCAATAGATTGTAGCCTTATCATTATGGAAGGTAGTCTTTTGTCGAGGTTTTTGTTACTCCGATGGATGCTAGCCTTGTTATTATGGAAGGTAGTTTTTTGTTGTGATTTATGGCACTCAAATGGATGGTAGCTTTGTCACTATGGAAAGTAGTCTTTTATTCATATTTTTGTTACTCCAATGGATGGTAGCCTTGTCATTATGGAAGGTAGTTTATTGTCGGGATTTTGGTTACTACAATGGATGGTAGCCTTGTCATTATGGAACATAGTCTATTGTAGATATTTTTGTTAATCCAATTGATGGTAGCCTTGTAATTATGGAAGGTAGTCTGTTGTCGAGAATTTTGTTACTCCAATGGATGTTAGCATTATCATTATGGAAGGTAGTCTGTTATCGATATATTTGTTACTCCAATGGATTGTAGCCTTGTCATTATGGAAGGTAGTCTGTTGTCGAGATTTTTGTTACTCCCATGGATGGTATCATTGTCATTATGGATGACAGTCTTTTGTCGAGAATTTTGTTATTTCAATGGATGGTAGCCTTATCATTATGGAAGGTAGTTTTTTATCGAGATTTTTGTTACTCCAATGGATGGTAGCCTTGTCATTATGGAAGGTAGACTATTGCTGATATTTTTGTTATTCCAATGGATGGTAGCCTTGTCATTATGGAAGGTAGTTTTTTGTCGAGATTTTTGTTACTCCAATGGATGGTAGCCTTGTCATTATGGAAAGTAGTCTATTCCCGAGAATATTGTTACTCCAATGAATGATAGCCTTGTCATTATTGAAGGTAGTCTGTTATCGATATATTTGTTACTCCAATGGATGATAGCCTTCTCATTATGGAAGGTAGTGTATTGTCGAGATTTTTTTTTACTCCAAAGGATGGTAGCCTTGTCATTATGGAAGGTAGTCTGTCTTTGAGATTTTTGTTACTCCAATGTATTGTAGCCTTGTCATTATGTAAGGTAGTTTGTTGTTCAGATTTTTGTTACTCCAATGGATGGTAGCCTTGTCATTATGGAAGGTAGTATGTTGTCAAGATTTTTTTTATTCCAATGGATGGTAGCCTTGTCATTATGGAAGGTAGTTTTTTGTCGAGATTTTTGTTACTCGAAATGGATGGTAGCCTTGTCATTATTGAAGGAAAGTTTATTGTCGATATCTTTGTTACTCCAATGGATGATAGCCTTGTCATAATGCAAGGTAGTCTGTTGTTCAGATTTTTGTTACTCCAATGGATGGTAGCCTTGTCATTATGGAAGGTAGTCTATTTTTGAGATTTTTGTTTTCTAATGGATGGTAGCCTTATCAATATGGAAGGTAGTTTTTTATCGAGATTTTTTTTACTTCGATGGATGGTAGCCTTGTCATTATGGAAGGTAGTCTATTGTCAAGATTTTTGTTAGTCCAATGGATGGTAGCCTTATCATTATGGAAGGTAGTTTTTTATCGAGATTTTTGTTACTCCAATGGATGGTAGCCTGGTCATTATGGAAGGTAGTCTATTTTCGAGATTTTTGTTATTCCAATGTATGGGAGCCTTGTCATTATGGAAGGTAGTTTTTGGTCGAGATTTTTGTTACTCCAATGGATGGTAGTCTTGACATTATGGAAGGTAGTTTGTTGTCAATATTTTTGTTACTCCAATTAATTGTAGCCTTGTCATTATGGAAGGTAGTTTGTCGTTGAGATTTCTGTTACTCCAATGGATTGTAGCCTTGTCATTATGGAAGGTAGTCTATTGTGAATATTTTTTGTTACTCCAATGGATTGTAGCCTTGTCATTATGTAAGTTAGTCTGTTGTTCAAATTATTGTTACTCCAATGGATGGTAGCCTTGTCATTATGGAAGGTAGTATTTTGTCGAGATTTTTGTTACTCCAAGGGATGGTAGCCTTATCATTATTGAACGTAGTCTATTGTCGATATCTTTGTCACTTCAATGGATGATAGCCTTGTCATTATGCAAGGAAGTCTATTGTTCAAATTTTTGTTACTACAATGGATGATAGCCTTATCATTATGGAAGTTAGTCTATTTTCGAGATTTTTGTTACTCCAATAGATGGTAGCATTATCATTATGGAAGGTAGTATGTTGTCGATATCTTTGTTACTCCAATGGATGGTAGTCTTGTCATTATGGAAGGTAGTCTGTTGTCGATATTTTTGTTACTCCAATGAATGGTAGCCTTGTCATTATGGAAGGTAGTATGTTGTCGATATCTTTGTTACTCCAATGGATTGTAGCCTTGTCATTATGGAAAGTAGTCTTTTGTCGAGATTTTTGTTACTCCGATGGATGCTAGCCTTGTTATTATGGAAGGTAGTTTTTCGTTGTGATTTATGGCACTTCAATGGATGGTAGCTTTGTCACTATGGAAGTTAGTCTTTTATTCATATTTTTTTTACTCCAATGGATGGTAGCCTTGTCATTATGGAAGGTAGTTTATTGTCCGGATTTTGGTTACTACAATGGATGGTAGCCTTGTCATTATGGAACATAGTCTATTGTAGATATTTTTGTTAATCCAATTGATGGTAGCCTTGTAATTATGGAAGGTTGTCTGTTGTCGAGAATTTTGTTACTCCAATGGATGTTAGCATTATCCTTATGGAAGGTAGTCTATTATCGATATATTTTTTACTCCAATGGATTGTAGCCTTGTCATTATGGAAGGTAGTCTGTTGTCGAGATTTTTGTTACTCCAATGGATGGTATCATTGTCATTATGGATGACAGTCTTTTGTCGAGAATTTTGTTATTTCAATGGATGGTAGCCTTATCATTATGGAAGGTAGTTTTTTATAGAGATTTTTGTTACTCCAATGGATGGTAGCCTTGTCATTATGGAAGGTAGACTATTGCTGAGATTTTTGTTATTCCAATGGATGGTAGCCTTGTCATTATGGAAGGTAGACTATTGTTGAGACTTTTATTATTCCAATTGATGGTAGCCTTGTCATTATGGAAGGTAGTTTTTTATCGAGATTTTTGTTACTCCAATGGACGGTAGTCTTGTCATTATGGAAGGTAGTCTGTTGTCGAGATTTTTGTTACCCCAATGGATGTAGCTTTTTCATTATAGAAGGTCGTCTGTTGTTGATATTTTTGTTACTCCAATGAATGGTAGCCTTGTCATTATGGAAGGTAGTCTGTCGTTGAGATTTCTGTTACTCCAATGGATTGTAGCCTTGTCATTATGGAAGGTAGTATGTTGTTCAAATTTTTATTATTCCAAAGGATGGTAGCCTTGTCATTATAGAAGGTAGTTTGTTGTTAATATTTTTGTTATTCCATTGGATGGTAGCCTTGTAATTATGGAAGGTATTCTATTTTCCAGATTTTTGTTATTCCAATGGATGGTAACCTTGTAATTATGGAAGGTTGTATTTTGTCGACATTTTTGTTACTCCAATGGATGGTAGCCTTGTCATTGTTGAAGGTAGTCTGTTATAGATATCTTTGTTACTCCAATGGATGATAGCCTTGTCATTATGGAAGGTAGTATGTTGTCGATATTTTTGTTACTCCAATGGATGGTAACCTTGTCATTATGGAAGGTAGTCTGTTATCGATACCTTTGTTACTCCAATGGATGATAGCCTTGTCATTATGGAAGGTAGTATGTTTTCAAGATTTTTATTACTCCAATGGATTGTATACTTGTCATTATGTAAGGTAGTCTGTTGTTCAGATTTTTGTTACTCCAATGGATGGTAGCCTTCTCATTATGGAAGGTAGTATGTTGTCGAGATTTTTGTTATTCCAATGGATGCTAACCTTGTCATTATGGAAGGTAGTATTTTGTCGAGATTTTTGTTACTCCAATGGATGGTAGCCTTGTCATTATTGAAGGTAGTCTATTGTCGATATCTTTGTTACTCTAATGGATGATAGCCTTGTCATTATGCAAGGTAGTCTGTTGTTCATATTTTTGTTACTCCAATGGATGGTAGCCTTGTCATTATGGAAGGTAGTCTATTGTCTAGATTTTTGTTATTCTAATGGATGGTAGCCTTGTCATTATGGAAGGTAGTTTGTCATTGAGATTTCTGTTACTCCAATGGATTGTAGCCTTGTCATTATGTAAGGTAGTCTATTGTTCAAATTTTTTTTACTCCAATGGATGGTAGCCTTGTCATTAAGGAAGGTAGTCTACTGTCGAGATTTTTGTTTTTCCAATGGATGGTAGCTTTATCATTATGGAAGGTAGTTTTTTATCGAGATTTTTGTTACTCCAATGGATGGTAGCCTTGTCATTATGGAAAGTAGTTTGTCATTGAGATTTCTGTTATTCCAATGGATGGTAATCTTGTCATTATGGAAGGTAGTTTTTTGTCGAGATTTTTGTTGCCCCAATGGATGTAGCCTTGTCATTATAGAAGGTAGTCTGTTGTCAATATTTTTGTTAATCCAATGAATGGTAGCCTTCTCGTTATGGAAGGTAGTTTTTTGTTTAGATTTCTATTACTCTAATGGATTTTAGCCTTGTCATTATGTAACGTAGTTTGTTGTTCAAATTCTTGTTATTACAATGGATGGTAGCCTTGTCATTATGGAAGGTATTCTTTTGTCGATCTTTTTGTTACTCCAATGGATGGTAGCCTTGTCATTATTGAAGGTAGTCTATTGTTGATATCTTTGTTACTCCAATGGATGATAGCCTTGTCCTTATGCAAGGTAGTCTATTGTCGAGATTTTTGTTATTCCAATAGATGGTAACCTTATCATTATGGAAGGTAGTCTTTTGTTGAGATTTTTGTTACTCCAATGGATGGTAGCCTTGTCATTATTGAAGGTAGTCTATTATCGATATCTTTGTTACTCCAATGGATGATAGCCTTGTCATTATGAAAGGTAGTCTATTGTCGAGATTTTTGTTACTCCAATGGTAGGTAGCCTTGTCATTAGGGAAGGTAGTTTGTTATCGATACCTTTGTTACTCCAATGGATGATAGCCTTGTCATTATGGAAGGTAGTCTGTTGTCGAGATTTGTGTTACTCCAATGGATGGAAGCCTTGTCATTATGGAAGGTAGTATTTCGTTGAGATTTATGTTACTCCAATGGATTGTATACTTGTCATTATGTAAGGTAGTCTGTTGTTCAAATTTTTGTTACTCCAATGGATGGTAGCCTTGTCATTATGGAAGGTAGTCTGTTGTCGAGATTTTTGTTATTCCAATGGATGGTAACCTTGTAATTATGGAAGGTAGTATTTTGTCGAGATTTTTGTTACTCCAATGGATGGTAGCCTTGT
Organism: Vicia faba; assembly: GCA_948472305.1. Classification (NCBI taxonomy): domain Eukaryota; kingdom Viridiplantae; phylum Streptophyta; class Magnoliopsida; order Fabales; family Fabaceae; genus Vicia; species Vicia faba. The sequence goes on from OX451739.1 coordinate 560,349,804, forward strand.
CATTATTTAAGGTAGTCTATTGTCGATATCTTTGTTACTCTAATGGATGATAGCCTTGTCATTATGCAAGGTAGTCTGTTGTTCAGATTTTTGTTACTCCAATGGATGGTAGCCTTGTCATTATGGAAGGTAGTCTATTGTCGAGATTTTTGTTATTTCAATGGATGGTAGCCTTATCATTATGGAAGGTAGTTTTTTATCGAGCTTTTTGTTACTCCAATGGATGGTAGCCTGGTCATTATGGAAGGTAGTCTATTTTCGAGATTTTTGTTATTCCAATGTATGGGAGCCTTGTCATTATGGAAGGTAGTTTTTGGTCGAGATTTTTGTTACTCCAATGGATGGTAGTCTTGACATTATGGATGGTAGTTTGTTGTCAATATTTTTGTTACCCCAATTAATTGTAGCCTTGTCATTATGGAAGGTAGTTTGTCGTTGAGATTTTTGTTACTCCAATGGATTGTAGCCTTGTCATTATGGAAGGTAGTCTATTGTGAATATTTTTTGTTACTCCAATGGATTGTAGCCTTGTCATTATGTAAGTTAGTCTGTTGTTCAAATTATTGTTACTCCAATGGATGGTAGCCTTGTCATTATGGAAGGTAGTATTTTGTCGAGATTTTTGTTACTCCAAGGGATGGTAGCCTTATCATTATTGAACGTAGTCTATTGTCGATATCTTTGTCACTCCAATGGATGATAGCCTTGTCATTATGCAAGGTAGTCTATTGTTCAAATTTTTGTTACTACAATGGATGATAGCCTTATCATTATGGAAGTTAGTCTATTTTCGAGATTTTTGTTACTCCAATAGATGGTAGCATTATCATTATGGAAGGTAGTATGTTGTCGATATCTTTGTTACTCCAATGGATGGTAGTCTTGTCATTATGGAAGGTAGTCTGTTGTCGATATTTTTGTTACTCCAATGAATGGTAGCCTTGTCATTATGGAAGGTAGTATGTTGTCGATATCTTTGTTACTCCAATGGATTGTAGCCTTGTCATTATGGAAAGTAGTCTTTTGTCGAGATTTTTGTTACTCCGATGGATGCTAGCCTTGTTATTATGGAAGGTAGTTTTTCGTTGTGATTTATGGCACTTCAATGGATGGTAGCTTTGTCACTATGGAAGTTAGTCTTTTATTCATATTTTTTTTACTCCAATGGATGGTAGCCTTGTCATTATGGAAGGTAGTTTATTGTCCGGATTTTGGTTACTACAATGGATGGTAGCCTTGTCATTATGGAACATAGTCTATTGTAGATATTTTTGTTAATCCAATTGATGGTAGCCTTGTAATTATGGAAGGTTGTCTGTTGTCGAGAATTTTGTTACTCCAATGGATGTTAGCATTATCCTTATGGAAGGTAGTCTATTATCGATATATTTGTTACTCCAATGGTTTGTAGCCTTGTCATTATGGAAGGTAGTCTGTTGTCGAGATTTTTGTTACTCCAATGGATGGTATCATTGTCATTATGGATGACAGTCTTTTGTCGAGAATTTTGTTATTTCAATGGATGGTAGCCTTGTCATTATGGAAGGTAGTTTTTTATCGAGATTTTTGTTACTCCAATGGATGGTAGCCTTGTCATTATGGAAGGTAGACTATTGCTGAGATTTTTGTTATTCCAATGGATGGTAGCCTTGTCATTATGGAAGGTAGACTATTGTTGAGACTTTTATTATTCCAATTGATGGTAGCCTTGTCATTATGGAAGGTAGTTTTTTGTCGAGATTTTTGTTACTCCAATGGACGGTAGTCTTGTCATTATGGAAGGTAGTCTGTTGTCGAGATTTTTGTTACCCCAATGGATGTAGCTTTGTCATTATAGAAGGTCGTCTGTTGTTGATATTTTTGTTACTCCAATGAATGGTAGCCTTGTCATTATTGAAGGTAGTCTGTCGTTGAGATTTCTGTTACTCCAATGGATTGTAGCCTTGTCATTATGGAAGGTAGTATGTTGTTCAAATTTTTATTATTCCAAAGGATGGTAGCCTTGTCATTATAGAAGGTAGTTTGTTGTTAATATTTTTGTTAGTCCATTGGATGGTAGCCTTGTAATTATGGAAGGTATTCTATTTTCCAGATTTTTGTTATTCCAATGGATGGTAACCTTGTAATTATGGAAGGTTGTATTTTGTCGACATTTTTGTTACTCCAATGGATGGTAGCCTTGTCATTGTTGAAGGTAGTTTGTTATAGATATCTTTGTTACTCCAATGGATGATAGCCTTGTCATTATGGAAGGTAGTATGTTGTCGACATTTTTGTTACTCCAATGGATGGTAACCTTGTCATTATGGAAGGTAGTCTGTTATCGATACCTTTGTTACTCCAATGGATGATAGCCTTGTCATTATGGAAGGTAGTATGTTTTCAAGATTTTTGTTACTCCAATGGATTGTATACTTGTCATTATGTAAGGTAGTCTGTTGTTCAGATTTTTGTTACTCCAATGGATGGTAGCCTTCTCATTATGGAAGGTAGTATGTTGTCGAGATTTTTGTTATTCCAATGGATGCTAACCTTGTCATTATGGAAGGTAGTATTTTGTCGAGATTTTTGTTACTCCAATGGATGGTAGCCTTGTCATTATTGAAGGTAGTCTATTATCGATATCTTTGTTACTCTAATGGATGATAGCCTTGTCATTATGCAAGGTAGTCTGTTGTTCATATTTTTGTTACTCCAATGGATGGTAGCCTTGTCATTATGGAAGGTAGTCTATTCTCTAGATTTTTGTTATTCTAATGGATGGTAGCCTTGTCATTATGGAAGGTAGTTTGTCATTGAGATTTCTGTTACTCCAATGGATTGTAGCCTTGTCATTATGTAAGGTAGTCTATTGTTCAAATTTTTTTTACTCCAATGGATGGTAGCCTTGTCATTAAGGAAGGTAGTCTACTGTCGAGATTTTTGTTTTTCCAATGGATGGTAGCCTTATCATTATGGAAGGTAGTTTTTTATCGAGATTTTTGTTACTCCAATGGATGGTAGTCATGTCATTATGGAAAGTAGTTTGTCATTGAGATTTCTGTTATTCCAATGGATGGTAATCTTGTCATTATGGAAGGTAGTTTATTGTCGAGATTTTTGTTGCCCCAATGGATGTAGCCTTGTCATTATAGAAGGTAGTCTGTTGTCAATATTTTTGTTAATCCAATGAATGGTAGCCTTCTCGTTATGGAAGGTAGTTTTTTGTTTAGATTTCTATTACTCTAATGGATTGTAGCCTTGTCATTATGTAACGTAGTTTGTTGTTCAAATTTTTGTTATTCCAATGGATGGTAGCCTTGTCATTATGGAAGGTAGTCTTTTGTCGATCTTTTTGTTACTCCAATGGATGGTAGCCTTGTCATTATTGAAGGCAGTCTATTGTTGATATCTTTGTTACTCCAATGGATGATAGCCTTGTCCTTATGCAAGGTAGTCTATTATTCAGATTTTTGTTACTCCAATGGATGATAGCCTTGTCATTATGGAAGGTAGTCTGTTGTCGAGATTTTTGTTATTCCAATAGATGGTAACCTTATCATTATGAAAGGTAGTCTATTGTCGAGATTTTTGTTACTCCAATGGTAGGTAGCCTTGTCATTAGGGAAGGTAGTTTGTTATCGATACCTTTGTTACTCCAATGGATGATAGCCTTGTCATTATGGAAGGTAGTCTGTTGTCGAGATTTGTGTTACTCCAATGGATGGAAGCCTTGTCATTATGGAAGGTAGTATTTCGTTGAGATTTATGTTACTCCAATGGATTGTATACTTGTCATTATGTAAGGTAGTCTGTTGTTCAAATTTTTGTTACTCCAATGGATGGTAGCCTTGTCATTATGGAAGGTAGTCTGTTGTCGAGATTTTTGTTATTCCAATGGATGGTAACCTTGTCATTATGGAAGGTAGTATTTTGTCGAGATTTTTGTTACTCCAATGGATGGTAGCCTTGTCATTATTTAAGGTAGTCTATTGTCGATATCTTTGTTACTCTAATGGATGATAGCCTTGTCATTATGCAAGGTAGTCTGTTGTTCAGATTTTTGTTACTCCAATGGATGGTAGCCTTGTCATTATTGAAGGTAGTCTATTATCGATATCTTTGTTACTCCAATGGATGATAGCCTTGTCATTATGGAAGGTAGTCTTTCGTTGAGATTTCTGTTACTCCAATGGATTGTATACTTTTCATTATGTAAGGTAGTCAGTTGTTCATATTTTTGTTACTCCAATGGATGGTAGCCTTGTCATTATGGAAGGTAGTCTGTTGTCGAGATTGTTGTTATTCCAATGGATGGTAACCTTGTCATTATGGAAGGTAGTATTTTGTCGAGATTTTTGTTACTCCAATGGATGGTAGCCTTGTCATTATTGAAGGTAGTCTATCGTCGATATCTTTGTTCCTCTAATGGATGATAGCCTTGTCATTATGCAAGGTAGTCTGTTGTTAAGATTCTTGTTAATCCATTGGATGATAGCCTTGTCATTATGGAAGGTAGTTTTTTATCGAGATTTTTGTTACTCCAATGGATGGTAGCCTTGTCATTATTGAAGGTAGTCTTTTATCGATATCTTTGTTACTCCAATGGATGATAGCCTTGTCATTCAGGAAGGTAGTCTGTTGTTGAGATTTTTGTTACTCCAATGGATGGTAGCCTTATCATTATGAAAGGTAGTTTGTTATTGAGATTTTTGTTACTCCAATGGATTGTAGCCTTGTCACTATTGAAGGTAGTTTATTATCGATAACTTTGTTACTCCAATGGATGATAGCCTTGTCATTATGGAAGGTAGTCTATTGTCGAGATTTTTGTTACTCCAATGGTTGGTAGCCTTGTCATTATCGAAGGTAGCCTGTTATCGATATCTTTGTTACTCCAATGGATGATAGCCTTGTCATTATGAAAGGTAGTATTTTATCGAGATTTTTGTTACTCCAATGGATGGTAGCCTTGTCATTATGAAAGGTAGTTTGTTGTTGAGATTTTTGTTACTCCAATGGATTGTAGCCTTGTCACTATTGAAGGTAGTCTATTATCGATATCTTTGTTACTCCAATGGATGATAGCCTTGTCATTATAGATGGTAGCCTATTGTCGAGATTTTTGTTACTCCAATGGTTGGTAGCCATGTCAATATGGAAGGTAGTCTGTTATCGATATCTTTGTTACTCCAATGGATGATAGCCTTGTCATTATGGAAGGTAGTCTATTGTCGAGATTTTTGTTACTCCAATGGTTGGTAGCCTTGTCATTATCGAAGGTAGCCTGTTATCGATATCTTTGTTACTCCAATGGATGATAGCCTTGTCATTATGAAAGGTAGTATTTTTTCGAGATTTTTGTTACTCCAATGGATGGTAGCCTTGTCATTATTGAAGGTAGTCTATTTTCGATATCTTTGTTACTCCAATGGATGATAGCCTTGTAATTATGCAAGGTAGTTTGTTGTTCAGATTTTGGTTACTCCAATGGATGGTAGCCTTGTCATTATGGAAGGTAGTCTGTTGTCGACATTTTTGTTATTCCAATGGATGGTAACATTGTCATTACGGAAGGTAGTTTTTTATCGAGATTTTTGTTACTCCAATGGATCGTAGCCTCGTCATTATGGAAGGTAGTCTGTTGTCGAGATTTTTGTTACCCCAATGGATGTAGCCTTGTCATTATAGAAGGTTATCTATTGTCGATATGTTTGTTACTCCAATGAATGGTAGCCTTGTCGTTATGGAAGGTAGTCTGTCGTTGAGATTTCTGTTACTCCAATGGATTGTAGCCTTCTCATTATGTAAGGTAGTTTGTTGTTCAAATTTTTGTTACTCTAATGGATGCTAGCCTTGTCATTATGTAAGGTAGTCTATTGTCGAGATTTTTGTTATTCCAAAGGATGGTAACCTTGTCATTATGGAAGGTAGTCTTTTGTCGAGAGTTTTCTTACTCCAATGGATGGTAGCCTTGTCATTATTGAAGGTAGTTTTTTATCGAGATCTTTGTTACTCCAATGGATGGTAACCTTGTCATTATGCCAGGTAGTATGTTGTTCAGATTTTTGTTACTCCAATGGATGGTAGCCTTGTCATTATGGAATGTATGCTATTGTCGAGATTTTTGTTATTCCAATGGATGGTAGCCTTATCATTATGGAAGGTAGTTTTTTATCGAGATTTTTGTTACTCTAATGGATGGTATCCTTGTCATTCTGGAAGGTAGTTTATTGTCGAGATTTTTGTTATTCCAATGGATGGTAGCCTTGTCATTATGGAAGGTAGTTTTTTGTTGAGATTTTTGTTACTCCAATGGATGGTAGCCTTTTTATTATGGAAGGTAGTTTGTTGTCGAGATTTTTGTTACCCTAATGGATGTAGCCTTGTCATTATAGAAGGTAGTCTGTTGTTGATATTTTTTTACTCCAATGAATGGTAGCCTTGACGTTATGGAAGGTAGTCTGTCATTGAGATTTTTTTTACTCCAATAGATTGTAGCCTTGTCATTATGTAAGGTAGTATGTTGTTCAAATTTTTGTTACTCTAATGGATGCTAGCCTTTTCATTATGGAAGGTAGTTTGTTGTCGAGATTTTTGTTATTCCAAAGGATGGTAACCTTGTCATTATGGAAGGTAGTCTTTTGTCGAGATTTTTGTTACTCCAATGGATGGTAGCCTTGTAATTATTGAAGGTACTTTTTTATCGAGATCTTTGTTACTCCAATGGATGGTATCCTTATCATTATGGAAGGTAGTCTATTGTCGATATCTTTGTTACTCCAATGGATGATAGCCTTGTCATTATGCAAGGTAGTATGTTGTTCAGATTTTTGTTACTCCAATGTATGGTAGCCTTGTCATTATGGAATGTATGCTATTGTCGAGATTTTTGTTATTCCAATGTATGGTAGCCTTATCATTATGAAAGGTAGTTTTTTATCGAGATTTTTGTTACTCCAATGGATGGTATCCTTGTCATTCTGGAAGGTAGTTTATTGTCATGATTTTTATTATTCCAATGGATGGTAGCCTTGTCATTATGGAAGGTAGTTTTTTGTTGAGATTTTTGTTACTCCAATGGATGGTAGCCTTTTTATTATGGAAGGTAATTTGTTGTCGAGATTTTTGTTACCCCAATGGATGTAGCCTTGTCATTACAGAAGGTAGTCTGTTGTTGATATTTTTGTTACTCAAATAAATGGTAGCCTTGTCGTTATGGAAGGTAGTCTTTCATTTAGATTTCTGTTACTCCAATAGATTGTAGCCTTGTCATTATGTAAGGTAGTATGTTGTTCAGATTTTTGTTACTCCAATGGATGGTAGCCTTGTCATTATGGAAGGTAGTCTGTTGTCGAGATTTTTGTTATTCAAATGGATGGTAGCCTTGTCATTGTTGAAGGTAGTCTGTTATAGATATCTTTGTTACTCCAATGGATGATAGCCTTGTCATTATGGAAGGTAGTATGTTGTCGAGATTTTTGTTACTCCAATGGATGGTAACCTTGTCATTATGGAAGGTAGTTTGTTATCGATACCTTTGTTACTCCAATGGATGATAGCCTTGTCATTATGGAAGGTAGTATGTTGTCGAGATTTTTGTTACTCCAATGGATTGTATACTTGTCATTATGTAAGGTAGTCTGTTGTTCAGATTTTTGTTACTCCAATGGATGGTAGCCATCTCATTATGGAAGGTAGTCTGTTGTCGAGATTTTTGTTATTCCAATGGATGGTAACCTTGTCATTATGGAAGGTAGTATTTTGTCGATATTTTTGTTACTCCAATGGATTGTAGCCTTGTCATTATTGAAGGTAGTCTATTGTCGATATCTTTGTTACTCTAATGGATGAAAGCCTTGTCATTATGCAAGGTAGTCTCTTGTTCATATTTTTGTTACTCCAATGGATGGTAGCCTTGTCATTATGGAAGGTAGTCTATTGTCTAGATTTTTGTTATTCCAATGGATGGTAGCCTTATCATTATGGAAGGTAGTTTTTTATCGAGATTTTTTTTACTCCAATGGATGGTAGCCTTGTCATTATGGAAGGTAGTTTGTCATTGAGATTTCTGTTACTCCAATGGATTGTAGCCTTGTCATTATGTAAGGTAGTCTATTGTTCAAATTTTTTTTACTCCAATGGATGGTAGCCTTGTCATTATGGAAGGTAGTCTACTCTCGAGATATTTGTTTTTCCAATGGATGGTAGCCTTATCATTATGGAAGGTAGTTTTTTATCGAGATTTTTGTTACTCCAATGGATGGTAGCCTTGTCATTATGGAAAGTAGTTTGTCATTGAGATTTCTGTTATTCCAATGGATGGTAACCTTGTCATTATGGAAGGTAGTTTTTTGTCGAGATTTTTGTTGCCCCAATGGATGTAGCCTTGTCATTATAGAAGGTAGTCTGTTGTTAATATTTTTGTTAATCCAATGAATGGTAGCCTTCTCGTTATGGAAGGTAGTTTTTCGTTTAGATTTCTGTTACTCCAATGGATTGTAGCCTTGTCATTATGTAAGGTAGTTTGTTGTTCAAATTTTTGTTACTCCAATGCATGGTAGCCTCGTCATTATGGAAGGTAGTCTTTTGTCGATCTTTTTGTTACTCCAATGTATTTTAGCCTTGTCATTATTGAAGGTAGTCTATTGTTGATATCTTTGTTACTCCAATGGATGATAGCCTTGTCATTATGTAAGGTAGTCTGTTATTCAGATTTTTGTTACTCCAATGGATGGTAGCCTTGTCATTATGGAAGGTAGTCTGTTGTCGAGATTTTTGTTATTCCAATAGATGGTAACCTTGTCATTACGGAAGGTAGTCTTTTGTTGAGATTTTTGTTAATCCAATGGATGGTAGCCTTGTCATTATTGAAGGTAGTCTATTATCGATATCTTTGTTACTCCAATGGATGATAGCCTTGTCATTATGAAAGGTAGTCTATTGTCGAGATTTTTGTTACTCCAATGGTTGGTAGCCTTGTCATTAGGGAAGGTAGTTTGTTATCGATACCTTTGTTACTCCAATGGATGATAGCCTTGTCATTATGGAAGGTAGTCTGTTGTCGAGATTTTTGTTACTCCAATGGATGGAAGCGTTGTCATTATGGAAGGTAGTCTTTCGTTGAGATTTCTATTACTCCAATGGATGGTAGCCTTGTCATTATGGAAGGTAGTCTGTTGTCGAGATTTTTGTTATTCCAATGGATGGTAACCTTGTCATTATGGAAGGTAGTATTTTGTCGAGATTTTTGTTACTCCAATGGATGGTAGCCTTGTCATTATTTAAGGTAGTCTATTGTCGATATCTTTGTTACTCTAATGGATGATAGCCTTGTCATTATGCAAGGTAGTCTGTTGTTAAGATTTTTGTTACTCCAATGGATGGTAGCCTTGTCATTATGGAAGGTAGTCTATTGTCGAGATTTTTGTTATTTCAATGGATGGTAGCCTTATCATTATGGAAGGTAGTTTTTTATCGAGATTTTTGTTACTCCAATGGATGGTAGCCTTTTCATTATTGAAGGTAGTCTATTGTTGATATCTTTGTCACTCCAATGGATGATAGCCTTTTCATTATGCAAGGTAGTCTGTTGTTCAGATTTTTGTTACTCCAATGGATGGTAGCCTTGTCATTATGGAAGGTAGTCGGTTGTCGAGATTTTTGTTATTCCAATGGATGGTAACCTTGTCGTTATGGAAGGTAGTGTTTTGTAGAGATTTTTGTTGCTCCAATGGATGGTAGCCTTGTCATTATTGAAGGTAGTCTATTATCGATATCTTTGTTACTCCAATGGATGATAGCCTTGTCATTATGGAAGGTAGTCTATGGTCAAGATTTTTGTTACTCCAATGGTTGGTACCCTTGTCATTATGAAAGGTAGTCTGTTATCGATATCTTTTTTACTCCAATGGATGATAGCCTTGTCAATATGGAAGGTAGTATGTTGTCGAGATTTTTGTTACTCCAATGGATGGTAGCCTTTTCATTATGGAAGTTAGTCTGATATCGATACCTTTGTTACTCCAATGGATGGTAGCCTTTTCATTATGGAAGTTAGTCTGTTGTCGAGATTTTTGTTACTCCAATGGATGGAAGCCTTGTCATTATGGAAGGTAGTATTTTGTCGAGATTTTTGTTAATCCAATGGATGGTAGCCTTGTCATTATTGAAGGTAGTCTATCGTCGATATCTTTGTTACTCTAATGGATGATAGCCTTGTCATTATGCAAGGTAGTCTGTTGTTAAGATTCTTGTTAATCCATTGGATGATAGCCTTGTCATTATGGAAGGTAGTTTTTTATCGAGATTTTTGTTACTCCAATGGATGGTAGCCTTGTCATTATTGAAGGTAGTCTTTTATCGATATCTTTGTTACTCCAATGGATGATAGCCTTGTCATTAAGGAAGGTAGTCTGTTGTTGAGATTTTTGTTACTCCAATGGATGGTAGCCTTATCATTATGAAAGGTAGTTTGTCATTGAGATTTTTGTTACTCCAATGGATTGTAGCCTTGTCACTATTGAAGGTAGTCTATTATCGATATCTTTGTTACTCCAATGGATGATAGCCTTGTCATTATGGAAGGTAGTCTTTTGTCGAGATTTTTGTTACTCTAATGGATGGTAGCCTTGAAATTATGGAAGGTAGTCTATTGTCGAGATTTTTGTTAATCCAAAGGATGGTAACCTTGTCATTATTGAAGGTAGTTTTTTATCGAGATCTTTGTTACTCCAATGGATGGTATCCTTGTCATTATGGAAGGTAGTCTATTTTCCATATCTTTGTTACTCCAATGGAAGATAGCCTTGTCATTATGCAAGGTAGTTTGTTGTTCAGATTTTTGTTACTCCAATGGATGGTAGCCTTGTCATTATGGAAGGTAGTCTGATGTCGAGATTTTTGTTATTCCAATGGATGGTAACATTGTCATTACGGAAGGTAGTTTTTTATCGAGATTTTTGTTACTCCAATGGATCGTAGCTTCGTCATTATGGAAGGTAGTCTGTTGTCGAGATTTTTGTTACCCCAATGGATGTAGCCTTGTCATTATAGAAGGTTATCTGTTGTCGATATGTTTGTTACTCCAATGAATGGTAGCCTTGTCGTTATGGAAGGTAGTTTGTCGTTGAGATTTCTGTTACTCCAATGGATTGTAGCTTTCTCATTATGTAAGGTAGTTTGTTGTTCAAATTTTTGTTACTCTAATGGATGTTAGCCTTGTCATTATGTAAGGTAGTCTGTTGTCAAGATTTTTGTTATTCCAAAGGATGGTAACCTTGTCATTATGGAAGGTAGTCTTTTGTCGAGATTTTTCTTACTCCAATGGATTGTAGCCTTGTAATTATTAAAGGTAGTTTTTTATCGAGATCTTTGTTACTCCAGTGGATGGTAACCTTGTCATTATGCAAGGTAGTATGTTGTTCAGATTTTTGTTACTCCAATGGATGGTAGCCTTGTCATTATGGAATGTATGCTATTGTCGAGATTTTTGTTATTCCAATGGATGTTAGCCTTATCATTCTGGAAGGTAGTTTATTGTCGAGATTTTTGTTATTCCAATGGATGGTAGCCTTGTCATTATGGAAGGTAGTTTTTTGTTGATATTTTTTTACTCCAATGAATGGTAGCCTTGACGTTATGGAAGGTAGTCTGTCATTGAGATTTTTTTTCTCCAATAGATTGTAGCCTTGTCATTATGTAAGGTAATATGTTGTTCAAATTTTTGTTGCTCTAATGGACGCTAGCCTTGTCATTATGGAAGGTAGTTTGTTGTCGAGATTTTTGTTATTCCAAAGGATGGTAACCTTGTCATTATGGAAGGTAGTCTTTTGTCGAGATTTTTTTTACTCCAATGGATGGTAGCCTTGTCATTATTGAAGGTAGTTTTTTATTGAGATCTTTGTTACTCCAATGGATGGTATCCTTGTCATTATGGAAGGTAGTCTATTTTCGATATCTTTGTTACTCCAATGGATGATAGCCTTGTCATTATGCAAGGTAGTATGTTGTTCAGATTTTTGTTACTCCAATGGATGGTAGCCTTGTCATTATGGAATGTATGCTATTGTCGAGATTTTTGTTATTCCAATGTATGGTAGCCTTATCATTATGGAAGGTAGTTTTTTATCGAGATTTTTGTTACTCCAATGGATGGTATCCTTGTTATTCTGGAAGGTAGTTTATTGTCAAGATTTTTGTTATTCCAATGGATGGTAGCCTTGTCATTATGGAAGGTAGTTTTTTGTTGAGATTTTTGTTACTCCAATGGATGGTAGCCTTTTTATTATGGAAGGTAGTTTGTTGTCGAGATTTTTGTTACCCCAATGGATGTAGCCTTATTATTACAGAAGGTAGTCTGTTGTTGATATTTTTGTTACTCCAATGAATGGTAGCCTTGTCGTTATGGAAGATAGTCTTTCATTGAGATTTCTGTTACTCCAATAGATTGTAGCCTTGTCATTATGTAAGGTAGTATGTTGTTCAGATTTTTGTTACTCTAATGGATGGTAGCCTTGTCATTATGGAAGGTAGTCTGTTGTCGAGATTTTTATTATTCAAATGGATGGTAACCTTGTCATTATGGAAGGTAGTATTTTGTCGAGATTTTTGATACTCCAATGGATGGTAACCTTGTCATTATTGAAGGTAGTCTATTGTCAATATCTTTGTTACTCCAATGGATGATAGCCTTGTCATTATGCAAGGTAGTGTGTTGTTCATATTTTTGTTAGTCCAATGGATGGTAGCCTTGTCATAATGGAAGGTAGTCTATTGTCGAGATTTTTGTTATTCTAATGGATGGTAGCCTTATCATTATGGAAGGTAGTTTTTTATCGAGATTTTTGTTACTCCAACGGATGGTAGCCTTGTCATTATGGAAGGTAGTCTATTGTCGGGATTTTTGTTATTCTAATGGATGTTAGCCTTGTCATTATGGAAGGTAGTTTTTTGTCGATATTTTTGTTACTCCAATGGATGGTAGCCTTGTCATTATTGAAGGTAGTCTGTTGTCGAGATTTTTTTTACCCCAATGGATGTAGCCTTGTAATTATAGAAGGTAGTCTGTTGTCGATATTTTTGTTACTCCAACGAATGGTAGCCTTGTTATTATGGAAGGTAGTCTGTTGTCGAGATTTTTGTTATTCCAATGGATGCTAACCTTATCATTATGGAAGGTAGTCTTTTGTCGAGATTTTTGTTACTCCAATAGATGGTAGCCTTGTCATTATTGAAGGTATTCTATTGTCGGTATCTTTGTTACTCCAGTGGATGATAGCCTTGTCATTATGGAAGGTAGTCTATTGTCGAGATTTTTTTTATACCAATGGTTGGTAGCCATGTCATTATGGAAGGTAGTCTATTATTGATATCTTTGTTACTCCAATGGATGATAGCCTTGTCATTATGGAAGGTAGTCTGTTGTCGAGATTTTTGTTACTCCAATGGTTGGTAGCTTTTTCATTGTGGAAGGTAGTCTGTTATTGATATCTTTGTTACTCCAATGGACGATAGCCTCGTCATTATGGAAGGTAGTCTGTTGTCGAGATTTTTGTTATTCTAATGGATGGTAGCCTTATCATTATGGAAGGTAGTTTTTTATCGAGATTTTTGTTACTCCAACGGATGGTAGCCTTGTCATTATGGAAGGTAGTCTATTGTCGGGATTTTTGTTATTCTAATGGATGTTAGCCTTGTCATTATGGAAGGTAGTTTTTTGTCGATATTTTTGTTACTCCAATGGATGGTAGCCTTGTCATTATTGAAGGTAGTCTGTTGTCGAGATTTTTTTTACCCCAATGGATGTAGCCTTGTAATTATAGAAGGTAGTCTGTTGTCGATATTTTTGTTACTCCAACGAATGGTAGCCTTGTTATTATGGAAGGTAGTCTGTTGTCGAGATTTTTGTTATTCCAATGGATGCTAACCTTATCATTATGGAAGGTAGTCTTTTGTCGAGATTTTTGTTACTCCAATAGATGGTAGCCTTGTCATTATTGAAGGTAGTCTATTGTCGGTATCTTTGTTACTCCAGTGGATGATAGCCTTGTCATTATGGAAGGTAGTCTATTGTCGAGATTTTTTTTATACCAATGGTTGGTAGCCATGTCATTATGGAAGGTAGTCTATTATTGATATCTTTGTTACTCCAATGGATGATAGCCTTGTCATTATGGAAGGTAGTCTGTTGTCGAGATTTTTGTTACTCCAATGGTTGGTAGCTTTTTCATTGTGGAAGGTAGTCTGTTATTGATATCTTTGTTACTCCAATGGACGATAGCCTCGTCATAATGGAAGGTAGTCTATTGTCGAGATTTTTGTTATTCTAATGGATGGTAGCCTTATCATTATGGAAGGTAGTTTTTTATCGAGATTTTTGTTACTCCAACGGATGGTAGCCTTGTCATTATGGAAGGTAGTCTATTGTCGGGATTTTTGTTATTCTAATGGATGTTAGCCTTGTCATTATGGAAGGTAGTTTTTTGTCGATATTTTTGTTACTCCAATGGATGGTAGCCTTGTCATTATTGAAGGTAGTCTGTTGTCGAGATTTTTTTTACCCCAATGGATGTAGCCTTGTAATTATAGAAGGTAGTCTGTTGTCGATATTTTTGTTACTCCAACGAATGGTAGCCTTGTTATTATGGAAGGTAGTCTGTTGTCGAGATTTTTGTTATTCCAATGGATGCTAACCTTATCATTATGGAAGGTAGTCTTTTGTCGAGATTTTTGTTACTCCAATAGATGGTAGCCTTGTCATTATTGAAGGTAGTCTATTGTCGGTATCTTTGTTACTCCAGTGGATGATAGCCTTGTCATTATGGAAGGTAGTCTATTGTCGAGATTTTTTTTATACCAATGGTTGGTAGCCATGTCATTATGGAAGGTAGTCTATTATTGATATCTTTGTTACTCCAATGGATGATAGCCTTGTCATTATGGAAGGTAGTCTGTTGTCGAGATTTTTGTTACTCCAATGGTTGGTAGCTTTTTCATTGTGGAAGGTAGTCTGTTATTGATATCTTTGTTACTCCAATGGACGATAGCCTCGTCATTATGGAAGGTAGTCTGTTGTCGAGATTTTTGTTACTCCAATGGATGGTAGCCTTGACATTATGGAAGGTAGTCTGTCATTGAGATTTCTTTTACTCCAACGGATTGTAGCCTTGTCATTATGTAAGGTAGTTTGTTGTTCTGATTTTTGTTACTCCAATGGATGGTAGACATGTCATTATGGAAGGTAGTCTGTTGTCGTTATTTTTGTTATTCCAATGGATGATAGCCTTGTCATTATGAAAGGTAGTATTTTTTCGAGATTTTTGTTACTCCAATGGATGGTAGCCTTGTCATTATTGAAGGTAGTCTATTTTCGATATCTTTGTTACTCCAATGGATGATAGCCTTGTCATTATGCAAGGTAGTTTGTTGTTCAGATTTTGGTTACTCCAATGGATGGTAGCCTTGTCATTATGGAAGGTAGTCTGTTGTCGACATTTTTGTTATTCCAATGGATGGTAACATTGTCATTACGGAAGGTAGTTTTTTATCGAGATTTTTGTTACTCCAATGGATCGTAGCCTCGTCATTATGGAAGGTAGTCTGTTGTCGAGATTTTTGTTACCCCAATGGATGTAGCCTTGTCATTATAGAAGGTTATCTGTTGTCGATATGTTTGTTACTCCAATGAATGGTAGCCTTGTCGTTATGGAAGGTAGTCTGTCGTTGAGATTTCTGTTACTCCAATGGATTGTAGCCTTCTCATTATGTAAGGTAGTTTGTTGTTCAAATTTTTGTTACTCTAATGGATGCTAGCCTTGTCATTATGTAAGGTAGTCTATTGTCGAGATTTTTGTTATTCCAAAGGATGGTAACCTTGTCATTATGGAAGGTAGTCTTTTGTCGAGAGTTTTCTTACTCCAATGGATGGTAGCCTTGTCATTATTGAAGGTAGTTTTTTATCGAGATCTTTGTTACTCCAATGGATGGTAACCTTGTCATTATGCCAGGTAGTATGTTGTTCAGATTTTTGTTACTCCAATGGATGGTAGCCTTGTCATTATGGAAGGTAGTCTATTGTCGGGATTTTTGTTATTCTAATGGATGTTAGCCTTGTCATTATGGAAGGTAGTTTTTTGTCGATATTTTTGTTACTCCAATGGATGGTATCCTTGTCATTATTGAAGGTAGTCTGTTGTCGAGATTTTTTTTACCCCAATGGATGTAGCCTTGTAATTATAGAAGGTAGTCTGTTGTCGATATTTTTGTTACTCCAACGAATGGTAGCCTTGTTATTATGGAAGGTAGTCTGTTGTCGAGATTTTTGTTATTCCAATGGATGCTAACCTTGTCATTATGGAAGGTAGTCTTTTGTCGAGATTTTTGTTACTCCAATAGATGGTAGCCTTGTCATTATTGAAGGTAGTCTATTATCGGTATCTTTGTTACTCCAATGGATGATAGCCTTGTCATTATGGAAGGTAGTCTATTGTCGAGATTTTTTTTATACCAATGGTTGGTAGCCATGTCATTATGGAAGGTAGTCTATTATTGATATCTTTGTTACTCCAATGGATGATAGCCTTGTCATTATGGAAGGTAGTCTGTTGTCGAGATTTTTGTTACTCCAATGGTTGGTAGCTTTTTCATTGTGGAAGGTAGTCTGTTATTGATATCTTTGTTACTCCAATGGACGATAGCCTCGTCATTATGGAAGGTAGTCTGTTGTCGAGATTTTTGTTACTCCAATGGATGGTAGCCTTGACATTATGGAAGGTAGTCTGTCATTGAGATTTCTTTTACTCCAACGGATTGTAGCCTTGTCATTATGTAAGATAGTTTGTTGTTCTGATTTTTGTTACTCCAATGGATGGTAGACATGTCATTATGGAAGGTAGTCTGTTGTCGTTATTTTTGTTATTCCAATGGATGATAGCCTTGTCATTATGAAAGGTAGTATTTTTTCGAGATTTTTGTTACTCCAATGGATGGTAGCCTTGTCATTATTGAAGGTAGTCTATTTTCGATATCTTTGTTACTCCAATGGATGATAGCCTTGTCATTATGCAAGGTAGTTTGTTGTTCAGATTTTGGTTACTCCAATGGATGGTAGCCTTGTCATTATGGAAGGTAGTCTGATGTCGAGATTTTTGTTATTCCAATGGATGGTAACATTGTCATTACGGAAGGTAGTTTTTTATCGAGATTTTTGTTACTCCAATGGATCGTAGCTTCGTCATTATGGAAGGTAGTCTGTTGTCGAGATTTTTGTTACCCCAATGGATGTAGCCTTGTCATTATAGAAGGTTATCTGTTGTCGATATGTTTGTTACTCCAATGAATGGTAGCCTTGTCGTTATGGAAGGTAGTTTGTCGTTGAGATTTCTGTTACTCCAATGGATTGTAGCTTTCTCATTATGTAAGGTAGTTTGTTGTTCAAATTTTTGTTACTCTAATGGATGTTAGCCTTGTCATTATGTAAGGTAGTCTGTTGTCAAGATTTTTGTTATTCCAAAGGATGGTAACCTTGTCATTATGGAAGGTAGTCTTTTGTCGAGATTTTTCTTACTCCAATGGATTGTAGCCTTGTAATTATTAAAGGTAGTTTTTTATCGAGATCTTTGTTACTCCAGTGGATGGTAACCTTGTCATTATGCAAGGTAGTATGTTGTTCAGATTTTTGTTACTCCAATGGATGGTAGCCTTGTCATTATGGAATGTATGCTATTGTCGAGATTTTTGTTATTCCAATGGATGTTAGCCTTATCATTCTGGAAGGTAGTTTATTGTCGAGATTTTTGTTATTCCAATGGATGGTAGCCTTGTCATTATGGAAGGTAGTTTTTTGTTGATATTTTTTTACTCCAATGAATGGTAGCCTTGACGTTATGGAAGGTAGTCTGTCATTGAGATTTTTTTTCTCCAATAGATTGTAGCCTTGTCATTATGTAAGGTAATATGTTGTTCAAATTTTTGTTGCTCTAATGGACGCTAGCCTTGTCATTATGGAAGGTAGTTTGTTGTCGAGATTTTTGTTATTCCAAAGGATGGTAACCTTGTCATTATGGAAGGTAGTCTTTTGTCGAGATTTTTTTTACTCCAATGGATGGTAGCCTTGTCATTATTGAAGGTAGTTTTTTATTGAGATCTTTGTTACTCCAATGGATGGTATCCTTGTCATTATGGAAGGTAGTCTATTTTCGATATCTTTGTTACTCCAATGGATGATAGCCTTGTCATTATGCAAGGTAGTATGTTGTTCAGATTTTTGTTACTCCAATGGATGGTAGCCTTGTCATTATGGAATGTATGCTATTGTCGAGATTTTTGTTATTCCAATGTATGGTAGCCTTATCATTATGGAAGGTAGTTTTTTATCGAGATTTTTGTTACTCCAATGGATGGTATCCTTGTTATTCTGGAAGGTAGTTTATTGTCAAGATTTTTGTTATTCCAATGGATGGTAGCCTTGTCATTATGGAAGGTAGTTTTTTGTTGAGATTTTTGTTACTCCAATGGATGGTAGCCTTTTTATTATGGAAGGTAGTTTGTTGTCGAGATTTTTGTTACCCCAATGGATGTAGCCTTATTATTACAGAAGGTAGTCTGTTGTTGATATTTTTGTTACTCCAATGAATGGTAGCCTTGTCGTTATGGAAGATAGTCTTTCATTGAGATTTCTGTTACTCCAATAGATTGTAGCCTTGTCATTATGTAAGGTAGTATGTTGTTCAGATTTTTGTTACTCTAATGGATGGTAGCCTTGTCATTATGGAAGGTAGTCTGTTGTCGAGATTTTTATTATTCAAATGGATGGTAACCTTGTCATTATGGAAGGTAGTATTTTGTCGAGATTTTTGATACTCCAATGGATGGTAACCTTGTCATTATTGAAGGTAGTCTATTGTCAATATCTTTGTTACTCCAATGGATGATAGCCTTGTCATTATGCAAGGTAGTGTGTTGTTCATATTTTTGTTAGTCCAATGGATGGTAGCCTTGTCATAATGGAAGGTAGTCTATTGTCGAGATTTTTGTTATTCTAATGGATGGTAGCCTTATCATTATGGAAGGTAGTTTTTTATCGAGATTTTTGTTACTCCAACGGATGGTAGCCTTGTCATTATGGAAGGTAGTCTATTGTCGGGATTTTTGTTATTCTAATGGATGTTAGCCTTGTCATTATGGAAGGTAGTTTTTTGTCGATATTTTTGTTACTCCAATGGATGGTAGCCTTGTCATTATTGAAGGTAGTCTGTTGTCGAGATTTTTTTTACCCCAATGGATGTAGCCTTGTAATTATAGAAGGTAGTCTGTTGTCGATATTTTTGTTACTCCAACGAATGGTAGCCTTGTTATTATGGAAGGTAGTCTGTTGTCGAGATTTTTGTTATTCCAATGGATGCTAACCTTATCATTATGGAAGGTAGTCTTTTGTCGAGATTTTTGTTACTCCAATAGATGGTAGCCTTGTCATTATTGAAGGTATTCTATTGTCGGTATCTTTGTTACTCCAGTGGATGATAGCCTTGTCATTATGGAAGGTAGTCTATTGTCGAGATTTTTTTTATACCAATGGTTGGTAGCCATGTCATTATGGAAGGTAGTCTATTATTGATATCTTTGTTACTCCAATGGATGATAGCCTTGTCATTATGGAAGGTAGTCTGTTGTCGAGATTTTTGTTACTCCAATGGTTGGTAGCTTTTTCATTGTGGAAGGTAGTCTGTTATTGATATCTTTGTTACTCCAATGGACGATAGCCTCGTCATTATGGAAGGTAGTCTGTTGTCGAGATTTTTGTTATTCTAATGGATGGTAGCCTTATCATTATGGAAGGTAGTTTTTTATCGAGATTTTTGTTACTCCAACGGATGGTAGCCTTGTCATTATGGAAGGTAGTCTATTGTCGGGATTTTTGTTATTCTAATGGATGTTAGCCTTGTCATTATGGAAGGTAGTTTTTTGTCGATATTTTTGTTACTCCAATGGATGGTAGCCTTGTCATTATTGAAGGTAGTCTGTTGTCGAGATTTTTTTTACCCCAATGGATGTAGCCTTGTAATTATAGAAGGTAGTCTGTTGTCGATATTTTTGTTACTCCAACGAATGGTAGCCTTGTTATTATGGAAGGTAGTCTGTTGTCGAGATTTTTGTTATTCCAATGGATGCTAACCTTATCATTATGGAAGGTAGTCTTTTGTCGAGATTTTTGTTACTCCAATAGATGGTAGCCTTGTCATTATTGAAGGTAGTCTATTGTCGGTATCTTTGTTACTCCAGTGGATGATAGCCTTGTCATTATGGAAGGTAGTCTATTGTCGAGATTTTTTTTATACCAATGGTTGGTAGCCATGTCATTATGGAAGGTAGTCTATTATTGATATCTTTGTTACTCCAATGGATGATAGCCTTGTCATTATGGAAGGTAGTCTGTTGTCGAGATTTTTGTTACTCCAATGGTTGGTAGCTTTTTCATTGTGGAAGGTAGTCTGTTATTGATATCTTTGTTACTCCAATGGACGATAGCCTCGTCATAATGGAAGGTAGTCTATTGTCGAGATTTTTGTTATTCTAATGGATGGTAGCCTTATCATTATGGAAGGTAGTTTTTTATCGAGATTTTTGTTACTCCAACGGATGGTAGCCTTGTCATTATGGAAGGTAGTCTATTGTCGGGATTTTTGTTATTCTAATGGATGTTAGCCTTGTCATTATGGAAGGTAGTTTTTTGTCGATATTTTTGTTACTCCAATGGATGGTAGCCTTGTCATTATTGAAGGTAGTCTGTTGTCGAGATTTTTTTTACCCCAATGGATGTAGCCTTGTAATTATAGAAGGTAGTCTGTTGTCGATATTTTTGTTACTCCAACGAATGGTAGCCTTGTTATTATGGAAGGTAGTCTGTTGTCGAGATTTTTGTTATTCCAATGGATGCTAACCTTATCATTATGGAAGGTAGTCTTTTGTCGAGATTTTTGTTACTCCAATAGATGGTAGCCTTGTCATTATTGAAGGTAGTCTATTGTCGGTATCTTTGTTACTCCAGTGGATGATAGCCTTGTCATTATGGAAGGTAGTCTATTGTCGAGATTTTTTTTATACCAATGGTTGGTAGCCATGTCATTATGGAAGGTAGTCTATTATTGATATCTTTGTTACTCCAATGGATGATAGCCTTGTCATTATGGAAGGTAGTCTGTTGTCGAGATTTTTGTTACTCCAATGGTTGGTAGCTTTTTCATTGTGGAAGGTAGTCTGTTATTGATATCTTTGTTACTCCAATGGACGATAGCCTCGTCATTATGGAAGGTAGTCTGTTGTCGAGATTTTTGTTACTCCAATGGATGGTAGCCTTGACATTATGGAAGGTAGTCTGTCATTGAGATTTCTTTTACTCCAACGGATTGTAGCCTTGTCATTATGTAAGGTAGTTTGTTGTTCTGATTTTTGTTACTCCAATGGATGGTAGACATGTCATTATGGAAGGTAGTCTGTTGTCGTTATTTTTGTTATTCCAATGGATGATAGCCTTGTCATTATGAAAGGTAGTATTTTTTCGAGATTTTTGTTACTCCAATGGATGGTAGCCTTGTCATTATTGAAGGTAGTCTATTTTCGATATCTTTGTTACTCCAATGGATGATAGCCTTGTCATTATGCAAGGTAGTTTGTTGTTCAGATTTTGGTTACTCCAATGGATGGTAGCCTTGTCATTATGGAAGGTAGTCTGTTGTCGACATTTTTGTTATTCCAATGGATGGTAACATTGTCATTACGGAAGGTAGTTTTTTATCGAGATTTTTGTTACTCCAATGGATCGTAGCCTCGTCATTATGGAAGGTAGTCTGTTGTCGAGATTTTTGTTACCCCAATGGATGTAGCCTTGTCATTATAGAAGGTTATCTGTTGTCGATATGTTTGTTACTCCAATGAATGGTAGCCTTGTCGTTATGGAAGGTAGTCTGTCGTTGAGATTTCTGTTACTCCAATGGATTGTAGCCTTCTCATTATGTAAGGTAGTTTGTTGTTCAAATTTTTGTTACTCTAATGGATGCTAGCCTTGTCATTATGTAAGGTAGTCTATTGTCGAGATTTTTGTTATTCCAAAGGATGGTAACCTTGTCATTATGGAAGGTAGTCTTTTGTCGAGAGTTTTCTTACTCCAATGGATGGTAGCCTTGTCATTATTGAAGGTAGTTTTTTATCGAGATCTTTGTTACTCCAATGGATGGTAACCTTGTCATTATGCCAGGTAGTATGTTGTTCAGATTTTTGTTACTCCAATGGATGGTAGCCTTGTCATTATGGAAGGTAGTCTATTGTCGGGATTTTTGTTATTCTAATGGATGTTAGCCTTGTCATTATGGAAGGTAGTTTTTTGTCGATATTTTTGTTACTCCAATGGATGGTATCCTTGTCATTA
The DNA here is from genome assembly GCA_948472305.1 of Vicia faba. NCBI lineage: Eukaryota > Viridiplantae > Streptophyta > Magnoliopsida > Fabales > Fabaceae > Vicia > Vicia faba. The sequence continues at coordinate 560,372,206 of OX451739.1, forward strand.
TTGAAGGTAGTCTGTTGTCGAGATTTTTTTTACCCCAATGGATGTAGCCTTGTAATTATAGAAGGTAGTCTGTTGTCGATATTTTTGTTACTCCAACGAATGGTAGCCTTGTTATTATGGAAGGTAGTCTGTTGTCGAGATTTTTGTTATTCCAATGGATGCTAACCTTGTCATTATGGAAGGTAGTCTTTTGTCGAGATTTTTGTTACTCCAATAGATGGTAGCCTTGTCATTATTGAAGGTAGTCTATTATCGGTATCTTTGTTACTCCAATGGATGATAGCCTTGTCATTATGGAAGGTAGTCTATTGTCGAGATTTTTTTTATACCAATGGTTGGTAGCCATGTCATTATGGAAGGTAGTCTATTATTGATATCTTTGTTACTCCAATGGATGATAGCCTTGTCATTATGGAAGGTAGTCTGTTGTCGAGATTTTTGTTACTCCAATGGTTGGTAGCTTTTTCATTGTGGAAGGTAGTCTGTTATTGATATCTTTGTTACTCCAATGGACGATAGCCTCGTCATTATGGAAGGTAGTCTGTTGTCGAGATTTTTGTTACTCCAATGGATGGTAGCCTTGACATTATGGAAGGTAGTCTGTCATTGAGATTTCTTTTACTCCAACGGATTGTAGCCTTGTCATTATGTAAGATAGTTTGTTGTTCTGATTTTTGTTACTCCAATGGATGGTAGACATGTCATTATGGAAGGTAGTCTGTTGTCGTTATTTTTGTTATTCCAATGGATGATAGCCTTGTCATTATGAAAGGTAGTATTTTTTCGAGATTTTTGTTACTCCAATGGATGGTAGCCTTGTCATTATTGAAGGTAGTCTATTTTCGATATCTTTGTTACTCCAATGGATGATAGCCTTGTCATTATGCAAGGTAGTTTGTTGTTCAAATTTTGGTTACTCCAATGGATGGTAGCCTTGTCATTATGGAAGGTAGTCTGTTGTCGACATTTTTGTTATTCCAATGGATGGTAACATTGTCATTACGGAAGGTAGTTTTTTATCGAGATTTTTGTTACTCCAATGGATCGTAGCCTCGTCATTATGGAAGGTAGTCTGTTGTCGAGATTTTTGTTACCCCAATGGATGTAGCCTTGTCATTATAGAAGGTTATCTGTTGTCGATATGTTTGTTACTCCAATGAATGGTAGCCTTGTCGTTATGGAAGGTAGTCTGTCGTTGAGATTTCTGTTACTCCAATGGATTGTAGCCTTCTCATTATGTAAGGTAGTTTGTTGTTCAAATTTTTGTTACTCTACTGGATGCTAGCCTTGTCATTATGTAAGGTAGTCTATTGTCGAGATTTTTGTTATTCCAAAGGATGGTAACCTTGTCATTATGGAAGGTAGACTTTTGTCGAGAGTTTTCTTACTCCAATGGATGGTAGCCTTGTCATTATTGAAGGTAGTTTTTTATCGAGATCTTTGTTACTCCAATGGATGGTAACCTTGTCATTATGCCAGGTAGTATGTTGTTCAGATTTTTGTTACTCCAATGGATGGTAGCCTTGTCATTATGGAATGTATGCTATTGTCGAGATTTTTGTTATTCCAATGGATGGTAGCCTTATCATTATGGAAGGTAGTTTTTTATCGAGATTTTTGTTACTCTAATGGATGGTATCCTTGTCATTCTGGAAGGTAGTTTATTGTCGAGATTTTTGTTATTCCAATGGATGGTAGCCTTGTCATTATGGAAGGTAGTTTTTTGTTGAGATTTTTGTTACTCCAATGGATGGTAGCCTTGTCATTATAGAAGGTAGTCTGTTGTTGATATTTTTTTACTCCAATGAATGGTAGCCTTGACGTTATGGAAGGTAGTCTGTCATTGAGATTTTTTTTACTCCAATAGATTGTAGCCTTGTCATTATGTAAGGTAGTATGTTGTTCAAATTTTTGTTACTCTAATGGATGCTAGCCTTTTCATTATGGAAGGTAGTTTGTTGTCGAGCTTTTTGTTATTCCAAAGGATGGTAACCTTGTCATTATGGAAGGTAGTCTTTTGTCGAGATTTTTGTTACTCCAATGGATGGTAGCCTTGTAATTATTGAAGGTAGTTTTTTATCGAGATCTTTGTTACTCCAATGGATGGTATCCTTGTCATTATGGAAGGTAGTCTATTGTCGATATCTTTGTTACTCCAATGGATGATAGCCTTGTCATTATGCAAGGTAGTATGTTGTTCAGATTTTTGTTATTCCAATGTATGGTAGCCTTATCATTATGAAAGGTAGTTTTTTATCGAGATTTTTGTTACTCCAATGGATGGTATCCTTGTCATTCTGGAAGGTAGTTTATTGTCAAGATTTTTATTATTCCAATGGATGGTAGCCTTGTCATTATGGAAGGTAGTTTTTTGTTGAGATTTTTGTTACTCCAATGGATGGTAGCCTTTTTATTATGGAAGGTAATTTGTTGTCGAGATTTTTGTTACCCCAATGGATGTAGCCTTGTCATTCAAGAAGGTAGTCTGTTGTTGATATTTTTGTTACTCAAATAAATGGTAGCCTTGTCGTTATGGAAGGTAGTCTTTCATTGAGATTTCTGTTACTCCAATAGATTGTAGCCTTGTCATTATGTAAGGTAGTATGTTGTTCAGATTTTTGTTACTCCAATGGATGGTAGCCTTGTCATTATGGAAGGTAGTCTGTTGTCGAGATTTTTGTTATTCAAATGGATGGTAGCCTTGTCATTGTTGAAGGTAGTCTGTTATAGATATCTTTGTTACTCCAATGGATGATAGCCTTGTCATTATGGAAGGTAGTATGTTGTCGAGATTTTTGTTACTCCAATGGATGGTAACCTTGTCATTATGGAAGGTAGTTTGTTATCGATACCTTTGTTACTCCAATGGATGATAGCCTTGTCATTATGGAAGGTAGTATGTTGTCGAGATTTTTGTTACTCCAATGGATTGTATACTTGTCATTATGTAAGGTAGTCTGTTGTTCAGATTTTTGTTACTCCAATGGATGGTAGCCTTCTCATTATGGAAGGTAGTCTGTTGTCGAGATTTTTGTTATTCCAATGGATGGTAACCTTGTCATTATGGAAGGTAGTATTTTGTCGATATTTTTGTTACTCCAATGGATTGTAGCCTTGTCATTATTGAAGGTAGTCTATTGTCGATATCTTTGTTACTCTAATGGATGAAAGCCTTGTCATTATGCAAGGTAGTCTGTTGTTCATATTTTTGTTACTCCAATGGATGGTAGCCTTGTCATTATGGAAGGTAGTCTATTGTCTAGATTTTTGTTATTCCAATGGATGGTAGCCTTATCATTATGGAAGGTAGTTTTTTATCGAGATTTTTTTTACTCCAATGGATGGTAGCCTTGTCATTATGGAAGGTAGTTTGTCATTGAGATTTCTGTTACTCCAATGGATTGTAGCCTTGTCATTATGTAAGGTAGTCTATTGTTCAAATTTTTTTTACTCCAATGGATGGTAGCCTTGTCATTATGGAAGGTAGTCTACTCTCGATATATTTGTTTTTCCAATGGATGGTAGCCTTATCATTATGGAAGGTAGTTTTTTATCGAGATTTTTGTTACTCCAATGGATGGTAGCCTTGTCATTATGGAAAGTAGTTTGTCATTGAGATTTCTGTTATTCCAATGGATGGTAACCTTGTCATTATGGAAGGTAGTTTTTTGTCGAGATTTTTGTTGCCCCAATGGATGTAGCCTTGTCATTATAGAAGGTAGTCTGTTGTTAATATTTTTGTTAATCCAATGAATGGTAGCCTTTTCGTTATGGAAGGTAGTTTTTCGTTTAGATTTCTGTTACTCCAATGGATTGTAGCCTTGTCATTATGTAAGGTAGTTTGTTGTTCAATTTTTTGTTACTCCAATGCATGGTAGCCTTGTCATTATGGAAGGTAGTCTTTTGTCGATCTTTTTGTTACTCCAATGTATGGTAGCCTAGTCATTATTGAAGGTAGTCTATTGTTTCTATCTTTGTTACTCCAATGGATGATAGCCTTGTCATTATGTAAGGTAGTCTGTTATTCAGATTTTTGTTACTCCAATGGATGGTAGCCTTGTCATTATGGAAGGTAGTCTGTTGTCGAGATTTTTGTTATTCCAATAGATGGTAACCTTGTCATTACGGAAGGTAGTCTTTTGTTGAGATTTTTGTTAATCCAATGGATGGTAGCCTTGTCATTATTGAAGGTAGTCTATTATCGATATCTTTGTTACTCCAATGGATGATAGCCTTGTCATTATGAAAGGTAGTCTATTGTCGAGATTTTTGTTACTCCAATGGTTGGTAGCCTTGTCATTAGGGAAGGTAGTTTGTTATCGATACCTTTGTTACTCCAATGGATGATAGCCTTGTCATTATGGAAGGTAGTCTGTTGTCGAGATTTTTGTTACTCCAATGGATGGAAGCCTTGTCATTATGGAAGGTAGTCTTTCGTTGAGATTTCTGTTACTCCAATGGATGGTAGCCTTGTCATTATGGAAGGTAGTCTGTTGTCGAGATTTTTGTTATTCCAATGGATGGTAACCTTGTCATTATGGAAGGTAGTCTGTTGTTCAGATTTTTGTTACTCCAATGGATGGTAGCCTTGTCATTATGGAAGGTAGTCTATTGTCGAGATTTTTGTTATTTCAATGGATGGTAGCCTTATCATTATGGAAGGTAGTTTTTTATCGAGATTTTTGTTACTCCAATGGATGGTAGCCTTTTCATTATTGAAGGTAGTCTATTATCGATATCTTTGTTACTCCAATGTATGATAGCCTTGTCATTATGGAAGGTAGTCTGTTGTTGAGATTTTTGTTACTCCAATGGATGGTAGCCTTGTCATTATGGAAGGTAGTTTGTCATTGAGATTTCTGTTACTCCAATGGATTGTAGCCTTGTCATTATGTAAGGTAGACTATTGTTCAAATTTTTTTTACTCCAATGGTTGGTAGCCTTGTCATTATGGAAGGTAGTCTGTTGTCGAGATTTTTGTTATTCCAATGGATTGTAACCTTGTCATTATGGAAGGTAGTCTTTTGTCGAGATTTTTGTTACTCCAATGGATGGTAGCCTTGTCATTATTGAAGGTAGTCTATTGTTGATATCTTTGTCACTCCAATGGATGATAGCCTTTTCATTAAGCAAGGTAGTCTGTTGTTCAGATTTTTGTTACTCCAATGGATGGTAGCCTTGTCATTATGGAAGGTAGTCGGTTGTCGAGATTTTTGTTATTCCAATGGATGGTAACCTTGTCGTTATGGAAGGTAGTGTTTTGTAGAGATTTTTGTTGCTCCAATGGATGGTAGCCTTGTCATTATTGAAGGTAGTCTATTATCGATATCTTTGTTACTCCAATGGATGATAGCCTTGTCATTATGGAAGGTAGTCTATGGTCAAGATTTTTGTTACTCCAATGGTTGGTACCCTTGTCATTATGAAAGGTAGTCTGTTATCGATATCTTTTTTACTCCAATGGATGATAGCCTTGTCAATATGGAAGGTAGTATGTTGTCGAGATTTTTGTTACTCCAATGGATGGTAGCCTTTTCATTATGGAAGTTAGTCTGATATCGATACCTTTGTTACTCCAATGGATGATAGCCTTGTCATTATGGAAGGTAGTCTGTTGTCGAGATTTTTGTTACTCCAATGGATGGAAGCCTTGTCATTATGGAAGGTAGTATTTTGTCGAGATTTTTGTTAATCCAATGGATGGTAGCCTTGTCATTATTGAAGGTAGTCTATCGTCGATATCTTTGTTACTCTAATGGATGATAGCCTTGTCATTATGCAAGGTAGTCTGTTGTTAAGATTCTTGTTAATCCATTGGATGATAGCCTTGTCATTATGGAAGGTAGTTTTTTATCGAGATTTTTGTTACTCCAATGGATGGTAGCCTTGTCATTATTGAAGGTAGTCTTTTATCGATATCTTTGTTACTCCAATGGATGATAGCCTTGTCATTAAGGAAGGTAGTCTGTTGTTGAGATTTTTGTTACTCCAATGGATGGTAGCCTTATCATTATGAAAGGTAGTTTGTCATTGAGATTTTTGTTACTCCAATGGATTGTAGCCTTGTCACTATTGAAGGTAGTCTATTATCGATATCTTTGTTGCTCCAATGGATGATAGCCTTGTCATTATGGAAGGTAGTCTTTTGTCGAGATTTTTGTTACTCTAATGGATGGTAGCCTTGACATTATGGAAGGTATTCTATTGTCGAGATTTTTGTTAATCCAAAGGATGGTAACCTTGTCATTATTGAAGGTAGTTTTTTATCGAGATCTTTGTTACTCCAATGGATGGTATCCTTGTCATTATGGAAGGTAGTCTATTGTCGATATCTTTTTTACCCCACTGGATGGTAGCCTTGTCATTATTGAAGGTAGTCTATTTTCCATATCTTTGTTACTCCAATGGAAGACAGCCTTGTCATTATGCAAGGTAGTTTGTTGTTTAGATTTTTGTTATACCAATGGATGGTAGCCTTGTCATTATGGAAGGTAGTCTGATGTCGAGATTTTTGTTATTCCAATGGATGGTAACATTGTCATTACGGAAGGTAGTTTTTTATCGAGATTTTTGTTACTCCAATGGATCGTAGCTTCGTCATTATGGAAGGTAGTCTGTTGTCGAGATTTTTGTTACCCCAATGGATGTAGCCTTGTCATTATAGAAGGTTATCTGTTGTCAATATGTTTGTTACTCCAATGAATGGTAGCCTTGTCGTTATGGAAGGTAGTTTGTCGTTGAGATTTCTGTTACTCCAATGGATTGTAGCTTTCTCATTATGTAAGGTAGTTTGTTGTTCAAATTTTTGTTACTCTAATGGATGTTAGCCTTGTCATTATGTAAGGTAGTCTGTTGTCAAGATTTTTGTTATTCCAAAGGATGGTAACCTTGTCATTATGGAAGGTAGTCTTTTGTCGAGATTTTTCTTACTCCAATGGATTGTAGCCTTGTAATTATTAAAGGTAGTTTTTTATCGAGATCTTTGTTACTCCAGTGGATGGTAACCTTGTCATTATGCAAGGTAGTATGTTGTTCAGATTTTTGTTACTCCAATGGATGGTAGCCTTGTCATTATGGAATGTATGCTATTGTCGAGATTTTTGTTATTCCAATGGATGGTAGCCTTATCATTCTGGAAGGTAGTTTATTGTCGAGATTTTTGTTATTCCAATGGATGGTAGCCTTGTCATTATGGAAGGTAGTTTTTTGTTGATATTTTTTTACTCCAATGAATGGTAGCCTTGACGTTATGGAAGGTAGTCTGTCATTGAGATTTTTTTTACTCCAATAGATTGTAGCCTTGTCATTATGTAAGGTAATATGTTGTTCAAATTTTTGTTGCTCTAATGGACGCTAGCCTTGTCATTATGGAAGGTAGTTTGTTGTCGAGATTTTTGTTATTCCAAAGGATGGTAACCTTGTCATTATGGAAGGTAGTCTTTTGTCGAGATTTTTTTTACTCCAATGGATGGTAGCCTTGTCATTATTGAAGGTAGTTTTTTATTGAGATCTTTGTTACTCCAATGGATGGTATCTTTGTCATTATGGAAGGTAGTCTATTTTCGATATCTTTGTTACTCCAATGGATGATAGCCTTGTCATTATGCAAGGTAGTATGTTGTTCAGATTTTTGTTACTCCAATGGATGGTAGCCTTGTCATTATGGAATGTATGCTATTGTCGAGATTTTTGTTATTCCAATGTATGGTAGCCTTATCATTATGGAAGGTAGTTTTTTATCGAGATTTTTGTTACTCCAATGGATGGTATCCTTGTTATTCTGGAAGGTAGTTTATTGTCAAGATTTTTGTTATTCCAATGGATGGTAGCCTTGTCACTATTGAAGGTAGTCTATTATCGATATCTTTGTTGCTCCAATGGATGATAGCCTTGTCATTATGGAAGGTAGTCTTTTGTCGAGATTTTTGTTACTCTAATGGATGGTAGCCTTGACATTATGGAAGGTATTCTATTGTCGAGATTTTTGTTAATCCAAAGGATGGTAACCTTGTCATTATTGAAGGTAGTTTTTTATCGAGATCTTTGTTACTCCAATGGATGGTATCCTTGTCATTATGGAAGGTAGTCTATTGTCGATATCTTTTTTACCCCACTGGATGGTAGCCTTGTCATTATTGAAGGTAGTCTATTTTCCATATCTTTGTTACTCCAATGGAAGACAGCCTTGTCATTATGCAAGGTAGTTTGTTGTTTAGATTTTTGTTATACCAATGGATGGTAGCCTTGTCATTATGGAAGGTAGTCTGATGTCGAGATTTTTGTTATTCCAATGGATGGTAACATTGTCATTACGGAAGGTAGTTTTTTATCGAGATTTTTGTTACTCCAATGGATCGTAGCTTCGTCATTATGGAAGGTAGTCTGTTGTCGAGATTTTTGTTACCCCAATGGATGTAGCCTTGTCATTATAGAAGGTTATCTGTTGTCAATATGTTTGTTACTCCAATGAATGGTAGCCTTGTCGTTATGGAAGGTAGTTTGTCGTTGAGATTTCTGTTACTCCAATGGATTGTAGCTTTCTCATTATGTAAGGTAGTTTGTTGTTCAAATTTTTGTTACTCTAATGGATGTTAGCCTTGTCATTATGTAAGGTAGTCTGTTGTCAAGATTTTTGTTATTCCAAAGGATGGTAACCTTGTCATTATGGAAGGTAGTCTTTTGTCGAGATTTTTCTTACTCCAATGGATTGTAGCCTTGTAATTATTAAAGGTAGTTTTTTATCGAGATCTTTGTTACTCCAGTGGATGGTAACCTTGTCATTATGCAAGGTAGTATGTTGTTCAGATTTTTGTTACTCCAATGGATGGTAGCCTTGTCATTATGGAATGTATGCTATTGTCGAGATTTTTGTTATTCCAATGGATGGTAGCCTTATCATTCTGGAAGGTAGTTTATTGTCGAGATTTTTGTTATTCCAATGGATGGTAGCCTTGTCATTATGGAAGGTAGTTTTTTGTTGATATTTTTTTACTCCAATGAATGGTAGCCTTGACGTTATGGAAGGTAGTCTGTCATTGAGATTTTTTTTACTCCAATAGATTGTAGCCTTGTCATTATGTAAGGTAATATGTTGTTCAAATTTTTGTTGCTCTAATGGACGCTAGCCTTGTCATTATGGAAGGTAGTTTGTTGTCGAGATTTTTGTTATTCCAAAGGATGGTAACCTTGTCATTATGGAAGGTAGTCTTTTGTCGAGATTTTTTTTACTCCAATGGATGGTAGCCTTGTCATTATTGAAGGTAGTTTTTTATTGAGATCTTTGTTACTCCAATGGATGGTATCTTTGTCATTATGGAAGGTAGTCTATTTTCGATATCTTTGTTACTCCAATGGATGATAGCCTTGTCATTATGCAAGGTAGTATGTTGTTCAGATTTTTGTTACTCCAATGGATGGTAGCCTTGTCATTATGGAATGTATGCTATTGTCGAGATTTTTGTTATTCCAATGTATGGTAGCCTTATCATTATGGAAGGTAGTTTTTTATCGAGATTTTTGTTACTCCAATGGATGGTATCCTTGTTATTCTGGAAGGTAGTTTATTGTCAAGATTTTTGTTATTCCAATGGATGGTAGCCTTGTCATTATGGAAGGTAGTTTTTTGTTGAGATTTTTGTTACTCCAATGGATGGTAGCCTTTTTATTATGGAAGGTAGTTTGTTGTCGAGATTTTTGTTACCCCAATGGATGTAGCCTTATTATTACAGAAGGTAGTCTGTTGTTGATATTTTTGTTACTCCAATGAATGGTAGCCTTGTCGTTATGGAAGATAGTCTTTCATTGAGATTTCTGTTACTCCAATAGATTGTAGCCTTGTCATTATGTAAGGTAGTATGTTGTTCAGATTTTTGTTACTCTAATGGATGGTAGCCTTGTCATTATGGAAGGTAGTCTGTTGTCGAGATTTTTATTATTCAAATGGATGGTAACCTTGTCATTATGGAAGGTAGTATTTTGTCGAGATTTTTGTTACTCCAATGGATGTTAACCTTGTCATTATTGAAGGTAGTCTATTGTCAATATCTTTGTTACTCCAATGGATGATAGCCTTGTCATTATGCAAGGTAGTGTGTTGTTCATATTTTTGTTAGTCCAATGGATGGTAGCCTTGTCATAATGGAAGGTAGTCTATTGTCGAGATTTTTGTTATTCTAATGGATGGTAGCCTTATCATTATGGAAGGTAGTTTTTTATCGAGATTTTTGTTACTCCAACGGATGGTAGCCTTGTCATTATGGAAGGTAGTCTATTGTCGGGATTTTTGTTATTCTAATGGATGTTAGCCTTGTCATTATGGAAGGTAGTTTTTTGTCGATATTTTTGTTACTCCAATGGATGGTAGCCTTGTCATTATTGAAGGTAGTCTGTTGTCGAGATTTTTTTTACCCCAATGGATGTAGCCTTGTAATTATAGAAGGTAGTCTGTTGTCGATATTTTTGTTACTCCAACGAATGGTAGCCTTGTTATTATGGAAGGTAGTCTGTTGTCGAGATTTTTGTTATTCCAATGGATGCTAACCTTGTCATTATGGAAGGTAGTCTTTTGTCGAGATTTTTGTTACTCCAATAGATGGTAGCCTTGTCATTATTGAAGGTAGTCTATTGTCGGTATCTTTGTTACTCCAATGGATGATAGCCTTGTCATTATGGAAGGTAGTCTATTGTCGAGATTTTTTTTATACCAATGGTTGGTAGCCATGTCATTATGGAAGGTAGTCTATTATTGATATCTTTGTTACTCCAATGGATGATAGCCTTGTCATTATGGAAGGTAGTCTGTTGTCGAGATTTTTGTTACTCCAATGGTTGGTAGCTTTTTCATTGTAGAAGGTAGTCTGTTATTGATATCTTTGTTACTCCAATGGACGATAGCCTCGTCATTATGGAAGGTAGTCTGTTGTCGAGATTTTTGTTACTCCAATGGATGGTAGCCTTGACATTATGGAAGGTAGTCTGTCATTGAGATTTCTTTTACTCCAACGGATTGTAGCCTTGTCATTATGTAAGGTAGTTTGTTGTTCTGATTTTTGTTACTCATATGGATGGTAGACATGTCATTATGGAAGGTAGTCTGTTGTCGTTATTTTTGTTATTCCAATGAATGGTAACCTTGTAATTATGGAAGGTAGTCTTTTTTCGAGATTTTTGTTACTCCAATGGATGGTAGCCTTGTCATTATTGGAGGTAGTCTATTGTTGATATCATTGATACTCCAATGGATGATATCCTTGTCATTATGGAAGGTAGTCTGTTGTCGAGATTTTTGTTACTCCAATGGATAATAGCCTTTTCATTATGGAAGGTAGTTTGTTATCGATATCTTTGTTACTCCAATGGATGATAGCCTTGTCATTATGGAAGGTAAATTGTTGTCCAGATTTTTTTTACTCCAATGGATGGTGGCATTTTCATTATTGAAGGTAGTCTATTGTCGAGATTTTTCTTATTCCAATGGATGGTAGCCCTATCATTATGGATGGTAGTTTTTAATCGAGATTTTTGTTACTCCAATGGATGGTAGCCTTGTCATTATGGAAGGTAGTCTATTGTCGAGATTTTTTTTATTCCAATGGATGGTAGCCTTGTCATTATGTAAGGTAGTTTTTTGTGGAGATTTTTGTTACTCCAATGGATGGTAGCCTTGTCATTATGGAAGGTAGTCTGTTGTCGAGATTTTTGATACCCCAATGGATGTAGCCTTGTCATTATAGAAGGTTGTCTATTGTCGATATGTTTGTTACTCCAATGAATTGTAGCCTTGTCATTATGGAAGGTAGTTTGTCGTTTAGATTTCTGTTACTCTAATGGATTGTAGCCTTGTTAGTATGTAAGGTAGTCTGTTGTTCAAATTTTTGTTACTCTAATGGATGGTAGACTTGACATTATGGAAGGTAGTCTATTGTCAAGATTTTTGTTATTCCAAAGGATGGTAACCATGTCATTATGGAAGGTAGTCTATTGTCGAGATTTTTGTTACTCTAATGGATGGTAGCCTTGTCATTATTGAAGGTAGTTTTTTATCGAGATCTTTGTTACTCCAATGGATGGTATCCTTGTCATTATGGAAGGTAGTCTATTGTCATTATCTTTGTTACTCCAATGGATGATAGCCTTGTCATTATGAAAGGTAGTATGTTGATCAGATTTTTGTTACTCCAATGGATAGTAGCCTTGTCATTATGGAAGGTATGCTATTGTCGAGATTTTTGTGATTCCAATGGATTGTAGCCTTATCATTATGGAAGGTAGTTTTTTATCGAGATTTTTGTTACTCCAATGGATGGTATCCTTGTCATTATGGAAGGTAGTTTATTGTCGAGATTTTTGTTATTCCAATGGATGGTAGCCTTGTCATTATGGAAGGTAGTTTTTTGTTGATATTTTTGTTACTCCAATGGATGGTATCCTCTTTATTATGGAAGGTAGTTTGTTGTCGAGATTTTTGTTACCCCAATGGATGGAGGCTTGTCATTATAGAAGGTAGTCTGTTGTCGATATTTTTGTTACTCCAATGAATGGTAGCCTTGTCGTTATGGAAGGTAGTCTGTCGTTGAGATTTCTGTTACTCCAATAGATTGTAACCTTGTCATTATGTAAGGTAGTATGTTGTTCAGATTTTTGTTACTCCAATGGATGGTAGCCTTGTCATTATGGAAGGTAGTCTGTTGTCGAGATTTTTGTTATTCCAATGGATGGTAGCCTTGTCATTATTTAAGGTAGTCTATTGTCGATATCTTTGTTACTCCAATGGATGATAGCCTTGTCATTATGCAAGGTAGTCTGTTGTTCATATTTTTGTTACTCTAATGGATGGTAGCCTTGTCATAATGGAAAGTAGTCTATTGTCGAGATTTTTGTTATTCGAATGGATAGTAGCCTTATCATTATGGAAGGTAGTTTTTTATCTAGATTTTTGTTACTCCAATGGATGGTAGCCTTGTCATTATGGAAGGTAGTCTATTGTTGAGATTTTTTTTTATTCCAATGGATGTTAGCCTTGTCATTATGGAAGGTAGTTTTTTGTCGATATTTTTGTTACTCCAATGGATGGTAGCCTTGTCATTATTGAAGGTAGTCTGTTGTCGAGATTTTTTTTACCCCAATGGATGTAGCCTTGTCATTATAGAAGGTAGTTTGTTGTCGATATTTTTTTTACTCCAATGAATGGTAGCCTTGTCTTTATGGAAGGTAGTTTGTCATTGAGATTTCTGTTACTCCAATGGATTGTAGCCTTGTGATTATGTAAGGTAGTCTATTGTTCAAATTTTTGTTACTCCAATGGATGTTAACCTTGTCATTATGGAAGGTAGTCTATTGTCGAGATTTTTGTTATTCCAATGGATGGTAACCTTGTCATTATGGAAGGTAGTCTTTTGTCGAGTTTTTTGTTACTCCAATGGATGGTAGCCTTGTCACTTTTGAAGGTAGTCTATTGTCGATATCTTTGTTACTCCAATGGATGATAGCCTTGTCATTTTGGAAGGTAGTCTGTTGTCGAGATTTTTGTTACTCCAATGGTTGGTAGCTTTTTCATTGTGGAAGTTAGTCTGTTATTGATATCTTTGTTAATCCAATGGACGATAGCCTCGTCATTAAGGGAGGTAGTCTGTTGTCGAGATTTTTGTTACTCCAATGGATGGTAGCCTTGTCATTATGGAAGGTAGTCTGTCATTGAGATTTCTTTTACTCCAACGGCTGTAGCCTTGTCATTATGTAAGGTAGTCTGTTGTTCAGATTTTTGTTACTCCAATGGATGGTAGACATGTCATTATGGAAGGTAGTCTGTTGTCGTTATTTTTGTTATTTCAATGGATGGTAACCTTGTCATTATGGAAGGTAGTCTTTTTTCGAGATTTTTGTTACTCCAATGGATGGTAGCCTTGTCATTATTGGAGGTAGTCTATTGTTGATATCATTGTTACTCCAATGGATGATATCCTTGTCATTATTCAAGGTAGTCTGTTGTCTAGATTTTTGTTACTCCAATCGATAGTAGCCTTTTCATTATGGAAGGTAGTCTGTTATCGATATCTTTGTTACTCCAATGGATGATAGACTTGTCATTATGGAAAGTAAACTGTTGTCCAGATTTTTGTTACTCCAATTGATGGTGGCATTTTCATTATTGAAGGTAGTCTATTGTCGAGATTTTTCTTATTCCAATGGATGGTAGCCCTATCATTATGGAAGGTAGTTTTTTATCGAGATTTTTGTTACTCCAATGGATGGTAGCCTTGTCATTATGGAAGGTAGTCTATTGTCGAGATTTTTTTTATTCCAATGGATGGTAGCCTTTTCATTATGTAAGGTAGTTTTTTGTCGAGATTTTTGTTACTCCAATGGATGGTAGCCTTGTCATTATGGAAGGTAGTCTGTTGTCGAGATTTTTGTTACCCCAATGGATGTAGTCTTGTCATTATAGAAGGTTGTCTGTTGTCGATATGTTTGTTACTCCAATGAATGGTAGCCTTGTCATTATGGAAGGTAGTCTGTCGTTGAGATTTCTGTTACTCCAATGGATTGTAGCCTTGTCATTATGTAAGGTAGTCTGTTGTTCAAATTTTTGTTACTCTAATGGATGGTAGCCTTGACATTATGGAAGGTAGTCTATTGTCGATATCTTTGTTACTCCAATGGATAATAGCCTTGTCATTATGAAAGGTAGTATGTTGATCAGATTTTTGTTACTCCAATGGATAGTAGCCTTGTCATTATGGAAGGTATGCTATTGTCAAGATTTTTGTTATTCCAATGGATGGTAGCCTTATCATTATGGAAGGTAGTTTTTTATCGAGATTTTTGTTACTCCAATGGATGGTATCCTTGTCATTATGGAAGGTAGTTTATTGTCGAGATTTTTGTTATTCCAATGGATGGTAGCCTTGTCATTATGGAAGGCAGTTTTTTGTTGATATTTTTGTTACTCCAATGGATGGTATCCTCTTTATTATGGAAGGTAGTTTGTTGTCGAGATTTGTGTTACCCCAATGGATGTAGCCTTGTCATTATAGAAGGTAGTTTGTTGTCGATATTTTTGTTACTCCAATGAATGGTAGCCTTGTCGTTATGGAAGGTAGTCTGTCGTTGAGATTTCTGTTACTCCAATAGATTGTAGCCTTGTCATTATGTAAGGTAGTATGTTGTTCAGAATTTTGTTACTCCAATGGATGGTAGCCTTGTCATTATGGAAGGTAGTCTGTTGTCGATATCTTTGTTACTCCTATGGATGATAGCCTTGTCATTATGCAAGGTAGTCTGTTGTTCATATTTTTGTTACTCCAATGGATGGTAACCTTGTTATAATGGAAAGTAGTCTATTGTCGAGATTTTTGTTATTCGAATGGATAGTAGCCTTATCATTATGGAAGGTAGTTTTTTATCTAGATTTTTGTTACTCCAATGGATGGTAACGTTGTCATTATGGATGGTAGTATTTTGTCGAGATTTTTGTTACTCCAATGGATGGTAGCCTTGTCATTATTTAAGGTAGTCTATTGTCGATATCTTTGTTACTCCAATGGATGATAGCCTTGTCATTATGCAAGGTAGTCTGTTGTTCATATTTTTGTTACTCCAATGGATGGTAGCCTTGTCATAATGGAAAGTAGTCTATTGTCGAGATTTTTGTTATTCGAATGGATAGTAGCCTTATCATTATGGAAGGTAGTTTTTTATCTAGATTTTTGTTACTCCAATGGATGGTAGCCTTGTCATTATAGAAGGTAGTCTATTGTTGAGATTTTTGTTATTCCAATGGATGGTAGCCTTGTCATTATGGAAGGTAGTTTTTTGTCGATATTTTTGTTACTCCAATGAATAGTAGCCTTGTCATTATTGAAGGTAGTCTGTTGTCGAGATTTTTTTTTACCCCAATGGATGTAGCCTTGTCATTATAGAAGGTAGTTTGTTGTCGATATTTTTGTTACTCCAATGAATGGTAGCCTTGTCATTATGGAAGGTAGTTTGTCATTGAGATTTCTGTTACTCCAATGGATTGTAGCCTTGTGATTATGTAAGGTAGTCTGTTGTTCAAATTTTTGTTACTCCAATGGATGTTAGCCTTGTCATTATGGAAGGTAGTTTGTTGTCGAGATTTTTGTTATTCCAATGGATGGTAACCTTGTCATTATGGAAGGTAGTCTTTTGTCGAGTTTTTTGTTACTCCAATGGATGGTAGCCTTGTCATTATTGAAGGTAGTCTATTGTCGATATCTTTGTTACTCCAATGGATGATAGCCTTGTCATTATGGAAGGTAGTCTATTGTCGAGATTTTTGTTACTCCAATGGTTGGTATCCATGTCATTATGGAAGGTAGTTTCTTATTGATATCTTTGTTACTCGAATGGATGATAGCCTTGTCATTATGGAAGGTATTCTGTTGTCGACATTTCTGTTACTCCAATGGTTGGTAGCCTTGTCATTATGGAAGGTAGTTTGTTGTCGATATTTTTGTTACTCCAATGGATGGTAGCCTTGTCATTATGGAAGGTAGTCTGTCGTTGAGATTTCTTTTACTACAACGGATTGTAGCCTTTTCATTATGTAACGTAGTCTGTTGTTCAGATTTTTGTTACTCCAATGGATGGTAGACTTGTCATTATGGAAGGTAGTCTGTTGTCGTGATTTTTGTTATTCCAATGGATGGTAACCTTGTCATTATGGAAGGTAGTATTTTATCGAGATTTTTGTTACTCCAATGGATGGTAGCCTTGTCATTATTGAAGGTAGTCTATTGTCGATATCTTTGTTACTCCAATGGATGATAGCCTTGTCATTATGCAAGGTAGTCTGTTGTTCATATTTTTGTTACTCCAATGGATGGTAGCCTTGTCATTATGTAAGGTAGTCTATTGTCGAGATTTTTGTTATTCCAACGGATGATAGCCTTATCATTATGGAAGGTAGTTTTTTATCGAGATTTTTGTTACTCCAATGGATGGTAGCCTCGTCATTATGGAAGGTAGTCTGTTGTCGAGATTTTTGTTACCCCAATGGATGTAGCCTTGTCATTATAGAAGGTAGTCTGTTGTTGATATGTTTGTTACTCCAATGAATGGTAGCCTTGTCGTTATGGAAGGTAGTCTGTCGTTGAGATTTCTGTTAATTCAATGGATTTTAGGCTTGTCATTATGTAAGGTAGTCTGTTGTTCAAATTTTTGTTACTCCAATGGATGGTAGCCTTGTCATTATGGAAGGTAGTCTGTTGCATAGATTTTTGTTATTCCAATGGATGGTAACCTTGTCATTATGGAAGGTAGTCTGTTGCATAGATTTTTGTTATTCCAATGGATGGTAACCTTGTCATTATGGAAGGTAGTTTTTTATCGAAATTTTTGTTACTCCAATGGATGGTAGCCTCGTCATTATGGAAGGTAGTCTGTTGTCGATATTTTTGTTACCCCAATGGATGTATCCTTGTCATTATAGAAGGTTATCTGTTGTCGATATGTTTGTTACTCCAATGAATGCTAGCCTTGTCGTTATGGAAGGTAGTCTTTCATTGAGATTTCTGTTACTCCAATGGATTGTAGCCTTGTCATTATGTAAGGTAGTCTGTTGTTCAAATTTTTGTTACTCTAATGGATGCTAGCCTTGTCATTATGGAAGGTAGTCTGTTGTCGAGATTTTTGTTATTCCAAAGGATGGTAACCTTGTCATTATGGAAGGTAGTCTTTTGTGGAGATTTTTCTTCCTCCAATGGATGGTAGCCTTGTCATTATTGAAGGTAGTTTTTTATCGAGATCTTTGTTACTCCAACGGATGGTAGCCTTGTCATTATGCAAGGTAGTATGTTGTTCAGATTTTTGTTACTCCAATGGATGGTAGCCTTGACATTATGAAGGTAAGCTATTGTCGAGATTTTTGTTATTCCAATGAATGGTAGCCTTATCATTATGGAAGATAGTTTTTTATCGAGATTTTTGTCACTCCAATGGATGGTATCCTTGTCATTATGGAAGGTAGTTTATTGTCGAGATTTTTGTTATTCAAGTTGATGGTATCCTTGTCATTATGGAAGGTAGTTTTTTGTTGAGATTTTTGTTACTCCAATGGATGGTAGCCTTTTTATTATGGAAGGTAGTTTGTTATCGATATCTTTGTTACTCCAATGGATGATAGCCTTGTCATTATGGAAGGTAGTCTGTTGTCGAGATTTCTGTTACTCCAATGGTTGGTAGCCTTGTCATTATGGAAGGTAATTTGTTATCGATATCTTTGTTACTCCAATGGATGATAGCCTTGTCATTATGGAAGGTAGTTTGTTTTCGATATTTTTGGTACTCCAATGGATGGTAGCCTTGTCATTATGGAAGGTAGTATGTCGTTGAGATTTCTTTTACTACAACAGATTGTAGCCTTTTCATTATGTAACGTAGTCTGTTGTTCAGATTTTTGTTACTCCAATGGATGGTAGACTTGTCATTATGGAAGGTAGTCTGTTGTCGTGATTTTTGTTATTCCAATGGATGGTAACCTTGTCATTATGGAAGGTAGTATTTTATCGAGATTTTTGTTACTCCAATGGATGGTAGCCTTGTCATTATTGAAGGTAGTCTATTGTCGATATCTTTGCTACTCCAATGGATGATAGCCTTGTCATTATGCAAGGTAGTCTGTTGTTCATATTTTTGTTACTCCAATGGATGGTAGCCTTGTCATTATGTAAGGTAGTCTATTGTCGAGATTTTTGTTATTCCAATGGATGATAGCCTTATCATTATGGAAGGTAGTTTTTTATCGATATTTTTGTTACTCCAATGGATGGTAGCCTCGTCATTATGGAAGGTAGTCTGTTGTCGAGATTTTTGTTACCCCAATGAATGTAGCCTTGTCATTATAGAAGGTAGTCTGTTGTTGATATGTTTGTTACTCCAATGAATGGTAGCCTTGTCGTTATGGAAGGTAGTCTGTCGTTGAGATTTCTGTTAATCCAATGGATTTTAGCCTTGTCATTATGTAAGTTAGTCTGTTGTTCAAATTTTTGTTACTCCAATGGATGGTAGCCTTGTCATTATGGAAGGTAGTCTGTTGCATAGATTTTTGTTATTCCAATGGATGGTAACCTTGTCATTATGGAAGGTAGTTTTTTATCGAGATTTTTGTTACTCCAATGGATGGTAGCCTCGTCATTATGGAAGGTAGTCTGTTGTCGAGATTTTTGTTACCCCAATGGATGTAGCCTTGTCATTATAGAAGGTTATCTGTTGTCGATATGTTTGTTACTCCAATGAATGGTAGCCTTGTCGTTATAGAAAGTAGTCTGTCGTTGAGATTTCTGTTACTCCAATGGATTGTAGCCTTGTCATTATGTAAGGTAGTCTGTTGTTTAAATTTTTGTTACTCTAATGGATGCTAGCCTTGTCATTATGGAAGGTAGTCTGTTGTCGAGATTTTTGTTATTCCAAAGGATGGTAACCTTGTCATTATGGAAGGTAGTCTTTTGTCGAGATTTTTCTTCCTCCAATGGATGGTAGCCTTGTCATTATTGAAGGTAGTTTTTTATCGAGATCTTTGTTACTCCAATGGATGGTAGCCTTGTCATTATGCAAGGTAGTATGTTGTTCAGATTTTTGTTACTCCAATGGATGGTAGCCTTGACATTATGGAAAGTAAGCTATTGTCGAGATTTTTGTTATTCCAATGAATGGTAGCCTTATCATTATGGAAGATAAATTTTTATCGAGATTTTTGTCACTCCAATGGATGGTATCCTTGTCATTTTGGAAGGTAGTTTATTGTCGAGATTTTTGTTATTCAAGTTTATGGTATCCTTGTCATTATGGAAGGTAGTTTTCTGTTGAGATTTTTGTTACTCCAATGGATGGTAGCCTTTTTATTATGGAAGGTAGTTTGTTATCGATATCTTTGTTACTCCAATGGATGATAGCCTTGTCATTATGGAAGGTAGTCTGTTGTCGAGATTTCTGTTACTCCAATGGTTGGTAGCCTTGTCATTATGAAAGGTAATTTGTTATCGATATCTTTGTTACTCCAATGGATGATAGCCTTGTCATTATGGAAGGTAGTTTGTTTTCGATATTTTTGTTACTCCAATGGATGGTAGCCTTGTCATTATGGAAGGTAGTATGTCGTTGAGATTTCTTTTACTACAACAGATTGTAGCCTTTTCATTATGTAACGTAGTCTGTTGTTCAGATTTTTGTTACTCCAATGGATGGTAGACTTGTCATTATTGAAGGTAGTCTGTTGTCGTGATTTTTGTTATTCCAATGGATGGTAACCTTGTCATTATGGAAGGTAGTATTTTATCGAGGTTTTTGTTACTCCAATGGATGGTAGCCTTGTCATTATTGAAGGTAGTCTATTGTCGATATCTTTGTTACTCCAATGGATGATAGCCTTGTCATTATGCAAGGTAGTCTGTTGTTCAAATTTTTGTTACTCCAATGGATGGTAGCCTTGTCATTATGTAAGGTAGTCTATTGTCGAGATTTTTGTTATTCCAATAGATGATAGCCTTATTATTATGGAAGGTAGTTTTTTATCGATATTTTTGTTACTCCAATGGATGGTAGCCTCGTCATTATGGAAGGTAGTCTGTTGTCGAGATTTTTGTTACCCCAATGAATGTAGCCTTGTCATTATAGAAGGTAGTCTGTTGTTGATATGTTTGTTACTCCAATGAATGGTAGCCTTGTCGTTATGGAAGGTAGTCTGTCGTTGAGATTTCTGTTAATCCAATGGATTTTAGCCTTGTCATTATGTAAGGTAGTTTGTTGTTCAAATTTTTGTTACTCCAATGGATGGTAGCCTTGTCATTATGGAAGGTAGTCTGTTGCATAGATTTTTGTTATTCCAATGGATGGTAACCTTGTCATTATGGAAGGTAGGTTTTTATCGAGATTTTTGTTACTCCAATGGATGGTAGCCTCGTCATTATGGAAGGTAGTCTGTTGTCGAGATTTTTGTTACCCCAATGGATGTAGCATTGTCATTATAGAAGGTTATTTGTTGTCGATATGTTTATTACTCCAATTAATGGTAGCCTTGTCGTTATGGAAGGTAGTCTGTCGTTGATATTTCTGTTACTCCAATGGATTGTAGCCTTGTCATTATGTAAGGTAGTCTGTTGTTCAAATTTTTGTTACTCTAATGGATGCTAGCCTTGTCATTATGGAAGGTAGTCTGTTGTCGAGATTTTTGTTATTCCAATGAATGGTAGCCTTATCATTATGGAAGATAGTTTTTTATCGAGATTTTTGTCACTCCAATGGATTGTATCCTTGTCAGTATGGAAGGTAGTTTATTGTCGAGATTTTTGTTATTCAAGTTGATGGTATCCTTGTCATTATGGAAGGTAGTTTTCTGTTGAGATTTTTGTTACTCCAATGGATGGTAGCCTTTTTATTATGGAAGGTAGTTTGTTATCGATATCTTTGTTACTCCAATGGATGATAGCCTTGTCATTATGGAAGGTAGTCTGTTGTCGAGATTTCTGTTACTCCAATGGTTGGTAGCCTTGTCATTATGGAAGGTAATTTGTTATCGATATCTTTGTTACTCCAATGGATGATAGCCTTGTCATTATGGAAGGTAGTTTGTTTTCGATATTTTTGTTACTCCAATGGATGGTAGCCTTGTCATTATGGAAGGTAGTATGTCGTTGAGATTTCTTTTACTACAACAGATTGTAGCCTTTTCATTATGTAACGTAGTCTGTTGTTCAGATTTTTGTTACTCCAATGGATGGTAGACTTGTCATTATTGAAGGTAGTCTGTTGTCGTGATTTTTGTTATTCCAATGGATGGTAACCTTGTCATTATGGAAGGTAGTATTTTATCGAGATTTTTGTTACTCCAATGGATGGTAGCCTTGTCATTATTGAAGGTAGTCTATTGTCGATATCTTTGTTACTCCAATGGATGATAGCCTTGTCATTATGCAAGGTAGTCTGTTGTTCAAATTTTTGTTACTCCAATGGATGGTAGCCTTGTCATTATGTAAGGTAGTCTATTGTCGAGATTTTTGTTATTCCAATAGATGATAGCCTTATTATTATGGAAGGTAGTTTTTTATCGATATTTTTGTTACTCCAATGGATGGTAGCCTCGTCATTATGGAAGGTAGTCTGTTGTCGAGATTTTTGTTACCCCAATGAATGTAGCCTTGTCATTATAGAAGGTAGTCTGTTGTTGATATGTTTGTTACTCCAATGAATGGTAGCCTTGTCGTTATGGAAGGTAGTCTGTCGTTGAGATTTCTGTTAATCCAATGGATTTTAGCCTTGTCATTATGTAAGGTAGTTTGTTGTTCAAATTTTTGTTACTCCAATGGATGGT
Source organism: Vicia faba (assembly GCA_948472305.1). Taxonomy (NCBI): domain Eukaryota; kingdom Viridiplantae; phylum Streptophyta; class Magnoliopsida; order Fabales; family Fabaceae; genus Vicia; species Vicia faba. Next base: position 560,394,530 of record OX451739.1, read on the forward strand.
AGCCTTGTCATTATGGAAGGTAGTCTGTTGCATAGATTTTTGTTATTCCAATGGATGGTAACCTTGTCATTATGGAAGGTAGGTTTTTATCGAGATTTTTGTTACTCCAATGGATGGTAGCCTCGTCATTATGGAAGGTAGTCTGTTGTCGAGATTTTTGTTACCCCAATGGATGTAGCATTGTCATTATAGAAGGTTATTTGTTGTCGATATGTTTATTACTCCAATTAATGGTAGCCTTGTCGTTATGGAAGGTAGTCTGTCGTTGATATTTCTGTTACTCCAATGGATTGTAGCCTTGTCATTATGTAAGGTAGTCTGTTGTTCAAATTTTTGTTACTCTAATGGATGCTAGCCTTGTCATTATGGAAGGTAGTCTGTTGTCGAGATTTTTGTTATTCCAATGAATGGTAGCCTTATCATTATGGAAGATAGTTTTTTATCGAGATTTTTGTCACTCCAATGGATTGTATCCTTGTCATTATGGAAGGTAGTTTATCGTCGAGATTTTTGTTATTCAAGTTGATGGTATCCTTGTCATTATGGAAGGTAGTTTTCTGTTGAGATTTTTGTTACTCCAATGGATGGTAGCCTTTTTATTATGGAAGGTAGTTTGTTATCGATATCTTTGTTACTCCAATGGATGATAGCCTTGTCATTATGGAAGGTAGTCTGTTGTCGAGATTTCTGTTACTCCAATGGTTGGTAGCCTTGTCATTATGGAAGGTAATTTGTTATCGATATCTTTGTTACTCCAATGGATGATAGCCTTGTCATTATGGAAGGTAGTTTGTTTTCGATATTTTTGTTACTCCAATGGATGGTAGCCTTGTCATTATGGAAGGTAGTATGTCGTTGAGATTTCTTTTACTACAACAGATTGTAGCCTTTTCATTATGTAACGTAGTCTGTTGTTCAGATTTTTGTTACTCCAATGGATGGTAGACTTGTCATTATGGAAGGTAGTCTGTTGTCGTGATTTTTGTTATTCCAATGGATGGTAACCTTGTCATTATGGAAGGTAGTATTTTATCGAGATTTTTGTTACTCCAATGGATGGTAGCCTTGTCATTATTGAAGGTAGTGTATTGTCGATATCTTTGCTACTCCAATGGATGATAGCCTTGTCATTATGCAAGGTAGTCTGTTGTTCATATTTTTGTTACTCCAATGGATGGTAGCCTTGTCATTATGTAAGGTAGTCTATTGTCGAGATTTTTGTTATTTCAATGGATGATAGCCTTATCATTATGTAAGGTAGTTTTTTATCGATATTTTTGTTACTCCAATGGATGGTAGCCTCGTCATTATGGAAGGTAGTCTGTTGTCGAGATTTTTGTTACCCCAATGAATGTAGCCTTGTCATTATAGAAGGTAGTCTGTTGTTGATATGTTTGTTACTCCAATGAATGGTAGCCTTGTCGTTATGGAAGGTAGTCTGTCGTTGAGATTTCTGTTAATCCAATGGATTTTAGCCTTGTCATTATGTAAGTTAGTCTGTTGTTCAAATTTTTGTTACTCCAATGGATGGTAGCCTTGTCATTATGGAAGGTAGTCTGTTGCATATATTTTTGTTATTCCAATGGATGGTAACCTTGTCATTATGGAAGGTAGTTTTTTATCGAGATTTTTGTTACTCCAATGGATGGTAGCCTCGTCATTATGGAAGGTAGTCTGTTGTCGAGATTTTTGTTACCCCAATGGATGTAGCCTTGTCATTATAGAAGGTTATCTGTTGTCGATATGTTTGTTACTCCAATGAATGGTAGCCTTGTCGTTATAGAAAGTAGTCTGTCGTTGAGATTTCTGTTACTCCAATGGATTGTAGCCTTGTCATTATGTAAGGTAGTCTGTTGTTTAAATTTTTGTTACTCTAATGGATGCTAGCCTTGTCATTATGGAAGGTAGTCTGTTGTCGAGATTTTTTTTATTCCAAAGGATGGTAACCTTGTCATTATGGAAGGTAGTCTTTTGTCGAGATGTTTCTTCCTCCAATGGATGGTAGCCTTGTCATTATTGAAGGTAGTTTTTTATCGAGATCTTTGTTACTCCAATGGATGGTAGCCTTGTCATTATGCAAGGTAGTATGTTGTTCAGATTTTTGTTACTCCAATGGATGGTAGCCTTGACATTATGGAAAGTAAGCTATTGTCGAGATTTTTGTTATTCCAATGAATGGTAGCCTTATCATTATGGAAGATAAATTTTTATCGAGATTTTTGTCACTCCAATGGATGGTATCCTTGTCATTTTGGAAGGTAGTTTATTGTCGAGATTTTTGTTATTCAAGTTTATGGTATCCTTGTCAGTATGGAAGGTAGTTTTCTGTTGAGATTTTTGTTACTCCAATGGATGGTAGCCTTTTTATTATGGAAGGTAGTTTGTTATCGATATCTTTGTTACTCCAATGGATGATAGCCTTGTCATTATGGAAGGTAGTCTGTTGTCGAGATTTCTGTTACTCCAATGGTTGGTAGCCTTGTCATTATGAAAGGTAATTTGTTATCGATATCTTTGTTACTCCAATGGATGATAGCCTTGTCATTATGGAAGGTAGTTTGTTTTCGATATTTTTGTTACTCCAATGGATGGTAGCCTTGTCATTATGGAAGGTAGTATGTCGTTGAGATTTCTTTTACTACAACAGATTGTAGCCTTTTCATTATGTAACGTAGTCTGTTGTTCAGATTTTTGTTACTCCAATGGATGGTAGACTTGTCATTATTGAAGGTAGTCTGTTGTCGTGATTTTTGTTATTCCAATGGATGGTAACCTTGTCATTATGGAAGGTAGTATTTTATCGAGATTTTTGTTACTCCAATGGATGGTAGCCTTGTCATTATTGAAGGTAGTCTATTGTCGATATCTTTGTTACTCCAATGGATGATAGCCTTGTCATTATGCAAGGTAGTCTGTTGTTCAAATTTTTGTTACTCCAATGGATGGTAGCCTTGTCATTATGTAAGGTAGTCTATTGTCGATATTTTTGTTATTCCAATGGATGATAGCCTTATTATTATGGAAGGTAGTTTTTTATCGATATTTTTGTTACTCCAATGCATGGTAGCCTCGTCATTATGGAAGGTAGTCTGTTGTCGAGATTTTTGTTACCCCAATGAATGTAGCCTTGTCATTATAGAAGGTAGTCTGTTGTTGATATGTTTGTTACTCCAATGAATGGTAGCCTTGTCGTTATGGAAGGTAGTCTGTCGTTGAGATTTCTGTTAATCCAATGGATTTTAGCCTTGTCATTATGTAAGGTAGTTTGTTGTTCAAATTTTTGTTACTCCAATGGATGGTAGCCTTGTCATTATGGAAGGTAGTCTGTTGCATAGATTTTTGTTATTCCAATGGATGGTAACCTTGTCATTATGGAAAGTAGGTTTTTATCGAGATTTTTGTTACTCCAATGGATGGTAGCCTCGTCATTATGGAAGATAGTCTGTTGTCGAGATTTTTGTTACCCCAATGGATGTAGCATTGTCATTATAGAAGGTTATTTGTTGTCGATATGTTTATTACTCCAATTAATGGTAGCCTTGTCGTTATGGAAGGTAGTCTGTCGTTGAGATTTCTGTTACTCCAATGGATTGTAGCCTTGTCATTATGTAAGGTAGTCTGTTGTTCAAATTTTTGTTACTCTAATGGATGCTAGCCTTGTCATTATGGAAGGTAGTCTGTTGTCGAGATTTTTGTTATTCCAATGAATGGTAGCCTTATCATTATGGAAGATAGTTTTTTATCGAGATTTTTGTCACTCCAATGGATTGTATCCTTGTCATTATGGAAGGTAGTTTATTGTCCAGATTTTTGTTATTCAAGTTGATGGTATCCTTGTCATTATGGAAGGTAGTTTTCTGTTGAGATTTTTGTTACTCCAATGGAAGGTGGCCTTTTTATTATGGAAGGTAGTTTGTTATCGATATCTTTGTTACTGCAATGGATGATAGCCTTGTCATTATGGAAGGTAGTCTGTTGTCGAGATTTCTGTTACTCCAATGGTTGGTAGCCTTGTCATTATGAAAGGTAATTTGTTATCGATATCTTTGTTACTCCAATGGATGATAGCCTTGTCATAATGGAAGGTAGTTTGTTTTTGATATTTTTGTTACTCCAATGGATGGTAGCCTTGTCATTATGGAAGGTAGTATGTCGTTGAGATTTCTTTTACTACAACAGATTGTAGCCTTTTCATTATGTAACGTAGTCTGTTGTTCAGATTTTTGTTACTCCAATGGATGGTAGACTTGTCATTATGGAAGGTAGTCTGTTGTCTTGATTTTTGTTATTCCAATGGATGGTAACCTTGTCATTATGGAAGGTAGTATTTTATCGAGATTTTTGTTACTCCAATGGATGGTAGCCTTGTCATTAATGAAGGTAGTCTATTGTCGATATCTTTGTTACTCCAATGGATGATAGCCTTGTCATTATGCAAGGTAGTCTGTTGTTCAGATTTTTGTTACTCCAATGGATGGTAGCCTTGTCATTATGTAAGGTAGTCTATTGTCGAGTATTTTGTTATTCCAATGGATGATAGCCTTATCATTATGGAAGGTAGTTTTTAATCGATATTTTTGTTACTCCAATGGATGGTAGCCTCGTCATTATGGAAGGTAGTCTATTGTCGAGATTTCTGTTACCCCATTGAATGTAGCCTTGTCATTATAGAAGGTAGTCTGTTGTTGATATGTTTGTTACTCCAATGAATGGTAGCCTTGTCGTTATGGAAGGTAGTCTGTCGTTGAGATTTCTGTTAATCCAATGGATTTTAGCCTTGTCATTATGTAAGGTAGTCTGTTGTTCAAATTTTTGTTACTCCAATGGATGGTAGCCTTGTCATTATGGAAGGTAGTCTGTTGCATAGATTTTTGTTATTCCAATGGATGGTAACCTTGTCATTATGGAAAGTAGGTTTTTATCGAGATTTTTGTTACTCCAATGGATGGTAGCCTCGTCATTATGGAAGGTAGTCTGTTGTCGAGATTTTTGTTACCCCAATGGATGTAGCATTGTCATTATAGAAGGTTATCTGTTGTCGATATGTTTATTACTCCAATGAATGGTAGCCTTGTCGTTATGGAAGGTAGTCTGTCGTTGAGATTTCTGTTACTCCAATGGATTGTAGCCTTGTCATTATGTAAGGTAGTCTGTTGTTCAAATTTTTGTTACTCTAATGGATGCTAGCCTTGTCATTATGGAAGGTAGTCTGTTGTCGAGATTTTTGTTATTCCAATGAATGGTAGCCTTATCATTATGGAAGATAGTTTTTTATCGAGATTTTTGTCACTCCAATGGATTGTATCCTTGTCATTATGGAAGGTAGTTTATTGTCGAGATTTTTGTTATTCAAGTTGATGGTATCCTTGTCATTATGGAAGGTAGTTTTCTGTTGAGATTTTTGTTACTCCAATGGAAGGTGGCCTTTTTATTATGGAAGGTAGTTTGTTATCGATATCTTTGTTACTGCAATGGATGATAGCCTTGTCATTATGGAAGGTAGTCTGTTGTCGAGATTTCTGTTACTCCAATGGTTGGTAGCCTTGTCATTATGAAAGGTAATTTGTTATCGATATCTTTGTTACTCCAATGGATGATAGCCTTGTCATAATGGAAGGTAGTTTGTTTTCGATATTTTTGTTACTCCAATGGATGGTAGCCTTGTCATTATGGAAGGTAGTATGTCGTTGAGATTTCTTTTACTACAACAGATTGTAGCCTTTTCATTATGTAACGTAGTCTGTTGTTCAGATTTTTGTTACTCCAATGGATGGTAGACTTGTCATTATGGAAGGTAGTCTGTTGTCGTGATTTTTGTTATTCCAATGGATGGTAACCTTGTCATTATGGAAGGTAGTATTTTATCGAGATTTTTGTTACTCCAATGGATGGTAGCCTTGTCATTAATGAAGGTAGTCTATTGTCGATATCTTTGTTACTCCAATGGATGATAGCCTTCTCATTATGCAAGGTAGTCTGTTGTTCAGATTTTTGTTACTCCAATGGATGGTAGCCTTGTCATTATGTAAGGTAGTCTATTGTCGAGTATTTTGTTATTCCAATGGATGATAGCCTTATCATTATGGAAGGTAGTTTTTTATCGATATTTTTGTTACTCCAATGGATGGTAGCCTCGTCATTATGGAAGGTAGTCTGTTGTCGAGATTTCTGTTACCCCATTGAATGTAGCCTTGTCATTATAGAAGGTAGTCTGTTGTTGATATGTTTGTTACTCCAATGAATGGTAGCCTTGTCGTTATGGAAGGTAGTCTGTCGTTGAGATTTCTGTTAATCCAATGGATTTTAGCCTTGTCATTATGTAAGGTAGTCTGTTGTTCAAATTTTTGTTACTCCAATGGATGGTAGCCTTGTCATTATGGAAGGTAGTCTTTTGCATAGATTTTTGTTATTCCAATGGATGGTAACCTTGTCATTATGGAAGGTAGTTTTTATCGAGATTTTTGTTACTCCAATGGATGGTAGCCTCGTCATTATGGAAGGTAGTTTGTTGTCGAGATTTTTGTTACCCCAATGGATGTAGCCTTGTCATTATAGAAGGTTATCTGTTGTCGATATGTTTATTACTCCAATGAATGGTAGCCTTGTCGTTATGGAAGGTAGTCTGTCATTGAGATTTCTGTTACTCCAATAGATTGTAGCCTTGTCATTATGTAAGGTAGTTTGTTGTTCAAATTTTTGTTACTCTAATGGATGCTAGCCTTGTCATTATGGAAGGTAGTTTGTTGTCAAGATTTTTGTTATTCCAAAGGATGGTAACCTTGTCATTATGGAAGGTAGTCTTTTGTGGAGATTTTTCTTCCTCCAATGGAAGGTAGCCTTGTCATTATTGAAGGTAGTTTTTTATAGAGATCTTTGTTACTCCAATGGATGGTAGCCTTGTCATTATGCAAGGTAGTATGTTGTTCAGATTTTTGTTACTCCAATGGATGGTAGCCTTGACATTATGGAAGGTAAGCTATTGTCGAGATTTTTGTTATTCCAATGAATGGTAGCCTTATCATTATGGAAGATAGTTTTTTATCGAGATTTTTGTCACTACAATGGATGGTATCCTTGTCATTATGGAAGGTAGTTTATTGTCGAGATTTTTGTTATTCAAGTTGATGGTATCCTTGTCATTATGGAAGGTAGTTTTCTGTTGAGATTTTTGTTACTCCAATGGATGGTAGCCTTTTTATTATGGAAGGTAGTTTGTTATCGATATCTTTGTTACTCCAATGGATGATAGCCTTGTCATTATGGAAGGTAGTCTGTTGTCGAGATTTCTGTTACTCCAATGCGTGGTAGCCTTGTCATTATGGAAGGTAATTTGTTATCGATATCTTTGTTACTCCAATGGATGATAGCCTTGTCATTATGGAAGGTAGTTTGTTTTCAATATTTTTGTTACTCCAATGGATGGTAGCCTTGTCATTATGGAAGGTAGTATGTCGTTGAGATTTCTTTTACTACAACAGATTGTAGCCTTTTCATTATGTAACGTAGTCTGTTGTTCAGATTTTTGTTACTCCAATGGATGGTAGACTTGTCATTATGGAAGGTAGTCTGTTGTCGTGATTTTTGTTATTCCAATGGATGGTAACCTTGTCATTATGGAAGGTAGTATTTTATCGAGATTTTTGTTACTCCAATGGATGGTAGCCTTGTCATTATTGAAGGTAGTCTATTGTCGATATCTTTGTTACTCCAATGGATGATAGCCTTGTCATTATGCAAGGTAGTCTGTTGTTCAAATTTTTGTTACTCCAATGGATGGTAGCCTTGTCATTATGGAAGGTAGTCTATTGTCGAGATTTTTGTTATTCCAATTGATGATAGCCTTATCATTATGGAAGGTAGTTTTTTATCGAGATTTTTGTTACTCCAATGGATGGTAGCCTTGTCATTATGGAAGGTAGTCTGTTGTCGAGATTTTTGTTACCCGAATGGATGTAGCCTTGTCATTATAGAAGGTAGTCTGTTGTTGATATGTTTGTTACTCCAATGAATGGTAGCCTTGTCGTTATGGAACGTAGTTTGTCGTTTAGATTTCTGTTAATCCAATGGATTTTAGCCTTGTCATTATGTAAGGTAGTCTATTGTTCAAATTTTTGTTACTCCAATGGATGGTAGCCTTGTCATTATGGAAGGTAGTCTGTTGCATAGATTTTTTTTATTCCAATGGATGGTAACCTTGTCATTATGGAAGGGAGTCTTTTTTAAAGATTTTTGTTACTCCAATGGATGGTAGCCTTGTAATTATGGAAGGTAGTCTGTTGTCGAGATTTTTGTTACCCCAATGGATAAGCCTTGTCATTATAGAAGGTAGTCTGTTTTCGATATGTTTGTTACTCCAATGAATTGTAGCCTTGTCGTTATGGAAGGTAGTTTTTTGTTCAAATTTTTGTTACTCCAATGGATGGTACCCTTTTCATTATGGAAGGTAGTCTGTTGTCGAGATTTTTGTTATTCCAATGGATGGTAACCTTGTCATTATGGAATGTAGTCTTTTGTCTAGATTTTTGTTACTCCAATGGATTGTAGCCTTGTCATTATTGAAGGTATTCTATTGTTGACATCATTGTTACTCCAATGGATGATAGCCTTGTCATTATGGAAGGTAGTCTGTTGTCGATATTTTTGTTACTCCAATGGATAGTAGCCTTTTCATTATGGAAGGTAGTATGTTATCGATATCTTTGTTACTCCAATGGATGATAGCCTTGTCATTATGGAAGGTAAACTGTTGTCGAGATTTTTGTTACTCTAATGGATGGTAGCATTGTCATTATTGAAGGTAGTCTATTATCGATATCTTTGATACTCCAATGGATGATAGCCTTGTCATAATGTAAGGTAGTATGTTGTCGAGATTTTTCATATTCCAATGGATGGTAGCCTTATCATTATGGAAGGTAGTTTTTTATCGAGATTTTTGTTACTCCAATGGATGGTAGCCTTGTCATTATGGAAGGTAGTCTATTGTCGAGATTTTTTTTATTCCAATGGATGGTAGCCTTGTCATTATGGAAGGTAGTTTTTTGTCTAGATTTTTGTTACTCCAATGGATGGTAGCCTTGTAATTATGGAAGGTAGTCTGTTGTCGAGATTTTTGTTACCCCAATGGATGTAGCCTTGTCATTATAGAAGGTAGTCTGTTGTCGATATGTTTGTTACTCCAATGAATTGTAGCCTTGTCGTTATGGAAGGTAGTTTTTTGTTCAAATTTTTGTTACTCCAATGGATGGTACCCTTTTCATTATGGAAGGTAGTCTGTTGTCGAGATTTTTGTTATTCCAATGGATGGTAACCTTGTCATTATGGAATGTAGTCTTTTGTCTAGATTTTTGTTACTCCAATGGATTGTAGCCTTGTCATTATTGAAGGTATTCTATTGTTGACATCATTGTTACTCCAATGGATGATAGCCTTGTCATTATGGAAGGTAGTCTGTTGTCGATATTTTTGTTACTCCAATGGATAGTAGCCTTTTCATTATGGAAGGTAGTATGTTATCGATATCTTTGTTACTCCAATGGATGATAGCCTTGTCATTATGGAAGGTAAACTGTTGTCGAGATTTTTGTTACTCTAATGGATGGTAGCATTGTCATTATTGAAGGTAGTCTATTATCGATATCTTTGATACTCCAATGGATGATAGCCTTGTCATAATGTAAGGTAGTATGTTGTCGAGATTTTTCATATTCCAATGGATGGTAGCCTTATCATTATGGAAGGTAGTTTTTTATCGAGATTTTTGTTACTCCAATGGATGGTAGCCTTGTCATTATGGAAGGTAGTCTATTGTCGAGATTTTTTTTATTCCAATGGATGGTAGCCTTGTCATTATGGAAGGTAGTTTTTTGTCTAGATTTTTGTTACTCCAATGGATGGTAGCCTTGTCATTATGGAACATAGTCTGTTGTCGAGATTTTTGTTACCCCAATGGATGTAGCCTTGTCATTATAGAAGGTAGTCTGTTGTCGATATGTTTGTTACTCCAATGAATGGTAGCCTTGTCGTTATGGAAGGTAGTCTGTCGTTGAGATTTCTGTTACTCCAATGGATTGTAGCCTTGTCATTATGTAAGGTAGTTTGTTGTTCAAATTTTAGTTATTTTAATGGATGGTAGCCTTGTCATTATGTAAGTTAGTCTATTGTTCCAATTTTTGTTACTCAAATGGATGGTAGCCTTGTCATTATGGAAGGTAGTCTGTTGTCGAGATTTTTGTTATTCCAATGGATGGTAGCCTTGTCAGTATGGAAGGTAGTCTATTGTCGATATCTTTGTTACTCCAATGGATGGTAGCCTTGTCATTATTGAAGGTAGTCTATTGTCGATATCTTTGTTACTCCAATTGATGATAGCCTTGTCATTATGCAAGGTAGTCTGTTGTTCAGATTTTTGTTACTCCAATGGATGGTAGCCTTGTCATTATGGAAGGTAGTCTATTGTCGAGATGTTTGTTATTCTAATGGATGGTTGCCTTATCATTATGGATGGTAGTATTTTATGGAGATTTTTGTTACTCCAATGGATGGTAGCCTTGTCATTATGGAAGGTAGTCTGTTTTCGAGATTTTTGTTACCCCAATGGATGTATCCTTGTCATTATAGAAGGTAGTCTATTTTCGATATTTTTGTACTCCAATGAATGGTAGACTTGTCGTTATGGAAGGTAGTTTTTCGTTGAGATTTTTGTTACTCCAATGGATTGTAGCCTTGTAATTATGTAAGGTAATCTGTTGTTCAAATTTTTGTTACTCCAATGGATGGTAGCCTTGTCATTATGGAAGGTAGTCTGTTGTCGAGATTTTTGTTACCCCAATGGATGTATCCTTGTCATTATAGAAGGTAGTCTATTTTCGATATTTTTGTACTCCAATGAATGGTAGACTTGTCGTTATGGAAGGTAGTTTTTCGTTGAGATTTTTGTTACTCCAATGGATTGTAGTCTTGTAATTATGTAAGGTAGTCTGTTGTTCAAATTTTTGTTAATCCAATGGATGGTAGCCTTGTCATTAAGGAAGGTAGTCTGTTGTCGAGATTTTTGTTATTCCAATGGATGGTAACCTTGTCATTATGGAAGGTAGTCTTTTTTCGAGATTTTTGTTACTCCAATGGATGGTAGCCTTGTCATTATGAAAGGTAGTCTATTGTCGAGGTTTTTATTATTCTAATGGATGGTAGACTTGTCATTATGGAAGGTAGTTTTTTGTCGAGATTTATGTTACTCCAATGGATGGTAGCCTTTTCATTATGGATGGTAGTCTGTTGTCGATAGTTTTGTCAGCCCTATGGATGTAGCCTTGTCATGTTAAAAGGTAGTTTGTCGTTGATATTTCTGTAACTCCAATGGGTTGTAGCCTTCTCATTATGTAAGGTAGTTTGTTGTTCAAATTTTTGTTACCCCAATGGATGGTATCCTTGTCATTATGGAAGGTAGTCTGTTGTCGAGATTTTTCTTATTCCAATGGATGGTAACCTTGTCATTATGGAATGTATTGTTTTGCCAATATTTTTGTTACTCCAATGGATGGTAGCATTGTCATTATTGAAGGTAGTCTATTGTCGATATCTTTGTTACTCTAATGGATGATAGCCTTGTCATTATGCAAGGTAGTCTGTTGTTCAGATTTTTGTTACTCCAATGGATGGTATCCTTGTCATTATGAAAATTAGTCTATTGTCGAGATGTTTGTTATTCCAATGGATGGTAGCCTTATCATTATGGAAGGTAGTTTTTTATAGAGATTTTTATTACTCCAATGGAAGGTAGCCTTGTCATTATGGAAGGTAGTGTGTTGTCGAGATTTTTTTTACTTCAATGGATGTATCCTTGTCATTATAGAAGGTAGTCCGTTGTCGATATTTTTGTTACTCCAATGAAAGGTAGCCTTGTCGTTATGGAAGGTAGTCTGTCGTTGAGATTTTTGTTACTCCAATGGATTGTAGCCTTGTCATTATGTAAGGTAGTCTGTTGTTCAAATTTTTGTTACTCCAATGGATGGTAGCCTTGTCATTATGGAAGGTAGTCTGTTGTCGAGATTTTTGTTTTTCCAATGGATGGTAACCTTGTCATTATGGAACATAGTCTTTTGTAGAGATTTTTGTTACTCTAATGGATGGTAGCCTTGTCATTATTGAAGGTAGTCTATTATCGATATCTTTGTTACTCCAATGGATGATAGCCTTGTCATTATGCAAGGTAGTCTGTTGTTCATATTTTTGTTACTCCAATGGATGGTAGCCTTGTCATTATGGAAGGTAGTCTAATGTGGAGATGTTTGTTAATCCAATGGATGGTAGCCTTTTCATTATGGAAGGTAGTTTTTTATGGAGATTTTTGTTACTCTAATGGATGGTAGCCTTGTAATTATGGAAGGTAGTCTGTTGTCGAGATTTTTGTTACCCCAATGGATGTATCCTTGTCATTATAGAAGGTAGTCTGTTGTCGATATTATTGTTACTCCAATGAATGGTAGCCTTGTCGTTATGGAAGGTAGTATTTTGTCGAGATTTTTGTTACTCCAATGGATAGTAGCCTTGTCATTATGGAATGTAGTCTATTGTCGATATCTTTTTTAATCGAATTGATGACAGCCTTGTAATCATTCTAGGCTGTTGTTCATATTTTTGTTACTCCAATGGATGGTTGCATTGTCATTATGGAAGGTAGTCTATTGTCGATATTTTTATTATTCCAATGGATGGTAGCCTTATAATTATGAAAGGTAGTTTTTTGTCAAGATTTTTGTTACTCCAATGGACGGTAGCCTTGTCATTATGGAAGGTAGTTTGTTGTCGAGATTTTTGTTACCCCAATGGATGTAGCCTTGTCATTATAGAAGGTAGTCTGTTATCGATATTTTTTCTACTCGAATGGATTGTAGCCTTGTAATTATGGAAGGTAGTATGTTGTTCAGATTTTTTTTATTCCAAAGGATGGTAGCCTTGTCATTAAGGAAGGTAGTCTGTTGTTGAGATTTTTGTTATTCCATTGGATGGTAGCCTTGTCATTACGGAAGGTAGTCTATTGTCGAGATTTTTGTTATTCCAAAGGATGGTAGCCTTGTCATTATGGAAGGTAGTATTTTGTCAATATTTTTGTTACTCCAATGGATGGTAGCCTCGTCATTATTGAAGGTAGTCTATTATCGATATCTTTGTTACTCCAATGGATGGTAGCCTTGTCTTTATGGAAGGTATTCTGTTGTCGAGATTTTTGTTACCCCAATGGATGGTAGCCTTATAATTATGGAAGGTAGTCGATTGTCGAGATTTTTGTTATTCCAATGGATGGTAGCCTTATCATTATGGAAGGTAGTTTTTTATCGAGATTTTTGTTACTCCAATGGATGGTAGACTTGTCATTATGGAAGGTAGTCTGTTGTCGTGATTTTTGTTATTCCAATGGATGGTAGCCTTTTCATTATGGAAGGTAGTTTTTTGTCGAGATTTTTGGTACTCCAATGGACGGTAGCCTTGTCATTATTGAAGGTAGTCTATTGTCGATATCTTTGTTACTCCAATGGATGATAGCCTTGTCATTATGCAAGGTAGTCTGTTGTTCAAATTTTTGTTACTCCAATGGATGGTAGCCTTGTCATTATGGAAGGTAGTCTATTGTCGAGATTTTTGTTATTCCAATTGATGATAGCCTTATCATTATGGAAGGTAGTTTTTTATCGAGATTTTTGTTACTCCAATGGATGGTAGCCTTGTCATTATGGAAGGTAGTCTGTTGTCGAGATTTTTGTTACCCGAATGGATGTAGCCTTGTCATTATAGAAGGTAGTCTGTTGTTGATATGTTTGTTACTCCAATGAATGGTAGCCTTGTCGTTATGGAACGTAGTTTGTCGTTTAGATTTCTGTTAATCCAATGGATTTTAGCCTTGTCATTATGTAAGGTAGTCTGTTGTTCAAATTTTTGTTACTCCAATGGATGGTAGCCTTGTCATTATGGAAGGTAGTCTGTTGCATAGATTTTTTTTATTCCAATGGATGGTAACCTTGTCATTATGGAAGGGAGTCTTTTTTAAAGATTTTTGTTACTCCAATGGATGGTAGCCTTGTAATTATGGAAGGTAGTCTGTTGTCGAGATTTTTGTTACCCCAATGGATAAGCCTTGTCATTATAGAAGGTAGTCTGTTTTCGATATGTTTGTTACTCCAATGAATTGTAGCCTTGTCGTTATGGAAGGTAGTTTTTTGTTCAAATTTTTGTTACTCCAATGGATGGTACCCTTTTCATTATGGAAGGTAGTCTGTTGTCGAGATTTTTGTTATTCCAATGGATGGTAACCTTGTCATTATGGAATGTAGTCTTTTGTCTAGATTTTTGTTACTCCAATGGATTGTAGCCTTGTCATTATTGAAGGTATTCTATTGTTGACATCATTGTTACTCCAATGGATGATAGCCTTGTCATTATGGAAGGTAGTCTGTTGTCGATATTTTTGTTACTCCAATGGATAATAGCCTTTTCATTATGGAAGGTAGTATGTTATCGATATCTTTGTTACTCCAATGGATGATAGCCTTGTCATTATGGAAGGTAAACTGTTGTCGAGATTTTTGTTACTCTAATGGATGGTAGCATTGTCATTATTGAAGGTAGTCTATTATCGATATCTTTGATACTCCAATGGATGATAGCCTTGTCATAATGTAAGGTAGTATGTTGTCGAGATTTTTCATATTCCAATGGATGGTAGCCTTATCATTATGGAAGGTAGTTTTTTATCGAGATTTTTGTTACTCCAATGGATGGTAGCCTTGTCATTATGGAAGGTAGTCTATTGTCGAGATTTTTTTTATTCCAATGGATGGTAGCCTTGTCATTATGGAAGGTAGTTTTTTGTATAGATTTTTGTTACTCCAATGGATGGTAGCCTTGTCATTATGGAACATAGTCTGTTGTCGAGATTTTTGTTACCCCAATGGATGTAGCCTTGTCATTATAGAAGGTAGTCTGTTGTCGATATGTTTGTTACTCCAATGAATGGTAGCCTTGTCGTTATGGAAGGTAGTCTGTCGTTGAGATTTCTGTTACTCCAATGGATTGTAGCCTTGTCATTATGTAAGGTAGTTTGTTGTTCAAATTTTAGTTATTTTAATGGATGGTAGCCTTGTCATTATGGAAGGTAGTTTGTTGTCGAGATTTTTGTTTTCCAATGGATGGTAACCTTGTCATTATGGAAGGTAGTCTTTTGTCAAGATTTTTGTTACTCAAATGGATGGCAGCCTTGTAATTATTGATGGTAGTCTATTGTCGATATCTTTGTTACTCCAATGGATGATAGACTTGCAATTATGCAAGGTAGTTTGTTGTTTAGATTTTTGTTACTCCAATGGATGGTAGCCTTGTCAGTATGGAAGGTAGTTTTTTGTCAAAATTTTTGTTACTCAAATGGATGGTAGCCTTGTCATTATAGAAGGTAGTCTGTTGTCGATATGTTTGTCACTCCAATGAATGGTAGCCTTGTCGTTATGGAAGGTAGTCTCTCGTTGAGATTTCTGTTACTCCAATGGATTGTAGCCTTGTCATTATGTAAGGTAGTCTGTTGTTCAGATTTTTTTTACTCCAATGGATGGTAGCCTTGTCATTATGGAATGTAGTCTGTTGTCGAGATTTTTGTTATTCCAATGGATGGTAACCTTGTCATTATGGAAGGCAGTATGTTGTCGAGATTTTTTTTACTCCAATGGATGGTAGCCTTGTAATTATTGAAGGTAGTCTATTTTCGATATATTTGTTAATCCAATGGATGATAGCCTTGTCATTATGCAAGGTAGTCTGTTGTTCAGATTTTTGTTACTCTAATGGATGGTAGCCTTGTCAATATGGAAGCTAGTCTATTGTCGAGATTTATGTTATTCCAATGGATGGGAGCCTTGTCATTATGGAAGGTCGCTTTTTGTCGAGATTTTTGTTACTCCATTGGATGGTAGCCTTTTCATTATGGATGGTAGTATGTTGTCAATATTTTTGTTACCCTAATGGATGTAGCCTTGTCATTATAAAAGGTAGTCTGTTGTCGATATTTTTGTTACTCCAATGAATGGTAGCCTTGTCATTATGGAAGGTAGTCTGTCGTTGAGATTTCTGTAACTCCAATGGATTGGTGACTTGTCATTATGTAAGTTAGTCTATTGTTCCAATTTTTGTTACTCAAATGGATGGTAGCCTTGTCATTATGGAAGGTAGTCTGTTGTCGAGATTTTTGTTATTCCAATGGATGGTAACCTTGTCATTATGGAAGGTAGTCTTTTGTCGAGATTTTTGTTACTCCAATGGATGGTAGCCTTGTCATTATTGAAGGTAGTCTATTGTCGATATCTTTGTTACTCCAATTGATGATAGCCTTGTCATTATGCAAGGTAGTCTGTTGTTCAGATTTTTGTTACTCCAATGGATGGTAGCCTTGTCATTATGGAAGGTAGTCTATTGTCGAGATGTTTGTTATTCTAATGGATGGTTGCCTTATCATTATGGATGGTAGTATTTTATGGAGATTTTTGTTACTCCAATGGATGGTAGCCTTGTCATTATGGAAGGTAGTCTGTTTTCGAGATTTTTGTTACCCCAATGGATGTATCCTTGTCATTATAGAAGGTAGTCTATTTTCGATATTTTTGTACTCCAATGAATGGTAGACTTGTCGTTATGGAAGGTAGTTTTTCGTTGAGATTTTTGTTACTCCAATGGATTGTAGCCTTGTAATTATGTAAGGTAGTCTGTTGTTCAAATTTTTGTTACTCCAATGGATGGTAGCCTTGTCATTATGGAAGGTAGTCTGTTGTCGAGATTTTTGTTACCCCAATGGATGTATCCTTGTCATTATAGAAGGTAGTCTATTTTCGATATTTTTGTACTCCAATGAATGGTAGACTTGTCGTTATGGAAGGTAGTTTTTCGTTGAGATTTTTGTTACTCCAATGGATTGTAGTCTTGTAATTATGTAAGGTAGTCTGTTGTTCAAATTTTTGTTAATCCAATGGATGGTAGCCTTGTCATTAAGGAAGGTAGTCTGTTGTCGAGATTTTTGTTATTCCAATGGATGGTAACCTTGTCATTATGGAAGGTAGTCTTTTTTCGAGATTTTTGTTACTCCAATGGATGGTAGCCTTGTCATTATGAAAGGTAGTCTATTGTCGAGGTTTTTATTATTCTAATGGATGGTAGACTTGTCATTATGGAAGGTAGTTTTTTGTCGAGATTTATGTTACTCCAATGGATGGTAGCCTTTTCATTATGGATGGTAGTCTGTTGTCGATAGTTTTGTCAGCCCTATGGATGTAGCCTTGTCATGTTAAAAGGTAGTTTGTCGTTGATATTTCTGTAACTCCAATGGGTTGTAGCCTTCTCATTATGTAAGGTAGTTTGTTGTTCAAATTTTTGTTACCCCAATGGATGGTATCCTTGTCATTATGGAAGGTAGTCTGTTGTCGAGATTTTTCTTATTCCAATGGATGGTAACCTTGTCATTATGGAATGTATTGTTTTGCCAATATTTTTGTTACTCCAATGGATGGTAGCATTGTCATTATTGAAGGTAGTCTATTGTCGATATCTTTGTTACTCTAATGGATGATAGCCTTGTCATTATGCAAGGTAGTCTGTTGTTCAGATTTTTGTTACTCCAATGGATGGTATCCTTGTCATTATGAAAATTAGTCTATTGTCGAGATGTTTGTTATTCCAATGGATGGTAGCCTTATCATTATGGAAGGTAGTTTTTTATAGAGATTTTTATTACTCCAATGGAAGGTAGCCTTGTCATTATGGAAGGTAGTGTGTTGTCGAGATTTTTTTTACTTCAATGGATGTATCCTTGTCATTATAGAAGGTAGTCCGTTGTCGATATTTTTGTTACTCCAATGAAAGGTAGCCTTGTCGTTATGGAAGGTAGTCTGTCGTTGAGATTTTTGTTACTCCAATGGATTGTAGCCTTGTCATTATGTAAGGTAGTCTGTTGTTCAAATTTTTGTTACTCCAATGGATGGTAGCCTTGTCATTATGGAAGGTAGTCTGTTGTCGAGATTTTTGTTTTTCCAATGGATGGTAACCTTGTCATTATGGAACATAGTCTTTTGTAGAGATTTTTGTTACTCTAATGGATGGTAGCCTTGTCATTATTGAAGGTAGTCTATTATCGATATCTTTGTTACTCCAATGGATGATAGCCTTGTCATTATGCAAGGTAGTCTGTTGTTCATATTTTTGTTACTCCAATGGATGGTAGCCTTGTCATTATGGAAGGTAGTCTAATGTGGAGATGTTTGTTATTCCAATGGATGGTAGCCTTTTCATTATGGAAGGTAGTTTTTTATGGAGATTTTTGTTACTCTAATGGATGGTAGCCTTGTAATTATGGAAGGTAGTCTGTTGTCGAGATTTTTGTTACCCCAATGGATGTATCCTTCTCATTATAGAAGGTAGTCTGTTGTCGATATTATTGTTACTCCAATGAATGGTAGCCTTGTCATTATGGAAGGTAGTATTTTGTCGAGATTTTTGTTACTCCAATGGATAGTAGCCTTGTCATTATGGAATGTAGTCTATTGTCGATATCTTTTTTAATCGAATTGATGACAGCCTTGTAATCATTCTAGGCTGTTGTTCATATTTTTGTTACTCCAATGGATGGTTGCATTGTCATTATGGAAGGTAGTCTATTGTCGATATTTTTATTATTCCAATGGATGGTAGCCTTATAATTATGAAAGGTAGTTTTTTGTCAAGATTTTTGTTACTCCAATGGACGGTAGCCTTGTCATTATGGAAGGTAGTTTGTTGTCGAGATTTTTGTTACCCCAATGGATGTAGCCTTGTCATTATAGAAGGTAGTCTGTTATCGATATTTTTTCTACTCGAATGGATTGTAGCCTTGTAATTATGGAAGGTAGTATGTTGTTCAGATTTTTTTTATTCCAAAGGATGGTAGCCTTGTCATTAAGGAAGGTAGTCTGTTGTTGAGATTTTTGTTATTCCATTGGATGGTAGCCTTGTCATTACGGAAGGTAGTCTATTGTCGAGATTTTTGTTATTCCAAAGGATGGTAGCCTTGTCATTATGGAAGGTAGTATTTTGTCAATATTTTTGTTACTCCAATGGATGGTAGCCTCGTCATTATTGAAGGTAGTCTATTATCGATATCTTTGTTACTCCAATGGATGGTAGCCTTGTCTTTATGGAAGGTATTCTGTTGTCGAGATTTTTGTTACCCCAATGGATGGTAGCCTTATAATTATGGAAGGTAGTCGATTGTCGAGATTTTTGTTATTCCAATGGATGGTAGCCTTATCATTATGGAAGGTAGTTTTTTATCGAGATTTTTGTTACTCCAATGGATGGTAGCGTTGTCATTATGTAAGGTAGACTATTGTCGAGATTTTTATTATTCCAATGGATGGTAGCCTTTTCATTATGGAAGGTAGTTTTTTGTCGAGATTTTTGGTACTCCATTGGACGGTAGCCTTGTCATTATGGAAGGTAGTCTATTGTCGATATTTTTCTTACCCCAATGGATGTAGCCTTGTCATTATAGAAGGTAGTCAGTTGTCGATATTTTTGTTACTCCAATGTATGGTAGCCTTGTGATTATAGAAGGTAGTCTATTGTCGATATCTTTGTTATTCCAATGGATGACAGCCTTGTCATTATGCAAGGTAGTCTGTTGTTCAGATTTTTGGTACTCCAATTGATGGTAGCCTTGTCAATATGGACGAAAGTCTATTTTAGAGATGTTTGTTATTCCAATGGATTGTAGCCTTATCATTATGGAAGGTAATTTTTTATGGAGATTTTTATTACTCCAATGGATGGTAGCCTTGTCATTATGGAAGGTAGTCTGTTGTCAAGATTTCTGTTACTCCTATGGATTGTAGCCTTGTCATTTTGTAAGGTAGTCTGTTGTTCAAATTTTTGTTACTCTAATGGATTGTAGCCTTGTCATTATGGAAGGTAGTTTGTTGTCGAGATTTTTGTTATTCCAATGGATGGTAACCTTGTCATTATGGAAGGTAGTCTTTTGTCGAGATTTTTGTTATTCCAATGGATGGTAGCCTTGTCATTATTGAAGGTAGTCTATTATCGATATCTTTGTTTCTCCAATGGATGATAGCCTTGTCATTATGGAAGGTAGTCTGTTGTCGAGATTTTTGTTACTCCAATGGATGGTAGCCTTGTAATTATGCAAGGTAGTCAATTTTTCAGATTTTTTACTACAATGTATGGTAGCCTTGTCATTATGGAAGGTCGTCTGTGGTTGAGATTTTTTTTACTCCAATGGATGGTGGCCTTATCATTATGGAAGGTAGTTTTTTATGTAGATTTTTGTTACTCCAATGGATGGTAGCCTTGTCATTATGGAAGGTAGACTATTGTCGAGATTTTTATTATTCCTATGGATGGTAGCCTAGTCATTATGGAAGGTAGTTTTTAGTCGAGATTTTTGTTACTCCAATGGACGGTAGCCTTGTCATTATGGAAGGTAGTCTTTTGTCTAGATTTTTGTTACCCTAATGGATGTAGCCTTGTCATTATAGAAGGTACTCTGTTGTCGATATTTTTGTTACTCCAATGGATGGTAGCCTTGTCATTATAGAAGGTAGTCTATTGTCGATATCTTTGTTACTCTAATGGATGATAGCCTTGTCATTATGCAAGGTAGTGTGTTGTTCAGATTTTTGTTACTCCAATGGATGGTAGCCTTGTCATTATGGAAGGTAGTCTATATTCGAGATGTTTGTTATTCCAATGGATGGTAGCCTTATCATTATGGTAGGTTGTTTTTTATCGAGATTTTTATTACTCCAATGGATGGTAGCCTTGTCATTATGGAAGGTAGTTTGTTGTCGAGATTTCTGTTACTCAAATGGATTGTAGCCTTTTCATTTTCTAAGGTAGTCTATTGTTCATATTTTTGTTACTCTAATGGATTGTAGCCTTGTCATTATGGAAGGTAGTCTGTTGTCGAGATTTTTGTTATTCCAATGGATGGTAACCTTGTCATTATGGAAGGTATTCTGTTGTCGAGTTTTTTGTTACTCCAATGGATGCTAGCCTTGTCATTATGGAAGGTATTCTGTTGTCGAGATTTTTGTTACCCCAATGGATGGTAGCCTTGTAATTATGGAATGTAGTCTGTTGTCGAGATTTTTGTTACTCCAATGGATGGTAACCTTATTATTATGGAAGGTAGTTTTTTGTCGATATTTTTGTTACTCCAATGGATGGTAGCCTTGTCATTATGGAAGGTAGTTTTTTGTCGAGATTTTTTGTACTCCAAAGGAAGGTAGCCTTGTCATTATGGAAGGTAGTCTATTGTCGATATTTTTGTTACCCCAATGGATGTAGCCTTGTCATTATATAAGGTAGTCGGTTGTCAATATTTTTGTAACTCCAATATATGGTAGCCTTGACATTATAGAAGGTAGTCTATTGTCGATATCTTTGTTATTCCAATGGATGATAGCCTTGTCATTATGCAAGGTAGTCTGTTGTTCAGATTTTTGGAACTCCAATGGATGGTAGCCTTGTCAATATGGACGGAAGTCTATTTTAGAGATGTTTGTTATTCCAATGGATGGTAGCCTTGTCATTATTGAAGGTAGTCTATTATCGATATCTTTGTTACTCCAATGGATGATAGCCTTGTCATTATGGAAGGTAGTCTGTTGTCGATATTTTTGTTACTCCAATGGATGGTAGCCTTGTCATTATAGAAGGTAGTCTATTGTCGATATCTTTGTTACTCTCTTGGATGATAGCCTTGTCATTATGCAAGGTAGTCTGTTGTTCAGATTTTTGTTACTCCAATGGATGGTAGCCTTCTCATTATGGAAGGTAGTCTATATTCGAGATGTTTGTTATTCCAATGGATGGTAGCCTTATCATTATGGAAGGTATTTTTTTATTGAGATTTTTATTACTCCAATGGATGGTAGCCTTATTATTATGGAAGGTAGTCTGTTGTCGAGATTTCTGTTACTCAAATGGATTGTAGCCTTGTCATTTTCTAAGGTATTCTATTGTTCATATTTTTGTTACTCTAATGGATTGTAGCCTTGTCATTATGGAAGGTATTCTGTTGTCGAGTTTTTTGTTACTCCAATGGATGCTAGCCTTGTCATTATGGAAGGTATTCTATTGTCGAGATTTTTGTTACCCCAATGGATGGTAGCCTTGTAATTATGGAAGGTAGTTTGTTGTCGAGATTTTTGTTACTCCAATGGATGGTAGCCTTATTATTATGGAAGGTAGTTTTTTGTCGATATTTTTGTTACTCCAATGGATGGTAGCCTTGTCATTATGGAAGGTAGTTTTTTGTCGAGATTTTTTGTACTCCAAAGGAAGGTAGCCTTGTCATCATGGAAGGTAGTCTATTGTCGATATTTTTGTTACCCCAATGGATGTAGCCTTGTCATTATAGAAGGTAGTCGGTTGTCAATATTTTTGTTACTCCAATGGATTGTAGCCTTGTCATTATTGAAGGTAGTCTATTATGGATATCTTTGTTACTCCAATGGATGATAGCCTTGTCATTATGGAAGGTAGTCTGTTGTCGAGATTTTTGTTACTCCAATGGATGGTAGCCTTGTAATTATGCATGGTAGTCAATTGTTCAGATTTTTTTTACTACAATGTATGGTAGCCTTGTCATTATGGAAGGTCATCTGTGGTCGAGATTTTTGTTACTCTAATGGATGGTAGCCTTATCATCATGGAAGGTAGTCTTTTGTCGAGTTATTTGTTACTCCAATGGATAGTAGCCTTGTCATTATTGAAGGTAGTCTGTTGTCGATATCTCTGTTACTCCAATGGATGATAGCCATGTCGTTATGCAAGGTAGTCTGTTGTTCAAATTTTTGTTACTCCAATGGATGGTAGCCTTGTCATTATGGAAGGTAGTCTATTGTCGAGATTTTTGTTATTCCAATGGATGGTAACCTTGTCATTATGGAAGGTAGTCTTTTGTCGAGTTTTTTGGTACTCCAATGGATGGTAGGCTTGTCATTATTGAAGGTAGTCTATTGTCGATATCTTTGTTACTCTAATGGATGATAGCCTTGTCATTATGCAAGGTAGTCTGTTGTTCAGATTTTTGTTACTCCAATGGATGGTAGCCTTATCATTATGGAAGGAAGTCTATATTCGAGATGTTTGTTATTCCAATGGATGGTAGCCTTATCATTATGGAAGGTAGTTTTTTAGGAGATTTTTATTACTCCAATGAATGGTAGCCTTGTCATTATGGAAGGTATTCTGTTGTCGAGATTTCTGTTACTCAAACGGATTGTAGCCTTGTCATTTTCTAAGGTAGTTTGTTGTTCATATTTTTGTTACTCTAATGGATTGTAGCCTTGTCATTATGGAAGGTAGTCTGTTGTTGAGATTTTTGTTATTCCAATGGATGGTAACCTTGTCATTATGGAAGGTAGTCTTTTGTCGAGATTTTTGTTACTCCAATGGATGGTAGCCTTATCATTATTGAAGGTAGTCTATTATCGATATCTTTGTTACTCCAATGGATGATAGGCTTGTCATTATGGAAGGTAGTCTGTTGTCGAGATTTTTGTTACTCCAATGGATGGTAGCCTTATTATTATGGAAGGTAGTTTTTTGTCGATATTTTTGTTACTCCAATGGATGGTAGCGTTGCCATTATGGAAGGTATACTATTGTCGATATTTTTATTATTCCATGGATGGACGCCTTGTCATTATGGAAGGTAGTTGTTTGTCGATATTTTTGTTACTCCAATGAATGGTAGCCTTGTCGATATGGAAGGTAGTCTGTCGTTGAGATTTCTGTTACTCCAATGGATTGTAGCCTTGTTATTTTGTAAGGTAGTCTGTTGTTCAAATTTTTGTTACTCCAATGGATGGTAGCCTTGTCATTATGGAAGGTAGTCTGTTGTCGAGATTTTTGTTATTCAAATGGATGGTAACCTTGTCATTATGGAAGGTAGTCTTTTGTCGAGTTTTTTGTTACTCCAATGGATGGTAGCCTTGTCATTATTGAAGGTAGTCTATTGTCGATATCTTTGTTACTCCAATGGATGAAAGCCTTGTCATTATGCAAGGTAGTCTGTTGTTCAGATTTTTATTACTCCAATGAAGGGTAGCCTTGTCATTATGGAAGGTAGTCTATTGTCGAGATTTTTGTTATTCCAATGGATGGTAGCCTTATCATTGTGGAAGGTAGTTTTTTATCGAGATTTTTGTTACTCCAATGGATGGTAGCGTTGTCATTATGGAAGGTAGATTATTGTCGAGATTTTTGTTATTCCAATGGATGGTAGCCTTATCATTATGGAAGGTAATTTTTTATGGAGATTTCTGTTACTCCAATGGATGGTAGCCTTGTCAATATGGAAGGTAGTCTATTGTTGTTTACCTTGGGTTTTGGTAAACAACCGCTGATCCTCCAAATGGTTACTTATTTGGTTACTCGCAGGATCGATCAGATTGATCCTATGGACATAGGTTGATTTTGAAGTTTGATTAATGTGGATAAGGCTTTAAGTAAAATGTTTCAAGTAAATTGCATAAAGGAAAGGCTTGGTAAATTAAACAAGGCTTTAAAGTAAAGGTTCGACAGGAATTTAAAGGGGAAAAGCATGTAAAATACTGGAAAAGTAAATGACTTTTAATTGATAAAATTGGTGTTTCACACATACATTTCTCAACAATTCTTTCGCTCACACTGGGTACTTGAATCTAAATGAGTGACTATGTATATGATTGTGAACACACGCGAGAAACTACACGTCTACTCCTATTTATACTAAACATTCCAAGTAACCGTCGGGCAGTTACACTGCTTCGAGATTAAGCCACTTGGCACGTTCTCCATGCTCGACGCTCCAGATCCTTGCACGTTTGCACGTAGTAACTGCTGGAAACCGTTTTCCCTCCAAAGCTTTGAATTTCAAACTGCTCCACTCTGGACCGTCGAACACTTTCATCAAGAGACGTCTTCGACGAAAAACTCCTTCGACGTCGAAGGCAATCAGCCTTCTTCCTTGGAAGAAATCCTCTAAGTATTTTGCCATCTTTCGACGGGCACTTCGACAAGCTTATCCAGTCGAAAGCATCTTTCAGCTTTTAATGGCTGCCATCAATCAAAACAAAGGTGTCGAATTTAGGAGCCAACAAATTGCCCCCCAAGAATGCCTTATTTCGACTCTGAAAGAAAAAGGCATTCTTTGAAAATGCCATTCGACACCCGTTTTTTCCACGCTTAGTCACAAGTTAACTTGTGCACTTTTTTGTTGCTTTTTACTAACTATTGGCAATCCCAAGAAACCATCATTGATTTGATCCTAGGACGTCACCTTCAGTACGGCGTGCAGAACCAAACATCACTTCAGAATTTGTCATTATGACAAATCCCAAAAACGAGGACGCACGCTGCGTCTCTCTGTTTCTGCAGAAACGGCCAAAACAACAGGATGCTGCCACGCGTCCCACTAATTCCTGCAGCATTAAATGACATTTAATGTCCTCGTTATTGGGAATTTCTCCCACTACTATAAATAGTAGTGAATATCCCATTGTGGGACTTTTCACGCACACTAGCCCTCAAACTCCCTTGCTTTCATACAAACTTGCTCTCTTTGCAGAAAAAAAACTCTTCCTTTTCCACTTCATCTTCATCCTCAACAATGGCCTCTGCTTCTACTGCCCCCAAGACTAACGCACCAACTGAACAACTTGCTAAGCCCAAGGTCTTTGTTACTGCTCCGGTAGTGAACTCTACAGGGAAACGAAGGGTCCCTGAACCTTCTGACATCTCCGTTCGCGATGCTTACTCGCGTCACTTGATGATCCCGGTTGGATACTCCAACCAGATCTTCGCAATGTCTGGACCCATGAACCCAAGCATCTCTGAAGCTCTGAAGATCAAGAGCTACTTCCCCATCGTCGAGAAACTTAAACCAGTAGCATGCGCCAAGAAGGACGCAGAAGACAACGAAGACCCCACACACGAGAAGATCGACCTTCGTTTCTTCAACAGAAGTGTTAGAGTCTTCAGGTCTTGCCCTAATCTGACCTCTGACTATGTTGTTTGGCTAACAAAGTTGGAGAAACATCAAACTCCAGTCTGGAAGGAAATGGGAATCTTTGACCTAGTAATGTTGTCGAAGACAGGCTTAAACTACTCCCCAGAGATGCTTATAGCTTCGCTGTTGTTTTGGGATAACTCTCACTTCACCTTTCACCTTCCATGTGGGATGTTAACCCCCACACTCTTCGACGTAGCGGCCATTACTGGCCTTTGACCAACCGGAGATTACTTCGACCCGGAGGAGATGTCGGAGGACCAAATTGGTTTCTCTGAGACCAAGCCAACATTCACCACCTTTATCAACCATTATCACGACAGGTCGACGGACACAGTGTCGGATGTCGAACACATAGCGTTTCTAGCCTTATGGCTAACTCGCTTTGTGTTTTGCTCGAAATCTCTACAAGTGACCAAAAAGATGGTCACTCTGGCCACCCAATTGCATCACCGCCAAAACATCTGTTTGGCAGAACTAATTCTGGCCAGTCTTTATGACTCAATCAGCAATGGGGTTACTCTCCTGAAACATGTCGAAGATAGGAACAGCTTGCTACTCGCTGGGCCTTTCTGGCTACTTCAACTGTGGCTCAACGCCACTTTCGAATCCTTCTTACCCAAGAAGAATCAGATAAATGAACAAGCCCCAGCGATAGCTAATAGACGTATCGAAGGAATTAGGCTGGCTCTACTGACACCTGCGGAAGATGGGCTGGAGTTCCAACAAACCTTCACTAACTTCGTTCTGATGTTCGCTCGAAGGAAGGAATTTGTTTCAACCATGGCTCCATTTGCTCAACGGAAGGTGGGGCCAGCATGGTTCACAAGGCCACACCCAAAGGAGTCGAGTGGTCCCAACGTCGATGAGCACACTATACTTTGGGAGGCGTTCCTGACACCCAGGATCATGCCTCTTCGATTTAAGAGTTCTAAGACTCATTTGAGTCTGCTTGCCTATCAACCCAATCTGGTATCTCGCCAGTTTGGTATCATCCAAACCCTGCCTTCTCCCATTTTCCAAAGAGAGAAGTCAATGTTGTACTTCTGCAACGATTATACAGAAGAAGCTGCTACCAAGCATATCGGAAGGTATGCTGGTCGAACAATCCTCTCGCTGTTCAACTACCAGCTTAACTTCCTTTGCTCACCATCTTTTGAAGAGTGGTGGAGAAGCTATTATGCTGAGTACTTCTTCGATGAGAAGGACTTCATAGCAGAGTTGCAGAAGTCTTTTGTCCTTGTGTTGGACAAAGTAAAGAAATGTAAGTTCATGCTCTCACATTTACTTTTTATCTTTCTCTTCGACTGTTAGCCTGTTAACTTTCCTTTTCGCTTTCAGTTGTTCGAAAACCCTTGGCCAAGAAGGCTACAGGAGGCCCACAAGGAGGAGTCCCTTCGACAAAACCTCCACCGCCGGCGAAGACTATAGCGCCGGCGAAGACAACAGGCAACCAACAGGGGGAAGGCTCTTCGAAGAGGCCTCCTGCATCGGTAACCAGATTTTCTTCATTTTTCTTCTGGCTTTCGATTTTTTATTTTCGATGTAATTATTCAATCGAATTCCCATTGGTTTTATAGGTCCCTTCGCCCAAGAAAAGGGCAGCATTGGTGATCGAATCGGGGAGTGATGACGAAAGTGATTCCCCTCCTACTCCCTTAAAGAGGCGAAAGTTAACGAAGGACGCTTCTGTTCCTACTCCTGCTCCTAAAGGTCGAACCGTCAGAATAAAGGTCGGTGTGAGAAAGCCTAGGCCACCTGCAGTGGTCATCGAGGAACCAACTGAGGAGGAACTGAACGCTCTTGTTACCAAGCCTGTCGAAAGTGACAATTCCAGCCCTGGGGCTGAAGTTAATCCACAGGTAATCTATTGGACCCTTCTTATAACTTAGGCATAGATACCAGTATTCGATTATGTCTCTTTCGACATCTGAAGATTTGTCTTCTTTCTCTTCTTCAGGACACCACTGAAAGTTCTCCACCAAGGACTTCAGAAACTCTAGAATCTGCTGAACTCAGCAGGCCTCAGGAGAAAAATTTGGACCATGACGAAGCCCACACTGAGAATGAGGCCAATGCTGAAACAGTGGAGAAGACAACTGAAGAACCTATGGCGGAGGAAACACAGCCAGAAACGGTTCCTGTGGTGGACTTGTTGTCAGAAGAGAATCCTGAAGGAAGAGACCAAGGCAATGGCGAAGAGAATCAAGATGCTGTTGACGAAGAGCATCAAGGTGGTACTGGCGAAGAACACCAGGGTGACGCTAGCGAAGGACCCCAAGGTGATGTTAACGAAGAACCACAAGTCGACGCTAGTACCGCCTCAGTCCAAGTCGAAGAGCAACCAAACGAGGCACTCAGCATCCAACCACCTCAAGCCCAAGATAAAACTGTGGCAAGGGTCACCTTCTCAAAGCACAGGTCAAAAGAGGACTTGGAAATCTTGAAACAAACTGACCCTGTCAGCTACCTTAATGCAATCGTCGAGAGTAAGAGTTCTTCTGACACTAGTCAGGAAATTCCTACTCTGTCGGGGAAATCTACTGAGACTTCTCCTCTTGATGATGCGTTGGCGAAGGTTAAGGCCCAGTTCTTCAAGAGAGATTTAATGAAGGCTTTAGAGGGGGACCCCACTGCTCCATCCTGCTTAAAAGAGGTTTTGAATGCTGTTGACTTCGATGCTGTAGCCCCAGAAATCTCAGACTTAATCATGGAATTACATTCTATGATTGATCAAGTCTCAGCGGATTACAGGCGCCAACGAACTTTTAACAGTCAGCTCGAAACGCTGCATGGCAAGAGCTTATCTGCGTGGACTGCTGTCTCAAGTTCGACTTCTCGAATTGCCGAGTTGTCGAAACAGAAAGCGTCTGCACAGGAAAGGGTCGATGCTATTGAGCGAGAGAATGTCTCCTTCCGAGCACAAATTGCAGAGATAGAGGCGAAGATAAACGCCAACACTGTACTCCAGGAGGAAATTCTCTCGACCATCCCAGATGCTGAGAGCCAGACTGAGATCAAGCAAGGCATGGAATTCGCTGAGAGGGCTCAAAGCCTCGACGCTCAAATTGCCAAACTGGTGCAAGAAAAATCTTGGTGCAAAAAGAGGTTGGATCTGCAGCATGCCAAGTATCTTCGACTCAAGAATTCTCTTTCCTTTTGATTGATTCTCTTTTGTAACCATCTTCTGTAATCGCTTTCGACAACAATTGCCATTTTGGCTGAAATTAATAAAAATTTCCATTTTGGCATTTTTATGGTTAACTTAGCTTGTTCTTTTATTATTTTATTTTTATCTCTTGAAGTATAGGCTTATATTTTTTCAAATATTTACCATTTACTCTCAAGAGCCTTTTATCACCACTTATCTCTTCGACTTCATAGGCTCCACCAGAAAAAGTTTGGATAACTCTGAAGGGTCCTTCCCATTTGGGTGACCATTTCCCCATGCTTCGATCCCGTCGATCCATGGGAAGAATTACCTTCCAAACTAAATCTTCAGGCAAAAATACCTTAGGTTTTACCTTTCTATTATAAGAGTCTTCTACTCTTTTCTTCTGAAGCCTGAGTAAGTCGAGAGCGTGTAATCTCTCTTCGTCTAAATCCACCAGTTCATCTAACATCATATTCCAATAAACCTCAGAAGGAATATCATAATGCCTCTGAACTCTTGCAGATTGAAGACAAATTTCTGCTGGCAATACTGCATCATGGCCAAAAGTTAGCCTATATGGTGTTGTACCAGTGGCTTCTTTTGGGGACGTTCGACAAGCCCATAAAATTTGGTCTAACGTCTTATGCCAATTCTTTGGTTTCTTCCCAACATGTTTCTTTATCAAGCCAATCACCACTTTGTTAGCTGCTTCGACTTGACCATTCGCCTGTGCATAGTAAGGCGTGGATGTTAGGAGTTTGAAACCTGTTTCCTGAGCAAATTCCTGCATCTTTCGACCAGTGAAAACTGAACCTTGATCAGTTGTTATTGTCTCAGGGATTCCATACCTAAATATAATGTTCTTTTGAATGAATTCAATGACATTTTCTTGGTCTACACTGACTAAAGGGACGGCTTCGATCCACTTAGTAAAATAATCAATGCCTACCAATATGTATTTCTGACTCTTTGATGATGCTGGTCGAATCTCTCCAATGAGATCCAACGCCCATCCTCGAAAGGGCCAAGGCTTCACTATCGAGTGAAGTTCGCTTGCTGGTACATGCTGGATGCCTGTATAAACTTGACACTCTTGGCAACCTTTGGCGAACTCAACACAATCTTTTAACATAGTGGGCCAATATAGTCCTTGTCGAAACAACAACCATTTCATCTTATGGCCTGCTTGGTGAGCCCCACATGCCCCAGCATGTGTAGTCGAAAGGGCTATGTATGCTTCCGTTTCACTTAAACATTTCAGCAACACCCCTTCAGGCGTCTTCTTGAATAACTCATTACCCATGAGTACAAAACTCAACGCCCTGTATTTTGTTTTTCGTTCTGTCGGAGCTCCTGGATTTTGAAGATAGTCCACAATGGGTTTCCTCCAATCTTGCTCTGACAAATTATCAATGAACGAAATCTCGAAGTTTGAGTGATCAGCATATCCTAGCCTCGTCGATTCCAAGTCTGATGGTGATAGACAAGTTGCCTTTATCTTTTCTCGAACTTCGATTGCTCTTTGTAATCTCGTTTTTGAAATCTTATACCCTGATGCAATTTGTGCCAAGTCATTGGCTATTTGATTTTCGACTCTGGGTATGTGTCGAATATTGACACTTTCAAATTGTTTCAATAAACGATTTGCTATCACAAAGTACATAATGAGATTCTCTCTTATGCATTTATACTCCTTTGTGACTTGCTTGATGACTAACTCTGAGTCTCCCATTATTTCGACTCGAGTTGCCCCCAATTCCAACAATATTTCAAGGCCAGTAATTAGAGCTTCATACTCAGCCTCGTTGTTCGAACAAGAACCTTCGATTTGGTACTTGAATGTTGTTGGAATTTTATCTGGAGAGATAATCAAGACTCCTACTCCTGTTCCATTTTTATGGCTGGAACCATCGAAGTAGAATTTCCAAGGTTCTATCTCCACATAATTAATATCCTCGACTTGAATTGAGTGGTCGACTATGAAGTCTGCAACCACTTGTCCTTTTACTGCCTTAAGAGGCATAAAGGTCAAGGAGTATTCAGTCAATGCTAATGCCCACTTGCCAATTCGACTATGCAGGATAGGTTTCGACAACATATATTTGAAAACATCAAAATGAGACGAAACATAAACATCAACCAGTTTTATATATTGCTTGAGTTTTGTACAAGAGAAATACAGACATAGACACAATTTTTCAACATTGATATATCTAGTTTCTGCATCATTCAAAACTCGACTGAGATAATAAATGGGTCTTTCGACTCCATTCTCATCCTCTTGGGCTAACATACTTCCCAGAGTTTTGTCAGATGCAGCTATGTACAATCTCATACTCCTATTGCTACAAGGAGGCACCAAAATAGGTGGCTTAGTGAGGTACCCTTTGATTTTGTCGAAGGCTTCTTGTTGCTCTTGCCCCCATTCGAACCCCTCTTTATTCAGTCGAAGTAAGGGTGAAAAGGCCTGAGCTTTCCCACTTAGGTTAGATATAAACCTTCTCAAGAAATTTATCTTGCCTAAGAGAGATTGCAATTCCTTCTTATTCGATGGCGCTTTCGCTTCCAAAATTGCCTTCGTCTTGTTCTGGTTGATTTCGATTCCTTTTTTGTGGACAACGAAGCCCAAGAAATCTCCAGCTTTCACACAGAACGCACACTTCAAAGGGTTCATCTTCAGACCATGTTCTCTCATTCTTTCGAATGATTGTCGAAGGTGGTCAATGTGACTCTTCCTGGAAACAGATTTTATAACAATATCATCAATATAAACTTGCATAAAAGTGTTAATAAAATCATGGAAGATAGTATTCATTGCTCGCTGGTACGTTGCCCCAGCGTTTTTTAGGCAAAAAGGCATCACTACCCATTCGTAAGTGCCTAAGGCCCCAGGGCATCGAAAAGCTGTTTTCGACACATCCTCTTCAGCAATGAATATTTGATTATATCCTGAATAACCATCGAGCATACTCAGGTATTCATAGCCAGCGGCAGAATCGACTAGCATTTCCGCCACAGGCATAGGATATTCATCTTTGGGGGTAGCAGCATTCAAATCTCTGAAATCTATGCACACCCTTAATGTGCCATTTTTCTTGATTACTGGCACAATATTTGCAATCCATTCGACATACCTTGTAACACGGATGAATTTGCATTTCAGAAGTCTTTCGACCTCCGTTTTGATCTTCGACAAAATTTCTGGAGCGAAGCGTCTTGGATTTTGCTTGATTGGCTTCTTTCCAGGTTTGATTGGCAACTGAAGTTCTACCAATCCTCTGTCGAGACCAGGCATTTCGTCATAATCCCATGCAAAACAGTCTTTAAACTCTTTCAGCAATTGGATTACTTCCAACCTAAGTTCTGGATCAATTTTGGCGCTGATGTAAGTTGGCCTATTCTCTGATCCTTCGCCTAAGTTGATTTCTTCTAAAGGGTCTTGTGCTAACATCTTAATGTTGTTCGCCAAGGGATCCTTTTCGAAGCCCAAAGGCTCATCGTCATAGATGGCGTCGAGCCTCTGTTCCTGCATTTCATCTGGCATGATATCAGGAGGTCTTGGATCGAAATCCTTTCCTGGGCCAATAGCAGATAATTGTTGATCATTGGCCTGAGTGGCCATGTACTTTACTTCGGCTTCGAGAGCCGTTATCATCTTGGTTTCGGCCACATAAGCCGAAATTCGCTTCAGAGATTGTGACTCAGTCATTATCACTGAATTCACTTCCCCAACCAGTTGGTTGGATATCAGTTAGCCCACTGAAGTCTATGTGGGACAAGTCTTCTCTGTCCCATTGGAAACCATGCTCAGGATGCAGGTATAGGGAACAAAAGGTGTTTGGCGCTGGCGCCATGTCGAAGTCAGGAGTTGGACATGGCCCTATGTGAGCCAAGTTTTTGTCGAAATCTGTTACACCCAAGTGGTTCACTTCGCCAAGGTAGTAACTCTGATCTGCCTCTATGTTTTCGACCATCCCATCTGGACGCCATAGCAGCAGTCTTTGATGCATCGATGAAGGCACAGCACCTACACCATGAATCCACTCACGGCCTAACAAAAGGTTGTAGTTAGGTTTGGCCGATATGACCATGAACATTGTTGGTCGAAGGATCGACCCAACTTTTATGTCGAGCTGGATCACTCCCATGGTGGTCCCAATGCCTCCCTCATAGTTGGACAGGACCATATTGTGAGGTTTGATTTCTTCATCCCTTTTGCCAATCTTCCTTAGCATAGAATGAGGGATAATGTTGATAGTGGCCCCACAGTCGACCAATATTTTGTTCACAGTGGTCTCTTCGAGCTTGGCCCTTATGAACAAAGGTTTGAGGTGATTCTTCATCGCCTCTGTGGGTGGCTCGAAGAAGCCATTTTGTTCCTCTGTAGTGCCATTGTCCATGACAAAATAGCACACTGGCCTGTGTTTGGCCATTTCTTGTTCCACCTCCCAGTCACTGGCTTCGACTTCTACCTGTCGATTGAATTCCCTAGGTAGTACTGAAACAATGTTCACCATTATGTCCAGAGTATCGTCGGACTCAGCATCATCTTCGTCTTCGACTTCACTTTGATTAGGCCAAACTAGCCTGTTGGTAACTGGTTCTCTCTCAAGAGGCTTTCTTTGTTTCCTTTGAGGCACATTCGAACTAGTTTCTGCCTTAGGTTCGTTGGCAGCCTCTCTTTCAGCTTTTCGCCTTCTTTGATATCTCCTCCATTGGGATCTCGACATAGGATTTTTTCCCTTGTAGTTGCTGGACACTTGAGCAACCTTGGGTGCAGCAACTTGAGGATCTTTCTTCTGAATTAAAGAGGAACCTCTTGGCACTTCGAAAGAATGCCATTTCTCTTCGCTTGGCCTTTTCCGGCCAGATGTTTTGTACCAAGTGTCTACTGGTACATTTGTTGGAGGCCTAAAAGTCAATGGCCTCTTGTCTTGATTAGAACCCCTTCTGGGATCATGTCGAAGGTCAGCATTCTCCCTTCTCTTGTTCGCCGCTCTCACGCCTTGTATGTGCTCAGCAGCTTTTTTATCAAAGATAGAACTGCATCTTGGACACAGCATCACCTCTGATTTCTTTTTCTGGCATCTTTGTAAAAAATCTGCCAAGTTTTCGTTTTCCCTAGGGAAAGCCGTTTTATTCGCCTGCTCTTGCCTTATGGCTTCGTCTGAAGCTTTAGGGTCAGAAAGTTCAACCATGTTGATATTCATGGTATCCTTAGTAGCAAGAGTTAGTTGCTTCATTTGTGTTTCCAGATTCTCCGTCTGGCCTTGAACGGTGGCCAAGTGGGAACTGGGCTTTGGTCCAGTTTTTTGTGCTTCAGCAGTCTTCGACTTTGGGTCTTCGACCGCTTTCTGGACAGCCTCAATTGTCTTCCTGGATAAGTTTCCAGAAAAACTGCCAAAGATTGGCATATTGATGTGGTCCTTTGAGACTTCGACCATGGTAATTCCTGGCTTCTTCGACTGGATCTTGGTTGCCTCTATCATGTTCACCTCAGAGGGTTCTGCATAGTGGGCTTCAGCCTTCAGTGGATTGGAGTCGACAGCCATGGGGGATTTGTCAGCAAACTTTAATCTCCCTTCCTCAATAGCGTCTTGCACAAGATTCCTGAAAAGAAAACATTGAGAAGTTTTATGGCCCAAAAAATTATGATATTTGCAAAAACCTCTCTTCTTTCTTTGATCAAGAGGAGGCACTTTTACCCCAGGGGGTACTATCATTTGGCCATCTTTAACTAGCAAGTCGAATATTTCATCACATTTCGTGATGTCAAAACTGTAAGTCTTTTTTGGGAACCTATCGTTGGTCCTGTCTGGACCAATGGGATTTTTCCCATTTGAGGGGACTAATTGTTTACAAGAGTATGGTGGCCCTTGCTTTAGTTCTGCTAAATCGACTTCTCCTTCTTCGACAGCTAAAGTATCGTCGAAGGATTCTAGATCTTCGTCATCCATCTCAACGTACGCTATTCTTTCTCTCTTGTGAGTTTTCGTTGCCTTAGCTTTCTCAGCTTTGAGGCGTTCGACCTGTCGAACTCTATCGGCCAGTTGGGCCATGTCTCTTAGGTACTGGGTGTCTAGCTTCTTCCTAATGGAATAATCTAAACCGCCTGCCGCTATTTCGACCAACTCATGCTCTGGCACTTGTGTAAAACATCTCGCCTTAAGCAGCCTAAACCTATTCAGATATTCGTCTATAGGTTCAGTGAAACGTCTCTTCACACTCGCCAGTTCTTTCAGGCTTATCTTGGTTTGCCCCATATAGAATTGTTCATGGAACAACCTTTCCAATTGGGTCCAATGGTGGATCGAATTGGGGGGTAGAGTTGTGAACCAAGTAAAAGCGTTCTTGGTTAAGGAACTTGGGAAGTATTTGATCCTTAGGTTTTCATTATTTGAAATGTCTCCTGCTTCGATCAAATACCTTGCCACATGTTCGACAGTGGATTCTGTCGTGTCCCCAGAGAACTTAGTAAATTTGGGGACTTTGCTCCTAGGAGGTAAATCAGTTTGTAACACATATTCTGACAATGGAGATGTAAAGTTGGGCCTTCGAAAGCCCATGTTCATCCCATTCTGATTCATGATCCTTTCGATCATGGTTGCCAGATTATTTTCCAAACCCATGTTTTGGTGTTGGATATGCTGAACCACTTCGTCAGCATTTTGGTTTCTGTTAACCAACCTTACCTCTGGGGCTATTACCCTAGGTTCTTCGACAGGTTGTTCTACAGGCTGTTGAGCCTGATTAATGGTGGTTTCTTCCTCTACAAATATCCCCTGATTTCCTCTTGTTTGCGCCCTTTGGGGCTGTCGAATAGGTGGGGGTACTCCAAAGAAGTCAGCCAAACGCGTCATTTGCGCTGTAACTTGCTGATTCGATTGAGTAGTATTTTGTATTAGAGGATTTAGCACTGTACTCAAGGTTTGTGCCAACATTTGCACCATATCATGATTGCTTTCGTCCATCTGTTGCCTCAAGACTGCTGTCGAGGCATTTGTAAGGCCATGGGCTACTTGGGACGTTCCTCCTAGGAATTGGGTCCTATTTCTATTCGCCATGCCTACTCCAGAGCCTTGGAGTGGCGAAGAGGCACTCACGAAAGGGTCTGAATAAGTGGACGCAGCATTCGTCAGGCTTGCCACTTCAGAAGTTGGCATACCATAGAATGGAATAAATCCTGGGGGAACCACAGGCCTTGTGCCTATATTTCCCCTTGGAGGGGGAGTTCCCAAAGGTATTCTGGGGCCTGCAAACGAAGTTATTGGCCCCGTGGTTGTGACTGACACTGCTGGTGTCGAACCAACATTCGTCGCTTCACTCACGGTCATATTAACCGTTGCTCCCACACTCGTTTGTGGGATTTCATTATTGTTTGGCGGATTCGCCATCTCTTCCCTTCTTCTGGCAGTATTGTTATCGTTGGTATATATTCTACCACTCCTCAATAACATACAAATCGAAAAGATGAGATTATTTTCAACAATCAACACACAGTCCCACCAGGTGTGCCAATTTGTTTACCTTGGGTTTTGGTAAACAACCGCTGATCCTCCAAATGGTTACTTATTTGGTTACTCGCAGGATCGATCAGATTGATCCTATGGACATAGGTTGATTTTGAAGTTTGATTAATGTGGATAAGGCTTTAAGTAAAATGTTTCAAGTAAATTGCATAAAGGAAAGGCTTGGTAAATTAAACAAGGCTTTAAAGTAAAGGTTCGACAGGAATTTAAAGGGGAAAAGCATGTAAAATACTGGAAAAGTAAATGACTTTTAATTGATAAAATTGGTGTTTCACACATACATTTCTCAACAATTCTTTCGCTCACACTGGGTACTTGAATCTAAATGAGTGACTATGTATATGATTGTGAACACACGCGAGAAACTACACGTCTACTCCTATTTATACTAAACATTCCAAGTAACCGTCGGGCAGTTACACTGCTTCGAGATTAAGCCACTTGGCACGTTCTCCATGCTCGACGCTCCAGATCCTTGCACGTTTGCACGTAGTAACTGCTGGAAACCGTTTTCCCTCCAAAGCTTTGAATTTCAAACTGCTCCACTCTGGACCGTCGAACACTTTCATCAAGAGACGTCTTCGACGAAAAACTCCTTCGACGTCGAAGGCAATCAGCCTTCTTCCTTGGAAGAAATCCTCTAAGTATTTTGCCATCTTTCGACGGGCACTTCGACAAGCTTAGCCAGTCGAAAGCATCTTTCAGCTTTTAATGGCTGCCATCAATCAAAACAAAGGTGTCGAATTTAGGAGCCAACAATTGTCGAGATATTTGTTACCCCAATGGATGTATCCTTGTCATTATAGAAGGTAGTCTGTTGTCGATATTATAGTTACTCCAATGAATGGTAGCCTTGTCGATATGGAAGCTAGTCTTTCGTTGAGAATTCCGTTACTACAATGGATTGTAGCCTTGTCATTTTGTAAGTTAGTCTGTTGTTCAAAGTTTTCTTACTCCAATGGATGGTAGCCTTGTCATTATGGAAGGTAGTCTATTGTCGAGATTTTTGTTATTCCAATGGATGGTAACCTTGTCATTATGGAAGGTAGTCTTTTGTCGAGTTTTTTGGTACTCCAATGGATGGTAGGCTTGTCATTATTGAAGGTAGTCTATTGTCGATATCTTTGTTACTCTAATGGATGATAGCCTTGTCATTATGCAAGGTAGTCTGTTGTTCAGATTTTTGTTACTCCAATGGATGGTAGCCTTGTCATTATGGAAGGTAGTCTGTTGTCGAGATTTTTGTTATTCAAATGGATGGTAACCTTGTCATTATGGAAGGTAGTCTTTTGTCGAGTTTTTTGTTACTCCAATGGATGGTAGCCTTGTCATTATTGAAGGTAGTCTATTGTCGATATCTTTGTTACTCCAATGGATGAAAGCCTTGTCATTATGCAAGGTAGTCTGTTGTTCAGATTTTTTTTACTCCAATGAAGGGTAGCCTTGTCATTATGGAAGGTAGTCTATTGTCGAGATTTTTGTTATTCCAATGGATGGTAGCCTTATCATTGTGGAAGGTAGTTTTTTATCGAGATTTTTGTTACTCCAATGGATGGTAGCGTTGTCATTATGGAAGGTAGATTATTGTCGAGATTTTTGTTATTCCAATGGATGGTAGCCTTATCATTATGGAAGGTAATTTTTATGGAGATTTCTGTTACTCCAATGGATGGTAGCCTTGTCAATATGGAAGGTAGTCTATTGTCGAGATATTTGTTACCCCAATGGATGTATCCTTGTCATTATAGAAGGTAGTCTGTTGTCGATATTTTAGTTACTCCAATGAATGGTAGCCTTGTCGATATGGAAGCTAGTCTTTTGTTGAGAATTCCGTTACTACAATGGATTGTAGCCTTGTCATTTTGTAAGTTAGTCTGTTGTTCAAAGTTTTGTTACTCCAATGGATGGTAGCCTTGTCATTATGGAAGGTAGTCTATTGTCGAGATTTTTGTTATTCCAATGGATGGTAACCTTGTCATTATGGAAGGTAGTCTTTTGTCGAGTTTTTTGGTACTCCAATGGATGGTAGGCTTGTCATTATTGAAGGTAGTCTATTGTCGATATCTTTGTTACTCTAATGGATGATAGCCTTGTCATTATGCAAGGTAGTCTGTTGTTCAGATTTTTGTTACTCCAATTGATGGTAGCCTTGTCATTATGGAAGGTAGTCTATATTCGAGATGTTTGTTATTCCAATGGATGGTAGCCTTATCATTATGGAAGGTAGTTTTTTATGGAGATTTTTATTACTCCAATGAATGGTAGCCTTGTCATTATGGAAGGTATTCTGTTGTCGAGATTTCTGTTACTCAAATGGATTGTAGCCTTGTCATTTTCTAAGGTAGTCTGTTGTTCATATTTTTGTTACTCTAATGGATTGTAGCCTTGTCATTATGGAAGGTAGTCTGTTGTCGAGATTTTTGTTATTCCGATGGATGGTAACCTTGTCATTATGGAAGGTAGTCTTTTGTCGAGATTTTTGTTACTCCAATGGATGGTAGCCTTATCATTATTGAAGGTAGTCTATTATCGATATCTTTGTTACTCCAATGGATGATAGGCTTGTCATTATGGAAGGTAGTATGTTGTCGAGATTTCTGTTACTCCAATGGATGGTAGCCTTTTTATTATGGAAGGTAGTTTTTTGCCGATATTTTTGTTACTCCAATGGATGGTAGCGTTGTCATTATGAAAGGTATACTATTGTCGATATTTTTATTATTCCAATGGATGGACGCCTTGTCATTATGGAAGGTAGTTTTTTGTCGATATTTTTGTTACTCCAATGAATGGTAGCCTTGTCGATATGGAAGGTAGTCTGTTGTTGAGATTTTTGTTACTCTAATGGATTGTAGCCTTGTTATTTTGTAAGGTAGTCTGTTGTTCAAATTTTTGTTAGTCCAATGGATGATAGCCTTGTCATTATGGAAGGTAGTCTGTTGTCGAGATTTTTGTTATTCCAATGGATGGTAACCATGTCATTATGGAAGGTAGTCTTTTGTCAAGTTTTTTGTTTCTCCAATGGATGGTAGCCTTGTCATTATTAAAGGTAGTCTATTGTCGATATCTTTGTTACTCCAATGGATGATAGCCTTGTCATTATGCAAGGTAGTCTGTTGTTCAGATGTTTTTTACTCCAATGAAGGGTAGCCTTGTCATTATGGAATGTAGTCTATTGTCGAGATTTTTGTTATTCCAATGGATGGTAGCCTTATCATTATGGAAGGTAGTTTTTTATCGAGATTTTTGTTAGTCCAATGGATGGTAGCGTTGTCATTATGGAAGGTAGACTATTGTCGAGATTTTTATTATTCCAATGGATGGTAGCCTTATCATTATGGAAGGTAGTTTTTTATGGATATTTTTGTTACTCCAATGGATGGTAGCCTTGTCATTATGGAAGGTAGTCTGTTGTCGAGATTTTTGTTACCCCAATGGATGTATCCTTGTCATAATAGAAGGTAGTCTGTTGTCGATATTTTAGTTACTCCAATGAATGGTAGCCTTGTCGATATGGAAGCTAGTCTTTCGTTGAGATTTCTGTTACTCCATTGGATTGTAGCCTTGTCATTTTGTAAGTTAGTCTGTTGTTCAAACTTTTGTTACTCCAATGGATGTTAGCCTTGTCATTATGGAAGGTAGTTTGTTGTCGAGATTTTTGTTATTCCAATGGATGATAGCCTTGTCATTATGGTAGGTAGGTTTTTATCGATATTATTTTTACTCCAATGGATGGTAGCATTGTCATTATGTAAGGTAGACTATTGTCGAGATTTTTATTATTCTAATGGATGGTAGCCTAGTCATTATGGAAGGTAGTTTTTTGTCGAGAGTTTTGTTACTCTAATGGATGGTAGCCTTATCATTATTGAAGGTAGTCTATTATCGATATCTTTGTTACTCCAATGGATGATAGGCTTGTCATTATGCAAGGTAGTCTGTTGTCGAGATTTTTGTTACTCCAATGGATGCTAGCCTTGTCATTATGGAAGGTATTCTATTGTCGAGATTTTTGTTACCCCAATGGATGGTAGCATTGTAATTATGGAAGGTAGTCTGTTGTCGAGATTTTTGTTACTCCAATGGATGGTAGCCGTATCATTATGGAAAGTAGTTTTTTGTCGATATTTTTGTTACTCAAATGGATGGTAGCGTTGTCATTATGGAAGGTAGACTATTGTCAATATTTTTATTATTCCAATGGATGGTAGCCTTGTCATTATGGAAGGTAGTTTTTTGTCGATATTTTTGTTACTCCAATGAATGGTAGCCTTGTCGATATGGAAGGTAGTCTGTCGTTGAGATTTATGTTACTCCAATGGATGGTAGCCTTGTCATTATGGAAGGTAGTCTATTGTCGAGATTTTTGTTATTCCAATGGATGGTAACCTTGTCATTATGGAAGGTAGTCTTTTGTCGAGTTTTTTGGTACTCCAATGGATGGTAGGCTTGTCATTATTGAAGGTAGTCTATTGTCGATATCTTTGTTACTCTAATGGATGATAGCCTTGTCATTATGCAAGGTAGTCTGTTGTTCAGATTTTTGTTACTCCAATTGATGGTAGCCTTGTCATTATGGAAGGTAGTCTATATTCGAGATGTTTGTTATTCCAATGGATGGTAGCCTTATCATTATGGAAGGTAGTTTTTTATGGAGATTTTTATTACTCCAATGAATGGTAGCCTTGTCATTATGGAAGGTATTCTGTTGTCGAGATTTCTGTTACTCAAATGGATTGTAGCCTTGTCATTTTCTAAGGTAGTCTGTTGTTCATATTTTTGTTACTCTAATGGATTGTAGCCTTGTCATTATGGAAGGTAGTCTGTTGTCGAGATTTTTGTTATTCCGATGGATGGTAACCTTGTCATTATGGAAGGTAGTCTTTTGTCGAGATTTTTGTTACTCCAATGGATGGTAGCCTTATCATTATTGAAGGTAGTCTATTATCGATATCTTTGTTACTCCAATGGATGATAGGCTTGTCATTATGGAAGGTAGTATGTTGTCGAGATTTCTGTTACTCCAATGGATGGTAGCCTTTTTATTATGGAAGGTAGTTTTTTGCCGATATTTTTGTTACTCCAATGGATGGTAGCGTTGTCATTATGAAAGGTATACTATTGTCGATATTTTTATTATTCCAATGGATGGACGCCTTGTCATTATGGAAGGTAGTTTTTTGTCGATATTTTTGTTACTCCAATGAATGGTAGCCTTGTCGATATGGAAGGTAGTCTGTTGTTGAGATTTTTGTTACTCTAATGGATTGTAGCCTTGTTATTTTGTAAGGTAGTCTGTTGTTCAAATTTTTGTTAGTCCAATGGATGATAGCCTTGTCATTATGGAAGGTAGTCTGTTGTCGAGATTTTTGTTATTCCAATGGATGGTAACCATGTCATTATGGAAGGTAGTCTTTTGTCAAGTTTTTTGTTACTCCAATGGATGGTAGCCTTGTCATTATTAAAGGTAGTCTATTGTCGATATCTTTGTTACTCCAATGGATGATAGCCTTGTCATTATGCAAGGTAGTCTGTTGTTCAGATGTTTTTTACTCCAATGAAGGGTAGCCTTGTCATTATGGAATGTAGTCTA
The DNA here is from genome assembly GCA_948472305.1 of Vicia faba. Classification (NCBI taxonomy): domain Eukaryota; kingdom Viridiplantae; phylum Streptophyta; class Magnoliopsida; order Fabales; family Fabaceae; genus Vicia; species Vicia faba. The sequence continues at coordinate 560,436,886 of OX451739.1, forward strand.
TTGTCGAGATTTTTGTTATTCCAATGGATGGTAGCCTTATCATTATGGAAGGTAGTTTTTTATCGAGATTTTTGTTAGTCCAATGGATGGTAGCGTTGTCATTATGGAAGGTAGACTATTGTCGAGATTTTTATTATTCCAATGGATGGTAGCCTTATCATTATGGAAGGTAGTTTTTTATGGATATTTTTGTTACTCCAATGGATGGTAGCCTTGTCATTATGGAAGGTAGTCTGTTGTCGAGATTTTTGTTACCCCAATGGATGTATCCTTGTCATAATAGAAGGTAGTCTGTTGTCGATATTTTAGTTACTCCAATGAATGGTAGCCTTGTCGATATGGAAGCTAGTCTTTCGTTGAGATTTCTGTTACTCCATTGGATTGTAGCCTTGTCATTTTGTAAGTTAGTCTGTTGTTCAAACTTTTGTTACTCCAATGGATGTTAGCCTTGTCATTATGGAAGGTAGTTTGTTGTCGAGATTTTTGTTATTCCAATGGATGATAGCCTTGTCATTATGGTAGGTAGGTTTTTATCGATATTATTTTTACTCCAATGGATGGTAGCATTGTCATTATGTAAGGTAGACTATTGTCGAGATTTTTATTATTCTAATGGATGGTAGCCTAGTCATTATGGAAGGTAGTTTTTTGTCGAGAGTTTTGTTACTCTAATGGATGGTAGCCTTATCATTATTGAAGGTAGTCTATTATCGATATCTTTGTTACTCCAATGGATGATAGGCTTGTCATTATGCAAGGTAGTCTGTTGTCGAGATTTTTGTTACTCCAATGGATGCTAGCCTTGTCATTATGGAAGGTATTCTATTGTCGAGATTTTTGTTACCCCAATGGATGGTAGCATTGTAATTATGGAAGGTAGTCTGTTGTCGAGATTTTTGTTACTCCAATGGATGGTAGCCGTATCATTATGGAAAGTAGTTTTTTGTCGATATTTTTGTTACTCAAATGGATGGTAGCGTTGTCATTATGGAAGGTAGACTATTGTCAATATTTTTATTATTCCAATGGATGGTAGCCTTGTCATTATGGAAGGTAGTTTTTTGTCGATATTTTTGTTACTCCAATGAATGGTAGCCTTGTCGATATGGAAGGTAGTCTGTCGTTGAGATTTATGTTACTCCAATGGATGGTAGCCTTGTCATTATGGAAGGTAGTCTATTGTCGAGATTTTTGTTATTCCAATGGATGGTAACCTTGTCATTATGGAAGGTAGTCTTTTGTCGAGTTTTTTGGTACTCCAATGGATGGTAGGCTTGTCATTATTGAAGGTAGTCTATTGTCGATATCTTTGTTACTCTAATGGATGATAGCCTTGTCATTATGCAAGGTAGTCTGTTGTTCAGATTTTTGTTACTCCAATTGATGGTAGCCTTGTCATTATGGAAGGTAGTCTATATTCGAGATGTTTGTTATTCCAATGGATGGTAGCCTTATCATTATGGAAGGTAGTTTTTTATGGAGATTTTTATTACTCCAATGAATGGTAGCCTTGTCATTATGGAAGGTATTCTGTTGTCGAGATTTCTGTTACTCAAATGGATTGTAGCCTTGTCATTTTCTAAGGTAGTCTGTTGTTCATATTTTTGTTACTCTAATGGATTGTAGCCTTGTCATTATGGAAGGTAGTCTGTTGTCGAGATTTTTGTTATTCCGATGGATGGTAACCTTGTCATTATGGAAGGTAGTCTTTTGTCGAGATTTTTGTTACTCCAATGGATGGTAGCCTTATCATTATTGAAGGTAGTCTATTATCGATATCTTTGTTACTCCAATGGATGATAGGCTTGTCATTATGGAAGGTAGTATGTTGTCGAGATTTCTGTTACTCCAATGGATGGTAGCCTTTTTATTATGGAAGGTAGTTTTTTGCCGATATTTTTGTTACTCCAATGGATGGTAGCGTTGTCATTATGAAAGGTATACTATTGTCGATATTTTTATTATTCCAATGGATGGACGCCTTGTCATTATGGAAGGTAGTTTTTTGTCGATATTTTTGTTACTCCAATGAATGGTAGCCTTGTCGATATGGAAGGTAGTCTGTTGTTGAGATTTTTGTTACTCTAATGGATTGTAGCCTTGTTATTTTGTAAGGTAGTCTGTTGTTCAAATTTTTGTTAGTCCAATGGATGATAGCCTTGTCATTATGGAAGGTAGTCTGTTGTCGAGATTTTTGTTATTCCAATGGATGGTAACCATGTCATTATGGAAGGTAGTCTTTTGTCAAGTTTTTTGTTACTCCAATGGATGGTAGCCTTGTCATTATTAAAGGTAGTCTATTGTCGATATCTTTGTTACTCCAATGGATGATAGCCTTGTCATTATGCAAGGTAGTCTGTTGTTCAGATGTTTTTTACTCCAATGAAGGGTAGCCTTGTCATTATGGAATGTAGTCTATTGTCGAGATTTTTGTTATTCCAATGGATGGTAGCCTTATCATTATGGAAGGTAGTTTTTTATCGAGATTTTTGTTAGTCCAATGGATGGTAGCGTTGTCATTATGGAAGGTAGACTATTGTCGAGATTTTTATTATTCCAATGGATGGTAGCCTTATCATTATGGAAGGTAGTTTTTTATGGAGATTTTTGTTACTCCAATGGATGGTAGCCTTGTCATTATGGAAGGTAGTCTGTTGTCGAGATTTTTGTTACCCCAATGGATGTATCCTTGTCATAATAGAAGGTAGTCTGTTGTCGATATTTTAGTTACTCCAATGAATGGTAGCCTTGTCGATATGGAAGCTAGTCTTTCGTTGAGATTTCTGTTACTCCATTGGATTGTAGCCTTGTCATTTTGTAAGTTAGTCTGTTGTTCAAACTTTTGTTACTCCAATGGATGTTAGCCTTGTCATTATGGAAGGTAGTTTGTTGTCGAGATTTTTGTTATTCCAATGGATGATAGCCTTGTCATTATGGTAGGTAGGTTTTTATCGATATTATTTTTACTCCAATGGATGGTAGCATTGTCATTATGTAAGGTAGACTATTGTCGAGATTTTTATTATTCCAATGGATGGTAGCCTAGTCATTATGGAAGGTAGTTTTTTGTCGAGATTTTTGTTACTCTAATGGATGGTAGCCTTATCATTATTGAAGGTAGTCTATTATCGATATCTTTGTTACTCCAATGGATGATAGGCTTGTCATTATGCAAGGTAGTCTGTTGTCGAGATTTTTGTTACTCCAATGGATGCTAGCCTTGTCATTATGGAAGGTATTCTATTGTCGAGATTTTTGTTACCCCAATGGATGGTAGCATTGTAATTATGGAAGGTAGTCTGTTGTCGAGATTTTTGTTACTCCAATGGATGGTAGCCGTATCATTATGGAAAGTAGTTTTTTGTCGATATTTTTGTTACTCAAATGGATGGTAGCGTTGTCATTATGGAAGGTAGACTATTGTCAATATTTTTATTATTCCAATGGATGGTAGCCTTGTCATTATGGAAGGTAGTTTTTTGTCGATATTTTTGTTACTCCAATGAATGGTAGCCTTGTCGATATGGAAGGTAGTCTGTCGTTGAGATTTATGTTACTCCAATGGATGGTAGCCTTGTCTTTATGGAAGGTAGTCTATTGTCCAGATTTTTGTTATTCCAATGGATGGTAACCTTGTCATTTTGGAAGGTAGTCTTTTGTCGAGTTTTTTGTTACTCCAATGGATGGTAGGCTTGTCATTATTGAAGGTAGTCAATTGTCGATATCTTTGTTACTCCAATGGATGATAGCCTTGTCATTATGCAAGGTAGTCTGTTGTTCAGATTTTTGTTACTCCAATGGATGGTAGCCTTGTCATAATGGAAGGTAGTCTATATTCGAGATGTTTGTTATTCCAATGGATGGTAGCCTTATCATTATGGAAGGTAGTTTTTTATGGAGATTTTTATTACTCCAATGGATGGTAGCCTGGAAATTATGGAAGGTATTCTGTTGTCGAGATTTCTGTTACTCAAATGGATTGTAGCCTTGTCATTTTCCAAGTTAGTTTGTTGTTCATATTTTTGTTACTCTAATGGATTGTAGCCTTGTCATTATGGAAGGTAGTCTGTTGTCGAGATTTTTGTTATTCCAATGGATGGTAACCTTGTCATTATGGAAGGTAGTCTTTTGTCGAGATTTTTGTTACTCCAATGGATGGTAGCCTTATCATTATTGAAGGTAGTCTATTATCGATATCTTTGTTACTCAAATGGATGATAGGCTTGTCATTATGGAAGGTATTCTGTTGTCGAGATTTTTGTTACCCCAATGGATGGTAGCCTTGTAATTATGGAAGGTAGTTTTTTGTCGATATTTTTGTTACTCCAATGGATGGTAGCGTTGTCATTATGAAAGGTATACTATTTTCGATATTTTTATTATTCCAATGGATGGACGCCTTGTCATTATGGAAGGTAATTTTTTGTCGATATTTTTGTTACTCCAATGAATGGTAGCCTTGTCGATATGGAAGGTAGTCTGTCGTTGAGATTTCTGTTACTCCAATGGATTGTGGCCTTGTCATTTTGTAAGGTAGTTTGTTGTTCAAATTTTTGTTACTCCAATGGATGGTAGCCTTGTCATTATGGAAGGTAGTTTGTTGTCGAGATTTTTAATACCCCAATGGATGGTAGCATTGTAATTATGGAAGGTAGTCTGTTGTCGAGATTTTTGTTACTCCAATGGATGGTAGCCTTGTCATTATTGAAGGTAGTCTATTGTCGATATCTTTGTTACTCCAATGGATGTAGCCTTGTCATTATAGAAGGTAGTCTGTTGTCGAGATTTTTGTTACTCGAATGGATGGTAGCCTTATCATTATAGAAGGTAGTCTATTGTCGATATCTTTGTTACTTTAATGGATGATAGCCTTATCATTATGCAAGGTAGTCTGTTGTTCAGATTTTTGTTAATCCAATGGATGGTAGCCTTGTCATTATGGAAGGTAGTCTATATTCGAGATGTTTGTTATTCCAATGGATGGTAGCCTTATAATTATGGAAGGTAGTTTTTTATGGATATTTTTATTACTCTAATGGATGGTAGCCTTGTCATTATGGAAGGTGGTTTGTTGTTGAGATTTCTGTTACTCAAATGGATTGTAGCCTTGTCATTTTCTAAGGTAGTCTATTGTTTATATTTTTGTTACTCTAATGGATTGTAGCCTTGTCATTATGGAAGGTAGTCTGTTGTCGATATTTTTGTTATTAAAATGGATGGTAACCTTGTCAATATGGAAGGTAGTCTGTTGTCGAGATTTTTGTTACTCCAATGGATGCTAGCCATGTCATTATGGAAGGTATTCTGTTGTCGAGATTTTTGGTACCCCAATGGATGGTAGCCTTATAATTATGGAAGGTAGTCTGTTGTCGAGATTTTTGTTACTCCAATGGATGGTAGCCTTATTATTATGGAAGGTAGTTTTTTGTCGATATTTTTGTTACTCCAATGGATGGTAGCGTTTCCTTTATGGAAGGTATACTATTGTCGATATTTTTATTATTCCAATGGATGGACGCCTTGTCATTATGGAAGGTAGTTGTTTGTCGATATTTTTGTTACTCCAATGAATGGTAGCCTTGTCGATATGGAAGGTAGTCTGTCGTTGAGATTTCTGTTACTCCAATGCATTGTAGCCTTGTTATTTTGTAAGGTAGTCTATTGTTCAAATTTTTGTTACTCCAATGGATGGTAGCCTTGTCATTATGGAAGGTAGTCTGTTGTCGAGATTTTTGTTTTTCAAATGGATGGTAACCTTGTCATTATGGAAGGTAGTCTTTTGTCGAGTTTTTTGTTACTCCAATGGATGGTAGCCTTGTCATTACTGAAGGTAGTCTATTGTCGATATCTTTGTTACTCCAATGGATGAAAACCTTGTCATTATGGAAGGTAGTCCGTTGTTCAGATTTTTTTTACTCCAATGAAGGGTAGCCTTGTCATTATGGAAGGTACTTTATTGTCGAGATTTTTGTTATTCCAATGGATGGTAGCCTTATCATTGTGGAAGGTAGTTTCTTATCGAGATTTTTGTTACTCCAATGGATGGTAGCATTGTCATTATGGAAGGTAGATTATTGTCGAGATTTTTATTATTCCAATGGATGGTAGCCTTATCATTATGGAAGGTAATTTATTTTGGAGATTTTTGTTACTCCAATGGATGGTAGCCTTGTCAATATGGAAGGTAGTCTGTTGTCGAGACTTTTGTTACCCCAATGGATGTATCCTTGTCATTATAGAAGGTAGTCTGTTGTCGATATTTTAGTTACTCCAATGAATGGTAGCCTTGTCGATATGGAAGCTAGTCTTTCGTTGAGAATTCCGTTACTACAATGGATTGTAGCCTTGTCATCTTGTAAGTTAGTTTGTTGTTCAAAGTTTTGTTACTCTAATGGATGATAGCCTTGTCATTATGGAAGGTAGTCTGTTGTCGAGATTTTTGTTATTCCAATGGATGGTAGCCTTGTCATTATGGAAGGTAGTTTTTAGTCGAGATTTTTGTTACTCCAATGGATGGTAGCCTTGTCATTATGCAAGGTATTTTGTTGTCGAGATTTTTGTTACCCCAATGGATGGTAGCCTTGTAATTATGGAAGGTAGTCTGTTGTCGAGATTTTTGTTACTCCAATGGATGGTAGCCTTATCATTATGGAAGGTAGTTTTTTATGAAGATTTTTGTTACTCCAATGGATGGTAGCCTTTTCATTATGAAAGGTAGTTTTTTATCGATTTTTTTGTTACTCCAATGGATGGTAGCATTGTCATTATGTAAGGTAGACTATTGTCGATATTTTTATTATTCCAATGGATGGTAGCCTGGTCATTATGGAAGGTAGTTTTTTGTCGATATTTTTGTTACTCCAATGGACGTTAGCCTTGTCATTATGGAAGGTAGTCTTTTGTCGAGATTTTTGTTACTCCAATGGATGGTAGCCTTATCATTATTGAAGGTAGTCTATTATCGATATCTTTGTTACTCCAACGGATGGTAGCCTTGTCATTATGGAAGGTAGTCTGTTGTCGATATTTTTGTTATTCCAATGGATGGTAACCTTGTCATAATGGAAGGTAGTCTTTTGTCGAGTTTTTTGTTACTCCAATGGATGTTAGGCTTATCATTATTGAAGGTAGTCTATTATCGATATCTTTGTTACTCCAATGGATGATAGCCTTGTCATTATGCAAGGTAGTCTGTTGTTCAGAATTTTGTTACTCTAATGAAGGGTAGCCTTGTCATTATGGAAGGTAGTCTATTGTCGAGATTTTTGTTATTCCAATGGATGGTAGCCTTATCATTGGGGAAGGTAGTTTTTTATCGAGATTTTTGTTACTCCAATGGATGGTAGCATTGTCATTATGGAAGGTAGACTATTGTCGAGATTTTTATTATTCCAATGGATGGTAGCCTAGTCATTATGGAAGGTAGTTTTTTGTCGAGATTTTTGTTACTCCAATGGATGGTAGCCTTGTCATTATGGAAGGTAGTCTGTTGCCGATATTTTTGTTACCCAAATGGATGTAGCCTTGTCTTTATAGAAGGTAGTTTGTTGTCGATATTTTTGTTACTCCAATGGATGGTAGCCTTGTCATTATAGAAGGTAGTCTATTGTCGATATCTTTGTTACTCCAATGGATGATAGCCTTGTCATTATGGAAGGTAGTCTGTTGTCGAGATTTTTGTTATTACAATGGATGGTAACCTTGTCATTATGGAAGGTAGTCTTTTGTCGAGTTTTTTATTACTCCAATGGATGGTAGGCTTGTCATTATTGAAGGTAGTCTATTGTCGATATCTTTGTTACTCCAATGGATGATAGCCTTGTCATTATGCAAGGTAGTCTGTTGTCGAAATTTTTGTTATTCCAATGGATGGTAACCTTGTCATTATGGAAGGTAGTCTTTTGTCGAGTTTTTTGTTACTCCAATGGATGGTAGGCTTGTCATTATTGAAGGTAGTCTATTGTCGATATCTTTGTTACTTCAATGGATGGAAGCCTTATCATTATGGAAGGTAGTCTGTTGTCGAGATTTTTGTTATTCCAATGGATGGTAACCTTGTCATTATGGAAGGTAGTCTTTTGTCGAGTTTTTTGTTACTCCAATGGATGGTAGGCTTGTCATTATTGAAGGTAGTCTATTGTCGATATCTTTGTTACTCCAATGGATGATAGCCTTGTAATTATGCAAGGTAGTCTGTTGTTCAAATTTTTGTTACTCCAATGAAGGGTAGCCTTGTCATTATGGAAGGTAGTCTATTGTCGAGATTTTTGTTATTCCAATGGATGGTAGCCTTATCATTGTGGAAGGTAGTTTTTTATCGAGATTTTTGTTACTCCAATGTATGGTAGCGTTGTCATTATGGAAGGTAGACTATTGTCGAGATTTTTATTATTCCAATGGATGGTAGCCTGGTCATTATGGAAGGTAGTTTTTTGTCGAGATTTTTGTTACTCCAATGGACGGTACCCTTGTCATTATGGAAGGTAGTCTGTTGTCGAGATTTTTGTTACCCCAATGGATGTAGCCTTGTCATTATAGAAGGTAGTCTGTTGTCGATATTTTTGTTACTCCAATGGATGGTAGCCTTGTCATTATAGAAGGTAGTCTATTATCGATATCTTTGTTACTCCAATGGATGATAGCCTTGTCATTATGGAAGGTAGTCTGTTCATTATGGAAGGTAGTCTTTTGTTCAGATTTTTGTTACTCCAATGGATGGTAGCCTTGTCATTATGGAAGGTAGTCTATATTCGAGATGTTTGTTATTCCAATGGATGGTAGCCTTATCATTATGGAAGGTAGTTTTTTATGGAGATTTTTATTACTCCAATGGATGGTAGCCTTGTCATTATGGAAGGTAGTCTGTTGTCGAGATTTCTGTTACTCAAATGGATTGTAGACTTGTCATTTTCTAAGGTAGTATGTTGTTCATATTTTTGTTACTCTAATGGATTGTAGCCTTTTCATTATGGAAGGTAGTCTGTTGTCGAGATTTTTGATATTCCAATGGATGGTAATCTTGTCATTATGGAAGGTAGTCTTTTGTCGATATTTTTGTTACTCCAATGGATGGTAGCCTTATCATTATTGAAGGTAGTCTATTATCGATATCTTTGTTACTCCAATGGATGATAGGCTTGTCATTATAGAAGGTATTCTGTTGTCGAGATTTTTGTTACCCCAATGGATGTTAGCCTTGTAATTATGGAAGGTAGTCTGTTGTCGATATTTTTGTTACTCCAATGGACGGTAGCCTTTTTATTATGGAATGTAGTTTTTTGTCGATATTTTTGTTACTGCAATGGATGGTAGCGTTGTCATTATGGAAGGTATACTATTGTCGATATTTTTATTATTCCAATGGATGGACGCCTTGTCATTATGGAAGGTAGTTTTTTGTCGATATTTTTGTTACTCCAATGAATGGTAGCCTTGTCGATATGGAAGGTAGTCTGTCGTTGAGATTTCTGTTACTCCAATGGATTGGGGCCTTGTCATTTTGTAAGGTACTTTGTTGTTCAAATTTTTGTTACTCCAATGGATGGTAGCGATGTCATTATGGAAGGTAGTCTGTTTTCGAGATTTTTGTTATACCAATGGATGGTAACCTTGTCATTATGAAAGGTAATCTTTTGTCGAGTTTTTTGTTACTCCAATGGATGGTAGCCTTGTCATTATAGAAGGTAGTCTATTGTCGATATCTTTGTTACTCTAATGGATGATAGCCTTGTCATTATGCAAGGTAGTCTGTTGTTCAGATTTTTGTTACTCCAATGGATGGTAGCCTTGTCATTATGGAAGGTAGTCTATATTCGAGATGTTTGTTATTCAAATGGATGGTAGCCTTATCATTATGGAAGGTTGTTTTTTATGGAGATTTTTATTACTCCAATGGATGGTAGCCTTGTCATTATGGAAGGTAGTCTGTTGTCGAGTTTTTTGTTACTCCAATGGATGGTAGGCTTGTCATGATTGAAGGTAGTCTATTGTCGATATCTTTGTTACTCCAATGGATGATAGCCTTGTCATAATGCAAGGTAGTCTGTTGTTCAAATTTTTGTTACTCCAATGAAGGGTAGCCTTGTCATTATGGAAGGTAGTCTATTGTCGAGATTTTTGTTATTCCAATGGATGGTAGCCTTATCATTGTGGAAGGTAGTTTTTTATCTAGATTTTTGTTACTCCAATGTATGGTAGCGTTGTCATTATGGAAGGTAGACTATTGTCGAGATTTTTATTATTCCAATGGATGGTAGCCTGGTCATTATGGAAGGTAGTTTTTTGTCGAGATTTTTGTTACTCCAATGGACGGTACCCTTGTCATTATGGAAGGTAGTCTGTTGTTGAGATTTTTGTTACCCCAATGGATGTAGCCTTGTCATTATAGAAGGTAGTCTGTTGTCGATATTTTTGTTACTCCAATGGATGGTAGCCTTGTCATTATAGAAGGTAGTCTATTATCGATATCTTTGTTACTCCAATGGATGATAGCCTTGTCATTATGCAAGGTAGTCTTTTGTTAAGATTTTTGTTACTCCAATGGATGGTAGCCTTGTCATTATGGAAGGTAGTCTATATTCGAGATGTTTGTTATTCCAATGGATGGTAGCCTTATCATTATGGAAGGTAGTTTTTTATGGAGATTTTTATTACTCCAATGGATGGTAGCCTTGTCGTTATGGAAGGTAGTCTGTTGTCGAGATTTCTGTTACTCAAATGTATTGTAGCCTTGTCATTTTCTAAGGTATTCTGTTGTTCATATTTTTGTTACTCTAATGGATTGTAGCCTTTTCATTATGGAAGGTAGTCTGTTGTCGAGATTTTTGATATTCCAATGGATGGTAATCTTGTCATTATAGAAGGTAGTCTTTTGTCGAGATTTTTGTTAGTCCAATGGATGGTAGCCTTATCATTATTGAAGGTAGTCTATTATCGATATCTTTGTTACTCCAATGGATGATAGGCTTGTCATTATAGAGGGTATTCTGTTGTCGAGATTTTTGTTACCCCAATGGATGTTAGCCTTGTAATTATGGAAGGTAGTCTGTTGTCGATATTTTTGTTACTCCAATGGATGGTAGCCTTTTTATTATGGAATGTAGTTTTTTGTCGATATTTTTGTTACTCCAATGGATGGTAGTGTTTTCATTATGGAAGGTATACTATTGTCGATATTTTTATTATTCCAATGGATGGACGCCTTGTCATTATGGAAGGTAGTTTTTTGTCGATATTTTTGTTACTCTAAAGAAAGGTAGCCTTGTCGATATGGAAGGTAGTCTGTCGTTGAGATTTCTGTTACTCCAATGGATTGGGGCCTTGTCATTTTGTAAGGTACTTTGTTGTTCAAATTTTTGTTACTGCAATGGATGGTAGCCATGTCATTATGGAAGGTAGTTTGTTTTCGAGATTTTTGTTATACCAATGGATGGTAACCTTGTCATTATGGAAGGTAGTCTTTTGTCGAGTTTTTTGTTACTCCAATGGATGGTAGCCTTGTCATTATTGAAGGTAGTCTATTGTCGATATCTTTGTTACTCCAATGGATGTAGCCTTGTCATTATAGAAGGTAGTCTGTTGTCGAGATTTTTGTTACTCCAATGGATGGTAGCCTTGTCATTATAGAAGGTAGTCTATTGTCGATATCTTTGTTACTCTAATGGATGATAGCCTTGTCATTATGCAAGGTAGTCTGTTGTTTAGATTTTTGTTACTCCAATGGATGGTAGCCTTGTCATTATGGAAGGTAGTCTATATTCGAGATGTTTGTTATTCCAATGGATGGTAGCCTTATCATTATGGAAGGTTGTTTTTTATGGAGATTTTTATTACTCTAATGGATGGTAGCCTTGTCATTATGGAAGGTAGTCTGTTGTCGAGATTTCTGTTACTCAAATGGATTGTAGCCTTGTCATTTTCTAAGGTAGTCTGTTGTTCATATTTTTGTTACTCTAATGGATTGTAGCCTTGTCATTATGGAAGGTAGTCTGTTGTCGACATTTTTGATATTCCAATGGATGGTAACCTTGTCATTATGGAATGTAGTATTTTGTCGAGATTTTTGTTACTCCAATGGATGGTAGCCTAATCATTATTGAAGGTAGTATATTATCGATATCTTTGTTACTCCAATGGATGATGAGCTTGTCATTATGGAAGGTATTCTGTTTTCGAGATTTTTGTTACCCTAATGGATTTTAGCCTTGTAATTATGGAAGGTAGTCTGTTGTCGATATTTTTGTTACTCCAATGGATGGTAGCCTTTTTATTATGGAAGGTAGTTTTTTGTCGATATTTTTGTTACTCCAATGGATGGTAGCGTTGTCATTATGGAAGGTATACTATTGTCGATATTTTTATTATTCCAATGGATGGACGCCTTGTCATTATGGAAGGTAGTTTTTTGTCGATATTTTTGTTACTCCAATGAATGGTAGCCTTGTCGATATGGAAGGTAGTCTGTCGTTGAGATTTCTGTTACTCCAATGGATTGTGGCCTTGTCATTTTGTAAGGTAGTTTGTTGTTCAAATTTTTTTTACTCCAATGGATGGTAGCCTTGTCATTGTGGAAGGTAGTCTGTTGTCGAGATTTTTGTTATTCCAATGGATGGTAACCTTGTCATTATGGAAGGTAGTCTTTTGTCGAGTTTTTTGTTACTCCAATGGATGGTAGCCTTGTCATTATTGAAGGTAGTCTATTGTCGATATCTTTGTTACTCCAATGGATGTAGCCTTGTCATTATAGAAGGTAGTCTGTTGTCGAGATTTTTGTTACTCCAATGGATGGTAGCCTTGTCATTATAGAATGTAGTCTATTGTCAATATCTTTGTTACTCTAATGGATGATAGCCTTGTATTTATGCAAGGTAGTCTGTCGTTCAGATTTTTGTTACTCTAATGGATGGTAGCCTTGTCATTATGGAAGGTAGTCTATATTCGAGATGTTTGTTATTCCAATGGATGGTAGCCTTATCATTATGGAAGGTTGTTTTTTATGGAGATTTTTATTACTCCAATGGATGGTAGCCTTGTCATTATGGAAGGTAGTCTGTTGTCGATATTTCTGTTACTCAAATGGATTGTAGCCTTGTCATTTTCTAAGGTAGTCTGTTGTTCATATTTTTGTTACTCTAATGGATTGTAGCCTTGTCATTATGGAAGGTAGTCTGTTGTCGAGATTTTTGATATTCCAATGGATGGTAACCTTGTCATTATGGAAGGTAGTTTTTTATCGAGATTTTTGTTACTACAATGGATGGTAGCATTGTCATTATGGAAGGTAGACTATTGTCGAGATTTTTATTATTCCAATGGATGGTAGCCTGGTCATTATAGAAGGTAGTCTATTGTCGATATCTTTGTTACTCTAATGGATGATAGCCTTGTCATTATGCAAGGTAGTCTGTTGTTCAGATTTTTGTTACTCCAATGGATGGTAGCCTTGTCATTATGGAAGGTAGTATATATTCGAGATGTTTGTTATTCCAATGGATGGTAGCCTTATCATTATGGAAGGTAGTTTTTTATGGATATTTTTATTACTCCAATGGATGGTAGCCTCGTCATTATGGAAGGTAGTCTGTTGTCGAGATTTCTGTTACTCAAATGGATTGTAGCCTGGTCATTTTCTAAGGTAGTCTATTGTTCATATTTTTGTTACTCTAATGGATTGTAGCCTTGTCATTATGGAAGGTAGTCTGTTGTCGAGATTTTTGTTATTCCAATGGATGGTAACCATGTCATTATGGAAGGTAGTCTGTTGTCGAGATTTTTGTTACTCCAATGGATGCTAGCCTTGTCATTATGGAAGGTATTCTGTTGTCGAGATTTTTGTTACCCCAATGGATGGTGGCCTTGTAATTATGGAAGGTAGTCTGTTGTCGAGATTTTTGTTACTCCAATGGATGGTAGCCTTATTATTATGGAAGGTAGTTTTTTGTCGATATTTTTGTTACTCCAATGGATGGTAGCGTTGCCATTATGGAAGGTATACTATTGTCTATATTTTTATTATTCCAATGGATGGATGCCTTGTCATTATGGAAGGTAGTTTTACGTCGATATTTTTGTTACTCCAATGAATGGTAGCCTTGTCGATATCGAAGGTAGTCTGTCGTTGAGATTTCTGTTACTCCAATGGATTGTAGCCTTGTTATTTTGTAAGGTAGTCTGTTGTTCAAATTTTTGTTACTCCAATGGATGGTAGCCTTGTCATTATGGAAGGTAGTCTGTTGTCGAGATTTTTGTTATTCAAATGGATGGTAACCTTGTCATTATGGAAGGTAGTCTTTTGTCGAGTTTTTTGTTACTCCAATGGATGGTAGCCTTGTCATTATTGAAGGTAGTCTATTGTCGATATCTTTGTTACTCCAATGGATGAAAGCCTTGTCATTATGCAAGGTAGTCTGTTGTTCAGATTTTTGTTACTCTAATGGATGGTAGCCTTGTCATTATGGAAGGTAGTCTATATTCGAGATGTTTGTTATTCCAATGGATGGTAGCCTTATCATTATGGAAGGTTGTTTTTTATGGAGATTTTTATTACTCCAATGGATGGTAGCCTTGTCATTATGGAAGGTAGTCTGTTGTCGAGATTTCTGTTACTCAAATGGATTGTAGCCTTGTCAATTTCTAAGGTAGTCTGTTGTTCATATTTTTGTTACTCTAATGGATTGTAGCCTTGTCATTATGGAAGGTAGTCTGTTGTCGAGATTTTTGATATTCCAATGGATGGTAACCTTGTCATTATGGAAGGTAGTTTTTTATCGAGATTTTTGTTACTCCAATGGATGGTAGCATTGTCATTATGGAAGGTAGACTATTGTCGAGATTTTTATTATTCCAATGGATGGTAGCCTGGTCATTATAGAAGGTAGTCTATTGTCGATATCTTTGTTACTCTAATGGATGATAGCCTTGTCATTATGCAAGGTAGTCTGTTGTTCAGATTTTTGTTACTCCAATGGATGGTAGCCTTGTCATTATGGAAGGTAGTCTATATTCGAGATGTTTGTTATTCCAATGGATGGTAGCCTTATCATTATGCAAGGTAGTTTTTTATGGATATTTTTATTACTCCAATGGATGGTAGCCTCGTCATTATGGAAGGTAGTCTGTTGTCGAGATTTCTGTTACTCAAATGGATTGTAGCCTGGTCATTTTCTAAGGTAGTCTATTGTTCATATTTTTGTTACTCTAATGGATTGTAACCTTGTCATTATGGAAGGTAGTCTGTTGTCGAGATTTTTGTTATTCCAATGGATGGTAACCATGTCATTATGGAAGGTAGTCTGTTGTCGAGATTTTTGTTACTCCAATGGATGCTAGCCTTGTCATTATGGAAGGTATTCTGTTGTCGAGATTTTTGTTACCCCAATGGATGGTGGCCTTGTAATTATGGAAGGTAGTCTGTTGTCGAGATTTTTGTTACTCCAATGGATGGTAGCCTTATTATTATGGAAGGTAGTTTTTTGTCGATATTTTTGTTACTCCAATGGATGGTAGCGTTGCCATTATGGAAGGTATACTATTGTCTATATTTTTATTATTCCAATGGATGGATGCCTTGTCATTATGGAAGGTAGTTTAATGTCGATATTTTTGTTACTCCAATGAATGGTAGCCTTGTCGATATCGAAGGTAGTCTGTCGTTGAGATTTCTGTTACTCCAATGGATTGTAGCCTTGTTATTTTGTAAGGTAGTCTGTTGTTCAAATTTTTGTTACTCCAATGGATGGTAGCCTTGTCATTATGGAAGGTAGTCTGTTGTCGAGATTTTTGTTATTCAAATGGATGGTAACCTTGTCATTATGGAAGGTAGTCTTTTGTCGAGTTTTTTGTTACTCCAATGGATGGTAGCCTTGTCATTATTGAAGGTAGTCTATTGTCGATATCTTTGTTACTCCAATGGATGAAAGCCTTGTCATTATGCAAGGTAGTCTGTTGTTCAGATTTTTTTTACTCCAATGAAGGGCAGCCTTGTCATTATGGAAGGTAGTCTATTGTCGAGATTTTTGTTATTCCAATGGATGGTAGCCTTATAATTGTGGAAGGTAGTTTTTTATCGAGATTTTTGTTACTCCAATGGATGGTAGCGTTGTCATTATGGAAGGTAGACTATTGTCGAGATTTTTATTATTCCAATGGATGGTAGCCTTATCATAATGGAAGGTAGTTTTTTATGGAGATTTTTGTTACTCCAATGGATGGTAGCCTTGTCATTATGGAAGGTAGTCTGTTGTCGAGATTTTTGTTACCCCAATGCATGTATCCTTGTCATTATAGAAGGTAGTCTGTTGTCGATATTTTAGTTACTCCAATGAATGGTAGCCTTGTCGATATGGAAGCTAGTCTTTCATTGAGAATTCTGTTACTCCAATGGATTGTAGCCTTGTCATTTTGTAAGTTAGTCTGTTGTTCAAAGTTTTGTTACTCCAATGGATGGTAGCCTTGTCATTATGGAAGGTAGTCTGTTGTCGAGATTTTTGTTATTCCAATGGATGGTAGCCTTGTCATTATGGAAGGTAGTTTTTTGTCGAGATTTTTGTTACTCCAATGGATGGTAGCCTTGTCATTATGGAAGGTATTCTGTTGTCGAGATTTTTGTTACCCCAATGGATGGTAGCCTTATCATTATTGAAGGTAATCTATTATCGATATCTTTGTTACTCCAACGGATGGTAGCCTTGTCATTATGGAAGGTAGTCTGTTGTCGATATTTTTGTTATTCCAATGGATGGTAACCTTGTCATTATGGAAGGTAGTCTTTTGTCGAGTTTTTTGTTACTCCAATGGATGGTAGGCTTATCATTATTGAAGGTAGTCTATTGTCGATATCTTTGTTACTCCAATGGATGATAGCCTTGTCATTATGCAAGGTAGTCTGTTGTTCATATTTTTGTTAATCCAACGAAGGGTAGCCTTGTCATTATGGAAGGTAGTCTATTGTCGAGATTTTTGTTATTCCAATGGATGGTAGCCTTATCATTGTGGAAGGTAGTTTTTTATCGAGATTTTTGTTACTCCAATGGATGGTAGCATTGTCATTATGGAAGGTAGACTATTGTCGAGATTTTTATTATTCCAATGGATGGTAGCCTGGTCATTATGGAAGGTAGTTTTTTGTCGAGATTTTTGTTACTCCAATGGACGGTAGCCTTGTCATTATGGAAGGTAGTTTATTGTCGAGATTTTTGTTACCCCAATGGATGTAGCCTTGTCATTATAGAAGGTAGTTTGTTGTCGATATTTTTGTTACTCCAATGGATGGTAGCCTTGTCATTATAGAAGTTAGTCTATTGTCGATATCTTTGTTACTCCAATGGATGATAACCTTGTCATTATGAAAGGTATTCTGTTGTATACATTTTTGTTACTCCAATGGATGGTAGCCTTGTCATTATGGAAGGTAGTCTATTTTCGAGATGTTTGTTATTCCAATGGATGGTAGCCTTATCATTATGGAAGGTAGTTTTTTATGGAGATTTTTATTACTCCAATGGATGGTAGCCTTGTCATTATGGAAGGTAGTCTGTTGTCGAGATTTCTGTTACTCAAATGAATTGTAGCCTTGTCATTTTGTAAGGTAGTTTGTTGTTCAAATTTTTGTTACTCCAATTGATTGTAGCCTTGGCAATATGGAAGGTAGTCTGTTGTCGAGATTTTTGTTATTCCAATGGATGGTAACCTTGTCATTATAGAAGGTAGTATTTTGTCGAGATTTTTGTTACTCCAATGGATGGTAGCCTTGTCATTATTGAAGGTAGTCTATTATCGATAACTTTGTTACTCCAATGGATGATAGTCTTGTCATTATTGAAGGTAGTCTGTTGTCGATATTTTTGTTACTCCAATGGATGTTAGCCTTGTAATTATTGAAGGTATTCTGTTGTCGAGATTTTTGTTACCCCAATGGATGGTAGCCTTGTAATTATGGAAGGTAGTCGATTGTCAAGATTTTTGTTATTCCAATGGATGGTAGCCTTATCATTATGGAAGGTAGTTTTTTGTCGAGATTTTTGTTATTCCAATTGATGGTAGCCTTGTCATTATGGAAGGTAGTTTTTTGTCGAGATTTTTGTTATTCCAATGGATGGTAACCTTGTAATTATGGAAGATAGTCTTTTGTAGAGATTTTTGTTACTCCAATGGATGGTAGCCTTGTCATTATGGAAGGTAGTTTGTTGCTCAGATTTTTGTTACTCCAAAGGATGATAGTCCTGTCATTATGGAAGGTAGTCTGTTGACGAGATTTTTGATACTCCAATGGGTGGTAGCCTTGTAATTATGGAAGGTAGTCTGTTGTCGAGATTTTTTTTACTCCAATGGATGGTAGCCATGTCATTATGGAAGGTAGTCGGTCATTGAGATTTCTGTTACTCCAGAGGATTGTAGCCTTGTCATTGTTGAAGGTATTCTATTATTCAGATTTTTGTTACTCCAATGGATGGTAGCCTCGTCATTATGGAAGGTAGTGTATTGCCGGGATTTTTGATACTCCAATGGATAGTAACCTTGTAATTATGGAAGGTAGTCTTTTGTCGAGATTTATGTTACTCCAATGGATGGTAGCCATCCTATTATGGAAGGTAGTTTGTCGTTGAGATTTCTGTTACTCCAATGGATTGTAGCCTTGTCATTATGGAAGGTAGTTTGTTGTTCAGATTTTTGTTACTCCAATGGATGATAGCCTCGTCATTATGGAAGGTAGTCTGTTGTCGGGATTTTTGATACTCCAATGGATGGTAACCTTTTATTTATGAAAGGTAGTCTGTTGTCGAGATTTATGTTACTCCAATGGATGGTAGCCATCTTATTATGGAACGTAGTTTGTCGTTGAGATTTCTGTTACTCCAATGTATTGTAGCCTTGTCATTATGTCATTATGGAAGGTAGTCTGTTGTTCAGAATTTTGTTACTCCAATGGATTGTAGCCTTGTCATTATGGTAGGTAGTCTGTTGTCGATAATTTTTTATTCCATTGGATGGTAGCCTTGTCATTATGGAAGGTAGTCTGTTGTTGAGATATTTGTTATTCCAATGGATGGTAACCTTGTTATTATGGAAGGAAGTTTTTTGTCGAGATTTTTTTTACTCCAATGGATGGTAGACTTGTCATTATGGAGGTAGTCTGTTGTCGATATTTTTGTTACCCTAATGGATGTGGCCTTGTCATTATGGAAGGTAGTCTGTCGATGAGATTTTTGTTACTCTAGTGGATTGTAGCCTTGCCATTATGAAAGGTAGTGTGTTGTTCAGATTTTTGTTACTCCAATGGATGGTAGCCTTGTCTTTATTGAAGGTAGTCTGTTGTCGAGATTTTTGTTACTCCAATGGATGGTAGCCTTGTAATTATGGAAGGTAGTCGATTGTCAAGATTTTTGTTATTCCAATGGATGGTAGCCTTATCATTATGGAAGGTAGTTTTTTATCGAGATTTTTGTTATTCCAATTGATGGTAGCCTTGTCATTATGGAAGGTAGTTTTTTGTCGAGATTTTTGTTATTCCAATGGATGGTAACCTTGTCATTATGGAAGATAGTCTTTTGTAGAGATTTTTGTTACTCCAATGGATGGTAGCCTTGTCATTATGGAAGGTAGTTTGTTGCTCAGATTTTTGTTACTCCAAAGGATGATAGTCCTGTCATTATGGAAGGTAGTCTATTGACGAGATTTTTGATACTCCAATGGGTGGTAGCCTTGTAATTATGGAAGGTAGTCTGTTGTCGAGATTTTTTTTACTCCAATGGATGGTAGCCATGTCATTATGGAAGGTAGTCGGTCATTGAGATTTCTGTTACTCTAGAGGATTGTAGCCTTGTCATTGTGGAAGGTATTCTGTTGTTCAGATTTTTGTTACTCCAATGGATGGTAGCCTCGTCATTATGGAAGGTAGTGTATTGCCGGGATTTTTGATACTCCAATGGATGGTAACCTTGTAATTATGGAAGGTAGTCTATTGTCGAGATTTTTGTTACTCCAATGGATGGTAGCCATCTTATTATGGAAGGTAGCTTTTCGTTGAGATTTCTGTTACTCCAATGGATTGTAACCTTGTCATTATGGAAGGTAGTTTGTTGTTCAAATTTTTGTTACTCCAATGGATGATAGCCTCGTCATTATGGAAGGTAGTCTGTTGTCGGGATTTTTGATAGCCTCGTCATTATGAAAGGTAGTCTGTTGTCGAGATTTATGTTATTCCAATGGATGGTAGCCATCTTATTATGGAACGTAGTTTGTCGTTGAGATTTCTGTTACTCCAATGTATTGTAGCCTTGTCATTATGGAAGGTAGTCTGTTGTTCAGAATTTTGTTACTCCAATGGATTGTAGCCTTGTCATTATGGTAGGTAGTCTGTTGTTGAGAATTTTTTTGTTCCATTGGATGGTAGCCTTGTCATTATGGAAGGTAGTCTGTTGTTGAGATATTTGTTATTCCAATGGATGGTAACCTTGTCATTATGGAGGTAGTCTGTTGTCGATATTTTTGTTACCCTAATGGATGTGGCCTTGTCATTATGGAAGGTAGTCTGTTGTCGATATTTTTGTTACTCCAATGAATGGTTGCCTTGTCATTATGGAAGGTAGTCTGTCGATGAGATTTTTGTTACTCTAGTGGATTGTAGCCTTGCCATTATGAAAGGTAGTGTGTTGTTCAGATTTTTGTTACTCCAATGGATGGTAGCCTTGTCATTATGGAAGGGAGTTTGTTGTCGAGATTTTAGTTATTCCAATGGCTGGTAACCTTGTAATTATGGAAGGTAGTATTTTGTCGAGATTTTTGTTACTCCAATGGATGGTAGCCTTGTCATTATTCAAGGTAGTCTGTTGTCGATATCTTTGTTACTCCAATGGATGATAGCCTTGTCATTATGGAAGGTAGTTTGCTGTCAAGATTTTTGTTACTCCAATTTATGGTAGCCCTCTCATTATGGAAGGTAGTCTATTGTCGAGATTTTTGTTACCCCAATGGATGGTAGCCTTGTAATTATGGAAGGTAGTCTTTTATCGATATTTTTGTTACTCCAATGGATGGTAGCCTTCTCATTATGGAAGGTAGTCTGTTGTCGAGATTTTTGTAACCCCAATGGATGGTAGCCTTGTCATTATGGAAGGTAGTCTATTGTCGATATTTTTGTTACCCCAATGGATGGTAGCCTTGTCATTATAGAAGGTAGTCTATTGTCGATATCTTTGTTACTCCAATGGATGATAGCCTTGTCATTATGCAAGCTATTCTATTGTCGATATCTTTGTTACTCCAATGGATGATAGCCTTGTCATTATGCAAGCTATTCTGTTGTTTAGATTTTTGTTACTCCAATGGATGGTAGCCTTGTCATTATGGAAGGTAGTCTATTTTCGAGATGTTTGTTATTCCAATGGATGGTAGCCTTATCATTATGGAAGGTAGTTTTTTATGGAGATTTTTATTACTCCAATGGATGGTAGCCTTGTCATTATGGAAGGTAGTCTATCGTCGAGATTTCTGTTACTCCAATGAATTGTAGCCTTGTCATTTTGTAAGTAGTTTGTTGTTAAAATTTTTGTTACTCCAATGGATTGTAGCCTTGGCATTATGGAAGGTAGTTTGTTGTCGAGATTTTTGTTATTCCAATGGATGGTAACCTTGTCATTATGGAAGGTAGTATTTTGTCGAGATTTTTGTTACTCCAATGGATGGTAACCTTGTCATTATGGAAGGTAGTCGGTTGTCGAGATTTTTGTTATTCCATTGGATTGTAGCCTTGTCATTACGGAAGGTAGTCTGTTGTCGATATTTTTATACTCCAATGGATGGTAGCCTTTTTATTATGGAAGGTAGTCTGTTGTCGAGATTTTTTTTACTCCAATGGATGGTAGCCATGTCATTATGGAAGGTAGTCGGTCATTGAGATTTCTGTTACTCCAGAGGATTGTAGCCTTGTCATTGTGGAAGGTATTCTGTTGTTCAGATTTTTGTTACTCCAATGGATGGTAGCCTCTTCATTATGGAAGGTAGTCTGTTGTCGAGAATTTTTTATTCCATTGGATGGTAGCCTTGTCATTATGGAAGGTAGTCTATTGTTGAGATATTTGTTATTCCAATGGATGGTAACCTTGTCATTATGGAAGGTAGTTTTTTGTCGAGATTTTTTTTACTCCAATGGATGGTAGCCTTGTCATTATGGAGGTAGTCTGTTGTCGATATTTTTGTTACCCTAATGGATGTGGCCTTGTCATTATGGAAGGTAGTCCGTTGTCGATATTTTTGTTACTCCAATGAATGGTAGCCTTGTCATTATGGAAGGTAGTCTGTCGATGAGATTTTTGTTACTCTAGTGGATTGTAGCCTTGCCATTATGAAAGGTAGTGTGTTGTTCAGATTTTTGTTACTCCAATGGATGGTAGCCTTGTCATTATGGAAGGGAGTTTGTTGTCGAGATTTTAGTTATTCCAATGGCTGGTAACCTTGTAATTATGGAAGGTAGTATTTTGTCGAGATTTTTGTTACTCCAATGGATGGTAGCCTTGTCATTATTCAAGGTAGTCTGTTGTCGATATCTTTGTTACTCCAATGGATGATAGCCTTGTCATTATGGAAGGTAGTCTGCTGTCAAGATTTTTGTTACTCCAATTTATGGTAGCCCTCTCATTATGGAAGGTAGTCTATTGTCGAGATTTTTGCTACCCTAATGGATGGTAGCCTTGTAATTATGGAAGGTAGTCTTTTATCGATATTTTTGTTACTCCAATGGATGGTAGTCTTCTCATTATGGAAGGTAGTTTGTTGTCGAGATTTTTGTAACCCCAATGGATGGTAGCCTTGTCATTATGGAAGGTAGTCTATTGTCGATATTTTTGTTACCCCAATGGATGTAGCCTTGTCATTATAGAAGGTAGTCTGTTGTCGATATTTTTGTTACTCCAATGGATGGTAGCCTTGTCATTATAGAAGGTAGTCTATTGTCGATATCTTTGTTACTCCAATGGATTATAGCCTTGTCATTATGCAAGCTATTCTGTTGTTTTGATTTTTGTTACTCCAATGGATGGTAGCCTTGTCATTATGGAAGGTAGTCTATTTTCTAGATGTTTGTTATTCCAATGGATGGTAGCCTTATCATTATGGAAGGTAGTTTTTTATGGAGATTTTTATTAATCCAATGGATGGTAGCCTTGTCATTATGGAAGGTAGTCTATTGTCGAGATTTTTGTTACTCCAATGAATTGTAGCCTTGTCATTTTGTAAGTAGTTTGTTGTTAAAATTTTTGTTACTCCAATGGATTGTAGCCTTGGCATTATGGAAGGTAGTTTGTTGTCGAGATTTTTGTTATTCCAATGGATGGTAACCTTGTCATTATGGAAGGTAGTATTTTGTCGAGATTTTTGTTACTCCAATGGATGGTAGCCTTGTCATTATGGAAGGTAGTCGGTTGTCGAGATTTTTGTTATTCCATTGGATTGTAGCCTTGTCATTACGGAAGGTAGTCTGTTGTCGATATTTTTATACTCCAATGGATGGTAGCCTTGTCATTATGGAAGGTAGTCTGTTGTCGAGAATTTTTTTACTCCAATGGATGGTAGCCATGTCATTATGGAAGGTAGTCGGTCATTGAGATTTCTGTTACTCCAGAGGATTGTAGCCTTGTCATTGTGGAAGGTATTCTGTTGTTCAGATTTTTGTTACTCCAATGGATGGTAGCCTCGTCATTATGGAAGGTAGTCTGTTGTCGAGAATTTTTTATTCCATTGGATGGTAGCCTTGTCATTATGGAAGGTAGTCTATTGTTGAGATATTTGTTATTCCAATGGATGGTAACCTTGTCATTATGGAAGGTAGTTTTTTGTCGAGATTTTTTTTACTCCAATGGATGGTAGCCTTGTCATTATGGAGGTAGTCTGTTGTCGATATTTTTGTTACCCTAATGGATGTGGCCTTGTCATTATGGAAGGTAGTCTGTTGTCGATATTTTTGTTACTCCAATGAATGGTAGCCTTGTCATTATGGAAGGTAGTCTGTCGATGAGATTTTTGTTACTCTAGTGGATTGTAGCCTTGCCATTATGAAAGGTAGTGTGTTGTTCAGATTTTTGTTACTCCAATGGATGGTAGCCTTGTCATTATGGAAGGGAGTTTGTTGTCGAGATTTTAGTTATTCCAATGGCTGGTAACCTTGTAATTATGGAAGGTAGTATTTTGTCGAGATTTTTGTTACTCCAATGGATGGTAGCCTTGTCATTATTCAAGGTAGTCTGTTGTCGATATCTTTGTTACTCCAATGGATGATAGCCTTGTCATTATGGAAGGTAGTCTGCTGTCAAGATTTTTGTTACTCCAATTTATGGTAGCCCTCTCATTATGGAAGGTAGTCTATTGTCGAGATTTTTGCTACCCCAATGGATGGTAGCCTTGTAATTATGGAAGGTAGTCTTTTATCGATATTTTTGTTACTCCAATGGATGGTAGTCTTCTCATTATGGAAGGTAGTTTGTTGTCGAGATTTTTGTAACCCCAATGGATGGTAGCCTTGTCATTATGGAAGGTAGTCTATTGTCGATATTTTTGTTACCCCAATGGATGTAGCCTTGTCATTATAGAAGGTAGTCTGTTGTCGATATTTTTGTATCTCCAATGGATGGTAGCCTTGTCATTATAGAAGGTAGTCTATTGTCGATATCTTTGTTACTCCAATGGATTATAGCCTTGTCATTATGCAAGCTATTCTGTTGTTTTGATTTTTGTTACTCCAATGGATGGTAGCCTTGTCATTATGGAAGGTAGTCTATTTTCGAGATGTTTGTTATTCCAATGGATGGTAGCCTTATCATTATGGAAGGTAGTTTTTTATGGAGATTTTTATTAATCCAATGGATGGTAGCCTTGTCATTATGGAAGGTAGTCTATTGTCGAGATTTTTGTTACTCCAATGAATTGTAGCCTTGTCATTTTGTAAGTAGTTTGTTGTTAAAATTTTTGTTACTCCAATGGATTGTAGCCTTGGCATTATGGAAGGTAGTTTGTTGTCGAGATTTTTGTTATTCCAATGGATGGTAACCTTGTCATTATGGAAGGTAGTATTTTGTCGAGATTTTTGTTACTCCAATGGATGGTAGCCTTGTCATTATGGAAGGTAGTCGGTTGTCGAGATTTTTGTTATTCCATTGGATTGTAGCCTTGTCATTACGGAAGGTAGTCTGTTGTCGATATTTTTATACTCCAATGGATGGTAGCCTTGTCATTATGGAAGGTAGTCTGTTGTCGAGAATTTTTTTACTCCAATGGATGGTAGCCATGTCATTATGGAAGGTAGTCGGTCATTGAGATTTCTGTTACTCCAGAGGATTGTAGCCTTGTCATTGTGGAAGGTATTCTGTTGTTCAGATTTTTGTTACTCCAATGGATGGTAGCCTCGTCATTATGGAAGGTAGTCTGTTGTCGAGAATTTTTTATTCCATTGGATGGTAGCCTTGTCATTATGGAAGGTAGTCTATTGTTGAGATATTTGTTATTCCAATGGATGGTAACCTTGTCATTATGGAAGGTAGTTTTTTGTCGAGATTTTTTTTACTCCAATGGATGGTAGCCTTGTCATTATGGAGGTAGTCTGTTGTCGATATTTTTGTTACCCTAATGGATGTGGCCTTGTCATTATGGAAGGTAGTCTGTTGTCGATATTTTTGTTACTCCAATGAATGGTAGCCTTGTCATTATGGAAGGTAGTCTGTCGATGAGATTTTTGTTACTCTAGTGGATTGTAGCCTTGCCATTATGAAAGGTAGTGTGTTGTTCAGATTTTTGTTACTCCAATGGATGGTAGCCTTGTCATTATGGAAGGGAGTTTG
This sequence comes from Vicia faba, assembly GCA_948472305.1. Taxonomy (NCBI): domain Eukaryota; kingdom Viridiplantae; phylum Streptophyta; class Magnoliopsida; order Fabales; family Fabaceae; genus Vicia; species Vicia faba. Next base: position 560,462,709 of record OX451739.1, read on the forward strand.
TTGTCGAGATTTTAGTTATTCCAATGGCTGGTAACCTTGTAATTATGGAAGGTAGTATTTTGTCGAGATTTTTGTTACTCCAATGGATGGTAGCCTTGTCATTATTCAAGGTAGTCTGTTGTCGATATCTTTGTTACTCCAATGGATGATAGCCTTGTCATTATGGAAGGTAGTCTGCTGTCAAGATTTTTGTTACTCCAATTTATGGTAGCCCTCTCATTATGGAAGGTAGTCTATTGTCGAGATTTTTGCTACCCCAATGGATGGTAGCCTTGTAATTATGGAAGGTAGTCTTTTATCGATATTTTTGTTACTCCAATGGATGGTAGTCTTCTCATTATGGAAGGTAGTTTGTTGTCGAGATTTTTGTAACCCCAATGGATGGTAGCCTTGTCATTATGGAAGGTAGTCTATTGTCGATATTTTTGTTACCCCAATGGATGTAGCCTTGTCATTATAGAAGGTAGTCTGTTGTCGATATTTTTGTATCTCCAATGGATGGTAGCCTTGTCATTATAGAAGGTAGTCTATTGTCGATATCTTTGTTACTCCAATGGATTATAGCCTTGTCATTATGCAAGCTATTCTGTTGTTTTGATTTTTGTTACTCCAATGGATGGTAGCCTTGTCATTATGGAAGGTAGTCTATTTTCGAGATGTTTGTTATTCCAATGGATGGTAGCCTTATCATTATGGAAGGTAGTTTTTTATGGAGATTTTTATTAATCCAATGGATGGTAGCCTTGTCATTATGGAAGGTAGTCTATTGTCGAGATTTTTGTTACTCCAATGAATTGTAGCCTTGTCATTTTGTAAGTAGTTTGTTGTTAAAATTTTTGTTACTCCAATGGATTGTAGCCTTGGCATTATGGAAGGTAGTTTGTTGTCGAGATTTTTGTTATTCCAATGGATGGTAACCTTGTCATTATGGAAGGTAGTATTTTGTCGAGATTTTTGTTACTCCAATGGATGGTAGCCTTGTCATTATGGAAGGTAGTCGGTTGTCGAGATTTTTGTTATTCCATTGGATTGTAGCCTTGTCATTACGGAAGGTAGTCTGTTGTCGATATTTTTATACTCCAATGGATGGTAGCCTTGTCATTATGGAAGGTAGTCTGTTGTCGAGAATTTTTTTACTCCAATGGATGGTAGCCATGTCATTATGGAAGGTAGTCGGTCATTGAGATTTCTGTTACTCCAGAGGATTGTAGCCTTGTCATTGTGGAAGGTATTCTGTTGTTCAGATTTTTGTTACTCCAATGGATGGTAGCCTCGTCATTATGGAAGGTAGTCTGTTGTCGAGAATTTTTTATTCCATTGGATGGTAGCCTTGTCATTATGGAAGGTAGTCTATTGTTGAGATATTTGTTATTCCAATGGATGGTAACCTTGTCATTATGGAAGGTAGTTTTTTGTCGAGATTTTTTTTACTCCAATGGATGGTAGCCTTGTCATTATGGAGGTAGTCTGTTGTCGATATTTTTGTTACCCTAATGGATGTGGCCTTGTCATTATGGAAGGTAGTCTGTTGTCGATATTTTTGTTACTCCAATGAATGGTAGCCTTGTCATTATGGAAGGTAGTCTGTCGATGAGATTTTTGTTACTCTAGTGGATTGTAGCCTTGCCATTATGAAAGGTAGTGTGTTGTTCAGATTTTTGTTACTCCAATGGATGGTAGCCTTGTCATTATGGAAGGGAGTTTGTTGTCGAGATTTTAGTTATTCCAATGGCTGGTAACCTTGTAATTATGGAAGGTAGTATTTTGTCGAGATTTTTGTTACTCCAATGGATGGTAGCCTTGTCATTATTCAAGGTAGTCTGTTGTCGATATCTTAGTTACTCCAATGGATGATAGCCTTGTCATTATGGAAGGTAGTCTGCTGTCAAGATTTTTGTTACTCCAATTTATGGTAGCCCTCTCATTATGGAAGGTAGTCTATTGTCGAGATTTTTGCTACCCCAATGGATGGTAGCCTTGTAATTATGGAAGGTAGTCTTTTATCGATATTTTTGTTACTCCAATGGATGGTAGTCTTCTCATTATGGAAGGTAGTTTGTTGTCGAGATTTTTGTAACCCCAATGGATGGTAGCCTTGTCATTATGGAAGGTAGTCTATTGTCGATATTTTTGTTACCCCAATGGATGTAGCCTTGTCATTATAGAAGGTAGTCTGTTGTCGATATTTTTGTTACTCCAATGGATGGTAGCCTTGTCATTATAGAAGGTAGTCTATTGTCGATATCTTTGTTACTCCAATGGATTATAGCCTTGTCATTATGCAAGCTATTCTGTTGTTTTGATTTTTGTTACTCCAATGGATGGTAGCCTTGTCATTATGGAAGGTAGTCTATTTTCGAGATGTTTGTTATTCCAATGGATGGTAGCCTTATCATTATGGAAGGTAGTTTTTTATGGAGATTTTAATTAATCCAATGGATGGTAGCCTTGTCATTATGGAAGGTAGTCTATTGTCGAGATTTTTGTTACTCCAATGAATTGTAGCCTTGTCATTTTGTAAGTAGTTTGTTGTTAAAATTTTTGTTACTCCAATGGATTGTAGCCTTGGCATTATGGAAGGTAGTTTGTTGTCGAGATTTTTGTTATTCCAATGGATGGTAACCTTGTCATTATGGAAGGTAGTATTTTGTCGAGATTTTTGTTACTCCAATGGATGGTAGCCTTGTCATTATGGAAGGTAGTCGGTTGTCGAGATTTTTGTTATTCCATTGGATTGTAGCCTTGTCATTACGGAAGGTAGTCTGTTGTCGATATTTTTATACTCCAATGGATGGTAGCCTTGTCATTATGGAAGGTAGTCTGTTGTCGAGAATTTTTTTACTCCAATGGATGGTAGCCATGTCATTATGGAAGGTAGTCGGTCATTGAGATTTCTGTTACTCTAGAGGATTGTAGCCTTGTCATTGTGGAAGGTATTCTGTTGTTCAGATTTTTGTTACTCCAATGGATGGTAGCCTCGTCATTATGGAAGGTAGTCTGTTGTCGAGAATTTTTTATTCCATTGGATGGTAGCCTTGTCATTATGGAAGGTAGTCTATTGTTGAGATATTTGTTATTCCAATGGATGGTAACCTTGTCATTATGGAAGGTAGTTTTTTGTCGAGATTTTTTTTACTCCAATGGATGGTAGCCTTGTCATTATGGAGGTAGTCTGTTGTCGATATTTTTGTTACCCTAATGGATGTGGCCTTGTCATTATGGAAGGTAGTCTGTTGTCGATATTTTTGTTACTCCAATGAATGGTAGCCTTGTCATTATGGAAGGTAGTCTGTCGATGAGATTTTTGTTACTCTAGTGGATTGTAGCCTTGCCATTATGAAAGGTAGTGTGTTGTTCAGATTTTTGTTACTCCAATGGATGGTAGCCTTGTCATTATGGAAGGGAGTTTGTTGTCGAGATTTTAGTTATTCCAATGGCTGGTAACCTTGTAATTATGGAAGGTAGTATTTTGTCGAGATTTTTGTTACTCCAATGGATGGTAGCCTTGTCATTATTCAAGGTAGTCTGTTGTCGATATCTTAGTTACTCCAATGGATGATAGCCTTGTCATTATGGAAGGTAGTCTGCTGTCAAGATTTTTGTTACTCCAATTTATGGTAGCCCTCTCATTATGGAAGGTAGTCTATTGTCGAGATTTTTGCTACCCCAATGGATGGTAGCCTTGTAATTATGGAAGGTAGTCTTTTATCGATATTTTTGTTACTCCAATGGATGGTAGTCTTCTCATTATGGAAGGTAGTTTGTTGTCGAGATTTTTGTAACCCCAATGGATGGTAGCCTTGTCATTATGGAAGGTAGTCTATTGTCGATATTTTTGTTACCCCAATGGATGTAGCCTTGTCATTATAGAAGGTAGTCTGTTGTCGATATTTTTGTTACTCCAATGGATGGTAGCCTTGTCATTATAGAAGGTAGTCTATTGTCGATATCTTTGTTACTCCAATGGATTATAGCCTTGTCATTATGCAAGCTATTCTGTTGTTTTGATTTTTGTTACTCCAATGGATGGTAGCCTTGTCATTATGGAAGGTAGTCTATTTTCGAGATGTTTGTTATTCCAATGGATGGTAGCCTTATCATTATGGAAGGTAGTTTTTTATGGAGATTTTTATTAATCCAATGGATGGTAGCCTTGTCATTATGGAAGGTAGTCTATTGTCGAGATTTTTGTTACTCCAATGAATTGTAGCCTTGTCATTTTGTAAGTAGTTTGTTGTTAAAATTTTTGTTACTCCAATGGATTGTAGCCTTGGCATTATGGAAGGTAGTTTGTTGTCGAGATTTTTGTTATTCCAATGGATGGTAACCTTGTCATTATGGAAGGTAGTATTTTGTCGAGATTTTTGTTACTCCAATGGATGGTAGCCTTGTCATTATGGAAGGTAGTCGGTTGTCGAGATTTTTGTTATTCCATTGGATTGTAGCCTTGTCATTACGGAAGGTAGTCTGTTGTCGATATTTTTATACTCCAATGGATGGTAGCCTTGTCATTATGGAAGGTAGTCTGTTGTCGAGAATTTTTTTACTCCAATGGATGGTAGCCATGTCATTATGGAAGGTAGTCGGTCATTGAGATTTCTGTTACTCCAGAGGATTGTAGCCTTGTCATTGTGGAAGGTATTCTGTTGTTCAGATTTTTGTTACTCCAATGGATGGTAGCCTCGTCATTATGGAAGGTAGTCTGTTGTCGAGAATTTTTTATTCCATTGGATGGTAGCCTTGTCATTATGGAAGGTAGTCTATTGTTGAGATATTTGTTATTCCAATGGATGGTAACCTTGTCATTATGGAAGGTAGTTTTTTGTCGAGATTTTTTTTACTCCAATGGATGGTAGCCTTGTCATTATGGAGGTAGTCTGTTGTCGATATTTTTGTTACCCTAATGGATGTGGCCTTGTCATTATGGAAGGTAGTCTGTTGTCGATATTTTTGTTACTCCAATGAATGGTAGCCTTGTCATTATGGAAGGTAGTCTGTCGATGAGATTTTTGTTACTCTAGTGGATTGTAGCCTTGCCATTATGAAAGGTAGTGTGTTGTTCAGATTTTTGTTACTCCAATGGATGGTAGCCTTGTCATTATGGAAGGGAGTTTGTTGTCGAGATTTTAGTTATTCCAATGGCTGGTAACCTTGTAATTATGGAAGGTAGTATTTTGTCGAGATTTTTGTTACTCCAATGGATGGTAGCCTTGTCATTATTCAAGGTAGTCTGTTGTCGATATCTTTGTTACTCCAATGGATGATAGCCTTGTCATTATGGAAGGTAGTCTGCTGTCAAGATTTTTGTTACTCCAATTTATGGTAGCCCTCTCATTATGGAAGGTAGTCTATTGTCGAGATTTTTGCTACCCCAATGGATGGTAGCCTTGTAATTATGGAAGGTAGTCTTTTATCGATATTTTTGTTACTCCAATGGATGGTAGTCTTCTCATTATGGAAGGTAGTTTGTTGTCGAGATTTTTGTAACCCCAATGGATGGTAGCCTTGTCATTATGGAAGGTAGTCTATTGTCGATATTTTTGTTACCCCAATGGATGTAGCCTTGTCATTATAGAAGGTAGTCTGTTGTCGATATTTTTGTTACTCCAATGGATGGTAGCCTTGTCATTATAGAAGGTAGTCTATTGTCGATATCTTTGTTACTCCAATGGATTATAGCCTTGTCATTATGCAAGCTATTCTGTTGTTTTGATTTTTGTTACTCCAATGGATGGTAGCCTTGTCATTATGGAAGGTAGTCTATTTTCGAGATGTTTGTTATTCCAATGGATGGTAGCCTTATCATTATGGAAGGTAGTTTTTTATGGAGATTTTTATTAATCCAATGGATGGTAGCCTTGTCATTATGGAAGGTAGTCTATTGTCGAGATTTTTGTTACTCCAATGAATTGTAGCCTTGTCATTTTGTAAGTAGTTTGTTGTTAAAATTTTTGTTACTCCAATGGATTGTAGCCTTGGCATTATGGAAGGTAGTTTGTTGTCGAGATTTTTGTTATTCCAATGGATGGTAACCTTGTCATTATGGAAGGTAGTATTTTGTCGAGATTTTTGTTACTCCAATGGATGGTAGCCTTGTCATTATGGAAGGTAGTCGGTTGTCGAGATTTTTGTTATTCCATTGGATTGTAGCCTTGTCATTACGGAAGGTAGTCTGTTGTCGATATTTTTATACTCCAATGGATGGTAGCCTTGTCATTATGGAAGGTAGTCTGTTGTCGAGAATTTTTTTACTCCAATGGATGGTAGCCATGTCATTATGGAAGGTAGTCGGTCATTGAGATTTCTGTTACTCCAGAGGATTGTAGCCTTGTCATTGTGGAAGGTATTCTGTTGTTCAGATTTTTGTTACTCCAATGGATGGTAGCCTCGTCATTATGGAAGGTAGTCTGTTGTCGAGAATTTTTTATTCCATTGGATGGTAGCCTTGTCATTATGGAAGGTAGTCTATTGTTGAGATATTTGTTATTCCAATGGATGGTAACCTTGTCATTATGGAAGGTAGTTTTTTGTCGAGATTTTTTTTACTCCAATGGATGGTAGCCTTGTCATTATGGAGGTAGTCTGTTGTCGATATTTTTGTTACCCTAATGGATGTGGCCTTGTCATTATGGAAGGTAGTCTGTTGTCGATATTTTTGTTACTCCAATGAATGGTAGCCTTGTCATTATGGAAGGTAGTCTGTCGATGAGATTTTTGTTACTCTAGTGGATTGTAGCCTTGCCATTATGAAAGGTAGTGTGTTGTTCAGATTTTTGTTACTCCAATGGATGGTAGCCTTGTCATTATGGAAGGGAGTTTGTTGTCGAGATTTTAGTTATTCCAATGGCTGGTAACCTTGTAATTATGGAAGGTAGTATTTTGTCGAGATTTTTGTTACTCCAATGGATGGTAGCCTTGTCATTATTCAAGGTAGTCTGTTGTCGATATCTTTGTTACTCCAATGGATGATAGCCTTGTCATTATGGAAGGTAGTCTGCTGTCAAGATTTTTGTTACTCCAATTTATGGTAGCCCTCTCATTATGGAAGGTAGTCTATTGTCGAGATTTTTGCTACCCCAATGGATGGTAGCCTTGTAATTATGGAAGGTAGTCTTTTATCGATATTTTTGTTACTCCAATGGATGGTAGTCTTCTCATTATGGAAGGTAGTTTGTTGTCGAGATTTTTGTAACCCCAATGGATGGTAGCCTTGTCATTATGGAAGGTAGTCTATTGTCGATATTTTTGTTACCCCAATGGATGTAGCCTTGTCATTATAGAAGGTAGTCTGTTGTCGATATTTTTGTTACTCCAATGGATGGTAGCCTTGTCATTATAGAAGGTAGTCTATTGTCGATATCTTTGTTACTCCAATGGATTATAGCCTTGTCATTATGCAAGCTATTCTGTTGTTTTGATTTTTGTTACTCCAATGGATGGTAGCCTTGTCATTATGGAAGGTAGTCTATTTTCGAGATGTTTGTTATTCCAATGGATGGTAGCCTTATCATTATGGAAGGTAGTTTTTTATGGAGATTTTTATTAATCCAATGGATGGTAGCCTTGTCATTATGGAAGGTAGTCTATTGTCGAGATTTTTGTTACTCCAATGAATTGTAGCCTTGTCATTTTGTAAGTAGTTTGTTGTTAAAATTTTTGTTACTCCAATGGATTGTAGCCTTGGCATTATGGAAGGTAGTTTGTTGTCGAGATTTTTGTTATTCCAATGGATGGTAACCTTGTCATTATGGAAGGTAGTATTTTGTCGAGATTTTTGTTACTCCAATGGATGGTAGCCTTGTCATTATGGAAGGTAGTCGGTTGTCGAGATTTTTGTTATTCCATTGGATTGTAGCCTTGTCATTACGGAAGGTAGTCTGTTGTCGATATTTTTATACTCCAATGGATGGTAGCCTTGTCATTATGGAAGGTAGTCTGTTGTCGAGAATTTTTTTACTCCAATGGATGGTAGCCATGTCATTATGGAAGGTAGTCGGTCATTGAGATTTCTGTTACTCCAGAGGATTGTAGCCTTGTCATTGTGGAAGGTATTCTGTTGTTCAGATTTTTGTTACTCCAATGGATGGTAGCCTCGTCATTATGGAAGGTAGTCTGTTGTCGAGAATTTTTTATTCCATTGGATGGTAGCCTTGTCATTATGGAAGGTAGTCTATTGTTGAGATATTTGTTATTCCAATGGATGGTAACCTTGTCATTATGGAACGTAGTTTTTTGTCGAGATTTTTTTTACTCCAATGGATGGTAGCCTTGTCATTATGGAGGTAGCCTGTTGTTGATATTTTTCTTACCCTAATGGATGTGGCCTTGTCATTATGGAAGGTAGTCTGTTGTCGATATTTTTGTTACTCCAATGAATGGTAGCCTTGTCATTATGGAAGGTAGTCTGTCGATGAGATTTTTGTTACTCTAGTGGATTGTAGCCTTGCCATTATGAAAGGTAGTGTGTTGTTCAAATTTTTGTTACTCCAATGGATGGTAGCCTTGTCATTATGGAAGGGAGTTTGTTGTCGAGATTTTAGTTATTCCAATGGCTGGTAACCTTGTAATTATGGAAGGTAGTATTTTGTCGAGATTTTTGTTACTCCAATGGATGGTAGCCTTGTCATTATTCAAGGTAGTCTGTTGTCGATATCTTTATTACTCCAATGGATGATAGCCTTGTCATTATGGAAGGTAGTCTGCTGTCAAGATTTTTGTTACTCCAATTTATGGTAGCCCTCTCATTATGGAAGGTAGTCTATTGTCGAGATTTTTGTTACCCCAATGGATGGTAGCCTTGTAATTATGGAAGGTAGTCTTTTATCGATATTTTTGTTACTCCAATGGATTGTACCCTTGGCATTATGGAAGGTAGTTTGTTGTCGAGATTTTTGTTATTCCAATGGATGGTAACCTTGTCATTATGGAAGGTAGTATTTTGTCGAGATTTTTGTTACTCCAATGGATGGTAGCCTTGTCATTATTGAAGGTAGTCTATTATCAATATCTTTGTTACTCCAATGGATGATAGCCTTGTCATTATGGAAGGTAGTCTGTTGTCGAGATTTTTGTTACTCCAATGGATGCTAGCCTTGTCATTGTGGAAGGTATTCTATTGTCGAGATTTTTGTTACCCCAATGGATGGTAGCCTTGTAATTACGGACGGTAGTCTGTTGTCGAGATTTTTGTTACTCCAATGGATGGTAGCCTTAATATTACGGAAGGTAGTTTTTTATGGAGATTTTTGTAACTCCAATGGATGGTAGCCTTGTCATTATTGAAGGTAGTCGATTGTCGAGATTTTTGTTATTCAAATGGATGGTAGCCTTATCATTATGGAAGGTAGTTTTTTATCGAGATTTTTGTTACTCCAATGGATGGTAGAGTTGTCATTATGGAAGGTAGACTATTGTCGAGATTTTTATTATTCCAATGGATGGTAGCCTTAATATTACAGAAGGTAGTTTTTTATGGAGATTTTTCTTACTCCAATGGACGGTAGCCTTGTCAATATGGAAGGTAGTCTGTTGTCAAGATTTTTGTTACCCCAATGGATTTAGCCTTGTCATTATAGAAGGTAGTCTGTTGTCGATATTTTTGTTACTCCAATGGATGGTAGCCTTGTCATTATAGAAGGTAGTATATTCTCGATTCCTTTGTTACTCCAATGGATGATAGCCTTGTCATTATGCAAGGTAGTCTGTTGTTTAAATTTTGGTTACTCCAATGGATGGTAACCATGTCATTATGGAAGGTAGTCTTTTGTCGAGATTTTTGTTACTCCAATGGATGGTAGCCTTGTCATTATTGAAGGTATTCTATTGTCGATATCTTTGTTACTCTAATGGATGATAGCCTTGTCATTATGCAAGGTAGTCTTTTGTTAAGATTTTTGTTACTCCAATGGAGGGTAGCATTGTCATTATGGAAGGTAGTCTATTGTTGAGATGTTTGTTATTCCAATGGTTGGTAGCCTTATCATTATGGAAGGTAGTTTTTTATGGAGATTTTTGTTACTCCAATGGATGGTATCCTTGTCATTATGGAAAGTAGACTATTGTCGAGATTTTTGTTATTCCAATGGATGGTAGCCTTGTCATTATGGAAGGTAGTATTTTGTCGATATTTTTGTTACTCCGATGGATGGTAGCCTTGTCATTATTGAAGGTAGTCTATTATAAATATCTTTGTTACTCCAATGGATGATAGCCTTGTCATTATGGAAGGTAGTCTGTTGTCGAGATTTTTGTTACCCCAATGGATGGCAGCCTTGTAATTATGGAAGGTAGTATGTTGTAGAGATTTTTGTTACTCCAATGGATGGTATCCTTGTCATTATGGAAGGTAGTCTGTCGTTGAGATTTCTGTTACTCCAATGGATTGTAGCCTTATCATTATGTAAGGTAGTTTGTTATTCAGATTTTTGTTACTACAATGGATGTTAGCCTTGTCATTATGGAAGGTAGTCTGTTGTTGAGATTTTTGTTATTCCAATGGATGGTAACCTGGTCATTATGGAAGGTAGTCTTTTATTGAGATTTTTGTTACTCCAGTGGATGGTAGACTTGTCATTATTGAAGGTAGTCTGTTGTCGATATCTTTGTTACTCCAAAGGATGATAGCCTTGTCATTATGCAAGGCAGTATGTTGTTCAGATTTGTTTACTCCAATGGATGGTAGTCTTGTCATTATGGAAGTTAGTCTGTTGTCGATATTTTTGTTACTCCAATGAATGGTATCCTTGTTAATATGGAAGGTAGTCTGTCGTTAAGATTTCTGTTACTCCAATGGACTATAGCCTTGTCATTATTGAAGGTAGTCTGTTGTTCAGATTTTTGTTACTCCAATGGACGGTAGCCTTGTCAATATGGAAGGTAGTCTGTTGTCAAGATTTTTGTTACCCCAATGGATTTAGCCTTGTCATTATAGAAGGTAGTCTGTTGTCGATATTTTTGTTACTCCAATGGATGGTAGCCTTGTCATTATAGAAGGTAGTATATTCTCGATTCCTTTGTTACTCCAATGGATGATAGCCTTGTCATTATGCAAGGTAGTCTGTTGTTCAAATTTTGGTTACTCCAATGGATGGTAACCATGTCATTATGGAAGGTAGTCTTTTGTCGAGATTTTTGTTACTCCAATGGATGGTAGCCTTGTCATTATTGAAGGTATTCTATTGTCGATATCTTTGTTACTCTAATGGATGATAGCCTTGTCATTATGCAAGGTAGTCTTTTGTTAAGATTTTTGTTACTCCAATGGAGGGTAGCATTGTCATTATGGAAGGTAGTCTATTGTTGAGATGTTTGTTATTCCAATGGTTGGTAGCCTTATCATTATGGAAGGTAGTTTTTTATGGAGATTTTTGTTACTCCAATGGATGGTATCCTTGTCATTATGGAAAGTAGACTATTGTCGAGATTTTTGTTATTCCAATGGATGGTAGCCTTGTCATTATGGAAGGTAGTATTTTGTCGAGATTTTTGTTACTCCGATGGATGGTAGCCTTGTCATTATTGAAGGTAGTCTATTATAAATATCTTTGTTACTCCAATGGATGATAGCCTTGTCATTATGGAAGGTAGTCTGTTGTCGAGATTTTTGTTACCCCAATGGATGGCAGCCTTGTAATTATGGAAGGTAGTATGTTGTAGAGATTTTTGTTACTCCAATGGATGGTATCCTTGTCATTATGGAAGGTAGTCTGTCGTTGAGACTTCTGTTACTCCAACGGATTGTAGCCTTATCATTATGTAAGGTAGTTTGTTATTCAGATTTTTGTTACTACAATGGATGTTAGCCTTGTCATTATGGAAGGTAGTCTGTTGTTGAGATTTTTGTTATTCCAATGGATGGTAACCTGGTCATTATGGAAGGTAGTCTTTTATTGAGATTTTTGTTACTCCAGTGGATGGTAGACTTGTCATTATTGAAGGTAGTCTGTTGTCGATATCTTTGTTACTCCAAAGGATGATAGCCTTGTCATTATGCAAGGCAGTATGTTGTTCAGATTTGTTTACTCCAATGGATGGTAGTCTTGTCATTATGGAAGTTAGTCTGTTGTCGATATTTTTGTTACTCCAATGAATGGTATCCTTGTTAATATGGAAGGTAGTCTGTCGTTAAGATTTCTGTTACTCCAATGGATTATAGCCTTGTCATTATTGAAGGTAGTCTGTTGTTCAGATTTTTGTTACTCCAATGGACGGTAGCCTTGTCATTATGGAAGGTAGTCTGTTGTCAAGATTTTTGTTACCCCAATGGATTTAGCCTTGTCATTATAGAAGGTAGTCTGTTGTCGATATTTTTGTTACTCCAATGGATGGTAGCCTTGTCATTATAGAAGGTAGTATATTCTCGATTCCTTTGTTACTCCAATGGATGATAGCCTTGTCATTATGCAAGGTAGTCTGTTGTTCAAATTTTTGTTACTCCAATGGATGGTAACCATGTCATTATGGAAGGTAGTCTTTTGTCGAGATTTTTGTTACTCCAATGGATGGTAGCCTTGTCATTATTGAAGGTATTCTATTGTCGATATCTTTGTTACTCTAATGGATGATAGCCTTGTCATTATGCAAGGTAGTCTTTTGTTAAGATTTTTGTTACTCCAATGGAGGGTAGCATTGTCATTATGGAAGGTAGTCTATTGTCGAGATGTTTGTTATTCCAATGGTTGGTAGCCTTATCATTATGGAAGGTAGTTTTTTATGGAGATTTTTGTTACTCCAATGGATGGTATCCTTGTCATTATGGAAGGTAGACTATTGTCGAGATTTTTGTTATTCCAATGGATGGTAGCCTTGTCATTATGGAAGGTAGTATTTTGTCGAGATTTTTGTTACTCCGATGGATGGTAGCCTTGTCATTATTGAAGGTAGTCTATTATAAATATCTTTGTTACTCCAATGGATGATAGCCTTGTCATTATGGAAGGTAGTCTGTTGTCAAGATTTTTGTTACCCCAATGGATGGTAGCCTTCTAATTATGGAAGGTAGTATGTTGTAGAGATTTTTGTTACTCCAATGGATGGTATCCTTGTCATTATGGAAGGTAGTCTGTCGTTGAGATTTCTGTTACTCCAATGGATTGTAGCCTTATCATTATGTAAGGTAGTTTGTTATTCAGATTTTTGTTACTACAATGGATGTTAGCCTTGTCATTATGGAAGGTAGTCTGTTGTTGAGATTTTTGTTATTCCAATGGATGGTAACCTGGTCATTATGGAAGGTAGTCTTTTATTGAGATTTTTGTTACTCCAGTGGATGGTAGACTTGTCATTATTGAAGGTAGTCTGTTGTCGATATCTTTGTTACTCCAAAGGATGATAGCCTTGTCATTATGCAAGGCAGTATGTTGTTCAGATTTGTTTACTCCAATGGATGGTAGTCTTGTCATTATGGAAGTTAGTCTGTTGTCGATATTTTTGTTACTCCAATGAATGGTATCCTTGTTAATATGGAAGGTAGTCTGTCGTTAAGATTTCTGTTACTCCAATGGATTATAGCCTTGTCATTATTGAAGGTAGTCTGTTGTTCAGATTTTTGTTACTCCAATGGATGGTAGCCTTGTCATTATGGAAGGTAGTCGGTTGTCGAGATTTTTGTTATTCCATTGGATTGTAGCCTTCTCATTACGGAAGGTAGTCTGTTGTCGATATTTTTATACTCCAATGGATGGTAGCCTTGTCATTATGGAAGGTAGTCTGTTGTCGAGAATTTTTTTACTCCAATGGATGGTAGCCATGTCATTATGGAAGGTAGTCAGTCATTGAGATTTCTGTTACACCAGAGGATTGTAGCCTTGTCATTGTGGAAGGTATTCTGTTGTTCAGATTTTTGTTCTTCCAATGGATGTTAGCCTCGTCATTATGGAAGGTAGTGTATTGCCGGGATTTTTGATACTCTAATGGATGGTAACCTTGTAATTATGGAAGGTAGTCTATTGTCGAGATTTATGTTACTCCAATGGATGGTAGCCATCTTATTATGGAAGGTAGTTTTTCATTGAGATTTCTGTTACTCCAATGGATTGTAGCCTTGTCATTATGGAAGGTAGTTTGTTGTTCAGATTTTTGTTACTCCAATGGATGATAGCCTCGTCATTATGGAGGTAGCCTGTTGTCGATATTTTTGTTACCCTAATGGATGTGGCCTTGTCATTATGGAAGGTAGTCTGTTGTCGATATTTTTGTTACTCCAATGAATGGTAGCCTTGTCATTATGGAAGGTAGTCTGTCGATGAGATTTTTGTTACTCTAGTGGATTGTAGCCTTGCCATTATGAAAGGTAGTGTGTTGTTCAAATTTTTGTTACTCCAATGGATGGTAGCCTTGTCATTATGGAAGGGAGTTTGTTGTCGAGATTTTAGTTATTCCAATGGCTGGTAACCTTGTAATTATGGAAGGTAGTATTTTGTCGAGATTTTTGTTACTCCAATGGATGGTAGCCTTGTCATTATTCAAGGTAGTCTGTTGTCGATATCTTTATTACTCCAATGGATGATAGCCTTGTCATTATGGAAGGTAGTCTGCTGTCAAGATTTTTGTTACTCCAATTTATGGTAGCCCTCTCATTATGGAAGGTAGTCTATTGTCGAGATTTTTGTTACCCCAATGGATGGTAGCCTTGTAATTATGGAAGGTAGTCTTTTATCGATATTTTTGTTACTCCAATGGATGGTAGTCTTCTCATTATGGAAGGTAGTTGGTTGTCGAGATTTTTGTAACCCCAATGGATGGTAGCCTTGTCATTATGGAAGGTAGTCTATTGTCGATATTTTTGTTACCCCAATGGATGTAGCCTTGACATTATGGAAGGTAGTCTGTTGTCGAGAATTTTTTTACTCCAATGGATGGTAGCCATGTCATTATGGAAGGTAGTCGGTCATTGAGATTTCTGTTACACCAGAGGATTGTAGCCTTGTCATTGTGGAAGGTATTCTGTTGTTCAGATTTTTGTTACTCCAATGGATGTTAGCCTCGTCATTATGGAAGGTAGTGTATTGCCGGGATTTTTGATACTCTAATGGATGGTAACCTTGTAATTATGGAAGGTAGTCTATTGTCGAGATTTATGTTACTCCAATGGATGGTAGCCATCTTATTATGGAAGGTAGTTTTTCGTTGAGATTTCTGTTACTCCAATGGATTGTAGCCTTGTCATTATGGAAGGTAGTTTGTTGTTCAGATTTTTGTTACTCCAATGGATGATAGCCTCGTCATTATGGAAGGTAGTCTATTGTCGGGATTTTTGATACTCCAATGGATGGTAACCTTGTAATTATATAAGGTAGTCTGTTGTCGAGATTTATGTTACTCCAATGGATGGTAGCCATCTTATTATGGAATGTAGTTTGTCGTTGAGATTTCTGTTACTCCAATGTATTGTAGCCTTGTCATTATGGAAGGTAGTCTGTTGTTCAGAATTTTGTTACTCCAATGGATTGTAGCCTTGTCATTATGGTAGGTAGTCTGTTGTCGAGAATTTTTTATTCCATTGGATGGTAGCCTTGTCATTATGGAAGGTTGTCTGTTGTTGAGATATTTGTTATTCCAATGGATGGTAACCTTGTCATTATGGAAGGTAGTTTTTTGTCGAGATTTTTTTTACTCCAATGGATGGTAGCCTTGTCATTATGGAGGTAGTCTGTTGTCGATATTTTTGTTTCCCTAATGGATGTGGCCTTGTCATTATGGAAGGTAGTCTGTTGTCGATATTTTTGTTACTCCAATGAATGGTAGCCTTGTCATTATGGAAGGTAGTCTGTCGATGAGATTTTTGTTACTCTAGTGGATTGTAGCCTTGCCATTATGAAAGGTAGTGTGTTGTTCAGATTTTTGTTACTCCAATGGATGGTAGCCTTGTCATTATGGAAGGGAGTTTGTTGTCGAGATTTTAGTTATTCCAATGGCTGGTAACCTTGTAATTATGGAAGGTAGTATTTTGTCGAGATTTTTGTTACTCCAATGGATGGTAGCCTTGTCATTATTCAAGGTAGTCTGTTGTCGATATCTTTGTTACTCCAATGGATGATAGCCTTGTCATTATGGAAGGTAGTCTGCTGTCAAGAGTTTTGTTACTCCAATTTATGGTAGCCCTCTCATTATGGAAGGTAGTCTATTGTCGAGATTTTTGTTACCCCAATGGATGGTAGCCTTGTAATTATGGAAGGTAGTCTTTTATCGATATTTTTGTTACTCCAATGGATGGTAGTCTTCTCATTATGGAAGGTAGTCTGTTGTCGAGATTTTTGTAACCCCAATGGATGGTAGCCTTGTCATTATGGAAGGTAGTCTATTGTCGATATTTTTGTTACCCCAATGGATGTAGCCTTGTCATTATAGAAGGTAGTCTGTTGTCGATATTTTTGTTACTCCAATGGATGGTAGCCTTGTCATTATAGAAGGTAGTCTATTGTCGATATCTTTGTTACTCCAATGGATGATAGCCTTGTCATTATGCAAGCTATTCTGTTGTTTAGATTTTTGTTACTCCAATGGATGGTAGCCTTGTCATTATGGAAGGTAGTCTATTTTCGAGATGTTTGTTATTCCAATGGATGGTAGCCTTATCATTATGGAAGGTAGTTTTCTATGGAGATTTTTATTACTCCAATGGATGGTAGCCTTGTCATTATGGAAGGTAGTCTATTGTCGAGATTTCTGTTACTCCAATGAATTGTAGCCTTGTCATTTTGTAAGTAGTTTGTTGTTCAAATTTTTGTTACTCCAATGGATTGTAGCCTTGGCATTATGGAAGGTAGTCTGTTGTCGAGATTTTTGTTATTCCAATGGATGGTAACCTTGTCATTATGGAAGGTAGTATTTTGTCAAGATTTTTGTTACTCCAATGGATGGTAGCCTTGTCATTATTGAAGGTAGCCTTGTCATTATGGAAGGTAGTCTATTGTCGATATTTTTGTTACCCCAATGGATGTAGCCTTGTCATTATGGAAGGTAGTCTGTTGTCGATAATTTTTTTACTCCAATGGATGGTAGCCATGTCATTATGGAAGGTAGTCAGTCATTGAGATTTCTGTTACACCAGAGGATTGTAGCCTTGTCATTGTGGAAGGTATTCTGTTGTTCAGATTTTTGTTCTTCCAATGGATGTTAGCCTCGTCATTATGGAAGGTAGTGTATTGCCGGGATTTTTGATACTCTAATGGATGGTAACCTTGTAATTATGGAAGGTAGTCTATTGTCGAGATTTATGTTACTCCAATGGATGGTAGCCATCTTATTATGGAAGGTAGTTTTTCATTGAGATTTCTGTTACTCCAATGGATTGTAGCCTTGTCATTATGGAAGGTAGTTTGTTGTTCAGATTTTTGTTACTCCAATGGATGATAGCCTCGTCATTATGGAGGTAGCCTGTTGTCGATATTTTTGTTACCCTAATGGATGTGGCCTTGTCATTATGGAAGGTAGTCTGTTGTCGATATTTTTGTTACTCCAATGAATGGTAGCCTTGTCATTATGGAAGGTAGTCTGTCGATGAGATTTTTGTTACTCTAGTGGATTGTAGCCTTGCCATTATGAAAGGTAGTGTGTTGTTCAAATTTTTGTTACTCCAATGGATGGTAGCCTTGTCATTATGGAAGGGAGTTTGTTGTCGAGATTTTAGTTATTCCAATGGCTGGTAACCTTGTAATTATGGAAGGTAGTATTTTGTCGAGATTTTTGTTACTCCAATGGATGGTAGCCTTGTCATTATTCAAGGTAGTCTGTTGTCGATATCTTTATTACTCCAATGGATGATAGCCTTGTCATTATGGAAGGTAGTCTGCTGTCAAGATTTTTGTTACTCCAATTTATGGTAGCCCTCTCATTATGGAAGGTAGTCTATTGTCGAGATTTTTGTTACCCCAATGGATGGTAGCCTTGTAATTATGGAAGGTAGTCTTTTATCGATATTTTTGTTACTCCAATGGATGGTAGTCTTCTCATTATGGAAGGTAGTTGGTTGTCGAGATTTTTGTAACCCCAATGGATGGTAGCCTTGTCATTATGGAAGGTAGTCTATTGTCGATATTTTTGTTACCCCAATGGATGTAGCCTTGACATTATGGAAGGTAGTCTGTTGTCGAGAATTTTTTTACTCCAATGGATGGTAGCCATGTCATTATGGAAGGTAGTCGGTCATTGAGATTTCTGTTACACCAGAGGATTGTAGCCTTGTCATTGTGGAAGGTATTCCGTTGTTCAGATTTTTGTTACTCCAATGGATGTTAGCCTCGTCATTATGGAAGGTAGTGTATTGCCGGGATTTTTGATACTCTAATGGATGGTAACCTTGTAATTATGGAAGGTAGTCTATTGTCGAGATTTATGTTACTCCAATGGATGGTAGCCATCTTATTATGGAAGGTAGTTTTTCGTTGAGATTTCTGTTACTCCAATGGATTGTAGCCTTGTCATTATGGAAGGTAGTTTGTTGTTCAGATTTTTGTTACTCCAATGGATGATAGCCTCGTCATTATGGAAGGTAGTCTATTGTCGGGATTTTTGATACTCCAATGGATGGTAACCTTGTAATTATATAAGGTAGTCTGTTGTCGAGATTTATGTTACTCCAATGGATGGTAGCCATCTTATTATGGAATGTAGTTTGTCGTTGAGATTTCTGTTACTCCAATGTATTGTAGCCTTGTCATTATGGAAGGTAGTCTGTTGTTCAGAATTTTGTTACTCCAATGGATTGTAGCCTTGTCATTATGGTAGGTAGTCTGTTGTCGAGAATTTTTTATTCCATTGGATGGTAGCCTTGTCATTATGGAAGGTTGTCTGTTGTTGAGATATTTGTTATTCCAATGGATGGTAACCTTGTCATTATGGAAGGTAGTTTTTTGTCGAGATTTTTTTTACTCCAATGGATGGTAGCCTTGTCATTATGGAGGTAGTCTGTTGTCGATATTTTTGTTTCCCTAATGGATGTGGCCTTGTCATTATGGAAGGTAGTCTGTTGTCGATATTTTTGTTACTCCAATGAATGGTAGCCTTGTCATTATGGAAGGTAGTCTGTCGATGAGATTTTTGTTACTCTAGTGGATTGTAGCCTTGCCATTATGAAAGGTAGTGTGTTGTTCAGATTTTTGTTACTCCAATGGATGGTAGCCTTGTCATTATGGAAGGGAGTTTGTTGTCGAGATTTTAGTTATTCCAATGGCTGGTAACCTTGTAATTATGGAAGGTAGTATTTTGTCGAGATTTTTGTTACTCCAATGGATGGTAGCCTTGTCATTATTCAAGGTAGTCTGTTGTCGATATCTTTGTTACTCCAATGGATGATAGCCTTGTCATTATGGAAGGTAGTCTGCTGTCAAGATTTTTGTTACTCCAATTTATGGTAGCCCTCTCATTATGGAAGGTAGTCTATTGTCGAGATTTTTGTTACCCCAATGGATGGTAGCCTTGTAATTATGGAAGGTAGTCTTTTATCGATATTTTTGTTACTCCAATGGATGGTAGTCTTCTCATTATGGAAGGTAGTCTGTTGTCGAGATTTTTGTAACCCCAATGGATGGTAGCCTTGTCATTATGGAAGGTAGTCTATTGTCGATATTTTTGTTACCCCAATGGATGTAGCCTTGTCATTATAGAAGGTAGTCTGTTGTCGATATTTTTGTTACTCCAATGGATGGTAGCCTTGTCATTATAGAAGGTAGTCTATTGTCGATATCTTTGTTACTCCAATGGATGATAGCCTTGTCATTATGCAAGCTATTCTGTTGTTTAGATTTTTGTTACTCCAATGGATGGTAGCCTTGT
This sequence comes from Vicia faba, assembly GCA_948472305.1. NCBI lineage: Eukaryota > Viridiplantae > Streptophyta > Magnoliopsida > Fabales > Fabaceae > Vicia > Vicia faba. The sequence continues at coordinate 560,482,482 of OX451739.1, forward strand.
CATTATGGAAGGTAGTCTATTTTCGAGATGTTTGTTATTCCAATGGATGGTAGCCTTATCATTATGGAAGGTAGTTTTCTATGGAGATTTTTATTACTCCAATGGATGGTAGCCTTGTCATTATGGAAGGTAGTCTATTGTCGAGATTTCTGTTACTCCAATGAATTGTAGCCTTGTCATTTTGTAAGTAGTTTGTTGTTCAAATTTTTGTTACTCCAATGGATTGTAGCCTTGGCATTATGGAAGGTAGTCTGTTGTCGAGATTTTTGTTATTCCAATGGATGGTAACCTTGTCATTATGGAAGGTAGTATTTTGTCAAGATTTTTGTTACTCCAATGGATGGTAGCCTTGTCATTATTGAAGGTAGTCTATTATCAATATCTTTGTTACTCCAATGGATGATAGCCTTGTCATTATGGAAGGTAGTCTGTTGTCGATATTTTTGTTACTCCAATGGATGCTAGCCTTGTCATTGTGGAAGGTATTCTATTGTCGAGATTTTTGTTACCCCAATGGATGGTAGCCTTATAACTACGGACGGTAGTCTGTTGTTTAGATTTTTGTTACTCCAATGGATGGTAGCCTTGTCATTATGGAAGGTAGTCGGTTGTCGAGATTTTTTGGTATTCCATTGGATTGTAGCCTTGTCATTACGGAAGGTAGTCTGTTGTCGATATTTTTAATACTCCAATGGATGGTAGCCTTGTCATTTCAAAAGGTGGTATGTTGTCGAGATTTTTGTTACTCCAATGAATGGTAGCCTTGTCATTATGGAAGGTACTCTGTCGTTGATATTTCTGTTACTCCAATGGATTGTAGCCTTGCCATTAGGGAAGGTAGTCAGTTGTTCTGATTTTTGTTACTCTAATGGATGGTAGCCTTGTCATTATGGAAGGGAATCTGTTGTTGAGATTTTAGTTATTCCAATGGATGGTAACCTTGTTATTATGGAAGGTAGTATTTTGTCGAGATTTTTGTTACTCCAATGGATGGTAGCCTTGTCATTATTCAAGGTAGTCTGTTGTCGATATCTTTGTTACTCCAATGGATGGTAGCCTTCTACTTATGTAAGGTAGTCTGTTGTCGAGATTTTTGTTACCCCAATGGATGGTAGCCTTGTAATTATGGAAGGTAGTCTGTTGTCGAGATTTTTGTTACACCAATGGACGGTAGCCTTGTCATTATTAAATGTAGTTTGTTGTTGAGATTTTTGTTACTCCAATGGATTGTAGCCTTGTCATTATGGAAGGTAGTCTATTGTTCAAATTTTTGTTACTCCAATGGAAGGTAGACTTGTCATTATGGAAGGTAGTCTGTTGTCGAGAATTTTTTTATTCCATTGGATGGTAACCTTGTCATTATGGAAGGTAGTTTTTTGTCGAGATTTTTGTTACTCCAATGGATGGTAGACTTGTCACTATTGAAGGTAGTATGTTGTCGATATCTCTATTACTCCAATGGATGATAGCCTTGTCATTATGCAAGGTAGTCAGTTGTTTATATTTTTGTTACTCTAATAGATGGTAGCCATGTCATTATAGAAGGTTGTCTATTGTCGAGATTTTTGTTACTCTAATGAATGGTAGCCTTGTCATTATGAAGGTTGTCGGTCGTTGAGATTTGTTACTCCAATGGATGGTAGCCTTGTCATTATGGAAGGTAGTCTGTTGTTCAGATTTTTGTTACTCCAATGGATGGTAGCCTTGTCATTATGGAAGGTAGTCTATTGTCTAGATTTTTGTTATTCCAATGGATGGTAGCCTTGTCATTCTGGAAGGTAATCGTTCGTTGTGATTTCTATTACTCCAATGGATGGTAGCTTTGTCATTATGGAAGGTAGTCTGTTGTTCAGATTTTAGTTACTCCAATGGATGATAGCCTTGTCATTATCGAATGTAGTCTTTTGTCGAGATTTTTGATACTCCAATGGGTGGTAGCCTTATAATTATAGAAGGTAGTCAGTTGTCGATATTTTTGTTAGTCCAATGGATGGTAGCCTTGTCATTATGGAAGGTAGTTTGTCGTTGAGATTTTTGTTACTCCAATGTATTGTAGCCTTGTCATTATGGAAGGTAGTCTATTGTTCAGATTTTTGTTACTCCAATGGATTGTAGCCTTGTCATTATGGAAGGGAGTCTGTTGTCCAGATTTTAGTTATTCCAATGGATGGTAACCTTGTTTTTATGGAAGGTAGTATTTTGTCGAGATTTTTGTTACTCCAATGGACGGTAGTCTTGTCATTATGTAAGGTAGTTTATTATCGAGATTTTTGTTATTCCAATTGATGGTAGCCTTGTCATTATGGAAGGTAGTTTTTTGTCGAGATTTTTGTTATTCCAATGGATGGTAACCTTGTCATTATGGAAGATAGTCTTTTGTAGAGATTTTTGTTACTCCAATGGATGGTAGCCTTGTCATTATGAAAGGTAGTCTGTGGCTCAGATTTTTGTTACTCCAATGGATGATAGTTCGGCCATTGAGATTTTTGTTACTCCAATGGATTGTAGCCTTGTCATTATGGAAGGTAGTCTATTGTTCAGATTTTTCTTACTCCAATGGATGATAGCCTAGTCATTATGGAAGGTAGTCTGTTGTCGGGATTTTTGATACTCCAATGGATGGTAACCTTGTAATTATTGAAGGTAGTCTGTTGTCGAGATTTATGTAACTCCAATGGATGGTAGCCATCTTGTTATGCAAGGTAGTCTGTCGTTGAGATTTCTGTTACTCCAATGGATTGTAGCCTTGTCATTATGGAAGGTAGTCTGTTGTTCAGATTTTTGTTACTCCAATGGATGATAGCCTCGTCATTATGGAAGGTAGTCTGTTGTCGGGATTTTTGATACTCCAATGGATGGTAACCTTGTAATTATGAAAGGTAGTCTGTTGTGGAGATTTATGTTACTCCAATGGATGGTAGCCATCTTATTATGGAACGTAGTCTGTCGTTGAGATTTCTGTTACTCCAATGGATTGTCGCCTTGTCATTATGGAAGGTAGTCTGTTGTTCAAAATTTTGTTACTCCAATGGATTGTAGCCTTGTCATTATGGAAGGTAGTCTGTTGTCGAGAATTTTTTATTCCATTGGATGGTAGCCTTGTCATTATGGAAGGTAGTCTGTTGTTGAGATATTTGTTATTCTAATGGATGATAACCTTGTCATTATGGAAGGTAGACTTTTGTTGATATTTATGTTACTCCAATGGATGGTAGCTTTGCCATTATGGAAGGTAGTGTGTTGTTCATATTTTTGTTACCTCAATGGATGTAGTCTTGTCATTATGGAAGGTAGTATTTTTTCGAGATTTTTGTTACTCCAATGGATGGTAGCCTTGTCATTATTCAAGATAGTCTATTGTCGATATCTTTGTTACTCCAATGGATGATAGCCTTGTCATTATGGAAGGTAGTCTATTGTCGAGATTTTTGTTACTCCAATGGATTGTAGACTTCTCATTATGGAAGGTAGTCTGTTGTCGAGATTTTTGTTACCCTAATGGATGGTAGCCTTGTAATTATGGAAGGTAGTCTATTGTCGATATTTTTGTTACTCCAATGAATGGTAGCCTTGTCATTATGAAAGGTAGTCTGTCTTTGAGATTTCTGTTACTCCAATGGATTGTAGCCTTGCCATTATGGAAGGTAGTCTGATGTTATGATTTTTGTTACTCCAATGGATGGTAGCCTTGTCATTATGGAAGGGAGTCTGTTGTCGAGATTTTAGTTATTCCAATGGATGGTAACCTTGTAATTATGGAAGGTAGTTTGTTGTCCAGATTTTTGTTACTCCAATGGATGGTAGCCTTGTCATTATGGAAGGTAGTATGTTGTCGAGATTTTTGTTACTCCAATGGATGGTACCCTTCTCCTTATGGAAGGTAGTCTGTTGTCGATTTTTTGTTACCCCAATGGATGAAGCCTTGTCATTTTGGAAGGTAGTCTGTTGTTGATATTTTTGTTACTCCAATGAATGGTAGCCTTGTCATTATTGAAGGTAGTATGTCGATGAGATTTCTGTTACTCCAACGGATTGTAGCCTTGCCATTATGGAAGGTAGTTTGTTGTTCAGATTTTTTTACTCCAATGGATTGTAGCCTTGTCATTATGGAAGGGAGTCTGTTGTCGAGATTTTAGTTATTCCAATGGATGGTAACCTTGTTTTTATGGAAGGTAATATTTTGTCGATATTTTTGTTACTCCAATGGATGGTATCCTTGTCATTATGTAAGGTAGTTTATTATCGAGATTTTTGTTATTCCAATTGATGGTAGCCTTGTCATTATGGAAGGTAGTTTTTTATCGAGATTTTTGTTATTCCAATGGATGGAAACCTTGTCATTATGGAAGATAGTCTTTTGTAGAGATTTTTGTTACTCTAATGGATGGTAGCCTTGTCATTATGGAAGGTAGTCTGTTGACGAGATTTTTGATACTCCAATGGGTGGTAGCCTTGTAATTATGGAAGGTAGTCTGTTGTCGAGATTTTTGTTACTCCAATGGATGGTAGCCATGTCATTATGGAAGGTAGTCGGTCATTGAGATTTCTGTTACTCCAATGGATTGTAGCCTTGTCATTATGGAAGGTAGTCTGTTGTTCAGATTTTTGTTACTCCAATGGATGATAGCCTAGTCATTATGGAAGGTAGTCTGTTGTCGGGATTTTTGATACTCCAATGGATGGTAACCTTGTAATTATGGAAGGTAGTCTGTTGTCGAGATTTATGTAACTCCAATGGATGGTAGCCATCTTATTATGGAAGGTAATCTGTCGTTGAGATTTCTGTTACTCAAATGGATTGTAGCCTTGTCCTTATGGAAGGTAGTCTGTTGTTCAGATTTTTGTTACTCCAATGGATGATAGCCTCGTCATTATGGAAGGTAGTCTGTTGTCGGGATTTTTGATACTCCAATGGATGGTAACCTTGTAATTATGGAAGGTAGCCTATTTTCGAGATTTATGTTACTCCAATGGATGGTAGCCATCTTATTATGGAACGTAGTCTGTCGTTGAGATTTCTGTTACTCCAATGGATTGTAGCCTTGTCATTATGGAAGGTAGTCTGTTGTTCAAAATTTTGTTACTCCAATGGATTGTATCCTTGTCATTATGGAAGGTAGTCTGTTGTCGAGAATTTTTTATTCCATTGAATGGTAGCCTTGTCATTATGGAAGGTATTCTGTTGTTGAGATATTTGTTATTCCAATGGATGATAACCTTGTCATTATGGAAGGTAAACTTTTGTTGATATTTATGTTACTCCAATGGATGATAGCCTTGTCATTATGGAAGGTAGTTTTTTGTCGAGATTTTTATTACTCCAATGGATGGTAGCCTTGTCATTATGGAGGTAGTCTGTTGTCGATATTTTTGTTACCCCAATGGATGTAGCCTTGTCATTATGGAAGGTAGTCTGTTGTCGATATTTTTGTTACTCCAATGAATGGTAGCCTTGTAATTATGGAAGGTAGTCTGTCGATGAGATTTCTGTTACTCTAATGGATTGTAGCCTTGCCATTATGGAAGGTAGTGTGTTGTTCATATTTTTGTTACTCCAATGGATGGTAGCCTTATCATTATGGAAGGGAGTATGTTGTCGAGATTTTAGTTATTCCAATGGCTGGTAACCTTGTAATTATGGAAGGTAGTATTTTTTCGAGATTTTCGTTACTCCAATGGATGGTAGCCTTGTCATTATTCAAGGTAGTCTGTTGTAGATATCTTTGTTACTCCAATGGATGATAGCCTTGTCATTATGGAAGGTAGTCTGTTGTCGAGATTTTTGTTACTCCAATGGATGGTAGACTTCTCATTATGGAAGGTAGTCTGTTGTCGAGATTTTTGTTACCCTAATGGATGGTAGCCTTGTAATTATGGAAGGTAGTCTATTGTCGATATTTTTGTTACTCCAATGAATGGTAGCCTTGTCATTATGAAAGGTAGTCTGTCGTTGAGATTTTTGTTACTCCAATGGATTGTAGCCTTGCCATTATGGAAGGTAGTCTGATGTTCTGATTTTTGTAACTCCAATGGATGGTAGCCTTGTCATTATGGAAGGGAGTCTGTTGTCGAGAGTTTAGTTATTCCAATGGATGGTAACATTGTAATTATGGAAGGTAGTTTGTTGTCAAGATTTTTGTTACTCCAATGGATGGTAGCCTTGTCATTATGGAAGGTAGTATGTTGTCGAGATTTTTGTTACTCCAATGGATGGTAGCCTTCTCCTTATGGAAGGTAGTCTGTTGTCGATTTTTTGTTACCCCAATGGATGGTAGCCTTGTCATTATGGAAGGTAGTATGTCGATGAGATTTCTGTTACTCCAATTGATTGTAGCCTTGCCATTATAGAAGGTAGTTTGTTGTTCAGATTTTTGTTACTCCAATGGATGGTAGCCTTGTCATTATGGAAGGGAGTCTGTTGTCGAGATTTTAGTTATTCCAATGGATGTTAACCTTGTTTTTATGGAAGGTAGTATTTTGTCGAGATTTTTGTTACTCCAATGGATGTAACCTTGTCATTATGTAAGGTAGTTTATTATCGAGATTTTTGTTATTCCAATTGATGGTAGCCTTTTCATTATGGAAGGTAGTTTTTTGTCGAGATTTTTGTTATTCCAATGGATGGTAACCTTGTCATTATGGAAGATAGTCTTTTGTAGAGATTTTTGTTACTCCAATGGATGGTAGCCTTGTCATTATGGAAGGTAGTCTGTTGCTCATATTTTTGTTACTCCAATGGATGATAGTCCTGTCATTATGGAAGGTAGTCTGTTGACGAGATTTTTGATACTCCAATGGGTGGTAGCCTTGTAATTATGGAAGGTAGTCTGTTGTCGAGATTTTTGTTACTCCAATGGATCGTAGCCATGTCATTATGGAAGGTAGTCGTTCATTAAGATTTCTGTTACTCCAATGGATTGTGGCCTTGTCATTTTGGAAGGTAGTCTGTTGTTCAGATTTTTGTTACTCCAATGGATGATAGCCTAGTCATTATGGAAGGTAGTCTGTTGTCGGGATTTTTGATACTCCAATGGATGGTAACCTTGTAATTATGGAAGGTAGTCTGTTGTCGAGATTTATGTAACTCCAATGGATGGTAGCCATCTTATTATGGAAGGTAGTCTATCGTTGAGATTTCTGTTACTCCAATGGATTGTAGCCTTGTCCTTATGGAAGGTAGTCTGTTGTTCAGATTTTTGTTACTCCAATGGATGATAGCCTCGTCATTATGGAAGGTAGTCTGTTGTCGGGATTTTTGATACTCCAATGGATGGTAACCTTGTAATTATGGAAGGTAACCTGTTGTCGAGATTTATGTTACTCCAATGGATGGTAGCCATTTTATTATGGAACGTAGTCTGTCGTTGAGATTTTTGTTACTCCAATAGATTGTAGCCTTGTCATTATGGAAGGTAGTCTGTTGTTCAAAATTTTGTTACTCCAATGGATTGTAGCCTTGTCATTATGGAAGGTAGTCTGTCGTCGAGAATTTTTTATTACATTGGATGGTAGCCTTGTCATTATGGAAGGTAGTCTGTTGTTGAGATATTTGTTATTCCAATGGATGATAACCTTGTCATTATGGAAGGTAGACTTTTGTTGATATTTATGTTACTCCAATGGATGGTAGCCTTGTCATTATGGAGGTAGTCTGTTGTCGATATTTTTGTTACCCCAATGGATGTAGCCTTGTCATTATGGAAGGTAGTCTGTTGTCGATATTTTTGTTACTCCAATGAATGGTAGCCTTGTCATTATGGAAGGTAGTCTGTCGATGAGATTTCTTTTACTCTAATGGATTGTAGCCTTGCCATTATGGAAGGTAGTGTGTTGTTCATATTTTTGTTACTCCAATGGATGGTAGCCTTGTCATTATGGAAGGGAGTATGTTGTCGAGATTTTAGTTATTCCAATGGCTGGTAACCTTGTAATTATGGAAGGTAGTATTTTTTCGAGATTTTGTTACTCCAAAGGATGGTATCCTTGTCATTATGGAAGGTAGTATGTTGTCGATATTTTTGTTACCCCAATGCATGTAGCCTTGTCATTTTGGAAGGTAGTATGTTGTCGATTATTTTGTTACTCCAATGAATGGTAGCCTTGTCATTATGGAAGGTAGTATGTCGATGATATTTCTGTTACTCCAATAGATTGTAGCCTTGCCATTATGGAAGGTAGTTTGTTGTTCAGATTTTTGTTACTCCAATGGATGGTAGCCTTGTCATTATGGAAGGAAGTCTGTTGTCGAGATTTTAGTTATTCCAATGGATGGTAACCTTGTTATTATGAAAGGTAGTATTTTGTCGGGATGATAGCCTTGTCATTATGCAAGGTAGTCAGTTGTTTATATTTTTGTTACTCTAATGGATGGTAGCCATGTCATTATGAAGGTAGTCGATCGTTGAGATTTCTGTTACTCCAATGGATGGTAGCCTTGTCATTATGGAAGGTAGTCTGTTGTTCAGATTTTTGTTACTCCAATTGATGGTAGCCTTGTCATTATGGAAGGTAGTCTATTGTCTAGATTTTTGTTGTTCCAATGGATGGTAGCCTTGTCATTATGGAAGGTAATCGGTCGTTGTGATTTCTGATACTCCAATGGATGGTAGCTTTGTCATTATGGAAAGGTAGTCTGTTGTTCAGATTTTTGTTACTCCAATGGATGGTAGCCTTGTCATTATGGAAGGTAGTCTATTGTGTATATTTTTGTTATTCCAATAGATGGTAGCCTTATCATTGTGGAAGGTAGTTGGTCGTTGAGATTTCTGTTACTCCAATGGATGATAGCCTTGTCTTTATGGAATGTAGTCTGTTGTCGAGATTTTTGATACTCCAATGGGTGGTAGCCTTATAATTATGGAAGGTAGTCTGTTGTCAATATTTTTGTTAGTCTAATGGATGGTAGCCTTGTCATTATGGAAGGTAGTTTGTCGTTGAGATTTTTGTTACTCCAATGTATTATAGCCTTTTCATTATGGAAGGTAGCCTATTGTTCAAATTTTTGTTACTCCAATAGATTGTTGCCTTGTCATTATTCAAGGTAGTCTGTTGTCGATATCTTTGTTACTCCAATGGATGATAGCCTTGTCATTATGGAAGGTAGTTTGTTGTCGAGATTTTTGTTACCCTAATGGACGGTAGCCTTGTAATTATGGAAGGTAGTCTATTGTCGATATTTTTGTTACTCCAATGAATGGTAGCCTTGTCATTATGGAAGGTAGTCTGTCGTTGAGATTTCTGTTACTCCAATGGATTGTAGCCTTGCCATTATGGAAGGTAGTCTGATGTTATGATTTTTGTTACTCCAATGGATGGTAGCCTTGTCATTATGGAAGGGAGTCTGTTGTCGAGATTTTAGTTATTCCAATGGATGGTAACCTTGTAATTATGGAAGGTAGTCTGTTGTCCAGATTTTGTTACTCCAAAGGATGGTAGCCTTGTCATTATGGAAGGTAGTATGTTGTCGATATTTTTGTTACCCCAATGCATGTAGCCTTGTCATTTTGGAAGGTAGTATGTTGTCGATTATTTTGTTACTCCAATGAATGGTAGCCTTGTCATTATGGAAGGTAGTATGTCGATGAGATTTCTGTTACTCCAATAGATTGTAGCCTTGCCATTATGGAAGGTAGTTTGTTGTTCAGATTTTTGTTACTCCAATGGATGGTAGCCTTGTCATTATGGAAGGAAGTCTGTTGTCGAGATTTTAGTTATTCCAATGGATGGTAACCTTGTTATTATGAAAGGTAGTATTTTGTCGGGATGATAGCCTTGTCATTATGCAAGGTAGTCAGTTGTTTATATTTTTGTTACTCTAATGGATGGTAGCCTTGTCATTATGGAAGGTAATCGGTCGTTGTGATTTCTGATACTCCAATGGATGGTAGCTTTGTCATTATGGAAGGTAGTCTGTTGTTCAGATTTTTGTTACTCCAATGGATGGTAGCCTTGTCATTATGGAAGGTAGTCTATTGTGTATATTTTTGTTATTCCAATAGATGGTAGCCTTATCATTATGGAAGGTAGTTGGTCGTTGAGATTTCTGTTACTCCAATGGATGATAGCCTTGTCTTTATGGAATGTAGTATGTTGTCGAGATTTTTGATACTCCAATGGGTGGTAGCCTTATAATTATGGAAGGTAGTCTGTTGTCAATATTTTTGTTAGTCTAATGGATGGTAGCCTTGTCATTATGGAAGGTAGTTTGTCATTGAGATTTTTGTTACTCCAATGTATTATAGCCTTTTCATTATGGAAGGTAGCCTATTGTTCAAATTTTTGTTACTCCAATAGATTGTAGCCTTGTCATTATTCAAGGTAGTCTGTTGTCGATATCTTTGTTACTCCAATGGATGATAGCCTTGTCATTATGGAAGGTAGTTTGTTGTCGAGATTTTTGTTACCCTAATGGACGGTAGCCTTGAAATTATGGAAGGTAGTTTATTGTCGATATTTTTGTTACTCCAATGAATGGTAGCCTTGTCATTATGGAAGGTAGTCTGTCGTTGAGATTTCTATTACTCCAATGGATTGTAGCCTTGCCATTATGGAAGGTAGTTTGATGTTCTGATTTTTGTTACTCCAATGGATGGTAGCCTTGTCATTATGGAAGGGAGTCTGTTGTCGAGATTTTAGTTATTCCAATGGATGGTAACCTTGTAATTATGGAAGGTAGTCTGTTGTCCAGATTTTGTTACTCCAAAGGATGGTAGCCTTGTCATTATGGAAGGTAGTATGTTGTCGATATTTTTGTTACCCCAATGCATGTAGCCTTGTCATTTTGGAAGGTAGTATGTTGTCGATTATTTTGTTACTCCAATGAATGGTAGCCTTGTCATTATGGAAGGTAGTATGTCGATGAGATTTCTGTTACTCCAATAGATTGTAGCCTTGCCATTATGGAAGGTAGTTTGTTGTTCAGATTTTTGTTACTCCAATGGATGGTAGCCTTGTCATTATGGAAGGAAGTCTGTTGTCGAGATTTTAGTTATTCCAATGGATGGTAACCTTGTTATTATGAAAGGTAGTATTTTGTCGGGATGATAGCCTTGTCATTATGCAAGGTAGTCAGTTGTTTATATTTTTGTTACTCTAATGGATGGTAGCCATGTCATTATGAAGGTAGTCGATCGTTGAGATTTCTGTTACTCCAATGGATGGTAGCCTTGTCATTATGGAAGGTAGTCTGTTGTTCAGATTTTTGTTACCCCAATGGATGGTAGCCTTGTCATTATGGAAGGTAGTCTATTGTCTAGATTTTTGTTGTTCCAATGGATGGTAGCCTTGTCATTATGGAAGGTAATCGGTCGTTGTGATTTCTGATACTCCAATGGATGGTAGCTTTGTCATTATGGAAGGTAGTCTGTTGTTCAGATTTTTGTTACTCAAATGGATGGTAGCCTTGTCATTATGGAAGGTAGTCTATTGTGTATATTTTTGTTATTCCAATAGATGGTAGCCTTATCATTATGGAAGGTAGTTGGTCGTTGAGATTTCAGTTACTCCAATGGATGATAGCCTTGTCTTTATGGAATGTAGTCTGTTGTCGAGATTTTTGATACTCCACTGGGTGGTAGCCTTATAATTATGGAAGGTAGTCTGTTGTCGATATTTTTGTTAGTCTAATGGATGGTAGCCTTGTCATTATGGAAGGTAGTTTGTCGTTGAAATTTTTGTTACTCCAATGTATTATAGCCTTTTCATTATGGAAGGTAGCCTATTGTTCAGATTTTTGTTACTCCAATAGATTGTAGCCTTGTCATTATGGAATGGAGTCTGTTGTCCAGATTTTACTTATTCCAATGGATGGGAACCTTGTTTTTATGGAAGGTAGTATTTTGTTGACTTTTTGTTATTCCAATTGATGGTAGCCTTGTCATTATGGAAGGTAGTTTTTTGTCGAGATTTTTGTTATTCCAATGGATGGTAACCTTTTCATTATGGAAGAGGGTCTTTTGTAGAGATTTTTGTTACTCCAATGGATGGTAGCCTTGTCATTATTGAAGGTAGTCTGTTCTCGATATCACTGTTACTCCAATGGATGATAGCCTTGCCATTATGGAAGGTAGTGTGTTGTTCAGATTTTTATTACTCCAATAGATGGTAGCCTTGTCATTATGGAAGGGAGTTTGTTGTCGAGATTTTTGTTATTCCAATGGATGGTAACCTTGTTATTATGGAAGATAGTATTTTGTCGATATTTTTGGTACTCCAAGGGATGGTAGCCTTTTCATTATGGAGGTAGTCTGTTGTCGATATTTTTGTTACCCCAATGGATGTAGCCTTGTCATTTTAGAAGGTAGTCTGTTGTCGATATTTTTGTTACTCCAATGAATGGTAGCCTTATCATTATGGAAGGTAGTATGTCGATGAGATTTCTGTTATCCGATGGATTGTAGCCTTGCCCTTATGGAAGGTAGTTTGTTGTTCAGATTTTTGTTACTCCAATGGATGGTAGCCTTGTCATTATGGAAGGGAGTTTGTTGTCGAGATTTTAGTTATTCCAATGGATGGTAACCTTGTTATTATGAAAGGTAGTATTTTGTCGAGATTTTTGTTACTCCAATGGATGGTAGCCTTGTCATTATTCAAGGTAGTCTATTGTCGATATCTTTGTTACTCCAATGGATGATAGCCTTGTAATTATGGAAGGTAGTCTGTTGTCGAGATTTTTGTTACTCCAATGGATGGTAGCCTTCTCATTATGGAAGGTAGTTTGTTGTCGAGATTTTTGTTACCCCAATGGATGGTAGCCTTGTAATTATGGAAGGTAGTATGTTGTCGATATTTTTGTTACTCCAATGAATGGTAGCCTTGTCATTATGGAAGGTAGTCTGTCATTGAGATTTTTGTTACTCCAATGGATTGTAGCCTTTCCATTATGGAAGGTAGTCTGTTGTTCTTATTTTTGTTACTCCAATGGACGGTAGCCTTTTCATTATGGAAAGTAGTCTATTGTCTAGATTTTTGTTATTCCAATGGATGGTAGCCTTGTCATTATGGAATGTAGTCGGTCGTTGAGATTTTTGTTACCCCAATGGATGGTAACCTTGTAATTAGGGAAGGTAGTCTACTGTCGAGATTTTTGTTATACCAATAGATGGTAGCCTTGTTATTATTGAAGGTAGTTGGTTGTCGAGATTTTTGTTACCCCAATGCATGGTAGCCTTGTAATTACGGAAGGTATTTTGTTGTCGAGATTTTGTTACACCAATTGATGGTAGCCTTGTCATTATGGAATGTAGTTTGTCGTTGAGATTTCTGTTACTCCAATGGACTTAGCAATGTCATTATGGAAGGTAGTCTGTTGTTCAGATATTTGTTACTCCAATGGATGGTAGCCTTGTTATTATGGAAGGTTGTATTTTGTCGAGATTTTTGTTACTCCAATGGATGATAGCCTTGTCATTATGGAAGGTAGTCTATTGTCGATATTTTTGTTACTCCAATGAATGGTAGCCTTGTCATTATGGAAGGTAGTATGTCGTTGAGATTTCTGTTACTCCAATGGATTGTAGCCTTGCCATTAAGGAAGGTAGTCTATTGTTCAGATTTTTGTTACTCCAATGGATGGTAGCCTTGTCATTATGGAAGGGAGTCTGTTGTCGAGATTTTTATTATTCCAATGGATGGTAACCTTGTAATTATGGAAGGTAGTCTGTTGTCCAGATTTTGTTACTCCAAAGGATGGTAGCCTTGTCATTATGGAAGGTAGTATGTTGTCGATATTTTTGTTACCCCAATGCATGTAGCCTTGTCATTTTGGAAGGTAGTATGTTGTCGATTATTTTGTTACTCCAATGAATGGTAGCCTTGTCATTATGGAAGGTAGTATGTCGATGAGATTTCTTTTACTCCAATAGATTGTAGCGTTGCCATTATGGAAGGTAGTTTGTTGTTCAGATTTTTGTTACTCCAATGGATGGTAGCCTTGTCATTATGGAAGGAAGTCTGTTGTCGAGATTTTAGTTATTCCAATGGATGGTAACCTTGTTATTATGAAAGGTAGTATTTTGTCGGGATGATAGCCTTGTCATTATGCAAGGTAGTCAGTTGTTTATATTTTTGTTACTCTAATGGATGGTAGCCATGTCATTATGAAGGTAGTCGATCGTTGAGATTTCTGTTACTCCAATGGATGGTAGCCTTGTCATTATGGAAGGTAGTCTGTTGTTCAGATTTTTGTTACTCCAATGGATGGTAGCCTTGTCATTATGGAAGGTAGTCTATTGTCTAGATTTTTGTTGTTCCAATGGATGGTAGCCTTGTTATTATGGAAGGTAATCGGTCGTTGTGATTTCTGATACTCCAATGGATGGTAGCTTTGTCATTATGGAAGGTAGTCTGTTGTTCAGATTTTTGTTACTCCAATGGATGGTAGCCTTGTCATTATGGAAGGTAGTCTATTGTGTATATTTTTGTTATTCCAATAGATGGTAGCCTTATCATTATGGAAGGTAGTTGGTCGTTGAGATTTCTGTTACTCCAATGGATGATAGCCTTGTCTTTATGGAATGTAGTCTGTTGTCGAGATTTTTGATAATCCAATGGGTGGTAGCCTTATAATTATGGAAGGTAGTCTGTTGTCGATATTTTTGTTAGTCTAATGGATGGTAGCCTTGTCATTATGGAAGGTAGTTTGTCGTTGAGATTTTTGTTACTCCAATGTATTATAGCCTTTTCATTATGGAAGGTAGCCTATTGTTCAGATTTTTGTTACTCCAATAGATTGTAGCCTTGTCATTATGGAATGGAGTCTGTTGTCCAGATTTTACTTAATCCAATGGATGGGAACCTTGTTTTTATGGAAGGTAGTATTTTGTTGATATTTTTGTTATTCCAATTGATGGTAGCCTTGTCATTATGGAAGGTAGTTTTTTGTCGAGATTTTTGTTATTCCAATGGATGGTAACCTTTGCATTATGGAAGAGAGTCTTTTGTAGAGATTTTTGTTACTCCAATGGATGGTAGCCTTGTCATTATTGAAGGTAGTCTGTTCTCGATATCACTGTTACTCCAATGGATGATAGCCTTGCCATTATGGAAGGTAGTGTGTTGTTCAGATTTTTATTACTCCAATAGATGGTAGCCTTGTCATTATGGAAGGGAGTTTGTTGTCGAGATTTTTGTTATTCCAATGGATGGTAACCTTGTTATTATGGAAGATAGTATTTTGTCGATATTTTTGTTACTCCAAGGGATGGTAGCCTTTTCATTATGGAGGTAGTCTGTTGTCGATATTTTTGTTACCCCAATGGATGTAGCCTTGTCATTTTAGAAGGTAGTCTGTTGTCGATATTTTTGTTACTCCAATGAATGGTAGCCTTATCATTATGGAAGGTAGTATGTCGATGAGATTTCTGTTATCCGATGGATTGTAGCCTTGCCCTTATGGAAGGTAGTTTGTTGTTCAGATTTTTGTTACTCCAATGGATGGTAGCCTTGTCATTATGAATGGGAGTTTGTTGTCGAGATTTTAGTTATTCCAATGGATGGTAACCTTGTTATTATGAAAGGTAGTATTTTGTCGAGATTTTTGTTACTCCAATGGATGGTAGCCTTGTCATTATTCAAGGTAGTCTATTGTCGATATCTTTGTTACTCCAATGGATGATAGCCTTGTAATTATGGAAGGTAGTCTGTTGTCGAGATTTTTGTTACTCCAATGGATGGTAGCCTTCTCATTATGGAAGGTAGTTTGTTGTCGAGATTTTTGTTACCCCAATGGATGGTAGCCTTGTAATTATGGAAGGTAGTATGTTGTCGATATTTTTGTTACTCCAATGAATGGTAGCCTTGTCATTATGGAAGGTAGTCTTTCATTGAGATTTTTGTTACTCCAATGGATTGTAGCCTTTCCATTATGGAAGGCAGTCTGTTGTTCTTATTTTTGTTACTCCAATAGACGGTAGCCTTTTCATTATGGAAAGTAGTCTATTGTCTAGATTTTTGTTATTCCAATGGATGGTAGCCTTGTCATTATGGAAGGTAGTCGGTCGTTGAGATTTTTGTTACCCCAATGGATGGTAACCTTGTAATTAGGGAAGGTAGTCTACTGTCGAGATTTTTGTTATACCAATAGATGGTAGCCTTGTTATTATTGAAGGTAGTTGGTTGTCGAGATTTTTGTTACCCCAATGCATGGTAGCCTTGTAATTACGGAAGGTATTTTGTTGTCGAGATTTTGATACACCAATTGATGGTAGCCTTGTCATTATGGAATGTAGTTTGTCGTTGAGATTTCTGTTACTCCAATGGACTTAGCAATGTCATTATGGAAGGTAGTCTGTTGTTCAGATATTTGTTACTCCAATGGATGGTAGCCTTGTTATTATGGAAGGTTGTATTTTGTCGAGATTTTTGTTACTCCAATGGATGATAGCCTTGTCATTATGGAAGGTAGTCTATTGTCGATATTTTTGTTACTTCAATGAATGGTAGCCTTGTCATTATGGAAGGTAGTATGTCGTTGAGATTTCTGTTACTCCAATGGATTGTAGCCTTGCCATTAAGGAAGGTAGTCTATTGTTCAGATTTTTGTTACTCCAATGGATGGTAGCCTTGTCATTATGGAAGGGAGTCTGTTGTCGAGATTTTTATTATTCCAATGGATGGTGACCTTGTTATTATTAAAGGTAGTATTTTGTCGAGATTTTTGTTACCCCAATGGATGGTAGCCTTGTAATTATGGAAGGTTGTCTGTTGTCGAGATTTTTATTACACCAATGGATGGTAGCCTTGTCATTATGGAATGTAGTTTGTCGTTCATATTTTTGTTACTACATTGGATTGTAGCCTTGTCATTATGGAAGGTAGTCTGTTGTTCAAATTTTTGTTACTCCAATGGAAGGTAGCCTTGTCATTATGGAAGGTAGTCTGTTGTCGACAATTTTTTTATTCCATTGGATGGAAGCCTTGTCATTATGGAAGGTAGTTTTTTGTAGATATTTTTTTATTCCAATGGATGGTAACCTTATCATTATGGAAGGTAGTCTTTTGTCGAGATTTTTGTTACTCCAATGGATGGTAGACTTGTCATTATTGAAGGTAGTCTGTTGTCGATATCTCTGTTACTCCAATGGATGATAGCCTTGTCATTATGCAAGGTAGTCTGTTGTTCATATTTTTCTTACTCCAATGGATGGTATACTTGTCATTATGGAAGGTAGTCGGTCGTTGAGATTTCTGTTACTCCAATGGATCTTAGCCTTGTCATTATGGAAGGTAGTTTGTTGTTCAGATTTTTGTTACCCCAATGGATGGTAGCCTTGTCATTATGGAAGGTAGTCTATTGTCTAGAATTTTTTTATTCCAATGGATGATAGCCTTGTCATTATGGAAGGTAGTCTGTTGTCGAGATTTTTGTAACTCCAATGGATGGTAGCCTTATCATTATGGAAGGTAGTCTATTGTCTAGATTTTTGTTACCCCAATGGATGGTAGCCTTGTAATTAGGGAAGGTAGTTTGTTGTCGAGATTTTTGTTACACCCATGGATGGTAGCCTTGTCATTATGGAATCTAGTTTGTCGTTGAGATTTCTGTTACTCCAATGGATTGTAGCCTGGTCATTTTGGAAGGTAGTCTATTGTTCAAATTTTTGTTACTTCAATGGAAGGTAACCTTGTCATTATGGAAGGTAGTTTTTTGTCGACAATTTTTTTATTCCATTGGATGGTAACCTTGTCATTATGGAAGGTAGTTTGTTTTCGATATTTTTGTTATTCCAATGGATGGTAACCTTGTCATTATAGAAGGTAGTCTTTTGTTGAGATTTTTGTTACTCCAATGGATGGTAGACTTGTCACTAATGAAGGTAGTCTGTTGTTGATATCTCTGTTACTACAATGGATGATAGCCTTGTCATTATGCAAGGTAGTCAGTTGTTCATATTTTTGTTACTCCAATGGATGGTAGCCTTGTAATTTTGGAAAGTAGTCTATTATCTAGATTTTTTTTATTCCAATGGATGGTAGACTTGTCATTATGGAAGGTAGTCGGTCATTGAGATTTTTGTTACTCCAATGGATGGTAGCCTTGTCATTATGGAAGGTTGTTTGTTGTTCAGATTTTTGTTACTCCAATGGATGATAACCTTGTCATTATGGAAGGTAGTCTGTTGTCGAGATTTTTGATACTCCAAAGTGTGGTAGCTTTGTAATTATGGAAGGTAGTATGTTGTCGAGATTTTTGTTACACCAATGGATGGTAGCCTTGTCATTATGGAATGTAGTTTGTCGTTGAGATTTCTGTTACTCCAATGGATCTTAGCCTTGTCATTATGGAAGGTAGTTTGTTGTTCAGATTTTTGTTACCCCAATGGATGGTAGCCTTGTCATTATGGAAGGTAGTCTATTGTCTAGAATTTTTTTATTCCAATGGATGATAGCCTTGTCATTATGGAAGGTAGTCTGTTGTCGAGATTTTTGTAACTCCAATGGATGGTAGCCTTATCATTATGGAAGGTAGTCTATTGTCTAGATTTTTGTTACCCCAATGGATGGTAGCCTTGTAATTAGGGAAGGTAGTTTGTTGTCGAGATTTTTGTTACACCCATGGATGGTAGCCTTGTCATTATGGAATCTAGTTTGTCGTTGAGATTTCTGTTACTCCAATGGATTGTAGCCTGGTCATTTTGGAAGGTAGTCTATTGTTCAAATTTTTGTTACTTCAATGGAAGGTAACCTTGTCATTATGGAAGGTAGTTTTTTGTCGACAATTTTTTTATTCCATTGGATGGTAACCTTGTCATTATGGAAGGTAGTTTGTTTTCGATATTTTTGTTATTCCAATGGATGGTAACCTTGTCATTATAGAAGGTAGTCTTTTGTTGAGATTTTTGTTACTCCAATGGATGGTAGACTTGTCACTAATGAAGGTAGTCTGTTGTTGATATCTCTGTTACTACAATGGATGATAGCCTTGTCATTATGCAAGGTAGTCAGTTGTTCATATTTTTGTTACTCCAATGGATGGTAGCCTTGTAATTTTGGAAAGTAGTCTATTATCTAGATTTTTTTTATTCCAATGGATGGTAGACTTGTCATTATGGAAGGTAGTCGGTCATTGAGATTTTTGTTACTCCAATGGATGGTAGCCTTGTCATTATGGAAGGTTGTTTGTTGTTCAGATTTTTGTTACTCCAATGGATGATAGCCTTGTCATTATGGAAGGTAGTCTGTTGTCGAGATTTTTGATACTCCAAAGTGTGGTAGCTTTGTAATTATGGAAGGTAGTATGTTGTCGAGATTTTTGTTACACCAATGGATGGTAGCCTTGTCATTATGGAATGTAGTTTGTCGTTGAGATTTCTGTTACTCCAATGGATTGTAGCATTGTCATTATGGAAGGTAGTCTATTGTTCAGATTTTTGTTACCCCAATGGAAGGTAGCCTTGTCTTTATGGAAGGTAGTTTGTTGTCGACAATTTTTTTATTCCATTGGATGGTTGCCTTGTCATTATGGAAGGTAGTTTGTTGTCGATATTTTTGTTATTCCAATGGATGGTAGCCTTGTCATTATGGAAGGTAGTCGGTCATTGAGATTTCTGTTACTCCAATGGATTGTAGCCTTTTCATTATGGAAGGTAGTCTGTTGTTCTGATTTTTGTTACTCCAATGGATGGTAGCCTTTTCATTATGGAAAGTAGTCTAATGTCTAGATTTTTGTTATTCCAATGGATGGTAGCCTTGTCATTATGGAAGGTAGTCGGTCGTTGAGATTTTTGTTACCCCAATGGATGGTAACCTTGTAATTAGGGAAGGTAGTCTGCTGTCGAGATTTTTGTTAAACCAATAGATTATAGCCTTGTTATTATGGAAGGTAGTCGGTTGTCGAGATTTTTGTTACCCCAATGCATGGTAGCCTTGTAATTACAGAAGGTATTCTGTTGTCGAGATTTTGTTACACCAATGAATGGTAGCCTTGTCATTATGGAATGTAGTTTGTCGTTGAGATTTATGTTACTCCAATGGACTGTAGCAATGTAATTATGGAAGGTAGTATGTTGTTCAGATTTTTGTTACTCCAATGGATGTCAGCCTTGTTATTATTGAAGGTTGTATTTTGTCAAGATTTTTGTTACTCCAATGGATGGTAGCCTTGTAATTATTGAAGGTAGTCTGTTGTTGATATCTTTGTTACTCCAATGGATGATAGCCTTGTCATTATGGAACGTTTTCTATTTTCGATATTTTTGTTACTCCAATGAATGGTAGCCTTGTCATTATGGAAGGTAGTCTATCGTTGAGATTTCTGTTACTCCAATGGATTGTAGCCTTGCCATTATGGAAGGTAGTCTATTGTTCAGATTTTTGTTACTCCAATGGATGGTAGCCTTGTCATTATGGAAGGGAGTCTGTTGTCGAGATTTTTGTTATTCCAATGGATGGTAACCTTGTTATTATTAAAGGTAGTATTTTGTAGAGATTTTTGTTACTCCAATGGATGGTGGCCTTATCATTATGGAAGGTAGTCTGTTGTCGAGATTTTTGTTACCCCAATGGATGGTAGCCTTGTAATTATGAAAGGTTGTCTGTTGTCGAGATTTTTATTACACCAATGGATGGTAGCCTTGCCATTATGGAATGTAGTTTGTCGTTCATATTTTTGTTACTACAATGGATTGTAGCCTTGTCATTATGGAAGGTAGTCTGTTGTTCAAATTTTTGTTACTCCAATGGAAGGTAGCCTTGTCATTATGGAAGGTAGTCTGTTGTCGACAATTTTTTTTCCATTGGATGGAAGCCTTGTCATTATGGAAGGTAATTTTTTGTAGATATTTTTTTATTCCAATGGATGGTAACCTTGTCATTATGGAAGGTAGTCTTTTGTCGAGATTTTTGTTACTCCAATGGATGGTAGCCTTGTCATTATTGAAGGTAGTCTATTGTCGATATCTCTGTTACTCCAATGGATGATAGCCTTGTCATTATGCAAGGTAGTCTGTTGTTTATATTTTTCTTACTCCAATGGATTGTATACTTGTCATTATGGAAGGTAGTCGGTCGTTGAGATTTCTGTTACTCCAATGGATCTTAGCCTTGTCATTATGGAAGGTAGTTTGTTGTTCAGATTTTTGTTACTCCAATGGATGTTAGCCTTGTCATTATGGAAGGTAGTCTATTGTCTAGAATTTTTTTATTCCAATGGATGATAGCCTTGTCATTATGGAAGGTAGTCTGTTGTCGAGATTTTTGTAACTCCAATGGATGGTAGCCTTATCATTATGGAAGGTAGTCTATTGTCGAGATTTTTGTTACCCCAATGGATGGTAGCCTTGTAATTAGGGAAGGTAGTTTGTTGTCGAGATTTTTGTTACACCAATGGTTGGTAGCCTTGTCATTATGGAATGTAGTTTGTCGTTGAGATTTCTGTTACTCCAATGGATTGTAGCCTGGTCATTTTGGAAGGTAGTCTATTATCTAGATTTTTTTATTCCATTGGATGGTAACCTTGTCATTATGGAAGGTAGTTTGTTTTCGATATTTTTGTTATTCCAATGGATGGTAACCTTGTCATTATGGAAGGTAGTCTTTTGTTGAGATTTTTGTTACTCCAATGGATGGTAGACTTGTCACTAATGAAGGTAGTCTGTTGTTGATATCTCTGTTACTACAATGGATGATAGCCTTGTCATTATGCAAGGTAGTCAGTTGTTCATATTTTTGTTACTCCAATGGATGGTAGCCTTGTCATTTTTGAAAGTGGTCTATTGTCTAGATTTTTTTTATTCCAATGGATGGTAGACTTGTCATTATGGAAGGTAGTCGGTCATTGAGATTTTTGTTACTCCAATGGATGGTAGCCTTGTCATTATGGAAGGTTATTTGTTGTTCAGATTTTTGTTACTCCAATGGATGATAGCCTTGTCATTATGGAAGGTAGTCTGTTGTCGAGATTTTTTATACTCCAAAGTTTGGTAGCTTTGTAATTATGGAAGGTAGTCTGTTGTCGAGATTTTTGTTACACCAATGGATGGTAGCCTTGTCATTATGGAATGTAGTTTGTCGTTGAGATTTCTGTTACTCCAATGGATTGTAGAATTGTCATTATGGAAGGTAGGTTGTTGTCGACAATTTTTTTATTCCATTGGATGGTAGCCTTGTCATTATGGAAGGTAGTTTGTTGTCGATATTTTTGTTATTCCAATGGATGGTAACCTTGTCATTATGGAAGGTAGTCTGTTGTTCAGATTTTTGTTACTCCAATGGATGGTAGCCTTGTCATTATGGAAGGTAGACTATTGTCTATATTTTTTTTATTCCAATGGATGATAGGCTTGTCATTATGGAAGGTAGTCTGTTGTCGAGATTTTTGTTACTCCAATGGATGGTAGCCTTATCATTTTGGAAGGTAGTCTGTTGTCGAGATTTTTGTTACCCCAATGGATGGTTGCCTTGTAATCAGGGAAGGTAGTTTGTTGTCGAGATTTTTGTTACACCAATGGATGGTAGCCTTGTCATTATGGAATGTAGTTTGTCGTTGAGATTTCTGTTACTCCAATGGATTGTAGCATGGTCATTATGGTAGGTAGTTTGTTGTTCTAATTTTTGTTACCCCAATGGAAGGTAGCCTTGTCATTATGGAAGGTAGTTTGTTATCGACAATTTTTTTATTCCATTGGATGGTAGCCTTGTCATTATGGAAGGTAGTTTGTTGTCGATATTTTTGTTATTCCAATGGATGGTAACTTTGTCATTATGGAAGGTAGTCTTTTGTCGAGATTTTTGTTACTCCAATGGATGGTAGACTTGTCACGAATGAAGGTAGTCTGTTGTCGATATCTTTGTTATTCCAATGGATGATAGCCTTGTCTTTATGCAAGGTAGGTAGTTGTTCATATTTTTGTTACTCCAATGTATGGTAGCCATGTAATTATAGAAGGTAGTCTATTTTTGAGATTTTTGTTATTCCAATGGATGGTAGCCTTGTCATTACGAAAGGTAGTCGGTCATTGAGATTTCTGTTACTCCAATGGATGGTAGCCTTGCCATTATGGAAGGTAGTCTGTTGTTCAGATTTTTGTTACTCCAATGGATGGTAGCCTTGTCATTATGGAAGGTAGTCTATTGTCTATATTTTTTTTATTCCAATGGATGGTAGCCTTGTCATTATGGAAGGTAGTCGGTCGTTTAGATTTCTGTTACTCTAATGGATGGTAGCCTTGTCATTATGGAAGGTATTCTGTTGTTCAGATTTTTGTTACTCCAATGGATGATAGCCTTGTCATTATGGAAGGTAGTCTGTTGTCGAGATTTTTGATACTCCAATGGGTGGTAGTGTTGTAATTATGGAAGGTAGTCTGTTGTCGAGATTTTTGTTACACCAACGGATGGTAGCCTTGTCATTATGGAATGTAGTTTGTCGTTGAGATTTCTGTTACTCCAATGGATTGTAGCATTGTCATTATGGAAGGTAGTCTGTTTAAGATTTTTGTTACCCAAATGGAAGGTAGCCTTGTCATTATTGAAGGTAGTCTGTTGTCGATAATTTTATTATTACATTGGATGGTAGCCTTGTCATTATGGAAGATAGTTTGTTGTCGATATTTTTTTTATTCCAATGGATGGTAGCCTTGTTATTATGGAAGGTAGTCGGTCATTGAGATTTCTGTTACTCCAATGGATGGTAACCTTGTCATTATGGAAGGTAGTCTTTTGTCGAGATTTTTGTTACTCAAATGGATGGTAGACTTGTCACGAATGAAGGTAGTCTGTTGTCGATATCTTTGTTACTCCAATGGATGATAGCCTTGTCTTTATGCAAGGTAGGTAGTTGTTCATATTTTTGTTACTCCAATGTATGATAGCCATGTAATTATAGAAGGTAGTCTATTTTTGAGATTTTTGTTATTCCAATGGATGGTAGCCTTGTCATTGCGAAAGGTAGTCGATCATTGAGATTTCTGTTACTCCAATGGATGGTAGCCTTGTCATTATGGAAGGTAGTCTGTTGTTCAGATTTTTGTTACTCCAATGGATGGTAGCCTTGTCATTATGGAAGGTAGTCTATTGTCTAGATTTTTTTTATTCCAATGGATGGTAGCCTTGTCATTATGGAAGGTAGTCGGTCGTTGAGATTTCTGTTACTCCAATGGATGGTAGCCTTGTCATTATGGAAGATAGTCTGTTGTTCCGATTTTTGTTACTCCAATGGATGGTAGCCTTGTCATTATGGAAGGTAGTCTATTGTCTATATTTTTTTTATTCCAATGGATGGTAGCCTTGTCATTATGGAAGGTAGTCGGTCGTTTAGATTTCTGTTACTCCAATGGGTGGTAGCCTTGTCATTATGGAAGGTTGTTTGTTGTTCAGATTTTTGTTACTCCAATGGATGATAGCCTTGTCATTATGGAAGGTAGTCTGTTGTCGAGATTTTTGATACTCCAATGGGTGGTAGTGTTGTAATTAAAGAAGGTAGTCTGTTGTCGAGATTTTTGTTACACCAACGGATGGTAGCCTTGTCATTATGGAATGTAGTTTGTCGTTGAGATTTCTGTTACTCCAATGGATTGTAGCATGGTCATTATGGTAGGTAGTTTGTTGTTCTAATTTTTGTTACCCCAATGGAAGGTAGCCTTGTCATTATGGAAGGTAGTTTGTTATCGACAATTTTTTTATTCCATTGGATGGTAGCCTTGTCATTATGGAAGGTAGTTTGTTGTCGATATTTTTGTTATTCCAATGGATGGTAACTTTGTCATTATGGAAGGTAGTCTTTTGTCGAGATTTTTGTTACTCCAATGGATGGTAGACTTGTCACGAATGAAGGTAGTCTGTTGTCGATATCTTTGTTATTCCAATGGATGATAGCCTTGTCTTTATGCAAGGTAGGTAGTTGTTCATATTTTTGTTACTCCAATGTATGGTAGCCATGTAATTATAGAAGGTAGTCTATTTTTGAGATTTTTGTTATTCCAATGGATGGTAGCCTTGTCATTACGAAAGGTAGTCGGTCATTGAGATTTCTGTTACTCCAATGGATGGTAGCCTTGCCATTATGGAAGGTAGTCTGTTGTTCAGATTTTTGTTACTCCAATGGATGGTAGCCTTGTCATTATGGAAGGTAGTCTATTGTCTATATTTTTTTTATTCCAATGGATGGTAGCCTTGTCATTATGGAAGGTAGTCGGTCGTTTAGATTTCTGTTACTCTAATGGATGGTAGCCTTGTCATTATGGAAGGTATTCTGTTGTTCAGATTTTTGTTACTCCAATGGATGATAGCCTTGTCATTATGGAAGGTAGTCTGTTGTCGAGATTTTTGATACTCCAATGGGTGGTAGTGTTGTAATTATGGAAGGTAGTCTGTTGTCGAGATTTTTGTTACACCAACGGATGGTAGCCTTGTCATTATGGAATGTAGTTTGTCGTTGAGATTTCTGTTACTCCAATGGATTGTAGCATTGTCATTATGGAAGGTAGTCTGTTTAAGATTTTTGTTACCCAAATGGAAGGTAGCCTTGTCATTATTGAAGGTAGTCTGTTGTCGATAATTTTATTATTACATTGGATGGTAGCCTTGTCATTATGGAAGATAGTTTGTTGTCGATATTTTTTTTATTCCAATGGATGGTAGCCTTGTTATTATGGAAGGTAGTCGGTCATTGAGATTTCTGTTACTCCAATGGATGGTAACCTTGTCATTATGGAAGGTAGTCTTTTGTCGAGATTTTTGTTACTCAAATGGATGGTAGACTTGTCACGAATGAAGGTAGTCTGTTGTCGATATCTTTGTTACTCCAATGGATGATAGCCTTGTCTTTATGCAAGGTAGGTAGTTGTTCATATTTTTGTTACTCCAATGTATGGTAGCCATGTAATTATAGAAGGTAGTCTATTTTTGAGATTTTTGTTATTCCAATGGATGGTAGCCTTGTCATTACGAAAGGTAGTCGGTCATTGAGATTTCTGTTACTCCAATGGATGGTAGCCTTGCCATTATGGAAGGTAGTCTGTTGTTCAGATTTTTGTTACTCCAATGGATGGTAGCCTTGTCATTATGGAAGGTAGTCTATTGTCTATATTTTTTTTATTCCAATGGATGGTAGCCTTGTCATTATGGAAGGTAGTCGGTCGTTTAGATTTCTGTTACTCTAATGGATGGTAGCCTTGTCATTATGGAAGGTATTCTGTTGTTCAGATTTTTGTTACTCCAATGGATGATAGCCTTGTCATTATGGAAGGTAGTCTGTTGTCGAGATTTTTGATACTCCAATGGGTGGTAGTGTTGTAATTATGGAAGGTAGTCTGTTGTCGAGATTTTTGTTACACCAACGGATGGTAGCCTTGTCATTATGGAATGTAGTTTGTCGTTGAGATTTCTGTTACTCCAATGGATTGTAGCATTGTCATTATGGAAGGTAGTCTGTTTAAGATTTTTGTTACCCAAATGGAAGGTAGCCTTGTCATTATTGAAGGTAGTCTGTTGTCGATAATTTTATTATTACATTGGATGGTAGCCTTGTCATTATGGAAGATAGTTTGTTGTCGATATTTTTTTTATTCCAATGGATGGTAGCCTTGTTATTATGGAAGGTAGTCGGTCATTGAGATTTCTGTTACTCCAATGGATGGTAACCTTGTCATTATGGAAGGTAGTCTTTTGTCGAGATTTTTGTTACTCAAATGGATGGTAGACTTGTCACGAATGAAGGTAGTCTGTTGTCGATATCTTTGTTACTCCAATGGATGATAGCCTTGTCTTTATGCAAGGTAGGTAGTTGTTCATATTTTTGTTACTCCAATGTATGATAGCCATGTAATTATAGAAGGTAGTCTATTTTTGAGATTTTTGTTATTCCAATGGATGGTAGCCTTGTCATTGCGAAAGGTAGTCGATCATTGAGATTTCTGTTACTCCAATGGATGGTAGCCTTGTCATTATGGAAGGTAGTCTGTTGTTCAGATTTTTGTTACTCCAATGGATGGTAGCCTTGTCATTATGGAAGGTAGTCTATTGTCTAGATTTTTTTTATTCCAATGGATGGTAGCCTTGTCATTATGGAAGGTAGTCGGTCGTTGAGATTTCTGTTACTCCAATGGATGGTAGCCTTGTCATTATGGAAGATAGTCTGTTGTTCCGATTTTTGTTACTCCAATGGATGGTAGCCTTGTCATTATGGAAGGTAGTCTATTGTCTATATTTTTTTTATTCCAATGGATGGTAGCCTTGTCATTATGGAAGGTAGTCGGTCGTTTAGATTTCTGTTACTCCAATGGGTGGTAGCCTTGTCATTATGGAAGGTTGTTTGTTGTTCAGATTTTTGTTACTCCAATGGATGATAGCCTTGTCATTATGGAAGGTAGTCTGTTGTCGAGATTTTTGATACTCCAATGGGTGGTAGTGTTGTAATTAAAGAAGGTAGTCTGTTGTCGAGATTTTTGTTACACCAACGGATGGTAGCCTTGTCATTATGGAATGTAGTTTGTCGTTGAGATTTCTGTTACTCCAATGGATTGTAGCATTGTCATTATGGAAGGTAGTCTGTTGTTAAGATTTTTGTTACCCAAATGGAAGGTAGCCTTGTCATTATTGAAGGTAGTCTGTTGTCGATAATTTTATTATTCCATTGGATGGTAGCCTTGTCATTATGGAAGATAGTTTGTTGTCGATATTTTTTTTATTCCAATGGATGGTAGCCTTGTTATTATGGAAGGTAGTCGGTCATTGAGATTTCTGTTACTCCAATGGATGGTAACCTTGTCATTATGGAAGGTAGTTTGTTGTTCAAATTTTTGTTACTCCAATGGATGGTAGCCTTGTCATTATGGAAGGAAGTCTATTGTCTAGATTTTTGTTATTCCAATGGATGGTAGCCTTGTCATTATGGAAGGTAGTCGGTCGTTGATATTTTTGTTATTCCAATGGATGATAGCCTTGTCATTATAGAAGGTAGTCTGTTGTCGAGATTTTTGTTACTCCAATGGATGGTAGCCTTATCATTATGGAAGGTAGTCTGTTGTCTAGATTTTTGTTACCCCAATAGATGGTAGCCTTGTAATTAGGGAAGGTAGTCTATGTCGAGATTTTTGTTACACCAATGGATGGTAGCCTTGTCATTATGGAATGTAGTTTTTTGTTGAGATTTCTATTACTCCAATGGATTGTAGCCTGGTCATTATGGAAGGTAGTCTGTTGTTCAAATTTTTGTTACTCCAATGGAAGGAAGCCTTGTCATTATGGAAGGTAGTCTGTTGTCGATAATTTTTTTATTCCATTGGATGGTAGCCTTGTCATTATGGAAGGTAGTTTGTTTCCAAAATTTTTGTTATTCCAATGGATGGTAACCTTGTCATTATGGAAGGTGGTCTGTTGTCGATATTTTTGTTACTTCAATGGATGGTAGACTTGTCACTAATGAAGGTAGTCAGTTGTCGATATCTCTATTACTCCAATGGATGATAGCCTTGTCATTATGCAAGGTAGTTAGTTGTTAAAATTTTTGTTACTCCAATGGATGGTAGCCATGTCATTATAGAAGGTAGTCTATTTTCGAGATTTTTGTTATTCCAATGGATGGTAGCCTTGTCATTATGGAAGGTAGTCGGTCATTGGGATTTCTGTTACTCCAGTGGATGGTAGCCTTGTCATTATGGAAGGTAGTCAGTTGGTCAAATTTTTGTTACTCCAATGGATGGTAGCCTTGTCATTATGGAAGGTAGTCTATTGTCTAGATTTTTGTTATTCCAATGAATGGTAGCCTTGTCATTATGGAAGGTAGTCGGTCGTTGAGATTTCTGTTACTCCAATGGATGGTAGCCTTGTCATTATGGAAGGTTGTTTGTTGTTCAGATTTTTGTTACTCCAATGGATGATAGCCTTGTCATTATGGAAGGTAGTCTGTTGTCGAGATTTTTGATACTCCAATGGTTGGCAGATTTGTAATTATGGAAGGTAGTCTTTTGTCGAGATTTTTGTTACACCAATGGATGGTAGCCTTGTCATTATGGAATGTAGTTTGTTGTTCAGATTTTTGTTACTATAGTGGATTGTAGCCTTGTCATTATGGAAGGTAGTCTGTTGTTTAGATTTTTGTTACTCCAATGGAAGGTAGCCTTGTCATTATGGAAGGTAGTCTGTTGTCGACAATTACTTTATTCCATTGGATGGAAGCCTTGTCATTATGGAAGGTAGTTTGTTGTCGATATTTTTTTATTCCAATGGATGGTAACCTTGTCATTATGGAAGGTAGTCTGTTGTCGATATCTCTGTTACTCCAATGGATGATAGCCTTGTCATTATGCAAGTTATTCTGTTTTTCATATTTTTCTTACTCCAATGGATGGTAGCCTTGTCATTATGGAAGGTAGTCGGTCGTTGAGATTTCTGTTACTCCAATGGATCTTAGCCTTGTCATTACGGAAGGTAGTCTGTTGTCAAGATTTTTGATACTAAAATGGGTAGTAGTTTTGTAATTATGGAAGGTAGTTTGTTGTCGAGATTTTTGTTACACCAATGGATGGTAGCCTTTTCATTATGGAATGTAGTTTGTCGTTGAGATTTCTGTTACTCCAATGTATTGTAAAATTGTCATTATGGAAGGTAGTCTGTTGTTCAGATTTTTGTTACTCCAATGGATGGTAGCCTTGTTATTATGGAAGGTTGTATTTTGTCGAGATTTTTGTTACTCCAATGGATGGTAGCCTTGTCATTATGGAAGGTAGTCTATTATCGATATTTTTGTTACACCAATGAATGGTAGCCTTGTTATTACGGAAGGTAGTATTTTGTTTAAATTTTTGTTACTCAAGGTAGCCTTGTCATTATGGAAGGTAGTCTGTTGTCGACAATTTCTTTATTCCATTGGAAGGAAGGCTTGTCATTATGGGAAGGTAGTTTGTTTTCGATATTTTTTATATTCCAATGGATGGTAACCTTGTCATTATGGAAGGTAGTCTTTTGTCAAGATTTTAGTTACTCCAATGGATGGTAGACTTGTCATTATTGAAGGTAGTCTGTTGTCGATATCTTTGTTACTCCAATGGATGATAGCCTTTTCATTATTCAAGTTAGTCTGTTTTTCATACTTTTCTTACTCTAATGGATGGTAGCCTTGTGATTATGGAAGGTAGTCGGTCGTTGAGATTTCTGTTACTCCAATGGAACTTAGCCTTGTCATTATGGAAGGTATTCTGTTGTTCAGATTTTTGTTACTCCAATGGATGGTATCCTTGTCATTATGGAAGGTAGTCTATTGTCTAGATTTTTGTTATTCCAATGGATGATAGCCTTTCCATTATGGAAGGTAGTCTGTTGTCGAGATTTTTGTTACTCCAATGGATCGTAGCCTTATCATTATGGAAGGTAGTCTGTTGTCGAGATTTTTGTTACCCCAATGGATGGTAGCCTTGTAATTAGGGAAGGTAGTGTGTTGTCGAGATTTTTGTTACACCAATGGATGGTAGCCTTGTCATTATGGAATGTAGTTTGTCGTTGAGATTTCTGTTACTCCAATGGATTGTAGCCTGGTCATTATGGAAGGTAGTCTGTTGTTCAAAATTTTTTTACCCCAATGGAAGGTAGCCTTGTCATTATGGAACGTAGTTTGTTGTCGATATTTTTGTTATTCCAATGGATGGTAACCTTGTCATTATGGAAGGTAGTCTTTTGTCGAGATTTTTGTTACTCCAGTGGATGGTAGACTTGTCATTACAGAATGTAGTTTGTCGTTCAGATTTTCGTTACTACAATGGATTATAGCCTTGTCATTACGGAAGGTAGTATGTTGTTTAAATTTTTGTTACTCAAGGTAGCCTTGTCATTAGGGAAGGTAGTCTGTTGTCGACAATTTCTTTATTCCATTGGATGGAAGCCTTGTCATTATGGAAGGTAGTTTGTTTTCGATATTTTTTTTATTCCAATGGATGGTAACCTTTTCATTATGGAAGGTAGTCTTTTGTCAAGATTTTAGTTACTCCAATGGATGGTAGACTTGTCATTATTAAAGGTAGTTTGTTGTCGATATCTTTGTTACTCCAATGGATGATAGCCTTTTCATTATTCAAGTTAGTCTGTTTTTCATAATTTTCTTACTCTAATGGATGGTAGCCTTGTGATTATGGAAGGTAGTCGGTCGTTGAGATTTCTGTTACTCCAATGGAACTTAGCCTTGTCATTATGGAAGGTATTCTGTTGTTCAAATTTTTGTTACTCCAATGGATGGTATCCTTGTCATTATGGAAGGTAGTCTATTGTCTATATTTTTATTATTCCAATGGATGATAGCCTTTCCATTATGGAAGGTAGTCTGTTGTCGAGATTTTTGTTACTCCAATGGATCGTAGCCTTATCATTATGGAAGGTAGTCTATTGTCGAGATTTTTGTTACCCCAATGGATGGTAGCCTTGTAATTAGGGAAGGTAGTCTGTTGTCGAGATTTTTGTTACACCAATGGATGGTAGCCTTGTCATTATGGAATGTAGTTTGTCGTTGATATTTCTGTTACTCCAATGGATTGTAGCCTAGTCATTATGGAAGGTAGTCTGTTGTTCAAAATTTTTTTACTCCAATGGAAGGTAGCCTTGTCATTATGGAACGTAGTTTGTTGTCGATATTTTTGTTATTCCAATGGATGGTAACCTTGTCATTATGGAAGGTAGTCTTTTGTCGAGATTTTTGTTACTCCAGTGGATGGTAGACTTGTCACTATTGAAGGTAGTCTGTTGCCGATATCTCTTTTACTCCAATGGATGATAGCCTTGTCCTTATGCAAGGTAGTCAGTTGTTCATATTTTTGTTACTCCAATGGATGGTAGACATGTCATTATAGAAGGTAGTCTATTGTCTAGATTTTTGTTATTTCAATGGAAGGTAGCCTTGTCATTATGGAAGGTAATCGGTCGTTGAGATTTCTGTTACTCCAATGGATGGTAGCCTTGTCATTATGGAAGGTAGTCTGTTGTTCAGATTTTTGTTACTCCAATGGATGGTAGCCTTGTCATTATGGAAGGTAGTCTGTCGTTGAGATTTCTGTTACTCCAATGGATTGTAGCCTTGTCATTATGGAAGGTAGTCTATTGTTCAGATTTTTGTGAGTTCCTAAGGATTGTAGCCTTGTCATTATGGAAGGTAGTCTATTGTCGAGAATTTTTTATTCCATTGGATGGTAGCCTTGTCATTATGGAAGGTAGTCCGTCGTCGAGATATTTGTTATTTTAATGGATGGTAACCTTGTCATTATGGAATGTAGTCTTTTGTCTAGATTTTTGTTATTCCCATTGATGGTAACCTTATTATTATGGAAGGTAGTATTATGTCGATATTTTCGTTACTCCAATGGATGGTAGCCTTGTCATTATTAAAGGTAGTCTGTTATCGATATCTTTGTTACGCCAATGGATGATAGCCTTGTCATTATGGAAGGTAGTCTGTTGTCGATATTTTTGTTACCCTAATGGATGGTAGCCTTGTAATTATGTAAGGTAGTCTGTTGTCGAGATTTTTGTTACACCAATGGATGGTAGTCTTGTCATTATGGAAGGTAGTCTATTGTTCAGATTTTTGTGAGCTCCAATGAATTGTAGGCTTGTCATTATGGAAGGTAGTGTGTTGTCGAGAATTTTTTATTCCATTGGATGGTAGCCTTGTCATTATGGAAGGTAGTCCGTTGTCGAGATATTTTTTATTCCAATGGATGGTAACCTTGTCATTATGGAATGTAGTCTTTTGTCGAGATTTTTGTTAATCCAATGGATGGTAACCTTATTATTATGGAAGGTAGTATTGTGTTGATATTTTTGTTACTCCAATGGATGGTAGCCTTGTCATTATTGAAGGTAGTCTGTTATCGATATCTTTGTTACGCCAATGGATGATAGCCTTATCATTATGGAAGGTACTCTGTTGTCGAGATTTTTGTTACCCCAATGGATTGTAGCCTTGTAATTATGGAAGGTAGTCTGTTGTCGAGATTTTTGTTACACCAATGGATGGTAGTCTTGTCATTATGGAATGTAGTTTGTCGTTGAGATTTCTGTTACTCCAATGGATTGTAGCCTTGTCATTATGGAAGGTAGTTTGTTGTTCAGATTTTTGTGAGCTCCAATGGATTGTAGCTTTGTCATTATGGAAGGTAGTATGTTGTCGAGAATTTTTTATTCCATTGGATGGTAACCTTGTCATTATGGAAGGTAGTCTGTTGTCGAGATATTTGTTATTCCAACGGATGGTAACCTTCTCATTATGGAATGTAGTCTTTTGTCGAGATTTTTGTTATTCCAAAGGACGGTAACCTTATTATTATGGAAGGTATTTTGTCGTTGAGTTTTCTGTTACTCCAATGGATTGTAGCCTTTCCTTTTTGGAAGGTAGTCTATTGTTCATATTTTTGTTACTCCAATGGATTGTAGCCTTGTCAATATGGAAGGTAGTCTGTTGTTGAGATTTCTATTACTCCAATGGATTGTAGCCTTGCCATTATGGAAGGTAGTCTGTTGTTCAGATTTTTGTTACTCCAATGGAAGGTAGCCTTGTCATTATTGAAGGTAGTCTGTTGTCGATATCTTTGTTACTCTAATGGATGATAGCCTATTCATTATGGAAGGTAATCTATTGTCGAGATTTTGGTTATTCCAATGGATGGTAGCCTTGTCATTATGGAAGGTAGTCAGTTGTCGAGATTTTGTATACTCCAATGGATGGTTGCCTTGTAATTATGGAAGGTAGTCTGTTGTCGACATTTTTGTTACTCCAATAGATGGTAGCCTTGTCATTATGTAAGGTAGTCTGTCCTTGAGATTTTTGTTACTCCAATGGATTGTAGCCTTGTCATTATGGAAGGTAGTCTGTAGTTCAGACTTTGGTTACTCTAATGGATGGTAGACTTGTCATTATGGAAGGTAGTCTGTTGTCGAAAATTGTTTTATTCCATTGGATGGTAGCCTTGTCATTATGGAAGGTAGTCTATTGTCGATATTTTTGTTATTCCAATGGATGGTAACCTTGTCTTTATGGAAGGTAGTCTTTTGTCGAAATTTTTGTTAATCCAATGGATGGTATCCTAGTCATTATTCAAGGTAGTCTGTTGTGGAGATCTCTGTTACTCCAATGGATGATAGCCTTGTCATTATGCAAGGTAGTCTGTTGTGCAGATTTTTGTTACTCCAATGGATGGTAGCCATGTCATTATGGAAGGTAGTCTATTGTCAAGATTTTTGTTATTCCATTGGATGATGGCCTTGTCATTATGGAAGGTAGTCGGTCGTTGAGATTTATTTTACTCCAATGGATTGTAGCCTTGTCATTATGGAAGGTAGTTTGTTGTTCAGATTTTTGTTACTCCAAAGGATGATAGCCTTGTCATTATGGAAGGTAGTCTTTTGTCGAGATTTTTGATACTCCAATGGGTGGTAGCCTTGTAATTATGGACGGTAGTTTCTTGTCGAGATTTTTGTTACTCCAATGGATGGTAGCCTTATCATTATGGAAGGTAGTCTTTCGTTGAGATTTTTGTTACTCCAATGGATTGTAGCCTTGTCATTATGGAAGGTAGTCTGTTGTTCAGATAATTGTTACTCCAATGGATTGTAGCCTTGTCATTATGGAAGGTAGTTTGTTGTTGAGAATTTTTTATTCCATTGGATGGTAGCCTTCTAACTATGGAAGGTAGTCTGTTGTCGAGATATTTGTTTTTCCAAAGGATGGTAACCTTGTCATTATAGAAGGTAGTCTTTTGTCGAGATTTTTGTTATTCCAATGGATGGTAGCCTTATCATTATGGAAGGAAGTTTTTTGTCGAGATTTTTTTTACTCCAATGGATGGTAGCCTTGTCATTATGGAAGGCATTTTGTCGTTGAGATTTCTATTACTCCAATGGATTGTAGCCTTGCCATTATGGAAGGTAGTCTATTGTTCATATTTTTGTTACTCCAATGGATGGTAGCCTTGTCATTATGGAAGTTAGTCTTTTGTCGAGATTTTTGTTATTCTAATGGATGGTAACCTTCTTATTATGAAAGGTACTATTTTGTCGAGATTTTTGTTACTCCAATGGATGGTTGCCTTTTCATTATTAAAGGTAGTCTGTTGTCGATATATTTGTTACGCCAATGGATGATAGCCTTGTCATTATGGAAGGTAGTCTGTTGTCGAGATTTTTGTTACACCAATGGATGGTATCCTTGTCATTCTGAAATGTAGTTTGTCATTGAGATTTTTTATTACTCCAATGGATTGTAGCCTTGTCAATATGGAAGGTAGTCTGTTGTTGAGATTTCTATTACTCCAATGGATTGAAGCTTTGCCATTATGGAAGGTAGTCTGTTGTTCAGATTTTTGTTACTCCAATGGATGGTAGCCTTGTCATTATTGAAGGTAGTCTTTTGTCGAAATTTTTGTTAATCCAATGGATGGTATTCTTGTCATTATTCAAGGTAGTCTGTTGTGGATATCTATGTTACTCCAATGGATGGCAGCCTTGTCATTATTGAAGGTAGTCTGTTATCGATATCTTTGTTACTCCAATGGATGATAGCCTTGTCATTATGGAAGGTAATCTTTTGTCGAGATTTTTGTTACTCCAATGGATGGTAGCCTTGTCATTATGGAAGGTACTCTGTCGTTGAGATTTCTGTTACTCTAATGGATTGTAGCCTTGTCATTATGTAAGATAGTCTGTTGTTCAGATTTTTGTTACTCCAATGGATGCTAGCCTTGTCATTATGGAAGGTAGTCTATTGTCGAGATTTTTGTTATTCCAATGGATGGTAGCCTTATCATTATGGAAGGTAGTTTTTTATCGAAATTTTTGTTACTCCAATGGATGGTAGCCTTGTTATTATGGAAGATAGTCTATTGTCGAGATTTTTGTTATTCCAATCGATGGTAGCCTTGTCATTATGGAAGGTAGTCTGTCATTGAGATTTATGTTACTCCAATGGATTGTAGCCTTGTCATTATGTAAGGTAGTCTGTTGTTCATATTTTTGTTACTTCAATGAATGGTAGCCTTGTCATTATGGAATGTAGTCTATCATTGAGATTTTTGTTACTCCAATGGATTGTAGCCTTGTCATTATGGAAGGTAGTCTGTTGTTCAGATTTTTGTTACTCCAATGGATGGTAGCCTTGTCATTATGGAAGGTAGTCTGTTGTGGAGATTTTTGATATTCCATTGGATGGTAGCCTTGTCATTATGGAAGGTAGTCTATTGTCGAGATTTTTGTTATTCCAATGGATGGTAACCTTGTCATTATGGAAGGTAGTATTTTCTCGAGATTTTTGTTACTACAATGGATGGTAGCCTTGTCATTATTGAAGGTAGTTTGTTATCGATATCTTTGTTACTCCAATGGATGATAGCCTTGTCATTATGGAAGGTAGTCTGTTGTCGAGATTTTTGTTACTCCAATGGATGGTAGCCTTGTCATTATGGAAGGTAGTATGTCGTTGAGATTTCTGTTACTCCAATGGATTGTAGCCTTGTCATTATGTAAGATAGTCTGTTGTTCAGATTTTTGTTACTCCATTGGATGGTAGCCTTGTCATTATGGACAGTAGTCTGTTGTCGAGATTTTTGGTATTCCAATGGATGGTAGCCTTGTCATTATGGAAGGTAGTCTGTCAATGAGATTTCTGTTACTCCAAAGGATTGTAGCCTTGTCATTATGTAAGTTAGTTTGTTGTTCATATTTTTGGTACTCCAATGAATGGTAGCGTTGTCATTATGGAAGGTAGTCTGTCGTTGAGATTTTTGTTACTCCAATGGATTGTAGCCTTGTCATTATGGAAGGTAGTCTGTTGTTCAGATTTTTGTTACTCTAATGGATGGTAGCCTTGTCATTATGGAAGGTAGTCTGTTGTGGAGATTTTTGTTACTCCAATGCATGGTAGCCTTGTCATTATAGAAGGTAGTCTTTTGTCGAGATTTTTGTTATTCCAATGGATGGTAGCCTTATCATTATGGAAGGTAGTTTTTTGTCGAGATTTTTTTTACTCCAATGGATGGTAGCCTTGTCATTATGGAAGGCATTTTGTCGTTGAGATTTCTATTACTCCAATGGATTGTAGCCTTGCCATTATGGAAGGTAGTCTATTGTTCATATTTTTGTTACTCCAATGGATGGTAGCCTTGTCATTATGGAAGTTAGTCTTTTGTCGAGATTTTTGTTATTCTAATGGATGGTAACCTTGTTATTATGAAAGGTATTATTTTGTCGAGATTTTTGTTACTCCAATGGATGGTTGCCTTTTCATTATTAAAGGTAGTCTGTTGTCGATATATTTGTTACGCCAATGGATGATAGCCTTGTCATTATGGAAGGTAGTCTGTTGTCGAGATTTTTGTTACACCAATGGATGGTATCCTTGTCATTCTGAAATGTAGTTTGTCATTGGGATTTTTTATTACTCCAATGGATTGTAGCCTTGTCAATATGGAAGGTAGTCTGTTGTTGAGATTTCTATTACTCCAATGGATTGTAGCTTTGCCATTATGGAAGGTAGTCTGTTGTTCAGATTTTTGTTACTCCAATGGATGGTAGCCTTGTCATTATTGAAGGTAGTCTTTTGTCGAAATTTTTGTTAATCCAATGGATGGTATCCTTGTCATTATTCAAGGTAGTCTGTTGTGGATATCTCTGTTACTCCAATGGATGGCAGCCTTGTCATAATTGAAGGTAGTCTGTTATCGATATCTTTGTTACTCCAATGGATGATAGCCTTGTCATTATGGAAGGTAATCTTTTGTCGAGATTTTTGTTACTCCAATGGATGGTAGCCTTGTCATTATGGAAGGTACTCTGTCGTTGAGATTTCTGTTACTCTAATGGATTGTAGCCTTGTCATTATGTAAGATAGTCTGTTGTTCAGATTTTTGTTACTCCAATGGATGCTAGCCTTGTCATTATGGAAGGTAGTCTATTGTCGAGATTTTTGTTATTCCAATGGATGGTAGCCTTATCATTATGGAAGGTAGTTTTTTATCAAAATTTTTGTTACTCCAATGGATGGTAGCCTTGTCATTATGGAAGATAGTCTATTCTCGAGATTTTTGTTATTCCAATCGATGGTAGCCTTGTCATTATGGAAGGTAGTCTGTCATTGAGATTTATGTTACTCCAATGGATTGTAGCCTTGTCATTATGTAAGGTAGTCTGTTGTTCATATTTTTATTTACTTCAATGAATGGTAGCCTTGTCATTATGGAATGTAGTCTATCATTGAGATTTTTGTTACTCCAATGGATTGTAGCCTTGTCATTATGGAAGGTAGTCTGTTGTTCAGATTTTTGTTACTCCAATGGATGGTAGCCTTGTCATTATGGAAGGTAGTCTGTTGTGGAGATTTTTGATATTCCATTGGATGGTAGCCTTGTCATTATGGAAGGTAGTCTATTGTCGAGATTTTTGTTATTCCAATGGATGGTAACCTTGTCATTATGGAAGGTAGTATTTTCTCGAGATTTTTGTTACTACAATGGATGGTAGCCTTGTCATTATTGAAGGTAGTTTGTTATCGATATCTTTGTTACTCCAATGGATGATAGACTTGTCATTATGGAAGGTAGTCTGTTGTCGAGATTTTTGTTACTCCAATGGATGGTAGCCTTGTCATTATGGAAGGTAGTATGTCGTTGAGATTTCTGTTACTCCAATGGATTGTAGCCTTGTCATTATGTAAGATAGTCTGTTGTTCAGATTTTTGTTACTCCATTGGATGGTAGCCTTGTCATTATGGACAGTAGTCTGTTGTCGAGATTTTTGTTATTCCAATGGATGGTAGCCTTGTCATTATGGAAGGTAGTCTGTCAATGAGATTTCTGTTACTCCAAAGGATTGAAGCCTTGTCATTATGTAAGTTAGTCTGTTGTTCATATTTTTGGTACTCCAATGAATGGTAGCGTTGTCATTATGGAAGGTAGTCTGTCGTTGAGATTTTTGTTACTCCAATGGATTGTAGCCTTGTCATTATGGAAGGTAGTCTGTTGTTCAGATTTTTGTTACTCTAATGGATGGTAGCCTTGTCATTATGGAAGGTAGTCTGTTGTGGAGATTTTTGTTACTCCAATGGATGGTAGCCTTGTCATTATGGAAGATAGTCTATTGTCGAGATTTTTGTTATTCCAATGGATGGTGGCCTTGTCATTATGGAAGGTAGTCTATCATTGAGATTTATGTTACTCCAATGGATTATAGCGTTGTCATTATGTAAGGTAGTCTGTTGTTCATATTTTTGTTATTTCAATGAATGGTAGCCTTGTCATTATGGAAGGTAGTCTATCATTGAGATTTTTGTTACTCCAATGGATTGTAGCCTTGTCATTATGGAAGGTAGTCTATTGT
This sequence comes from Vicia faba, assembly GCA_948472305.1. Lineage (NCBI taxonomy): Eukaryota > Viridiplantae > Streptophyta > Magnoliopsida > Fabales > Fabaceae > Vicia > Vicia faba. The sequence continues at coordinate 560,521,761 of OX451739.1, forward strand.
CGAGATTTTTGTTATTCCAATGGATGGTAACCTTGTCATTATGGAAGGTAGTATTTTGTCGAGATTTTTGTTACTCCAATGGATGGTAGCCTTGTCATTATTGAAGGTAGTTTGTTATCGATATCTTTGTTACTTCAATGGATGATAGCCTTGTCATTATGGAAGGTAGTCTTTTGTCGAGATTTTTGTTACTCCAATGGATGGTAGCCTTGTCATTATGGAAGGTAGTCTGTCGTTGAGATTTCTGTTACTCCAATGGATTGTAGCCTTGTCATTATGTAAGATAGTCTGTTGTTCAGATTTTTGTTACTCCATTGGATGGTAGCCTTGTCATTATGGAAGGTAGTCTGTTGTCGAGATTTTTTTTATTCCAATGGATGGTAACCTTGTAATTATGGAAGGTAGTATTTTGTCGAGATTTTTGTTACTCCAATGGATGGTAGCCTTGTCATTATTGAAGGTAGTCTATTATCGATATCTTTGTTACTCCAATGGATGATAGCCTTTTCATTATGCAAGGTCGTCTGTTGTTCAGATTTTTGTTACTCCAATGGATGCTAGCCTTATAATTATGGAAGGTAGTCTATTGTCGAGATTTTTGTTATTCCAATGGATGGTAGCCTTATCATTATGGAAGGTAGTTTTTTATCGATATTTTTGTTACTCCAATGGATGGTAGCCTTATCATTATGGAAGGTAGTCTGTTGTCGATATTTTTGTTACTCCAATGAATGGTAGCCTTGTCATTATGGAAGGTAGTATGTCGTTGAGATTTCTGTTACTACAATGGATTTAGCCTTCTCATTATGTAAGGTAGTCTGTTGTTCAAATTTTTGTTACTCCAATGGATGGTAGCCTTGCCATTATGGAAGGTAGTCTGTTGTCGAGATTTTTGTTATTCCAATGGATGGTAGCCTTGTCATTATGGAAGGTAGTCTTTCATTGAGATTTCTGTTACTCCAAAGGATTGTAGCCTTGTCATTATGTAAGTTAGTTTGTTGTTCATATTTTTGTTACTCCAATGAATGGTAGCCTTGTCATTATGGAAGGTAGTCTGTCGTTGAGATTTTTGTTACTCCAATGGATTGTAGCCTTGTCATTATGGAAGGTAGTCTGTTGTTCAGATTTTTGTTACTCTAATGGATAGTAGCCTTGTCATTATGGAAGGTAGTCTGTTGTGGAGATTTTTGATATTCCATTAGATGGTAGCCTTGTCATTATGGAAAGTAGTCTATTGTCGAGATTTTTTTTATTCCAATGGATGGTAACCTTGTAGTTATGGAAGGTAGGATTTTGTCGAGATTTTTGTTACTCCAATGGATGGCAGCCTTGTCATTATTGAAGGTAGTCTGTTATCGATATCTTTGTTACTCCAATGGATGATAGCCTTGTCATTATGGAAGGTAGTCTTTTGTCGAGATTTTTGTTACTCCAATGGATGGTAGCCTTGTCATTATGGAAGGTACTCTGTCGTTGAGATTTCTGTTACTCTAATGGATTGTAGCCTTGTCATTATGTAAGATAGTCTGTTGTTCAGATTTTTGTTACTCCAATGGATGTTAGCCTTGTCATTATGGAAGGTAGTCTATTGTCGAGATTTTTGTTATTCCAATGGATGGTAGCCTTATCATTATGGAAGGTAGTTTTTTATCGAAATTTTTGTTACTCCAATGGATGGTAGCCTTGTCATTATGGAAGATAGTCTATTGTCGAGATTTTTGTTATTCCAATCAATGGTAGCCTTGTCATTATGGAAGGTAGTCTGTCATTGAGATTTATGTTACTCCAATGGATTGTAGCCTTGTCATTATGTAAGGTAGTCTGTTGTTCATCTTTTTGTTACTTCAATGAATGGTAGCCTTGTCATTATGGAATGTAGTCTATCATTGAGATTTTTGTTACTCCAATGGATTGTAGCCTTGTCATTATGGAAGGTAGTTTGTTGTTCAGATTTTTGTTACTCCAATGGATTGTAGCCTTGTCATTATGGAAGGTAGTCTGTTGTGGAGATTTTTGATATTCCATTGGATGGTAGCCTTGTCATTATGGAAGGTAGTCTATTGTCGAGATTTTTGTTATTCCAATGGATGGTAACCTTGTCATTATGGAAGGTAGTATTTTCTCGAGATTTTTGTTACTCCAATGGATGGTAGCCTTGTCATTATTGAAGGTAGTTTGTTATCGATATCTTTGTTACTCCAATGGATGATAGCCTTGTCATTATGGAAGGTAGTCTGTTGTCGAGATTTTTGTTACTCCAATGGATGGTAGCCTTGTCATTATGGAAGGTAGTATGTCGTTGAGATTTCTGTTACTCCAATGGATTGTAGCCTTGTCATTATGTAAGATAGTCTGTTGTTCAGATTTTTGTTACTCCATTGGATGGTAGCCTTGTCATTATGGACAATAGTCTGTTGTCGAGATTTTTGTTATTCCAATGGATGGTAGCCTTGTCATTATGGAAGGTAGTCTATCAATGAGATTTCTGTTACTCCAAAGGATTGTAGCCTTGTCATTATGTAAGTTAGTCTGTTGTTCATATTTTTGGTACTCCAATGAATGGTAGCGTTGTCATTATGGAAGGTAGTCTGTCGTTGAGATTTTTGTTACTCCAATGGATTGTAGCCTTGTCATTATGGAAGGTAGTCTGTTGTTCAGATTTTTCTTACTCTAATGGATGGTAGCCTTGTCATTATGGAAGGTAGTCTGTTGTGGAGATTTTTGTTACTCCAATGGATGGTAGTCTTGTCATTATGGAAGATAGTCTATTGTCGAGATTTTTGTTATTCCAATGGATAGTGGCCTTGTCATTATGGAAGGTAGTCTATCATTGAGATTTTTGTTACTCAAATGGATTGTAGCCTTGTCATTATGGAAGGTAGTATATTGTCGAGATTTTTGTTATTCCAATGGATGGTAACCTTGTCATTATGGAAGGTAGTATTTTGTCGAGATTTTTGTTACTCCAATGGATGGTAGCCTTGTCATTATTGAAGGTAGTTTGTTATCGATATCTTTGTTACTCCAATGGATGATAGCCTTGTCATTATGGAAGGTAGTCTGTTGTCGAGATTTTTGTTACTCCAATGGATGGTAGCCTTGTCATTATGGAAGGTAGTCAGTTGTCGAGATTTTTTATACTCCAATGGATGGTTGCCTTGTAATTATGGAAGGTAGTCTGTTGTCGACATTTTTGTTACTCCAATAGATGGTAGCCTTGTCATTATGTAAGGTAGTCTGTCCTTGAGATTTTTGTTACTCCAATGGATTGTAGCCTTGTCATTATGGAAGGTAGTCTGTAGTTCAGACTTTGGTTACTCTAATGGATGGTAGACTTGTCATTATGGAAGGTAGTCTGTTGTCGAAAATTGTTTTATTCGATTGGATGGTGGCCTTGTCATTATGGAAGGTAGTCTGTTGTCGATATTTTTGTTATTCCAATGGATGGTAACCTTGTCTTTATGGAAGGTAGTCTTTTGTCGAAATTTTTGTTAATCCAATGGATGGTATCCTAGTCATTATTCAAGGTAGTCTGTTGTGGAGATCTCTGTTACTCCAATGGATGATAGCCTTGTCATTATGCAAGGTAGTCTGTTGTGCAGATTTTTGTTACTCCAATGGATGGTAGCCATGTCATTATGGAAGGTAGTCTATTGTCAAGATTTTTGTTATTCCATTGGATGATGGCCTTGTCATTATGGAAGGTAGTCGGTCGTTGAGATTTATTTTACTCCAATGGATTGTAGCCTTGTCATTATAGAAGGTAGTTTGTTGTTCAGATTTTTGTTACTCCAAAGGATGATAGCCTTGTCATTATGGAAGGTAGTCTTTTGTCGAGATTTTTGATACTCCAATGGGTGGTAGCCTTGTAATTATGGACGGTAGTTTCTTGTCGAGATTTTTGTTACTCCAATGGATGGTAGCCTTATCATTATGGAAGGTAGTCTGTCGTTGAGATTTTTGTTACTCCAATGGATTGTAGCCTTGTCATTATGTAAGATAGTCTGTTGTTCAGATTTTTGTTACTCCATTGGATGGTAGCCTTGTAATTATGGACAGTAGTCTGTTGTCGAGATTTTTGTTATTCCAATGGATGGTAGCCTTGTCATTATGGAAGGTAGTCTATCAATGAGATTTCTGTTACTCCAAAGGATTGTAGCCTTGTCATTATGTAAGTTAGTCTTTTGTTCATATTTTTGGTACTCCAATGAATGGTAGCGTTGTCATTATGGAAGGTAGTCTGTCGTTGAGATTTTTGTTACTCCAATGGATTGTAGCCTTGTCATTATGGAAGGTAGTCTGTTCAGATTTTTGTTACTCTAATGGATGGTAGCCTTGTCATTATGGAAGGTAGTCTGTTGAGGAGATTTTTGTTACTCCAATGGATGGTAGTCTTGTCATTATGGAAGATAGTCTATTGTCGAGATTTTTGTTATTCCAATGGATGGTGGCCTTGTCATTATGGAAGGTAGTCTATCATTGAGATTTATGTTACTCCAATGGATTGTAGCGTTGTCATTATGTAAGGTAGTCTGTTGTTCATATTTTTGTTACTTCAATAAATGGTAGCCTTGTCATTATGGAAGGTAGTCTATCATTGAGATTTTTGTTACTCAAATGGATTGTAGCCTTGTCATTATGGAAGGTAGTATATTGTCGAGATTTTTGTTATTCCAATGGATGGTAACCTTGTCATTATGGAAGGTAGTATTTTGTCGAGATTTTTGTTACTCCAATGGATGGTAGCCTTGTCATTATTGAAGGTAGTTTGTTATCGATATCTTTGTTACTCCAATGGATGATAGCCTTGTCATTATGGAAGGTAGTCTGTTGTCGAGATTTTTGTTACTCCAATGGATGGTAGCCTTGTCATTATGGAAGGTAGTCAGTTGTCGAGATTCTTTATACTCCAATGGATGGTTGCCTTGTAATTATGGAAGGTAGTCTGTTGTCGACATTTTTGTTACTCCAATAGATGGTAGCCTTGTCATTATGTAAGGTAGTCTGTCCTTGAGATTTTTGTTACTCCAATGGATTGTAGCCTTGTCATTATGGAAGGTAGTCTGTAGTTCAGACTTTGGTTACTCTAATGGATGGTAGACTTGTCATTATGGAAGGTAGTCTGTTGTCGAAAATTGTTTTATTCCATTGGATGGTGGCCTTGTCATTATGGAAGGTAGTCTGTTGTCGATATTTTTGTTATTCCAATGGATGGTAACCTTGTCTTTATGGAAGGTAGTCTTTTGTCGAAATTTTTGTTAATCCAATGGATGGTATCCTAGTCATTATTCAAGGTAGTCTGTTGTGGAGATCTCTGTTACTCCAATGGATGATAGCCTTGTCATTATGCAAGGTAGTCTGTTGTGCAGATTTTTGTTACTCCAATGGATGGTAGCCATGTCATTATGGAAGGTAGTCTATTGTCAAGATTTTTGTTATTCCATTGGATGATGGCCTTGTCATTATGGAAGGTAGTCGGTCGTTGAGATTTATTTTACTCCAATGGATTGTAGCCTTGTCATTATGGAAGGTAGTTTGTTGTTCAGATTTTTGTTACTCCAAAGGATGATAGCCTTGTCATTATGGAAGGTAGTCTTTTGTCGAGATTTTTGATACTCCAATGGGTGCTAGCCTTGTAATTATGGACGGTAGTTTCTTGTCGAGTTTTTTGTTACTCCAATGGATGGTAGCCTTATCATTATGGAAGGTAGTCTGTCGTTGAGAATTTTGTTACTCCAATGGATTATAGCCTTGTCATTATGTAAGATAGTCTGTTGTTCAGATTTTTGTTACTCCATTGGATGGTAGCCTTGTCATTATGGACAGTAGTCTGTTGTCGAGATTTTTGTTATTCCAATGGATGGTAGCCTTGTCATTATGGAAGGTAGTCTATCAATGAGATTTCTGTTACTCCAAAGGATTGTAGCCTTGTCATTATGTAAGTGAGTCTGTTATTCATATTTTTGGTACTCCAATGAATGGTAGCGTTGTCATTATGGAAGGTAGTCTGTCGTTGAGATTTTTGTTACTCCAATGGATTGTAGCCTTGTCATTATGGAAGGTAGTCTGTTGTTCAGATTTTTGTTACTCTAATGGATGGTAGCCTTGTCATTATGGAAGGTAGTCTGTTGTGGAGATTTTTGTTACTCCAATGGATGGTAGTCTTGTCATTATGGAAGATAGTCTATTGTCAAGATTTTTGTTTATCCAATGGATGGTAGCCTTGTCATTATGGAAGGTAGTCTATCATTGAGATTTATGTTACTCCAATGGATTGTAGCGTTGTCATTATGTAAGGTAGTCTGTTGTTCATATTTTTGTTACTTCAATAAATGGTAGCCTTGTCATTATGGAAGGTAGTCTATCATTGAGATTTTTGTTACTCAAATGGATTGTAGCCTTGTCATTTTGGAAGGTAGTATATTGTCGAGATTTTTGTTATTCCAATGGATGGTAACCTTGTCATTATGGAAGGTAGTATTTTGTCGAGATTTTTGTTACTCCAATGGATGGTAGCCTTGTTATTATTGAAGGTAGTTTGTTATCGATATCTTTGTTACTCCAATGGATGATAGCCTTGTCATTATGGAAGGTAGTCTGTTGTCGAGATTTTTGTTACTCCAATGGATGGTAGCCTTGTCATTATGGAAGGTAGTCAGTTGTCGAGATTTTTTATACTCCAATGGATGGTTGCCTTGTAATTATGGAAGGTAGTCTGTTGTCGACATTTTTGTTACTCCAATAGATGGTAGCCTTGTCATTATGTAAGGTAGTCTGTCCTTGAGATTTTTGTTACTCCAATGGATTGTAGCCTTGTCATTATGGAAGGTAGTCTGTAGTTCAGACTTTGGTTACTCTAATGGAAGGTAGACTTGTCATTATGGAAGGTAGTCTGTTGTCGAAAATTGTTTTATTCCATTGGATGGTGGCCTTGTCATTATGGAAGGTAGTCTGTTGTCGATATTTTTGTTATTCCAATGGATGGTAACCTTGTCTTTATGGAAGGTAGTCTTTTGTCGAAATTTTTGTTAATCCAATGGATTGTATCCTAGTCATTATTCAAGGTAGTCTGTTGTGGAGATCTCTGTTACTCCAATGGATGATAGCCTTGTCATTATGCAAGGTAGTCTGTTGTGCAGATTTTTGTTAGTCCAATGGATGGTAGCCATGTCATTATGGAAGGTAGTCTATTGTCAAGATTTTTGTTATTCCATTGGATGATGGCCTTGTCATTATGGAAGGTAGTCGGTCGTTGAGATTTATTTTACTCCAATGGATTGTAGCCTTGTCATTATGGAAGGTAGTTTGTTGTTCAGATTTTTGTTACTCCAAAGGATGATAGCCTTGTCATTATGGAAGGTAGTCTTTTGTCGAGATTTTTGATACTCCAATGGGTGGTAGCCTTGTAATTATGGATGGTAGTTTCTTGTCGAGATTTTTGTTACTCCAATGGATGGTAGCCTTATCATTATGGAAGGTAGTCTGTCGTTGAGATTTTTGTTACTCCAATGGATTGTAGCCTTGTCATTATGGAAGGTAGTCTGTTGTTCAGATAATTGTTACTCCAATGGATTGTGGCCTTGTCATTATGGAAGGTAGTTTGTTGTTGAGAATTTTTTATTCCATTGGATGGTAGCCTTCTCACTATGGAAGGTAGTCTGTTGTCGAGATATTTGTTTTTCCAATGGATGGTAACCTTGTCATTATAGAAGGTAGTCTTTTGTCGAGATTTTTGTTATTCCAATGGATGGTAGCCTTATCATTATGGAAGGTAGTTTTTTGTCGAGATTTTTGTTACTCCAATGGATGGTAGCCTTGTCATTATGGAAGGCATTTTGTCGTTGAGATTTCTATTACTCCAATGGATTGTAGCCTTGCCATTATGGAAGGTAGTCTATTGTTCATATTTTTGTTACTCCAATGGATGGTAGCCTTGTCATTATGGAAGTTAGTCTTTTGTCGAGATTTTTGTTATTCTAATGGATGGTAACCTTGTTATTTTGAAAGGTATTATTTTGTCGAGATTTTTGTTACTCCAATGGATGGTAGCCTTTTCATTATTAAAGGTAGTCTGTTGTCGATATATTTGTTACGCCAATGGATGATAGCCTTGTCATTATGGAAGGTAGTCTGTTGTCGAGATTTTTGTTACACCAATGGATGGTATCCTTGTAATTCTGAAATGTAGTTTGTCATTGAGATTTTTTATTACTCCAATGGATTGTAGCCTTGTCAATATGGAAGGTAGTCTGTTGTTGAGATTTCTATTACTCCAATGGATTGTAGCTTTGCCATTATGGAAGGTAGTCTGTTGTTCAGATTTTTGTTACACCAATGGATGGTAGCCTTGTCATTATTGAAGGTAGTCTTTTGTCGAAATTTTTGTTAATCCAATGGATGGTATCCTTGTCATTATTCAAGGTAGTCTGTTGTGGATATCTCTGTTACTCCAATGGATGGCAGCCTTGTCATTATTGAAGGTAGTCTGTTATCGATATCTTTGTTACTCCAATGGATGATAGCTTTGTCATTATGGAAGGTAGTCTTTTTTCGAGATTTTTGTTACTCCAATGGATGGTAGCCTTGTCATTATGGAAGGTACTCTGTCGTTGAGATTTCTGTTACTCTAATGGATTGTAGCCTTGTCATTATGTAAGATAGTCTGTTGTTCAGATTTTTGTTACTCCAATGGATGCTAGCCTTGTCATTATGGAAGGTAGTCTATTGTCGAGATTTTTGTTATTCCAATGGATGGTAGCCTTATCATTATGGAAGGTAGTTTTTTATCGAAATTTTTGTTACTCCAATGGATGGTAGCCTTGTCATTATGGAAGATAGTCTATTGTCGAGATTTTTGTTATTCCAATCGATGGTAGCCTTGTCATTATGGAAGGTAGTCTGTCATTGAGATTTATGTTACTCCAATGGATTGTAGCCTTGTCATTATGTAAGGTAGTCTGTTGTTCATATTTTTGTTACTTCAATGAATGGTAGCCTTGTCATTATGGAATGTAGTCTATCATTGAGATTTTTGTTACTACAATGGATTGTAGCCTTGTCATTATGGAAGGTAGTCTGTTGTTCAGATTTTTGTTACTCCAATGGATGGTAGCCTTGTCATTATGGAAGGTAGTCTGTTGTGGAGATTTTTGATATTCCATTGGATGGTAGCCTTGTCATTATGGAAGGTAGTCTATTGTCGAGATTTTTGTTATTCCAATGGATGGTAACCTTGTCATTATGGAAGGTAGTATTTTCTCGAGATTTTTGTTACTCCAATGGATGGTAGCCTTGTCATTATTGAAGGTAGTTTGTTATCGATATCTTTGTTACTCCAATGGATGATAGCCTTGTCATTATGGAAGGTAGTCTGTTGTCGAGATTTTTGTTACTCCAATGGATTGTAGCCTTGTCATTATGGAAGGTAGTATGTCGTTGAGATTTCTGTTACTCCAAAGGATTGTAGCCTTGTCATTATGTAAGATAGTCTGTTGTTCAGATTTTTGTTACTCCATTGGATGGTAGCCTTGTCATTATGGACAGTAGTCTGTTGTCGAGATTTTTGTTATTCCAATGGATGGTAGCCTTGTCATTATGGAAGGTAGTCTGTCAATGAGATTTCTGTTACTCCAAAGGATTGTAGCCTTGTCATTATGTAAGTTAGTCTGTTGTTCATATTTTTGGTACTCCAATGAATGGTAGCGTTGTCATTATGGAAGGTAGTCTGTCGTTGAGATTTTTGTTACTCCAATGGATTGTAGCCTTGTCATTATGGAAGGTAGTTTGTTGTTCAGATTTTTGTTACTCCAATGGATGGTAGCCTTGTCATTATGGAAGGTAGTCTGTTGTGGAGATTTTTGTTACTCCAATGGATGGTAGCCTTGTCATTATGGAAGATAGTCTATTGTCGAGATTTTTGTTATTCCAATGGATGGTGGCCTTGTCATTATGGAAGGTAGTCTATCATTGAGATTTATGTTACTCCAATGGATTGTAGCGTTGTCATTATGTAAGGTAGTCTGTTGTTCTTATTTTTGTTACTTCAATGAATTGTAGCCTTGTCATTATGGAAGGTAGTCTATCATTGAGATTTTTGTTACTCCAATGGATTGTAGCCTTGTCATTATGGAAGGTAGTCTATTGTCGAGATTTTTGTTATTCCAATGGATGGTAACCTTGTCATTATGGAAGGTAGTATTTTGTCGAGATTTTTGTTACTCCAATGGATGGTAGCCTTGTCATTATTGAAGGTAGTTTGTTATCGATATCTTTGTTACTCCAATGGATGATAGCCTTGTCATTATGGAAGGTAGTCTGTTGTCGAGATTTTTGTTACTCCAATGGATGGTAGCCTTGTCATTATGGAAGGTAGTCTGTCGTTGAGATTTCTGTTACTCCAATGGATTGTAGCCTTGTCATTATGTAAGATAGTCTGTTGTTCAGATTTTTGTTACTCCATTGGATGGTAGCCTTGTCATTATGGAAGGTAGTCTGTTGTCGAGATTTTTTTTATTCCAATGGATGGTAACCTTGTAATTATGGAAGGTGGTATTTTGTCGAGATTTTTGTTACTCCAATGGATGGTAGCCTTGTCATTATTGAAGGTAGTCTATTATCGATATCTTTGTTACTCCAATGGATGATAGCCTTTTCATTATGCAAGGTCGTCTGTTGTTCAGATTTTTGTTACTCCAATGGATGCTAGCCTTATAATTATGGAAGGTAGTCTATTGTCGAGATTTTTGTTATTCCAATGAATGGTAGCCTTATCATTATGGAAGGTAGTTTTTTATCGATATTTTTGTTACTCCAATGGATGGTAGCCTTATCATTATGGAAGGTAGTCTGTTGTCGATATTTTTGTTACTCCAATGAATGGTAGCCTTGTCATTATGGAAGGTAGTATGTCGTTGAGATTTCTGTTACTACAATGGATTTAGCCTTCTCATTATGTAAGGTAGTCTGTTGTTCAAATTTTTGTTACTCCAGTGGATGGTAGCCTTGTCATTATGAAAGGTAGTCTATTGTCGAGATTTTTGTTATTCCAATGGATGGTAGCCTTGTCATTATGGAAGGTAGTTTTTTGTCGAGATTTTTGTTACTCCAATGGATGTTAGCCTTGCCATTATGGAAGGTAGTCTGTTGTCGAGATTTTTGTTATTCCAATGGATGGTAGCCTTGTCATTATGGAAGGTAGTCTGTCATTGAGATTTCTGTTACTCCAAAGGATTGTAGCCTTGTCATTATGTAAGTTAGTTTGTTGTTCATATTTTTGTTACTCCAATGAATGGTAGCCTTGTCATTATGGAAGGTAGTCTGTCGTTGAGATTTTTGTTACTCCAATAGATTGTAGCCTTGTCATTATGGAAGGTAGTCTGTTGTTCAGATTTTTGTTACTCTAATGGATGGTAGCCTTGTCATTGTGGAAGGTAGTCTGTTGTGGAGATTTTTGATATTCCATTGGATGGTAGCCTTGTCATTATGGAAGGTAGTCTATTGTCGAGATTTTTGTTATTCCAATGGATGGTAACCTTGTCATTATGGAAGGTAGTATTTTGTCGAGATTTTTGTTACTCCAATGGATGGCAGCCTTGTCATTATTGAAGGTAGTCTGTTATCGATATCTTTGTTACTCCAATGGATGATAGCCTTGTCATTATGGAAGGTAGTCTTTTGTCGAGATTTTTTTTACTCCAATGGATGGTAGCCTTGTCATTATGGAAGGTACTCTGTCGTTGAGATTTCTGTTACTCTAATGGATTGTAGCCTTGTCATTATGTAAGATAGTCTGTTGTTCAGATTTTTGTTACTCCAATGGATGCTAGCCTTGTCATTATGGAAGGTAGTCTATTGTCGAGATTTTTGTTATTCCAATGGATGGTAGCCTTATCATTATGGAAGGTAGTTTTTTATCGAAATTTTTGTTACTCCAATGGATGGTAGCCTTGTCATTATGGAAGATAGTCTATTGTCGAGATTTTTGTTATTCCAATGGATGGTAGCCTTGTCATTATGGAAGGTAGTCTGTCATTGAGATTTATGTTACTCCAATGGATTGTAGCCTTGTCATTATGTAAGGTAGTCCGTTGTTCATATTTTTGTTACTTCAATGAATGGTAGCCTTGTCATTATGGAATGTAGTCTATCGTTGAGATTTTTGTTACTCCAATGGATTATAGCCTTGTCATTATGGAAGGTAGTCTGTTGTTCAGATTTTTGTTACTCCAATGGATGGTAGCCTTGTCATTATGGAAGGTAGTCTGTTGTGGAGATTTTTGATATTCCATTGGGTGGTATCCTTGTCATTATGGAAGGTAGTCTATTGTCGAGATTTTTGTTATTCCAATGGATGGTAACCTTGTCATTATGGAAGGTAGTATTTTCTTGAGATTTTTGTTACTCCAATGGATGGTAGCCTTGTCATTATTGAAGGTAGTTTGTTATCGATATCTTTGTTACTCCAATGGATGATAGCCTTGTCATTATGGAAGGTAGTCTATTGTCGAGATTTTTATTACTCCAATGGATGGTAGCCTTGTCATTATGGAAGGTAGTCTGTCGTTGAGATTTCTGTTACTCCAATGGATTGTAGCCTTGTCATTATGTAAGATAGTCTGTTGTTCAGATTTTTGTTACTCCATTGGATGGTAGCCTTGTCATTATGGACAATAGTCTGTTGTCGAGATTTTTGTTATTCCAGTGGATGGTAGCCTTGTCATTATGGAAGGTAGTCTGTCATTGAGATTTCTGTTACTCCAAAGGATTGTAGCCTTGTCATTATGTAAGTTAGTCTGTTGTTCATATTTTTGTTACTCCAATGAATGGTAGCCTTGTCATTATGGAAGGTAGTCTATCGTTGAGATTTTTGTTACTCCAATAGATTGTAGCCTTGTCATTATGGAAGGTAGTCTGTTGTTCAGATTTTTGTTACTCTAATGGATGGTAGCCTTGTCATTATGGAAGGTAGTCTGTTGTGGAGATTTTTGATATTCCATTGGATGGTAGCCTTGTCATTATGGAAGGTAGTCTATTGTCGAGATTTTTGTTATTCCAATGGATGGTAACCTTGTCATTGTGGAAGGTAGTATTTTGTCGAGATTTTTGTTACTCCAATGGATGGCAGCCTTGTCATTATTGAAGGTAGTCTATTATCGATATCTTTGTTACTCAATTGGATGATAGCCTTGTCATTATGGAAGGTAGTCTTTTGTCGAGATTTTTTTTACTTCAATGGATGGTAGCCTTGTCATTATGGAAGGTACTCTGTCGTTGAGATTTCTGTTACTCTAATGGATTGTAGCCTTGTCATTATGTAAGATAGTCTGTTGTTCAGATTTTTGTTACTCCAATGGATGCTAGCCTTGTCATTTTGGAAGGTAGTCTATTGTCGAGATTTTTGTTATTCCAATGGATGGTAGCCTTATCATTATAGAAGGTAGTTTTTTATCGAAATTTTTGTTACCCCAATGGATGGTAGCCTTGTCATTATGGAAGATAGTCTATTGTCGAGATTTTTGTTATTCCAATGGATGGTAGCCTTGTCATTATGGAAGGTAGTCTGTCATTGAGATTTATGTTACTCCAATGGATTGTAGCCTTGTCATTATATAAGGTAGTCTGTTGTTCATATTTTTGTTACTTCAATGAATGGTAGCCTTGTCATTATGGAATGTAGTCTATCATTGAGATTTTTGTTACTCCAATGGATTATAGCCTTGTCATTATGGAAGGTAGTCTGTTGTTCAGATTTTTGTTACTCCAATGGATGGTAGCCTTGTCATTATGGAAGGTAGTCTGTTATGGAGATTTTTGATATTCCATTGGGTGGTAGCCTTGTCATTATGGAAGGTAGTCTATTGTCGAGATTTTTGTTATTCCAATGGATGGTAACCTTGTCATTATGGAAGGTAGTATTTTCGTGAGATTTTCGTTACTCCAATGGATGGTAGCCTTGTCATTATTAAAGGTAGTTTGTTATCGATATCTTTGTTACTCCAATGGATGATAGCCTTGTCATTATGAAAGGTAGTCTGTTGTCGAGATTTTTGTTACTCCAATGGATGGTAGCCTTGTCATTATGGAAGGTAGTCTGTCGTTGAGATTTCTGTTACTCCAATGGATTGTAGCCTTGTCATTATGTAAGATATTCTGTTGTTCAGATTTTTGTTACTCCATTGGATGGTAGCCTTGTCATTATGGACAGTAGTCTGTTGTCGAGATTTTTGTTATTCCAATGGATGGTAGCCTTGTCATTATGGAAGGTAGTCTGTCATTGAGATTACTGTTACTCCAAAGGATTGTAGCCTTGTCATTATGTAAGTTAGTCTGTTGTTCATATTTTTGTTACTCCAATGAATGGTAGCCTTGTCATTATGGAAGGTAGTCTGTCGTTGAGATTTTTGTTACTCCAATGGATTGTAGCCTTGTCATTATGGAAGGTAGTCTGTTGTTCAGATTTTTGTTACTCTAATGGATGGTAGCCTTGTCATTATGGAAGGTAGTCTGTTGTGGAGATTTTTGATATTCCATTGGATGGTAGCCTTGTCATTATGGAAGGTAGTCTATTGTCGAGATTTTTGTTATTCCAATGGATGGTAACCTTGTCATTGTGGAAGGTAGTATTTTGTCGAGATTTTTGTTACTCCAATCGATGGCAGCCTTGTCATTATTGAAGGTAGTCTGTTATCGATATCTTTGTTACTCCAATGGATGATAGCCTTGTCATTATGGAAGGTAGTCTTTTGTCGAGATTTTTTTTACTCCAATGGATGGTAGCCTTGTCATTATAGAAGGTAGTCTGTCGTTGAGATTTCTGTTACTCTAATGGATTGTAGCCTTGTCATTATGTAAGATAGTTTGTTGTTCAGATTTTTATTACTCCAATGGATGCTAGCCTTGTCATTATGGAAGGTAGTCTATTGTCGAGATTTTTGTTATTCCAATGGATGGTAGCCTTATCATTATGGAAGGTAGTTTTTTATCGAAATTTTTGTTACTCCAATGGATGGTAGCCTTGTCATTATGGAAGATAGTCTATTATCGAGATTTTTGTTATTCCAATGGATGGTAGCCTTGTCATTATGGAAGGTAGTTTGTCATTGAGATTTATGTTACTCCAATGGATTGTAGCCTTGTCATTATGTAAGGTAGTCTGTTGTTCATATTTTTGTTACTTCAATGAATGGTAGCCTTGTCATTATGGAATGTAGTCTATCATTGAGATTTTTGTTACTCCAATGGATTGTAGCCTTGTCATTATGGAAGGTAGTCTGTTGTTCAGATTTTTGTTACTCCAATGGATGGTAGCCTTGTCATTATGGAAGGTAGTCTGTTGTGGAGATTTTTGATATTCCATTGGATGGTAGCCTTGTCATTATGGAAGGTAGTCTATTGTCGAGATTTTTGTTATTCCAATGGATGGTAACCTTGTCATTATGGAAGGTAGTATTTTGTCAAGATTTTTGTTACTTCAATGGATGGTAGCCTTGTCATTATTGAAGGTAGTTTGTTATCGATATCTTTGTTACTCCAATGGATGATAGCCTTTTCATTATGGAAGGTAGTCTGTTGTCGAGATTTTTGTTACTCCAATGGATGGTAGCCTTGTCATTATGGAAGGTAGTCTGTCGTTGAGATTTCTGTTACTCCAATGGATTGTAGCCTTGTCATTATGTAAGATAGTCTGTTGTTCAGATTTTTGTTACTCCATTGGATGGTAGCCTTGTCATTATGAAAGGTAGTCTATTGTCGAGATTTTTGTTATTCCAATGGATGGTAATCTTGTAATTATGGAAGGTAGTATTTTGTCGAGATTTTTGTTACTCCAATGGATGGTAGCCTTGTCATTATTGAAGGTAGTCTATTATCGATATCTTTGTTACTCCAATGGATGATAGCCTTTTCATTATGCAAGGTCGTTTGTTGTTCAGATTTTTGTTACTCCAATGGATGCTAGCCTTATAATTATGGAAGGTAGTCTATTGTCGAGATTTTTGTTATTCCAATGGATGGTAGCCTTATCATTATGGAAGGTAGTTTTTTATCGAGATTTTTGTGACTTCAATGGATGGTAGCCTTGTCATTATGGAAGATAGTCTATTGTCGAGATTTTTGTTATTCCAATGGATGGTAGCCTTGTCATTATGGAAGGTAGTCTTATGTCGAGATTTTGGTTACTCCAATGGATGGTAGCCTTGTCATTATTGAAGTTAGTCTGTTATCGATATCTTTGTTACTCCAATGGATGATAGCCTTGTCATTATTCAAGGTAGTCTGTTGTTCAGATTTTTGTTACTCCAATGGATGGTAGCCTTTTTATTATGGAAGGTAGTCTATTGTCGAAATGTTTGTTATTCCAATGGATGTTAGCCTTATCATTATGGAAGGTAGTTTTTTATGTAGATTTTTGTTACTCCAATGGATGATAGCCATATCATTATTGAAGGTAGTCCATTGTCGATATTTTTGTTACCCCAATGGATGTAGCCTTGTCATTATAGAAGGTAGTTTGTTGTCGATATTTTTGTTACTCCAATGAATGGTAGCCTTGTCATTATGGAAGGTAGTCTGTCGTTGAGATTTCTGTTACTCCAATTGATTTAGCCTTGTCATTATGTAAGGTAGTCAGTTATTCAAATTTTTGTTACTCCAATGGATGGTAGCCTTGTCATTATGGAAAGTAGTCTGTTGTCGAAATTTTTTTTACCCCAATGGATGGTAGCCTTGGAAATATGGAAGGTAGTTTTTTGTCGAGATTTTTGTTACTCCAATTGATGGTAGTTTGTCATTATTGAAGGTAGTCTTTTATCGATATCGTTGTTACTCCAATGGATGATAGCCTTGTCATTTTGGAAGGTAGTCTGTTGTCGAGATTTTTGTTACTCCAATGGATGGTAGCCTTGTCATTATGGAAGGTAGTCTGTCGTTGAGGTTTCTGTTACTCCAATGGATTGTAGCCTTGTCATTATGGGAGGTAGTATGTCGTTGAGGTTTCTGTTACTCCAATGGATTGTAGCCTTGTCATTATGTAAGGTAGTATGTTGTTCAGATTTTTGTTACGGCAATGTTTGGTAGCCTTGTCATTACTGAAGGTAGTCTGTCGTTGAGATTTTTGTTACTCCAATGGATTATAGCCTTGTCATTATGGAAGGTAGACTGTTGTTTATATTTTTGTTACTCCAATGGATGGTAGCCTTGTCATTATGGAAGGTAGTCTGTTGTGGAGATTTTTTATATTCCATTGGATGGTAGCCTTGTCATTATGGAAGGTAGTCTGTCGTTGAGATTTCTGTTACTCCAATGGATTTAGCCTTGTCATTATGTAAGGTACTCAGTTATTCAAATTTTTGTTACTCCAATGGATGGTAGCCTTGTCATTATAGAAGTTAGTATGTTGTCGAAATTTTTTTTACCCCAATGGATGGTAGCCTTTGAAATATGGAAGGTAGTTTTTTGTCGAGATTTTTGTTACTCCAATTGATGGTAGCTTTGTCATTATTGAAGGTAGTCTGTTATCGATATCTTTGTTACTCCAATGGATGATAGCCTTGTCATTTCGGAAGTTAGTCTGTTGTCGTGATTTTTGTTACTCTAATGGATGGTAGCCTTGTCATTATGGAAGGTAGTCTGTCGTTCAGATTTCTGTTACTCCAATGGATTGTAGCCTTTTCATTATGTAAGATAGTCTGTTGTTCAGATTTTTGTTACTCCATTGGATGGTAGTCTTATCATTATGGAAGGTAGTCTATTGTCGAGATTTTTGTTATTCCAATGGATGGTAGCCTTGTCATTATGGAAGGTAGTCTTATGTCGAGATTTTGGTTACTCCAATGGATGGTAGCCTTGTCATTATTGAAGTTAGTCTATTATCGATATCTTTTTTACTCCAATGGATGATAGCCATGTCATTATGCAAGGTAGTCTGTTATTCAGATTTTTGTTACTCGAATGGATTATAGCCTTGTCATTATGGAAGGTAGTCTATTGTCGTGATTTTTGTTATTCCAATGGATGGTAGCCTTGTCATTATGGAAGGTAGTTTTTTGTCGAGATTTTTGTTACTCCAATGGATGGTAGCCTTGTCATTATGGAAGGTAGTCTGTTGTCGAGGTTTTTGTTACCCCAATGGATGTAGCCTTGTCATTATAGAAGGTAGTATGTTGTCGATATTTTTGTTACTCCAATGAATGGTAGCCTTGTCATTATGGAAGAAAGTCCGTCGTTGAGATTTCTGTTACTCCAATGGATTGAGCCTTGTCATTATTGAAGGTAGTCAGTTATCGATATATTTGTTATTCCAACGGATGATATCCTTGTCATTATGCAAGGTAGTCTGTTGTTCAAATTTTTATTACTCCAATGGATGGTAGCCTTGTCATTATGGAAGGTAGTCTATTGTCGAGATTTTTGTTATTCCAATGGATGGAAGCCTAATCATTATGGAAGGTAGTTTTTTATCGAGACTTTTGATACTCCAATGGATGGTAGCCTTGTCATTATGGAAGGTAGTTTTTTATCGAGATTTTTGTTACTCCAATGGATGGTAGCCTTGTCATTATGGAAGGTAGTCTGTTGTCGAGATTCTTGTTACCCCAATGGATGTAGCCTTGTCATTATAGAAGGTAGTCTGATGTCGATATTTTTTTTACTCCAATGAATGGTAGACTTGTCATTATGGAATGTACTCTTTCGTTGAAATTTCTGTTACTCCAATGGATTGTAGCCTTGTCATTATGGAAGGTAGTATGTTGTTCAGATTTTTTTTATTCCAATGGATGGTAGCCTTATCATTATGGAAGGTAGTCTGTTGTTGAGATTTTTGTTATTCCATTGGATGGTAGCCTTGTCATTATGGAAGGTAGTCTATTGTCGATATTTTTGTTATTCCAATGGATGGTAACCTTGTCATTATGGAAGGTAGTAATTTGTCGAGATTTTTATTACTCCAATAGATGGTAGCCTTGTCATTATTGAAGGTAGTCTGTTATTGATATATTTGTTACTCCAATGGATGATACCCTTGTCATTATGGAAGGTAGTATGTCGTTGAGATTTCTGTTACTTCAATGGATTGTAGCCTTGTCATTATGTAAGATAGTCTGTTGTTGAGATTATTGTTATTCCAATGGATGGTAACCTTGTCATTATGGAAGGTAGTATTTTGTCGAGATTTTTGTTACTCAAATGGATGGTAGCCTTGTCATTATTGAAGGTAGTATGTTTTCGATATATATTTATTACTCCAATGGATGATAACCTTGTCATTATGCAAGGTAGTCTATTGTTCAGATTTTTGTTACTCCAATGGATGGTAGCCTTGTCATTATGGAAGGTAGTCTATTATCGAGATTTTTGTTATTCCAATGAATTGTAGCGTTCTAATTATGTAAGATAGTCTGTTGTTGAGATTTTTGTTATTCCATTGGATGGTAGCCTTGTCATTATGGAAGGTAGTCTATTGTCGAGATTTTTGTTATTCCAATTGATGGTAACCTTGTCATTATGGAAGGTAGTCTTTTGTCGAGATTTTTGTTACTCCAATGGATGGTAGCCTTGTCATTATGGAAGGTACTCTGTCGTTGAGATTTCTGTTACTCTAATGGATTGTAGCCTTGTCATTATGTAAGATAGTCTGTTGTTTAGATTTTTGTTACTCCAATGGATGCTAGCCTTGTCATTATGGAAGGTAGTCTATTGTCGAGATTTTTGTTATTCCAATGGATGGTAGCCTTATCATTATGGAAGGTAGTTTTTTAACGAAATTTTTGTTACTCCAATGGATGGTAGCCTTGTCATTATGTAAGATAGTCTATTGTCGAGATTTTTGTTATTCCAATCGATGGTAGCCTTGTCATTATGGAAGGTAGTCTTTCATTGAGATTTATGTTACTCCAATGGATTGTAGCCTTGTCATTATGTAAGGTAGTCTATTGTTCATATTTTTGTTACTTCAATGAATGGTAGCCTTGTCATTATGGAATGTAGTCTATCATTGAGATTTTTGTTACTCCAATGGATTGTAGCCTTGTCATTATGGAAGGTAGTCTGTTGTTCAGATTTTTGTTACTCCAATGGATGGTAGCCTTGTCATTATGGAAGGTAGTCTGTTGTAGAGATTTTTGATATTCCATTGGATGGTAGCCTTGTCATTATGGAAGATAGTCTATTGTCGAGATTTTTGTTATTCCAATGGATGGTAACCTTGTCATTATGGAAGGTAGTATTTTCTCGAGATTTTTGTTACTCCAATGGATGGTAGCCTTGTCATTATTGAAGGTAGTTTGTTATCGATATCTTTGTTACTCCAATGGATGATAGCCTTGTCATTATGGAAGGTAGTCTGTTGTCGAGATTTTTGTTACTCCAATGGATGGTAGCCTTGTCATTATGGAAGGTAGTCTGTCGTTGAGATTTCTGTTACTCCAATGGATTGTAGCCTTGTCATTATGTAAGATAGTCTGTTGTTCAGATTTTTGTTACTCCATTGGATGGTAGCCTTGTCATTATGGACAGTAGTCTGTTGTCGAGATTTTTGTTATTCCAATGGATGGTGGCCTTGTCATTATGGAAGGTAGTATGTCATTGAGATTTCTGTTACTCCAAAGGATTGTAGCCTTGTCATTATGTAAGTTAGTCTATTGTTCATATTTTTGTTACTCCAATGAATGGTAGCCTTGTCATTATGGAAGGTAGTCTGTCATTGAGATTTTTGTTACTCCAATGGATTGTAGCTTTGTCATTATGGAAGGTAGTCTGTTGTTCAGATTTTTGTTACTCTAATGGATGGTAGCCTTGTCATTATGGAAGGTAGTCTGTTGTGGAGATTTTTGATATTCCATTGGATGGTAGCCTTGTCATTATGGAAGGTAGTCTATTGTCGAGATTTTTGTTATTCCAATGGATGGTAACCTTGTCATTGTGGAAGGTAGTATTTTGTCGAGATTTTTGTTACTCCAATCGATGGCAGCCTTGTCATTATTGAAGGTAGTCTGTTATCGATATCTTTGTTACTCCAATGGATGATAGCCTTGTCATTATGGAAGGTAGTCTTTTGTCGAGATTTTTTTTACTCCAATGGATGGTAGCCTTGTCATTATGGAAGGTAGTCTGTCATTGAGATTTCTGTTACTCTAATGGATTGTAGCCTTGTCATTATGTAAGATAGTTTGTTGTTCAGATTTTTGTTACTCCAATGGATGCTAGCCTTGTCATTATGTAAGGTAGTCTATTGTCGAGATTTTTGTTATTCCAATGGATGGTAGCCTTATCATTATGGAAGGTAGTTTTTTATCGAAATTTTTGTTACTCCAATGGATGGTAGCCTTGTCATTATGGAAGATAGTCTATTGTCGAGATTTTTGTTATTCCAATGGATGGTAGCCTTGTCATTATGGAAGGTAATCTGTCATTGAGATTTATGTTACTCCAATGGATTGTAGCCTTGTCATTATGTAAGGTAGTCTGTTGTTCATATTTTTGTTACTTCAATGAATGGTAGCCTTGTCATTATGGAATGTAGTCTATCATTGAGATTTTTGTTACTCCAATGGATTGTAGCCTTGTCATTATGGAAGGTAGTCTGTTGTTCAGATTTTTGTTACTCCAATGGATGGTAGCCTTGTCATTATGGAAGGTAGTCTGTTGTGGAGATTTTTGATATTCCATTGGATGGTAGCCTTGTCATTATGGAAGGTAGTCTATTGTCGAGATTTTTGTTATTCCAATGGATGGTAACCTTGTCATTATGGAAGGTAGTATTTTGTCAAGATTTTTGTTACTTCAATGGATGGTAGCCTTGTCATTATTGAAGGTAGTTTGTTATCGATATCTTTGTTACTCCAATGGATGATAGCCTTGTCATTATGGAAGGTAGACTGTTGTTTATATTTTTGTTACTCCAATGGATTGTAGCCTTGTCATTATGTAAGATAGTCTGTTGTTCAGATTTTTGTTACTCCATTGGATGGTAGCCTTGTCATTATGGAAGGTAGTCTGTTGTCGAGATTTTTGTTATTCCAATGGATGGTAATCTTGTAATTATGGAAGGTAGTATTTTGTCGAGATTTTTGTTACTCCAATGGATGGTAGCCTTGTCATTATTGAAGGTAGTCTATTATCGATATCTTTGTTACTCCAATGGATGATAGCCTTTTCATTATGCAAGGTCGTTTGTTGTTCAGATTTTTGTTACTCCAATGGATGCTAGCCTTATAATTATGGAAGGTAGTCTATTGTCGAGATTTTTGTTATTCCAATGGATGGTAGCCTTATCATTATGGAAGGTAGTTTTTTATCGAGATTTTTGTGACTTCAATGGATGGTAGCCTTGTCATTATGGAAGATAGTCTATTGTCGAGATTTTTGTTATTCCAATGGATGGTAGCCTTGTCATTATGGAAGGTAGTCTTATGTCGAGATTTTGGTTACTCCAATGGATGGTAGCCTTGTCATTATTGAAGTTAGTCTGTTATCGATATCTTTGTTACTCCAATGGATGATAGCCTTGTTATTATTCAAGGTAGTCTGTTGTTCAGATTTTTGTTACTCCAATGGATGGTAGCCTTTTTATTATGGAAGGTAGTCTATTGTCGAAATGTTTGTTATTCCAATGGATGTTAGCCTTATCATTATGGAAGGTAGTTTTTTATGTAGATTTTTGTTACTCCAATGGATGATAGCCATATCATTATTGAAGGTAGTCCATTGTCGATATTTTTGTTACCCCAATGGATGTAGCCTTGTCTCTATAGAAGGTAGTTTGTTGTCGATATTTTTGTTACTCCAATGAATGGTAGCCTTGTCATTATGGAAGGTAGTCTGTCGTTGAGATTTCTGTTACTCCAATGGATTTAGCCTTGTCATTATGTAAGTTAGTCAGTTATTCAAATTTTTGTTACTCCAATGGATGGTAGCCTTGTCATTATGGAAAGTAGTCTGTTGTCGAAATTTTTTTTACCCCAATGGATGGTAGCCTTGGAAATATGGAAGGTAGTTTTTTGTCGAGATTTTTGTTACTCCAATTGATGGTAGTTTGTCATTATTGAAGGTAGTCTGTTATCGATATCGTTGTTACTCCAATGGATGATAGCCTTGTCATTTTGGAAGGTAGTCTGTTGTCGAGATTTTTGTTACTCCAATGGATGGTAGCCTTGTCATTATGGAAGGTAGTCTGTCGTTGAGGTTTCTGTTACTCCAATGGATTGTAGCCTTGTCATTATGGGAGGTAGTATGTCGTTGAGGTTTCTGTTACTCCAATGGATTGTAGCCTTGTCATTATGTAAGGTAGTATGTTGTTCAGATTTTTGTTACTCCAATGTTTGGTAGCCTTGTCATTACTGAAGGTAGTCTGTCGTTGAGATTTTTGTTACTCCAATGGATTATAGCCTTGTCATTATGGAAGGTAGACTGTTGTTTATATTTTTGTTACTCCAATGGATGGTAGCCTTGTCATTATGGAAGGTAGTCTGTTGTGGAGATTTTTTATATTCCATTGGATGGTAGCCTTGTCATTATGGAAGGTAGTCTGTCGTTGAGATTTCTGTTACTCCAATGGATTTAGCCTTGTCATTATGTAAGGTACTCAGTTATTCAAATTTTTGTTACTCCAATGGATGGTAGCCTTGTCATTATGGAAGTTAGTCTGTTGTCGAAATTTTTTTTACCCCAATGGATGGTAGCCTTGGAAATATGGAAGGTAGTTTTTTGTCGAGATTTTTGTTACTCCAATTGATGGTAGCTTTGTCATTATTGAAGGTAGTCTGTTATCGATATCTTTGTTACTCCAATGGATGATAGCCTTGTCATTTCGGAAGTTAGTCTGTTGTCGAGATTTTTGTTACTCCAATGGATGGTAGCCTTGTCATTATGGAAGGTAGTCTGTCGTTCAGATTTCTGTTACTCCAATGGATTGTAGCCTTTTCATTATGTAAGATAGTCTGTTGTTCAGATTTTTGTTACTCCATTGGATGGTAGCCTTATCATTATGGAAGG
This sequence comes from Vicia faba, assembly GCA_948472305.1. NCBI lineage: Eukaryota > Viridiplantae > Streptophyta > Magnoliopsida > Fabales > Fabaceae > Vicia > Vicia faba. The sequence goes on from OX451739.1 coordinate 560,545,749, forward strand.
TAGTCTGTTGTCGAGATTTTTGTTATTCCAATGGATGGTAGCCTTGTCATTATGGAAGGTAGTCTTATGTCGAGATTTTGGTTACTCCAATGGATGGTAGCCTTGTCATTATTGAAGTTAGTCTATTATCGATATCTTTGTTACTCCAAGGGATGATAGCCAAGTCATTATGCAAGGTAGTCTGTTATTCAGATTTTTGTTACTCGAATGGATTATAGCCTTGTCATTATGGAAGGTAGTCTATTGTCGTGATTTTTGTTATTCCAATGGATGGTAGCCTTGTCATTATGGAAGGTAGTTTTTTGTCGAGATTTTTGTTACTCCAATGGATGGTAGCCTTGTCATTATGGAAGGTAGTCTGTTGTCGAGGTTTTTGTTACCCCAATGGATGTAGCCTTGTCATTATAGAAGGTAGTATGTTGTCGATATTTTTGTTACTCCAATGAATGGTAGCCTTGTCATTATGGAAGAAAGTCCGTCGTTGAGATTTCTGTTACTCCAATGGATTGAGCCTTGTCATTATTGAAGGTAGTCAGTTATCGATATATTTGTTATTCCAACGGATGATATCCTTGTCATTATGCAAGGTAGTCTGTTGTTCAAATTTTTATTACTCCAATGGATGGTAGCCTTGTCATTATGGAAGGTAGTCTATTGTCGAGATTTTTGTTATTCCAATGGATGGAAGCCTAATCATTATGGAAGGTAGTTTTTTATCGAGACTTTTGATACTCCAATGGATGGTAGCCTTGTCATTATGGAAGGTAGTTTTTGATCGAGATTTTTGTTACTCCAATGGATGGTAGCCTTGTCATTATGGAAGGTAGTCTGTTGTCGAGATTCTTGTTACCCCAATGGATGTAGCCTTGTCATTATAGAAGGTAGTCTGATGTCGATATTTTTGTTACTCCAATGAATGGTAGACTTGTCATTATGGAATGTACTCTTTCGTTGAAATTTCTGTTACTCCAATGGATTGTAGCCTTGTCATTATGGAAGGTAGTATGTTGTTTAGATTTTTTTTATTCCAATGGATGGTAGCCTTATCATTATGGAAGGTAGTCTGTTGTTGAGATTTTTGTTATTCCATTGGATGGTAGCCTTGTCATTATGGAAGGTAGTCTATTGTCGATATTTTTGTTATTCCAATGGATGGTAACCTTGTCATTATGGAAGGTAGTAATTTGTCGAGATTTTTATTACTCCAATAGATGGTAGCCTTGTCATTATTGAAGGTAGTCTGTTATTGATATATTTGTTACTCCAATGGATGATACCCTTGTCATTATGGAAGGTAGTCTGTTGTCGAGATTTTTGTTACTCCAATGGATGGTAGCCTTGTCATTATGGAAGGTAGTATGTCGTTGAGATTTCTGTTACTTCAATGGATTGTAGCCTTGTCATTATGTAAGAGAGTCTGTTGTTGAGATTATTGTTATTCCAATGGATGGTAACCTTGTCATTATGGAAGGTAGTATTTTGTCGAGATTTTTGTTACTCAAATGGATGGTAGCCTTGTCATTATTGAAGGTAGTATGTTTTCGATATATATTTATTACTCCAATGGATGATAACCTTGTCATTATGCAAGGTAGTCTATTGTTCATATTTTTGTTACTCCAATGGATGGTAGCCTTGTCATTATGGAAGGTAGTCTATTGTCGAGATTTTTGTTATTCCAATGGATTGTAGCGTTCTAATTATGTAAGATAGTCTGTTGTTGAGATTTTTGTTATTCCATTGGATGGTAGCCTTGTCATTATGGAAGGTAGTCTATTGTCAAGATTTTTGTTATTCCAATTGATGGTAACCTTGTCATTATGGAAGGTAGTATTTTGTCGAGATTTTTGTTACTCCAATGGATGGTAGCCTTGTCATTATGGAAGGTAGTCTGTCATCGTTATATATTTGTTACTCCAATGGATGATAGCCTTGTCATTATGGAATGTAGTCTGTTGTCGATATTTTTGTTACTCCAATGGATGGTAGCCTTGTCATTATGGAAGGTAGTCTGTCGTTGAGATTTTTGTTACTCCAATGGATTGTAGCCTTGTCATTATGTAAGGTAGTCTATTATTCAAAATTTTGTTACTCCAATGGATGGTAGCCTTGTCATTATGGAAGGTAGTCTATTGTCGAGATTTTTGTTATTCCAATGGATGGTATCCTTGTCATTATGGAAGGTAGCCTTTTGTCGAGATTTTTGTTAGTCCAATGGATGGTATCCTTGTCATTATTGAAGGTAGTCTATTGTCGATATCTTTGTTACTCCAATGGATGATAGCCTTGTCATTATGCAAGGTAGTCTATTGTTCAGATTTTTGTTATTCCAATGGATGGTAGCCTTGTCATTATGGAAGGTAGTTTTTTCTCGAGATTTTTTTTACTCCAATGGATGGTAGCCTTGTCATTATGAACAGTAGTCTATTGTCGAGATTTTTTTTACCCCAATGGATGTAGCCTTGTCATTATGGAAGGTAGTCTTATGTCGAGATTTTGGTTACTCCAATGGATGGTAGCCTTGTCATTATTGAAGTTAGTCTATTATCGATATCTTTGTTACTCCAATGGATGATAGCCTAGTCATTATGCAAGGTAGTCTGTTGTTCAGATTTTTGTTACTCCAATGGATGGTAGCCTTGTCATTATGGAAGGTAGTCTATTGTCGAGATGTTTGTTATTCCAATGGATTGTAGCCTTATCATTATGGAAGGTAGTTTTTTGTGGATATTTTTGTTACTCCAATGGATGGTAGCCTTGTCATTATGGAAGGTAGTCTCTTGTCGAGATTTTTGTTATTCCAATGGATGGTAGCCTTATCATTATTGAAGGTAGTCTGTTGTCGATATTTTTGTTACCCCAATGGATGTAGCCTTGTCATTATAGAAGGTAGTCTGTTGTCGATATTTTTGTTACTCCAATGAATGGTAGCCTTGTCATTATGGAAGGTAGTCTGTCGTTGAGATTTTTGTTACTCCAATGGATTTAGCCTTGTCATTATGTAAGGTAGTCAGTTATTCAAATTTTTGTTACTCCAATGAATGGTAGCCTTGTCATTATGGAAGGTAGTCTCTTGTCGAGATTTTTTTTACCCCAATGGATGGTACCCTTGGCAATATGGAAGGTAGTTTTTTGTCGAGATTTTTGTTACGCCAATGGATGGTAGCTTTGTCATTATTGAAGGTAGTCTATCATTGAGATTTCTGTTACTCCAATGGATTGTAGCCTTGTCATTATGTAAGGTAGTCTGTTGTTCATATTTTTGTTACTCCAATGAATGGTAGCCTTGTCATTAAGGAAGGTAGTTTGTCATTGAGATTTTTGTTACTCCAATGGATTGTAGCCTTGTCATTATGGAAGGTAGTCTGTTGTTCAGATTTTTGTTCCTCCAATGAATGGTAGCCTTGTCATTATGGAAGGTAGTCTGTCGTTGAGATTTTTGTTACTCCAATGGATGGTAGCCTTGTCATTATGGAAGATAGTCTGTTGTGGAGATTTTTTATATTCCATTGGATTGTAGCCTTGTCATTATGGAAGGTAGTCTATTGTCGAGATTTTTGTTATTCCAATGGATGGTAACCTTGTCATTATGGAAGGTAGTATTTTTTCGACATTTTCGTTACTCCAATGGATGGTAGCCTTGTCATTATTGAAGGTAGTCTGTTATCGATATCTTTGTTATTCCAATGGATGATAGCCTTGTCATTATGGAAGGTAGTCTGTTGTCGAGATTTTTGTTACTCCAATGGATGGTAGCCCTGTCATTATGGAAGGTAGTCTGTCGTTGAGATTTTTGTTACTCCAATGGATTGTAGCCTTATCATTATGTAAGATAGTCTGTTGTTCAGATTTTTGTTACTCCAATGGATGGTAGCCTTGTCATTATGGAAGGTAGTTTTTTCTCGAGATCTTTGTTACGCCAATGGATGGTAGCCTTGTCATTATGAACAGTAGTCTATTGTCGAGATTTTTTTTACCCCAATGGATGTAGCCTTGTCATTATGGAAGGTAGTCTTATGTCGAGATTTTGGTTACTCCAATGGATGGTAGCCTTGTCATTATTGAAGTTAGTCTATTATCGATATCTTTGTTACTCCAATGGATGATAGCCTAGTCATTATGCAAGGTAGTCTGTTGTTCAGATTTTTGTTACTCCAATGGATGGTAGCCTTGTCATTATGGAAGGTAGTCTATTGTCGAGATGTTTGTTATTCCAATGGATGGTAGCCTTATCATTATGGAAGGTAGTTTTTTGTGGATATTTTTGTTACTCCAATGGATGGTAGCCTTGTCATTATGGAAGGTAGTCTATTGTCGAGATTTTTGTTATTCCAATGGATGGTAGCATTTTCATTATGGAAGGTAGTTTTTTGTCGAGATTTTTGTTACTCCAATGGATGGTAGCCTTATCATTATTGAAGGTAGTCTGTTGTAGATATTTTTGTTACCCCAATGGATGTAGCCTTGTCATTATAGAAGGTAGTCTATTGTCGATATTTTTGTTACTCCAATGAATGGTAGCCTTGTCATTATGGAAGGTAGTCTGTCGTTGAGATTTTTGTTACTCCAATGGATTTAGCCTTGTCATTATGTAAGGTAGTCAGTTATTCAAATTTTTGTTACTCCAATGAATTGTAGCCTTGTCATTATGGAAGGTAGTCTCTTGTTGAGATTTTTTTTACCCCAATGGATGGTACCCTTGGCAATTTGGAAGGTAGTTTTTTGTAGAGATTTTTGTTACGCCAATGGATGGTAGCTTTGTCATTATTGAAGGTAGTCTGTTATCGATATCTTTGTTACTCCAATGGATGATAGCCTTGTCATTTTGGAAGGTAGTCTGTTGTCGAGATTTTTATTACTCCAATGGATGGTAGCCTTGTCATTATGGAAGGTAGTCTGTCATTGAGATTTCTGTTACTCCAATGGATTGTAGCCTTGTCATTATGGAAGGTAGTCTATTGTTCAGATTTTTGGTACTCCAATGAATGGTAGCCTTGTCATTATGGAAGGTAGTCTGTCGTTGAGATTTTTGTTACTCCAATGTATGGTAGCCTTGTCATTATGGAAGATAGTTTGTTGTGGAGATTTTTTATATTCCATTGGATGGTAGCCTTGACATTATGGAAGGTAGTCTATTGTCGAGATTTTTGTTATTCCAATGGATGGTAACATTGTCATTATGGAAGATAGTATTTTTTCGACGTTTTCGTTACTCCAATGGATGGTAGCCTTGTCATTATTGAAGGTAGTCTGTTATCGATATCTTTGTTATTCCAATGGATGATAGCCTTGTCATTATGGAAGGTAGTCTGTTGTCGAGATTTTTGTTACTCCAATGGATGGTATCCTTGTCATTATTGAAGGTAGTCTGTCGTTGAGATTTTTGTTACTCCAATGGATTGTAGCCTTGTCATTATGTAAGATAGTCTGTTGTTCAGAATTTTGTTACTCCATTGGATGGTAGCCTTATCATTATGGAAGGTAGTCTTATGTCGAGATTTTTGTTACTCTAATGGATGGTAGCCTTGTCATTATTGAAGTTAGTCTATTGTCGATATCTTTGTTACTCCAATGGATGATAGTCTAGTCATTATGCAAGGTAGTTTGTTGTTCAGATTTTTGTTACTCCAATGGATGGTAGCCTTTTCATTATGGAAGATAGTCTATTGTCGAGATGTTTGTTATTCCAATGGATGGTAGCCTTATCATTATGGAAGGTAGTTTTTTGTCGAGATTTTTTGTTACTACAATGGATGGTAGCCTTGTCATTATGGAAGGTAGTCTGTTGTCGAGATTTTTGTTACCCCAATGGATGTAGCCTTCTCATCATAGAAGGTAGTCCGTTGTCGATATCTTTGTTACTCCAATGGATGATAGCCTAGTCATTATGCAAGGTAGTCTGTTGTTCAGATTTTTGTTACTCCAATGGATGGTAGCCTTTTCATTATGGAAGATAGTCTATTGTCGAGATGTTTGTTATTCCAATGGATGGTAGCCTTATCATTATGGAAGGTAGTTTTTTGTCGAGATTTTTTGTTACTACAATGGATGGTAGCCTTGTCATTATGGAAGGTAGTCTATTGTCGAGATTTTTGTTACCCCAATGGATGTAGCCTTGTCATCATAGAAGGTAGTCTGTTATCGATATTTTTGTTACTCCAATGAATGGTAGCCTTGTCATTATGTAAGGTAGTCTGTTGTTCAAATTTTTGTTACTCCAATGGATGGTAGCCTTGTCATTATGGAAGGTAGTTTGTTGTCGAGATTTTTGTTATTCCAATGGATGGTAACCTTGTCATTATGGAAGGTAGTCTTATGTCGATATTTTGGTTACTCCAATAGATGGTAGCCGTGTCATTATTGGAGGTAGTATATTGTCGATATCTTTGTTAATCCAATGGATGATAGCCTAGTCATTATACAAGGTAGTCTATTGTTCAGATTTTTGTTACTCCAATGGATGGAAACCTTGTCATTATGGAAAGTACTCTATTGTCAAGATGTTTGTTATTGCAATGGATGGTAGCCTTATCATTATGGAAGGTAGTTTTTTATGGAGATTTTTGTTACTCAAATGGATGGTAGCCTTGTCATTATGGAATGTAGTCTATTGTCGAGATTTTTGTTATTCTAATGGATGGTAGCCTTGTCATTATGGAAGGTAGTTTTTTGTCGAGATTTTTGTTACTCCAATGGATGGTAGCCTTGTCATTATGGAAGGTAGTTTGTTGTCGAGATTTTTTTTACCCCAATGGATGTAGCCTTTTCATTATAGAAGGTAGTCTGTTGTCGAGATTTCTGTTACTCAAATGGATTTAGCCTTGTCATTATGTAAGGTAGTCTGTTGTTAAAATTTTTATTACTCGAATGGATGGTAGCCTTATCATTATGGAAGGTAGTCTATTGTCGAGATTTTTGTTATTCCAATGGATGGTAATCTTGTCATTATGGAAGGTAGTCTTTTGTCGAGATTTTTGTTACTCCAATGGATGGTAGCCTTGTCATTATTGAAGGTAGTCTATTTTCGATATCTTTGTTACTCCAATGGATGATAGCCTTGTCATTATGCAAGGTAGTCTTATGTCGAGATTTTTGTTACTCCAATGTATGGTAGCCTTGTCATTATGGATGGTAGTCTATTGTCAAGATTTTTGTTATTCCAATGTATGGTAGCCTTATCATTATGGAAGGTAGTTTTTTATCGAGATTTTTGTTACTCCAATGGATGGTAGCGTTGTCATTATGGTAGGTAGTCTATTGTCGAGATTGTTTTTATTCCAATGGATGGTAGCCTTATCATTATGGAAGGTAGTTTTTTGTCGAGATTTTTGTTACTCCAATGGATGGTATCCTTGTCATTATGGAAGGTAGTCTGTTGTCGAGATTCTTATTACCTCAATGGATGTAGACTTGTCATTATGGAAGGTATTCTGTTGTCGATATTTTTGTTACTCCAATGAATGGTAGCCTTGTGATTATGGAAGGTAGTCTGTCGTTGAGATTTCTGGTACTCCAATAGATTGTAGCCTTGTCATTATGGAAGGTATTATGTTGTTAAGATTTTTGTTATTCCAATGGATGGTAGCTTTATAATTATGGAAGGTAGTTTTTTATCGAGATTTTTGTTACTCCAATGGATGGTAGCCTTGTCATTATGGAAGGTAGTCTATTGTCGATATTTTTGTTATTCCAATGGATGGTAGCCTTGTCATTATGTAAGGTAGTATTTTGTCGAGATTTTTGTTACTCCAATGGATGGTAGCCTTGTCATTAATGAAGGTAGTCTGTTATCGATATATTTGTTACTTCAAAGGATGATAGCCTTTTCATTATGGAAAGTAGTCTGTTGTCGAGATTTTTGTTACTCCAATGGATGGTAGCCTTGTCATTATGGAAGGTAGTCTGTCGTTGAGATTTCTGTTACTCCAATGGATTTAGCCTTGTCATTATGTAAGGTACTCAGTTATTCAAATTTTTGTTACTCCAATGGATGGTAGCCTTGTCATTATGGAAGTTAGTCTGTTGTCGAAATTTTTTTTACCCCAATGGATGGTAGCCTTGGAAATATGGAAGGTAGTTTTTTGTCGATATTTTTGTTACTCCAATTGATGGTAGCTTTGTCATTATTGAAGGTAGTCTGTTATCGATATCTTTGTTACTCCAATGGATGATAGCCTTGTCATTATTGAAGGTAGTCTGTTATCGATATATTTGATACTTCAAAGGATGATAGCCTTTTCATTATGGAAAGTAGTCTGTTGTCGAGATTTTTGTTACTCTAAAGGATGGTAGCCTTGTCATTATGGAAGGTAGTCTGTCATTGAGATTTCTGTTACTCCAATGGATTTAGCCTTGTCATTATGTAAGGTACTCAGTTATTCAAATTTTTGTTACTCCAATGGATGGTAGCCTTGTCATTATGGAAGTTAGTCTGTTGTCGAAATTTTTTTTACCCCAATGGATGGTAGCCTTGGAAATATGGAAGGTAGTTTTTTGTCGAGATTTTTGTTACTCCAATTGATGGTAGTATTGTCATTATTGAAGGTAGTCTGTTATCGATATCTTTGTTACTCCAATGGATGATAGCCTTGTCATTTCGGAAGTTAGTCTGTTGTCGAGATTTTTGTTACTCCAATGGATGGTAGCCTTGTCATTATGGAAGGTAGTCTGTCGTTGAGATTTCTGTTACTCCAATGGATTGTAGCCTTTTCATTATGTAAGATAGTCTGTTGTTCAGATTTTTGTTACTCCATTGGATGGTAGCCTTATCATTATGGAAGGTAGTCTGTTGTCGAGATTTTTGTTATTCCAATGGATGGTAGCCTTGTCATTATGGAAGGTAGTCTTATGTCGAGATTTTGGTTACTCCAATGGATGGTAGCCTTGTCATTATTGAAGTTAGTCTATTATCGATATCTTTGTTACTCCAATGGATGATAGCCAAGTCATTATGCAAGGTAGTCTGTTATTCAGATTTTTGTTACTCGAATGGATTATAGCCTTGTCATTATGGAAGGTAATCTATTGTCGAGATTTTTGTTATTCCAATGGATGGTAGCCTTGTCATTATGGAAGGTGGTTTTTTGTCGAGATTTTTGTTACTCCAATGGATGGTAGCCTTGTCATTATGGAAGGTAGTCTGTTGTCGAGGTTTTTGTTACCCCAATGGATGTAGCCTAGTCATTATAGAAGGTAGTATGTTGTCGATATTTTTGTTACTCCAATGAATGGTAGCCTTGTCATTATGGAAGAAAGTCTGTCGTTGAGATTTCTGTAACTCCAATGGATTGAGCCTTGTCATTATTGAAGGTAGTCAGTTATCGATATATTTGTTATTCCAACGGATGATATCCTTGTCATTATGCAAGGTAGTCTGTTGTTCAAATTTTTATTACTCCAATGGATGGTAGCCTTGTCATTATGGAAGGTAGTCTATTGTCGAGATTTTTGTTATTCCAATGGATGGAAGCCTAATCATTATGGAAGGTAGTTTTTTATCGAGACTTTTGATACTCCAATGGATGGTAGCCTTGTCATTATGGAAGGTAGTTTTTTATCGAGATTTTTGTTACTCCAATGGATGGTAGCCTTGTCATTATGGAAGGTAGTCTGTTGTCGAGATTCTTGTTACCCCAATGGATGTAGCCTTGTCATTATAGAAGGTAGTCTGATGTCGATATTTTTGTTACTCCAATGAATGGTAGACTTGTCATTATGGAATGTACTCTTTCGTTGAAATTTCTGTTACTCCAATGGATTTTAGCCTTGTCATTATGGAAGGTAGTATGTTGTTCAGATTTTTTTTATTCCAATGGATGGTAGCCTTATCATTATGGAAGGTAGTCTGTTGTTGAGATTTTTGTTATTCCATTGGATGGTAACCTTGTCATTATGGAAGGTAGTCTATTGTCGATATTTTTGTTATTCCAATGGATGGTAACCTTGTCATTATGGAAGGTAGTAATTTGTCGAGATTTTTATTACTCCAATAGATGGTAGCCTTGTCATTATTGAAGGTAGTCTGTTATTGATATATTTGTTACTTCAATGGATGATAGCCTTGTCATTATGAAAGGTAGTCTGTTGTCGAGATTTTTGTTACTCCAATGGATGGTAGCCTTGTGATTATGGAAGGTAGTATGTCGTTGAGATTTCTGTTACTCCAATGGATTGTAGCCTTGTCATTATGTAAGATAGTCTATTGTTGAGATTATTGTTATTCCAATGGATGGTAACCTTGTCATTATGGAAGGTAGTATTTTGTCGAGATTTTTGTTACTCAAATGGATGGTAGCCTTGTCATTATTGAAGGTAGTATGTTTTCGATATATATTTATTACTCCAATGGATGATAAACTTATCATTATGCAAGGTAGTCTATTGTTCATATTTTTGTTACTCCAATGGATGGTAGCCTTGTCATTATGGAAGGTAGTCTATTGTCGAGATTTTTGTTATTCCAATGGATTGTAGCGTTCTAATTATGTAAGATAGTCTGTTGTTGAGATTTTTGTTATTCCATTGGATGGTAGCCTTGTCATTATGGAAGGTAGTCTATTGTCGAGATTTTTGTTATTCCAATTGATGGTAACCTTGTCATTATGGAAGGTAGTATTTTGTCGAGATTTTTGTTACTCCAATGGATGGTAGCCTTGTCATTATGGAAGGTAGTCTGTCATCGTTATATATTTGTTACTCCAATGGATGATAGCCTTGTCATTATGGAATGTAGTCTGTTGTCGATATTTTTGTTACTCCAATGGATGGTAGCCTTGTCATTATGGAAGGTAGTCTGTCGTTGAGATTTCTGTTACTCCAATGGATTGTAGCCTTGTCATTATGTAAGGTAGTCTATTATTCAAATTTTTGTTACTCCAATGGATGGTAGCCTTGTCATTATGGAAGGTAGTCTATTGTCGAGATTTTTGTTATTCCAATGGATGGTATCCTTGTCATTATGGAAGGTAGCCTTTTGTCGAGATTTTTGTTAGTCCAGTGGATGGTAGCCTTGTCATTATTGAAGGTAGTCTATTATCGATATCTTTGTTACTCCAATGGATGATAGCCTTGTCATTATGCAAGGTAGTCTATTGTTCAGATTTTTGTTATTCCAATGGATGGTAGCCTTGTCATTATGGAAGGTAGTTTTTTCTCGAGATTTTTTTTACTCCAATGGATGGTAGCCTTGTCATTATGAACAGTAGTCTATTGTCGAGATTTTTTTTACCCCAATGGATGTAGCCTTGTCATTATGGAAGGTAGTCTTATGTCGAGATTTTGGTTACTCCAATGGATGGTAGCCTTGTCATTATTAAAGTTAGTCTATTATCGATATCTTTGTTACTCCAATGGATGATAGCCTAGTCATTATGCAAGGTAGTCTGTTGTTCAGATTTTTGTTACTCCAATGGATGGTAGCCTTGTCATTATGGAAGGTAGTCTATTGTCGAGATGTTTGTTATTCCAATGGATTGTAGCCTTATCATTATGGAAGGTAGTTTTTTGTGGATATTTTTGTTACTCCAATGGATGGTAGCCTTGTCATTATGGAAGGTAGTCTATTGTCGAGATTTTTGTTATTCCAATGGATGGTAGCATTTTCATTATGGAAGGTAGTTTTTTGTCGAGATTTTTGTTATTCCAATGGATGGAAGCCTAATCATTATGGAAGGTAGTTTTTTATCGAGACTTTTGATACTCCAATGGATGGTAGCCTTGTCATTATGGAAGGTAGTTTTTTATCGAGATTTTTGTTACTCCAATGGATGGTAGCCTTGTAATTATGGAAGGTAGTCTGTTGTCGAGATTCTTGTTACCCCAATGGATGTAGCCTTGTCATTATAGAAGGTAGTCTGATGTCGATATTTTTGTTACTCCAATGAATGGTAGACTTGTCATTATGGAATGTACTCTTTCGTTGAAATTTCTGTTACTCCAATGGATTTTAGCCTTGTCATTATGGAAGGTAGTATGTTGTTCAGATTTTTTTTATTCCAATGGATGGTAGCCTTATCATTATGGAAGGTAGTCTGTTGTTGAGATTTTTGTTATTCCATTGGATGGTAACCTTGTCATTATGGAAGGTAGTCTATTGTCGATATTTTTGTTATTCCAATGGATGGTAACCTTGTCATTATGGAAGGTAGTTTTTTGTCGAGATTTTTGTTACTCCAATGGATGGTAGCCTTGTCATTATGGAAGGTAGTCTGTTGTCGAGGTTTTTGTTACCCCAATGGATGTAGCCTAGTCATTATAGAAGGTAGTATGTTGTCGATATTTTTGTTACTCCAATGAATGGTAGCCTTGTCATTATGGAAGAAAGTCTGTCGTTGAGATTTCTGTAACTCCAATGGATTGAGCCTTGTCATTATTGAAGGTAGTCAGTTATCGATATATTTGTTATTCCAACGGATGATATCCTTGTCATTATGCAAGGTAGTCTGTTGTTCAAATTTTTATTACTCCAATGGATGGTAGCCTTGTCATTATGGAAGGTAGTCTATTGTCGAGATTTTTGTTATTCCAATGGATGGAAGCCTAATCATTATGGAAGGTAGTTTTTTATCGAGACTTTTGATACTCCAATGGATGGTAGCCTTGTCATTATGGAAGGTAGTTTTTTATCGAGATTTTTGTTACTCCAATGGATGGTAGCCTTGTCATTATGGAAGGTAGTCTGTTGTCGAGATTCTTGTTACCCCAATGGATGTAGCCTTGTCATTATAGAAGGTAGTCTGATGTCGATATTTTTGTTACTCCAATGAATGGTAGACTTGTCATTATGGAATGTACTCTTTCGTTGAAATTTCTGTTACTCCAATGGATTTTAGCCTTGTCATTATGGAAGGTAGTATGTTGTTCAGATTTTTTTTATTCCAATGGATGGTAGCCTTATCATTATGGAAGGTAGTCTGTTGTTGAGATTTTTGTTATTCCATTGGATGGTAACCTTGTCATTATGGAAGGTAGTCTATTGTCGATATTTTTGTTATTCCAATGGATGGTAACCTTGTCATTATGGAAGGTAGTAATTTGTCGAGATTTTTATTACTCCAATAGATGGTAGCCTTGTCATTATTGAAGGTAGTCTGTTATTGATATATTTGTTACTTCAATGGATGATAGCCTTGTCATTATGAAAGGTAGTCTGTTGTCGAGATTTTTGTTACTCCAATGGATGGTAGCCTTGTGATTATGGAAGGTAGTATGTCGTTGAGATTTCTGTTACTCCAATGGATTGTAGCCTTGTCATTATGTAAGATAGTCTATTGTTGAGATTATTGTTATTCCAATGGATGGTAACCTTGTCATTATGGAAGGTAGTATTTTGTCGAGATTTTTGTTACTCAAATGGATGGTAGCCTTGTCATTATTGAAGGTAGTATGTTTTCGATATATATTTATTACTCCAATGGATGATAAACTTATCATTATGCAAGGTAGTCTATTGTTCATATTTTTGTTACTCCAATGGATGGTAGCCTTGTCATTATGGAAGGTAGTCTATTGTCGAGATTTTTGTTATTCCAATGGATTGTAGCGTTCTAATTATGTAAGATAGTCTGTTGTTGAGATTTTTGTTATTCCATTGGATGGTAGCCTTGTCATTATGGAAGGTAGTCTATTGTCGAGATTTTTGTTATTCCAATTGATGGTAACCTTGTCATTATGGAAGGTAGTATTTTGTCGAGATTTTTGTTACTCCAATGGATGGTAGCCTTGTCATTATGGAAGGTAGTCTGTCATCGTTATATATTTGTTACTCCAATGGATGATAGCCTTGTCATTATGGAATGTAGTCTGTTGTCGATATTTTTGTTACTCCAATGGATGGTAGCCTTGTCATTATGGAAGGTAGTCTGTCGTTGAGATTTCTGTTACTCCAATGGATTGTAGCCTTGTCATTATGTAAGGTAGTCTATTATTCAAATTTTTGTTACTCCAATGGATGGTAGCCTTGTCATTATGGAAGGTAGTCTATTGTCGAGATTTTTGTTATTCCAATGGATGGTATCCTTGTCATTATGGAAGGTAGCCTTTTGTCGAGATTTTTGTTAGTCCAGTGGATGGTAGCCTTGTCATTATTGAAGGTAGTCTATTATCGATATCTTTGTTACTCCAATGGATGATAGCCTTGTCATTATGCAAGGTAGTCTATTGTTCAGATTTTTGTTATTCCAATGGATGGTAGCCTTGTCATTATGGAAGGTAGTTTTTTCTCGAGATTTTTTTTACTCCAATGGATGGTAGCCTTGTCATTATGAACAGTAGTCTATTGTCGAGATTTTTTTTACCCCAATGGATGTAGCCTTGTCATTATGGAAGGTAGTCTTATGTCGAGATTTTGGTTACTCCAATGGATGGTAGCCTTGTCATTATTAAAGTTAGTCTATTATCGATATCTTTGTTACTCCAATGGATGATAGCCTAGTCATTATGCAAGGTAGTCTGTTGTTCAGATTTTTGTTACTCCAATGGATGGTAGCCTTGTCATTATGGAAGGTAGTCTATTGTCGAGATGTTTGTTATTCCAATGGATTGTAGCCTTATCATTATGGAAGGTAGTTTTTTGTGGATATTTTTGTTACTCCAATGGATGGTAGCCTTGTCATTATGGAAGGTAGTCTATTGTCGAGATTTTTGTTATTCCAATGGATGGTAGCATTTTCATTATGGAAGGTAGTTTTTTGTCGAGATTTTTGTTACTCCAATGGATGGTAGCCTTATCATTATTGAAGGTAGTCTGTTGTCGATATTTTTGTTACCCCAATGGATGTAGCCTTGTCATTATAGAAGGTAGTCTGTTGTCGATATTTTTGTTACTCCAATGAATGGTAGCCTTGTCATTATGGAAGGTAGTCTGTCGTTGAGATTTTTGTTACTCCAATGGATTTAGCCTTGTCATTATGTAAGGTAGTCAGTTATTCAAATTTTTGTTACTCCAATGAATGGTAGCCTTGTCATTATGGAAGGTAGTTTCTTGTCGAGATTTTTTTTACCCCAATGGATGGTACCCTTGGCAATATGGAAGGTAGTTTTTTGTCGAGATTTTTGTTACACCAATGGATGGTAGCTTTGTCATTATTGAAGGTAGTCTGTTATCGATATCTTTGTTACTCTAATGGATGATAGCCTTGTCATTTTGGAAGGTAGTCTGTTGTCGAGATTTTTGTTACTCCAATGGATGGTAGCCTTGTCATTATGGAAGGTAGTCTATCATTGAGATTTCTGTTACTCCAATGGATTGTAGCCTTGTCATTATGTAAGGTAGTCTGTTGTTCATATTTTTGTTACTCCAATGAATGGTAGCCTTGTCATTAAGGAAGGTAGTCTGTCATTGAGATTTTTGTTACTCCAATGGATGGTAGCCTTGTCATTATGGAAGGTAGTTTGTTGTTCAGATTTTTGTTACTCCAATGAATGGTAGCCTTGTCATTATGGAAGGTAGTCTGTAGTTGAGATTTTTGTTACTCCAATGGATGGTAGCCTTGTCATTATGGAAGATAGTCTGTTGTGGAGATTTTTTATATTCCATTGGATGGTAGCCTTGTCATTATGGAAGGTAGTCTATTGTCGAGATTTTTGTTATTCCAATGGATGGTAACCTTGTCATTATGGAAGGTAGTATTTTTACGACATTTTCGTTACTCCAATGGATGGTAGCCTTGTCATTATTGAAGGTAGTCTGTTATCGATATCTTTGTTATTCCCATGGATGATAGCCTTGTCATTATGGAAGGTAGTCTGTTGTCGAGATTTTTGTTACTCCAATGGATGGTAGCCCTGTCATTATGGAAGGTAGTCTATCGTTGAGATTTTTGTTACTCCAATGGATTGTAGCCTTATCATTATGTAAGATAGTCCGTTGTTCAGATTTTTGTTACTCCAATGGATGGTAGCCTTGTCATTATGGAAGGTAGTTTTTTCTCGAGATCTTTGTTACGCCAATGGATGGTAGCCTTGTCATTATGAACAGTAGTCTATTGTCGAGATTTTTTTTACCCCAATGGATGTAGCCTTGTCATTATGGAAGGTAGTCTTATGTCGAGATTTTGGTTACTCCAATGGATGGTAGCCTTGTCATTATTGAAGTTAGTCTATTATCGATATCTTTGTTACTCCAATGGATGATAGCCTAGTCATTATGCAAGGTAGTCAGTTGTTCAGATTTTTGTTACTCCAATGGATGGTAGCCTTGTCATTATGGAAGGTAGTCTATTGTCGAGATGTTTGTTATTCCAATGGATGGTAGCCTTATCATTATGGAAGGTAGTTTTTTGTGGATATTTTTGTTACTCCAATGGATGGTAGCCTTGTCATTATGGAAGATAGTCTATTGTCGAGATTTTTGTTATTCCAATGGATGGTAGCATTTTCATTATGGAAGGTAGTTTTTTGTCGAGATTTTTGTTACTCCAATGGATGGTAGCCTTATCATTATTGAAGGTAGTCTGTTGTCGATATTTTTGTTACCCCAATGGATGTAGCCTTGTCATTATAGAAGGTAGTCTGTTGTCGATATTTTTGTTACTCCAATGAATGGTAGCCTTGTCATTATGGAAGGTAGTCTGTCGTTGAGATTTTTGTTACTCCAATGGATTTAGCCTTGTCATTATGTAAGGTAGTCAGTTATTCAAATTTTTGTTACTCCAATGAATGGTAGCCTTGTCATTATGGAAGGTAGTTTCTTGTCGAGATTTTTTTTACCCCAATGGATGGTACCCTTGGCAATATGGAAGGTAGTTTTTTGTCGAGATTTTTGTTACACCAATGGATGGTAGCTTTGTCATTATTGAAGGTAGTCTGTTATCGGTATCTTTGTTACTCTAATGGATGATAGCCTTGTCATTTTGGAAGGTAGTCTGTTGTCGAGATTTTTGTTACTCCAATGGATGGTAGCCTTGTCATTATGGAAGGTAGTCTATCATTGAGATTTATGTTACTCCAATGGATTGTAGCCTTGTCATTATGTAAGGTAGTCTGTTGTTCATATTTTTGTTACTCCAATGAATGGTAGCCTTGTCATTAAGGAAGGTAGTCTGTCATTGAGATTTTTGTTACTCCAATGGATGGTAGCCTTGTCATTATGGAAGGTAGTCTGTTGTTCAGATTTTTGTTACTCCAATGAATGGTAGCCTTGTCATTATGGAAGGTAGTCTGTAGTTGAGATTTTTGTTACTCCAATGGATGGTAGCCTTGTCATTATGGAAGATAGTCTGTTGTGGAGATTTTTTATATTCCATTGGATGGTAGCCTTGTCATTATGGAAGGTAGTCTATTGTCGAGATTTTTGTTATTCCAATGGATGGTAACCTTGTCATTATGGAAGGTAGTATTTTTACGACATTTTCGTTACTCCAATGGATGGTAGCCTTGTCATTATTGAAGGTAGTCTGTTATCGATATCTTTGTTATTCCAATGGATGATAGCCTTGTCATTATGGAAGGTAGTCTGTTGTCGAGATTTTTGTTACTCCAATGGATGGTAGCCCTGTCATTATGGAAGGTAGTCTATCGTTGAGATTTTTGTTACTCCAATGGATTGTAGCCTTATCATTATGTAAGATAGTCCGTTGTTCAGATTTTTGTTACTCCAATGGATGGTAGCCTTGTCATTATGGAAGGTAGTTTTTTCTCGAGATCTTTGTTACGCCAATGGATGGTAGCCTTGTCATTATGAACAGTAGTCTATTGTCGAGATTTTTTTTACCCCAATGGATGTAGCCTTGTCATTATGGAAGGTAGTCTTATGTCGAGATTTTGGTTACTCCAATGGATGGTAGCCTTGTCATTATTGAAGTTAGTCTATTATCGATATCTTTGTTACTCCAATGGATGATAGCCTAGTCATTATGCAAGGTAGTCTGTTGTTCAGATTTTTGTTACTCCAATGGATGGTAGCCTTGTCATTATGGAAGGTAGTCTATTGTCGAGATGTTTGTTATTCCAATGGATGGTAGCCTTATCATTATGGAAGGTAGTTTTTTGTGGATATTTTTGTTACTCCAATGGATGGTAGCCTTGTCATTATGGAAGATAGTCTATTGTCGAGATTTTTGTTATTCCAATGGATGGTAGCATTTTCATTATGGAAGGTAGTTTTTTGTCGAGATTTTTGTTACTCCAATGGATGGTAGCCTTATCATTATTGAAGGTAGTCTGTTGTCGATATTTTTGTTACCCCAATGGATGTAGCCTTGTCATTATAGAAGGTAGTCTATTGTCGATATTTTTGTTACTCCAATGAATGGTAGCCTTGTCATTATGGAAGGTAGTCTGTCGTTGAGATTTTTGTTACTCCAATGGATTTAGCCTTGTCATTATGTAAGGTAGTCAGTTATTCAAATTTTTGTTACTCCAATGAATTGTAGCCTTGTCATTATGGAAGGTAGTCTCTTGTTGAGATTTTTTTTACCCCAATGGATGGTACCCTTGGCAATTTGGAAGGTAGTTTTTTGTCGAGATTTTTGTTACGCCAATGGATGGTAGCTTTGTCATTATTGAAGGTAGTCTGTTATCGATATCTTTGTTACTCCAATGGATGATAGCCTTGTCATTTTGGAAGGTAGTCTGTTGTCGAGATTTTTGTTACTCCAATGGATGGTAACCTTGTCATTATGGAAGGTAGTCTGTCATTGAGATTTCTGTTACTCCAATGGATTGTAGCCTTGTCATTATGGAAGGTAGTCTGTTGTTCAGATTTTTGGTACTCCAATGAATGGTAGCCTTGTCATTATGGAAGGTAGTCTGTCGTTGAGATTTTTGTTACTCCAATGTATGGTAGCCTTATCATTATGGAAGATAGTCTGTTGTGGAGATTTTTTATATTCCATTGGATGGTAGCCTTGTCATTATGGAAGGTAGTCTATTGTCGAGATTTTTGTTATTCCAATGGATGGTAACATTGTCATTATGGAAGATAGTATTTTTTCGTTGTTTTCGTTACTCCAATGGATGGTAGCCTTGTCATTATTGAAGGTAGTCTGTTATCGATATCTTTGTTATTCCAATGGATGATAGCCTTGTCATTATGGAAGGTAGTCTGTTGTCGAGATTTTTGTTACTCCAATGGATGGTATCCTTGTCATTATTGAAGGTAGTCTGTCGTTGAGATTTTTGTTACTCCAATGGATTGTAGCCTTGTCATTATGTAAGATAGTCTGTTGTTCAGAATTTTGTTACTCCATTGGATGGTAGCCTTATCATTATGGAAGGTAGTCTTATGTCGAGATTTTTGTTACTCTAATGGATGGTAGCCTTGTCATTATTGAAGTTAGTCTATTGTCGATATCTTTGTTACTCCAATGGATGATAGCCTAGTCATTATGCAAGGTAGTCTGTTGTTCAGATTTTTGTTACTCCAATGGATGGTAGCCTTTTCATTATGGAAGATAGTCTATTGTCGAGTTGTTTGTTATTCCAATGGATGGTAGCCTTATCATTATGGAAGGTAGTTTTTTGTCGAGATTTTTTGTTACTACAATGGATGGTAGCCTTGTCATTATGGAAGGTAATCTGTTGTCGAGATTTTTGTTACCCCAATGGATGTAGCCTTGTCATCATAGAAGGTAGTTTGTTGTCGATATCTTTGTTACTCCAATGGATGATAGCCTAGTCATTATGCAAGGTAGTCTGTTGTTCAGATTTTTGTAACTCCAATGGATGGTAGCCTTTTCATTATGGAAGATAGTCTATTGTCGAGATGTTTGTTATTCCAATGGATGGTAGCCTTATCATTATGGAAGGTAGTTTTTTGTCGAGATTTTTTGTTACTACAATGGATGGTAGCCTTGTCATTATGGAAGGTAGTCTATTGTCGAGATTTTTGTTACCCCAATGGATGTAGCCTTGTCATCATAGAAGGTAGTCTGTTATCGATATTTTTGTTACTCCAATGAATGGTAGCCTTGTCATTATGTAAGGTAGTCTGTTGTTCAAATTATTGTTACTCCAATGGATGGTAGCCTTGTCATTATGGAAGGTAGTTTGTTATCGAGATTTTTGTTATTCCAATGGATGGTAACCTTGTCATTATGGAAGGTAGTCTTATGTCGATATTTTGGTTACTCCAATAGATGGTAGCCGTGTCATTATTGAAGGTAGTATATTGTCGATATCTTTGTTAATCCAATGGATGATAGCCTAGTCATTATACAAGGTAGTCTGTTGTTCAGATTTTTGTTACTCCAATGGATGGAAACCTTGTCATTATGGAAAGTAGTCTATTGTCAAGATGTTTGTTATTGCAATGGATGGTAGCCTTGTCATTATGGAAGATAGTCTGTTGTGGAGATTTTTTATATTCCATTGGATGGTAGCCTTGTCATTATGGAAGGTAGTCTATTGTCATGATTTTTGTTATTCCAATGGATGGTAACCTTGTCATTATGGAAGGTAGTATTTTTTCGACATTTTCGTTACTCCAATGGATGGTAGCCTTGTCATTATTGAAGGTAGTCTGTTATCGATATCTTTGTTATTCCAATGGATGGTAGCCTTGTCATTATGGAAGGTAGTCTGTTATCGATATCTTTGTTACTCCAATGGATGGTAGCCTTGTCATTATTGAAGGTAGTCTGTTATCGATATATTTGTTACTTCAAAGGATGATAGCCTTTTCATTATGGAAAGTAGTCTGTTGTCAAGATTTTTGTTACTCCAATGGATGGTAGCCTTGTCATTATGGAAGGTAGTCTGTCATTGAGATTTCTGTTACTCCAATGGATTGTAGCCTTATCATTATGTAAGGTAGTCGGTTGTTCAGATTTTTGTTACTCCAACGGATGGTAGCCTTGTCATTATGGAAGGTAGTCTGTTGTCGAGATTTTTTTTATTCCAATGGATGGTAACCTTGTCATTATGGAAGGTAGTATTTTGTCGAGATTTTTGTTACTCCAATGGATGGTAGCCTTGTCATTATTGAAGGTAGTCAATTATTGATATCTTTGTTACTCCAATGGATGATAGCCTTGTCATTATGCTAGGTAGTTTGTTGTTCAGATTTTTGTTACTCAAATGGATGGTAGCCTTGTCATTATTGAAGGTAGTCTGTTGTCGAGAATTTTGATATTCCAATGGATGGTAGCCTTATTGTTATGGAAGGTAGTTTTTTATCGAGATTTTTGTTACTACAATGGATGGTAGCCTTGTCATTATAGAAGGTAGTCAGTCGTTGATATTTTTGTTACTCCAATGGATTGAGCCTTGTCATTATGTAAGGTAGTATGTTGTAAGAATTTTTGTTACTCCAATGGATGGTAGCCTTGTCATTATTGAAGATAGTTTGTTGTCGATATCTTTGTTACTCCAATGGATGATAGCCATGTCATTATGCAAGGTAGTCTGTTGTTCGGATTTTTGATACTCCAATGGATGGTAGCCTTATCATTATGGAAGGTAGTGTATTGTCGAGATTTTTGTTATTCCAATGGATGGTAGCCTTATCATTATGGATGGTAGTTTTTTATCGAGATTTTTGTTACTCCAATGGATTGTAGCCTTGTCATTATGGAAGGTAGTCTATTGTCACGATTTTTGTTATTCCAATGGATGGTAGCCTTGTCATTATGGAAGGTAGGTTTTTGTCGAGATTTTTGTTACTCCAATGGATGGTAGCCTTGTCATTATGGAAGGTAGTCTGTTGTCGAGGTTTTTGTTACCCCAATGGATGTAGCCTTGTCATTATAGAAGGTAGTATGTTGTCGATATTTTTGTTACTCCAATGAATGGTAGCCTTGTCATTATGGAAGGTAGTTTGTCGTTGAGATTTCTGTTACTCCAATGGATTGAGCCTTGTCATTATTGAAGGTAGTCAGTTATCAATATATTTGTTTCTCCAATGGATGAAATCCTTGTCATTATGCAAGGTTGTCTGTTGTTCAAAATTTTGTTACTCCAATGGATGTTAGCCTTGTCATTATGGAAGGTAGTCTATTGTCGAGATTTTTGTTATTCCAATGGATGGTAGCCTTATCATTATGGAAGGTAATTGTTTATCGAGATTATTGATACTCCAATGGATGGTAGCCTTGTCATTATAGAAGGTAGTTTTTTGTCGATATTTTTGTTACTCCAATGGATGGTAGCCTTGTCATTATGGAAGGTAGTCTGTTGTCGAGATTCTTGTTACCCCAATGGATGTAGCCTTGTCATTATAGAAGGTAGTATGTTGTCGATATTTTTGTTACTCCAATGAATGGTAGAATTGTCATTATGGAAGGTAGTCTTTCGTTGAAATTTCTGTTACTCTAATGGATTGTAGCCTTGTCATTATGGAAGGTAGTATGTTGTTCAGATTTTTGTTATTCCAATGGATGGTAGCCTTATGCTTATGGAAGGTAGTCTGTTGTTGAGATTTTTGTTATTCCATTGGATGGTAGCCTTGTCATTATGGAAGGTAGTCTATTGTCGAGATTTTTGTTATTCCAATGGATGGTAACCTTGTCATTATGGAAGGTAGTATTTTGTCGAGATTTTTATTACTCCAATTGATGGTAGCCTTGTCATTATTGAAGGTAGTTTGTTATCGATATATTTGTTACTCCAATGGATGATAGCCTTGTCATTATGGAAGATAGTCTGTTGTCGAGATTTTTGTTACTCCAATGGATGGTAGCCTTGTCATTATGGAAGGTAGTATGTTGTTGAGATTTCTGTTACTCCAATGGATTGTAGCCTTGTCATTATGTAAGATAGTCTGTTGTTGAGATTTTTGTTATTCCATTGGATGGTTGCCTCGTCATTATGGAAGGTAGTCTATTGTCGAGATTTTTGTTATTCCAAAGGATGGTAACCATGTCATTATGGAAGGTAGTATTTTTCTCGAGATTTTTGTTACTCCAATGGATGGTAGCCTTGTCATTATTGAAGGTAGTCTGTTTTCGATATATATTTATTACTCCAATGAATGATAGCCTTGTCATTATGCAAGGTAGTCTATTATTCAGATTTTTGTTACTCCAATGGATGGTAGCCTTGTCATTATGGAAGGTAGTCTATTGTCGAGATTTTTGTTATTCCAATGGATGGTAGCCTTATCATTATGGAAGGTAATTTTTTATCGAGATTTTTGTTACTCCAATGGATGGTAGCCTTGTCATTATGAAAGGTAGTCTATTGTCGAGATTTCTGTTATTCCAATGGATGGTAGCCTTATCATTATGGAAGGTAGTTTTTTTTCGAGAATTTTGTTACTCCAATGGATGGTAGCCTTGTCATTATGGAAGGTAGTCTGTGGTCGAGATTCTTGTTACCCCAATGGATGTAGACTTGTCATTATAGAAGGTAGTTTGTTGTCGATATTTTTGTTACTCCAATGAATGGTAGCCTTGTCATTATGGAAGGTAGTCTGTCGTTGAGATTTCTGTTACTCCAATAAATTATAGCCTTATCATTATGGAAGGTATTATGTTGTTCAGATTTTTTTTATTCCAATGGATGGTAGCCTTATAATTATGGAAGGTAGTTTTTTATTGAGATTTTTGTTACTCCAATGGATGGTAGCCTTGTCATTATGGAAGGTAATCTATTGTCGAGATTTTTGTTATTCCAATGGATGGTAGCCTTGTCATTATGAAAGGTAGTATTTTGTCGAGATTTTTGTTACTCCAATGGATGGTAGACTTGTCGTTATTGAAGGTAGTCTGTTATCGATATATTTGTTACTCCAATGGGTGATAGCCTGTTCATTATGGAAGGTAGTCTATTGTCGATAGTTTTGTTACTCCAATGGATGGTAGCCTTGTCATTATGGAAGGTAGTCTGTCGTTGAGATTTTTGTTACTCCAATGGATTGTAGCCTTGTCATTATGTAAGGTATTCGGTTGTTCAGATTTTTGTTACTCTAACGGATGGTAGCCTTGTCATTATGGAAGGTAGTCTGTTGTCGAGATTTTTTTAATTCCAATGGATGGTAACCTTGTCATTATGGAAGGTAGTATTTTGTCGAGATTTTAGTTACTCAATGGATGGTATCCTTGTCATTATTGAAGGTAGTCTATTGTCGATATCTTTGTTACTCCAATGGATGATAGCCTTGACATTATGCAAGGTAGTTTGTTGTTCAGATTTTTGTTACTCAAATGGATGGTAGCCTTGTCATTATTGAAGGTAGTCGGTTGTCGAGAATTTTGTTATTCCAATGGATGGTAGCCTTATTTTTATGGAAGGTAGTTTTTTATCGAGATTTTTGTAAACTACAATGGATGGTAGCCTTGTCATTATAGAAGGTAGTCAGTCGTTGAGATTTCTGTTACTCCAATGGATTGAGCCTTGTCATTATGTAAGGTAGTCTGTTGTTCAAATTTTTGTCACTCCAATGGATGGTAGCCTTGTCATTATTGAAGGTAGTTTGTTGTCGATATCTTTGTTACTCCAATGGATGATAGCCATGTCATTATGCAAGGTAGTCTGTTGTTCGGATTTTTGTTACTCCAATGGATGGTTGCCTTGTCATTACGGAAGGTAGTCTATTGTCGAGATTTTTGTTATTCCAATGGATGGTAGCCTTATCATTATGGAAGGTAGTCTATTGTAGAGATTTTTGTTACCCGAACGGATGTAGCTTTGTCATTATAGAAGGTAGTCTGTTGTCGATATTTTTGTTACTCCAATGAATGGTTGCCTTGTCATTATGGAAGGTAGTATGTCGTTTAGATTTCTGTTACTCCAATGGATTATAGCCTTGTCATTATGGAAAGTAGTACGTTGTTCAGATTTTTGTTATTCCAATTGATGGTATCCTTGTCATTATGGAAGGTAGTATTTTGTCGATATTTTTGATACTCCAATGGATGGTTGCCTTGTCATTATTAAAGGTAGTCTGTTATCGATATCTTTGTTACTCCAATGGTTGATAGCCTTGTCATTATCGAAGGTAGTCTGTTGTCGAGATTTTTGTTACTCCAATGGATGGTAGCCTTATCATTCTGGAAGGTAGACTGTTATCGATATCTTTTTTACTCCAATGGATGGTAGCCTTGTCATTATGGAAGGTATTCTATTGTCAAGATTTTTGTAATTCCAATGGATGGTAACCTTGTCATTATGGAAGGTAGTATTTTGTCGAGATTTTTGTTACTCCAATGGATGGTAGCCTTGCCATTATTGAAGTTAGTCTGTTATCGATATCTTTGTTACTCCAATGGATGATAGCCTTGTCATTATCGAAGGTAGTCTGTTGTCGAGATTTTTGTTACTCCAATGGATTGTAGCCTTATCATTATGGAAGGTGGTCTGTTATCGATATCTTTGTTACTCCATTGGATGATAGCCTTGTCATTATGCAAGGTAGTTTATTGTTCATATTTTTTTTAATCCAATGGATGGTAGCCTTGTCATTATGGAAGGTAGTGTATTGTCGAGATTTTTGTTATTCCAATGGATGGTAGCCTTATCATTATGGAAGGTAGTTTTTTATCGAGATTTTTTTTACTCCAATGGATGGTAGCCTTGTCAATATGGAAGGTAGTCTATTGTCGAAATTTTTGTTATTCCAATTGATGATAGCCTTGTCATCATGGAAGGTAGTTTTTTGTCGAGATTTTTGTTACTCCAATGGATTGTAGCCTTGTAATTATGGAAGGTAGTCTGTTGTCGAGATTTATGTTACCCCAATGGATGTAGCTTTGCCATTATAGAAGGTAGTCTGTTGTCGATATTTTTGTTACTCCAATGAATAGTAGCCTTATCGTTATGGAAGGTAGTCTGTCGTTGAGATTTCTGTTACTCCAATGGATTGTAGCCTTATCATTATGTAAGGTAGTCTGTTGTTCAAATTTTAGTTACTCCAATGGATGGTAGCCTTGTCATTATGGAAGGTAGTCTGTTGTCGAGATTCTTTTTATTCCAATGGATTTTAACCTTGTCATTATGGAAGGTAGTCTTTTGTCGAGATTTTTTTTACTCCAACGGATGGTAGCCTTGTCATTATTGAAGGTAGTCTATTGTCAATGTCTCTGTTACTCCAATGGATGATAGCCTTGTCATTATGCAAGGTAGTCTGTTGTTCAGATTTTTGTTACTCCAATGGATGGTAGCCTTGTCATTATGGAAGGTAGTCTATTGTAGAGATTTTTGTTATTGCAATGGATGGTAGCCTTATCATTATGGAAGGTAGTCTATTATTGAGATTTTTGTCACCCCAATGGATGTAGCTTTGTCATTATAGAAGGTAGTCTGTTGTCGATATTTTTGTTACTCCAATGAATGGTAGCCTTGTCATTATGGAAGGTAGTCTGTCGTTTAGATTTCTGTTACTCCAATGGATTTAGCCTTGTCATTATGGAAAGTAGTACGTTGTTCAGATTTTTGATATTCCAATGGATGGTAGCCTTGTTATTATGGAAGGTAGTTTGTTGTTGAGATTTTTGTTATTCAATTGGATGGTAGGCTTGTCATTATGGAAGGTATTCTATTGTTGAGATTTTTGTAATTCAAATGGATGGTAACCTTGTCATTATGGAAGGTAGTTTTTTATCGAGATTTTTGTTACTCCAATGGATGGTAGCCTTGTAATTATTGAAGGTAGACTATTGTCGAGATTTTTTTTATTCCAATGGATGGTAGCCTTATCATTATGGAAGGTACTTTTTTATCGAGAATTTTGTTACTCCAATGGATGGTAGCCTTGTAATTATGGAAGGTAGACTATTGTCGAGATTTTTATTATTCCAATGGATGTTAGCCTTGTCATTATGGAAGGTAGTTTTTTGTTGAGATTTTTGTTACTCCAATGGACGGTAGTCTTGTCATTATGTAAGGTAGTCTGTTGTCGAGATTTTTGTTATTCCAATGGATGGTAACCTTGTCATTATGGAAGGTAGTTTTTTATCGATATTTTTGTTACTCCAATGGATGGTAGCCTTGTCAATATGGAAGGTAGACTATTGTCGATATTTTTGTTATTCCAATGGATGGTAGCCTTGTCATTATGGAAGGTAGTTTTTTGTCGAGATTTTTGTTACTCCAATGGATGGTAGCCTTATCATTATTGAAGGTAGTCTATTGTCGATATCTTTGTTACTCCAATGGATGATATCCTTGTCATTATGCAAGGTAGTCTGTTGTTCATATTTTTGTTACTTCAATGGATGGTAGCCTTGTCATTATGGAAGGTATTCTATTTTTGAGAATTTTGTTATTCCAGTGGATGGTAGCCTTATCATTATGGAAGGTAGTTTTTTATCGAGATTTTTGTTACTCCAATGGATGGTAGCCTTGTCATTATGGAAGGTAGTCTATTGTCGAGACTTTTGTTATTCCATTGGATGGTAGCCTTGTCATTATGGAAGGTAGTTTTTTGTCTAGATTTTTGTTACTCGAAATGGATGGTAGCCTTGTCTTTATTGAAGGTAGTCTATTATCGATATCTTTGTTACTCCAGTGGATGATAGCCTTGTCATTATGCAAGGTAGTTTGTTGTTCAGATTTTTGTTACTCCAATGGATTGTAGCCTTGTCATTATGGAAGGTAGTCTATTGTCGAGATTTTTGTTATTCCAATGGATTGTAGCCTTATCATTATGGAAGGTAGTCTATTGAAGAGATTTTTGTTACCCCAACGGATGTAGCTTTGTCATTATAGAAGGTAGTCTGTTGTCGATATTTTTGTAACTCCAATGAATGGTAGCCTTGTCATTATGGAAGGTAGTCTATCGTTTAGATTTCTGCTACTCCAATGGATTGTAGCCATGTCAGTATGGAAAGTAGTACGTTGTTCAGATTTTTGTTATTCCAATGGATGGTAGCCTTTTCATTATGGAAGGTAGTATTTTGTCGAGATTTTTGATACTCCAATGGATGGTTACCTTGTCATTATTGAAGGTAGTCTGTTATCGATATCTTTGTTACTCCAATGGTTGATAGCCTTGTCATTATCGAAGGTAGTCTGTTGTCGAGATTTTTGTTACTCAAATGGATGGTAGCCTTATCATTATGGAAGGTAGTCTGTTATCGATATCTTTGTTACTCCAATGGATGGTAGCCTTGTCATTATGGAAGGTATTCTATTGTCAAGATTTTTGTAATTCCAATGGATGGTAACCTTGTCATTATGGAAGGTAGTATTTTGTCGAGATTTTTGTTACTCCAATGGATGGTAGCCTTGTCATTATTGAAGGTAGTCTGTTATCGATATCTTTGTTACTCCAATGGATGATAGCCTTGTCATTATCGAAGGTAGTCTGTTGTCGAGATTATTGTTACTCCATTGAATGGTAGCCTTATCATTATGGAAGGTAGTCTGTTATCGATATCTTTGTTACTCCAATGGATGATAGCCTTGTCATTATGCAAGGTAGTTTATTGTTCATATTTTTTTTATTCCAATGGATGGTAGCCTTGTCATTATGGAAGGTAGTGTATTGTCGCGATTTTTGTTACTCCAATGGATGGTAGCCTTATCATTATGGAAGGTAGTCTGTTCTCGATATCTTTGTTACTCCAATGGATGATAGCCTTGTCATTATCGAAGGTAGTCTGTTGTCGAGATTTTTGTTACTCCAATGGAAGGTAGCCTTGTCATTATGGAAGGTAGTATGTTATCGATATCTTTGTTACTCCAATGGATTATAGCCTTGTCATTATGGAAGGTAGTCTGTTGTCGAGATTTTTGTTACCCCAATGGATGTATCCTTGTCATTATAGAAGGTAGTCTGTTGTCGATATTTTTGTTACTCCAATGAATGGTAGCCTTGTCGTTATGGAAGGTAGTCTGTCGTTGAGATTTTCTGTTACTCCAACGGATTGTAGCCTTCTCATTATGTAAGGTAGTCTATTGTTCAAATTTTTGTTACTCCAATGGATGGTAGCCTTGTCATTATGGAAGGTAGTCTGTTGTCGAGATTTTTGTTATTCCAATGGATGGTAACCTTGTCATTTTGGAAGGGAGTCTATTGTCGAGATTTTTGTTACTCCAATGGATGGTAGCCGTGTCATTATGGAAGGGAGTCTATTGTCGAGATTTTTGTTATTCCAATGGATGGTAGCCTTATCATTATGGAAGGTAGTTTTTTATCGAGATTTTTGTTACTCCAATGGATGGTAGCCTTGTCATTATGGAAGGTAGACTATTGTCGAGATTTTTATTATTCCAATGGATGGTAGCCTTGTCATTATGGAAGGTAGTTTTTTGTTGAGATTTTTGTTATTCCAATGGACGGTAGTCTTGTCATTATGTAAGGTAGTCTGTTGTCGAGATTTTTGTTATTCCAATGGATGGTAACCTTTTCATTATGGAAGTTAGTATTTTGTCGAGATTTTTGTTACTCCTATGGATGGTAGCCTTGTCATTATTAAAGGTAGTCTATTGTCGATATCTTTGTTACTCTGATGGATGATAGCCTTGTCATTATGCAAGGTAGTCTGTTGTTCAGATTTTTGTTACTCCAATGGATGGTAGCCTTGTCATTATGGAAGGTAGTCTTTTTTCGAGAATTTTATTATTCCTATGGATGGTAGCCTTAACATTATTGAAGGTAGTTTTTTATCGAGAGTTTTTGTTAATCCAATGGATGGTAGCCTTGTCATTTTTGAAGGTAGTCTATTGTCGATATATTTGTTACTCCAATGGATGATAGCCTTGTCATTATGCAAGGTAGTCTGTTGTTTATATTTTTGTTACTTCAATGGATGGTAGCCTTGTCATTATGGAAGGTAGTATATTTTCGAGAATTTTGTTATTCCAATGGATGGTAGCCTTACCATTATGGAAGGTAGTTTTTTATCGAGATTTTTGTTACTCCAATCGATGGTAGCCTTGTCATTATGGAAGATAGTCTATTGTCGAGATTTTTGTTATTACAATGGATGATAGCCTTGTAATTATGGAAGGTAGTTTTTTGTCTAGATTTTTGTTACTCGAAATGGATGGTAGCCTTGTCATTATTGAAGGTAGTCTATTGACGATATCTTGGTTACTCCAATGGATGATAGCCTTGTCATTATGCAAGGTAGTCTGTTGTTCAGATTTTTGTTACTCCAATGGATGGTAGCCTTGTCATTATGGAAGGTAGTCTATTGTCGAGATTTTTGTTATTCCAATGGATGGTAGCCTTATCATTATGGAAGGTAGTTTTTTATCGAGATTTTTGTTACTCCAATGGATGGTAGCCTTGTCATTATGGAAGGTAGACTATTGTC
Organism: Vicia faba; assembly: GCA_948472305.1. Classification (NCBI taxonomy): domain Eukaryota; kingdom Viridiplantae; phylum Streptophyta; class Magnoliopsida; order Fabales; family Fabaceae; genus Vicia; species Vicia faba. The sequence goes on from OX451739.1 coordinate 560,575,886, forward strand.
GAGATTTTATTTATTCCAATTGATTGTAGCCTTCTCATTATGGAAGGTAGTTTTTTGTGGAGATTTTTGTTACTCCAATGGACGGTAGTCTTGTCATTATAGAAGGTAGTCCGTTGTCGAGATTTTTGTTACCCCAATGGATGTAGCTTTGTAATTATAGAAGGTAGTTTGTTGTCGATATTTTTGTTACTCCAATGAATGCTAGCCTTGTCATTATGGAAGGTAGTCTGTCATTGAGATTTCTGTTACTCCAATGGATTGTAGCCTTGTCATTATGGAAGGTAGTATGTTGTTCATATTTTTGTTATTCCGATGGATGATAGCCTTGTCATTATGGAAGGTAGTCTTTTTTTGAGATTTTTGTTATTCCATTGGATGGTAGCCTTGTCATTATGGAAGGCAGTCTATTATCGAAATTTTTGTTATTCCAATGGATGGTAACCTTGTCATTATGGAAGGTAGTTTTTTATCGAGAATTTTTTTACTCCAATGGATGGTAGCCTTGTCATTATGGAAGGTAGTCTATTGTCGAAATTTTTGTTATTCCAATGGATGGTAGCCTTGTCATTATGGAAGGTAGTTTTTTGTCGAGATTTTTGTTACTCCAATGGATGGTAGCCTTGTCATTATGGAAGGTAGTATGTTGTCGAGATTTTTGTTACCCCAATGGGTGTAGCTTTGTCTTTATAGAAGGTAGTCTGTTGTCACTATTTTTGTTATTCCAATGGATGGTAGCCTTGTCATTAAGGAAGGTAGTCTGTTGTTGAGATTTTTGTTATTCCATTGTATGGTAGCCTTGTAATTATGGAAGGTATTCTATTGTCGAGATTTTTGTAATTCTAATGGATGGTAACCTTGTCATTATGGAAGGTAGTATTTTGTCGAGATTTTTTTTACTCCAATGAATGGTAGCCTTGTCATTATTGAAGGTAGTCTGTTATCGATATCTTTGTTACTCCAATGGATGATAGCCTTGTCATTATGCAAGGTAGTTTATTGTTCAGATTTTTGTTACTCCACTGGATGGTAGCCTTGTCATTATGGAAGGTATTCTATTGTCGAGATTTTTGTTATTCAAATGGATGGTAGTCTTATCATTGTGGAAGGTAGTTTTTTATCGAGAATTTTTTTACTCCAATGGATGGTAGCCTTGTCATTATAGAAGGTAGTCTATTGTCGAAATTTTTGTTATTCCAATGGATGGTAGCCTTATCATTATGGAAGGTAGTTTTTTGTCGAGATTTTTGTTACTCCAATGGATGGTAGCCTTGTCATTATGGAAGGTAGTCTGTTGTCGAGATTTTTGTTACCCCAATGGGTGTAGCTTTGTCATTATATAAGGTAGTCTGTTGTCAATATTTTTGTTACTCCAATGAATGGTAGCCTTGTCGTTATGGAAGGTAGTCAGTCGTTGAGATTTCTGTTACTCCAATGGATTGTAGCCTTGTCATTATGTAAGGTAGTCTGTTGTTCAAATTTTTGTTACTCCAATGGATGGTAGCCTTGTCATTATGGAAGGTAGTCTGTTGTCGAGATTTTTGTTATTCCAATGGATTGTAACCTTGTCATTATGGAAGGTAGTCTTTTGTCGAGATTTTTGTTACTCCAATGGATGGTAGCCTTGTCATTATTAAAGGTAGTCTATTGTCGATATCTTGGTTACTCCAATGGATGATAGCCTTGTCATTATGCAAGGTAGTCTGTTGTTCAGATTTTTGTTACTCCAATGGCTGGTAGCCTTGTCATTATGGAAGGTAGTCTACTGTCGAGATTTTTGTTATTCCAATGGATGGTAGCCTTATCATTATGGAAGGTAGTTTTTTATCGAGATTTTTGTTACTCCAATGGATGGTAGCCTTGTCATTATGGAAGGTAGACTATTGTCGAGATTTTATTTATTCCAATTGATTGTAGCCTTCTCATTATGGAAGGTAGTTTTTTGTGGAGATTTTTGTTACTCCAATGGACGGTAGTCTTGTCATTATAGAAGGTAGTCCGTTGTCGAGATTTTTGTTACCCCAATGGATGTAGCTTTGTAATTATTGAAGGTAGTTTGTTGTCGATATTTTTGTTACTCCAATGAATGCTAGCCTTGTCATTATGGAAGGTAGTCTGTCGTTGAGATTTCTGTTACTCCAATGGATTGTAGCCTTGTCATTATGGAAGGTAGTATGTTGTTCATATTTTTGTTATTCCGATGGATGATAGCCTTGTCATTATGGAAGGTAGTCTTTTTTTGAGATTTTTGTTATTCCATTGGATGGTAGCCTTGTCATTATGGAAGGTAGTCTATTGTCGAAATTTTTGTTATTCCAATGGATGGTAGCCTTGTCATTATGGAAGGTAGTTTTTTGTCGAGATTTTTGTTACTCCAATGGATGGTAGCCTTGTCATTATGGAAGGTAGTATGTTGTCGAGATTTTTGTTACCCCAATGGGTGTAGCTTTGTCTTTATAGAAGGTAGTCTGTTGTCACTATTTTTGTTATTCCAATGGATGGTAGCCTTGTCATTAAGGAAGGTAGTCTGTTGTTGAGATTTTTGTTATTCCATTGTATGGTAGCCTTGTAATTATGGAAGGTATTCTATTGTCGAGATTTTTGTAATTCTAATGGATGGTAACCTTGTCATTATGGAAGGTAGTATTTTGTCGAGATTTTTTTTACTCCAATGAATGGTAGCCTTGTCATTATTGAAGGTAGTCTGTTATCGATATCTTTGTTACTCCAATGGATGATAGCCTTGTCATTATGCAAGGTAGTTTATTGTTCAGATTTTTGTTACTCCACTGGATGGTAGCCTTGTCATTATGGAAGGTATTCTATTGTCGAGATTTTTGTTATTCAAATGGATGGTAGTCTTATCATTGTGGAAGGTAGTTTTTTATCGAGAATTTTTTTACTCCAATGGATGGTAGCCTTGTCATTATAGAAGGTAGTCTATTGACGATATCTTGGTTACTCCAATGGATGATAGCCTTGTCATTATGCAAGGTAGTCTGTTGTTCAGATTTTTGTTACTCCAATGGATGGTAGCCTTGTCATTATGGAAGGTAGTCTATTGTCGAGATTTTTGTTATTCCAATGGATGGTAGCCTTATCATTATGGAAGGTAGTCTATTGTCGAGATTTTTGTTACCCCAACGGATGAAGCTTTGTCATTATAGAAGGTAGTTTGTTGTCAATATTTTTGTTACTCCAATGAATGGTAGCCTTGTCATTATGGAAGGTAGTCTATCCTTTAGATTTCTGTTACTCCAATGGATGGTAGCCTTGTCATTATTAAAGGTAGTCTATTGTCGATATCTTGGTTACTCCAATGGATGATAGCCTTGTCATTATGCAAGGTAGTCTGTTGTTCAGATTTTTGTTACTCCAATGGCTGGTAGCCTTGTCATTATGGAAGGTAGTCTACTGTCGAGATTTTTGTTATTCCAATGGATGGTAGCCTTATCATTATGGAAGGTAGTTTTTTATCGAGATTTTTGTTACTCCAATGGATGGTAGCCTTGTCATTATGGAAGGTAGACTATTGTCGAGATTTTATTTATTCCAATTGATTGTAGCCTTCTCATTATGGAAGGTAGTTTTTTGTGGAGATTTTTGTTACTCCAATGGACGGTAGTCTTGTCATTATAGAAGGTAGTCCGTTGTCGAGATTTTTGTTACCCCAATGGATGTAGCTTTGTAATTATAGAAGGTAGTTTGTTGTCGATATTTTTGTTACTCCAATGAATGCTAGCCTTGTCATTATGGAAGGTAGTCTGTCGTTGAGATTTCTGTTACTCCAATGGATTGTAGCCTTGTCATTATGGAAGGTAGTATGTTGTTCATATTTTTGTTATTCCGATGGATGATAGCCTTGTCATTATGGAAGGTAGTCTTTTTTTGAGATTTTTGTTATTCCATTGGATGGTAGCCTTGTCATTATGGAAGGCAGTCTATTATCGAAATTTTTGTTATTCCAATGGATGGTAACCTTGTCATTATGGAAGGTAGTTTTTTATCGAGAATTTTTTTACTCCAATGGATGGTAGCCTTGTCATTATGGAAGGTAGTCTATTGTCGAAATTTTTGTTATTCCAATGGATGATAGCCTTGTCATTATGGAAGGTAGTTTTTTGTCGAGATTTTTGTTACTCCAATGGATGGTAGCCTTGTCATTATGGAAGGTAGTATGTTGTCGAGATTTTTGTTACCCCAATGGGTGTAGCTTTGTCTTTATAGAAGGTAGTCTGTTGTCACTATTTTTGTTATTCCAATGGATGGTAGCCTTGTCATTAAGGAAGGTAGTCTGTTGTTGAGATTTTTGTTATTCCATTGTATGGTAGCCTTGTAATTATGGAAGGTATTCTATTGTCGAGATTTTTGTAATTCTAATGGATGGTAACCTTGTCATTATGGAAGGTAGTATTTTGTCGAGATTTTTTTTACTCCAATGAATGGTAGCCTTGTCATTATTGAAGGTAGTCTGTTATCGATATCTTTGTTACTCCAATGGATGATAGCCTTGTCATTATGCAAGGTAGTTTATTGTTCAGATTTTTGTTACTCCACTGGATGGTAGCCTTGTCATTATGGAAGGTATTCTATTGTCGAGATTTTTGTTATTCAAATGGATGGTAGTCTTATCATTGTGGAAGGTAGTTTTTTATCGAGAATTTTTTTACTCCAATGGATGGTAGCCTTGTCATTATAGAAGGTAGTCTATTGTCGAAATTTTTGTTATTCCAATGGATGGTAGCCTTATCATTATGGAAGGTAGTTTTTTGTCGAGATTTTTGTTACTCCAATGGATGGTAGCCTTGTCATTATGGAAGGTAGTCTGTTGTCGAGATTTTTGTTACCCCAATGGGTGTAGCTTTGTCATTATATAAGGTAGTCTGTTGTCAATATTTTTGTTACTCCAATGAATGGTAGCCTTGTCGTTATGGAAGGTAGTCAGTCGTTGAGATTTCTGTTACTCCAATGGATTGTAGCCTTGTCATTATGTAAGGTAGTCTGTTGTTCAAATTTTTGTTACTCCAATGGATGGTAGCCTTGTCATTATGGAAGGTAGTCTGTTGTCGAGATTTTTGTTATTCCAATGGATTGTAACCTTGTCATTATGGAAGGTAGTCTTTTGTCGAGATTTTTGTTACTCCAATGGATGGTAGCCTTGTCATTATTAAAGGTAGTCTATTGTCGATATCTTGGTTACTCCAATGGATGATAGCCTTGTCATTATGCAAGGTAGTCTGTTGTTCAGATTTTTGTTACTCCAATGGCTGGTAGCCTTGTCATTATGGAAGGTAGTCTACTGTCGAGATTTTTGTTATTCCAATGGATGGTAGCCTCATCATTATGGAAGGTAGTTTTTTATCGAGATTTTTGTTACTCCAATGGATGGTAGCCTTGTCATTATGGAAGGTAGACTATTGTCGAGATTTTATTTATTCCAATTGATTGTAGCCTTCTCATTATGGAAGGTAGTTTTTTGTGGAGATTTTTGTTACTCCAATGGACGGTAGTCTTGTCATTATAGAAGGTAGTCCGTTGTCGAGATTTTTGTTACCCCAATGGATGTAGCTTTGTAATTATAGAAGGTAGTTTGTTGTCGATATTTTTGTTACTCCAATGAATGCTAGCCTTGTCATTATGGAAGGTAGTCTGTCGTTGAGATTTCTGTTACTCCAATGGATTGTAGCCTTGTCATTATGGAAGGTAGTATGTTGTTCATATTTTTGTTATTCCGATGGATGATAGCCTTGTCATTATGGAAGGTAGTCTTTTTTTGAGATTTTTGTTATTCCATTGGATGGTAGCCTTGTCATTATGGAAGGCAGTCTATTATCGAAATTTTTGTTATTCCAATGGATGGTAACCTTGTCATTATGGAAGGTAGTTTTTTATCGAGAATTTTTTTACTCCAATGGATGGTAGCCTTGTCATTATGGAAGGTAGTCTATTGTCGAAATTTTTGTTATTCCAATGGATGGTAGCCTTGTCATTATGGAAGGTAGTTTTTTGTCGAGATTTTTGTTACTCCAATGGATGGTAGCCTTGTCATTATGGAAGGTAGTCTGTTGTCGAGATTTTTGTTACCCCAATAGGTGTAGCTTTGTCTTTATAGAAGGTAGTCTGTTGTCACTATTTTTGTTATTCCAATGGATGGTAGCCTTGTCATTAAGGAAGGTAGTCTGTTGTTGAGATTTTTGTTATTCCATTGTATGGTAGCCTTGTAATTATGGAAGGTATTCTATTGTCGAGATTTTTGTAATTCCAATGGATGGTAACCTTGTCATTATGGAAGGTAGTATTTTGTCGAGATTTTTTTTACTCCAATGGATGGTAGCCTTGTCATTATTGAAGGTAGTCTGTTATCGATATCTTTGTTACTCCAATGGATGATAGCCTTGTCATTATGCAAGGTAGTTTATTGTTCAGATTTTTGTTACTCCAACGGATGGTAGCCTTGTCATTATGGAAGGTATTCTATTGTCGAGATTTTTGTTATTCAAATGGATGGTAGTCTTATCATTATGGAAGGTAGTTTTTTATCGAGAATTTTTTTACTCCAATGGATGGTAGCCTTGTCATTATGGAAGGTAGTCTATTGTCGAAATTTTTGTTATTCCAATGGATGGTAGCCTTATCATTATGGAAGGTAGTTTTTTGTTGAGATTTTTGTTACTCCAATGGATGGTATCCTTGTCATTATGGAAGGTAGTCTGTTGTCGAGATTTTTGTTACCCCAATGGGTGTAGCTTTGTCATTATATAAGGTAGTCTGTTGTCAATATTTTTGTTACTCCAATGAACGGTAGCCTTGTCATTATGGAAGGTAGTCTGTCGTTGAGATTTCTGTTACTCCAATGGATTGTAGCCTTGTTATTATGTAAGGTAGTCTGTTGTTCAAATTTTTGTTACTCCAATGGATGGTTGCTTTGTCTTTATGGAAGCTAGTCTGTTGTCGAGATTTTTGTTATTCCAATGGATTGTAACCTTGTCATTATGGAAGGTAGTCTTTTGTCGAGATTTTTGTTACTCCAATGGATGGTAGCCTTGTCATTATTGAAGGTAGTCTATTGTCGATATCTTTGTTACTCCAATGGATGATAGCCTTGTCATTATGCAAGGTAGTCTGTTGTTTAGATTTTTATTACTCCAATGGATAGTAGCCTTGTCATTATGGAAGGTAGTCTATTGTCGAGATTTTTGTTATTCCAATGGATGGGAGCCTTATCATTATGGATGGTAGTTTTTTATCGAGATTTTTGTTACTCCAACGGATGGTAGCCTTGTCATTATGGAAGGTATTCTATTGTCGAGATTTTTATTATTCAAATGGATGGTAGTCTTATCATTATGGAAGGTAGTTTTTTATCGAGAATTTTTTTACTCCAATGGATGGTAGCCTTGTCATTATAGAAGGTAGTCTATTGTCGAAATTTTTGTTATTCCAATGGATGGTAGCCTTATCATTATGGAAGGTAGTTTTTTCTCGAGATTTTTGTTACTCCAATGGATGGTAGCCTTGTCATTATGGAAGGTAGTCTGTTGTCGAGATTTTTGTTACCCCAATGGGTGTAGCTTTGTCATTATATAAGGTAGTCTGTTGTCAATATTTTTGTTACTCCAATGAATGGTAGCCTTGTCGTTATGGAAGGTAGTCAGTCGTTGAGATTTCTGTTACTCCAATGGATTGTAGCCTTGTCATTATGTAAGGTAGTCTGTTGTTCAAATTTTTGTTACTCCAATGGATGGTAGCCTTGTCATTATGGAAGGTAGTCTATTGTCGAGATTTTTGTTATTCCAATGGATTGTAACCTTGTCATTATGGAAGGTAGTCTTTTGTCGAGATTTTTGTTACTCCAATGGATGGTAGCCTTGTCATTATTAAAGGTAGTCTATTGTCGATATCTTGGTTACTCCAATGGATGATAGCCTTGTCATTATGCAAGGTAGTCTGTTGTTCAGATTTTTGTTACTCCAATGGCTGGTAGCCTTGTCATTATGGAAGGTAGTCTACTGTCGAGATTTTTGTTATTCCAATGGATGGTAGCCTTATCATTATGGAAGGTAGTTTTTTATCGAGATTTTTGTTACTCCAATGGATGGTAGCCTTGTCATTATGGAATGTAGACTATTGTCGAGATTTTATTTATTCCAATTGATTGTAGCCTTCTCATTATGGAAGGTAGTTTTTTGTGGAGATTTTTGTTACTCCAATGGACGGTAGTCTTGTCATTATAGAAGGTAGTCCGTTGTCGAGATTTTTGTTACCCCAATGGATGTAGCTTTGTAATTATAGAAGGTAGTTTGTTGTCGATATTTTTGTTACTCCAATGAATGCTAGCCTTGTCATTATGGAAGGTAGTCTGTCGTTGAGATTTCTGTTACTCCAATGGATTGTAGCCTTGTCATTATGGAAGGTAGTATGTTGTTCATATTTTTGTTATTCCAATGGATGATAGCCTTGTCATTATGGAAGGTAGTCTTTTTTTGAGATTTTTGTTATTCCATTGGATGGTAGTCTTGTCATTATGGAAGGCAGTCTATTATCGAAATTTTTGTTATTCCAATGGATGGTAACCTTGTCATTATGGAAGGTAGTATTTTATCGAGAATTTTTTTACTCCAATGGATGGTAGCCTTGTCATTATGGAAGGTAGTCTATTGTCGAAATTTTTGTTATTCCAATGGATGGTAGCCTTGTCATTATGGAAGGTAGTTTTTTGTCGAGATTTTTGTTACTTTAATGGATGGTAGCCTTGTCATTATGGAAGGTAGTCTGTTGTCGAGATTTTTGTTACCCCAATGGGTGTAGCATTGTCTTTATAGAAGGTAGTCTGTTGTCAATATTTTTGTTATTCCAATGGATGGTAGCCTTGTCATTAAGGAAGGTAGTCTGTTGTTGAGATTTTTGTTATTCCATTGTATGGTAGCCTTGTAATTAAGGAAGGTATTCTATTGTCGAGATTTTTGTAATTCTAATGGATGGTAACCTTGTCATTATGGAAGGTAGTATTTTGTCGAGATTTTTTTTACTCCAATGAATGGTAGCCTTGTCATTATTGAAGGTAGTCTGTTATCGATATCTTTGTTACTCCAATGGATGATAGCCTTGTCATTATGCAAGGTAGTTTATTGTTCAGATTTTTGTTACTCCAACGGATGGTAGCCTTGTCATTATGGAAGGTATTCTATTGTCGAGATTTTTGTTATTCAAATGGATGGTAGTCTTATCATTATGGAAGGTAGTTTTTTATCGAGAATTTTTTTACTTCAATGGATGGTAGCCTTGTCATTATGGAAGGTAGTCTATTGTCGAAATTTTTGTTATTCCAATGGATGGTAGCCTTATCATTATGGAAGGTAGTTTTTTTTCGAGATTTTTGTTACTCAAATGGATGGTAGCCTTGTCATTATGGAAGGTAGTCTGTTGTCGAGATTTTTGTTACCCCAATGGGTGTAGCTTTGTCATTATATAAGGTAGTCTGTTGTCAATATTTTTGTTACTCCAATGAATGGTAGCCTTGTCGTTATGGAAGGTAGTTTGTCGTTGAGATTTCGGTTACTCCAATGGATTGTAGCCTTGTCATTATGTAAGGTAGTCTGTTGTTCAAATTTTTGTTACTCCAATGGATGGTAGCCTTGTCATTATGGAAGGTAGTCTGTTGTCGAGATTTTTGTTATTCCAATGGATTGTAACCTTGTCATTATGGAAGGTAGTCTTTTGTCGAGATTTTTGTTACTCCAATGGATGGTAGCCTTGTCATTATTAAAGGTAGTCTATTGTCGATATCTTGGTTACTCCAATGGATGATAGCCTTGTCATTATGCAAGGAAGTCTGTTGTTCAGATTTTTGTTACTCCAATGGCTGGTAACCTTGTCATTATGGAAGGTAGTCTACTGTCGAGATTTTTGTTATTCCAATGGATGGTAGCCTTATCATTATGGAAGGTAGTTTTTTATCGAGATTTTTGTTACTCCAATGGATGGTAGCCTTGTCATTATGGAATGTAGACTATTGTCGAGATTTTATTTATTCCAATTGATTGTAGCCTTCTCATTATGGAAGGTAGTTTTTTGTGGAGATTTTTGTTACTCCAATGGACGGTAGTCTTGTCATTATAGAAGGTAGTCCGTTGTCGAGATTTTTGTTACCCCAATGGATGTAGCTTTGTAATTATAGAAGGTAGTTTGTTGTCGATATTTTTGTTACTCCAATGAATGCTAGCCTTGTCATTATGGAAGGTAGTCTGTCGTTGAGATTTCTGTTACTCCAATGGATTGTAGCCTTGTCATTATGGAAGGTAGTATGTTGTTCATATTTTTGTTATTCCAATGGATGATAGCCTTGTCATTATGGAAGGTAGTCTTTTTTTGAGATTTTTGTTATTCCATTGAATGGTAGTCTTGTCATTATGGAAGGCAGTCTATTATCGAAATTTTTGTTATTCCAATGGATGGTAACCTTGTCATTATGGAAGGTAGTTTTTTATCGAGAATTTTTTTACTCCAATGGATGGTAGCCTTGTCATTATGGAAGGTAGTCTATTGTCAAAATTTTTGTTATTCCAATGGATGGTAGCCTTGTCATTATGGAAGGTAGTTTTTTGTCGAGATTTTTGTTACTCCAATGGATGGTAGCCTTGTCATTATGGAAGGTAGTCTGTTGTCGAGATTTTTGTTACCCCAATGGGTGTAGCTTTGTCTTTATAGAAGGTAGTCTGTTGTCAATATTTTTGTTATTCCAATGGATGGTAGCCTTGTCATTAAGGAAGGTAGTCTGTTGTTGAGATTTTTGTTATTCCATTGTATGGTAGCCTTGTAATTATGGAAGGTATTCTATTGTCGAGATTTTTGTAATTCCAATGGATGGTAACCTTGTCATTATAGAAGGTAGTATTTTGTCGAGATTTTTTTTACTCCAATGGATGGTAGCCTTGTCATTATTGAAGGTAGTCTGTTATCGATATCTTTGTTACTCCAATGGATGATAGCCTTGTCATTATGCAAGGTAGTTTATTGTTCAGATTTTTGTTACTCCAACGGATGGTAGCCTTGTCATTATGGAAGGTATTCTATTGTCGAGATTTTTGTTATTCAAATGGATGGTAGTCTTATCATTATGGAAGGTAGTTTTTTATCGAGAATTTTTTTACTCCAATGAATGGTAGCCTTGTCATTATGGAAGGTAGTCTATTGTCGAAATTTTTGTTATTCCATTGGATGGTAGCCTTATCATTATGGAAGGTAGTTTTTTGTTGAGATTTTTGTTACTCCAATGGATGGTATCCTTGTCATTATGGAAGGTAGTCTGTTGTCGAGATTTTTGTTACTCCAATGAACGTTAGCCTTGTCATTATGGAAGGTAGTCTGTCGTTGAGATTTCTATTACTCCAATGGATTGTAGCCTTGTTATTATGTAAGGTAGTCTGTTGTTCAAATTTTTGTTACTCCAATGGATGGTTGCTTTGTCTTTATGGAAGCTAGTCTGTTGTCGAGATTTTTGTTATTCCAATGGATTGTAACCTTGTCATTATGGAAGGTAGTCTTTTTTCGAGATTTTTGTTACTCCAATGGATGGTAGCCTTGTCATTATTGAAGGTAGTCTATTGTCGATATCTTTGTTACTCCAATGGATGATAGCCTTGTCATTATGCAAGGTAGTCTGTTGTTTAGATTTTTGTTACTCCAATGGATGGTAGCCTTGTCATTATGGAAGGTAGTCTATTGTCGAGATTTTTGTTATTCCAATGGATGGGAGCCTTATCATTATGGAAGGTAGTTTTTTATCGAGATTTTTGTTACTCCAATGGATGGTAGCCTTGTCATTATGGAAGGTAGACTATTGTCGAGATTTTTATTATTCCAATTGATGGTAGCCTTCTCATTATGGAAGGTAGTTTTTTGTGGAGATTTTTGTTACTCCAATGGACGGTAGTCTTGTCATTATAGAAGGTAGTCTGTTGTCGAGATTTTTGTTACCCCAATGGATGTAGCTTTGTCATTATAAAAGGTAGTCTGTTGTCGATATTTTTGTTACTCAAATGAATGGTAGCCTTGTCATTATGGAAGGTAGTCTGTCGTTGAGATTTTTGTTATTCCATTGGATCGTAGCCTTGTCATTATGGAAGGTAGTCTATTATCGAAATTTTTGTTATTCCAATGGATGGTAACCTTGTCATTATGGAAGGTAGTTTTTTATCGATAATTTTTTTACTCCAATGGATGGTAGCCTTGTCATTATGGAAGGTAGTCTATTGTCGAAAATTTTGTTATTCCAATGGATGGTAGCCTTGTCATTATGGAAGGTAGTTTTTTTTTTAGATTTTTGTTACTCCAATGGATGGTAGCATTGTCATTATGGAAGGTAGTCTGTTGTCGAGATTTTTATTACCCCAATGGGTGTAGCTTTGTCTTTATAGAAGGTAGTCTGTTGTCAATATTTTTGTTATTCCAATGGATTGTAGCCTTGTCATTAAGGAAGGTAGTCTGTTGTTGAGATTTTTGTTATTCCATTGGATGGTAGGCTTGTCATTATGGAAGGTATTCTATTGTCGAGATTTTTGTAATTTCAATGGATGGTAACCTTTTCATTATGGAAGGTAGTATTTTGTCGATATTTTTGTTACTCCAATGGATGGTAACCTTGTCATTATTGAAAGTAGTCTGTTATCAATATCTTTGTTACTCCAATGGATGATATCCTTGTCATTATCGAAGGTAGTCTATTGTCGAGATTTTTGTTACTCCAATGGAAGGTAGCCTTATCATTATGGAAGGTAGTCTATTGTCGAGATTTTTGTTACTCCAATGGAAGGTAGCCTTATCATTATGGAAGGTAGTCTGTTATCTATATCTTTGTTACACCAATGGATGATAGCCTTGTCATTATGGAAGGTAGTCTGTTGTCGAGATTTTTGTTACTCCAATGGATGGTAGCCTTGTCATTATGGAAAGTAGTCTGTCGTTGAGATTTCTGTTATTCCAATGGATGGTATCCTTGTCATTATAGAAGGTAGTTTTTTGTCGAGATTTTTGTTAGTCCAATGGAGGGTAGCCTTTTCATTATGGAAGATATTCTGTTGTCGAGATTTTTGTTACCCTAATGGATGTAGCCTTTTCATTATAGAAGGTAGTCTATTGTCGATATTTTTGTTACTCCAATGAATGGTAGCCTTGTCGTTATGGAAGGTAGTCTTTCGTTGAGATTTCTGTTACTCCAATGGATTGTAGCCTTGTCATTATGTAAGGTAGTCTATTGTTCAAATTTTGGTTACTCCAATGGATGGTAGCCTTGTCATTATGGAAGATAGTCTGTTGTCGTGATTTTTGTTATTCCAAAGGATTGTAACCTTGTCATTATGGAAGGTAGTCTTTTGTCGAGATTTTTGTTACTCCAATGGATGGTAGCCTTGTCATTATTGAAGTTAGTCTATTGTCGATATCTTTGTTACTCCAATGGATGATAGCCTTGTCATTATGCAAGGTAGTTTGTTGTTCAGATTTTTGTTACTCCAATGGATGGTAGCCTTATCATTATGGAAGGTAGTTTTTTATCGAGATTTTTGTTACTCCAATGGATGGTAGCCTTGTCATTATGGAAGGTAGACTATTGTTGAGATTTTTATTATTCCAATTGATGGTAGCCTTCTCATTATGGAAGGTAGTTTTTTGTCGAGATTTTTGTTACTCCAATGGACGGTAGTCTTGTCAATATGGAAGATAGTCTGTTATGGAGATTTTTGTTACCCCAATGGATTTAGCTTTGTCATTATGGAAGGTAGTTTGTTTTCGAGATTTTTGTTACTCCAATGGATGGTAGCCTTGTCATTATGGAAGGTAGTCTGTCGTCCAGATTTTTGTTACTTTAATAAATGGTAGCCTTGTCATTATGGAAGGTAGTCTATTGTCGAGATTTTTGTTACTCCAATGGATGGTAGACTTGTTATTATGGAAGGTAGTCTGTTTTCGAGAGTTTTTTTACTCTAGTGGATGGTAACCTTATTATTATGGAAGGTAGTCTATTTTCGACATTTTTGTTACTCCAATGGATGGTAGCCTTGTAATTAGGGAAGGTAGTCTCTTATGGAGATTTTTGTTACTCCAATGGATGATAGCCTTGTCATTATGGAAGGTAGTCTATTGTCGAGATTTTTGTTACTCCAATGGATGGTAGCCTTGTCATTATGGAAGGTAGTCTGTTATCGATACCTTTGTTACTCCAATGGATGATAGCCTTATCATTATGGAAGGTAGTCTATTGTCGAGATTTTTGTTACTCCAATGGATGGTAGCCTTGTCATTATGGAAGGTAGTTTGTTGTTGAGATGTCTGTTACTCTAATGGATTATTTACTTGTCATTATGTAAGATAGTTTGTTGTTCAGATTTTAGTTACGTCAATGCATGGTAGCCTTATCAATATAGAAGGTAGTCTATTGTTCATATTTTGGTTACTCCAATGGATGTTTGCCTTGTCATTATGGAAGGTAGTCTATTGTCGAGATTTTTGTTACTCCAATGGATCCTAGCCTTGTCATTATGGAATGTAGTCTGTCGTTGTGATTTTTGTCACTCCAATGGATGGTAGCCTTGTCACTATGGAAGGTAGTCTGTTGTTCATATTTTTGTTACTCCAATGGATGGTAGCCTTGTCATTATGGAAGGTAGTCTGTTGTCGAGATTTTTGTTACTCCAATGGATGGTATCCGTGTCATTATGGAAGGTAGTCTGTCATCCAAATTTTTGTTACTTTAATGAATGGTATCCTTGTCATTATGGAAGGTAGTCTATTGTCGAGATTTTTGTTACTTCAATGGATGGTAGCCTTGTCATTATGGAAGGTTGTCTGTTGTCGATATTTTTGTTACTCTAATGGATGGTAGCCTTGTTATTATGAAAGGTACTCTGTTTTCGAGATTTTTGTTACTCCAATGGATGGTAGCCTTATCATTAAGGAAGGTAGTCTGTTTTCGAGATTTTTCTTACTCCAATGGATGGTAGCCATGTAATTAGGGAAGGTAGTCTGTTATCGAGATTTTTGATACTACAATGGATGGTAGCCTTGTCATTATGGAAGGTAGTCTGTTGTCGAGATTTTGGTTACTACAATGGATGGTTGCCTTGTCATTATGGAACATAGTCTATAGTAGATATTTTTGTTACTCTAATGCATGGTAGCCTTGTCACTATGGAAGGTAGTCTGTTGTTTATATTTTTGTTACTCTAATGGATGGTAGCCTTCACATTATGAAAGGTAGTCTGTTTTCGAGATTTTTATTACTCCAATGGATGGTATCGTTGTCATTATGGATGGTAGTCTATTGTCAAGATTTTTGTTATTCCAATGGATTGTAGCCATGCCATTACGAAACATAGTCTGTTGTCGATGTTTTTGTTACTCCAATGGATGGTAGCCTTGTAATTAGGGAAGGTAGTCTATTATCGAGATTTTTGTTACTATAATGGGTGGTAGCCTTGTCATTATGGAAAGTAGTCTGTTGTCGAGATTTTGGTTACTACAATGGATGGTTGCCTTTTCATTATGGAACATAGCCTATTTTAGAAATTTTTGTTATTCCAACGCATGGTAGCGTTGTAACTATAGAAGGTAGTCAGTTGTTCATATTTTTGTTACTCCAATGGATGGAAGCCTTGTCATTATGGAAGGTAGTCTATTGTCGAGATTTTTGTTACTCCAATGGATGGAAGCCTTATCATTATGGAAGGTAGTCTGTTGTTGATATTTTTGTTACTCTAATGGATGGTAGCCTTGTCATTATGTAACGTAGTATGTTTTCAATGTTTTTTTTACTCCAATGGATTGTAGCCTTGTCATTATGGAAGGTAGTCTGTTGTCGAGATTTTTGTCATTCCAATGGATGGTAGCCTTGTCATTATGGAAGGTAGTCTATTGTCGAGATTTTTGTTACTCCAATGGATCCTAGCCTTGTCATTATGGAAGGAAGTCTGTCGTTGTGATTTCTGTCACTCCAATGGATGGTAGCCTTGTCACTATGGAAGGTAGTCTGTTGTTCATATTTTTATTACTCCAATGGATGGTAGCCTTGTAATTATGGAAGGTAGTCTGTTGTCGAGATTTTTGTTATTCCAATGGATTGTAGCCTTGCTGTTGTGGAACATAGTCTGTTGTCGATGTTTTTGTTACTCCAATGGATGGTAGCCTTGTCATTATGGAAGGTAGTTTGTTTTCGAGATTTTTGTTACTCCAATGGATGGTAGCCTTGTCATTATGGAAAGTAGTCTGTCGTCCAGATTTTTGTTACTTTAATAAATGGTAGCATTGTCATTATGGAAGGTAGTCTATTGTCGAGATTTTTGTTACTCCAATGGATGGTAGCCTTGTTATTATGGAAGGTAGTATGTTTTCGAGATTTTTTTTACTCTAGTGGATGGTAGCCTTATTATTATGGAAGGTAGTCTATTTTCGACATTTTTGTTACTCCAATGGATGGTAGCCTTGTAATTAGGGAAGGTAGTCTGTTATGGAGATTTTTGTTATTACAATGGATTGTAGCCTTGTCATTATGGAAGGTAGTCTGTTCTCGAGATTTTGGTTACTACAATGGATGGTTACCTTTTCATTATGGAACATAGTCTATTGTAGCTATTTTTGTTACTCCAATGCATGGTAGCCTTATCACTAAGGAAGGTAGTCTATTGTTTATATTTTTGTTACTCCAATGGATGGTAGCCTTGTCATTATGGAAGGTAGTCTATTGTCAAGATTTTTTTTACTCCAATGGATGGTAGCCTTGTCATTATGGAAGGTTTTCTGTTGTCGAGATGTTTGTTACTCTAATGGATGGTAGCCTTGTCATTATGGAAGGTAGTCTGTTTTCGAGATTTTTGTAACTCTAATGGATGGTATCCTTGTCATTATGGAAGGTAGTCTGTTGTCGATATTTTTGTTACTCCAATGGACGGTAGCCTTGTCATTATCGAAGGTAGTCTATTGTCGAGATTTTTGTTACTCCAATGGATGTTAGCCTTGTCATTATGGAAGGTTGTCTGTTGTCGATATTTTTTTTACTCCAAAGGATGGTAGCCTTGTCATTATGGAACGTAGTCTGTTGTCGATGTTTTTGTTACTTCAATGGATGGTAGCCTTGTCATTATAGAAGGTAGTCTATTGTCGAGATTTTTGTTATTCCAATGGATGGTAGCCTTGTCATTATGGAAGGTAGTCTGTTGTCGATATTTTTGTTATTCCAATGGATGGTAGCCTTGTCATTATGGAAGGTAGTCTGTCGTTGTGATATCTGTCACTCCAATGGATGGTAGCCTTGTCACTATGGAAGGTAGTTTATTGTTCATATTTTTGTTACTCCAATGGATGGTAGCCTTGTCATTATGGAACGTAGTCTGTTGTCGAGGTTTTTGTTACTCCAACGGATGCTAGCCTTGTCATTATCGAAGGTAGTATGTCGGTGTGATTTTTGTCACTCCAATGGATGGTTGCCTTGTCACTATAGAAGGTAGTCTGTTGTTCATATTTTTGTTACTCCAATGAATGGTAGCCTTGTCACTATGGAAGGTAGTCTGGTGTTCATATTTTTGTTACTCCAATGTATGGTAGCCTTGTCATTATGGAAGGTAGTCTATTGTCGAGATTTTTGTTACTCAAAAGGATGGTAGCCTTGTCATTATGGAAGGTAGTCTGTTTTCAAGATTTTTGGTACTCCAATGGATGGTAGCCTTGTCATTACAGAAGGTAGTCTGTCGTTGTGATTTCTGTCACTCCGATGGGTGGTAGCCTTGTCACTATGAAGGGTAGTTTGTTATTCTTATTTTTGTTACTCCAATGGATGGTAGCCTTGTCATTACGGAAGGTAGTCTGTTGTCGATATTTTTGTTACTCCAATGGATGGTAGCGTTGTCATTATGGAAGGTAGTCTATTGTCGAGATTTTTTATTACTCCAATCGATGGTAGCCTTGTCATTATGGAAGTTAGTCTGTTTTCGAGATTTTTGTTACTCCAATGGATGGTAGCCTTGTAATTATGAAAGGGAGTCTGTTGTCGATATTTTTGTTTTTCCAATGGATGGTAGCCATGTCATTATGGAACGTAGTCTGTTGTCAATGTTTTTGTTACTCCGATAGATGGTAGCCTTGTCATTATGGAAGGTAGTCTGTTGTCAATATTTTTGTCATTCTAATGGATGGTAGGCTTGTCTTTATGGAAGGTAGTCTGTTGTCGAGATTTTTGTTACTCCAATGGATGCCAGCCTTGTCAATATCGAATGTAGTCTGTTGTCGATGTTTTTGTTACTCCAATGGATGGTAGCCTTGTCATTATTGAAGGTAGTATGTTGTCAAGATTTTTGTTATTCCAATGGAGGGTTGCCTTGTCACTATGGAAGGTAGTCTGTTGTCGAGATTTTTGTTACTCCAATGGATGCAAGCCTTGTCATTATGGAAGGTAGTCTGTCATTGTGATTTTTGTCACTCAAATGGATGGTAGCCTTGTCACTATGGAAGGTAGTCTGTTGTTCATATTTTTGTTACTCCAATGGATGGTAGCCTTGTAATTATAGAAGGTAGTCTATTGTCGAGATTTTTGTTACTCCAATGGATGGTAGCATTATCATTATGGAAGGTTGTCTGTTTTCAAGATTTTTGTTACTCCAATGGATGGTAGGCTTGTTATTATGGAAGGTAGTTTGTTGTCGAGATTTTTGTTATTCCATTGGAAAGTAGCCTTGTCATTATGGAAGGTAGTTTGTTGTCGAGATTTTTGTCATTCCAATGGATGGTAGGCTTGTCATTATGGAAGGTAGTCTGTTGTTTAGATTTTTGTTACTCCAATGGATTCTAGCCTTGTCAATATTGAATGTAGTCTATTGTCGATGTTTTTGTTACTTCAATGGATGGTAGCCCTGTCATTATTGAAGGTAGTATGTTGTCGATATTTTTGTTATTCCAATGGATGGTAGCCTTGTCACTATGGAAGGTAGTCTGTTGTCGAGATTTTTGTTACTCCAATGGATTCTAGCCTTTTCATTATGCAAGGTAGTCTATCGTTGTGATTTTTGTCACTCCAATAGATGGTAGCCATGTCACTATGGAAGGTAGTCTGTTATTCATATTTTTGTTACTCCAATGTATGGTAGCCTTGTCATTATCGAAGGTAGTCTATTGTCGAGATTTTTGATACTCCAATGGATGCTAGCCTTGTCATTATGGAAGGTTGTCTGTTGTCGAGATTTTTGTTATTCCAATGCATGGTAGCCTTTTCATTATGGAAGGTAGTTTGTTGTCGAGATTTTTGTTACTCCAATGGATGCTAGCCTTGTCATTATCGAAGGTAGTCTGTCGTTGTGATTTCTGTCGCTCTGATGGATGGTAGCCTTGTCACTATGAAGGGTAGTCTGTCGTTCTTATTTTTGTTACTCCAATGGATGGTAGCCTTGTCATTAGGGAAGGTAGTCTATTGTCGATATTTTTGTTACTCCAATGGATGGTAGCCTTGTCATTATGGAAGGTAGTCTATTGTCGAGATTTTTGATACTCCAATGGATGGTAGCCTTGTCATTATTGAAGGTAGTTTGTTTTCGAGAATTTTGTTACTCCGATGGATGGTAGTCTTGTCGTTATGAAAGGTAGTCTGTTGTGGATATTTTTGTTACTTCAATGTATGGTAGCCTTGTCATTATGGAAGGTAGTTTGTTGTCGAGATTTTTGTTACTCCATTGGATGCTAGCCTTGTCATTATGGAAGGTAGTCTGTCATTGTGATTTATGTCACTCCAATGAATGGTAGCCTTGTCACTATGGAAGGTAGTCTGGTTATCATATTTTTGTTACTCCATTGTATGGTAGCCTTGTCATTATCGAAGGTAGTCTATTGTCGAGATTTTAGATACTCCAATGGATGCTAGCCTTGTCATTATGGAAGGTTGTCTGTTGTCGAGATATTTGTTATTCCATTGCATGGTAGCCTTTTCATTATGGAAGGTAGTCTATTGTCGAGATTTGTGTTACTCCAATGGATGCTAGCCTTGTCATTATCGAAGGTAGTCTCTCATTGTGATTTCTGTCGCTCCGATGGATGGTAGCCTTGTCACTATGAAGGGTAGTCTGTCGTTCTTATTTTTGTTACTCCAATGGATGGTAGGCTTGTCATTAGGGAAGGTAGTCTGTTGTCGATATTTTTGTTACTCCAATGGATGGTAGCCTTGTCATTATGGAAGGTAGTTTATTGTCGAGATTTTTGATACTCCATTGGATGGTAGCCTTGTCATTATTGAAGGTAGTCTGTTTTCGAGAATTTTGTTACTCCGATGGATGGTAGTCTTGTCGTTATAAAAGGTAGTCTGTTGTGGATATTTTTGTTACTTCAATGTATGGTAGCCTTGTCATTATGGAAGGTAGTTTGTTGTCGAGATTTTTGTTACTCCATTGGATGCTAGCCTTGTCATTATGGAAGGTAGTCTGTCATTGTGATTTATGTCACTCCAATGAATGGTAGCCTTGTCACTATGGAAGGTAGTCTGGTTTTCATATTTTTGTTACTCCAATGTATGGTAGCCTTGTCATTATCGAAGGTAGTCTATTGTCGAGATTTTTGATACTCCAATGGATGATATCCTTATCATTATGGAAGGTTGTCTGTTGTCGAGATTTTTGTTACTCCAATGGATGCTAGCCTTGTCATTATCGAAGGTAGTCTGTCGTTGTGATTTATGTCACTCCGATGGATGGTAGCCTTGTCATTATGAAGGGTAGTCTGTCGTTCTTATTTTTGTTACTCCAATGGATGGTAGCCTTGTCATTAGGGAAGGTAGTCTGTTGTCGATATTTTTGTTACTCCAATGGATGGTAGCCTTGTCATTATGGAAGGTAGTCTATTGTCGAGATTTTTGATACTCCAATGGATGGTAGCCTTGTCATTATCGAAGGTAGTCTATTGTCAAGATTTTTGTTACTCCAATGGATGTTAGCCTTGTCATTATGGAAGGTTGTCTGTTGTCGATATTTTTTTTACTCCAAAGGATGGTAGCGTTGTCATTATGGAACGTAGTCTGTTGTCGATGTTTTTGTTACTTCAATGGATGGTAGACTTGTCATTATAGAAGGTAGTCTATTGTCGAGATTTTTGTTATTCCAATGGATGGTAGCCTTGTCATTATGGAAGGTAGTCTGTTGTCGATATTTTTGTTATTCCAATGGATGGTAGCCTTGTCATTATGGAAGGTAGTCTGTCGTTGTGATATCTGTCACTCCAATGGATGGTAGCCTTGTCACTATGAAAGGTAGTTTATTGTTCATATTTTTGTTACTCCAATGGATGGTAGCCTTGTCATTATGGAACGTAGTCTGTTGTCGAGGTTTTTGTTACTCCAACGGATGCTAGCCTTGTCATTATCGAAGGTAGTATGTCGGTGTGATTTTTGTCACTCCAATGGATGGTTGCCTTGTCACTATAGAAGGTAGTCTGTTGTTCATATTTTTGTTACTCCAATGAATGGTAGCCTTGTCACTATGGAAGGTAGTCTGGTGTTCATATTTTTGTTACTCCAATGTATGGTAGCCTTGTCATTATGGAAGGTAGTCTATTGTCGAGATTTTTGTTACTCAAAAGGATGGTAGCCTTGTCATTATGGAAGGTAGTCTGTTTTCAAGATTTTTGGTACTCCAATGGATGGTAGCCTTGTCATTACAGAAGGTAGTCTGTCGTTGTGATTTCTGTCACTCCGATGGATGGTAGCCTTGTCACTATGAAGGGTAGTTTGTTATTCTTATTTTTGTTACTCCAATGGATGGTAGCCTTGTCATTACGGAAGGTAGTCTGTTGTCGATATTTTTGTTACTCCAATGGATGGTAGCGTTGTCATTATGGAAGGTAGTCTATTGTCGAGATTTTTTATTACTCCAATCGATGGTAGCCTTGTCATTATGGAAGGTAGTCTGTTGTCAATATTTTTGTCATTCTAATGGATGGTAGGCTTGTCTTTATGGAAGGTAGTCTGTTGTCGAGATTTTTGTTACTCCAATGGATGCCAGCCTTGTCAATATCGAATGTAGTCTGTTGTCGATGTTTTTGTTACTCCAATGGATGGTAGCCTTGTCATTATTGAAGGTAGTATGTTGTCAAGATTTTTGTTATTCCAATGGAGGGTTGCCTTGTCACTATGGAAGGTAGTCTGTTGTCGAGATTTTTGTTACTCCAATGGATGCTAGCCTTGTCATTATGGAAGGTAGTCTGTCATTGTGATTTTTGTCACTCCAATGGATGGTAGCCTTGTCACTATGGAAGGTAGTCTGTTGTTCATATTTTTGTTACTCCAATGGATGGTAGCCTTGTAATTATATAAGGTAGTCTATTGTCGAGATTTTTGTGACTCCAATGGATGGTAGCATTATCATTATGGAAGGTTGTCTATTTTCAAGATTTTTGTTACTCCAATGGATGGTAGGCTTGTCATTATGGAAGGTAGTTTGTTGTCGAGATTTTTGTTATTCCAGTGGAAAGTAGCCTTGTCATTATGGAAGGTAGTTTGTTGTCGAGATTTTTGTCATTCCAATGGATGGTAGGCTTGTCATTATGGAAGGTAGTCTGTTGTTTAGATTTTTGTTACTCCAATGGATTCTAGCCTTGTCAATATTGAATGTAGTCTATTGTCGATGTTTTTGTTACTTCAATGGATGGTAGCCCTGTCATTATTGAAGGTAGTATGTTGTCGATATTTTTGTTATTCCAATGGATGGTAGCCTTGTCACTATGGAAGGTAGTCTGTTGTCGAGATTTTTGTTACTCCAATGGATTCTAGCCTTGTCATTATGCAAGGTAGTCTATCGTTGTGATTTTTGTCACTCCAATAGATGGTAGCCATGTCACTATGGAAGGTAGTCTGTTATTCATATTTTTGTTACTCCAATGTATGGTAGCCTTGTCATTATCGAAGGTAGTCTATTGTCGAGATTTTTGATACTCCAATGGATGCTAGCCTTGTCATTATGGAAGGTTGTCTGTTGTCGAGATTTTTGTTATTCCAATGCATGGTAGCCTTTTCATTATGGAAGGTAGTCTGTTGTCGAGATTTTTGTTACTCCAATGGATGCTAGCCTTGTCATTATCGAAGGTAGTCTGTTGTTGTGATTTCTGTCGCTCCGATGGATGGTAGCCTTGTCATTATTGAAGGTAGTCTGTTTTCGAGAATTTTGTTACTCCGATGGATGGTAGTCTTGTCGTTATGAAAGGTAGTCTGTTGTGGATATTTTTGTTACTTCAATGTATGGTAGCCTTGTCATTATGGAAGGTAGTTTGTTGTCGAGATTTTTGTTACTCCATTGGATGCTAGCGTTGTCATTATGGAAGGTAGTCTGTCATTGTGATTTATGTCACTCCAATGAATGGTAGCCTTGTCACTATGGAAGGTAGTCTGGTTTTCATATTTTTGTTACTCCATTGTATGGTAGCCTTGTCATTATCGAAGGTAGTCTATTGTCGAGATTTTTGATACTCCAATGGATGCTAGCCTTGTCATTATGGAAGGTTGTCTGTTGTCGAGATATTTGTTATTCCATTGCATGGTAGCCTTTTCATTATGGAAGGTAGTCTATTGTCGAGATTTTTGTTACTCCAATGGATGCTAGCCTTGTCATTATCGAAGGTAGTCTGTCATTGTGATTTCTGTCGCTCCGATGGATGGTAGCCTTGTCACTATGAAGGGTAGTCTGTCGTTCTTATTTTTGTTACTCCAATGGATGGTAGCCTTGTCATTAGGGAAGGTAGTCTGTTGTCGATATTTTTGTTACTCCAATGGATGGTAGCCTTGTCATTATGGAAGGTAGTTTATTGTCGAGATTTTTGATACTCCAATGGATGGTAGCCTTGTCATTATTGAAGGTAGTCTGTTTTCGAGAATTTTGTTACTCTGATGGATGGAAGTCTTGTCGTTATGAAAGGTAGTCTGTTGTGGATATTTTTGTTACTTCAATGTATGGTAGCCTTGTCATTATGGAAGGTAGTTTGTTGTCGAGATTTTTGTTACTCCATTGGATGCTAGCCTTGTCATTATGGAAGGTAGTATGTCATTGTGATTTATGTCACTCCAATGAATGGTAGCCTTGTCACTATGGAAGGTAGTCTGGTTTTCATATTTTTGTTACTCCAATGTATGGTAGCCTTGTCATTATCGAAGGTAGTCTATTGTCGAGATTTTTGATACTCCAATGGATGATATCCTTGTCATTATGGAAGGTTGTCTGTTGTCGAGATTTTTGTTATTCCATTGCATGGTAGCCTTTTCAATATGGAAGGTAGTCTGTTTTCGAGATTTTTGTTACTCCAATGGATGCTAGCCTTGTCATTATCGAAGGTAGTCTGTCGTTGTGATTTCTGTCGCTCCGATGGATGGTAGCCTTGTCATTATGAAGGGTAGTCTGTCGTTCTTATTTTTGTTACTCCAATGGATGGTAGCCTTGTCATTAGGGAAGGTAGTCTGTTGTCGATATTTTTGTTACTCCAATGGATGGTAGCCTTGTCATTATGGAAGGTAGTCTATTGTCGAGATTTTTGATACTCCAATGGATGGTAGCCTTGTCATTATCGAAGGTAGTCTATTGTCGAGATTTTTGTTACTCCAATGGATGTTAGCCTTGTCATTATGGAAGGTTGTCTGTTGTCGATATTTTTTTTACTCCAAAGGATGGTAGCCTTGTCATTATGGAACGTAGTCTGTTGTCGATGTTTTTGTTACTTCAATGGATGGTAGCCTTGTCATTATAGAAGGTAGTCTATTGTCGAGATTTTTGTTATTCCAATGGATGGTAGCCTTGTCATTATGGAAGGTAATCTGTTGTCGATATTTTTGTTATTCCAATGGATGGTAGCCTTGTCATTATGGAAGGTAGTCTGTCGTTGTGATATCTGTCACTCCAATGGATGGTAGCATTGTCACTATGGAAGGTAGTTTATTGTTCATATTTTTGTTACTCCAATGGATGGTAGCCTTGTCATTATGGAACGTAGTCTGTTGTCGAGGTTTTTGTTACTCCAACAGATGCTAGCCTTGTCATTATCGAAGGTAGTATGTCGGTGTGATTTTTGTCACTCCAATGGATGGTTGCCTTGTCACTATAGAAGGTAGTCTGTTGTTCATATTTTTGTTACTCCAATGAATGGTAGCCTTGTCACTATGGAAGGTAGTCTGGTGTTCATATTTTTGTTACTCCAATGTATGGTAGCCTTGTCATTATGGAAGGTAGTCTATTGTCGAGATTTTTGTTACTCAAAAGGATGGTAGCCTTGTCATTATGGAAGGTAGTCTGTTTTCAAGATTTTTGGTACTCCAATGGATGGTAGCCTTGTCATTACAGAAGGTAGTCTGTCGTTGTGATTTCTGTCACTCCGATGGATGGTAGCCTTGTCACTATGAAGGGTAGTTTGTTATTCTTATTTTTGTTACTCCAATGGATGGTAGCCTTGTCATTACGGAAGGTAGTCTGTTGTCGATATTTTTGTTACTCCAATGGATGGTAGCGTTGTCATTATGGAAGGTAGTCTATTGTCGAGATTTTTTATTACTCCAATCGATGGTAGCCTTGTCATTATGGAAGTTAGTCTGTTTTCGAGAGTTTTGTTACTCCAATGGATGGTAGCCTTGTAATTATGAAAGGGAGTCTGTTGTCGATATTTTTGTTTTTCCAATGGATGGTAGCCATGTCATTATGGAACGTAGTCTGTTGTCAATGTTTTTGTTACTCCGATGGATGGTAGCCTTGTCATTATGGAAGGTAGTCTGTTGTCAATATTTTTGTCATTCTAATGGATGGTAGGCTTGTCTTTATGGAAGGTAGTCTGTTGTCGAGATTTTTGTTACTCCAATGGATGCCAGCCTTGTCAATATCGAATGTAGTCTGTTGTCGATGTTTTTGTTACTCCAATGGATGGTAGCCTTGTCATTATTGAAGGTAGTATGTTGTCAAGATTTTTGTTATTCCAATGGAGGGTTGCCTTGTCACTATGGAAGGTAGTCTGTTGTCGAGATTTTTGTTACTCCAATGGATGCTAGCCTTGTCATTATGGAAGGTAGTCTGTCATTGTGATTTTTGTCACTCCAATGGATGGTAGCCTTGTCACTATGGAAGGTAGTCTGTTGTTCATATTTTTGTTACTCCAATGGATGGTAGCCTTGTAATTATAGAAGGAAGTCTATTGTCGAGATTTTTGTTACTCCAATGGATGGTAGCATTATCATTATGGAAGGTTGTCTGTTTTCAAGATTTTTGTTACTCCAATGGATGGTAGGCTTGTCATTATGGAAGGTAGTTTGTTGTCGAGATTTTTGTTATTCCAGTGGAAAGTAGCCTTGTCATTATGGAAGGTAGTTTGTTGTCGAGATTTTTGTCATTCCAATGGATGGTAGGCTTGTCATTATGGAAGGTAGTCTGTTGTTTAGATTTTTGTTACTCCAATGGATTCTAGCCTTGTCAATATTGAATGTAGTCTATTGTCGATGTTTTTGTTACTTCAATGGATGGTAGCCCTGTCATTATTGAAGGTAGTATGTTGTCGATATTTTTGTTATTCCAATGGATGGTAGCCTTGTCACTATGGAAGGTAGTCTGTTGTCGAGATTTTTGTTACTCCAATGGATTCTAGCCTTGTCATTATGCAAGGTAGTCTATCGTTGTGATTTTTGTCACTCCAATAGATGGTAGCCATGTCACTATGGAAGGTAGTCTGTTATTCATATTTTTGTTACTCCAATGTATGGTAGCCTTGTCATTATCGAAGGTAGTCTATTGTCGAGATTTTTTATACTCCAATGGATGCTAGCCTTGTCATTATGGAAGGTTGTCTGTTGTCGAGATTTTTGTTATTCCAATGCATGGTAGCCTTTTCATTATGGAAGGTAGTCTGTTGTCGAGATTTTTGTTACTCCAATGGATACTAGCCTTGCCATTATCGAAGGTAGTCTGTCGTTGTGATTTCTGTCGCTCCGATGGATGGTAGCCTTGTCATTATGAAGGGTAGTTTGTCGTTCTTATTTTTGTTACTCCAATGGATGGTAGCCTTGTCATTAGGGAAGGTAGTCTGTTGTCGACATTTTTGTTACTCCAATGGATGGTAGCCTTGTCATTATGGAAGGTAGTCTATTGTCGAGATTTTTGATACTCCAATGGATGGTAGCCTTGTCATTATTGAAGGTAGTCTGTTTTTGAGAATTTTGTTACTCCGATGGATGGTAGTCTTGTCGTTATGAAAGGTAGTCTGTTGTGGATATTTTTGTTACTTCAATGTATGGTAGCCTTGTCATTATGGAAGGTAGTTTGTTGTCGAGATTTTTGTTACTCCATTGGATGCTAGCCTTGTCATTATGGAAGGTAGTCTGTCATTGTGATTTATGTCACTCCAATGAATGGTAGCCTTGTCACTATGGAAGGTAGTTTGGTTTTCATATTTTTGTTACTCCATTGTATGGTAGCCTTGTCATTATCGAAGGTAGTCTATTGTCGAGATTTTTGATACTCCAATGGATGCTAGCCTTGTCATTATGGAAGGTTGTCTGTTGTCGAGATATTTGTTATTCCATTGCATGGTAGCCTTTTCATTATGGAAGGTAGTCTATTGTCGAGATTTTTGTTACTCCAATGGATGCTAGCCTTGTCATTATCGAAGGTAGTCTGTCATTGTGATTTCTGTCGCTCCGATGGATGGTAGCCTTGTCACTATGAAGGGTAGTCTGTCGTTCTTATTTTTGTTACTCCAATGGATGGTAGCCTTGTCATTAGGGAAGGTAGTCTGTTGTCGATATTTTTGTTACTCCAATGGATGGTAGCCTTGTCATTATGGAAGGTAGTTTATTGTCGAGATTTTTGATACTCCAATGGATGGTAGCCTTGTCATTATTGAAGGTAGTCTGTTTTCCAGAATTTTGTTACTCCGATGGATGGTAGTCTTGTCCTTATGAAAGGTAGTCTGTTGTGGATATTTTTGTTACTTCAATGTATGGTAGCCTTGTCATTATGGAAGGTAGTTTGTTGTCGAGATTTTTGTTACTCCATTGGATGCTAGCCTTGTCATTATGGAAGGTAGTCTGTCATTGTGATTTATGTCACTCCAATGAATGGTAGCCTTGTCACTATGGAAGGTAGTCTGGTTTTCATATTTTTGTTACTCCAATGTATGGTAGCCTTGTCATTATCGAAGGTAGTCTATTGTCGAGATTTTTGATACTCCAATGGATGATATCCTTGTCATTATGGAAGGTTGTCTGTTGTCGAGATTTTTGTTATTCCATTACATGGTAGCCTTTTCATTATGGAAGGTAGTCTGTTGTCGAGATTTTTGTTACTCCAATGGATGCTAGCCTTGTCATTATCGAAGGTAGTCTGTCGTTGTGATTTCTGTCGCTCCGATGGATGGTAGCCTTGTCATTATGAAGGGTAGTCTGTCGTTCTTATTTTTGTTACTCCAATGGATGGTAGCCTTGTCATTAGGGAAGGTAGTCTGTTGTCGATATTTTTGTTACTCCAATGGATGGTAGCCTTGTCATTATGGAAGGTAGTCTATTGTCGAGATTTTTGATACTCCAATGGATGGTAGCCTTGTCATTATTGAAGGTAGTCTGTTTTCGAGAATTTTGTTACTCCGATGGATGGTAGCCTTGTCGTTATGAAAGGTAGTCTGTTGTCGATATTTTTGTTTTTCCAATGGATGGTAGCCTTGTCATTATGGAACATAGTTTGTTGTCAATGTTTTTGTTACTCCGATCGATGGTAGCCTTGTCATTATGGAAGGTAGTCTGTCATTGTGATTTATGTCACTCCAATGAATGGTAGCCTTGTCACTATGGAAGGTAGTCTGGTGTTCATGTTTTTGTTACTCAAATGTATGGTAGCCTTGTCATTATAGAAGGTAGTCTATTGTCGAGATTTTTGTTACTCCAATGGATGCTAGGCTTGTCATTATGGAAGGTAGTTTGTTGTCGAGATTTTTGTTACTCCAATGGATGCTAGCCTTGTCATTATGGAAGGTAGTCTGTCATTGTGATTTATGTCACTCCAATGAATGGTAGCCTTGTCACTATGGAAGGTAGTTTGGTGTTCATATTTTTGTTACTCCAATGTATGGTAGCCTTGTCATTATGGAAGGTAGTCTATTGTCGAGATTTTTGTTACTCCAAATGTTGTCTGTTGTCGATATTTTTGTTATTCCAATGGATGATAGCCTTGTCATTATGGAAGGTAGTCTATTTTCGAGATTTTTGTTACTCCAATCGATGGTAGCCTTGTCATTATGAAAGGTAGTCTTTTGTCGATATTTTTGTTTTTCCAATGGATGGTAGCCTTGTCATTATGGAACGTAGTATGTTGTCAATGTTTTTGTTACTCCGATGGATGGTAGATTTGTCATTATGGAAGGTAGTCTGTTGTCGATATTTTTGTCATTCCAATGGATGATAGGCTTGTCTTTATGGAAGGTAGTCTGTTGTCGAGATTTTTGTTACTCCAATGGATGCTAGCCTTGTCAATATTGAATGTAGTCTGTTGTCGATGTTTTTGTTACTCAAATGGATTGTAGCCTTGTCATTATTGAAGGTAGTATGTTGTTCATATTTTTGTTACTCCAATGGATGGTAGCATTATAATTATGGAAAGTTGTCTGTTTTCAAGATTTTTGTTACTCCAATGCAGGGTAGGCTTGTCATTATGGAAGGTAGTCTGTTGTCGAGATTTTAGTTATTCCAATTAATGGTAGTCTTGTCAATATGGAAGGTAGTCTGTTGTGGATATTTTTGTTACTCCAATGGATGGTAGCCTTGTCATTATGGAAGGTAGTCTATTGTCGAGATTTTTGTTACTCCAAAGGATGCTAGCCTTGTCATTATGGAATGTTGTCTGTTGTCGATATTTTTGTTATTCCAATGGATGGTAGCCTTGTCATTATGGAAGGTAGTCTATTTTCGAGATTTTTGTTACTCCAATGGATGGTAGCCTTGTCATTATGAAAGGTAGTCTGTTGTCGATATTTTTGTTTTTCCAATGGATGGTAGCCTTGTCATTATGGAACGTAGTCTGTTGTCAATGTTTTTGTTACTCCGATGGATGGTAGATTTGTCATTATGGAAGGTAGTATGTTGTCGATATTTTTGTCATTCCAATGGATGATAGGCTTGTCTTTATGGAAGATAGTCTGTTGTCGAGATTTTTGTTACTCAAATGGATGGCAGCCTTGTCAATATCGAATGTAGTCTGTTGTCGATGTTTTTGTTACTCAAATGGATGGTAGCATTATAATTATGGAAGGTTATCTGTTTTCAAGAATTTTGTTACTCCAATGGAGGGTAGGCTTGTCATTATGGAAGGTAGTCTGTTGTCGAGATTTTTGTTATTCCAATGGATAGTAGTCTTGTCAATATGGAAGGTAGTCTGTTGTGGATATTTTTTTTACTCCAATGGATGGTAGCCTTGTCATTATGGAAGGTAGTCTGTTGTCGAGATTTTTGTTACTCCAATGGATGGTAGCCTTGTCATTATGGAAGGTAGTCTATTGTCGAGATTTTTGATACTCCAATGGATGGTAGCCTTGTCATTATTGAAGGTAGTCTGTTTTCGAGAATTTTGTTACTCCGATGGATGGTAGTCTTGTCGTTATGAAAGGTAGTCTGTTGTGGATATTTTTGTTACTTCAATGTATGGTAGCCTTGTCATTATGGAAGGTAGTTTGTTGTCGAGATTTTTGTTACTCCATTGGATGCTAGCCTTGTCATTATGGAAGGTAGTCTGTCATTGTGATTTATGTCACTCCAATGAATGGTAGCCTTGTCACTATGGAAGGTAGTCTGGTTTTCATATTTTTGTTACTCCATTGTATGGTAGCCTTGTCATTATCGAAGGTAGTCTATTGTCGAGATTTTTGATACTCCAATGGATGCTAGCCTTGTCATTATGGAAGGTTGTCTGTTGTCGAGATATTTGTTATTCCATTGCATGGTAGCCTTTTCATTATGGAAGGTAGTCTATTGTCGAGATTTTTGTTACTCCAATGGATGCTAGCCTTGTCATTATCGAAGGTAGTCTGTCATTGTGATTTCTGTCGCTCCGATGGATGGTAGCCTTGTCACTATGAAGGGTAGTCTGTCGTTCTTATTTTTGTTACTCCAATGGATGGTAGCCTTGTCATTAGGGAAGGTAGTCTGTTGTCGATATTTTTGTTACTCCAATGGATGGTAGCCTTGTCATTATGGAAGGTAGTTTATTGTCGAGATTTTTGATACTCCAATGGATGGTAGCCTTGTCATTATTGAAGGTAGTCTGTTTTCCAGAATTTTGTTACTCCGATGGATGGTAGTCTTGTCCTTATGAAAGGTAGTCTGTTGTGGATATTTTTGTTACTTCAATGTATGGTAGCCTTGTCATTATGGAAGGTAGTTTGTTGTCGAGATTTTTGTTACTCCATTGGATGCTAGCCTTGTCATTATGGAAGGTAGTCTGTCATTGTGATTTATGTCACTCCAATGAATGGTAGCCTTGTCACTATGGAAGGTAGTCTGGTTTTCATATTTTTGTTACTCCAATGTATGTTAGCCTTGTCATTATCGAAGGTAGTCTATTGTCGAGATTTTTGATACTCCAATGGATGATATCCTTGTCATTATGGAAGGTTGTCTGTTGTCCAGATTTTTGTTATTCCATTACATGGTAGCCTTTTCATTATGGAAGGTAGTCTGTTGTCGAGATTTTTGTTACTCCAATGGATGCTAGCCTTGTCATTATCGAAGGTAGTCTGTCGTTGTGATTTCTGTCGCTCCGATGGATGGTAGCCTTGTCATTATGAAGGGTAGTCTGTCGTTCTTATTTTTTTTACTCCAATGGATGGTAGCCTTGTCATTAGGGAAGGTAGTCTGTTGTCGACATTTTTGTTACTCCAATGGATGGTAGCCTTGTCATTATGGAAGGTAGTCTATTGTCGAGATTTTTGATACTCCAATGGATGGTAGCCTTGTCATTATTGAAGGTAGTCTGTTTTCGAGAATTTTGTTACTCCGATGGATGGTAGTCTTGTCGTTATGAAAGGTAGTCTGTTGTGGATATTTTTGTTACTTCAATGTATGGTAGCCTTGTCATTATGGAAGGTAGTTTGTTGTCGAGATTTTTGTTACTCCATTGGATGCTAGCCTTGTCATTATGGAAGGTAGTCTGTCATTGTGATTTATGTCACTCCAATGAATGGTAGCCTTGTCACTATGGAAGGTAGTCTGGTTTTCATATTTTTGTTACTCCATTGTATGGTAGCCTTGTCATTATCGAAGGTAGTCTATTGTCGAGATTTTTGATACTCCAATGGATGCTAGCCTTGTCATTATGGAAGGTTGTCTGTTGTCGAGATATTTGTTATTCCATTGCATGGTAGCCTTTTCATTATGGAAGGTAGTCTATTGTCGAGATTTTTGTTACTCCAATGGATGCTAGCCTTGTCATTATCGAAGGTAGTCTGTCATTGTGATTTCTGTCGCTCCGATGGATGGTAGCCTTGTCACTATGAAGGGTAGTCTGTCGTTCTTATTTTTGTTACTCCAATGGATGGTAGCCTTGTCATTAGGGAAGGTAGTCTGTTGTCGATATTTTTGTTACTCCAATGGATGGTAGCCTTGTCATTATGGAAGGTAGTTTATTGTCGACATTTTTGATACTCCAATGGATGGTAGCCTTGTCATTATTGAAGGTAGTCTGTTTTCCAGAATTTTGTTACTCCGATGGATGGTAGTCTTGTCCTTATGAAAGGTAGTCTGTTGTGGATATTTTTGTTACTTCAATGTATGGTAGCCTTGTCATTATGGAAGGTAGTTTGTTGTCGAGATTTTTGTTACTCCATTGGATGCTAGCCTTGTCATTATGGAAGGTAGTCTGTCATTGTGATTTATGTCACTCCAATGAATGGTAGCCTTGTCACTATGGAAGGTAGTCTGGTTTTCATATTTTTGTTACTCCAATGTATGGTAGCCTTGTCATTATCGAAGGTAGTCTATTGTCGAGATTTTTGATACTCCAATGGATGATATCCTTGTCATTATGGAAGGTTGTCTGTTGTCGAGATTTTTGTTATTCCATTACATGGTAGCCTTTTCATTATGGAAGGTAGTCTGTTGTCGAGATTTTTGTTACTCCAATGGATGCTAGCCTTGTCATTATCGAAGGTAGTCTGTCGTTGTGATTTCTGTCGCTCCGATGGATGGTAGCCTTGTCATTATGAAGGGTAGTCTGTCGTTCTTATTTTTTTTACTCCAATGGATGGTAGCCTTGTCATTAGGGAAGGTAGTCTGTTGTCGACATTTTTGTTACTCCAATGGATGGTAGCCTTGTCATTATGGAAGGTAGTCTATTGTCGAGATTTTTGATACTCCAATGGATGGTAGCCTTGTCATTATTGAAGGTAGTCTGTTTTCGAGAATTTTGTTACTCCGATGGATGGTAGTCTTGTCGTTATGAAAGGTAGTCTGTTGTGGATATTTTTGTTACTTCAATGTATGGTAGCCTTGTCATTATGGAAGGTAGTTTGTTGTCGAGATTTTTGTTACTCCATTGGATGCTAGCCTTGTCATTATGGAAGGTAGTCTGTCATTGTGATTTATGTCACTCCAATGAATGGTAGCCTTGTCACTATGGAAGGTAGTCTGGTTTTCATATTTTTGTTACTCCATTGTATGGTAGCCTTGTCATTATCGAAGGTAGTCTATTGTCGAGATTTTTGATACTCCAATGGATGCTAGCCTTGTCATTATGGAAGGTTGTCTGTTGTCGAGATATTTGTTATTCCATTGCATGGTAGCCTTTTCATTATGGAAGGTAGTCTATTGTCGAGATTTTTGTTACTCCAATGGATGCTAGCCTTGTCATTATCGAAGGTAGTCTGTCATTGTGATTTCTGTCGCTCCGATGGATGGTAGCCTTGTCACTATGAAGGGTAGTCTGTCGTTCTTATTTTTGTTACTCCAATGGATGGTAGCCTTGTCATTAGGGAAGGTAGTCTGTTGTCGATATTTTTGTTACTCCAATGGATGGTAGCCTTGTCATTATGGAAGGTAGTTTATTGTCGAGATTTTTGATACTCCAATGGATGGTAGCCTTGTCATTATTGAAGGTAGTCTGTTTTCCAGAATTTTGTTACTCCGATGGATGGTAGTCTTGTCCTTATGAAAGGTAGTCTGTTGTGGATATTTTTGTTACTTCAATGTATGGTAGCCTTGTCATTATGGAAGGTAGTTTGTTGTCGAGATTTTTGTTACTCCATTGGATGCTAGCCTTGTCATTATGGAAGGTAGTCTGTCATTGTGATTTATGTCACTCCAATGAATGGTAGCCTTGTCACTATGGAAGGTAGTCTGGTTTTCATATTTTTGTTACTCCAATGTATGGTAGCCTTGTCATTATCGAAGGTAGTCTATTGTCGAGATTTTTGATACTCCAATGGATGATATCCTTGTCATTATGGAAGGTTGTCTGTTGTCGAGATTTTTGTTATTCCATTACATGGTAGCCTTTTCATTATGGAAGGTAGTCTGTTGTCGAGATTTTTGTTACTCCAATGGATGCTAGCCTTGTCATTATCGAAGGTAGTCTATCGTTGTGATTTCTGTCGCTCCGATGGATGGTAGCCTTGTCATTATGAAGGGTAGTCTGTCGTTCTTATTTTTGTTACTCCAATGGATGGTAGCCTTGTCATTAGGGAAGGTAGTCTGTTGTCGATATTTTTGTTACTCCAATGGATGGTAGCCTTGTCATTATGGAAGGTAGTCTATTGTCGAGATTTTTGATACTCCAATGGATGGTAGCCTTGTCATTATTGAAGGTAGTCTGTTTTCGAGAATTTTGTTACTCCGATGGATGGTAGCCTTGTCGTTATGAAAGGTAGTCTGTTGTCGATATTTTTGTTTTTCCAATGGATGGTAGCCTTGTCATTATGGAACATAGTTTGTTGTCAATGTTTTTGTTACTC
Source organism: Vicia faba (assembly GCA_948472305.1). Lineage (NCBI taxonomy): Eukaryota > Viridiplantae > Streptophyta > Magnoliopsida > Fabales > Fabaceae > Vicia > Vicia faba. The sequence continues at coordinate 560,610,845 of OX451739.1, forward strand.
CGATCGATGGTAGCCTTGTCATTATGGAAGGTAGTCTGTCATTGTGATTTATGTCACTCCAATGAATGGTAGCCTTGTCACTATGGAAGGTAGTCTGGTGTTCATGTTTTTGTTACTCCAATGTATGGTAGCCTTGTCATTATGGAAGGTAGTCTATTGTCGAGATTTTTGTTACTCCAAATGTTGTCTGTTGTCGATATTTTTGTTATTCCAATGGATGATAGCCTTGTCATTATGGAAGGTAGTCTATTTTCGAGATTTTTGTTACTCCAATCGATGGTAGCCTTGTCATTATGAAAGGTAGTCTTTTGTCGATATTTTTGTTTTTCCAATGGATGGTAGCCTTGTCATTATGGAACGTAGTATGTTGTCAATGTTTTTGTTACTCCGATGGATGGTAGATTTGTCATTATGGAAGGTAGTCTGTTGTCGATATTTTTGTCATTCCAATGGATGATAGGCTTGTCTTTATGGAAGGTAGTCTGTTGTCGAGATTTTTGTTACTCCAATGGATGCTAGCCTTGTCAATATTGAATGTAGTCTGTTGTCGATGTTTTTGTTACTCAAATGGATTGTAGCCTTGTCATTATTGAAGGTAGTATGTTGTTCATATTTTTGTTACTCCAATGGATGGTAGCATTATAATTATGGAAAGTTGTCTGTTTTCAAGATTTTTGTTACTCCAATGCAGGGTAGGCTTGTCATTATGGAAGGTAGTCTGTTGTCGAGATTTTAGTTATTCCAATTAATGGTAGTCTTGTCAACATGGAAGGTAGTCTGTTGTGGATATTTTTGTTACTCCAAAGGATGGTAGCCTTGTCATTATGGAAGGTAGTCTATTGTCGAGATTTTTGTTACTCCAAAGGATGCTAGCCTTGTCATTATGGAATGTTGTCTGTTGTCGATATTTTTGTTATTCCAATGGATGGTAGCCTTGTCATTATGGAAGGTAGTCTATTTTCGAGATTTTTGTTACTCCAATGGATGGTAGCCTTGTCATTATGAAAGGTAGTCTGTTGTCGATATTTTTGTTTTTCCAATGGATGGTAGCCTTGTCATTATGGAACGTAGTCTGTTGTCAATGTTTTTGTTACTCCGATGGATGGTAGATTTGTCATTATGGAAGGTAGTATGTTGTCGATATTTTTGTCATTCCAATGGATGATAGGCTTGTCTTTATGGAAGATAGTCTGTTGTCGAGATTTTTGTTACTCAAATGGATGGCAGCCTTGTCAATATCGAATGTAGTCTGTTGTCGATGTTTTTGTTACTCAAATGGATGGTAGCATTATAATTATGGAAGGTTGTCTGTTTTCAAGAATTTTGTTACTCCAATGGAGGGTAGGCTTGTCATTATGGAAGGTAGTCTGTTGTCGAGATTTTTGTTATTCCAATGGATAGTAGTCTTGTCAATATGGAAGGTAGTCTGTTGTGGATATTTTTTTTACTCCAATGGATGGTAGCCTTGTCATTATGGAAGGTAGTCTGTTGTCGAGATTTTTGTTACTCCAATGGATGCTAGCCTTGTCATTATGGATGGTAGCCTTGTCATTATGGAACGTAGTCTGTTGTCGATATTTTTGTCATTCCAATGGATGGTAGGCTTGTCTTTATGGAAGGTAGTTTGTTTTCGAGATTTTTGTTATTCCATTGGATGGTAGCCTTGTCATTATGGAAGGTAGTCTGGTCTCGAGATTTTTGTTATTCCAATGGAGGTAGCCTTGTCATTATGGAGGGTAGTCTATTGTCAATATTTTTGTTATTCCAATGGATGGTAGCTGTGTCATTATGGAAGGTAGTCTGTTGTCGATATTTTTGTTATTCCAATGGATGTTAGCCTTGTCATTATGGAAGGTAGTTTGTTGTCAAGATTTTTGTTACTGCATTGGATGGTAGCCTTGTCATTATAGAAGGTAGTCTGTTGGCGAGATTTTTGTTACTACAATGGATGGTAGCCTTGTCATTATGGAAGGTAGTCTCTTGTTGATATTTTCATTACTCCAATTCATGGTAGCCTTTTCATTATGGAAGGTACTCTCTTGTTTTTATTTTCGTTACTCCAATGGATGGTATCCTAGTCGTTATGGAAGGTAGTCCGTTGTCGAGGTTTTTGTTACTCCAATGGATGGTAGCCTTGTCATTATGGAAGATAGTCTGTTGTCGATATTTTTGTCATTCCAATGGAAGGTAGCCTTGTCATTATGGAAGGTAGTCTGTCGTTGTGATTTCTGTCACTCCAATGGATGGTAACCTTGTCACTAGTGAAGGTAGTTTGTTCACGATATTTTTGTTATTCAATTGGATGGTAGCCTTGTCATTATGGAAGATAGTTTGTTCTCGACATTTTTGTTATTCTAATAGATGGTAGCCTTGTCATTATGGAAGGTAGTCTTCGGTCGAGATTTTTTTTACTCCAATGGATGGTAGCCTTGTCATTATGGAAGGTAGTCTGTTGTCGAGATTTTTGTTACTCTAATGGATGGTAGCCGTGTCATTATGGAAGGTAGTCTGTTGTCAAGATTTTCGTTACTCCAATGGATGGAAGCCTTGTCATTATGGAAGGTAGTCTTTTGTCGAGATTTTTTTTACTACAATGAATGGTAGCCTTTTCATTATGGAAGGTAGTTTGTTTTCGAGATTTTTGTTATTCCATTGGATGGTAGCCTTGTCATTATGGAAGGTAGCCTGCTCTCGAGATTTTTGTTATTCCAATATATGGTAGGTTTGTCATTATGGAAGGTAGTAAATTGTCGAGATTTGTTTTACTCCAATGGATGGTATCCTTGTCATTATGGTAGGTACTATGTTGTTGACAATTTTGTTACTCTAATGGATGGTAGCCTTGTCATTATGGAAGGTAGTCTGTTGTCATGATTTTTGTTACTGCAATGGATGGCAGCCTTGTCATTATCGAAGGTAGTCTGTTGTCGAGATTTTTTTACTACAATGAATGGTAGCCTTGTCATTATGGAAGGTAGTTTGTTGTCTAGATTTTTGTTACTCCAATGGATGGTAGCATTGTCATCATGGAACGTAGTTTGTTGTCGATATCTTTGTTATTCCAATGGATGGTAGCGTAGTCATTATGGAAGGTAGTCTATTGGCAGGATTTTTGTTATTTCATTGGATGGTAGCCTTGTCATTATAGAAGGTAGTGTGTTCTCGAAATATTTGTTATTCCAATTGATTGTAGCCTTGTCATTATGGAAGGTAGTTTGTTTTTGAGAATTTTTTTATTCCATTGGATGGTAGCCTTGTCATTATGGAAGGTACTCTGGTCTCGAGATTTTTGATATTCCAATAGATGGTAGCCTTGTCATTATGGAAGGTAGTCTGTTGTCGAGATTTTTTTTACTCCAATGGATGGTAGCCTTGTCATTATGGAAGGTAGTCTATTGTCGAGATTTTTGTTACTGCATTGGATGGTAGCCTTGTCATTATAGAAGGTAGTCTCTTGTTGATATTTTCATTACTCCAATGCATGGTAGCCTTTTCATTATGGAAGGTAGTCTGTTGTCATTATTTTTGTTACTCCAATGGATGGTAGTTGTGTCATTATGGTAGGTAGTTTGTTGTCGATATTTTTGTTATTCCAATGGATGGTAGCCTTGTCATTATGGAAGGTAGTTTGTTGTCGAAATTTTTGTTACTCCAATGGATGGTAGCCTTGTCATTATGGAAGGTAGTTTGTTATCGAGATTTTTGTTACTCCAATGGATGGTAGCCTTGTCATTATGGAAGGTAGTCTGTTGGCGAGATTTTTGTTACTCCAATGGATGGTAGCCTTGTCATTATGGAAGGTAGTCTCTTGTTGATATTTTCATTACTCCAATGCATGGTAGCCTTTTCATTATGGAAGGTACTCTCTTGTTGATATTTTCATTACTCCAATGGATGGTAGCCTTGTCATTATGGAAGGTAGTTTGTTGTCAAGATTTTTCTTACTCCAATGGATGGTAGCCTTGTCATTATGGAAGGTAGTCTATTGTCGAGATTTTTGTTACTCCAATGGATGGCAGCGTTGTCATTAAGGAAAGTAGACTGTTGGCGAGATTTTTGTTACTCCAATGGATGGTAGCCTTGTAATTATGGAAGGTAGTCCCTTGTTGATATTTTCGTTACTCCAATGGATGGTAGCCTTGTCATTAAGGAAGGTAGTTTGTTGTCGATATTTTTGTTACTCCAATGGATAGTAGCCTTGTCATTATGGAAGGTAGTCTTTTGTCGAGATTTTGTTACTCCAAAGGATGGTAGCCTTGTCATTATGGAAGGTAGTGTGTTGTCGATATTTTTGTTACTCCAATGCATGGTAGCCTTGTCATTATGGAACGTAGTCTATTGTCGAGATTTTTGTCACTCCAACGGATGGTAGCCTTGTCATTATGGAAGTTAGTCTGTTTGCGAGATTTTTGTTACTCCATAGGATGGTAGCCTTGTGATTATGGAAGGTAGTCTCTTGTTGATATTTTCATTACTCCAATGGATGGTAGCCTTGTCATTATGGAAGGTAGTCTCTTGTCGAGATTTTTGTTACTCTAATGGATGGTAACCTTGTCATTATGGAAGGTAGTTTGTTGTCGAGATTTTTGTTACTCGAATAGATAGTAGCCTTGTCATTATGGAACGTAGTCTGTTGTCGAGATTTTGTTACTCCAATGGATGGTAGCCTTGTCATTATGTAAGGTAGTCTATTGTCGAGATTTTTGTCACTCCAAAGGATGGTAGCCTTGTCATTATGGAAGGTAGTCTGTTTTCGATATTCTTGTTACTCCAATGGATGGTAGCCTTGTCATTATGGAAGTTAGTCTATTGTCGAGATTTTTGCCACTCCAATGGATGGTAGGCTTGTCATTATGGAAGGTAGTTTGTTGTCGAGATTTTTTTTACACCAATGGATGGTAGCCTTGTCATTATGGAAGGTAGGCTATTGTCGATATTTTTGTTACTCCAATGGATGGTAGCGTTGTCATTATGGAAAGTTGACTGTTGTTGAGATTTTTGTTACTACAATGTATGGTAGCCTTGTCATTATGGAAGGTAGTCTCTTGTTGATATTTTCGTTACTCCAGTGGATGGTAGCCTTGTCATTATGGAAGGTAGTTTGTTGTCGAGATTTTTGTTACTCCAATGGATAGTAGCCTTGTCATTATGGAATGTAGTCTGTTGTTGAGATTTTGTTACTCCAATGGATGGTAGCCTTGTCATTATGGAAGGTAGTCTATTGTCGAGATTTTTGTCACTCTAAAGGATGGTAGCCTTGTCATTATGGAAGGTAGTCGGTTGTCAATATTTTTGTTACTCCAATGGATGGTAGCCTTGTCATTATGGAATGTAGTCTGTTGTCGAGATTTTGTTACTCCAATGGATGGTAGCCTTGTCATTATGGAAGGTAGTCTATTGTCGAGATTTTTTTCACTCCAAAGGATGGTAGCCTTGTCATTATGGAAGGTAGTCTGTTGTCGATATTTTTGTTACTCCAATGGATGGTAGCCTTGTCATTATGGAAGGTAGTCTATTGTCGAGATTTTTGCCACTCCAATGGATGGTAGCCTTGTCATTATGGAAGGTAGTTTGTTGTCGAGATTTTTTTACACCAATGGATGGTAGCCTTGTCATTATGGAAGGTAGTCTATTGTTGAGATTTTTGTTACTCCAATGGATGGTATCGTTGTCATTATTAAAAGTAGACTGTTGTTGAGATTTTTGTTACTACAATGTATCGTAGCCTTGTCATTATGGAAGGTAGTTTGTTGTCGAGATTTTTGTTAATACAATGTATGGTAGCCTTGTCATTATAGAAGGTAGTCTGTTTTCGATATCTTTGTTACTCTAATGGATGGTAGCCTATTCATTATGAAAGGTAGTATATTGTCGAGATTTTTGTCACTCCAATGAATGATAGCCTTGTCATTATGTAAGGTAGTCTGTTGGCGAGATTTTTGTTACTCCAATGGATGGTAGCCTAGTCATTATGGAAGGTAGTCTATTGTCGAGATTTTTGTCACTCCAATGGATGATAGGATTGTCATTATGGAAGGTAGTCTGTTGGCGAGATTTTTGTTACTCCAATGGATGGTAGCCTTGTCATTATGGAAGGTAGTCTCTTGTTAATATTTTCGTTACTCTAGTGGATGGTAGCCTTGTCATTATGGAAGGTAGTTTGTTGTCGAGATTTTTGTTACTCCAATGGATAGTAGCCTTGTCATTATGGAAGGTAGTCTTTTGTCGAGATTTGGTTACTCTAATGGTTGGTAGCCTTGTCATTATGGAAGGTAGTCTATTGTCGAGATTTTTGTCACTCCAAAGGATGGTAGCCTTGTCATTATGGAAGGTAGTCGGTTGTCAATATTTTTGTTACTCCAATGGATGGTAGCCTTGTCATTATGGAACGTAGTTTGTTGTCAAGATTTTGTAACTCCAATGGATGGTAGCCTTGTCATTATGGAAGGTAGCCTATTGTCTAGATTTTGGTCACTCCAAAGGATGGTAGCCTTGTCATTATGGAAGGTAGTCTGTTGTCGATATTTTTGTTACTCCAATGGATGGTAGCCTTGTCATTATGGAAGGTAGTTTATTGTCGAGATTTTTGCCACTGCAATGGATGGTAGCCTTGTCATTATGGAAGGTAGTTTGTTGTCGAGATTTTTTTACACCAATGGATGGTAGCCTTGTCATTATGGAAGGTAGTCTATTGTCGAAATTTTTGTTACTCTAATGGATGGTAGCGTTGTCATTATGGAAAGTAGACTGTTGTTGAGATTTTTGTTACTACAATGTATGGTTGTCATTGTAGAAGGTAGTTTGTTGTCGAGATTTTTGTTAATACAATGTATGGTAGCCTTGTCATTATAGAAGGTAGTCTGTTGACAATATCTTTGTCACTCCAATGGATGATAGCCTTGTCATTATGGAAGGTAGTCTATTGGCGAGATTTTTGTTACTCCAATGGATGGTAGCCTAGTCATTATGGAAGGTAGTCTATTGTCGAGATTTTTGTCACTCCAATGGATGATAGCCTTGTCATTATGGAAGGTAGTATATTGTCGAGATTTTTATCACTCCAATGGATTATAGCCTTGTCATTATGGAAGGTAGTTTGTTGGCGAGATTTTTGTTACTCCAGTGGATGGTAGCCTTGTCAATATGGAAGGTAGTCTCTTCTTGATATTTTCGTTACTCCAGTGGATGGTAGCCTTGTCATTATGGAAGGTAGTCTGTTGTCGAGATTTTGTTACTCCAATGGATGGTAGCCTTGTCATTATGGAATGTAGTCTGTTGTCGAGATTTTGTTACTCCAATGGATGTTAGCCTTGTCATTATGGAAGGTAGTCTATTGTCGAGATTTTTGTCCCTCCAAAGGATGGTAGCCTTGTCATTATGGAAGGTAGTCTGTTGTCGATATTTTTGTTACTCCAATGGATGGTAGCCTTGTCATTATGGAAGGTAGTCTATTGTCGAGATTTTTGCCACTTCAATGGATGGTAGCCTTGTCATTATGGAAGGTAGTTTGTTGTCGAGATTTTCTTACACTAATGGATGGTAGCCTTTTCATTATGGAAGGTAGTCTACTGTCGAGATTTTTGTTACTCCAATGGATGGTAGCGTTGTCATTATGGAAAGTAGACTGTTGTTGAGATTTTTGTTACTACAATGTATGGTTGTCATTGTGGAAGGTAGTTTGTTGTCGAGATTTTTGTTAATACAATGTATGGTAGCCTTGTCATTATAGAAGGTAGTTTGTTGTCGATATCTTTGTTACTCCAATGGATGGTAGCCTAGTCATTATGGAAGGTAGTATATTGTCGAGATTTTTGTCACTCCAATGAATGATAGCCTTGTCATTATGGAAGGTAGTCTGTTGGCGAGATTTTTGTTACTCCAATGAATGGTAGCCTAGTCATTATGGAAGGTAGTATATTATTGAGATTTTTGTCACTCCAATGGATGATAGCCTTGTCATTATGGAAGGTAGTTTGTTGGCGAGATTTTTGTTACTCCAATGGATGGTAGCCTTGTCATTATGGAAGGTAGTCTCTTGTTGATATTTTCGTTACTCCAGTGGATGGTAGCCTTGTCAATATGGAAGGTAGTTTGTTGTCGAGATTTTTGTTACTCCAATGGATAGTAGCCTTGTCATTATGGAATGTAGTCTGTTGTTGAGATTTTGTTACTCCAATGGATGGTAGCCTTGTCATTATGGAAGGTAGTCTATTGTCGAGATTTTTGTCACTCTAAAGGATGGTAGCCTTGTCATTATGGAAGGTAGTCGGTTGTCGATATTTTTGTTACACCAATGGATGGTAGCCTTGTCATTATGGAATGTTGTCTGTTGTCGAGATTTTGTAACTCCAATGAATGGTAGCCTTGTCATTATGGAAGGTAGTCTATTGTCGAGATTTTTGTCACTCCAAAGGATGGTAGCCTTGTCATTATGGAAGGTAGTCTGTTGTCGATATTTTTGTTACTCCAATGGATGGTAGCCTTGTCATTATGGAAGGTAGTCTGTTGTCGAGATTTTTGTCACTCCAAAGGATGGTAGCCTTGTCATTATGGAAGGTAGTTTGTTGGCGAGATTTTTGTTACTCCAATGGATGGTAGCCTTGTCATTATGGAAGGTAGTCTCTTGTTGATATTTTCGTTACTCCAGTGGATGGTAGCCTTGTCAATATGGAAGGTAGTTTGTTGTCGAGATTTTTGTTATTCCAATGGATAGTAGCCTTGTCATTATGGAATGTAGTCTGTTGTTGAGATTTTGTTACTCCAATGGATGGTAGCCTTGTCATTATGGAAGGTAGTCTATTGTCGAGATTTTTGTCACTCTAAAGGATGGTAGCCTTGTCATTATGGAAGGTAGTCGGTTGTCGATATTTTTGTTACACCAATGGATGGTAGCCTTGTCATTATGGAATGTAGTCTGTTGTCGAGATTTTCTAACTCCAATGGATGGTAGCCTTGTCATTATGGAAGGTAGTCTATTGTCGAGATTTTTGCCACTGCAATGGATGGTAGCCTTGTCATTATGGAAGGTAGTTTGTTGTCGAGATTTTTTTACACTAATGGATGGTAGCCTTTTAATTATGGAAGGTAGTCTATTGTCGAGATTTTTGTTACTCCAATGGATGGTAGCGTTGTCATTATGGAAAGTAGACTTTTGTTGAGATTTTTGTTACTACAATGTATGGTTGTCATTGTGGAAGGTAGTTTGTTGTCGAGATTTTTGTTAATACAATGTATGGTAGCCTTGTCATTATAGAAGGTAGTTTGTTGTCGATATCTTTGTTACTCCAATGGATGGTAGCCTAGTCATTATGGAAGGTAGTATATTATCGAGATTTTTGTCACTCCAATGAATGATAGCCTTGTCATTATGGAAGGTAGTCTGTTGGCGAGATTTTTGTTACTCCAATGAATGGTAGCCTAGTCATTATGGAAGGTAGTTTATTATTGAGATTTTTGTCACTCCAATGGATGATAGCCTTATCATTATGGATTGTAGTTTGTTGGCGAGATTTTTGTTACTCAAATGGATGGTAGCCTTGTCATTATGGAAGGTAGTCTCTTGTTGATATTTTCGTTACTCCAGTGCATGGTAGCCTTGTCATTATGGAAGGTAGTTTGTTGTCGAGATTTTTGTTACTCCAATGGATAGTAGCCTTGTCATTATGGAATGTAGTCTGTTGTTGAGATTTTGTTACTCCAATGGATGGTAGCCTTGTCATTATGGAAGGTAGTCTATTGTCGAGATTTTTGTCACTCTAAAGGATGGTAGCCTTGTCATTATGGAAGGTAGTCGGTTGTCGATATTTTTGTTACACCAATGGATGGTAGCCTTGTCATTATGGAATGTAGTCTATTGTCGAGATTTTGTAACTCCAATGGATGGTAGCCTTGTCATTATGGAAGGTAGTCTATTGTCGAGATTTTTGTCACTCCAAAGGATGGTAGTCTTGTCATTATGGAAGGTAGTCTGTTGTCGATATTTTTGTTACTCCAATGGATGGTAGCCTTGTCATTATGGAAGGTAGTCTATTGTCGAGATTTTTGCCACTCCAATGGATGGTAGCCTTGTCATTATGGAAGGTAGTTTGTTGTCGAGATTTTTTTACACTAATGGATGGTAGCCTTTTAATTATGGAAGGTAGTCTATTGTCGAGATTTTTGTTACTCCAATGGATTGTAGCGTTGTCATTATGGAAAGTAGACTTTTGTTGAGATTTTTGTTACTACAATGTATGGTTGTCATTGTGGAAGGTAGTTTGTTGTCGAGATTTTTGTTAATACAATGTATGGTAGCCTTGTCATTATAGAAGGTAGTTTGTTGTCGATATCTTTGTTACTCCAATGGATGGTAGCCTAGTCATTATGGAAGGTAGTATATTATCGAGATTTTTGTCACTCCAATGAATGATAGCCTTGTCATTATGGAAGGTAGTCTGTTGGCGAGATTTTTGTTACTCCAATGAATGGTAGCCTAGTCATTATGGAAGGTAGTTTATTATTGAGATTTTTGTCACTCCAATGGATGATAGCCTTATCATTATGGATTGTAGTTTGTTGGCGAGATTTTTGTTACTCAAATGGATGGTAGCCTTGTCATTATGGAAGGTAGTCTCTTGTTGATATTTTCGTTACTCCAGTGGATGGTAGCCTTGTCATTATGGAAGGTAGTTTGTTGTCGAGATTTTTGTTACTCCAATGGATAGTAGCCTTGTCATTATGGAATGTAGTCTGTTGTTGAGATTTTGTTACTCCAATGGATGGTAGCCTTGTCATTATGGAAGGTAGTCTATTGTCGAGATTTTTGTCACTCTAAAGGATGGTAGCCTTGTCATTATGGAAGGTAGTCGGTTGTCGATATTTTTGTTACACCAATGGATGGTAGCCTTGTCATTATGGAATGTAGTCTGTTGTCGAGATTTTGTAACTCCAATGGATGCTAGCCTTGTCATTATGGAAGGTAGTCTATTGTCGAGATTTTTGTCACTCCAAAGGATGGTAGTCTTGTCATTATGGAAGGTAGTCTGTTGTCGATATTTTTGTTACTCCAATGGATGGTAGCCTTGTCATTATGGAAGGTAGTCTATTGTCGGGATATTTGTCATTCCAAAGGATGGTAGCCTTGTCATTATGGAAGGTAGTCTATTGTCGAGATTTTTGCCAGTCCAATGGATGGTAGCCTTGTCATTATGGAAGGTAGTTTGTTTGGGATATTTTTGTTACTCCAATGGATGGTAGCCTTGTCATTATGGAAGGTAGTCTCTTGTTGATATTTTCATTACTCCAATGCATGGTAGCCTTGTCATTATGGAAGGTAGTGTCTTGTTTATATTTTCATTACTCCAATGGATGGTAGCCTTGTCATTATGGAAGGTATTCTGTTGTCGAGATTTTTGTTACTGTAATGGATGGTAGCATTGTCATTATGGAAGGCAGTTTGTTGTCATGATTTTTGTTACTCCAATGGATGGTAGCCTTATCATTATGTAAGGTAGTCTATTGTCGAGATTTTTGTTACTCTAATGGATGTTAGCATTGTCATTATGGAAGGTAGTCTGTTGTCGAGATTTTTGTTACTGTAATGGATGGTAGCCTTGTCATTATGGAAGGTTGTTTGTTGTTGAGATTTTTGTTACTCCAATGGATAGTAGCCTTGTCATTATGGAAGGTAGTCTGTTGTCGAGATTTTGTTACTCCAACGGATGGTAGCCTCGTCATTATGGAAGGTAGTCTATTGTCGATATTTTTGTCACTCCAAAGGATGGTAGCCTTGTAATTATGGAAAGTAGTCTGTTGTCGATATTTTTGTTACTCCAATGGATGGTAGCCTTGCCATTATGGAAGGTAGTCTATTGTCGATATTTTTGCCACTCCAATGGATGGTAGCCTTGTCATTATGGAAGGTAGTTTGTTGTCGAGATTTTTTTTACACCAATGGATGGTAGCCTTGTCATTATGGAAGGTAGTCTATTGTCGAGATTTTTGTTACTCCAATGGATGGTAGCATTGTTATTATGGAAAGTAGACTGTTGTTGAGATTTTTGTTACTACAATGTATGGTAGCCTTTTCATTATGGAAGGTAGTATGTTGTCGAGATTTTTGTTATTACAATGTATGGTAGCCTTGTCATTATAGAAGGTAGTCTGTTGTCGATATCTTTGTTACTCTAATGGATGGTAGCCTTGTGATTATGGAAGGTAGTCTATTGTCTAGATTTTTGTTACTCCAATGGATGGTAGCCTTGTCATTATGTAAGGTAGTCTATTGTTGAAATTTTTGTTACTCCAATGGTTGTTAGCATTGTCATTATGGAAGGTAGTCTGTTGTCGAGATTTTTGTTACTGTAATGGATGGTAGCCTTGTCATTGTGGAAGGTAGTTTGTTGTTGAGATTTTTGTTACTCCAATGGATAATAGCCTTGTCATTATGGAAGGTAGTCTGTTGTCGAGATTTCTTTACTCCAACGGATGGTAGCCTTGTCATTAGGGAAGGTAGTCTATTGTCGATATTTTTGCCACTCCAATGGATGGTAGCCTTGTCATTATGGAAGGTAGTTTGTTGTTGAGATTTTTTTTACACCAATGGATGGTATCCTTGTCATTAGGGAAGGTAGTCTATTGTCGAGATTTTTGTTACTCCAATGGATGGTAGCGTTGTCATTATGGAAAGTAGACTGTTGTTGAGATTTTTGTTACTACAATGTATGGTAGCCTTGTCATTATGGAAGGTAGTATGTTGTCGAGATTTTTGTTATTACAATGTATGGTAGCCTTGTCATTATACAAGGTAGTCTGTTGTCGGTATCTTTGTTACTCTAATGGATGGTAGCCTTGTCATTATGGAAGGTAGTCTGTTGGCAAGATTTTTGTTACTCCAATGGATCGTAGCCTTGTCATTATGCAAGGTAGTGTCTTGTTGATATTTTCATTACTCAAATTCATGGTAGCCATGTCATTATGGAAGGTAGTCTCTTGTTGATATTATCTTTACTCCAATGGATGGTAGCCTTGTCATTATGGAAGATAGTCTGTTGTCGAGATTTTTGTTACTCTAATGGATCGTAGCCTTGTCATTATGGAAGGTAGTCTATTGTCGATATTTTTGTTACTCTAATGGATGGTAGCCTTTTTATTTTGGAAGGTAGTTTGTTGTCGGGATTTTTGTTACTCCAATGCATAGTAGCCTTGTCATTCTGGAACCTAGTCTGTTGTCGAGATTTTGTTACTCCAATGGATGGTAACCTTGTCATTATGGAAGGTAGTCTATTGTCGGGATTTTTGTCATTCCAAAGGATTGTAGCCTTGTCATTATGGAAGGTAGTTTGTTGTCGATATCTTAGTTACTCCAAAGGATGGTAGCCTTGTCATTATGGAAGGTAGTCTATTGTCGAGATTTTTGCCAGTCCAATGGATGGTAGCCTTGTCATTATGGAAGGTAGTCTGTTTGGGATATTTTTGTTACTCCAATGGATGGTAGCCTTGTCATTATGGAAGGTAGTCTCTGGTTGATATTTTCATTACTCCAATGCATGGTAGCCTTGTCATTATGGAAGGTAGTGTCTTGTTTTTATTTTCATTACTCCAATGGATGGTAGCCTTGTCATTATGGAAGGTAGTCTGTTGTCGAGATTTTTGTTACTGTAAGGGATGGTAGCCTTGTCATTATGGAAGGCAGTTTGTTGTCGAGATTTTTGTTACTCCAATGGATGGTAGCCTTATCATTATGTAAGGTAGTCTATTGTCGAGATTTTTGTTACTCTAATGGATGTTAGCATTGTCATTATGGAAGGTAGTCTGTTGTCGAGATTTTTGTTACTGTAATGGATGGTAGCCTTGTCATTATGGAAGGTTGTTTGTTGTTGAGATTTTTGTTACTCCAATGGATAGTAGCCTTGTCATTATGGAAGGTAGTCTGTTGTCGAGATTTTTTTACTCCAACGGATGGTAGCCTTGTCATTATGGAAGGTAGTCTATTGTCGATATTTTTGTCACTCCAAAGGATGGTAACCTTGTCATTATGGAAGGTAGTCTGTTATCGATATTTTTGTTACTCCAATGGATGGTAGCCTTGCCATTATGGAAGGTAGTCTATTGTCGATATTATTGCCACTCCCAGTGATGGTAGCCTTGTCATTATGGAAGGTAGTTTGTTGTCGAGATTTTTGTCACTTAAAAGAATGGTAGCCTTGTCATTATGGAAAGTAGTCTATTGTCGAGATTTTTGTTACTCCAATGGATGGTAGCATTGTCATTATGGAAAGTAGACTGTTGTTGAGATTTTTGTTACTACAATGTATGGTAGCCTTGTCATTATGGAAGGTAGTATGTTGTCGAGATTTTTGTTATTACAATGTATGGTAGCCTTGTCATTATAGAAGGTAGTCTGTTGTCGATATCTTTGTTACTTTAATGGATGGTAGCCTTGTCATTATGGAAGGTAGTCTATTGTCGAGATTTTTTTCACTCCAATGGATGATAGCCTTGCAATTATGGAAGGTAGTCTGTTGGCGAGATTTTTGTTACTCCAACGGATGGTAGCCTTGTCATTATGGAAGGTAGTCTATTGTCGAAATTTTTGTCACTCCAGAGGATGGTATCTTAGCCATTATGGAAGGTAGTCGGTTGTCGATATCTTTGTTACTCCAATGGGTGGTAGCCTTGTCATTATGGAAGGTAGTCTATTGTCGATATTTTTGTTACTCTAATGGATGGTGGCCTTTTCATTTTGGAAGGTAGTTTGATGTCGGGATTTTTGTTACTCCAATGGATACTAGCCTTGTCATTCTGGAACCTAGTCTGTTGTCGAGATTTTGTAACTCCAATGGATGGTAACTTTCTCATTATGGAAGGTAGTCTATTGTCGAGATTTTTGTCACTCCAAAGGATGGTAGCCTTGTCATTATGGAAGGTAGTTTGTTGTCGATATCTTAGTTACTCCAATGGATGGTAGCCTTGTCATTATGGAAGGTAGTCTATTGTCGAGATTTTTGCCAGTCCAATGGATGGTAGCCTTGTCATTATGGAAGGTAGTCTGTTGGGGATATTTTTGTTACTCCAATGGATGGTAGTCTTCTCATTATGGAAGGTAATCTCTTGTTGATATTTTCATTACTCTAATGCATGGTAGCCTTGTCATTATGGAAGGTAGTGTCTTGTTTATATTTTCATTACTCCAATGGATGGTAGCCTTGTCATTATGGAAGGTAGTCTGTTGTCGATATTTTTGTTACTGTAATGGATGGTAGCCTTGTCATTATGGAAGGCAGTTTGTTGTCGAGTTTTTTGTTACTCCAATGGATGGTAGCCTTGTCATTATGTAAGGTAGTCTATTGTCGAGATTTTTGTTACTCCAATGGATGTTAGCATTGTCATTATGGAAGGTAGTTTGTTGACGAGATTTTTGTTACTGTAATGGATGATAGCCTTGTCATTATGGAAGGTTGTTTGTTGTTGAGATTTTTGTTACTCCAATGGATAGTAGCCTTGTCATTATGGAAGGTAGTCTGTTGTCGAGATTTTGTTACTCCAAAGGATGGTAGCCTTGTCATTATGGAAGGTAGTCTATTGTCGAGATTTTTGTCACTCCAAAGGATGGTAGCCTTGTCATTATGGAAGGTAGTCTGTTGTCGATATTTTTGTTACTCCAATGGATGGTAGCCTTGCCATTATGGAAGGTAGTCTATTTTCGATATATTTGCCACTCCAATGGATGGTAGCCTTGTCATTATGGAAAGTAGTTTGTTGTCGAGATTTTTGTAATTCCAAAGGATGGTAGCCTTGTCATTATGGAAGGTAGTCTGTTGTCGATATTTTTGTTACTCCAATGGATGGTAGCCTTGTCATTATGGAAGGTAGTCTATTGTCGATATTTTTGTTACTCCAATGGATGGTAGCCTTGCCATTATAGAAGGTAGACTATTATCGATATTTTTGCCACTCCAATGGATGGTAGCCTTGTCATTATGGAAGGTAGTTTGTTGTCGAGATTTTTGTAAGTCCAAAGGATGGTAGCCTTGTCATTATGGAAGGTAGTCTATTGTCGACATTTTTGCCATTCCAATGGATGGTAGCCTAGTCATTATGGAAGGTAGTTTGTTGTCGAGATTTTTTTTACACCAATGGATGGTAGCCTTGTCATTATGAAAGGTAGTCTATTGTCGAGATTTTTGTTACTCCAATGGATGGTAGCGTTGTCATTATGGAAAGTAGACTGTTGTTGAGATTTTTGTTACTACGATGTATGGTAGCCTTGTCATTATGGAAGGTATTCTGTTCTCGAGATCTTTGTTACTCCAATGGATGGTAGCCTTGCCATTATGGAAGGTAGTCTATTTTCGATATATTTGCCACTCCAATGGATGGTAGCCTTGTCATTATGGAAAGTAGTTTGTTGTCGATATTTTTGTAATTCCAAAGGATGGTATCCTTGTCATTATGGAAGGTAGTCTGTTGTCGATATTTTTGTTACTCCAATGGATGGTAGCCTTGTCATTATGGAAGGTAGTCTATTGTCGATATTTTTGTTACTCCAATGGATGGTAGCCTTGCCATTATAGAAGGTAGACTATTATCGATATTTTTGCCACTCCAATGGATGGTAGCCTTGTCATTATGGAAGGTAGTTTGTTGTCGAGATTTTTGTAAGTCCAAAGGATGGTAGCCTTGTCATTATGGAAGGTAGTCTATTGTCGACATTTTTGCCATTCCAATGGATGGTAGCCTAGTCATTATGGAAGGTAGTTTGTTGTCGAGATTTTTTTTACACCAATGGATGGTAGCCTTGTCATTATGAAAGGTAGTCTATTGTCGAGATTTTTGTTACTCCAATGGATGGTAGCGTTGTCATTATGGAAAGTAGACTGTTGTTGAGATTTTTGTTACTACAATGTATGGTAGCCTTGTCATTATGGAAGGTATTCTGTTCTCGAGATCTTTGTTACTCCAATGGATGGTAGCCTTGTCATTATGGAAGGTAGTCTATTGTCGATATTTTTGCCACTCCAATGGATGGTAGCCTTGTCATTATGGAAGGTAGTCTATTGTCGATATCTTTGTTACTCTAATGGATGGTAGCCTTGTCATTATGGAAGGTAGTCTATTGTCGAGATTTCTGTCACTCAATTGGATGATAGCCTTGTCATTATGGAAGGTAGTCTGTTGGCGAGATATTTGTTACTCCAATGGATGGTAGCCTTGTCATTATGGAAGGTAGTCTCTTGTTGATATTTTTGTTACTCCAATGGATGGTAGCCTTGTCATTATGGAATGTAGTTTGTTGTCGAGATTTTTGTTACTCCAATGCATAATAGCCTTGTCATTATGGAAGGTAGTCTGTTGTCGAGATTTTGTTACTCCAACGGATGGTAGCTTTATCATTATGGAAGGTAATCAGTTGGCGAGATTTTTGTTACTCCAATAGATGGTAGGCTTGTCATTATGGAAGGTAGTCTCTTGTTGATATTTTCATTACTCCAATGCATGGTAGCCTTGTCATTATGGATGGTAGCCTCTTGTTGATATTTTCATTACTCCAATGGATGGTAGCCTTGTCATTATGGAGGGTAGTTTGTTGTCGATATTTTTGTTACTCTAATGGATGGTAGCCTATTCATTTTGGAACGTACTTTGTTGTCGATATTTATTATATTCCAATGGATGGTAGCCTTATCATTATGGAAGGTAGTTTATTGTCGAGATTTTTGTTACTCCAATGGATGGTAGCTTTGTCATTATAGAAGGTAGTCTATTGTCGATATTTTTGTTACTCCAAAGGATGGTAGCCTTGTCATTATGGAAGGTAGTCTATTGTCGATATTTTTTCCACTCCAATGGATGGTAGCCTTGTCATTATGGAAGGTAGTCTCTTGTTGATATTTTTGTTACTCCAGTGGATGGTAACCTATTCACTATGGAAGGTAGTCTGTTGTCGAGATTTTTGGTACTATAATTTATGATAGCGTTGTCCTTATGGAAGGTAGTTTGTTGTCTAGATTTTTGTTACTCCAATGGATGGTAGCCTTGTCATTATGGAAGGTAGTCTATTCTCGAGATTTTTGTTACTCCAATGGATGGTAGCCTTGTCATTATGGAAGGTAGACTGTTGTTGAGATTTTTGTTACTACAGTGTATGGTAGCCTTGTCATTGTGGAATGTAGTTTGTTGTTGAGATTTCTGTTATTACAATGTATGGTAGTCTTGTCATTATAGAAGGGAGTTTGTTGTCGATATCTTTGTTACTCTAATGGATGGTAGCGTTGTCATTATGGAAGGTATTATGTTGTCGATATTTTTGTTACTCCAATGGATGGTAGGCTTGTCATTATGGAAGGTAGTATGTTGTCGATATTTTTGTTACTCCAATGGATGGTATCTTATTCATTATGGAACATAGTTTGTTGTCTATATTTTTGTTATTCCAATGAATGGTAGCCTTGTCATTATGGAAGGTAGTCTGTTGGCGAGATTTTTGTTACTCCGATGGATGGTAAACTTGTCATTATGGAAGGTAGTCTCTTGTTGATATTTTTGTTACTCTAATGGATGGTAGCTTTATCATTATGGAAGGTAGTCTATTGGCGAGATTTTTGTTACTCCAATGGATGGTAGGCTTGTCATTATGGAAGGTAGTCTCTTGTTGATATTTTCATTACTCCAATGCATGGTAGCCTTGTCATTATGGATGGTAGCCTCTTGTTGATATTTTTATTCCTCCAATGGATGGTAGCCTTGTCATTATGGAGGGTAGTTTGTTGTCGATATTTTTGTTACTCCAAAGGATGGTAGCCTATTCATTATGGAACTTAGTATGTTGTCGATATTTATTATATTCCAATGGATGGTAGCCTTGTCATTATGGAAGGTAGTTTATTGTCGATATTTTTGTCACTCCAATGGATGGTAGCCTTGTCATTATGGAAGGTAGTCTATTGTCGAGATGTTTGTTACTCCATTGGATGATAGCCTTGTAATTATGGAAGGTAGTCTGTTCTCGAGATTTTTGTTATTTCAATGGATGGTAGAATTGTCATTATGGAAGGTAGTTTGTTGTCAATATCATTGTTACTCCAATGGATGGAAGCCTTGTCATTATGGAAGGTAGTCTATTGTCGATATTTTTGTTACTCAAATGGATGGTAGCCTTGTCATTATGGAACGTAGTTTGTTTTCAATATTTTTGTAATTCCAATGAATGGTAGCCTTGTCATTATGGAAGGTAGTCTGTTGGCGAGATTTTTGTTACTCCAATGGATGGTAGGCTTGTCATTATGGAAGGTAGTCTCTTGTTGATATTTTCATTACAATGGAAGCCTTTTCATTATGGAAGGTAGTCTCTTGTTGATATTTTCATTACTCCAATGGATGGTAGCCTTGTCAATAAGGAAGTTAGTTTGTTGTCGGGATTTTTTGTACTCTAATGGATCGTAGCCTTGTTAATATGGAAGGTAGTCTGTTGTCGAGATTTTTTTTACTCTAGTGGATGGTAGCCTTGTCATTATGGAAGGTAGTATGTTGTCGAGATTTTTGTTATTCCATTGGATGGTAGCCTTGTCATTATGGAAGGTATTTTGTTCTCGAGATTTTTGTTATTTCAATAGATAGTAGCCTTGTCATTACGGAAGGTAGTCTGTTGTCGAGATTTTTGTTACTCCAATGGATGGTAGAATTGTCATTATGGAAGGTAGTCTGTTGTAAATATCTTTGTTACTCCAATGGATGGTAGCCTTGTCATTATGCAAGGTAGTCTGTTGTCGATATTTTTGTTACTCCAATGGATGGTAGCCTTGTCATTATGGAACGTAGTTTGTTGTCGATATTTTTGTTATTCCAGTGAATGGTAGCCTTGTCATTATGGAAGGTAGTCAGTTGGCGAGATTTTTGTTACTCCAACGGATGGTAGCCTTGTCATAATGGAAGGTAGTCTCTTGTTGATACTTTTTGTTACTCCAATGGATAGTAGCCTTGTCATTATGAAAGGTAGTCTGTTGTCGACATTTTGTTACTGCAATGGATGGTAAGCTTATTATTATGGAAGGTAGTCTATTGTCGAGATTTTTATCACTCCAATGGATAGTAGCCTTGTCATTATGGAAGGTAGTCTGTTGTCGAGATTTTCTTACTCCAATGGATGGTAGCCTTATCATTATGGAAGGTAGTCTATTGTCGATATTTTTGTCACTCTAATGGATGGTAGCCTTGTCATTATTATAGGTAGTTTGTTGTCGAGATTTTTGTTACTCCAATTGATAGTAGCCTTGTCATTATGGAAGGTAGTCTGTTGTCGAGATTTTTGTTACTATAATTTATGGTAGCCTTGTCCTTATGGAAGGTAGTCTATTGTCGAGATTTTTGTCACTCCAATGGATGGTAGCCTTGTCATTATTATAGGTAGTTTGTTGTCGAGATTTTTGTTACTCCAATGGATAGTAGCCTTGTCATTATGGAAGGTAGTCTGTTGTCGAGAGTTTTGTTACTATAATGTATGCTAGCCTTGTCATTGTGGAATGTAGTTTGTTGTCGAGATTTTTGTTATTACAATGTATGGTAGCCTTGTCATTATAGAAGGTAGTCAGTTGTCGATATCTTTGTTACTCTAATGGATGGTAGCCTAGTCATTATATAAGGTAGTCTATTGTCGAGATTTTTGTCACTCTAATGGATGGTAGAATTGTCATTATGGAAGGTAGTATGTTGTCGAGGTTTTTGTTATTCCATTGGATGGTAGCCTTGTCATTATGGAAGGTAGTCTATTCTCGAGATTTTTTTTAATTCAATAGATGGTAGCCTTGTCATTATGGAAGGTAGTCTGTTGTCGAGATTTTTGTTACTCCAATGGATGGTAGAATTGTCATTATGGAAGGTAGTCTGTTGTTAATATCATTGTTACTCCAATGGATGGAAGCCTTTTCATTTTGGAAGGTAGTCTGTTGTTGATATTTTTGTTACTCAAATGCATGGTAGCCTTATCATTATGGAACGTAGTTTGTTGTCGATATTTTTGTTATTCCAATGAATGGTAGCCTTGTCATTATGGAAGGTAGTCTGTTGGCGAGATTTTTGTTACTCCAATGGATGGTAGGCTTGTCATTATGGAAGGTAGTCTCTTGTTGATATTTTCATTACTCTAATGCATGGAAGCCTTTTCATTATGGAAGGTAGTCTCTTGTTGATATTTTAATTACTCCAATGGATGGTAGCCTTGTCATTATGGATGGTAGTTTGTTGTCGATATTTTTGTTACTCCAATGGATGGTAGCCTATTCATTATAGAACTTAGTTTGTTGTCGATATTTATTATATTCCAATGGATGGTAGCCTTGTCATTATGGAAGGTAGTTTATTGTCGAGATTTTTGTTACTCCAATGGATGGTAGCTTTGTCATTATGGAAGGTAGTCTATTGTCGAGATGTTTGTTACTCCATTGGATGGTAGCCTTGTAATTATGGAAGGTAGTCTGTTCTCGAGATTTTTGTTATTCCAATAGATGGTAGCCTTGTCATTATGGAAGGTAGTCTGTTGTCGAGATTTTTGTTACTCCAATGGATGGTAGAATTGTCATTATGGAAGGTAGTCTGTTGTCAATATCATTGTTACTCCAATGGATGGAAGCCTTGTCATTATGGAAGGTAGTCTATTGTCGATATTTTTGTTACTCAAATGGATGGTAGCCTTGTCATTATGGAACGTAGTTTGTTGTCAATATTTTTGTTATTCCAATGAATGGTATCCTTGTCATTATGGAAGGTAGTCTGTTGGCGAGATTTTTTTACTCCAATGGATGGTAGGCTTGTCATTATGGAAGGTAGTCTCTTGTTGATATTTTCATTACAATGGAAGCCTTTTCATTATGTAAGGTAGTCTCTTGTTGATATTTTCATTACTCCAATGCATGGTAGCCTTGTCAATATGGAAGTTAGTTTGTTGTCGGTATTTTTTTTACTCTAATGGATCGTAGCCTTGTTAATATGGAAGGTAGTCTGTTGTTGATATTTTCATTACTCCAATGGATGGTAGCCTTGTCAATATGGAAGTTAGTTTGTTGTCGGGATTTTTATTACTCTAATGGATCGTAGCCTTGTTAATATGGAAGGTAGTCTATTGTCGAGATTTTTGTTACTCTAGTGGATGGTAGCCTTGTCATTATGGAAGGTAGTATGTTGTCTCGATTTTTGTTATTCCATTGGATGGTAGCCTTGTCATTATGGAAGGTATTCTGTTCTCGAGATTTTTGTTATTCCAATAGATAGTAGCCTTGTCATTACGGAAGGTAGTCTGTTGTCGAGATTTTTGTTACTCCAATGGATGGTAGAATTGTCATTATGGAAGGTAGTCTGTTGTAAATATCTTTGTTACTCCAATGGATGGTAGCCTTGTCATTATGCAAGGTAGTCTGTTGTCGATATTTTTGTTACTCCAATGGATGGTAGCCTTGTCATTATGGAACGTAGTTTGTTGTAGATATTTTTGTTATTCCAATGAATGGTAGCCTTGTCATTATGGAAGGTAGTCAGTTGGCGAGATTTTTGTTACTCCAACGGATGGTAGCCTTGTCATAATGGAAGGTAGTCTCTTGTTGATATTTTTTGTTACTCCAATGGATAGTAGCCTTATCATTATGAAAGGTAGTCTATTGTCGACATTTTGTTACTGCAATGGATGGTAAGCTTATCATTATGGAAGGTTGTCTATTGTCGAGATTTTTATCACTCCAATGGATAGTAGCCTTGTCATTATGGAAGGTAGTCTATTGTCGAGATTTTTGTTACTATAATTTATGGTAGCCTTGTCCTTATGGAAGGTAGTTTGTTGTCTAGATTTTTGTTACTCCAACGGATGGTAGCCTTGTCATTATGGAAGGTAGTCTATCCTCGAGATTTTTGATACTCCAATGGATGGTAGCCTTGTCATTATGGAAGGTAGACTGTTGTTGAGATTTTTGTTACTACAATGTATGGTAGCCTTGTAATTGTGGAATGTAGTTTCTTGTCGAGATTTTTGTTTGTACAATGTTTGGTAGTCTTGTCATTATAGAAGGTAGTCTATTGTCGATATCTTTGTTACTCTAATGGATGGTAGCCTAGTCATTATGGAAGGTATTATGTTGTCGATATTTTTGTTACTCCAATGGATGGTATGCTTGTCATTATGGAAGTTAGTATGTTGTCGATATTTTTGTTACTCCAATTGATGGTAGCCTATTCATTATGGAACGTAGTTTCTTGTCGATATTTTTGTTATTCCAATGAATGGTAGCCTTGTCATTATGGAAGGTAGTCTGTTCGCGAGATTTTTGTTACTCCAATGGATGGTAAACTTGTCATTATGGAAGGTAGTCTCTTGTTGATATTTTTGTTACTCCAATGGATGGTAGCTTTATTATTATGGAAGGTAGTCTGTTGGCGAGATTTTTGTTACTCAAATGGATGGTAGGCTTGTCATTATGGAAGGTAGTCTCTTGTTGATATTTTCATTACTCCAATGCATGGTAGCCTTGTCATTATGGATGGTAGCCTCTTGTTGATATTTTTATTACTCCAATGGATGGATGCCTTGTCATTATGGAGGGTAGTTTGTTGTCGATATTTTTGTTACTCCAATGGATGGTAGCCTATTCATTATGGAACTTAGTTTGTTGTCGATATTTATTATATTCCAATGGATGGTAGCCTTGTCATTATGGAAGGTAGTTTATTGTCGAGATTTTTGTTACTCCAATGGATGGTAGCTTTGTCATTATGGAAGGTAGTCTATTGTCGAGATGTTTGTTACTCCAATGGATGGTAGCCTTGTCATTATGCAAGGTAGTCTGTTGTCGATATTTTTGTTACTCCAATGGATGGTAGCCTTGTCATTATGGAACGTAGTTTGTTGTCGATATTTTTGTTATTCCAATGAATGGTAGCCTTGTCATTATGGAAGGTAGTCTGTTGGCGAGATTTTTGTTACTCCAATGGATGGTAACCTTGTCATTATGGAAGGTAGTCTCTTGTTGATATTTTTGTTACTCCGGTGAATGGTAACCTATTCATTATGGAACGTAGTTTGTTGTCGAGATTTTTGTTACTCCAATGGATAGTAGCCTTGTCATTATGGAAGGTAGTCTGTTGTCGAGATTTTGTTACTCAAATGGATGGTAGCCTTATCATTATGGAAGGTAGTCTATTGTCGAGATTTTTGTCACTCCAATGGATGGTAGCCTTGTCATTATTATAGGTAGTTTGTTGTCGGGATTTTTGTTACTCCAATGGATAGTAGCCTTGTCATTATGGAAGGTAGTCTGTTGTCGAGATTTTTTTTACTATAATGTATGCTAACCTTGTCATTGTGGAATTTAGTTTGTTGTCGAGATTTTTGTTATTACAACGTATGGTAGAAGGTAGTCAGTTGTCGATATCTTTGTTACTCTAATGGATGGTAGCCTAGTCATTATAGAAGGTAGTCTATTGTCGAGATTTTTGTCACTCTAATGGATGGTAGAATTGTCATTATGGAAGGTAGTATGTTGTCGAGGTTTTTGTTATTCCATTGGATGGTAGCCTTGTCATTATGGAAGGTAGTCTGTTGGCGAGATTTTTGTTACTCCAATAGATGGTAGGCTTGTCATTATGGAAGGTAGTCTCTTGTTGATATTTTCATTACTCTAATGCATGGAAGCCTTTTCATTATGGAAGGTAGTCTCTTGTTGATATTTTAATTACTCCAATGGATGGTAGCCTTGTCATTATGGAAGGTAGTTTGTTGTCGGGATTTTTGTTACTCTAATGGATCGTAGCCTTGTTAATATGGAAGGTAGTCTTTTGTCCATATTTTTTTTACTCTAATGGATGGTAGCCTTGTCCTTATGGAAGGTAGTTTGTTGTCGAGATTTTTTTTACTCCAATGGATGGTAGCTTTGTCATTATGGAAGGTAGTCTATTGTCGAGATTTTTGTTACTCCAATGGATGGTAGCCTTGTCATTATGGAAGGTAGTCTCTTGTTGATATTTTTGTTACTCCAATGTATGATAGCCTTGTCATTGTCGAATGTAGTTTGTTGGCGAGATTTTTGTTATTATAATGTATGGTAGTCTTGTCATTATAGAAGGTAGTCTTTTGTCGATATCTTTGTTACTCTAATGAATGGTAGCCTATTCATTATGGAACGTAGTTTGTTGTTGATATTTTTGTTATTCCAATGGATGGTAGCCTTATCATTATGG
Source organism: Vicia faba (assembly GCA_948472305.1). Lineage (NCBI taxonomy): Eukaryota > Viridiplantae > Streptophyta > Magnoliopsida > Fabales > Fabaceae > Vicia > Vicia faba. Next base: position 560,636,039 of record OX451739.1, read on the forward strand.
ATGATAGTTTGTTGTTGAGATTTTTGTTACTCCAATGGATAGTAGCCTTGTCATTATGGAAGGTAGTATATTGTCGAGATTTTGTTACTCCAATGGATGGTAGCTTTATCATTGTGGAAGGTAGTCTGTTGGCGAGATTTTTGTTACTCCAATGGATGGTAGCCTTGTCATTATGGAAGGTAGTCTCTTGTTGATATTTTCATTATTCCAATGGATGATAGCCTTGTTATTATGGAGGGTAGTTTGTTGTTGGGATTTTTGTTACTCTAACGAATCGTATCCTTGTGAATATGTAAGGTAGTCTATTGTCGAGATTTTTGTTACTCTAATTGATGGTAGCCTTGTCATTATGGAAGGTAGTTTATTGTCGAGATTTTTGTTACTCCAATTGATGGTAGCCTTGTCATTATGGAAGGTAGTGTATTGTCGAGATTTTTTTTACTCCAATGGATGGTAGCTTTGTCATTATGGAAGGTAGTCTATTGTCGAGATTTTTGTTACTCCAATGGATGGTAGCATTGTCATTATGGAAGGTAGACTGTTGTCGAGATTTTTGTTACTATAATGTATGGTAGCCTTGTCATTATGGAAGGTAGTTTGTTGTCGAGATTTTTGTTATTAAAATGTATGGTAGCCTTGTCATTATAGAAGGTAGTCTTTTGTCGATATCTTTGTTACTCTAATGAATGGTAGCCTATTCATTATGGAACGTAGTTTGTTGTTGATATTTTTGTTATTCCAATGGATGGTAGCCTTATCATTATGGATGGTAGTTTGTTGTTGAGATTTTTGTTACTCCAATGGATAGTAGCCTTGTCATTATGGAAGGTAGTCTATTGTCGAGATTTTGTTACTCCAATGGATGGTAGCTTTATCATTGTGGAAGGTAGTCTGTTGGCAAGATTTTTGTTACTCCAATGGATGGTAGCCTTGTCATTATGGAAGGTAGTCTCTTGTTGATATTTTCATTATTCCAATGGATGATAGCCTTGTTATTATGGAGGGTAGTTTGTTGTTGGGATTTTTGTTACTCTAACGAATCGAAGCCTTGTGAATATGTCAGGTAGTCTATTGTCGAGATTTTTGTTACTCTAATTGATGGTAGCCTTGTCATTATGGAAGGTAGTTTATTGTCGAGATTTTTGTTACTCCAATTGATGGTAGCCTTGTCATTATGGAAGGTAGTGTATTGTCGAGATTTTTTTTACTCCAATGGATGGTAGCTTTGTCATTATGGAAGGTAGTTTATTGTCGAGATTTTTGTTACTCCAATGGATGGTAGCATTGTCATTATGGAAGGTAGACTGTTGTCGAGATTTTTGTTACTATAATGTATGGTAGCCTTGTCATTATGGAAGGTTGTTTGTTGTCGAGATTTTTGTTATTAAAATGTATGGTAGCCTTGTCATTATAGAAGGTAGTCTGTTGTCGATATCTTTGTTACTCTAATGGATGGTAGCCTAGTCATTATGGAAGGTAGTCTATTGTCGAGATTTTTTTCACTCTAATGGATGGTAGCCTTGTCATTATGGAAGGTAGTATGTTGTCGAGATTTTTGTTATTCCATTGGATGGTAGCCTTGTCATTATGGAAGGTAGTCTATTCTCGAGATTTTTGTTATTCCAATAGATGGTAGCCTTGTCATTATGGAAGGTAGTTTGTTGTCGAGATTTTTGTTACTTCAATGGATGGTAGGCTTGTCATTATGGAAGGTAGTCTCTTGTTGATATTTTGATTACTCCAATGCATGGAAGCCTTTTCATTATGGAAGGTAGTCTCTTGTTGATATTTTCATTACTCTAATGGATGGTATCCTTGTCATTATGGAAGGTAGTTTGTTGTCGGGATTTTTGTTACTCTAATGGATGGTAGCCTTGTCCTTATGGAAGGTAGTTTGTTGTCGAGATTTTTGTTATTCCAATGCATGGTAGCCTTGTCATTATGGAAGGTAGTCTGTTGACGAGATTTTTGTTACTCCAATGGATGGTAGCCTTGTCATTATAGAAGGTAGTATGTTGTCAATATCGTTGTTACTCTAATGGATGGTAGCCTAGTCATTATGGTAGGTAGTCCATTGTTGAGATTTTTCTCACTCTAATGGATGGTAGCCTTGTTATTATGGAAGGTAGTATGTTGTCGAGATTTTTGTTATTCCATTGGATGGTAGCCTTATCATTATGGAAGGTAGTCTGTTCTCAAGATTTTTGTTATTCCAATAGATGGTAGCGTTGTCATTATGGAAGGTAGTCTGTTGTCGAGTTTTTTTTACTCCAATGGATGGTAGAATTGTCATTATGGAAGGTAGTCTGTTGTCAATATCTTTGTTACTCCAATGGATGGTAGCCTTGTCATTATGGAAGGTAGTCTGTTGTCGATATTTTTGTTACTCCAATGGATGGTAGCCTTGTCATTATGGAACGTAGTTTGTTGTCGATATTTTTGGTATTCCAATGAATGGTAGCCTTGTCATTATGGAAGGTAGTCTGTTGGCGAGATTTTTGTTACTCCAATGGATGGTAGCCTTGTCATTATGGAAGGTAGTCTCTTGTTGATATTTTTTTTACTCCAATGGATTGTATCGTTTTCATTATGGAAGGTAGTCTGTTGTCTAGATTTTCGTTACTCTAATGGATGGTAGCCTTGTCACTATGGAAGGTAGTCTGTTGTCGAGATTTTTGTTACTCCAATGGATGGTATTCTTGTCATTATAGAATGTAGTCTCTTGTTGATATTTTCGTTGCTCCAATGGATTGTAGCCTTGTCATTATGAAAGGTAGTTTGTTGTCGGGATTTTTGTTACTCTAATGGATGGTAGCCTTGTCCTTATGGAAGGTAGTTTGTTGTCGAGATTTTTGTTATTCCAATGCATGGTAGCCTTGTCATTATGGAAGGTAGTCTGTTGGCGAGATTTTTGTTACTCCAATGGATGGTAGCCTTGTCATTATAGAAGGTAGTATGTTGTCAATATCTTTGTTACTCTAATGGATGGTAGCCTAGTCATTATGGTAGGTAGTCCATTGTTGAGATTTTTCTCACTCTATTGGATGGTAGCCTTGTTATTATGGAAGGTAGTATGTTGTCGAGATTTTTGTTATTCCATTGGATGGTAGCCTTATCATTATGGAAGGTAGTCTGTTCTCAAGATTTTTGTTATTCCAATAGATGGTAGCCTTGTCATTATGGAAGGTAGTCTGTTGTCGAGTTTTTTTTACTCCAATGGATGGTAGAATTGTCATTATGGAAGGTAGTCTGTTGTCAATATCTTTGTTACTCCAATGGATGGTAGCCTTGTCATTATGGAAGGTAGTCTGTTGTCGATATTTTTGTTACTCCAATGGATGGTAGCCTTGTCATTATGGAACGTAGTTTGTTGTCGATATTTTTGGTATTCCAATGAATGGTAGCCTTGTCATTATGGAAGGTAGTCTGTTGGCGAGATTTTTGTTACTCCAATGGATGGTAGCCTTGTCATTATGGAAGGTAGTCTCTTGTTGATATTTTTTTTACTCCAATGGATGGTATCGTTTTCATTATGGAAGGTAGTCTGTTGTCTAGATTTTCGTTACTCTAATGGATGGTAGCCTTGTCACTATGGAAGGTAGTCTGTTGTCGAGATTTTTGTTATTAAAATGTATGGTAGCCTTGTCATTATAGAAGGTAGTCTGTTGTCGATATCTTTGTTACTCTAATGGATGGTAGCCTAGTCATTATGGAAGGTAGTCTATTGTCGAGATTTTTTTCACTCTAATGGATGGTAGCCTTGTCATTATGGAAGGTAGTATGTTGTCGAGATTTTTGTTATTCCATTGGATGGTAGCCTTGTCATTATGGAAGGTAGTCTATTCTCGAGATTTTTGTTATTCCAATAGATGGTAGCCTTGTCATTATGGAAGGTAGTTTGTTGTCGAGATTTTTGTTACTTCAATGGATGGTAGGCTTGTCATTATGGAAGGTAGTCTCTTGTTGATATTTTGATTACTCCAATGCATGGAAGCCTTTTCATTATGGAAGGTAGTCTCTTGTTGATATTTTCATTACTCTAATGGATGGTATCCTTGTCATTATGGAAGGTAGTTTGTTGTCGGGATTTTTGTTACTCTAATGGATGGTAGCCTTGTCCTTATGGAAGGTAGTTTGTTGTCGAGATTTTTGTTATTCCAATGCATGGTAGCCTTGTCATTATGGAAGGTAGTCTGTTGACGAGATTTTTGTTACTCCAATGGATGGTAGCCTTGTCATTATAGAAGGTAGTATGTTGTCAATATCGTTGTTACTCTAATGGATGGTAGCCTAGTCATTATGGTAGGTAGTCCATTGTTGAGATTTTTCTCACTCTAATGGATGGTAGCCTTGTTATTATGGAAGGTAGTATGTTGTCGAGATTTTTGTTATTCCATTGGATGGTAGCCTTATCATTATGGAAGGTAGTCTGTTCTCAAGATTTTTGTTATTCCAATAGATGGTAGCGTTGTCATTATGGAAGGTAGTCTGTTGTCGAGTTTTTTTTACTCCAATGGATGGTAGAATTGTCATTATGGAAGGTAGTCTGTTGTCAATATCTTTGTTACTCCAATGGATGGTAGCCTTGTCATTATGGAAGGTAGTCTGTTGTCGATATTTTTGTTACTCCAATGGATGGTAGCCTTGTCATTATGGAACGTAGTTTGTTGTCGATATTTTTGGTATTCCAATGAATGGTAGCCTTGTCATTATGGAAGGTAGTCTGTTGGCGAGATTTTTGTTACTCCAATGGATGGTAGCCTTGTCATTATGGAAGGTAGTCTCTTGTTGATATTTTTTTTACTCCAATGGATGGTATCGTTTTCATTATGGAAGGTAGTCTGTTGTCTAGATTTTCGTTACTCTAATGGATGGTAGCCTTGTCACTAAGGAAGGTAGTCTGTTGTCGAGATTTTTGTTACTCCAATGGATGGTATTCTTGTCATTATGGAATGTAGTCTCTTGTTGATATTTTCGTTGCTCCAATGGATTGTAGCCTTGTCATTATGAAAGGTAGTTTGTTGTCGGGATTTTTGTTACTCTAATGGATGGTAGCCTTGTCCTTATGGAAGGTAGTTTGTTGTCGAGATTTTTGTTATTCCAATGCATGGTAGCCTTTACATTATGGAAGGTAGTCTGTTGGCGAGATTTTTGTTACTCCAATGGATGGTAGCCTTGTCATTATAGAAGGTAGTATGTTGTCAATATCTTTGTTACTCTAATGGATGGTAGCCTAGTCATTATGGTAGGTAGTCCATTGTTGAGATTTTTCTCACTCTATTGGATGGTAGCCTTGTTATTATGGAAGGTAGTATGTTGTCGAGATTTTTGTTATTCCATTGGATGGTAGCCTTATCATTATGGAAGGTAGTCTGTTCTCAAGATTTTTGTTATTCCAATAGATGGTAGCCTTGTCATTATGGAAGGTAGTCTGTTGTCGAGTTTTTTTTACTCCAATGGATGGTAGAATTGTCATTATGGAAGGTAGTCTGTTGTCAATATCTTTGTTACTCCAATGGATGGTAGCCTTGTCATTATGGAAGGTAGTCTGTTGTCGATATTTTTGTTACTCCAATGGATGGTAGCCTTGTCATTATGGAACGTAGTTTGTTGTCGATATTTTTGTTATTCCAATGAATGGTAGCCTTGTCATTATGGAAGGTAGTCTGTTGTTGAGATTTTTGTTACTCCAATGGATGGTATTCTTGTAATTATGGAATGTAGTCTCTTGTTGATATTTTCGTTGCTCCAATGGATGGTAGCCTTGTCATTATGAAAGGTAGTTTGTTATCGATATTTTTGTTACTCCAATGGATAGTAGCCTTATTATTATGGAAGGTAGTTTGTTGTCGAGATTTTTGTTACTATAATGTATGGTAGCCTTGTCATTATGGAATGTAGTTTGTTGTCGAGATTTTTGTTATTACAATGTATGGTAGCCTTATTATTATAGAAGGTAGTCTATTGTCGATATCTTTGTTACTCTAATGGATGGTAGCCTAGTCATTATGGAAGATAGTCTATTGTCGAGATTTTTGTCACTCTAACGGATGGTAGCCTTGTCATTATGGAAGGTAGTATGTTGTCGAGATTTTTGTTATTCCATTGGATGGTAGCCTTGTCATTATGGAAGGTAGTTTGTTCTCGAGATTTTTGTTATTCTAATAGATGGTAGCCTTGTCATTATGGAAGGTAGTCTGTTGTCGAGATTTTTGTTACTCCAATGGATGGTAGAATTGTCAATATGGAAGGTAGTCTGTTGTCAATATCTTTTTTACTCCAACGGATGGTAGCCTTGTCATTATGGAAGGTAGTTTGTTGTCGATATTTTTGTTACTCCAATGGATGGTTGCCTTGTCATTATGGAAAGTAGTTTGTTGTCGATATTTTTGTTATTACAACGAATGGTAGCCTTGTCATTATGGAAGGTAGTCTGTTGGCGATATTTTTGTTACTACAATGGATGGTAGCCTTGTCATTATGGAAGGTAGTCTGTTGTCGAGATTTTTGTTACTATAATGTATGGTAGCCTTGTCATTGTGGATTGTAGTTTGTTGTCGAGATTTTTGTTATTACAATGTATGGTAGCCTTGTTATTATAGAAGGTAGTCTATTGTCGATATCTTTGTTACTCTAATGGATGGTAGCCTAGTCATTATGGAAGGTAGTCTATTGTCGAGATTTTTGTCACTCTAACGGATGGTAGCCTTGTCATTATGGAAGGTAGTATGTTGTCGAGATTTTTGTTATTCCATTGGATGGTAGCCTTGTCATTATGGAAGGTAGTCTGTTCTCAAGATTTTTGTTATTCTAATAGATGGTAGCCTTGTCATTATGGAAGGTAGTCTGTTGTCGAGATTTTTGTTACTCCAATGGATGGTAGAATTGTCAATATGAAAGGTAGTCTGTTGTCAATATATTTTTTACTCCAATGGATGGTAGCCTTGTCATTATGGAAGGTAGTTTGTTGTCGATATTTTTGTTACTCCAATGGATGGTTGCCTTGTCATTATGGAAAGTAGTTTGTTGTCGATATTTTTGTTATTACAACGAATGGTAGCCTTGTCATTATGGAAGGTAGTATGTTGGCGATATTTTTGTTACTCTAATGGATGGTAGCCTTGTCATTATGGAAGGTAGTCTGTTGTGGAGATTTTTGTTACTCCAATGGATGGTATCCTTGTCATTATGGAATGTAGTCTCTTGTTGATATTTTCGTTGCTCCAATGGATGGTAGCCTTGTCATTATGGAAGGTAGTTTGTTGTCGATATTTTTGTTACTCCAATGGATAGAAGCCTTGTCATTATGGAAGGTAGTCTGTTGTCGAGATTTTTGTTATTCCATTGGATGGTAGCCTTGTCATTATGGAAGGTAGTCTGTTCTCAAGATTTTTGTTATTCTAATAGATGGTAGCCTTGTCATTATGGAAGGTAGTCTGTTGTCGAGATTTTTGTTACTCCAATGGATGGTAGAATTGTCAATATGAAAGGTAGTCTGTTGTCAATATATTTTTTACTCCAATGGATGGTAGCCTTGTCATTATGGAAGGTAGTTTGTTGTCGATATTTTTGTTACTCCAATGGATGGTTGCCTTGTCATTATGGAAAGTAGTTTGTTGTCGATATTTTTGTTATTACAACGAATAGTAGCCTTGTCATTATGGAAGGTAGTATGTTGGCGATATTTTTGTTACTCTAATGGATGGTAGCCTTGTCATTATGGAAGGTAGTCTGTTGTGGAGATTTTTGTTACTCCAATGGATGGTATCCTTGTCATTATGGAATGTAGTCTCTTGTTGATATTTTCGTTGCTCCAATGGATGGTAGCCTTGTCATTATGGAAGGTAGTTTGTTGTCGATATTTTCGTTACTCCAATGGATAGAAGCCTTGTCATTATGGAAGGTAGTCTGTTGTCGAGATTTTTATTACTATAATATATGGTAGCCTTGTCATTATGGAATGTAGTTTGTTGTCACGATTTTTGTTATTACAATGTATGGTAGCCTTGTCAATATAGAAGGTAGTCCGGTGTCGATATCTTTGTTACTCTAATGGATGGTAGCCTAGTCATTATAGAAGGTAGTCTGTTGTCGAGATTTTTGTTACTATAATGTATGGTAGCCTTGTCATTGTAGAATGTAGTTTGTTGTCGAGATTTTTGTTATTACAATGTATGGTAGCCTTGTCATTATTTAAGGTAGTCTGTTGTCGATATATTTGTTACTCTAATGGATGGTAGCTTTGTCATTATGGAAGGTAGTATGTTGTCGATACTTTTTGTTATTCCATTGGATGGTAGCCTTGTAATTATGTAAGGTAGTCTGTTCTCGAGATTTTTGTTATTCTAATAGATGGTAGCCTTGTCATTATGGAAAGTAGTCTGTTGTCGAGATTTTTGTTACTCCAATGGATGGTAGAATTGTCATTATGAAAGGTAGTTTGTTGTCAATATCTTTTTTACTCCAATGGATGGTAGCCTTGTCATTATGGAAGGTAGTCTGTTGGCGAGATTTTTGTTACTCTAATGGATGGTAGCCTTGTCATTATAGAAGGTAGTCTGTTGTCAATATCTTTGTTACTCTAATGGATGGTAGCCTAGTCATTATGGTAGGTAGTCTATTGTTGAGATTTTTCTCACTCTAATGGATGGTAGCCTTGTTATTATGGAAGGTAGTATGTTGTCGAGATTTTTGTTATTCCATTGGATGGTAGCCTTATCATTATGGAAGGTAGTCTGTTCTCAAGATTTTTGTTATTCCAATATATGGTAGCCTTGTCATTATGGAAGGTAGTCTGTTGTCGAGATTTTTGTTACTCCAATGGATGGAAGAATTGTCATTATGGAAGGTAGTCTGTTGTCAATATCTTTGTTACTCCAATGGATGGTAGCCTTGTCATTATGGAAGGTAGTCTGTTGTCGATATTTTTGTTACTCCAATGGATGGTAGCCTTGTCATTACGGAACGTAGTTTGTTGTCGATATTTTTGTTATTCCAATGAATGGTAGCCTTGTCATTATGGAAGGTAGTCTGTTGGTGAGATTTTTGTTACTTCAATGGATGGTAGCCTTGTCATTATGGAAGGTAGTCTCTTGTTGATATTTTTGTTACTCCAATGGATGGTATCCTTTTCATTATGGAAGGTAGTCTGTTGTCTTGATTTTCGTTACTCTAATGGATGGTAGCCTTGTCATTATGGAAGGTAGTCTGTTGTCGAGATTTTTGTTACTCCAATGGATGGTATTCTTGTCATTATGGAATGTAGTCTCTTGTTGATATTTTCGTTGCTCCAATGGATGGTAGCCTTGTCATTATGGAAGGTAGTTTGTTGTCGAGATTTTTGTTACTCCAATGGATAGTAGCCTTGTCATTATGGAAGGTAGTCTATTGTCGAGATTTTTGTTACTATAATGTATGGTAGCCTTGTCATTGTGGAATGTAGTTTGTTGTCGAGATTTTTGTTATTCCATTGGATGGTAGCCTTGTTATTATGGAAGGTAGTCTGTTGTCGATATCTTTGTTACTCTAATGGATGGTAGCCTTGTCATTATGGAAGGTAGTCTGTTGTCGAGATTTTTGTTACTCCAATGGATGGTATAATAGTCATTATGGAAGGTAGTCTGTTATCAATATCTTTTTTACTCCAATGGATGGTAGCCTTGTCATTATGGAAGGTAGTTTGTTGTCGATATTTTTGTTACACCAATAGATGGTTGCCTTGTCATTATGGAAAGTAGTTTGTTGTCGATATTTTTGTTATTACAATGAATGGTAGCATTGTCATTGTGGAAGGTAGTCTGTTGTCGAGATTTTTGTTACTCTAATGGATGGTAGCCTTGTCATTATTGAAGGTAGTTTGTTGTTGAGATTTTTGTTACTCCAATGGATGGTAGCCTTGTCATTATGGAAGGTAGTCTATTGTCGAGATTTTTGTCACTCCAATGGATGGTAGCTTTGTCATTATGGAAGGTTGTCTGTTGGTAAGATTTTTGTTACTCCAATGGATGGTAGCCTTGTAATTATGGAAGGTAGTCTCTTGTTGATATTTTCATTACTCCAATGCATGGTAGCCTTGTCATTATGGAAGGTAGTCTCTTGTTGATATTTTCATTACTCCAATGGATGGTAGCCTTGTCATTATGGATGGTAGTCTGTTGTCGAAATATTTGTTAATCTAATGGATCGTAGCCTTGTAATTATGGAAGGTAGTCTTGTCATTATCGAAGGTAGTTTGTTGTCGAGATTTTTGTTACTCCAATGGATGGTAGCCTTGTCATTATCGAAGGTAGTTTATTGTCGAGATTTTTGTTACTCCAAGGGATGGTAGCCTTGTCATTATGGAAGGTCGATTGTTGTCGAGATTTTTGTTATTACAATGTATGGTAGCCTTTTCATTATAGAAGGTAGTCTGTTGTCGATATCTTTGTTAATCTAATGGATGGTAGCCTAGTCATTATGGAAGGTAGTCTACTGTCGAGATTTTTGTCACTCCAATGGATGGTAGCCTTGTCATTGTGAAAGGTAGTCTTTTTTCGATATTTTTCTCACTCCAATGGATGGTAGCCTTGTCATTATGGAAGGTTGTCTGTTGTCGATATCTTTGTTACTCCAATGGATGGTAGCCTAGTCATTATGGAATGTATTTTTTTGTCGTGATTTTTGTTACTCCAATGGATTGTAGGCTTTTCATTATGTAAGGTAGTCTGTTGTCGATATTTTTGTTACTCCAATGGATGGTAGCCTTGTCATTATGGAAGGTAGTCAGTTGTCAACATATTTGTTACTCCAATGGATGGTAGCCTTGTCATTATGGAACGTAGTTTGTTGTCGATATTTTTCCTATTCCAATGGATGGTAGCCTTGTCGTTATGTAAGGTAGTTTGTTGTCGACATTTTTTTTACTCCAATGGATGGTAGCCTTGTCATTATGGAAGGAAGTTTATTGTCGCTATTTTATTACTCCAATGGATGGTAGTCTACTGTCGAGATTTTTGTCACTCCAATGGATGGTAGCATTGTCATTATGGCAGGTAGTCTGTTGGCGAGATTTTTGTCACTCCAATGGATGGTAGCCTTGTCATTATAGAAGGTAATCTGATGTCGATATCTTTGTTGCTCCAATGGATCGTAGCCTAGTCATAATGGTAGGTATTTTGTTGTCGGGATTTTTGTTACTCCAATGGATGGTAGACTTGTCATTATGGAAGGTATTTTGTTGTCGATATATTTGTTATTACAATATATGGTAGCCTTGTCATTATAGAAGGTAGTCTGTTGTCGATAGCTTTGTTACTCTAATGGATGTTAGCCTAGTAATTATGGAAGGTAGTCTATTGTCGATATTTTTGTCACTCCAATGGATGGTAGCCTTGCCATTATGGAAGGTAGTCTGTTTTCGAGATTTTTTTCACTCCAATGGATGGTAGCCTAGTCATTATGGAAGGTATTTTGTTGTAGATATTTTAGTTACTCCAATGGATGGTAGCCTTTTCATTATAGAAGGTAGTCTATTGTCGAGATTTTTGTCAATCCAATGGATGGTAGACTTGTCATTATTGAATGTAGTTTGTTGTCGATATTTTTGTTATTCCAATGGATGGTAGCCTTGTCATTATGGAAGGTAGTTTGTTGTCGAGATTTTTGTTAATCCAATTGATGGTAGCCTTGTCATTATGGAAGGTAGTTTGTTGTCGAGATTTTGTTACTCCAATGGATGGTTGCCTTGTCATTATGGAAGGTAGTCTATTGTCGAGATTTTTGTAACTCCAATGGATGGTAGCCTTGTCATTATGGAAGGTAGTCTGTTGGTGAGATTTTTGTTACTCCAATGGATGGTAGCCTTGTAATTATGGAAGGTAGTCTCCTGTTGATATTTTCATTACTCCAATTCATGGTAGCCTTGTCATTATGGAAGGTAGTCTCTTGTTGATATTTTCATTACTCCAATGGATGGTAGCCTTATCATTATGGAAGGTAGTCTATTGTCGAAATTTTTGTTACTACAATGTATGGTAGCCTTGTCCCTATGGAAGGTAGTTTGTTGTCGAGATTTTTGTTATTACAATATATGGTAGCCTTGTCATTATAGAAGGTAGTCTATTGTCGATATCTTTATTACTCTAATGGATGTTAGCCTAGTCATTATGGAAGGTAGTCTATTGTCGATATTTTTGTCACTCCAATGGATGGTTGCCTTGTCATTATGGAAGGTAGTCTGTTTTCGAGATTTTTTTCACTCCAATGGAAGGTAGCCTTGTCATTATGGAAGGTTGTATGTTGTCGATATCTTTGTTACTCCAATGGATGGTAGCCAAGTCATTATGGAAGGTATTTTGTTGTAGATATTTTAGTTACTCCAATGGATGGTAGCCTTTTCATTATGGAAGGTAGTCTATTGTCGAGATTTTTGTCAATCCAATGGATAGTAGACTTGTCATTATGGAATGTAGTTTGTTGTCTATATTTTTGTTATTCCAATGGATGGTAGCCTTTTCATTATGGAAGGTAGTTTGTTGTCGAGATTTTTAATACTCCAATGGATGGTAGCCTTGTCATTAGGGAAGGTAGTTTGTTGTCGAGTTTTGTTACTCCAATGGATGGTAACCTTGTCATTATGGAAGGTAGTCTATTGTCCAGATTTTTGTCACTCCAATGGATCGTAGCCTAGTCATAATGGTAGGTATTCTGTTGTCGAGATTTTTGTCACTCCAATGGATGGTAGACTTGTCATTATGGAAGGTAGTTTGTTGTCGATATTTTTGTTATTACAATATATGGTAGCCTTGTCATTATAGAAGGTAGTCTGTTGTCGATATCTTTGTTACTCTAATGGATGTTAGCCTAGTAATTATGGAAGGTAGTCCATTGTCGATATTTTTGTCACTCCAATGGATGGTAGCCTTGCCATTATGGAAGGTAGTCTGTTTTCGAGATTTTTTTCACTCCAATGGCTGGTAGCCTTGTCATTATGGAAGGTAGTCTGTTGTCGATATCTTTGTTACTCCAATGGATGGTAGCCTAGTCATTATGGAAGGTATTTTGTTGTAGATATTTTAGTTACTCCAATGGATGGTAGCCTTTTCATTATAGAAGGTAGTCTATTGTCGAGATTTTTGTCAATCCAATGGATGGTAGACTTGTCATTATTGAATGTAGTTTGTTGTCGATATTTTTGTTATTCCAATGGATGGTAGCCTTGTCATTATGGAAGGTAGTTTGTTGTCGAGGTTTTTGTTAATCTAATGGATGGTAGCCTTGTCATTATGGAAGGTAGTTTGTTGTCGAGATTTTGTTACTCCAATGGATGGTTGCCTTGTCATTATGGAAGGTAGTCTATTGTCGAGATTTTTGTCACTCGAATGGATGGTAGCCTTGTCATTATGTAAGGTAGTCTGTTGGTGAGATTTTTGTTACTCCAATGGATGGTAGCCTTGTAATTATGGAAGGTAGTCTCTTGTTGATATTTTCATTACTCCAATGCATGGTAGCCTTGTCATTATGGAAGGTAGTCTCTTGTTGATATTTTCATTACTCCAATGGATGGTAGCCTTATCATTATGGAATGTAGTCTATTGTCGAAATTTTTGTTACTACAATGTATGGTAGCCTTGTCCTTACGGAAGGTAGTTTGTTGTCGAGATTTTTGTTATTACAATATATGGTAGCCTTGTCATTATAGAAGGCAGTCTGTTGTCGATATCTTTGTTACTCTAATGGATGTTAGCCTAGTCATTATGGAAGGTAGTCTATTATCGATATTTTTGTCACTCCAATGGATGGTTGCCTTGCCATTATGGAAGGTAGTCTGTTTTCGAGATTTTTTCACTCCAATGGATGGTAGCCTTGTCATTATGGAAGGTTGTCTGTTGTCGATATCTTTGTTACTCCAATGGATGGTAGCCAAGTCATTATGGAAGGTATTTTGTTGTAGATATTTTAGTTACTCCAATGGATGGTAGCCTTTTCATTATGGAAGGTAGTTTATTGTCGAGATTTTTGTCAATCCAATGGATAGTAGAATTGTCATTATGGAATGTAGTTTGTTGTCTATATTTTTGTTATTCCAATGGATGGTAGCCTTTTCATTATGGAAGGTAGTTTGTTGTCGAGATTTTTGATACTCCAATGGATGGTAGCCTTGTCATTATGGAAGGTAGTTTGTTGTCGAGTTTTGTTACTCCAAAGGATGGTAGCCTTGTCATTATGGAAGGTAGTCTATTGTCCAGATTTTTGTCACTCCAATGGATCGTAGCCTAGTCATAATGGTAGGTATTCTGTTGTCGAGATTTTTGTTACTCCAATGGATGGTAGACTTGTCATTATGAAAGGTAGTTTGTTGTCGATATTTTTGTTATTACAATATATGGTAGCCTTGTCATTATAGAAGGTAGTCTGTTGTCGATATCTTTGTTACTCTAATGGATGTTAGCCTAGTAATTATGGAAGGTAGTCCATTGTCGATATTTTTGTCACTCTAATGGATGGTAGCCTTGCCATTATGGAAGGTAGTCTGTTTTCGAGATTTTTTTCACTCCAATGGATGGTAGCCTTGTCATTATGGAAGGTAGTCTGTTGTCGATATCTTTGTTACTCCAATGGATGGTAGCCTAGTCATTATGGAAGGTATTTTGTTGTAGATATTTTAGTTACTCCAATGGATGGTAGCCTTTTCATTATAGAAGGTAGTCTATTGTCGAGATTTTTGTCAATCCAATGGATGGTAGACTTGTCATTATTGAATGTAGTTTGTTGTCGATATTTTTGTTATTCCAATGGATGGTAGCCTTGTCATTATGGAAGGTAGTTTGTTGTCGAGGTTTTTGTTAATCTAATGGATGGTAGCCTTGTCATTATGGAAGGTAGTTTGTTGTCGAGATTTTGTTACTCCAATGGATGGTTGCCTTGTCATTATGGAAGGTAGTCTATTGTCGAGATTTTTGTCACTCCAATGGATGGTAGCCTTGTCATTATGTAAGGTAGTCTATTGGTGAGATTTTTGTTACTCCAATGGATGGTAGCCTTGTAATTATGGAAGGTAGTCTCTTGTTGATATTTTCATTACTCCAATGCATGGTAGCCTTGTCATTATGGAAGGTAGTCTCTTGTTGATATTTTCATTACTCCAATGGATGGTAGCCTTATCATTATGGAATGTAGTCTATTGTCGAAATTTTTGTTACTACAATGTATGGTAGCCTTGTCCTTACGGAAGGTAGTTTGTTGTCGAGATTTTTGTTATTACAATATATGGTAGCCTTGTCATTATAGAAGGCAGTCTGTTGTTGATATCTTTGTTACTCTAATGGATGTTAGCCTAGTCATTATGGAAGGTAGTCTATTATCGATATTTTTGTCACTCCAATGGATGGTTGCCTTGCCATTATGGAAGGTAGTCTGTTTTCGAGATTTTTTCACTCCAATGGATGGTAGCCAAGTCATTATGGAAGGTATTTTGTTGTAGATATTTTAGTTACTCCAATGGATGGTAGCCTTTTCATTATGGAAGGTAGTCTATTGTCGAGATTTTTGTCAATCCAATGGATAGTAGACTTGTCATTATGGAATGTAGTTTGTTGTCTATATTTTTGTTATTCCAATGGATGGTAGCCTTTTCATTATGGAAGGTAGTTTGTTGTCCAGATTTTTGATACTCCAATGGATGGTAGCCTTGTCATTATGGAAGGTAGTTTGTTGTCGAGTTTTGTTACTCCAATGGATGGTAGCCTTGTCATTATGGAAGGTAGTCTATTGTCTAGATTTTTGTCACTCTAATGGATCGTAGCCTAGTCATAATGGTAGGTATTCTGTTGTCGAGATTTTTGTTACTCCAGTGGATGGTAGACTTGTCATTATGGAAGGTAGTTTGTTGTCGAGATTTTTGTTATTACAATATATGGTAGCCTTGTCATTATAGAAGGTAGTCTGTTGTCGATATCTTTGTTACTCTAATGGATGTTAGCCTAGTCATTATGGAAGGTAGTCTATTATCGATATTATTGTCACTCCAATGGATGGTTGCCTTGCCATTATGGAAGGTAGTCTGTTTTCGAGATTTTTTCACTCCAATGGATGGTTGCCTTGTCATTATGGAAGGTTGTCTGTTGTCGATATCTTTGTTACTCCAATGGATGGTAGCCAAGTCATTATGGAAGGTATTTTGTTGTAGATATTTTAGTTACTCCAATGGATGGTAGCCTTTTCATTATGGAAGGTAGTCTATTATCGAGATTTTTGTCAATCCAATGGATGGTAGCCTTGTCATTATGGAAGGTAGTTTGTTGTCCAGATTTTTGTTAATCTAATGGATGGTAGCCTTGTCATTATGGAAGGTAGTTTGTTGTCGAGATTTTGTTACTCCAATGGATGGTTGCCTTGTCATTATGGAAGGTAGTCTATTGTCGAGATTTTTGTCACTCCAATGGATGGTAGCCTTGTCATTATGTAAGGTAGTCTGTTGGTGAGATTTTTGTTACTCCAATGGATGGTAGCCTTGTAATTATGGAAGGTAGTCTCTTGTTGATATTTTCATTACTCCAATGCATGGTAGCCTTGTCATTATGGAAGGTAGTCTCTTGTTGATATTTTTATTACTCCAATGGATGGTAGCCTTATCATTATGGAAGGTAGTCTATTGTCGAAATTTTTGTTACTACAATGTATGGTAGCCTTGTCCTTACGGAAGGTAGTTTGTTGTCGAGATTTTTGTTATTACAATATATGGTAGCCTTGTCATTATAGAAGGTAGTCTGTTGTCGATATCTTTGTTACTCTAATGGATGTTAGCCTAGTCATTATGGAAGGTAGTCTATTATCGATATTATTGTCACTCCAATGGATGGTTGCCTTGCCATTATGGAAGGTAGTCTGTTTTCGAGATTTTTTCACTCCAATGGATGGTTGCCTTGTCATTATGGAAGGTTGTCTGTTGTCGATATCTTTGTTACTCCAATGGATGGTAGCCAAGTCATTATGGAAGGTATTTTGTTGTAGATATTTTAGTTACTCCAATGGATGGTAGCCTTTTCATTATGGAAGGTAGTCTATTGTCGAGATTTTTGTCAATCCAATGGATAGTAGAATTGTCATTATGGAATGTAGTTTGTTGTCTATATTTTTGTTATTCCAATGGATGGTAGCCTTTTCATTATGGAAGGTAGTTTGTTGTCGAGATTTTTGATACTCCAATGGATGGTAGCCTTGTCATTATGGAAGGTTTTCTGTTGTCGATATCTTTGTTACTCCAATGGATGGTAGCCAAGTCATTATGGGAGGTATTTTGTTGTAGATATTTTAGTTACTCCAATGGATGGTATTCTTTTCATTATGGAAGGTAGTCTATTGTCGAGATTTTTGTCAATCCAATGGATAGTAGACTTGTCATTATGGAATGTAGTTTGTTGTCTATATTTTTGTTATTCCAATGGATGGTAGCCTTTTCATTATGGAAGGTAGTTTGTTGTCGAGATTTTTGATACTCCAATGGATGGTAGCCTTGTCATTATGTAAGGTAGTCTGTTGGTGAGATTTTTGTTACTCCAATGGATGGTAGCCTTGTAATTATGGAAGGTAGTCTCTTGTTGATATTTTCATTACTCCAATGCATGGTAGCCTTGTCATTATGGAAGGTAGTCTCTTGTTGATATTTTCATTACTCCAATGGATGGTAGCCTTATCATTATGGAATGTAGTCTATTGTCGAAATTTTTGTTACTACAATGTATGGAAGCCTTGTCCTTACGGAAGGTAGTTTGTTGTCGAGATTTTTGTTATTACAATATATGGTAGCCTTGTCATTATAGAAGGCAGTCTGTTGTCGATATCTTTGTTACTCTAATGGATGTTAGCCTAGTCATTATGGAAGGTAGTCTATTATCGATATTTTTGTCACTCCAATGGATGGTTGCCTTGCCATTATTGAAGGTAGTCTGTTTTCGAGATTTTTTCACTCCAATGGATGGTAGCCAAGTCATTATGGAAGGTATTTTGTTGTAGATATTTTAGTTACTCCAATGGATGGTAGCCTTTTCATTATGGAAGGTAGTCTATTGTCGAGATTTTTGTCAATCCAATGGATAGTAGACTTGTCATTATGGAATGTAGTTTGTTGTCTATATTTTTGTTATTCCAATGGATGGTAGCCTTTTCATTATGGAAGGTAGTTTGTTGTCTAGATTTTTGATACTCCAATGGATGGTAGCCTTGTCATTATGGAAGGTAGTTTGTTGTCGAGTTTTGTTACTCCAATGGATGGTAGCCTTGTCATTATGGAAGGTAGTCTATTGTCTAGATTTTTGTCACTCTAATGGATCGTAGCCTAGTCATAATGGTAGGTATTCTGTTGTCGAGATTTTTGTTACTCCAGTGGATGGTAGACTTGTCATTATGGAAGGTAGTTTGTTGTCGATATTTTTGTTATTACAATATATGGTAGCCTTGTCATTATAGAAGGTAGTCTATTATCGATATCTTTGTTTCTCTAATGGATGTTAGCCTAGTAATTATGGAAGGTAGTCTATTGTCGATATTTTTGTCACTCCAATGGATGGTAGCCTTGCCATTATGGAAGGTAGTCTGTTTTCGAGATTTTTTTCACTCCAATGGATGGTAGCCTTGTCATTATGGAAGGTAGTCTGTTGTCGATATCTTTTTTACTCCAATGGATGGTAGCCTAGTCATTATGGAAGGTATTTTGTTGTAGATATTTTAGTTACTCCAGTGGATGGTAGCCTTTTCATTATAGAAGGTAGTCTATTGTCGAGATTTTTGTCAATCCAATGGATGATAGACTTGTCATTATTGAATGTAGTTTGTTGTCGATATTTTTGTTATTCCAATGGATGGTAGCCTTGTCATTATGGAAGGTAGTTTGTTGTCGAGGTTTTTGTTAATCCAATGGATGGTAGCCTTGTCATTATGGAAGGTTGTTTGTTGTCGAGATTTTGTTACTCCAATGGATGGTTGCCTTGTCATTATGGAAGGTAGTCTATTGTCGAGATTTTTGTCACTCCAATGGATGGTAGCCTTGTCATTATGTAAGGTAGTCTGTTGGTGAGATTTTTGTTACTCCAATGGATGGTAGTCTTGTAATTATGGAAGGTAGTCTCTTGTTGATATTTTCATTACTCCAATGGATGGTAGCCTTATCATTATGGAAGGTAGTCTATTGTCGAAATTTTTGTTACTACAATGTATGGTAGCCTTGTCCTTACGGAAGGTAGTTTGTTGTCGAGATTTTTGTTATTACAATATATGGTAGCCTTGTCATTATAGAAGGTAGTTTGTTGTCGATATCTTTGTTACTCTAATGGATGTTAGCCTAGTCATTATGGAAGGTAGTCTATTATCGATATTATTGTCACTCCAATGGATGGTTGCCTTGCCATTATGGAAGGTAGTCTGTTTTCAAGATTTTTTCACTCCAATGGATGGTTGCCTTGTCATTATGGAAGGTTGTCTGTTGTCGATATCTTTGTTACTCCAATGGATGGTAGCCAAGTCATTATGGAAGGTATTTTGTTGTAGATATTTTAGTTACTCCAATGGATGGTAGCCTTTTCATTATGGAAGGTAGTCTATTGTCGAGATTTTTGTCAATCCAATGGATAGTAGAATTGTCATTATGGAATGTAGTTTGTTGTCTATATTTTTGTTATTCCAATGGATGGTAGCCTTTTCATTATGGAAGGTAGTTTGTTGTCGAGATTTTTGATACTCCAATGGATGGTAGCCTTGTCATTATGGAAGGTAGTTTGTTGTCGAGTTTTGTTACTCCAAAGGATGGTAGCCTTGTCATTATGGAAGGTAGTCTATTGTCCATATTTTTGTCACTCCAATGGATCGTAGCCTAGTCATAATGGTAGGTATTCTGTTGTCGAGATTTTTGTTACTCCAATGGATGGTAGACTTGTCATTATGGAAGGTAGTTTGTTGTCGATATTTTTGTTATTACAATATATGGTAGCCTTGTCATTATAGAAGGTAGTCTGTTGTCGATATATTTGTTACTCTAATGGATGTTAGCCTAGTAATTATGGAAGGTAGTCTATTGTCGATATTTTTATCACTCCAATGGATGGTAGCCTTGCCATTATGGAAGGTAGTCTGTTTTCGAGATTTTTTTCACTCCAATGGATGGTAGCCTTGTCATTATGGAAGGTAGTCTGTTGTCGATATCTTTGTTACTCCAATGGATGGTAGCCTAGTCATTATGGAAGGTATTTTGTTGTAGATATTTTAGTTACTCCAATGGATGGTAGCCTTTTCATTATAGAAGGTAGTTTATTGTCGAGATTTTTGTCAATCCAATGGATGGTAGACTTGTCATTATTGAATGTAGTTTGTTGTCGATATTTTTGTTATTCCAATGGATGGTAGCCTTGTCATTATGGAAGGTAGTTTGTTGTCCAGATTTTTGTTAATCTAATGGATGGTAGCCTTGTCATTATGGAAGGTAGTTTGTTGTCGAGATTTTGTTACTCCAATGGATGGTTGCCTTGTCATTATGGAAGGTAGTCTATTGTCGAGATTTTTGTCACTCCAATGGATGGTAGCCTTGTCATTATGTAAGGTAGTCTGTTGGTGAGATTTTTGTTACTCCAATGGATGGTAGCCTTGTAATTATGGAAGGTAGTCTCTTGTTGATATTTTCATTACTCCAATGCATGGTAGCCTTGTCATTATGGAAGGTAGTCTCTTGTTGATATTTTCATTACTCCAATGGATGGTAGCCTTATCATTATGGAAGGTAGTCTATTGTCGAAATTTTTGTTACTACAATGTATGGTAGCCTTGTCCTTACGGAAGGTAGTTTGTTGTCGAGTTTTTGTTATTACAATATATGGTAGCCTTGTCATTATAGAAGGTAGTCTGTTGTCGATATCTTTGTTACTCTAATGGATGTTAGCCTAGTCATTATGGAAGGTAGTCTATTATCGATATTATTGTCACTCCAATGGATGGTTGCCTTGCCATTATGGAAGGTAGTCTGTTTTCGAGATTTTTTCACTCCAATGGATGGTTGCCTTGTCATTATGGAAGGTTGTCTGTTGTCGATATCTTTGTTACTCCAATGGATGGTAGCCAAGTCATTATGGAAGGTATTTTGTTGTAGATATTTTAGTTACTCCAATGGATGGTAGCCTTTTCATTATGGAAGGTAGTCTATTGTCGAGATTTTTGTCAATCCAATGGATAGTAGAATTGTCATTATGGAATGTAGTTTGTTGTCTATATTTTTGTTATTCCAATGGATGGTAGCCTTTTCATTATGGAAGGTAGTTTGTTGTCGAGATTTTTGATACTCCAATGGATGGTAGCCTTGTCATTATGGAAGGTTGTCTGTTGTCGATATCTTTGTTACTCCAATGGATGGTAGCCAAGTCATTATGGGAGGTATTTTGTTGTAGATATTTTAGTTACTCCAATGGATGGTATTCTTTTCATTATGGAAGGTAGTCTATTGTCGAGATTTTTGTCAATCCAATGGATAGTAGACTTGTCATTATGGAATGTAGTTTGTTGTCTATATTTTTGTTATTCCAATGGATGGTAGCCTTTTCATTATGGAAGGTAGTTTGTTGTCGAGATTTTTGATACTCTAATGGATGGTAGCCTTGTCATTATGGAAGGTAGTTTGTTATCGAGTTTTGTTACTCCAATGGATGGCAGCCTTGTCATTATGGAAGGAAGTCTATTGTCCAGATTTTTGTCACTCCAATGGATCGTAGCCTAGTCATAATGGTAGGTATTCTGTTGTCGAGATTTTTGTTACTCCAATGGATGGTAGACTTGTCATTATGGAAGGTAGTTTGTTGTCGATATTTTTGTTATTACAATATATGGTAGCCTTGTCATTATAGAAGGTAGTCTGTTGTCGATAACTTTGTTACTCTAATGGATGTTAGCCTAGTAATTATGGAAGGTAGTCTATTGTCGATATTTTTGTCACTCCAATGGATGGTAGCCTTGCCATTATGGAAGGTAGTCTGTTTTCGAGATTTTTTTCACTCCAATGGATGGTAGCCTTGTCATTATGGAAGGTAGTCTGTTGTCGATATCTTTGTTACTCCAATGGATGGTAGCCTAGTCATTATGGAAGGTATTTTGTTGTAGATATTTTAGTTACTCCAGTGGATGGTAGCCTTTTCATTATATAAGGTAGTCTATTGTCGAGATTTTTGTCAATCCAATGGATGGTAGACTTGTCATTATTGAATGTAGTTTGTTGTCGATATTTTTGTTATTCCAATGGATGGTAGCCTTGTCATTATGGAAGGTAGTTTGTTGACGAGGTTTTCATTACTCCAATGGATGGTAGCCTTGTCATTATGGAAGGTAGTTTGTTGTCGAGATTTTTGTTACTCCAATAGATTTTAGCCTTGTCATTATGGAAGGTATTCTGTTTTCGAGATTTTTGTTACTACAATGGATGGTATCCTTGTCATTATGGAAGGTAGTCTGTTGTCGATATCTTTGTTACTCCAATGGATGGTAACCTAGTCATAATGGTAGGTATTCTGTTGTCGATATTTTTGTTACTCCAATGGATGGTAGACTTGTCATTATGGAAGGTAGTTTCTTGTCGATATTTTTGTTACTCCAATGGATGGTAGCCTTGTCATTATGGAAGGTAGTCTATTGTCGATATTTTTGTTACTCCAATAAATGGTAGCCTTGTCATTATGGAAGGTAGTCTATTTTCTATATTTTTCTCACTCCAATGGATGGTAGCCTTGTCATTATGGAAGGTTGTCTGTTGTCGATATCTTTGTTACTCCAATGAATGGTAGCCTAGTCATTGTGGAATGTATTTTGTTGTCGTGATTTTTGTTACTCCAATGGATGGTAGGCTTTTCATTATGTAAGGTTGTCTGTTGTCGATATTTTTGTTACTCCAATGGATGGTAGCCTTGTCATTATGGAAGGTAGTCAGTTGTCGACATTTTTGTTATTCCAATGGATGGTAGCCTTGTCGTTATGTAAGGTAGTTTGTTGTCGACATTTTTGTTACTCCAATGGATAGTAGCCTTGTCATTATGGAAGGTTGTTTATTGTCGATATTTTATTACTCCAATGGATGGTAGCGTTGTCATTATGGAAGGTAGTCTACTATCGAGATTTTTGTCACTCCAATGGATGGTAGCATTGTCATTATGAAAGGTAGTCTCTTGGCGAGATTTTTGTCACTCCAATGGATGGTAGCCTTGTCATTATAGAAGGTAATCTGATGTCGATATCTTTGTTGCTCCAATGGATCGTAGCCTAGTCATAATGGTAGGTATTCTGTTGTCGAGATTTTTGTTACTCCAATGGATGGTAGACTTGTCATTATGGAAGGTAGTTTGTTCTCGATATTTTTGTTATTACAATATATGGTAGCCGTGTCATTATAGAAGGTAGTCTTTTGTCGATATCTTTGTTACTCTAATGGATGTTAGCCTAGTCATTATGGAAGGTAGTCTATTGTCGATATTTTTGTCACTCCAGTGGATGGTAGCCTTGCCATTATGGAAGGTAGTCTGTTTTCGAGATTTTTTTCACTCCAATGGATGGTAGCCTTGTCATTATGGAAGGTAGTCTGTTGTTGATATCTTTGTTACTCCAATAGATGGTAGCCTAGTCATTATGGAAGGTATTTTGTTGTAGATATTTTAGTTACTCCAATGGATGGTAGCCTTTTCATTATGTAAGGTAGTCTATTGTCGAGATTTTTGTCAATCTAATGGATGGTAGACTTGTCATTATGGAATGTATTTTGTTGTCGATATTTTTGTTATTCCAATGGATGGTAGCCTTGTCATTATGGAAGGTAGTTTGTTGTCGAGATTTTTGTTACTCTAATGGATAGTAGCCTTATCTTTATGGAAGGTAGTCTATTGTCAAGAATTTTGTTACTCCAATAGATTTAAGCCTTGTCATTATGGAAGGTAATCTGTTGTCGATATCTTTGTTACTCCAATGGATGGTAACCTAGTCATAATGGTAGGTATTCTGTTGTCGATCTTTTTGTTACACCAATGGATGGTAGACTTGTCATTATGTAAGGTAGTTTGTTGTCGATATTTTTGTTACTCCAATTGATGGTAGCCTTGTCATTATGGAAGGTAGTCTATTGTCGATATTTTTGTTACGCCAATAAATGGTAGCCTTGTCATTATGGAAGGTAGTCTGTTTTCGATATTTTTCTCACTCCAATGGATGGTAGCCTTGTCATTATGGAAGGTTGTCTGTTGTCGATATCTTTGTTACTCCAATGGATGGTAGCCTAGTCATTATGAAATGTATTTTGTTGTCGTGATTTTTGTTACTCCAATGGATGGTAGGCTTTTCATTATGTAAGGTAGTCTGTTGTCGATATTTTTGTTACTCCAATGGATGGTAGCCTTGTCATTATGGAAGGTAGTCTCTTGGCGAGATTTTTGTCACTCCAATGGATCGTAGCCTAGTCATAATGGTAGGTATTCTGTTGTCGAGATTTTTGTTACTCCAATTGATGGTAGACTTGTCATTATGGAAGGTAGTTTGTTCTCGATATTTTTGTTATTACAATATATGGTAGCCTTGTCATTATAGAAGGTAGTCTGTTGTCGATATCTTTGTTACTCTAATGGATGTTAGCCTAGTCATTATGGAAGGTAGTCTATTGTCGAGATTTTTGTCACTCCAATGGATGGTAGCCTTGTCATTATGGAAGGTAATCTGTTGTCGATATCTTTGTTACTCCAATGGATGGTAGCCTAGTCATTATGAAATGTATTTTGTTGTCGTGATTTTTGTTACTCCAATGGATGGTAGGCTTTTCATTATGTAAGGTATTCTGTTGTCGAGATTTTTGTTACTCCAATGGATGGTAGCCTTGTCATTATGGAAGGTAGTTTGTTCTCGATATTTTTGTTATTACAATATATGGTAGCCTTGTCATTATAGAAGGTAGTCTGTTGTCGATATCTTTGTTACTCTAATGGATGTTAGCCTAGTCATTATGGAAGGTAGTCTATTGTCGATATTTTTGTCACTCCAGTGGATGGTAGCCTTGCCATTATGGAAGGTAGTCTGTTTTCGAGATTTTTTTCACTCCAATGGATGGTAGCCTTGTCATTATGGAAGGTAGTCTGTTGTCGATATCTTTGTTACTCCAATGGATGGTAGCCTAGTCATTATGGAAGGTATTTTGTTGTAGATATTTTAGTTACTCCAATGGATGGTAGCCTTTTCATTATGTAAGGTAGTCTATTGTCGAGATTTTTATCAATCCAATGGATGGTAGCCTTGTCATTATGGAAGGTAGTTTGTTGTCGAGATTTTTGTTACTCTAATGGATAGTAGCCTTGTCTTTATGGAAGGTAGTCTATTGTCGAGATTTTTGTCACTCCAATGGATGGTAGCCTTGTCATTATGGAAGGTAATCTGTTGTCGATATCTTTGTTACTCCAATGGATGGTAACCTAGTCATAATGGTAGGTATTCTGTTGTCGATATTTTTGTTACACCAATGGATGGTAGACTTGTCATTATGGAAGGTAGTTTGTTGTCGATATTTTTGTTACTCCAATGGATGGTAGCCTTGTCATTATGGAAGGTAGTGTATTGTCGATATTTTTGTTACGCCAATAAATGGTAGCCTTGTCATTATGGAAGGTAGTCTGTTTTCGATATTTTTCTCACTCCAATGGATGGTAGCCTTGTCATTATGGAAGGTTGTCTGTTGTCGATATCTTTGTTACTCCAATGGATGGTAGCCTAGTCATTATGAAATGTATTTTGTTGTCGTGATTTTTGTTACTCCAATGGATGGTAGGCTTTTCATTATGTAAGGTAGTCTGTTGTCGATATTTTTGTTACTCCAATGGATGGTAGCCTTGTCATTATGGAAGGTAGTCAGTTGTCGGCATTTTTGTTACTCCAATGGATGGTATCCTTGTCATTATGGAACATAGTTTGTTGTCGATATTTTTCCTATTCCAATGGATGGTAGCCTTGTCGTTATGTAAGGTAGTTTTTTGTCGACATTTTTGTTACTCCAATGGATGGTAGCCTTGTCATTATTGAAGGTAGTTTATTGTCGATATTTTATTTCTCCAATGGATGGTAGCATTGTCATTATGGAAGGTAGTCTACTGTCGAGATTTTTGTCACTCCAATGGATGGTAGCATTGTCATTATGGAAGGTAGTCTCTTGGCGAGATTTTTGTCACTCCAATGGATGGTAGCCTTGTCATTATAGAAGGTAATCTGATGTCGATATCTTTGTTGCTCCAATGGATCGTAGCCTAGTCATAATGGTAGGTATTCTGTTGTCGAGATTTTTGTTAGTCCAATTGATGGTAGACTTGTCATTATGGAAGGTAGTTTGTTCTCGATATTTTTGTTATTACAATATATGGTAGCCTTGTCATTATAGAAGGTAGTCTGTTGTCGATATCTTTGTTACTCTGATGGATGGTATCCTTGTCATTATGGAAGGTAGTCTTTTGTCGAGATTTTTGTCACTCCAATGGATGGTAGCCTTGTCATTATGGAAGGTAATCTGTTGTCGATATCTTTGTTACTCCAATGGATGGTAACCTAGTCATAATGGTAGGTATTCTGTTGTTGATATTTTTGTTACACCAATGGATGGTAGACTTGTCATTATGGAAGGTAGTTTGTTGTCGATATTTTTGTTACTCCAATGGATGGTAGCCTTGTCATTATGGAAGGTAGTCTATTGTCGATATTTTTTTTACGCCAATAAATGGTAGCCTTGTCATTATGGAAGGTAGTCTGTTTTCGATATTTTTCTCACTCCAATGGATGGTAGCCTTGTCATTATGGAACGTTGTCTGTTGTCGATATCTTTGTTACTCCAATGGATGGTAGCCTAGTCATTATGAAATGTATTTTGTTGTCGTGATTTTTGTTACTCCAATGGATGGTAGGCTTTTCATTATGTAAGGTAGTCTGTTGTCGATATTTTTGTTACTCCAATGGATGGTAGCCTTGTCATTATGGAAGGTAGTCAGTTGTCGGCATTTTTGTTACTCCAATGGATGGTATCCTTGTCATTATGGAACATAGTTTGTTGTCGATATTTTTCCTATTCCAATGGATGGTAGCCTTGTCGTTATGTAAGGTAGTTTTTTGTCGACATTTTTGTTACTCCAATGGATGGTAGCCTTGTAATTATTGAAGGTAGTTTATTGTCGATATTTTATTACTCCAGTGGATGGTAGCATTGTCATTATGGAAGGTAGTCTACTGTCGAGATTTTTGTCACTCCAATGGATGGTAGCATTGTCATTATGGAAGGTAGTCTCTTGGCGAGATTTTTGTCACTCCAATGGATGGTAGCCTTGTCATTATAGAAGGTAATCTGATGTCGATATCTTTGTTGCTCCAATGGATCGTAGCCTAGTCATAATGGTAGGTATTATGTTGTCGAGATTTTTGTTACTCCAATTGATGGTAGACTTGTCATTATGGAAGGTAGTTTGTTCTCGATATTTTTGTTATTACAATATATGGTAGCCTTGTCATTATAGAAGGTAGTCTGTTGTCGATATCTTTGTTACTCTAATGGATGTTAGCCTAGTCATTATGGAAGGTAGTCTATTGTCGAGATTTTTGTCACTCCAATGGATGGTAGCCTTGTCATTATGGAAGGTAATCTGTTGTCGATATCTTTGTTACTCCAATGGATGGTAACCTAGTCATAATGGTAGGTATTTTGTTGTCGATATTTTTGTTACACCAATGGATGGTAGACTTGTCATTATGGAAGGTAGTTTGTTGTCGATATTTTTGTTACTCCAATGGATGGTAGCCTTGTCATTATGGAAGGTAGTCTATTGTCGATATTTTTGTTACGCCAATAAATGGTAGCCTTGTCATTATGGAAGGTAGTCTGTTTTCGATATTTTTCTCACTCCAATGGATGGTAGCCTTGTCATTATGGAAGGTTGTCTGTTGTCGATATCTTTGTTACTCCAATGGATGGTAGCCTAGTCATTATGAAATGTATTTTGTTGTCGTGATTTTTGTTACTCCAATGGATGGTAGGCTTTTCATTATGCAAGGTAGTCTGTTGTCGATATTTTTGTTACTCCAATGGATGGTAGCCTTGTCATTATGGAAGGTAGTCAGTTGTCGGCATTTTTGTTACTCCAATGGATGGTAGCCTTGTCATTATGGAACATAGTTTGTTGTCGATATTTTTCCTATTCCAATGGATGGTAGCCTTGTCGTTATGTAAGGTAGTTTTTTGTCGACATTTTTGTTACTCCAATGGATGGTAGCCTTGTCATTATTGAAGGTAGTTTATTGTCGATATTTTATTACTCCAATGGATGGTAGCATTGTCATTATGGAAGGTAGTCTACTGTCGAGATTTTTGTCACTCCAATGGATGGTACCATTGTCATTATGGAAGGTAGTCTCTTGGCGAGATTTTTGTCACTCCAATGGATGGTAGCCTTGTCATTATAGAAGGTAATCTGATGTCGATATCTTTGTTGCTCCAATGGATCGTAGCCTAGTCATAATGGTAGGTATTCTGTTGTTGAGATTTTTGTTACTCCAATTGATGGTAGACTTGTCATTATGGAAGGTAGTTTGTTCTCGATATTTTTGTTATTACAATATATGGTAGCCTTGTCATTATAGAAGGTAGTCTGTTGTCGATATCTTTGTTACTCTAATGGATGGTATCCTTGTCATTATGGAAGGTAGTCTTTTGTCGAGATTTTTGTCACTCCAATGGATGGTAGCCTTGTCATTATGGAAGGTAATCTGTTGTCGATATCTTTGTTACTCCAATGGATGGTAACCTAGTCATAATGGTAGGTATTCTGTTGTCGATATTTTTGTTACACCAATTGATGGTAGGCTTTTCATTATGTAAGGTAGTCTGTTGTCGATATTTTTGTTACTCCAATGGATGGTATCCTTGTCATTATGGAAGGTAGTCAGTTGTCGACATTTTTGTTACTCCAATGGATGGTAGCCTTGTCATTATGGAACGTAGTTTGTTGTCGATATTTTTCCTATTCCAATGGATGGTAGCCTTGTCGTTATGTAAGGTAGTTTGTTGTCGACATTTTTGTTACTCCAATGGATGGTAGCCTTGTCATTATGGAAGGTAGTTTGTTATCGAGATTTTTTTACTCCAATGGATGGTAGCCTTGTCATTATGGAAGGTAGTCTATTGTCTAGATTTTTGTCACTCCAATGGATGGTAGCCTTGTCATTATGGAAGGTAGTCTCTTGGCGAGATTTTTGTCACTCCAATGGATGGTAGCCTTGTCATTATAGAAGGTAATCTGATGTCGATTTCTTTGTTGCTCCAATGGATCGTAGCCTAGTCATAATTGTAGGTATTCTGTTGTCGAGATTTTTGTTACTCCAATGGATGGTAGACTTGTCATTATGGAAGGTAGTTTGTTCTCGATATTTTTGTTATTACAATATATGGTAGCCTTGTCATTATAGAAGGTAGTCTGTTGTCGATATCTTTGTTACTCTAATGGATGTTAGCCTAGTCATTATGGAAGGTAGTCTATTGTCGATATTTTTTTCACTCCAGTGGATGGTAGCCTTGCCATTATGGAAGGTAGTCTGTTTTCGAGATTTTTTTCACTCCAATGGATGGTAGCCTTGTCATTATGGAAGGTAGTCTGTTGTCGATATCTTTGTTACTCCAATGGATGGTAGCCTAGTCATTATGGAAGGTATTTTGTTGTAGATATTTTAGTTACTCCAATGGATGGTAGCCTTTTCATTATGTAGGGTAGTCTATTGTCAAGATTTTTGTCAATCCAATGGATGGTAGACTTGTCATTATGGAATGTATTTTGTTGTCGATATTTTTCTTATTTCAATGGATGGTAGCCTTGTCATTATGGAAGGTAGTTTGTTGTCGAGGTTTTTGTTAATCCAATGGATGGTAGCCTTGTCATTATGGAAGGTAGTTTATTGTCGAGATTTTGTTACTCCAATGGATGGTTGCCTTGTCATTATGGAAGGTAGTCTATTTTTGAGATTTTTGTCACTCCAATGGATGGTAGCTTTGTCATTATGGAAGGTAGTCTGTTGGTGACATTTTTGTTACTCCAATGGATGGTAGCCTTGTCATTATGGAAGGTAGACTGTTGTCGAGATTTTTGTTACTACAATGTATGGTAGCGTTGTCATTATGGAAGGTAGTTTGTTGTCGAGATTTTTGTTATTACAATGTATGGTAGCCTTGTCATTATAGAAGGTAGTCTGTTGTCGATATCTTTTTTAATCTAATGGATGGTAGCCTAGTCATTATGGAAGGTAGTCTATTGTCGATATTTTTGTCATTCCAATGGATGGTAGACTTGTCATTATGGAAGATAGTTTGTTTTCGAGATTTTTCTCATTCCAATGGATGGTAGCCTTGTCATTATGGAAGGTTGTCTGTTGTCGATATCTTTGTTACTCCAATGAATGGTATCCTAGTCATTATGGAAGGTATTATGTTGTCGTGATTTTTATTACTCCAATGGATGGTAGGCATTTCATTATGTAAGGTAGTCTGTTATCGATATTTTTGTTACTCCAATAGATGGTAGCCTTGTCATTATTGAAGGTAGTGTGTTGTCAACATTTTTGTTACTCCAATGGATGGTAGCCTTGTCATTATGGAACGTAGTTTATTGTCGATATTTTTATTATTCCAATGGATGGTAGCCTTGTCGTTATGGAGGGTAGTTTGTTGTCGACATTTTTGTTACTCCAATGGATGGTAGCCTTTTCATTATAGAAGGTAGTTTGTTGTCCATATTTTGTTACTCCAATGGATGGTAGCCTTGTCATTATGGAAGGTAGACTGTTGGCGAGATTTTTGTTACTCGAATGGATGGTAGCCTTGTCATTATGGAAGGTAGTCTCTTGTTGATATTTTCATTACTCCAATGCATGGTAGCCTTCTCATTATGGAAGGTAGTCTCTTGTTGATATTTTCATTACTCCAATGGATGGTAGCCTTATCATTATGGAAGGTAGTCTGTTGTCAAAATTTTTGTTACTCTAATGGATCGTAGCCTTGTCATTATGGAAGGTAGTCTGTTATCAAGATTTTTGTTACTCTAATGGATGGTAGCCTTGTCATTATCTAAGGTAGTTTGTTGTGGACATTTTTGTTACTCCAATGGATGGTAGCCTTGTCATTATGGAAGGTAGTCTATTGTCGAGATTTTAGTTACTCCAATGGATGGTAGCCTTGTCATTATGGAAGGTAGACTGTTGTCGAGATTTTTGTTACTACAATGTATGGTAGCGTTGTCATTATGGAAGGTAGTCTGTTGTCGAGATTTTTGTTATTACAATGTATGGTAGCCTTGTCATTATAGAAGGTAGCCTGTTGTCGATATCTTTGGTAATCTAATGGATGGTAGCCTAGTCATTATGGAAGGTAGTCTATTGTCGAGATTTTTGTCATTCCAATGGATGGTTGACTTGTCATTATGGAAGATAGTCTGTTTTCGAGATTTTTCTCACTCCAATGGATGGTAGCCTTGTCATTATGGAAGGTTGTCGGTTGTCGATATCTTTGTTACTCCAATGAATGGTATCCTAGTCATTATGGAAGGTATTATGTTGTCGTGATTTTTCTTACTCCAATGGATGGTAGGCATTTTATTATGTAAGGTAGTCTGTTGTCGATATTTTAGTTACTCCAATGGATGGTAGCCTTGTCATTATTGAAGGTAGTGTGTTGTCGACATTTTTGTTACTCCAATGGATGGTAGCCTTGTCATTATGGAACGTAGTTTATTGTCGATATTTTTATTATTCGAATGGATGCTAGCCTTGTTGTTATGGAAGGTAGTTTGTTGTTGACATTTTTGTTACTCCAATGGATGGTATCCTTTTCATTATGGAAGGTAGTTTGTTGTCTATATTTTGTTACTCCAATGGATGGTAGCCTTGTCATTATGGAAGGTAGTCTCTTGTTGATATTTTCATTACTTCAATGCATGGTAGCCTTGTCATTATTAAAGGTAGTATCTTATTGATATTTTCATTACTCCAATGGATGGTAGCCTTGTCATTATGGAAGGTAGTCTATTGTCGAGATTTTAGTTACTCCAATGGATAGTAGCCTTGTCATTATGGAAGGTAGTCTATTGTCGAGATTTTTGTTACTCCAATGGATGGTAGCCTAGTCATTATGAAAGGTAGTCTCTTGTTGATATTTTCATTACTCCAATGGATGGTAGCCTTGTCATTATGGAAGGTAGTCTGTTGTCGAGATTTTTGTTACTCTAATGGATAGTAGCCTTGTCTTTATGGAAGGTAGTCTATTGTCGAGATTTTTGTTACTCCAATAGATTTTAGCCTTGTCATTATGGAAGGTATTCTGTTTTTCAGATTTTTGTTACTATAATGGATGGTATCCTTGTCATTATGGAAGGTAGTCTGTTGTCGAGATTTTTGTCACTCCAATGGATGGTAGCCTTGTCATTATGGAAGGTAATCTGTTGTCGATATCTTTGTTACTCCAATGGATGGTAACATAGTCATAATGGTAGGTATTCTGTTGTCGATATTTTTGTCACTCCAATGGATGGTAGCCTTGTCATTATGGAAGGTAGTCTGTTGGTGAGATTTTTGTTACTCCAATGGATGGTAGCCTTGTAATTATGGAAGGTAGTCTCTTGTTGATATTTTCATTACTCTAATGCATGGTAGCCTTGTCATTATGGAAGGTAGTCTCTTGTTGATATTTTCATTACTCCAATGGATGGTAGCCTAGTCATTATGGAAGGTAGTTTATTGTCGAGATTTTTGTCACTCCAATGGATGGTAGCCTTGTCATTGTGAAAGGTAGTCTGTTATCGATATTTTTCTCACTCCAATGGATGGTAGCCTTGTCATTATATAAGGTTGTCTGTTGTCGATATTTTTGTTACTCCAATGGATGGTAGCCTTGTCATTATGGAAGGTAGTCAGTTGTCGACATTTTTGTTACTCCAATGGATGGTAGCCTTGTCATTATGGAACGTAGTTTGTTGTCGATATTTTTCCTATTCCAATGGATGGTAGCCTTGTCGTTATGTAAGGTAGTTTGTTGTCGACATTTTTGTTACTCCAATGGATAGTAGCCTTGTCATTATGGAAGGTACTTTATTGTCGATATTTTATTACTCCAATAGATGGTAGCGTTGTCATTATGGAAGGTAGTCTACTGTCGAGATTTTTGTCACTCCAATGGATGGTAGCCTTGTCATTATAGAAGGTAATCTGATGTCGATATCTTTGTTGCTCCAATGGATCGTAGCCTAGTCATAATGGTAGGTATTCTGTTGTCGATATTTTTATTACTCCAATGGATGGTAGACTTGTCATTATGAAAGGTAGTTTGTTCTCGATATTTTTGTTATTACAATGCATGGTTGCCTTATCATTATAGAAGGTAGTCTGTTGTCGATATCTTTGTTACTCTAATGGATGTTAGCCTAGTCATTATGGAAGGTAGTCTATTATCGATATTTTTGTCACTCTAGTGGATGGTAGCCTTGCCATTATGGAAGGTAGTCTGTTTTCGAGATTTTTTTCACTCAAATGGATGGTAGCCTTGTCATTATGGAAGGTAGTCTGTTGTCGATATCTTTGTTACTCCAATGGATGGTAGCCTAGTCATTATGGAAGGTATTTTGTTGTCGATATTTTTGTTATTCCAATGGATGGTAGCCTTGTCATTATGGAAGGTAGTTTGTTGTCGAGATTTTTGTTACTCCAATGGACGGTAGCCTTGTCATTATGGAAGGTAGTTTGTTGTCGAGATTTTTTTACTCCAATGGATGGTAGCCTTGTCATTATGGAAGGTAGTCTATTGTCGAGATTTTTGTCACTCCAATGGATGGTAGCCTTGTCATTATGGAAGGTAGTCTGTTGGTGAGATTTTTGTTACTCCAATGGATGGTTGCCTTGTAATTATGGAAGGTAGTCTCTTTTTGATATTTTCATTACTCCAATGCATGGTAGCCTTGTCATTATGGAAGGTAGTCTCTTGTTGATATTTTCATTACTCCAATGGATGGTAGCCTTATCATTATGGAAGGTAGTCTGTTGTCGAGATTTTTGTCACTCCAATGGATGGTAGCCTTGTCATTATGGAAGGTAGTTTGTTGTCGAGATTTTTTTACTCCAATGGATGGTAGCCTTGTCATTATGGAAGGTAGTCTATTGTCGAGATTTGTGTCACTCCAATGGATGGTAGCCTTGTCATTATGGAAGGTAGTCTGTTGGTGAGATTTTTGTTACTCCAATGGATGGTAGCCTTGTAATTATGGAAGGTAGTCTCTTGTTGATATTTTCATTACTCCAATGCATGGTAGCCTTGTCATTATGGAAGGTAGTCTCTTGTTGATATTTTCATTACTCCAATGGATGGTAGCCTAGTCATTATGGAAGGTAGTTTATTGTCGAGATTTTTGTCACTCCAATGGATGGTAGCCTTGTCATTGTGAAAGGTAGTCTGTTATCGATATTTTTCTCACTCCAATGGATGGTAGCCTTGTCATTATGGAAGGTTGTCTGTTGTCGATATCTTTGTTACTCCAATGGATGGTAGCCTAGTCATTATGGAATGTATTTAGTTGTCGTGATTTTTGTTACTCCAATGGATGGTAGGCTTTTCATTATGTAAGGTAGTCTGTTGTCGATATTTTTGTTACTCCAATGGATGGTAGCCTTGTCATTATGGAAGGTAGTCAGTTGTCGACATTTTTGTTACTCCAATGGATATTAGCCTTGTCATTATGGAACGTAGTTTGTTGTCGATATTTTTCCTATTCCAATGGATGGTAGCCTTTTCGTTATGTAAGGTAGTTTGTTGTCGAGATTTTTGTTACTCCAATGGATGGTAGCCTTGTCATTATGGAAGGTAGTTTGTTGTCGAGATTTTTTTACTCCAATGGATGGTAGCCTTGTCATTATGGAAGGTAGTCTATTGTCTAGATTTTTGTCACTCCAATGGATGGTAGCCTTTTCATTATGGAAGGTAGTCTGTTGGTGAGATTATTGTTACTCCAATGGATGGTAGCCTTGTAATTATGGAAGGTAGTCTGTTGGTGAGATTTTTGTTACTCCAATGGATGGTAGCCTTGTAATTATGGAAGGTAGTCTCTTGTTGATATTTTCATTACTCCAATGCATGGTAGCCTTGTCATTATGGAAGGTAGTCTCTTGTTGATATTTTCATTACTCCAATGGATGGTAGCCTTATCATTATAGAGGGTAGTCTGTTGTCGAAATTTTTGTTACTCTAATGGATCGTAGCCTTGTCATTATGGAAGGTAGTCCGTTGTCGAGATTTTTGTTAGTCTAATGGATGGTAGCCTTGTCATTATCGAATGTAGTTTGTTGTCGACATTTTTGTTACTCCAATGGATGGTAGCCTTGTCATTATGGAAGGTAGTCTATTATCGATATTTTAGTTACTCCAATGGATGGTAGCCTTGTCATTATGGAAGTTAGACTGTTGTCGAGATTTTTGTTACTACAATGTATGGTAGCGTTGTCATTATTGAAGGTAGTTTGTTGTCGAGATTTTTGTTATTACAATGTATGGTAGCCTTGGCATTATAGAAGGTAGTTTGTTGTCGATATCTTTGTTAATCTAATGGATGGTAGCCTAGTCATTATGGAAGGTAGTCTATTGTCGAGATTTTTGTCATTCCAATGGATGGTAGACTTGTCATTATGGAAGATAGTCTGTTTTCGAGATTTTTCTCACTCCAATGGATGGTAGCCTTGTCATTATGGAAGGTTGTCTGTTGTCGATATCTTTGTTACTCCAATGGATGGTAGCCTAATCATTCTGGAAGGTATTATGTTGTCGTGTTTTTTGTTACTCCAATGGATGGTAGGCATTTCATTATGGAAGGTAGTCTGTTGTCCATATTTTTGTTACTCCAATGGATGGTAGCCTTGTCATTATTGAAGGTAGTGTGTTGTCGACATTTTTGTTACTCCAATGGATGGTAGCCTTGTCATTATTAAAGGTAGACTATTGTCGAGATTTTTGTTACTACAATGTATGGTAGCCTTGTCCTTATGGAAGGTAGTTTGTTGTCGAGATTTTTATTATTCCAATGGCTGGTAGCCTTGTCGTTATGGAAGGTAGTCTGTTGTCGATATCTTTGTTACTCTAATGGATGTTAGCCTAGTCATTATGGAAGGTAGTCTATTATCGATATTTTTGTCACTCCAGTGGATGGTAGCCTTGCCATTATGGAAGGTAGTCTGTTTTCTAGATTCTTTTCACTCCAATGGATGGTAGCCTTGTCATTATGGAAGGTAGTCTGTTGTCGATATCTTTGTTACTCCAATGGATGGTAGCCTAGTCATTATGGAAGGTATTTTGTTGTAGATATTTTAGTTACTCCAATGGATGGTAGCCTTTTCATTATGGAAGGTAGTCTATTGTCGAGATTTTTGTCAATCCAATGGATGGTAGACTTGTCATTATGGAATGTATTTTGTTGTCGATATTTTTGTTATTCCAATGGATGGTAGCCTTGTAATTATGGAAGGTAGTTTGTTGTCGAGGTTTTTGTTAATCCAATGGATGGTAGCCTTGTCATTATGGAAGGTAGTTTATTGTCGAGATTTTGTTACTCCAATGGATGGTTGCCTTGTCATTATGGAAGGTAGTCTATTTTCGAGATTTTTGTCACTCCAATGGATGGTAGCCTTGTCATTATGGAAGGTAGTCTGTTGGTGAGATTTTTGTTACTCCAATGGATGGTAGCCTTGTAATTATGGAAGGTAGTCTCTTGTTGATATTTTCATTACTCCAATGCATGGTAGCCTTGTCATTGTGGAAGGTAGTCTCTTGTTGATATTTTCATTATTACAATGGATGGTAGCCTTGTCATTATGGAAGGTAGTCTGTTGTCGATATCTTTGTTACTACAATGTATGGTAGCCTTGTCCTTGTGGAAGGTAGTTTGTTGTCGAGATTTTTGTTATTACAATATATGGTAGCCTTGTCATTATAGAAGGTAGTCTGTTGTCGATATCTTTGTTACTCTAATGGATGTTAGCCTTGTCATTATGGAAGGTAGTTTGTTGTCGAGTTTTGTTACTCCAATGGATGGTAGCCTTGTCATTATGGAAGGTAGTCTATTGTCGATATTTTTGTCACTCCAATGGATGGTAGCCTTGTCATTATGGAAGGTTGTCTGTTGGTGAGATTTTTGTTACTCCAATGGATGGTAGCCTTGTAATTATGAAAGGTAGTCTCTTGTTGATATTTTCATTACTCCAATGCATGGTAGCCTTGTCATTATGGAAGGTAGTCTCTTGTTGATATTTTCATTACTCCAATGGATGGTAGCCTTGTCATTATGGAAGTTAGTCTGTTGTCCAAATTTTTGTTACTCTAATGGATCGTAGCCTTGTAATTATGGAAGGTAGTCTGTTGTCGAGATTTTTGTTACCCTAATGGATGGTAGCCTTGTCATTATCGAAGGTAGTCTGTTGTCGAGATTTTTGTCACTCCAATGGATGGTAGCCGTGTCATTATGGAAGGTAGTCTGTTTTCGATATTTTTCTCACTCCAATGGATGGTAGCCTTGTCATTATGGAAGGTTGTCTGTTGTCGATATCTTTGTTACTACATGGGATGGTAGCCTAGCAATTATGGAAGGTATTCTGTTGTCGTGATTTTTGTTACTCCAATGGATGGTAGGCTTTTCATTATGTAAGGTAGTCTGTTGTCGATATTTTTGTTACTCCAATGGATGGTAGCCTTGTCATTATGGAAGGTGGTCTGTTGTCGACATTTTTGTTACTCCAATGGATGATAGCCATGTCATTATGGAACGTAGTTTGTTGTCGTTATTTTTCCTATTCCAATTGATGGTAGCCTTGTCGTTATGGAAGGTAGTTTGTTGTCGACATTTTTGTTACTCCAATGGATGGTAGCCTTGTCATTATGGAAGGTAGTTTGTTGTCGATATTTTGTTACTCCAATGGATTGTAGCCTTGTCATTATGGAAGGTAGTCTATTGTCGAGATTTTTGTCATTCCAATGGATGGTAGCCTTGACATTATGGAAGGTAGTCTGTTGGCGAGATTTTTGTCACTCCAATGGATGGTAGCCTTGTCATTATAGAAGGTAATCTGCTGTCGATATCTTTGTTACTCCAATGGATCGTAGCCTAGTCATAATGGTAGGTATTCTGTTGTCGAGATTTTTGTTACTCCAATGGATGGTAGACTTGTCATTATGGAAGGTAGTTTGTTGTCGATATTTTTATGACCCCAATGGATGGTAGCCTTGTCATTATTAAAGGTAGACTATTGTCGAGATTTTTGTTACTAAAATGTATGGTAGCCTTGTCCTTATGGAAGGTAGTTTGTTGTCGAGATTTTTGTTATTACAATATATGGTAGCCTTGTCATTATAGAAGGTAGTCTGTTGTCGATATCTTTGTCACTCTAATGGATGGTAGCCTTTCCAATATGGAAGGTAGTCTATTTTCGAGATTTTTTTCACTCCAATGGATGGTAGCCATGTCATTATGGAAGGTAGTCTGTTGTCGATATCTTTGTTACTCCAATGGATGGTAGCCTAGTCATTATGGAAGGTATTTTGTTGTAGATATTTTAGTTACTCCAATGGATGGTATCCTTTTCATTATGGAAGGTAGTCTATTGTCGAGATTTTTGTCAATCCAATGGATGGTAGACTTGTCATTATGGAATGTAGTTTGTTGTCGATATTTTTGTTATTCCAATGGATGGTAGCCTTGTCATTATGGAAGGTAGTTTGTTGTCGAGATTTTTGTTACTCCAATGGATGGTAGCCTTATCATTATGGAAGGTAGTTTGTTGTCGAGATTTTTTTACTCCAATGGATGGTAGCCTTGTCATTATGGAAGGTAGTCTATTGTCGAGATTTTTGTCACTCCAATGGATGGTAGCCTTGTCATTATGGAAGGTATTCTGTAGGTGAGATTTTTGTTACTCCAATGGATGGCAGCCTTGTAATTATGGAAGGTAGTCTCTTGTTGATATTTTCATTACTCCAATGCATGGTAGCCTTGTCATTATGGAAGGTAGTCTCTTATTGATATTTTCATTACTCCAATGGATGGTAGCCTTATCATTATGGAAGGTAGTCTGTTGTCGAGATTTTTGTCACTCCAATGGATGGTAGCCTTGTCATTATGGAAGGTAGTTTGTTGTCGAGATTTTTTTACTCCAATGGATGGTAGCCTTGTCATTATGGAAGGTAGTCTATTGTCAAGATTTTTGTCACTCCAATGGATGGTAGCCTTGTCATTATGGAAGGTAGTCTGTTGGTGAGATTTTTGTTACTCCAATGGATGGTAGCCTTGTAATTATGGAAGGTAGTCTCTTGTTGATATTTTCATTACTCCAATGCATGGTAGCCTTGTCATTATGGAAGGTAGTCTCTTGTTGATATTTTCATTACTCCAATGGATGGTAGCCTATTCATTATCTAAGGTAGTTTATTGTCGAGATTTTTGTCACTCCAATGGATGGTAGCCTTGTCATTGTGAAAGGTAGTCTGTTATCAATATTTTTCTCACTCCAATGGATGGTAGCCTTGTCATTATGGAAGGTTGTCTGTTGTCGATATCTTTGTTACTCCAATGGATGGTAGCCTAGTCATTATGGAATGTATTTTGTTGTCGTGATTTTTGTTACTCCAATGGATGGTAGGCTTTTCATTATGTAAGGTAGTCTGTTGTCGATATTTTTGTTACTCCAATGGATGGTAGCCATGTCATTATGGAAGGTAGTCAGTTGTCGACATTTTTGTTACTCCAATGGATGGTAGCCTTGTCATTATGGAACGTAGTTTGTTGTTGATATTTTTCCTATTCCAATGGATGGTAGCCTTGTCGTTATGTAAGGTAGTTTGTTGTCGAGATTTTTGTTACTCCAATGGATGGTAGCCTTGTCATTATGGAAGGTAGTTTGTTGTCGAGATTTTTTTACTCCAATGGATGGTAGCCTTGTCATTATGGAAGGTAGTCTATTGTCTAGATTTTTGTCACTCCAATGGATGGTAGCCTTGTCATTATGGAAGGTAGTCTGTTGGTGAGATTTTTGTTACTCCAATGGATGGTAGCCTTGTAATTATGGAAGGTAGCCTGTTGGTGAGATTTTTGTTACTTCAATGGATGGTAGCCTTGTAATTATGGAAGGTAGTCTCTTGTTGATATTTTCATTACTCCAATGCATGGTAGCCTTGTCATTATGGAAGGTAGTTTGTTGTCGAGATTTTGTTACTCCAATGGATGGTTGCCTTGTCATTATGGAAGGTAGTCTATTTTCGAGATTTTTGTCACTCCAATGGATGGTAGCCTTGTCATTATGGAAGGTAGTCTGTTGGTGAGATTTTTGTTACTCCAATGGATGGTAGCCTTGTAAGTATGGAAGGTAGTCTCTTGTTGATATTTTCATTACTCCAATGCATGGTAGCCTTGTCATTATGGAAGGTAGTCTATTGTCGAAATTTTTGTTACTACAATGTATGGTAGCCTTGTCCTTGTGGAAGGTAGTTTGTTGTCGAGATTTTTGTTATTACAATATATGGTAGCCTTGTCATTATAGAAGGTAGTCTGTTGTCGATATCTTTGTTACTCTAATGGATGTTAGCCTTGTCATTATGGAAGGTAGTTTGTTGTTGAGTTTTGTTACTCCAATGGATGGTAGCCTTGTCATTATGGAAGGTAGTCTATTGTCGATATTTTTGTCACTCCAATGGATGGTAGCCTTGTCATTATGGAAGGTTGTCTGTTGGTGAGATTTTTGTTACTCCAATGGATGGTAGCCTTGTAATTATGAAAGGTAGTCTCTTGTTGATATTTTCATTACTCCAATGCATGGTAGCCTTGTCATTATGGAAGGTAGTCTCTTGTTGATATTTTCATTACTCCAATGGATGGTAGCCTTGTCATTATGGAAGTTAGTCTGTTGTCCAAATTTTTGTTACTCTAATGGATCATAGCCTTGTAATTATGGAAGGTAGTCTGTTGTCGAGATTTTTGTTACTCTAATGGATGGTAGCCTTGTCATTATCGAAGGTAGTCTGTTGTTGAGATTTTTGTCACTCCAATGCATGGTAGCCTTGTCATTATGGAAGGTAGTTTGTTGTCGAGATTTTGTTACTCCAATGGATGGTTGCCTTGTCATTATGGAAGGTAGACTATTTTCGAGATTTTTGTCACTCCAATGGATGGTAGCCTTGTCATTATGGAAGGTAGTCTGTTGGTGAGATTTTTGTTACTCCAATGGATGGTAGCCTTGTAAGTATGGAAGGTAGTCTCTTGTTGATATTTTCATTACTCCAATGCATGGTAGCCTTGTCATTATGGAAGGTAGTCTATTGTCGAAATTTTTGTTACTACAATGTATGGTAGCCTTGTCCTTGTGGAAGGTAGTTTGTTGTCGAGATTTTTGTTATTACAATATATGGTAGCCTTGTCATTATAGAAGGTAGTCTGTTGTCGATATCTTTGTTACTCTAATGGATGTTAGCCTTGTCATTATGGAAGGTAGTTTGTTGTTGAGTTTTGTTACTCCAATGGATGGTAGCCTTGTCATTATGGAAGGTAGTCTATTGTCGATATTTTTGTCACTCCAATGGATGGTAGCCTTGTCATTATGGAAGGTTGTCTGTTGGTGAGATTTTTGTTACTCCAATGGATGGTAGCCTTGTAATTATGAAAGGTAGTCTCTTGTTGATATTTTCATTACTCCAATGCATGGTAGCCTTGTCATTATGGAAGGTAGTCTCTTGTTGATATTTTCATTACTCCAATGGATGGTAGCCTTGTCATTATGGAAGTTAGTC
This sequence comes from Vicia faba, assembly GCA_948472305.1. NCBI lineage: Eukaryota > Viridiplantae > Streptophyta > Magnoliopsida > Fabales > Fabaceae > Vicia > Vicia faba. Next base: position 560,677,881 of record OX451739.1, read on the forward strand.
TGTTGTCCAAATTTTTGTTACTCTAATGGATCATAGCCTTGTAATTATGGAAGGTAGTCTGTTGTCGAGATTTTTGTTACTCTAATGGATGGTAGCCTTGTCATTATCGAAGGTAGTCTGTTGTTGAGATTTTTGTCACTCCAATGGATGGTAGCCGTGTCATTATGGAAGGTAGTCTGTTTTCGATATTTTTCTCACTCTAATGGATGGTAGCCTTGTCATTATGGAAGGTTGTCTGTTGTCGATATCTTTGTTAGTCCATGGGATGGTAGCCTAGCCATTATGGAAGGTATTCTGTTGTCGTGATTTTTGTTACTCCAATGGATGGTAGGCTTTTCATTATGTAAGGTAGTCTGTTGTCGATATTTTTGTTACTCCAATGGATGGTAGCCTTGTCATTATGGAAGGTAGTCTGTTGTCGACATTTTTGTTACTCCAATGGATGATAGCCTTGTCATTATGGAACGTAGTTTGTTGTCGTTATTTTTCCTATTCCAATTGATGGTAGCCTTGTCGTTATGGAAGGTAGTTTGTTGTCGACATTTTTGTTACTCCAATGGATGGTAGCCTTGTCATTATGGAAGGTAGTTTGTTGTCGATATTTTGTTACTCCAATGGATTGTAGCCTTGTCATTATGGAAGGTAGTCTATTGTCGAGATTTTTGTCATTCCAATGGATGGTATCCTTGACATTATGGAAGGTAGTCTATTGGCGAGATTTTTGTCACTCCAATGGATGGTAGCCTTGTCATTATAGAAGGTAATCTGCTGTCGATATCTTTGTTACTCCAATGGATCGTAGCCTAGTCATAATGGTAGGTATTCTGTTGTCGAGATTTTTGTTACTCCAATGGATGGTAGACTTGTCATTATGGAAGGTAGTTTGTTGTCGATATTTTTATGACCCCAATGGATGGTAGCCTTGTCATTATTAAAGGTAGACTATTTTCGAGATTTTTGTTACTACAATGTATGTTAGCCTTGTCCTTATGGAAGGTAGTTTGTTGTCGAGATTTTTGTTATTATAATATATGGTAGCCTTGTCATTATAGAAGGTAGTCTGTTGTCGATATCTTTGTCACTCTAATGGATGGTAGCCTTTCCAATATGGAAGGTAGTCTATTTTCGAGATTTTTTTCACTCCAATGGATGGTAGCCTTGTCATTATGGAAGGTAGTCTGTTGTCGATATCTTTGTTACTCCAATGGATGGTAGCCTCGTCATTATGGAAGGTATTTTGTTGTAGATATTTTAGTTACTCCAATGGATGGTATCCTTTTCATTATGGAAGGTAGTCTATTGTCGAGATTTTTGTCAATACAATGGATGGTAGACTTGTCATTATGGAATGTAGTTTGTTGTCGATATTTTTGTTATTCCAATGGATGGTAGCCTTGTCATTATGGAAGGTAGTTTGTTGTCGAGATTTTTGTTACTCCAATGGATGGTAGCCTTATCATTATGGAAGGTAGTTTGTTGTCGAGATTTTTTTACTCCAATGGATGGTAGCCTTGTCATTATGGAAGGTAGTCTATTGTCGAGATTTTTGTCACTCTAATGGATGGTAGCCTTGTCATTATGGAAGGTATTCTGTTGGTGAGATTTTTGTTACTCCAATGGATGGTAGCCTTGTAATTATGGAAGGTAGTCTCTTGTTGATATTTTCATTACTCCAATGCATGGTAGCCTTGTCATTATGGAAGGTAGTCTCTTATTGATATTTTCATTACTCCAATGGATGGTAACCTTATCATTATGGAAGGTAGTCTGTTGTCGAGATTTTTGTCACTCCAATGGATGGTAGCCTTGTCATTATGGAAGGTAGTTTGTTGTCGAGATTTTTTTACTCCAATGGATGGTAGCCTTGTCATTATGGAAGGTAGTCTATTGTCAAGATTTTTGTCACTCCAATGGATGGTAGCCTTGTCATTATGGAAGGTAGTCTGTTGGTGAGATTTTTGTTACTCCAATGGATGGTAGCCTTGTAATTATGGAAGGTAGTCTCTTGTTGATATTTTCATTACTCCAATGCATGGTAGCCTTTTCATTATGGAAGGTAGTCTCTTGTTGATATTTTCATTACTCCAATGGATGGTAGCCTATTCATTATCGAAGGTAGTTTATTGTCGAGATTTTTGTCACTCCAATGGATGGTAGCCTTGTCATTGTGAAAGGTAGTCTGTTATCGATATTTTTCTCACTCCAATGGATGGTAGCCTTGTCATTATGGAAGGTTGTCTGTTGTCGATATCTTTGTTACTTCAATGGATGGTAGCCTAGTCATTATGGAATGTATTTTGTTGTCGTGATTTTTGTTACTCCAATGGATGGTAGGCTTTTCATTATGTAAGGTAGTCTGTTGTCGATATTTTTGTTACTCCAATGGATGGTAGCCATGTCATTATGGAAGGTAGTCAGTTGTCGACATTTTTGTTACTCCAATGGATGGTAGCCTTGTCATTATGGAACGTAGTTTGTTGTTGATATTTTTCCTATTCCAATGGATGGTAGCCTTGTCGTTATGTAAGGTAGTTTGTTGTCGAGATTTTTGTTACTCCAATGGATGGTAGCCTTGTCATTATGGAAGGTAGTTTGTTGTCGAGATTTTTTTACTCCAATGGATGGTAACCTTGTCATTATGGAAGGTAGTCCATTGTCTAGATTTTTGTCACTCCAATGGATGGTAGCCTTGTCATTATGGAAGGTAGTCTGTTGGTGAGATTTTTGTTACTCCAATGGATGGTAGCCTTGTAATTATGGAAGGTAGCCTGTTGGTGAGATTTTTATTACTTCAATGGATGGTAGCCTTGTAATTATGGAAGGTAGTCTCTTGTTGATATTTTCATTACTCCAATGCATGGTAGCCTTGTCATTATGGAAGGTAGTTTATTGTCGAGATTTTGTTACTCCAATGGATGGTTGCCTTGTCATTATGGAAGGTAGTCTATTTTCGAGATTTTTGTCACTCCAATGGATGGTAGCCTTGTCATTATGGAAGGTAGTCTATTGGTGAGATTTTTGTTACTCCAATGGATGGTAGCCTTGTAATTATGGAAGGTAGTCTCTTGTTGATATTTTCATTACTCCAATGCATGGTAGCCTTGTCATTATGGAAGGTAGTCTCTTGTTGATATTTTCATTACTCCAATGGATGGTAGCCTTATCATTATGGAAGGTAGTCTATTGTCGAAATTTTTGTTACTACAATGTATGGTAGCCTTGTCCTTGTGGAAGGTAGTTTGTTGTCGAGATTTTTGTTATTACAATATATGGTAGCCTTGTCATTATAGAAGGTAGTCTGTTGTCGATATCTTTGTTACTCTAATAGATGTTATCCTTGTCATTATGGAAGGTAGTTTGTTGTGGAGTTTTGTTACTCCAATGGATGGTAGCCTTGTCATTATGGAAGGTAGTCTATTGTCAAGATTTTTGTCACTCCAATGGATGGTAGCCTTGTCATTATGGAAGGTAGTCTGTTGGTGAGATTTTTGTTACTCCAATGGATGGTAGCCTTGTAATTATGGAAGGTAGTCTCTTGTTGATATTTTCATTACTCCAATGCATGGTAGCCTTTTCATTATGGAAGGTAGTCTCTTGTTGATATTTTCATTACTCCAATGGATGGTAGCCTATTCATTATCGAAGGTAGTTTATTGTCGAGATTTTTGTCACTCCAATGGATGGTAGCCTTGTCATTGTGAAAGGTAGTCTGTTATCGATATTTTTCTCACTCCAATGGATGGTAGCCTTGTCATTATGGAAGGTTGTCTGTTGTCGATATCTTTGTTACTTCAATGCATGGTAGCCTAGTCATTATGGAATGTATTTTGTTGTCGTGATTTTTGTTACTCCAATGGATGGTAGGCTTTTCTTTATGTAAGGTAGTCTGTTGTCGATATTTTTGTTACTCCAATGGATGGTAGCCATGTCATTATGGAAGGTAGTCAGTTGTCGACATTTTTGTTACTCCAATGGATGGTAGCCTTGTCATTATGGAACGTAGTTTGTTGTTGATATTTTTCCTATTCCAATGGATGGTAGCCTTGTCGTTATGTAAGGTAGTTTGTTGTCGAGATTTTTGTTACTCCAATGGATGGTAGCCTTGTCATTATGGAAGGTAGTTTTTTGTCGAGATTTTTTTACTCCAATGGATGGTAACCTTGTCATTATGGAAGGTAGTCCATTGTCTAGATTTTTGTCACTCCAATGGATGGTAGCCTTGTCATTATGGAAGGTAGTCTGTTGGTGAGATTTTTGTTACTCCAATGGATGGTAGCCTTGTAATTATGGAAGGTAGCCTGTTGGTGAGATTTTTATTACTTCAATGGATGGTAGCCTTGTAATTATGGAAGGTAGTCTCTTGTTGATATTTTCATTACTCCAATGCATGGTAGCCTTGTCATTATGGAAGGTAGTTTATTGTCGAGATTTTGTTACTCCAATGGATGGTTGCCTTGTCATTATGGAAGGTAGTCTATTTTCGAGATTTTTGTCACTCCAATGGATGGTAGCCTTGTCATTATGGAAGGTAGTCTATTGGTGAGATTTTTGTTACTCCAATGGATGGTAGCCTTGTAATTATGGAAGGTAGTCTCTTGTTGATATTTTCATTACTCCAATGCATGGTAGCCTTGTCATTATGGAAGGTAGTCTCTTGTTGATATTTTCATTACTCCAATGGATGGTAGCCTTATCATTATGGAAGGTAGTCTATTGTCGAAATTTTTGTTACTACAATGTATGGTAGCCTTGTCCTTGTGGAAGGTAGTTTGTTGTCGAGATTTTTGTTATTACAATATATGGTAGCCTTGTCATTATAGAAGGTAGTCTGTTGTCGATATCTTTGTTACTCTAATAGATGTTATCCTTGTCATTATGGAAGGTAGTTTGTTGTGGAGTTTTGTTACTCCAATGGATGGTAGCCTTGTCATTATGGAAGGTAGTCTATTGTCGATATTTTTGTCACTCCAATGGATGGTAGCCTTGTCATTATGGAAGGTTGTCTGTTGGTGAGATTTTTGTTACTCCAATGGATGGTAGCCTTGTAATTATGAAAGGTAGTCTCTTGTTGATATTTTCATTACTCCAATGCATGGTAGCCTTGTCATTATGGAAGGTAGTCTCTTGTTGATATTTTCATTACTCCAATGGATGGTAGCCTTGTCATTATGGAAGTTAGTCTGTTGTCCAAATTTTTGTTACTCTAATGGATCATAGCCTTGTAATTATGGAAGGTAGTCTGTTGTCGAGATTTTTGTTACTCTAATGGATGGTAGCCTTGTCATTATCGAAGGTAGTCTGTTGTCGAGATTTTTGTCACTCCAATGGATGGTAGCCGTGTCATTATGGAAGGTAGTCTGTTTTCGATATTTTTCTCACTCCAATGGATGGTAGCCTTGTCATTATGGGAGGTTGTTTGTTGTCGATATCTTTGTTACTCCATGGGATGGTAGCCTAGCCATTATGGAAGGTATTCTGTTATCGTGATTTTTGTTACTCCAATGGATGGTAGGCTTTTCATTATGTAAGGTAGTCTGTTGTCGATATTTTTGTTACTCCTATGGATGGTAGCCTTGTCATTATGGAAGGTAGTCTATTGTCGACATTTTTGTTACTCCAATGGATGATAGCCTTGTCATTATGGAATGTAGTTTGTTGTCGTTATTTTTCCTATTCCAATTGATGGTAGCCTTGTCGTTATGGAAGGTAGTTTGTTGTCGACATTTTTGTTACTCCAATGGATGGTAGCCTTGTCATTATGGAAGGTAGTTTGTTGTCGATATTTTGTTACTCCAATGGATTGTAGCCTTGTCATTATGGAAGGTAGTCTATTGTCGAGATTTTTGTCATTCCAATGGATGGTAGCCTTGACATTATGGAAGGTAGTCTGTTGGCGAGATTTTTGTCACTCCAATGGATGGTAGCCTTGTCATTATAGAAGGTAATCTGTTGTCGATATCTTTGTTACTCCAATGGATCGTAGCCTAGTCATAATGGTAGGTATTCTGTTGTCGAGATTTTTGTTACTCCAATGGATGGTAGACTTGTCATTATGGAAGGTAGTTTGTTGTCGATATTTTTATGACCCCAATGGATGGTAGCCTTGTCATTATTAAAGGTAGACTATTGTCGAGATTTTTGTTACTACAATGTATGGTAGCCTTGTCCTTATGGAAGGTAGTTTGTTGTCGAGATTTTTGTTATTACAATATATGGTAGCCTTGTCATTATAGAAGGTAGTCTGTTGTCGAAATCTTTGTCACTCTAATGGATGGTAGCCTTTCCAATATGGAAGGTAGTCTATTTTCGAGATTTTTTTCACTCCAATGGATGGTAGCCTTGTCATTATGGAAGGTAGTTTGTTGTCGATATCTTTGTTACTCCAATGGATGGTAGCCTAGTCATTATGGAAGGTATTTTGTTGTAGATATTTTAGTTACTCCAATGGATGGTATCCTTTTCATTATGGAAGGTAGTCTATTGTCGAGATTTTTGTCATTCCAATGGATGGTAGACTTGTCATTATGGAATGTAGTTTGTTGTCGATATTTTTGTTATTCCAATGGATGGTAGCCTTGTCATTATGGAAGGTAGTTTGTTGTCGAGATTTTTGTTACTCCAATGGATGGTAGCCTTGTCATTATGGAAGGTAGTTTGTTGTCGAGATTTTTTTACTCCAATGGATGGTAGCCTTGTCATTATGGAAGGTAGTTTATTGTCGAGATTTTTGTCACTCCAATGGATGGTAGCCTTGTCATTATGGAAGGTATTCTGTTGGTGAGATTTTTGTTACTCCAATGGATGGTAGCCTTGTAATTATGGAAGGTAGTCTCTTGTTGATATTTTCATTACTCCAATGCATGGTAGCCTTGTCATTATGGAAGGTAGTCTCTTATTGATATTTTCATTACTCCAATGGATGGTAGCCTTATCATTATGGAAGGTAGTCTGTTGTCGAGATTTTTGTCACTCCAATGGATGGTAGCCTTGTCATTATGGAAGGTAGTTTGTTGTCAAGATTTTTTTACTCCAATGGATGGTAGCCTTGTCATTATGGAAGGTAGTCTATTGTCGAGATTTTTGTCACTCCAATGGATGGTAGCCTTGTCATTATGGAAGGTAGTCTGTTGGTGAGATTTTTGTTACTCCAATGGATGGTAGCCTTGTAATTATTGAAGGTAGTCTCTTGTTGATATTTTCATTACTCCAATGCATGGTAGCCATGTCATTATGGAAGGTAGTCTCTTGTTGATATTTTCATTACACCAATGGATGGTAGCCTATTCATTATCGAAGGTAGTTTATTGTCGAGATTTTTGTCACTCCAATGGATGGTAGCCTTGTCATTGTGAAAGGTAGTCTGTTATCGATATTTTTCTCACTCCAATGGATGGTAGCCTTGTCATTATGGAAGGTTGTCAGTTGTCGATATCTTTGTTACTTCAATGGATGGTAGCCTAGTCATTATGGAATGTATTTTGTTATCGTGATTTTTGTTACTCCAATGGATGGTAGGCTTTTCATTATGTAAGGTTGTCTGTTGTCGATATTTTTGTTACTCCAATGGATGGTAGCCATGTCATTATGGAAGGTAGTCAGTTGTCGACATTTTTGTTACTCCAATGGATGGTAGCCTTGTCATTATGGAACGTAGTTTGTTGTTGATATTTTTCCTATTCCAATGGATGGTAGCCTTGTCGTTATGTAAGGTAGTTTGTTGTCGAGATTTTTGTTACTCCAATGGATGGTAGCCTTGTCATTATGGAAGGTAGTTTGTTGTCGAGATTTTTTTACTCCAATGGATGGTAGCCTTGTCATTATGGAAGGTAGTCTATTGTCTAGATTTTTGTCACTCCAATGGATGGTAGCCTTGTCATTATGGAAGGTAGTCTGTTGGTGAGATTTTTGTTACTCCAATGGATGGTAGCCTTGTAATTATGGAAGGTAGCCTGTTGGTGAGATTTTTGTTACTTCAATGGATGGTAGCCTTGTAATTATGGAAGGTAGTCTCTTGTTGATATTTTCATTACTCCACTGCATGGTAGCCTTGTCATTATGGAAGGTAGTTTATTGTCGAGATTTTGTTACTCCAATGGATGGTTGCTTTGTCATTATGGAAGGTAGTCTATTTTCGAGATTTTTGTCACTCCAATGGATGGTAGCCTTGTCATTATGGAAGGTAGTCTGTTGGTGAGATTTTTGTTACTCCAATGGATGGTAGCCTTGTAATTATTGAAGGTAGTCTCTTGTTGATATTTTCATTACTCCAATGCATGGTAGCCATGTCATTATGGAAGGTAGTCTCTTGTTGATATTTTCATTACTCCAATGGATGGTAGCCTATTCATTATCGAAGGTAGTTTATTGTCGAGATTTTTGTCACTCCAATGGATGGTAGCCTTGTCATTGTGAAAGGTAGTCTGTTATCGATATTTTTCTCACTCCAATGGATGGTAGCCTTGTCATTATGGAAGGTTGTCAGTTGTCGATATCTTTGTTACTTCAATGGATGGTAGCCTAGTCATTATGGAATGTATTTTGTTGTCGTGATTTTTGTTACTCCAATGGATGGTAGGCTTTTCATTATGTAAGGTAGTCTGTTGTCGATATTTTTGTTACTCCAATGGATGGTAGCCATGTCATTATGGAAGGTAGTCAGTTGTCGACATTTTTGTTACTCCAATGGATGGTAGCCTTGTCATTATGGAACGTAGTTTGTTGTTGATATTTTTCCTATTCCAATGGATGGTAGCCTTGTCGTTATGTAAGGTAGTTTGTTGTCGAGATTTTTGTTACTCCAATGGATGGTAGCCTTGTCATTATGGAAGGTAGTTTGTTGTCGAGATTTTTTTACTCCAATGGATGGTAGCCTTGTCATTATGGAAGGTAGTCTATTGTCTAGATTTTTGTCACTCCAATGGATGGTAGCCTTGTCATTATGGAAGGTAGTCTGTTGGTGAGATTTTTGTTACTCCAATGGATGGTAGCCTTGTAATTATGGAAGGTAGCCTGTTGGTGAGATTTTTGTTACTTCAATGGATGGTAGCCTTGTAATTATGGAAGGTAGTCTCTTGTTGATATTTTCATTACTCCACTGCATGGTAGCCTTGTCATTATGGAAGGTAGTTTATTGTCGAGATTTTGTTACTCCAATGGATGGTTGCTTTGTCATTATGGAAGGTAGTCTATTTTCGAGATTTTTGTCACTCCAATGGATGGTAGCCTTGTCATTATGGAAGGTAGTCTGTTGGTGAGATTTTTGTTACTCCAATGGATGGTAGCCTTGTAATTATTGAAGGTAGTCTCTTGTTGATATTTTCATTACTCCAATGCATGGTAGCCATGTCATTATGGAAGGTAGTCTCTTGTTGATATTTTCATTACTCCAATGGATGGTAGCCTATTCATTATCGAAGGTAGTTTATTGTCGAGATTTTTGTCACTCCAATGGATGGTAGCCTTGTCATTGTGAAAGGTAGTCTGTTATCGATATTTTTGTCACTCCAATGGATGGTAGCCTTGTCATTATGGAAGGTTGTCAGTTGTCGATATCTTTGTTACTTCAATGGATGGTAGCCTAGTCATTATGGAATGTATTTTGTTGTCGTGATTTTTGTTACTCCAATGGATGGTAGGCTTTTCATTATGTAAGGTAGTCTGTTGTCGATATTTTTGTTACTCCAATGGATGGTAGCCATGTCATTATGGAAGGTAGTCAGTTGTCGACATTTTTGTTACTCCAATGGATGGTAGCCTTGTCATTATGGAACGTAGTTTGTTGTTGATATTTTTCCTATTCCAATGGATGGTAGCCTTGTCGTTATGTAAGGTAGTTTGTTGTCGAGATTTTTGTTACTCCAATGGATGGTAGCCTTGTCATTATGGAAGGTAGTTTGTTGTCGAGATTTTTTTACTCCAATGGATGGTAGCCTTGTCATTATGGAAGGTAGTCTATTGTCTAGATTTTTGTCACTCCAATGGATGGTAGCCTTGTCATTATGGAAGGTAGTCTGTTGGTGAGATTTTTGTTACTCCAATGGATGGTAGCCTTGTAATTATGGAAGGTAGCCTGTTGGTGAGATTTTTGTTACTTCAATGGATGGTAGCCTTGTAATTATGGAAGGTAGTCTCTTGTTGATATTTTCATTACTCCACTGCATGGTAGCCTTGTCATTATGGAAGGTAGTTTATTGTCGAGATTTTGTTACTCCAATGGATGGTTGCTTTGTCATTATGGAAGGTAGTCTATTTTCGAGATTTTTGTCACTCCAATGGATGGTAGCCTTGTCATTATGGAAGGTAGTCTGTTGGTGAGATTTTTGTTACTCCAATGGATGGTAGCCTTGTAATTATTGAAGGTAGTCTCTTGTTGATATTTTCATTACTCCAATGCATGGTAGCCATGTCATTATGGAAGGTAGTCTCTTGTTGATATTTTCATTACTCCAATGGATGGTAGCCTATTCATTATCGAAGGTAGTTTATTGTCGAGATTTTTGTCACTCCAATGGATGGTAGCCTTGTCATTGTGAAAGGTAGTCTGTTATCGATATTTTTCTCACTCCAATGGATGGTAGCCTTGTCATTATGGAAGGTTGTCAGTTGTCGATATCTTTGTTACTTCAATGGATGGTAGCCTAGTCATTATGGAATGTATTTTTTTGTCGTGATTTTTGTTACTCCAATGGATGGTAGGCTTTTCATTATGTAAGGTAGTCTGTTGTCGATATTTTTGTTACTCCAATGGATGGTAGCCATGTCATTATGGAAGGTAGTCAGTTGTCGACATTTTTGTTACTCCAATGGATGGTAGCCTTGTCATTATGGAACGTAGTTTGTTGTTGATATTTTTCCTATTCCAATGGATGGTAGCCTTGTCGTTATGTAAGGTAGTTTGTTGTCGAGATTTTTGTTACTCCAATGGATGGTAGCCTTGTCATTATGGAAGGTAGTCTATTGTCTAGATTTTTGTCACTCCAATGGATGGTAGCCTTGTCATTATGGAAGGTAGTCTGTTGGTGAGATTTTTGTTACTCCAATGGATGGTAGCCTTGTAATTATGGAAAGTAGCCTGTTGGTGAGATTTTTGTTACTTCAATGGATGGTAGCCTTGTAATTATGGAAGGTTATCTGTTGGTGAGATTTTTGTTACTCCAATGGATGGTAGCCTTGTAATTATGAAAGGTAGTCTCTTGTTGATATTTTCATTACTCCAATGCATTGTAGCCTTGTCATTATGGAAGGTAGTCTCTTGGTGATATTTTCATTACTCCAATGGATGGTAGCCTTGTCATTATGGAAGTTAGTCTATTGTGCAAATTTTTGTTACTCTAATGGATCATAGCCTTGTCATTATGGAAGGTAGTCTCTTGTTGATATTTTCATTACTCCAACGGATGGTAGCCTAGACATTATGGAAAGTAGTTTATTGTCGAGATTTTTGTCACTCCAATGGATGGTAGCCTTGTCATTGTGAAAGGTAGTCTGTTATCGATATTTTTCTCACTCCAATGGATGGTAGCCTTGTCATTATGGAAGGTTGTCTGTTGTCGATATCTTTGTTACTCCAATGGATGGTAGCCTAGTCATTATGGAATGTATTTTGTTGTCGTGATTTTTGTTACTCGAATGGATGGTAGGGTTTTCATTATGTAAGGTAGTCTGTTGTCGATATTTTTGTTACTCCAATGGATGGTAGCCTTGTCATTATGGAAGGTAGTCTGTTGTCGAAATTTTTGTTACTCCAATGGATGGTAGCCTTGTCATTATGGAACGTAGTTTGTTGTCGATATTTTTCCAATTCCAATGGATGGTAGCCTTGTCGTTATGTAAGGTAGTTTGTTGTCGAGATTTTTGTTACTCCAATGGATGGTAGCCTTGTCATTATGGAAGGTAGTTTGTTGTCGAGATTTTTTTACTCCAATGGATGATAGCCTTGTCATTATGGAAGGTAGTCTATTGTCTAGATTTTTGTCACTCCAATGGATGGTAGCCTTGTCATTATGGAAGGTAGTCTGTTGGTGAGATTTTTGTTACTCCAATGGATGGTAGCCTTGTAATTATGGAAGGTAGTCTGTTGGTGAGATTTTTGTTACTCCAATGGATGGTAGCCTTGTAATTATGGAAGGTAGTCTATTGTTGATATTTTCATTACTCCAATGCATGGTAGCCTTGTCATTATGGAAGGTAGTCTCTTGTTGATATTTTCATTACTCCAATGGATGGTAGCCTTATCATTATAGAAGGTAGTCTATTGTCGAAATTTTTGTTACTCTAATGGATCGTAGCCTTGTCATTATGGAAGGTAGTCTGTTGTCGAGATTTTTGTTAGTCTAATGGATGGTAGCCTTGTCATTATCGAATGTAGTTTGTTGTCGACATTTTTGTTACTCCAATGGATGGTAGCCTTGTCATTATGGAAGGTAGTCTATTATCGATATTTTAGTTACTCCAATGGATGGTAGCCTTGTCATTATGGAGGTTAGACTGTTGTCGAGAGTTTTGTTACTACAATGTATGGTAGCGTTGTCATTATTGAAGGTAGTTTGTTGTCGAGATTTTTGTTATTACAATGTATGGTAGCCTTGGCATTATAGAAGGTAGTCTGTTGTCGATATCTTTGTTAATCTAATGGATGGTAGCCTAGTAATTATGGAAGGTAGTCTATTGTCGAGATTTTTGTCATTCCAATGGATGGTAGACTTGTCATTATGGAAGATAGTCTGTTTTCGAGATTTTTCTCACTCCAATGGATGGTAGCCTTGTCATTATGGAAGGTTGTCTGTTGTCGATATCTTTGTTACTCCAATGGATGGTAGCCTAGTCATTCTGGAAGGTATTATGTTGTGGTGTTTTTTGTTACTCCAATGGATGGTAGGCATCTCATTATGTAAGGTAGTCTGTTGTCCATATTTTTCTTACTCCAATGGATGGTAGCCTTGTCATTATTGAAGGTAGTGTGTTGTCGACATTTTTGTTACTCCAATGGATGGTAGCCTTGTCATTATGGAACGTAGTTTATTGTCGATATTTTTATTATTCCAATGGATGGTAGCCTTGTCGTTATGGAAGGTAGTTTGTTGTCGACATTTTTGTTACTCCAATGGATGGTAGCCTTTTCATTATAGAAGGTAGTTTGTTGTCGATATTTTGTTACTCCAATGGATGGTAGCCTTGTCATTATGGAAGGTAGACTATTGGCGAGATTTTTGTTACTCCAATGGATGGTAGCCTTGTCATTATGGAAGGTAGTCTCTTGTTGATATTTTGATTACTCCAATGCATGGTATCCTTTCATTATTAAAGGTAGTCTCTTATTGATATTTTCATTACTCCAATGGATGGTAGCCTTGTCATTATGGAGGGTAGTCTATTGTCGAGATTTTTGTCACTCCAATGGATGGTAGCCTTGTCATTATGGAAGGTAGTCTGTTGGTGAGATTTTTGTTACTCCAATGGATGGTAGCCTTGTAATTATGGAAGGTAGTCTCTTGTTGATATTTTCATTACTCCAATGGATGGTAGCCTTATCATTATGGAAGGTAATCTGTTGTCGAAATTTTTGTTACTCTAATGGATCGTAGCCTTGCCATTATGGAAGGTAGTCTGATGTCGAGATTTTTGTTACTCTAATGGATGGTAGCCTTGTCATTACGAAAGGTAGTCGGCCGTGGAGATTTCTGTTACTCCAATGGATCGTAGCCTTGTCATTATGGAAGGTAGTTTGTTCGTCAGACTTTTGTTACTCTAATGAATGGTAGCCTTGTGATTATGGAAAGTAGACTGTTGTCGAGATTTTTGTTATTCCGTTGGATGGTAGCCTTGTCATTATGGAAGGTAGTCTGTTGTCGAGATTTTTGTTATTTCAATGGATGGTAACCTTGTAATTATGGAAGGTAGTATGTCGTTGAGATTTTTGTTACTCCAATGGATGGTATCCATGTCATTATGTAAGGTAATATTTTGTTGAGATTTTTGTTGCTCCAATGGATGGTAGCCTTGTCATTATGGAAGGTAGTCTATTGTCCAGATTTTTGTTATTCCAATGGATTGTAGCCATGTCATTATGGAAGGTAGTTAGTTGTCGAGAATTTTTTATTCAATTGGATGGTAACTGTTCTGGACTGGGCCCGACAGGCCCAAAAGCATTGCAAAGGCCCAGTCCAAATGGACTTACAGGGGCCTCATCGACCAAAGAGTGAGGCCGTGCCCGACGCGCAAGCACTGGCTCGACGATACCTCGAGCACCACAGTCTGAGGCCCAGCTCGACGTTACCTCGAGCACCCCAGCTAGGGCCGACTCAGTCCACTGTCCCCCCAACGATACTCCGAAAAGACTGCGTCTCCGTCCACCCGCACTTCACGCAGAACATCCAGGGAGGGGACCACGTGCGGGTCCCCACTACGCACGTAGAACCTGGCAGTTCCTCCATTGGGCCAAACCTGCCCGGCCCAATGAAGGAACCTTGGGCCAGCGCTGGGGGCTATAAATACCTTCTGTTTCCAGAGCGTCAGGTATTCATTATTCTAACCTTAAACTTGCTATTATCTGCTCGTACTCCCACTTACTTCAGCATCGGAGTGCCTTGCAGGTACCCCCCCTACCTCGTTCAAAAAAGCTTTCTGCTTGGAGCCAGCCGTGACGGTCCATTTCTGATCAGGTCAGATCAGTGGCGCCGTCTAACGAACAATTCTAAAGACCAAAGCTCAATTCAACTACCTGTCATGGCTGATCCAGCTCGCGATGAGCAGCCCGTCCGTGTCGCCGACACTAATAACGGTACCGCGGACAAGAATGGACACCTCGACAACCCCGGTGATCCCGACCACGGTGCCATCCCTGTGACAATAGCCCCTGGACCTTCCCCCTACAGGGACGGGGCTACTGCATCATCCTCTACGACCCCTCCAGCACTCGAGGACGACCCGGTAGCTCTCGCTCATCACAGAGCTGCCCGGTTCTATGAAGTCCCAGTTCCCGCCGGGGCAGATGCCACGACTCAGGCACTGTTCGCGGCCATTAATCAGACTAATTATCTCATCTTCGCCCAAGGAGAAAGATTAAGGGCACTTGAAGATGATCGACGACCCCCGAGGAGGCATCGGAGGCCACATTCTCCACCTCCTCGGATCACGGAAGCTCGACACCCTTCTCCCCCGCGAAGAAACTATAGGGAGAACTCCAGGAGCCCTTCTCCCCGGCCAAAGCAGAGGCGGCCCTACCATGAGAGACAGCCCGTCATCCCTGCTGAAGAACCCAGTCGCGACCCATCAAGGCACGACAAGAGGCACGCCGGGGACGGGCGTGTAACCTTCAACCACCGAGCATCACGCTCGAGGGAAACTCAGCACGATCATCGTGCCAGGCATAATTACAGGACCCCTTCTCTTTCTCCGGAGAGGAGCGACAAGGACGACCCCCGCGGTCCCCTGTGGCAGGCCATCATGGATGCACCTATCCCCCCGGGCATGGAGAAGCCCCCGCACCTGAAGGAGTATGACGGAGTAGTGGACCCGGTCGACCACATTGATGTGTTCGAAGCCATGCTCCACTATCATAATGTCGGGGGGCCCATCAAGTTTCGTCTTTTCCCCACGACTCTCAGGAAGGCGGCCATGGACTGGTATAAAGGGCTCGCCCCGGGCTCAATTACGTCGTGGCGGAACCTGAAGAACCAGTTCATCAGTTCCTTCACAGCTTCTCGACGCCATCCAAAGACCGAGGCGGCCCTCGAGGCCATCATCCAAAGACAGGATGAAACCTTGAGGGAATTCATCAACCGCTTCAACCGGGAAGCAATACAGGTCCCCTGCACGGACCATATGAAAAGATACTTGCTGGAGAGGGGTCTCCTCCCCGGCACAGAATTCAGAAAAGCTGTGGGTATTGAGCCACCTCCAACTTTTGATGCCCTCCTCGACAAGGCCCGAGCATACATGGACTATGAGGAGAGGGAAGCTGCCAACAGGGCCCGAGACTCCAGGGCTCCCGCTCCCAACAACAGCAGCAGCTCGCGACAAGAGCCTCCTCCTCGACGAACCGGGGAGAAAAGGAAGGAAGATCGACCCCGGGAAGTCCGGGAACAAAGGGCCCCTCCGGCCGTTTCACCGAGTACACTCCGCTCACGGCTTCCCGCCAGCGTATTTTGGCAGAGTGTGCCTGTACAGATTTCAGAGACGGTGGCGTCAAGCGTCCCCGACCTGCTCCCGCCAAGCCAGGGGCAGATAAAAATAAATATTGTCAATACCATAGGAGTCATGGTCATTTGACAGAAGACTGCGTCCACCTCAAGGACACCATTGAAACCCTCATCAAGGGAGGGAGGCTCGCACAGTACAGGCGAAACGACGCTCCCCGTTGTAACGCCCATGAAACCAAGGAGCCCGAAGAAGATGCCCGACCATCAGACGAGTCGGTGCCTATCTAGACCACCTTCTCGGTAACCAGGCCCGAGGATTTCGACGTTCCCGAGCTCCTGCAGGAGCCCCTGATAACACACAGCAGGTGGGAATACTTCCCCTCCGCCATGGTCATCAACGGGGGCGGGTTCAACGACCTCTCCATCAATTCAGCTAAGAGGAAGTTGGACGAGCTGGTCGACATAGCTCCTCCACAAACTGTGACGTTCGAAAGGGTGAAGGGCAGGTCAGAGCCCATCACCTTCTACCTGGAAGAACTACCCGGCGGAGCCCCGAACGCGGTCATCCCCTTGCTGATAAGGGCAAAAATGGCCAATTTTGACGTGCATCGCATCCTGGTCGACGAAGAGAGTTCCGTCGACGTGATGTACAACCAGCAGTTCCGGACCTTGCAACTGGACGACTCACATCTCTCTCCGTATGTGGGTTCGGATCTTCAAGGCTTCAACGTCTCGACTTCCAAACCTTGGGGTTATGTCGAGCTCCTGGTTACGTTCGGAGAAGGAACAGCTACAAGACAGGTTAAGGTCCGCTTCCTCGTCATTGACTGCCCGTCTCTATACAATTGCATCTTGGGGAGACCGACTCTGGCGGAGTTGACAGCGGTGCCCTCGACTGTCCATCTGAAGATGAAGTTCTATACCAAAAGGGCACGGGTAGCCACCATCCAAGGAGACCTCGCCGCCGCCCGCAGGTGCTTCATCGCTGCTTCAAAGGGACGGGATACCGTCGACATAGGGACCAGACCCACCAAGAGGACGAAGCAGGAGCCCGACAGAAAGGCATCCCCCGAGAAAGAAGTCCAGAAGGCCCCACCTAAGGTCGATTCCATAGCCCTCGACGCTCGCTTTGATCAGGGCGAGCCATCCAGCAGCGAGCAAATCCCACTCCGACCTATTCCGGACGGTGATTTTGAACTCGTTCCCCTCGGCACAGAGCCGACCAAGGGAGTGAAGATTGGCAAAGACCTCCCCGACTTGGCCAGGAACCAAATCAAGGCATGTCTGTGCGAGAACGCTGATCTCTTCGCCTGGAGCGCTGCAGAGATGCCCGGACTCGACCCTGAGGTCACCTGTCACCACCTCGCCATTGATCCAGCCGCCAAGGCCGTAGTACAACGTAGGCGTAGGCAGTCTCCAGAAAAAACGGAGGCTGCTGAAAAAGCTGTAAAAGACCTCCTAGAGGCAAATTTTATTTCTGAAGCCCGGTACTCCACCTGGCTGTCAAATGTTGTACTTGTTAAAAAGAATAATGGAAAATGGAGAATGTGTGTTGACTATACCGACCTCAACCGGGCTTGCCCGAAGGATGCTTTTCCTTTACCTAACATGGACATGCTGGTCAACAACTCGGCCGGCTATAAGACTTTGTCGTTCATGGACGCCTACTCGGGATATAACAAAATCCCAATGGCTCTGGGCGACACACACTGCACGGCGTTCATGACCAGCTCGGGCAACTATTACTACAACGTAATGCCCTTCGGACTGAAGAACGCCGGAGCAACTTACCAACGTATGATGAACAAAGTGTTCAACAAACAGATTGGCGACATGCTCGAGGTATATATGGACGACATGATCGTCAAATCCCGAGCAGACACCGATCACGCAGCTCATCTCAAGACAGTCTTCGCCCAAGCGAGACAGTGCAAAATGAGGTTTAACCCCGAGAAGTGCAGGTTCGGGGTTAAGGCAGGAAAATTCCTTGGATTCTATCTAACAGAACGAGGGATTGAAGCCAACCCCGACAAATGTCGGGCATTCTCCGACCTCCCGACACCGACGTCGAAGAATTCGATACAAATCATGAACGGCATGCTGACGTCACTATCCCGCTTCATCGCGAAGTCCGCTCAGCACGCCCTCACCTTCTTCAAACTCCTTCGAAAGGAAGCATCCTTCGAATTGAATGAGGAATGCGAGCACGCACTTCGCCATCTGAAGCAGAGCCTGTCTCAATCGCTCGTGTTGTCTCGACCAGACGACGGGGAATCGCTGTACTTATACTTAGCCGTTTCGAACGAAGCCATCAGCGCAGCCCTTGTCCGCGAGACCCCTGACGGGAAGAAACCTGTCTACTTCACGAGCAAAGCCTTACAAGGGCCCGAAAGCAGATATCAGCAGATAGAAAAGGTTGCTCTGGCCCTCGTCAACGCTGCGAGGAGGCTCAGACACCACTTTCTAGCCCACACCATCATCGTGCGAACCGATCAGCCGGTGAGGCAGCTCCTGGGTCGGCCAGACATGGCGGGCAGGATGCTGAAGTGGTCCTTGGAACTCTCCGAATTCGACATTCAGT
The DNA here is from genome assembly GCA_948472305.1 of Vicia faba. Taxonomy (NCBI): domain Eukaryota; kingdom Viridiplantae; phylum Streptophyta; class Magnoliopsida; order Fabales; family Fabaceae; genus Vicia; species Vicia faba. The sequence continues at coordinate 560,696,601 of OX451739.1, forward strand.
ACGAGAGCAGGAAGGCCCTGAAAGCACAAGCCTTGGCCGACTTCGTCGCGGAGATGACCACTCACGACCTTCCCCCGGGGAAGGAACACAAGTGGACCATCTTCGTCGACGGAGCCTCCAGCTCGTCCGGTAGCGGTGCAGGGATCCTCCTGGAAAACGAAGAAGGCGTAGTGATCGAGCACTCCTTGGTTCTCTCCTTCCCGACGTCAAATAACCAGGCAGAATACGAAGCCTTGCTCGCAGGACTGAGACTAGCCGAGGACCTGGGAGCCCGCGAGGTTCAAATTTACACCGACTCCCAGCTCGTCGCCTCTCAAGTACAGGGAAGCTACCAGGCCAAAAATGACAACCTCGTCGAGTATTTGAACTTAGTCAAACAACACATGACAAAGTTTGTACGTGCAGAAATTTCTCATGTTCCCCGCGAGCAAAACACGAGGGCGGACATATTGTCCAAACTCGCGAGCACACGAAAGAAGGGCGGGAATAAATCCGTCATCCAGGAATCTCTGGCACGTCCGAGTATCGAACCACCCTCGACTACGGTCGAGATCCATGCCATCGGCGATGCCACATCCTGGATGACCCCAGTTTATAATTTCCTGACTAAAGAAGAACTCCCGTCGAACCAGTCCGAAGCTGCCATAATCAAGCGAAGAGCATGTTCCTATGTAGTTCTCGAGCAGAAACTGTACCGAAGAGGATTCTCCATTCCCCTCCTAAAATGCATCGACGAGTCCGCCATCCCCGACGTGGTGCGGGAGATACACGAAGGAATTAACGCCCAGCACATGGGCGGTAAATCCTTGGCAAGGAAAGCCCTTCTAGCAGGGTACTACTGGCCGACGATGCAACAGGACGCCAAGGAACACGTGAAAAAATGTGACAAGTGCCAGAAGCACGGGGATATGCACCTCGCCCCCCCGCACGAGCTGAACACATTGTCATCCCCATGGCCGTTCGCCTGGTGGGGCATGGACATCCTCGGGCCATTCGTGCAAGGAACCTACCAGAACAAATTTCTAATCGTCACCGTGGATTACTTCACGAAGTGGATCGAGGCTGAGGCACTCGCAAAAATCACCTCGCACAATATCCTCCGTTTCTACAAAAGAAACGTCCTCGCCAGGTTCGGGATTCCGCAGGCCCTGGTGACCGACAACGGCACCCAGTTCACCGACCACGGGTTTCGGGACTTCGTCACCAAACTTGGGACAAACCAACATTTCACGTCGGTCGAGCACCCTCAGACCAACGGGCAGGCCGAAGCCGCGAACAGGGTCATCCTCCGAGGGCTCAAACGTCGACTCGGCGAAGCCAAAAGAGGATGGATCGAGGAGCTCCACAGCATCTTGTGGGCATACCGCACCACACCCCACTCAACGACGGGTGAGACACCATTCCGACTGACGTATGGCACCGAGGCTGTCATCCCGGTCGAAATCATGGAACCATCCCGACGAACGGAGGAACCCCTCGACAAAGAAATGAACGACGAAGCACTAAGGGATGAACTCGACCTTGTCGAGGAAATCCAATCGGGTGCAGCCCTACGCGAAGCCACCCTAAAACAACGAGTAGCTCTGCGCCACAACGACAAGGTCATCAAGCGCGAGTTCGAAATTGGCAGTCTGGTATTACGCAGGAACCAGAAAGATTCCCGCGAAGGGAAGTTGGCCGCGAACTGGGAAGGACCTTACCGCGTCCACGGCACCACAAGTACCGGGGCATACTGTTGGTGTAAGCCCTAGAGGCCAATACTTTTGGTACTTATATCGAATTATTTATTAATAATAAAAGGCATTTCTTTATTATGTTTTCCAAAATAATAAAGTCCCTAGAATGGTTTATTGGTTTAATGAAATGTTAAGTGTGACTTAATCATGAGATCCCATTAAACATAAGAAACTATTCTTAAAGTATCTGTAGTCAAGCTTTAATGTGAAGTGGGATAACATTAAAGCATTAAGATTATTATGAAGATAGATTGATGATCACATCTCATGGATCATAGATAAGGAGTTATCAAGTCTTGACATGGGTATGAATATTAGGAGTAATATTTATACTGGATTGACCCGTTATGAGAATACTACATAGAATGTTATGCAAAGTGTCATAAGTTATTCTCATGATGATAATGGTGTATACCACCCTTCGACCTGAAACCACTATGGACCCTAGATGTAGAGTCAAGTACTTTATTGCTGATCAAACGTCATCCGTAACTGGATGACTATAAAGATGGTTGATGGGTACTTCACAAAGCATGCTAAGGGACATGAGTGACCTAGATGGAATTTGCTCATCCTGCATAACAGGATAAATGTCTAAGGGCCCAATATTGAACTGGACAAGGGTGACACAGTGTATGCCTTGTGTTCAATATAGACATGAGGGCAAAAGGATAATTGTACAACAAAAATATTATCACGGAAAAGGTTTGGTCAGATCACATGACATTTTCGTGACTTGGGTAACAGTGATGTGTTGCTAGATACCGCTCACTGTTTATTATATTAAATATGTAATTTAATATAATTGCCAACGTCGCGAAAACCTACAGGGTCACACACATAAGGACAGGTTGATGAGAGATAGAATAAATAAGGAACACCGTAAGGTACGGTGCACTTAAGTGTAATACGGAAAGTGGTAAGGTACCACGTGGATAAGTGATATATGGTACATCATAAGGTATGATGTCCATAAGCTTAATTGGGCTTTTAGCTTATAGCCTTAATTAGGCTTTTAGCTTGTAGCCCACACGAGTGATTCTATAAATAGATCCCTTGTGATGAAGTTTTTTCACTTGATGCATTTTCGTTTTTGACTCTCTCTCTCTCACTCAAGGTTTCCGTTCGTGATCAGCTAGCACTGTGACCGGAAGCAATCTGTTCGTGTGGACTGAGTAGAGGCGTTGTTCTTCATCAACGCTCGTGATCACGACAGCAAAGGTCTGAATCGCCACAAGAGGTAAAACTTTTTATCAGTGACCATGCTCATTCGTAAGGATCTCTAAAGGAAAATTTTATATTCCGCTGTGTTTTTGATCGCAATTTTCCTTCACATACTACCTCGAGAAATTAGACGGAGAGCCATTACCACGACACTGGAACGCTGCTAAGCTGAAGCAGTACTACAGTTAGAAACTACCAACACCTGGGACCCTCGGCCAGCAGCACCCGCGCTCGGCCAACGAGGAAAAACGTCCGACTTCGTATAAGGCTAAGGTACAAGCCCGACGTACGACCAAAATGGCATAGAATCGCGCGTTAAACGATGACGATCGATAGTGCCCGACGTGGACAGCTATACCGAGCCCCACCGTCATTGTACCCATAAGGCAGAACACCCAGCTCGCGATGGGCAGTTCACACCAAGGGCAAATAGTCCCTAACGGGCCCCACGCCCGACCGAGCAACTTCGCTCCAAAATGCCCGACATGCCATCAAGAATGACGGACCATCTTAAAGGGTCAAAGGGAAGTCTCTCCCCTCGAGGACAACACTTAGGTGACTCTGGCCAGCGAAAGAGGGCCGGACACGCATGCAAACGGAAGGCGGGCAGACTCGCTCGCCAAATCAAAGCCACTTACGGGCACTCCTCGGGCCCATGACTTAGGCTAAAAATTCATGCAAATATATGATTTCAAACAAGGGCAAAACATCCAAAATGTAAAACAACATTGATATAAATGCCCGAAGGTGATAAAACAATTATAAACCGACCAAGAAGGCCGGCGATGTTCATAAAGTACAACAAACGGGCACGCAGGCCCAAAGAATACAAATGTCAAGGGCACGCAGGCCCGCTATCCTAGTCAAGTCTCCCTAGAACCATCAATGTCGGCGCTTGGAGAGTCGGGCGGAGGAACGATCACGCCATCCATGATCTGATGTGTGTGGCCGATACCCTCAGTGACCAGGCCAGGGTTTAGCAAGGAGAGTTGACCGACCGCAGAGTTGAACCCATCCTCCAGGGCCCCGACGCAATCTGCCTCGAGGAGCCGGATATGGGCAACCAGCTCCAACCGACTCTTCAAAGCCATTATGTCCTCGGGCTCGTCCTCGGCAGGCTGCATGGCAGCGTTCATTTCCTCGATCTGCTGGGCCAAGCGTTCGACTTCCGCCCCCAGACGATCCCTGTCTGCCCGAAGAAGCTCCCCCTCCTCGGCCAACTTCCCCGACTTCTCCTTCTCCAGGGTCAACATATCCCTCTCAGCATCGAGCATCGCCGTCTGCTCGCGGAACATCTCCTCGGAGCGTTCCAGAGCGATCTTCAACTTCCGCGAGCTCGAGGTCAGGGCCGCCTTCTCCTGCTCGAGTTCTTCAACACGGGCAGGATCCCCTCCGTCCTTGGATAGCACCAAAGCCATCTCAGCCATTTTTACCAGCCCGTCTATGTTGGCGGCCAGATACGCCTTCCGGTCCTCTTTACTCATCTTTTTTATGGCTGCAGCTTCGTGGGCAACCACTGTCGGAGGGAATCTCTCGAAAAAGCCTGCCTCTTCGAAGCAAGGGGGGAAGGCGAAAAATTTAACGGCACCGGTGTCCTTGCCAGCAGTCAGAACACTCTCCACACGGGTCCTCTTCCTCTGTATCAAGACGGCACTAGGGTCGATCTCTTCAACTTCTGGGGTCCCATCCGACGCGGCCCCCGAGCTTGACGGCGAGTCCACCCTCACCGGCTGAGGAGCATTTGGACTGTGTGGTGGGCCCATCCTTGTCGCTTGTGGGGCCTTCACGACCCTCCCGCCTCGCCTCTGGTCGAAGGATAATTTCAAGAGCCTTTCATGTTGACCAGCCATCGAACTTGCACAAAATAAAGTTAGGTCAGTATCGAGCAAACTCATAGACAAATGATGAGCAAAGAAATTCAAGCAATAAACAACCTAACAGGTGGGCAGCCTGCCGGTACGTCGGGCACTCCACGAGCGCCTTGGTATCAATCGGACGGGACTCGAACGTTGGGTAACCATCTTTGTCCAAGATATCATCCCCTTCCCGCGTAACCCACCGGGCAGGATTAAAGCTATCGAAAAATCGGCAAAGTGCGGCGTACGCCTCCTCATCTTCCGTGCACATGTCCCCGGCGGCGGTATGGTAATAACCAGTCCCATGCTCGTAATGCCGGGACATCCAGTGCACGGGGACTTTAGCCGTACGGCCCAACACAGGGTTCCCATCGTCGCCCAGAACCGCCTCCCCGTCCTCGTCGCTCAGCAGCTCCTCCTCCTCGAAAAGAGAATTTAAAGCAGAGGTGGTAACTGGCCGCACCACGTACCACTTGTCTTTAAAACCCCTCATGGAGTCCATGTACATTTTAAAGAGTCTCCTCGACTGCTTCAGGGTGACCCAGCTATGTTTCCCTCCTCGGGATTGGCGCTGCAGGTGAAAAATCCGGAAGAAGAGCGGTATAGTCGCCCCGATCCTCAGGTAGCGACACGTCAACTCAAACGCCCGGATGAAGGCGAGCGAGTTTGGATGTAGCTGGGACGGGGCCAGCTCCAGGTGAGTGAAGACCCCGGCCTGGAAGTCAGTGAAGGGCAGCCGCAGCCCTAGATCTTTGAACAAGATCTCATACATCGTGAAGCTATATTCCGGATAAACCGAGCAGATCCTTGCACGGGATGACGGGTGCATGACTACGAAGTTCTTTTGGAAGACGGGCTGACCCTGGCCCGCTTCAATGACAGCATACGGATCCCGGTCGCCCCGACTGTAGACCGACGCGATCCCTCGGGGCTCGACGCCCACCCAATCCAGCAAAGGGTCGGTCACAGTATCAATCAGATTGACCGACTCGTCGGCGCTTTGTTCTTCGCGATCGTGACGTCCGGAGGAGCTCGGATCGTCCGCCATGGTTACCTGCAGAGCACGGAAAACCAGTCAAATGAGCACGAAGCCATACGCTCGACAAATCACGTCGTTCCATCACGACCACGTAGTCCGTTTCCATGAATGGTGGCCTCCCCGACATACTGAAACTCGATGTGTTCTTCCTCAAGACCAACTACGCGGTCACTCTCGAACATGTCGACCCAAGGTATGAACATGGCGGGCCACACCATGAGGCCCACGGCCAAGGCCATGAACATGCCGCGCGCGATCATGCATCAGGCGCCCTGGATCATGAAGACCCCGGGCAGCGCTGGAGTTTATCACCTAAAACTATGAATACGCCGGCCATAAACATGCGTTTGCCGGTCCTAGGCATGAATATGTCGGGCCAAGTATAAGTCTACTGGGCTAATCCCACGCGCACGGCCCTAAAACATCTATAAAACGCCAGAAAACATGCATTCTAACAGGGAAATGAAGAGGATAGACCACTTACTTGAATCAAAGAGTAGGAGTTGGCTACGGATTAGAAGAGTCTATGACAGAAAGTCTTAACTGGAAAAAATCTGGAAACACGGACTCCCTCTCCTCGACGCGCTGCTCCCAACCCAATTATGGCCCTATCCCCATAGGGTGGCGGCACAGTTCCCGAAAGATACCTTGTATGCTCGACAGACGCGCCCGGTAAGGATCCTCCAGGCATCCACCGCAGAAGGTGTCTCCGAGCACTACACGAGGAGGCCTCGAGGGCCCGCACCGTTGTCCCGGGCACGAGACCTCGATGAGGAAGCGACCTGAGTTCAAGTAATGGCTCCTCACAAAGGAACCACGACTTGGGGGGCTCCTGTTTTGGACTGGGCCCGACAGGCCCAAAAGCATTGCAAAGGCCCAGTCCAAATGGACTTACAGGGGCCTCACTGACCAAAGCGTGAGGCCGTGCCCGACGCGCAAGCACTGGCTCGACGATACTCCTCCAGCTCGACATGAGGTGGTCCAGCACCACAGTCTGAGGCCCAGCTCGACGTTACTTCGAGCACCCCAGCTAGGGCAGACTCAGTCCACTGTCCCCCCAATGATACTCCGAAAAGACCGCGTCTCCGTCCGCCCGCACTTCACGTAGAACATCCAGGGAGGGGACCATGTGCGGGTCCCCACTACGCACGTAGAACTTGGCAGTTCCTCCATTGGGCCAAACCTGCCCGGCCCAATGAAGGAACCTTGGCCCAGCGTTGGGGGCTATAAATACCCTCTGTTTCCAGAGGGTCAGGTATTCATCATTCTAACCTTAAACTTGCTATTATCTGCTCGTACTCCCACTTACTTCAGCATCGGAGTGCCTTGCAGGTACCCCCCCCCCACCTCGTTCAAAAAACCTTTCTACTCGGAGCCAGCCGTGACGGTCCATTTCTGATCAGGTCAGATCAGTAACCTTGACATTATGGAAGGTAGTCTGTTGTTGAGATTTGTGTTACTCCAATGTATGGTAGCCTTGTAGTTATGGATGGTAGTCTATTATCGAGATTTTTGTTACTCCGATGGATGGTAGACTTGTCATTATGGAAGGTAGTCTGTCATTGAGATTTCTGTTACTCCGATGGATTGTAGCCTTGTCATTATGCAAGGTAGTCAGTTGTTCGGACTTTTGTTACTCCAATGGATGGTAGCCTTGTCATTATGGAAGGTAGTCAATTGTCGAGATTTTTGTTATTCCAATGGATGGTAGCCTTGTCATTATTGAAGGTAGTCTGTTGTCGCGATTTTTGTTACTCCAATGTATGGTAGACTTGTCGTTATGAAAGGTAGTCCGTTGTCAAGATTTTTGTTACTCAAATGGATGGTAGCCTTGTCTTTATGGAAGGTAGTTTGTCATTGAGATTTTTGTTACTCCAATGGATGATAGCCTTATCATTATTGAAGGCAGTATGATATTAAGATTTTTGTTACTCCAATGGATGATAGCCTTGTCATTATGGAAGGTAGTCTATTATCGAGATATTTGTTATTCCAATGGATTGTAGCCTTTTCATTATGGAAGGTAGTCTGTCATTGAGATTTTTGTTACTCCAATGGATGGTAGCCTTGTGATTATTGATGTTAGTCTGTCGTTGAGATTTCTGTTACTCCAACGGATTGTAGCCTTGTCATTATGGAAGGTAGTTTGTTCTTCAGAGTTTTGTTACTCTAATGAATGGTAGCCTTGTGATTTTGGAAAGTAGATTATTGTCGAGATTTTTGTTATTCCGTTGGATGGTAGCCTTGTCATTATGGAAGGTAGTCTGTTGTCGAGATTCTTGTTATTTCAATGGATGGTAACCTTGTAATTATGGAAGGTAGTCTGTCAATGAGATTTTCGTTACTCCAATTGATGGTAGCCTTGTCATTATGTAAGGTAATATGTCGTTGAGATTTTTGTTGCTCCAATGGATGGTAGCCTTGTCATTATGTAAGGTAATATGTCATTGAGATTTTTGTTGCTCCAATGGATGGTAGCCTTGTCATTATGGAAGGTAGTCTATTTTCGACATTTTTATTATTCCAATGGATTGTAGCCTTGTCATTATGGAAGGTAGTTAGTTGTCGAGAAATTTTTTATTCCATTGGATGGTAACCTTGTCATTATGGAAGGTAGTCTGTTGTCGAGATTTGTGTTACTCCAATGTACGGTAGCCTTGTAGTTATGGATGGTAGTCTGTTGTCGAGATTTTTGTTACTCCAATGGATGGTAGCCTTGTCGTTATGGAAGGTAGTCTGTCATTGAGATTTCTGTTACTCCAATGGATTGTAGCCTTGTCATTATGGAAGGTAGTCTGTTGTTCAGATTTTTGTTACTCCAATGGATGGTAGCCTTGTCATTATGGAAGGTAGTCAGTTGTCGAGAATTTTTTATTCCATTGGATAGTAACCTTGTCATTATGGAAGGTAGTCTGTTGTCAAGATTTGTGTTACTCCAATGTATGGTAGCCTTGTCGTTATGGAAGGTAGTCTTTTGTCGAGATATTTGTTACTCAAATGGATGGTAGCCTTGTCTTTATGAAAGGTAGTCTAACATTGAGATTTTTTTTACTCCAATGGATGGTAGCCTTGTCATTATGGAATGTAGTATGTCATTGAGATTTTTGTTACTCCAATGGATGGTAGCCTTGTCATTACGTAAGGTAGTCTATTGTCAAGATTTTTGTTATACCAATGGATTGTAGCCTTTTCATTATGTAAGGTAGTCTTTTGGAGAGATTTTTGGTACTACAATGGATGGAAGCCTTGTCTTTATTGAAGTTAGCCTGTTGTCGATATCTTTGTTATTCCAATGGATTATAGCCTTGTCATTATGCAAGGTAGTCTGTAGTTCAGATTTTTGTTACTTCAATGGATGGTAGCCTTGTGATTATGGAAGGTAGTCTATTATCGACGTTTTTGTTATTCCAATGGATGGTCTCCTTGTCATTACGGAAGGTAGTCGGTCGTGGAGATTTCTGTTACTCCAATGGATTGTAGCCTTGTCATTATGGAAGGTAGTTTGTTCGTCAGACTTTTGTTACTCTAATGAATGGTAGCCTTGTGATTATGGAAAGTATATTGTTGTCGAGATTTTTGTTATTCCGTTGGATGGTAGCCTTGTCATTATGGAAGGTAGTCTATTGTCGAGATTTTTGTTATTTCAATGGATGGTAACCTTGTAATTATGGAAGGTAGTCTGTCGTTGAGATTTTTGTTACTCCAATGGATGGTAGGCATGTCATTATGTAAGGTAATATGTCGTTGAGATTTTTGGTGCTCCAATGGATGGTAGCCTTGTCATTATGGAAGGTAGTCTATTGTCGAGATTTTTGTTATTCCAATGGATTGTAGCCTTGTCATTATGGAAGGTAGTTAGTTGTCGAGATTTGTGTTCTCCAATGTATGGTAACCTTGTAGTTATGGATGGTAGTCTTTTGTCGAGATTTTTGTTACTCAAACGGATGGTAGCCTTGTCTTTATGGAAGGTAGTCTATTATCGAGATTTTTGTTACTCCGATGGATGGTAGACTTGTCATTATGGAAGGTAGTCTGTCATTGAGATTTCTGTTACTCCGATGGATTGTAGCCTTGTCATTATGCAAGGTAGTCAGTTGTTCGGACTTTTGTTACTCCAATGGATGGTAGCCTTGTCATTATGGAAGGTAGTCAATTGTCGAGATTTTTGTTATTCCAATGGATGGTAGCCTTGTCATTATTGAAGGTAGTCTGTTGTCGCGATTTTTGTTACTCCAATGTATGGTAGACTTGTCGTTATGAAAGGTAGTCCGTTGTCAAGATTTTTGTTACTCAAATGGATGGTAGCCTTGTCTTTATGGAAGGTAGTTTGTCATTGAGATTTTTGTTACTCCAATGGATGATAGCCTTATCATTATTGAAGGCAGTATGATATTAAGATTTTTGTTACTCCAATGGATGATAGCCTTGTCATTATGGAAGGTAGTCTATTATCGAGATATTTGTTATTCCAATGGATTGTAGCCTTTTCATTATGGAAGGTAGTCTGTCATTGAGATTTTTGTTACTCCAATGGATGGTAGCCTTGTGATTATTGATGTTAGTCTGTCGTTGAGATTTCTGTTACTCCAACGGATTGTAGCCTTGTCATTATGGAAGGTAGTTTGTTCTTCAGAGTTTTGTTACTCTAATGAATGGTAGCCTTGTGATTTTGGAAAGTAGATTATTGTCGAGATTTTTGTTATTCCGTTGGATGGTAGCCTTGTCATTATGGAAGGTAGTCTGTTGTCGAGATTCTTGTTATTTCAATGGATGGTAACCTTGTAATTATGGAAGGTAGTCTGTCAATGAGATTTTCGTTACTCCAATTGATGGTAGCCTTGTCATTATGTAAGGTAATATGTCGTTGAGATTTTTGTTGCTCCAATGGATGGTAGCCTTGTCATTATGTAAGGTAATATGTCATTGAGATTTTTGTTGCTCCAATGGATGGTAGCCTTGTCATTATGGAAGGTAGTCTATTTTCGACATTTTTATTATTCCAATGGATTGTAGCCTTGTCATTATGGAAGGTAGTTAGTTGTCGAGAAATTTTTTATTCCATTGGATGGTAACCTTGTCATTATGGAAGGTAGTCTGTTGTCGAGATTTGTGTTACTCCAATGTACGGTAGCCTTGTAGTTATGGATGGTAGTCTGTTGTCGAGATTTTTGTTACTCCAATGGATGGTAGCCTTGTCGTTATGGAAGGTAGTCTGTCATTGAGATTTCTGTTACTCCAATGGATTGTAGCCTTGTCATTATGGAAGGTAGTCTGTTGTTCAGATTTTTGTTACTCCAATGGATGGTAGCCTTGTCATTATGGAAGGTAGTCAGTTGTCGAGAATTTTTTATTCCATTGGATAGTAACCTTGTCATTATGGAAGGTAGTCTGTTGTCAAGATTTGTGTTACTCCAATGTATGGTAGCCTTGTCGTTATGGAAGGTAGTCTTTTGTCGAGATATTTGTTACTCAAATGGATGGTAGCCTTGTCTTTATGAAAGGTAGTCTAACATTGAGATTTTTTTTACTCCAATGGATGGTAGCCTTGTCATTATGGAATGTAGTATGTCATTGAGATTTTTGTTACTCCAATGGATGGTAGCCTTGTCATTACGTAAGGTAGTCTATTGTCAAGATTTTTGTTATACCAATGGATTGTAGCCTTTTCATTATGTAAGGTAGTCTTTTGGAGAGATTTTTGGTACTACAATGGATGGAAGCCTTGACTTTATTGAAGTTAGCCTGTTGTCGATATCTTTGTTATTCCAATGGATTATAGCCTTGTCATTATGCAAGGTAGTCTGTAGTTCAGATTTTTGTTACTTCAATGGATGGTAGCCTTGTGATTATGGAAGGTAGTCTATTATCGACGTTTTTGTTATTCCAATGGATGGTCTCCTTGTCATTACGGAAGGTAGTCGGTCGTGGAGATTTCTGTTACTCCAATGGATTGTAGCCTTGTCATTATGGAAGGTAGTTTGTTCGTCAGACTTTTGTTACTCTAATGAATGGTAGCCTTGTGATTATGGAAAGTATATTGTTGTCGAGATTTTTGTTATTCCGTTGGATGGTAGCCTTGTCATTATGGAAGGTAGTCTATTGTCGAGATTTTTGTTATTTCAATGGATGGTAACCTTGTAATTATGGAAGGTAGTCTGTCGTTGAGATTTTTGTTACTCCAATGGATGGTAGGCATGTCATTATGTAAGGTAATATGTCGTTGAGATTTTTGGTGCTCCAATGGATGGTAGCCTTGTCATTATGGAAGGTAGTCTATTGTCGAGATTTTTGTTATTCCAATGGATTGTAGCCTTGTCATTATGGAAGGTAGTTAGTTGTCGAGATTTGTGTTCTCCAATGTATGGTAACCTTGTAGTTATGGATGGTAGTCTTTTGTCGAGATTTTTGTTACTCAAACGGATGGTAGCCTTGTCTTTATGGAAGGTAGTCTAACATTGAGATTTTTGTTACTCCAATCGATTGTAGCCTTGTCATTATGGAAGGTAGTTTGTTGTTTAGATTTTTGTTACTCCATTAGATGGTAGCCTTGTCATTATGGAAGGTAGTTAGTTGTTCAGATTTTTGTCTTTATTTAAGTTAGCCTATTGTTGATATCTTTGTTATTCCAATGGATGATAGCCTTGTCCTTATGCAAGGTAGTCTGTTGTTCGGATTATTATTACTCCAATGGATGGTAGCCTTGTGATTATGGAAGGTAGTTTATTATTCCAATGGATGGTAGCCTTGTCATTACGAAAGGTAATCGATCGTTGAGATTTCTGTTACTCCAATGGACGGTAGCCTTGTCATTATGGAAGGTAGTTTGTTGTTAGATTTTATTTACTCCAATGGATGATAGCCTTGTCATTATTGAAGGTACTCTATTGTCGAGATTTTTGTTATTCCAATGGATTGTAGCCTTGTCATTATGGAAGGTAGTCTATTATCGATATTTTTGAATCTCCAATGCATGGAAGCCTTGTAGTTATGGATGGTAGTCTGTTGTCGAGATTTTTGTTACTCCAATGGATGGTAGCCTTGTCGTTATGGAAGGTAGTCTGTCATTGAGATTTCTGTTACTCCAATGGATTGTAGCCTTGTCATTATGGAAGGTAGTCTGTTGTTCAGATTTTTGTTACTCCAATGGATGGTAGCCTTGTCATTATGGAAGGTAGTCAGTTGTCGAGAATTTTTTATTCCATTGGATGGTAACCTTGTCATTATGGAAGGTAGTCTGTTGTCAAGATTTGTGTTACTCCAATGTATGGTAGCCTTGTCGTTATGGAAGGTAGTCTTTTGTCGAGATTTTTGTTACTCAAATGGATGGTAGCCTTGTCTTTATGAAAGGTAGTCTAACATTGAGATTTTTTTTACTCCAATGGATGGTAGCCTTGTCATTATGGAAGGTAGTATGTCATTGAGATTTTTGTTACTCCAATGGATGGTAGCCTTGTCATTACGTAAGGTAGTCTATTGTCAAGATTTTTGTTATACCAATGGATTATAGCCTTTTCATTATGTAAGGTAGTCTTTTGTCGAGATTTTTGGTACTACAATGGATGGAAGCCTTGTCTTTATTGAAGTTAGCCTGTTGTCGATATCTTTGTTATTCCAATGGATTATAGCCTTGTCATTATGCAAGGTAGTCTGTAGTTCAGATTTTTGTTACTTCAATGGATGGTAGCCTTGTGATTATGGAAGGTAGTCTATTATCGACTTTTTTGTTATTCCAATGGATGGTCGCCTTGTCATTACGAAGGTAGTCGGTCGTGGAGATTTCTGTTACTCCAATGGATAATAGCCTTGTCATTATGGATGGTAGTTTGTTCGTCAGACTTTTGTTACTCTAATGAATGATAGCCTTGTGATTATGGAAAGTATATTGTTGTCGAGATTTTCGTTATTCCGTTGGATGGTAGCCTTGTCATTATGGAAGGTAGTCTGTTGTCGAGGTTTTTGTTATTTCAATGGATGGTAACCTTGTAATTATGGAAGGTAGTCTGTCGTTGAGATTTTTGTTACTCCAATGGGTGGTAGGCATGTCATTATGTAAGGTAATATGTCGTTGAGATTTTTGTTGCTCCAATGGATGGTAGCCTTGTCATTATGGAAGGTAGTCTATTGTCGAGATTTTTGTTATTCCAATGGATTGTAGCCTTGTCATTATGGAAGGTAGTTAGTTGTCGAGATTTGTGTTACTCCAATGTATGGTAACCTTGTAGTTATGGATGGTAGTCTTTTGTCGAGATTTTTGTTACTCAAATGGATGGTAGCCTTGTCTTTATGGAAGGTAGTCTAACATTGAGATTTTTGTTACTCCAATCGATTGTAGCCTTGTCATTATGGAAGGTAGTTTGTTATTCAGATTTTTGTTACTCCATTGGATGGCAGCCTTGTCATTATGGAAGGTAGTTAGTTGTTCAGATTTTTGTGTTTATTTAAGTTAGCCTATTGTTGATATCTTTGTTATTCCAATGGATGATAGCCTTGTCATTATGCAAGGTAGTCTGTTGTTCGGATTATTATTACTCCAATGGATGGTAGCCTTGTGATTATGGAAGGTAGTTTATTATTCCAGTGGATGGTAGCCTTGTCATTACGAAAGGTAGTCGGTCGTTGAGATTTCTGTTACTCCAATGGACGGTAGCCTTGTCATTATGGAAGGTAGTTTGTTGTTAGATTTTATTTACTCCAATGGATGATAGCCTTGTCATTATTGAAGGTACTCTATTGTCGAGATTTTTGTTATTCCAATGGATGGTAGCCTTGTCATTATCGAAGGTAGTCTATTATCGATATTTTTGATACTCCAATGGATGGAAGCCTTGTAATTATGGAAGGTAGTCTATTGTCGAGACTTTTGTTACTCCAATGGATGGTAGCCTTATCATTATGGAAGGTAGTCTTTCATTGAGATTTCTGTTACTACAATGGATTGTAGCCTTGTCATTATAGAAGGTAGTCTGTTGTTCAGATTTTTGTTACTCCAATGGATGGTATCCTTGTCATTATGGAAGGTAGTCAGTTGTCGAGAATTTTTTATTCCTTTGGATGGTAACCTTGTCATTATGGAAGGTAGTCTGTTGTCGAGATTGGTGTTACTCCAATGTATGGTAGCCTTGTAGTTATGGCAGGTATTCTTTTATCGAGATTTTTGTTACTCAAATGGATGGTAGCCATGTCTTTATGGAAGGTAGTCTGTCGTTGATATTTTTGTTACTCCAATTGATGGTATCCTTGTCATTATGGAAGGTGGTATGTCGTTGAGATTTTTGTTACTCCAATGGATGGTAGCCTTGTCATTATGTAAGGTAGTCTATCATCGAGATATTTGTTATTCCAATGGATTGTAGCCTTTTCATTATGGAAGGTAGTCTTTTGTCAAGATTTTTGTTATTCCAATGGATGGTAGCCTTGTGATTATTGATGTTATTCTGTCGTTGAGATTTTTGTTACTCCAATGGATTGTAGCCTTCTCATTATGGAAGGTAGTTTGTTCGTCATACTTTTTTTACTCTAATGAATGGTAGCCTTGTGATTTTGGAAAGTAGACTGTTGTAGATATTTTTTTATTCCGTTGGATTGTAGCCTTGTCATTATGGAAGGTAGTCTATTGTTAAGATTTTTGTTATTTCAATGGATGGTAACCTTGTAATTATGGAAGGTAGTATTTTGTCCAGATTTTTGTTACTCGAATGGATGGTAGCCTTGTCATTATTGAAGGTAGTTTGTTTTCGATATCTTTGTTACTCCAATGGATGATAGCCTTGTCATTATGGAAGGTAGTCTGTTGTCGAGATTTTTGTTATTTCAATGGATGGTAACCTTGTAATTATGGAAGGTAGTCTGTCGTTGAGATTTTTGTTACTCCAATGGATGGTAGGCATGTCATTATGTAAGGTAATATGTCGTTGAGATTTTTGGTGCTCCAATGGATGGTAGCCTTGTCATTATGGAAGGTAGTCTATTGTCGAGATTTTTGTTATTCCAATGGATTGTAGCCTTGTCATTATGGAAGGTAGTTAGTTGTCGAGATTTGTGTTCTCCAATGTATGGTAACCTTGTAGTTATGGATGGTAGTCTTTTGTCGAGATTTTTGTTACTCAAACGGATGGTAGCCTTGTCTTTATGGAAGGTAGTCTAACATTGAGATTTTTGTTACTCCAATCGATTGTAGCCTTGTCATTATGGAAGGTAGTTTGTTGTTCAGATTTTTGTTACTCCATTAGATGGTAGCCTTGTCATTATGGAAGGTAGTTAGTTGTTCAGATTTTTGTCTTTATTTAAGTTAGCCTATTGTTGATATCTTTGTTATTCCAATGGATGATAGCCTTGTCCTTATGCAAGGTAGTCTGTTGTTCGGATTATTATTACTCCAATGGATGGTAGCCTTGTGAATATGGAAGGTAGTTTATTATTCCAATGGATGGTAGCCTTGTCATTACGAAAGGTAATCGGTCGTTGAGATTTCTGTTACTCCAATGGACGGTAGCCTTGTCATTATGGAAGGTAGTTTGTTGTTAGATTTTATTTACTCCAATGGATGATAGCCTTGTCATTATTGAAGGTACTCTATTGTCGAGATTTTTGTTATTCCAATGGATTGTAGCCTTGTCATTATGGAAGGTAGTCTATTATCGATATTTTTGATTCTCCAATGCATGGAAGCCTTGTAGTTATGGATGGTAGTCTGTTGTCGAGATTTGTGTTACTCCAATGGATGGTAGCCTTGTCGTTATGGAAGGTAGTCTGTCATTGAGATTTCTGTTACTCCAATGGATTGTAGCCTTGTCATTATGGAAGGTAGTCTGTTGTTCAGATTTTTGTTACTCCAATGGATGGTAGCCTTGTCATTATGGAAGGTAGTCAGTTGTCGAGAATTTTTTATTCCATTGGATGGTAACCTTGTCATTATGGAAGGTAGTCTGTTGTCAAGATTTGTGTTACTCCAATGTATGGTAGCCTTGTCGTTATGGAAGGTAGTCTTTTGTCGAGATTTTTGTTACTCAAATGGATGGTAGCCTTGTCTTTATGAAAGGTAGTCTAACATTGAGATTTTTTTTACTCCAATGGATGGTAGCCTTGTCATTATGGAAGGTAGTATGTCATTGAGATTTTTGTTACTCCAATGGATGGTAGCCTTGTCATTACGTAAGGTAGTCTATTGTCAAGATTTTTGTTATACCAATGGATTATAGCCTTTTCATTATGTAAGGTAGTCTTTTGTCGAGATTTTTGGTACTACAATGGATGGAAGCCTTGTCTTTATTGAAGTTAGCCTGTTGTCGATATCTTTGTTATTCCAATGGATTATAGCCTTGTCATTATGCAAGGTAGTCTGTAGTTCAGATTTTTGTTACTTCAATGGATGGTAGCCTTGTGATTATGGAAGGTAGTCTATTATCGACTTTTTTGTTATTCCAATGGATGGTCGCCTTGTCATTACGAAGGTAGTCGGTCGTGGAGATTTCTGTTACTCCAATGGATAATAGCCTTGTCATTATGGATGGTAGTTTGTTCGTCAGACTTTTGTTACTCTAATGAATGATAGCCTTGTGATTATGGAAAGTATATTGTTGTCGAGATTTTCGTTATTCCGTTGGATGGTAGCCTTGTCATTATGGAAGGTAGTCTGTTGTCGAGGTTTTTGTTATTTCAATGGATGGTAACCTTGTAATTATGGAAGGTAGTCTGTCGTTGAGATTTTTGTTACTCCAATGGGTGGTAGGCATGTCATTATGTAAGGTAATATGTCGTTGAGATTTTTGTTGCTCCAATGGATGGTAGCCTTGTCATTATGGAAGGTAGTCTATTGTCGAGATTTTTGTTATTCCAATGGATTGTAGCCTTGTCATTATGGAAGGTAGTTAGTTGTCGAGATTTGTGTTACTCCAATGTATGGTAACCTTGTAGTTATGGATGGTAGTCTTTTGTCGAGATTTTTGTTACTCAAATGGATGGTAGCCTTGTCTTTATGGAAGGTAGTCTAACATTGAGATTTTTGTTACTCCAATCGATTGTAGCCTTGTCATTATGGAAGGTAGTTTGTTATTCAGATTTTTGTTACTCCATTGGATGGCAGCCTTGTCATTATGGAAGGTAGTTAGTTGTTCAGATTTTTGTGTTTATTTAAGTTAGCCTATTGTTGATATCTTTGTTATTCCAATGGATGATAGCCTTGTCATTATGCAAGGTAGTCTGTTGTTCGGATTATTATTACTCCAATGGATGGTAGCCTTGTGATTATGGAAGGTAGTTTATTATTCCAGTGGATGGTAGCCTTGTCATTACGAAAGGTAGTCGGTCGTTGAGATTTCTGTTACTCCAATGGACGGTAGCCTTGTCATTATGGAAGGTAGTTTGTTGTTAGATTTTATTTACTTCAATGGATGATAGCCTTGTCATTATTGAAGGTACTCTATTGTCGAGATTTTTGTTACTCCATTGGATGGCAGCCTTGTCATTATGGAAGGTAGTTAGTTGTTCAGATTTTTGTGTTTATTTAAGTTAGCCTATTGTTGATATCTTTGTTATTCCAATGGATGATAGCATTGTCATTATGCAAGGTAGTCTGTTGTTCGGATTATTATTACTCCAATGGATGGTAGCCTTGTGATTATGGAAGGTAGTTTATTATTCCAGTGGATGGTAGCCTTGTCATTACGAAAGGTAGTCGGTCGTTGAGATTTCTGTTACTCCAATGGACGGTAGCCTTGTCATTATGGAAGGTAGTTTGTTGTTAGATTTTATTTACTCCAATGGATGATAGCCTTGTCATTATTGAAGGTACTCTATTGTCGAGATTTTTGTTATTCCAATGGATGGTAGCCTTGTCATTATGGAAGGTAGTCTATTATCGATATTTTTGATACTCCAATGGATGGAAGCCTTGTAATTATGGAAGGTAGTCTATTGTCGAGACTTTTGTTACTCCAATGGATGGTAGCCTTATCATTATGGAAGGTAGTCTTTCATTGAGATTTCTGTTACTACAATGGATTGTAGCCTTGTCATTATAGAAGGTAGTCTGTTGTTCAGATTTTTGTTACTCCAATGGATGGTATCCTTGTCATTATGGAAGGTAGTCAGTTGTCGAGAATTTTTTATTCCTTTGGATGGTAACCTTGTCATTATGGAAGGTAGTCTGTTGTCGAGATTGGTGTTACTCCAATGTATGGTAGCCTTGTAGTTATGGCAGGTATTCTTTTATCGAGATTTTTGTTACTCAAATGGATGGTAGCCATGTCTTTATGGAAGGTAGTCTGTCGTTGATATTTTTGTTACTCCAATGGATGGTATCCTTGTCATTATGGAAGGTGGTATGTCGTTGAGATTTTTGTTACTCCAATGGATGGTAGCCTTGTCATTATGTAAGGTAGTCTATCATCGAGATATTTGTTATTCCAATGGATTGTAGCCTTTTCATTATGGAAGGTAGTCTTTTGTCAAGATTTTTGTTATTCCAATGGATGGTAGCCTTGTGATTATTGATGTTAGTCTGTCGTTGAGATTTTTGTTACTCCAATGGATTGTAGCCTTCTCATTATGGAAGGTAGTTTGTTCGTCATACTTTTTTTACTCTAATGAATGGTAGCCTTGTGATTTTGGAAAGTAGACTGTTGTAGATATTTTTTTATTCCGTTGGATTGTAGCCTTGTCATTATGGAAGGTAGTCTATTGTTAAGATTTTTGTTATTTCAATGGATGGTAACCTTGTAATTATGGAAGGTAGTATTTTGTCCAGATTTTTGTTACTCGAATGGATGGTAGCCTTGTCATTATTGAAGGTAGTTTGTTTTCGATATCTTTGTTACTCCAATGGATGATAGCCTTGTCATTATGGAAGGTAGTCTGTTGTCGATATTTTTGTTACTCCAATGGATTGTAGCCTTGTCATTACGGAAGGTAGTCTGTTGTCGAGATTTTGTTACTCTAATGGATGGTAGCCTTGTCATTATGGAACATAGTCTGTTGTTGATATTTTTGTTACTCCAATGGATGGTAGCCTTGTCATTATGGAAGGTAGTTTATTGTCGATATTTTTGTTACTCTAATGGATGGTAGCCTTGTCATTATGGAAGGTAGTCTATTGTTTAGATCTTTGTTATTCCAATGGATGGTAATCTTGTCATTATGGAAGGTAGTCTTTTGTCGAGATTTTTCTTACTCCAATGGATGGTAGCCTTATTGTTATTGAAGGTAGTTTGTTGTCGATATCTTTGTTACTCCAATGGATGATAGCCTTGTCATTATTGAAGGTAGTCTATTGTCGAGATTTTTGTTATTCCAATGGATGGTAGCCTTGTCATTATAGAAGGTAGTCTATTATCGATATTTTTGATACTCCAATGGATGGAAGCCTTGTAATTATGGAAGGTAGTCTGTTGTCTAGATTTTTGTTACTCCAATGGATTGTAGCCTTATCATTATGGAAGGTAGTTTGTCATTGGATTTCTATTACTACAATGGATTGTAGCCTTGTCATTATGGAAGGTAGTCTGTTGTTTAGATTTTTGTTACTCCAATGGATGGTATCCTTGTCATTATGGAAGGTAGTCAGTTGTCGAGAATTTTTTATTCCATTGGATGGTAACCTTGTCATTATGGAAGGTAGTCTGTTGTCGAGATTTGTGTTACTCCAATGTATGGTAGCCTTGTAGTTATGGCAGGTAGTCTTTTATCGAGATTTTTGTTACTCAAATGGATGGTAGCCTTGTCTTTATGGAAAGTAGTCTGTCATTGAGATTTTTGTTACTCCAATGGATAGTATCCTTGTCATTATGGAAGGTACTATGTCGTTGAGATTTTTGTTACTCCAATAGATGGTAGACTTGTCATTATGCAAGGTAGTCTATTCTTGAGATTTTTGTTATTCCAATGGATTGTAGCCTTATCATTATGAAAGGTAGTCTTTTGTCGAGATTTTTGTTACTCCAATGGATGGAAGCCTTGTCTTTATTGAAGTTAGCCTGTTGTCGATATCTTTGTTATTCCAATGGAAGATAGCCTTGTCATTATGCAAGGTAGTTTATTGTTCAGATTATTGTTACTCCAATGGATGGTAGCCTTGTGATTATGGAAGGTAGTTTATTATCGACATTTTTGTTATTCCAATGGATGGTATCCTTGTCATTACGGAAGGTAGTCGTTCGTTGAGATTTTTGTTACTCAAATGGATGATAGCCTTGTCATTATGGAAGGTAGTCAATTGTCGAGATATTTGTTATTCCAATGGATTGTAGCCTTTTCATTATGGAAGGTAGTCTTTTGTCAAGATTTTTGTTATTCCAATGGATGGTAGCCTTGTGATTATTGATGTTAGTCTGTCGTTGAGATTTCTGTTACTCCAATTGATTGTAGCCTTGTCATTATGGAAGGTAGTTTGTTCGCCAGACTTTTGTTACTCTAATGAATGGTAGCCTTGTGATTTTGGAAAGTAGACTGTTGTCATTATGGAAGGTAGTCTGTTATTTAGATTTTTGTTATTCCAATGGATGGTAAACTTGTAATTATGGAAGGTAGTCTTTTGTCGAGATTTTTGTTTCTCCAATGGATGGTAGCCTTGTCATTATTGAAGCTAGTCTGTTGTCGATATCTTTGTTACTCCAATGGATGATAGCCTTCTCATTATGGAAGGTAGTCTGTTGTTCAGATTTTTATTACTCCAATGGATGGTAGCCTAGTCATTATGGAAGGTAGTGTGTTGTCGAGATTTGGTTACTCCAATGGATGGTAGCCTTGTTATTATGGAAGGTAGTCGGTCATTGAAAGTTCTGTTACTCCAATGGATAGTAGCCTTGTCTTTATGGAAGGTAGTCTGTTGTTCAGATTTTTGTTACTCCAATAGATGATAGCCTTGTCATTATGGAAGGTAATCTATTGTCGAGATTTTTGTTATTCCAATGGATGGTAGCCTTGTCATCATGGAAGGTAGTCTGTTGTTCAGATTTTTGTTACTCCAATGGATGGTAGCCTTGTCATTATGGAAGGTAGTCTGTTGTCGAGATTTTTGATACTCCAATGGATGGTAGCCTTGTAATTTTGGAAGGTAGTCTGTCGTTGAGATTTCTGTTACTCTAATGGATTGTAGCCTTGTCATTATGGAAGGTTGTCTGTTGTTTAGATTTTTGTTATTCCAATGGATGGTAAACTTGTAATTATGGAAGGTAGTCTTTTGTCGAGATTTTTGTTTCTCCAATGGATGGTAGCCTTGTCATTATTGAAGCTAGTCTGTTGTCGATATCTTTGTTACTCCAATGGATGATAGCCTTCTCATTATGGGAGGTAGTCTGTTGTTCATATTTTTATTACTCCAATGGATGGTAGCCTTGTCATTATGGAAGGTAGTCTGTTGTCGAGATTTGGTTACTCCAATGGATGGTAGCCTTGTCATTACGGAAGGTAGTCGGTCATTGAAAGTTCTGTTACTCCAATGGATAGTAGCCTTGTCTTTATGGAAGGTAGTCTGTTGTTCAGATTTTTGTTACTCCAATAGATGATAGCCTTGTCATTATGGAAGGTAATCTATTGTCGAGATTTTTGTTATTCCAATGGATGGTAGCCTTGTCATCATGGAAGGTAGTCTGTTGTTCAGATTTTTGTTACTCCAATGGATGGTAGCCTTGTCATTATGGAAGGTAGTCTGTTGTCGAGATTTTTGATACTCCAATGGATGGTAGCCTTGTAATTATGGAAGGTAGTCTGTCGTTGAAATTTTTGTTACTCCAATGGATGGTAGCCTTGTCATTAAGGAAGGTAGTCTGTTGTTGAGATTTTTGTTACCCAAATGGATGGTAGCCTTGTAATTATGGAAGGTAGTCTGTTGTAGATATTTTTGTTACTCCAATGGATGGTAGCCTTTTCATTATTGAAGGTAGTTTATCATTGAGATTTCAGTTACTCCAATGGATTGTAGCCTTGTTATTATGGAAGGTAGTCTGTTGTCGAGATTTGTGTTACCCAAATGTATGGTAGCCTTGTCGTTATGGAAGGTAGTCATTTGTCGAGATTTTTGTTACTCAAATTGATGGTAGCCTTGTCTTTATGGAAGGTAGTCTGTCGTTGAGATTTTTGTTACTCCAATGGATGGTAGCCTTGTCATTATGGAAGGTGGTATGTCGTTGAGATTTTTGTTACTCCAATGGATGGTAGCCTTGTCATTATGGAAGGTAGTCTTTTGTCGAGATTTTTGTATCTCCAATGGATGGAAGCCTTGTATTTATTGAAGGTAGCCTGTTGTCGATATCTTTGTTATTCCAATGGATGATATCCTTGTCATTATTGAAGGTAGTCTGTTGTTCAAATTATTGTTACTCCAATGGATGGTAGCCTTGTGATTATGGAAGGTAGTCTATTGTCGACATTTTTTCTATTCCAATGGATGGTAGCCTTGTCATTAGAGAAGGTAGTCGACCGTTGAGATTTTTGTTACTCCAATGGTTGGTAGCCTTGTCATTATTGAAGGTAGTATGTTGTTCAGATATTTGTTACTCCAATGGATGATAGCCTTGTCATTATGGATGGTAGTCTATTGTCGATATTTTTGTTATACCAATGGATGTTAGCCTTGTCATTATGGAAGGTAGTCTGTTGTGGATATTTTTGATACTCCAATGGATGGTAGCCTTGTAATTATGGAAGGTAGTCTGTTGTCGAGATTTTTGTTACTCCAATGGATGGTAGCCTTGTCATTATGGAAGGTAGTCTGTCGTTGAGATTTCTGTTACTCCAATGGATTATAGCCTTGTCATTATGGAAGGTAGTCTGTTGTTCAATTTTTTGTTATTCCAATGGATGGTCGCCTTGTGATTATGGAAGGTAGTCTATTATCGACATTTTTGTTATTCCAATGGATGGTAGACTTGTCATTATGGAAGGAAGTTTTTTGTCGAGATTTTTGTTACTCCAATGGATGGTAGTGTTGTCATTTTGGAAGGTATTCTATTGTTGAGATTTTTGTTACCCAAATGGATGGTAGCCTTGTAATTATGGAAGGTAGTCTGTTGTAGATATTTTTGTTACTCCAATGGATGGTAGCCTTTTCATTATTGAAGGTAGTCTGTCATTGAGATTTCTGTTACTCCAATGGATTGTAGCCTTGTTATTATGGAAGGTAGTTTGTTGTCGAGATTTGTGTTACTCCAATGTATGGTAGCCTTGTCTTTATGGAAGGTAGTCTTTTGTCGAGATATTTGTTACTCCAATGGATGGTAGCCTTGTCATTATTAAAGGTGGTCTATTATCGATATCTTTGTTACTCCAATGGATGATAGCCTTGTCATTATGCAATTTAGTCTGTTGTTCAGATTTTTGTTACTCCAATGGATGGTAGCCTTGTCTTTATGGAAGGTAGTCTGTCGTTGAGATTTTTCTTTCTCCAATGGATGGTAGCCTTGTCATTATGGAAGGTAGTATGTCGTTGAGATTTTTGTTACTCCAATGGATGGTAGCCTTGTCATTATGGAAGGTAGTCTATTATCGAGATTTTTGTTATTCCAATGGATTGTAGCCTTGTCATTATGGAAGGTAGTTTTTTGTCGTGATTTTTGTTACTCCAATGGAGGGTAGCCTTGTCATTATGGAAGGTAGTATATCATTGAGATTTCAGTTACTCCAATGGATGGTAGCCTTGTCATTATGGAAGGAAGTTTTTTGTCGAGATTTTTGTTACTCCAATGGATGGTAGTGTTGTCATTTTGGAAGGTATTCTATTGTTGAGATTTTTGTTACCCAAATGGATGGTAGCCTTGTAATTATGGAAGGTAGTCTGTTGTAGATATTTTTGTTACTCCAATGGATAGTAGCCTTTTCATTATTGAAGGTAGTCTGTCATTGAGATTTCTGTTACTCCAATGGATTGTAGCCTTGTTATTATGGAAGGTAGTCTGTTGTCGAGATTTGTGTTACTCCAATGTATGGTAGCCTTGTCGTTATGGAAGGTAGTATTTTGTCGAGATTTTTGTTACTCAAAAGTATCATAGGCTTTTCTTTATGGAAGGTAGTCTGTCGTTGAGATTTTTGTTACTCCAATGGATGGTAGCCTTGTCATTATGGAAGGTGGTATGTCGTTGAGATTTTTGTTACTCCAATGGATGGTAGCCTTGTCATTATGAAAGGTAGTTTATTGTCGAGATTTTTGTTATTCCAATGGATTGTAGCCTTGTCATTATGGAAGGTAGTCTTTTGTCGATATTTTTGTTACTCCAATGGATGGAAGCCTTGTCATTATTGAAGGTAGCCTGTTGTCGATATATTTGTTATTCCAATGGATGATAGACTTGTCATTGTGCAAGGTAGTCTGTTGTTCAAATTTTTGTTACTCCAATGGATGGTAGCCTTGTGATTATGGAAGGTAGTATATTATCGAAAAATTTGTTATTCCAATGGATGGTAGCATTGTCATTATGGAAGGTAGTTTTTTGTCGAGATTTTTGTTACTCCAATGGATGGTAGCCTTGTCATTAAGGAAGGTAGTCTGTTGTTGAGATTTTTGTTACCCAAATGGATGGTAGCCTTGTAATTATGGAAGGTAGTCTGTTGTAGATATTTTTGTTACTCCAATGGATGGTAGCCTTTTCATTATTGAAGGTAGTTTATCATTGAGATTTCAGTTACTCCAATGGATTGTAGCCTTGTTATTATGGAAGGTAGTCTGTTGTCGAGATTTGTGTTACCCAAATGTATGGTAGCCTTGTCGTTATGGAAGGTAGTCATTTGTCGAGATTTTTGTTACTCAAATTGATGGTAACCTTGTCTTTATGGAAGGTAGTCTTTCGTTGAGATTTTTGTTACTCCAATGGATGGTAGCCTTGTCATTATGGAAGGTGGTATGTCGTTGAGATTTTTGTTACTCCAATGGATGGTAGCCTTGTCATTATGGAAGGTAGTCTTTTGTCGAGATTTTTGTATCTCCAATGGATGGAAGCCTTGTCATTATTGAAGGTAGCCTATTGTCGATATATTTGTTATTCCAATGGATGATATCCTTGTCATTATTGAAGGTAGTCTGTTGTTCAAATTATTGTTACTCCAATGGATGGTAGCCTTGTGATTATGGAAGGTAGTCTATTGTCGACATTTTTTCTATTCCAATGGATGGTAGCCTTGTCATTAGAGAAGGTAGTCGACCGTTGAGATTTTTGTTACTCCAATGGTTGGTAGCCTTGTCATTATTGAAGGTAGTATGTTGTTCAGATATTTGTTACTCCAATGGATGATAGCCTTGTCATTATGGATGGTAGTCTATTGTCGAGATTTTTGTTATACCAATGGATGTTAGCCTTGTCATTATGGAAGGTAGTCTGTTGTGGATATTTTTGATACTCCAATGGATGGTAGCCTTGTAATTATGGAAGGTAGTCTGTTGTCGAGATTTTTGTTACTCCAATGGATGGTAGCCTTGTCATTATGGAAGGTAGTCTGTCGTTGAGATTTCTGTTACTCCAATGGATTATAGCCTTGTCATTATGGAAGGTAGTCTGTTGTTCAATTTTTTGTTATTCCAATGGATGGTCGCCTTGTGATTATGGAAGGTAGTCTATTATCGACATTTTTGTTATTCCAATGGATGGTAGACTTGTCATTATGGAAGGAAGTTTTTTGTCGAGATTTTTGTTACTCCAATGGATGGTAGTGTTGTCATTTTGGAAGGTATTCTATTGTTGAGATTTTTGTTACCCAAATGGATGGTAGCCTTGTAATTATGGAAGGTAGTCTGTTGTAGATATTTTTGTTACTCCAATGGATGGTAGCCTTTTCATTATTGAAGGTAGTCTGTCATTGAGATTTCTGTTACTCCAATGGATTGTAGCCTTGTTATTATGGAAGGTAGTTTGTTGTCGAGATTTGTGTTACTCCAATGTATGGTAGCCTTGTCTTTATGGAAGGTAGTCTTTTGTCGAGATATTTGTTACTCCAATGGATGGTAGCCTTGTCATTATTAAAGGTGGTCTATTATCGATATCTTTGTTACTCCAATGGATGATAGCCTTGTCATTATGCAATTTAGTCTGTTGTTCAGATTTTTGTTACTCCAATGGATGGTAGCCTTGTCTTTATGGAAGGTAGTCTGTCGTTGAGATTTTTCTTTCTCCAATGGATGGTAGCCTTGTCATTATGGAAGGTAGTATGTCGTTGAGATTTTTGTTACTCCAATGGATGGTAGCCTTGTCATTATGGAAGGTAGTCTATTATCGAGATTTTTGTTATTCCAATGGATTGTAGCCTTGTCATTATGGAAGGTAGTTTTTTGTCGTGATTTTTGTTACTCCAATGGAGGGTAGCCTTGTCATTATGGAAGGTAGTATATCATTGAGATTTCAGTTACTCCAATGGATGGTAGCCTTGTCATTATGGAAGGAAGTTTTTTGTCGAGATTTTTGTTACTCCAATGGATGGTAGTGTTGTCATTTTGGAAGGTATTCTATTGTTGAGATTTTTGTTACCCAAATGGATGGTAGCCTTGTAATTATGGAAGGTAGTCTGTTGTAGATATTTTTGTTACTCCAATGGATAGTAGCCTTTTCATTATTGAAGGTAGTCTGTCATTGAGATTTCTGTTACTCCAATGGATTGTAGCCTTGTTATTATGGAAGGTAGTCTGTTGTCGAGATTTGTGTTACTCCAATGTATGGTAGCCTTGTCGTTATGGAAGGTAGTATTTTGTCGAGATTTTTGTTACTCAAAAGTATCATAGGCTTTTCTTTATGGAAGGTAGTCTGTCGTTGAGATTTTTGTTACTCCAATGGATGGTAGCCTTGTCATTATGGAAGGTGGTATGTCGTTGAGATTTTTGTTACTCCAATGGATGGTAGCCTTGTCATTATGAAAGGTAGTTTATTGTCGAGATTTTTGTTATTCCAATGGATTGTAGCCTTGTCATTATGGAAGGTAGTCTTTTGTCGATATTTTTGTTACTCCAATGGATGGAAGCCTTGTCATTATTGAAGGTAGCCTGTTGTCGATATATTTGTTATTCCAATGGATGATAGACTTGTCATTGTGCAAGGTAGTCTGTTGTTCAAATTTTTGTTACTCCAATGGATGGTAGCCTTGTGATTATGGAAGGTAGTATATTATCGAAAAATTTGTTATTCCAATGGATGGTAGCATTGTCATTATGGAAGGTAGTTTTTTGTCGAGATTTTTGTTACTCCAATGGATGGTAGCCTTGTCATTAAGGAAGGTAGTCTGTTGTTGAGATTTTTGTTACCCAAATGGATGGTAGCCTTGTAATTATGGAAGGTAGTCTGTTGTAGATATTTTTGTTACTCCAATGGATGGTAGCCTTTTCATTATTGAAGGTAGTTTATCATTGAGATTTCAGTTACTCCAATGGATTGTAGCCTTGTTATTATGGAAGGTAGTCTGTTGTCGAGATTTGTGTTACCCAAATGTATGGTAGCCTTGTCGTTATGGAAGGTAGTCATTTGTCGAGATTTTTGTTACTCAAATTGATGGTAGCCTTGTCTTTATGGAAGGTAGTCTTTCGTTGAGATTTTTGTTACTCCAATGGATGGTAGCCTTGTCATTATGGAAGGTGGTATGTCGTTGAGATTTTTGTTACTCCAATGGATGGTAGCCTTGTCATTATGGAAGGTAGTCTTTTGTCGAGATTTTTGTATCTCCAATGGATGGAAGCCTTGTCATTATTGAAGGTAGCCTATTGTCGATATATTTGTTATTCCAATGGATGATATCCTTGTCATTATTGAAGGTAGTCTGTTGTTCAAATTATTGTTACTCCAATGGATGGTAGCCTTGTGATTATGGAAGGTAGTCTATTGTCGACATTTTTTCTATTCCAATGGATGGTAGCCTTGTCATTAGAGAAGGTAGTCGACCGTTGAGATTTTTGTTACTCCAATGGTTGGTAGCCTTGTCATTATTGAAGGTAGTATGTTGTTCAGATATTTGTTACTCCAATGGATGATAGCCTTGTCATTATGGATGGTAGTCTATTGTCGAGATTTTTGTTATACCAATGGATGTTAGCCTTGTCATTATGGAAGGTAGTCTGTTGTGGATATTTTTGATACTCCAATGGATGGTAGCCTTGTAATTATGGAAGGTAGTCTGTTGTCGAGATTTTTGTTACTCCAATGGATGGTAGCCTTGTCATTATGGAAGGTAGTCTGTCGTTGAGATTTCTGTTACTCCAATGGATTATAGCCTTGTCATTATGGAAGGTAGTCTGTTGTTCAATTTTTTGTTATTCCAATGGATGGTCGCCTTGTGATTATGGAAGGTAGTCTATTATCGACATTTTTGTTATTCCAATGGATGGTAGACTTGTCATTATGGAAGGAAGTTTTTTGTCGAGATTTTTGTTACTCCAATGGATGGTAGTGTTGTCATTTTGGAAGGTATTCTATTGTTGAGATTTTTGTTACCCAAATGGATGGTAGCCTTGTAATTATGGAAGGTAGTCTGTTGTAGATATTTTTGTTACTCCAATGGATGGTAGCCTTTTCATTATTGAAGGTAGTCTGTCATTGAGATTTCTGTTACTCCAATGGATTGTAGCCTTGTTATTATGGAAGGTAGTCTGTTGTCGAGATTTGTGTTACTCCAATGTATGGTAGCCTTGTCATTATGGAAGGTAGTTTGTTGTCGAGATTTGTGTTACTCCAATGTATGGTAGCCTTGTCTTTATGGAAGGTAGTCTTTTGTCGAGATATTTGTTACTCCAATGGATGGTAGCCTTGTCATTATTAAAGGTGGTCTATTATCGATATCTTTGTTACTCCAATGGATGATAGCCTTGTCATTATGCAATTTAGTTTGTTGTTCAGATTTTTGTTACTCCAATGGATGGTAGCCTTGTCTTTATGGAAGGTAGTCTGTCGTTGAGATTTTTCTTTCTCCAATGGATGGTAGCCTTGTCATTATGGAAGGTAGTATGTCGTTGAGATTTTTGTTACTCCAATGGATGGTAGCCTTTTCATTATGGAAGGTAGTCTATTGTCGAGATTTTTGTTATTCCAATGGATTGTAGCCTTGTCATTATGGAAGGTAGTTTTTTGTCGAGATTTTTGTTACTCCAATGGAGGGTAGCCTTGTCATTATGGAAGGTAGTATATCATTGAGATTTCAGTTACTCCAATGGATGGTAGCCTTATCATTATGGAAGGAAGTTTTTTGTCGAGATTTTTGTTACTCCAATGGATGGTAGTGTTGTCATTTTGGAAGGTATTCTATTGTTGAGATTTTTGTTACCCAAATGGATGGTAGCCTTGTAATTATGGAAGGTAGTCTGTTGTAGATATTTTTGTTACTCCAATGGATAGTAGCCTTTTCATTATTGAAGGTAGTCTGTCATTGAGATTTCTGTTACTCCAATGGATTGTAGCCTTGTTATTATGGAAGGTAGTCTGTTGTCGAGATTTGTGTTACTCCAATGTATGGTAGCCTTGTCGTTATGGAAGGTAGTATTTTGTCGAGATTTTTGTTACTCAAAAGTATCATAGGCTTTTCTTTATGGAAGGTAGTCTGTCGTTGAGATTTTTGTTACTCCAATGGATGGTAGCCTTGTCATTATGGAAGGTGGTATGTCGTTGAGATTTTTGTTACTCCAATGGATGGTAGCCTTGTCATTATGAAAGGTAGTTTATTGTCGAGATTTTTGTTATTCAAATGGATTGTAGCCTTGTCATTATGGAAGGTAGTCTTTTGTCGATATTTTTGTTACTCCAATGGATGGAAGCCTTGTCATTATTGAAGGTAGCCTGTTGTCGATATATTTGTTATTCCAATGGATGATAGACTTGTCATTGTGCAAGGTAGTCTGTTGTTCAAATTTTTGTTACTCCAATGGATGGTAGCCTTGTGATTATGGAAGGTAGTATATTATCGCAAAATTTGTTATTCCAATGGATGGTAGCATTGTCATTATGGAAGGTAGTTTTTTGTCGAGATTTTTGTTACTCCAATGGATGGTAGCCTTGTCATTAAGGAAGGTAGTCTGTTGTTGAGATTTTTGTTACCCAAATGGATGGTAGCCTTGTAATTATGGAAGGTAGTCTGTTGTAGATATTTGTTACTCCAATGGATGGTAGCCTTTTCATTATTGAAGGTAGTTTATCATTGAGATTTCAGTTACTCCAATGGATTGTAGCCTTGTTATTATGGAAGGTAGTCTGTTGTCGAGATTTGTGTTACCCAAATGTATGGTAGCCTTGTCGTTATGGAAGGTAGTCATTTGTCGAGATTTTTGTTACTCAAATTGATGGTAGCCTTGTCTTTATGGAAGGTAGTCTGTCGTTGAGATTTTTGTTACTCCAATGGATGGTAGCCTTGTCATTATGGAAGGTGGTATGTCGTTGAGATTTTTGTTACTCCAATGGATGGTAGCCTTGTCATTATGGAAGGTAGTCTTTTGTCGAGATTTTTGTATCTCCAATGGATGGAAGCCTTGTCATTATTGAAGGTAGCCTATTGTCGATATATTTGTTATTCCAATGGATGATATCCTTGTCATTATTGAAGGTAGTCTGTTGTTCAAATTATTGTTACTCCAATGGATGGTAGCCTTGTGATTATGGAAGGTAGTCTATTGTCGAAATTTTTTCTATTCCAATGGATGGTAGCCTTGTCATTAGAGAAGGTAGTCGACCGTTGAGATTTTTGTTACTCCAATGGTTGGTAGCCTTGTCATTATTGAAGGTAGTATGTTGTTCAGATATTTGTTACTCCAATGGATGATAGCCTTGTCATTATGGATGGTAGTCTATTGTCGAGATTTTTGTTATACCAATGGATGTTAGCCTTGTCATTATGGAAGGTAGTCTGTTGTGGATATTTTTGATACTCCAATGGATGGTAGCCTTGTAATTATGGAAGGTAGTCTGTTGTCGAGATTTTTGTTACTCCAATGGATGGTAGCCTTGTCATTATGGAAGGTAGTCTGTCGTTGAGATTTCTGTTACTCCAATGGATTATAGCCTTGTCATTATGGAAGGTAGTCTGTTGTTCAATTTTTTGTTATTCCAATGGATGGTCGCCTTGTGATTATGGAAGGAAGTCTATTATCGACATTTTTGTTATTCCAATGGATGGTAGACTTGTCATTATGGAAGGAAGTTTTTTGTCGAGATTTTTGTTACTCCAATGGATGGTAGTGTTGTCATTTTGGAAGGTATTCTATTGTTGAGATTTTTGTTACCCAAATGGATGGTAGCCTTGTAATTATGGAAGGTAGTCTGTTGTAGATATTTTTGTTACTCCAATGGATGGTAGCCTTTTCATTATTGAAGGTAGTCTGTCATTGAGATTTCTGTTACTCCAATGGATTGTAGCCTTGTTATTATGGAAGGTAGTCTGTTGTCGAGATTTGTGTTACTCCAATGTATGGTAGCCTTGTCATTATGGAAGGTAGTTTGTTGTCGAGATTTGTGTTACTCCAATGTATGGTAGCCTTGTCTTTATGGAATGTAGTCTTTTGTCGAGATTTTTGTTACTCAAATGGATGGTAGGCTTTTCTTTATGGAAGGTAGTATGTCGTTGAGATTTTTGTTACTCCAATGGATGGTAGCCTTGTCATTATGGAAGGTAGTCTATTGTCGACATTTTTGTTATTCCAATGGATGGTAGCCTTGTCATTTGAGAAGGTAGTCGGCCGTTGAGATTTCTGTTACTCCAATGGTTGGTAGCCTTGTCATTATGGAAGGTAGTCTGTTGTTCAAATTTTTGTGACTACAATGGATGATAGCCTTGTCATTATGGAAGGTAGTCTATTGTCGAGATTTTTGTTATTCCAATAGATGTTAGCCTTGTCATTATGGAAGGTAATCTGTTGTCGATATTTTTGTTACTCCAATGGATGGTAGCCTTGTCATTATGGAAGGTTGTCTGTCGTTGAGATTTCTGTTACTCCATTGGATTATAGCCTTGTCATTATGGAAGGTAGTATGTTGTTCAAATTTTTGTTACTCCAATGGATGGTAGCCTCGTGATTATGGAAGGTAGTCTATTATCGATATTTTTATTATTCCAATGGATGGTAGACTTGTCATTTTGGAAGTTAGTTTTTTGTCGAGATTTTTGTTACTCCAATGGATGGTAGCGTTGTCATTTTTGAAGGTATTCTATTGTTGAGATTTTTGTTACCTAAATGGATGGTAGCCTTGTAATTATGGAAGGTAGTCTGTTGTAGATATTTTTGTTACTCCAATGGATGGTAGACTTTTCATTATTGAAGGTAGTATGTCATTGAGATTTCTGTTACTCCAATGGATTGTAGCCTTCTTATTATGGAAGGTAGTCTGTTGTCGAGATTTGTGTTTCTCCAATGTACGGTAGCCTTGTCGTTATGGAAGGTAGTGTTTTGTCGAGATTTTTTTTACTCAAATGGATGGTATCCTTGTCTTTATGGAAGGTAGTCTGTCGTTAAGATTTTTGTTACTCCAATGGATGGTAGCCTTGTCATTATGGAAGGTAGTATGTCGTTGAGATTTTTGTTACTCTAATGGATGGTAGCCTTGTCATTATGGAAGGTAGTCTATTGTCGAGATTTTTGTTATTCCAATGGATTGTAGCCTTGTCATTATGGAAGGTAGTCTTTTGTCGATATTTTTTATTACTCCAATGGATGGAAGCCTTGTCATTATTGAAGGTAGCCTGTTGTCGATATCTTTGTTATTCCAATGGATGATAGTCTTGTCATTATGCAAGGTAGTCTGTTGTTCTGATTATTGTTACTCCAATGGATGGTAGCCTTGTGATTATGGAAGGTAATCTATTGTCGACATTTTTGTTATTCCAATGGATGGTAGCCTTGTCATTAGAGAAGGTAGTCGGCCGTTGAGATTTCTGTTACTCCAATGGTTGGTAGCCTTGTCATTATGGAAGGTACTCTGTTGTTCAGATTTTTGTTACTCCAATGGATGATAGCCTTGTCATTATGGAAGGTAGTCTATTGTCGAGATTTTTTTTATTCCAATGGATGGTAGCCTTGTCATTATGGAAGGTAGTATGTTGTCGATATTTTTGATACTCCAATATATGGTAGCCTTGTAATTATGGAAGGTAGTATGTTGTCGAGATTTTTGTTACTCAAAAGTATCATAGGCTTTTCTTTATGGAAGGTAGTCTGTCGTTGAGATTTTTGTTACTCCAATGGATGGTAGCCTTGTCATTATGGAAGGTGGTATGTCGTTGAGATTTTTGTTACTCCAATGGATGGTAGCCTTGTCATTATGAAAGGTAGTTTATTGTCGAGATTTTTGTTATTCCAATGGATTGTAGCCTTGTCATTATGGAAGGTAGTCTTTTGTCGATATTTTTGTTACTCCAATGGATGGAAGCCTTGTCATTATTGAAGGTAGCCTGTTGTCGATATATTTGTTATTCCAATGGATGATAGACTTGTCATTGTGCAAGGTAGTCTGTTGTTCAAATTTTTGTTACTCCAATGGATGGTAGCCTTGTGATTATGGAAGGTAGTATATTATCGAAAAATTTGTTATTCCA
Organism: Vicia faba; assembly: GCA_948472305.1. Lineage (NCBI taxonomy): Eukaryota > Viridiplantae > Streptophyta > Magnoliopsida > Fabales > Fabaceae > Vicia > Vicia faba. The sequence goes on from OX451739.1 coordinate 560,730,923, forward strand.
ATGGATGGTAGCATTGTCATTATGGAAGTTAGTTTTTTGTCGAGATTTTTGTTACTCCAATGGATGGTAGCCTTGTCATTAAGGAAGGTAGTCTGTTGTTGAGATTTTTGTTACCCAAATGGATGGTAGCCTTGTAATTATGGAAGGTAGTCTGTTGTAGATATTTTTGTTACTCCAATGGATGGTAGCCTTTTCATTATTGAAGGTAGTTTATCATTGAGATTTCAGTTACTCCAATGGATTGTAGCCTTGTTATTATGGAAGGTAGTCTGTTGTCGAGATTTGTGTTACCCAAATGTATGGTAGCCTTGTCGTTATGGAAGGTAGTCATTTGTCGAGATTTTTGTTACTCAAATTGATGGTAGCCTTGTCTTTATGGAAGGTAGTCTGTCGTTGAGATTTTTGTTACTCCAATGGATGGTAGCCTTGTCATTATGGAAGGTGGTATGTCGTTGAGATTTTTGTTACTCCAATGGATGGTAGCCTTGTCATTATGGAAGGTAGTCTTTTGTCGAGATTTTTGTATCTCCAATGGATGGAAGCCTTGTCATTATTGAAGGTAGCCTATTGTCGATATATTTGTTATTCCAATGGATGATATCCTTGTCATTATTGAAGGTAGTATGTTGTTCAAATTATTGTTACTCCAATGGATGGTAGCCTTGTGATTATGGAAGGTAGTCTATTGTCGACATTTTTTCTATTCCCATGGATGGTAGCCTTGTCATTAGAGAAGGTAGTCGACCGTTGAGATTTTTGTTACTCCAATGGTTGGTAGCCTTGTCATTATTGAAGGTAGTATGTTGTTCAGATATTTGTTACTCCAATGGATGATAGCCTTGTCATTATGGATGGTAGTCTATTGTCGAGATTTTTGTTATACCAATGGATGTTAGCCTTGTCATTATGGAAGGTAGTCTGTTGTGGATATTTTTGATACTCCAATGGATGGTAGCCTTGTAATTATGGAAGGTAGTCTGTTGTCGAGATTTTTGTTACTCCAATGGATGGTAGCCTTGTCATTATGGAAGGTAGTCTGTCGTTGAGATTTCTGTTACTCCAATGGATTATAGCCTTGTCATTATGGAAGGTAGTCTGTTGTTCAATTTTTTGTTATTCCAATGGATGGTCGCCTTGTGATTATGGAAGGTAGTCTATTATCGACATTTTTGTTATTCCAATGGATGGTAGACTTGTCATTATGGAAGGAAGTTTTTCGTCGAGATTTTTGTTACTCCAATGGATGGTAGTGTTGTCATTTTGGAAGGTATTCTATTGTTGAGATTTTTGTTACCCAAATGGATGGTAGCCTTGTAATTATGGAAGGTAGTCTGTTGTAGATATTTTTGTTACTCCAATGGATGGTAGCCTTTTCATTATTGAAGGTAGTCTGTCATTGAGATTTCTGTTACTCCAATGGATTGTAGCCTTGTTATTATGGAAGGTAGTCTGTTGTCGAGATTTGTGTTACTCCAATGTATGGTAGCCTTGTCATTATGGAAGGTAGTTTGTTGTCGAGATTTGTGTTACTCCAATGTATGGTAGCCTTGTCTTTATGGAATGTAGTCTTTTGTCGAGATTTTTGTTACTCAAATGGATGGTAGGCTTTTCTTTATGGAAGGTAGTATGTCGTTGAGATTTTTTTTACTCCAATGGATGGTAGCCTTGTCATTATGGAAGGTAGTATATTGTCGACATTTTTGTTATTCCAATGGATGGTAGCCTTGTCATTTGAGAAGGTAGTCGGCCGTTGAGATTTCTGTTACTCCAATGGTTGGTAGCCTTGTCATTATGGAAGGTAGTCTGTTGTTCAAATTTTTGTGACTACAATGGATGATAGCCTTGTCATTATGGAAGGTAGTCTATTGTCGAGATTTTTGTTATTCCAATAGATGTTAGCCTTGTCATTATGGAAGGTAATCTGTTGTCGATATTTTTGTTACTCCAATGGATGGTAGCCTTGTCATTATGGAAGGTTGTCTGTCGTTGAGATTTCTGTTACTCCATTGGATTATAGCCTTGTCATTATGGAAGGTAGTATGTTGTTCAAATTTTTGTTACTCCAATGGATGGTAGCCTCGTGATTATGGAAGGTAGTCTATTATCGATATTTTTATTATTCCAATGGATGGTAGACTTGTCATTTTGGAAGTTAGTTTTTTGTCGAGATTTTTGTTACTCCAATGGATGGTAGCGTTGTCATTTTGGAAGGTATTCTATTGTTGAGATTTTTGTTACCTAAATGGATGGTAGCCTTGTAATTATGGAAGGTAGTCTGTTGTAGATATTTTTGTTACTCCAATGGATGGTAGACTTTTCATTATTGAAGGTAGTATGTCATTGAGATTTCTGTTACTCCAATGGATTGTAGCCTTCTTATTATGGAAGGTAGTCTGTTGTCGAGATTTGTGTTTCTCCAATGTACGGTAGCCTTGTCGTTATGGAAGGTAGTGTTTTGTCGAGATTTTTTTTACTCAAATGGATGGTATCCTTGTCTTTATGGAAGGTAGTCTGTCGTTAAGATTTTTGTTACTCCAATGGATGGTAGCCTTGTCATTATGGAAGGTAGTATGTCGTTGAGATTTTTGTTACTCTAATGGATGGTAGCCTTGTCATTATGGAAGGTAGTCTATTGTCGAGATTTTTGTTATTCCAATGGATTGTAGCCTTGTCATTATGGAAGGTAGTCTTTTGTCGATATTTTTTATTACTCCAATGGATGGAAGCCTTGTCATTATTGAAGGTAGCCTGTTGTCGATATCTTTGTTATTCCAATGGATGATAGTCTTGTCATTATGCAAGGTAGTCTGTTGTTCTGATTATTGTTACTCCAATGGATGGTAGCCTTGTGATTATGGAAGGTAATCTATTGTCGACATTTTTGTTATTCCAATGGATGGTAGCCTTGTCATTAGAGAAGGTAGTCGGCCGTTGAGATTTCTGTTACTCCAATGGTTGGTAGCCTTGTCATTATGGAAGGTACTCTGTTGTTCAGATTTTTGTTACTCCAATGGATGATAGCCTTGTCATTATGGAAGGTAGTCTATTGTCGAGATTTTTTTTATTCCAATGGATGGTAGCCTTGTCATTATGGAAGGTAGTATGTTGTCGATATTTTTGATACTCCAATATATGGTAGCCTTGTAATTATGGAAGGTAGTATGTTGTCGAGATTTTTGTTACTCCAATGGATGGTAGCCTTGACATTATGGAAGGTTGACTGTCGTTGAGATTTTTGTTACTCCAATGGATTATAGCCTTGTCATTATTGAAGGTAGTCTGTTGTTCAAATTTTTGTTACTCCAATGGATGGTAGCCTTGTGATTACTGAAGGTAGTCTATTATCGACATTTTTGTTATTCCAATGGATGGTAGACTTGTCATTATGGAAGGTGGTTTTTTGTTACTCCAATGGATGGTAGCGTTGTCATTTTGGAAGGTATTCTATTGTTGAGATTTTTGTTACCCAAATGGATTGTAGCCTTGTTATTATGGAAGGTAGTCTGTTGTCGAGATTTGTGTTACTCCAATGTATGGTAGCCTTGTCGTTATGGAAGGTAGTCTTTTGTCGAGATTTTTGTTACTCAAATGGATGGTAGCCTTGTCATTATGGAAGGTAGTATGTTGTTCAGATTTTTGTTACTCCAATGGATGATAGCCTTGTCATTATGGAAGGTATTCTATTGTCGAGATTTTTGTTATTCCAATGGATGGAAGCCTTGTCATTATGGAAGGTTGTCTGTTGTCGATATTATTGATACTCCAATGGATCATAGCCTTGTAATTATGGAAGGTAGTCTGTTGTCGAGATTTTTGTTACTCCAATGGATGGTAGCCTTGTCATTATGGAAAGTTGTCTGTCATTGAGATTTCTGTTACTCCAATGGATTATAGCCTTGACATTATGGAAGGTAGTCTGTTGTTCAAATTTTTGTTACTCCAATGGATAGTAGCCTTGATATTATGGAAGGTAGTCTGTCATTTGGAAGGTAGTCTGTTGTCGAGATTTTTGTTATTCCAATGGATGGTAACCTTGTCATTATAAAAGGTAGTCTTTTGTCGAGATTTTTGTTACTACAATGGCTGGTAGCTTTGTCATTATGGAAGGTAGTCTGTCATTGAGATTTCTGTTACTCCAATGGATTGTAGCCTTGTCATTATGGAAGGTAGTCTATTGTTCAGATTTTTGTTACTCCGAAGGATGGTAGCCTTGTCATTATGGAAGGTAGTCAGTCATTATGGAAGGTAGTCTGTTGTAGATATTTTTATTCCATTGGATGGTAACGCAGTCATTATGGAAGGTAGTATTTTTCCGAGATTTGTGTTACTCCAATGTATGGTAGCGTTGTCGTTATGGACGGTAGTCTTTTGTCGAGATTTTTGTTACTCAAATGAATGGTAGCCTTGTCTTTATGGAAGGTAGTCTGTCGTTGAGATTTTTGTTACTCCAATGGATGGTAGCCTTGTCATTATGTAAGGTAGTATGTCATTGATATTTTTGTTACTACAATGTATGGTAGCCTTTGTTAGAACAAAGTTTGAATCTACTACCCTAAGTTTAAGTTTTGATGATAACAAAATGCAAAGATATATTAATTGTATGATTCATGTAAGACATATATGCTGCCTAAGAAATTACATTCTGTTTTACAGAAACTATGATGGGCATCAACAAGAGAACATCATCATCAGCATCAGAAGATGAGATATCAACATCAGCATCAGAAGATGTTATATCAGATGCCAGAATCAGAAGATCAACTTGTGCTTACGCTGAAGCGTGATGAACATATCTGCGCGTAACAATCTGAACTCTGATTAAGACAACAACAGTTCATCAGCACCTAAGCAACGTCAGAATGAGCCAAAGCCAGAACACGCTTAAGTGGCAACGGTACTGTGCATTCAAGATGCTTTATTACCAACGACATCATTCCAGACAAGATCTGCTTAATAAGGAAAGAATGTTATTGGCATAGAAACGAAATTACTCACTCAAACGTACAATTTTTCCAATGCTATTTAAACAAGTCAGTGAAGATTGAATTGGCTAATGCTCTACAAAACTCTACACGCCTAAAGCTATTCATCATCTTCCTCACTCTCAGTTTGCTAAAGCTCTCAAATTCCTTATTCAATTATTTTAGCACTCTACTTCTCATAAGCTTAAATTGTGTAGTATCACAGTTGTGATAAATAGTTTTTGTAGAAAACATTCAACACACTTAGATTTCAATTATCTGTAAGAAAGTATTTCCTGGAGAAACCGGTTTGTGGTTTGACTCAAGAAGGCTTTAGAAGTTGTAATATTCAGTTGAATATAGTGGATTAAGACCTCGTTGGAGAGAGGCGAAATCACCTTGACGGGTGGACTGGAGTAGTTTGAGATCAAACGAACCATGATAAAAATACTGTGTTGACTGCAATTGATTTCAAGTTTTTACAATTCAACCCCCCTTCTTGTGTTTTTCACTTCTTCAATTGGCATCAGAGCGCCTGGATCTGAGGTAAAACACTTAACCGTGTCAGTACAAGATCCAGCGTCAAAAAAACACAATGGCAGGAACTTATCAACACACCAGCAATGACAACAATGAAGACAGAGACAGATTTAGCGGCAAACCTCCAGTCTTTGATGGAGAAAATTTTTATTACTGGAAGGACATAATTGAAAGCTTCTTTCTGGCACATGATGCTGATCTGTAGGACATGGTGACAGATGGATACACGCACCCAGTGAATGCAAGCGGTCAGAAGATTGACAGGAAAGAAATGTGTGATCAACAAAAGCGTGACTTCAAAAATCACCACAAGGCCAGAACCATTCCTCTCAGCGCCATCTCTTACGCTGAATATGAAAAGATCTCTAACAGAAACACAGCAAAGAACATGTTTGACTCACTCAGAATGACGCATGAAGGCATCATTCAGGTCAAAGAAACTAAAGCTTTTGCGCTCATTCTGAAGTATGAGGCATTCAAAATGGAAGAAAGTGAATCCATTGAAACAATGTTCTCAAGATTCCAAATTCTGGTGGCTGGTCTCAAGGTTCTGGACAAAGGATACTCTACTGCTGATCATGTCAAGAAGATCATCAGAAGCTTTCCAAAGTAGTGGAGGCTAATGGTTACAGCGCTAAAGCTAGCTAAAGATCTCAACAAAATTTCTCTGGAGGAACTTATCAGCTCCCTCAGAAGTCATTAGATAGAGCTGGAAGCTGATGAACCTCAGAAGCAAGGTAAGCCTTTAGCATTAAAATCTAACATAAAATCTGAGTCTAAAGTTTTGCAGGCAGTTGAAGAAACATCTGATGGATCCTCATCAGAAGAAGACGAACTTTCCCTCCTCTCCAGAAGAGTGAACCAACTATGGAAGCAGAGGCAAAGGAAGTTCAGGAATCCCAGAAGATCTGATCAGAATGAATCTTCTTCCAGATACAGAAGGTCAGATTCTTCCTCTGGATACAGAAGATCTGAAGGCTCCTCAAGAAGCAGAAAGCCAAACACCAAGGACATCATCTGCTATGAATGCAATGAGCAAGGACACTACAAGAGTGACTGCACAAAGCTTCGGATGGAAAATCCCAAAAAGAAGTTTGGAAGAGAAAAGAAGAAAAGTCTCATGGCTACATGGGATGACTCTGACTCGTCTGAAGCTGACTCAGAATCAGATGATGAGAGAGCAAACATAGCTCTCATGGCCAACATTTCAGAAGCCAGTGAAGCTTCTGAATCAGACTCAGAATCAGACACTGAAGAGGTATTTATTGACTTTGCAATTAATTTTACTAAGGCTGAACTTGATGAAGGCCTTAACGAAATTCTGGATAGGTACCAGCAGATTAGAGTTAAATTCAGAAACTTGAAAAGGAATCTTGAATCTGACTCTGATAAGACTGAGAGTCTTAAATTGGAAAATTCTGAGCTGAAAAATAAAATTTCAAAGTTAGAAAATGTTTTACAAAACGCTCAGAAGGAAACAATTTACGAAACTCCCAGCAGCGCTGATGAGATCATCAAGGAGTATGATCATATCTTTCAAAAGTTTCTTGCTAAAAGCATAGATAGAAGCAAAATGGCCTCAATGATCTATGCAGTTAGCAGAAACGGCAGAAAGGGAATAGGATACCAAGGTAAGGTACCTACACCAAAGAATGCCATGGATTTAACTATTAAACACACTCCTCTGAACTCACATTTTGTGTATGGTCACACACATGATATTAAATACACTAGTAGTAAGTATTCTGTGAAACCAAAATTCAACCAGAGTTTTGGTAAATCTAACAAATCAGGACCCAAGAAAATCTGGGTACCTAAGGATAAAATAATACATGTTGCAGATATCTTTAGCAGCAAATCAGAAACACCAGTCATGGTACCTGGACTCTGGCTGCTCGCGACACATGACGGGAAGAAGGCATATGTTCCAAAGCCTGGAACTTAAGCCTGGAAGTCACGTTGGCTTTGGAGGCAATCAGAGGGGAAATATTATTGGCTCTGGAACTGTAGGTAATGGAAATCTTCCCTCTATAAATAATGTTCTGCTAGTAGATGGATTAATGCATAATCTGTTATCCATAAGTCAATTAAGTGATAACGGTTATGATATAATCTTTAATAAAAAATCATGTAAAGCTGTTAGTCAGAAAGATGGGACTATCCTATTTAATGGAAAGAGGAAAAACAACATTTATAAAATCAAACTTTCTGAACTGAAAAGTCAGAATGTAAAGTGTCTTCTGTCTGTTAACAATGAGCAATGGATCTGGCACAGAAGATTGGGGCATGTTAGTATGAGAAGAATATCTCAGATTAACAAACTAAATCTGGTCAGAGGACTTCCTAATCTGAAGTTCAATTCAGATGCTCTGTGTGAAGCATGTCAGAAAGGCAAGTTTTCAAAACCTTCTTTCAAATCTAAAAATGTTGTTTCTACCTCTAAGACATTAGAACTTTTGCACATTGACTTATTTGGACCAGTTAAAACTGCTTCAGTCAGTGGCAAGAAGTACGGGTTAGTAATCGTAGATGACTATAGCAGATGGACATGGGTAAAGTTCTTAAGACACAAGGACGAGTCACACTCTGTGTTTGTTACCTTCTGTAACCAAGTTCAGAATGAAAAGGATCTTAGAATCGTTAAAGTTAGAAATGATCATGGTAGAGAGTTTGAAAACAAAGATTTTGAGTCATTCTTTAATGACAGAGGCATTCTGCATGATTTCTCTTGTCCTAGAACTCCCCAACAAAATGGAGTTGTAGAACGAAAGAACAGAACATTGCAAGAAATGGCAAGAACCATGATCAATGAGACAAACGTTGCTAAGATCTTCTGGGCAGAGGCAATAAACACAGCATGCTACATTCAGAATAGAATCTCAATAAGACATATTCTGGAAAAGACTTCATATGAATTGTGGAAGAACAGAAAGCCCAACATTTCATATTTTCATCCATTTGGATGTACTTGTTTTATGTTAAATACAAAAAATTATTTGAACAAGTTTGACTCTAAAGCACAGAAGTGAATTATGTTAGGATACTCTGAACGCTCAAGAGGGTACAGAGTATACAATACAGAAACACAGATTGTGGAAGAATCAATCAGTGTTCGTTTTGATGATAAGCTTAACTCTGAAAAGTCAAAGCAAAATGAAGTTTTTGCAGGTATGGAAGTTGAATTTATAGGTTCTGAAGACCAGTCATCAGAAGCTCTCAACAAAGACACTCCTTCAACATCTGAAAGGAGCACTGCAAGCAATCCAGCAACAACTGTTGATCAACCTCAGAAGAGACTACCCAGAAGCAGCCTGGATCACCCAGAAGAAACTATCTTAGGAAGAAAGGAAGATCCAATCAGAACAAGAGCCAGCTTCAGAAACTCTGAAGAATCCCTCATGGGACTTGTGTCTCTGATTGAACCTTCCTTTATTGATGAAGCACTTCTGGACAACGACTGGATTCTAGCAATGCAAGAAGAGCTGAATCAATTCACCAGAAATGACGTATGGGATCTTGTTCCTAGACCAAAAGGATTCAACGTCATTGGAACAAGATGGGTGTTCAGAAACAAGCTGAATGAACAAGGTGAAGTTATCAGAAACAAAGCATGACTGGTTGCACAAGGTTATAGTCAGCAAGAGGGAGTAGACTATACAGAAACCTTTGCTCCAGTCGCTAGGTTAGAATCTATCAGACTTTTAATTTTGTTTGTTGTTAATAAAGGCATCACTCTGTATCAGATGGATGTCAAGAGTGCATTCTTAAATGGTTATATAGAAGAAGAGGTTTATGTGCACCAACCCCCTGGTTTTGAAAGTACAAAAAATCCAGAATATGTTTTCAAACTAAAGAAGTCACTATATGGTCTGAAACAAGCTCCCAGAGCTTGGTATGAAAGACTAAGTAACTTTCTGTTAGAAAAAGAATTCACCAGAGGGAAGATGGACACTACCTTATTCTATAAGTCAGTTAAGAATGACATCTTAGTCTGCCAAATTTATGTTGATGATATTATTTTTGGATCTACTAATCCTTCTCTTAAAAGAAAATTTGCTAAGTGTATGCTAGCAGAATTTGAGATGAGCCTCATGGGAGAACTGAAATTCTTTCTGGGAATTCAGATCAATCAGAATCCTGAGGGAACTTATATTCATCAGAGCAAATATGTCAGAGAACTTCTGAAGAAATTTGACCTCTCAGAATGTAAGCCATCAAAGATTCCAATGCATCCCACGTGCATTTTGGAAAGAGAAGAGGTAAGCAAAAAGGTAGAACAGAAGGTCTACAGAGGTATGATTGGTTCTCTCCTTTATCTGACGGCTTCAAGGCCTGATATCTTATTCAGCGTATGTATTTGTGCTAGATTCCAATCAGATCCTAGAGAATCTCACTTAATAGCTGTTAAGCGAATTTTCAAGTATCTGAAAGGTACTACTAATCTGGGTTTATTTTATAGAAAATCTAGTGATTACAACTTAGTAGGCTACTGCGATGCTGAATTTGCTGGAGACCGAGTAGAGCGTAAAAGTACTTCTGGAAGCTGCCAGTTTCTAGGAGAAAACCTGATCTCTTGGTCCAGCAAAAGGCAATCCACAATTGCGCTATCAGCAGCAGAAGCTGAGTACATAGCAGCAGCAGGATGTAGCACACAAATGCTCTGGATGAAAAGTCAGCTTGAAGACTTCCAAATTTTTGAGAGTAACATCCCTATACTCTGACAATACCTCTGCCATTTGCTTAAGTAAAAATCCTATTTTGCATTCTAGGGCTAAGCATATAGAAATAAAACATCACTTCATTAGGGACTATATTCAGAAAGGAATTTTGAACTTAAAATTTATTGATACAGACCATCAATTGGCTGATATCTTCACTAAACCTCTTTCTGAAGATAGGTTCAATTTCATTCTGAAACATCTCAGCATGAAACTCTGCCTAGAGCGAAAATGTTTTAATTTTATATACTAACCTTCAGAATGTGTTTTCTGTTTACTATGAACTTCTGATCAATCTTCTTTCAGAAAGATAAACATGCAGATTGTATCAGATTCTATTCTTAAAGATCTGAGCGTTTCAGCTCAAGGATAGACGTGCTGCTCACTAAATCAAACAAGTGTCATCCAATCATCAGCAAATCTCTGAAGCAGAACGCGTGCACGCTTCTGAGAAGGCAAAATGCTGATTGGGTGGATTGAGACACATGTCTGGTAACAGTTCCAAGTATCTTTCTCAAATCCGCCAAAATCAGCAAGCATTAAATGCACGTAATCATGAGTTAAAATGTAATCATGAATTAACTCTCTTTCCTAAAACCATTTACATTTTCAAAACTCATTTTGAAATCAATTGAAGCACATTAACATCATTCATTAAACTTTTACCGTTTCTTACAATCATCCAAAGATTTTATGCATTTTTACTTGTGTATTCATCCTTCTCAAAAGAAACCCTTTTCTCAAAACTTTTTCTCAGAAAACCCTAAGTGTGAACATGGCAACCTCTAGCAATGTTTCTGCAGGTTGTCAGAAGGAGGCTTCATCTGAACAATACCAAATTCCCTTCAGAATGCTCCTTACACCAGTGAAGAACTTGGAAGTTCTGTCTGAACTGATTGTTGATTTCTCCAGTTTGAAAGAAAATGGATTCGATTTGACAGAAGAAGTTAGGGCACAAGGATGGGAGAGATATTTTGATAGGTTGGTGGGTCCAACGTTCCCAGTATTGGTCAAAGAATTCTGGATTCATGCGTCTTCATCAACACATCAAGTTACTTCCTACATAATGGGAAAGAAGATTGTGATCACTGAGGATCACATTGCAAGATTGATTGGATACAACGGTGGTGGCATCCGCTGTATCGACATGGCAGAAAGATGCTCAGATGCTGCTATCATTGCAAGAGAGATTTTCACCCATGGGGTTCCCAGCAGCAAAATTAGAGACTTGAAGGATTAGCATAGAATATGGGCGAAGATTATTCTGGGGTGCTTCAATCACATGAAGCCCACAAGCTCTCCTGATTATATAAACATAGATCAACAGTTTCTGATCTATTTTATTAATCAGAAGGTAAAGATTAACTTGGATCATCTTCTGTTTAATCACCTCAGGACCAGCGTCAAGGAGACAAGGGAAGAAGAAAGGACAAAAAGGGATTGGATACCCTTTGGCAGGTTAATATCAGATATTCTGACTGAGAATAGGCTGATAGAACACCTTACAGAAGCTCAGGAAGTAAGCTCTATTGAACCTACTGTTGGTAAGCCTCTGAACGCCAAGAATCTGAAGAAAATGAAACTGATAGAGAATATCAGAAAGGAGCCCAGCGTCACTCCTCTTGCTGACATCAACAGCAGAAGAGTCCCTCTGGACGACTTTCCAATATTTTCTGAGATTGACTCAACCAGTCATTGTTCTCAGATACTTGGACGCTTGGAAGGCTGATGGCACAGATCCCACTCTGAACATTAAAGATCTGCACCACCAAAATCTAGAAGTTACTGTCAAGAAGACGAAGAAAAGAAAGGCTACTTTAGAAGGACCATCCCAGCATACCCCTAAGAAGAGAGGTAATATATCTGCTTTTAATATTTTAAATTCTTCTGCTATTCCAACATCAATCCCAACCCCAGCTTCATATGAACTCCTAATTCCCATACCAACCATTGATGAAACCGAACCAGAGGCTGACCCTTCTGAGTCACTGACTCTCAGGAGATCCCGCACAAAATCCCAAACTCCAAAACCCACAACATCAACAGAATCAGAACTTGACAAAGTTCTTTCTGAAATTGATCAACGTTCTTCCGCTCCCCTCTCAGAAAATCAAAACATTCAACCAGAAACTCCCCACTCACCACAACCAGCAACCACACTATCCCCAATACCAGAACAACCAGAAATTCCAACTCCTTCTCCACAACCAGAAATTCCACCTCCCTCTCCACAACCAGAACTTCATCCACTTTCACCTCAACCATCACCTCCACAACCTGAGTTTCAACACTCTGATACTCCATCACCTGAACCTCAAACCCCTGAACCTCATTCTCCTTAATCCTCTGAACCTCAACCCTTGAAAATTCAGCTGCCTTGTGGTACAACTGTAAACATACCCCAGCTGCCATCCTCACCAGAAACTACCCCTCCAAATACTCCAAACAGTCCAATTGTCATTTCTGACTCTCCCACTCCATCTCCCAAACAAACTACAGAAGACCACAGCAGGACCTTCATTGATTTAACAATCCTTGACCGTCTTGCTGATCTTAAAAATAATATAGCCATCCCCAAACCCAAACAACTAGATGTTGGTGCTGGCATTGTGAATTTTGAAACAGGCTTGCAGAATTGGATTGCTTCTATAAAGCAGGTTTATCCTAGAATGATTGATCCTGCTGCCTCAGACCAACTCTGGACACGTTTCAGAATGTGGGTATGCACTGAAGCCCTCAAGCTACAAGACATCAATTATGAACAGGCCCAACAGAACTTCAGCAAGCTACTGAAGGAAGTTGAATGTCAGCTGCCGAAGGAGGAAGTGCTACTTCTGGATAGTGAGCCATGGTCTGAGAAGCGTCCAACTTCAAAAGTTCAGCAAGCAGAAGATCAGACAACTCAAGCTGAAGATCCTAGTCAAGCTGAAGATGTTGCAGAAAGCTCTCAGAAGTATCCTGCTTCTGACGTTTCTCAAGCTGCCTTGGACAGGCAGACTCTGGAAGAGTTGAAGCAGAATGATATTCGTCTACAGCAAAGAATGGATGAGAATGATCAGAAGATGAAGGAAAGGATGGATGTGCAAGACAGCAAGATTGATACATAAGTCAGCATGGTGCACAAGCAGAATGAAACTGCTGATCAGATTAAGACAATGCTAGAGACTCTGTTCACACGCTTTCCACCCCAACCTTAGTTTTTTTTTTCATTATTGATATTTTCACTGTTTTCTTTGCATATCATTTGTACTGTTTATCTGGATCTAAATTAAATATAACAATTTTTCTGCTCTGATCGTTTTAGCTTATTTTACTTACACTTTTTGATTGCTGACAAAAAGGGGGAGAACAAGAATGATATTTTTCAATAACGGATTACTGAGACAAAAAGTCTCAAACATTATAACACTCTGATATACTTGAATGTTTTATGTTTTTCATAAGCCTACAGGTACAAGAAGTTAAGCATCTATGATACATTGAAGCTATGATATTATGATATGATACACTAAAGCTCTCATATTCTGATGTTCAAAGAAAGTTAATAAAGATCTGATCCTGAAAGACTCATGGAATTAAAAAGGGAAGTAATAAACTCAGGGGGAGTATCTCCGATCTAAACTCTGATATCTCTTTATCCCTTATCCTCTTATCTGTGATAACTTCCTATTTAATTCTGATACAATTTACTATTTGGTTATCTCTGATACCTTTCACGTTAATTTTCACCTAAAAACTATCTAGTTTTTGTCATCATCAAAAAGGGGGAGATTGTTAGAACAAAGTTTGAATCTACTACCCTAAGTTTATGTTTTTATGATAACAAAATGCAAAGATATATTAATTGTATGATTCATGTAAGACATATATGCTGCCTAAGAAATTACATTCTGTTTTACAGAAACTCTGATGGGCATCAGCAAGAGAACATCATCATCAGCATCAGAAGATGAGATATCAACATCAGCATCAGAAGATGTTATATCAGATGCCAGAATTAGAAGATCAACTTGTGCTTACGTTGAAGCGTGATAAACATATCTGCGCGTAACAATCTGAACTCTGATTAAGACAATAACAGTTCATCAGCACCTAAGCAGCATCAGAATGAGCCAAAGCCAGAACACGCTTAAGTGGCAACGTTACTGTGCATTCAAGATGCTTTATTACCAACGGCAATATTCCAGACAAGATCTGCTTAATAAGGAAAGAATGTTATTGGCATTGAAACGGAATTACTCACTCAAACGTACCATTTTTCCAATGCTATTTAAACAAGTCAGTGAAAATTGAATTGGCTAATGCTCTACAACACTCTACACGCCTAAAGCTATTCATCATCTTCCTCACTCTCAGTTTGATAAAGCTCTCAAATTCCTTACTCAATTATTTTAGCACTCTAGTTCTCATAAGCTTAAATTGTGTAGTATCACAATTGTGATAAATAGTTTTTGTAGAAAACATTCAACACACTTAGATTTCAATTATCTGTAAGAAAGTATTTCCTTGAGAAACCGGTTTGTGGTTTGACTCAAGAAGGCTTTAGCAGTTGTTAAAGAAGTTGTAATATTCAGTTGAATATAATGGATTAAGACCTCGTTGGAGAGAGGTGAAATCACCTTGACGGGTGGACTGGAGTAGTTTGAGATCAAACGAACCAGGATAAAAATACTATGTTGACTGCAATTGTTTTCAATTTTTTACAATTCAACCCCCCTTCTTGTGTTTTTCACATCTTCAGCCTTTTCATTATGGAAGGTAGTCTATTGTCGAGATTTTTGTTATTCCAATGGATTGTAGCCTTGTCATTATGGAAGGTAGTCTTTTGTCGAGATTTTTATTACTCCAATGGATGGAAGCCTTGTCATTATTGAAGGTAGCCTGTTTTCGATATCTTTGTTATTCCAATGGATGATAGCCTTGTAATTATGCAAGGTAGTCTGTTGTTCAGATTTTTGTTACTCTAATGGATGGTAGCCTTGTGATTATGGAAGATAGTCTATTGTCGAAATTTTTGTTATTCCAATGGATGGTAGCCTTGTCATTATGGAAGGTAGTTTTTTGTCAAGATTTTTGTTACTCCAATGGATGGTAGCCTTGTCATTATGGAAGTTAGTCTATTGTCAAGATTTTTGTTACCCAAATGGATAGTAGCCTTGTAATTATGGAAGGTAGTCTGTTGTAGATATTTTTGTTACTCCAATGGATGGTAGCCTTTTCATTAAGGAAGGTAGTCTGTCGTTGAGATTTATGTAACTCCGATGGATTGTAGCCTTGTCATTATGGAAAGTAGTCTGTTGTTCAGATTTTTGTTACTCCAATGGATGGTAGCCTTGTGATTATGAAAGGTAGTCTATTGTCGAAATTTTTGTTATTCCAATGGATGGTAGCCTTGTCATTATGGAAGGTAGTTTTTTGTTGAGATTTTTGTTACTCCAATGGATGGTAGCCTTTTCATTATGGAAGTTAGTCTATTGTCAAGATTTTTGTTACCCAAATGGATAGTAGCCTTGTAATTATGGAAGGTAGTCTGTTGTAGATATTTTTGTTACTCCAATGGATGGTATCCTTTTCATTAAGGAAGGTAGTCTGTCGTTGAGATTTATGTAACTCCAATGGATTGTAGCCTTGTCATTATGGAAGGTAGTCTGTTGTTCAGATTTTTGTTACTCCAATGGATGCTAGCCTTGTCATTATGGAAGGTAGTCTATTGTCGAGATTTTTGTTATTCCAATGGATGGTAAACTTGTCATTATGGAAGGTAGTCTTTTGTCTAGATTGTTGTTACACCAATGGATGGTAGCCATGTCATTATTGAAGGTAGTCTGTTGTCGATATCTTTGAAACTCCATTGGATGATAGCCTTGTCATTATGGAAGGTAGTCTGTTGTTTAAATTTTTGTTACTCCAATGGATGGTAGCCTTGTCATTATGAAAGGTAGTCTATTGTCGAGATTTTTGTTATTCTAATGGATGGTAGCCTTGTCATTATGAAAGGTAGTCAGTCATTGAGATTTCTGCTACTCCAATGGATAGTAGCCTTGTCATTATGGAAGGTAGTCTGTTGTTAAGATTTTTGTTATTCCAATAGATGGTAGCCTTGTCATTATTGAAGGTAGTCTGTCGTTGAGATTTCTGTTACTCCAATGGATTATAGCCTTGTCATTAAGGAAGGTAGTCTGTTGTTCAGATTTTTGTTACTCCAATGGATAGTAGCCTTGACATTATGGAAGGTAGTCTGTCATTATGGAAGGTAGTCTGTTGTCGAAATTTTTGTTATTCCTATGGATGGTAACCTTGTTATTATAAAAGGTAGTCTTTTGTCGAGATTTTTATTACTCCAATGGATGGTAGCCTTGTAATTATGGAAGGTAGTCTGTTGTCGAGATTTTTGTTACTCCAATGGATGGTAGCCTTGTCATTATGGTAGGTAGTCAGTCATTGAGATTTCTGCTACTCCAATGGATAGTAGCCTTGTCATTATGGAAGGTAGTCTGTTGTTAAGATTTTTGTTATTCCAATAGATGGTAGCCTTGTCATTATTGAAGGTAGTCTGTAGTTGAGATTTTTGTTACTCCAATGGATTATAGCCTTGTCAATAAGGAAGGTAGTCTGTTGTTCAGATTTTTGTTACTCCAATGGATAGTAGCCTTGACATTATGGAAGGTAGTCTGTCATTATGGAAGGTAGTCTGTTGTAGAGATTTTTGTTATTCCAATGTATGGTAACCTTGTCATTATAAAAGGTAGTCTTTTGTCAAGATTTTTGTTACTCCAATGGATGGTAGCCTTGTAATTATGGAAGGTAGTCTATTGTCGAGATTTTTGTTACTCCAATGGATGGTAGCCTTGTCATTATGGAAGGTAGTCTGTCGTTGAGATTTCTGTTACTCCAATGGATTGTAGCCTTGTCATTATGGATGGTAGTCTGTTGTTCAGATTTTTGTTACTCCAATGGATAGTAGCCTTGACATTATATAAGGTAGTCTGTCATTATGGAAGGTAGTCTGTTGTCGAGATTTTTGTTATTCCAATGGATGGTAACCTTGTCATTATAAAAGGTAGTCTTTTGTCGAGATTTTTGTTACTCCAATGGATGGTAGCCTTGTCATTGTGGAAGGTAGTCTGTTGTCGATATTTTTGTTACTCCAATGGATGGTAGCCTTGTCATTATGGAAGGTTGTCTGTCATTATGGAAGGTAGTCTGTTGTCCAGATTTTTGTTATTCCAATGGATGGTAACCTTGTCATTATAAAAGGTAGTCTTTTGTCGAGACTTTTGTTACTCCAATGGATGGTAGCCTTGTAATTATGGAAGGTAGTCTGTTCTCGAGATTTTTGTTACTCCAATGGATGGTAGCCTTGTCATTATGGAAAGTAGTCTGTCGTTGAGATTTCTGTTACTCCAATGGATTGTAGCCTTGTAATTATGGATGGTTGTCTGTCGTTGATATTTCTGTTACTCCAATGGATTGTAGCCTTGTAATTATGGATGGTTGTCTGTCGTTGAGATTTCTATTACTCCAATGGATAGTAGCCTTGACATTATAGAAGGTAGTCTGTCATTATGGAAGGTAGTCTATTGTCGAGATTTTTGTTATTCCAATGGATGGTAACCTTGTCGTTATAAAAGGTAGTCTTTTGTCGAGATTTTTGTTACTCCAATTGATGGTAGCCTTGTCATTATGGAAGGTAATCTGTTGTTCAGATTTTTGTTACTCCAATGGATAGTAGCCTTGACATTATGGAAGGTAGTTGGTAGTCGAGATTTTTGTTATTCCAATGGATGGTAACCTTATCATTATAAAAGGTAGTGTTTTATCGAGATTTTTGTTACTCCAATGGATGGTAGCCTTGTAACTATTGAAGGTAGTCTGTTCTCGAGATTTTTGTTACTCCAATGTATGGTAGCCTTGTCATTATGGAAGGTAGTCTATCGTTGAGATTTCTGTTACTCCAATGGATTGTAGCCTTGTCATTATGGAAGGTAGTCTGTCGTTGAGATTTCGATTACTCCAATGGATTGTAGCCTTGTCATTATGGAAGGTAGTCTGTTGTTCAGATTTTTGTTACTCCAATGGATAGTAGCCTTGACATTATGGAAGGTAGTCTGTCGTCGAGATTTTTCTTATTCCAATGGATGGTAACCTTGTCATTATAAAAGGTAGTCTTTTGTCGAGATTTTTTTACTCCAATGGTTGGTAGCCTTGTCATTATGGAAGATAGTCTGTTGTCGAGATTTTTGTTAATCCAATGGATGGTAGCCTTGTCATTATGGAAGGTTGTCTATCGTTAAGATTTCTGTTACTCCAATGGATTATAGCCTTGTCATTATGGAAGGTAGTCTATTGTTCAGATTTTTGTTACTCCAATGGATAGTAGCCTTGACATTATGGAAGGTAGTCTGTCATTATGGAAGGTAGTCTGTTGTCGAGATTTCTGTTATTCCAATGGATGGTAACCTTGTCATTATAAAAGGTAGTCTTTTCTCGAGAGTTTTGTTACTCCAATGGATGGTAGCCTTGTAATTATGGAAGGTAGTTTGTTGTCGAGATTTTTGTTACTCCAATGGATGGTAGCTGTGTCATTATGGAAGGTAGTCTGTTGTTGAGATTTCTGTTACTCCAATGGATTGTAGCCTTGTCATTTTGGAAGGTAGTCTGTTGTTCAGATTTTTGTTACTCCAATGGATATTAGCCTTGACATTATAGAAGGTAGTCTGTCATTATGGAAGGTAGTCTGTTGTCGAGATTTTTGTTATTCCAATGTATGGTAACCTTTTCATTATAAAAGGTAGTCTTTTGTCGAGATTTTTGTTACTCCAATGGATGGTAGCCTTGTCATTATGGAAGGTAGTCTGTTGTCGAGATTTCTGTTACTCCAATGGATTGTAGCCTTGTCATTATGGAAGGTAGTCTGGTGTTCAGATTTTTGTTACTCCAAAGGATGGTAGCCTTGTCATTATAGAAGGTAGTCAGTTATCGAGAATTTTTTATTCCATTGGATGGTAACCCAGTCATTATGGAAGGTAGTATTTTTTCGAGATTTGTGTTACTCCAATGTACGGTAGCCTTGTCGTTATGGACGGTAGTCTTTTGTCGAGATTTTTGTTACTCAAATGGATGGTAGCCTTGTCTTTATGTAAGGTAGTATGTCATTGAGATTTTTGTTACTCCAATGTATGGTAGCCTTGTCATTATGGAAGGTATTCTATTGTCTTGATTTTTGTTATTCCAATGGATTGTAGCCTTGTCATTATGGAAGGTAGTCTTTTGTCGAGATTTTTATTACTCTAATGGATGGAAGCCTTGTCATTATTGAAGGTAGTCTATTTTCGATATCTTTGTTATTCCAATGGATGATAGTCTTGTAGTTATGCAAGGTAGTCTGTTGTTCATATTTTTGTTACTCCAATGGATGGTAGCCTTGTGATTATGGAAGGTAGTCTATTGTCGAAATTTTTGTTATTCCAATGGATGGTAGCCTTGTCATTATGGAAGGTAGTTTTTTGTCGATATTTTTGTTACTCCAATGGATGGTAGCCTTGTCATTACGGAAGTTAGTCTATTGTCAAGATTTTTGTTACCCAAATGGATAGTAGCCTTGTAATTATGGAAGGTAGTCTATCATTGAGATTTTTGTTACTCCAATGGATGTTAGCCTTGTCATTATGTAAGGTAGTATGTCATTGAGATTTTTGTTACTCCAATGTATGGTAGCCTTGTCATTATGGAAGGTATTCTATTGTCTTGATTTTTGTTATTCCAATGGATTGTAGCCTTGTCATTATGAAAGGTAGTCTTTTGTTGAGATTTTTATTACTCCAATGGATGGAAGCCTTGTCATTATTGAAGGTAGTCTATTTTCGATATCTTTGTTATTCCAATGGATGATAGTCTTGTAATTATGCAAGGTAGTTTGTTGTTCATATTTTTGTTACTCCAATGGATGGTAGCCTTGTGATTATGGAAGGTAGTCTATTGTCGAAATTTTTGTTATTCCAATGGATGGTAGCCTTGTTATTATGGAAGGTAGTTTTTTGTCGATATTTTTGTTACTCCAATGGATGGTAGCCTTGTCAATACGGAAGTTAGTCTATTGTCAAGATTTTTGTTACCCAAAGGGATAGTAGCCTTGTAATTATGGAAGGTAGTCTGTTGTAGATATTTTTGTTACTTCAATGGATGGTAGCCTTTTCATTAAGGAAGGTAGTCTGCCGTTGAGATTTATGTTACTCCAATGGATAATAGCCTTGTCATTATGGAAGGTAGTCTGTTGTTCAGATTTTTTTTACTCCAATGGATGCTAGCCTTGTCATTATGGAAGGTAGTCTATTATCGAGATTTTTGTTATTCCAATGGATGGTAACCTTGTCATTATGGAAGGTAGTCTTTTGTCTAGATTGTTGTAACTTCAATGGATTGTAGCCTTGTCATTATCGAAGGTAGTCTGTTGTCGATATCTTTGTTACTCCATTGGATGATAGCCTTGTCATTATGGAAGGTAGTCTGTTGTTTTAATTTTTGTTACTCCAATGGATGGTAGCCTTGTCATTATGAAAGGTAGTCTATTGTCGAGATTTTTGTTATTCTAATGGATGGTAGCCTTGTCATTATGGAAGGTAGTCAGTCATTGAGATTTTTGTTACTCCAATGGATAGTAGCCTTGTCGTTATGGAAGGTAGTCTGTTGTTAAGATTTTTGTTATTCCAATAGATGGTAGCCTTGTCATTATTGAAGGTAGTCTGTCGTTGAGATTTCTGTTACTCCAATGGATTATAGCCTTGTCATTAAGGAAGGTAGTCTGTTGTTCAGATTTTTGTTACTCCAATGGATAGTAGCCTTGACATTA
Organism: Vicia faba; assembly: GCA_948472305.1. Classification (NCBI taxonomy): domain Eukaryota; kingdom Viridiplantae; phylum Streptophyta; class Magnoliopsida; order Fabales; family Fabaceae; genus Vicia; species Vicia faba. Next base: position 560,751,991 of record OX451739.1, read on the forward strand.
TGGAAGGTAGTCTGTCATTATGGAAGGTAGTCTGTTGTCGAGATTTTTGTTATTCCAATGGATGGTAACCTTGTCATTATAAAAGGTAGTCTTTTGTCGAGATTTTTTTACTCCAATGGATGGTAGCCTTGTCATTATGGAAGATAGTCTATTGTCGAGATTTTTGTTACTCCAATGGATGGTAGCCTTGTCATTATGGAAGGTTGTCTGTCGTTAATATTTCTGTTACTCCAATGGATTATAGCCTTGTCATTATGGAAGGTAGTCTGTTGTTCAGATTTTTGTTACTCCAATGGATAGTAGCCTTTACATTATGGAAGGTAGTCTGTCATTATGGAAGGTAGTCTGTTGTCGAGATTTCTGTTATTTCAATGGATGGTAACCTTGTCAATATAAAAGGTAGTCTTTTGTCGAGAGTTTTGTTACTCCAATGGATTGTAGCCTTGTAATTATGGAAGGTAGTCTGTTGTCGAGATTTTTGTTACTCCAATGGACGGTAGCCGTGTCATTATGGAAGGTAGTCTGTCGTTGAGATTTCTGTTGCTCCAATGGATTTTAGCCTTGTCATTTTGGAAGGTAGTCTGTTGTTCAGATTTTTGTTACTCCAATGGATAGTAGCCTTGACATTATAGAAGGTAGTCTGTCATTATGGAAGGTAGTCTGTTGTCGAGATTTTTGTTATTCCAATGGATGGTAACCTTTTCATTATAAAAGGTAGTCTTTTGTCGAGATTTTTGTTACTCCAATGGATGGTATCCTTGTCATTATGGAAGGTAGTCTGTTGTCGAGATTTCTGTTACTCCAATGGATTGTAGCCTTGTCATTATGGAAGGTAGTCTGGTGTTCATATTTTTGTTACTCCAAAGGATGGTAGCCTTGTCATTATAGAAGGTAGTCAGTTATCGAGAATTTTTTATTCCATTGGATGGTAACCCTGTCATTATGGAAGGTAGTATTTTTTCAAGATTTGTGTTACTCCAATGTATGGTAGCCTTGTCGTTATGGACGGTAGTCTTTTGTCGAGATTTTTGTTACTCCAATGGATGGTAGCCTTGTCATTATGTAAGGTAGTATGTCATTGAGATTTTTGTTACCTAAATGTATGGTAGCCTTGTCATTATGGAAGGTATTCTATTGTCTTGATTTTTGTTATTCCAATGGATTGTAGCCTTGTCATTATGGAAGGTAGTCTTTTGTCGAGATTTTTATTACTCCAATGGATGGAAGCCTTGTCATTATTGAAGGTAGTCTATTTTCGATATCTTTGTTATTCCAATGGATGATAGTCTTGTAATTATGCAAGGTAGTCTGTTGTTCATATTTTTGTTACTCCAATGGATGGTAGCCTTGTGATTATGGAAGGTAGTCTATTGTCGAAATTTTTGTTATTCCAATGGATGGTAGCCTTGTCATTATGGAAGGTAGTTTTTTGTCGATATTTTTGTTACTCCAATGGATGGTAGCCTTGTCATTACGGAAGTTAGTCTATTGTCAAGATTTTTGTTACCCAAATGGATAGTAGCCTTGTAATTATCGAAGGTAGTCTGTTGTAGATATTTTTGTTACTCCAATGGATGGTAGCCTTTTCATTAAGGAAGGTAGTCTGTCGTTGAGATTTATGTTACTCCAATGGATAGTAGCCTTGTCATTATGGAAGGTAGTCTATTATCGAGATTTTTGTTATTCCAATGGATGGTAACCTTGTCATTATGGAAGGTAGTCTTCTGTCTAGATTGATGTAACTTCAATGGATGGTAGCCTTGTCATTATTGAAGGTAGTCTGTTGTCGATATCTTTGTTACTCCATTGGATGATAGCCTTGTCCAATGGATGGTAGCCTTGTCATTATGAAGGGTAGTCTATTGTCGAGATTTTTGTTATTCTAATGGATGGTAGCCTTGTCATTATGGAAGGTAGTCAGTCATTTAGATTTTTGTTACTCCAATGGATAGTAGCCTTGTCGTTATGGAAGGTAGTCTGTTGTTAAGATTTTTGTTATTCCAATAGATGGTAGCCTTGTCATTATTGAAGGTAGTCTGTCGTTGAGATTTCTGTTACTCCAATGGATTATAGCCTTGTCATTAAGGAAGGTAGTCTGTTGTTCAGATTTTTGTTACTCCAATGGATAGTAGCCTTGACATTATGGAAGGTAGTCTGTCATTATGGAAGGTAGTCTGTTGTTGAGATTTTTGTTATTCCAATGGATGGTAACCTTGTCATTATAAAAGGTAGTCTTTTGTCGAGATTTTTGTTACTCCAATGGATGGTAGCCTTGTAATTATGGAAGGTAGTCTGTTGTCGAGATTTTTGTTACTCCTATTGATGGTAGCCTTGTCATTATGGAAGGTAGTCTATCGTTGAGATTTTTGTTACTACAATGGGTTGTAGCCTTGTCATTATGGAAGGTAGTTTGTTGTTCAGATTTTTGTTACTCCAATGGATAGTAGCCTTGACATTATAGAAGGTAGTCTGTCATTATGGAAGGTAGTCTGTTGTCGAGATTTTTGTTATTCCAATGGATGGTAACCTTGTCATTATAAAAGGTAGTCTTTTGTCGAGATTTTTGTTACTCCAATGGATGGTAGCCTTGTCATTATGGAAGGTAGTCTGTTGTCGAGAATTTTGTTACTCCAATGGATGGTAGCCTTGTCATTGTGGAAGGTTGTCTGTCGTTGAGATTTCTGTTACTCAAACGGATTATAGCCTTGTCATTATGGAAGGTAGTCTGTTGTTCACATTTTTGTTACTCCAATGGATAGTAGCCTTGACATTATGGAAGGTAGTCTGTCATTATGGAAGGTAGTCTGTTGTTGAGATTTTTGTTATTCCAATGGATGGTAACCTTGTCATTATAAAAGGTAGTCTTTTGTCGAGATTTTTGTTACTCCAATGGATGGTAGCCTTGTAATTATGGAAGGTAGTCTGTTGTCGAGATTTTTGTTACTCCAATGGATGATAGCCTTGTCATTATGGAAGGTAGTCTGTTGTCGAGAATTTTGTTACTCCAATGGATGGTAGCCTTGTCATTATGGAAGGTTGTCTGTCGTTTAGATTTCTGTTACTCAAATGGATTATAGCCTTGTCATTATGGAAGGTAGTCTGTTGTTCACATTTTTGTTACTCCAATGGATAGTAGCCTTGACATTATGGAAGGTAGTCTGTGATTATGGAAGGTAGTTTGTTGTTGAGATTTTTGTTATTCCAATGGATGGTAACCTTGTCATTATAAAAGGTAGTCTTTTGTCGAGATTTTTGTTACTCCAATGGATGGTAGCCTTGTAATTATGGAAGGTAGTCTGTTGTCGAGATTTTTGTTACTCTAATGGATGGTAGCCTTGTCATTATGGAAGGTAGTCTATCGTTGAGATTTCTGTTACTCCAATGGATTGTAGCCTTGTCATTATGGAAGGTAGTTTGTTGTTTAGATTTTTGTTACTCCAATGGATAGTAGCCTTGACATTATAGAAGGTAGTCTGTCATTATGGAAGGTAGTCTGTTGTCGAGATTTTTGTTATTCCAATGGATGGTAACCTTGTCATTATAAAAGGTAGTCTTTTGTCGAGATTTTTGTTACTCCAATGGATGGTAGCCTTGTCATTATGGAAGGTAGTCTGTTGTCTAGAATTTTGTTACTCCAATGGATGGTAGCCTTGCCATTATGGAAGGTTGTCTGTCGTTGAGATTTCTGTTACTCAAATGGATTATAGCCTTGTCATTATGGAAGGTAGTTTGTTGTTCACATTTTTGTTACTCCAATGGATTGTACACTTGACATTATGGAAGGTAGTCTGTCATTATGGAAGGTAGTCTGTTGTCGAGATTTTTGATATTCCAATGGATGGTAACCTTGTCATTATAAAAGGTAGTCTTTTGTCGAGATTTTTATTACTCCAATGGATGGTATCCTTGTAATTATAGAAGGTAGTCTGTTCTCGAGATTTTTGTTACTCCAATGGATGGTAGCCTTGTCATTATGGAAGGTAGTCTATCGTTGAGATTTCTATTACTCCAATGGATTGTAGCCTTGTAATTACGGAAGGTATTCTGTTGTTCAGATTTTTGTTACTCCAATGGATAATAGCCTTGACTTTATGGAAGGTAGTCTGTCATTATGGAAGGTAGTTTGTTGTCGAGATTTTTGTTATTCCAATGGATGGTAACCTTGTCATTATAAAAGGTAGTCTTTTGTCGAGATTTTTGTTACTCGAATGGATGGTAGCCTTGTAATTATTGAAGGTAGTCTGTCGTCGAGATTTTTGTTACTCCAATGGATGGTAGCCTTGTCATTATGGAAGGTAGTCTGTCGTTGATATTTCTGTTACTCCAATGGATTGTAGCCTTGTCATTATGGAAGGTAGTCTGTTGTTCAGATTTTTGTTACTCGAATGGATAGTAGCCTTGACATTATAGAAGGTAGTCTGTCATTATGGACGGTAGTCTGTTGTCGAGATTTTTGTTATTCCAATGGATGCTAACCTTGTCATTATAAAAGGTAGTCTTTTGTCGAGATTTTTGTTACTCCAATGGATGGTAGCATTGTCATTATGGAAGGTAGTCTGTTGTCGAGATTTTTGTTACTCCAATGGATGGTAGCCTTGTCATTATGAAAGGTCGTAAGTCGTTGAGATTTTTGTTACTCAAATGGATTATAGCCTTGTCATTATGGAAGGTAGTATGTTGTTCAGGTTTTTGTTACTCCAATGGATAGTAGCCTTGACATTATGGAAGGTAGTCTGTCATTATGAAAGGTAGTCTGTTGTCGAGATTTTTGTTATTCCAATGGATGGTAACCTTGTCATTATAAAAGGTAGTCTTTTGTCGAGATTTTTGTTACTCCAATGGATGGTAGCCTTGTAATTATGTAAGGTAGTCTGTTCTCGAGATTTTTGTTACTCCAATGGATGGTAGCCTTGTCATTATGGAAGGTAGTCTGTCGTTGAGATTTCTGTTACTCCAATAGATTTTAGCCTTGTAATTACGGAAGGTAGTCTGTTGTTCAGATTTATGTTACTCCAATGGATAGTAGCCTTGACATTAAAGAAGGTAGTCTGTCATTATGGAAGGTAATCTGTTGTCGAGATTTTTGTTATTCCAATGGATGGTAACCTTGTCATTATAAAAGGTAGTCTTTTGTCGAGATTTTTGTTACTCCAATGGATGGTAGCCTTGTCATTATGGAAGGTAGTCTGTTGTCCAAATTTTTGTTACTCCAATGGATGGTAGCCTTGTCATTATGGAAGGTTGTCTGTCATTTAGATTTCTGTTACTCCAATGGATTATAGACTTGTCATTATGGAAGGTAATCTGTTGTTCAGATTTTTGTTACTCCAATGGATAGTAGCCTTGACATTATGGAAGGTAGTTTGTCATTATGGAAGGTAGTCTGTTGTTGAGATTTTTGTTATTCCAATGGATGGTAACCTTGTCATTATAAAAGGTAGTCTTTTGTCGAGATTTTTGTTACTCCAATGGATGGTAGCCTTGTAATTATGGAAGGTAGTCTATTGTCGAGATTTTTGTTACTCCAATGGATGGTAGCCTTGTCATTATGGAAGGTAGTCTGTCGTTGAGATTTCTATTACTCCAATTGATTGTAGCCTTGTCATTATGGAAGGTATTTTGTTGTTCAGATTTTTGTTACTCCAATGGATAGTAGCCTTGACATTATAGAAGGTAGTCTGTCATTATGGAAGGTAGTCTGTTGTCGAGATTTTTGTTATTCCAATGGATGGTAACCTTGTCATTATAAAATGTAGTCTTTTGTCGAGATTTTTGTTACTCCAATGGATGGTAGCCTTGTCATTATTGAAGGTAGTCTGTTGTCAAGAATTTTGTTACTCCAATGGATGGTAGCCTTGTCATTATGGAAGGTTGTCTGTCGTTGAGATTTCTGTTACTCAAATGGATTATAGCCTTGTCATTATGGAAGGTAGTCTGTTGTTCACATTTTTGTTACTCCAATGGATAGTAGCCTTGACATTATGGAAGGTAGTTTGTCATTATGGAAGGTAGTCTGTTGTCGGGATTTTTGTTATTCTAATGGATGGTAACGTTGTCATTATGAAAGGTAGTCTTTTGTCGAGATTTTTGTTACTCCAATGGATGGTATCCTTGTAATTATGGAAGGTAGTTTGTTCTCGAGATTTTTGTTACTCCAATGGATGGTAGCCTTGTCATTATGGAAGGTAGTCTATCGTTGAGATTTCTGTTACTCCAATGGATTGTAGCCTTCTAATTACGGAAGGTATTCTGTTGTTCAGATTTTTGTTACTCCAATGGATAGTAGCCTTGACATTATGGAAGGTAGTATGTCATTATGGAAGGTAGTCTGTTGTCGAGATTTTTGTTATTCCAATGGATGGTAACCTTGTCATTATAAAAGGTAGTCTTTTGTCGAGATTTTTGTTACTCCAATGGATGGTAGCCTTGTAATTATTGAAGGTAGTCTGTCGTCGAGATTTTTGTTACTCCAATGGATGGTAGCCTTGTCATTATGGAAGGTAGTCTGTCGTTGAGATTTCTGTTACTCCAATGGATTGTAGCCTTGTCATTATGGAAGGTAGTCTGTTGTTCAGATTTTGTTACTCGAATGGATAATAGCCTTGACTTTATGGAAGGTAGTCTGTCATTATGGAAGGTAGTTTGTTGTCGAGATTTTTGTTATTCCAATGGATGGTAACCTTGTCATTATAAAAGGTAGTCTTTTGTCGAGATTTTTGTTACTCGAATGGATGGTAGCCTTGTAATTATTGAAGGTAGTCTGTCGTCGAGATTTTTGTTACTCCAATGGATGGTAGCCTTGTCATTATGGAAGGTAGTCTGTCGTTGATATTTCTGTTACTCCAATGGATTGTAGCCTTGTCATTATGGAAGGTAGTCTGTTGTTCAGATTTTTGTTACTCGAATGGATAGTAGCCTTGACATTATAGAAGGTAGTCTGTCATTATGGACGGTAGTCTGTTGTCGAGATTTTTGTTATTCCAATGGATGCTAACCTTGTCATTATAAAAGGTAGTCTTTTGTCGAGATTTTTGTTACTCCAATGGATGGTAGCATTGTCATTATGGAAGGTAGTCTGTTGTCGAGATTTTTGTTACTCCAATGGATGGTAGCCTTGTCATTATGAAAGGTCGTAAGTCGTTGAGATTTTTGTTACTCAAATGGATTATAGCCTTGTCATTATGGAAGGTAGTATGTTGTTCAGGTTTTTGTTACTCCAATGGATAGTAGCCTTGACATTATGGAAGGTAGTCTGTCATTATGAAAGGTAGTCTGTTGTCGAGATTTTTGTTATTCCAATGGATGGTAACCTTGTCATTATAAAAGGTAGTCTTTTGTCGAGATTTTTGTTACTCCAATGGATGGTAGCCTTGTAATTATGTAAGGTAGTCTGTTCTCGAGATTTTTGTTACTCCAATGGATGGTAGCCTTGTCATTATGGAAGGTAGTCTGTCGTTGAGATTTCTGTTACTCCAATAGATTTTAGCCTTGTAATTACGGAAGGTAGTCTGTTGTTCAGATTTATGTTACTCCAATGGATAGTAGCCTTGACATTAAAGAAGGTAGTCTGTCATTATGGAAGGTAATCTGTTGTCGAGATTTTTGTTATTCCAATGGATGGTAACCTTGTCATTATAAAAGGTAGTCTTTTGTCGAGATTTTTGTTACTCCAATGGATGGTAGCCTTGTCATTATGGAAGGTAGTCTGTTGTCCAAATTTTTGTTACTCCAATGGATGGTAGCCTTGTCATTATGGAAGGTTGTCTGTCATTTAGATTTCTGTTACTCCAATGGATTATAGACTTGTCATTATGGAAGGTAATCTGTTGTTCAGATTTTTGTTACTCCAATGGATAGTAGCCTTGACATTATGGAAGGTAGTTTGTCATTATGGAAGGTAGTCTGTTGTTGAGATTTTTGTTATTCCAATGGATGGTAACCTTGTCATTATAAAAGGTAGTCTTTTGTCGAGATTTTTGTTACTCCAATGGATGGTAGCCTTGTAATTATGGAAGGTAGTCTATTGTCGAGATTTTTGTTACTCCAATGGATGGTAGCCTTGTCATTATGGAAGGTAGTCTGTCGTTGAGATTTCTATTACTCCAATTGATTGTAGCCTTGTCATTATGGAAGGTATTTTGTTGTTCAGATTTTTGTTACTCCAATGGATAGTAGCCTTGACATTATAGAAGGTAGTCTGTCATTATGGAAGGTAGTCTGTTGTCGAGATTTTTGTTATTCCAATGGATGGTAACCTTGTCATTATAAAATGTAGTCTTTTGTCGAGATTTTTGTTACTCCAATGGATGGTAGCCTTGTCATTATTGAAGGTAGTCTGTTGTCAAGAATTTTGTTACTCCAATGGATGGTAGCCTTGTCATTATGGAAGGTTGTCTGTCGTTGAGATTTCTGTTACTCAAATGGATTATAGCCTTGTCATTATGGAAGGTAGTCTGTTGTTCACATTTTTGTTACTCCAATGGATAGTAGCCTTGACATTATGGAAGGTAGTTTGTCATTATGGAAGGTAGTCTGTTGTCGGGATTTTTGTTATTCTAATGGATGGTAACGTTGTCATTATGAAAGGTAGTCTTTTGTCGAGATTTTTGTTACTCCAATGGATGGTATCCTTGTAATTATGGAAGGTAGTTTGTTCTCGAGATTTTTGTTACTCCAATGGATGGTAGCCTTGTCATTATGGAAGGTAGTCTATCGTTGAGATTTCTGTTACTCCAATGGATTGTAGCCTTCTAATTACGGAAGGTATTCTGTTGTTCAGATTTTTGTTACTCCAATGGATAGTAGCCTTGACATTATGGAAGGTAGTATGTCATTATGGAAGGTAGTCTGTTGTCGAGATTTTTGTTATTCCAATGGATGGTAACCTTGTCATTATAAAAGGTAGTCTTTTGTCGAGATTTTTGTTACTCCAATGGATGGTAGCCTTGTAATTATTGAAGGTAGTCTGTCGTCGAGATTTTTGTTACTCCAATGGATGGTAGCCTTGTCATTATGGAAGGTAGTCTGTCGTTGAGATTTCTGTTACTCCAATGGATTGTAGCCTTGTCATTATGGAAGGTAGTCTGTTGTTCAGATTTTGTTACTCGAATGGATAGTAGCCTTGACATTATAGAAGGTAGTCTGTCATTATGGAAGGTAGTCTGTTGTCGAGATTTTTGTTATTCCAATGGATGGTAACCTTGTCATTATAAAAGGTAGTCTTTTGTCGAGATTTTTGTTACTCCAACGGATGGTAGCCTTGTCATTATGGAAGGTAGTATGTTGTCGAGATTTTTGTTACTACAATGGATGGTAGCCTTGTCATTATGGAAGGTAGTCTGTCGTTGAGATTTCTGTTACTCCAATGGATTGTAGCCTTGTCATTATGGAAGGTAGTCTGTTGTTCAGATTTTTGTTACTCGAATGGATAGAAGCCTTGACATTATAGAAGGTAGTCTGTCATTATGGAAGGTAGTCTGTTGTCGAGATTTTTGTTATTCCAATGGATGGTAACCTTGTCATTATAAAAGGTAGTCTTTTGTCGAGATTTTTGTTACTCCAATGGATGGTAGCATTGTCATTATGGAAGGTAGTCTGTTGTCGAGATTTTTGTTACTCCAATGGATGGTAGCCTTGTCATTATGGAAGGTCGTAAGTCGTTGAGATTTTTGTTACTCAAATGAATTATAGCCTTGTCATTATGGAAGGTAGTATGTTGTTCAGGTTTTTGTTACTCCAATGGATAGTAGCCTTGACATTATGGAAGGTAGTCTGTCATTATGGAAGGTAGTCTGTTGTCGAGATTTTTGTTATTCCAATGGATGGTAACCTTGTCATTATAAAAGGTAGTCTTTTGTCCAGATTTTTGTTACTCCAATGGATGGTAGCCTTGTAATTATGTAATGTAGTCTGTTCTCGAGATTTTTATTACTCCAATGGATGGTAGCCTTGTCATTATGGAAGGTAGTTTGTCGTTGAGATTTCTGTTACTCCAATAGATTGTAGCCTTGTAATTACGGAAGGTAGTCTGTTGTTCAGATTTATGTTACTCCAATGGATAGTAGCCTTGACATTAAAGAAGGTAGTCTGTCATTATGGAAGGTAGTCTGTTGTCGAGATTTTTGTTATTCCAATGGATGGTAACCTTGTCATTATAAAAGGTAGTCTTTTGTCGAGATTTTTGTTACTCCAATGGATGGTAGCCTTGTCATTATGGAAGGTAGTTTGTTGTCCAGATTTTTGTTACTCCAATTGATGGTAGCCTTGTCATTATGGAAGGTTGTCTGTCATTTAGATTTCTGTTACTCCAATGGATTATAGACTTGTCATTATGGAAGGTAATCTGTTGTTCAGATTTTTGTTACTCCAATGGATAGTAGCCTTGACATTATGGAAGGTAGTCTGTCATTATGGAAGGTAGTCTGTTGTTGAGATTTTTGTTATTCCAATGGATGGTAACCTTGTCATTATAAAAGGTAGTCTTTTGTCGAGATTTTTGTTACTTCAATGGATGGTAGCCTTGTAATTATGGAAGGTAGTCTATTGTCGAGATTTTTGTTACTCCAATGGATGGTAGCCTTGTCATTATGGAAGGTAGTCTGTCGTTGAGATTTCTATTACTCCAATTGATTGTAGCCTTGTCATTATGGAAGGTATTTTATTGTTCATATTTTTGTTACTCTAATGGATAGTAGCCTTGACATTATAGAAGGTAGTATGTCATTACGGAAGGTAGTCTGTTGTCGAGATTTTTGTTATTCCAATGGATGGTAACCTTGTCATTATAAAATGTAGTCTTTTGTCGAGATTTTTGTTACTCCAATGGATGGTAGCCTTGTCATTATGGAAGGTAGTCTGTTGTCAAGAATTTTGTTACTCCAATGGATGGTAGCCTTGTCATTATGGAAGGTTGTCTGTCGTTGAGATTTCTGTTACTCAAATGGATTATAGCCTTGTCATTATGGAAGGTAGTCTGTTGTTCACATTTTTGTTACTCCAATGGATAGTAGCCTTGACATTATGGAAGGTAGTTTGTCATTATGGAAGGTAGTCTGTTGTCGGGATTTTTGTTATTCCAATGGATGGTAACCTTGTCATTATGAAAGGTAGTCTTTTGTTGAGATTTTTGTTACTCCAATGGATGGTATCCTTGTAATTATGGAAGGTAGTTTGTTCTCGAGATTTTTGTTACTTCAATGGATGGTAGCCTTGTCATTATGGAAGGTAGTCTATCGTTGAGATTTCTGTTACTCCAATGGATTGTAGCCTTCTAATTACGGAAGGTATTCTGTTGTTCAGATTTTTGTTACTCCAATGGATAGTAGCCTTGACATTATGGAAGGTAGTATGTCATTATGGAAGGTAGTCTGTTGTCGAGATTTTTGTTATTCCAATGGATGGTAACCTTGTCATTATAAAAGGTAGTCTTTTGTCGAGATTTTTGTTACTCCAATGGATGGTAGCCTTGTAATTATTGAAGGTAGTCTGTCGTCGAGATTTTTGTTACTCCAATGGATGGTAGCCTTGTCATTATGGAAGGTAGTCTGTCGTTGAGATTTCTGTTACTCCAATGGATTGTAGCCTTGTCATTATGGAAGGTAGTCTGTTGTTCAGATTTTTGTTACTCGAATGGATAGTAGCCTTGACATTATAGATGGTAGTCTGTCATTATGGAAGGTAGTCTGTTGTCGAGATTTTTGTTATTCCAATGGATGGTAACCTTGTCATTATAAAAGGTAGTCTTTTGTCGAGATTTTTGTTACTCCAACGGATGGTAGCCTTGTCATTATGGAAGGTAGTATGTTGTCGAGATTTTTGTTACTCCAATGGATGGTAGCCTTGTCATTATGGAAGGTTGTATGTCGTTGAGATTTCTGTTACTCAAATGGATTATAGCCTTGTCATTATGGAAGGTAGTCTGTTGTTCAGATTTTTGTTACTCCAATGGATAGTACCCTTGACATTATGGAAGGTAGTCTGTCATTATGGAAGGTAGTTTGTTGTCGAGATATTTGTTATTCCAATGGATGGTAACCTTGTCATTATAAAAGGTAGTCTTTTGTCGAGATTTTTGTTACTCCAATGGATGGTAGCCTTGTAATTATGTAAGGTAGTTTGTTCTCAAGATTTTTGTTACTCCAATGGATGGTAGCCTTGTCATTATGGAAGGTAGTCTATCGTTGAGATTTCTGTTACTCTAATGGATTGTAGCCTTCTAATTACGGAAGGTATTCTGTTGTTCAGATTTTTGTTACTCCAATGGATAGTAGCCTTGAAATTATGGAAGGTAGTATGTCATTATGGAAGGTAGTCTGTTGTCGAGATTTTTGTTATTCCAATGGATGGTAACCTTGTCATTATAAAAGGTAGTCTTTTGTCGAGATTTTTGTTACTCCAATGGATGGTAGCCTTGTAATTATTGAAGGTAGTCTGTCGTCGAGATTTTTGTTACTCCAATGGATGGTAGCCTTGTCATTATGGAAGGTAGTCTGTCGTTGAGATTTCTGTTACTCCAATGGATTGTAGCCTTGTCATTATGGAAGGTAGTCTGTTGTTCAGATTTTTGTTACTCGAATGGATAGTAGCCTTGACATTATAGAAGGTAGTCTGTCATTATGGAAGGTAGTCTGTTGTCGAGATTTTTGTTATTCCAATGGATGGTAACCTTGTCATTATAAAAGGTAGTCTTTTGTCGAGATTTTGGTTACTCCAACGGATGGTAGCCTTGTCATTATGGAAGGTAGTATGTTGTCGAGATTTTTGTTACTCCAATGGATGGTAGCCTTGTCATTATGGAAGGTTGTATGTCGTTGAGATTTCTGTTACTCAAATGGATTATAGCCTTGTCATTATGGAAGGTAGTCTGTTGTTCAGATTTTTGTTACTCCAATGGATAGTAGCCTTGACATTATGGAAGGTAGTCTGTCATTATGGAAGGTAGTTTGTTGTCGAGATATTTGTTATTCCAATGGATGGTTACCTTGTCATTATAAAAGGTAGTCTTTTGTCGAGATTTTTGTTACTCCAATGGATGGTAGCCTTGTAATTATGTAAGGTAGTCTGTTCTCGAGATTTTTGTTACTCCAATGGATGGTAGCCTTGTCTTTATGGAAGGTAGTCTGTCATTGAGATTTCTGTTACTCCAATGGATTGTAGCCTTGTAATTACGGAAGGTAGTCTGTTGTTCAGATTTTTGGTACTCCAATGGATAGTAGCCTTGACATTATGGAAGGTAGTATGTCATTATGGAAGGTAGTCTGTTGTCGAGATTTTTGTTATTCCAATGGATGGTAACCTTGTCATTATAAAAGGTAGTCTTTTGTCGAGATTTTTGTTACTCCAATGGATGGTAGCCTTGTAATTATTGAAGGTAGTCTGTCGTCGAGATTTTTGTTACTCCAATGGATTGTAGCCTTGTAATTACGGAAGGTAGTCTGTTGTTCAGATTTTTGTTACTCCAATGGATAGTAGCCTTGACATTATAGAAGGTAGTCTGTCATTATGGAAGGTAGTCTGTTGTCGAGATTTTTGTTATTCCAATGGATGGTAACCTTGTCATTATAAAAGGTAGTCTTTTGTCGAGATTTTTGTTACTCCAGAGGATGGTAGCCTTGTAATTATGGAAGGTAGTCTGTTCTCGAGATTTTTGTTACTCCAATGGATGGTAGCCTTATCATTATGGAAGGTAGTCTATCGTTCAGATTTCTGTTACTCCAATGGATTGTAGCCTTGTAATTACGGAAGGTAGTCTGTTGTTCAGATTTTTATTACTCCAATGGATAGTAGCCTTGACATTATAGAAGGTAGTCTGTCATTATGGAAGGTAGTCTGTTGTCGAGATTTTTGTTATTCCAATGGATGGTAACCTTGTCATTATAAAAGGTAGTCTTTTGTCGAGATTTTTGTTACTCCAATGGATGGTAGCCTTGTAATTATGGAAGGTAGTCTGTTCTCGAGATTTTTGTTACTCCAATGGATGGTAGCCTTATCATTATGGAAGGTAGTCTGTCGTTCAGATTTCTGTTACTCCAATGGATTGTAGCCTTGTAATTACGGAAGGTAGTCTGTTGTTCAGATTTTTGTTACTCCAATGGATAGTAGCCTTGACATTATAGAAGGTAGTCTGTCATTATGGAAGGTAGTCTGTTGTCGAGATTTTTGTTATTCCAATGGATGGTAACCTTGTCATTATAAAAGGTAGTCTTTTGTCGAGATTTTTGTTACTCCAATGGATGGTAGTCTTGTCATTATGGAAGGTAGTCTGTTGTCGAGATTTTTGTTACTCCAATGGATGGTAGCCTTGTCATTATGGAAGGTTGTCTGTCGTTTAGATTTCTGTTACTCCAATGGATTATAGCCTTGTCATTATGGAAGGTAATCTGTTGTTCAGATTTTTGTCACTCCAATGGATAGTATCCTTGACATTATGGAAGGTAGTCTGTCATTATGGAAGGTAGTCTGTTGTCGAGATTTTTGTTATTCCAATGGATGGTAACCTTATCATTATAAAAGGTAGTGTTTTATCGAGATTTTTGTTACTTCAATGGATGGTAGCCTTGTAAATATTGAAGGTAGTCTGTTGTTGAGATTTTTGTTACTCCAATGTATGGTAGCCTTGTCATTATGGAAGGTAGTTTATCGTTGAGATTTCTTTTACTCCAATGGATGGTAGCCTTGTCATTATGGAAGGTAGTCTGTCGTTGAGATTTTTGTTACTCCAATGGATTGTAGCCTTGTAATTACGGAAGGTAGTCTGTTGTTCAGATTTTTGGTACTCCAATGGATAGTAGCCTTGACATTATGGAAGGTAGTCTGTCATTATGGAAGGTAGTCTGTTGTCGAGATTTTTGTTATTCCAATGGATGGTAACCTTGTCATTATAAAAGGTAGTCTTTTGTCGAGATTTTTGTTACTCCAATGGATGGTAGCCTTGTAATTATGGAAGGTAGTCTGTTCTCGAGATTTTTGTTACTCCAATGGATGGTAGCCTTATCATTATGGAAGGTAGTCTGTCGTTCATATTTCTGTTACTCCAATGGATTGTAGCCTTGTAATTACGGAAGGTAGTCTGTTGTTCAGATTTTTGTTACTCCAATGGATAGTAGCCTTGACATTATAGAAGGTAGTCTGTCATTATGGAAGGTAGTCTGTTGTCGAGATTTTTGTTATTCCAATGGATGGTAACCTTGTCATTATAAAAGGTAGTCTTTTGTCGAGATTTTTGTTACTCCAATGGATGGTAGTCTTGTCATTATGGAAGGTAGTCTGTTGTCGAGATTTTTGTTACTCCAATGGATGATAGCCTTGTCATTATGGAAGGTTGTCTGTCGTTTAGATTTCTGTAACTCTAATGGATTATAGCCTTTTCATTATAGATGGTAATCTGTTGTTCAGATTTTTGTTACTCCAATGGATAGTAGCCTTGACATTATGGAAGGTAGTCTGTCATTATGGAAGGTAGTCTGTTGTCGAGTTTTTTGTTATTCCAATGGATGGTAACCTTATCATTATAAAAGGTAGTGTTTTATCTAGATTTTTGTTACTCCAATGGATGTTAGCCTTGTAACTATTGAAGGTAGTCTGTTGTCGAGATTTTTGTTACTCCAATGTATGGTAGCATTGTCATTATGGAAGGTAGTCTATCGTTAAGATTTCTGTTACTCCAATGGATTGTAGCCTTGTCATTATGGAAGGTAGTCTGTCGTTGAGATTTTGATTACTCCAATGGATTGTAGCCTCGTCATTATGGAAGGTAGTCTGTTGTTCATATTTTTGGTACTCCAATGGATAGTAGCCTTGACATTATGGAAGGTAGTCTGTCATTATGGAAGGTAGTCTGTTGTCGAGATTTTTGTTATTCCAATGGATGGTAACCTTGTCATTATAAAAGGTAGTCTTTTGTCGAGATTTTTGTTACTCCAATGGATGGTAGCCTTGTCATTATAGAAGGTAGTCTGTTGTCGAGATTTTTGTTACTCCAATGGATGGTAGCCTTGTCATTATGGAAGGTTGTCTGTCGTTTAGATTTCTGTTACTCCAATGGATTATAGCCTTGTCATTATGGAAGGTAATCTGTTGTTCAGATTTTTGTTACTCCAATGGATAGTAGCCTTGACATTATGGAAGGTAGTCTGTCATTATGGAAGGTAGTCTGTTGTCGAGATTTTTGTTATTCCAATGGATGGTAACCTTATCATTATAAAAGGTAGTGTTTTATCTAGATTTTTGTTACTTCAATGGATGGTAGCCTTGTAACTATTGAAGGTAGTCTGTTGTCGAGATTTTTGTTACTCCAATGTATGGTAGCATTGTCATTATGGAAGGTAGTCTATCGTTGAGATTTCTGTTACTCCAATGGATTGTAGCCTTGTCATTATGGAAGGTAGTCTATCGTTGAGATTTCGATTACTCCAATGGATTGTAGCCTCGTCATTATGGAAGGTAGTCTATTGTTCAGATTTTTGTTACTCCAATGGATATTAGCCTTGACATTATGGAAGGTAGTCTGTCATTATGGAAGGTAGTCTGTTGTCGAGATTTTTGTTATTCCAATGGATGGTAACCTTGTCATTATAAAAGGTAATCTTTGGTCGAGATTTTTTTTACTCCAATGGATGGTAGCCTTGTCATTATGTAAGGTAGTCTGTTCTCGAGATTTCTGTTACTCCAATGGATTATAGCCTTGTCATTATGGAAGGTAGTCTGTTGTTCAGATTTTTGATACTCCAATGGATAGTAGCCTTGACATTATGGAAGGTAGTCTGTCATTATGGAAGGTAGTCTGTTGTCGAGATTTTTGTTATTCCAATGGATGGCAACTTTGTCATTATAAAAGGTAGTCTTTTGTCGAGATTTTTATTACTCCAATGGATGGTAGCCTTGTAATTATGGAAGGTAGTCTGTTGTCGAGATTTTTGTTACTCCAATGGATGGTAGCCTTGTCATTATGGAAGGTAGTCTGTCGTTGAGATTTTTGTTACTCCAATGGATTGTAGCCTTGTCATTATGGAAGGTAGTCTGTTGTTCAGATTTTTGTTACTCCAATGGATAATAGCCTTGACATTATAGAAGGTAGTTTGTCATTATGGAAGGTAGTCTGTTGTCGAGATTTTTGTTATTCCAATGGATGGTAACCTTGTCATTATAAAAGGTAGTCTTTTGTCGAGATTTTTGTTACTCCAATGGATGGTAGCCTTGTCATTATGGAAGGTAGTCTGTTGTCGAGATTTTTGTTACTCCAATGGTTGGTAGCCTTGTCATTATGGAAGGTTGTCTGTCGTTGAGATTTCGATTACTCCAATGGATTGTAGCCTCGTCATTATGGAAGGTAGTCTGTTGTTCAGATTTTTGTTACTCTAATGGATATTAGCCTTGACATTATGGAAGGTAGTCTATCATTATGGAAGGTAGTCTGTTGTCGAGATTTTTGTTATTCCAATGGATGGTAACCTTGTCATTATAAAAGGTAGTCTTTGGTCGAGATTTTTGTTACTCCAATGGATGGTAGCCTTATCACTATAGAAGATAGTTTGTTGTCGATATTTTTGTTACTCCAATGGATGGTAGCCTTGTCATTATGGAAGGTTGTCTGTTCTCGAGATTTCTGTTACTCCAATGGATGGTAGCCTTGTCATTATGGAAGGTAGTCTGTCGTTGAGATTTTTGTTACTCCAATGGAATGTAGCCTTGTAATTACGGAAGGTAGTCTGTTGTTCAGATTTTTGTTACTCCAATGGATAGTAGCCTTGACATTATAGAAGGTAGTATGTCATTATGGAAGGTAGTCTGTTGTCGAGATTTTTGTTATTCCAATGGATGGTAACCTTGTCATTATAAAAGGTAGTCTTTTGTCGACATTTTTGTTACTCCAATGGATGGTAGCCTTGTCATTATGGAAGGTAGTATGTTGTCGAGATTTTTGTTACTCCAATGGATGGTAGCCTTGTCATTATGGGAGGTTGTCTATCGTTTAGATTTCTATTTCTCCAATGGATTATAGCCTTGTTATTATGGAAGGTAATCTATTATTCATATTTTTGTTACTCCAATGGATAGTAGTCTTGACATTATGGAAGGCAGTCTGTCATTATGGAAGGTAGTCTGTTGTCGAGATTTTTGTTATTCCAATGGATGGTAATCTTATCATTATAAAAGGTAGTGTTTTATCAAGATTTTTGTTACTCCAATGGATGGCAGCCTTGTAACTATTGAAGGTAGTCTGTTGTCGAGATTTTTGATACTCCAATGTATGGTAGCCTTGTCATTATGGAAGGTAGTCTATCGTTGATATTTCTGTTACTCCAATGGATTGTAGCCTTGTCATTATGGAAGGTAGTTTGTCGTTGAGATTTCGATTACTCCAATGGATTGTAGCCTCGTCATTATGGAAGGTAGTCTGTTGTTCAGATTTTTGTTACTCTAACGGATAGTAGCCTTGACATTATGGAAGGTAGTCTGTCATTACGTAAGATAGTCTGTTGTCGAGATTTTCGTTATTCCAATGGATGGTAACCTTGTCATTATAAGAGGTAGTCTTTTATCGAGATTTTTGTTACACCAATGGATGGTAGCCTTGTCATTATGGAAGGTACTCTGTTGTCGAGATTTTTGTTACTCCAATGGCTGGTAGCCTTGTCATTATGGAAGGTTGTCTGTCGTTGAGATTTCTGTTACTCAAATGGATTATAGCCTTGTCATTATGGAAGGTAGTCTGTTGTCCAGATTTTTGTTACTCCACTGGATAATAGCCTTGACATTATGGAAGGTAGTCTGTTATTATGGAAGGTAGTCTTTTGTCGAGATTTTTGTTATTCCAATGGATGGTAACCTTGTCATTATAAAAGGTAGTCTTTTGTCGAGAGTTTTGTTACTCCAATGGATGGTAGCCTTGTAATTATGGAAGGTAGTCTGTTCTCTAGATTTTTGTTACTCCAATGGATGGTAGCCTTGTCATTATGGAAGGTAGTCTGTCGTTGAGATTTCTGTTACTCCAATGGATTGTAGCCTTGTAATTACAGAAGGTAGTATGTTGTTCAGATTTTTGTTACTCCAATGGATAGTAGCCTTGACATTATAGAAGATAGTCTATCATTATGAAAGGTATTCTGTGCTCGAGATTTTTGTTATTCCAATGGATGGTAACCTTGTCATTATAAAAGGTAGTCTTTTGTCGAGATTTTTGTTACTCCAATGGATGGTACCCTTGTCATTATGGAAGGTAGTCTGTTGTCGAGATTTTTGTTACTCCAATGGATGGTAGCCTTGTCATTATGGAAGGTTATCTGTCGTTGAGATTTCTGTTACTCAAATGGATTATAGCCTTGTCATTATGGAAGGTAGTCTGTTGTTCAGACTTTTTTACTCAAATGGATAGTAGCCTTGACATTATGGAAGGTAGTCTGTCATTATGGAAGGTAGTCTTTTGTCGAGATTTTTGTTATTCCAATGGATGGTAACCTTGTCATTATAAAAGGTAGTCTTTTGTCGAGATTTTTGTTACTCTAATGGATGGTAGCCTTGTAATTATGGAAGGTAGTCTGTTCTCTAGATTTTTGTTACTCTAATGGATGGTAGCCTTGTCATTATGGAAGGTAGTCTGTCGTTGAGATTTCTGTTACTCCAATGGATTATAGCCTTGTAATTACGGAAGGTAGTATGTTGTTCAGATTTTTGTTAATCTAATGGATAGTAGCCTTGACATTATAGAAGGTAGTCTGTCATTATGAAAGGTATTCTGTGCTCGAGATTTTTGTTATTCCAATGGATGGTAACCTTGTTATTATAAAAGGTAGTGTTTTGTCGAGATTTTTGTTACTCCAATGGATGGTAGCCTTGTCATTATGGAAGGTAGTCTGTTGTCGAGATTTTTGTTACTCCAATGGATGGTAGCCTTGTCATTATGGAAGGTTATCTGTCGTTTAGATTTCTGTTACTCAAATGGATTATAGCCTTGTCATTATGGAAGGTAGTCTGTTGTTCAGATTTTTGTTACTCCAAAGGATAGTAGCCTTGACATTATGGAAGGTAGTCTGTCATTATGGAAGGTAGTATGTTGTCGAGATTTTTGTTATTCCAATGGATGGTAAGCTTGTCATTATAAAAGTTAGTCTTTTGTCGAGATTTTTGTTACTCCAATGGATGGTAGCCTTGTAATTATGGAAGTTAGTCTGTTCTCGAGATTTTTGTTACTCCAATGGATGGTAGCCTTGTCATTATGGAAGGTAGTCTGTCGTTGAGATTTTTGTTACTCCAATGGATTGTAGCCTTGTAATTACGGAAGGTAGTCTGTTGTTCAGATTTTTGTTACTCCAATGGATAGTAGCCTTGACATTATAGAAGGTAGTCTGTCATTATGGATGGTAGTATGTTGTCGAGATTTTTGTTATTCCAATGGATGGTAACCTTGTCATTATAAAAGGTAGTCTTTTATCGAGATTTTTGTTACTCCAATGGATGGCAGCCTTGTCATTATGGAAGGTAGTCTGTTGTCGAGATTTTTGTTACTCCAATGGATAGTAGCCTTGTCATTATGGAAGGTTGTCTGTCGTTTAGATTTCTGTTACTCCAATGGATTATAGTCTTGTCATTATGGAAGGTAATCTGTTGTTCAGATTTTTGTTACTCCAATGGATAGTAGCCTTGACATTATGGAATGTAGTCTGTCATTATGGAAGGTAGTCTGTTGTCGAGATTTTTGTTATTCCAATGGATGGTAACCTTATCATTATAAAAGGTGTGTTTTATCGACATTTTTGTTACTCCAATGGATGGTAGCTTTGTAACTATTGAAGGTAGTCTGTTGTCGAGATTTTTGTTACTCCAATGTATGGTAGCCTTGTCATTATGGAAGGTAGTCTATCATTGAGATTTCTGTTACTCCAATGGATTGTAGCCTTGTCATTATGGAAGGTAGTCTGTCGTTGAGATTTCGATTACTCCAATGGATTGTAGCCTCGTCATTATGGAAGGTAGTCTGTTGTTCAGATTTTTGTTACTCCAATGGATAGTAGCCTTGACATTATGGAAGGTAGTCTGTTGTCGAGATTTTTGTTATTCCAATGGATGGTAACCTTGTCATTATAAAAGGTAGTCTTTTGTCGAGATTTTTTTTACTCCAATGGATGGTAGCCTTGTCATTATGGAAGATAGTCTGGTTTCGAGATTTTTGTTACTCCAATGCATGGTAGCCTTGTCATTATGGAAGGTTGTTTGTCGTTAAGATTTCTGTTACTCTAATGGATTATAGCCTTGTCATTATGGAAGGTAGTCTGTTGTTCAGATTTTTGTTACTCCAATGGATAGTAGCCTTGACATTATGGAAGGTAGTCTGTTGTTCAAATTTTTGTTACTCCAATGGATTGTAGCCTTGTAATTACGGAAGGTAGTCTGTTGTTCAGATTTTTGTTACTCCAATGGATAGTAGCCTTGACATTATAGAAGGTTGTCTGTCATTATGGAAGGTAGTCTGTTGTCGAGATTTTTGTTATTCCAATGGATGGTAACCTTGTCATTATAAAAGGTAGTCTTTTATCGAGATTTTTGTTACTGCAATGGATGGTAGCCTTGTCATTATGGAAGGTAGTCTATTGTCGAGATTTTTGTTACTCCAATGGATGGTAGCCTTGTCATTATGGAAGGTTGTCTGTCGTTTAGATTTCTGTTACTCCAATGGATTATAGCCTTGTCATTATGGAAGGTAATCTGTTGTTCAGATTTTTGTTACTCCAATGGATAGTAGCCTTGACATTATGGAAGGTTGTCTGTCATTATGGAAGGTAGTTTGTTGCCGAGATTTTTGTTATTCCAATGGATGGTAACCTTATCATTATAAAAGGTAGTGTTTTATCGACATTTTTGTTACTCCAATGGATGGTAGCTTTGTAACTATTGAAGGTAGTCTGTTGTCGAGATTTTTGTTACTCCAATGTATGGTAGCCTTGTCATTATCGAAGGTAGTCTATCGTTGAGATTTCTGTTACTCCAATGGATTGTAGCCTTGTCATTATGGAAGGTAGTTTGTCGTTGAGATTTCGATTACTCCAATGGATTGTAGCCTTGTCATTATGGGAGGTTGTCTATCGTTTAGATTTCTGTTACTCCAATGGATTATAGCCTTGTTATTATGGAAGGTAATCTATTATTCATATTTTTGTTACTCCAATGGATAGTAGTCTTGACATTATGGAAGGCAGTCTGTCATTATGGAAGGTAGTCTGTTGTCGAGATTTTTGTTATTCCAATGGATGGTAATCTTATCATTATAAAAGGTAGTGTTTTATCAAGATTTTTGTTACTCCAATGGATGGCAGCCTTGTAACTATTGAAGGTAGTCTGTTGTCGAGATTTTTGATACTCCAATGTATGGTAGCCTTGTCATTATGGAAGGTAGTCTATCGTTGATATTTCTGTTACTCCAATGGATTGTAGCCTTGTCATTATGGAAGGTAGTTTGTCGTTGAGATTTCGATTACTCCAATGGATTGTAGCCTCGTCATTATGGAAGGTAGTCTGTTGTTCAGATTTTTGTTACTCTAACGGATAGTAGCCTTGACATTATGGAAGGTAGTCTGTCATTACGTAAGATAGTCTGTTGTCGAGATTTTTGTTATTCCAATGGATGGTAACCTTGTCATTATAAGAGGTAGTCTTTTATCGAGATTTTTGTTACACCAATGGATGGTAGCCTTGTCATTATGGAAGGTACTCTGTTGTCGAGATTTTTGTTACTCCAATGGCTGGTAGCCTTGTCATTATGGAAGGTTGTCTGTCGTTGAGATTTCTGTTACTCAAATGGATTATAGCCTTGTCATTATGGAAGGTAGTCTGTTGTCCAGATTTTTGTTACTCCACTGGATAATAGCCTTGACATTATGGAAGGTAGTCTGTTATTATGGAAGGTAGTCTTTTGTCGAGATTTTTGTTATTCCAATGGATGGTAACCTTGTCAATATAAAAGGTAGTCTTTTGTCGAGAGTTTTGTTACTCCAATGGATGGTAGCCTTGTAATTATGGAAGGTAGTCTGTTCTCTAGATTTTTGTTACTCCAATGGATGGTAGCCTTGTCATTATGGAAGGTAGTCTGTCGTTGAGATTTCTGTTACTCCAATGGATTGTAGCCTTGTAATTACAGAAGGTAGTATGTTGTTCAGATTTTTGTTACTCCAATGGATAGTAGCCTTGACATTATAGAAGATAGTCTATCATTATGAAAGGTATTCTGTGCTCGAGATTTTTGTTATTCCAATGGATGGTAACCTTGTCATTATAAAAGGTAGTCTTTTGTCGAGATTTTGTTACTCCAATGGATGGTACCCTTGTCATTATGGAAGGTAGTCTGTTGTCGAGATTTTTGTTACTCCAATGGATGGTAGCCTTGTCATTATGGAAGGTTATCTGTCGTTGAGATTTCTGTTACTCAAATGGATTATAGCCTTGTCATTATGAAAGGTAGTCTGTTGTTCAGACTTTTTTACTCCAATGGATAGTAGCCTTGACATTATGGAAGGTAGTCTGTCATTATGGAAGGTAGTCTTTTGTCGAGATTTTTGTTATTCCAATGGATGGTAACCTTGTCATTATAAAAGGTAGTCTTTTGTCGAGATTTTTGTTACTCTAATGGATGGTAGCCTTGTAATTATGGAAGGTAGTCTGTTCTCTAGATTTTTGTTACTCTAATGGATGGTAGCCTTGTCATTATGGAAGGTAGTCTGTCGTTGAGATTTCTGTTACTCCAATGGATTATAGCCTTGTAATTACGGAAGGTAGTATGTTGTTCAGATTTTTGTTAATCTAATGGATAGTAGCCTTGACATTATAGAAGGTAGTCTGTCATTATGAAAGGTATTCTGTGCTCGAGATTTTTGTTATTCCAATGGATGGTAACCTTGTTATTATAAAAGGTAGTCTTTTGTCGAGATTTTTGTTACTCCAATGGATGGTAGCCTTGTCATTATGGAAGGTAGTCTGTTGTCGAGATTTTTGTTACTCCAATGGATGGTAGCCTTGTCATTATGGAAGGTTATCTGTCGTTTAGATTTCTGTTACTCAAATGGATTATATCCTTGTCATTATGGAAGGTAGTCTGTTGTTCAGATTTTTGTTACTCCAATGGATAGTAGCCTTGACATTATGGAAGGTAGTCTGTCATTATGGAAGGTAGTATGTTGTCGAGATTTTTGTTATTCCAATGGATGGTAAGCTTGTCATTATAAAAGTTAGTCTTTTGTCGAGATTTTTGTTACTCCAATGGATGGTAGCCTTGTAATTATGGAAGTTAGTCTGTTCTCGAGATTTTTGTTACTCCAATGGATGGTAGCCTTGTCATTATGGAAGGTAGTCTGTCGTTGAGATTTTTGTTACTCCAATGGATTGTAGCCTTGTAATTACGGAAGGTAGTCTGTTGTTCAGATTTTTGTTACTCCAATGGATAGTAGCCTTGACATTATAGAAGGTAGTCTGTCATTATGGATGGTAGTATGTTGTCGAGATTTTTGTTATTCCAATGGATGGTAACCTTGTCATTATAAAAGGTAGTCTTTTATCGAGATTTTTGTTACTCCAATGGATGGCAGCCTTGTCATTATGGAAGGTAGTCTGTTGTCGAGATTTTTGTTACTCCAATGGATGGTAGCCTTGTCATTATGGAAGGTTGTCTGTCGTTTAGATTTCTGTTACTCCAATGGATTACAGTCTTGTCATTATGGAAGGTAATCTGTTGTTCAGATTTTTGTTACTCCAATGGATAGTAGCCTTGACATTATGGAAGGTTGTCTGTCATTATGGAAGGTAGTTTGTTGCCGAGATTTTTGTTATTCCAATGGATGGTAACCTTATCATTATAAAAGGTAGTGTTTTATCGACATTTTTGTTACTCCAATGGATGGTAGCTTTGTAACTATTGAAGGTAGTCTGTTGTCGAGATTTTTGTTACTCCAATGTATGGTAGCCTTGTCATTATCGAAGGTAGTCTATCGTTGAGATTTCTGTTACTCCAATGGATTGTAGCCTTGTCATTATGGAAGGTAGTTTGTCGTTGAGATTTCGATTACTCCAATGGATTGTAGCCTTGTCATTATGGGAGGTTGTCTATCGTTTAGATTTCTGTTACTCCAATGGATTATAGCCTTGTTATTATGGAAGGTAATCTATTATTCATATTTTTGTTACTCCAATGGATAGTAGTCTTGACATTATGGAAGGCACTCTGTCATTATGGAAGGTAGTCTGTTGTCGAGATTTTTGTTATTCCAATGGATGGTAATCTTATCATTATAAAAGGTAGTGTTTTATCAAGATTTTTGTTACTCCAATGGATGGCAGCCTTGTAACTATTGAAGGTAGTCTGTTGTCGAGATTTTTGATACTCCAATGTATGGTAGCCTTGTCATTATGGAAGGTAGTCTATCGTTGATATTTCTGTTACTCCAATGGATTGTAGCCTTGTCATTATGGAAGGTAGTTTGTCGTTGAGATTTCGATTACTCCAATGGATTGTAGCCTCGTCATTATGGAAGGTAGTCTGTTGTTCAGATTTTTGTTACTCTAACGGATAGTAGCCTTGACATTATGGAAGGTAGTCTGTCATTACGTAAGATAGTCTGTTGTCGAGATTTTTGTTATTCCAATGGATGGTAACCTTGTCATTATAAGAGGTAGTCTTTTATCGAGATTTTTGTTACACCAATGGATGGTAGCCTTGTCATTATGGAAGGTACTCTGTTGTCGAGATTTTTGTTACTCCAATGGCTGGTAGCCTTGTCATTATGGAAGGTTGTCTGTCGTTGAGATTTCTGTTACTCAAATGGATTATAGCCTTGTCATTATGGAAGGTAGTCTGTTGTCCAGATTTTTGTTACTCCACTGGATAATAGCCTTGACATTATGGAAGGTAGTCTGTTATTATGGAAGGTAGTCTTTTGTCGAGATTTTTGTTATTCCAATGGATGATAACCTTGTCATTATAAAAGGTAGTCTTTTGTCGAGAGTTTTGTTACTCCAATGGATGGTAGCCTTGTAATTATGGAAGGTAGTCTGTTCTCTAGATTTTTGTTACTCCAATGGATGGTAGCCTTGTCATTATGGAAGGTAGTCTGTCGTTGAGATTTCTGTTACTCCAATGGATTGTAGCCTTGTAATTACAGAAGGTAGTATGTTGTTCAGATTTTTGTTACTCCAATGGATAGTAGCCTTGACATTATAGAAGATAGTCTATCATTATGAAAGGTATTCTGTGCTCGAGATTTTTGTTATTCCAATGGATGGTAACCTTGTCATTATAAAAGGTAGTCTTTTGTCGAGATTTTTGTTACTCCAATGGATGGCAGCCTTGTCATTATGGAAGGTAGTCTGTTGTCGAGATTTTTGTTACTCCAATGGATGGTAGCCTTGTCATTATGGAAGGTTGTCTGTCGTTTAGATTTCTGTTACTCCAATGGATTATAGTCTTGTCATTATGGAAGGTAATCTGTTGTTCAGATTTTTGTTACTCCAATGGATAGTAGCCTTGACATTATGGAAGGTTGTCTGTCATTATGGAAGGTAGTTTGTTGCCGAGATTTTTGTTATTCCAATGGATGGTAACCTTATCATTATAAAAGGTAGTGTTTTATCGACATTTTTGTTACTCCAATGGATGGTAGCTTTGTAACTATTGAAGGTAGTCTGTTGTCGAGATTTTTGTTACTCTAATGTATGGTAGCCTTGTCATTATCGAAGGTAGTCTATCGTTGAGATTTCTGTTACTCCAATGGATTGTAGCCTTGTCATTATGGAAGGTAGTTTGTCGTTGAGATTTCGATTACTCCAATGGATTGTAGCCTTGTCATTATGGGAGGTTGTCTATCGTTTAGATTTCTGTTACTCCAATGGATTATAGCCTTGTTATTATGGAAGGTAATATATTATTCATATTTTTGTTACTCCAATGGATAGTAGTCTTGACATTATGGAAGGCACTCTGTCATTATGGAAGGTAGTCTGTTGTCGAGATTTTTGTTATTCCAATGGATGGTAATCTTATCATTATAAAAGGTAGTGTTTTATCAAGATTTTTGTTACTCCAATGGATGGCAGCCTTGTAACTATTGAAGGTAGTCTGTTGTCGAGATTTTTGATACTCCAATGTATGGTAGCCTTGTCATTATGGAAGGTAGTCTATCGTTCATATTTCTGTTACTCCAATGGATTGTAGCCTTGTCATTATGGAAGGTAGTTTGTCGTTGAGATTTCGATTACTCCAATGGATTGTAGCCTCGTCATTATGGAAGGTAGTCTGTTGTTCAGATTTTTGTTACTCTAACGGATAGTAGCCTTGACATTATGGAAGGTAGTCTGTCATTACGTAAGATAGTCTGTTGTCGAGATTTTTGTTATTCCAATGGATGGTAACCTTGTCATTATAAGAGGTAGTCTTTTATCGAGATTTTTGTTACACCAATGGATGGTAGCCTTGTCATTATGGAAGGTACTCTGTTGTCGAGATTTTTGTTACTCCAATGGCTGGTAGCCTTGTCATTATGGAAGGTTGTCTGTCGTTGAGATTTCTGTTACTCAAATGGATTATAGCCTTGTCATTATGGAAGGTAGTCTGTTGTCCAGATTTTTGTTACTCCACTGGATAATAGCCTTGACATTATGGAAGGTAGTCTGTTATTATGGAAGGTAGTCTTTTGTCGAGATTTTTGTTATTCCAATGGATGGTAACCTTGTCATTATAAAAGGTAGTCTTTTGTCGAGAGTTTTGTTACTCCAATGGATGGTAGCCTTGTAATTATGGAAGGTAGTCTGTTCTCTAGATTTTTGTTACTCCAATGGATGGTAGCCTTGTCATTATGGAAGGTAGTCTGTCGTTGAGATTTCTGTTACTCCAATGGATTGTAGCCTTGTAATTACAGAAGGTAGTATGTTGTTCAGATTTTTGTTACTCCAATGGATAGTAGCCTTGACATTATAGAAGATAGTCTATCATTATGAAAGGTATTCTGTGCTCGAGATTTTTGTTATTCCAATGGATGGTAACCTTGTTATTATAAAAGGTAGTGTTTTGTCGAGATTTTTGTTACTCCAATGGATGGTAGCCTTGTCATTATGGAAGGTAGTCTGTTGTCGAGATTTTTGTTACTCCAATGGATGGTAGCCTTGTCATTATGGAAGGTTATCTGTCGTTTAGATTTCTGTTACTCAAATGGATTATAGCCTTGTCATTATGGAAGGTAGTCTGTTGTTCAGATTTTTGTTACTCCAATGGATAGTAGCCTTGACATTATGGAAGGTAGTCTGTCATTATGGAAGGTAGTATGTTGTCGAGATTTTTGTTATTCCAATGGATGGTAAGCTTGTCATTATAAAAGTTAGTCTTTTGTCGTAATTTTTGTTACTCCAATGGATGGTAGCCTTGTAATTATGGAAGTTAGTCTGTTCTCGAGATTTTTGTTACTCCAATGGATGGTAGCCTTGTCATTATGGAAGGTAGTCTGTCGTTGAGATTTTTGTTACTCCAATGGATTGTAGCCTTGTAATTACGGAAGGTAGTCTGTTGTTCAGATTTTTGTTACTCCAATGGATAGTAGCCTTGACATTATAGAAGGTAGTCCGTCATTATGGATGGTAGTATGTTGTCGAGATTTTTGTTATTCCAATGGATGGTAACCTTGTCATTATAAAAGGTAGTCTTTTATCGAGATTTTTGTTACTCCAATGGATGGCAGCCTTGTCATTATGGAAGGTAGTCTGTTGTCGAGATTTTTGTTACTCCAATGGATGGTAGCCTTGTCATTATGGAAGGTTGTCTGTCGTTTAGATTTCTGTTACTCCAATGGATTATAGTCTTGTCATTATGGAAGGTAATCTGTTGTTCAAATTTTTGTTACTCCAATGGATAGTAGCCTTGACATTATTGAATGTAGTCTATCATTATGGAAGGTAGTCTGTTGTCGAGATTTTTGTTATTCCAATGGATGGTAACCTTATCATTATAAAAGGTGTGTTTTATCGACATTTTTGTTACTCCAATGGATGGTAGCTTTGTAACTATTGAAGGTAGTCTGTTGTCGAGATTTTTGTTACTCCAATGTATGGTAGCCTTGTCATTATGGAAGGTAGTCTATCATTGAGATTTCTGTTACTCCAATGGATTGTAGCCTTGTCATTATGGAAGGTAGTCTGTCGTTGAGATTTCGATTACTCCAATGGATTGTAGCCTCGTCATTATGGAAGGTAGTCTGTTGTTCAGATTTTTGTTACTCCAATCGATAGTAGCCTTGACATTATGGAAGGTAGTCTGTTGTCGAGATTTTTGTTATTCCAATGGATGGTAACCTTGTCATTATAAAAGGTAGTCTTTTGTCGAGATTTTTTTTACTCCAATGGATGGTAGCCTTGTCATTATGGAAGATAGTCTGGTTTCGAGATTTTTGTTACTCCAATGCATGGTAGCCTTGTCATTATGGAAGGTTGTCTGTCGTTAAGATTTCTGTTACTCTAATGGATTATAGCCTTGTCATTATGGAAGGTAGTCTGTTGTTCAGATTTTTGTTACTCCAATGGATAGTAGCCTTGACATTATGGAAGGTAGTCTGTTGTTCAAATTTTTGTTACTCCAATGGATTGTAGCCTTGTAATTACGGAAGGTAGTCTGTTGTTCAGATTTTTGTTACTCCAATGGATAGTAGCCTTGACATTATAGAAGGTTGTCTGTCATTATGGAAGGTAGTCTGTTGTCGAGATTTTTGTTATTCCAATGGATGGTAACCTTGTCATTATAAAAGGTAGTCTTTTATCGAGATTTTTGTTACTCCAATGGATGGTAGCCTTGTCATTATGGAAGGTAGTCTGTTGTCGAGATTTTTGTTACTCCAATGGATGGTAGCCTTGTCATTATGGAAGGTTGTCTGTCGTTTAGATTTCTGTTACTCCAATGGATTATAGCCTTGTCATTATGGAAGGTAATCTGTTGTTCAGATTTTTGTTACTCCAATGGATAGTAGCCTTGACATTATGGAAGGTTGTCTGTCATTATGGAAGGTAGTTTGTTGCCGAGATTTTTGTTATTCCAATGGATGGTAACCTTATCATTATAAAAGGTAGTGTTTTATCGACATTTTTGTTACTCCAATGGATGGTAGCTTTGTAACTATTGAAGGTAGTCTGTTGTCGAGATTTTTGTTACTCCAATGTATGGTAGCCTTGTCATTATCGAAGGTAGTCTATCGTTGAGATTTCTGTTACTCCAATGGATTGTAGCCTTGTCATTATGGAAGGTAGTTTGTCGTTGAGATTTCGATTACTCCAATGGATTGTAGCCTTAACATTATGGAAGGTAGTCTGTCATTATGGAAGGTAGTCTGTTGTCGAGATTTTTGTTATTCCAATGGATGGTAACCTTGTCAATATAAAAGGTAGTCTTTTGTCGAGATTTTTGTTACTCCAATGGATGGTAGCCTTGTAATTATGGAAGGTAGTCTGTTCTCGAGATTTTTGTTACTCCAATGGATGGTAGCCTTGTCATTATGGAAGGTAGTCTGTCGTTGAGATTTCTGTTACTCCAATGGATTGTAGCCTTGTAATTACGGAAGGTAGTCTTTTGTTCAGATTTTTCTTACTCCAATGGATAGTAGCCTTGACATAATAGAAGGTAGTCTGTCATTATGGAAGGTAGTCTGTTGTTGAGATTTTTGTTATTCCAATGGATGGTAGCCTTGTCATTATAAAAGGTAGTCTTTTGTCGAGATTTTTGTTACTCCAATGGATGGTAGCCTTGTCATTATGGAAGGTAGTCTGTTGTCGAGATTTGTGTTACTCCAATGGATGGTAGCCTTGTCATTATGGAAGGTAGTTTGTTGTTCATATTTTTGTTACTCCAATGGATAGTAGCCTTGACATTATGGAAGGTAGTCTGTCATTATGGAAGTTAGTCTGTTGTCGAGATTTTTGTTATTCCAATGGATGGTAACCTTGTCATTATAAAAGGTATTCTTTTGTCGAGATTTTTGTTACTCCAATGGATGGTAGCCTTGTCATTATGGAAGGTAGTCTGTTGTCGAGATTTTTGTTACTCCAATGGATGGTAGCCTTGTCATTATTGAAGGTTGTTTGTCGTTTAGATTTTTGTTACTCCAATGGATTATAGCCTTGTCATTATGGAAGGTAATCTATTGTTCAGATTTTTGTTACTCCAATGGATAGTAGCCTTGATATTATGGAAGGTAGTCTGTCATTATGGAAGGTAGTCTGTTGTCGAGATTTTTGTTATTCCAATGGATGGTAACCTTATCATTATAAAAGGTAGTGTTTTATCGAGATTTTTGTTACTCCAATGGATGGTAGCCTTGTAACTATTGAAGGTAGTCTGTTGTCGAGATTTTTGTTACTCCAATGTATGGTCGCCTTGTCATTATGGAAGGTAGTCTATCATTGAGATTTCTGTTACTCCAATGGATTGTAGCCTTGTCATTATGGAAGGTAGTCTGTCGTTAAGATTTCGATTACTCCAACGGATTGTAGCCTCGTCATTATGGAAGGTAGTCTATTGTTCAGATTTTTGTTACTCCAATGCATAGTAGCCTTGACATTATGGAAGGTGGTCTGTTGTCGAGATTTTTGTTATTCCAATGGATGGTAACCTTGTCATTATAAAAGGTAGTCTTTTGTCGAGATTTTTTTACTCCAATGGATGGTAGGTTTGTCATTATGGAAGATAGTTTGTTGTCGAGATTTTAGTTACTCCAATGGATGGTAGCCTTGTCATTATGAAAGGTTGTCTGTCATTAAGATTTCTGTTACTCCAATGGATTGTAGCCTCGTCATTATGGAAGGTAGTCTGTTGTTCAGATTTTTGTTACTCTAACGGATAGTAGCCTTGACATTATGGAAGGTAGTCTGTCATTACGTAAGATAGTCTGTTGTCGAGATTTTTGTTATTCCAATGGATGGTAACCTTGTCATTATAAGAGGTAGTCTTTTATCGAGATTTTTGTTACACCAATGGATGGTAGCCTTGTCATTATGGAAGGTAGTCTGTTGTCGAGATTTTTGTTACTCCAATGGATGGTAGCCTTGTCATTATGGAAGGTTGTCTGTCGTTGAGATTTCTGTTACTCAAATGGATTATAGCCTTGTCATTATGGAAGGTAGTCTGTTGTCCAGATTTTTGTTACTCCACTAGATAATAGCCTTGACATTATGGAAGGTAGTCTGTTATTATTGAAGGTAGTCTTTTGTCGAGATTTTTGTTATTCCAATGGATGGTAACCTTGTCATTATAAAAGGTAGTCTTTTGTCGAGAGTTTTGTTACTCCAATGGATGGTAGCCTTGTAATTATGGAAGGTAGTCTGTTCTCTAGATTTTTGTTACTCCAATGGATGGTAGCCTTGTCATTATGGAAGGTAGTCTGTCGTTGAGATTTCTGTTACTCCAATGGATTGTAGCCTTGTAATTACAGAAGGTAGTATGTTGTTCAGATTTTTGTTACTCCAATGGATAGTAGCCTTGACATTATAGAAGATAGTCTATCATTATGAAAGGTATTCTGTGCTCGAGATTTTTGTTATTCCAATGGATGGTAACCTTGTCATTATAAAAGGTAGTCTTTTGTCGAGATTTTTGTTACTCCAATGGATGGTACCCTTGTCATTATGGAAGGTAGTCTGTTGTCGAGATTTTTGTTACTCCAATGGATGGTAGCCTTGTCATTATGGAAGGTTATCTGTCGTTGAGATTTCTGTTACTCAAATGGATTATAGCCTTGTCATTATGGAAGGTAGTCTGTTGTTCAGACTTTTTTACTCCAATGGATAGTAGCCTTGACATTATGGAAGGTAGTCTGTCATTATGGAAGGTAGTCTTTTGTCGAGATTTTTGTTATTCCAATGGATGGTAACCTTGTCATTATAAAAGGTAGTCTTTTGTCGAGATTTTTGTTACTCTAATGGATGGTAGCCTTGTAATTATGGAAGGTAGTCTGTTCTCTAGATTTTTGTTACTCTAATGGATGGTAGCCTTGTCATTATGGAAGGTAGTCTGTCGTTGAGATTTCTGTTACTCCAATGGATTATAGCCTTGTAATTACGGAAGGTAGTATGTTGTTCAGATTTTTGTTAATCTAATGGATAGTAGCCTTGACATTATAGAAGGTAGTCTGTCATTATGAAAGGTATTCTGTGCTCGAGATTTTTGTTATTCCAATGGATGGTAACCTTGTTATTATAAAAGGTAGTCTTTTGTCGAGATTTTTGTTACTCCAATGGATGGTAGCCTTGTCATTATGGAAGGTAGTCTGTTGTCGAGATTTTTGTTACTCCAATGGATGGTAGCCTTGTCATTATGGAAGGTTATCAGTCGTTTAGATTTCTGTTACTCAAATGGATTATAGCCTTGTCATTATGGAAGGTAGTCTGTTGTTCAGATTTTTGTTACTCCAATGGATAGTAGCCTTGACATTATGGAAGGTAGTCTGTCATTATGGAAGGTAGTATGTTGTCGAGATTTTTGTTATTCCAATGGATGGTAAGCTTGTCATTATAAAAGTTAGTCTTTTGTCGTAATTTTTGTTACTCCAATGGATGGTAGCCTTGTAATTATGGAAGTTAGTCTGTTCTCGAGATTTTTGTTACTCCAATGGATGGTAGCCTTGTCATTATGGAAGGTAGTCTGTCGTTGAGATTTTTGTTACTCCAATAGATTGTAGCCTTGTAATTACGGAAGGTAGTCTGTTGTTCAGATTTTTGTTACTCCAATGGATAGTAGCCTTGACATTATAGAAGGTAGTCTGTCATTATGGATGGTAGTATGTTGTCGAGATTTTTGTTATTCCAATGGATGGTAACCTTGTCATTATAAAAGGTAGTCTTTTATCGAGATTTTTGTTACTCCAATGGATGGCAGCCTTGTCATTATGGAAGGTAGTCTGTTGTCGAGATTTTTGTTACTCCAATGGATGGTAGCCTTGTCATTATGGAAGGTTGTCTGTCGTTTAGATTTCTATTACTCCAATGGATTATAGTCTTGTCATTATGGAAGGTAATCTGTTGTTCAGATTTTTGTTACTCCAATGGATAGTAGCCTTGACATTATGGAATGTAGTCTGTCATTATGGAAGGTAGTCTGTTGTCGAGAATTTTGTTATTCCAATGGATGGTAACCTTATCATTATAAAAGGTGTGTTTTATCGACATTTTTGTTACTCCAATGGATGGTAGCTTTGTAACTATTGAAGGTAGTCTGTTGTCGAGATTTTTGTTACTCCAATGTATGGTAGCCTTGTCATTATGGAAGGTAGTCTATCATTGAGATTTCTGTTACTCCAATGGATTGTAGCCTTGTCATTATGGAATATAGTCTGTCGTTGAGATTTCGATTACTCCAATGGATTGTAGCCTCGTCATTATGGAAGGTAGTCTGTTGTTCAGATTTTTGTTACTCCAATGGATAGTAGCCTTGACATTATGGAAGGTAGTCTGTTGTCGAGATTTTTGTTATTCCAATGGATGGTAACCTTGTCATTATAAAAGGTAGTCTTTTGTCGAGATTTTTTTTACTCCAATGGATGGTAGCCTTGTCATTATGGAAGATAGTCTGGTTTCGAGATTTTTGTTACTCCAATGCATGGTAGCCTTGTCATTATGGAAGGTTGTCTGTCGTTAAGATTTTTGTTACTCTAATGGATTATAGCCTTGTCATTATGGAAGGTAGTCTGTTGTTCAGATTTTTGTTACTCCAATGGATAGTAGCCTTGACATTATGGAAGGTAGTCTGTTGTTCAGATTTTTGTTACTCCAATGGATTGTAGCCTTGTAATTACGGAAGGTAGTCTGTTGTTCAGATTTTTGTTACTCCAATGGATAGTAGCCTTGACATTATAGAAGGTTGTCTGTCATTATGGAAGGTAGTCTGTTGTCGAGATTTTTGTTATTCCAATGGATGGTAACCTTGTCATTATAAAAGGTAGTCTTTTATCGAGATTTTTGTTACTCCAATGGATGGTAGCCTTGTCATTATGGAAGGTAGTCTGTTGTCGAGATATTTGTTACTCCAATGGATGGTAGCCTTGTCATTATGGAAGGTTGTCTGTCGTTTAGATTTCTGTTACTCCAATGGATTATAGCCTTGTCATTATGGAAGGTAATCTGTTGTTCAGATTTTTGTTACTCCAATGGATAGTAGCCTTGACATTATGGAAGGTTGTCTGTCATTATGGAAGGTAGTTTGTTGCCGAGATTTTTGTTATTCCAATGGATGGTAACCTTATCATTATAAAAGGTAGTGTTTTATCGACATTTTTCTTACTCCAATGGATGGTAGCTTTGTAACTATTGAAGGTAGTCTGTTGTCGATATTTTTGTTACTCCAATGTATGGTAGCCTTGTCATTATCGAAGGTAGTCTATCGTTGAGATTTCTGTTACTCCAATGGATTGTAGCCTTGTCATTATGGAAGGTAGTTTGTCGTTGAGATTTCGATTACTCCAATGGATTGTAGCCTTAACATTATGGAAGGTAGTCTGTCATTATGGAAGGTAGTCTGTTGTCGAGATTTTTGTTATTCCAATGGATGGTAACCTTGTCATTTTAAAAGGTAGTCTTTTGTCGAGATTTTTGTTACTCCAATGGATGGTAGCCTTGTAATTATTGAAGGTAGTCTGTTCTAGAGATTTTTGTTACTCCAATGGATGGTAGCCTTGTCATTATGGAAGGTAGTCTGTCGTTGAGATTTCTGTTACTCCAATGGATTGTAGCCTTGTAATTACGGAAGGTAGTCTTTTGTTCAGATTTTTCTTACTCCAATGGATAGTAGCCTTGACATAATAGAAGGTAGTCTGTCATTATGGAAGGTAGTCTGTTGTTGAGATTTTTGTTATTCTAATGGATGGTAGCCTTGTCATTATAAAAGGTAGTCTTTTGTCGAGATTTTTGTTACTCCAATGGATGGTAGCCTTGTCATTATGGAAGGTAGTCTGTTGTCGAGATTTGTGTTACTCCAATGGATGGTAGCCTTGTCATTATGGAAGGTAGTTTGTTGTTCATATTTTTGTTACTCCAATGGATAGTAGCCTTGACATTATGGAAGGTAGTCTGTCATTATGGAAGTTAGTCTGTTGTCGAGATTTTTGTTATTCCAATGGATGGTAACCTTGTCATTATAAAAGGTAGTCTTTTGTCGAGATTTTTGTTACTCCAATGGATGGTAGCCTTGTCATTATGGAAGGTAGTCTGTTGTCAAGATTTTTGTTACTCCAATGGATGGTAGCCTTGTCATTATTGAAGGTTGTTTGTCGTTTAGATATTTGTTACTCCAATGGATTATAGCCTTGTCATTATGGAAGGTAATCTATTGTTCAGATTTTTGTTACTCCAATGGATAGTAGCCTTGATATTATGGAAGGTAGTCTGTCATTATGGAAGGTAGTCTGTTGTCGAGATTTTTGTTATTCCAATGGATGGTAACCTTATCATTATAAAAGGTAGTGTTTTATCGAGATTTTTGTTACTCCAATGGATGGTAGCCTTGTAACTATTGAAGGTAGTCTGTTGTCGAGATTTTTGTTACTCCAATGTATGGTCGCCTTGTCATTATGGAAGGTAGTCTATCATTGAGATTTCTGTTACTCCAATGGATTGTAGCCTTGTCATTATGGAAGGTAGTCTGTCGTTGAGATTTCGATTACTCCAATGGATTGTAGCCTCGTCATTATGGAAGGTAGTCTATTGTTCAGATTTTTGTTACTCCAATGCATAGTAGCCTTGACATTATGGAAGGTAGTCTGTTGTCGAGATTTTTGTTATTCCAATGGATGGTAACCTTGTCATTATAAAAGGTAGTCTTTTGTCGATATTTTTTTACTCCAATGGATGGTAGCCTTGTCATTATGGAAGGTAGTCTGTTGTCGAGATTTTTGTTACTCCAATGGATGGTAGCCTTGTCATTATGGAAGGTTGTCTATCGTTGAGATTTCTATTACTCCAATGGATTATAGCCTTGTCATTATGGAAGGTAGTCTGTTGTTCAGATTTTTGTTACTCCAATGGTTAGTAGCCTTGACATTATGGAAGGTAGTCTGTCATTATGGAAGGTAGTCTATTGTCAAGATTTTTCTCATTCCACTTGATGGTAACCATGTCATTATAAAAGGTAGTCTTTTGTCGAGATTTTTCTTACTCCAATGGATGGTAGCCTTGACATTATGGAAGGTAGTCTGTCGTTGAGATTTCTGTTAATCCAATGGATTGTAGCCTTGTCATTATGGAAGGTAGTCTGTTGTTTAGATTTTTGTTACTCCAATGGATAGTAGCCTTGACATTATAGAAGGTAGTCTATCATTATGGAAGGTAGTCTGTTGTCGAGATTTTTGTTATTCCAATGGATGGTAACCTTGTCATTATAAAAGGTAGTCTTTTGTCGATATTTGTGTTACTCCAATGGATGGTAGCATTGTCATTATGGAAGGTATTCTGTTGTCGAGATTTTTGTTACTCCAATGGATGGTAGCCTTGTCATTATGGAAGGTTGTCTATCGTTTAGATTTCTATTACTCCAATGGATTATAGCCTTGTCATTATGGAAGGTAGTCTGTTGTTCAGATTTTTGTTACTCCAATGGATAGTAGCCTTGACATTATGGAAGGTAATCTGTCATTATGGAAGGTAGTCTGTTGTCGAGATTTTTGTTATTCCAATGGATGGTAACCTTGTCATTATAAAAGGTAGTCTTTTGTCGAGATTTTTGTTACTCCAATGGATGGTAGCCTTGTCATTATGGAAGGTAGTCTGTTGTCGATATTTTTGTTACTCCAATGGATGGTAGCCTTGTCATTATGGAAGGTTGTCCGTCGTTGAGATTTCTATTACTACAATGGATTATAGCCTTGTCATTATGGAAGGTAGTTTGTTGTTCAGTTTTTTGTTACTCCAATGGATAGTAGCCTTGACATTATAGAAGGTAGTCTGTCATTATGGAAGGTAGTCTGTTGTCGAGATTTTTGTTATTCCAATGTATGGTAACCTTGTCATTATAAAAGGTAGTCTTTTGTCGAGATTTTTGTTACTCCAATGGATGGTAGCCTTGTAATTATGGAAGGTAGTCTGTTATCGAGATTTTTGTTACTCCAATGGATGGTAGCCTTGTCATTATGGAAGGTAGTCTATCGCTGAGATTTCTGTTACTCCAATGGATTGTAGCCTTGTCATTATAGAAGGTAGTCTGTTGTTCAAATTTTTGTTACTCCAATGGATAGTAGCCTTGACATTATAGAAGGTAGTCTGTCATTATGGAAGGTAGTCTATTGTCGATATTTTTGTTATTCCAATGGATGCTAACGTTGTCATTATAAAAGGTAGTCTTTTGTCGAGATTTTTGTTACTCCAATGGATGGTAGCCTTGTCATTATGGAAGGTAGTCTGTTGTCGATATTTTTGTTACTCCAATGGATGGTAGCCTTGTCATTATGGAAGGTTGTCTGTCGTTGAGATTTCTATTACTCCAATGGATTATAGCCTTGTCATTATGGAAGGTAGTATGTTGTTCAGATTTTTGTTACTCCAATGGATAGTATCCTTGACATTATGGAAGGTAATCTGTCATTATGGAAGGTAGTCTGTTGTCGAGATTTTTGTTATTCCAATGGATGGTAACCTTGTCATTATAAAAGGTAGTCTTTTGTCGAGATTTTTGTTACTCCAATGGATGGTAGCCTTGTCATTATGGAAGGTAGTCTGTTGTCGATATTTTTGTTACTCCAATGGATGGTAGCCTTGTCATTATGGAAGGTTGTCTGTCGTTGAGATTTCTATTACTACAATGGATTATAGCCTTGTCATTATGGAAGGTAGTTTGTTGTTCAGTTTTTTGTTACTCCAATGGATAGTAGCCTTGACATTATGGAAGGTAGTCTGTCATTATGGAAGGTAGTCTGTTGTCGAGATTTTTGTTATTCTAATGTATGGTAACCTTGTCATTATAAAAGGTAGTCTTTTGTCGAGATTTTTGTTACTCCAATGGATGGTAGCCTTGTAATTATGGAAGGTAGTCTGTTATCGAGATTTTTGTTACTCCAATGGATGGTAGCCTTGTCATTATGGAAGGTAGTCTATCGTTGAGATTTCTGTTACTCCAATGGATTGTAGCCTTGTCATTATAGAAGGTAGTCTGTTGTTCAAATTTTTGTTACTCCAATGGATAATAGCCTTGACATTATAGAAGGTAGTCTGTCATTATGGAAGGTAGTCTGTCATTATGGAAGGTAGTCTATTGTCGATATTTTTGTTATTCTAATGGATGCTAACGTTGTCATTATAAAAGGTAGTCTTTTGTCGAGATTTTTGTTACTCCAATGGATGGTAGCCTTGTCATTATGGAAGGTAGTCTGTTGTCGATATTTTTGTTACTCCAATGGATGGTAGCCTTGTCATTATGGAAGGTTGTCTGTCGTTGAGATTTCTATTACTACAATGGATTATAGCCTTGTCATTATGGAAGGTAGTTTGTTGTTCAGTTTTTTGTTACTCCAATGGATAGTAGCCTTGACATTATGGAAGGTAGTCTGTCATTATGGAAGGTAGTCTGTTGTCGAGATTTTTGTTATTCTAATGTATGGTAACCTTGTCATTATAAAAGGTAGTCTTTTGTCGAGATTTTTGTTACTCCAATGGATGGTAGCCTTGTAATTATGGAAGGTAGTCTGTTATCGAGATTTTTGTTACTCCAATGGATGGTAGCCTTGTCATTATGGAAGGTAGTCTATCGTTGAGATTTCTGTTACTCCAATGGATTGTAGCCTTGTCATTATAGAAGGTAGTCTGTTGTTCAAATTTTTGTTACTCCAATGGATAATAGCCTTGACATTATAGAAGGTAGTCTGTCATTATGGAAGGTAGTCTATTGTCGATATTTTTGTTATTCTAATGGATGCTAACGTTGTCATTATAAAAGGTAGTCTTTTGTCGAGATTTTTGTTACTCCAATGGATGGTAGCCTTGTCATTATGGAAGGTAGTCTGTTGTCGATATTTTTGTTACTCCAATGGATGGTAGCCTTGTCATTATGGAAGGTTGTTTGTCGTTGAGATTTCTATTACTCCAATGGATTATAGCCTTGTCATTATGGAAGGTAGTATGTTGTTCAGATTTTTGTTACTCCAATGGATAGTATCCTTGACATTATGGAAGGTAGTCTGTCATTATGGAAGGTAGTCTGTTGTCGAGATTTTTGTTATTCCAATGGATGGTAATCTTGTCATTATAAAAGGTAGTCGTTTGTCGAGATTTTTGTTACTCCAATGGATGGTAGCCTTGTAATTATGGAAGGTAGTCTGTTGTCGATATGTTTGTTACTCCAATGGATGGTAGCCTTGTCATTATGGAAGGTAGTCTGTCGTTGAGATTTTTGTTACTCCAATGGGATATAGCCTTGTCATTATGGAAGGTAGTCTGTTGTTTAGATTTTTGTTACTCCAATGGATAGTAGCCTTGACATTATAGAAGGTAGTCTGTCATTATGGAAGGTAGTCTATTGTCGATATTTTTGTTATTCCACTTGATGCTAAACTTGTCATTATAAAAGGTAGTCTTTTGTCGAGATTGTTGTTACTCCAATGGATTGTAGCCTTGACATTATGTAAGGTAGTCTGTCGTTGAGATTTCTGTTACTCCAATGGATTGTAGCCTTGTCATTATGGAAGGTAGTCTGTTGTTTAGATTTTTGTTACTCCAATGGATAGTAGCCTTGACATTATAGAAGGTAGTATGTCATTATGCAAGGTAGTCTGTTGTCGAGATTTTTGTTATTCCAATGGATGGTAACCTTGTAATTATAAAAGGTAGTCTTTTGTCGATATTTGTGTTACTCCAACGGATGGTAGCATTGTCATTATGGAAGGTAGTCTGTTATCGAGATTTTTGTTACTCCAATGGATGGTAGCCTTGTCATTATGGAAAGTTGTCTATCGTTTAGATTTCTATTACTCCAATGGATTATAGCCTTGTCATTATGGAAGGTAGTCTGTTGTTCAGATTTTTGTTACTCCAATGGATAGTAGCCTTGACATTATGGAAGGTAATCTGTCATTATGGAAGTTAGTCTGTTGTCGAGATTTTTGTTATTCAAATGGATGGTAACCTTGTCATTATAAAAGGTAGTCTTTTGTCGAGATTTTTGTTACTCCAATGGATGGTAGCCTTGTCATTATGGAAGGTAGTCTGTTGTCGAGATTTTTGTTACTCCAATGGATGGTAGCCTTGTCATTATGGAAGGTTGTCTGTCGTTGAGATTTCTATTACTACAATGGATTATAGCCTTGTCATTATGGAAGGTAGTTTGTTGTTCAGTTTTTTGTTACTCCAATGGATAGTAGCCTTGACATTATGGAAGGTAGTCTGTCATTATGGAAGGTAGTCTGTTGTCGAGATT
This sequence comes from Vicia faba, assembly GCA_948472305.1. Lineage (NCBI taxonomy): Eukaryota > Viridiplantae > Streptophyta > Magnoliopsida > Fabales > Fabaceae > Vicia > Vicia faba. Next base: position 560,793,383 of record OX451739.1, read on the forward strand.
TTTGTTATTCCAATGGATGGTAACCTTGTCATTATAAAAGGTAGTCTTTTGTCGAGATTTTTATTACTCCAATAGATGGTAGCCTTGTAATTATGGAAGGTAGTCTGTTGTCGAGATTTTTGTTACTCCAATGGATTGTAGCCTTGTCATTATGGAAGGTAGTCTGTTGTTCAGTTTTTTGTTACTCCAATAGATAGTAGCCTTGACATTATAGAAGGTAGTCTGTCATTATGGAAGGTAGTCTGTTGTCGAGATTTTTGTTATTCCAATGGATGGTAACCTTGTCATTATAAAAGGTAGTCTTTTGTCAAGATTTTTGTTACTCCAATGGATGGTAGCCTTGTAATTATGGAAGGTAGTCTGTTATCGAGATTTTTGTTACTCCAATGGATGGTAGCCTTGTCATTATGGAAGGTAGTCTATCGTTGAGATTTCTGTTACTCCAATGGATTGTAGCCTTGTAATTATAGAAGGTAGTCTGTTGTTCAAATTTTTGTTACTCCAATGGATAGTAGCCTTGACATTATAGAAGGTAGTCTGTCATTATGGAAGGTAGTCTATTGTCGATATTTTTGTTATTCCAATGGATTCTAACCTTGTCATTATAAAAGGTAGTCTTTTGTCGAGATTTTTGTTACTCTAATGGATGGTAGCCTTGTCATTATGGAAGGTAGTCTGTTGTCGATATTTTTGTTACTCCAATGGATGGTAGCCTTGTCATTATGGAAGGTTGTCTGTCGTTGAGATTTCTATTACTCCAATGGATTATAGCCTTGTCATTAGGGAAGGTAGTCTGTTGTTCAGATTTTTGTTACTCCAATGGATAGTATCCTTGACATTATGGAAGGTAGTCTGTCATTATGGAAGGTAGTTTGTTGTCGAGATTTTTGTTATTCCAATGGATGGTAACCTTGTCATTATAAAAGGTAGTCTTTCGTCGAGATTTTTGTTACTCCAATGGATGGTAGCCTTGTAATTATGGAAGGTAGTCTGTTGTCGAGATGTTTGTTTCTCCAATGGATGGTAGCCTTGTCATTATGGAAGGTAGTCTGTCGTTGAGATTTCTGTTACTCCAATGGATTGTAGCCTTGTCATTATGGAAGGTAGTCTGTTATTTAGATTTTTGTTACTCCAATGGATAGTAGACTTGACATTATAGAAGGTAGTCTGTCATTATGGAAGGTAGTCTATTGTCGATATTTTTGTTATTCCAATGGATGCTAACCTTGTCATTATAAAAGGTAGTCTTTTGTCGAGATTTTTGTTACTCCAATGGATGGTAGCCTTGTCATTATGGAAGGTAGTCTGTTGTCGAGATTTTTGTTACTCCAATGGATGGTAGCCTTGTCATTATGGAAGGTTGTCTGTCGTTGAGATTTCTATTACTCCAATGTATTATAGCCTTGTCATTATGGAAGGTAGTCTGTTGTTCAGATTTTTGTTACTCCAATGGATAGTATCCTTGACATTACGGAAGGTAGTCTGTCATTATGGACGGTAGTCTGTTGTCGAGATTTTTGTTATTCCAATGGATGGTAACCTAGTCATTATAAAAGGTAGTCTTTTGTCGAGATTTTTGTTACTCCAATGGATGGTAGCCTTGTAATTATGGAAGATAGTTTGTTGTCGAGATGTTTGTTACTCCAATGGATGGTAGCCTTGTCATTATGGAAGGTAGTCTGTCGTTGAGATTTCTGTTACTCCAATGGATTGTAGCCTTGTCATTATGGAAGGTAGTCTGTTGTTCAGATTTTTGTTACTCCAATGGATAGTAGCCTTGACATTATAAAAGGTAGTTTGTCATTATGGAAGGTAGTCTGTTGTCGATATTTTTGTTATTCCAATGGATGCTAACCTTGTCATTATAAAAGGTAGTCTTTTGTCGAGATTTTTGTTACTCCAATGGATGGTAGCCTTGTCATTATGGAAGGTAGTCTGTTGTCGAGATTTTTGTTACTCCAATGGATGGTAGCCTTGTCATTATGGAAGGTTGTCTGTCGTTGAGATTTCTATTACTCCAATGGATTATAGCCTTGTCATTATGGAAGGTAGTCTGTTGTTCAGATTTTTGTTACTCCAATGGATAGTATCCTTGACATTACGGAAGGTAGTCTGTCATTATGGACGGTAGTCTGTTGTCGAGATTTTTGTTATTCCAATGGATGGTAACCTAGTCATTATAAAAGGTAGTCTTTTGTCGAGATTTTTGTTACTCCAATGGATGGTAGCCTTGTAATTATGGAAGATAGTTTGTTGTCGAGATGTTTGTTACTCCAATGGATGGTAGCCTTGTCATTATGGAAGGTAGTCTGTCGTTGAGATTTTTGTTACTCCAATGGATTGTAGCCTTGTCATTATGGAAGGTAGTCTGTTGTTCAGATTTTTGTTACTCCAATGGATAGTAGCCTTGACATTATAAAAGGTAGTTTGTCATTATGGAAGGTAGTCTGTTGTCGATATTTTTGTTATTCCAATGGATGCTAACCTTGTCATTATAAAAGGTAGTCTTTTGTCGAGATTTTTGTTACTCCAATGGATGGTAGCCTTGTAATTATGGAAGGTAGTCTGTTGTCGAGATGTTTGTTTCTCCAATGGATGGTAGCCTTGTCATTATGGAAGGTAGTCTGTCGTTGAGATTTCTGTTACTCCAATGGATTGTAGCCTTGTCATTATGGAAGGTAGTCTGTTATTTAGATTTTTGTTACTCCAATGGATAGTAGACTTGACATTATAGAAGGTAGTCTGTCATTATGGAAGGTAGTCTATTGTCGATATTTTTGTTATTCCAATGGATGCTAACCTTGTCATTATAAAAGGTAGTCTTTTGTCGAGATTTTTGTTACTCCAATGGATGGTAGCCTTGTCATTATGGAAGGTAGTCTGTTGTCGAGATTTTTGTTACTCCAATGGATGGTAGCCTTGTCATTATGGAAGGTTGTCTGTCGTTGAGATTTCTATTACTCCAATGTATTATAGCCTTGTCATTATGGAAGGTAGTCTGTTGTTCAGATTTTTGTTACTCCAATGGATAGTATCCTTGACATTACGGAAGGTAGTCTGTCATTATGGACGGTAGTCTGTTGTCGAGATTTTTGTTATTCCAATGGATGGTAACCTAGTCATTATAAAAGGTAGTCTTTTGTCGAGATTTTTGTTACTCCAATGGATGGTAGCCTTGTAATTATGGAAGATAGTTTGTTGTCGAGATGTTTGTTACTCCAATGGATGGTAGCCTTGTCATTATGGAAGGTAGTCTGTCGTTGAGATTTCTGTTACTCCAATGGATTGTAGCCTTGTCATTATGGAAGGTAGTCTGTTGTTCAGATTTTTGTTACTCCAATGGATAGTAGCCTTGACATTATAAAAGGTAGTTTGTCATTATGGAAGGTAGTCTGTTGTCGATATTTTTGTTATTCCAATGGATGCTAACCTTGTCATTATAAAAGGTAGTCTTTTGTCGAGATTTTTGTTACTCCAATGGATGGTAGCCTTGTCATTATGGAAGGTAGTCTGTTGTCGAGATTTTTGTTACTCCAATGGATGGTAGCCTTGTCATTATGGAAGGTTGTCTGTCGTTGAGATTTCTATTACTCCAATGGATTATAGCCTTGTCATTATGGAAGGTAGTCTGTTGTTCAGATTTTTGTTACTCCAATGGATAGTATCCTTGACATTACGGAAGGTAGTCTGTCATTATGGACGGTAGTCTGTTGTCGAGATTTTTGTTATTCCAATGGATGGTAACCTAGTCATTATAAAAGGTAGTCTTTTGTCGAGATTTTTGTTACTCCAATGGATGGTAGCCTTGTAATTATGGAAGATAGTTTGTTGTCGAGATGTTTGTTACTCCAATGGATGGTAGCCTTGTCATTATGGAAGGTAGTCTGTCGTTGAGATTTCTGTTACTCCAATGGATTGTAGCCTTGTCATTATGGAAGGTAGTCTGTTGTTCAGATTTTTGTTACTCCAATGGATAGTAGCCTTGACATTATAAAAGGTAGTTTGTCATTATGGAAGGTAGTCTGTTGTCGATATTTTTGTTATTCCAATGGATGCTAACCTTGTCATTATAAAAGGTAGTCTTTTGTCGAGATTTTTGTTACTCCAATGGATGGTAGCCTTGTAATTATGGAAGGTAGTCTGTTGTCGAGATGTTTGTTTCTCCAATGGATGGTAGCCTTGTCATTATGGAAGGTAGTCTGTCGTTGAGATTTCTGTTACTCCAATGGATTGTAGCCTTGTCATTATGGAAGGTAGTCTGTTATTTAGATTTTTGTTACTCCAATGGATAGTAGACTTGACATTATAGAAGGTAGTCTGTCATTATGGAAGGTAGTCTATTGTCGATATTTTTGTTATTCCAATGGATGCTAACCTTGTCATTATAAAAGGTAGTCTTTTGTCGAGATTTTTGTTACTCCAATGGATGGTAGCCTTGTCATTATGGAAGGTAGTCTGTTGTCGATATTTTTGTTACTCCAATGGATGGTAGCCTTGTCATTATGGAAGGTTGTCTATCGTTGAGATTTCTATTACTCCAATGGATTATAGCCTTGTGATTATGGAAGGTAGTCTGTTGTTCAGATTTTTGTTACTCCAATGGGTAGTAGCCTTGACATTATGGAAGGTAGTCTCTCATTATGAAAGGTAGCCTGTTGGCGAGATTTTTGTTATTCCAATGGATGGTAACCTTGTCATTATAAAAGGTAGTCTTTTGTCGAGATTTTTGTTACTCCAATGGATAGTAGCCTTGTAATTATGGAAGGTAGTCTGTTGTCGGATTTTTGTTACTCCAATGGATTGTAGCCTTGTCATTATGGAAGGTAATCTGTCGTTGAGATTTCTGTTACTCCAATGGATTGTAGCCTTGTCATTATGGAAGGTAGTATGTTGTTTAGATTTTTGTTACTCCAATGGATAGTAGCCTTGACATTATGGAAGGTAATCTGTCATTATGGAAGGTAGTCAGTTGTCGAGATTTTTGTTATTCAAATGGATGGTAACCTTGTCATTATAAAAGGTAGTCTTTTGTCGAGATTTTTGTTACTCCAATGGATGGTAGCCTTGTCATTATGGAAGGTAGTCTGTTGTCGAGATTTTTGTTACTCCAATGGATGGTAGCCTTGTCATTATGGAAGGTTGTCTGTCGTTGAGATTTCTATTACTACAATGGATTATAGCCTTGTCATTATGGAAGGTAGTTTGTTCTTCAGTTTTTTGTTACTCCAATGGATAGTAGCCTTGACATTATGGAAGGTAGTCTGTCATTATGGAAGGTAGTCTGTTGTCGAGATTTTTGTTATTCCAATGCATGGTAACCTTGTCATTATAAAAGGTAGTCTTTTGTCGAGATTTTTATTACTCCAATAGATGGTAGCCTTGTAATTATGGAAGGTAGTCTGTTGTCGAGATTTTTGTTACTCCAATGGATTGTAGCCTTGTCATTATGGAAGGTAGTCTGTTGTTCAGATTTTTGTTACTCCAATAGATAGTAGCCTTGACATTATAGAAGGTAGTCTGTCATTATGGAAGGTAGTCTATTGTTGAGATTTTTGTTATTCCAATGGATGGTAACCTTGTCATTATAAAAGGTAGTCTTTTGTCAAGATTTTTGTTACTCCAATGGATGGTAGCCTTGTAATTATGGAAGGTAGTCTGTTATCGAGATTTTTGTTACTCCAATGGATGGTAGCCTTGTCATTATGGAAGGTAGTCTATCGTTGAGATTTCTGTTACTCCAATGGATTGTAGCCTTGTCATTATAGAAGGTAGTCTGTTGTTCAAATTTTTGTTACTCCAATGGATAATAGCCTTGACATTATAGAAGGTAGTCTGTCATTATGGAAGGTAGTCTATTGTCGATATTTTTGTTATTCCAATGGATGCTAACCTTGTCATTATAAAAGGTAGTCTTTTGTCGAGATTTTTGTTACTCCAATGGATGGTAGCCTTGTCATTATGGAAGGTAGTCTGTTGTCGATATTTTTGTTACTCCAATGGATGGTAGCCTTGTCATTATGGAAGGTTGTCTGTCGTTGAGATTTCTATTACTCCAATGGATTATAGCCTTGTCATTAGGGAAGGTAGTTTGTTGTTCAGATTTTTGTTACTCCAATGGATAGTATCCTTGACATTATGGAAGGTAGTCTGTCATTATGGAAGGTAGTTTGTTGTCGAGATTTTTGTTATTCCAATGGATGGTAACCTTGTAATTATAAAAGGTAGTCTTTTGTCGAGCTTTTTGTTACTCCAATGGATGGTAGCCTTGTAATTATGGAAGATAGTCTGTTGTCGAGATGTTTGTTACTCCAATGGATGGTAGCCTTGTCATTATGGAAGGTAGTCTGTCGTTGAGATTTCTGTTACTCCAATGGATTGTAGCCTTGTCATTATGGAAGGTAGTCTGTTGTTTAGATTTTTGTTACTCCAATGGATAGTAGACTTGACATTATAGAAGGTAGTCTGTCATTATGGAAGGTAGTCTATTGTCGATATTTTTGTTATTCCAATGGATGCTAACCTTGTCATTATAAAAGGTAGTCTTTTGTCGAGATTTTTGTTACTCCAATGGATGGTAGCCTTGTCATTATGGAAGGTAGTCTGTTGTCGAGATTTTTGTTACTCCAATGGATGGTAGCCTTGTCATAATGGAAGGTTGTCTGTCGTTGAGATTTCTATTACTCCAATGGATTATAGCCTTGTCATTATGGAAGGTAGTCTGTTGTTCAGATTTTTGTTACTCCAATGGATAGTATCCTTGACATTACGGAAGGTAGTCTGTCATTATGGACGGTAGTCTGTTGTCGAGATTTTTGTTATTCCAATGGATGGTAACCTTGTCATTATAAAAGGTAGTCTTTTGTCGAGATTTTTGTTACTCCAATGGATGGTAGCCTTGTAATTATGGAAGATAGTTTGTTGTCGAGATGTTTGTTACTCCAATGGATGGTAGCCTTGTCATTATGGAAGGTAGTCTGTTGTTCAGATTTTTGTTACTCCAATGGATAGTAGCCTTGACATTATAGAAGGTAGTTTGTCATTATGGAAGGTAGTCTGTTGTCGATATTTTTGTTATTCTAATGGCTGGTAACCTTGTCATTATAAAAGGTAGTCTTTTGTCGAGATTTTTGTTACTCCAATGGATGGTAGCCTTGTCATTATGGAAGGTAGTCTGTTGTCGAGATTTTTGTTACTCCAATGGATGGTAGCCTTGTCATTATGGAAGGTTGTCTATCGTTGAGATTTCTATTACTCCAATGGATTATAGCCTTGTGATTATGGAAGGTAGTCTGTTGTTCAGATTTTTGTTACTCCAATGGGTAGTAGCCTTGACATTATGGAAGGTAGTCTGTCATTATGAAAGGTAGCCTGTTGGTGAGATTTTTGTTATTCCAATGGATGGTAACCTTGTCATTATAAAAGGTAGTCTTTTGTCAAGATTTTTGTTACTCCAATGGATGGTAGCCTTGTAATTATGGAAGGTAGTCTGTTATCGAGATTTTTGTTACTCCAATGGATGGTAGCCTTGTCATTATGGAAGGTAGTCTATCGTTGAGATTTCTGTTACTCCAATGGATTGTAGCCTTGTCATTATAGAAGGTAGTCTGTTGTTCAAATTTTTGTTACTCCAATGGATAATAGCCTTGACATTATAGAAGGTAGTCTGTCATTATGGAAGGTAGTCTATTGTCGATATTTTTGTTATTCCAATGGATGCTAACCTTGTCATTATAAAAGGTAGTCTTTTGTCGAGATTTTTGTTACTCCAATGGATGGTAGCCTTGTCATTATGGAAGGTAGTCTGTTGTCGATATTTTTGTTACTCCAATGGATGGTAGCCTTGTCATTATGGAAGGTTGTCTGTCGTTGAGATTTCTATTACTCCAATGGATTATAGCCTTATCATTAGGGAAGGTAGTCTGTTGTTCAGATTTTTGTTACTCCAATGGATAGTATCCTTGACATTATGGAAGGTAGTCTGTCATTATGGAAGGTAGTTTGTTGTCGAGATTTTTGTTATTCCAATGGATGGTAACCTTGTCATTATAAAAGGTAGTCTTTTGTCGAGATTTTTGTTACTCCAATGGATGGTAGCCTTGTAATTATGGAAGATAGTCTGTTGTCGAGATGTTTGTTACTCCAATGGATGGTAGCCTTGTCATTATGGAAGGTAGTCTGTCGTTGAGATTTCTGTTACTCCAATGGATTGTAGCCTTGTCATTATGGAAGGTAGTCTGTTGTTTAGATTTTTGTTACTCCAATGGATAGTAGACTTGACATTATAGAAGGTAGTCTGTCATTATGGAAGGTAGTCTATTGTCGATATTTTTGTTATTCCAATGGATGCTAACCTTGTCATTATAAAAGGTAGTCTTTTGTCGAGATTTTTGTTACTCCAATGGATGGTAGCCTTGTCATTATGGAAGGTAGTCTGTTGTCGAGATTTTTGTTACTCCAATGGATGGTAGCCTTGTCATAATGGAAGGTTGTCTGTCGTTGAGATTTCTATTACTCCAATGGATTATAGCCTTGTCATTATGGAAGGTAGTCTGTTGTTCAGATTTTTGTTACTCCAATGGATAGTATCCTTGACATTACGGAAGGTAGTCTGTCATTATGGACGGTAGTCTGTTGTCGAGATTATTGTTATTCCAATGGATGGTAACCTTGTCATTATAAAAGGTAGTCTTTTGTCGAGATTTTTGTTACTCCAATGGATGGTAGCCTTGTAATTATGGAAGATAGTTTGTTGTCGAGATGTTTGTTACTCCAATGGATGGTAGCCTTGTCATTATGGAAGGTAGTCTGTTGTTCAGATTTTTGTTACTCCAACGGATAGTAGCCTTGACATTATAGAAGGTAGTTTGTCATTATGGAAGGTAGTCTGTTGTCGATATTTTTGTTATTCTAATGGCTGGTAACCTTGTCATTATAAAAGGTAGTCTTTTGTCGAGATTTTTGTTACTCCAATGGATGGTAGCCTTGTCATTATGGAAGGTAGTCTGTTGTCGAGATTTTTGTTACTCCAATGGATGGTAGCCTTGTCATTATGGAAGGTTGTCTATCGTTGAGATTTCTATTACTCCAATGGATTATAGCCTTGTGATTATGGAAGGTAGTCTGTTGTTCAGATTTTTGTTACTCCAATGGGTAGTAGCCTTGACATTATGGAAGGTAGTCTGTCATTATGAAAGGTAGCCTGTTGGTGAGATTTTTGTTATTCCAATGGATGGTAACCTTGTCATTATAAAAGGTAGTCTTTTGTCGAGATTTTTGTTACTCCAATGGATAGTAGCCTTGTAATTATGGAAGGTAGTCTGTTGTCGAGATTTTTGTTACTCCAATGGATGGTAGCCTTGTCATTATGGAAGGTAATCTGTCGTTGAGATTTCTGTTACTCCAATGGATTGTAGCCTTGTCATTATGGAAGGTAGTCTGTTGTTTAGATTTTTGTTACTCCAATGGATAGTAGCCTTGACATTATGGAAGGTAATCTGTCATTATGGAAGGTACTCAGTTGTCGAGATTTTTGTTATTCAAATGGATGGTAACCTTGTCATTATAAAAGGTAGTCTTTTGTCGAGATTTTTGTTACTCCAATGGATGGTAGCCTTGTCATTATGGAAGGTAGTCTGTTGTCGAGATTTTTGTTACTCCAATGGATGGTAGCCTTGTCATTATGGAAGGTTGTCTGTCGTTGAGATTTCTATTACTCCAATGGATTATAGCCTTGTAATTATGGAAGGTAGTCTGTTGTTCAGATTTTTGTTACTCCAATGGATAGTATCCTTGACATTACGGAAGGTAGTCTGTCATTATGGACGTTAGTCTGTTGTCGTGATTTTTGTTATTCCAATGGATGGTAACCTTGTCATTATAAAAGGTAGTCTTTTGTCGAGATTTTTGTTACTCCAATGGATGGTAGCCTTGTAATTATGGAAGATAGTCTGTTGTCGAGATGTTTGTTACTCCAATGGATGGTAGCCTTGTCATTATGGAAGGTAGTCTGTCGTTGAGATTTCTGTTACTCTAATGGATTGTAGCCTTGTCATTATGGAAGGTAGTCTGTTGTTCAGATTTTTTTTACTCCAATGGATAGTAGCCTTGACATTATAGAAGGTAGTTTGTCATTATGGAAGGTAGTCTGTTGTCGATATTTTTGTTATTCTAATGGTTGGTAACCTTGTCTTTATAAAAGGTAGTCTTTTGTCGAGATTTTTGTTACTCCAATGGATGGTAGCCTTGTCATTATGGAAGGTAGTCTATTGTCGAGATTTTTGTTACTCCAATGGATGGTAGCCTTGTCATTATGGAAGGTTGTCTATCATTGAGATTTCTATTACTCCAATGGATTATAGCCTTGTGATTATGGAAGGTAGTCTGTTGTTCAGATTTTTGTTACTCCAATGGGTAGTAGCCTTGACATTATGGAAGGTAGTCTTTCATTATGAAAGGTAGCCTGTTGGCGAGATTTTTGTTATTCCAATGGATGGTAACCTTGTCATTATAAAAGGTAGTCTTTTGTCGAGATTTTTGTTACTCCAATGGATGGTAGCCTTGTAATTATGGAAGGTAGTATGTTGTCCAGATTTTTGTTACTCCAATGGATGGTAGCCTTTTCATTATGGACGGTAATCTGTCGTTGAGATTTCTGTTACTCCAATGGATTGTAGCCTTGTCATTATGGAAGGTAGTCTGTTGTTCAGATTTTTGTTACTCCAATGGATAGTAGCCTTGACATTATGGAAGGTAGTCTGTCATTATGGAAGGTAGTCTGTTGTCGAGATTTTTGTTATTCCAATGGATGGTTACCTTGTCATTATAAAAGGTAGTCTTTTGTCGAGATTTTTGTTACTCCAATCGATGGTAGCCTTGTCATTATGGAAGGTAGTCTGTTGTCGATATTTTTGTTACTCCAATGGATGGTAGCCTTTTCATTATGGAAGGTTTTTGTCATTGATATTTCTATTACTCCAATGGATTATAGCCTTGTCATTATGAAAGGTAGTTTGTTGTTCAGATTTTTGTTACTCCAATGGATAATAGCCTTGACATTATGGAAGGTAGACTGTCATTATGGAAGGTAGTCTGTTGTCGAGATTTTTGTTATTTCAATTGATGGTAACCTTATCATTATAAAAGGTAGTCTTTTATCGAGATTTTTGTTACTCCAATGGATGGTAGCCTTGTAATTATGGAAGGTAGTCTATTGTCGAGATTTTTGTTACTCCAATGGATGGTAGCCTTATCATTATGGAAGGTAGTCTGTCGTTGAGATTTCTGTTACTCCAATGGATTGTAGCCTTGTCATTATGCAAGGTAGTCTATTGTTCAGATTTTTGTTACTCTAATGGATAGTAGCCTTGAAATTATAGAAGGTAGTCTGTCATTATGGAAGGTAGTCTGTTGTCGATATTTTTGTTATTCCAATGGATGGTAACCTTGTCATTATAAAAGGTAGTCTTTTGTCGAGATTTTTGTTACTCCAATGGATGGTAGTCTTGTCATTATGGAAGGTAGTCTGTTGTCGAGATTTTTGTTACTCCAATGGATGGTAGCCTTATCATTATGGAAGGTTGTCCGTCGTTAAGATTTCTATTACTCTAATGGATTATAGCCTTGTCATTATGGAAGGTAGTCTGTTGTTCAGCTTTTTGTTACTCCAATGGGTAGTAGCCTTGACATTATGGAAGGTAGTCTGTCATTATGGAAGGTAGTCTGTTGTCGAGATTTTTGTTATTCCAATGGATGGTAACCTTGTCATTATAAAAGGTAGTCTTTTGTCGATAATTTTGTTACTCCAATGGATGGTAGCATTGTCATTATGGAAGGTAGTCTGTTGTCGATATTTTTGTTACTCCAATGGATGGTAGCCTTGTCATTATTGAAGGTTGTCTATCGTTGAGATTTCTATTACTCAAATGGATTATAGCCTTGTCATTATGGAAGGTAGTCTGTTGTTCAGATTTTTGTTACTCCAATGGATAGTAGGCTTGACATTATGGAAGGTAGTCTGTCATTATGGAAGTTAGTCTGTTGTCGAGATTTTTGTTATTCCAATGGATGGTAATCTTGTCATTATAAAAGGTAGTCTTTTGTTGAGATTTTTGTTACTCCAATGGATGGTAGCCTTGTAATTATGGAAGGTAGTCTGTTGTCGAGATTTTTGTTACTCTAATGGATGGTAGCCTTGTCATTATGGAAGGTAGTCTGTCGTTGAGATTTCTGTTACTCCAATGGATTGTAGCCTTGTCATTATGGAAGGTAGTCTGTTGTTTAGATTTTTGTTACTCCAATGGATAGTAGCCTTGACATTATAGAAGGTAGTCTGTCATTATGGAAGGTAGTCTATTGTCGAGATTTTTGTTATTCAAATGGATGGTAACCTTGTCATTATAAAAGGTAGTCTTTTGTCGATATTTTTGTTACTCCAATGGATGGTAGCATTGTCATTATGGAAGGTAGTCTCTTGTCGAGATATGTTACTCCAATGGATGGTAGCCTTGTCATTATGGAAGGTTGTCTATCGTTGAGATTTCTATTACTCCAATGGATTATAGCCTTGTCATTATGGAAGGTAGTCTGTTATTCGGATTTTTGTTACTCCAATGGATAGTAGCCTTGACATTTTGGAAGGTAGTCTGTCATTATGGAAGGTAGTCTGTTGTCGAGATTTTTGTTATTCCAATGTATGGTAACCTTGTCATTATAAAAGGTACTCTTTTTTCTATATTTTTGTTACTCCAATGGATGGTAGCCTTGTCATTATGGAAGGTAGTCTGTTGTCGAGATTTTTGTTACTCCAATGGATGGTAGCCTTGTCATTATGGAAGGATGTCTGTCTTTGAGATTTCTGTTACTCCAATGGATTGTAGCCTTGTCATTATGGAAGGTAGTCTGTTGTTTAGATTTTTGTTACTCCAATGGATAGTAGCCTTGACATTATAGAAGGTAGTCTGTCATTATGGAAGGTAGTCTGTTGTCGAGATTTTTGTTATTCCAATGGATGGTAACCTTGTCATTATAAAAGGTAGTCTTTTGTCGATATTTTTGTTACTCCAATGGATGGTAGCATTGTCATTATGGAAAGTAGTCTGTTGTCGAGATTTGTTACTCCAATGGATGGTAGCCTTGTCATTATGGAAGGTTGTTTATCGTTGAGATTTCTATTACTCCAATGGATTATAGCCTTGTCATTATGGAAGGTAGTCTGTTGTTCAGATTTTTTTTACTCCAATGGATAGTAGCCTTGACATTATTGAAGGTAGTCTATCATTATGGAAGGTAGTCTGTTGTCGAGATTTTTGTTATTCCAATGTATGGTAACCTTGTCATTATAAAAGGTAGTCTTTTGTCGAGATTTTTGTTACTCCAATCGATGGTAGCCTTGTCATTATGGAAGGTAGTCTGTGTCGATATTTTTGTTACTCCAATGGATGGTAGCCTTTTCATTATGGAAGGTTTTTGTCATTGATATTTCTATTACTCCAATGGATTATAGCCTTGTCATTATGAAAGGTAGTTTGTTGTTCAGATTTTTGTTACTCCAATGGATAATAGCCTTGACATTATGGAAGGTAGACTGTCATTATGGAAGGTAGTCTGTTGTCGAGATTTTTGTTATTTCAATTGATGGTAACCTTATCATTATAAAAGGTAGTCTTTTATCGATATTTTTGTTACTCCAATGGATGGTAGCCTTGTAATTATGGAAGGTAGTCTGTTGTCGAGATTTTTGTTACTCCAATGGATGGTAGCCTTATCATTATGGAAGGTAGTCTGTCGTTGAGATTTCTGTTACTCCAATGGATTGTAGCCTTGTCATTATGGAAGGTAGTCTATTGTTCAGATTTTTGTTACTCCAATGGATAGTAGCCTTGACATTATAGAAGGTAGTCTGTCATTATGGAAGGTAGTCTGTTGTCGATATTTTTGTTATTCCAATGGATGGTAACCTTGTCATTATAAAAGGTAGTCTTTTGTCGAGATTTTTGTTACTCCAATGGATGGTAGTCTTGTCATTATGGAAGGTAGTCTGTTGTCGAGATTTTTGTTACTCCAATGGATGGTAGCCTTATCATTATGGAAGGTTGTCTGTCGTTAAGATTTCTATTACTTCAATGGATTATAGCCTTGTCATTATGGAAGGTAGTCTGTTGTTCAGCTTTTTGTTACTCCAATGGGTAGTAGCCTTGACATTATGGAAGGTAGTCTGTCATTATGGAAGGTAGTCTGTTGTCGAGATTTTTGTTATTCCAATGGATGGTAACCTTGTCATTATAAAAGGTAGTCTTTTGTCGATAATTTTGTTACTCCAATGGATGGTAGCATTGTCATTATGGAAGGTAGTCTGTTGTCGATATTTTTGTTACTCCAATGGATGGTAGCCTTGTCATTATTGAAGGTTGTCTATCGTTGAGATTTCTATTACTCAAATGGATTATAGCCTTGTCATTATGGAAGGTAGTCTGTTGTTCAGATTTTTGTTACTCCAATGGATAGTAGGCTTGACATTATGGAAGGTAGTCTGTCATTATGGAAGTTAGTCTGTTGTCGAGATTTTTGTTATTCCAATGGATGGTAATCTTGTCATTATAAAAGGTAGTCTTTTGTTGAGATTTTTGTTACTCCAATGGATGGTAGCCTTGTAATTATGGAAGGTAGTCTGTTGTCGAGATTTTTGTTACTCTAATGGATGGTAGCCTTGTCATTATGGAAGGTAGTCTGTCGTTGAGATTTCTGTTACTCCAATGGATTGTAGCCTTGTCATTATGGAAGGTAGTCTGTTGTTTAGATTTTTGTTACTCCAATGGATAGTAGCCTTGACATTATAGAAGGTAGTCTGTCATTATGGAAGGTAGTCTGTTGTCGAGATTTTTGTTATTCAAATGGATGGTAACCTTGTCATTATAAAAGGTAGTCTTTTGTCGATATTTTTGTTACTCCAATGGATGGTAGCATTGTCATTATGGAAGGTAGTCTCTTGTCGAGATATGTTACTCCAATGGATGGTAGCCTTGTCATTATGGAAGGTTGTCTATCGTTGAGATTTCTATTACTCCAATGGATTATAGCCTTGTCATTATGGAAGGTAGTCTGTTATTCGGATTTTTGTTACTCCAATGGATAGTAGCCTTGACATTGTGGAAGGTAGTCTGTCATTATGGAAGGTAGTCTGTTGTCGAGATTTTTGTTATTCCAATGTATGGTAACCTTGTCATTATAAAAGGTACTCTTTTTTCTATATTTTTGTTACTCCAATGGATGGTAGCCTTGTCATTATGGAAGGTAGTCTGTTGTCGAGATTTTTGTTACTCCAATGGATGGTAGCCTTGTCATTATGGAAGGATGTCTGTCTTTGAGATTTCTGTTACTCCAATGGATTGTAGCCTTGTCATTATGGAAGGTAGTCTGTTGTTTAGATTTTTGTTACTCCAATGGATAGTAGCCTTGACATTATAGAAGGTAGTCTGTCATTATGGAAGGTAGTCTGTTGTCGAGATTTTTGTTATTCCAATGGATGGTAACCTTGTCATTATAAAAGGTAGTCTTTTGTCGATATTTTTGTTACTCCAATGGATGGTAGCATTGTCATTATGGAAAGTAGTTTGTTGTCGAGATTTGTTACTCCAATGGATGGTAGCCTTGTCATTATGGAAGGTTGTCTATCGTTGAGATTTCTATTACTCCAATGGATTATAGCCTTGTCATTATGGAAGGTAGTCTGTTGTTCAGATTTTTTTTACTCCAATGGATAGTAGCCTTGACATTATTGAAGGTAGTCTATCATTATGGAAGGTAGTCTGTTGTCGAGATTTTTGTTATTCCAATGTATGGTAACCTTGTCATTATAAAAGGTACTCTTTTGTCGAGATTTTTGTTACTCCAACGGATGGTAGCCTTGTAATTATGGAAGGTAGTCTGTTGTCGAGATTTTTGATACTCCAATGGATGGTAGACTTGTCATAATGGAAGGTAGTATGTCGTTGAGATTTCTGTTACTCCAATGGATTGTAGCCTTGTCATTATGGAAGGTAGTCTGTTGTTCAGATTTTTGTTACTCCAATAGATAGTAGCCTTGACATTATAGAAGGTAGTCTGTCATTATGGAAGGTAGTCTGTTGTCGATATTTTTGTTATTCCAATGGATGGTAACCTTGTCATGATAAAAGGTAGTCTTTTGTCGAGATTTTTGTTACTCCAATGGATGGTAGCCTTGTAATTATGGAAGGTAGTCTGTTGTCGAGATTTTTTTAACTCCAATGGATGGTAGCCTTTTCATTATGGAAGGTAGTTTGTCGTTGAGATTTATGTTACTCCAATGGATTGTAGCCTTGTCATTATGGAAGGTAGTCTGTTGTTTAGATTTTTGTTACTCCAATGGATAGTAGCCTTGACATTATAGAAGGTAGTCTGTCATTATGGAAGGTAGTCTGTTGTCGAGATTTTTGTTATTCCAATGGATGGTAACCTTGTCATTATAAAAGGTAGTCTTTTGTCGATATTTTTGTTACTCCAATGGATGGTAGCATTGTCATTATGGAAGGTAGTCTGTTGTCGAGATTTGTTACTCCAATGGATGGTAGCCTTGTCATTATGGAAGGTTGTCTATCGTTGAGATTTCTATTACTCCAATGGATTATAGCCTTGTCATTATGGAAGGTAGTCTGTTGTTCAGATTTTATTTACTCCAATAGATAGTAGCCTTGACATTATTGAAGGTAGTCTGTCATTATGGAAGGTAGTCTATTGTCTATATTTTTGTTATTCCAATGTATGGTAACCTTGTCATTATAAAAGGTACTCTTTTGTCTAGATTTTTGTTACTCCAATGGATGGTAGCCTTGTCATTATGGAAGGTACTCTGTTGTCGAGATTTTTGTTACTCCAATGGATGGTAGCCTTGTCATTATGGAAGGTTGTCTGTCGTTGAGATTTTTATTACTCCAATGGATTATAGCCTTGTCATTATGGAAGGTAGTCTGTTGTTCAGATTTTTGTTACTCCAATGGTTAGTAGCCTTGACATTATAAAAGGTAGTCTGTCATTATGGAAGGTAGTCTGTTGTCGAGATTTTTGTTATTCCAATGGATGGTAACCTTGTCATTATAAAAGGTAGTCTTTTGTCGAGATTTTTGTTACTCCAATGGATGGTAGCCTTGTAATTATGGAAGTTAGTCTATTGTCGAGATTTTTGATACTCAAATGGATGGTAGCCTTGTCATTATGGAAGGTAGTCTGTCGTTGAGATTTCTGTTACTCCAATGGTTTGTAGCCTTGTCTTTATGGAAGGTAGTCTGTTGTTTAGATTTTTGTTACTCCAATGGATAGTAGCCTTGACATTATAGAAGGTAGTCTGTCATTATGGAAGGTAGTCTGTTGTCTATATTTTTGTTATTCCAATGGATGGTAACCTTGTCATTATAAAAGGTAGTCTTTTGTCGATATTTTTGTTACTCCAATGGATGGTAGCATTGTCATTATGGAATGTAGTATGTTGTCGATATTTTTGTTACTCCAATGGATGGTAGCCTTGTCATTATGGAAGGTTGTCTATCGTTGAGATTTCTATTACTCCAATGGATTATATCCTTGTCATTATGGAAGGTAGTCTGTCATTATGGAAGGTAGTCTGTTGTCGAGATATTTGTTATTCCAATGGATGGTAACCTTGTCATTATAAAAGGTAGTCTTTTGTGGAGATTTTTTTTACTCCAATGGATGGTAGCCTTGTAATTATGGAAGGTAGTCTGTTGTCGAGATTTTTCTTACTCCAATGGATGGTAGCCTTGTCATTATGGAAGGTAGTCTGTCGTTGAGATTTTTGTTACTCCAATGGATTGTAGCATGGTAATTATGGAAGGTAGTTTGTTGTTTAGATTTTTGTTACTCTAATGGATAGTAGCCTTGACATTATAGAAGGTAGTCTGTCATTATGGAAGGTAGTCTGTTGTCGAGATTTTTGTTATTCCAATGGATGGAAACCTTGTCATTATAAAAGGTATTCTTTTGTCGATATTTTTGTTACTCCAATGGATGGTAGCATTGTCATTATGGAAGGTAGTCTATTGTCGAGATTTGTTACTCCAATGGATGGTAGCCTTGTCATTATGGAAGGTTGTCTATCGTTGAGATTTCCATTACTCCAATGGATTATAGCCTTGTCATTATGGAAGGTAGTCTGTTATTCAGATTTTTGTTACTCCAATGGATAGTAGCCTTGACATTATGGAAGGTAGTCTGTCATTATGGAAGGTAGTCTGTTGTCGAGATTTTTGTTATTCCAATGTATGGTAACCTTGTCATTATAAAAGGTACTCTTTTGTCTAGATTTTTGTTACTCCAATGGATGGTAGCCTTGTCATTATGGAAGGTAGTCTGTTGTCGAGATTTTTTTTACTCCAATGGATGGTAGCCTTGTCATTATGGAAGGTTGTCTATCGTTGAGATTTCTATTACTCAAATGGATTATAGCCTTGTCATTATGGAAGGTAGTCTGTTGTTCAGATTTTTGTTACTCCAATGGATAGTAGGCTTGACATTATGGAAGGTAGTCTGTCATTATGGAAGTTAGTATGTTGTCGAGATTTTTGTTATTCCAATGGATGGTAATCTTGTCATTATAAAAGGTAGTCTTTTGTTTAGATTTTTGTTACTCAAATGGATGGTAGCCTTGTTATTATGGAAGGTAGTCTGTTGTCGACATTTTTGTTACTCTAATGGATGGTAGCCTTGTCATTATGGAAGGTAGTCTGTCGTTGAGATTTCTGTTACTCCAATGGATTGTAGCCTTGTCATTATGGAAGGTAGTCTGTTGTTTAGATTTTTTTTACTCCAATGGATAGTAGCCTTGACATTATAGAAGGTAGTCTGTCATTATGGAAAGTAGTCTGTTGTCGAGATTTTTGTTATTCCAATGGATTGTAACCTTGTCATTATAAAAGGTAGTCTTTTGTCGATATTTTTGTTACTCCAATGGATGGTAGCATTGTCATTATGGAAGGTAGTCTCTTGTCGAGATTTGTTACTCCAATGGATGGTAGCCTTGTCATTATGGAAGGTTGTCTATCGTTGAGATTTCTATTACTCCAATGGATTATAGCCTTGTCATTATGGAAGCTATTCTGTTATTCAGATTTTTGTTACTCCAATGGATAGTAGCCTTGACATTGTGGAAGGTAGTCTGTCATTATTGAAGGTAATCTGTTGTCGAGATTTTTGTTATTCCAATGTATGGTAACCTTGTCATTATAAAAGGTACTCTTTTTTCTAGATTTTTGTTACTCCAATGGATGGTAGCCTTGTCATTATGGAAGGTAGTCTGTTGTCGAGATTTTTGTTACTCCAATGGATGGTAGCCTTGTCATTATGGAAGGATGTCTGTCTTTGAGATTTCTGTTACTCCAATGGATTGTAGCCTTGTCATTATGGAAGGTAGTCTATTGTTTAGATTTTTGTTACTCCAATGGATAGTAGCCTTGACATTATAGAAGGTAGTCTGTCATTATGGAAGGTAGTCTGTTGTCGAGATTTTTGTTATTCCAATGGATGGTAACCTTGTCATTATAAAAGGTAGTCTTTTGTCGATATTTTTGTTACTCCAATGGATGGTAGCATTGTCATTATGGAAAGTAGTCTATTGTCGAGATTTGTTACTCCAATGGATGGTAGCCTTGTCATTATGGAAGGTTGTCTATCATTGACATTTCTATTACTCCAATGGATTATAGCCTTGTCATTATGGAAGGTAGTCTGTTGTTCAGATTTTTGTTACTCCAATGGATAGTAGCCTCGACATTATTGAAGGTAGTCTATCATTATGGAAGGTAGTCTGTTGTCGAGATTTTTGTTATTCCAATGTATGGTAACCTTGTCATTATAAAAGGTACTCTTTTGTCGAGATTTTTGTTACTCCAATGGATGGTAGCCTTGTAATTATGGAAGGTAGTCTATTGTCGAGATTTTTGATACTCCAATGGATGGTAGACTTGTCATTATGGAAGGTAGTCTGTCATTGAGATTTCTGTTACTCCAATGGATTGTATCCTTGTCATTATGGAAGGTAGTCTGTTGTTAAGATTTTTGTTACTCCAATAGATAGTAGCCTTGACATTATAGAAGGTAGTCTGTCATTATGGAAGGTAGTCTGTTGTCGATATTTTTGTTATTCCAATGGATGTTAACCTTGTCATTATAAAAGGTAGTCTTTTGTCGATATTTTTGTTACTCCAATGGATGGTAGCATTGTCATTATGGAAAGTAGTCTGTTGTCGAGATTTGTTACTCCAATGGATGGTAGCCTTGTCATTATGGAAGGTTGTCTATCGTTGAGATTTCTATTACTCCAATGGATTATAGCCTTGTCATTATGGAAGGTAGTCTGTTGTTCATATTTTTGTTACTCCAATGGATAGTAGCCTTGACATTATTGAAGGTAGTCTGTCATTATGGAAGGTAGTCTGTTGTCGAGATTTTTGTTATTCCAATGGATTGTAACCTTGTCATTATAAAAGGTAGTCTTTTGTCGATATTTTTGTTACTCCAATGGATGGCAGCCTTGTAATTATGGAAGGTAGTCTGTTGTCGAGATTTTTGTTACTCCAATGGATGGTAGCCTTGTCATTATGGAAGGTAGTCTGTCGTTGAGATTTATGTTACTCCAATGGATTGTAGCCTTGACATTATAGAAGGTAGTCTGTCATTATGGAAGGTAGTCTGTTGTCGAGATTTTTGTTATTCCAATGTATGGTAACCTTGTCATTATAAAAGGTACTCTTTTTTCTAGATTTTTGTTACTCTAATGGATGGTAGCCTTGTCATTATGGAAGGTAGTCTGTTGTCGAGATTTTTGTTACTCCAATGGATGGTAGCCTTGTCATTATGGAAGGATGTTTGTCTTTGAGATTTCTGTTACTCCAATGGATTGTAGCCTTGTCATTATGGAAGGTAGTCTATTGTTTAGATTTTTGTTACTCCAATGGATAGTAGCCTTGACATTATAGAAGGTAGTTTGTCATTATGGAAGGTAGTCTGTTGTCGAGATTTTTGTTATTCCAATGGATGGTAACCTTGTCATTATAAAAGGTAGTCTTTTGTCGATATTTTTGTTACTCCAATGGATGGTAGCATTGTCATTATGGAAAGTAGTCTGTTGTCGAGATTTGTTACTCCAATGGATGGTAGCCTTGTCATTATGGAAGGTTGTCTATCGTTGAGATTTCTATTACTCCAATGGATTATAGCCTTGTCATTATGGAAGGTAGTTTGTTGTTCAGATTTTTGTTACTCCAATGGATAGTAGCCTTGATATTATTGAAGGTAGTCTGTCATTATGGAAGGTAGTCTGTTGTCGAGATTTTTGTTATTCCAATGGATTGTAACCTTGTCATTATAAAAGGTAGTCTTTTGTCGATATTTTTGTTACTCCAATGGATGGTAGCCTTGTAATTATGGAAGGTAGTCTGTTGTCGAGATTTTTGTTACTCCAATGGATGGTAGCCTTGTCATTATGGAAGGTAGTCTGTCGTTGAGATTTCTGTTACTCCAATGGATTGTAGCCTGGTAATTATGGAAGGTAGTCTGTTGTTTAGATTTTTGTTACTCCAATGGATAGTAGCCTTGACATTATAGAAGGTAGTCTGTCATTAAGGAAGGTAGTCTGTTGTAGAGATTTTTGTTATTCCAATGGATGGTAACCTTGTCATTATACAAGGTAGTCTTTTGTCGATATTTTTGTTACTCCAATGGATGGTAGCATTCTCATTATGGAAGGTAGTCTATTGTCGAGATTTGTTACTCCAATGGATGGTAGCCTTGTCATTATGGAAGGTTGTCTATCGTTGAGATTTCTATTACTCCAATGGATTATAGCCTTGTCATTATGGAAGGTAGTCTGTTATTCAGATTTTTGTTACTCCAATGGATAGTAGTCAAGACATTATGGAAGGTAGTCTGTCATTATGGAAGGTAGTCTGTTGTCGAGATTTTTGTTATTCCAATGTATGGTAACCTTGTCATTATAAAAGGTACTCTTTTGTCTAGATTTTTGTTACTCCAATGGATGGTAGCCTTGTCATTATGGAAGGTAGTCTGTTGTCGAGATTTTTGTTACTCCAATGGATGGTAGCCTTGTCATTATGGAAGGTTGTCTGTCGTTGAGATTTTTATTACTCCAATGGATTATAGCCTTGTCATTATGGAAGGTAGTATGTTGTTCATATTTTTGTTACTCCAATGAATAGTAGCCTGGACATTATGGAAGGTAGTCTGTTGTCGAGATTTTTGTTATTCCAATGTATGGTAACCTTGTCATTATAAAAGGTACTCTTTTGTCTAGATTTTTGTTACTCCAATGGATGGTAGCCTTGTCATTATGGAAAGTAGTCAGTTGTCGAGATTTTTGTTACTCCAATGGATGGTAGCCTTGTCATTATGGAAGGTTGTCTGTCGTTGAGATTTCTATTACTCCAATGGATTATAGCCTTGTCATTATGGAGGGTAGTCTGTTGTTCAAATTTTTGTTACTCCAATGGGTAGTAGCCTTGACATTATAGAAGGTAGTCTGTCATTATGGAAGGTAGTCTGTTGTCGAGATTTTTTTATTCCAATGGATGGAAACCTTGTCATTATAAAAGGTAGTCTTTTGTCGATATTTTTGTTACTCCAATGGATGGTAGCCTTGTAATTTATGAAGGTGGTCTGTTGTCGAGATTTTTGTTACTCCAATGGATGGTAGCCTTGTCATTATGGAAGGTAGTCTGTCGTTGAGATTTCTGTTACTCCAATGGATTGTAGCCTGGTAATTATGGAAGGTAGTCTGTTGTTTAGATTTTTGTTACTCCAATGGATAGTAGCCTTGACATTATAGAAGGTAGTCTGTCATTATGGAAGGTAGTTTGTTGTCGAGATTTTTTTATTCCAATGGATGGAAACCTTGTCATTATAAACGGTAGTCTTTTGTCGATATTTTTGTTACTCCAATGGATGGTAGCCTTGTAATTTATGAAGGTAGTCTGTTGTCGAGATTTTTGTTACTCCAATGGATGGTAGCCTTGTCATTATGGAAGGTAGTCTGTCGTTGAGATTTCTGTTACTCCAATGGATTGTAGCCTGGTAATTATGGAAGGTAGTCTGTTGTTTAGATTTTTGTTACTCCAATGGATAGTAGCCTTGACATTATAGAAGGTAGTCTGTCATTATGGAAGGTAGTCTGTTGTTGAGATTTTTGTTATTCCAATGGATGGTAACCTTGTCATTATAAAAGGTAGTCTTTTGTCGATATTTTTGTTACTCCAATGGATGGTAGCATTCTCATTATGGAAGGTAGTCTATTGTCGAGATTTGTTACTCCAATGGATGGTAGCCTTGTCATTATGGAAGGTTGTCTATCGTTGAGATTTCTATTACTCCAATGGATTATAGCCTTGTCATTATGGAAGGTAGTCTGTTATTCAGATTTTTGTTACTCCAATGGATAGTAGTCAAGACATTATGGAAGGTAGTCTGTCATTATGGAAGGTAGTCTGTTGTCGAGATTTTTGTTATTCCAATGTATGGTAACCTTGTCATTATAAAAAGGTACTCTTTTGTCTAGATTTTTGTTACTCCAATGGATGGTAGCCTTGTCATTATGGAAGGTAGTCTGTTGTCGAGATTTTTGTTACTCCAATGGATGGTAGCCTTGTCATTATGGAAGGTTGTCTGTGGTTGAGATTTCTATTACTCCAATGGATTATAGCCTTGTCATTATGGAAGGTAGTCTGTTGTTCATATTTTTGTTACTCCAATGAATAGTAGCCTGGACATTATGGAAGGTAGTCTGTTGTCGAGATTTTTGTTATTCCAATGTATGGTAACCTTGTCATTATAAAAGGTACTCTTTTGTCTAGATTTTTGTTACTCCAATGGATGGTAGCCTTGTCATTATGGAAAGTAGTCAGTTGTCGAGATTTTTGTTACTCCAATGGACGGTAGCCTTGTCATTATGGAAGGTTGTCTGTCGTTGAGATTTCTATTACTCCAATGGATTATAACCTTGTCATTATGGAGGGTAGTCTGTTGTTCAGATTTTTGTTACTCCAATGGGTAGTAGTCTTGACATTATAGAAGGTAGTCTGTCATTATGGAAGGTAGTCTGTTGTCGAGATTTTTGTTATTCCAATGGATGGAAACCTTGTCATTATAAAAGGTAGTCTTTTGTCGATATTTTTGTTACTCCAATGGATGGTAGCCTTGTAATTATGGAAGGTAGTCTGTTGTCGAGATTTTTGTTACTCCAATGGATGGTAGCCTTGTCATTATGGAAGGTAGTCTGTCGTTGAGATTTCTGTTACTCCAATGGATAGTAGCCTTGACATTATAGAAGGTAGTCTGTCATTATGGAAGGTAGTCTGTTGTCGAGATTTTTGTTATTCCAATGGATGGTAACCTTGTCATTATAAAAGGTAGTCTTTTGTCGATATTTTTGTTACTCCAATGGATGGTAGCATTCTCATTATGGAAGGTAGTCTATTATCGAGATTTGTTACTCCAATGGATGGTAGCCTTGTCATTATGGAAGGTTGTCTATCGTTGAGATTTCTATTACTCCAATGGATTATAGCCTTGTCATTATGGAAGGTAGTCTGTTATTCAGATTTTTGTTACTCCAATGGATAGTAGCCTTGACATTATGGAAGGTAGTCTGTCATTATGGAAGGTAGTCTGTTGTCGAGATTTTTGTTATTCCAATGTATGGTAACCTTGTCATTATAAAAGGTACTCTTTTGTCTAGATTTTTGTTACTCCAATGGATGGTAGCCTTGTCATTATGGAAGGTAGTCTGTTGTCGAGATTTTTGTTACTCCAATGGATGGTAGCCTTGTCATTATGGAAGGTTGGCTGTCGTTGAGATTTCTATTACTCCAATGGATTATAGCCTTGTCATTATGGAAGGTAGTCTGTTGTTCATATTTTTGTTACTCCAATGAATAGTAGCCTGGACATTATGGAAGGTAGTCTGTTGTCGAGATTTTTGTTATTCCAATGTATGGTAACCTTGTCATTATAAAAGGTACTCTTTTGTCTAGAGTTTTGTTACTCCAATGGATGGTAGCCTTGTCATTATGGAAAGTAGTCAGTTGTCGATATTTTTGTTACTCCAATGGATGGTAGCCTTGTCATTATGGAAGGTTGTCTGTCGTTGAGATTTCTATTACTCCAATGGATTATAGCCTTGTCATTATGGAGGGTAGTCTGTTGTTCAGATTTTTGTTACTCCAATGGGTAGTAGCCTTGACATTATAGAAGGTAGTCTGTCATTATGGAAGGTAGTCTGTTGTCGAGATTTTTGTTATTCCAATGGATGGAAACCTTGTCATTATAAAAGGTAGTCTTTTGTCGATATTTTTGTTACTCCAATGGATGGTAGCCTTGTAATTATGGAAGGTAGTCTGTTGTCGAGATTTTTGTTACTCCAATGGATGGTAGCCTTGTCATTATGGAAGGTAGTCTGTCGTTGAGATTTCTGTTACTCCAATGGATTGTAGCCTGGTAATTATGGAAGGTAGTCTGTTGTTTAGATTTTTGTTACTCCAATGGATAGTAGCCTTGACATTATAGAAGGTAGTCTGTCATTATGGAAGGTAGTCTGTTGTCGAGATTTTTGTTATTCCAATGGATGGTAACCTTGTCATTATAAAAGGTAGTCTTTTGTCGATATTTTTGTTACTCCAATGGATGGTAGAATTCTCATTATGGAAGGTAGTCTATTATCGAGATTTGTTACTCCAATGGATGGTAGCCTTGTCATTATGGAAGGTTGTCTATCGTTGAGATTTCTATTACTCCAATGGATTATAGCCTTGTCATTATGGAAGGTAGTCTGTTATTCAGATTTTTGTTACTCCAATGGATAGTAGCCTTGACATTATGGAAGGTAGTCTGTCATTATGGAAGGTAGTCTGTTGTCGAGATTTTTGTTATTCCAATGTATGGTAACCTTGTCATTATAAAAGGTACTATTTTGTCTAGATTTTTGTTACTCCAATGGATGGTAGCCTTGTCATTATGGAAGGTAGTCTGTTGTCGAGATTTTTGTTACTCCAATGGATGGTAGCCTTGTCATTATGGAAGGTTGTCTGTCGTTGAGATTTCTATTACTCCAATGGATTATAGTCTTGTCATTATGGAAGGTAGTCTGTTGTTCAGATTTTTGTTACTCCAATGGATAGTAGCCTTGACATTATTGAAGGTAGTCTATTGTCGAGATTTTTGTTATTCCAATGTATGGTAACCTTGTCATTATAAAAGGTACTCTTTTGTCTAGATTTTTGTTACTCCAATGGATGGTAGCCTTGTCATTATGGAAGGTAGTCTGTTGTCGAGATTTTTGTTACTTTAATGGATGGTAGCCTTGTCATTATGGAAGGTTGTCTGTCGTTGAGATTTCTATTACTCCAATGGATTATAGCCTTGTCATTATTGAAGGTAGTTTGTTGTTCAGATTTTTGTTACTCCAATGGATAGTAGCCTTGACATTATTGAAGGTAGTCTGTCATTATGGAAGGTAGTCTGTTGTCGAGATTTTTGTTATTCCAATGGATTGTAACCTTGTCATTATAAAAGGTAGTCTTTTGTCGATATTTTTGTTACTCCAATGGATGGTAGCCTTGTAATTATGGAAGGTAGTCTGTTGTCGATATTTTTGTTACTCCAATGGATGGTAGCCTTGTCATTATGGAAGGTAGTCTGTCGTTGAGATTTCTGTTACTCCAATGGATTGTAGCCTGGTAATTATGGAAGGTAGTCTGTTGTTTTGATTTTTGTTACTCCAATGGATAGTAGCCTTGACATTATAGAAGGTAGTCTGTCATTATGGAAGGTAGTCTGTTGTCGAGATTTTTGTTATTCCAATGGATGGTAACCTTGTCATTATAAAAGGTAGTCTTTTGTCGATATTTTTGTTACTCCAATGGATGGTAGCATTCTCATTATGGAAGGTAGTCTATTGTCGAGATTTGTTACTCCAATGGATGGTAGCCTTGTCATTATGGAAGGTTGTCTATCATTGAGATTTCTATTACTCCAATGGATTATAGCCTTGTCATTATGGAAGGTAGTCTGTTATTCAGATTTTTGTTACTCCAATGGATAGTAGCCAAGACATTATGGAAGGTAGTCTGTCATTATGGAAGGTAGTCTGTTGTCGAGATTTTTGTTATTCCAATGTATGGTAACCTTGTCATTATAAAAGGTACTCTTTTGTCTAGATTTTTGTTACTCCAATGGATGGTAGCCTTGTCATTATGGAAGGTAATCTGTTGTCGAGATTTTTGTTACTCCAATGGATGGTAGCCTTGTCATTATGGAAGGTTGTCTGTCGTTGAGATTTCTATTACTCCAATGGATTATAGCCTTGTCATTATGGAAGGTAGTCTGTTGTTCATATTTTTGTTACTCCAATGAATAGTAGCCTGGACATTATGGAAGGTAGTCTATTGTCGAGATTTTTGTTATTCCAATGTATGGTAACCTTGTCATTATAAAAGGTACTCTTTTGTCTAGATTTTTGTTACTCCAATGGATGGTAGCTTTGTCATTATGGAAAGTAGTCAGTTGTCGAGATTTTTGTTACTCCAATGGATGGTAGTCTTGTCATTATGGAAGGTTGTCTGTCGTTGAGATTTCTATTACTCCAATGGATTATAGCCTTGTCATTATGGAAGGTAGTCTGTTGTTCAGATTTTTGTTACTCCAATGGGTAGTAGCCTTGACATTATAGAAGGTAGTCTGTCATTATGGAAGGTAGTCTGTTGTCGAGATTTTTGTTATTCCAATGGATGGAAACCTTGTCATTATAAAAGGTAGTCTTTTGTCGAGATTTTTGTTACTCCAATGGATGGTAGCCTTGTAATTATGGAAGGTAGTCTGTTGTCGAGATTTTTGATACTCCAATGGATGGTAGCATTGTCATTATGGAAGGTAGTCTGTTGTCGAGATTTGTTACTCCAATGGATGGTAGCCTTGTCATTATGGAAGGTTGTCTATCATTGAGATTTCTATTACTCCAATGGATTATAGCCTTGTCATTATGGAAGGTAGTCTGTTGTTTAGATTTTATTTACTCTAATAGATAGTAGCCTTGACATTATTGAAGGTAGTCTGTCATTATGGAAGGTAGTCTGTTGTCGAGATTTTTGTTATTCCAATGGATTGTAACCTTGTCATTATAAAAGGTAGTCTTTTGTCGATATTTTTGTTACTCCAATGGATGGTAGCCTTGTCATTATGGAAGGTAGTCTGTTGTCGATATTTTTGTTACTCCAATGGATGGTAGCCTTGTCATTATGGAAGGTTGTCTGTCGTTGAGATTTCTATTACTCCAATGGATTATAGCCTTGTCATTATGGAAGGTAGTCTGTTGTTCATATTTTTGTTACTCCAATGGGTAGTATCCTTGACATTATAGAAGGTAGTCTGTCATTATGGAAGGTAGTCTGTTGTCGAGATTTTTGTTATTCCAATGGATGGTAACCTTGTCATTATAAAAGGTAGTCTTTTGTCGAGATTTTTGTTACTCCAATGGATGGTAGCCTTGTAATTATTGAAGGTAGTCAGTTGTCGAGATTAATGTTACTCCAATGGATGGTAGCCTTGTCATTATGGAAGGTAGTCTGTCGTTGAGATTTCTGTTACTCCAATGGATTGTAGCCTTGTCATTATGGAAGGTAGTCTGTTGATTAGATTTTTGTTACTCCAATGGATAGTAGCCTTGACATTATAGAAGGTAGTCTGTCATTATGGAAGGTAGTTTGTTATCTAGATTTTTGTTATTCCAATGGATGGTAACCTTGTCATTATAAAAGGTAGTCTTTTGTCGATATTTTTGTTACTCCAATGGATGGTAGCATTGTCATTATGGAAGGTAGTCTGTTGTCGATATTTTTGTTACTCCAATGGATGGTAGCCTTGTCATTATGGAAGGTTGTCTATCGTTGAGATTTCTATTACTCCAATGGATTATATCCTTGTCATTATGGAAGGTAGTCTGTTATTCAGATTTTTGTTACTCCAATGGATAGTAGCCTTGACATTATGGAAGGTAGTCTGTCATTATGGAAGGTATTCTGTTGTCGAGATTTTTGTAATTCCAATGCATGGTAACCTTGTCATTATAAAAGGTAGTCTTTTGTCGAGATTTTTGTTACTCCAATGGATGGTAGCCTTGTAATTATGGAAGGTAGTATGTTGTCGAGATTTTTGTTACTCCAATGGATGGTAGCCTTGTCATTATGGAAGGTAGTCTGTCATTGAGATTTCTGTTACTCCAATGGATTGTAGCCTGGTAATTATGGAAGGTAGTCTGTTGTTTATATTTTTGTTACTCCAATGGATAGTAGCCTTGACATTATAGAAGGTAGTCTGTCATTATGGAAGGTAGTCTGTTGTCGAGATTTTTGTTATTCCATTGGATGGTAACCTTGTCATTATAAAAGGTAGTCTTTTGTCGATATTTTTGTTACTCCAATGGATGGTAGCATTGTCATTTTGGAAGGTAGTCTATTGTCGAGATTTGTTACTCCAATGGATGGTAGCCTTGTCATTATGGAAGGTTGTCTATCATTGAGATTTCTATTACTCCAATGGATTATAGCCTTGTCATTATGGAAGGTAGTCTGTTATTTAGATTTTTGTTACTCCACTGGATAGTAGCCTTGACATTATGGGAGGTAGTCTGTCATTATGGAAGGTAGTCTGTTATCGAGATTTTTGTTATTCCAATGTATGGTAACCTTGTCATTATAAAAGGTACTCTTTTGTCTAGATTTTTGTTACTCCAATGGATGGTAGCCTTGTCATTATGGAAGGTAGTCTGTTGTCG
The DNA here is from genome assembly GCA_948472305.1 of Vicia faba. Taxonomy (NCBI): domain Eukaryota; kingdom Viridiplantae; phylum Streptophyta; class Magnoliopsida; order Fabales; family Fabaceae; genus Vicia; species Vicia faba. The sequence continues at coordinate 560,823,243 of OX451739.1, forward strand.
AGATTTTTGTTATTCCAATGTATGGTAACCTTGTCATTATAAAAGGTACTCTTTTGTCTAGATTTTTGTTACTCCAATGGATGGTAACCTTGTCATTATAAAAGGTAGTCTTTTGTCGATATTTTTGTTACTCCAATGGATGGTAGCATTGTCATTATGGAAGGTAGTCTGTTGTCGAGATTTTTGTTATTCCATTGGATGGTAACCTTGTCATTATAAAAGGTAGTCTTTTGTCGAGATTTTTGTTACTCCAATGGATGGTAGCCTTGTAATTATGGAAGGTAGTCTATTGTCGAGATTTTTGATACTCCAATGGATGGTAGCATTGTCATTATGGAAGGTAATCTGTTGTCGAGATTTGTTACTCCAATGGATGATAGCCTTGTCATTATGGAAGGTTGTCTATCGTTGAGATTTCTATTACTCCAATGGATTATAGCCTTGTCATTATGGAAGGTAGTCTGTTGTTCAGATTTTATTTACTCCAATAGATAGTGGCCTTGACATTATTGAAGGTAGTCTGTCATTATGGAAGGTAGTCTATTGTCGAGATTTTTGTTATTCCAATGTATGGTAACCTTGTCATTATAAAAGGTACTCTTTTGTCTAGATTTTTGTTACTCCATTGGATGGTTGCCTTGTCATTATGGAAGGCAGTCTGTTGTCGAGATTTTTGTTACTCCAATGGATGGTAGCCTTGTCATTATGGAAGGTTGTCTGTCGTTGAGATTTCTATTACTCCAATGGATTATAGCCTTGTCATTATGGAAGGTAGTCTGTTGTTCAGATTTTTGTTACTCCAATGAGTAGTAGCCTTGACATTATAGAAGGTAGTCTGTCATTATGGAAGGTAGTCTGCTGTCTAGATTTTTGTTATTCCAATGGATGGTAACCTTGTCATTATAAAAGGTAGTCTTTTGTCGATATTTTTTTTACTCCAATGGATGGTAGCATTGTCATTATGGAAGGTAGTCTGTTGTCGATATTTTTGTTACTCTAATGGATGGTAGCCTTGTCATTATGGAAGGTTGTCTATCGTTGAGATTTCTATTACTCCAATGGATTATATCCTTGTCATTATAGAAGGTAGTCTGTTGTTCAGATTTTTGTTACTCCAATGGATAGTAGCCTTGACATTATGGAAGGTAGTCTGTCATTATGGAAGGTAGTCTGTTGTCGAGATTTTTGTTATTCCAATGGATGGTAACCTTGTCATTATAAAAGGTAGTCTTTTGTCGAGATTTTTGTTACTCCAATGGATGGTAGCCTTGTAATTATGGAAGGTAGTCAGTTGTCGAGATTTTTGTTACTCCAATGGATGGTAGCCTTGTCATTATGGAAGGTAGTCTGTCGTTGAGATTTCTGTTACTCCAATGGATTGTAGCCTGGTAATTATGGAAGGTAGTCTGTTGTTTAGATTTTTGTTACTCCAATGGATAGTAGCCCTGACATTATAGAAGGTAGTCTGTCATTATGGAAGGTAGTCTGTTGTCGAGATTTTTGTTATTCCAATGGATGGTAACCTTGTCATTATAAAAGGTAGTCTTTTGTCGATATTTTTGTTACTCCAATGGATGGTAGCATTGTCATTATGGAAGGTAGTCTATTGTCGAGATTTGTTACTCCAATGGATGGTAGCCTTGTCATTATGGAAGGTTGTCTATCATTGAGATTTCTATTACTCCAATGGATTATAGCCTTGTCATTATGGAAGGTAGTCTGTAATTCAGATTTTTGTTACTCCAATGGATAGTAGCCTTGACATTATGGAAGGTAGTCTGTCATTATGGAAGGTAGACTATTGTCGAGATTTTTGTTATTCCAATGTATGGTAACCTTGTCATTATAAAAGGTACTCTTTTGTCTTGATTTTTGTTACTCCAATGGATTGTAGCCTTGTCATTATGGAAGGTAGTCTGTTGTCGAGTTTTTTTGTTACTCCAATGGATGGTAGCCTTGTCATTATGGTAGGTTGTCTGTCGTTGAGATTTCTATTACTCCAATGGATTATAGCCTTGTCATTATGGAAGGTAGTCTGTTGTTCAGATTTTTGTTACTCCAATTAATAGTAGCCTTGATATTATGGAAGGTAGTATGTCATTATGGAAGGTAGTCTGTTGTCGAGATTTTTGTTATTCCAATGTATGGTAACCTTGTCATTATAAAAGGTACTCTTTTGTGTAGATTTTTGTTACTCCAATGGATGGTAGCCTTGTCATTATGGAAGGTAGTCTGTTGTCGAGATTTTTGTTACTCCAATGGATGGTAGCCTTGTCATTATGGAAGGTTGTCTGTCGTTGAGATTTCTATTACTCCAATGGATTATAGCCTTGTCATTATGGAAGGTAGTCTGTTGTTCAGATATTTGTTACTCCAATGGGTAGTAGCCTTGACATTATAGAAGGTAGTCTGTCATTATGGAAGGTAGTCTGTTGTCGAGATTTTTGTTATTCCAATGGATGGTAACCTTGTCATTGTAAAAGGTAGTCTTTTGTCGAGATTTTTGTTACTCCAATGGATGGTAGCCTTGTAATTATGGAAGGTAGTCTGTTGTCGAGATTTTTGATACTCCAATGGATGGTAGCCTTGTCATTATGAAATGTAATATGTCGTTGAGATTTCTGTTACTCCAATGGATTGTAGCCTTGTCATTATGGAAGGTAGTCTGTTGTCGAGATTTTTGTTATTCCAATGTATGGTAACCTTGTCATTATAAAAGGTATTCTTTTGTCGAGATTTTTGTTACTCCAATGGATGGTAGCCTTGTCATTATGGAAGGTAGTTTGTTGTCGAGATTTTTGTTACTCCAATGGATGGTAGCCTTGTCATTATGGAAGGTTGTCTGTCGTTGAGATTTCTATTACTCCAATGGATTATAGCCTTGTCATTATGGAAGGTAGTCTATTGTTCAGATTTTTGTTACTCCAATGGGTAGTAGCCTTGACATTATAGAAGGTAGTCTGTCATTATGGAAAGTAGTATGTTGTCGAGATTTTTGTTATTCCAATGGATGGTAACCTTGTCATTATAAAAGGTAGTCTTTTGTCGATATTTTTGTTACTCCAATGGATGGTAGCCTTGTCATTATGGAAGGTTGTCTATCATTGAGATTTCTATTACTCCAATGGATTATAGCCTTGTCATTATGGAAGGTAGTCTGTTATTCAGATTTTTGTTACTCCAATGGATAGTAGCCTTGACATTATGGAAGGTAGTCTGTCATTATGGAAGGTAGACTATTGTCGAGATTTTTGTTATTCCAATGTATGGTAACCTTGTCATTATAAAAGGTACTCTTTTGTCTTGATTTTTGTTACTCCAATGGATTGTAGCCTTGTCATTATGGAAGGTAGTCTGTTGTCGAGATTTTTGTTACTCCAATGGATGGTAGCCTTGTCATTATGGTAGGTTGTCTGTCGTTGAGATTTCTATTACTCCAATGGATTATAGCCTTGTCATTATGGAAGGTAGTCTGTTGTTCAGATTTTTGTTACTCCAATTAATAGTAGCCTTGATATTATGGAAGGTAGTATGTCATTATGGAAGGTAGTCTGTTGTCGAGATTTTTGTTATTCCAATGTATGGTAACCTTGTCATTATAAAAGGTACTCTTTTGTGTAGATTTTTGTTACTCCAATGGATGGTAGCCTTGTCATTATGGAAGGTAGTCTGTTGTCGAGATTTTTGTTACTCCAATGGATGGTAGCCTTGTCATTATGGAAGGTTGTCTGTCGTTGAGATTTCTATTACTCCAATGGATTATAGCCTTGTCATTATGGAAGGTAGTCTGTCATTATGGAAGGTAGTCTGTTGTCGAGATTTTTGTTATTCCAATGGATTGTAACCTTGTCATTATAAAAGGTAGTCTTTTGTCGATATTTTTGTTACTCCAATGGATGGTAGCCTTGTCATTATGGAAGGTAGTCTGTTGTCGATATTTTTGTTACTCCAATGGATGGTAGCCTTGTCATTATGGAAGGTTGTCTGTCGTTGAGATTTCTATTACTCCAATGGATTATAGCCTTGTCATTATGGAAGGTAGTCTGTTGTTCATATTTTTGTTACTCCAATGGGTAGTATCCTTGACATTATAGAAGGTAGTCTGTCATTATGGAAGGTAGTCTGTTGTCGAGATTTTTGTTATTCCAATGGATGGTAACCTTGTCATTATAAAAGGTAGTCTTTTGTCGAGATTTTTGTTACTCCAATGGATGGTAGCCTTGTAATTATTGAAGGTAGTCAGTTGTCGAGATTAATGTTACTCCAATGGATGGTAGCCTTGTCATTATGGAAGGTAGTCTGTCGTTGAGATTTCTGTTACTCCAATGGATTGTAGCCTTGTCATTATGGAAGGTAGTCTGTTGATTATATTTTTGTTACTCCAATGGATAGTAGCCTTGACATTATAGAAGGTAGTCTGTCATTATGGAAGGTAGTCTGTTATCTAGATTTTTGTTATTCCAATGGATGGTAACCTTGTCATTATAAAAGTGAGTCTTTTGTCGATATTTTTGTTACTCCAATGGATGGTAGCATTGTCATTATGGAAGGTAGTCTGTTGTCGATATTTTTGTTACTCCAATGGATGGTAGCCTTGTCATTATGGAAGGTTGTCTATCGTTGAGATTTCTATTACTCCAATGGATTATATCCTTGTCATTATGGAAGGTAGTCTGTTATTCAGATTTTTGTTACTCCAATGGATAGTAGCCTTGACATTATGGAAGGTAGTCTGTCATTATGGAAGGTATTCTGTTGTCGAGATTTTTGTAATTCCAATGCATGGTAACCTTGTCATTATAAAAGGTAGTCTTTTGTCGAGATTTTTGTTACTCCAATGGATGGTTGCCTTGTAATTATGGAAGGTAGTCTGTTGTCGAGATTTTTGTTACTCCAATGGATGGTAGCCTTGTCATTATGGAAGGTAGTCTGTCATTGAGATTTCTGTTACTCCAATGGATTGTAGCCTGGTAATTATGGAAGGTAGTCTGTTGTTTATATTTTTGTTACTCCAATGGATAGTAGCCTTGACATTATAGAAGGTAGTCTGTCATTATGGAAGGTAGTCTGTTGTCGAGATTTTTGTTATTCCAATGGATGGTAACCTTGTCATTATAAAAGGTAGTCTTTTGTCGATATTTTTGTTACTCCAATGGATGGTAGCATTGTCATTTTGGAAGGTAGTCTATTGTCGAGATTTGTTACTCCAATGGATGGTAGCCTTGTCATTATGGAAGGTTGTCTATCATTGAGATTTCTATTACTCCAATGGATTATAGCCTTGTCATTATGGAAGGTAGTCTGTTATTCAGATTTTTGTTACTCCACTGGATAGTAGCCTTGACATTATGGGAGGTAGTCTGTCATTATGGAAGGTAGTCTGTTATCGAGATTTTTGTTATTCCAATGTATGGTAACCTTGTCATTATAAAAGGTACTCTTTTGTCTAGATTTTTGTTACTCCAATGGATGGTAGCCTTGTCATTATGGAAGGTAGTCTGTTGTCGAGATTTTTGTTACTCCAATGGATGGTAGCCTTGTCATTATGGAAGGTAGTCTATCATTATGGAAGGTAGTCTATTGTCGAGATTTTTGTTATTCCAATGGATGGTAACCTTGTCATTATAAAAGGTAGTCTTTTGTCGATATTTTTGTTACTCCAATGGATGGTAGCATTGTCATTATGGAAGGTAGTCTGTTGTCGAGATTTTTGTTATTCCATTGGATGGTAACCTTGTCATTATAAAAGGTAGTCTTTTGTCGAGATTTTTGTTACTCCAATGGATGGTAGCCTTGTAATTATGGAAGGTAGTCTATTGTCGAGATTTTTGATACTAAATTGGATGGTAGCATTGTCATTATGGAAGGTATTCTGTTGTCGAGATTTGTTACTCCAATGGATGATAGCCTTGTCATTATGGAAGGTTGTCTATCGTTGAGATTTCTATTACTCCAATGGATTATAGCCTTGTCATTATGGAAGGTAGTCTGTTGTTCAGATTTTATTTACTCCAATAGATAGTGGCCTTGACATTATTGAAGGTAGTCTGTCATTATGGAAGGTAGTCTATTGTCGAGATTTTTGTTATTCCAATGTATGGTAACCTTGTCATTATAAAAGGTACTCTTTTGTCTAGATTTTTGTTACTCCATTGGATGGTTGCCTTGTCATTATGGAAGGTAGTCTGTTGTCGAGATTTTTGTTACTCCAATGGATGGTAGCCTTGTCATTATGGAAGGTTGTCTGTCGTTGAGATTTCTATTACTCCAATGGATTATAGCCTTGTCATTATGGAAGGTAGTCTGTTGTTCAGATTTTTGTTACTCCAATGAGTAGTAGCCTTGACATTATAGAAGGTAGTCTGTCATTATGGAAGGTAGTCTGCTGTCTAGATTTTTGTTATTCCAATGGATGGTAACCTTGTCATTATAAAAGGTAGTCTTTTGTCGATATTTTTTTTACTCCAATGGATGGTAGCATTGTCATTATGGAAGGTAGTCTGTTGTCGATATTTTTGTTACTCTAATGGATGGTAGCCTTATCATTATGGAAGGTTGTCTATCGTTGAGATTTCTATTACTCCAATGGATTATATCCTTGTCATTATAGAAGGTAGTCTGTTGTTCAGATTTTTGTTACTCTAATGGATAGTAGCCTTGACATTATGGAAGGTAGTCTGTCATTATGGAAGGTAGTCTGTTGTCGAGATTTTTGTTATTCCAATGGATGGTAACCTTGTCATTATAAAAGGTAGTCTTTTGTCGAGATTTTTGTTACTCCAATGGATGGTAGCCTTGTAATTATGGAAGGTAGTCAGTTGTCGAGATTTTTGTTACTCCAATGGATGGTAGCCTTGTCATTATGGAAGGTAGTCTGTCGTTGAGATTTCTGTTACTCCAATGGATTGTAGCCTGGTAATTATGGAAGGTAGTCTGTTGTTTAGATTTTTGTTACTCCAATGGATAGTAGCCCTGACATTATAGAAGGTAGTCTGTCATTATGGAAGGTAGTCTGTTGTCGAGATTTTTGTTATTCCAATGGATGGTAACCTTGTCATTATAAAAGGTAGTCTTTTGTCGATATTTTTGTTACTCCAATGGATGGTAGCATTGTCATTATGGAAGGTAGTCTATTGTCGAGATTTGTTACTCCAATGGATGGTAGCCTTGTCATTATGGAAGGTTGTCTATCATTGAGATTTCTATTACTCCAATGGATTATAGCCTTGTCATTATGGAAGGTAGTCTGTTATTCAGATTTTTGTTACTCCAATGGATAGTAGCCTTGACATTATGGAAGGTAGTCTGTCATTATGGAAGGTAGACTATTGTCGAGATTTTTGTTATTCCAATGTATGGTAACCTTGTCATTATAAAAGGTACTCTTTTGTCTTGATTTTTGTTACTCCAATGGATTGTAGCCTTGTCATTATGGAAGGTAGTCTGTTGTCGAGATTTTTGTTACTCCAATGGATGGTAGCCTTGTCATTATGGTAGGTTGTCTGTCGTTGAGATTTCTATTACTCCAATGGATTATAGCCTTGTCATTATGGAAGGTAGTCTGTTGTTCAGATTTTTGTTACTCCAATTAATAGTAGCCTTGATATTATGGAAGGTAGTATGTCATTATGGAAGGTAGTCTGTTGTCGAGATTTTTGTTATTCCAATGTATGGTAACCTTGTCATTATAAAAGGTACTCTTTTGTGTAGATTTTTGTTACTCCAATGGATGGTAGCCTTGTCATTATGGAAGGTAGTCTGTTGTCGAGATTTTTGTTACTCCAATGGATGGTAGCCTTGTCATTATGGAAGGTTGTCTGTCGTTGAGATTTCTATTACTCCAATGGATTATAGCCTTGTCATTATGGAAGGTAGTCTGTTGTTCAGATATTTGTTACTCCAATGGGTAGTAGCCTTGACATTATAGAAGGTAGTCTGTCATTATGGAAGGTAGTCTGTTGTCGAGATTTTTGTTATTCCAATGGATGGTAACCTTGTCATTGTAAAAGGTAGTCTTTTGTCGAGATTTTTGTTACTCCAATGGATGGTAGCCTTGTAATTATGGAAGGTAGTCTGTTGTCGAGATTTTTGATACTCCAATGGATGGTAGCCTTGTCATTATGAAATGTAATATGTCGTTGAGATTTCTGTTACTCCAATGGATTGTAGCCTTGTCATTATGGAAGGTAGTCTGTTGTCGAGATTTTTGTTATTCCAATGTATGGTAACCTTGTCATTATAAAAGGTATTCTTTTGTCGAGATTTTTGTTACTCCAATGGATGGTAGCCTTGTCATTATGGAAGGTAGTTTGTTGTCGAGATTTTTGTTACTCCAATGGATGGTAGCCTTGTCATTATGGAAGGTTGTCTGTCGTTGAGATTTCTATTACTCCAATGGATTATAGCCTTGTCATTATGGAAGGTAGTCTATTGTTCAGATTTTTGTTACTCCAATGGGTAGTAGCCTTGACATTATAGAAGGTAGTCTGTCATTATGGAAAGTAGTCTGTTGTCGAGATTTTTGTTATTCCAATGGATGGTAACCTTGTCAGTATAAAAGGTAGTCTTTTGTCGATATTTTTGTTACTCCAATGGATGGTAGCCTTGTCATTATGGAAGGTTGTCTATCATTGAGATTTCTATTACTCCAATGGATTATAGCCTTGTCATTATGGAAGGTAGTCTGTTATTCAGATTTTTGTTACTCCAATGGATAGTAGCCTTGACATTATGGAAGGTAGTCTGTCATTATGGAAGGTAGACTATTGTCGAGATTTTTGTTATTCCAATGTATGGTAACCTTGTCATTATAAAAGGTACTCTTTTGGCTTGATTTTTGTTACTCCAATGGATTGTAGCCTTGTCATTATGGAAGGTAGTCTGTTGTCGAGATTTTTGTTACTCCAATGGATGGTAGCCTTGTCATTATGGTAGGTTGTCTGTCGTTGAGATTTCTATTACTCCAATGGATTATAGCCTTGTCATTATGGAAGGTAGTCTGTTGTTCAGATTTTTGTTACTCCAATTAATAGTAGCCTTGATATTATGGAAGGTAGTATGTCATTATGGAAGGTAGTCTGTTGTCGAGATTTTTGTTATTCCAATGTATGGTAACGTTGTCATTATAAAAGGTACTCTTTTGTGTAGATTTTTGTTACTCCAATGGATGGTAGCCTTGTCATTATGGAAGGTAGTCTGTTGTCGAGATTTTTGTTACTCCAATGGATGGTAGCCTTGTCATTATGGAAGGTTGTCTGTCGTTGAGATTTCTATTACTCCAATGGATTATAGCCTTGTCATTATGGAAGGTAGTCTGTTGTTCAGATATTTGTTACTCCAATTGGTAGTAGCCTTGACATTATAGAAGGTAGTCTGTCATTATGGAAGGTAGTCTGTTGTCGAGATTTTTGTTATTCCAATGGATGGTAACCTTGTCATTATAAAAGGTAGTCTTTTGTCGAGATTTTTGTTACTCCAATGGATGGTAGCCTTGTAATTATGGAAGGTAGTCTGTTGTCGAGATTTTTGATACTCCAATGGATGGTAGCCTTGTCATTATGAAAGGTAGTCTGTCGTTGAGATTTATGTTACTTCAATGGATTGTAGCCTTGTCATTATGGAAGGTAGTCTGTTGTCGAGATTTTTGTTATTCCAATGGATGGTAACCTTGTCATTATAAAAGGTAGTCTTTTGTCGAGATTTTTGTTACTCCAATGGATGGTAGCCTTGTAATTATGCAAGGTAGTTTGTTGTCGAGATTTTTGTTACTCCAATGGATGGTAGCCTTGTCATTATGGAAGGTTGTCTGTCGTTGAGATTTCTATTACTCCAATGGATTATAGCCTTGTCATTATGGAAGGTAGTCTATTGTTCAGATTTTTGTTACTCCAATGGGTAGTAGCCTTGACATTATAGAAGGAAGTCTGTCATTATGGAAAGTAGTCTGTTGTCGAGATTTTTGTTATTCCAATGGATGGTAACCTTGTCATTATAAAAGGTAGTCTTTTGTCGAGATTTTTGTTACTCCAATGGATGGTAGCCTTGTAATTATGGAAGGTAGTCTGTTGTCGAGATTTTTGATACTCCAATGGATGGTAGCCTTGTCATTATGGAAGGTAGTCTGTCGTTGAGATTTCTGTTACTCCAATGGATTGTAGCCTTGTCATTATGGAAGGTAGTCTGTTGTTTAGATTTTTGTTACTCCAATGGATAGTAGCCTTGACATTATAGAAGGTAGTCTATCATTATGGAAGGTAGTCTATTGTCGAGATTTTTGTTATTCCAATGGATGGTAACCTTGTCATTATAAAAGGTAGTCTTTTGTGGAGATTTTTGTTACTCCAATGGATGGTAGCATTGTCATTATGGAAGGTAGTATGTTGTCGAGATTTTTGTTACTCCAATGGATGGTAGGCTTGTCATTATGGAAGGTTGTCTATCGTTGAGATTTCTATTACTCCAATGGATTATAGCTTCGTCATTATGGAAGGTAGTCTGTTGTTCAGATTTTTGTTACTCCAATGGATAGTAGCCTTGACATTATAGAAGGTAGTCTGTCATTATGGAAGGTAGTATGTTGTCGATATTTTTGTTATTCCAATGGATGGTGACCTTGTCATTATAAAAGGTAGTCTTTTGTCGAGATTTTTGTTACTCCAATGGATGGTAGCCTTGTCATTATGGAAGGTAGTCTGTTGTCGTGATTTTTGTTACTCCAATGGATGGTAGCCTTGTCATTATGGAAGGTAGTTTGTCGTTGAGATTTCTGTTACTCCAATGGATTGTAGCTTCGTCATTATGGAAGGTAGTCTGTTGTTCAGATTTTTGTTACTCCAATGGATAGTAGCCTTGACATTATAGAAGGTAGTGTGTCATTATGGAAGGTAGTCTGTTGTCGATATTTTTGTTATTCCAATGGATGGTAACCTTGTCATTATAAAATGTAGTCTTTTGTCGAGATTTTTGTTACTCTAATGGATGGTAGCCTTGTCATTATGGAAGGTAGTCTGTTGTCGAGATTTTTGATACTCCAATGGATGGTAGCCTTGTCATTATGGAAGGTAGTTTGTCGTTGAGATTTCTGTTACTCCAATGGATTGTAGCTTCGTCATTATGGAAGGTAGTCTGTTGTTCAGATTTTTGTTACTCCAATGGATAGTAGCCTTGACATTATAGAAGGTAGTCTGTCATTATGGAAGGTAGTATGTTGTCGATATTTTTGTTATTCCAATGGATGGTAACCTTGTCATTATAAAATGCAGTCTTTTGTCGAGATTTTTGTTACTCCAATGGATGGTAGCCTTGTCATTATGGAAGGTAGTCTATTGTCGAGATTTTTGTTACTCCAATGAATGGTATCCTTGTCATTATGGAAGGTTGTCTGTCGTTAAGATTTCTATTACTCCAATGGATTATAGCCTTGTCATTATGGAAGGTAGTCTGTTGTTCAGATTTTTGTTACTCCAATGGATAGTAGCCTTGACATTATAGAAGGTAGTGTGTCATTATGGAAGGTAGTCTGTTGTCGATATTTTTGTTATTCCAATGGATGGTAACCTTGTCATTATAAAAGGTAGTCTTTTGTCGAGATTTTTGTTACTCCAATGGATGGTAGCCTTGTAATTATGGAAGGTAGTCTGTTGTCGAGATTTTTGATACTCCAATGGATGGTAGCCTTGTCATTATGAAAGGTAGTCTGTCGTTGAGATTTATGTTACTTCAATGGATTGTAGCCTTGTCATTATGGAAGGTAGTCTGTTGTCGAGATTTTTGTTATTCCAATGTATGGTAACCTTGTCATTATAAAAGGTATTCTTTTGTCGAGATTTTTGTTACTCCAATGGATGGTAGCCTTGTCATTATGGAAGGTAGTCTGTTGTCGAGATTTTTGTTACTCCAATGGATGGTAGCCTTGTCATTATGGAAGGTTGTCTGTCGTTGAGATTTCTATTACTCCAATGGATTATAGCCTTGTCATTATGGAAGGTAGTCTATTGTTCAGATTTTTGTTACTCCAATGGGTAGTAGCCTTGACATTATAGAAGGTAGTCTGTCATTATGGAAAGTAGTCTGTTGTCGAGATTTTTGTTATTCCAATGGATGGTAACCTTGTCATTATAAAAGGTAGTCTTTTGTCGAGATTTTTGTTACTCCAATGGATGGTAGCCTTGTAATTATGGAAGGTAGTCTGTTGTCGAGATTTTTGATACTCCAATGGATGGTAGCCTTGTCATTATGGAAGGTAGTCTGTCGTTGAGATTTCTGTTACTCCAATGGATTGTAGCCTTGTCATTATGGAAGGTAGTCTGTTGTTTAGATTTTTGTTACTCCAATGGATAGTAGCCTTGACATTATAGAAGGTAGTCTATCATTATGGAAGGTAGTCTATTGTCGAGATTTTTGTTATTCCAATGGATGGTAACCTTGTCATTATAAAAGGTAGTCTTTTGTGGAGATTTTTGTTACTCCAATGGATGGTAGCATTGTCATTATGGAAGGTAGTATGTTGTCGAGATTTTTGTTACTCCAATGGATGGTAGGCTTGTCATTATGGAAGGTTGTCTATCGTTGAGATTTCTATTACTCCAATGGATTATAGCTTCGTCATTATGGAAGGTAGTCTGTTGTTCAGATTTTTGTTACTCCAATGGATAGTAGCCTTGACATTATAGAAGGTAGTCTGTCATTATGGAAGGTAGTATGTTGTCGATATTTTTGTTATTCCAATGGATGGTAACCTTGTCATTATAAAAGGTAGTCTTTTGTCGAGATTTTTGTTACTCCAATGGATGGTAGCCTTGTAATTATGGAAGGTAGTCTGTTGTCGAGATTTTTGATACTCCAATGGATGGTAGCCTTGTCATTATGGAAGGTAGTCTGTCGTTGAGATTTCTATTACTCCAATGGATTATAGCCTTGCCATTATGGAAGGTAGTCTGTTGTTCAGATTTTTGTTACTCCAATGGATAGTAGCCTTGACATTATGGAAGGTAGTCTGTCATTATGGAAGGTAGTCTGTTGTCGAGATTTTTGTTATTCCAATGGATGGTAACCTTGTCATTATAAAAGGTAGTCTTTTGTCGAGATTTTTGTTACTCCAATGGATGGTAGCCTTGTAATTATGCAAGGTAGTTTGTTGTCGAGATTTTTGTTACTCCAATGGATGGTAGCCTTGTCATTATGGAAGGTAGTCTGTCGTTGAGATTTCTGTTACTCCAATGGATTGTAGCTTCGTCATTATGGAAGGTAGTCTGTTGTTCAGATTTTTGTTACTCCAATGGATAGTAGCCTTGACATTATAGAAGGTAGTCTTTCATTATGGAAGGTAGTATGTTGTCGATATTTTTGTTATTCCAATGGATGGTAACCTTGTCATTATAAAAGGTAGTCTTTTGTCGAGATTTTTGTTACTCCAATGGATGGTAGCCTTGTCATTATTGAAGGTAGTCTGTTGTCGAGATTTTTGTTACTCCAATGGATGGTAGCCTTGTCATTATGGAAGGTTGTCTGTCGTTAAGATTTCTATTACTCCAATGGATTATAGCCTTGTCATTATGGAAGGTAGTCTGTTGTTCAGATTTTTGTTACTCCAATGGATAGTAGCCTTGACATTATAGAAGGTAGTGTGTCATTATGGAAGGTAGTCTGTTGTCGATATTTTTGTTATTCCAATGGATGGTAACCTTGTCATTATAAAATGTAGTCTTTTGTCGAGATTTTTGTTACTTTAATGGATGGTAGCCTTGTCATTATGGAAGGTAGTCTGTAAACGAGATTTTTGTTACTCCAATGGATGGTAGCCTTGTCATTATGGAAGGTTGTCTGTCGTTAAGATTTCTATTACTCCAATGGATTATAGCCTTGTCATTATGGAAGGTAGTCTGTTGTTCAGATTTTTGTTACTCCAATGGGTAGTAGCCTTGACATTATGGAAGGTAGTCTGTCATTATGGAAGGTAGTCTGTTGTCGAGATTTTTGTTATTCCAATGGATGGTAACCTTGTCATTATAAAAGTTAGTCTTTTGTCGAGATTTTTGTTACTCCAATGGATGGTAGCCTTGTAATTATGGAAGGTAGTCTGTTTTCGAGATTTTTGTTACTCCAATGGATGGTAGCCTTGTCATTATGGAAGGTAGTCTGTCGTTGAGATTTCTGTTACTCCAATGGATTGTAGCTTCGTCATTATGGAAGGTAGTCTGTTGTTCAGATTTTTGTTACTCCAATGGATAGTAGCCTGGACATTATAGAAGGTAGTCTGTCATTATGGAAGGTAGTATGTTGTCGATATTTTTGTTATTCCAATGGATGGTAACCTTGTCATTATAAAAGGTAGTCTTTTGTCGAGATTTTTGTTACTCCAATGGATGGTAGCCTTGTCATTATGGAAGGTTGTCTGTTGTTCAGATTTTTGTTACTCCAATGGATAATAGCCTTGACATTATAGAAGGTAGTGTGTCATTATGGAAGGTAGTCTGTTGTCGATATTTTTGTTATTCCAATGGATGGTAACCTTGTCATTATAAAATGTAGTCTTTTGTCGAGATATTTGTTACTCCAATGGATGGTAGCCTTGTCATTATGGAAGGTAGTCTGTTGTCGAGATTTTTGTTATTCCAATGGATGGTAGCCTTGTCATTATGGAAGGTTATCTATCGTTAAGATTTCTATTACTCCAATGGATTATAGCCTTGTCATTATGGAAGGTAGTCTGTTGTTCAGATTTTTGTTACTCCAATGGGTAGTAGCCTTGACATTATGGAAGGTAGTCTGTCATTATGGAAGGTAGTCTGTTGTCGAGATTTTTGTTATTCCAATGGATGGTAACCTTGTCATTATAAAAGTTAGTCTTTTGTCGAGATTTTTTTTACTCCAATGGATGGTAGCCTTGTAATTATGGAAGGTAGTCTGTTGTCGAGATTTTTGTTACTCCAATGGATGGTAGCCTTGTCATTATGGAAGGTAGTCTGTCGTTGAGATTTCTGTTACTCCAATGGATTTTAGCCTTGTCATTATGGAAGGTAGTCTGTTGTTTAGATTTTTGTTACTCCAATGGATAGTAGCCTTGACATTATAGAAGGTAGTGTGTCATTATGGAAGGTAGTCTGTTGTCGAGATATTTGTTATTCCATTGGATGGTAACCTTGTCATTATAAAAGGTAGTCTTTTGTCGATATTTTTGTTACTCCAATGGATGGTAGCATTGTCATTATGGAAGGTAATCTGTTGTCAAGATTTTTGTTACTCCAGTGGATGGTAGCCTTGTCATTATGGAAGGTTGTCTATCGTTGAGATTTCTATTACTCCAATGGATTATAGCCTTGTCATTATGGAAGGTAGTCTGTTGTTCAGATTTTTTTTACTCCAATGGATAGTAGCCTTGACATTATGGAATGTAGTATGTCATTATGGAAGGTAGTCTGTTGTCGAGATTTTTGTTATTCTAATGGATGGTAACCTTATCATTATAAAAGGTAGTCTTTTGTCGAGATTTTTGTTACTCCAATGGATGGTAGCCTTGTAATTATGGAAGGTAGTTTGTTGTCGAGAGTTTTGTTACTCCAATGGATGGTAGCCTTGTCATTATGGAAGGTAGTCTGTCGTTGAGATTTCTGTTACTCCAATGGATTGTAGCCTCGTCATTATGGAAGGTAGTCTGTTGTTCAGATTTTTGTTACTCCAATGGATAGTAGCCTTGACATTATAGAAGGTAGTCTGTCATTATGGAAGGTAGTATGTTGTCGATATTTTTGTTATTCCAATGGATGGTAACCTTGTCATTATGAAAGGTAGTCTTTTGTCGAGATTTTTGTTACTCCAATGGATGGTAGCCTTGTCATTATGGAAGGTAGTCTGTTGTCGAGATTTTTGTTACTCCAATGGATGGTCGCCTTGTAATTATGGAAGGTTGTCTGTCGTTAAGATTTCTATTACTCCAATGGATTATAGCCTTGTCATTATGGAAGGTAGTCTGTTGTTCAGATTTTTGTTACTCCAATGGATAGTAGCCTTGACATTATGGAAGGTAGTCTGTCATTATGTAAGGTAGTCTGTTGTCGAGATTTTTGTTATTCCAATGGATGGTAATCTTGTCATTATAAAAGGTAGTCTTTTGTCGAGATTTTTGTTACTCCAATCGATGGTAGCCTTGTAATTATGGAAGGTAGTTTGTTGTCGAGATTTTTGTTACTCCAATGGATGGTAGCCTTGTCATTATGGAAGGTAGTCTGTCGTTGAGATTTCTGTTACTCCAATGGATTGTAGCCTCGTCATTATGGAAGGTAGTCTGTTGTTCAGATTTTTGTTACTCCAATGGATAGTAGCCTTGACATTATAGAAGGTAGTCTGTCATTATGGAAGGTAGTATGTTGTCGATATTTTTGTTATTCCAATGGATGGTAACCTTGTCATTATGAAAGGTAGTCTGTTGTCGAGATTTTTGTTACTCCAATGGATGGTAGCCTTGTCATTATGGAAGGTAGTCTGTTGTCGAGATTTTTGTTACTCCAATGGATGGTCGCCTTGTTATTATGGAAGGTTGTCTGTCGTTAAGATTTCTATTACTCCAATGGATTATAGCCTTGTCATTATGGAAGGTAGTCTGTTGTTCAGATTTTTGTTACTCCAATGGATAGTAGCCTTGACATTATGGAAGGTAGTCTGTCATTATGGAAGGTAGTCTGTTGTCGCGATTTTTGTTATTCCAATGGATGGTAACCTTGTCATTATAAAAGGTAGTCTTTTGTCTAGATTTTTGTTACTCCAATCGATGGTAGCCTTGTCATTATGGAAGGTAGTTTGTTGTCGAGATTTTTGTTACTCCAATGGAATGGTAGCCTTGTCATTATGGAAGGTTGTCTGTCGTTGATATTTCTATTACTCCAATGGATTATAGCCTTGTCATTGTGAAAGGTAGTTTGTTGTTTAGATTTTTGTTACTCCAATGGATAGTAGCCTTGACATTATGGAAGGTAGTCTGTCATTATGGAAGGTAGTCTGTTGTCGAGATTTTTGTTATTCCAATGGATGGTAACCTTATCATTATAAAAGGTAGTCTTTTGTCGAGATTTTTGTTACTCCAATGGATGGTAGCCTTGTAATTATCAGAAGGTAGTCTGTTGTTGTGATTTTTGTTACTCCAATGGATGGTAGCCTTGTCATTATGGAAGATAGTCTGTCGTTGAGATTTTTGTTACTCCAATGGATTGTAGCCTTGTCATTATGGAAGGTAGTCTGTTGTTCAGATTTTTGTTACTCCAATGGATAGTAGCCTTGACATTATAGAAGGTAGTCTTTCATTATGGAAGGTAGTCTGTTGTCGATATTTTTGTTATTCCAAATGATGGTAACCTTGTCATTATAAAATGTAGTGTTTTGTCGAGATTTTTGTTACTCCAATGGATGGTAGCCTTGTCATTATGGAAGGTAGTCTGTTGTCGAGATTTTTGTTACTCCAATGGATGGTAGGCTTGTCATTATGGAAGGATGTCTGTCGTTAAGATTTCTATTACTCAAATGGATTATAGCCTTGTCATTATGGAAGATAGTTTGTTGTTCAGATTTTTGTTACTCCAATGGGTAGTAGCCTTGACATTATGGAAGGTAGTCTGTCATTATGGAAGGTAGTTTGTTGTCGAGATTTTTGTTATTCCAATGGATGGTAACCTTGCCATTATAAAAGTTAGTCTTTTGTGGAGATTTTAATTACTCCAATGGATGGTAGCCTTGTAATTATGGAAGGTAGTCTGTTGTCGAGATTTTTGTTACTCCAATGGATGGTAGCCTTGTCATTATGGAAGGTAGTCTGTCGTTGAGATTTCTGTTACTCCAATGGATTGTAGCCTTGTCATTATGGAAGGTAGTCTGTTGTTTAGATTTTTGTTACTCCAATGGATAGTAGCCTTGACATTATAGAAGGTAGTCTGTCATTATGGAAGGTAGTCTGTTGTCGAGATTTTTGTTATTCCAATGGATGGTAACCTTGTCATTATAAAAGGTAGTCTTTTATCGATATTTTTGTTACTCCAATGGATGGTAGCCTCGTCATTATGAAAGGTAGTCTGTTGTCGAGATTTGTTACTCCAATGGATGATAGCCTTGTCATTATGGAAGGTTGTCTATTGTTGAGATTTCTATTACTCCAATGGATTATAGCCTTGTCATTATGGAAGGTAGTCTGTTGTTCAGGTTTTTGTTACTCCAATGGATAGTAGCCTTGACATTATGGAAGGTAGTCTGTTATTATGGAAGGTAGTCTGTTGTCGAGATTTTTGTTATTCCAATGTATGGTAACCTTGTCATTATAAAAGGTAGTCTTTTGTCGAGATTTTTGTTACTCCAATGGATGGTAACCTTGTAATTATGGAAGGTAGTCTGTTGTCGTGATTTTTGTTACTCCAATGGATGGTAGCCTTGTCATTATGGAAGATAGTCTATCGTTGAGATTTTTGTTACTCCAATGGATTGTAGCCTTGTCATTATGGAAGGTAGTCTGTTGTTCAGATTTTTGTTACTCCAATGGATAGTAGCCTTGACATTTTAGAAGGTAGTCGGTCATTATGGAAGGTAGTCTGTTGTCGATGCTTTTGTTATTCCAATGGATGGTAACCTTGTCATTATAAAATGTAGTGTTTTGTCGAGATTTTTGTTACTCCAATGGATGGTAGCCTTGTCATTATGGAAGGTAGTTTGTTGTAGAGATTTTTGTTACTCCAATGGATGGTAGCCTTGTCATTATGGAAGGTTGTCTGTCGTTAAGATTTCTATTACTCCAATGGATTATAGCCTTGTCATTATGGAAGGTAGTTTGTTGTTCAGATTTTTGTTACTCCAATGGGTAGTAGCCTTGACATTATGGAAGGTAGTCTGTCATTATGGAAGGTAGTTTGTTGTCGAGATTTTTGTTATTCCAATGGATGGTAACCTTGCCATTATAAAAGTTAGTCTTTTGTCGAGATTTTAATTACTCCAATGGATGGTAGCCTTGTAATTATGGAAGGTAGTCTGTTGTCGAGATTTTTGTTACTCCAATGGATGGTAGCCTTGTCATTATGGAAGGTAGTCTGTCGTTGAGATTTATGTTACTCCAATGGATTGTAGCCTTGTCATTATGGAAGATAGTCTGTCGTTGAGATTTTCGTTACTCCAATGGATTGTAGCCTTGTCATTATGGAAGGTAGTCTGTTGTTCATATTTTTGTTACTCCAATGGATAGTAGCCTTGACATTATAGAAGGTAGTCTTTCATTATGGAAGGTAGTCTGTTGTCGATATTTTTGTTATTCCAATGGATGGTAACCTTGTCATTATAAAATGTAGTGTTTTGTCGAGATTTTTTTTAGTCCAATGGATGGTAGCCTTTTCATTATGGAAGGTAGTCTGTTGTCGAGATTTTTGTTACTACAATGGATGGTAGCCTTGTCATTATGGAAGGTTGTCTGTCGTTAAGATTTCTATTACTCCAATGGATTATAGCCTTGTAATTATGGAAGGTAGTTTGTTGTTCAGATTTTTGTTACTCCAATAGGTAGTAGCCTTGACATTATGGAAGGTAGTCTGTCATTATGGAAGGTAGTTTGTTGTCGAGATTTTTGTTATTCCAATGGATGGTAACCTTGCCATTATAAAAGTTAGTCTTTTGTCGAGATTTTAATTACTCCAATGGATGGTAGCCTTGTAATTATGGAAGGTAGTCTGTTGTCGAGATTTTTGTTACTCCAATGGATGGTAGCCTTGTCATTATGGAAGGTAGTCTGTCGTTGAGATTTCTGTTACTCCAATGGATTGTAGCCTTGTCATTATGGAAGGTAGTCTGTTGTTCAGATTTTTGTTACTCCAATGGATAGTAGCCTTGACATTATGGAAGGTAGTCTGTTATTATGGAAGGTAGTCTGTTGTCGAGATTTTTGTCATTCCAATTTATGGTAACCTTGTCATTATAAAAGGTAGTATTTTGTCGAGATTTTTGTTACTCCAATGGATGGTAGCCTTGTCATTATGGAAGGTAGTCTGTTGTCGAGATTATTGTTACTCCAATGGATGGTAGCCTTGTAATTATGGAAGGTAGTCTATTGTCGTGATTTTTGTTACTCCAATGGATGGTAGCCTTATCATTTTGGAAGGTAGTCTGTCGTTGAGATTTCTGTTACTCCAATGGATTGTAGCCTTGTCATTATGGAAGGTAGTCTGTTGTTCAGATTTTTGTTACTCCAATGGATAGTAGCCTTGACATTATGGAAGGTAGTCTGTTATTATGGAAGGTAGTCTGTTGTCGAGATTTTTGTTATTCCAATGTATGGTAACCTTGTCATTATAAAAGGTAGTATTTTGTTGAGATTTTTGTTACTCCAATGGATGGTAGCCTTGTCATTATGGAAGGTAGTCTGTTGTCGAGATTATTGTTACACCAATGGATGGTAGCCTTGTAATTATGGAAGGTAGTATGTCGTTGAGATTTCTGTTACTCCAATGGATTGTAGCCTTGTCATTATGGAAGGTAGTCGGTTGTTCAGATTTTTGTTACTCCAATGGATAATAGCCTTGACATAATGGAAGGTAGTCTGTCATTATGGAAGGTAGTCTGTTGTCGAGATTTTTTTTATTCCAATGGATGCTAACCTTGTCATTATGGAAGGTAGTCTATTTTCGAGATTTTTGTTACTCCAATGGATGGTAGCCTTGTAATTATGGAAGGTAGCCTGTTGTTGAGATTTTTGTTACTCCAATGGATGGTAGCCTTGTCATTATGGAAGGTTGTCTATCGTTGAGATTTCTGTTACTCTAATGGATGGTAGCATTGTCATTATGGAAGGTAGTCTGTTGTTCAGATTTTTGTTACTCCAATGGATAGTAGCCTTGACATTATGGAAGGTAGTCTGTTATTATGGAAGGTAGTCTGTTGTCAGATTTTTGTTATTCCAATGTATAGTAACCTTGTCATTATAAAAGGTAGTATTTTGTCGAGATTTTTGTTACTCCAATGGATGGTAGCCTTGTCATTATGGAAGGTAGTCTGTTGTCGAGATTATTGTTACTCCAATGGATGGTAGCCTTGTAATTATGGAAGGTTGTCTGTTGTCGTGATTTTTGTTACTCCAATGGATGGTAGCCTTGTCATTATGGAAGATAGTCTGTCGTTGAGATTTTCGTTACTCCAATGGATTGTAGCCTTGTCATTATGGAAGGTAGTCTGTTGTTCAGATTTTTGTTACTCCAATGGATAGTAGCCTTGACATTATAGAAGGTAGTCTTTCATTATGGAAGGTAGTCTGTTGTCGATATTTTTGTTATTCCAATGGATGGTAACCTTGTCGTTATAAAATGTAGTGTTTTGTCGAGATTTTTGTTACTCCAATGGATGGTAGCCTTGTCATTATGGAAGGTAGTTTGTTGTCGAGATTTTTGTTACTCCAATGGATGGTAGCCTTGTCATTATGGAAGGTTGTCTGTCGTTAATATTTCTATTACTCCAATGGATTATAGCCTTGTCATTATGGAAGGTAGTTTGTTGTTCAGATTTTTGTTACTCCAATGGGTAGTAGCCTTGACATTATGGAAGGTAGTCTGTCATTATGGAAGGTAGTGTGTTGTCGAGATTTTTGTTATTCCAATGGATGGTAACCTTGCCATTATAAAAGTTAGTCTTTTGTCGAGATTTTAATTACTCCAATGGATGGTAGCCTTGTAATTATGGAAGGTAGTCTGTTGTCAAGATTTTTGTTACTCCAATGGATGGTAGCCTTGTCATTATGGAAGGTAGTCTTTCGTTGAGATTTCAGTTACTCCAATGGATTGTAGCCTTGTCATTATGGATGGTAGTCTGTTGTTTAGATTTTTGTTACTCCAAGGGATAGTAGCCTTGACATTATAGAAGGTAGTCTGTCATTATGGAAGGTAGTCTGTTGTCGAGATTTTTGTTATTCCAATGGATGGTAAACTTGTCATTATAAAAGGTAGTCTTTTGTCGATATTTTTGTTACTCCAATGGATGGTAGCCTTGTCATTATGAAAGGTAGTCTGTTGTCGAGATTTGTTACTCCAATGGATGATAGCCTTGTCATTATGGAAGGTTGTCTATTGTTGAGATTTCTATTACTCCAATGGATTATAGCCTTGTCATTATGGAAGGTAGTCTATTGTTCAAATTTTTGTTACTCCAATGGATAGTAGCCTTGACATTATGGAAGGTAGTCTGTTATTACGGAAGGTAGTATGTTGTCGAGATTTTTGTTATTCCAATGTATGGTAACCTTGTCATTATAAAAGGTAGTATTTTGTCGAGATTTTTGTTACTCCAATGGATGGTAGCCTTGTCATTATGGAAGGTAGTCTGTTGTTTAGATTTTTGTTACTCCAATGGATAGTAGCCTTGACATTATAGAAGGTAGTCTGTCATTATGGAAGGTAGTCTGTTGTCGAGATTTTTGTTATTCCAATGGATGGTAACCATGTCATTATAAAAGGTAGTCTTTTGTCGATATTTTTATTACTCCAATGGATGGTAGCCTTGTCATTATGGAAGGTAGTCTGTTGTCGAGATTTGTTACTCCAATGGATGGTAGCCTTGTCATTATGGAAGGTTGTCTGTCGTTGAGATTTCTATTACTCCAATGGATTAAAGCCTTGTCATTATGGAAGGTAGTCGGTTGTTCAGATTTTTGTTACTCCAATGAATTGTAGCCTTGACATTATGGAAGGTAGTCTGTCATTATGGAAGGTAGTCTATTGTCGAGATTTTTTTTATTCCAATGGATGGTAACCTTGTCATTATAAAAGGTAGTCTTTTGTCGAGATTTTTGTTACTCCAATGGATGGTAGCCTTGTAATTATGGAAGGTAGTCTGTTGTCGAGATTTTTTTTACTCCAATGGATGGTAGACTTGTCATTATGGAAGGTAGTCTATCGTTGAGATTTCTGTTACTCTAATGGATTGTAGCCTTGTCATTATGGAAGGTAGTCTGTTGTTTAGATTTTTGTTACTCCAATGGATAGTAGCCTTGACATTATAGAAGGTAGTCTGTCATTATGGAAGGTAGTCTATTGTCGAGATTTTTGTTATTCCAATGGATGGTAACCTTGTCATTATAAAAGGTTGTCTTTTGTTGATATTTTTGTTACTCCAATGGATGGTAGCATTGTCATTATGAAAGGTAGTCTGTTGTCGAGATTTTTGTTACTCCAATGGATGGTAGCCTTGTCATTATGGAAGGTTGTCTATCGTTGAGATTTCTATTACTCCAATGGATTATAGCCTTGTCATTATAGAAGGTAGTCTGTTGTACAGATTTTTTTTACTCCAATGGATAGTAGCCTTGACAATATGGAAGGTAGTCTGTCATTATGGAAGGTAGTCTGTTGTCGAGATTTTTGTTATTCCAATGGATGGTAACCTTGTCATTATAAAAGGTAGTCTTTTGTCGATATTTTTGTTACTCCAATGGATGGTAGCCTTGTAATTATGGAAGGTAGTTTGTTGTCGAGATTTTTGTTACTCCAATGGATGGTAGCCTTGTCATTATGGAAGGTAGTCTGTCGTTGAGATTTCTGTTACTCCAATGGATTGTAGCCATGTCATTATGGAAGGTAGTCTGTTGTTTAGATTTTTGTTACTCCAATGGATAGTAGCCTTGACATTATAGAAGGTAGTCTGTCAATATGGAAGGTAGTATGTTGTCGATATTTTTGTTATTCTAATGGATGCTAACCTTGTCATTATAAAAGGTAGTCTTTTGTCGACATTTTTGTTACTCCAATGGATGGTAGCCTTGTCATTATGGAAGGTAGTCTGTTGTCGAGATTTTTGTTACTCCAATGGATGGTAGCCTTGTCATTATGGAAGGTTGTTTGTCTTTAATATTTCTATTACTCTAATGGATTATAGCCTTGTCATTATGGAAGGTAGTCGGTTGTTCAGATTTTTGTTACTCCAATGGATAGTAGCCTTGACATTAGTGAAGGTAGTCTGTCATTATGGAAGGTAGTCTGTTGTCGATATTTTTTTTATTCAAATGGATGGTAACCTTGTCATTATAAAAGGTAGTCTTTTGTCGAGATTTTTGTTACTCCAATGGATGGTAGCCTTGTAATTATGGAAGGTAGTCTGTTGTCGAGATTTTAGTTACTCCAATGGATGGTAGACTTGTCATTATGGAAGGTAGTCTGTCGTTGAGATTTCTGTTACTCTAATGGATTGTAGCCTTGTCATTATGGAAGGTAGTCTGTTGTTTAGATTTTTGTTACTCCAATGGATAGTAGCCTTGAAATTATAGAAGGTAGTCTGTCATTATGGAAGGTAGTCTATTGTCGAGATTTTTGTTATTCCAATGGATGGTAACCTTGTCATTATAAAAGGTAGTCTTTTGTCGATATTTTTGTTACTCCAATGGATGGTAGCATTGTCATTATGGAAGGTAGTCTGTTGTCGAGATTTTTGTTACTCCAATGGATGGTAGCCTTGTCATTATGGAAAGTTGTCTATCGTTGAGATTTCTATTACTCCAATAGATTATAGCCTTGTCATTATGGAAGGTAGTCTGTTGTAAAGATTTTTGTTACTCCAATGGATAGTAGCCTTGACATTATGGAAGGTAGTCTGTCATTATGGAAGGTAGTCTGTTGTCGAGATTTTTGTTATTCCAATGGATGGTAACCTTGTCATTATAAAAGGTAGTCTTTTGTCGAGATTTTTGTTACTCCAATGGATAGTAGCCTTGTAATTATGGAAGGTAGTTTGTTGTCGAGATTTTTGTTACTCCAATGGATGTTAGCCTTGTCATTATGGAAGGTAGTCTGTCGTTGAGATTTCTGTTACTCCGATGGATTGTAGCCATGTCATTATGGAAGGTAGTCTGTTGTTTAGATTTTTGTTACTCCAATGGATAGTAGCCTTGACATTATAGAAGGTAGTCTCTCAATATGGAAGGTAGTATGTTGTCGATATTTTTGTTATTCCAATGGATGGTAACCTTGTCATTATAAAAGGTAGTGTTTTGTCGACATTTTTGTTACTCCAATGGATGGTAGCCTTGGCATTATGGAAAGTAGTCTGTTGTCGAGATTTTTGTTACTCCAATGGATGGTAGTGAAGGGGTGAAAAACACAAGAAGGGGGGGTTGAATTGTAAAACTGAAATCTTAAAGCAATTGACAAGATATTTTTATCCTGGTTCGTTTGATCTCAAACTACTCCAGTCCACCCGTCAAGGTGATTTCGCCTCTCTCCAACGAGGTCTTAATTCACTATATTCAACTGAATATTACAGACTGCTTTAACAACTACTAAAGCCTTCTTGATTCAAACCACAATCCGGTTTGTCAAGGCAACACTTTCTTACAAAGGTATAAAACAATGTGTGTGAATGTTTTCTACAAAA
This sequence comes from Vicia faba, assembly GCA_948472305.1. Lineage (NCBI taxonomy): Eukaryota > Viridiplantae > Streptophyta > Magnoliopsida > Fabales > Fabaceae > Vicia > Vicia faba. Next base: position 560,848,608 of record OX451739.1, read on the forward strand.
CTTTATCACAACTGTGATGTATACACAAATTAAGCTTAGAAACTAGATTGCTAAACACTAATGGAGTATCAGAGTTTGTTGGTTTAGCAAAACTGGTAGATGAAGATTATGGTTCAGCTTTGTGCGTGTAGAGATTTGGAGAGCATTAGCCATTATAATCTTCGAAGCCTTGTTTATATAGCACTTGAGAAGATGAACGTTGAATGCAATATTCTTGATTCAATGCTAATAACAAGCTTTCCTTTTTGAGCAGATCTTGTCTAGAATGAGGCCGTTGGAATTAATTAGCGTTCAATGCACAGTACCGTTGCTTCTTCAATGCACGTTCTGGCTTGGCTCATTCTGATTCTGCTTCGCTGCTGATGAACTATTGTTTTTGTATCAGAGTGTTTACGCGCAGTTCTGTTCATCAAGCTTCAGCATGTACGTGAGTTGATCATCTGATCTTGACGTTCTGATTCAGCAACTTCTGATGCTGGTGTATGAAATCAAATTCTGATGCTGAACAAGTGATCTTGCTTATTTTAATCAGCATATCTGCAAGTCAGAGCATAGTAATTTTAGGCAGCATATAGTTCAAACATGAAACATATAAATACTATATCTTTTCACTTTGTTATCATCAAAACTCAAATATAGGGTAGTAGATTCAAACATTGTTCTAACAATCTCCCCCTTTTTGATGATGACAAAAACTAGATATTTTAAATGAAAAATAACGTGAAAAGGTATCTGGGAAATGTTTCAGAGTTTAAGAAGTAAGGAGAAATCAGAGTTAAGAGATACTCCCCCTGAGTTTGTTACTTCCCTTTGATATGCGTGTTCTTCAGGATCAGATCTTTTTCTTTCTTTGAACATCAGATTATCAGAGTCTTTGACTTATCAGAAAGCAGAGCTTCAGAGCTTTTCCTGTCAGAGCTTTGCTTTGGATCAGAGTGTTGGGACGATCAGAACTTCATATTTGATCAGAGCAACATTGATCAGAGCTTCTACGTTTTGATTAGAGCTTCTAGTCTTCATAGTGTTCAGGAGCTTCTTTGTGCCTGTAGACTTAAGACAAAAACAGAAAAACATTTCAAGTAATAGAGTTAGAATGTTTGAGAATTTCTGTCTAGTTAGCCGTTATTGATTTTAAATATCATTCTTGTTCTCCCCCTTTTTGTCAGCAATCAAAAAGTGTTGGTGATGTGCTAAAACAATTTGATCAGAAAAACTAATTATATTAAAATAGTTCAGAATCAGAGCAAAATAGCATTACAAAACATAGTCAAAATAGTACATGAGAGAATGAAGAAAACAAAAAAGTTATGCATGAAAAAGATTTAAGGTTGAGGGGGCATGCGTGAGAACAGGCTTTCCAGCATTGCTTGAATCTTTTCAGAAGTTTCATTCTGCTTCTGAACCATGTTGACAACAGTGTCAATCTTGCTGTCCTGAACATCCATTCTTGCCTTCATCTTCTGATCATTGTCGTCCATCCGCTGCTGGAGACGCAAGTCATTCAGCCTTAGTTCTTCCAGAGCCTGCCTGTCCAAGGCAGCTTGAGAACTTTCAGAAGGAGGAGGCTTCTCAGAACTTTCAGCCACATCTTCTGCTTGACTTTCAGCCTGAATGGTCTTGTCTTCTTCTGATGGTTGCACCTGTGCAGCTTGCTCTTTCTCCAACCAAGATTCACTGTCCAGAGGAAGCACAACTTCTTGAGGCAGCTGACTCTCAACTTCCTTCAGCAGCTTGCTGAAGTTCTGTTGAGCCTGCTCATAGTTGACGTCCTGCAGCTTGAGGGCTTCAGCACGAACCCATACTCTGAACTGTGACCAGAGCTGATCAGAAGCAGCTGGGTCAATCATCCCAGGACAGACTTGCTTCAAAGAAGCAATCCATTGCAGCATACCTGTTTCAAAATTCAAAATACCAGAGCCAACATCTGGTTGCTTTGGTTTGGGGATGGAAATTTTGTGTCTTAGATCAGCAAGACGTTCAAGACTTGTTAAGTCAATGAAAGTTCTGCTGGGGTTTTCAGAGGTTTGCTGAGGGGCTGTTTGTTTTGGAGGAAGGGTATCAGAATCAGAGTCAGATATTTCTATTGGAGTGGTCGGAGTTTTTGGAGGTGTTGATTCTAATGAGGATGGCAACTGGGGCCTGACAATGGTGGTTCCACATGGCAATTGGATTGCCAACGGTGAAGGTTGAGGTGAGTGAGGGTCAGAATGATGAGGAGAAGGGGTTTCATAGTGGTGAAACTCTTGTTGTGGTGAAGGTGGATTATTTTCTGGTTGAGGAGGTGGAATCTCTGATTGCTCAGGGATCAGAGGTTCTTCTGTGAGTGGTTGTTGTTGTTGTGGTTCTGGTTCAGGTTGTGGTTTTGGTTGTGGAGGAGGAATATTTAGTGGTTCAGAATGTGGTTGAGCAGAAGTATGTTCACGCTCAATATCAGCTAGCACTCTATCAAGTGCTGGTGTTGTTGAAACAGTTGGTTGTTTGGGAATTTTGATTCTGGGTCTTCTGAGTAGTAAGGCCTCAGAAGGATCTTCTGGTATGGTTTCATCAATGGTAGGGATTGGGATTGATATTCTGTGAGAGGTTTGAGGAGGGGCAGCAGATGTTGGAATAGTAGATGAAATTGAAATAGGGGCAGCAGATGAAATACCTCTTTTCTTTGGAGTCTGCTGAGACGATCCTTCTGCTGGTGCTTTCCTCTTCTTTGTCTTCTTCTGAGTCACTTCAGGTTGGGGTTGACTCAGATCTTTGATCTTCAGCTTTGAACCTGTATCTTCTGCCTTGTACGTATCTGGATACTTGAGAAACATATCTGATTTGGATTCCATTTCAGAAAATATTGGAAAATCACTCAGAGGCACTCTTCTGCTGGAGATATCAGCAGTTGAAGTAGCTCTAGGTTCCTTCTTAATATTTTCTATCAGCTTCATCTTTTTCAGGTTCTTAGCGTTCAGCGGTTTTCCAACAGTTGGTTCCATAGTGCTCAGCACTTGAGCTTCGCTCAGATACTCTATCAGCTTATTCTCTGTCAGAATATCTGATATGAGCCTTCCAAACGGTATCCAGTCCCTTTTGGTCCTTTCTTCTTCTCTTGTCTCTTTCACACTGGTCTTGAGATGGTTGAACAGGAAGTGTGCCAGATTGATCTTCACCCTCTGATCAATAAAGTAGATCAGAAACTGCTGATCCACGTTTATATAATCAGGAGAGCTTGTTGGCTTCCTGTGATTGAAGCAGCCCAGAACAATCTTGGCCCATACTCTGCAGTGATCCTTCAGATCCTTAATTTTGCTGCTGGGCATTCCAAGAGTGAAAATTCTGTTGGCTACCACACCTATATCAGGGCATCTTTCAGCCATGTCCACACAACGGACTCCACCACCAGTTTGACCGATTAGCCTAGCAATGAGGTCTTCAGAAATTACAATCTTCTTTCCCATGACAGAAGAGATGACTAGATATTTGGAAACCTTGGCGTGAATCCAAAATTCCTTGACAAGCTCTGGGAAGGTTGGTCCAACCAACCTATCAAAATACCTCTCCCACTTTTGAGCCCTAATTTCCTCAGTTAGGTCAAATCCATTATCCTTCAAACTTTCGAAGTCGATGATTAACTCAGAGAGAACTTCAAGATTCTTTACCGGTGTGAGAAGAGTTCTGATAGGCACCTGATATTGTTCAGAGGTTTCTTTCTTCTGATTGCCTGCAGAAATGCTGGAGGATGCCATTGTTCTCACTAAAAAGCTTTGAGAATGGTTTGAGAGAAAAAGGTTTGAAGGAGATAAACTCAGAAATATGCAGAGAATACTTGAATGATTATGAGAAAGCGTAAAGAATAAGAGTGAAGGATTAGTGTGTTTAAATAGAGTTTTCAAAAATTATTTTTGAAAAATTAAACGTTTTTAAGAGAGAGAAAAAAATAATGATTGCCATTAACAAGCGTGATTACTTTTCATTAAATGCTTGCTGATTTTGGGGGATTTGAGAAAGATACTTAAAAACGGTTACCAGACATGTGTCTCAATGCACCCAATCAGCGCTTTGCCTTCTCAGAAGCGTGCACGCGTTCTGCTTCAGAGATTTGCTGATGATTGGATGACACTTGTTTGATGTAGTGATCAGCACGTCTGTCTTTGAGATTAGACTCTCAGATCTTTAGACTTGCATCTGATACAATCTGCATGTTCTATCTTTCTGAAAGGAGATTGATCAGAAGTTCACAGTAATATAATTACATTCTAAAGATAAATACATGGAATTAAAACATTTTCATTCTGGGCATACTTTCATGCTGAGATGTTTCAGAATGAAGTTAAACCTATCTTCTGAAAGGGGTTTAGTAAATATATCAGCCCATTGATGATCTGTATCTATAAATTTCAAGTTTAAAATACCTTTCTGAATATAGTCCCTAATGAAATGATGTTTTATTTCTATATGCTTAGCTCTAGAATGTAAAATAGGATTCTTACTTAAGCAAATAGCAGAAGTATTATCACAAAGAATAGGAATGTTACTCTCAAAAATCTGGAAGTCTTCAAGCTGACTTTTCATCCAGAGCATTTGTGTGCTACATCCTGCTGCTGCTATGTACTCAGCTTCTGCTGTTGACAGAGCAATTGTTGATTGCCTTTTGCTGGACCACGAAATCAGATTTTCTCCCAGAAACTGGCAGCTTCCAGAAGTACTTTTACGTTCCACTCTGTCTCCAGCAAAATCAGCATCACAGTAGCCTACTAAGCTGTAATCACTAGATTTTCTATAAAACAAACCCAGATTAGTAGTACCTTTCAGATACTTGAAAATTCGCTTAACAGCTGTTAAGTGAGATTCTCTAGGATCTGATTGGAATCTAGCACAAATACATACGCTGAATAAAATATCAGGTCTTGAAGCAGTCAGATAGAGGAGAGAACCAATCATACCTCTGTAGACTTTCTGTTTTACACTTTTGCTTACCTCTTCTCTTTCCAGAATGCACGTGGGATGCATTGGAATCTTTGATGGCTTACATTCTGAGAGGTCAAATTTCTTCAGAAGATCTCTGATGTATTTGCTCTGATGAATGTAAGTTCCTTCTGGAGTTTGATTGATCTGAATTCCTAGAAAGAATTTTAGTTCCCCCATGAGGCTCATCTCAAATTCTGCCTGCATACACTTAGCAAATTTTCTTCCAAGAGAAGGATTAGTAGAACCAAAAATAATATCATCAACATAAATTTGACAGACTAAAATGTCACTCTTAACTGTTTTACAGAATAGAGTAGTGTCCACTTTCCCTCTGGTGAATTCATTTTCAAGCAGAAAGTTACTTAGCCTTTCATACCAAGCTCTGGGAGCTTGTTTCAGACCATACAGTGACTTTTTCAGTTTGAAAACATGTTCTGGATGTTTTGTATTTTCAAAACCTGGGGGTTGGTGAACATAAACTTCTTCTTCTATATAACCATTTAAGAATGCACTTTTGACATCCATCTGATACAGAGTGATGCCTCTATTAACAGCAAATGAAATTAAAAGTCTGATAGATTCTAACCTGGCGACTGGGGCAAAGGTTTCTGTATAGTCTATCCCCTCTTGCTGACTATAACCTTGTGCAACCAGTCGTGCCTTGTTTCTGATGACTTCACCTTGTTCATTTAGCTTGTTTCTGAACACCCATCTTGTTCCAATGACGTTGAATCCTTTTGGTCTGGGAACGAGATCCCACACGTCGTTTCTGGTGAATTGATTCAGCTCTTCTTGCATTGCCAGAATCCAGTCATTATCCAGAAGTGCTTCATCAATAGAAGAAGGTTCAATCAGAGACACAAGTCCCATAAGAGTTTCTTCAGAGTTTCTGAAGCTTGCTCTTGTTCTGATTGGATCTTCCTTTCTTCCTAGGATAGTCTCTTCTGGGTGATCCAAACTGCTTCTGGGTAATCTCTTCTGAGGTTGATCAGCAGCAGTTGTAGGATTTCTAGCATTGCTCCTTTCAGACGTTGAAGGAATGTCTGTGTTGATAGCTTCTGATGACTTGTCTTCAGAACCTGCAAATTCAATTTCTATACCTGCAAGATTTTCATTCTGCTTTGACTTTTCAGAGTCAAGCTTGTCATCAAAACGAACACTGATTGATTCTTCCACAATCTGTGTTTCTGTATTGTATACTCTGTACCCTCTTGAGCGTTCAGAGTATCCTAACATAATACACTTCTGTGCCTTAGAATCAAACTTGTTCAAATAATTCTTCGTATTTAATATAAAGCAGGTACATCCAAATGGATGAAAATACGAAATGTTGGGCTTTCTGTTCTTCCACAATTCATATGGAGTCTTTTCCAGAATAGGTCTTATTGAGATTCTATTCTGAATGTAGCACGCTGTGTTTATTGCCTCTGCCCAGAAAGTCTTAGCAACGTTTGTCTCATTGATCATGGTTCTGGCCATTTCTTGCAATGTTCTGTTCTTTCGTTCTACAACTCCATTTTGTTGGGGAGTTCTAGGACAAGAGAAATCATGCAGAATGCCTTTGTCATTAAAGAATGACTCAAAATCTTTATTTTCAAATTCTCCACCATGATCACTTCTGACTTTAACGATTCTAAGATCTTTTTCATTCTGAACTTGGTTACAGAAGGTAACAAACACAGAGTGTGACTCGTCCTTGTGTCTTAAGAACTTTACCCATGTCCATCTGCTATAGTCATCTACGATTACTAACCCATACTTCTTACCACTGAATGAAGCAGTTTTAACTGGTCCAAATAAGTCAATGTGCAGAAGTTCTAATGGCTTAGAGGTAGAAACAACATTTTTGGATTTAAAAGAAGGTTTTGCAAATTTGCCTTTCTGACATGCTTCACACAGAGCATCTGAATTGAACTTCAAATTTGGAAGTCCTCTGACCAGATTGAGTTTGTTAATCTGAGATATTCTTCTCATACTAACATGCCCCAATCTTCTGTGCCAGATCCACTGCTCGTTGTTAACAGACAGAAGACATTTTACGTTCTGACTCTTTAGTTTAGAAAGTTTGATTTTGTAAATGTTGTTTTTCCTCTTTCCATTAAACAGGATAGTCCCATCTTTCTGACTAACAGCTTTACATGATTTTTGATTAAAGATTATATCATAACCGTTATCACTTAATTGACTTATGGATAACAGATTATGCATCAATCCATCAACTAGCCGAACATTATTAATAGAGGGAAGATTTCCATTACCTATAGTTCCAGAGCCAATAATCTTTCCCCTCTGATTGCCTCCAAAGCCAACGTGGCCTCCAGGCTTAAGTTCCAGGCTTTGGAACATATGCCTTCTTCCCGTCATGTGTCGTGAGCAGCCAGAGTCCAGGTACCATGACTGGTGTTTCTGACTTGCTGCTAAAGATATCTGCAACATGTATTATTTTATCCTTAGGTACCCAGATCTTCTTGGGTCCTGATTTGTTAGTTTTACCAAAACTCTGGTTGAATTTTGGTTTCACAGAGTGCTTACTACTAGTATATTTGATGTCATGTGTGTGACCATACACAAAATGTGAATTTAAAGGAGTGTGTTTAATGGTTAAATCCATGACATTCTTAGGTGTAGGAACCTTACCTAGGTATCCTATTCCTTTCCTGCCGTTTTTGCTAACTCCATAGATCATTGAAGCCATTCTGCTTCTATCTATGCTTTTAGCAAGGAACTTCTGGAAACTGTGATCATACTCCTTGATGATCTCATCAGCGTTGCTGGGAGTTTCAGAAATTGGTTCCTTCTGAGAGTTTTGTAAAGAGTTTTCTAATTTTGAAATTTTATCTCTCAACTCAGAGTTTTCCAATTTGAGACTCTCAGACTTATTAGAGTCAGATTCAAGAGTCCTTTTCAGGTCTCTGAATTTAGCTCTAATCTGCTGATAACGTTCCAGAATTTCATTGAGGCTTTCAGCAAGTTCAGCCTTTGTAAAATTAACAGCGAAGTTAGGGAATACCTCTTCTGTGTCTGATTCTGAATCTGATTCAGAAGCTTCACTGTCATCTGGAATGTTAGCCATGAGCGCTATGTTTGCCCTTTCATCATCTGATTCTGAGTCAGCTTCAGACGAGTCAGAGTCATCCCATGTGGCCATGAGACTTTTCTTCTTCTCTCTTCCAAACTTCTTTTTGGGCTTTTCCCTCTGAAGCTTTGGGCAGTCACTCTTGTAGTGTCCTTGCTCATTGCACTCGTAGCAGATGATGTCTTTTGTGTTTGGCTTCTTGCTACTGGAGGAGCCTTCAGATCTTCTGTATCCAGAGGAAGAATCTGTCCTTCTGTATCTGGAAGAAGACTCGTTCTGATCAGATCTTCTGGGATTCCTGAACTTCCTTTGTCTTTGCTTCCACAGTTGATTTACTCTTCTGGAGAGAAGGGAAAGTTCGTCTTCTTCTGATGAGGATCCATCAGATGTTTCTTCAACTGCCTGCAAAACTTTAGATTCAGATTTTCTGTTAGATTTTAAAGCTAAAGGCTTACCTTGCTTCTGAGGCTCATCAGCTTCTAGCTCTATCTCATGACTTCTGAGGGAGCTTATAAGTTCCTCCAGAGTGATTTTGTTGAGATCCTTCGCTAGCTTCAGAGCAGTAACCATAGGCCTCCACTGCTTGGGTAAACTTCTGATTATCTTCTTGACATGGTCAGCAGTAGAGTATCCTTTGTCCAGAACTTTGAGACCAGCTACCAGAATCTGGAATCTAGAGAACATAGTTTCAATGGATTCAGATTCTTCCATTTTGAACGCCTCATACTTCTGAATGAGCGCCAGAGCTTTTGTTTCTTTGACTTGAACGTTGCCCTCATGCGTCATTCTGAGAGAATCAAAGATGTTCTTAGCTGTGTCTCTGTTGGAGATCTTTTCATACTCAGTATAGGAGATGGCACTGAGGAGGATGGTTCTGGCCTTATGGTGATTCTTGAAATCACGCTTTTGTTGATCAGTCATTGATTTTCTATCAATCTTCTGACCAGTTGCATTCACAGGGTGCGTGTATCCATCTGTCACCATATCCCACAGATCAGCATCATGTGCTAGAAAGAAGCTTTCAATTCTGTCTTTCCAGTAATCAAAGTTTTCTCCATCAAAAACTGGAGGTTTGCCGCTGAATCTGTCTCTGTCCTCATTGTTGTCATTGCTAAAATGAGAGTTGTTTCCTGCCATTGTGTTTTTCTGACGCTGGATCTTGTACTGACACGGTTAAGTGTTTTAGCTCAGAACCAGGCGCTCTGATGCCAATTGAAGGGGTGAAAAACACAAGAAGGGGGGGTTGAATTGTAAAACTGAAATCTTAAAGCAATTGACAAGATATTTTTATCCTGGTTCGTTTGATCTCAAACTACTCCAGTCCACCCGTCAAGGTGATTTCGCCTCTCTCCAACGAGGTCTTAATTCACTATATTCAACTGAATATTACAGACTGCTTTAACAACTGCTAAAGCCTTCTTGATTCAAACCACAATCCGGTTTATCAAGGCAACACTTTCTTACAAAGGTATAAAACAATGTGTGTGAATGTTTTCTACAAAACTTTATCACAACTGTGATGTATACACAAATTAAGCTTAGAAACTAGATTGCTAAACACTAATGGAGTATCAAAGTTTGTTGGTTTAGCAAAACTGGTAGATGAAGATTATGGTTCAGCTTTGTGCGTGTAGAGATTTGGAGAGCATTAGCCATTATAATCTTCGAAGCCTTGTTTATATAGCACTTGAGAAGATGAACGTTGAATGCAATATTCTTGATTCAATGCTAATAACAAGCTTTCCTTTTTGAGCAGATCTTGTCTAGAATGAGGCCGTTGGAATTAATTAGCGTTCAATGCACAGTACCGTTGCTTCTTCAATGCACGTTCTGGCTTGGCTCATTCTGATTCTGATTCGCTGCTGATGAACTATTGTTTTTGTATCAGAGTGTTTACGCGCAGTTCTGTTCATCAAGCTTCAGCATGTACGTGAGTTGATCATCTGATCTTGACGTTCTGATTCAGCAACTTCTGATGCTGGTGTATGAAATCAAATTCTGATGCTGAACAAGTGATCTTGCTTATTTTAATCAGCGTATCTGCAAGTCAGAGCATAGTAATTTTAGGCAGCATATAGTTCAAACATGAAACATATAAATACTATATCTTTTCACTTTGTTATCATCAAAACTCAAATATAGGGTAGTAGATTCAAACATTGTTCTAACAGGTAGCCTTGTCATTATGGAAGGTTGTCTGTCGTTAAGATTTCTATTTATCCAATGGATTATAGCCTTGTCATTATGGAAGGTAGTATGTTGTTCAGATTATTGTTACTCCAATGGATAGTAGCCTTTACATTATGGAAGGTAGTCTGTCATTATGGAAGGTAGTCTGTTGTCGAGATTTTTGTTATTCCAATGGATGGTAACCTTGTCATTATAAAAGTTAGTCTTTTGTCGAGATTTTTGTTACTCCAATCGATGGTAGCCTTGTCATTATGGAAGGTAGTCTGTTGTCGAGATTTTTGTTACTCCAATGGATGGTAGCCTTGTCATTATGGAAGGTTGTCTGTCATTGATATTTCTATTACTCCAATGGATTATAGCCTTGTCATTATGAAAGATAGTTTGTTGTTCAGATTTTTGTTACTCCAATGGATAGTAGCCTTGACATTATGGAAGGTAGTCTTTCATTATGGAAGGTAGTCTATTGTCGAGATTTTTGTTATTCCAATGGATGGTAACCTTGTCATTATAAAAGGTAGTCTTTTGTCGAGATTTTTGTTACTCCAATGGATGGTAGCCTCGTGATTATGGAAGGTAATCTGTTGTCGAGATTTGTTACTCCAATGGATGGTAGCCTTGTCATTATGGAAGGTTGTCTGTCGTTGATATTTCTATTACTCCAATGGATTATAGCCTTGTCATTATGGAAGGTAGTCTGTTGTTCAGATTTTTGTTACTCCAATGGATAGTAGCCTTGACATTATGGAAGGTAGTCTGTCATTATGGAAGGTAGTCTGTTGTCGAGATTTTTGTTACTCCAATGGATGGTAGCCTTGTCATTATAAAAGGTAGTCTTTTGTCGACATTTTTGTTACTCCAATGGATGGTAGCCTTGGCATTATGGAAAGTAGTCTGTTGTCGAGATTTTTGTTACTCCAATGGATGGTAGCCTTGTCATTATGGAAGGTTGTCTGTCGTTAAGATTTCTATTACTCCAATGGATTATAGCCTTGTCATTATGGAAGGTAGTATGTTGTTCAGATTTTTGTTACTCCAATGGATAGTATCCTTGACATTATGGAAGGTAGTCTGTCATTATGGAAGGTAGTCTGTTGTCGAGATTTTTGTTATTCCAATGGATGGTAACCTTGTCATTATAAAGTTAGTCTTTTGTCGAGATTTTTGTTACTCCAATCGATGGTAGCCTTGTCATTATGGAAGGTAGTCTGTTGTCGATATTTTTGTTACTCCAATGGATGGTAGCCTTGTCATTATGGAAGGTTGTCTGTCGTTGATATTTCTATTACTCCAATTGATTATAGCCTTGTCATTATGAAAGGTAGTTTTTTGTTCAGATTTTTGTTACTCCAATGGATAGTAGCCTTGACATTATGGAAGGTAGTCTTTCATTATGGAAGGTAGTCTGTTGTCGAGATTTTTGTTACTCCAATGGATGGTAGCCTTGTCATTATGGAAGGTTGTCTGTCGTTAAGATTTCTATTACTCCAATGGATTATAGCCTTGTCATTATGGAAGGTAGTCTGTTGTTCAGATTTTTGTTACTCCAATGGGTAGTAGCCTTGACATTATGGAAGGTAGTCTGTTGTCGAGATTTTTGTTATTCCTATGGATGGTAACCTTGTCATTATAAAAGGTAGTCTTTTGTCGAGATTTTTGTTATTCCAATGGAAGGCAGCCTTGTCATTATGGAAGGTAGTCTGTTGTCGAGATTTTTGTTACTCCAATGGATGGTAGCCTTGTAATTATGGGAGGTTTTCTGTCGTTGAGATTTCTATTACTCCAATGGATTATAGCCTTGTCATTATGGAAGGTAGTCTGTTGTTCAGATTTTTGTTACTACAATGGATAGTAGCCTTGACATTATGGAAGGTAGTCTGTCATTATGGAAGGTAGTCTGTTGTCGAGATTTTTGTTATTCCTATGGATGGTAACCTTGTAATTATAAAAGGTAGTCTTTTGTCGAGATTTTTGTTACTCCAATGGATGGTAGCCTTTTAATTATGGAAGGTAGTATGTTGTCGAGATTTTTGTTACTCCAATGGATGGTAGCCTTGTCATTATGGAAGGTAGTCTATCGTTGAGATTTCTGTTACTCCAATGGATTGTAGCCTTGTCATTATGGAAGGTAGTCTGTTGTTTAGATTTTTTTTAGTCCAATGGATAGTAGCCTTGAAATTATCGAAGGTAGTCTGTCATTATGGAAGGTAGTCTGTGTTCGAGATTTTTGTTATTCCAATGGATGGTAACCTTGTCATTATAAAAGGTAGTCTTTTGTCGACATTTTTGTTACTCCAATGGATGGTAGCATTGTCATTATGGAAGGTAGTCTGTTGTCGAGATTTGTTACTCCAATGGATGGTAGCCTTGTCATTATGGAAGGTTGTCTGTCGTTGATATTTCTATTACTCCAATGGATTATAGCCTTGTCATTATGGAAGGTAGTCTGTTGTTCAGATTTTTGTTACTCCAATGGATAGTAGCCTTGACATTATGGAAGGTAGTCTGTCATTATGGAAGGTAGTCTGTTGTCGAGATTTTTGTTACTCCAATGGATGGTAGCCTTGTCATTATAAAAGGTAGTCTTTTGTCGACATTTTTGTTATTCCAATGGATGGTAGCCTTGGCATTATGGAAAGTAGTCTGTTGTCGAGATTTTTGTTACTCCAATGGATGGTAGCCTTGTCATTATGGAAGGTTGTCTGTCGCTAAGATTTCTATTACTCCAATGGATTATAGCCTTGTCATTATGGAAGGTAGTATGTTGTTCAGATTTTTGTTACTCCAATGGATAGTAGCCTTGACATTATGGAAGGTAGTCTGTCATTATGGAAGGTAGTCTGTTGTCGAGATTTTTGTTATTCCAATGGATGGTAACCTTGTCATTATAAAAGTTAGTCTTTTGTCGAGATTTTTGTTACTCCAATCGATGGTAGCCTTGTCATTATGGAAGGTAGTCTGTTGTCGAGATTTTTGTTACTCCAATGGATGGTAGCCTTGTCATTATGGAAGGTTGTCTCTCATTGATATTTCTATTACTCCAATGGATTATAGCCTTGTCATTATGAAAGGTAGTTTGTTGTTCAGATTTTTTTTACTCCAATGGATAGTAGCCTTGACATTATGGAAGGTAGTCTTTCATTATGGAAGGTAGTCTGTTGTCGAGATTTTTGTTACTCCAATGGGTGGTAGCCTCGTAATTATGGAAGGTAGTTTGTTGTCGTGATATTTGTTACTCCAATGGATGGTAGCCTTGTCATTATGGAAGGTAGTCTGTCGTTGAGATTTCTGTTACTCCAATGGATTGTAGCCTTGTCATTATGGAAGGTAGTCTGTTGTTCATATTTTTGTTACTCCAATAGATAGTAGCCTTGACATTATAGAAGGTAGTCTGTCATTATGGAAGGTAGTCTATTGCCGATATTTTTTTTATTCCAATGGATGGTAACCTTGTCATTATAAAATGTAGTCTTTTGTCGAGATTTTTGTTACTCTAATGGATGGTAGCCTTGTCATTATGGAAGGTAGTCTGTTGTCGAGATTTTTGTTACTCCAATGGATGGTAGCCTTGTCATTATGGAAGGTTGTCTGTCGTTAAGATTTCTATTACTCCAATGGATTATAGCCTTGTCATTATGGAAGGTAGTCTGTTGTTCATATTTTTGTTACTCCAATGGGTAGTAGCCTTGACATTATGGAAGGTAGTCTGTCATTATGGAAGGTAGTCTGTTGTCGAGATTTTTGTTATTCCTATGGATGGTAACCTTGTAATTATAAAAGGTAGTCTTTTGTCGAGATTTTTGTTACTCCAATGGATGGTAGCCTTTTAATTATGGAAGGTAGTCTGTTGTCGAGATTTTTGTTACTCCAATGGATGGTAGCCTTGTCATTATGGAAGGTAGTCTATCGTTGAGATTTCTGTTACTCCAATGGATTGTAGCCTTGTCATTATGGAAGGTAGTCTGTTGTTTAGATTTTTTTTAGTCCAATGGATAGTAGCCTTGACATTATCGAAGGTAGTCTGTCATTATGGAAGGTAGTCTGTGTTCGAGATTTTTGTTATTCCAATGGATGGTAACCTTGTCATTATAAAAGGTAGTCTTTTGTCGACATTTTTGTTACTCCAATGGATGGTAGCATTGTCATTATGGAAGGTAGTCTGTTGTCGAGATTTGTTACTCCAATGGATGGTAGCCTTGTCATTATGGAAGGTTGTCTGTCGTTGATATTTCTATTACTCCAATGGATTATAGCCTTGTCATTATGGAAGGTAGTCTGTTGTTCAGATTTTTGTTACTCCAATGGATAGTAGCCTTGACATTATGGAAGGTAGTCTGTCATTATGGAAGGTAGTCTGTTGTCGAGATTTTTGTTACTCCAATGGATGGTAGCCTTGTCATTATAAAAGGTAGTCTTTTGTCGACATTTTTGTTACTCCAATGGATGGTAGCCTTGGCATTATGGAAAGTAGTCTGTTGTCGAGATTTTTGTTACTCCAATGGATGGTAGCCTTGTCATTATGGAAGGTTGTCTGTCGTTAAGATTTCTATTACTCCAATGGATTATAGCCTTGTCATTATGGAAGGTAGTATGTTGTTCAGATTTTTGTTACTCCAATGGATAGTAGCCTTGACATTATGGAAGGTAGTCTGTCATTATGGAAGGTAGTCTGTTGTCGAGATTTTTGTTATTCCAATGGATGGTAACCTTGTCATTATAAAAGTTAGTCTTTTGTCGAGATTTTTGTTACTCCAATCGATGGTAGCCTTGTCATTATGGAAGGTAGTCTGTTGTCGAGATTTTTGTTACTCCAATGGATGGTAGCCTTGTCATTATGGAAGGTTGTCTCTCATTGATATTTCTATTACTCCAATGGATTATAGCCTTGTCATTATGAAAGGTAGTTTGTTGTTCAAATTTTTGTTACTCCAAAGGATAGTAGCCTTGACATTATGGAAGGTAGTCTTTCATTATGGAAGGTAGTCTGTTGTCGAGATTTTTGTTACTCCAATGGGTGGTAGCCTCGTAATTATGGAAGGTAGTTTGTTGTCGTGATATTTGTTACTCCAATGGGTGGTAGCCTTGTCATTATGGAAGGTAGTCTGTCGTTGAGATTTCTGTTACTCCAATGGATTGTAGCCTTGTCATTATGGAAGGTAGTCTGTTGTTCATATTTTTGTTACTCCAATAGATAGTAGCCTTGACATTATAGAAGGTAGTCTGTCATTATGGAAGGTAGTCTATTGCCGATATTTTTTTTATTCCAATGGATGGTAACCTTGTCATTATAAAATGTAGTCTTTTGTCGAGATTTTTGTTACTCTAATGGATGGTAGCCTTTTCATTATGGAAGGTAGTCTGTTGTCGAGATTTTTGTTACTCCAATGGATGGTAGCCTTGTCATTAAGGAAGGTTGTCTGTCGTTAAGATTTCTATTACTCCAATGGATTATAGCCTTGTCATTATGGAAGGTAGTCTGTTGTTCATATTTTTGTTACTCCAATGGGTAGTAGCCTTGACATTATGGAAGGTAGTCTGTCATTATGGAAGGTAGTCCGTTGTCGAGATTTTTGTTATTCCTATGGATGGTAACCTTGTAATTATAAAAGGTAGTCTTTTGTCGAGATTTTTGTTACTCCAATGGATGGTAGCCTTTTAATTATGGAAGGTAGTCTGTTGTCGAGATTTTTGTTACTCCAATGGATGGTAGCCTTGTCATTATGGAAGGTAGTCTATCGTTGAGATTTCTGTTACTCCAATGGATTGTAGCCTTGTCATTATGGAAGGTAGTCTGTTGTTTAGATTTTTTTTAGTCCAATGGATAGTAGCCTTGACATTATCGAAGGTAGTCTGTCATTATGGAAGGTAGTCTGTGTTCGAGATTTTTGTTATTCCAATGGATGGTAACCTTGTCATTATAAAAGGTAGTCTTTTGTCGACATTTTTGTTACTCCAATGGATGGTAGCATTGTCATTATGGAAGGTAGTCAGTTGTCGAGATTTGTTACTCCAATGGATGGTAGCCTTGTCATTATGGAAGGTTGTCTGTCGTTGATATTTCTATTACTCCAATGGATTATAGCCTTGTCATTATGGAAGGTAGTCTGTTGTTCAGATTTTTGTTACTCCAATGGATAGTAGCCTTGACATTATGGAAGGTAGTCTGTCATTATGGAAGGTAGTATGTTGTCGAGATTTTTGTTACTCCAATGGATGGTAGCCTTGTCATTATAAAAGGTAGTCTTTTGTCGACATTTTTGTTACTCCAATGGATGGTAGCCTTGGCATTATGGAAAGTAGTCTGTTGTCGAGATTTTTGTTACTCCAATGGATGGTAGCCTTGTCATTATGGAAGGTTGTCTGTCGTTAAGATTTCTATTACTCCAATGGATTATAGCCTTGTCATTATGGAAGGTAGTCTGTTGTTCATATTTTTGTTAATCCAATGGGTAGTAGCCTTGACATTATGGAAGGTAGTCTGTCATTATGGAAGGTAGTCCGTTGTCGAGATTTTTGTTATTCCTATGGACGGTAACCTTGTAATTATAAAAGGTAGTCTTTTGTCGAGATTTTTGTTACTCCAATGGATGGTAGCCTTTTAATTATGGAAGGTAGTCTGTTGTCGAGATTTTTGTTACTCCAATGGATGGTAGCCTTGTCATTATGGAAGGTAGTCTATCGTTGAGATTTCTATTACTCCAATGGATTGTAGCCTTGTCATTATGGAAGGTAGTCTGTTGTTTAGATTTTTTTTAGTCCAATGGATAGTAGCCTTGACATTATCGAAGGTAGTCTGTCATTATGGAAGGTAGTCTGTGTTCGAGATTTTTGTTATTCCAATGGATGGTAACCTTGTCATTATAAAAGGTAGTCTTTTGTCGACATTTTTGTTACTCCAATGGATGGTAGCATTGTCATTATGGAAGGTAGTCAGTTGTCGAGATTTGTTACTCCAATGGATGGTAGCCTTGTCATTATGGAAGGTTGTCTGTCGTTGATATTTCTATTACTCCAATGGATTATAGCCTTGTCATTATGGAAGGTAGTTTGTTGTTCAGATTTTTGTTACTCCAATGGATAGTAGCCTTGACATTATGGAAGGTAGTCTGTCATTATGGAAGGTAGTATGTTGTCGAGATTTTTGTTACTCCAATGGATGGTAGCCTTGTCATTATAAAAGGTAGTCTTTTGTCGACATTTTTGTTACTCCAATGGATGGTAGCCTTGGCATTATGGAAAGTAGTCTGTTGTCGAGATTTTTGTTACTCCAATGGATGGTAGCCTTGTCATTATGGAAGGTTGTCTGTCGTTAAGATTTCTATTACTCCAATGGATTATAGCCTTGTCATTATGGAAGGTAGTATGTTGTTCAGATTTTTGTTACTCCAATGGATAGTAGCCTTGACATTATGGAAGGTAGTCTGTCATTATGGAAGGTAGTCTGTTGTCGAGATTTTTGTTATTCCAATGGATGGTAACCTTGTCATTATAAAAGTTAGTCTTTTGTCGAGATTTTTGTTACTCCAATCGATGGTAGCCTTGTCATTATGGAAGGTAGTCTGTTGTCGAGATTTTTGTTACTCCAATGGATGGTAGCCTTGTCATTATGGAAGGTTGTCTCTCATTGATATTTCTATTACTCCAATGGATTATAGCCTTGTCATTATGAAAGGTAGTTTGTTGTTCAGATTTTTGTTACTCCAATGGATAGTAGCCTTGACATTATGGAAGGTAGTCTTTCATTATGGAAGGTAGTCTGTTGTCGAGATTTTTGTTACTCCAATGGGTGGTAGCCTCGTAATTATGAAAGTAGTTTGTTGTCGTGATATTTGTTACTCCAATGGATGGTAGCCTTGTCATTATGGAAGGTAGTCTGTCGTTGAGATTTCTGTTACTCCAATGGATTGTAGCCTTGTCATTATGGAAGGTAGTCTGTTGTTCATATTTTTGTTACTCCAATAGATAGTAGCCTTGACATTATAGAAGGTAGTCTGTCATTATGGAAGGTAGTCTATTGCCGATATTTTTTTTATTCCAATGGATGGTAACCTTGTCATTATAAAATGTAGTCTTTTGTCGAGATTTGTGTTACTCTAATGGATGGTAGCCTTGTCATTATGGAAGGTAGTCTGTTGTCGAGATTTTTGTTACTCCAATGGATGGTAGCCTTGTCATTATGGAAGGTTGTCTGTCGTTAAGATTTCTATTACTCCAATGGATTATAGCCTTGTCATTATGGAAGGTAGTCTGTTGTTCATATTTTTGTTACTCCAATGGGTAGTAGCCTTGACATTATGGAAGGTAGTCTGTCATTATGGAAGGTAGTCTGTTGTCGAGATTTTTGTTATTCCTATGGATGGTAACCTTGTAATTATAAAAGGTAGTCTTTTGTCGAGATTTTTTTTACTCCAATGGATGGTAGCCTTTTAATTATGGAAGGTAGTATGTTGTCGAGATTTTTGTTACTCCAATGGATGGTAGCCTTGTCATTATGGAAGGTAGTCTATCGTTGAGATTTCTGTTACTCCAATGGATTGTAGCCTTGTCATTATGGAAGGTATTCTGTTGTTTAGATTTTTTTTAGTCCAATGGATAGTAGCCTTGACATTATCGAAGGTAGTCTGTCATTATGGAAGGTAGTCTGTGTTCGAGATTTTTGTTATTCCAATGGATGGTAACCTTGTCATTATAAAAGGTAGTCTTTTGTCGACATTTTTGTTACTCCAATGGATGGTAGCATTGTCATTATGGAAGGTAGTCTGTTGTCGAGATTTGTTTCTCCAATGGATGGTAGCCTTGTCATTATGGAAGGTTGTCTGTCGTTGATATTTCTATTACTCCAATGGATTATAGCCTTGTCATTATGGAAGGTAGTCTGTTGTTCAGATTTTTGTTACTCCAATGGATGGTAGCCTTGTTATTATGGAAGGTTGTTTGTCGTTAAGATTTCTATTACTCCAATGGATTATAGCCTTGTCTTTATGGAAGGTAGTATGTTGTTCAGATTTTTGTTACTCCAATGGATAGTAGCCTTGACATTATGGAAGGTAGTCTGTCATTATGGAAGGTAGTCTGTTGTCGAGATTTTTGTTATTCCAATGGATGGTAACCTTGTCATTATAAAAGTTAGTCTTTTGTCGAGATTTTTGTTACTCCAATCGATGGTAGCCTTGTCATTAAGGAAGGTAGTCTGTTGTCGAGATTTTTGTTACTCCAATGGATGGTAGCCTTGTCATTATGGAAGGTTGTCTGTCATTGATATTTCTATTACTCCAATGGATTATAGCCTTGTCATTATGAAAGGTAGTTTGTTGTTCAGATTTTTGTTACTCCAATGGATAGTAGCCTTGACATTATGGAAGGTAGTCTTTCATTATGGAAGGTAGTCTGTTGTCGAGATTTTTGTTATTCCAATGGATGGTAACCTTGTCATTATAAAAGGTAGTCTTTTGTCGAGATTTTGGTTACTCCAATGGATGGTAGCCTCGTAATTATGGAAGGTAGTTTGTTGTCGTGATATTTGTTACTCCAATGGATGGTAGCCTTGTCATTATGGAAGGTAGTCTGTCGTTGAGATTTCTGTTACTCCAATGGATTGTAGCCTTGTCATTATGGAAGGTAGTCTGTTGTTCAGATTTTTGTTACTCCAATGGATAGTAGCCTTGACATTATAGAAGGTAGTCTGTCATTATGGAAGGTAGTCTATTGTCGATATTTTTTTTATTCCAATGGATGGTAACCTTGTCATTATAAAATGTAGTCTTTTGTCAAGATTCTTGTTACTCCAATGGATGGTAGCCTTGTCATTATGGAAGGTAGTCTGTTGTCGAGATTTTTGTTACTCCAATGGATGGTAGACTTGTCATTATGGAAGGTAGTCTGTCGTTGAGATTTCTGTTACTCCAATGGATTGTAGCCTTGTCATTATGGAAGGTATTCTGTTGTTTAGAATTTTTTTACTCCAATGGATAGTAGCCTTGACATTATGGAAGGTAGTCTGTCATTATGGAAGGTAGTCTGTTGTCGAGATTTTTGTTATTCCAATGGATGGTAACCTTGTCATTATAAAAGGTAGTCTTTTGTCGAGATTTTTGTTACTCCAATCGATGCTAGCCTTGTCATTATGGAAGGTAGTCTATTGTCGAGATTTTTGTTACTCCAATGGATGGTAGCCTTGTCATTATGGAAGGTTGTCTGTCGTTGATATTTCTATTACTCCAATGGATTATAGCCTTGTCATTATGAAAGGTAGTTTGTTGTTCAGATTTTTGTTACTCCGATGGATAGTAGCCTTGACATTATGGAAGGTAGTCTTTCATTATGGAAGGTAGTCTGTTGTCGAGATTTTTGTTATTCCAATGGATGGTAACCTTGTCATTATAAAAGGTAGTCTTTTCTCGAGATTTTTGTTACTCCAATGGGTGGTAGCCTCGTAATTATGGAAGGTAGTTTGTTGTCGTGATATTTGTTACTCCAATGGATGGTAGACTTGTCATTATGGAAGGTGATCTTTCGTTGAGATTTCTGTTACTCCAATGGATTGTAGCCTTATCATTATGGAAGGTAGTCTGTTGTTCAGATTTTTGTTACTCCAATAGATAGTAGCCTTGACATTATAGAAGGTAGTCTGTCATTATGGAAGGTAGTCTATTGCCGATATTTTTTTTATTCCAATGGATGGTAACCTTGTCATTATAAAATGTAGTCTTTTGTCGAGATTTTTGTTACTCCAATGGATGGTAGCCTTGTCATTATGGAAGGTAGTCTGTTGTCGAGATTTTTGTTACTCCAATGGATGGTAGCCTTGTCATTATGGAAGGTTGTCT
The DNA here is from genome assembly GCA_948472305.1 of Vicia faba. Taxonomy (NCBI): domain Eukaryota; kingdom Viridiplantae; phylum Streptophyta; class Magnoliopsida; order Fabales; family Fabaceae; genus Vicia; species Vicia faba. The sequence goes on from OX451739.1 coordinate 560,869,644, forward strand.
GTCGTTAAGATTTCTATTACTCCAATGGATTATAGCCTTATCATTATGGAAGGTAGTCTGTTGTTCAGATTTTTGTTACTCCAATGGGTAGTAGCCTTGACATTATGGAAGGTAGTCTGTCATTATGGAAGGTAGTCTGTTGTCGAGATTTTTGTTATTCCTATGGATGGTAACCTTGTAATTATAAAAGGTAGTCTTTTGTCGAGATTTTTGTTACTCCAATGGATGGTAGCCTTTTAATTATGGAAGGTAGTATGTTGTCGAGATTTTTGTTACTCCAATGGATGGTAGCCTTGTCATTATGGAAGGTAGTCTATCGTTGAGATTTCTGTTACTCCAATGGATTGTAGCCTTGTCATTATGGAAGGTAGTCTGTTGTTTAGATTTTTTTTAGTCCAATGGATAGTAGCCTTGACATTATCGAAGGTAGTCTGTCATTATGGAAGGTAGTTTGTGTTCGAGATTTTTGTTATTCCAATGGATGGTAACCTTGTCATTATAAAAGGTAGTCTTTTGTCGACATTTTTGTTACTCCAATGGATGGTAGCATTGTCATTATGGAAGGTAGTCTGTTGTTGATATTTCTATTACTCCAATGGATTATAGCCTTGTCATTATGGAAGGTAGTCTGTTGTTCAGATTTTTGTTACTCCAATGGATAGTAGCCTTGACATTATGGAAGGTAGTCTGTAATTATGGAAGGTAGTTTGTTGTCGAGATTTTTGTTATTCCAATGGATGGTAACCTTGTCATTATGGAAGGTGGTCTGTTGTCGAGATTTTTGTTACTCCAATGGATGGTAGCCTTGTAATTATGGAAGGTAGTCTGTTGTCGAGATTCTTGTTACTCCAATGGATGGTAGCCTTGTCATTATGGAAGGTAGTCTGTCATTGAGATTTCTGTTCATCCAATGGATTGTAGCCTTGTCATTATGGAAGGTAGTCTGTTGTTCAGAATTTTGTTACTCCAATGGATAGTACCCTTGACATTATGGAAGGTAGTCTGTCATTATGGAAGGTAGTCTGTTGTGGAGATTTTTGTTATTCCAATGGATGGTAACCTTGTCATTATAAAAGGTAGTCTTTTGTCGATATTTTTGTTACTCCAATGGATGGTAGCATTATCATTATGGAAGGTAGTCTGTTGTCAAGATTTTTGTTACTCCACTGGATGGTATCCTTGTCATTATGGAAGGTTGTCTATCGTTGAGATTTCTATTACTCCAATGGATTATAGCCTTGTCATTATGGAAGGTAGTCCGTTGTTCAGATTTTTGTTACTACAATGGATAGTAGCGTTGACATTATGGAAGGTAGTTTGTCATTATGGAATGTAGTTTGTTGTCGAGTTTTCTGTTATTCCAATGGATGGTAACCTTGTCATTATAAAAGGTAGTCTTTTGTCAAGATTTTTGTTACTCCAATGGATGGTAGCCTTGTCATTATGGAAGGTAGTCTGTTGTCGAGATTTTTGTTACTCCAATGGATGGTAGCCTTGTCATTATGGAAGGTTATCTGTCGTTGAGATTTCTATTACTCCAATGGGTTATAGCCTTGTCATTATGGAAGGTAGTCTGTTGTTCAGATTTTTGTTACTCCAATGGATAGTAGCCTTGACATTATGGAAGGTAGTCTGTCATTATGGAAGGTAGTCTGTTGTCGAGATTTTTGTTATTCCAATGGATGGTAACCTTGTCATTACAAAAGGTGGTCTTTTGTCGAGATTTTTGTGACTCCAATGGATGGTAGCCTTGTAATTATGGAAGGTAGTCTATTGTCGAGATTTTTGTTACTCCAATGGATGGTAGCCTTGTCATTATGGAAGGTAGTCTGTCTTTGAGATTTCTGTTACTCCAATGGATTGTAGCCTTGTCATTATGGAAGGTAGTCTGTTGTTTAGATTTTTTTTCCTCCAATGGATAGTAGCCTTGACATTATAGAAGGTAGTCTGTCATTATGGAAGGTAGTCTGTTGTCGAGATTTTTGTTATTCCAATGGATGGTAACCTTGTCATTATAAAAGGTAGTCTTTTGTCGAGATTTTTGTTACTCCAATGGATGGTAGCCTTGTCATTATGGAAGGTAGTCTGTTGTCGAGATTTTTGTTACTCCAATGGATGGTAGCCTTGTCATTATGGAAGGTTTTCTATCGTTGAGATTTCTATTACTCCAATGGATTATAGCCTTGTCATTATGGAAGGTAGTCTGTTGTTCAGATTTTTGTTACTCCAATGGATAGTAGCCTTGACATTATAGAAGGTAGTCTGTCATTATGGAAGGTAGTCTGTTGTCGAGATTTTTGTTATTCCAATGGATGGTAACCTTGTCATTATAAAAGGTAGTCTTTTGTCGAGATTTTTGTTACTCCAATGGATGGTAGCCTTGTCATTATGGAAGGTAGTTTGTTGTCGAGATTTTTTTTACTCCAGTGGATGGTAGCCTTGTCATTATGGAAGGTTGCTTGTCGTTGAGATTTCTATTACTCCAATGGATTATAGCCTTGTCATTATGGAAGGTAGTCTGTTGTTCAGATTTTTGTTACTCCAATGGATAGTAGCCTTGACATTATGGAAGGTAGTCTGTCATTATGGAAGGTAGTCTGTTGTCGAGATTTTTGTTATTCCTATGGATGGTAACCTTGTAATTATAAAAGGTAGTCTTTTGTCGAGATTTTTGTTACTCCAAAGGATGGTAGCCTTTTAATTATGGAAGGTAGTATGTTGTCGAGATTTTTGTTACTCCAATGGATGGTAGCCTTGTCATTATTGAAGGTTGTTTGTCGTTGAGATTTCTATTACTCCAATGGATTATAGCCTTGTCATTATGGAAGGTAGTCTGTTGTTCAGATTTTTGTTACTCCAATGGATAGTAGCCTTGACATTATGGAAGGTAGTCTGTCATTATGGAAGGTAGTCTGTTGTCGAGATTTTTGTTATTCCAATGGATGGTAACCTTGTCATTATAAAAGGTAGTCTTTTGTCGAGATTTTTGTGACTCCAATGGATGGTAGCCTTGTAATTATGGAAGGTAGTCTATTGTCGAGATTTTTGTTACTCCAATGGATGGTAGCCTTGTCATTATGGAAGGTAGTCTGTCGTTGAGATTTCTGTTACTCCAATGGATTGTAGCCTTGTCATTATGGAAGGTAGTCTGTTGTTCAGAATTTTGTTACTCCAATGGATAGTAGCCTTGACATTATGGAAGCTAGTCTGTCATTATGGAAAGTAGTCTGTTGTCGAGATTTTTGTTATTCCAATGGATGGTAACCTTGTCATTATAAAAGGTAGTCTTTTGTCGATATTTTTGTTACTCCAATGGATGGTAGCATTATCATTATGGAAGGTAGTCTGTTATTGAGATTTTGTTACTCTAATGGATGGTAGCCTTGTCATTATGGAAGGTTGTCTGTCATTGAGATTTCTATTACTCCAATGGATTATAGCCTTGTCATTATGGAAGGTAGTCTGTTGTTCATATTTTTGTTACTCCAATGGATAGTAGCCTTGACATTATAGAAGGTTGTCTGTCATTATGGAAGGTAGTCTGTTGTCGAGATTTTTGTTATTCCAATGGATGGTAACCTTGTCATTATAAAAGGTAGTCTTTTGTCGAGATTTTTGTTACTCCAATGGATGGTAGCCTTGTCATTATGGAAGGTAGTTTGTTTTCGAGATTTTTGTTAATCCAATGGATGGCAGCCTTGTCATTATGGAAGGTTGTTTGTCGTTGAGATTTCTATTACTCCAATGGATTATAGCCTTGTCATTATGGAAGGTAGTCTGTTGTTCAGATTTTTGTTACTCCAATGGATAGTAGCCTTGACATTATGGAAGGTAGTCTGTCATTATGGAAGGTAGTCTGTTGTCGAGATTTTTGTTATTCCAATGGATGGTAACCTTGTCATTATAAAAGGTAGTCTTTTGTCGATATTTTTGTTACTCCAATGGATGGTAGCATTATCATTATGGAAGGTAGTCTGTTGTCAAGATTTTTGTTACTCCACTGGATGGTATCCTTGTCATTATGGAAGGTTGTCTATCGTTGAGATTTCTATTACTCCAATGGATTATAGCCTTGTCATTATGGAAGGTAGTCCGTTGTTCAGATTTTTGTTACTACAATGGATAGTAGCGTTGACATTATGGAAGGTAGTTTGTCATTATGGAATGTAGTTTGTTGTCGAGTTTTTTGTTATTCCAATGGATGGTAACCTTGTCATTATAAAAGGTAGTCTTTTGTCGAGATTTTTGTTACTCCAATGGATGGTAGCCTTGTCATTATGGAAGGTAGTCTGTTGTCGAGATTTTTGTTACTCCAATGGATGGTAGCCTTGTCATTATGGAAGGTTATCTGTCGTTGAGATTTCTATTACTCCAATGGGTTATAGCCTTGTCATTATGGAAGGCAGTCTGTTGTTCAGATTTTTGTTACTCCAATGGATAGTAGCCTTGACATTATGGAAGGTAGTCTGTCATTATGGAAGGTAGTCTGTTGTCGAGATTTTTGTTATTCCAATGGATGGTAACCTTGTCATTACAAAAGGTGGTCTTTTGTCGAGATTTTTGTGACTCCAATGGATGGTAGCCTTGTAATTATGGAAGGTAGTCTATTGTCGAGATTTTTGTTACTCCAATGGATGGTAGCCTTGTCATTATGGAAGGTAGTCTGTCTTTGAGATTTCTGTTACTCCAATGGATTGTAGCCTTGTCATTATGGAAGGTAGTCTGTTGTTTAGATTTTTTTTCCTCCAATGGATAGTAGCCTTGACATTATAGAAGGTAGTCTGTCATTATGGAAGGTAGTCTGTTGTCGAGATTTTTGTTATTCCAATGGATGGTAACCTTGTCATTATAAAAGGTAGTCTTTTGTCGAGATTTTTGTTACTCCAATGGATGGTAGCCTTGTCATTATGGAAGGTAGTCTGTTGTCGAGATTTTTGTTACTCCAATGGATGGTAGCCTTGTCATTATGGAAGGTTTTCTATCGTTGAGATTTCTATTACTCCAATGGATTATAGCCTTGTCATTATGGAAGGTAGTCTGTTGTTCAGATTTTTGTTACTCCAATGGATAGTAGCCTTGACATTATAGAAGGTAGTCTGTCATTATGGAAGGTAGTCTGTTGTCGAGATTTTTGTTATTCCAATGGATGGTAACCTTGTCATTATAAAAGGTAGTCTTTTGTCGAGATTTTTGTTACTCCAATGGATGGTAGCCTTGTCATTATGGAAGGTAGTTTGTTGTCGAGATTTTTTTTACTCCAGTGGATGGTAGCCTTGTCATTATGGAAGGTTGCTTGTCGTTGAGATTTCTATTACTCCAATGGATTATAGCCTTGTCATTATGGAAGGTAGTCTGTTGTTCAGATTTTTGTTACTCCAATGGATAGTAGCCTTGACATTATGGAAGGTAGTCTGTCATTATGGAAGGTAGTCTGTTGTCGAGATTTTTGTTATTCCTATGGATGGTAACCTTGTAATTATAAAAGGTAGTCTTTTGTCGAGATTTTTGTTACTCCAAAGGATGGTAGCCTTTTAATTATGGAAGGTAGTATGTTGTCGAGATTTTTGTTACTCCAATGGATGGTAGCCTTGTCATTATTGAAGGTTGTTTGTCGTTGAGATTTCTATTACTCCAATGGATTATAGCCTTGTCATTATGGAAGGTAATCTGTTGTTCAGATTTTTGTTACTCCAATGGATAGTAGCCTTGTAGTTATGGAAGGTAGTCTGTCATTATGGAAGGTAGTATGTTGTCAAGATTTTTGTTATTCCAATGTATGGTAACCTTGTTATTATAAAAGGTAGTCTTTTGTCGAGATTTTTGTTACTCCAATGGATGGTAGCCTTGTAGTTATGGAAGGTAGTCTGTTGTCGAGATTTTTGTTATTCCAATGTATGGTAACCTTGTTATTATAAAAGGTAGTCTTTTGTCGAGATTTTTGTTACTCCAATGGATGGTAGCCTTGTAGTTATGGAAGGTAGTCTGTTGTCGAGATTTTTGTTACTCCTATGGAAGGTTGTCTGTTGTTACTCCAATGGATTATAGCCTTGTCATAATGGAAGGTAGTCTGTTGTTTAGATTTTTGTTACTACAATGGATAGTAGCCTTGACATTATGGAAGGTAGTCTGTCATTATGGAAGGTAGTCTGTTGTCGAGATTTTTGTTATTCCTATGGATGGTAACCTTGTAATTATAAAAGGTAGTCTTTTGTCGAGATTTTTGTTACTCCAATGGATGGTAGCCTTTTAATTATGGAAGGTAGTATGTTGTCGAAATTTTTGTTACTCCAATGGATGGTAGCCTTGTCATTATGGAAGGTAGTCTATCGTTGAGATTTCTGTTACTCCAATGGATTGTAGCCTTGTCATTATGGAAGGTAGTCTGTTGTTTAGATTTTTTTTAGTCCAATGGATAGTAGCCTTGACATTATCGAAGGTAGTCTGTCATTATGGAAGGTAGTCTGTGTTCGAGATTTTTGTTATTCCAATGGATGGTAACCTTGTCATTATAAAAGGTAGTCTTTTGTCGACATTTTTGTTACTCCAATGGGTGGTAGCATTGTCATTATGGAAGGTAGTCTGTTGTCGAGATTTGTTACTCCAATGGATGGTAGCCTTGTCATCATGGAAGGTTGTCTGTCGTTGATATTTCTATTACTCCAATGGATTATAGCCTTATCATTATGGAAATTAGTCTGTTGTTCAGATTTTTGTTACTCTAATGGATAGTAGCCTTGACATTATGGAAGGTAGTCTGTCATTATGGAAGGTAGTATGTTGTCAAGATTTTTGTTATTCCAATGTATGGTAACCTTGTTATTATAAAAGGTAGTCTTTTGTCGAGATTTTTGTTACTCCAATGGATGGTAGCCTTGTAGTTATGGAAGGTAGTCTGTTGTCGAGATTTTTGTTACTCCAATGGATGGTAGCCTTGTCATTATGGAAGGTTGTCTGTCGTTGAGATTTCTATTACTCCAATGGATTATAGCCTTGTCATTATGGAAGGTAGTCTGTTGTTCAGATTTTTGTTACTCCAATGGATAGTATCCTTGACATTATGGAAGGTAGTCTGTAATTATGGAAGGTAGTCTGTTGTCGAGATTTTTGTTATTCCAATGGATGGTAACCTTGTCATTATGGAAGGTGGTCTGTTGTCGAGATTTTTGTTACTCCAATGGATGGTAGCCTTGTAATTATGGAAGGTAGTCTGTTGTCGAGATTCTTGTTACTCCAATGGATGGTAGCCTTGTCATTATAGAAGGTAGTCTGTCATTGAGATTTCTGTTCATCCAATGGATTGTAGCCTTGTCATTATGGAAGGTAGTCTGTTGTTCAGAATTTCGTTACTCCAATGGATAGTACCCTTGACATTATGGAAGGTAGTCTGTCATTATGGAAGGTAGTCTGTTGTCGAGATTTTTGTTTTTCCAATGGATGGTAACCTTGTCATTATAAAAGGTAGTCTTTTGTCGATATTTTTGTTACTCCAATGGATGATAGCATTATCATTATGGAAGGTAGTCTGTTGTCAAGATTTTTGTTACTCCACTGGATGGTGTCCTTGTCATTATGGAAGGTTGTCTATCGTTGAGATTTCTATTACTCCAATGGATTATAGCCTTGTCATTATGGGAGGTAGTCCGTTGTTCAGATTTTTGTTACTACAATGGATAGTAGCGTTGACATTATGGAAGGTAGTTTGTCATTATGGAATGTAGTCTGTTGTCGAGATTTTTGTTATTCCAATGGATGGTAACCTTGTCATTATAAAAGGTAGTCTTTTGTCGACATTTTTGTTACTCCAATGGATGGTAGCCTTGTCATTATGGAAGGTAGTCTGTTGTCGAGATTTTTGTTACTCCAATGGATGGTAGCCTTGTCATTATGGAAGGTTATCTGTCGTTGAGATTTCTATTACTCCAATGGGTTATAGCCTTGTCATTATGGAAGGTAGTCTGTTGTTCAGATTTTTGTTACTCCAATGGATAGTAGCCTTGACATTTTGGAAGGTAGTCTATCATTATGGAAGGTAGTCTGTTGTCGAGATTTTTGTTATTCCAATGGATGGTAACCTTGTCATTATAAAAGGTGGTCTTTTCTCGAGATTTTTGTGACTCCAATGGATGGTAGCCTTGTAATTATGGAAGGTAGTCTATTGTCGAGATTTTTGTTACTCCAATGGATGGTAGCCTTGTCATTATGGAAGGTAGTCTGTCTTTGAGATTTCTGTTACTCCAATGGATTGTAGCCTTGTCATTATGGAAGGTAGTCTGTTGTTTAGATTTTTTTTACTCCAATGGATAGTAGCCTTGACATTATAGAAGGTAGTCTGTCATTATGGAAGGTAGTCTGTTGTCGAGATTTTTGTTATTCCAATGGATGGTAACCTTGTCATTATAAAAGGTAGTCTTTTGTCGAGATTTTTGTTACTCCAATGGATGGTAGCCTTGTCATTATGGAAGGTAGTCTGTTGTCGAGATTTTTGTTACTCCAATGGATGGTAGCCTTGTCAATATGGAAGGTTTTCTATCGTTAAGATTTCTATTACTCCAATGGATTATAGCCTTGTCATTATGGAAGGTAGTCTGTTGTTCAGATTTTTGTTACTCCAATGGATAGTAGCCTTGACATTATAGAAGGAAGTCTGTCATTATGGAAGGTAGTCTGTTGTCGAGATTTTTGTTATTCCAATGGATGGTAACCTTGTCATTATAAAAGGTAGTCTTTTGTCGAGATTTTTGTTACTCCAATGGATGGTAGCCTTGTCATTATGGAAGGTAGTTTGTTGTCGAGATTTTTGTTACTCCAATGGATGGTAGCCTTGTCATTATGGAAGGTTGTTTCTCGTTGAGATTTCTATTACTCCAATGGATTATAGCCTTGTCATTATGGAAGGTAGTCTGTTGTTCAGATTTTTGTTACTCCAATGGATAGTAGCCTTGACATTATGGAAGGTAGTCTGTCATTATGGAAGGTAGTCTGTTGTCGAGATTTTTGTTATTCCAATGGATGGTAACCTTGTCATTATAAAAGGTAGTCTTTTGTCGAGATTTTTGTTACTCCAATGGATGGTAGCCTTGTCATTATGGAAGTTAGTCTGATGTCGAGATTTTTGTTACTCCAATGGATGGTAGCCTTGTCTTTATTGAAGGTTGTTTGTCGTTGAGATTTCTGTTACTCCAATGGATTATAGCCTTGTCATTATGGAAGGTAGTCTGTTGTTCAGATTTTTGTTACTCCAATGGATAGTAGCCTTGACATTATGGAAGGTAGTCTGTCATTATGGAAGGTAGTCTGTTGTCGAGATTTTTGTTATTCCAATGGATGGTAACCTTGTCATTATAAAAGGTAGTCTTTTGTCGAGATTTTTGTGACTCCAATGGATGGTAGCCTTGTAATTATGGAAGGTAGTCTGTTGTCGAGATTCTTGTTACTCCAATGGATGGTAGCCTTGTCATTATGGAAGGTAGTCTGTCGTTGAGATTTCTGTTACTCCAATGGATTGTAGCCTTGTCATTATGGAAGGTAGTCTGTTGTTCAGAATTTTGTTACTCCAACGGATAGTAGCCTTGACATTATGGAAGGTAGTCTGTCATTATGGAAGGTAGTCTGTTGTCGAGATTTTTGTTATTCCAATGGATGGTAACCTTGTCATTATAAAAGGTAGTCTTTTGTCGATATTTTTGTTACTCCAATGGATGGTAGCATTATCATTATGGAAGGTAGTCTGTTGACAAGATTTTTGTTACTCCACTGGATGGTGTCCTTGTCATTATGGAAGGTTGTGTATCGTTGAGATTTCTATTACTCCAATGGATTATAGCCTTGTCATTTTGGAAGGTAGTCCGTTGTTCAGATTTTTGTTACTACAATGGATAGTAGCGTTGACATTATGGAAGGTAGTTTGTCATTATGGAATGTAGTCTGTTGTCGAGATTTTTGTTATTCTAATGGATGGTAACCTTGTCATTATAAAAGGTAGTCTTTTGTCGAGATTTTTGTTACTCCAATGGATGGTAGCCTTGTCATTATGGAAGGTAGTCTGTTGTCGAGATTTTTGTTACTCCAATGGATGGTAGCCTTGTCATTATGGAAGGTTATCTGTCGTTGAGATTTCTATTACTCCAATGGGTTATAGCCTTGTCATTATGGAAGGTAGTCTGTTGTTCAGATTTTTGTTACTCCAATGGATAGTAGCCTTGACATTATGGAAGGTAGTCTGTCATTATGGAAGGTAGTCTGTTGTCGAGATTTTTGTTATTCCAATGGATGGTAACCTTGTCATTATAAAAGGTGGTCTTTTCTCGAGATTTTTGTGACTCCAATGGATGGTAGCCTTGTAATTATGGAAGGTAGTCTATTGTCGAGATTTTTGTTACTCCAATGGATGGTAGCCTTGTCATTATGGAAGGTAGTCTTTCTTTGAGATTTCTGTTACTCCAATGGATTGTAGCCTTGTCATTATGGAAGGTAGTCTGTTGTTTAGATTTTTTTTACTCCAATGGATAGTAGCCTTGACATTATAGAAGGTAGTCTGTCATTATGGAAGGTAGTCTGTTGTCGAGATTTTTGTTATTCCAATGGATGGTTACCTTGTCATTATAAAAGGTAGTCTTTTGTCGAGATTTTTGTTACTCCAATGGATGGTAGCCTTGTCATTATGGAAGGTAGTCTGTTGTCGAGATTTTTGTTACTCCAATGGATGGTAGCCTTGTCATTATGGAAGGTTTTCTATCGTTGAGATTTCTATTACTCCAATGGATTATAGCCTTGTCATTATGGAAGGTAGTCTGTTGTTCAGATTTTTGTTACTCCAATGGATAGTAGCCTTGACATTATAGAAGGTAGTCTGTCATTATGGAAGGTAGTCTGTTGTCGAGATTTTTGTTATTCCAATGGATGGTAACCTTGTCATTATAAAAGGTAGTCTTTTGTCGAGATTTTTGTTACTCCAATGGATGGTAGCCTTGTCATTATGGAAGGTAGTTTGTTGTCGAGATTTTTGTTACTCCAATGGATGGTAGCCTTGTCATTATGGAAGGTTGTTTCTCGTTGAGATTTCTATTACTCAAATGGATTATAGCCTTGTCATTATGGAAGGTAGTCTGTTGTTCAGATTTTTGTTACTCCAATGGATAGTAGCCTTGACATTATGGAAGGTAGTCTGTCATTATGGAAGGTAGTCTGTTGTCGAGATTTTTGTTATTCCAATGGATGGTAACCTTGTCATTATAAAAGGTAGTCTTTTGTCGAGATTTTTGTGACTCCAATGGATGGTAGCCTTGTAATTATGGAAGGTAGTCTGTTGTCGAGATTTTTGTTACTCCAATGGATGGTAGCCTTGTCATTATGGAAGGTAGTCTGTCGTTGAGATTTCTGTTACTCCAATGGATTGTAGCCTTGTCATTATGGAAGGTAGTCTGTTGTTCAGAATTTTGTTACTCCAACGGATAATAGCCTTGACATTATATAAGGTAGTCTGTCATTATGGAAGGTAGTCTGTTGTCGAGATTTTTGTTATTCCAATGGATGGTAACCTTGTCATTATAAAAGGTAGTCTTTTGTCGATATTTTTGTTACTCCAATGGATGGTAGCATTATCATTATGGAAGGTAGTCTGTTGTCAAGATTTTTGTTACTCCACTAGATGGTATCCTTGTCATTATGGAAGGTTGTCTATCGTTGAGATTTTTATTACTCCAATGGATTATAGCCTTGTCATTATGGAAGGTAGTCTGTTGTTCATATTTTTGTTACTCCAATGGATAGTAGCCTTGACATTATAGAAGGTAGTCTGTCATTATGGAAGGTAGTCTGTTGTCGAGATTTTTGTTATTCCAATGGATGGTAACCTTGTCATTATAAAAGGTAGTCTTTTGTCGAGATTTTTGTTACTCCAATGGATGGTAGCCTTGTCATTATGGAAGGTAGTTTGTTGTCGAGATTTTTGTTACTCCAATGGATGGCAGCCTTGTCATTATGGAAGGTTGTTTGTCGTTGAGATTTCTATTACTCCAATGGATTATAGCCTTGTTATTATGGAAGGTAGTCTGTTGTTCAGATTTTTGTTACTCCAATGGATAGTAGCCTTGACATTATGAAAGGTAGTCTGTCATTATGGAAGGTAGTCTGTTGTCGAGATTTTTGTTATTCCAATGGATGGTAACCTTGTCATTATAAAAGGTAGTCTTTTGTCGAGATTTTTGTTACTCCAATGGATGGTAGCCTTGTCATTATGGAAGGTAGTCTGATGTCGAGATTTTTGTTACTCCAATGGATGGTAGCCTTGTCATTATTGAAGGTTGTTTGTCGTTGAGATTTCTATTACTCCAATGGATTATAGCCTTGTCATTATGGAAGGTAGTCTGTTGTTCAGATTTTTGTTACTCCAATGGATAGTAGCCTTGACATTATGGAAGGTAGTCTGTCATTATGGAAGGTAGTCTGTTGTCGAGATTTTTGTTATTCCAATGGATGGTAACCTTGTCATTATAAAAGGTAGTCTTTTGTCGAGATTTTTGTTACTCAAAAGGATGGTAGCCTTGTCATTATGGAAGGTAGTCTGTTGTTCATATTTTTGTTACTCCAATGGATAGTAGCCTTGACATTATAGAAGGTAGTCTGTCATTATGGAAGGTAGTCTGTTGTCGAGATTTTTGTTATTCCAATGGATGGTAACCTTGTCATTATAAAAGGTAGTCTTTTGTCGAGATTTTTGTTACTCCAATGGATGGTAGCCTTGTCATTATGGAAGGTAGTTTGTTGTCGAGATTTTTGTTACTCCAATGGATGGCAGCCTTGTCATTATGGAAGGTTGTTTGTCGTTGAGATTTCTATTACTCCAATGGATTATAGCCTTGTCATTATGGAAGGTAGTCTGTTGTTCAGATTTTTGTTACTCCAATGGATAGTAGCCTTGACATTATGGAAGGTAGTCTGTCATTATGGAAGGTAGTCTGTTGTCGAGATTTTTGTTATTCCAATGGATGGTAACCTTGTCATTATAAAAGGTAGTCTTTTGTCGAGATTTTTGTTACTCCAATGGATGGTAGCCTTGTCATTATGGAAGGTAGTCTGATGTCGAGATTTTTGTTACTCCAATGGATGGTAGCCTTGTCATTATTGAAGGTTGTTTATCGTTGAGATTTCTATTACTCCAATGGATTATAGCCTTGTCATTATGGAAGGTAGTCTGTTGTTCAGATTTTTGTTACTCCAATGGATAGTAGCCTTGACATTATGGAAGGTAGTCTGTCATTATGGAAGGTAGTCTGTTGTCGAGATTTTTGTTATTCCAATGGATGGTAACCTTGTCATTATAAAAGGTAGTCTTTTGTCGAGATTTTTGTTACTCAAAAGGATGGTAGCCTTGTCATTATGGAAGGTAGTCTGTTGTTCAGATTTTTGTTACTCCAATGGATAGTAGCCTTGACATTATGAAAGGTAGTCTGTCATTATAGAAGGTAGTCTGTTGTCGAGATTTTTGTTATTCCAATGGATGGTAACCTTGTCATTATAAAAGTTGGTCTTTTGTCGAGATTTTTGTGACTCCAATGGATGGTAGCCTTGTAATTATGGAAGGTAGTGTGTTGTCGAGATTTTTGTTACTCCAATGGATGGGAGCCTTGTCATTATGGAAGGTAGTCTGTCGTTGAGATTTCTGTTACTCCAATGGATTGTAGCCTTGACATTATGGAAGCTAGTCTGTTGTTCAGAATTTTGTTACTCCAATGGATAGTAGCCTTGACATTATAGAAGGTAGTCTGTCATTATGGAAGGTAGTCTGTTGTCGATATTTTTGTTATTCCAATGGATGGTAACCTTGTCATTATAAAAGGTAGTCTTTTGTCGAGATTTTTGTTACTCCAATGGATGGTAGCCTTGTCATTATGGTAGGTAGTCTGTTGTCGAGATTTTTGTTACTCCAATGGATGGTAGCCTTGTCATTATGGAAGGTAGTCTGTCGTTGAGATTTCTGTTACTCCAATGGATTGTAGCCTTGTCATTATGGAAGGTAGTCTGTTGTTCAGAATTTTGTTACTCCAACGGATAGTAGTCTTGACATTATATAAGGTAGTCTGTCATTATGGAAGGTAGTCTGTTGTCGAGATTTTTGTTATTCCAATGGATGGTAACCTTGTCATTATAAAAGGTAGTCTTTTGTCGAGATTTTTGTTACTCCAATGGATGGTAGCCTTGTCATTATGGAAGGTAGTTTGTTGTCGAGATTTTTGTTACTCCAATGGATGGCAGCCTTGTCATTATGGAAGGTTGTTTGTCGTTGAGATTTCTATTACTCCAATGGATTATAGCCTTGTCATTATGGAAGGTAGTCTGTTGTTCAGATTTTTGTTACTCCAATGGATAGTAGCCTTGACATTATGGAAGGTAGTCTGTCATTATGGAAGGTAGTCTGTTGTCGAGATTTTTGTTATTCCAATGGATGGTAACCTTGTCATTATAAAAGGTAGTCTTTTGTCGAGATTTTTGTTACTCCAATGGATGGTAGCCTTGTCATTATGGAAGGTAGTCTGATGTCGAGATTTTTGTTACTCCAATGGATGGTAGCCTTGTCATTATTGAAGGTTGTTTGTCGTTGAGATTTCTATTACTCCAATGGATTATAGCCTTGTCATTATGGAAGGTAGTCTGTTGTTCAGATTTTTGTTACTCCAATGGATAGTAGCCTTGACATTATGGAAGGTAGTCTGTCATTATGGAAGGTAGTCTGTTGTCGAGATTTTTGTTATTCCAATGGATGGTAACCTTGTCATTATAAAAGGTAGTCTTTTGTCGAGATTTTTGTTACTCAAAAGGATGGTAGCCTTGTCATTATGGAAGGTAGTCTGTTGTTCAGAATTTTGTTACTCCAACGGATAGTAGCCTTGACATTATATAAGGTAGTCTGTCATTATGGAAGGTAGTCTGTTGTCGAGATTTTTGTTATTCCAATGGATGGTAACCTTGTCATTATAAAAGGTAGTCTTTTGTCGATATTTTTGTTACTCCAATGGATGGTAGCATTATCATTATGGAAGGTAGTCTGTTGTCAAGATTTTTGTTACTCCACTAGATGGTATCCTTGTCATTATGGAAGGTTGTCTATCGTTGAGATTTTTATTACTCCAATGGATTATAGCCTTGTCATTATGGAAGGTAGTCTGTTGTTCATATTTTTGTTACTCCAATGGATGTTAGCCTTGACATTATAGAAGGTAGTATGTCATTATGGAAGGTAGTCTGTTGTCGAGATTTTTGTTATTCCAATGGATGGTAACCTTGTCATTATAAAAGGTAGTCTTTTGTCGAGATTTTTGTTACTCCAATGGATGGTAGCCTTGTCATTATGGAAGGTAGTTTGTTGTCGAGATTTTTGTTACTCCAATGGATGGCAGCCTTGTCATTATGGAAGGTTGTTTGTCGTTGAGATTTCTATTACTCCAATGGATTATAGCCTTGTCATTATGGAAGGTAGTCTGTTGTTCAGATTTTTGTTACTCCAATGGATAGTAGCCTTGACATTATGGAAGGTAGTCTGTCATTATTGAAGGTAGTCTGTTGTCGAGATTTTTGTTATTCCAATGGATGGTAACCTTGTCATTATAAAAGGTAGTCTTTTGTCGAGATTTTTGTTACTCCAATGGATGGTAGCCTTGTAATTATGGAAGGTAGTGTGTTGTCGAGATTTTTGTTACTCCAATGGATGGGAGCCTTGTCATTATGGAAGGTAGTCTGTCGTTGAGATTTCTGTTACTCCAATGGATTGTAGCCTTGACATTATGGAAGCTAGTCTGTTGTTCAGAATTTTGTTACTCCAATGGATAGTAGCCTTGACATTATATAAGGTAGTCTGTCATTATGGAAGGTAGTCTGTTGTCGATATTTTTGTTATTCCAATGGATGGTAACCTTGTCATTATAAAAGGTAGTCTTTTGTCGAGATTTTTGTTACTCCAATGGATGGTAGCCTTGTCATTATGGAAGGTAGTCTGTTGTCGAGATTTTTGTTACTCCAATGGATGGTAGCCTTGTCATTATGGAAGGTTGTCTGTCGTTGAGATTTCTAATACTCCAATGGATTATAACCTTGTCATTATGGAAGGTAGTCAGTTGATTAGATTTTTGTTACTCCAATGGATATTAGCCTTGACATTATAGAAGGTAGTCTGTCATTATGGAAGGTAGTCTGTTGTCGAGAT
This sequence comes from Vicia faba, assembly GCA_948472305.1. Lineage (NCBI taxonomy): Eukaryota > Viridiplantae > Streptophyta > Magnoliopsida > Fabales > Fabaceae > Vicia > Vicia faba. Next base: position 560,885,842 of record OX451739.1, read on the forward strand.
TTTTGTTATTCCAATGGATGGTAACCTTGTCATTATAAAAGGTAGTCTTTTGTCGAGATTTTTGTTACTCCAATGGATGGTAGCCTTGTCATTATGGAAGGTTGTCTATTGTTGAGATTTCTATTACTCCAATGGATTATAGCCTTGTCATTATGGAAGGTAGTTTGTTGCTCAAATTTTTGTTACTCCAATGGATAGTAGCCTTGACATTATGGAAGGTAGTTTGTCATTATGGAAGGTAGTCTGTTGTCGAGATTTTTGTTATTCCAATGGATGGTAACCTTGTCATTATAAAAGGTATTCTTTTGTCGAGATTTTTGTTACTCCAATGGATGGTAGCCTTGTCATTATGGAAGGTAGTCTATTGTCGAGATTTTTGTTACTCCAATGGATGTTAGCCTTGTCATTATGGAAGGTTGTCTGTCGTTGAGATTTCTATTACTCCAATGGATTATAGCCTTATCATTATGGAAGGTTGTTTGTCGTTGATATTTCTATTACTCCAATGGATTATAGCCTTGTCATTATGAAAGGTAGTCTGTTGTTCAGATTTTTGTTACTCCAATGGATAGTAGCCTTGACATTATGGAAGGTAGTCTGTCATTATTGAAGGTAGTCTGTTGTCGAGATTTTTGTTATTCCAATGGATGGTAACCTTGTCATTATAAAAGGTAGTCTTTTGTCGAGATTTTTGTTACTCCAATGGATGGTAGCCTTGTCATTATGGAAGGTAGTGTGTTGTCGAGATTTTTGTTACTCCAATGGATGGTAGCCTTGTCATTATGGAAGGTTGTCTGTCGTTAAGATTTCTATTACTCCAATGGATTATAGCCTTGTCATTATGGAAGGTAGTCTGTTGTTCAGATTTTTGTTACTCCAATGGGTAATAGCCAAGACAGTATGGAAGGTAGTCTGTCATTATGGAAGGTAGTCAGTTGTCGAGATTTTTGTTATTCCAATGGATGGTAACCTTGTCATTATAAAAGGTAGTCTTTTGTCGAGAATTTTGTTACTCCAATGGATGGTAGCCTTGTAATTATGGAAGGTAGTCTGTTGTCGAGATTTTTGTTACTCCAATGGATGGTAGCCTTGTCATTATGGAAGGTAGTCTGTCGTTGAGATTTCTGTTACTCCAATGGATTGTAGCCTTGTCATTATGGAAGGTAGTCTGTTGTTTAGATTTTTTTTACTCCAATGGATAGTAGCCTTGACATTATAGAAGGTAGTCTGTCATTATGGAAGGTAGTCTGTTGTCGAGATTTTTGTTATTCCAATGGATGGTAACCTTGTCATTATAAAAGGTAGTCTTTTGTCGATATTTTTGTTACTCCAATGGATGGTAGCATTGTCATTATGGAAGGTAGTCTGTTGTCGAGATTTTTGTTACTCCAATGGATGGTAGCCTTGTCATTATGGAAGGTAGTCTGTTGTTCAGATTTTTGTTACTCCAATGGATTGTAGCCTTGACATTATGGAAGGTAGTTTGTTGTCGAGATTTTTGTTATTCCAATGGATGGTAACCTTGTCATTATAAAAGTAGTCTTTTGTCGAGATTTTTGTTACTCCAATGGATGGTAGCCTTGTAATTATGGAAGGTAGTCTGTTGTCGAGATTTTTGTTACTCCAATGGATGGTAGCCTTGTCATTATGGAAGGTAGTCTGTTGTTCAGATTTTTGTTACTCCAATGGGTAGTAGCCTTGACATTATAGAAGGTAGTCTGTCATTATGGAAGGTAGTCTGTTGTCGAGATTTTTGTTATTCCAATGGATGGTAACCTTGTCATTATAAAAGGTAATCTTTTGTCGAGATTTTTGTTACTCCAATGGATGGTAGCCTTGTAATTATGGAAGGTAGTCTGTTGTCGAGATTTTTGTTACTCCAATGGATGGTAGCCTTGTCATTATGGAAGGTAGTCTGTCGTTGAGATTTCTGTTACTCCAATGGATTGTAGCCTTGTCATTATGGAAGGTAGTCTGTTGTTTAGATTTTTTTTACTCCAATGGATAGTAGCCTTGACATTATAGAAGGTAGTCTGTCATTATGGAAGGTAGTCTGTTGTCGAGATTTTTGTTATTCCAATGGATGGTAACCTTGTCATTATAAAAGGTAGTCTTTTGTCGATATTTTTGTTACTCCAATGGATGGTAGCATTGTCATTATGGAAGGTAGTCTGTTGTCGAGATTTTTGATACTCCAATGGATGGTAGCCTTGTCATTATGGAAGGTTTTCTATCGTTGAGATTTCTATTACTCCAATGGATTATAGCCTTGTCATTATGGAAGGTAGTCTGTTGTTAAGATTTTTGTTACTCCAATGGATAGTAGCCTTGACATTATGGAAGGTAGTTTATTGTCGAGATTTTTGTTATTAAAATGGATGGTAACCTTGTCATTATAAAAGTAGTCTTTTGTCGAGATTTTTGTTACTCCAATGGATGGTAGCCTTGTAATTATGGAAGGTAGTCTGTTGTCGAGATTTTTGTTACTCCAATGGATGGTAGCCTTGTCATTATGGAAGGTAGTCTGTCGTTGAGATTTCTATTACTCCAATGGATTGTAGCCTTGTCATTATGGAAGGTAGTCTGTTGTTCAGATTTTTGTTACTCTAATGGGTAGTAGCCTTGACATTATAGAAGGTAGTCTGTCATTATGGAAGGTAGTCTGTTGTCGAGATTTTTGTTATTCCAATGGATGGTAACCTTGTCATTATAAAAGGTAGTCTTTTGTCGAGATTTTTGTTACTCCAATGGATGGTAGCCTTGTAATTATGGAAGGTAGTTTGTTGTCGAGATTTTTGTTACTCCAATGGATGGTAGCCTTGTCATTATGGAAGGTAGTCTGTCGTTGAGATTTCTGTTACTCCAATGGATTGTAGCCTTGTCATTATAGAAGGTAGTCTGTTGTTTAGATTTTTTTTACTCCAATGGATAGTAGCCTTGACATTATAGAAGGTAGTCTGTCATTATGGAAGGTAGTCTGTTGTCGAGATTTTTGTTATTCCAATGGATGGTAACCTTGTCATTATAAAAGGTAGTCTTTTATCGATATTTTTGTTACTCCAATGGATGGTAGCATTGTCATTATGGAAGGTAGTCTGTTGTCGATATTTTTGTTACTCCAATAGATGGTAGCCTTGTCATTATGGAAGGTTTTCTATCGTTGCGATTTCTATTACTCCAATGGATTATAGCCTTGTCATTATGGAAGGTAGTCTGTTGTTCAGATTTTTGTAACTCCAATGGATAGTAGCCTTGACATTATAGAAGGTAGTCTGTCATTATGGAAGGTAGTCTGTTGTCGAGATTTTTGTTATTCCAATGGATGGTAATGTTGTCATTATAAAAGGTAGTCTTTTGTCGAGATTTTTGGTACGCCAATGGATGGTAGCCTTGTAATTATGGAAGGTAGTCCGTTGTCGAGATTTTTATTACTCCAATGGATGGTAGCCTTGTCATTATAGAAGGTAGTCTGTCGTTGAGATTTCTGTTACTCCAATGGATTATAGCCTTGTCATTATGGAAGGTAGTCTGTTGATTAGATTTTTGTTACTCTAATGGATAGTAGCCTTGACATTATAGAAGGTAGTATGTCATTATGTTGTTGATATTTTTGTTATTCCAATGGATGGTAACCTTGTCATTATAAAAGGTAGTCTTTTGTCGAGATTTTTGTTACTCCAATGGATGGTAGCCTTGTCATTGTGGAAGGTAGTCTGTTGTCGAGATTTTTGTTACTCCAATGGATGGTAGCCTTGTCATTATGGATGGTTGTATGTCGTTAAGATTTCTATTACTCCAATGGATTATAGCCTTGTCATTATGGAAGGTAGTCTGTTGTTCACATTTTATTTACTCCAATGGATAGTAGCCTTGAAATTATGGAAGGTAGTCTGTCATTATGGAAGGTAGTTTGTTGTCGAGATTTTTGTTATTCCAATGGATGGTAACCTTGTCATTATAAAAGGTAGTCTTTTGTCGAGAGTTTTTTTACTCCAATGGATGGTAGCCTTGTAATTATGGAAGGTAGTCTGTTGTCGTGATTTTTGTTACTCCAGTGGATGGTAGCCTTGTCATTATGGAAGGTAGTCTGTCGTTGAGATTTCTGTTACTCCAATGGATTGTAGCCTTGTCATTATGGAAGGTAGTCTGTTGTTCAGATTTTTGTTACTCTAATGGGTAGTAGCCTTGACATTATAGAAGGTAGTCTGTCATTATGGAAGGTAGTCTGTTGTCGAGATTTTTGTTATTCCAATGGATGGTAACCTTGTCATTATAAAAGGTAGTCTTTTGTCGAGATTTTTGTTACTCCAATGGATGGTAGCCTTGTAATTATGGAAGGTAGTCTGTTGTCGAGATTTTTGTTACTCCAATGGATGGTAGCCTTGTCATCATGGAAGGTAGTCTGTCGTTGAGATTTCTGTTACTCCAATGGATTGTAGCCTTGTCATTATAGAAGGTAGTCTGATGTTTAGATTTTTTTTACTCCAATGGATAGTAGCCTTGACATTATAGAAGGTAGTCTGTCATTATGGAAGGTAGTCTGTTGTCGAGATTTTTGTTATTCCAATGGATGGTAACCTTGTCATTATAAAAGGTAGTCTTTTATCGATATTTTTGTTACTCCAATGGATGGTAGCATTGTCATTATGGAAGGTAGTCTGTTGTCGATATTTTTGTTACTCCAATAGATGGTAGCCTTGTCATTATGGAAGGTTTTCTATCGTTGAGATTTCTATTACTCCAATGGATTATAGCCTTGTCATTATGGAAGGTAGTCTGTTGTTCAGATTTTTGTAACTCCAATGGATAGTAGCCTTGACATTATAGAAGGTAGTCTGTCATTATGGAAGGTAGTCTGTTGTCGAGATTTTTGTTATTCCAATGGATGGTAATGTTGTCATTATAAAAGGTAGTCTTTTGTCGAGATTTTTGGTACTCCAATGGATGGTAGCCTTGTAATTATGGAAGGTAGTCCATTGTCGAGATTTTTGTTACTCCAATGGATGGTAGCCTTGTCATTATAGAAGGTACTCTGTCGTTGAGATTTCTGTTACTCCAATGGATTATAGCCTTGTCATTATGGAAGGTAGTCTGTTGATTAGATTTTTTTTACTCTAATGGATAGTAGCCTTGACATTATAGAAGGTAGTATGTCATTATGTTATCGATATTTTTGTTATTCCAATGGATGGTAACCTTGTCATTATAAAAGGTAGTCTTTTGTCGAGATTTTTGTTACTCCAATGGATGGTAGCCTTGTCATTATGGAAGGTAGTCTGTTGTCGAGATTTTTGTTACTCCAATGGATGGTAGCCTTGTCATTATGGATGGTTGTATGTCGTTAAGATTTCTATTACTCCAATGGATTATAGCCTTGTCATTATGGAAGGTAGTCTGTTGTTCACATTTTATTTACTCCAATGGATAGTAGCCTTGAAATTATGGAAGGTAGTCTGTCATTATGGAAGGTAGTTTGTTGTCGAGATTTTTGTTATTCCAATGGATGGTAACCTTGTCATTATAAAAGGTAGTCTTTTGTCGAGAGTTTTTTTACTCCAATGGATGGTAGCCTTGTAATTATGGAAGGTAGTCTGTTGTCGTGATTTTTGTTACTCCAGTGGATGGTAGCCTTGTCATTATGGAAGGTAGTCTGTCGTTGAGATTTCTGTTACTCCAATGGATTGTAGCCTTGTCATTATGGAAGGTAGTCTGTTGTTCATAATTTTGTTACTCCAATGGATAGTAGCCTTGACATTATGGAAGGTAGTTTGTCATTATGGAATGTAGTCTGTTGTCGAGATTTTTGTCATTCCAATGGATGGTAACCTTGTCATTATAAATGGTAGTCTTTTGTCGAGATTTTTGTTACTCTGATGGATGGTAGCCTTGCCATTATGGAAGGTGGTCTGTTGTCGAGATTTTTGTTACTCCAATGGATGGTAGCCTTCTCATTATGAAAGGTTGTCTGTCGTTGAGATTTCTATTACTCCAATGGGTTAGAGCCTTGTCATTATGGAAGATAGTTTGTTGTTCAGATTTTTGTTACTCCAATGGATAGTAGCCTTGACATTATGGAAGGTAGTCTGTCATTATGGAAGGTAGTCTGTTGTCGAGATTTTTATTATTCCAATGGATGGTAACCTTGTCATTATAAAATGTGGTCTTTTGTCGAGATTTTTGTGACTCCAATGGATGGTAGCCTTGTAATTATGGAAGGTAGTCTGTTGTCGAGATTTTTGTTACTCCAATGGATGGTAGCCTTGTCATTATGGAAGGTAGTCTGTTGTTGAGATTTCTGTTACTCCAATGGATTGTAGCCTTGACATTATGGAAGGTAGTCTGTTGTTCAGAATTTTGTTACTCCAATGGATAGTAGCCTTGACATTATAGAAGGTAGTCTGTCATTATGGAAGGTAGTCTGTTGTCGATATTTTTGTTATTCCAATGGATGGTATCCTTGTCATTATAAAAGGTAGTCTTTTGTCTAGATTTTTGTCACTCCAATGGATGGTAGCCTTGTCATTATGGAAGGTAGTCTGTTGTTGAAATTTTTGTTACTCTAATGGATGGTAGCCTTGTAATTATGGAAGGTTGTCTGTCGTTGAGATTTCTAATACTCCAATGGATTATAACCTTGTCATTATGGAAGGTAGTCTGTTGATTAGATTTTTGTTACTCCAATGGATAGTAGCCTTGACATTATAGAAGGTAGTCTGTCATAATGGAAGGTAGTCTGTTGTCGAGATTTTTGTTATTCCATTGGATGGTAACTTTGTCATTATAAAAGGTAGTCTGTTGTCGAGATTTTTGTTACTCCAATGGATGGTAGCCTTGTCATTATGGAAGGTTGTCTATTGTTGAGATTTCTATTACTCTAATGGATTATAGCCTTGTCATTATGGAAGGTAGTCTGTTGTTCAGATTTTTGTTACTCCAATGGATAGTAGCCTTGACATTATGGAAGGTAGTTTGTCATTATGGAAGGTAGTCTGTTGTCGAGATTTTTGTTATTCCAATGGATGGTAACCTTGTCATTATAAAAGGTAGTCTTTTGTCGAGATTTTTGTTACTCCAATGGATGGTAGCCTTGTCATTATGGAAGGTAGTCTGTTGTCGAGATTTTTATTATTCCAATGGATGGTAACCTTGTCATTATAAAATGTGGTCTTTTGTCGAGATTTTTGTGACTCCAATGGATGGTAGCATTGTAATTATGGAAGGTAGTCTGTTGTCGAGATTTTTGTTACTCCAATGGATGGTAGCCTTGTCATTATGGAAGGTAGTCTGTCGTTGAGATTTCTATTACTCCAATGGAATGTAGCCTTGACATTATGGAAGGTAGTCTGTTGTTCAGAATTTTGTTACTCCAATGGATAGTAGCCTTGACATTATAGAAGGTAGTCTGTCATTATGGAAGGTAGTCTGTTGTCGATATTTTTGTTATTCCAATGGATGGTAACCTTGTCATTATAAAAGGTAGTCTTTTGTCGAGATTTTTGTTACTCGAATGGATGGTAGCCTTGTAATTATGGAAGGTAGTCTGTTGTCGAGATTTTTGTTACTCCAATGGATGGTAGCCTTGTCATTATGGAAGGTTGTCTGTCGTTGAGATTTCTAATACTCCAATGGATTATAACCTTGTCATTATGGAAGGTAGTCTGTTGTTCAGATTTTTGTTACTCCAATGGGTAGTAGCCTTGACATTATGGAAGGTAGTCTGTCATTATGGAAGGTAGTCTGTTGTCGAGATTTTTGTTATTCCAATGGATGGAAACCTTGTCATTATAAAAGGTAGTCTTTTGTCGAGATTTTTGTTCCTCCAATGGATGGTAGCCTTGTAATTATGGAAGGTAGTCCGTTGTCGAGATTTTTGTTACTCCAATGGATGGTAGCCTTGTCATTATGGAAGGTTGTCTGTCGTTGAGATTTCTATTACTCCAATGGATTATAGCCTTGTCATTATGGAAGGTAGTCTGTTGTTCAGATTTTTGTTACTATAATGGATAGTAGCCTTGACATTATAGAAGGTAGTCTGTCATTATGGAAGGTAGTCTGTTGTCGATATTTTTGTTATTCCAATGGATGGTAACCTTGTCATTATAAAATGTGGTCTTTTGTCGAGATTTTTGTGACTCCAATGGATGGTAGCCTTGTAATTATGGAAGGTAGTCTGTTGTCGAGATTTTTGTTACTCCAATGGATGGTAGACTTGTCATTATGGAAGGTAGTCTGTCGTAGAGATTTCTATTACTCCAATGGATTGTAACCTTGACATTATGAAAGGTAGTCTGTTGTTCAGAATTTTGTTACTCCAATGGATAGTAGCCTTGACATTATAGAAGGTAGTCTGTCATTATAGAAGGTAGTCTGTTGTCGATATTTTTGTTATTCCAATGGATGGTAACCTTGTCATTATAAAAGGTAGTATTTTGTCGAGATTTTTGTCACTCCAATGGATGGTAGCCTTGTCATTATGGAAGGTAGTCTGTTGTCGAAATTTTTGTTACTCTAATGGATGGTAGCCTTGTCATTATGGAAGGTTGTCTGTCGTTGAGATTTCTAATACTCCAATGGATTATAACCTTGTCATTATGGAAGGTAGTCTGTTGATTAGATTTTTGTTACTCCAATGGATAGTAGCCTTGACATTATAGAAGGTAGTCTGTCATTATGGAAGGTAGTCTGTTGTCGAGATTTTTGTTATTCCAATGGATGGTAACTTTGTCATTATAAAAGGTAGTCTTTTGTCGATATTTTTGTTACTCCAATGGATGGTAGCATTATAATTATGGAAGGTAGTCTGTTGTCGAGATTTTTGTTACTCCAATGGATGGTAGCCTTGTCATTATGGAAGGTTGTCTATTGTTGAGATTTCTATTACTCTAATGGATTATAGCCTTGTCATTATGGAAGGTAGTATGTTGTTCAGATTTTTGTTACTCCAATGGATAGTAGCCTTGACATTATGGAAGGTAGTTTGTCATTATGGAAGGTAGTCTGTTGTCGATATTTTTGTTATTCCAATGGATGGTAACCTTGTCATTATAAAAGGTAGTCTTTTGTCGAGATTTTTGTCACTCCAATGGATGGTAGCCTTGTCATTATGGAAGGTAGTCTATTGTCGAAATTTTTGTTACTCTAATGGATGGTAGCCTTGTCATTATGGAAGGTTGTCTGTCGTTGAGATTTCTAATACTCCAATGGATTATAACCTTGTCATTATGAAAGGTAGTCTGTTGATTAGATTTTTGTTACTCCAATGGATAGTAGCCTTGACATTATAGAAGGTAGTCTATCATAATGGAAGGTAGTCTGTTGTCGAGATTTTTGTTATTCCAATTGATGGTAACTTTGTCATTATAAAAGGTAGTCTTTTGTCGATATTTTTGTTACTCCAATGGATGGTAGCATTATCATTATGGAAGGTAGTCTGTTGTCGAGATTTTTGTTACTCCAATAGATGGTAGCCTTGTCATTATGGAAGGTTGTCTATTGTTGAGATTTCTATTACTCTAATGGATTATAGCCTTGTCATTTTGGAAGGTAGTCTGTTGTTCAGATTTTTGTTACTCCAATGGATAGTAGCCTTGACATTATGGAAGGTAGTTTGTCATTATGGAAGGTAGTCTGTTGTCGAGATTTTTGTTATTCGAATGGATGGTAACCTTGTCATTATAAAAGGTAGGCTTTTGTCGATATTTTTGTTACTCCAATGGATGGTAGCCTTGTCATTATGGAAGGTAGTCTGTTGTCGAGATTTTTATTATTCCAATGGATGGTAACCTTGTCATTATAAAATGTGGTCTTTTGTCGAGATTTTTGTGACTCCAATGGATGGTAGCCTTGTAATTATGGAAGGTAGTCTGTTGTCGAGATTTTTGTTACTCCAATGTATCGTAGCCTTGTCATTATGGAAGGTAGTCTGTCGTTGAGATTTCTATTACTCCAATGGATTGTAGCCTTGACATTATGGAAGGTAGTCTGTTGTTCAAAATTTTGTTACTCCAATGGATAGTAGCCTTGACATTATAGAAGGTAGTCTGTCATTATGGAAGGTAGTCTGTTGTCGATATTTTTGTTATTCCAATGGATGGTAACCTTGTCATTATAAAAGGTAGTCTTTTGTCGAGATTTTTGTTACTCCAATGGATGGTAGCCTTGTCATTATGGAAGGTAGTCTATTGTCGAGATTTTTGTTACACCAATGGATGGTAGCCTTGTCATTATGGAAGGTTGTCTGTCGTTGAGATTTCTAATACTCCAATGGATTATAACCTTGTCATTATGGAAGGTAGTCTGTTGTTCAGATTTTTGTTACTCCAATGGGTAGTAGCCTTGACATTATGGAAGGTAGTCTGTCATTATGGAAGGTAGTCTGTTGTCGAGATTTTTGTTATTCCAATGGATGGAAACCTTGTCATTATAAAAGGTAGTCTTTTGTCGAGATTTTTGTTACTCCAATGGATGGTAGCCTTGTAATTATGGAAGGTAGTCTGTTGTCGAGATTTTTGTTACTCCAATGGATGGTAGCCTTGTCATTATGGAAGGTTGTCTGTCGTTGAGATTTCTATTACTCCAATGGATTATAGTCTTGTCATTATAGAAGGTAGTCTGTGGTTCAGATTTTTGTTACTATAATGGATAGTAGCCTTGACATTATGGAAGGTAGTTTGTCATTATGGAATGTAGTCTGTTGTCGAGATTTTTGTTATTCCAATGGATGGTAACCTTGTCATTATAAAAGGTAGTCTTTTGTCGAGATTTTTGTTACTCCAATGGATGGTAGCCTTGTCATTATGGAATGTGGTCTGTTGTCGAGATTTTTGTTACTCCAATCGATGGTAGCCTTGTCATTATGGAAGGTTGTCTGTCGTAGAGATTTCTATTACTCCAATGGGTTATAGCCTTGTCATTATGGAAGATAGTCTGTTGTTCAGATTTTTGTTACTCCAATAGATAGTAGCCTTGACATTATGAAAGGTAGTCTGTCATTATGGAAGGTAGTCTGTTGTCGATATTTTTATTATTCCAATGGATGGTAACCTTGTCATTATAAAATGTGGTCTTTTGTCGAGATTTTTGTGACTCCAATGGATGGTAGCCTTGTAATTATGGAAGGTAGTCTATTGTCGAGATTTTTGTTACTCCAATGGATGGTAGCCTTGTCATTATGGAAGGTAGTCTGTCGTTGAGATTTCTATTACTCCAATGGATTGTAGCCTTGACATTATGGAAGGTAGTCTGTTGTTCAGAATTTTGTTACTCCAATGGATAGTAGCCTTGACATTATAGAAGGTAGTCTGTCATTATGGAAGGTAGTCTGTTGTCGATATTTTTGTTATTCCAATGGATGGTAACCTTGTCATTATAAAAGGTAGTCTTTTGTCGAGATTTTTGTACCTCCAATGGATGGTAGCCTTGTCATTATGGAAGGTAGTCTGTTGTCGAGATTTTTGTTACTCCAATGGATGGTAGCCTTGTCATTATGGAAGGTTGTCTATCGTTGAGATTTCTAATACTCCAATGGATTATAACCTTGTCATTATGGAAGGTAGTCTGTTGTTCAGATTTTTGTTACTCCAATGGGTAGTAGCCTTGACATTATGGAAGGTAGTCTGTCATTATGGAAGGTAGTCTGTTGTCGAGATTTTTGTTATTCCAATGGATGGAAACCTTGTCATTATAAAAGGTAGTCTTTTGTCGAGATTTTTGTTACTCCAATGGTTGGTAGCCTTGTAATTATGGAAGGTAGTCTGTTGTCGAGATTTTTGTTACTCCAATGGATGGTAGTCTTGTCATTATGGAAGGTTGTCTGTTGTTGAGATTTCTATTACTCCAATGGATTATAGCCTAGTCATTATGGAAGGTAGTCTGTCGTTGAGATTTCTATTACTCCAATGGATTGTAGCCTTGACATTATGGAAGGTAGTCTGTTGTTCAGAATTTTGTTACTCCAATGGATAGTAGCCTTGACATTATAGAAGGTAGTCTGTCATTATGGAAGGTAGTCTGTTGTCGATATTTTTGTTATTCCAATGGATGGTAACCTTGTCATTATAAAAGGTAGTCTTTTGTCGAGATTTTTGTACCTCCAATGGATGGTAGCCTTGTCATTATGGAAGGTAGTCTGTTGTCGAGATTTTTGTTACTCCAATGGATGGTAGCTTTGTCATTATGGAAGGTTGTCTATCGTTGAGATTTCTAATACTCCAATGGATTATAACCTTGTCATTATGGAAGGTAGTCTGTTGTTCAGATTTTTGTTACTCCAATGGGTAGTAGCCTTGACATTATGGAAGGTAGTCTGTCATTATGGAAGGTAGTCTGTTGTCGAGATTTTTGTTATTCCAATGGATGGAAACCTTGTCATTATAAAAGGTAGTCTTTTGTCGAGATTTTTGTTACTCCAATGGTTGGTAGCCTTGTAATTATGGAAGGTAGTCTGTTGTCGAGATTTTTGTTACTCCAATGGATGGTAGTCTTGTCATTATGGAAGGTTGTCTGTTGTTGAGATTTCTATTACTCCAATGGATTATAGCCTAGTCATTATGGAAGGTAGTCTGTTGTTCAGATTTTTGTTACTATAATGGATAGTAGCCTTGACATTATGGAAGGTAGTTTGTCATTATGGAATGTAGTCTGTTGTCGAGATTTTTGTTATTCCAATGGATGGTAACCTTGTCATTATAAAAGGTAATCTTTTGTCGAGATTTTTGTTACTCCAATGGATGGTAGCCTTGTCATTATGGAATGTGGTCTGTTGTCGAGATTTTTGTTACTCCAATCGATGGTAGCCTTGTCATTATGGAAGGTTGTCTGTCGTAGAGATTTCTATTACTACAATGGGTTATAGCCTTGTCATTATGGAAGATAGTCTGTTGTTCAAATTTTTGTTACTCCAATGGATAGTAGCCTTGACATTATGGAAGGTAGTCTGTCATTATGGAAGGAAGTCTGTTGTCGAGATTTTTATTATTCCAATGGATGGTAACCTTGTCATTATAAAAAGTGGTCTTTTGTCGAGATTTTTGTGACTCCAATGGATGGTAGCCTTGTAATTATAGAAGGTAGTCTGTTGTCGAGATTTTTGTTACTCCAATGGATGGTAGCCTTGTCATTATGGAAGGTAGTATGTCGTTGAGATTTCTGTTACTCCAATGGATTGTAGCCTTGACATTATGGAAGGTAGTCTGTTGTTCCGAATTTTGTTACTCCAATGGATAGTAGCCTTGACATTATAGAAGGTAGTCTGTCATTATGGAAGGTAGTATGTTGTCGAGATTTTTGTTATTCCAATGGATGGAAACCTTGTCATTATAAAAGGTAGTCTTTTGTCGAGATTTTTGTTACTCCAATGGATGGTAGCCTTGTAATTATGGAAGGTAGTCTGTTGTCGAGATTTTTGTTACTCCAATGGATGGTAGCCTTGTCATTATGGAAGGTTGTCTGTCGTTGAGATTTCTATTACTCCAATGGATTATAGTCTTGTCATTATAGAAGGTAGTCTGTGGTTCAGATTTTTGTTACTATAATGGATAGTAGCCTTGACATTATGGAAGGTAGTTTGTCATTATGGAATGTAGTCTGTTGTCGAGATTTTTGTTATTCCAATGGATGGTAACCTTGTCATTATAAAAGGTAGTCTTTTGTCGAGATTTTTGTTACTCCAATGGATGGTAGCCTTGTCATTATGGAATGTGGTCTGTTGTCGAGATTTTTGTTACTCCAATCGATGGTAGCCTTGTCATTATGGAAGGTTGTCTGTCGTAGAGATTTCTATTACTCCAATGGGTTATAGCCTTGTCATTATGGAAGATAGTCTGTTGTTCAGATTTTTGTTACTCCAATAGATAGTAGCCTTGACATTATGAAAGGTAGTCTGTCATTATGGAAGGTAGTCTGTTGTCGATATTTTTATTATTCCAATGGATGGTAACCTTGTCATTATAAAATGTGGTCTTTTGTCGAGATTTTTGTGACTCCAATGGATGGTAGCCTTGTAATTATGGAAGGTAGTCTATTGTCGAGATTTTTGTTACTCCAATGGATGGTAGCCTTGTCATTATGGAAGGTAGTCTGTCGTTGAGATTTCTATTACTCCAATGGATTGTAGCCTTGACATTATGGAAGGTAGTCTGTTGTTCAGAATTTTGTTACTCCAATGGATAGTAGCCTTGACATTATAGAAGGTAGTCTGTCATTATGGAAGGTAGTTTGTTGTCGATATTTTTGTTATTCCAATGGATGGTAACCTTGTCATTATAAAAGGTAGTCTTTTGTCGAGATTTTTGTACCTCCAATGGATGGTAGCCTTGTCATTATGGAAGGTAGTCTGTTGTCGAGATTTTTGTTACTCCAATGGATGGTAGCCTTGTCATTATGGAAGGTTGTCTATCGTTGAGATTTCTAATACTCCAATGGATTATAACCTTGTCATTATGGAAGGTAGTCTGTTGTTCAGATTTTTGTAACTCCAATGGGTAGTAGCCTTGACATTATGGAAGGTAGTCTGTCATTATGGAAGGTAGTCTGTTGTCGAGATTTTTGTTATTCCAATGGATGGAAACCTTGTCATTATAAAAGGTAGTCTTTTGTCGAGATTTTTGTTACTCCAATGGTTGGTAGCCTTGTAATTATGGAAGGTAGTCTGTTGTCGAGATTTTTGTTACTCCAATGGATGGTAGTCTTGTCATTATGGAAGGTTGTCTGTCGTTGAGATTTCTATTACTCCAATGGATTATAGCCTAGTCATTATGGAAGGTAGTCTGTTGTTCAGATTTTTGTTACTATAATGGATAGTAGCCTTGACATTATGGAAGGTAGTTTGTCATTATGGAATGTAGTCTGTTGTCGAGATTTTTGTTATTCCAATGGATGGTAACCTTGTCATTATAAAAGGTAATCTTTTGTCGAGATTTTTGTTACTCCAATGGATGGTAGCCTTGTCATTATGGAATGTGGTCTGTTGTCGAGATTTTTGTTACTCCAATCGATGGTAGCCTTGTCATTATGGAAGGTTGTCTGTCGTAGAGATTTCTATTACTACAATGGGTTATAGCCTTGTCATTATGGAAGATAGTCTGTTGTTCAAATTTTTGTTACTCCAATGGATAGTAGCCTTGACATTATGGAAGGTAGTCTGTCATTATGGAAGGAAGTCTGTTGTCGAGATTTTTATTATTCCAATGGATGGTAACCTTGTCCTTATAAAAAGTGGTCTTTTGTCGAGATTTTTGTGACTCCAATGGATGGTAGCCTTGTAATTATAGAAGGTAGTCTGTTGTCGAGATTTTTGTTACTCCAATGGATGGTAGCCTTGTCATTATGGAAGGTAGTATGTCGTTGAGATTTCTGTTACTCCAATGGATTGTAGCCTTGACATTATGGAAGGTAGTCTGTTGTTCCGAATTTTGTTACTCCAATGGATAGTAGCCTTGACATTATAGAAGGTAGTCTGTCATTATGGAAGGTAGTATGTTGTCGATATTTTTGTTATTCCAATGGATGGTAACCTTGTCATTATAAAAGGTAGTCTTTTGTCGAGATTTTTGTCACTCCAATGGATGGTAGCCTTGTCATTATGGAAGGTAGTCTGTTGTCGAGATTTTTGTTACTCTAATGGATGGTAGCCTTGTCATTATGGAAGGTTGTCTGTCGTCGAGATTTCTAATACTCCAATGGACTATAACCTTGTCATTATGGAAGGTAGTCTGTTGATTAGATTTTTGTTACTCCAATGGATAGTAGCCTTGACATTATAGAAGGTAGTCTGTCATAATGGAAGGTAGTCTGTTGTCGAGATTTTTGTTATTCCAATGGATGGTAATCTTGTCATTATAAAAGGTAGTCTTCTGTCGATATTTTTGTTACTCGAATGGAGGGTAGCATTATCATTATAGAAGGTAGTATGTTGTCGAGATTTTTGTTACTCCAATGGATTGTAGCCTTGTCATTATGGAAGTTTGTCTATTGTTGAGATTTCTATTACTCTAATGGATTATAGCCTTGTCATTATGGAAGGTAGTCTGTTGTTCAGATTTTTGTTACTCCAATGGATAGTAGCCTTGACATTATGGAAGGTAGTTTGTCATTATGGAAGGTAGTCTGTTGTCGAGATTTTTGTTATTCCAATGGATGGTAACCTTGTCATAATAAAAGGTAGTCTTTTGTCGAGATTTTTGTTACTCCAATGGATGGTAGCCTTGTCATTATGGAAGGTAGTCTGTTGTCGAGATTTTTATTATTCCAATGGATGGTAACCTTGTCATTATAAAATGTGGTCTTTTGTCGAGATTTTTGGGACTCCAATGGATGGTAGCCTTGTAATTATGGAAGGTAGTCTGTTGTCGAGATTTTTGTTACTCAAATGGATGGTAGCCTTGTCATTATGGAAGGTAGTCTGTCGTTGAGATTTCTGTTACTCCAATGGATTGTAGCCTTGACATTATGGAAGGTAGTCTGTTGTTCAGAATTTTGTTACTCCAATGGATAGTAGCCTTGACATTATAGAAGGTAGTCTGTCGTTATGGAAGGTAGTCTGTTGTCGATATTTTTGTTATTCCAATGGATGGTAACCTTGTCAATATAAAAGGTAGTCTTTTGTCGAGATTTTTGTTACTCCAATGGATGGTAGCCTTGTAATTATGGAAGGTAGTCTGTTGTCGAGATTTTTGTTACTCTAATGGATGGTAGCCTTGTCATTATGGAAGGTTGTCTGTCGTTGAGATTTCTAATACTCCAATGGATTATAACCTTGTCATTATGGAAGGTAGTCTGTTGATTAGATTTTTGTTACTCCAATGGATAGTAGCCTTGACATTATAGAAGGTAGTCTGTCATAATGGAAGGTAGTCTGTTGTCGAGATTTTTGTTATTCCAATAGATGGTAACCTTGTCATTATAAAAGGTAGTCTTTTGTCGATATTTTTGTTACTCCAATGGATGGTAGCATTATCATTATGGAAGGTAGTCTGTTGTCGAGATTTTTGTTACTCCAATGGATGGTAGCCTTGTCATTATGGAAGGTTGTCTATTGTTGAGATTTCTATTACTCTAATGGATTATAGCCTTGTCATTATGGAAGGTAGTATGTTGGTCAGATTTTTGTTACTCCAATGGATAGTAGCCTTGACATTATGGAAGGTAGTTTGTCATTATGGAAGGTAGTCTGTTGTCGAGATTTTTGTTATTCCAATGGATGGTAACCTTGTCATTATAAAAGGTAGTCTTTTGTCGAGATTTTTGTTACTGCAATGGATGGTAGCCTTGTCATTATGGAAGGTAGTCTGATGTCGAGATTTTTGTTACACCAATGGATGGTAGCCTTGTCATTATGGAAGGTTGTCTGTCGTTGAGATTTCTATTACTCCAATGGATTATAGCCTTGTCATTATGGAAGGTAGTCTGTTGTTCAGATTTTTGTTACTCCAATGGATAGTAGCCTTGACATTATGGAAGGTAGTCTGTCATTATGGAAGGTGGTCTGTTGTCGAGATTTTTGTTATTCCAATGGATGGTAACCTTGTCATTATAAAAGGTAGTCTTTTGTCGAGATTTTTGTGACTCCAATGGATGGTAGCCTTGTAATTATGGAAGGTAGTCTGTTGTCAAGATTTTTGTTACTCCAATGGATGGTAGCCTTGTCATTATGGAAGGTAGTCTGTCGTTGAGATTTCTGTTACTCCAATGGATTGTAGCCTTGTCATTATGGAAGGTAGTCTGTTGTTCAGAATTTTGTTACTCCAATGGATAGTAGCCTTGACATTATGGAAGGTAGTCTGTCATTATGGAAGGTAGTCTGTTGTCGAGATTTTTGTTATTCCAATGGATGGTAACCTTGTCATTATAAAAGGTAGTCTTTTGTCGATATTTTTGTTACTCCAATGGATGGTAGCATTATCATTATGGAAGGTAGTATGTTGTCAAGATTTTTGTTACTCCACTGGATGGTATCCTTGTCATTATGGAAGGTTGTCTATCGTTGAGATTTCTATTACTCAAATGGATTATAGCCTTGTCATTATGAAAGGTAGTCTGTTGTTCAGATTTTTGTTACTACAATAGATAGTAGCCTTGACATTATGGAAGGTAGTCTGTCATTATGGAATGTAGTCTGTTGTCGAGATTTTTGTTATTCCAATGGATGGTAACCTTGTCATTATAAAAGGTAGTCTTTTGTCGAGATTTTTGTTACTCCAATGGATGGTAGCATTATCATTATGGAAGGTAGTATGTTGTCAAGATTTTTGTTACTCCACTGGATGGTATCCTTGTCATTATGGAAGGTAGTCTGTCGTTGAGATTTCTAATACTCCAATGGATTATAACCTTGTCATTATGGAAGGTAGTATGTTGATTAGATTTTTGTTACTACAATGGATAGTAGCCTTGACATTATGGAAGGTAGTTTTTCATTATGGAATGTAGTCTGTTGTCGAGATTTTTGTTATTCCAATGGATGGTAACCTTGTCATTATAAAAGGTAGTCTTTTGTCGAGATTTTTGTTACTCCAATGGATTGTAGCCTTGACATTATGGAAGGTAGTCTGTTGTTCAGAATTTTGTTACTCCAATAGATAGTAGCCTTGACATTATAGAAGGTAGTCTGTCATTATGGAAGGTAGTCTGTTGTCGAGATTTTTGTTATTCCAATGGATGGTAACCTTGTCATTATAAAAGGTTGTCTTTTGTGGAGATTTTTGTTACTCCAATGGATTGTAGCCTTGTCATTATGGAAGGTAGTCTGTTATCGAGATTTTTGTTACTCCAATGGATGGTAGCCTTGTCATTATGGAAGGTTGTCTGTCGTTGAGATTTCTATTACTCCAATGGATTATAGCCTTGTCATTATGGAAGGTAGTCTGTTGTTCAGATTTTTGTTACTCCAATGGATAGTAGCCTTGACATTATGGAAGGTAGTCTGTCATTATGGAAGGTAGTCTGTTGTCGAGATTTTTGTTCTTCCAATGGATGGTAACCTTGTCATTATAAAAGGTAGTCTTTTGTCTAGATTTTTGTGACTCCAATGGATGGTAGCCTTGTAATTATGGAAGGTAGTCTGTTGTCGAGATTTTTGTTACTCCAATGGATGGTAGCCTTGTCATTATGGAAGGTAGTCTGTCGTTGAGATTTCTGTTACTCTAATGGATTATGGCCTTGTCATTATGGAAGGTAGTCTGTTGTTCAGAATTTTGTTACTCCAATGGAGAGTAGCCTTGACATTATAGAAGGTAGTCTGTCATTATGGAAGGTAGTCTGTTGTCGATATTTTTGTTATTCCCATGGATGGTAACCTTGTCATTATAAAAGGTAGTCTTTTGTCGAGATTTTTGTTACTCCAATGGATGGTAGCCTTGTCATTATGGAAGGTTGTCTGTCGTTGAGATTTCTATTACTCCAATGGATTATAGCCTTGTCATTATGGAAGGTAGTCTGTTGTTCAGATTTTTGTTACTCCAATGGATAGTAGCCTTGACATTATGGAAGGTAGTCTGTCATTATGGAAGGTAGTCTGTTGTCGATATTTTTGTTATTCCAATGGATGGTAACCTTGTCATTATAAAAGGTAGTCTTTTGTCTAGATTTTTGTGACTCCAATGGATGGTAGCCTTGTAATTATGGAAGGTAGTCTGTTGTCGAGATTTTTGTTACTCCAATGGATGGTAGCCTTGTCATTATGGAAGGTAGTCTGTCGTTGAGATTTCTGTTACTCTAATGGATTATAGCCTTGTCATTATGGAAGGTAGTCTGTTGTCCAGAATTTGTTTACTCCAATGGATAGTAGCCTTGACATTATAGAAGGTAGTCTGTCATTATGGACGGTAGTCTGTTGTCGATATTTTTGTTATTCCAATGGATGGAAACCTTGTCATTATAAAAGGTAGTCTTTTGTCGATATTTTTGTTACTCCAAAGGATGGTAGCCTTATCATTATGGAAGGTAGTCTGTTGTCGAGATTTTTGTTACTCCAATGGATGGTAGCCTTGTCATTATGGAAGGTTGTCTGTCGTTGAGATTTCTAATACTCCAATGGATTATAGCCTTGTCATTATGGAAGGTAGTCTATTGTTCAGATTTTTGTTACTCCAATGGATAGTAGCCTTGACTTTTTGGAAGGTAGTCTGTCATTATGGAAAGTAGTCTATTGTCGATATTTTTGTTATTCCAATGGATGGTAATCTTGTCATTACAAAAGGTAGTCTTTTGTCAAGATTTTTGTTACTCCAATGGATGGTAGCCTTGTAGTTATGGAAGGTAGTCTGTTGTAGAGATTTTTGTTACTCTAATGGATGGTAGCCTTGTCATTATGGAAGGTAGTCTGTCGTTCAGATTTCTGTTACTCCAATGGATTGTAGCCTTGTCATTATGGAAGGTAGTCTGTTGTTCAGATTTTTGTTACTCCAATGGATAGTAGCCTTGACATTATAGGAAGTAGTTTGTCATTATGGAAGGTAGTATGTTGTCGAGATTTTTGTTATTCCAATGGATGGTAACCTTGTCATTATAAAAGGTAGTCTTTTGTCGAGATTTTTATTACTCCAATGGATGGTAGCCTTGTAATTATGGAAGGTAGTCTGTTTTCGAGATTTTTGTTACTCCAATGGATGGTAGCCTTGTAATTATGGAAGGTTGTCTGTCGTTGAGATTTCTGTTACTCCAATGGATTATAGCCTTGTCATTATGGAAGGTAGTCTGTTGTTCAGATTTTTGTTACTCCAATGGATTGTAGCCTTGACATTATGGAAAGTAGTCTGTCATTATGGTAGGTAGTCTGTTGTCGAGATTTTTGTTATTCCAATGGATGGTAACCTTGTCATTATGAAAGGTAGTATTTTGTCGATATTTTTGTTACTCCAATGGATGGTAGCCTTGTAATTATGGAAGGTAGTCTATTGTCGAGATTTTTGTTACTCCAATGGATGGTAGCCTTGTAATTATGGAAGGTTGTCTGTCGTTGAGATTTCTGTTACTCCAATGGATTATAGCTTTATCATTATGGAAGGTAGTCTGTTGTTCATATTTTTGTTACTCCGATGGATAGTAGCCTTGACATTATGGAAGGTAGTCTGTCATTATGGAAGGTAGTCTGTTGTTGAGATTTTTGTTATTCCAATGGATGGTAACCTTGTCATTATAAAAGGTAGTCTTTTGTCGAGATTTTTGTTACTCCAATGGATCGTAGCCTTGTAATTATGGAAGGTAGTCTGTTGTCGAGATTTTTGTTACTCCAATGGATGGTAGCCTTGTCATTATGGAAGGTAGTCTATCCTTGAGATTTTTGTTACTCCAATGGATGGTAGCCTTGTCATTATGGAAGGTTGTCTGTCGTTGAGATTTCTATTACTCCAATGGATTATAGCCTTGTCATTATGGAAGGTAGTCTGTTGTTCAGATTTTTGTTACTCCAATGGATAGTAGCCTTGACATTATGGAAGGTAGTCTGTCATTATGGAAGGTAGTCTATTGTCGAGATTTTTGTTATTCCAATGGATGGTAACCTTGTCATTATAAAAGGTAGTCTATTGTCGACATTTTTGTTACTCCAATGGATGGTAGCCTTGTAATTATGGAAGGTAGTCTGTTGTCGAGATTTTTGTTACTCCAATGGATGGTAGCCTTGTCATTATGGAAGGTTGTCTGTCGTTGAGATTTTTGTTACTCTAATGGATTATAGCCATGTCATTATGGAAGGTAGTCTGTTGTTCAAAATTTGTTTACTCCAATGGATAGTAGCCTTGACATTATAGAAGGTAGTCTGTCATTATGGAAGGTAGTCTGTTGTCGATATTTTTGTTATTCCAATAGATGGAAACCTTGTCATTATAAAAGGTAGTCTTTTGTCGATATTTTTGTTACTCCAATGGATGGTAGCCTTGTCATTATGGAAGGTAGTTTGTTGTCGAGATTTTTGTTACTCCAATGGATGGTAGCCTTGTCATTATGGAAGTTTGTCTGTCGTTGAGATTTCTAATACTCCAATGGATTATAGCCTAGTCATTATGGAAGGTAGTCTGTTGTTCAGATTTTTGTTACTCCAATTGATAGTAGCCTTGACTTTTTGGAAGGTAGTCTTTCATTATGGAAGGTAGTCTATTGTCGATATTTTTGTTATTCCAATGGATGGTAATCTTGTCATTACAAAAGGTAGTCTTTTGTCGAGATTTTTGTTACTCCAATGGATGGTAGCCTTGTAATTATGGAAGGTAGTCTGTTGTCGAGATTTTTGTTACTCCAATGGATGGTAGCCTTGTCATTATGGAAGGTAGTCTATCCTTGAGATTTGTGCTACTCCAATGGATTGTAGCCTTGTCATTATGGAAGGTAGTCTGTTGTTGAGATTTCGATTACTCCAATGGATTGTAGCCTTGTCATTAAGGAAGGTAGTCTGTTGTTCAGATTTTTGTTACTCCCATGGATAGTAGCCTTGACATTATTGAAGGTAGTCTGTCATTATGGAAGGTAGTCTGTTGTCGATATTTTTGTTATTCCAATGGATGGTAACCTTTTCATTATAAAAGGTAGTCTTTTGTCGAGATTTTTGTTACTCCAATGGATGGTAGCCTTGTCATTATGGAAGGTAGTCTGTTGTCGAGATTTTTGTTACTCCAATGAATGGTAGCCTTGTCATTATGGAAGGTTGTCTGTCGTTCAGATTTCTAATACTCCAATGGATTATAACCTTGTCATTATGGAAGGTAGTCTGTTGATTAGATTTTTGTTACTCTAATGGATAGTAGCCTTGACATTATGGAAGGTAGTCTGTTGTCGATATTTTTGTTATTCCAATGGATGGTAACCTTGTCATTATAAAAGGTAGTCTTTTGTCGAGATTTTTGTTACTCCAATGGATGGTAGCCTTGTCATTATGGAAGGTAGTCTGTTGTCGAGATTTTTGTTACTCCAATGGATGGTAGCCTTGTCATTATGGAAGGTTGTCTGTCGTTGAGATTTCTGTTACTCCAATGGATTGTAGCCTTGTCATTATGGAAGGTAGTCTGTTGTTCAGATTTTTGTTACTCCAATGGATAGTAGCCTTGACATTATGGAAGGTAGTCTGTCATTATGGAAGGTAGTCTGTTGTCGAGATTTTTGTTATTCCAATGGATGGTAACCTTGTCATTATAAAAGGTAGTCTTTTGTCGAGATTTTTATTACTCCAATGGATGGTAGCCTTGTTATTATGGAAGGTAGTCTGTTGTCGAGATTTTTGTTACTCCAATTGATGGTAGCCTTGTCATTATGGAAGGTAGTCTGTCGTTGAGATTTCTGTTACTCTAATGGATTATAGCCTTGACATTATGGAAGGTAGTCTGTTGTTCAGAATTTTGTTACTCCAATGGATAGTAGCCTTGACATTATAGAAGGTAGTCTGTCATTATGGTAGGTAGTCTGTTATCGATATTTTTGTTATTCCAATGGATGGTAACCTTGTCATTATAAAAGATAGTCTTTTGTCGAGATTTTTGTTACTCCAATGGATGGTAGCCTTGTCATTATGGAAGGTTGTCTGTCGTTGAGATTTCTATTACTCCAATGGATTATAGCCTTGTCATTATGGAAGGTAGTCTGTTGTTCAGAATTTGTTTACTCCAATGGATAGTAGCCTTGACATTATAGAAGGTAGTCTGTCATTATGGAAGGTAGTCTGTTGTCAATATTTTTGTTATTCCAATGGATGGTAACCTTGTCATTATAAAAGGTAGTCTTTTGTCGAGAGTTTTCTTACTCCAATGGATGGTAGCCTTGTCAATATAGAAGGTATTTTGTTGTCGAGATTTTTGTTACTCCAATGGATGGTAGCCTTGTCATTATGGAAGGTTGTCTGTCGTTGAGATTTCTAATACTCCAATGGATTGTAGCCTTGTCATTATGGAAGGTAGTCTGCTGTTCAGAATTTTGTTACTCCAATGGATAGTAGCCTTGACATTATAGAAGGTAGTCTGTCATTATGGAAGGTAGTCTGTTGTCGATATTTTTGTTATTCCAATGGATGGTAACCTTGTCATTATAAAAGGTAGTCTTTTGTCGAGATTTTTGTTACTCCAATGGATGGTAGCCTTGTCATTATGGAAGGTAGTCTGTTGTCGAGATTTTTGTTACTCCAATGGATGGTACCCTTGTCATTATGGAAGGTTGTCTGTCGTTGAGATTTCTAATACTCCAATGGATTATAGCCTTGTCATTATGGAAGGTAGTCTGTTGTTCAGATTTTTGTTACTCCAATGGATAGTAGCCTTGACATTATGGAAGGTAGTCTGTCATTATGGAAGGTAGTCTGTTGTCGAGATTTTTGTTATTCCAATGGATGGTAACCTTGTCATTATAAAAGGTAGTCTTTTGTCGAGATTTTTATTACTCCAATGGATGGTAGCCTTGTTATTATGGAAGGTAGTCTGTTGTCGAGATTTTTGTTACTCCAATTGATGGTAGCCTTGTCATTATGGAAGGTAGTCTGTCGTTGAGATTTCTGTTACTCTAATGGATTATAGCCTTGACATTATGGAAGGTAGTCTGTTGTTCAGAATTTTGTTACTCCAATGGATAGTAGCCTTGACATTATAGAAGGTAGTCTGTCATTATGGTAGGTAGTCTGTTATCGATATTTTTGTTATTCCAATGGATGGTAACCTTGTCATTATAAAAGGTAGTCTTTTGTCGAGATTTTTATTACTCCAATGGATGGTAGCCTTGTAATTATGGAAGGTAGTCTGTTTTCGAGATTTTTGTTACTCCAATGGAGGGTAGCCTTATCATTAAGGAAGGTTGTCTGTCGTTGAGATTTATGTTACTCCAATGGATTATAGCCTTGTCATTATGGAAGGTAGTCTGTTGTTCATATTTTTGTTACTCCAATGGATAGTAGCCTTGACATTATGGAAAGTAGTCTGTCATTATGGTAAGTAGTCTGTTGTCGAGATTTTTGTTATTCCAATGGATGGTAACCTTGTCATTATAAAAGGTAGTCTTTTGTCGATATTTTTGTTACTCCAATGGATGGTAGCCTTGTAATTATGGAAGGTAGTCTGTTGTCGAGATTTTTGTTACTCTAATGGATGGTAGCCTTGTCATTATGGAAGGTAGTCTGTCGTTCAGATTTCTGTTACTCCAATGGATTGTAGCCTTGTCATTATGGAAGGTAGTCTGTTGTTCAGATTTTTGTTACTCCAATGGATAGTAGCCTTGACATTATAGAAGGTAGTCTGTCATTATGGAAGGTAGTCTGTTGTCGAGATTTTTGTTATTCCAATGGATGGTAACCTTGTCATTATAAAAGGTAGTCTTTTGTCGAGATTTTTATTACTCCAATGGATGGTAGCCTTGTAATTATGGAAGGTAGTCTGTTTTCGAGATTTTTGTTACTCCAATGGAGGGTAGCCTTATCATTAAGGAAGGTTGTCTGTCGTTGAGATTTATGTTACTCCAATGGATTATAGCCTTGTCATTATGGAAGGTAGTCTGTTGTTCATATTTTTGTTACTCCAATGGATAGTAGCCTTGACATTATGGAAAGTAGTCTGTCATTATGGTAAGTAGTCTGTTGTCGAGATTTTTGTTATTCCAATGGATGGTAACCTTGTCATTATAAAAGGTAGTCTTTTGTCGATATTTTTGTTACTCCAATGGATGGTAGCCTTGTAATTATGGAAGGTAGTCTATTGTCGAGATTTTTGTTACTCCAATGGATGGTAGCCTTGTAATTATGGAAGGTTGTCTGTCGTTGAGATTTCTGTTACTCCAATGGATTATAGCTTTGTCATTATGGAAGGTAGTCTGTTGTTCATATTTTTGTTACTCCGATGGATAGTAGCCTTGACATTATGGAAGGTAGTCTGTCATTATGGTAGGTAGTCTGTTGTCGAGATTTTTGTTATTCCAATGGATGGTAGCCTTGTAATTATGGAAGGTAGTATGTTGTCGAGATTTTTGTTACTCCAATGGATGGTAGCCTTGTCATTATGGATGGTAGTCTATCCTTGAGATTTGTGTTACTCCAATGGATTGTAGCCTTGTCATTATGGAAGGTAGTTTGTTGTTGAGATTTCGATTACTCCAATGGATTGTAGCCTTGTCATTATGGAAGGTAGTCTATTGTTCAGATTTTTGTTACTCCTATGGATAGTAGCCTTGACATTATGGAAGGTAGTCTGTGATTATGGAAGGTAGTCTGTTGTCGAGATTTTTGTTATTCCAATGGATGGTAACCTTGTCATTATAAAAGGTAGTCTGTTGTCGACATTTTTGATACTCCAATGGATGGTAGCCTTGTCATTATGGAAGGTTGTTTGTCGTTGAGATTTATGTTACTCCATTGGATTGTAGCCTCGTCATTATGTAAGGTAGTCTGTCGTTGATATTTCGATTACTCCAATGGATTGTAGCCTTGTCACTATGGAAGGTAGTCTGTTGTTCAGATTTTTGTTACTCCAATGGATAATAGCCTTTACATTATGGAAGGTAGTCTGTCATTATGGAAGGTAGTCTGTTGTTGAGATTTTTGTTATTCCAATGGATGGTATCCTTGTGATTATAAAAGGTAGTCTTTTGTCGATATTTTTGTTACTCCAATGGATGGTAGCCTTGTCATTATGGAAGGTAGTCTGTTGTCGAGATTTTTGTAACTCCAATGGATGGTAGCCTTGTAATTATGGAAGGTTGTCTGTCGTTGAGATTTCTATTACTCCAATGGATTATAGCTTTGTCATTATGGAAGGTAGTCTGTTGTTCATATTTTTGTTACTCCGATGGATAGTAGCCTTGACATTATGGAAGGTAGTCTGTCATTATGGAAGGTAGTCTGTTGTCGAGATTTTTGTTATTCCAATGGATGGTAACCTTGTCATTATAAAAGGTAGTCTTTTGTCGAGATTTTTGTTACTCCAATGGATGGTAGCCTTGTAATTATGGAAGGTAGTCTGTTGTCGAGATTTTTGTTACTCCAACGGATGGTAGCCTTGTCATTATGGAAGGTAGTCTATCCTTGAGATTTGTGTTACTCCAATGGATTGTAGCCTTGTCATTATGGAAGGTAGTCTGTTGTTGAGATTTCGATTACTCCAATGGATTGTAGCCTTGTCATTATGGAAGGTAGTCTGTTGTTCAGATTTTTGTTACTCCCATGGATAGTAGCCTTGACATTATGGAAGGTAGTCTGTGATTATAGAAGGTAGTCTGTTGTCGATATTTTTGTTATTCCAATGGATGGTAACCTTGTCATTATAAAAGGTAGTCTGTTGTCGACATTTTTGATACTCTAATGGATGGTAGCCATGTCATTATGGAAGGTTGTCTGTCGTTGAGATTTATGTTACTCCAATGGATTGTAGCCTTGTCATTATGTAAGGTAGTCTGTCGTTGATATTTCGATTACTCCAATGGATTGTAGCCTTGTCACTATGGAAGGTAGTCTGTTGTTTAGATTTTTGTTACTCCAATGGATGGTAGCCTTTACATTATGGAAGGTCGTCTGTCATTATGGAAGGTAGTCTGCTGTTGAGATTTTTGTTATTCCAATGGATGGTAACCTTGTCATTATAAAAGGTAGTCTTTTGTCGAGATTTTTGTTACTCCAATTGATGGTAGCCTTGTCATTATGGAAGGTAGTTTGTTGTCGAGATTTTTGTTACTCCAATGGATGGTAGCCTTGTCATTATGGAAGGTAGTCTGTTGTTGAGATTTCGATTACTCCAATGGATTGTAGCCTTGTCATTATGGAAGGTAGTCTGTTGTTCAGATTTTTGTTACTCCCATGGATAATAGCCTTGACATTATAGAAGGTAGTCTGTCATTATGGAAGGTAGTTTGTTGTCGATATTTTTGTTATTCCAATGGATGGTAACCTTGTCATTATAAAAGGTAGTCTTTTGTCGAGATTTTTGTTACTCCAATAAATGGTAGCCTTGTAATTATGGAAGCTAGTCTGTTGTCGAGATTTTTGTTACTCCAATGGATGGTAGCCTTGTCATTATGGAAGGTAGTCTGTCGTTGAGATTTCTGTTACTCCAATGGATTGTAGCCTTGTCATTATGGAAGGTAGTCTGTTGTTCAGATTTTTGTTACTCCCATGGATAGTAGCCTTGACATTATAGAAGGTAGTCTGTCATTATGGAAGGTAGTCTGTTGTCGAGATTTTTGTTATTCCAATGGATTGTAACCTTGTCATTATAAAAGGTAGTCTTTTGTCGAGATTTTTGTTACTCCAATGGATGGTAGCCTTGTAATTATGGAAGGTAGTCTGTTGTCGAGATTTTTGTTACTCCAATGGATGGTAGCCTTGTCATTACGGAAGGTTGTCTGTCGTTGAGATTTATGTTACTCCAATGGATTATAGCCTTGTCATTATGGAAGGTAGTCTGTTGTTCAGATTTTTGTTACTCCAATGGATAGTAGCCTTGACATTATGGAAGGTAGTCTGTCATTATGGTAGGTAGTCTGTTGTCGAGATTTTTGTTATTCCAATGGATGGTAACCTTGACATTATAAAAGGTAGTCTTTGGTCGAGATTTTTGTTACTCCAATCGATGGTAGCCTTGTAATTATGGAAGGTAGTCTGTTGTCGAGATTTTTGTTACTCCAATGGATGGTAGCCTTGTCATTATGGAAGGTTGTCTATCGTTGAGATTTCTGTTACTCCAATGGATTATAGCCTTGTCATTATGGAAGGTAGTCTGTCGTTGAGATTTCGATTACTCCAATGGATGGTAGCCTTATCATTATGGAAAGTAGTCTGTTGTTCAGATTTTTGTTACTCCAATTGATAGTAGCCTTGACATTATGGAAGGTAGTCTGTCATTATGGAAGGTAGTCTGTTGTCGAGATTTTTGTTATTCCAATGGATGGTAACCTTGTCACTATAAAAGGTAGTCTTTTGTCGATATTTTTGTTACTCCAATGGATGGTAGCCTTGTCATTATGGAAGGTAGTCTGTTGTCGAGATTTTTGTTACTCCAATGGATGGTAGCCTTGTCATTATGGAAGGTTGTCTGTCGTTGAGATTTATGTTACTCCAATGGATTATAGCCTTGTCATTATGCAAGGTACTCTGTTGTTCAGATTTTTGTTACTCCAATGGATAGTAGCCTTGACATTATGGAAGGTAGTCTGTCATTATGGAAGGTAGTCTGTTGTCGTTATTTTTGTTATTCCAATGGATGGTAACCTTGTCATTATAAAAGGTAGTCTTTTGTCGTGATTTTTGTTACTCCAATGGATGGTAGCCTTGTAATTATGGAAGGTAGTCTGTTGTCGAGATTTTTGTTACTCCAATGGATGGTAGCCTTGTCAATATGGAAGGTAGTCTGTTGTTCAGATTTTTGTTAATCCAAAGGATGGTAGTCTTGTCATTATAGAAGGTAGTATGTCATTATGGAAGGTTGTCTATTGTCGAGATTTTTGTTATTCCAATGGCTGGTAACCTTGTCATTATAAAAGGTAGTTTTTTGTCGTGATTTTTGTTATTCCAATGGATGGTAGCCTTGTAATTATGGAAGGTAGTCTGTTGTCGAGATTTTTGCTACTCCAATGGATGGTAGCCTTGTCATTATGGAAGGTAGTCTATCGTTGAGATTTCTGTTACTCCAATGGATTGTAGCCTTGTCATTATGGAAGGTATTCTGTTGTTGAGATTTCGATTACTCCAATGGATTGTAGCCTTGTCATTATGGAAGGTAGTCTGTTGTTCAGATTTTTGTTACTCCAATGGAAAGTAGCCTTGACATTATGGAAGGTAGTCTGTCATTATGGATAGGAAGTCTGTTGTAGAGATTTTTATTATTCCAATGGATGGTAACCTTGTCATTATAAAAGGTAGTCTTTTATCGAGATTTTTGTTACTCCAATGGATGGTAGCCTTGTCATTATGGAAGGTAGTCTGTTGTCGAGATTTTTGTTACTCCAATGGATGGTATCCTTGTCATTATGGAAGGTTGTCTGTCATTTAGATTTATGTTACTCCAATGGATTATAGCCTTGCCATTATGGAAGGTAGTCTGTTGTTCGGATTTTTGTTACTCCAATGGATAGTAGCCTTGACATTATGGAAGGTAGTCTGTCATTATGGAAGGTAGTCTGTTGTCGAGATTTTAGTTATTCCAATGGATGGTAACCTTTTCATTATAAAAGGTAGTCTTTTGTCGAGATTTTTGTTACTCCAATGGATGGTAGCCTTGTAATTATGGAAGGTAGTCTGTTGTCGAGATTTTTGTTACTCCAATGGATGGTAGCCTTGTCATTATGGAAGGTTGTCTGTCGTTGAGATTTCTGTTACTCCAATGGATTATAGCCTTGTCATTATGAAAGGTAGTCTGTTGGTCAGATTTTTGTTACTCCAATGGATAATAGCCTTGACATTATGGAAGGTAGTCTGTCATTATTGAAGGTAGTCTATTGTCGAAATTTTTGTTATTCCAATGGATGGTAACCTTGTCATTATAAAAGGTAGTCTTTTGTCTAGATTTTTGTTACTCCAATGGACGGTAGCTTTGTAATTATGGAAGGTAGTCTATTGTCGAGATTTTTGTTACTCCAATGGATGGTAGCCTTGTCATTATGGAAGGTAGTCTATCGTTTAGATTTCTGTTACTCCAATGGATTGTAGCCTTGTCATTATGGAAGGTAGTCTGTCATTGATATTTCGATTACTCCAATAGATTGTAGCCTTGTCATTATGGAAGGTAGTCTGTTGTTCAGATTTTTGTTACTCCAATGGATAGTAGCCTTGACATTATGGAAGGTAGTCTGTCATTATGGAAGGTAGTCTGTTGTCGAGATTTTTGTTATTCCAATGGATGGTAACCTTTTCATTATAAAAGGTAGTCTTTTGTCGAGATTTTTGTTATTCCAATGGATGGTAGCCTTGTAATTATGGAAGGTAGTCTGTTGTCGAGATTTTTGTTACTCGAATGGATGGTAGCCTTGTCATTATGGAAGGTTGTCTGTCGTTGAGATTTCTGTTACTCCAATGGATTATAGCCTTGTCATTATGAAAGGTAGTCTGTTGTTCAGATTTTTGTTACTCCAATGGATAATAGCCTTGACATTATGGAAGGTAGTCTGTCATTATTGAAGGTAGTCTATTGTCGAAATTTTTGTTATTCCAATGGATGGTAACCTTGTCATTATAAAAGGTAGTCTTTTGTCTAGATTTTTGTTACTCCAATGGACGGTAGCTTTGTAATTATGGAAGGTAGTGGTAGAATGTCATTGATATTTCAATTACTCCAATAGATTGTAGCCTTGTCATTATGGAAGGTAGTCTGTTGTTCAGATTTTTGTTACTCCAATGGATAGTAGCCTTGACATTATGGAAGGTAGTCTGTCATTATGGAAGGTAGTCTGTTGTCGAGATTTTTGTTATTCCAATGGATGGTAACCTTGTCATTATAAAAGGTAGTCTTTTGTCGTGATTTTTGTTATTCCAATGGATGGTAGCCTTGTAATTATGGAAGGTGGTCTGTTGTCGAGATTTTTGTTACTCCATTGTATGGTAGCCTTGTCATTATGGAAGGTAGTCTGTCATTGAGATTTCTGTTACTCCAATGGATTGTAGCCTTGTCATTATGGAAGGTAGTCTGTTGTTCAGATTTTTGTTACTCCAAAGGATGGTAGCCTTGTCATTATGGAAGGTAGTATGTCATTATGGAAGGTAGTCTATTGTCGAGTTTTTTGTTATTCCAATGGATGGTAACCTTTTCATTATAAAAGGTAGCCTTTTGTCAATATTTTTGTTACTCCAATGGATGGTAGCCTTGTCATTATGGAAGGTAGTCTGTTGTCGAGATTTTTGTTACTCCAATGGATGGTATCCTTGTCATTATGGAAGGTAGTCTATCGTTTAGATTTCTGTTACTCCAATGGATTGTAGCCTTGTCATTATGGAAGGTAGAATGTCATTGATATTTCAATTACTCCAATAGATTGTAGCCTTGTCATTATGGAAGGTAGTCTGTTGTTCAGATTTTTGTTACTCCAATGGATAGTAGCCTTGACATTATGGAAGGTAGTCTGTCATTATGGAAGGTAGTCTGTTGTCGAGATTTTTGTTATTCCAATGGATGGTAACCTTGTCATTATAAAAGGTAGTCTTTTGTCGTGATTTTTGTTATTCCAATGGATGGTAGCCTTGAAATTATGGAAGGTAGTTTGTTGTCGAGATTTTTGTTACTCCATTGTATGGTAGCCTTGTCATTATGGAAGGTAGTCTGTCGTTGAGATTTCTGTTACTCCAATGGATTGTAGCCTTGTCATTATGGAAGGTAGTCTGTTGTTCAGATTTTTGTTACTCCAAAGGATGGTAGCCTTGTCATTATGGAAGGTAGTATGTCATTATGGAAGGTAGTCTATTGACGAGTTTTTTGTTATTCCAATGGATGGTAACCTTTTCATTATAAAAGGTAGCCTTTTGTCAATATTTTTGTTACTCCAATGGATGGTAGCCTTGTCATTATGGAAGGTAGTCTGTTGTCGAGATTTTTGTTACTCCAATGGATGGTATCCTTGTCATTATGGAAGGTAGTGTGTCGTTGAGATTTCTGTTACTCCAAT
The DNA here is from genome assembly GCA_948472305.1 of Vicia faba. Taxonomy (NCBI): domain Eukaryota; kingdom Viridiplantae; phylum Streptophyta; class Magnoliopsida; order Fabales; family Fabaceae; genus Vicia; species Vicia faba. The sequence continues at coordinate 560,918,380 of OX451739.1, forward strand.
GGATTGTAGCCTTGTCATTATGGAAGGTAGTCTGTTGTTCAGATTTTTGTTACTCCAAAGGATGATAGCCTTGTAATTATGGAAGATAGTATGTCATTATGGAAGGTAGTCTATTGTCAAGATTTTTGTTATTCCAATGGATGGTAACCTTTTCATTATAAAAGGTAGCCTTTTGTCGATATTTTTGTTACTCCAATAGATGATAGCCTTGTCATTATGGAAGGTAGTCTATCGTTGAGATTTCTGTTACTCCAATGGATTGTAGCCTTGTCATTATGGAAGGTAGTATGTCGTTGAGATTTCGATTACTCCAATGGATTGTAGCCTTGTCATTATGGAAGGTAGTCTGTTGTTCAGATTTTTGTTACTCCAATGGATAGTAGCCATTACATTATGGAAGGTAGTCTGTCATTATGGAAGTTAGTCTGTTGTCGAGATTTTTGTTATTCCAATGTATGGTAACCTTGTCATTATAAAAGGTAGTCTTTTGTCTAGATTTTTGTTACTCCAATGGACGGTAGCCTTGTAATTATGGAAGGTAGTCTGTTGTCGAGATTTTTGTTACTCCAATGGATGATGGATGGTAGCCTTGTCATTATGGAAGGTAGTCTATCGTTTAGATTTCTCTTATTCCAATGGATTGTAGCCTTGTTATTATGGAAGGTAGTCTGACATTGATATTTCGATTACTCCAATAGATTGTAGCCTTGTCATTATGGAAGGTAGTCTGTTGTTCATATTTTTGTTACTCCAATGGATAGTAGCCTTGACATTATGGAAGGTAGTCTGTCATTATGGAAGGTAGTTTGTTGTCGAGATTTTTGTTATTCCAATGGATGGTAACCTTGTCATTATAAAAGGTAGTCTTTTGTCGTGATTTTTGTTATTCCAATGGATGGTAGCCTTGTAATTATGGAAGGTAGTCTGTTGTCGGGATTTTTGTTACTCCATTGTATGGTAGCCTTGTCATTATGGAAGGTAGTCTGTCGTTGAGATTTCTGTTACTCCAATGGATTGTAGCCTTGTCATTATGGAAGGTAGTCTGTTGTTCAGATTTTTGTTACTCCAAAGGATGGTAGCCTTGTAATTATGGAAGATAGTATGTCATTATGGAAGGTAGTCTATTGTCGAGATTTTTGTTATTCCAATGGATGGTAACCTTTTCATTATAAAAGGTAGCCTTTTGTCGATATTTTTGTTACTCCAATGGATGGTAGCCTTTGCATTATGGAAGGTAGTCTGTTGTCGAGATTTTTGTTACTCCAATGGATGGTATCCTTGTCATTATGGAAAGTTGTTTGTTGTTGAGATTTCTGTTACTCTAATGGATTATAGCCTTGTCATTATGGAAGGTAGTCTGTTGTTCAGATTTTTGTTACTCCAATGGATAGTAGCCTTGACATTATGGAATGTAGTCTGTCATTATGGAAGGAAGTCTGTTGTCGAGATTTTTTTTATTCCAATGGATGGTAACCTTGTCATTATAAAAGGTAGTCTATCGTTGAGATTTCTGTTACTCCAATGGATTGTAGCCTTGTCATTATGGAAGGTAGTATGTCGTTGAGATTTCGATTACTCCAATGGATTGTAGCCTTGTCATTATGGAAGGTAGTCTGTTGTTCAGATTTTTGTTACTCCAATGGATAGTAGCCATTACATTATGGAAGGTAGTCTGTCATTATGGAAGTTAGTCTGTTGTCGAGATTTTTGTTATTCCAATGTATGGTAACCTTGTCATTATAAAAGGTAGTCTTTTGTCTAGATTTTTGTTACTCCAATGGACGGTAGCCTTGTAATTATGGAAGGTAGTCTGTTGTCGAGATTTTTGTTACTCCAATGGATGATGGATGGTAGCCTTGTCATTATGGAAGGTAGTCTATCGTTTAGATTTCTCTTATTCCAATGGATTGTAGCCTTGTCATTATGGAAGGTAGTCTGACATTGATATTTCGATTACTCCAATAGATTGTAGCCTTGTCATTATGGAAGGTAGTCTGTTGTTCATATTTTTGTTACTCCAATGGATAGTAGCCTTGACATTATGGAAGGTAGTCTGTCATTATGGAAGGTAGTTTGTTGTCGAGATTTTTGTTATTCCAATGGATGGTAACCTTGTCATTATAAAAGGTAGTCTTTTGTCGTGATTTTTGTTATTCCAATGGATGGTAGCCTTGTAATTATGGAAGGTAGTCTGTTGTCGGGATTTTTGTTACTCCATTGTATGGTAGCCTTGTCATTATGGAAGGTAGTCTGTCGTTGAGATTTCTGTTACTCCAATGGATTGTAGCCTTGTCATTATGGAAGGTAGTCTGTTGTTCAGATTTTTGTTACTCCAAAGGATGGTAGCCTTGTAATTATGGAAGATAGTATGTCATTATGGAAGGTAGTCTATTGTCGAGATTTTTGTTATTCCAATGGATGGTAACCTTTTCATTATAAAAGGTAGCCTTTTGTCGATATTTTTGTTACTCCAATGGATGGTAGCCTTTGCATTATGGAAGGTAGTCTGTTGTCGAGATTTTTGTTACTCCAATGGATGGTATCCTTGTCATTATGGAAAGTTGTCTGTCGTTGAGATTTCTGTTACTCTAATGGATTATAGCCTTGTCATTATGGAAGGTAGTCTGTTGTTCAGATTTTTGTTACTCCAATGGATAGTAGCCTTGACATTATGGAATGTAGTCTGTCATTATGGAAGGAAGTCTGTTGTCGAGATTTTTTTTATTCCAATGGATGGTAACCTTGTCATTATAAAAGGTAGTCTTTTGTCGAGATTTTTGTTACTCCAATGGATGGTAGCCTTGTAATTATGGAAGGCAGTCTGTTGTTGAGATTTTTTTCAATCCAATGCATGGTAGCTTGTCATTATGGAAGGTAGTCTATCGTTGAGATTTCTGTTACTCCAATGGATTGTAGCCTTGTCATTATGGAAGGTAGTCTGTCGTTGAGATTTCGATTACTCCAATGGATTGTAGCCTTGTCATTATGGAAGGTAGTCTGTTGTTCAGATTTTTGTTACTCCAATGGATAATAGCCATTACATTATGGAAGGTAGTCTGTCATTATGGAAGTTAGTCTGTTGTCGAGATTTTTGTTATTCCAATGGATGGTATCGTTGTCATTATAAAAGGTAGTCTTTTGTCGTGATTTTTGTTATTCCAATGGATGGTAGCCTTGTAATTATGGAAGGTAGTCTATTGTCGAGATTTTTGTTACTCCATTGTATGGTAGCCTTGTCATTATGGAAGGTAGTCTGTCGTTGAGATTTATGTTACTCCAATGGATTGTAGCCTTGTCATTATGGAAGGTAGTCTGTTGTTCAGATTTTTGTTACTCCAAAGGATGGTAGCCTTGTCATTATGGAAGGTAGTATGTCATTATTCAAGGTAGTCTATTGTCGAGTTTTTTGTTATTCCAATGGATGGTAACCTTTTCATTATAAAAGGTAGCCTTTTGTCGATATTTTTGTTACTCCAATGGATGGTAGCCTTGTCATTATGGAAGGTAGTCTGTTGTCGAGATTTTTGTCACTCCAATGGATGGTATCCTTGTCATTATGGAAGGTTGTCTGTCGTTGAGATTTCTGTTACTCTAATGGATTATAGCCTTGTCATTATGGAAGGTAGTCTGTTGTTCAGATTTTTGTTACTCTAATGGATAGTAGCCTTGACATTATGGAAAGTAGTCTGTCATTATGGAAGGAAGTCTGTTGTCGAGATTTTTTTTATTCCAATGGATGGTAACCTTATCATTATAAAAGGTAGTCTTTTGTCGAGATTTTTGTTACTCCAATGGATGGTAGCCTTGTAATTATGGAAGGTAGTCTGTTGTTGAGATTTTTGTTACTCCAATGGATGGTAGCCTTGTCATTATGGAAGGTAGTCTATCGTTGAGATTTCTGTTACTCCAATGGATTGTAGCCTTGTGATTATGGAAGGTAGTCTGTCGTTGAGATTTCGATTACTCCAATGGATTGTAGCCTTGTCATTATGGAAGGTAGTCTGTTGTTCAGATTTTTGTTACTCCAATGGATAATAGCCATTACATTATGGAAGGTAGTTTGTCATTATGGAAGTTAGTCTGTTGTTGAGATTTTTGTTACTCCAATGGATGGTAGCCTTGTCATTATGGAAGGTAGTCTATCGTTGAGATTTCTGTCACATCAATGGATTGTAGCCTTGTCATTATGGAAGGTAGTCTGTCCTTGAGATTTCGATTACTCCAATGGATTGTAGCCTTGTCATTATGGAAGGTAGTCTGTTTTTCAGATTTTTGTTACTCCAATGGATAGTAGCCATTACATTATGGAAGGTAGTTTGTCATTATGGAAGTTAGTCTGTTGTCGACATTTTTGTTATTCCAATGGATGGTAACCTTGTCATTATAAAAGGTAGTCTTTTGTCTAGATTTTTGTTACTCCAATGGACGGTAGCCTTGTAATTATGGAAGGTAGTCTGTTGTCGAGATTTTTGTTACTCCAATGGATGGTAGCCTTGTCATTATGGAAGGTAGTCTATCGTTTAGATTTCTCTTACTCTAATGGATTGTAGCCTTGTCATTATGGAAGGTACTCTGACATTGATATTTCGATTACTCCAATAGATTGTAGCCTTTTCATTATGGAAGGTAGTCTGTTGTTCAGATTTTTGTTACTCCAATGGATAGTAGCCTTGACATTATAGAAGGTAGTCTGTCATTATGGAAGGTAGTCTGTTGTCGAGATTTTTGTTATTCCAATGGATGGTAACCTTGTCATTATAAAAGGTAGTCTTTTGTCGTGATTTTTGTTATTCCAATGGATGGTAGCCTTGTAATTATGGAAGGTAGTCTGTTGTCGGGATTTTTGTTACTCCATTGTATGGTAGCCTTGTCATTATGGAAGGTAGTCTGTCGTTGAGATTTCTGTTACTCCAATGGATTGTAGCCTTGAAATTATGGAAGGTAGTTTGTTGTTCAGATTTTTGTTACTCCAAAGGATGGTAGCCTTGTAATTATGGAAGGTAGTATGTCATTATGGAAGGTAGTCTATTGTCGAGATTTTTGTTATTCCAATGGATGGTAACCTTTTCATTATAAAAGGTAGCCTTTTGTCGATATTTTCGTTACTCCAATGGATGGTAGCCTTGTCATTATGGAAGGTAGTCTATTGTCGAGATTTTTGTTACTCCAATGGATGGTATCCTTGTCATTATGGAAGGTTGTCTGTCGTTGAGATTTATGTTACTCTAATGGATTATAGCCTTGTCATTATGGAAGGTAGTCTGTTGTTCAGATTTTTGTTACTCTAATGGATAGTAGCCTTGACATTATGGAATGTAGTCTGTCATTATGGAAGGAAGTCTGTTGTCGAGATTTTTTTTATTCCAATGGATGGTAACCTTGTCATTATAAAAGGTAGTCTTTTGTCGAGATTTTTGTTACTCCAATGGATGGTAGCCTCGTAATTATGGAAGGTAGTCTGTTGTTGAGATTTTTGTTACTCCAATGGATGGTAGCTTGTCATTATGGAAGGTAGTCTATCGTTGAGATTTATGTTACTCCAACGGATTGTAGCCTTGTCATTATGGAAGGTAGTCTGTCGTTGAGATTTCGATTACTCCAATGGATTGTAGCCTTGTCATTATGGAAGGTAGTCTGTTGTTAAGATTTTTGTTACTCCAATGGATAATCGCCATTACATTATGGAAGGTAGTCTGTCATTATGGAAGTTAGTCTGTTGTCGAGATTTTTGTTATTCCAATGGATGGTAACCTTGTCATCATAAAAGGTAGTCTTTTGTCGAGATTTTTGTTACTCCAATGGATGGTAGCCTTGTCATTATGGAAGGTAGTCTGTTGTCGACATTTTTGATACTCCAATGGATGGTAGCCTTGTCATTATGGAAGGTTGTCTGTCGTTGAGATTTATGTTACTCCAATGGATTATAGCCTTGTCATTAGGGAAGGTAGTCTGTTGTTCAGATTTTTGTTATTCCAATGGATAGTAGCCTTGACATTATGGAAGGTAGTCTGTCATTATGGAAGGTAGTCTGTTGATGAGATTTTTGTTATTCCAATGGATGGTAACCTTGTCATTATAAAAGGTAGTCTTTTATCGAAATTTTTGTTACTCCAATGGATGGTAGCCTTGTAATTATGGAAGGTAGTCTGATGTCGAGATTTTTGTTATTCCAATGGATGGTAGCCTTGTCATTATGGAAGGTAGTTTATCGTTGAGTTTTCTGTTACTCCAATGGATTGTAACCTTGTCATTATGGAAGGTAGTCTGTTGTTGAGATTTCGATTACTCCAATGGATTGTAGCCTGGTCATTAGGGAAGGTAGTCTGTTGTTCAAATTTTTGTTACTCCAATGGATAGTAGCCTTGACATTATGGAAGGTAGTTTGTCATTATGGAAGGTAGTCTGTTGTCGAGATTTTTATTATTCCAATGGATGGTAACCTTGTCATTATAAAAGGTAGTCTTTTGTCGAGATTTTTGTTACTCCAATGGATGGTAGCCTTGTAATTATGGAAGGTAGTCTGTTGTCGAGGTTTTTGTTACTCCAATGGATGGTAGCCTTGTCATTATGGAAGGTAGTCTGTTGTCGACATTTTTGTTACTCCAATGGATTGTAGCCTTGTCATTATGGAAGGTATTCTGTTGTTGAGATTTCGATTACTCCAATGGATTGTAGCCTTGTCATTATGGAAGGTAGTCTGTTGTTCAGATTTTTGTTACTCCAATGGAAAGTAGCCTTGACATTATGGAAGGTAGTCTGTCATTATGGATAGGAAGTCTGTTGTAGAGATTTTTGTTATTCCAATGGATGGTAACCTTGTCATTATAAAAGGTAGTCTTTTATCGAGATTTTTGTTACTCCAATGGATGGTAGCCTTGTCATTATGGAAGGTAGTCTGTTGTCGAGATTTTTGTTACTCCAATGGATGGTATCCTTGTCATTATGGAAGGTTGTCTGTCATTTAGATTTATGTTACTCCAATGGATTATAGCCTTGCCATTATGGAAGGTAGTCTGTTGTTCGGATTTTTGTTACTCCAATGGATAGTAGCCTTGACATTATGGAAGGTAGTCTGTCATTATGGAAGGTAGTCTGTTGTCGAGATTTTAGTTATTCCAATGGATGGTAACCTTTTCATTATAAAAGGTAGTCTTTTGTCGAGATTTTTGTTACTCCAATGGATGGTAGCCTTGTAATTATGGAAGGTAGTCTGTTGTCGAGATTTTTGTTACTCCAATGGATGGTAGCCTTGTCATTATGGAAGGTTGTCTGTCGTTGAGATTTCTGTTACTCCAATGGATTATAGCCTTGTCATTATGAAAGGTAGTCTGTTGTTCAGATTTTTGTTACTCCAATGGATAATAGCCTTGACATTATGGAAGGTAGTCTGTCATTATTGAAGGTAGTCTATTGTCGAAATTTTTGTTATTCCAATGGATGGTAACCTTGTCATTATAAAAGGTAGTCTTTTGTCTAGATTTTTGTTACTCCAATGGACGGTAGCTTTGTAATTATGGAAGGTAGTCTATTGTCGAGATTTTTGTTACTCCAATGGATGGTAGCCTTGTCATTATGGAAGGTAGTCTATCGTTTAGATTTCTGTTACTCCAATGGATTGTAGCCTTGTCATTATGGAAGGTAGTCTGTCATTGATATTTCGATTACTCCAATAGATTGTAGCCTTGTCATTATGGAAGGTAGTCTGTTGTTCAGATTTTTGTTACTCCAATGGATAGTAGCCTTGACATTATGGAAGGTAGTCTGTCATTATGGAAGGTAGTCTGTTGTCGAGATTTTTGTTATTCCAATGGATGGTAACCTTTTCATTATAAAAGGTAGTCTTTTGTCGAGATTTTTGTTATTCCAATGGATGGTAGCCTTGTAATTATGGAAGGTAGTCTGTTGTCGAGATTTTTGTTACTCCAATGGATGGTAGCCTTGTCATTATGGAAGGTTGTCTGTCGTTGAGATTTCTGTTACTCCAATGGATTATAGCCTTGTCATTATGAAAGGTAGTCTGTTGTTCAGATTTTTGTTACTCCAATGGATAATAGCCTTGACATTATGGAAGGTAGTCTGTCATTATTGAAGGTAGTCTATTGTCGAAATTTTTGTTATTCCAATGGAAGGTAACCTTGTCATTATAAAAGGTAGTCTTTTGTCTAGATTTTTGTTACTCCAATGGACGGTAGCTTTGTAATTATGGAAGGTAGTGGTAGAATGTCATTGATATTTCAATTACTCCAATAGATTGTAGCCTTGTCATTATGGAAGGTAGTCTGTTGTTCAAATTTTTGTTACTCCAATGGATAGTAGCCTTGACATTATGGAAGGTAGTCTGTCATTATGGAAGGTAGTCTGTTGTCGAGATTTTTGTTATTCCAATGGATGGTAACCTTGTCATTATAAAAGGTAGTCTTTTGTCGTGATTTTTGTTATTCCAATGGATGGTAGCCTTGTAATTATGGAAGGTGGTCTGTTGTCGAGATTTTTGTTACTCCATTGTATGGTAGCCTTGTCATTATGGAAGGTAGTCTGTCTTTGAGATTTCTGTTACTCCAATGGATTGTAGCCTTGTCATTATGGAAGGTAGTCTGTTGTTCAGATTTTTGTTACTCCAAAGGATGGTAGCCTTGTCATTATGGAAGGTAGTATGTCATTATGGAAGGTAGTCTATTGTCGAGTTTTTTGTTATTCCAATGGATGGTAACCTTTTCATTATAAAAGGTAGCCTTTTGTCAATATTTTTGTTACTCCAATGGATGGTAGCCTTGTCATTATGGAAGGTAGTCTGTTGTCGAGATTTTTGTTACTCCAATGGATGGTATCCTTGTCATTATGGAAGGTAGTCTATCGTTTAGATTTCTGTTACTCCAATGGATTGTAGCCTTGTCATTATGGAAGGTAGACTGTCATTGATATTTCAATTACTCCAATAGATTGTAGCCTTGTCATTATGGAAGGTAGTCTGTTGTTCAGATTTTTGTTACTCCAATGGATAGTAGCCTTGACATTATGGAAGGTAGTCTGTCATTATGGAAGGTAGTCTGTTGTCGAGATTTTTGTTATTCCAATGGATGGTAACCTTGTCATTATAAAAGGTAGTCTTTTGTCGTGATTTTTGTTATTCCAATGGATGGTAGCCTTGTAATTATGGAAGGTAGTTTGTTGTCGAGATTTTTGTTACTCCATTGTATGGTAGCCTTGTCATTATGGAAGGTAGTCTGTCGTTGAGATTTCTGTTACTCCAATGGATTGTAGCCTTGTCATTATGGAAGGTAGTCTGTTGTTCAGATTTTTGTTACTCCAAAGGATGGTAGCCTTGTCATTATGGAAGGTAGTATGTCATTATGGAAGGTAGTCTATTGACGAGTTTTTTGTTATTCCAATGGATGGTAACCTTTTCATTATAAAAGGTAGCCTTTTGTCAATATTTTTGTTACTCCAATGGATGGTAGCCTTGTCATTATGGAAGGTAGTCTGTTGTCGAGATTTTTGTTACTCCAATGGATGGTATCCTTGTCATTATGGAAGGTAGTGTGTCGTTGAGATTTCTATTACTCCAATGGATTGTAGCCTTGTCATTATGGAAGGTAGTCTGTTGTTCAGATTTTTGTTACTCCAAAGGATGATAGCCTTGTAATTATGGAAGATAGTATGTCATTATGGAAGGTAGTCTATTGTCAAGATTTTTGTTATTCCAATGGATGGTAACCTTTTCATTATAAAAGGTAGCCTTTTGTCGATATTTTTGTTACTCCAATAGATGATAGCCTTGTCATTATGGAAGGTAGTCTATCGTTGAGATTTCTGTTACTCCAATGGATTGTAGCCTTGTCATTATGGAAGGTAGTATGTCGTTGAGATTTCGATTACTCCAATGGATTGTAGCCTTGTCATTATGGAAGGTAGTCTGTTGTTCAGATTTTTGTTACTCCAATGGATAGTAGCCATTACATTATGGAAGGTAGTCTGTCATTATGGAAGTTAGTCTGTTGTCGAGATTTTTGTTATTCCAATGTATGGTAACCTTGTTATTATAAAAGGTAGTCTTTTGTCTAGATTTTTGTTACTCCAATGGACGGTAGCCTTGTAATTATGGAAGGTAGTCTGTTGTCGAGATTTTTGTTACTCCAATGGATGATGGATGGTAGCCTTGTCATTATGGAAGGTAGTCTATCGTTTAGATTTCTCTTATTCCAATGGATTGTAGCCTTGTCATTATGGAAGGTAGTCTGACATTGATATTTCGATTACTCCAATAGATTGTAGCCTTGTCATTATGGAAGGTAGTCTGTTGTTCATATTTTTGTTACTCCAATGGATAGTAGCCTTGACATTATGGAAGGTAGTCTGTCATTATGGAAGGTAGTTTGTTGTCGAGATTTTTGTTATTCCAATGGATGGTAACCTTGTCATTATAAAAGGTAGTCTTTTGTCGTGATTTTTGTTATTCCAATGGATGGTAGCCTTGTAATTATGGAAGGTAGTCTGTTGTCGGGATTTTTGTTACTCCATTGTATGGTAGCCTTGTCATTATGGAAGGTAGTCTGTCGTTGAGATTTCTGTTACTCCAATGGATTGTAGCCTTGTCATTATGGAAGGTAGTCTGTTGTTCAGATTTTTGTTACTCCAAAGGATGGTAGCCTTGTAATTATGGAAGATAGTATGTCATTATGGAAGGTAGTCTATTGTCGAGATTTTTGTTATTCCAATGGATGGTAACCTTTTCATTATAAAAGGTAGCCTTTTGTCGATATTTTTGTTACTCCAATGGATGGTAGCCTTTGCATTATGGAAGGTAGTCTGTTGTCGAGATTTTTGTTACTCCAATGGATGGTATCCTTGTCATTATGGAAAGTTGTCTGTCGTTGAGATTTCTGTTACTCTAATGGATTATAGCCTTGTCATTATGGAAGGTAGTCTGTTGTTCAGATTTTTGTTACTCCAATGGATAGTAGCCTTGACATTATGGAATGTAGTCTGTCATTATGGAAGGAAGTCTGTTGTCGAGATTTTTTTTATTCCAATGGATGGTAACCTTGTCATTATAAAAGGTAGTCTTTTGTCGAGATTTTTGTTACTCCAATGGATGGTAGCCTTGTAATTATGGAAGGCAGTCTGTTGTTGAGATTTTTTTAAATCCAATGCATGGTAGCTTGTCATTATGGAAGGTAGTCTATCGTTGAGATTTCTGTTACTCCAATGGATTGTAGCCTTGTCATTATGGAAGGTAGTCTGTCGTTGAGATTTCGATTACTCCAATGGATAGTAGCCTTGTCATTATGGAAGGTAGTCTGTTGTTCAGATTTTTGTTACTCCAATGGATAATAGCCATTACATTATGGAAGGTAGTCTGTCATTATGGAAGTTAGTCTGTTGTCGAGATTTTTGTTATTCCAATGGATGGTAACGTTGTCATTATAAAAGGTAGTCTTTTGTCGTGATTTTTGTTATTCCAATGGATGGTAGCCTTGTAATTATGGAAGGTAGTCTGTTGTCGAGATTTTTGTTACTCCATTGTATGGTAGCCTTGTCATTATGGAAGGTAGTCTGTCGTTGAGATTTATGTTACTCCAATGGATTGTAGCCTTGTCATTATGGAAGGTAGTCTGTTGTTCAGATTTTTGTTACTCCAAAGGATGGTAGCCTTGTCATTATGGAAGGTAGTATGTCATTATGGAAGGTAGTCTATTGTCGAGTTTTTTGTTATTCCAATGGATGGTAACCTTTTCATTATAAAAGGTAGCCTTTTGTCGATATTTTTGTTACTCCAATAGATGATAGCCTTGTCATTATGGAAGGTAGTCTATCGTTGAGATTTCTGTTACTCCAATGGATTGTAGCCTTGTCATTATGGAAGGTAGTATGTCGTTGAGATTTCGATTACTCCAATGGATTGTAGCCTTGTCATTATGGAAGGTAGTCTGTTGTTCAGATTTTTGTTACTCCAATGGATAGTAGCCATTACATTATGGAAGGTAGTCTGTCATTATGGAAGTTAGTCTGTTGTCGAGATTTTTGTTATTCCAATGTATGGTAACCTTGTCATTATAAAAGGTAGTCTTTTGTCTAGATTTTTGTTACTCCAATGGACGGTAGCCTTGTAATTATGGAAGGTAGTCTGTTGTCGAGATTTTTGTTACTCCAATGGATGATGGATGGTAGCCTTGTCATTATGGAAGGTAGTCTATCGTTTAGATTTCTCTTATTCCAATGGATTGTAGCCTTGTCATTATGGAAGGTAGTCTGACATTGATATTTCGATTACTCCAATAGATTGTAGCCTTGTCATTATGGAAGGTAGTCTGTTGTTCATATTTTTGTTACTCCAATGGATAGTAGCCTTGACATTATGGAAGGTAGTCTGTCATTATGGAAGGTAGTTTGTTGTCGAGATTTTTGTTATTCCAATGGATGGTAACCTTGTCATTATAAAAGGTAGTCTTTTGTCGTGATTTTTGTTATTCCAATGGATGGTAGCCTTGTAATTATGGAAGGTAGTCTGTTGTCGGGATTTTTGTTACTCCATTGTATGGTAGCCTTGTCATTATGGAAGGTAGTCTGTCGTTGAGATTTCTGTTACTCCAATGGATTGTAGCCTTGTCATTATGGAAGGTAGTCTGTTGTTCAGATTTTTGTTACTCCAAAGGATGGCAGCCTTGTAATTATGGAAGATAGTATGTCATTATGGAAGGTAGTCTATTGTCGAGATTTTTGTTATTCCAATGGATGGTAACCTTTTCATTATAAAAGGTAGCCTTTTGTCGATATTTTTGTTACTCCAATGGATGGTAGCCTTTGCATTATGGAAGGTAGTCTGTTGTCGAGATTTTTGTTACTCCAATGGATGGTATCCTTGTCATTATGGAAAGTTGTCTGTCGTTGAGATTTCTGTTACTCTAATGGATTATAGCCTTGTCATTATGGAAGGTAGTCTGTTGTTCAGATTTTTGTTACTCCAATGGATAGTAGCCTTGACATTATGGAATGTAGTCTGTCATTATGGAAGGAAGTCTGTTGTCGAGATTTTTTTTATTCCAATGGATGGTAACCTTGTCATTATAAAAGGTAGTCTTTTGTCGAGATTTTTGTTACTCCAATGGATGGTAGCCTTGTAATTATGGAAGGCAGTCTGTTGTTGAGATTTTTTTCAATCCAATGCATGGTAGCTTGTCATTATGGAAGGTAGTCTATCGTTGAGATTTCTGTTACTCCAATGGATTGTAGCCTTGTCATTATGGAAGGTAGTCTGTCGTTGAGATTTCGATTACTCCAATGGATTGTAGCCTTGTCATTATGGAAGGTAGTCTGTTGTTCAGATTTTTGTTACTCCAATGGATAATAGCCATTACATTATGGAAGGTAGTCTGTCATTATGGAAGTTAGTCTGTTGTCGAGATTTTTGTTATTCCAATGGATGGTAACGTTGTCATTATAAAAGGTAGTCTTTTGTCGTGATTTTTGTTATTCCAATGGATGGTAGCCTTGTAATTATGGAAGGTAGTCTGTTGTCGAGATTTTTGTTACTCCATTGTATGGTAGCCTTGTCATTATGGAAGGTAGTCTGTCGTTGAGATTTATGTTACTCCAATGGATTGTAGCCTTGTCATTATGGAAGGTAGTCTGTTGTTCAGATTTTTGTTACTCCAAAGGATGGTAGCCTTGTCATTATGGAAGGTAGTATGTCATTATGGAAGGTAGTCTATTGTCGAGTTTTTTGTTATTCCAATGGATGGTAACCTTTTCATTATAAAAGGTAGCCTTTTGTCGATATTTTTGTTACTCCAATGGATGGTAGCCTTGTCATTATGGAAGGTAGTCTGTTGTCGAGATTTTTGTCACTCCAATGGATGGTATCCTTGTCATTATGGAAGGTTGTCTGTCGTTGAGATTTCTGTTACTCTAATGGATTATAGCCTTGTCATTATGGAAGGTAGTCTGTTGTTCAGATTTTTGTTACTCTAATGGATAGTAGCCTTGACATTATGGAAGGTAGTCTGTCATTATGGAAGGAAGTCTGTTGTCGAGATTTTTTTTATTCCAATGGATGGTAACCTTATCATTATAAAAGGTAGTCTTTTGTCGAGATTTTTGTTACTCCAATGGATGGTAGCCTTGTAATTATGGAAGGTAGTCTGTTGTTGAGATTTTTGTTACTCCAATGGATGGTAGCCTTGTCATTATGGAAGGTAGTCTATCGTTGAGATTTCTGTTACTCCAATGGATTGTAGCCTTGTGATTATGGAAGGTAGTCTGTCGTTGAGATTTCGATTACTCCAATGGATTGTAGCCTTGTCATTATGGAAGGTAGTCTGTTGTTCAGATTTTTGTTACTCCAATGGATAATAGCCATTACATTATGGAAGGTAGTTTGTCATTATGGAAGTTAGTCTGTTGTTGAGATTTTTGTTACTCCAATGGATGGTAGCCTTGTCATTATGGAAGGTAGTCTATCGTTGAGATTTCTGTCACATCAATGGATTGTAGCCTTGTCATTATGGAAGGTAGTCTGTCCTTGAGATTTCGATTACTCCAATGGATTGTAGCCTTGTCATTATGGAAGGTAGTCTGTTTTTCAGATTTTTGTTACTCCAATGGATAGTAGCCATTACATTATGGAAGGTAGTCTGTCATTATGGAAGTTAGTCTGTTGTCGACATTTTTGTTATTCCAATGGATGGTAACCTTGTCATTATAAAAGGTAGTCTTTTGTCTAGATTTTTGTTACTCCAATGGACGGTAGCCTTGTAATTATGGAAGGTAGTCTGTTGTCGAGATTTTTGTTACTCCAATGGATGGTAGCCTTGTCATTATGGAAGGTAGTCTATCGTTTAGATTTCTCTTACTCTAATGGATTGTAGCCTTGTCATTATGGAAGGTACTCTGACATTGATATTTCAATTACTCCAATAGATTGTAGCCTTTTCATTATGGAAGGTAGTCTGTTGTTCAGATTTTTGTTACTCCAATGGATAGTAGCCTTGACATTATAGAAGGTAGTCTGTCATTATGGAAGGTAGTCTGTTGTCGAGATTTTTGTTATTCCAATGGATGGTAACCTTGTCATTATAAAAGGTAGTCTTTTGTCGTGATTTTTGTTATTCCAATGGATGGTAGCCTTGTAATTATGGAAGGTAGTCTGTTGTCGGGATTTTTGTTACTCCATTGTATGGTAGCCTTGTCATTATGGAAGGTAGTCTGTCGTTGAGATTTTTGTTACTCCAATGGATTGTAGCCTTGAAATTATGGAAGGTAGTTTGTTGTTCAGATTTTTGTTACTCCAAAGGATGGTAGCCTTGTAATTATGGAAGGTAGTATGTCATTATGGAAGGTAGTCTATTGTCGAGATTTTTGTTATTCCAATGGATGGTAACCTTTTCATTATAAAAGGTAGCCTTTTGTCGATATTTTCGTTACTCCAATGGCTGGTAGCCTTGTCATTATGGAAGGTAGTCTATTGTCGAGATTTTTGTTACTCCAATGGATGGTATCCTTGTCATTATGGAAGGTTGTCTGTCGTTGAGATTTATGTTACTCTAATGGATTATAGCCTTGTCATTATGGAAGGTAGTCTGTTGTTCAGATTTTTGTTACTCTAATGGATAGTAGCCTTGACATTATGGAATGTAGTCTGTCATTATGGAAGGAAGTCTGTTGTCGAGATTTTTTTTATTCCAATGGATGGTAACCTTGTCATTATAAAAGGTAGTCTTTTGTCGAGATTTTTGTTACTCCAATGGATGGTAGCCTCGTAATTATGGAAGGTAGTCTGTTGTTGAGATTTTTGTTACTCCAATGGATGGTAGCTTGTCATTATGGAAGGTAGTCTGTCGTTGAGATTTATGTTACTCCAATGGATTATAGCCTTGTCATTAGGGAAGGTAGTCTGTTGTTCAGATTTTTGTTATTCCAATGGATAGTAGCCTTGACATTATGGAAGGTAGTCTGTCATTATGGAAGGTAGTTTGTTGTCGAGATTTTTGTTATTCCAATGGATGGTAACCTTGTCATTATAAAAGGTGGTCTTTTGTCGTGATTTTTGTTACTCCAATGGATGGTAGCCTTGTCATTATGGAAGGTAGTCTGTTGTCGAGATTTTTGTTACTCCAATGGATGGTATCCTTGTCATTATGGAAGGTTGTCTGTCGTTGAGATTTCTGTTACTCCAATGGATTATATCCTTGTCATTATGGAAGGTAGTTTGTTGTTCAGATTTTTGTTACTACAATGGATAGTAGCCTTGACATTATGGAAGGTAGTCTGTCATTATGGAAGGTAGTCTGTTGATGAGATTTTTGTTATTCCAATGGATGGTAACCTTGTCATTATAAAAGGTAGTCTTTTATCGAAATTTTTGTTACTCCAATGGATGGTAGCCTTGTAATTATGGAAGGTAGTCTGATGTCGAGATTTTTGTTATTCCAATGGATGGTAGCCTTGTCATTATGGAAGGTAGTTTATCGTTGAGTTTTCTGTTACTCCAATGGATTGTAACCTTGTCATTATGGAAGGTAGTCTGTTGTTGAGATTTCGATTACTCCAATGGATTGTAGCCTGGTCATTATGGAAGGTAGTCTGTTGTTCAAATTTTTGTTACTCCAATGGATAGTAGCCTTGACATTATGGAAGGTAGTTTGTCATTATGGAAGGTAGTCTGTTGTCGAGATTTTTATTATTCCAATGGATGGTAACCTTGTCATTATAAAAGGTAGTCTTTTGTCGAGATTTTTGTTACTCTAATGGATGGTAGCCTTGTAATTATGGAAGGTAGTCTGTTGTCGAGGTTTTTGTTACTCCAATGGATGGTAGCCTTGTCATTATGGAAGGTAGTCTGTTGTCGACATTTTTGATACTCCAATGGATGGTAGCCTTGTCATTATGGAAGGTTGTCTGTCGTTGAGATTTATGTTACTCCAATGGATTATAGCCTTGTCATTATGGAAGGTAGTCTGTTGTTCAGATTTTTGTTACTCCAATGGAGAGTAGCCTTGACATTATGGAAGGTAGTATGTCATTATGGAAGGTAGTCTATTGTTGAGATTTTTGTTATTCCAATGGATGGTAACCTTATCATTATAAAAGGTGGTCTTTTGTCGTGATTTTTGTTACTCCAATGGATGGTAGCCTTGTCATTATGGAAGGTAGTCTGTTGTCGAGATTTTTGTTACTCCAATGGATGGTATCCTTGTCATTATGGAAGGTTGTTTGTCGTTGAGATTTCTGTTACTCCAATGGATTATAGCCTTGTCATTATGGAAGGTAGTTTGTTGTTCAGATTTTTGTTACTACAATGGATAGTAGCCTTGACATTATAGAAGGTAGTCTGTCATTATGGAAGGTAGTCTGTTGTCGAGATTTTTGTTATTCCAATGGATGGTAACCTTGTCATTATAAAAGGTAGTCCTTTATCGAAATTTTTGTTACTCCAATGGATGGTAACCTTGTAATTATGGAAGGTAGTCTGATGTCTAGATTTTTGTTATTCCAATGGATGGTAGCCTTGTCATTATGGAAGGTAATTTATCGTTGAGATTTCTGTTACTCCAATGGATTGTAACCTTGTCATTATGGAAGGTAGTCTGTTGTTGAGATTTCGATTACTCCAATGGATTGTAGCCTTGTCATTATGGAAGGTATTCTGTTGTTCAAATTTTTGTTACTCCAATGGATAGTAGCCTTGACATTATGGAAGGTAGTTTGTCATTATGGAAGGTAGTCTGTTGTCGAGATTTTTATTATTCCAATGGATGGTAACCTTGTCATTATAAAAGGTAGTCTTTTGTCGAGATTTTTGTTACTCCAATGGATGGTAGCCTTGTTATTATGGAAGGTAGTCTGTTGTCGAGATTTTTGTTACTCCAATGGATGGTAGCCTTGTCATTATGGAAGGTTGTCTGTCGTTGAGATTTCTGTTACTCCAATGGATTATAGCCTTTTCATTATGAAAGGTAGTCTGTTGTTCAGATTTTTGTTACTCCAATGGATAGTAGCCTTGACATTATGGAACGTAGTCTGTCATTATGGAAGGTAGTCTGTTGTCGAGATTTTTGTTATTCCAATGGATGGTAACCTTGTCATTATAAAAGGTAGTCTTTTGTCTAGATTTTTGTTACTCCAATGGATGGTAGCCTTGTAATTATGGAAGGTAGTCTGTTGTCGAGATTTTTGTTACTCCAATGGATGGTAGCCTTGTCATTATGGAAGGTAGTCTGTTGTCGACATTTTTGATACTCCAATGGATGGTAGCCTTGTCATTATGGAAGGTTGTCTGTCGTTGAGATTTATGTTACTCCAATGGATTATAGCCTTGTCATTATGGAAGGTAGTCTGTTGTTCAGAATTTTGTTACTCCAATGGAGAGTAGCCTTGACATTATGGAAGGTAGTATGTCATTATGGAAGGTAGTCTGTTGTCGAGGTTTTTGTTATTCCAATGGATGGTAACCTTGTCATTATAAAAGGTAGTCTTTTGTCGTGATTTTTGTTACTCCAATGGATGGTAGCCTTGTAATTATGGAAGGTAGTCTGTTGTCTAGATTTTTGTTACTCTAATGGATGGTAGTCTTATCATTATGGAAGGTAGTATGTCATTATGGAAGGTAGTCTATTGTCGATATTTTTGTTATTCCAATGGATGGTAACCTTTTCATTATAAAAGGTAGCCCTTTGTCGAGATTTTTGTTACTCTAATGGATGGTAGCCTTGTCATTATGGAAGGTAGCCTGTTGTCGAGATTTTTGTTACTCCAATGGATGGTATCCTTGTCATTATGGAAGGTTGTCTGTCGTTGAGATTTCTATTACTCCAATGGATTATAGCCTTGTCATTATGGAAGGTAGTCTGTTGTTCAGATTTTTGTTACCACAATGGATAGTAGCCTTGACATTATGGAAGGTAGTCTCTCATTATGGAAGGTAGTCTGTTGTCGAGATTTTTGTTATTCCAATGGATGGTAACACTGTCATTATAAAAGGTAGTCTTTTATCAAAATTTGTGTTACTCCAATGGATGGTAGCCTTGTAATTATGGAATGTAGTCTGATGTCGAGATTTTTGTTATTCCAATGGATGGTAGCCTTGTCATTATGGAAGGTAGTTTATCGTTGAGATTTCTGTTACTCCAATGGATTGTATCCTTGTCATTATGGAAGGTAGTCTGTTGTTGAGATTTCGATTACTCCAATGGATTGTAGCCTTGTCATTATGGAAGGTAGTCTGTTGTTCAGATTTTTGTTAATCCAATGGATATTAGCCTTGACATTATGGAAGGTAGTCTGTCATTATGGAAGGTAGTCTATTGTCGAGATTTTTATTATTCCAATAAATGGTAACCTTGTCATTATAAAAGGTAGTCTTTTGTCGAGATTTTTTTTACTCCAATGGATGGTAGCCTTGTAATTATGGAAGGTAGTCTGTTGTCGAGATTTTTGTTACTCCAATGGATGGTAGCCTTGTCATTATGGAAGGTTGTTTGTCGTTGAGATTTCTGTTACTCCAATAGATTATAGCCTTTTCATTATGAAAGGTAGTCTGTTGTTCAGATTTTTGTTACTCCAATGGATAGTAGCCTTGACATTATGGAAGGTAGTCTGTCATTATGGAAGGTAGTCTGTTGTCGAGATTTTTGTTATTCCAATGGATGGTAACCTTGTCATTATAAAAGGTAGTCTTTTGTCTAGATTTTTGTTACTCCAATGGATGGTAGCCTTGTAATTATGGAAGGTAGTCTGTTGTCGAGATTTTTGTTACTCCAATGGATGGTAGCCTTGTCATTATGGAAGGTAGTTTGTTGTCGACCTTTTTGATACTCCAATGGATGGTAGCCTTGTCATTATGGAAGGTTGTCTGTCGTTGAGATTTATGTTACTCCAATGGATTATAGCCTTGTCATTATCGAAGGTAGTCTGTTGTTCAGATTTTTGTTATTCCAATGGAGAGTAGCCTTGACATTATGGAAGGTAGTCTGTCATTATGGAAGGTAGTCTGTTGTCGAGATTTTCGTTATTCCAATGGATGGTAACCTTGTCATTATAAAAGGTAGTCTTTTATCGTGATTTTTGTTACTCCAATGGATGGTAGCCTTGTCATTATGGAAGGTAGTCTGTCGTTGAGATTTCTATTACTCCAATGGATTGTAGCCTTGTCATTATGGAAGGTAGTCTTTTGTTCAGATTTTTGTTACTCCAAAGGATGGTAGTCTTATCATTATGGAATGTAGTATGTCATTATGGAAGGTAGTCTATTGTCGATATTTTTGTTATTCCAATGGATGGTAACCTTTTCATTATAAAAGGTAGCCTTTTGTCGAGATTTTTGTTACTCCAATGGATGGTAGCCTTGTCATTATGGAAGGTAGTCTGTTGTCTAGATTTTTCTTACTCCAATGGATGGTATCCTTGTCATTATGGAAGGTTGTCTGTCGTTGAGATTTCTGTTACTCCAATGGATTATAGCCTTGTCATTATGGAAGGTAGTCTGTTGTTCAGATTTTTGTTACCACAATGGATAGTAGCCTTGACATCATGGAAGGTAGTCTGTCATTATGTAAGGTAGTCTGTTGTCGAGATTTTTGTTATTCCAATGGATGGTAACCTTGTCATTATAAAAGGTAGTCTTTTATCAAAATTTTTGTTACTCCAATGGATGGTAGCCTTGTAATTATGGAAGGTAGTCTGATGTCGAGATTTTTGTTATTCCAATGGATGGTAGCCTTGTCATTATGGAAGGTAGTTTATCGTTGAGATTTCTGTTACTCCAATGGATTGTATCCTTGTCATTTTGGAAGGTAGTCTGTTGTTGAGATTTCGATTACTCCAATGGATTGTAGCCTTGTCATTATGGAAGGTAGTCTGTTGTTCAGATTTTAGTTAATCCAATGGATAGTAGCCTTGACATTATGGAAGGTAGTCTGTCATTATGGAAGGTAGTCTGTTGTCGAGATTTTTATTATTCCAATGGATGGTAACCTTGTCATTATAAAAGGTATTCTTTTGTCGAGATTTTTTTTACTCCAATGGATGGTAGCCTTGTAATTATGGAAGGTAGTCTGTTGTCGAGATTTTTGTTACTCCAATGGATGGTAGCCTTGTCATTATGGAAGGTTGTTTGTCGTTGAGATTTCTGTTACTCCAATGGATTATAGCCTTTTCATTATGAAAGGTAGTCTGTTGTTCAGATTTTTGTTACTCCAATGGATAGTAGCCTTGACATTATGGAAGGTAGTCTGTCATTATGGAAGGTAGTCTGTTGTCGAGATTTTTGTTATTCCAATGGATGGTAACCTTGTCATTATAAAAGGTAGTCTTTTGTCTAGATTTGTGTTACTCCAATGGATGGTAGCCTTGTAATTATGGAAGGTAGTCTGTTGTCGACATTTTTGATACTCCAATGGATGGTAGCCTTGTCATTATGGAAGGTTGTCTGTCGTTGAGATTTATGTTATTGTCATTATGGAAGGTAGTCTGTTGTTCAGATTTTTGTTACTCCAATGGAGAGTAGCCTTGACATTATGGAAGGTAGTATGTCATTATGGAATGTAGTCTGTTGTCGAGATTTTTGTTATTCCAATGGATGGTAACCTTGTCATTATAAAAGGTAGTCTTTTGTCGTGATTTTTGTTACTCCAATGGATGGTAGCCTTGTAATTATGGAAGGTAGTCTGTTGTCGAGATTTTTGTTACTCCAATGGATGGTAGCCTTGTAATTATGGAATGTAGTCTGATGTCGAGATTTTTGTTATTCCAATGGATGGTAGCCTTGTCATTATGGAAGGTAGTTTATCGTTGAGATTTCTGTTACTCCAATGGATTGTATCCTTGTCATTATGGAAGGTAGTCTGTTGTTGAGATTTCGATTACTCCAATGGATTGTAGCCTTGTCATTATGGAAGGTAGTCTGTTGTTCAGATTTTTGTTAATCCAATGGATATTAGCCTTGACATTATGGAAGGTAGTCTGTCATTATGGAAGGTAGTCTATTGTCGAGATTTTTATTATTCCAATGGATGGTAACCTTGTCATTATAAAAGGTAGTCTTTTGTCGAGATTTTTTTTACTCCAATGGATGGTAGCCTTGTAATTATGGAAGGTAGTCTGTTGTCGAGATTTTTGTTACTCCAATGGATGGTAGCCTTGTCATTATGGAAGGTTGTTTGTCGTTGAGATTTCTGTTACTCCAATAGATTATAGCCTTTTCATTATGAAAGGTAGTCTGTTGTTCAGATTTTTGTTACTCCAATGGATAGTAGCCTTGACATTATGGAAGGTAGTCTGTCATTATGGAAGGTAGTCTTTTGTCGAGATTTTTGTTATTCCAATGGATGGTAACCTTGTCATTATAAAAGGTAGTCTTTTGTCTAGATTTTTGTTACTCCAATGGATGGTAGCCTTGTAATTATGGAAGGTAGTCTGTTGTCGAGATTTTTGTTACTCCAATGGATGGTAGCCTTGTCATTATGGAAGGTAGTTTGTTGTCGACCTTTTTGATACTCCAATGGATGGTAGCCTTGTCATTATGGAAGGTTGTCTGTCGTTGAGATTTATGTTACTCCAATGGATTATAGCCTTGTCATTATCGAAGGTAGTCTGTTGTTCAGATTTTTGTTATTCCAATGGTGAGTAGCCTTGACATTATGGAAGGTAGTCTGTCATTATGGAAGGTAGTCTGTTGTCGAGATTTTCGTTATTCCAATGGATGGTAACCTTGTCATTATAAAAGGTAGTCTTTTATCGTGATTTTTGTTACTCCAATGGATGGTAGCCTTGTCATTATGGAAGGTAGTCTGTCGTTGAGATTTCTATTACTCCAATGGATTGTAGCCTTGTCATTATGGAAGGTAGTCTTTTGTTCAGATTTTTGTTACTCCAAAGGATGGTAGTCTTATCATTATGGAATGTAGTATGTCATTATGGAAGGTAGTCTATTGTCGATATTTTTGTTATTCCAATGGATGGTAACCTTTTCATTATAAAAGGTAGCCTTTTGTCGAGATTTTTGTTACTCCAATGGATGGTAGCCTTGTCATTATAGAAGGTAGTCTGTTGTCTAGATTTTTCTTACTCCAATGGATGGTATCCTTGTCATTATGGAAGGTTGTCTGTCGTTGAGATTTCTGTTACTCCAATGGATTATAGCCTTGTCATTATGGAAGGTAGTCTGTTGTTCAGATTTTTGTTACCACAATGGATAGTAGCCTTGACATCATGGAAGGTAGTCTGTCATTATGTAAGGTAGTCTGTTGTCGAGATTTTTGTTATTCCAATGGATGGTAACCTTGTCATTATAAAAGGTAGTCTTTTATCGAAATTTTTGTTACTCCAATGGATGGTAGCCTTGTAATTATGGAAGGTAGTCTGATGTCGAGATTTTTGTTATTCCAATGGATGGTAGCCTTGTCATTATGGAAGGTAGTTTATCGTTGAGATTTCTGTTACTCCAATGGATTGTATCCTTGTCATTTTGGAAGGTAGTCTGTTGTTGAGATTTCGATTACTCCAATGGATTGTAACCTTGTCATTATGGAAGGTAGTCTGTTGTTCAGATTTTAGTTAATCCAATGGATAGTAGCCTTGACATTATGGAAGGTAGTATGTCATTATGGAATGTAGTCTGTTGTCGAGATTTTTGTTATTCCAATGGATGGTAACCTTGTCATTATAAAAGGTAGTCTTTTGTCGTGATTTTTGTTACTCCAATGGATGGTAGCCTTGTAATTATGGAAGGTAGTCTGTTGTCGAGATTTTTGTTACTCCAATGGATGGTAGCCAGCCTTGTCATTATGGAAGGTAGTCTGTCGTTGAGATTTCTATTACACCAATGGATGGTAGCCTTGTCATTATGGAAGGTAGTCTGTTGTTCAGATTTTTGTTACTCCAAAGGATGGTAGTCTTATCATTATGGAAGGTAGTATGTCATTATGGAAGGTAGTCTATTGTCGATATTTTTGTTATTCCAATAGATGGTAACCTTTTCATTATAAAAGGTAGCCTTTTGTCGAGATTTTTGTTACTCTAATGGATGGTAGCCTTGTCATTATGGAAGGTAGCCTGTTGTCGAGATTTTTGTTACTCCAATGGATGGTATCCTTGTCATTATGGAAGGTTGTCTGTCGTTGAGATTTCTATTACTCCAATGGATTATAGCCTTGTCATTATGGAAGGTAGTCTGTTGTTCAGATTTTTGTTACCACAATGGATAGTAGCCTTGACATTATGGAAGGTAGTCTCTCATTATGGAAGGTAGTCTGTTGTCGATATTTTTGTTATTCCAATGGATGGTAACACTGTCATTATAAAAGGTAGTCTTTTATCGAAATTTTTGTTACTCCAATGGATGGTAGCCTTGTAATTATGGAATGTAGTCTGATGTCGAGATTTTTGTTATTCCAATGGATGGTAGCCTTGTCATTATGGAAGGTAGTTTATCGTTGAGATTTCTATTACTCCAATGGATTGTATCCTTGTCATTATGGAAGGTAGTCTGTTGTTGAGATTTCGATTACTCCAATGTATTGTAGCCTTGTCATTATGGAAGGTAGTCTGTTGTTCAGATTTTAGTTAATCCAATGGATAGTAGCCTTGACATTATGGAAGGTAGTCTGTCATTATGGAAGGTAGTCTGTTGTCGAGATTTTTATTATTCCAATTGATGGTAACCTTGTCATTATAAAAGGTAGTCTTTTGTCGAGATTTTTTTTACTCCAATGGATGGTAGCCTTGTAATTATGGAAGGTAGTCTGTTGTCGAGATTGTTGTTACTCCAATGGATGGTAGCCTTGTCATTATGGAAGGTTGTTTGTCGTTGAGATTTCTGTTACTCCAATGGATTATAGCCTTTTCATTATGAAAGGTAGTCTGTTGTTCAGATTTTTGTTACTCCAATGGATAGTAGCCTTGACATTATGGAAGGTAGTCTGTCATTATGGAAGGTAGTCTGTTGTCGAGATTTTTGTTATTCCAATGGATGGTAACCTTGTCATTATAAAAGGTAGTCTTTTGTCTAGATTTTTGTTACTCCAATGGATGGTAGCCTTGTAATTATGGAAGGTAGTCTGTTGTCGACATTTTTGATACTCCAATGGATGGTAGCCTTGTCATTATGGAAGGTTGTCTGTCGTTGAGATTTATGTTACTCCAATGAATTATAGCCTTGTCATTATGGAAGGTAGTCTGTTGTTCAGATTTTTGTTACTCCAATGGAGAGTAGCCTTGACATTATGGAAGGTAGTATGTCATTATGGAATGTAGTCTGTTGTCGAGATTTTTGTTATTCCAATGGATGGTAACCTTGTCATTATAAAAGGTAGTCTTTTGTCGTGATTTTTGTTACTCCAATGGATGGTAGCCTTGTAATTATGGAAGGTAGTCTGTTGTCGAGATTTTTGTTACTCCAATGGATGGTAGCCTTGTCATTATGGAAGGTAGTCTGTCGTTGAGATTTCTATTACACCAATGGATGGTAGCCTTGTCATTATGGAAGGTAGTCTGTTGTTCATATTTTTGTTACTCCATAGGATGGTAGTCTTATCATTATGGAAGGTAGTATGTCATTATGGAAGGTAGTCTATTGTCGATATTTTTGTTATTCCAATGGATGGTAACCTTTTCATTATAAAAGGTAGCCTTTTGTCGAGATTTTTGTTACTCTAATGGATGGTAGCCTTGTCATTATGGAAGGTAGCCTGTTGTCGAGATTTTTGTTACTCAAATGGATGGTATCCTTGTCATTATGGAAGGTTGTCTGTCGTTGAGATTTCTATTACTCCAATGGATTATAGCCTTGTCGTTATGGAAGGTAGTCTGTTGTTCAGATTTTTGTTACCACAATGGATAGTAGCCTTGACATTATGGAAGGTAGTCTCTCATTATGGAAGGTAGTCTGTTGTCGAGATTTTTGTTATTCCAATGGATGGTAACACTGTCATTATAAAAGGTAGTCTTTTATCGAAATTTTTGTTACTCCAATGGATGGTAGCCTTGTAATTATGGAATGTAGTCTGATGTCGAGATTTTTGTTATTCCAATGGATGGTAGCCTTGTCATTATGGAAGGTAGTTTATCGTTGAGATTTCTATTACTCCAATGGATTGTATCCTTGTCATTATGGAAGGTAGTCTGTTGTTGAGATTTCGATTACTCCAATGGATTGTAGCCTTGTCATTATGGAAGGTAGTCTGTTGTTCAGATTTTTGTTAATCCAATGGATATTAGCCTTGACATTATGGAAGGTAGTCTGTCATTATGGAAGGTAGTCTATTGTCGAGATTTTTATTATTCCAATGGATGGTAACCTTGTCATTATAAAAGGTAGTCTTTTGTCGAGATTTTTTTTACTCCAATGGATGGTAGCCTTGTAATTATGGAAGGTAGTCTGTTGTCGAGATTTTTGTTACTCCAATGGATGGTAGCCTTGTCATTATGGAAGGTTGTTTGTCGTTGAGATTTCTGTTACTCCAATAGATTATAGCCTTTTCATTATGAAAGGTAGTCTGTTGTTCAGATTTTTGTTACTCCAATGGATAGTAGCCTTGACATTATGGAAGGTAGTCTGTCATTATGGAAGGTAGTCTGTTGTCGAGATTTTTGTTATTCCAATGGATGGTAACCTTGTCATTATAAAAGGTAGTCTTTTGTCTAGATTTTTGTTACTCCAATGGATGGTAGCCTTGTAATTATGGAAGGTAGTCTGTTGTCGAGATTTTTGTTACTCCAATGGATGGTAGCCTTGTCATTATGGAAGGTAGTCTGTTGTCGACCTTTTTGATACTCCAATGGATGGTAGCCTTGTCATTATGGAAGGTTGTTTGTCGTTGAGATTTATGTTACTCCAATGGATTATAGCCTTGTCATTATCGAAGGTAGTCTGTTGTTCAGATTTTTGTTACTCCAATGGAGAGTAGCCTTGACATTATGGAAGGTAGTCTGTTGTCGAGATTTTTGTTATTCCAATGGATGGTACCCTTGTCATTATAAAAGGTAGTCTTTTATCGTGATTTTTGTTACTCCAATGGATGGTAGCCTTGTAATTATGGAAGGTAGTCTGTTGTCGAGATTTTTGTTACTCCAATGGATGGTAGCCTTGTCATTATGGAAGGTAGTCTGTCGTTGAGATTTCTATTACTCCAATGGATTGTAGCCTTGTCATTATGGAAGGTAGTCTTTTGTTCAGATTTTTGTTACTCCAAACGATGGTAGTCTTATCATTATGGAATGTAGTATGTCATTATGGAAGGTAGTCTATTGTCGATATTTTTGTTATTCCAATGGATGGTAACCTTTTCATTATAAAAGGTAGCCTTTTGTCGAGATTTTTGTTACTCCAATGGATGGTAGCCTTGTCATTATGGAAGGTAGTCTGTTGTCTAGATTTTTGTTACTCCAATGGATGGTATCCTTGTCATTATGGAAGTTTGTCTGTCGTTGAGATTTCTGTTACTCCAATGGATTATAGCCTTGTCATTATGGAAGGTAGTCTGTTGTTCAGACTTTTGTTACCACAATGGATAGTAGCCTTGACATTATGGAAGGTAGTCTGTCATTATGTAAGGTAGTCTGTTGTCGAGATTTTTGTTATTCCAATGGATGGTAACCTTTTCATTATAAAAGGTAGTCTTTTATCGAAATTTTTGTTACTCCAATGGATGGCAGCCTTGTAATTATGGAAGGTAGTCTGATGTCGAGATTTTTGTTATTTCAATGGATGGTAGCCTTGTCATTATGGAAGGTAGTTTATCGTTGAGATTTCTGTTACTCCAATGGATTGTATCCTTGTCATTATGGAAGGTAGTCTGTTGTTGAGATTTCGATTACTCCAATGGATTGTAGCCTTGTCATTATGGAAGGTAGTCTGTTGTTCAGATTTTTGTTAATCTAATGGATAGTAGCCTTGACATTATGGAAGGTAGTCTGTCATTATGGAAGGTAGTCTGTTGTCGAGATTTTTATTATTCCAATGGATGGTAACCTTGTCATTATAAAAGGTAGTCTTTTGTCGAGATTTTATTTACTCCAATGGATGGTAGCCTTGTAATTATGGAAGGTAGTCTGTTGTCGAGATTTTTGTTACTCCAATGGATGGTAGCCTTGTCATTATGTGTTTGTCGTTGAGATTTCTGTTACTCCAATGGATTATAGCCTTTTCATTATGAAAGGTAGTAGTTTGTTCAGATTTTTGTTACTCCAATGGATAGTAGCCTTGACATTATGGAAGGTAGTCTGTTGTCGAGATTTTTGTTATTCCAATGGATGGTAACTTTGTCATTTTAAAAGGTAGTCTTTTGTCTAGATTTTTGTTACTCCAATGGATGGTAGCCTTGTAATTATGGAAGGTAGTCTGTTGTCGACATTTTTGATACTCCAATGGATGGTAGCCTTGTCATTATGGAAGGTTGTCTGTCGTTGAGATTTATGTTACTCCAATGGATTATAGCCTTGTCATTATGGAAGGTAGTCTGTTGTTCAGATTTTTGTTACTCCAATGGAGAGTAGCCTTGACATTATGGAAGGTAGTCTGTCATTATGGAATGTAGTCTGTTGTCGAGATTTTTGTTATTCCAATGGATGGTAACCTTGTCATTATAAAAGGTAGTCTTTTTTCGTGATTTTTGTTACTCCAATGGATGGTAGCCTTGTAATTATGGAAGGTAGTCTGTTGTCGAGATTTTTGTTACTCCAATGGATGGTAGCCTTGTCATTATGGAAGGTAGTCTGTCGTTGAGATTTCTATTATTCCAATGGATTGTAGCCTTGTCATTATGGAAGGTAGTCTTTTGTTCAGATTTTTGTTACTCCAAAGGATGGTAGTCTTATCATTATGGAAGGTAGTATGTCATTATGGAAGGTAGTCTATTGTCGATATTTTTGTTATTCCAATGGATGGTAACCTTTTCATTATAAAAGGTAGCCTTTTGTCGAGATTTTTGTTACTCCAATGGATGGTAGCCTTGTCATTATGGAAGGTAGTCTGTTGTCGAGATTTTTGTTACTCCAATGGATGGTATCCTTGTCATTATGGAAGGTTGTCTGTCGTTGAGATTTATGTTACTCCAATGGATTATAGCCTTGTCATTATGGAAGGTAGTCTGTTGTTCAGATTTTTGTTACCACAATGGATAGTAGCCTTGACATTATGGAAGGTAGTCTGTCATTATGTAAGGTAGTCTGTTGTCGAGATTTTTGTTATTCCAATGGATGGTAACCTTGTCATTATAAAAGGTAGTCTTTTATCGAAATTTTTGTTACTCCAATGGATGGTAGCCTTGTAATTATGGAAGGTAGTCTGATGTCGAGATTTTTGTTATTCCAATGGATGGTAGCCTTGTCATTATGGAAGGTAGTTTATCGTTGAGATTTCTGTTACTCCAATGGATTGTATCCTTGTCATTATGGAAGGTAGTCTGTTGTTGAGATTTCGATTACTCCAATGGATTGTAGCCTTGTCATTATGGAAGGTAGTCTGTTGTTCAGATTTTTGTTAATCCAATGGATAGTAGCCTTGACATTATGGAAGGTAGTCTGTCATTATGGAAGGTAGTCTGTTGTCGAGATTTTTATTATTCCAATGGATGGTAACCTTGTCATTATAAAAGGTAGTCTTTTGTCGAGATTTTTTTTACTCCAATGGATGGTAGCCTTGTAATTATGGAAGGTAGTCTGTTGTCGAGATTTTTGTTACTCCAATGGATGGTAGCCTTGTCATTATGGAAGGTTGTTTGTCGTTGAGATTTCTGTTACTCCAATGGATTATAGCCTTTTCATTATGAAAGGTAGTCTGTTGTTCAGATTTTTGTTACTCCAATGGATAGTAGCCTTGACATTATGGAAGGTAGTCTGTTGTCGAGATTTTTGTTATTCCAATGGATGGTAACCTTGTCATTATAAAAGGTAGTCTTTTGTCTAGATTTTTGTTACTCCAATGGATGGTAGCCTTGTAATTATGGAAGGTAGTCTGTTGTCGAGATTTTTGTTACTCCAGTGGATGGTAGCCTTGTCATTATGGAAGGTAGTCTGTTGTCGACATTTTTGATACTCCAATGGATGGTAGCCTTGTCATTATGGAAGGTTGTCTGTCGTTGAGATTTATGTTACTCCAATGGATTATAGCCTTGTCATTATGGAAGGTAGTCTGTTGTTCAGATTTTTGTTACTCCAATGGAGAGTAGCCTTGACATTATGGAAGGTAGTCTGTCATTATGGAAGGTAGTCTGTTGTCGAGATTTTTGTTATTCCAATGGATGGTAACCTTGTCATTATAAAAGGTAGTCTTTTGTCGTGATTTTTGTTACTCCAATGGATGGTAGCCTTGTAGTTATGGAAGGTAGTCTGTTGTCGAGATTTTTGTTACTCCAATGGATGGTAGCCTTGTCATTATGGAAGGTAGTCTGTCGTTGAGATTTCTATTAATCCAATGGATTGTAGCCTTGTCATTATGGAAGGTAGTCTGTTGTTCAGATTTTTGTTACTCCAAAGGATGGTAGTCTTATCATTATGGAAGGTAGTATGTCATTATGGAAGGTAGTCTATTGTCGATATTTTTATTATTCCAATGGATGGTAACCTTTTCATTATAAAAGGTAGCCTTTTGTCGAGATTTTTGTTACTCCAATGGATGGTAGCCTTGTCATTATGGAAGGTAGTCTGTTGTCGAGATTTTTGTTACTCCAATGGATGGTATCCTTGTCATTATGGAAGGTTGTCTGTCGTTGAGATTTCTGTTACTCCAATGGATTATAGCCTTGTCATTATGGAAGGTAGTCTGTTGTTCAGATTTTTCTTACCACAATGGATAGTAGCCTTGACATTATGGAAGGTAGTCTGTCATTATGTAAGGTAGTCTGTTGTCGAGATTTTTGTTATTCCAATGGATGGTAACCTTGTCATTATAAAAGGTAGTCTTTTATCGAAATTTTTGTTACTCCAATGGATGGTAGCCTTGTAATTATGGAAGGTAGTCTGTTGTCGAGATATTTGTTATTCCAATGGATGGTAGCCTTGTCATTATGGAAGGTAGTCTATCGTTGAGATTTCTGTTACTCAAATGGATTGTAGCCTTGTCATTATGGAAGGTAGTCTGTTGTTCAGATTTTTGTTACTCCAATGGATAGTAGCCTTGAAATTATGGAAGGTAGTATGTCATTATGGAAGGTAGTCTGTCATTATGGAAGGTAGTCTGTTGTCGAGATTTTTATTATTCTAATGGATGGTAACCTCGTCATTATAAAAGGTAGTCTTTTGTCGAGATTTTTGTTACTCCAATGGATGGTAGCCTTGTAATTATGGAAGGTAGTCTGTTGTCGAGATTTTTGTTACTCCAATGGATGGTATCCTTGTCATTATGGAAGGTTGTCTGTCGTTGAGATTTCTGTTACTCCAAAGGATTATAGCCTTTTCATTATGAAAGGTAGTCTGTTGTTCAGATTTTTGTTACTCCAATGGATAGTAGACTTGACATTATGGAAGGTAGTCTGTCATTATGGAAGGTAGTCTGTTGTCGAGATTTTTGTTATTCCAATGGAAGGTAACCTTGTCATTATAAAAGGTAGTCTTTTGTCTAGATTTTTGTTACTCCAATGGATGGTAGCCTTGTAATTATGGAAGGTAGTCTGTTGTCGAGATTTTTGTTACTCCAATGGATGGTAGCCTTGTCATTATGGAAGGTAGTCTGTTGTCGACATTTTTGATACTCCAATGGATGGTAGCCTTGTCATTATGGAAGGTTGTCTATCGTTGAGATTTATGTTACTCCAATGGATTATAGCCTTGTCATTATGGAAGGTAGTATGTTGTTCAGATTTTTGTTACTCCAATGGAGAGTAGCCTTGACATTATGGAAGGTAGTCTGTCATTATGGAAGGTAGTCTATTGTCGAGATTTTTGTTATTCCAATGGATGGTAACCTTGTCATTATAAAAGGTAGTCTTTTGTCGTGATTTTTGTTACTCCAATGGATGGTAGCCTTGTAATTATGGAAGGTAGTCTGTTGTCGAGATTTTTGTTACTCCAATGGATGGTAGCCTTGTCATTATGGAAGGTAGTCTGTCGTTGAGATTTCTATTACTACAATGGATTGTAGCCTTGTCATTATGGAAGGTAGTCTGTTGTTCAGATTTTTGTTACTCCAAAGGATGGTAGTCTTATCATTATGTAAGGTAGTATGTCATTATGGAAGGTAGTTTGTTGTCGATATTTTTGTTATTCCAATGGATGGTAACATTTTCATTATAAAAGGTAGCCTTTTGTCGAGATTTTTGTTACTCCAATAGATGGTAGCCTTGTCATTATGGAAGGTAGTCTGTTGTCGAGATTTTTGTTATTACAATGGATGGTAACCTTGTCATTATAAAAGGTAGTCTTTTGTCTTTATTTTTGTTATTCCAATGAAGGGTAGCCTTGTAATTATGGAAGGTAGTCTGTTGTCGAGATTTTTGTTACTCCAATGTATGGTAGCCTTGTCATTATGGAAGGTTGTCTGTCATTGAGATTTATGTTACTCCAATGAATTATAGCCTTGCCATTATGGAAGGTAGTCTGTTGTTCAGATTTTTGTTACTCCAATGGATAGTAGCCTTGACATTATGGAAGGTAGTCTGTCATTATGGAAGGTAGTCTGTTGTCGAGATTTTAGTTATTCCAATGGATGGTAACCTTGTCATTATAAAAGGTAGTATTTTGTCGATATTTTTGATACTCCAATGGATGGTAGCCTGGTAATTATGGAAGGTAGTCTGTTGTCGAGATTTTTGTTACTCCAATGGATGGTAGCCTTGTCATTATGGAAGGTAGTCTGTCGTTGAGATTTCTGTTACTCCAATGGATTGTAGCCTTGTCATTATGGAAGGTAGTCTGTTGTTCAGATTTTTGTTACTCCAAAGGATGGTAGCATTGTCATTATGGAAGGTAGTATGTCATTATGGAAGGTAGTCTATTATCGAGATTTTTGTTATTCCAACGGATGGTAACCTTTTCATTATAAAAGGTAGCCTTTTGTCGATATATTTGTTACTCCAATGGATGGTAGCCTTGTCATTATGGAAGGTAGTCTGTTGTCGAGATTTTTGTTACTCCAATGGATGGTAGCCTTGTAATTATGGAAGGTAGTCTATTGTCTAGATTTTTGTTACTCCAATGGATGGTAGCCTTGTCATTATGGAAGGTAGTTTATCGTTGAGATTTCTGTTACTCTAATGGATTGTAGCCTTGTCATTATGGAAGGTAGTCTGTCATTGATATTTCGATTACTCCAATGGATTGTAGCCTTGTCATTATGGAAGGTAGTCTGTTGTTCAGATTTTTGTTACTCCAATGGATAGTAGCCTTGACTTTATGGAAGGTAGTCTATCATTATGGAAGGTAGTCTGTTGTCGAGATTTTTATTATTCCAATGAATGGTAACCTTGTCATTATAAAAGGTAGTCTTTTGTCGAGATTTTTGTTACTCCAATGGATGGTAGCCTTGTAATTATGGAAGGTAGTCTGTTGTCGAGATTTTTGTTACTCCAATGGATGGTAGCCTTGTTATTATGGAATATTGTCTGTCGTTGAGATTTCTGTTACTCCAATGGATTATAGCCTTGTCATTATGGAAGGTAGTTTGTTGTTCAGATTTTTGTTACTCCAATGGATAGTAGCCTTGACATTGTTGAAGGTAGTCTGTCATTATGGAAGGTAGTCTGTTGTCGAGATTTTTGTTATTCCAATGGATGGTAACCTTGTCATTATAAAAGGTAGTATTTTGTCGTTATTTTTGTTACTCCAATGGATGGTAGCCTTGTAATTATGGAAGGTAGTCTGTTGTCGAGATTTTTGTTACTCTAATGGATGGTAGCCTTGTCATTATGGAAGGTAGTCTATCGTTGAGATTTCTGTTACTCCAATGGATTGTAGCCTTGTCATTATGGAAGGTAGTCTGTCATTGATATTTCGATTAGTCAATGGATTGTAGCCTTGTCATTATGGAAGGTAGTCTGTTGTTCAGATTTTTGTTACTCCAATGGATAGTAGCCTTGACATTATGGAAGGTAGTCTGTCATTATGGAAGGTAGTCTGTTGTCGAGATTTTAGTTATTCCAATGGATGGTAGCCTTGTCATTATGGAAGGTTGTCTGTCGTTGAGATTTCTGTTACTCCAATGGATTATAGCCTTGTCATTATGGAAGGTAGTTTGTTGTTCATATTTTTTTTACTCCAATGAATAGTAGCCTTGACATTATGGAAGGTAGTCTGTCATTATGGAAGGTAGTCTGTTGTCGAGATTTTTGTTATTCTAATGGATGGTAACCTTGTCATTATAAAAGGTAGTCTTTTGTCTAGATTTTTGTTACTCCAATGGATGGTAGCCTTGTAATTATGGTAGGTAGTCTGTTGTCGAGATTTTATTTACTCCAATGGATGGTAGCCTTGTCATTATGGAAGGTAGTCTATCGTTGAGATTTTTGTTACTCCAATGGATTGTAGCCTTGTCATTATGGAAGGTAGTCTGTCATTGATATTTCGATTACTCAAATGGATTGTAGCCTTGTCATTATGGAAGGTAGTCTGTGGTTCAGATTTTTGTTACTCCAATGGATAGTAGCCTTGACATTATGGAAGGTAGTCTGTCATTATGGAAAGTAGTCTGTTGTCGAGATTTTTGTTATTCCAATGGATGGAAACCTTTACATTATAAAAGGTAGTCTTTTGTCGATATTTTGGTTACTCCCTTGGATGGTAGCCTTGTAATTATGGAAGGTAGTATGTTGTCTAACTTTTTGTTACTCCAATGGATGGTAGCCTTGTCATTATGGAAGGTTGTCTGTCGTTGAGATTTATGTTACTACAATGGATTGTAGCCTTGTCATTATGGAAGGTAGTCTATCGTTGAGACTTCGATTACTTCAATGGATTGTAGCCTTGTCATTATGGAAGGTAGTCTGTTGTTCAGATTTTTGTTACTCCAATGGATAGTAGCGTTGACATTATGGAAGGTAGTCTGTCCTTATGGAAGGTAGCCTATTGTCGAGATTTTTGTTATTTCAATGGATGGTAACCTTGTCATTATAAAAGGTAGTATTTTGTCAATAATTTTTGTTACACCAATGGATGGTAGCCTTGTCATTATGGAAGGTAGTCTATCGTTGAGATTTCTGTTACTCCAATGGATTGTAGCCTTGTCATTATGGAAGGTAGTCTGGCGTTGAGATTTCGATTACTCCAATGGACTGTAGCCTTGTAATTATGGAAGGTAGTATGTTGTTCAGATTTTTGTTACTCCAATGGATAGTAGCCTTGACATTATAGAAGGTAGTCTGTCCTTATGGAAGGTAGTCTGTTGTCGAGATTTTTGTTATTCCAATGGATTGCAACCTTGTCGTTATAAAAGGTAGTCTTTTGTCGAGATTTTTGTTACTCCAATGGATGGTAGCCTTGTCATTATGGAAGGTAGTTTGTTGTCGAGATTTTTGTTACTCCAATGGATGGTAGCCTTGTAATTATGGAAGGTAGTTTGTTGTTGAGATTTTTGTTACTCCAATGGACGGTAGCCTTGTCGTTATGGAAGGTAGTCTATCGTTGAGATTTCTGTTACTCCAATGGATTATAGCCTTGTCATTATGGAAAGTAGTCTGTCATTGATATTTCGATTACTCCAATGGATTATAGCCTTGTCATTATGGAAGGTAGTCTGTTGTTCATATTTTTGTTACTCCAATGGATAGTAGCCTTGACATTATGGAAGGTAGTCTGGCATTATGGAAGGTAGTCTGTTGTCTAGATTTTAGTTATTACAGTGGATGGTAACCTTGTCATTATAAAAGGTAGTCTTTTGTCGAGATTTTTGTTACTCCAATGGATGGTAGCCTTGTCATTATGGAAGGTAGTCTCTTGTTGAGATTTTTGTTACTCCAATGGATGGTATCCTTGTCATTATGGAAGGTTGTCTGTCGTTGAGATTTTTGTTACTCCAATGGATTATAGCCTTGTCATTATGGAACTAGTCTGTTGTTCAGATTTTTGTTACTCCAATTGATAGTAGCCTTGACATTATGGAAGGTAGTTTGTCATTATGGATGGTAGTCTATTGTCGAGATTTTTGTTATTTCAATGGATGGTAACCTTGTCATTATAAAAGGGAGTATTTTGTCAATAATTTTTGTTACACCAATGGATGGTAGCCTTGTCATTATGGAAGGTAGTCTATCGTTGAGATTTCTGTTACTCCAATGGATTGTAGCCTTGTCATTATGGAAGGTAGTCTGGCGTTGAGATTTCGATTACTCCAATGGACTGTAGACTTGGCATTATGGAAGGTAGTCTGTTGTTCAGATTTTTGTTACTCCAATGGATAGTAGCCTTGACATTATAGAAGGTAGTCTGTCCTTATGGAAGGTAGTCTGTTGTCGAGATTTTTGTTATTCCAATGGATGGTAACCTTGTCGTTATAAAAGGTAGTCTTTTGTCGAGATTTTTGTTACTCCAATGGATGGTAGCCTTGTCATTATGGAAGGTAGTTTGTTGTCGAGATTTTTGTTACTCCAATGGATGGTTGCCTTGTCATTATGGAAGGTAGTCTGTTGTTGAGATTTTTGTTACTCCAATGGATGGTAGCCTTGTCATTATGGAAGGTAGTCTATCGTTGAGATTTCTGTTACTCCAATGGATTATAGCCTTGTCATTATGGAAGGTAGTCTGTCATTGATATTTCGATTACTCCAATGGATTGTAGCCTTGTCATTATGGAAGGTAGTCTGTTGTTCATATTTTTGTTACTCCAATGGATAGTAGCCTTGACATTATGGAAGGTAGTTTGGCATTATGGAAGGTAGTCTGTTGTCGAGATTTTAGTTATTACAATGGATGGTAACCTTGTCATTATAAAAGGTAGTCTTTTGTCGAGATTTTTGTTACTCTAATGGATGGTAGCCTTGTAATTATGGAAGGTAGTATGTTGTCGAGATTTTTGTTAGTCCAATGGATGGTAGCCTTGTCATTATGGAAGGTTGTCTGTCGTTGAGATTTCTGTTACTCCAATGGATTATAGCCTTGTCATTATGGAAGGTAGTCTGTTGTTCAGATTTTTGTTACTCCAATGGATAGTAGCCTTGACATTGTGGAAGGTAGTCTGTCATTATGGAAGGTAGTCTGTTGTCGAGATTTTTGTTATTCCAACGGATGGTAACCTTGTCATTATAAACGGTAGTCTTTTGTCTAGATTTTTGTTACTCCAATGGATGGTATCCTTGTAATTATGGTATGTAGTCTGTTGTCGAGATTTTTGTTACTCCAATGGATGGTAGCCTTGTCATTATTGAAGGTAGGCTATCGTTGAGATTTCTATTACTCCAATGGATTGTAGCCTTGTCATTATGGAAGATAGTCTGTCATTGATATTTCGATTACTCCAATGGATTGTAGCCTTGTCATTATGGAAGGTAGTCTGTTGTTCAGATTTTTGTTACTCCAATGGATAATAGCCTTGACATTATGGAAGGTAGTCTGTCATTATGGAAGGTAGTCTGTTGTCGAGATTTTTGCTAATCCAATGGATGGTAACCTTGTCATTATAAAAGGTAGTCTTTTGTCGAGATTTTTGTTACTCCAATGAATGGTAGCCTTGTAATTATGGAATGTTGTCTGTCGTTGAGATTTCTGTTACTCCAATGGATTATAGCTTTGTCATTATGGAAGGTAGTCTGTTGTTCAGATTTTTGTTACTCCAATGGATAGTAGCCTTGACATTATGGAAGGTAGTCTGTTGTTCAGATTTTTGTTACTCTAATGGATAGTAGCCTTGACATTATGGAAGGTAGTCTCTCATTATGGAAGGTAGTCTGTTGTCGAGATTTTTGTTATTCCAATGGATGGAAACCTTGACATTATAAAAGGTAGTCTTTTGTCGATATTTTTGTTACTCCCATGGATTGTAGCCTTGTAATTATGGAAGATAGTATGTTGTCTAGATTTTTGTTACTCCAATGGATGGTAGCCTTGTCATTATGGAAGGTTGTCTGTCATTGAGATTTATGTTACTCCAATGGATTATAGCCTTGTCATTATGGAAGGTAGTCTGTTGTTCAAATTTTTGTTATTCCAATGGATAGTAGCCTTGACATTATGGAAGGTAGTCTATCTTTATGGAAGGTAGTTTGTTGTCGAGATTTTTGTTATTCCAATGGATGGTAACCTTGTCATTATAAAAGGTAGTCTTTTGTCGATATTTTTGTTACTCCAATGGATGGTAGCCTTGTCATTATGGAAGGTAGTCTGTTGTCGAGTTTTTTGTTACTCAAATGGATGGTAGCCTTGTCATTATGGAAGGTTGTCTGTCGTTGAGATTTCGATTACTCCAATGGATTGTAGCCTTGTCATTATGGAAGGTAGTCTGTTGTTCGATTTTGGTTACTCCAATGGATAGTAGCCTTGACATTATGGAAGGTAGTCTGTCATTATGGATGGTAGTCTATTGTTGAGATTTTTGTTATTCCAATGGATGGTAACCTTGTCATTATAAAAGGTAGTCTTTTGTCGAGATTTTTGTTACTCCAATGAATGGTAGCCTTGTAATTATGGAATGTTGTCTGTCGTTGAGATTTCTGTTACTCCAATGGATTATAGCCTTGTCATTATGGAAGGTAGTCTGTTGTTCAGATTCTTGTTACTCCAATGGATAGTAGCCTTGACATTATGGAAGGTAGTCTGTTGTTCAGATTTTTGTTACTCTAATGGATAGTAGCCTTGACATTATGGAAGGTAGTCTCTCATTATGGAAGGTAGTCTGTTGTCGAGATTTTTGTTATTCCAATGGATGGAAACCTTGACATTATAAAAGGTAGTCTTTTGTCGATATTTTTGTTACTCCCATGGATTGTAGCCTTGTAATTATGGAAGGTAGTATGTTGTCTAGATTTTTGTTACTCCAATGGATGGTAGCCTTCTCATTATGGAAGGTTGTCTGTCATTGAGATTTATGTTACTCCAATGGATTATAGCCTTGTCATTATGGAAGGTAGTCTGTTGTTCAAATTTTTGTTATTCCAATGGATAGTAGCCTTGACATTATGGAAGGTAGTCTATCTTTATGGAAGGTAGTTTGTTGTCGAGATTTTTGTTATTCCAATGGATGGTAACCTTGTCATTATAAAAGGTAGTCTTTTGTCGATATTTTTGTTACTCCAATGGATGGTAGCCTTGTCATTATGGAAGGTAGTCTGTTGTCGAGTTTTTTGTTACTCAAATGGATGGTAGCCTTGTCATTATGGAAGGTTGTCTGTCGTTGAGATTTCGATTACTCCAATGGATTGTAGCCTTGTCATTATGGAAGGTAGTCTGTTGTTCGATTTTGGTTACTCCAATGGATAGTAGCCTTGACATTATGGAAGGTAGTCTGTCATTATGGATGGTAGTCTATTGTTGAGATTTTTGTTATTCCAATGGATGGTAACCTTGTCATTATAAAAGGTAGTCTTTTGTCGAGATTTTTGTTACTCCAATGAATGGTAGCCTTGTAATTATGGAATGTTGTCTGTCATTGAGATTTCTGTTACTCCAATGGATTATAGCCTTGTCATTATGGAAGGTAGTCTGTTGTTCAGATTCTTGTTACTCCAATGGATAGTAGCCTTGACATTATGGAAGGTAGTCTGTTGTTCAGATTTTTGTTACTCTAATGGATAGTAGCCTTGACATTATGGAAGGTAGTCTCTCATTATGGAAGGTAGTCTGTTGTCGAGATTTTTGTTATTCCAATGGATGGAAACCTTGACATTATAAAAGGTAGTCTTTTGTCGATATTTTTGTTACTCCCATGGATTGTAGCCTTGTAATTATGGAAGGTAGTATGTTGTCTAGATTTTTGTTACTCCAATGGATGGTAGCCTTCTCATTATGGAAGGTTGTCTGTCATTGAGATTTATGTTACTCCAATGGATTATAGCCTTGTCATTATGGAAGGTAGTCTGTTGTTCAAATTTTTGTTATTCCAATGGATAGTAGCCTTGACATTATGGAAGGTAGTCTATCTTTATGGAAGGTAGTTTGTTGTCGAGATTTTTGTTATTCCAATGGATGGTAACCTTGTCATTATAAAAGGTAGTCTTTTGTCGATATTTTTGTTACTCCAATGGATGGTAGCCTTGTCATTATGGAAGGTAGTCTGTTGTCGAGTTTTTTGTTACTCAAATGGATGGTAGCCTTGTCATTATGGAAGGTTGTCTGTCGTTGAGATTTTTGTTACTCCAATGGATTATAGCCTTGTCATTATGGAAGGTAGTCTGTTGTTCGATTTTGGTTACTCCAATGGATAGTAGCCTTGACATTATGGAAGGTAGTCTGTCATTATGGATGGTAGTCTATTGTTGAGATTTTTGTTATTCCAATGGATGGTAACCTTGTCATTATAAAAGGTAGTCTTTTGTCGAGATTTTTGTTACTCCAATGGAAGGTAGCCTTGTAATTATGGAAGGTAGTCTGTTGTCGAGATTTTTGTTACTCCAATGGATGGTAGCCTTGTCATTATGGAAGGTAGTCTATCGTTGAGATTTTTGTTACTCTATTTGATTGTAGCCTTGTCATTATGGAAGGTAGTCTGTCATTGATATTTCAAATACTCCAATGGATTGTAGCCTTGTCATTATTGAAGGTAGTCTGTTGTTAAGATTTTTGTTACTCCAATGGATAGTAGCCTTGACATTATGGAAGGTAGTCTGTCATTGTGGAAGGTAGTATGTTGTCGAGATTTTGGTTATTCCAAAGGATGGTAACCTTGTCATTATAAAAGGTAGTCTTTTGTCGAGATTTTTGTTACTCCAATGGATGGTAGCCTTGTCATTATGGAAGGTAGTCTGTTGTCGACATTTTTGTTACTCCAATGGATGGTAGCCTTGTCATTATGGAAGGTTGTCTGTCGTTGAGATTTATGTTACTCCAATGGATTATAGCCTTGTCATTATGGAAGGTAGTCTGTTTTTCAGATTTTTGATACTCCAATGGATAGTAGCCTTGACATTATGGAAGGTAGTCTGTCATTATGGAAGGTAGTCTGTTGTCGAGATTTTTGTTATTCCAATGGACAATAACCTTGTCATTATAAAATGTAGTCTTTTGTCGAGATTTTTGTTAATCCAATGGATGGTAGCCCTGTAATTATGGAAGGTAGTCTGTTGTCGAGATTTTTATTACTCCAATGGATGGTAGCCTTGTCATTATGGAAGGTAGTATATCATTGAGATTTCTGTTATTCCAATGGATTGTAGCCTTGTCAGTATGGAAGGTAGTCTGTCATTGATATTTCAAATACTCCAATGGATTGTAGCCTTGTCATTATGGAAGGTAGTCTGTTGTTCAGATTTTGTTACTCCAATGGATAGTAGCCTTGACATTATGGAAGGTAGTCTGTCATTATGAAAGGTAGTCTGTTGTCGAGATTTTTGTTATTCCAATGGATGGTAACCTTGTCATTATAAAAGTTAGTCTTTTGTCGAGATTTTTGTTACTCCAGTGGATGGTAGCCTTGTAATTATGGAAGGTAGTCTGTTGTCGAGATTTTTGTTACTCCAATGGATAGTAGCCTTGTCATTATGGAATATTGTCTGTCGTTGAGATTTCTGTTACTCCAATGGATTATAGCCTTGTCATTATGGAAGGTAGTCTATTGTTCAGATGTTTGTTACTCCAATGGATAGTAGCCTTGACATTATGGAAGGTAGTCTGTCATTATGGAAGGTAGTCTGTAGTCGAGATTTTTGTTATTCCAATGGATGGTAACCTTGTCATTATAAAAGGTAGTATTTTGTCGATATTTTTGTTACTCCAATGGATGGTAGCCCTGTAATTATGGAAGGTAGTCTGTTGTCGAGATTTTTGTTACTCCAATGGATGGTAGCCTTGTCATTATGGAAGGTAGTCTATCGTTGAGATTTCTGTTACTCCAATGGATTGTAGCCTTGTCATTATGGAAGGTAGTATGTCATTGAGATTTCGAT
The DNA here is from genome assembly GCA_948472305.1 of Vicia faba. Lineage (NCBI taxonomy): Eukaryota > Viridiplantae > Streptophyta > Magnoliopsida > Fabales > Fabaceae > Vicia > Vicia faba. The sequence continues at coordinate 560,960,328 of OX451739.1, forward strand.
TACTCCAATGGATTGTAGCCTTGTCATTATGGAAGGTAGTCTGTTGTTCAGATTTTTGTTACTCCAACGGATAGTAGCCTTGACATTATTGAAGGTAGTCTGTCATTATGGAAGGTAGTCTGTTGTCGAGATTTTTGTTATTCCAATGGAAGGTAACCTTGTCGTTATAAAAGGTAGTCTTTTGTCGATATTTTTGTTACTCCAATGGATGGTAGCCTTGTCATTATGTAAGGTAGTCTGTTGTCGAGATTTTTGTTACTCCAATGGATGGTAGCCTTGTAATTATGGAAGGTAGTCTGTTGTCGAGATTTCTGTTACTCCAATTGATTGTAGCCTTGTCATTATGGAAGGTAGTCTGTCGTTGAGATTTCGATTACTCCAATGGATTGTAGCCTTGTCATCATGGAAGGTAGTCTGTTGTTTAGATTATTGTTACTCCAATGGATAGTAGCCTTGACATTATGGAAGGTAGTCTGTCATTATGGAAGGTAGTCTGTTGTCATGATTTTTGTTATTCTAATGGATGGTAACCTTGTCATTATAAAAGGTAGTCTTTTGTCGATATTTTTGTTAATCCAATGGATGGTAGCCTTGTAATTATGGAAGGTAGTCTATTGTTGATATTTTTGTTACTCCATTGGATGGTAGCCTTGTCATTATGGAAGGTAGTCTATCGTTGAGATTTATGTTACTCCAATGGATTATAGCCTTGTCATTATGGAAGGTAGTCTGTCGTTGAGATTTCGATTACTACAATGGATTGTAGCCTTGTCATTATGGAAGGTAGTCTGTTGTTCAGATTTTTGTTACTCCAATGGATAGTAGCCTTGACATTATGGAAGGTAGTCTGTTGTTCAGATTTTTGTTACTCTAATGGATAGTAGCCTTGACATTATGGAAGGTAGTCTCTCATTATGGAAGGTAGTCTGTTGTCGAGATTTTTGTTATTCCAATGGATGGAAACCTTGACATTATAAAAGGTAGTCTTTTGTCGATATTTTTGTTACTCCCATGGATTGTAGCCTTGTAATTATGGAAGGTAGTATGTTGTCTAGATTTTTGTTACTCCAATGGATGGTAGCCTTGTCATTATGGAAGGTTGTCTGTCATTAAGATTTATGTTACTCCAATGGATTATAGCCTTGTCATTATGGAAGGTAGTCTGTTGTTCAAATTTTTGTTATTCCAATGGATAGTAGCCTTGACATTATGGAAGGTAGTCTATCTTTATGGAAGGTAGTTTGTTGTCGAGATTTTTGTTATTCCAATGGATGGTAACCTTGTCATTATAAAAGGTAGTCTTTTGTCGATATTTTTGTTACTCCAATGGATGGTAGCCTTGTCATTATGGAAGGTAGTCTGTTGTCGAGTTTTTTGTTACTCAAATGGATGGTAGCCTTGTCATTATGGAAGGTTGTCTGTCGTTGAGATTTTTGTTACTCCAATGGATTATAGCCTTGTCATTATGGAAGGTAGTCTGTTGTTCGATTTTGGTTACTCCAATGGATAGTAGCCTTGACATTATGGAAGGTAGTCTGTCATTATGGATGGTAGTCTATTGTTGAGATTTTTGTTATTCCAATGGATGGTAACCTTGTCATTATAAAAGGTAGTCTTTTGTCGAGATTTTTGTTACTCCAATGGAAGGTAGCCTTGTAATTATGGAAGGTAGTCTGTTGTCGAGATTTCTGTTACTCCAATTGATTGTAGCCTTGTCATTATGGAAGGTAGTCTGTCGTTGAGATTTCGATTACTCCAATGGATTGTAGCCTTGTCATCATGGAAGGTAGTCTGTTGTTTAGATTATTGTTACTCCAATGGATAGTAGCCTTGACATTATGGAAGGTAGTCTGTCATTATGGAAGGTAGTCTGTTGTCATGATTTTTGTTATTCTAATGGATGGTAACCTTGTCATTATAAAAGGTAGTCTTTTGTCGATATTTTTGTTAATCCAATGGATGGTAGCCTTGTAATTATGGAAGGTAGTCTATTGTTGAGATTTTTGTTACTCCATTGGATGGTAGCCTTGTCATTATGGAAGGTAGTCTATCGTTGAGATTTATGTTACTCCAATGGATTATAGCCTTGTCATTATGGAAGGTAGTCTGTCGTTGAGATTTCGATTACTACAATGGATTGTAGCCTTGTCATTATGGAAGGTAGTCTGTTGTTCAGATTTTTGTTACTCCAATGGATAGTAGCCTTGACATTATGGAAGGTAGTCTGTTGTTCAGATTTTTGTTACTCTAATGGATAGTAGCCTTGACATTATGGAAGGTAGTCTCTCATTATGGAAGGTAGTCTGTTGTCGAGATTTTTGTTATTCCAATGGATGGAAACCTTGACATTATAAAAGGTAGTCTTTTGTCGATATTTTTGTTACTCCCATGGATTGTAGCCTTGTAATTATGGAAGGTAGTATGTTGTCTAGATTTTTGTTACTCCAATGGATGGTAGCCTTGTCATTATAGAAGGTTGTCTGTCATTGAGATTTATGTTACTCCAATGGATTATAGCCTTGTCATTATGGAAGGTAGTCTGTTGTTCAAATTCTTGTTATTCCAATGGATAGTAGCCTTGACATTATGGAAGGTAGTCTATCTTTATGGAAGGTAGTTTGTTGTCGAGATTTTTGTTATTCCAATGGATGGTAACCTTGTCATTATAAAAGGTAGTCTTTTGTCGATATTTTTGTTACTCCAATGGATGGTAGCCTTGTCATTATGGAAGGTAGTCTGTTGTCGAGTTTTTTGTTACTCAAATGGATGGTAGCCTTGTCATTATGGAAGGTTGTCTGTCGTTGAGATTTTTGTTACTCCAATGGATTATAGCCTTGTCATTATGGAAGGTAGTCTGTTGTTCGATTTTGGTTACTCCAATGGATAGTAGCCTTGACATTATGGAAGGTAGTCTGTCATTATGGATGGTAGTCTATTGTTGAGATTTTTGTTATTCCAATGGATGGTAACCTTGTCATTATAAAAGGTAGTCTTTTGTCGAGATTTTTGTTACTCCAATGGAAGGTAGCCTTGTAATTATGGAAGGTAGTCTGTTGTCGAGATTTTTGTTACTCCAATGGATGGTAGCCTTGTCATTATGGAAGGTAGTCTATCGTTGAGATTTTTGTTACTCTATTTGATTGTAGCCTTGTCATTATGGAAGGTAGTCTGTCATTGATATTTCAAATACTCCAATGGATTGTAGCCTTGTCATTATTGAAGGTAGTCTGTTGTTAAGATTTTTGTTACTCCAATGGATAGTAGCCTTGACATTATGGAAGGTAGTCTGTCATTGTGGAAGGTAGTATGTTGTCGAGATTTTGGTTATTCCAAAGGATGGTAACCTTGTCATTATAAAAGGTAGTCTTTTGTCGAGATTTTTGTTACTCCAATGGATGGTAGCCTTGTCATTATGGAAGGTAGTCTGTTGTCGACATTTTTGTTACTCCAATGGATGGTAGCCTTGTCATTATGGAAGGTTGTCTGTCGTTGAGATTTATGTTACTCCAATGGATTATAGCCTTGTCATTATGGAAGGTAGTCTGTTTTTCAGATTTTTGATACTCCAATGGATAGTAGCCTTGACATTATGGAAGGTAGTCTGTCATTATGGAAGGTAGTCTGTTGTCGAGATTTTTGTTATTCCAATGGACAATAACCTTGTCATTATAAAATGTAGTCTTTTGTCGAGATTTTTGTTAATCCAATGGATGGTAGCCCTGTAATTATGGAAGGTAGTCTGTTGTCGAGATTTTTATTACTCCAATGGATGGTAGCCTTGTCATTATGGAAGGTAGTATATCATTGAGATTTCTGTTATTCCAATGGATTGTAGCCTTGTCATTATGGAAGGTAGTCTGTCATTGATATTTCAAATACTCCAATGGATTGTAGCCTTGTCATTATGGAAGGTAGTCTGTTGTTCAGATTTTGTTACTCCAATGGATAGTAGCCTTGACATTATGGAAGGTAGTCTGTCATTATGAAAGGTAGTCTGTTGTCGAGATTTTTGTTATTCCAATGGATGGTAACCTTGTCATTATAAAAGTTAGTCTTTTGTCGAGATTTTTGTTACTCCAATGGATGGTAGCCTTGTAATTATGGAAGGTAGTCTGTTGTCGAGATTTTTGTTACTCCAATGGATAGTAGCCTTGTCATTATGGAATATTGTCTGTCGTTGAGATTTCTGTTACTCCAATGGATTATAGCCTTGTCATTATGGAAGGTAGTCTATTGTTCAGATGTTTGTTACTCCAATGGATAGTAGCCTTGACATTATGGAAGGTAGTCTGTCATTATGGAAGGTAGTCTGTAGTCGAGATTTTTGTTATTCCAATGGATGGTAACCTTGTCATTATAAAAGGTAGTATTTTGTCGATATTTTTGTTACTCCAATGGATGGTAGCCCTGTAATTATGGAAGGTAGTCTGTTGTCGAGATTTTTGTTACTCCAATGGATGGTAGCCTTGTCATTATGGAAGGTAGTCTATCGTTGAGATTTCTGTTACTCCAATGGATTGTAGCCTTGTCATTATGGAAGGTAGTATGTCATTGAGATTTCGATTACTCCAATGGATTGTAGCCTTGTCATTATGGAAGGTAGTCTGTTGTTCAGATTTTTGTTACTCCAACGGATAGTAGCCTTGACATTATTGAAGGTAGTCTGTCATTATGGAAGGTAGTCTGTTGTCGAGATTTTTGTTATTCCAATGGAAGGTAACCTTGTCGTTATAAAAGGTAGTCTTTTGTCGATATTTTTGTTACTCCAATGGATGGTAGCCTTGTCATTATGTAAGGTAGTCTGTTGTCGAGATTTTTGTTACTCCAATTGATGGTAGCCTTGTAATTATGGAAGGTAGTCTGTTGTCGAGATTTCTGTTACTCCAATTGATTGTAGCCTTGTCATTATGGAAGGTAGTCTGTCGTTGAGATTTCGATTACTCCAATGGATTGTAGCCTTGTCATCATGGAAGGTAGTCTGTTGTTTAGATTATTGTTACTCCAATGGATAGTAGCCTTGACATTATGGAAGGTAGTCTGTCATTATGGAAGGTAGTCTATTGTCATGTTTTTTGTTATTCTAATGGATGGTAACCTTGTCATTATAAAAGGTAGTCTTTTGTCGATATTTTTGTTAATCCAATGGATGGTAGCCTTGTAATTATGGAAGGTAGTCTATTGTTGATATTTTTGTTACTCCATTGGATGGTAGCCTTGTCATTATGGAAGGTAGTCTATCGTTGAGATTTATGTTACTCCAATGGATTATAGCCTTGTCATTATGGAAGGTAGTCTGTCGTTGAGATTTCGATTACTACAATGGATTGTAGCCTTGTCATTATGGAAGGTAGTCTGTTGTTCAGATTTTTGTTACTCCAATGGATAGTAGCCTTGACATTATGGAAGGTAGTCTGTTGTTCAGATTTTTGTTACTCTAATGGATAGTAGCCTTGACATTATGGAAGGTAGTCTCTCATTATGGAAGGTAGTCTGTTGTCGAGATTTTTGTTATTCCAATGGATGGAAACCTTGACATTATAAAAGGTAGTCTTTTGTCGATATTTTTGTTACTCCCATGGATTGTAGCCTTGTAATTATGGAAGGTAGTATGTTGTCTAGATTTTTGTTACTCCAATGGATGGTAGCCTTGTCATTATGGAAGGTTGTCTGTCATTGAGATTTATGTTACTCCAATGGATTATAGCCTTGTCATTATGGAAGGTAGTCTGTTGTTCAAATTTTTGTTATTCCAATGGATAGTAGCCTTGACATTATGGAAGGTAGTCTATCTTTATGGAAGGTAGTTTGTTGTCGAGATTTTTGTTATTCCAATGGATGGTAACCTTGTCATTATAAAAGGTAGTCTTTTGTCGATATTTTTGTTACTCCAATGGATGGTAGCCTTGTCATTATGGAAGGTAGTCTGTTGTCGAGTTTTTTGTTACTCAAATGGATGGTAGCCTTGTCATTATGGAAGGTTGTCTGTCGTTGAGATTTTTGTTACTCCAATGGATTATAGCCTTGTCATTATGGAAGGTAGTCTGTTGTTCGATTTTGGTTACTCCAATGGATAGTAGCCTTGACATTATGGAAGGTAGTCTGTCATTATGGATGGTAGTCTATTGTTGAGATTTTTGTTATTCCAATGGATGGTAACCTTGTCATTATAAAAGGTAGTCTTTTGTCGAGATTTTTGTTACTCCAATGGAAGGTAGCCTTGTAATTATGGAAGGTAGTCTGTTGTCGAGATTTCTGTTACTCCAATTGATTGTAGCCTTGTCATTATGGAAGGTAGTCTGTCGTTGAGATTTCGATTACTCCAATGGATTGTAGCCTTGTCATCATGGAAGGTAGTCTGTTGTTTAGATTATTGTTACTCCAATGGATAGTAGCCTTGACATTATGGAAGGTAGTCTGTCATTATGGAAGGTAGTCTGTTGTCATGATTTTTGTTATTCTAATGGATGGTAACCTTGTCATTATAAAAGGTAGTCTTTTGTCGATATTTTTGTTAATCCAATGGATGGTAGCCTTGTAATTATGGAAGGTAGTCTATTGTTGAGATTTTTGTTACTCCATTGGATGGTAGCCTTGTCATTATGGAAGGTAGTCTATCGTTGAGATTTATGTTACTCCAATGGATTATAGCCTTGTCATTATGGAAGGTAGTCTGTCGTTGAGATTTCGATTACTACAATGGATTGTAGCCTTGTCATTATGGAAGGTAGTCTGTTGTTCAGATTTTTGTTACTCCAATGGATAGTAGCCTTGACATTATGGAAGGTAGTCTGTTGTTCAGATTTTTGTTACTCTAATGGATAGTAGCCTTGACATTATGGAAGGTAGTCTCTCATTATGGAAGGTAGTCTGTTGTCGAGATTTTTGTTATTCCAATGGATGGAAACCTTGACATTATAAAAGGTAGTCTTTTGTCGATATTTTTGTTACTCCCATGGATTGTAGCCTTGTAATTATGGAAGGTAGTATGTTGTCTAGATTTTTGTTACTCCAATGGATGGTAGCCTTGTCATTATTGAAGGTTGTCTGTCATTGAGATTTATGTTACTCCAATGGATTATAGCCTTGTCATTATGGAAGGTAGTCTGTTGTTCAAATTTTTGTTATTCCAATGGATAGTAGCCTTGACATTATGGAAGGTAGTCTATCTTTATGGAAGGTAGTTTGTTGTCGAGATTTTTGTTATTCCAATGGATGGTAACCTTGTCATTATAAAAGGTAGTCTTTTGTCGATATTTTTGTTACTCCAATGGATGGTAGCCTTGTCATTATGGAAGGTAGTCTGTTGTCGAGTTTTTTGTTACTCAAATGGATGCTAGCCTTGTCATTATGGAAGGTTGTCTGTCGTTGAGATTTTTGTTACTCCAATGGATTATAGCCTTGTCATTATGGAAGGTAGTCTGTTGTTCGATTTTGGTTACTCCAATGGATAGTAGCCTTGACATTATGGAAGGTAGTCTGTCATTATGGATGGTAGTCTATTGTTGAGATTTTTGTTATTCCAATGGATGGTAACCTTGTCATTATAAAAGGTAGTCTTTTGTCGAGATTTTTGTTACTCCAATGGAAGGTAGCCTTGTAATTATGGAAGGTAGTCTGTTGTCGAGATTTTTGTTACTCCAATGGATGGTAGCCTTGTCATTATGGAAGGTAGTCTATCGTTGAGATTTTTGTTACTCTATTTGATTGTAGCCTTGTCATTATGGAAGGTAGTCTGTCATTGATATTTCAAATACTCCAATGGATTGTAGCCTTGTCATTATTGAAGGTAGTCTGTTGTTAAGATTTTTGTTACTCCAATGGATAGTAGCCTTGACATTATGGAAGGTAGTCTGTCATTGTGGAAGGTAGTATGTTGTCGAGATTTTGGTTATTCCAAAGGATGGTAACCTTGTCATTATAAAAAGGTAGTCTTTTGTCGAGATTTTTGTTACTCCAATGGATGGTAGCCTTGTCATTATGGAAGGTAGTCTGTTGTCGACATTTTTGTTACTCCAATGGATGGTAGCCTTGTCATTATGGAAGGTTGTCTGTCGTTGAGATTTATGTTACTCCAATGGATTATAGCCTTGTCATTATGGAAGGTAGTCTGTTTTTCAGATTTTTGATACTCCAATGGATAGTAGCCTTGACATTATGGAAGGTAGTCTGTCATTATGGAAGGTAGTCTGTTGTCGAGATTTTTGTTATTCCAATGGACAATAACCTTGTCATTATAAAATGTAGTCTTTTGTCGAGATTTTTGTTACTCCAATGGATGGTAGCCCTGTAATTATGGAAGGTAGTCTGTTGTCGAGATTTTTATTACTCCAATGGATGGTAGCCTTGTCATTATGGAAGGTAGTATATCATTGAGATTTCTGTTATTCCAATGGATTGTAGCCTTGTCATTATGGAAGGTAGTCTGTCATTGATATTTCAAATACTCCAATGGATTGTAGCCTTGTCATTATGGAAGGTAGTCTGTTGTTCAGATTTTGTTACTCCAATGGATAGTAGCCTTGACATTATGGAAGGTAGTCTGTCATTATGAAAGGTAGTCTGTTGTCGAGATTTTTGTTATTCCAATGGATGGTAACCTTGTCATTATAAAAGTTAGTCTTTTGTCGAGATTTTTGTTACTCCAATGGATGGTAGCCTTGTAATTATGGAAGGTAGTCTGTTGTCGAGATTTTTGTTACTCCAATGGATAGTAGCCTTGTCATTATGGAATATTGTCTGTCGTTGAGATTTCTGTTACTCCAATGGATTATAGCCTTGTCATTATGGAAGGTAGTCTATTGTTCAGATGTTTGTTACTCCAATGGATAGTAGCCTTGACATTATGGAAGGTAGTCTGTCATTATGGAAGGTAGTCTGTAGTCGAGATTTTTGTTATTCCAATGGATGGTAACCTTGTCATTATAAAAGGTAGTATTTTGTCGATATTTTTGTTACTCCAATGCATGGCAGCCCCGTAATTATGGAAGGTATTCTGTTGTAGAGATTTTTGTTACTCCAATGGATGGTAGCCTTGTCATTATGGAAGGTAGTCTATCATTGAGATTTCTGTTACTCCAATGGATTGTAGCCTTGTAATTATGGAAGGTAGTCTGTTGTTCATATTTTTGTTACTCCAATGGATAGTAGCCTTGACATTATGGAAGGTAGTCTGTCATTATGGAAGGTAGTATGTTGTCGAGATTTTTGTTATTCCAATGGATGGTAACCTTGTCATTATAAAAGGTAGTATTTTGTCGATATTTTTGTTACTCCAATGGATGGTAGCCCTGTAATTATGGAAGGTAGTCTGTTGTCGAGATTTTTGTTACTCCAATGGATGGTAGCCTTGTCATTATGGAAGGTAGTCTATCGTTGAGATTTCTGTTACTCCAATGGATTGTAGCCTTGTCATTATGGAAGGTAGTATGTCATTGAGATTTCGATTACTCCAATGGATTGTAGCCTTGTCATTATGGAAGGTAGTCTGTTGTTCAGATTTTTGTTACTCCAACGGATAGTAGCCTTGACATTATTGAAGGTAGTCTGTCATTATGGAAGGTAGTCTGTTGTCGAGATTTTTGTTATTCCAATGGAAGGTAACCTTGTCGTTATAAAAGGTAGTCTTTTGTCGATATTTTTGTTACTCCAATGGATGGTAGCCTTGTCATTATGTAAGGTAGTCTGTTGTCGAGATTTTTGTTACTCCAATGGATGGTAGCCTTGTAATTATGGAAGGTAGTCTGTTGTCTAGATTTCTGTTACTCCAATTGATTGTAGCCTTGTCATTATGGAAGGTAGTCTGTCGTTGAGATTTCGATTACTCCAATGGATTGTAGCCTTGTCATCATGGAAGGTAGTCTGTTGTTTAGATTATTGTTACTCCAATGGATAGTAGCCTTGACATTATGGAAGGTAGTCTGTCATTATGGAAGGTAGTCTGTTGTCATGATTTTTGTTATTCTAATGGATGGTAACCTTGTCATTATAAAAAGGTAGTCTTTTGTCGATATTTTTGTTAATCCAATGGATGGTAGCCTTGTAATTATGGAAGGTAGTCTATCGTTGAGATTTATGTTACTCCAATGGATTATAGCCTTGTCATTATGGAAGGTAGTCTGTCGTTGAGATTTCGATTACTACAATGGATTGTAGCCTTGTCATTATGGAAGGTAGTCTGTTGTTCAGATTTTTGTTACTCCAATGGATAGTAGCCTTGACATTATGGAAGGTAGTCTGTCATTATGGAAGGTAGTCTGTTGTCGAGATTTTTTTCATTCCAATGGATGGTAACCTTGTCGTTATAAAAGGTAGTCTTTTGTCGAGATTTTTGTTACTCCAATGGATGGTAGCCTTGTCATTATGGAATGTAGTCTGTTGTCGAGATTTTTGTTACTCCAATGGATGGTAGCATTGTCATTATGGAAGGTTGTCTGTCATTGAGATTTTTGTTACTCCAATGGATTATAGCCTTGTCATTATGGAAGGTAGTCTGTTGTTCAGATTTTTGTTACTCCAATGGATAGTAGCCTTGACATTATGGAAGGTAGTCTGTCATTATGGATGGTAGTCTATTGTCGAGATTTTTGTTATTCCAATGGATGGTAAACTTGTCATTATAAAAGGTAGTCTTTTGTCGAGATTTTTGTTACTCCAATGGATTGTAGCCTTGTAATTATGGAAGGTAGTCTGTTGTCGAGATTTTTGTTACTCCAATGGATGGTAGCCTTGTCATTATGGAAGGAGTCTATCGTTGAGATTTCTGTTACTCCATTGGATTGTAGCCTTGTCATTATGGAAGGTAGTCTGTCATTGATATTTCGAATACTCCAATGGATTGTAGCCTTGTCATTATTGAAGGTAGTCTGTTGTTCAGATTTTTGTTACTCCAATGGATAGTAGCCTTGACATTATGGAAGGTAGTCTGTCATTATGGAATGTAGTCTGTTGTCGAGATTTTGGTTATTCCAAAGGATGGTAACCTTGTCATTATAAAAGGTAGTCTTTCGTCGAGATTTTTGTTACTCCAATGGATGGTAGCCTTGTCATTATGGAAGGTAGTCTGTTGTTGACATTTTTGTTACTCCAATGGATGGTAGCCTTGTCATTATGGAAGGTTGTCTGTCGTTGAGATTTATGTTACTCCAATGGATTATAGCCTTGTCATTATGGAAGGTAGTCTGTTTTTCAGATTTTTGTTACTCCAATGGATAGTAGCCTTGGCATTATGGAAGGTAGTCTGTTGTCGAGATTGTTGTTATTCCAATGGACAATAACCTTGTCATTATAAAATGTAGTCTTTTGTCGAGATTTTTGTTAATCCAATGGATGGTAGCCTTGTAATTATGGAAGGTAGTCTGTTGTCGAGATTTTTGTTACTCCAATGGATGGTAGCCTTGTCATTATGGAAGGTAGTATATCATTGAGATTTCTGTTACTCCAATGGATTGTAGCCCTGTCATTATGGAAGGTAGTTTGTCATTGATATTTCGATTACTCCAATGGATTGTAGCCTTGTCATTATGGAAGGTAGTCTGTTGTTCAAATTTTTGTTACTCCAATGGATAATAGACTTGACATTATGGAAGGTAGTCTGTCATTATGGAAGGTAGTCTGTTGTCGAGATTTTTGTTATTCCAATGGATGGTAACCTTGTCATTATAAAATTTAGTCTTTTGTCGAGATTTTTGTTACTCCAATGGATGGTAGCCTTGTAATTATGGAAGGTAGTCTGTTGTCGAGATTTTTGTTACTCCAATGGATAGTAGCCTTGTCATTATGGAATATTGTCTATCGTTGAGATTTCTGTTACTCCAATGGATTATAGCCTTGTCATTATGGAAGGTAGTCTGTTGTTCAGATTTTTGTTACTCCAATGGATAGTAGCCTTGACATTATGGAAGGCAGTCTGTCATTATGGAAGGTAGTATGTAGTCGAGATTTTTGTTATTCCAATGGATGGTAACCTTGTCATTATAAAAGGTAGTATTTTGTCGATATTTTTGTTACTCCAATGGATGGTAGCCCTGTAATTATGGAAGGTAGTCTGTGTGTCGAGATTTTTGTTACTCCAATGGATGGTAGCCTTGTCATTATGGAAGGTAGTCTATCGTTGAGATTTATGTTACTCCAATGGATTGTAGCCTTGTCATTATGGAAGGTAGTATGTCATTGAGATTTCGATTACTCCAATGGATTGTAGCCTTGTCATTATGAAAGGTAGTCTGTTGTTCAGATTTTTGTTACTCCAAAGGATAGTAGCCTTGACATTATTGAAGGTAGTCTGTCATTATGGAAGGTAGTCTGTTGTCGAGATTTTTGTTATTCCAATGGAAGGTAACCTTGTCATTATAAAAGGTAGTCTTTTGTCGAGATTTCTGTTACTCCAATGGATTGTAGCCTTGTCATTATGGAAGGTAGTCTGTCGTTGAGATTTCGATTACTCTAATGGATTGTAGCCTTGTCATTATGGATGGTAGTCTGTTGTTCAGATTTTTGTTACTCCAATGGATAGTAGCCTTGACATTATGGAAGGTAGTCTGTCATTATGGAAGGTAGTTTGTTGTCAAGATTTTTGTTATTCCAATGGATGGTATCCTTGTCATTATAAAAGTTAGTCTTTTGTTGAGATTTTTGTTACTCCAATGGATGGTAACCTTGTAATTATGGAAGGTAGTCTGTTGTCAAGATATTTGTTACTCCAATGGATTGTAGCCTTGTCATTATGGAATGTTGTTTGTCGTTGAGATTTCTGTTACTCCAATGGATTATAGCCTTGTCATTATGGAAGGTAGTCTGTTGTTCATATTTTTGTTACTCCAATGGATAGTAGCCTTGACATTATGAAAGTTAGTCTATCATTATAGAAGGTAGTCTGTTGTCGAGATTTTTGTTATTCCAATGGATGGTAACCTTGTCATTATAAAAGGTAGTATTTTCTCGATATTTTTGTTACTCCAATGGATGGTAGCCCTGTAATTATGGAAGGTAGTCTGTTGTCGAGATTTTTGTTACTCCAATGGATGGTAGCCTTGTCATTATGGAAGGTAGTCTATCGTTGAGATTTCTGTTACTCCAATGGATTGTAGCCTTGTCATTATGGAAGGTAGTATGTCATTGAGATTTCGATTACTCCAATGGATTGTAGCCTTGTCATTATGAAAGGTAGTCTGTTGTTTAGATTTTTGTTACTCCAACGGATAGTAGCCTTGACATTATTGAAGGTAGTCTGTCATTATGGAAGGTAGTCTGTTGTCGAGATTTTTGTTATTCCAATGGAAGGTAACCTTGTCGTTATAAAAGGTAGTCTTTTGTCGAGATTTTTGTTACTCCAATTGATGGTAGCCTTGTCATTATGTAAGGTAGTCTGTTGTCGAGATTTTTGTTACTCCAATGGATGGTAGCCTTGTAATTATGGAAGGTAGTCTGTTGTCGAGATTTCTGTTACTCCAATGGATTGTAGCCTTGTCATTATGGAAGGTAGTCTGTCGTTGAGATTTCGATTACTCCAATGGATTGTAGCCTTGTCATCATGGAAGGTAGTCTGTTGTTCAGATTATTGTTACTCCAATGGATAGTAGCCTTGACATTATGGAAGGTAGTCTATCATTATGGAAGGTAGTCTGTTGTCAAGATTTTTGTTATTCCAATGGATGGTAACCTTGTCAATATAAAAGGTAGTCTTTTGTCGAGATTTTTGTTACTCCAATGAATTGTAGCCTTGTAATTATGGAAGGTAGTCTGTTGTCGAGATTATTGTTACTCCAATGGATGGTAGCCTTGTCATTATGGAATGTTGTTTGTCATTGAGATTTCTGTTACTCCAATGGATTATAGCCTTGTCATTATGGAAGGTAGTCTGTTGTTCAGATTTTTTTTACTCCAATGGATAGTAGCCTTGATATTATGGAAGGTAGTCTAGCATTATGGAAGGTAGTATGTTGTCGAGATTTTTGTTATTCCAATGGATGGTAACCTTGTCATTATAAAAGGTAGTCTTTTGTCGATATTTTTGTTAATCCAATGGATGGTAGCCTTGTAATTATGGAAGGTAGTCTATTGTTGAGATTTTTATTACTCCATTGGATGGTAGCCTTGTCATTATGGAAGGTAGTCTATCGTTGAGATTTTTGTTACTCCAATGGATTATAGCCTTGTCATTATGGAAGGTAGTATGTTGTTCAGATTTTTGTTACTCCAATGGATAGTAGCCTTGACATTATGGAAGGTAGTCTGTCATTATGGATGGTAGTCTATTGTCGAGATTTTTGTTATTCCAATGGATGGTAACCTTGTCATTATAAAAGGTAGTCTTTTGTCGAGATTTTTGTTACTCCAATGGATTGTAGCCTTGTAATTATGGAAGGTAGTCTGTTGTCGAGATTTTTGTTACTCCAATGGATGGTAGCCTTGTCATTATGGAAGGTAGTCTATCATTTATATTTCGAATACTCCAATGGATTGTAGCCTTGTCATTATGGAAGGTAGTCTGTTGTTCAGATTTTTGTTACTCCAATGGATAGTAGCCTTGACATTAGGGAAGGTAGTCTGTCATTATGCAAGGTAGTCTGTCGTCGAGATTTTTGTTATTCCAATGGATGGTAACCTTGTCATTATAAAAGGTAGTCTTTTGTCGAGATTCTTGTTACTCCAATGGATGGTAGCCTTGTCATTATGGAAGGTAGTCTGTTGTCGACATTTTTGTTACTCCAATGGATAGTCGCCTTGTCATTATGGAAGGTTGTCTGTCGTTGAGATTTATGTTACTCCAATGGATTATAGCCTTGTCATTATGGAAGGTAGTCTGTTTTTCAGATTTTTGTTACTCCAATGGATAGTAGCCTTGACATTATTGAAGGTAGTCTGTCATTATGGAAGGTAGTCTGTTGTTGAGATTTTTGTTATTCCAATGGATGGTAACCTTGTCATTATAAAAGGTAGTCTTTTGTCGAGATTTTTGTTACTCCAATGGATGGTAGCCTTGTAATTATGGAAGGTAGTCTGTTGTCGAGATTTTTGTTACTCCAATGGATGGTAGCCTTGTCATTATGGAAGGTAATATATCATTGAGATTTTTGTTACTCCAATGGATTGTAGCCTTGTCATTATGGAAGGTAGTCTGTTGTTCAGATTTTTGTTACTCCAATGGATAGTAGCCTTGACATTATGAAAGGTAGTCTTTCATTATGGAAGGTAGTCTGTTGTCGAGATTTTTGTTATTCCAATGGATGGTAACCTTGTCATTATAAAAGGTAGTCTTTTGTCGTGATTTTTGTTACTCCAATGAATGGTAGCCTTGTAATTATGGAAGGTAGTCTGTTGTCGAGATTTTTGTTACTCCAATGGATGGTAGCCTTGTAATTATGGAAGGTAGTCTGTTGTCGAGATTTCTGTTACTCCAATGGATTGTAGCCTTGTCATTATGGAAGGTAGTCTGTCGTTGAGATTTCGATTACTCCAATGGATTGTAGCCTTGTCATCATGGAAGGTAGTCTGTTGTTCAGATTATTGTTACTCCAATGGATAGTAGCCTTGACATTATGGAAGGTAGTCTGTCATTATGGAAGGTAGTCTGTTGTCAAGATTTTTGTTATTCCAATGGATGGTAACCTTGTCAATATAAAAGGTAGTCTTTTGTCGAGATTTTTGTTACTCCAATGAATGGTAGCCTTGTAATTATGGAAGGTAGTCTGTTGTCGAGATTATTGTTACTCCAATGGATGGTAGCCTTGTCATTATGGAATGTTGTTTGTCATTGAGATTTCTGTTACTCCAATGGATTATAGCCTTGTCATTATGGAAGGTAGTCTGTTGTTCAGATTTTTTTTACTCCAATGGATAGTAGCCTTGACATTATGGAAGGTAGTCTAGCATTATGGAAGGTAGTATGTTGTCGAGATTTTTGTTATTCCAATGGATGGTAACCTTGTCATTATAAAAGGTAGTCTTTTGTCGATATTTTTGTTAATCCAATGGATGGTAGCCTTGTAATTATGGAAGGTAGTCTATTGTTGAGATTTTTATTACTCCATTGGATGGTAGCCTTGTCATTATGGAAGGTAGTCTATCGTTGAGATTTATGTTACTCCAATGGATTATAGCCTTGT
This sequence comes from Vicia faba, assembly GCA_948472305.1. Taxonomy (NCBI): domain Eukaryota; kingdom Viridiplantae; phylum Streptophyta; class Magnoliopsida; order Fabales; family Fabaceae; genus Vicia; species Vicia faba. The sequence goes on from OX451739.1 coordinate 560,976,431, forward strand.
CATTATGGAAGGTAGTCTGTCGTTGAGATTTCGATTACTACAATGGATTGTAGCCTTGTCATTATGGAAGGTAGTCTGTTGTTCAGATTTTTGTTACTCCAATGGATAGTAGCCTTGACATTATGGAAGGTAGTCTGTCATTATGGAAGGTAGTCTGTTGTCGATATTTTTTTCATTCCAATGGATGGTAACCTTGTCGTTATAAAAGGTAGTCTTTTGTCGAGATTTTTGTTACTCCAATGGATGGTAGACTTGTCATTATGGAAGGTAGTCTGTTGTCGAGATTTTTGTTACTCCAATGGATGGTAGCATTGTCATTATGGAAGGTTGTCTGTCATTGAGATTTTTGTTACTCCAATGGATTATAGCCTTGTCATTATGGAAGGTAGTATGTTGTTCAGATTTTTGTTACTCCAATGGATAGTAGCCTTGACATTATGGAAGGTAGTCTGTCATTATGGATGGTAGTCTATTGTCGAGATTTTTGTTATTCCAATGGATGGTAACCTTGTCATTATAAAAGGTAGTCTTTTGTCGAGATTTTTGTTACTCCAATGGATTGTAGCCTTGTAATTATGGAAGGTAGTCTTTTGTCGAGATTTTTGTTACTCCAATGGATTGTAGCCTTGTCATTATGGAAGGTAGTATGTCATTTATATTTCGAATACTCCAATGGATTGTAGCCTTGTCATTATGGAAGGTAGTCTGTTGTTCAGATTTTTGTTACTCCAATGGATAGTAGCCTTGACATTAGGGAAGGTAGTCTGTCATTATGCAAGGTAGTCTGTCGTCGAGATTTTTGTTATTCCAATGGATGGTAACCTTGTCATTATAAAAGGTAGTCTTTTGTCGAGATTCTTGTTACTCCAATGGATGGTAGCCTTGTCATTATGGAAGGTAGTCTGTTGTCGACATTTTTGTTACTCCAATGGATAGTCGCCTTGTCATTATGGAAGGTTGTCTGTCGTTGAGATTTATGTTACTCCAATGGATTATAGCCTTGTCATTATGGAAGGTAGTCTGTTTTTCAGATTTTTGTTACTCCAATGGATAGTAGCCTTGACATTATTGAAGGTAGTCTGTCATTATGGAAGGTAGTCTGTTGTTGAGATTTTTGTTATTCCAATGGATGGTAACCTTGTCATTATAAAAGGTAGTCTTTTGTCGAGATTTTTGTTACTCCAATGGATGGTAGCCTTGTAATTATGGAAGGTAGTCTGTTGTCGAGATTTTTGTTACTCCAATGGATGGTAGCCTTGTCATTATGGAAGGTAATATATCATTGAGATTTTTGTTACTCCAATGGATTGTAGCCTTGTCATTATGGAAGGTAGTCTGTTGTTCAGATTTTTGTTACTCCAATGGATAGTAGCCTTGACATTATGAAAGGTAGTCTTTCATTATGGAAGGTAGTCTGTTGTCGAGATTTTTGTTATTCCAATGGATGGTAACCTTGTCATTATAAAAGGTAGTCTTTTGTCGTGATTTTTGTTACTCCAATGAATGGTAGCCTTGTAATTATGGAAGGTAGTCTGTTGTCGAGATTTTTGTTACTCCAATGGATGGTAGCCTTGTCATTATGGAATGTTGTCTGTCGTTGAGATTTTTGTTACACCAATGGATTGTAGCCTTGTCATTATGGAAGGTAGTCTGTCATTGATATTTCGATTACTCCAATGGATTGTAGCCTTGTCATTATGGAAGGTAGTCTGTTGTTCAGATTTTTGTTACTCCAATGGATAGTAGCCTTTAAATTATGGAAGGTAGTCTGTCATTATGGAAGGTAGTCTGTTGTCAAGATTTTTGTTATTCCAATGGATGGTATCCTTGTCATTATAAAAGTTAGTCTTTTGTTGAGATTTTTGTTACTCCAATGGATGGTACCCTTGTAATTATGGAAGGTAGTCTGTTGTCGAGATTTTTGTTACTCCAATGGATTGTAGCCTTGTCATTATGGAATGTTGTCTGTCGTTGAGATTTCTGTTACTCCAATGGATTGTAGCCTTGTCATTATGGAAGGTAGTCTGTTGTTCATATTTTTGTTACTCCAATGAATAGTAGCCTTGACATTATGGAAGGTAGTCTGTCATTACGGAAGGTAGTCTGTTGTCGAGATTTTTGTTATTCCAATGGATGGTAACCTTGTCATTATAAAAGGTAGTATTTTGTCGATATTTTTGTTACTCCAATGGATGGTAGCCCTTTAATTATGGAAGGTAGTCTGTTGTCGAGATTTTTGTTCCTCTAATGGATGTTAGCCTTGTCATTATGGAAGGTAGTCTATCGTTGAGATTTCTGTTACTCCAATGGATTGTAGCCTTGTCATTATGGAAGGTAGTATGTCATTGAGATTTCGATTACTCCAATGGATTGTAGCCTTGTCATTATGGAACGTAGTCTGTTGTTCAGATTTTTGTTACTCCAATGGATAGTAGCCTTGACATTATTGAAGGTAGTCTGTCATTATGGAAGGTAGTCTGTTGTCGAGATTTTTGTTATTCCAATGGATGGTAACCTTGTCGTTATAAAAGGTAGTCTTTTGTCGAGATTTTTGTTACTCCAATGGATGGTAGCCTTGTCATTATGTAAGGTAGTCTTTTGTCGAGATTTTTGTTACTCCAATGGATGGTAGCCTTGTAATTATGGAAGGTAGTCTGTTGTCGAGATTTCTGTTACTCCAATGGATTGTAGCCTTGTCATTATGGAAGGTAGTCTTTCGTTGAGATTTCGATTACTCCAATGGATTGTAGCCTTGTCATTATGGAAGGTAGTCTGTTGTTCAGATTATTGTTACTCCAATGGATAGTAGCCTTGACATTATGGAAGGTAGTCTGTCATTATAAAAGGTAGTATTTTGTCGATATTTTTGTTACTCCAATGGATGGTAGCCCTGTAATTATGGAAGGTAGTCTGTTGTCGAGATTTTTGTTACTCCAATGGATGGTAGCCTTGTCATTATGGAAGGTAGTCTATCGTTGAGATTTCTGTTACTCCAACGGATTGTAGCCTTGTCATTATGTAAGGTAGTATGTCATTGAGATTTCGATTACTCCAATGGATTGTAGCCTTGTCATTATGGAAGGTAGTCTGTTGTTCAGATTTTTGTTACTCCAACGGATAGTAGCCTTGACATTATTGAAGGTAGTCTGTCATTATGGAAGGTAGTCTGTTGTCGAGATTTTTGTTATTCCAATGGAAGGTAAACTTGTCGTTATAAAAGGTAGTCTTTTGTGGATATTTTTGTTACTCCAATGGAGGGTAGCCTTGTCATTATGTAAGGTAGTCTATTGTTGAGATTTTTGTTACTCCATTGGATGGTAGCCTTGTCATTATGGAAGGTAGTCTGTTGTCGAGATTTCTGTTACTCCAATGGATTGTAGCCTTGTCATTATGGAAGGTAGTCTGTCGTTGAGATTTCGATTACTCCAATGGATTGTAGCCTTGTCATTATGGAAGGTAGTCTCTCATTGATATTTCGAATACTCCAATGGATTGTAGCCTTGTCATTATGGAAGGTAGTCTGTTGTTCAGATTTTTGTTACTCCAATGGATAGTAGCCTTGACATTAGGGAAGGTAGTCTGTCATTATGCAAGGTAGTCTGTCGTCGAGATTTTTGTTATTCCAATGGATGGTAACCTTGTCATTATAAAAGGTAGTCTTTTGTCGAGATTCTTGTTACTCCAATGGATGGTAGCCTTGTCATTATGGAAGGTAGTCTGTTGTCGACATTTTTGTTACTCCAATGGATAGTCGCCTTGTCATTATGGAAGGTTGTCTGTCGTTGAGATTTATGTTACTCCAATGGATTATAGCCATGTCATTATGGAAGGTAGTCTGTTTTTCAGATTTTTGTTACTCCAATGGATAGTAGCCTTGACATTATTGAAGGTAGTCTGTCATTATGGAAGGTAGTCTGTTGTTGAGATTTTTGTTATTCCAATGGATGGTAACCTTGTCATTATAAAAGGTAGTCTTTTGTCGAGATTTTTGTTACTCCAATGGATGGTAGCCTTGTAATTATGGAAGGTAGTCTGTTGTCGAGATTTTTGTTACTCCAATGGATGGTAGCCTTGTCATTATGGAAGGTAATATATCATTGAGATTTTTGTTACTCCAATGGATTGTAGCCTTGTCATTATGGAAGGTAGTCTGTTGTTCAGATTTTTGTTACTCCAATGGATAGTAGCCTTGACATTATGAAAGGTAGTCTTTCATTATGGAAGGTAGTCTGTTGTCGAGATTTTTGTTATTCCAATGGATGGTAACCTTGTCATTATAAAAGGTAGTCTTTTGTCGTGATTTTTGTTACTCCAATGAATGGTAGCCTTGTAATTATGGAAGGTAGTCTGTTGTCGAGATTTTTGTTACTCCAATGGATGGTAGCCTTGTCATTATGGAATGTTGTCTGTCGTTGAGATTTTTGTTACACCAATGGATTGTAGCCTTGTCATTATGGAAGGTAGTCTGTCATTGATATTTCGATTACTCCAATGGATTGTAGCCTTGTCATTATGGAAGGTAGTCTGTTGTTCAGATTTTTGTTACTCCAATGGATAGTAGCCTTTACATTATGGAAGGTAGTCTGTCATTATGGAAGGTAGTCTGTTGTCAAGATTTTTGTTATTCCAATGGATGGTATCCTTGTCATTATAAAAGTTAGTCTTTTGTTGAGATTTTTATTACTCCAATGGATGGTACCCTTGTAATTATGGAAGGTAGTCTGTTGTCGAGATTTTTGTTATTCCAATGGATTGTAGCCTTGTCATTATGGAATGTTGTCTGTCGTTGAGATTTCTGTTACTCCAATGGATTGTAGCCTTGTCATTATGGAAGGTAGTCTGTTGTTCATATTTTTGTTACTCCAATGAATAGTAGCCTTGACATTATGGAAGGTAGTCTGTCATTACGGAAGGTAGTCTATTGTCGAGATTTTTGTTATTCCAATGGATGGTAACCTTGTCATTATAAAAGGTAGTATTTTGTCGATATTTTTGTTACTCCAATGGATGGTAGCCCTTTAATTATGGAAGGTAGTCTGTTGTCGAGATTTTTGTTCCTCTAATGGATGTTAGCCTTGTCATTATGGAAGGTAGTCTATCGTTGAGATTTCTATTACTCCAATGGATTGTAGCCTTGTCATTATGGAAGGTAGTATGTCATTGAGATTTCGATTACTCCAATGGATTGTAGCCTTGTCATTATGGAACGTAGTCTGTTGTTCAGATTTTTGTTACTCCAATGGATAGTAGCCTTGACATTATTGAAGGTAGTCTGTCATTATGGAAGGTAGTCTGTTGTCGAGATTTTTGTTATTCCAATGGATGGTAACCTTGTCGTTATAAAAGGTAGTCTTTTGTCGAGATTTTTGTTACTCCAATGGATGGTAGCCTTGTCATTATGTAAGGTAGTCTGTTGTCGAGATTTTTGTTACTCCAATGGATGGTAGCCTTGTAATTATGGAAGGTAGTCTGTTGTCGAGATTTCTGTTACTCCAATGGATTGTAGCCTTGTCATTATGGAAGGTAGTCTTTCGTTGAGATTTCGATTACTCCAATGGATTGTAGACTTGTCATTATGGAAGGTAGTCTGTTGTTCAGATTATTGTTACTCCAATGGATAGTAGCCTCGACATTATGGAAGGTAGTCTGTCATTATAAAAGGTAGTATTTTGTCGATATTTTTGTTACTCCAATGGATGGTAGCCCTGTAATTATGGAAGGTAGTCTGTTGTCGAGATTTTTGATACTCCAATGGATGGTAGCCTTGTCATTATGGAAGGTAGTCTATCGTTGAGATTTCTGTTACTCCAATGGATTGTAGCCTTGTCATTATGTAAGGTAGTATGTCATTGAGATTTCGATTACTCCAATGGATTGTAGCCTTGTCATTATGGAAGGTAGTCTGTTGTTCAGATTTTTGTTACTCCAACGGATAGTAGCCTTGACATTATTGAAGGTAGTCTGTCATTATGGAAGGTAGTCTGTTGTCGAGATTTTTGTTATTCCAATGGAAGGTAAACTTGTCGTTATAAAAGGTAGTCTTTTGTGGATATTTTTGTTACTCCAATGGAGGGTAGCCTTGTCATTATGTAAGGTAGTCTATTGTTGAGATTTTTGTTACTCCATTGGATGGTAGCCTTGTCATTATGGAAGGTAGTCTGTTGTCGAGATTTCTGTTACTCCAATGGATTGTAGCCTTGTCATTATGGAAGGTAGTCTGTCGTTGAGATTTCGATTACTCCAATGGATTGTAGCCTTGTCATTATGGAAGGTAGTCTGTTGTTCAGATTTTTGTTACTCCAATGGATAGTAGCCTTGACATTATGGAAGGTAGTCTGTCATTATGGAAGGTAGTCTGTTGTCGAGATTTTTGTTATTCCAATGGATGGTAACCTTGTCGTTATAAAAGGTAGTCTTTTGTCGAGATTTTTGTTACTCCAATGAATGGTAGCCTTGTCATTATGTAAGGAAGTCTGTTGTCGAGATTTTTGTTACTCCAATGGATGGTAGCCTTGTCATTATGGAATGTTGTCTGTCATTGAGATTTTTGTTACTCCAATGGATTATAGCCTTGTCATTATGGAAGGTAGTTTGTTGTTCAGATTTTTTTTACTCCAATGGATAGTAGCCTTGACATTATGGAAGGTAGTCTGTCATTATGGATGGTAGTCTATTGTCGAGATTTTTGTTATTCCAATGGATGGTAACCTTGTCATTATAAAAGGTAGTCTTTTGTCGAGATTTTTGTTACTCCAATGGATGGTAGCCTTGTAATTATGGAAGGTAGTCTGTTGTCGAGATTTTTGTTACTCTAATGGATGGTAGCCTTGTCATTATGGAAGGTAGTCTATCGTTGAGATTTCTGTTACTCCATTGGATGGTAGCCTTGTCATTATGGAAGGTAGTCTGTCATTGATATTTCGAATACTCCAATGGATTGTAGCCTTGTCATTATGGAAGGTAGTCTGTTTTTCAGATTTTTGTTACTCCAATGCATAGTAGCCTTGACATTATGGAAGGTAGTCTGTCATTATGGAAGGTAGTCTGTTGTCAAGATTTTTGTTATTCCAATGGATGGTATCCTTGTCATTATAAAAGTTAGTCTTTTGTTGAGATTTTTGTTACTCCAATGGATGGTACCCTTGTAATTATGGAAGGTAGTCTGTTGTCGAGATTTTTGTTACTCCAATGGATTGTAGCCTTGTCATTATGGAATGTTGTCTGTCGTTGAGATTTCTGTTACTCCAATGGATTATAGCCTTGTCATTATGGAAGGTAGTCTGTTGTTCATATTTTTGTTACTCCACTGGATAGTAGCCTTGACATTATGGAAGGTAGTCTGTCATTATAGAAGGTAGTCTGTTGTCTAGATTTTTGTTATTCCAATGGATGGTAACTTTGTCATTATAAAAGGTAGTATTTTGTCGATATTTTTGTTACTCCAATGGATGGTAGCCCTGTAATTATGGAAGGTAGTCTGTTGTCGAGATTTTTGTTACTCCAATGGATGGTAGCCTTGTCATTAAGGAAGGTAGTCTATCGTTGAGATTTCTGTTACTCCAATGGATTGTAGCCTTGTCATTATGGAAGGTAGTATGTCATTGAGATTTCGATTACTCCAATGGATTGTAGCCTAGTCATTATGGAACGTAGTCTGTTGTTCAGATTTTTGTTACTCCAATGGATAGTAGCCTTGACATTATTGAAGGTAGTCTGTCATTATGGAAGGTAGTCTGTTGTCGAGATTTTTGTTATTCCAATGGATGCTAACCTTGTCGTTATAAAAGGTAGTCTTTTGTCGAGATTTTTGTTACTCCAATGGATGGTAGCCTTGTCATTATGTAAGGTAGTCTGTTGTCGAGATTTTTGTTACTCCAATGGATGGTAGCCTTGTAATTATGGAAGGTAGTCTGTTGTCGAGATTTCTGTTACTCCAATGGATTGTAGCCTTGTCATTATGGAAGGTAGTCTGTCGTTGAGATTTCGATTACTCCAATGGATTGTAGCCTTGTCATTATGGAAGGTAGTCTGTTGTTCAGATTATTGTTACTCCAATGGATAGTAGCCTTGACATTATGGAAGGTAGTCTGTCATTATGGAAGGTAGTCTGTTGTCGAGATTTTTGTTATTCCAATGGATGGTAACCTTGTCATTATAAAAGGTAGTCTTTTGTCGAGATTGTTGTTACTCCAATGAATGGTAGCCTTGTAATTATGGAAGGTAGTATGTTGTCGAGATTTTTGTTACTCCAATGGATGGTAGCCTTGTCATTATGTAAGGTAGTCTGTTGTCGAGATTTTTGTTACTCCAATGGATGATAGCCTTTTAATTATGGAAGGTAGTCTGTTGTCGAGATTTCTATTACTCCAATGGATTGTAGCCTTGTCATTATGGAAGGTAGTCTGTCGTTGAGATTTCGATTACTCCAATGGATTGTAGCCTTGTCATTATGGAAGGTAGTCTGTTGTTCAGATTATTATTACTCCAATGGATAGTAGCCTTGACATTATGGAAGGTAGTCTGTCATTGTGGAAGGTAGTCTGTTGTCGAGATTTTTGTTATTCCAATGGATGGTAACCTTGTCATTATAAAAGGTAGTCTTTTGTCGAGATTTTTGTTACTCCAATGAATGGTAGCCTTGTAATTATGGAAGGTAGTCTGTTGTCGAGATTTTTGTTACTCCAATGGATGGTAGCCTTGTCATTATGGAATGTTGTCTGTCGTTGAGATTTCTGTTACTCCAATGGATTATAGCCTTGTCATTATGGAAGGTAGTCTGTTGTTCAGATTTTTGTTACTCCAATGGATAGTAGCCTTGACATTATGGAAGGTAGTCTGTCATTATGGAAGGTAGTCTGTTGTCGAGATTTTTGTTATTCCAATGGATGGTAACCTTGTAATTATTAAAGGTAGTCTTTTGTCGATATTTTTGTTAATCCAATGGAAGGTAGCCTTGTAATTATGGAAGGTAGTCTATTGTTGAGATTTTTGTTACTCCATTGGATGGTAGCCTTGTCATTATGGAAGGTAGTCTATCGTTGAGATTTATGTTACTCCAATGGATTATAGCCTTGTCATTATGGAAGGTAGTCTGTCGTTGAGATTTCGATTACTCCAATGGATTGTAGCCTTGTCATTATGGAAGGTAGTATGTTGTTCAGATTTTTGTTACTCCAATGGATAGTAGCCTTGACATTATGGAAGGTAGTCTGTTGTCGAGATTTTTGTCATTCCAATGGATGGTAACCTTGTCGTTATAAAAGGTAGTCTTTTGTCGAGATTTTTGTTACTCCAATGGATGGTAGCCTTGTCATTATGGAAGGTAGTCTGTTGTCGAGATTTTTGTTACTCCAATGGATGGTAGCCTTGTCATTATGGAAGTTTGTCTGTCATTGAGATTTTTGTTACTCCAATGGATTATAGCCTTGTCATTATGGAAGGTAGTCTGTTGTTCATATTTTTGTTACTCCAATGAATAATAGCCTTGACATTATGGAAGGTAGTCTGTCATTATGGAAGGTAGTCTGTTGTCGAGATTTTTGTTATTCCAATGGATGGTAACCTTGTCATTATAAAAGGTAGTATTTTGTCGATATTTTTGTTACTCCAATGGATGGTAGCACTGTAATTATGGAAGGTAGTCTGTTGTCGAGATTTTTGTTACTCCAATGGATGTTAGCCTTGTCATTATGGAAGGTAGTCTATCGTTGAGATTTCTGTTACTCCAATGGATTGTAGCCTTGTCATTATGGAAGGTAGTATGTCATTGAGATTTCGATTACTCCAATGGATTGTAGCCTTGTCATTATGGAACGTAGTCTGTTGTTCAGATTTTTGTTACTCCAATGGATAGTAGCCTTGACATTATTGAAGGTAGTCTGTCATTATGGAAGGTAGTCTGTTGTCGAGATTTTTTTTATTCCAATGGATGGTAACCTTGTCGTTATAAAAGGTAGTCTTTTTTCGAGATTTTTGTTACTCCAATGGATGGTAGCCTTGTCATTATGTAAGGTAGTCTGTTGTCGAGATTTTTGTTACTCCAATGGATGGTAGCCTTGTAATTATGGAAGGTAGTACGTTGTCGAGATTTCTGTTACTCCAATGGATTGTAGCCTTGTCATTATGGAAGGTAGTCTGTCATTGAGATTTCGATTACTCCAATGGATTGTAGCCTTGTCATCATGGAAGGTAGTCTGTTGTTCAGATTATTGTTACTCCAATGGATAATAGCCTTGACATTATGGAAGGTAGTCTGTCATTATAAAAGGTAGTATTTTGTCGATATTTTTGTTACTCCAATGGATGGTAGCCCTGTAATTATGGAAGGTAGTCTATTGTCGAGATTTTTGTTACTCCAATGGATGGTAGCCTTGTCATTATGGAAGGTAGTCTATCGTTGAGATTTCTGTTACTCCAATGGATTGTAGCCTTGTCATTATGGAAGGTAGTATGTCATTGAGATTTCGATTACTCCAATGGATTGTAGCCTTGTCATTATGGAAGGTAGTCTGTTGTTCAGATTTTTGTTACTCCAACGGATAGTAGCCTTGACATTATTGAAGGTAGTCTGTCATTATGGAAGGTAGTCTGTTGTCGAGATTTTTGTTATTCCAATGGAAGGTAACCTTGTCGTTATAAAAGGTAGTCTTTTGTCGATATTTTTGTTACTCCAATAGATGGTAGCCTTGTCATTATGTAAGGTAGTCTATTGTTGAGATTTTTGTTACTCCATTGGATGGTAGCCTTGTCATTATGGAAGGTAGTCTGTTGTCGAGATTTCTGTTACTCCAATGGATTGTAGCCTTGTCATTATGGAAGGTAGTCTGTCGTTAAGATTTCGATTACTCCAATGGATTGTAGCCTTGTCATTATGGAAGGTAGTCTGTTGTTCAGATTTTTGTTACTCCAATGGATAGTAGCCTTGACATTATGGAAGGTAGTCTGTCATTATGGAAGGTAGTTTGTTGTCGAGATTTTTGTTATTCCAATGGATGGTATCCTTGTCGTTATAAAAGGTAGTCTTTTGTCGATATTTTTGTTACTCCAATGAATGGTAGCCTTGTCATTATGTAAGGTAGTCTGTTGTCGAGATTTTTGTTACTCCAATGGATGGTAGCCTTGTCATTATGGAAGGTTGTCTGTCATTGAGATTTTTGTTACTCCAATGGATTCTAGCCTTGTCATTATGGAAGGTAGTCTGTTGTTCAGATTTTTGTTACTCCAATGGATAGTAGCCTTGACATTATGGAAGGTAGTCTGTCATTTTGGATGGTAGTCTATTGTCGAGATTTTTGTTATTCCAATGGATGGTAACCTTGTCATTATAAAAGGTAGTCTTTTGTCGAGATTTTTGTTACTCCAATGGATGGTAGCCTTGTAATTATGGAAGGTAGTCTGTTGTCGAGATTTTCGTTACTCCAATGGATGGTAGCCTTGTCATTATGGAAGGTAGTCTATCGTTGAGATTTATGTTACTCCATTGGATGGTAGCCTTATCATTATGGAAGGTAGTCTGTCATTGATATTTCGAATACTCCAATGGATTGTAGCCTTGTCATTATGGAAGGTAGTCTGTTGTTCAGATTTTTGTTACTTCAATGGATAGTATCCTTGACATTATGGAAGGTAGTCTGTCATTATGGAAGGTAGTCTGTTGTCAAGATTTTTGTTATTCCAATGGATGGTATCCTTGTCATTATAAAAGTTAGTCTTTTGTTGAGATTTTTGTTACTCCAATGGATGGTAGCCTTGTCATTATGTAAGGTAGTCTATTGTTGAGATTTTTGTTACTCCATTGGATGGTAGCCTTGTCATTATGGAAGGTAGTCTGTTGTCGAGATTTCTGTTACTCCAATGGATTGTAGCCTTGTCATTATGGAAGGTAGTCTATCGTTGAGATTTCGATTACTCCAATGGATTGTAGCCTTGTCATTATGGAAGGTAGTCTGTTGTTCAGATTTTTGTTACTCCAATGGATAGTAGCCTTGACATTATGGAAGGTAGTCTGTCATTATGGAAGGTAGTTTGTTGTCGAGATTTTTGTTATTCCAATGGATGGTAACCTTGTCGTTATAAAAGGTAGTCTTTTGTCGATATTTTTGTTACTCCAATGAATGGTAGCCTTGTCATTATGTAAGGTAGTCTGTTGTCGAGATTTTTGTTACTCCAATGGATGGTAGCCTTGTCATTATGGAAGGTTGTCTGTCATTGAGATTTTTGTTACTCCAATGGATTTTAGCCTTGTCATTATGGAAGGTAGTCTGTTGTTCAGATTTTTGTTACTCCAATGGATAGTAGCCTTGACATTATGGAAGGTAGTCTGTCATTTTGGATGGTAGTCTATTGTCGAGATTTTTGTTATTCCAATGGATGGTAACCTTGTCATTATAAAAGGTAGTCTTTTGTCGAGATTTTTGTTACTCCAATGGATGGTAGCCTTGTAATTATGGAAGGTAGTCTGTTGTCGAGATTTTTTTTACTCCAATGGATGGTAGCCTTGTCATTATGGAAGGTAGTCTATCGTTGAGATTTCTGTTACTCCATTGGATGGTAGCCTTGTCATTATGGAAGGTAGTCTGTCATTGATATTTCGAATACTCCAATGGATTGTAGCCTTGTCATTATGGAAGGTAGTCTGTTGTTCAGATTTTTGTTACTCCAATGGATAGTATCCTTGACATTATGGAAGGTAGTCTGTCATTATGGAAGGTAGTCTGTTGTCAAGATTTTTGTTATTCCAATGGATGGTATCCTTGTCATTATAAAAGTTAGTCTTTTGTTGAGATTTTTGTTACTCCAATGGATGGTAGCCTTGTCATTATGTAAGGTAGTCTATTGTTGAGATTTTTGTTACTCCATTGGATGGTAGCCTTGTCATTATGGAAGGTAGTCTGTTGTCGAGATTTCTGTTACTCCAATGGATTGTAGCCTTGTCATTATGGAAGGTAGTCTATCGTTGAGATTTCGATTACTCCAATGGATTGTAGCCTTGTCATTATGGAAGGTAGTCTGTTGTTCAGATTTTTGTTACTCCAATGGATAGTAGCCTTGACATTATGGAAGGTAGTCTGTCATTATGGAAGGTAGTTTGTTGTCGAGATTTTTGTTATTCCAATGGATGGTAACCTTGTCGTTATAAAAGGTAGTCTTTTGTCGATATTTTTGTTACTCCAATGAATGGTAGCCTTGTCATTATGTAAGGTAGTCTGTTGTCGAGATTTTTGTTACTCCAATGGATGGTAGCCTTGTCATTATGGAAGGTTGTCTGTCATTGAGATTTTTGTTACTCCAATGGATTTTAGCCTTGTCATTATGGAAGGTAGTCTGTTGTTCAGATTTTTGTTACTCCAATGGATAGTAGCCTTGACATTATGGAAGGTAGTCTGTCATTTTGGATGGTAGTCTATTGTCGAGATTTTTGTTATTCCAATGGATGGTAACCTTGTCATTATAAAAGGTAGTCTTTTGTCGAGATTTTTGTTACTCCAATGGATGGTAGCCTTGTAATTATGGAAGGTAGTCTGTTGTCGAGATTTTTTTTACTCCAATGGATGGTAGCCTTGTCATTATGGAAGGTAGTCTATCGTTGAGATTTCTGTTACTCCATTGGATGGTAGCCTTGTCATTATGGAAGGTAGTCTGTCATTGATATTTCGAATACTCCAATGGATTGTAGCCTTGTCATTATGGAAGGTAGTCTGTTGTTCAGATTTTTGTTACTCCAATGGATAGTATCCTTGACATTATGGAAGGTAGTCTGTCATTATGGAAGGTAGTCTGTTGTCAAGATTTTTGTTATTCCAATGGATGGTATCCTTGTCATTATAAAAGTTAGTCTTTTGTTGAGATTTTTGTTACTCCAATGGATGGTACCCTTGTAATTATGGAAGGTAGTCTGTTGTCGAGATTTTTGTTACTCCAATGGATTGTAGCCTTGTCATTATGGAATGTTGTCTTTCGTTGAGATTTCTGTTACTCCAATGGATTATAGCCTTGTCATTATGGAAGGTAGTCTGTTGTTCATATTTTTGTTACTCCACTGGATAGTAGCCTTGACATTATGGAAGGTAGCCTGTCATTATAGAAGGTAGTCTGTTGTCTAGATTTTTGTTATTCCAATGGATGGTAACTTTGTCATTATAAAAGGTAGTATTTTGTCGATATTTTTGTTACTCCAATGGATGGTAGCCCTGTAATTATGGAAGGTAGTCTGTTGTCGAGATTTTTGTTACTCCAATGGATGGTAGCCTTGTCATTAAGGAAGGTAGTCTATCGTTGAGATTTCTGTTACTCCAATGGATTGTAGCCTTGTCATTATGGAAGGTAGTATGTCATTGAGATTTCGATTACTCCAATGGATTGTAGCCTAGTCATTATGGAACGTAGTCTGTTGTTCAGATTTTTGTTACTCCAATGGATAGTAGCCTTGACATTATTGAAGGTAGTCTGTCATTATGGAAGGTAGTCTGTTGTCGAGATTTTTGTTATTCCAATGGATGGTAACCTTGTCATTATAAAAGGTAGTCTTTTGTCGAGATTTTTGTTACTCCAATGGATGGTAGCCTTGTCATTATGTAAGGTAGTCTGTTGTCGAGATTTTTGTTACTCCAATGGATGGTAGCCTTGTAATTATGGAAGGTAGTCTGTTGTCGAGATTTCTGTTACTCCAATGGATTGTAGCCTTGTCATTATGGAAGGTAGTCTGTCGTTGAGATTTCGATTACTCCAATGGATTGTAGCCTTGTCATTATGGAAGGTAGTCTGTTGTTCAGATTATTGTTACTCCAATGGATAGTAGCCTTGACATTATGGAAGGTAGTCTGTCATTATGGAAGGTAGTCTGTTGTCGAGATTTTTGTTATTCCAATGGATGGTAACCTTGTCATTATAAAAGGTAGTCTTTTGTCGAGATTGTTGTTACTCCAATGAATGGTAGCCTTGTAATTATGGAAGGTAGTATGTTGTCGAGATTTTTGTTACTCCAATGGATGGTAGCCTTGTCATTATGTAAGGTAGTCTGTTGTCGAGATTTTTGTTACTCCAATGGATGATAGCCTTTTAATTATGGAAGGTAGTCTGTTGTCGAGATTTCTATTACTCCAATGGATTGTAGCCTTGTCATTATGGAAGGTAGTCTGTCGTTGAGATTTCGATTACTCCAATGGATTGTAGCCTTGTCATTATGGAAGGTAGTCTGTTGTTCGGATTATTATTACTCCAATGGATAGTAGCCTTGACATTATGGAAGGTAGTCTGTCATTGTGGAAGGTAGTCTGTTGTCGAGATTTTTGTTATTCCAATGGATGGTAAGCTTGTCATTATAAAAGGTAGTCTTTTGTCGAGATTTTTGTTACTCCAATGAATGGTAGCCTTGTAATTATGGAAGGTAGTCTGTTGTCGAGATTTTTGTTACTCCAATGGATGGTAGCCTTGTCATTATGGAATGTTGTCTGTCGTTGAGATTTCTGTTACTCCAATGGATTATAGCCTTGTCATTATGGAAGGTAGTCTGTTGTTCAGATTTTTGTTACTCCAATGGATAGTAGCCTTGACATTATGGAAGGTAGTCTGTCATTATGGAAGGTAGTCTGTTGTCGAGATTTTTGTTATTCCAATGTATGGTAACCTTGTAATTATTAAAGGTAGTCTTTTGTCGATATTTTTGTTAATCCAATGGAAGGTAGCCTTGTAATTAAGGAAGGTAGTCTATTGTTGAGATTTTTGTTACTCCATTGGATGGTAGCCTTGTCATTATGGAAGGTAGTCTATCGTTGAGATTTATGTTACTCCAATGGATTATAGCCTTGTCATTATGGAAGGTAGTCTGTCGTTGAGATTTCGATTACTCCAATGGATTGTAGCCTTGTCATTATGGAAGGTAGTATGTTGTTCAGATTTTTGTTACTCCAATGGATAGTAGCCTTGACATTATGGAAGGTAGTCTGTCATTATGGAAGGTAGTCTGTTGTCGAGATTTTTGTCATTCCAATGGATGGTAACCTTGTCGTTATAAAAGGTAGTCTTTTGTCGAGATTTTTGTTACTCCAATGGATGGTAGCCTTGTCATTATGGAAGGTAGTCTGTTGTCGAGATTTTTGTTACTCCAATGGATGGTAGCCTTGTCATTATGGAAGTTTGTCTGTCATTGAGATTTTTGTTACTCCAATGGATTATAGCCTTGTCATTATGGAAGGTAGTCTGTTGTTCATATTTTTGTTACTCCAATGAATAATAGCCTTGACATTATGGAAGGTAGTCTGTCATTATGGAAGGTAGTCTGTTGTCGAGATTTTTGTTATTCCAATGGATGGTAACCTTGTCATTATAAAAGGTAGTATTTTGTCGATATTTTTGTTACTCCAATGGATGGTAGCCCTGTAATTATGGAAGGTAGTCTGTTGTCGAGATTTTTGTTACTCCAATGGATGTTAGCCTTGTCTTTATGGAAGGTAGTCTATCGTTGAGATTTCTGTTACTCCAATGGATTGTAGCCTTGTCATTATGGAAGGTAGTATGTCATTGAGATTTCGATTACTCCAATGGATTGTAGCTTTGTCATTATGGAACGTAGTCTGTTGTTCAGATTTTTGTTACTCCAATGGATAGTAGCCTTGACATGATTGAAGGTAGTCTGTCATTATGGAAGGTAGTCTGTTGTCGAGATTTTTGTTATTCCAATGGATGGTAACCTTGTCGTTATAAAAGGTAGTCTTTTGTCGAGATTTTTGTTACTCCAATGGATGGTAGCCTTGTCATTATGTAAGGTAGTCTGTTGTCGAGATTTTTGTTACTCCAATGGATGGTAGCCTTGTAATTATGGAAGGTAGTACGTTGTCGAGATTTCTGTTACTCCAATGGATTGTAGCCTTGTCATTATGGAAGGTAGTCTGTCATTGAGATTTCGATTACTCCAATGGATTGTAGCCTTGTCATTATGGAAGGTAGTCTGTTGTTCAGATTATTGTTACTCCAATGGATAATAGCCTTGACATTATGGAAGGTAGTCTGTCATTATAAAAGGTAGTATTTTGTCGATATTTTTGTTACTCCAATGGATGGTAGCCCTGTAATTATGGAAGGTAGTCTGTTGTCGAGATTTTTGTTACTCCAATGGATGGTAGCCTTGTCATTATGGAAGGTAGTCTATCGTTGAGATTTCTGTTACTCCAATGGATTGTAGCCTTGTCATTATGGAAGGTAGTATGTCATTGAGATTTCGATTACTCCAATGGATTGTAGCCTTGTCATTATGGAAGGTAGTCTGTTGTTCAGATTTTTGTTACTCCAACGGATAGTAGCCTTGACATTATTGAAGGTAGTCTGTCATTATGGAAGGTAGTCTGTTGTCGAGATTTTTGTTATTCCAATGGAAGGTAACCTTATCGTTATAAAAGGTAGTCTTTTGTCGATATTTTTGTTACTCCAATGGATGGTAGCCTTGTCATTATGTAAGGTAGTCTATTGTTGAGATTTTTGTTACTCCATTGGATGGTAGCCTTGTCATTATGGAAGGTAGTCTGTTGTCGAGATTTCTGTTACTCCAATGGATTGTAGCCTTGTCATTATGGAAGGTAGTCTGTCGTTAAGATTTCGATTACTCCAATGGATTGTAGCCTTGTCATTATGGAAGGTAGTCTGTTGTTCAGATTTTTGTTACTCCAATGGATAGTAGCCTTGACATTATGGAAGGTAGTCTGTCATTATGGAAGGTAGTTTGTTGTCGAGATTTTTGTTATTCCAATGGATGGTAACCTTGTCGTTATAAAAGGTAGTCTTTTGTCGATATTTTTGTTACTCCAATGAATGGTAGCCTTGTCATTATGTAAGGTAGTCTGTTGTCGAGATTTTTGTTACTCCAATGGATGGTAGCCTTGTCATTATGGAAGGTTGTCTGTCATTGAGATTTTTGTTACTCCAATGGATTCTAGCCTTGTCATTATGGAAGGTAGTCTGTTGTTCAGATTTTTGTTACTCCAATGGATAGTAGCCTTGACATTATGGAAGGTAGTCTGTCATTTTGGATGGTAGTCTATTGTCGAGATTTTTGTTATTCCAATGGATGGTAACCTTGTCATTATAAAAGGTAGTCTTTTGTCGAGATTTTTGTTACTCCAATGGATGGTAGCCTTGTAATTATGGAAGGTAGTCTGTTGTCGAGATTTTTGTTACTCCAATGGATGGTAGCCTTGTCATTATGGAAGGTAGTCTATCGTTGAGATTTCTGTTACTCCATTGGATGGTAGCCTTATCATTATGGAAGGTAGTCTGTCATTGATATTTCGAATACTCCAATGGATTGTAGCCTTGTCATTATGGAAGGTAGTCTGTTGTTCAGATTTTTGTTACTCCAATGGATAGTATCCTTGACATTATGGAAGGTAGTCTGTCATTATGGAAGGTAGTCTGTTGTCAAGATTTTTGTTATTCCAATGGATGGTATCCTTGTCATTATAAAAGTTAGTCTTTTGTTGAGATTTTTGTTACTCCAATGGATGGTACCCTTGTAATTATGGAAGGTAGTCTGTTGTCGAGATTTTTGTTACTCCAATGGATTATAGCCTTGTCATTATGGAATGTTGTCTGTCGTTGAGATTTCTGTTACTCCAATGGATTATAGCCTTGTCATTATGGAAGGTAGTCTGTTGTTCATATTTTTGTTACTCCACTGGATAGTAGCCTTGACATTATGGAAGGTAGTCTGTCATTATAGAAGGTAGTCTGTTGTCTAGATTTTTGTTATTCCAATGGATGGTAGCCTTGTCATTATGGAAGGTAGTATGTTGTCGATATCTTTGTTACTCCAATGGATTGTAGCCTTGTCATTATGGAAGGTAGTCTTTTGTCGAGATTTTTGTTACTCCGATGGATGTTGTCCTTGTCATTATGGAAGGTAGTTTGTCGTTGTGATTTATGGCACTCCAATGGATGGTAGCTTTGTCACTAAGGAAGGTAGTCTGTTATTCATATTTTTGTTACTCCAATGGATGGCAGCCTTGTCATTATGGAAAGTAGTATGTTATCGATATCTTTGTTACTCCAATGGATTGTAGCCTTGTCATTATGGAAGGTAGTCTGTTGTCGATATTTTTGTTACTCCAATGGATGGTATCATTATCATTATGGATGGAAGTCTGTTGTCGAGAATTTTGTTACTCCAATGGATGGTAGCCTTGTCATTATGGAAAGTGGTCTGTTGTCGATGTTTTTGTTACTCCAATGGATGGTAGCCTTGTCATTATGGAAGGTATTATGTTGTCGATATCTTTGTTACTCCAATGGATTGTAGCCTTGTCATTATGGAAGGTAGTTTGTTGTCGATATTTTTGTTACTCCAATGATTGGTAGCCAGGTCATTATGGAAGGTAGTATGTTGTCGATATCTTTGTTACTCCAATGGATTGTAGCCTTCTTATTATGGAAGGTAGTCTGTTGTCTAGATTTTTGTTACTCCGATGGATGCTAGCCTTGTCATTCTGGAAGGTAGTTTGTCGTTGTGATTTATGGCACTCCAATTGATGGTAGCTTTGTCACTATGGAAGGTAGTCTGTTATTCATATTTTTGTTACTCCAATGGATGATAGCCTTGTCATTATGGAAGGTAGTTTATTGTCGGGATTTTGGTTACTATAATGGATGGTAGCCTTGTCATTATGTAACATAGTCTATTGTATATATTTTTGTTACTCCAATGCATGCTAGCCTTGTCATTATGGAAGGTAGTCTATTGTCGAGATTTTTGTTACTCCAATGGATGGTAGCATTATCATTATGGAAGGTAGTATGTTGTCGATTATTTTGTTACTCCAATGGATGGTAGCCTTGTAATTATGGAAGGTAGTAGGTTATAGATATCTTTGTTACTCCAATGGATTGTAGCCTTGTCATTATGGAAGGTAGTTTGTCGTTGTGATTTATGGCACTCCAATGGATGGTAGCCTTGTTACTATGGAAGGTAGTTAGTTATTCATATTTTTGTTTCTCCAATGAGTGGTAGCCTTGTCATTATGGAAGGTAGTCTATTGTCGGGATTTTGGTTACTACAATGGATGGTAGCCTTGTCATTATGGAACACAGTCTATTGTAGATATTTTTGTTATTCCAATGCATGGTAGCCTTGTCATTATGGAAGGTAGCCTGTTGTCGAGATTTTTGTTACTCCAATGGATGGTAGCATTATCATTATGGAAGGTAGTCTGTTGTCGAGATTTTTGTTACTCCAATGGATGGTAGCCTTGTAATTATGGAAGGTAGTACGTTGTCGAGATTTCTGTTACTCCAATGGATTGTAGCCTTGTCATTATGGAAGGTAGTCTGTCATTGAGATTTCGATTACTCCAATGGATTGTAGCCTTGTCATTATGGAAGGTAGTCTGTTGTTTAGATTATTGTTACTCCAATGGATAATAGCCTTGACATTATGGAAGGTAGTCTGTCATTATAAAAGGTAGTATTTTGTCGATATTTTTGTTACTCCAATGGATGGTAGCCCTGTAATTATAGAAGGTAGTCTGTTGTCGAGATTTTTGTTACTCCAATGGATGGTAGCCTTGTCATTATGGAAGGTAGTCTATCGTTGAGATTTCTGTTACTCCAATGGATTGTAGCCTTGTCATTATGGAAGGTAGTATGTCATTGAGATTTCGATTACTCCAATGGATTGTAGCCTTGTCATTATGGAAGGTAGTCTGTTGTTCAGATTTTTGTTACTCCAACGGATAGTAGCCTTGACATTATTGAAGGTAGTCTGTCATTATGGAAGGTAGTCTGTTGTCGAGATTTTTGTTATTCCAATGGAAGGTAACCTTGTCGTTATAAAAGGTAGTCTTTTGTCGATATTTTTGTTACTCCAATGGATGGTAGCCTTGTCATTATGTAAGGTAGTCTATTGTTGAGATTTTTGTTACTCCATTGGATGGTAGCCTTGTCATTATGGAAGGTAGTCTGTTGTCGAGATTTCGGTTACTCCAATGGATTGTAGCCTTGTCATTATGGAAGGTAGTCTGTCGTTAAGATTTCGATTACTCCAATGGATTGTAGCCTTGTCATTATGGAAGGTAGTCTGTTGTTCAGATTTTTGTTACTCCAATGGATAGTAGCCTTGACATTATGGAAGGTAGTCTGTCATTATGGAAGGTAGTTTGTTGTCGAGATTATTGTTATTCCAATGGATGGTAACCTTGTCGTTATAAAAGGTAGTCTTTTGTCGATATTTTTGTTACTCCAATGAATGGTAGCCTTGTCATTATGTAAGGTAGTCTGTTGTCGAGATTTTTGTTACTCCAATGGATGGTAGCCTTGTCATTATGGAAGGTTGTCTGTCATTGAGATTTTTGTTACTCCAATGGATTCTAGCCTTGTCATTATGGAAGGTAGTCTGTTGTTCAGATTTTTGTTACTCCAATGGATAGTAGCCTTGACATTATGGAAGGTAGTCTGTCATTTTGGATGGTAGTCTATTGTCGAGATTTTTGTTATTCCAATGGATGGTAACCTTGTCATTATAAAAGGTAGTCTTTTGTCGAGATTTTTGTTACTCCAATGGATGGTAGCCTTGTAATTATGGAAGGTAGTCTGTTGTCGAGATTTTTGTTACTCCAATGGATGGTAGCCTTGTCATTATGGAAGGTAGTCTATCGTTGAGATTTCTGTTACTCCATTGGATGGTAGCCTTATCATTATAGAAGGTAGTCTGTCATTGATATTTCGAATACTCCAATGGATTGTAGCCTTGTCATTATGGAAGGTAGTCTGTTGTTCAGATTTTTGTTACTCCAATGGATAGTATCCTTGACATTATGGAAGGTAGTCTGTCATTATGGAAGGTAGTCTGTTGTCAAGATTTTTGTTATTCCAATGGATGGTATCCTTGTCATTATAAAAGTTAGTCTTTTGTTGAGATTTTTGTTACTCCAATGGATGGTACCCTTGTAATTATGGAAGGTAGTCTGTTGTCGAGATTTTTGTTACTCCAATGGATTATAGCCTTGTCATTATGGAATGTTGTCTGTCGTTGAGATTTCTGTTACTCCAATGGATTATAGCCTTGTCATTATGGAAGGTAGTCTGTTGTTCATATTTTTGTTACTCCACTGGATAGTAGCCTTGACATTATGGAAGGTAGTCTGTCATTATAGAAGGTAGTCTGTTGTCTAGATTTTTGTTATTCCAATGGATGGTAGCCTTGTCATTATGGAAGGTAGTATGTTGTCGATATCTTTGTTACTCCAATGGATTGTAGCATTGTCATTATGGAAGGTAGTCTTTTGTCGAGATTTTTGTTACTCCGATGGATGTTGTCCTTGTCATTATGGAAGGTAGTTTGTCGTTGTGATTTATGGCACTCCAATGGATGGTAGCTTTGTCACTAAGGAAGGTAGTCTGTTATTCATATTTTTGTTACTCCAATGGATGGCAGCCTTGTCATTATGGAAAGTAGTATGTTATCGATATCTTTGTTACTCCAATGGATTGTAGCCTTGTCATTATGGAAGGTAGTCTGTTGTCGATATTTTTGTTACTCCAATGGATGGTATCATTATCATTATGGATGGAAGTCTGTTGTCGAGAATTTTGTTACTCCAATGGATGGTAGCCTTGTCATTATGGAAAGTGGTCTGTTGTCGATGTTTTTGTTACTCCAATGGATGGTAGCCTTGTCATTATGGAAGGTATTATGTTGTCGATATCTTTGTTACTCCAATGGATTGTAGCCTTGTCATTATGGAAGGTAGTTTGTTGTCGATATTTTTGTTACTCCAATGATTGGTAGCCAGGTCATTATGGAAGGTAGTATGTTGTCGATATCTTTGTTACTCCAATGGATTGTAGCCTTCTTATTATGGAAGGTAGTCTGTTGTCTAGATTTTTGTTACTCCGATGGATGCTAGCCTTGTCATTCTGGAAGGTAGTTTGTCGTTGTGATTTATGGCACTCCAATTGATGGTAGCTTTGTCACTATGGAAGGTAGTCTGTTATTCATATTTTTGTTACTCCAATGGATGATAGCCTTGTCATTATGGAAGGTAGTTTATTGTCGGGATTTTGGTTACTATAATGGATGGTAGCCTTGTCATTATGTAACATAGTCTATTGTATATATTTTTGTTACTCCAATGCATGCTAGCCTTGTCATTATGGAAGGTAGTCTATTGTCGAGATTTTTGTTACTCCAATGGATGGTAGCATTATCATTATGGAAGGTAGTATGTTGTCGATTATTTTGTTACTCCAATGGATGGTAGCCTTGTAATTATGGAAGGTAGTAGGTTATAGATATCTTTGTTACTCCAATGGATTGTAGCCTTGTCATTATGGAAGGTAGTTTGTCGTTGTGATTTATGGCACTCCAATGGATGGTAGCCTTGTCACTATGGAAGGTAGTTAGTTATTCATATTTTTGTTTCTCCAATGAGTGGTAGCCTTGTCATTATGGAAGGTAGTCTATTGTCGGGATTTTGGTTACTACAATGGATGGTAGCCTTGTCATTATGGAACACAGTCTATTGTAGATATTTTTGTTATTCCAATGCATGGTAGCCTTGTCATTATGGAAGGTAGCCTGTTGTCGAGATTTTTGTTACTCCAATGGATGGTAGCATTATCATTATGGAAGGTAGTCTGTTGTCGAGATTTTTGTTACTACAATGGATGGTAGCCTTGTCATTATGGAAGGTAGTCTATTATCAAGATTTTTGTTACTCCAATGGATGGTAGCCTTCTCATTATGGAAGATAGTCTATTGTCGATATTTTTGTTATTCCATTGGATGGTAGCCTGGTCATTATGGAAGGTAGTCTGTTGTCGAGATTTTTGTTACTCAAATGGATGGTAGCCTTGTCTTTATGGAACATAGTCTATTGTCGATGTTTTTGTTACTCCAATGGATGGTAGCCTAGTCATTATGCAAGGTAGTTTGTTGTCGAGATTTTTGTTACTCCAATGGATGCTAGCCTTGTCATTATAGAAGGTAGTCTGTCGTTGTGATTTATGTAACTCCAATTGGTGGTAGCCTTGTCACTATGAAAGGTAGTTTATGGTTCGAATTTTTGTTACTCCAATGGATGGTAGCCTTGTCATTATGGAAGGTAGTCTATTGTCGAGATTTTTGTTACTCCAATGGATGGTAGCCTTGTCATTATGGAAGGTTGTCTGTTATCGAGATTTTTGTTACTCTAATGGATGGTAGCCTTGTCCTTATGGAAGGAAGTCTGTTTTCGAGATTTTTGTTACTCCAATGGATGTTAGCCTTGTCATTATGGAAGGTAGTCTATTTTCGAGATTTTTGTTATTCCAATGGATGGTAGCCTTGTCACTATGGAAAGTAGTTTGTTGTTGTGATTTCTGTTACTCCAATGGAAGGTAGCCTTGTCACAATGGAAGGTCGTCTGTTGTTCATATTTTTGTTACTCCAATGGATGGTAGCCTTGTAATTATGTAAGGTAGTATGCTATTGATATCTTTATTACTCCAATGGATTGTAGCCGTGTCATTATGGAAGGTAGTCTGTTGTTGATATTTTTGTTTCTCCAATGAATGGTAGCCTTGTCATTATGCAAGGTAGTTTGTTGTCGATATTTTTGTTACTCCAATGAATGGTAGCCAGGTCATTATGGAAGGAAGTATGTTGTCGATATCTTTGTTACTCCAATGGATTGTAGCCTTGTCATTATGGAAGGTAGTCTGTTGTCGAGATTTTTGTTACTCCGATGGATGCTAGCCTTGTCGTTACGGAAGGTAGTTTGTCGTTGTGATTTATGGCACTCCAATGGATGGTAGCTTTGTCACTATGGAAGGTAGTCTGTTATTCATATTTTTTTTACTCCAATGGATTGTAGCCTTGTCATTATGGAAGGTAGTTTATTGTCGGGATTTTGGGTACTACAATGGATGGTAGCCTTGTCATTATAGAACATAGTCTATTGTAGATATTTTTGTTACTCCAATGCATGGTAGCCTTGTCATTATGGAAGGTAGTCTGTTGCCGAGATTTTTGTTACTCCAATGGATGGTAGCATTATCATTATGGAAGGAAGTATGTTGTCGATATTTATGTTACTCCAATGGATGGTAGCCTTGTAATTATGGAAGGTAGTATGTTATCGATATCTTTGTTACTCCAATGTATTATAGCCTTGTCATTATGGAAGGTAGTCTGTCGTTGTGATTTATGGCACTCCAATGGATGGTAGCCTTGTCACTATGGAAGGTAGTCTGTTGTTCTTATTTTTTTTACTCCAATGAGTGGTAGCCTTGTCATTATGTAAGGTAGTCTATTGTCGGGATTTTGGTTACTCCAATGGATGGTAGCCTTGTCATTATGGAACACAGTCTATTGTAGATATTTTTGTTACTCCAATGCATGGTAGCCTTGTCATTATGGAAGGTAGTCTGTTGTCGAGATTTTTGTTACTCCAATGGATGGTAGCATTATCATTATGGAAGGTAGTCTGTTGTCGAGATTTTTGTTACTACAATGGATGGTAGCCTTGTCATTATGGAAGGTAGTCTATTATCAAGATTTTTGTTACTCCAATGGATGGTAGCCTTCACATTATGGAAGATAGTCTATTGTCGATATTTTTGTTATTCCATTGGATGGTAGCCTTGTCATTATGGAAGGTAGTCTGTTGTCGAGATTTTTGTTACTCAAATGGATGGTAGCCTTGTCTTTATGGAAGGTAGTCTGTTGTCCAGATTTTTGTTACTTTAATGTATGGTAGCCTTGTCCTTATGGAAGGTAGTTTGTTGTCGAGATTTTTGTTACTCCAATGGATGCTAGCCTTGTCATTATAGAAGGTAGTCTGTCGTTGTGATTTATGTAACTCCAATTGGTGGTAGCCTTGTCACTATGAAAGGTAGTTTATGGTTCGAATTTTTGTTACTCCAATGGATGGTAGTCTTGTCATTATGGAAGGTAGTCTATTGTCGAGATTTTTGTTACTCCAATGGATGGTAGCCTTGTCATTATAGAAGGTTGTCTGTTCTCGAGATTTTTGTTACTCTAATGGATGGTAGCCTTGTCATTATGGAAGGGAGTCTGTTTTCGAGATTTTTGTTACTCCAATGGGTGGCAGCCTTGTCATTATGGAAGGTAGTCTGTTGTCGATATTTTTGTTACTCAAATGGATTCTAGCCTTGCCATTATGGAACGTAGTCTATTGTCGATGTTTATGTTATTCCAATGGATGGTAGCATTATCATTATGGAAGGTAGTTTGTTGTCGAGATTTTTGTTATTCCAATGGATGGTAGCCTTGTCATTATGGAAGGTAGTATGTTGTCGATATCTTTGTTACTCCAATGGATTGTAGCCTTGTCATTATGGAAGGTAGTCTTTTGTCGAGATTTTTGTTACTCCGATGGATGTTGTCCTTGTCATTATGGAAGGTAGTTTGTCGTTGTGATTTATGGCACTCCAATGGATGGTAGCTTTGTCACTAAGGAAGGTAGTCTGTTATTCATATTTTTGTTACTCCAATGGATGGCAGCCTTGTCATTATGGAAAGTAGTATGTTATCGATATCTTTGTTACTCCAATGGATTGTAGCCTTGTCATTATGGAAGGTAGTCTGTTGTCGATATTTTTGTTACTCCAATGGATGGTATCATTGTCATTATGGATGGAAGTCTGTTGTCGAGAATTTTGTTACTCCAATGGATGGTAGCCTTGTCATTATGGAAAGTGGTCTGTTGTCGATGTTTTTGTTACTCCAATGGATGGTAGCCTTGTCATTATGGAAGGTATTATGTTGTCGATATCTTTGTTACTCCAATGGATTGTAGCCTTGTCATTATGGAAGGTAGTTTGTTGTCGATATTTTTGTTACTCCAATGAATGGTAGCCAGGTCATTATGGAAGGTAGTATGTTGTCGATATCTTTGTTACTCCAATGGATTGTAGCCTTCTCATTATAGGAGGTAGTCTGTTGTCGAGATTTTTGTTACTCCGATGGATGCTAGCCTTGTCATTCTGGAAGGTAGTTTGTGGTTGTGATTTATGGCACTCCAATTGATGGTAGCTTTGTCACTATGGAAGGTAGTCTGTTATTCATATTTTTGTTACTCCAATGGATGATAGCCTTGTCATTATGGAAGGTAGTTTATTGTCGGGATTTTGGTTACTATAGTGGATGGTAGCCTTGTCATTATGTAACATAGTCTATTGTATATATTTTTGTTACTCCAATGCATGCTAGCCTTGTCATTATGGAAGGTAGTCTATTGTCGAGATTTTTGTTACTCCAATGGATGGTAGCATTATCATTATGGAAGGTAGTATGTTGTCGATTATTTTGTTACTCCAATGGATGGTAGCCTTGTAATTATGGAAGGTAGTAGGTTATAGATATCTTTGTTACTCCAATGGATTGTAGCCTTGTCATTATGGAAGGTAGTTTGTCGTTGTGATTTATGGCACTCCAATGGATGGTAGCCTTGTCACTATGGAAGGTAGTTAGTTATTCATATTTTTGTTTCTCCAATGAGTGGTAGCCTTGTCATTATGGAAGGTAGTCTATTGTCGGGATTTTGGTTACTACAATGGATGGTAGCCTTGTCATTATGGAACACAATCTATTGTAGATATTTTTGTTATTCCAATGCATGGTAGCCTTGTCATTATGGAAGGTAGCCTGTTGTCGAGATTTTTGTTACTCCAATGGATGGTAGCATTATCATTATGGAAGGTAGTCTGTTGTCGAGATTTTTGTTACTACAATGGATGGTAGCCTTGTCATTATGGAAGGTAGTCTATTATCAAGATTTTTGTTACTCCAATGGATGGTAGCCTTCTCATTATGGAAGATAGTCTATTGTCGATATTTTTGTTATTCCATTGGATGGTAGCCTTGTCATTATGGAAGGTAGTCTGTTGTCGAGATTTTTGTTACTCAAATGGATGGTAGCCTTGTCTTTATGGAACATAGTCTTTTGTCGATGTTTTTGTTACTCCAATGGATGGTAGCCTAGTCATTATGCAAGGTAGTTTGTTGTCGAGATTTTTGTTACTCCAATGGATGCTAGCCTTGTCATTATAGAAGGTAGTCTGTCGTTGTGATTTATGTAACTCCAATTGGTGGTAGCCTTGTCACTATGAAAGGTAGTTTATGGTTCGAATTTTTGTTACTCCAATGGATGGTAGCCTTGTCATTATGGAAGGTAGTCTATTGTCGAGATTTTTGTTACTCCAATGGATGGTAGCCTTGTCATTATGGAAGGTTGTCTGTTATCGAGATTTTTGTTACTCTAATGGATGGTAGCCTTGTCCTTATGGAAGGGAGTCTGTTTTCGAGATTTTTGTTACTCCAATGGATGTTAGCCTTGTCATTATGGAAGGTAGTCTATTTTCGAGATTTTTGTTATTCCAATGGATGGTAGCCTTGTCACTATGGAAAGTAGTTTGTTGTTGTGATTTCTGTTACTCCAATGGAAGGTAGCCTTGTCACAATGGAAGGTCGTCTGTTGTTCATATTTTTGTTACACCAATGGATGGTAGCCTTGTAATTATGTAAGGTAGTATGCTATTGATATCTTTATTACTCCAATGGATTGTAGCCGTGTCATTATGGAAGGTAGTCTGTTGTTGATATTTTTGTTACTCCAATGAATGGTAGCCTTGTCATTATGGAAGGTAGTTTGTTGTCGATATTTTTGTTACTCCAATGAATGGTAGCCAGGTCATTATGGAAGGAAGTATGTTGTCGATATCTTTGTTACTCCAATGGATTGTAGCCTTGTCATTATGGAAGGTAGTCTGTTGTCGAGATTTTTGTTACTCCGATGGATGCTAGCCTTGTCGTTATGGAAGGTAGTTTGTCGTTGTGATTTATGGCACTCCAATGGATGGTAGCTTTGTCACTATGGAAGGTAGTCTGTTATTCATATTTTTTTTACTCCAATGGATTGTAGCCTTGTCATTATGGAAGGTAGTTTATTGTCGGGATTTTGGGTACTACAATGGATGGTAGCCTTGTCATTATAGAACATAGTCTATTGTAGATATTTTTGTTACTCCAATGCATGGTAGCCTTGTCATTATGGAAGGTAGTCTGTTGCCGAGATTTTTGTTACTCCAATGGATGGTAGCATTATCTTTATGGAAGGAAGTATGTTGTCGATATTTATGTTACTCCAATGGATGGTAGCCTTGTAATTATGGAAGGTAGTATGTTATCGATATCTTTGTTACTCCAATGGATTATAGCCTTGTCATTATGGAAGGTAGTCTGTCGTTGTGATTTATGGCACTCCAATGGATGGTAGCCTTGTCACTATGGAAGGTAGTCTGTTGTTCTTATTTTTTTTACTCCAATGAGTGGTAGCCTTGTCATTATGTAAGGTAGTCTATTGTCGGGATTTTGGTTACTCCCATGGATGGTAGCCTTGTCATTATGGAACACAGTCTATTGTAGATATTTTTGTTACTCCAATGCATGGTAGCCTTGTCATTATGGAAGGTAGTCTGTTGTCGAGATTTTTGTTACTCCAATGGATGGTAGCATTATCATTATGGAAGGTAGTCTGTTGTCGAGATTTTTGTTACTACAATGGATGGTAGCCTTGTCATTATGGAAGGTAGTCTATTGTCAAGATTTTTGTTACTCCAATGGATGGTAGCCTTCTCATTATGGAAGATAGTCTATTGTCGATATTTTTGTTATTCCATTGGATGGTAGCCTTGTCATTATGGAAGGTAGTTTGTTGTCGAGATTTTTGTTACTCAAATGGATGGTAGCCTTGTCTTTATGGAAGGTAGTCTGTTGTCCAGATTTTTGTTACTTTAATGTATGGTAGCCTTGTCCTTATGGAAGGTAGTTTATTGTCGAGATTTTTGTTACTCCAATGGATGCTAGCCTTGTCATTATAGAAGGTAGTCTGTCGTTGTGATTTATGTAACTCCAATTGGTGGTAGCCTTGTCACTATGAAAGGTAGTTTATGGTTCGAATTTTTGTTACTCCAATGGATGGTAGTCTTGTCATTATGGAAGGTAGTCTATTGTCGAGATTTTTGTTACTCCAATGGATGGTAGCCTTGTCATTATAGAAGGTTGTCTGTTCTCGAGATTTTTGTTACTCTAATGGATGGTAGCCTTGTCATTATGGAAGGGAGTCTGTTTTCGAGATTTTTGTTACTCCAATGGATGTTAGCCTTGTCATTATGGAAGGTAGTCTATTTTCGAGATTTTTGTTATTCCAATGGATGGTAGCCTTGTCACTATGGAAAGTAGTTTGTTGTTGTGATTTCTGTTACTCCAATGGAAGGTAGCCTTGTCACAATGGAAGGTCGTCTGTTGTTCATATTTTTGTTACTCCAATGGATGGTAGCCTTGTAATTATGTAAGGTAGTATGTTATTGATATCTTTATTACTCCAATGGATTGTAGCCGTGTCATTATGGAAGGTAGTCTGTTGTTGATATTTTTGTTACTCCAATGAATGGTAGCCTTGTCATTATGGAAGGTAGTTTGTTGTCGATATTTTTGTTACTCCAATGAATGGTAGCTAGGTCATTATGGAAGGAAGTATGTTGTCGATATCTTTGTTACTCCAATGGATTGTAGCCTTGTCATTATGGAAGGTAGTCTGTTGTCGAGATTTTTGTTACTCTGATGGATGCTAGCCTTGTCGTTATGGAAGGTAGTTTGTCTTTGTGATTTATGGCACTAAAATGGATGGTAGCTTTGTCACTATGGAAGGTAGTCTGTTATTCATATTTTTTTTACTCCAATGGATGGTAGCCTTGTCATTATGGAAGGTAGTTTATTGTCGGGATTTTGGGTACTACAATGGATGGTAGCCTTGTCATTATAGAACATAGTCTATTGTAGATATTTTTGTTACTCCAATGCGTGGTAGCCTTGGCATTATGGAAGGTAATCTGTTGCCGAGATTTTTGTTACTCCAATGGATGGTAGCATTATCATTATGGAAGGAAGTATGTTGTCGATATTTATGTTACTCCAATGGATGGTAGCCTTGTAATTATGGAAGGTAGTATGTTATCGATATCTTTGTTACTCCAATGGATTATAGCCTTGTCATTATGGAAGGTAGTCTGTCGTTGTGATTTATGGCACTCCAATGGATGGTAGCCTTGTCACTATGGAAGGTAGTCTGTTGTTCTTATTTTTTTACTCCAATGAGTGGTAGCCTTGTCATTATGTAAGGTAGTCTATTGTCGTGATTTTGGTTACTCCAATGGATGGTAGCCTTGTCATTATGGAACACAGTCTATTGTAGATATTTTTGTTACTCCAATGCATGGTAGCCTTGTCATTATGGAAGGTAGTATGTTGTCGAGATTTTTGTAACTCAAATGGATGCTAGCCTTGTCATTATGGAACATAGTCTATTGTCTATGTTTTTGTTAGTCCAATGGAGGGTAGCCTTGTCATTATGGAAGGTAGTTTGTTGTCAAGATTTTTGTTATTCCAATGGACGGTAGCCTTGTCATTATGGAAGGTAGTATGTTGTCGATATTTTTGTTACTCCAAGTGATGGTAGACTTGTCATTATGGAAGGTAGTCTGTTGTCCAGATTTTTGTTACTTCAATGTATGGTAGCCTTGTCCTTCTGGAAGGTAGTTTGTTGTCGAGATTTTTATTACTCCAATGGATGCTAGCCTTGTCATTATAGAAGGTAGTCTGTCGTTGTGATTTATTTCACTCCAATTGGTGGTAGCCTTGTCACTATGAAAGGTAGTTTATGGTTCATATTTTTGTTACTCCAATGGATGGTAGCCTTGTCATTATGGAGGGTTGTCTGTTCTCGAGATTTTTGTTACTCTAATGGATGGTACCCTTGTCATTATGGAAGGCAGTCTGTTTTCGAGATTTCTGTTACTCCAATGGATGGTAGCCTTGTCATTATGGAAGGTAGTCTTTTTTCGAGATTTTTGTTATTTCAATGGATGGTAGCCTTGTCACTATGGAAGGTAGTTTGTTGTTGTGATTTATGTTAGTCCAATGGAAGGTAGCCTTGTCACTATGGAAGGTAGTCTGTTTTTCATATTTTTGTTACTCCAAAGGATGGTAGCCTTGTAATTATGTAAGGTAGTATGTTATCTATATCTTTGTTTCTCCAATGGATTGTACCTTGTCATTATGGAAGGTAGTCTGTTGTCGAGATTTTTGTTACTCCAATGGATGGTATCATTGTCATTATGGATGCGAGTCTGTTGTCAAGAATTTTGTTACTCCAATGGATGGTAGCCTTGTCATTATGGAACATAGTCTGTTGTCGATATTTTTGTTACTCCAATGAATGGTAGCCTTGTTATTATGGAAGGTAGTATGTTGTCGTTATCTTTGTTACTCCAATGGATTGTAGCCATGTCATTATGGAAGGTAGTTTGTTGTCGAGATTTTTGTTACTCCGATGGATGCTAGGCTTGTCATTATCGAAGGTAGTTTGTCGTTGTGATTTATGGTACTCCAATGGATGGTTGCCTTGTCACTATGGAAGGTAGTCTGTTGTTCATATTTTTGTTACTCCAATGAGTGGTAGCCTTGTCATTATGGAAGGTAGTCTATTGTCAGGATTTTGATTACTACAATGAATGGTAGACTTGTCATTATGGAACACAATCTATTGTAGATATTTTTGTTACTCCAATGGATGGTAGCCTTGTCATTATGGAAGGTAGTTTATTCTCCAGATTTTTGTTACTCCAATGGATGGTAGCATTATCATTATGGAAGGTAGTCTGTTGTCGAGATTTTTGTTACTACAATGGATGGTAGCCTTGTCATTATGGAAGGTAGTCTATTGTCAATATTTTTGTTACTACAATGGATGGTAGCCTTCTCATTATGGAAGGTAGTCTATTGTCGAGATTTTTGTTATTCCATTGGATGGTAGCCTTGTCATTATGGAAGGTAGTCTGTTGTTGATTTTTTGTCACTCAAATGGATTTTAGCCTTGCCATTATGGAACATAGTCTATTGTCGATGTTTTTGTTACTTCAATGCATGGTAGCCTTGTCATTATGGAAGGTAGTCTGTTGTCGAGATTTTTGTTATTCCAATGGATGGTAGCGTTGTCATTATGGAAGGTATTCTGTTGTTGATATTTTTGTTACTATAATGGATGGTAGCCTTGTAATTATGAAAGGTAGTATGTTGTCGATATCTTTGTTACTCCAATAGATTGTAGCCTTGTCATTATGGAAGGTAGTTTGTCGTTTTGATTTATGGCACTCCAATGGATGGTAGCCTTGTCACTATGGAAGGTAGTCTGTTTTTCATATTTTTGTTACTCCAATGAGTTGTATCCTTGTCATTATGAAAGGTAGTCTATTGTCGGGATTTTGGTTACTACAATGGATGGTAGCCTTGTCATTATGGAACACAGTCTATTGTTGATATTTTTGTTACTCCAATGCATGGTATCCTTGTCATTATCGAAGGTAGTCTGTTGTCGAGATTTTTGTTACTCCAATGGATGATAGCATTATCAATATGGAAGGTAGTTTGTTGTCGAGATTTTTGTTACTACAATGGATGGTAGCCTTGTCATTATGGAAGGAAGTCTATTGTCAAGTTTTTGCTACTCCAATGGATGGTAGCCTTCTCATTATGGAAGCTAGTCTATTGTCGAGATTTTTGTTATTCCATTGGATTGTAGCCTTGTCATTATGGAAGGTAGTCTGTTGTCGAGATTTTTGTTACTCAAATGGATGCTAACCTTGTCATTATGGAACATAGTATATTGTCGATGTTTTTGTTACTCCAATGGATGGTAGCGTTGTCATTATGGAAGGTAGTCTGTTGTCGATATTTTTGTTACTCCAATGGATGGTATCCTTGTCATTATGGAAGGTAGTCTGTTGTCCAGATTATTGTTACTTCAATGTATGGTAGCCTTGTCATTATGGAAGGTAGTTTGTTGTCGAGATTTTTGTTACTCCAATGCATGCTAGCCTTGTCATTATAGAAGGTAGTCTGTCGTTGTGATTTATGTCACTCCAATTGGTGGTTACCTTGTCACTATGAAAGGTAGTTTATGGTTCATATTTTTGTTACTCCAATGCATGGTAGCGTTGTCATTATGGAAGGTAGTCTATTGTCGAGATTTTTGTTACTCCAATGGATGGTAGCATTGTCATTATGGAAGGTTGTCTGTTCTCGAGATTTTTGTTACTCTAATGGATGATAGCCTTGTCATTATGGAAGGCAGTCTGTTTTCGAGATTTTGGTTACTCCAATGGATGTTAGCCTTGTCATTATGGAAGGTAGTCTGTTTTCAAGATTTTTGTTATTCCAATAGATGGTAGCCTTGTCACTATGGAAGGTAGTTTGTTGTTGTGATTTCTATTACTCCAATGGAAGGTAGCCTTGTCATTATGGAAGGTAGTCTGTTGTTCATATTTTTGTTACTCCAATGGATGGTAGCCTTGTAATTATGTAAGGTAGTATGTTATCGATATCTTTGTTACTCCAATGGATTGTACCCTTGTCATTATGGAAGGTAGTCTGTTGTCGAGATTTTTGTTACTCCAATGGATGGTATCATTGTCATTATGGATGGCAGTCTGTTGTCGAGAATTTTGTTACTCCAATGGATGGTAGCCTTGTCATTATGGAACATAGTCTGTTGTCGATATTTTTGTTACTCCAATGAATGGTAGCCTTGTCATTATGGAAGGTAGTATGTTGTCGTTATCTTTTTTACTCCAATGGATTGTAGCCATGTCATTATTGAAGGTAGTTTGTTGTTGAGATTTTTGTTACTCCGATGGATGCTAGGCTTGTCATTATGGAAGGTAGTTTGTCGTTGTAATTTATGGTACTCCAATGGATGGTTGCCTTGTCACTATGGAATGTAGTCTATTGTTCATATTTTTGTTACTCCAATGAGTGGTACCCTTGTCATTATGGAAGGTAGTCTATTGTCAGGATTTTGGTTACTACAATGGATGGTAGACTTGTCATGATGGAACACAATCTATTGTAGATATTTTTGTTACTCCAATGGATGGTAGCCTTGTCATTATGGAAGGTAGTTTTTTGTCGAGATTTTTGTTACTCCAATGGATGGTAGCATTATCATTATGGAAGGTAGTCTGTTGTCGAGATTTTTGTTACTACAATGGATGGTAGCCTTGTCATTATGGAAGGTAGTCTATTGTCAATATTTTTGTTACTACAATGCATGGTAGCCTTGTCATTATGGAAGGTAGTCTGTTGTCGAGATTTTTGTTATTCCAATGGATGGTAGCCTTGTCATTATGGAAGGTAGTCTGTTGTTGATATTTTTGTTACTCCAATGGATGGTAGCCTTTTAATTATGGAAGGTAGTATGTTATCGATATCTTTGTTACTCCAATAGATTGTAGCCTTGTCATTATGGAAGGTAGTTTGTCGTTGTGATTTATGGAACTCCAATGGATGGTAGCCTTGTCACTATGGAAAGTAGTCTATTGTTCATTTTTTTGTTACTCCAATGAGTTGTAGCCTTGTCATTATGAAAGGTAGTCTATTGTCGGGATTTTGGTTACTACAATGGATGGTAGCCTTGTCATTATGGAACGTAGTCTATTGTCAAGTTTTTGTTACTCCAATGGATGGTAGCCTTCTCAATATGGAAGCTAGTCTATTGTCGAGATTTTTGTTATTCCATTGGATTGTAGCCTTGTCATTATGGAAGGTAGTCTGTTGTCGAGATTTTTGTTACTCAAATGGATGCTAGCCTTGTCATTATGGAACATAGTATATTGTCGATGTTTTTGTTACTCCAATGGATGGTAGCGTTGTCATTATGGAAGGTAGTTTTTTGTCGAGATTTTTGTTATTCCAATGGATGGTAGCCTTGTCATTATGGAAGGTAGTCTGTTGTCGATATTTTTGTTACTCCGATGGATGGTAGCCTTGTCATCATGGAAGGTAGTCTGTTGTCCAGATTATTGTTACTTCAATGTATGGTAGCCTTGTCCTTATGGAAGGTAGTTTGTTGTCGAGATTTTTGTTACTCCAATGGATGCTAGCCTTGTCATTATAGAAGGTAGTCTGTTGTTGTGATTTATGTCACTCCAATTGGTGGTTGCCTTGTCACTATCAAAGGTAGTTTATGGTTCATATTTTTGTCACTCCAATGCATGGTAGCCTTGTCATTATGGAAGGTAGTCTATTTTCCAGATTTTTGTTACTCCAATGGATGGTAGCCTTGTCATTATGGAAGGTTGTCTGTTCTCGAGATTTTTGTTACTCTAATGGATGGGCCTTGTCATTATGGAAGGCAGACTGTTTTCGAGATTTTGGTTACTCCAATGGATGTTAGCCTTGTCATTATGGAAGGTAGTATGTTATCGATATCTTTGTTATTCCAATAGATGGTAGCCTTGTCACTATGGAAGGTAGTTTGTCGTTGTGATTTCTGTTACTCCAATGGAAGGTAGCCTTGTCACTATGGAAGGTAGTCTATTTTTCATATTTTTGGTACTCCAATGAGTTGTAGCCTTGTCATTATGAAAGGTAGTCTATTGTCGGGATTTTGGTTACTACAATGGATGGTAGCCTTGTCATTATGGAACACAGTCTATTGTTGATATTTTTGTTACTCCAATGCATGGTATCCTTGTCATTATGGAAGGTAGTTTGTTGTCGAGATTTTTGTTACTCCAATGGATGATAGCATTATCATTATGGAAGGTAGTTTGTTGTCGAGATTTTTGTTACTACAATGGATGGTAGCCTTGTCATTATGGAAGGAAGTCTATTGTCAAGTTTTTGCTACTCCAATGGATGGTAGCCTTCTTATTATGGAAGCTAGTCTATTGTCGAGATTTTTGTTATTCCATTGGATTGTAGCCTTGTCATTATGGAAGGTAGTCTGTTGTCGAGATTTTTGTTACTCAAATGGATGCTAACCTTGTCATTATGGAACATAGTATATTGTCGATGTTTTTGTTACTCCAATGGATGGTAGCGTTGTCATTATGGAAGGTAGTCTGTTGTCGATATTTTTGTTACTCCAATGGATGGTAGCCTTGTCATTATGGAAGGTAGTCTGTTGTCCAGATTATTGTTACTTCAATGTATGGTAGCCTTGTCCTTATGGAAGGTAGTTTGTTGTCGAGATTTTTGTTACTCCAATGCATGCTAGCCTTGTCATTATAGAAGGTAGTCTGTCGTTGTGATTTATGTCAATCCAATCTGTGGTTGCCTTGTCACTATGAAAGGTAGTTTATGGTTCATATTTTTGTTACTCCAATGCATGGTAGCCTTGTCATTATGGAAGGTAGTCTATTGTCGAGATTTTTGTTACTCCAATGGATGGTAGCCTTGTCTATTGGAAGGTTGTCTGTTCTCGAGATTTTTGTTACTCTAATGGATGGTAGCCTTGTCATTATGGAAGGCAGTCTGTTTTCGAGATTTTGGTTACTCCAATGGATGTTAGCCTTGTCATTATGGAAGGTAGTCTGTTTTCAAGATTTTTGTTATTCCAATAGATGGTAGCCTTGTCACTATGGAAGGTAGTTTGTTGTTGTGATTTCTGTTACTCTAATGGAAGGTAGCCTTGTCACTATGGAAGGTAGTCTGTTGTTCATATTTTTGTTACTCCAATGGATGGTAGCCTTGTAATCATGTAAGGTAGTATGTTATCGATATATTTGTTACTCAAATGGATTGTACCGTTGTCATTATGGAAGGTAGTCTGTTGTCGAGATTTTTGTTACTCCAATGGATGGTATCATTGTCATTATGGATGGCAGTCTGTTGTCGAGAATTTTGTTAC
The DNA here is from genome assembly GCA_948472305.1 of Vicia faba. Lineage (NCBI taxonomy): Eukaryota > Viridiplantae > Streptophyta > Magnoliopsida > Fabales > Fabaceae > Vicia > Vicia faba. Next base: position 561,014,161 of record OX451739.1, read on the forward strand.
TCCAATGGATGGTAGCCTTGTCATTATGGAACATAGTCTGTTGTCGATATTTTTGTTACTCCAATGAATGGTAGCCTTGTCATTATGGAAGGTAGTATGTTGTCGTTATCTTTGTTACTCCAATGGATTGTAGCCATGTCATTATTGAAGGTAGTTTGTTGTCGAGATTTTTGTTACTCCGATGGATGCTAGGCTTGTCATTATGGAAGGTAGTTTGTCGTTGTGATTTATGGTACTCCAATGGATGGTTGCCTTGTCACTATGGAAGGTAGTCTGTTGTTCATATTTTTGTTACTCCAATGAGTGGTACCCTTGTCATTATGGAAGGTAGTCTATTGTCAGGATTTTGGTTACTACAATGGATGGTAGACTTGTCATGATGGAACACAATCTATTGTAGATATTTTTGTTACTCCAATGGATGGTAGCCTTGTCATTATGGAAGGTAGTTTATTGTCGAGATTTTTCTTACTCCAATGGATGGTAGCATTATCATAATGGAAGGTAGTCTGTTGTCGAGATTTTTGTTACTACAATGGATGGTAGCCTTGTCATTATGGAAGGTAGTCTATTGTCAATATTTTTGTTACTACAATGCATGGTAGCCTTGTCATTATGGAAGGTAGTCTGTTGTCGAGATTTTTGTTATTCCAATGGATGGTAGCCTTGTCATTATGGAAGGTAGTCTGTTGTTGATATTTTTGTTACTCCAATGGATGGTAGCATTGTAATTATGGAAGGTAGTATGTTATCGATAACTTTGTTACTCCAATAGATTGTAGCCTTCTCATTATGGAAGGTAGTTTGTCGTTGTGATTTATGGAACTCCAATGGATGGTAGCCTTGTCACTATGGAAAGTAGTCTATTGTTCATATTTTTGTTACTCCAATGAGTTGTAGCCTTGTCATTATGAAAGGTAGTCTATTGTCGGGATTTTGGTTACTACAATGGATGGTAGCCTTGTCATTATTGAACGTAGTCTATTGTCAAGTTTTTGTTACTCCAATGGATGGTAGCCTTCTCAATATGGAAGCTAGTCTATTGTCGAGATTTTTCTTATTCCATTGGATTGTAGCCTTGTCATTATGGAAGGTAGTCTGTTGTCGAGATTTTTGTTACTCAAATGGATGCTAGCCTTGTCATTATGGAACATAGTATATTGTCGATGTTTTTGTTACTCCAATGGATGGTAGCGTTGTCATTATGGAAGGTAGTTTTTTGTCGAGATTTTTGTTATTCCAATGGATGGTAGCCTTGTCATTATGGAAGGTAGTCCGTTGTCGATATTTTTGTTACTCCAATGGATGGTAGCCTTGTCATCATGGAAGGTAGTCTGTTGTCCAGATTATTGTTACTTCAATGTATGGTAGCCTTGTCCTTATGGAAGGTAGTTTGTTGTCGAGATTTTTGTTACTCCAATGGATGCTAGCCTTGTCATTATAGAAGGTAGTCTGTCGTTGTGATTTATGTCACTCCAATTGGTGGTTGCCTTGTCACTATCAAAGGTAGTTTATGGTTCATATTTTTGTCACTCCAATGCATGGTAGCCTTGTCATTATGGAAGGTAGTCTATTTTCGAGATTTTTGTTACTCCAATGGATGGTAGCCTTGTCATTATGGAAGGTTGTCTGTTCTCGAGATTTTTGTTACTCTAATGGATGGGCCTTGTCATTATGGAAGGCAGTCTGTTTTCGAGATTTTGGTTACTCCAATGGATGTTAGCCTTGTCATTATGGAAGGTAGTCTGTTACTATATTTTTGTTATTCCAATAGATGGTAGCCTTGTCACCATGGAAGGTAGTTTGTTGTTGTGATTTCTGTTACTCCAATGGAAGGTAGCCTTGTCACTATGGAAGGTAGTCTGTTTTTCATATTTTTGTTACTCCAATGAGTTGTAGCCTTGTCATTATGAAAGGTAGTCTATTGTCGGGATTTTGGTTACTACAATGGATGGTAGCCTTGTCATTATGGAACACAGTCTATTGTTGATATTTTTGTTACTCCAATGCATGGTATCCTTGTCATTATGGAAGGTAGTTTGTTGTCGAGATTTTTGTTACTCCAATGGATGATAGCATTATCATTATGGAAGGTAGTTTGTTGTCGAGATTTTTGTTACTACAATTGATGGTAGCCTTGTCATTATGGAAGGAAGTCTATTGTCAAGTTTTTGCTACTCCAATGGATGGTAGCCTTCTTATTATGGAAGCTAGTCTATTGTCGAGATTTTTGTTATTCCATTGGATTGTAGCCTTGTCATTATGGAAGGTAGTATGTTGTCGAGATTTTTGTTACTCAAATGGATGCTAACCTTGTCATTATGGAACATAGTATATTGTCGATGTTTTTGTTACTACAATGGATGGTAGCGTTGTCATTATGGAAGGTAGTCTGTTGTCGATATTTTTGTTACTCCAATGGATGGTAGCCTTGTCATTATGGAAGGTAGTCTGTTGTCCAGATTATTGTTACTTCAATGTATGGTAGCCTTGTCCTTTATGGAAGGTAGTTTGTTGTCGAGATTTTTGTTACTCCAATGCATGCTAGCCTTGTCATTATAGAAGGTAGTCTGTCGTTGTGATTTATGTCACTCCAATTGGTGGTTGCCTTGTCACTACGAAAGGTAGTTTATGGTTCATATTTTTGTTACTCCAATGCATGGTAGCCTTGTCATTATGGAAGGTAGTCTATTGTCGAGATTTTTGTTACTCCAATGGATGGTAGCCTTGTCTATTGGAAGGTTGTCTGTTCTCGAGATTTTTGTTACTCTAATGGATGGTAGCCTTGTCATTATGGAAGGCAGTCTGTTTTCGAGATTTTGGTTACTCCAATGGATGTTAGCCTTGTCATTATGGAAGGTAGTCTGTTTTCAAGATTTTTGTTATTCCAATAGATGGTAGGCTTGTCACTATGGAAGGTAGTTTGTTGTTGTGATTTCTATTACTCCAATGGAAGGTAGCCTTGTCACTATGGAAGGTAGTCTGTTGTTCATATTTTTGTTACTCCAATGGATGGTAGCCTTGTAATCATGTAAGGTAGTATGTTATCGATATCTTTGTTACTCCAATGGATTGTACCCTTGTCATTATGGAAGGTAGTCTGTTGTCGAGATTTTTGTTAATCCAATGGATGGTATCATTGTCATTATGGATGGCAGTCTGTTGTCGAGAATTTTGTTACTCCAATGGATGGTAGCCTTGTCATTATGGAACATAGTCTGTTGTCGATATTTTTGTTACTCCAATGAATGGTAGCCTTGTCATTATGGAAGGTAGTATGTTGTCGTTATCTTTGTTACTCCAATGGATTGTAGCCATGTCATTATTGAAGGTAGTTTGTTGTCGAGATTTTTGTTACTCCGATGGATGCTAGGCTTGTCATTATGGAAGGTAGTTTGTTGTTGTGATTTATGGTATTCCAATGGATGGTTGCCTTGTCACTATGGAAGGTAGTTTGTTGTTCATATTTTTGTTACTCCAATGAGTGGTACCCTTGTCATTATGGAAGGTAGTCTATTGTCAGGATTTTGGTTACTACAATGGATGGTAGACTTGTCATGATGGAACACAATCTATTGTAGATATTTTTGTTACTCCAATGGATGGTAGCCTTGTCATTATGGAAGGTAGTTTATTGTCGAGATTTTTCTTACTCCAATGGATGGTAGCATTATCATTATGGAAGGTAGTCTGTTGTCGAGATTTTTGTTACTACAATGGATGGTAGCCTTGTCATTATGGAAGGTAGTCTATTGTCAATATTTTTGTTTCTACAATGCATGGTAGCCTTGTCATTATGGAAGGTAGTCTGTTGTCGAGATTTTTGTTATTCCAATGGATGGTAGCCTTGTCATTATGGAAGGTAGTCTGTTGTTGATATTTTTGTTACTCCAATGGATGGTAGCCTTGTAATTATGGAAGGTAGTATGTTATTCATATTTTTGTTACTCCAATGAGTTGTAGCCTTGTCATTATGAAAGGTAGTCTATTTTCGAGATTTTGGTTACTACAATGGATGGTAGCCTTGTCATTATGGAACGTAGTCTATTGTCAAGTTTTTGTTACTCCAATGGATGGTAGCCTTCTCATTATGGAAGCTAGTCTATTGTCGAGATTTTTGTTATTCCATTGGATTGTAGCCTTGTCATTATGGAAGGTAGTCTGTTGTCGAGATTTTTGTTACTCAAATGGATGTTAGCCTTTTCATTATGGAACATAGTATATTGTCGATGTTTTTTTTTACTCCAATGGATGGTAGCGTTGTCATTATGGAAGGTAGTTTTTTGTCGAGATTTTTGTTATTCCAATGGATGGTAGCCTTGTCATTATGGAAGGTAGTCCGTTGTCGATATTTTTGTTACTCCAATGGATGGTAGCCTTGTCATTATGGAAGGTAGTCTGTTGTCCAGATTATTGTTACTTCAATGTATGGTAGCCTTGTCCTTATGGAAGGTAGTTTGTTGTCGAGATTTTTGTTACTCCAATGGATGCTAGCCTTGTCATTATAGAAGGTAGTCTGTCGTTGTGATTTATGTCACTCCAATTGGTGGTTGCCTTGTCACTATGAAAGGTAGTTTATGGTTCATATTTTTGTCACTCCAATGCATGGTAGCCTTGTCATTATGGAAGGTAGTCTATTTTCGAGATTTTTGTTACTCCAATGGATGTTAGCCTTGTCATTATGGAAGGTAGTCTATTTTCAATATTTTTGTTATTCCAATAGATGGTAGCCTTGTCACTATGGAAGGTAGTTTGTTGTTGTGATTTCTGTTACTCCAATGGAAGGTAGCCTTGTCACTATGGAAGGTAGTCTGTTGTTCATATTTTTGTTACTCCAATGGATGGTAGCCTTGTAATTATGTAAGGTAGTATGTTATCGATATCTTTGTTACTCCAATGGATTGTACCCTTGTCATTATGGAAGGTAGTCTGTTGTCGAGATTTTTGTTACTCCAATGGATGGTATCATTGTCATTATGGATGGCAGTCTGTTGTCGAGAATTTTGTTACTCCAATGGATGGTAGCCTTATCATTATGGAACGTAGTCTGTTTTAGATATTTTTGTTACTCCAATGAATGGTAGCCTTGTCATTATGGAGGGTAGTATGTTGTCGTTATCTTTGTTACACCAATGGATTGTAGCCATGTCATTATGGAAGGTAGTCTGTTGTCGAGATTTTTGTTACTCCGATGGATGCTAGGCTTGTCATTATGGAAGGTAGTTTGTCGTTGTGATTTATGGCACTCCAATGGATGGTTGCCTTGTCACTATGGAAGGTAGTCTGTTGTTCATATTTTTGTTACTTCAATGAGTGGTAGCCTTGTCATTATGGAAGGTAGTCTATTGTCGGGATTTTGGTTACTACAATGGATGGTAGCCTTGTCATTATGGAACACAATCTATTGTAGATATTTTTGTTACTCCAATGGATGGTAGCCTTGTCATTATGGAAGGTAGTTTATTGTCGAGATTTTTGTTACTCCAATGAATGGTAGCATTATCATTATGGAAGGTAGTCTGTTGTCAAGATTTTTGTTACTAAAGTGGATGGTAGCCTTGTCATTATGGAAGGTAGTTTATTGTCAAGATTTTTGTTACTACAATGGATGGTAGCCTTCTTATTATGGTAGGTTGTCTATTGTCGAGATTTTTGTTATTCCAATGGATGGTAGCCTTGTCATTATGGAAGGTAGTCTGTTGTCAATATTTTTGTTACTCAAATGGATTCTAGCCTTGCCATTATGGAACGTAGTCTATTTTGGATGTTTTTGTTACTCCAATGCATGGTAGCCTTGTCATTATGGAAGGTAGTCTGTTGTCAAGATTTTTGTTATTCCAATGGATGGTAGCCTTGTCATTATGGAAGGTAGTCTGTTATTGTTATTTTTGTTACTCCAATGGATGGTAGCCTTGTAATTATGGAAGGTAGTATGTTATCGATATCTTTGTTACTCCAATAGATTGTAGCCTTGTCATTATGGAAGGTAGTTTGTCGTTGTGATTTATGGCACTGCAATGGATGGTAGCCTTGTCACTATGGAAGGTAGTCTATTGTTCATATTTTTGTTACTCCAATGAGTTGTAGCCTTGTCATTATGAAAGGTAGTCTATTGTCGGGATTTTGGTTACTACAATGGATGGTAGCCTTGTCATTATGGAACACAGTCTATTGTTGATATTTTTGTTACTCCAATGCATGGTATCCTTGTCATTATGGAAGGTAGTCTGTTGTCGAGATTTTTGTTACTCCAATGGATGATAGCATTATCATTATGGAAGGTAGTTTGTTGTCGAGATTTTTGTTACTACAATGGATGGTAGCCTAGTCATTATGGAAGGTAGTCTATTGTCAAGTTTTTGTTACTCCAATGGATGGTAGCCTTCTCATTATGGAAGCTAGTCTATTGTCGAGATTTTTGTTATTCCATTGGATTGTAGCCTTGTCATTATGGAAGGTAGTCTGTTGTCGAGATTTTTGTTACTCAAATGGATGCTAGCCTTGTCATGATGGAACATAGTATATTGTCGATGTTTTTTTTACTCCAATGGATGGTAGCGTTGTCATTATGGAAGGTAGTTTTTTGTCGAGATTTTTGTTATTCCAATGGATGGTAGCCTTGTAATTATGGAAGGAAGTCCGTTGTCGATATTTTTGATACTCCAATGGATGGGAGCCTTGTCATTATGGAAGGTAGTCTGTTGTTCAGATTATTGTTACTTCAATGTATGGTAGCCTTGTCCTTATGGAAGGTAGTTTGTTGTCGAGATTTTTGTTACTCCAATGGATGCTAGCCTTGTCATTATAGAAGGTAGTTTGTCATTGTGATTTATGTCACTCCAATTGGTGGTTGCCTTGTCACTATGAAAGGTAGTTTATGGTTCATATTTTTGTCACTCCAATGCATGGTAGCCTTGTCATTATGGAAGGTAGTCTATTGTCGAGATTTTTGTTACTCCAATGGATGGTAGCCTTGACATTATGGATGGTTGTCTGTTCTCGATATTTTTGTTACTCTAATGGATGGGCCTTGTCATTATGGAAGGCAGTCTGTTTTCGAGATTTTGGTTACTGCAATGGATGTTAGCCTTGTCATTATGGAAGGTAGTCTGTTTTCAAGATTTTTGTTATTCCAATAGATGGTAGCCTTGTCACTATGGAAGGTAGTTTGTTGTTGTGATTTCTGTTACTCCAATGGAAGGTATCCTTTTCCTTATGGAAGGTAGTCTGTTGTTCATATTTTTGTTACTCCAATGGATGGTAGCCTTGTAATTATGTAAGGTAGTATGTTATCGATATCTTTGTTACTCCAATGGATTGTACCCTTGTCATTATGGAAGGTTGTCTGTTGTCGAGATTTTTGTTACTCCAATTGATGGCATCATTGTCATTATGAATGGTAGCCTTGTCATTATGGAAGGTAGTATGTTGTCGTTATCTTTGTTACACCAATGGATTGTAGCCATGTCATTATGGAAGGTAGTCTATTGTCGAGATTTTTGTTACTCCGATGGATGCTAGGCTTGTCATTATGGAAGGTAGTTTGTCGTTGTGATTTATGGCACTCCAATGGATGGTTGCCTTGTCACTATTGAAGGTAGTCTGTTGTTCATATTTTTGTTACTTCAATGAGTGGTAGCCTTGTCATTATGGAAGGTAGTCTATTGTCGGGATTTTGGTTACTACAATGGATGGTAGCCTTGTCATTATGGAACACAATCTATTGTAGATATTTTTGTTACTCCAATGGATGGTAGCCTTGTCATTATGGAAGGTAGTTTATTGTCTAGATTTTTGTTACTCCAATGAATGGTAGCATTATCATTATGGAAGGTAGTCTGTTGTCAAGATTTTTGTTACTAAAGTGGATGGTAGCCTTGTCATTATGGAAGGTAGTTTATTGTCAAGATTTTTGTTAGTACAATGGATGGTAGCCTTCTTATTATGGTAGGTTGTCTATTGTCGAGATTTTTGTTATTCCAATGGATGGTAGCCTTGTCATTATGGAAGGTAGTCTGTTGTCAATATTTTTGTTACTCAAATGGATTCTAGCCTTGCCATTATGGAACGTAGTCTATTTTGGATGTTTTTGTTACTCCAATGCATGGTAGCCTTGTCATTATGGAAGGTAGTCTGTTGTCAAGATTTTTGTTATTCCAATGGATGGTAGCCTTGTCATTATGGAAGGTAGTCTGTTATTGTTATTTTTGTTACTCCAATGGATGGTAGCCTTGTAATTATGGAAGGTAGTATGTTATCGATATCTTTGTTACTCCAATAGATTGTAGCCTTGTCATTATGGAAGGTAGTTTGTCGTTGTGATTTATGGCACTGCAATGGATGGTAGCCTTGTCACTATGGAAGGTAGTCTATTGTTCATATTTTTGTTACTCCAATGAGTTGTAGCTCTGTCATTATGAAAGGTAGTCTATTGTCGGGATTTTGGTTACTACAATGGATGCTAGCCTTGTCATTATGGAACACAGTCTATTGTTGATATTTTTGTTACTCCAATGCATGGTATCCTTGTCATTATGGAAGGTAGTCTGTTGTCGAGATTTTTGTTACTCCAATGGATGATAGCATTATCATTATGGAAGGTAGTTTGTTGTCGAGATTTTTGTTACTACAATGGATGGTAGCCTAGTCATTATGGAAGGTAGTCTATTGTCAAGTTTTTGTTACTCCAATGGATGGTAGCCTTCTCATTATGGAAGCTAGTCTATTGTCGAGATTTTTGTTATTCCATTGGATTGTAGCCTTGTCATTATGGAAGGTAGTCTGTTGTCGAGATTTTTGTTACTCAAATGGATGTTAGCCTTTTCATTATGGAACATAGTATATTGTCGATGTTTTTTTTACTCCAATGGATGGTAGCGTTGTCATTATGGAAGGTAGTTTTTTGTCGAGATTTTTGTTATTCCAATGGATGGTAGCCTTGTCATTATGGAAGGTAGTCCGTTGTCGATATTTTTGTTACTCCAATGGATGGTAGCCTTGTCATTATGGAAGGTAGTCTGTTGTCCAGATTATTGTTACTTCAATGTATGGTAGCCTTGTCCTTATGGAAGGTAGTTTGTTGTCGAGATTTTTGTTACTCCAATGGATGCTAGCCTTGTCATTATAGAAGGTAGTCTGTCGTTGTGATTTATGTCACTCCAATTGGTGGTTGCCTTGTCACTATGAAAGGTAGTTTATGGTTCATATTTTTGTCACTCCAATGCATGGTAGCCTTGTCATTATGGAAGGTAGTCTATTTTCGAGATTTTTGTTACTCCAATGGATGTTAGCCTTGTCATTATGGAAGGTAGTCTATTTTCAATATTTTTATTATTCCAATAGATGGTAGCCTTGTCACTATGGAAGGTAGTTTGTTGTTGTGATTTCTGTTACTCCAATGGAAGGTAGCCTTGTCACTATGGAAGGTAGTCTGTTGTTCATATTTTTGTTACTCCAATGGATGGTAGCCTTGTAATTATGTAAGGTAGTATGTTATCGATATCTTTGTTACTCCAATGGATTGTACCCTTGTCATTATGGAAGGTAGTCTGTTGTCGAGATTTTTGTTACTCCAATGGATGGTATCATTGTCATTATGGATGGCAGTCTGTTGTCGAGAATTTTGTTACTCCAATGGATGGTAGCCTTATCATTATGGAACGTAGTCTGTTTTAGATATTTTTGTTACTCCAATGAATGGTAGCCTTGTCATTATGGAGGGTAGTATGTTGTCGTTATCTTTGTTACACCAATGGATTGTAGCCATGTCATTATGGAAGGTAGTCTGTTGTCGAGATTTTTGTTACTCCGATGGATGCTAGGCTTGTCATTATGGAAGGTAGTTTGTCGTTGTGATTTATGGCACTCCAATGGATGGTTGCCTTGTCACTATGGAAGGTAGTCTGTTGTTCATATTTTTGTTACTTCAATGAGTGGTAGCCTTGTCATTATGGAAGGTAGTCTATTGTCGGGATTTTGGTTACTACAATGGATGGTAGCCTTGTCATTATGGAACACAATCTATTGTAGATATTTTTGTTACTCCAATGGATGGTAGCCTTGTCATTATGGAAGGTAGTTTATTGTCGAGATTTTTGTTACTCCAATGAATGGTAGCATTATCATTATGGAAGGTAGTCTGTTGTCAAGATTTTTGTTACTAAAGTGGATGGTAGCCTTGTCATTATGGAAGGTAGTTTATTGTCAAGATTTTTGTTACTACAATGGATGGTAGCCTTCTTATTATGGTAGGTTGTCTATTGTCGAGATTTTTGTTATTCCAATGGATGGTAGCCTTGTCATTATGGAAGGTAGTCTGTTGTCAATATTTTTGTTACTCAAATGGATTCTAGCCTTGCCATTATGGAACGTAGTCTATTTTGGATGTTTTTGTTACTCCAATGCATGGTAGCCTTGTCATTATGGAAGGTAGTCTGTTGTCAAGATTTTTGTTATTCCAATGGATGGTAGCCTTGTCATTATGGAAGGTAGTCTGTTATTGTTATTTTTGTTACTCCAATGGATGGTAGCCTTGTAATTATGGAAGGTAGTATGTTATCGATATCTTTGTTACTCCAATAGATTGTAGCCTTGTCATTATGGAAGGTAGTTTGTCGTTGTGATTTATGGCACTGCAATGGATGGTAGCCTTGTCACTATGGAAGGTAGTCTATTGTTCATATTTTTGTTACTCCAATGAGTTGTAGCCTTGTCATTATGAAAGGTAGTCTATTGTCGGGATTTTGGTTACTACAATGGATGGTAGCCTTGTCATTATGGAACACAGTCTATTGTTGATATTTTTGTTACTCCAATGCATGGTATCCTTGTCATTATGGAAGGTAGTCTGTTGTCGAGATTTTTGTTACTCCAATGGATGATAGCATTATCATTATGGAAGGTAGTTTGTTGTCGAGATTTTTGTTACTACAATGGATGGTAGCCTAGTCATTATGGAAGGTAGTCTATTGTCAAGTTTTTGTTACTCCAATGGATGGTAGCCTTCTCATTATGGAAGCTAGTCTATTGTCGAGATTTTTGTTATTCCATTGGATTGTAGCCTTGTCATTATGGAAGGTAGTCTGTTGTCGAGATTTTTGTTACTCAAATGGATGCTAGCCTTGTCATGATGGAACATAGTATATTGTCGATGTTTTTTTTACTCCAATGGATGGTAGCGTTGTCATTATGGAAGGTAGTTTTTTGTCGAGATTTTTGTTATTCCAATGGATGGTAGCCTTGTAATTATGGAAGGAAGTCCGTTGTCGATATTTTTGATACTCCAATGGATGGGAGCCTTGTCATTATGGAAGGTAGTCTGTTGTCCAGATTATTGTTACTTCAATGTATGGTAGCCTTGTCCTTATGGAAGGTAGTTTGTTGTCGAGATTTTTGTTACTCCAATGGATGCTAGCCTTGTCATTATAGAAGGTGGTTTGTCGTTGTGATTTATGTCACTCCAATTGGTGGTTGCCTTGTCACTATGAAAGGTAGTTTATGGTTCATATTTTTGTCACTCCAATGCATGGTAGCCTTGTCATTATGGAAGGTAGTCTATTGTCGAGATTTTTGTTACTCCAATGGATGGTAGCCTTGACATTATGGATGGTTGTCTGTTCTCGATATTTTTGTTACTCTAATGGATGGGCCTTGTCATTATGGAAGGCAGTCTGTTTTCGAGATTTTGGTTACTGCAATGGATGTTAGCCTTGTCATTATGGAAGGTAGTCTGTTTTCAAGATTTTTGTTATTCCATTAGATGGTAGCCTTGTCACTATGGAAGGTAGTTTGTTGTTGTGATTTCTGTTACTCCAATGGAAGGTATCCTTTTCCTTATGGAAGGTAGTCTGTTGTTCATATTTTTGTTACTCCAATGGATGGTAGCCTTGTAATTATGTAAGGTAGTATGTTATCGATATCTTTGTTACTCCAATGGATTGTACCCTTGTCATTATGGAAGGTTGTCTGTTGTCGAGATTTTTGTTACTCCAATTGATGGCATCATTGTCATTATGAATGGTAGCCTTGTCATTATGGAAGGTAGTATGTTGTCGTTATCTTTGTTACACCAATGGATTGTAGCCATGTCATTATGGAAGGTAGTCTATTGTCGAGATTTTTGTTACTCCGATGGATGCTAGGCTTGTCATTATGGAAGGTAGTTTGTCGTTGTGATTTATGGCACTCCAATGGATGGTTGCCTTGTCACTATTGAAGGTAGTCTGTTGTTCATATTTTTGTTACTTCAATGAGTGGTAGCCTTGTCATTATGGAAGGTAGTCTATTGTCGGGATTTTGGTTACTACAATGGATGGTAGCCTTGTCATTATGGAACACAATCTATTGTAGATATTTTTGTTACTCCAATGGATGGTAGCCTTGTCATTATGGAAGGTAGTTTATTGTCGAGATTTTTGTTACTCCAATGAATGGTAGCATTATCATTATGGAAGGTAGTCTGTTGTCAAGATTTTTGTTACTAAAGTGGATGGTAGCCTTGTCATTATGGAAGGTAGTTTATTGTCAAGATTTTTGTTACTACAATGGATGGTAGCCTTCTTATTATGGTAGGTTGTCTATTGTCGAGATTTTTGTTATTCCTATGGATGGTAGCCTTGTCATTATGGAAGGTAGTCTGTTGTCAATATTTTTGTTACTCAAATGGATTCTAGCCTTGCCATTATGGAACGTAGTCTATTTTGGATGTTTTTGTTACTCCAATGCATGGTAGCCTTGTCATTATGGAAGGTAGTCTGTTGTCAAGATTTTTGTTATTCCAATGGATGGTAGCCTTGTCATTATGGAAGGTAGTCTGTTATTGTTATTTTTGTTACTCCAATGGATGGTAGCCTTGTAATTATGGAAGGTAGTATGTTATCGATATCTTTGTTACTCCAATAGATTGTAGCCTTGTCATTATGGAAGGTAGTTTGTCGTTGTGATTTATGGCACTGCAACAGATGGTAGCCTTGTCACTATGGAAGGTAGTCTATTGTTCATATTTTTGTTACTCTAATGAGTTGTAGCCTTGTCATTATGAAAGGTAGTCTATTGTCGGGATTTTGGTTACTACAATGGATGGTAGCCTTGTCATTATGGAACACAGTCTATTGTTGATATTTTTGTTACTCCAATGCATGGTATCCTTGTCATTATGGAAGGTAGTCTGTTGTCGAGATTTTTGTTACTCCAATGGATGATAGCATTATCATTATGGAAGGTAGTTTGTTGTCGAGATTTTTGTTACTACAATGGATGGTAGCCTAGTCATTATGGAAGGTAGTCTATTGTCAAGTTTTTGTTACTCCAATGGATGGTAGCCTTCTCATTATGGAAGCTAGTCTATTGTCGAGATTTTTGTTATTCCATTGGATTGTAGCCTTGTCATTATGGAAGGTAGTCTGTTGTCGAGATTTTTGTTACTCAAATGGATGCTAGCCTTGTCATGATGGAACATAGTATATTGTCGATGTTTTTTTTACTCCAATGGATGGTACCGTTGTCATTATGGAAGGTAGTTTTTTGTCGAGATTTTTGTTATTCCAATGGATGGTAGCCTTGTAATTATGGAAGGAAGTCCGTTGTCGATATTTTTGATACTCCAATGGATGGGAGCCTTGTCATTATGGAAGGTAGTCTGTTGTCCAGATTATTGTTACTTCAATGTATGGTAGCCTTGTCCTTATGGAAGGTAGTTTGTTGTCGAGATTTTTGTTACTCCAATGGATGCTAGCCTTGTCATTATAGAAGGTAGTTTGTCGTTGTGATTTATGTCACTCCAATTGGTGGTTGCCTTGTCACTATGAAAGGTAGTTTATGGTTCATATTTTTGTCACTCCAATGCATGGTAGCCTTGTCATTATGGAAGGTAGTCTATTGTCGAGATTTTTGTTACTCCAATGGATGGTAGCCTTGACATTATGGATGGTTGTCTGTTCTCGATATTTTTGTTACTCTAATGGATGGGCCTTGTCATTATGGAAGGCAGTCTGTTTTCGAGATTTTGGTTACTGCAATGGATGTTAGCCTTGTCATTATGGAAGGTAGTCTGTTTTCAAGATTTTTGTTATTCCAATAGATGGTAGCCTTGTCACTATGGAAGGTAGTTTGTTGTTGTGATTTCTGTTACTCCAATGGAAGGTATCCTTTTCCTTATGGAAGGTAGTCTGTTGTTCATATTTTTGTTACTCCAATGGATGGTAGCCTTGTAATTATGTAAGGTAGTATGTTATCGATATCTTTGTTACTCCAATGGATTGTACCCTTGTCATTATGGAAGGTAGTCTGTTGTCGAGATTTTTGTTACTCCAATTGATGGTATCATTGTCATTATGAATGGTAGCCTTGTCATTATGGAAGGTAGTATGTTGTCGTTATCTTTGTTACACCAATGGATTGTAGCCATGTCATTATGGAAGGTAGTCTATTGTCGAGATTTTTGTTACTCCGATGGATGCTAGGCTTGTCATTATGGAAGGTAGTTTGTCGTTGTGATTTTTGGCACTCCAATGGATGGTTGCCTTGTCACTATTGAAGGTAGTCTGTTGTTCATATTTTTGTTACTTCAATGAGTGGTAGCCTTGTCATTATGGAAGGTAGTCTATTGTCGGGATTTTGGTTACTACAATGGATGGTAGCCTTGTCATTATGGAACACAATCTATTGTAGATATTTTTGTTACTCCAATGGATGGTAGCCTTGTCATTATGGAAGGTAGTTTATTGTCGAGATTTTTGTTACTCCAATGAATGGTAGCATTATCATTATGGAAGGTAGTCTGTTGTCGAGATGTTTGTTACTAAAGTGGATGGTAGCCTTGTCATTATGGAAGGTAGTTTATTGTCAAGATTTTTGTTACGACAATGGATGGTAGCCTTCTCATTATGGAAGGTAGTCTATTGTCGAGATTTTTGTTATTCCATTGGATGGTAGCCTTGTCATTATGGAAGGTAGTCTGTTGTCGATATTTTTGTTACTCAAATGGATTCTAGCCTTGCCATTATGGAACATAGTTTATTTTGGATGTTTTTGTTACTCAAATGCATGGTAGCCTTGTCATTATGGAAGGTAGTCTGTTGTCAAGATTTTTGTTATTCCAATGGATGGTAGCCTTGTCATTATGGAAGGTAGTCTGTTATTGATATTTTTGTTACTCCAATGGATGGTAGCCTTGTAATTATGGAAGGTAGTATGTTATCGATATCTTTGTTACTCCAATAGATTGTAGCCTTGTCATTATGGAAGGTAGTTTGTCGTTGTGATTTATGGCACTGCAATGGATGGTAGCCTTGTCACTATGGAAGGTAGTCTATTGTTCATATTTTTGTTACTCCAATGAGTTGTAGCCTTGTCATTATGAAAGGTAGTCTATTGTCGGGATTTTGGTTACTACAATGGATGGTAGCCTTGTCATTATGGAACACAGTCTATTGTTGATATTTTTGTTACTCCAATGCATGGTATCCTTGTCATTATGGAAGGTAGTCTGTTGTCGAGATTTTTGTTACTCCAGTGGATGATAGCATTATCATTATGGAAGGTAGTTTGTTGTCGAGATTTTTGTTACTACAATGGATGGTAGCCTTGTCATTATGGAAGGTAGTCTATTGTCAAGTTTTTGTTACTCCAATGGATGGTAGCCTTCTCATTATTGAAGCTAGTCTATTGTCGAGATTTTTGTTATTCCATTGGATTGTAGCCTTGTCATTATGGAAGGTAGTCTGTTGTCGAGATTTTTGTTACTCAAATGGATGCTAGCCTTGTCATTATGGAACATAGTATATTGTCGATGTTTTTTTTACTCCAATGGATGGTAGCGTTGTCATTATGGAAGGTAGTTTTTTGTCGAGATTTTTGTTATTCCAATGGATGGTAGCCTTGTCATTATGGAAGGTAGTCCGTTGTCGATATTTTTGTTACTCCAATGGATGGTAGCCTTGTCATTATGGAAGGTAGTCTGTTGTCCAGATTATTGTTACTTCAATGTATGGTAGCCTTGTCCTTATGGAAGGTAGTTTGTTGTCGAGATTTTTGTTACTCCAATGGATGCTAGCCTTGTCATTATAGAAGGTAGTCTTTCGTTGTGATTTATGTCACTCCAATTGGTGGTTGCCTTGTCAATATGAAAGGTAGTTTATGGTTCATATTTTTGTCACTCCAATGCAAGGTAGCCTTGTCATTATGGAAGGTAGTCTATTGTCGAGATTTTTGTTACTCCAATGGATGGTAGCCTTGTCATTATGGAAGGTTGTCTGTTCTCGAGATTTTTGTTACTCTAATGGATGGGCCTTGTCATTATGGAAGGTAATCTGTTTTCGAGATTTTGGTTACTCCAATGGATGTTAGCCTTGTCATTATGGAAGGTAGTCTGTTTTCAAGATTTTTGTTATTCCAATAGATGGTAGCCTTGTCACTATGGAAGGTAGTTTGTTGTTGTGATTTCTGTTACTCCAATGGAAGGTAGCCTTGTCACTATGGAAGGTAGTCTGTTGTTCATATTTTTGTTACTCCAATGGATGGTAGCCTTGTAATTATGTAAGGTAGTATGTTATCGATATCTTTGTTACTCCAATGGATTGTACCCTTGTCATTATGGAAGGCAGTCCGTTGTCGAGATTTTTGTTACTCCAATGGATGGTATCATTGTCAATATGGATGGCAGTCTGTTGTCGAGAATTTTGTTACTCCAATGGATGGTAGCCTTGTCATTATGGAACGTAGTCTGTTGTCGATATTTTTGTTACTCCAATGAATGGTAGCCTTGTCATTATGGAAGGTAGTATGTTGTCGTTATCTTTGTTACTCCAATGGATTGTAGCCATGTCATTATGGAAGGTAGTCTGTTGTCGAGATTTTTGTTACTCCGATGGATGCTAGGCTTGTCATTATGGAAGGTAGTTTGTCGTTGTGATTTATGGCACTCCAATGGATGGTTGCCTTGTCACTATGGAAGGTAGTCTGTTGTTCATATTTTTGTTACTTCAATGAGTGGTAGCCTTGTCATTATGGAAGGTAGTCTATTGTCGGGATTTTGGTTACTACAATGGATGGTAGCCTTGTCATTATGGAACACAATCTATTGTAGATATTTTTGTTACTCCAATGGATGCTAGCCTTGTCATTATGGAAGGTAGTTTATTGTCGAGATTTTTGTTACTCCAATGAATGGTAGCATTATCATTATGGAAAGTAGTCTGTTGTCGAGATTTTTGTAACTAAAGTGGATGGTAGCCTTGTCATTATGGAAGGTAGTTTATTGTCAAGATTTTTGTTACTACAATGGATGGTAGCCTTCTCATTATGGAAGGTAGTCTATTGTCGAGATTTTTGTTATTTCATTGGATGGTAGCCTTGTCATTATGGAAGGTAGTCTGTTGCCGATATTTTTGTTACTCAAATGGATTCTAGCCTTGCCATTATGGAACGTAGTGTATTTTGGATGTTTTTGTTACTCCAATGCATGGTAGCCTTGTCATTATGGAAGGTAGTCTGTTGTCAAGATTTTTGTTATTCCAATGGATGGTAGCCTTGTCATTATGGAAGGTAGTCTGTTGTTGATATTTTTTTTTACTCCAATGGATGGTAGCCTTGTAATTATGGAAGGTAGTATGTTATCGATATCTTTGTTACTCCAATAGATTGTAGCCTTGTCATTATGGAAGGTAGTTTGTCGTTGTGATTTATGGCACTCCAATGGATGGTAGCCTTGTCACTATGGAAGGTAGTCTGTTGTTCATATTTTTGTTACTCCAATGAGTGGTAGCCTTGTCATTATGGAAGGTAGTCTATTGTCGGGATTTTGGTTACTACAATGGATGGTAGCCTTGTCATTATGGAACACAATCTATTGTAGATATTTTTGTTACTCCAATGGATGGTAGCCTTGTCATTATGGAAGGTAGTTTATTGTCGAGATTTTTGTTACTCCAATGAATGGTAGCATTATCATTATGGAAGGTAGTCTGTTGTCGAGATTTTTGTTACTAAAGTGGATGGTAGCCTTGTCATTATGGAAGGTAGTTTATTGTCAAGATTTTTGTTACTCCAATGGATGGTAGCCTTGTCATTATGGAAGGTAGTCTATTGTCGAGATTTTTGTTACTCCAATGGATGGTAGCCTTGTCATTATGGAAGGTTGTCTGTTCTCGAGATTTTTGTTACTCTAATGGATGGGAGCCTTGTCATTATGGAAGGTAGTCTGTTTTCAAGATTTTTGTTATTCCAATGGATGGTAGCCTTGTCACTATGGAAGGTAGTTTGTTGTTGTGATTTATGTTACTCCAATGGAAGATAGCCTTGTCACTATGGAAGGTAGTCTGTTGTTCATATTTTTGTTACTCCAATGGATGGTAACCTTGTAATTATGTAAGGTAGTATGTTATCGATATCTTTGTTACTCCAATGGATTGTAGCCTTGTCATTATAGAAGGTAGTCTGTTGTCGAGATTTTTGTTACTCCAATGGATGGTATCATTGTTATTATGGATGGCAGTCTGTTTTCGAGAATTTTGTTACTCCAATGGATGGTAGCCTTGTCATTATGGAACGTAGTCTGTTGTCGATATTTTTGTTACTCCAATGAATGGTAGCCTTGTCATTATGGAAGGTAGTATGTTGTCGTTATCTTTGTTACTCCAATGGATTTTAGCCATGTCATTATGGAAGGTAGTCTGTTGTCAAGATTTTTGTTACTCCGATGGATGTTAGCCTTGTCATTATGGAAGGTAGTTTGTCGTTATGATTTATGGCACTCCAATGGATGGTTGCGTTGTCACTATGGAAGGTAGTCTGTTGTTCATATTTTTGTTACTTCAATGAGTGGTAGCCTTGTCATTATGGAAGGTAGTCTATTGTCGGGATTTTGGTTACTACAATGGATGGTAGCCTTGTCATTATGGAACACAATCTATTGTAGATATTTTTGTTACTCCAATGGATGGTAGCCCTGTCATTATGGAAGGTAGTTTATTGTCGATATTTTTGTTACTCCAATGGATGGTAGCATTATCATTATGGAAGGTAGTCTGTTGTCGAGATTTTTGTTACTACAGTGGATGGTAGCCTTGTCATTAGGGAAGGTAGTCTATTGTAAAGATTTTTGTTACTACAATTGATGGTAGCCTTCTCATTATCGAAGGTAGTCTATTGTCGAGATTTTTGTTATTCCATTGGATGGTAGCCTTGTCATTATGGAAGGTAGTCTGTTGTCGATATTTTTGTTACTTGAATGGATTCTAGCCTTGTCATTATGGAAGGTAGTCTGTTGTCGATATTTTTGTTACTCCAATGGATAGTAGCCTTCTAATTATGGAAGGTAGTATGTTATCGATATCTTTGTTACTCCAATAGATTGTAGCCTTGTCATTATGGAAGGTAGTTTGTCGTTGTGATTTATGGCACTCCAATGGATGGTAGCCTTGTAACTATGGAAAGTAGTCTGTTGTTCATATTTTTGTTACTCCAATGAGTGGTAGCCTTGTCATTATGGAAGGTAGACTATTGTCGGGATTTTGGTTACTACAATGGATGGTAGCCTTGTCATTATGGAACACAGTCTATTGTAGATATTTTTGTTACTCCAATGCATGGTAGCCTTATCATTATGCAAGGTAGTCTGTTGTCGATATTTTTGTTACTCCAATGGATGGTAGCATTATCATTATGGAAGGTAGTCCGTTGTCGAGATTTTTGTTACTATAATGGATGGTAGCCTTGTCATTATGGAAGGTAGTCTATCGTCAAGATTTTTGTTACTCCAATGGATGGTAGCCTTCTCATTATGGAAGGTAGTCAATTGTCGAGATTTTTGTTATTCCATTGGATGGTAGCCTTCTCATTATGGAAGGTAGTCTGTTGTCGAGATTTTTGTTACTCAAATGGATGCTAGCCTTGTCATTATGGAACATAGTCTATTGTCGATGTTTTTGTTACTCCAATGGACGGTAGCCTTGTCATTATGGAAGGTAGTTTTTTGTCGAGATTTTTGTTATTCCAATGGATGGTAGCCTTCTCATTATGGAAGGTAGTCTGTTGTCGATATTTTTGATACTCCAATGGATGGAAGCCTTATTATTATGGAAGGTAGTCTACTGTCGAGATTTTTGTTACTCCAATGGATGGTAACCTTGTCATTATGGAAGGTTGTTTGTTCTCGAGATTTTTGTTACTCTACTGGACGGTAGCCTTGTCATTATGGAAGGTAGTCTGTTTTCGAGATTTTGGGTACTCCAATGGATGGTAGCCTTGTCATTATGGAAGGTAGTTTGTCGTTGTGATTTATGGCACTCCAACTGTTTGTAGCTTTGTCACTATGGAAGGTAGTCTGTTATTCATATTTTTGTTACTCCAATGGATGATAGCCTTGTCATTATGGAAGGTAGTTTATTGTCAGGATTTTGGATACTATAATGGATGGTAGCCTTGTCATTATGGAACATAGTCTATTGTATATATTTTTGTTACTCCAATGCATGGTAGCCTTGTCATTATGGAAGGTAGTCTGTTGTCGATATTTTTGTTACTCTAATGGATGGTAGAATTATCATTATGGAAGGTAGTCTATTGTCGATATTTTTGTTACTCCAATGGATAGTAGCCTTCTAATTATGGAAGGTAGTATGTTATCGATATCTTTGTTACTCCAATAGATTGTAGCCTTGTCATTAAGGAAGGTAGTTTGTCGTTGTGATTTATGGCACTCCAATGGATGGTAGCCTTGTCACTATGGAAGGTAGTCTATTGTTCATATTTTTGTTACTCCAATGAGTGGTAGCCTTGTCATTATGGAAGGTAGTCTATTGTCGGGATTTTGGTTACTATAATGGATGGTAGCCTTGTTATTATGGAACACAATCTATTGTACATATTTTTGTTACTCCAATTCATGGTAGCCTTATCATTATGGAAGGTAGTCTGTTGTTGAGATTTTTGTTACTCCAATGGATGGTAGCATTCTGATTATGGAAGGTAGTCCGTTGTCGAGATTTTTGTTAGTACAATGGATGGTAGCCTTGTCATTATGGAAGGTAGTCTATCGTCAAGATTTTTGTTACTCCAATGGATGGTCGCCTTCTCATTATGGAAGGTAGTCTATTGTCGAGATTTTTGTTATTCCATTGGATGGTAGCCTTCTCATTATGGAAGGTAGTCTGTTGTCGAGATTTTTGTTAGTCAAATGGATGCTAGCCTTCTCATTATGGAACATAGTCTATTGTCGATGTTTTTGTTACTCCAATGGATGGTAGCCTTCTAATTATGGAAGGTAGTTTTTTGTCGAGATTTTTGTTATTCCAATGGATGGTAGCCTTCTCATTATGGAAGGTAGTCTGTTGTCGATATTTTTGTTACTCCAATGGATGGAAGCCTTGTCATTATGGAAGGTAGTCTGTTGTCAAGATTATTGTTACTTTAATGTATGGTAGCCTTGTCCTTATGGAAGGCAGTTTGTTGTCGAGATTTTTGTTACTCCAATGGATGCTAGCCTTGTCATTATAGAAGGTAGTCTGTCGTTGTGTTTATGTAACTCCAATTGGTGGTAGCCTTGTCACTATGAAAGGTAGTTTATGGTTCGTATTTTTGTTACTCCAATGGATGGTAGCCTTGTCATTATGGAAGGTAGTCTATTGTCGAGATTTTTGTTACTCCAATGGATGGTAGCCTTGTCATTATGGAAGGTTGTTTGTTCTCGAGATTTTTGTTACTCTACTGGATGGTAGCCTTGTCATTATGTAAGGTAGTCTGTTTTCGAGATTTTGGTTACTCCAATGGATGGTAGCCTTTTCATTATGGAAGGTAGTTTGTCGTTGTGATTTATGGCACTCCAATTGTTGGTAGCTTTGTCACTATGGAAGGTAGTCTGTTATTCATATTTTTGTTACTCCAATGGATGATAGCCTTGTCATTATGGAAGGTAGTTTATTGTCGGGATTTTGGATACTATAATGGATGGTAGCCTTGTCATTATGGAACATAGTCTATTGTATATATTTTTGTTACTCCAATGCATGGTAGCCTTGTCATTATGGAAGGTAGTCTGTTGTCGATATTTTTGTTACTCCAATGGATGGAAGCATTATCATTATGGAAGGTAGTCTATTGTCGATATTTTTGTTACTCCAATGGATAGTAGCCTTCTAATTATGGAAGGTAGTATGTTATCGATATCTTTGTTACTCCAATAGATTGTAGCCTTGTCATTATGGAAGGTAGTTTGTCGTTGTGATTTATGGCACTCCAATGGATGGTAGCCTTGTAACTATGGAAGGTAGTCTGTTGTTCATATTTTTGTTACTCCAATGAGTGGTAGCCTTGTCATTATGGAAGGTAGAATATTGTCGGGATTTTGGTTACTACAATGGATGGTAGCCTTGTCATTATGGAACACAGTCTATTGTAGATATTTTTGTTACTCCAATGCATGGTAGCCTTATCATTATGCAAGGTAGTCTGTTGTCGATATTTTTGTTACTCCAATGGATGGTAGCATTATCATTATGGAAGGTAGTCCGTTGTCGAGATTTTTGTTACTATAATGGATGGTAGCCTTGTCATTATGGAAGGTAGTCTATCGTCAAGATTTTTGTTACTCCAATGGATGGTAGCCTTCTCATTATGGAAGGTAGTCAATTGTCGAGATTTTTGTTATTCCATTGGATGGTAGCCTTCTCATTATGGAAGGTAGTCTGTTGTCGAGATTTTTGTTACTCAAATGGATGCTAGCCTTGTCATTAAGGAACATAGTCTATTGTCGATGTTTTTGTTACTCCAATGGACGGTAGCCTTGTCATTATGGAAGGTAGTTTTTTGTCGAGATTTTTGTTATTCCAATGGATGGTAGCCTTCTCATTATGGAAGGAAGTTTGTTGTCGATATTTTTGTTACTCCAATGGATGGAAGCCTTATTATTATGGAAGGTAGTCTATTGTCGAGATTTTTGTTACTCCAATGGATAGTAACCTTGTCATTATGGAAGGTTGTCTGTTCTCGAGATTTTTGTTACTCTACTGGACGGTAGCCTTGTCATTATGGAAGGTAGTCTGTTTTCGAGATTTTGGGTACTCCAATGGATGGTAGCCTTGTCATTATGGAAGGTAGTTTGTCGTTGTGATTTATGGCACTCCAATTGTTTGTAGCTTTGTCACTATGGAAGGTAGTCTGTTATTCATATTTTTGTTACTCCAATGGATGATAGCCTTGTCATTATGGAAGGTAGTTTATTGTCAGGATTTTGGATACTATAATGGATGGTAGCCTTGTCATTATGGAAAATAGTCTATTGTATATATTTTTGTTACTCCAATGCATGGTAGCCTTGTCATTATTGAAGGTAGTCTGTTGTCGATATTTTTGTTACTCAAATGGATGGTAGCATTATCATTATGGAAGGTAGTCTATTGTCGATATTTTTGTTACTCCAATGGATAGTAGCCTTCTAATTATGGAAGGTACTATGTTATCGATATCTTTGTTACTCCAATAGATTGTAGCCTTGTCATTAAGGAAGGTAGTTTGTCGTTGTGATTTATGGCACTCCAATGGATGGTAGCCTTGTCACTATGGAAGGTAGTCTATTGTTCATATTTTTGTTACTCCAATGAGTGGTAGCCTTGTCATTATGGAAGGTAGTCTATTGTCGGGATTTTGGTTACTATAATGGATGGTAGCCTTGTCATTATGGAACACAATCTATTGTACATATTTTTGTTACTCCAATGCATGGTAGCCTTATCATTATGGAAGGTAGTCTGTTGTTGAGATTTTTGTTACTCCAATGGATGGTAGCATTATCATTATGGAAGGTAGTCCGTTGTCGAGATTTTTGTTAGTACAATGGATGGTAGCCTTGTCATTATGGAAGGTAGTCTATCGTCAAGATTTTTGTTACTCCAATGGATGGTCGCCTTCTCATTATGGAAGGTAGTCTATTGTCGAGATTTTTGTTATTCCATTGGATGGTAGCCTTCTCATTATGGAAGGTAGTCTGTTGTCGAGATTTTTGTTACTCAAATGGATGCTAGCCTTCTCATTATGGAACATAGTCTATTGTCGATGTTTTTGTTACTCCAATGGATGGTAGCCTTCTAATTATGGAAGGTAGTTTTTTGTCGAGATTTTTGTTATTCCAATGGATGGTAGCCTTCTCATTATGGAAGGTAGTATGTTGTCGATATTTTTGTTACTCCAATGGATGGAAGCCTTGTCATTATGGAAGGTAGTCTGTTGTCCAGATTATTGTTACTTTAATGTATGGTAGCCTTATCCTTATGGAAGGCAGTTTGTTGTCGAGATTTTTGTTACTCCAATGGATGCTAGCCTTGTCATTATAGAAGGTAGTCTGTCGTTGTGTTTATGTAACTCCAATTGGTGGTAGCCTTGTCACTATGAAAGGTAGTTTATGGTTCGTATTTTTGTTACTCCAATGGATGGTAGCCTTGTCATTATGGAAGGTAGTCTATTGTCGAGATTTTTGTTACTCCAATGGATGGTAGCCTTGTCATTATGGAAGGTTGTTTGTTCTAGAGATTTTTGTTACTCTACTGGATGGTAGCCTTGTCATTATGTAAGGTAGTCTGTTTTCGAGATTTTGGTTACTCCAATGGATGGTAGCCTTTTCATTATGGAAGGTAGTTTGTCGTTGTGATTTATGGCACTCCAATTGTTGGTAGCTTTGTCACTATGGAAGGTAGTCTGTTATTCATATTTTTGTTACTCCAATGGATGGTAGCCTTGTCATTATGGAACATAGTCTATTGTATATATTTTTGTTACTCCAATGCATGGTAGCCTTGTCATTATGGAAGGTAGTCTGTTGTCGATATTTTTGTTACTCCAATGGATGGTAGCATTATCATTATGGAAGGTAGTCTATTGTCGATATTTTTGTTACTCCAATGGATAGTAGCCTTCTAATTATGGAAGGTAGTATGTTATCAATATCTTTGTTACTCCAATAGATTGTAGCCTTGTCATTATGGAAGGTAGTTTGTCGTTGTGATTTATGGCACTCCAATGGATGGTAGCCTTGTCACTATGGAAGGTAGTCTGTTGTTCATATTTTTGTTACTCCAATGAGTGCTAGCCTTGTCATTATGGAAGGTAGTCTATTGTCGGGATTTTGGTTACTACAATGGATGGTAGCCTTGTCATTATGGAACATAGTCTATTGTAGATATTTTTGTTACTCTAATGCATGGTAGCCTTGTCATTATGGAAGGTAGTCTGTTGTCGAGATTTTTGTTACTCCAATGGATGGTAGCATTATCATTATGGAAGGTAGTCCGTTGTCGAGATTTTTGTTAGTACAATGGATGGTAGCCTTGTCATTATGGAAGGTAGTCTATTGTCAAGATTTTTGTTACTCCAATGGATGGTAGCCTTCTCATTATGGAAGGTAGTCTATTGTCGAGATTTTTGTTATTCCATTGGATGGTAGCCTTCTCATTATGGAAGGTAGTCTGTTGTCAAGATTTTTGTTACTCAAATGGATGCTAGCCTTCTCATTATGGAACATAGTCTATTGTCGATGTTTTTGTTACTCCAATGGATGGTAGCCTTCTCATTATGGAAGGTAGTTTTTTGTCGAGATTTTTGTTATTCCAATGGATGGTAGCCTTCTCATTATGGAAGGTAGTCTGTTGTCGATATTTTTGTTACTCCAATGGATGGAAGCCTTGTCATTATGGAAGGTAGTCTGTTGTCCAGATTATTGTTACTTCAATGTATGGTAGCCTTGTCCTTATGGAAGGAAGTTTGTTGTCGAGATTTTTGTTACACCAATGGATGCTAGCCTTGTCATTATAGAAGGTAGTCTGTTGTTGTGTTTATGTAACTCCAATTGGTGGTAGCCTTGTCACTATGAAAGGTAGTTTATGGTTCGTATTTTTGTTACTCCAATGGATGGTAGCCTTGTCATTATGGAAGGTAGTCTATTGTCGAGATTTTTGTTACTCCAATGGATGGTAGCCTTGTCATTATGGAAGGTTGTCTGTTCTCGAGATTTTTGTAACTCTACTAGATGGTAGCCTTGTCATTATGTAAGGTAGTCTGTTTTCGAGATTTTGGTTACTCCAATGGATGGTAGCCTTGTCATTATGGAAGGTAGTTTGTCGTTGTGATTTATGGCACTCCAATTGTTGGTAGCTTTGTCACTATGAAAGGTAGTCTGTTATTCATATTTTTGTTACTCCAATGGATGATAGCCTTGTCATTATGGAAGGTAGTTTATTGTCGGGATTTTGGATACTATAATGGATGGTAGCCTTGTCATTATGGAACATAGTCTATTGTATATATTTTTGTTACTCCAATGCATGGTAGCCTTGTCATTATGGAAGGTAGTCTGTTGTCGATATTTTTGTTACTCCAATGGATGGTAGCATTATCATTATGGAAGGTAGTCTATTGTCGATATTTTTGTTACTCCAATGGATAGTAGCCTTCTAATTATGGAAGGTAGTATGTTATCGATATCTTTGTTACTCCAATAGATTGTAGCCTTGTCATTATGGAAGGTAGTTTGTCGTTGTGATTTATGGCACTCCAATGGATGGTAGCCTTGTGACTATGGAAGGTAGTTTGTTGTTCATATTTGTGTTACTCCAATGAGTGGTAGCCTTGTCATTATGGAAGGTAGTCTATTGTCGGGATTTTGGTTACTACAATGGATGGTAGCCTTGTCATTTTGGAACACAATCTATTGTAGATATTTTTGTTACTCCAATGCATGGTAGCCTTATCATTATGGAAGGTAGTCTGTTGTCGAGATTTTTGTTACTCTAATGGATGGTAGCATTATCATTATGGAAGGTAGTCCGTTGTCGAGATTTTTGTTAGTACAATGGATGGTAGCCTTGTCATTATGGAAGGTAGTCTATCGTCAAGATTTTTGTTACTCCAATGGATGGTAGCCTTCTCATTATGGAAGGTAGTCTATTGTCGAGATTTTTGTTATTCCATTGGATGGTAGCCTTCTCATTATGGAAGGTAGTCTGTTGTCGAGATTTTTGTTACTCAAATGGATGCTAGCCTTCTCATTATCGAACATAGTCTATTGTCGATGTTTTTGTTACTCCAATGGATGGTAGCCTTCTCATTATGGAAGGTAGTTTTTTGTCGAGATTTTTGTTATTCCAATGGATGGTAGCCTTCTCATTATGGAAGGTAGTCTGTTGTCGATATTTTTGTTACTCCAATGGATGGAAGCCTTGTCATTATGGAAGGTAGTTTGTTGTCCAGATTATTGTTACTTCAATGTTTGGTAACCTTGTCCTTATGGAAGGCAGTTTGTCGTCGAGATTTTTGTTACTCCAATGGATGCTAGCCTTGTCATTATAGAAGGTAGTCTGTCGTTGTGTTTATGTAACTCCAATTGGTGGTAGCCTTGTCACTATGAAAGGTAGTTTATGGTTCGTATTTTTGTTACTCCAATGGATGGTAGCCTTGTCATTATGGAAGGTAGTCTATTGTCGAGATTTTTGTTACTCCAATGGATGGTAGCCTTGTCATTATGGAAGGTTGTTTGTTCTCGAGATTTTTGTTACTCTACTGGATGGTAGCCTTGTCATTATGTAAGGTAGTCTGTTTTCGAGATTTTGGTTACTCCAATGGATGGTAGCCTTGTCATTATGGAAGGTAGTTTGTCGTTGTGATTTATGGCACTCCAATTGTTGGTAGCTTTGTCACTATGGAAGGTAGTTTGTTATTCATATTTTTGTTACTCCAATGGATGATAGCCTTGTCATTATGGAAGGTAGTTTATTGTCGGGATTTTGGATACTATAATGGATGGTAGCCTTGTCATTATGGAACATAATCTATTGTATATATTTTTGTTACTCCAATGCATGGTAGCCTTGTCATTATGGAAGGTAGTCTGTTGTCGATATTTTTGTTACTCCAATGGATGGTAGCATTATCATTATGGAAGGTAGTCTATTGTCGATATTTTTGTTACTCCAATGGATAGTAGCCTTCTAAGTATGGAAGGTAGTATGTTATCGATATCTTTGTTACTCCAATAGATTGTAGCCTTGTCATTATGGAAGGTAGTTTGTCGTTGTGATTTATGGCACTCCAATGGATGGTAGCCTTGTCACTATGGAAGGTAGTTTGTTGTTCATATTTGTGTTACTCCAATGAGTGGTAGCCTTGTCATTATGGAAGGTAGTCTATTGTCGGGATTTTGGTTACTACAATGGATGGTAGCCTTGTCATTATGGAACACAATCTATTGTAGATATTTTTGTTACTCCAATGCATGGTAGCCTTATCATTATGGAAGGTAGTCTGTTGTCGAGATTTTTGTTACTCTAATGGATGGTAGCATTATCATTATGGAAGGTAGTCCGTTGTCGAGATTTTTGTTAGTACAATGGATGGTAGCCTTGTCATTATGGAAGGTAGTCTATCGTCAAGATTTTTGTTACTCCAATGGATGGTAGCCTTCTCATTATGGAAGGTAGTCTATTGTCGAGATTTTTGTTATTCCATTGGATGGTAGCCTTCTCATTATGGAAGGTAGTCTGTTGTCGAGATTTTTGTTACTCAAATGGATGCTAGCCTTCTCATTATCGAACATAGTCTATTGTCGATGTTTTTGTTACTCCAATGGATGGTAGCCTTCTCATTATGGAAGGTAGTTTTTTGTCGAGATTTTTGTTATTCCAATGGATGGTAGCCTTCTCATTATGAAAGGTAGTCTGTTGTCGATATTTTTGTTACTCCAATGGATAGAAGCCTTGTCATTATGGAAGGTAGTCTATTGTCCAGATTATTGTTACTTCAATGTATGGTAGCCTTGTCCTTATGGAAGGCAGTTTGTTGTCGAGATTTTTGTTACTCCAATGGATGCTAGCCTTGTCATTATAGAAGGTAGTTTGTCGTTGTGTTTATGTAACTCCAATTGGTGGTAGCCTTGTCACTATGAAAGGTAGTTTATGGTTCGTATTTTTGTTACTCCAATGGATGGTAGCCTTGTCATTATGGAAGGTAGTCTATTGTCGAGATTTTTGTTACTCCAATGGATGGTAGCCTTGTCATTATGGAAGGTTGTCTGTTCTCGAGATTTTTGTTACTCTGTTGGATGGTAGCCTTGTCATTATGGAAGGTAGTCTGTTTTCGAGATTTTGGTTACTCCAATGGATGGTAGCCTTGTCATTATGGAAGGTACTTTGTCGTTGTGATTTATGGCACTCCAATTGTTGGTAGCTTTGTCACTATGGAAGGTAGTCTGTTATTCAATTTTTTGTTACTCCAATGGATGATAGCCTTGTCATTATGGAAGGTAGTTTATTGTCGAGATTTTGGATACTATAATGGATGGTAGCCTTGTCATTATGGAACGTAGTCTATTGTATATATTTTTGTTACTCCAATGCATGGTAGCCTTGTCATTATGGAAGGTAGTCTGTTTTCGATATTTTTGTTACTCCAATGGATGGTAGCATTATCATTATGGAAGGTAGTCTATTGTCGATATTTTTGTTACTCCAATGGATGGTAGCCTTGTCATTATGCAAGGTTGTCTGTTCTCGAGATTTTTGTTACTCTAATGTATGGTAGCCTTGTCAATATGGAAGGCAATCTGTTTTCGAGATTTTGGTTACTCCAATGGATTGTAGCCTTGTCATTATGGAAGGTAGTCTGTTTTCAAGATTTTTGTTATTCCAATGGATGGTAGCCTTGTCACTATGGAAGGTAGTTTGTTGTTGTGATTTCTGTTGCTCCAATGGAAGGTAGCCTTGTCACTATGGAAGGTAGTCTCTTGTTCATATTTTTGTTACTCCAATGGATGGTAGCCTTGTAATTATGTAAGGTAATATGTTATCGATATCTTTTGTTACTCCAATGGATTGTAGCCTTGTCATTATGGCAGGTAGTCTGTTGTCGAGATTTTTGTTACTCCAATGGATGGTATCCTTGTCATTATTGAGGGCAGTCTGTTATCGAGAATTTTGTTACTCCAATGGATGGTAGCCTTGTCATTATGGAACGTAGTCTGTTGTCGATATTTTTGTTACTCCAATGAATGGTAGCATTGTCATTATGGAAGGTAGTATGTTATCGTTATCTTTGTTACTCCAATGGATTGTAGCCATGTCATTATGGAAGGTAGTCTGTTGTCGAGATTTTTGTTACTCCGATGGATGCTAGCCTTGCATTTAGGAAGGTAGTTTGTCGTTGTGATTTATGGCACTCCAATGGATGGTTGCCTTGTCACTATGAAAGGTAGTTTGTTGTTCATATTTTTGTTATTACAATGAGTGGTAGCCTTGTCATTATGGAAGGTAGTCTATTGTCGGGATTTTGGTTACTACAATGGATGGTAGCATTGTTATTATGGAACACAATCTATTGTAGATATTTTTGTTACTCCAATGGATGGTAGCCTTGCCATTATGGAAGGTACTTTATTGTCGAGATTTTTGTTACTCCAATGGAAGGTAGCATTACCATTATGGAAGGTAGTCTGTTGTCGAGATTTTTGTTACTACAATGGATGGTAGCCTTGTCATTATGGAAGGTAGTCTATTGTCAAGATTTTTGTTACTACAATGGATGGTAGCCTTCTCATTATGGAAGGTAGTCTATTGTCGAGATTTTTGTTATTCCATTGGATGGTAGCCTTGTCATTATGGAAGGTAGTTTGTTGTCGATATTTTTGTTACTCAAATGGATTCTAGCCTTGCCATTTTGGAACATAGTCTATTGCCAATGTTTTTGTTACTCCAATGCATGGTAGCCTTGTCATTATGGAAGGTAGTCTGTTGTCGAGATTTTTGTTACTCCAATGGATGGTAGCATTATCATTATGGAAGGTAGTCTGTTGTCGAGATTTTTGTTATTACAATGGATGGTAGCCTTGTCATTACGGAAGGTAGTCTATTGTCAAGATTTTTGTTACTCCAATGGATGGTAGCCTTCTCATTATGGAAGGTAGTCTATTGTCGAGATTTTTGTTATTCCATTGGGATGTAGCCTTGTCATTATTGAAGGTAGTCTATTGTCGAGATTTTTGTTACTCAAATGGATGCTAGCCTTGTCATTATGGAACATCGACTATTGTCGATGTTTTTGTTACTCCAATGGATGGTAGCCTTGTCATTTTGGAAGGTAGTTTTTTGTCGAGATTTTTGTTATTCCAATGGATGGTAGCCTTGTCATTATGGAAGGTAGTCTATTATCGATATTTTTGTTGCTCCAATGGATGGTAGCCTTGTCATTATGGAAGGTAGTCTGTTGTCCAGTTTATTGTTACTTCAATGCATGGTAGCCTTGTCTTTATGGAAGGTAGTTTGTTGTCGAGATTTTTGATACTCCAATGGATGCTAGCCTTGTCATTATAGAAGGTAGTCTGTCGTTGTGATTTATGTCACTCTAATTGGTGGTAGCCTTGTCACTATGAAAGGTAGTTTATGGTTCGTATTTTTGTTACTCCAATGGATGGTAGCCTTGTCATTATGGAAGGTAGTCTATTGTCAAGATTTTTGTTACTCCAATGGATGGTAGCCTTGTCATTATGGAAGGTTGTCTGTTCTCGAGATTTTTGTTACTCTAATGGATGGTAGCCTTGTCATTATGGAAGGCAGTCTGTTTTCGAGATTTTGGTTACTCCAATGGATGGTAGCATTGTCATTATGGAAGGTAGTCTGTTTTCAAGATTTTTGTTATTCCAATGGATGGTAGCCTTGTCACTATGGAAGGTAGTTTGTTGTTGTGATTTATGTTACTCCAATGGAAGGTAGCCTTGTCACTTTGGAAGGTAGTCTGTTGTTCATATTTTTGTTAATCCAATGGATGGTAGCCTTGTAATTATGTAAGGTAGTATGTTATCGATATCTTTGTTACTCCAATGGATTGTAGCCTTGTCATTATGGAAGGTTGTCTGTTGTCGAGATTTTGGTTACTCCACTGAATGGTAGCCTTGTGATTATGGAAGGTAGTATGTTGTCGTTATCTTTGTTACTCCAATGGATTTTAGCCATGTCATTATGGAAGGTAGTCTGTTGTCGAGATTTTTGTTACTCCGATGGATGCTAGCCTTGTCATTATGGAAGGTAGTTTGTCGTTGTGATTTATAGCACTCCAATGGACGGTTGCTTTGTCACTATGGAAGGTAGTCTGTTGTTAATATTTTTGTTACTTCAATGAGTGGTAGCCTTGTCATTATGGAAGGTAGTCTATTGTCGGGATTTTGGTTACTACAATGGATGGTAGCCTTGTTATTATGGAACACAATCTATTGTAGATATTTTTGTTACTCCAATGGATGGTCGCCTTGTAATTATGGAAGGTAGTATGTTATCTAGATTGTAGCCTTGTCATTATGGAAGGTAGTTTGTCGTTGTGATTTATGGCACTCCAATGGATGGTAGCCTTGTCACTATGGAAGGTAGTCTGTTCATATTTTTGTTACTCCAATGAGTGGTAGCCTTGTCATTATGGAAGGTAGTCTATTGTCGGGATTTTGGTTACTACAATGGATGGTAGCCTTGTCATTATGGAACACAGTCTATTGTAGATATTTTTGTTACTCCAATGCATGGTAGCCTTGTCATTATGGAAGGTAGTCTGTTGTTGAGATTTTTGTTTCTCCAATGGATGGTAGCATTATCATTATGGAAGGTAGTCTGTTGTCGAGATTTTTGTTACTACAATGGATGGTAGCCTTGTCATTATTGAAGGTAGTTTAATGTCAAGATTTTTGTTACTCCAATGGATGGTAGCCTTCTCATTATGGAAGGTAGTCTATTGTCGAGATTTTTGTTATTCCATTGGATGGTAGCCTTGTCATTATGGAAGGTAGTCTGTTGTCGAGATTTTTGTTACTCAAATGGATGCTAGCCTTGTCATTATGGAACATAGTCTATTGTCGATGTTTTGTTACTCCAATGGATGGTATCCTTGTCATTATGGAAGGTAGTTTTTTGTTGAGATTTTTGTTATTCCAATGGATGGTAGCCTTTTCATTATGGAAGGTAGTATGTTGTCGATATTTTTGTTACTCCAATGGATGGTAGCCTTGTCATTATGGAAGGTAGTCTGTTGTCCAGATTATTGTTACTTCAATGTATGGTAGCCTTGTCCTTATGGAAGGTAGTTTGTTGTCGAGATTTTTGTTACTCCAATGGATGTTAGCCTTGTCATTATAGAAGGTAGTCTGTCGTTGTGATTTATGTCACTCCTATTGGTGGTAGCCTTGTCACTGTGAATGGTAGTTTATGGTTCATATTTTTGTTACTCCAATGGATGGTAGCCTTGTCATTATGGAAGGTAGTCTATTGTCGATATTTTTGTTATTCCAATGGATGGTAGCCTTGTCATTATGGAAGGTTGTCTGTTCTCGAGATTTTTGTTACTCTACTGGATGGTAGCCTTGTCATTATGGGAGGCAGTCTATTTTCGAGATTTTGGTTACTCCAATGGATGGTAGACATGTCATTATGGAAGGTAGTTTGTCTTTGTGATTTATGGCACTCCAATGGATGGTTTCCTTGTCACTATGGAAGGTAGTCTGTTGTTCATATTTTTGTTACTTCAATGAGTGGTAGCCTTGTCATTATGGAAGGTAGTCTATTGTCGGGATTTTGGTTACTACAATGGATGGTAGCCTTGTCATTATGGAACACAATCTATTGTAGATATTTTTGTTACTCCAATGGATGGTAGCCTTGTCATTATGGAAGGTAGTTTATTATCGAGATTTTTGTTACTCCAATGGATGGTAGCATTATCATTATGGAAGGTAGTCTGTTGTCGAGAATTTTGTTAATACAATGGATGGTAGCCTTGTCATTATGGAAGGTAGTCTATTGTCATGATTTTTGTTACTACAATGGATGGTAGCCTTATCTTTATGGAAGGTAGTCTATTGTCATGATTTTTGTTACTCCAATGGATGGCAGCTTTGTCATTATGGAAGGTAGTTTGTTGTCAATATTTTTGTTATTCCAATGGATGGTAGCCTTGTCATTATGGAAGGTAGTCTATTGTTGAGATTTTTGTTACTTCAATGGATGGTAGCCTAGTCATTATGGAAGGTAGTTTGTTGTCCGGATTTTTGTTACTCCGATGGATGATAGCCTTGTCATTATGGAAGGTAGTATATCGTTGTTATTTCTATCACTCCAATGGATGGTGGCCTTGTCACTATGGAAGGTAGTTTGTTTTTCATATTTTTGTTACTCCAATGGATGGTATCCTTGTCATTACGGAAGGTAGTTTATTGTCGAGATTTTTGTTACTCTACTGGATGGTAGCCTTGTCATTATGGATGGTAGTCTCTTTTCTAGATTTTTGTTACTCCAATGGATGGTAGCCTTGTTATTATGGAAGGTAGTCTACGATCGACATTTTTGTTACTACAATGGATGGTAGCCTTGTCATTATGGAAGGTAGTCTGTTGTCGAGATTTTGGTTACTACAATGGATGGTAGCCTTGTAATTATGGGAGGTAGTCAGTTGTCGAGATTTTTGTTACTCCAATGGATGGTAGCATTATCATTATGGAAGGTAGTCTGTTGTCGATATCTTTGTGTCTCCAATGGATGGTATCCTAGTCATTATGGAAGGTAGTAGGTTGTCGAGATTTTTGGTACTCCAATTGATGGTTGCATTATCATTATGGAAGGTAGTCCGTTGTTGATATCTTTGTTACTCCAATGGATGGTATCCTAGTCATTATGGAAGGTAGTCTGTTGTCGAGATTTTTGTTACTCCAATGGATGGTAGCCTTGTCTTTATAGAAGGTAGTCTATTGTCGATATTTTTGTTACTCCAATGGATGATATCATTGTCATTATGGATGGTAGTTTGTTGTCGATAATTTTGTTACTCCAATGGATGGTAGCCTTGTCATTATGTAATGTAGTCTGTTGTCGATGTTTTTGTTACTCCAATGGATGGTAGCCTTGTCATTATGGAAGGTAGTGTGTTGTCAATATTTTTTTTATTCCAATGGATGGTAGCCTTGTCATTATGGAAGGTAGTCTATTGTCAATATTTTTGTTACTCCAATGGATGGTATCCTTGTCATTATGGAAGGTAGTCTGTTGTCGAGATTTTTGTTAATCCAATGGATGGTAGCCTTGCCATTATGGAAGGTAGTTTGTTGTCGAGATCTTTGTTACTCTAATGGATGGTAGCCTTGTCATTATGGAAGGTTGTTTGTCATTTTTATTTCTGTCACTCTAATGGATGGTTGCCTTGTCATTATGGAAGGTAGTTTGTTGTCGAGATTTTTGTTATTCCAATAGATGGTATCCTTGTCATTATTGAAGGTAGTCTATTGTCAATATTTTGGTTACTCCAATGGATGGTAGACTTATCATTAGGGAAGGTAGTCTGTTGTCGTGATTTTTGTTATTCCAATGGATGGTAGCCTTGTCATTATGGAAGGTAGTCTGTTGTCGAGATTATTGTTATTTCAATGGATGGTAGCCTTGTCATTATGGAATGTAGTCTGTTATCGATAATTTTTTTACTCCAATGGATGGTAGCCTTGTCATTATGGAACTTAGTCTGGTGTCGATGTTTTTGTTATTCCAATGGATGGTAGCCTTGTCATTATGGAAGGTAGTCTATTATCGAGATTTTTGTTATTCCAATGGATGGTAGCCTTGTCATTATGGAAGGTAGTCTGTTGTCAATATATTTGTTACTCCAATGGATGATATCCTTGTCATTATGGAAGGATGTTTGTTGTAGAGATTTTTGTTACTCCAATGGATGGTAGCCTTGTCTTTATAGAAGGTAGTCTGTTGTCGAGATTTTTGTTACTCCAATGGATGGTATCATTGTCATTATGGATGGTTGTCTAATGTCGATAATTTTTTTACTCCAATGGATGGTAGCCTTGTCATTATGGAAAATAGTCTGTCGTTGATGTTTTTGTTATTCCAATGGATGGTAGCCTTATAATTATGGAAGGTAGTCTGTTGTCGAGATTTTTATTATTCCAATGGATGGTAGACTTCTATTTATGGAAGGTAGTCTGTTATCAATATTTTTGTTACTCCAATGGATGGTATCCTTGTCATTATGGAAGGTAGTCCGATGTCGATATCTTTGTTACTCCAATGGATGGTATCCTAGTCATTATGGAAGGTAGTCGGTTGTCGAGATTTTTGTTACTCCAATGGATATTTGCATTATCATTATGGAAGGTAGTCCGTTGTCGATATATTTGTTACTCCAATGGATGGTATCCTAGTCATTATTGAAGGTAGTCTGTTGTCAAGATTTTTGTTACTCCAATGGATGGTAGCCTTGTCATTATAGAAGGTAGTCTATTGTTGATATTTTTGTTACTCCAATGGATGGTATCATTGTCATTATGGATGGTAGTTTGTTGTCGATAATTTTGTTACTCCAATGGATGGTAGCCTTATCATTATGGAATGTAGTCTGTTGTCGATGTTTTTGTTAATCCAATGGATGGTAGCCTTGTCATTATGGAAGGTAGTCTATTGTCGAGATTTTTGTTATTCCAATGGATGGTAGCCTCGTCACTATGAAACGTAGTCTGTTGTCGATGTTTTTGTTATTCCAATGGATGGTAGCCTTGTCATTATGGAAGGTAGTTTGTTGTCGAGATTTTTGTTATTCCAATGGATGGTAGCGTTGTCATTATGGAAGGTAGTCTATTGTCGAAATCTTTGTTACTCCAATGGATGGTATCCTTCTCATTATGGAAGGTAGTCTGTTGTCGAGATTTTTGTTACTCCAATGGATGGTAGCCTTGTCTTTATAGAAGGTGGTCTGTTGTCGAGATTTTTGTTACTCCAATGGATGGTATCATTGTCATTATGGATGGTTGTCTGTTGTCGATAATTTTTTTACTCTAATGGATGGTATCCTTGTCATTATGGAAGGTAGTCTGTTGTCGAGATTTTTGTTACTCCAATGGATGGTAGACTTATCATTAGGGAAGGTAGTCTGTTGTTGTGATTTTTGTTATTCCAATGGATGATAGCCTTGTCATTATGGAAGGTAGTCTGTTGTCGAGATTTTTGTTATTTCAATGAATGGTAGCCTTATCATTATGGAATGTAGTTTGTTGTCGAGATTTTTGTTACTCCAATGGATGCTAGCCTTATCACTATGGAAGGTAGTTTGTTGTTCATATTTTATTTACTCCAATGGATGGTAGCCTTGTCAATATGGAAGGTAGTCTATTGTCGAGAAATTTTTTACTCCAATGGATGGTAGCCTTGTCATTATGGAAGGTAGTTTGTTGTTGAGATTTTTGTTACTCCAATGGATGCTAGCCTTGTCATTATGGAAGGTAGTATGTCGTTGTGATTTATGTCACTCCAATGGATGGTAGCCTTGTCACTATGGAAGGTAGTCTGTTGTTCATATTTTTGTTACTCCAATGGATGGTAGCCTTGTCATTATGGAAGGTTATCTATTGTCGATATTTTTGTTACTCCAATGAATGGTAGCGTTTTCATTGTGGAAGGTAGTCTGTTGTCGAGATTTTTTTTAATTCAATGGATGGTAGCCTTGTCATTATGGAAGGTAGTTTGTTGTCGAGATTTTTGTTACTCCAATGGATGCTAACCTTGTCATTATGGAAGGTAGTCTGTCGTTGTGATTTATGTCACTCCAATGGATGGTAGCCTTGTCACTATGGAAGGAAGTCTATTGTTCATATTTTTGTTACTCCAATGGATGGTAGCCTTGTCATTATGGAAGGTTATCTATTGTCAATGTTACTCCAATGGATGGAAGCCTTGTCATTATGGAAGGTTGTCTGTTGTCGACATTTTTTTTATTCTAATGGATGGTAGCCTTTTCATTATGGAAGGTAGTTTGTTTTCGAGATTTTTGTTAGTCCAATGGATGGTAGCCTTGTCATTACGGAAGGTAGTCTATTGTCGATATTTTTGTTACTCCAATGGATGGTAGCCTTGTCATTATGGAACATAGTCTGTTGTCGATGTTTTTGTTACTCCAATGGATGGTAGCCTTGTCATTATGGAAGGTAGTCAGTTTTCTAGAATTTTGTGACTCCAATGGATGGTAGCCTTTTCATTATGGAACGTAGTTTGTTGTCGATGTTTTTGTTAATCTAATGGATGGCATCTTTGTCATTATGGAAGGTAGTTTGTTGTCGGTATTTTTGTTATTCCAATGGATGGTAGCCTTGTCATTATGGAAGGTAGTCTATTGTTGAGATTTTTGTTACTTCAATGGATGGTAGCCTAGTCATTATGGAAGATAGTTTGTTGTCAGGATTTTTGTTACTCCGATGGATGATAGCCTTGTCATTATGGAAGGTAGTCTATCGTTGTGATTTCTATCACTCCAATGGATGGTGGCCTTGTCACTATGGAAGGTAGTTTGTTTTTCATATTTTTGTTACTCCAATGGATGGTAGCCTTGTCATTATGGAAGGTAGTTTATTGTCGAGATTTTTGTTACTCTACTGGATGGTAGCCTTGTCATTATGGATGGTAGTCTGTTTTCTATATTTTTATTACTCCAATGGATGGTAGCCTTGTTATTATGGAAGGTAGTTTGCGGTCGACATTTTTGTTACTACAATAGATGGTAGCCTTGTCATTATGGAAGGTAGTATGTTGTCGAGATTTTGGTTACTACAATGGATGGTAGCCTTGTAATTATGGGAGGTAGTCAGTTGTCGAGATTTTTGTTACTCCAATGGATGGTAGCATTATCATTATGGAAGGTAGTCTGTTGTCGATATCTTTGTGTCTCCAATGGATGGTATCCTAGTCATTATGGAAGGTAGTAGGTTGTCGAGATTTTTGGTACTCCAATGGATGGTTGCATTATCATTATGGAAGGTAGTCCGTTGTTGATATCTTTGTTACTCCAATGGATGGTATCCTAGTCATTATGGAAGGTAGTCTGTTGTCGAGATTTTTGTTACTCCAATGGATGGTAGCCTTGTCGTTATAGAAGGTAGTCTATTGTTGATATTTTTGTTACTCCAATTGATGGTATCATTGTCTTTATGGATGGTAGTTTGTTGTCGATAATTTTGTTACTCCAATGGATGGTAGCCTTGTCATTATGGAATGTAGTCTGTTGTCGATGTTTTTGTTAATCCAATGGATGGTAGCCTTGTCATTATGGAAGGTAGTTTGTTGTCGAGATTTTTGTTATTCCAATGGATGGTAGCGTTGTCATTATGGAAGGTAGTTTATTGTCAATATATTTGTTACTCCAATGGATGGTATCCTTCTCATTATGGAAGGTAGTCTGTTGTCGAGATTTTTGTTACTCCAATGGATGGTAGCCTTGTCTTTATAGAAGGTGGTCTGTTGTCGAGATTTTTGTTACTCCAATGGATGGTATCATTGTCATTATGGATGGTTGTCTGTTGTTGATAATTTTTTTACTCTAATGGATGGTATCCTTGTCATTATGGAAGGTAGTCTGTTGTCGAGATTTTTGTTACTCCAATGGATGGTAGACTTGTCATTAGGGAAGGTAGTCTGTTGTTGTGATTTTTGTTATTCCAATGGATGATAGCCTTGTCATTATGGAAGGTAGTCTGTTGTCGAGATTTTTGTTATTTCAATGAATGGTAGCCTTGTCATTATGGAATGTAGTTTGTTGTCGAGATTTTTGTTACTCCAATGGATGCTAGCCTTATCACTATGGAAGGTAGTTTGTTGTTCATATTTTATTTACTCCAATGGATGGTAGCCTTGTCAATATGGAAGGTAGTCTATTGTCGAGATATTTTTTACTCCAATGGATGGTAGCCTTGTCATTATGGAAGGTAGTTTGTTGTTGAGATTTTTGTTACTCCAATGGATGCTAGCCTTGTCATTATGGAAGGTAGTCTGTCGTTGTGATTTATGTCACTCCAATGGATGGTAGCCTTGTCACTATGGAAGGAAGTCTATTGTTCATATTTTTGTTACTCCAATGGATGGTAGCCTTGTCATTATGGAAGGTTATCTATTGTCGATGTTACTCCAATGGATGGAAGCCTTGTCATTATGGAAGGTTGTCTGCTGTCGAGATTTTTTTTATTCTAATGGATGGTAGCCTTTTCATTATGGAAGGTAGTCTGTTTTCGAGATTTTTGTTAGTCCAATGGATGGTAGCCTTGTCATTACGGAAGGTAGTCTATTGTCGATATTTTTGTTACTCCAATGGATGGTAGCCTTGTCATTATGGAACATAGTCTGTTGTCGATGTTTTTGTTACTCCAATGGATGGTAGCCTTGTCATTATGGAAGGTAGTCAGTTTTCTAGAATTTTGTGACTCCAATGGATGGTAGCCTTTTCATTATGGAACGTAGTTTGTTGTCGATGTTTTTGTTAATCTAATGGATGGCATCTTTGTCATTATGGAAGGTAGTTTGTTGTCGGTATTTTTGTTATTCCAATGGATGGTAGCCTTGTCATTATGGAAGGTAGTCTATTGTTGAGATTTTTGTTACTTCAATGGATGGTAGCCTAGTCATTATGGAAGGTAGTTTGTTGTCAGGATTTTTGTTACTCCGATGGATGATAGCCTTGTCATTATGGAAGGTAGTCTATCGTTGTGATTTCTATCACTCCAATGGATGGTGGCCTTGTCACTATGGAAGGTAGTTTGTTTTTCATATTTTTGTTACTCCAATGGATGGTAGCCTTGTCATTACGGAAGGTAGTTTATTGTCGAGATTTTTGTTACTCTACTGGATGGTAGCCTTGTCATTATGGATGGTAGTCTGTTTTCTATATTTTTATTACTCCAATGGATGGTAGCCTTGTTATTATGGAAGGTAGTTTGCGGTCGACATTTTTGTTACTACAATAGATGGTAGCCTTGTCATTATGGAAGGTAGTCTGTTGTCGAGATTTTGGTTACTACAATGGATGGTAGCCTTGTAATTATGGGAGGTAGTCAGTTGTCGAGATTTTTGTTACTCCAATGGATGGTAGCATTATCATTATGGAAGGTAGTCTGTTGTCGATATCTTTGTGTCTCCAATGGATGGTATCCTAATCATTATGGAAGGTAGTAGGTTGTCGAGATTTTTGGTACTCCAATGGATGGTTGCATTATCATTATGGAAGGTAGTCCGTTGTTGATATCTTTGTTACTCCAATGGATGGTATCCTAGTCATTATGGAAGGTAGTCTGTTGTCGAGATTTTTGTTACTCCAATGGATGGTAGCCTTGTCGTTATAGAAGGTAGTCTATTGTTGATATTTTTGTTACTCCAATTGATGGTATCATTGTCTTTATGGATGGTAGTTTGTTGTCGATAAT
This sequence comes from Vicia faba, assembly GCA_948472305.1. Classification (NCBI taxonomy): domain Eukaryota; kingdom Viridiplantae; phylum Streptophyta; class Magnoliopsida; order Fabales; family Fabaceae; genus Vicia; species Vicia faba. The sequence goes on from OX451739.1 coordinate 561,055,400, forward strand.
TTTGTTACTCCAATGGATGGTAGCCTTGTCATTATGGAATGTAGTCTGTTGTCGATGTTTTTGTTAATCCAATGGATGGTAGCCTTGTCATTATGGAAGGTAGTTTGTTGTCGAGATTTTTGTTATTCCAATGGATGGTAGCGTTGTCATTATGGAAGGTAGTTTATTGTCAATATATTTGTTACTCCAATGGATGGTATCCTTCTCATTATGGAAGGTAGTCTGTTGTCGAGATTTTTGTTACTCCAATGGATGGTAGCCTTGTCTTTATAGAAGGTGGTCTGTTGTCGAGATTTTTGTTACTCCAATGGATGGTATCATTGTCATTATGGATGGTTGCCTGTTGTTGATAATTTTTTTACTCTAATGGATGGTATCCTTGTAATTATGGAAGGTAGTCTGTTGTCGAGATTTTTGTTACTCCAATGGATGGTAGACTTATCATTAGGGAAGGTAGTCTGTTGTTGTGATTTTTGTTATTCCAATGGATGATAGCCTTGTCATTATGGAAGGTAGTCTGTTGTCGAGATTTTTGTTATTTCAATGAATGGTAGCCTTGTCATTATGGAATGTAGTTTGTTGTCGAGATTTTTGTTACTCCAATGGATGCTAGCCTTATCACTATGGAAGGTAGTTTGTTGTTCATATTTTATTTACTCCAATGGATGGTAGCCTTGTCAATATGGAAGGTAGTCTATTGTCGAGATATTTTTTACTCCAATGGATGGTAGCCTTGTCATTATGGAAGGTAGTTTGTTGTTGAGATTTTTGTTACTCCAATGGATGCTAGCCTTGTCATTATGGAAGGTAGTCTGTCGTTGTGATTTATGTCACTCCAATGGATGGTAGCCTTGTCACTATGGAAGGTAGTCTATTGTTCATATTTTTGTTACTCCAATGGATGGTAGCCTTGTCATTATGGAAGGTTATCTATTGTCGATGTTACTCCAATGGATGGAAGCCTTGTCATTATGGAAGGTTGTCTGTTGTCGAGATTTTTTTTATTCTAATGGATGGTAGCCTTTTCATTATGGAAGGTAGTCTGTTTTCGAAATTTTTGTTAGTCCAATGGATGGTAGCCTTGTCATTACGGAAGGTAGACTATTGTCGATATTTTTGTTACTCCAATGGATGGTAGCCTTGTCATTATGGAACATAGTCTGTTGTCGATGTTTTTGTTACTCCAATGGATGGTAGCCTTGTCATTATGGAAGGTAGTCTGTTTTCTAGAATTAATGACTCCAATGGATGGTAGCCTTTTCATTATGGAACGTAGTCTATTGTCGATGTTTTTGTTAATCTAATGGATGGCAGCTTTGTCATTATGGAAGGTAGTTTGTTGTCGGTATTTTTGTTATTCCAATGGATGGTAGCCTTGTCATTATGGAAGGTAGTCTATTGTTGAGATTTTTGTTACTTCAATGGATGGTAGCCTAGTCATTATGGAAGGTAGTTTGTTGTCCGGATTTTTGTTACTCCGATGGATGATAGCCTTGTCATTATGGAAGGTAGTCTATCGTTGTGATTTCTATCACTCCAATGTATGGTGGCCTTGTCACTATGGAAGGTAGTTTGTTTTTCATATTTTTGTTACTCCAATGGAGGGTAGCCTTGTCATTACGGAAGGTAGTTTATTGTCGAGATTTTTGTTACTCTACTGGATGGTAGCCTTGTCATTATGGATGGTAGTCTGTTTTCTAGATTTTTATTACTCCAATGGATGGTAGCCTTGTTATTATGGAAGGTAGTCTGCGGTCGACATTTTTGTTACTACAATGGATGGTAGCCTTGTCATTATGGAAGGTAGTCTGTTGTCGAGATTTTGGTTACTACAATGGATGGTAGCCTTGTAATTATGGGAGGTAGTCAGTTGTCGAGATTTTTGTTACTCCAATGGATGGTAGCATTATCATTATGGAAGTTAGTCTGTTGTCGATATCTTTGTGTCTCCAATGGATGGTATCCTAGTCATTATGGAAGGTAGTAGGTTGTCGAGATTTTTAGTACTCCAATGGATGGTTGCATTATCATTATGGAAGGTAGTCCGTTGTTGATATCTTTGTTACTCCAATGGATGGTATCCTAGTCATTATGGAAGGTAGTCTGTTGTCGAGATTTTTCTTACTCCAATGGATGGTAGCCTTGTCATTATGGAAGGTAGTCTGTTGTCGATATTTTTGTTATTCCAATGGATGGTAGCCTTGTCATTATGGAAGGTAGTCTATTATCAATATTTTTGTTACTCCAATGGATGGTATCCTTGTCATTATGGAAGGTAGTCTGTTGTCGAGATTTTTGTTACTCCAATGGATGGTAGCCTTGTCATTATGGAAGGTAGTTTGTTGTCGAGATCTTTGTTACTCCAATGGATGGTAGTCTTGTCATTATGGAACGTAGTTTGTCATTGTTATTTCTGTCACTCTAATGGATGGTTGCGTTGTCATTATGGAAGGTAGTTTGTTGTCGAGATTTTTGTTATTCCAATAGATGGTATCCTTGTCATTATGGAAGGTAGTCTATTGTCAATATTTTTGTTACTCCAATGGATGGTAGACTTATCATTAGGGAAGGTAGTCTGTTGTCGTGATTTTTGTTATTCCAATGGATGGTAGCCTTGTAATTATGGAAGGTAGTCTGTTGTCGAGATTATTGTTATTTCAATGGATGGTAGCCTTGTCATTATGGAATGTAGTCTGTTGTCGATAATTTTTTTACTCCAATGGATGGTAGCCTTCTCATATTGGAACTTAGTCTGGTGTCGATGTTTTTGTTATTCCAATGGATGGTAGCCTTGTCATTATGGAAGGTAGTCTATTATCGAGATTTTTGTTATTCCAATGGATGGTAGCCTTGTCATTATGGAAAGTAGTCTGTTGTCAATATATTTGGTACTCCAATGGATGATATCCTTGTCATTATGGAAGGTAGTTTGTTGTAGAGATTTTTGTTACTCCAATGGATGGTAGCCTTGTCTTTATAGAAGGTAGTTTGTTGTCGAGATTTTTGTTACTCCAATGGATAGTATCATTGTCATTATGGATGGTTGTTTGTTGTCGATAATTTTTTTACTCCAATGGATGGTAACCTTTTCATTATGGAACGTAGTCTGTCGTTGATGTTTTTGTTATTCCAATGGATGGTAGCCTTATCATTATGGAAGGTAGTCTCTTGTCGAGATTTTTGTTATTCCAATGGATGGTAGCCTTCTATTTATGGAAGGTAGTCTGTTATCAATATTTTTGTTACTCTAATGGATGGTATCCTTGTCATTATGGAAGGTAGTCCGTTGTCGATATCTTTGTTACTCCAATGGATGGTATCCTAGTCATTATGGAAGGTAGTCGGTTGTCGAGATTTTTGTTACTCCAATGGATGGTTGCATTATCATTATGGAAGGTAGTCCGTTGTCGATATATTTTGTACTCCAATGGATGGTATCCTAGTCATTATGGAAGGTAGTCTATTGTCAAGATTTTTGTTACTCCAATGGATGGTATCATTGTCATTATGGATGGTAGTTTGTTTTCGATAATTTTGTTACTCCAATGGATGGTAGCCTTGTCATTATGGAATGTAGTCTATTGTCGATGTTTTTGTTAATCCAATGGATGGTAGCCTTGTCATTATAGAAGGTAGTCTATTGTCGAGATTTTTGTTATTCCAATGGATGGTAGCCTCGTCACTATGAAACGTAGTCTGTTGTCGATGTTTTTGTTATTCCAATGGATGGTAGCCTTGTCATTATGGAAGGTAGTTTGTTGTCGAGATTTTTGTTATTCCAATGGATGGTAGCGTTGTCATTATGGAAGGTAGTCTGTTGTCAATATATTTGTTACTCCAATGGATGGTATCCTTCTCTTTATGGAAGGTAGTCTGTTATCAATATTTTTGTTACTCCAATGGATGGTATCCTTGTCATTATGGAAGGTAGTCCATTGTCGATATCTTTGTTACTCCAATGGATGGTATCCTAGTCATTATGGAAGGTAGTCGATTGTCGAGATTTTTGTTACTCCAACGGATGGTTGCATTATCATTATGGAAGGTAGTCCGTTGTCGATATATTTGGTACTCCAATGGATGGTATCCTATTCATTATGGAAGGTAGTCTGTTGTCAAGATTTTTGTTAGTCCAATGGATGTTAGCCTTGTCGTTATAGAAGGTAGTCCTTTGTTGAGATTTTTGTTACTCCAATGGATGGTATCATTGTCATTATGGATGGTAGTTTGTTGTCGATAATTTTGTTACTCCAATGGATGGTAGCCTTGTCATTATGGAATGTAGTCTGTTGTCGATGTTTTTGTTAATCCAATGGATGGTAGCCTTGTCATTATAGAAGGTAGTCTATTGTCGAGATTTTTGTTATTCCAATGGATGGTAGCCTCGTCACTATGTAACGTAGTCTGTTGTCGATGTTTTTGTTATTCCAATGGATGGTAGCCTTGTCATTATGGAAGGTAGTTTGTTGTCGAGATTTTTGTTATTCCAATGGATGGTAGCGTTTTCATTATGGAAGGTAGTCTGTTGTCAATATATTTGTTACTCCAATGGATGGTATCCTTCTCATTATGGAAGGTAGTCTATTGTCGAGATTTTTGTTAATCCAATGAATGGTAGCCTTGTCTTTATAGAAGGTGGTCTGTTGTCGAGATTTTTGTTACTCCAATGGATGGTATCATTGTCATTATGGAAGGTTGTCTGTTGTCGATAATTTTTTTACTCTAATGGATGGTATCCTTGTCATTATGGAAGGTAGTCTGTTGGAGATATTTTTTTTACTCCAATGGATGGTAGACTTATCATTAGGGAAGGTAGTCTATTGTCGTGATTTTTGTTATTCCAATGGATGATAGCCTTGTTATTATGGAAGGTAGTCTGTTGTCGAGATTTTTGTTATTTCAATGAATGGTAGCCTTGTCATTATGGAATGTAGTTTGTTGTCAAGATTTTTGTTACTCCAATGGATGCTAGCCTTGTCACTATGGAAGGTAGTTTGTTGTTCATATTTTTGTTACTCCAATGGATAGTAGCCTTGTCAATATGGAAGGTAGTCTATTGTCGAGATATTTTTTACTCCAATGGATGGTAGCCTTGTCATTATGGAAGGTTGTCTGTTGTCGAGATTTTTGTTACTCCAATGGATGCTAGCCTTGTCTTTATGGAAGGTAGTCTGTTATCAATATTTTTGTTACTCCAATGGATGGTATCCTTGTCATTATGGAAGGTAGTCCGTTGTCGATATCTTTGTTACTCCAATGGATGGTATCCTAGTCATTATGGAAGGTAGTCGGTTGTCGACATTTTTGTTACTCCAATGGATGGTTGCATTATCATTATGGAAGGTAGTCCGTTGTCGATATATTTGTTACTCCAATGGATGGTATCCTAGTCATTATGGAAGGTAGTCTGTTGTCAAGATTTTTGTTACTCTAATGGATGGTAGCCTTGTGTTTATAGAAGGTAGTCTATTGTTGAGATTTTTGTTACTCCAATGGATGGTATCATTGTCATTAAGGATGGTAGTTTGTTGTCGATAATTTTGTTACTCCAATGGATGGTAGCCTTGTCATTATGGAATGTAGTCTGTTGTCGATGTTTTTGTTAATCCAATGGATGGTAGCCTTGTCATTATAGAAGGTAGTCTATTGTCAAGATTTTTGTTATTCCAATGGATGGTAGCCTCGTCACTATGAAACGTAGTCTGTTGTCCATGTTTTTGTTATTCCAATGGATGGTAGCCTTGTCATTATGGAAGGTAGTTTGTTGTCGAGATTTTTGTTATTCCAATGCATGGTAGCGTTGTCATTATGGAAGGTAGTTTGTTGTCAATATATTTGTTACACCAACGGATGGTATCCTTCTCATTATGGAAGGTAGTCTATTGTCGAGATTTTTGTTACTCCAATGGATGGTAGCCTTGTCTTTATAGAAGGTGGTCTGTTGTCGAGATTTTTGTTACTCCAATGGATGGTATCATTGTCATTATGGAAGGTTGTCTGTTGTCGATAATTTTTTTACTCTAATGGAAGGTATCCTTGTCATTATGGAAGGTAGTCTGTTGGAGATATTTTTGTTACTCCAATGGATGGTAGACTTATCATTAGGGAAGGTAGTCTGTTGTCGTGATTTTTTATTATTCCAATGGATGATAGCCTTGTCATTATGGAAGGTAGTCTGTTGTCGAGATTTTTGTTATTTCAATGAATGGTAGCCTTGTCATTATGGAATGTAGTTTGTTGTCGAGATTTTTGTTACTCCAATGGATGCTAGCCTTGTCACTATGGAAGGTAGTTTGTTGTTCATATTTTTGTTACTCCAATGGATAGTAGCCTTGTCAATATGGAAGGTAGTCTATTGTCGAGATATTTTTTACTCCAATGGGTGGTAGCCTTGTCATTATGGAAGGTTGTTTGTTGTTGAGATTTTTGTTACTCTAATGGATGGTAGCCTTGTCATTATGGAACGTAGTCTGTTTTCGAGATTTTTGTTACTCCAATGGATGGTAGCTTTGTCATTATGGAAGGTAGTCTATTGTCGAGATTTTTGTTACTACAATGGATGGTAGCCTTGTCATTATGGAAGGTAGTCTGTTGTCGAGATTTTGGTTACTAAAATGGATGGTATCCTTGTCATTATGGAAGGTAGTTTGTTGTCGAGATTTTTGTTACTCCAATGGATGGTAGACTTATCATTAGGGAAGGTAGTCTGTTGTCGTGATTTTTGTTATTCTAATGGATGATAGCCTTGTCATTATGGAAGGTAGTCTGTTGTCGAGATTTTTGTTATTTCAATGAATGGTAGCCTTGTCATTATGGAATGTAGTTTGTTGTCGAGATTTTTGTTACTCCAATGGATACTAGCCTTTTCATTATGGAATGTAGTTTGTTGTCAAGATTTTTGTTACTCCAATGGATGCTAGCCTTGTCACTATGGAAGGTAGTTTGTTGTTCATATTTTTGTTACTCCAATGGATAGTAGCCTTGTCAATATGGAAGGTAGTCTATTGTCGAGATATTTTTTACTCCAATGGATGGTAGCCTTGTCATTATGGAAGGTTGTCTGTTGTCGAGATTTTTGTTACTCCAATGGATGCTAGCCTTGTCTTTATGGAAGGTAGTCTGTTATCAATATTTTTGTTACTCCAATGGATGGTATCCTTGTCATTATGGAAGGTAGTCCGTTGTCGATATCTTTGTTACTCCAATGGATGGTATCCTAGTCATTATGGAAGGTAGTTGGTTGTCGAGATTTTTGTTACTCCAATGGATGGTTGCATTATCATTATGGAAGGTAGTCCGTTGTCGATATATTTGTTACTCCAATGGATGGTATCCTAGTCATTATGGAAGGTAGTCTGTTGTCAAGATTTTTGTTACTCCAATGGATGGTAGCCTTGTCATTATTGAGGTAGTCTATTGTTGAGATTTTTGTTACTCCAATGGATGGTATCATTGTCATTATGGATGGTAGTTTGTTGTCGATAATTTTGTTACTCCAATGGATGGTAGCCTTGTCATTATGGAATGTAGTCTGTTGTCGATGTTTTTGTTAATCCAATGGATGGTAGCCTTGTCATTATAGAAGGTAGTCTATTGTCGAGATTTTTGTTATTCCAATGGATGGTAGCCTCGTCACTATGAAACGTAGTCTGTTCTCCATGTTTTTGTTATTCCAATGGATGGTAGCCTTGTCATTATGGAAGGTAGTTTGTTGTCGAGATTTTTGTTATTCCAATGGATGGTAGCCTTGTCATTATGGAAGGTAGTCTGTTGTCAATATATTTGTTACTCCAATGGATGGTATCCTTCTCATTATGGAAGGTAGTCTATTGTCGAGATTTTTGTTACTCCAATGGATGGTAGCCTTGTCTTTATAGAATGTGGTCTGTTGTCGAGATTTTTGTTACTCCAATGGATGGTATCATTGTCATTATGGAAGGTTGTCTGTTGGAGATATTTTTGTTACTCCAATGGATGGTAGACTTATCATTAGGGAAGGTAGTCTGTTGTCGTGATTTTTTATTATTCCAATGGATGATAGCCTTGTCATTATGGAAGGTAGTCTGTTGTCGAGATTTTTGTTATTTCAATGAATGGTAGCCTTGTCATTATGGAATGTAGTTTGTTGTCGAGATTTTTGTTACTCCAATGGATGCTAGCCTTGTCACTATGGAAGGTAGTTTGTTGTTCATATTTTTGTTACTCCAATGGATAGTAGCCTTGTCAATATGGAAGGTAGTCTATTGTCGAGATATTTTTTACTCCAATGGATGGTAGCCTTGTCATTATGGAAGGTTGTTTGTTGTTGAGATTTTTGTTACTCTAATGGATGGTAGCCTTGTCATTATGGAACGTAGTCTGTTTTCGAGATTTTTGTTACTCCAATGGATGGTAGCTTTGTCATTATGGAAGGTAGTTTGTTGTCGAGATTTTTGTTACTACAATGGATGGTAGCCTTGTCATTATGGAAGGTAGTCTATTGTCGAGATTTTGGTTACTAAAATGGATGGTATCCTTGTCATTATGGAAGGTAGTCTGTTGTCGAGATTTTTGTTACTCCAATGGATGGTAGACTTATCATTAGGGAAGGTAGTCTGTTGTCGTGATTTTTGTTATTCCAATGGATGATAGCCTTGTCATTATGGAAGGTAGTCTGTTGTCGAGATTTTTGTTATTTCAATGAATGGTAGCCTTGTCATTATGGAATGTAGTTTGTTGTCGAGATTTTTGTTACTCCAATGGATACTAGCCTTTTCATTATGGAAGGTAGTTTGTCGTTGTGATTTTTATCACTCCAATGGATGGTAGCCTTGTCACTATGGAAGGTAGTTTGTTGTTCATATTTTTGTTACTCCAATGGATGGTAGCCTTGTCAATATGGAAGGTAGTCTATTGTCAAGATATTTTTTACTCCAATGGATGGTAGCCTTGTCATTATGGAAGGTTGTTTGTTGTTGAGATTTTTGTTACTCTAATGGATGGTAGCCTTGTCATTATGAAACGTAGTCTGTTTTCGAGATTTTTGTTACTCCAATGGATGGTAGCTTTGTCATTATGGAAGGTAGTCTATTGTCGAGATTTTTGTTACTACAATGGATGGTAGCCTTGTCATTATGGAAGGTAGTCTGTTTTCGAGATTTTGGTTACTACAATGGATGGTAGCCTTGTAATTATTGAAGGTAGTCAGTTGTCGAGATTTTTGTTACTCCAATGGATGGTAGCATTATCATTATGGAAGGTAGTCCTTTGTCGATATCTTTGTTACTCCAATGGATGGTATACTAGTCATTATGGAAGGTAGTCGGTTGAAGAGATTTTTGTTACTCCAATGGATGGTTGCATTATCATTATGGAAGGTAGTCCGTTGTCGATATTTTTGTTACTCCAATGGATGGTATCCTAGTCATTATGGAAGGTAGTCTATTGTCGAGATTTTTGTTACTCCAGTGGATGGTAGCCTTGTCTTTATAGAAGGTAGTTTGTTGTCGAGATTTTTGTTACTCCAATGGATGGTATCATTGTCATTATGGATGGTTGTCTGGTGTCGATAATTTTTTTACTCCAATGGATGGTAGCCTTGTCATTATGGAACGCAGTCTGTCGTCGATGTTTTTGTTATTCCAATGGATGGTAGCCTTATCATTATGGAAGGTAGTTTGTTGTCGAGATTTTTGTTATTCCAATGGATGGTAGCCTTGTCTTTATGGAAGGTAGTCTGTTATCAATATTTTTGTTACTCCAATGGATTGTATCCTTGTCATTATGGAAGGTAGCCCGTTGTCGATATCTTTGTTACTTCAATGGATGGTATCCTAGTCATTATGGAAGGTAGTCGGTTGTCGAGATTTTTGTTACTCCAATGGATGGTTGCATTATCATTATGGAAGGTAGTCCATTGTCGATATATTTGTTACTCCAATGGATGGTATCCTAGTCATTATGGAAGGTAGTCTGTTGTCAAGATTTTTGTTACTCCAATGGATGGTAGCCTTGTCGTTATAGAAGGTAGTCTATTGTTGAGATTTTTGTTACTCCAATGGATGGTATCATTGTCATTATGGATGGTAGTTTGTTGTCGATAATTTTGTTACTCCAATGGAGGGTAGCCTTGTCATTTTGGAATGTAGTCTGCTGTCGATGTTTTTGTTAATCCAATGGATGCTAGCCTTGTCATTATGCAAGGTAGTTTATTGTCGAGATTTTTGTTATTCCAATGGATGGTAGCCTCGTCACTATGAAACGTAGTTTGTTGTGAATGTTTTTGTTATTCAAATGGATGGTAGCCTTGTCATTATGGAAGGTAGTTTGTTGTCGATATTTTTGTTATTCCAATGGATGGTAGCGTTGTCATTATGGAAGGTAGTATGTTGTCAATATATTTGTTACTCCAATGGATGGTATCCTTCTCATTATGGAAGGTAGTCTATTGTCGAGATTTTTGTTACTCCAATGGATGGTATCATTGTCATTATGGATGGTTGTCTGTTGTCGATAATTTTTTTACTCTAATGGATGGTATCCTTGTCATTATGGAAGGTAGTCTGTTGTCGAGATTTTTGTTACTCCAATGGATGGTAGACTTATCATTAGGGAAGGTAGTCTGTTGTCGTGATTTTTGTTATTCCAATGGATGATAGCCTTGTCATTATGGAAGGTAGTCTGTTGTCGAGATTTTTGTTATTTCAATGAATGGTAGCATTGTCATTATGGAATGTAGTTTGTTGTCGAGATTTTTGTTACTCCAATGGATGCTAGCCTTTTCATTATGGAAGGTAGTTTGTCGTTGTGATTTTTATCACTCCAATGGATGGTAGCCTTGTCACTTTGGAAGGTAGCTTGTTGTTCATATTTTTGTTACTCCAATGGATGGTAGCCTTGTCAATATGGAAGGTAGTCTATTGTCGAGATATTTTTTACTCCAATGGATGGTAGCCTTGTCATTATGGAAGGTTGTTTGTTGTTGAGATTTTTGTTACTCTAATGGATGGTAGCCTTATCATTATGGAACGTAGTCTGTTTTCGAGATTTTTGTTACTCCAATGGATGGTAGCTTTGTCATTATGGAAGGTAGTCTATTATCGAGATTTTTGTTACTACAATGGATGGTATACTTGTCATTATGGAAGGTAGTCTGTTGTCGAGATTTTTGATACTAAAATGGATGGTAGACTTATCATTAGGGAAGGTAGTCTGTTGTAGTGATTTTTGTTATTCCAATGGATGATAGCCTTGTCATAATGGAAGGTAGTCTGTTGTCGAGATTTTTGTTATTTCAATGAATGGTAGCCTTGTCATTATGGAATGTAGTTTGTTGTCTAGATTTTTGTTACTCCAATGGATACTAGCCTTTTCATTTTGGAAGGTAGTTTGTCGTTGTGATTTTTATCACTCCAATGGATGGTAGCCTTTTCACTATGGAAGGTAGTTTGTTGTTCATATTTTTGTTACTCCAATGGATGGTAGCCTTGTCAATATGGAAGGTAGTCTATTGTCGAGATTTTTGTTACTCCAATGGATGGTAGCTTTGTCATTATGGAAGGTAGTCTATTGTCGAGATTTTTGTTACTCCAATGGATGGTAGCCTTGTCATTATGGAAGGTAGTCTGTTTTCGAGATTTTGGTTACTACAATGGATGGTAGCCTTGTAATTATTGAAGGTAGTCGGTTGTCGAGATTTTTGTTACTCCAACGGATGGTAGCATTATCATTATGGAAGGTAGTCCTTTGTCGATATCTTTGTTACTCCAATGGATGGTATACTAGTCATTATGGAAGGTAGTCGGTTATCGAGATTTTTGTTACTCCAATGGATGGTTGCATTATCATTATGGAAGGTAGTCCGTTGTCGATATTTTTGTTATTCCAATGGATGGTATCCTAGTCATTATGGAAGGTAGTTTGTTGTCGAGATTTTTGTTACTCCAATGGATGGTAGCCTTGTCTTTATAGAAGGTAATCTGTTGTCCAGATTTTTGTTACTCCAATTGATGGTATCATTGTCATTATGGATGTTAGTCTGTTGTCGATAATTTTTTTACTCAAATGGATGGTAGACTTGTCATTATGAAACGTAGTCTGTTGCCGATGTTTTTGTTATTCCAATGGATGGTAGCCTTGTCATTATGGAAGGTTGTCTGTTGTCGAGATTTTAGTTATTCCAATGGATGGTAGCCTTGTCATTATGGAAGGTAGTCTGTTGTCAATATATTTGTTGCTCCAATGGATGGTATCCTAGTCATTATGGAAGGTAGTTTGTTGTCGAGATTTTTGTTACTCCAGTGGATGGTAGCCTTGTCTTTATAGAAGGTAGTCTGTTGTCGAGATTTTTGTTACTCTAATGGATGGTATCATTGTCATTATGGATGGTTGTCTGTTGTCGATAATTTTTTTACTCCAATGGATGGTAGCCTTGTCATTATGGAACGTAGTCTGTCATCGATGTTTTTGTTATTCCAATAGATGGTAGCCTTATCATTATGGAAGGTAGTTTGTTGTCGAGATTTTTGTTATTCCAATGGATGGTAGCCTTGTCTTTATGGAAGGTAGTCTGTTATCAATATTTTTGTTACTCCAATGGATGGTATCCTTGTCATTATGGAAGGTAGTCCGTTGTCGATATCTTTGTTACTTCAATGGATGGTATCCTAGTCATTATGGAAGGTAGTCGGTTGTCGAGATTTTTGTTACTCCAATGGATGGTTGCATTATCATTATGGAAGGTAGTCCATTGTCGATATATTTGTTACTCCAATGGATGGTATCCTAGTCATTATGGAAGGTAGTCTGTTGTCAAGATTTTTATTACTCCAATGGATGGTAGCCTTGTCGTTATAGAAGGTAGTCTATTGTTGAGATTTTTGTTACTCCAATGGATGGTATCATTGTCATTATGGATGGTAGTTTGTTGTCGATAATTTTGTTACTCCAATGGATGGTAGCCTCGTCACTATGAAACGTAGTCTGTTGTCGATGTTTTTGTTATTCCAATGGATGGTAGCCTTGTAATTATGGAAGGTAGTTTGTTGTCGATATTTTTGTTATTCCAATGGATGGTAGCGTTGTCATTATGGAAGGTAGTCTGTTGTCAATATATTTGTTACTCCAATGGATGGTATCCTTCTCATTATGGAAGGTAGTCTATTGTCGAGATTTTTGTTACTCCAATAGATGGTAGCCTTGTCTTTATAGAAGGTAGTCTGTTGTCGAGATTTTTGTTACTCCAATGGATGGTATCATTGTCATTATGGATGGTTGTCTGTTGTCGATAATTTTTTTACTCTAATGGATGGTATCCTTGTCATTATGGAAGGTAGTTTGTTGTCGATATTTTTGTTACTCCAATGGATGGTAGACTTATCATTAGGGAAGGTAGTCTGTTGTCGTGATTTTTGTTATTCCAATGGATGATAGCCTTGTCATTATGGAAGGTAGTTTGTCGTTGTGATTTTTATCACTCCAATGGATGGTAGCCTTGTCACTATGGAAGGTAGTTTGTTGTTCGTATTTTTGTTACTCCAATGGATGGTAGCCTTATCAATATGGAAGGTAGTCTATTGTCGATATATTTTTTACTCCAATGGATGGTAGCCTTGTCATTATGGAAGGTTGTTTGTTATTGAGATTTTTGTTACTCTAATGGATGGTAGCCTTGTCATTATGAAACGTAGTCTGTTTTCGAGATTTTTGTTACTCCAATGGATGGTAGCTTTGTCATTATGGAAGGTAGTCTATTGTCGAGATTTTTGTTACTACAATGGATGGTAGCCTTGTCATTATGGAAGGTAGTCTGTTTTCGAGATTTTGGTTACTACAATTGATGGTAGCCTTGTAATTATTGAAGGTATTCAATTGTCGAGATTTATGTTACTCCAACGGATGGGAGCATTATCATTATGGAAGGTAGTCCTTTGTCGATATCTTTGTTACTCCAATGGATGGTATACTAGTAATAATGGAAGGTAGTCGGTTGTCGAGATTTTTGTTACTCCAATGGATGGTTGCATTATCATTATGGAAGGTAGTCCATTGTCGATATTTTTGTTATTCCAATGGATGGTATCCTAGTAATTATGGAAGGTAGTTTGTTGTCGAGATTTTTGTTACTCCAATGGATGGTAGCCTTGTCTTTATAGAAGGTAATATGTTGTCGAGATTTTTGTTACTCCAATGGATGGTATCATTGTCATTATGGATGTTAGTCTGTTGTCGATAATTTTTTTACTCAAATGGATGGTAGACTTGTCATTATGAAACGTAGTTTGTTGCCGATGTTTTTGTTATTCCAATGGATGGTAGCCTTGTCATTATGGAAGGTAGTCTGTTGTCGAGATTTTTGTTATTCCAATGGATGGTAGCCTTGTCATTATGGAAGGTAGTCTGTTGTCAATATATTTGTTGCTCCAATGGATGGTATCCTTGTCATTATGCAAGGTAGTCTGTTGTCGAGATTTTTGTTACTCCAATGGATGGTAGCCTTGTCTTTATAGAAGGTAGTATGTTGTCGAGATTTTTGTTACTCTAATGGATGGTATCATTGTCATTATGGATGGTAGTCTGTTGTCGATAATTTTTTTACTCTAATGGATGTTAGCCTTGTCATTATGAAACATAGTCTATTTTCGAGATTTTTGTTACTCCAATGGATGGTAGCTTTGTCATTATGGAAGGTAGTCTGTTGTCAAGATTTTTGTTAATACAATGGATGGTAGCCTTGTCATTATGGAAGGTAGTCTGTTGTCGAGATTTTGGTTACTACAATGGATGGTAGCCTTGTAAATATGGAAGGTAGTCGGTTGTCGAGATTTTTGTTACTCCAATGGATGGTAGCATTATCATTATGGAAGGAATTCCGTTGTCGATATCTTTGTTACTCTAATGGATGGTATACTAGTCATTATGGAAGGTAGTCGGTTGTCGAGATTTTTGTTACTCCAATGGATGGTTGCATTATCATTATGGAAGGTATTCCGTTGTCGATATCTTTGTTACTCCAATGGATGGTATCCTTGTCATTATGGAAGGTAATCTGTTGTCGAGATTTTTGTTACTCCAATGGATGGTAGCCTTGTCCTTATAGAAGGTAGTCTGTTGTCGAGATTCTTGTTGCTCCAATGGATAATATCATTGTCATTATGGATGGTTGTCTGTTGTCGATAATTTTTTTACTCCAATGGATGGTAGACTTGTCATTATGAAACGTAGTCTATTGTCGATATTTTTGTTATTCTAATGGATCGTAGCCTTATCATTATGGAAGGTAGTTTGTTGTCGAGATTTTTGTTATTCCAATGGATGGTAGCCTTGTCATTATGCAAGGTAGTCTGTTGTCAATATATTTGTTACTCCAATGGATGGTATCCTTGTCATTATGGAAGGTAGTCTGTTGTCGAGATTTTAGTTACTCCAATGGATGGTAGCCTTGTCATTATGGATGGTTGTCTATTGTCGATAATTCTTTTACTCCAATGGATGGTAGCCTTGTCATTATGGAAGGTAGTCCGTTGTCGATATTTTTGTTATTCCAATGGATGGTATCCTAGTCATTATGGAAGGTAGTTTGTTGTCGAGATTTTTGTTACTCCAATGGATGGTAGCCTTGTCTTTATAGAAGGTAATCTGTTGTCCAGATTTTTGTTACTCCAATTGATGGTATCATTGTCATTATGGATGTTAGTCTGTTGTCGATAATTTTTTTACTCAAATGGATGGTAGACTTGTCATTATGAAACGTAGTCTGTTGCCGATGTTTTTGTTATTCCAATGGATGGTAGCCTTGTCATTATGGAAGGTTGTCTGTTGTCGAGATTTTAGTTATTCCAATGGATGGTAGCCTTGTCATTATGGAAGGTAGTCTGTTGTCAATATATTTGTTGCTCCAATGGATGGTATCCTAGTCATTATGGAAGGTAGTTTGTTGTCGAGATTTTTGTTACTCCAGTGGATGGTAGCCTTGTCTTTATAGAAGGTATTCTGTTGTCGAGATTTTTGTTACTCTAATGGATGGTATCATTGTCATTATGGATGGTTGTCTGTTGTCGATAATTTTTTTACTCCAATGGATGGTAGCCTTGTCATTATGGAACGTAGTCTGTCATCGATGTTTTTGTTATTCCAATAGATGGTAGCCTTATCATTATGGAAGGTAGTTTGTTGTCGAGATTTTTGTTATTCCAATGGATGGTAGCCTTGTCTTTATGGAAGGTAGTCTGTTATCAATATTTTTGTTACTCCAATGGATGGTATCCTTGTCATTATGGAAGGTAGTCCGTTGTCGATATCTTTGTTACTTCAATGGATGGTATCCTAGTCATTATGGAAGGTAGTCGGTTGTCGAGATTTTTGTTACTCCAATGGATGGTTGCATTATCATTATGGAAGGTAGTCCATTGTCGATATATTTGTTACTCCAATGGATGGTATCCTAGTCATTATGGAAGGTAGTCTGTTGTCAAGATTTTTATTACTCCAATGGATGGTAGCCTTGTCGTTATAGAAGGTAGTCTATTGTTGAGATTTTTGTTACTCCAATGGATGGTATCATTGTCATTATGGATGGTAGTTTGTTGTCGATAATTTTGTTACTCCAATGGATGGTAGCCTCGTCACTATGAAACATAGTCTGTTGTCGATGTTTTTGTTATTCCAATGGATGGTAGCCTTGTAATTATGGAAGGTAGTTTGTTGTCGATATTTTTGTTATTCCAATGGATGGTAGCGTTGTCATTATGGAAGGTAGTCTGTTGTCAATATATTTGTTACTCCAATGGATGGTATCCTTCTCATTATGGAAGGTAGTCTATTGTCGAGATTTTTGTTACTCCAATAGATGGTAGCCTTGTCTTTATAGAAGGTAGTCTGTTGTCGAGATTTTTGTTACTCCAATGGATGGTATCATTGTCATTATGGATGGTTGTCTGTTGTCGATAATTTTTTTACTCTAATGGATGGTATCCTTGTCATTATGGAAGGTAGTTTTTTGTCGAGATTTTTGTTGCCCCAATGGATGTAGCCTTGTCATTATAGAAGGTAGTCTGTTGTCAATATTTTTGTTAATCCAATGAATGGTAGCCTTCTCGTTATGGAAGGTAGTTTTTTGTTTAGATTTCTATTACTCTAATGGATTTTAGCCTTGTCATTATGTAACGTAGTTTGTTGTTCAAATTCTTGTTATTACAATGGATGGTAGCCTTGTCATTATGGAAGGTATTCTTTTGTCGATCTTTTTGTTACTCCAATGGATGGTAGCCTTGTCATTATTGAAGGTAGTCTATTGTTGATATCTTTGTTACTCCAATGGATGATAGCCTTGTCCTTATGCAAGGTAGTCTATTGTCGAGATTTTTGTTATTCCAATAGATGGTAACCTTATCATTATGGAAGGTAGTCTTTTGTTGAGATTTTTGTTACTCCAATGGATGGTAGCCTTGTCATTATTGAAGGTAGTCTATTATCGATATCTTTGTTACTCCAATGGATGATAGCCTTGTCATTATGAAAGGTAGTCTATTGTCGAGATTTTTGTTACTCCAATGGTAGGTAGCCTTGTCATTAGGGAAGGTAGTTTGTTATCGATACCTTTGTTACTCCAATGGATGATAGCCTTGTCATTATGGAAGGTAGTCTGTTGTCGAGATTTGTGTTACTCCAATGGATGGAAGCCTTGTCATTATGGAAGGTAGTATTTCGTTGAGATTTATGTTACTCCAATGGATTGTATACTTGTCATTATGTAAGGTAGTCTGTTGTTCAAATTTTTGTTACTCCAATGGATGGTAGCCTTGTCATTATGGAAGGTAGTCTGTTGTCGAGATTTTTGTTATTCCAATTGGTGGTAACCTTGTAATTATGGAAGGTAGTATTTTGTCGAGATTTTTGTTACTCCAATGGATGGTAGCCTTGTCATTATTTAAGGTAGTCTATTGTCGATATCTTTGTTACTCTAATGGATGATAGCCTTGTCATTATGCAAGGTAGTCTGTTGTTCAGATTTTTGTTACTCCAATGGATGGTAGCCTTGTCATTATGGAAGGTAGTTTGTTGTCGAGATTTTTGTTACTCCAGTGGATGGTAGCCTTGTCTTTATAGAAGGTAGTCTGTTGTCGAGATTTTTGTTACTCTAATGGATGGTATCATTGTCATTATGGATGGTTGTCTGTTGTCGATAATTTTTTTACTCCAATGGATGGTAGCCTTGTCATTATGGAACGTAGTCTGTCATCGATGTTTTTGTTATTCCAATAGATGGTAGCCTTATCATTATGGAAGGTAGTTTGTTGTCGAGATTTTTGTTATTCCAATGGATGGTAGCCTTGTCTTTATGAAAGGTAGTCTGTTATCAATATTTTTGTTACTCCAATGGATGGTATCCTTGTCATTATGGAAGGTAGTCCGTTGTCGATATCTTTGTTACTTCAATGGATGGTATCCTAGTCATTATGGAAGGTAGTCGGTTGTCGAGATTTTTGTTACTCCAATGGATGGTTGCATTATCATTATGGAAGGTAGTCCATTGTCGATATATTTGTTACTCCAATGGATGGTATCCTAGTCATTATGGAAGGTAGTCTGTTGTCAAGATTTTTATTACTCCAATGGATGGTAGCCTTGTCGTTATAGAAGGTAGTCTATTGTTGAGATTTTTGTTACTCCAATGGATGGTATCATTGTCATTATGGATGGTAGTTTGTTGTCGATAATTTTGTTACTCCAATGGATGGTAGCCTCGTCACTATGAAACATAGTCTGTTGTCGATGTTTTTGTTATTCCAATGGATGGTAGCCTTGTAATTATGGAAGGTAGTTTGTTGTCGATATTTTTGTTATTCCAATGGATGGTAGCGTTGTCATTATGGAAGGTAGTCTGTTGTCAATATATTTGTTACTCCAATGGATGGTATCCTTCTCATTATGGAAGGTAGTCTATTGTCGAGATTTTTGTTACTCCAATAGATGGTAGCCTTGTCTTTATAGAAGGTAGTCTGTTGTCGAGATTTTTGTTACTCCAATGGATGGTATCATTGTCATTATGGATGGTTGTCTGTTGTCGATAATTTTTTTACTCTAATGGATGGTATCCTTGTCATTATGGAAGGTAGTTTGTTGTCGATATTTTTGTTACTCCAATGGATGGTAGACTTATCATTAGGGAAGGTAGTCTGTTGTCGTGATTTTTGTTATTCCAATGGATGATAGCCTTGTCATTATGGAAGGTAGTTTGTCGTTGTGATTTTTATCACTCCAATGGATGGTAGCCTTGTCACTATGGAAGGTAGTTTGTTGTTCGTATTTTTGTTACTCCAATGGATGGTAGCCTTATCAATATGGAAGGTAGTCTATTGTCGATATATTTTTTACTCCAATGGATGGTAGCCTTGTCATTATGGAAGGTTGTTTGTTATTGAGATTTTTGTTACTCTAATGGATGGTAGCCTTGTCATTATGAAACGTAGTCTGTTTTCGAGATTTTTGTTACTCCAATGGATGGTAGCTTTGTCATTATGGAAGGTAGTCTATTGTCGAGATTTTTGTTACTACAATGGATGGTAGCCTTGTCATTATGGAAGGTAGTCTGTTTTCGAGATTTTGGTTACTACAATTGATGGTAGCCTTGTAATTATTGAAGGTATTCAATTGTCGAGATTTATGTTACTCCAACGGATGGGAGCATTATCATTATGGAAGGTAGTCCTTTGTCGATATCTTTGTTACTCCAATGGATGGTATACTAGTCATAATGGAAGGTAGTCGGTTGTCGAGATTTTTGTTACTCCAATGGATGGTTGCATTATCATTATGGAAGGTAGTCCATTGTCGATATTTTTGTTATTCCAATGGATGGTATCCTAGTAATTATGGAAGGTAGTTTGTTGTCGAGATTTTTGTTACTCCAATGGATGGTAGCCTTGTCTTTATAGAAGGTAATATGTTGTCGAGATTTTTGTTACTCCAATGGATGGTATCATTGTCATTATGGATGTTAGTCTGTTGTCGATAATTTTTTTACTCAAATGGATGGTAGACTTGTCATTATGAAACGTAGTTTGTTGCCGATGTTTTTGTTATTCCAATGGATGGTAGCCTTGTCATTATGGAAGGTAGTCTGTTGTCGAGATTTTTGTTATTCCAATGGATGGTAGCCTTGTCATTATGGAAGGTAGTCTGTTGTCAATATATTTGTTGCTCCAATGGATGGTATCCTTGTCATTATGCAAGGTAGTCTGTTGTCGAGATTTTTGTTACTCCAATGGATGGTAGCCTTGTCTTTATAGAAGGTAGTATGTTGTCGAGATTTTTGTTACTCTAATGGATGGTATCATTGTCATTATGGATGGTAGTCTGTTGTCGATAATTTTTTTACTCTAATGGATGTTAGCCTTGTCATTATGAAACATAGTCTATTTTCGAGATTTTTGTTACTCCAATGGATGGTAGCTTTGTCATTATGGAAGGTAGTCTGTTGTCAAGATTTTTGTTAATACAATGGATGGTAGCCTTGTCATTATGGAAGGTAGTCTGTTGTCGAGATTTTGGTTACTACAATGGATGGTAGCCTTGTAAATATGGAAGGTAGTCGGTTGTCGAGATTTTTGTTACTCCAATGGATGGTAGCATTATCATTATGGAAGGAATTACGTTGTCGATATCTTTGTTACTCTAATGGATGGTATACTAGTCATTATGGAAGGTAGTCGGTTGTCGAGATTTTTGTTACTCCAATGGATGGTTGCATTATCATTATGGAAGGTATTCCGTTGTCGATATCTTTGTTACTCCAATGGATGGTATCCTTGTCATTATGGAAGGTAATCTGTTGTCGAGATTTTTGTTACTCCAATGGATGGTAGCCTTGTCCTTATAGAAGGTAGTCTGTTGTCGAGATTCTTGTTGCTCCAATGGATGATATCATTGTCATTATGGATGGTTGTCTGTTGTCGATAATTTTTTTACTCCAATGGATGGTAGCCTTGTCATTATGAAACGTAGTCTATTGTCGATATTTTTGTTATTCTAATGGATCGTAGCCTTATCATTATGGAAGGTAGTTTGTTGTCGAGATTTTTGTTATTCCAATGGATGGTAGCCTTGTCATTATGCAAGGTAGTCTGTTGTCAATATATTTGTTACTCCAATGGATGGTATCCTTGTCATTATGGAAGGTAGTCTGTTGTCGAGATTTTAGTTACTCCAATGGATGGTAGCCTTGTCATTATGGATGGTTGTCTATTGTCGATAATTCTTTTACTCCAATGGATGGTAGCCTTGTCATTATGGAAGGTAGTCCGTTGTCGATATTTTTGTTATTCCAATGGATGGTATCCTAGTCATTATGGAAGGTAGTTTGTTGTCGAGATTTTTGTTACTCCAATGGATGGTAGCCTTGTCTTTATAGAAGGTAATCTGTTGTCCAGATTTTTGTTACTCCAATTGATGGTATCATTGTCATTATGGATGTTAGTCTGTTGTCGATAATTTTTTTACTCAAATGGATGGTAGACTTGTCATTATGAAACGTAGTCTGTTGCCGATGTTTTTGTTATTCCAATGGATGGTAGCCTTGTCATTATGGAAGGTTGTCTGTTGTCGAGATTTTAGTTATTCCAATGGATGGTAGCCTTGTCATTATGGAAGGTAGTCTGTTGTCAATATATTTGTTGCTCCAATGGATGGTATCCTAGTCATTATGGAAGGTAGTTTGTTGTCGAGATTTTTGTTACTCCAGTGGATGGTAGCCTTGTCTTTATAGAAGGTAGTCTGTTGTCGAGATTTTTGTTACTCTAATGGATGGTATCATTGTCATTATGGATGGTTGTCTGTTGTCGATAATTTTTTTACTCCAATGGATGGTAGCCTTGTCATTATGGAACGTAGTCTGTCATCGATGTTTTTGTTATTCCAATAGATGGTAGCCTTATCATTATGGAAGGTAGTTTGTTGTCGAGATTTTTGTTATTCCAATGGATGGTAGCCTTGTCTTTATGGAAGGTAGTCTGTTATCAATATTTTTGTTACTCCAATGGATGGTATCCTTGTCATTATGGAAGGTAGTCCGTTGTCGATATCTTTGTTACTTCAATGGATGGTATCCTAGTCATTATGGAAGGTAGTCGGTTGTCGAGATTTTTGTTACTCCAATGGATGGTTGCATTATCATTATGGAAGGTAGTCCATTGTCGATATATTTGTTACTCCAATGGATGGTATCCTAGTCATTATGGAAGGTAGTCTGTTGTCAAGATTTTTATTACTCCAATGGATGGTAGCCTTGTCGTTATAGAAGGTAGTCTATTGTTGAGATTTTTGTTACTCCAATGGATGGTATCATTGTCATTATGGATGGTAGTTTGTTGTCGATAATTTTGTTACTCCAATGGATGGTAGCCTCGTCACTATGAAACATAGTCTGTTGTCGATGTTTTTGTTATTCCAATGGATGGTAGCCTTGTAATTATGGAAGGTAGTTTGTTGTCGATATTTTTGTTATTCCAATGGATGGTAGCGTTGTCATTATGGAAGGTAGTCTGTTGTCAATATATTTGTTACTCCAATGGATGGTATCCTTCTCATTATGGAAGGTAGTCTATTGTCGAGATTTTTGTTACTCCAATAGATGGTAGCCTTGTCTTTATAGAAGGTAGTCTGTTGTCGAGATTTTTGTTACTCCAATGGATGGTATCATTGTCATTATGGATGGTTGTCTGTTGTCGATAATTTTTTTACTCTAATGGATGGTATCCTTGTCATTATGGAAGGTAGTTTGTTGTCGATATTTTTGTTACTCCAATGGATGGTAGACTTATCATTAGGGAAGGTAGTCTGTTGTCGTGATTTTTGTTATTCCAATGGATGATAGCCTTGTCATTATGGAAGGTAGTTTGTCGTTGTGATTTTTATCACTCCAATGGATGGTAGCCTTGTCACTATGGAAGGTAGTTTGTTGTTCGTATTTTTGTTACTCCAATGGATGGTAGCCTTATCAATATGGAAGGTAGTCTATTGTCGATATATTTTTTACTCCAATGGATGGTAGCCTTGTCATTATGGAAGGTTGTTTGTTAATGAGATTTTTGTTACTCTAATGGATGGTAGCCTTGTCATTATGAAACGTAGTCTGTTTTCGAGATTTTTGTTACTCCAATGGATGGTAGCTTTGTCATTATGGAAGGTAGTCTATTGTCGAGATTTTTGTTACTACAATGGATGGTAGCCTTGTCATTATGGAAGGTAGTCTGTTTTCGAGATTTTGGTTACTACAATTGATGGTAGCCTTGTAATTATTGAAGGTATTCAATTGTCGAGATTTATGTTACTCCAACGGATGGGAGCATTATCATTATGGAAGGTAGTCCTTTGTCGATATCTTTGTTACTCCAATGGATGGTATACTAGTCATAATGGAAGGTAGTCGGTTGTCGAGATTTTTGTTACTCCAATGGATGGTTGCATTATCATTATGGAAGGTAGTCCATTGTCGATATTTTTGTTATTCCAATGGATGGTATCCTAGTAATTATGGAAGGTAGTTTGTTGTCGAGATTTTTGTTACTCCAATGGATGGTAGCCTTGTCTTTATAGAAGGTAATATGTTGTCGAGATTTTTGTTACTCCAATGGATGGTATCATTGTCATTATGGATGTTAGTCTGTTGTCGATAATTTTTTTACTCAAATGGATGGTAGACTTGTCATTATGAAACGTAGTTTGTTGCCGATGTTTTTGTTATTCCAATGGATGGTAGCCTTGTCATTATGGAAGGTAGTCTGTTGTCGAGATTTTTGTTATTCCAATGGATGGTAGCCTTGTCATTATGGAAGGTAGTCTGTTGTCAATATATTTGTTGCTCCAATGGATGGTATCCTTGTCATTATGCAAGGTAGTCTGTTGTCGAGATTTTTGTTACTCCAATGGATGGTAGCCTTGTCTTTATAGAAGGTAGTATGTTGTCGAGATTTTTGTTACTCTAATGGATGGTATCATTGTCATTATGGATGGTAGTCTGTTGTCGATAATTTTTTTACTCTAATGGATGTTAGCCTTGTCATTATGAAACATAGTCTATTTTCGAGATTTTTGTTACTCCAATGGATGGTAGCTTTGTCATTATGGAAGGTAGTCTGTTGTCAAGATTTTTGTTAATACAATGGATGGTAGCCTTGTCATTATGGAAGGTAGTCTGTTGTCGAGATTTTGGTTACTACAATGGATGGTAGCCTTGTAAATATGGAAGGTAGTCGGTTGTCGAGATTTTTGTTACTCCAATGGATGGTAGCATTATCATTATGGAAGGAATTCCGTTGTCGATATCTTTGTTACTCTAATGGATGGTATACTAGTCATTATGGAAGGTAGTCGGTTGTCGAGATTTTTGTTACTCCAATGGATGGTTGCATTATCATTATGGAAGGTATTCCGTTGTCGATATCTTTGTTACTCCAATGGATGGTATCCTTGTCATTATGGAAGGTAATCTGTTGTCGAGATTTTTGTTACTCCAATGGATGGTAGCCTTGTCCTTATAGAAGGTAGTCTGTTGTCGAGATTCTTGTTGCTCCAATGGATGATATCATTGTCATTATGGATGGTTGTCTGTTGTCGATAATTTTTTTACTCCAATGGATGGTAGCCTTGTCATTATGAAACGTAGTCTATTGTCGATATTTTTGTTATTCTAATGGATCGTAGCCTTATCATTATGGAAGGTAGTTTGTTGTCGAGATTTTTGTTATTCCAATGGATGGTAACCTTGTCATTATGCAAGGTAGTCTGTTGTCAATATATTTGTTACTCCAATGGATGGTATCCTTGTCATTATGGAAGGTAGTCTGTTGTCGAGATTTTAGTTACTCCAATGGATGGTAGCCTTGTCATTATGGATGGTTGTCTATTGTCGATAATTCTTTTACTCCAATGGATGGTAGCCTTGTCATTATGGAACGTAGTCTGTTGTCGATGTTTTTGTTATTCCAATGGATCGTAGCCTTATCATTATGGAAGGTAGTGTGTTGTCAAGATTTTTGTTATTCCAATGGATGGTAACCTTGTCTTTATGGAAGGTATTCTCTTGTCAAGATTTTTGTTACTCCAATGGATGGTAGCCTTGTCATTATGGAAGGTAGTTTTTTGTCGAGATCTTTGTTACTCCAACGGATGGTAGCCTTGTCATTATGGAAGGTAGTCTTTTCTCGAGATTTTTGTTATTCCAATAGATTGTATCCTTGTCATTATGGAAGGTAGGTTGTTGCCGAGATTTTTGTTACTCCAATGGATGGTATCCTTGTCATTATGGAAGGTAGTGTGTTTTTGAGAATTTTGTTACTCCAATGGATTGTAGCCTTGTCATTATGGAACATAGTCTATTGTCGATGTTTTTGTTACTCAAATGGATGGTAGCCTTGTCATTATGGAAGGTAGTCTGTTGTCGATATTTTTTTTACTCCGATGGAGGGTAGCCTTCTCATTATGGAATGTTGTTTGTTGTTGAGATGTTTGTTACTCTAATGGATGGTAGCATTGTCATTATGAAAGGTAGTCTGTTTTTGAGATTTTTGTTACTCCAATGGATGGTAGCATTGTCATTATGGAAGGTAGTTTGTTGTCGAGATTTTTGTTACTACAATGGATGGTAGCCTTGTCATTATGGAAGGTAGTTTATTGTCGAGATTTTGGTTACTACAATGGATGGTAGCCTTGTAATTATGGAAGGTAGTCGGTTGTCGAGATTTTTGTTACTCCAATGGATGGTAGCATTATCATTATGGAAGGTAGTCCGTTGTCGATATCTTTGTTACTCCAATGGATGGTATCCTTGTCATTATTGAAGGCAGTATGTTGTCGAGATTTTTGTTACTCCAATGGATGGTAGCCTTGTCTTTATAGAAGGTAGTCTGTTGTCGAGATTTTTGTTACTCCAATGGATGGTATCATTGTCATTATGGATGGTTGTCTATTGTCGATAATTCTTTTACTCCAATGGATGGTAGCCTTGTCATTATGAAACGTAGTCTGTTGTCGATGTTTTTATTATTCTAATGGACTGTAGCCTTATCATTATGGAAGGTAGTATGTTGTCGAGTTTTTGTTATTCCAATAGATGGTAGCCTTGTCTTTATGGAAGGTAGTCTGTTGTCAATATTTTTGTTACTCCAATGGATGGTATCCTTGTCATTATACAAGGTAGTCTGTTGTCGAGATTTTTGTTACTCCAATGGATGGTATCCTTGTCATTTTGGAAGGTAGTCTGTTGTCGAGATTTTTGTTACTCCAATGGATGGTAGCCTTGTCATTATGGAAGGTAGTTTGTTATCGAGATCTTTGTTACTCTAATGGATGGTAGCCTTGTCATTATGGAAGGTAGTTTTTCGTTGTGATTTCTGTCACTCTAATGGATGGTAGCCTTGTCATTAGGGAAGGTAGTTTGTTGTCGAGATTTTTGTTATTCCATTGGATGGTAGCCTTGTCATTATGGAAGGTAGTTTGGTGTCGAGATTTTTGTTATTCCATTGGATGGTATCCTTGTCATTATGGAAGGTTATCTGTTGTCGAGATTTTGGTTATTCCAATAGATGGTAGCCTTGTCATTATGGAAGGTAGTTTGTTGCCGAGATTTTTCTTTCTCCAATGGATGGTATCCTTGTCATTATGGAACGTAGTCTGTTGTCAATGTTTTTGTTACTCCAATGGATGATAGCCTTGTCGTTATAAAAGGTAGTTTGTTGTCGAGATTTTTGTTTCTTCAATGGATGGTATCATTGTCATTATAGATGATAGACTGTTGTCAATATTTTTGTTACTCCAATGGATGGTAGCCTTGTCATAATGGAAAGTAGTATGTTGTCGATGTTTTTGTTACTTCAATGGATGGTAGCCTAGTAATTATGGAAGGTCGTTTGTTGTCGAGATTTTTGTTACTCCAATGGATGGTAGCCTTGTCATTATGGAAGGTAGTTTGTTGTCGAGATCTTTGTTACTCTAATGGATGGTAGCCTTGTCATTATGGAAGGTAGTTTGTCGTTTTGTTTTCTGTCACTCTAACGGATGGTAGCCTTGTCATTAGGGAAGGTAGTTTGTTGTCGAGATTTTTGTTATTCCATTGGATGGTAGCCTTGTTATTATGGAAGGTAGTTTGTCGTTGTGATTTATGTCACTCTAATGGATGGTAGCCTTGTCATTAGGGAAGGAAGTTTATTGTCGAGATCTTTGTTATTCCAATAGATGGTATGCTTGTCATTACGGGAGGGGGTCTGTTGTCGACATTTTTGTTACTCCAATGGATGGTATCCTTATCATTATGGAAGGTAGTCTGTTGTCGAGATTTTTGTTACTCCAATGGATGGTAGACTTGTCATTATGGAAGGTAGTTGGTTGTCGAGATCTTTGTTACTCTAATGGATGGTAGCCTTGTCATTATGGAAGGTAGTTTGTCGTTGTGATTTCTGTCACTCTAAAGGATGGTAGCCTTGTCATTAGGGAAGGTAGTTTGTTGTCGAGATTCTTGTTATTCCATTGGATGGTAGCCTTGTCATTATGGAAGGTAGTTTGTTCTCAAGATTTTTGTTATTCCAATAGATGGTATTCTTGTCATTACGGGAGGTAGTCTGTTGTCGAGATTTTTGTTACTCCAATGGATGATATACTTATCATTATGGAAGGTAGTCTGTTGTCGATATTTTTGTTATTCCATTGGAAGGTAGCCTTGTCATTATGGAAGGTAGTCTGTTGCCGAGATTTTTCTTTCTCCAATGGATGGTATCCTTGTCATTATGGAATGTAGTCTGTTGTCGATGTTTTTGTCACTCCAATGGATGGTAGCCTTGTCATTATGGAAAGTAGTTTGTTGTCGAGATTTTGGTTACTCCAATGGATTCTAGCCTTGTCATTATAGAAGGTAGTCTGTCATAGTGATTTCTTTCACTCCAATGGATGGTAGCCTTGTCACTATGGAAGGTAGTCTGTTGTTCATATTTTGGTTACTCCAATGGACGGTAGCCTTGTCATTATTGAAGGTAGTCTATTGTCGATATTTTTGGTACTCCAATGGATGGTAGCCTTGTCATTATGGAAGGTTGTCTATTGTCGAGATTTTTGTTATTCCAATGGATGGTAGCCTTGTCATTATGGAAGGTAGTCTGTTGTCGATATTTTTGTAACTCCAATGGATGGTAGCTTTGTCATTATGGAAGGTATTATGTCGTCAAGATTTTTGTTAGTTCAATGGATGGTAGCATTGTCATTATGGAAGGTAGTTTGTTGTCGAGACTTTTGTTACTCCAATGGATGCAAGCTTTGTCATTATCGAAGGTAGTCTGTCGTTGTGATTTCTGTCACTCCAATGGATGGTAGCCTTGTCACTATGGAAGGTAGTCTGTTGTTCATATTTTTGTTACTCCAATGGAGGGTAGCCTTGTCATTATAGAAGGTAGTCTATTGTCGAGAATTTTGTTACTCCAATGGATGGTAGCCTTGTTATTAGGGAAGGTAGTTTGTTGTCGAGATTTTTTTTATTCCATTGGATGGTAGAATTGTCATTATGGAAGCTAGTTTGTTCTCGAGATTTTTATATTCTGATAGATGGTATCCTTGTCATTATGGAAGGTAGTCTGTTGTCGAGATTTTTGTTACTCCAATGGATGGTAGACTTATCATTATGGAAGGTTGTATGTTGTCGAGATTTTTGTTATTCCATTGGATGGTAGCCTTGTCATTATGGAAGGTTGTATTTTGTCGAGATTTTGTTTATTCCAATAGATGGTAGCCTTGTCATTATGGAAGTTAGTCTGTTGCCGAGATTTTTCTTTCTCCAATGGATGGTATCCTTGTCATTATGGAACGTAATCTGTTGTCGATGTTTTTGTTACTCCAATGGATGGTAGCCTTGTCGTTATAGAAGGTAGTTTGTTGTCGAGATTTTTGTTTCTTCAATGGATGGTATCATTGTCATTATGAATGGTAGTCTGTTGTCGATATTTTTGTTACTCCAATGGATGGTAGCCTTGTCATAATGGAACGTAGTCTATTGTCGATGTTTTTGTTACTTCAATGGATGGTAGCCTTGTAATTAGGGAAGGTCGTCTGTTGTCGAGATTTTTGTTATTCCAATTGATGGTAGCATTGTCATTACAGAAGGTAGTCTATTGTCAATATTTTTGTTACTCCAATAGATGGTATCCTTGTCATTATGGAAGGTAGTCTGTTGTCGAGATTTTTGTTACTCCAATGGATGGTAGCCTTGTCATTATGGAAGGTAGTTTGTTGTCGAGATCTTTGTTACTCTAATGGATGGTAGCCTTGTCATTGTGGAAGGTAGTTTGTCGTTGTGATTTCTGTCACTCTAATGGATGATAGCCTTGTCATTAGGGAAGGTAGTTTGTTGTCGAGATTTTTGTTATTCCATTGGATGGTAGCCTTGTCATTATGGAAGCTAGTTTGTTCTCGAGATTTTTTTATTCTGATAGATGGTATCCTTGTCATTATGGAAGGTAGTCTGTTGTCGAGATTTTTGTTACTCCAATGGATGGTAGACTTATCATTATGGAAGGTAGTATGTTGTCGAGATTTTTGTTATTCCATTGGATGGTAGCCTTGTCATTATGGAAGGTTGTATTTTGTCGAGATTTTGTTTATTCCAATAGATGGTAGCCTTGTCATTATTGAAGTTAGTCTGTTGCCAAGATTTTTCTTTCTCCAATGGATGGTATCCTTGTCATTATGGAACGTAATCTATTGTCGATGTTTTTGTTACTCCAATGGATGGTAGCCTTGTCGTTATAGAAGGTAGTTTGTTGTCGAGATTTTTGTTTCTTCAATGGATGGTATCATTGTCATTATGGATGGTAGTCTGTTGTCGATATTTTTGTTACTCCAATGGATGGTAGCCTTGTCATAATGGAACGTAGTCTATTGTCGATGTTTTTGTTACTTCAATGGATGGTAGCCTTGTAATTAGGGAAGGTCGTCTGTTGTCGAGATTTTTGTTATTCCAATTGATGGTAGCCTTGTCATTACGGAAGGTAGTCTATTGTCAATATTTTTGTTACTCCAATGGATGGTATCCTTGTCATTATGGAAGGTAGTCTGTTGTCGAGATTTTTGTTACTCCAATGGATGGTAGCCTTGTCATTATGGAAGGTAGTTTGTTGTCGAGATCTTTGTTACTCTAATGGATGGTAGCCTTGTCATTATGGAAGGTAGTTTCTCGTTGTGATTTCTGTCACTCTAAAGGATGGTAGCCTTGTCATTAGGGAAGGTAGTTTGTTGTCGAGATTTTTGTTATTCCATTAGATGGTAGCCTTGTCATTATGGAAGGTAGTTTGTTCTCGAGATCTTTGTTATTCCAATAGATGGTATCCTTGTCATTACGGAAGTTAGTCTGTTATCGAGATTTCTGTTACTCCAATGGATGGTAGACTTATCATTATGGAAGGTAGTATTTTGTCGAGATTTTTGTTATTCCATTGGAAGGTATCCTTGTCATAATGGAAGGTTGTCTGTTGTCGCGATTTTTGTTATTCTAATATATGGTAGCCTTGTCATTATGGAAGGTAGTCTCTTGACGAGATTTTTCTTTCTCCAATGGATGGTATCCTTGTCATTATGGAACATAGTCTGTTGTCGATGTTTTTGTTACTCCAATGGATGGTAGCCTTGTCATTATGGAAGGTAGTTTGTTGTCGAGATTTTTGTTACTCCAATGGATGCTAGCTTTGTCATTATATATGGTAGTCTTTCGTAGTGATTTCTGTCACTCCAATGGATGGTAGTCTGTTGTTCATATTTTTGTTACTCCAATGGAAGGTAGCCTTGTCATTATGGAAGGTAGTCTATTGTCGAGATTTTTGTTACTCAAATGGATGGTAGCCTTGTCATTATGAAAGGTTGTCTATTGTCGACATTTTTTTTACTCTAATGGATGGTAGCCTTGTTATTATGGAAGGTAGTATGTTTTCGAGATTTTTGTTATTCCAATGGATGGTAGCCTTGTCATTATGGAAGGTAGTCTGTTTTCGATATTTTTGTAACGCCAATGGATGGTAGCTTTGTCATTATGGAAGGTATTATGTCGTCAAGATTTTTGTTACTTCAATTGATGGTAGCCTTGTCATTATGGAAGGTAGTTTGTTGTCGAGATTTTTGTTACTCCAATGGATGCTAGCCTTGTCATTATGGAAGGTAGTCTGTCGTTGTGATTTCTGTCACTCCAATGGATGATAGCCTTGTCACTATGGAAGGTAGTCTGTTGTTCATCTTTTTGTTACTCCAATGGAAGGTAGCCTTGTCATTATAGAAGGTAGTCTATTGTCTAGATTTTTATTACTCCAATGGATGGTAGCCTTGTCATTATGGAAGGTTATTTGTTGTCGAGATTTTTGTTACTCTAATGGATGGTAGCCTTTTTATTATGGAAGGTAGTCTGTTTTCGAGATTTTTGTTACTCCAATGGATGGTAGCCTTGTAATTAGGGAAGGTTTTCTGTTGTCGCGATTTTTGTTACTCCAATGGATGGTAGCCTTGTCATTATGGAAGGTTGTCAATTGTCGAGATTTTTTTTACTCTAATGGATGGTAGCCTTGTTATTATGGAAGGGAGTCTGTTTTCGAGATTTTTGTTATTCCAATGGATGGTAGCCTTGTCATTATGGAAGGTAGTTTGTTGTCGATATTTTTGTAACTCCAATGGATGGTAGCCTTGTCATTATAGAAGGTAGTTTGTTGTCGAGATATTTGTTATTCTAATGGATGGTAGCCTTGTCATTATGGAAGGTAGTCTTTCGTCGAGATTTTTGTTACATCAATGGATGGTAGCCTTGTCATTATGGAAGGTAGTCTGTTGTCGATATTTTTGTTACTATAATGGATGGTAGCCTTGTCATTATGGAGGGTAGTCTGTTGTCGAGATTTTGGTTACTACAATGGATGGTTTCCTTGTCATTATGGAACATAGTCTATTGTAGAAATTTTTGTTACTCCAATGCATGGTAGCCTTGTCACTATGGAAGGTAGTTTGTTGTTCATATTTTTGTTACTCCAATGGATGCTAGCCTTGTCATTATGGAAGGTAGTCTATTGTCGAGATTTTTGTTACTCCATTGGATGGTAGCCATGTCATTATGGAAGGTTGTTTGTTGTCGAGACTTTTGTTACTCTAATGGATGGTAGCCTTATTATTATGGAAGGTAGTATGTTTTCAATATTTTTGTTATTCCAATGGATGGTAGCCTTGTTATTATGGAAGGTAGTTTGTTGTTGATATTTTTGTTACTCCAATGGATGGTAGCCTTGTCACTATGGTAGGTAGTCTATTGTAGATATTTTTGTTACTCCAATGCATGGTAGCCTTTTAATATGGAAGGTAGTCTGTTGTTCGTATTTTTGTTACTCCAATGGATGGTTGCCTTGTCATTATGGAAGGTAGTCTGTTGTCGAGATTTTGGTTACTCCAATGGATGGTAGCCTTGTCATTATGGAAGGTTGTCTGTTGTCGATATTTTTGTTTTTCTAATAGATGGTAGCCTTGTCATTATGGAACATAGTCTGTTGTCGATGTTTTTGTTACTCCAACGGATGGTAGCCTTGTCATTATGGAAGGTAGTCTATTGTCGAGATTTTTGTCATTCCAATGGATGGTAGCCTTGTCATGATGGAAGGTAGTCTGTTGTCGAGATTTTTGTTACTCCAATGGATGCTAGCCTTGTCATTAAGGAAGGTAGTTTGTTTTCGAGATTTTTGTTACTCCAATGGATGGTATGCTTGTATTTAGGGAAGGTAGTCTGTTATCATGATTTTTGTTACTATAATGGATAGTATCCTTGTCATTATGGAAGGTAGTCTGTTGTCGAGATTTTGGTTCCTACAATGGATGGATGCCTTGTCACTATGGAAGGTAGTCTTTTGTTCATATTTTTGTTACTCCAATGAATGGTAGCCTTATCACTATGGAAGGTAGTCTTTTGTTCATATTTTTGTTACTCCAATGAATGGTAGCCTTATCATTATGGAAGGTAGTCTATTGTCGATATTTTTGTTATTCCAATTGATGGTAGCCTTGTCATTATGGAAGGTTTTCTGTTGTCGCGATTTTTGTTACTCCAATGGATGGTAGCCTTGTCATTAGGGAAGGTAGTTTGTTGTCGAGATTTTTTTTATTCCATTGGATGGTAGCCTTGTCATTATGGAAGCTAGTTTGTTCTCGAGATTTTTATATTCTGATAGATGGTATCCTTGTCATTATGGAAGGTAGTCTGTTGTCGAGATTTTTGTTACTCCAATGGATGGTAGACTTACCATTATGGAAGGTAGTATGTTGTCGAGATTTTTGTTATTCCATTGGATGGTAGCCTTGTCGTTATAGAAGGTAGTTTGTTGTCGAGATTTTTGTTTCTCCAATGGATGGTAGCCTTGTCGTTATAGAAGGTAGTTTGTTGTCGAGATTTTTGTTTCTTCAATGGATGGTATCATTGTCATTATGAACGGTAGTCTGTTGTCGATATTTTTGTTACTCCAATAGATGGTAGCCTTTTCATAATGGAACGTAGTCTATTGTCGATGTTTTTGTTACTTCAATGGATGGTAGCCTTGTAATTAGGGAAGGTCGTCTGTTGTCGAGATTTTTGTTATTCCAATTGATGGTAGCATTGTCATTACGGAAGGTAGTCTATTGTCAATATTTTTGTTACTCCAATGGATGGTATCCTTGTCATTATGGAAGGTAGTCTGTTGTCGAGATTTTTGTTACTCCAATGGATGGTAGCCTTGTCATTATGGAAGGTAGTTTGTTGTCGAGATCTTTGTTACTCTAATGGATATAAGCCTTGTCATTATGGAAGGTAGTTTGTCGTTGTGATTTCTGTCACTCTAATGGATGATAGCCTTGTCATTAGGGAAGGTAGTTTGTTGTCGAGATTTTTGTTATTCCATTGGATGGTAGCCTTGTCATTATGGAAGCTAGTTTGTTCTCGAGATTTTTTTATTCTGATAGATGGTATCCTTGTCATTATGGAAGGTAGTTTGTTGTCGAGATTTTTGTTACTCCAATGGATGGTAGACTTATCATTATGGAAGGTAGTATGTTGTCGAGATTTTTGTTATTCCATTGGATGGTAGCCTTGTCATTATGGAAGGTTGTATTTTGTCGAGATTTTGTTTATTCCAATAGATGGTAGCCTTGTCATTATTGAAGTTAGTCTGTTGCCAAGATTTTTCTTTCTCCAATGGATGGTATCCTTGTCATTATGGAACGTAATCGGTTGTCGATGTTTTTGTTACTTCAATGGATGGTAGCCTTGTAATTAGGGAAGGTCGTCTGTTGTCGAGATTTTTGTTATTCCAATTGATGGTAGCCTTGTCATTACGGAAGGTAGTCTATTGTCAATATTTTTGTTACTCCAATGGATGGTAGCCTTGTCAATATGGAAGGTTGTCTTTCGTTGTGATTTCTGTCACTCCAATGGATGGTAGCCTTGTCACTATGGAAGGTAGTTTCTTCTCGATATTTCTGTTATTCCATTGAATGGTAGCCTTGTCATTATGGAAGGTAGTCTGTTCTCGAGAGTTTTGTTACTCTAATGGATGGTAGCCTTGACATTAGGGAAGGTAGTTTGTTGTCGAGATTTTTGTTACTCCAATGGATGGTAGCCTTGTCATTATGGAAGGTAGCCTATTTTCGAGATTTTTGTTACTCCAATGGATGGTAGCCTTGTCATTATGGAAGGTAGTTTGTTGTCGAGATCTTTGTTACTCTAATGGATGGTAGCCTTGTCATTATGGAAGGTAGTTTGTCGTTGTGATTTATGTCACTCTAAAGGATGGTAGCCTTGTCATTAGGGAAGGTAGTTTGTTGTCGATATTTTTGTTACTCCATTAGATGGTAGCCTTGTCATTATGGAAGGTAGTTTGTTCTCGAGATCTTTGTTATTCAAATAGATGGTATCCTTGTCATTACGGAAGGTAGTCTGTTATCGAGAGTTCTGTTACTCCAATGGATGGTAGACTTATCATTATGGAAGGTAGTATTTTGTCGAGATTTTTGTTATTCCATTGGAAGGTAGCCTTGTCATAATGGAAGGTTGTCTGTTGTCGCGATTTTGGTTATTCTAATATATGGTAGCCTTGTCATTATGGAAGGTAGTCTCTTGACGAGATTTTTCTTTCTCCAATGGATGGTATCCTTGTCATTATGGAACATAGTCTGTTGTCGATGTTTTTGTTACTCCAATGGATGGTAGCCTTGTCATTATGGAAGGTAGTTTGTTGTCGAGATTTTTGTTACTCCAATGGATGCTAGCTTTGTCATTATATATGGTAGTCTTTCGTAGTGATCTCTGTCACTCCAATGGATGGTAGTCTGTTGTTCATATTTTTGTTACTCCAATGGAAGGTAGCCTTGTCATTATGGAAGGTAGTCTATTGTCGAGATTTTTGTTACTCAAATGGATGGTAGCCTTGACATTATGAAAGGTTGTCTATTGTCGACATTTTTTTTACCCAAATGGATGGTAGCCTTGTTATTATGGAAGGTAGTATGTTTTCGAGATTTTTGTTATTCCAATGGATGGTAGCCTTGTCATTATGGAAGGTAGTCCGTTTTCGATATTTTTGTAACGCCAATGGATGGTAGCTTTGTCATTATGGAAGGTGTTCTGTCGTCAAGATTTTTGTTACTTCAATGGATGGTAGCCTTGTCATTATGGAAGGTAGTTTGTTGTCGAGATTTTTGTTACTCCAATGGATGCTAGCCTTGTCATTATGGAAGGTAGTCTGTCGTTGTGATTTCTGTCACTCCAATGGATGATAGCCTTGTCACTATGGAAGGTAGTCTGTTGTTCATCTTTTTGTTACTCCAATGGATGGTAGCCTTGTCATTATGGAAGGTAGTCTGTTGTCGATATTTTTGTTACTATAATGGATGGTAGCCTTGTCATTATGGAGGGTAGTCTGTTGTCGAGATTTGGTTACTACAATGGATGGTTTCCTTGTCATTATGGAACATAGTCTATTGTAGAAATTTTTGTTACTCCAATGCATGGTAGCCTTGTCACTATGGAAGGTAGTTTGTTGTTCATATTTTTGTTACTCCAATGGATGCTAGCCTTGTCATTATGGAAGGTAGTCTATTGTCGAGATTTTTGTTACTCCAATGGATGGTAGCCATGTCATTATGGAAGGTTGTTTGTTGTCGAGACTTTTGTTACTCTAATGGATGGTAGCCTTATTATTATGGAAGGTAATATGTTTTCAATATTTTTGTTATTCCAATGGATGGTAGCCTTGTTATTATGGAACGTAATCTGTTGTCGATGTTTTTGTTACTCCAATGGATGGTAGCCTTGTCGTTATAGAAGGTAGTTTGTTGTCGAGATTTTTGTTTCTTCAATGGATGGTATCATTGTCATTATGGATGGTAGTCTGTTGTCGATATTTTTTTTACTCCAATGGATGGTAGCCTTGTCATAATGGAACGTAGTCTATTGTTGATGTTTTTGTTACTTCAATGGATGGTAGCCTTGTAATTAGGGAAGGTCGTCTGTTGTCGAGATTTTTGTTATTCCAATTGATGGTAGCCTTGTCATTATGGAAGGTAGTCTATTGTTAATATTTTTGTTACTCCAATGGATGGTATCCTTGTCATTATGGAAGGTAGTCTGTTGTCGAGATTTTTGTTACTCCAATGGATGGTAGCCTTGTCATTATGGAAGGTAGTTTGTTGTCGAGATCTTTGTTACTCTAATGGATGGTAGCCTTGTCATTATGGAAGGTAGTTTGTCGTTGTGATTTCTGTCAGTCTAAAGGATGGTAGCCTTGTCATTAGGGAAGGTAGTTTGTTGTCGAGATTTTTGTTATTCCATTAGATGGTAGCCTTGTCATTATGGAAGGTAGTTTGTTCTCGAGATCTTTGTTATTCCAATAGATGGTATCTTTGTCATTACGGAAGGTAGTCTGTTATCGAGATTTCTGTTACTCCAAAGGTTGGTAGACTTATCATTATGGAAGGTAGTATTTTGTCGAGATTTTTGTTATTCCATTGGAAGGTAGCCTTGTCATAATGGAAGGTTGTCTGTTGTCGCGATTTTGGTTATTCTAATATATGGTAGCCTTGTCATTATGGAAGGTAGTCTCTTGACGAGATTTTTCATTCTCCAATGGATGGTAGCCTTGTCATTATGGAACATAGTCTGTTGTCGATGTTTTTGTTACTCCAATGGATGGTAGCCTTGTCATTATGGAAGGTAGTTTGTTGTCGAGATTTTTGTTACTCCAATGGATGCTAGCTTTGTCATTATATATGGTAGTCTTTCGTAGTGATCTCTGTCACTCCAATGGATGGTAGTTTGTTGTTCATATTTTTGTTACTCCAATGGAAGGTAGCCTTGTCATTATGGAAGGTAGTCTATTGTCGAGATTTTTGTTACTCAAATGGATGGTAGCCTTGACATTATGAAAGGTTGTCTATTGTCGACATTTTTTTTACCCTAATGGATGGTAGCCTTGTTATTATGGAAGGTAGTATGTTTTCGAGATTTTTGTTATTCCAATGGATGGTAGCCTTGTCATTATGGAAGGTAGTCTATTTTCGATATTTTTGTAACGCCAATGGATGGTAGCTTTGTCATTATGGAAGGTATTCTGTCGTCAAGATTTTTGTTACTTCAATGGATGGTAGCCTTGTCATTATGGAAGGTAGTTTGTTGTCGAGATTTTTGTTACTCCAATGGATGCTAGCCTTGTCATTATGGAAGGTAGTCTGTCGTTGTGATTTCTGTCACTCCAATGGATGATAGCCTTGTCACTATGGAAGGTAGTCTGTTGTTCATCTTTTTGTTACTCCAATGGAAGGTAGCCTTGTCATTATAGAAGGTAGTCTATTGTCTAGATTTTTATTACTCCAATGGATGGTAGCCTTGTCATTATGGAAGGTTATTTGTTGTCGAGATTTTTGTTACTCTAATGGATGGTAGCCTTTTTATTATGGAAGGTAGTCTGTTTTCGAGATTTTTGTTACTCCAATGGATGGTAGCCTTGTAATTAGGGAAGGTAGTTTGTTATCGAGATTTTTGTTACTACAATGGATGGTAGCCTTGTCATTTTGGAACATAGTCTATTGTAGATATTTTTGTTACTCCAATGCATGGTAGCCTTGTCAATATGGAAGGTAGTCTGTTGTTCATATTTTTGTTACTCCAATGGATGGTTGCCTTGTCATTATGGAAGGTAGTTTGTTGTCGAGATTTTTGTTACTCCAATGGATGGTAGCCTTGTCATTATGGAAGGTTGTCTGTTGTCGATATTTTTGTTTTTCCAATAGACGGTAGCCTTGTCATTATGGAACATAGTCTGTTGTCGATGTTTTTGTTACTCCAACGGATGGTAGCCTTGTCATTATTGAAGGTAGTCTGTTGTCGAGATTTTTGTCATTCCAATGGATGGTAGCCTTGTCATGATGGAAGGTAGTCTGTTGTCGAGATTTTTGTTACTCCAATGGATGCTAGCCTTGTCATTAAGGAAGGTAGTTTGTTTTCGAGATTTTTGTTACTCCAATGGACGGTATGCTTGTATTTAGGGAAGGTAGTCTGTTATCATGATTTTTGTTACTATAATGGATAGTATCCTTGTCATTATGGAAGGTAGTCTGTTGTCGAGATTTTGGTTCCTACAATGGATGGCTGCCTTGTCACTATGGAAGGTAGTCTTTTGTTCATATTTTTGTTACTCCAATGAATGGTAGCCTTATCACTATGGAAGGTAGTCTTTTGTTCATATTTTTGTTACTCCAATGAATGGTAGCCTTTTCATTATGGAAGGTAGTCCATTGTCGATATTTTTGTTATTCCAATGGATGGTAGCCTTGTCATTATGGAAGGTTTTCTGTTGTCGCGATTTTTGTTACTCCAATGGATGGTAGCCTTGTCATTATGGAAGGTTGTCTATTGTCGAGATTTTTTTTACTCTAATGGATGGTAGCCTTGTTATTATGGAAGGTAGTATGTTTTCGAGATTTTTGTTATTCCGATGGATAGTAGCCTTGTCATTATGGAAGGTAGTCTGTTGTCGATATTTTTGTAACTCCAATGGATAGTAGCCTTGTCATTATAGAAGGTAGTTTGTTGTCGAGATATTTTTTATTCTAATGGATGGTAGCCTTGTCATTATGGAAGGTAGTCTGTCGTCGAGATTTTTGTTACATCAATGGATGGTAGCCTTGTCATTATGGAAGGTAGTCTGTTGTCGATATTTTTGTTACTATAATGGATGGTAGCCTTGTCATTATGGAGGGTAGTCTGTTGTCGAGATTTTGGTTACTACAATGGATGGTTTCCTTGTCATTATGGAACATAGTCTATTGTAGAAATTTTTGTTACTCCAATGCATGGTAGCGTTGTCATTATGGAAGGTAGTCTATTGTCGAGATTTTTGTTACTCCAATGGATGGTAGCCATGTCATTATGGAAGGTTGTTTGTTGTCGAGACTTTTGTTACTCTAATGGATGGTAGCCTTATTATTATGGAAGGTAGTATGTTTTCAATATTTTTGTTATTCCAATGGATGGTAGCCTTGTTATTATGGAAGGTAGTTTGTTGTTGATATTTTTGTTACTCCAATGGATGGTAGCCTTGTCACTATGGAAGGTAGTCTATTGTTCATATTTTTGTTACTCCAATGCATGGTAGCCTTGTCATTATGGAAGGTAGTCTATTGTCGAGATTTTTGTTACTCCAATGGTTGGTAGCCTTGTCATTGTGGAAGGTTGTCTGTTGTCGAGATTTTTGTTACTCTAATGGATGGTAGCCTTGTTATTATGGAAGGTAGTCTGTTTTCGAGATTTTTGTTACTCCAATGGATGGTATCCTTGTAATTAGGGAAGGTAGTCTGTTATCGAGATTTTTGTTACTACAACGGATGGTAGCCTTATCATTATGGAACATAGTCTATTGTAGATATTTTTGTTACTCTAATGCATGGTAGCCTTGTCACTATGAAAGGTAGTTTGTTGTTCATATTTTTGATACTCCAATGGATGGTAGCCTTGTCATTATGAAAGGTAGTTTATTGTCGAGATTTTTGTTACTCCAATGGATGGTAGCCTTGTCATTATGGAAGATTTTCTGTTGTCGAGATTTTTGTTACTCTAATGGATGGTAGCCTTGTAATTATGGAAGTTAGTCTGTTTTCGAGATTTTTGTTTCTCCAATGGATGGTATCGATGTCATTATGGATGGTAGTTTGTTGTCGAGATTTTTGTTATTCCAATGGATTGTAGCTTTGACATTATTGAACATAGTCTGTTGTCGATGTTTTTGTTACTCCAATGGATTGTAGCCTTGTCATAATGAAAGGTAGTTTGTTGTCGAGATATTTGTTATTCTAATGGATGGTAGCCTTATCATTATGGAAGGTAGTCTATCGTCGAGATTTTTGTTACATCAATTAATGGCAGCCTTGTCATTATGGAAGGTAGTTTGTTGTCGAGATTTTTGTTCCTCCAATGGATGCTAGCCTTGTCATTATGGAAGGTAGTCTGTCTTTGTGATTTCTGTCACTCCAATGGATGGTAGCCTTGTCACTATGGAAGGTAGTCTATTGTTCATATTTTTGTTACTCCAACGGATGGTAGCCTTGTAATTAGGGAAGGTATTCTGTTATCGAGATTTTTGTTACTATAATGGATGGTAGCCTTGTCATTATGGAAGGTAGTCTTTTGTCTAGATTTTGGTTACTACAATGGATGGTTTCCTTGTCATTATGGAACATAGTCTATTGTAGAAATTTTTTTTACTACAATGCATGGTAGCCTTGTCACTATGGAAGGTAGTTTGTTGTTCATATTTTTGTTACTCCAATGGATGGTAGCCTTGTCATTATGGAAGGTAGTCTATTGTCGAGATTTTTGTTACTCCATTGGATGGTAGCCTTGTCATTATGGAAGGTTGTCTATTGTTGAGATTTTTGTTACTCTAATGGATGGTAGCCTTGTTATTATGGAAGGTAGTATGTTTTCGATATTTTTGTTTTTCCAATGGATGCTAGCCTTGTAATTATGGAAGGTAGTCTATTGTCGAGATTTTTGTTACTCCAATGGATGGTAGCCTTGTCATTGTGGAAGGTTGTCTGTTGTCAAGATTTTTGTTACTCTAATGGATGGTAGCCTTGTTATTATGGAAGGTAGTCTGTTTTCGAGATTTTTGTTACTCCAATGGATGGTAGCCTTGTAATTAGGGAAGGTAGTCTGTTATCGAGATTTTTGTTACTACAATGGATGGTAGCCTTGTCATTATGGAACATAGTCTATTGTAGATATTTTTGTTACTCTAATGCATGGTAGCCTTGTAACTATGGAAGGTAGTCTGTTGTTCATATTTTTGTTACTCCAATGGATTGTAGCCTTGTAATTAGGGAAGGTAGTCTGTTATCCAGATTTTTGTTACTATAATGGATGGTAGCCTTGTCATTATGGAAGGTAGTCTGTTGTCGAGATTTTGGTTACTACAATGGACGGTTTCCTTGTCATTATGGAACATAGTCTATTGTAGATATTTTTGTTACTCTAATGCATGGTAGCCTTGTCACTATGGAAGGTAGTTTGTTGTTCATATTTTTGATACTCCAATGGATGGTAGCCTTGTCATTATGAAAGGTAGTTTATTGTCAAGATTTTTGGTACTCCAATGGATGGTAGCCTTGTCATTATGGAAGGTTTTCTGTTGTCGAGATTTTTGTTACTCTAATGGATGGTAGCCTTGTAATTATGGAAGTTAGTCTGTTTTCGATATTTTTGTTTCTCCAATGGATGGTATCGATGTCATTATGGATGGTAGTTTGTTGTCGAGATTTTTGTTATTCCAATGGATTGTAGCGTTGACATTATTGAACATAGTCTGTTGTCGATGTTTTTGTTACTCCAATGGATGGTAGCCTTGTCATAATGAAAGGTAGTTTGTTGTCGAGATATTTGTTATTCTAATGGATGGTAGCCTTATCATTATGGAAGGTAGTCTATCGTCGAGATTTTTGTTACATCAATTAATGGCAGCCTTGTCATTATGGAAGGTGGTTTGTTGTCGAGATTTTTGTTCCTCCAATGGATGCTAGCCTTGTCATTATGGAAGGTAGTCTGTCTTTGTGATTTCTGTCACTCCAATGGATGGTAGCCTTGTCACTATGGAAGGTAGTCTGTTGTTCATATTTTTGTTACTCCAACGGATGGTAGCCTTGTAATTAGGGAAGGTACTCTGTTATCGAGATTTTTGTTACTATAATGGATGGTAGCCTTGTCATTATGGAAGGTAGTCTTTTGTCTAGATTTTGGTTACTACAATGGATGGTTTCCTTGTCATTATGGAACATAGTCTATTGTAGAAATTTTTGTTACTACAATGCATGGTAGCCTTGTCACTATGGAAGGTAGTTTGTTGTTCATATTTTTGTTACTCCAATGGATGGTAGCCTTGTCATTATGGAAGGTAGTCTATTGTCGAGATTTTTGTTACTCCAATGGATGGTAGCCTTGTCATTATTGAAGGTTGTCTATTGTTGAGATTTTTGTTACTCTAATGGATGGTAGCCTTGTTATTATGGAAGGTAGTATGTTTTCGATATTTTTGTTTTTCCAATGGATGCTAGCCTTGTAATTATGGAAGGTAGTCTATTGTCGAGATTTTTGTTACTCCAATGGATGGTAGCCTTGTCATTGTGGAA
This sequence comes from Vicia faba, assembly GCA_948472305.1. Classification (NCBI taxonomy): domain Eukaryota; kingdom Viridiplantae; phylum Streptophyta; class Magnoliopsida; order Fabales; family Fabaceae; genus Vicia; species Vicia faba. Next base: position 561,098,078 of record OX451739.1, read on the forward strand.
GGTTGTCTGTTGTCAAGATTTTTGTTACTCTAATGGATGGTAGCCTTGTTATTATGGAAGGTAGTCTGTTTTCGAGATTTTTGTTACTCCAATGGATGGTAGCCTTGTAATTAGGGAAGGTAGTCTGTTATCGAGATTTTTGTTACTACAATGGATGGTAGCCTTGTCATTATGGAACATAGTCTATTGTAGATCTTTTTGTTACTCTAATGCATGGTAGCCTTGTAACTATGGAAGGTAATCTGTTGTTCATATTTTTGTTACTCCAATGGATGGTAGCCTTGTAATTAGGGAAGGTAGTCTGTTATCCAGATTTTTGTTACTATAATGGATGGTAGCCTTGTCATTATGGAAGGTAGTCTGTTGTCGAGATTTTGGTTACTACAATGGACGGTTTCCTTGTCATTATGGAACATAGTCTATTGTAGATATTTTTGTTACTCTAATGCATGGTAGCCTTGTCACTATGGAAGGTAGTTTGTTGTTCATATTTTTGATACTCCAATAGATGGTAGCCTTGTCATTATGAAAGGTAGTTTATTGTCGAGATTTTTGGTACTCCAATGGATGGTAGCCTTGTCATTATGGAAGGTTTTCTGTTGTCGAGATTTTTTTTACTCTAATGGATGGTAGCCTTGTCATTATGGAAGTTAGTCTGTTTTCGAGATTTTTGTTTCTCCAATGGATGGTATCGATGTCATTATGGATGGTAGCTTGTTGTCGAGATTTTTGTTATTCCAATGGATTGTAGCGTTGACATTATTGAACGTAGTCTGTTGTCGATGTTTTTGTTACTCCAATGGATGGTAGCCTTGTCATAATGAAAGGTAGTTTGTTGTCGAGATATTTGTTATTCTAATGGATGGTAGCCTTATCATTATGGAAGGTAGTCTATCGTCGAGATTTTTGTTACATCAATTAATGGAAGCCTTGTCATTATGGAAGGTAGTTTGTTGTCGAGATTTTTGTTCCTCCAATGGATGCTAGCCTTGTCATTATAGAAGGTAGTCTGTCTTTGTGATTTCTGTCACTCCAATGGATGGTAGCCTTGTCACTATGGAAGGTAGTCTGTTGTTCATACTTTTGTTACTCCAACGCATGGTAGCCTTGTAATTAGGGAAGGTAGTCTGTTATCGAGATTTTTGTTACTATAATGGATGGTAGCCTTGTCATTATGGAAGGTAGTCTTTTGTCTAGATTTTGGTTACTACAATGGATGGTTTCCTTGTCATTATGGAACATAGTCTATTGTAGAAATTTTTGTTACTACAATGCATGGTAGCCTTGTCACTATGGAAGGTAGTCTGTTGTTCATATTTTTGTTACTCCAATGGATGGTAGCCTTGTCATTATGGAAGGTAGTCTATTGTCGAGATTTTTGTTACTCCAATGGATGGTAGCCTTGTCATTATGGAAGGTTGTCTATTGTTGAGATTTTTGTTACTCTAATGGATGGTAGCCTTGTTATTATGGAAGGTAGTATGTTTTCGATATTTTTGTTTTTCCAATGGATGCTAGCCTTGTAATTATGGAAGGTAGTCTGTTGTCGATATTTTTGTTACTCCAATGGATGGTAGCATTGTCATTATTGAAGGTAGTATGTCGTTGAGATTTTTGTTACTTCAATGGATGGTAGCCTTGTCATTATGCAAGGTAGTTTGTTGTCGAGATTTTTGTTACTCCAATGGATGCTAGCCTTGTCATTATGGAAGGTAGTCCGTCGTTTTGATTTCTGTCACTTCAATGGATGGTAGCCTTGTCACTATGGAAGGTAGTCTGTTATTCATATTTTTGTTACTCAAGTGGAAGGTAGCCTTGTCATTATGGAAGGTAGTCTATTGTGGAGATTTTTGTTACTCCAATGGACGGTAGCCTTGTCATTGTGGAAGGTTGTCTGTTTTCGAGATTTTTGTTACTCTAATGGATGGTAGCCTTGTTATTATGGAAGGTAGTCTGTTTTCGAGATTTTTGTTATTCCAATGGATGGTAGCCTTGTAATTAGGGAAGGTAGTCTGTTATCGAGATTTTTGTTACTACAATGGATGGTAGCCTTGTCATTATGGAACATAGTCTATTGTATATATTTTTGTTACTCTAATGCATGGTAGCCTTGTAACTATGGAAGGTAGTCTGTTGTTCATATTTTTGTTACTCCAATGGATGGTAGCCTTGTAATTAGGGAAGGTAGTCTGTTATCGAGATTTTTGTTACTATAATGGATGGTAGCCTTGTCATTATGGAAGGTAGTCTGTTGTCGAGATTTTGGTTAGTACAATGGATGGTTTCCTTGTCATTATGGAACATAGTCTATTGTAGATATTTTTGTTACTCTAATGCATGGTAGCCTTGTCACTATGGAAGGTAGTTTGTTGTTCATATTTTTGATACTCCAATGGATGGTAGCCTTGTCATTATGAAAGGTTGTTTATTGTCGAGATTTTTGGTACTCAATGGATGGTAGCCTTGTCATTATGGAAGGTTTTCTGTTGTTGAGATTTTTGTTACTCTAATGGATGGTAGCCTTGTCATTATGGATGTTAGTCTATTTTCGAGATTTTTGTTTCTCCAATGGATGGTATCGATGTCATTATGGATGGTAGTTTGTTGTCGAGATTTTTGTTATTCCAATGGATTGTAGCGTTGACATTATAGAACGTAGTCTGTTGTCGATGTTTTTGTTACTCCAATGGATGGTAGCCTTGTCATAATGAAAGGTAGTTTGTTGTCGAGATATTTGTTATTCCAATGGATGGTAGCCTTGTCATTATGGAAGGTAGTATGTTGTCGATATTTTTGTTACTCCAATGGATGGTAGCATTGTCATTATTGAAGGTAGTATGTCGTTGAGATTTTTGTTACTTCAATGGATGGTAGCCTTGTCATTATGCAAGGTAGTTTGTTGTCGAGATTTTTGTTACTCCAATGGATGCTAGCCTTGTCATTATGGAAGGTAGTCTGTCGTTTTGATTTCTGTCACTTCAATGGATGGTAGCCTTGTCACTATGGAAGGTATTCTGTTATTCATATTTTTGTTACTCAAGTGGAAGGTAGCCTTGTCATTATGGAAGGTAGTCTATTGTCGAGATTTTTGTTACTCCAATGGACGGTAGCCTTGCCATTGTGGAAGGTTGTCTGTTGTCGAGATTTTTGTTACTCTAATGGATGGTAGCCTTGTTATTATGGAAGGTAGTCTGTTTTCGAGATTTTTGTTACTCCAATGGATGGTAGCCTTGTAATTAGGGAAGGTAGTCTGTTATCGAGATTTTTGTTACTACAATGGATGGTAGCCTTGTCATTATGGAACATAGACTATTGTAGATATTTTTGTTACTCTAATGCATGGTAGCCTTGTAACTATGGAAGGTAGTCTGTTGTTCATATTTTTGTTACTCCAATGGATGGTAGCCTTGTAATTAGGGAAGGTAGTCTGTTATCGAGATTTTTGTTACTATAATGGATGGTAGCCTTGTCATTATGGAAGGTAGTCTGTTGTCGAGATTTTGGTTACTACAATGGATGGTTTCCTTGTCATTATGGAACATAGTCTATTGTAGATATTTTTGTTACTCTAATGCATGGTAGCCTTGTCACTATGGAAGGTAGTTTGTTGTTCATATTTTTGATACTCCAATGGATGGTAGCCTTGTCATTATGAAAGGTTGTTTATTGTCGAGATTTTTGGTACTCAATGGATGGTAGCCTTGTCATTATGGAAGGTTTTCTGTTGTCGAGATTTTTGTTACTCTAATGGATGGTAGCCTTGTCATTATGGATGTTAGTCTATTTTCGAGATTTTTGTTTCTCCAATGGATGGTATCGATGTCATTATGGATGGTAGTTTGTTGTCGAGATTTTTGTTATTCCAATGGATTGTAGCGTTGACATTATAGAACGTAGTCTGTTGTCGATGTTTTTGTTACTCCAATGGATGGTAGCCTTGTCATAATGAAAGGTAGTTTGTTGTCGAGATATTTGTTATTCCAATGGATGGTAGCCTTGTCATTATGGAAGGTAGTCTGTTGTCGAGATTTTTGTTACTCCAATGGATGCTAGCCTTGTCATTATGGAAGGTAGTCTGTCTTTGTGATTTCTGTCACTCCAATGGATGGTAGCCTTGTCACTATGGAAGGTAGTCTGTTGTTCATATTTTTGTTCCTCCAATGGATGCCAGCCTTGTCATTATGGAAGGTAGTCTGTCTTTGTGATTTCTGTCACTCCAATGGATGGTAGCCTTGTCACTATGGAAGGTAGTCTGTTGTTCATACTTTTGTTACTCCAACGCATGGTAGCCTTGTAATTAGGGAAGGTAGTCTGTTATCGAGATTTTTGTTACTATAATGGATGGTAGCCTTGTCATTATGGAAGGTAGTCTTTTGTCTAGATTTTGGTTACTACAATGGATGGTTTCCTTGTCATTATGGAACATAGTCTATTGTAGAAATTTTTGTTACTACAATGCATGGTACCCTTGTCACTATGGAAGGTAGTCTGTTGTTCATATTTTTGTTACTCCAATGGATGGTAGCCTTGTCATTATGGAAGGTAGTCTATTGTCGAGATTTTTGTTACTCCAATGGATGGTAGCCTTGTCATTATGGAAGGTTGTCTATTGTTGAGATTTTTGTTACTCTAATGGATGGTAGCCTAGTTATTATGGAAGGTAGTATGTTTTCGATATTTTTGTTAATCCAATGGATGCTAGACTTGTAATTATGGAAGGTAGTCTGTTGTCGATATTTTTGTTACTCCAATGGATGGTAGCATTGTCATTATGGAATGTAGTATGTCGTCGAGATTTTTGTTACTTCAATGGATGGTAGCCTTGTCATTATGCAAGGTAGTTTGTTGTCGAGATTTTTTTTACTCCAATGGATGCTAGCCTTGTCATTATGCAATGTAGTCCGTCGTTTTGATTTCTGTCACTTCAATGGATGGTAGCCTTGTCACTATGGAAGGTAGTCTGTTGTTCATATTTTTATTACTCCAATGGAAGGTAGCCTTGTCATTATGGAAGGTTGTCTGTTGTCGAGATTTTTGTTACTCTAATGGATGGTAGCCTTGTTATTATGGAAGGTAGTCTGTTTTCGAGATTTTTGTTACTCCAATGGATGGTAGCCTTGTAATTAGGGAAGGTAGTCTGTTATCGAGATTTTTGTTACTACAATGGATGGTAGCCTTGTCATTACGTAACATAGTCTATTGTAGATATTTTTGTTACTATAATGCATGGTAGCCTTGTAACTATGGAAGGTAGTCTGATGTTCATATTTTTGTTACTCCAATGGATGGTAGCCTTGTAATTAGGGAAGGTAGTCTGTTATCGAGATTTTTGTTACTATAATGGATGGTAGCCTTGTCATTATGGAAGGTAGTATGTTGTCGAGATTTTGGTTACTACAATGGATGGTTTCCTTGTCATTATGGAACATAGTCTATTGTAGAAATTTTTGTTACTCCAATGCATGGTAGCCTTGTCACTATGGAAGGTAGTTTGTTGTTCATATTTTTGTTACTCCAATGGATGGTAACCTTGTCATTATGGAAGGTAGTCTATTGTCGAGATTTTTGTTACTCCAATGGATGGTAGCCATGTCATTATGGAAGGTTGTTTGTTGTCGAGATTTTTGTTACTCTAATGGATGGTAGCCTTGTTATTATGGAAGGTAGTATGTTTTCGATATTTTTGTTATTCCAATGGATGGTAGCCTTATCACTATGGAAGGTAGTCTGTTGTTCATATTTTTGTTACTCCAATGGAAGGTAGCCTTGTCATTATAGAAGGTAGTCTATTTTCTAGATTTTTGTTACTCCAATGGATGGTAGCCTTGTCATTATGGAAGGTTATATGTTGTCGAGATTTTTGTTACTCTAATGGATGGCAGCCATGTCATTATGGAAGGTTGTTTGTTGTCGAGATTTTTGTTACTTCAATGGATGGTAGCCTTGTCATTATGGAAGGTAGTTTTTTGTCGAGATTTTTGTTACTCCAATGGATGGTAGCCTTGTCATTATGGAAGGTAGTCTGTCGTTGTGATTTCTGTCACTCCAATGGATGGTAGCCTTGTCACTATGGAAGGTAGTCTGTTGTTCATATTTTTGTTACTCCAATGGAAGGTAGCCTTGTCATTATAGAAGGTAGTCTATTGTCTAGATTTTTGTTACTCCAATGGATGGTAGCCTTGTCATTATGGAAGGTTATATTTTGTCGAGATTTTTGTTACTCTTATGGATGGTAGCCTTTTTATTATGGAAGGTAGTCTGTTTTCGAGATTTTTGTTACTCCAATGGACGGTAGCCTTGTAATTAGGGAAGGTAGTCTGTTATCGAGATTTTTGTTACTACAATGGATGGTAGCCTTGTCATTATGGAACATAGTCTATTCTAGATATTTTTTGTTACTCCAATGCATGGTAGCCTTGTCATTATGGAAGGTAGTCTGTTGTTCATATTTTTGTTACTCCAATGGATGGTTGCCTTGTCATTATGGAAGGTAGTCTGTTGTCGAGATTTTTGTTACTCCAATGGATGGTAGCCTTGTCATTATGGAAGGTTGTCTGTTGTCGATATTTTTATTTTTCCAATGGATGGTAGCCTTGTCATTATGGAACATTGTCTGTTGTCGATGTTTTTGTTACTCCAACGGATGGTAGCCTTGTCATTATGGAAGGTAGTCTGTTGTCGAGATTTTTGTCATTCCAATGGATGGTAGCCTTGTCATGATGGAAGGTAGTCTGTTGTCGATATTTTTGTTACTCCAATGGATGCTAGCCTTGTCATTAAGGAAGGTAGTTTGTTTTCGAGATTTTTGTTACTCCAACGGATGGTAGCCTTGTAATTAGGGAAGGTAGTCTGTTATCGAGATTTTTGTTACTACAATGGATAGTATCCTTGTCATTATGGAAGGTATTCTGTTGTCGAGATTTTGGTTACTACAATGGATGGTTTCCTTGTCATTATGGAACATAGTCTATTGTAGAAATTTTTGTTACTACAATGCATGGTAGCCTTGTCACTATGGAAGGTAGTTTGTTGTTCATATTTTTGTTACTCCAATGGATGGTAGCCTTGTCATTATGGAAGGTAGTCTATTGTCGAGATTTTTGTTACTCCAATGGATGGTAGCCTTGTCATTATTGAAGGTTGTCTATTGTTGAGATTTTTGTTACTCTAATGGATGGTAGCCTTGTTATTATGGAAGGTAGTATGTTTTCGATATTTTTGTTTTTCCAATGGATGCTAGCCTTGTAATTATGGAAGGTAGTCTATTGTCGAGATTTTTGTTACTCCAATGGATGGTAGCCTTGTCATTGTGGAAGGTTGTCTGTTGTCAAGATTTTTGTTACTCTAATGGATGGTAGCCTTGTTATTATGGAAGGTAGTCTGTTTTCGAGATTTTTGTTACTCCAATGGATGGTAGCCTTGTAATTAGGGAAGGTAGTCTGTTATCGAGATTTTTGTTACTACAATGGATGGTAGCCTTGTCATTATGGAACATAGTCTATTGTAGATCTTTTTGTTACTCTAATGCATGGTAGCCTTGTAACCATGGAAGGTAATCTGTTGTTCATATTTTTGTTACTCCAATGGATGGTAGCCTTGTAATTAGGGAAGGTAGTCTGTTATCCAGATTTTTGTTACTATAATGGATGGTAGCCTTGTCATTATGGAAGGTAGTCTGTTGTCGAGATTTTGGTTACTACAATGGATGGTTTCCTTGTCATTATGGAACATAGTCTATTGTAGATATTTTTGTTACTCTAATGCATGGTAGCCTTGTCACTATGGAAGGTAGTTTGTTGTTCATATTTTTGATACTCCAATGGATGGTAGCCTTGTCATTATGAAAGGTAGTTTATTGTCGAGATTTTTGGTACTCCAATGGATGGTAGCCTTGTCATTATGGAAGGTTTTCTGTTGTCGAGATTTTTTTTACTATAATGGATGGTAGCCTTGTCATTATGGAAGTTAGTCTGTTTTCGAGATTTTTGTTTCTCCAATGGATGGTATCGATGTCATTATGGATGGTAGCTTGTTGTCGAGATTTTTGTTATTCCAATGGATTGTAGCGTTGACATTATTGAACGTAGTCTGTTGTCGATGTTTTTGTTACTCCAATGGATGGTAGCCTTGTCATAATGAAAGGTAGTTTGTTGTCGAGATATTTGTTATTCTAATGGATGGTAGCCTTATCATTATGGAAGGTAGTCTATCGTCGAGATTTTTGTTACATCAATTAATGGAAGCCTTGTCATTATGGAAGGTAGTTTGTTGTCGAGATTTTTGTTCCTCCAATGGATGCTAGCCTTGTCATTATAGAAGGTAGTCTGTCTTTGTGATTTCTGTCACTCCAATGGATGGTAGCCTTGTCACTATGGAAGGTAGTCTGTTGTTCATACTTTTGTTACTCCAACGCATGGTAGCCTTGTAATTAGGGAAGGTAGTCTGTTATCGAGATTTTTGTTACTATAATGGATGGTAGCCTTGTCATTATGGAAGGTAGTCCTTTGTCTAGATTTTGGTTACTACAATGGATGGTTTCCTTGTCATTATGGAACATAGTCTATTGTAGAAATTTTTGTTACTACAATGCATGGTAGCCTTGTCACTATGGAAGGTAGTCTGTTGTTCATATTTTTGTTACTCCAATGGATGGTAGCCTTGTCATTATGGAAGGTAGTCTATTGTCGAGATTTTTGTTACTCCAATGGATGGTAGCCTTGTCATTATGGAAGGTTGTCTATTGTTGAGATTTTTGTTACTCTAATGGATGGTAGCCTTGTTATTATGGAAGGTAGTATGTTTTCGATATTTTTGTTTTTCCAATGGATGCTAGCCTTGTAATTATGGAAGGTAGTCTGTTGTCGATATTTTTGTTACTCCAATGGATGGTAGCATTGTCATTATTGAAGGTAGTATGTCGTTGAGATTTTTGTTACTTCAATGGATGGTAGCCTTGTCATTATGCAAGGTAGTTTGTTGTCGAGATTTTTGTTACTCCAATGGATGCTAGCCTTGTCATTATGGAAGGTAGTCCGTCGTTTTGATTTCTGTCACTTCAATGGATGGTAGCCTTGTCACTATGGAAGGTAGTCTGTTATTCATATTTTTGTTACTCAAGTGGAAGGTAGCCTTGTCATTATGGAAGGTAGTCTATTGTTGAGATTTTTGTTACTCCAATGGACGGTAGCCTTGTCATTGTGGAAGGTTGTCTGTTGTCGAGATTTTTGTTACTCTAATGGATGGTAGCCTTGTTATTATGGAAGGTAGTCTGTTTTCGAGATTTTTGTTACTCCAATGGATGGTAGCCTTGTAATTAGGGAAGGTAGTCTGTTATCGAGATTTTTGTTACTACAATGGATGGTAGCCTTGTCATTATGGAACATAGTCTATTGTATATATTTTTGTTACTCTAATGCATGGTAGCCTTGTAACTATGGAAGGTAGTCTGTTGTTCATATTTTTGTTACTCCAATGGATGGTAGCCTTGTAATTAGGGAAGGTAGTCTATTATCGAGATTTTTGTTACTATAATGGATGGTAGCCTTGTCATTATGGAAGGTAGTCTGTTGTCGAGATTTTGGTTACTACAATGGATGGTTTCCTTGTCATTATGGAACATAGTCTATTGTAGATATTTTTGTTACTCTAATGCATGGTAGCCTTGTCACTATGGAAGGTAGTTGGTTGTTCATATTTTTGATACTCCAATGGATGGTAGCCTTGTCATTATGAAAGGTTGTTTATTGTCGAGATTTTTGGTACTCAATGGATGGTAGCCTTGTCATTATGGAAGGTTTTCTGTTGTTGAGATTTTTGTTACTCTAATGGATGGTAGCCTTGTCATTATGGATGTTAGTCTATTTTCGAGATTTTTGTTTCTCCAATGGATGGTATCGATGTCATTATGGATGGTAGTTTGTTGTCGAGATTTTTGTTATTCCAATGGATTGTAGCGTTGACATTATAGAACATAGTCTGTTGTCGATGTTTTTGTTACTCCAATGGATGGTAGCCTTGTCATAATGAAAGGTAGTTTGTTGTCGAGATATTTGTTATTCCAATGGATGGTAGCCTTGTCATTATGGAAGGTAGTATGCTGTCGATATTTTTGTTACTCCAATGGATGGTAGCATTGTCATTATTGAAGGTAGTATGTCGTTGAGATTTTTGTTACTTCAATGGATGGTAGCCTTGTCATTATGCAAGGTAGTTTGTTGTCGAGATTTTTGTTACTCCAATGGATGCTAGCCTTGTCATTATGGAAGGTAGTCCGTCGTTTTGATTTCTGTCACTTCAATGGATGGTAGCCTTGTCACTATGGAAGGTAGTCTGTTATTCATATTTTTGTTACTCAAGTGGAAGGTAGCCTTGTCATTATGGAAGGTAGTCTATTGTCGAGATTTTTGTTACTCCAATGGACGGTAGCCTTGCCATTGTGGAAGGTTGTCTGTTGTCGAGATTTTTGTTACTCTAATGGATGGTAGCCTTGTTATTATGGAAGGTAGTCTGTTTTCGAGATTTTTGTTACTCCAATGGATGGTAGCCTTGTAATTAGGGAAGGTAGTCTGTTATCGAGATTTTTGTTACTACAATGGATGGTAGCCTTGTCATTATGGAACATAGTCTATTGTAGATATTTTTGTTACTCTAATGCATGGTAGCCTTGTAACTATGGAAGGTAGTCTGTTGTTCATATTTTTGTTACTCCAATGGATGGTAGCCTTGTAATTAGGGAAGGTAGTCTGTTATCGAGATTTTTGTTACTATAATGGATGGTAGCCTTGTCATTATGGAAGGTAGTCTGTTGTCAAGATTTTGGTTACTACAATGGATGGTTTCCTTGTCATTATGGAACATAGTCTATTGTAGATATTTTTGTTACTCTAATGCATGGTAGCCTTGTCACTATGGAAGGTAGTTTGTTGTTCATATTTTTGATACTCCAATGGATGGTAGCCTTGTCATTATGAAAGGTTGTTTATTGTCGAGATTTTTGGTACTCAATGGATGGTAGCCTTGTCATTATGGAAGGTTTTCTGTTGTCGAGATTTTTGTTACTCTAATGGATGGTAGCCTTGTCATTATGGATGTTAGTCTATTTTCGAGATTTTTGTTTCTCCAATGGATGGTATCGATGTCATTATGGATGGTAGTTTGTTATCGAGATTTTTGTTATTCCAATGGATTGTAGCGTTGACATTATAGAACGTAGTCTGTTGTCGATGTTTTTGTTACTCCAATGGATGGTAGCCTTGTCATAATGAAAGGTAGTTTGTTGTCGAGATATTTGTTATTCCAATGGATGGTAGCCTTGTCATTATGGAAGGTAGTCTGTTGTCGAGATTTTTGTTACTCCAATGGATGCTAGCCTTGTCATTATGGAAGGTAGTCTGTCTTTGTGATTTCTGTCACTCCAATGGATGGTAGCCTTGTCACTATGGAAGGTAGTCTGTTGTTCATATTTTTGTTCCTCCAATGGATGCCAGCCTTGTCATTATGGAAGGTAGTCTGTCTTTGTGATTTCTGTCACTCCAATGGATGGTAGCCTTGTCACTATGGAAGGTAGTCTGTTGTTCATACTTTTGTTACTCCAACGCATGGTAGCCTTGTAATTAGGGAAGGTAGTCTGTTATCGAGATTTTTGTTACTATAATGGATGGTAGCCTTGTCATTATGGAAGGTAGTCTTTTGTCTAGATTTTGGTTACTACAATGGATGGTTTCCTTGTCATTATGGAACATAGTCTATTGTAGAAATTTTTGTTACTACAATGCATGGTACCCTTGTCACTATGGAAGGTAGTCTCTTGTTCATATTTTTGTTACTCCAATGGATGGTAGCCTTGTCATTATGGAAGGTAGTCTATTGTCGAGATTTTTGTTACTCCAATGGATGGTAGCCTTGTCATTATGGAAGGTTGTCTATTGTTGAGATTTTTGTTACTCTAATGGATGGTAGCCTTGTTATTATGGAAGGTAGTATGTTTTCGATATTTTTGTTATTCCAATGGATGCTAGCCTTGTAATTATGGAAGGTAGTCTGTTGTCGATATTTTTGTTACTCCAATGGATGGTAGCATTGTCATTATGGAATGTAGTATGTCGTCGAGATTTTTGTTACTTCAATGGATGGTAGCCTTGTCATTATGCAAGGTAGTTTGTTGTCGAGATTTTTTTTACTCCAATGGATGCTAGCCTTGTCATTATGGAATGTAGTCCGTCGTTTTGATTTCTGTCACTTCAATGGATGGTAGCCTTGTCACTATGGAAGGTAGTCTGTTGTTCATATTTTTATTACTCCAATGGAAGGTAGCCTTGTCATTATGGAAGGTTGTCTGTTGTCGAGATTTTTGTTACTCTAATGGATGGTAGCCTTGTTATTATGGAAGGTAGTCTGTTTTCGAGATTTTTGTTACTCCAATGGATGGTAGCCTTGTAATTAGGGAAGGTAGTCTGTTATCGAGATTTTTGTTACTACAATGGATGGTAGCCTTGTCATTACGAAACATAGTCTATTGTAGATATTTTTGTTACTATAATGCATGGTAGCCTTGTAACTATGGAAGGTAGTCTGATGTTCATATTTTTGTTACTCCAATGGATGGTAGCCTTGTAATTAGGGAAGGTAGTCTGTTATCGAGATTTTTGTTACTATAATGGATGGTAGCCTTGTCATTATGGAAGGTAGTATGTTGTCGAGATTTTGGTTACTACAATGGATGGTTTCCTTGTCATTATGGAACATAGTCTATTGTAGAAATTTTTGTTACTCCAATGCATGGTAGCCTTGTCACTATGGAAGGTAGTTTGTTGTTCATATTTTTGTTACTCCAATGGATGGTAACCTTGTCATTATGGAAGGTAGTCTATTGTCGAGATTTTTGTTACTCCAATGGATGGTAGCCATGTCATTATGGAAGGTTGTTTGTTGTCGAGATTTTTGTTACTCTAATGGATGGTAGCCTTGTTATTATGGAAGGTAGTATGTTTTCGATATTTTTGTTATTCCAATGGATGGTAGCCTTGTCACTATGGAAGGTAGTCTGTTGTTCATATTTTTGTTACTCCAATGGAAGGTAGCCTTGTCATTATAGAAGGTAGTCTATTTTCTAGATTTTTGTTACTCCAATGGATGGTAGCCTTGTCATTATGGAAGGTTATATGTTGTCGAGATTTTTGTTACTCTAATGGATGGTATCCATGTCATTATGGAAGGTTGTTTGTTGTCGAGATTTTTGTTACTTCAATGGATGGTAGCCTTGTCATTATGGAAGGTAGTTTTTTGTCGAGATTTTTGTTACTCCAATGGATGGTAGCCTTGTCATTATGGAAGGTAGTCTGTCGTTGTGATTTCTGTCACTCCAATGGATGGTAGCCTTGTCACTATGGAAGGTAGTCTGTTGTTCATATTTTTGTTACTCCAATGGAAGGTAGCCTTGTCATTATAGAAGGTAGTCTATTGTCTAGATTTTTGTTACTCCAATGGATGGTAGCCTTGTCATTATGGAAGGTTATATTTTGTCGATATTTTTGTTACTCTTATGGATGGTAGCCTTTTTATTATGGAAGGTAGTCTGTTTTCGATATTTTTGTTACTCCAATGGACGGTAGCCTTGTAATTAGGGAAGGTAGTCTGTTATCGAGATTTTTGTTACTACAATGGATGGTAGCCTTGTCATTATGGAACATAGTCTATTCTAGATATTTTTTGTTACTCCAATGCATGGTAGCCTTGTCATTATGGAAGGTAGTCTGTTGTTCATATTTTTGTTACTCCAATGGATGGTTGCCTTGTCATTATGGAAGGTAGTCTGTTGTCGAGATTTTTGTTACTCCAATGGATGGTAGCCTTGTCATTATGGAAGGTTGTCTGTTGTCGATATTTTTGTTTTTCCAATGGATGGTAGCCTTGTCATTATGGAACATTGTCTGTTGTCGATGTTTTTGTTACTCCAACGGATGGTAGCCTTGTCATTATGGAAGGTAGTCTGTTGTCGAGATTTTTGTCATTCCAATGGATGGTAGCCTTGTCATGATGGAAGGTAGTCTGTTGTCGATATTTTTGTTACTCCAATGGATGCTAGCCTTGTCATTAAGGAAGGTAGTTTGTTTTTGAGATTTTTGTTACTCCAATGGATGGTATGCTTGTATTTAGGGAAGGTAGTCTGTTATCATGATTTTTGTTACTACAATGGATAGTATCCTTGTCATTATGGAAGGTAGTCTGTTGTCGAGATTTTGGTTCCTACAATGGATGGTTGCCTTGTCATTATGGAACATAGTCTGTTGTAGATATTTTTGTTACTCGAATGCATGGTAGCCTTGCCACTATGGAAGTTAGTCTTTTGTTCATATTTTTGTTACTCCAATGAATGGTAGCCTTATCATTATGGAAGGTAGTCTATTGTCGAGATTTTTGTTACTCCAATGGATGGTAGCCTTGTCATTATGGAAGGTTTTCTGTTGTCGAGATTTTTGTTACTCCAATGGATGGTAGCCTTGTCATTATGGAAGGTTGTCTATTGTCGAGATTTTTTTACTCTAATGGATGGTAGCCTTGTTAATATGGAAGGTAGTATGTATTCGAGATTTTTGTTATTTCAATGGATTATAGCGTTGACATTATTGAACATAGTTTGTTGTCGATGTTTTTGTTACTCCAATGGATGGTAGCCTGGTCATAATGAAAGGTAGTTTGTTGTCGAGATATTTGTTATTCCAATGGATGGTAGCCTTGTCGTTATGGAAGGTAGTCCATCGTCGAGATTTTTGTTACATCAATTAATGGTAGCCTTGTCATTATGGAAGGTAGTTTGTTGTCGAGATTTTTGTTACTCCAATGGATGCTAGCCTTGTCATTATGGAAGGTAGTCCATCTTTGTGATTTCTGTCACTCCAATGGATGGTAGCCTTGTCACTATGGAAGGTAGTCTGTTGTTCATATTTTTGTTACTCTAATGGATGGTAGCCTTGTAATTAGGGAAGGTAGTCTGTTATCGACATTTTTGTTACTATAATGGATGGTAGCCTTGTCATTATGGTAGGTAGTCTTTTGTCTAGATTTTGGTTACTACAATGGATGGTTTCCTTGTCATTATGGAACATAGTCTATTGTAGAAATTTTTGTTACTACAATGCATGGTAGCCTTGTCACTATGGAAGGTAGTATGTTGTTCATATTTTTGTTACTCCAATGAATGGTAGCCTTGTCATTATTGAAGGTAGTCTATTGTCGAGATTTTTGTTACTCCAATGGATGGTAGCCTTGTCATTATGGAAGGTTGTCTATTGTTGAGATTTTTGTTACTCCAATGGATGGTAGCCTTGTAATTATGGAAGGTAGTCTGTTGTCGATATTTTTGTTACTCCAATGGATGGTAGCATTGTCATTATGGAAGGTAGTATGTCGTCGAGATTTTTGTTACTTCAATGGATGGTAGCCTTGTCATTATGCAAGGTAGTTTGTTGTCGAGATTTTTTTTACTTCAATGGATGCTAGCCTTGTCATTATGGAAGGTAGTCCGTCGTTTTGATTTCTGTCACTTCAATGGATGGTAGCCTTGTCACTATGGAAGGTAGTTTGTTGTTCATATTTTTATTACTCCAATGGAAGGTAGCCTTGTCATTATGGAAGGTTGTCTGTTGTCGAGATTTTTGTTACTCTAATGGATGGTAGCCTTGTTATTATGGAAGGTAGTCTGTTTTCGAGATTTTTGTTACTCCAATGGATGGTAGCCTTGTAATTAGGGAAGGTAGTCTGTTATCGAGATTTTTGTTACTACAATGGATGGTAGCCTTGTCATTACGGAACATAGTCTATTGTAGATATTTTTGTTACTATAATGCATGGTAGCCTTGTAACTATGGAAGGTAGTCTGATGTTCATATTTTTGTTACTCCAATGGATGGTAGCCTTGTAATTAGGGAAGGTAGTCTGTTATCGAGATTTTTGTTACTATAATGGATGGTAGCCTTGTCATTATGGAAGGTAGTATGTTGTCGAGATTTTGGTTACTACAATGGATGGTTTCCTTGTCATTATGGAACATAGTCTATTGTAGAAATTTTTGTTACTCCAATGCATGGTAGCCTTGTCACTATGGAAGGTAGTTTGTTGTTCATATTTTTGTTACTCCAATGGATGGTAACCTTGTCATTATGGAAGGTAGTCTATTGTCGAGATTTTTGTTACTCCAATGGATGGTAGCCATGTCATTATGAAAGGTTGTTTGTTGTCGAGATTTTTGTTACTCTAATGGATGGTAGCCTTGTTATTATGGAAGGTAGTATGTTTTCGATATTTTTGTTATTCCAATGGATGGTAGCCTTGTCACTATGGAAGATAGTCTGTTGTTCATATTTTTGTTACTCCAATGGAAGGTAGCCTTGTCATTATAGAAGGTAGTCTATTTTCTAGATTTTTGTTACTCCAATGGATGGTAGCCTTGTCATTATGGAAGGTTATATGTTGTCGAGATTTTTGTTACTCTAATGGATGGTAGCCATGTCATTATGGAAGGTTGTTTGTTGTCGAGATTTTTGTTACTTCAATGGATGGTAGCCTTGTCATTATGGAAGGTAGTTTTTTGTCGAGATTTTTGTTACTCCAATGGATGGTAGCCTTGTCATTATGGAAGGTAGTCTGTCGTTGTGATTTCTGTCACTCCAATGGATGGTAGCCTTGTCACTATGGAAGGTAGTCTGTTGTTCATATTTTTGTTACTCCAATGGAAGGTAGCCTTGTCATTATAGAAGGTAGTCTATTGTCTAGATTTTTGTTACTCCAATGGATGGTAGCCTTGTCATTATGGAAGGTTATATTTTGTCGAGATTTTTGTTACTCTTATGGATGGTAGCCTTTTTATTATGGAAGGTAGTCTGTTTTCGAGATTTTTGTTACTCCAATGGACGGTAGCCTTGTAATTAGGGAAGGTAGTCTATTATCGAGATTTTTGTTACTACAATGGATGGTAGCCTTGTCATTATGGAACATTGTCTGTTGTCGATGTTTTTGTTACTCCAACGGATGGTAGCCTTGTCATTATGGAAGGTAGTCTGTTGTCGAGATTTTTGTCATTCCAATGGATGGTAGCCTTGTCATGATGGAAGGTAGTCTGTTGTCGATATTTTTGTTACTCCAATGGATGCTAGCCTTGTCATTAAGGAAGGTAGTTTGTTTTCGAGATTTTTGTTACTCCAATGGATGGTATGCTTGTATTTAGGGAAGGTAGTCTGTTATCATGATTTTTGTTACTACAATGGATAGTATCCTTGTCATTATGGAAGGTAGTCTGTTGTCGAGATTTTGGTTCCTACAATGGATGGTTGCCTTGTCATTATGGAACATAGTCTGTTGTAGATATTTTTGTTACTCGAATGCATGGTAGCCTTGCCACTATGGAAGTTAGTCTTTTGTTCATATTTTTGTTACTCCAATGAATGGTAGCCTTATCATTATGGAAGGTAGTCTATTGTCGAGATTTTTGTTACTCCAATGGATGGTAGCCTTGTCATTATGGAAGGTTTTCTGTTGTCGAGATTTTTGTTACTCCAATGGATGTTAGCCTTGTCATTATGGAAGGTTGTCTATTGTCGAGATTTTTTTTACTCTAATGGATGGTAGCCTTGTTAATATGGAAGGTAGTATGTATTCGAGATTTTTGTTATTTCAATGGATTATAGCGTTGACATTATTGAACATAGTTTGTTGTCGATGTTTTTGTTACTCCAATGGATGGTAGCCTGGTCATAATGAAAGGTAGTTTGTTGTCGAGATATTTGTTATTCCAATGGATGGTAGCCTTGTCATTATGGAAGGTAGTCCATCGTCGAGATTTTTGTTACATCAATTAATGGTAGCCTTGTCATTATGGAAGGTAGTTTGTTGTCGAGATTTTTGTTACTCCAATGGATGCTAGCCTTGTCATTATGGAAGGTAGTCCTTCTTTGTGATTTCTGTCACTCCAATGGATGGTAGCCTTGTCACTATGGAAGGTAGTCTGTTGTTCATATTTTTGTTACTCTAATGGATGGTAGCCTTGTAATTAGGGAAGGTAGTCTGTTATCGACATTTTTGTTACTATAATGGATGGTAGCCTTGTCATTATGGTAGGTAGTCTTTTGTCTAGATTTTGGTTACTACAATGGATGGTTTCCTTGTCATTATGGAACATAGTCTATTGTAGAAATTTTTGTTACTACAATGCATGGTAGCCTTGTCACTATGGAAGGTAGTATGTTGTTCATATTTTTGTTACTCCAATGAATGGTAGCCTTGTCATTATTGAAGGTAGTCTATTGTCGAGATTTTTGTTACTCCAATGGATGGTAGCCTTGTCATTATGGAAGGTTGTCTATTGTTGAGATTTTTGTTACTCTAATGGATGGTAGCCTTGTTATTATGGAAGGTAGTATGTTTTCGATATTTTTGTTATTCCAATGGATGCTAGCCTTGTAATTATGGAAGGTAGTCTGTTGTCGATATTTTTGTTACTCCAATGGATGGTAGCATTGTCATTATGGAAGGTAGTATGTCGTCGAGATTTTTGTTACTTCAATGGATGATAGCCTTGTCATTATGCAAGGTAGTTTGTTGTCGAGATTTTTGTTACTTCAATGGATGCTAGCCTTGTCATTATGGAAGGTAGTCCGTCGTTTTGATTTCTGTCACTTCAATGGATGGTAGCCTTGTCACTATGGAAGGTAGTCTGTTGTTCATATTTTTGTTACTCCAATGGAAGGTAGCCTTGTCATTATGGAAGGTAGTCTATTGTCGATATTTTTGTTACTCCAATGGATGGTAGCCTTGTCATTGTGGAAGGTTGTCTGTTGTCGAGATTTTTGTTACTCTAATGGATGGTAGCCTTGTTATTATGGAAGGTAGTCTGTTTTCGATATTTTTGTTACTCCAATGGATGGTAGCCTTGTAATTAGGGAAGGTAGTCTGTTATCGATATTTTTGTTACTACAATGGATGGTAGCCTTGTCATTACGGAACATAGTCTATTGTAGATATTTTTGTTACTATAATGCATGGTAGCCTTGTAACTATGGAAGGTAGTCTGATGTTCATATTTTTGTTACTCCAATGGATGGTAGCCTTGTAATTAGGGAAGGTAGTCTGTTATCGAGATTTTTGTTACTATAATGGATGGTAGCCTTGTCATTATGGAAGGTAGTATGTTGTCGAGATTTTGGTTACTACAATGGATGGTTTCCTTGTCATTATGGAACATAGTCTATTGTAGAAATTTTTGTTACTCCAATGCATGGTAGCCTTGTCACTATGGAAGGTAGTTTGTTGTTCATATTTTTATTACTCCAATGGATGGTAACCTTGTCATTATGGAAGGTAGTCTATTGTCGAGATTTTTGTTACTCCAATGGATGGTAGCCATGTCATTATGGAAGGTTGTTTGTTGTCGAGATTTTTGTTACTCTAATGGATGGTAGCCTTGTTATTATGGAAGGTAGTATGTTTTCGATATTTTTGTTATTCCAATGGATGGTAGCCTTGTCACTATGGAAGATAGTCTGTTGTTCATATTTTTGTTACTCCAATGGAAGGTAGCCTTGTCATTATAGAAGGTAGTCTATTTTCTAGATTTTTGTTACTCCAATGGATGGTAGCCTTGTCATTATGGAAGGTTATATGTTGTCGAGATTTTTGTTACTCTAATGGATGGTAGCCATGTCATTATGGAAGGTTGTTTGTTGTCGAGATTTTTGTTACTTCAATGGATGGTAGCCTTGTCATTATGGAAGGTAGTTTTTTGTCGAGATTTTTGTTACTCCAATGGATGGTAGCCTTGTCATTATGGAAGGTAGTCTGTCGTTGTGATTTCTGTCACTCCAATGGATGGTAGCCTTGTCACTATGGAAGGTAGTCTGTTGTTCATATTTTTGTTACTCCAATGGAAGGTAGCCTTGTCATTATAGAAGGTAGTCTATTGTCTAGATTTTTGTTACTCCAATGGATGGTAGCCTTGTCATTATGGAAGGTTATATTTTGTCGAGATTTTTGTTACTCTTATGGATGGTAGCCTTTTTATTATGGAAGGTAGTCTATTTTCGAGATTTTTGTTACTCCAATGGACGGTAGCCTTGTAATTAGGGAAGGTAGTCTGTTATCGAGATTTTTGTTACTACAATGGATGGTAGCCTTGTCATTATGGAACATTGTCTGTTGTCGATGTTTTTGTTACTCCAACGGATGGTAGCCTTGTCATTATGGAAGGTAGTCTGTTGTCGAGATTTTTGTCATTCCAATGGATGGTAGCCTTGTCATGATGGAAGGTAGTCTGTTGTCGATATTTTTGTTACTCCAATGGATGCTAGCCTTGTCATTAAGGAAGGTAGTTTGTTTTCGAGATTTTTGTTACTCCAATGGATGGTATGCTTGTATTTAGGGAAGGTAGTCTGTTATCATGATTTTTGTTACTACAATGGATAGTATCCTTGTCATTATGGAAGGTAGTCTGTTGTCGAGATTTTGGTTCCTACAATGGATGGTTGCCTTGTCATTATGGAACATAGTCTGTTGTAGATATTTTTGTTACTCGAATGCATGGTAGCCTTGCCACTATGGAAGTTAGTCTTTTGTTCATATTTTTGTTACTCCAATGAATGGTAGCCTTATCATTATGGAAGGTAGTCTATTGTCGAGATTTTTGTTACTCCAATGGATGGTAGCCTTGTCATTATGGAAGGTTTTCTGTTGTCGAGATTTTTGTTACTCCAATGGATGGTAGCCTTGTCATTATGGAAGGTTGTCTATTGTCGAGATTTTTTTTACTCTAATGGATGGTAGCCTTGTTAATATGGAAGGTAGTATGTATTCGAGATTTTTGTTATTTCAATGGATTATAGCGTTGACATTATTGAACATAGTTTGTTGTCGATGTTTTTGTTACTCCAATGGATGGTAGCCTGGTCATAATGAAAGGTAGTTTGTTGTCGAGATATTTGTTATTCCAATGGATGGTAGCCTTGTCATTATGGAAGGTAGTCCATCGTCGAGATTTTTGTTACATCAATTAATGGTAGCCTTGTCATTATGGAAGGTAGTTTGTTGTCGAGATTTTTGTTACTCCAATGGATGCTAGCCTTGTCATTATGGAAGGTAGTCCATCTTTGTGATTTCTGTCACTCCAATGGATGGTAGCCTTGTCACTATGGAAGGTAGTCTGTTGTTCATATTTTTGTTACTCTAATGGATGGTAGCCTTGTAATTAGGGAAGGTAGTCTGTTATCGAGATTTTTGTTACTATAATGGATGGTAGCCTTGTCATTATGGTAGGTAGTCTTTTGTCTAGATTTTGGTTACTACAATGGAAGGTTTCCTTGTCATTATGGAACATAGTCTATTGTAGAAATTTTTGTTACTACAATGCATGGTAGCCTTGTCACTATGGAAGGTAGTATGTTGTTCATATTTTTGTTACTCCAATGAATGGTAGCCTTGTCATTATTGAAGGTAGTCTATTGTCGAGATTTTTGTTACTCCAATGGATGGTAGCCTTGTCATTATGGAAGGTTGTCTATTGTTGAGATTTTTGTTACTCTAATGGATGGTAGCCTTGTTATTATGGAAGGTAGTATGTTTTCGATATTTTTGTTATTCCAATGGATGCTAGCCTTGTAATTATGGAAGGTAGTCTGTTGTCGATATTTTTGTTACTCCAATGGATGGTAGCATTGTCATTATGGAAGGTAGTATGTCGTCGAGATTTTTGTTACTTCAATGGATGATAGCCTTGTCATTATGCAAGGTAGTTTGTTGTCGAGATTTTTGTTACTTCAATGGATGCTAGCCTTGTCATTATGGAAGGTAGTCCGTCGTTTTGATTTCTGTCACTTCAATGGATGGTAGCCTTGTCACTATGGAAGGTAGTCTGTTGTTCATATTTTTGTTACTCCAATGGAAGGTAGCCTTGTCATTATGGAAGGTAGTCTATTGTCGATATTTTTGTTACTCCAATGGATGGTAGCCTTGTCATTGTGGAAGGTTGTCTGTTGTCGAGATTTTTGTTACTCTA
This sequence comes from Vicia faba, assembly GCA_948472305.1. Taxonomy (NCBI): domain Eukaryota; kingdom Viridiplantae; phylum Streptophyta; class Magnoliopsida; order Fabales; family Fabaceae; genus Vicia; species Vicia faba. Next base: position 561,120,114 of record OX451739.1, read on the forward strand.
ATGGATGGTAGCCTTGTTATTATGGAAGGTAGTCTGTTTTCGATATTTTTGTTACTCCAATGGATGGTAGCCTTGTAATTAGGGAAGGTAGTCTGTTATCGAGATTTTTGTTACTACAATGGATGGTAGCCTTGTCATTATGGAACATAGTCTATTGTATATATTTTTGTTACTCTAATGCATGGTAGCCTTGTAACTATGGATGGTAGTCTGTTGTTCATATTTTTGTTACTCCAATGGATGGAAGCCTTGTAATTAGGGAAGGTAGTCTGTTATCGAGATTTTTGTTACTATAATGGATGGTAGCCTTGTCATTATGGAAGGTAGTTTGTTGTCGAGATTTTGGTTACTACAATGGATGGTTTCCTTGTCATTATGGAACATAGTCTATTGTAGATATTTTTGTTACTCTAATGCATGGTAGCCTTGTCACTATGGAAGGTAGTTTGTTGTTCATATTTTTGATACTCCAATGGATGGTAGCCTTGTCATTATGAAAGGTAGTTTATTGTCGAGATTTTTGTTACTCCAATGGATGGTAGCCTTGTCATTATGGAAGGTTTTTTGTTGTCGAGATTTTTGTTACTCTAATGGATGGTAGCCTTGTCATTATGGAAGTTAGTCTGTTTTCGAGATTTTTGTTTCTCCAATGGATGGTACCGATGTCATTATGGATGGTAGTTTGTTGTCGAGATTTTTGTTATTCCAATGGATTGTAGCGTTGACATTATTGAACGTAGTCTGTTGTCGATGTTTTTGTTACTCCAATGGATGGTAGCCTTGTCATAATGAAAGGTAGTTTGTTGTCGAGATATTTGTTATTCCAATGGATGGTAGCCTTGTCATTATGGAATGTAGTCTATCGTCGAGATTTTTGTTACATCAATTAATGTTAGCCTTGTCATTATGGAATGTAGTTTGTTGTCGAGATTTTTGTTACTCCAATGGATGCTAGCCTTGTCATTATGGAAGGTAGTCTGTTGTTGTGATTTCAGTCACTCCAATGGATGGTAGACTTGTCACTATGGAAGGTAGTCTGTTGTTCATATTTTTGTTACTCCAATGGATGGTAGCCTTGTAATTAGGGAAGGTAGTCTGTTATCGAGATTTTTGTTACTATAATGGATGGTAGAATGTCATTATAGAAGGTAGTCTTTTGTCTAGATTTTGGTTACTACAATGGATGGTTTCCTTGTCATTATGGAACATAGTCTATTGTAGAAATTTTTGTTACTACAATGCATGGTAGCCTTGTCACTATGAAAGGTAGTCTGTTGTTAATATTTTTGTTACTCCGATGGATGGTAGCCTTGTCATTATGGAAGGTAGTCTATTGTCGATATTTTTGTTACTCTAATGGATGGTAGCCTTGTCATTATGGAAGGTTGTCTATTGTTGAGATTTTTGTTACTCTAATGGATGGTAGCCTTGTTATTATGGAAGGTAGTATGTTTTCGATATTTTTGTTATTCCAATGGATGCTAGCCTTGTAATTATGGAAGGTAGTCTGTTGTCGATATTTTTGTTACTCCAATGGATGGTAGCATTGTCATTATGGAAGGTAGTATGTCGTCGAGATTTTTGTTACTTCAATCGATGGTAGCCTTGTCATTATGGAAGGTAGTCTATTGTCGAGATTTTTGTTACTCCAATGGATGGTAGCCTTGTCATTGTGGAAGGTTGTCTGTTGTCGAGATTTTTGTTACTCTAATGGATGGTAGCCTTGTTATTATGGAAGGTAGTCTGTTTTCGAGATTTTTGTTACTCCAATGGATGGTAGCCTTGTAATTAGGGAAGGTAGTCTGTTATCGAGATTTTTGTTACTACAATGGATGGTAGCCTTGTCATTATGGAACATAGTCTATTGTAGATATTTTTGTTACTCTAATGCATGGTAGCCTTGTAACTATGGATGGTAGTCTGTTTTTCATATTTTTGTTACTCCAATGGATGGTAGCCTTGTAATTAGGGAAGGTAGTCTGTTATCGAGATTTTTGTTACTATAATGGATGGTAGCCTTGTCATTATGGAAGGTAGTTTGTTGTCGAGATTTTGGTTACTACAATGGATGGTTTCCTTGTCATTATGGAACATAGTCTATTGTAGATATTTTTGTTACTCTAATGCATGGTAGCCTTGTCACTATGGAAGGTAGTTTGTTGTTCATATTTTTGATACTCCAATGGATGGTAGCCTTGTCATTATGAAAGGTAGTTTATTGTCGAGATTTTTGTTACTCCAATGGATGGTAGCCTTGTCATTATGAAAGGTTTTCTGTTGCCGAGATTTTTGTTACTCTAATGGATGGTAGCCTTGTCATTATGGAAGTTAGTCTGTTTTCGAGATTTTTGTTTCTCCAATGGATGGTACCGATGTCATTATGGATGGTAGTTTGTTGTCGAGATTTTTGTTATTCCAATGGATTGTAGCGTTGACATTATTGAACGTAGTCTGTTGTCGATGTTTTTGTTACTCCAATGGATGGTAGCCTTGTCATAATGAAAGGTAGTTTGTTGTCGAGATATTTGTTATTCCAATGGATGGTAGCCTTGTCATTATGGAATGTAGTCTATCGTCGAGATTTTTGTTACATCAATTAATGGTAGCCTTGTCATTATGTAATGTAGTTTGTTGTCGAGATTTTTGTTACTCCAATGGATGCTAGCCTTGTCATTATGGAAGGTAGTCTGTTGTTGTGATTTCAGTCACTCCAATGGATGGTAGACTTGTCACTATGGAAGGTAGTCTGTTGTTCATATTTTTGTTACTCCAATGGATGGTAGCCTTGTAATTAGGGAAGGTAGTCTGTTATCGAGATTTTTGTTACTATAATGGATGGTAGAATGTCATTATAGAAGGTAGTCTTTTGTCTAGATTTTGGTTACTACAATGGATGGTTTCCTTGTCATTATGGAACATAGTCTATTGTAGAAATTTTTGTTACTACAATGCATGGTAGCCTTGTCACTATGGAAGGTAGTCTGTTGTTCATATTTTTGTTACTCCGATGGATGGTAGCCTTGTCATTATGGAAGGTAGTCTATTGTCGAGATTTTTGTTACTCCAATGGATGGTAGCCTTGTCATTATGGAAGGTTGTCTATTGTTGAGATTTTTGTTACTCTAATGGATGGTAGCCTTGTTATTATGGAAGGTAGTATGTTTTCGATATTTTTGTTATTCCAATGGATGCTAGCCTTGTAATTATGGAAGGTAGTCTGTTGTCGATATTTTTGTTACTCCAATGGATGGTAGCATTGTCATTATGGAAGGTAGTATGTCGTCGAGATTTTTGTTACTTCAATGGATGGTAGCCTTGTCATTATGGAAGGTAGTCTATTGTCGAGATTTTTGTTACTCCAATGGATGGTAGCCTTGTCATTGTGGAAGGTTGTCTGTTGTCGAGATTTTTGTTACTCTAATGGATGGTAGCCTTGTTATTATGGAAGGTAGTCTGTTTTCAAGATTTTTGTTACTCCATTGGATGGTAGCCTTGTAATTAGGGAAGGTAGTCTGTTATCGAGATTTTTGTTACTACAATGGATGTTAGCCTTGTCATTATGGAACATAGTCTATTGTAGATATTTTTGTTACTCTAATGCATGGTAGCCTTGTAACTATGGAAGGTAGTCTGATGTTCATATTTTTGTTACTCCAATGGATGGTAGCCTTGTAATTAGGGAAGGTAGTCTGTTATCGAGATTTTGTTACTATAATGGATGGTAGCCTTATCATTATGGAAGGTAGTCTTTTGTCTAGATTTTGGTTACTACAATGGATGGTTTCCTTGTCATTATGGAACATAGTCTATTGTAGAAATTTTTGTTACTACAATGCATGGTAGCCTTGTCACTTTGGAAGGTAGTCTGTTGTTCATATTTTTGTTACTCCAATGGATGGTAGCCTTGTCATTATGGAAGGTAGTCTATTGTCGATATTTTTGTTACTCCAATGGATGGTAGCCTTGTCATTATGGAAGATTGTCTATTGTTGAGATTTTTGTTACTCTAATGGATGGTAGCCTTGTTATTATGGAAGGTAGTCAGTTGTCGATATTTTTGTTACTCCAATGGATGGTAGCATTGTCATTATTGATGGTAGTATGTCGTCGAGATTTTTGTTACTTCAATGGATGGTAGCCTTGTCATTATGCAAGGTAGTTTGTTGTCGAGATTTTTGTTACTCCAATGGATGCTAGCCTTGTCATTATGGAAGGTAGTCCGTCGTTTTGATTTCTGTCACTTCAATGGATGGTAGCCTTGTCACTATGGAAGGTAGTCTATTGTTCATATTTTTGTTACTCCAATGGATGGTAGCCTTGTCATTATGGAAGGTAGTCTATTGTCGAGATTTTTGTTACTCCAATGGATGGTAGCCTTGTCATTGTGGAAGGTTGTCTGTTGTCGAGATTTTTGTTACTCTAATGGATGGTAGCCTTGTTATTATGGAAGGTAGTCTGTTTTCGAGATTTTTGTTACTCCAGTGGATGGTAGCCTTGTAATTAGGGAAGGTAGTCTGTTATCGAGATTTTTGTTACTACAATGGATGGTAGAATTGTCATTATGGAAGGTAGTCTGTTGTCGATATTTTTGTTACTCCAATGGATGGTAGCATTGTCATTATTGAAGGTAGTATGTCGTCGAGATTTTTGTTACTTCAATGGATGGTAGCCTTGTCATTATGCAAGGTAGTTTGTTGGTGAGATTTTTGTTACTCCAATGGATGCTAGCCTTGTCATTATGGAAGGTAGTCCGTCGTTTTGATTTCTGTCACTTCAATGGATGGTAGCCTTGTCACTATGGAAGGTAGTCTGTTGTTCATATTTTTGTTACTCCAATGGAAGGTAGCCTTGTCATTATGGAAGGTAGTCTATTGTCGAGATTTTTGTTACTCCAATGGATGGTAGCCTTATCATTGTGGAAGGTTGTCTGTTGTCGAGATTTTTGTTACTCTAATGGATGGTAGCCTTGTTATTATGGAAGGTAGTCTGTTTTCGAGATTTTTGTTACTCCAATGGATGGTAGCCTTGTAATTAGGGAAGGTAGTCTGTTATCGAGATTTTTGTTACTACAATGGATGGTAGCCTTGTCATTATGGAAGGTAGTCTGTTGTCGATATTTTTGTTACTCCAATGGATGGTAGCATTGTCATTATTGAAGGTAGTATGTCGTCGAGATTTTTGTTACTTCAATCGATGGTAGCCTTGTCATTATGCAAGGTAGTTTGTTGTCGAGATTTTTGTTACTCCAATGGATGCTAGCCTTGTCATTATGGAAGGTAGTCCGTCGTTTTGATTTCTGTCACTTCAATGGATGGTAGCCTTGTCACTATGGAAGGTAGTCTGTTGTTCATATTTTTGTTACTCCAATGGAAGGTAGCCTTGTCATTATGGAAGGTAGTTTATTGTCGAGATTTTTGTTACTCCAATGGATGGTAGCCTTGTCATTGTGGAAGGTTGTCTGTTGTCGAGATTTTTGTTACTCTAATGGATGGTAGCCTTGTTATTATGGAAGGTAGTCTGTTTTCGAGATTTTTGTTACTCCAATGGATGGTAGCCTTGTAATTAGGGAAGGTAGTCTGTTATCGAGATTTTTGTTACTACAATGGATTGTAGCCTTGTCATTATGGAACATAGTCTATTGTAGATATTTTTGTTACTCTAATGCATGGTGGCCTTGTAACTATGGAAGGTAGTCTGTTGTTCATATTTTTGTTACTCCAATGGATGGTAGCCTTGTAATTAGGGAAGGTAGTCTGTTATCGAGATTTTTGTTATTATAATGGATGGTAGCCTTGTCATTATGGAAGGTAGTTTGTTGTCGAGATTTTGGTTACTACAATGGATGGTTTCATTGTCATTATGGAACATAGTCTATTGTAGATATTTTTGTTACTCTAATGCATGGTAGCCTTGTCACTATGGAAGGTAGTTTGTTGTTCATATTTTTGATACTCCAATGGATGGTAGCCTTGTCATTATGAAAGGTAGTTTATTGTCGAGATTTTTGTTACTCCAATGGATGGTAGCCTTGTCATTATGGAAGTTAGTGTTTTTTCGAGATTTTTGTTTCTCCAATGGATGGTACCGATGTCATTATGGATGGTAGTTTGTTGTCGAGATTTTTGTTATTCCAATGGATTGTAGCATTGACATTATTGAACATAGTCTGTTGTCGATGTTTTTGTTACTCCAATGGATGGTAGCCTTGTCATAATGAAAGGTAGTTTGTTGTCGAGATATTTGTTATTCCAATGGATGGTAGCCTTGTCATTATGGAATGTAGTTTATCGTCGAGATTTTTGTTACATCAATTAATGGTAGCCTTGTCATTATGGAAGGTAGTTTGTTGTCGAGATTTTTGTTACTCCAATGGATGCTAGCCTTGTCATTATGGAAGGTAGTCTGTCTTTGTGATTTCAGTCACTCCAATGGATGGTAGACTTGTCACTATGGAAGGTAGTCTGTTGTTCATATTTTTGTTACTCCAATGGATGGTAGCCTTGTAATTAGGGAAGGTAGTCTGTTATCGAGATTTTTTTACTATAATGGATGGTATCCTTGTCATTATGGAAGGTAGTCTTTTGTCTAGATTTTGGTTACTACAATGGATGGTTTCCTTGTCATTATGGAACATAGTCTATTGTAGAAATTTTTGTTACTACAATGCATGGTAGCCTTGTCACTATGGAAGGTAGTCTGTTGTTCATATTTTTGTTACTCCAATGGATGGTAGCCTTGTCATTATGGAAGGTAGTCTATTGTCGAGATTTTTGTTACTCCAATGGATGGTAGCCTTGTCATTATGGAAGGTTGTCTATTGTTGAGATTTTTGTTACTCTAATGGATGGTAGCCTTGTTATTATGGAAGGTAGTATGTTTTCGATATTTTTGTTATTCCAATGGATGCTAGCCTTATAATTATGGAAGGTAGTCTGTTGTCGATATTTTTGTTACTCCAATGGATGGTAGCATTGTCATTATGGAAGGTAGTATGTCGTCGAGATTTTTGTTACTTCAATGGATGGTAGCCTTGTCATTATGCAAGGTAGTTTGTTGTCGATATTTTTGTTACTCCAATGGATGCTAGCCTTGTCATTATGGAAGGTAGTCCGTCGTTTTGATTTCTGTCACTTCAATGGATGGTAGCCTTGTCACTATGGAAGGTAGTCTGTTGTTCATATTTTTGTTACTCCAATGGAAGGTAGCCTTGTCATTATGGAAGGTATTCTATTTTCGAGATTTTTGTTACTCCAATGGATGGTAGCCTTGTCATTGTGGAAGGTTGTCTGTTGTCGAGATTTTTGTTACTCTAATGGATGGTAGCCTTGTTATTATGGAAGGTAGTCTGTTTTCGAGATTTTTGTTACTCCAATGGATGGTAGCCTTGTAATTAGGGAAGGTAGTCTGTTATCGAGATTTTTGTTACTATAATGGATGGTAGCCTTGTCATTATGGAAGGTAGTCTGTTGTCGAGATTTTGGTTACTACAATGGATGGTTTCCTTGTCATTATGGAACATAGTCTATTGTAGAAATTTTTGTTACTCCAATGCATGGTAGCCTTGTCACTATGGAAGGTAGTTTTCTGTCGATATTTTTGTTACTCCAATGGATGGTTGCATTGTCATTATGGGAGGTAGTATGTCGTCGAGATTTTTGTTACTTCAATGGATGGTAGCCTTGTCATTATGGAAGGTTGTTTGTTGTCGAGATTTTTGTTACTCCAATGGATGCTAGCCTTGTCACTATGTAAGGTAGTCTGTTGTTCATATTTTTGTTACTCCAATGGAAGGTAGCCTTGTCATTATAGAAGGTAGTCTATTGTCTAGATTTTTGTTACTCCAATTGATGGTAGCCTTGTCATTATGGAAGGTTATCTGTTGTTGAGATTTTTGTTACTCTAATGGATGGTAGCCTTTTTATTATGGAAGGTAGTCAGTTTTCGAGATTTTTGTTACTCCAATGGACGGTAGCCTTGTAATTAGGGAAGGTAGTCTGTTATCGAGATTTTTGTTACTACAATGGATGGTAGCCTTGTCATTATGGAACATAGTCTATTCTAGATATTTTTGTTACTCCAATGCATGGTAGCCTTGTCAATATGGAAGGTAGTCTGTTGTTCATATTTTTGTTACTCCAATGGATGGTTGCCTTGTCATTATGGAAGGTAGTCTGTTGTCGAGATTTTTGTTACTCCAATGGATGGTAGCCTTTTCATTATGGAAGGTAGTTTGTTGTCGAGATTTTTGTTACTCCAATGGATGGTAGCCTTGTCATTATGGAAGGTTTTCTGTTGTCGAGATTTTTGTTACTCCAATGGATGGTAGCCTTGTCATTATGGAAGGTTGTCTATTGTCGAGATTTTTTTTACTCTAATGGATGGTAGCCTTGTTATTATGGAAGGTAGTCTGTTTTCGAGATTTTTGTTATTCCAATGGATGGTAGCCTTGTCATTATGGAAGGTAGTCTGTTGTCGATATTTTTGTAACTCCAATGGATGGTAGCCTTGTCATTATAGAAGGTAGTTTGTTGTCGAGATATTTGTTATTCTAATGGATGGTAGCCTTGTCATTATGGAAGGTAGTCTGCCGTCGAGATTTTTGTTACATCAATGGATGGTAGCCTTGTCATTATGGAAGGTAGTTTGTTGTCGAGATTTTTGTTACTCCAATGGATGGTAGCCTTGTCACTATGGAAGCTAGTCTGTTGTTCATATTTTTGTTACTCCAATGGATGGTAGCCTTGTAATTAGGGAAGGTAGTCTGTTATCGAGATATTTGTTACTATAATGGATGGTAGCCTTGTCATTATGGAAGGTAGTCTGTTGTCGAGATTTTGGTTACTACAATGGATGGTTTCCTTGTCATTATGGAACATAGTCTATTGTAGAAATTTTTGTTACTCCAATGCATGGTAGCCTTGTCACTATGGAAGGTAGTTTGCTGTCGATATTTTTGTTACTCCAATGGATGGTAGCATTGTCATTATGGGAGGTAGTATGTCGTCGAGATTTTTGTTACTTCAATGGATGGTAGCCTTGTCATTATGGAAGGTTGTTTGTTGTCGAGATTTTTGTTACTCCAATGGATGCTAGCCTTGTCACTATGTAAGGTAGTCTGTTGTTCATATTTTTGTTACTCCAATGGAAGGTAGCCTTGTCATTATAGAAGGTAGTCTATTGTCTAGATTTTTGTTACTCCAATTGATGGTAGCCTTGTCATTATGGAAGGTTATCTGTTGTCGAGATTTTTGTTACTCTAATGGATGGTAGCCTTTTTATTATGGAAGGTAGTCAGTTTTCGAGATTTTTGTTACTCCAATGGACGGTAGCCTTGTAATTAGGGAAGGTAGTCTGTTATCGAGATTTTTGTTACTACAATGGATGGTAGCCTTGTCATTATGGAACATAGTCTATTCTAGATATTTTTGTTACTCCAATGCATGGTAGCCTTGTCAATATGGAAGGTAGTCTGTTGTTCATATTTTTGTTACTCCAATGGATGGTTGCCTTGTCATTATGGAAGGTAGTCTGTTGTCGAGATTTTTGTTACTCCAATGGATGGTAGCCTTTTCATTATGGAAGGTAGTTTGTTGTCGAGATTTTTGTTACTCCAATGGATGGTAGCCTTGTCATTATGGAAGGTTTTCTGTTGTCGCGATTTTTGTTACTCCAATGGATGGTAGCCTTGTCATTATGGAAGGTTGTCTATTGTCGAGATTTTTTTTACTCTAATGGATGGTAGCCTTGTTATTATGGAAGGTAGTCTGTTTTCGAGATTTTTGTTATTCCAATGGATGGTAGCCTTGTCATTATGGAAGGTAGTCTGTTGTCGATATTTTTGTAACTCCAATGGATGGTAGCCTTGTCATTATAGAAGGTAGTTTGTTGTCGAGATATTTGTTATTCTAATGGATGGTAGCCTTGTCATTATGGAAGGTAGTCTGTCGTCGAGATTTTTGTTACATCAATGGATGGTAGCCTTGTCATTATGGAAGGTAGTTTGTTGTCGAGATTTTTGTTACTCCAATGGATGGTAGCCTTGTCACTACGGAAGCTAGTCTGTTGTTCATATTTTTGTTACTGCAATGGATGGTAGCCTTGTAATTAGGGAAGGTAGTCTGTTATCGATATTTTTGTTACTATAATGGATGGTAGCCTTATCATTATGGAAGGTAGTCTGTTGTCGAGATTTTGGTTACTACAATGGATGGTTTCCTTGTCATTATGGAACATAGTCTATTGTAGAAATTTTTGTTACTCCAATGCATGGTAGCCTTGTCACTATGGAAGGTAGTTTGTTGTTCATATTTTTGTTACTCCAATGGATGGTAGCCTTGTCATTATGGAAGGTAGTCTATTGTATAGATTTTTGTTACTCCAATAGATGGTAGCCATGTCAATATGGAAGGTTGTTTGTTGTCGAGATTTTTGTTACTCTAATGGATGGTAGCCTTGTTATTATGGAAGGTAGTATGTTTTCGATATTTTTGTTATTCCAATGGATGGTAGCCTTGTTATTATGGAAGGTAGTATGTTATCGAGATTTTTGTTACTACAATGGATGGTAGCCTTGTCATTATCGAACATAGTTTATTCTAGATATTTTTGTTACTCTAATGCATGGTAGCCTTGTCAATATGGAAGGTAGTCTGTTGTTCATATTTTTGTTACTCCAATGGATGGTTTCCTTGTCATTATGGAAGTTAGTCTGTTGTCGAGATTTTTGTTACTCATATGGATGGTAGCCTTGTCATTATGGAAGGTTGTCTGTTGTCGATATTTTTGTTTTTCCAATGGATGGTAGCCTTGTCATTATGGAACATAGTCTATTGTCGATGTTTTTGTTACTCCAACGGATGGTAGCCTTGTCATTATGGAAGGTAGTTATTGTCGAGATTTTTGTCATTCCAATGGATGGTAGCCTTGTCATGATGGAAGGTAGTCTGTTGTCGAGATTTTTGTTACTCCAATTGATGCTAGCCTTGTCATTAAGGAAGGTAGTTTGTTTTCGAGATTTTTGTTATTCCAATGGATGGTATGCTTGTATTTAGGGAAGGTAGTCTGTTATCATGATTTTTGTTACTACAATGGATAGTATCCTTGTCATTATGGAAGGTAGTCTGTTGTCGAGATTTTGGTTCCTACAATGGATGGTTGCCTTGTCATTATGGAACATAGTCTGTTGTAGATATTTTTGTTACTCGAATGCATGGTAGCCTTGCCACTATGGAAGGTAGTCTTTTTTTCATATTTTTGTTACTCCAATGAATGGTAGCCTTATCATTATGGAAGGTAGTCTATTGTCGAGATTTTTGTTACTCCAATGGATGGTAGCCTTGTCATTATGGAAGGTTTTCTATTGTCGAGATTTTTGTTACTCCAATGGATGGTAGCCTTGTCATTATGGAAGGTTGTCTATTGTCGAGATTTTTTTTACTCTAATGGATGGTAGCCTTATTATTATGGAAGGTAGTCTGTTTTCGAGATTTTTGTTATTCCAATGGATGGTAGCCTTGTCATTATGGAAGGTAGTATATTGTCGATATTTTTGTTACTCCAATGGATGGTAGCCTTGTCATTATAGAAGGTAGTTTGTTGTCGAGATATTTGTTATTCTAATGAATGGTAGCCTTGTCATTATGGAAGGTAGTTTGTTGTCGAGATTTTTGTTACTACAATGGATGGTAGCCTTGTCACTATGGAAGCTAGTCTGTTGTTCATATTTTTGTTACTCCAATGGATTGTAGCCTTGTAATTAGGGAAGGTAGTCTGTTATCGAGATTTTTGTTACTATAATGGATGGTAGCCTTATCATTATGGAAGGTAGTCTGTTGTCGAGATTTTGGTTACTACATGGATGGTTTCCTTGTCATTATGGAACATAGTCTATTGTAGAAATTTTTGTTACTCCAATGCATGGTAGCCTTGTCACTATGGAAGGTAGTTTTTTGTTCATATTTTTGTTACTCCAATGGATGGTAGCCTTGTCATTATGGAAGGTAGTCTATTGTTGAGATTTTTGTTACTCTAAAGGATGGTAGCCTTGTCATTATGGAAGGTTGTCTATTGTTGAGATTTTTGTTACTCTAATGGATTGTAGCCTTGTTATTATGGAAGGTAGTATGTTTTCGATATTTTTGTTATTCCAATGGATGCTAGACTTGTAATTATGGAAGGTAGTCTGTTGTCGATATTTTTGTTACTCCAATGGATGGTAGAATTGTCATTATGTAAGGTAGTATGTCGTCGAGATTTTTGTTACTTCAATGGATGGTAGCCTTGTCATTATGCAAGGTAGTTTGTTGTCGAGATTTTTGTTACTCCAATGGATGCTAGCCTTGTCATTATGGAAGGTAGTCTGTCGTTTTGATTTCTGTCACTTCAATGGATGGTAGCCTTGTCACTATGGAAGGTAGTTTGTTGTTCATATTTTTGTTACTCCAATGGATGGTAGCCTTGTCATTATGGAAGGTAGTCTATTGTATAGATTTTTGTTACTCCAATAGATGGTAGCCATGTCAATATGGAAGGTTGTTTGTTGTCGAGATTTTTGTTACTCTAATGGATGGTAGCCTTGTTATTATGGAAGGTAGTATGTTTTCGATATTTTTGTTATTCCAATGGATGGTAGCCTTGTTATTATGGAAGGTAGTATGTTATCGAGATTTTTGTTACTACAATGGATGGTAGCCTTGTCATTATCGAACATAGTTTATTCTAAATATTTTTGTTACTCTAATGCATGGTAGCCTTGTCAATATGGAAGGTAGTCTGTTGTTCATATTTTTGTTACTCCAATGGATGGTTTCCTTGTCATTATGGAAGTTAGTCTGTTGTCGAGATTTTTGTTACTCATATGGATGGTAGCCTTGTCATTATGGAAGGTTGTCTGTTGTCGATATTTTTGTTTTTCCAATGGATGGTAGCCTTGTCATTATGGAACATAGTCTATTGTCGATGTTTTTGTTACTCCAACGGATGGTAGCCTTGTCATTATGGAAGGTAGTTATTGTCGAGATTTTTGTCATTCCAATGGATGGTAGCCTTGTCATGATGGAAGGTAGTCTGTTGTCGAGATTTTTGTTACTCCAATTGATGCTAGCCTTGTCATTAAGGAAGGTAGTTTGTTTTCGAGATTTTTGTTATTCCAATGGATGGTATGCTTGTATTTAGGGAAGGTAGTCTGTTATCATGATTTTTGTTACTACAATGGATAGTATCCTTGTCATTATGGAAGGTAGTCTGTTGTCGAGATTTTGGTTCCTACAATGGATGGTTGCCTTGTCATTATGGAACATAGTCTGTTGTAGATATTTTTGTTACTCGAATGCATGGTAGCCTTGCCACTATGGAAGGTAGTCTTTTTTTCATATTTTTGTTACTCCAATGAATGGTAGCCTTATCATTATGGAAGGTAGTCTATTGTCGAGATTTTTGTTACTCCAATGGATGGTAGCCTTGTCATTATGGAAGGTTTTCTATTGTCGAGATTTTTGTTACTCCAATGGATGGTAGCCTTGTCATTATGGAAGGTTGTCTATTGTCGAGATTTTTTTTACTCTAATGGATGGTAGCCTTATTATTATGGAAGGTAGTCTGTTTTCGAGATTTTTGTTATTCCAATGGATGGTAGCCTTGTCATTATGGAAGGTAGTCTATTGTCGATATTTTTGTTACTCCAATGGATGGTAGCCTTGTCATTATAGAAGGTAGTTTGTTGTCGAGATATTTGTTATTCTAATGAATGGTAGCCTTGTCATTATGGAAGGTAGTTTGTTGTCGAGATTTTTGTTACTACAATGGATGGTAGCCTTGTCACTATGGAAGCTAGTCTGTTGTTCATATTTTTGTTACTCCAATGGATTGTAGCCTTGTAATTAGGGAAGGTAGTCTGTTATCGAGATTTTTGTTACTATAATGGATGGTAGCCTTATCATTATGGAAGGTAGTCTGTTGTCGAGATTTTGGTTACTACATGGATGGTTTCCTTGTCATTATGGAACATAGTCTATTGTAGAAATTTTTGTTACTCCAATGCATGGTAGCCTTGTCACTATGGAAGGTAGTTTTTTGTTCATATTTTTGTTACTCCAATGGATGGTAGCCTTGTCATTATGGAAGGTAGTCTATTGTTGAGATTTTTGTTACTCTAAAGGATGGTAGCCTTGTCATTATGGAAGGTTGTCTATTGTTGAGATTTTTGTTACTCTAATGGATTGTAGCCTTGTTATTATGGAAGGTAGTATGTTTTCGATATTTTTGTTATTCCAATGGATGCTAGACTTGTAATTATGGAAGGTAGTCTGTTGTCGATATTTTTGTTACTCCAATGGATGGTAGAATTGTCATTATGGAAGGTAGTATGTCGTCGAGATTTTTGTTACTTCAATGGATGGTAGCCTTGTCATTATGCAAGGTAGTTTGTTGTCGAGATTTTTGTTACTCCAATGGATGCTAGCCTTGTCATTATGGAAGGTAGTCTGTCGTTTTGATTTCTGTCACTTCAATGGATGGTAGCCTTGTCACTATGGAAGGTAGTCTGTTGGTCATATTTTTGTTACTCCAATGGAAGGTAGCCTTGTCATTATGGAAGGTAGTCTATTGTCGAGATTTTTGTTACTCCAATGGATGGTAGCCTTGTCATTGTGGAAGGTTGTCTGTTGTCGAGATTTTTGTAACTCTAATGGATGGTAGCCTTGTTATTGTGGAAGGTAGTCTGTTTTGGAGATTTTTGTTACTCCAATGGATGGTAGCCTTGTAATTAGGGAAGGTTGTCTGTTAATGAGATTTTTGTTACTACAATGGATGGTAGCCTTGTCATTATGGAACATAGTCTATTGTAGATATTTTTGATACTCTAATGCATGGTAGCCTTGTAACTATGGAAGGTAGTCTGTTGTTCATATTTTTGTTACTCCAATGGATGATAGCCTTGTAATTAGGGAAGGTAGTCTGTTATCGAGATTTTTGTTACTATAATGGATGGTAGCCTTGTCATTATGGAAGGTAGTCCGTTGTCGAGATTTTGGTTACTACAATGGATGGTTTCCTTGTAATTATGGAACATAGTCTATTGTAGAAATTTTTGTTACTCTAATGCATGGTAGCCTTGTCACTATGGAAGGTAGTTTGTTGTCGAGATTTTTGTTACTCTAATGGATGGTAGCCTTGTTATTATGGAAGGTAGTATGTTTTCGATATTTTTGTTATTCCAATGGATGGTAGCCTTGTTATTATGGAAGGTAGTATGTCGTCGAGATTTTTGTTACTTCAATGGATGATAGCCTTGTCATTATGGAAGGTAGTTTTTTGTCGAGATTTTAGTTACTCCAATGGATGCTAGCCTTGTCATTATGGAAGGTAGTCCGTCGTTTTGATTTCTGTCACTCCAATGGATGGTAGCCTTGTCACTATGGAAGGTAGTCTGTTATTCATATTTTTGTTACTCCAATGGATGGTAGCCACGTCGTTATGGAAGGTAGGCTATTGTCGAGATTTTTGTTACTCCAATGGATGGTAGCCATGTCATTATGGAAGATTGTTTGTTGTCGAGATTTTTGTTACTCTAATGGATGGTAGCCTTGTTATTATGGAAGGTAGTATGTTTTCGATATTTTTGTTATTCCAATGGATGGTAGCCTTGTTATTATGGAAGGTAGTTTGTTGTCGATATTTTTGTTACTCCAATGTATGGTAGCATTGTCATTATGGAAGGTAGTATGTCGTCGAGATTTTTGTTACTTCAATGGATGGTAGCCTTGTCATTATGGAAGGTAGTTTTTTGTCGAGATTTTTGTTACTCCAATGGATGCTAGCCTTGTCATTATGGAAGGTAGTCCGTTGTTTTGATTTCTGTCACTCCAATGGATGGAAGCCTTGTCACTATGGAAGGTAATCTGTTGTTCATATTTTTGTTACTCCAATGGAAGGTAGCCTTGTCATTATGGAAGGTAGTCTATTGTCGAGATTTTTGTTACTCCAAAGGTTGGTAGCCTTGTCATTGTGGAAGGTTGTCTGTTGTCAAGATTTTTGTTACTCTAATGGATGGTAGCCTTGTTATTATGCAAGGTAGTCTGTTTTCGAGATTTTTGTTACTCCAATGGACGTTATCCTTGTAATTAGGGAAGGTAGTCTGTTATCGAGATTTTTGTTACTACAATGGATTGTAGCCTTATCATTATGGAACATAGTATATTGTAGATATTTTTGTTACTCTAATGAATGGTAGCCTTGTCACTATGGAAGGTAGTTTTTGTTCATATTTTTGATACTCCAATGGATATTAGCCTTGTCATTATGAAAGGTAGATTATTGTCGAGATTTTTGTTACTCCAATGGATGGTAGCCTTGTCATTATGGAAGGTTTTCTGTTGTCGAGATTTTTGTTACTCTAATGGATGGTAGTCTTGTCATTATGGAAGTTAGTCTGTTTTCGAGATTTTTGTTTCTCCAATGGATGGTATCGATGTCATTATGGATGGTAGTCTGTTGTCGAGATTTTTGTTATTCCAATGGATTGTAGCGTTGACATTATGGAACGTAGTCTGTTGTCGATGTTTTTGTTACTCCAATGGATGGTAGCCTTGTCATAATGAAAGGTAGTTTGTTGTCGAGATATTTGTTATTCCAATGGATGGTAGCCTTGTAATAATGGAAGGTAGTCTATCGTCGAGATTTTTGTTACATCAATTAATGGTAGCCTTGTCATTATGGAAGGTAGTTTGTTGTCGAGATTTTTGTTACTCCAATGGATGTTAGCCTTGTCATTATGGAAGGTAGTCTGTCTTTGTGATTTCTGTCACTCCAATGAATGGTAGCCTTGTCACTATGGAAGGTAGTCTATTGTTTATATTTTTGTTACTCCAATGGATGGTAGCCTTGTAATTAGGGAAGGTAGTCTGTTATCGAGATTTTTGTTACTATAATGGATGGTAGCCTTGTCATTATGGAAGGTAGTCTTTTGTCTAGATTTTGGTTACTACAATGGATGGTTGCCTTGTCATAATGGAACATAGTCTATTGTAGAAATTTTTGTTACTACAATGCATGGTAGCCTTGTCACTATGGAAGGTAGTCTGTTGTTCATATTTTTGTTACTCCAATAGATGGTAGCCTTGTCATTATGGAAGGTAGTCTATTGTCGAGATTTTTGTTACTCCAATGGATGGTAGCCTTGTCATTATGGAAGGTAGTATGTTTTCGATATTTTTGTTATTCCAATGGATGCTAGCCTTGTAATTATGGAAGGTAGTCTGTTGTCGATATTTTTGTTACTCCAATGGATGGTAGCATTGTCATTATGGAAGGTAGTATGTCGTCAAGATTTTTGTTACTTCAATGGATGGTAGCCTTGTCATTATGCAAGGTAGTTTGTTGTCGAGATTTTTGTTACTCCAATGGATGCTAGCCTTGTCATTATGGAAGGTAGTCCATCGTTTTGATTTCTGTCACTTTGATGGATGGTAGCCTTGTCACTATTGAAGGTAGTATGTTGTTCATATTTTTGTTACTCCAATAGAAGGTAGCCTTGTCATTATGGAAGGTAGTCTATTGTCGAGATTTTTGTTACTC
This sequence comes from Vicia faba, assembly GCA_948472305.1. Lineage (NCBI taxonomy): Eukaryota > Viridiplantae > Streptophyta > Magnoliopsida > Fabales > Fabaceae > Vicia > Vicia faba. The sequence continues at coordinate 561,137,685 of OX451739.1, forward strand.
CAATGGATGGTAGCCTTGTCATTGTGGAAGGTTGTCTATTGTCGAGATTTTTGTTACTCTAATGGATGGTAGCCTTTTTATTATGGAAGGTAGTCTGTTTTCGAGATTTTTGTTACTCCAATGGATGGTATCCTTATAATTACGGAAGGTAGTCTGTTATCGAGATTCTTGTTACTACAATGGATGGTAGCCTTGTCATTATGGAACATAGTCTATTGTAGATATTTTTGTTACTCTAATGCATGGTAGCCTTGTCACTATGGAAGGTAGTCTGTTGTTCATATTTTTGTTACTCTAATGGATGGTAGCCTTGTCATTATGTAAGGTAGTCTATTTTCGAGATTTTTGTTACTCCAATAGATGGTTGCCTTGTCATTATGGAAGGTAGTCTGTTGTCGATATTTTTGTTTTTCGAATGGATGGTAGCCTTGTCATTATGGAACGTAGTCTGTTGTCGATATTTTTGTTACTCCAATGGATGGTAGCCTTGTCATTATGGAAGGTAGTATGTCGTCGAGATTTTTATTACTTCAATGGATGGTAGCCTTGTCATTATGGAAGGTAGTTTGTTGTCGAGATTTTTGTTACTCCAATGGATGCTAGCCTTGTCATTATGGAAGGTAGTCCGTCGTTTTGATTTTTTTCACTCCAATGGATGGTAGCCTTGTCACTATGGAAGGTAGTATGTTGTTCATATTTTTGTTACTCCAATGGAAGGTAGCCTTGTCATTATGGAAGGTAGTCTATTGTCGAGATTTTTGTTACTCCAATGGATGGTAGCCTTGTCATTGTGGAAGGTTGTCTGTTGTCGAGATTTTTGTTACTCTAATGGATGGTAGCCTTGTTATTATGGAAGGTAGTCTGTTTTCGAGATTTTTGTTACTCCAATGGATGGTAGCCTTGAACTTAGGGAAGGTAGTCTGTTATCGAGATTTTTGTTACTACAATGTATGGTAGCCTTGTCATTATGGAACATAGTCTATTGTAGATATTTTTGTTACTCTAATGCATGGTAGCCTTGTCACTATGGAAGGTAGTCTGTTGTTCATATTTTTGTTACTCTAATGGATGGTAGCCTTGTCATTATGTAAGGTAGTCTTTTTCGAGATTTTTGGTTACTCCAATAGATGGTAGCCTTGTCATTATGGAAGGTAGTTTGTTGTCGATATTTTTGTTTTTCGAATGGATGGTAGCCTTGTCATTATGGAACATAGTCTGTTGTCGATGTTTTTGTTACTCCAATGGATGGTAGCCTTGTCATTATGGAAGGTAGTCTGTTGTCGAGATTTTTGACATTCCAATGGATGGTAGCCTTGTCATTATAGAAGGTAGTCTGTTGTCGATATTTTTCTTACTCCAATGGATGCTAGCCTTGTCATTAAGGAAGGTAGTCTGTTATCGAGATTTTTGTTACTACAATGGATGGTAGCCTTGTCATTGTGGAAGGTTGTCTGTTGTGGAGATTTTTGTTACTCTAATGGATGGTAGCCTTGTTATTATGGAAGTTAGTCTGTTTTCGAGATTTTTGTTACTCCAATGGATGGTAGCCTTGAAATTAGGGAAGGTAGTCTATTGTCAGGATTTTTGTTATTCCAATGGATTGTAGCCATACCATTACGGAACATAGTCTGTTGTCGATGTTTTAGTTACTCCAATGGATGGTAGCCTTTTCATTATGGAAGGTAGTTTGTTATCGAGGTATTTTTTATTCCAATGGATGGTAGCCTTATCATTATGGAAGGTAGTCTGTCGTCGAGATTTTTGTTACTTCAATGGATATTAGCCTTGTCATTATGGAAGGTAGTTTGTTGTCGAGATTTCTGTTACTCCAATGAATGCTAGCCTTGTCATTATGGCAGGTAGTCTTTATTTGTGATTTCTGTCACTCTAATGGATGGTAGCCTTGTCACTATGGAAGGTAGTCTGTTGTTCATATTTTTGTTACTCCAATGGATGGAAGCCTTGTCATTATGGAAGGTTGTCTGTTGTCGAGATTTTTGTTACTCTAATGGATGGTAGCCTTGTTATTATGGAAGGTAGTATGTTTTCGATAATTTTGATATTCCAATGGATGGTAGCCTTGTCATTATGGAAGGTAGTCTGTTGTCGATATATTTGTTAATCCAATGGATGGTAGCCTTGTAATAATGGAAGGTAGTCTGTCGTCGAGATTTTTGATACTTCAATGGATGGTAGCCTTCTCATAATGGAAAGTAGTTTGTTGTCGAGATTTCTGTTACTCCAATGGATGCTAGCCTTGTCATTATGGAAGGTAGTTTGTCATTGTGATTTTTGTCACTCCAATGGATGGTAACCTTGTCACTATGGAAGGTAGTCTGTTGTTCATATTTTTGTTACTCCAATGGAAGGTAGCCTTGTCATTATGGAAGGTAGTCTATTGTCGTGATTTTTGTTACTCCATTGGATGGTAACCTTTTCATTATGGAAAGTTGTCTGTTGTCGAGATTTTTGTTACTCTAATGGATTGTAGCCTTGTTATTATGGAAGGTAGTCTATTTTCGAGATTTTTGTTACTCCAATGGATGGTAGCCTTCTAATTAGGGAAGGTAGTATGTTATCGAGATTTTTGTTACTATAATGGATGGTAGCCTTGTCATTATTGAACATAGTCTATTGTAGATAATTTTGTTACTCCAATGCATGGTAGCCTTGTCAATATGGAAGGTAGTTTGTTGTTCATATTTTTGTTATTCCAATGGATGATAGCCTTGTCATTATAGAAGGTAGTCTGTTGTCGAGATTTTTGTTACTCCAATGGATGGTAGCCTTGTCATTATGGAAGGTTGTCTGTTGTCGAGATTTTTGTTACTCTAATGGATGGTAGCCTTGTTATTATGGAAGGTAGTCTGTTTTTGAGATTTTTGTAACTCCAATGGATGGTAGCCTTGTAATTAGGGAAGGTAGTCTGTTATCAAGATTTTTGTTACTACAATGGATGGTAGCCTTGTCATTATGGAACATAGTCTATTATAGATATTTTTGTTACTCTAATGCATGGGAGACTTGTCACTATGGAAGGTAGTCTATTGTTCATAATTTTGTTACTTCAATGGATGGTAGGCTTGTCATTATGGAAGGTAGTCTATTTTCGAGATTTTTGTTACTCCAATAGATGGTAGCCTTGTCATTATGGAAGGTAGTCTGTTGTCGATATTTTTGTTGTTGCAATGGATGGTAGCCTTGTCATTATGGAACGTAATCTGTTGTCGATGTTTTTGTTACTCCACTCCCTCAAAAGAAAATTTCACACTCGCTGTCACTTGTATTCTCAATCTCTCCAGATGTATCAACAATTTATGCCATCATCTTCATCAAAGGCAACTGCATCTTCCTCACCCACTGACACCGAACCTAGGGCAAACGTAAACCCCATGGATGCTGATGTTCTTGAAGTAACTCCACTACATGCAATGGCAGCTGATCCTACTAAGGTCAAGAAGCTGCGAACCAGACATGCAAGAAGATCACAAGCTTCTCCCTCTAGTAAATCTTCTCAACCATAATCCTCTGTTCCTCCAGAGATAGCTAATAGGGAAGGTTCTGCTTATGTGCATCAAGCTATTTCCAGACTAGTCACTAGGATTCTTAATGAGAATCACTCTGTTCCTGGTGTATCTGTACCATTGAACCAAGAAACTGCTAGCCCTAATTTAGAAAGTGATCCCAATGTTACTCATAATGTTGAGACACCTGATGACAACATTGAGAAATCTCGAGAGAAACCTGATGATCACCAGACCCCTACTGACAAGGTTGTTGAACCTTCTGTCATTGATGTTGATGAAGAATTTTCTGACAATGATTTAATTGCTAATGTCAACCCTAGCATAGCAAGAAGGATGATGAGTAGAAAAGAAAAGCAGAGTGTTGCCCAAAGCCCCTCCAAAGAGAAGGCTACTGAAGTTGTTCATGAGAAAGCTAGGCCTGAGAACAAGGCTAGAGAAGAAGCTGAGAAGGATCAAAAGGATGGAACTTCCAAAGGGAAGGGTAAGGTAAAATCTAGGGTATCTGTTAGTAGTCTCTCAAAACCCTTGAGACAACCTATAGCCAAGAAAAGAAAGGCTCCCGAACCCTCTAAATCTGATGAGTAATCAGACTTTGATTTTGATGTTGAGAGCAATGTTCCAGACATTCCTCTCAGGAAGAAACCCTCTTCTAGCAAACTGCCTAAGGTTCCTGAGGTTGCCATTGATAACATCTCCTTTCACCATCTAGAAAATGCAAGCAGGTGGAAGTATGTGTTTCTGAAAAGGATTGCCTTAGAGAGGGAGTTGAACATAAGTCCTATTGAGTGTAAGGAAGTCATGGAACTCATCAAGGCTGTTGGCCTGATGAAAACAGTGGTCAAGTTTTCCAACTGCTATGAGATTCTTGTCAAAGAATTCATAGTAAATTTGTCTGGTGGATGTGCTGATGGAAAGTCAGCTAATTTTAAGAGTGTTTATGTGAGAGGAAGGAAGGTAAATTTCTCTCCTACTGTGATAAAGAAATACCTAGGGAGGCCTGATGATGCTCAGCCTGAGCTTGAAGTTACTGACAACCAGGTTTATCAAACCATCACTGCCAAGCAAGTCAAGCACTGGCCCTTGAAAGGGAAGCTAACTGCAAGTAAGTTGAGTGTGAAGTTTACCATACTGCACAAAATTGGTGCAGCTAACTGGGTTCCCACCAACAACAAATCCACTATCTCCACTAGTTTAGGAAGATTTATCTATGCTCTTGGAACCAGAACAAACTTTGATTATGGCAACTACATCTTTGATCAAACAATGAAACATGATGAGAGTTGTGCTATTAAAGGCCCTATTACTTTTCCCTCTCTCCTGTGTGGTATAATCATTAATCAGTATCCTGATATTCTGGTTGAAAAAGACTTTGTGTGCAAAAGAGCCCCTGCACTTGGTTTTCACTATAAGCTGTTTCAGGGAACACATGTCCCCTGACATTGTTATGACATCTACTGAGACATCAAATGTCAAAGCTCATTCCAAGAAAGCTGATGTTATAGCTGTTCTAAAAGAAACCTGCAGAGAGCTTGATGGAAGAAAAAGGACTCTTGAAGAGCTGATTACTAGTCTGGAACAGGAGGAGAATGAAGAACAAATGAGGTAAGAGGATGCTGATGAAGAACAACATGATGGTGCTTCCTCAGGGGATGACAGTACCTGAAGGTCTGTGTTTGCTGAGTTGTAAAGATTGATGTTGGAACTTGCTGCTGCTATTTGATACCTTCTCTCTTTTTCTGTGTATTTTGAATTTCCTTTTGATGACTGTATAACTTGAAGTACTAGATCCTTTGGCCTCTTTATGGCTAAAAAAGGGGAGAAGTAATTATTGTAATTTTGGTAGAATTGGATATTGGTAGTTAGATTAGCTGTTATTAAAAATTAAGCTGCTTTTTAATCTCTGATAGTTTCATCTGCATCTGATTGTTTAGGGGTTTTAACCAAAAATTTGCCAAAGGGGGAGTTTGTAAGTGTTTGCTTGTTGGCATTAATTTTTGGTAAAACCAGATTTGTGAATGTCATGACTGAAGTCATAACATTCTGGGATAAATACAAATTCTGCAGAAGGAATGTTCTACAGGAACAACTCAGTATGAGTAAATATCATGATGATTAAGCTATGATCATATGTACTGAATTATACCAAAATCAGTGAGCAGGATACATGATGTCATAACCAATGTTAAGACATCCTGTACTGATCAAGTTGTTGTGCAGATTTATTGTTCCTGAGAATTTTCAGGAATCTGGTGTGCTATTCTGAGTTGAAGTATATTAACTAGATCAAATGCTCACGTGGATATTATGTTAACCTTGCTTAACCCCAATCTGTTATGATGAAAGCCCAAGACCAAGTCTTTAGGTTAATTTTGGTTAACCCTAGCTATTTTCATGGAAGCCCAAAATGAAGAATATACTGCATATATATTTCTCACGAATCCTAATGGTGTGCAGCGCTTTTTAGAGAAGATCAATAAGGAATTTTGTAGTTGTGATAGTTTTAGTAATTACTGTGAGCCAAGCAATTATTACTTGATAAGTGACTTGGAGTAGGATTTGGTTGTAAGGGTTGTTTATCACTCAAAGCTTTGAAGCACGAGTGTTGTGTCTCTTGATTAATGCTTTGAAGCAAAATCAAGCGTGTGTATTGAAGAATGTCTTCATAATCTTATTAATCAGTAGATTAGTATCACTAATGTGATTGAGGGGGAGTGAGTAGGAACTAAGGTTTAAGTAGGACTTAGATTGAAGTTGCATTGGGTAGGTCTTAAGTGAAGGAGATAAATTGGTTGGTTTATTCCTAAATTAATACCTCTGATAGTGAATTTCCTCCCTGGCTTGGTATCCCTCAAATGTAGGTGTTGTTATACACTGAACTGGGTTTACAATTGATTGTGTTCTTTACTGTCTTTTAAATTACTGTTTGGTTTGTGTACAATTTGTCAGATACGGTGTCATAACATTCATTGTGACATTAAGTATCTGTTGCCAGAATTTCACAATGGATGGTAGCGTTGTCATTATGGAAGGTAGTCTGTTGTCGAGATTTTTTTCATTCTAATGGATGGTAGCCTTGTCATTATGGAAGGTAGTCTGTTGTCGAGATTTTGGTTACTCCAATGGATGCTAGCCTTGTCATTAAGTAAGGTAGTCTGTTTTCAAGATTTTTCTTACTCCAATGGATGGTAGCCTTGTAATTAGGGAAGGTAGTCTATTATCGAGATTTTTGTTACTACAATGGATGGTAGTCTTGTCATTATGGAAGGTAGTCTATTGTCGAGATTTTGGTTACTACAATGGATGGTTGCCTTGTCATTATGGAACATAGTCTATTGTAGATATTTTTGTTACTCCAATGCATGGTAGCCTTCTCACTATGGAAGGTAGTCTGTTGTTCATATTTTTGTTACTCCAATGGATGGTAGCCTTGTCATTATGGAAAGTAGTCTATTGTCGATATTTTTGTTACTCCAATGGATGGTAGCCTTGTCATTATGGAAGGTTTTATGTTGTCGAGATTTTTGTTACTCTAATGGATAGTAGCCTTGTCATTATGGAAGGTAGTCTGTTTTCGAGATTTTTGTTACCCTAATGGATGGTATCATTGTCATTATGGATGGTAGTCTGTTGTTGAGATTTTTGTGATTCCAATGGATTGTAGCCATGCCATTAAGGAATGTACTCTATTGTCGATCTTTTTGTTACTCCAATGGATGGTAGCCTTGTCCTTATGGAAGGTAGTTTGTTGTCGAGATATTTGTTATTCCAATGGATGGTAGCCTTGTCTTTATGGAAGGTAGTCTGTCGTCGAGATTTTTGTTACTTTAATAGATGGTAGCCTTTTAATTTTGGAAGGTGGTCTATTGTCGAGATTTTTTTTACTCCAATAGATGGTAGCCTTGTCATTATGGAAGGTTGTCTATTGTCGAGATTTTTTTTACTCTAATGGATGGTAGCCTTGTTATTATGGAAGGTAGTCTGTTTTCGAGATTTTTTTAACTCCAATGGATGGTAGCCATGTCATTAAGGAAGGTAGTTTGTTTTTGGATATTTTTCTTACTCCAATGGATGGTAGCCTTGTAATTAGGGAAGGTAGTCTGTTATCGAGATTTTTGTTACTACAATGGATGGTAGCCTTGTCATTATGGAAGGTAGTCTGTTGTCGAGATTTTGGTTACTACAATGGATGGTTGCCTTGTCATTATGGAACATAGTCTATTGTAGATATTTTTGTTACTCCAATGCATGGTAGCCTTGTCACTATTGAAGGTAGTCAGTTGTTCATATTTTTGTTACTCCAATGGATGGTAGCCTTGTCATTATGGAAGGTAGTCTGTTGTCGATATTTTTGTTACTCCAATGGATGGTAGCCTTGTCATTATGGAAGGTAGTATGTTGTCGATGTTTTTGTTACTCCAATGGATTGTAGCCTTGACATTATGGAAGGTAGTCTGTTGTCGATATTTTTGTCATTCCAATGGATGGTAGCCTTGTTATTATGGAAGGTAGTCTGTCGTCGAGATTTTTGTTACTTTAATAGATGGTAGCCTTGTCATTTTGGAAGGTGGTCTATTGTTGAGATTTTTTTTACTCCAATGGATGGTAGCCTTGTCATTATGGAAGGTTGTCTGTTGTCGAGATTTTTTTTACTCTAATGGATGGTAGCCTTGTTATTATGGAAGGTAGTCTGTTTTCAAGATTTTTGTTACTCCAATGGATGGTAGCCTTGTCATTAAGGTAGGTAGTATGTTTTCGATATTTTTCTTACTCCAATGGATGGTAGCCTTGTAATTAGGGAAGGTAGTCTGTTATCGAGATTTTTGTTACTATAAAGGATGGTAGCCTTGTCATTATGGAAGGTAGTCTGTTGTCGAGATTTTGGTTACTACAATGGATGGTTGCCTTGTCATTATGGAACATAGTCTATTGTAGATATTTTTGTTACTCCAATGCATGGTAGCCTTGTCACTATTGAAGGTAGTCAGTTGTTCATATTTTTGTTACTCCAATGGATGGTAGCCTTGTCATTATGGAAAGTAGTCTATTGTCGATATTTTTGTTACTCCAATGGATGGTAGCCTTGTCATTATGGAAGGTTTTATGTTGTCGAGATTTTTGTTACTCTAATGGATAGTAGCCTTGTCATTATGGAAGGTAGTCTGTTTTCGAGATTTTTGTTACCCTAATGGATGGTATCATTGTCATTATGGATGGTAGTCTGTTGTTGAGATTTTTGTGATTCCAATGGATTGTAGCCATGCCATTAAGGAATGTACTCTATTGTCGATCTTTTTGTTACTCCAATGGATGGTAGCCTTGTCCTTATGGAAGGTAGTTTGTTGTCGAGATATTTGTTATTCCAATGGATGGTAGCCTTGTCTTTATGGAAGGTAGTCTGTCGTCGAGATTTTTGTTACTTTAATAGATGGTAGCCTTTTAATTTTGGAAGGTGGTCTATTGTCGAGATTTTTTTTACTCCAATAGATGGTAGCATTGTCATTATGGAAGGTTGTCTATTGTCGAGATTTTTTTTACTCTAATGGATGGTAGCCTTGTTATTATGGAAGGTAGTCTGTTTTCGAGATTTTTTTAACTCCAATGGATGGTAGCCATGTCATTAAGGAAGGTAGTTTGTTTTTGGATATTTTTCTTACTCCAATGGATGGTAGCCTTGTAATTAGGGAAGGTAGTCTGTTATCGAGATTTTTGTTACTACAATGGATGGTAGCCTTGTCATTATGGAAGGTAGTCTGTTGTCGAGATTTTGGTTACTACAATGGATGGTTGCCTTGTCATTATGGAACATAGTCTATTGTAGATATTTTTGTTACTCCAATGCATGGTAGCCTTGTCACTATTGAAGGTAGTCAGTTGTTCATATTTTTGTTACTCCAATGGATGGTAGCCTTGTCATTATGGAAGGTAGTCTGTTGTCGATATTTTTTTTACTCCAATGGATGGTAGCCTTGTCATTATGGAAGGTAGTATGTTGTCGATGTTTTTGTTACTCCAATGGATTGTAGCCTTGACATTATGGAAGGTAGTCTGTTGTCGATATTTTTGTCATTCCAATGGATGGTAGCCTTGTTATTATGGAAGGTAGTCTGTCGTCGAGATTTTTGTTACTTTAATAGATGGTAGCCTTGTCATTTTGGAAGGTGGTCTATTGTTGAGATTTTTTTTACTCCAATGGATGGTAGCTTTGTCATTATGGAAGGTTGTCTGTTGTCGAGATTTTTTTTACTCTAATGGATGGTAGCCTTGTTATTATGGAAGGTAGTCTGTTTTCAAGATTTTTGTTACTCCAATGGATGGTAGCCTTGTCATTAAGGTAGGTAGTATGTTTTCGATATTTTTCTTACTCCAATGGATGGTAGCCTTGTAATTAGGGAAGGTAGTCTGTTATCGAGATTTTTGTTACTATAAAGGATGGTAGCCTTGTCATTATGGAAGGTAGTCTGTTGTCGAGATTTTGGTTACTACAATGGATGGTTGCCTTGTCATTATGGAACATAGTCTATTGTAGATATTTTTGTTACTCCAATGCATGGTAGCCTTGTCACTATTGAAGGTAGTCAGTTGTTCATATTTTTGTTACTCCAATGGATGGTAGCGTTGTCATTATGGAAGTTAGTCTATTGTCGAGATTTTTGTTACTCCTATGGATGGTAGCCTTGTCATTATGGAAGGTAGTCTGTTGTCGATATTTTTGTTACTCCAATGGATGGTAGCCTTGTCATTATGGAACGTAGTATGTTGTCGATGTTTTTGTTACTCCAATGGATTGTAGCCTTGACATTATGGAAGGTAGTGTGTTGTCGAGATTTTTGTCATTCCAATGGATGGTAGCCTTGTTATTATGGAAGGTAGTCTGTTGTCGAGTTTTTTGTTACTCGAATAGATGGTAGCCTTGTCATTATGGAAGGTAGTTTGTTGTCGAAATTTTGGTTATACAATGGATGGTTGCCTTGTCATTATGGAACATAGTCTATTGTAGATATTTATGTTACTCCAATGCATGGTAGCCTTGTCACTATGGAAGGTAGTTTGTTGTTCATATTTTTGTTATTCCAATGGATGGTAGCCTTGTCATTATGGAAGCTGGTCTATTGTCGAGATTTATGTTACTCTAATTGATGGTAGCCTTGTCATTATGGAAGGTTGTCTATTGTCGAAATTTTTGTTACTATAATGGATGGTAGCCTTGTTATTATGTAAGGTAGTATGTTTTCGATATTTTTGTTATTCCAATGGATGGTAGCCTTGTCATTATGGAAGGTAGTCTGTTGTCGATGTTTTTGTTACTCCAATAGATTGTAGCCTTGTCATTATGGAAGGTAGTCTGTTGTCGAGACTTTTTTCATTCCAATGGATTGTAGCCTTGTCATTATGGAAGGTAGTATGTTGTCTAGATTTTTGTTACTCCATTGGATCCTAGCCTTGTCATTATGGAACATAGTCTATTGTAAATATTTTTGTTACTCCAATGCATGGTAGCCTTGTCACTATCGAAGGTAGTTTGTTGTTCATATTTTTGTTACTCCAATGGATGGTAGCCTTGTCATTATGGAAGGTAGTCTATTGTCGAGATTTTTGTTACTCCAATTGATGGTAGCCTTGTCATTATGGAAGGTTGTTTGTTGTCGAGATTTTTGTTACTATAATGGATGGTAGCCTTGTTGTTATGTAAGGTAGTATGTTTTCGATATTTTTGTTATTCCAAGGGATGGTAGCCTTGTCATTATGGAAGGTAGTTTGTTGTCGATATTTTTGTTACTCCAATAGATGGTAGCCTTGTCATTATAGAAGGTTTTCTGTTGTCGAGATTTTTGTTACTGTAATGGATGGTAGCCTTGTCATTATGGAAGGTAGTCTATTTTCGAGATTTGTGTTACTCCAATGGATGGTATTATTCTCATTACGGAAGGTAGTCTGTTGTCGAGATTTTTTTTTTCCAATGGATAGTAGCCTTGTCATTATGGAAGGTAGTCTGTCGTCGAGATTTTTGTTACTTCAATGGATAGTAGCCTTGTCATTATGGAAGGTACTCTGTTATCGAGATTTCTGTCACTCCAATGGATGGTAGCCTTGTCACTATGGAAGGTAGTTTGTTGTTCATATTTTTGTTATTCCAATGGATGGTAGTCTTGTAATTAGGGAAGGTAGTCTGTTATAGAGATTTTTGTTACTATAATGGATGGTAGCCTTGTCATTATGGAAGGTAGTCTGTTGTCGAGATTTTGGTTACTAAATAGATGGTTGCCTTGTCATTATGGAACATAGTCTATTGTAGAAATTTTTGTTACTCCAATGCATGGTAGCCTTGTCACTATAGAAGGTAGTGTGTTGTTCATATTTTTGTTACTCCAATGGATGGTAGCCTTGTCATTATGGAAGGTAGTCTATTGTCGAGATTTTTGTTACTCCAATGGATGGTAGCCTTGTCATTATGGAAGGTAGTTTGTTGTCGAGATTTTTGTTACTCAAATGGATGCTAGCCTTGTCATTATGGAAGGTACTTTGTTATCGAGATTTCTGTCACTCCAATGGATGGTAGCTTTGTCACTATGGAAGGTAGTCTGTTGTTCATATTTTTTTTATTCCAATGGATGGTAGCCTTGTAATTAGGGAAGGTAGTCTGTTATAGAGATTTTTGTTAGTATAATGGATGGTAGCCTTGTCGTTATGGAAGGTAGTCTGTTGTCGAGATTTTGGTTACTATAATGGATGGTTGCCTTGTCATTATGGAACTTAGTCTATTGTAGAAATTTTTGTTACTCCAATGCATGGTAGCCTTGTCACTATAGAAGGTAGTGTGTTGTTCATATTTTTGTTACTCCAATGGATGGTAGCCTGGTCATTATGGAAGGTAGTCTATTGTCGAGATTTTTGTTACTCCAATGGATGGTAGCCTTGTCATTATGGAAGGTAGTTTGTTGTCGATATTTTTGTTACTCCAATGGATGGTAGCCTTGTCACTATGGAAGGTAGTCTGTTGTTCATATTTTTGTTACTCCAATGGATGGTAGCCTTGTCATTATGGAAGGTAGTCTATTGTCGAGACTTTTGTTACTCCAATTGATGGTAGCCTTGTCATTATGGAAGGTTGTCTGTTGTCGAGATTTTTGTTACTATAATGGATGGTAGCCTTGTTATTATGTAAGGTAGTATGTTTTCGATATTTTTGTTATTCCAATGGATGGTAGCCTTGTCATTATGGAAGGTAGTTTGTTGTCGATATTTTTGATACTCCAATATATGGTAGCCTTATCATTATAGAAGGTTTTCTGTTGTCGAGATTTTTGTTACTGTAATGGATGGTAGCCTTGTCATTATGGAAGGTAGTCTGTTTCCGAGATTTGTGTTACTCCAATGGATGGTATCATTGTCATTATGGAAGGTAGTCTGTTGTTGAGATTTTTTTTATTCCAATGGATAGTAGCCTTGTCATTATGGAAGGTAGTCTGTCGTCGAGATTTTTGTTACTTCAATGGATGGTAGCCTTGTCATTATGGAAGGTAGTTTGTTGTCGAGATTTTTGTTACTCCAATGGATGCTAGCCTTGTCATTATGGAAGGTACTCTATTATCGAGATTTCTGTCACTCCAATGGATGGTAGCCTTGTCACTAGGGAAGGTAGTCTGTTGTTCATATTTTTGTTATTCCAATGGATGGTAGCCTTGTAATTAGGGAAGGTAGTCTGTTATAGAGATTTTTGTTACTATAATGGATGGTAGCCTTGTCATTATGAAAGGTAGTCTGTTGTCGAGATTTTGGTTACTAAATCGATGGTTGCCTTGTCATTATGGAACATAGTCTATTGAAGAAATTTTTGTTACTCCAATGCATGGTAGCCTTGTCACTATAGAAGGTAGTGTGTTGTTCATATTTTTGTTACTCCAATGGATGGTAGCCTTGTCATTATGGAAGGTAGTCTATTGTCGAGATTTTTGTTACTCCAATGGATGGTAGCCTTGTCATTATGGAAGGTAGTTTGTTGTCGAGATTTTTGTTACTCAAATGGATGCTAGCCTTGTCATTATGGAAGGTACTCTGTTATCGAGATTTCTGTCACTCCAATGGATGGTAGCTTTGTAACTATGGAAGGTAGTCTGTTGTTCATATTTTTTTTATTCCAATGGATGGTAGCCTTGTAATTAGGGATGGTAGTCTGTTATAGAGATTTTTGTTACTATAATGGATGGTAGCCTTGTCGTTATGGAAGGTAGTCTGTTGTCGAGATTTTGGTTACTATAATGGATGGTTGCCTTGTCATTATGGAACATAGTCTATTGTAGAAATTTTTGTTACTCCGATGCATGGTAGCCTTGTCACTATAGAAGGTAGTGTGTTGTTCATATTTTTGTTACTCCAATGGATGGTAGCCTTGTCATTATGGAAGGTAGTCTATTGTCGAGATTTTTGTTACTCCAATGGATGGTAGCCTTGTCATTATGGAAGGTAGTCTGTTGTCGATATTTTTGTTACTCTAATGGATGGTAGCCTTGTCACTATGGAAGGTAGTTTGTTGTTCATATTTTTGTTACTCCAATGGATGGTAGCCTTGTCATTATGGAAGGTAGTCTATTGTCGAGATTTTTGTTACTCCAATTGATGGTAGCCTTGTCATTATGGAAGGTTGTCTGTTGTCGAGATTTTTGTTACTATAATGGATGGTAGCCTTGTTATTATGTAAGGTAGTATGTTTTCGATATTTTTGTTATTCCAATGGATGGTAGCCTTGTCATTATGGAAGGTAGTTTGTTGTCGAAATTTTTGATACTCCAATATATGGTAGCCTTATCATTATAGAAGGTTTTCTGTTGTCGAGATTTTTGTTACTGTAATGGATGGTAGCCTTGTCATTATGGAAGGTAGTCTGTTTTCGAGATTTGTGTTACTCCAATGGATGGTATCATTGTCATTATGGAAGGTAGTTTGTTGTCGAGATTTTTTTTATTCCAATGGATAGTAGCCTTGTCATTATGGAAGGTAGTCTGTCGTCGAGATTTTTGTTACTTCAATGGATGGTAGCCTTGTCATTATGGAAGGTAGTTTGTTGTAGATATTTTTGTTACTCCAATGCATGGTAGCCTTGTCACTATTGAAGGTAGTCAGTTGTTCATATTTTTGTTACTCCAATGGATGGTAGCCTTGTCATTATAAAAGGTAGTCTATTGTCGTTGTTTTTGTTACTCCAATGGATGGTAGCCTTGTCATTATGGAAGGTAGTCTGTTGTCGATATTTTTGTTACTCCAATGGATGGTAGCCTTGTCATTATGGAACGTGGTATGTTGTCGATGTTTTTGTTACTCTAATGGATTGTAGCCTTGACATTATGGAAGGTAGTCTGTTGTCGAGATTTTTGTCATTCCAATGGATGGTAGCCTTGTTATATGGAAGGTAGTCTGTCGTCGAGATTTTTGTTACTTTAATAGATGGTACCCTTGTCATTTTGGAAGGTGGTCTATTGTCGAGAATTTTTTTACTCCAATGGATGGTAGCCTTGTCATTATGGAAGGTTGTCTGTTGTCGAGATTTTTTTTACTCTAATGGATGGTAGCCTTGTTATTTTGGAAGGTAGTCTGTTTTCGATATTTTTGTTACTCCAATGGATGGTAGCCTT
Organism: Vicia faba; assembly: GCA_948472305.1. NCBI lineage: Eukaryota > Viridiplantae > Streptophyta > Magnoliopsida > Fabales > Fabaceae > Vicia > Vicia faba. The sequence goes on from OX451739.1 coordinate 561,152,839, forward strand.
GTCATTAAGGAAGGTAGTATGTTTTCGATATTTTTCTTACTCCAATGGATGGTAGCCTTTTAATTAGGGAAGGTAGTCTGTTATCGAGATATTTGTTACTATAATGGATGGTAGCCTTGTCATTATGGAAGGTAGTCTGTTGTCGAGATTTGTGTTATTCCAATGGATAGTAGCCTTGTCATTATGGAAGGTAGTCTGTCGTCGAGATTTTTGTTACTTCAATGGATGGTAGCCTTGTCATTATGGAAGGTAGTTTGTTGTCGAGATTTTTGTTACTCCAATGGATGCTAGCCTTGTCATTATGGAAGGTACTCTATTATCGATATTTCTGTCACTCCAATGGATGGTAGCCTTGTCACTATGGAAGGTAGTCTGTTGTTCATATTTTTGTTATTCCAATGGATGGTAGCCTTGTAATTAGGGAAGGTAGTCTGTTATAGAGATTTTTGTTACTATAATAGATGGTAGCCTTGTCATTATGAAAGTTAGTTTGTTGTCGAGATTTTGGTTACTATAATGGATGGTTGCCTTGTCATTATGGAACATAGTCTATTGTAGAAATTTTTGTTACTCCAATGCATGGTAGCCTTGTCACTATAGAAGGTAGTGTGTTGTTCATATTTTTGTTACTCCAATGGATGGTAGCCTTGTCATTATGGAAGGTAGTCTATTGTCGAGATTTTTGTTACTCCAATGGATGGTAGCCTTGTCATTATGGAAGGTAGTTTGTTGTCGAGATTTTTGTTACTCAAATGGATGCTAGCCTTGTCATTATGGAAGGTACTCTGTTATCGAGATTTCTGTCACTCCAATGGATGGTAGCTTTGTAACTATGGAAGGTAGTCAGTTGTTCATATTTTTTTTATTCCAATGGATGGTAGCCTTGTAATTAGGGAAGGTAGTCTGTTATAGAGATTTTTGTTACTATAATGGATGGTAGCCTTGTCGTTATGGAAGGTAGTCTGTTGTCGAGATTTTGGTTACTATAATGGATGGTTGCCTTGTCATTATGGAACATAGTCTATTGTAGAAATTTTTGTTACTTCAATGCATGGTAGCCTTGTCACTATAGAAGGTAGTGTGTTGTTCATATTTTTGTTACTCCAATGGATGGTAGCCTTGTCATTATGGAAGGTAGTCTATTGTCGAGATTTTTGTTACTCCAATGGATGGTAGCCTTGTCATTATGGAAGGTAGTATGTTGTCGATATTTTTGTTACTCCAATGGATGGTAGCCTTGTCACTATGGAAGGTAGTCTGTTGTTCATATTTTTGTTACTCCAATGGATGGTAGCCTTGTCATTATGGAAGGTAGTCTATTGTCGAGATTTTTGTTACTCCAATTGATGGTAGCCTTGTCATTATGGAAGGTTGTCTGTTGTCGAGATTTTTGTTACTATAATGGATGGTAGCCTTGTTATTATGTAAGGTAGTATGTTTTCAATATTTTTGTTATTCCAATGGATGGTAGCCTTGTCATTATGGAAGGTAGTTTGTTGTCGATATTTTTGTTACTCCAATATATGGTAGCCTTATCATTATAGAATGTTTTCTGTTGTCGAGATTTTTGTTACTGTAATGAATGGTAGCCTTGTCATTATGGAAGGTAGTCTGTTTTCGAGATTTGTGTTACTCCAATGGATGGTATCATTTTCATTATAGAAGGTAGTCTGTTGTCGATATTTTTGTTATTCCAATGGATAGTAGCCTTGTCATTATGGAAGGTAGTTTGTTGTCGAGATTTTTGTTACTCAAATGGATGCTAGCCTTGTCATTGCGGAACATAGTCTATTGTAGATATTTTTGTTACTCCAATGCATGGTAGCCTTGTCACTATTGAAGGTAGTCAGTTGTTCATATTTTTGTTACTCCAATGGATGGTAGCCTTGTCATTATGGAATGTAGTCTATTGTCGATGTTTTTGTTACTCCAATGGATGGTAGCCTTGTAATTATGGAACGTGGTATGTTGTCGATGTTTTTGTTACTCTGATGGATTGTAGCCTTGACATTATGGAAGGTAGTCTGTTGTCGAGATTTTTGTCATTCCAATGGATGGTAGCCTTGTTATTATGGAAGGTAGTCTGTCGTCGAGATTTTTGTTACTTTAATAGATGGTACCCTTGTCATTTTGGAAGGTGGTCTATTGTCGAGAATTTTTTTACTCCAATGGATGGTAGCCTTGTCATTATGGAAGGTTGTCTGTTGTCGAGATATTTTTTACTCTAATGGATGGTAGCCTTGTTATTATGGAAGGTAGTCTGTTTTCGAGATTTTTGTTACTCCAATGGATGGTAGCCTTGTCATTAAGGAAGGTAGTATGTTTTCGATATTTTTCTTACTCCAATGGATGGTAGCCTTGTAATTAGGGAAGGTAGTCTGTTATCGAGATTTTTGTTACTATAATGGATGGTAGCCTTGTCATTATGGAAGGTAGTCTGTTGTCGAGATTTTGGTTACTACAATGGATGGTTGCGTTGTCATTATGGAACATAGTCTATTGTAGATATTTTTGTTACTCCAATGCATGGTAGCCTTGTCACTATTGAAGGTAGTCAGTTGTTCATATTTTTGTTACTCCAATGGATGGTAGCCTTGTCATTATGGAAGTTAGTCTATTGTCGAGATTTTTGTTACTCCAATGGATGGTAGCCTTGTCATTATGGAAGGTAGTCTGTTGTCGATATTTTTGTTACTCCAATGGATGGTACCCTTGTCATTATGGAACGTAGTATGTTGTCGATGTTTTTGTTACTCCAATGGATTGTAGCCTTGACATTATGGAAGGTAGTATGTTGTCGAGATTTTTGTCATTCCAATGGATGGTAGCCTTGTTATTATGGAAGGTAGTCTGTTGTCGAGATTTTTGTTACTCGAATATATGGTAGCCTTGTCATTATGGAAGGTAGTTTGTTGTCGAAATTTTGGTTACTACAATGGATGGTTGCCTTGTCATTATGGAACATAGTCTATTGTAGATATTTTTGTTACTCCAATGCACGGTAGCCTTGTCACTATGGAAGGTAGTTTGTTGTTCATATTTTTGTTATACCAATGGATGGTAGCCTTGTCATTATGGAAGGTAGTCTATTGTTGAGATTTTTGTTACTCCAATTGATGGAAGCCTTGTCATTATGGAAGGTTGTCTGTTGTCGAAATTTTTGTTACTATAATGGATGGTAGCCTTGTTATTATGTAAGGTAGTATGTTTTCGATATTTTTGTTATTCCAATGGATGGTAGCCTTGTCATTATGGAAGGTAGTCTGTTGTCGATGTTTTTGTTACTCCAATGGATTGTAGCCTTGTCATTATGGAAGGTAGTCTGTTGTCGAGACTTTTTTCATTCCAATGGATGGTAGCCTTGTCATCATGGAAGGTAGTCTGTTGTCTAGATTTTTGCTACTCCATTGGATCCTAGCCTTGTCATTATGGAAGGTAGTCTGTTTTCGAGATTTTTGTTACTCCAATAGATGGTAGCCTTGTCATTATGGATGGTAGTCGGTTGTCGATATTTTTGTTTTTCCAATGGATGGTAGCCTTGTCATTATGGAACTTAATCTGTTGTCGATGTTTTTGTTACTCCAATGGATGGTAGCCTTGTCATTATGGAAGGTAGTTTGTTGTCGAGATTTTTGTCATTCCAATGGATGGTAGCCTTATCATTATGGAAGGTAGTCTGTTGTCGAGATTTTTGTTACTCCAATGGATGCTAGCCTTGTCATTAAGGAAGGTAGTCTGTTTTCGATATTTTTCTTACTCCAATGGATGGTAGCCTTGTAATTAGGGAAGGTAGTCTGTTATCGAGATTTTTGTTACTACAATGGATGGTAGCCTTGTCATTATGGAAGGTAGTCTGTTGTCGAGATTTTGGTTACTACAATGGATGGTTGCGTTGTCATTATGGAACATAGTCTATTGTAGATATTTTTGTTACTCCAATGCATGGTAGCCTTGTCACTATCGAAGGTAGTTTGTTGTTCATATTTTTGTTACTCCAATGGATGGTAGCCTTGTCATTATGGAAGGTAGTCTATTGTCGAGATTTTTGTTACTCCAATTGATGGTAGCCTTGTCATTATGGAAGGTTGTTTGTTGTCGAGATTTTTGTTACTATAATGGATGGTAGCCTTGTTGTTATGTAAGGTAGTATGTTTTCGATATTTTTGTTATTCCAAGGGATGGTAGCCTTGTCATTATGGAAGGTAGTTTGTTGTCGATATTTTTGTTACTCCAATAGATGGTAGCCTTGTCATTATAGAAGGTTTTCTGTTGTCGAGATTTTTGTTACTGTAATGGATGGTAGCCTTGTCATTATGGAAGGTAGTCTATTTTCGAGATTTGTGTTACTCCAATGGATGGTATTATTCTCATTACGGAAGGTAGTCTGTTGTCGAGATTTTTTTTTTCCAATGGATAGTAGCCTTGTCATTATGGAAGGTAGTCTGTCGTCGAGATTTTTGTTACTTCAATGGATAGTAGCCTTGTCATTATGGAAGGTACTCTGTTATCGAGATTTCTGTGACTCCAATGGATGGTAGCCTTGTCACTATGGAAGGTAGTTTGTTGTTCATATTTTTGTTATTCCAATGGATGGTAGTCTTGTAATTAGGGAAGGTAGTCTGTTATAGAGATTTTTGTTACTATAATGGATGGTAGCCTTGTCATTATGGAAGGTAGTCTGTTGTCGAGATTTTGGTTACTAAATCGATGGTTGCCTTGTCATTATGGAACATAGTCTATTGTAGAAATTTTTGTTACTCCAATGCATGGTAGCCTTGTCACTATAGAAGGTAGTGTGTTGTTCATATTTTTGTTACTCCAATGGATGGTAGCCTTGTCATTATGGAAGGTAGTCTATTGTCGAGATTTTTGTTACTCCAATGGATGGTAGCCTTGTCATTATGGAAGGTAGTTTGTTGTCGAGATTTTTGTTACTCAAATGGATGCTAGCCTTGTCATTATGGAAGGTACTTTGTTATCGAGATTTCTGTCACTCCAATGGATGGTAGCTTTGTCACTATGGAAGGTAGTCTGTTGTTCATATTTTTTTTATTCCAATGGATGGTAGCCTTGTAATTAGGGAAGGTAGTCTGTTATAGAGATTTTTGTTAGTATAATGGATGGTAGCCTTGTCGTTATGGAAGGTAGTCTGTTGTCGAGATTTTGGTTACTATAATGGATGGTTGCCTTGTCATTATGGAACTTAGTCTATTGTAGAAATTTTTGTTACTCCAATGCATGGTAGCCTTGTCACTATAGAAGGTAGTGTGTTGTTCATATTTTTGTTACTCCAATGGATGGTAGCCTGGTCATTATGGAAGGTAGTCTATTGTCGAGATTTTTGTTACTCCAATGGATGGTAGCCTTGTCATTATGGAAGGTAGTTTGTTGTCGATATTTTTGTTACTCCAATGGATGGTAGCCTTGTCACTATGGAAGGTAGTCTGTTGTTCATATTTTTGTTACTCCAATGGATGGTAGCCTTGTCATTATGGAAGGTAGTCTATTGTCGAGACTTTTGTTACTCCAATTGATGGTAGCCTTGTCATTATGGAAGGTTGTCTGTTGTCGAGATTTTTGTTACTATAATGGATGGTAGCCTTGTTATTATGTAAGGTAGTATGTTTTCGATATTTTTGTTATTCCAATGGATGGTAGCCTTGTCATTATGGAAGGTAGTTTGTTGTCGATATTTTTGATACTCCAATATATGGTAGCCTTATCATTATAGAAGGTTTTCTGTTGTCGAGATTTTTGTTACTGTAATGGATGGTAGCCTTGTCATTATGGAAGGTAGTCTGTTTCCGAGATTTGTGTTACTCCAATGGATGGTATCATTGTCATTATGGAAGGTAGTCTGTTGTTGAGATTTTTTTTATTCCAATGGATAGTAGCCTTGTCATTATGGAAGGTAGTCTGTCGTCGAGATTTTTGTTACTTCAATGGATGGTAGCCTTGTCATTATGGAAGGTAGTTTGTTGTCGAGATTTTTGTTACTCCAATGGATGCTAGCCTTGTCATTATGGAAGGTACTCTATTATCGAGATTTCTGTCACTCCAATGGATGGTAGCCTTGTCACTAGGGAAGGTAGTCTGTTGTTCATATTTTTGTTATTCCAATGGATGGTAGCCTTGTAATTAGGGAAGGTAGTCTGTTATAGAGATTTTTGTTACTATAATGGATGGTAGCCTTGTCATTATGAAAGGTAGTCTGTTGTCGAGATTTTGGTTACTAAATCGATGGTTGCCTTGTCATTATGGAACATAGTCTATTGAAGAAATTTTTGTTACTCCAATGCATGGTAGCCTTGTCACTATAGAAGGTAGTGTGTTGTTCATATTTTTGTTACTCCAATGGATGGTAGCCTTGTCATTATGGAAGGTAGTCTATTGTCGAGATTTTTGTTACTCCAATGGATGGTAGCCTTGTCATTATGGAAGGTAGTTTGTTGTCGAGATTTTTGTTACTCAAATGGATGCTAGCCTTGTCATTATGGAAGGTACTCTGTTATCGAGATTTCTGTCACTCCAATGGATGGTAGCTTTGTAACTATGGAAGGTAGTCTGTTGTTCATATTTTTTTTATTCCAATGGATGGTAGCCTTGTAATTAGGGATGGTAGTCTGTTATAGAGATTTTTGTTACTATAATGGATGGTAGCCTTGTCGTTATGGAAGGTAGTCTGTTGTCGAGATTTTGGTTACTATAATGGATGGTTGCCTTGTCATTATGGAACAGAGTCTATTGTAGAAATTTTTGTTACTCCGATGCATGGTAGCCTTGTCACTATAGAAGGTAGTGTGTTGTTCATATTTTTGTTACTCCAATGGATGGTAGCCTTGTCATTATGGAAGGTAGTCTATTGTCGAGATTTTTGTTACTCCAATGGATGGTAGCCTTGTCATTATGGAAGGTAGTCTGTTGTCGATATTTTTGTTACTCTAATGGATGGTAGCCTTGTCACTATGGAAGGTAGTTTGTTGTTCATATTTTTGTTACTCCAATGGATGGTAGCCTTGTCATTATGGAAGGTAGTCTATTGTCGAGATTTTTGTTACTCCAATTGATGGTAGCCTTGTCATTATGGAAGGTTGTCTGTTGTCGAGATTTTTGTTACTATAATGGATGGTAGCCTTGTTATTATGTAAGGTAGTATGTTTTCGATATTTTTGTTATTCCAATGGATGGTAGCCTTGTCATTATGGAAGGTAGTTTGTTGTCGAAATTTTTGATACTCCAATATATGGTAGCCTTATCATTATAGAAGGTTTTCTGTTGTCGAGATTTTTGTTACTGTAATGGATGGTAGCCTTGTCATTATGGAAGGTAGTCTGTTTTCGAGATTTGTGTTACTCCAATGGATGGTATCATTGTCATTATGGAAGGTAGTTTGTTGTCGAGATTTTTTTTATTCCAATGGATAGTAGCCTTGTCATTATGGAAGGTAGTCTGTCGTCGAGATTTTTGTTACTTCAATGGATGGTAGCCTTGTCATTATGGAAGGTAGTTTGTTGTAGATATTTTTGTTACTCCAATGCATGGTAGCCTTGTCACTATTGAAGGTAGTCAGTTGTTCATATTTTTGTTACTCCAATGGATGGTAGCCTTGTCATTATAAAAGGTAGTCTATTGTCGATGTTTTTGTTACTCCAATGGATGGTAGCCTTGTCATTATGGAAGGTAGTCTGTTGTCGATATTTTTGTTACTCCAATGGATGGTAGCCTTGTCATTATGGAACGTGGTATGTTGTCGATGTTTTTGTTACTCTAATGGATTGTAGCCTTGACATTATGGAAGGTAGTCTGTTGTCGAGATTTTTGTCATTCCAATGGATGGTAGCCTTGTTATTATGGAAGGTAGTCTGTCGTCGAGATTTTTGTTACTTTAATAGATGGTACCCTTGTCATTTTGGAAGGTGGTCTATTGTCGAGAATTTTTTTACTCCAATGGATGGTAGCCTTGTCATTATGGAAGGTTGTCTGTTGTCGAGATTTTTTTTACTCTAATGGATGGTAGCCTTGTTATTTTGGAAGGTAGTCTGTTTTCGATATTTTTGTTACTCCAATGGATGGTAGCCTTGTCATTAAGGAAGGTAGTATGTTTTCGATATTTTTCTTACTCCAATGGATGGTAGCCTTTTAATTAAGGAAGGTAGTCTGTTATCGAGATATTTGTTACTATAATGGATGGTAGCCTTGTCATTATGGAAGGTAGTCTGTTGTCGAGATTTGTGTTATTCCAATGGATAGTAGCCTTGTCATTATGGAAGGTAGTCTGTCGTCGAGATTTTTGTTACTTCAATGGATGGTAGCCTTGTCATTATGGAAGGTAGTTTGTTGTCGAGATTTTTGTTACTCCAATGGATGCTAGCCTTGTCATTATGGAAGGTACTCTATTATCGATATTTCTGTCACTCCAATGGATGGTAGCCTTGTCACTATGGAAGGTAGTCTGTTGTTCATATTTTTGTTATTCCAATGGATGGTAGCCTTGTAATTAGGGAAGGTAGTCTGTTATAGAGATTTTTGTTACTATAATAGATGGTAGCCTTGTCATTATGAAAGTTAGTTTGTTGTCGAGATTTTGGTTACTATAATGGATGGTTGCCTTGTCATTATGGAACATAGTCTATTGTAGAAATTTTTGTTACTCCAATGCATGGTAGCCTTGTCACTATAGAAGGTAGTGTGTTGTTCATATTTTTGTTACTCCAATGGATGGTAGCCTTGTCATTATGGAAGGTAGTCTATTGTCGAGATTTTTGTTACTCCAATGGATGGTAGCCTTGTCATTATGGAAGGTAGTTTGTTGTCGAGATTTTTGTTACTCAAATGGATGCTAGCCTTGTCATTATGGAAGGTACTCTGTTATCGAGATTTCTGTCACTCCAATGGATGGTAGCTTTGTAACTATGGAAGGTAGTCAGTTGTTCATATTTTTTTTATTCCAATGGATGGTAGCCTTGTAATTAGGGAAGGTAGTCTGTTATAGAGATTTTTGTTACTATAATGGATGGTAGCCTTGTCGTTATGGAAGGTAGTCTGTTGTCGAGATTTTGGTTACTATAATGGATGGTTGCCTTGTCATTATGGAACATAGTCTATTGTAGAAATTTTTGTTACTTCAATGCATGGTAGCCTTGTCACTATAGAAGGTAGTGTGTTGTTCATATTTTTGTTACTCCAATGGATGGTAGCCTTGTCATTATGGAAGGTAGTCTATTGTCGAGATTTTTGTTACTCCAATGGATGGTAGCCTTGTCATTATGGAAGGTAGTCTGTTGTCGATATTTTTGTTACTCCAATGGATGGTAGCCTTGTCACTATGGAAGGTAGTCTGTTGTTCATATTTTTGTTACTCCAATGGATGGTAGCCTTGTCATTATGGAAGGTAGTCTATTGTCGAGATTTTTGTTACTCCAATTGATGGTAGCCTTGTCATTATGGAAGGTTGTCTGTTGTCGAGATTTTTGTTACTATAATGGATGGTAGCCTTGTTATTATGTAAGGTAGTATGTTTTCAATATTTTTGTTATTCCAATGGATGGTAGCCTTGTCATTATGGAAGGTAGTTTGTTGTCGATATTTTTGTTACTCCAATATATGGTAGCCTTATCATTATAGAATGTTTTCTGTTGTCGAGATTTTTGTTACTGTAATGAATGGTAGCCTTGTCATTATGGAAGGTAGTCTGTTTTCGAGATTTGTGTTACTCCAATGGATGGTATCATTTTCATTATAGAAGGTAGTCTGTTGTCGATTTTTTTGTTATTCCAATGGATAGTAGCCTTGTCATTATGGAAGGTAGTTTGTTGTCGAGATTTTTGTTACTCAAATGGATGCTAGCCTTGTCATTGCGGAACATAGTCTATTGTAGATATTTTTGTTACTCCAATGCATGGTAGCCTTGTCACTATTGAAGGTAGTCAGTTGTTCATATTTTTGTTACTCCAATGGATGGTAGCCTTGTCATTATGGAATGTAGTCTATTGTCGATGTTTTTGTTACTCCAATGGATGGTAGCCTTGTCATTATGGAACGTGGTATGTTGTCGATGTTTTTGTTACTCTGATGGATTGTAGCCTTGACATTATGGAAGGTAGTCTGTTGTCGAGATTTTTGTCATTCCAATGGATGGTAGCCTTGTTATTATGGAAGGTAGTCTGTCGTCGAGATTTTTGTTACTTTAATAGATGGTACCCTTGTCATTTTGGAAGGTGGTCTATTGTCGAGAATTTTTTTACTCCAATGGATGGTAGCCTTGTCATTATGGAAGGTTGTCTGTTGTCGAGATATTTTTTACTCTAATGGATGGTAGCCTTGTTATTATGGAAGGTAGTCTGTTTTCGAGATTTTTGTTACTCCAATGGATGGTAGCCTTGTCATTAAGGAAGGTAGTATGTTTTCGATATTTTTCTTACTCCAATGGATGGTAGCCTTGTAATTAGGGAAGGTAGTCTGTTATCGAGATTTTTGTTACTATAATGGATGGTAGCCTTGTCATTATGGAAGGTAGTCTGTTGTCGAGATTTTGGTTACTACAATGGATGGTTGCGTTGTCATTATGGAACATAGTCTATTGTAGATATTTTTGTTACTCCAATGCATGGTAGCCTTGTCACTATTGAAGGTAGTCAGTTGTTCATATTTTTGTTACTCCAATGGATGGTAGCCTTGTCATTATGGAAGTTAGTCTATTGTCGAGATTTTTGTTACTCCAATGGATGGTAGCCTTGTCATTATGGAAGGTAGTCTGTTGTCGATATTTTTGTTACTCCAATGGATGGTACCCTTGTCATTATGGAACGTAGTATGTTGTCGATGTTTTTGTTACTCCAATGGATTGTAGCCTTGACATTATGGAAGGTAGTATGTTGTCGAGATTTTTGTCATTCCAATGGATGGTAGCCTTGTTATTATGGAAGGTAGTCTGTTGTCGAGATTTTTGTTACTCGAATATATGGTAGCCTTGTCATTATGGAAGGTAGTTTGTTGTCGAAATTTTGGTTACTACAATGGATGGTTGCCTTGTCATTATGGAACATAGTCTATTGTAGATATTTTTGTTACTCCAATGCACGGTAGCCTTGTCACTATGGAAGGTAGTTTGTTGTTCATATTTTTGTTATACCAATGGATGGTAGCCTTGTCATTATGGAAGGTACTCTATTGTTGAGATTTTTGTTACTCCAATTGATGGAAGCCTTGTCATTATGGAAGGTTGTCTGTTGTCGAAATTTTTGTTACTATAATGGATGGTAGCCTTGTTATTATGTAAGGTAGTATGTTTTCGATATTTTTGTTATTCCAATGGATGGTAGCCTTGTCATTATGGAAGGTAGTCTGTTGTCGATGTTTTTGTTACTCCAATGGATTGTAGCCTTGTCATTATGGAAGGTAGTCTGTTGTCGAGACTTTTTTCATTCCAATGGATGGTAGCCTTGTCATCATGGAAGGTAGTCTGTTGTCTAGATTTTTGCTACTCCATTGGATCCTAGCCTTGTCATTATGGAAGGTAGTCTGTTTTCGAGATTTTTGTTACTCCAATAGATGGTAGCCTTGTCATTATGGATGGTAGTCGGTTGTCGATATTTTTGTTTTTCCAATGGATGGTAGCCTTGTCATTATGGAACTTAATCTGTTGTCGATGTTTTTGTTACTCCAATGGATGGTAGCCTTGTCATTATGGAAGGTAGTTTGTTGTCGAGATTTTTGTCATTCCAATGGATGGTAGCCTTATCATTATGGAAGGTAGTCTGTTGTCGAGATTTTTGTTACTCCAATGGATGCTAGCCTTGTCATTAAGGAAGGTAGTCTGTTTTCGATATTTTTCTTACTCCAATGGATGGTAGCCTTGTAATTAGGGAAGGTAGTCTGTTATCGAGATTTTTGTTACTACAATGGATGGTAGCCTTGTCATTATGGAAGGTAGTCTGTTGTCGAGATTTTGGTTACTATAATGGATGGTTGCGTTGTCATTATGGAACATAGTCTATTGTAGATATTTTTGTTACTCCAATGCATGGTAGCCTTGTCACTATTGAAGGTAGTCAGTTGTTCATATTTTTGTTACTCCAATGGATGGTAGCCTTGTCATTATGGAAGTTAGTCTATTGTCGAGATTTTTGTTACTCCAATGGATGGTAGCCTTGTCATTATGGAAGGTAGTCTGTTGTCGATATTTTTGTTACTCCAATGGATGGTACCCTTGTCATTATGGAACGTAGTATGTTGTCGATGTTTTTGTTACTCCAATGGATTGTAGCCTTGACATTATGGAAGGTAGTATGTTGTCGAGATTTTTGTCATTCCAATGGATGGTAGCCTTGTTATTATGGAAGGTAGTCTGTTGTCGAGATTTTTGTTACTCGAATATATGGTAGCCTTGTCATTATGGAAGGTAGTTTGTTGTCGAAATTTTGTTTACTACAATGGATGGTTGCCTTGTCATTATGGAACATAGTCTATTGTAGATATTTTTGTTACTCCAATGCATGGTAGCCTTGTCACTATGGAAGGTAGTTTGTTGTTCATATTTTTGTTATACCAATGGATGGTAGCCTTGTCATTATGGAAGGTAGTCTATTGTTGAGATTTTTGTTACTCCAATTGATGGAAGCCTTGTCATTATGGAAGGTTGTCTGTTGTCGAAATTTTTGTTACTATAATGGATGGTAGCCTTGTTATTATGTAAGGTAGTATGTTTTCGATATTTTTGTTATTCCAATGGATGGTAGCCTTGTCATTATGGAAGGTAGTCTGTTGTCGATGTTTTTGTTACTCCAATGGATTGTAGCCTTGTCATTATGGAAGGTAGTCTGTTGTCGAGACTTTTTTCATTCCAATGGATGGTAGCCTTGTCATCATGGAAGGTAGTCTGTTGTCTAGATTTTTGCTACTCCATTGGATCCTAGCCTTGTCATTATGGAAGGTAGTCTGTTTTCGAGATTTTTGTTACTCCAATAGATGGTAGCCTTGTCATTATGGATGGTAGTCGGTTGTCGATATTTTTGTTTTTCCAATGGATGGTAGCCTTGTCATTATGGAACTTAGTCTGTTGTCGATGTTTTTGTTACTCCAATGGATGGTAGCCTTGTGATTATGGAAGGTAGTTTGTTGTCGAGATTTTTGTCATTCCAATGGATGGTAGCCTTATCATTATGGAAGGTAGTCTGTTGTCGAGATTTTTGTTACTCCAATGGATGCTAGCCTTGTCATTAAGGAAGGTAGTCTGTTTTCGATATTTTTCTTACTCCAATGGATGGTAGCCTTGTAATTAGGGAAGGTAGTCTGTTATCGAGATTTTTGTTACTACAATGGATGGTAGCCTTGTCATTATGGAAGGTAGTCTGTTGTCGAGATTTTGGTTACTACAATGGATGGTTGCCTTGTCATTATGGAACATAGTCTATTGTAGATATTTTTGTTACTCCAATGCATGGTAGCCTTGTCACTATGGAAGGTAGTCTGTTGTTCATATTTTTGTTACTCCAATGGATGTTAGCCTTGTCATTATGGAAGGTAGTCTATTATCGAGATTGTTGTTACTCCAATGGATGGTAGCCTTGTCATTATGGAACATAGTCTATTGTTAATATTTTTGTTACTCCAATGCATGGTAGCCTTGTCACTATGGAAGTTAGTTTGTTGTTCATATTTTTGTTACTCCAATGGATGGTAGCCTTGTCATTATGGAAGGTAGTCTATTGTCGAGATTTTTGTTACTCCAATTGATGGTAGCCTTGTCATTATGGAAGGTTGTCTGTTGTCGAGATTTTTGTTACTATAATGGATGGTAGCCTTGTTATTATGTAAGGTAGTATGTTTTCGATATTTTTGTTATTCCAATGGATGGTAGCCTTGTCATTATGGAAGGTAGTTTGTTGTCGATATTTTTGTTACTCCAATAGATGGTAGCCTTGTCTTTATAGAAGGTTTTCTGTTGTCGAGATTTTTGTTACTGTAAAGGATGGTAGCCTTGTCATTATGGAAGGTAGTCTGTTTTCGAGATTTGTGTTACTCCAATGGATGGTACCATTGTCATTATGGAAGGTAGTCTGTTGTCGAGATTTTTGTTATTCCAATGGATAGTAGCCTTGTCATTATGGAAGGTAGTCTTTCGTCGAGATTTTTGTTACTTTAATGGATGGTAGCCTTGTCATTATGGAAGGTAGTTTGTTGTCGAGATTTTTGTTACTACAATGGATGCTAGCCTTGTCATTATGGAAGGTACTCTGTTATCGAGATTTATGTCACTCCAATGGATGGTAGCCTTGTCATTAAGGAAGGTAGTCTGTTTTCGAGATTTTTGTTATTCCAATGGATGGTAGCCTTGTAATTAGGGAAGGTAGTCTGTTATAGAGATTTTTGTTACTATAATGGATGGTAGCCTTGTCATTATGGAAGGTAGTCTGTTGTCGAGATTTTAGTTACTAAATGGATGGTTGCCTTGTCATTATGGAACATAGTCTATTGTAGAAATTTTTGTTACTACAAATGCATGGTAGCCTTGTCACTATAGAAGGTAGTGTGTTGTTCATATTTTTGTTACTCCAATGGATGGTAGCCTTGTCATTATGGAAGGTAGTCTATTGTCGAGATTTTTGTTACTCCAATGGTTGGTAGCCTTGTCATTATGGAAGGTAGTCTGTTGTCGATATTTTTGTTATTCCAATGGATTGTAGCCATGCCATTACGGAACGTAGTCTGTTGTCGATGTTTCTGTTACTCCATTGGATGGTAGCCTTGTCGTTATGGAAGGTAGTCTGTTGTCAAGATTTTTGTTATTTCAATGGATGGTAGCCTTGTCATTATGGAAGGTAGTCTGTCGTCGAGATTTTGGTAACTTCAATGGATGGTAGCCTTGTAATTAGGGAAGGTAGTATGTTATCGAGATTTTTGTAACTATAATTGATGGTAGCCTTGTGATTATGGAAGGTAGTTTGTTGTTGAGATTTTCGTTACTACAATGGATGGTTGCCTTGTCAATATGGAACATAGTCTATTGTAGAATTTTTTGTTACTCCAATGCATGGTAGCCTTGTCAATATGGAAGGTAGTCTATTGTTCATATCTTTGTTACTCCAATGGATGGTAGCCTTGTCATTATGGAAGGTAGTCTATTGTCGATATTTTTGTTACTCCAATGAATGGTAGCCTTGTCATTATGGAAGGTAGTCTGTTGTCGATATTTTTGTTACTCCAATGGATGGTAGCCTTGTCATTATGGAACGTAGTATGTTGTCGATGTTTTTGTTACTCCAATGGATTGTAGCCTTGTCATTATGGAAGGTAGTTTGTTGTCCAGATTTTTGTCATTCCAATGGATGGTAGCCTTGTCATTATGGAAGGTAGTCTGTTGTAGAGATTTTTGTTACGCCAATGGATGGTAGCCTTGTCATTAAGGAAGGTAGTCTGTTTTCAAGATTTTTCTTACTCCAATGGATGGTAGCCTTGTCATTATGGAAGGTAGTCTGTTGTCGAGATTTTGTTTACTACAATGGATGGTTGCCTTGTCACTATGGAACATAGTCTATTCTAGATATTTTTGTTACTCCAATGCATGGTAGCCTTTTCACTATTGAAGGTAGTCTGTTGTTCATATTTTTGTTACTCCAATGGATGGTAGCCTTGTCATTATGGAAGGTAGTCTATTGTCGAGATTTTTGTTACTCCAATGGATGGTAGCCTTGTCATTATGGAAGGTAGTCTGTTGTTTATATTTTTGTTACTCCAATGGATGGTAGCCTTGTCATTATGGAACGTAGTATGTTGTCGCTGTTTTTGTTACTCCAATGGATGGTAGCCTTGTCATTATAGAACGTAGTCTGTTGTCGAGATTTTTGTCATTCCAATGGATGGTAGCCTTGTCATTATGGAAGGTAGTCTATTGTCGAGATTTTTGTTACTCCAATGGATCCTAGCCTTGTCATTATGGAAGGTAGTCTGTCGTTCTGATTTCTGTCACTCGAATGGATGGTAGCCTTGTCACTATGGAAGGTAGTCTGTTGTTCATATTTTTGTTACTTCAATGGATGGTAGCATTGTCATTATGGAAGGTAGTTTGTTGTCGAGATTTTTGTTACTCCAATGGATGCTAGCCTTGTCATTATGGAAGGTACTCTGTTATCGAGATTTCTGTTACTCCAATGGATGGTAGCCTTGTCATTAAGGAAGGTAGTCTATTTTTGAGATTTTTGTTATTCCAATGGATGGTAGCCTTGTAATTAGGGAAGGTAGTCAATTATAGAGATTTTTGTTAATATAATGGATTGTAGCCTTGTCATTTGGAAGGTAGTCTGTTGTCAAGATTTTGGTTACTAAATGGATGGTTGCCTTGTCATTATGGAACATAGTCTATTGTAAAAATTTTTGTTACTCCAATGCATGGTAGCCTTGTCACTATAGAAGGTAGTGTGTTGTTCATATTTTTGTTACTCCAATGGAAGGTAGCATTGTCATTATGGAAGGTAGTCTATTGTCGAGATTTTTGTTACTCCAATGGTTGGTAGCCTTGTCATAATGGAAGGTAGTCTATTGTCGATATTTTTGTTACTCCAATGGATGGTAGCCTTGGCATTATGGAACGTAGTCTGTTTTCGAGATTTGTGTTACTCCAATGGATGGTATCGTTGTCATTATGGATGGTAGTCTGTTATCGAGATTTTTGTTATTCCAATGGATTGTAGCCATGCCATTACGGAACGTAGTCTGTTGTTGATGTTTTTGTTACTCCATTGGATGGTAGCCTTGTCGTTATGGAAGGTAGTCTGTTGTCATTATTTTTGTTATTTCAGTGGATGGTAGCCTTGTCATTATGGAAGGTAGTCTGTCGTCGAGATTTTGGTAACTTCAATGGATGGTAGCCTTGTAATTAGGGAAGGTAGTCTGTTATCGAGATTTTTGTTACTATAATTGATGGTAGCCTTGTCATTATGGAAGGTAGTTTGTTGTCGAGATTTTCGTTACTACAATGGATGGTTGCCTTGTCAATATGGAACATAGTCTATTATAGAATTTTTTGTTACTCCAATGCATGGTAGCCTTGTCACTATGGAAGGTAGTCTGTTGTTCATATCTTTGTTACGCTAATGGATGGTAGCCTTGTCATTATGGAAGGTAGTCTATTATCGATATTTTTATTACTCCAATGGATGGTAGCCTTGTCATTATGGAAGGTAGTCTGTTGTCGAGATTTTTGTCATTCTAATGGATGGTAGCCTTGTAATTATGGAAGGTAGTCTGTTGTCGAGATTTTTGTTACTCCAATGGATCCTAGCCTTGTCATTATGGAAGGTAGTCTGTCGTTCTGATTTCTGTCACTCCAATGGATGGTAGCCTTGTCACTAAGGAAGGTAGCATGTTGTTCATATTTTTGTTACTCCAATGGATGGTAGCCTTGTCATTATGGCAGGTAGTCTGTTGTCGAGGTTTTTGTTATTCCAATGGATTGTAGCCTTGCCATTATGAAACATAGTGTGATGTCGATGTTTTGGTTACTCCAATGGATGGTAGCCTTGTCATTATGGAAGGTAGTCTGTCATCCAGATTTTTGTTACTTTAATGGATGGTAGCCTTGTCATTATGGAAGGTAGTTTGTTGTCGAGATTTTTGTTTCTCCAATGGATGCTAGCCTTGTCATTATGGAAGGTAGTTTGTCATTGTGATTTTTGTCACTCTAATGATTGGTAGCCTTGAAACTATGGAAGATAGTCTGTTGTTCATATTTTTGTTACTCTGATGGATGGTAGCCTTGTCATTATGGAAGGTAGTCTATTGTCGATATTTTTGTTACTCCAATGTATGGTAGACTTGTCATTATGGAAGGTTGTCTGTTGTCGAGATTTTTTTTACTCTAATGGATGGTAGCCTTGTTATTATTGAAGGTAGTCTATTTTCGAGATTTTTCATAGTCCAATGGATGGTAGCCTTGTAATTAGGGAAGGTAATCTGTTATCGAGATTTTTGTTACTACAATGTATGGTAGCCTTGTCATTATGGAAGGTAGTTTGTTGTCGAGATTTTGGTTACTCCAATGCATGGTAGCCTTGTCACTATGGAAGGTAGTCTGTTGTTCATATTTTTGTTACTCCAATGGATGGTAGCCTTGTCATTATGGAAGGTCGTCTATTGTCAAGATTTTTGTTACTCCAATGGATGGTAGCGTTGTCATTATGGAAGGTTTTCTGTTGTCGAGATTTTTGTTACTCTAATGGATGGTAGCCTTGTCATTATTGAAGGTAGTCTATTTTCGAGATTTTTGTTACTCCAATGGATGGTATCATTGTCATTATGGATGGTAGTCTGTTGTCGAGATTTTTGTTATTTCAATGGATTGTAGCCATGCCATTACGGAACGTAGTCTGTTGTGGATGTTTTTGTTACTCCAATGGATGGTAGCCTTGTCATTATGGAAGGTAGTTTGTTGTCGAGATATTTGTTATTCCAATGGATGGTAGCCTTGTCATTTTGGAAGGTAGTCTGTCGTCGAGATTTTTGTTACTTCAATGGATGGTAGCTTTGTCATTATGGAAGGTAGTTTGTTGTCGAGATTTTTATTACTCCAATGGATGCTAGCCTTGTCATTATGGAAGGTAGTCTATTGTCGAGATTTTGGTTACCACTATGGATGTTTGCCTTGTCATTATGGAACATAGTCTATTGTAGAAATTTTTGTTATTCCAAGGCATGGTAGCCTTGTCACTATAGAAGGTAGTCAGTTGTTCATATTTTTGTTACTCCAATGGATGGTAGCCTTGTCATCATGGAAGGTATTCTATTGTCGAGATTTCTGTTACTCCAATGGATGGTAGCCTTATCATTATGGAAGGTAGTATGTTGTTGATATTTTTGTTACTCCAATGGATGGTAGCCTTGTCATTATGGAACGTAGTATGTTGTCGATGTTTTTTTTACTCCAATGTGTTGTAGCCTTGTTATTATGGAAGATAGTTTGTTGTCGAGATTTTTGTCATTCCAATGGATGGTAGCCTTGTCATTATGGAAGGTAGGATGTTGTCGAGATTTTTGTTACTCGAATGGATGGTAGCCTTGTCATTATGGAAGGTAGTCTGTCGTCCAGATTTTTGTTACTTTAATAAATGTTAGCCTTGTCATTATGGAAGGTAGTTTGTTGTCAAGATTTTTCTTACTCCAATGAATGATAGCCTTGTCATTATGGAAGGTATTTTGTCGTTGTGATTTCTGTCACTCCAATGAATGGTAGCCTTGACACTATGGAAGATAGTTTGTTGTTCATATTTTTGTTACTCCGATGGATGGTAGCCTTGTCATTATGGAAGGTTGTCTGTTGTCGAGAATTTTTTTTAGTATAATGGATGGTAGCTTTCTTATTAGAGAAGGTAGTCTGTTTACGAGATTTTCGTTACTCCAATGGATGGTAGCCTTGTAATTAGGGAAGGTAGTCTGTTATCGAGATTTTTGTTACTACAATGGATTGTAGCCTTGTCATTATGGAAGGTAGTCTGTTGTCGAGATTTTGGTTACTACAAGGATGGTTTCCTTGTCATTATGGAACATAGTCTATTGTAGCTTTTTTTTTACTCCAATGCATGGTAGCCTTGTCATTATTGAACATAGTATGTTGTCGATGTTTATTTTACTCCAATGGATTGTAGCCTTGTCATTATGGAAGGTAGTTTGTTGTCGAGATTTTTGTCATTCCAATAGATGGTAGCTTTGTCATTATGGAAGGTAGTTTGTTGTCGAGATTTTTGTTACTCCAATGGATCCTAGCCTTGTCATTATGGAAGGAAGTCTGTCATTGTGATTTCTGTCACTCCAATGGATGGTAGCCTTGTCACTATGGAAGGTAGTCTGTTGTTCATATTTTTGTTACTCCAATAGATGATAGCTTTGTCATTATGGAAGGTAGTCTGTTGTCGAGATTTTTGTTATTCTAATGGATTATAGCCTTGCCATTATGGAACATAGTCTGTTGTCCTTGTTTTTGTTACTCCAATGGATGGTAGCCTTGTCATTATGGAAGGTAGTCTGTCGTCCAGATTTTTGTTACTTTAATAAATTGTAGCCTTGTCATTATGGAAGGTAGTTTGTTGTCGAGATTTTTCTTACTCCAATGGATGCTATCCTTGTCATTATGGAAGGTAGTCTGTCGTTGTGATTTCTGTCACTCCAATGAATGGTAGCCTTGACTTTATGGAAGATAGTCTATTGTTCATATTTTTGTTACTCCGATGGATGGTAGCCTTGTCGTTATGGAAGGTAGTCTATTTTCGAGATTTTTGTTACTCCAATGGATGGTTTCCTTGTCATTATGGAAGGTTGTCTGTTGTCGAGATTTTTTTTACTCTAGTGGATGGTAGCCTTGTAATTATGGAAGGTAGTCTGTTATCGAGATTTTTCTTACTACAATGGATGGTAGCCTTGTAATTAGAGAAGGTAGTCTGTTATCGAGATTTTTGTTACTACAATGGATGGTAGCCTTGTCATTATGGAAGGTAGTCTGTTGTCGAGATTTTGGTCACTCTAATGCATGGTAGCCTTGTCATTATGGAAGGTAGTCTGTTGTCGAGATTTTGGTTACTCCAATGCATGGTAGCCTTGTCACTATGGAAGGTAGTCTGTTGTTCATATTTTTGTTACTCCAATGGATGGTAGCCTTGTCATTATGGAAGGTCGTCTATTGTCAAGATTTTTGTTACTCCATTGGATGGTAGCGTTGTCATTATGGAAGGTTTTCTGTTGTCGAGGTTTTTGTTACTCTAATGGATGGTAGCCTTGTCATTATGGAAGGTAGTCTGTTTTCGAGATTTTTGTTACTCTAATGGATGGTAGTCTGTTGTCGAGATTTTTGTTATTTCAATGGATTGTAGCCATGCCATTACGGAACGTAGTCTGTTGTCGATGTTTTTGTTACTCCAATGGATGGTAGCCTTGTCATTTTGGAAGGTAGTATGTCGTCGAAATTTTTGTTAATTCAATGGATGGTAGCCTTGTCATTATGGAAGGTAGTTTGTTGCCGAGATTTTTGTTACTCCAATGGATGGTAGCCTTGTCATTATGGATGGTAGTCTGTTGTCAAGATTTTGGTTACTACTATGGATGTTTGCCTTGTCATTATGGAACATAGTCTATTGTAGAAATTTTTGTTATTCCAATGCATGGTAGCCTTGTCACTATAGAAGGTAGTCAGTTGTTCATATTTTTGTTACTCCAATGGATGGTAGCCTTATCATCATGGAAGGTATTCTATTGTCGAGATTTCTGTTACTCCAATGGATGGTAGCCTTATCATTATGGAAGGTAGTATGTTGTTGATATTTTTGTTACTCCAATAGATGGTAGCCTTGTCATTATGGAACGTAGTATGTTGTCGATGTTTTTTTACTCCAATGTATTGTAGCCTTGTTATTATGGAAGGTAGTCAGTTGTCGAGATTTTTGTCATTCCAATGGATGGTAGCCTTGTCATTATGGAAGGTAGTCTGTTGTCGAGATTTTTGTTACTCCAATGGATCCTATCCTTGTCATTATGGAAGGAAGTCGGTCGTTGTGATTTTTGTCACTCTAATGGATGGTAGCCTTGTCACTATGGAAGGTAGTTTGTTGTTCATATTTTTGTAACTCCAATGGATGGTAGCCTTGTCATTATGGATGGTAGTCTGTTGTCGAGATTTTTGCTATTCCAATGGATTGTAGCCTTGCCATTATGGAAGATAGTTTGTTGTCGATGTTTTTGTTACTCAAATGGATGGTAGCCTTGTCATTATGGAAGGTAGTATGTTTTTGAAATTTTTGTTACTCCAATGGATGGTAGCCTTGTCATTATGGAAGGTAGTCTGTCGTCCAGATTTTTGTTACTTTAATAAATGGTAGCCTTGTCATCATGGAAGGTAGTTTGTTGTCGAGATTTTTCTTACTCCATTGAATGATAGCCTTTTCATTATGGAAGGTATTCTGTCGTTGTGATTTCTGTCACTCCAATGAATGGTAGCCTTGACACTATGGAAGATAGTTTGGTGTTCATATTTTTGTTACTCCGATGGATGGTAGCCTTGTCATTATGGAAGGTTGTCTGTTGTCGATATTTTTTTTACTATAATTGATGGTAGCTTTCTTATTATAGAAGGTAGTCTGTTTACGAGATTTTTGTTACTCCAATGGATGGTAGCCTTGTAACTAGGGAAGGTAGTCTGTTATCGAGATTTTTGTTACTACAATGGATTGTAGCCTTGTCATTATGGAAGGTAGTCTGTTGTCGAGATTTTGGTTATTACAATGGATGGTTTCCTTGTCATTATGGAACATAGTCTATTGTAGCTATTTTTGTTACTCCAATGCATGGTAGCCTTGTCACTATGGAAGGTCGTCCGTTGTTTATATTTTTGTTACTCCAATGGATGGTATCCCTGTCATTATGGAACATAGTATGTTGTTGATGTTTGTTTTACTCCAATGGATTGTAGACTTGTCATTATGGAAGGTAGTTTGTTATCGAGATTTTTGTCATTCCAATAGATGGTAGCTTTTTCATTATGGAAGGTAGTCTATTGTCGAGATTTTTGTTACTCCAATGGATCCTAGCCTTGTCATTATGGAAGGAAGTCTGTCATTGTGATTTCTGTCACTCCAATGGATGGTAGCCTTGTCACTATGGAAGGTAGTCTGTTGTTCATATTTTTGTTACTCCAATGGATGATAGCTTTGTCATTATGGAAGGTAGTCTGTTGTCGATATTTTTGTTATTCCAATGGATTGTAGCCTTGCCATTATGGAACATAGTTTGTTGTCGTTGTTTTTGTTACTCCAATGGATGGTAGCCTTGTCATTATGGAAGGTAGTTTGTTTTCAAAATTTTTCTTACTCCAATGGATGGTAGCCTTTTCATTATGGAAGGCAGTCTGTCGTCCAGATTTTTGTTACTTTAATAAATGGTAGCCTTGTCATTATGGAAGGTAGTTTATTGTCGAGATTTTTCTTACTCCAATGGATGCTATCCTTGTCATTATGGAAGGTAGTCTGTCGTTGTGATTTCTGTCACTCCAATGAATGGTAGCCTTGACTTTATGGAAGATAGTCTATTGTCGAGATTTTTGTTACTCCAATGGATGGTTGCCTTGTCATTATGGAAGGTTGTCAGTTGTCGAGATTTTTTTTACTCTAATGGATTGTAACCTTGTTTATATGGAAGGTAGTCTGTTTTCGAGATTTTTGTTACTCCAAAGGATGGTAGCCTTGTAATTACGGAAGTTAGTCTGTTATCGAGATTTTTGTTACTACAATGGATGATAGCCTTGTCATTATGGAAGGTAGTCTGTTGTCGAGATTTGGGTTACTACAATGGATGGTTGCATTGTCAATATGGAACATAGTCTATTGTAGCTATTTTTGTTACTCCAATTCATGGTAGCCTTGTCAGTATGGAAGGTAGTCTGTTGTTTATATTTTTGTTACTCCAATGGATGGTAGCCTTGTAATTATGGAAGGTAGTCTATTGTCGAGATTTTTTTTACTCCAATGGATGGTAGCCTTGTCATTATGGAAGGTTTTCTGTTGTCGAGATGTTTGTTACTCTAATGGATGGTAGCCTTGTCATTATGGAAGGTAGTCTGTTTTCGAGATTTTTGTTACTCCAATGGATGGTATCCTTGTAATTATGGAAGGTAGTCTGTTGTCGATATTTTTGTTACTCCAATGGATGGTAGCCTTGTCATTATGGAACATATTCTGTTGTTGATGTTTTTTTACTCCAATGGACGGTAGCCTTCTTATTATGGAAGGTAGTTTGTTCTCGAGATTTTTGTTACTCCAATGGATGCTAGCCTTGTCATTATGGAAGGTAGTCTGTTGTCGAGATTTTGGTTACTACAATGGATGTTTGCCTTGTCATTATGGAACATAGTCTATTGTAGAAATTTTTGTTATTCCAATGCATGGTAGCCTTGTCACTATAGAAGGTAGTCAGTTGTTCATATTTTTGTTACACCAATGGATAGTAGCCTTGTCATCATGGAAGGTAGACTATTGTCGAGATTTCTGTTACTCCAATGGATGGTAGCCTTATCATTATGGAAGGTAGTATGTTTTTGATATTTTTGTTACTCCAATGGATGGTAGCCTTGTCATTATGGAAGGTAGTATGTTTTCGAAGTTTTTGGTACTCCAATGGATGGTAGCCTTGTCATTATGGAAGGTAGTCTGTTGTCAATATTTTTGTTACTCCAATGGATGGTAGCCTTGTCATTATGGAGCGTAGTCTGTTGTCGATGTTTTTGTTACTCCAGTGGATGGTAGCCTTGTCATTATGGAAGGTAGTCTATTGTCGAGATTTTTGTTATTCCAATGGATGATAGCCTTGTCATTATGGAAGGTAGTCTATTGTCGAGATTTTTTTTACTCCAATGCATGCTAGCCTTGTCATTATGGAAGGTAGTCTGTCGTTGTGATTTTTGTCACTCCAATGGATGCTAGCCTTGTCACTATGGAAGCTAGTTTATTGTCGAGATTTTTGTTACTCCAATGGATGGTAGCATTATCATTATGGAAGGTAGTCTGTTGTAGAGATTTTTGTTACTACAGTGGATGGTAGCCTTGTCATTATGAAAGGTTGTCTTTTGTCGAGATTTTTGTTACTCTAATGGATGGTAGCCTTGTCACTATGGAAGGTAGTCTGTTGTCGAGATTTTGGTTACTACAATGGATGTTTGGCTTGTCATTATGGAACATAGTCTATTGTAGAAATTTTTGTTATTCCAATGCATGGTAGCCTTGTCACTATAGAAGGTAGTCAGTTGTTCATATTTTTGTTACTCCAATGGATGGTAGCCTTGTCATCATGGAAGGTAGACTATTGTCGAGATTTCTGTTACTCCAATGGATGGTAGCCTTGTCATTATGGAAGGTTTTCTGTTGTCGAGATGTTTGTTACTCTAATGGATGGTAGCCTTGTCATTATGGAAGGTAGTCTGTTTTCGAGATTTTTGTTACTCCAATGGATGGTATCCTTGTAATTATGGAAGGTAGTCTGTTGTCGATATTTTTGTTACTCCAATGGATGGTAGCCTTGTCATTATGGAACATATTCTGTTGTCGATGTTTTTTTACTCCAATGGATGGTAGCCTTCTCATTATGGAAGGTAGTTTGTTCTCGAGATTTTTGTTACTCCAATGGATGCTAGCCTTGTCATTATGGAAGGTAGTGTGTTGTCGAGATTTTGGTTACTACAATGGATGGTTGCCTTGTCATTATGGAACATAGTCTATTGTAGAAATTTTTGTTATTCAAATGCATGGTAGCCTTGTCACTATAGAAGGTAGTCAGTTGTTCATATTTTTGTTACTCCAATGGATGGTAGCCTTGTCATCATGGAAGGTAGACTATTGTCGAGATTTCTTTTACTCCAATGGATGGTAGCCTTGTCATTATGAAAGGTTTTCTGTTGTCGAGATGTTTGTTACTCTAATGGATGGTAGCCTTGTCATTATGGAAGGTAGTCTGTTTTCGAGATTTTTGTTACTCCAATGGATGGTATCCTTGTAATTATGGAAGGTAGTTTGTTATCGATATTTTTGTTACTCCAATAGATGGTAGCCTTCTCATTATGGAACATATTCTGTTGTCGATGTTTTGTCACTTCAATGGATGGTATCCTTGTCATTATGGAAGGTAGTTTGTTCTCGAGATTTTTGTTACTCCAATTGATGCTAGCCTTGTCATTATGGAAGGTAGTCTGTTGTCGAGATTTTGGTTACTACAATGGATGTTTGCCTTCTCATTATGGAACATAGTCTATTGTAGAAATTTTTGTAATTCCAATGCATGGTAGCCTTGTCACTATAGAAGGTAGTCAGTTGTTCATATTTATGTTACTCCAATGGATGGTAGCCTTGTCATCATGGAAGGTAGACTATTGTCGAGATTTCTGTTACTCCAATGGATGGTAGCCTTATCATTATGGAAGGTAGTATGTTGTTGATATTTTTGTTACTCCAATGGACGGTAGCCTTGTCATTATGGAACATAGTATGTTGTCGATGTTTTTTTTACTCCAATGGATTGTAGCCTTGTCATTATGGAAGGTAGTCAGTTGTCGAGATTTTTGTCATTCCAATGGAAGGTAGCATTGTCATTATGGAAGGTAGTCTGTTGTCGAGATTTTTGTTACTCCAATGGATCCTATCCTTGTCATTATGGAAGGAAGTTTGTCGTTGTGATTTCTGTCACTCTAATGGATGGTAGCCTTGTCACTATTGAAGGTAGTCTGTTGTTCATATTTTTGTTACTCCAATGGATGGTAGCCTTGTCATTATGGAAGGTAGTCTGTTGTCGAGATTTTTGCTATTCCAATGGATTATAGCCTTGCCATTATGGAAGATAGTCTGTTGTCGATGTTTTTGTTACTCCAATGGATGGTAGCCTTGTCATTATGGAAGGTAGTCTGTCGTCCAGATTTTTGTTACTTTAATAAATGGTAGCCTTGTCATTATGGAAGGTAGTTTGTTGTCGAGATTTTTCTTACTCCAATGGATGCTAGCCTTGTCATTATGGAAGGTATTATGTCGTTGTGATTTCTGTCACTCCAATGAATGGTAGCCTTGACACTATGGAAGATAGTTTGTTATTCATATTTTTGTTACTCCGATGGATGGTAGCTTTGATATTATAGAAGGTAGTCTGTTTACTAGATTTTTGTTACTCCAATGGATTGTTGCCTTGTCATTATGAAAGGTTGTCTGTTGTCGAGATTTTGTTTACTCTAATGGATTGTAGCCTTATTTATATGGAAGGTAGTCTATTTTCGATATTTTTGTTACTCCAGTGGATGGTAGCCTTGTAATTAGGGAAGGTAGTCTGTTATCGAGATTTTTGTTACTACAATGGATTGTAGCCTTGTCATTATGCAAGGTAGTCTATTGTCGAGATTTGGGTTACTACAATGGATGGTTGCTTTGTCATTATGGAACATAGTCTATTGTAGCTATTTTTGTTACTCCAATGCATGGTAGCCTTGTCAGTATAAAAGGTAGTTTGTTGTTTATATTTTTGTTACTCCACTGGATGGTAGCCTTGTCATTATGGAAGGTAGTCTATTGTCGAGATTTTTGTAACTCCAATGGATGGTAGCCTTGGCATTATGGAAGGTTTTCTGTTGTCGAGATGTTTGTTACTCTAATGGATGGTAGCCTTGTCATTATGGAAGGTAGTCTGTTTTCGAGATTTTTGTTACTCCAATGGATGGTAGCCTTGTCATTATTGAAGGTAGTCTGTTGTCAATATTTTTGTTACTCCAATGGATGGTAGCCTTGTCATTATGGAGCGTAGTCTGTTGTCGATGTTTTTGTTACTCCAATGGATGGTAGCCTTGTCATTATGGAAGGTAGTCTATTGTCGAGATTTTTGTTATTCCAATGGCTGGTAGCCTTATCATTATGGAAGGTAGTCTGTTGTCGAGATTTTTGTTACTCCAATGTATGTTAGCCTTGTCATTATGGAAGGTAGTCTGTCATTGTGATTTCGGTCACTCCAATGGATGGTAGCCTTGTCACTATGGAAGCTAGTTTATTGTCGAGATTTTTGTTACTCCAATGGATGGTAGCATTATCATTATGGAAGGTAGTCTGTTGTCGAGATTTTTGTTACTACAGTGGATGGTAGCCTTGTAATTATGAAAGGTTCTCTTTTGTCGAGATTTTTGTTACTCTAATGGATGGTAGCCTTGTCATTATGGAAGGTAGTCTGTTTTCGAGAATTTTTTTACTCCAATGGATGGTAGCCTTGTCATTATGGAAGGTAGTATGTTATCGAGATTTTTGTTACTCCAATGGATGGTATCGTTGTCATTATGGATGGTAGTCTGTTGTCGAGATTTTGGTTATTCCAATGGATTGTAGCCTTGTTATTATGGACATCGTCTATTGTCGATGTTTTTGTTACTCCAATGGATGGTAGCCTTGTCATTATGGAAGGTAGTCTGTTGTCGAGATTTTTTTTATTCCAATGGATGGTAGCCTTGTCATTATAGAAGGTAGTCTGTTGTCGAGATTTTTGTTACTCCAATGGATGCTAGCCTTGTCATTATCAAAGGTAGTCTGTCGTTGTGATTTCCGTCACTCCAATGGATGGTAGCCTAGTCACTATGGAAGGTAGTCTGTTTTTCATATTTTTGTTACTCCAACGGATGGTAGCCTTGTCATTATGGAAGGTAGTCTATTGTCGAGATTTTTGTCACTTCAATGGATGGTAGCCTTGTCATTATTGAAGGTTGTCTGTTGCCGAGATTTTTGTTACTCTAATGTATGGTTGCCTTGTCATTATGGAAAGTAGCCTGTTTTCGATATTTTTGTTACTCCAATTGATGGTAGCCTTGTCATTATGGAAGGTAGTCTGTTATCGAGATTTTTGTTACTCCAATGGATGGTATCGTTGTCATTATGGATGGTAGTCTGTTGTCGAGATTTTGGTTATTCCAATGGATTGTAGCCTTATTATTATGAAACATAATATGTTGTCGATGTTTTTGTTACTCCAATGGATGGTGGCCTTGTCATTATGGAAGGTAGTTTGTTGTTGAAATTTTGGTTATCCTAATGGATGGTTGCCTTGTCATTATAGAAGGTAGTCTGTTGTCGATATTTTTGTTACTCTAATGGATTGTAGCCTTGTCATTATGGAAGGTAGTCTGTTGTCGAGATTTTTGTTACTCCAATGGATGGTATCTTTGTCATTAGGGAAGGTTGTCTGTTGTCGAGATTTTTGTTACTCTAATGGATGGTAGCCTTGTCATTATGGAAGGTAGTCTGTTTTCGAGATTTTTGGTACTCGAATGGATGGTAGCCTTGTCATTATGGAAGGTAGTCTATTATCGAGATTTTTTTTATTCCAATGGATGGTAGCCTTTTCATTATAGAAGGTAGTCTGTTGTCGAGATTTTTGTTACTCCAACGGATGCTAGCCTTGTCATTATCGAAGGTAGTCTGTCGTTGTGATTTCCATCACTCCAATGGATGGTAGCCTTGTCACTATGGAAGGTAGTCTGTTGTTGATATTTTTGTTACTCCAACGGATGGTAGCCTTGTCATTATGGAAGGTAGTCTGTTGTCGAGATTTTTGTTACTCCAATGGATGGTATCATTGTCATTATGGAAGGTTGTCTGTTATCGATATTTTTGTTACTCTAATGGATGGTAGCCTTGTCATTATGGAAGGTAGTCTGTTTTCGGGTTTTTTTGTACTCCAATGGATGGTAGCCTTGTCATTATGGAAGGTAGTCTGTTGTCAATATTTTTGTTACTCTAATGGAAGGTAGCCTTGTCATTATGGAAGGTAGTCTGTTTTCGATATTTTTGTGACTCCAATGGAAGGTAGCCTTGTCATTATGGTACGTATTATGTTGTCCATGTTTTTGTTACTCAATTGGATGGTAGCCTTGTCATTATGGAAGGTAGTCTGTTATCGAGATTTTTTTTATTCCAATGGATGGTAGCCTTGTCATTATGGAAGGTAGTCTGTTGTCGAGATTTTTGTTACTCCAATGGATGCTAGCCTTGTCATTATCGAAGGTAGTCTGTCGTTGTGATTTCCGTCACTCCAATGGATTGTAGCCTTGTCACTATGGAAGGTAGTTTGTTGTTCATATTTTTGTTACTCCAACGGATGGTAGCCTTGTCATTATGGAAGGTAGTCTATTGTCGAGATTTTTGTCACTTCAATGGATGGTAGCCTTGTCATTATTGAAGGTTGTCTATTGCCGAGATTTTTGTTACTCTAATGTATGGTAGCCTTGTCATTATGGAAGGTAGCCTGTTTTCGAGATTTTTGTTACTCCAATGGATGGTAGCCTTGTCATTATGGAAGGTAGTATGTTATCGAGATTTTTGTTACTCCAATGGATGGTATCGTTGTCATTAAGGATGGTAGTCTATTGTCGAGATTTTGGTTATTCCAATGGATTGTAGCCTTGTTATTATGGAACATAATCTGCTGTCGATGTTTTTGTTACTCCAATGGATGGTAGCCTTGTCATTATGGAAGGTAGTTTGTTGTTGAAATTTTGGTTATCCTAATGGATGGTAGCCTTGTCATTATGGAAGGTAGTCTGTTGTCGATATTTTTGTTACTCTAATGGATTGTAGCCTTGTCATTATGGATGGTAGTCTGTTGTCGAGATTTTTGTTACTCCAATGGATGGTATCGTTTTCATTAGGGAAGGTTGTCTTTTTTCGAGATTTTTGTTACTCTAATGGATGGTAGCCTTGTCATTATGGAAGGTAGTCGGTTTTCAAGATTTTTGGTACTCGAATGGATGGTAGCCTTGTCATTATGGAAGGTAGTCTGTTGTCGAGATTTTTGTTACTCCAATGGATGCTAGCCTTGTCATTATCGAAGGTAGTCTGTCGTTGTGATTTCCATCACTCCAATGGATGGTAGCCTTGTCACTATGGAAGGTAGTCTGTTGTTCATATTTTTGTTACTCCAACGGATGGTATCCTTGTCATTATGGAAGGTAGTCTATTGTCGAGATTTTTGTCACTTCAATGGATGGTACCCTTGTCATTATTGAAGGTTGTCTGTTGCCGCGATTTTTGTTACTCTAATGTATGGTAGCCTTGTCATTATGGAAGGTAGCCTGTTTTCGAGATTTTTGTTACTCCAATGGATGGTAGCCTTGTCATTATGGAAGGCAGTCTGTTATCGAGATTTTTGTTACTCCAATGGATGGTATCGTTGTCATTATGGATGGTAGTCTGTTGTCGAGAATTTGGTTATTCCAATGGATTGTAGCCTTGTTATTATGGAACATAATCTATTGTCGATGTTTTTGTTACTCCAATGGATGATAGCCTTGTCATTATGGAAGGTAGGTTGTTGTTGAGATTTTGGTTATCCTATTGGATGGTAGCCTTGTCATTATGGAAGGTAGTCTGTTGTCGATATTTTTGTTACTCCAATGGATTGTAGCCTTGTCATTATGGAAGGTAGTCTGTTGTCGAGATTTTTGTTACTCCAATGGATGGTATCGTTGTCATTAGGGAAGGTTGTCTGTTGTCGAGATTTTTGTTACTCTAATGGATGGTAGCCTTGTTATTATGGAAGGTAGTCTGTTTTCGAGATTTTTGGTACTCGAATGGATGGTAGCCTTGTCATTATGGAAGGTAGTCTGTTGTCGATGTTTTTGTTACTCCAATGGAAGGTAGCCTTGTCATTATGGAAAGTAGTATGTTGTCGATGTTTTTGTTACTCCAATGGATGGTAGCCTTGTCATTATGGAAGGTAGTCTTTTGTCGAGATTTTTGTTATTCCAATGGATGGTAGCCTTGTAATTATAGAAGGTAGTCTGTTGTCGAGATTTTTGTTACTCCAATGGATGCTAGCCTTGTCATTATCGAAGGTAGTCTGTCGTTGTTATTTTTGTCACTCCAATGGATGGTAGCCTTGTCATTATGGAAGGTAGTCTGTTGTTCATATTTTTGTTACTCCAATGGATGGTAGCCTTGTCATTATGGAAGGTAGTCTATTCTCGAGATTTTTGTTACTCTAATGGATGGTAGCCTTGTCATTATGGAAGGTTGTCTATTGTCGAGATTTTTGTTATTCCAATGGATGGTAACCTTGCCACTATTGAAGGTAGTCTGTTGTCGATATTTTTGTTACTCCAATGGATGCTAGCCTTGTCATTATGGAAGGTAGTCTGTCATTGTGATTTTTGTTACTCCAATGGATCGTAGCCTTGTTACTAAGGAAGGTATTTTGTTGTTCATATTTTTTTACTCCAAAGGATGGTAGCCTTGTCATTATGGAAGGTAGTCTATTGTCATGATTATTGTTACTCCAATGGATGGTAGCCTTGTCATTATGGAAGGTTGTTTGTTGTCGAGATTTTTGTTATTCCAATGGATGGTAGCCTTGCCACTATGGAAGGTAGTCTATTGTCGATATTTTTGTTACTCCAATGGATGGTAGCCTTGTCATTATGGAAGGTAGTCTGTTGTCGAGATTTTTGTTACTTCAATGTATGGTAGCCTTGTCATTATGGGAGGTAGTTTGTTGTCGTGATTTTTGTTACTCCAATGGATGCTAGCCTTGTCATTATGGAAGGTAGTCTGTCGTTGTGATTTATGTCACTCCAATGAATGGTAGCCTTGTCACTATGGAAGGTAGTCTGGTGTTCGTATTTTTGTTACTCCAATAGATGGTAGCCTTGTCATTATGGAAGGTAGTCTATTGTCGAGATTTTTGTTACTCCAATGGATGGTAGCCTGTCATTATGGAAGGTTGTATGTTGTCGAGATTTTTGTTATTCCAATGGATGGTAGCCTTGTCATTATGGAAGGTAGTTTGTTGTCGTGATTTTTGTTACTCCAATGGATGCTAGCCTTGTCATTATGGAAGGTAGTATGTCGTTGTGATTTATGTCACTCCAATGAATGGTAGCCTTGTCACTATGGAAGGTAGTCTGGTGTTCATATTTTTATTACTCCAATGGATGGAGGCCTTCTCATTATGGATGGTAGCCTTCTCATTATGGAAGGTAGTCTGTCATTATGATTTTTGTTACTCCAATGGATGGTAGCCTTGTCATTATTGAAGGTAGTTTGTTGTCGTGATTTTTGTTACTCCAATGGATGCTAGCCTTGTCATTATGGAAGGTAGTCTGTCATTGTGATTTTTGTTACTCTAATGGATGGTAGCCTTGTCACTATGGAAGGTAGTATGTTGCTCATATTTTTGTTACTCCAATGGATGGTAGGCTTGTCATTATGGAAGGTAGTCTATTGTCGAGATTTTATTTACTCCAATGGATGGTAGCATTATCATTATGGAAGGTTGTCTGTTTTCAAGATTTTTGTTACTCCAATGGATGGTAGCCTTGTCATTATGGAAGGTAGTTTGTTGTCGAGATTTTTGTTATTCTAATGGATGGTAGCCTTGCCATTATGGAAGGTAGTCTATTGTCGATATTTTTCTTACTCCAATGGATGGTAGCCTTGTCATTATGGAAGGTAGTCTGTTGTCGAGATTTTTGTTACTTGAATGTATGGTAGCCTTGTCATTATGGAAGGTAGTTTGTTGTCGTGATTTTTGTTACTCCAATGGATGCTAGCCTTGTCATTATGGAAGGTAGTATGTCGTTGTGATTTATGTCACTCTAATGAATGGTAGCCTTGTCACTATGGAAGGTAGTCTGGTGTTCATATTTTTGTTACTCCAATGGATGGTAGCCTTGTCATTATGGAAGGTAGTCTGTCATTGTGACTTTTGTTACTCCAATGGATCGTAGCCTTGTTACTAAGGAAGGTAGTTTGTTGTTCATATTTTTGTTACTCCAAACGATGGTAGCCTTGTCATTATGGAAGGTAGTCTATTGTCGAGATTTTTGTTACTCCAATGGATGGTAGCATTAGCATTATGGAAGGTTGTCTGTTTTCAAGATTTTTGTTACTCCAATGGATGGTAGCCTTGTCATTATGAAAGGTAGTTTGTTGTCGAGATTTTTGTTATTCCAATGGATGGTAGCCTTGTCATTATGGAAGGTAGTCTGTTGTCGAGATTTTTGTTACTCCAATGGATGGTATCGTTGTCATTAGGGAAGGTTGTCTGTTGTCGAGATTTTTGTTACTCTAATGGATGGTAGCCTTGTTATTATGGAAGGTAGTCTGTTTTCGAGATTTTTGGTACTCGAATGGATGGTAGCCTTGTCATTATGGAAGGTAGTCTGTTGTCGATATTTTTGTTACTCCAATGGAAGGTAGCCTTGTCATTATGGAAAGTAGTATGTTGTCGATGTTTTTGTTACTCCAATGGATGGTAGCCTTGTCATTATGGAAGGTAGTCTGTTGTCGAGATTTTTGTTATTCCAATGGATGGTAGCCTTGTAATTATGGAAGGTAGTCTGTTGTCGAGATTTTTGTTACTCCAATGGATGCTAGCCTTGTCATTATCGAAGGTAGTCTGTTGTTGTGATTTTTGTCACTCCAATGGATGGTAGCCTTGTCATTATGGAAGGTAGTCTGTTGTTCATATTTTTGTTACTCCAATGGATGATAGCCTTGTCATTATGGAAGGTAGTCTATTGTCGAGATTTTTGTTACTCTAATGGATGGTAGCCTTGTCATTATGGAAGGTTGTCTGTTGTCGAGATTTTTGTTATTCCAATGGATGGTAGCCTTGCAACTATGGAAGGTAGTCTGTTGTCAATATTTTTGTTACTCCAATGGATGCTAGCCTTGTCATTATGGAAGGTAGTCTGTCATTGTGATTTTTGTTACTCCAATGGATCGTAGCCTTGTTACTAAGGAAGGTATTTTGTTGTTCATATTTTTTTACTCCAAAGGATGGTAGCCTTGTCATTATGGAAGGTAGTCTATTGTCATGATTATTGTTACTCCAATGGATGGTAGCCTTGTCATTATGGAAGGTTTTTTGTTGTCGATATTTTTGTTATTCCAATGGATGGTAGCCTTGCCACTATGGAAGGTAGTCTATTGTCGATATTTTTGTTACTCCAATGGATGGTAGCCTTGTCATTATGGAAGGTAGTCTGTTGTCGAGATTTTTGTTACTTCAATGTATGGTAGCCTTGTCATTATGGGAGGTAGTTTGTTGTCGTGATTTTTGTTACTCCAATGGATGCTAGCCTTGTCATTATGGAAGGTAGTATGTCGTTATGATTTATGTCACTCCAATGAATGGTAGCCTTGTCACTATGGAAGGTAGTCTGGTGTTCATATGTTTGTTACTCCAATAGATGGTAGCCTTGTCATTATGGAAGGTAGTCTATTGTCGAGATTTTTGTTACTCCAATGGATGGTAGCCTGTCATTATGGAAGGTTGTCTGTTGTCGAGATTTTTGTTATTCCAATGGATGGTAGCCTTGTCATTATGGAAGGTAGTTTGTTGTTGTGATTTTTGTCACTCCAATGGATGGTAGCCTTGTCATTATGGAAGGTAGTCTGTTGTTCATATTTTTGTTACTCCAATGGATGGTAGCCTTGTCATTATGGAAGGTAGTCTATTGTCGAGATTTTTGTTACTCTAATGGATGGTAGCCTTGTCATTATGGAAGGTTGTCTGTTGTCGAGATTTTTGTTATTCCAATGGATGGTAGCCTTGCAACTATGGAAGGTAGTCTGTTGTCGATATTTTTGTTACTCCAATGGATGCTAGCCTTGTCATTATGGAAGGTAGTCTGTCATTGTGATTTTAGTTACTCCAATGGATCGTAGCCTTGTTACTAAGGAAGGTATTTTGTTGTTCATAATTTTTTACTCCAAAGGATGGTAGCCTTGTCATTATGGAAGGTAGTCTATTGTCATGATTATTGTTACTCCAATGGATGGTAGCCTTGTCATTATGGAAGGTTGTTTGTTGTCGAGATTTTTGTTATTCCAATGGATGGTAGCCTTGCCACTATGGAAGGTAGTCTATTGTCGATATTTTTGTTACTCCAATGGATGGTAGCCTTGTCATTATGGAAGGTAGTCTGTTGTCGAGATTTTTGTTACTTCAATGTATGGTAGCCTTGTCATTATGGGAGGTAGTTTGTTGTCGTGATTTTTGTTACTCCAATGGATGCTAGCCTTGTCATTATGGAAGGTAGTCTGTCGTTATGATTTATGTCACTCCAATGAATGGTAGCCTTGTCACTATGGAAGGTAGTCTGGTGTTCATATGTTTGTTACTCCAATAGATGGTAGCCTTGTCATTATGGAAGGTAGTCTATTGTCGAGATTTTTGTTACTCCAATGGATGGTAGCCTGTCATTATGGAAGGTAGTTTGTTGTCGTGATTTTTGTTACTCCAATGGATGCTAGCCTTGTCATTATGGAAGGTAGTCTGTCATTGTGATTTTTGTTACTCCAATGGATGGTAGCCTTGTCACTATGGAAGGTAGTATGTTGTTCATATTTTTGTTACTCCAATGGATGGTAGCCTTGTCATTATGGAAGGTAATCTATTGTCGAGATTTTTGTTACTCCAATGGATGGTAGCATTATCATTATGGAAGGTTGTCTGTTTTCAAGATTTTTGTTACTCCAATGGATGATAGCCTTGTCATTATGGAAGGTAGTTTGTTGTCGAGATTTTTATTATTCTAATGGATGGTAGCCTTGTCATTATGGAAGGTAGTCTATTGTCGATATTTTTCTTACTCCAATGGATGGTAGCCTTGTCATTATGGAAGGTAGTCTGTTGTCGAGATTTTTGTTACTTGAATGTATGGTAGCCTTGTCATTATGGAAGGTAGTTTGTTGTCGTGATTTTTGTTACTCCAATGGATGCTAGCCTTGTCATTATGGAAGGTAGTATGTCGTTGTGATTTATGTCACTCCAATGAATGGTAGCCTTGTCACTATGGAAGGTAGTCTGGTGTTCATATTTTTGTTACTCCAATGGATGGTACCCTTGTCATTATGGAAGGTAGTCTGTCATTGTGATTTTTGTTACTCCAATGGATCGTAGCCTTGTTACTAAGGAAGGTAGTTTGTTGTTCATATTTTTTTTACTCCAAAGGATGGTAGTCTTGTCATTATGGAAGGTAGTCTATTGTCGAGATTTTTGTTACTCCAATGGATGGTAGCATTAGCATTATGGAAGGTTGTCTGTTTTCAAGATTTTTGTTACTCCAATGGATGGTAGCCTTGTCATTATGGAAGGTAGTTTGTTGTCGAGATTTTTGTTATTCCAATGGATGGTAGCCTTGTCATTATGGAAGGTAGTATGTTGTCGATATTTTTGTTACTCCAATGGATTGTAGCCTTGTCGTTATGGAAGGTAGTCTGTTGTCGAGATTTTTGTTACTCCAATGGATGGTATCGTTGTCATTAGGGAAGGTTGTCTGTTGTCGAGATTTTTGTTACTCTAATGGATGGTAGCCTTGTTATTATGGAAGGTAGTCTGTTTTCGAGATTTTTGGTACTCGAATGGATGGTAGCCTTGTCATTATGGAAGGTAGTCTGTTGTCGATATATTTGTTACTCCAATGGAAGGTAGCCTTGTCATTATGGAAAGTAGTATGTTGTCGATGTTTTTGTTACTCCAATGGATGGTAGCCTTGTCATTATGGAAGGTAGTCTGTTGTCGAGATTTTTGTTATTCCAATGGATGGTAGCCTTGTAATTATGGAAGGTAGTCTGTTGTCGAGATTTTTGTTACTCCAATGGATACTAGCCTTGTCATTATCGAAGGTAGTCTGTCGTTGTGATTTTTTTCACTCCAATGGATGGTAGCCTTGTCATTATGGAAGGTAGTCTGTTGTTCATATTTTTGTTACTCCAATGGATGGTAGCCTTGTCATTATGGAAGGTAGTCTATTGTCGAGATTTTTGTTACTCTAATGGATGGTAGCCTTGTCATTATGGAAGGTTGTCTGTTGTCGAGATTTTTGTTATTCCAATGGATGGTAGCCTTGCCACTATGGAAGGTACTCTGTTATCGAGATTTTTGTTACTCCAATGGATGCTAGCCTTGTCATTATGGAAGGTAGTCTGTCATTGTGATTTTTGTTACTCCAATGGATCGTAGCCTTGTTACTATGGAAGGTATTTTGTTGTTCATATTTTTTTTACTCCAAAGGATGTTAGCCTTGTCATTATGGAAGGTAGTCTATTGTCATGATTTTTGTTACTCCAATGGATGGTATCCTTGTCATTATGGAAGGTTGTTTGTTGTCGAGATTTTTTTTATTCCAATGGATGGTAGCCTTGCCACTATGGAAGGTAGTCTATTGTCGATATTTTTGTTACTCCAATGGATGGTAGCCTTGTCATTATGGAAGGTAGTCTGTTGTCGAGATTTTTGTTACTTCAATGTATGGTAGCCTTGTCATTATGGGAGGTAGTTTGTTGTCGTGATTTTTGTTACTCCAATGGATGCTAGCCTTGTCATTATGGAAGGTAGTCAATCGTTGTGATTTATGTCACTCCAATGAATGGTAGCCTTGTCACTATGGAAGGTAGTCTGGTGTTCATATTTTTGTTACTCCAATAGATGGTAGCCTTGTCATTATGGAAGGTAGTCTATTGTCGAAATTTTTGTTACTCCAATGGATGGTAGCCTGTCATTATGGAAGGTTGTCTGTTGTCGATATTTTTGTTATTCCAATGGATGGTAGCCTTGTCATTATGGAAGGTAGTTTGTTGTCGTGATTTTTGTTACTCCAATGGATGCTAGCCTTGTCATTATGGAAGGTAGTATGTCGTTGTGATTTATGTCACTCCAATGAATGGTAGCCTTGTCACTATGGAAGGTAGTCTGGTGTTCATATTTTTGTTACTCCAATGGATGGTAGCCTTCTCGTTATGGAAGGTAGTCTGTCATTGTGATTTTTATTACTCCAATGGATGGTAGCCTTGTCATTATGGAAGGTAGTTTGTTGTCGTGATTTTTGTTACTCCAATGGATGGTAGCCTTGTCATTATGGAAGGTAGTCTGTCATTGTGATTTTTGTTACTCCAATGGATCGTATCCTTGTTACTAAGGAAGGTAGTTTGTTGTTCATATTTTTGTTACTCCAAAGGATGGTAGCCTTGTCATTATGGAAGGTAGTCTATTGTCGAGATTTTTGTTACTCCAATGGATGGTAGCATTAGCATTATGGAAGGTTGTCTGTTTTAAAGATTTTTGTTACTCCAATGGATGGTAGCCTTGTCATTATGGAAGGTAGTTTGTTGTCGAGATTTTTGTTATTCTAATGGATGGTAGCCTTGTCATTATGGAAGGTAGTCTATTGTCGATATTTTTCTTACTCCAATGGATGGTAGCCTTGTCATTATGGAAGGTAGTCTGTTGTCGAGATTTTTGTTACTTGAATGTATGGTAGCCGTGTCATTATGGAAGGTAGTTTGTTGTCGTGAATTTTGTTACTCCAATGGATGCTAGCCTTGTCATTATGGAAGGTAGTATGTCGTTGTGATTTATGTCACTCTAATGAATGGTAGCCTTGTCACTATGGAAGGTAGTCTGGTGTTCATATTTTTGTTACTCCAATGGATGGTATCCTTGTCATTATGGAAGGTAGTCTGTCATTGTGATTTTTGTTACTCCAATGGATCGTAGCCTTGTTACTAAGGAAGGTAGTTTGTTGTTCATATTTTTGTTACTCCAAAGGATGGTAGCCTTGTCATTATGGAAGGTAGTCTATTGTCGAGATTTTTGTTACTCCAATGGATGGTAGCATTAGCATTATGGAAGGTTGTCTGTTTTCAAGATTTTTGTTACTCCAATGGATGGTAGCCTTGTCATTATGGAAGGTAGTTTGTTGTCGAGATTTTTGTTATCCCAATGGATGGTAGCCTTGTCATTATGGAAGGTAGTATGTTGTCGATATTTTTGTTACTCCAATGGATGGTAGCCTTGTCATTATAGAAGGTAGTCTGTTGTCGAGATTTTTGTTACTTCAATGTATGGTAGCGTTGTGTATATGGAAGGTAGTTTGTTGTCGTGATTTTTTTTACTCCAATGGATGCTAGCCTTG
The DNA here is from genome assembly GCA_948472305.1 of Vicia faba. NCBI lineage: Eukaryota > Viridiplantae > Streptophyta > Magnoliopsida > Fabales > Fabaceae > Vicia > Vicia faba. Next base: position 561,192,293 of record OX451739.1, read on the forward strand.
TCATTATGGAAGGTAGTCTGTCATTGTGATTTTTGTTACTGCATTGGATGGTAGCCTTGTCACTATGGAAGGTTATCTGTTGTTCATATTTTTGTTACACCAATGGATGGTAGCCTTGTCATTATGGAAGGTAGTCTATTGTCGAGATTTTTGTTACTCCAATGGATGGAAGCCTTGTCATTATGGAAGTTTGTATGTTGTCGAGAATTTTCTTATTCCAATGGATGGTAGCCTTGCCACTATGGAAAGTAGTCTGTTGTCGAGATTTTTGTTACTCCAATGGATGCTAGCCTTGTCATTATGGAAGGTAGTCCGTCATTGTGATTTTTGTTACTCCAATGGATCATAGCCTTGTTACTATGGAAGGTAGTCTGTTGTTCATATTTTTGTTACTCCAAAGAATGGTAGCCTTGTCATTATGGAATGTAGTCTATTGTCGAGATTTTTTTTACTCCAATGGATGGTAGCATTATCATTATGGAAGGTTGTCTGTTGTCGAGATTTTTGTTATTCCAATGGATGGTAGCCTCGTCATTATGGAAGGTATTCTATTGTCGATATTTTTGTTACTCCAATGGATGGTAGCCTTGTCATTATGGAAGGTAGTCTGTTGTCGAGATTTTAGTTACTTCAATGTATGGTAGCCTTGTCATTATGGAAGGTAGTTTGTTGTCAGGATTTTTGTTACTCCAATGGATGCTAGCCTTGTCATTATGGAAGGTAGTCTGTCATTGTGATTTTTGTTACTCCAATGGATGGTAGCCTTGTCACTATGGAAGGTAGTATGTTGTTCATATTTTTGTTACTCCAATGGATGGTAGCCTTGTCATTACTGAATGTAGTCTATTGTCGATATTTTTGTTACTCCAATGGATGGTAGCATTATCATTATGGAAGGTTGTCTGTTTTCAAGATTTTTGTTACTCCAATGGATGGTAGCCTTGTCATTATGGAAGGTAGTTTGTTGTCGACATTTTTGTTATTCTAATGGATGGTAGCCTTGTCATTATGGAAGGTAGTCTATTGTCGATATTTTTCTTACTCCAATGGATGGTAGCCTTGTCATTATGGAAGGTAGTCTGTTGTCGAGATTTTTGTTACTTGAATGTATGGTAGCCTTGTCATTATGGAAGGTAGTCTGTCATTGTGATTTTTGTTACTCCAATGGATGGTAGCCTTGTCACTATGGAAGGTAGTATGTTGTTCATATTTTTGTTACTCCAATGGATGGTAGCCTTGTCATTACTGAATGTAGTCTATTGTCGATATTTTTGTTACTCCAATGGATGGTAGCATTATCATTATGGAAGGTTGTCTGTTTTCAAGATTTTTGTTACTCCAACGGATGGTAGCCTTGTCATTATGGAATGTAGTTTGTTGTTGAGATTTTTGTTATTCCAATGGATGGTAGCCTTGTCATTATGGAAGGTATTCTATTGTCGATATTTTTGTTACTCCAATGGATGGTAGCCTTGTCATTATGGAAGGTAGTCTATTGTCGAGATTTTAGTTACTTCAATGTATGGTAGCCTTGTCATTATGGAAGGTAGTTTGTTGTCGTGATTTTTGTTACTCCAATGGATGCTAGCCTTGTCATTATGGAAGGTAGTATGTCGTTGTGATTTATGTCACTCCAATGAATGGTAGCCTTGTCACTATGGAAGGTAGTCTGGTGTTCATATTTTTGTTACTCCAATGGATGGTAGCCTTGTCATTATGGAAGGTAGTCTATTGTCGAGATTTTTGTTACTCCATTGGATGGTAGCCTTGTCATTATGGAAGGTTGTCTGTTGTCGAGAATTTTGTTATTCCAATGGATGGTAGCCTTGCCACTATGGAAGGTAGTCTGTTGTCGAGATTTTTGTTACTCCAATGGATGCTAGCCTTGTAATTATGGAAGGTAGTCTGTCATTGTGATTTTTGTTACTCCAATGGATGGTAGCCTTGTCATTATAGAAGGTAGTCTATTGTCGAGATTTTTGTTACTCCAATGGATGGTAGCATTATCATTATGGAAGGTTATCTGATTTCAATATTTTTGTTACTCCAATGGATGGTAGCCTTGTCATTATGGAAGGTAGTTTGTTGTCGAGATTTTTGTTATTCCAATGGATGGTAGCCTTTTCATTATGGAAGGTAGTCTGTTGTCGATATTTTTGTAACTCCAATGGATGGTAGCCTTGTCATTATGGAAGGTAGTCTGTTGTCGAGATTTTTGTTACTTCAATGTATGGTAGCCTTGTCATTATGGAAGGTAGTTTTTTGTCGTGATTTTTGTTACTCCAATGGATGCTAGCCTTGTCATTATGGAAGGTAGTTTGTCGTTGTGATTTATGTCACTCCAATGAATGGTAGCCTTGTCACTATGGAAGGTAGTCTGGTTTTTATATTTTTGTTACTCCAATGGATTGTAGCCTTGTCATTATGGAAGGTTGTCTGTTGTCGAGAATTTTGTTATTCCAAAGGATGGTAGCCTTGCCACTATGGAAGGTAGTCTGTTGTCGAGATTTTTGTTACTCCAATGGATGCTAGCCTTGTCATTATGGAAGGTAGTCTGTCACTGTGATTTTTGTTACTCCAATGGATCGTAGCCTTGTTACTATGGAAGGTAGTCTGTTGTTCATATTTTTGTTACTCCAAAGGATGGGAGCCTTGTCATTATGGAAGGTAGTCTATTGTCGAGATTTTTGTTACTCCAATGGATGGTAGCATTATCATTATGGAAGGTTGTCTGTCTTCAAGATTTTTGTTACTCCAATGGATGGTAGCCTTGTCATTATGGAAGGTAGTTTGTTGTCGAGATTTTTGTTATTCTAATGGATGGTAGCCTTGTCATTATGGAAGGTAGTCTGTTATCAATATTTTTGTTACTCCAATGGATTGTAGCCTTGTCATTATAGAAGGTAGTCTGTTGTCGAGATTTTTGTAACTTCAATGTATGGTAGCCTTGTCACTATGGAAGGTAGTTTATTGTCATGATTTTTGTTAATCCAATGGATGCTAGCCTTGTCATTATGGAAGGTAGTCTGTCATTGTGATTTTTGTTACTCCAATGGATGGTAGCCTTGTCACTATGGAAGGTAGTCTGTTGTTCATTTTTTTGTTACTCCAATGGATGGAAGCCTTGTAATATTGGAAGGTAGTCTATTGTCGAGATTTTTGTTACTCCAATGGATGGTAGCATTATCATTATGGAAGGTTGTCTGTTTTCAAGATTTTTGTTACTCCAATGGATGGTAGCCTTGTCATTATGGAAGGTAGTTTAACGTCGAGATTTTTGTTATTCCAATGGATGGTAGCCTTTTCATTATGGAAGGTAGTCTGTTGTTAATATTTTTGTAACTCCAATGGATGGTAGCCTTGTCATTATGGAAGGTAGTCTGTTGTCGAGATTTTTGTTACTTCAATGTATGGTAGCCTTGTCATTATGGAAGGTAGTTTTTTGTCGTTATTTTTGTTACTCCAATGGATGCTAGCCTTGTCATTATGGAAGGTAGTTTGTCGTTGTGATTTATGTCACTCCAATAAATGGTAGCCTTGTCACTATGGAAGGTAGTCTGGTGTTCATATTTTTGTTACTCCAATGGATTGTAGCTTTGTCATTATGGAAGCTAGTCTATTGTCGAGATTTTTGTTACTCCAACGGATGGTAGCCTGTCATTATGGAAGGTTGTCTGTTGTCAAGAATTTTGTTATTCCAATGGATGGTAGCCTTGCCACTATGGAAGGTAGTCTGTTGTCGAGATTTTTGTTACTCCAATGGATGCTAGCCTTGTCATTATGGAAGGTAGTCTGTCATTGTGATTTTTGTTACTCCAATGGATCATAGCCTTTTTACTATGGAAGGTAGTCTGTTGTTCATATTTTTGTTATTCCAATGGATGGTAGCCTTGCCACTATGGAAGGTTGTCTGTTGTCAGGATTTTTGTTACTCCAATGGATGGTAGCATTATCATTATGGAAGGTTGTCTGTTTTCAAGATTTTTGTTACTCCAATGGATGGTAGCCTTGTCATTATGGAAGGTAGTTTGTTGTCGAGATTTTTGTTATTCCAATGGATGGTAGCCTTGTCATTATGGAAGGTAGTCTGTTGTCGATATTTTTGTTACTTCAATGTATGGTAGTCTTGTCACTATGGAAGGTAGTTTATTGTCGTGATTTTTGTTAATCCAATGGATGCTAGCCTTGTCATTATGGAAGGTAGTCTGTCATTGTGATTTTTGTTACTCCAATGGATGGTAGCCTTGTCACTATGGAAGGTAGTCTGTTGTTCATTTTTTTGTTACTCCAATGGATGGAAGCCTTGTCATTATGGAAGGTAGTCTATTGTCGAGATTTTTGTTACTCAATTGGATGGTAGCATTATCATTATGCAAGGTTGTCTGTTTTCAAGATTTTTGTTACTCCAATGGATGGTAGCCTTGTCATTATGGAAGGTAGTTTAACGTCGAGATTTTTGTTATTCCAATGGATGGTAGCCTTTTCATTATGGAAGGTAGTCTGTTGTCGATATTTTTGTAACTCCAATGGATGGTAGCCTTGTCATTATGAAAGGTAGTCTGTTGTCGAGATTTTTGTTACTTCAATGTATGGTAGCCTTGTCATTATGGAAGGTATTTTTTTGTCGTGATTTTTGTTACTCCAATGGATGCTAGCCTTGTCATTATGGAAGGTAGTTTGTCGTTGTGATTTATGTCACTCCAATGAATGGTAGCCTTGTGACTATGGAAGGTAGTTTGGTGTTCATATTTTTGTTACTCCAATGGATTGTAGCCTTGTCATTATGGAAGGTAGTCTATTGTCGAGATTTTTATTACTCCAATGGATGGTAGCCTGTCATTATGGAAGGTTGTCTATTGTCGAGAATTTTGTTATTCCAATGGATGGTAGCCTTGCCACTATGGAAGGTAGTCTGTTGTCAAGATTTTTGTTACTCCAATGGATGCTAGCCTTGTCATTATGGAAGGTAGTCTGTCATTGTGATTTTTGTTACTCCAATGGATCGTAGCCTTGTTACTATGGAAGGTAGTCTGTTGTTCATATTTTTGTTACTCCAAAGGATGGTAGCCTTGTCATTATGGAAGGTAGTCTATCGTCGAGATTTTTGTTACTCCAATGGATGGTAGCATTATCATTATGGAAGGTTGTCTGTTTTAAAGATTTTTGTTACTCCAATGGATGGTAGCCTTGTCATTATGGAAGGTAGTTTGTTGTCGAGATTTTTGTTATTCCAATGGATGGTAGCCTTGTCATTATGGAAGGTAGTCTGTTGTCGATATTTTTGTTACTCCAATGGATTGTAGCCTTGTCATTATAGAAGGTAGTCTGTTGTCGAGATTTTTGTTACTTCAATGTATGGTAGCCTTGTCACTATGGAAGGTAGTTTGTTGTCCTGATTTTTGTTAATCCAATGGATGCTAGCCTTGTCATTATGGAAGGTAGTCTGTCATTGTGATTTTTGTTACTCCAATGGTTGGTAACCTTGTCACTATGGAAGGTAGTCTGTTGTTCATATTTTTGTTACTCCAATGGATGGAAGCCTTGTCATTATGGAAGGTAGTCTATTGTCGAGATTTTTGTTACTCCAATGGATGGTAGCATTATCATTATGGAAGGTTGTTTGTTTTCAAGATTTTTGTTACTCCAATGCATGGTGGCCTTGTCATTATGGAAGGTAGTTTGTTGTCGAGATTTTTGTTATTCCAACGGATGGTAGCCTTTTCATTATGGAAGGTAGTCTGTTGTCGATATTTATGTAACTCCAATGGATGGTAGCCTTGTCATTATGGAAGGTAGTCTGTTGTCAAGATTTTTGTTACTTCAATGTATGGTAGCCTTGTCATTATGGAAGGTAGTTTTTTGTCGTGATTTTTGTTACTCCAATGGATGGTAGCCTTTTCATTATGGAAGGTAGTTTGTAGTTGTGATTTATGTCACTCCAATGAATGGTAGCCTTGTAACTATGGAAGGTAGTCTGGTGTTCATATTTTTGTTACTCCAATGGATTGTAGCCTTGTCATTATGGAAGGTAGTCTATTGTCGAGATTTTTTTTACTCCAATGGATGGTAGCCTGTCATTGTGGAAGGTTGTCTGTTGTCGAGATTTTTGTTATTCCAATGGATGGTAGCCTTGTCATTATGGAAGGTAGTCTGTTGTTAAGATTTTTGTTACTCCAATGGATGCTAGCCTTGTCATTATCGAAGGTAGTTTGTCATTGTGATTTTTGTTACTCCAATGGATCGTAGCCTTGTTACTATGGAAGGTAGTCTGTTGTTCATATTTTTGTTACTCCAAAGGATGGTAGACTTGTCATTATGGAAGGTAGTCTATTGTCGAGATTTTTGTTACTCCAATGGATGGTAGCATTATCATTATGGAAGTTTGTCTGTTTTCAAGATTTTTGTTACTCCAATGGATGGTAGCCTTGTCATTATGGAAGGTAGTTTGTTGTCGAGATTTTTGTTATTCCAATGGATGGTAGCCTTGTCATTATGGAAGGTAGTCTGTTGTCGATATTTTTGTTACTCCAATGGACGGTAGCCTTGTCATTATAGAAGGTAGTCTGTTGTCGTGATTTTTGTTACTTCAATGTATGGTAGCCTTGTCATTATGGAAGGTAGTTTGTTGTCGTGATTTTTGTTACTCCAATGGATGCTAGCCTTGTCATTATGGAACGTAGTCTGTCATTGTGATTTTTGTTACTCCAATGGATGGTAGCCTTGTCACTATGGTAGGTAGTCTGTTGTTCATATTTTTGTTACTCCAATGGATGGTAGCCTTGTCATTATGGAAGGTAGTCTATTGTCGATATTTTTGTTACTCCAATGGATGGTAGCATTATCATTATGGAAGGTTGTCTGTTTTCAAGATTTTTGTTACTCCAATGGATGGTAGCCTTGTCATTATGGAAGGTAATCTATTGTTGAGATTTTTGTTACTCCAATGGATGGTAGCATTGTCATTATGGAAAGTAGACTGTTGTCGAGATTTTTGTTACTCCAATGGATGGTAGCCTTGTCATTATGGAAGGTAGTCTATTGTCGAGATTTTTGTCACTCCAATGGATGGTAGCCTTTGATTATGGAAGGTTGTCTGTTGTCGGGATTTTTGTTATTCCAATGGATGGTAGCCTTGTCATTATGGAAGGTAGTCTGTTGTCGAGATTTTTGTTACTCCAATGGATGGTAGCATTATCATTATGGAAGGTTGTCTGTTTTCAAGATTTTTGTTACTCCAATGGATAGTAGCCTTGTCATTATGGAAGGTAGTTTGTTGTCGAGATTTTTGTTATTCCAATGGATGGTAGCCTTGTCATTATGGAAGGTAGTCTGTTGTCGATATTTTTGTTACTGCAATGGATTGTAGCCTTGTCATTATAGAAGGTAGTCTGTTGTCGAGATTTTTGTTACTTCAATGTATGGTAGCCTTGTCACTATGGAAGGTAGTTTGTTGTCGTGATTTTTGTTAATCCAATGGATGCTAGCCTTGTCATTACGGAAGGTAGTTTGTCATTGTGATTTTTGTTACTCCAATGGATGGTAGCCTTGTCACTATGGAAGGTAGTCTGTTGTTCATATTTTTGTTACTCCAATGGATGGAAGCCTTGTCATTATAGAAGGTAGTCTATTGTCGAGATTTTTGTTACTCCAATGGATGGTAGCATTATCATAATGGAAAGTTGTCTGTTTTCAAGATTTTTGTTACTCCAATGGATGGTAGCCTTGTCATTATGGAAGGTAGTTTGTTGTCGAGATTTTTGTTATTCCAATGGATGGATACCTTTTCATTATGGAAGGTAGTCTGTTGTCGATATTTTTGTAACTCCAATGGATGGTAGCCTTGTCATTATGGAAGGTAGTCTGTTGTCGAGATTTTTGTTACTTCAATGTATGGTAGCCTTGTCATTATGGAAGGTAGTTTTTTGTCGTGATTTTTGTTACTCCAATGGATGGTAGCCTTTTCATTATGGAAGGTATTTTGTAGTTGTGATTTATGTCACTCCAATGAATGGTAGCCTTGTCACTATGGAAGGTAGTCTGGTGTTCATATTTTTGTTACTCCAATGGATTGTAGCCTTGTCATTATGGAAGGTAGTCTATTGTCGAGATTTTTTTTACTCCAATGGATGGTAGCCTGTCATTGTGGAAGGTTGTCTGTTGTCGAGATTTTTGTTATTCCAATGGATGGTAGCCTTGTCATTATGGAAGGTAGTCTGTTGTCAACATTTTTGTTACTCCAATGGATGCTAGCCTTGTCATTATCGAAGGTAGTTTGTCATTGTGATTTTTGTTACTCCAATGGATCGTAGCCTTGTTACTATGGAAGGTAGTCTGTTGTTCATATTTTTGTTACTCCAAAGGATGGTAGCCTTGTCATTATGGAAGGTAGTCTATTGTCGAGATTTTTGTTACTCCAATGGATGGTAGCATTATCATTATGGAAGTTTGTCTGTTTTCAAGATTTTTGTTACTCCAATGGATGGTAGCCTTGTCATTATGGAAGGTAGTTTGTTGTCGAGATTTTTGTTATTCTAATGGATGGTAGCCTTGTCATTATGGAAGGTAGTCTGTTGTCGATATTTTTGTTACTCCAATGGACGGTAGCCTTGTCATTATAGAAGGTAGTCTGTTGTCGTGATTTTTGTTACTTCAATGTATGGTAGCCTTGTCATTATGGAAGGTAGTTTGTTGTCGTGATTTTTGTTACTCCAATGGATGCTAGCCTTGTCATTATGGAACGTAGTCTGTCATTGTGATTTTTGTTACTCCAATGGATGGTAGCCTTGTCACTATGGAAGGTAGTCTGTTGTTCATATTTTTGTTACTCCAATGGATGGTAGCCTTGTCATTATGGAAGGTAGTCTATTGTCAATATTTTTGTTACTCCAATGGATGGTAGCATTATCATTATGTAAGGTTGTCTGTTTTCAAGATTTTTGTTACTCCAATGGATGGTAGCCTTGTCATTATGGAAGGTAATCTATTGTTGAGATTTTTGTTACTCCAATGGATGGTAGCATTGTCATTATGGAAAGTAGACTGTTGTCGAGATTTTTGTTACTCCAATGGATGGTAGCCTTGTCATTATGGAAGGTAGTCTATTGTCGAGATTTTTGTCACTCCAATGGATGGTAGCCTGTCATTATGGAAGGTTGTCTGTTGTCGGGATTTTTGTTATTCCAATGGATGGTAGCCTTGTCATTATGGAAGGTAGTCTGTTGTCGAGATTTTTGTTACTCCAATGGATGGTAGCATTATCATTATGGAAGGTTGTCTGTTTTCAAGATTTTTGTTACTCCAATGGATGGTAGCCTTGTCATTATGGAAGGTAGTTTGTTGTCGAGATTTTTGTTATTCCAATGGATGGTAGCCTTGTCATTATGGAAGGTAGTCTGTTGTCGATATTTTTGTTACTGCAATGGATTGTAGCCTTGTCATTATAGAAGGTAGTCTGTTGTCGAGATTTTTGTTACTTCAATGTATGGTAGCCTTGTCACTATGGAAGGTAGTTTATTGTCGTGATTTATGTTAATCCAATGGATGCTAGCCTTGTCATTATGGAAGGTAGTCTGTCATTGTGATTTTTGTTACTCCAATGGATGGTAGCCTTGTCACTATGGAAGGTAGTCTGTTGTTCATTTTTTTGTTACTCCAATGGATGGAAGCCTTGTCATTATGGAAGGTAGTCTATTGTCGAGATTTTTGTTACTCAATTGGATGGTAGCATTATCATTATGCAAGGTTGTCTGTTTTCAAGATTTTTGTTACTCCAATGGATGGTAGCCTTGTCATTATGGAAGGTAGTTTAACGTCGAGATTTTTGTTATTCCAATGGATGGTAGCCTTTTCATTATGGAAGGTAGTCCGTTGTCGATAATTTTGTAACTCCAATGGATGGCAGCCTTGTCATTATGAAAGGTAGTCTGTTGTCGAGATTTTTGTTACTTCAATGTATGGTAGCCTTGTCATTATGGAAGGTATTTTTTTGTCGTGATTTTTGTTACTCCAATGGATGCTAGCCTTGTCATTATGGAAGGTAGTTTGTCGTTGTGATTTATGTCACTCCAATGAATGGTAGCCTTGTCACTATGGAAGGTAGTTTGGTGTTCATATTTTTGTTACTCCAATGGATTGTAGCCTTGTCATTATGGAAGGTAGTCTATTGTCGAGATTTTTATTACTCCATTGGATGGTAGCCTGTCATTATGGAAGGTTGTCTGTTGTCGAGAATTTTGTTATTCCAATGGATGGTAGCCTTGCCACTATGGAAGGTAGTCTGTTGTCGAGATTTTTGTTACTCCAATGGATGCTAGCCTTGTCATTATGGAAGGTAGTCTGTCATTGTGATTTTTGTTACTCCAATGGATCGTAGCCTTGTTACTATGGAAGGTAGTCTGTTGTTCATATTTTTGTTACTCCAAAGGATGGTAGCCTTGTCATTATGGAAGGTAGTCTATCGTCGAGATTTTTGTTACTCCAATGGATGGTAGCATTATCATTATGGAAGGTTGTCTGTTTTAAAGATTTTTGTTACTCCAATGGATGGTAGCCTTGTCATTATGGAAGGTAGTTTGTTGTCGAGATTTTTGTTATTCCAATGGATGGTAGCCTTGTCATTATGGAAGGTAGTCTGTTGTCGATATTTTTGTTACTCCAATGGATTGTAGCCTTGTCATTATGGAAGGTAGTTTGTTGTCGAGATTTTTGTTATTCCAATGGATGGTAGCCTTGTCATTATGGAAGGTAGTCTGTTGTCGATATTTTTGTTACTCCAATGGATTGTAGCCTTGTCATTATAGAAGGTAGTCTGTTGTCGAGATTTTTGTTACTTCAATGTATGGTAGCCTTGTCAATATGGAAGGTAGTTTGTTGTCGTGATTTTTGTTAATCCAATGGATGCTAGCCTTGTCATTATGGAAGGTAGTCTGTCATTGTGATTTTTGTTACTCCAATGGATGGTAACCTTGTCACTATGGAAGGTAGTCTGTTGTTCATATTTTTGTTACTCCAATGGATGGTAGCCTTGTCATTATGGAAGGTAGTTTGTTGTCGAGATTTTTGTTATTCCAACGGATGGTAGCCTTTTCATTATGGAAGGTAGTCTGTTGTCGATATTTTTGTAACTCCAATGGATGGTAGCCTTGTCATTATGGAAGGTAGTCTGTTGTCAAGATTTTTGTTACTTCAATGTATGGTAGCCTTGTCATTATGGAAGGTAGTTTTTTGTCGTGATTTTTGTTACTCCAATGGATGGTAGCCTTTTCATTATGGAAGGTAGTTTGTAGTTGTGATTTATGTCACTCCAATGAATGGTAGCCTTGTCACTATGGAAGGTAGTCTGGTGTTCATATTTTTGTTACTCCAATGGATTGTAGCCTTGTCATTATGGAAGGTAGTCTATTGTCGAGATTTTTTTTACTCCAATGGATGGTAGCCTGTCATTGTGGAAGGTTGTCTGTTGTCGAGACTTTTGTTATTCCAATGGATGGTAGCCTTGTCATTATGGAAGGTAGTCTGTTGTCAAGATTTTTGTTACTCCAATGGATGCTAGCCTTGTCATTATCGAAGGTAGTTTGCCATTGTGTTTTTTGTTACTCCAATGGATCGTAGCCTTGTTACTATGGAAGGTAGTCTGTTGTTCATATTTTTGTTACTCCAAAGGATGGTAGCCTTGTCATTATGGAAGGTAGTCTATTGTCGAGATTTTTGTTACTCCAATGGATGGTAGCATTATCATTATGGAAGTTTGTCTGTTTTCAAGATTTTTGTTACTCCAATGGATGGTAGCCTTGTCATTATGGAAGGTAGTTTGTTGTCGAGATTTTTGTTATTCCAATGGATGGTAGCCTTGTCATTATGGAAGGTAGTCTGTTGTCGATATTTTTGTTACTCCAATGGATTGTAGCCTTGTCATTATAGAAGGTAGTCTGTTGTCGAGATTTTTGTTACTTCAATGTATGGTAGCCTTGTCACTATGGAAGGTAGTTTGTTGTCGTGATTTTTGTTAATCCAATGGATGCTAGCCTTGTCATTATGGAAGGTAGTCTGTCATTGTGATTTTTGTTACTCCAATGGATGGTAACCTTGTCACTATGGAAGGTAGTCTGTTGTTCATATTTTTGTTACTCCAATGGATGGAAGCCTTGTCATTATGGAAGGTAGTCTATTGTCGAGATTTTTGTTACTCCAATGGATGGTAGCATTATCATTATGGAAGGTTGTCTGTTTTCAAGATTTTTGTTACTCCAATGCATGGTAGCCTTGTCATTATGGAAGGTAGTTTGTTGTCGAGATTTTTGTTATTCCAACGGATGGTAGCCTTTTCATTATGGAAGGTAGTCTGTTGTCGATATTTTTGTAACTCCAATGGATGGTAGCCTTGTCATTATGGAAGGTAGTCTGTTGTCAAGATTTTTGTTACTTCAATGTATGGTAGCCTTGTCATTATGGAAGGTAGTTTTTTGTCGTGATTTTTGTTACTCCAATGGATGGTAGCCTTTTCATTATGGAAGGTAGTTTGTAGTTGTGATTTATGTCACTCCAATGAATGGTAGCCTTGTCACTATGGAAGGTAGTCTGGTGTTCATATTTTTGTTACTCCAATGGATTGTAGCCTTGTCATTATGGAAGGTAGTCTATTGTCGAGATTTTTTTTACTCCAATGGATGGTAGCCTGTCATTGTGGAAGGTTGTCTGTTGTCGAGATTTTTGTTATTCCAATGGATGGTAGCCTTGTCATTATGGAAGGTAGTCTGTTGTCAAGATTTTTGTTACTCCAATGGATGCTAGCCTTGTCATTATCGAAGGTAGTTTGTCATTGTGATTTTTGTTACTCCAATGGATCGTAGCCTTGTTACTATGGAAGGTAGTCTGTTGTTCATATTTTTGTTACTCCAAAGGATGGTAGCCTTGTCATTATGGAAGGTAGTCTATTGTCGAGATTTTTGTTACTCCAATGGATGGTAGCATTATCATTATGGAAGTTTGTCTGTTTTCAAGATTTTTGTTACTCCAATGGATGGTAGCCTTGTCATTATGGAAGGTAGTTTGTTGTCGAGATTTTTGTTATTCCAATGGATGATAGCCTTGTCATTATGGAAGGTAGTCTGTTGTCGATATTTTTGTTACTCCAATGGACGGTAGCCTTGTCATTATAGAAGGTAGTCTGTTGTCGTGATTTTTGTTACTTCAATGTATGGTAGCCTTGTCATTATGGAAGGTAGTTTGTTGTCGTGATTTTTGTTACTCCAATGGATGCTAGCCTTGTCATTATGGAAGGTAGTTTGTAGTTGTGATTTATGTCACTCCAATGAATGGTAGCCTTGTCACTATGGAAGGTAGTCTGGTGTTCATATTTTTGTTACTCCAATGGATTGTAGCCTTGTCATTATGGAAGGTAGTCTATTGTCGAGATTTTTTTTACTCCAATGGATGGTAGCCTGTCATTGTGGAAGGTTGTCTGTTGTCGAGATTTTTGTTATTCCAATGGATGGTAGCCTTGTCATTATGGAAGGTAGTCTGTTGTCAAGATTTTTGTTACTCCAATGGATGCTAGCCTTGTCATTATCGAAGGTAGTTTGCCATTGTGTTTTTTGTTACTCCAATGGATCGTAGCCTTGTTACTATGGAAGGTAGTCTGTTGTTCATATTTTTGTTACTCCAAAGGATGGTAGCCTTGTCATTATGGAAGGTAGTCTATTGTCGAGATTTTTGTTACTCCAATGGATGGTAGCATTATCATTATGGAAGTTTGTCTGTTTTCAAGATTTTTGTTACTCCAATGGATGGTAGCCTTGTCATTATGGAAGGTAGTTTGTTGTCGAGATTTTTGTTATTCCAATGGATGGTAGCCTTGTCATTATGGAAGGTAGTCTGTTGTCGATATTTTTGTTACTCCAATGGATTGTAGCCTTGTCATTATAGAAGGTAGTCTGTTGTCGAGATTTTTGTTACTTCAATGTATGGTAGCCTTGTCACTATGGAAGGTAGTTTGTTGTCGTGATTTTTGTTAATCCAATGGATGCTAGCCTTGTCATTATGGAAGGTAGTCTGTCATTGTGATTTTTGTTACTCCAATGGATGGTAACCTTGTCACTATGGAAGGTAGTCTGTTGTTCATATTTTTGTTACTCCAATGGATGGAAGCCTTGTCATTATGGAAGGTAGTCTATTGTCGAGATTTTTGTTACTCCAATGGATGGTAGCATTATCATTATGGAAGGTTGTCTGTTTTCAAGATTTTTGTTACTCCAATGCATGGTAGCCTTGTCATTATGGAAGGTAGTTTGTTGTCGAGATTTTTGTTATTCCAACGGATGGTAGCCTTTTCATTATGGAAGGTAGTCTGTTGTCGATATTTTTGTAACTCCAATGGATGGTAGCCTTGTCATTATGGAAGGTAGTCTGTTGTCAAGATTTTTGTTACTTCAATGTATGGTAGCCTTGTCATTATGGAAGGTAGTTTTTTGTCGTGATTTTTGTTACTCCAATGGATGGTAGCCTTTTCATTATGGAAGGTAGTTTGTAGTTGTGATTTATGTCACTCCAATGAATGGTAGCCTTGTCACTATGGAAGGTAGTCTGGTGTTCATATTTTTGTTACTCCAATGGATTGTAGCCTTGTCATTATGGAAGGTAGTCTATTGTCGAGATTTTTTTTACTCCAATGGATGGTAGCCTGTCATTGTGGAAGGTTGTCTGTTGTCGAGATTTTTGTTATTCCAATGGATGGTAGCCTTGTCATTATGGAAGGTAGTCTGTTGTCAAGATTTTTGTTACTCCAATGGATGCTAGCCTTGTCATTATCGAAGGTAGTTTGTCATTGTGATTTTTGTTACTCCAATGGATCGTAGCCTTGTTACTATGGAAGGTAGTCTGTTGTTCATATTTTTGTTACTCCAAAGGATGGTAGCCTTGTCATTATGGAAGGTAGTCTATTGTCGAGATTTTTGTTACTCCAATGGATGGTAGCATTATCATTATGGAAGTTTGTCTGTTTTCAAGATTTTTGTTACTCCAATGGATGGTAGCCTTGTCATTATGGAAGGTAGTTTGTTGTCGAGATTTTTGTTATTCCAATGGATGGTAGCCTTGTCATTATGGAAGGTAGTCTGTTGTCGATATTTTTGTTACTCCAATGGACGGTAGCCTTGTCATTATAGAAGGTAGTCTGTTGTCGTGATTTTTGTTACTTCAATGTATGGTAGCCTTGTCATTATGGAAGGTAGTTTGTTGTCGTGATTTTTGTTACTCCAATGGATGCTAGCCTTGTCATTATGGAACGTAGTCTGTCATTGTGATTTTTGTTACTCCAATGGATGGTAGCCTTGTCACTATGGAAGGTAGTCTGTTGTTCATATTTTTGTTACTCCAATG
Source organism: Vicia faba (assembly GCA_948472305.1). NCBI lineage: Eukaryota > Viridiplantae > Streptophyta > Magnoliopsida > Fabales > Fabaceae > Vicia > Vicia faba. The sequence goes on from OX451739.1 coordinate 561,207,668, forward strand.
GATGGTAGCCTTGTCATTATGGAAGGTAGTCTATTGTCGATATTTTTGTTACTCCAATGGATGGTAGCATTATCATTATGGAAGGTTGTCTGTTTTCAAGATTTTTGTTACTCCAATGGATGGTAGCCTTGTCATTATGGAAGGTAATCTATTGTTGAGATTTTTGTTACTCCAATGGATGGTAGCATTGTCATTATGGAAAGTAGACTGTTGTCGAGATTTTTGTTACTCCAATGGATGGTAGCCTTGTCATTATGGAAGGTAGTCTATTGTCGAGATTTTTGTCACTCCAATGGATGGTAGCCTGTCATTATGGAAGGTTGTCTGTTGTCGGGATTTTTGTTATTCCAATGGATGGTAGCCTTGTCATTATGGATGGTAGTCTGTTGTCGAGATTTTTGTTACTCCAATGGATGGTAGCATTATCATTATGGAAGGTTGTCTGTTTTCAAGATTTTTGTTACTCCAATGGATGGTAGCCTTGTCATTATGGAAGGTAGTTTGTTGTCGAGATTTTTGTTATTCCAATGGATGGTAGCCTTGTCATTATGGAAGGTAGTCTGTTGTCGATATTTTTGTTATTGCAATGGATTGTAGCCTTGTCATTATAGAAGGTAGTCTGTTGTCGAGATTTTTGTTACTTCAATGTATGGTAGCCTTGTCACTATGGAAGGTAGTTTGTTGTCGTGATTTTTGTTAATCCAATGGATGCTAGCCTTGTCATTACAGAAGGTAGTTTGTCATTGTGATTTTTGTTACTCCAATGGATGGTAGCCTTGTCAATATGGAAGGTAGTTTGTTGTTCATATTTTTGTTACTCCAATGGATGGAAGCCTTGTCATTATGGAAGGTAGTCTATTGTCGAGATTTTTGTTATTCCAATGGATGGTAGCATTATCATAATGGAAAGTTGTCTGTTTTCAAGATTTTTGTTACTCCAATGGATGGTAGCCTTGTCATTATGGAAGGTAGTTTGTTGTCGAGATTTTTGTTATTCCAATGGATGGATACCTTTTCATTATGGAAGGTAGTCTGTTGTCGATATTTTTGTAACTCCAATGGATGGTAGCCTTGTCATTATGGAAGGTAGTCTGTTGTCGAGATTTTTGTTACTTCAATGTATGGTAGCCTTGTCATTATGGAAGGTAGTTTTTTGTCGTGATTTTTGTTATTCCAATGGATGGTAGCCTTGTCATTATGGAAGGTAGTCTGTTGTCGATATTTTTGTTACTGCAATGGATTGTAGCCTTGTCATTATAGAAGGTAGTCTGTTGTCGAGATTTTTGTTACTTCAATGTATGGTAGCCTTGTCACTATGGAAGGTAGTTTGTTGTCGTGATTTTTGTTAATCTAATGGATGCTAGCCTTGTCATTATGGAAGGTAGTTTGTCATTGTGATTTTTGTTACTCCAATGGATGGTAGCCTTGTCACTATGGAAGGTAGTCTGTTGTTCATATTTTTGTTACTCCAATGGATGGAAGCCTTGTCATTATGGAAGGTAGTCTATTGTCGAGATTTTTGTTACTCCAATGGATGGTAGCATTATCATAATGGAAAGTTGTCTGTTTTCAAGATTTTTGTTACTCCAATGGATGGTAGCCTTGTCATTATGGAAGGTAGTTTGTTGTCGAGATTTTTGTTATTCCAATAGATGGATACCTTTTCATTATGGAAGGTAGTCTGTTGTCGATATTTTTGTAACTCCAATGGATGGTAGCCTTGTCATTATGGAAGGTAGTCTGTTGTCGAGATTTTTGTTACTTCAATGTATGGTAGCCTTGTCATTATGGAAGGTAGTTTTTTGTCGTGATTTTTGTTACTCGAATGGATGGTAGCCTTTTCATTATGGAAGGTAGTTTGTAGTTGTGATTTATGTCACTCCAATGAATGGTAGCCTTGTCACTTTGGAAGGTAGTCTGGTGTTCATATTTTTGTTACTCCAATGGATTGTAGCCTTGTCATTATGGAAGGTAGTCTATTGTCGAGATTTTTTTTACCCCAATGGATGGTAGCCTGTCATTGTGGAAGGTTGTCTGTTGTCGAGATTTTTGTTATTCCAATGGATGGTAGCCTTGTCATTATGGAAGGTAGTCTGTTGTCAAGATTTTTGTTACTCCAATGGATGCTAGCCTTGTCATTATCGAAGGTAGTTTGTCATTGTGATTTTTGTTACTCCAATGGATCGTAGCCTTGTTGCTATGGAAGGTAGTCTGTTGTTCATATTTTTGTTACTCCAAAGGATGGTAGCCTTGTCATTATGGAAGGTAGTCTATTGTCGAGATTTTTGTTACTCCAATGGATGGTAGCATTATCATTATGGAAGTTTGTCTGTTTTCAAGATTTTTGTTACTCCAATGGATGGTAGCCTTGTCATTATGGAAGGTAGTTTGTTGTCGAGATTTTTGTTATTCCAATGGATGGTAGCCTTGTCATTATGGAAGGTAGTCTGTTGTCAATATTTTTGTTACTCCAATGGATGGTAGCCTTGTCATTATATAAGGTAGTTTGTTTGTCGTGATTTTTGTTACTTCAATGTATGGTAGCCTTGTCATTATGGAAGGTAGTTTGTTGTCGTGATTTTTGTTACTCCAATGGATGCTAGCCTTGTCATTATGGAACGTAGTCTGTCATTGTGATTTTTGTTACTCCAATGGATGGTAGCCTTGTCACTATGGAAGGTAGTCTGTTGTTCATATTTTTGTTACTCCAATGGATGGTAGCCTTGTCATTATGGAAGGTAGTCTATTGTCGATATTTTTGTTACTCCAATGGATGGTAGCATTATCATTATGGAAGGTTGTCTGTTTTCAAGATTTTTGTTACTCCAATGGATGGTAGCCTTGTCATTATGGAAAGTAATCTATTGTTGAGATTTTTGTTACTCCAATGGATGGTAGCATTGTCATTATGGAAAGTAGACTGTTGTCGAGATTTTTGTTACTCCAATGGATGGTAGCCTTGTCATTATGGAAGGTAGTCTATTGTCTAGATTTTTGTCACTTCAATGGATGGTAGCCTGTCATTATGGAAGGTTGTCTGTTGTCGGGATTTTTGTTATTCCAATGGATGGTAGCCTTGTCATTATGGAAGGTAGTCTGTTGTCGAGATTTTTGTTACTCCAATGGATGGTAGCATTATCATTATGGAAGGTTGTCTGTTTTCAAGATTTTTGTTACTCCAATGGATGGTAGCCTTGTCATTATGGAAGGTAGTTTGTTGTCGAGATTTTTGTTATTCCAATGGATGGTAGCCTTGTCATTATGGAAGGTAGTCTGTTGTCGATATTTTTGTTACTGCAATGGATTGTAGCCTTGTCATTATAGAAGGTAGTCTGTTGTCGAGATTTTTGTTACTTCAATGTATGGTAGCCTTGTCACTATAGAAGGTAGTTTGTTGTCGTGATTTTTGTTAATCCAATGGATGCTAGCCTTGTCATTATGGAAGGTAGTTTGTCATTGTGATTTTTGTTACTCCAATGGATGGTAGCCTTGTCACTATGGAAGGTAGTCTGTTGTTCATTTTTTTGTTACTCCAATGGATGGGAGCCTTGTCATTATGGAAGGTAGTCTATTGTCGAGATTTTTGTTACTCCAATGGATGGTAGCATTATTATAATGGAAAGTTGTCTGTTTTCAAGATTTTTGTTACTCCAATGGATGGTAGCCTTGTCATTATGGAAGGTAGTTTGTTGTCGAGATTTTTGTTATTCCAATGGATGGATACCTTTTCATTATGGAAGGTAGTCTGTTGTCGATATTTTTGTAACTCCAATGGATGGTAGCCTTGTCATTATGGAAGGTAGTTTGTTGTCGAGATTTTTGTTACTTCAATGTATGGTAGCCTTGTCATTATGGAAGGTAGTTTTTTGTCGTGATTTTTGTTACTCCAATGGATGCTAGCCTTGTCATTATGGAAGGTAGTTTGTCGTTGTGATTTATGTCACTCCAATGAATGGTAACCTTGTCACTATGGAAGGTAGTCTGGTGTTCATATTTTTGTTACTCCAATGGATTGTAGCCTTATCATTATGGAAGGTAGTCTATTGTAGAGATTTTTGTTACTCCAATGGATGGTAGCCTGTCATTATGGAAGGTTGTCTGTTGTCGAGATATTTTTTATTCCAATGGATGGTAGCCTTGTCATTATGGAAGGTAGTCTGTTGTCATGATTTTTGTTACTCCAAAGGATGCTAGCCTTGTCATTATCGAAGGTAGTTTTTCATTGTGATTTTTGTTACTCCAATGGATCGTAGCCTTGTTACTATGGAAGGTAGTCTGTTGTTCATATTTTTGTTACTCCAAAGGATGGTAGCCTTGTCATTATGGAAGGTAGTCCCTTGTTGATATTTTCATTACTCCAATGCATGGTAGCCTTGTTATTATGGAAGGTAGTCTCTTGTTGATATTTTCATTACTCCAATGGATGGTAGCCTTGTCATTATGGAAGGTAGTTTGGTATCAATATTTTTGTTACTCCAATGGATGGTAGCCTTGTCCTTATGGAATAGAGTCTATTGTCGAGATTCTTGTTACTCCAATGGATGGTAGCGTTGTCATTTTGGAAAGTAGACTGTTGTCGAGATTATTGTTACTACAATGTATGGTAGCCTTGTCATTGTGAAAGGTAGTTTGTTGTCGAGATTTTTGTTATTACAATGTATGGTAGCCTTGTCATTATAAAAGGTAGTCTCTTGTTGATATTTTCATTACTCCAATGGATGGTTGCCTAGTCATTATGGAAGGTAGTCTATTGTCAAGATTTTTGTTACTCCAACGGATGGTAGCATTATCATTATGGAAGGTAGTGTGTTGTCGAAATATTTGTTACTCCAATGGATGGTAGCCTAGTCATTATGGATGGTAGTTTGTTGTCGAGATTTTTGTTACTCCAATGGATACTAGGCTTTTCATTATGGAAGGTAGTCTGTTGTCAATATTTTTGTTACTCCAATGGATGGTAGCCTTGTCCTTATGGAAGGTAATCTATTGTTGAGATTTTTGTTACTCCAATGGATGGTAGCATTGTCATTATGGAAAGTAGACTGTTGTCGAGATTTTTGTTACTACAATGTATGGTAGCCTTCTCATTATGAAAGGTAGTTTGTTGTCGAGATTTTTGTTATTACAATGTATGGTAGCCTTGTCATTATAGAAGGTAGTCTCTTGTTGATATTTTCATTACTCCAATGGATGGTAGCCTAGTGATGATGGAAGGTAGTCTATTGTCGAGATTTTTGTTACTCCAATGGATGTTAGCCTTGTCATTATGGAAGGTTGTCTGTTGTCGAGATTTTTGTTACTCCAATGGATGGTAGGGTTGTCATTATGGAAGTAGACTGTTGTCGAGATTTTTGTTACTACAATGTATAATAGCCATGACATTGTGAAAGGTAGTTTGTTGTCGATATTTTTGTTATTACAATGTATGGTAGCCTTGTCATTATAGAAGGTAGTCTCTTGTTGATATTTTCATTCCTCCAATGGATGGTAGCCTAGTCATTATGGAAGGTAGTCTATTGTCAAGAATTTTGTCACTCTAATGGATGATATTCTTGTCATTATGGAAGGTTGTCTGTTGGCGAGATTTTTGTCACTCTAATGGATGATAGCCTTGTCATTATGGAAGGTTGTCTGTTGGCGTTATTTTTGTTACTCCAATGGATGGTAGCCTTGTCATTATGGAAGGTAGTTTGTTGTCGAGATTTTTGTTACTCCAATGGATAATAGCCTTGTCATTATGGAAAGTAGTCAGTTGTCGAGATTTTGTTACTCCAATGGATGGTAGCCTGGTCATTATGGAAGGTAGTCTATTGTCGAGGTTTTTGTCACTCCAAAGGATGGTAGCCTTGTCATTATGGAAGGTAGTCTGTTGTAGATATTTTTGTTACCTCAATGGATGGTAGCCTTGTCATTATGGAAGGTAGTCTATGGTCGAGATTTTTTTCACTCCAACGGATGGTAGCCTTGTCATAATGGAAGTTAGTCTGTTTGCGAGATTTTTGTTACTCCACAGGATGGTACCCTTGTCATTATGGAACGTAGTTTGTTGTCGAGATTTTTGTTACTCCAATGGATGGTAGCCTTGTCATTATTGAAGGTAGACTGTTGTCGAGATTTTTGTTATTCTAATGGATGGTAGCCTTGTCATTATGGAAGGTAGTCTGTTGTAAATATTTTTGTTACTCCAACGGATGGTAGCATTATCATTATGGAAGGTAGTGTGTTGTCGAAATCTTTGTTACTCCAATGGATGGTAGCCTAGTCATTATGGATGGTAGTTTGTTGTCGAGATTTTTGTTACTCCAATGGATAGTAGGATTTTCATTATGGAATGTAGTCTGTTGTCGATATTTTTGTTACTCCATGGATGGTAGCCTTATCATTGTGGAAGGTAGTCTATTGTCAAGATTTTTGTCACTCTAAAGGATGGTAGCCTTATCATTATGGAAGGTAGTCTGTTGTCGATATTTTTGTTAGTCCAATGGATGGTAGCCTTGTCATTATGGAAGGTAGTCTATTGTCGAGATTTTTGACACTCCAATGGATGGTAGCCTTGTCATTATGGAAGGTAGTCTCTTGTTGATATTTTCATTACTCCAATGCAAGGTAGCCTTGTTATTTTGGAAGCTAGTCTCTTGTTGATATTTTCATTACTCCAATGGATGGTAGCCTTGTCATTATGGAAGGTAGTCTATTGTCAAGAATTTTGTCACTCTAATGGATGATATTCTTGTCATTATGGAAGGTTGTCTGTTGGCGAGATTTTTGTCACTCTAATGGATGATAGCCTTGTCATTATGGAAGGTTGTCTGTTGGCGATATTTTTGTTACTCCAATGGATGGTAGCCTTGTCATTATGGAAGGTAGTTTGTTGTCGAGATTTTTGTTACTCCAATGGATAATAGCCTTGTCATTATGGAAAGTAGTCAGTTGTCGAGATTTTGTTACTCCAATGGATGGTAGCCTTGTCATTATGGAAGGTAGTCTATTGTCGAGGTTTTTGTCACTCCAAAGGATGGTAGCCTTGTCATTATGGAAGGTAGTCTGTTGTAGATATATTTGTTACCTCAATGGATGGTAGCCTTGTCATTATGGAAGGTAGTCTATGGTCGAGATTTTTTTCACTCCAACGGATGGTAGCCTTGTCATTATGGAAGTTAGTCTGTTTGCGAGATTTTTGTTACTCCACAGGATGGTACCCTTGTCATTATGGAACGTAGTTTGTTGTCGAGATTTTTGTTACTCCAATGGATGGTAGCCTTGTCATTATTGAAGGTAGACTGTTGTCGAGATTTTTGTTATTCTAATGGATGGTAGCCTTGTCATTATGGAAGGTAGTCTGTTGTAAAGATTTTTATTACTCCAACGGATGGTAGCATTATCATTATGGAAGGTAGTGTGTTGTCGAAATCTTTGTTACTCCAATGGATGGTAGCCTAGTCATTATGGATGGTAGTTTGTTGTCGAGATTTTTGTTACTCCAATGGATAGTAGGATTTTCATTATGGAATGTAGTCTGTTGTCGATATTTTTGTTACTCCATGGATGGTAGCCTTATCATTGTGGAAGGTAGTCTATTGTCAAGATTTTTGTCACTCTAAAGGATGGTAGCCTTATCATTATGGAAGGTAGTCTGTTGTCGATATTTTTGTTAGTCCAATGGATGGTAGCCTTGTCATTATGGAAGGTAGTCTATTGTCGAGATTTTTGACACTCCAATGGATGGTAGCCTTGTCATTATGGAAGGTAGTCTCTTGTTGATATTTTCATTACTCCAATGCATGGTAGCCTTGTTATTTTGGAAGCTAGTCTCTTGTTGATATTTTCATTACTCCAATGGATGGTAGCCTTGTCATTATGGAAGGTAGTTTGTTATCAAGATTTTTGTTACTCCAATGGATGGTAGCCTTGTCCTTATGGAAGGTAGTCTATTGTTGAGATTCTTGTTACTCCAATGGATGGTAGCGTTGTCATTATGGAAAGTAGACTGTTGTCGAGATTTTTGTTACTACAATGTATGGTAGCCTTGTCATTGTGAAAGGTAGTTTGTTATCGAGATTTTTTTTATTACAATGTATGGTAGCCTTGTCATTATAGAAGGTAGTCTCTTGTTGATATTTTCATTACTCCAATGGATGGTTGCCTAGTCATTATGGAAGGTAGTCTATTGTCCAGATGTTGGTCACTCTAATAGATGATAGCCTTGTCTTTATGGAAGGTTGTCTGTTGGCGAGATTTTTGTTTACTCCAATGGATGGTACCCTTGTCATTATGGAAGGTAGTCTCTTGTTGATATTTTCGTTACTCCAATGGATGGTAGCCTTGTCATTATGGAAGGTAGTCTCTTGTTGATATTTTCGTTACTCCAATGGATAGTAGCCTTGTCATTATGGAAGGTAGTCTGTTGTCGAGATTTTGATACTCCAATGGATGGTAGCCTTGTTATTATCGAAGGTAGTCTATTGTCAAGATTTTTGTCACTCCAAAGGATGGTAGCCTTGTCATTATGGAACGTAGTCTGTTGTCGAGATTTTTGTTACTCCAATGGATGGTAGCCTTGTCATTATGGAAGGTAGTCTATTGTCGAGATTTTTTTCACTCCAACGGATGGTAGCCTTGTCATTATTGAAGTTAGTCTGTTGGCGAGATTTTTGTTACTCCACAGGATGGTAGCCTTATCATTATGGAAGGTAGTTTGTTGTCGAGATTTTTGTTACTCCAATGGATGGTAGCCTTATCATTATTGAAAGTAGATTGTTGTCGTGATTTTTGTTACTCTAATGGATGGTAGCCTTGTCATAATGGAAGGTAGTCTATTGTCAAGATTTTTGTTACTCCAACGGATGGTAGCATTATCATTATGGAAGGTAGTGTGTTGTCGAAATCTTTTTTACTCCAATGGATGGTAGCCTAGTCATTATGGATGATAGTTTGTTGTCGAGATTTTTGTTACTCCAATGGATAATAGGCTTTTCATTATCGAAGGTAGTCTGTTGTCGATATTTTTGTTACTCCAATGGATGGTAGCCTTGTCATTATGGAAGGTAGTCTATTATCGATATTTTTGTTACTCCAATGGATGGTAGCGTACTCATTATGGAAAGTAGATTGTTGTCGAGATTTTTGTTACTACAATTTATGGTAGCCTTGTCATTGTGAAAGGTAGTTTGTTGTCGAGATTTTTGTTACTCCAATGGATAATAGGCTTTTCATTATCGAAGGTAGTCTGTTGTCGATATTTTTGTTACTCCAATGGATGGTAGCCTAGTCATTATGGAAGGTAGTCTATTGTCGAGATTTTTGTTACTCCAATGGGTGGTAGCCTTGTCATTATGGAAGGTTGTCTGTTGTCGAGATTTTTGTTACTCCAATTGAGGGTAGCGTTGTCATTATGGAAAGTAGATTATTGTCGAGATTTTTGTTACTACAATGTATAGTAGCCTTGTCATTGTGAAAGGTAGTTTGTTTTCGAGATTTTTGTTATTACAATATATGGTAGCCTTGTCATTATAGAAGGTAGTCTCTTGTTGATATTTTCATTACTCCAATGGATGGTAGCCTAGTCATTATGGAAGGTAGTCTATTGTCGAGATTTTTGTCACTCTAATGGATGATAGCCTTATCATTATGGAAGGTTGTCTGTTGGTGAGATTTTTGTTACTCCAATGGATGGTAGCCTTGTCATTATGGAAGGTAGTTTGTTGTCGAGATTTTTCTTACTCCAATGGATAATAGCCTTGTCATTATGGAAGGTAGTCTGTTGTTGAGATTTTGTTACTCCAATGGATGGTAGTCTTGTCATTATGGAAGGTAGTCTATTGTCGAGATTTTTGTCACTCCAAAGGATGGTAGACTTGTCATTATGGAAGGTAGTCTGTTGTCGATATTTTTGTTACTCCAATGGATGGTAGCCTTGTCATTATGGAAGGTTTTTTGTGGTCGAAATCTTTGTTACTCCAATGGATGGTAGCCTTGTCATTATGGAAGGTAGTCTTTCGTTGTGATTTGTATCACTTTAATGGATGGTAGCCTTGTCACTATGGAAGGTATTATGTTCTCGATATTTTTGTTATTCCATTGGATGGTAGCCTTGTCATTATGGAAGGTAGTTTGTTCTCGAGTGTTTTGTTATTCCAATAGATGGTAGCCTACTCATTATGGAAGGTAGTCTATTTTCGAGATTTTTGTCACTCTAATGGATCATAGCCTTTTCATTATGGAAGGTTGTCTGTTGGCGAGATTTTTGTTATTCTAATGGATGGTAGCCTTGTCATTATGGAAGGTAGTCTGTTGTCAAGATTTTCGTTACTCCAACGGATGGTAGCATTATCATTATTGAAGGTAGTGTGTTGTCGAAATCTTTGTTACTCCAATGGATGGTAGCCTAGTCATTATGGATGGTAGTTTGTTGTCCATATTTTTGTTACTCCAATGAATAGTAGGATTTTCATTATGGAAGGTAGTCTATTGTCGATATTTTTGTTACTCCATGGATGGTAGCCTTATCATTGTGGAAGGTAGTCTATTGTCGAGATTTTTGTCACTCCAAAGGATGGTAGCCTTATCATTATGGAAGGTAGTCTATTGTCGATATTTTTGTTAGTCCAATGGATGGTAGCCTTGTCATTATGGAAGGTAGTCTATTTTTGAGTTTTTTGACACTCCAATGGATGGTATCCTTGTCATTATGGAAGGTAGTCTGTTGGCGAGATTTGTTTTACTCCAATGGATGGTAGCCTTGTCATTATGGAAGGTAGTCTCTTGTTGATATTTTCATTACTCCAATGCATGGTAGCCTTGTTATTATGGAAGGTAGTCTCTTGTTGATATTTTCATTACTCCAATGGATGGTAGCCTTGTCATTATGGAAGGTAGTTTGTTATCAAGATTTTTGTTAGTCAAATGGATGGTAGCCTTGTCCTTATGGAAGGTAGTGTATTGTCGAGATTCTTGTTACTCCAATGGATGGTAGCGTTGTCATTATGGAAAGTAGACTATTGTCGAGATTTTTGTTACTACAATGTATGGTAGCCTTGTCATTGTGAAAGGTAGTTTGTTGTCGAGATTTTTGTTATTACAATGTATGGTAGCCTTGTCATTATAGAGGGTAGTCTCTTGTTGATATTTTCATTACTCCAATGGATGGTTTCCTAGTCATTATGGAAGGTAGTCTATTGACGATATTTTTGTCACTCTAATGGATGATAGCCTTGTCTTTATGGAAGGTTGTCTGTTGGCGAGATTTTTGTTACTCCAATGGATGGTACCCTTGTCATTATGGAAGGTAGTCTCTTGTTGATATTTTCGTTACTCCAATGGATGGTAGCCTTGTCATTATGGAAGGTAGTCTCTTGTTGATATTTTCGTTACTCCAATGGATAGTAGCCTTGTCATTATGGAAGGTAGTCTGTTGTCGAGATTTTGTCACTCCAAAGGATGGTAGCCTTGTCATTATGGAAGGTAGTCTATTGTCGAGATTTTTTTCACTCCAACTGATGGTAGCCTTGTCATTATTGAAGTTAGTCTGTTGGTGAGATTTTTGTTAATCCACAGGATGGTAGCCTTGTCATTATGGAAGGTAGTTTGTTGTCGAGATTTTTGTTACTCCAATGGATGGTAGCCTTATCATTATTGAAAGTAGATTATTGTCGTGATTTTTGTTACTCTAATGGATGGTAGCCTTGTCATTATGGAAGGTAGTCTATTGTCATGATTTTTGTTACTCCAACGGATGGTAGCATTATCATTATGGAAGGTAGTGTGTTGTCGAAATCTTTGTTACTCCAATGGATGGTAGCCTAGTCATTATGGATAGTAGTTTGTTGTCGAGATTTTTGTTACTCCAATGGGTAGTAGGCTTTTTATTATGGAAGGTAGTCTGTTGTCGATATTTTTGTTACTCCAATGTATGGTAGCCTTGTCATTATGGAAGGTAGTCTATTATTGAGATTTTTGTTACTCCAATGGATGGTAGCGTTGTCATTATGGAAAGTAGACTGTTGTCGAGATTTTTGTTACTACCATGTATGGTAGCCTTGTCATTGTGAAAGGTAGTTTGTTGTCGAGATTTTTGTTATTACAAGGTATGGTAGCCTTGTCATTATAGAAGGTAGTCTCTTGTTGATATTTTCATTACTCCAATGGATGCTAGCCTAGTCATTATGGAAGGTAGTCTATTGTCGAGATTTTTGTTACTCCAATGGATGGTAGCCTTGTCATTATGGAAGGTAGTCTGTTGTCGAGATTTTTGTTACTCCAATTGATGGTAGCATTGTCATTATGGAAAGTAGACTGTTGTCGAGATTTTTGTTACTACAATTTATAGTAGCCTTGTCATTGTGAAAGGTAGTTTGTTGTCGAGATTTTTGTTATTATAATGTATGGTAGCCTTGTCATTATAGAAGGTAGTCTCTTGTTGATATTTTCATTACTCTAATGGATGGTAGCCTAGTCATTATGGAAGGTAGTCTATTGTCGAGATTTTTGTCACTCTAATGGATGATAGCCTTGTCATTATGGAAGGTAGTCCGTTGTCGAGATTTTGTTACTCCAACGGATGGTAGCCTTGTCATTATGGAAGGTAGTCTATTGTCGAGATTTTTGTCTCTCCAAAGGATGGTAGCCTTGTAATTATGGAAGGTAGTCTGTTGTCGATATTTTTGTTACTCCAATGGATGGTAGCCTTGTCATTATGGAAGGTAGTTTGTTGTCGAAATCTTTGTTACTCCAATGGATGGTAGCCTTGTCATTATGGAAGGTAGTCTTTCGTTGTGATTTGTATCACTTTAATGGATGGTAGCCTTGTCACTATGGAAGGTATTATGTTCTCGATATTTTTGTTATTCCATTGGATGGTAGCCTTGTCATTATGGAAGGTAGTCTGTTCTCGAGTGTTTTGTTATTCCAATAGATGGTAGCCTAGTCATTATGGAAGGTAGTCTATTGTCGATATTTTTGTCACTCTAATGGATGATAGCCTTGTCATTATGGAAGGTTGTCTGTTGGCAAGATTTTTGTTATTCTAATGGATGGTAGCCTTGTCATTATGGAAGGTAGTCTGTTGTCAAGATTTTTGTTACTCCAACGGATGGTAGCATTATCATTATGGAAGGTAGTGTGTTTTCGAAATCTTTGTTACCCCAATGGATGGTAGCCTAGTCATTATGGATGGTAGATGGTTGTCGAGATTTTTATTACTCCAATGGATAGTAGGATTTTCATTATGGAAGGTAGTCTGTTGTCGATATTTTTGTTACTCCATGGATGGTAGCCTTATCATTGTGGAAGGTAGTCTATTGTCGAGATTTTTGTCACTTCAATGGATTGTATCATTGTCATTATTGAAGGTAGTCTGTTGGCGAGATTTTTGTTATTCCAATGGATGGTAGCCTTGTCATTATGGAAGGTAGTCTCTTGTGGATATTTTCATTACTCCAATACATGGTAGCCTTGTTATTATGGAAGGTAGTCTCTTGTTGATATTTTCATTACTCCAATGGATGGTAGCCTTGTCATTATGGAAGGTAGTTTGTTATCAAGATTTTTGTTACTCCAATGGATGGTAGCCTTGTCCTTATGGAAGGTAGTCTATTGTCGAGATTCTTGTTACTCCAATAGATGGTAGCGTTGTCATTATGGAAAGTAGGCTATTGTCGAGATTTTTGTTACTACAATGTATGGTAGCCTTGTCATTGTGAAAGGTAGTTTGTTGTCGAGATTTTTGTTATTACAATGTATGGTAGCCTTGTCATTATAGAAGGTAGTCTCTTGTTGATATTTTCATTACTCCAATGGATGGTTGCCTAGTCATTATGGAAGGTAGTGTATTGTCGAGATTTTTGTCACTCTAATAGATGATAGCCTTGTCTTTATGGAAGGTTGTCTGTTGGCGAGATTTTTGTTACTCCAATGGATGGTACCCTTGTCATTATGGAAGGTAGTCTCTTGTTGATATTTTTGTTACTCCAATGGATGGTAGCCTTGTCCTTATGGAAGGTAGTCTCTTGTTGATATTTTCGTTACTCCAATGGATAGTAGCCTTGTAATTATGGAAGGTAGTCTATTGTCGAGATTTTGATACACCAATGGATGGTAGCCTTGTCATTATCGAAGGTAGTCTATTGTCAAGATTTTTGTCACTCCAAAGGATGGTAGCCTTGTCATTATGGAACGTAGTCTGTTGTCGAGATTTTTGTTACTCCAATGGATGGTAGCCTTGTCATTATGGAAGGTAGTCTATTGTCGAGATTTTTTTCACTCCAACGGATGGTAGCCTTGTCATTATTGAAGTTAGTCTGTTGGCGAGATTTTTGTTACTCCACAGGATGGTAGACTTGTCATTATGGAAGGTAGTTTGTTGTCGAGATTTTTGTTACTCCAATGGATGGTAGCCTTATCATTATTGAAAGTAGATTGTTGTCGTGATTTTTGTTACTCTAATGGATGGTAGCCTTGTCATAATGGAAGGTAGTCTATTGTCAAGATTTTTGTTACTCCAACGGATGGTAGCATTATCATTATGGAAGGTAGTGTGTTGTCGAAATCTTTGTTACTCCAATGGATGGTAGCCTAGTCATTATGGATGATAGTTTGTTGTTGAGATTTTTGTTACTCCAATGGATAATAGGCTTTTCATTATCGAAGGTAGTCTGTTGTCGATATTTTTGTTACTCCAATGGATGGTAGCCTTGTCATTATGGAAGGTAGTCTATTATCGAGATTTTTGTTACTCCAATGGATGGTAGCCTTGTCATTGTGAAAGGTAGTTTGTTGTCGAGATTTTTGTTATTACAATCTATGGTAGCCTTGTCATTATAGAAGGTAGTCTCTTGTTGATATTTTCATTACTCCAATGGATGGTAGCCTAGTTATTATGGAAGGTAGTCTATTGTCGAGATTTTTGTTACTCCAATGGATGGTAGCCTTGTCATTATGGAAGGTAGTCTGTTGTCGAGATTTTTGTTACTCCAATACATGGTAGCGTTGTCATTATGGAAAGTAGACTGTTGTCGAGATTTTTGTTACTACAATGTATAGTAGCCTTGTCATTGTGAAAGGTAGTTTGTTGTCGAGATTTTTGTTATTACAATGTATGGTAGCCTTGTCATTATAGAAGGTAGTCTCTTGTTGATATTTTCATTACTCTAATGGATGGTAGCCTAGTCATTATGGAAGGTAGTCTATTGTCGTGATTTTTGTCACTCTAATGGATGATAGCCTTGTCATTATGGAAGGTAGTCTATTGTCGAGATTTTTGTCTCTCCAAAGGATGGTAGCCTTGTCATTATGGAAGGTAGTCTGTTGTCGATATTTTTGTTACTCCAATGGATGGTAGCCTTGTCATTATGGAAGGTAATTTTTTGTCGAAATCTTTGTTACTCCAATGGATGGTAGCCTTGTCATTATGGAAGGTAGTCCTTCGTTGTGATTTGTATCACTTTAATGGATGGTAGCCTTGTCACTATGGAAGGTATTATGTTCTCGATATTTTTGTTATTCCATTGGATGGTAGCCTTGTCATTATGGAAGGTAGTCTATTTTCGAGTGTTTTGTTATTCCAATAGATGGTAGCCTTGTCATTATAGAAGGTAGTCTTGTTGTCAAGATTTTTGTTATTCCATTGGATGGTAGCCTTGTCATTATGGAAGGTAGTCTGTTGTCAAGATTTTTGTTACTCCAACGGATGGTAGCATTATCATTATGGAAGGTAGTGTGTTGTCGAAATCTTTATTACCCCAATGGATGGTAGCCTAGTCATTATGGATGGTAGTTTGTTGTCGAGATTTTTATTACTCCAATGGATAGTAGGATTTTCATTATGGAAGGTAGTCTGTTGTCGATATTTTTGTTACTCCATGGATGGTAGCCTTATCATTGTGGAAGGTAGTCTATTGTCGAGATTTTTGTCACTCCAAAGGATGGTAGCCTTATCATTATGGAAGGTAGTCTATTATCGATATTTTTGTTAGTCCAATGGATGGTAGCCTTGTCATTATGGAAGGTAGTCTATTGTCGAGATTTTTGACACTCCAATGGATTGTATCATTGTCATTATTGAAGGTAGTCTGTTGGCGAGATTTTTGTTACTCCAATGGATGGTAGCCTTGTCATTATGGAAGGTAGTCTCTTGTTGATATTTTCATTACTCCAATGCATGGTAGCCTTGTTATTATGGAAGGTAGTCTCTTGTTGATATTTTCATTACTCCAATGGATAGTAGCCTTGTCATTATGGAAGGTAGTATGTTATCAAGATTTTTGTTACTCCAATGGATGGTAGCCTTGTCCTTATGGGAGGTAGTCTATTGTCGAGATTCTAGTTACTCCAATGGATGGTAGCATTGTCATTATGGAAAGTAGACTGTTCTCGAGATTTTTGTTACTACAATGTATGGTAGCCTTGTCATTGTGAAAGGTAGTTTGTTGTCGAGATTTTTGTTATTACAATGTATGGTAGCCTTGTCATTATAGAAGGTAGTCTCTTGTTGATATTTTAATTACTCCAATGGATGGTTGCCTAGTCATTATGGAAGGTAGTCTATTGTCGAGATTTTTGTGACTCTAATAGATGATAGCCTTGTCATTATGGAAGGTTGTCTATTGGCGAGATTTTTGTTACTCCAATGGATGGGACCCTTGTCATTATGGAAGGTAGTCTCTTGTTGATATTTTCGTTACTCCAATGGATGGTAGCCTTGTCATTATGGAAAGTAGTCTCTTGTTGATATTTTCGTTACTCTAATGGATAGTAGCCTTGTCATTATGGAAGGTAGTCTGTTGTCGAGATTTTGTTACTCCAATGGATGGTAGCCTTGTCATTATGAAAGGTAGTCTATTGTCAAGATTTTTGTCCCTCCAAAGGATGGTAGCCTTATCATTATGGAAGGTAGTCTGTTGTCGAGATTTTTGTTACCCCAATGGATGGTAGCCTTGTCATTTTGGAAGGTAGTCTATTGTCGAGATTTTTTTCACTCGAACGGATGGTAGCCTTATCATTATTGAAGTTAGTCTGTTGGTGAGATTTTTGTTACTCCACAGGATGGTAGCCTTGTCATTATGGAAGGTAGTTTGTTGTCGAGATTTTTGTTACTCCAATGGATGGTAGCCTTATCATTATTGAAAGTAGATTGTTGTCGTGATTTTTGTTACTCTAATGGATGGTAGCCTTGTCATTATGGAAGGTAGTCTATTGTCAAGATTTTTGTTACTCCAAAGGATGGTAGAATTATCATTATGGAAGGTAGTGTGTTGTCGAAATCTTTGTTACTCCAATGGATGGTAGCCTAGTCATTATGGATGGTAGTTTGTTGTCGAGATTTTTGTTACTCCAATGGATAGTAGGCTTTTCTTTATGGAAGGTAGTCTGTTGTTGAGATTTTTGTTACTACAATGTATGGTAGCCTTGTCATTGTGAAAGGTAGTTTGTTGTCGAGATTTTTGTTATTACAATGTATGGTAGCCTTGTCATTATAGAAGGTAGTCTCTTGTTGATATTTTCATTACTCCAATGGATGGTATCCTAGTCATTATGGAAGGTAGCCTATTGTCGAGATTTTTGTCACTCTAATGGATGATAGCCTTGTCATTATGGAAGGTTGTCTGTTGGCGAGATTTTTGTTACTCGAATGGATTATAGCCTTGTCATTATGGAAGGTAGTTTGTTGTCGAGATTTTTGTTACTCCAATGGATAATAGCCTTGTCATTATGGAAGGTAGTCTGTTGTCGAGATTTTGTTACTCCAATGGATGGTAGCCTTGTCATTATGGAAGGTAGTTTATTATCGAGATTTTTGTCACACTAAAGGATGGTAGCCTTGTCATTATGGAAGGTAGTCTGTTGTCGATATTTTTGTTACTCCAATGGATGGTAGCCTTGTCATTATGGAAGGTAGTCTGTTGTCGATATTTTTGTTACTCCAATGGATGGTAGCCTTGTCATTATGGAAGTTAGTTTGTTGGCGAGATTTTTGTTACTCCACAGGATGGTAGCCTTGTCATTATGGAAGGTAGTTTGTTGTCGAGATTTTTGTTACTCCAATGGATGGTAGCCTTGTCATTATGGAAGGTAGTCTCTTGTTGATATTTTCATTACTCCAAATGATGGTAGCCTTGTCATTATGGAAGGTAGTGTGTTGTCAAGATTTTTGTTACTCCAATGGATGGTAGCCTTGTCATTATGGAAGGTAGTCTATTGTCGAGATTTTTGTTACTCCAATGGATGGTATCCTTGTCATTATGGAAGGTTGTTTGTTGTCGAGATTTTTGTTACTCCAATGGATGATAGCGTTGTCATTATGGAAAGTAGACTATTGTCGAGATTTTTGTTACTACAATGTATGGTAGCCTTGTCATTTTGAAAGGTAGTTTGTTGTCGAGATTTTTGTTTTTACAATGTATGGTAGCCTTGTCATTATAGAAGGTAGTCTCTTGTTGATATTTTCATTACTCCAATGGATGGTATCCTAGTCATTATGGAAGGTAGTTTATTGTCGAGATTTTTATCACTCTAATGGATGATAGCCTTGTCATTATGGAAGGTTGTCTGTTGGCGAGATTTTTGTTACTCCAATGGATTGTAGCCTTGTCATTATGGAAGGTAGTTTGTTGTCGATATTTTTGTTACTCCAATGGATAATAGCCTTGTCATTATGGAAGGTAGTATGTTGTCGAGATTTTGTTACTCCAATGGATGGTAGCCTTGTCATTATGGAAGGGAGTCTATTGTCGAGATTTTTGTCAATCCAAAGGATGGTAGCCTTGTCATTATGGAAGGTAGTCTGTTGTCGATATTTTTGTTACTCCAATAGATGGTAGCCTTGTCATTATGGAAGGTATTCTATTGTTGAGATTTTTGTCACTCCAAAGGATGGTAGCCTTGTCATTATGGAAGGTTGTCTATTGTCGATATTTTTGTCAGTCCAATGGATGGTAGCCTTGTCATTATGGAAGGTAGTCTATTGTCGAGATTTTTGGCACTCCAATGGATGGTAGCCATGTCATTATGGAAGATAGTCTGTTGGCGAGATTTTTGTTACTCCAATGGATGGTAGCCTTGTAATTATGGAAGGTAGTCTCTTGTTGATATTTTCTTTACTCCAATGCATGGTAGCCTTGTCATTATGGAAGGTAGTCTATTGTTGATATTTTCATTACTCCAATGGATGGTAGCCTTGTCATTATAGAAGGTAGTTTGTTGTCAAGATTTTCGTTACTCCAATGGATGGTAGCCTTGTCATTATGGAAGGTAGTCTATTGTCGAGATTTTTGTAACTCCAATGGATGGTAGCGTTGTCATTATTGAAAGTAGACTGTTGTTGAGATTTTCGTTACTACAATGTATGGTAGCCTTCTCATTGTGAAAGGTAGTTTGTTGTCGAGATTTTGGTTATTACAATGTACGGTAGCCTTGTCATTATAGAAGGTAGTCGCTTGTTGATATTTTCATTACTCCAATGGATGGTATCCTAGTCATTATGGAAGGTAGTCTATTGTCGAGATTTTTGTCACTCTAATGGATGATAACCTTGTCATTATGGAAGGTTGTCTATTGGCGAGATTTTGGTTACTCCAATGGATTGTAGCCTTGTCATTATGGAAGGTAGTTTGTTGTCGAGATTTTTGTTACTCCAATGGATAATAGCCTTGTTATTATGGAAGGTAGTCTATTGTCGAGATTTTGTTACTCCAATGGATGGTAGCCTTGTCATTATGGAAGGTAGTCTATTGTCGAGATTTTTGTCACTCCAAAGGATGGTAGCCTTGTCATTATGGAAGGTAGTCTGTTGTCGATATTTTTGTTACTCCAATGGATGGTAGCCTTGTCATTATGGAAGGTAGTCTATTGTCATGATTTTTGTCAATCCAATGGATGGTAGCCTTGTCATTATGGAAGGTAGTCTATTGTCGAGATTTTTGTCACTCCAATGGATGGTAGCCTTGTCATTATGGAAGTTAGTCTGTTGGCGAGATTTTTGTTACTCCACAGGATGGTAGCCTTGTCATTATGGAAGGCAGTTTGTTGTTGAGATTTTTGTTACTCCAATGGATGGTAGCCTTGTCATTATGGAATGTAGTCTATTGTCGAGATTTTTTTCACTCCAACGGATGGTAGCCTTGTCATTATGGAAGTTAGTCTATTGGCGAGATTTTTGTTACTCCACAGGATGGTAGCCTTGTCATTATGGAAGGTAGTTTGTTGTCGAGATTTTTGTTACTCCAATGGATGGTAGCCTTGTCATTATGGAAGGTAGTCTCTTGTTGATATTTTAATTACTCCAATGGATGGTAGCCTTGTCATTATGGAAGGTAGTGTGTTGTCAAGATTTTTGTTACTCCAATGGATGGTAGCCTTGTCATTATGGAAGGTAGTCTATTGTCGAGATTTTTGTTACTCCAATGGATGGTAGCTTTGTCATTATGGAAGGTTGTTTGTTATCGAGATTTTTGTTACTCCAATTGATGGTAGCGTTGTCATTATGGAAAGTAGACTATTGTCGAGATTTTTGTTACTACAATGTATGGTAGCCTTGTCATTTTGAAAGGTAGTTTGTTGTCGAGATTTTTGTTTTTACAATGTATGGTAGCCTTGTCATTATAGAAGGTAGTCTGTTGTTGATATTTTCATTACTCCAATGGATGGTATCCTAGTCATTATGGAAGGTAGTCTATTGTCGAGATTTTTGTCACTCTAATGGATGATAGCCTTGTCATTATGGAAGGTTGTCTGTTGGCGAGATTTTTGTTACTCCAATTGATTGTAGCCTTGTCATTATGGAAGGTAGTTTGTTGTCGATATTTGTGTTACTCCAATGGATAATAGCCTTGTCATTATGGAAGGTAGTCTGTTGTCGAGATTTTGTTACTCCAATGGATGGTAGCCTTGTCATTATGGAAGGTAGTCTATTGTCGAGATTTTTGTCAATCCAAAGGATGGTAGCCTTGTCATTATGGAAGGTAGTCTGTTGTCGATATTTTTGTTACTCCAATGGATGGTAGCCTTGTCATTATGGAAGGTATTCTATTGTTGAGATTTTTGTCACTCCAAAGGATGGTAGCCTTGTCATTATGGAAGGTAGTCTGTTGTCGATATTTTTGTCAGTCCAATGGATGGTAGCCTTGTCATTATGGAAGGTAGTCTATTGTCGAGATTTTTGGCACTCCAATGGATGGTAGCCTTGTCATTATGGAAGATAGTATGTTGGCGAGATTTTTGGTACTCCAATGGATGGTAGCCTTGTAATTATGGAAGGTAGTCTCTTGTTGATATTTTCTTTACTCTAATGCATGGTAGCCTTGTCATTATGGAAGGTAGTCTATTGTTGATATTTTCATTACGCCAATGGATGGTAGCCTTGTCATTATAGAAGGTAGTTTGTTGTCATGATTTTCGTTACTCCAATGGATGGTAGCCTTGTCATTATGGAAGGTAGTCTATTGTCGAGATTTTTGTTATTCCAATGGATGGTAGCATTGTCATTATTGAAAGTAGACTGTTGTTGAGATTTTCGTTACTACAATGTATGGTAGCCTTCTCATTGTGAAAGGTAGTTTGTTGTCGAGATTTTGGTTATTACAATGTATGGTAGCCTTGTCATTATAGAAGGTAGTCTCTTGTTGATATTTTCATTACTCCAATGGATGGTATCGTAGTCATTATGGAAGGTAGTCTATTGTCGAGATTTTTGTCACTCTAATGGATGATAGCCTTGTCATTATGGAAGGTTGTCTGTTGGCGATATTTTGGTTACTCCAATGGATTGTAGCCTTGTCATTATGGAAGGTAGTTTGTTGTCGAGATTTTTGTTACTCCAATGGATAATAGCCTTGTCATTATGGAAGGTAGTCTATTGTCGAGATTTTGTTACTCCAATGGATGGTAGCCTTGTCATTATGGAAGGTAGTCTATTGTCGAGATTTTTGTCACTCCAAAGGATGGTAGCCTTGTCATTATGGAAGGTAGTCTGTTGTCGATATTTTTGTTACTCCAATGGATGGTAGCCTTGTCATTATGGAAGGTAGTCTATTGTCAAGATTTTTGTCACTCCAATGGATGGTAGCCTTGTCATTATGGAATGTAGTCTATTGTCGAGATTTTTTTCACTCCACAGGATGGTAGCCTTGTCATTATGGAAGGTAGTTTGTTGTCGAGATTTTTGTTACTTCAATGGATGGTAGCCTTGTCATTATGGAATGTAGTCTATTGTCGAGATTTTTTTCACTCCAACGGATGGTAGCCTTGTCAATATAAAAGTTAGTCTGTTGGTGAGATTTTTGTTACTCCAAGGGATGGTAGCCTTGTCATTATGGAAGGTAGTTTGTTGTCGAGATTTTTGTTACTCCAATGGATGGTAGCCTTGTCATTATTGAAGGTAGACTGTTGTCGAGATTTTTGTTACTCTAGTGGATGGTAGCCTTGTCATTGTGGAAGGTAGTGTGTTGTCAAGCTTTTTGTTACTCCAACGGATGGTAGCATTATCATTATGGAAGGTAGTGTGTTGTCGAAATCTTTGTTAATCCAAAGGATGGTAGCCTAGTCATTATGGATGGTAGTTTGTTGTCGAGATTTTTGTTACTCCAATAGATAGTACGCATTTCATTATGGAAGGTAGTCTGTTGTCGATATTTTTGTTAGTCCAATGGATGGTAGCCTTGTCATTATGGAAGGTTGTCTATTGTCGAGATTTTTGTTACTCCAATGGATGGTAGCGTTGTCATTATGGAAAGTAGATTGTTGTCAAGATTTTTGTTACTACAATGTATGGTAGCCTTGTCATTGTGAAAGCTAGTTTGTTGTCGAGATTTTTGTTATTACAATGTATGGTAGCCTTGTCATTATAGAAGGCAGTCTCTTGTTGATATTTTCATTACTCCAATGGATGGAATCCTAGTCATTATGGAAGGTAGTCTATTGTCGAGATTTTTGTCACTCTAATGGATGATAGCCTTGTCATTATGGAAGGTTGTCTGTTGGCGAGATTTTTGTTACTCTATTGGACTGTAGCCTTGTCATTATGGAAGGTAGTTTGTTGTCAAGATTTTTGTTACTCCAATGGATAATAGCCTTGTCATTATGGAAGGTAGTCTGTTGTCGAGATTTTGTTACTCCAATGGATGATAGCCTTGTCATTATGGAAGGTAGTCTATTGTCGAGATTTTTTTCACTCCAAAGGATGGTAGCCTTGTCATTATGGAAGGTAGTCTGTTGTCGATATTTTTGTTACTCCAATGGATGGTAGCCTTGTCATTATGGAAGGTATTCTATTGTCGATATTTTTGTCACTCCAACGGATGGTAGCCTTGTCATTATGGAAGTTAGTCTGTTGGCGAGATTTTTGTTACTCCACAGGATGGTAGCCTTGTCATTATGGAAGGTAGTTTGTTGTCGAGATATTTGTTACTCCAATGGATGGTAGCCTTGTCATTATTGAAGGTAGACTGTTATTGAGATTTTTGTTACTCTAATGGATGGTAGCCTTGTCATTATGGAAGGTAGTCTGTTGTCGAGATTTTTGTTACTCCAACGGATCGTAGCATTATCATTATGGAAGGTAGTGTGTTGTCGAAATCTTTGTTACTCCAATGGACGGTAGCCTAGTCATTATGGATGGTAGTTTGTTGTCGAGATTTTTGTTACTCCAATAGATAGTAGGCTTTTCATTATGGAAGGTAGTCTGTTGTCGATATTTTTGTTAATCCAATGGATGGTAGCCTTATCATTAGGGAAGGTATTCTATTGTCGAGATTTTTATCACTCCAAAGGATGGTAGCCTTGTCAATATGGAAGGTAGTCTGTTGTCGATATTTTTGTTAGTCCAATGGATGGTAGCCTTGTCTTTATGGAAGGTAGTCTATTGTCGAGATTTTTGGCACTCCAATGGATGGTAGCCTTGTTTTGGAATGCTGGTTCGCGTTTTGCGTTTGTTTTTGCAAAATGTCGTGGTAAGCAAGAGTCTCCACCGTCTTTTATTTTATCCAACAAGGAAAGGACAAAAGCACATAAAAATTCCTTTTTGAGATATTTCTCGGGTTCGGGAGGTAGATTATAGAAAGAGAAGGTGTTAGCACCCTTTCTATCTGTTGCTATCCACGGGTTCTTAGGTACTTGCTCATTGTGTTTTCAAAAGTTTGCTTTTCTTTGTGTTTGTGGGTTTGAAAAGAGTTTTTGTTTTGAAGAGAGTGTAAGTGCGAAAAATTTTATTTTGTTTTAAAAGGAGCAAGTACTTAAGAACCATCTACCTACTCGAAAAAGGAATTAAATTGTGCTAATGTCCTTTAGACAATGTTATCCCACTATTGAGGAGTAAGTAGCACCGTCGTTGGAGTTTTCGGGTCAATTCGATTAAGGGACGTGTGGTCACTAAAGCAATGTTAGGGCGCCTTAGCGGTAACCCTAATGTCTTAGATCATTTTTCCGAGGCAATCGTTTCAAGGCAACAATGATCTTTGGACAAGAGGGCGATCTCTAAAACTTCCTATACTCAATGACCACGTTCGAAGGTAACCAAGCGAGGTGTACCCTAAGAGTGTGCATGTGCGAGTGTGTTATTTTCAGTTAATTTGTCTTTGCACATGCCAGTGGTTATCTATGTTGATTTTAAGTTCATACATTCAATATTGTCATGCATTCCCTATTATCAAACATCTAACAGTTTATAAGTTGCAGAAGTTAAATTGCGAAAATTAAATCTAAAACTATTACAAGTCGTCGGGTATTTACATCGCCAAAAGCAACCCTTTAATTTAAATTGCGGAATGTAAATAAAGCAGTAAAAATATTTAAAGTCCTAATTATCTATTACAAACCGGGAAACAGATACAATAATATGATAAAATGGATCGCATGCGGGAAATTAAATCGGATGCAAGTTTTTTGGGGTTTTGACCCTTTTTTGAAAGAAAGTGATTCTTTTGGTTATTTTTGGATTAAAAGAAATTAAATTAAGTTAACAATTAAATTAATAAACTAATTAATTAATTACAATATTTTTGGATTTTTGAGTATTTAAAGAAATAAAATAAATTAATCAAAGCTAATAAAAACCTAATTATCTAAATTAATTTTAATTATTGCAAAAATATTAAAGTTATTTCCTAATTAAACTAAATTAATTGAATTAATATTTATTTACAAAAATAAAGTGCTGAATTTAATTTTTATAAATAAAATATTTTTTTTTGTTTTTGATTTTGTTAAGAAAAAAGATTAATTGGTTAGTGATTAATAAAAAGAATAACAATTAATTAATTAAAGGAAAATAATAAAAATAGAGAGAGAGTTTAGGAGTATACGGGCCTGATTGGAGGGGTGAAACAACTGTTGGCGTCATGTGTAAACTGTTTTGTTTTGGCCATTTGTGTTTTGGCTTTTGGCCATTTATGTTCTGGCCTCAACGTTCCTTAAATAACTTGCATGGGATCCTGTCTAAATTTGTAGTGTTGAATCTCATGAACACATTAAATAAATTACTATATATCATAAAATACAAATAAAGCCAATATATGAAGAAATTTAATGTTTAGGCCCAATATGGCATGTATGAATGATTATACCCTTTTGATCATGGAGATCAAATCAGCCTTACCGTTGGAGAAGTAGTGATATGAATGCTTTTATGCCTTTTGATCATGGAGATCAAGTCAGCCTTACCCTTACTGGAGAAGTAGTGAGATGTTGGTTTTTTACCGGGATGGCTTGTATGTAGTGATATGTTGGTTTGTAATAAGGATTTCAAAGTTTTAGGGTTCTTGGAAGAATTTGATATTCTAATAGCGTTGTGGCAAGGGTTTTTTTCTTTTCCTTCTTGTTTGTGAAAGAAATGGGATTATATAATAGAAATTAGAGAGCATAAAATGGGCTTTGAATATGCAATTAGGCCTCCAATATTCACTTGAGTTCGTCACTTTCCAGGCTAAATCGCAGGGACTTAAGTGCAATTTTTGAAGTTGAAATGTGAAAACAAAATGTAGCCGACATCGAGAAATAACTCCTGTCCGAAAATCGACTTAATCGGATAAACGGTGAATTAGTTATGAATTTTTGAAGTTTCAGCTCAGACAAACTTATTTTGGACTCTAGTGTCGATTCTGACACGTTATTCAATAAAAAACTGGTATTGATCGGAGCATAATCCGGTCTCGACTTTTGAAGAAAAGTTGTAGATCTATGAGTTAGTGACCTTGTGTAACAATATGAGCCCAATCCGATAAAAATTGACCGAGTTATGAATTTTCGAAGTTTTGGCCCAGATGAAATAATATTCAGCATTCAGGATTTTCGGCGCGTCATGCGTGCTCTGAGCAAAAAATGAAGGCCTTTTGCATACCGTTCGAACTCAATACCTTCTGTGACAACTTAGCCAAATCAATTTGTGAAATTTTGGCGCCAGAACCAGCTCGATACGATGAAAATCGACCAAGTTATGATTTTCTGAACATGACGCAAATAAACTTCTGTCACAAATTTTCTGTACGAAAATACTTGATAAATCCATATTTTTGAAGACCTTATGATCGAAAATGGCTTCCATCCGTGAGATATGAAAACATAGATGACGTCAAGACGGAAGTTTGGCCACCGGAACAGGTCCAAAACGAGCCACGATATTCAAGTTATGAATTTTTTAGCGCGTAAAAACTGCACTTTCAGCACACTTTTTCACCATATTTCTTCGAGAAAACTCACACATTCAGATACCTTCTTTAAAGAATTGACTCTTGAGCTGAACCTAAATTTGAGAATACGTTATCAGAGATATCTTGGCGAAAGAACACCTAAATATGACGCATCGGGTTGGACTTGTGAATCTTTCTTGAAATGTTTTGATAAATATGGGATGGAAAATTTTAGGGTACAACAGTTTCCCCTATTCAATCTTCTTAAACCTGAGGATATCGATTGGCGTTCGGGCCTTTCGTGATCCGAAGGTGGAAGATGATTGAACACTAGAGTGCCCAGAAATTTGCACTCGCATGAAGTAGTATTTGTCTTGTGATGTCGGGAATGGGCTTACAGATGCCATTTGGAGATTGATGATGGGAGATGGGCTTTAAGATGCCATCTGAAAGAGTGTTGATCGCGTAAGAGATTCCTTAGAGAGAGCTTGTATACCTGTTGTTGAGGGAGATTCCGCTGGGGAATGCTGTTATTTGTCTTAGGAGAAATAAAACTTTAGGAGCTTCGGAATGTTGAGGGAATATTCTACTGGGGAATAATCTCTGTTGAATTTTAGGAGCTTTAGTTGTCCGTTATTCTACTGAGGAATTATCTCTGTTGAAGAGGTGAGAGTGAACTACTATCTGGTTGCAACCCAGGCTTCATAGTGGTAAGACCAACTGCTATCTGGTCGTAATCTAGGTTTTACAGTGACTTACTGGGGAGATGAGATTAAACTTGCTATCCGGTCGTAATCCAGGCTTTGCAATACCTCACTTCTTATTCGGTCTAAATCCAGGCTTCAGAACAAATCAAGTGGTCGAGATTTTTGTTACTACAATTTATGGTAGCCTTGTCATTGTGAAAGGAAGTTTATTGTCGAGATTTTTGTTACTCGAATGGATGGTAGCATTGTCATTATGGAAAGTAGACTGTTGTCGAGATTTTTTTTACTACAATGTATGGTAGCCTTGTCATTGTGAAAGGTAGTTTGTTGTCGAGATTTTTGTTATTACAATGTATGGTAGCCTTGTCATTATAAAATGTAGTCTCTTGTTGATATTTTCATTACTCCAATGGATGGTAGCCTAGTCATCATGGAAGGTAGTCTATTGTCGAGATTTTTGTTACTCCAATGGATGGTAGCCTTGTCATTATGGAAGGTGTTCTATTTTCGAGATTTTTGTTACTCCAATGGATGGTAACATTGTCATTATGGAAAGTAGACTGTTGTCGAGATTTTTGTTACTACAATGTATGGTAGCCTTGTCATTGTGAAAGGTAGTTTATTGTCGAGATTTTTGTTACTCCAATGGATGGTAGCGTTGTCATTATGGAAAGTAGACTGTTGTCGAGATTTTTGTTACTACAATGTATGGTAGCCTTGTCATTGTGAAAGGTAGTTTGTTGTCGAGATTTTTGTTATTACAATGTATGGTAGCCTTGTCATTATAGAATGTAGTCTCTTGTTGATATTTTCATTACTCCAATGGATGGTAGCCTAGTCATTATGGAAGGTAGTCTATTGTCGAGATTTTTGTTACTCCAATGGATGGTAGCTTGTCATTATGGAAGGTTGTCTGTTGTCAGGATTTTTGTTACTCCGATGGATGGTAGCGTTGTCATAATGGAAGGTAGTTTGTTGTCAAGATTTTTGTTACTCCAATGGATGGTAGCCTTGTCATTATGGAAGGTAGTCTATTGTTGAGATTTTTGTTACTCCAATGGATGGTAGCATTGTCATTATGGAAAGTAGACTGTTGTCAAGATTTTTGTTATTATAATGTATGGTAGCCTTGTCATTGTGAAAGGTAGTCTGTTGTCGAGATTTTTGTTATTACAATGTATGGTAGCCTTGTCATTATAGAAGGTAGTCTCTTGTTGATATTTTCATTACTCCAATGGATGGTAGCCTTGTCATTATGGAAGGTAGTCTATTGTCGAGATTTTTGTTACTCCAATGGATGGTAGCATTGTCATTATGGAAAGTAGATTGTTGTCGAGATTTTTGTTACCACAATGTATGGTAGCCTTGTCATTTTGAAAGGTAGTTTGTTGTCGAGATTTTTGTTATTACAATGTATGGTAGCCTTGTTATTATAGAATGTAGTCTCTTGTTGATATTTTCATAACTCCAATGGATGGTAGCCTAGTCATCATGGAAGGTAGTCTATTGTCGAGATTTTTGTTACTCCAATGGATGGTAGCCTTGTCATTATGGAAGGTTGTCTGTTGTCGAGATTTTTGTTACTCCAATGGATGGTAACGTTGTCATTATGGAAAGTAGACTGTTGTCGAGATTTTTGTTACTACAATGTATGCTAGCCTTGTCATTGTGAAAGGTAGTCTCTTGTTGATATTTTCATTACTCCAATGCATGATAGCCTTGTCATTATGGA
This sequence comes from Vicia faba, assembly GCA_948472305.1. Taxonomy (NCBI): domain Eukaryota; kingdom Viridiplantae; phylum Streptophyta; class Magnoliopsida; order Fabales; family Fabaceae; genus Vicia; species Vicia faba. The sequence continues at coordinate 561,236,716 of OX451739.1, forward strand.
AGGTAGTCTCTTGTTGATATTTTCATTACTCCAATGGATGGTAGCCTTGTCATTATGGAAGGTAGTTTGTTGTCAAGATTTTTGTTACTCCAACGGATGGTAGCCTTGTCATTATGGAAGGTAGTCTATTGTCGAGATTTTTGTTACTCCAATGGATGGTAGCATTGTCATTATGGAAAGTAGACTGTTGTCGAGATTTTTGTTACTATAATGTATGGTAGCCTTGTCATTGTGAAAGGTAGTTTGTTGTCGAGATTTTTGTTATTACAATGTATGGTAGCCTTGTCATTATAGAAGGTAGTCTCTTGTTGATATTTTCAATACTCCAATGGATGGTAGCCTAGTCATTATGGAAGGTAGTCTATTGTCGATATTTTTGTTACTACAATGGAGGGTAGCCTTTTTCATTGTGGAAGGTTGTCTGTTGTCGAGATTCTTGTTACTCCAATGGATGGTAGCGTTGTCATTATGGAAAGTAGACTGTTGTCGAGATTTTTGTTACTACAATTTATGGTAGCCTTGTCATTGTGAAAGGAAGTTTATTGTCGAGATTTTTGTTACTCCAATGGATGGTAGCATTGTCATTATGGAAAGTAGACTGTTGTCGAGATTTTTGTTACTACAATGTATGGTAGCCTTGTCATTGTGAAAGGTAGTTTGTTGTCGAGATTTTTGTTATTACAATGTATGGTAGCCTTGTCATTATAGAATGTAGTCTCTTGTTGATATTTTCATTACTCCAATGGATGGTAGCCTAGTCATCATGGAAGGTAGTCTATTGTCGAAATTTTTGTTACTCCAATGGATGGTAGCCTTGTCATTATGGAAGGTGTTCTGTTTTCGAGATTTTTGTTACTCCAATGGATGGTAACATTGTCATTATGGAAAGTAGACTGTTGTCGAGATTTTTGTTACTACAATGTATGGTAGCCTTGTCATTGTGAAAGGTAGTTTATTGTCGAGATTTTTGTTACTCCAATGGATGGTAGCGTTGTCATTATGGAAAGTAGACTGTTGTCGAGATTTTTGTTACTACAATGTATGGTAGCCTTGTCATTGTGAAAGGTAGTTTGTTGTCGAGATTTTTGTTATTACAATGTATGGTAGCCTTGTCATTATAGAATGTAGTCTCTTGTTGATATTTTCATTACTCCAATGGATGGTAGCCTAGTCATTATGGAAGGTAGTCTATTGTCGAGATTTTTGTTACTCCAATGGATGGTAGCTTGTCATTATGGAAGGTTGTCTGTTGTCAGGATTTTTGTTACTCCGATGGATGGTAGCGTTGTCATAATGGAAGGTAGTTTGTTGTCAAGATTTTTGTTACTCCAATGGATGGTAGCCTTGTCATTATGGAAGGTAGTCTATTGTCGAGATTTTTGTTACTCCAATGGATGGTAGCATTGTCATTATGGAAAGTAGACTGTTGTCAAGATTTTTGTTACTATAATGTATGGTAGCCTTGTCATTGTGAAAGGTAGTTTGTTGTCGAGATTTTTGTTATTACAATGTATGGTAGCCTTGTCATTATAGAAGGTAGTCTCTTGTTGATATTTTCATTACTCCAATGGATGGTAGCCTTGTCATTATGGAAGGTAGTCTATTGTCGAGATTTTTGTTACTCCAATGGATGGTAGCATTGTCATTATGGAAAGTAGATTGTTGTCGAGATTTTTGTTACCACAATGTATGGTAGCCTTGTCATTTTGAAAGGTAGTTTGTTGTCGAGATTTTTGTTATTACAATGTATGGTAGCCTTTTTATTATAGAATGTAGTCTCTTGTTGATATTTTCATAACTCCAATGGATGGTAGCCTAGTCATCATGGAAGGTAGTCTATTGTCGAGATTTTTGTTACTCCAATGGATGGTAGCCTTGTCATTATGGAAGGTTGTCTGTTGTCGAGATTTTTGTTACTCCAATGGATGGTAACGTTGTCATTATGGAAAGTAGACTGTTGTCGAGATTTTTGTTACTACAATGTATGCTAGCCTTGTCATTGTGAAAGCTAGTCTCTTGTTGATATTTTCATTACTCCAATGCCTGATAGCCTTGTCATTATGGAAGGTAGTCTCTTGTGGATATTTTCATTACTCCAATGGATGGTAGCCTTGTCATTATGGAAGGTAGTTTGTTGCCAAGATTTTTGTTACTCCAATGGATGGTAGCCTTGTCATTATGGAAGGTAGTCTATTGTCGAGATTTTTGTTACTCCAATGGATGGTAGCATTGTCATTATGGAAAGTAGACTGTTGTCGAGATTTTTGTTACTATAATGTATGGTAGCCTTGTCATTGTGAAAGGTAGTTTGTTGTCGAGATTTTTGTTATTACAATGTATGGTAGCCTTGTCATTATAGAAGGTAGTCTCTTGTTGATACTTTCAATACTCCAATGGATGGTAGCCTAGTCATTATGGAAGGTAGTCTATTGTCGATATTTTTGTTACTACAATGGAGGGTAGCCTTTTTCATTGTGGAAGGTTGTTTGTTGTCGAGATTCTTGTTACTCCAATGGATGGTAGCGTTGTCATTATGGAAAGTAGACTGTTGTCGAGATTTTTGTTACTACAATTTATGGTAGCCTTGTCATTGTGAAAGGAAGTTTATTGTCGAGATTTTTGTTACTCCAATGGATGGTAGCATTGTCATTATGGAAAGTAGACTGTTGTCAAGATTTTTGTTACTACAATGTATGGTAGCCTTGTCATTGTGAAAGGTAGTTTGTTGTCGAGATTTTTGTTATTACAATGTATGGTAGCCTTGTCATTATAGAATGTAGTCTCTTGTTGATATTTTCATTACTCCAATAGATGGTAGCCTAGTCATTATGGAAGGTAGTCTATTGTCGAGATTTTTGTTACTCCAATGGATGGTAGCTTGTCATTATGGAAGGTTGTCTGTTGTCAGGATTTTTGTTACTCCGACGGATGGTAGCGTTGTCATAATGGAATGTAGACTGTTGTCGAGATTTTTGTTACTACAATGTATGGTAGCCTTGTCATTGTGAAAGGTAGTTTGCTGTCGAGATTTTTGTTATTACAATGTATGGTAGCCTTGTCATTATAGAAGGTAGTCTCTTGTTGATATTTTCATTACTCCAATGGATGGTAGCCTTGTCATTGTGAAAGGTAGTCTATTGTCGAGATTTTTGTTACTCCAATGGATGGTAGCTTGTCATTATGGAAGGTTGTCTGTTGTCGAGAATTTTATTACTCCGATGGATGGTAGCGTTGTCATAATCGAATGTAGACTGTTGTCGAGATTTTTGTTACTACAATGTATGGTAACCTTGTCATTGTGAAAGGTAGTTTGTTGTCGATATTTTTGTTATTACAATGTATGGTAGCCTTGTCATTATAGAAGGTAGTCTCTTGTTGATATTTTCATTACTCCAATGGATGGTAGCCTTGTCACTATGGAAGGTAGTCTATTGTCGAGATTTTTGTTACTCCAATGGATGGTAGGGTTGTCATTATGGAAAGTAGATTGTTGTCGAGATTTTTGTTACTACAATGTATGGTAGCCTTGTCATTTTGAAAGGTAGTTTGTTGTCGAGAATTTTGTTATTACAATGTATGGTAGCCTTGTCATTATAGAATGTAGTCTCTTGTTGATATTTTCATTACTCCAATGGATGGTAGCCTAGTCATCATGGAAGGTAGTCTATTGTCGAGATTTTTGTTACTCCAATGGATGGTAGCATTGTCATTATGGAAAGTAGACTGTTGTCAAGATTTTTGTTACTATAATGTATGGTAGCCTTGTCATTGTGAAAGGTAGTTTGTTGTCGAGATTTTTGTTATTACAATGTATGGTAGCCTTGTCATTATAGAAGGTAGTCTCTTGTTGATATTTTCAATACTCCAATGGATGGTAGCCTAGTCATTATGGAAGGTAGTCTATTGTCGAGATTTTTGTTACTCCAATGGAGGGTAGCCTTTGTCATTGTGGAAGGTTGTCTGTTGTCGAGATTTTTGTTACTCCAATGGATGGTAGCGTTGTCATTATAGAAAGTAGACTCTTGTCGAGATTTTTGTTACTACAATGTATGGTAGCCTTGTCATTGTGAAAGGTAGTTTATTGTCGAGATTTTTGTTACTCCAATGGATGGTAGCGTTGTCATTATGGAAAGTAGACTGTTGTCGAGATTTTTGTTACTACAATGTATGGTAGCCTTGTCATTGTGAAAGGTAGTTTGTTGTCGATATTTTTGTTATTCCAATGTATGGTAGCCTTGTCATTATAGAATGTAGTCTCTTGTTGATATTTTCATTACTCCAATGGATGGTAGCCTAGTCATTATGGAAGGTAGTCTATTGTCGAGATTTTTGTTACTCCAATGGATGGTAGCCTTGTCATTATGGAAGGTTGTCTGTTGTCGAGATTTTTGTTACTCCGATGGATGGTAGCGTTGTCATTATGGAAAGTAGATTGTTGTCGAGATTTTTATTACCACAATGTATGGTAGCCTTGTCATTTTGAAAGGTAGTTTGTTGTCGAGATTTTTGTTATTACAATGTATGGTAGCCTTGTTATTATAGAATGTAGTCTCTTGTTGATATTTTCATTACTCCAATGGATGGTAGCCTAGTCATCATGGAAGGTAGTCTATTGTCGATATTTTTGTTACTCCAATGGATGGTAGCCTTGTCATTATGGAAGGTTGTCTGTTGTTGATATTTTCATTACTCCAATGGATGGTAACGTTGTCATTATGGAAGGTAGTCTCTTGTTGATATTTTCATTACTCCAATGGATGGTAGCCTTGTCATTATGGAAGGTAGTTTGTTGTCAAGATTTTTGTTACTCCAATGGATGGTAGCCTTGTCATTATGGAAGGTAGTCTATTGTCGAGATTTTTGTTACTCCAATGGATGGTAGCATTGTCATTAAGGAAAGTAGACTGTTGTCGAGATTTTTGTTACTATAATGTATGGTAGCCTTGCCATTGTGAAAGGTAGTTTGTTGTCGAGATTTTTGTTATTACAATGTATGGTAGCCTTGTCATTATAGAAGGTAGTCTCTTGTTAATATTTTCAATACTCCAATGGATGGTAGCCTAGTCATTATGGAAGGTAGTCTATTGTCGATATTTTTGTTACTACAATGGAGGGTAGCCTTTTTCATTGTGGAAGGTTGTCTGTTGTCGAGATTCTTGTTACTCCAATGGATGGTAGCGTTGTCATTATGGAAAGTAGACTGTTGTCGAGATTTTTGTTACTACAATTTATGGTAGCCTTGTCATTGTGAAAGGAAGTTTATTGTCGAGATTTTTGTTACTCCAATGAATGGTAGCGTTGTCATTTTGGAAAGTAGACTGTTGTCGAGATTTTTGTTACTACAATGTATGGTAGCCTTGTCATTGTGAAAGGTAGTTTGTTGTCGAGAGTTTTGTTATTACAATGTATGGTAGCCTTGTCATTATAGAATGTAGTCTCTTGTTGATATTTTCATTACTCCGATGGATGGTAGCCTAGTCATTATGGAAGGTAGTCTATTGTCGAGATTTTTGTTACTCCAATGGATGGTAGCATGTCTTTATGGAAGGTTGTCTGTTGTCAGGATTTTTGTTACTCCGATGGATGGTAGCGTTGTCATAATGGAAGGTAGTTTGTTGTCAAGATTTTTGTTACTCCAATGGATGGTAGCCTTGTCATTATGGAAGGTAGTCTATTGTCGAGATTTTTGTTACTCCAATGGATGGTAGCATTATCATTATGGAAAGTAGACTGTTGTCAAGATTTTTGTTACTATAATTTATGGTAGCCTTGTCATTGTGAAAGGTAGTTTGTTGTCGAGATTTTTGTTATTACAATGTATGGTAGCCTTGTCATTATAGAAGGTAGTCTCTTGTTGATATTTTCAATACTCCAATGGATGGTAGCCTAGTAATTATGGAAGGTAGTCTATTGTCGAGATTTTTGTTACTCCAATGGAGGGTAGCGTTGTCATTATGGAAAGTAGACTGTTGTCGAGATATTTGTTACTACAATGTTTGGTAGCCTTGTCATTGTGAAAGGTAGTTTATTGTCGAGATTTTTGTTACTCCAATGGATGGTAGCGTTCTTATTATGGAAAGTAGACTGTTGTCGAGATTTTTGTTACTACAATGTATGGTAGCCTTGTCATTGTGAAAGGTAGTTTGTTGTCGATATTTTTGTTATTCCAATGTATGGTAGCCTTGTCATTATACAATGTAGTCTCTTGTTGATATTTTCATTACTCCAATGGATGGTAGCCTAGTCATTATGGAAGGTAGTCTATTGTCGAGATTTTTGTTACTCCAATGGATGGTAGCCTTGTCATTATGGAAGGTTGTCTGTTGTCGAGATTTTTGTTACTCCGATGGATGGTAGCGTTGTCCTAATGGAAAGTAGACTATTGTCAAGATATTTGTTACTACAATGTATGGTAGCCTTGTCATTGTGAAAGGTAGTTTATTGTCGAGAATTTTGTTATTATGATGTATGGTAGCCTTGTCATTATAGAATGTAGTCTCTTGTTGATATTTTCATTACTCCAATGGATGGTAGCCTAGTCATCATGGAAGGTAGTCTATTGTCGAGATTTTTGTTACTCCAATGGATGGTAGCCTTGTCATTATGGAAGGTTGTCTGTTGTCGAGATTTTTGTTACTCCAATGGATGGTAACATTGTCATTATGGAAAGTAGACTGTTGTCGAGATTTTTGTTACTACAATGTATGCTAGCCTTGTCATTGTGAAAGGTAGTCTCTTGTTGATATTTTCATTACTCCAATGCATGATAGCCTTATCATTATGGAAGGTAGTCTCTTGTTGATATTTTCATTACTCCAATGGATGGTAGCCTTGTCCTTATGGAAGGTAGTTTGTTGTCAAGATTTTTGTTACTCCAATGGATGGTAGCCTTGTCATTATGGAAGGTAGTCTATTTTCGAGATTTTTGTTACTCCAATGGATGGTAGCATTGTCATTATGGAAAGTAGACTGTTGTCGAGATTTTTGTTACTATAATGTATGGTAGCCTTGTCATTATGAAAGGTAGTTTGTTGTCGAGATTTTTGTTATTACAATGTATGGTAGCCTTGTCATTATAGAAGGTAGTCTCTTGTTGATATTTTCAATACTCCAATGGATGGTAGCCTAGTAATTATGGAAGGTAGTCTATTGTCGAGATTTTTGTTACTCCAATGGAGGGTAGCCTTTGTCATTGTGGAAGGTTGTCTGTTGTCGAGATTTTTGTTACTCCAATGGATGGTAGCGTTGTCATTATGGAAAGTAGACTGTTGTCGAGATTTTTGTTACTACAATGTATGGTAGCCTTGTCATTGTGAAAGGTAGTTTATTGTCGAGATTTTTGTTACTCCAATGGATGGTAGCATTGTCATTATGGAAAGTAGACTGTTGTCGAGATTTTTGTTACTACAATGTATGGTAGCCTTGTCATTGTGAAAGGTAGTTTGTTGTCGATATTTTTGTTATTCCAATGTGTGGTAGCCTTGTCATTATAGAATGTAGTCTCTTGTTGATATTTTCATTACTCCAATGGATGGTAGCCTAGTCATTATGGAAGGTAGTCTATTGTCGAGATTTTTGTTACTCCAATGGATGTTAGCCTTGTCATTATGGAAGGTTGTCTGTTGTCGAGATTTTTGTTACTCCGATGGATGGTAGCGTTGTCCTAATGGAAAGTAGACTGTTGTCGAGATATTTGTTACTACAATGTATGGTAGCCTTGTCATTGTGAAAGGTAGTTTGTTGTCGAGAATTTTGTTATTACAATGTATGGTAGCCTTGTCATTATAGAATGTAGTCTCTTGTTGATATTTTCATTACTCCAATGGATGGTAGCCTAGTCATCATGGAAGGTAGTCTATTGTCGAGATTTTTGTTACTCCAATGGATGGTAGCCTTGTCATTATGGAAGGTTGTCTGTTGTCGAGATTTTTGTTACTCCAATGGATGGTAACGTTGTCATTATGGAAAGTAGACTGTTGTCGAGATTTTTGTTACTACAATGTATGCTAGCCTTGTCATTGTGAAAGGTAGTCTCTTGTTGATATTTTCATTACTCCAATGCATGATAGCCTTATCATTATGGAAGGTAGTCTCTTGTTGATATTTTCATTACTCCAATGGATGGTAGCTTTGTCCTTATGGAAGGTAGTTTGTTGTCAAGATTTTTGTTACTCCAATGGATGGTAGCCTTGTCATTATGGAAGGTAGTCTATTATTGAGATTTTTGTTACTCCAATGGATGGTATCATTGTCATTATGGAAAGTAGACTGTTGTCGAGATTTTTGTTACTATAATGTATGGTAGCCTTGTCATTATGAAAGGTAGTTTGTTGTCGAGATTTTTGTTATTACAATGTATGGTAGCCTTGTCATTATAGAAGGTAGTCTCTTGTTGATATTTTCAATACTCCAATGGATGGTAGCCTAGTAATTATGGAAGTTAGTCTATTGTCGAGATTTTTGTTACTCCAATGGAGGGTAGCCTTTGTCATTGTGGAAGGTTGTCTGTTGTCGAGATTTTTGTTACTCCAATGGATGGTAGCGTTGTCATTATGGAAAGTAGACTGTTGTCGAGATTTTTGTTACTACAATGTATGGTAGCCTTGTCATTGTGAAAGGTAGTTTATTGTCGAGATTTTTGTTACTCCAATGGATGGTAGCATTGTCATTATGGAAAGTAGACTGTTGTCGAGATTTTTGTTACTACAATGTATGGTAGCCTTGTCATTGTGAAAGGTAGTTTGTTGTCGATATTTTTGTTATTCCAATGTGTGGTAGCCTTGTCATTATAGAATGTAGTCTCTTGTTGATATTTTCATTACTCCAATGGATGGTAGCCTAGTCATTATGGAAGGTAGTCTATTGTCGAGATTTTTGTTACTCCAATGGATGGTAGCCTTGTCATTATGGAAGGTTGTCTGTTGTCGAGATTTTTGTTACTCCGATGGATGGTAGCGTTGTCCTAATGGAAAGTAGACTGTTGTCGAGATATTTGTTACTACAATGTATGGTAGCCTTGTCATTGTGAAAGGTAGTTTGTTGTCGAGAATTTTGTTATTACAATGTATGGTAGCCTTGTCATTATAGAATGTAGTCTCTTGTTGATATTTTCATTACTCCAATGGATGGTAGCCTAGTCATCATGGAAGGTAGTCTATTGTCGAGATTTTTGTTACTCCAATGGATGGTAGCCTTGTCATTATGGAAGGTTGTGTGTTGTCGAGATTTTTTTTACTCCAATGGATGGTAACGTTGTCATTATGGAAAGTAGACTGTTGTCGAGATTTTTGTTACTACAATGTATGCTAGCCTTGTCATTGTGAAAGGTAGTCTCTTGTTGATATTTTCATTACTCCAATGCATGATAGCCTTATCATTATGGAAGGTAGTCTCTTGTTGATATTTTCATTACTCCAATGGATGGTAGCCTTGTCATTATGGAAGGTAGTTTGTTGTCAAGATTTTTGTTACTCCAATGGATGGTAGCCTTGTCATTGTGAAAGGTAGTTTATTGTCGAGATTTTTGTTACTCCAATGGATGGTAGCATTGTCATTATGGAAAGTAGACTGTTGTCGAGATTTTTGTTACTACAATGTATGGTAGCCTTGTCATTGTGAAAGGTAGTTTGTTGTCGATATTTTTGTTATTCCAATGTGTGGTAGCCTTGTCATTATAGAATGTAGTCTCTTGTTGATATTTTCATTACTCCAATGGATGGTAGCCTAGTCATTATGGAAGGTAGTCTATTGTCGAGATTTTTGTTACTCCAATGGATGTTAGCCTTGTCATTATGGAAGGTTGTCTGTTGTCGAGATTTTTGTTACTCCGATGGATGGTAGCGTTGTCCTAATGGAAAGTAGACTGTTGTCGAGATATTTGTTACTACAATGTATGGTAGCCTTGTCATTGTGAAAGGTAGTTTGTTGTCGAGAATTTTGTTATTACAATGTATGGTAGCCTTGTCATTATAGAATGTAGTCTCTTGTTGATATTTTCATTACTCCAATGGATGGTAGCCTAGTCATCAAGGAAGGTAGTCTATTGTCGAGATTTTTGTTACTCCAATGGATGGTAGCCTTGTCATTATGGAAGGTTGTCTGTTGTCGAGATTTTTGTTACTCCAATGGATGGTAACGTTGTCATTATGGAAAGTAGACTGTTGTCGAGATTTTTGTTACTACAATGTATGCTAGCCTTGTCATTGTGAAAGGTAGTCTCTTGTTGATATTTTCATTACTCCAATGCATGATAGCCTTATCATTATGGAAGGTAGTCTCTTGTTGATATTTTCATTACTCCAATGGATGGTAGCCTTGTCCTTATGGAAGGTAGTTTGTTGTCAAGATTTTTGTTACTCCAATGGATGGTAGCCTTGTCATTATGGAAGGTAGTCTATTATCGAGATTTTTGTTACTCCAATGGATGGTAGCATTGTCATTATGGAAAGTAGACTGTTGTCGAGATTTTTGTTACTATAATGTATGGTAGCCTTGTCATTATGAAAGGTAGTTTGTTGTCGAGATTTTTGTTATTACAATGTATGGTAGCCTTGTCATTATAGAAGGTAGTCTCTTGTTGATATTTTCAATACTCCAATGGATGGTAGCCTAGTAATTATGGAAGGTAGTCTATTGTCGAGATTTTTGTTACTCCAATGGAGGGTAGCCTTTGTCATTGTGGAAGGTTGTCTGTTGTCGAGATTTTTGTTACTCCAATGGATGGTAGCGTTGTCATTATGGAAAGTAGACTGTTGTCGAGATTTTTGTTACTACAATGTATGGTAGCCTTGTCATTGTGAAAGGTAGTTTATTGTCGAGATTTTTGTTACTCCAATGGATGGTAGCATTGTCATTATGGAAAGTAGACTGTTGTCGAGATTTTTGTTACTACAATGTATGGTAGCCTTGTCATTGTGAAAGGTAGTTTGTTGTCGATATTTTTGTTATTCCAATGTGTGGTAGCCTTGTCATTATAGAATGTAGTCTCTTGTTGATATTTTCATTACTCCAATGGATGGTAGCCTAGTCATTATGGAAGGTAGTCTATTGTCGAGATTTTTGTTACTCCAATGGATGGTAGCCTTGTCATTATGGAAGGTTGTCTGTTGTCGAGATTTTTGTTACTCCGATGGATGGTAGCGTTGTCCTAATGGAAAGTAGACTGTTGTCGAGATATTTGTTACTACAATGTATGGTAGCCTTGTCATTGTGAAAGGTAGTTTGTTGTCGAGAATTTTGTTATTACAATGTATGGTAGCCTTGTCATTATAGAATGTAGTCTCTTGTTGATATTTTCATTACTCCAATGGATGGTAGCCTAGTCATCATGGAAGGTAGTCTATTGTCGAGATTTTTGTTACTCCAATGGATGGTAGCCTTGTCATTATGGAAGGTTGTCTGTTGTCGAGATTTTTTTTACTCCAATGGATGGTAACATTGTCATTATGGAAAGTAGACTGTTGTCGAGATTTTTGTTACTACAATGTATGCTAGCCTTGTCATTGTGAAAGGTAGTCTCTTGTTGATATTTTCATTACTCCAATGCATGATAGCCTTATCATTATGGAAGGTAGTCTCTTGTTGATATTTTCATTACTCCAATGGATGGTAGCCTTGTCATTATGGAAGGTAGTTTGTTGTCAAGATTTTTGTTACTCCAATGGATGGTAGCCTTGTCATTATAGAAGGTAGTCTATTATCGAGATTTTTGTTACTCCAATGGATGGTAGCATTGTCATTATGGAAAGTAGACTGTTGTCGAGATTTTTGTTACTATAATGTATGGTAGCCTTGTCATTATGAAAGGTAGTTTGTTGTCGAGATTTTTGTTATTACAATGTATGGTAGCCTTGTCATTATAGAAGGTAGTCTCTTGTTGATATTTTCAATACTCCAATGGATGGTAGCCTAGTCATTATGGAAGGTAGTCTATTGTCGAGATTTTTGTTACTCCAATGGAGGGTAGCCTTTGTCATTGTGGAAGGTTGCCTGTTGTCGAGATTTTTGTTACTCCAATGGATGGTAGCGTTGTCATTATGGAAAGTAGACTGTTGTCGAGATTTTTGTTACTACAATGTATGGTAGCCTTGTCATTGTGAAATGTAGTTTATTGTCGATATTTTTGTTACTCCAATGGATGGTAGCGTTGTCATTATGGAAAGTAGACTGTTGTCGAGATTTTTGTTACTACAATGTATGGTAGCCTTGTCATTGTGAAAGGTAGTTTGTTGTCGAGATTTTTGTTATTACAATGTATGGTAGCCTTGTCATTATAGAAGGTAGTCTCTTGTTGATATTTTCATTACTCCAATGGATGGTAGACTAGTCATTATGGAAGGTAGTCTATTGTCGAGATTTTTGTTACTCCAATGGATGGTAGCTTGTCATTATGGAAGGTTGTCTGTTGTCAGGATTTTTGTTACTCCGATAGATGGTAGCGTTGTCATAATGGAATGTAGACTGTTGTCGAGATTTTTGTTACTACAATGTATGGTAGCCTTGTCATTGTGAAAGGTAGTTTGCTGTCGAGATTTTTGTTATTACAATGTATGTTAGCCTTGTCATTATAGAAGGTAGTCTCTTGTTGATATTTTCATTACTCCAATGGATGGTAGCCTTGTCATTATGGAAGGTAGTCTATTGTCGAGATTTTTGTTACTCCAATGGATGGTAGCGTTGTCATTATGGAAAGTAGATTGTTGTCGAGATTTCTGTTACTACAATGTATGGTAGCCTTGTCATTATATAAGGTAGTCTCTTGTTGATATTTTCATTACTCCAATGGATGGTAGCCTTGTCATTATGGAAGGTAGTCTATTGTCGAGATTTTTGTTACTCCAATGGATGGTAGCGTTGTCATTATGGAAAGTAGATTGTTGTCGAGATTTTTGTTACTACAATGTATGGTAGCCTTGTCATTTTGAAAGGTAGTTTGTTGTCGAGATTTTTGTTATTACAATGTATGGTAACCTTGTCATTATAGAATGTAGTCTCTTGTTGATATTTTCATTACTCCAATGGATGGTAGCCTAGTAATCATGGAAGGTAGTCTATTGTCGAGATTTTTGTTACTCCAATGGATGGTAGCCTTGTCATTATGGAAGGTTGTCTGTTGTCGAGATTTTTGTTACTCCAATGGATGGTAGCATTGTCATTATGGAAAGTAGACTGTTGTCGAGATTTTTGTTACTATAATGTATGGTAGCCTTGTCATTATGAAAGGTAGTTTGTTGTCGAGATTTTTGTTATTACAATGTATGGTAGCCTTGTCATTATAGAAGGTAGTCTCTTGTTGATATTTTCAATACTCCAATGGATGGTAGCCTAGTCATTATGGAAGGTAGTCTATTGTCGAGATTTTTGTTACTCCAATGGAGGGTAGCCTTTGTCATTGTGGAAGGTTGCCTGTTGTCGAGATTTTTGTTACTCCAATGGATGGTAGCGTTGTCATTACGGAAAGTAGACTGTTGTCGAGATTTTTGTTACTACAATGTATGGTAGCCTTGTCATTGTGAAATGTAGTTTATTGTCGATATTTTTGTTACTCCAATGGATGGTAGCGTTGTCATTATGGAAAGTAGACTGTTGTCGAGATTTTTGTTACTACAATGTATGGTAGCCTTGTCATTGTGAAAGGTAGTTTGTTGTCGAGATTTTTGTTATTACAATGTATGGTAGCCTTGTCATTATAGAAGGTAGTCTCTTGTTGATATTTTCATTACTCCAATGGATGGTAGCCTAGTCATTATGGAAGGTAGTCTATTGTCGAGATTTTTGTTACTCCAATGGATGGTAGCTTGTCATTATGGAAGGTTGTCTGTTGTCAGGATTTTTGTTACTCCGATAGATGGTAGCGTTGTCATAATGGAATGTAGACTGTTGTCGAGATTTTTGTTACTACAATGTATGGTAGCCTTGTCATTGTGAAAGGTAGTTTGCTGTCGAGATTTTTGTTATTACAATGTATGTTAGCCTTGTCATTATAGAAGGTAGTCTCTTGTTGATATTTTCATTACTCCAATGGATGGTAGCCTTGTCATTATGGAAGGTAGTCTATTGTCGAGATTTTTGTTACTCCAATGGATGGTAGCGTTGTCATTATGGAAAGTAGATTGTTGTCGAGATTTCTGTTACTACAATGTATGGTAGCCTTGTCATTATAGAAGGTAGTCTCTTGTTGATATTTTCATTACTCCAATGGATGGTAGCCTTGTCATTATGGAAGGTAGTCTATTGTCGAGATTTTTGTTACTCCAATGGATGGTAGCGTTGTCATTATGGAAAGTAGATTGTTGTCGAGATTTTTGTTACTACAATGTATGGTAGCCTTGTCATTTTGAAAGGTAGTTTGTTGTCGAGATTTTTGTTATTACAATGTATGGTAACCTTGTCATTATAGAATGTAGTCTCTTGTTGATATTTTCATTACTCCAATGGATGGTAGCCTAGTAATCATGGAAGGTAGTCTATTGTCGAGATTTTTGTTACTCCAATGGATGGTAGCCTTGTCATTATGGAAGGTTGTCTGTTGTCGAGATTTTTGTTACTCCAATGGATGGTAACATTGTCATTATGGAAAGTAGACTGTTGTCGGTATTTTTGTTACTACAGTGTATGCTAGCCTTGTCATTGTGAAAGGTAGTCTCTTGTTGATATTTTCATTACTCCAATGCATGATAGCCTTATCATTATGGAAGGTAGTCTCTTGTTGATATTTTCATTACTCCAATGGATGGTAGCCTTGTCATTATGAAAGGTAGTTTGTTGTCAAGATTTTTTTTACTCCAATGGATGGTAGCCTTGTCATTATGGAAGGTAGTCTATTGTCTACATTTTTGTTACTCCAATGGATGGTAGCATTGTCATTATGGAAAGTAGACTGTTGTCGAGATTTTTGTTACTATAATGTCTGGTAGCCTTGTCATTATGAAAGGTAGTTTGTTGTCGAGATTTTTGTTATTACAATGTATGGTAGCCTTGTCATTATAGAAGGTAGTCTCTTGTTGATATTTTCAATACTCCAATGGATGGTTGCCTAGTCATTATAGAAGGTAGTCTGTTGTCGAGATTTTTGTTACTCCAATGGAGGGTAGCCTTTGTCATTGTGGAAGGTTGTCTGTTGTCGAGATTTTTTTTACTCCAATGGATGGTAGCGTTGTCATTATGGAAAGTAGACTGTTGTCGAGATTTTTGTTACTACAATGTATGGTAGCCTTGTCATTGTGAAAGGTAGTTTATTGTCGAGATTTTTGTTACTCCAATGGATGGTAGCGTTGTCATTATGGAAAGTAGACTGTTGTCGAGATTTTTGTTACTACAATGTATGGTAGCCTTGTCATTGTGAAAGGTAGTTTGCTGTCGAGATTTTTGTTATTACAATGTATGGTAGCCTTGTCATTATAGAAGGTAGTCTCTTGTTGATATTTTCATTACTCCAATGGATGGTAGCCTTGTCATTATGGAAGGTAGTCTATTGTCGAGATTTTTGTTACTCCAATGGATGGTAGCGTTGTCATTATGGAAAGTAGATTGTTGTCGAGATTTTTGTTACTACAATGTATGGTAGCCTTGTCATTTTGAAAGGTAGTTTGTTGTCGAGATTTTTGTTATTACAATGTATGGTAGCCTTGTCATTATAGAATGTAGTCTCTTGTTGATATTTTCATTACTCCAATGGATGGTAGCCTAGTAATCATGGAAGGTAGTCTATTGTCGATATTTTTGTTACTCCAATGGATGGTAGCCTTGTCATTATGGAAGGTTGTCTGTTGTCGAGATTTTTGTTACTCCAATGGATGGTAACATTGTCATTATGGAAAGTAGACTGTTGTCGAGATTTTTGTTACTACAATGTATGCTAGCCTTGTCATTGTGAATGGTAGTCTCTTGTTGATATTTTCATTACTCCAATGCATGATAGCCTTATCATTATGGAAGGTAGTCTCTTGTTGATATTTTAATTACTCCAATGGATGGTAGCCTTGTCATTATGGAAGGTAGTTTCTTGTCAAGATTTTTGTTACTCCAATGGATGGTAGCCTTGTCATTATGGAAGGTAGTCTATTGTCGAGATTTTTGTTACTCCAATGGATGGTAGCATTGTCATTATGGAAAGTAGACTGTTGTCGAGATTTTTGTTACTATAATGTATGGTAGCCTTGTCATTATGAAAGGTAGTTTGTTGTCGAGATTTTTGTTATTACAATGTATGGTAGCCTTGTCATTATAGAAGGTAGTCTCTTGTTGATATTTTCAATGCTCCAATGGATGGTAGCCTAGTCATTATGGAAGGTAGTCTATTGTCGAGATTTTTGTTACTCCAATGGAGGGTAGCCTTTGTCATTGTGGAAGGTTTTCTGTTGTCGAGATTTTTGTTACTCCAATGGATGGTAGCGTTGTCATTATGGAAAGTAGACTGTTGTCGAGATTTTTGTTACTACAATGTATGGTAGCCTTGTCATTGTGAAAGGTAGTTTATTGTCGAGATTTTTGTTACACCAATGGATGGTAGCGTTGTCATTATGGAAAGTAGACTGTTGACGAGATTTTTGTTACTACAATGTATGGTAGCCTTGTCATTGTGAAAGGTAGTTTGTTGTCGAGATTTTTGTTATTACAATGTATGGTAGCCTTGTCATTATAGAAGGTAGTCTCTTGTTGATATTTTCATTACTCCAATGGATGGTAGCCTAGTCATTATGGAAGGTAGTCTATTGTCGAGATTTTTGTTACTCCAATGGATGGTAGCTTGTCATTATGGAAGGTTGTCTGTTGTCAGGATTTTTGTTACTCCGATGGATGGTAGCATTGTCATAATGGAATGTAGACTGTTGTCGAGATTTTTGTTACTACAATGTATGGTAGCCTTGTCACTGTGAAAGGTAGTTTGCTGTCGAGATTTTTGTTATTACAATGTATGGTAGCCTTGTCATTATAGAAGGTAGTCTCTTGTTGATATTTTCATTACTCCAATGGATGGTAGCCTTGTCATTATGGAAGGTAGTCTATTGTCGAGATTTTTCTTACCCCAATGGATGGTAGCGTTGTCATTATGGAAAGTAGATTGTTGTCGAGATTTTTGTTACTACAATGTATGGTAGCCTTGTCATTTTGAAAGGTAGTTTGTTGTCGAGATTTTTGTTAATACAATGTATGGTAGCCTTGTCATTATAGAATGTAGTCTCTTGTTGATATTTTCATTACTCCAATGGATGGTAGCCTAGTAATCATGGAAGGTAGTCTATTGTCGATATTTTTGTTACTCCAATGGATGGTAGCCTTGTCATTATGGAAGGTTGTCTGTTGTCGAGATTTTTGTTACTCCAATGGATGGTAACGTTGTCATTATGGAAAGTAGATTATTGTCGAGGTTTTTGTTACTACAATGTATGCTAGCCTTGTCATTGTGAATGGTAGTCTCTTGTTGATATTTTCATTACTCCAATGCATGATAGGCTTATCATTATGGAAGGTAGTCTCTTGTTGATATTTTCATTACTCCAATGGATGGTAGCCTTGTCATTATGGAAGGTAGTTTGTTGTCAAGATTTTTATTACTCCAATGGATGGTAGCCTTGTCATTATGGAAGGTAGTCTATTGTCGAGATTTTTGTTACTCCAATGGATGGTAGCATTATCATTATGGAAAGTAGACTGTTGTCGAGATTTTTGTTACTATAATGTATGGTAGCCTTGTCATTGTGAAAGGTAGTTTGTTGTCGAGATTTTTGTTATTACAATGTATGGTAGCCTTGTCATTATAAAAGGTAGTCTCTTGTTGATATTTTCAATACTCCAATGGATGGAAGCCTAGTCATTATGGAAGGTAGTCTATTGTCGAGATTTTTGTTACTCCAATGGAGGGTAGCCTTTGTCATTGTGGAAGGTTGTCTGTTGTCGAGATTTTTGTTACTCCAATGGATGGTAGCCTTGTCATTATGGAAAGTAGACTGTTGTCGAGATTTTTGTTACTACATAGTATGGTAGCCTTGTCATTGTGAAAGGTAGTTTATTGTCGAGATTTTTGTTACTCCAATGGATGGTAGCGTTGTCATTATGGAAAGTAGACTGTTGTCGAGATTTTTGTTACTACAATGTATGGTAGCCTTGTCATTGTGAAAGGTAGTTTATTGTCGAGATTTTTGTTATTACAATGTATGGTAGCCTTGTCATTATAGAATGTAGTCTCTTGTTGATATTTTCATTACTCCAATGGATGGTAGCCTAGTCATTATGGAAGGTAGTCTATTGTCGAGATTTTTGTTACTCCAATGGATGGTAGCCTTGTCATTATGGAAGGTTGTCTGTTGTCGAGATTTTTGTTACTCCGATGGATGGTAGCATTGTCAAAATGGAAAGTAGACTGTTGTCGAGATTTTTGTTACTACAATGTATGGTAGCCTTGTCATTGTGAAAGGTAGTTTGTTGTCGAGATTTTTGTTATTACAATGTATGGTAGCCTTGTCATTATAGAAGGTAGTCTCTTGTTTATATTTTCATTACTCCAATGGATGGTAGCCTTGTCATTATGGAAGGTAGTCTATTGTCGAGATTTTTGTTACTCCAATGGATGGTAGGGTTGTCATTATGGAAAGTAGATTGTTGTCGAGATTTTTGTGACTCTAATGGATGGTAGCCTTGTCATTATGGAAGGTTGTCTGTTGTCGAGATTTTTGTTACTACAATGTATGGTAGCCTTGTCATTGTGAAAGGTTGTCTCTTGTTGATATTTTCATTACTCCAATGCATGATAGCCTTGTCATTATGGAAGGTAGTCTCTTGTTGATATTTTCATTACTCCAATGGATTGTAGCCTTGTCATTATGGAAGGTAGTTTGTTGTCAAGATTTTTGTTACTCTAATGGATGGTAGCCTGGTCATTATGGAAGGTAGTCTATTGTCGAGATTTTTGTTACTCCAATGGATGGTAGCATTGTCATTATGGAAAGGAGACTGTTGTCGAGATTTTTGTTACTATAATGTATGGTAGCCTTGTCATTGTGAAAGGTAGTTTGTTGTCGAGATTTTTGTTATTACAATGTATGGTAGCCTTGTCATTATAGAAGGTAGTCTCTTGTTGATATTTTCAATACTCCAATGGATGGTAGCCTAGTAATTATGGAAGGTAGTCTATTGTCGAGATTTTTGTTACTCCAATGGAGGGTAGCCTTTGTCATTGTGGAAGGTTGTCTGTTGTAGAGATTTTTGTTACTCCAATGGATGGTAGCATTGTCATTATGGAAAGTAGAGTGTTGTCCATATTTTTGTTACTACAATGTATGGTAGCCTTGTCATTATGAAAGGTAGTTTGTTGCCGAGATTTTTGTTATTACAATGTATGGTAGCCTTGTCATTATAGAATGTATTCTCTTGTTGATATTTTCATTACTCCAATGGATGGTAGCCTAGTCATTATGGAAGGTAGTCTATTGTCGAGATTTTTGTTACTCCAATTGATGGTAGCCTTGTCATTATGGAAGGTTGTCTGTAGTCGAGATTTTTGTTACTCCAATGGATGGTAACATTGTCATTATGGAAAGTAGACTGTTGTCGAGATTTTTGTTACTACAATGTATGGTAGCCTTGTCATTGTGAAAGGTAGTCTCTTGTTGATATTTTCATTACTCCAATGCATGATAGCCTTGTCATTATGGAAGGTAGTCTCTTGTTGATATTTTCATTACTCCAATGGATGGTAGCCTTGTCATTATGGAAGGTAGTTTGTTGTCAAGATTTTTGTTACTCCAATGGATGGTAGCCTTGTCATTATGGAAGGTAGTCTATTGTCGAGATTTTTGTTACTCCAATGGATGGTAGCATTGTCATTATGGAAAGTAGACTGTTGTCGAGATTTTTGTTACTACAATGTATGGTAGCCTTGTCATTGTGAAAGGTAGTTTGTTGTCGAGGTTTTTGTTATTACAATGTATGGTAGCCTTGTCATTATAGAATGTAGTCTCTTGTTGATATTTTCATTACTCCAATGGATGGTAGCCTAGTCATTATGGAAGGTAGTCTATTGTCGATATTTTTGTTACTCCAATGTATGGTAGCATTGTCATTATAGAATGTAGTCTCTTGTTGATATTTTCATTACTCCAATGGATGGTAGCCTAGTCATTATGGAAGGTAGTCTATTGTCTAGATTTTTGTTACTCCAATGGATGGTAGCCTTGTCATTATGGAAGGTTGTCTGTTGTCGAGATTTTTGTTACTACAATGTATGGTAGCCTTGTCATTGTGAAAGGTAGTCTCTTGTTGATATTTTAAATACTCCAATGCATGATAGCCTTGTCATTATGGAAGGTAGTCTCTTATTGATATTTTCATTACTCCAATGGATGGTAGCCTTGTCATTATGGAAGGTAGTTTGTTGTCAAGATTTTTGTTACTCCAATGGATGGTAGCCTTGTCATTATGGAAGGTAGTATATTGTCGAGATTTTTGTTACTCCAATTGATGGTAGCATTGTCATTATGGAAAGTAGACTGTTGTCGAGATTTTTGTTACTATAATGTATGGTAGCCTTGTCATTATGAAAGGTAGTTTGTTGTCGAGATTTTTGTTATTACAATGTATGGTAGCCTTGTCATTATAGAAGGTAGTCTCTTATTGATATTTTCATTACTCCAATGGATGGTAGCCTTGTCATTATGGAAGGTAGTCTAATGTCGAGATTTTTGTTACTCCAATGGAGTGTAGCCTTTGTCATTGTGGAAGGTTGTCTGTTGTCGAGATTTTTGTTACTCCAATGGATGGTAGCATTGTCATTATGGAAAGTAGACTGTTGTCCAGATTTTTGTTACTACAATGTATGGTAGCCTTGTCATTGTGAAAGGAAGTTTATTGTCGAGATTTTTGTTACTCCAATGGATGGTAGCATTGTCATTATGGAAAGTAGACTGTTGTCGAGATTTTTGTTACTACAATGTATGGTAGCCTTGTCATTGTGAAAGGTAGTTTGTTGTCGAGATTTTTGTTATTACAATGTATGGTAGCCTTGTCATTATAGAATGTAGTCTCTTGTTGATATTTTCATTACTCCAATGGATGGTGGCCTAGTCATTATGGAAGGTAGTCTATTGTCGAGATTTTTGTTACTCTAATGGATGGTAGCCTTGTCATTATGGAAGGTTGTCTGTTGTCGAGATTTTTGTTACTCCAATGGATGGTAGCATTTTCATTATGGAAAGTAGATTGTTGTCGAGATTTTTGTTACTACAATGTATGGTAGCCTTGTCATTGTGAAAGGTAGTTTGTTGTCGAGATTTTTGTTATTACAATGTATGGTAGCCTTGTCATTATAGAAGGTAGTCTCTTGTTGATATTTTCTTTACTCCAATGGATGGTAGCCTTGTCATTATGGAAGGTAGTCTATTGTCGAGATTTTTATTACTCCAATGGATGGTAGCATTGTCATTATGGAAAGTAGACTGTTGTCGAGATTTTTGTTACTACAATGTATGGTAGCCTTTTCATTTTGAAAGGTAGTTTGTTGTCGAGATTTTTGTTATTACAATGTATGGTAGCCGTGTCATTATAGAATGTAGTCTCTTGTTGATATTTTCATTACTCCAATGGATGGTAGCCTAGTCATTATGGAAGGTAGTCTATTGTCGAGATTTTTGTTACTCCAATGGATGGTAGCCTTGTCATTATGGAAGGTTGTCTGTTGTCGAGATTTTTGTTACTCCAATGGATGGTAACGTTTTTATTATGGAAAGTAGACTATTGTCGAGATTTTTGTTACTACAATGTATGGTAGCCTTGTCATTGTGAAAGGTAGTTTGTTGTCGAGATTTTTGTTATTACAATGTATGGTAGCCTTGTCATTATAGAAGGTAGTCTCTTGTTGATATTTTCATTACTCCAATGGATGGTAGCCTTTTCATTATGGAAGGTAGACTATTGTCGAGATTTTTGTTACTCCAATGGATGGTAGCATTTTCATTATGGAAACTAGATTGTTGTCGAGATTTTTGTTACTACAATGTATGGTAGCCTTGTCATTGTTAAAGGTAGTTTGTTGTCGAGATTTTTGTTATTACAATGTATGGTAGCCTTGTCATTATAGAAGGTAGTCTCTTGTTGATATTTTCTTTACTCCAATGGATGGTAGCCTTGTCATTATGGAAGGTAGTCTATTGTCGAGATTTTTGTTACTCCAATGGATGGTAGCGTTGTCATTATGGAAAGTAGACTGTTGTCGAGATTTTTGTTACTACAATGTATGGTAGCCTTTTCATTTTGAAAGGTAGTTTGTTGTCGAGATTTTTGTTATTACAATGTATGCTAGCCGTGTCATTATAGAATGTAGTCTCTTGTTGATATTTTCATTACTCCAATGGATGGTAGCCTAGTCATTATGGAAGGTAGTCTATTGTCGAGATTTTTGTTACTCCAATGGATGGTAGCCTTGTCATTATGGAAGGTTGTCTGTTGTCGAGATTTTTGTTACTCCAATGGATAGTAACGTTGTCATTATGGAAAGTAGACTGTTGTCGATATTTTTGTTACTACAATGTATGGTAGCCTTGTCATTGTGAAAGGTAGTTTGTTGTCAAGATTTTTGTTATTACAATGTATGGTAGCCTTGTCATTATAGAAGGTAGTCTCTTGTTGATATTTTCATTACTCCAATGGATGGTAGCCTAGTCATTATGGAAGGTAGTCTATTGTCGAAATTTTTATCACTCTAATGGATGATAGCCTTGTCATTATGGAAGGTTGTCTGTTGGCGAGATTTTTGTTACTCCAATGGATAATAGCCTTGTCATTATGGAAGGTAGTCTGTTGTCGAGATTTTGTTACTCCAATGGATGGTAGCCTTGTCATTATGGAAGGTAGTCTATTGTCGAGATTTTTGTCACTCCAAAGGATGGTAGACTTGTCATTATGGAAGGTAGTCTGTTGTCGATATTTTTGTTACTCCAATGGATGGTAGCCTTGTCATTATGGGAGGTAGTCTATTGTCGAGATTTTTGTCACTCCAACAGATGGTAGCCTTGTCATTATGGAAGTTAGTCTATTGTCGAGATTTTTGTTACTCTAATGGATGGTAGCCTTGTCATTATGGAAGGTAGTCTGTTGTCGAGATTTTTGTTACTCCAACGGATGTTAGCCTTGTCGTTATGGAAGGTAGTTTGTTGTCAAGATTTTTGTTACTCCAATGGATGGTAGACTTGTCATTATGGAAGGTAGTCTGTTGTCGAGATTTTTGTTACTCCAATGGATGGAAGCGTTTTCATTATGGAAAGTAGACTGTTGTCGAGATTTTTGTTACTACAATGTATGGTAGCCTTGTCATTGTGAAAGGTAGTTTGTTGTCAAGATTTTTGTTATTACAATGTATGGTAGCCTTGTCATTATAGAATGTAGTCTGTTGTTGATATTTTCATTACTCCAATGGATGGTAGCCTAGTCATTATGAAAGGTAGTCTATTGTCGAGATTTTTGTTGCTCCAATGGATGGTAGCCTTGTCATTATGGAAGGTTGTCTGTTGTCGAGATTTTTGTTGCTCCAATGGATGGTAGCGTTGTCATTATGGAAAGTAGACTGTTGTCGAGATTTTTGTTACTAGAATGTATGGTAGCCTTGTCATTGTGAAAGGTAGTTTGTTGTCGAGATTTTTGTTATTACAATGTATGGTAGCCTTGTAATTATAGAAGGTAGTCTCTTGTTGATGTTTTCATTACTACAATGGATGGTAGCCTAGTCATTATGGAAGGTAGTCTATTGTCGAGATTTTTGTCACTCTAATGGATGATAGCCTTGTCATTATGGAAGGTTGTCTGTTGGCGAGATTTTTGTTTCTCCAATGGATGGTAGCCTTGTCATTATTGAAGGTAGTTTGTTGTAGAGATTTTTGTTACTCCAATGGATAATAGCCTTGTCATTAGGGAAGGTAGTCTGTTGTCGAGATTTTGTTACTCCAATGGATGGTAGCCTTGTCATTATGGAAGGTACTCTATTGTCGAGATTTTTGTCACTCCAAAGGATGGTAGCCTTGTCATTATGGAAGGTAGTCTGTTGTCGATATTTTTATTACTCCAATGGATGGTAGCCTTGTCATTATGGAAGGTAGTCTATTGTCGAGATTTTTGTCACTGCAACGAATGGTATCCTTGTCATTATGGAAGTTAGTATTTTGGCGAGATTTTTCTTACTCCACAGGATGGTAGCCTTGTCATTATGGAAGGTAGTTTGTTGTCGAGATTTTTGTTACTCGAATGGATGGTAGCCTTGTCATTATTGAAGGTAGACTGTTGTCGAGATTTTTATTACTCTAATGGATGGTAGCCTTGTCATTATGGAAGGTTGTCTGTTGTCGAGATTTTTGTTACTCCAATGGATGGTAGCATTGTCATTATGGAAAGTAGACTGTTGTCCAGATTTTTGTTACTACAATGTATGGTAGCCTTGTCATTGTGAAAGGTAGTTTATTGTCGAGATTTTTGTTACTCCAATGGATGGTAGCATTGTCATTATGGAAAGTAAATTGTTGTCGAGATTTTTGTTACTACAATGTATGGTAGCCTTGTCATTCTGAAAGGTAGTTTGTTGTCGAGATTTTTGTCACTCCAAAGGATGGTAGCCTTGTCATTATGGAAGGTAGTCTCTTGTTGATATTTTCAATACTCCAATGGATGGTAGCCTAGTAATTATGGAAGGTAGTCTATTGTCGAGATTTTTGTTACTCCAATGGAGGGTAGCCTTTGTCATTGTGGAAGGTTGTCTGTTGTAGAGATTTTTGTTACTCCAATGGATGGTAGCATTGTCATTATGGAAAGTAGAGTGTTGTCCAGATTTTTGTTACTACAATGTATGGTAGCCTTGTCATTGTGAAAGGTAGTTTGTTGTCGAGATTTTTGTTATTCCAATGTATGGTAGCCTTGTCATTGTGAAAGGTAGTTTGTTGTCGAGATTTTTGTTATTACAATGTATGGTAGCCTTGTCATTATAGAAGGTAGTCTCTTATTGATATTTTCATTACTCCAATGGATGGTAGCCTAGTCATTATGGAAGGTAGTCTATTGTCGAGATTTTTGTCACTCTAATGGATGATAGCCTTGTCATTATGGAAGGTTGTCTGTTGGCGAGATTTTTGTTACTCCAATGGATGGTAGCCTTGTGATTATGGAAGGTAGTCTATTGTCGAGATTTTTGTCACTCTAATGGATGGTAGCCTTGTCATTATGGAAGGTGGTCTGTTGTCGAGATTTTTGTTACTCCAACGGATGTTAGCCTTGTCGTTATGGAAGGTAGTTTGTTGTCAAGATTTTTGTTACTCCAATGGATGGTAGACTTGTCATTTTGGAAGGTAGTCTGTTGTCGAGATTTTTGTTACTCCAATGGATGGTAGCATTTTCATTATGGAAAGTAGACTATTGTCGAGATTTTTGTTACTACAATGTATGGTAGCCTTGTCATTGTGAAAGGTAGTTTGTTGTCGAGATTTTTGTTATTACAATGTATGGTAGCCTTGTCATTATAGAATGTAGTCTCTTGTTGATATTTTCATTACTCCAATGGATGGTAGGCTAGTCATTATGAAAGGTAGTCTATTGTCTAGATTTTTGTTGCTCCAATGGATGGTAGCCTTGTCATTATGGAAGGTTGTCTGTTGTTGAGATTTTTGTTACTCCAATGGATGGTAGCGTTGTCATTATGGAAAGTAGACTGTTGTCGAGATTTTTGTTACTACAATGTATGGTAGCCTTGTCATTGTGAAAGGTAGTTTGTTGTCGAGATTTTTGTTATTAAAATGTATGGTAGCCTTGTCATTATAGAAGGTAGTCTCTTATTGATGTTTTGATTACTCCAATGGATGGTACCTAGTCATTACGGAAGGTAGTCTATTGTCGAGATTTTTGTCACTCTAATGGATGATAGCCTTGTCATTATGGAAGGTTGTCTGTTGGCGAGATTTTTGTTTCTCCAATGGATGGTAGCCTTGTCATTATTGAAGGTAGTTTGTTGTCGAGATTTTTGTTACTCCAATGGATAATAGCCTTGTCATTAGGGAAGGTAGCCTGTTGTCGAGATTTTGTTACTCCAATGGATGGTAGCCTTGTCATTATGGAAGGTACTCTATTGTCGAGATTTTTGTCACTCCAAATGATGGTAGCCTTGTCATTATGGAAGGTAGTCTGTTGTCGATATTTTTATTACTCCAATGGATGGTAGCCTTGTCATTATGGAAGGTAGTCTACTGTCGAGATTTTTGACACTCTAACGGATGGTATCCTTGTCATTATGGAAGTTAGTATTTTGGCGAGATTTTTCTTAATCCACAAGATGGTAGCCTTGTCATTATGGAAGGTAGTTTGTTGTCGAGATTTTTGTTACTCCAATGGATGGTAGCCTTGTCATTATTAAAGGTAGACTATTGTCGAGATTTTTATTACTCTAATGGATGGTAGCCTTGTCATAATGGAAGGTAGTTTGTTGTCAAGATTTTTGTTACTCCAACGCATGGTAGCATTATCATTATGGAAGGTAGTGTGTTGTCGAAATCTTTGTTACTCCAATGGATGGTAGCCTAGTCATTATGGATGGTAGTATGTTGTCGAGATTTTTGTTACTCCAATGGATAATAGGCTTTTCATTATGGAAGGTAGTCTGTTGTCGATATTTTTGTTACTCCAATGGATGGTAGCCTTATCATTATGGAAGGTAGTCTATTGTCGAGATTTTTGTCACTCCAAAGGATGGTAGCCTTGTCATTATGGAAGGTAGTTTGTTGTCGATATTTTTGTTAGTCCATTGGATGGTAGCCTTGTCATTATGGAAGGTAGTCTATTGTCAAGATTTTTGGCACTCCAACGGATGGTAGCCTTGTCATTATGGAAGGTAGTCGCTTGTTGATATTTTCATTACTCAAATGGATGTTAGCCTTGTCATTATGGAAGGTAGTTTGTTGTCGAGATTTTTGTCACTCTAATGGATGATAGCCTTGTCATTATGGAAGGTTGTCTGTTGGCGAGATTTTTGTTTCTCCAATGGATGGTAGCCTTGTCATTATTGAAGGTAGTTTGTTGTCGAGATTTTTGTTACTCCAATGGATAATAGCCTTGTCATTAGGGAAGGTAGTCTGTTGTCGAGATTTTGTTACTCCAATGGATGGTAGCCTTGTCATTATGGAAGGTAGTCTATTGTCGAGATTTTTGTCACTCCAAATGATGGTAGCCTTGTCATTATGGAAGGTAGTCTGTTGTCGATATTTTTATTACTCCAATGGATGGTAGCCTTGTCATTATGGAAGGTAGTCTATTGTCGAGATTTTTGTCACTCTAACGGATGGTATCCTTGTCATTATGGAAGTTAGTATTTTGGCGAGATTTTTCTTAATCCACAAGATGGTAGCCTTGTCATTATGTAAGGTAGTTTGTTGTCGAGATTTTTGTTACTCCAATGGATGGTAGCCTTGTCATTATTAAAGGTAGACTATTGTCGAGATTTTTATTACTCTAATGGATGGTAGCCTTGTCATAATGGAAGGTAGTTTGTTGTCAAGATTTTTGTTACTCCAACGCATGGTAGTATTATCATTATGGAAGGTAGTGTGTTGTCGAAATCTTTGTTACTCCAATGGATGGTAGCCTAGTCATTATGGATGGTAGTTTGTTGTCGAGATTTTTGTTACTCCAATGGATAATAGGCTTTTCATTATGGAAGGTAGTCTTTTGTCGATATTTTTGTTACTCCAATGGATGGTAGCCTTATCATTATGGAAGGTAGTCTATTGTCGAGATTTTTGTCACTCCAAAGGATGGTAGCCTTGTCATAATGGAAGGTAGTCTGTTGACGATATTTTTGTTAGTCCAATGGATGGTAGCCTTGTCATTATGGAAGGTAGTCTATTGTCAAGATTTTTGGCACTCCAATGGATGGTAGCCTTGTCATTATGGAAGGTAGTCTATTGGCGAGATTTTTGTTACTCCAATGCATGGTAGCCTTGTCATTATGGAAGGTAGTCGCTTGTTGATATTTTCATTACTCCAATGGATGTTAGCCTTGTCATTATGGAAGGTAGTTTGTTGTCAAGATTTTTGTTACTCCAATGGATGGTAGCCTTGTCATTATAGAAGGTAGTCTGTTGTCGAGATTTTTGTTACTCCAATGGATGGTAGCGTTGTCATTATGGAAAGTAGACTGTTGTCGATATTTTTGTTACTACAATGTTTGGTAGCCTTGTCATTATGAAAGGTAGTTTGTTGTCGAGATTTTTGTTATTACAATGTATGGTAGCCTTGTCATTATAGAATGTAGTCTCTTGTTGATATTTTCATTACTCCAATGGATGGTAGCCTAGTCATTATGAAAGGTAGTCTATTGTTGAGATTTTTGTTGCTCCAATGGATGGTAGCCTTGTCATTATGGAAGGTTGTCTGTTGTCGAGATTTTTGTTACTCCAATGGATGGTAGCGTTGTCATTATGGAAACTAGACTGTTGTCGAGATTTTTGTTACTACAATGTATGGTAGCCTTGTCATTGTGAAAGGTAGTTTGTTGTCGAGATTTTTTTTATTACAATGTATGGTAGCCTTGTCATTATAGAAGGTAGTCTCTTGTTGATGTTTTCATTACTCCAATGGATGGTAGCCTAGTAATTATGGAAGGTAGTCTATTGTCGAGATTTTTGTCACTCTAATGGATGATAGCCTTGTCATTATGGAAGGTTGTCTATTGGCGAGAATTTTGTTTCTCCAATAGATGGTAGCCTTGTCATTATTGAAGGTAGTTTGTTGTCAAGATTTTTGTTACTCCAATGGATAATAGCCTTGTTATTAGGGAAGGTAGTCTGTTGTCGAGATTTTGTTACTCCAATGGATGGTAGCCTTGTCATTATGGAAGGTAGTCTATTGTCGAGATTTTTGTCACTCCAAATGATGGTAGCCTTGTCATTATGGAAGGTAGTCTGTTGTCGATATTTTTATTACTCCAATGGATGGTAGCCTTGTCATTATGGAAGGTAGTCTATTGTCGAGATTTTTGTCACTCTAACGGATGGTATCCTTGTCATTATGGAAGTTAGTATTTTGGCAAGATTTTTCTTAATCCACAAGATGGTAGCCTTGTCATTATGGAAGGTAGTTTGTTGTCGAGATTTTTGTTACTCCAATGGATGGTAGCCTTGTCATTATTAAAGGTAGACTATTGTCGAGATTTTTATTACTCTAATGGATGGTAGCCTTGTCATAATGGAAGGTAGTTTGTTGTCAAGATTTTTGTTACTCCAACGCATGGTAGCATTATCATTATGGAAGGTAGTGTGTTGTCGAAATCTTTGTTACTCCAATGGATGGTAGCCTAGTCATTATGGATGGTAGTTTGTTGTCGAGATTTTTGTTACTCCAATGGATAGTAGGCTTTTCATTATGGAAGGTAGTCTTTTGTCGATATTTTTGTTACTCCAATGGATGGTAGCCTTATCATTATGGAAGGTAGTCTATTGTGGAGATTTTTGTCACTCCAAAGGATGGTAGCCTTGTCATTACGGAAGGTAGTCTGTTGTCGATATTTTTGTTAGTCCAATGGATGGTAGCCTTGTCATTATGGAAGGTAGTCTATTGTCGAGATTTTTGTCACTCCAAAGGATGGTAGCCTTGTCAATATGGAAGGTAGTCTGTTGTCGAGATTTTTGTTACTCCAATGGATGGTAGCCTTGTCATTATGGAAGGTAGTCTATTGTCAAGATTTTTGGAACTCCAATGGATGGTAGCCTTGTCATTATGGAAGGTAGTCTATTGGCGAGATTTTTGTTACTCCAATGCATGGTAGCCTTGTCATTATGGAAGGTAGTCGCTTGTTGATATTTTCATTACTCCAATGGATGTTAGCCTTGTCATTATGGAAGGTAGTTTGTTGTCAAGATTTTTGTTACTCCAATGGATGGTAGCCTTGTCATTATGGAAGGTAGTCTGTTGTCGAGATTTTTGTTACTCCAATGGATGGTAGCCTTGTCATTATGGAAAGTAGACTGTTGTCGATATTTTTGTTAATACAATGTATGGTAGCCTTGTCATTGTGAAAGGTAGTTTGTTGTCGAGATTTTTGTTATTACAATGTATGGTAGCCTTGTCATTATAGAATGTAGTCTCTTGTTGATATTTTCATTACTCCAATGGATGGTAGCCTAGTCATTATGAATGGTAGTCTATTGTCGAGATTTTTGTTGCTCCAATGGATGGTAGCCTTGTCATTATGGAAGGTTGTCTGTTGTCGAGATTTTTGTTACTCCAATGGATGGTATCATTGTCATTATGGAAAGTAGTCTGTTGTCGAGATTTTTGTTACTACAATGTATGGTAGCCTTGTCATTGTGAAAGGTAGTTTGTTGTCGAGATTTTTGTTATTACAATGTATGGTAGCCTTGTCATTATAGAAGGTAGTCTCTTGTTGATGTTTTCATTACTCCAATGGATGGTAGCCTAGTAATTATGGAAGGTAGTCTATTGTCGAGATTTTTGTCACTCTAATGGATGATAGCCTTGTCATTATGGAAGGTTGTCTGTTGGCGAGAATTTTGTTTCTCCAATAGATGGTAGCCTTGTCATTATTGAAGGTAGTTTGTTGTCGAGATTTTTGTTACTCCAATGGATAATAGCCTTGTCATTAGGGAAGGTAGTCTGTTGTCGAGATTTTGTTACTCCAATGGATGGTAGCCTTGTCATTATGGAAGTTAGTCTATTGTCGAGATTTTTGTCACTCCAAAGGATGGTAGCCTTATCATTATGGAAGGTAGTCTGTTGTCGATATTTTTATTACTCCAATGGATGGTAGCCTTGTCATTATGGAAGGTAGTCTATTGTCGAGATTTTTGTCACTCCAAAGGATGGTAGCCTTGTCATTATGGAAGGTAGTCTGTTGTCGATATTTTTATTACTCCAATGGATGGTAGCCTTGTCATTATGGAAGGTAGTCTATTGTCGAGATTTTTGTCACTCCAACGGATGGTATCCTTGTCATTATGGAAGTTAGTATTTTGGCGATATTTTTCTTACTCCACAGGATGGTAGCCTTGTCATTATGGAAGGTAGTTTGTTGTCGAGATTTTTGTTACTCCAATGGATGTTAGCCTTGTCATTATTGAAGGTAGACTGTTGTCGAGATTTTTATTACTCTAATGGATGGTAGCCTTGTCATAATGGAAGGTAGTTTGTTGTCAAGATTTTTGTTACTCCAACGGATGGTAGCATTATCATTATGGAAGGTAGTGTGTTGTCGAAATCTTTGTTACTCCAATGGATGGTAGCCTAGTCATTATGGATGGTAGTTTGTTGTCGAGATTTTTGTTACTCCAATGGATAGTAGGCTTTTCATTATGGAAGGTATTCTGTTGTCGATATTTTTGTTACTCCAATGGATGGTAGCCTTACCATTATGGAAGGTAGTCTATTGTCGAGATTTTTGTCACTCCAAAGGATGGTAGCCTTGTCAATATGGAAGGTAGTCTGTTGTCGATATTTTTGTTAGTCCAATGGATGGTAGCCTTGTCATTATGGAAGGTAGTCTATTGTCAAGATTTTTGGCACTCCAATGGATGGTAGCCTTGTCATTATGGAAGGTAGTCTATTGGCGAGATTTTTGTTACTCCAATGCATGGTAGCCTTGTCATTATGGAAGGTAGTCGCTTGTTGATATTTTCATTACTCCAATGGATGTTAGCCTTGTCATTATGGAAGGTAGTTTGTTGTCAAGATTTTTGTTACTCCAATGGATGGTAGCCTTGTCATTATGGAAGGTAGTCTATTGTCGAGATTTTTGTTACTCCAATGGATGGTAGCCTTGTCATTATGGAAAGTAGACTGTTGTCGAGATTTTTGTTAATACAATGTATGGTAGCCTTGTCATTGTGAAAGGTAGTTTGTTGTCGAGATTTTTGTTATTACAATGTATGGTAGCCTTGTCATTATAGAATGTAGTCTCTTGTTGATATTTTCATTACTCCAATGGATTGTAGCCTAGTCATTATGAATGGTAGTCTATTGTCGAGATTTTTGTTGCTCCAATGGATGGTAGCCTTGTCATTATGGAAGGTTGTCTGTTGTCGAGATTTTTGTTACTCCAATGGATGGTATCATTGTCATTATGGAAAGTAGACTGTTGTCGAGATTTTTGTTACTACAATGTATGGTAGCCTTGTCATTGTGAAAGGTAGTTTGTTGTCGAGATTTTTGTTATTACAATGTATGGTAGCCTTGTCATTATAGAAGGTAGTCTCTTGTTGATGTTTTCATTACTCCAATGGATGGTAGCCTAGTCATTATGGAAGGTAGTCTATTGTCGAGATTTTTGTCACTCTAATGGATGATAGCCTTGTCATTATGGAAGGTTGTCTGTTGGCGAGATTTTTGTTTCTCCAATAGATGGTAGCCTTGTCATTATTGAAGGTAGTTTGTTGTCGAGATTTTTGTTACTCCAATGGATAATAGCCTTGTCATTAGGGAAGGTAGTTTGTTGTCGAGATTTTGTTACTCCAATGGATGGTAGCCTTGTCATTATGGAAGGTAGTCTATTGTCGAGATTTTTGTCACTCCAAAGGATGGTAGCCTTGTCATTATGAAAGGTAGTCTGTTGTCGATATTTTTATTACTCCAATGGATGGTAGCCTTGTCATTATGGAAGGTAGTCTATTGTCGAGATTTTTGTCACTCCAACGGATGATATCCTTGTCATTATGGAAGTTAGTATTTTGGCGAGATTTTTCTTACTCCACAGGATGGTAGCGTTGTCATTATGGAAGGTAGTTTGTTGTCGAGATTTTTGTTACTCCAATGGATGGTAGCCTTGTCATTATTGAAGGTAGACTATTGTCGATATTTTTATTACTCTAATGGATGGTAGCCTTGTCCTAATGGAAGGTAGTTTGTTGTCAAGATTTTTGTTACTCCAACCGATGGTAGCATTATCATTATGGAAGGTAGTGTGTTGTCGAAATATTTGTTACTCCAATGGATGGTAGCCTAGTCATTATGGATGGTAGTTTGTTGTCGAGATTTTTGTTACTCCAATGGATAGTAGGCTTTTCATTATGGAAGGTAGTTTGTTGTCGATATTTTTGTTACTCCAATGGATGGTAGCCTTATCATTATTGAAGGTAGTCTATTGTCGAGATTTTTGTCACTCCAAAGGATGGTAGCCTTGTCATTTTGGAAGGTAGTTTGTTGTCGATATTTTTGTTAGTCCAATGGATGGTAGCCTTGTCATTATGGAAGGTAGTCCATTGTCGAGATTTTTGGCACTCCAATGGATGGTAGCCTTGTCATTATGGAAGGTAGTCTATTGGTGAGATTTTTGTTACTCCAATGCATGGTAGCCTTGTCATTATGGAAGGTAGTCGCTTGTTGATATTTTCATTACTCCAATGGATGTTAGCCTTGTCATTATGGAAGGTAGTTTGTTGTCAAGATTTTTGTTACTCCAATGGATGGTAGCCTTGTCATTATGGAAGGTAGTCTGTTGTCGAGATTTTTGTTACTCCAATGGATGGTAGCGTTGTCATTATGGAAAGTAGACTGTTGTCGAGATTTTTGTTAATACAATGTATGGTAGCCTTGTCATTGTGAAAGGTAGTTTGTTGTCGAGATTTTTGTTATTACAATGTATGGTAGCCTTGTCATTATAGAATGTAGTCTCTTGTTGATATTTTCATTACTCCAATGGATGGTAGCCTAGTCATTATGAATGGTAGTCTATTGTCGAGATTTTTGTTGCTCCAATGGATGGTAGCCTTGTCATTATGGAAGGTTGTCTGTTGTCGAGATTTTTGTTACTCCAATGGATGGTATCATTGTCATTATGGAAAGTAGACTGTTGTCGAGATTTTTGTTACTACAATGTATGGTAGCCTTGTCATTGTGAAAGGTAGTTTGTTGTCGAGATTTTTGTTATTACAATGTATGGTAGCCTTGTCATTATAGAAGGTAGTCTCTTGTTGATGTTTTCATTACTCCAATGGATGGTAGCCTAGTCATTATGGAAGGTAGTCTATTGTCGAGATTTTTGTCACTCTAATGGATGATAGCCTTGTCATTATGGAAGGTTGTCTGTTGGCGAGATTTTTGTTTCTCCAATAGATGGTAGCCTTGTCATTATTGAAGGTAGTTTGTTGTCGAGATTTTTGTTACTCCAATGGATAATAGCCTTGTCATTAGGGAAGGTAGTTTGTTGTCGAGATTTTGTTACTCCAATGGATGGTAGCCTTGTCATTATGGAAGGTAGTCTATTGTCGAGATTTTTGTCACTCCAAAGGATGGTAGCCTTGTCATTATGGAAGGTAGTCTGTTGTCGATATTTTTATTACTCCAATGGATGGTAGCCTTGTCATTATGGAAGGTAGTCTATTGTCGAGATTTTTGTCACTCCAACGGATGATATCCTTGTCATTATGGAAGTTAGTATTTTGGCGAGATTTTTCTTACTCCACAGGATGGTAGCGTTGTCATTATGGAAGGTAGTTTGTTGTCGAGATTTTTGTTACTCCAATGGATGGTAGCCTTGTCATTATTGAAGGTAGACTATTGTCGATATTTTTATTACTCTAATGGATGGTAGCCTTGTCCTAATGGAAGGTAGTTTGTTGTCAAGATTTTTGTTACTCCAACCGATGGTAGCATTATCATTATGGAAGGTAGTGTGTTGACGAAATATTTGTTACTCCAATGGATGGTAGCCTAGTCATTATGGATGGTAGTTTGTTGTCGAGATTTTTGTTACTCCAATGGATAGTAGGATTTTCATTATGGAAGGTAGTTTGTTGTCGATATTTTTGTTACTCCAATGGATGGTAGCCTTATCATTATTGAAGGTAGTCTATTGTCGAGATTTTTGTCACTCCAAAGGATGGTAGCCTTGTCATTATGGAAGGTAGTTTATTGTCGATATTTTTGTTAGTCCAATGGATGGTAGCCTTGTCATTATGGAAGGTAGTCCATTGTCGAGATTTTTGGCACTCCAATGGATGGTAGCCTTGTTATTATGGAAGGTAGTCTATTGGCGAGATTTTTGTTACTCCAATGCATGGTAGCCTTGTCATTATGGAAGGTAGTCGCTTGTTGATATTTTCATTACTCCATTGGATGTTTGCCTTGTCATTATGGAAGGTAGTTTTTGTCAAGATTTTTGTTACTCCAATGGATGGTAGCATTATCATTATGGAAGGTAGTGTGTTGTCGAAATATTTGTTACTGCAATGGATGGTAGCCTAGTCATTATGGATGGTAGTTTGTTGTCGAGATTTTTGTTACTCCAATGGATAGTAGGCTTTTCATTATGGAAGGTAGTTTGTTGTCGATATTTTTGTTACTCCAATGGATGGTAGCCTTATCATTATGGAAGGTAGTCTATTGTCTAGATTTTTGTCACTCCAAAGGATGGTAGCCTTGTCATTATGGAAGGTAGTCTGTTGTTGATATTTTTGTTAGTCCAATGGATGGTAGCCTTGTAATTATGGAAGGTAGTCTATTGTCGAGATTTTTGGCACTCCAATGGATGGTAGCCTTGTCATTATGGAAGGTAGTCTATTGGCGAGATTTTTGTTACTCCAATGCATGGTAGCCTTGTCATTATGGAAGGTAGTCGCTTGTTGATATTTTCATTACTCCAACGGATGTTAGCCTTGTCATTATGGAAGGTAGTTTGTTGTCAAGATTTTTGTTACTCCAATGGATGGTAGCCTTGTCATTATGGAAGGTAGTCTGTTGTCGAGATTTTTGTTACTCCAATGGATGGTAGCGTTGTCATTATGGAAAGTAGACTGTTGTCGATATTTTTGTTACTACAATGTATGGTAGCCTTGTCATTGTGAAAGGTAGTTTGTTGTCGAGATTTTTGTTATTACAATGGATGGTAGCCTTGTCATTATAGAATGTAGTCTCTTGTTGATATTTTCATTACTCCAATGGATGGTAGCCTAGTCATTATGAAAGGTAGTCTATTGTCGAGATTTTTGTTGCTCCAATGGATGGTAGCCTTATCATTATGGAAGGTTGTCTGTTGTCGAGATTTTTGTTACTCCAATGGATGGTAGCGTTGTCATTATGGAAAGTAGACTATTGTCGAGATTTTTGTTACTACAATGTATGGTAGCCTTGTCATTGTGAAAGGTAGTTTGTTGTCGAGATTTTTGTTATTACAATGTATGGTAGCCTTGTCATTATAGAAGGTAGTCTCTTGTTGATGTTTTCATTACTCCAATGGATGGTAGCCTAGTAATTATGGAAGGTAGTCTATTGTCGAGATTTTTGTCACTCTAATGGATGATAGCCTTGTCATTATGGAAGGTTGTCTGTTGGCGAGAATTTTGTTTCTCCAATAGATGGTAGCCTTGTCATTATTGAAGGTAGTTTGTTGTCGAGATTTTTGTTACTCTAATGGATAATAGCCTTGTCATTAGGGAAGGTATTCTGTTGTCAAGATTTTGTTACTCCAATGGATGGTAGCCTTGTCATTATGGAAGGTAGTCTATTGTCGAGATTTTTGTCACTCCAAAGGATGGTAGCCTTGTCATTATGGAAGGTAGTCTGTTGTCGATATTTTTATTACTCCAATGGATGGTAGCCTTGTCATTATGGAAGGTAGTCTATTGTCGAGATTTTTGTCACTCCAACGGATGGTATCCTTGTCATTATGGAAGTTAGTATTTTGGCGATATTTTTCTTACTCCACAGGATGGTAGCCTTGTCATTATGGAAGGTAGTTTGTTGTCGAGATTTTTGTTACTCCAATGGATGGTAGCCTTGTCATTATTGAAGGTAGACTGTTGTCGAGATTTTTATTACTCTAATGGATGGTAGCCTTGTCATAATGGAAGGTAGTTTGTTTTCAATATTTTTGTCACTCCAAAGGATGGTAGCCTTGTCATTATGGAAGGTAGTCTGTTGTCGAAATCTTTGTTACTCCAATGGATGGTAGCCTAGTCATTATGGATGGTAGTTTGTTGTCGAGATTTTTGTTACTCCAATGGATAGTAGGCTTTTCATTATGGAAGGTAGTCTGTTGTCGATATTTTTGTTACTCCAATGGATGGTAGCCTTATCATTATGGAAGGTAGTCTATTGTCGAGATTTTTGTCACTCCAAAGGATGGTAGCCTTGTCATTATGGAAGGTAGTTTGTTGTCGATATTTTTGTTAGTCCAATGGATGGTAGCCTTGTCAATATGGAAGGTAGTCTATTGTCGAGATTTTTGGCACTTCAATGGATGGTAGCCTTGTCATTATGGAAGGTAGTCTATTGGCGAGATTTTTGTTACTCCAATGCATGGTAGCCTTGTTATTGTGAAAGGTAGTTTGTTGTCGAGTTTTTGTTATTACAATGTATGGTAGCCTTGTCATTATAGAATGTAGTCTCTTGTTGATATTTTCATTACTCCAATGGATGGTAGCCTAGTCATTATGAAAGGTAGTTTATTGTCGAGATTTTTGTTGCTCCAATGGATGGTAGCCTTGTCATTATGGAAGGTTGTCTGTTGTCGAAATTTTTGTTACTCTAATGGATGTTAGCCTTGTCATTATGGAAGGTAGTTTGTTGTCAAGATTTTTGTTACTCCAATGGATGGTAGCCTTGTCATTATGGAAGGTAGTCTGTTGTCGAGATTTTTGTTACTCCAATGGATGGTAGCCTTGTCATTATTGAAGGTAGACTGTTGTCGAGATTTTTATTACTCTAATGGATGGTAGCCTTGTCATAATGGAAGGTAGTTTGTTTTCAAGATTTTTGTCACTCCATAGGATGGTAGCCTTGTCATTATGGAAGGTAGTCTGTTGTCGAAATCTTTGTTACTCCAATGGATGGTAGCCTAGTCATTATGGATGGTAGTTTGTTGTCGAGATTTTTGTTACTCCAATGGATAGTAGGCTTTTCATTATGGAAGGTAGTCTGTTGTCGATATTTTTGTTACTCCAATGGATGGTAGCCTTGTCATTATTGAAGGTAGTTTGTTGTCGAGATTTTTGTTACTCTAATGGATAATAGCCTTGTCATTAGGGAAGGTAGTCTGTTGTCGAGATTTTGTTACTCCAATGGATGGTAGCCTTGTCATTATGGAAGGTAGTCTATTGTCGAGATTTTTGTCACTCCAAAGGATGGTAGCCTTGTCATTATGGAAGGTAGTCTGTTGTCGATATTTTTATTACTCCAATGGATGGTAGCCTTGTCATTATGGAAGGTAGTCTATTGTCGAGATTTTTGTCACTCCAACGGATGGTATCCTTGTCATTATGGAAGTTAGTATTTTGGCGATATTTTTCTTACTCCACAGGATGGTAGCCTTGTCATTATGGAAGGTAGTTTGTTGTCGAGATTTTTGTTACTCCAATGGATGGTAGCCTTGTCATTATTGAAGGTAGATTGTTGTCGAGATTTTTATTACTCTAATGGATGGTAGCCTTGTCATAATGGAAGGTAGTTTGTTTTCAAGATTTTTGTCACTCCAAAGGATGGTAGCCTTGTCATTATGGAAGGTAGTCTGTTGTCGAAATCTTTGTTACTCCAATGGATGGTAGCCTAGTCATTATGGATGGTAGTTTGTTGTCGAGATTTTTGTTACTCCAATGGATAGTAGGCTTTTCATTATGGAAGGTAGTCTGTTGTCGATATTTTTGTTACTCCAATGGATGGTAGCCTTATCATTATGGAAGGTAGTCTATTGTCGAGATTTTTGTCACTCCAAAGGATGGTAGCCTTGTCATTATGGAAGGTAGTTTGTTGTCGATATTTTTGTTAGTCCAATGGATGGTAGCCTTGTCATTATGGAAGGTAGTCTATTGTCGAGATTTTTGGCACTTCAATGGATGGTAGCCTTGTCATTATGGAAGGTAGTCTATTGGCGAGATTTTTGTTACTCCAATGCATGGTAGCCTTGTTATTGTGAAAGGTAGTTTGTTGTCGAGTTTTTGTTATTACAATGTATGCTAGCCTTGTCATTATAGAATGTAGTCTCTTGTTGATATTTTCATTACTCCAATGGATGGTAGCCTAGTCATTATGAAAGGTAGTTTATTGTCGAGATTTTTGTTGCTCCAATGGATGGTAGCCTTGTCATTATGGAAGGTTGTCTGTTGTCGAGATTTTTGTTACTCCAATGGATGTTACCCTTGTCATTATGGAAGGTAGTTTGTTGTCAAGATTTTTGTTACTCCAATGGATGGTAGCCTTGTCATTATGGAAGGTAGTCTGTTGTCGAGATTTTTGTTACTCCAATGGATGGTAGCCTTGTCATTATTGAAGGTAGATTGTTGTCGAGATTTTTATTACTCTAATGGATGGTAGCCTTGTCATAATGGAAGGTAGTTTGTTGTCAAGATTTTTGTTATTCCAACGGATGGTAGCATTATCATTATGGAAGGTAGTGTGTTGTCGAAATATTTGTTACTCCAATGGATGGTAGCCTAGTCATTATGGATGGTAGTTTGTTGTCGAGATTTTTGTTACTCCAATGGATAGTAGGCTTTTCATTATGGAAGGTAGTCTGTTGTCGATATTTTTGTTACTCCAATGGATGGTAGCCTTATCATTATGGAAGGTAGTCTATTGTCGAGATTTTTGTCACTCCAAAGGATGGTAGCCTTGTCATTATGGAAGGTAGTTTGTTGTCGATATTTTTGTTAGTCCAATGGATGGTAGCCTTGTCATTATGGAAGGTAGTCTATTGTCGAGATTTTTGGCACTTCAATGGATGGTAGCCTTGTCATTATGGAAGGTAGTCTATTGGCGAGATTTTTGTTACTCCAATGCATGGTAGCCTTGTTATTGTGAAAGGTAGTTTGTTGTCGAGTTTTTGTTATTACAATGTATGGTAGCCTTGTCATTATAGAATGTAGTCTCTTGTTGATATTTTCATTACTCCAATGGATGGTAGCCTAGTCATTATGAAAGGTAGTTTATTGTCGAGATTTTTGTTGCTCCAATGGATGGTAGCCTTGTCATTATGGAAGGTTGTCTGTTGTTGAGATTTTTGTTACTCCAATGGATGTTAGCCTTGTCATTATGGAAGGTAGTTTGTTGTCAAGATTTTTGTTACTCCAATGGATGGTAGCCTTGTCATTATGGAAGGTAGTCTGTTGTCGAGATTTTTGTTACTCAAATGGATGGTAGCCTTGTCATTATTGAAGGTAGATTGTTGTCGAGATTTTTATTACTCTAATGGATGGTAGCCTTGTCATAATGGAAGGTAGTTTGTTGTCAAGATTTTTGTTACTCCAACGGATGGTAGCATTATCATTATGGAAGGTAGTGTGTTGTCGAAATATTTGTTACTCCAATGGATGGTAGCCTAGTCATTATGGATGGTAGTTTGTTGTCGAGATTTTT
Source organism: Vicia faba (assembly GCA_948472305.1). NCBI lineage: Eukaryota > Viridiplantae > Streptophyta > Magnoliopsida > Fabales > Fabaceae > Vicia > Vicia faba. The sequence continues at coordinate 561,277,030 of OX451739.1, forward strand.
GTTACTCCAATGGATAGTAGGCTTTTCATTATGGAAGGTAGTCTGTTGTCGATATTTTTGTTACTCCAATGGATGGTAGCCTTATCATTATGGAAGGTAGTCTATTGACGAGATTTTTGTCACTCCAAAGGATGGTAGCCTTGTCATTATGGAAGGTAGTCTGTTGTCGATATTTTTGTTAGTCCAATGGATGGTAGCCTTGTCATTATGGAAGGTAGTCTATTGTCGATATTTTTGGCACTCCAATGGATGGTAGCCTTGTCATTATGGAAGGTAGTCTATTGGCGAGACTTTTGTTACTCCAATGCATGGTAGCCTTGTCATTATGGAAGGTAGTCGCTTGTTGATATTTTCATTACTCCAATGGATGTTAGCCTTGTCATTATGGAAGGTAGTTTGTTGTCAAGATTTTTGTTACTCCAATGGATGGTAGCCTTGTCATTATGGAAGGTAGTCTGTTGTCGAGATTTTTGTTACTCCAATGGATGGTAGGGTTGTCATTATGGAAAGTAGACTGTTGTCGAGATTTTTGTTACTACAATGTATGGTAGCCTTGTCATTTTGAAAGGTAGTTTGTTGTCGAGATTTTTGTTATTACAATGTATGGTAGCCTTGTCATTATAGAATGTAGTCTCTTGTTGATATTTTCATTACTCCAATGGATGGTATCCTAGTCATTATGAAAGGTAGTCTATTGTCGAGATTTTTGTTGCTCCAATGGATGGTAGCCTTGTCATTATGGAAGGTTGTCTGTTGTCAAGATTTTTGTTACTCCAATGGATGGTAGCATTGTCATTATGGAAAGTAGACTGTTGTCGAGATTTTTGTTACTACAATGTATGGTAGCCTTGTCATTGTGAAAGGTAGTTTGTTGTCGAGACTTTTGTTATTACAATGTATGGTAGCCTTGTCATTATAGAAGGTAGTCTCTTGTTGATGTTTTCATTACTGCAATGGATGGTAGCCTAGTCATTATGGAAGGTAGTCTATTGTCGAGATTTTTGTCACTCTAATGGATGATAGCCTTGTCATTATGGAAGGTTGTCTGTTGGCGAGATTTTTGTTTCTCCAATAGATGGTATCCTTGTCATTATTGAAGGTAGTTTGTTGTCGAGATTTGTGTTACTCCAATGGATAATAGCCTTGTCATTAGGGAAGGTAGTCTGTTGTCGAGATTTTGTTACTCCAATGGATGGTAGCCTTGTCATTATGGAAGGTAGTCTATTGTCGAGATTTTTGTCACTCCAAAGGATGGTAGCCTTGTCATTATGGAAGGTAGTCTGTTGTCGATATTTTTATTACTCCAATGGATGGTAGCCTTGTCATTATGAAAGGTAGTCTATTGTCGAGATTTTTGTCACTCCAACGGATGGTATCCTTGTCATTATGGAAGTTAGTATTTTGGCGAGATTTTTCTTACTCCACAGGATGGTAGCCTTGTCATTATGGAAGGTAGTTTGTTGTCGATATTTTTGTTACTCCAATGGATGGTAGCCTTGTCATTATTGAAGGTAGACTGTTGTCGAGATTTTTATTACTCTAATGGATGGTAGCCTTGTCATAATGGAAGGTAGTTTGTTGTCAAGATTTTTGTTACTCCAACGGATGGTAGCATTATCATTATGGAAGGTAGTGTGTTCTCGAAATATTTGTTACTCCAATGGATGGTAGCCTAGCCATTATGGATGGTAGTTTGTTGTCGAGATTTTTGTTACTCCAATGGATAGTAGGCTTTTCATTATGGAAGGTAGTCTGTTGTCGATATTTTTGTTACTCCAATGGATGGTAGCCTTATCATTATGGAAGGTAGTCTATTGTCGAGATTTTTGTCACTCCAAAGGATGGTAGCCTTGTCATTATGGAAGGTAGTCTGTTGTCGATATTTTTGTCACTCCAACGGATGGTATCCTTGTCATTATGGAAGTTAGTATTTTGGCGAGATTTTTCTTACTCCAAAGGATGGTAGCTTTGTCATTATGGAAGGTAGTTTGTTGTCGATATTTTTGTTACTCCATTGGATGGTAGCCTTGTAATTATTGAAGGTAGACTGTTGTCGAGATTTTTATTACTCTAATGGATGGTAGCCTTGTCATAATGGAAGGTAGTTTGTTGTCAAGATTTTTGTTACTCCAACGGATGGTAGCATTATCATTATGGAAAGTAGTGTGTTGTCGAAATCTTTGTTACTCCAATGGATGGTAGCCTAGTCATTATGGATGGTAGTTTGTTGTCGAAACTTTTGTTACTCCAATGGATATGAGGCTTTTCATTATGGAAGGTAGTCTGTTGTCAATATTAATGTTAATCCAATGGATGGTAGCCTTATCATTATGGAAGGTAGTCTATTGTCGAGATTTTTGTCACTCCAAAGGATGGTAGCCTTGTCATTATGGAAGGTAGTCTATTGTCGAGATTTTTGTCACTCTAATGGATGATAGCCTTGTCATTAAGGAAGGTTGTCTGTTGGCGAGATTTTTGTTTCTCCAATGGATGGTAGCCTTGTCATTATTGAAGGTAGTTTGTTGTCGAGATTTTTGATACTCCAATGGATAATAGCCTTGTCATTAGGGAAGGTAGTCTGTTGTCGAGATTTTGTTACTCCAATGGATGGTAGCCTTGTCATTATGGAAGGTAGTCTATTGTCGAGATTTTTGTCACTCCAAAGGATGGTAGCCTTGTCATTATGGAAGGTAGTCTGTTGTCGATATTTTCATTACTCCAATGGATGGTAGCCTTGTCATTACAGAAAGTAGTCTATTGTCGAGATTTTTGTCACTCCAACGGATGGTATCCTTGTCATTATGGAAGTTAGTATTTTGGCGAGATTTTTCTTACTCCACAGGATGGTAGCCTTGTCATTATGTAATGTAGTTTGTTGTCTAGATTTTTGTTACTCCAATGGATGGTAGCCTTGTCATTATTGAAGGTAGACTTTTATCGAGATTTTTATTACTCTAATGGATGGTAGCCTTGTCATAATGGAAGGTAATTTGTTGTCAAGATTTTTCTTACTCCAATGGATGGTAGCCTTGTCAATATTGAAGGTAGACTGTTGTCGAGATTTTTATTACTCTAATGGATGGTAGCCTTGTCATAATGGAAGGTAGTTTGTTGTCAAGATTTTTGTTACTCCAACGGATGGTAGCATTATCATTATGGAAGGTAGTGTGTTGTCGAAATATTTGTTACTCCAATGGATGGTAGCCTAGTCATTATGGATGGTAGTTTGTTGTCGAGATTTTTGTTACTCCAATGGATAGTAGGCTTTTCATTATGGAAGGTAGTCTGTTATCGATATTTTTGTTACTCCAATGGATGGTAGCCTTATCATTATGGAAGGTAGTCTATTGTCGAGATTTTTGTCACTCCAAAGGATGGTAGCCTTGTCATTATGGAAGGTAGTCTGTTGTCGCTATTTTTGTTAGTCCAATGGATGGTAGCCTTGTCATTATGGAAGGTAGTCTATTATCGAGATTTTTGGCACGCCAATGGATGGTAGCCTTGTCATTATGGAAGGTAGTCTATTGGCGAGATTTTTGTTACTCCAATGCATGGTAGCCTTGTCATTATGGAAGGTAGTTGCTTGTTTATATTTTCATTACTCCAATAGATGTTAGCCTTGTCATTATGGAAGGTAGTTTGTTGTCAAGATTTTTGTTACTCCAATGGATGGTAGCCTTGTCATTATGGAAGGTAGTCTATTGTCGAGATTTTTGTTACTCCAATGGATGGTAGCGTTGTCATTATGGAAAGTAGACTGTTATCGAGATTTTTGTTACTACAATGTATGGTAGCCTTGTCATTGTGAAAGGTAGTTTGTTGTCAAGATTTTTGTTATTACAATGTATGGTAGCCTTGTCATTATAGAATGTAATCTCTTGTTGATATTTTCATTACTCCAATGGATGGTAGCCTAGTCATTATGAAAGGTAGTCTATTGTTGAGATTTTTGTTGCTCCAATGGATGGTAGACTTGTCATTATGGAAGGTTGTCTGTTGTCGAGATTTTTGTTACTCCAATGGATGGTAGCGTTGTCATTTTGGAAAGTAGATTGTTGTCAAGATTTTTGTTACTGCAATGTATGGTAGCCTTGTCATTGTGAAAGGTAGTTTGTTGTCGAGATTTTTGTTATTACAATGTATGGTAGCCTTGTCATTATAGAAGGTAGTCTCTTGTTGATGTTTTCATTACTCCAATGGATGGTAGCCTAGTCATTATGGAAGGTAGTCTATTGTCGAGATTTTTGTCACTCTAAAGGATGGTATCCTTGTCATTATGGAAGTTAGTATTTTGGCGAGATTTTTCTTACTCCACAGGATGGTAGCCTTGTCATTATGGAAGGCAGTTTGTTGTCGAGATTTTTGTTACTCCAATGGATGGTAGCCTTGTCATTATTGAAGGTAGACTGTTGTCGAGATTTTTATTACTCTAATGGATGGTAGCCTTGTCATAATGGAAGGTAGTTTGTTTTCAAGATTTTTGTCACTCCAAAGGATGGTAGCCTTGTCATTATGGAAGGTAGTCTGTTGTCGAAATCTTTGTTACTCCAATGGATGGTAGCCTAGTCATTATGGATGGTAGTTTGTTGTCGAGATTTTTGTTACTCCAATGGATAGTAGGCTTTTCATTATGGAAGGTAGTCTGTTGCCGATATTTTTGTTACTCCAATGGATGGTAGCCTTATCATTATGGAAGGTAGTCTATTGTCGAGATTTTTGTCACTCCAAAGGATGGTAGCCTTGTCATTATGGAAGGTAGTTTGTTGTCGATATTTTTGTTAGTCCAATGGATGGTAGCCTTGTCATTATGGAAGGTAGTCTATTGTCGAGATTTTTGGAACTTCAATGGATGGTAGCCTTGTCATTATGGAAGGTAGTCTATTGGCGAGATTTTTGTTACTCCAATGCATGGTAGCCTTGTTATTGTGAAAGGTAGTTTGTTGTCGAGTTTTTGTTATTACAATGTATGGTAACCTTGTCATTATAGAATGTAGTCTCTTGTTGATATTTTCATTACTCCAATGGATGGTAGCCTAGTCATTATGAAAGGTAGTTTATTGTCGAGATTTTTGTTGCTCCAATGGATGGTAGCCTTGTCATTATGGAAGGTTGTCTGTTGTCGAGATTTTTGTTACTCCAATGGATGTTAGCCTTATCATTATGGAAGGTAGTTTGTTGTCAAGATTTTTGTTACTCCAATGGATGGTAGCCTGGTCATTATGGAAGGTAGTCTGTTGTCGAGATTTTTGTTACTCCAATGGATGGTAGCCTTGTCATTATTGAAGGTAGATTGTTGTCGAGATTTTTATTACTCTAATGGATGGTAGCCTTGTCATAATGGAAGGTAGTTTGTTGTCAAGATTTTTGTTACTCCAACGGATGGTAGCATTATCATTATGGAAGGTAGTGTGTTGTCGAAATATTTGTTACTCCAATGGATGGTAGCCTAGTCATTATGGATGGTAGTTTGTTGTCGAGATTTTTGTTACTCCAATGGATAGTAGGCTTTTCATTATGGAAGGTAGTCTGTTGTCGATATTTGTTACTCCAATGGATGGTAGCCTTATCATTATGGAAGGTAGTCTATTGTCGAGATTTTTGTCACTCCAAAGGATGGTAGCCTTGTCATTATGGAAGGTAGTCTGTTGTCAATATTTTTGTTAGTCCAATGGATGGTAGCCTTGTCATTATGGAAGGTAGTCTATTGTCGATATTTTTGGCACTCCAATGGATGGTAGCCTTGTCATTATGGAAGGTAGTCTATTGGCGAGACTTTTGTTACTCCAATGCATGGTAGCCTTGTCATTATGGAAGGTAGTCGCTTGTTGATATTTTCATTACTCCAATGGATGTTAGCCTTGTCATTATGGAAGGTAGTTTGTTGTCAAGATTTTTGTTACTCCAATGGATGGTAGCCTTGTCATTATGGAAGGTAGTCTGTTGTCGAGATTTTTGTTACTCCAATGGATGGTAGCGTTGTCATTATGGAAAGTAGACTGTTGTCGAGATTTTTGTTACTACAAGGTATGGTAGCCTTGTCATTTTGAAAGGTAGTTTGTTGTCGAGATTTTTGTTATTACAATGTATGGTAGCCTTGTCATTATAGAATGTAGTCTCTTGTTGATATTTTCATTACTCCAATGGATGGTATCCTAGTCATTATGAAAGGTAGTCTATTGTCGAGATTTTTGTTGCTCCAATGGATGGTAGCCTTGTCATTATGGAAGGTTGTCTGTTGTCGAGATTTTTGTTACTCCAATGGATGGTAGCATTGTCATTATGGAAAGTAGACTGTTGTCGAGATTTTTGTTACTACAATGTATGGTAGCCTTGTCATTGTGAAAGGTAGTTTGTTGTCGAGATTTTTGTTATTACAATGTATGGTAGCCTTGTCATTATAGAAGGTAGTCTCTTGTTGATGTTTTCATTACTGCAATGGATGGTAGCCTAGTCATTATGGAAGGTAGTCTATTGTCGAGATTTTTGTCACTCTAATGGATGATAGCCTTGTCATTATGGAAGGTTGTCTGTTGGCGAGATTTTTGTTTCTCCAATAGATGGTAGCCTTGTCATTATTGAAGGTAGTTTGTTGTCGAGATTTGTGTTACTCCAATGGATAATAGCCTTGTCATTAGGGAAGGTAGTCTGTTGTCGAGATTTTGTTACTCCAATGGACGGTAGCCTTGTCATTATGGAAGGTAGTCTATTGTCGAGATTTTTGTCACTCCAAAGGATGGTAGCCTTGTCATTATGGAAGGTAGTCTGTTGTCGATATTTTTATTACTCCAATGGATGGTAGCCTTGTCATTATGGAAGGTAGTCTATTGTCGAGATTTTTGTCACTCCAACGGATGGTATCCTTGTCATTATGGAAGTTAGTATTTTGGCGAGATTTTTCTTACTCCACAGGATGGTAGCCTTGTCATTATGGAAGGTAGTTTGTTGTCGAGATTTTTGTTACTCCAATGGATGGTAGCCTTGTCATTATTGAAGGTAGACTGTTGTCGAGATTTTTATTACTCTAATGGATGGTAGCCTTGTCATAATGGAAGGTAGTTTGTTGTCAAGATTTTTGTTACTCCAACGGATGGTAGCATTATCATTATGGAAGGTAGTGTGTTGTCGAAATATTTGTTACTCCAATGGATGGTAGCCTAGTCATTATGGATGGTAGTTTGTTGTCGAGGCTTTTGTTACTCCAATGGATAGTAGCCTTATCATTATGGAAGGTAGTCTATTGTCGAGATTTTTGTCACTCCAAAGGATGGTAGCCTTGTCATTATGGAAGGTAGTCTGTTGTCGATATTTTTGTCACTCCAACGGATGGTATCCTTGTCATTATGGAAGTTAGTATTTTGGCGAGATTTTTCTTACTCCAAAGGATGGTAGCCTTGTCATTATGGAAGGTAGTTTGTTGTCGAGATTTTTGTTACTCCATTGGATGGTAGCCTTGTAATTATTGAAGGTAGACTGTTGTCGAGATTTTTATTACTCTAATGGATGGTAGCCTTGTCATAATGGAAGGTAGTTTGTTGTCAAGATTTTTGTTACTCCAACGGATGGTAGCATTATCATTATGGAAAGTAGTGTGTTGTCGAAATCTTTGTTACTCCAATGGATGGTAGCCTAGTCATTATGGATGGTAGTTTGTTGTCGAAACTTTTGTTACTCCAATGGATATGAGGCTTTTCATTATGGAAGGTAGTCTGTTGTCAATATTAATGTTAATCCAATGGATGGTAGCCTTATCATTATGGAAGGTAGTCTATTGTCGAGATTTTTGTCACTCCAAAGGATGGTAGCCTTGTCATTATGGAAGGTAGTCTATTGTCGAGATTTTTGTCACTCTAATGGATGATAGCCTTGTCATTATGGAAGGTTGTCTGTTGGCGAGATTTTTGTTTCTCCAATGGATGGTAGCCTTGTCATTATTGAAGGTAGTTTGTTGTCGAGATTTTTGATACTCCAATGGATAATAGCCTTGTCATTAGGGAAGGTAGTCTGTTGTCGAGATTTTGTTACTCCAATGGATGGTAGCCTTGTCATTATGGAAGGTAGTCTATTGTCGAGATTTTTGTCACTCCAAAGGATGGTAGCCTTGTCATTATGGAAGGTAGTCTGTTGTCGATATTTTCATTACTCCAATGGATGGTAGCCTTGTCATTACAGAAGGTAGTCTATTGTCGAGATTTTTGTCACTCCAACGGATGGTATCCTTGTCATTATGGAAGTTAGTATTTTGGCGAGATTTTTCTTACTCCACAGGATGGTAGCCTTGTCATTATGTAATGTAGTTTGTTGTCTAGATTTTTGTTACTCCAATGGATGGTAGCCTTGTCATTATTGAAGGTAGACTGTTATCGAGATTTTTATTACTCTAATGGATGGTAGCCTTGTCATAATGGAAGGTAATTTATTGTCAAGATTTTTCTTACTCCAATGGATGGTAGCCTTGTCATTATTGAAGGTAGACTGTTGTCGAGATTTTTATTACTCTAATGGATGGTAGCCTTGTCATAATGGAAGGTAGTTTGTTGTCAAGATTTTTGTTACTCCAACGGATGGTAGCATTATCATTATGGAAGGTAGTGTGTTATCGAAATATTTGTTACTCCAATGGATGGTAGCCTAGTCATTATGGATGGTAGTTTGTTGTCGAGATTTTTGTTACTCCAATGGATAGTAGGCTTTTCATTATGGAAGGTAGTCTGTTGTCGATATTTTTGTTACTCCAATGGATGGTAGCCTTATCATTATGGAAGGTAGTCTATTGTCGAGATTTTTGTCACTCCAAAGGATGGTAGCCTTGTCATTATGGAAGGTAGTCTGTTGTCGCTATTTTTGTTAGTCCAATGGATGGTAGCCTTGTCATTATGGAAGGTAGTCTATTATCGAGATTTTTGGCACGCCAATGGATGGTAGCCTTGTCATTATGGAAGGTAGTTTATTGGCGAGATTTTTGTTACTCCAATGCATGGTAGCCTTGTCATTATGGAAGGTAGTCGCTTGTTGATATTTTCATTACTCCAATAGATGTTAGCCTTGTCATTATGGAAGGTAGTTTGTTGTCAAGATTTTTGTTACTCCAATGGATGGTAGCCTTGTCATTATGGAAGGTAGTCTATTGTCGAGATTTTTGTTACTCCAATGGATGGTAGCGTTGTCATTATGGAAAGTAGACTGTTGTCGAGATTTTTGTTACTACAATGTATGGTAGCCTTGTCATTGTGAAAGGTAGTTTGTTGTCAAGATTTTTGTTATTACAATGTATGGTAGCCTTGTCATTATAGAATGTAATCTCTTGTTGATATTTTCATTACTCCAATGGATGGTAGCCTAGTCATTATGAAAGGTAGTCTATTGTTGAGATTTTTGTTGCTCCAATGGATGGTAGACTTGTCATTATGGAAGGTTGTCTGTTGTCGAGATTTTTGTTACTCCAATGGATGGTAGCATTGTCATTATGGAAAGTAGACTGTTGTCAAGATTTTTGTTACTACAATGTATGGTAGCCTTGTCATTGTGAAAGGTAGTTTGTTGTCGAGATTTTTGTTATTACAATGTATGGTAGCCTTGTCATTATAGAAGGTAGTCTCTTGTTGATGTTTTCATTACTCCAATGGATGGTAGCCTAGTCATTATGGAAGGTAGTCTATTGTCGAGATTTTTGTCACTCCAAAGGATGGTATTCTTGTCATTATGGAAGTTAGTATTTTGGCGAGATTTTTCTTACTCCACAGGATGGTAGCCTTGTCATTATGGAAGGCAGTTTGTTGTCGAGATTTTTGTTACTCCAATGGATGGTAGCCTTGTCATTATTGAAGGTAGACTGTTGTCGAGATTTTTATTACTCTAATGGATGGTAGCCTTGTCATAATGGAAGGTAGTTTGTTGTCAAGATTTTTATTACTCCAACGGATGGTAGCATTATCATTATGGAAGGTAGTGTGTTGTCGAAATCTTTGTTACTTCAATGGATGGTAGCCTAGTCATTATGGATGGTAGTTTGTTGTCGAGATTTTTGTTACTCTAATGGATAGTAGGCTTTTCATTATGGAAGGAAGTTTGTTGTCGATATTAATGTTACTCCAATGGATGGTAGCCTAGTCATTATGGATGGTAGTTTGTTGTCGAAACTTTTGTTACTCCAATGGATATGAGGCTTTTCATTATGGAAGGTAGTCTGTTGTCAATATTAATGTTAATCCAATGGATGGTAGCCTTATCATTATGGAAGGTAGTCTATTGTTGAGATTTTTGTCACTCCAAAGGATGGTAGCCTTGTCATTATGGAAGGTAGTTTATTGTCGAGATTTTTGTCACTCTAATGGATGTTAGCCTTGTCATTATGGAAGGTTGTCTATTGGCGAGATTTTTGTTTCTCCAATCGATGGTAGCCTTGTCATTATTGAAGGTAGTTTGTTGTCGAGATTTTTGTTACTCCAATGGATAATAGCCTTGTCATTAGGGAAGGTAGTCTGTTGTCGAGATTTTGTTACTCCAATGGATGGTAGCCTTGTCATTATGGAAGGTAGTCTATTGTCGAGATTTTTGTCACTCCAAAGGATGGTAGCCTTGTCATTATGGAAGGTAGTCTGTTGTCGATATTTTCATTACTCCAATGGATGGTAGCCTTGTCATTACAGAAGGTAGTCTATTGTCGAGATTTTTGTCACTCCAACGGATGGTATCCTTGTCATTATGGAAGTTAGTATTTTGGCGAGATTTTTCTTACTCCACAGGATGGTAGCCTTGTCATTATGTAATGTAGTTTGTTGTCTAGATTTTTGTTACTCCAATGGATGGTAGCCTTGTCATTATTGAAGGTAGACTGTTATCGAGATTTTTATTACTCTAATGGATGGTAGCCTTGTCATAATGGAAGGTAATTTATTGTCAAGATTTTTCTTACTCCAATGGATGGTAGCCTTGTCATTATTGAAGGTAGACTGTTGTCGAGATTTTTATTACTCTAATGGATGGTAGCCTTGTCATAATGGAAGGTAGTTTGTTGTCAAGATTTTTGTTACTCCAACGGATGGTAGCATTATCATTATGGAAGGTAGTGTGTTATCGAAATATTTGTTACTCCAATGGATGGTAGCCTAGTCATTATGGATGGTAGTTTGTTGTCGAGATTTTTGTTACTCCAATGGATAGTAGGCTTTTCATTATGGAAGGTAGTCTGTTGTCGATATTTTTGTTACTCCAATGGATGGTAGCCTTATCATTATGGAAGGTAGTCTATTGTCGAGATTTTTGTCACTCCAAAGGATGGTAGCCTTGTCATTATGGAAGGTAGTCTGTTGTCGCTATTTTTGTTAGTCCAATGGATGGTAGCCTTGTCATTATGGAAGGTAGTCTATTATCGAGATTTTTGGCACGCCAATGGATGGTAGCCTTGTCATTATGGAAGGTAGTCTATTGGCGAGATTTTTGTTACTCCAATGCATGGTAGCCTTGTCATTATGGAAGGTAGTCGCTTGTTGATATTTTCATTACTCCAATAGATGTTAGCCTTGTCATTATGGAAGGTAGTTTGTTGTCAAGATTTTTGTTACTCCAATGGATGGTAGCCTTGTCATTATGGAAGGTAGTCTATTGTCGAGATTTTTGTTACTCCAATGGATGGTAGCGTTGTCATTATGGAAAGTAGACTGTTGTCGAGATTTTTGTTACTACAATGTATGGTAGCCTTGTCATTGTGAAAGGTAGTTTGTTGTCAAGATTTTTGTTATTACAATGTATGGTAGCCTTGTCATTATAGAATGTAATCTCTTGTTGATATTTTCATTACTCCAATGGATGGTAGCCTAGTCATTATGAAAGGTAGTCTATTGTTGAGATTTTTGTTGCTCCAATGGATGGTAGACTTGTCATTATGGAAGGTTGTCTGTTGTCGAGATTTTTGTTACTCCAATGGATGGTAGCATTGTCATTATGGAAAGTAGACTGTTGTCAAGATTTTTGTTACTACAATGTATGGTAGCCTTGTCATTGTGAAAGGTAGTTTGTTGTCGAGATTTTTGTTATTACAATGTATGGTAGCCTTGTCATTATAGAAGGTAGTCTCTTGTTGATGTTTTTATTACTCCAATGGATGGTAGCCTAGTCATTATGGAAGGTAGTCTATTGTCGAGATTTTTGTCACTCCAAAGGATGGTATCCTTGTCATTATGGAAGTTAGTATTTTGGCGAGATTTTTCTTACTCCACAGGATGGTAGCCTTGTCATTATGGAAGGCAGTTTGTTGTCGAGATTTTTGTTACTCCAATGGATGGTAGCCTTGTCATTATTGAAGGTAGACTGTTGTCGAGATTTTTATTACTCTAATGGATGGTAGCCTTGTCATAATGGAAGGTAGTTTGTTGTCAAGATTTTTATTACTCCAACGGATGGTAGCATTATCATTATGGAAGGTAGTGTGTTGTCGAAATCTTTGTTACTTCAATGGATGGTAGCCTAGTCATTATGGATGGTAGTTTGTTGTCGAGATTTTTGTTACTCTAATGGATAGTAGGCTTTTCATTATGGAAGGAAGTTTGTTGTCGATATTAATGTTACTCCAATGGATGGTAGCCTAGTCATTATGGATGGTAGTTTGTTGTCGAAACTTTTGTTACTCCAATGGATATGAGGCTTTTCATTATGGAAGGTAGTCTGTTGTCAATATTAATGTTAATCCAATGGATGGTAGCCTTATCATTATGGAAGGTAGTCTATTGTTGAGATTTTTGTCACTCCAAAGGATGGTAGCCTTGTCATTATGGAAGGTAGTTTATTGTCGAGATTTTTGTCACTCTAATGGATGTTAGCCTTGTCATTATGGAAGGTTGTCTATTGGCGAGATTTTTGTTTCTCCAATGGATGGTAGCCTTGTCATTATTGAAGGTAGTTTGTTGTCGAGATTTTTGTTACTCCAATGGATAATAGCCTTGTCATTAGGGAAGGTAGTCTGTTGTCGAGATTTTGTTACTCCAATGGATGGTAGCCTTGTCATTATGGAAGGTAGTCTATTGTCGAGATTTTTGTCACTCCAAAGGATGGTAGCCTTGTCATTATGGAAGGTAGTCTGTTGTCGATATTTTCATTACTCCAATGGATGGTAGCCTTGTCATTACAGAAGGTAGTCTATTGTCGAGATTTTTGTCACTCCAACGGATGGTATCCTTGTCATTATGGAAGTTAGTATTTTGGCGAGATTTTTCTTACTCCACAGGAAGGTAGCCTTGTCATTATGTAATGTAGTTTGTTGTCTAGATTTTTGTTACTCCAATGGATGGTAGCCTTGTCATTATTGAAGGTAGACTGTTATCGAGATTTTTATTACTCTAATGGATGGTAGCCTTGTCATAATGGAAGGTAATTTGTTGTCAAGATTTTTGTTACTCCAATGGATGGTAGCCTTGTCATTATTGAAGGTAGACTGTTGTCGAGATTTTTATTACTCTAATGGATGGTAGCCTTGTCATAATGGAAGGTAGTTTGTTGTCAAGATTTTTGTTACTCCAACGGATGGTAGCATTATCATTATGGAAGGTAGTGTGTTGTCGAAATATTTGTTACTCCAATGGATGGTAGCCTAGTCATTATGGATGGTAGTTTGTTGTCGAGATTTTTGTTACTCCAATGGATAGTAGGCTTTTCATTATGGAAGGTAGTCTGTTGTCGATATTTTTGTTACTCCAATGGATGGTAGCCTTATCATTATGGAAGGTAGTCTATTGTCGAGATTTTTGTCACTCCAAAGGATGGTAGCCTTGTCATTATGGAAGGTAGTCTGTTGTCGCTATTTTTGTTAGTCCAATGGATGGTAGCCTTGTCATTATGGAAGGTAGTCTATTATCGAGATTTTTGGCACGCCAATGGATGGTAGCCTTGTCATTATGGAAGGTAGTCTATTGGCGAGATTTTTGTTACTCCAATGCATGGTAGCCTTGTCATTATGGAAGGTAGTCGCTTGTTGATATTTTCATTACTCCAATAGATGTTAGCCTTGTCATTATGGAAGGTAGTTTGTTGTCAAGATTTTTGTTACTCCAATGGATGGTAGCCTTGTCATTATGGAAGGTAGTCTATTGTCGAGATTTTTGTTACTCCAATGGATGGTAGCGTTGTCATTATGGAAAGTAGACTGTTGTCGAGATTTTTGTTACTACAATGTATGGTAGCCTTGTCATTGTGAAAGGTAGTTTGTTGTCAAGATTTTTGTTATTACAATGTATGGTAGCCTTGTCATTATAGAATGTAATCTCTTGTTGATATTTTCATTACTCCAATGGATGGTAGCCTAGTCATTATGAAAGGTAGTCTATTGTTGAGATTTTTGTTGCTCCAATGGATGGTAGACTTGTCATTATGGAAGGTTGTCTGTTGTCGAGATTTTTGTTACTCCAATGGATGGTAGCGTTGTCATTATGGAAAGTAGACTGTTGTCAAGATTTTTGTTACTACAATGTATGGTAGCCTTGTCATTGTGAAAGGTAGTTTGTTGTCGAGATTTTTGTTATTACAATGTATGGTAGCCTTGTCATTATAGAAGGTAGTCTCTTGTTGATGTTTTCATTACTCCAATGGATGGTAGCCTAGTCATTATGGAAGGTAGTCTATTGTCGAGATTTTTGTCACTCCAAAGGATGGTATCCTTGTCATTATGGAAGTTAGTATTTTGGCGAGATTTTTCTTACTCCACAGGATGGTAGCCTTGTCATTATGGAAGGCAGTTTGTTGTCGAGATTTTTGTTACTCCAATGGATGGTAGCCTTGTCATTATTGAAGGTAGACTGTTGTCGAGATTTTTATTACTCTAATGGATGGTAGCCTTGTCATAATGGAAGGTAGTTTGTTGTCAAGATTTTTATTACTCCAACGGATGGTAGCATTATCATTATGGAAGGTAGTGTGTTGTCGAAATCTTTGTTACTTCAATGGATGGTAGCCTAGTCATTATGGATGGTAGTTTGTTGTCGAGATTTTTGTTACTCTAATGGATAGTAGGCTTTTCATTATGGAAGGAAGTTTGTTGTCGATATTAATGTTACTCCAATGGATGGTAGCCTAGTCATTATGGATGGTAGTTTGTTGTCGAAACTTTTGTTACTCCAATGGATATGAGGCTTTTCATTATGGAAGGTAGTCTGTTGTCAATATTAATGTTAATCCAATGGATGGTAGCCTTATCATTATGGAAGGTAGTCTATTGTTGAGATTTTTGTCACTCCAAAGGATGGTAGCCTTGTCATTATGGAAGGTAGTTTATTGTCGAGATTTTTGTCACTCTAATGGATGTTAGCCTTGTCATTATGGAAGGTTGTCTATTGGCGAGATTTTTGTTTCTCCAATGGATGGTAGCCTTGTCATTATTGAAGGTAGTTTGTTGTCGAGATTTTTGTTACTCCAATGGATAATAGCCTTGTCATTAGGGAAGGTAGTCTGTTGTCGAGATTTTGTTACTCCAATGGATGGTAGCCTTGTCATTATGGAAGGTAGTCTATTGTCGAGATTTTTGTCACTCCAAAGGATGGTAGCCTTGTCATTATGGAAGGTAGTCTGTTGTCGATATTTTCATTACTCCAATGGATGGTAGCCTTGTCATTACAGAAGGTAGTCTATTGTCGAGATTTTTGTCACTCCAACGGATGGTATCCTTGTCATTATGGAAGTTAGTATTTTGGCGAGATTTTTCTTACTCCACAGGAAGGTAGCCTTGTCATTATGTAATGTAGTTTGTTGTCTAGATTTTTGTTACTCCAATGGATGGTAGCCTTGTCATTATTGAAGGTAGACTGTTATCGAGATTTTTATTACTCTAATGGATGGTAGCCTTGTCATAATGGAAGGTAATTTGTTGTCAAGATTTTTGTTACTCCAATGGATGGTAGCCTTGTCATTATTGAAGGTAGACTGTTGTCGAGATTTTTATTACTCTAATGGATGGTAGCCTTGTCATAATGGAAGGTAGTTTGTTGTCAAGATTTTTGTTACTCCAACGGATGGTAGCATTATCATTATGGAAGGTAGTGTGTTGTCGAAATATTTGTTACTCCAATGGATGGTAGCCTAGTCATTATGGATGGTAGTTTGTTGTCGAGATTTTTGTTACTCCAATGGATAGTAGGCTTTTCATTATGGAAGGTAGTCTGTTGTCGATATTTTTGTTACTCCAATGGATGGTAGCCTTATCATTATGGAAGGTAGTCTATTGTCGAGATTTTTGTCACTCCAAAGGATGGTAGCCTTGTCATTATGGAAGGTAGTCTGTTGTCGCTATTTTTGTTAGTCCAATGGATGGTAGCCTTGTCATTATGGAAGGTAGTCTATTATCGAGATTTTTGGCACGCCAATGGATGGTAGCCTTGTCATTATGGAAGGTAGTCTATTGGCGAGATTTTTGTTACTCCAATGCATGGTAGCCTTGTCATTATGGAAGGTAGTCGCTTGTTGATATTTTCATTACTCCAATAGATGTTAGCCTTGTCATTATGGAAGGTAGTTTGTTGTCAAGATTTTTGTTACTCCAATGGATGGTAGCCTTGTCATTATGGAAGGTAGTCTATTGTCGAGATTTTTGTTACTCCAATGGATGGTAGCGTTGTCATTATGGAAAGTAGACTGTTGTCGAGATTTTTGTTACTACAATGTATGGTAGCCTTGTCATTGTGAAAGGTAGTTTGTTGTCAAGATTTTTGTTATTACAATGTATGGTAGCCTTGTCATTATAGAATGTAATCTCTTGTTGATATTTTCATTACTCCAATGGATGGTAGCCTAGTCATTATGAAAGGTAGTCTATTGTTGAGATTTTTGTTGCTCCAATGGATGGTAGACTTGTCATTATGGAAGGTTGTCTGTTGTCGAGATTTTTGTTACTCCAATGGATGGTAGCGTTGTCATTATGGAAAGTAGACTGTTGTCAAGATTTTTGTTACTACAATGTATGGTAGCCTTGTCATTGTGAAAGGTAGTTTGTTGTCGAGATTTTTGTTATTACAATGTATGGTAGCCTTGTCATTATAGAAGGTAGTCTCTTGTTGATGTTTTCATTACTCCAATGGATGGTAGCCTAGTCATTATGGAAGGTAGTCTATTGTCGAGATTTTTGTCACTCCAAAGGATGGTATCCTTGTCATTATGGAAGTTAGTATTTTGGCGAGATTTTTCTTACTCCACAGGATGGTAGCCTTGTCATTATGGAAGGCAGTTTGTTGTCGAGATTTTTGTTACTCCAATGGATGGTAGCCTTGTCATTATTGAAGGTAGACTGTTGTCGAGATTTTTGTTACTCCAATGGATAATAGCCTTGTCATTAGGGAAGGTAGTCTGTTGTCGAGATTTTGTTACTCCAATGGATGGTAGCCTTGTCATTATGGAAGGTAGTCTATTGTCGAGATTTTTGTCACTCCAAAGGATGGTAGCCTTGTCATTATGGAAGGTAGTCTGTTGTCGATATTTTCATTACTCCAATGGATGGTAGCCTTGTCATTACAGAAGGTAGTCTATTGTCGAGATTTTTGTCACTCCAACGGATGGTATCCTTGTCATTATGGAAGTTAGTATTTTGGCGAGATTTTTCTTACTCCACAGGAAGGTAGCCTTGTCATTATGTAATGTAGTTTGTTGTCTAGATTTTTGTTACTCCAATGGATGGTAGCCTTGTCATTATTGAAGGTAGACTGTTATCGAGATTTTTATTACTCTAATGGATGGTAGCCTTGTCATAATGGAAGGTAATTTGTTGTCAAGATTTTTGTTACTCCAATGGATGGTAGCCTTGTCATTATTGAAGGTAGACTGTTGTCGAGATTTTTATTACTCTAATGGATGGTAGCCTTGTCATAATGGAAGGTAGTTTGTTGTCAAGATTTTTGTTACTCCAACGGATGGTAGCATTATCATTATGGAAGGTAGTGTGTTGTCGAAATATTTGTTACTCCAATGGATGGTAGCCTAGTCATTATGGATGGTAGTTTGTTGTCGAGATTTTTGTTACTCCAATGGATAGTAGGCTTTTCATTATGGAAGGTAGTCTGTTGTCGATATTTTTGTTACTCCAATGGATGGTAGCCTTATCATTATGGAAGGTAGTCTATTGTCGAGATTTTTGTCACTCCAAAGGATGGTAGCCTTGTCATTATGGAAGGTAGTCTGTTGTCGCTATTTTTGTTAGTCCAATGGATGGTAGCCTTGTCATTATGGAAGGTAGTCTATTATCGAGATTTTTGGCACGCCAATGGATGGTAGCCTTGTCATTATGGAAGGTAGTCTATTGGCGAGATTTTTGTTACTCCAATGCATGGTAGCCTTGTCATTATGGAAGGTAGTCGCTTGTTGATATTTTCATTACTCCAATAGATGTTAGCCTTGTCATTATGGAAGGTAGTTTGTTGTCAAGATTTTTGTTACTCCAATGGATGGTAGCCTTGTCATTATGGAAGGTAGTCTATTGTCGAGATTTTTGTTACTCCAATGGATGGTAGCGTTGTCATTATGGAAAGTAGACTGTTGTCGAGATTTTTGTTACTACAATGTATGGTAGCCTTGTCATTGTGAAAGGTAGTTTGTTGTCAAGATTTTTGTTATTACAATGTATGGTAGCCTTGTCATTATAGAATGTAATCTCTTGTTGATATTTTCATTACTCCAATGGATGGTAGCCTAGTCATTATGAAAGGTAGTCTATTGTTGAGATTTTTGTTGCTCCAATGGATGGTAGACTTGTCATTATGGAAGGTTGTCTGTTGTCGAGATTTTTGTTACTCCAATGGATGGTAGCGTTGTCATTATGGAAAGTAGACTGTTGTCAAGATTTTTGTTACTACAATGTATGGTAGCCTTGTCATTGTGAAAGGTAGTTTGTTGTCGAGATTTTTGTTATTACAATGTATGGTAGCCTTGTCATTATAGAAGGTAGTCTCTTGTTGATGTTTTCATTACTCCAATGGATGGTAGCCTAGTCATTATGGAAGGTAGTCTATTGTCGAGATTTTTGTCACTCCAAAGGATGGTATCCTTGTCATTATGGAAGTTAGTATTTTGGCGAGATTTTTCTTACTCCACAGGATGGTAGCCTTGTCATTATGGAAGGCAGTTTGTTGTCGAGATTTTTGTTACTCCAATGGATGGTAGCCTTGTCATTATTGAAGGTAGACTGTTGTCGAGATTTTTATTACTCTAATGGATGGTAGCCTTGTCATAATGGAAGGTAGTTTGTTCTCAAGATTTTTATTACTCCAACGGATGGTAGCATTATCATTATGGAAGGTAGTGTGTTGTCGAAATCTTTGTTACTCCAATGGATGGTAGCCTAGTCATTATGGATGGTAGTTTGTTGTCGAGATTTTTGTTACTCTAATGGATAGTAGGCTTTTCATTATGGAAGGAAGTCTGTTGTCGATATTAATGTTACTCCAATGGATGGTAGGCTAGTCATTATGGATGGTAGTTTGTTGTCGAAACTTTTGTTACTCCAATGGATATGAGGCTTTTCATTATGGAAGGTAGTCTGTTGTCAATATTAATGTTAATCCAATGGATGGTAGCCTTATCATTATGGAAGGTAGTCTATTGTTGAGATTTTTGTCACTCCAAAGGATGGTAGCCTTGTCATTATGGAAGGTAGTTTATTGTCGAGATTTTTGTCACTCTAATGGATGTTAGCCTTGTCATTATGGAAGGTTGTCTATTGGCGAGATTTTTGTTTCTCCAATGGATGGTAGCCTTGTCATTATTGAAGGTAGTTTGTTGTCGAGATTTTTGTTACTCCAATGGATAATAGCCTTGTCATTAGGGAAGGTAGTCTGTTGTCGAGATTTTGTTACTCCAATGGATGGTAGCCTTGTCATTATGGAAGGTAGTCTATTGTCGAGATTTTTGTCACTCCAAAGGATGGTAGCCTTGTCATTATGGAAGGTAGTCTGTTGTCGATATTTTCATTACTCCAATGGATGGTAGCCTTGTCATTACAGAATGTAGTCTATTGTCGAGATTTTTGTCACTCCAACGGATGGTATCCTTGTCATTATGGAAGTTAGTATTTTGGCGAGATTTTTCTTACTCCACAGGATGGTAGCCTTGTCATTATGGAATGTAGTTTGTTGTCGAGATTTTTGTTACTCCAATGGATGGTAGCCTTGTCATTATTGAAGGTAGACTGTTATCGAGATTTTTATTACTCTAATGGATGGTAGCTTTGTCATAATGGAAGGTAATTTGTTGTCAAGATTTTTGTTACTCCAATGGATGGTAGCCTTGTCATTATTGAAGGTAGACTGTTGTCGAGATTTTTATTACTCTAATGGATGGTAGCCTTGTCATAATGGAAGGTAGTTTGTTGTCAAGATTTTTGTTACTCCAACGGATGGTAGCATTATCATTATGGAAGGTAGTGTGTTGTCGAAATATTTGTTACTCCAATGGATGGTAGCCTAGTCATTATGGATGGTAGTTTGTTGTCGAGATTTTTGTTACTCCAATGGATAGTTGGCTATTCATTATGGAAGGTAGTCTGTTGTCGATATTTTTGTTACTCCAATGGATGGTAGCCTTATCATTATGGAAGGTAGTCTATTGTCGAGATTTTTGTCACTCCAAAGGATGGTAGCCTTGTCATTATGGAAGGTAGTCTGTTGTCGATATTTTTGTTAGTCCAATGGATGGTAGCCTTGTCATTATGCAAGGTAGTCTATTATCGAGATTTTTGGCACACCAATGGATGGTAGCCTTGTCATTATGGAAGGTAGTCTATTGGCGAGATTTTTGTTACTCCAATGCATGGTAGCCTTGTCATTATGGAAGGTAGTCGCTTGTTGATATTTTCATTACTCCAATAGATGTTAGCCTTGTCATTATGGAAGGTAGTTTGTTGTCAAGATTTTTGTTACTCCAATGGATGGTAGCCTTGTCATTATGGAAGGTAGTCTATTGTCGAGATTTTTGTTACTCCAATGGATGGTAGCGTTGTCATTATGGAAAGTAGACTGTTGTCGAGATTTTTGTTACTACAATGTATGGTAGCCTTGTCATTGTGAAAGGTAGTTTGTTGTCAAGATTTTTGTTATTACAATGTATGGTAGCCTTGTCATTATAGAATGTAATCTCTTGTTGATATTTTCATTACTCCAATGGATGGTAGCCTGGTCATTATGAAAGGTAGTCTATTGTTGAGATTTTTGTTGCTCCAATGGATGGTAGACTTGTCATTATGGAAGGTTGTCTGTTGTCGAGATTTTTGTTACTCCAATGGATGGTAGCGTTGTCATTATGGAAAGTAGACTGTTGTCAAGATTTTTGTTACTACAATGTATGGTAGCCTTGTCATTGTGAAAGGTAGTTTGTTGTCGAGATTTTTGTTATTACAATGTATGGTAGCCTTGTCATTATTGAAGGTAGTCTCTTGTTGATGTTTTCATTACTCCAATGGATGGTAGCCTAGTCATTATGGAAGGTAGTCTATTGTCGAGATTTTTGTCACTCCAAAGGATGGTATCCTTGTCATTATGGAAGTTAGTATTTTGGCGAGATTTTTCTTACTCCACAGGATGGTAGCCTTGTCATTATGGAAGGCAGTTTGTTGTCGAGATTTTTGTTACTCCAATGGATGGTAGCCTTGTCATTATTGAAGGTAGACTGTTGTCGAGATTTTTATTACTCTAATGGATGGTAGCCTTGTCATAATGGAAGGTAGTTTGTTGTCAAGATTTTTATTACTCCAACGGATGGTAGCATTATCATTATGGAAGGTAGTGTGTTGTCGAAATCTTTGTTACTCCAATGGATGGTAGCCTAGTCATTATGGAAGGTAGTTTGTTGTCAAGATTTTTGTTACTCCAATGGATATGAGGCTTTTCATTATGGAAGGAAGTCTGTTGTCGATATTAATGTTACTCCAATGGATGGTAGCCTTATCATTATGGAAGGTAGTCCATTGTCGAGATTTTTGTGACTCCAAAGGATGGTATCCTTGTCATTATGGAAGGTAGTCTATTGTCGAGATTTTTGTCACTCTAATGGATGATAGCCTTGTCATTATGGAAGGTTGTCTATTGGCGATATTTTTGTTTCTCCAATGGATGGTAGCCTTGTCATTATTGAAGGTAGTTTGTTGTCGAGATTTTTGTTACTCCAATGGATAATAGCCTTGTCATTAGGGAAGGTAGTCTGTTGTCGAGATTTTGTTACACCAATGGATGGTAGCCTTGTCATTATGGAAGGTAGTCTATTGTCGAGATTTTTGTCACTCTAAAGGATGGTAGCCTTGTCATTATGGAAGGTAGTCTGTTGTCGATATTTTTATTACTCCAATGGATGGTAGCCTTGTCATTACAGAAGGTAGTCTGTTGTCGATATTTTTATTACTCCCACGGATGGTATCCTTGTCATTATGGAAGTTAGTATTTTGGCGAGATTTATCTTACTCCACAGGATGGTAGCCTTGTCATTATGGAATGTAGTTTGTTGTCGAGATTTTTGTTACTCCAATGGATGGTAGCCTTGTCATTATTGAAGGTAGACTGTTGTCGAGATTTTTATTACTCTAATGGATGGTAGCCTTGTCATAATGGAAGGTAGTTTGTTGTCAAGATTTTTGTTACTCCAACGGATGGTATCCTTGTCATTATGGAAGTTAGTATTTTGGCGAGATTTTTCTTACTCCATAGGATGGTAGCCTTGTCATTATGGAAGGTAGTTTGTTGTCGAGATTTTTGTTACTCCAATGGATGGTAGCCTTGTCATTATTGAAGGTAGACTGTTGTCGAGATTTTTATTACTCTAATGGATGGTAGCCTTGTCATAATGGAAGGTAGTTTGTTGTCAAGATTTTTGTTACTCCAACGGATGGTAGCATTCTCAATATGGAAGGTAGTGTGTTGTCGAAATCTTTGTTACTCCAATGGATGGTAGCCTAGTCATTATGGATGGTAGTTTGTTGTCGAGATTTTTGTTACTCTAATGGATATTAGGCTTTTCATTATGGAAGGTAGTCTGTTGTCGATATTTTTGTCACTCCAACGGATGGTATCCTTGTCATTATGGAAGTTAGTATTTTGGCGAGATTTTTCTTACTCCACAGGATGGTAGCCTTGTCATTATGGAAGGTAGTTTGTTGTCGAGATTTTTGTTACTCTAATGGATGGTAGCCTTGTCATTATTGAAGGTAGACTGTTGTCGATATTTTTATTACTCTAATGGATGGTAGCCTTATCATTATGGAAGGTAGTCTATTGTCGAGATTTTTGTCACTCCAAAGGATGGTAGCCTTGTCATTATGGAAGGTAGTCTATTGTCGAGATTTTTGTCACTCTAATGGATGATAGCCTTGTCATTATGGAAGGCTGTCTGTTGGCGAGATTTTTGTTTCTCCAATGGATGGTAGCCTTGTCATTATTGAAGGTAGTTTGTTGTCGAGATTTTCGTTACTCCAATGGATAATAGCCTTGTCATTAGGGAAGGTAGTCTGTTGTCGAGATTTTGTTACTCCAATGGATGGTAGCCTTGTCATTATGGAAGGTAGTCTATTGTCGAGATTTTTGTCACTCCAAAGGATGGTAGCCTTGTCATTATGGAAGGTAGTCTATTGTCGATATTTTTATTACTCCAATGGATGGTAGCCTGGTCATTATGGAAGGTAGTCTATTGTTGAGATTTTTGTCACTCCAACGGATGGTATCCTTGTCATTATGGAAGTTAGTATTTTGGCGAGATTTTTCTTACACCATAGGATGGTAGCCTTGTCATTATGGAATGTAGTTTGTTGTCCAGATTTTTGTTACTCCAATGGATGGTAGCCTTGTCATTATTGAAGGTAGACTGTTGTCGAGATTTTTATTACTCTAATGGATGGTAGCCTTGTCATAATGGAAGGTAGTTTGTTGTCAACATTTTTGTTACTCCAACGGATGGTAGCATTATCATTATGGAAGGTAGTGTGTTGTCGAAATCTTTGTTACTCCAATGGATGGTAGCCTAGTCATTATGGATGGTAGTTTGTTGTCCAGATTTTTGTTACTCCAATGGATAGTAGGCTTTTCATTATGGAAGGTAGTCTGTTGTCGATATTTTTGTTACTCCAATGGATGGTAGCCTTATCATGATGGAAGGTAGTCTATTGTCGAGATTTTTGTCACTCCAAAGGATGATAGCCTTGTCATTATGGAAGGTAGTCTGTTGTCGATATTTTTGTTAGTCCAATGGATGGTAGCCCTGTCATTATGGAAGGTAGTATATTGTCGAGATTTTTGGCACTCCAATGGATGGTAGCCTTGTCATTATGGAAGGTAGTCTATTGGCGAGTTTTTTGTTACTCCAATGCATGGTACCTCGTCATTATGGAAGGTAGTCGCTTGTTGATATTTTCATTACTCCAATGGATGTTAGCCTTGTCATTATGGAAGGTAGTTTGTTGTCAAGATTTTTGTTACTCCAATGGATGGTAGCCTTGTAATTATGGAAGGTAGTCTGTTGTCGATATTTTTGTTACTCCAATGGATGGTAGCCTTATCATTATGGAAGGTAGTCTATTGTCGAGATTTTTGTCACTCCAAAGGATGGTAGCCTTGTCATTATGGAAGGTAGTCTATTGTCGAGATTTTTGTTAGTCCAATGGATGGTAGCCTTGTCATTATGGAAGGTAGTCTATTGTCGAGATTTTTGGAACTCCAATGGATGGTAGCCTTGTCATTATGGAAGGTAGTTTGTTGTCAAGATTTTTGTTACTCCAATGGATGGTAGCCTTGTCATTATGGAAGGTAGACTATTGTCGAGATTTTTGTTA
Source organism: Vicia faba (assembly GCA_948472305.1). Lineage (NCBI taxonomy): Eukaryota > Viridiplantae > Streptophyta > Magnoliopsida > Fabales > Fabaceae > Vicia > Vicia faba. Next base: position 561,301,799 of record OX451739.1, read on the forward strand.
CTCCAATGGATGGTAGCATTGTCATTATGGAAAGTAGACTGTTGTCGAGATTTTTGTTACTATAATGTATGGCAGCCTTGTCATTGTGAAAGGTTGCCTGTTGTCGAGATTTTTGTTATTACAATGTATGGTAGCGTTGTCATTATGGAAAGTAGACTGTTGTCGAGATTTTTGTTACTACAATGTATGGTAGCCTTGTCATTGTGAAAGGTAGTTTGTTATCGAGATTTTTGTTATTACAATGTATGGTAGCCTTGTCATTATAGAATGTAGTCTCTTGTTGATATTTTCATTACTCCAATGGATGGTAGCCTAGTCCTTATGGAAGGTAGTCTATTGTCGAGATTTTTGTTACTCCAATGGATGGTAGCCTTGTCATTATGGAAGGTTGTCTGTTGTCGAGATTTTTGTTACTCCAATGGATGGTAGCGTTGTCATTATGGAAAGTAGACTGTTGTCGAGATTTTTGTTACTACAATGTATGGTAGCCTTGTCATTGTGAAAGGTAGTTTATTGTCGAGATTTTTGTTATTACAATGTATGGTAGCCTTGTCATTATAGAATGTAGTCTCTTGTTGATATTATCATTACTCTAATGGATGGTAGCCTAGTCATTATGAAAGGTAGTCTATTGTCGAGATTTTTGTTGCTCCAATGGATGGTAGCCTTGTTATTATGGAAGGTTGTCTGTTGTCGAGATTTTTGTTACTCCAATGGATGGTAGCGTTGTCATTATGGAAAGTAGACTATTGTCGAGATTTTTGTTACTACAATGTATGGTAGCCTTGTCATTGTGAAAGGTTGTCTGTTGTCGGGATTTTTGTTATTACAATGTATGGTAGCGTTGTCATTATGGAAAGTAGATTGTTGTCGTGATTTTTGTTACTACAATGTATGGTAGCCTTGTCATTGTGAAAGGTAGTTTGTTGTCGATATTTTTGTTATTACAATGTATGGTAGCCTTGTCATTATAGAAGGTAGTCTCTTGTTGATATTTTCATTACTCCAATGGATGGTAGCCTTGTCATTATGGAAGCTAGTCTATTGTCGAGATTTTTGTTACTCCAATGGATGGTAGTGTTGTCATTATGGAAAGTAGATTGTTGTCGAGATTTTTGTTACTACAATGCATGGTAGCATTGTCATTATGGAAAGTAGACGGTTGTCGAGATTTTTGTTACTACCATGTATGGTAGCCTTGTCATTGTGAAAGGTAGTTTATTGTCGAGATTTTTGTTACTCCAATGGATGGTAGCGTTGTCATTATGGAAAGTAGACTATTGTCGAGATTTTTGTTACTATAATGTATGGTAGCCTTGTCATTGTGAAAGGTAGTTTGTTGTCGAGATTTTTGTTATTACAATGTATGGTAGCCTTGTCATTATAGAATGTAGTCTCTTGTTGATATTTTCATTACTCCAATGGATGGTAGCCTTGTCATTATTGAAGGTAGTCTATTGTCGAGATTTTTGTTACTCCAATGGATGGTAACCTTGTCATTGTGAAAGGTTGTCTGTTGTCGAGATTTTTGTTATTACAATGTATGGTAGCGTTGTCATTATGGAAAGTAGACTGTTGTCGAGATTTTTGTTACTACAATGTATGGTAGCCTTGTCATTGTGAAAGGTAGTTTGTTATCGAGATTTTTGTTATTACAATGTATGGTAGCCTTGTCATTATAGAATGTAGTCTCTTGTTGATATTTTCATTACTCCAATGGATGGTAGCCTAGTCCTTATGGAAGGTAGTCTATTGTCGAGATTTTTGTTACTCCAATGGATGGTAGCCTTGTCATTATGGAAGGTTGTCTGTTGTCGAGATTTTTGTTACTCCAATGGATGGTAGCGTTGTCATTATGGAAAGTAGACTGTTGTCGAGATTTTTGTTACTACAATGTATGGTAGCCTTGTCATTGTGAAAGGTAGTTTATTGTCGAGATTTTTGTTATTACAATGTATGGTAGCCTTGTCATTATAGAATGTAGTCTCTTGTTGATATTATCATTACTCTAATGGATGGTAGCCTAGTCATTATGAAAGGTAGTCTATTGTCGAGATTTTTGTTGCTCCAATGGATGGTAGCCTTGTTATTATGGAAGGTTGTCTGTTGTCGAGATTTTTGTTACTCCAATGGATGGTAGCGTTGTCATTATGGAAAGTAGACTATTGTCGAGATTTTTGTTACTACAATGTATGGTAGCCTTGTCATTGTGAAAGGTTGTCTGTTGTCGGGATTTTTGTTATTACAATGTATGGTAGCGTTGTCATTATGGAAAGTAGATTGTTGTCGTGATTTTTGTTACTACAATGTGTGGTAGCCTTGTCATTGTGAAAGGTAGTTTGTTGTCGATATTTTTGTTATTACAATGTATGGTAGCCTTGTCATTATAGAAGGTAGTCTCTTGTTGATATTTTCATTACTCCAATGGATGGTAGCCTTGTCATTATGGAAGCTAGTCTATTGTCGAGATTTTTGTTACTCCAATGGATGGTAGTGTTGTCATTATGGAAAGTAGATTGTTGTCGAGATTTTTGTTACTACAATGCATGGTAGCATTGTCATTATGGAAAGTAGACGGTTGTCGAGATTTTTGTTACTACCATGTATGGTAGCCTTGTCATTGTGAAAGGTAGTTTATTGTCGAGATTTTTGTTACTCCAATGGATGGTAGCGTTGTCATTATGGAAAGTAGACTATTGTCGAGATTTTTGTTACTATAATGTATGGTAGCCTTGTCATTGTGAAAGGTAGTTTGTTGTCGAGATTTTTGTTATTACAATGTATGGTAGCCTTGTCATTATAGAATGTAGTCTCTTGTTGATATTTTCATTACTCCAATGGATGGTAGCCTTGTCATTATTGAAGGTAGTCTATTGTCGAGATTTTTGTTACTCCAATGGATGGTAACCTTGTCATTATGGAAGGTTGTCTGTTGTCGAGATTTTTGTTACTCCAATGGATGGTAGCGTTGTCATTATCGAAAGTAGACTGTTGTCGAGATTTTTGTTACTACAATGTATGGTAGCCTTGTCATTGTGAAAGGTAGTTTGTTGTCGAGATTTTTGTTATTATAATGTATGGTAGCCTTGTCATTATAGAATGTAGTCTCTTGTTGATATTTTCATTACTCCAATGGATGGTAGCCTTGTCATTATGGAAGGTAGTCTATTGTCGAGATTTTTGTTACTCCAATGGATGGTAGCGTTGTCATTATGGAAAGTAGATTGTTGTCGAGATTTTTGTTACTACAATGTATGGTAGCCTTGTCATTTTGAAAGGTAGTTTGTTGTCGAGATTTTTTTTATTATAATGTATGGTAGCCTTGTCATATAGAATGTAGTATCTTGTTGATATTTTCATTACTCCAATGGATGGTAGCCTAGTCATTATGGAAGGTAGTCTATTGTCGAGATTTTTGTTACTCCAATGGATGGTAGCCTTGTCATTATGGAAGGTTGTCTGTTGTCGAGATTTTTGTTACTCCAATGGATGGTAACGTTGTCATTATGGAAAGTAGACTATTGTCGAGATTTTTGTTACTACAATGAATGGTAGCCTTGTCATTGTGAAAGGTAGTCTCTTGTTGATATTTTCATTACTCCAATGCATGATAGCCTTGTCATTATGGAAGGTAGTCTCTTGTTGATATTTTCATTACTCCAATGGATGGTAGCCTTGTCATTATGGAAGGTAGTTTGTTGTCAAGATTTTTGTTACTCCAATGGATGGTAGCCTTGTCATTATGGAAGGTAGACTATTGTCGAGATTTTTGTTACTCCAATGGATGGTAGCATTGTCATTATGGAAAGTAGACTGTTGTCGAGATTTTTGTTACTATAATGTATGGCAGCCTTGTCATTGTGAAAGGTTGTCTGTTGTCGAGATTTTTGTTATTACAATGTATGGTAGCGTTGTCATTATGGAAAGTAGACTGTTGTCGAGATTTTTGTTACTACAATGTATGGTAGCCTTGTCATTGTGAAAGGTAGTTTGTTGTCGAGATTTTTGTTATTACAATGTATGGTAGCCTTGTCATTATAGAAGGTAGTCTCTTGTTGATATTTTCATTACTCCAATGGATGGTAGCCTAGTCATTATGGAAGGTAGTCTATTGTCGAGATTTTTGTTACTCCAATGGAGGGTAGCCTTTGTCATTGTGGAAGGTTGTCTGTTGTCGAGATTTTTGTTACTCCAGTGGATGGTAGCGTTGTCATTATGGAAAGTAGACTGTTGTCGAGATTTTTGTTACTCCAATGGAGGGTAGCCTTTGTCATTATGGAAGGTAGTCTATTGTCGAGATTTTTGTTACTCCAATGGATGGTAGTGTTGTCATTATGGAAAGTAGATTGTTGTCGAGATATTTGTTACTACAATGTATGGTAGCCTTGTCATTTTGAAAGGTAGTTTGTTTTCGAGATTTTTGTTATTACAATGTATGGTAGCCTTGTCATTATAGAATGTAGTCTCTTGTTGATATTTTCATTACTCCAATGGATGGTAGCCTAGTCATTATGGAAGGTAGTCTATTGTCGAGATTTTTTTTACTCCAATGGATGGTAGCCATGTCATTATGGAAGGTTGTCTGTTGTCGAGATTTTTGTTACTCCAATGGATGGTAACGTTGTCATTATGGAAAGTAGACTATTGTCGAGATTTTTGTTACTACAATGTATGGTAGCCTTGTCATTGTGAAAGGTAGTCTCTTGTTGATATTTTCATTACTCCAATGCATGATAGCCTTGTCATTATGGAAGGTAGTCTCTTGTTGATATTTTCATTACTCCAATGGAGGGTAGCCTTGTCATTATGGAAGGTAGTTTGTTGTCAAGATTTTTGTTACTCCAATGGATGGTAGCCTTGTCATTATGGAAGGTAGTCTATTGTCGAGATTTTTGTTACTTCAATGGATGGTAGCATTGTCATTATGGAAAGTAGACTGTTGTCGATATTTTTGTTACTATAATGTATGGTAGCCTTGTCATTGTGAAAGGTAGTTTGTTGTCGAGATTTTTGTTATTACAATGTATGGTAGCCTTGTCATTATAGAAGGTAGTCTCTTGTTGATATTTTCATTACTCCAATGGATGGTAGCCAAGTCATTATGGAAGGTAGTCTATTATCGAGATTTTTGTTACTCCTATGGAGGGTAGCCTTTGTCATTGTGGAAGGTTGTTTGTTGTCGAGATTTTTGTTACTCCAATGGATGGTAGCATTGTCATTATGGAAAGTAGACGGTTGTCGAGATTTTTGTTACTACCATGTATGGTAGCCTTGTCATTGTGAAAGGTAGTTTATTGTCGAGATTTTTGTTACTCCAATGGATGGTAGCATTGTCATTATGGAAAGTAGACTATTGTCGAGATTTTTGTTACTACAATGTATGGTAGCCTTGTCATTGTGAAAGGTAGTTTGTTGTCGAGATTTTTGTTATTACAATGTATGCTAGCCTTGTCATTATAGAATGTAGTCTCTTGTTGATATTTTCATTACTCCAATGGATGGTAGCCTTGTCATTATTGAAGGTAGTCTATTGTCGAGATTTTTGTTACTCCAATGGATGGTAGCCTTGTCATTATGGAAGGTTGTCTGTTGTCGAGATTTTTGTTACTCCAATGGATGGTAGCCTTGTCATTGTGAAAGGTAGTTTGTTGTCGAGATTTTTGTTATTACAATGTATGGTAGCCTTGTCATTATAGAATGTAGTCTCTTGTTGATATTTTCATTACTCCAATGGATGGTAGCCTTGTCATTATTGAAGGTAGTCTATTGTCGAGATTTTTGTTACTCCAATGGATGGTAACCTTGTCATTATGGAAGGTTGTCTGTTGTCGAGATTTTTGTTACTCCAATGGATGGTAGCGTTGTCATTATCGAAAGTAGACTGTTGTCGAGATTTTTGTTACTACAATGTATGGTAGCCTTGTCATTGTGAAAGGTAGTTTGTTGTCGAGATTTTTGTTATTATAATGTATGGTAGCCTTGTCATTATAGAATGTAGTCTCTTGTTGATATTATCATTACTCCAATAGATGGTAGCCTAGTCATTATGAAAGGTAGTGTATTGTCGAGATTTTTGTTGCTCCAATGGATGGTAGCCTTGTCATTATGGAAGGTTGTCTGTTGTCGAGATTTTTGTTACTCCAATGGATGGTAGCATTGTCATTATTGAAAGTAGACTGTTGTCGAGATTTTTGTTACTACAATGTATGGTAGCCTTGTCATTGTGAAAGGTTGTCTGTGTCGAGATTTTTGTTATTACAATGTATGGTAGCGTTGTCATTATGGAAAGTAGAATGTTGTCGAGATTTTTGTTACTACAATGTATGGTAGCCTTGTCATTGTGAAAGGTAGTTTGTTGTCGAGATTTTTGTTATTGCAATGTATGGTAGCCTTGTCATTATAGAAGGTAGTCTCTTGCTGATATTTTCATTACTCCAATGGATGGTAGCCTTGTCATTATGGAAGGTAGTCTATTGTCGAGATTTTTGTTACTCCAATGGATGGTAGCGTTGTCATTATGGAAAGTAGATTGTTGTCGAGATTTTTGTTACTACAATGTATGGTAGCCTTGTCATTTTGAAAGGTAGTTTGTTGTCGAGATTTTTTTTATTATAATGTATGGTAGCCTTGTCATATAGAATGTAGTATCTTGTTGATATTTTCATTACTCCAATGGATGGTAGCCTAGTCATTATGGAAGGTAGTCTATTGTCGAGATTTTTGTTACTCCAATGGATGGTAGCCTTGTCATTATGGAAGGTTGTCTGTTGTCGAGATTTTTGTTACTCCAATGGATGGTAACGTTGTCATTATGGAAAGTAGACTATTGTCGAGATTTTTGTTACTACAATGAATGGTAGCCTTGTCATTGTGAAAGGTAGTCTCTTGTTGATATTTTCATTACTCCAATGCATGATAGCCTTGTCATTATGGAAGGTAGTCTCTTGTTGATATTTTCATTACTCCAATGGATGGTATCCTTGTCATTATGGAAGGTAGTTTGTTGTCAAGATTTTTGTTACTCCAATGGATGGTAGCCTTGTCATTATGGAAGGTAGACTATTGTCGAGATTTTTGTTACTCCAATGGATGGTAGCATTGTCATTATGGAAAGTAGACTGTTGTCGAGATTTTTGTTACTATAATGTATGGCAGCCTTGTCATTGTGAAAGGTTGTCTGTTGTCGAGATTTTTGTTATTACAATGTATGGTAGCGTTGTCATTATGGAAAGTAGACTGTTGTCGAGATTTTTGTTACTACAATGTATGGTAGCCTTGTCATTGTGAAAGGTAGTTTGTTGTCGAGATTTTTGTTATTACAATGTATGGTAGCCTTGTCATTATAGAAGGTAGTCTCTTGTTGATATTTTCATTACTCCAATGGATGGTAGCCTAGTCATTATGGAAGGTAGTCTATTGTCGAGATTTTTGTTACTCCAATGGAGGGTAGCCTTTGTCATTGTGGAAGGTTGTCTGTTGTCGAGATTTTTGTTACTCCAGTGGATGGTAGCGTTGTCATTATGGAAAGTAGACTGTTGTCGAGATTTTTGTTACTCCAATGGAGGGTAGCCTTTGTCATTATGGAAGGTAGTCTATTGTCGAGATTTTTGTTACTCCAATGGATGGTAGTGTTGTCATTATGGAAAGTAGATTGTTGTCGAGATTTTTGTTACTACAATGTATGGTAGCCTTGTCATTTTGAAAGGTAGTTTGTTTTCGAGATTTTTGTTATTACAATGTATGGTAGCCTTGTCATTATAGAATGTAGTCTCTTGTTGATATTTTAATTACTCCAATGGATGGTAGCCTAGTCATTATGGAAGGTAGTCTATTGTCGAGATTTTTTTTACTCCAATGGATGGTAGCCATGTCATTATGGAAGGTTGTCTGTTGTCGAGATTTTTGTTACTCCAATGGATGGTAACATTGTCATTATGGAAAGTAGACTATTGTCGAGATTTTTGTTACTACAATGTATGGTAGCCTTGTCATTGTGAAAGGTAGTCTCTTGTTGATATTTTCATTACTCCAATGCATGATAGCCTTGTCATTATGGAAGGTAGTCTCTTGTTGATATTTTCATTACTCCAATGGAGGGTAGCCTTGTCATTATGGAAGGTAGTTTGTTGTCAAGATTTTTGTTACTCCAATGGATGGTAGCCTTGTCATTATGGAAGGTAGTCTATTGTCGAGATTTTTGTTACTTCAATGGATGGTAGCATTGTCATTATGGAAAGTAGACTGTTGTCGATATTTTTGTTACTATAATGTATGGTAGCCTTGTCATTGTGAAAGGTAGTTTGTTGTCGAGATTTTTGTTATTACAATGTATGGTAGCCTTGTCATTATAGAAGGTAGTCTCTTGTTGATATTTTCATTACTCCAATGGATGGTAGCCAAGTCATTATGGAAGGTAGTCTATTATCGAGATTTTTGTTACTCCTATGGAGGGTAGCCTTTGTCATTGTGGAAGGTTGTTTGTTGTCGAGATTTTTGTTACTCCAATGGATGGTAGCATTGTCATTATGGAAAGTAGACGGTTGTCGAGATTTTTGTTACTACCATGTATGGTAGCCTTGTCATTGTGAAAGGTAGTTTATTGTCGAGATTTTTGTTACTCCAATGGATGGTAGCGTTGTCATTATGGAAAGTAGACTATTTTCGAGATTTTTGTTACTACAATGTATGGTAGCCTTGTCATTGTGAAAGGTATTTTGTTGTCGAGATTTTTGTTATTACAATGTATGCTAGCCTTGTCATTATATAATGTAGTCTCTTGTTGATATTTTCATTACTCCAATGGATGGTAGCCTTGTCATTATTGAAGGTAGTCTATTGTCGAGATTTTTGTTACTCCAATGGATGGTAGCCTTGACATTATGGAAGGTTGTCTGTTGTCGAGATTTTTGTTACTCCAATGGATGGTAGCGTTGTCATTGTGAAAGGTAGTTTGTTGTCGAGATTTTTGTTATTACAATGTATGGTAGCCTTGTCATTGTGAAAGGTAGTTTGTTGTCGAGATTTTTGTTATTATAATGTATGGTAGCCTTGTCATTATAGAATGTAGTCTCTTGTTGATATTATCATTACTCCAATGGATGGTAGCCTAGTCATTATGAAAGGTAGTGTATTGTCGAGATTTTTGTTGCTCCAATGGATGGTAGCCTTGTCATTATGGAAGGTTGTCTGTTGTCGAGATTTTTGTTACTCCAATGGATGGTAGCATTGTCATTATGGAAAGTAGACTGTTGTCGAGATTTTTGTTACTACAATGTATGGTAGCCTTGTCATTGTGAAAGGTTGTCTGTTGTCGAGATTTTTGTTATTAGAGTGTATGGTAGCGTTGTCATTATGGAAAGTAGAATGTTGTCGAGATTTTTGTTACTACAATGTATGGTAGCCTTGTCATTGTGAAAGGTAGTTTGTTGTCGAGATTTTTGTTATTACAATGTATGGTAGCCTTGTCATTATAGAAGGTAGTCTCTTGTTGATATTTTCATTACTCCAATGGATGGTAGCCTTGTCATTATGGAAGGTAGTCTATTGTCGAGATTTTTGTTACTCCAATGGATGGTAGCGTTGTCATTATGGAAAGTAGATTGTTGTCGAGATTTTTGTTACTACAATGTATGGTAGCCTTGTCATTTTGAAAGGTAGTTTGTTGTCGAGATTTTTTTTATTATAATGTATGGTAGCCTTGTCATATAGAATGTAGTATCTTGTTGATATTTTCATTACTCCAATGGATGGTAGCCTAGTCATTATGGAAGGTAGTCTATTGTCGAGATTTTTGTTACTCCAATGGATGGTAGCCTTGTCATTATGGAAGGTTGTCTGTTGTCGAGATTTTTGTTACTCCAATGGATGGTAACGTTGTCATTATGGAAAGTAGACTATTGTCGAGATTTTTGTTACTACAATGAATGGTAGCCTTGTCATTGTGAAAGGTAGTCTCTTGTTGATATTTTCATTACTCCAATGCATGATAGCCTTGTCATTATGGAAGGTAGTCTCTTGTTGATATTTTCATTACTCCAATGGATGGTAGCCTTGTCATTATGGAAGGTAGTTTGTTGTCAAGATTTTTGTTACTCCAATGGATGGTACCCTTGTCATTATGGAAGGTAGACTATTGTCGAGATTTTTGTTACTCCAATGGATGGTAGCATTGTCATTATGGAAAGTAGACTGTTGTCGAGATTTTTGTTACTATAATGTATGGCAGCCTTGTCATTGTGAAAGGTTGTCTGTTGTCGAGATTTTTGTTATTACAATGTATGGTAGCGTTGTCATTATGGAAAGTAGACTGTTGTCGAGATTTTTGTTACTACAATGTATGGTAGCCTTGTCATTGTGAAAGGTAGTTTGTTGTCGAGATTTTTGTTATTACAATGTATGGTAGCCTTGTCATTATAGAAGGTAGTCTCTTGTTGATATTTTCATTACTCCAATGGATGGTAGCCTAGTCATTATGGAAGGTAGTCTATTGTCGAGATTTTTGTTACTCCAATGGAGGGTAGCCTTTGTCATTGTGGAAGGTTGTCTGTTGTCGAGATTTTTGTTACTCCAGTGGATGGTAGCGTTGTCATTATGGAAAGTAGAATGTTGTCGAGATTTTTGTTACTCCAATGGATGGTAGCCTTGTCATTATGGAAGGTTGTCTGTTGTCGAGATTTTTGTTACTCCAATGGATGCTAACGTTGTCATTATGGAAAGTAGACTGTTGTCGAGATTTTTGTTACTACAATGTATGGTATCCTTGTCATTGTGAAAGGTAGTCTCTTGTTGATATTTTCATTACTCCAATGCATGATAGCCTTGTCATTATGGAAGGTAGTCTCTTGTTGATATTTTCATTACTCCAATGGATGGTAGCCTTGTCATTATGGAAGGTAGTTTGTTGTCATGATTTTTTTTACTCCAATGGATGGTAGCCTTGTCATTATGGAAGGTAGTCTATTGTCGAGATTTTTGTTACTCCAATGGATGGTATCATTGTCATTATGGAAAGTAGACTGTTGTCGAGATTTTTTTGTTACTATAATGTATGGTAGCCTTGTCATTGTGAAAGGTAGTTTGTTGTAGAGATTTTTGTTATTACAATGTATGGTAGCCTTTTCATTATAGAAGGTAGTCTCTTGTTGATATTTTCATTACTCCAATGGATGGTAGCCTAGTCATTATGGAAGGTAGTCTATTGTCGAGATTTTTGTTACTCCAATGGAGGGTAGCCTTTGTCATTGTGGAAGGTTGTCTGTTGTCGAGATTTTTGTTACTCCAATGGATGGTAGCATTGTCATTATGGAAAGTAGACTGTTGTCCAGATTTTTGTTACTACAATGTATGGTAGCATTGTCATTGTGAATGGTACTTTATTGTCGAGATTTTTGTTACTCCAATGGATGGTAGCATTGTTATTATGGAAAGTAGACTGTTGTCGAGATTTTTGTTACTACAATGTATGGTAGCCTTGTCATTTTGAAAGGTAGTTTGTTGTCGAGATTTTTGTTATTACAATGTATGGTAGCCTTGTCATTATAGAATGTAGTCTCTTGTTGATATTTTCATTACTCCAATGGATGGTAGCCTAGTCATTATGGAAGGTAGTCTATTATCGAGATTTTTGTTACTCCAATGGATGGTAGCCTTGTCATTATGGAAGGTTGTCTGTTGTCGAGATTTTTGTAACTCCAATGGATGGTAGCGTTGTCATTATGGAAAGTAGACTGTTGTCGAGATTTTTGTTACTACAATGTATGGTAGCCTTGTCATTGTGAAAGGTAGTTTGTTGTCGAGATTTTTGTTATTACAATGTATGGTAGCCTTGTCATTATAGAAGGTAGTCTCTTGTTGATATTTTCATTACTCCAATGGATGGTAGCCTAGTCATTATGGAAGGTAGTCTATTGTCGAGATTTTTGTTACTCCAATGGAGGGTAGCCTTTGTCATTGTGGAAGGTTGTCTGTTGTCGAGATTTTTGTTACTCCAATGGATGGTAGCTTTGTCATTATGGAAAGTAGACTGTTGTCGAGATTTTTGTTACTACAATGTATGGTAGCCTTGTCATTGTGAAAGGTAGTTTATTGTCGAGATTTTTGTTACTCCAATAGATGGTAGCGTTGTCATTATGGAAGGTAGTCTATTGTCGAGATTTTTGTTACTCCAATGGATGGTAGCCTTGTCATTATGGAAGGTTGTCTGTTGTCTAGATTTTTGTTACTCCAATGGATGGTAACGTTGTCATTATGGAAAGTAGATTGTTGTCGAGATTTTTGTTACTACAATGTATGGTAGCCTTGTCATTGTGAAAGGTAGTCTCTTGTTGATATTTTCATTACTCCAATGCATGATAGCCTTGTCATTATGGAAGGTAGTCTCTTGTTGATATTTTCATTACTCCAATGGATGATAGCCTTGTCATTATGGAAGGTAGTTTGTTGTCAAGATTTTTTTTACTCCAATGGATGGTAGCCTTGTCATTATGGAAGGTAGTCTATTGTCGAGATTTTTGTTACTCCAATGGATGGTAGCCTTGTCATTATGGAAGGTAGTTTGTTGTCATGATTTTTATTACTCCAATGGATGGTAGCCTTGTCATTATGGAAGGTAGTCTATTGTCGAGATTTTTGTCACTCCAACGGATGGTATCCTTGTCATTATGGAAGTTAGTATTTTGGCGAGATTTTTCTTACTCCACAGGATGGTAGCCTTGTCATTATGGAATGTAGTTTGTTGTCGAGATTTTTGTTACTCCAATGGATGGTAGCCTTGTCATAATGGAAGGTAGTTTGTTGTCAACATTTTTGTTACTCCAACGGATGGTAGCATTATCATTATGGAAGGTAGTGTGTTGTCGAAATCTTTGTTACTCCAATGGATGGTAGCCTAGTCATTATGGATGGTAGTTTGTTGTCCAGATTTTTGTAAATCCAATGGATAGTAGGCTTTTCATTATGGAAGGTAGTCTATTGTCGATATTTTTGTTACTCCAATGGATGGTAGCCTTATCATGATGGAAGGTAGTCTATTGTCGAGATTTTTGTCACTCCAAAGGATGATAGCCTTGTCATTATGGAAGGTAGTCTGTTGTCGATATTTTTGTTAGTCCAATGGATGGTAGCCTTGTCATTATGGAAGGTAGTCTATTGTCGAGATTTTTGGCACTCCAATGGATGGTAGCCTTGTCATTATGGAAGGTAGTCTATTGGCGAGATTTTTGTTACTCCAATGCATGGTAGCCTTGTCATTATGGAAGGTAGTCGCTTGTTGATATTTTCATTACTCCAATGGATGTTAGCCTTGTCATTATGGAAGGTAGTTTGTTGTCAAGATTTTTGTTACTCCAATGGATGGTACCCTTGTCATTATGGAAGGTAGACTATTGTCGAGATTTTTGTTACTCCAATGGATGGTAGCATTGTCATTATGGAAAGTAGACTGTTGTCGAGATTTTTGTTACTATAATGTATGGCAGCCTTGTCATTGTGAAAGGTTGTCTGTTGTCGAGATTTTTGTTATTACAATGTATGGTAGCGTTGTCATTATGGAAAGTAGACTGTTGTCGAGATTTTTGTTACTACAATGTATGGTAGCCTTGTCATTGTGAAAGGTAGTTTGTTGTCGAGATTTTTGTTATTACAATGTATGGTAGCCTTGTCATTATAGAAGGTAGTCTCTTGTTGATATTTTCATTACTCCAATGGATGGTAGCCTAGTCATTATGGAAGGTAGTCTATTGTCGAGATTTTTGTTACTCCAATGGAGGGTAGCCTTTGTCATTATGGAAGGTTGTCTGTTGTCGAGATTTTTGTTACTCCAGTGGATGGTAGCGTTGTCATTAGGGAAAGTAGAATGTTGTCGAGATTTTTGTTACTCCAATGGATGGTAGCCTTGTCATTATGGAAGGTTGTCTGTTGTCGAGATTTTTGTTACTCCAATGGATGCTAACGTTGTCATTATGGAAAGTAGACTGTTGTCGAGATTTTTGTTACTACAATGTATGGTATCCTTGTCATTGTGAAAGGTAGTCTCTTGTTGATATTTTCATTACTCCAATGCATGATAGCCTTGTCATTATGGAAGGTAGTCTCTTGTTGATATTTTCATTACTCCAATGGATGGTAGCCTTGTCATTATGGAAGGTAGTTTGTTGTCATGATTTTTTTTACTCCAATGGATGGTAGCCTTGTCATTATGGAAGGTAGTCTATTGTCGAGATTTTTGTTACTCCAATGGATGGTATCATTGTCATTATGGAAAGTAGACTGTTGTCGAGATTTTTTTGTTACTATAATGTATGGTAGCCTTGTCATTGTGAAAGGTAGTTTGTTGTAGAGATTTTTGTTATTACAATGTATGGTAGCCTTTTCATTATAGAAGGTAGTCTCTTGTTGATATTTTCATTACTCCAATGGATGGTAGCCTAGTCATTATGGAAGGTAGTCTATTGTCGAGATTTTTGTTACTCCAATGGAGGGTAGCCTTTGTCATTGTGGAAGGTTGTCTGTTGTCGAGATTTTTGTTACTCCAATGGATGGTAGCATTGTCATTATGGAAAGTAGACTGTTGTCCAGATTTTTGTTACTACAATGTATGGTAGCATTGTCATTGTGAATGGTACTTTATTGTCGAGATTTTTGTTACTCCAATGGATGGTAGCATTGTTATTATGGAAAGTAGACTGTTGTCGAGATTTTTGTTACTACAATGTATGGTAGCCTTGTCATTTTGAAAGGTAGTTTGTTGTCGAGATTTTTGTTATTACAATGTATGGTAGCCTTGTCATTATAGAATGTAGTCTCTTGTTGATATTTTCATTACTCCAATGGATGGTAGCCTAGTCATTATGGAAGGTTGTCTGTTGTCGAGATTTTTGTAACTCCAATGGATGGTAGCGTTGTCATTATGGAAAGTAGACTGTTGTCGAGATTTTTGTTACTACAATGTATGGTAGCCTTGTCATTGTGAAAGGTAGTTTGTTGTCGAGATTTTTGTTATTACAATGTATGGTAGCCTTGTCATTATAGAAGGTAGTCTCTTGTTGATATTTTCATTACTCCAATGGATGGTAGCCTAGTCATTATGGAAGGTAGTCTATTGTCGAGATTTTTGTTACTCCAATGGAGGGTAGCCTTTGTCATTGTGGAAGGTTGTCTGTTGTCGAGATTTTTGTTACTCCAATGGATGGTAGCTTTGTCATTATGGAAAGTAGACTGTTGTCGAGATTTTTGTTACTACAATGTATGGTAGCCTTGTCATTGTGAAAGGTAGTTTATTGTCGAGATTTTTGTTACTCCAATAGATGGTAGCGTTGTCATTATGGAAGGTAGTCTATTGTCGAGATTTTTGTTACTCCAATGGATGGTAGCCTTGTCATTATGGAAGGTTGTCTGTTGTCTAGATTTTTGTTACTCCAATGGATGGTAACGTTGTCATTATGGAAAGTAGATTGTTGTCGAGATTTTTGTTACTACAATGTATGGTAGCCTTGTCATTGTGAAAGGTAGTCTCTTGTTGATATTTTCATTACTCCAATGCATGATAGCCTTGTCATTATGGAAGGTAGTCTCTTGTTGATATTTTCATTACTCCAATGGATGATAGCCTTGTCATTATGGAAGGTAGTTTGTTGTCAAGATTTTTTTTACTCCAATGGATGGTAGCCTTGTCATTATGGAAGGTAGTCTATTGTCGAGATTTTTGTTACTCCAATGGATGGTAGCCTTGTCATTATGGAAGGTAGTTTGTTGTCATGATTTTTATTACTCCAATGGATGGTAGCCTTGTCATTATGGAAGGTAGTCTATTGTCGAGATTTTTGTCACTCCAACGGATGGTATCCTTGTCATTATGGAAGTTAGTATTTTGGCGAGATTTTTCTTACTCCACAGGATGGTAGCCTTGTCATTATGGAATGTAGTTTGTTGTCGAGATTTTTGTTACTCCAATGGATGGTAGCCTTGTCATTATTGAAGGTAGACTGTTGTCGAGATTTTTATTACTCTAATGGATGGTAGCCTTGTCATAATGGAAGGTAGTTTGTTGTCAACATTTTTGTTACTCCAACGGATGGTAGCATTATCATTATGGAAGGTAGTGTGTTGTCGAAATCTTTGTTACTCCAATGGATGGTAGCCTAGTCATTATGGATGGTAGTTTGTTGTCCAGATTTTTGTAAATCCAATGGATAGTAGGCTTTTCATTATGGAAGGTAGTCTATTGTCGATATTTTTGTTACTCCAATGGATGGTAGCCTTATCATGATGGAAGGTAGTCTATTGTCGAGATTTTTGTCACTCCAAAGGATGATAGCCTTGTCATTATGGAAGGTAGTCTGTTGTCGATATTTTTGTTAGTCCAATGGATGGTAGCCTTGTCATTATGGAAGGTAGTCTATTGTCGAGATTTTTGGCACTCCAATGGATGGTAGCCTTGTCATTATGGAAGGTAGTCTATTGGCGAGATTTTTGTTACTCCAATGCATGGTAGCCTTGTCATTATGGAAGGTAGTCGCTTGTTGATATTTTCATTACTCCAATGGATGTTAGCCTTGTCATTATGGAAGGTAGTTTGTTGTCAAGATTTTTGTTACTCCAATGGATGGTAGCCTTGTAATTATGGAAGGTAGTCTGTTGTCGATATTTTTGTTACTCCAATGGATGGTAGCCTTATCATTATGGAAGGTAGTCTATTGTCGATATTTTTGTCACTCCAAAGGATGGTAGCCTTGTCATTATGGAAGGTAGTCTATTGTCGAGATTTTTGTTAGTCCAATGGATGGTAGCCTTGTCATTATGGAAGGTAGTCTATTGTCGAGATTTTTGGAACTCCAATGGATGGTAGCCTTGTCATTATGGAAGGTAGTCTATTGGCGAGATTTTTGTTACTCCAATGCATGGTAGCCTTGTCATTATGGAAGGTAGTCGCTTGTTGATATTTTCATTACTCCAATGGATGTTAGCCTTGTCATTATGGAAGGTAGTTTGTTGTCATGATTTTTGTTACTCCAATGGATGGTAGCCTTGTCATTATGGAAGGTAGTCTGTTGTTGAGATTTTTGTTACTCCAATGGATGGTAGCGTTGTCATTATGAAAAGTAGACTGTTGTCGAGATTTTTGTTACTACAATGTATGGTAGCCTTGTCATTATGAAAGGTAGTTTATTGTCGAGATTTTTGTTATTACAATGTATGGTAGCCTTGTCATTATAGAATGTAGTCTCTTGTTGATATTATCATTTCTCCAATGGATGGTAGCCTAGTCATTATGAAAGGTAGTCTATTGTCGAGATTTTTGTTGCTCCAATGGATGGTAGCCTTGTTATTATGGAAGGTTGTCTGTTGTCGAGATTTTTGTTACTACAATGTATGGTAGCCTTGTCATTGTGAAAGGTTGTCTATTGTCGAGATTTTTGTTATTATAATGTATGGTAGCGTTGTCATTATGGAAAGTAGATTGTTGTCGTGATTTTTGTTACTACAATGTATGGTAGCCTTGTCATTGTGAAAGGTAGTTTGTTGTCGAGATTTTTGTTATTACAATGTATGGTAGCCTTGTCATTATAGAAGGTAGTCTCTTGTTGATATTTTCATTACTCCAATGGATGGTAGCCTTGTCATTATGGAAGGTAGTCTATTGTCGAGATTTTTGTTACTCCAATGGATGGTAGTGTTGTCATTATGGAAAGTAGATTGTTGTCGAGATTTTTGTTACTACAATGTATGGTAGCCTTGTCATTTTGAAAGGTAGTTTGTTTTCGAGATTTTTGTTATTACAATGTATGGTAGCCTTGTCATTATAGAATGTAGTCTCTTGTTGATATTTTCATTACTCCAATGGATGGTAGCCTAGTCATTATGGAAGGTAGTCTATTGTCAAGATTTTTTTTACTCCAATGGATGGTAGCCATGTCATTATGGAAGGTTGTCTGTTGTCGAGATTTTTGTTACTCCAATGGATGGTAGCGTTGTCATTATGGAAAGTAGATTGTTGTCGAGATTTTTGTTACTACAATGTATGGTAGCCTTGTCATTGTGAAAGGTAGTTTATTGTCGAGATTTTTGTTATTACAATGTATGGTAGCCTTGTCATTATAGAATGTAGTCTCTTGTTGATATTATCATTACTCCAATGGATGGTAGCCTAGTCATTATGAAAGGTAGTCTATTGTCGAGATTTTTGTTGCTCCAATGGATGGTAGCCTTGTTATTATGGAAGGTTGTCTGTTGTCGAGATTTTTGTTACTCCAATGGATGGTAGCGTTGTCATTATGGAAAGTAGACTGTTGTCGAGATTTTTGTTACTACAATGTATGGTAGCCTTGTCATTGTGAAAGGTTGTCTGTTGTCGAGATTTTTGTTATTACAATGTATGGTAGCGTTGTCATTATGGAAAGTAGATTGTTGTCGTGATTTTTGTTACTACAATGTATGGTAGCCTTGTCATTGTGAAAGGTAGTTTGTTGTCGAGATTTTTGTTATTACAATGTATGGTAGCCTTGTCATTATAGAAGGTAGTCTCTTGTTGATATTTTCATTACTCCAATGGATGGTAGCCTTGTCATTATGGAAGGTAGTCTATTGTCGAGATTTTTGTTACTCCAATGGATGGTAGTGTTGTCATTATGGAAAGTAGATTGTTGTCGAGATTTTTGTTACTACAATGTATGGTAGCCTTGTCATTGTGAAAGGTAGTTTGTTGTCGAGATTTTTGTTATTACAATGTATGGTAGCCTTGTCATTATAGAATGTAGTCTCTTGTTGATATTTTCATTACTCCAATGGATGGTAGCCTAGTCATTATGGAAGGTAGTCTATTGTCGAGATTTTTTTTACTCCAATGGATGGTAGCCATGTCATTATGGAAGGTTGTCTGTTGTCGAGATTTTTGTTACTCCAATGGATGGTAACGTTGTCATTATGGAAAGTAGACTAATGTCGAGATTTTTGTTACTACAATGTATGGTAGCCTTGTCATTGTGAAAGGTAGTCTCTTGTTGATATTTTCATTACTCAAATGCATGATAGCCTTGTCATTATGGAAGGTAGTTTCTTGTTGATATTTTCATTACTCCAATGGAGGGTAGCCTTGTCATTATGGAAGGTAGTTTGTTGTCAAGATTTTTGTTACTCCAATGGATGGTAGCCTTGTCAATATGGAAGGTAGTCTATTGTCGAGATTTTTGTTACTCCAATGGATGGTAGCATTGTCATTATGGAAAGTAGACTGTTGTCGATATTTTTGTTACTATAATGAATGGTAGCCTTGTCATTGTGAAAGGTAGTTTTTTGTCGAGATTTTTGTTATTACAATGTATGGTAGCCTTGTCATTATAGAAGGTAGTCTCTTGTTGATATTTTGGTTACTCCAATGGATGGTAGCCAAGTCATTATGGAAGGTAGTCTATTATCGAGATTTTTGTTACTCCAATGGAGGGTAGCCTTTGTCATTGTGGAAGGTTGTTTGTTGTCGAGATTTTTGTTACTCCAATGGATGGTAGCGTTGTCATTATGGAAAGTAGACGGTTGTCGAGATTTTTGTTACTACCATGTATGGTAGCCTTGTCATTGTGAAAGGTAGTTTATTGTCGAGATTTTTGTTACTCCAATGGATGGTAGCGTTGTCATTATGGAAAGTAGACTATTGTCGAGATTTTTGTTACTACAATGTATGGTAGCCTTGTCATTGTGAAAGGTAGTTTGTTGTCGAGATTTTTGTTATTACAATGTATGGTAGCCTTGTCATTATAGAATGTAGTCTCTTGTTGATATTTTCATTACTCCAATGGATGGTAGCCTTGTCATTATTGAAGGTAGTCTATTGTCGAGATTTTTGTTACTCCAATGGATGGTAGCCTTGTCATTATGGAAGGTTGTCTGTTGTCGAGATTTTTGTTACTCCAATGGATGGTAGCGTTGTCATTATGGAAAGTAGACTGTTGTCGAGATTTTTGTTACTACAATGTATGGTAGCCTTGTCATTGTGAAAGGTAGTTTGTTGTCGAGATTTTTGTAATTATAATGTATGGTAGCCTTGTCATTATAGAATGTAGTCTCTTGTTGATATTATCATTACTCCAATGGATGGTAGCCTAGTCATTATGAAAGGTAGTGTATTGTCGAGATTTTTGTTGCTCCAATGGATGGTAGCCTTGTCACTATAGAAGGTTGTCTGTTGTCGAGATTTTCGTTACTCCAATGGATGGTAGCATTGTCATTATGGAAAGTAGACTGTTGTCGAGATTTTTATTACTACAATGTATGGTAGCCTTGTCATTGTGAAAGGTTGTCTGTTGTCGAGATTTTTGTTATTACAATGTATGGTAGCGTTGTCATTATGGAAAGTAGAATGTTGTCGAGATTTTTGTTACTACAATGTATGGTAGCCTTGTCATTGTGAAAGGTAGTTTGTTGTCGAGATTTTTGTTATTACAATGTATGGTAGCCTTGTCATTATAGAAGGTAGTCTCTTGTTGATATTTTCATTACTCCAATGGATGGTAGCCTTGTCATTATGGAAGGTAGTCTATTGTCGAGATTTTTGTTACTCCAATGGATGGTAGCCTTGTCATTATGGAAGGTTGTCTGTTGTCGAGATTTTTGTTACTCCAATGGATGGTAACGTTGTCATTATGGAAAGTAGACTATTGTCTAGATTTTTGTTACTACAATGAATGGTAGCCTTGTCATTGTGAAAGGTAGTCTCTTGTTGATATTTTCATTACTCCAATGCATGATAGCCTTGTCATTATGGAAGGTAGTCTCTTGTTGATATTTTCATTACTCCAATGGATGGTAGCCTTGTCATTATGGAAGGTAGTTTGTTGTCAAGATTTTTGTTACTCCAATGGATGGTAGCCTTGTCATTATGGAAGGTAGACTATTGTCGAGATTTTTGTTACTCCAATGGATGGTAGCATTGTCATTATGGAAAGTAGACTGTTGTCGAGATTTTTGTTACTATAATGTATGGCAACCTTGTCATTGTGAAAGGTTGTCTGTTGTCGAGATTTTTGTTATTACAATGTATGGTAGCGTTGTCATTATGGAAAGTAGATTGTTGTCGAGATTTTTGTTACTACAATGTATGGTAGCCTTGTCATTGTGAAGAGTAGTTTGTTGTCGAGATTTTTGTTATTACAATGTATGGTAGCCTTGTCATTATAGAAGGTAGTCTCTTGTTGATATTTTCATTACTCCAATGGATGGTAGCCTAGTCATTATGGAAGGTAGTCTATTGTCGAGATTTTTGTTACTCCAATGGAGGGTAGCCTTTGTCATTGTGGAAGGTTGTCTGTTGTCGAGATTTTTGTTACTCCAGTGGATGGTAGCGTTGTCATTATGGAAAGTAGACTGTTGTCGAGATTTTTGTTACTCCAATGGATGG
This sequence comes from Vicia faba, assembly GCA_948472305.1. Taxonomy (NCBI): domain Eukaryota; kingdom Viridiplantae; phylum Streptophyta; class Magnoliopsida; order Fabales; family Fabaceae; genus Vicia; species Vicia faba. The sequence continues at coordinate 561,323,184 of OX451739.1, forward strand.
TAGCCTTGTCATTATGGAAGGTTGTCTGTTGTCGAGATTTTTGTTACTCCAATGGATGGTAACGTTGTCATTATGGAAAGTAGACTGTTGTCGAGATTTTTGTTACTACAATGTATGGTAGCCTTGTCATTGTGAAAGGTAGTCTCTTGTTGATATTTTCATTACTCCAATGCATGATAGCCTTGTCATTATGGAAGGTAGTCTCTTGTTGATATTTTCATTACTCCAATGGATGGTAGCCTTGTCATTATGGAAGGTAGTTTGTTGTCAAGATTTTTTTTACTCCAATGGATAGTAGCCTTGTCATTATGGAAGGTAGTCTATTGTCGAGATTTTTGTTACTCCAATGGATGGTATCATTGTCATTATGGAAAGTAGACTGTTGTCGAGATTTTTTTGTTACTATAATGTATGGTAGCCTTGTCATTGTGAAAGGTAGTTTGTTGTCGAGATTTTTGTTATTACAATGTATGGTAGCCTTTTCATTATAGAAGGTAGTCTCTTGTTGATATTTTCATTACTCCAATGGATGGCAGCCTAGTCATTATGGAAGGTAGTCTATTGTCGAGATTTTTGTTACTCCAATGGAGGGTAGCCTTTGTCATTGTGGAAGGTTGTCTGTTGTCGAGATTTTTGTTACTCCAATGGATGGTAGCGTTGTCATTATGGAAAGTAGACTGTTGTCCAGATTTTTGTTACTACAATGTATGGTAGCCTTGTCATTGTGAATGGTAGTTTATTGTCGAGATTTTTGTTACTCCAATGGATGGTAGCATTGTTATTATGGAAAGTAGACTGTTGTCGAGATTTTTGTTACTACAATGTATGGTAGCCTTGTCATTTTGAAAGGTAGTTTGTTGTCGAGATTTTTGTTATTACAATGTATGGTAGCCTTGTCATTATAGAATGTAGTCTCTTGTTGATATTTTCATTACTCCAATGGATGGTAGCCTAGTCATTATGGAAGGTAGTCTATTATCGAGATTTTTGTTACTCCAATGGATAGTAGCCTTGTCATTATGGAAGGTTGTCTGTTGTCGAGATTTTTGCTACTCCAATGGATGGTAGCGTTGTCATTATGGAAAGTAGACTGTTGTCGAGATTTTTGTTACTACAATGTATGGTAGCCTTGTCATTGTGAAAGGTAGTTTGTTGTCGAGATTTTTGTTATTACAATGTATGGTAGCCTTGTCATTATAGAAGGTAGTCTCTTGTTGATATTTTCATTACTCCAATGGATGGTAGCCTAGTCATTATGGAAGGTAGTCTATTGTCGAGATTTTTGTTACTCCAATGGAGGGTAGCCTTTGTCATTGTGGAAGGTTGTCTGTTGTCGAGATTTTTGTTACTCCAATGGATGGTAGCGTTGTCATTATGGAAAGTAGACTGTTGTCGAGATTTTTGTTACTACAATGTATGTTAGCCTTGTCATTGTGAAAGGTAGTTTATTGTCGAGATTTTTCTTACTCCAATGGATGGTAGCGTTGTCATTATGGAAAGTAGACTATTGTCGAGATTTTTGTTACTACAATGTATGGTAGCCTTGTCATTGTGAAAGGTAGTTTGTTGTCGAGATTTTTGTTATTACAATGTATGGTAGCCTTGTCATTAGAGAAGGTAGTCTCTTGTTGATATTTTCATTACTCCAATGGATGGTAGCCTTGTCATTATGGCAGGTAGTCTATTGTCGAGATTTTTGTTACTCCAATGGATGGTAGCCTTGTCATTATGGAAGGTTGTCTGTTGTCGAGATTTTTGTTACTCCAATGGATGGTAACGTTGTCATTATGGAAAGTAGACTATTGTCTAGATTTTTGTTACTACAATGAATGGTAGCCTTGTCATTGTGAAAGGTAGTCTCTTGTTGATATTTTCATTACTCCAATGCATGATAGCCTTGTCATTATGGAAGGTAGTCTCTTGTTGATATTTTCATTACTCCAATGGATGGTAGCCTTGTCATTATGGAAGGTAGTTTGTTGTCAAGATTTTTGTTACTCCAATGGATGGTAGCCTTGTCATTATGGAAGGTAGACTATTGTCGAGATTTTTGTTACTCCAATGGATGGTAGCATTGTCATTATGGAAAGTAGACTGTTGTCGAGATTTTTGTTACTATAATGTATGGCAACCTTGTCATTGTGAAAGGTTGTCTGTTGTCGAGATTTTTGTTATTACAATGTATGGTAGCGTTGTCATTATGGAAAGTAGACTGTTGTCGAGATTTTTGTTACTACAATGTATGGTAGCCTTGTCATTGTGAAAGGTAGTTTGTTGTCGAGATTTTTGTTATTACAATGTATGGTAGCCTTGTCAATATAGAAGGTAGTCTCTTGTTGATATTTTCATTACTCCAATGGATGGTAGCCTAGTCATTATGGAAGGTAGTCTATTGTCGAGATTTTTGTTACTCCAATGGAGGGTAGCCTTTGTCATTGTGGAAGGTTGTCTGTTGTCGAGATTTTTGTTACTCCAGTGGATGGTAGCGTTGTCATTATGGAAAGTAGACTGTTGTCGAGATTTTTGTTACTCCAATGGATGGTAGCCTTGTCATTATGGAAGGTTGTCTGTTGTCGAGATTTTTGTTACTCCAATGGATGGTAACGTTGTCATTATGGAAAGTAGACTGTTGTCGAGATTTTTGTTACTACAATGTATGGTAGCCTTGTCATTGTGAAAGGTAGTCTCTTGTTGATATTTTCATTACTCCAATGCATGATAGCCTTGTCATTATGGAAGGTAGTCTCTTGTTGATATTTTCATTACTCCAATGGATGGTAGCCTTGTCATTATGGAAGGTAGTTTGTTGTCAAGATTTTTTTTACTCCAATGGATAGTAGCCTTGTCATTATGGAAGGTAGTCTATTGTCGAGATTTTAGTTACTCCAATGGATGGTATCATTGTCATTATGGAAAGTAGACTGTTGTCGAGATTTTTTTGTTACTTTAATGTATGGTAGCCTTGTCATTTTGAAAGGTAGTTTGTTGTCGAGATTTTTGTTATTACAATGTATGGTAGCCTTTTCATTATAGAAGGTAGTCTCTTGTTGATATTTTCATTACTCCAATGGATGGTAGCCTAGTCATTATGGAAGGTAGTCTATTGTCGAGATTTTTGTTACTCCAATGGAGGGTAGCCTTTGTCATTGTGGAAGGTTGTCTGTTGTCGAGATTTTTGTTACTCCAATGGATGGTAGCGTTGTCATTATGGAAAGTAGACTGTTGTCCTGATTTTTGTTACTACAATGTATGGTAGCCTTGTCATTGTGAATGGTAGTTTATTGTCGAGATTTTTGTTACTCCAATGGATGGTAGCATTGTTATTATGGAAAGTAGACTGTTGTCGAGATTTTTGTTACTACAATGTATGGTAGCCTTGTCATTTTGAAAGGTAGTTTGTTGTCGAGATTTTTGTTATTACAATGTATGGTAGCCTTGTCATTATAGAATGTAGTCTCTTGTTGATATTTTCATTACTCCAATGGATGGTAGCCTAGTCATTATGGAAGGTAGTCTATTATCGAGATTTTTGTTACTCCAATGGATAGTAGCCTTGTCATTATGGAAGGTTGTCTGTTGTCGAGATTTTTGTTACTCCAATGGATGGTAGCGTTGTCATTATGGAAAGTAGACTGTTGTCGAGATTTTTGTTACTACAATGTATGGTAGCCTTGTCATTGTGAAAGGTAGTTTGTTGTCGAGATTTTTGTTATTACAATGTATGGTAGCCTTGTCATTATAGAAGGTAGTCTCTTGTTGATATTTTCATTACTCCAATGGATGGTAGCCTAGTCATTATGGAAGGTAGTCTATTGTCGAGATTTTTGTTACTCCAATGGAGGGTAGCCTTTGTCATTGTGGAAGGTTGTCTGTTGTCGAGATTTTTGTTACTCCAATGGATGGTAGCGTTGTCATTATGGAAAGTAGACTGTTGTCGAGATTTTTGTTACTACAATGTATGCTAGCCTTGTCATTGTGAAAGGTAGTTTATTGTCGAGATTTTTCTTACTCCAATGGATGGTAGCGTTGTCATTATGGAAAGTAGACTATTGTCGAGATTTTTGTTACTACAATGTATGGTAGCCTTGTCATTGTGAAAGGTAGTTTGTTGTCGAGATTTTTGTTATTACAATGTATGGTAGCATTGTCATTATAGAATGTAGTCACTTGTTGATATTTTCATTACTCCAATGGATGGTAGCCTAGTCATTATGGAAGGTAGTCTATTGTCGAGATTTTTGTTACTCCAATGGATGGTAGCCTTGTCATTATGGAAGGTTGTCTGTTGTCAAGATTTTTGTTACTCCAATGGATTGTAGTGTTGTCATTATGGAAAGTAGAATGTTGTCGAGATTTTTGTTACTACAATGTATGGTAGCCTTGTCATTGTGAAAGGTAGTTTGTTGACAAGATTTTTGTTATTACAATGTATGGTAGCCTTGTAATTATAGAAGGTAGTCTCTTGTTGATATTTTCATTACTCCAATTGATGGTAGCCTTTTCATTATGGAAGGTAGTTTATTGTCGAGATTTTTGTTACTCCAATGGATGGTAGCGTTGTCATTATGGAAAGTAAATTGTTGTCGAGATTTTTGTTACTACAATGTATGGTAGCCTTGTCATTTTGAAAGGTAGTTTGTTGTCGAGATTTTTGGTATTACTATGTATGGTAGCCTTGTCATTATAGAATGTAGTCTCTGGTTGATATTTTCATTACTCTAATGGATTGTTTCCTAGTCATTATGGAAGGTAGTCTATTGTCGAGATTTTTGTTACTCCAATGGATGGTAGCCTTGTCATTATGGAAGGTTGTCTGTTGTCTAGATTTTTGTTACTCCAATGGATGGTAACGTTGTCATTATGGAAAGTAGACTGTTGTCGAGATTTTTGTTACTACAATGTATGGTAGCCTTGTCATTGTGAAAGGTAGTCTCTTATTGATATTTTCATTACTCCAATGCATGATAGCCTTGTCATTATGGAAGGTAGTGTCTTGTTGATATTTTCATTACTCCAATGGATGATAGCCTTGTCATTATGGAAGGTAGTTTGTTGTCAAGATTTTTTTTACTCCAATGGATGGTAGCCTTGTCATTATGGAAGGTAGTCTATTGTCGAGATTTTTGTTACTCCAATGGATGGTAGCATTGTCATTATGGAAAGTAGACTGTTGTCGAGATTTTTGTTACTATAATGTATGGTAGCCTTGTCATTGTGAAAGGTAGTTTGTTGTCGAGATTTTTGTTATTACAATGTATGGTAGCCTTGTCATTATAGAATGTAGTCTCTTGTTGATATTTTCATTACTCCAATGGATGGTAGCCTAGTCATTATGGAAGGTAGTCTATTGTCGAGATTTTTTTTACTCCAATGGATGGTAGCCATGTCATTATGGAAGGTTGTCTGTTGTCGAGATTTTTGTTACTCCAATGGATGGTAACGTTGTCATCATGGAAAGTAGACTATTGTCGAGATTTTTGTTACTACAATGTATGGTAGCCTTGTCATTGTGAAAGGTAGTCTCTTGTTGATATTTTCATTACTCCAATGCATGATAGCCTTGTCATTATGTAAGGTAGTCTCTTGTTGATATTTTCATTACTCCAATGGAGGGTAGCCTTGTCATTATGGAAGGTAGTTTGTTGTCAAGATTTTTGTTACTCCAATGGATGGTAGCCTTGTCATTATGGAAGGTAGTCTATTGTCGAGATTTTTGTTACTCCAATGGATGGTAGCATTGTCATTATGGAAAGTAGACTGTTGTCGATATTTTTGTTACTATAATGAATGGTAGCCTTGTCATTGTGAAAGGTAGTTTGTTGTCGAGATTTTTGTTATTACAATGTATGGTAGCCTTGTCATTATAGAAGGTAGTCTCTTGTTGATATTTTCATTACTCCAATGGATGGTAGCCAAGTCATTATGGAAGGTAGTCTATTATCGAGATTTTTGTTACTCCAATGGAGGGTAGCCTTTGTCATTGTGGAAGGTTATTTGTTGTCGAGATTTTTGTTACTCCAATGGATGGTAGCGTTGTCATTATGGAAAGTAGACGGTTGTCGAGATTTTTGTTACTACCATGTATGGTAGCCTTGTCATTGTTTAAGGTAGTTTATTGTCGAGATTTTTGTTACTCCAATGGATGGTAGCGTTGTCATTATGGAAAGTAGACTATTGTCGAGATTTTTGTTACTACAATGTATGGTAGCCTTGTCATTGTGAAAGGTAGTTTGTTGTCGAGATTTTTGTTATTACAATGTATGGTAGCCTTGTCATTATGGAATGTAGTCTCTTGTTGATATTTTCATTACTCCAATGGATGGTAGCCTTGTCATTATTGAAGGTAGTCTATTGTCGAGATTTTTGTTACTCCAATGGATGGTAGCCTTGTCATTATGGAAGGTTGTCTGTTGTCGAGATTTTTGTTACTCCAATGGATGGTAGCGTTGTCATTATGGAAAGTAGACTGTTGTCGAGATTTTTGTTACTACAATGTATGGTAGCCTTGTCATTGTGAAAGGTAGTTTGTTGTCGAGATTTTTGTTATTATAATGTATGGTAGCCTTGTCATTATAGAATGTAGTCTCTTGTTGATATTATCATTACTCCAATGGATGGTAGCCTAGTCATTATGAAAGGTAGTGTATTGTCGATATTTTTGTTGCTCCAATGGATGGTAGCCTTGTCATTATAGAAGGTTGTCTGTTGTCGAGATTTTTGTTACTCCAATGGATGGTAGCATTGTCATTATGGAAAGTAGACTGTTGTCGAGATTTTTGTTACTACAATGTATGGTAGCCTTGCCATTGTGAAAGGTTGTCTGTTGTCGAGATTTTTGTTATTACAATGTATGGTAGCGTTGTCATTATGGAAAGTAGAATGTTGTCGAGATTTTTGTTACTACAATGTATGGTAGCCTTGTCATTGTGAAAGGTAGTTTGTTGTCGAGATTTTTGTTATTACAATGTATGGTAGCCTTGTCATTATAGAAGGTAGTCTCTTGTTGATATTTTCATTACTCCAATGGATGGTAGCCTTGTCATTATGGAAGGTAGTCTATTGTCGAGATTTTTGTTACTCCAATGGATGGTAGCCTTGTCATTATGGAAGGTTGTCTGTTGTCGAGATTTTTGTTACTCTAATGGATGGTAACGTTGTCATTATGGAAAGTAGACTATTGTCGAGATTTTTGTTACTACAATGAATGGTAGCCTTGTCATTGTGAAAGGTAGTCTCTTGTTGATATTTTCATTACTCCAATGCATGATAGCCAAGTCATTATGGAAGGTAGTCTATTATCGAGATTTTTGTTACTCCAATGGAGGGTAGCCTTTGTCATTGTGGAAGGTTGTTTGTTGTCGAGATTTTTGTTACTCCAATGGATGGTAGCGTTGTCATTATGGAAAGTAGACGGTTGTCGAGATTTTTGTTACTACCATGTATGGTAGCCTTGTCATTGTGAAAGGTAGTTTATTGTCGAGATTTTTGATACTCCAATGGATGGTAGCGTTGTCATTATGGAAAGTAGACTATTGTCGAGATTTTTGTTACTACAATGTATGGTAGCCTTGTCATTGTGAAAGGTAGTTTGTTGTCGAGATTTTTGTTATTACAATGTATGGTAGCCTTGTCATTATAGAATGTAGTCTCTTGTTGATATTTTCATTACTCCAATGGATGGTAGCCTTGTCATTATTGAAGGTAGTCTATTGTCGAGATTTTTGTTACTCCAATGGATGGTAGCCTTGTCATTATGGAAGGTTGTCTGTTGTCGAGATTTTTGTTACTCCAATGGATGGTAGCATTGTCATTATGGAAAGTAGATTGTTGTCGAGATTTTTGTTACTACAATGTATGGTAGCCTTGTCATTGTGAAAGTTAGTCTCTTGTTGATATTTTCATTACTCCAATGGATGGTAGCCAAGTCATTATGGAAGGTAGTCTATTATCGATATTTTTGTTACTCCAATGGAGGGTAGCCTTTGTCATTGTGGAAGGTTGTTTGTTGTCGAGATTTTTGTTACTCCAATGGATGGTAGCGTTGTCATTATGGAAAGTAGACGGTTGTCGAGATTTTTGTTACTACCATGTATGGTAGCCTTGTCATTGTGAAAGGTAGTTTATTGTCGAGATTTTTGTTACTCCAAATGATGGTAGCGTTGTCATTATGGAAAGTAGACTATTGTCGAGATTTTTGTTACTACAATTATGGTAGCCTTGTCATTGTGAAAGGTAGTTTGTTGTCGAGATTTTTGTTATTACAATGTATGGTAGCCTTGTCATTATAGAATGTAGTCTCTTGTTGATATTTTCATTACTCCAATGGATGGTAGCCTTGTCATTATTGAAGGTAGTCTATTGTCGAGATTTTTGTTACTCCAATGGATGGTAGCCTTGTCATTATGGAAGGTTGTCTGTTGTCGAGATTTTTGTTACTCCAATGGATGGTGGCGTTGTCATTATGGAAAGTAGACTGTTGTCGAGATTTTTGTTACTACAATGTATGGTAGCCTTGTCATTGTGAAAGGTAGTTTGTTGTCGAGATTTTTGTTATTATAATGTATGGTAGCCTTGTCATTATAGAATGTAGTCTCTTGTTGATATTATCATTACTCCAATGGATGGTAGCCTAGTCATTATGAAAGGTAGTGTATTGTCGAGATTTTTGTTGCTCCAATGGATGGTAGCCTTGTCATTATAGAAGGTTGTCTGTTGTCGATATTTTTGTTACTCCAATGGATGGTAGCATTGTCATTATGGAAAGTAGACTGTTGTCGAGATTTTTGTTACTACAATGTATGGTAGCCTTGTCATTGTGAAAGGTTGTCTGTTGTCGAGATTTTTGTTATTACAATGTATGGTAGCGTTGTCATTATGGAAAGTAGAATGTTGTCGAGATTTTTGTTACTACAATGTATGGTAGCCTTGTCATTGTGAAAGGTAGTTTGTTGTCGAGATTTTTGTTATTACAATGTATGGTAGCCTTGTCATTATAGAAGGTAGTCTCTTGTTGATATTTTCATTACTCCAATGGATGGTAGCCTTGTCATTATGGAAGGTAGTCTATTGTCGAGATTTTTGTTACTCCAATGGATGGTAGCCTTGTCATTATGGAAGGTTGTCTGTTGTCGAGATTTTTGTTACTCTAATGGATGGTAACGTTGTCATTATGGAAAGTAGACTATTGTCGAGATTTTTGTTACTACAATGAATTGTAGCCTTGTCATTGTGAAAGGTAGTCTCTTGTTGATATTTTCATTACTCCAATGCATGATAGCCTTGTCATTATGGAAGGTAGTCTCTTGTTGATATTTTCATTACTCCAATGGATGGTAGCCTTGTCATTATGGAAGGTAGTTTGTTGTCAAGATTTTTGTTACTCCAATGGATGGTAGCCTTGTCATTATGGAAGGTAGACTATTGTCGAGATTTTTGTTACTCCAATGGATGGTAGCATTGTCATTATGGAAAGTAGACTGTTGTCGAGATTTTTGTTACTATAATGTATGGCAGCCTTGTCATTGTGAAAGGTTGTCTGTTGTCAAGATTTTTGTTATTAAAATGTATGGTAGCGTTGTCATTATGGAAAGTAGACTGTTGTTGAGATTTTTGTTACTACAATGTATGGTAGCCTTGTCATTGTGAAAGGTAGTTTGTTGTCGAGATTTTTGTTATTACAATGTATGGTAGCCTTGTCATTATAGAAGGTAGTCTGTTGTTGATATTTTCATTACTCCAATGGATGGTAGCCTAGTCATTATGGAAGGTAGTCTATTGTCGAGATTTTTGTTACTCCAATGGAGGGTAGCCTTTGTCATTGTGGAAGGTTGTCTGTTGTCGAGATTTTTGTTACTCAAGTGGATGGTAGCGTTGTCATTATGGAAAGTAGACTGTTGTCGAGATTTTTGTTACTCCAATGGATGGTAGCCTTGTCATTATGGAAGGTTGTCTGTTGTCGAGATTTTTGTTACTCCAATGGATGGTAACGTTGTCATTATGGAAAGTAGACTGTTGTCGAGATTTTTGTTACTACAATGTATGGTAGCCTTGTCATTGTGAAAGGTAGTCTCTTGTTGATATTTTCATTACTCCAATGCATGATAGCCTTGTCATTATGGAAGGTAGTCTCTTGTTGATATTTTCATTACTCCAATGGATGGTAGCCTTGTCATTATGGAAGGTAGTTTGTTGTCAAGATTTTTTTTACTCCAATGGATGGTAGCCTTGTCATTATGGAAGGTAGTCTATTGTCGAGATTTTTGTTACTCCAATGGATGGTATCATTGTCATTATGGAAAGTAGACTGTTGTCGAGATTTTTTTGTTACTATAATGTATGGTAGCCTTGTCATTGTGAAAGGTAGTTTGTTGTCGAGATTTTTGTTATTACAATGTATGGTAGCCTTTTCATTATAGAAGGTAGTCTCTTGTTGATATTTTCATTACTCCAATGGATGGTAGCCTAGTCATTATGGAAGGTAGTCTATTGTCGAGATTTTTGTTACTCCAATTGAGGGTAGCCTTTGTCATTGTGGAAGGTTGTCTGTTGTCGAGATTTTTGTTACTCCAATGGATGGTAGCGTTGTCATTATGGAAAGTAGACTGTTGTCCAGATTTTTGTTACTACAATGTATGGTAGCCTTGTCATTGTGAATGGTAGTTTATTGTCGAGATTTTTGTTACTCCAATGGTAGCATTGTTATTATGGAAAGTAGACTGTTGTCGAGATTTTTGTTACTACAATGTATGGTAGCCTTGTCATTTTGAAAGGTAGTTTGTTGTCGAGATTTTTGTTATTACAAAGTATGGTAGCCTTGTCATTATAGAATGTAGTCTCTTGTTGATATTTTCATTACTCCAATGGATGGTAGCCTAGTCATTATGGAAGGTAGTCTATTATCGAGATTTTTGTTACTCCAATGGATAGTAGCCTTGTCATTATGGAAGGTTGTCTGTTGTCGAGATTTTTGTTACTCCAATGGATGGTAGCGTTATCATTATGGAAAGTAGACTGTTGTCGAGATTTTTGTTACTACAATGTATGGTAGCCTTGTCATTGTGAAAGGTAGTTTGTTGTCGAGATTTTTTTTATTACAATGTATGGTAGCCTTGTCATTATAGAAGGTAGTCTCTTGTTGATATTTTCATTACTCCAATGGATGGTAGCCTAGTCATTATGGAAGGTAGTCTATTGTCGAGATTTTTGTTACTCCAATGGAGGGTAGCCTTTGTCATTGTGGAAGGTTGTCTGTTGTCGAGATTTTTGTTACTCCAATGGATGGTAGCGTTGTCATTATGGAAAGTAGACTGTTGTCCAGATTTTTGTTACTACAATGTATGGTAGCCTTGTCATTGTGAATGGTAGTTTATTGTCGAGATTTTTGTTACTCCAATGGATGGTAGCATTGTTATTATGGAAAGTAGACTGTTGTCGAGATTTTTGTTACTACAATGTATGGTAGCCTTGTCATTTTGAAAGGTAGTTTGTTGTCGAGATTTTTGTTATTACAATGTATGGTAGCCTTGTCATTATAGAATGTAGTCTCTTGTTGATATTTTCATTACTCCAATGGATGGTAGCCTAGTCATTATGGAAGGTAGTCTATTATCGAGATTTTTGTTACTCCAATGGATAGTAGCCTTGTCATTATGGAAGGTTGTCTGTTGTCTAGATTTTTGTTACTCCAATGGATGGTAGCGTTGTCATTATGGAAAGTAGACTGTTGTCGAGATTTTTGTTACTACAATGTATGGTAGCCTTGTCATTGTGAAAGGTAGTTTGTTGTCGAGATTTTTGTTATTACAATGTATGGTAGCCTTGTCATTATAGAAGGTAGTCTCTTGTTGATATTTTCATTACTCCAATGGATGGTAGCCTAGTCATTATGGAAGGTAGTCTATTGTCGAGATTTTTGTTACTCCAATTGAGGGTAGCCTTTGTCATTGTGGAAGGTTGTCTGTTGTCGAGATTTTTGTTACTCCAATGGATGGTAGCGTTGTCATTATGGAAAGTAGACTGTTGTCGAGATTTTTGTTACTACAATGTATGCTAGCCTTGTCATTGTGAAAGGTAGTTTATTGTCGAGATTTTTGTTACTCCAATGGATGGTAGCGTTGTCATTATGGAAAGTAGACTATTGTCGAGATTTTTGTTACTACAATGTATGGTAGCCTTGTCATTGTGAAAGGTAGTTTGTTGTCGAGATTTTTGTTATTACAATGTATGGTAGCCTTGTCATTATAGAATGTAGTCTCTTGTTGATATTTTCATTACTCCAATGGATGGTAGCCTAGTCATTATGGAAGGTAGTCTATTGTCGAGATTTTTGTTACTCCAATGGATGGTAGCCTTGTCATTATGGAAGGTTGTCTGTTGTCAAGATTTTTGTTACTCCAATGGATTGTAGTGTTGTCATTATGGAAAGTAGAATGTTGTCGAGATTTTTGTTACTACAATGTATGGTAGCCTTGTCATTGTGAAAGGTAGTTTGTTGACAAGATTTTTGTTATTACAATGTATGGTAGCCTTGTAATGATAGAAGGTAGTCTCTTGTTGATATTTTCATTACTCCAATTGATGGTAGCCTTTTCATTATGGAAGGTAGTTTATTGTCGAGATTTTTGTTACTCCAATGGATGGTAGCGTTGTCATTATGGAAAGTAAATTGTTGTCGAGATTTTTGTTACTACAATGTATGGTAGCCTTGTCATTTTGAAAGGTAGTTTGTTGTCGAGATTTTTGGTATTACTATGTATGGTAGCCTTGTCATTATAGAATGTAGTCTCTGGTTGATATTTTCATTACTCTAATGGATTGTTTCCTAGTCATTATGGAAGGTAGTCTATTGTCGAGATTTTTGTTACTCCAATGGATGGTAGCCTTGTCATTATGGAAGGTTGTCTGTTGTCTAGATTTTTGTTACTCCAATGGATGGTAACGTTGTCATTATGGAAAGTAGACTATTGTCGAGATTTTTGTTACTACAATGTATGGTAGCCTTGTCATTGTGAAAGGTAGTTTGTTGTCGAGATTTTTGTTATTACAATGTATGGTAGCCTTGTAATTATAGAATGTAGTCTCTTGTTGATATTTTCATTACTCCAATGGATGGTAGCCTAGTCATTATGGAAGGTAGTCTATTGTCGAGATTTTTGTTACTCCAATGGATGGTAGCCTTGTCATTATGGAAGGTTGTCTGTTGTCAAGATTTTTGTTACTCCAATGGATTGTAGTGTTGTCATTATGGAAAGTAGAATGTTGTCGAGATTTTTGTTACTACAATGTATGGTAGCCTTGTCATTGTGAAAGGTAGTTTGTTGACAAGATTTTTGTTATTACAATGTATGGTAGCCTTGTAATTATAGAAGGTAGTCTCTTGTTGATATTTTCATTACTCCAATTGATGGTAGCCTTTTCATTATGGAAGGTAGTTTATTGTCGAGATTTTTGTTACTCCAATGGATGGTAGCGTTGTCATTATGGAAAGTAAATTGTTGTCGAGATTTTTGTTACTACAATGTATGGTAGCCTTGTCATTTTGAAAGGTAGTTTGTTGTCGAGATTTTTGGTATTACTATGTATGGTAGCCTTGTCATTATAGAATGTAGTCTCTGGTTGATATTTTCATTACTCTAATGGATTGTTTCCTAGTCATTATGGAAGGTAGTCTATTGTCGAGATTTTTGTTACTCCAATGGATGGTAGCCTTGTCATTATGGAAGGTTGTCTGTTGTCTAGATTTTTGTTACTCCAATGGATGGTAACGTTGTCATTATGGAAAGTAGACTATTGTCGAGATTTTTGTTACTACAATGTATGGTAGCCTTGTCATTGTGAAAGGTAGTCTCTTATTGATATTTTCATTACTCCAATGCATGATAGCCTTGTCATTATGGAAGGTAGTGTCTTGTTGATATTTTCATTACTCCAATGGATGATAGCCTTGTCATTATGGAAGGTAGTTTGTTGTCAAGATTTTTTTTACTCCAATGGATGGTAGCCTTGTCATTATGGAAGGTAGTCTATTGTCGAGATTTTTGTTACTCCAATGGATGGTAGCATTGTCATTATGGAAAGTAGACTGTTGTCGAGATTTTTGTTACTATAATGTATGGTAGCCTGGTCATTGTGAAAGGTAGTTTGTTGTCGAGATTTTTGTTATTACAATGTATGGTAGCCTTGTCATTATAGAAGGTAGTCTCTTGTTGATATTTTCATTACTCCAATGGATGGTAGCCTTGTCATTATGGAAGGTAGTCTATTGTCGAGATTTTTGTTACTCCAATGCATGGTAGCGTTGTCATTATGGAAAGTAGATTGTTGTCGAGATTTTTGTTACTACAATGTGTGGTAGCCTTGTCATTTTGAAAGGTAGTTTGTTGTCGAGATTTTTGGTATTACAATGTATGGTAGCCTTGTCATTATAGAATGTAGTCTCTGGTTGATATTTTCATTACTCCAATGGATTGTTTCCTAGTCATTATGGAAGGTAGTCTATTGTCGAGATTTTTGTTACTCCAATGGATGGTAGCCTTGTCATTATGGAAGGTTGTCTGTTGTCGAGATTTTTGTTACTCCAATGGATGGTAACGTTGTCATTATGGAAAGTAGACTGTTGTCGAGATTTTTGTTACTACAATGTATGGTAGCCTTGTCATTGTGAAAGGTAGTTTGTTGTCGAGATTTTTGTTATTACAATGTATGGTAGCCTTGTCATTATAGAAGGTAGTCTCTTGTTGATATTTTCATTACTCCAATGGATGGTAGCCTTGTCATTATGGAAGGTAGTCTATTGTCGAGATTTTTGTTACTCCAATGGATGGTAGCCTTGTCATTATGGAAGGTTGTCTGTTGTCGAGATTTTTGTTACTCCAATGGATGGTAACATTGTCATTATGGAAAGTAGACTATTGTCGAGATTTTTGTTACTACAATGAATGGTAGCCTTGTCATTGTGAAAGGTAGTCTCATGTTGATATTTTCATTACTCCAATGCATGATAGCCTTGTCATTATGGAAGGTAGTCTCTTGTTGATATTTTCATTACTCCAATGGATGGTAGCCTTGTCATTATGGAAGGTAGTTTGTTGTCAAGATTTTTGTTACTCCAATGGATGGTAGCCTTGTCATTATGGAAGGTAGACTATTGTCGAGATTTTTGTTACTCCAATGGATGGTAGCATTGTCATTATGGAAAGTAGACTGTTGTCGAGATTTTTGTTACTATAATGTATGCCAGCCTTGTCATTGTGAAAGGTTGTCTGTTGTCGAGATTTTTGTTATTACAATGTATGGTAGTGTTGTCATTATGGAAAGTAGACTGTTGTCGAGATTTTTGTTACTATAATGTATGGTAGCCTTGTCATTGTGAAAGGTAGTTTGTTGTCGAGATTTTTGTTATTACAATGTATGGTAGCCTTGTCATTATAGAAGGTAGTCTCTTGTTGATATTTTCATTACTCCAATGGATGGTAGCCTTGTCATTATGGAAGGTAGTCTATTGTCGAGATTTTTGTTACTCCAATGGAGGGTAGCATTGTCATTATGGAAAGTAGACTGTTGTCGAGATTTTTGTTACTATAATGTATGGTAGCCTTGTCATTGTGAAAGGTAGTTTGTTGTCGAGATTTTTGTTATTACAATGTATGGTAGCCTTGTCATTATAGAAGGTAGTCTCTTGTTGATATTTTCATTACTCCAATGGATGGTAGCCTAGTCATTATGGAAGGTAGTCTATTGTCGAGATTTTTGTTACTCCAATGGAGGGTAGCCTTTGTCATTGTGGAAGGTTGTCTGTTGTCGAGATTTTTGTTACTCCAATGGATGGTAGCGTTGTCATTATGGAAAGTAGACTGTTGTCCAGATTTTTGTTACTACAATGTATGGTAGCCTTGTCATTGTGAATGGTAGTTTATTGTCGAGATTTTTGTTACTCCAATGGATTGTAGCATTGTTATTATGGAAAGTAGACTGTTGTCGAGATTTTTGTTACTACAATGTATGGTAGCCTTGTCATTTTGAAAGGTAGTTTGTTGTCGAGATTTTTGTTATTACAATGTATGGTAGCCTTGTCATTATAGAATGTAGTCTCTTGTTGATATTTTCATTACTCCAATGGATGGTAGCCTAGTCATTCTGGAAGGTAGTCTATTATCGAGATTTTTGTTACTCCAATGGATGGTAGCCTAGTCATTATGGAAGGTTGTCTGTTGTCGAGATTTTTGTTACTCCAATGGATGGTAGCGTTATCATTATGGAAAGCAGACTGTTGTCGAGATTTTTGTTACTACAATGTATGGTAGCCTTGTCATTGTGAAAGGTAGTTTGTTGTCGAGATTTTTGTTATTACAATGTATGGTAGCCTTGTCATTATAGAAGGTAGTCTCTTGTTGATATTTTCATTACTCCAATGGATGGTAGCCTAGTCATTATGGAAGGTAGTCTATTGTCGAGATTTTTGTTACTCCAATGGAGGGTAGCCTTTGTCATTGTGGAAGGTTGTCTGTTGTCGAGATTTTTGTTACTCCAATGGATGGTAGCATTGTCATTATGGTAAGTAGATTGTTGTCCAGATTTTTGTTACTACAATGTATGGTAGCCTTGTCATTGTGAATGGTAGTTTATTGTCGAGATTTTTGTTACTCCAATGGATGGTAGCATTGTTATTATGGAAAGTAGACTGTTGTCGAGATTTTTGTTACTACAATGTATGGTAGCCTTGTCATTTTGAAAGGTAGTTTGTTGTCGAGATTTTTGTTATTACAATGTATGGTAGCCTTGTCATTATAGAATGTAGTCTCTTGTTGATATTTTCATTACTCCAATGGATGGTAGCCTAGTCATTATGGAAGGTAGTCTATTATCGAGATTTTTGTTACTCCAATGGATGGTAGCCTTGTCTTTATGGAAGGTTGTCTGTTGTCGAGATCTTTTTTACTCCAATGGATGGTAGTGTTGTCATTATGGAAAGTAGACTGTTGTCGAGATTTTTGTTACTACAATGTATGGTAGCCTTGTCATTGTGAAAGGTAGTTTGTTGTCGAGATTTTTGTTATTACAATGTATGGTAGCCTTGCATTATAGAAGGTAGTCTCTTGTTGATATTTTCATTACTCCAATGGATGGTAGCCTAGTCATTATGGAAGGTAGTCTATTGTCGAGATTTTTGTTACTCCAATGGAGGGTAGCCTTTGTCATTGTGGAAGGTTGTCTGTTGTCGAGATTTTGGTTACTCCAATGGATGGTAGCATTGTCATTATGGAAAGTAGACTGTTGTCGAGATTTTTGTTACTACAATGTATGGTAGCCTTGTCATTGTGAAAGGTAGTTTATTGTCGAGATTTTTGTTACTCCAATGGATGGTAGCCTTGTCATTATGGAAGGTTATCTGTTGTCGAGATTTTTGTTACTCCAATGGATGGTAGCGTTGTCATTTTGAAAGGTAGTTTGTTGTCGAGATTTTTGTTATTACAATGTATGGTAGCCTTGTCATTATAGAATGTAGTCTCTTGTTGATATTTTCATTACTCCAATGGATGGTAGCCTAGTCATTATGGAAGGTTGTCTGTTGTCGAGATTTTTGTTACTACAATGTATGGTAGCCTTGTCATTGTGAAAGGTAGTTTATTGTCGAGATTTTTGTTACTCCAACGCATGATAGCCTTGTCATTATGGAAGGTAGTCTCTTGTTGATATTTTCATTACTCCAATGGATGGTAGCCTTGTCATTATGGAAGGTAGTTTGTTGTCAAGATTTTTTTTACTCCAATGGATGGTAGCCTTGTCATTATGGAAGGTAGTCTATTGTCGAGATTTTTGTTACTCCAATGGATGGTAGCATTGTCATTATGGAAAGTAGACTGTTGTCGAGATTTTTTTGTTACTATAATGTATGGTAGCCTTGTCATTGTGAAAGGTAGTTTGTTGTCGAGATTTTTGTTATTACAATGTATGGTAGCCTTTTCATTATAGAAGGTAGTCTCTTGTTGATATTTTCATTACTCCAATGGATGGTAGCCTAGTCATTATGGAAGGTAGTCTATTGTCGAGATTTTTGTTACTCCAATGGAGGGTAGCCTTTGTCATTGTGGAAGGTTGTCTGTTGTCGAGATTTTTGTTACTCCAATGGATGGTAGCGTTGTCATTATGGAAAGTAGACTGTTGTCCAGATTTTTGTTACTACAATGTATGGTAGCCTTGTCATTGTGAATGGTAGTCTATTGTCGAGATTTTTGTTACTCCAATGGATGGTAGCGTTGTCATTATGGAAAGTAGACTGTTGTCGAGATTTTTGTTACTACAATGTATGGTAGCCTTGTCATTTTGAAAGGTAGTTTGTTGTCGAGATTTTTGGTATTACAATGTATGGTAGCCTTGTCATTATAGAATGTAGTCTCTGGTTGATATTTTCATTACTCCAATGGATTGTTTCCTAGTCATTATGGAAGGTAGTCTATTGTCGAGATTTTTGTTACTCCAATGGATGGTAGCCTTGTCATTATGGAAGGTAGTCTATTGTCGAGATTTTTGTTACTCCAATGGATGGTAACGTTGTCATTATGGAAAGTAGACTGTTGTCGAGATTTTTGTTACTACAATGAATGGTAGACTTGTCATTGTGAAAGGTTGTCTCTTGTTGATATTTTCATTACTCCAATGCATGATAGCCTTGTCATTATGTAAGGTAGTCTCTTGTTGATATTTTCATTACTCCAATGGATGGTAGCCTTGTCATTATGGAAGGTAGTTTGTTGTCAAGATTTTTGTTACTCCAATGGATGGTAGCCTTGTCATTATGGAAGGTAGACTATTGTCGAGATTTTTGTTACTCCAATGGATGGTAGCATTCTCATTATGGAAAGTAGACTGTTGTCGAGATTTTTGTTACTATAATGTATGGCAGCATTGTCATTGTGAAAGGTTGTCTGTTGTCGAGATTTTTGTTATTACAATGTATGGTAGCGTTGTCATTATGGAAAGTAGACTGTTGTCGAGATTTTTGTTACTATAATGTATGGTAGCCTTGTCATTGTGAAAGGTAGTTTGTTGTCGAGATTTTTGTTATTACAATGTATGGTAGCCTTGTCATTATAGAAGGTAGTCTCTTGTTGATATTTTCATTACTCCAATGGATGGTAGCCTTGTCATTATGGAAGGTAGTCTATTGTCGAGATTTTTGTTACTCCAATGGAGGGTAGCATTGTCATTATGGAAAGTAGACTGTTGTCGAGATTTTTGTTACTATAATGTATGGTAGCCTTGTCATTGTGAAAGGTAGTTTGTTGTCGAGATTTTTGTTATTACAATGTATGGTAGCCTTGTCATGATAGAAGGTAGTCTCTTGTTGATATTTTCATTACTCCAATGGATGGTAGCCTAGTCATTATGGAAGGTAGTCTATTGTCGAGATTTTTGTTACTCCAATGGAGGGTAGCCTTTGTCATTGTGGAAGGTTGTCTGTTGTCGAGATTTTTGTTACTCCAATGGATGGTAGCGTTGTCATTATGGAAAGTAGACTGTTGTCCATATTTTTGTTACTACAATGTATGGTAGCCTTGTCATTGTGAATGGTAGTTTATTGTCGAGATTTTTGTTACTCCAATGGATGGTAGCATTGTTATTATGGAAAGTAGACTGTTGTCGAGATTTTTGTTACTACAATGTATGGTAGCCTTGTCATTTTGAAAGGTAGTTTGTTGTCGAGATTTTTGTTATTACAATGTATGGTAGCCTTGTCATTATAGAATGTAGTCTCTTGTTGATATTTTCATTACTCCAATGGATGGTAGCCTAGTCATTATGGAAGGTAGTCTATTATCGAGATTTTTATTACTCCAATGGATGGTAGCCTTGTCATTATGGAAGGTTGTCTGTTGTCGAGATTTTTGTTACTCCAATGGATGGTAGCGTTGTCATTATGGAAAGTAGACTATTGTCGAGATTTTTGTTACTACAATGTATGGTAGCCTTGTCATTGTGAAAGGTAGTTTGTTGTCGAGATTTTTGTTATTACAATGTATGGTAGCCTTGTCATTATAGAAGGTAGTCTCTTGTTGATATTTTCATTACTCCAATGGATGGTACCCTAGTCATTATGGAAGGTAGTCTATTGTCGAGATTTTTGTTACTCCAATGGAGGGTAGCCTTTGTCATTGTGGAAGGTTGTCTGTTGTCGAGATTTTTGTTACTCCAATGGATGGTAGCGTTGTCATTATGGAAAGTAGACTGTTGTCGAGATTTTTGTTACTACAATGTATGGTAGCCTTGTCATTGTGAAAGGTAGTTTATTGTCGAGATTTTTGTTACTCCAATGGATGGTAGCCTTGTCATTATGGAAGGTTGTCTGTTGTCAAGATTTTTGTTACTCCAATGGATGGTAGCGTTGTCATTATGCAAAGTAGACTGTTGTCGAGATTTTTGTTACTATAATGTATGGTAGCCTTGTCATTGTGAAAGGTAGTTTGTTGTCGAGATTTTTGTTATTACAATGTATGGTAGCCTTGTCATTATAGAAGGTAGTCTCTTGTTGATATTTTCATTACTCCAATGGATGGTAGCCTAGTCATTATGGAAGGTAGTCTATTGTCGAGATTTTTGTTACTCCAATGGAGGGTAGCCTTTGTCATTGTGGAAGGTTGTCTGTTGTCGAGATTTTTGTTACTCCAATGGATGGTAGCGTTGTCATTATGGAAAGTAGATTGTTGTCCAGATTTTTGTTACTACAATGTATGGTAGCCTTGTCATTGTGAATGGTAGTTTATTGTCGAGATTTTTGTTACTCCAATGGATGGTAGCATTGTTATTATGGAAAGTAGACTGTTGTCGAGATTTTTGTTACTACAATGTATGGTAGCCTTGTCATTTTGAAAGGTAGTTTGTTGTCGAGATTTTTGTTATTACAATGTATGGTAGCCTTGTCATTATAGAATGTAGTCTCTTGTTGATATTTTCATTACTCCAATGGATGGTAGCCTATTCATTATGGAAGGTAGTCTATTATCAAGATTTTTGTTACTCCAATGGATGGTAGCCTTGTCTTTATGGAAGGTTGTCTGTTGTCGAGATTTTTGTTACTCCAATGGATGGTAGCGTTGTCATTATGGAAAGTAGACTGTTGTCGAGATTTTTGTTACTACAATGTATGGTAGCCTTGTCATTGTGAAAGGTAGTTTGTTGTCGACATTTTTGTTATTACAATGTATGGTAGCCTTGCATTATAGAAGGTAGTCTCTTGTTGATATTTTCATTACTCCAATGGATGGTAGCCTAGTCATTATGGAAGGTAGTCTATTGTCGAGATTTTTGTTACTCCAATGGAGGGTAGCCTTTGTCATTGTGGAAGGTTGTCTGTTGTCGAGATTTTTGTTACTCCAATGGATGGTAGCGTTGTCATTATGGAAAGTAGACTGTTGTCGAGATTTTTGTTACTACAATGTATGGTAGCCTTGTCATTGTGAAAGGTAGTTTATTGTCGAGATTTTTGTTACTCCAATGGATGGTAGCCTTGTCATTATGGAAGGTCATCTGTTGTCGAGATTTTTGTTACTCCAATGGATGGTAGCGTTGTCATTGTGAAAGGTAGTTTGTTGTCGAGATTTTTGTTATTACAATGTATGGTAGCCTTGTCATTATAGAATGTAGTCTCTTGTTGATATTTTCATTACTCCAATGGATGGTAGCCTAGTCATTATGGAAGGTTGTCTGTTGTCGAGATTTTTGTTACTACAATGTATGGTAGCCTTGTCATTGTGAAAGGTAGTTTATTGTCGAGATTTTTGTTACTCCAATGCATGATAGCCTTGTCATTATGGAAGGTAGTCTCTTGTTGATATTTTCATTACTCCAATGGATGGTACCCTTGTCATTATGGAAGGTAGTTTGTTGTCAAGATTTTTTTTACTCCAATGGATGGTAGCCTTGTCATTATGGAAGGTAGTCTATTGTCGAGATTTTTGTTACTCCAATGGATGGTAGCATTGTCATTATGGAAAGTAGACTGTTGTCGAGATTTTTTTGTTACTATAATGTATGGTAGCCTTGTCATTGTGAAAGGTAGTTTGTTGTCGAGATTTTTGTTATTACAATGTATGGTAGCCTTTTCATTATAGAAGGTAGTCTCTTGTTGATATTTTCATTACTCCAATGGATGGTAGCCTAGTCATTATGGAAGGTAGTCTATTGTCGAGATTTTTGTTACTCCAATAGAGGGTAGCCTTTGTCATTGTGGAAGGTTGTCTGTTGTCGAGATTTTTGTTACTCCAATGGATGGTAGCGTTGTCATTATGGAAAGTAGACTGTTGTCCAGATTTTTGTTACTACAATGTATGGTAGCCTTGTCATTGTGAATGGTAGTTTATTGTCGAGATTTTTGTTACTCCAATGGATGGTAGCATTGTTATTATGGAAAGTAGACTGTTGTCGAGATTTTTGTTACTACAATGTATGGTAGCCTTGTCATTTTGAAAGGTAGTTTGTTGTCGAGATTTTTGTTATTACAATGTATGGTAGCCTTGTCAATATAGAATGTAGTCTCTTGTTGATATTTTCATTACTCCAATGGATGGTAGCCTAGTCATTATGGAAGGTAGTCTATTATCGAGATTTTTGTTACTCCAATAGATGGTAGCCTTGTCATTATGGAAGGTTGTCTGTTGTCGAGATTTTTGTTACTCCAATGGATGGTAGCGTTGTCATTATGGAAAGTAGACTGTTCTCGATATTTTTGTTACTACAATGTATGGTAGCCTTGTCATTGTGAAAGGTAGTTTGTTGTCGAGATTTTTGTTATTACAATGTATGGTAGCCTTGTCATTATAGAAGGTAGTCTCTTGTTGATATTTTCATTACTCCAATGGATGGTAGCGTAGTCATTATGGAAGGTAGTCTATTGTCGAGATTTTTGTTACTCCAATGGAGGGTAGCCTTTGACATTGTGGAAGGTTGTCTGTTGTCGAGATTTTTGTTACTCCAATGGATGGTAGCGTTGTCATTATGGAAAGTAGACTGTTGTCGAGATTTTTGTTACTACAATGTATGGTAGCCTTGTCATTGTGAAAGGTAGTTTATTGTCGAGATTTTTGTTACTCCAATGGATGGTAGCCTTGTCATTATGGAAGGTCATCTGTTGTCGAGATTTTTGTTACTCCAATGGATGGTAGCGTTGTCATTGTGAAAGGTAGTTTGTTGTCGAGATTTTTGTTATTACAATGTATGGTAGCCTTGTCATTATAGAATGTAGTCTCTTGTTGATATTTTCATTACTCCAATGGATGGTAGCCTAGTCATTATGGAAGGTTGTCTGTTGTCGAGATTTTTGTTACTACAATGTATGGTAGCCTTGTCATTGTGAAAGGTAGTTTATTGTCGAGATTTTTGTTACTCCAATGCATGATAGCCTTGTCATTATGGAAGGTAGTCTCTTGTTGATATTTTCATTACTCCAATGGATGGTACCCTTGTCATTATGGAAGGTAGTTTGTTGTCAAGATTTTTTTTACTCCAATGGATGGTAGCCTTGTCATTATGGAAGGTAGTCTATTGTCGAGATTTTTGTTACTCCAATGGATGGTAGCATTGTCATTATGGAAAGTAGACTGTTGTCGAGATTTTTTGTTACTATAATGTATGGTAGCCTTGTCATTGTGAAAGGTAGTTTGTTGTCGAGATTTTTGTTATTACAATGTATGGTAGCCTTTTCATTATAGAAGGTAGTCTCTTGTTGATATTTTCATTACTCCAATGGATGGTAGCCTAGTCATTATGGAAGGTAGTCTATTGTCGAGATTTTTGTTACTCCAATAGAGGGTAGCCTTTGTCATTGTGGAAGGTTGTCTGTTGTCGAGATTTTTGTTACTCCAATGGATGGTAGCGTTGTCATTATGGAAAGTAGACTGTTGTCCAGATTTTTGTTACTACAATGTATGGTAGCCTTGTCATTGTGAATGGTAGTTTATTGTCGAGATTTTTGTTACTCCAATGGATGGTAGCATTGTTATTATGGAAAGTAGACTGTTGTCGAGATTTTTGTTACTACAATGTATGGTAGCCTTGTCATTTTGAAAGGTAGTTTGTTGTCGAGATTTTTGTTATTACAATGTATGGTAGCCTTGTCAATATAGAATGTAGTCTCTTGTTGATATTTTCATTACTCCAATGGATGGTAGCCTAGTCATTATGGAAGGTAGTCTATTATCGAGATTTTTGTTACTCCAATAGATGGTAGCCTTGTCATTATGGAAGGTTGTCTGTTGTCGAGATTTTTGTTACTCCAATGGATGGTAGCGTTGTCATTATGGAAAGTAGACTGTTGTCGATATTTTTGTTACTACAATGTATGGTAGCCTTGTCATTGTGAAAGGTAGTTTGTTGTCGAGATTTTTGTTATTACAATGTATGGTAGCCTTGTCATTATAGAAGGTAGTCTCTTGTTGATATTTTCATTACTCCAATGGATGGTAGCGTAGTCATTATGGAAGGTAGTCTATTGTCGAGATTTTTGTTACTCCAATGGAGGGTAGCCTTTGACATTGTGGAAGGTTGTCTGTTGTCGAGATTTTTGTTACTCCAATGGATGGTAGCGTTGTCATTATGGAAAGTAGACTGTTGTCGAGATTTTTGTTACTACAATGTATGGTAGCCTTGTCATTGTGAAAGGTAGTTTATTGTCGAGATTTTTGTAACTCCAATGGATGGTAGCGTTGTCATTATGGAAACTAGACTATTGTCGAGATTTTTGTTACAACAATGTATGGTAGCCTTGTCATTGTGAAAGGTAGTTTGTTGTCGAGATTTTTGTTATTACAATGTATGGTAGCCTTGTCATTATAGAATGTAGTCTCTTGTTGATATTTTCATTACTCCAATGGATGGTAGCCTAGTCATTATGGAAGGTAGTCTACTGTCGAGATTTTTTTTACTCCAATGGATGGTAGCCTTGTCAATATGGAAGGTTGTCTGTTGTCAAGATTTTTGTTACTCCAATGGATGATATTGTTGTCATTATGGAAAGTATAATGTTGTCGAGATTTTTGTTACTACAATGTATGGTAGCCTTGTCATTGTGAAAGGTAGTTTGTTGTCAAAATTTTTGTTATTACAATGTATGGTAGCCTTGTAATTATAGAAGGTAGTCTCTTGTTGATATTTTCATTACTCCAATGGATGGTAGCCTTTTCATTATGGAAGGTAGTCTATTGTCGAGATTTTTGTTACTCCAATGGATGGTAGCGTTGTCATTATGGAAAGTAAATTGTTGTCGAGATTTTTGTTACTATAATGTATGGTAGCCTTGTCATTTTGAAAGGTAGTTTGTTGTCGAGATTTTTGGTATTACAATGTATGGTAGCCTTGTCATTATAGAATGTAGTCTCTGGTTGATATTTTCATTACTCTAATGGATTGTTTCCTAGTCATTATGGAAGGTAGTCTATTGTCGAGATTTTTGTTACTCCAATGGATGGTAGCCTTGTCATTATGGAAGGTTTTCTGTTGTCTAGATTTTTGTTACTCCAATGGATGGTAACGTTGTCATTATGGAAAGTAGACTGTTGTCGAGATTTTTGTTACTACAATGTATGGTAGCCTTGTCATTGTGAAAGGTAGTCTCTTTTTGATATTTTCATTACTCCAATGCATGATAGCCTTGTCATTATGGAAGGTAGTCTCTTGTTGATATTTTCATTACTCCAATGGATGATAGCCTTGTCATTATGGAAGGTAGTTTGTTGTCAGGATTTTTTTTACTCCAATGGATGGTAGCCTTGTCATTATGGAAGGTAGTCTATTGTCGAGATTTTTGTTACTCCAATGGATGGTAGCATTGTCATTATGGAAAGTAGACTGTTGTCGAGATTTTTGTTACTATAATGTATGGTAGCCTTGTCATTATGAAAGGTAGTTTGTTGTCGAGATTTTTGTTATTACAATGTATGGTAGCCTTGTCATTATAGAAGGTAGTCTCTTGTTGATATTTTCATTACTCCAATGGATGGTAGCCTTGTCATTATGGAAGGTAGTCTATTGTCGAGATTTTTGTTACTCCAATGGATGGTAGCATTGGCATTATGGAAAGTAGATTGTTGTCGAGATTTTTGTTACTACAATGTATGGTAGCCTTGTCAATTTGAAAGGTAGTTTGTTGTCGAGATTTTTGGTATTACAATGTATGGTAGCCTTGTCATTATAGAATGTAGTCTCTGGTTGATATTTTCATTACTCCAATGGATTGTTTCCTAGTCATTATGGAAGGTAGTCTATTGTCGAGATTTTTGTTACTCCAATGGATGGTAGCCTTGTCATTATGGAAGGTTGTCTGTTGTCTAGATTTTTGTTACTCCTATGGATGGTAACGTTGTCATTATGGAAAGTAGACTGTTGTCGAGATTTTTGTTACTACAATGTATGGTAGCCTTGTCATTGTGAAAGGTAGTCTCTTTTTGATATTTTCATTACTCCAATGCATGATAGCCTTGTCATTATGGAAGGTAGTCTCTTGTTGATATTTTCATTACTCCAATGGATGATAGCCTTGTCATTATGGAAGGTAGTTTGTTGTCAAGATGTTTTTTACTCCAATGGATGGTAGCCTTGTCATTATGGAAGGTAGTCTATTGTCGAGATTTTTGTTACTCCAATGGATGGTAGCATTGTCATTATGGAAAGTAGACTGTTGTTGAGATTTTTGTTACTATAATGTATGGTAGCCTTGTCATTGTGAAAGGTAGTTTGTTGTCGAGATTTTTGTTATTACAATGTATGGTAGCCTTGTCATTATAGAAGGTAGTCTCTTGTTGATATTTTCATTACTCCAATGGATGGTAGCCTTGTCATTATGGAAGGTAGTCTATTGTCGAGATTTTTGTTACTCCAATGGATGGTAGCGTTGTCATTATGGAAAGTAGATTGTTGTCGAGATTTTTGTTACTACAATGTATGGTAGCCTTGTCATTTTGAAAGGTAGTTTGTTGTCGAGATTTTTGGTATTACAATGTATGGTAGCCTTGTCATTATAGAATGTAGTCTCTGGTTGATATTTTCATTACTCCAATGGATTGTTTCCTAGTCATTATGGAAGGTAGTCTATTGTCGATATTTTTGTTACTCCAATGGATGGTAGCCTTGTCATTATGGAAGGTTGTCTGTTGTCGAGATTTTTGTTACTCCAATGGATGGTAACGTTGTCATTATGGAAAGTAGACTGTTGTCGAGATTTTTGTTACTACAATGTATGGTAGCCTTGTCATTGGGAAAGGTAGTCTCTTGTTTATATTTTCATTACTCCAATGCATGATAGCCTTGTCATTATGGAAGGTAGTCTCTTGTTGATATTTTCATTACTCCAATGGATGGTAGCCTTGTCATTATGGAAGGTAGTTTGTTGTCAATATTTTTTTTACTCCAATGGATGGTAGCCTTGTCATTATGGAAGGTAGTCTATTGTCGAGATTTTTATTACTCCAATGGATGGTAGCATTGTCATTATGGAAAGTAGACTGTTGTCGAGATTTTTGTTACTATAATGTATGGTAGCCTTGTCATTGTGAAAGGTAGTTTGTTGTCGAGATTTTTGTTATTACAATGTATGGTAGCCTTGTCATTATAGAAGGTAGTCTCTTGTTGATATTTTCATTACTCCAATGGATGGTAGCCTAGTCATTATGGAAGGTAGTCTATTGTCGAGATTTTTATTACTCCAATGGAGGGTAGCCTTTGTCATTGTGGAAGGTTGTCTGTTGTCGAGATTTTTGTTACTCCAATGGATGGTAGCGTTGTCATTATGGAAAGTAGACTGTTGTCCAGATTTTTGTTACTACAATGTATGGTAGCCTTGTCATTGTGAATGGTAGTTTATTGTCGAGATTTTTGTTACTCCAATGGATGGTAGCATTGTTATTATGGAAAGTAGACTGTTGTCGAGATTTTTGTTACTACAATGTATGGTAGCCTTGTCATTTTGAAAGGTAGTTTGTTGTCGAGATTTTTGTTATTACAATGTATGGTAGCCTTGTCATTATAGAATGTAGTCTCTTGTTGATATTTTCATTACTCCAATGGATGGTAGCCTAGTCATTATGGAAGGTAGTCTATTATCGAGATTTTTGTTACTCCAATGGATGGTAGCCTTGTCATTATGGAAGGTTGTCTGTTGTCGAGATTTTTGTTACTCCAATGGATGGTAGCGTTGTCATTATGGAAAGTAGACTGTTGTCGAGATTTTTGTTACTACAATGTATGGTAGCCTTGTCATTGTGAAAGGTAGTTTGTTGTCGAGATTTTTTTTATTACAATGTATGGTAGCCTTGTCATTATAGAAGGTAGTCTCTTCTTGATATTTTCCTTACTCCAATGGATGGTAGCCTAGTCATTATGGAAGGTAGTCTATTGTCGAGATTTTTGTTACTCCAATGGAGGGTAGCCTTTGTCATTGTGGAAGGTTGTCTGTTGTCGAGATTTTTGTTACTACAATGTATGGTAGCCTTGTCATTGTGAAAGGTAGTCTCTTTTTGATATTTTCATTACTCCAATGCATGATAGCCTTGTCATTATGGAAGGTAGTCTCTTGTTGATATTTTCATTACTCCAATGGATGATAGCCTTGTCATTATGGAAGGTAGTTTGTTGTCAAGATTTTTTTTACTCCAATGGATGGTAGCCTTGTCATTATGGAAGGTAGTCTATTGTCGAGATTTTTGTTACTCCAATGGATGGTAGCATTGTCATTATGGAAAGTAGACTGTTGTCGAGATTTTTGTTACTATAATGTATGGTAGCCTTGTCATTGTGAAAGGTAGTTTGTTGTCGAGATTTTTGTTATTACAATGTATGGTAGCCTTGTCATTATAGAAGGTAGTCTCTAGTTGATATTTTCATTACTCCAATGGATGGTAGCCTTGTCATTATTGAAGGTAGTCTATTGTCGAGATTTTTGTTACTCCAATGGATGGTAGCGTTGTCATTATGGAAAGTAGATTGTTGTCGAGATTTTTGTTACTACAATGTATGGTAGCCTTGTCATTTTGAAAGGTAGTTTGTTGTCGAGATTTTTGGTATTACAATGTATGGTAGCCTTGTCATTATAGAATGTAGTCTCTGGTTGATATTTTCATTAGTCCAATGGATTGTTTCCTAGTCATTATGGAAGGTAGTCTATTGTCGATATTTTTGTTACTCCAATGGATGGTAGCCTTGTCATTATGGAAGGTTGTCTGTTGTCGAGATTTTTGTTACTCCAATGGATGGTAACGTTGTCATTATGGAAAGTAGACTGTTGTCGAGATTTTTGTTACTACAATGTATGGTAGCCTTGTCATTGGGAAAGGTAGTCTCTTGTTTATATTTTCATTACTCCAATGCATGATAGCCTTGTCATTATGGAAGGTAGTCTCTTGTTGATATTTTCATTACTCCAATGGATGGTAGCCTTGTCATTATGGAAGGTAGTTTGTTGTCAATATTTTTTTTACTCCAATGGATGGTAGCCTTGTCATTATGGAAGGTAGTCTATTGTCGAGATTTTTATTACTCCAATGGATGGTAGCATTGTCATTATGGAAAGTAGACTGTTGTCGAGATTTTTGTTACTATAATGTATGGTAGCCTTGTCATTGTGAAAGGTAGTTTGTTGTCGAGATTTTTGTTATTACAATGTATGGTAGCCTTGTCATTATAGAAGGTAGTCTCTTGTTGATATTTTCATTACTCCAATGGATGGTAGCCTAGTCATTATGGAAGGTAGTCTATTGTCGAGATTTTTATTACTCCAATGGAGGGTAGCCTTTGTCATTGTGGAAGGTTGTCTGTTGTCGAGATTTTTGTTACTCCAATGGATGGTAGCGTTGTCATTATGGAAAGTAGACTGTTGTCCAGATTTTTGTTACTACAATGTATGGTAGCCTTGTCATTGTGAATGGTAGTTTATTGTCGAGATTTTTGTTACTCCAATGGATGGTAGCATTGTTATTATGGAAAGTAGACTGTTGTCGAGATTTTTGTTACTACAATGTATGGTAGCCTTGTCATTTTGAAAGGTAGTTTGTTGTCGAGATTTTTGTTATTACAATGTATGGTAGCCTTGTCATTATAGAATGTAGTCTCTTGTTGATATTTTCATTACTCCAATGGATGGTAGCCTAGTCATTATGGAAGGTAGTCTATTATCGAGATTTTTGTTACTCCAATGGATGGTAGCCTTGTCATTATGGAAGGTTGTCTGTTGTCGAGATTTTTGTTACTCCAATGGATGGTAGCGTTGTCATTATGGAAAGTAGACTGTTGTCGAGATTTTTGTTACTACAATGTATGGTAGCCTTGTCATTGTGAAAGGTAGTTTGTTGTCGAGATTTTTTTTATTACAATGTATGGTAGCCTTGTCATTATAGAAGGTAGTCTCTTCTTGATATTTTCCTTACTCCAATGGATGGTAGCCTAGTCATTATGGAAGGTAGTCTATTGTCGAGATTTTTGTTACTCCAATGGAGGGTAGCCTTTGTCATTGTGGAAGGTTGTCTGTTGTCGAGATTTTTGTTACTACAATGTATGGTAGCCTTGTCATTGTGAAAGGTAGTCTCTTTTTGATATTTTCATTACTCCAATGCATGATAGCCTTGTCATTATGGAAGGTAGTCTCTTGTTGATATTTTCATTACTCCAATGGATGATAGCCTTGTCATTATGGAAGGTAGTTTGTTGTCAAGATTTTTTTTACTCCAATGGATGGTAGCCTTGTCATTATGGAAGGTAGTCTATTGTCGAGATTTTTGTTACTCCAATGGATGGTAGCATTGTCATTATGGAAAGTAGACTGTTGTCGAGATTTTTGTTACTATAATGTATGGTAGCCTTGTCATTGTGAAAGGTAGTTTGTTGTCGAGATTTTTGTTATTACAATGTATGGTAGCCTTGTCATTATAGAAGGTAGTCTCTAGTTGATATTTTCATTACTCCAATGGATGGTAGCCTTGTCATTATTGAAGGTAGTCTATTGTCGAGATTTTTGTTACTCCAATGGATGGTAGTGTTGTCATTATGGAAAGTAGATTGTTGTCGAGATTTTTGTTACTACAATGTATGGTAGCCTTGTCATTTTGAAAGGTAGTTTGTTGTCGAGATTTTTGGTATTACAATGTATGGTAGCCTTGTCATTATAGAATGTAGTCTCTAGTTGATATTTTCATTACCCCAATGGATTGTTTCCTAGTCATTATGGAAGGTAGTCTATTGTCGAGATTTTTGTTACTCCAATGGATGGTAGCCTTGTCATTATGGAAGGTTGTCTGTTGTCGAGATTTTTGTTACTCCAATGGATGGTAACGTTGTCATTATGGAAAGTAGACTGTTGTCGAGATTTTTGTTACTACAATGTATGGTAGCCTTGTCATTGTGAAAGGTAGTCTCTTGTTTATATTTTCTTTACTCCAATGCATGATAGCCTTGTCATTATGGAAGGTAGTCTCTTGTTGATATTTTCATTACTCCAATGAATGGTAGCCTTGTCATTATGGAAGGTAGTTTGTTGTCAAGATTTTTTTTACTCTAATGGATGGTAGCCTTGTCATTATGGAAGGTAGTCTATTGTCGAGATTTTTGTTACTCCAATGGAGGGTAGCCTTTGTCATTGTGGAAGGTTGTCTGTTGTCGAGATTTTTGTTACTCCAATGGATGGTAGCGTTGTCATTATGGAAAGTAGACTGTTGTCCAGATTTTTGTTACTACAATGTATGGTAGCCTTGTAATTGTGAATGGTAGTTTATTGTCGAGATTTTTGTTACTCCAATGGATGGTAGCATTGTTATTATGGAAAGTAGACTGTTGTCGAGATTTTTGTTACTACAATGTATGGTAGCCTTGTCATTTTGAAAGGTAGTTTGTTGTCGAGATTTTTGTTATTACAATGTATGGTAGCCTTGTCATTATAGAATGTAGTCTCTTGTTGATATTTTCATTACTCCAATGGATGGTAGCCTAGTCATTATGGAAGGTAGTCTATTATCGAGATTTTTGTTACTCCAATGGATGGTAGCCTTGTCATTATGGAAGGTTGTCTGTTGTCGAGATTTTTGTTACTCCAATGGATGGTAGCGTTGTCATTATGGAAAGTAGACTGTTGTCGATATTTTTGTTACTACAATGTATGGTAGCCTTGTCATTGTGAAAGGTAGTTTGTTGTCGAGATTTTTGTTATTACCATGTATGGTACCCTTGTCATTATAGAAGGTAGTCTCTTGTTGATATTTTCCTTACTCCAATGGATGGTAGCCTAGTCATTATGGAAGGTAGTCTATTGTCGAGATTTTTGTTACTCCAATGGAGGGTAGCCTTTGTCATTGTGGAAGGTTGTCTGTTGTCGAGATTTTTGTTACTCCAATGGATGGTAGCGTTGTCATTATGGAAAGTAGACTGTTGTCGAGATTTTTGTTACTACAATGTATGGTAGCCTTGTCATTGTGAAAGGTAGTTTATTGTCGAGATATTTGTTACTCCAATGGATGGTAGCCTTGTCATTATGGAAGGTTGTCTGTTGTCAAGATTTTTGTTACTCCAATGGATGGTAGCGTTGTCATTATGGAAAGTAGACTGTTGTCGAGATTTTTGTTACTATAATGTATGGTAGCCTTGTCATTGTGAAAGGTAGTTTGTTGTCGAGATTTTTGTTATTACAATATATGGTAGCCTTGTCATTATAGAAGGTAGTCTCTTGTTGATATTTTCATTACTCCAATGGATGGTAGCCTAGTCATTATGGAAGGTAGTCTATTGTCGAGATTTTTGTTACTCCAATGGAGGGTAGCCTTTGTCATTGTGGAAGGTTGTCTGTTGTCGAGATTTTTGTTACTCCAATGGATGGTAGCGTTGTCATTATGGAAAGTAGACTGTTGTCCAGATTTTTGTTACTACAATGTATGGTAGCCTTGTCATTGTGAATGGTAGTTTATTGTCGAGATTTTTGTTACTCCAATGGATGGTAGCATTGTTATTATGGAAAGTTGTCTGTTGTCGAGATTTTTGTTACTACAATGTATGGTAGCGTTGTCATTTTGAAGGTTAGTTTGTTGTCGAGATTTTTGTTACTACAATGTATGGTAGCCTTGTCATTGTGAAAGGTAGTTTGTTGTCGAGATTTTTGTTATTACAATGTATGGTAGCCTTGTCATTATAGAAAGTAGTCTCTTGTTGATATTTTCATTACTCCAATGGATGGTAGCCTAGTCATTATGGAAGGTAGTCTATTGTCGAGATTTTTGTTACTCCAATGGATGGTAGCCTTGTCATTATGGAAGGTTGTCTGTTGTCAAGATTTTTGTTACTCCAATGGATGGTAGTGTTGTCATTATGGAAAGTAGAATGTTGTCGAGATTTTTGTTACTACAATGTATGGTAGCCTTGTCATTGTGAAAGGTAGTTTGTTGTCAAGATTTTTGTTATTACAATGTATGGTAGCCTTGTAATTATAGAAGGTAGTCTCTTGTTGATATTTTCATTACTCCAATGGATGGTAGCCTTGTCATTATGGAAGGTAGTCTATTGACGAGATTTTTGTTACTCCAATGGATGGTAGCGTTGTCATTATGGAAAGTAGATTGTTGTCGAGATTTTTGTTACTACAATGTATGGTAGCCTTGTCATTTTGAAAGGTAGTTTGTTGTCGAGATTTTTGGTATTACAATGTATGGTAGCCTTGTCATTATAGAATGTAGTCTCTGGTTGATATTTTCATTACTCCAATGGATTGTTTCCTAGTCATTATGGAAGGTAGTCTATTGTCGAGATTTTTGTTACTCCAATGGATGGTAGCCTTGTCATTATGGAAGGTTGTCTGTTGTCGAGATTTTTGTTACTCCAATGGATGGTAGCGTTGTCATTATGGAAAGTAGACTGTTGTCCAGATTTTTGTTACTACAATGTATGGTAGCCTTGTCATTGTGAATGGTAGTTTATTGTCGAGATTTTTGTTACTCCAATGGATGGTAGCATTGTTATTATGGAAAGTTGTCTGTTGTCGAGATTTTTGTTACTACAATGTATGGTAGCGTTGTCATTTTGAAGGTTAGTTTGTTGTCGAGATTTTTGTTACTACAATGTATGGTAGCCTTGTCATTGTGAAAGGTAGTTTGTTGTCGAGATTTTTGTTATTACAATGTATGGTAGCCTTGTCATTATAGAATGTAGTCTCTTGTTGATATTTTCATTACTCCAATGGATGGTAGCCTAGTCATTATGGAAGGTAGTCTATTGTCGAGATTTTTGTTACTCCAATGGATGGTAGCCTTGTCATTATGGAAGGTTGTCTGTTGTCAAGATTTTTGTTACTCCAATGGATGGTAGTGTTGTCATTATGGAAAGTAGAATGTTGTCGAGATTTTTGTTACTACAATGTATGGTAGCCTTGTCATTGTGAAAGGTAGTTTGTTGTCAAGATTTTTGTTATTACAATGTATGGTAGCCTTGTAATTATAGAAGGTAGTCTCTTGTTGATATTTTCATTACTCCAATGGATGGTAGCCTTGTCATTATGGAAGGTAGTCTATTGACGAGATTTTTGTTACTCCAATGGATGGTAGCGTTGTCATTATGGAAAGTAGATTGTTGTCGAGATTTTTGTTACTACAATGTATGGTAGCCTTGTCATTTTGAAAGGTAGTTTGTTGTCGAGATTTTTGGTATTACAATGTATGGTAGCCTTGTCATTATAGAATGTAGTCTCTGGTTGATATTTTCATTACTCCAATGGATTGTTTCCTAGTCATTATGGAAGGTAGTCTATTGTCGAGATTTTTGTTACTCCAATGGATGGTAGCCTTGTCATTATGGAAGGTTGTCTGTTGTCGAGATTTTTGTTACTCCAATGGATGGTAACGTTGTCATTATGGAAAGTAGACTGTTGTCCGGATTTTTGTTACTACAATGTATGGTAGCCTTGTCATTGTGAATGGTAGTTTATTGTCGAGATTTTTGTTACTCTAATGGATGGTAGCATTGTTATTATGGAAAGTAGACTGTTGTCGAGATTTTTGTTACTACAATGTATGGTAGCCTTGTCATTTTGAAAGGTAGTTTGTTGTCGAGATTTTTGTTATTACAATGTATGGTAGCCTTGTCATTATAGAATGTAGTCTCTTGTTGATATTTTCATTACTCCAATGGATGGTAGCCTAGTCATTATGGAAGGTAGTCTATTATCGAGATTTTTGTTACTCCAATAGATGGTAGCCTTGTCATTATGGAAGGTTGTCTTTTGTCGAGATTTTTGTTACTCCAATGGATGGTAGCGTTGTCATTATGGAAAGTAGACTGTTGTCGAGATTTTTGTTACTACAATGTATGGTAGCCTTGTCATTGTGAAAGGTAGTTTGTTGTCGAGATTTTTGTTATTACAATGTATGGTAGCCTTGTCATTATAGAAGGTAGTCTCTTGTTGATATTTTCATTACTCCAATGGATGGTAGCCTAGTCATTATGGAAGGTAGTCTATTGTCGATATTTTTTTTACTCCAATGGAGGGTAGCCTTTGTCATTGTGGAAGGTTGTCTGTTGCCGAGATTTTTGTTACTCCAATGGATGGTAGCGTTGTCATTGTGGAAAGTAGACTGTTGTCGAGATTTTTGGTACTACAATGTATGGTAGCCTTGTCATTGTGAAAGGTAGTTTATTGTCGAGATTTTTGTTACTCCAATGGATGGTAGCGTTGTCATTATGGAAAGTAGACTATTGTCGAGATTTTTGTTACTACAATGTATGGTAGCCTTGTCATTGTTAAAGGTAGTTTGTTGTCGAGATTTTTGTTATTACAATGTATGGTAGCCTTGTCATTATAGAATGTAGTCTCTTGTTGATATTTTCATTACTTCAATGGATGGTAGCCTAGTCATTATGGAAGATAGTCTATTGTCGAGATTTTTGTTACTCCAATGGATGGTAGCCTTGTCATTATGGAAGGTTGTCTGTTGTCAAGATTTTTGTTACTCCAATGGATGGTAGTGTTGTCATTATGGAAAGTAGAATGTTGTCGAGATTTTTGTTACTACAATGTATGGTAGCCTTGTCATTGTGAAAGGTAGTTTGTTGTCAAGATTTTTGTTATTACAATGTATGGTAGCCTTGTAATTATAGAAGGTAGTTTCTTGTTGATATTTTCATTACTCCAATGGATGGTAGCCTTGTCATTATGGAAGGTAGTCTATTGTCGAGATTTTTGTTACTCCAATGGATGGTAGCATTGTCATTATGGAAAGTAGATTGTTGTCGAGATTTTTGTTACTACAATGTATGGTAGCCTTGTCATTTTGAAAGGTAGTTTGTTATCGAGATTTTTGGTATTACAATGTATGGTAGCCTTCTCATTATAGAATGTAGTCTCTGGTTGATATTTTCATTACTCCAATGGATTTTTTTCCTAGTCATTATGGAAGGTAGTCTATTGTCGAGATTTTTGTTACTCCAATGGATGGTAGCCTTGTCATCATGAAAGGTTGTCTGTTGTCGAGATTTTTGTTACTCCAATGGATGGTAACGTTGTCATTATGGAAAGTAGACTGTTGTCCAGATTTTTGTTACTACAATGTATGGTAGCCTTGTCATTGTGAATGGTAGTTTATTGTCGAGATTTTTGTTACTCCAATGGATGGTAGCATTGTTATTATGGAAAGTAGACTGTTGTCGAGATTTTTGTTACTACAATGTATGGTAGCCTTGTCATTTTGAAAGGTAGTTTGTTGTCGAGATTTTTGTTATTACAATGTATGGTAGCCTTGTCATTATAGAATGTAGTCTCTTGTTGATATTTTCATTACTCCAATGGATGGTAGCCTAGTCATTATGGAAGGTAGTCTATTATCGAGATTTTTGTTACTCCAATGGATGGTAGGCTTGTCATTATGGAAGGTTGTCTGTTGTCGAGATTTTTGTTACTCCAATGGATGGTAGCGTTGTCATTATAGAAAGTAGACTGTTGTCGAGATTTTTGTTACTACAATGTATGGTAACCTTGTCATTGTGAAAGGTAGTTTGTTGTCGAGATTTTTGTTATTACAATGTATGGTAGCCTTGTCATTATAGAAGGTAGTCTCTTGTTGATATTTTCATTACTCCAATGGATGGTAGCCTACTCATTATGGAAGGTAGTCTATTGTCGAGATTTTTGTTACTCCAATGGAGGGTAGCCTTTGTCATTGTGGAAGGTTGTCTGTTGTCGAGATTTTTGTTACTCCAATGGATGGTAGCGTTGTCATTATGGAAAGTAGACTGTTGTCGAGATTTTTGTTACTACAATGTATGGTAGCCTTGTCATTGTGAAAGGTAGTTTATTGTCGAGATTTTTGTTACTCCAATGGATGGTAGCGTTGTCATTATAGAATGTAGTCTCTGGTTGATATTTTCATTACTCCAATGGATGGTAGCCTTGTCATTATGGAAGGTAGTTTGTTGTCAAGATTTTTTTTACTCCAATGGATGGTAGCCTTGTCATTATGGAAGGTAGTCTATTGTCGAGATTTTTGTTACTCCAATGGATGGAAGCATTGTCATTATGGAAAGTAGACTGTTGTCGAGATTTTTGTTACTATAATGTATGGTAGCCTTGTCATTGTGAAAGGTAGTTTGTTGTCGAGATTTTTGTTATTACAATGTATGGTAGCCTTGTCATTATACAAGGTAGTCTCTTGTTGATATTTTCATTACTCCAATGGATGGTAGCCTAGTCATTATGGAAGGTAGTCTATTGTCGAGATTTTTGTTACGCCAATGGAGGGTAGCCTTTGTCATTGTGGAAGGTTGTCTGTTGTCGAGATTTTTGTTACTCCAATGGATGGTAGCGTTGTCATTATGGAAAGTAGACTGTTGTCCAGATTTTTGGTACTACAATGTAAGGTAGCCTTGTCATTGTGAATGGTAGTTTATTGTCGAGATTTTTGTTACTCCAATGGATGGTAGCATTGTCATTATGGAAAGTAGACTGTTGTCGAGATTTTTGTTACTACAATGTATGGTAGCCTTGTCATTTTGAAAGGTAGTTTGTTGTCGAGATTTTTGTTATTACAATGTATGGTAGCCTTGTCATTATAGAATGTAGTCTCTTGTTGATATTTTCATTACTCCAATGGATGGTAGCCTAGTCATTATGGAAGGTAGTCTATTGTCGAGATTTTTGTTACTCCAATGGAGGGTAGCCTTTGTCATTGTGGAAGGTTGTCTGTTGTCGAGATTTTTGTTACTCTAATGGATGGTAGCGTTGTCATTATGGAAAGTAGACTGTTGTCCAGATTTTTGGTACTACAATGTATGGTAGCCTTGTCATTGTGAATGGTAGTTTATTGTCGAGATTTTTGTTACTCCAATGGATGGTAGCATTGTCATTATGGAAAGTAGACTGTTGTCGAGATTTTTGTTACTACAATGTATGGTAGCCTTGTCATTTTGAAAGGTAGTTTGTTGTCGAGATTTTTGTTATTACAATGTACGGTAGCCTTGTCATTATAGAATGTAGTCTCTTGTTGATATTTTCATTACTCCAATGGATGATAGCCTAGTCATTATGGAAGGTAGTCTATTATCGAGATTTTTGTTACTCCAATGGATGGTAGCCTTGTCATTATGGAAGGTTGTCTGTTGTCGAGATTTTTGTTACTCCAATGGATGGTAGCGTTGTCATTATGGAAAGTAGACTGTTGTCGAGATTTTTGTTACTACAATGTATGGTAGCCTTGTCATTGTGAAAGGTAGTTTGTTGTCGAGATTTTTGTTATTACAATGTATGGTAGCCTTGTCATTATAGAAGGTAGTCTCTTGTTGATATTTTCATTACTCCAATGGATGGTAGCCTTGTCATTATGGAAGGTAGTCTATTGTCGAGATTTTTGTTACTCCAATGGATGGTAGCGTTGTCATTATGGAAAGTAGATTATTGTCGAGATTTTTGTTACTACAATGTATGGTAGCCTTGTCATTTTGAAAGGTAGTTTGTTGTCGAGATTTTTGGTATTACAATGTATGGTAGCCTTGTCATTATAGAATGTAGTCTCTGGTTGATATTTTCATTACTCCAATGGATTGTTTCCTAGTCATTATGGAAGGTAGTCTATTGTCGAGATTTTTGTTACTCCAATGGATGGTAGCCTTGTCATTATGGAAGGTTGTCTGTTGTCTAGATTTTTGTTACTCCAATGGATGTTAACGTTGTCATTATGGAAAGTAGACTGTTGTCGGGATTTTTGTTACTCCAATGGATGGTAGCATTGTCATTATGGAAAGTAGACTGTTGTCGAGATTTTTGTTACTATAATGTATGGTAGCCTTGTCATTGTGAAAGGTAGTTTGTTGTCGAGATTTTTGTTATTACAATGTATGGTAGCCTTGTCATTGTGAAAGGTAGTCTCTTGTTGATATTTTCATTACTCCAATGCATGATAGCCTTGTCATTATGGAAGGTAGTCTCTTGTTGATATTTTCATTACTCCAATGGATGGTAGCCTTGTCATTATGGTAGGTAGTTTGTTGTCTAGATTTTTTTTACTCCAATGGATGGTAGCCTTGTCATTATGGAAGGTAGTCTATTGTCGAGATTTTTGTTACTCCAATGGATGGTAGCATTGTCATTATGGAAAGTAGACTGTTGTCGAGATTTTTGTTACTATAATGTATGGTAGCCTTGTCATTGTGAAAGGTAGTTTGTTGTCGAGATTTTTGTTATTACAATGTATGGTAGCCTTGTCATTATAGAAGGTAGCCTCTTGTTGATATTTTCATTACTCCAATGGATGGTAGCCTAGTCATTATGGAAGGTAGTCTATTGTCGAGATTTTTGTTACTCCAATGGAGGGTAGCCTTTGTCATTGTGGAAGGTTGTCTGTTGTCGAGATTTTTGTTACTCTAATGGATGGTAGCATTGTCATTATGGAAAGTAGACTGTTGTCCTGATTTTTGGTACTACAATGTATGGTAGCCTTGTCATTGTGAATGGTAGTTTATTGTCGAGATTTTTGTTACTCCAATGGATGGTAGCATTGTCATTATGGAAAGTAGACTGTTGTCGAGATTTTTGTTACTACAATGTATGGTAGCCTTGTCATTTTGAAAGGTAGTTTGTTGTCGAGATTTTTGTTATTACAATGTACGGTAGCCTTGTCATTATAGAATGTAGTCTCTTGTTGATATTTTCATTACTCCAATGGATGATAGCCTAGTCATTATGGAAGGTAGTCTATTATCGAGATTTTTGTTACTCCAATGGATGGTAGCCTTGTCATTATGGAAGGTTGTCTGTTGTCGAGATTTTTGTTACTCCAATGGATGGTAGCGTTGTCATTATGGAAAGTAGACTGTTGTCGAGATTTTTGTTACTACAATGTATGGTAGCCTTGTCATTGTGAAAGGTAGTTTGTTGTCGAGATTTTTGTTATTACAATGTATGGTAGCCTTGTCATTATAGAAGGTAGTCTCTTGTTGATATTTTCATTACTCCAATGGATGGTAGCCTTGTCATTATGGAAGGTAGTCTATTGTCGAGATTTTTGTTACTCCAATGGATGGTAGCGTTGTCATTATGGAAAGTAGATTATTGTCGAGATTTTTGTTACTACAATGTATGGTAGCCTTGTCATTTTGAAAGGTAGTTTGTTGTCGAGATTTTTGGTATTACAATGTATGGTAGCCTTGTCATTATAGAATGTAGTCTCTGGTTGATATTTTCATTACTCCAATGGATTGTTTCCTAGTCATTATGGAAGGTAGTCTATTGTCGAGATTTTTGTTACTCCAATGGATGGTAGCCTTGTCATTATGGAAGGTTGTCTGTTGTCTAGATTTTTGTTACTCCAATGGATGTTAACGTTGTCATTATGGAAAGTAGACTGTTGTCGGGATTTTTGTTACTACAATGTATGGTAGCCTTGTCATTGTGAAAGGTAGTCTCTTGTTGATATTTTCATTACTCCAATGCATGATAGCCTTGTCATTATGGAAGGTAGTCTCTTGTTGATATTTTCATTACTCCAATGGATGGTAGCCTTGTCATTATGGAAGGTAGTTTGTTGTCAAGATTTTTTTTACTCCAATGGATGGTAGCCTTGTCATTATGGAAGGTAGTCTATTGTCGAGATTTTTGTTACTCCAATGGATGGTAGCATTGTCATTATGGAAAGTAGACTGTTGTCGAGATTTTTGTTACTATAATGTATGGTAGCCTTGTCATTGTGAAAGGTAGTTTGTTGTCGAGATTTTTGTTATTACAATGTATGGTAGCCTTGTCATTATAGAAGGTAGTCTCTTGTTGATATTTTCATTACTCCAAAGGATGGTAGCCTAGTCATTATGGAAGGTAGTCTATTGTCGAGATTTTTGTTACTCCAATGGAGGGTAGCCTTTGTCATTGTGGAAGGTTGTCTGTTGTCGAGATTTTTGTTACTCTAATGGATGGTAGCGTTGTCATTATGGAAAGTAGACTGTTGTCCAGATTTTTGGTACTACAATGTATGGTAGCCTTGTCATTGTGAATGGTAGTTTATTGTCGAGATTTTTGTTACTCCAATGGATGGTAGCATTGTCATTATGGAAAGTAGACTGTTGTCGAGATTTTTGTTACTACAATGTATGGTAGCCTTGTCATTTTGAAAGGTAGTTTGTTGTCGAGATTTTTGTTATTACAATGTATGGTAGCCTTGTCATTATAGAATGTAGTCTCTTGTTGATATTTTCATTACTCCAATGGATGATAGCCTAGTCATTATGGAAGGTAGTCTATTATCGAGATTTTTGTTACTCCAATGGATGGTAGCCTTGTCATTATGGAAGGTTGTCTGTTGTCGAGATTTTTGTTACTCCAATGGATGGTAGCGTTGTCATTATGGAAAGTAGACTGTTGTCGAGATTTTTGTTACTACAATGTATGATAGCCTTGTCATTGTGAAAGGTAGTTTGTTGTCGAGATTTTTGTTATTACAATGTATGGTAGCCTTGTCATTATAGAAGGTAGTCTCTTGTTGATATTTTCATTACTCCAATGGATGGTAGCCTTGTCATTATGGAAGGTAGTCTATTGTCGAGATTTTTGTTACTCCAATGGATGGTAGCGTTGTCATTATGGAAAGTAGATTGTTGTCGAGATTTTTGTTACTACAATGTATGGTAGCCTTGTCATTTTGAAAGGTAGTTTGTTGTCGAGATTTTTGGTATTACAATGTATGGTAGCCTTGTCATTATAGAATGTAGTCTCTGGTTGATATTTTCATTACTCCAATGGATTGTTTCCTAGTCATTATGGAAGGTAGTCTATTGTCGAGATTTTTGTTACTCCAATGGATGGTAGCCTTGTCATTATGGAAGGTTGTCTGTTGTCGAGATTTTTGTTACTCCAATGGATGGTAACGTTGTCATTATGGAAAGTAGACTGTTGTCGAGATTTTTGTTACTACAATGTATGGTAGCCTTGTCATTGTGAAAGGTAGTCTCTTGTTGATATTTTCATTACTCCAATGCATGATAGCCCTGTCATTATGGAAGGTAGTCTCTTGTTGATATTTTCATTACTCCAATGGATGGTAGCCTTGTCATTATGGAAGGTAGTTTGTTGTCAAGATTTTTTTTACTCCAATGGATGGTAGCCTTGTCATTATGGAAGGTAGTCTATTGTCGAGATTTTTGTTACTCCAATGGATGGTAGCATTGTCATTATGGAAAGTAGACTGTTGTCGAGATTTTTGTTACTATAATGTATGGTAGCCTTGTCATTGTGAAAGGTAGTTTGTTGTCGAGATTTTTGTTATTACAATGTATGGTAGCCTTGTCATTATAGAAGGTAGTCTCTTGTTGATATTTTCATTACTCCAATGGATGGTAGCCTAGTCATTATGGAAGGTAGTCTATTGTCGAGATTTTTGTTACTCCAATGGAGGGTAGCCTTTGTCATTGTGGAAGGTTGTCTGTTGTCGAGATTTTTGTTACTCCAATGGATGGTAGCGTTGTCATTATGGAAAGTAGACTGTTGTCCAGATTTTTGGTACTACAATGTATGGTAGCCTTGTCATTGTGAATGGTAGTTTATTGTCGAGATTTTTGTTACTCCAATGGATGGTAGCATTGTCATTATGGAAAGTAGACTGTTGTCGAGATTTTTGTTACTACAATGTATGGTAGCCTTGTCTTTTTGAAAGGTAGTTTGTTGTCGAGATTTTTGTTATTACAATGTATGGTAGCCTTGTCATTATAGAATGTAGTCTCTTGTTGATATTTTCATTACTCCAATGGATGGTAGCCTAGTCATTATGGAAGGTAGTCTATTATCGAGATTTTTGTTACTCCAATGGATGGTAGCCTTGTCATTATGGAAGGTTGTCTGTTGTCGAGATTTTTGTTACTCCAATGGATGGTAGCGTTGTCATTATGGAAAGTAAACTGTTGTCGAGATTTTTGTTACTACAATGTATGGTAGCCTTGTCATTGTGAAAGGTAGTTTGTTGTCGAGATTTTTGTTATTACAATGTATGGTAGCCTTGTCATTATAGAAGGTAGTCTCTTGTTGATATTTTCATTACTCCAATGGATGGTAGCCTTGTCATTATGGAAGGTAGTCTATTGTCGAGATTTTTGTTACTCCAATGGATGGTAGCGTTGTAATTATGGAAAGTAGATTGTTGTCGAGATTTTTGTTACTACAATGTATGGTAGCCTTGTCATTTTGAAAGGTAGTTTGTTGTCGAGATTTTTGGTATTACAATGTATGGTAGCCTTGTCATTATAGAATGTAGTCTCTGGTTGATATTTTCATTACTCCAATGGATTGTTTCCTAGTCATTATGGAAGGTAGTCTATTGTCGAGATTTTTGTTACTCCAATGGATGGTAGCCTTGTCATTATGGAAGGTTGTCTGTTGTCTAGATTTTTGTTACTCCAATGGATGTTAACGTTGTCATTATGTAAAGTAGATTGTTGTCGAGATTTTTGTTACTACAATGTATGGTAGCCTTGTCATTTTGAAAGGTAGTCTCTTGTTGATATTTTCATTACTCCAATGCATGATAGCCTTGTCATTATGGAAGGTAGTCTCTTGTTGATATTTTCATTACTCCAATGGATGGTAGCCTTGTCATTATGGAAGGTGGTTTGTTGTTAAGATTTTTTTTACTCCAATGGATGGTAGCCTTGTCATTATGGAAGGTAGTCTATTGTCGAGATTTTTGTTACTCCA
The DNA here is from genome assembly GCA_948472305.1 of Vicia faba. Taxonomy (NCBI): domain Eukaryota; kingdom Viridiplantae; phylum Streptophyta; class Magnoliopsida; order Fabales; family Fabaceae; genus Vicia; species Vicia faba. Next base: position 561,367,351 of record OX451739.1, read on the forward strand.
ATGGATGGTAGCATTGTCATTATGGAAAGTAGACTGTTGTCGAGATTTTTGTTACTATAATGTATGGTAGCCTTGTCATTGTGAAAGGTAGTTTGTTGTCGAGATTTTTGTTATTACAATGTATGGTAGCTTTGTCATTATAGAAGGTAGTCTCTTGTTGATATTTTCATTACTCCAATGGATGGTAGCCTAGTCATTATGGAAGTTATTCTATTGTCGAGATTTTTGTTACTCCAATGGAGGGTAGCCTTTGTCATTGTGGAAGGTTGTCTGTTGTCGAGATTTTTGTTACTCCAATGGATGGTAGCGTTGTCATTATGGAAAGTAGACTATTGTCCAGATTTTTGTTAGTACAATGTATGGTAGCCTTGTCATTGTGAATGGTAGTTTATTGTCGAGATTTTTGTTACTCCAATGGATGGTAGCATTGTCATTATGGAAAGTAGACTGTTGTCGAGATTTTTGTTACTACAATGTATGGTAGCCTTGTCATTTTGAAAGGTAGTTTGTTGTCGAGATTTTTGTTATTACAATGTATGATAGCCTTGTCATTATAGAATGTAGTCTCTTGTTGATATTTTCATGACTCCAATGGATGGTAGCCTAGTCATTATGGAAGGTAGTCTCTTATCGAGATTTTTGTTACTCCAATGGATGGTAGCGTTGTCATTATGGAAAGTAGACTGTTGTCGAGATTTTTGTTACTACAATGTGTGGTAGCCTTGTCATTGTGAAAGGTAGTTTGTTGTCGAGATTTTTGTTATTACAATGTATGGTAGCCTTGTCATTGTAGAAGGTAGTCTCTTGTTGATATTTTCATTACTCCAATGGATGGTAGCCTTGTCATTATGGAAGGAAGTCTATTGTCGAGATTTTTGTTACTCCAATGGATGGTAGCGTTGTCATTATGGAAAGTAGATTGTTGTCGAGATTTTTGTTACTACAATGTATGGTAGCCTTGTCATTTTGAAAGGTAGTTTGTTGTCGAGATTTTTGGTATTACAATGTATGGTAGCCTTGTCATTATAGAATGTAGTCTCTGGTTGATATTTTCATTACTCCAATGGATTGTTTCCTAGTCATTATGGAAGGTAGTCTATTGTCGAGATTTTTATTACTCCAATGGATGGTAGCCTTGTCATTATGGAAGGTTGTCTGTTGTCTAGATTTTTGTTACTCCAATGGATGGTAACGTTGTCATTATGGAATGTAGACTGTTGTCGAGATTTTTGTTACTACAATGTATGGTAGCCTTGTCATTGTGAAAGGTAGTCTCTTGTTGATATTTTCATTACTCCAATGCATGATAGCCTTTTCATTATGGAAGGTAGTCTCTTGTTGATATTTTCATTACTCCAATGGATGGTAGCCTTGTCATTATGGAAGGTAGTTTGTTGTCAAGATTTTTTTTACTCCAATGGATGGTAGCCTTGTAATTATGGAAGTTAGTCTATTGTCGAGATTTTTGTTACTCCAATGGATGGTAGCATTGTCATTATGGAAAGTAGACTGTTGTCGAGATTTTTGTTACTATAATGTATGGTAGCCTTGTCATTGTGAAAGGTAGTTTGTTGTCGAGATTTTTGTTATTACAATGTATGATAGCCTTGTCATTATAGAAGGTAGTCTCTTGTTGATATTTTCATTACTCCAATGGATGGTAGCCTAGTCATTATGGAAGGTAGTCTATTGTCGAGAATTTTGTTACTCCAATGGAGGGTAGCCTTTGTCATTGTGGAAGGTTGTCTGTTGTCGAGATTTTTGTTACTCAAATGGATGGTAGCATTGTCATTATGGAAAGTAGACTGTTGTCCAGATTTTTGTTACTACAATGTATGGTAGCCTTGTAATTGTGAATGGTAGTTTATTGTCGAGATTTTTGTTACTCCAATGGATGGTAGCATTGTCATTATGGAAAGTAGATTGTTGTCGATATTTTTGTTACTACAATGTATGGTAGCCTTGTCATTTTGAAAGGTAGTTTGTTGTCGAGATTTTTGTTATTACAATGTATGGTAGCCTTGTCATTATAGAATGTAGTCTATTGTTGATATTTTCATTACTCCAATGGATGGTAGCCTAGTCATTATGGAAGGTAGTCTATTATCGAGATTTTTGTTACTCCAATGGATGGTAGACTTGTCATTATGGAAGGTTGTCTGTTGTCGAGATTTTTGTTACTCCAATGGATGGTAGCATTGTCATTATGGAAAGTAGACTGTTGTCGAGATTTTTGTTACTACAATGTATGGTAGCCTTGTCATTGTGAAAGGTAGTTTGTTGTCGAGATTTTTGTTATTACAATGTATGGTAGCCTTGTCATTATAGAAGGTAGTCTCTTGTTGATATTTTCATTACTCCAATGGATGGTAGCCTAGTCATTATGGAAGGTAGTCTATTGTCGAGATTTTTGTCACTCTAATGGATGATAGCCTTGTCATTATGGAAGGTTGTCTGTTGGCGAGATTTTTGTTACTCCAATGGATGGTAGCCTTGTCATTATGGAAGGTAGTTTGTTGTCGAGATTTTCGTTACTCCAATGGATAATAGCCTTATCATTATGGAAGGTAGTCTATTTTCGAGATTTTGTAACTCCAATGGATGGAAGCCTTGTCATTATGGAAGGTAGTCTATTGTCGAGATTTTTGTCACTCCAACGGATGGTAGTATTATCATTATGGAAGGTAGTGTGTTGTCGAAATCTTTGTTACTCCAATGGATGGTAGCCTAGTCATTATGGATGGTAGTTTGATGTCGAGATTTTTGTTACTCCAATGGATAATAGGCTTTTCATTATGGAAGGTAGTCTGTTGTCGATATTTTTGTTACTCCAATGGATGGTAGCCTTATCATTATGGAAGGTAGTCTATTGTTGAGATTTTTGTAACTCCAAAGGATGATAGCCTTGTCATTATGGAAGATAGTCTGTTGTCGATATTTTTGTTAGTCCAATGGATGGTAGCCTTGTCATTATGGAAGGTAGTCTATTGTTGAGATTTTTGGCACTCCAATGGATGGTAGCCTTGTCATTATGGAAGGTAGTCTATTGGCGAGATTTTTGTTACTCCAATGCATGGTAGCCTTGTCATTATGGAAGGTAGTCGCTTGTTGATATTTTCATTACTCCAATGGATGTTAGCCTTTTCATTATGGAAGGTAGTTTGTTGTCAAGATTTTTGTTACTCCAATGGATGGTAGCCTTGTCATTATGGAAAGTAGATTGTTGTCGATATTTTTGTTACTACAATGTATGGTAGCCTTGTCATTTTGAAAGGTAGTTTGTTGTCGAGATTTTTGTTATTACAATGTATGGTAGCCTTGTCATTATAGAATGTAGTCTCTTGTTGATATTTTCATTACTCCAATGGATGGTAGCCTACTCATTATGGAAGGTAGTCTATTGTCGAGATTTTTGTTACTCCAATGGATGGTAGACTTGTCATTATGGAAGGTTATCTGTTGTCGAGATTTTTGTTACTCCAATGGATGGTAACGTTGTCATTATGGAAAGTAGACTGTTGTCGAGATTTTTGTTACTACAATGTATGGTAGCCTTGTGATTGTGAAAGGTAGTTTGTTGTCGAGATTTTTGTTATTACAATGTATGGTAGCCTTGTCATTATAGAAGGTAGTCTCTTGTTGATATTTTCATTACTCCAATGGATGGTAGCCTAGTCATTATGGAAGGTAGTCTATTGTCGAGATTTTTGTCACTCTAATTGATGATATCCTTGTCATTATGGAAGGTTGTCTGTTGGCGAGATTTTTGTTACTCCAATGGATGGTAGCCTTGTCATTATGGAAGGTAGTTTGTTGTCGAGATTTTTGTGACTCCAATGGATAATAGCCTTGTCATTATGGAAGGTAGTCTATTGTCGAGATTTTGTAACTCCAATGGATGGTAGCCTTGTCATTATGGAAGGTAGTCTATTGTCGAGATTTTTGTCACTCCAACGGATGGTAGTATTATCATTATGGAAGGTAGTGTGTTGTCGAAATCTTTGTTACTCCAATGGATGGTAGCCTAGTCATTATGGATGGTAGTTTCATGTTGAGATTTTTGTTACTCCAATGGATAATAGGCTTTTCATTATGGAAGGTAGTCTATTGTCGATATTTTTGTTACTCCAATGGATGGTAGCCTTATCATTATGGAAGGTAGTCTATTGTCGAGATTTTTGTCACTCCAAAGGATGGTAGCCTTGTCATTATAGAAGGTAGTCTGTTGTCGATATTTTTGTTAGTCCAATGGATGGTAGCCTTGTCATTTTGGAAGGTAGTCTATTGTTGAGATTTTTGGCACTCCAATGGATGGTAGCCTTGTCATTATGGAAGGTAGTCTATTGGCGAGATTTTTGTTACTCCAATGCATGGTAGCCTTGTCATTATGGAAGGTAGTCGCTTGTTGATATTTTCATTACTCCAATGGATGTTAGCCTTGTCATTATGGAAGGTAGTTTGTTGTCAAGATTTTTGTTACTCCAATGGATGGTAGACTTGTCATTATGGAAGGTAGTCTGTTGTCGAGATTTTTGTTACTCCAATGGATGGTAGTGTTGTCATTATGGAAAGTAGACTGTTGTCGAGATTTTTGTTACTACAATCTATGGTAGCCTTGTCATTTGTGAAAGGTAGTTTGTTGTCGAGATTTTTGTTATTACAATGTATGGTAGCCTTGTCATTATAGAATGTAGTCTCTTGTTGATATTTTCATTACTCCAATGGATGGTAGCCTAGTCATTATGAAAGGTAGTCTATTGTCGAGATTTTTATTGCTCCAATGGATGGTAGCCTTGTCATTATGGAAGGTTGTCTGTTGTCGAGATTTTTGTTACTCCAATGGATGGTAGCATTGTCATTATGGAAAGTAGACTGTTATCGAGATTTTTGTTACTACAATGTATGGTAGCCTTCTCATTGTGAAAGGTAGTTTGTTGTCGAGATTTTTGTTATTACAATGTATGGTAGCCTTGTCATTATAGAAGGTAGTCACTTATTGATATTTTCATTAATCCAATGGATGGTAGCCTAGTCATTGTTGAAGGTAGTCTATTGTCGAGATTTTTGTCACTCTAATGGATGATAGCCTTATCATTATGGAAGGTTGTCTGTTGGCGAGATTTTTATTTTTCCAATGGATTGTAGCCTTGTCATTATTGAAGGTAGTTTGTTGTCGAGATTTTTGTTACTCCAATGGATAATAGCCTTGTCATTAGGGAAGGTAGTCTGTTGTCGAGATTTTGTTACTCCAATGGATGGTAGCCTTGTCATTATGGAAGGTAGTCTATTGTCGAGATTTTTGTTTCTCCAAAGGATGGTAGCCTTGTCATTATGGAAGGTAGTCTGTTGTCGATATTTTCATTACTCCAATGGATGTTAGCCTTGTCATTATTGAAGGTAGACTGTTGTCGAGATTTTTGTTACTCCAATGGATGGTAGCCTTATAAATATGGAAGGTAGTCTGTTGTCGAGATTTTTGTTACTCCAATGGATGGTAGCGTTGTCATTATGGAAAGTAGACTGTTGTCGAGATTTTTGTTACTACAATGTATGGTAGCCTTGTCATTGTGAAAGGTAGTTTGTTGTCGAGATTTTTGTTATTACAATGTATGGTAGCCTTGTCATTATAGAATGTAGTCTCTTGTTTATATTTTCATTACTCCAATGGATGGTAGCCTAGTCTTTATGGAATGTAGTTTGTTGTCGAGATTTTTGTTGCTCCAATGGATGGTAGCCTTGTCATTATGGAAGGTTGTCTGTTGTCGAGATTTTTGTTACTCCAATGGATGGTAGCCTTGTCATTATGGAAAGTAGACTGTTGTCGAGATTTTTGTTACTACAATGTATGGTAGCCTTGTCATTGTGAAAGGTAGTTTGTTGTCGAGATTTTTGTTATTACAATGTATGGTAGCCTTGTCATTATAGAATGTAGTCTCTTGTTGATATTTTCATTACTCCAATGGATGGTAGCCTAGTCTTTATGAAAGGTAGTCTATTGTCGAGATTTTTGTTGCTCCAATGGATGGTAGCCTTGTCATTATGGAAGGTTGTCTGTTGTCGAGATTTTTGTTACTCCAATGGATGGTAGCATTGTCATTATCGAAAGTAGACTGTTGTCGAGATTTTTGTTACTACAATGTATGGTAGCCTTGTCATTGTGAAAGGTAGTTTGTTGTCGAGATTTTTGTTATTACAATGAATGGTAGCCTTGTCATTATAGAAGGTAGTCTCTTGTTGATATTTTCATTACTCCAATGGATGGTAGCCTAGTCATTATGGAAGGTAGTCTATTGTCGAGATTTTTGTCACTCTAATGGATGATAGCCTTGTCATTATGGAAGGTTGTCTGTTGGCAAGATTTTTGTTTCTCCAATGGATGGTAGCCTTGTCATTATTGAAGGTAGTTTGTTTTCGAGATTTTTGTTACTCCAATGGATAATAGCGTTGTCATTAGGGAAGGTAGTCTGTTGTCGAGATTTTGTTACTCCAATGGATGGTAGCCTTGTCATTATGGAAGGTAGTCTATTGTCGAGATTTTTGTCACTCCAAAGGATGGTAGCCTTGTCATTATGGAAGGTAGTCTGTTGTCGATATTTTTATTACTCCAATGGATGGTAGCCTTGTCATTATGGAAGGTAGTCTATTGTCGAGATTTTTGTCACTCCAACAGATGGTATCCTTGTCATTATGGAAGTTAGTCTGTTGGCGAGATTTTTCTTACTCCATAGGATGGTAGCCTTGTCATTATGGAAGGTAGTTTGTTGTCAAGATTTTTGTTACTCCAATGGATGGTAGCCTTATCATTATGGAAGGTAGTCTGTTGTCGAGATTTTTGTTACTCCAATGGATGGTAGCGTTGTCATTATGGAAAGTAGACTGTTGTCGAGATTTTTGTTACTACAATGTATGGTAGCCTTATCATTGTGAAAGGTAGTTTGTTGTCGAGATTTTTGTTATTACAATGTATGGTAGCCTTGTCATTATAGAATGTAGTCTCTTGTTGATATTTTCATTACTCCAATGGATGGTAGCCTAGTCTTTATGAAAGGTAGACTATTGTCGAGATTTTTGTTGCTCCAATGGATGGTAGCCTTGTCATTATGGAAGGTTGTCTGTTGTTGAGATTTTTGTTACTCCAATGGATGGTAGCGTTGTCATTATGGAAAGTAGACTGTTGTCAATATTTTTGTTACTCCAATGGATGGTAGCATTGTCATTATGGAAAGTAGACTGTTATCGAGATTTTTGTTACTACAATGTATGGTAGCCTTGTCATTGTGAAAGGTAGTTTGTTGTCGAGATTTTTGTTATTACAATGTATGGTAGCCTAGTCATTATTGAAGGTAGTCTATTGTCGAGATTTTTGTCACTCTAATGGATGATAGCCTTATCATTATGGAAGGTTGTCTGTTGGCGAGATTTTTGTTTCTCCAATGGATGGTAGCCTTGTCATTATTGAAGGTAGTTTGTTGTCGAGATTTTTGTTACTCCAATGGATAATAGCCTTGTCATTATGGAAGGTAGTTTGTTGTCGAGATTTTTGTTACTCCAATGGATGGTAGCCTTGTCATTATTGAAGGTAGACTGTTGTCGAGATTATTATTACTCTAATGGATGGTAGCCTTGTCATAATGGAAGGTAGTTTTTTGTCAAGATTTTTGTTACTCCAACAGATGGTAGCATTATCATTATGGAAGGTAGTGTGTTGTCGAAATCTTTGTTACTCCAATGGATGGTAGCCTAGTCATTATGGATGGTAGCTTGTTGTCGAGATTTTTGTTACTCCAATGGATAGTAGGCTTTTCATTATGGAAGGTAGTCTGTTGTCGATATTTTTGTTACTCCAATGTATTGTAGCCTTATCATTATGGAAGGTAGTCTATTGTCGTGATTTTTGCCTCTCCAAAGCATGCTAGCCTTGTTATTATGGAAGGTAGTCTGTTGTCGATATTTTTGTTAGTCCAATGGATGGTAGCCTTGTCATTATGGAAGGTATTCTATTGTCGAGATTTTTGGCACTTCAATGGATGGTAGCCTTGTCATTATGGAAGGTAGTCTATTGGCGAGATTTTTGTTACTCCAATGCATGGTAGCCTTGTCATTATGGAAGGTAGTTGCTTGTTATTATTTTCATTACTCCAATGGATGTTAGCCTTGTCATTATGGAAGGTAGTTTGTTGTCAAGATTTTTGTTACTCCAATGGATGGTAGCCTTATCATTATGGAAGGTAGTCTGTTGTCGAGATTTTTGTTACTACAATGTATGGTAGCCTTGTCATTGTGAAAGGTAGTTTGTTGTCGAGATTTTTGTTATTACAATGTATGGTAGCCTTGTCATTATAGAATGTAGTCTCTTGTTGGTATTTTCATTACTCCAATGGATGGTAGCCTAGTCATTATGAAAGGTGTACTATTGTCGAGATTTTTGTTGCTCCAATGGATGGTAGCCTTGTCATTATGGAAGGTTGTCTGTTGTCGAGATTTTTGTTACTCCAATGGATGGTAGCGTTGTCATTATGGAAAGTAGACTGTTGTCGAGATTTTTATTACTACAATGTATGGTAGCCTTGTCATTGTAAAAGGTAGTTTGTTGTCGAGATTTTTGTTATTACAATGTATGGTAGCCTTGTAATTATAGAAGATAGTCTCTTGTTGATATTTTCATTACTCCAATGGATGGTAGCCTAGTCATTATGTAAGGTAGTCTATTGTCGAGATTTTTGTCACTCTAATGGATGATAGCCTTGTCATTATGGAAGGTTGTCTGTTGGCGAGATTTTTGTTTCTCCAATGGATGGTAGCCTTGTCATTATTGAAGGTAGTTTGTTGTCGAGATTCTTGTTACTCCAATGGATAATAGCATTGTCATTAGGGAAGGTAGTCTGTTGTCGAGATTTTGTTACTCCAATGGATGGTAGCCTTGTCATTATGGAAGGTAGTCTATTGTCGAGATTTTTGTCACTCCAAAGGATGGTAGCCTTGTCATTATGGAAGGTAGTCTGTTGTCGATATTTTCATTACTCCAATGGATGTTAGCCTTGTCATTATGGAAGGTAGTTTGTTGTCAAGATTTTTGTTACTCCTATGGATGGTAGCCTTATAATTATGGAAGGTAGTCTGTTGTCGAGATTTTTGTTACTCCAATGGATGGTAGCGTTGTCATTATGGAAAGTAGATTGTTGTCGAGATTTTTGTTACTTCAATGTATGGTAGCCTTGTCATTGTGAAAGGTAGTTTGTTGTCGAGATTTTTGTTATTACAATGTATGGTAGCCTTGTCATTATAGAATGTAGTCTCTTGTTGATATTTTCATTACTCCAATGGATGGTAGCCTAGTCTTTATGAAAGGTAGTCTATTGTCGAGATTTTTGTTGCTCCAATGGATGGTAGCCTTGTCATTATGGAAGGTTGTCTGTTGTCGAGATTTTTGTTACTCCAATGGATGGTAGCATTGTCATTATGGAAAGTAGACTGTTGTCGAGATTTTTGTTACTACAATGTATGGTAGCCTTGTCATTGTGAAAGGTAGTTTGTTGTCGAGATTTTTGTTATTACAATGTATGGTAGCCTTGTCATTATAGAATGTAGTCTCTTGTTGATATTTTCATTACTCCAATGGATGGTAGCCTAGTCTTTATGAAAGGTAGTCTATTGTCGAGATTTTTGTTGCTCCAATGGATGGTAGCCTTGTCATTATGGAAGGTTGTCTGTTGTCGAGATTTTTGTTACTCCAATGGATGGTAGCATTGTCATTATGGAAAGTAGACTGTTGTCGAGATTTTTGTTACTACAATGTATGGTAGCCTTGTCATTGTGAAAGGTAGTTTGTTGTCGAGATTTTTGTTATTACAATGAATGGTAGCCTTGTCATTATAGAAGGTAGTCTCTTGTTGATATTTTCATTACTCCAATGGATGGTAGCCTTGTCATTATGGAAGGTAGTCTATTGTCGAGATTTTTGTCACTCTAATGGATGATAGCCGTGTCATTATGGAAGGTTGTCTGTTGGCGAGATTTTTGTTTCTCCAATGGATGGTAGCCTTGTCATTATTGAAGGTAGTTTGTTTTCGAGATTTTTGTTACTCCAATGGATAATAGCCTTGTCATTAGGGAAGGTAGTCTGTTGTCGAGATTTTGTTACTCCAATGGATGGTAGCCTTGTCATTATGGAAGGTAGTCTATTGTCGAGATTTTTGTCACTCCAAAGGATGGTAGCCTTGTCATTATGGAAGGTAGTCTGTTGTCGATATTTTTATTACTCCAATGGATGGTAGCCTTGTCATTATGGAAGGTAGTCTATTGTCGAGATTTTTGTCACTCCAACAGATGGTATCCTTGTCATTATGGAAGTTAGTCTGTTGGCGAGATTTTTCTTACTCCATAGGATGGTAGCCTTGTCATTATGGAAGGTAGTTTGTTGTCAAGATTTTTGTTACTCCAATGGATGGTAGCCTTATCATTATGGAAGGTAGTCTGTTGTCGAGATTTTTGTTACTCCAATGGATGGTAGCGTTGTCATTATGGAAAGTAGACTGTTGTCGAGATTTTTGTTACTACAATGTATGGTAGCCTTATCATTGTGAAAGGTAGTTTGTTGTCGAGATTTTTTTTATTACAATGTATGGTAGCCTTGTCATTATAGAATGTAGTCTCTTGTTGATATTTTCATTACTCCAATGGATGGTAGCCTAGTCTTTATGAAAGGTAGTCTATTGTCGAGATTTTTGTTGCTCCAATGGATGGTAGCCTTGTCATTATAGAAGGTTGTCTATTGTCGAGATTTTTGTTACTCCAATGGATGGTAGCGTTGTCATTATGGAAAGTAGACTGTTGTCAAGATTTTTGTTACTACAATGTATGGTAGCCTTGTCATTGTGAAAGGTAGTTTGTTGTCGAGATTTTTGTTATTACAATGAATGGTAGCCTTGTCATTATAGAAGGTAGTCTCTTGTTGATATTTTCATTACTCCAATGGATGGTAGCCTAGTCATTATGGAAGGTAGTCTATTGTCGAGATTTTTGTCACTCTAATGGATGATAGCCTTGTCATTATGGAAGGTTGTCTGTTGGCGAGATTTTTGTTTCTCCAATGGATGGTAGCCTTGTCATTATTGAAGGTAGTTTGTTTTCGAGATTTTTGTTACTCCAATGGATAATAGCCTTGTCATTAGGGAAGGTAGTCTGTTGTCGAGATTTTGTTACTCCAATGGATGGTATCCTTGTCATTATGGAAGGTAGTCTATTGTCGAGATTTTTGTCACTCCAAAGGATGGTAGCCTTGTCATTATGGAAGGTAGTCTGTTGTCGATATTTTTATTACTCCAATGGATGGTAGCCTTGTCATTATGGAAGGTAGTCTATTGTCGAGATTTTTGTCACTCCAACAGATGGTATCCTTTTCATTATGGAAGTTAGTCTGTTGGCGAGATTTTTCTTACTCCATAGGATGGTAGCCTTGTCATTATGGAAGGTAGTTTGTTGTCGAGATTTTTGTTACTCCAATGGATGGTATCCTTGTCATTATTGAAGGTAGACTGTTGTCGAGATTTTTGTTACTCTAATGGATGGTAGCCTTGTCATAATGGAAGTTAGTCTTTTGTCAAGATTTTTGTTACTCCAACGGATGGTAGCATTATCATTATGGAAGGTAGTGTGTTGTCAAAATCTTTGTTACTCCAATGGATGGTAGCCTAGTCATTATGGATGGTAGTTTGATGTCGAGATTTTTGTTAATACAATGGATAGTAGGCTTTTCATTATGGAAGGTAGTTTGTTGTCTATATTTTTGTTACTCCAATGGATGGTAGCCTTATCATTATGTAAGGTAGTCTATTTTCGAGATTTTTGTCACTCCAAAGGATGGTAGCCTTGTCATTATGGAAGGTATTATGTTGTCGATATTTTTGTTAGTCCAATGGATGGTAGCCTTGTCATTATGGAAGGTAGTCTATTGTCGAGAATTTTGGCACTCCAATGGATGGTAGCCTTGTCATTATGGAAGGTAGTCTGTTGGCGAGATTTTTGTTACTCGAATGCATGGTAGCCTTGTCATTATGGAAGGTAGTCTGTTGTCGATATTTTTGTTACTCCAATGGATATTAGGCTTTACATTATGCAAGGTAGTCTGTTGTCGATATTTTTGTTACTCCAATGGATGGTAGCCTTATCATTATGGAAGGTAGTCTATTGTCGAGATTTTTGTCACTCCAAAGGATGCTAGCCTTGTTATTATGGAAGGTAGTCTGTTGTCGATATTTTTGTTAGTCCAATGGATGGTAGCCTTGTCATTATGGAAGGAAGTCTATTGTCGAGATTTTTGGCACTCCAATGGATGGTAGCCTTGTTATTATAGAAGGTAGTCTATTGGCGAGATTTTTGTTACTCCAATGCATGGTAGCCTTGTCATTATGGAAGGTAGTCGCTTGTTGATATTTTCATTACTCCAATGGATGTTAGCCTTGTCATTATGGAAGGTAGTTTGTTGTCAATATTTTTGTTACTCCAATGGATGGTGGCCTTATCATTATGGAAGGTAGTCTGTTGTCGAGATTTTTGTTACTCCAATGGATGGTAGCGTTGTCATTATGGAAAGTAGACTGTTGTCGAGATTTTTGTTACTACAATGTATGGTAGCCTTGTCATTGTGAAAGGTAGTTTGTTGTCGAGATTTTTGTTATTACAATGTATGGTAGCCTTGTCATTATAGAATGTAGTCTCTTGTTGATATTTTCATTACTCCAATGGATGGTAGCCTAGTCATTATGAAAGGTAGTCTATTGTCGAGATTTTTGTTGCTCCAACGGATGGTAGCCTTGTCATTATGGAAGGTTGTCTGTTCTCGAGATTTTTGTTACTCCAATGGATGGTAGCGTTGTCATTATGGAAAGTAGACTTTTGTCGAGATTTTTGTTACTACAATGTATGGTAGCCTTGTCATTGTGAAAGGTAGTTTGTTGTCGAGATTTTTGTTATTACAATGTATGGTAGCCTTGTCATTATAGAAGGTAGTCTCTTGTTGATATTTTCATTACTCGAATGGATGGTAGCCTAGTCATTATGGAAGGTAGTCTATTGTCGAGATTTTTGTAACTCTAATGGATGATAGCCTTGTCATTATGGAAGGTTGTCTGTTGGCGAGATTTTTGTTTCTCCAATGGATGGTAGCCTTGTCATTATTGAAGGTAGTTTGTTGTCGAGATTTTTGTTACTCCAATGGATAATAGCCTTGTCATTAGGGAAGGTAGTCTGTTGTCGAGATTTTTGTTATTCCAATGGATGGTAGCCTTGTCATTATGGAAGGTAGTTTTTTTTCGAGATTTTTGTTACTCCAATGGATGGTAGCTTTGTCATTATGGAAGGTAGTCTATTGTCGAGATTTTTGTCACTCCAAAGGATGGTAGCCTTGTCATTATGGAAGGTAGTCTGTTGTCGATATTTTCATTACTCCAATGGATGTTAGCCTTGTCATTATGGAAGGTAGTTTGTTGTCAAGATTTTTGTTACTCCAATGGATGGTAGCCTTATCATTATGGAAGGTAGTCTGTTGTCGAGATTTTTGTTACTCCAATGGATGGTAGCGTTTTCATTATGGAAAGTAGACTGTTGTCAAGATTTTTGTTACTACAATGTATGGTAGCCTTGTCATTGTGAAAGGTAGTTTATTGTCGAGATTTTTGTTACTCCAATGGATGGTAGCGTTGTCATTATGGAAAGTAGACTGTTGTCGAGATTTTTGTTACTACAATGTATGGTAGCCTTGTCATTGTGAAAGGTAGTTTGTTGTCTAGATTTTTGTTATTACAATGTATGGTTGCCTTGTCATTATAGAATGTAGTCTCTTGTTGATATTTGCATTACTCCAATGGATGGTAGCCTAGTCATTATGAAAGGTAGTATATTGTCGAGATTTTTGTTGCTCCAATGGATGGTAGCCTTGTCATTATGGAAGGTTGTCTGTTGTCGAGATTTTTGTTACTCCAATGGATGGTAGCGTTGTCATTATGGAAAGTAGATTGTTGTCGAGATTTTTGTTACTACAATGTGTGGTAGCCTTGTCATTGTGAAAGTTAGTTTGTTGTCGAGATTTTTGTTATTACAATTTATGGTAGCCTTGTCATTATAGAAGGTAGTCTCTTGTTGATATTTTCATTACTCCAATGGATGGTAGCTTAGTCATTATGGAAGGTAGTCTATTGTCGAGATTTTTGTCACTCTAATGGATGATAGCCTTGTCATTATGGAAGGTTGTCTGTTGGCGAGATTTTTGTTTCTCCAATGGATGGTAGCCTTGTCATTATGGAAGGAAGTCTATTGTCGATATTTTTGGCACTCCAATGGATGGTAGCCTTGTTATTATGGAAGGTAGTCTATTGGCGAGATTTTTGTTACTCCAATGCATGGTAGCCTTGTCATTATGGAAGGTAGTCGCTTGTTGATATTTTCATTACTCCAATGGATGTTAGCCTTGCCATTATGGAAGGTAGTTTGTTGTCAAGATTTTTGTTACTCCAATGGATGATAGCCTTATCATTATGGAAGGTAGTCTGTTGTCGAGATTTTTGTTACTCCAATGGATGGTAGCGTTGTCATTATGGAAAGTAGACTGTTGTCGAGATTTTTGTTATTACAATGTATGGTAGCCTTGTCATTATAGAAGGTAGTCTCTTGTTGATATTTTCATTACTCCAATGGATGGTAGCCTATTCATTATGGAAGGTAGTCTATTGTCGAGATTTTGGTCACTCTAATGGATGATAGCGTTGTCATTATGGAAGGTTGTCTGTTGGCGAGATTTTTGTTTCTCCAATGGATGGTAGCCTTGTCATTATGGAAGGAAGTCTATTGTCGAGATTTTTGGCACTCCAATGGATGGTAGCCTTGTTATTATGGAAGGAAGTCTATCGGCGAGATTTTTGTTTCTCCAATGCATGGTAGCCTTGTCATTATGGAAGGTAGTCGTTTGTTGATATTTTCATTACTCCAATGGATGTTTGCCTTGTCATTATGGAAGGTAGTCTATTGTCGAGATTTTTGTTGCTCCAACGGATGGTAGCCTTGTCATTATGGAAGGTTGTCTGTTGTCGAGATTTTTGTTACTCCAATGGATGGTAGCGTTGTCATTATGGAAAGTAGACTGTTGTCGAGATTTTGTTACTACAATGTATGGTAGCCTTGTCATTGTGAAAGGTAGTTTGTTGTCGAGATTTTTGTTATTACAATGTATGGTAGCCTTGTCATTATAGAAGGTAGTCTCTTGTTGATATTTTCATTACTCGAATGGATGGTAGCCTAGTCATTATGGAAGGTAGTCTATTGTCGAGATTTTTGTCACTCTAATGGATGATAGCCTTGTCATTATGGAAGGTTGTCTGTTGGCGAGATTTTTGTTTCTCCAATGGATGGTAGCCTTCTCATTATTGAAGGTAGTTTGTTGTCGAGATTTTTGTTACTCCAATGGATAATAGCCTTGTCATTAGGGAAGGTAGTCTGTTGTCGAGATTTTGTTACTCCAATGGATGGTAGCCTTGTCATTATGGAAGGTAGTCTATTGTCGAGATTTTTGTCACTCCAAAGGATGGTAGCCTTGTCATTATGGAAGGTAGTCTGTTGTCGATATTTTCATTACTCCAATGGATGTTAGCCTTGTCATTATGGAAGGTAGTTTGTTGTCAAGATTTTTGTTACTCCAATGGATGGTAGCCTTATCATTATGGAAGGTAGTCTGTTGTCGAGATTTTTGTTACTCCAATGGATGGTAGCGTTGTCATTATGCAAAGTAGACTGTTGTCAAGATTTTTGTTACTACAATGTATGGTAGCCTTGTCATTGTGAAAGGTAGTTTATTGTCGAGATTTTTGTTACTCCAATGGATGGTAGCGTTGTCATTATGGAAAGTAGACTATTGTCGAGATTTTTGTTACTACAATGTATGGTAGCCTTGTCATTGTGAAAGGTAGTTTGTTGTCGAGATTTTTGTTATTACAATGTATGGTTGCCTTGTCATTATAGAATGTAGTCTCTTGTTGATATTTGCATTACTCCAATGGATGGTAGCCTAGTCATTATGAAAGGTAGTATATTGTCGAGATTTTTGTTGCTCCAATGGATGGTAGCCTTGTCATTATGGAAGGTTGTCTGTTGTCGAGATTTTTGTTACTCCAATGGATGGTAGCGTTGTCATTATGGAAAGTAGACTATTGTCGAGATTTTTGTTACTACAATGTATGGTAGCCTTGTCATTGTGAAAGGTAGTTTGTTGTCGATATTTTTGTTATTACAATGTATGGTAGCCTTGTCATTATAGAAGGTAGTCTCTTGTTGATATTTTCATTACTCCAATGGATGGTAGCCTAGTCATTATGGAAGGTAGTCTATTGTCGAGATTTTTGTCACTCTAATGGATGATAGCCTTGTCATTATGGAAGGCTGTCTGTTGGCGAGATTTTTGTTTCTCCAATGGATGGTAGCCTTGTCATTATTGAAGGTAGTTTTTGTCGAGATTTTTGTTACTCCAATGGATAATAGCCTTGTCATTACGGAAGGTAGTCTGTTGTCGAGATTTTGTTACTCCAATGGATGGTAGCCTTGTCATTATGGAAGGTAGTCTATTGTCGAGATTTTTGTCACTCCAAAGGATGGTAGCCTTGTCATTATGGAAGGTAGTCTATTGTCGATATTTTTGTTACTCCAATGGATGGTAGCATTATCATTATGTAAGGTAGTCTATTGTCGAGATTTTTGTCACTCCAAAGGATGGTAGCCTTGTCATTATGGAAGGTATTATGTTGTCGATATGTTTGTTAGTCCAATGGATGGTAGCCTTGTCATTATGGAAGGTAGTCTATTGTCGAGATTTTTGGCACTCCAATGGATGGTAGCCTTGTCATTATGGAAGGTAGTCTGTTGGCGAGATTTTTGTTACTCCAATGCATGGTATCCTTGTCATTATGGAAGGTAGTCGCTTGTTGATATTTTCATTACTCCAATGGATGGTAGCCTTGTCATTATGGAAGGTAGTTTGTTGTCAAGATTTTTGTTACTCCAATGGATGGTAGCCTTGTCATTATGGAAGGTAGTCTATTGTCGAGATTTTTGTTACTCCAATGGATGGTAGCGTTGTCATTATGGAAAGTAGACTCTTGTCGAGATTTTTGTTACTACAATGTATGGTAGCCATGTCATTGTGAAAGGTAGTTTTTTGTCGAGATTATTGTTATTACAATGTATGGTAGCCTCGTAATTATATAATGTAGTCTCTTGTTGATATTTTCATTACTCCAATGGATGGTAGCCTAATTATTATGAAAGGTAGTCTATTGTCGAGATTTTTGTTACTCTAAAGGATGGTAGACTTGTCATTATCGAAGGTTGTCTGTTGTCGAGAATTTTGTTACTCCTATGGATGGTAGCGTTGTCATTATGGAAAGTATACTGTTGTAGAGATTTTTGTTACTACAATGTATGGTAGCCTTGTCATTGTGAAAGGTAGTTTGTTGTCGAGATTTTTGTTATTACAATGTATGGTAGCCTTATCATTATAGAAGGTAGTCTCTTGTTGATATTTTCATTACTCGAATGGATGGTAGCCTAGTCATTATGGAAGGTAGTCTATTGTCGATATTTTTGTCACTCTAATGGATGATAGCCTTGTCATTATGGAAGGTTGTCTGTTGGCGAGATTTTTGTTTCTCCAATGGATGATAGCCTTGTCATTATTGAAGGTAGTTTGTTGTCGAGATTTTTATTACTCCAATGGATAATAGCCTTGTCATTAGGGAAGGTAGTCTGTTGTCGAGATTTTGTTACTCCAATGGATGGTAGCCTTGTCATTATGGAAGGTAGTCTTTTGTCGAGATTTTTGTCACTCCAAAGGATGGTAGCCTTGTCATTATGGAAGGTAGTCTGTTGTCGATATTTTCATTACTCCAATGGATGTTAGCCTTGTCATTATGGAAGGTAGTTTGTTGTCGAGATTTTTGTTACTCCAATGGATGGTAGCCTTATCTTATGGAAGGTATTCTGTTGTCGAGATTTTTGTTACTCCAATGGATGGTAGCGTTGTCATTATGCAAAGTAGACTGTTGTCAAGATTTTTGTTACTACAATGTATGGTAGCCTTGTCATTGTGAAAGGTAGTTTATTGTCGAGATTTTTGTTACTCCAATGGATGGTAGCGTTGTCATTATGGAAAGTAGACTGTTGTCGAGATTTTTGTTACTACAATGTATGGTAGCCTTGTCATTGTGAAAGGTAGTTTGTTGTCGAGATTTTTGTTATTACAATGTATGGTTGCCTTGTCATTATAGAATGTAGTCTCTTGTTGATATTTTCATTACTCCAATGGATGGTAGCCTTGTCATTATGGAAGGTTGTCTGTTGTCGAGATTTTTGTTACTCCAATGGATGGTAGCGTTGTCATTATGGAAAGTAGACTGTTGTCGAGATTTTGTTACTACAATGTATGGTAGCCTTGTCATTGTGAAAGGTAGTTTGTTGTCGAGATTTTTGTTATTACAATGTATGGTAGCCTTGTCATTATAGAAGGTAGTCTCTTGTTGATATTTTCATTACTCGAATGGATGGTAGCCTAGTCATTATGGAAGGTAGTCTATTGTCGAGATTTTTGTCACTCTAATGGATGATAGCCTTGTCATTATGGAAGGTTGTCTGTTGGCGAGATTTTTGTTTCTCCAATGGATGGTAGCCTTCTCATTATTGAAGGTAGTTTGTTGTCGAGATTTTTGTTACTCCAATGGATAATAGCCTTGTCATTAGGGAAGGTAGTCTGTTGTCGAGATTTTGTTACTCCAATGGATGGTAGCCTTGTCATTATGGAAGGTAGTCTATTGTCGAGATTTTTGTCACTCCAAAGGATGGTAGCCTTGTCATTATGGAAGGTAGTCTGTTGTCGATATTTTCATTACTCCAATGGATGTTAGCCTTGTCATTATGGAAGGTAGTTTGTTGTCAAGATTTTTGTTACTCCAATGGATGGTAGCCTTATCATTATGGAAGGTAGTCTGTTGTCGAGATTTTTGTTACTCCAATGGATGGTAGCGTTGTCATTATGCAAAGTAGACTGTTGTCAAGATTTTTGTTACTACAATGTATGGTAGCCTTGTCATTGTGAAAGGTAGTTTATTGTCGAGATTTTTGTTACTCCAATGGATGGTAGCGTTGTCATTATGGAAAGTAGACTATTGTCGAGATTTTTGTTACTACAATGTATGGTAGCCTTGTCATTGTGAAAGGTAGTTTGTTGTCGAGATTTTTGTTATTACAATGTATGGTTGCCTTGTCATTATAGAATGTAGTCTCTTGTTGATATTTGCATTACTCCAATGGATGGTAGCCTAGTCATTATGAAAGGTAGTATATTGTCGAGATTTTTGTTGCTCCAATGGATGGTAGCCTTGTCATTATGGAAGGTTGTCTGTTGTCGAGATTTTTGTTACTCCAATGGATGGTAGCGTTGTCATTATGGAAAGTAGACTATTGTCGAGATTTTTGTTACTACAATGTATGGTAGCCTTGTCATTGTGAAAGGTAGTTTGTTGTCGATATTTTTGTTATTACAATGTATGGTAGCCTTGTCATTATAGAAGGTAGTCTCTTGTTGATATTTTCATTACTCCAATGGATGGTAGCCTAGTCATTATGGAAGGTAGTCTATTGTCGAGATTTTTGTCACTCTAATGGATGATAGCCTTGTCATTATGGAAGGCTGTCTGTTGGCGAGATTTTTGTTTCTCCAATGGATGGTAGCCTTGTCATTATTGAAGGTAGTTTTTGTCGAGATTTTTGTTACTCCAATGGATAATAGCCTTGTCATTACGGAAGGTAGTCTGTTGTCGAGATTTTGTTACTCCAATGGATGGTAGCCTTGTCATTATGGAAGGTAGTCTATTGTCGAGATTTTTGTCACTCCAAAGGATGGTAGCCTTGTCATTATGGAAGGTAGTCTATTGTCGATATTTTTGTTACTCCAATGGATGGTAGCATTATCATTATGTAAGGTAGTCTATTGTCGAGATTTTTGTCACTCCAAAGGATGGTAGCCTTGTCATTATGGAAGGTATTATGTTGTCGATATGTTTGTTAGTCCAATGGATGGTAGCCTTGTCATTATGGAAGGTAGTCTATTGTCGAGATTTTTGGCACTCCAATGGATGGTAGCCTTGTCATTATGGAAGGTAGTCTGTTGGCGAGATTTTTGTTACTCCAATGCATGGTATCCTTGTCATTATGGAAGGTAGTCGCTTGTTGATATTTTCATTACTCCAATGGATGGTAGCCTTGTCATTATGGAAGGTAGTTTGTTGTCAAGATTTTTGTTACTCCAATGGATGGTAGCCTTGTCATTATGGAAGGTAGTCTATTGTCGAGATTTTTGTTACTCCAATGGATGGTAGCGTTGTCATTATGGAAAGTAGACTCTTGTCGAGATTTTTGTTACTACAATGTATGGTAGCCTTGTCATTGTGAAAGGTAGTTTTTTGTCGAGATTATTGTTATTACAATGTATGGTAGCCTCGTAATTATATAATGTAGTCTCTTGTTGATATTTTCATTACTCCAATGGATGGTAGCCTAATTATTATGAAAGGTAGTCTATTGTCGAGATTTTTGTTACTCTAAAGGATGGTAGACTTGTCATTATCGAAGGTTGTCTGTTGTCGAGAATTTTGTTACTCCTATGGATGGTAGCGTTGTCATTATGGAAAGTATACTGTTGTAGAGATTTTTGTTACTACAATGTATGGTAGCCTTGTCATTGTGAAAGGTAGTTTGTTGTCGAGATTTTTGTTATTACAATGTATGGTAGCCTTATCATTATAGAAGGTAGTCTCTTGTTGATATTTTCATTACTCGAATGGATGGTAGCCTAGTCATTATGGAAGGTAGTCTATTGTCGATATTTTTGTCACTCTAATGGATGATAGCCTTGTCATTATGGAAGGTTGTCTGTTGGCGAGATTTTTGTTTCTCCAATGGATGATAGCCTTGTCATTATTGAAGGTAGTTTGTTGTCGAGATTTTTATTACTCCAATGGATAATAGCCTTGTCATTAGGGAAGGTAGTCTGTTGTCGAGATTTTGTTACTCCAATGGATGGTAGCCTTGTCATTATGGAAGGTAGTCTTTTGTCGAGATTTTTGTCACTCCAAAGGATGGTAGCCTTGTCATTATGGAAGGTAGTCTGTTGTCGATATTTTCATTACTCCAATGGATGTTAGCCTTGTCATTATGGAAGGTAGTTTGTTGTCGAGATTTTTGTTACTCCAATGGATGGTAGCCTTATCTTATGGAAGGTATTCTGTTGTCGAGATTTTTGTTACTCCAATGGATGGTAGCGTTGTCATTATGCAAAGTAGACTGTTGTCAAGATTTTTGTTACTACAATGTATGGTAGCCTTGTCATTGTGAAAGGTAGTTTATTGTCGAGATTTTTGTTACTCCAATGGATGGTAGCGTTGTCATTATGGAAAGTAGACTGTTGTCGAGATTTTTGTTACTACAATGTATGGTAGCCTTGTCATTGTGAAAGGTAGTTTGTTGTCGAGATTTTTGTTATTACAATGTATGGTTGCCTTGTCATTATAGAATGTAGTCTCTTGTTGATATTTGCATTACTCCAATGGATGGTAGCCTAGTCATTATGAAAGGTAGTATATTGTCGAGATTTTTGTTGCTCCAATGGATGGTAGCCTTGTCATTATGGAAGGTTGTCTGTTGTCGAGATTTTTGTTACTCCAATGGATGGTAGCGTTGTCATTATGGAAAGTAGACTATTGTCGAGATTTTTGTTACTACAATGTATGGTAGCCTTGTCATTGTGAAAGGTAGTTTGTTGTCGAGATTTTTGTTATTACAATGTATGGTAGCCTTGTCATTATAGAAGGTAGTCTCTTGTTGATATTTTTATTACTCCAATGGATGGTAGCCTAGTCATTATGGAAGGTAGTCTATTGTCGAGATTTTTGTCACTCTAATGG
This sequence comes from Vicia faba, assembly GCA_948472305.1. Lineage (NCBI taxonomy): Eukaryota > Viridiplantae > Streptophyta > Magnoliopsida > Fabales > Fabaceae > Vicia > Vicia faba. Next base: position 561,389,346 of record OX451739.1, read on the forward strand.
ATGATAGCCTTGTCATTATGGAAGGCTGTCTGTTGGCGAGATTTTTGTTTCTCCAATGGATGGTAGCCTTGTCATTATTGAAGGTAGTTTTTGTCGAGATTTTTGTTACTCCAATGGATAATAGCCTTGTCATTAGGGAAGGTAGTCTGTTGTCGAGATTTTGTTACTCCAATGGATGGTAGCCTTGTCATTATGGAAGGTAGTCTATTGTCGAGATTTTTGTCACTCCAAAGGATGGTAGCCTTGTCATTATGGAAGGTAGTCTATTGTCGATATTTTTGTTACTCCAATGGATGGTAGCATTATCATTATGTAAGGTAGTCTATTGTCGAGATTTTTGTCACTCCAAAGGATGGTAGCCTTGTCATTATGGAAGGTATTATGTTGTCGATATGTTTGTTAGTCCAATGGATGGTAGCCTTGTCATTATGGAAGGTAGTCTGTTGGCGAGATTTTTGTTACTCCAATGCATGGTATCCTTGTCATTATGGAAGGTAGTCGCTTGTTGATATTTTCATTACTCCAATGGATGGTAGCCTTGTCATTATGGAAGGTAGTTTGTTGTCAAGATTTTTGTTACTCCAATGGATGGTAGCCTTGTCATTATGGAAGGTAGTCTATTGTCGAGATTTTTGTTACTCCAATGGATGGTAGCGTTGTCATTATGGAAAGTAGACTCTTGTCGAGATTTTTGTTACTACAATGTATGGTAGCCTTGTCATTGTGAAAGGTAGTTTTTTGTCGAGATTATTGTTATTACAATGTATGGTAGCCTCGTAATTATATAATGTAGTCTCTTGTTGATATTTTCATTACTCCAATGGATGGTAGCCTAATTATTATGAAAGGTAGTCTATTGTCGAGATTTTTGTTACTCTAATGGATGGTAGCCTTGTCATTATGGAAGGTTGTCTGTTGTCGAGAATTTTGTTACTCCAATGGATGGTAGCGTTGTCATTATGGAAAGTATACTGTTGTAGAGATTTTTGTTACTACAATGTATGGTAGCCTTGTCATTGTGAAAGGTAGTTTGTTGTCGAGATTTTTGTTATTACAATGTATGGTAGCCTTGTCATTATAGAAGGTAGTCTCTTGTTGATATTTTCATTACGCCAATGTATGGTAGCCTAGTCATTATGGAAGGTAGTCTATTGTCGAGATTTTTGTCACTCTAATGGATGATAGCCTTGTCATTATGGAAGGTTGTCTGTTGGCGAGATTTTTGTTACTCCAATGGATGGTAGCCTTGTCATTATGGAAGGTAGTCTATTGTCGAGATTTTTGTCACTCCAAAGGATGAAAGCCTTTTCATTATGGAAGGTAGTCTGTTGTCGATATTTGTATTACTCCAATGGATGGTAGCCTTGTCATTATGGAAGGTAGTCTATTGTCGAGATTTTTGTCACTCCAACGGATGGTATCCTTGTCATTATGGAAGTTAGTCTGTTGGCGAGATTTTTCTTACTCCAAAGGATGGTAGCCTTGTCGTTATGGAAGGTAGTTTGTTGTCGAGATTTTTGTTACTCCAATGGATGGTAGCCTTGTCTTTATTGAAGGTAGACTGTTGTCGAGATTTTTATTACTCTAATGGATGGTAGCCTTGTCATAATGGAAGGTAGTCTGTTGTCAAGATTTTTGTTACTCCAACGGATGGTAGCATTATCATTATGGAAGGTTGTCTGTTGTCGATATTTTTGTTACTCCAATGGATGGTAGCCTTGTCATTATGGAAGGTAGTCTTTTGTCGAGATTTTTGTCACTCCAAAGGATGGTAGCCTTGTCATTATGGAAGGTAGTCTGTTGTCGATATTTTCATTACTCCAATGGATGTTAGCCTTGTCATTATGGAAGGTAGTTTGTTGTCGAGATTTTTGTTACTCCAATGGATGGTAGCCTTATCTTATGGAAGGTATTCTGTTGTCGAGATTTTTGTTACTCCAATGGATGGTAGCGTTGTCATTATGCAAAGTAGACTGTTGTCAAGATTTTTGTTACTACAATGTATGGTAGCCTTGTCATTGTGAAAGGTAGTTTATTGTCGAGATTTTTGTTACTCCAATGGATGGTAGCGTTGTCATTATGGAAAGTAGACTGTTGTCGAGATTTTTGTTACTACAATGTATGGTAGCCTTGTCATTGTGAAAGGTAGTTTGTTGTCGAGATTTTTGTTATTACAATGTATGGTTGCCTTGTCATTATAGAATGTAGTCTCTTGTTGATATTTGCATTACTCCAATGGATGGTAGCCTAGTCATTATGAAAGGTAGTATATTGTCGAGATTTTTGTTGCTCCAATGGATGGTAGCCTTGTCATTATGGAAGGTTGTCTGTTGTCGAGATTTTTGTTACTCCAATGGATGGTAGCGTTGTCATTATGGAAAGTAGACTATTGTCGAGATTTTTGTTACTACAATGTATGGTAGCCTTGTCATTGTGAAAGGTAGTTTGTTGTCGAGATTTTTGTTATTACAATGTATGGTAGCCTTGTCATTATAGAAGGTAGTCTCTTGTTGATATTTTTATTACTCCAATGGATGGTAGCCTAGTCATTATGGAAGGTAGTCTATTGTCGAGATTTTTGTCACTCTAATGGATGATAGCCTTGTCATTATGGAAGGCTGTCTGTTGGCGAGATTTTTGTTTCTCCAATGGATGGTAGCCTTGTCATTATTGAAGGTAGTTTTTGTCGAGATTTTTGTTACTCCAATGGATAATAGCCTTGTCATTAGGGAAGGTAGTCTGTTGTCGAGATTTTGTTACTCCAATGGATGGTAGCCTTGTCATTATGGAAGGTAGTCTATTGTCGAGATTTTTGTCACTCCAAAGGATGGTAGCCTTGTCATTATGGAAGGTAGTCTATTGTCGATATTTTTGTTACTCCAATGGATGGTAGCATTATCATTATGTAAGGTAGTCTATTGTCGAGATTTTTGTCACTCCAAAGGATGGTAGCCTTGTCATTATGGAAGGTATTATGTTGTCGATATGTTTGTTAGTCCAATGGATGGTAGCCTTGTCATTATGGAAGGTAGTCTGTTGGCGAGATTTTTGTTACTCCAATGCATGGTATCCTTGTCATTATGGAAGGTAGTCGCTTGTTGATATTTTCATTACTCCAATGGATGGTAGCCTTGTCATTATGGAAGGTAGTTTGTTGTCAAGATTTTTGTTACTCCAATGGATGGTAGCCTTGTCATTATGGAAGGTAGTCTATTGTCGAGATTTTTGTTACTCCAATGGATGGTAGCGTTGTCATTATGGAAAGTAGACTCTTGTCGAGATTTTTGTTACTACAATGTATGGTAGCCTTGTCATTGTGAAAGGTAGTTTTTTGTCGAGATTATTGTTATTACAATGTATGGTAGCCTCGTAATTATATAATGTAGTCTCTTGTTGATATTTTCATTACTCCAATGGATGGTAGCCTAATTATTATGAAAGGTAGTCTATTGTCGAGATTTTTGTTACTCTAATGGATGGTAGCCTTGTCATTATGGAAGGTTGTCTGTTGTCGAGAATTTTGTTACTCCAATGGATGGTAGCGTTGTCATTATGGAAAGTATACTGTTGTAGAGATTTTTGTTACTACAATGTATGGTAGCCTTGTCATTGTGAAAGGTAGTTTGTTGTCGAGATTTTTGTTATTACAATGTATGGTAGCCTTGTCATTATAGAAGGTAGTCTCTTGTTGATATTTTCATTACGCCAATGTATGGTAGCCTAGTCATTATGGAAGGTAGTCTATTGTCGAGATTTTTGTCACTCTAATGGATGATAGCGTTGTCATTATGGAAGGTTGTCTGTTGGCGAGATTTTTGTTACTCCAATGGATGGTAGCCTTGTCATTATGGAAGGTAGTCTATTGTCGAGATTTTTGTCACTCCAAAGGATGAAAGCCTTTTCATTATGGAAGGTAGTCTGTTGTCGATATTTGTATTACTCCAATGGATGGTAGCCTTGTCATTATGGAAGGTAGTCTATTGTCGAGATTTTTGTCACTCCAACGGATGGTATCCTTGTCATTATGGAAGTTAGTCTGTTGGCGAGATTTTTCTTACTCCAAAGGATGGTAGCCTTGTCGTTATGGAAGGTAGTTTGTTGTCGAGATTTTTGTTACTCCAATGGATGGTAGCCTTGTCTTTATTGAAGGTAGACTGTTGTCGAGATTTTTATTACTCTAATGGATGGTTGCCTTGTCATAATGGAAGGTAGTCTGTTGTCAAGATTTTTGTTACTCCAACGGATGGTAGCATTATCATTATGGAAGGTTGTCTGTTGTCGATATTTTTGTTACTCCAATGGATGGTAGCCTATTCATTATGGAAGGTAGTCTATTGTCGAGATTTTTGTCACTCCAAAGGATGGTAGCCTTTTCATTATGGAAGGTAGTCTGTTGTCGATATTTTTGTTAGTTCAATGGATGGTAGCCTTGTCATTATGAAAGGTAGTCTATTGTCGAGATTTTTGGCACTCCAATGGATGGTAGCCTTGTCATTATGGAAAGTAGTCTGTTGGCGAGATTTTTGTTACTCCAATGGATGGTAGCCTTGTCATTATGGAAGGTAGTCTCTTGTTGATATTTTCATTACTCCAATGGATGTTAGCCTTGTCAATATGGAAGGTAGTGTGTTGTCAAGATTTTTATTACTCCAATGGATGGTAGCCTTGTCATTATGGAAGGTAGTCTGTTGTCGAGATTTTTTTTACTCCAATGAATGGTAGCATTGTCATTATGGAAATTAGACTGTTGTCGAGATTTTTGTAACTATAATGTATGGTAGCCTTGTCATTGTGAAAAGTAGTTTTTTGTCGAGATTATTGTTATTACAATGTATGGTAGCCTCGTAATTATAGAATGTAGTCTCTTGTTGATATTTTCATTACTCCAATGGATGGTAGCCTAGTCATTATGAAAGGTAGTCTATTGTCGAGATTTTTATTACTCCAATGGATGGTAGCCTTGTCATTATGGAAGGTTGTCTGTTGTCGAGATTTTTGTTACTCCAATGGATGGTAGCATTGTCATTATGGAAAGTAGACTGTTGTCGAGATTTTTGATACTACAATGTATGGTAGCCTTGTCATTGTGAAAGGTAGTTTGTTGTCGATATTTTTGTTATTACAATGTATGGTAGCCTTGTCATTATAGAAGGTAGTCTCTTGTAGATATTTTCATTACTCCAATGTATGGTAGCCTAGTCATTATGGAAGGTAGTCTATTGTCGAGATTTTTGTCACTCTAATGGATGATAGCCTTGTCATTATGGAAGGTTGTCTGTTGGCGAGATTTTTGTTACTCCAATGGATTGTAGCCTTGTCATTATGGAAGGTAGTCTCTTGTTGATATTTTCATTACTCCAATGGATGTTAGCCTTGTCATTATGGAAGGTAGTTTGTTGTCAAGATTTTTATTACTCCAATAGATGGTAGCCTTGTCATTATGGAAGGTAGTCTGTTGTCGAGATTTTTTTTACTCCAATGGATGGTAGCATTGTCATTATGGAAAGTAGACTGTTGTCAAGATTTTTGTAACTATAATGTATGGTAGCCTTGTCATTGTGAAAAGTAGTTTTTTGTCGAGATTATTGTTATTACAATGTATGGTAGCCTCGTAATTATAGAATGTAGTCTCTTGTTGATATTTTCATTACTCCAATGGATGGTAGCCTAGTCATTATGAAAGGTAGTCTATTGTCGAGATTTTTATTACTCCAATGGATGGTAGCCTTGTCATTATGGAAGGTTGTCTGTTGTCGAGATTTTTGTTACTCCAATGGATGGTAGCATTGTCATTATGGAAAGTAGACTGTTGTCGAGATTTTTGTTACTACAATGTATGGTAGCCTTGTCATTGTGAAAGGTAGTTTGTTGTCGATATTTTTGTTATTACAATGTATGGTAGCCTTGTCATTATAGAAGGTAGTCTCTTGTAGATATTTTCATTACTCCAATGTATGGTAGCCTAGTCATTATGGAAGGTAGTCTATTGTCGAGATTTTTGTCACTCTAATGGATGATAGCCTTGTCATTATGGAAGGTTGTCTGTTGACGAGATTTTTGTTACTCCAATGGATGGTAGCCTTGTCATTATGGAAGGTAGTCTCTTGTTGATATTTTCATTACTCCAATGGATGTTAGCCTTGTCATTATGAAAGGTAGTTTGTTGTCAAGATTTTTATTACTCCAATAGATGGTAGCCTTGTCATTATGGAAGGTAGTCTGTTGTCGAGATTTTTTTTACTCCAATGGATGGTAGCATTGTCATTATGGAAAGTAGACTGTTGTCGAGATTTTTGTAACTATAATGTATAGTAGCCTTGTCATTGTGAAAAGTAGTTTTTTGTCGAGATTATTGTTATTACAATGTATGGTAGCCTCGTAATTATAGAATGTAGTCTCTTGTTGATATTTTCATTACTCCAATGGATGGTAGCCTAGTCATTATGAAAGGTAGTCTATTGTCGAGATTTTTATTACTCCAATGGATGGTAGCCTTGTCATTATGGAAGGTTGTCTGTTGTCGAGATTTTTGTTACTCCAATGGATGGTAGCATTGTCATTATGGAAAGTAGACTGTTGTCGAGGTTTTTGTTACTACAATGTATGGTAGCCTTGTCATTGTGAAAGGTAGTTTGTTGTCGATATTTTTGTTATTACAATGTATGGTAGCCTTGTCATTATAGAAGGTAGTCTCTTGTAGATATTTTCATTACTCCAATGTATGGTAGCCAAGTCATTATGGAAGGTAGTCTATTGTCGAGATTTTTGTCACTCTAATGGATGATAGCCTTGTCATTATGGAAGGTTGTCTGTTGGCGAGATTTTTGTTACTCCAATGGATGGTAGCCTTGTCATTATGGAAGGTAGTCTCTTGTTGATATTTTCATTACTCCAATGGATGTTAGCCTTGTCAATATGGAAGGTAGTGTGTTGTCAAGATTTTTATTACTCCAATGGATGGTAGCCTTGTCATTATGGAAGGTAGTCTGTTGTCGAGATTTTTTTTACTCCAATGAATGGTAGCATTGTCATTATGGAAAGTAGACTGTTGTCGAGATTTTTGTAACTATAATGTATGGTAGCCTTGTCATTGTGAAAAGTAGTTTTTTGTCGAGATTATTGTTATTACAATGTATGGTAGCCTCGTAATTATAGAATGTAGTCTCTTGTTGATATTTTCATTACTCCAATGGATGGTAGCCTAGTCATTATGAAAGGTAGTCTATTGTCGAGATTTTTATTACTCCAATGGATGGTAGCCTTGTAATTATGGAAGGTTGTCTGTTGTCGAGATTTTTGTTACTCCAACGGATGGTAGCATTGTCATTATGGAAAGTATACTGTTGTCGATATTTTTGTTACTACAATGTATGGTAGCCTTGTCATTGTGAAAGGTAGTTTGTTGTCGATATTTTTGTTATTACAATGTATGGTAGCCTTGTCATTATAGAAGGTAGTCTCTTGTAGATATTTTCATTACTCCAATGTATGGTAGCCTAGTCATTATGGAAGGTAGTCTATTGTCGAGATTTTTGTCACTCTAATGGATGATAGCCTTGTCATTATGGAAGGTTGTCTGTTGGCGAGATTTTTGTTAATCTAATGGATGGTAGCCTTGTCATTATGGAAGGTAGTCTCTTGTTGATATTTTCATTACTCCAATGGATGTTAGCCTTGTCATTATGGAAGGTAGTTTGTTGTCAATATTTTTATTACTCCAATAGATGGTAGCCTTGTCATTATGGAAGGTAGTCTGTTGTCGAGATTTTTTTTACTCCAATGGATGGTAGCATTGTCATTATGGAAAGTAGACTGTTGTCGAGATTTTTGTAACTATAATGTATGGTAGCCTTGTCATTGTGAAAAGTAGTTTTTTGTCGAGATTATTGTTATTACAATGTATGGTAGCCTCGTAATTATAGAATGTAGTCTCTTGTTGATATTTTCATTACTCCAATGGATGGTAGCCTAGTCATTATGAAAGGTAGTCTATTGTCGAGATTTTTATTACTCCAATGGATGGTAGCCTTGTCATTATGGAAGGTTGTCTGTTGTCGAGATTTTTGTTACTCCAATGGATGGTAGCATTGTCATTATGGAAAGTAGACTGTTGTCGAGATTTTTGTTACTACAATGTATGGTAGCCTTGTCATTGTGAAAGGTAGTTTGTTGTCGATATTTTTGTTATTACAATGTATGGTAGCCTTGTCATTATAGAAGGTAGTCTCTTGTAGATATTTTCATTACTCCAATGTATGGTAGCCTAGTCATTATGGAAGGTAGTCTATTGTCGAGATTTTTGTCACTCTAATGGATGATAGCCTTGTCATTATGGAAGGTTGTCTGTTGGCGAGATTTTTGTTACTACAATGGATGGTAGCCTTGTCATTATGGAAGGTAGTCTCTTGTTGATATTTTCATTACTCCAATGGATGTTAGCCTTGTCATTATGGAAGGTAGTTTGTTGTCAAGAGTTTTATTACTCCAATAGATGGTAGCCTTGTCATTATGGAAGGTAGTCTGTTGTCGAGATTTTTTTTACTCCAATGGATGGTAGCATTGTCATTATGGAAAGTAGACTGTTGTCGAGATTTTTGTAACTATAATGTATAGTAGCCTTGTCATTGTGAAAAGTAGTTTTTTGTCGAGATTATTGTTATTACAATGTATGGTAGCCTCGTAATTATAGAATGTAGTCTCTTGTTGATATTTTCATTACTCCAATGGATGGTAGCCTAGTCATTATGAAAGGTAGTCTATTGTCGAGATTTTTATTACTCCAATGGATGGTAGCCTTGTCATTATGGAAGGTTGTCTGTTGTCGAGATTTTTGTTACTCCAATGGATGGTAGCATTGTCATTATGGAAAGTAGACTGTTGTCGAGATTTTTGTTACTACAATGTATGGTAGCCTTGTCATTGTGAAAGGTAGTTTGTTGTCGATATTTTTGTTATTACAATGTATGGTAGCCTTGTCATTATAGAAGGTAGTCTCTTGTAGATATTTTCATTACTCCAATGTATGGTAGCCTAGTCATTATGGAAGGTAGTCTATTGTCGAGATTTTTGTCACTCTAAAGGATGATAGCCTTGTCATTATGGAAGGTTGTCTGTTGGCGAGATTTTTGTTACTCCAATGGATGGTAGCCTTGTCATTATGGAAGGTAGTTTGTTGTCGAGATTTTTGTTACTCCAATGGATAATAGCCTTGTCATTAGGGAAGGTAGTCTGTTGTCGAGATTTTGTTACTCCAATGGATGGTAGCCTTGTCATTATGGAAGGTAGTCTATTGTTGATATTTTTGTCACTCCAAAGGATGGTAGCCTTGTGATTATGGAAGGTAGCCTGTTGTCGATATTTGTATTACTCCAATGGATGGTAGCCTTGTCATTATGGAAGGTAGTCTATTGTCGAGATTTTTGTCACTCCAACAAATGGTATCCTTGTCATTATGGAAGTTAGTCTGTTGGCGAGATTTTTCTTACTCCAAAGGATGGTAGCCTTGTCATTATGGAAGGTAGTTTGTTGTCGAGATTTTTGTTACTCCAATGGATGGTAGCCTTGTCATTATTGAAGGTAGACTATTGTCGAGATTTTTATTACTCTAATGGATGGTAGCCTTGTCATAATGGAAGGTAGTTTGTTGTCAAGATTTTTGTTACTCCAACGGATGGTAGCATTATCATTATGGAAGGTAGTGTGTTGTCGAAATCTTTGTTACTCCAATGGATAGTGGCCTAGTCATTATGGATGGTAGTTTGTTGTCGAGATTTTTGTTACTCCAATGGATAGTAGGCTTTTCATTATGGAAGGTTGTCTGTTGTGGATATTTTTGTTACTCCAATGGATGGTAGCCTTATCATTATGGAAGGTAATTTATTGTCGAGATTTTTGTCACTCCAAAGGATGGTAGCCTTTTTATTATGGAAGGTAGTCTGTTGTCGATATTTTTGTTAGTTCAATGGATGGTAGCCTTGTCATTATTAAAGGTAGTCTACTGTCGAGATTTTTGGCACTCCAATGGATGGTAGCCTTGTCATTATGGAAAGTAGTCTATTGGCGAGATTTTTGTTAATCCAATGGATGGTAGCCTTGTCATTATGGAAGGTAGTCTCTTGTTGATATTTTCATTACTCCAATGGATGTTAGCCTTGTCCCTATGGAAGGTAGTTTGTTGTCAAGATTTTTGTTACTCCAATGGATGGTAGCCTTTTCATTATGGAAGGTAGTTTGTTGTCAAGATTTTTGTCACTCCAAAGGATGGCAGCCTTGTCATTATGGAAGGTAGTCTGTTGTCGATATTTTTGTTACTCCAATGGATGGTAGCCTTATCATTATGTAAGGTAGTCTATTGTCGAGATTTTTGTCACTCCAAAGGATGGTAGCCTTGTCATTATGGTAGGTATTATGTTGTCGATATGTTTGTTAGTCCAATGGATGGTAGCCTTGTCATTATGGAAGGTAGTCTATTGTCGAGATTTTTGCCACTCCAATGGATGGTAGCCTTGTCATTATGGAAGGTAGTCTGTTGGCGAGATTTTTGTTACTCCAATGCATGGTATCCTTGTCATTATGGAAGGTAGTCGCTTGTTGATATTTTCATTACTCCAATGGATGGTAGCCTTGTCATTATGGAAGGTAGTTTGTTGTCAAGATTTTTGTTACTCCAATGGATGGTAGCCTTGTCATTATGGAAGATAGTCTATTGTCGAGATTTTTGTTACTCCAATGGATGGTAGCGTTGTCATTATGGAAAGTAGACTCTTGTCGAGATTTTTGTTACTACAATGTATGGTAGCCTTGTCATTGTGAAAGGTAGTTTTTTGTCGAGATTATTGTTATTACAATGTATGGTAGCCTCGTAATTATATAATGTAGTCTCTTGTTGATATTTTCATTACTCCAATGGGTGGTAGCCTAATTATTATGAAAGGTAGTCTATTGTCGAGATTTTTGTTACTCCAATGGATGGTAGCCTTGTCATTATGGAAGGTTGTCTGTTGTCGAGAATTTTGTTACTCCAATGGATGGTAGCGTTGTCATTATGGAAAGTATACTGTTGTAGAGATTTTTGTTACTACAATGTATGGTAGCCTTGTCATTGTGAAAGGTAGTTTGTTGTCGAGATTTTTGTTATTACAATGTATGGTAGCCTTGTCATTATAGAAGGTAGTCTCTTGTTGATATTTTCATTACGCCAATTTATGGTAGCCTAGTCATTATGGAAGGTAGTCTATTGTCGAGATTTTTGTCACTCTAATGGATGATAGCCTTGTCATTATGGAAGGTTGTCTGTTGGCGAGATTTTTGTTACTCCAATGGATGGTAGCCTTGTCATTATGGAAGGTAGTCTATTGTCGAGATTTTTGTCACTCCAAAGGATGGAAGCCTTTTCATTATGGAAGGTAGTCTGTTGTCGATATTTGTATTACTCCAATGGATGGTAGCCTTGTCATTATGGAAGGTAGTCTATTGTCGAGATTTTTGTCACTCCAACGGATGGTATCCTTGTCATTATGGAAGTTAGTCTGTTGGCGAGATTTTTCTTACTCCACAGGATGGTAGCCTTGTCATTATGGAAGGTAGTTTGTTATCGAGATTTTTGTTACTCCAATGGATGGTAGCCTTGTCTTTATTGAAGGTAGACTGTTGTCGAGATTTTTATTACTCTAATGGATGGTAGCCTTGTAATAATGGAAGGTAGTCTGTTGTCAAGATTTTTGTTACTCCAACGGATGGTAGCATTATCATTATGGAAGGTTGTCTGTTGTCGATATTTTTGTTACTCCAATGGATGGTAGCCTATTCATTATGGAAGGTAGTCTATTGTCGAGATTTTTGTCACTCCAAAGGATGGTAGCCTTTTCATTATGGAAGGTAGTCTGTTGTCGATATTTTTGTTAGTCCAATGGATTGTAGCCTTGTCATTACGAAAGGTAGTCTATTGTCGAGATTTTTGGCACTCCAATGGATGGTAGCCTTGTCATTATGGAAAGTAGTCTGTTGGCGAGATTTTTGTTACTCCAATGGATGGTAGCCTTGTCATTATGGAAGGTAGTCTCTTGTTGATATTTTCATTACTCCAATGGATGTTAGCCTTGTCATTATGGAAGGTAGTTTGTTGTCAAGATTTTTATTACTCCAATGGATGGTAGCCTTGTCATTATGGAAGGTAGTCTGTTGTCGAGATTTTTTTTACTCCAATGCATGGTAGCATTGTCATTATGGAAAGTAGACTGTTGTCGAGATTTTTGTAACTATAATGTATGGTAGCCTTGTCATTGTGAAAAGTAGTTTTTTGTCGAGATTATTGTTATTACAATGTATGGTAGCCTCGTAATTATAGAATGTAGTCTCTTGTTGATATTTTCATTACTCCAATGGATGGTAGCCTAGTCATTATGAAAGGTAGTCTATTGTCGAGATTTTTATTACTCCAATGGATGGTAGCCTTGTCATTATGGAAGGTTGTCTGTTGTCGAGATTTTTGTTACTCCAATGGATGGTAGCATTGTCATTATGGAAAGTAGACTGTTGTCGAGATTTTTGTTACTACAATGTATGGTAGCCTTGTCATTGTGAAAGGTAGTTTGTTGTCGATATTTTTGTTATTATAATGTATGGTAGCCTTGTCATTATAGAAGGTAGTCTCTTGTAGATATTTTCATTACTCCAATGTATGGTAGCCTAGTCATTATGGAAGGTAGTCTATTGTCGAGATTTTTGTCACTCTAATGGATGATAGCCTTGTCATTATGGAAGGTTGTCTGTTGGCGAGATTTTTGTTACTCCAATGGATGGTAGCCTTGTCATTATGGAAGGTAGTCTATTGTTGATATTTTCATTACTCCAATGGATGTTAGCCTTGTCATTATGGAAGGTAGTTTGTTGTCAAGATTTTTGTTACTCCAATGGATGGTAGCCTTGTCATTATGGAAGGTAGTCTGTTGTCGAGATTTTTTTTACTCCAATGGATGGTAGCATTGTCATTATGGAAAGTAGATTGTTGTCGAGATTTTTGTTACTACAATGTATGGTAGCCTTGTCATTGTGAAAAGTAGTTTTTTGTCGAGATTATTGTTATTACAATGTATGGTAGCCTCGTAATTATAGAAGGTAGTCTCTTGTAGATATTTTCATTACTCCAATGTATGGTAGCTTAGTCATTATGGAAGGTAGTCTATTGTCGAGATTTTTGTCACTCTAATGGATGATAGCCTTGTCATTATGGAAGGTTGTCTGTTGGCGAGATTTTTGTTACTCCAATGGATGGTAGCCTTGTCATTATGGAAGGTAGTCTCTTGTTGATATTTTCATTACTCCAATGGATGTTAGCCTTGTCATTATGGAAGGTAGTTTGTTGTCAAGATTTTTGTTACTCCAATGGATGGTAGCCTTGTCATTATGGAAGGTAGTCTGTTGTCGAGATTTTTTTTACTCCAATGGATGGTAGCATTGTCATTATGGAAAGTAGACTGTTGTCGAGATTTTTGTAACTATAATGTATGGTAGCCTTGTCATTGTGAAAAGTAGTTTTTTGTCGAGATTATTGTTATTACAATGTATGGTAGCCTCGTAATTATAGAATGTAGTCTCTTGTTGATATTTTCATTACTCCAATGGATGGTAGCCTAGTCATTATGAAAGGTAGTCTATTGTCGAGATTTTTATTACTCCAATGGATGGTAGCCTTGTCATTATGGAAGGTTGTCTGTTGTCGAGATTTTTGTTACTCCAATGGATGGTAGCATTGTCATTATGGAAAGTAGACTGTTGTCGAGATTTTTGTTACTACAATGTATGGTAGCCTTGTCATTGTGAAAGGTAGTTTGTTGTCGATATTTTTGTTATTATAATGTATGGTAGCCTTGTCATTATAGAAGGTAGTCTCTTGTAGATATTTTCATTACTCCAATGTATGGTAGCCTAGTCATTATGGAAGGTAGTCTATTGTCGAGATTTTTGTCACTCTAATGGATGATAGCCTTGTCATTATGGAAGGTTGTCTGTTGGCGAGATTTTTGTTACTCCAATGGATGGTAGCCTTGTCATTATGGAAGGTAGTCTCTTGTTGATATTTTCATTACTCCAATGGATGTTAGCCTTGTCATTATGGAAGGTAGTTTGTTGTCAAGATTTTTGTTACTCCAATGGATGGTAGCCTTGTCATTATGGAAGGTAGTCTGTTGTCGAGATTTTTTTTACTCCAATGGATGGTAGCATTGTCATTATGGAAAGTAGATTGTTGTCGAGATTTTTGTTACTACAATGTATGGTAGCCTTGTCATTGTGAGAAGTAGTTTTTTGTCGAGATTATTGTTATTACAATGTATGGTAGCCTCGTAATTATAGAAGGTAGTCTCTTGTAGATATTTTCATTACTCCAATGTATGGTAGCCTAGTCATTATGGAAGGTAGTCTATTGTCGAGATTTTTGTCACTCTAATGGATGATAGCCTTGTCATTATGGAAGGTTGTTTGTTGGCGAGATTTTTGTTACTCCAATGGATGGTAGCCTTGTCATTATGGAAGGTAGTCTCTTGTTGATATTTTCATTACTCCAATGGATGTTAGCCTTGTCATTATGGAAGGTAGTTTGTTGTCAAGATTTTTGTTACTCCAATGGATGGTAGCCTTGTCATTATGGAAGGTAGTCTGTTGTCGAGATTTTTTTTACTCCAATGGATGGTAGCATTGTCATTATGGAAAGTAGACTGTTGTCGAGATTTTTGTAACTATAATGTATGGTAGCCTTGTCATTGTGAAAAGTAGTTTTTTGTCGAGATTATTGTTATTACAATGTATGGTAGCCTCGTAATTATAGAATGTAGTCTCTTGTTGATATTTTCATTACTCCAATGGATGGTAGCCTAGTCATTATGAAAGGTAGTCTATTGTCGAGATTTTTATTACTCCAATGGATGGTAGCCTTGTCATTATGGAAGGTTGTCTGTTGTCGAGATTTTTGTTACTCCAATGGATGGTAGCATTGTCATTATGGAAAGTAGACTGTTGTCGAGATTTTGGTTACTACAATGTATGGTAGCCTTGTCATTGTGAAAGGTAATTTGTTGTTGATATTTTTGTTATTACAATGTATGGTAGCCTTGTAATTATAGAAGGTAGTCTCTTGTAGATATTTTCATTACTCCAATGTATGGTAGCCTAGTCATTATGGAAGGTAGTCTATTGTCGAGATTTTTGTCACTCTAATGGATGATAGCCTTGTCATTATGGAAGGTTGTCTGTTGGCGAGATTTTTGTTACTCCAATGGATGGTAGCCTTGTCATTATGGAAGGTAGTCTCTTGTTGATATTTTCATTACTCCAATGGATGTTAGCCTTGTCATTATGGAAGGTAGTTTGTTGTCAAGATTTTTGTTACTCCAATGGATGGTAGCCTTGTCATTATGGAAGGTAGTCTGTTGTCGAGATTTTTTTTACTCCAATGGATGGTAGCATTGTCATTATGGAAAGTAGATTGTTGTCGAGATTTTTGTTACTACAATGTATGGTAGCCTTGTCATTGTGAAAAGTAGTTTTTTGTCGAGATTATTGTTATTACAATGTATGGTAGCCTCGTAATTATAGAAGGTAGTCTCTTGTAGATATTTTCATTACTCCAATGTATGGTAGCCTAGTCATTATGGAAGGTAGTCTATTGTCGAGATTTTTGTCACTCTAATGGATGATAGCCTTGTCATTATGGAAGGTTGTCTGTTGGCGAGATTTTTGTTACTCCAATGGATGGTAGCCTTGTCATTATGGAAGGTAGTCTCTTGTTGATATTTTCATTACTCCAATGGATGTTAGCCTTGTCATTATGGAAGGTAGTTTGTTGTCAAGATTTTTGTTACTCCAATGGATGGTAGCCTTGTCATTATGGAAGGTAGTCTGTTGTCGAGATTTTTTTTACTCCAATGGATGGTAGCATTGTCATTATGGAAAGTAGACTGTTGTCGAGATTTTTGTAACTATAATGTATGGTAGCCTTGTCATTGTGAAAAGTAGTTTTTTGTCGAGATTATTGTTATTACAATGTATGGTAGCCTCGTAATTATAGAATGTAGTCTCTTGTTGATATTTTCATTACTCCAATGGATGGTAGCCTAGTCATTATGAAAGGTAGTCTATTGTCGAGATTTTTATTACTCCAATGGATGGTAGCCTTGTCATTATGGAAGGTTGTCTGTTGTCGAGATTTTTGTTACTCCAATGGATGGTAGCATTGTCATTATGGAAAGTAGACTGTTGTCGAGATTTTTGTTACTACAATGTATGGTAGCCTTGTCATTGTGAAAGGTAGTTTGTTGTCGATATTTTTGTTATTATAATGTATGGTAGCCTTGTCATTATAGAAGGTAGTCTCTTGTAGATATTTTCATTACTCCAATGTATGGTAGCCTAGTCATTATGGAAGGTAGTCTATTGTCGAGATTTTTGTCACTCTAATGGATGATAGCCTTGTCATTATGGAAGGTTGTCTGTTGGCGAGATTTTTGTTACTCCAATGGATGGTAGCCTTGTCATTATGGAAGGTAGTCTCTTGTTGATATTTTCATTACTCCAATGGATGTTAGCCTTGTCATTATGGAAGGTAGTTTGTTGTCAAGATTTTTGTTACTCCAATGGATGGTAGCCTTGTCATTATGGAAGGTAGTCTGTTGTCGAGATTTTTTTTACTCCAATGGATGGTAGCATTGTCATTATGGAAAGTAGATTGTTGTCGAGATTTTTGTTACTACAATGTATGGTAGCCTTGTCATTGTGAAAAGTAGTTTTTTGTCGAGATTATTGTTATTACAATGTATGGTAGCCTCGTAATTATAGAAGGTAGTCTCTTGTAGATATTTTCATTACTCCAATGTATGGTAGCCTAGTCATTATGGAAGGTAGTCTATTGTCGAGATTTTTGTCACTCTAATGGATGATAGCCTTGTCATTATGGAAGGTTGTCTGTTGGCGAGATTTTTGTTACTCCAATGGATGGTAGCCTTGTCATTATGGAAGGTAGTCTCTTGTTGATATTTTCATTACTCCAATGGATGTTAGCCTTGTCATTATGGAAGGTAGTTTGTTGTCAAGATTTTTGTTACTCCAATGGATGGTAGCCTTGTCATTATGGAAGGTAGTCTGTTGTCGAGATTTTTTTTACTCCAATGGATGGTAGCATTGTCATTATGGAAAGTAGACTGTTGTCGAGATTTTTGTAACTATAATGTATGGTAGCCTTGTCATTGTGAAAAGTAGTTTTTTGTCGAGATTATTGTTATTACAATGTATGGTAGCCTCGTAATTATAGAATGTAGTCTCTTGTTGATATTTTCATTACTCCAATGGATGGTAGCCTAGTCATTATGAAAGGTAGTCTATTGTCGAGATTTTTATTACTCCAATGGATGGTAGCCTTGTCATTATGGAAGGTTGTCTGTTGTCGAGATTTTTGTTACTCCAATGGATGGTAGCATTGTCATTATGGAAAGTAGACTGTTGTCGAGATTTTGGTTACTACAATGTATGGTAGCCTTGTCATTGTGAAAGGTAATTTGTTGTTGATATTTTTGTTATTACAATGTATGGTAGCCTTGTAATTATAGAAGGTAGTCTCTTGTAGATATTTTCATTACTCCAATGTATGGTAGCCTAGTCATTATGGAAGGTAGTCTATTGTCGAGATTTTTGTCACTCTAATGGATGATAGCCTTGTCATTATGGAAGGTTGTCTGTTGGCGAGATTTTTGTTACTCCAATGGATGGTAGCCTTGTCATTATGGAAGGTAGTCTCTTGTTGATATTTTCATTACTCCAATGGATGTTAGCCTTGTCATTATGGAAGGTAGTTTGTTGTCAAGATTTTTGTTACTCCAATGGATGGTAGCCTTGTCATTATGGAAGGTAGTCTGTTGTCGAGATTTTTTTTACTCCAATGGATGGTAGCATTGTCATTATGGAAAGTAGATTGTTGTCGAGATTTTTGTTACTACAATGTATGGTAGCCTTGTCATTGTGAAAAGTAGTTTTTTGTCGAGATTATTGTTATTACAATGTATGGTAGCCTCGTAATTATAGAAGGTAGTCTCTTGTAGATATTTTCATTACTCCAATGTATGGTAGCCTAGTCATTATGGAAGGTAGTCTATTGTCGAGATTTTTGTCACTCTAATGGATGATAGCCTTGTCATTATGGAAGGTTGTCTGTTGGCGAGATTTTTGTTACTCCAATGGATGGTAGCCTTGTCATTATGGAAGGTAGTCTCTTGTTGATATTTTCATTACTCCAATGGATGTTAGCCTTGTCATTATGGAAGGTAGTTTGTTGTCAAGATTTTTGTTACTCCAATGGATGGTAGCCTTGTCATTATGGAAGGTAGTCTGTTGTCGAGATTTTTTTTACTCCAATGGATGGTAGCATTGTCATTATGGAAAGTAGACTGTTGTCGAGATTTTTGTAACTATAATGTATGGTAGCCTTGTCATTGTGAAAAGTAGTTTTTTGTCGAGATTATTGTTATTACAATGTATGGTAGCCTCGTAATTATAGAATGTAGTCTCTTGTTGATATTTTCATTACTCCAATGGATGGTAGCCTAGTCATTATGAAAGGTAGTCTATTGTCGAGATTTTTATTACTCCAATGGATGGTAGCCTTGTCATTATGGAAGGTTGTCTGTTATCGAGATTTTTGTTACTCCAATGGATGGTAGCATTGTCATTATGGAAAGTAGACTGTTGTCGAGATTTTGGTTACTACAATGTATGGTAGCCTTGTCATTGTGAAAGGTAATTTGTTGTTGATATTTTTGTTATTACAATGTATGGTAGCCTTGTAATTATAGAAGGTAGTCTCTTGTAGATATTTTCATTACTCCAATGTATGGTAGCCTAGTCATTATGGAAGGTAGTCTATTGTCGAGATTTTTGTCACTCTAATGGATGATAGCCTTGTCATTATGGAAGGTTGTCTGTTGGCGAGATTTTTGTTACTCCAATGGATGGTAGCCTTGTCATTATGGAAGGTAGTTTGTTGTCGAGATTTTTGTTACTCCAATGGATAATAGCCTTGTCATTAGGGAAGGTAGTCTGTTGTAGAGATTTTGTTACTCCAATGGATGGTAGCCTTGTCATTATGGAAGGTAGTCTATTGTCGATATTTTTGTCACTCCAAAGGATGGTAGCCTTGTGATTATGGAAGGTAGTCTGTTGTCGATATTTGTATTACTCCAATGGATGGTAGCCTTGTCATTATGGAAGGTAGTTTGTTGTCGATATTTTTGTTACTCCAATGGATGGTAGCCTTGTCATTATTGAAGGTAGACTATTGTCGAGATTTTTATTACTCTAATGGATGGTAGCCTTGTCATAATGGAAGGTAGTTTGTTGTCAAGATTTTTGTTACTCCAACGGATGGTAGCATTATCATTATGGAAGGTAGTGTGTTGTCGAAATCTTTGTTACTCCAATGGATGGTGGCCTAGTCATTATGGATGGTAGTTTTTTGTCGAGATTTTTGTTACTCCAATGGATAGTAGGCTTTTCATTATGGAAGGTTATCTGTTGTGGATATTTTTGTTACTCCAATGGATGGTAGCCTTATCATTAGTGAACGTAGTCTATTGTCGAGATTTTTGTCACTCCAAAGGATGGTAGCCTTTTCATTATGGAAGGTAGTCTGTTGTCGATATTTTTGTTAGTCCAATGGATGGTAGCCTTGTCATTATTAAAGGTAGTCTACTGTCCAGATTTTTGGCACTCCAATGGATGGTAGCCTTGTCATTATGGAAAGTAGTCTATTGGCGAGATTTTTGTTAATCCAATGGATGGTAGCCTTGTCATTATGGAAGGTAGTCTCTTGTTGATATTTTCATTACTCCAATGGATGTTAGCCTTGTCACTATGGAAAGTAGTTTGTTGTCAAGATTTTTGTTACTCCAATGGATGGTAGCCTTGTCATTATGGAAGGTAGTCTGTTGTCGAGATTTTTGTTACTCCAATGGATGGTAGCATAATCATTATGGAAAGTAGACTGTTGTCGAGATTTTTGTAACTACAATATATTGTAGCCTTGTCATTTTGAAAGGTAGTTTGTTGTCGAGATTATTGTTATTACAATGTATGGTAGCCTCGTCATTATAGAATGTAGTCACTTGTTGATATTTTCATTACTCCAATGGATGGTAGCCTAGTCATTATGAAAGGTAGTCTATTGTCGAGATTTTTATTACTCCAATGGATGGTAGCCTTGTCATTATGGAAGGTTGTCTGTTGTCGAGATTTTTTTTACTCCAATGGATGGTAGCGTTTTCATTATGGAAAGTAGACTATTGTCGAGATTTTTGTTACTACAATGTATGATAGCCTTGTCATTATTAAAGGTAGTTTGTTGTCGAGATTTTTGTTATTACAATGTATGGTAGCCTTGTCATTATAGAAGGTAGTCTCTTGTTGATATTTTCATTACTCCAATGGATGGTAGCCTAGTCATTATGAAAGGTACTCTATTGTCGAGATTTTTGTCACTCTAATGGATGATAGCCTTGTCATTATGGAAGGTTGTCTGTTGGCGAGATTTTTGTTACTCCAATGGATGGTAGCCTTGTCATTATTGAAGGTAGTTTGTTGTCGAGATTTTTGTTACTCCTATGAATAATAGCCTTGTCATTAGGGAAGGTAGTCTATTGTCGAGATTTTGTTACTCCAATGGATGGTAGCCTTGTCATTATGGAAGGTAGTCTATTGTCGAGATTTTTTTCACTCCAAAGGATGGTAGCCTTGTCATTATGGAAGGTAGTCCATTGTCGATATTTTTATTACTCCAATGGATTGTAGCCTTGTCATTATGGAAGGTAGTCTATTGTCGAGATTTTTGTCTTTCCAACGGATGGTATCCTTGTCATTATAGAAGTTACTCTGTTGGCGAGATTTTTCATACTCTACAGGATGGTAGCCTTGTCATTATGGAAGGTAGTTTGTTGTCGAGATTTTTGTTACTCCAATGGATGGTAGCCTTGTCATTATTGAAGGTAGACTGTAGTCGAGATTTTTGTTACTCTAATGGATGCTAGCCTTGTCATAATGGAAGGTAGTCTGTTGTCAAGATTTTTGTTACCCCAACGGATGCTAGCATTATCATTATGGAAGGTAGTGTGTTGTCGAAATCTTTGTTACTCCAATGGATGGTAGCCTAGTCATTATGGATGGTAGTTTGTTGTCGAGATTTTTGTTACTCCAATGGATAGTAGGCTTTTAATTATGGAAGGTAGTTTGTTGTCAATATTTTTGTTACTCCAATGGATGGTAGCCTTATCATTATGGAAGGTAGTCTATTGTCGAGATTTTTGTCACTCCAAAGGATGGTAGCCTTGTCATTATGGAAGGTAGTCTGTTGTTGATATTTTTGTTAGTCCAATGGATGGTAGCCTTGTCATTATTAAAGGTAGTCTATTATCGAGATTTTTGGCACTCCAATGGATGGTAGCCTTGTCATTATGGAAGGTAGTCTGTTGACGAGATTTTTGTTACTCCAATGGATCGTAGCCTTGTCATTATGGAAGGTAGTCTCTTACTGATATTTTCATTACTCAAATGCATGGTATCCTTGTCATTATGGAAGGTAGTCTCTTGTTGATATTTTCATTACTCTAATGGATGGTAGCCTTGTCATTATGGAAGGTAGTTTATTGTCAAGATTTTTGTTACTCCAATGGATGGTAGCCTTGTCATTATGGAAGGTAGTCTATTGTCGAGATTTTTGTAACTCCAATGGATGGAAGTGTTGTCATTTTGGAAAGTAGACTATTGTCGAGATTTTTGTTACTACAATGTATGGTAGCCTTGTCATTATGAATGGTAGTTTGTTATCGAGATTTTTGTTATTACAATGTATGGTAGCCTTTTCATTATAGAAGGTAGTCTCTTGTTGATATTTTCATTACTCCAATGGATGGTAGCCTAGTCATTATGGAAGGTAGTCTATTGTCGAGATTTTTGTCACTCTAATGGATGATAGCCTTGTCATTATGGAAGGTTGTCTGTTGGCGATATTTTTGTTACTCCAATGGATGGTAGCCTTGTCATTATGGAAGGTAGTCTCTTGATGATATTTTCGTTACTCCAATGGATGGTAGCCTTGTCATTATGGAAGGTAGTTTGTTGTCGACATTTTTGTTACTCCAATGGATAGTAGCCTTGTCATTATGGAAGGTAGTCTGTTGTCGAGATTTTGTTATTCAAATGGATGGTAGCCTTGTCATTATGGAAGGTAGTCTATTATCGACATTTTTGTCACTCCAAAGGATGGCAGCCTTGTCATTATGCAAGGTAGTCTATTGTCGAGATTTTTGTCACTCCAATGGATGGTAGCCTTGTCATTATTGAAGGTAGTTTGTTGTCGAGATTTTTGTTACTCTAATGGATAATAGCCTTGTCATTAGGGAAGGTAGACTATTGTCGAGATTTTGTTACTCCAATGGATGGTAGCCTTGTCATTATGGTAGGTAGTCTATTGTCGAGATTTTTGTCACTCCAAAGGATGGTAGCCTTATCATTATGAAAGGTAGTCAATTGTCGATATTTTTATTACTCCAATGGATGGTAGCCTTGTCATTATGGAAGGTAGTCTATTGTCGAGATTTTTGTCACTCCAACGGATGGTATCCTTGTCATTATGGAAGTTAGTCAGTTGGCGAGATTTTTCTTACTCCACAGGATGGTAGCCTTGTCATTATGGAAGGTAGTTTGTTGTCGAGATTTTTGTTACTCCAATGGATGGTAGCCTTGTCATTATTGAAGGTAGGATGTTGTCGAGATTTTTGTTACTCTAATGGAAGGTAGTCTGTTGTCAAGATTTTTGTTACTCCAACGGATGTTAGCATTATCATTATGGAAGGTTGTGTGTTGTCGAAATCTTTGTTACTCCAATGGATGGTAGCCTAGTCATTATGCATGGAAGTTTGTTGTCCAGATTTTTGTTACTCCAATGGATAGTAGGCTTTTAATTATGGTAGGTAGTCTGTTGTCAATATTTTTGTTACTCCAATGGATGGTAGCCTTATCATTATGGAAGGTAGTTTATTGTCGAGATTTTTGTCACTCCAAAGGATGGTAGCCTTGTCATTATGGAAGGTAGTTTATTGTCAAGATTTTTGTTACTCCAATGGATGGTAGCCTTGTCATTATGCAAGGTAGTCTATTGTCGAGATTTTTGGCACTCCAATAGTTGGTAGCCTTGTCATTATGGAAGGTAGTCTGTTGGCGAGATTTTTGTTACTCCAATGTATGGTAGCCTTGTCATTATGGAAGGTAGTCTCTTGTTGTATTTTCATTACTCCAATGCATGGTATCCTTGTCATTATGGAAGGTAGTCTATTGTCGACATTTTTGTCACTCCAAAGGATGGTAGCCTTGTCATTATGGTAGGTAGTCTGTTGTCGAGATTTTTGTTACTCCAATGGATGGTAGTCTTGTCATTATGGAAGGTTGTCTATTGTCGAGATTTTTGTCACTACAATGGATGGTAGCCTTTTCATTATGGAGGTTAGTCTGTTGGCGAGATTTTTGTTACTCCACAGGATGGTAGCCTTGTCATTATGGAAGGTAGTCTCTTGTTGATATTTTCATTACTCCAATGCATGGTAGCCTTGTCATTATGGAAGGTAGTCTCTTGTTGATTTTTTCATTACTCCAATGGATGGTAGCCTTGTAATTATGGAAGGTAGTCTGTTTTCGAGATTTTTGTTACTCTAATGGATGGTAGCCTTGTCATTATGGAAGGTAGTTTGTTGTCGAGAGTTTTGTTACTCCAATGGACAGTAGCCTTGTCATTATGGAACGTAGTCTATTGTCGAGATTTTGTTACTCCAATGGATGGTAGCCTTGTCATTATGTAAGGTAGTCTATTTTCGAGATTTTTGTCACTCCAAAGGATGGTAGGCTTGTCATTATGGAAGGTAGTCTGTTGTCAAGATTTTTGGCACTCAAATGGATGGTAGCCTTGTCATTATGGAAGGTAGTCTGTTGGTGAGATTTTTGTTACTCCAATGGATGGTAGCCTTGTCATTATGGAAGGTAGTCTCTTGTTGATATTTTCATTACTCCAATGCATGGTATCCTTGTCATTATGGAAGGTAGTCTCTTGTTGATATTTTCAATACTCCAATGGATGGTAGCCTTGTCATAATGGAAGGTAGTATGTTGTCAAGATTTTTGTTACTCCCACGGATGTTAGCATTATCATTATGGAAGGTAGTGTGTTGTCGAAATCTTTGTTACTCCAATGGATGGTAGCCTAGTCATTATGGATGGAAGTTTGTTGTCGAGATTTTTGTTACTCCAATGGATAATAGGCTTTTAATTATGGAAGGAAGTCTATTGTCAATATTTTTGTTACTCCAATGGATGGTAGCCTTATCATTATGGAAGGTAGTCTATTGTCGAGATTTTTGCCACTCCAAAGGATGGTAGCCTTGTCATTATGGAAGGTAGTCTGTTGTCGATATTTTTGTTAGTCCAATGGATGGTAGCCTTGTCATTATGGAAGGTAGTCTATTGTCGAGATTTTTGGAACTCCAATAGATGGTAGCCTTGTCATTATGGAAGGTAGTCTGTTGGCGAGATTTTTGTTACTCCAATGGATGGTAGCCTTGTCATTATGGAAGGTAGTCTCTTGTTGATATTTTCATTACTCCAATGTATGGTATCCTTGTCATTATGGAAGGTAATCTCTTATTGATATTTTCATTACTCCAATGGATGATAGCCTTGTCATTATGGAAGGTAGTTTGTTGTCAAGATTTTTGTTACTCCAATGGATGGTAGCCTTGTCATTATGGAAGGTAGTCTATTGTTGAGATTTTTGTTACTCCAATGGATGGAAGCGTTGTCATTATAGAAAGTAGACTATTGTCGAGATTTTTGTTACTACAATGTATGGTAGCCTTGTCATTATGAATGGTAGTTTGTTGTCGAGATTTTTGTTATTACAATATATGGTAGCCTTGTCATTATAGAAGGTAGTCTCTTGTTGATATTTTCATTACTCCAATGGATGGTAGCCTAGTCATTATGGAAGGTAGTTTATTGTCGAGATTTTTGTCACTCTAATGGATGATAGCCTTGTTATTATGGAAGGTTGTCTGTTGGCGAGATTTTTTTTACTCCAATGGATGGTAGCCTTGTCATTATGGGAGGTATTCTCTTGTTGATATTTTCGTTACTCCAATGGATGGTAGCCTTGTCATTATGGAAGGTAGTTTGTTGTCGAGATTTTTGTTACTCCAATGGATAGTAGCCTTGTCATTATGGAATGTAGTCTGTTGTCGAGATTTCGTTATTCCAATGGATGGTAGCTTTGTCATTATGGAAGGTAGTCTATTGTCAACATTTTTGTCACTCCAAAGGATCGTAGCCTTGTCATTATGGAAGGTAGTCTGTTGTCGATATTTTTGTTACTCCAATGGATGGTAGTCTTGTCATTATGGAAGGTTGTCTATTGTAGAGATTTTTGTCACTCCAATGGATGGTAGCTTTGTCATAATGGAGGTTAGTCTGTTGGCGAGATTTTTGTTACTCCACATGATGGTAGCCTTGTCATTATGGAAGGTAGTGTGTTGTCGAGATTTTCATTACTCCAATGGATGGTATCCTTGTCATTATGGAAGGTAGTGTGTTTTCGAGATTTTTGTTACTCTAATGGATGGTAGCCTTGTCTTTATGGAAGGTAGTTTGTTGTCGAGAGTTTTGTTACTCCAATGGATAGTAGCGTTGTCATTATGGAACGTAGTCTATTGTCGAGATTTTGTTACTCCAATGGATGGTAGCCTTGTCATTATGTAAGGTAGTCTATTGTCGAGATTTTTTTCACTCTAAAGGATGGTAGCCTTGTCATTATGGAAGGTAGTCTGTTGTCGAGATTTTTGACACTCAAATGGATGGTAGCCTTGTCATTATGGAAGGTAGTCTGTTGGTGAGATTTTTGTTACTCCAATGGATGGTAGCCTTGTCATTATGGAAGGTAGTCTCTTGTTGATATTTTAATTACTCCAATGCATGGTATCCTTGTAATTATGGAAGGTAGTCTCTTGTTGATATTTTCAATACTCCAATTGATGGTAGCCTTGTCATTACGGAAGGTAGTTTGTTGTCAAGATTTTTGTTACTCCAATGGATGGTAGCCTTGTCATTATGGAAGGTAGTCTGTTGTCAAGATTTTTGTTACTCCAACGGATGTTAGCATTATCATTATGGAAGGTAGTGTGTGGTTTCGAAATCTTTGTTACTCTAATGGATGGTAGCCTAGTCATTATGGATGGAAGTTTGTTGTCGAGATTTTTGTTACTCCAATGGATAGTAGGCTTTTAATTATGGAAGGTAGTTTGTTGTCAATATTTTTGTTACTCCAATGGATGGTAGCCTTATCATTATGGAAGGTAGTCTATTGTCGATATTTTTGTCACTCCAAAGGATGGTAGCCTTGTCAATATGGAAGGTAGTTTATTGTCAAGATTTTTGTTACTCCAATGGAGGGTAGCCTTGTCATTATGGAAAGTAGTCTATTGTCCAAATTTTTGGCACTCCAATAGATGGTAGCCTTGTCATTATGGAAGGTAGTCTGTTGGCGAGATTTTTGTTACTCCAATGGATGGTAGCCTTGTCATTATGGAAGGTAGTCTCTTGTTGATATTTTCATTACTCCAATGCATGGTATCCTTGTCATTATGGAAGGTAGTCTATTGTCGACATTTTTGTCACTCCAAAGGATGGTAGCCTTGTCATTATGGTAGGTAGTATGTTGTCGAGATTTTTTTATTCCAATGGATGGTAGCCTTGTCATTATGGAAGGTAGTCTATTGTCGACATTTTTGTCACTCCAAAGGATGGTAGCCTTGTCATTATGGTAGGTAGTATGTTGTCGATATTTTTGTTACTCCAATGGATGGTAGTCTTGTCATTATGGAAGGTTGTCTATTGTCGAGATTTTTGTCACTCCAATGGATGGTAGCCTTGTCATTATGTAGGTTAGTCTGTTGGCGAGATTTTTGTTACTCCACAGGATGGTAGCCTTGTCATTATGGAAGGTAGTCTCTTGTTGATATTTTAATTACTCCAATGCATGGTAGCCTTGTCATTATGGAAGGTAGTCTCTTGTTGATATTTTCATTACTCCAATGGATGGTAGCCTTGTCATTATGGAAGGTATTCTATTTTCGAGATTTTTGTTATTCTAATTGATGGTAGCCTTGTCATTATGGAATGTAGTTTGTTGTCGAGAGTTTTGTTACTCTAATGGATAGTAGCCTTGTCATTATGGAACATAGTCTATTGTCGAGATTTTGTTACTCTAATGGATGGTAGCCTTGTCATTATGTAAGGTAGTCTATTGTCGAGATTTTTTTCACTCCAAAGGATGGTAGCCTTGTCATTATGGAAGGTAGTTTGTTGTCGAGATTTTTGACACTCAAATGGATGGTAGCCTTGTCATTATGGAAGGTAGTCTGTTGGTGAGATTTTTGTTACTCCAATGGATGGTAGCCTTGTCATTATGGAAGGTAGTCTCTTGTTGATATTTTCATTACTCCAATGCATGGTATCCTTGTAATTATGGAAGGTAGTCTCTTGTTGATATTTTCAATACTCCAATGGATGGTAGCCTTGTCATTACGGAAGGTAGTTTGTTGTCAAGATTTTTGTTACTCCAATGGATGGAAGCGTTGTCATTATGGAAAGTAGACTACTGTCGAGATTTTTGTTACTACAATGTATGGTAGCCTTGTCATTACGAATTGTAGTTTGTTGTCGAGATTTTTGTTATTACAATGTATGGTAACCTTGTCATTATAGAAGGTAGTCTCTTGTTGATATTTTCATTACTCCAATGGATGGTAGCCTAGTCATTATGGAAGGTAGTCTATTTTCGAGATTTTTATCACTCTAATGGATGATAGCCTTGTCATTATGGAAGGTTATCTGTTGGCGAGATTTTTGTTACTCCAATGGATGGTAGCCTTGTCATTATGGAAGGTAGTCTCTTGTTGATATTTTCATTAATCCAATGCATGGTAGCCTTGTCATTATGGAAGGTAGTCTCTTGTTGATATTTTCATTACTCCAATGGATGGTAGCCTTGTTATTATGGAAGGTAGTCTGTTTTTGAGATTTTTGTTACTCTAATGGATGGTAGCCTTGTCATTATGGAAGGTAGTTTGTTGTTGAGAGTTTTGTTACTCCAATGGATAGTAGCCTTGTCATTATAGAACGTAGTCTATTATCGAGATTTTGTTACTCCAATGGATGGTAGCCTTGTCATTATGTAAGGTAGTCTATTGTCGAGATTTTTGTGACTCCAAAGGATGGTAGCCTTTTTATTATGGAAGGTAGTCTGTTGTCGATATTTTTGTTACTCCAATGGATGGTAGCCTTGTCATTATGGAAGGTAGTCTGTTGGTGAGATTTTTGTTACTCCAATGGATGGTATCCTTATCATTATTGAAGGTAGTTTGTTGTCAAGAATTTTTTTACACCAATGGATGGTAGCCTTGTCATTATGGAAGGTAGTCTATTGTCGAGATTTTTGTTACTCCAATGGATGGTAGCATTGTCATTATGGAAAGTAGACTGTTGTTGAGATTTTTGTTACTACAATGTATGGTAGCCTTGTCATTGTGGAAGGTAGTCAGTTGTCGAGATTTTTGTTACTACAATATATGGTTGCCTTGTCATTATACAAGGTAGTCTGTTGTCGATATCTTTGTTACTCTAATGGATGGTAGCCTAGTCATTATGGAAGGTAGTTTATTGTCGAGATTTTTGTCACCCCAATGGATGATAGCCTTGTCATTATGGAATGTAGTCTGTTGGCGAGATTTTTGGTACTCCAATGGATGGTAGCCTTGTAATTATGGAAGGTAGTCTCTTGTTGATATTTTCATTACTCCAATGGATGGTAGCCTAGTCATTATGGAAGGTAGTCTATTTTCAAGATTTTGATCACTCTGATGGATGATAGCCTTGTTATTATGGAAGGCTATCTGTTGGCGAGATTTTTGTTACTCCAATGGATGGTAGCCTTGTCATTATGGAAGGTATTCTCTTGTTGATATTTTCATTAGTCCAATGCATGGTAGCCTTGTCATTATGGAAGGTAGTCTCTTGTTGATATTTTCATTACTCCAATGGATGGTAGCCTTGTCATTATGGAAGGTAGTCTGTTTTCGAGATTTTTGTTACTCTAATGGATGGTAGCGTTGTCATTATGGAAGGTAGTTTGTTGTTGAGAGTTTTGTTACTCCAATGGATAGTAGCCTTGTCATTATGGAACATAGTCTATTATCAAGATTTTGTTACTCCATTGGATGGTAGCCTTGTCATTATGTAAGGTAGTCTATTGTCGAGATTTTTGTGACTCCAAAGGATGGTAGCCTTTTCATTATGGAAGGTAGACTGTTGTCGATATTTTTGTTACTCCAATGGATGGTAGCCTTGTCATTATGGAAGGTAGTCTGTTGGTGAGATTTTTGTTACTCCAATGGATGGTAGCCTTATCATTATGGAAGGTAGTTTGTTGTCAAGAATTTTTTTACACCAATGGATGGTAGCCTTGTCATTATGGAAGGTAGTCTATTGTCGAGATTTTTGTTACTCCAATGGATGGTAGCATTGTCATTGTGGAAAGTAGACTGTTGTTGGGATTTTTGTTACTACAATGTATGGTAGCCTTATCATTGTGGAAGGTAGTTTGTTGTCGAGATTTTTGTTATTACAATATATGGTTGCCTTGTCAATATACAAGGTAGTCTGTTGTCGATATCTTTGTTACTCTAATGGATGGTAGCCTAGTCATTATGGAAGGAAGTCTATTGTCGAGATTTTTGTCACCCCAATGGATGATAGCCTTGTCATTATGGAATGTAGTCTGTTGGCGAGATTTTTGGAACTCCAATGGATGGTAGCTTTGTAATTATGGAAGGTAGTCTCTTGTTGATATTTTCGTTACTCCAGTGGATGGTAGCCTTGTCATTATGGAAGGTAGTTTGTTGTTGAGATTTTTGTTACTCCAATGGATAATAGCCTTGTCATTATGGAATGTAGTCTGTTGTCGAGATTTCGTTATTCCAATGGATGGTAGCCTTGTCATTATGGAAGGTAGTCTATTGTCGACATTTTTTACACTCCAAAGGATGGTAGCCTTGTCATTATGGAAGGTAGTCTGTTGTCGATATTTTTTTACTCCAATGGATGGTAGTCTTGTCATTATGGAAGGTTTTCTATTGTCGAGATTTTTGTCACTCCAATGGATGGTAGCCTTGTCATTATGGAGGTTAGTCTGTTGGCGAGATTTTTGTTACTCCACAGGATGGTAGCCTTGTCATTATGGAAGGTAGTCTCTTGTTGATATTTTCATTACTCCAATGCATGGTAGCCTTGTCATTATGGAAGGTAGTCTCTTGTTGATATTTTCAGTACTCCAATGGATGGTATCCTTGTCATTATGGAAGGTAGTCTGTTTTCGAGATTTTTGTTACTCTAATGGATGGTAGCCTTGTCATTATGGAAGGTAGTTTGTTGTCGAGAGTTTTGTTACTCCAATGGATAGTAGCCTTGTCATTATGGAATGTAGTCTATTCTCGAGATTTTGTTACTCCAATGGATGGTAGCCTTGTCATTATGTAAGGTAGTCTATTTTCGAGATTTTTTTCACTCCAAAGGATGGTAGCCTTGTAATTATGGAAGGTAGTCTGTTGTCGAGATTTTTGACACTCAAATGGATGGTAGCCTTGTCATTATGGAAGGTAGTATGTTGGTGAGATTTTTGTTACTCCAATGGATGGTAGCCTTGTCATTGTGGAAGGTAGTCTCTTGTTGATATTTTCATTACTCCAATGCATGGTATCCTTGTAATTATAGAAGGTAGTCTCTTGTTGATATTTTCAATACTCCAATGGATAGTAGCCTTGTCATTATGGAAGGTAGTTTGTTGTCAAGATTTTCGTTACTCTAATGGATGGTAGCCTTGTCATTATGGAAGGTAGTCTATTGTCGAGATTTTTGTTACTCCAATGGATGGTAGCCTTGTCATTATGGAAAGTAGACTACTGTCGAGATTTTTGTTACTACAATGTATGGTAGCCTTGTCATTACGAATTGTAGTCTCTTGTTGACATTTTTGTTATTACAATGTATGGTAACCTTCTCATTATAGAAGGTAGTCTCTTGTTGAGATTTTTATCACTCTAATGGATGATAGCCTTGTCATTATGGAAGGTTATCTGTTGGCGAGATTTTTGTTACTCCAATGGATGGTAGCCTTGTCATTATGGAAGGTAGTCTCTTGTTGATATTTTCATTACTCCAATGCATGGGAGCCTTGTTATTATGGAAGGTAGTCTCTTGTTGATATTTTCATTACTCCAATTGATGGTAGCCTTGTCATTATGGAAGGTAGTCTGTTTTCGAGATTTTTGTTACTCTAATGGATGGTAGCCTTGTCATTATGGAAGGTAGTTTGTTGTTGAGAGTTTTGTTACTCAAATGGATAGTAGCCTTGTCATTATGGAACATAGTCTATTGTCGAGATTTTGTTACTCCAATGGATGGTAGCCTTGTCATTATGTAAGGTAGTCTATTGTCGAGATTTTTGTGACTCCAAAGGAGGGTAGCCTTTTCATTATGGAAGGTAGTCTGTTGTCGATATTTTCATTACTCCAACGGATGGTAGCCTTGTCATTATGGAAGGTAGTCTGTTGGTGAGATTTTTGTTACTCCAATGAATGGTAGCCTTATCATTATGGAAGGAAGTTTGTTGTCAAGAATTTTTTTACAACAATGGATGGTAGCCTTGTCATTATGGAAGGTAGTCTATTGTCGAGATTTTTGTTACTCCAATGGATGGTAGCATTGTCATTGTGGAAAGTAGACTGTTGTTGAGATTTTTGATACTACAATGTATGGTAGCCTTATCATTGTGGAAGGTAGTTTGTTGTCGAGATTTTTGTTATTACAATATATGGTTGGCTTGTCAATATACAAGGTAGTCTGTTGTCGATATCTTTGTTACTCTAATGGATGGTAGCCTAGTCATTATGGAAGGTAGTCTATTGTCGAGATTTTTGTCACCCCAATGGATGATAGCCTTGTCATTATGGAATGTAGTCTGTTGGCGAGATTTTTGGAACTCCAATGGATGGTAGCCTTGTAATTATGGAAGGTAGTCTCTTGTTGATATTTTCGTTACTCCAGTGGATGGTAGCCTTGTCATTATGGAAGGTAGTTTGTTGTTGAGATTTTTGTTACTCCAATGGATAATAGCCTTGTCATTATGGAATGTAGTCTGTTGTCGAGATTTCATTATTCCAATTGATGGTAGCCTTGTCATTATGGAAGGTAGTATATTGTCGACATTTTTTACACTCCAATGGATGGTAGCCTTATCATTATGGAAGGTAGTCTGTTGTCGATATTTTTTTTACTCCAATGGATGGTAGTCTTGTCATTATGGAAGGTTTTCTATTGTCGAGATTTTTGTCACTCCAATGGATGGTAGCCTTGTCATTATGGAGGTTAGTCTGTTGGCGAGATTTTTGTTACTCCACAGGATGGTAGCCTTGTCATTATGGAAGGTAGTCTCTTGTTGATATTTTCATTACTCCAATGCATGGTAGCCTTGTCATTATGGAAGGTAGTCTCTTGTTGATATTTTCATTACTCCAATGGATGGTATCCTTGTCATTATGGAAGGTAGTCTATTTTCGAGATTTTTGTTACTCTAATGGATGGTAGCCTTGTCATTATGGAAGGTAGTTTGTTGTCGAGAGTTTTGTTACTCCAATGGATAGTAGCCTTGTCATTATGGAATGTAGTCTATTCTCCAGATTTGGTTACTCCAATGGATGGTAGCCTTGTCATTATGTAAGGTAGTCTATTTTCGAGATTTTTTTCACTCCAAAGGATGGTAGCCTTGTAATTATGGAAGGTAGTCTGTTGTCGAGATTTTTGACACTCAAATGGATGGTAGCCTTGTCATTATGGAAGGTAGTATGTTGGTGAGATTTTTGTTACTCCAATGGATGGTAGCCTTGTCATTGTGGAAGGTAGTCTCTTGTTGATATTTTCATTACTCCAATGCATGGTATCCTTGTAATTATAGAAGGTAGTCTCTTGTTGATATTTTCAATACTCCAATGGATAGTAGCCTTGTCATTATGGAAGGTAGTTTGTTGTCAAGATTTTCGTTACTCTAATGGATGGTAGCCTTGTTATTATGGAAGGTAGTCTATTGTCGAGATTTTTGTTACTCCAATGGATGGTAGCCTTGTCATTATGGAAAGTAGACTACTGTCGAGATTTTTGTTACTACAATGTATGGTAGCCTTGTCATTACGAATTGTAGTCTCTTGTTGACATTTTTGTTATTACAATGTATGGTAACCTTGTCATTATAGAAGGTAGTCTCTTGTTGAGATTTTTATCACTCTAATGGATGATAGCCTTGTCATTATGGAAGGTTATCTGTTGGCGAGATTTTTGTTACTCCAATGGATGGTAGCCTTGTCATTATGGAAGGTAGTCTCTTGTTGATATTTTCATTACTCCAATGCATGGGAGCCTTGTCATTATGGAAGGTAGTCTCTTGTTGATATTTTCATTACTCCAATTAATGGTAGCCTTGTCATTATGGAAGGTAGTCTGTTTTCGAGATTTTTGTTACTCTAATGGATGGTAGCCTTGTCATTATGGAAGGTAGTTTGTTGTTGAGAGTTTTGTTACTCAAATGGATAGTAGCCTTGTCATTATGGAACATAGTCTATTGTCGAGATTTTGTTACTCCAATGGATGGTAGCCTTGTCATTATGTAAGGTAGTCTATTGTCGAGATTTTTGTGACTCCAAAGGAGGGTAGCCTTTTCATTATGGAAGGTAGTCTGTTGTCGATATTTTTGTTACTCC
Organism: Vicia faba; assembly: GCA_948472305.1. NCBI lineage: Eukaryota > Viridiplantae > Streptophyta > Magnoliopsida > Fabales > Fabaceae > Vicia > Vicia faba. The sequence goes on from OX451739.1 coordinate 561,423,281, forward strand.
AATGGATGGTAGCCTTGTCATTATGGAAGGTAGTCTGTTGGTGAGATTTTTGTTACTCCAATGGATGGTAGCCTTATCATTATGGAAGGTAGTTTGTTGTCAAGAATTTTTTTACAGCAACGGATGGTAGCCTTGTCATTATGGAAGGTAGTCTATTGTCGAGATTTTTGTTACTCCAATGGATGGTAGCATTGTCATTATGGAAAGTAGACTGTTGTTAAGATTTTTGTTACTACAATGTATGGTAGCCTTATCATTGTGGAAGGTAGTTTGTTGTCGAGATTGTTGTTATTACAATATATGGTTGCCTTGTCAATATACAAGGTAGTCTGTTGTCGATATCTTTGTTACTCTAATGGATGGTAGCCTAGTCATTATGGAAGGTAGTTTATTGTCGAGATTTTTGTCACCCCAATGGATGATAGCCTTGTCATTATGGAATGTAGTCTGTTGGCGAGATTTTTGGTACTCCAATGGATGGTAGCCTTGTAATTATGGAAGGTAGTCTCTTGTTGATATTTTCATTACTCCAGTGGATGGTAGCCTTGTCATTATGGAAGGTAGTTTGTTGTTGAGATTTTTGTTACTCCAATGGATAATAGCCTTGTCATTATGGAATGTAGTCTGTTGTCGAGATTTCATTATTCCAATTGATGGTAGCCTTGTCATTATGGAAGGTAGTATATTGTCGACATTTTTTACACTCCAAAGGATGGTAGCCTTATCATTTTGGAAGGTAGTCTGTTGTCGATATTTTTTTTAATCCAATGGATGGTAGTCTTGTCATTATGGAAGGTTTTCTATTGTCGAGATTTTTGTCACTCCAATGGATGGTAGCCTTGTCATTATGGAGGTTAGTCTGTTGGCGAGATTTTTGTTACTCCACAGGATGGTAGCCTTGTCATTATGGAAGGTAGTCTCTTGTTGATATTTTCATTACTCCAATGCATGGTAGCCTTGTCATTATGGAAGGTAGTCTCTTGTTGATATTTTCATTACTCCAATGGATGGTATCCTTGTCATTATGGAAGGTAGTCTATTTTCGAGATTTTTGTTACTCTAATGGATGGTAGCCTTGTCATTATGGAAGGTAGTTTGTTGTCGAGAGTTTTGTTACTCCAATGGATAGTAGCCTTGTCATTATGGAATGTAGTCTATTCTCGAGATTTTGTTACTCCAATGGATGGTAGCCTTGTCATTATGTAAGGTAGTCTATTTTCGAGATTTTTTTCACTCCAAAGGATGGTAGCCTTGTAATTATGGAAGGTAGTCTGTTGTCGAGATTTTTGACACTCAAATGGATGGTAGCCTTGTCATTATGGAAGGTAGTATGTTGGTGAGATTTTTGTTACTCCAATGGATGGTAGCCTTGTCATTGTGGAAGGTAGTCTCTTGTTGATATTTTCATTACTCCAATGCATGGTATCCTTGTAATTATAGAAGGTAGTCTCTTGTTGATATTTTCAATACTCCAATGGATAGTAGCCTTGTCATTATGGAAGGTAGTTTGTTGTCAAGATTTTCGTTACTCTAATGGATGGTAGCCTTGTTATTATGGAAGGTAGTCTATTGTCGAGATTTTTGTTACTCCAATGGATGGTAGCCTTGTCATTATGGAAAGTAGACTACTGTCGAGATTTTTGTTACTACAATGTATGGTAGCCTTGTCATTACGAATTGTAGTCTCTTGTTGACATTTTTGTTATTACAATGTATGGTAACCTTGTCATTATAGAAGGTAGTCTCTTGTTGAGATTTTTATCACTCTAATGGATGATAGCCTTGTCATTATGGAAGGTTATCTGTTGGCGAGATTTTTGTTACTCCAATGGATGGTAGCCTTGTCATTATGGAAGGTAGTCTCTTGTTGATATTTTCATTACTCCAATGCATGGGAGCCTTGTCATTATGGAAGGTAGTCTCTTGTTGATATTTTCATTACTCCAATTAATGGTAGCCTTGTCATTATGGAAGGTAGTCTGTTTTCGAGATTTTTGTTACTCTAATGGATGGTAGCCTTGTCATTATGGAAGGTAGTTTGTTGTTGAGAGTTTTGTTACTCAAATGGATAGTAGCCTTGTCATTATGGAACATAGTCTATTGTCGAGATTTTGTTACTCCAATGGATGGTAGCCTTGTCATTATGTAAGGTAGTCTATTGTCGAGATTTTTGTGACTCCAAAGGAGGGTAGCCTTTTCATTATGGAAGGTAGTCTGTTGTCGATATTTTTGTTACTCCAATGGATGGTAGCCTTGTCATTATGGAAGGTAGTCTGTTGGTGAGATTTTTGTTACTCCAATGGATGGTAGCCTTATCATTATGGAAGGTAGTTTGTTGTCAAGAATTTTTTTACAGCAACGGATGGTAGCCTTGTCATTATGGAAGGTAGTCTATTGTCGAGATTTTTGTTACTCCAATGGATGGTAGCATTGTCATTATGGAAAGTAGACTGTTGTTGAGATTTTTGTTACTACAATGTATGGTAGCCTTATCATTGTGGAAGGTAGTTTGTTGTCGAGATTGTTGTTATTATAATATATGGTTGCCTTGTCAATATACAAGGTAGTCTGTTGTCGATATCTTTGTTACTCTAATGGATGGTAGCCTAGTCATTATGGAAGGTAGTTTATTGTCGAGATTTTTGTCACCCCAATGGATGATAGCCTTGTCATTATGGAATGTAGTCTGTTGGCGAGATTTTTGGTACTCCAATGGATGGTAGCCTTGTAATTATGGAAGGTAGTCTCTTGTTGATATTTTCATTACTCCAGTGGATGGTAGCCTTGTCATTATGGAAGGTAGTTTGTTGTTGAGATTTTTGTTACTCCAATGGATAATAGCCTTGTCATTATGGAATGTAGTCTGTTGTCGAGATTTCATTATTCCAATTGATGGTAGCCTTGTCATTATGGAAGGTAGTCTATTGTCGACATTTTTTACACTCCAAAGGATGGTAGCCTTATCATTATGGAAGGTAGTCTGTTGTCGATATTTTTTTTACTCCAATGGATGGTAGTCTTGTCATTATGGAAGGTTTTCTATTGTCGAGATTTTTGTCACTCCAATGGATGGTAGCCTTGTCATTATGGAGGTTAGTCTGTTGGCGAGATTTTTGTTACTCCATAGGATGGTAGCCTTGTCATTATGGAAGGTAGTCTCTTGTTGATATTTTCATTACTCCAAAGCATGGTAGCCTTGTCATTATGGAAGGTAGTCTCTTGTTGATATTTTCATTACTCCAATGGATGGTATCCTTGTCATTATGGAAGGTAGTCTATTTTCGAGATTTTTGTTACTCTAATGGATGGTAGCCTTGTCATTATGGAAGGTAGTTTGTTGTCGAGAGTTTTGTTACTCCAATGGATAGTAGCCTTGTCATTATGGAATGTAGTCTATTCTCGAGATTTTGTTACTCCAATGGATGGTAGCCTTGTCATTATGTAAGGTAGTCTATTTTCGAGATTTTTTTCACTCCAAAGGATGGTAGCCTTGTAATTATGGAAGGTAGTCTGTTGTCGAGATTTTTGACACTCAAATGGATGGTAGCCTTGTCATTATGGAAGGTAGTATGTTGGTGAGATTTTTGTTACTCCAATGGATGGTAGCCTTGTCATTGTGGAAGGTAGTCTCTTGTTGATATTTTCATTACTCCAATGCGTGGTATCCTTGTAATTATAGAAGGTAGTCTCTTGTTGATATTTTCAATACTCCAATGGATAGTAGCCTTGTCATTATGGAAGGTAGTTTGTTGTCAAGATTTTCGTTACTCTAATGGATGGTAGCCTTGTCATTATGGAAGGTAGTCTATTGTCGAGATTTTTGTTACTCCAATGGATGGTAGCCTTGTCATTATGGAAAGTAGACTACTGTCGAGATTTTTGTTACTACAATGTATGGTAGCCTTGTCATTACGAATTGTAGTCTCTTGTTGACATTTTTGTTATTACAATGTATGGTAACCTTGTCATTATAGAAGGTAGTCTCTTGTTGAGATTTTTATCACTCTAATGGATGATAACCTTGTCATTATGGAAGGTTATCTGTTGGCGAGATTTTTGTTACTCCAATGGATGGTAGCCTTGTCATTATGGAAGGTAGTCTCTTGTTGATATTTTCATTACTCCAATGCATGGGAGCCTTGTCATTATGGAAGGTAGTCTCTTGTTGATATTTTCATTACTCCAATTAATGGTAGCCTTGTCATTATGGAAGGTAGTCTGTTTTCGAGATTTTTGTTACTCTAATGGATGGTAGCCTTGTCATTATGGAAGGTAGTTTGTTGTTGAGAGTTTTGTTACTCAAATGGATAGTAGCCTTGTCATTATGGAACATAGTCTATTGTCGAGATTTTGTTACTCCAATGGATGGTAGCCTTGTCATTATGTAAGGTAGTCTATTGTCGAGATTTTTGTGACTCCAAAGGAGGGTAGCCTTTTCATTATGGAAGGTAGTCTGTTGTCGATATTTTTGTTACTCCAATGGATGGTAGCCTTGTCATTATGGAAGGTAGTCTGTTGGTGAGATTTTTGTTACTCCAATGGATGGTAGCCTTATCATTATGGAAGGTAGTTTGTTGTCTAGAATTTTTTTACAGCAATGGATGGTAGCCTTGTCATTATGGAAGGTAGTCTATTGTCGAGATTTTTGTTACTCCAATGGATGGTAGCATTGTCATTATGGAAAGTAGACTGTTGTTGAGATTTTTGTTACTACAATGTATGGTAGCCTTATCATTGTGGAAGGTAGTTTGTTGTCGAGATTGTTGTTATTACAATATATGGTTGCCTTGTCAATATACAAGGTAGTCTGTTGTCGATATCTTTGTTACTCTAATGGATGGTAGCCTAGTCATTATGGAAGGTAGTCTATTGTCGAGATTTTTGTCACCCCAATGGATGATAGCCTTGTCATTATGGAATGTAGTCTGTTGGCGAGATTTTTGGTACTCCAATGGATGGTAGCCTTGTAATTATGGAAGGTAGTCTCTTGTTGATATTTTTGTTACTCCAGTGGATTGTAGCCTTGTCATTATGGAAGGTAGTTTGTTGTTGAGATTTTTGTTACTCTAATGGATAATAGCCTTGTCATTGTGGAATGTAGTCTGTTGTCGAGATTTCGTTATTCCAATGGATGGTAGCCTTGTCATTATGGAAGGTAGTCTATTGTCGACATTTTTTACACTCCAAAGGATGGTAGCCTTGTCATTATGGAAGGTAGTCTGTTTCGATATTTTTTTTACTCCAATGGATGGTAGTCTTGTCATTATGGAAGGTTTTCTATTGTCGAGATTTTTGTCACTCCAATGGATGGTAGCCTTGTCATTATGGAGGTTAGTCTGTTGGCGAGATTTTTGTTACTCCACAGGATGGTAGCCTTGTCATTATGGAAGGTAGTCTCTTGTTGATATTTTCATTACTCCAATGCATGGTAGCCTTGTCATTATGGAAGGTAGTCTCTTGTTGATATTTTCATTACTCCAATGGATGGTATCCTTGTCATTATGGAAGGTAGTCTGTTTTCGAGATTTTTGTTACTCTAATGGATGGTAGCCTTGTCATTATGGAAGGTAGTTTGTTGTCGAGAGTTTTGTTACTCCAATGGATAGTAGCCTTGTCATTATGCAATGTAGTCTATTGTCGAGATTTTGTTACTCCAATGGATGGTAGCCTTGTCATTATGTAAGGTAGTCTATTTTCGAGATTTTTTTCACTCCAAAGGATGGTAGCCTTGTAATTATGGAAGGTATTCTGTTGTCGAGATTTTTGACACTCAAATGGATGGTAGCCTTGTCATTATGGAAGGTAGTATGTTGGTGAGATTTTTGTTACTCCAATGGATGGTAGCCTTGTCATTATGGAAGGTAGTCTCTTGTTGATATTTTCATTACTCCAATGCATGGTATCCTTGTAATTATAGAAGGTAGTCTCTTGTTGATATTTTGAATACTCCAATGGATAGTAGCCTTGTCATTATGGAAGGTAGTTTGTTGTCAAGATTTTCGTTACTCTAATGGATTGTAGCCTTGTCATTATGGAAAGTAGTCTATTGTCGAGATTTTTGTTACTCCAATGGATGGTAGCGTTGTCATTACGGAAAGTAGACTACTGTCGAGATTTTTTTTACTACAATGTATGGTAGCCTTGTCATTACGAATTGTAGTTTGTTGTCGAGATTTTTGTTATTACAATGTATGGTAACCTTGTCATTATAGAAGGTATTCTCTTGTTGATATTTTCATTACTCCAATGGATGGTAGCCTAGTCATTATGGAAGGTAGTCTATTTTCGAGATTTTTATCACTCTAATGGAAGATAGCCTTGTCATTATGGAAGGTTATTTGTTGGCGAGATTTTTGTTACTCCAATGGATGGTAGCCTTGTCATTATGGAAGGTAGCCTCTTGTTGATATTTTCATTACTCCAATGCATGGTAGCCTTGTCATTATGGAAGGTAGTCTCTTGTTGATATTTTCATTACTCCAATGGATGGTAGCCTTGTCATTATGGAAGGTAGTCTGTTTTCGAGATTTTTGTTACTCTAATGGATGGTAGCCTTGTCATTATGGAAGGTAGTTTGTTGTTGAGAGTTTTGTCACTCAAATGGATAGTAGCCTTGTCATTATGGAACGTAGTCTATTGTCGATATTTTGTTACTCCAATGGATGGTAGCCTTGTCATTATGTAAGGTAGTCTATTGTCGACATTTTTGTGACTCCAAAGGATGGTAGCCTTTTCATTATGGAAGGTAGTCTGTTGTCGATATTTTTGTTACTCCAATGGATGGTAGCCTTGTCATTATGGAAGGTAGTCTGTTGATGAGATTTTTGTTACTCCAATGGATGGTAGCCTTATCATTATGGAAGGTAGTTTGTTGTCAAGAATTTTTTTACAGCAATGGATGGTAGCCTTGTCATTATGGAAGGTAGTCTATTGTCGAGATTTTTGTTACTCCAATGGATGGTAGCATTGTCATTATGGAAAGTAGACTATTGTTGAGATTTTTGTTACTACAATGTATGGTAGCCTTATCATTGTGGAAGGTAGTTTGTTGTCGAGATTGTTGTTATTACAATATATGGTTGCCCTGTCAATATACAAGGTAGTCTGTTGTCGATATCTTTGTTACTCTAATGGATGGTAGCCTAGTCATTATGGAAGGTAGTCTATTGTCGAGATTTTTGTCACCCCAATGGATGATAGCCTTGTCATTATGGAATGTAGTCTGTTGGCGAGATTTTTGGTACTCCAATGGATGGTAGCCTTGTAATTATGGAAGGTAGTCTCTTGTTGATATTTTTTTTACTCCAGTGGATGGTAGCCTTGTCATTATGGAAGGTAGTTTGTTGTTGAGATTTTTGTTACTCCAATGGATAATAGCCTTGTCATTATGGAATGTAGTCTGTTGTCGAGATTTCGTTATTCCAATGGATGGTAGCCTTGTCATTATGGAAGGTAGTCTATTGTCGACATTTTTTACACTCCAAAGGATGGTAGCCTTGTCATTATGGAAGGTAGTCTGTTTCGATATTTTTTTTACTCCAATGGATGGTAGTCTTGTCATTATGGAAGGTTTTCTATTGTCGAGATTTTTGTCACTCCAATGGATGGTAGCCTTGTCATTATGGAGGTTAGTCTGTTGGTGATATTTTCATTACTCCAATGCATGGTAGCCTTGTCATTATGGAAGGTAGTCTCTTGTTGATATTTTCATTAATCCAATGGATGGTATCCTTGTCATTATGGAAGGTAGTCTGTTTTCGAGATTTTTGTTACTCTAATGGATGGTAGCCTTGTCATTATGGAAGGTAGTTTGTTGTCGAGAGTTTTGTTACTCCAATGGATAGTAGCCTTGTCATTATGCAATGTAGTCTATTGTCGAGATTTTGTTACTCCAATGGATGGTAGCCTTGTCATTATGTAAGGTAGTCTATTTTCGAGATTTTTTTCACTCCAAAGGATGGTAGCCTTGTAATTATGGAAGGTATTCTGTTGTCGAGATTTTTGACACTCAAATGGATGGTAGCCTTGTCATTATGGAAGGTAGTATGTTGGTGAGATTTTTGTTACTCCAATGGATGGTAGCCTTGTCATTATGGAAGGTAGTCTCTTGTTGATATTTTCATTACTCCAATGCATGGTATCCTTGTAATTATAGAAGGTAGTCTCTTGTTGATATTTTGAATACTCCAATGGATAGTAGCCTTGTCATTATGGAAGGTAGTTTGTTGTCAAGATTTTCGTTACTCTAATGGATTGTAGCCTTGTCATTATGGAAAGTAGTCTATTGTCGAGATTTTTGTTACTCCAATGGATGGTAGCGTTGTCATTACGGAAAGTAGACTACTGTCGAGATTTTTGTTACTACAATGTATGGTAGCCTTGTCATTACGAATTGTAGTTTGTTGTCGAGATTTTTGTTATTACAATGTATGGTAACCTTGTCATTATAGAAGGTATTCTCTTGTTGATATTTTCATTACTCCAATGGATGGTAGCCTAGTCATTATGGAAGGTAGTCTATTTTCGAGATTTTTATCACTCTAATGGAAGATAGCCTTGTCATTATGGAAGGTTATTTGTTGGCGAGATTTTTGTTACTCCAATGGATGGTAGCCTTGTCATTATGGAAGGTAGTCTCTTGTTGATATTTTCGTTACTCCAATGCATGGTAGCCTTGTCATTATGGAAGGTAGTCTCTTGTTGATATTTTCATTACTCCAATGGATGGTAGCCTTGTCATTATGGAAGGTAGTCTGTTTTCGAGATTTTTGTTACTCTAATGGATGGTAGCTTTGTCATTATGGAAGGTAGTTTGTTGTTGAGAGTTTTGTCACTCAAATGGATAGTAGCCTTGTCATTATGGAACGTAGTCTATTGTCGATATTTTGTTACTCCAATGGATGGTAGCCTTGTCATTATGTAAGGTAGTCTATTGTCGACATTTTTGTGACTCCAAAGGATGGTAGCCTTTTCATTATGGAAGGTATTCTGTTGTCGATATTTTTGTTACTCCAATGGATGGTAGCCTTGTCATTATGGAAGGTAGTCTGTTGGTGAGATTTTTGTTACTCCAATGGATGGTAGCCTTATCATTATGGAAGGTAGTTTGTTGTCAAGAATTTTTTTACAGCAATGGATGGTAGCCTTGTCATTATGGAAGGTAGTCTATTGTCGAGATTTTTGTTACTCCAATGGATGGTAGCATTGTCATTATGGAAAGTAGACTGTTGTTGAGATTTTTGTTACTACAATGTATGGTAGCCTTATCATTGTGGAAGGTAGTTTGTTGTCGAGATTTTTGTTATTACAATATATGGTTGCCTTGTCAATATACAAGGTAGTCTGTTGTCGATATCTTTGTTACTCGAATGGATGGTAGCGTAGTTATTATGGAAGGTAGTTTATTGTCGAGATTTTTGTCACCCCAATGAATGATAGCCTTGTCATTATGGAAGGTAGTCTGTTGGCGAGATTTTTGGTACTCCAATTGATGGTACCTTGTCATTATGGAAGGTAGTCTCTTGTTGATATTTTCGTTACTCCAGTGGATGCTAGCCTTGTCATTATGGAAGGTAGTTTGTTGTCGAGATTTTTGTTACTCCAATGGATAATAGCATTGTCATTATGGAAGTTAGTCTATTGTCGAGATTTTGTTATTCCAATGGATGGTAGCCTTGTCATTATGGAAGGTAGTCTATTGTGAACATTTTTGTCACTCCAAAGGATGGTAGCCTTGTCATTATGGAAGGTAGTCTGTTGTCGATATTTTTGTTACTCCAATGGATGGTACTCTTGTCATTATGGAAGGTAGTCTATTGTCGAGATTTTTGTCACTCCAATGGATGCTAGCCTTGTCATTATGGAAGTTAGTCTGTTGGCGAGATTTTTGTTACTCCATAGGATGGAAGCCTTGTCATTATGGAAGGTAGTCTCTTGTTGATATTTTCATTACTCCAATGCATGGTAGCCTTGTCATTATGGAAGGTAGTCTCTTGTTGATATTTTCATTACTCCAACGAATGGTAGCCTTGTCATTATGGAAGGTTGTCTGTTTTCGAGATTTTTGTTACTCTAATGGATGGTAGCCTTGTCATTATGGAAGGTAGTTTGTTGTTGAGAGTTTTGTTACTCCAATGGATAGTAGCCTTGTCATTATGGAACGTAGTCTATTGTCGAGATTTTGTTACTCCAATGGATGGTAGCCTTGTCATTATGTAAGGTAGTCTATTGTCGAGATTTTTGTGACTCCAAAGGATGGTAGCCTTTTCATTATGGAAGGTAGTTTGTTGTCCATATTTTTGTTACTCCAATGGATGGTAGCCTTGTCATTATGGAAGTTAGTCTATTGTCGAGTTTTTTTCCACTCCAATGGATGGTAGCCTTATCATTATGGAAGGTAGTTTGTTGTCGAGATTTTTTTTACCCCAATGGATGGTAGCCTTATCATTATGGAAGGTAGTCTATTGTCGAGATTTTTGTTACTCCAATGGATGGTAGCATTGTCATTATGGAAAGTAGACTGTTGTTGAGATTTTTGATACTACAATGTATGGTAGCCTTGTCATTATGGAAGGTAGTTTGTTGTCGAGATTTTTGTTATTACAATATATGGTAGCCTTGTCATTATACAAGGTAGTCTGTTGTCGATATCTTTGTTACTCTAATGGATGGTAGCCTAGTCATTATGGAAGGTAGTCTATTGTCGAGATTTTTGTCACCCCAATGGATGATAGCCTTGTCATTATGGAAGGTAGTCTGTTGGCGAGATTTTTGGTACTCCAATGGATGGTAGCCTTGTCATTATGGAAGGTAGTCTCTTGTTGATATTTTCGTTACTCCAGTGGATGGTAGCCATGTCATTATGGAAGGTAGTTTGTTGTCGAGATTTTTGTTACTCCAATGGATATTAGCCTTGTCATTATGGAAGGTAGTTTGTTGTCGACATTTTTTTTACACCAATGGATGGTAGCCTTGTCATTAGGGAAGGTAGTCTATTGTCGAGATTTTTGTTACTCCAATGGATGGTAGCGTTGTTATTCTGGAAAGTAGACTGTTGTTGAGATTTTTGTTACTACAATGTATGGTAGCCTTTTCATTATGGAAGGTAGTTTGTTGTCGATATTTTTGTTAATACAATGTATGGTAGCCTTGTCATTATAGCAGGTAGTCTATTGTCGATATCTTTGTTACTCTAATGGATGGTAGCGTAGTCATTATGAAATGTAGTCTGTTGGCGAGATTTTTGTTACTCCAATGGATGGTAGCCTTGTCATTATGGAACGTAGTCTCTCGTTGATATTTTCGTTACTCCAATGGATGGTAGCCTTGTCATTATGGAAGGTAGTTTGTTGTCGAGATTTTTGTTACTCCAATGGATAGTAGCCTTGTCATTATGGAAGGTAGTCTTTTGTCGAGATTTTGTTACTCCAATGGATGGTAGCCTTGTCATTATGGAAGGTAGTCTATTGTCGAGATTTTTGTCACTCCAAAGGAAGGTAGCCGTCTCATTATGGAAGGTAGTCGGTTGTCGATATTTTTTTTACTCCAATGGATGGTAGCCTTGTCCTTATGGAAGGAAGTTTCTTGTTGATATTTTCGTTACTCCAATGGATGGTAGCCTTGTCATTATGGAAGGTAGTTTGTTGTCGAGATTTTTGTTACTCCATTGGATAGTAGCCTTGTCATTATGGAAGGTAGTTTTTTGTCGAGATTTTGTTACTCCAATGGATGGTAGCCTTGTCATTATGGAAGGTAGTCTGTTGTCGAGATTTTTGTTACTCCAATGGATGGAAGCGTTGTCATTATAGAAAGTAGACTATTGTCGAGATTTTTGTTACTACAATGTATGGTAGCCTTGTCATTATGAATGGTAGTTTGTTGTCGAGATTTTTGTTATTACAATATATGGTAGCCTTGTCATTATAGAAGGTAGTCTCTTGTTGATATTTTCATTACTCCAATGGATGGTAGCCTAGTCATTAAGGAAGGTAGTTTATTGTCGAGATTTTTTTCACTCTAATGGATGATAGCCTTGTCATTATGGAAGGTTATCTGTTGCGAGATTTTTGTTACTCCAATGGATGGTAGCCTTGTCATTATGGAAGGTAGTCTCTTGTTGATATTTTCGTTACTCCAATGGATGGTAGCCTTGTCATTATGGAAGGTAGTTTGTTGTCGAGATTCTTGTTACTCCAATGGATAATAGCCTTGTGATTATGGAAGGTAGTCTGTTGTCGAGATTTTGTTATTCCAATGGACGGTAGCCTTGTCATTATGGAAGGTAGTCTATTGTCGACATTTTTGTCACTCCAAAGGATGGTAGCCTTGTCATTATGGAAGGTAGTCTGTTGTCGATATTTTTGTTACTCCAATGGATGGTAGTCTTGTCATTATGGAAGGTTGTCTATTGTCGAGATTTTTGTCACTCCAATGGATGGTAGCCTTGTAGTATATGGAGGTTAGTCTGTTGGCGAGATTTTTGTTACTCCACATGATGGTAGCCTTGTCATTATGGAAGGTAGTCTCTTGTTGATATTTTCATTACTCCAATGCATGGTAGCCTTGTCATTGTGGAAGGTAATCTCTTGTTGATATTTTCATTACTCCAATGGATACTAGCCTTATCATTATGAAAGGTAGTCTATTTTCGAGATTTTTGTTACTCTAATGGATGGTAGCCTTGTCATTATGGAAGGTAGTTTGTTGTTGAGAGTTTTGTTACTCCAATGGATAGTAGCTTTGTAATTATGGAACGTAGTCTATTGTCGAGATTTTGTTACTTCAATGGATGGTAGCCTTGTCATTATGTAAGGTAGTCTATTGTCGAGATTTTTGTCACTCCAAAGGATGGTAGCCTTGTCATTATGGAAGGTAGTCTGTTGTCAAGATTTTTGGCACTCAAATGGATGGTAGCCTTGTCATTATGGAAGGTAGTCTGTTGGTGATATTTTTGTTACTCCAATGGATGGTAGCCTTGTCATTATGGAAGGTAGTCTCTTGTTGATATTTTCATTACTCCTATGCATGGTATCATTGTCATTATGGAAGGTAGTCTCTTGTTGATATTTTCAATACTCCAATGGATGGTAGCCTTGTCATTATGGAAGGTAGTTTGTTGTTGAGAGTTTTGTTACTCAAATGGATAGTAGCCTTGTCATTATGGAACATAGTCTATTGTCGAGATTTTGGTACTCCAATGGATGGTAGCCTTGTCATTATGTAAGGTAGTCTATTGTCGAGATTTTTGTGACTCCAAAGGATGGTAGCCTTTTCATTATGGAAGGTAGTCTGTTGTCCATATTTTTGTTACTCCAATGGATGGTAGCCTTGTCATTATGGAAGTTAGTCTATTGTCGAGTTTTTTTCCACTCCAATGGATGGTAGCCTTATCATTATGGAAGGTAGTTTGTTGTCGAGATTTTTTTTACCCCAATGGATGGTAGCCTTATCTTTATGGAAGGTAGTCTATTGTCGAGATTTTTGTTACTCCAATGGATGGTAGCATTGTCATTATGGAAAGTAGACTGTTGTTGAGATTTTTGATACTACAATGTATGGTAGCCTTGTCATTATGGAAGGTAGTTTGTTGTCGAGATTTTTGTTATTACAATATATGGTAGCCTTGTCATTATACAAGGTAGTCTGTTGTCGATATCTTTGTTACTCTAATGGATGGTAGCCTAGTCATTATGGAAGGTAGTCTATTGTCGAGATTTTTGTCACCCCAATGGATGATAGCCTTGTCATTATGGAAGGTAGTCTGTTGGCGAGATTTTTGGTACTCCAATGGATGGTAGCCTTGTCATTATGGAAGGTAGTCTCTTGTTGATATTTTCGTTACTCCAATGGATGGTAGCCTTGTCATTATGGAAGGTAGTTTGTTGTCGAGATTCTTGTTACTCCAATGGATAATAGCCTTGTGATTATGGAAGGTAGTCTGTTGTCGAGATTTTGTTATTCCAATGGACGGTAGCCTTGTCATTATGGAAGGTAGTCTATTGTCGACATTTTTGTCACTCCAAAGGATGGTAGCCTTGTCATTATGGAAGGTAGTCTGTTGTCGATATTTTTGTTACTCCAATGGATGGTAGTCTTGTCATTATGGAAGGTTGTCTATTGTCGAGATTTTTGTCACTCCAATGGATGGTAGCCTTGTAGTATATGGAGGTTAGTCTGTTGGCGAGATTTTTGTTACTCCACATGATGGTAGCCTTGTCATTATGGAAGGTAGTCTCTTGTTGATATTTTCATTACTCCAATGCATGGTAGCCTTGTCATTGTGGAAGGTAATCTCTTGTTGATATTTTCATTACTCCAATGGATAGTAGCCTTATCATTATGAAAGGTAGTCTATTTTCGAGATTTTTGTTACTCTAATGGATGGTAGCCTTGTCATTATGGAAGGTAGTTTGTTGTTGAGAGTTTTGTTACTCCAATGGATAGTAGCTTTGTAATTATGGAACGTAGTCTATTGTCGAGATTTTGTTACTTCAATGGATGGTAGCCTTGTCATTATGTAAGGTAGTCTATTGTCGAGATTTTTGTCACTCCAAAGGATGGTAGCCTTGTCATTATGGAAGGTAGTCTGTTGTCAAGATTTTTGGCACTCAAATGGATGGTAGCCTTGTCATTATGGAAGGTAGTCTGTTGGTGATATTTTTGTTACTCCAATGGATGGTAGCCTTGTCATTATGGAAGGTAGTCTCTTGTTGATATTTTCATTACTCCTATGCATGGTATCATTGTCATTATGGAAGGTAGTCTCTTGTTGATATTTTCAATACTCCAATGGATGGTAGCCTTGTCATTATGGAAGGTAGTTTGTTGTTGAGAGTTTTGTTACTCAAATGGATAGTAGCCTTGTCATTATGGAACATAGTCTATTGTCGAGATTTTGGTACTCCAATGGATGGTAGCCTTGTCATTATGTAAGGTAGTCTATTGTCGAGATTTTTGTGACTCCAAAGGATGGTAGCCTTTTCATTATGGAAGGTAGTCTGTTGTCCATATTTTTGTTACTCCAATGGATGGTAGCCTTGTCATTATGGAAGTTAGTCTATTGTCGAGTTTTTTTCCACTCCAATGGATGGTAGCCTTATCATTATGGAAGGTAGTTTGTTGTCGAGATTTTTTTTACCCCAATGGATGGTAGCCTTATCTTTATGGAAGGTAGTCTATTGTCGAGATTTTTGTTACTCCAATGGATGGTAGCATTGTCATTATGGAAAGTAGACTGTTGTTGAGATTTTTGATACTACAATGTATGGTAGCCTTGTCATTATGGAAGGTAGTTTGTTGTCGAGATTTTTGTTATTACAATATATGGTAGCCTTGTCATTATACAAGGTAGTCTGTTGTCGATATCTTTGTTACTCTAATGGATGGTAGCCTAGTCATTATGGAAGGTAGTCTATTGTCGAGATTTTTGTCACCCCAATGGATGATAGCCTTGTCATTATGGAAGGTAGTCTGTTGGCGAGATTTTTGGTACTCCAATGGATGGTAGCCTTGTCATTAGGGAAGGTAGTCTCTTGTTGATATTTTCGTTACTCCCGTGGATGGTAGCCATGTCATTATGGAAGGTAGTTTGTTGTCGAGATTTTTGTTACTCCAATGGATATTAGCCTTGTCATTATGGAAGGTAGTCTGTTGTCGAGATTTTGTTACTCCAATGGATGGTAGCCTTGTTATAATGGAAGGTAGTCTATTATCGAGATTTTTGTCACTCCAAAGGATGGTAGCCTTGTCATTATTGAAGGTAGTGGGTTGTCGATATTTTTGTTACTCCAATGGATGGTAGCCTTGTCATTATGGAACGTAGTCTGTTGTCGAGATTTTGTTACTCCAATGGATGGTAGCCTTGTCATTATGGAAGGTAGTTTGTTGTCGACATTTTTTTTACACCAATGGATGGTAACCTTGTCATTATGGAAGGTAGTCTATTGTCGAGATTTTTGTTACTCCAATGGATGGTAGCGTTGTTATTCTGGAAAGTAGACTGTTGTTGAGATTTTTGTTACTACAATGTATGGTAGCCTTGTCATTATGGAAGGTAGTTTGTTGTCGATATTTTTGTTAATACAATGTATGGTAGCCTTGTCATTATAGCAGGTAGTCTATTGTCGATATCTTTGTTACTCTAATGGATGGTAGCGTAGTCATTATGAAATGTAGTCTGTTGGCGAGATTTTTGTTACTTCAATGGATGGTAGCCTTGTCATTATGGAACGTAGTCTCTCGTTGATATTTTCGTTACTCCAATGGATGGTAGCCTTGTCATTATGGAAGGTAGTTTGTTGTCGAGATTTTTGTTACTCCAATGGATAGTAGCCTTGTGATTATGGAAGGTAGTATTTTGTCGAGATTTTGTTACTCCAATGGATGGTAGCCTTGTCATTATGGAAGGTAGTCTATTGTCGAGATTTTTGTCACTCCAAAGGAAGGTAGCCGTCTCATTATGGAAGGTAGTCGGTTGTCGATATTTTTTTTACTCCAATGGATGGTAGCCTTGTCCTTATGGAAGGAAGTTTCTTGTTGATATTTTCGTTACTCCAATGGATGGTAGCCTTGTCATTATGGAAGGTAGTTTGTTGTCGAGATTTTTGTTACTCCATTGGATAGTAGCCTTGTCATTATGGAAGGTAGTTTTTTGTCGAGATTTTGTTACTCCAATGGATGGTAGCCTTGTCATTATGGAAGGTAGTCTGTTGTCGAGATTTTTGTTACTCCAATGGATGGAAGCGTTGTCATTATAGAAAGTAGACTATTGTCGAGATTTTTGTTACTACAATGTATGGTAGCCTTGTCATTATGAATGGTAGTTTGTTGTCGAGATTTTTGTTATTACAATATATGGTAGCCTTGTCATTATAGAAGGTAGTCTCTTGTTGATATTTTCATTACTCCAATGGATGGTAGCCTAGTCATTAAGGAAGGTAGTTTATTGTCGAGATTTTTGTCACTCTAATGGATGATAGCCTTGTCATTATGGAAGGCTATCTGTTGCGAGATTTTTGTTACTCCAATGGATGGTAGCCTTGTCATTATGGAAGGTAGTCTCTTGTTGATATTTTCGTTACTCCAATGGATGGTAGCCTTGTCATTATGGAAGGTAGTTTGTTGTCGAGATTCTTGTTACTCCAATGGATAATAGCCTTGTGATTATGGAAGGTAGTCTATTGTCGAGATTTTGTTATTCCAATGGACGGTAGCCTTGTCATTATGGAAGGTAGTCTATTGTCGACATTTTTGTCACTCCAAAGGATGGTAGCCTTGTCATTATGGAAGGTAGTCTGTTGTCGATATTTTTGTTACTCCAATGGATGGTAGTCTTGTCATTATGGAAGGTTGTCTATTGTCGAGATTTTTGTCACTCCAATGGATGGTAGCCTTGTAGTATATGGAGGTTAGTCTGTTGGCGAGATTTTTGTTACTCCACATGATGGTAGCCTTGTCATTATGGAAGGTAGTCTCTTGTTGATATTTTCATTACTCCAATGCATGGTAGCCTTGTCATTATGGAAGGTAATCTCTTGTTGATATTTTCATTACTCCAATGGATAGTAGCCTTATCATTATGAAAGGTAGTCTATTTTCGAGATTTTTGTTACTCTAATGGATGGTAGCCTTGTCATTATGGAAGGTAGTTTGTTGTTGAGAGTTTTGTTACTCCAATGGATAGTAGCTTTGTAATTATGGAACGTAGTCTATTGTCGAGATTTTGTTACTTCAATGGATGGTAGCCTTGTCATTATGTAAGGTAGTCTATTGTCGAGATTTTTGTCACTCCAAAGGATGGTAGCCTTGTCATTATGGAAGGTAGTCTGTTGTCAAGATTTTTGGCACTCAAATGGATGGTAGCCTTGTCATTATGGAAGGTAGTCTGTTGGTGATATTTTTGTTACTCCAATGGATGGAAGCCTTGTCATTATGGAAGGTAGTCTCTTGTTGATATTTTCATTACTCCTATGCATGGTATCATTGTCATTATGGAAGGTAGTCTCTTGTTGATATTTTCAATACTCCAATGGATGGTAGCCTTGTCATTATGGAAGGTAGTTTGTTGTTGAGAGTTTTGTTACTCAAATGGATAGTAGCCTTGTCATTATGGAACATAGTCTATTGTCGAGATTTTGGTACTCCAATGGATGGTAGTCTTGTCATTATGTAAGGTAGTCTATTGTCGAGATTTTTGTGACTCCAAAGGATGGTAGCCTTTTCATTATGGAAGGTAGTCTGTTGTCCATATTTTTGTTACTCCAATGGATGGTAGCCTTGTCATTATGGAAGTTAGTCTATTGTCGAGTTTTTTTCCACTCCAATGGATGGTAGCCTTATCATTATGGAAGGTAGTTTGTTGTCGAGATTTTTTTTACCCCAATGGATGGTAGCCTTATCTTTATGGAAGGTAGTCTATTGTCGAGATTTTTGTTACTCCAATGGATGGTAGCATTGTCATTATGGAAAGTAGACTGTTGTTGAGATTTTTGATACTACAATGTATGGTAGCCTTGTCATTATGGAAGGTAGTTTGTTGTCGAGATTTTTGTTATTACAATATATGGTAGCCTTGTCATTATACAAGGTAGTCTGTTGTCGATATCTTTGTTACTCTAATGGATGGTAGCCTAGTCATTATGGAAGGTAGTCTATTGTCGAGATTTTTGTCACCCCAATGGATGATAGCCTTGTCATTATGGAAGGTAGTCTGTTGGCGAGATTTTTGGTACTCCAATGGATGGTAGCCTTGTCATTATGGAAGGTAGTCTCTTGTTGATATTTTCGTTACTCCAGTGGATGGTAGCCATGTCATTATGGAAGGTAGTTTGTTGTCGAGATTTTTGTTACTCCAATGGATATTAGCCTTGTCATTATGGAAGGTAGTCTGTTGTCGAGATTTTGTTACTCCAATGGATGGTAGCCTTGTTATAATGGAAGGTAGTCTATTATCGAGATTTTTGTCACTCCAAAGGATGGTAGCCTTGTCATTATTGAAGGTAGTGGGTTGTCGATATTTTTGTTACTCCAATGGATGGTAGCCTTGTCATTATGGAACGTAGTCTGTTGTCGAGATTTTGTTACTCCAATGGATGGTAGCCTTGTCATTATGGAAGGTAGTTTGTTGTCGTCATTTTTTTTACACCAATGGATGGTAGCCTTGTCATTATGGAAGGTAGTCTATCGTCGAGATTTTTGTTACTCCAATGGATGGTAGCGTTGTTATTCTGGAAAGTAGACTGTTGTTGAGATTTTTGTTACTACAATGTATGGTAGCCTTGTCATTATGGAAGGTAGTTTGTTGTCGATATTTTTGTTAATACAATGTATGGTAGCCTTGTCATTATAGCAGGTAGTATATTGTCGATATCTTTGTTACTCTAATGGATGGTAGCGTAGTCATTATGAAATGTAGTCTGTTGGCGATATTTTTGTTACTCCAATGGATGGTAGCCTTGTCATTATGGAACGTAGTCTCTCGTTGATATTTTCGTTACTCCAATGGATGGTAGCCTTGTCATTATGGAAGGTAGTTTGTTGTCGAGATTTTTGTTACTCCAATGGATAGTAGCCTTGTCATTATGGAAGGTAGTCTTTTGTCGAGATTTTGTTACTCCAATGTATGGTAGCCTTGTCATTATGGAAGGTAGTCTATTGTCGAGATTTTTGTCACTCCAAAGGAAGGTAGCCTTCTCATTATGGAAGGTAGTCGGTTGTCGATATTTTTTTTACTCCAATGGATGGTAGCCTTGTCATTATGGAAGGAAGTTTCTTGTTGATATTTTCGTTACTCCAATGGATGGTAGCCTTGTCATTATGGAAGGTAGTTTGTTGTCGAGATTTTTGTTACTCCAATGGATATTAGCCTTGTCATTATGGAAGGTAGTCTTTTGTCGAGATATTGTTACTCCAATGGATGGTAGCCTTGTCATTATGGAAGGTAGTCTGTTGTCGAGATTTTTGTTACTCCAATGGATGGAAGCGTTGTCATTATAGAAAGTAGACTATTGTCGAGATTTTTGTTACTACAATGTATGGTAGCCTTGTCATTATGAATGGTAGTTTGTTGTCGAGATTTTTGTTATTACAATATATGGTAGCCTTGTCATTATAGAAGGTAGTCTCTTGTTGATATTTTCATTACTCCAATGGATGGTAGCCTAGTCATTATGGAAGGTAGTTTATTGTCGAGATTTTTGTCACTCTAATGGATGATAGCCTTGTCATTATGGAAGGTTATCTGTTGCGAGATTTTTGTTACTCCAATGGATGGTAGCCTTGTCATTATGGAAGGTAGTCTCTTGTTGATATTTTCGTTACTCCAATGGATGGTAGCCTTGTCATTATGGAAGGTAGTTTGTTGTCGAGATTCTTGTTACTCCAATGGATAATAGCCTTGTGATTATGGAAGGTAGTCTGTTGTCGAGATTTTGTTATTCCAATGGACGGTAGCCTTGTCATTATGGAAGGTAGTCTATTGTCGACATTTTTGTCACTCCAAAGGATGGTAGCCTTGTCATTATGGAAGGTAGTCTGTTGTCGATATTTTTGTTACTCCAATGGATGGTAGTCTTGTCATTATAGAAGGTTGTCTATTGTCGAGATATTTGTCACTCCAATGGATGGTAGCCTTGTAGTATATGGAGGTTAGTCTGTTGGCGAGATTTTTGTTACTCCACATGATGGTAGCCTTGTCATTATGGAAGGTAGTCTCTTGTTGATATTTTCATTACTCCAATGCATGGTAGCCTTGTCATTATGGAAGGTAATCTCTTGTTGATATTTTCATTACTCCAATGGATAGTAGCCTTATCATTATGGAAGGTAGTCTATTTTCGAGATTTTTGTTACTCTAATGGATGGTAGCCTTTTCATTATGGAAGGTAGTTTGTTGTTGAGAGTTTTGTTACTCCAATGGATAATAGCTTTGTAATTATGGAACGTAGTCTATTGTCGAGATTTTGTTACTTCAATGGATGGTTGCCTTGTCATTATGTAAGGTAGTCTATTGTCGAGATTTTTGTCACTCCAAAGGATGGTAGCCTTGTCATTATGGAAGGTAGTATGTTGTCAAGATTTTTGGCACTCAAATTGATGGTAGCCTTGTCATTATGGAAGGTAGTCTGTTGGTGATATTTTTGTTACTCCAATGGATGGTAGCCTTGTCATTATGGAAGGTAGTCTCTTGTTGATATTTTCATTACTCCTATGCATGGTATCATTGTCATTATGGAAGGTAGTCTCTTGTTGATATTTTCAATACTCCAATGGATGGTAGCCTTGTCATTATGGAAGGTAGTTTGTTGTTGAGAGTTTTGTTACTCAAATGGATGGTAGCCTTGTCATTATGTAAGGTAGTCTATTGTCGAGATTTTTGTGACTCCAAAGGATGGTAGCCTTTTCATTATGGAAGGTAGTCTGTTGTCGATATTTTTGTTACTCCAATGGATGGTAGCCTTGTCATTATGGAAGGTAGTCTGTTGGTGAGATTTTTGTTACTCCATTGGATGGTAGCCTTATCATTATGGAAGGTAGTTTGTTGTCAAGAATTTTTTTACAGCAATGGATGGTAGCCTTGTCATTATGGAAGGTAGTCTATTGTCGAGATTTTTGTTACTCCAATGGATGGTAGCATTGTCATTATGGAAAGTAGACTGTTGTTGAGATTTTTGTTACTACAATGTATGGTAGCCTTATCATTGTGGAAGGTAGTTTGTTGTCGAGATTTTTGTTATTACAATATATGGTTGCCTTGTCAATATACAAGGTAGTCTATTGTCGATATCTTTGTTACTCTAATGGATGGTAGCCTAGTCATTATGGAAGGTAGTCTATTGTCGAGATTTTTGTCACCCCAATGGATGATAGCCTTGTCATTATGGAAGGTAGTCTGTTGGCGAGATTTTTGGTACTCCAATGGATGGTAGCCTTGTCATTATGGAAGGTAGTCTCTTGTTGATATTTTCGTTACTCCAGTGGATGGTAGCCATGTCATTATGGAAGGTAGTTTGTTGTCGAGATTTTTGTTACTCCAATGGATATTAGCCTTGTCATTATGGAAGGTAGTCTGTTGTCGAGATTTTGTTACTCCAATGGATGGTAGCCTTGTTATAATGGAAGGTAGTCTATTATCGAGATTTTTGTCACTCCAAAGGATGGTAGCCTTGTCATTATGGAAGGTAGTCGGTTGTCGATATTTTTGTTACTCCAATGGATGGTAGCCTTGTCATTATGGAATGTAGTCTGTTGTCGAGATTTTGTTACTCCAATGGATGGTAGCCTTGTCATTATGGAAGGTAGTTTATTGTCGACATTTTTTTTACACCAATGGATGGTAGCCTTGTCATTATGGAAGGTAGTCTATTGTCGAGATTTTTGTTACTCCAATGGATGGTAGCGTTGTTATTCTGGAAAGTAGACTGTTGTTGAGATTTTTGTTACTACAATGTATGGTAGCCTTGTCATTATGGAAGGTAGTTTGTTGTCGATATTTTTGTTAATACAATGTATGGTAGCCTTGTCATTATAGCAGGTAGTCTATTGTCGATATCTTTGTTACTCTAATGGATGGTAGCGTAGTCATTATGAAATGTAGTCTGTTGGCGATATTTTTGTTACTCCAATGGATGGTAGCCTTGTCATTATGGAACGTAGTCTCTCGTTGATATTTTCGTTACTCCAATGGATGGTATCCTTGTCATTATGGAAGGTAGTTTGTTGTCGAGATTTTTGTTACTCCAATGGATAGTAGCCTTGTCATTATGGAAGGTAGTCTTTTGTCGAGATTTTGTTACTCCAATGGATGGTAGCCTTGTCATTATGGAAGGTAGTCTATTGTCGAGATTTTTGTCACTCCAAAGGAAGGTAGCCTTCTCATTATGGAAGGTAGTCGGTTGTCGATATTTTTTTTACTCCAATGGATGGTAGCCTTGTCATTATGGAAGGAAGTTTCTTGTTGATATTTTCGTTACTCCAATGGATGGTAGCCTTGTCATTATGGAAGGTAGTTTGTTGTCGAGATTTTTGTTACTCCAATGGATAGTAGCCTTGTCATTATGGAAGGTAGTCTTTTGTCGAGATTTTATTACTCCAATGGATGGTAGCCTTGTCATTATGGAAGGTAGTCTGTTGTCGAGATTTTTGTTACTCCAATGGATGGAAGCGTTGTCATTATAGAAAGTAGACTATTGTCGAGATTTTTGTTACTACAATGTATGGTAGCCTTGTCATTATGAATGGTAGTTTGTTGTCGAGATTTTTGTTATTACAATATATGGTAGCCTTGTCATTATAGAAGGTAGTCTCTTGTTGATATTTTCATTACTCCAATGGATGGTAGCCTAGTCATTATGGAAGGTAGTTTATTGTCGAGATTTTTGTCACTCTAATGGATGATAGCCTTGTCATTATGAAAGGTTATCTGTTGCGAGATTTTTGTTACTCCAATGGATGGTAGCCTTGTCATTATGGAAGGTAGTCTCTTGTTGATATTTTCGTTACTCCAATGGATGGTAGCCTTGTCATTATGGAAGGTAGTTTGTTATCGAGATTCTTGTTACTCCAATGGATAATAGTCTTGTGATTATGGAAGGTAGTCTGTTGTCGAGATTTTGTTATTCCAATGGACGGTAGCCTTGTCATTATGGAAGGTAGTCTATTGTCGACATTTTTGTCACTCCAAAGGATGGTAGCCTTGTCATTATGGAAGGTAGTCTGTTGTCGATATTTTTGTTACTCCAATGGATGGTAGTCTTGTCATTATGGAAGGTTGTCTATTGTCGAGATTTTTGTCACTCCAATGGATGGTAGCCTTGTAGTATATGGAGGTTAGTCTGTTGGCGAGATTTTTGTTACTCCACATGATGGTAGCCTTGTCATTATGGAAGGTAGTCTCTTGTTGATATTTTCATTACTCCAATGCATGGTATCCTTGTCATTATGGAAGGTAATCTCTTGTTGATATTTTCATTACTCCAATGGATAGTAGCCTTATCATTATGGAAGGTAGTCTATTTTCGAGATTTTTGTTACTCTAATGGATGGTAGCCTTGTCATTATGGAAGGTAGTTTGTTGTTGAGAGGTTTGTTACTCCAATGGATAGTAGCTTTGTAATTATGGAACGTAGTCTATTGTCGAGATTTTGTTACTTCAATGGATGGTAGCCTTTTCATTATGTAAGGTAGTCTATTGTCGAGATTTTTGTCACTCCAAAGGATGGTAGCCTTGTCATTATGGAAGGTAGTCTGTTGTCAAGATTTTTGGCACTCAAATTGATGGTAGCCTTGTCATTATGGAAGGTAGTCTGTTGGTTATATTTTTGTTACTCCAATGGATGGTAGCCTTGTCATTATGGAAGGTAGTCTCTTGTTGATATTTTCATTACTCCTATGCATGGTATCATTGTCATTATGGAAGGTAGTCTCTTGTTGATATTTTCAATACTCCAATGGATGGTAGCCTTGTCATTATGGAAGGTAGTTTGTTGTTGAGAGTTTTGTTACTCAAATGGATGGTAGCCTTGTCATTATGTAAGGTAGTCTATTGTCGAGATTTTTGTGACTCCAAAGGATGGTAGCCTTTTCATTATGGAAGGTAGTCTGTTGTCGATATTTTTGTTACTCCAATGGATGGTAGCCTTGTCATTATGGAAGGTAGTCTGTTGGTGAGATTTTTGTTACTCCATTGGATGGTAGCCTTATCATTATGGAAGGTAGTTTGTTGTCAAGAATTTTTTTACAGCAATGGATGGTAGCCTTGTCATTATGGAAGGTAGTCTATTGTCGAGATTTTTGTTACTCCAATGGATGGTAGCATTGTCATTATGGAAAGTAGACTGTTGTTGAGATTTTTGTTACTACAATGTATGGTAGCCTTATCATTGTGGAAGGTAGTTTGTTGTCGAGATTTTTGTTATTACAATATATGGTTGCCTTGTCAATATACAAGGTAGTCTATTGTCGATATCTTTGTTACTCTAATGGATGGTAGCCTAGTCATTATGGAAGGTAGTCTATTGTCGAGATTTTTGTCACCCCAATGGATGATAGCCTTGTCATTATGGAAGGTAGTCTGTTGGCGAGATTTTTGGTACTCCAATGGATGGTAGCCTTGTCATTATGGAAGGTAGTCTCTTGTTGATATTTTCGTTACTCCAGTGGATGGTAGCCATGTCATTATGGAAGGTAGTTTGTTGTCGAGATTTTTGTTACTCCAATGGATATTAGCCTTGTCATTATGGAAGGTAGTCTGTTGTCGAGATTTTGTTACTCCAATGGATGGTAGCCTTGTTATAATGGAAGGTAGTCTATTATCGAGATTTTTGTCACTCCAAAGGATGGTAGCCTTGTCATTATGGAAGGTAGTCGGTTGTCGATATTTTTGTTACTCCAATGGATGGTAGCCTTGTCATTATGGAATGTAGTCTGTTGTCGAGATTTTGTTACTCCAATGGATGGTAGCCTTGTCATTATGGAAGGTAGTTTATTGTCGACATTTTTTTTACACCAATGGATGGTAGCCTTGTCATTATGGAAGGTAGTCTATTGTCGAGATTTTTGTTACTCCAATGGATGGTAGCGTTGTTATTCTGGAAAGTAGACTGTTGTTGAGATTTTTGTTACTACAATGTATGGTAGCCTTGTCATTATGGAAGGTAGTTTGTTGTCGATATTTTTGTTAATACAATGTATGGTAGCCTTGTCATTATAGCAGGTAGTCTATTGTCGATATCTTTGTTACTCTAATGGATGGTAGCGTAGTCATTATGAAATGTAGTCTGTTGGCGATATTTTTGTTACTCCAATGGATGGTATCCTTGTCATTATGGAACGTAGTCTCTCGTTGATATTTTCGTTACTCCAATGGATGGTATCCTTGTCATTATGGAAGGTAGTTTGTTGTCGAGATTTTTGTTACTCCAATGGATAGTAGCCTTGTCATTATGGAAGGTAGTCTTTTGTCGAGATTTTGTTACTCCAATGGATGGTAGCCTTGTCATTATGGAAGGTAGTCTATTGTCGAGATTTTTGTCACTCCAAAGGAAGGTAGCCTTCTCATTATGGAAGGTAGTCGGTTGTCGATATTTTTTTTACTCCAATGGATGGTAGCCTTGTCATTATGGAAGGAAGTTTCTTGTTGATATTTTCGTTACTCCAATGGATGGTAGCCTTGTCATTATGGAAGGTAGTTTGTTGTCGAGATTTTTGTTACTCCAATGGATAGTAGCCTTGTCATTATGGAAGGTAGTCTTTTGTCGAGATTTTATTACTCCAATGGATGGTAGCCTTGTCATTATGGAAGGTAGTCTGTTGTCGAGATTTTTGTTACTCCAATGGATGGAAGCGTTGTCATTATAGAAAGTAGACTATTGTCGAGATTTTTGTTACTACAATGTATGGTAGCCTTGTCATTATGAATGGTAGTTTGTTGTCGAGATTTTTGTTATTACAATATATGGTAGCCTTGTCATTATAGAAGGTAGTCTCTTGTTGATATTTTCATTACTCCAATGGATGGTAGCCTAGTCATTATGGAAGGTAGTTTATTGTCGAGATTTTTGTCACTCTAATGGATGATAGCCTTGTCATTATGAAAGGTTATCTGTTGCGAGATTTTTGTTACTCCAATGGATGGTAGCCTTGTCATTATGGAAGGTAGTCTCTTGTTGATATTTTCGTTACTCCAATGGATGGTAGCCTTGTCATTATGGAAGGTAGTTTGTTATCGAGATTCTTGTTACTCCAATGGATAATAGCCTTGTGATTATGGAAGGTAGTCTGTTGTCGAGATTTTGTTATTCCAATGGACGGTAGCCTTGTCATTATGGAAGGTAGTCTATTGTCGACATTTTTGTCACTCCAAAGGATGGTAGCCTTGTCATTATGGAAGGTAGTCTGTTGTCGATATTTTTGTTACTCCAATGGATGGTAGTCTTGTCATTATGGAAGGTTGTCTATTGTCGAGATTTTTGTCACTCCAATGGATGGTAGCCTTGTAGTATATGGAGGTTAGTCTGTTGGCGAGATTTTTGTTACTCCACATGATGGTAGCCTTGTCATTATGGAAGGTAGTCTCTTGTTGATATTTTCATTACTCCAATGCATGGTAGCCTTGTCATTATGGAAGGTAATCTCTTGTTGATATTTTCATTACTCCAATGGATAGTAGCCTTATCATTATGGAAGGTAGTCTATTTTCGAGATTTTTGTTACTCTAATGGATGGTAGCCTTGTCATTATGGAAGGTAGTTTGTTGTTGAGAGGTTTGTTACTCCAATGGATAGTAGCTTTGTAATTATGGAACGTAGTCTATTGTCGAGATTTTGTTACTTCAATGGATGGTAGCCTTTTCATTATGTAAGGTAGTCTATTGTCGAGATTTTTGTCACTCCAAAGGATGGTAGCCTTGTCATTATGGAAGGTAGTCTGTTGTCAAGATTTTTGGCACTCAAATTGATGGTAGCCTTGTCATTATGGAAGGTAGTCTGTTGGTTATATTTTTGTTACTCCAATGGATGGTAGCCTTGTCATTATGGAAGGTAGTCTCTTGTTGATATTTTCATTACTCCTATGCATGGTATCATTGTCATTATGGAAGGTAGTCTCTTGTTGATATTTTCAATACTCCAATGGATGGTAGCCTTGTCATTATGGAAGGTAGTTTGTTGTTGAGAGTTTTGTTACTCAAATGGATGGTAGCCTTTTCATTATGTAAGGTAGTCTATTGTCGAGATTTTTGTGACTCCAAAGGATGGTAGCCTTTTCTTTATGGAAGGTAGTCTGTTGTCGATATTTTTGTTACTCCAATGGATGGTAGCCTTGTCATTATGGAAGGTAGTCTGTTGGTGAGATTTTTGTTACTCCAATGGATGGTAGCCTTATCATTATGGAAGGTAGTTTGTTGTCAAGAATTTTTTTACAGCAATGGATGGTAGCCTTGTCATTATGGAAGGTAGTCTATTGTCGAGATTTTTGTTACTCCAATGGATGGTAGCATTGTCATTATGGAAAGTAGACTGTTGTTGAGATTTTTGTTACTACAATGTATGGTAGCCTTATCATTGTGGAAGGTAGTTTGTTGTCGAGATTTTTGTTATTACAATATATGGTTGCCTTGTCAATATACAAGGTAGTCTATTGTCGATATCTTTGTTACTCTAATGGATGGTAGCCTAGTCATTATGGAAGGTAGTCTATTGTCGAGATTTTTGTCACCCCAATGGATGATAGCCTTGTCATTATGGAATGTAGTCTGTTGGCGAGATTTTTGGTACTCCAATGGATGGTAGCCTTGTAATTATGGAAGGTAGTCTCTTGTTGATATTTTTGTTACTCCAGTGGATGGTAGCCTTGTCATTATAGAAGGTAGTTTGTTGTTGAGATTTTTGTTACTCCAATGGATAATAGCCTTGTCATTATGGAATGTAGTCTGTTGTCGAGATTTCGTTATTCCAATGGATGGTAGCCTTGTCATTATGGAAGGTAGTCTATTGTCGACATTTTTTACACTCCAAAGGATGGTAGCCTTGTCATTATGGAAGGTAGTCTGTTGTCGATATTTTTTTTACTCCATTGGATGGTAGTCTTGTCATTATGGAAGGTTTTCTATTGTCGAGATTTTTGTCACTCCAATGGATGGTAGCCTTGTCATTATGGAGGTTAGTCTGTTGGCGAGATTTTTGTTACTCCACAGGATGGTAGCCTTGTCATTATGGAAGGTAGTCTCTTGTTGATATTTTCATTACTCCAATGCATGGTAGCCTTGTCATTATGGAAGGTAGTCTCTTGTTGATATTTTCATTACTCCAATGGATGGTATCCTTGTCATTATGGAAGGTAGTCCGTTTTCGAGATTTTTGTTACTCTAATGGATGGTAGCCTTGTCATTATGGAAGGTAGTTTGTTGTCGAGAGTTTTGTTACTCCAATGGATAGTAGCCTTGTCATTATGGAATGTAGTCTATTGTCGAGATTTTGTTACTCCAATGGATGGTAGCCTTGTCATTATGTAAGGTAGTCTATTTTCGAGATTTTTTTCACTCCAAAGGATGGTAGCCTTGTAATTATGGAAGGTAGTCTGTTGTCGAGATTTTTGACACTCAAATGGATGGTAGCCTTGTCATTATGGAAGGTAGTATGTTGGTGAGATTTTTGTTACTCCAATGGATGGTAGCCTTGTCATTATGGAAGGTAGTCTCTTGTTGATATTTTCATTACTCCAATGCATGGTATCCTTGTAATTATAGAAGGTAGTCTCTTGTTGATATTTTCAATACTCCAATGGATAGTAGCCTTGTCATTATGGAAGGTAGTTTGTTGTCAAGATTTTCGTTACTCTAATGGATGGTAGCCTTGTAATTATTGAA
Source organism: Vicia faba (assembly GCA_948472305.1). Classification (NCBI taxonomy): domain Eukaryota; kingdom Viridiplantae; phylum Streptophyta; class Magnoliopsida; order Fabales; family Fabaceae; genus Vicia; species Vicia faba. The sequence continues at coordinate 561,452,640 of OX451739.1, forward strand.
GGTAGTCTATTGTCGAGATTTTTGTTACTCCAATGGATGGAAGCGTTGTCATTACGGAAAGTAGACTACTGTCGAGATTTTTGTTACTACGATGTATGGTAGCCTTGTCATTACGAATTGTAGTTTGTTGTCGAGATTTTTGTTATTACAATGTATGGTAACCTTGTCATTATAGAAGGTAGTCTCTTGTTGATATTTTCATTACTCCAATGGATGGTAGCCTAGTCATTATGGAAGGTAGTCTATTTTCGAGATTTTTATCACTTTAATGGAAGATAGCCTTGTCATTATGGAAGGTTATCTGTTGGCGAGATTTTTGTTACTCCAATGGATGGTAGCCTTGTCATTATGGAAGGTAGTCTCTTGTTGATATTTTCATTACTCCAATGCATGGTAGCCTTGTCATTATGGAAGGTAGTCTCTTGTTGATATTTTCATTACTCCAATGGATGGTAGCCTTGTCATTATGGAAGGTAGTCTATTTTCGAGATTTTTGTTACTCTAATGGATGGTAGCCTTGTCATTATAGAAGGTAGTTTGTTGTTGAGAGTTCTGTTACTCAAATGGATAGTAGCCTTGTCATTATGGAACGTAGTCTATTGTCGAGATTTTGTTACTCCAATGGATGGTAGCCTTGTCATTATGAAAGGTAGTCTATTGTCGAGATTTTTGTGACTCCAAAGGATGGTAGCCTTTTCATTATGGAAGGTAGTCTGTTGTCGATATTTTTGTTACTCCAATGGATGGTAGCCTTGTCATTATGGAAGGTAGTCTGTTGGTGAGATTTTTGTTACTCCAATGGATGGTAGCCTTATCATTATGGAAGGTAGTTTGTTGTCAAGAATTTTTTTACAGCAATGGATGGTAGCCTTGTCATTATGGAAGGTAGTCTATTGTCGAGATTTTTGTTACTTCAATGGATGGTAGCATTGTCATTATGGAAAGTATACTGTTGTTGAGATTTTTGTTACTACAATGTATGGTAGCCTTATCATTGTGGAAGGTAGTTTGTTGTCGAGATTTTTGTTATTACAATATATGGTTGCCTTGTCAATATACAAGGTAGTCTGTTGTCGATATCTTTGTTACTCGAATGGATGGTAGCATAGTCATTATGGAAGGTAGTTTATTGTCGAGATTTTTGTCACCCCAATGGATGATAGCCTTATCATTATGGAAGGTAGTCTGTTGGCGAAATTTTTGGTACTCCAATGGATGGTAGCCTTGTCATTATGGAAGGTAGTCTCTTGTTGATATTTTCGTTACTCCAGTGGATGGTAGCCTTGTCATTATGGAAGGTAGTTTGTTGTCGAGATTTTTGTTACTCCAATGGATAATAGCCTTGTCATTATGGAAGTTAGTCTGTTTTCGAGATTTTGTTATTCCAATGGATGGTAGCCTTGTCATTATGGAAGGTAGTCTATTGTGAACATTTTTGTCACTCCAAAGGATGGTAGCCTTGTCATTATGGAAGGTAGTCTGTTGTCGATATTTTTGTTACTCCAATGGATGGTACTCCTGTCATTATGAAAGGTAGTCTATTGTCGAGATTTTTGTCACTCCAATAGATGCTAGCCTTGTCATTATGGAAGTTAGTCTGTTGGCGAGATTTTTGTTACTCCATAGGATGGTAGCCTTGTCATTATGGAAGGTAGTCTCTTGTTGATATTTTCATTACTCCAATGCATGGTAGCCTTGTCATTATGGAAGGTAGTCTCTTGTTGATATTTTCATTACTCCAACGAATGGTAGCCTTGTCATTATGGAAGGTTGTCTGTTTTCGAGATTTTTGTTACTCTAATGGATGGTAGCCTTGTCATTATGGAAGGTAGTTTGTTGTTGAGAGTTTTGTTACTCCAATGGATAGTAGCCTTGTCATTATGGAACGTAGTCTATTGTCGAGATTTTGTTACTCCAATGGATGGTAGCCATGTCATTATGTAAGGTAGTCTATTGTCGAGATTTTTGTGACTCCAAAGGATGGTAGCCTTTTCATTATGGAAGGTAGTCTGTTGTCCATATTTTTGTTACTCCAATGGATGGTAGCCTTGTCATTATGGAAGTTAGTCTATTGTCGAGATTTTTTCCACTCCAATGGATGGTAGCCTTATCATTATGGAAGGTAGTTTGTTGTTGAGATTTTTTTTACCCCAATGGATGGTAGCCTTATCATTATGGAAGGTAGTCTATTATCGAGATTTTTGTTACTCCAATGGATGGTAGCATTGCCATTATGGAAAGTAGACTGTTGTTGAGATTTTTGATACTACAATGTATGGTAGCCTTGTCATTATGGAAGGTAGTTTGTTGTCGAGATTTTTGTTATTACAATAATTGGTAGCCTTGTCATTATACAAGGTAGTCTGTTGTCGATATCTTTGTTACTCTAATGGATGGTAGCCTAGTCTTTATGGAAGGTAGTCTATTGTCGAGATTTTTTTCACCCCAATGGATGATAGCCTTGTCATTATGGAAGGTAGTCTGTTGGCGAGATTTTTGGTACTCCAATGGATGGTAGCCTTGTCATTATGGAAGGTAGTCTCTTGTTGATATTTTCGTTACTCCAGTGGATGGTAGCCATGTCATTATGGAAGGTAGTTTGTTGTCGAGATTTTTGTTACCCCAATGGATATTAGCCTTGTCATTATGGAAGGTAGTCGGTTGTCGATATTTTTGTTACTCCAATGGATGGTAGCCTTGTCATTATGGAAGGTAGTCTCTTGTTGATATTTTCATTACTCCAATGCATGGTAGCCTTGTCATTATGGAAGGTAATCTCTTGTTGATATTTTCATTACTCCAATGGATAGTAGCCTTATCATTATGGAAGGTAGTCTATTGTCGAGATTTTTGTTACTCCAATGGATGGTAGCGTTGTTATTCTGGAAAGTAGACTGTTGTTGAGATTTTTGTTACTACAATGTATGGTAGCCTTGTCATTATGGAAGGTAGTTTGTTTTCGATATTTTTGTTAATACAATGTATGGTAGCCTTGTCATTATAGCAGGTAGTCTATTGTCGATATCTTTGTTACTCTAATGGATGGTAGCGTAGTCATTATGAAATGTAGTCTGTTGGCGAGATTTTTGTTACTCCAATGGATGGTAGCCTTGTCATTATGGAACGTAGTCTCTCGTTGATATTTTTGTTACTCCAATGGATGGTAGCCTTGTCATTATGGAAGGTAGTTTGTTGTCGAGATTTTTGTTACTGCAATGGATAGTAGCCTTGTCATTATGGAAGGTAGTCTTTTGTCGAGATTTTGTTACTCCAATGGATGGTAGCCTTGTCATTATGGAAGGTAGTCTATTGTCGAGATTTTTGTCACTCCAAAGGAAGGTAGCCTTCTCATTATTGAAGGTAGTCGGTTGTCGATATTTTTTTTACTCCAATGGATGGTAGCCTTGTCGTTATGGAAGGAAGTTTCTTGTTGATATTTGCGTTACTCCAATGGATGGTAGCCTTGTCATTATGGAAGGTAGTTTGTTGTCGAGATTTTTGTTACTCCAATGGATAGTAGCCTTGTCATTATGGAAGGTAGTCTTTTGTCGAGATTTTGTTACTCCAATGGATGGTAGCCTTGTCATTATGGAAGGTAGTCTATTGTCGAGATTTTTGTCACTCAAAAGGAAGGTAGCCTTCTCATTATGGAAGGTAGTCGGTTGTCGATATTTTTTTTACTTCAATGGATGGTAGCCTTGTCATTATGGAAGGTAGTCTCTTGTTGATATTTTCATTACTCCAATGCATGGTATCCTTGTCATTATGGAAGTTAGTCTCTTGTTAATATTTTCATTACTCCAATGGATGGTAGGCTTGTCATTATGGAAGGTAGTTTGTTGTCAAGATTTTTGTTACTCCAATGGATGGTAGCCTTGTCATTATGGAAGGTAGTCTGTTGTCGAGATTTTTGTTACTCCAATGGATGGAAGCGTTGTCATTATAGAAAGTAGACTATTGTCGAGATTTTTGTTACTACAATGTATGGTAGCCTTGTCATTATGAATGGTAGTTTGTTGTCGAGATTTTTGTTATTACAATATATGGTAACCTTATCATTATAGAAGGTAGTCTCTTGTTGATATTTTCATTACTCCAATGGATGGTAGCCTAGTCATTATGGAAGGTAGTTTATTGTCGAGATTTTTGTCACTCTAATGGATGATAGCCTTGTCATAATGGAAGGTTATCTGTTGCGAGATTTTTGTTACTCCAATGGATGGTAGCCTTGTCATTATGGAAGGTAGTCTCTTGTTGTTATTTTCGTTACTCCAATGGATGGTAGCCTTGTCATTATGGAAGGTAGTCTATTGTCGACATTTTTGTCTCTTGTTGATATTTTCAATACTCCAATGGATGGTAGTCTTGTCATTATGGAAGGTAGTTTATTTTCAAGATTTTTGTTACTCCAATGGATGGTAGCCTTGTCATTATGGAAGGTAGTCTATTGTCGAGATTTTTGTTACTCCAATGGATGGAACCATTGTCATTATGGAAAGTAGACTACTGTCGAGATTTTTGTTACTACAATGTATGGTAGCCTTGTCATTACGAATTGTAGTTTGTTGTCGAGATTTTTGTTATTACAATGTATGGTAGCCTTGTCATTATAGAAGGTAGTCTCTTGTTGATATTTTCATTACTCCAATGGATGGTAGCCTAGTCATTATTGAAGGTAGTCTATTGTCGAGATTTTTATCACTCTAATGGATGATAGCCTTGTCATTATGGAAGGTTATCTGTAGGTGAGATTTTTGTTACTCCAATGGATGGTAGCCTTGTCATTATGGAAGGTAGTCTCTTGTTGATATATTCGTTACTCCAATGGATGGTAGCCTTGTTATTATGGAAGGTAGTTTATTGTCGAGATTTTTATTATTACAATATATGGTTGCCTTGTCATTATACAAGGTAGTCTGTTGTCGATATCTTTGTTACTCTAATGGATGGTGGCCTAGTCATTATGGAAGGTAGTCTATTGTCGAGATTTTTGTCACCCCAGTGGATGATAGCCTTGTCATTATGGAAGGTAGTCTGTTGGCGAGATTTTTGGTACTCCAATGGATGGTAGCCTTGTCATTATGGAAGGTAGTCTCTTTTTGATATTTTCGTTACTCCAGTGGATGGTAGCCTTTTCATTATGGAAGGTAGTTTGTTGTCGAGATTTTTGTTACTCCAATGGATGTTAGCCTTGTCATTATGGAAGGTAGTCTGTTGTCGAGATTTTTGTTACCCAATGGACGGTAGCCTTGTCATTATGGAAGGTAGTCTCTTGTTGATATTTTCATTACTCCAATGCATGGTAGCCTTGTCATTATGGAAGGTAGTCTCTTGTTGATATTTTCATTACTCCAATGGAAGGTAGCCTTGTCATTACGGAAGGTAGTCTATTGTCGAGATTTTTGTCACTCTAATGGATGATAGCCTTGTCATAATGGAAGGTTATCTGTTGCGAGATTTTTGTTACTCCAATGGATGGTAGCCTTGTCATTATGGAAGGTAGTCTCTTGTTGTTATTTTCGTTACTCCAATGGATGGTAGCCTTGTCATTATGGAAGGTAGTCTATTGTCGACATTTTTGTCTCTTGTTGATATTTTCAATACTCCAATGGATGGTAGTCTTGTCATTATGGAAGGTAGTTTATTTTCAAGATTTTTGTTACTCCAATGGATGGTAGCCTTGTCATTATGGAAGGTAGTCTATTGTCGAGATTTTTGTTACTCCAATGGATGGAACCATTGTCATTATGGAAAGTAGACTACTGTCGAGATTTTTGTTACTACAATGTATGGTAGCCTTGTCATTACGAATTGTAGTTTGTTGTCGAGATTTTTGTTATTACAATGTATGGTAGCCTTGTCATTATAGAAGGTAGTCTCTTGTTGATATTTTCATTACTCCAATGGATGGTAGCCTAGTCATTATTGAAGGTAGTCTATTGTCGAGATTTTTATCACTCTAATGGATGATAGCCTTGTCATTATGGAAGGTTATCTTTAGGTGAGATTTTTGTTACTCCAATGGATGGTAGCCTTGTCATTATGGAAGGTAGTCTCTTGTTGATATATTCGTTACTCCAATGGATGGTAGCCTTGTTATTATGGAAGGTAGTTTATTGTCGAGATTTTTATTATTACAATATATGGTTGCCTTGTCATTATACAAGGTAGTCTGTTGTCGATATCTTTGTTACTCTAATGGATGGTGGCCTAGTCATTATGGAAGGTAGTCTATTGTCGAGATTTTTGTCACCCCAGTGGATGATAGCCTTGTCATTATGGAAGGTAGTCTGTTGGCGAGATTTTTGGTACTCCAATGGATGGTAGCCTTGTCATTATGGAAGGTAGTCTCTTTTTGATATTTTCGTTACTCCAGTGGATGGTAGCCTTTTCATTATGGAAGGTAGTTTGTTGTCGAGATTTTTGTTACTCCAATGGATGTTAGCCTTGTCATTATGGAAGGTAGTCTGTTGTCGAGATTTTTGTTACCCAATGGACGGTAGCCTTGTCATTATGGAAGGTAGTCTCTTGTTGATATTTTCATTACTCCAATGCATGGTAGCCTTGTCATTATGGAAGGTAGTCTCTTGTTGATATTTTCATTACTCCAATGGAAGGTAGCCTTGTCATTACGGAAGGTAGTCTATTGTCGAGATTTTTGTTACTCTAATGGATCCTAGCCTTGTCATTATGGAAGGTAGTCTGTTGTCGAGATTTTTGTTACTCTAATGGATGGTAGCGTTGTCATTATGGAAGGTAGTTTGTTGTTATGATTTTTATTACTCCAATGGATAGTAGCCTTGTCATTATGGAAGGCAGTTTGTTGTCGAGATTTTGTTACTCCAATGGATGGTAGCCTTGTCATTATGGAAGGTAGTATGTTGTCGAGATTTTTGTTACTCTAATGGATGGTAGCCTTGTCATTATGGAAGGTAGTTTGTTGTCGAGATTTTTGTTACTCCAATGGATAGTATCCTTGTCATTATGGAAGGTAGTCTGTTGTCGAGATTTTGTTACTCCAATGGATGGTAGCCTTGTCATTATGGAAGGTAGTCTATTGTCGAGATTTTTGTCACTCCAAAGGATGGTAGCCTTGTCAATATGGAAGGTAGTCTGTTGTCGATATTTTTGTTACTCCAATGGATGGTAGCCTTGTCATTATGGAAGGTAGTCTATTGTCGAGATTTTTGTCACTCCAATGGATGGTAGCCTTGTCATTATGGAAGGTAGTCTGTTGGCGAGATATTTGTTACTCCAATGGATGGTAGCCTTGTCATTATAGAAGGTAGTCTCTTGTTGATATTTTCATTTCTCCAATGTATGGTAGCCTTCTCATTATGGAAGGTAGTCTCTTGTTGATATTTTCATTACTCCAATGGATGGTAGCCTTGTCATTATAGAAGGTAGTCTGTTGTCGAGATTTTTGTTACTCCAATGGATTGTAGCCTTGTCATTATGGAAGGTAGTCTCTTGTTGATATTTACGTTACTCCAATGGATGGTAGCCATGTCATTATGGAAGGTAGTTTGTTGTCGAGATTTTTATTACTCCAATGGATAGTAGCATTGTCATTATGGAAGGTAGTTTGTTGTCGAGATTTTGTTACTCCAATGGATGGTAGCCTTGTCATTATGGAAGGTAGTCTATTGTCGAGATTTTTGTCACTCCAAAGGATGGTAGCCTTGTCATTATGGAAGGTAGTTTGTTGTCGATATTTTTGTTACTCCAATGGATGGTAGCCTTGTCATTATGGAAGGTAGTCTATTGTCGAGATTTTTGTCACTCCAATGGATGTTAGGCTTGTTATTATGGAAGTTAGGCTGTTGACGAGATTTTTGTTATTCCAATGGATGGTAGCCTTGTCATTATGGAAGGTACTCTCTTGTTGATATTTTCATTACTCCAATGGATGGTTGCCTTGTCATTATGGAAGGTAGTATGTTGTCGAGATTTTTGTTACTCTAATGGATCCTAGCCTTGTCATTATGGAAGGTAGTCTGTTGTCGAGATTTTTGTTACTCTAATGGATGGTAGCCTTGTCATTATGGAAGGTAGTCTGTTGTCGAGATTTTGTTACTCCAATGGATGGTAGCCTTGTCATTATGGAAGGTAGTTTGTTGTCGAGATTTTTGTTACTCTAATGGATGGTAGCCTTGTCATTATGGAATGTAGTTTGTTGTCGAGATTTTTGTTACTCCAATGGACAGTATCCTTGTCATTATGGAAGGTAGTCTATTGTCGAGATTTCGTTACTCCAATGGATGGTAGCCTTGTCATTATGGAAGGTGGTCTATTGTCGAGATTTTTGTCACTCCAAAGTATGGTAGCCTTGTCATTACGAAAGGTAGTCTGTTGTCGATATTTTTGTTACTCCAATGCATGGTAGCCTTGTCATTATGTAAGGTAGTCTATTGTCGAGATTTTTGTCACTCCAATGGATGGTAGCCTTGTCATTATGGAAGGTAGTCTGTTGGCGAGATATTTGTTACTCCAGTGGATGGTAGCCTTGTCATTATGGAAGGTAGTCTCTTGTTGATATTTTCATTTCTTCAATGCATGGTAGCCTTCTCATTATGGAAGGTAGTCTCTTGTTGATATTTTCATTACTCCAATGGATGGTAGCCTTGTCATTATTGATGGTAGCCTTGTCATTATGGAAGGTAGTCTCTTGTTGATATTTTCGTTACTCCAATGGATGGTAGCCATGTCATTTTGGAAGGTAGTTTGTTGTCAAGATTTTTCTTACTCCAATGGATAGTAGCCTTGTCATTATGGAAGGTAGTTTGTTGTCGAGATTTTGTTACTCCAATGGATGGTAGCCTTGTCATTATGGAAGGTAGTCTATTGTCGAGATTTTTGTCACTCCAATGGATGTTAGCCTTGTTATTATGGAAGTTAGGTTGTTGACGAGATATTTGTTACTCCAATGGATGGTAGCCTTGTCATTATGGAAGGTAGTCTCTTGTTGATATTTTCATTACTCCAATGCATGGTAGCCTTGTCATTATGGAAGGTAGTCTCTTGTTGATATTTTCATTAGTCCAATGGATGGTTGCCTTGTCATTATGGAAGGTAGTCTGTTGTCAAGATTTTTGTTACTCTAATGGATCCTAGCCTTGTCATTATGGAAGGTAGTCTGTTGTCGAGATTTTTGTTACTCTAATGGATTGTAGCCTTGTCATTATGGAAGGTAGTTTGTTGTCATGATTTTTATTACTCCAATGGATAGTAGCCTTGTCATTATGGAAGGTAGTCTGTTGTCGATATTTTGTTACTCCAATGGATGGTAGCCTTGTCATTATGGAAGGTAGTTTGTTGTCGAGATTTTTGTTACACTAATGGATGGTAGCCTTGTCATTATGGAAGGTAGTTTGTTGTCGAGATTTTTGTTACTCCAATGGATAATATCCTTGTCATTATGAAAGGTAGTCTGTTGTCGAGATTTTGTTACTCCAATGGATGGTAGCCTTGTCATTATGGAAGGTAGTCTATTGTCGAGATTTTTGTCACTCCAAAGGATGGTAGCCTTGTCATAATGGAAGGTAGTCTGTTGTCGATATTTTTGTTACTCCAATGGATGGTAGCCTTGTCATTATGGAAGGTAGACTATTGTCGATATTTTTGTCACTCCAATGGATGGTAGCCTTGTCATTATGGAAGGTAGTCTATTGTCGAGATTTTTGTCACTCCAATGGATGGTAGCCTTGTCATTATGGAAGGTAGTCTGTGAAGAAGTGAAAAACACAAGAAGGGGGGGTTGAATTGTAAAACTTAAAATAAATGCAATGAACACGATATTTTTATCCTGGTTCGTTTGATCTCAAACTACTCCAGTCCACCCGTCAAGGTGATTTTGCCTCTCTCCAACGAGGTCTTAATCCACTATATGCAACTGAATATTACAAACTGCTTTAACAACTGCTAAAGCCTTCTTGATGCAAACCATAACCCAGTTTGTCAAGGAAACACTTTCTTACAAAGAACAGAAATAGGTGTGTGAATGTTTTCTACAAAACAGTTTATCACAACTGTGATATTACACAACTTAAGCTTATTGAAACTAGATTGCTAAAATACTGAGTAAGGAAATATGAAGCGTTTAGCAAACTGAGAGAAGGAAGATGATGATTAGCTTTTAGGCGTGTAATATGATGTAGAGCATTAGCCAATTCAATCTTCATTGTCTTGTTTATATAGCACTGAATTTGTTGAACGTTGGAGCAATAATCTTGATTCAATGCCAATAACAAACTTTCCTTATTGAGCAGATCTTGTTTGGAATGATGCCGTTGGTAATAATTTGCTTTGAATGCACAGTACCGTTGCTACTTAAAGCGCGTTCTGGCTTGGGCTCATTCTGACTCTGCTTAAGTGTTGATGAACTGTTGTTGTCTTTATCAGAGTGTTGAGTGCAGTTCTGTTCATCAAGCTTCAGCATTCGCGTGAGTTGTTCTTCTGATTCTGGTATTCTGATATAGCAACTTCTGATGCTGATGTTAATTACCAATATTCTGATGCTGGTTGATTGTACCCTTGCTGATACCTATCAGAGTTTCTGCAAAACAGAAGGTAATATTTTAGGTAGCAAATAGTTCTTACATGAATCACATAATTAATATATCATTTCAGTTTGTTATCATCAAAACTTAAACTTAGGGTAGTAGATTCAAACTTTGTTCTAACAATCTCCCCCTTTTTGATGATGACAAAAATTAGATATTTTTAATTGAAAATAACGTGAAAAGTATCAGAGATAACTATATGATAAGATGTTATCAGAGTTAGAAGTTATCAAAGATAAGGGATAAAGAGATATGAGAGTTGAGATCAGAGATACTCCCCCTGAATTTGTAACTTCCCTTTTTAATTCCAAGAGTTCTTCAGGATCAGATCTTTATTGCCTTTCTTTGAACATCAAAATATCAGAGCTTTGACTATTAGAAGCTTTAGACCAGAATATCAGAGCAGAGCTTTATCAGAGTTTTGCTTTGGGTCAGAGTATCAGGACTTTGGTCTTTAGAGTATCAGAGAGCATTCTTGTACCTGTAGACTTAAGCAAAAGAGAAAACATTGAAAAATATCAGAGTTAGAATGTTTGAGACTTTTTGTCTCAGTAATCCGTTATTGAAAATATCATTCTTGTTCTCCCCCTTTTTGTCAGCAATCAAAAAGTGTAAGTGATGTGCTAAAACAATGAGAGCAGAAAAAATTGTCATATTAAAATAGTCAGAGCCAGACAAAACAGTACAAAAGATATGCAAAGAAAACATGAAAATAACATGAACGAAAATCTAAGATTGGGGAGGAAGGCGTGTGAACAGAGTCTCCAGCATTGCTTTAATCTGATCAGCAGTCTCAGTCTGCTTGTGCACCATGCTGACTACTGTGTCTATCTTGCTGTCCTGCACATCCATCCTTTCTTTCATCTTTTGATCATTTTCATCCATCCTTTGCTGCAGACGGAAATCATTCAACTTTAGCTCTTCCAGAGTCTGCCTGTCCAAGGCAGCTTGAGAAACATCAAAAGCAGGAAGCTTCTGAGAGCTTTCTACAACATCTTCAGCTTGACTGGCTTCAGCTTGAATAGTCTGATCTTCTTCTTGCTGCACCTTTGAAGCTGGACGCTTCTCAGACCATGGCTCACTATACAGAAGGAGCACGTCTTCTTTCAGCAGCTGACTTCCTACTTCGTTCAGAAGCTTGCTGAAGTTCTGCTGTGCTTGCTCATAATTGATGTCTTGCAATTTTAGAGCTTCAGCACGTACCCAAATTCTGAATCGTGTCCAGAGCTTGTCAGAGGTAGCTGGATCAATCATTCCAGGATAGACTTGCTTCAGAGAAGCAATCCACTGCTGCAAACCTGTTTCAAAATTCATAATGCCAGAGCCAACATCTGGATGTTTTGGTTTTGGAATGGCTATTTTATTTTTCAGATCAGCAAGACGGTCAAGGATTTTTAAATCTATGAAGGTCCGGCTGGGGTCTTCTGTGGTTTGTTTGGGAGCTGTTTGTTTGGGAGATGGAGTGGGAGAATCAGAGATAATGATTGGACTGTTTGGGGTTTTGGGAGTGTTTGGAGGGGTAGATTCTGGCGAGGATGGCAGCTGGGCCATTGTTACAGTTGTTCCACATGGCAGCTGGATTGCCAGAGGTTGTGGCTCAGAGGATTGAGGAGAATGAGGTTCAGGAGATAGAGAAGCTGGAGTTTCAGAATGATGAAACTCAGGTTGAGGTGATGGTGGATGAATTTCTGGTTGAGGAGAGGGAGAAGGAATTGCTGGTTGTGGAGAATGAAGAGGAATTTCTGGTTGTTCAGGAATATGTGGTTCTTCTGGAATGGGTGAGAGAGGTTGTTCTGGTTGAGGAGATGTGGCAATATCTGGTTCAATGTTTGGATTATTGGGATGGTGATCAGAAGCACGTTGATCAATGTTAGACAGAACTTTGTCAAGTGCTGATGTTGTTGAAATTGTTGGTTTGGGATGTTTGGTGCGGGGTCTTCTGAGTTGTAGTGCCTCAGAAGGGTCATCTTCTGGTTCGGTTTCATCTATAGTTGGGATGGGGATTGGGATTGCATGAGAAGCTGGAGTCGGAATTGATGTTGGAATAGCAGAAGAATTTAAATTAGAAGCAGCAGATAAATTACCTCTTTTCTTGGGTGTCTGCTGGGATGTTCCTTCTGAAGGGGCCTTCCTTTTCTTCGTCTTCTTCAGAGTAACTTCTGGTTGAGGTTGGTGCAGATCTTTGATATTCAACTTGGGATCTGTACCATCAGCCTTGCACGCGTCCAAGTATCTGAGAACCACCACTGGTTTAGATTCTATCTCAGAAAATAAAGGAAAGTCACTCAGTGGGACTCTTCTGCTGGTGATGTCAGCAGTAGGAGTAATGCTGGGTTCCTTTCTGATATTCTCTATTAACTTCATTTTCTTCAGATTCTTCGCGTTCAGAGGCTTGCCAATAATTGGTTCAATGGTGCTTAACTCTTGAGCTTCTATCAGGTGCTCTATCAGCCTATTCTCAGTCAGAATATCTGATATTAACCTTCCAAAGGGTATCCAATCCCTCTTTGTTCTTTCTTCTTCCCTGGTTTCCTTCACGCTTGTTCTGAGGTGATTTAACAGAAGATGAGCCAAGTTAATTTTTACCTTCTGATTGATAAAGTAGATCAGAAACTGCTGATCTATATTTATGTAATCAGGGGAACTAGTTGGCTTCCTATGATTAAAACACCCCAGAATGATCTTCGCCCAAACTCTGTGGTGATCCTTGAAATCTCTGATTTTGCTGCTGGGCACCCCATGGGTGAAAATCCTTTCGGCTATGACACCCACGTCAGAGCATCTTTCAGCCATATCAATAAAGCGGACGCCACCGCCGCTGTAACCAATCAACTTTGCTATGTGATCCTCAGTGATCACAATCTTCTTTCCCATTATGTAGGAGGTGACTTGATGCGTTGAAGCAAATGCATGAATCCAGAACTCCTTGACTAACATTGGGAATGTTGGTCCAACCAACCTGTCAAAATATCTCTCCCATTTATGTGCCCTAATTTCTTCTGTCAGGTCAAAACCATTCTCTTTCAGACTGCCAAAATCAATAATCAGTTCAGACAACACTTCAAGATTCTTCACTGGTGTAAGGAGTGTTCTGAATGGAACTTGGTACTCTTCAGAGGAAGCTTTCTTCTGAGAACCTGCAGAAGCACTGCTGGAGGTTGCCATGTTCACACTTAGGGTTTTTCTGAGAAAACTGAGAAAAAGGGTTTAAGGTTGAAAGAGATGAACACAGAGAAAATGCAGAAAATATTTTAGAGATAATGAGAAACTGTAAAAGATTAATGTGAGAAATTAACGTTCTTAAATAGATTTCAAAATATTTTGAAAGAGTAAACGGTTTCAAGAAAGAGAAATAAAATCATGATTACGTTTTAAAAACATGATTACTTTCATTTAATGATTGCTGATTTTGGGGGATTTGAGAAAGATACTTGAAACGGTTACCAGACATGTGTCTCAATGCACCCAATCAGCGTTTTGCCTTCTCAGAAGCGTGCACGCGTTCTGCTTCAGAGATTTGCTGATGATTGGATGACACTTGTTTGATTTAGTGATCAGCACGTCTATCCTTGAGCTGAAGCGCTCAGATCTTTAAGACTAGCATCTGATACAATCAGCATGTTCTATCTTTCTGAAAAGAGATTGATCAGAAGTTCACAGTAAAACAAATACATTCTAAAGATAAATATATGGAATTAAAACATTTTCACTCTGGGCAGATTTTCATGCTGAGATGTTTCAGAATGAAATTGAACCTATCTTCAGAAAGGGGTTTAGTGAAGATATCAGCCCATTGATGGTCTGTATCTATAAATTTTAAATTCAAAATTCCCTTCTAAATGTAGTCCTTAATGAAATGATGTTTTATTTCTATATGCTTAGCTCTAGAATGTAAAATAGGATTCTTACTTAAGCAAATATCAGAAGTATTGTCACAGAGTATAAGGATCTTACTCTCAAAAATCTGGAAGTCTTCAAGCTGACTTTTCATCCAGAGCATTTGTGTGATGCATCCTGCTGCTGCTATGTACTCAGCTTCTGCTGTTGATAGCGCAATTGTGGATTGCCTTTTGCTGGACCAAGAGATCAGATTTTCTCCCAGAAACTGGCAGCTTCCAGAAGTAGTTTTACGCTCTACTCTGTCTCCAGCAAAGTCAGCATCGCAGTAGCCTACTAAACTGTAATCATGGATTTTCTATAAAATAAACCCAGATTAGTAGTACCTTTCAGATACTTGAAAATTCGCTTAACAGCTGTAAAGTGAGATTCTCTAGGATCTGATTGGAATCTAGCACAAATACATACGCTCAATAATATATCAGGTCTTGAAGCTGTCAGATAAAGGAGAGAACCAATCATACCTCTCTAGACTTTCTGTTCTACCTTTTTGCTTACCTCTTCTCTTTCCAGAATGCACGTGGGATGCATTGGAATCTTTGATGGCTTACATTCTGAGAGGTCAAATTTCTTCAGAAGATCTCTGATGTATTTGCTCTGATGAATGTAAGTTCCCTCTGGAGTTTGATTGATCTGAATTCCTAGAAAGAATTTCAGTTCCCCCATGAGGCTCATCTCAAATTCTGCCTGCATACACTTAGCAAATTTTCTTCCAAGAGAAGGATTAGTAGAACCAAAAATAATATCATCAACATAAATTTGACAGACTAAGATGTCATTCTTAACTGACTTACAGAATAAGGTAGTGTCCACCTTCCCTCTGGTGAATTCATTTTCTAACAGAAAGTTACTTAGTCTTTCATACCAAGCTCTGGGAGCTTGTTTCAGACCATATAGTGACTTCTTTAGTTTGAAAACATGTTTTGGATGTTTTGTATTTTCAAAACCAGGGGGTTGGTGCACATAAACCTCTTCTTCTATAAAACCATTTAAGAATGCACTTTTGACATCCATCTGATGCAGAGTGATGCCTCTATTAACAGCAAATGAAATTAAAAGTCTGATAGATTCTAACCTGGCGACTGGAGCAAAGGTTTCTGTATAGTCTATCCCCTCTTGCTGACTATAACCTTGTGCAACCAGTCGTGCTTTGTTTCTGATGACTTCACCTTGTTCATTTAGCTTGTTTATGAACACCCATCTTGTTCCAATGACGTTGAATCCTTTTGGTCTGGGAACAAGATCCCATACTTCATTTCTGGTGAATTGATTCAGCTCTTCTTGCATTGCTAGAATCCAGTCATTATCCAGAAGTGCTTCATCAATAGAAGAAGGTTCAATCAGAGACACAAGTCCCATGAGGGTTTCTTCAGAGTTTCTGAAGCTTGCTCTTGTTCTGATTGGATCTTCCTTTCTTCCTAAGATAGTCTCTTCTGGGTGATCCAAGCTACTTCTGGGTAATCTCTTCTGAGGTTGATCAGCAGTTGTTGTAGGATTGCTAGCAGTGCTCCTTTCAGACGTTGAAGGAGTGTCTGTGTTGAGAGCTTCTGATGACTTGTCTTCAGAACCTGTAAATTCAATTTCCATACCTACAAAAACTTCATTCTGCTTTGACTTTTCAGAGTCAAGCTTATCATCAAAATGAACACTGATTGATTCTTCCACAATATGTGTTTCTGTATTGTATACTCTGTACTCTCTTGAGCGTTCAGAGTATCCTAACATAATACACTTCTTTGCTTTAGAGTCAAACTTGTTCAAATAATTCTTTGTATTTAACATAAAGCAGGTAAATCTAAAAGGATGAAAATATGAAATGTTGGGCTTTCTGTTCTTCCACAATTCATATGGAGTCTTTTCCAGAATAGGTCTTATTGAGATTCTATTATGAATGTAGCACGCTGTGTTTATTGCCTCTTCCCAGAAGATCTTAGCAACGTTTGTCTCATTGATCATGGTTCTGGCCATTTCATGCAATGTTCTGTTCTTTCGTTCTACAACTCCATTTTGTTGGGGAGTTCTAGGACAAGAGAAATCATGCAGAATGCCTCTGTCATTAAAGAATGACTCAAAATCTTTGTTTTCAAACTCTCCACCATGATCACTTCTGACTTTAATGATTCTAAGATCCTTTTCATTCTGAACTTGGTTACAGAAGGTAACAAACACAGAGTGTGACTCGTCCTTGTGTCTTAAGAACTTTACCCATGTCCATCTGCTATAGTCATCTACGATTACTAACCCATACTTCTTGCCACTGACTGAAGCAGTTTTAACTGGTCCAAATAAGTCAATGTGCAGAAGTTCTAATGGCTTAGAGGTAGAAACAACATTTTTAGATTTAAAAGAAGGTTTTGCAAACTTGCCTTTCTGACATGCTTCACACAGAGCATCTGAATTGAACTTCAAATTAGGAAGTCCTCTGACCAGATTGAGTTTGTTAATCTGAGATATTCTTCTCATACTAACATGCCCCAATCTTTTATGCCAGATCCACTGCTCGTTGTTAACAGACAGAAGACACTTTACATTATGACTTTTCAGTTCATGAAGTTTGATTTTGTAAATGTTGTTTTTCCTCTTTCCATTAAACAGGATAGTCCCATCTTTCTGACTAACAACTTTACATGATTTTTGATTAAAGATTATATCATAACCGTTATCACTTAATTGACTTATGGATAACAGATTATGCATTAATCCATCTACTAGCAGAACATTATTAATAGAGGGAAGATTTCCATTACCTACAGTTCCAAGGCCAATGATCTTTCCCCTCTGATTGCCTCCAAAGCCAATGTGGCCTCTAGGCTTAAGTTCCAGGCTTTGGAACATATGCCTTCTTCCCGTCATGTGTCGCGAGCAGCTAGAGTCCAGGTACCATGACTGGTTTTTCTGACTTGCTGCTAAAGATATCTGCAACATGTATTATTTTATCCTTAGGTACCCAGATTTTCTTGGGTCCTGATTTGTTAGATTTACCAAAACTCTGGTTGAATTTTGGTTTCAGAGTACTTATTGCTAGTGTATTTGATATCATGTGTGTGACCATACACAAATTGTGAATTCAGAGGTGTGTGTTTAATGGTTAAATCCATGACATTCTTTGGTGTAGGAACCTTACCTTGGTATCCTATTCCCTTATTGCCGTTTCTGCTAACTCCATAGATCATTGAAGCCATTTTGCTTCTATCTATGCTTTTAGCAAGGAACTTTTGGAAACTGTGATCATACTCCTTGATGATCTCATCAGCGTTGCTGGGAGTTTCAGAAATTGGTTCCTTTTGAGAGTTTTGTAAAGTATTTTCTAATTTTGAAATTTTAATTCTCAGCTCAGAATTCTCCAATTTAAGACTCTCAGTCTTATTAGAGTCAGATTCAAGATTCCTTTTCAGGTCTCTGAATTTAACTCTAATCTGCTGATACCCTTCCAGAATTTCATTAAGGCTTTCAGCAAGTTCAGCCTTGGTAAAATTGACAGCAAAGTTAGGAAATACCTCTTCAGTATCTGATTCTGAGTCTGATTCAGAAGCTTCACTATCTTCTGAAATGTTAGCCATGAGAGTTATGTTTGCTCTCTCATCATCTGATTCTGAGTCAGCTTCAGACGAGTCAGAGTCATCCCATGTAGCCATGAGACTTTTCTTCTTTTCTCTTCCAAACTTCTTTTTGGGCTTTTCCCTCTGAAGCTTTGAGCAGTCACTCTTGTAGTGTCCTTGCTCATTGCACTCATAGCAGATGATGTCCTTGGTGTTTGGCTTTCTGCTTCCTGAGGAGCCTTCAGATTTTCTGTATCCAGAGGAAGAATCTGTCCTTCTGTATCTGGAAGAAGACTCGTTCTGATCAGATCTTCTGGGATTCCTGAACTTTCTTTGTCTCTGCTTCCACAATTGATTCACTCTTCTGGAGAGGAGGGAGAGTTCGTCTTCTTCTGATGAGGATCCATCAGATGTTTCTTCAACTGCCTGCAAAACTTTAGACTCAGATTTTTTGTTAGATTTTAATGCTAAAGGCTTACCTTGCTTCTGGGGTTCATCAGCTTCTAGCTCTATCTCATGACTTCTGAGGGAGCTGATAAGTTCCTCCATAGAAATTTTGTTGAGATCTTTTGCTAGCTTCAGAGCTGTAACCATTGGCCTCCACTGCTTGGGTAAGCTTCTGATGATTTTCTTGACGTGATCAGCAGTAGAGTAACCTTTGTCCAGAACCTTGAGACCAGCTACCAGAATAATCAGCAGTAGAGTAACCTTTGTCCAGAGCTGTAACCATTGGCCTCCACTACTTGGGTAAGCTTCTGATGATTTTCTTGACGTGATTCACTTTCTTCCATTTTGAACGCCTCATACTTCTGAATGAGCGCCATAGCTTTAGTTTCTTTGACCTGAACGTTGCCCTCATGCATCATTCTAAGTGAGTCAAACATGTTCTTTGTTGTGTCTCTGTTGGAGATCTTTTCATATTCAGCATACGAGATGGCGCTGAGAAGGATGGTTCTGGCCTTGTGGTGATTCTTGAAGTCACGCTTTTGTTGGTCAGACATTGTTTTCCTATCAATCTTCTGACCGCTTGCATTCACAGGGTGCGTGTATCCATCTGTCACCATGTCCCACAGATCAGCATCATGTGCTAGAAAGAAGCTTTCAATTCTGTCTTTCCAGTAATCAAAATTTTCTCCATCAAAGACTGGAGGTTTGCCGCTGAATCTGTCTTTGTCCTCATGGTTGTCATTGCTGGTGTGAGAATAATTTCCTGCCATTGTGTTTTTCTGACACTGGATCTTGTACTGACACGGTTAAGTGTTTTAGCTCAGAACCAGGCGCTCTAATGCCAATTGAAGAAGTGAAAAACACAAGAAGGGGGGGGGGTTCAATTGTAAAACTGAAAATCAATGCAATGAACACGATATTTTTATCCTGGTTCGTTTGATCTCAAACTACTCCAGTCCACCCGTCAAGGTGATTTCGCCTCTCTCCAACGAGGTCTTAATCCACTATATTCAACTGAATATTACAAACTGCATTAACAACTGCTAAAGCCTTCTTGATGCAAACCACAACCCGGTTTGTCAAGGAAACACTTTCTTACAAAGAAGATAAATAGGTGTGTGAATGTTTTCTACAAAATAGTTTATCACAACTGTGATATTACACAACTTAAGCTTATTGAAACTAGATTGCTAAAATACTGAGTAAGGAAATATGAAGCGTTTAGCAAACTTAGAGAAGGAAGATGATGATTAGCTTTTAGGCGTGTAATATGATGTAGAGCATTAGCCAATTCAATCTTCATTGTCTTGTTTATATAGCACTGAATTTGTTGAACATTGGAGCAATAATCTTGATTCAATGCCAATAACAAACTTTCCTTATTGAGCAGATCTTGTCTGGAATGATACCGTTGGTAATAATTCGCTTTGAATGCACAATACTGTTGCTACTTAAAGCGTGTTCTGGCTTGGGCTCATTCTGACTCTGCTTAAGTGCTGATGAACTGTTGTTGTCTTTATCAGAGTGTTGAGCGCAGTTTTGTTCATCAAGCTTCAGCATTTGCGTGAGTTGTTCTTCTGATTCTGGTATTCTGATATAGCAACTTCTGATGCTGATGTTAATAACCAATATTCTGATGCTGATTGAGTGTACTCTTGCTGATACCTATCAGAGATTCTGCAAAACAGAAGGTAATATTTTAGGTAGCAAATAGTTCTTACATGAATCACATAATTAATATATCATTTCATTTTGTTATCATCAAAACTTAAACTTAGGGTAGTAGATTCAAACTTTGTTCTAATAGTCTGTTGGCGAGATATTTGTTACTCCAATGGATGGTAGCCTTGTCATTATGGAAGGTAGTCTCTTGTTGATATTTTCATTTCTCTAACGCATGGTAGCCTTCTCATTATGGAAGGTAGTCTCTTGTTTATATTTTCATTACTCCAATGGATGGTAGCCTTGTCATTATAGAAGGTAGTCTGTTGTCGAGATTTTTGTTACTCCAATCGATGGTAGCCTTGTCATTGTGGTAGGTAGTCTCTTGTTGATATTTTCGTTACTCCAGTGGATGGTAGCCATGTCATTATGGAAGGTAGTTTGTTGTCGAGATTTTTATTACTCCAATGGATAGTAGCCTTGTCATTATGGAAGGTTGTTTGTTGTCAAGATTTTGTTACTCCAATGGATGGTAGCCTTGTCATTATGGAAGGTAGTCTATTGTCGAGATTTTTGTCACTCCAAAGGATGGTAGCCTTGTCATTATGGAAGGTATTTTGTTGTCGATATTTTTGTTACTCCAATGGAAAGTAGCCTTGTCATTATGGAAGGTAGTCTATTGTCGAGATTTTTGTAACTCCAATGGATGTTAGCCTTGTTATTATGGAAGTTAGGCTGTTGCCGAGATTTTTGTTACTCCAATGGATGGTAGCCTTGTCATTATGGAAGGTAGTCTCTTGTTGATATTTTCATTACTCCAATGGATGGTTGCCTTGTCATTATGGAAGGTAGTCTGTTGTCGAGATTTTTGTTACTCTAATGGATCCTAGCCTTGTCATTATGGAAGGTAGTCTGTTGTCGAGATTTTTGTTACTCTAATGGATGGTAGCCTTGTCATTATGGAAGGTAGTTTGTTGTCATGATTTGTATTACTCCAATGGATAGTAGCCTTGTCATTATGGAAGGTAGTCTGTTGTCGAGATTTTGTTACTCCAATGGATGGTAGCCTTGTCATTATGGAAGGTAGTCTGTTGAAGAGATTTTTGTTACTCTAATGGATGGTAGCCTTGTCATTATGGAAGGTAGTCTGTTGTCGAGATTTTGTTACTCTAATGGATGGTAGCCATGTCATTACGGAAGGTAGTCTATTGTCAAATTTTTGTCACTCTAAAGGATGGTAGCCTTGTCATTATGGAAGGTAGTCTGTTTTCGATATTTTTGTTACTCCAATGGATGGTAGCCTTGTCATTATGGAAGGTAGTCTATTGTTGATATTTTTGTCACTCCAATGGATGGTAGCTTTGTCATTATGGAAGGTAGTCTATTGTCGAGATTTTTGTCACTCCAATGAATGGTAGCCTTGTCATTATGGTAGGTAGTCTGTTGGCGAGATATCTGTTACTCCAATGGATGGTAGCCTTGTCATTATGGAAGGTAGTCTCTTGTTGATATTTTCATTTCTCTAATGCATGGTAGCCTTCTCATTATGGAAGGTAGTCTCTTGTTGATATTTTCATTACTTCAATGGATGGTAGCCTTGTCATTATAGAAGGTAGTCTGTTGTCGAGATTTTTGTTACTCCAATGGATGGTAGCCTTGTCATTATGGAAGGTAGTCTCTTGTTGATATTTTCGTTACTCCAGTGGATGGTAGCCATGTCATTATGGAAGGTAGTTTGTTGTCGAGTTTTTTATTACTCCAATGGATAGTAGCCTTATCATTATGGAAGGTAGTTTGTTGTCGAGATTTTGTTACTCCAATGGATGGTAGCCTTGTCATTATGGAAGGTAGTCTATTGTCGAGATTTTTATCACTCCAAAGGATGGTAGCCTTGTCATTATGGAAGGTAGTTTGTTGTCGATATTGTTGTTACTCCAATGGATGGTAGCCTTGTCATTATGGAAGGTAGTCTATTGTCGAGATTTTTGTCACTCCAATGGATGGTAGCCTTGTCATTATGGAAGGTAGTCTGTTGGCGAGATATTTGTTACTCCAATGGATGGTAGCCTTGTCATTATGAAAGGTAGTCTCTTGTTGATATTTTCATTACTCCAATGCATGGTAGCCTTGTCATTATGGAAGGTAGTCTCTTGTTGATATTTTCATTACTCCAATGGATGGTTGCCTTGTCATTATGGAAGGTAGTCTGTTGTCGAGATTTTTGTTACTCTAATGGATCCTAGCCTTGTCATTATGAAAGGTAGTCTATTGTCTAGATTTTTGTTACTCTAATGGATGGTAGCCTTGTCATTATGGAAGGTAGTTTGTTGTCATGATTTTTATTACTCCAATGGATAGTAGCCTTGTCATTATAGAAGGTAGTCTGTTGTCGAGATTTAATTTATTCCAATGGATGGTAGCTTTGTCACTACGAAAGGTAGTCTGTTTTCGATATTTTTGTTACCCCAATGGATGTAGCATTGTCTTTATGGAAGGTAGACTGTTGTCTAGATTTTTGTTACTCCAATGAATGGTAGCCTTGTCATTATGGAAGGTAGTCTGTCTTTGAGATTTCTGTTACTCCAATGGATTGTAGCCTTGTCATTATGGAAGGTAGTATTTTGTTGAGATTTTTGTTACTCCAATGGATGATAGCCTTGTCATTATGAAAGGTTGTCTGTTGTCGAGAGTTTTGTTACTCTAATGGATGGTAGCCTTGTCATTATGGAAGATATTTTTTGGTCGATATTTTTGTTGCTCCAATGGATGGTAGCCTTGTCATTATGGAAAGTAGTTTGTTGTCGAGATTTTTGTTAACCCAATGGATGGTAGCCTTGTCATTATGGAAGGTAGTCCGTTGTCCTGATTTTTGTTACTCTAATGAATGGTAGCCTTGTCAATATGGAAGGTAGTCAATTGTTGAGATTTAATTTATTCCAATGGATGGTAGCTTTGTCACTATGAAAGGTAGTCTGTTTTCGATATTTTTGTTACCCCAATGGATGTAGCGTTGTCATTATGGAAGGTAGTCTGTTGTCTGGATTTTTGTTACTCCAATGAATGGTAGCATTGTCATTATGGAAGGTAGTTTGTCGTTGAGATTTCTGTTACTCCAATGGATTGTAGCCTTGTCATAATGGAAGGTAGTTTGTTCTTCAAATTTTTCTTACTCCAATGGATGGTAGCCTTGTGATTATGGAAGGTAGACTGATGTCGAGATTTTTGTTATTCCATTGGATGGTAGCCTTGTCATTATGGAAGGTAGTCTGTTGTCGAGATTTTTTTTATTCCAATGGATGGTAACCTTGTCATTATGGAAGGTAGTATTTTTTTGAGATTTTTGTTACTCCAATGGATGATAGCCTTGTCATTATGGAAGGTAGTCTGTTGTCGAGATTTTTTTTACTCCAATGGATGGTAGACTTGTCATTATGGAAGGTTGTCTGTTGTCGAGATTTTGTTTACTCAAATGGATGGTAGCCTTGTCATTATTGAAGGTAGTCTGTTGTCGATATCTTTTTTATTCCAATGGATGATAGTCTTGATGTTATGCAAGGTATTATGTTGTTTAGATTTTTGTTACTCCAATGGATGGTAGCCTTGTCATTATAGAAGATAGTCTGTTGTCGAGATTTTTGTTACTTCAATTGATGGTAGCCCTGTCATTAGGGAATGTAATCTGTTGTCAAGATTTTTGTTACTCCAATGGATGGTAGCCTTATCATTATGGAAGGTAGTATGTCGTTAATATTTCTATTACTCTAATGGATTGTAGCCTTGTAATTATGGAAGGTAGTTTGTTGTTCATATTTTTGTTACTCCAAAGGATGGTAGCCTTTTCATTATGGAAGGTATCCATTGTCGAGATTTTTGTTATTCCAATGGATGGTATCCTTCTCTTTATTGAAGGTAGTTTTTTGAAGAGATTTTTGTTACTCCAATGGATGGTATCCTTGCCATTATGGAAGGTACTCTATTGTCGAAATTTTTGTTACTCCAATGGATGACAGCCTTTTCATTATGCAAGGTAGTTGGTTGTTCAGATTTTTCTTACTCCATTGGATGGTAGCCTTGTCATTATGGAAGGTAGTCTATTATCGAGATTTTTGTTATTCCAATTGATGGTAGCCTTGTCATTATGGAAGGTAGTTTGTTGTCGAGATTTTTGTTGCTCCAATGGATGGTAGCCTTGTCATTATGGAAGGTAGTTTGTTGTCGAAATTTTTGTTACCCCAATGGATGGTAGCCTTGTCATTATGGAAGGTAGTTCGTTGTCCTGATTTTTGTTACTCCAATGAATGGTAGCCTTGTCAATATGGAAGGTAGTCGATTGTCGAGATTTAATTTATTCCAATGGATGGTAGCCTTGAGACAATGAAAGATAGTCTGTTTTCGATATTTTTGTTACCCCAATGGATGGTAGCCTTGTCATTATGGAAGGTAGTCTGTCGTTGAGATTTCTGTTACTCCAATGGATTGTAGCCTTGTCATTATGGAAGGTAGTTTGTTCTTCAAATTCTTGTTACTCCAATGGATGCTAGCCTTGTCATTTTGAAAGGTAGTCTGTTGTCGAGAATTTTTTTACTCAAATGGATGGTAGCCTTGTCATTATTGAGGGTAGTTTATTGTCGATATCTTTGTTACTCCAATGGATGATAGCCTTGATGTTATGGAAGGTAGTATGTTGTGGAGATTTTTGTTAGTCCAATGGATGGTAGCCTTGTCATTATAGAAGGTAGTCTGTTGTCGAGATTTTTGTTACTCCAATTGATGGTAGCCCTGTCATTAGGGAAGGTAATCTGTTGTCGAGATTTTTGTTACTCCAATGAATGCTAGCCTTATCATTATGGAAGGTAGTATGTCGTTGAGATTTTTGTTACTCCAATGGATCGTAGCCTTGTCATTAGGCAAGGTAGTTTGTTGTTCATATTTTTGTTACTCCAAAGGATGGTAGCCTTTTCATTATGGAAGGTAGTCTATTATCGAGATTTTTGTTATTCCAATGGATGGTATCCCTCTCTTTATGGAAGGTAGTTTGTTGTCTAGATTTTTTTATTCCATTGTATGGTAACCTTGTCATTATGAAAGGTAGTATTTTGTTGAGATTTTTGTTACTCCAATGGATGATAGCCTTGTCATTATGGAAGGTTGTCTATTGTCGAGATTTTTGTTACTCCAATGGATGGTAGCCTTGTCATTATGGAAGGTCGTCTGTTTTCGAGATTTTGTTTACTCAAATGGATGGTAGCCTTGTCATTATTGAAGGTAGTCTTTTGTCGATATCTTTGTTACTCCAATGGATGATAGCCTTGATGTTATGGAAGGTAGTATGTTGTTGAGATTTTTGTTACTCCAATGGATGGTAGCCTTGTCATTATAGAAGGTAGTCTGTTGTCGAGATTTTTGTTACTCCAATTGATGGTAGCCCTGTCATTAGGGAAGGTAATTTGTTGTCGATCATTTTGTTACTCCAATGGATGGTATCCTTATCATTATGGAAGGTAGTATGTCGTTGAGATTTCTATTACTCCAATGGATTGTAGCCTTGTCATTATGGAAGGTAGTTTGTTGTTCATATTTTTGTTACTCCAAAGGATGGTAGCCTTTTCATTATGGAAGGTAGTCTGTTGTCGAGATTTTTGTTATTCCAATGGATGGTATCCTTCTCTTTATGGAAGGTAGTTTTTTGTCGAGATTTTTGTTATTCCAATGGATGGTATCCTTGCCATTATGGAAGGTAGTCGGTTGTTCAGATTTTTGTTACTTCAATAGATGGTATCCTTGTCATTATGGAAGGTACTCTATTGTCGAAATTTTTGTTACTCCAATGGATGCTAGCCTTGTCATTATGCAAGGTAGTCGGTTGTTCTGATTTTTCTTATTCCAATGGATGGTAGCCTTGTCATTTTTGGAAGGTAGTGTATTGTCGAGATTTTTGTTATTCCAATTGATGGAAGCCTTGTAATTATGGAAGGTAGTTTTTTGTCGAGATTTTTGTTGCTCCAATGGATGGTAGCCATGTCATTATGGAAGGTAGTTTGTTGTCGAGATTTTTGTTACCACAATGGATGGTAGCCTTGTCATTATGGAAGGTATTCTGTTGTAGAGATTTTTGTTACTCCAATGAATGGTAGCCTTGTCAATATGGAAGGTAGTCGATTGTCGAGATTTAATTTATTCCAATGGATGGTAGCCTTGTCACTACGAAAGGTAGTCTGTTGTCGATATATTTGTTACCCCAATGGATGTAGCATTGTCATTATGAAAGGTAGTCTGTTGTCGAGATTTTTGTTACTCCAATGAATGGTAGCCTTGCCATTATGAAAGGTAGTCTGTCATTGAGATTTCTGTTACTCCAATGGATTGTAGCCTTGTCATTATGGAAGGTAGTTTGTTCTTCAAATTTTTATTACTCCAATGGATGGTAGCCTTGTGATTATTGAAGGTAGACTGATGTCGAGATTTTTGTTATTCCATTGGATGGTAGCCTTGTCATTATGGAAGGTAGTCTGTTTTCGAGATTTTTTTTATTTCAATGGACGGTTCCTTGTCATTTTGGAAGGTACTTTATTGTCGAAATTTTTGTTACTCCAATGGATGGTAGCCTTGTCATTATGCAAGGTAGTCGGTTGTTCTGATTTTTCTTATTCCAATGGATGGTAGCCTTGTCAATATGGAAGGTAGTCTATTGTCGAGATTTTTTTTATTCCAATTGATGGTAGCCCTGTCATTATGGAAGGTAGTTTTTTGTCGAGATTTTTGTTGTTTCAATGGATGGTAGCCATGTCATTATGGAAGGTAGTTTGTTGTCGAGATTTTTCTTACCCCAATGGATGGTAGCCTTGTCATTATGGAAGGTAGTCTGTTGTCGAGATTTTTGTTACTCCAATGAATGGTAGCCTTGTCAATATGGAAGGTAGTCGATTGTCGAGATTTAATTTATTCCAATGGATGGTAGCCTTGTCACTACGAAAGATAGTCTGTTTTCGATAATTTTGTTACCCCAATGGATGTAGCATTGTCATTATGGAAGGTAGTCTGTTGTCGAGATTTTTTTTACTCAAATGGATGGTAGCCTTGTCATTATTGAAGGTAGTCTGTTGTCGAGATTTTGTTTACTCAAATGGATGGTAGCCTTGTCATTATTGAAGGTAGTCTGTTGTCGATATCTTTTTTATTCCAATGGATGATAGCCTTGATGTTATGGAAGGTATTATGTTGTTTAGATTTTTGTTACTCCAATGGATGGTAGCCTTGTCATTATAGAAGATAGTCTGTTGTCGAGATTTTTGTTACTTCAATTGATGGTAGCCCTGTAATTAGGGAATGTAATCTGTTGTCAAGATTTTTGTTACTCCAATGGATGGTAGCCTTATCATTATGGAAGGTAGTATGTCGTTAATATTTCTATTACTCTAATGGATTGTAGCCTTGTAATTATGGAAGGTAGTTTGTTGTTCATATTTTTGTTACTCCAAAGGATGGTAGCCTTTTCATTATGGAAGGTATCCATTGTCGAGATTTTTGTTATTCCAATGGATGGTATCCTTCTCTTTATTGAAGGTAGTTTTTTGAAGAGATTTTTGTTACTCCAATGGATGGTATCCTTGCCATTATGGAAGGTACTCTATTGTCGAAATTTTTGTTACTCCAATGGATGACAGCCTTGTCATTATGCAAGGTAGTGGGTTGTTCAGATTTTTCTTACTCCATTGGATGGTAGCCTTGT
Source organism: Vicia faba (assembly GCA_948472305.1). Taxonomy (NCBI): domain Eukaryota; kingdom Viridiplantae; phylum Streptophyta; class Magnoliopsida; order Fabales; family Fabaceae; genus Vicia; species Vicia faba. The sequence continues at coordinate 561,480,476 of OX451739.1, forward strand.
CATTATGGAAGGTAGTCTATTATCGAGATTTTTGTTATTCCAATTGATGGTAGCCTTGTCATTATGGAAGGTAGTTTGTTGTCGAGATTTTTGTTGCTCCAACGGATGGTAGCCTTGTCATTATGGAAGGTAGTTTGTTGTCGAAATTTTTGTTACCCCAATGGATGGTAGCCTTGTCATTATGGAAGGTAGTCCGTTGTCCTGATTTTTGTTACTCCAATGAATGGTAGCCTTGTCAATATGGAAGGTAGTCGATTGTCGAGATTTAATTTATTCCAATGGCTGGTAGCCTTGTGACAATGAAAGATAGTCTGTTTTCGATATTTTTGTTACCCCAATGGATGGTAGCCTTGTCATTATGGAAGGTAGTCTGTCGTTGAGATTTCTGTTACTCCAATGGATTGTAGCCTTGTCATTATGGAAGGTAGTTTGTTCTTCAAATTCTTGTTACTCCAATTGATGCTAGCCATGTCATTTTGAAAGGTAGTCTGTTGTCGAGAATTTTTTTACTCAAATGGATGGTAGCCTTGTCATTATTGAGGGTAGTTTATTGTCGATATCTTTGTTACTCCAATGGATGATAGCCTTGATTTTATGGAAGGTAGTATGTTGTGGAGATTTTTGTTAGTCCAATGGATGGTAGCCTTGTCATTATAGAAGGTAGTCTGTTGTCGAGATTTTTGTTACTCCAATTGATGGTAGCCCTGTCATTAGGGAAGGTAATCTGTTGTCGAGATTTTTGTTACTCCAATGAATGCTAGCCTTATCATTATGGAAGGTAGTATGTCATTGAGATTTTTGTTACTCCAATGGATCGTAGCCTTGTCATTATGCAAGGTAGTTTGTTGTTCATATTTTTGTTACTCCAAAGGATGGTAGCCTTTTCATTATGGAAGGTAGTCTATTATCGAGATTTTTGTTATTCCAATGGATGGTATCCCTCTCTTCATGGAAGGTAGTTTCTTGTCTAGATTTTTTTATTCCAATGTATGGTAACCTTGTCATTATGGAAGGTAGTATTTTGTTGAGATTTTTGTTACTCCAATGGATGATAGCCTTGTCATTATGGAAGGTTGTCTGTTGTCGAGATTTTTGTTACTCCAATGGATGGTAGCCTTGTCATTATGGAAGGTCGTCTGTTTTCGAGATTTTGTTTAATCAAATGGATGGTAGCCTTGTCATTATTGAAGGTAGTCTTTTATCGATATCTTTGTTACTCCAATGGATGATAGCCTTGATGTTATGGAAGGTAGTATGTTGTTGAGATTTTTGTTACTCCAATGGATGGTAGCCTTGTCATTATAGAAGGTAGTCTGTTGTCGAGATTTTTGTTACTCCAATTGATGGTAGCCCTGTCATTAGGGAAGGTAATTTGTTGTCGATCATTTTGTTACTCCAATGGATGGTAGCCTTATCATTATGGAAGGTAGTATGTCATTGAGATTTCTATTACTCCAATGGATTGTAGCCTTGTCATTATGGAAGGTAGTTTGTTGTTCATATTTTTGTTACTCCAAAGGATGGTAGCCTTTTCATTATGGAAGGTAGTCTATTGTCGAGATTTTTGTTATTCCAATGGATGGTATCCTTCTCTTTATGGAAGGTAGTTTTTTGTCGAGATTTTTGTTATTCCAATGGATGGTATCCTTGCCATTATGGAAGGTAGTCGATTGTTCAGATTATTGTTACTTCAATAGATGGTATCCTTGTCATTATGGAAGGTACTCTATTGTCGAAATTTTTGTTACTCCAATGGATGCTAGCCTTGTCATTATGCAAGGTAGTCGGTTGTTCTGATTTTTCTTATTCCAATGGATGGTAGCCTTGTCATTTTTGTAAGGTAGTGTATTGTCGAGATTTTTGTTATTCCAATTGATGGTAGCCTTGTAATTATGGAAGGTAGTTTTTTGTCGAGATTTTTGTTGCTCCAATGGATGGTAGCCATGTCATTATGGAAGGTAGTTTGTTGTCGAGATTTTTGTTACCCCAATGGATGGTAGCCTTGTCATTATGGAAGGTAGTCTGTTGTCGAGATTTTTGTTACTCCAATGAATGGTAGCCTTGTCAATATGGAAGGTAGTCGATTGTCGAGATTTAATTTATTCCAATGGATGGTAGCCTTGTCACTACGAAAGGTAGTCTGTTGTCGATATATTTGTTACCCCAATGGATGTAGCATTGTCATTATGAAAGGTAGTCTGTTGTCGAGATTTTTGTTACTCCAATGAATGGTAGCCTTGCCATTATGGAAGGTAGTCTGTCATTGAGATTTCTGTTACTCCAATGGATTGTAGCCTTGTCATTATGGAAGGTAGTTTGTTCTTCAAATTTTTGTTACTCCAATGGATGGTAGCCTTGTGATTATGGAAGGTAGACTGATGTCGAGATTTTTGTTATTCCATTGGATGGTAGCCTTGTCATTATGGAAGGTAGTCTATTGTCGAGATTTTTGTTACTCCAATTGATGGTAGCCCTGTCATTAGGGAAGGTAATCTGTTGTCGAGATTTTTGTTACTCCAATGAATGCTAGCCTTATCATTATGGAAGGTAGTATGTCGTTGAGATTTTTGTTACTCCAATGGATCGTAGCCTTGTCATTATGCAAGGTAGTTTGTTGTTCATATTTTTGTTACTCCAAAGGATGGTAGCCTTTTCATTTTGGAAGGTAGTCTATTATCGAGATTTTTGTTATTCCAATGGATGGTATCCCTCTCTTTATGGAAGGTAGTTTGTTGTCTAGATTTTTTTATTCCAATGTATGGTAACCTTGTCATTATGGAAGGTAGTATTTTGTTGAGATTTTTGTTACTCCAATGGATGATAGCTTTGTCATTATGGAAGGTTGTCTGTTGTCGAGATTTTTGTTACTCCAATGGATGGTAGCCTTGTCATTATGGAAGGTCGTCTGTTTTCGAGATTTTGTTTACTCAAATGGATGGTAGCCTTGTCATTATTGAAGGTAGTCTTTTATCGATATCTTTGTTACTCCAATGGATGATAGCCTTGATGTTATGGAAGGTAGTATGTTGTGGAGATTTTTGTTAGTCCAATGGATGGTAGCCTTGTCATTATAGAAGGTAGTCTGTTGTCGAGATTTTTGTTACTCCATTTGATGGTAGCCCTGTCATTAGGGAAGGTAATCTGTTGTCGATCATTTTGTTACTCCAATGGATGGTAGCCTTATCATTATGGAAGGTAGTATGTCATTGAGATTTCTATTACTCCAATGGATTGTAGCCTTGTCATTATGGAAGGTAGTTTGTTGTTCATATTTTTGTTACTCCAAAGGATAGTAGCCTTTTCATTATGGAAGGTAGTCTATTGTCGAAATTTTTGTTATTCCAATGGATGGTATCCTTCTCTTTATGGAAGGTAGTTTTTTGTCGAGATTTTTGTTATTCCAATGGATGCTATCCTTGCCATTATGGAAGGTAGTCGATTGTTCAGATTTTTGTTACTTCAATAGATGGTATCCTTGTCATTATGGAAGGTACTCTATTGTCGAAATTTTTGTTACTCCAATGGATGCTAGCCTTGTCATTATGCAAGGTAGTCGGTTGTTCTGATTTTTCTTATTCCAATGGATGGTAGCCTTGTCATTTTTGTAAGGTAGTGTATTGTCGAGATTTTTGTTATTCCAATTGATGGTAGCCTTGTAATTATGGAAGGTAGTTTTTTGTCGAGATTTTTGTTGCTCCAATGGATGGTAGCCATGTCATTATGGAAGGTAGTTTGTTGTCGAGTTTTTTGTTACCCCAATGGATGGTAGCCTTGTCATTATGGAAGGTAGTCTATTGTCGAGATTTTTGTTACTCCAATGAATGGTAGCCTTGTCAATATGGAAGGTAGTCGATTGTCGAGATTTAATTTATTCCAATGGATGGTAGCCTTGTCACTACGAAAGGTAGTCTGTTGTCGATATATTTGTTACCCCAATGGATGTAGCATTGTCATTATGAAAGGTAGTCTGTTGTCGAGATTTTTGTTACTCCAATGAATGGTAGCCTTGCCATTATGGAAGGTAGTCTGTCATTGAGATTTCTGTTACTCCAATGGATTGTAGCCTTGTCATTATGGAAGGTAGTTTGTTCTTCAAATTTTTGTTACTCCAATGGATGGTAGCCTTGTGATTATGGAAGGTAGACTGATGTCGAGATTTTTGTTATTCCATTGGATGGTAGCCTTGTCATTATGGAAGGTAGTCTGTTGTCGAGATTTTTTTTATTTCAATGGACGGTTCCTTGTCATTATGGAAGGTACTTTATTGTCGAAATTTTTGTTACTCCAATGGATGGTATCCTTGTCATTATGCAAGGTAGTCGGTTGTTCTGATTTTTCTTATTCCAATGGATGGTAGCCTTGTCAATATGGAAGGTAGTCTATTGTCGAGATTTTTTTTATTCCAATTGATGGTAGCCCTGTCATTATGGAAGGTAGTTTTTTGTCGAGATTTTTGTTATTTCAATGGATGGTAGCCATGTCATTATGGAAGGTAGTTTGTTGTCGAGATTTTTCTTACCCCAATGGATGGTAGCCTTGTCATTATGGAAGGTAGTCTGTTGTCGAGATTTAATTTATTCCAATGGATGGTAGCCTTGTCACTACGAAAGATAGTCTGTTTTCGATAATTTTGTTACCCCAATGGATGTAGCATTGTCATTATGGAAGGTAGTCTGTTGTCGAGATTTTTTTTACTCAAATGGATGGTAGCCTTGTCATTATTGAGGGTAGTCTATTGTCGATATCTTTGTTACTCCAATGGATGATAGCCTTGATGTTATGGAAGGTAGTATGTTGTGGAGATTTTTGTTAGTCCAATGGATGGTAGCCTTGTCATTATAGAAGGTAGTCTGTTGTCGAGATTTTTGTTACTCCAATTGATGGTAGCCCTGTCATTAGGGAAGGTAATCTGTTGTCGAGATTTTTGTTACTCCAATGGATGGTAGCCTTATCATTATGGAAGGTAGTATGTCGTTGAGATTTCTATTACTCCAATGGATTGTAGCCTTGTCATTATGGAAGGTAGTTTGTTGTTCATATTTTTGTTACTCCAAAGGATGGTAGCCTTTTCATTATGGAAGGTAGTCTATTGTTGAGATTTTTGTTATTCCAATGGATGGTATCCTTCTCTTTATGGAAGGTAGTTTTTTGTCGAGATTTTTGTTATTCCAATGGATGGTATCCTTGCCATTATGGAAGGTAGTCGGTTGTTCAGATTTTTGTTACTTCAATAGATGGTATCCTTGTCATTATGGAAGGTACTCTATTGTCGAAATTTTTGTTACTCCAATGGATGCTAGCCTTGTCATTATGCAAGGTAGTCGGTTGTTCTGATTTTTCTTATTCCAATGGATGGTAGCCTTGTCATTTTTGGAAGGTAGTGTATTGTCGAGATTTTTGTTATTCCAATTGATGGTAGCCTTGTAATTATGGAAGGTAGTTTTTTGTCGAGATTTTTGTTGCTCCAATGGATGGTAGCCATGTCATTATGGAAGGTAGTTTGTTGTCGAGATTTTTGTTACCCCAATGGATGGTAGCCTTGTCATTATGGAAGGTAGTCTGTTGTCGAGATTTTTGTTACTCCAATGAATGGTAGCCTTGTCAATATGGAAGGTAGTCGATTGTCGAGATTTAATTTATTCCAATGGATGGTAGCCTTGTCACTACGAAAGGTAGTCTGTTGTCGATATATTTGTTACCCCAATGGATGTAGCATTGTCATTATGGAAGGTAGTCTATTGTCGAGATTTTTTTATTCCAATTGATGGTAGCCCTGTCATTATGGAAGGTAGTTTTTTGTCGAGATTTTTGTTGTTTCAATGGATGGTAGCCATGTCATTATGGAAGGTAGTTTGTTGTCGAGATTTTTCTTACCCCAATGGATGGTAGCCTTGTCATTATGGAAGGTAGTCTATTGTCGAGATTTTTGTTACTCCAATGAATGGTAGCCTTGTCAATATGGAAGGTAGTCGATTGTCGAGATTTAATTTATTCCAATGGATGGTAGCCTTGTCACTACGAAAGATAGTCTGTTTTCGATAATTTTGTTACCCCAATGGATGTAGCATTGTCATTATGGAAGGTAGTCTGTTGTCGAGATTTTTTTTACTCAAATGGATGGTAGCCTTGTCATTATTGAGGGTAGTCTATTGTCGATATCTTTGTTACTCCAATGGATGATAGCCTTGATGTTATGGAAGGTAGTATGTTGTGGAGATTTTTGTTAGTCCAATGGATGGTAGCCTTGTTATTATAGAAGGTAGTCTGTTGTCGAGATTTTTGTTACTCCAATTGATGGTAGCCCTGTCATTAGGGAAGGTAATCTGTTGTTGAGATTTTTTTTACTCCAATGAATGCTAGCCTTATCATTATGGAAGGTAGTATGTCGTTGAGATTTCTGTTACTCCAATGGATCGTAGCCTTGTCATTATGCAAGGTAGTTTGTTGTTCATATTTTTGTTACTCCAAAGGATGGTAGCCTTTTCATTATGGAAGGTAGTCTATTATCGAGATTTTTGTTATTCCAATGGATGGTATCCTTCTCTTTATGGAAGGTAGTTTGTTGTCTAGATTTTTATATTCCAATGTATGGTAACCTTGTCATTATGGAAGGTAGTATTTTGTTGAGATTTTTGTTACTCCAATAGATGATAGCCTTGTCATTATGGAAGGTTGTTTGTTGTCGAGATTTTTGATACTCCAATGGATGGTAGCCTTGTCATTATGGAAGGTACTCTATTTTCGAGATTTTGTTTACTCAAATGGATGGTAGCCTTGTCATTATTGAAGGTAGTCTGTTGTCGATATCTTTGTTACTCCAATGGATGATAGCCTTGATGTTATGGAAGGTAGTATGTTGTTGATATTTTTGTTACTCCAATGGATGGTAGCCTTGTCATTATAGAAGGTAGTCTGTTGTCGAGATTTTTGTTACTCCAATTGATGGTAGCCCTGTCATTAGGGAAGGTAATCTGTTGTCGAGATTTTTGTTACTCCAATGGATGGTAGCCTTATCATTATGGAAGGTAGTATGTCGTTGAGATTTCTATTACTCCAATGGATTGTAGCCTTGTCATTATGGAAGGTAGTTTGTTGTTCATATTTTTGTTACTCCAAAGGATGGTAGCCTTTTCATTATGGAAGGTAGTCTATTGTTGAGATTTTTGTTATTCCAATGGATGGTATCCTTCTCTTTATGGAAGGTAGTTTTTTGTCGAGATTTTTGTTATTCCAATGGATGGTATCCTTGCCATTATGGAAGGTAGTCGGTTGTTCAGATTTTTGTTACTTCAATAGATGGTATCCTTGTCATTATGGAAGGTACTCTATTGTCGAAATTTTTGTTACTCCAATGGATGCTAGCCTTGTCATTATGCAAGGTAGTCGGTTGTTCTGATTTTTCTTATTCCAATGGATGGTAGCCTTGTCATTTTTGGAAGGTAGTGTATTGTCGAGATTTTTGTTATTCCAATTGATGGTAGCCTTGTAATTATGGAAGGTAGTTTTTTGTCGAGATTTTTGTTGCTCCAATGGATGGTAGCCATGTCATTATGGAAGGTAGTTTGTTGTCGAGATTTTTGTTACCCCAATGGATGGTAGCCTTGTCATTATGGAAGGTAGTCTGTTGTCGAGATTTTTGTTACTCCAATGAATGGTAGCCTTGTCAATATGGAAGGTAGTCGATTGTCGAGATTTAATTTATTCCAATGGATGGTAGCCTTGTCACTACGAAAGGTAGTCTGTTGTCGATATATTTGTTACCCCAATGGATGTAGCATTGTCATTATGAAAGGTAGTCTGTTGTCGAGATTTTTGTTACTCCAATGAATGGTAGCCTTGCCATTATGGAAGGTAGTCTGTCATTGAGATTTCTGTTACTCCAATGGATTGTAGCCTTGTCATTATGGAAGGTAGTTTGTTCTTCAAATTTTTGTTACTCCAATGGATGGTAGCCTTGTGATTATGGAAGGTAGACTGATGTCGAGATTTTTGTTATTCCATTGGATGGTAGCCTTGTCATTATGGAAGGTAGTCTGTTGTCGAGATTTTTTTTATTTCAATGGATGGTTCCTTGTCATTATGGAAGGTACTTTATTGTCGAAATTTTTGTTACTCCAATGGATGGTAGCCTTGTCATTATGCAATGTAGTCGGTTGTTCTGATTTTTCTTATTCCAATGGATGGTAGCCTTGTCAATATGGAAGGTAGTCTATTGTCGAGATTTTTTTTATTCCAATTGATGGTAGCCCTGTCATTATGGAAGGTAGTTTTTTGTCGAGATTTTTGTTGTTTCAATGGATGGTAGCCATGTCATTATGGAAGGTAGTTTGTTGTCGAGATTTTTCTGACCCCAATGGATGGTAGCCTTGTCATTATGGAAGGTAGTCTGTTGTCGAGATTTTTGTTACTCCAATGAATGGTAGCCTTGTCAATATGGAAGGTAGTCGATTGTCGAGATTTAATTTATTCCAATGGATGGTAGCCTTGTCACTACGAAAGATAGTCTGTTTTTGATAATTTTGTTACCCCAATGGATGTAGCATTGTCATTATGGAAGGTAGTCTGTTGTCGAGATTTTTTTTACTCAAATGGATGGTAGCCTTGTCATTATTGAGGGTAGTCTATTGTCGATATCTTTGTTACTCCAATGGATGATAGCCTTGATGTTATGGAAGGTAGTATGTTGTGGAGATTTTTGTTAGTCCAATGGATGGTAGCCTTGTTATTATAGAAGGTAGTCTGTTGTCGAGATTTTTGTTACTCCAATTGATGGTAGCCCTGTCATTAGGGAAGGTAATTTGTTGTTGAGATTTTTGTTACTCCAATGAATGCTAGCCTTATCATTATGGAAGGTAGTATGTCGTTGAGATTTCTGTTACTCCAATGGATCGTAGCCTTGTCATTATGCAAAGTAGTTTATGTTCATATTTTTGTTACTCCAAAGGATGGTAGCCTTTTCATTATGGAAGGTAGTCTATTATCGAGATTTTTGTTATTCCAATGGATGGTATCCTTCTCTTTATGGAAGGTAGTTTGTTGTCTAGATTTTTTTATTCCAATGTATGGTAACCTTTTCATTATGGAAGGTAGTATTTTGTTGAGATTTTTGTTACTCCAATAGATGATAGCCTTGTCATTATGGAAGGTTGTCTGTTGTCGAGATTTTTGATACTCCAATGGATGGTAGCCTTGTCATTATGGAAGGTACTCTATTTTCGAGATTTTGTTTACTCAAATGGATGGTAGCCTTGTCATTATTGAAGGTAGTCTGTTGTCGATATCTTTGTTACTCCAATGGATGATAGCCTTGATGTTATGGAAGGTAGTATGTTGTTGATATTTTTGGTACTCCAATGGATGGTAGCCTTGTCATTATAGAAGGTAGTCTGTTGTCGAGATTTTTGTTACTCCAATTGATGGTAGCCCTGTCATTAGGGAAGGTAATCTGTTGTCGAGATTTTTGTTACTCCAATGGATGGTAGCCTTATCATTATGGAAGGTAGTATGTCGTTGAGATTTCTATTACTCCAATGGATTGTAGCCTTGTCATTATGGAAGGTAGTTTGTTTTTCATATTTTTGTTACTCCAAAGGATGGTAGCCTTTTCATTATGGAAGGTAGTCTATTGTTGAGATTTTTGTTATTCCAATGGATGGTATCCTTCTCTTTATGGAAGGTAGTTTTTTGTCGAGATTTTTGTTATTCCAATGGATGGTATCCTTGCCATTATGGAAGGTAGTCAGTTGTTCAGATTTTTGTTACTTCAATAGATGGTATCCTTGTCATTATGGAAGGTACTCTATTGTCGAAATTTTTTTTACTCCAATGGATGCTAGCCTTGTCATTATGCAAGGTAGTCGGTTGTTCTGAGTTTTCTTATTCCAATGGATGGTAGCCTTGTCATTTTTGGAAGGTAGTGTATTGTCGAGATTTTTGTTATTCCAATTGATGGTAGCCTTGTAATTATGGAAGGTAGTTTTTTGTCGAGATTTTTGTTGCTCCAATGGATGGTAGCCATGTCATTATGGAAGGTAGTTTGTTGTCGAGATTTTTGTTACCCCAATGGATGGTAGCCTTGTCATTATGGAAGGTAGTCTGTTGTCGAGATTTTTGTTACTCCAATGAATGGTAGCCTTGTCAATATGGAAGGTAGTCGATTGTCGAGATTTAATTTATTCCAATGGATGGTAGCCTTGTCACTACGAAAGGTAGTCTGTTGTCGATATATTTGTTACCCCAATGGATGTAGCATTGTCATTATGAAAGGTAGTCTGTTGTCGAGATTTTTGTTACTCCAATGAATGGTAGCCTTGCCATTATAGAAGGTAGTCTGTCATTGAGATTTCTGTTACTCCAATGGATTGTAGCCTTGTCATTATGGAAGGTAGTTTGTTCTTCAAATTTTTGTTACTCCAATGGATGGTAGCCTTGTGATTATGGAAGGTAGACTGATGTCGAGATTTTTATTATTCCATTGGATGGTAGCCTTGTCATTATGGAAGGTAGTCTGTTGTCGAGATTTTTTTTATTTCAATGGACGGTTCCTTGTCATTATGGAAGGTACTTTATTGTCGAAATTTTTGTTACTCCAATGGATGGTAGCGTTGTCATTATGCAAGGTAGTCGGTTGTTCTGATTTTTCTTATTCCAATGGATGGTAGCCTTGTCAATATGGAAGGTAGTCTATTGTCGAGAATTTTTTTATTCCAATTGATGGTAGCCCTGTCATTATGGAAGGTAGTTTTTTGTCGAGATTTTTGTTGTTTCAATGGATGGTAGCCATGTCATTATGGAAGGTAGTTTGTTGTCGAGATTTTTCTTACCCCAATGGATGGTAGCCTTGTCATTATGGAAGGTAGTCTGTTGTCGAGATTTTTGTTACTCCAATGAATGGTAGCCTTGTCAATATGGAAGGTAGTCGATTGTCGAGATTTAATTTATTCCAATCGATGGTAGCCTTGTCACTACGAAAGATAGTCTGTTTTCGATAATTTTGTTACCCCAATGGATGTAGCATTGTCATTATGGAAGGTAGTCTGTTGTCGAGATTTTTTTTACTCAAATGGATGGTAGCCTTGTCATTATTGAGGGTAGTCTATTGTCGATATCTTTATTACTCCAATGGATGATAGCCTTGATGTTATGGAAGGTAGTATGTTGTGGAGATTTTTGTTAGTCCAATGGATGGTAGCCTTGTTATTATAGAAGGTAGTCTGTTGTCGAGATTTTTGTTACTCCAATTGATGGTAGCCCTGTCATTAGGGAAGGTAATCTGTTGTTGAGATTTTTGTTACTCCAATGAATGCTAGCCTTATCATTATGGAAGGTAGTATGTCGTTGAGATTTCTGTTACTCCAATGGATCGTAGCCTTGTCATTATGCAAGGTAGTTTGTTGTTCATATTTTTGTTACTCCAAAGGATGGTAGCCTTTTCATTATGGAAGGTAGTCTATTATCGAGATTTTTGTTATTCCAATGGATGGTATCCTTCTCTTTATGGAAGGTAGTTTGTTGTCTAGATTTTTTTATTCCAATGTATGGTAACCTTGTCATTATGGAAGGTAGTATTTTGTTGAGATTTTTGTTACTCCAATAGATGATAGCCTTGTCATTATGGAAGGTTGTCTGTTGTCGAGATTTTTGATACTCCAATTGATGGTAGCCTTGTCATTATGGAAGGTACTCTATTTTCGAGATTTTGTTTACTCAAATGGATGGTAGCCTTGTCATTATTGAAGGTAGTCTGTTGTCGATATCTTTGTTACTCCAATGGATGATAGCCTTGATGTTATGGAAGGTAGTATGTTGTTGATATTTTTGTTACTACAATGGATGGTAGCCTTGTCATTATAGAAGGTAGTCTGTTGTCGAGATTTTTGTTACTCCAATTGATGGTAGCCCTGTCATTAGGGAAGGTAATCTGTTGTCGAGATTTTTGTTACTCCAATGGATGGTAGCCTTATCATTATGGAAGGTAGTATGTCGTTGAGATTTCTATTACTCCAATGGATTGTAGCCTTCTCATTATGGAAGGTAGTCTGTTGTCGAGATTTTTTTTATTTCAATGGACGGTTCCTTGTCATTATGGAAGGTACTTTATTGTCGAAATTTTTGTTACTCCAATGGATGGTAGCCTTGTCATTATGCAAGGTAGTCGGTTGTTCTGATTTTTCTTATTCCAATGGATGGTAGCCTTGTCAATATGGAAGGTAGTCTATTGTCGAGATTTTTTTTATTCCAATTGATGGTAGCCCTGTCATTATGGAAGGTAGTTTTTTGTCGAGATTTTTGTTGTTTCAATGGATGGTAGCCATGTCATTATGGAAGGTAGTTTGTTGTCGAGATTTTTCTTACCCCAATGGATGGTAGCCTTGTCATTATGGAAGGTAGTCTGTTGTCGAGATTTTTGTTACTCCAATGAATGGTAGCCTTGTCAATATGGAAGGTAGTCGATTGTCGAGATTTAATTTATTCCAATGGATGGTAGCCTTGTCACTACGAAAGATAGTCTGTTTTCGATAATTTTGTTACCCCAATGGATGTAGCATTGTCATTATGGAAGGTAGTCTGTTGTCGAGATTTTTTTTACTCAAATGGATGGTAGCCTTGTCATTATTGAGGGTAGTCTATTGTCGATATCTTTGTTACTCCAATGGATGATAGCCTTGATGTTATGGAAGGTAGTATGTTGTGGAGATTTTTGTTAGTCCAATGGATGGTAGCCTTGTTATTATAGAAGGTAGTCTGTTGTCGAGATTTTTGTTACTCCAATTGATGGTAGCCCTGTCATTAGGGAAGGTAATCTGTTGTTGAGATTTTTGTTACTCCAATGAATGCTAGCCTTATCATTATGGAAGGTAGTATGTCGTTGAGATTTCTGTTACTCCAATGGATCGTAGCCTTGTCATTATGCAAGGTAGTTTGTTGTTCATATTTTTGTTACTCCAAAGGATGGTAGCCTTTTCATTATGGAAGGTAGTCTATTATCGAGATTTTTGTTATTCCAATGGATGGTATCCTTCTCTTTATGGAAGGTAGTTTGTTGTCTAGATTTTTTTATTCCAATGTATGGTAACCTTGTCATTATGGAAGGTAGTATTTTGTTGAGATTTTTGTTACTCCAATAGATGATAGCCTTGTCATTATGGAAGGTTGTCTGTTGTCGAGATTTTTGATACTCCAATGGATGGTAGCCTTGTCATTATGGAAGGTACTCTATTTTCGAGATTTTGTTTACTCAAATGGATGGTAGCCTTGTCATTATTGAAGGTAGTCTGTTGTCGATATCTTTGTTACTCCAATGGATGATAGCCTTGATGTTATGGAAGGTAGTATGTTGTTGATATTTTTGTTACTCCAATGGATGGTAGCCTTGTCATTATAGAAGGTAGTCTGTTGTCGAGATTTTTGTTACTCCAATTGATGGTAGCCCTGTCATTAGGGAAGGTAATCTGTTGTCGAGATTTTTGTTACTCCAATGGATGGTAGCCTTATCATTATGGAAGGTAGTATGTCGTTGAGATTTCTATTACTCCAATGGATTGTAGCCTTCTCATTATGGAAGGTAGTCTGTTGTCGAGATTTTTTTTATTTCAATGGACGGTTCCTTGTCATTATGGAAGGTACTTTATTGTCGAAATTTTTGTTACTCCAATGGATGGTAGCCTTGTCATTATGCAAGGTAGTCGGTTGTTCTGATTTTTCTTATTCCAATGGATGGTAGCCTTGTCAATATGGAAGGTAGTCTATTGTCGAGATTTTTTTTATTCCAATTGATGGTAGCCCTGTCATTATGGAAGGTAGTTTTTTGTCGAGATTTTTGTTGTTTCAATGGATGGTAGCCATGTCATTATGGAAGGTAGTTTGTTGTCGAGATTTTTCTTACCCCAATGGATGGTAGCCTTGTCATTATGGAAGGTAGTCTGTTGTCGAGATTTTTGTTACTCCAATGAATGGTAGCCTTGTCAATATGGAAGGTAGTCGATTGTCGAGATTTAATTTATTCCAATGGATGGTAGCCTTGTCACTACGAAAGATAGTCTGTTTTCGATAATTTTGTTACCCCAATGGATGTAGCATTGTCATTATGGAAGGTAGTCTGTTGTCGAGATTTTTTTTACTCAAATGGATGGTAGCCTTGTCATTATTGAGGGTAGTCTATTGTCGATATCTTTGTTACTCCAATGGATGATAGCCTTGATGTTATGGAAGGTAGTATGTTGTGGAGATTTTTGTTAGTCCAATGGATGGTAGCCTTGTTATTATAGAAGGTAGTCTGTTGTCGAGATTTTTGTTACTCCAATTGATGGTAGCCCTGTCATTAGGGAAGGTAATCTGTTGTCGAGATTTTTGTTACTCCAATGAATGCTAGCCTTATCATTATGGAAGGTTGTATGTCGTTGAGATTTCTCTTACTCCAATGGATCGTAGCCTTGTCATTATGCAAGGTAGTTTGTTGTTCATATTTTTGTTACTCGAAAGGATGGTAGCCTTTTCATTATGGGAGGTAGTCTATTATCGAGATTTTTGTTATTCCAATGGATGGTATCCTTCTCTTTATGGAAGGTAGTTTGTTGTCTAGATTTTTTTATTCCAATGTATGGTAACCTTGTCATTATGGAAGGTAGTATTTTGTTGAGATTTTTGTTACTCCAATAGATGATAGCCTTGTCATTATGGAAGGTTGTCTGTTGTCGAGATTTTTGATACTCCAATGGATGGTAGCCTTGTCATTATGGAAGGTACTCTATTTTCGAGATTTTGTTTACTCAAATGGATGGTAGCCTTGTCATTATTGAAGGTAGTCTGTTGTCGATATCTTTGTTACTCCAATGGATGATAGCCTTGATGTTATGGAAGGTAGTATGTTGTTGATATTTTTGTTACTCCAATGGATGGTAGCCTTGTCATTATAGAAGGTAGTCTGTTGTCGAGATTTTTGTTACTCCAATTGATGGTAGCCCTGTCATTAGGGAAGGTAATCTGTTGTCGAGATTTTTGTTACTCCAATGGATGGTAGCCTTATCATTATGGAAGGTAGTATGTCGTTGAGATTTCTATTACTCCAATGGATTGTAGCCTTGTCATAATGGAAGGTAGTTTGTTGTTCATATTTTTGTTACTCCAAAGGATGGTAGCCTTTTCATTATGGAAGGTAGTCTATTGTCGAGATTTTTGTTATTCCAATAGATGGTATCCTTCTCTTTATGGAAGGTAGTTTTTTGTCGAGATTTTTGTTATTCCAATGGATGGTATCCTTGCCATTATGGAAGGTAGTCGGTTGTTCAGATTTTTGTTACTTCAATAGATGGTATCCTTGTCATTATGGAAGGTACTCTATTGTCGAAATATTTTTTACTCCAATGGATGCTAGCCTTGTCATTATGCAAGGTAGTCGGTTGTTCTGATTTTTCTTATTCCAATGGATGGTAGCCTTGTCATTTTTGGAAGGTAGTCTATTGTCGAGATATTTGTTATTCCAATTGATGGTAGCCTTGTAATTATGGAAGGTAGTTTTTTGTCGAGATTTTTGTTGCTCCAATGGATGGTAGCCATGTCATTATGGAAGGTAGTTTGTTGTCGAGATTTTTGTTACCCCAATGGATGGTAGCCTTGTCATTATGGAAGGTAGTCTGTTGTCGAGATTATTGTTACTCCAATGAATGGTAGCCTTGTCAATATGGAAGGTAGTCGATTGTCGAGATTTAATTTATTCCAATGGATGGTAGCCTTGTCACTACGAAAGGTAGTCTGTTGTCGATATATTTGTTACCCCAATGGATGTAGCATTGTCATTATGAAAGGTAGTCTGTTGTCGAGATTTTTGTTACTCCAATGAATGGTAGCCTTGCCATTATGGAAGGTAGTCTGTCATTGAGATTTCTGTTACTCCAATGGATTGTAGCCTTGTCATTATGGAAGGTAGTTTGTTCTTCAAATTTTTGTTACTCCAATGGATGGTAGCCTTGTGATTATGGAAGGTAGACTGATGTCGAGATTTTTGTTATTCCATTGGATGGTAGCCTTGTCATTATGGAAGGTAGTCTGTTGTCGAGATTTTTTTTATTTCAATGGACGGTTCCTTGTCATTATGGAAGGTACTTTATTGTCGAATTTTTTGTTACTCCAATGGATGGTAGCCTTGTCATTATGCAAGGTAGTCGGTTGTTCTGATTTTTCTTATTCCAATGGATGGTAGCCTTGTCAATATGGAAGGTAGTCTATTGTCGAGATTTTTTTTATTCCAATTGATGGTAGCCCTGTCATTATGGAAGGTAGTTTTTTGTCGAGATTTTTGTTGTTTCAATGGATGGTAGCCATGTCATTATGGAAGGTAGTTTGTTGTCGAGATTTTTCTTACCCCAATGGATGGTAGCCTTGTCATTATGGAAGGTAGTCTGTTGTCGAGATTTTTGTTACTCCAATGAATGGTAGCCTTGTCAATATGGAAGGTAGTCGATTGTCGAGATTTAATTTATTCCAATGGATGGTAGCCTTGTCACTACGAAAGATAGTCTGTTTTCGATAATTTTGTTACCCCAATGGATGTAGCATTGTCATTATGGAAGGTAGTCTGTTGTCGAGATTTTTTTTACTCAAATGGATGGTAGCCTTGTCATTATTGAGGGTAGTCTATTGTCGATATCTTTGTTACTCCAATGGATGATAGCCTTGATGTTATGGAAGGTAGTATGTTGTGGAGATTTTTGTTAGTCCAATGGATGGTAGCCTTGTTATTATAGAAGGTAGTCTGTTGTCGAGATTTTTGTTACTCCAATTGATGGTAGCCCTGTCATTAGGGAAGGTAATCTGTTGTCGAGATTTTTGTTACTCCAATGAATGCTAGCCTTATCATTATGGAAGGTAGTATGTCGTTGAGATTTCTGTTACTCCAATGGATCGTAGCCTTGTCATTATGCAAGGTAGTTTGTTGTTCATATTTTTGTTACTCCAAAGGATGGTAGCCTTTTCATTATGGAAGGTAGTCTATTATCGAGATTTTTGTTATTCCAATGGATGGTATCCTTCTCTTTTTGGAAGGTAGTTTGTTGTCTAGATTTTTTTATTCCAATGTATGGTAACCTTGTCATTATGGAAGGTAGTATTTTGTTGAGATTTTTGTTACTCCAATAGATGATAGCCTTGTCATTATGGAAGGTTGTCTGTTGTCGAGATTTTTGATACTCCAATGGATGGTAGCCTTGTCATTATGGAAGGTACTCTATTTTCGAGATTTTGTTTACTCAAATGGATGGTAGCCTTGTCATTATTGAAGGTAGTCTGTTGTCGATATCTTTTTTACTCCAATGGATGATAGCCTTGATGTTATGGAAGGTAGTATGTTGTTGATATTTTTGTTACTCCAATGGATGGTAGCCTTGTCATTATAGAAGGTAGTCTGTTGTCGAGATTTTTGTTACTCCAATTGATGGTAGCCCTGTCATTAGGGAAGGTAATCTGTTGTCGAGATTTTTGTTACTCCAATGGATGGTAGCCTTATCATTATGGAAGGTAGTATGTCGTTAAGATTTCTATTACTCCAATGGATTGTAGCCTTGTCATTATGGAAGGTAGTTTGTTGTTCATATTTTTGTTACTCCAAAGGATGGTAGCCTTTTCATTATGGAAGGTAGTCTATTGTCGAGATTTTTGTTATTCCAATAGATGGTATCCTTCTCTTTATGGAAGGTAGTTTTTTGTCGAGATTTTTGTTATTCCAATGGATGGTATCCTTGCCATTATGGAAGGTAGTCGGTTGTTCAGATTTTTGTTACTTCAATAGATGGTATCCTTGTCATTATGGAAGGTACTCTATTGTCGAAATTTTTTTTACTCCAATGGATGCTAGCCTTGTCATTATGCAAGGTAGTCGGTTGTTCTGATTTTTCTTATTCCAATGGATGGTAGCCTTGTCATTTTTGGAAGGTAGTCTATTGTCGAGATATTTGTTATTCCAATTGATGGTAGCCTTGTAATTATGGAAGGTAGTTTTTTGTCGAGATTTTTGTTGCTCCAATGGATGGTAGCCATGTCATTATGGAAGGTAGTTTGTTGTCGAGATTTTTGTTACCCCAATGGATGGTAGCCTTGTCATTATGGAAGGTAGTCTGTTGTCGAGATTTTTGTTACTCCAATGAATGGTATCCTTGTCAATATGGAAGGTAGTCGATTGTCGAGATTTAATTTATTCCAATGGATGGTAGCCTTGTCACTACGAAAGGTAGTCTGTTGTTGATATATTTGTTACCCCAATGGATGTAGCATTGTCATTATGAAAGGTAGTCTGTTGTCGAGATTTTTGTTACTCCAATGAATGGTAGCCTTGCCATTATGGAAGGTAGTCTGTCCTTGAGATTTCTGTTACTCCAATGGATTGTAGCCTTGTCATTATGGAAGGTAGTTTGTTCTTCAAATTTTTGTTACTCCAATGGATGGTAGCCTTGTGATTATGGAAGGTAGACTGATGTCGAGATTTTTGTTATTCCATTGGATGGTAGCCTTGTCATTATGGAAGGTAGTCTGTTGTCGAGATTTTTTTTATTTCAATGGACGGTTCCTTGTCATTATGGAAGGTACTTTATTGTCGAAATTTTTGTTACTCCAATGGATGGTAGCCTTGTCATTATGCAAGGTAGTCGGTTGTTCTGATTTTTCTTATTCCAATGGATGGTAGCCTTGTCAATATGGAAGGTAGTCTATTGTCGAGATTTTTTTTATTCCAATTGATGGTAGCCCTGTCATTATGGAAGGTAGTTTTTTGTCGAGATTTTTGTTGTTTCAATGGATGGTAGCCATGTCATTATGGAAGGTAGTTTGTTGTCGAGATTTTTCTTACCCCAATGGATGGTAGCCTTGTCATTATGGAAGGTAGTCTGTTGTCGAGATTTTTGTTACTCCAATGAATGGTAGCCTTGTCAATATGGAAGGTAGTCGATTGTCGAGATTTAATTTATTCCAATGGATGGTAGCCTTGTCACTACGAAAGATAGTCTGTTTTCGATAATTTTGTTACCCCAATGGATGTAGCATTGTCATTATGGAAGGTAGTCTGTTGTCGAGATTTTTTTTACTCAAATGGATGGTAGCCTTGTCATTATTGAGGGTAGTCTATTGTCGATATCTTTGTTACTCCAATGGATGATAGCCTTGATGTTATGGAAGGTAGTATGTTGTGGAGATTTTTGTTAGTCCAATGGATGGTAGCCTTCTTATTATAGAAGGTAGTCTGTTGTCGAGATTTTTGTTACTCCAATTGATGGTAGCCCTGTCATTAGGGAAGGTAATCTGTTGTCGAGATTTTTGTTACTCCAATGAATGCTAGCCTTATCATTATGGAAGGTAGTATGTCGTTGAGATTTCTGTTACTCCAATGGATCGTAGCCTTGTCATTATGCAAGGTAGTTTGTTGTTCATATTTTTGTTACTCCAAAGGATGGTAGCCTTTTCATTATGGAAGGTAGTCTATTATCGAGATTTTTGTTATTCCAATGGATGGTATCCTTCTCTTTATGGAAGGTAGTTTGTTGTCTAGATTTTTTTATTCCAATGTATGGTAACCTTGTCATTATGGAAGGTAGTATTTTGTTGAGATTTTTGTTACTCCAATAGATGATAGCCTTGTCATTATGGAAGGTTGTCTGTTGTCGAGATTTTTGATACTCCAATGGATGGTAGCCTTGTCATTATGGAAGGTACTCTATTTTCGAGATTTTGTTTACTCAAATGGATGGTAGCCTTGTCATTATTGAAGGTAGTCTGTTGTCGATATCTTTGTTACTCCAATGGATGATAGCCTTGATGTTATGGAAGGTAGTATGTTGTTGATATTTTTGTTACTCCAATGGATGGTAGCCTTGTCATTATAGAAGGTAGTCTGTTGTCGAGATTTTTGTTACTCCAATTGATGGTAGCCCTGTCATTAGGGAAGGTAATCTGTTGTCAAGATTTTTGTTACTCCAATGGATGGTAGCCTTATCATTATGGAAGGTAGTATGTCGTTGAGATTTCTATTACTCCAATGGATTGTAGCCTTGTCATTATGGAAGGTAGTTTGTTGTTCATATTTTTGTTACTCCAAAGGATGGTAGCCTTTTCATTATGGAAGGTAGTCTATTGTCGAGATTTTTGTTATTCCAATAGATGGTATCCTTCTCTTTATGGAAGGTAGTTTTTTGTCGAGATTTTTGTTATTCCAATAGATGGTATCCTTGCCATTATGGAAGGTAGTCGGTTGTTCAGATTTTTGTTACTTCAATAGATGGTATCCTTGTCATTATGGAAGGTACTCTATTGTCGAAATTTTTGTTACTCCAATGGATGCTAGCCTTGTCATTATGCAAGGTAGTCGGTTGTTCTGATTTTTCTTATTCCAATGGATGGTAGCCTTGTCATTTTTAAAAGGTAGTCTATTGTCGAGATATTTGTTATTCCAATTGATGGTAGCCTTGTAATTATGGAAGGTAGTTTTTTGTCGAGATTTTTGTTGCTCCAATGGATGGTAGCCATGTCATTATGGAAGGTAGTTTGTTATCGAGATTTTTGTTACTCCAATGAATGGTAGCCTTGTCAATATGGAAGGTAGTCGATTGTCGAGATTTAATTTATTCCAATGGATGGTAGCCTTGTCACTACGAATGGTAGTCTGTTGTCGATATTTTTGTTACCCCAATGGATGTAGCATTGTCATTATATAAGGTAGTCAGTTGTCGAGATTTTTGTTACTCCAATGAATGGTAGCCTTGCCATTATGGAAGGTAGTCTGTCGTTGAGATTTCTGTTACTCCAATGGATTGTAGCCTTGTCATTATGGAAGGTAGTTTGTTCTTCAAATTTTTGTTACTCCAACGGATGGTAGCCTTGTGATTATGGAAGGTAGACTGATGTCGAGATTTTTGTTATTCCATTGGATGGTAGCCTTGTCATTATGGAAGGTAGTCTGTTGTCGAGATTTTTTTTATTTCAATGGACGGTTCCTTGTCATTATGGAAGGTACTCTATTGTCGAAATTTTTGTTACTCCAATGGATGGTAGCCTTGTCATTATGCAAGGTAGTCGGTTGTTCTGATTTTTCTTATTCCAATGGATGGTAGCCTTGTCAATATGGAAGGTAGTCTATTGTCGAGATTTTTTTTATTCCAATTGATGGTAGCCCTGTCATTATGGAAGGTAGTTTTTTGTCGAGATTTTTGTTGTTTCAATGGATGGTAGCCATGTCATTATGGAAGGTAGTTTGTTGTCGAGATTTTTCTTACCCCAATGGATGGTAGCCTTGTCATTATGGAAGGTAGTCTGTTGTCGAGATTTTTGTTACTCCAATGAATGGTAGCCTTGTCAATATGGAAGGTAGTCGATTGTCGAGATTTAATTTATTCCAATGGATGGTAGCCTTGTCACTACGAAAGATAGTCTGTTTTCGATAATTTTGTTACCCCAATGGATGTAGCATTGTCATTATGGAAGGTAGTCTCTTGTCGAGATTTTTTTTACTGAAATGGATGGTAGCCTTGTCATTATTGAGGGTAGTCTATTGTCGATATCTTTGTTACTCCAATGGATGATAACCTTGATGTTATGGAAGGTAGTATGTTGTGGAGATTTTTGTTAGTCCAATGGATGGTAGCCTTGTTATTATAGAAGGTAGTCTGTTGTCGAGATTTTTGTTACTCCAATTGATGGTAGCCCTGTCATTAGGGAAGGTAATCTGTTGTCGAGATTTTTGTTACTCCAATGAATGCTAGCCTTATCATTATGGAAGGTAGTATGTCGTTGAGATTTCTGTTACTCCAATGGATCGTAGCCTTGTCATTATGCAAGGTAGTTTGTTGTTCATATTTTTGTTACTCCAAAGGATGGTAGCCTTTTCATTATGGAAGGTAGTCTATTATCGAGATTTTTGTTATTCCAATGGATGGTATCCTTCTCTTTATGGAAGGTAGTTTGTTGTCTAGATTTTTTTATTCCAATGTATGGTAACCTTGTCATTATGGAAGGTAGTATTTTGTTGAGATTTTTGTTACTCCAATAGATGATAGCCTTGTCATTATGGAAGGTTGTCTGTTGTCGAGATTTTTGATACTCCAATGGATGGTAGCCTTGTCATTATGGAAGGTACTCTATTTTCGAGATTTTGTTTAATCAAATGGATGGTAGCCTTGTCATTATTGAAGGTAGTCTGTTGTCGATATCTTTGTTACTCCAATGGATGATTGCCTTGATGTTATGGAAGGTAGTATGTTGTTGATATTTTTGTTACTCTAATGGATGGTAGCCTTGTCATTATAGAAGGTAGTCTGTTGTCGAGATTTTTGTTACTCCAATTGATGGTAGCCCTGTCATTAGGGAAGGTAATCTGTTGTCGAGATTTTTGTTACTCCAATGGATGGGAGCCTTATCATTATGGAAGGTAGTATGTCGTTGAGATTTCTATTACTCCAATGGATTGTAGCCTTGTCATTATGGAAGGTAGTTTGTTGTTCATATTTTTGTTACTCCATAGGATGGTAGCCTTTTCATTATGGAAGGTAGTCTATTGTCGAGATTTTTGTTATTCCAATAGATGGTATCCTTCTCTTTATGGAAGGTAGTTTTTTGTCGAGATTTTTGTTATTCCAATGGATGGTATCCTTGCCATTATGGAAGGTAGTCGGTTGTTCAGATTTTTGTTACTTCAATAGATGGTATCCTTGTCATTATGGAAGGTACTCTATTGTCGAAATTTTTGTTACTCCAATGGATGCTAGCCTTGTCATTATGCAAGGTAGTCGGTTGTTCTGATTTTTCTTATTCCAATGGATGGTAGCCTTGTCATTTTTAAAAGGTAGTCTATTGTCGAGATATTTGTTATTCCAATTGATGGTAGCCTTGTAATTATGGAAGGTAGTTTTTTGTCGAGATTTTTGTTGCTCCAATGGATGGTAGCCATGTCATTATGGAAGGTAGTTTGTTATCGAGATTTTTGTTACTCCAATGAATGGTAGCCTTGTCAATATGGAAGGTAGTCGATTGTCGAGATTTAATTTATTCCAATGGATGGTAGCCTTGTCACTACGAACGGTAGTCTGTTGTCGATATTTTTGTTACCCCAATGGATGTAGCATTGTCATTATAAAAGGTAGTCAGTTGTCGAGATTTTTGTTACTCCAATGAATGGTAGCCTTGCCATTATGGAAGGTAGTCTGTCTTTGAGATTTCTGTTACTCCAATGGATTGTAGCCTTGTCATTATGGAAGGTAGTTTGTTCTTCAAATTTTTGTTACTCCAACGGATGGTAGCCTTGTGATTATGGAAGGTAGACTGATGTCGAGATTTTTGTTATTCCATTGGATGGTAGCCTTGTCATTATGGAAGGTAGTCTGTTGTCGAGATTTTTTTTATTTCAATGGACGGTTCCTTGTCATTATGGAAGGTACTCTATTGTCGAAATTTTTGTTACTCCAATGGATGGTAGCCTTGTCATTATGCAAGGTAGTCGGTTGTTCTGATTTTTCTTATTCCAATGGATGGTAGCCTTGTCAATATGGAAGGTAGTCTATTGTCGAGATTTTTTTTATTCCAATTGATGGTAGCCCTGTCATTATGGAAGGTAGTTTTTTGTCGAGATTTTTGTTGTTTCAATGGATGGTAGCCATGTCATTATGGAAGGTAGTTTGTTGTCGAGATTTTTCTTACCCCAATGGATGGTAGCCTTGTCATTATGGAAGGTAGTCTGTTGTCGAGATTTTTGTTACTCCAATGAATGGTAGCCTTGTCAATATGGAAGGTAGTCGATTGTCGAGATTTAATTTATTCCAATGGATGGTAGCCTTGTCACTACGAAAGATAGTCTGTTTTCGATAATTTTGTTACCCCAATGGATGTAGCATTGTCATTATGGAAGGTAGTCTCTTGTCGAGATTTTTTTTACTGAAATGGATGGTAGCCTTGTCATTATTGAGGGTAGTCTATTGTCGATATCTTTGTTACTCCAATGGATGATAACCTTGATGTTATGGAAGGTAGTATGTTGTGGAGATTTTTGTTAGTCCAATGGATGGTAGCCTTGTTATTATAGAAGGTAGTCTGTTGTCGAGATTTTTGTTACTCCAATTGATGGTAGCCCTGTCATTAGGGAAGGTAATCTGTTGTCGAGATTTTTGTTACTCCAATGAATGCTAGCCTTATCATTATGGAAGGTAGTATGTCGTTGAGATTTCTGTTACTCCAATGGATCGTAGCCTTGTCATTATGCAAGGTAGTTTGTTGTTCATATTTTTGTTACTCCAAAGGATGGTAGCCTTTTCATTATGGAAGGTAGTCTATTATCGAGATTTTTGTTATTCCAATGGATGGTATCCTTCTCTTTATGGAAGGTAGTTTGTTGTCTAGATTTTTTTATTCCAATGTATGGTAACCTTGTCATTATGGAAGGTAGTATTTTGTTGAGATTTTTGTTACTCCAATAGATGATAGCCTTGTCATTATGGAAGGTTGTCTGTTGTCGAGATTTTTGATACTCCAATGGATGGTAGCCTTGTCATTATGGAAGGTACTCTATTTTCGAGATTTTGTTTAATCAAATGGATGGTAGCCTTGTCATTATTGAAGGTAGTCTGTTGTCGATATCTTTGTTACTCCAATGGATGATTGCCTTGATGTTATGGAAGGTAGTATGTTGTTGATATTTTTGTTACTCTAATGGATGGTAGCCTTGTCATTATAGAAGGTAGTCTGTTGTCGAGATTTTTGTTACTCCAATTGATGGTAGCCCTGTCATTAGGGAAGGTAATCTGTTGTCGAGATTTTTGTTACTCCAATGGATGGTAGCCTTATCATTATGGAAGGTAGTATGTCGTTGAGATTTCTATTACTCCAATGGATTGTAGCCTTGTCATTATGGAAGGTAGTTTGTTGTTCATATTTTTGTTACTCCATAGGATGGTAGCCTTTTCATTATGGAAGGTAGTCTATTGTCGAGATTTTTGTTATTCCAATAGATGGTATCCTTCTCTTTATGGAAGGTAGTTTTTTGTCGAGATTTTTGTTATTCCAATGGATGGTATCCTTGCCATTATGGAAGGTAGTCGGTTGTTCAGATTTTTGTTACTTCAATAGATGGTATCCTTGTCATTATGGAAGGTACTCTATTGTCGAAATTTTTGTTACTCCAATGGATGCTAGCCTTGTCATTATGCAAGGTAGTCGGTTGTTCTGATTTTTCTTATTCCAATGGATGGTAGCCTTGTCATTTTTGGAAGGTAGTCTATTGTCGAGATATTTGTTATTCCAATTGATGGTAGCCTTGTAATTATGGAAGGTAGTTTTTTGTCGAGATTTTTGTTGCTCCAATGGATGGTAGCCATGTCATTATGGAAGGTAGTTTGTTATCGAGATTTTTGTTACTCCAATGAATGGTAGCCTTGTCAATAAGGAAGGTAGTCGATTGTCGAGATTTAATTTATTCCAATGGATGGTAGCCTTGTCACTACGAACGGTAGTCTGTTGTCGATATTTTTGTTACCCCAATGGATGTAGCATTGTCATTATGACAGGTAGTCAGTTGTCGAGATTTTTGTTACTCCAATGAATGGTAGCCTTGCCATTATGGAAGGTAGTCTGTCGTTGAGATTTCTGTTACTCCAATGGATTGTAGCCTTGTCATTATGGAAGGTAGTTTGTTTTTCAAATTTTTGTTACTCCAACGGATGGTAGCCTTGTGATTATGGAAGGTAGACTGATGTCGAGATTTTTGTTATTCCATTGGATGGTAGCCTTGTCATTATGGAAGGTAGTCTGTTGTCGAGATTTTTTTTATTTCAATGGACGGTTCCTTGTCATTATGGAAGGTACTCTATTGTCGAAATATTTGTTACTCCAATGGATGGTAGCCTTGTCATTATGCAAGGTAGTCGGTTGTTCTGATTTTTCTTATTCCAATGGATGGTAGCCTTGTCAATATGGAAGGTAGTCTATTGTCGAGATTTTTTTTATTCCAATTGATGGTAGCCCTGTCATTATGGAAGGTAGTTTTTTGTCGAGATTTTTGTTGTTTCAATGGATGGTAGCCATGTCATTATGGAAGGTAGTTTGTTGTCGAGATTTTTCTTACCCCAATGGATGGTAGCCTTGTCATTATGGAAGGTAGTCTGTTGTCGAGATTTTTGTTACTCCAATGAATGGTAGCCTTGTCAATATGGAAGGTAGTCGATTGTCGAGATTTAATTTATTCCAATGGATGGTAGCCTTGTCACTACGAAAGATAGTCTGTTTTCGATAATTTTGTTACCCCAATGGATGTAGCATTGTCATTATGGAAGGTAGTCTGTTGTCGAGATTTTTTTTACTCAAATGGATGGTAGCCTTGTCATTATTGAGGGTAGTCTATTGTCGATATCTTTGTTACTCCAATGGATGATAACCTTGATGTTATGGAAGGTAGTATGTTGTGGAGATTTTTGTTAGTCCAATGGATGGTAGCCTTGTTATTATAGAAGGTAGTCTGTTGTCGAGATTTTTGTTACTCCAATTGATGGTAGCCCTGTCATTAGGGAAGGTAATCTGTTGTCGAGATTTTTGTTACTCCAATGAATGCTAGCCTTATCATTATGGAAGGTAGTATGTCGTTGAGATTTCTGTTACTCCAATGGATCGTAGCCTTGTCATTATGCAAGGTAGTTTGTTGTTCATATTTTTGTTACTCCAAAGGATGGTAGCCTTTTCATTATGGAAGGTAGTCTATTATCGAGATTTTTGTTATTCCAATGGATGGTATCCTTCTCTTTATGGAAGGTAGTTTGTTGTCTAGATTTTTTTATTCCAATGTATGGTAACCTTGTCATTATGGAAGGTAGTATTTTGTTGAGATTTTTGTTACTCCAATAGATGATAGCCTTGTCATTATGGAAGGTTGTTTGTTGTCGAGATTTTTGATACTCCAATGGATGGTAGCCTTGTCATTATGGAAGGTACTCTATTTTCGAGATTTTGTTTACTCAAATGGATGGTAGCCTTGTCATTATTGAAGGTAGTCTGTTGTCGATATCTTTGTTACTCCAATGGATGATAGCCTTGATGTTATGGAAGGTAGTATGTTGTTGATATTTTTGTTACTCCAATGGATGGTAGCCTTGTCATTATAGAAGGTAGTCTGTTGTCGAGATTTTTGTTACTCCAATTGATGGTAGCCCTGTCATTAGGGAAGGTAATCTGTTGTCGAGATTTTTGTTACTCCAATGGATGGTAGCCTTATCATTATGGAAGGTAGTATGTCGTTGAGATTTCTATTACTCCAATGGATTGTAGCCTTGTCATTATGGAAGGTACTCTATTTTCGAGATTTTGTTTACTCAAATGGATGGTAGCCTTGTCATTATTGAAGGTAGTCTGTTGTCGATATCTTTGTTACTCCAATGGATGATAGCCTTGATGTTATGGAAGGTAGTATGTTGTTGATATTTTTGTTACTCCAATGGATGGTAGCCTTGTCATTATAGAAGGTAGTCTGTTGTCGAGATTTTTGTTACTCCAATTGATGGTAGCCCTGTCATTAGGGAAGGTAATCTGTTGTCGAGATTTTTGTTACTCCAATGGATGGTAGCCTTATCATTATGGAAGGTAGTATGTCGTTGAGATTTCTATTACTCCAATGGATTGTAGCCTTGTCATTATGGAAGGTAGTTTGTTGTTCATATTTTTGTTACTCCAAAGGATGGTAGCCTTTTCATTATGGAAGGTAGTCTATTGTCGAGATTTTTATTATTCCAATGGATGGTATCCTTCTCTTTATGGAAGGTAGTTTTTTGTCGAGATTTTTGTTATTCCAATGGATGGTATCCTTGCCATTATGGAAGGTAGTCGGTTGTTCAGATTTTTGTTACTTCAATAGATGGTATCCTTGTCATTATGGAAGGTACTCTATTTTCGAAATTTTTGTTACTCCTATGGATGCTAGCCTTGTCATTATGCAAGGTAGTCGGTTGTTCTGATTTTCTTATTCCAATGGATGGTAGCCTTGTCATTTTTGGAAGGTAGTCTATTGTCGAGATTTTTGTTATTCCAATTGATGGTAGCCTTGTAATTATGGAAGGTAGTTTTTTGTCGAGATTTTTGTTGCTCCAATGGATGGTAGCCATGTCATTATGGAAGGTAGTTTGTTATCGAGATTTTTGTTACCCCAATGGATGGTAGCCTTGTCATTATGGAAGGTAGTCTGTTGTCGAGATTTTTGTTACTCCAATGAATGGTAGCCTTGTCAATATGGAAGGTAGTCGATTGTCGAGATTTAATTTATTCCAATGGATAGTAGCCTTGTCACTACGAAAGGTAGTCTGTTGTCGATATTTTTGTTACCCCAATGGATGTAGCATTGTCATTATGAAAGGTAGTATGTTGTCGAGATTTTTGTTACTCCAATGAATGGTAGCCTTGCCATTATGGAAGGTAGTCTGTCGTTGAGATTTCTGTTACTCCAATGGATTGTAGCCTTGTCATTATGGAAGGTAGTTTGTTCTTCAAATTTTTGTTACTCCAATGGATTGTAGCCTTGTGATTATGGAAGGTAGACTGATGTCGAGATTTTTGTTATTCCATTGGATGGTAGCCTTGTCATTATGGAAGGTAGACTGTTGTCGAGATTTTTTTTATTTCAATGGACGGTTCCTTGTCATTATGGAAGGTACTCTATTGTCGAAATTTTTGTTACTCTAATGGATGGTAGCCTTGTCATTATGCAAGGTAGTCGGTTGTTCTGATTTTTCTTATTCCAATGGATGGTAGCCTTGTCAATATGGATGGTAGTCTATTATCGAGATTTTTGTTATTCCAATTGATGGTAGCCTTGTCATTATGGAAGGTAGTTTATTGTCGAGATTTTTGTTATTCCAATTGATGGTAGCCTTGTCATTTTGGAAGGTAGTCTGTTGTCTAGATTTTTTTTACTCAAATGGATGGTAGCCTTGTCATTATTGAGGGTAGTCTATTGTCGATATCTTTGTTACTCCAATGGATGATAGCCTTGATGTTATGGAAGGTAGTATGTTGTGGAGATTATTGTTACTCCAATGGATGGTAGCCTTGTCATTATAGAAGGTATTCTGTTGTCGAGATTTTTGTTACTCCAATTGATGGTAGCCCTGTCATTAGGGAAGGTAATCTGTTGTCGAGATTTTTTTTACTCCAATGAATGGTAGCCTTATCATTATGGAAGGTAGTATGTCGTTGAGATTTCTGTTACTCCAATGGATTGTAGCCTTGTCATTATGCAAGGTAGTTTGTTGTTCATATTTTTGTTACTCCAAAGGATGGTAGCCTTTTCATTGTGGAAGGTAGTCTATTATCGAGATTTTTGTTATTCCAAATGATGGTATCCTTCTCTT
Source organism: Vicia faba (assembly GCA_948472305.1). NCBI lineage: Eukaryota > Viridiplantae > Streptophyta > Magnoliopsida > Fabales > Fabaceae > Vicia > Vicia faba. The sequence continues at coordinate 561,509,824 of OX451739.1, forward strand.
TATGGAAGGTAGTCTGTTGTCTAGATTTTTTTATTCCAATGTATGGTAACCTTGTCATTATGGAAGGTAGTATTTTGTTGAGATTTTTGTTACTCCAATGGATGATAGCCTTGTCATTATGGAAGGTTGTCTGTTGTCGATATTTTTGTTACTCCAATGGGTGGTAGCCTTGTCATTATGGAAGGTCGTCTGTTTTCGAGATTTTGTTTACTCAAATGGATGGTAGCCTTGTCATTATTGAAGGTAGTCTGTTGTCGATATGTTTGTTACTCCAATGGATGATAGCCTTGATGTTATGGAAGGTAGTATGTTGTTGAGATTTTTGTTACTCCAATGGATGGTAGCCTTGTCATTATAGAAGGTAGTCTGTTGTCGAGATTTTTGTTACTCCAATTGATGGTAGCCCTGTCATTAGGGAAGGTAATCTGTTGTCGATATTTTTGTTACTCCAATGGATGGTAGCCTTATCATTATGGAAGGTAGTATGTCGTTGAGATTTCTATTACTCCAATGGATTGTAGCCCTGTCATTATGGAAGGTAGTTTGTTGTTCATATTTTTGTTACTCCAAAGGATGGTAGCCTTTTCATTATGGAAGGTAGTCTATTGTCGAGATTTTTGTTATTCCAATGGATGGTATCCTTCTATATATGGAAGGTAGTTTTTTGTCGAGATTTTTATTATTCCAATGGATGGTAGCCATCTCATTATGGAAGGTAGTTTGTTGTCGAGATTTTTGTTACCCCAATTGATGGTAGCCTTGTCATTATGGAAGGTAGTTTGTTGTCGAGATTTTTGTTACTCCAATGAATGGTAGCCTTGTCAATATGGAAGGTACTCGATTGTCGAGATTTAATTTATTCCAATGGATGGTAGCCTTGTCACTACGAAAGGTAGTCTATTGTCGATATTTTTGTTACACCAATGGATGTAGCATTGTCATTATGGAAGGTAGTCTGTTGTCGAGATTTTTGTTACTCCAATGAATGGTAGCCTTGCCATTATGGAAGGTAGTCTGTCGTTGAGATTTCTGTTACTCCAATGGATTGTAACCTTGTCATTATGGAAGGTAGTTTGTTCTTCAAATTTTTGTTACTCCAATGGATGGTAGCCTTGTGATTATGGAAGGTAGACTGATGTCGAGATTTTTGTTATTCCATTGGATGGTAGCCTTGTCATTATGGAAGGTAGTCTGTTGTCGAGATTTTTTTTATTCCAATGGATGGTTCCTTGTCATTATGGAAGGTAGTCTGTTGTCGAGAGTTTTGTTACTCCAATGGATGGTAGCCTTGTCATTATGGAAGGTAGTCTGTTGTCGAGATTTTTTTTACTCAAATGGATGGTAGCCTTGTCATTATTGAAGGTAGTCTGTTGTCGATATCTTTGTTACTCCAATGGAAGATAGCCTTGATGTTATGGAAGGTAGTATGTTGTTGAGATTTTTGTTACTCCAATGGATGGTAGCCTTGTAATTATAGAAGGTAGTCTGTTGTCGAGATTTTTGTTACTCCAATTGATGGTAGCCCTGCCATTAGGGAAGGTAGTCTGTTGTTGAGATTTCTGTTACTCCAATGGATTGTAGCCTTGTCATTATGGAAGGTAGTTTGTTGTTCATATGTTTGTTACTCCAAAGGATGGTAGCCTTGTCATTATCGAAGGTAGTCTATTGTCGAGATTTTTGTTATTTTAATGGATGGTATCCTTCTCATTATAGAAGGAAGTTTTTTTTCGAGATTTTTGTTACTCCAATGGATGGTAGCCTTGCAATTATGGAAGGTAGTCGATTGTTCAGATTTTTGTTACTTCAATAGATGGTATCCTTGTCATTATGGAAGGTACTCTATTGTCGAAATTTTTGTTACTCAAATGGATGGTAGCCTTGTCATTATTCAAGGTAGTCTATTGTCGATATCTTTGTTACTCCAATGGATATTAGCTTTGTCATTATGGAAGGTAGTTTGTTGTTCATATTTTTGTTACTCCAATTGATGGTAGCCTTCTCATTATGGAAGGTAGTCTATTATGGATATTTTTGTTATTCGAATGGATGTATCCTTCAAATTATGGAAGCTAGTTTTTTGTCGAGATTTTTGTTACTCCAATGGATGATAGCCTTGTCATTATGCAAGGTAGTCTGTTTTTCATATTTTTGTTACTCCAATGGATGGTAGCCTTGTCATTATGGAAGGTAGTTTTTTTTCGACATCTTTGTTACCCCAATGGATATAGCCTTGTCATTATGGAAGGTAGTCTGTTGTCGAGATTTTTGTTACTCCAATGAATGGTAGCCTTGACATTATGGAAGGTAGTCTGTCGTGGAGATTTCTGTTACTCCAATGGATTGTAGCCTTGTCATTATGGAAGGTAGTTTGTTCTTCAAATTTTTGTTACTCCAATAGATGGTAGCCTTGTGATTATGGAAGGTATACTGTTGTCGAGATTTTTGTTATTCCATTGGATGGTAGCCTTGTGATTATGTAAGGTAATCTATTGTCGAGATTTTTTTTATTCCAATGGATGGTAACCTTGTCATTATGGAAGGTAGTATTTTGTTGAGATTTTTGTTACTCCAATGGATGATAGCCTTGTCATTATGGAAGGTAGTCTGTTGTCGAGATTTTGTTTACTCAAATGGATGGTAGCCTTGTCATTATTGAAGGTAGTCTGTTGTCGATATATTTGTTACTCCAATGGATGATAGCCTTGATGTTATGGAAGGTAGTATGTTGTTGAGATTTTTGTTACTCCAATGGATGGTAGCCTTGTCATTATAGAAGGTAGTTTGTTGTCGAGATTTTTGTTACTCCAATTGATGGTAGCCCTGTCATTAGGGAAGGTAATCTGTTGTCGAGATTTTTGTTACTCCAATGGATGGTATCCTTATCATTATGGAAGGTAGTATGTCGTTGAGATTTCTGTTACTCCAATGGATTGTAGCCTTGTCATTATGGAGGGTAGTTTGTTGTTCATATTTTTGTTACTCCAAGGGATGGTAGCCTTTACATTATGGAAGGTAGTCTATTGTTGATATTTTTGTTATTCCAATGGATGGTATCCTTCTCTTTATGGAAGGTAATTTTTTGTCGAGATTTTTGTTACTCCAATGGATGGTATCCTTGCCATTATGGAAGGTAGTCGGTTGTTCAGATTTTTGTTATTTCAATAGATGGTATCCTTGTCATTATGGAAGGTAGTCTATTGTCGAAATTTTTGTTACTCCAATGGATGGTAGCCTTGTTATTATGCAAGGTAGAAGGTTGTTCTGATTTTTCTTACTCCAATAGATTGTAGCCTTGTCATTATGGAAGATAGTCTATTGTCGAGATTTTTGTTATTCCAATTGATGGTAGCCTTTTCATTATGGAAGGTAGTTTTTTGTCGAGATTTTTGTTGCTCCAATGGATGGTAGCCTTGTCATTATGGAAGATAGTCTGTTGCCGAGATTTTTGTTACTCCAATGAATGGTAGCCTTGTCAATATGGAAGGTAGTCGATTGTCGAGATTTAATTTATTCCAAAGGATGGTAGCCTTGTCACTACGAAAGGTAGTCTGTTGTCGATATTTTTGTTACCCTAATGGATGTAGCCTTGTTATTATGGAAGGTAGTCTGTTGTCGAGATTTTTGTTACTCCAATGAATGGTAGCCTTGTCATTATGGAAGGTAGTCTGTCGTTGAGATTTCTGTTACTCCAAAGGATTGTAGCCTTGTCATTATGGAAGGTAGTTTGTTCTTCAAAATTTTGTTACTCCAATGGATGGTAGCCTTGTGATTATGGAAGGTAGACTGATGTCGAGATTTTTGTTATTCCATTGGATGGTAGCCTTGTCATTATGGAAGGTAATCTGTTGTCGAGATTTTTTTTATTCCAATGGATGGTAACCATGTTATTATGGAAGGTAGTATTTTGTTGAGATTTTTGTTACTCCAATGGATGATATCCTTGTTGTTATGGAAGGTAGTCTGTTGTCGAGATTTTTGTTACTCCAATGGATGGTTGCCTTGTCATTATGGAAGGTAGTCTGTTGTCGAGATTTTTTTTACTCAAATGGATGGTAGCCTTGTCATTATTGAAGGTAGTTTGTTGTCGATATCTTTGTTACTCCAATGGATGATAGCCTTGATGTTATGGAAGGTAGTATGTTGTTGAGATTTTTGTTACTCCAATGGATGGGCGCCTTGTCATTATAGAAGGTAGTCTGTTGTCGAGATTTTTGTTACTCCAATTGATGGTAGCCCTGTCATTCGGGAAGGTAATCTGTTTTCGAGATTTTTTTTACTCTAATGGATGGTAGCCTTATCATTATGGAAGGTAGTATGTCGTTGAGATTTCTGTTACTCCGATGGATTGTAGGCTTGTCATTATGGAAGGTTGTTTGTTGTTCATATTTTTGTTACTCCAAAGGATGGTAGCCTTTTCATTATTGAAGGTAGTCTATTGTCGAGATTTTTGTTATTCCAATGGATGGTATCCTTCTCTTTATGGAAGGTAGTTTTTTGTCGAGATTTTTGTTACTCCAATGGATGGTATCCTTGCCATTATGGAAGGTAGTCGGTTGTTCAGATTTTTGTTACTTCAATAGATGGTATCCTTGTGATTATGGAAGGTACTCTATTGTCGAAATTTTTGTTACTCCAATGGATGGTAGACTTGTCATTATGCAAGGTAGTCGGTTGTTCTGATTTTTGTTACTCCAATGGATAGTAGCCTTGTCATTACGGAAGGTAGTCTATTGTTGATATTTTTGTTATTCCAATTGATGGTAGCCTTGTCATTACGGAAGGTAGTTTTTTGTCGATATTTTTGTCTCTCCAATGTATGGTAGCCTTATCATTATGGAAGGTAGTTTGTTGTCGAGATTTTTGTTACCTCAATGGATGGTAGCCTTGTCATTATGGAAGGTAGTCTGTTGTCGATATTTTTGGTACTCCGATGAATGGTAGCCTTGTCAATATGGAAGGTAGTCGATTTTCGAGATTTAATTTATTCCGATGGATGGTAGCCTTGCCACTACGAAAGGTAGTCTGTTGTCGATATTTTTGTTACCCCAATGGATGTAGCATTGTCATTATGGGAGGTAGTTTATTGTCGAGATTTTTGTTACTCCAATGAATGGTAGCCTTGTCATTATGGAAAGTAGTCTGTCGTTGAGATTTCTGTTACTCCAATGGATTGTAGCCTTGTCATTATGGAAGGTAGTTTGTTCTTCAAATTTTTGTTATTCCAATGGATGGTAGCCTTGTGATTATGGAAGGTAGACTGATGTCGAGATTTTTGTTATTCCATTGTATGGTAGCCTTGTAATTATGGAAGGTAGTCTATTGTCGAGATTTTTTTTATTCCAATGGATGGTAACCTTGTCATTATGGAAGGTAGTATTTTGTTGAGACATTTGTTACTCCAATGGATGATAGCCTTGTCATTATGGAAGGTAGTCTGTTGTCGAGATTTTTGTTACTCTAATGAATGGTAGCCTTGTCATTATGGAAGGTAGTATGTCGTTGAGATTTCTGTTACTCCAATGGATTGTAGCCTTGTCATTATGGAAGGTAGTTTATTCTTCAAATTTTTGATACTCCAATGGATGGTAGCCTTGTGATTATGGAAGGTAGACTGTTGTCGAGATTTTTGTTATTCCATTGGATGGTAGCCTTGTCATTATGGAAGGTAGTCTGTTGTCGAGATTTTTTTTATTCCAATGGATGGTAACCTTGTTATTATGGAAGGTAGTATTTTGTTGAGATTTTTGTTACTCCAATGGATGATATCCTTGTTGTTATGGAAGCTAGTCTGTTGTCGAGATTTTTGTTACTCCAATGGATGGTTGCCTTGTCATTATGGAAGGTAGTCTGTTGTCGAGATTTTTTTTACTCAAATGGATGGTAGCCTTGTCATTATTGAAGGTAGTTTGTTGTCGATATCTTTGTTACTCCAATGGATGATAGCCTTGATGTTATGGAAGGTAGTATGTTGTTGAGATTTTTGTTACTCCAATGGATGGGCGCCTTGTCATTATAGAAGGTAGTCTGTTGTCGAGATTTTTGTTACTCCAATTGATGGTAGCCCTGTCATTCGGGAAGGTAATCTATTGTCGAGATTTTTTTTACTCTAATGGATGGTAGCCTTATCATTATGGAAGGTAGTATGTCGTTGAGATTTCTGTTACTCCAATGGATTGTAGGCTTGTCATTATGGAAGGTTGTTTGTTGTTCATATTTTTGTTACTCCAAAGGATGGTAGCCTTTTCATTATTGAAGGTAGTCTATTGTCGAGATTTTTGTTATTCCAATGGATGGTATCCTTCTCTTTATGGAAGGTAGTTTTTTGTCGAGATTTTTGTTACTCCAATGGATGGTATCCTTGCCATTATGGAAGGTAGTCGGTTGTTCAGATTTTTGTTACTTCAATAGATGGTATCCTTGTGATTATGGAAGGTACTCTATTGTCGAAATTTTTGTTACTCCAATGGATGGTAGACTTGTCATTATGCAAGGTAGTCGGTTGTTCTGATTTTTGTTACTCCAATGGATGGTAGCCTTGTCATTACGGAAGGTAGTCTATTGTTGATATTTTTGTTATTCCAATTGATGGTAGCCTTTTCATTACGGAAGGTAGTTTTTTGTCGATATTTTTGTCTCTCCAATGTATGGTAGCCTTATCATTATGGAAGGTAGTTTGTTGTCGAGATTTTTGTTACCTCAATGGATGGTAGCCTTGTCATTATGGAAGGTAGTCTGTTGTCGATATTTTTGGTACTCCGATGAATGGTAGCCTTGTCAATATGGAAGGTAGTCGATTTTCGAGATTTAATTTATTCCGATGGATGGTAGCCTTGCCACTACGAAAGGTAGTCTGTTGTCGATATTTTTGTTACCCCAATGGATGTAGCATTGTCATTATGGGAGGTAGTTTATTGTCGAGATTTTTGTTACTCCAATGAATGGTAGCCTTGTCATTATGGAAAGTAGTCTGTCGTTGAGATTTCTGTTACTCCAATGGATTGTAGCCTTGTCATTATGGAAGGTAGTTTGTTCTTCAAATTTTTGTTATTCCAATGGATGGTAGCCTTGTGATTATGGAAGGTAGACTGATGTCAAGATTTTTGTTATTCCATTGTATGGTAGCCTTGTAATTATGGAAGGTAGTCTATTGTCGAGATTTTTTTTATTCCAATGGATGGTAACCTTGTCATTATGGAAGGTAGTATTTTGTTGAGACATTTGTTACTCCAATGGATGATAGCCTTGTCATTATGGAAGGTAGTCTGTTGTCGAGATTTTTTTTACTCTAATGAATGGTAGCCTTGTCATTATGGAAGGTAGTATGTCGTTGAGATTTCTGTTACTCCAATGGATTGTAGCCTTGTCATTATGGAAGGTAGTTTATTCTTCAAATTTTTGATACTCCAATGGATGGTAGCCTTGTGATTATGGAAGGTAGACTGTTGTCGAGATTTTTGTTATTCCATTGGATGGTAGCCTTGTCATTATGGAAGGTAGTCTGTTGTCGAGAATTTTTTTATTCCAATGGATGGTAACCTTGTCATTATGGAAGGTAGTATTTTGTTTAGATTTTTGTTACTCCAATGGATGATAGCCTTGTCATTATGGAAAGTAGTCTGTTGTCGAGATTTTTGTTACTCCAATGGATGGTAGCCTTGTCATTATGGAAGGTAGTCTATTGTCGAGATTTTGTTTACTTAAATGGATGATAGCCTTGTCATTATTGAAGGTAGTCTGTTGTCGATATCTTTGTTACTCCAATGGATGATAGCCTTGACATTATGGAAGGTAGTATGTTTTTGATATTTTTGTTACTCCAATGGATGGTAGCCTTGTCATTATATAAGGTAGTCTATTGTCGAGATTTTTGTTAATCCAATTGATGGTAGCCCTGTCATTAGGGAAGGTAATCTATTGTCGAGAGTTTTGTTACTCCAATGGATGGTAGCCTTATCATTATGGAAGGTAGTATGTCGTTGAGATTTCTGTTACTCCAATGGATTGTAGCCTTGTCATTATGGAAGGTTGTTTGTTGTTCATATTTTTGTTACTCCAAAGGATGGTAGCCTTTTCATTATGGAAGGTAGTCTATTGTCGAGATTTTTGTTATTCCAATGGATGGTATCCTTCTCTTTATGGAAGGTAGTTTTTTGTCGAGATTTTTGTTACTCCAATGAATGGTATCCTTGCCATTATGGAAGGTAGTCGGTTGTTCAGATTTTTGTTACTTCAATAAATGGTATCCTTGTCATTATAGAAGGTACTCTATTGTCTAAATTTTTATTACTCCAATGGATGGTAGCCTTGTCATTATGCAAGGTAGTCGGTTGTTCTGATTTTTGTTACTCCAATGGATGGTAACCTTGTCATTACGGAAGGTAGTCAATTGTCGAGATTTTTGTTACTCCAATTGATGGTAGCCTTGTCATTACGAAAGGTAGTTTTTTGTCGATATTTTTGTTGCTCCAATGTATTGAAGCCTTATCATTATGGAAGGTAGTTTGTTGTCGAGATTTTTGTTACCCCAATGGATGGTAGCCTTGTCATTATGGAAGGTAGTCTGTTGTCGAGATTTTTGTTACTCCGATGAATGGTAGCCTTGTCAAAATGGAAGGTAGTCGATTGTCGAGATTTAATTTATTCCGATGGATGGTAGCCTTGCCACTATGAAAGGTAGTCTGTTCTCGATATTTTTGTTACCCCAATGGATGTAGCATTGACATTATGAGAGGGAGTCTATTGTCGAGATTTTTGTTACTCCAATGAATGGTAGCCTTGTCATTATGGAAAGTAGTCTGTCGTTGAGATTTCTGTTACTCCAATGGATTGTAGCCTTGTCATTATGGAAGGTATTTTGTTCTTCAAATTTTTGTTACTCCAATGGATGGTAGCCTTGTGATTATGGAAGATAGACTGATGTCGAGATTTTTATTATTCCATTGGATGGTAGCCTTGTAATTATGGAAGGTAGTCTATTGTCGAGATTTTTTTTATTCCAATGGATGGTAACCTTGTCATTATGGTAGGTACTATTTTGTTGAGACTTTTGTTACTCCAATGAATGATAGCCTTGTCATTATGGAAGGTAGTCTGTTGTCGAGATTTTTGTTACTCCAATGAATGGTATCCTTGTCATTATGGAAGGTAGTCTGTCGTTGAGATTTCTGTTACTCCAATGGATTGTAGCCTTGTCATTATGGAAGGTAGTTTGTTCTTCAAATTTTTGTTACTCCAATGGATGGTAGCCTTGTGATTATGGAAGGTAGACTGTTGTCGAGATTTTTGTTATTCCATTGGATGGTAGCCTTGTCATTATGGAAGGTAGTCTGTTGTCGAGATTTTTTTTATTCCAATGGATGGTAACCTTGTCAATATGGAAGGTAGTATTTTGTTTAGATTTTTGTTACTCCAATGGATGATAGCCTTGTCATTATGGAAGGTAGTCTGTTGTCGAGATTTTTGTTACTCCAATGGATGGTAGCCTTGTCATTATGGAAGGTAGTCTATTGTCGAGATTTTGTTTACTAAAATGGAAGGTAGCCTTGTCATTATTGAAGGTAGTTTGTCGTCGATATCTTTGTTACTCCAATGGATGATAGCCTTGACATTATGGAAGGTAGTATGTTTTTGATATTTTTGTTACTCCAATGGATGGTAGCCTTGTCATTATAGAAGGTAGTCTATTGTCGAGATTTTTGTTACTCCAATTGATAGTAGCCCTGTCATTAGGGAAGTTAATCTATTGTCGAGATTTTTGTTACTCCAATGGATGGTAGCCTTATCATTATGGAAGGTAGTATGTCATTGAGATTTCTTTTACTCCAATGGATTGTAGCCTTGTCATTATGGAAGGTTGTTTGTTGTTCATATTTTTGTTACTCCAAAGGATGGTAGCCTTTTCATTATGGAAGGTAGTCTATTGTCGAGATTTTTGTTATTCCAATGGATGGTATCCTTCTCTTTATGGAAGGCAATTTTTTGTCGTGATTTTTGTTACTCCAATGGATGGTATCCTTGCCATTATGAAAGGTAGTCGGTTTTTCAAATTTTTGTTACTTCAATAGATGGTATCCTTGTCATTATGGAAGGTACTCTATTGTCTAAATTTTTATTACTCCAATGGATGGTAGCCTTGTCATTATGCAAGGTAGTCGGTTGTTCTGATTTTTGTTACTCCAATGGATTGTAGCCTTGTCATTATGGAAGGTAGTCTATTGTCCAGATTTTTGTTACTTCAATTGATGGTAGCCCTATCTTTAGGGAAGGTAATCTGTTGTCGAGATTTTTGTCACTCCAATGGATGGTAGCCTTATCATTATGGAAGGTAGTATGTCGTTGAGATTTCTGTTACTCCAATGGATTGTAGCCATGTCATTATGGAAGGTAGTTTGTTGTTCATATGTTTGTTACTCCATAGGATGGTAGCCTTGTCATTATGGAAGGTAGTCTATTGTCGAGATTTTTCTTATTTTAATGGATGATATCCTTCTTATTATGGAAGGTAGTTTTTTTTCGAGATTTTTGTTACTCCAATGGATGGTAGCCTTGCCATTATGGAAGGTAGTCGATTGTCGAAATTTTTGTTACTCCAATGGATGGTAGCCTTGTCATTATGCAAGGTACTCTATTGTCGAAAATAGTGTTACTCAAATGAATGGTAGCCTTGTCATTATTCAAGGTAGTCTATTGTCGATATCTTTGTTACTCCAATGGATGATAGCCTTGTCATTATGGAAGGTAGTCTAATATGGATATTTTTGTTATTCCAATGGAAGTATCCTTCTCATTAAGGAAGGTAGTTTTTGTCGAGATTTTTGTTACTCCAATGGATGATAGCCTTGTCATTATGCAAGGTAGTCTGTTGTTCATATTTTCGTTACTCCAATGGATGGTAGCCTTGTCATTATGGAAGGTATTTTTTTGTCGACATCTTTGTTACCCCAATCGATGTAGCCTTGTCATTATGGAAGGTAGTCTGTTATCGAGATTTTTGTTACTCCAATGAATGGTAGCCTTGTCATTATGGAAGGTAGTCTGTCGTTCAGATTTCTGTTACTCCAATGGATTGTAGCCTTGTCATTATGGAAGGTAGTTTGTTCTTCAAATTTTTGTTACTCCAATGGATGGTAGCCTTGTGATTATGGAAGGTAGACTGTTGTCGAGATTTTTGTTATTCCATTGGATGGTAGCCTTGTCATTATGGAAGGTAGTATGTTGTCGAGATTATTTTATTCCAATGGATTGTAACCTTGTCATTATGGAAGGTAGTATTTTGTTTAGATTTTTGTTACTCCAATGCATGATAGCCTTGTCATTATAGAAGGTAGTCTGGTGTCGAGATTTTTGTTACTACAATGGATGTATGCCTTGTTATTATGGAAGGTAGTCTATTATCGAGATTTTGTTTACTTAAATGGATGGTAGCCTTGTCATTATAGAAGTTAGTCTATTGTCGAGATTTTTGTTACTCCAATTGATGGTAGCCCTGTCATTAGGGAAGGTAATCTGTTGTCGAGATTTTTGTTACTCCAATGGATGGTAGCCTTATCATTATGGAAGGTAGTATGTCGTTGAGATTTCTGTTACTCCAATGGATTGTAGCCTTGTCATTATGGAAGGTTGTTTGTTGTTCATATTTTTGTTACTCCAAAGGATTGTAGCCTTTTCATTATGGAAGGTAGTCTATTGTCGAGATTTTTGTTATTCCAATGGATGGTATCTTTCTCTTTATGGAAGGTAGTTTTTTGTCGAGATTTTTGTTACTCCAATGGATGGTATCAATGCCATTATGGAAGGTAGTCGGTTGTTCAGATTTTTGTTACTTCAATAGATGGTATCCCTGTCATTTTGGAAGGTACTCTATTGTCTAAATTTTTGTTACTCCAATGGATGGTAGCCTTGTCATTATGCAAGGTAGTCGGTTGTTCTGATTTTTGTTACTCCAATGGATGGTAGCCTTGTCATTATGGAAGGTAGTCTATTGTCGAGATTTTTGTTACTCCAATTGATGGTAGCCCTGTCATTAGGAAAGGTAATCTGTTGTCGAGATTTTTGTTACTCCAATGGATGGTAGCCTTATCATTAAGGAAGGTAGTATGTCGTTGAGGTTTCTGTTACTCCAATGGATTGTAGCCTTGTCATTATGGAAGGTTGTTTGTTGTTCATATTTTTGTTATTCCAAAGGATGGTAGCCTTGTCATTATGGAAGGTAGTCTATTATGGATATTTTTGTTATTCCAATGGATGTATCCTTCTCATTAAGGAAGGTAGTTTTTGTCGAGATTTTTGTTACTCCAATGGATGATAGCCTTGTCATTATGCAAGGTAGTCTGTTGTTCATATTTTTGTTACTCCAATGGATGGTAGCTGTAACACCCTCTAAACCCCGCATAAAATTTCGCAAATAATTAAAATCATATTTTCAGAGTACATGTATTAACGAGGATGTCACAATTCTCTTTTAATAAAAACAAGTTCCTGTCATGCATAACATAGAAGCAACTCATACATGTCTACACAGCGGAATATTATATTTAATAAAACCAAAGTTATAATATTTTCAATCATCAGGGATTAACACCTGGAATATATCAACATCATATTATAACCAAATACTAGGGAAATAAACGAGTCTGACTAAAGCAGCTCGACAAACAAACGTTCCCGGAGTTACAACTATCAGAGCATGACCCGGACAATACTTAAACTGAAATAAACTAGAAACATCAAGTCTTCGCCAAGCACCTGAACGAAGCTCCTCAATCTGAAATGTTCAACAGTAAGGGTGAGCATCTCAACTATACATTTGATTATACGTTCATAACAATCAATTCAGAAAACTATAAGCATCACCCAAACAGTTAACATGTTTCATAGTTTACGAAAACCTTTACAATTCATATATTCAATATATATTACTTTTCATACTTATAATTAACATCAAACATTATTAACAATTTAGCAGCAATACATGCATACAGTCAATTAAATACAACATTGGAAAATCATCCATTCATGTTATATTCAATATAATGCAACACACCCATGATGTGGTACCATTTTACCGCCCCATTAAATCTCGGGTCACGGATAACTCACCGTTCCATTATATCGCGGACACGGCTACCACCTCAACGTTCCATTAAATCGCGGACACGTATATTGGCCACCATGTTAATTCCACACAATGGGAATTAACAAATGCAACATGATATGTACAGTATGTAACACTCAGCATACTATTAACATCAATAAACCATATCATGTAACATTGACAATATCAAATACAACATGATATGAATAGCATGTAATCACTCAGCATACTATTAAACATCAATCAATCATATCAAGTTATATCATAATTCATGCTTGATAACATTATCTAAAGGCATGACAATAAAATCCATATAGTGTTGGTATCATAACATACAATCGTTATTCGATACAAGCATCAATCACACTAGGAAATCAATGAACAGCATATTCAAAACATATCAAACACTGCACATCAAAACAGGATCAATCCCGTACATAACAGCATGCACAGAAAAAAAAATTCAGAAAACAACACAGGAGGTTTAACACGGGTGCCCGTGTAAATCAACACTGCCCGTGTGGAAATGTGTCTAGAAACACGTTATTTTGCCAATACAGGGGATCAACATGGGTGCCCGTGTGAATCAACACGGCCCGTGTTGAAATGTGTCTGGAAACACATTTTTTTTGCCAACACAGTGAATCAACACGGGTGCCCGTGTGAATCCACACGGCCCGTGTTGATGAGCGTGAACCCAAAATTTCCTGTACCTACAGCAGCTCAGAACAGCAGCCAAACGCGAAAAATACCAGCCAAAACGTGCATTGCGGTACATACCAACATCAATTTTGCATAACTCAAAGCAACGCATAAATTGGAAACACAATTCCCTTCTACGTTAGTCGATTTCCAATCTTAAGGACATGATCAATTCACTTAAGGTCTCATTTTCCAAAATCAATCAAAACGCAGAGTTCTCATTTTTTAAAACATCCCATTTTACCAACGATTCTTTCATCAACAATAAGTTTTATAAAATTGACCTTAAGTGACATATTACCCGTCCTTTAGGGAAATCCTAACAACATTGGGGTTATCCTTAGAACACCCAAGGTAAACTCACGATCATACAATTTCGATCTAAATCAACAATGGGGATTAATTTCTTAATCGATTCACAACCTTTAGGGAACCTAATCCTTTCTAACGAAATTCGACCCTAAAGTTATCGATCACTAAGAATCTCAGAGAAAATGGGATTATCCTACGATTACCCAACCAATTGCATCTAAACCCATAAGCAAATGTAAATTGAGTAGTAGCCCCCCTTACCTTATCAAATTGCAGCTTGAGTTCTTTGAGCGATGTTCTTCGTTCTTCGCACCTTCAGAGCTCAGCTTCCCAAATTTCCCACATTCTGTGTTATCGTGAATAATGAGAAAATAACTTGAGTTCCAAAACATATACTTATTTCTTTTTGCACCCCCACTCTTTACTAACGACATCCAAGCCCAATAACTTAAAAACCCAATATTTTCTTATTTCATTTATTTTCTTCAAATATTCCAAAATAAATAATTCCTTTTTATTTTATTAATTCTAATAAAATAATTTCCCAATTTAAATAAATCAAATAATTGAAACTGGGGTGTTACAACTCTCCCCCAATAAAAGAGTTTTCGTCCTCGAAAACATACCTTAGACGAACAGTTCCGGATAAGCCTCTTTCATCTGGCTCTCCACTTCCCAAGTAACATTTCCATCTGCTGGACCTCCCCAAGCAACCTTCACTAATGCTATCTCTTTACCCCTTAACTGTTTCACTTCCCGATCTTCTATCCTCATAGGCAATGTTTCTACTGTCAGGTTATCTCTCACCTGTACATCATCTACTTGGATTACATGAGATGGGTCTGGAATGTATCTCCTCAACTGAGAAACATGAAAAACATCGTGCAAATTCGCAAGTCTCGGAGGTAAAGCAATACGATAAGCAACTTCTCCAACTCTTTCCGTAATCTGAAATGGACCAATAAAACGCGGAGTCAACTTCTTAGATTTCAACGCTCGACCAATACCCGTCATCGGAGTAACTCTCATAAACACATGATCTCCAACACTGAATTCTAAATTCCTCCTCCTCTTATCATGATAACTCTTCTGACGACTCTGAGAAGCTCTCATCTTCTCTTGAATCAATTTGATCTTTTCAGTAGTCTGCTGAACAATCTCTGGCCCAATTATTGAACTCTCTCCAGATTCATACCAACACAAAGGCGTTCTACACCGTCTACCATACAATGCCTCAAACGGAGCCATACCAATACTCGAATGGTAACTATTGTTATAAGTAAATTCAATCAATGGCAAATAGCTATCCCAAGCTCCACCCTTCTCTAAAACACAAGCACGCAATAAATCTTCTAACGATTGAATCGTCCTCTCCGTCTGTCCATCAGTCTGAGGATGGTAAGCTGAACTCAACCTCAATTTAGTACCCAAAGCCTTCTGCAATCCTTCACAAAATTTTGAAGTGAACCTCGGATCTCTATCTGACACAATACTAGAAGGAACTCCATGCAAACTCACTATTTCCTCAATATACAACTGTGCCAATCTCTCCATTGAGTAATCCATTCTCACCGGTATAAAATGAGCAGACTTAGTCAGTCTATCCACCACAACCCATATTGCTTCGCAATTCTTAGGAGTCCTCGGTAACCCGGATACAAAATCCATAGAAATACTATCCCACTTCCATTCTGGAATAAACATCGGTTGCATAAATCCAGACGGCTTCTGATGTTCAATCTTTGATTTCGGACAGATTAAACATGCATACACAAATTCAGCTATTTCCTTTTTCATTCCCGGCCACCAAAACAATTTCTTCAAATCATGATACATTTTCGTGGCACCCGGATGAATACTCATACCACTGCGATGTCCTTCCTCTAATATACTCTTCTTGATTTCTGCAACATCAGGAACACAAACTCTATCGCCAAATCTCATAACATCATTTTCATCAATTCTAAACTCACCACCTTGACCTTGGTTGATCAATGTCAATTTATCAACTAAATTAACATCGGATTTCTGCCCGATCCTGATCTCTTCTAGAATACCACTAGTAAGTTTCAACATACCCAAACGAACACACTTCGGAGTACTTTCACAAATTAAACTCAAATCTCGGAATTGTTCAATTAAATCCAATTCACGAACCATCATCATAGACATATGCAAGGATTTCCTGCTCAAAGCATCTGCAACCACATTTGCCTTACCAGGATGGTAATTCAAACCAAAATCATAATCTTTGAGAAATTCTAAACACCTTCTTTGCCTCATATTGACCTCTTTCTGATCGAAAAGATACTTCAAACTCTTATGATCACTGTACACTTCAAATCTCGAACCATACAGATAATGTCTCCACAATTTCAAGACAAACACAACTGCTGCCAACTCTAAGTCATGAGTAGGATAGTTCCTTTCATGAACCTTCAACTGTCTCGAAGCATACGCAACTACCTGTTGATTCTGCATTAAAACACCACCTAAACCCATCAGAGATGCATCACAATAAACCACAAAAGATTCCACCGGATTCGGAAAAATCAGAATAGGAGCACTAGTCAATCTCCGCTTCAATTCTTGGAAACCTTTCTCACAATCAGAATC
Source organism: Vicia faba (assembly GCA_948472305.1). NCBI lineage: Eukaryota > Viridiplantae > Streptophyta > Magnoliopsida > Fabales > Fabaceae > Vicia > Vicia faba. The sequence goes on from OX451739.1 coordinate 561,526,547, forward strand.
CCAAATGAACGCTTGTCCTTTACGAGTCAACTTTGTCAACGGCAATGCTAACTTTGAGAATCCTTCGATAAACTTTCTGTAATAACCTGCAATACCAAGAAAACTTCTGATTTCAGAAATAGTCTTCGGCGCTTCCCACTGAGATACTGCTTCTACTTTTGTAGGATCCACTGCAATACCATTCTTAGAAATCACATGTCCAAGAAAACTAACTTCATTCTGCCAGAACTCACATTTGGACAACTTTGCATACAACTTCTTATCTTTCAACAACTCTAACACAATTCTGAGATGTTCCGCATGCTCTTCGTCATTCTTGGAATAAATCAGAATGTCATCAATAAAAACCACAACAAACTTATCCAGATACGGATGAAAAATCCTGTTCATATATTCCATGAAAACACCAGGTGCATTAGTAACTCCGAACGGCATAACAGAATATTCATAATGCCCATACCTCGTTCGAAAAGCAGTCTTTTGAATATCTTCCGCTTTCACACGAATCTGATGATATCCAGATCTCAAGTCAATCTTACTGAATACACTGGCTCCAATTAGCTGATCCATTAAATCATCAATCCTCGGTAATGGAAACCAATTCTTAATGGTTACTTTGTTCAATTGCCTGTAATCAACACACAATCTCATAGAACCTTCTTTCTTCTTAACCAACAATACCGGAGCACCCCAAGGCGAAACACTTGGACGAATAAACTTCTTCTCCAGTAAATCTTCCAACTGACTCTTCAATTCAGCCAACTCAGATGCAGACATACGATATGGCGCCATCGACACCGGTCTCGTACCAGGAATCAAATCTATAGAAAATTCCACTTCTCTCTCAGGAGGTAACTCACCAACATCATCAGGAAAGACTTCTGGAAAATCACACACCACTGGCAATTCCCCACTCCTGACCTTTCCTGTTGCATCTAACGAAGCAAGTAACATAAACACATTAGCACCGTCTTCCATTGCTTCTTGTACCTGTCTAGCAGTCATAGTCAAATTCCCGACACCAACTGCCTCTGGGAAAATCACCGTCTTAGCAAAACAGTTCAGATGAACCCGGTTGAATTCCAACCAGTTCATCCCAAGGATAATATCAATTTGTTCAAGCGGTAGGCACACTAAATCCATACCGAAACCTCTACCAAAAATCTCTATAGGACAATTCCTATATACAAGTGAAGTTGTCACTGAACCCGATGCAGGAGTATCAATAACCATGCTACCTTGCATACCAGATATGTCCAGTTTCAACCTCTCAGCACAATCCAAAGAAATGAAAGAATGAGTTGCACCAGTATCAATAATTGCAACTAAAGGTGTTCCATGAATAAAACACGTACCTTTAATCAATCGATCCTCTGGAGTAGTCTCAGATCCAGACAAGGCGAACACTTTTCCACCTGACTGATCCTTCTTAGGTTTAGGACACTGCGGACGAATGTGACCTTCTTCACCACAATTGTAACAAGTAACAGACTTCCCTTTGCAATCACTAGACAAATGACCAGTCTTCCCACATTTATAGCACTTCTTCTCATCACTCTTGCAATCTCGAATATGATGACCAAACTCACCACACCTGTAGCATCTGATAGGAGCCTTAGAATCTCCCCCACTAGGCCTTTTCCATTCACCTGATTTCTGGTTACCTCTACCATATGGCTTGCCACGGTCCATATGTTGCTTTCCTCTTTTATCAACAGCCTCACGAGTGTGAGACGACTTAGTCTTGGTAATATCTTCTTCCAAGATCCTGCTACAATCCACCTGATCAGAAAATCTACGAATATGCTGGTAGATGATTCCCTGCTTAATCTCATCTCGGAGACCATTCTCAAATTTGATACATTTAGAGAATTCTCCAGCCTCATCATTGTTGTAGTGCGCATAATACTTTGCCAGCTCAGTGAACTTAGTAGCATACTCACTAACAGTCAGATTGCCCTGCTTAAGCTCCAAAAATTTAATTTCCTTTCTTCCCCGAACATCTTCAGGAAAGTACCTCCTCAGAAAAGCCCTTCTGAAGTTAGCCCAAGTCAGTGCCTCTCCATCCTGAACCATTTCAGTCCTTGTTGCAACCCACCAGTCGTCGGCCTCTTCTGCCAACATATGCGTACCATATCTGACTTTCAGATCTTCAGCACAATCAATCACACGGAAAATCCTTTCGATTTCCTTCAGCCACTTCTGAGCACCTTCAGGGTCATGTGTACCTTTGAACAACGGAGGATTGTTTCTCTGCAAGTTCCCCAATTGCCTATCAGCACCAATCACGCCTCCATTTGGATTTCCAGCAAGTACACCAGCTAACATCCCCAAAGCCTCAGCGAGTGCAGCATCATTTCGTCCGTTACCTCTTCCAGCCATATTCCTGAGAATTAAAACATACCCCTCATCAGAATACAGTATCGACAGTGTTGCCTTACACTAATCGCATACAAAAGGAATGACTGACTCAAGACTCTGGTCGCAACGACCGACTATGCTCTGATACCACTATTGTAACACCCTCTAAACCCCGCATAAAATTTCGCAAATAATTAAAATCATATTTTCAGAGTACATGTATTAACGAGGATGTCACAATTCTCTTTTAATAAAAACAAGTTCCTGTCATGCATAACATAGAAGCAACTCATACATGTCTACACAGCGGAATATTATATTTAATAAAACCAAAGTTATAATATTTTCAATCATCAGGGATTAACACCTGGAATATATCAACATCATATTATAACCAAATACTAGGGAAATAAACGAGTCTGACTAAAGCAGCTCGACAAACAAACGTTCCCGGAGTTACAACTATCAGAGCATGACCCGGACAATACTTAAACCGAAATAAACTAGAAACAACAAGTCTTTGCCAAGCACCTGAACGAAGCTCCTCAATCTGAAATGTTCAACAGTAAGGGTGAGCATCTCAACTATACATTTGATTATACGTTCATAACAATCAATTCAGAAAACCATAAGCATCACCCAAACAGTTACATGTTTCATAGTTTACGAAAACCTTTACAATTCATATATTCAATATATATTACTTTTCATACTTATAATTAACATCAAACATTATTAACAATTTAGCAGCAATACATGCATACAGTCAATTAAATACAACATTGGAAAATCATCCATTCATGTTATATTCAATATAATGCAACACACCCATGATGTGGTACCATTTTACCGCCCCATTAAATCTCGGGTCACGGATAACTCACCGTTCCATTATATCGCGGACACGGCTACCACCTCAACGTTCCATTAAATCGCGGACACGTATATTGGCCACCATGTTAATTCCACACAATGGGAATTAACAAATGCAACATGATATGTACAGTATGTAACACTCAGCATACTATTAACATCAATAAACCATATCATGTAACATTGACAATATCAAATACAACATGATATGAATAGCATGTAATCACTCAGCATACTATTAAACATCAATCAATCATATCAAGTTATATCATAATTCATGCTTGATAACATTATCTAAAGGCATGACAATAAAATCCATATAGTGTTGGTATCATAACATACAATCGTTATTCGATACAAGCATCAATCACACTAGGAAATCAATGAACAGCATATTCAAAACATATCAAACACTGCACATCAAAACAGGATCAATCCCGTACATAACAGCATGCACAGAAAAAAAAATTCAGAAAACAACACAGGAGGTTTAACACGGGTGCCCGTGTAAATCAACATTGCCCGTGTGGAAATGTGTCTAGAAACACGTTATTTTGCCAATACAGGGGATCAACACGGGTGCCCGTGTGAATCAACACGGCCCGTGTTGAAATGTGTCTGGAAACACATTTTTTTTGCCAACACAGTGAATCAACACGGGTGCCCGTGTGAATCCACACGGCCCGTGTTGATGAGCGCGAACCCAAAATTTGCTGTACCTGCAGCAGCTCAGAACAGCAGCCAAACGCGAAAAATACCAGCCAAAATGTGCATTGCGGTACATACCAACATCAATTTTGCATAACTCAAAGCAACGCATAAATTGGAAACACAATTCCCTTCTACGTTAGTCGATTTCCAATCTTAAGGACAACATCAATTCACTTAAGGTCTCATTTTCCAAAATCAATCAAAACGCAGAGTTCTCATTTTTTAAAACATCCCATTTTACCAACGATTCTTTCATCAACAATAAGTTTTATAAAATTGACCTTAAGTGACATATTACCCGTCCTTTAGGGAAATTCTAACAACATTGGGGTTATCCTTAGAACACCCAAGGTAAACTCACGATCATACAATTTCGATCTAAATCAACAATGGGGATTAATTTCTTAATCGATTCACAACCTTTAGGGAACCTAATCCTTTCTAACGAAATTCGACCCTAAAGTTATCGATCACTAAGAATCTCAGAGAAAATGGGATTATCCTTCGATTACCCAACCAATTGCATCTAAACCCAGAAGCAAATGTAAATTGAGTAGTAGCCCCCCTTACCTTATCAAATTGCAGCTTGAGTTCTTTGAGCGATGTTCTTCGTTCTTCGCACCTTCAGAGCTCAGCTTCCCAAATTTCCCAAATTCTGTGTTATCGTGAATAATGAGAAAATAACTTGAGTTCCAAAACATATCCTTATTTCTTTTTGCACCCCCACTCTTTACTAACGACATCCAAGCCCAATAACTTAAAAACCCAATATTTTCTTATTTCATTTATTTTCTTCAAATATTCCAAAATAAATAATTCCTTTTTATTTTATTAATTCTAATAAAATAATTTCCCAATTTAAATAAATCAAATAATTGAAACTGGGGTGTTACAACTCTCCCCCACTAAAAGAGTTTTCGTCCTCGAAAACATACCTTAGACGAACAGTTCCGGATAAGCCTCTTTCATCTGGCTCTCCAGTTCCCAAGTAACATTTCCATCTGCTGGACCTCCCCAAGCAACCTTCACTAATGCTATCTCTTTACCCCTTAACTGTTTCACTTCCCGATCTTCTATCCTCATAGGCAATGTTTCTACTGTCAGGTTATCTCTCACCTGTACATCATCTACTTGGATTACGTGAGATGGGTCTGGAATGTATCTCCTCAACTGAGAAACATGAAAAACATCATGCAAATTCGCAAGTCTCGGAGGTAAAGCAATACGATAAGCAACTTCTCCAACTCTTTCCGTAATCTGAAACGGACCAATAAAACGCGGAGTCAACTTCTTAGATTTCAACGCTCAACCAATACCCGTCATCGGAGTAACTCTCATAAACACATGATCTCCAGCACTGAATTCTAAATTCCTCCTCCTCTTATCATGATAACTCTTATGACGACTCTGAGAAGCTCTCATCTTCTCTTGAATCAATTTGATCTTTTCAGTAGTCTGCTGAACAATCTCTGGCCCAATTATTGAACTCTCTCCAGATTCATACCAACACAAAGGCGTTCTACACCGTCTACCATACAATGCCTCAAACGGAGCCATACCAATACTCGAATGGTAACTATTGTTATAAGTAAATTCAATCAATGGCAAATAGCTATCCCAAGCTCCACCCTTCTCTAAAACACAAGCACGCAATAAATCTTCTAACGATTGAATCGTCCTCTCCGTCTGTCCATCAGTCTGAGGATGGTAAGCTGAACTCAACCTCAATTTAGTACCCAAAGCCTTCTGCAATCCTTCCCAAAATTTCGAAGTGAACCTCGAATCTCTATCTGACACAATACTAGAAGGAACTCCATGCAAACTCACTATTTCCTCAATATACAACTGTGCCAATCTCTCCATTGAGTAATCCATTCTCACCGGTATAAAATGAGCAGACTTAGTCAGTCTATCCACCACAACCCATATTGCTTCGCAATTCTTAGGAGTCCTCGGTAACCCGGATACAAAATCCATAGAAATACTATCCCACTTCCATTCTGGAATAAACATCGGTTGCATAAATCCAGACGGCTTCTGATGTTCAATCTTTGATTTCTGACAGATTAAACATGCATACACAAATTCAGCTATTTCCTTTTTCATTCCCGGCCACCAAAACAATTTCTTCAAATCATGATACATTTTCGTGGCACCCGGATGAATACTCATCCCACTGCGATGTCCTTCCTCTAATATACTCTTCTTGATTTCTGCAACATCAGGAACACAAACTCTATCGCCAAATCTCATAACATCATTTTCATCAATTCTAAACTCACCACCTTGACCTTGGTTGATCAATGTCAATTTATCAACTAAATTAACATCGGATTTCTGCCCGATCCTGATCTCTTCTAGAATACCACTAGTAAGTTTCAACATACCCAAACGAACACACTTCGGAGTACTTTCACAAATTAAACTCAAATCTCGGAATTGTTCAATTAAATCCAATTCACGAACCATCATCATAGACATATGCAAGGATTTCCTGCTCAAAGCATCTGCAACCACATTTGCCTTACCAGGATGGTAATTCAAACCAAAATCATAATCTTTGAGAAATTCTAACCACCTTCTTTGCCTCATATTGAGCTCTTTCTGATCGAAAAGATACTTCAAACTCTTATGATCACTATACACTTCAAATCTCAAACCATACAGATAATGTCTCCACAATTTCAAGACAAACACAACTGCTGCCAACTCTAAGTCATGAGTAGGATAGTTCCTTTCATGAACCTTCAACTGTCTCGAAGCATACGCAACTACCTGTTGATTCTGCATTAAAACACCACCTAAACCCATCAGAGATGCATCACAATAAACCACAAAAGATTCCACCGGATTCGGCAAAATCAGAATAGGAGCACTAGTCAATCTCCGCTTCAATTCTTGGAAACCTTTCTCACAATCAGAATCCCAAATGAACGCTTGTCCTTTACGAGTCAACTTTGTCAATGGCAATGCTAACTTTGAGAATCCTTCGATAAACTTTCTGTAATAACCTGCAATACCAAGAAAACTTCTGATTTCAGAAACAGTCTTCGGCGCTTCCCACTGAGATACTGCTTCTACTTTTGTAGGATCCACTGCAATACCATTCTTAGAAATCACATGTCCAAGAAAACTAACTTCATTCTGCCAGAACTCACATTTGGACAACTTTGCATACAACTTCTTATCTTTCAACATCTCTAACACAATTCTGAGATGTTCCGCATGCTCTTCGTCATTCTTGGAATAAATCAGAATGTCATCAATAAAAACCACAACAAACTTATCCAGATACGGATGAAAAATCTTGTTCATATATTCCATGAAAACACCAGGTGCATTAGTAACTCCGAACGGCATAACAGAATATTCATAATGCCCATACCTCGTTCGAAAAGCAGTCTTTTGAATATCTTCCGCTTTCACACGAATCTGATGATATCCAGATCTCAAGTCAATCTTACTGAATACACTGGCTCCAATTAGCTGATCCATTAAATCATCAATCCTTAGTAATGGATACCGATTCTTAATGGTTACTTTGTTCAATTGCCTGTAATCAACACACAATCTCATAAAACCTTCTTTCTTCTTAACCAACAATACCGGAGCACCCCAAGGCGAAACACTTGGACGAATAAACTTCTTCTCCAGTAAATCTTCCAACTGACTCTTCAATTCAGCCAACTCAGATGCAGACATACGATATGGCGCCATCGACACCGGTCTCGTACCAGGAATCAAATCTATAGAAAATTCCACTTCTCTCTCAGGAGGTAACTCACCAACATCATCAGGAAAGACTTCTGGAAAATCACACACCACTGGCAATTCCCCACTCCTGACCTTTCCTGTTGCATCTAACGAAGCAAGTAACATAAACACATTAGCACCGTCTTCCATTGCTTCTTGTACATGTCTAGCAGTCATAGTCAAATTCCCGACACCAACTGCCTCTGGGAAAATCATCGTCTTAGCAAAACAGTTCAGATGAACCCGGTTGAATTCCAACCAGTTCATCCCAAGGATAATATCAATTTGTTCAAGCGGTAGGCACACTAAATCCATACCGAAACCTCTACCAAAAATATCAATAGGACAATTCCTACATACAAGTGAAGTTGTCACTGAACCCGATGCAGGAGTATCAATAACCATGCTACCTTGCATACCAGATATGTCCAGTTTCAACCTCTCAGCACAATCCAAAGAAATGAAAGAATGAGTTGCACCAGTATCAATAATTGCAACTAAAGGTGTTCCATGAATAAAACACGTACCTTTAATCAATCGATCCTCTGGAGTAGTCTCAGATCCAGACAAGGCGAACACTTTTCCACCTGACTGATCCTTCTTAGGTTTAGGACACTGCGGACGAATGTGACCTTCTTCACCACAATTTTAACAAGTAACAGACTTCCCTTTGCAATCACTAGACAAATGACCAGTCTTCCCACATTTATAGCACTTCTTCTCATCACTCTTGCAATCTCGAATATGATGACCAAACTCACCACACCTGTAGCATCTGTGATTATGGAAGGTAGACTGTTGTCGAGATTTTTGTTATTCCATTGGATGGTAGCCTTGTCATTATGGAAGGTAGTCTATTGTCGAGATTTTTTTATTCCAATGGATGGTAGCCTTGTCATTATAGAAGGTAGTCTATTGTCGAGATTTTTGTTACTCCAATTGATGGTAGCCCTGTCATTAGGGAAGGTAATATGTTGTCGAGATTTTTGTTAATCCAATGGATGGTAGCCTTATCATTATGGAAGGTAGTATGTCGTTGAGATTTCTGTTACTCCAATGGATTGTAGCCTTGTCATTTTGGAAGGTTGTGTGTTCTTCATATTTTTGTTACTCCAAAAGACGGTAGCCTTTTCATTATGGAAGGTAGTCTATTGTCGAGATTTTTGTTATTCCAATGGATGGTATCCTTCTCTTTATGGAAGGTTGTTTTTTGTTGAGATTTTTGTTACTCCAATGGATGGTATCCTTGCCATTATGGAAGGTAGTCGGTTGTTCAGATTTTTGTTACTTCAATAGATGGTATCCTTGTCATTATGGAAGGTACTCTATTTTCGAAATTTTTGTTACTCCAATGGATGGTAGCCTTGTCATTATGCAAGGTAGTCAGTTTATCTGATTTTTGTTACTCCAATGGATGGTTGCCTTGTCATTATGGAAGGTAGTTTTTTGTCGATATTTTTGTTGCTCCAATGTATGGTAGCCTTATCATTATGGAAGGTAGTTTGTTATCGAGATTTTTGTTACTTCAATGGATGGTAGCCTTGTCATTATGGAAGGTAGTCTGTTGTCGAGATTTTTGTTACTCCGATGAATGGTAGCCTTGTCAATATGGAAGGTAGTCGATTGTCGAGATTTAATTTATTCCGATGAATGGTAGCCTTGCCACTACGAAAGGTAGTCTGTTGTCGATATTTTTGTTACCCCAATTGATGTAGCGTTGTCATTATGGGAGGTAGTCTGATGTCGAGATTTTTGTTACTCCAATGAATGGTAGCCTTGTCATTATGCAAAGTAGTATGTCGTTGAGATTTCTCTTACTCTAATGGATTGTAGCCTTGTCATTATGGAAGGTAGTTTGTTCTTCAAATTTTTGTTACTCCAATGGATGGTAGCCTTGTCATTATGGAAGGTAGTCTGTTGTTCAGATTTTTGTTACTCCAATGGATGATAGCCTTGTCATTATGGAAGGTAATCTGTTGTCGAGATTTTTTATACTCCAATGGGTGGTAGCCTTGTAATTATGGAAGGTAGTCTTTTGTCGAGATTTTTGTTACTCAAATGGATAGTAGCCTTGTCATTATAGAAGGTAGTCGGTCGTTGAGATTTCTGTTACTCCAATTGATGGTAGCCCTGTCATTAGGGAAGGTAATCTGTTGTCGAAATTTTTGTTACTCCAATGGACGATAGACTTATCATTATGGAAGGTAGTATGTCGTTGAGATTTCTGTTACTCCAATGGATTGTAGCCTTGTCATTATGGAAGGTTATCTGTTCTTCATATTTTTGTTACTCCAAAGGTCGGTAGCCTTTTCATTATGGAAGGTAGTCTATTGTCGAGATTTTTGTTATTCCAATGGATGGTATCCTTCTCTTTATGGAAGGTTGTTTTTTGTCGAGATTTTTGTTACTCCAATGGATGGTATCCTTGCCATTATGGAAGGTAGTCGGTTGTTCATATTTTTGTTACTTCAATAGATGGTATCCTTGTCATTATGGAAGGTACTCTATTTTCAAAAAATTTGTTACTCCAATGGATGGTAGCCTTGTCATTATGCAAGGTAGTCAGTTGATCTGATTTTTGTTACTCCAATGGATTGTAGCCTTGTCATTATGGAAGGTAGTTTATTGTCGATATTTTTGTTATTCCAATTGATTGTAGCCTTTTCATTATGGAAGGTAGTTTTTTGTCGATATTTTTGTTGCTCCAATGTATGGTAGCCTTATCATTATGGAAGGTAGTTTGTTGTCTAGATTTTTGTTACCCCAATGGATGGTAGCCTTGTCATTATGGAAGGTAGTCTGTTGTCGAGATTTTTGTTACTCCGATGAATGGTAGCCTCGTCAATATGGAAGGTAGTCGATTGTCGAGATTTAATTTATTCCGATGAATGGTAGCCTTGCGACTAGGAAAGGTAGTCTGTTGTCGATATTTTTGTTACCCCAATGGATGTAGCGTTATCATTATGGGAGGTAGTCTGATGTCGAGATTTTTGTTACTCCAATGAATGGTAGCCTTGTCATTATGGAAAGTAGTCTATCGTTGAGATTTCTGTTACTCCAATGGATTGTAGCCTTGTCATTATGGAAGGTAGTTTGTTCTTCAAATTTTTGTTACTCCAATGGATGGTAGCCTTGTCATTATGGAAGGTAGTCTGTTGTCGAGATTTTTGTTCCTCCAATGGATGGTAGCCTTGTCATTATGGAAGGTAGTATTTTGTTGATATCTTTATTACTACAATGGATTGTAGCCTTGTCATTATGGAAGGTAGTCTATTTTCGAGATTTTTGTTATTCCAGTGGATGGTAGCCTTGCCATTATGGACGGTAGTTTGTTGTCGAGATTTTTGTTTCTCCAATGGATGGTAGCCTTGTCATATTGAAAGGTTGTTTGTTGGCGATATTTTTTTACTCTAATGGATGATAGCCTTGTCATTATGGAAGGTAGTCTGTTTTCGAGATTTTTGTTACTCCAATGGATGGTAGCCTTGTCATTATCGAAGGTAGTCTGTTGTCGAGATTTTTTTTACTACAATGGATGGTAGCCTTGTCATTATGGAAGGTATTCTGCTGTCGATATTTTGGTTACTACAATGGATGGTAGCCTTGTCATTATGGAATATAGTTTATTGTAGATATTTTTGTTACTCCAATGCGGTAGCCTTGTCATTATGGAAGGTAGTCTGTTGTCGAGATTTTTGTTACTCCAATGGATGGTAGCATTATCATTATGGAAGGTAGTCTATTGTCGATATTTTTGTTACTCCAATGGATGGTATCCTTGTCATTATGGAAGGTAGTATTTTGTCGATATCTTTGTTACTCCAATGGATTGTAGCCTTGTCATTATGGAAGGTAGTCTGTTGTCGAGATTTTTGTTACTCCAGTGGATGGTATCGTTGTCATTATGGATGGTAGTCTGTTGTCGAGATTTTTATTATTCCAATGGATTGTAGCCTTGTCATTATGGAACGTAGTCTGTTGTCGACGTTTTTGTTACTCCAATGGATGGTATCGTTGTCATTATGGAAGGTAGTCTGTCGTTGTGATTTATGTCACTCCAATGGATGGTAGCCTTGACACAATGGAAGGTAGTCTGTGCTCCAGATTTTTGTTATTCCATTGAATGGTAGCCTTGTAATTATGGAAGGTAGTTTGTTCTTGAGATTTTTGTTATTCTAATAGATGGTAGCCTTGACATTATGGAAGGTAGTATGTTGTCGAGATTTTTTTTATTCCATAGGATGGTAGCCTTGTCATTATTGAAGGTAGTGTGTTCTCGAGATTTTTGTTATTCCCATAGATGGTAGCCTTGTCATTATGGAAGGTAGTCTGTTGTCGAGATTTTGGTTCCTCCAATGGATGGTAGCCTTGTCATTATGGAAGGTAGCATTTTGTTGATATCTTTATTACTACAATGGATTGTAGCCTTGTCATTATGGAAGGTAGTCTATTTTCGAGATTTTTGTTATTCCAATCGATGGTAGCCTTGCCATTATGGACGGTAGTTTGTTGTTGAGATTTTTGTTTCTCCAATGGATGGTAGCCTTGTCATTATGGAAGGTTGTTTGTTGTCGATATTTTTTTTTACTCTAATGGATGATAGCCTTGTCATTATGGAAGGTAGTCTGTTTTCGAGATTTTTGTTACTCCAATGGATGGTAGCCTTGTCATTATCGAAGGTAGTCTGTTGTCGAGATTTTTGTTACTACAATGGATGGTAGCCTTGTCATTATGGAAGGTATTCTGCTGTCGATATTTTGGTTACTACAATGGATGGTAGCCTTGTCATTATGGAATATAGTTTATTGTAGATATTTTTGTTACTCCAATCCATGGTAGCCTTGTAATTATGGAAGGTAGTCTGTTGTCGAGATTTTTGTTACTCCAATGGATGGTAGCATTATCACTATGGAAGGTAGTCTATTGTCGATATTTTTGTTACTCCAATGGATTGTAGCCTTGTCATTATGGAAGGTAGTCTATTGTCGAGATTTTTGTTACTCTAGTGGATGGTATCGTTGTCATTATGGATGGTAGTCTGTTGTCGAGATTTTTATTATTCCAATGGATTGTAGCCTTGTCATTATGGATGGTAGTCTGTTGTCGACGTTTTTGTTACTCCAATGGATGGTATCGTTGTCATTATGGAACGTAGTCTGTTGTCGAGATTTTTGTTATTCCAATGGATGGTAGCCTTATCATTATAGAAGGTAGTCTGTCGTTGTGATTTATGTCACTCAAATGGATGGTAGCCTTGACACAATGGAAGGTAGTATATTCTCGAGATTTTTGTTATTCCATTGGATGGTAGCCTTGTCATTATGGAAGGTAGTTTGTTCTTGAGATTTTTGTTATTCCAATAGATGGTAGCCTTGTCATTATGGAAGGTAGTATGTTGTCGAAATTTTTGTTATTCCATGGGATGGTAGCCTTGTCATTATTGAAGGTAGTGTGTTCTCGAGATTTTTGTTATTCCCATAGATGGTAGCCTTGTCAATATGGAAGGTAGTCTGTTGTCGAGATTTTTGTTCCTCCAATGGATGGTAGCCTTGTCATTATGGAAGGTAGTATTTTTTTGATATCTTTATTACTACAATGGATTGTAGCCTTGTCATTATGGAAGGTAGTCTATTTTCGAGATTTTTGTTATTCCAATGGATGGTAGCCTTGCCATTATGGACGGTAGTTTGTTGTCGAGATTTTTGTTTCTCCAATGGATGGTAGCCTTGTCATATTGGAAGGTTGTTTGTTGTCGATATTATTTTTACTCTAATGGATGATAGCCTTGTCATTATGGAAGGTACTCTGTTTTCGAGATTTTTGTTACTCCAATGGATGGTATCCTTGTCATTATCGAAGGTAGTCTGTTGTCAAGATTTTTTTTACTAAAATGGATGGTAGCCTTGTCATTATGGAAGGTAGTCTGTCGTTGTGATTTATGTCACTCCAATGGATGGTAGCCTTGACACAATGGAAGGTAGTCTGTTCTCCAGATTTTTGTTATTCCATTGGATGGTAGCCTTGTCATTATGGAAGGTAGTTTGTTCTTGAGATTTTTGTTATTCTAATAGATGGTAGCCTTGACAGTATGGAAGGTAGTATGTTGTCGAGATTTTTGTTATTCCATAGGATGGTAGCCTTGTCATTATTGAAGGTAGTTTGTTTTCGAGATTTTTGTTATTCCAATGGATGGTAGCCTTATCATTATGGAAGGAAGTCTGTCGTTGTGATTTATGTCACTCCAATGGATGGTAGCCTTGACACAATGGAAGGTAGTCTGTTCTCCATATTTTTGTTATTCCATTGGATGGTAGCCTTGTCATTATGGAAGGTAGTTTGTTCTTGAGATTTTTGTTATTCTAATAGATGGTAGCCTCGACAGTATGGAAGGTAGTATGTTGTCGAGATTTTTGTTATTCCATAGGATGGTAGCCTTGTAATTATTGAAGGTAGTGTGTTCTCGAGATTTTTGTTATTCCCATAGATGGTAGCCTTGTCATTATGAAAGGTAGTCTGTTGTCGAGATTTTTGTTCCTCCAATGGATGGTAGCCTTGTCATTATGGAAGGTAGTATTTTGTTGATATCTTTATTACTACAATGGATTGTAGCCTTGTCATTATGGAAGGTAGTCTATTTTCGAGATTTTTGTTATTCCAATCGATGGTAGCCTTGCCATTATGGACGGTAGTTTGTTGTTGAGATTTTTGTTTCTCCAATGGATGGTAGCCTTGTCATTATGGAAGGTTGTTTGTTGTCGATATTTTTTTTTACTCTAATGGATGATAGCCTTGTCATTATGGAAGGTAGTCTGTTTTCGAGATTTTTGTTACTCCAATGGATGGTAGCCTTGTCATTATCGAAGGTAGTCTGTTGTCGAGATTTTTGTTACTACAATGGATGGTAGCCTTGTCATTATGGAAGGTATTCTGCTGTCGATATTTTGGTTACTACAATGGATGGTAGCCTTGTCATTATGGAATATAGTTTATTGTAGATATTTTTGTTACTCCAATCCATGGTAGCCTTGTAATTATGGAAGGTAGTCTGTTGTCGAGATTTTTGTTACTCCAATGGATGGTAGCATTATCACTATGGAAGGTAGTCTATTGTCGATATTTTTGTTACTCCAATGGATTGTAGCCTTGTCATTATGGAAGGTAGTCTGTTGTCGAAATTTTTGTTACTCTAGTGGATGGTATCGTTGTCATTATGGATGGTAGTCTGTTGTCGAGATTTTTATTATTCCAATGGATTGTAGCCTTGTCATTATGGAACGTAGTCTGTTGTCGACGTTTTTGTTACTCTAATGGATGGTATCGTTGTCATTATGGAAGGTAGTTTGTTCTTGAGATTTTTGTTATTCCAATAGATGGTAGCCTTGTCATTATGGAAGGTAGTATGTTGTCGATATTTTTGTTATTCCATAGGATGGTAGCCTTGTCATTATTGAAGGTAGTGTGTTCTCGAGATTTTTGTTATTCCCATAGATGGTAGCCTTGTCATTATGGAAGGTAGTCTGTTGTCGAGATTTTTGTTACCCCAATGGATTGTAGCCTTGTAATTATGGAAGGTAGTTTGTTGTCTAGATTTTTTTTACACCAATGGATGGTAGCCTTGTCATTATGGAATGTAGTTTGTCATTGATATTTCTGTTACTCCAATGGATTGTAGCCTTGTCATTGTGGAAGGTAGTCAGTTGTTCAAATTTTTGTTAGTCCAATGGAAGGTACCCTTGTCATTATAGAAGGTAGTTTGTTGTCGAGATTTTTGTTATTCCAATGGATGGTAGCCTTGTCATTATAAAAAGGTTTTCGGTTGTCGATATCTCTGTTACTCCAATAGATGATAGCCTTGTCATTATGCAAGGTAGTATGTTGTTTAGATTTTTGTTACTCCCATAGATGGTAGACTTGTCATTATGGAAGGTAGTCTATTGTCTAGATTTTTGTTACTCCAATGGATGGTAGCCTTGTCATTATGGAAGTAAGTCTGTTGTTGATATTTTTGTTACCCCAATGGATGGTAGCATTGTAATTTTGGAAGGTAGTCTGTTGTCAGTATTTCTGTCACTCCAATGGATGGTAGCCTTGTCATTGTGGAAGGTAGTTAGTTATTCAGATTTTTGTTACTCCAATGGATGGTAGCCTTGTCATTATGGAAGGTAGTCTATTGTCTAGATTTTTGTTATTCTAATGGATGGTAGCCTTGTCATTATGGAAGGTAGTCGATCGTTGAGATTTCTGTTACTCCAATGGATAATAGCCTTGTCATTATGGAAGGTAGTCTGTTGTTCAGATTTTTATTACTCCAATGGATGATAGCCTTGTCATTATGGATGTTAGTCTGTTGTCGAGATATTTGATACTCCAATGGGTGGTAGCCTTGTAATTATTGAAGGTAGTCTATTTCCGAGATTTTTGTTACTCAAATGGATAATAGCCTTGTCATTATCGAAGGTAGTTTGTTGTCGAGATTGTTGTTACTACAATGGATGGTAGCCTTGTCATTATGGAAGGTATTCTGCTGTCGATATTTTGGTTACTACAATGGATGGTAGCCTTGTAATTTTGGAATATAGTTTATTGTAGATATTTTTGTTACTCCAATGCGGTAGCCTTGTCATTATGGAAGGTAGTCTTTTGTCGAGATTTTTGTTACTCCAATGGATGGTAGCATTATCATTATGGAAGGTAGTGTATTGTCAATATTTTTGTTACTCCAATGGATGGTAGCCTTGTCATTATGAAAGGTAGTATTTTGTCGATATCTTTGTTACTCCAATGGATTGTAGCCTTGTCATTATGGAAGGTAGTTTGTTGTCGAGATTTTTGTTACTCCAGTGGATGGTATCGTGGTCATTATGAATGGTAGTCTATTATCGAGATTTTTATTATTCCAATGGATTGTAGCCTTGTCATTATGGAACGTAGTCTGTTGTCGATGTTTTTGTTACTCCAATGGATGGTATCGTTGTCATTATGGAAGGTAGTTTGTTGTCGAGATTTTTGTTATTCCAATGGATGGTAGCCTTGCCATTATGGACAGTAGTTTGTTGTCGAGATTTTTGTTTCTCCAATGGATGGTAGCCTTGTCATTATGGAAGGTTGTTTGTTGTCGATATATTTTTTTACTCTAATGGATGATAGCCTTGTCATTATGGAAGGTAGTCTGTTTTCGAGATTTTTGTTACTCCAATGGATGGTAGCCTTGTCATTATCGAAGGTAGTCTGTTGTCGAGATTTTTGTTACTACAATGGATGGTAGCCTTGTCATTATGGAAGGTATTCTGTTGTCGATATTTTTGTTACTCCAATGGATGGTAGACTTGCCATTATGGAATATAGTTTATTGTAGATATTTTTGTTACTCCAATGCATGGTAGCCTTGTCATTATGGAAGGTAGTCTGTTGTCGAGATTTTTGTTACTCTAATGGATGGTAGCATTATAACTATGGAAGGTAGTCTATTGTCGATATTTTTGTTACTCCAATGGATAGTAGCCTTGTCATTATGGAAGGTAGTATTTTGTCGATATCTTTGTTACTCCAATGGATTGTAGCCTTGTCATTATGGAAGGTAGTCTGTTGTCGATATTTTTGTTACTCCAGTGGATGGTATCGTGGCCATTATGAATGGTAGTCTATTATCGAGATTCTTATGATTCCAATGGATTGTAGCCTTGTCATTATGGAACGTAGTCTGTTGTCGACGTTTTTGTTACTCCAATGGATGGTATCGTTGTCATTATAGAAGGTAGTTTGTTGTCGAGATTTTTATTATTCCAATGGATGGTAGCCTTGCCATTATGGACGTAGTTTATTGTCGAGATTTTTGTTTCTCCAATGGATGGTAGCCTTGTCATTATGGAAGGTTGTTTGTTGCCGATTTTTTTTTTTACTCTAATGGATGATGGCCTTGTCATTATGGAAGGTAGTCTGTTTTCGATATTTTTGTTACTCCAATGGATGGTAGCCTTGTCATTATCGAAGGTAGTCTGTTGTCGAGATTTTTGTTACTACAATGGATGGTAGCCTTGTCATTATGGAAGGTATTCTGCTGTCGATATTTTGGTTACTATAATGGATGGTAGCCTTGTCATTATGGAATATAGTTTATTGTAGATATTTTTGTTACTCCAATGCATGGTAGCCTTGTCATTATGGAAGGTAGTCTGTTGTCGAGATTTTTGTTACTCTAATGGATGGTAGCATTATAACTATGGAAGGTAGTCTATTGTCGATATTTTTGTTACTCTAATGGATGGTAGCCTTGTCATTATGGAAGGTAGTATTTTGTCGATATCTTTGTTACTCCAATGGATTGTAGCCTTGTCATTATGGAAGGGAGTCTGTTGTCGAGATTTTTGTTACTCCAGTGGATGGTATCGTTGTCATTATGGATGGTAGTCTGTTGTCGAGATTTTTATTATTCCAATGGATTGTAGCCTTGTCATTATGGAACGTAGTCTGTTGTCGACGTTTTTGTTACTCCAATGGATGGTATCATTGTCATTATGGAAGGTAGTTTGTTGTCGAGATTTTTGTTATTCCAATGGAGGGTATCCTTATCATTATGGAAGGTAGTCTGTCGTTGTGATTTATTTCACTCCAATGGATGGTAGCCTTGACACAATGGAAGGTAGTCTGTTCTCGAGATTTTTGTTATTCCATTGGATGGTAGCCTTGTCATTATAGAAGGTAGTTTGTTCTTGAGATTTTTGTATTCCAATAGATGGTAGCCTTGTCATTATGGAAGGTAGTTTGTTTTCGATATTTTTGTTATTCCATAGGATGGTAGCCTTGTCATTATTGAAGGTAGTGTGTTCTCGAGATTTTTGTTAATCCTATAGATGGTAGCCTTGTCATTATGGAAGGTAGTCTGTTGTCGAGATTTTTGTTACCCAAATGGATTGTGGCCTTGTAATTATGGAAGGTAGTTTGTTGTCTAGATTTTTTTTACACCAATGGATGGTAGCCTTGTCATTATGGAATGTAGTTTGTCATTGAGATTTCTGTTACTCCAATGGATTGTAGCCTTGTCATTGTGGAAGGTAGTCAGTTGTTCAAATTTTTGTTACTCCAATGGAATGTACCCTTGTCATTATAGAAGGTAGTCTGTTGTCGAGATTTTTGTTATTCCAATGGATGGTAGCCTTGTCATTATAAAAAGGTTGTCGGTTGTCGATATCTCTGTTACTCCAATAGATGATAGCCTTGTCATTATGCAAGGTAGTATGTTGTTTAGATTTTTGTTACTCCCATAGATGGTATCCTTGTCATTATGGAAGGTAGTCTATTGTCTAGATTTTTGTTATTCCAATGGATGGTAGCCTTGTCATTATGGAAGGTAGTCGATCGTTGAGATTTATGTTACTCCAATGGATGGTTGCTTTGTCATTATGGAAGGTAGTCTGTTGTTCATATTTTTGTTACTCCAATGGATGATAGGCTTGTCATTATGGAAGTAAGTCTGTTGTTGATATTTTTGTTACCCTAATGGATGGTATCCTTGTAATTTTGGAAGGTAGTTTGTTGTCAGTATTTCTGTCACTCCAATGGATGGTAGCCTAGTCATTGTGGAAGGTAGTTAGTTGTTCAGATTTTTGTTACTCGAATGGATGGTAGCCTTGTCATTATGGAAGGTAGTCTATTGTCTAGATTTTTGTTATTACAATGGATGGTAGCCTTGTCATTATGGAAGGTAGTCGGTCGTTGAGATTTCTGTTACTCCAATGGTTAATAGCCTTGTCATTATGGAAGGTAGTCTGTTGTTCAGATTTTGTTACTCCAATGGATGATAGCCTTGTCATTATGGAAGTTAGTCTGTTGTCGAGATTTTTGATACTCCAATGGGTGGTAGGCTTGTAATTATGGAAGGTAGTCTATTGTAGAGATTTTTGTTACTCAAATGGATAATAGCCTTGTCATTAACGAAGGTAGTCTGTTGTCGAGATTTTTGTTACTACAATGGATGGTAGCCTTGTCATTATGGAAGGTATTCTGCTGTCGATATTTTGGTTACTACAATGGATGGTAGGCTTGTCATTATGGAATATAGTTTATTGTAGATATTTTTGTTACTCCAATGCGGTAGCCTTGTCATTATGGAAGGTAGTCTGTTGTCGAGATTTTTGTTACTCCAATGGATGGTAGCATAATCATTATGGAAGGTAGTCTATTGTCGATATTTTTGTTACTCCAATGGATGGTAGCCTTGTCATTATGGAAGGTAGTATTTTGTCGATATATTTGTTACTCCAATGGATTGTAGCCTTGTCATTATGGAAGGTAGTCTGTTGTCGAGATTTTTGTTACTCCAAGTGATGGTATCGTTGTCATTATGAATGGTAGTCTATTATCGAGATTTTTATTATTCCAATGGATTGTAGCCTTGTCATTATGGAACGTAGTCTGTTGTCGACGTTTTTGTTACTCCAATTGATGGTATCGTTGTCATTATGGAAGGTAGTTTGTTGTCGAGATTTTTGTTATTCCAATGGATGGTAGCCTTATCATTTTGGAAGGTAGTCTGTCGTTGTGATTTATGTCACTCCAATGGATGGTAGCCTTGACACAATGGAAGGTAGTCTGTTCTCCAGATTTTTGTTATTCGATTGGATTGTAGCCTTGTCATTATGGAAGGTAGTTTGTTCTTGAGATTTTTGTTATTCCAATAGATGGTAGCGTTGTCATTATGGAAGGTAGTATGTTGTCGAGATTTTTGTTATTCCATAGGATGGTAGCCTTGTCATTATTGAAGGTAGTGTGTTCTCGAGAATTTTTTTATTCCCATAGATGGTAGCCTTGTCATTATTGAAGGTAGTGTGTTCTCGAGATTTTTGTTATTCCCATAGATGGTAGCCTTGTCATTATGGAAGGTAGTCTGTTGTCGAGATTTTTGTGACCCCAATGGATTGTAGCCTTGTAATTATGGAAGGTAGTTTGTTGTCTAGATTTTTTTTACACCAATGGATGGTAGCCTTGTCATTATGGAATGTAGTTTGTCATTGAGATTTCTGTTACTCCAATGGATTGTAGCCTTGTCATTGTGGAAGGTAGTCAGTTGTTCAAATTATTGTTACTCCAATGGAAGGTAGCCTTGTCATTATAGAAGTTAGTCTGTTGTCGAGATTTTTGTTATTCCAATGGATGGTAGACTTGTCATTATAAAAAGGTTGTCGGTTGTCGATATCTCTGTTACTCCAATAGATGATAGCCTTGTCATTATGCAAGGTAGTATGTTGTTTAGATTTTTGTTACTCCCATAGATGGTAGCCTTGTCATTATGGAAGGTAGTCTATTGTCTATATTTTTGTTATTCCAATGGATGGTAGCCTTGTCATTATGGAAGGTAGTCGATCGTTGAGATTTCTATTACTCCAATGGATGGTAGCCTTGTCATTATGGAAGGTAGTCTATTGTTCATATTTTTGTTACTCCAATGGATGATAGCCTTGTCATTATGGAAGTAAGTCTGTTGTTGATATTTTTGTTACCCCAATGGATGGTAGCCTTGTAATTTTGGAAGGTAGTCTGTTGTCAGTATTTCTGTCACTCCAATGGATGGTAGCCTTGTCATTGTGGAAGGTAGTCAGTTGTTCAGATTTTTGTTACTCCAATGGATGGTAGCCTTGTCATTATGGAAGGTAGTCTATTGTCTAGATTTTTGTTATTCCAATGGATGCTAGCCTTGTCATTATGGAAGGTAGTCGGTCGTTGAGATTTCTGTTACTCTAATGGATAATAGCCTTGTCATTATGGAAGGTAGTCTGTTGTTCAGTTTTTTGTTACTCCAATGGATGATAGCCTTGTCATTATGGAAGTTAGTCTGTTGTCGAGATTTTTGATACTCCAATGGGTGGTAGCCTTGTAATTATGGAAGGTAGTCTATTGTCGAGATTTTTGTTACTCAAATGGATAGTAGCCTTGTCATTATGGAAGGTAGGCGGTCGCTGAGATTTTTGTTACTCCAATGGATGGTAGCCTTGTCATTATGGAAGGTAGTCTATTGTTCAGATTTTTGTTACTCCAATGGATGGTAGCCTTTTCATTACGGAAGGGAGTCTATTGTCGAGATTTTTGTTATTCCAATGGATCGCAACCTTGTTATTATGTAAGGTAGTATGTTGTCGATATTTTTGTTATTCCATAGGATGGTAGCCTTGTCATTATTGAAGGTAGTGTGTTCTCGAGATTTTTGTTATTCCCATAGATGGTAGCCTTGTCATTATGGAAGGTAGTCTGTTGTCGAGATTTTTGTTACCCCAATGGATTGTAGCCTTGTAATTATGGAAGGTAGTTTGTTGTCTAGATTTTTTTTACACCAATGGATGGTAGCCTTGTCATTATGGAATGTAGTTTGTCATTGAGATTTCTGTTACTCCAATGGATTGTAGCCTTGTCATTGTGGAAGGTAGTAAGTTGTTCAAATTATTGTTACTCCAATGGAAGGTAGCCTTGTCATTATAGAAGGTTGTCTGTTGTCGAGATTTTTGTTATTCCAATGGATGGTAGACTTGTCATTATAAAAAGGTTGTCGGTTGTCGATATCTCTGTTACTCCAATAGATGATAGCCTTATCATTATGCAAGGTAGTCTGTTGTTCAGATTTTTGTTACTCCCAAAGATGGTAGCCTTGTCATTATGGAAGGTAGTCTATTGTCTAGATTTTTGTTATTCCAATGGATGGTAGCCTTGTCATTATGGAAGGTAGTCGATCGTTTAGATTTCTGTTACTCCAATGGATGGCAGCCTTGTCATTATGGAAGGTAGTCTGTTGTTCATATTTTTGTTACTCCAATGGATGATAGCCTTGTCATTATGGAAGTAAGTCTGTTGTCGATATTTTTGTTACCCCAATGGATGGTAGCCTTGTAATTTTGGAAGGTAGTCTGTTGTCAGTATTTCTATCACTCCAATGGATGGTAGCCTTGTCATTGTGGAAGGTAGTCAGTTGTTCAGATTTTTGTTACTCCAATGGATGGTAGCCTTGTCATTATGGAAGGTAGTCTATTGTCTAGATTTTTGTTATTCCAATGGATGGTAGCCTTGTCATTATGGAAGGTAGTCGGTCATTGAGATTTCTGTTACTCCAATGGATAATAGCCTTGTCATTATGGAAGGTAGTCTGTTGTTCAGATTTTTGTTACTCCAACGGATGATAGCCTTGTAATTATGGAAGGTAGTCTATTATCGAGATTTTTGTTACTTAAATGGATAGTAGCCTTGTCATTATGGAAGGTAATCGGTCGTTGAGATTTTTGTTACTCCAATGGATGGTAGCCTTGTCATTATGGAAGGTAGTCTATTGTTCATATTTCTGTTACTCCAATGGATGGTTGCCTTGTCATTACCGAAGGGAGTCTGTTGTCGAGATTTTTGTTATTCCAATGGATCGTAACCTTGTTATTATGGAAGGTAGTATTTTGTCGAGATTTTTTTTACTCCAATGGATGGTGGCCCTTGTCATTATTGAAGGTAGTTTGTTGTCGATATCTTTGTTATTCCAATGGATGATAGCCTTATCATTATGGAAGGTAGTCTGTTGTCGGGATTTTTGTTACCCCATTGGATTGTAGCCTTGTAATTATGGAAGGTAGTCTGTTGTCGAGATTTTTGTTACACCAATGGATGGTAGCCTTGTCATTATGGAATGTAGTTTGTCATTGAGATTTTTGTTACTCCAATGGATTGTAGCCTTGTCATTGTGGAAGGTAGTCAATTGTTCGAATTTTTGTTACTCCAATGGAAGGTAGACTTGTCATTATATAAGGTAGTCTGTTGTCGAGATTTTTGTTATTCCAATGGATGGTAGCCTTGTCATTATGGAAGGTAGTCGGTTGTCAATATCTCTGTTACTCCAATAGATGATAGCCTTGTCATTATGCAAGGTAGTCTGTTGTTCATATTTTTGTTACTCCTATAGATGGTAGCCTTGTCATTATGGAAGGTAGTGTATTGTCTAGATTTTTGTTATTCCAATGGATGGTAGCCTTGTCATTATGGAAGGTAGTCGATCGTTGATATTTCTGTTACTCAAATGGATGGTAGCCTTGTCATTATGGAAGGTAGTCTGTTGTTCATATTTTTTTTACTCCAATGGATGATAGCCTTGTCATTATGGAAGTAAGTCTGTTGTCGATATTTTTGTTACCCCAATGGATGGTAGCCTTGTAATTTTGGAAGGTAGTCTGTTGTTAGTATTTCTGTCACTCCAATGGATGGTAGCCTTTTCATTATGGAAGGTAGTCTATTGTTCAGATTTTTGTTACTCCAATGGATGGTAGCCTTATCATTATGGAAGGTAGTTTATTGTCTAGGTTTTTGTTATTCCAATGGATAGTAGCCTTGTCATTATGTAAGGTAGTCGATCGTTGAGAGTTCTTATACTCCAATGGATGGTATCTTTGTCATTATGGAAGGTAGTCTGTTGTTCATATTTTTATTACTCCAATGGATGATAGCCTTGTCATTATGGAAGTATGTTTGTTGTCGATATTTTTGATACCCCAATGGATGGTAGCCTTGTAATTTTGGAAGGTAGTCTGTTGTCAGTATTTTTGTCACTCCAATGGATGGTAGCCTTGTCATTATGGAAGGTAGTCTATTGTTCAGATTTTTGTTACTCCAATGGATAATAGCCTTGTCATTATGGAAGGTCGTCTATTGTCTAGATTTTTGTAATTCCAATGGATGGTAGCCTTGTCATTATGGAAGATAGTCGGTCGTTGAGATTTTTGTTACTCCAATGGATGGTAGCCTTGTCATTATGGAAGGTAGTCTATTCTCTAGATTTTTGTTATTCCAATGGATGGTAGCCTTGTCATTATGGAAGGTAGTCGGTCGTTGAGATTTCTGTTACTCCAATTGATGGTAGCCTTGTCATTATGGAAGGTAGTCTATTGTTCAGATTTTTGTTACTCCAATGGATGATAGCCTTGTCATTATGGAAGGTAATATGTTGTCGAGATTTTTGATACTCCAATGGGTGGTAGCCTTTTAATTATGGAATGTAGTCTGTTGTCGAGATTTTTGTTACTCAAATGGATAGTAGCCTTGTCAATGTGGAAGGTAGTCGATAGTCGAGATTTTTGTTATTCCAATGGATGGTATCCTTGTAATTTTGGAAGGTAGTCTGTTGTCAGTATTTCTATCACTCCAATGGATGGTAGCCTTGTAATTGTGGAAGGTAGTCAGTTGTTCAGATTTTTGTTACTCCAATGGATGGTAGCCTTGTCATTATGGAAGGTAGTCTATTGTCTAGATTTTTGTTATTCCAATGGATGGTAGCCTTGTCATTATGGAAGGTAGTCCGTCATTGAGATTTCTGTTACTCCAATGGATAATATCCTTGTCATTATGGAAGGTAGTCTGTTGTTCAGATTTTTGTTACTCCAATGGATGATAGCCTTGTCATTATGGAAGGTAGTCTGTTGTCGAGATTTTTGATACTCCAATGGGTGGTAGCCTTGTAATTATGGAAGGTAGTCTAGTGTCGAGATTTTTGTTACTCAAATGGATAGTAGCCTTGTCAATGTGGAAGGTAGTCGGTCATTGAGATTTCTGTTACTCCAATGGATGGTAGCCTTGTCATTATGGAAGTTAGTTTGTTGTTCAGATTTTTGTTACTCCAATGAATGGTAGCCTTGTCATTACGCAAGGGAGTCTGTTGTCGAGATTTTTATTATTCCAATGGATGGTAACCTTGTTATTATGGAAGGTAGTATTTTGTCGAGATTTTTGTTATTCCAATGGATTGTAGCCTTGTCATTGTGGAAGGTAGTCAATTGTTCAAATTTTTGTTACTCCAATGGAAGGTAGCCTTGTCATTATAGAAGGTAGTCTGTTGTCGAGATTTGTTTTATTCCAATGGATGGTAGCCTTGTCATTATGGAAGGTAGTCGGTTGTCGATATCTCTGTTACTCCAATAGATGATAGCCTTGTCATTATGCAAGGTAGTCTGTTGTTCATATTTTTGTTACTCCCATAGATGGTAGCCTTTTCATTATGGAAGGTACTATATTGTCTAGATTTTTGTTATTCCAATGGATGGTAGCCTTGTCATTTTGGAAGGTAGTCGATCATTGAGATTTCTGTTACTCCAATGGATGGTAGCCTTGTCATTATGGAAGGTAGTCTGTTGTTCATATTTTTGTTACTCCAATGGATGATAGCCTTGTCATTATGGAAGTAAGTCTGTTGTCGATATTTTTGTTACCCCAATGGATGGTATCCTTGTAATTTTGGAAGGTAGTCTGTTGTCAGTATTTCTATCACTCCAATGGATGGTAGCCTTGTAATTGTGGAAGGTAGTCAGTTGTTCAGATTTTTGTTACTCCAATGGATGGTAGCCTTGTCATTATGGAAGGTAGTCTATTGTCTAGATTTTTGTTATTCCAATGGATGGTAGCCTTGTCATTATGGAAGGTAGTCCGTCATTGAGATTTCTGTTACTCCAATGGATAATATCCTTGTCATTATGGAAGGTAGTCTGTTGTTCAGATTTTTGTTACTCCAATGGATGATAGCCTTGTCATTATGGAAGGTAGTCTGTTGTCGAGATTTTTGATACTCCAATGGGTGGTAGCCTTGTAATTATGGAAGGTAGTCTAGTGTCGAGATTTTTGTTACTCAAATGGATAGTAGCCTTGTCAATGTGGAAGGTAGTCGGTCATTGAGATTTCTGTTACTCCAATGGATGGTAGCCTTGTCATTATGGAAGTTAGTCTGTTGTTCAGATTTTTGTTACTCCAATGAATGGTAGCCTTGTCATTACGCAAGGGAGTCTGTTGTCGAGATTTTTATTATTCCAATGGATGGTAACCTTGTTATTATGGAAGGTAGTATTTTGTCGAGATTTTTGTTATTCCAATGGATGGTAGCCTTGTCATTATGGAAGGTAGTCGATCGTTGAGATTTCTATTACTCCAATGGATGGTAGCCTTGTCATTATGGAAGGTAGTCTATTGTTCATATTTTTGTTACTCCAATGGATGATAGCCTTGTCATTATGGAAGTAAGTCTGTTGTTGATATTTTTGTTACCCCAATGGATGGTAGCCTTGTAATTTTGGAAGGTAGTCTGTTGTCACTATTTCTGTCACTCCAATGGATGGTAGCCTTGTCATTGTGGAAGGTAGTCAGTTGTTCAGATTTTTGTTACTCCAATGGATGGTAGCCTTGTCATTATGGAAGGTAGTCTATTGTCTAGATTTTTGTTATTCCAATGGATGGTAGCCTTGTCATTATGGAAGGTAGTCGGTCGTTGAGATTTCTGTTACTCCAATTGATGGTAGCCTTGTCATTATGGAAGGTAGTCTATTGTTCAGATTTTTGTTACTCCAATGGATGATAGCCTTGTCATTATGGAAGGTAATCTGTTGTCGAGATTTTTGATACTCCAATGGGTGGTAGCCTTTTAATTATGGAATGTAGTCTGTTGTCGAGATTTTTGTTACTCAAATGGATAGTAGCCTTGTCATTATGGAAGGTAGTCGGTCATTGAGATTTATGTTACTCCAATGGATGGTAGCCTTGTCATTATGGAAGGTAGTCTGTTGTTCAGATTTTTGTTACTCCAATGAATGGTAGCCTTGTCATTACGGAAGGGAGTCTGTTGTCGAGATTTTTATTATTCCAATGGATGGTAACCTTGTTATTATGGAAGGTAGTATTTTGTCGAGATTTTTGTTACTCCAATGGATCGTGGCCCATGTCATTATTGAAGGTATTTTGTTGTCAATATCTTTGTTATTCCAATGGATGATAGCCTTATCATTTTGGAAGGTAGTATGTTGTCGAGATTTTTGTTACCCTAATGGAATGTAGCCTTGTAATTATGGAAGGTAGTCTGTTGTCGAGATTTTTGTTACACCAATGGATGGTAGCCTTGTCATTATGGAATGTAGTTTGTCGTTGAGATTTCTGTTACTCCAATGGATTGTAGCCTTGTCATTGTGGAAGGTAGTCAATTGTTCAAATTTTTGTTACTCCAATGGAAGGTAGCCTTGTCATTATAGAAGGTAGTCTGTTGTCGATATTTGTTTTATTCCAATGGATGGTAGCCTTGTCATTATGGAAGGTAGTCGGTTGTCGATATCTCTGTTACTCCAATAGATGATAGCCTTGTCATTATGCAAGGTAGTCTGTTGTTCATATTTTTGTTACTCCTATAGATGGTAGCCTTTTCATTATGGAAGGTACTATATTGTCTAGATTTTTGTTATTCCAATGGATGGTAGCCTTGTCATTTTGGAAGGTAGTCGATCATTGAGATTTCTGTTACTCCAATGGATGGTAGCCTTGTCATTATGGAAGGTAGTCTGTTGTTCATATTTTTGTTACTCCAATGGATGATAGCCTTGTCATTATGGAAGTAAGTCTGTTGTCGATATTTTTGTTACCCCAATGGATGGTATCCTTGTAATTTTGGAAGGTAGTCTGTTGTCAGTATTTCTATCACTCCAATGGATGGTAGCCTTGTAATTGTGGAAGGTAGTCAGTTGTTCAGATTTTTGTTACTCCAATGGATGGTAGCCTTGTCATTATGGAAGGTAGTCTATTGTCTAGATTTTTGTTATTCCAATGGATGGTAGCCTTGTCATTATGGAAGGTAGTCCGTCATTGAGATTTCTGTTACTCCAATGGATAATATCCTTGTCATTATGGAAGGTAGTCTGTTGTTCAGATTTTTGTTACTCCAATGGATGATAGCCTTGTCATTATGGAAGGTAGTCTGTTGTCGAGATTTTTGATACTCCAATGGGTGGTAGCCTTGTAATTATGGAAGGTAGTCTAGTGTCGAGATTTTTGTTACTCAAATGGATAGTAGCCTTGTCATTATGGAAGGTAGTCGGTCGTTGAGATTTTTGTTACTCCAATGCATGGTAGCCTTGTCATTATGGAAGGTAGTCTATTGTTCATATTTTTGTTACTCCAATGGATGGTTGCTATGTCATTACAGAAGGGAGTCTGTTGTCGAGATTTTTGTTATTCCAATGGATCGTAACCTTGTTATTATGGAAGGTAGTATTTTGTCGAGATTTTTTTTACTCCAATGGATGGTGGCCCTTGTCATTATTGAAGGTAGTTTGTTGTCGATATCTTTGTTATTCCAATGGATGATAGCCTTATCATTATGGAAGGTAGTCTGTTGTCGAGATTTTTGTTACCCCAATGGATTGTAGCCTTGTAATTATGGAAGGTAGTCTGTTGTCGAGATTTTTGTTACACCAATGGATGGTAGCCTAGTCATTATGGAATGTAGTTTGTCATTGAGATTTTTGTTACTCCAATGGATTGTAGCCTTGTCATTGTGGAAGGTAGTCAATTGTTCAAATTTTTATTACTCCAATGGATGGTAGCCTTGTCATTATGGAAGGTAGTCGGTTGTCGATATCTCTGTTACTCCAATAGATGATAGCCTTGTCATTATGCAAGGTAGTCTGTTGTTCAGATTTTTGTTACTCCCATAGATGGTAGCCTTGTCATTATGGAAGGTAGTTTATTGTCTAGATTTTTGTTATTCCAATGGATGGTAGCCTTGTCATTATGGAAGGTAGTCGATCGTTGATATTTCTGTTACTCCAATGGATGGTAGCCTTGTCATTATGGAAGGTAGTCTGTTGTTCATATTTTTGTTACTCCAATGGTTGATAGCCTTGTCATTATGGAAGTAAGTTTGTTGTCGATATTTTTGTTACTCCAATGGATGGTAGCCTTGTCATTATGGAAGGTAGTCGGTCGTTGAGATTTTTGTTACTCCAATGGATAATAGCCTTGTCATTATGGAAGGTCGTCTATTGTCTAGATTTTTATTATTCCAATGGATGGTAGCCTTGTCATTATGGAAGGTAGTCGGTCGTTGAGATTTCTGTTACTCCAATTGATGGTAGCCTTGTCATTATCGAAGGTAGTCTATTGTTCAGATTTTTGTTACTCCAATGGATGATTGCCTTGTCATTATGGAAGGTAATCTGTTGTCGAGATTTTTGATACTCCAATGGGTGGTAGCCTTTTAATTATGGAAGGTAGTCTGTTGTCGAGATTTTTGTTACTCAAATGGATAGTAGCCTTGTCATTATGGAAGGTAGTCGGTCATTGAGATTTCTGTTACTCCAATGGATGGTAGCCTTGTCATTATGGAAGGTAGTCTGTTGTTCAGATTTTTTTTACTCCAATGAATGGTAGCCTTGTCATTACGGAAGGGAGTCTGTTGTCGAGATTTTTATTATTCCAATGGATGGTAACCTTGTTATTATGGAAGGTAGTATTTTGTCGAGATTTTTGTTACTCCAATGGATGGTGGCCCTTGTCATTATTGAAGGTATTTTGTTGTCAATATCTTTGTAATTCCAATGGATGATAGCCTTATCATTATGGAAGGTAGTATGTTGTCGAGATTTTTGTTACCCCAATGGATTGTAGCCTTGTAATTATGGAAGGTAGTCTGTTGTCGAGATTTTTGTTACACAAATGGATGGTATCCTTGTCATTATGGAATGTAGTTTGTCGTTGAGATTTCTGTTACTCCAATGGATTGTAGCCTTGTCATTGTGGAAGGTAGTCAATTGTTAAAATTTTTGTTACTCCAATGGAAGGTAGCCTTGTCATTATAGAAGGTAGTCTGTTGTCGAGATTTTTGTTATTCCAATGGATGGTAGCCTTGTCATTATGGAAGGTAGTCAGTTGTCGATATCTCTGTTACTCCAATAGATGATAACCTTGTCATTATGCAAGGTAGTCTGTTGTTCAGATTTTTGTTACTCCCATAGATGGTAGCCTTTTCATTATGGAAGGTAGTTTATTGTCTAGATTTTTGTTATTCCAATGGATGGTAGCCTTGTCATTTTGGAAGGTAGTCGATCGTTGAGATTTCTGTTACTCCAATGGATGGTTGCCTTATCATTATGGAAGGTAGTCTGTTGTTCATATTTTTGTTACTCCAATGGATGATAGCCTTGTCATTATGGAAGTAAGTTTGTTGTCGATATTTTTGTTACCCCAATGGATGGTAGCCTTGTAATTTTGGAAGGTAGTCTGTTGTCAGTATTTCTATCACTCCAATGGATGGTAGCCTTGTCATTGTGGAAGGTAGTCAGTTGTTCAGATTTTTGTTACTCCAATGGATGGTAGCCTTGTCATTATGGAAGGTATTCTATTGTCCAGATTTTTGTTATTCCAATGGATGGTAGCCTTGTCATTATGGAAGGTAGTCGGTCATTGAGATTTCTGTTACTCCAATGGATAATAGCCTTGTCATTATGGAAGGTAGTTTGTTGTTCAGATTTTTGTTACTCCAATGGATGATAGCCTTGTCATTATGGAAGGTAGTCTGTTGTCGAGATTTTTGATACTCCAATGGGTGGTAGCCTTGTAATTATGGAAGGTAGTCTATTGTCGAGATTTTTGTTACTCAAATGGATAGTAGCCTTGTCATTATGGAAGGTAGTCGGTCGTTGAGATTTTTGTTACTCCAATGGATGGTAGCCTTGTCATTATGGAAGGTAGTCTATTGTTCATATTTTTGTTACTCCAATGGATGGTTGCTATGTCATTACCGAAGGGAGTCTGTTGTCGAGATTTTTGTTATTCCAATGGATCGTAACCTTGTTATTATGGAAGGTAGTATTTTTTCGAGATTTTTTTTACTCCAATGGATGGTAGCCTTGTCATTATGGAAGGTAGTTTGTTGTCGATATCTTTGTTATTCCAATGGATGATAGCCTTATCATTATGGAAGGTAGTTTGTTGTCGAGATTTTTGTTACCCCAATGGATTGTAGCCTTGTAATTATGGAAGGTAGTCTGTTGTCGAGATTTTTGTTACACCAATGGATGGTAGCCTTGTCATTATGGAATGTAGTTTGTCATTGAGATTTTTGTTACTCCAATGGATTGTAGCCTTGTCATTGTGGAAGGTAGTCAATTGTTCAAATTTTTGTTACTCCAATGGATGGTAGCCTTGTCATTATGGAAGGTAGTCGGTTGTCGATATCTCTGTTACTCCAATAGATGATAGCCTTGTCATTATGCAAGGTAGTCTGTTGTTCAGATTTTTGTTACTCCCATAGATGGTAGCCTTGTCATTATGGAAGGTAGTTTATTGTCTAGATTTTTGTTATTCCAATGGATGGTAGCCTTGTCATTATGGAAGGTAGTCGATCGTTGATATTTCTGTTACTCCAATGGATGGTAGCCTTGTCATTATGGAAGGTAGTCTGTTGTTCATATTTTTGTTACTCCAATGGTTGATAGCCTTGTCATTATGGAAGTAAGTTTGTTGTCGATATTTTTGTTACCCCAATGGATGGTAGCCTTGTAACTTTGGAAGGTAGTCTGTTGTCAGTATTTTTGTCACTCCAATGGATGGTAGCCTTGTCATTATGGAAGGTAGTCTATTGTTCAGATTTTTGTTACTCCAATGGATGGTAGCCTTGTCATTATGGAAGGTCGTCTATTGTCTAGATATTTGTTATTCCAATGGATGGTAGCCTTGTCATTATGGAAGGTAGTCAGTCGTTGAGATTTTTGTTACTCCAATGGATGGTAGCCTTGTCATTATGGAAGGTAGTCTATTGTCTAGATTTTTGTTATTCCAATGGATGGTAGCCTTGTCATTATGGAAGGTAGTCGGTCGTTGAGATTTCTGTTACTCCAATTGATGGTAGCCTTGTCATTATGGAAGGTAGTCTATTGTTCAGATTTTTGTTACTCCAATGGATGATAGCCTTGTCATTATGGAAGGTAATCTATTGTCGAGATTTTTGATACTCCAATGGGTGGTAGCCTTTTAATTATGGAAGGTAGTCAGTTGTCGAGATTTTTGTTACTCAAATGGATAGTAGCCTTGTCATTATGGAAGGTAATCGGTCGTTGAGATTTCTGTTACTCCAATGGATGGTAGCCTTGTCATTATGGAAGGTAGTCTGTTGTTCAGATTTTTGTTACTCCAATGAATGGTAGCCTTGTCATTACGGAAGGGAGTCTGTTGTCCAGATTTTTATTATTCCAATGGATGGTGACCTTGTTATTATGGAAGGTAGTATTTTGTCGAGATTTTAGTTACTCCAATGGATGGTGGCCCTTGTCATTATTGAAGGTATTTTGTTGTCAATATCTTTGTTATTCCAATGGATGATAGCCTTATCATTATGGAAGGTAGTATGTTGTCGAGATTTTTGTTACCCCAATGGATTGTAGCCTTGTAATTATGGAAGGTAGTCTGCTGTCGAGATTTTTGTTACACCAATGGATGGTAGCCTTGTCATTATGGAATGTAGTTTGTCGTTGAGATTTTTGTTACTCCAATGGATTGTAGCCTTGTCATTGTGGAAGGTAGTCAATTGTTCAAATTTTTGTTACTCCAATGGAAAGTAGACTTGTCATTATAGAAGGTAGTCTGTTGTCGAGATTTTTGTTTATTCCAATGGATGGTAGCCTTGTCATTATGGAAGGTAGTCGGTTGTCGATATCTCTGTTACTCCAATAGATGATAGCCTTGTCATTATGCAAGGTAGTCTGTTGTTCAGATTTTTGTTACTCCCATAGATGGTAGCCTTGTCATTATGGAAGGTAGTTTATTGTCTAGATTTTTGTTATTTCAATGGATGGTAGCCTTGTCATTATGGAAGGTAGTCGATCATTGAGATTTCTGTTACTCCAATGGATGGTAGCCTTGTCATTATGGAAGGTAGTCTGTTGTTCATATTTTTGTTACTCCAATGGATGAGAGCCTTGTCATTAAGGAAATAAGTTTGTTGTCGATATTTTTGTTACCCCAATGGATGGTAGCCTTGTAATTTTGGAAGGTAGTCTGTTGTCAGTATTTTTGTCACTCCAATGGATGGTAGCCTTGTCATTATGGAAGGTAGTCTATTGTTCAGATTTTTGTTACTCCAATGGATGGTAGCCTTATCATTATGGAAGGTAGTTTATTGTCTAGATTTTTGTTATTCCAATGGATAGTAGCCTTGTCATTATGTAAGGTAGTCGATCATTGAGAGTTCTGTTACTCCAATGGATGGTAGCTTTGTCATTATGGAAGGTAGTCTGTTGTTCATATTTTTGTTACTCCAATGGATGATAGCCTTGTCATTATGGAAGTATGTTTGTTGTCGATATTTTTGATACCCCAATGGATGGTAGCCTTGTAATTTTGGAAGGTAGTCTGTTGTCAGTATTTTTGTCACTCCAATGGATGGTAGCCTTGTCATTATGGAAGGTCGTCTATTGTTCAGATTTTTGTTACTCCAATGGATAATAGCCTTGTCATTATGGAAGGTCGTCTATTGTCTAGATTTTTGTTATTCCAATGGATGGTAGCCTTGTCATTATGGAAGGTAGTCGGTCGTTGAGATTTCTGTTACTCCAATTGATGGTAGCCTTGTCATTATGGAAGTTAGTCTATTGTTCAGATTTTTGTTACTCCAATGGATGATAGCCTTGTCATTATGGAAGGTAATCTATTGTCGAGATTTTTGATACTCCAATGGGTGGTAGCCTTTTAATTATGGAAGGTAGTCTGTTGTCGAGATTTTTGTTACTCAAATGGATAGTAGCCTTGTCATTATGGAAGGTAGTCGGTCATTGAGATTTCTGTTACTCCAATGGATGGTAGCCTTGTTATTATGGAAGGTAGTCTGTTGTTCAAATTTTTGTTACTCCAATGAATGGTAGCCTTGTCATTACGGAAGGGAGTCTGTTGTCGAGATTTTTATTATTCCAATGGATGGTAACCTTGTTATTATGGAAGGTAGTATTTTGTCGAGATTTTTGTTACTCCAATGGATGGTGGCCCTTGTCATTATTGAAGGTATTTTGTTGTCAATATCTTTGTTATTCCAATGGATGATAGCCTTATCATTATGGAAGGTAGTATGTTGTCGAGATTTTTGTTACCCCAATGGATTGTAGCCTAGTAATTATGGAAGGTAGTCTGTTGTCGATATTTTTGTTACACCAATGGATGGTAGCCTTGTCATTATGGAATGTAGTTTATCGTTGAGATTTCTGTTACTCCAATGGATTGTAGCCTTGTCATTGTGGAAGGTAGTCAATTGTTCAAATTTTTGTTACTCCAATGGAAGGTAGCCTTGTCATTATAGAAGGTAGTCTGTTGTCGAGATTTTTGTTATTCCAATGAATGGTAGCGTTGTCATTATGGAAGGTAGTCGGTTGTCGATATCTCTGTTACTCCAATAGACGATAGCCTTGTCATTATGCAAGGTAGTCTGTAGTTCAGATTTTTGTTACTCCCATAGATGGTAGCCTTGTCATTATGGAAGGTAGTCTATTTTCTAGATTTTTGTTATTCCAATGGATGGTAGCCTTGTCATTATGGAAGGTAGTCGATCGTTGAGATTTCTGTTACTCCAATGGATGGTAGCCTTGTCATTATGGAAGGTAGTCTGTTGTTCATATTTTTGTTACTCCAATGGATGATAGCCTTGTCATTATGGAAGTAAGTCTGTTGTCGATATTTTTGATACCCCTAAGGATGTTAGCCTTGTAATTTTGGAAGGTAGTCTGTTGTCAGTATTTTTGTCACTCCAATGGATGGTAGCCTTGTCATTATGGAAGGTAGTCTATTGTTCAGATTTTTGTTACTCCAATGGATGGTAGCCTTGTCATTATGGAAGGTAGTCTATTGTCTAGATTTTTGTTATTCCAATTGATGGTAGCCTTGTCATTATGGAAGGTAGTCGGTCGTTGAGATTTCTGTTACTCCAATGGATGGTAGCCTTGTCATTATGGAAGGTAGTATATTGTTCAGATTTTTGTTACTCCAATGGATGATAGCCTTGTCATTATGGAAGGTAATCTGTTGTCGAGATTTTTGTTACCCCAATGGATTGTAGCCTTGTAATTATGGAAGGTAGTCTGTTGTCGTTATTTTTGTTAGACCAATGGATGGTATCCTTGTCATTATGGAATGTAGTTTGTCGTTGAGATTTCTGTTACTCCAATGGATTGTAGCCTTGTCATTGTGGAAGGTAGTCAATTTTTCAAATTTTTGTTACTCCAATATATGGTAGCCTTGTCATTATAGAAGGTAGTCTGTTGTCGATATTTTTGTTATTTCAATGGATGGTAGCCTTGTCATTATGGAAGGTAGTCGGTTGTCGATATCTCTGTTACTCCAATGGATCATAGACTTGTCATTATGCAAGGTAGTCTGTTGTTCAGATTTTTGTTACTTCCATAGATGGTAGCCTTGTCATTATGGAAGGTAGTCTATTGTCTAGATTTTTGTTATTCCAATGGATGGTAGCCTTGTCATTATGGAAGGTAGTCGATCGTTGATATTTCTGTTACTTCAATGGATGGTAGCCTTGTCATTATGGAAGGTAGTCTGTTGTTCATATTTTTGTTACTCCAATGGATGATAGCCTTGTCGTTATGGAAGTAAGTCTGTTGTCGATATTTTTGTTACCCCAGTGGATGGTAGCCTTGTAATTTTGGAAGGTAGTCTGTTGTCAGCATTTTTGTCACTCCAATGGATGGTAGCCTTGTCATTATGGAAGGTAGTCTATTGTTCAGATTTTTGTTACTCCAATGGATGGTAGCCTTTTCATTATGGAAGGTAGTCTATTGTCTAGATTTTTGTTATTCCAATGGATAGTAGCCTTGTCATTATGGAAGGTAGTCGATCGTTGAGAGTTCTGTTACTCCAATGGATGGTAGCTTTGTCATTATGGAAGGTAGTCTGTTGTTCATATTTTTGTTACTCCAATGGATGATAGCCTTGTCATTATGGAAGTAAGTTTGTTGTCGATATTTTTGTTACCCCAATGGATGGTAGCCTTGTAATTTTGGAAGGTAGTCTGTTGTCAGTATTTTTGTCACTCCAATGGATGGTATCCTTGTCATTATGGAAGGTAGTCTATTGTTCAGATTTTTGTTACTCCAATGTATGGTAGCCTTGTCATATTGGAAGGTAGTATATTGTCTAGATTTTTGTTATTCCAATGGATAGTAGCCTTGTCATTATGGAAGGTAGTCGATCGTTGAGAGTTCTGTTACTCCAATGGATGATAGCCTTGTCATTATGGAAGGTAGTCTGTTGTTCATATTTTTGTTACTCCAATGGATGATAGCCTTGTCATTATGGAAGTAAGTCTGTTGTCGATATTTTTGTTACCCCAATGGATCGTAGCCTTGTAATTTTGGAAGGTAGTCTGTTGTCAGTATTTTTGTCACTCCAATGGATGGTAGCCTTGTCATTATGGAAGGTAGTCTATTGTTCAGATTTTTGTTACTCCAATGGATGGTAGCAATGTCATTATGGAAGGTAGTTTATTGTCTAGATTTTTGTGATTCCAATGGATGGTAGCCTTGTCATTATGGAAGGTAGTCGGTCGTTGAGATTTTTGTTACTCCAATGGATGGTAGCCTTGTCATTATGGAAGGTAGTCTGTTGTTCAGATTTTTGTTACTCCAATGGATGATAGCCTTGTCATTATGGAAGGTAGTCTATTGTCTAGATTTTTGTTATTCCAATGGATGGTAGCCTTGTCATTATGGAAGGTAGTCGGTCATTGAGATTTCTGTTACTCCAATGGATGGTAGCCTTGTCATTATGGAAGGTAGTCTGTTGTTCATATTTTTGTTACTCCAATGGATGATAGCCTTGTCATTATGGAAGGTAGTCTGTTGTCGAGATTTTTGATACTCCAATGGGTGGTAGCCTTGTAATTATGGAAGGTAGTCTGTTGTCGAGATTTTTGTTACTCAAATGGATAGTAGCCTTGTCATTATGGAAGGTAGTTGGTCGTTGAGATTTCTGTTACTCCAATGGATGGTAGCCTTGTCATTATGGAAGGTAGTCGGTTGTTCAGATTTTTATTACTCCAATGGATGGTAGCCTTGTCATTACGGAAAGGAGTCTGTTGTCGAGATTTTTATTATTCCATTGGATGGTAACCTTGTGATTATGGAAGGTAGTATTTTGTCGAGATTTTTATTACTCCAATGGATGGTGGCCCTTGTCATTATTGAAGGTAGTTTGTTGTCAATATCTTTGTTATTCCAATGGATGATAGCCTTATAATTAAGGAAGGTAGTCTGTTGTCGAGATTTTTGTTACCCCAATGGATTGTAGCCTTGTAATTATGAAAGGTAGTATGTTGTTGAAATTTTTGTTACACCAATGGATGGTATCCTTGTCATTATGGAATGTAGTTTGTCGTTGAGATTTCTGTTACTCCAATGGATTGTAGCCTTGTCATTGTGGAAGGTAGTCAGTTGTTCAAATTTTTGTTACTCCAATGGAAGGTAGCCTTGTCATTATAGATGGTAGTCTGTTATCGACATTTTTGTTATTCCAATGGATGGTAGCCTTGTCATTATGGAAGGTAGTCGGTTGTCAATATCTCTGTTACTCCAATAGATGATAGCCTTGTCATTATGCAAGGTAGTCTTATGTTTAGATTTTTGTTACTCCCATAGATGGTAGCCTTGTCATTATGGAAGGTAGTCTATTGTCTAGATTTTTGTTATTCCAATGGATGGTAGCCTTGTCATTATGGAAGGTAGTCGATCGTTGATATTTCTGTTACTCCAATGGATGGTAGCCTTGTCATTATGGAAGGTAGTCTGTTGTTCATATTTTTGTTACTCCAATGGATGATAGCCTTGTCATTATGGAAGTAAGTCTGTTGTCGATATTTTTGTTACCCCAATGGATGGTAGCCTTGTAATTTTGGAAGGTAGTCTGTTGTCAGTATTTATGTCACTCCAATGGATGGTAGCCTTGTCATTATGGAAGGTAGTCTATTGTTCATATTTTTGTTACTCCAATGGATGATAGCCTTTTCATTACGGAAGGTAGTCTATTGTCTAGATTTTTGTTATTCCAATGGATAGTAGCCTTGTCATTATGGAAGGTAGTCGATCGTTAAGAGTTCTGTTACTCCAATGGATGGTAGCTTTGTCATTATGGAAGGTAGTCTGTTGTTCATATTTTTGTTACTCCAATGGATGATAGCCTTGTCATTATGGAAGTAAGTTTGTTGTCGATATTTTTGTTACCCCAATGGATGGTAGCCTTGTAATTTTGGAAGGTAGTCTATTGTCAGTATTTTTGTCACTCCAATGGATGGTATCCTTGTCATTATGGAAGGTAGTCTATTGTTCAGATTTTTGTTACTCCAATGTATGGTAGCCTTGTCATATTGGAAGGTAGTATATTGTCTAGATTTTTGTTATTCCAATGGATAGTAGCCTTGTCATTATGGAAGGTAGTCGATCGTTGAGAGTTCTGTTACTCCAATGGATGATAGCCTTGTCATTATGGAAGGTAGTCTATTGTTCATATTTTTGTTACTCCAATGGATGATAGCCTTGTCATTATGGAAGTAAGTCTGTTGTCGATATTTTTGTTACCCCAATGGATCGTAGCCTTGTAATTTTGGAAGGTAGTCTGTTGCCAGTATTTTTGTCACTCCAATGGATGGTAGCCTTGTCATTATGGAAGGTAGTCTATTGTTCAGATTTTTGTTACTCCAATGGATGGTAGCCTTGTCATTATGGAAGGTAGTTTATTGTCTAGATTTTTGTTATTCCAATGGATGGTAGCCTTGTCATTATGGAAGGTAGTCGGACGTTGAGATTTTTGTTACTCCAATGGATGGTAGCCTTGTCATTATGGAAGGTAGTCTGTTGTTCATATTTTTGTTACTCCAATGGATGATAGCCTTGTCATTATGGAAGGTAGTCTATTGTCTAGATTTTTGTTATTCCAATTGATGGTAGCCTTGTCAATATGGAAGGTAGTCGGTCGTTGAGATTTCTGTTACTCCAATGGATGGTAGCCTTGTCATTAGGGAAGGTAGTCTGTTGTTCATATTTTTGTTACTCCAATGGATGATAGCCTTGTCATTATGGAAGGTAGTCTGTTGTCGAGATTTTTGATACTCCAATGGGTGGTAGCCTTGTAATTATGGAAGGTAGTCTGTTGTCGAGATTTTTGTTACTCAAATGGATAGTAGCCTTGTCATTATGGAAGGTAGTTGGTCGTTGAGATTTCTGTTACTCCAATGGATGGTAGCCTTGTCATTATGGAAGGTAGTCTGTTGTTCAGATTTTTATTACTCCAATGGATGGTAGCCTTGTCATTACGGAAAGGAGTCTGTTGTCGAGATTTTTATTATTCTATTGGATGGTAACCTTGTGATTATGGAAGGTAGTATTTTGTCGAGATTTTTATTACTCCAATGGATGGTGGCCCTTGTCATTATTGAAGGTAGTTTGTTGTCAATATCTTTGTTATTCCAATGGATGATAGCCTTATAATTAAGGAAGGTAGTCTGTTGTCGAGATTTTTGTTACCCCAATGGATTGTAGCCTTGTAATTATGAAAGGTAGTATGTTGTTGAAATTTTTGTTACACCAATGGATGGTATCCTTGTCATTATGGAATGTAGTTTGTCGTTGAGATTTCTGTTACTCCAATTGATTGTAGCCTTGTCATTGTGGAAGGTAGTCAGTTGTTTAAATTTTTGTTACTCCAATGGAAGGTAGCCTTGTCATTATAGATGGTAGTCTGTTATCGACATTTTTGTTATTCCAATGGATGGTAGCCTTGTCATTATGGAAGGTAGTCGGTTGTCGATATCTCTGTTACTCCAATAGATGATAGCCTTGTCATTATGCAAGGTAGTCTTATGTTTAGATTTTTGTTACTCCCATAGATGGTAGCCTTGTCATTATGGAAGGTAGTCTATTGTCTAGATTTTTGTTATTCCAATGGATGGTAGCCTTGTCATTATGGAAGGTAGTCGATCGTTGATATTTCTGTTACTCCAATGGATGGTAGCCTTGTCATTATGGAAGGTAGTCTGTTGTTCATATTTTTGTTACTCCAATGGATGATAGCCTTGTCATTATGGAAGTAAGTCTGTTGTCGATATTTTTGTTACC
Organism: Vicia faba; assembly: GCA_948472305.1. Lineage (NCBI taxonomy): Eukaryota > Viridiplantae > Streptophyta > Magnoliopsida > Fabales > Fabaceae > Vicia > Vicia faba. Next base: position 561,567,163 of record OX451739.1, read on the forward strand.
CCAATGGATGGTAGCCTTGTAATTTTGGAAGGTAGTCTGTTGTCAGTATTTATGTCACTCCAATGGATGGTAGCCTTGTCATTATGGAAGGTAGTCTATTGTTCATATTTTTGTTACTCCAATGGATGATAACCTTTTCATTACGGAAGGTAGTCTATTGTCTAGATTTTTGTTATTCCAATGGATAGTAGCCTTGTCATTATGGAAGGTAGACGATCGTTAAGAGTTCTGTTACTCCAATGGATGGTAGCTTTGTCATTATGGAAGGTAGTCTGTTGTTCATATTTTTGTTACTCCAATGGATGATAGCCTAGTCATTATGGAAGTAAGTTTGTTGTCGATATTTTTGTTACCCCAATGGATGGTAGCCTTGTAATTTTGGAAGGTAGTCTATTGTCAGTATTTTTGTCACTCCAATGGATGGTATCCTTGTCATTATGGAAGGTAGTCTATTGTTCAGATTTTTGTTACTCCAATGTATGGTAGCCTTGTCATATTGGAAGGTAGTATATTGTCTAGATTTTTGTTATTCCAATGGATAGTAGCCTTGTCATTATGGAAGGTAGTCGATCGTTGAGAGTTCTGTTACTCCAATGGATGATAGCCTTGTCATTATGGAAGGTAGTCTATTGTTCATATTTTTGTTACTCCAATGGATGATAGCCTTGTCATTATGGAAGTAAGTCTGTTGTCGATATTTTTGTTACCCCAATGGATCGTAGCCTTGAAATTTTGGAAGGTAGTCTGTTGCCAGTATTTTTGTCACTCCAATGGATGGTAGCCTTGTCATTATGGAAGGTAGTCTATTGTTCAGATTTTTGTTACTCCAATGGATGGTAGCCTTGTCATTATGGAAGGTAGTTTATTGTCTAGATTTTTGTTATTCCAATGGATGGTAGCATTGTCATTATGGAAGGTAGTCGGACGTTGAGATTTTTGTTACTCCAATGGATGGTAGCCTTGTCATTATGGAAGGTAGTCTGTTGTTCATATTTTTGTTACTCCAATGGATGATAGCCTTGTCATTATGGAAGGTAGTCTATTGTCTAGATTTTTGTTATTCCAATTGATGGTAGCCTTGTCAATATGGAAGGTAGTCGGTCGTTGAGATTTCTGTTACTCCAATGGATGGTAGCCTTGTCATTAGGGAAGGTAGTCTGTTGTTCATATTTTTGTTACTCCAATGGATGATAGCCTTGTCATTATGGAAGGTAGTCTGTTGTCGAGATTTTTGATACTCCAATGGGTGGTAGCCTTGTAATTATGGAAGGTAGTCTGTTGTCGAGATTTTTGTTACTCAAATGGATAGTAGCCTTGTCATTATGGAAGGTAGTTGGTCGTTGAGATTTCTGTTACTCCAATGGATGGTAGCCTTGTCATTATGGAAGGTAGTCTGTTGTTCAGATTTTTATTACTCCAATGGATGGTAGCCTTGTCATTACGGAAAGGAGTCTGTTGTCGAGATTTTTATTATTCCATTGGATGGTAACCTTGTGATTATGGAAGGTAGTATTTTGTCGAGATTTTTATTACTCCAATGGATGGTGGCCCTTGTCATTATTGAAGGTAGTTTGTTGTCAATATCTTTGTTATTCCAATGGATGATAGCCTTATAATTAAGGAAGGTAGTCTGTTGTCGAGATTTTTGTTACCCCAATGGATTGTAGCCTTGTAATTATGGAAGGTAGTATGTTGTTGAGATTTTTGTTACACCAATAGATGGTATCCTTGTCATTATGGAATTTTGTTTGTCGTTGAGATTTCTGTTACTCCAATGGATTGTAGCCTTGTCATTGTGGAAGGTAGTCAGTTGTTCAAATTTTTGTTACTCCAATGGAAGGTAGCCTTGTCATTATAGATGGTAGTCTGTTATCGACATTTTTGTTATTCCAATGGATGGTAGCCTTTATATTATGGAAGGTAGTCGGTTGTCGATATCTCTGTTACTCCAATAGATGATAGCCTTGTCATTATGCAAGGTAGTCTTATGTTTAGATTTTTGTTACTCCCATAGATGGTAGCCTTGTCATTATGGAAGGTAGTCTATTGTGTAGATTTTTGTTATTCCAATGGATGGTAGTCTTGTCATTATGGAAGGTAGTCGATCGTTGAGATTTTTGTTACTCAAATGGATGGTAGCCTTGTCATTATGGAAGGTAGTCTGTTGTTCATATTTTTGTTACTCCAATGGATGATAGCCTTGTCATTATGGAAGTAAGTCTGTTGTCGATATTTTTGTTACCCCAATGGATGGTAGCCTTGTAATTTTGGAAGGTAGTCTGTTGTCAGTATTTTTGTCACTCCAATGGATGGTAGCCTTGTCATTATGGAAGGTAGTCTATTGTTAAGATTTTTGTTACTCCAATGGATGGTAGCCTTGTCATTATGGAAGGTAGTCTATTGTCTAGATTTTTGTTATTCCAATGGATAGTAGCCTTGTCATTATGGAAGGTAGTCGATCATTGAGAGTTCTGTTACTCCAATGGATGGTAGATTTGTCATTATGGAAGGTAGTCTGTTGTTCATATTTTTGTTACTCCAATGGATGATAGCCTTGTCATTATGGAAGTAAGTTTGTTGTCGATATTTTTGTTACCCCAATGGATGGTAGCCTTGTAATTTTGGAAGGTAGTCTGTTGTCAGTATTTTTGTCACTCCAATGGATGGTAGCCTTGTCATTATGGAAGGTAGTCTATTGTTCAGATTTTTGTTACTCCAATGTATGTTAGCCTTGTCATTATGGAAGGTAGTCTATTGTCTAGATATTTGTTATTCCAATGGATGGTAGCCTTATCATTATGGAAGGTAGTCAATCGTTGAGATTTTTGTTACTCAAATGGATGGTAGCCTTGTCATTATGGAAGGTAGTCTGTTGTTCATATTTTTGTTACTCCAATGGATGATAGCCTTGTCATTATGGAAGTAAGTCTGTTGTCGATATTTTTGTTACCCCAATGGATGGTAGCCTTGTAATTTTGGAAGGTAGTCTGTTGTCAGTATTTTTGTCACTCCAATGGATGGTAGCCTTGTCATTATGGAAGGTAGTCTATTGTTAAGATTTTTGTTACTCCAATGGATGGTAGCCTTGTCATTATGGAAGGTAGTCTATTGTCTAGATTTTTGTTATTCCAATGGATAGTAGCCTTGTCATTATGGAAGGTAGTCGATCATTGAGAGTTCTGTTACTCCAATGGATGGTAGATTTGTCATTATGGAAGGTAGTCTGTTGTTCATATTTTTGTTACTCCAATGGATGATAGCCTTGTCATTATGGAAGTAAGTTTGTTGTCGATATTTTTGTTACCCCAATGGATGGTAGCCTTGTAATTTTGGAAGGTAGTCTGTTGTCAGTATTTTTGTCACTCCAATGGATGGTAGCCTTGTCATTATGGAAGGTAGTCTATTGTTCAGATTTTTGTTACTCCAATGTATGTTAGCCTTGTCATTATGGAAGGTAGTCTATTGTCTAGATATTTGTTATTCCAATGGATGGTAGCCTTGTCATTATGGAAGGTAGTCGATCGTTGATATTTCTGTTACTCCAATGGATGGTAACCTTGTTATTATGGAAGGTAGTCTGTTGTTCATATTTTTGTTACTCCAATGGATGATAGCCTTGTCATTATGGAAGTAAGTCTATTGTCGATATTTTTGTTACCCCAATGGATGGTATCCTTGTAATTTTGGAAGGTAGTTTGTTGTCAGTATTTTTGTCACTCCAAAGGATGGTAGCCTTGTCATTATGGAAGGTAGTCTATTGTTGAGATTTTTGTTACTCCAATGGATGGTAGCCTTGTCATTATGGAAGGTAGTTTATTGTCTAGATTTTTGTTATTCCAATGGATGGTAGCCTTGTCATTATGGAAGGTAGTCGGACGTTGAGATTTTTGTTACTCCAATGGATGGTAGCCTTGTCATTATGGAAGGTAGTCTGTTGTTCATATTTTTGTTACTCCAATGGATGATAGCCTTGTCATTATGGAAGGTAGTCTATTGTCTAGATTTTTTTTATTCTAATTGATGGTAGCCTTGTCAATATGGAAGGTAGTCGGTCGTTGAGATTTCTGTTACTCCAATGGATGGTAGCCTTGTCATTATGGAAGGTAGTCTATTGTTCAGATTTTTGTTACTCCAATGGATGATAGCCTTGTCATTATGGAAGGTAATTTGTTGTCGATATTTTTGATACTCCAATGGGTGGTAGCCTTGTAATTATGGAAGGTAGTCTGTTGTCGAGATTTTTGTTACTCAAATGGATAGTAGCCTTGTAATTATGGAAGGTAGTCTGTTGTTCAGATTTTTGTTACTCCAATGGATGGTAGCCTTGTCATTACGGAAGGGAGTCTGTTGTCGAGATTTTTATTATTCCAATGGATGGTAACCTTGTTATTATGGAAGGTAGTATTTTGTCGAGATTTTTTTTACTCCAATGGATGGTGGCCCTTGTGATTATTGAAGGTATTTTGTTGTCAATATCTTTGTTATTCCAATGGATGATAGCCTTATCATTATGGAAGGTAGTCTGTTGTCGAGATTTTTGTTACCCCAATGGATTGTAGCCTTGTAATTATGGAAGGTAGTCTGTTGTCGATATTTTTGTTAGACCAATGGATGGTAGCCTTGTCATTATGGAATGTAGTTTGTCATTGAGATTTCTGTTACTCCAATGGATTGTAGCCTTGTCATTGTGGAAGGTAGTCAATTTTTCAAATTTTTGTTACTCCAATATATGGTAGCCTTGTCATTATAGAAGGTAGTCTGTTGTGGATATTTTTGTTATTTCAATGGATGGTAGCCTTGTCATTATGGAAGGTAGTCGGTTGTCGAAATCTCTGTTACTCCAGTAGATCATAGACTTGTCATTATGCAAGGTAGTCTGTTGTTCAGATTTTTGTTACTCCCATAGATGGTAGCGTTGTCATTATGGAAGGTAGTCTATAGTCTAGATTTTTGTTATTCCAATGGATGGTAGCCTTGTCATTATGGAAGGTAGTCGATCGTTGATATTTCTGTTACTCCAATGGATGGTAGCCTTGTCATTATGGAAGGTAGTCTGTTTTCATATTTTTGTTACTCCAATGGATGATAGCCTTGTCATTATGGAAGTAAGTCTGTTGTCGATATTTTTGTTACCCCAATGGATGGTAGCCTTGTAATTTTGGAAGGTAGTCTGTTGTCAGTATTTTTGTCACTCCAATGGATGGTAGCCTTGTCATTATGGAAGGTAGTCTATTGTTAAGATTTTTGTTACTCCAATGGATGGTAGCCTTGTCATTATGGAAGGTAGTCTATTGTCTAGATTTTTGTTATTCCAATGGATAGTAGCCTTGTCATTATGGAAGGTAGTCGATCATTGAGAGTTCTGTTACTCCAATGGATGGTAGATTTGTCATTATGGAAGGTAGTCTGTTGTTCATATTTTTGTTACTCCAATGGATGATAGCCTTGTCATTATGGAAGTAAGTTTGTTGTCGATATTTTTGTTACCCCAATGGATGGTAGCCTTGTAATTTTGGAAGGTAGTCTGTTGTCAGTATTTTTGTCACTCCAATGGATGGTAGCCTTGTCATTATGGAAGGTAGTCTATTGTTCAGATTTTTGTTACTCCAATGTATGTTAGCCTTGTCATTATGGAAGGTAGTCTATTGTCTAGATATTTGTTATTCCAATGGATGGTAGCCTTGTCATTATGGAAGGTAGTCGATCGTTGATATTTCTGTTACTCCAATGGATGGTAACCTTGTTATTATGGAAGGTAGTCTGTTGTTCATATTTTTGTTACTCCAATGGATGATAGCCTTGTCATTATGGAAGTAAGTCTATTGTCGATATTTTTGTTACCCCAATGGATGGTAGCCTTGTAATTTTGGAAGGTAGTTTGTTGTCAGTATTTTTGTCACTCCAAAGGATGGTAGCCTTGTCATTATGGAAGGTAGTCTATTGTTGAGATTTTTGTTACTCCAATGGATGGTAGCCTTGTCATTATGGAAGGTAGTTTGTTGTCTAGATTTTTGTTATTCCAATGGATGGTAGCCTTGTCATTATGGAAGGTAGTCGGACGTTGAGATTTTTGTTACTCCAATGGATGGTAGCCTTGTCATTATGGAAGGTAGTCTGTTGTTCATATTTTTGTTACTCCAATGGATGATAGCCTTGTCATTATGGAAGGTAGTCTATTGTCTAGATTTTTTTTATTCTAATTGATGGTAGCCTTGTCAATATGGAAGGTAGTCGGTCGTTGAGATTTCTGTTACACCAATGGATGGTAGCCTTGCCATTATGGAAGGTAGTCTATTGTTCAGATTTTTTTTACTCCAATGGATGATAGCCTTGTCATTATGGAAGGTAATTTGTTGTCGATATTTTTGATACTCCAATGGGTGGTAGCCTTGTAATTATGGAAGGTAGTCTGTTGTCGAGATTTTTGTTACTCAAATGGATAGTAGCCTTGTAATTATGGAAGGTAGTCTGTTGTTCAGATTTTTGTTACTCCAATGGATGGTAGCCTTGTCATTACGGAAGGGAGTCTGTTGTCGAGATTTTTATTATTCCAATGGATGGTAACCTTGTTATTATGGAAGGTAGTATTTTGTCGAGATTTTTTTTACTCCAATGGATGGTGGCCCTTGTGATTATTGAAGGTATTTTGTTGTCAATATCTTTGTTATTCCAATGGATGATAGCCTTATCATTATGGAAGGTAGTCTGTTGTCGAGATTTTTGTTACCCCAATGGATTGTAGCCTTGTAATTATGGAAGGTAGTCTGTTGTCGATATTTTTGTTAGACCAATGGATGGTAGCCTTGTCATTATGGAATGTAGTTTGTCGTTGAGATTTCTGTTACTCCAATGGATTGTAGCCTTGTCATTGTGGAAGGTAGTCAATTTTTCAAATTTTTGTTACTCCAATATATGGTAGCCTTGTCATTATAGAAGGTAGTCTGTTGTGGATATTTTTGTTATTTCAATGGATGGTAGCCTTGTCATTATGGAAGGTAGTCAGTTGTCGAAATCTCTGTTACTCCAGTAGATCATAGACTTGTCATTATGCAAGGTAGTCTGTTGTTCAGATTTTTGTTACTCCCATAGATGGTAGCGTTGTCATTATGGAAGGTAGTCTATTGTCTAGATTTTTGTTATTCCAATGGATGGTAGCCTTGTCATTATGGAAGGTAGTCGATCGTTGATATTTCTGTTACTCCAATGGATGGTAGCCTTGTCATTATGGAAGGTAGTCTGTTTTCATATTTTTGTTACTCCAATGGATGATAGCCTTGTCATTATGGAAGTAAGTCTGTTGTCGATATTTTTGTTACCCGAATGGATGGTAGCCTTATAATTTTGGAAGGTAGTCTGTTGTCAGTATTTTTGTCACTCCAATGGATGGTAGCCTTGTCATTATGGAAGGTAGTCTATTGTTCAGATTTTTGTTACTACAATGGATGGTAGCCTTTTCATTATGGAAGGTAGTCTATTGTCTAGATTTTTGTTATTCCAATGGATAGTAGCCTTGTCATTATGGAAGGTAGTCGATCATTGAGAGTTCTGTTACTCCAATGGATGATAGCCTTGTCATTATGGAAGGTAGTCTGTTGTTCATATTTTTGTTACTCCAATGGATGATAGCCTTGTCATTATGGAAGTAAGTCTGTTGTCGATATTTTTGTTACCCCAATGGATCGTAGCCTTGTAATTTTGGAAGGTAGTCTGTTGTCAGTATTTTTGTCACTCCAATGGATGGTAGCCTTGTCATTATGGAAGGTAGTCTATTGTTCAGATTTTTGTTACTCTAATAGATGGTATCCTTGTCATTATGGAAGGTAGTTTATTGTCTAGATTTTTGTTATTCCAATGGATGGTAGACTTGTCATTATGGAAGGTAGTCGGTCATTGAGATTTTTGTTACTCCAATGGATGGTAGCCTTGTCATTATGGAAGGTAGTCTGTTGTTCAGATTTTTGTTACTCCAATGGATGATAGCCTTGTCATTATGGAAGGTAGTCTATTGTCTAGATTTTTGTTATTCCAATGGATGGTAGCCTTGTCATTATGGAAGGTAGTCGGTCGTTGAGATTTCTGTTACTCCAATGGATGGTAGCCTTGTCATTATGGAAGGTAGTCTGTTGTTCATATTTTTGTTACTCCAATGGATGTTAGACTTGTCATTATGGAAGGTAGTCTGTTGTCGAGATTTTTGATACTCCAATGGGTGGTAGCCTTGTAATTATGGAAGGTAGTCTGTTGTCGAGATTTTTGTTACTCAAATGGATAGTAGCCTTGTCATTATGGAAGGTAGTTGGTCGTTGAGATTTCTGTTACTCCAATGGATGGTAGCCTTGTCATTAAGGAAGGTAGTCGGTTGTTCAGATTTTTATTACTCCAATGGATGGTAGCCTTGTCATTACGGAAAGGAGTCTGTTGTCGAGATTTTTATTATTCCATTGGATGGTAACCTTGTGATTATGGAAGGTAGTATTTTGTCGAGATTTTTATTACTCCAATGGATGGTGGCCCTTGTCATTATTGAAGGTAGTTTGTTGTCAATATCTTTGTTATTCCAATGGATGATAGCCTTATAATTAAGGAAGGTAGTCTGTTGTCGAGATTTTTGTTACCCCAATGGATTGTAGCCTTGTAAGTATGAAAGGTAGTATGTTGATGAGATTTTTGTTACACCAATGGATGGTATCCTTGTCATTATGGAATGTAGTTTGTCGTTGAGATTTCTGTTACTCCAATGGATTGTAGCCTTGTCATTGTGGAAGGTAGTCAATTGTTCAAATTTTTGTTACTCCAATGGAAGGTAGCCTTGTCATTATAGATGGTAGTCTGTTATCGACATTTTTGTTATTCCAATGGATGGTAGCCTTGTCATTATGGAAGGTAGTCGGTTGTCGATATCTCTGTTACTCCAATAGATGATAGCCTTGTCATTATGCAAGGTAGTCTTATGTTTAGATTTTTGTTACTCCCATAGATGGCAGCCTTGTCATTATTGAAGGTAGTCTATTGTTTTGATTTTTGTTATTCCAATGGATGGTAGTCTTGTCATTATGGAAGGTAGTCGATCGTTGAGATTTCTGTTACTCAAATGGATGGTAGCCTTGTCATTATGGAAGGTAGTCTGTTGTTCATATTTTTGTTACTCCAATGGATGATAGCCTTGTCATTATGGAAGTAAGTCTGTTGCCGATATTTTTGTTACCCCAATGGATGGTAGCCTTGTAATTTTGGAAGGTAGTCTGTTGTCAGAATTTTTGTCACTCCAATGGATGGTAGCCTTGTCATTATGGAAGGTAGTCTATTGTTCAGATTTTTGTTACTCCAATGGATGGTAGCCTTGTCATTATGGAAGGTAGTCTATTGTCTAGATTTTTGTTATTCCAATGGATAGTAGCCTTGTCATTATGGAAGGTTGTCGATCGTTGAGAGTTCTGTTACTCCAATGGATGGTAGCTTTGTGATTATGGAAGGTAGTATGTTGTTCATATTTTTGTTACTCCAATGGATGATAGCCTTGTCATTATGGAAGTAAGTTTGTTGTCGATATTTTTGTTACCCCAATGGATGGTAGCCTTGTAATTTTGGAAGGTAGTCTGTTGTCAGTATTTTTGTCACTCCAATGGATGGTATCCTTGTCATTATGGAAGGTAGTCTATTGTTCAGATTTTTGTTACTCCAATGTATGGTAGACTTGTCATATTGGAAGGTAGTATATTGTCTAGATTTTTGTTATTCCAATGGATGGTAGCCTTGTCATTATGGAAGGTAGTCGGTCGTTGAGATTTCTGTTACTCCAATGGATGGTAGCCTTGTCATTATGGAAGGTAGTCTGTTGTTGAGATTTCTGTTACTCCAATGGATGGTAGCCTTGTCATTATGGAAGGTAGTTTGTTGTTCATATTTTTGTTACTCCAATGGATGATAGCCTTGTCATTATGGAAGGTAGTCTGTTGTCGAGATTTTTGATACTCCAATGGGTGGTAGCCTTGTAATTATGGAAGGTAGTCTGTTGTCGAGATTTTTGTTACTCAAATAGATAGTAGCCTTGTCATTATGGAAGGTAGTTGGTCGTTGAGATTTCTGTTACTCCAATGGATGGTAGCCTTGTCATTATGGAAGGTAGTCTGTTGTTCAGATTTTTGTTACTCCAATGGATGGTAGCCTTGTCATTACGGAAAGGAGTCTGTTGTCGAGATTTTTATTATTCCATTGGATGGTAACCTTGTGATTATGGAAGGTAGTATTTTGTCGAGATTTTTATTACTCCAATGGATGGTGGCCCTTGTCATTATTGAAGGTAGTTTGTTGTCAATATCTTTGTTATTCCAATGGATGATAGCCTTATAATTAAGGAAGGTAGTCTGTTGTCGAGATTTTTGTTACCCCAATGGATTATAGCCTTGTAATTATGGAAGGTAGTATGTTGTTGAGATTTTTGTTACACCAATGGATGGTATCCTTGTCATTATGCAAGGTAGTCTTATGTTTAGATTTTTGTTACTCCCATAGATGGTAGCCTTGTCATTATGGAAGGTAGTCTATTGTCTAGATTTCTGTTATTCCAATGGATGGTAGCCTTGTCATTATGGAAGGTAGTCGGTCGTTGAGATTTTTGTTACTCCAATGGATGGTAGCCTTGTCATTATGGAAGGTAGTCTGTTGTTCAGATTTTTGTTACTCCAATGGATGATAGCCTTGTCATTATGGAAGGTAGTCTATTGTCTAAATTTTTGTTATTCCAATGGATGGTAGCCTTGTCATTATGGAAGGTAGTCGGTCGTTGAGATTTCTGTTACTCCAATGGATGGTAGCCTTGTCATTATGGAAGGTAGTCGGTCGTTGAGATTTCTGTTACTCCAAAGGATGGTAGCCTTGTCATTATGGAAGGTAGTTTGTTGTTCATATTTTTGTTACTCCAATGGATGATAGCCTTGTCATTATGGAAGGTAGTCTGTTGTCGAGATTTTTGATACTCCAATGGGTGGTAGCCTTGTAATTATGGAAGGTAGTCTGTTGTCGAGATTTTTGTTACTCAAATGGATAGTAGCCTTGTCATTATGGAAGGTAGTTGGTCGTTGAGATTTCTGTTACTCCAATGGATGGTAGCCTTGTCATTATGGAAGGTAGTCTGTTGTTCAGATTTTTGTTACTCCAATGGATGGTAGCCTTGTCATTACGGAAAGGAGTCTGTTGTCGAGATTTTCATTATTCCATTGGATGGTAACCTTGTGATTATGGAAGGTAGTATTTTGTCGAGATTTTTATTACTCCAATGGATGGTGGCCCTTGTCATTATTGAAGGTAGTTTGTTGTCAATATCTTTGTTATTCCAATGGATGATAGCCTTATAATTAAGGAAGGTAGTCTGTTGTCGAGATTTTTGTTACCCCAATGGATTGTAGCCTTGTAATTATGGAAGGTAGTATGTTGTTGAGATTTTTGTTACACCAATGGATGGTATCCTTGTCATTATGCAAGGTAGTCTTATGTTTAGATTTTTGTTACTCCCATAGATGGTAGCCTTGTCATTATGGAAGGTAGTCTATTGTCTAGATTTTTGTTATTCCAATGGATGGTAGCCTTGTCATTATGGAAGGTAGTCGATCGTTGAGATTTTTGTTACTCAAATGGATGGTAGCCTTATCATTATGGAAGGTAGTCTGTTGTTCATATTTTTGTTACTCCTATGGATGATAGCCTTGTCATTATGGAAGTAAGTCTGTTGTCGATATTTTTGTTACCCCAATGGATGGTAGCCTTGTAATTTTGGAAGGTAGTCTGTTGTCACTATTTTTGTCACTCCAATGGATGGTAGCCTTGTCATTATGGAAGGTAGTCTATTGTTCAGATTTTTGTTACTCCAATGGATGGTAGCCTTGTCATTATGGAAGGTAGTCTATTGTCTAGATTTTTGTTATTCCAATGGATAGTAGCCTTGTAATTATGGAAGGTAGTCGATCGTTGAGAGTTCTGTTACTCCAATGGATGGTAGCTTTGTAATTATGGAAGGTAGTTTGTTGTTCAGATTTTTTTTACTAAATTGGATGATAGCCTTGTCATTATGGAAATAAGTCTGTTGTCGATATTTTTGTTACCCCAATGGATGGTTTCCTTGTAATTTTGGAAGATAGTCTGTTGTCAGTATTTTTGTCACTCCAATGGATGGTAGCCTTGTCATATGGAAGGTAGTCTATTGTTCAGATTTTTGTTACTCCAATGGATAATAACCTTGTCATTATGGAAGGTAGTCTATTATCTAGATTATTGTTATTCCAATAGATAATAGCCTTGTCATTATGGAAGGTAGTCGGTCGTTGAGATTTTTGTTACTTCAATGGATGGTAGCCTTGTCATTATGGAAGGTAGTCTGTTGTTGAGATTTTTGTTACTCCAATGGATGATAGCCTTGTCATTATGGAAGGTAGTCTATTGTTCAGATTTTTGATACTCCAATAGATGGTAGCCTTGTCATTATGGAAGGTAGTCTATTGTCTAGATTTTTGTTATTCCAATGGATGGTAGCCTTGTCATTATGGAAGGTAGTCGGTCGTTGAGATTCCTGATACTCCAATGGATGGTAGCCTTGTCATTATGGACGGTAGTCTGTTGTTCAGATTTTTGTTACTCCAATGGATGATATCCTTGTCATTATGCAAGGTAGTCTGTTGTTGAGATTTTTGATACTCCAATGGGTGGTAGCCTTGTAATTATGGAAGGTAGTCTGTTGTCGAGATTTTTGTTACTCAAATGGATAGTAGCCTTGTCATTATGGAAGGTAGTTGGTCGTTGAGATTTCTGTTACTCCAATGGATGGTAGCCTTGTCATTATGGAAGGTAGTCTGTTGTTCAGATTTTTGTTACTCCAATGGATGGTAGCCTTGTCATTACGGAAAGGAGTCTGTTGTCGAGATTTTTATTATTCCATTGGATGGTAACCTTGTGATTATGGAAGGTAGTATTTTGTCGAGATTTTTATTACTCAAATGGATGGTGGCCCTTGTCATTATGGAAGGTAGTTGGTCGTTGAGATTTCTGTTACTCCTATGGATGGTAGCCTTGTCATTATGGAAGGTAGTCTGTTGTTCAGATTTTTGTTACTCCAATGGATGGTAGCCTTGTCATTACGGAAAGGAGTCTGTTGTCGAGATTTTTATTATTCCATTGGATGGTAACCTTGTGATTATGCAAGGTAGTATTTTGTCGAGATTTTTATTACTCCAATGGATGGTGGCCCTTGTCATTATTGAAGGTAGTTTGTTGTCAATATCTTTGTTATTCCAATGGATGATAGCCTTATAATTAAGGAAGGTAGTCTGTTGTCGAGATTTTTGTTACCCCAATGGATTGTAGCCTTGTAATTATGGAAGGTAGTATGTTGTTGAGATTTTTGTTACACCAATGGATGGTATCCTTGTCATTATGCAAGGTAGTCTTATGTTTAGATTTTTGTTACTCCCATAGATGGTAGCCTTGTCATTATGGAAGGTAGTCTATTGTCTAGATTTTTGTTATTCCAATGGATGGTAGCCTTGTCATTATGGAAGGTAGTCGATCGTTGAGATTTTTGTTACTCAAATGGATGGTAGCCTTGTCATTATGGAAGGTAGTCTGTTGTTCATATTTTTGTTACTCCAATGGATGATAGCCTTGTCATTATGGAAGTAAGTCTGTTGTCGATATTTTTGTTACCCCAATGGTTGTTAGCCTTGTAATTTTGGAAGGTAGTCTGTTGTAAGTATTTTTGTCACTCCAATGGATGGTAGCCTTGTCATTATGGAAGGTTGTCTATTGTTCAGATTTTTGTTACTCCAATGGATAATAACCTTGTCATTATGGAAGGTAGTCTATTATCTAGATTTTTGTTATTCCAATAGATGGTAGCCTTGTCATTATGGAAGGTAGTCGGTCGTTGAGATTTTTGTTACTCCAATGGATGGTAGCCTTGTCATTATGGAAGGTAGTCTGTTGTTCAGATTTTTGTTACTCCAATGGATGATAGCCTTGTCATTATGGAAGGTAGTCTATTATTCAGATTTTTGATACTCCAATAGATGGTAGCCTTGTCATTATGGAAGGTAGTCTATTGTCTAGATTTTTGTTATTCCAATGGATGGTAGCCTTGTCATTATGGAAGGTAGTCGGTCGTTGAGATTCCTGTTACTCCAATGGATGGTAGCCTTGTCATTATGGACGGTAGTCTGTTGTTCAGATTTTTGTTACTCCAATGGATGATAGCCTTGTCATTATGGAAGGTAGTCTGTTGTCGAGATTTTTGATACTCCAATGGGTGGTAGCCTTGTAATTATTGAAGGTAGTCTGTTGTCGAGATTTTTGTTACTCAAATGGATAGTAGTCTTGTCATTATGGAAGGTAGTTGGTCGTTGAGATTTGTGTTACTCCAATGGATGGTAGCCTTGTCATTATGGAAGGTAGTCTGTTGTTCAGATTTTTGTTACTCCAATGGATGGTAGCCTTTTCATTACGGAAAGGAGTCTGTTGTCGAGATTTTTATTATTCCATTGGATGGTAACCTTGTGATTATGGAAGGTAGTATTTTGTCGAGATTTTTATTACTCCAATGGATGGTGGCCCTTGTCATTATTGAAGGTAGTTTGTTGTCAATATCTTTGTTATTCCAATGGATGATAGCCTTATAATTAAGGAAGGTAGTCTGTTGTCGAGATTTTTGTTACCCCAATGGATTGTAGCCTTGTAATTATGGAAGGTAGTATGTTGTTGAGATTTTTGTTACACCAATGGATGGTATCCTTGTCATTATGCAAGGTAGTCTTATGTTTAGATTTTTGTTACTCCCATAGATGGTAGCCTTGTCATTATGGAAGCTAGTCTATTGTCTAGATTTTTGTTATTCCAATGGATGGTAGCCTTGTCATTATGGAAGGCAGTCGATCGTTGATATTTTTGTTACTTAAATGGATGGTAGCCTTGTCATTATGGAAGGTAGTCTGTTGTTCATATTTTTGTTACTCCAATGGATGATAGCCTTGTCATTATGGAAGTAAGTCTGTTGTCGATATTTTTGTTACCCCAATGGATGGTAGCCTTGTAATTTTGGAAGGTAGTCTGTTGTCAGTATTTTTGTCACTCCAATGGATGGTAGCCTTGTCATTATGGAAGGTAGTCGATCATTGAGAGTTCTGTTACTCCAATGGATGGTAGCTTTGTAATTATGGAAGGTAGTCTGTTGTTCATATTTTTTTTACTAAAATGGATGATAGCCTTGTCATTATGGAAATAAGTCTGTTGTCGATATTTTTGTTACCCCAATGGATGTTAGCCTTGTAATTTTGGAAGATAGTCTGTTGTCAGTATTTTTGTCACTCCAATGGATGGTAGTCTTGTCATATGGAAGGTAGTCCATTGTTCAGATTTTTGTTACTCCAATGGATAATAACCTTGTCATTATGGAAGGTAGTCTATTATCTAGATTTTTGTTATTCCAATAGATGGTAGCCTTGTCATTATGGAAGGTAGTCGGTCGTTGAGATTTTTGTTACTCCAATGGATGGTAGCCTTGTCATTATGGAAGGTAGTCTGTTGTTCAGATTTTTGTTACTCCAATGGATGATAGCCTTGTCATTATGGAAGATAGTCTATTGTTCAGATTTTTGATACTCCAATAGATGGTAGCCTTGTCATTATGGAAGGTAGTCTATTGTCTAGATTTTTGTTATTCCAATGGATGGTAGCCTTATCATTATGGAAGGTAGTCGGTCGTTGAGATTCCTGTTACTCCAATGGATGGTAGCCTTGTCATTATGAACGGTAGTCTGTTGTTCAGATTTTTGTTACTCCAATGGATGATAGCCTTGTCATTATGCAAGGTAGTCTGTTGTCGAGATTTTTGATACTCCAATGGGTGGTAGCCTTGTAATTATGGAAGGTAGTCTGTTGTCGAGATTTTTGTTACTCAAATGGATAGTAGTCTTGTCATTATGGAAGGTAGTCGGTCATTGAGATTTCTGTTACTCCAATGGATGATAGCCTTGTCATTATGGAAGTAAGTCTGTTGTCGATATTTTTGTCACTCCAATGGATGGTAGCTTTGTCATTTTGGAAGGTAGTCTGTTGTTCATATTTTTGTTACTCCAATGGAAGGTAGCCTTGTCATTATAAAAGGTAGTCTATTATCGAGATTTTTGTTACTCCAATGGATGGTAGCCTTGTAATTATGGAAGGTAGTCGGTCATTGAGATTTCTGTTACTCCAATGGATGGTAGCCTTGTCATTATGGAATGTAGTCTGTTGTTCAGATTTTTGTTACTCCAATGGATGGTAGCGTTGTCATTATGGAAGGTAGTCTATTGTCTAGATTTTTGTTATTCCAATGGATGGTAACCTTGTCATTATGGAAGGTAGTCGGTCGTTGAGATTTCTGTTACTCTAATGGATGGTAGCCTTGTCATTATGGAAGGTAGTTTGTTGTTCATATTTTTGTTACTCCAATGGATGATAGCCTTGTCATTATGGAATGTAGTCTGTTGTCGAGATTTTTGATACTCCAATGGGTGGTAGCCTTGTAATTATGGAAGGTAGACTGTTGTCGATATTTTTGTTACTCAAATGGATAGTAGCCTTGTCATTATGGAAGGTAGTTGGTCGTTGAGATTTCTGTTACTCCAATGGATGGTAGCCTTGTCATTATGGAAGGTAGTCTGTTGTTCAGATTTTTGTTACTCCAATGGATGGTAGCCTTGTCATTACAGAAAGGAGTCTGTTGTCGAGATTTTTATTATTCCATTGGATGGTAACCTTGTGATTATGGAAGGTAGTATTTTGTCGAGATTTTTATTACTCCAATGGATGGTGGCCCTTGTCATTATTGAAGGTAGTTTGTTGTCAATATCTTTGTTATTCCAATGGATGATAGCCTTATAATTAAGGAAGGTAGTCTGTTGTCGAGATTTTTGTTACCCCAATGGATTGTAGCCTTGTAATTATGGAAGGTAGTATGTTGTTGAGATTTTTGTTACACCAATGGATGGTATCCTTGTCATTATGCAAGGTAGTCTTATGTTTAGATTTTTGTTACTCCCATAGATGGTAGCCTTGTCATTATGGAAGGTAGTCTATTGTCTAGATTTTTGTTATTCCAATGGATGGTAGCCTTGTCATTATGGAAGGTAGTCGATCGTTGAGATTTTTGTTACTCAAATGGATGGTAGCCTTGTCATTATGGAAGGTAGTCTGTTGTTCATATTTTTGTTACTCCAATGGATGATAGCCTTGTCATTATGGAAGTAAGTCTGTTGTCGATATTTTTGTTACCCCAATGGATGATAGCCTTGTAATTTTGGAAGGTAGTCTGTTGTCATTATTTTTGTCACTCCAATGGATGGTAGCCTTGTCATTATGGAAGGTAGTCTATTGTTCAGATTTTTGTTACTCCAATGGATGGTAGCCTTGTCATTATGGAAGGTAGCTTATTGTCTAGATTTTTGTTATTCCAATGGATAGTAGCCTTGTCATTATGGAAGGTAGTCGATCGTTGAGAGTTTTGTTACTCCAAAGGATGGTAGCTTTGTCATTATGGAAGGTAGTCTGTTGTTCAGATTTTTTTTACTCCAATGGATGATAGCCTTGTCATTATGGAAATAAGTCTGTTGTCGATATTTTTGTTACCCCAATGGATGGTAGCCTTGTAATTTTGGAAGATAGTTTGTTGTCAGTATTTTTGTCACTCCAATGGATGGTAGCCTTGTCATATGGAAGGTAGTCTATTGTTCAGATTTTTGTTACTCCAATGGATAATAACCTTGTCATTATGGAAGGTAGTCTATTATCTAGATTTTTGTTATTCCAATAGATGGTAGCCTTGTCATTATGGAAGGTAGTCGGTCGTTGAGATTATTGTTACTCCAATGGATGGTAGCCTTGTCATTATGGAAGGTAGTTTGTTGTTCAGATTTTTGTTACTCCAATGGATGATAGCCTTGTAATTATGGAAGGTAGTCTATTGTTCAGATTTTTGATACTCCAATAGATGGTAGCCTTGTCATTATGGAAGGTAGTCTATTGTCTAGATTTTTGTTATTCCAATGGATGGTAGCCTTGTCATTATGGAAGGTAGGTGGTCGTTGAGATTCCTGTTACTCCAATGGATGGTAGCCTTGTCATTATGGACGGTAGTCTGTTGTTCAGATTTTTGTTACTCCAATGGATGATAGCCTTGTCATTATGCAAGGTAGTCTATTGTCGAGATTTTTGATACTCCAATGGGTGGTAGCCTTGTAATTATGGAAGGTAGTCTGTTGTCGAGATTTTTGTTACTCAAATGGATAGTAGCCTTGTCATTATGGAAGGTAGTCGGTCATTGAGATTTCTGTTACTCCAATGCATGATAGCCTTGTCATTATGGAAGTAAGTCTGTTGTCGATATTTTTGTCACTCCAATGGATGGTAGCTTTGTCATTTTGGAAGGTAGTTTGTTGTTCATATTTTTGTTACTCCAATGGAAGGTAGCCTTGTCATTATAAAAGGTAGTCTATTATCGAGATTTTTGTTATTCCAATGGATGGTAGCCTTGTAATTATGGAAGGTAGTCGGTCATTGAGATTTCTGTTACTCCAATGGATGGTAGCCTTGTCATTATGGAAGGTAGTCTGTTGTTCAGATTTTTGTTACTCCAATGGATGGTAGCGGTTTCATTATGGAAGGTAGTCTATTGTCTAGATTTTTGTTATTCCAATGGATGGTAACCTTGTCATTATGGAAGGTAGTCGGTCGTTGAGATTTCTGTTACTCCAATGGATGGTAGCCTTGTCATTATGGAAGGTAGTCTGTTGTTCATATTTTTTTTACTCCAATGGATTATAGCCTTGTCATTATGCAAGGTAGTCTCTTGTTCATATTTTTCTTACTCCAATGGATGGTAGCCTTGTCATTATAGAAGGTAGGCTTTTGTCGAGAATTTTTGATATTCCAATGGATGGTATCCTTGTCATTATGGAAGGTAGTCGGTCTTTGAGATTTCTGTTACTCCAATGGATGGTAGCCTTGTCATTATGGAAGGTAGTATGTTGTTTAGATTTTTGTTACTCCAATGGATGGTAGCCATGTCATTATGGAAGGTAGTCTATTGTCTAGATTTTTGTTATTTAAATGGATGGTAGCCTTCTGATTATCGAAGGTAGCCGGTCGTTGAGATTTCTGTTACTCCAATGGATGGTAGCCTTGTCATTATGGAAGGTAGTCGGTTGTCGATATCTCTGTTACTCCAATAGATGATAGCCTTGTCATTATGCAAGGTAGTCTGTTGTTCAGGTTTTTGTTACTCCCATGGATGGTAGCCTTGTCATTATGGAAGGTAGTCTATTGTCAAGATTTTTGTTATTCCAATGGATGGTAGCCTTGTCATTATGGAAGGTAGTCAGTCGTTGAGATTTCTTTTACTACAATGGATGGTAGCCTTGTCATTATGGAAGGTAGTCGTTCGTTGAGATATCTGTTACTCCAATGGATGGTAGCGTTGTCATTATAGAAGGTAGTCTGTTGTTCATATTTTTGTTACTCCAATGGATGATAACCTCGTCATTATGGAAGTTAGTCCATTGTTGAGATTTTTGATACTCTAATTGATAGTAGCCTTGTAATTATGGAAGGTAGTATGTTCTCGAGAATTATGTTACTGCAATGGATGGTAGCCTTGTCATTATGGAAGGTAGTCGGTCTTTGAGATTTCTGTTACTCCAATGGATGGTAGCCTTGTCATTATGGAAGGTAGTCTATTGTTCAAATTTTTGTTACTCCAATGGATGGTAGCCTTGTTAGTACGGAAGGTAGTCTATTGTCTAGATATTGGTTATTCCAATGGATTGTAGCCTTGTCATTATGGAAGGTAGTCGATCGTTGAGATTTCTGTTAATCCAATGGATGGTAGCCATGTCATTATGGAAGGTAGTCTGTTGTTCAGATTTATGTTTCTCCAATGGATGATAGCCTTGTCATTATGGTAGTAAGTCTGTTGTCGATATTTTTGTTACCCCAATGGATGGTAGCCTTGTAAGTTTTGAAGGTAGTCTGTTGTCGAGATTTTTATCACTCCAATGGATGGTAGCCTTGTCATTATGGAAGGTAGTTTATTGTCTAGATTTTTGTTATTCCAATGAATGGTAGCCTTGTCATTATTGAAGGCAGTCAGTCGTCAAGATTTCTGTTACTCCAATGAATGGTAGCCTTGTCATTATGGAAGGTAGTCTGTTGTTCAGATTTTTGTTTCTCCAATGGATGATAGCCTTGTCATTATGGAAGGTAGTTTGTTGTCGAGATTTTCGATACTCCAATGGGTGGTAGCCTTGTAATTATTAAAGGTAGTCTGTTGTTGAGATTTTGGTTACTCCAATGGATAGGACTCTTATCATTATGGAAGGTAGTCGGTCGTTGACATTTTTGTTACTCCAATGGATGGTAGGCTTGTCATTATAGAAGGTAGTCTGTTGTTCAGATTTTTGTTACTCCAATGAATGGTAGCCTTTTCATTATGTAAGGGAGTCTGTTGTCGAGATTTTTGATATCCAATGAATGGTAGCCTTCTCATTATAGAAGGTAGTCTATCGTTGAGATTTTTGTTACTCCAATGGATGGTAGCCTTGTCATTATGGAAGGTAGTCGGTCTTTGAGATTTCTCTTACTCCAATGGATGGTAGCCTTGTCATTATGGAAGGTAGTCTATTGTTCAAATTTTTGTTACTCCAATGGATGGTAGCCTTGTCATTATGGAAGGTAGTCTATTGTCTAGATTTTTGTTATTCTAATGGATGGTAGCCTTGTCATTATGGAAGGTAGTTGATCATTGAGATTTCTGTTACTCCAATGGATGGTAGCCATGTCATTATGGAAGGTAGTCTGTTGTTCAGATTTTTGTTACTCCAATGGATGATAGCCTTGTCATTATGGTAGTAAGTCTGTTGTCGATATTTTTGTTACCCCAATGGATGGTAGCCTTGTAATTTTGGAAGGTAGTCTGTTGTCGAGATTTTTGTCACTCCAATGGATGGTAGCCTTGTCATTATGGAAGGTAGTCTATTGTTCAGATTTTTGTTACTCCAATGGATGATAGCCTTGTCATTATGCAAGGTAGTCAATTGTTCATATTTTTGTTACTCCAATGGATGATAGCCTTGTCATTATGGAAGGCAGTCAGTCGTCAAGATTTCTTTTACTCCAATGGATGGTAGCCTTGCCATTATGGAAGGTAGTCTGTTGTTCAGATTTTAGGTTCTCCAATGGATGATAGCCTTGTCATTATGGAAGGTAGTCTGTTGTCGAGATTTTTGATACTCCAATGGGTGGTAGCCTTCTAATTATTGAAGGTAGTCTGTTGTCGAGATTTTTGTTACTCCAATGGATAGGAGCCTTGTCATTATGGAAGGTAGTCGGTCGTTGAGATTTCTGTTACTCCAAGGGATGGTAGCCGTGTCATTATAGAAGGTAGTGTGTTGTTTAGATTTTTGTTACTCCAATGAATGGTAGCCATGTCATAATGGAAGGGAGTCTGTTGTCGAGATTTTTGTTATTCCAATGGATGGTAAACTTGTTATTATGGAAGGTAGTATTTTGGCGAGATTTTCGTTACTCCAATGGATGGTAGCCTTGTCATTATTGAAGGTAGTTTGTTGTTAATATCATTGTTACTACAATGGATGATGGCCTTGTCATTATGGAAGGTTGTCTGTTGTCGAGATGTTTTTTACCCCAATTGATTGTAGCCTTGTAATTATGGAAGGTAGTCTATTGTCGAGATTTTTCTTACACCAATGGATGGTAGCCTTGTTATTATGGAATGTAGTTTGTCGTTGAGATTTCTGTTACTTCTATGGATTTTAGCCTTGTCATTGTGGAAGGTAGTCTGTTGTTCAAATTTTTGTTACTCCAATGGAAGGTAGCCTTGTCATTATGGAAGGTAGTATGTTGTCGACAATTTTTTTATTCCGTTGGATGGTAGCCTTGTCATTTAGGAAGGTAGTTTGTTGTCGATATTTTTGTTACTCCAATGGATTGTAGCATTGCCATTATATAAGGTAGTGTGTTGTTGATATCTCTGTTACTCCAATGGATGATAGCCTTATCATTATGCAAGGTAGTCAATTGTTCATATTTTTTTTACTCAAATGGAAGGTAGCCTTTTCATTATAGAAGGTAGTCTATTGTCGAGATTTTTGTTATTCCAATGGATGGTAGCCTTGTCATTATGGAAGGTAGTCGGTCATTGAGATTTCTGTTACTCCAATGGATGGTAGCCTTGTCATTATGGAAGGTACTCTGTTGTTCAGATTTTTGTTATTCCAATGGATGGTAGTCTTGTCATTATGGAAGGTAGTCGGTCCTTGAGATTTTTATTACTCCAATGGATGGTAGCCTTGTCATTATGGAAGGTAGTCTGTTGTTCATATTTTTTTACTCCAATGGATTATAGCCTTGTCATTATGCAAGGTAGTCTGTTGTTCATATTTTTCTTACTCCAATGGATGGTAGCCTTGTCATTATAGAAGGTAGTCTTTTGTCAAGATTTTTGATATTCCAATGGACGGTATCCTTGTCATTATGGAAGGTAGTCGGTCTTTGAGATTTATGTTACTCCAATGGATGGTAGCCTTATCATTATGTAAGGTAGTCTATTGTCTAGATTTTTGTTATTTCAATGGATTGTAGCCTTGTCATTATGGAAGGTAGTCGGTCGTTGAGATTTCTTTTACTCCAATGGATGGTAGCCTTTTCATTATGGAAGGTAATCTGTTGTTCAGATTTTTGTTACTCCAATGGATGATAGCCTCGTCATTATGGAAGGTAGTCTGTTGTCGAAATTTTTGATACTTTAAAGGATGTTAGCCTGTCATTATGGAAGGTAGTATGTTGTCAAGATTTTTGTTACCCCAATGGATGTAGCCTTGTCATTATGGAAGGTAGTTTGTTGTCGAGATCTTTGTTATTATTGAAGGTAGTATGTAGTCGAGATTTTTGTTACTCCAATGGATGATAGCCTTATCATTATGGAAGGTAGTCTGTTGTCGAGATTTTTGTAACTCCAATGGATGGTAGCCTTGTCATTATAGAAGGTAGTCTTTTGTCGAGATTTTTGATATTCCAATGGATGGTATACTTGTCATTATGGAAGGTAGTCGGTCTTTGAGATTTCTGTTACTCAAATGGATGGTAGCCTTGTCATTATGGAAGGTAGTCTGTTGTTCAGATTTTTGTTACTCCAATGGATGATAGCCTCATCATTATGGAAGGTAGTCTGTTGTCGAGATTTTTGATACTCCAATGGATGTTAGCATTATAATTATGGAAGGTAGTCTATTGTCGAGATTTTTGTTAGTCCAATGGATGGTATCCTTGTCATTATGGAAGGTAGTCGGTCATTGAGATTTCTGTAACTCCAATGGATGGTAGGCTTGTCATTATGGAAGGTAGTCTGTTGTTCAAATTTTTGTTACTCCAATTGATGGTAGCCTTGTCATTATGCAAGGTAGTCTATTGTCATGATTTTTGTTATTTCAATGGATGGTATCCTTGTCATTATGGAAGGTAGTCGGTCGTTGAGATTTCTGCTACTGCAATGCATTGTAGCCTTGTCATTATGGAAGGTAGTTTGTTGTTCATATTTTTGTTACTCCAATGGATGATAGCCTTGTCATTATAGAAGGTAGTCTGTTGTCGAGATTTTTGATAATCCAATTGGTGGTAGACTTGTGATTATGGAAGGTAGTCTGTTGTGGAGATTTTTGTTACTCCAATGGATGGTAGCCTTGTCATTATGGAAGGTAGTCGATCGTTGAGATTTCTGTAACTCCAATGGATGGTAGCCTTGTCATTATGGAAGGTAGTCTATTGTTCAGATTTTTGTTACTCTAATGGATGATAGCCTCGTCATTATGGAAGGTAGTCTGTTGTCGAGATTTTTGATACTCCAATGGATGTTAGCCTTGTAATTATGGAAGGTAGTCTGTTGTCGAGATTTATGTTATTCTAATGGATGGTAGCCATGTCATTATGGAAGGTAGTTTGTCGTTGAGATTTTTGTTACTCCAATGGAATGTAGCCTTGTCATTATGGAAGGTAGTCTGTTGTTCAGAATTTTGTTACTCCATTGGATGGTATCCTTGTCATTATGCAAGGTAGTCTGTTGGCGAGATATTTGTTATTCCAATGGATGGTAACCTTGTCATTATGGAAGGTAGACTTTTGTCGAGATTTGTTTTACTCCAATGGATGGTAGCCTTGTCATTATGGAAGGTAGTGTTTTGTCTAGATTTCTGTTACTCCAATGGATGGTAGCCTTGTCATTATGGAAGGTAGTTTGTTGTCGAGATTTTAGTTATTTCAATGGATGGTAACCTTGTTATTATGGAAGGTAGTATTTTATCGAGATTTTTGTTACTCCAACGGATGGTAGCCTTGTCATTATTGAAGGTAGTCTATTATCGATATCTCTGTTACTTTAATGGATGATAGCCTTGTCATTATGGAAGATAGTTTGTTGTCGAGATTTTTGTTACTCCAATGGATGGTAGCCTTGTCATTTTAAAAGGTAGTCTTTTGTCGAGATTTTTGATATTCCAATGGATGGTAGCCTTGTCATTATGGAAGGTAGTCGTTATTTGAGATTTCTGTTACTCCAATGGATGGTAGCCTTATCATTATGGAATGTAGTTTTTCGTTTAGATTTCTATTACTCCAATGGATAGTAGCCTTGTCACTATGGAAGGTAGTCTGTTGTTCATATTTTTGTTACTCAAATAGATTATATCCTTGTTATTATGCAAGGTAGTCTGTTGTTCATATTTTTCTTACTCCAATGGATGATACTCTATTGTCTAGATTTTTGTTACTCCAATGGATGGTAGCCTTGTCATTATGGAAGGTAGTCGGTCGTTAAGATTTCTCTTAATCCAATGGATGGTAGCCTTGTCATTATGGAAGGAAGTCTGATGTTCTGATTTTTGTTACTCCAATGGATGGTATCCTTGTCATTATGGAAGGGATTCTATTGTCGAGATTTTAGTTATTCCAATGGATGGTAACCTTGTTATTATGGAACGTAGTATTTTGTCGAGATTTTTGTTACTCCAATGGATGGTAGCCTAGTCATTATTGAAGGTAGTCTGTAGTCGATATCTTTGTTACTCCAATGGATGATAGCCTTATCATTATGGAAGGTAGTCTGTTGTCGAGATTTTTGTTACTCCAATGGATGGTAGCCTTGTAATTATAGAAGGTAGTCTTTTGTCGAGATTTTTGATATTCCAATGGATGGTATACTTGTCATTATGGAAGGTAGTCGGTCTTTGAGATTTCTGTTACTCAAATGGATGGTAGCCTTGTCATTATGGAAGGTAGTCTGTTGTTCAGATTTTTGTTACTCCAATGAATGGTAGCCTTGTCATTATGGAAGGTAGTCTATTGTCTAGATTTTTGTTATTTCAATTGATGGTATCTTGTCATTATGGAAGGTAGTCTGTCATTATGGATGGTAGTCTATTGTCGAGATTTTTGTTATTCCAATGGATGGTAGCCTTGTCATTATGGAAGGTAGTCGGTCGTTAAGATTTCTCTTAATCCAATGGATGGTAGCCTTGTCATTATGGAAGGTAGTCTGATGTTCTGATTTTTGTTACTCCAATGGATGGTATCCTTGTCATTATGGAAGGGATTCTATTGTCGAGATTTTAGTTATTCCAATGGATGGTAACCTTGCTATTATGGAACGTAGTATTTTGTCGAGATTTTTGTTACTCCAATGGATGGTAGCCTAGTCATTATTGAAGGTAGTCTGTAGTCGATATCTTTGTTACTCCAATGGATGATAGCCTTATCATTATGGAAGGTAGTCTGTTGTCGAGATTTTTGTTACTCCAATGGATGGTAGCCTTGTAATTATAGAAGGTAGTCTTTTGTCGAGATTTTTGATATTCCAATGGATGGTATACTTGTCATTATGGAAGGTAGTCGGTCTTTGAGATTTCTGTTACTCAAATGGATGGTAGCCTTGTCATTATGGAAGGTAGTCTGTTGTTCAGATTTTTGTTACTCCAATGAATGGTAGCCTTGTCATTATGGAAGGTAGTCTATTGTCTAGATTTTTGTTATTTCAATTGATGGTATCTTGTCATTATGGAAGGTAGTCTGTCATTATGGATGGTAGTCTATTGTCGAGATTTTTGTTATTCCAATGGATGGTAGCCTTGTCATTATGGAAGGTAGTCGGTCGTTAAGATTTCTCTTAATCCAATGGATGGTAGCCTTGTCATTATGGAAGGTAGTCTGATGTTCTGATTTTTGTTACTCCAATGGATGGTATCCTTGTCATTATGGAAGGGATTCTATTGTCGAGATTTTAGTTATTCCAATGGATGGTAACCTTGCTATTATGGAACGTAGTATTTTGTCGAGATTTTTGTTACTCCAATGGATGGTAGCCTAGTCATTATTGAAGGTAGTCTGTAGTCGATATCTTTGTTACTCCAATGGATGATAGCCTTATCATTATGGAAGGTAGTCTGTTGTCGAGATTTTTGTTACTCCAATGGATGGTAGCCTTGTAATTATAGAAGGTAGTCTTTTGTCGAGATTTTTGATATTCCAATGGATGGTATACTTGCCATTATGGAAGGTAGTCGATCTTTGAGATTTCTGTTACTCAAATGGATGGTAGCCTTGTCATTATGGAAGGTAGTCTGTTGTTCAGATTTTTGTTACTCCAATGGATGGTAGCCTTGTCATTATGGAAGGTAGTCTATTGTCTAGATTTTTGTTATTTCAATTGATGGTATCTTGTCATTATGGAAGGTAGTCGGTCGTTGAGATTTCTATAACTCCAATGGATGGTAGCCTTGTCATTATGGAAGGTAGTCTGTTGTTCAGATTTTTGTTACTCCAATGGATGATAGCCTCATCATTATGGAAGGTAGTCTGTTGTCTAGATTTTTGATACTCCAATGGATGTTAGCCTTATAATTATGGAAGGTACTCTATTGTCGAGATTTAGGTTACTCCAATGGATGGTTGCCATGTCATTATGGAAGGTAGTTTGTCGTTGAGATTTCTGTTACTCCAATGGAATGTAGCCTTGTCATTATGGAAGGTAGTCTGTTGTTAAGAATTTTGTTAATCCAATGGATTGTAGCCTTGTCATTATGGAAGGTAGTCTATTGTCGAGAATTTTTTATTCCATTGGATGGTAGCCTTGTCATTATGGAAGGTAGTCTGTTGTCGAGATATTTGTTATTCCAATGGATGGTAACCTTGTCATTATGGAAGATAGACTTTTGTCGAATTTTTGTTACTCCAATGGATGGTAGCCTTGTCATTATGGAAGGTAGTTTTTTGTCGAGATTTTTGTTACTCCAATGGATGGTAGCCTTGTCATTATTGAAGGTAGTCTGTTGTTGATATCTTTGTTAATCCAGTCGATGATAACCTTGTCATTATGGAAGGTAGTCTGTTGTCGAGATTTTAGTTATTCCAATGAATGGTAACCTTGTTATTATGGAAGGTAGTATTTTGTCGAGATTTTTGTTACTCCAATGGATGGTAGCCTTGTCATTATTGAAGGTAGTCTGTTGTCGATATCTCTGTTACTTCAATGGATGATAGCCTTGTCATTATGGAAGGTAGTCTGTTGTCGAGATTTTTGTTACTCAAATGGATGGTAGCCTTGTCATTATAGAAGGTAGTCTTTTGTCGAGATTTTTGATATTCCAATGATGGTAGCCTTGTCATTATGGAAGGTAGTCGATCTTTGAGATTTCTGTTACTTAAATGGATGGTAGCCTTTTCATTATGGAAGGTAGTCTGTTGTTCAGATTTTTGTTACTCCAATGGATGGTAGCCTTGTCATTATGGAAGGTAGTCTATTGTCTAGATTTTTGTTATTTCAATGGATGGTAGCCTTGTCATTATGGAAGGTAATCGGTGGTTGATATTTCTGCTACTCCAATGGATGGTAGCCTTGTCATTTTGGAAGGTAGTTTGTTGTTCATATTTTTGTTACTCCAATGGATGATAGCCTTGTCATTATGGAAGGTAGCCTGTTGTCGAGATTTTTGATACTCCAATGGTTGGTAGCCTTGTAATTATGGAACGTAGTCTGTTGTCGAAATTTTTGCCACTCCAATGGATGGTAGCCTTGTCATTATGGAAGGTAGTCGGTCGTTGAGATTTCTGTAACTCCAATGGATGGTAGCCTTGTCATTATGGAAGGTAGTCTATTGTTCAGATTTTTGTTACTCCAATGGATGATAGCCTCGTCATTATGGAAGGTAGACTATTGTCGAGATTTTTGATACTCCAATGGATGTTAGCCTTGTAATTATGGAAGGTAGTCTGTTGTCGAGATTTATGTTACTCCAATGGATGGTAGCCATGTCATTATGGAAGGTAGTTTGTCGTTGAGATTTCTGTTACTCCAATGGAATGTAGACTTGTCATTATGGAAGGTAGTCTGTTGTTCAGAATTTTGTTACTCCAATGGATTGTAGCCTTGTCATTATGGAAGGTAGTCTATTGTCGATAATTTTTTATTCCATTGGATGGTAGCCTTGTCATTATGGAAGGTAGTCTGTTGTCGAGATATTTGTTATTCCAATGGATGGTAACCTTGTCATTATGGAAGGTAGACTTTTGTCGAGATTTTTGTTACTCCAATGGATGGTAGCCTTGTCATTATGGAAGGTAGTTTTTTGTCGAGATTTTTGTTACTCCAATGGATGGTAGCCTTGTCATTATTGAAGGTAGTCTGTTGTCGATATCTCTGTTATTCCAATCGATGATAGCCTTGTCATTATGGAAGGTAGTCTGTTGTCGAGATTTTAGTTATTCCAATGAATGGTAACCTTGTTATTATGGAAGGTAGTATTTTGTCGAGATTTCTGTTACTCCAATGGATGGTAGCCTTGTCATTATTGAAGGTAGTCTGTTGTCGATATCTCTGTTACTTCAATGGATGATAGCCTTGTCATTATGGAAGGTAGTATGTTGTCGAGATTTTTGTTACTCAAATGGATGGTAGCCTTGTCATTATAGAAGTTAGTCTTTTGTCGAGATTTTTGATATTCCAATGATGGTAGCCTTGTCATTATGGAAGGTAGTCGGTCTTTGAGATTTCTCTTACTCAAATCGATGGTAGCCTTTTCATTATGGAAGGTAGTCTGTTGTTCAGATTTTTGTTACTCTAATGGATGGTAGCCTTGTCATTATGGAAGGTAGTCTATTGACTAGATTTTTGTTATTTCAATGGATGGTAGCCTTATCATTATGGAAGGTAGTCGGTCTTTGATATTTCTGCTACTCCAATGGATGGTAGCCTTGTCATTATAAAAGGTAGTTTGTTGTTCATATTTTTGTTACTCCAATGGATGATAGCCTTGTAATTATGGAAGGTAGCCTGTTGTCGAGATTTTTGATACTCCAATGGGTGGTAGCCTTGTAATTATGGAACTTAGTCTGTTGTCGAGATTTTTGTCACTCCAATGGATGGTAGCCTAGTCATTATGGAAGGTAGTCGGTCGTTGAGATTTCTGTAACTCCAATGGATGGTAGCCTTGTCATTATGGAAGGTAGTCTGTTGTTCAGATTTTTGTTACTCCAATGGATGATAGCCTCGTCATTATGGAAGGTAGTCTGTTGTCGAGATTTTTGATACTCCAATGGATGTTAGCCTTGTAATTATGGAAGGTAGTCTGTTGTCGAGATTTATGTTACTCCAATGGATGGTAGCCATGTCATTATGGAAGGTAATTTGTCGTTGAGATTTTTGTTACTCCAATGGAACGTAGCCTTGTCATTATGGAAGGTAGTCTGTTGTTCAGAATTTTGTTACTCCAATGGATTGTAGCCTTGTCATTATGGAAGGTAGTCTATTGTCGAGAATTTTTTATTCCATTGGATAATAGCCTTGTCATTATGGAAGGTAGTCTGTTGTCGAGATATTTGTTATTCCAATGGATGGTAACCTTGTCATTATGGAAGGTAGACTTTTGTCGAGATTTTTGTTACTCCAATGGATGGTAGCCTTGTCATTATGGAAGGTAGTTTTTTGTCGAGATTTTTGTTACTCCAATGGATGGTAGCCATGTCATTATTAAAGGTAGTTTGTTGTCGATATTTCTCTTACTCCAATCGATGATAGCCTTGTCATTATGGAAGGTAGTCTGTTGTCGATATTTTTGTTACTCCAATGGATGGTAGCCTTGTCATTATAGAAGGTAGTCTTTTGTCGAGATTTTTGATATTCCAATGGATGGTAGCCTTGTCATTATGGAAGGTAGTAGGTCTTTGAGATTTCTGTTACTCAAATGGATGGTAGCCTTGTCATTATGGAAGGTAGTCTGTTGTTCAGATTTTTGTTACTCCAATGGATGGTAGCCTTATCATTATGGAAGTTAGTCTATTGTCTAGATTTTTGTTATTTCAATGGATGGTAGCCTTTTCATTATGGAAGGTAGTCGGTCGTTGAGATTTCTTCTACTCCAATGGATGGTAGCCTTGTCATTATGGAAGTTAGTTTGTTGTTCATATTTTTGTTACTCCAATGGATGATAGCCTTGTCATATGGAAGGTAGTCTGTTGTCGAGATTTTTGATACTCCAATTGGTGGTAACCTTGTAATTATGGAAGGTAGTTTGTTGTCGAGATTTTTGTTACTCCAATGGATGGTAGCCTTGTCATTATGGAAGGAAGTTGATCATTGAGATTTTTGTAACTTCAATGGATGGTAGCCTTGTCATTATGGAAGGTAGTCTGTTGTTCAGATTTTTGTTACTCCAATGGATGATAGCCTCGTCATTATGGAAGGTAGTCTATTTGCTGAGATTTTTGATACTCCAATGGATGTTAGCCTTGTAATTATGGAAGGTATTCTGTTGTCGAGATTTAGGTTACTCCAATGGATGGTAGACATGTCATTATGGAAGGTAGTTTGTCATTATGGAAGGTAGTCTATTGTCGAGAATTTTTTATTCCATTGGATGGTAGCCTTGTCATTATGGAAGGTAGTCTGTTGTCGAGATATTTGTTATTTCAATGGATGGTAGGCTTGTCATTATGGAAGGTAGACTTTTGTCGAGAATTTTGTTACTCCAATGGATGGTAGCCTTGTTATTATGGAAGGTAGTCTGTTGTGGAGATTTTAATTATTCCAAATGATGGTAACCTTGTTATTATGGAAGGTAGTATTTTGTCGAGATTTTTGTAACTCCAATGGATGGTAGCCTTGTCATTATTGAAGGTAGTTTGTTGTCGATATCTCTGTTACTTCAATGGATGATAGCCTTGTCATTATGGAAGGTAGTCTGTTGTCGAGATTTTAGTTACTCCAATGGATGGTAGCTTTGTCATTATAGAAGGTAGTCTTTTGTCGAGTTTTTTGATATTCCAATGATGGTAGCCTTGTCATTATGGAAAGTAGTCGGTCTTTGAGATTTCTGTTACTCAAATGGATGTTAGCCTTTTCATTATGGAAGGAAGTCTGTTGTTCAGATTTTTGTTACTCCATTGGATGGTAACCTTGTCATTATGGAAGGTAGTCTATTGTCTAGATTTTTGTTATTTCAATGGATGGTATCTTGTCATTATGGAAGGTAGTCGGTCGTTGAGATTTCTGTAACTCCAATGGATGGTAGCCTTGTCATTATGGAAGGTAGTCTGTTGTCGAGATTTTTGATACTCCAATGGATGTTTGCCTTGTAATTATTGAAGGTAGACTGTTGTCGAGATTTAGGTTACTCTAATGGATGGTAGCCATCTCATTATGGAAGGTAGTTTGTCGTTGAGATTTCTGTTACTCCAATGGAATGTAGCCTTGAAATTATGGAAGGTAGTCTGCTGTTCAGAATTTTTTACTGCAATGGATTGTAGCCTTGTCATTATGGAAAGTAGTGTATTGTCGAGAATTTTTTAATCCATTGGATGGTAGCCTTGTCATTATGGAAGGTAGTCTGTTGACGAGATATTTGTTATTCCAATGGATGGTAACCTTGTCATTATGGATAGTAGACATTTGTCGAGATATTTGTTACTCCAGTGGCTGGTAGCCTTGTAATTATGGAAGGTAGTTTTTCGTCAAGATTTTTGTTACTCCAATGCATTATAGCCTTGTCATTATGGAAGGTAGTCTATTGTCGATAATTTTTTATTCCATTGGATGGTAGCCTTGTCATTATGGAAGGTAGACTTTTGTCGAGAATTTTGTTACTCCAATGGATGGTAGCCTTGTCATTATGGAAGGTAGTCTGTTGTCGAGATTTTTGATACTCCAATGGATGTTAGCCTTGTAATTATGGAACGTAGTCTGTTGTCGAGATTTATGTTACTCCAATGGATGGTAGCCATGTCATTATGGAAGGTAGTATGTTCTCGATATTTTTGTTACCCCAATGGATGTAGCCTTGTCATAATGGAAGGTAGTCTGTTGTCGAGATTTTAGTTATTCCAATGGATGGTAACCTTGTTATTATGAAGGTAGTATTTTGTCGAGATTTTTGTTACACCAACGGATGGTAGCCTTGTCATTATTGAAGGTAGTCTGTTGTCGATATCTCTGTTACTTCAATGGATGATAGCCTTGTCATTATGGAAGGTAGTCTGTTGTCGAGATTTTTGTTACTCCAATGGATGGTAGTCTTGTCATTATAGAAGGTAGTCAGTCTTTGAGATTTCTGTTACTCAAATGGATGGTAGCCTTGCCATTATGGAAGGTAGTATGTTGTTCCGAATTTTGTTACTCCAATGGATGGTAGCCTTGTCATTATGGAAGGGATTTTATTGTCTAGATTTTAGTTATTCTAATGGATGGTAACCTTGTTATTATGGAACGTAGTATTTTGTCGAGATTTTTGTTACTCCAATGGATGGTAGCCTTGTCATTATTGAAGGTAGTTTGTTATCGATATCTCTGTTACTCCAATGGATGATAACCTTGTCATTATGGAAGGTAGTCTGTTGTCGAGATTTTTGTTACTCCAACGGATGGTAGCCTTATCATTATAGAAGGTAGTCTTTTGTCGAGATTTTTGATATTCCAATGGATGGTAGCCTTGTCATTATGGAAGGTATTTGGTCTTCGAGATTTTTGTTACTCAAATGGATGGTAGCCTTATCATTATGGAAGGTAGTCTGTTGTTCAGATTTTTGTTACTCCAATGGATGGTAGCCTTGTCATTATGGAAGGTAGTTTATTGTCTAGATTTTTGTTATTTCAATGGATAGTATCTTGTCATTATGGAAGGTAGTCGGTCGTTGAGATTTCTGTAACTCCAATGGATGGTAGCCTTGTCATTATGGAAGGTAGTCTGTTGTTCAGATTTTTGTTAATCCAATGGATGATAGCCTCGTCATTATGGAAGGTAGTCTGTTGTCGAGATTTTTGATACTCCAATGGATGTTTGCCTTGTAATTATGGAAGGTAGACTGTTGTCGAGATTTATGTTATTCCAATGGATGGTAGCCATGTCATTATGGAAGGTAGTTTTTCGTTGAGATTTCTGTTACTCCAATGGAATGTAGCCTTGAAATTATGGAAGGTAGTCTGTTGTTCAGAATTTTTTATTGCAATGGATTGTAGCCTTGTCATTATGGAAGGTAGTGTATTGTCGAGAATTTTTTAATCCATTGGATGGTAGCCTTGTCATTATGGAAGGTAGTCTGTTGTCGAGATATTTGTTATTCCAATGGATGGTAACCTTGTCATTATGGAAGGTAGACTTTTATAGAGATTTTTGTTACTCCAGTGGCTGGTAGCCTTGTCATTAAGGAAGGTAGTTTTTCGTCGAGATTTCTGTTACTCCAATGCATTGTAGCCTTGTCATTATGGAAGGTAGTCTATTGTCGATAATTTTTTATTCCATTGGATGGTAGCCTTGTCATTATGGAAGGTAGACTTTTGTCGAGAATTTTGTTACTCCAATGGATGGTAGCCTTGTCATTATTGAAGGTAGTTTTTTGTCGAGATTTTTGTTACTCCAATGGATGGTAGCCTTGTCATTATGGAAGGTAGTATGTTGTCGATATTTTTGGTAACCCAATGGATGTAGCCTTGTCATTATGGAAGGTAGCCTCTTGTTGAGATTTTAGTTATTCCAAATGATGGTAACCTTCTTATTATGGAAGGTAGTATTTTGTCGCGATTTTTGTTAATCCAATGGATGGTAGCCTTGTCATTCTTGAAGGTAGTCTGTTGTCTATATCTTTGTTACTTCAATGGATGATAGCCTTGTCATTATGGAAGGTAGTCTGTTGTCGAGATTTTTGTTACTCCAATGGATGGTAGCCTTGTCATTATAGAAGGTAGTCTTTTGTCGAGATTTTTGATATTCCAATGATGGTAGCCTTGTCATTATGGAAGGTAGTCGGTCTTTGAGATTTCTGTTACTCAAATGGATGTTAGCCTTGTCATTATGGAAGGTAGTCTATTGTTCAGATTTTTGTTACTCCATTGGATGGTAACCTTGTCATTATGGAAGGTAGTCTATTGTCTAGATTTTTGTTATTTCAATGGATGGTAGACTTGTCATTATGGAAGGTAGTCGGTCATTGATATTTCTGTAACTCCAATGGATGGTAGCCTTGTCATTATGGAAGGTAGTCTGTTGTCGAGATTTTTGATACTCCAATGGATGATAGCCTAGTCATTATGGAAGGTAGTCTGTTGTCGAGATTTTTGATAATCCAATGGGTGGTAGCCTTGTAATTATGGAAGGTAGTCTGTTGTTGAGGTTTTTGATATTCCAATGATGGTAGCCTTGTCATTATGGAAGGTAGTCGGTCTTTGAGATTTCTGTTACTCAAATGGATGGTAGCCTTTTCATTATGGAAGGTAGTTTGTTGTTTAGATTTTTGTTACTCCAATGGATGATAGCCTCGTCATTATGGAAGGTAGTCTGTTGTCGAGATTTTTGATACTCCAATGGATATTAGCCTTGTAATTGTCGAAGGTAGTCTGTTGTCGAGATTTATGTTACTGCAATGGATTATAGCCTTGTGATTATGGAAGGTAGTCTTTTGTTCAGAATTTTGTTACTCCAATGGATTGTAGCCTTGTCATTATGAAAGGTAGTCTATTATCGAGAATTTTTTATTCCATTGGATGGTAGCCTTGTCATTATGGAAGGTAGTCTGTTGTCGAGATATTTGTTACTCCAATGGATGGTAGCCTTGTCATTATGGAAGGTAGTTTTGGGTCGAGATTTTTGTTACTGCAATGGATGGTAGCCTTATCATTATGGAAGGTACTATCTTGTCGATATTTTAGTTACCCCAATGGATGTAGCCTTGTCATAATGGAAGGTAGTCTTATGTCGAGATTTTAGTTATTCCAATGGATGGTAACCTTGTTATTATGGAAGGTAGTATTTTGTCGAGATTTTTGTTACTCCAACGGATGGTAGCCTTGTCATTATTGAAGGTAGTCTGTTGTCGATATGTCTGTTACATCAATGGATGATAGCCTTGTAATTATGGAAGGTAGTCTGTTGTCGAGATTTTTGTTACTCCAAGGGATGGTAGTCTTGTCATTATAGAAGGTAGTCTTTTGTCGAGATTTTTGATATTCCAATGGATGGTAGCCTTGTCATTATGGAAGGTAGTCAGTCTTTGAGATTTCTGTTACTCAAATGGATGGTAGCCTTGCCATTATGGAAGGTAGTCTGTTGTTCCGATTTTTGTTACTCCAATGGATGGTAGCCTTCTCATTATGGGAGGGATTTTATTGTCTAGATTTTAGTTATTCCAATGGATGGTAACCTTGTTATTATGGAACGTAGTATTTTGTCGAGATTTTTGTTACTCCAATGGATTGTAGCCTTGTCATTATTGAAGGTAGTCTGTTATCGATATCTCTGTTACTCCAATGGATGATAGCCTTGTCATTATGGAAGGTAGTCTGTTGTTGAGATTTTTTTTACTCCAATGGATGGTAGCCTTGTCATTATAGAAGGTAGTCTTTTGTCGAGATTTTTGATATTCCAATGGATGGTAGCCTTGTCATTATGGAAGGTAGTCGATCTTTGAGATTTCTGTTACTCAAATGGATGGTAGCCTTATCATTATGGAAGGTAGTCTGTTGTTCAGATTTTTGTTACGCCAATGGATGATAGCCTCGTCATTATGGAAGGTAGTATGTTGTCGAGATTTTTGATACTCCAATGGATGTTTGCCTTGTAATTATGGAAGGTAGTCTGTTGTCGAGATTTATGTTACTCCAATGGAATGTAGCCTTGTAATTATGGAAGGTAGTCTGTTGTTCAGAATTTTTTTCTGCAATGGATTGTAGCCTTGTCATTATGAAAGGTAGTGTATTGTCGAGAATTTTTTAATCCATTGGATGGTAGCCTTGTCATTATGGAAGGTAGTCAGTTGTCGAGATATTTGTTATTCCAATGGACGGTAACCTTGTCATTATGGAAGGTAGACTTTTGTCGAGATTTTTGTTACTCCAGTGGCTGTTAGCCTTGTCAATATGGAAGGTAGTTTTTCGTCGAGATTTCTGTTACTACAATGCATTGTAGCCTTGTCATTATGGAAGGTAGTCTATTGTCGAGAATTTTTTATTCCATTGGATGGTAGCCTTGTCATTATGGAAGGTAGACTTTTGTCGAGAATTTTGTTACTCCAATGGATGGTAGCCTTGTCATTATTGAAGGTAGTCTGTTTCTATATCTCTGTTACTTCAATGGATGATAGCCTTGTCATTATGGAAGGTAGTCTGTTGTCGAGATTTTTGTTACTCCAATGGATGGTAGCCTTGTCATTATAGAAGGTAGTCTTTTGTCGAGATTTTTGATATTCCAATGATGGTAGCCTTGTCATTATGGAAGGTAGTCGGTCTTTGAGATTTCTGTTACTCAAATGGATGTTAGCCTTGTCATTATGGAAGGTAGTCTGTTGTTCAGATTTTTGTTACTCCATTGGATTGTAACCTTGTCATTATGGAAGGTAGTCTATTGTCTAGATTTTTGTTATTTCAATGGATGGTAGCCTTGTCATTATGGAAGGTAGTCGGTCGTTGATATTTCTTATACTCCAATGGATGGTAGCCTTGTCATTATGGAAGGTAGTTTGTTGTTCATATTTTTGTTACCCCAATGGATGTAGCCTTGTCATAATGGAAGGTAGTCTTATGTCAAGATTTATGTTATTCCAATGGATGGTATCCTAGTCATTATTGAAGGTAGTCTTTTGTCGATATCTTTGTTACTCCAATGGATGATAACCTTGTCATTATGGAAGATAGTCTGTTGTCAAGATTTTTGTTACTTCAATGGATGGTAGACTTGTCATTATAGAAGGTAGTCTTTTGTCGAGATTTTTGATATTCCAATGGAAGGTAGCCTTGTCATTATGGAAGGTAGTCAGTCTTAGAGATTTCTGTTACTCAAATGGATGGTAGCCTTGCCATTATGGAAGGTAGTCTGTTGTTCCGATTTTTGTTACTCCAATGGATGGTAGCCTTGTCATTATGGAAGGGATTTTATTGTCTAGATTTTAGTTATTCCAATGGATGGTAACCTTGTTATTAAGGAACGTAGTATTTTGTCGAGATTTTTGTTACTCCAATGGATTGTAGCCTTGTCATTATTAAAGGTAGTCTGTTATCGATATCTCTGTTACTCCAATGGATGATAGCCTTGTCATTATGGAAGGTAGTCTGTTGTCGAGATTTTTTTTACTCCAATGGATGGTAGCCTTGTCATTATAGAAGGTAGTCTTTTGTTCTAGATTTTTGATATTCCAATGGATGGTAGCCTTGTCATTATGGAAGGTAGTCGATCTTTGAGATTTCTGTTACTCAAATGGATGGTAGCCTTATCATTATGGAAGGTATTCTGTTGTTCAAATTTTTGTTACGCCAATGGATGATAGCCTCGTCATTATGGAAGGTAGTATGTTGTCGAGATTTTTGATACTCCAATGGATGTTTGCCTTGTAATTATGGAAGGTAGTCTGTTGTCGAGATTTATGTTACTCCAATGGATGGTAGCCATGTCATTATGGAAGGCAGTTTGTCGTTGAGATTTCTGTTACTCCAATGGAATGTAGCCTTGTCATTATGGAAGGTAGTCTGTTGTTCAGAATTTTTTACTGCAACTGATTGTAGCCTTGTCATTATGGAACGTAGTGTATTGTCGAAAAATTTTTAATCCATTGGATGGTAGCCTTGCCATTATGGAAGGTAGTCTGTTGTCGAGATATTTGTTATTCCAATGGATGGTAACCTTGTCATTATGGAAGGTAGACTTTTGTCGATATTTTTGTTACTCCAGTGGCTGGTAGCCTTGTCATTATGGAAGGTAGTTTTTCGTCGAGATTTCTGTTACTTCAATGGATTTTAGCCTTGTCATTATGGAAGGTAGTCTATTGTCGAGAATTTTTTATTCCATTGGATGGTAGCCTTGTCATTATGGAAGGTAGACTTTTGTCGAGAATTTTGTTACTCCAATGGATGGTAGCCTTGTCATTATTGAAGGTAGTTTTTTGTCGAGATTATTTTTTACTCCAATGGATGGTAGCCTTGTCATTATGGAAGGTAGTATGTTGTCGATATTTTTGTTACCCCAATGGATGTAGCCTTATCATTATGGAAGGTAGTCTCTTGTCGAGATTTTAGTTATTCCAAATGATGGTAACCTTGTTATTATGGAAGGTAGTATTTTGTCGAGATTTTTGTTACTCCAATGGATGGTAGCCTTGTCATTATTGAAGGTAGTTTGTTGTCTATATCTATGTTACTTCAATGGGTGATAGCCTTGTCATTATGGAAGGTAGTTTGTTGTCGAGATTTTTGTTACTCCAATGGATGGTAGCCTTGTCATTATAGAAGGTAGTCTTATGTCGATATTTTTGATATTCCAATGATGGTAGCCTTGTCATTATGGAAGGTAGTCGGTCTTTGAGATTTTTGTTACTCAAATGGATGTTAGCCTTGTCATTATGGAAGGTAGTCTGTTGTTCAGATTTTTGTTACTCCATTGGATGGTAACCTTGTAATTATGGAAGGTAGTCTATTGTCTAGATTTTTGTTATTTTAATGGATGGTAGCCTTGTCATTATGGAAGGTAGTCGGTCGTTGATATTTCTGCTACTCCAATGGATGGTAGCCTTGTCATTATGGAAGGTAGTTTGTTGTTCATATTTTTGTTACTCCAATGGATGATAGCCTTGTCATTATGAAAGGTAGTCTGTTGTCGATATTTTTGATACTACAATGGGTGGTAGCCTTGTCATTATGGAAGGTAGTCTGTTGTCGAGATTTTTGATATTCCAATGATGGTAGCCTTGTCATTATGGAAGGTAGTCGGTCTTTGAGATTTCTGTTACTCAAATGGATGGTAGCCTTTTCATTATGGAAGGTAGTCTGTTGTTTAGATTTTTGTTACTCAAATGGATGATAGCCTCGTCATTATGGAAGGTAGTCTGTTGTCGAGATTTTTGATACTCCAATTGATGTTAGCCTTGTAATTGTGGAAGGTAGTCTATTGTCGATATTTATGTTACTGCAATGGATGGTATCCATGTCATTATGGAAGGTAGTTTGTCGTTGAGATTTCTATTACTCCAATGGATTATAGCCTTGTCATTATGGAAGGTAGTCTGTTGTTCAGAATTTTGTTACTCCAATGGATTGTAGCCTTGTCATTATGGAAGGTAGTCTATTGTCGAGTATTTTTTATTCCATTGGATGGTAGCCTTGTCATTATGGAAGGTAGTTTGTTGTCGAGATATTTGTTATTCCAATGGATGGTAACCTTGTCATTATGGAAGGTAGACTTTTGTCGAGATTTTTGTTACTCCAATGGATGGAAGCCTTGTCATTATGGAAGGTAGTTTTGGGTCGAGATTTTTGTTACTCCAATGGATGGTAGCCTTGTCATTATGGAAGGTAGTATGTTGTCGATATTTTAGTTACCCCAATGGATGTAGCCTTGTCATAATGGAAGGAAGTCTGTTGTCGAGATTTTAGTTATTCCAATGGATGGTAACCTTATTATTATGGAAGGTAGTATTTTGTCGAGATTTTTTTTACTCCAACGCATGATAGCCTTGTCATTATGGAAGGTAGTCTGTTGTCAAGATTTTTGTTACTCCAATGGATGGTAGTCTTGTCATTATAGAAGGTCGTCTTTTATCGAGATTTTTGTTATTCCAATGGATGGTAGCCTTGTCATTATGGAAGGGATTTTATTGTATAGATTTTAGTTATTCCAATGGATGGTAACCTTGTTATTATGGAACGTAGTATTTTGTCGAGATTTTTGTTACTCCAATGGATTGTAGCCTTGTCATTATTGAAGGGTGTCTGTTATCGATATCTCTGTTACTCCAATGGATGATAGCCTTGTCATTATGGAAGGTAGTCTGTTGTCGAGATTATTGTTACTCCAATGGATGGTAGCCTTGTCATTATAGAAGGTAGTCTTTTGTCGAGATTTTTGATATTCCAATGGATGGTAGCCTTGTCATTATGGAAGGTAGTCGATCTTTGAGATTTCTGTTACTCAAATGGATGGTAGCCTTATCATTATGGAAGGTAGTCTGTTGTTCAGATTTTTGTTACTCAAATGAATGGTAACCTTGTCATTATGGAAGGTAGTCTATTGTCTAGGTTTTTGTTATTTCAATGGATGGTAGCCTTGTCATTATGGAAGGTAGTCGGTCGTTGATATTTCTGCTACTCCAATGGATGGTAGCCTTGTCATTATGGAAGGTAGTTTGTTGTTCATATTTTTGTTACTCCAATGGATGGTAGCCTTGTCATTATGGAAGGGATTTTATTTTATAGATTTTAGTTATTCCAATGGATGGTAACCTTGTTATTATGGAACGTAGTATTTTGTCGAGATTTTTGTTACTCCAATGGATTGTAGCCTTGTCATTATTGAAGGTAGTCTGTTATCGATATCTCTGTCACTCCAATGGATGATAGCCTTGTCATTATGGAAGGTATTCTGTTGTCGAGATTTTTGTTACTCCAATGGATGGTAGCCTTGTCATTATAGAAGGTAGTCTTTTGTCGAGATTTTTGATATTCCAATGGATGGTAGCCTTGTCATTATGGAAGGTAGTCGATCTTTGAGATTTCTGTTACTCAAATGGATGGTAGCCTTATCATTATGGAAGGTAGTCTGTTGTTCAGATTTTTGTTACTCAAATGGATGATAGCCTTGTCATTATTGAAGGTAGTGTGTTGTCAAGATTTTTGATACTCCAATGGGTGGTAGCCTTGTAATTATGGAAGGTAGTCTGTTGTCGAGATTTTTGATATTCCAATGATGGTAGCCTTGTCATTATGGAAGGTAGTCGGTCTTTAAGATTTCTGTTACTCAAATGGATGGTAGCCTTTTCATTATGGAAGGTAGTCTGTTGTTTAGATTTTTGTTACTCCAATGGATGATAGCCTCGTCATTATGGAAGGTAGTCTGCTGTCAAGATTTTTGATACTCCAATTGATGTTAGCCTTGTAATTGTGGAAGGTAGTCTGTTGTCGAGATTTATGTTACTGCAATGGATGGTAGCCATGTCATTATGGAAGGTAGTTTGTCGTTGAGATTTCTATTACTCCAATGGATTGTAGCCTTGTCATTATGGAAGGTAGTCTGTTGTTCAGAATTTTGTTACTCCAATGGATTGTAGCCTTGTCATTATGGAAGGTAGTCTATTGTCGAGAATTTTTTATTCCATTGGATGGTAGCCTTGTCATTATGGAAGGTAGTCTGTTGTCGAGATATTTCTTATTCCAATGGATGGTAACCTTGTCATTATGGAAGGTAGACTTTTGTCGAGATTTTTGTTACTCCAATGAATGGTAGCCTTGTCATTATGGAAGGTAGTTCTGGGTCGAGATTTTTGTTACTCCAAAGGATGGTAGCCTTGTCATTATGGAAGGTCGTATGTTGTCGATATTTTAGTTACCCCAATGGATGTAGCCTTGTCATAATGGAAGGTAGTCCGTTGTCGAGATTTTAGTTATTCTAATGGATGGTAACCTTGTTATTATGGAAGGTAGTATTTTGTCGAGATTTTTGTTACTCCAAAAGATGGTAGCCTTGTCATTATTGAAGGTAGTCTGTTATCGATATCTCTGTTACTCCAATGGATGATAGCCTTGTCATTATGGAAGGTAGTTTGTTGTCGAGATTTTTGTTACTCCAATGGATGGTAGCCTTGTAATTATAGAAGGTAGTATTTTGTCGAGATTTTTGTTATTCCAATGGATGGTAGCCTTGTGATTATGGAAGGTAGTCGATCTTTGAGATTTTTGTTACTCAAATGGATGGTAGCCTTGTCATTATGGAAGGTAGTCTGTTGTTCCGATTTTTGTTACTCCAATGGATGGTAGCCTTGTCATTATGGAAGGGATTTTATTGTCTAGATTTTAGTTATTCCAATGGATGGTAACCTTGTTATTATGGAACGTAGTATTTTGTCGAGATTTTTGTTACTCCAATGGATTGTAGCCTTGTCATTATTGAAGGTAGTCTGTTATCGATATCTCTGTCACCCCAATGGATGATAGCCTTGTCATTATGGAAGGTAGTCTGTTGTCGAGATTTTTGTTACTCCAATGGATGGTAGCCTTGTCATTATAGAAGGTAGTCTTTTGTCGAGATTTTTGATATTCCAATGGATGGTAGCCTTGTCATTATGGAAGGTAGTCGATCTTTGAGATTTCTGTTACTCAAATGGATGGTAGCCTTATCATTATGGAAGGTAGTCTGTTGTTCAGATTTTTGTTACTCAAATGGATGGTAACCTTGTCATTATTGAAGGTAGTCTATTGTCTAGGTTTTTGTTATGTCAATGGATGGTAGCCTTGTCATTATGGAAGGTAGTCGGTCGTTGATATTTCTGCTACTCCAATGGATGGTTGCCTTGTCATTATGGAAGGTAGTTTGTTGTTCATATTTTTGTTACTCCAATGGATGATAGCCTTATCATTATTGAAGGTAGTCTGTTGTCAAGATTTTTGATACTCCAATGGATGGTAGCCTTGTAATTATGGAAGGTAGTTTGTTGTCGAGATTTTTGATATTCCAATGATGGTAGCCTTGTCATTATGGAAGGTAGTCGGTCTTTGAGATTTCTGTTACTCAAATGGATGGTAGCCTTTTCATTATGGAAGGTAGTCTGTTGTTTAGATTTTTGTTACTCCAATGGATGATAGCCTCGTCATTATGGAAGGTAGTCTGTTGTCAAGATTTTTGATACTCCAATTGATGTTAGCCTTGTAATTGTGGAAGGTAGTCTGTTGTCGAGATTTATGTTACTGCAATGGATGGTAGCCATGTCATTATGGAAGGTAGTTTGTCGTTGAGATTTCTATTACTCCAATGGATTGTAGCCTTGTCATTATGGAAGGTAGTCTGTTGTTCAGAATTTTGTTACTCCAATGGATTGTAGCCTTGTCATTATGGAAGGTAGTCTATTGTCGAGAATTTTTTATTCCATTGGATGGTAGCCTTGTCATTATGGAAGGTAGTCTGTTGTCGAGATATTTGTTATTCCAATGGATGGTAACCTTGTCATTATGGAAGGTAGACTTTTGTCGAGATTTTTGTTACTCCAATGAATGGTAGCCTTGTCATTATGGAAGGTAGTTTTGGGTCGAGATTTTTGTTACTCCAATGGATGGTAGCCTTGTCATTATGGAAGGTCGTATGTTGTCGATATTTTAGTTACCCCAATGGATGTAGCCTTGTCATAATGGAAGGTAGTCCGTTGTCGAGATTTTAGTTATTCTAATGGATGGTAACCTTGTTATTATGGAAGGTAGTATTTTGTCGAGATTTTTGTTACTCCAACAGATGGTAGCCTTGTCATTATTGAAGGTAGTCTGTTATCGATATCTCTGTTACTCCAATGGATGATAGCCTTGTCATTATGGAAGGTAGTTTGTTGTCGAGATTTTTGTTACTCCAATGGATGGTAGCCTTGTAATTATAGAAGGTAGTCTTTTGTCGAGATTTTTGTTATTCCAATGGATGGTAGCCTTGTCATTATGGAAGGTAGTCGATCTTTGAGATTTCTGTTACTCAAATGGATGGTAGCTTTATCATTATGGACGGTAGTCTGTTGTTTAGATTTTTGGTACTCCAATGGATGGTAACCTTGTCATTATGGAAGGTAGTCTATTGTCTAGGTTTTTGTTATTTCAATGGATGGTAGCCTTGTCATTATGGAAGGTAGTCGATCGTTGATATTTCTGCTACTCCAATGGATGGTAGCCTTGTCATTATGGAAGGTAGTTTGTTGTTCATATTTTTGTTACTCCAATGGATGATAGCCTTGTCATTATTGAAGGTAGTCTGTTGTCAAGATTTTTGATACACCAATGGGTGGTAGCCTTGTAATTATGGAAGGTAGTCTGTTGTCGAGATTTTTGATATTCCAATGATGGTAGCCATGTCATTATGGAAGGTAGTCGGTCTTTGAGATTTCTGTTACTCAAATGGATGGTAGCCTTTACATTATGGAAGGTAGTCTGTTGTTTAGATTTTTGTTACTCCATTGGAAGATAGCCTCGTCATTATGGAAGGTAGTCTGTTGTCAAGATTTTTGATACTCCAATTGATGTTAGCCTTGTAATTGTGGAAGGTAGTCTGTTGTCGAGATTTATGTTACTGC
Organism: Vicia faba; assembly: GCA_948472305.1. NCBI lineage: Eukaryota > Viridiplantae > Streptophyta > Magnoliopsida > Fabales > Fabaceae > Vicia > Vicia faba. Next base: position 561,611,800 of record OX451739.1, read on the forward strand.
AATGGATGGTAGCCATGTCATTATGGAAGGTAGTTTGTCGTTGAGATTTCTATTACTCCAATGGATTGTAGCCTTGTCATTATGGAAGGTAGTCTGTTGTTCAGAATTTTGTTACTCCAATGGATTGTAGCCTTGTCATTATGGAAGGTAGTCTATTGTCGAGAATTTTTTATTCCATTGGATGGTAGCCTTGTTATTATGGAAGGTAGTCTGTTGTCGAGATATTTGTTATTCCAATGGATGGTAACCTTGTCATTATGGAAGGTAGACTTTTGTCGAGATTTTTGTTACTCCAATGAATGGTAGCCTTGTCATTATGGAAGGTAGTTTTGGGTCGAGATTTTTGTTACTCCAATGGATGGTAGCCTTGTCATTATGGAAGGTCGTATGTTGTCGATATTTTAGTTACCCCAATGGATGTAGCCTTGTCATAATGGAAGGTAGTCCGTTGTCGAGATTTTAGTTATTCTAATGGATGGTAACCTTGTTATTATGGAAGGTAGTATTTTGTCGAGATTTTTGTTACTCCAACAGATGGTAGCCTTGTCATTATTGAAGGTAGTCTGTTATCGATATCTCTGTTACTCCAATGGATGATAGCCTTGTCATTATGGAAGGTAGTTTGTTGTCGAGATTTTTGTTACTCCAATGGATGGTAGCCTTGTAATTATAGAAGGTAGTCTTTTGTCGAGATTTTTGTTATTCCAATGGATGGTAGCCTTGTCATTATGGAAGGTAGTCGATCTTTGAGATTTCTGTTACTCAAATGGATGGTAGCTTTATCATTATGGACGGTAGTCTGTTGTTCAGATTTTTGGTACTCCAATGGATGGTAACCTTGTCATTATGGAAGGTAGTCTATTGTCTAGGTTTTTGTTATTTCAATGGATGGTAGCCTTGTCATTATGGAAGGTAGTCGATCGTTGATATTTCTGCTACTCCAATGGATGGTAGCCTTTTCATTATGGAAGGTAGTTTGTTGTTCATATTTTTGTTACTCCAATGGATGATAGCCTTGTCATTATTGAAGGTAGTCTGTTGTCAAGATTTTTGATACACCAATGGGTGGTAGCCTTGTAATTATGGAAGGTAGTCTGTTGTCGAGATTTTTGATATTCCAATGATGGTAGCCATGTCATTATGGAAGGTAGTCGGTCTTTGAGATTTCTGTTACTCAAATGGATGGTAGCCTTTACATTATGGAAGGTAGTCTGTTGTTTAGATTTTTGTTACTCCATTGGAAGATAGCCTCGTCATTATGGAAGGTAGTCTGTTGTCAAGATTTTTGATACTCCAATTGATGTTAGCCTTGTAATTGTGGAAGGTAGTCTGTTGTCGAGATTTATGTTACTGCAATGGATGGTAGCCATGTCATTATGGAAGGTAGTTTGTCGTTGAGATTTCTATTACTCCAATGGATTGTAGCCTTGTCATTATGGAAGGTAGTCTGTTGTTCAGAATTTTGTTACTCCAATGGATTGTAGCCTTGTCATTATGGAAGGTAGTCTATTGTCGAGAATTTTTTATTCCATTGGATGGTAGCCTTGTTATTATGGAAGGTAGTCTGTTGTCGAGATATTTGTTATTCCAATGGATGGTAACCTTGTCATTATGGAAGGTAGACTTTTGTCGAGATTTTTGTTACTCCAATGGATGGTAGCCTTGTCATTATGGAAGGTAGTTTTGGGTCGAGATTTTTGTTACACCAATGGATGGTAGCCTTGTCATTATGGAAGGTAGTATGTTGTCGAGATTTTAGTTATTCCAATGGATGGTAACCTTGTTATTATGGAAGGTAGTATTTTGTCGAGATTTTTGTTACTCCAACGGATGATAGCCTTGTCATTATTGAAGGTAGTTTGTTGTCGATATCTCTGTTACTTCAATGGATGATAGCCTTGTCATTATGGAAGGTAGTCTGTTGTCGAGATTTTTGTTACTCCAATGGATGGTAGTCTTGTCATTATAGAAGGTAGTCTTTTGTCGAGATTTTTGTTATTCCAATTGATGGTAACCTTGTCATTATGGAAGGTAGTCAGTCTTTGAGATTTCTGTTACTCAAATGGATGGTAGCCTTGTCATTATGGAAGGTAGTCTGTTGTTCCGATTTTTGTTACTCCAATGGATGGTAGCCTTGTCATTATGGAAGGGATTTTATTGTCTAGATTTTAGTTATTCCAATGGATGGTAACCTTGTTATTATGGAACATAGTATTTTGTCGAGATTTTTGTTACTCCAATGGATGGTAGCCTTGTCATTATTGAAGGTAGTCTGTTATCGATATCTCTGTTACTCCAATGGATGATAGCCTTGTCATTATGAAAGGTAGTATGTTGTAGAGATTTTTGTTACTCCAATGGATGGTAGCCTTGTAATTATAGAAGGTAGTCTTTTGTCGAGATTTTTGTTATTCCAATGAATGGTAGCCTTGTCATTATGGAAGGTAGTCGATCTTTGAGATTTCTGTTACTCAAATGGATGGTAGCCTTATCATTATGGACGGTAGTCTGTTGTTCAGATTTTTGTTACTCCAATGGATGGTAGCCTTGTCATTATGGAAGGGATTTTATTGTATAGATTTTAGTTATTCCAATGGATGGTAACCTTGTTATTATGGAACGTAGTATTTTGTCGAGATTTTTGTTACTCCAATGGATTGTAGCCTTGTCATTATTGAAGGTAGTCTGTTATCGATATCTCTGTTACTCCAATGGATAATAGCCTTGTCATTATGGAAGGTAGTCTGTTGTCGAGATTTTTGTTACTCCAATGGATGGTAGCCTTGTCATTATAGAAGGTAGTCTTTTGTCGAGATTTTTGTTATTCCAATGGATGGTAGCCTTGTCATTATGGAAGGTAGTCGATCTTTGAGATTTCTGTTACTCAAATGGATGGTAGCTTTATCATTATGGACGGTAGTCTGTTGTTCAGATTTTTGGTACTCCAATGGATGGTAACCTTGTCATTATGGAAGGTAGTCTATTGTCTAGGTTTTTGTTATTTCAATGGATGGTAGCCTTGTCATTATGGAAGGTAGTCGATCGTTGATATTTCTGCTACTCCAATGGATGGTAGCCTTTTCATTATGGAAGGTAGTTTGTTGTTCATATTTTTGTTACTCCAATGGATGATAGCCTTGTCATTATTGAAGGTAGTCTGTTGTCAAGATTTTTGATACACCAATGGGTGGTAGCCTTGTAATTATGGAAGGTAGTCTGTTGTCGAGATTTTTGATATTCCAATGATGGTAGCCATGTCATTATGGAAGGTAGTCGGTCTTTGAGATTTCTGTTACTCAAATGGATGGTAGCCTTTACATTATGGAAGGTAGTCTGTTGTTTAGATTTTTGTTACTCCATTGGAAGATAGCCTCGTCATTATGGAAGGTAGTCTGTTGTCAAGATTTTTGATACTCCAATTGATGTTAGCCTTGTAATTGTGGAAGGTAGTCTGTTGTCGAGATTTATGTTACTGCAATGGATGGTAGCCATGTCATTATGGAAGGTAGTTTGTCGTTGAGATTTCTATTACTCCAATGGATTGTAGCCTTGTCATTATGGAAGGTAGTCTGTTGTTCAGAATTTTGTTACTCCAATGGATTGTAGCCTTGTCATTATGGAAGGTAGTCTATTGTCGAGAATTTTTTATTCCATTGGATGGTAGCCTTGTTATTATGGAAGGTAGTCTGTTGTCGAGATATTTGTTATTCCAATGGATGGTAACCTTGTCATTATGGAAGGTAGACTTTTGTCGAGATTTTTGTTACTCCAATGGATGGTAGCCTTGTCATTATGGAAGGTAGTTTTGGGTCGAGATTTTTGTTACACCAATGGATGGTAGCCTTGTCATTATGGAAGGTAGTATGTTGTCGAGATTTTAGTTATTCCAATGGATGGTAACCTTGTTATTATGGAAGGTAGTATTTTGTCGAGATTTTTGTTACTCCAACGGATGATAGCCTTGTCATTATTGAAGGTAGTTTGTTGTCGATATCTCTGTTACTTCAATGGATGATAGCCTTGTCATTATGGAAGGTAGTCTGTTGTCGAGATTTTTGTTACTCCAATGGATGGTAGTCTTGTCATTATAGAAGGTAGTCTTTTGTCGAGATTTTTGTTATTCCAATTGATGGTAACCTTGTCATTATGGAAGGTAGTCAGTCTTTGAGATTTCTGTTACTCAAATGGATGGTAGCCTTGTCATTATGGAAGGTAGTCTGTTGTTCCGATTTTTGTTACTCCAATGGATGGTAGCCTTGTCATTATGGAAGGGATTTTATTGTCTAGATTTTAGTTATTCCAATGGATGGTAACCTTGTTATTATGGAACATAGTATTTTGTCGAGATTTTTGTTACTCCAATGGATGGTAGCCTTGTCATTATTGAAGGTAGTCTGTTATCGATATCTCTGTTACTCCAATGGATGATAGCCTTGTCATTATGAAAGGTAGTATGTTGTAGAGATTTTTGTTACTCCAATGGATGGTAGCCTTGTAATTATAGAAGGTAGTCTTTTGTCGAGATTTTTGTTATTCCAATGAATGGTAGCCTTGTCATTATGGAAGGTAGTCGATCTTTGAGATTTCTGTTACTCAAATGGATGGTAGCCTTATCATTATGGACGGTAGTCTGTTGTTCAGATTTTTGTTACTCCAATGGATGGTAGCCTTGTCATTATGGAAGGGATTTTATTGTATAGATTTTAGTTATTCCAATGGATGGTAACCTTGTTATTATGGAACGTAGTATTTTGTCGAGATTTTTGTTACTCCAATGGATTGTAGCCTTGTCATTATTGAAGGTAGTCTGTTATCGATATCTCTGTTACTCCAATGGATAATAGCCTTGTCATTATGGAAGGTAGTCTGTTGTCGAGATTTTTGTTACTCCAATGGATGGTAGCCTTGTCATTATAGAAGGTAGTCTTTTGTCGAGATTTTTGTTATTCCAATGGATGGTAGCCTTGTCATTATGGAAGGTAGTCGATCTTTGAGATTTCTGTTACTCAAATGGATGGTAGCTTTATCATTATGGACGGTAGTCTGTTGTTCAGATTTTTGGTACTCCAATGGATGGTAACCTTGTCATTATGGAAGGTAGTCTATTGTCTAGGTTTTTGTTATTTCAATGGATGGTAGCCTTGTCATTATGGAAGGTAGTCGATCGTTGATATTTCTGCTACTCCAATGGATGGTAGCCTTTTCATTATGGAAGGTAGTTTGTTGTTCATATTTTTGTTACTCCAATGGATGATAGCCTTGTCATTATTGAAGGTAGTCTGTTGTCAAGATTTTTGATACACCAATGGGTGGTAGCCTTGTAATTATGGAAGGTAGTCTGTTGTCGAGATTTTTGATATTCCAATGATGGTAGCCATGTCATTATGGAAGGTAGTCGGTCTTTGAGATTTCTGTTACTCAAATGGATGGTAGCCTTTACATTATGGAAGGTAGTCTGTTGTTTAGATTTTTGTTACTCCATTGGAAGATAGCCTCGTCATTATGGAAGGTAGTCTGTTGTCAAGATTTTTGATACTCCAATTGATGTTAGCCTTGTAATTGTGGAAGGTAGTCTGTTGTCGAGATTTATGTTACTGCAATGGATGGTAGCCATGTCATTATGGAAGGTAGTTTGTCGTTGAGATTTCTATTACTCCAATGGATTGTAGCCTTGTCATTATGGAAGGTAGTCTGTTGTTCAGAATTTTGTTACTCCAATGGATTGTAGCCTTGTCATTATGGAAGGTAGTCTATTGTCGAGAATTTTTTATTCCATTGGATGGTAGCCTTGTTATTATGGAAGGTAGTCTGTTGTCGAGATATTTGTTATTCCAATGGATGGTAACCTTGTCATTATGGAAGGTAGACTTTTGTCGAGATTTTTGTTACTCCAATGGATGGTAGCCTTGTCATTATGGAAGGTAGTTTTGGGTCGAGATTTTTGTTACACCAATGGATGGTAGCCTTGTCATTATGGAAGGTAGTATGTTGTCGAGATTTTAGTTATTCCAATGGATGGTAACCTTGTTATTATGGAAGGTAGTATTTTGTCGAGATTTTTGTTACTCCAACGGATGATAGCCTTGTCATTATTGAAGGTAGTCTGTTGTCGATATCTCTGTTACTTCAATGGATGATAGCCTTGTCATTATGGAAGGTAGTCTGTTGTCGAGATTTTTGTTACTCCAATGGATGGTAGTCTTGTCATTATAGAAGGTAGTCTTTTGTCGAGATTTTTGTTATTCCAATTGATGGTAACCTTGTCATTATGGAAGGTAGTCAGTCTTTGAGATTTCTGTTACTCAAATGGATGGTAGCCTTGTCATTATGGAAGGTAGTCTGTTGTTCCGATTTTTGTTACTCCAATGGATGGTAGCCTTGTCATTATGGAAGGGATTTTATTGTCTAGATTTTAGTTATTCCAATGGATGGTAACCTTGTTATTATGGAACATATTATTTTGTCGAGATTTTTGTTACTCCAATGGATGGTAGCCTTGTCATTATTGAAGGTAGTCTGTTATCGATATCTCTGTTACTCCAATGGATGATAGCCTTGTCATTATGAAAGGTAGTATGTTGTAGAGATTTTTGTTACTCCAATGGATGGTAGCCTTGTAATTATAGAAGGTAGTCTTTTGTCGAGATTTTTGTTATTCCAATGAATGGTAGCCTTGTCATTATGGAAGGTAGTCGATCTTTGAGATTTCTGTTACTCAAATGGATGGTAGCCTTATCATTATGGACGGTAGTCTGTTGTTCAGATTTTTGTTACTCCAATGGATGGTAGCCTTGTCATTATGGAAGGGATTTTATTGTATAGATTTTAGTTATTCCAATGGATGGTAACCTTGTTATTATGGAACGTAGTATTTTGTCGAGATTTTTGTTACTCCAATGGATTGTAGCCTTGTCATTATTGAAGGTAGTCTGTTATCGATATCTCTGTTACTCCAATGGATAATAGCCTTGTCATTATGGAAGGTAGTCTGTTGTCGAGATTTTTGTTACTCCAATGGATGGTAGCCTTGTCATTATAGAAGGTAGTCTTTTGTCGAGATTTTTGATATTCCAATGGATGGTAGCCTTGTCATTATGGAAGGTAGTCGATCTTTGAGATTTTTGTTACTCAAATGGATGGTAGCCTTATCATTATGGAAGATAGTCTGTTGTTCAGATTTTTGTTACGCCAATGGATGATAGCCTCGTTATTATGGAAGGTAGTCTGTTATGGAGATTTTTGATACTCCAATGAATGTTTGCCTTGTAATTATGGAAGGTAGTCTATTGTCGAGATTTATGTTACTCCAATGGATGGTAGCCATGTCATTATGGAAGGTAGTTTGTCGTTGAGATTTCTGTTACTCCAATGGAATGTAGCCTTGTCATTATGGAAGGTAGTCTGTTGTTCATAATTTTTTACTGCAATGGATTGTACCCTTGTCATTATGGAAGGTAGTGTATTGTCGAGAATTTTTTAATCCATTCGATGGTAGCCTTGTCATTATGGAAGGTAGTCTGTTGTCGAGATATTATTTATTCCAATGGATGGTAACCTTGTCATTATGGAAGGTAGACTTTTGTCGAGATTTTTGTTACTCCAGTGGCTGGTAGCCTTGTCATTATGGAAGGTAGTTTTTTGTCTAGATTTTAGTTATTCCAATGGATGGTAACCTTGTTATTATGGAACATAGTATTTTGTCGAGAATTTTTTATTCCATTGGATGGTAGTCTTTTCATTATGGAAGGTAGACTTTTGTCGAGAATTTTGTTACTCCAATGGATGATAGCCTTGTCATTATGGAAGGTAGTATGTTGTCGAGATTTTTGTTACTCCAATGGATGGTAGCCTTGTCATTATGGAAGGTAGTTTTGGGTTGATATTTTTGTTACTCCAATGGATGGTAGCCTTGTCATTATGGAAGGTAGTATGTTGTCGATATTTTAGTTACCCCAATGGATGTAGCCTTGTCATAATGGAAGGTAGTCTGTTGTCGAGATTTTAGTTATTCCAATGGATGGTAACCTTGTTATTATGGAAGGTAGTATTTTGTCGAGATTTTTGTTACTCCAACGGATGATAGCCTTGTCATTATTGAAGGTAGTCTATTGTCGATATCTCTGTTACTTCAATGGATGATAGCCTTGTCATTATGGAAGGTAGTCTGTTGTCAAGATTTTTGTTACTCCAATGGATGGTAGTCTTGTCATTATAGAAGGTAGTCTTTTGTCGAGATTTTTGTTATTCCAATGGATGGTAGCCTTGTCATTATGGAAGGTAGTCAGTCTTTGAGATTTCTGTTACTCAAATGGATGGTAGCCTTGCCATTACGGAAGGTAGTCTGTTGTTCCGATTTTTGTTACTCCAATGGATGGTAGCCTTGTCATTATGGAAGGGATTTTATTGTATAGATTTTAGTTATTCCAATGGATGGTAACCTTCTTATTATGGAACGTAGTATTTTGTCGAGATTTTTGTTACTCCAAAGGATTGTAGCCTTGTCATTATTGAAGGTAGTCTGTTATCGATATCTCTGTTACTCCAATGGATGATAGCCTTGTCATTATGGAAGGTAGTCTGTTGTCGAGATTTTTGTTACTCCAATGGATGGTAGCCTTGTCATTATAGAAGGTAGTCTTTTGTGAAGATTTTTGATATTCCAATGGATGGTAGCCTTGTCATTATGGAAGGTAGTCGATCTTTGAGATTTCTGTTACTCAAATGGATGGTAGCCTTATCATTATGGAAGGTAGTCTGTTGTTCAGATTTTTGTTACTCAAATTGATGGTAACCTTGTCATTATGGAAGGTAGTCTATTGTCTAGGTTTTTGTTATTTCAATGGATGGTAGCCTTGTCATTATGGAAGGTAGTCGGTCGTTGATATTTCTGCTACTCCAATGGATGGTAGCCTTGTCATTATGGAAGGTAGTTTGTTGTTCATATTTTTGTTACTCCAATGGATGGTAGCCTTGTCATTATGGAAGGGATTTTATTTTATAGATTTTAGTTATTCCAATGGATGGTAACCTTGTTATTATGGAACGTAGTATTTTGTCGAGATTTTTGTTACTCCAATGGATTGTAGCCTTGTCATTATTGAAGGTAGTTTGTTATCGATATCTCTGTCACTCCAATGGATAATAGCCTTGTCATTATGGAAGGTAGTCTGTTGTCGAGATTTTTGTAACTCCAATGGATGGTAGCCTTGTCATTATAGAAGGTAGTCTTTTGTCGAGATTTTTGATATTCCAACGGATGGTAGCCTTGTCATTATGGAAGGTGGTCGATCTTTGAGATTTCTGTTACTCAAATGGATGGTAGCCTTATCATTATGGAAGGTAGTCTGTTGTTCAGATTTTTGTTACCCAAATGGATGGTAACCTTGTCATTATTGAAGGTAGTCTATTGTCTAGTTTTTTGTTATTTCAATGGATGGTAGCCTTGTCATTATGGAAGGTAGTCGGTCGTTGATATTTCTGCTACTCCAATGGATGGTAGCCTTGTCATTATGGAAGGTAGTTTGTTGTTCATATTTTTGTTACTCCAATGGATGATAGCCTTGTCATTATTGAAGGTAGTGTGTTGTCAAGATTTTTGATACTCCAATGGGTGGTAGCCTTGTAATTATGGAAGGTAGTCTGTTGTCGAGATTTTTGATATTCCAATGATGGTAGCCTTGTCATTATGGAAGGTAGTCGGTCTTTAAGATTTCTATTACTCAAATGGATGGTAGCCTTTTCATTATGGAAGGTAGTCTTTTGTTTAGATTTTTGTTACTCCAATTGATGATAGCCTCGTCATTATGGAAGGTAGTCTGTTGTCGAGATTTTTGATACTCCAATTGATGTTAGCCTTGTAATTGTGGAAGGTAGTCTGTTGTCGATATTTATGTTACTGCAATGGATGGTAGCCATGTCATTATGGAAGGTAGTTTATCGTTGAGATTTCTATTACTCCAATGGATTATAGCCTTGTCATTATGGAAGGTAGTCTGTTGTTCAGAATTTTGTTACTCCAATGGATTGTAGCCTTGTCATTATCGAAGGTAGTCTATTGTCGAGAATTTTTTATTCCATTGGATGGTAGCCTTGTCATTATGGAAGGTAGTCTGTTGTCGAGATATTTGTTATGCCAATGGATGGTAACCTTGTCATTATGGAAGGTAGACTTTTGTCGAGATTTTTGTTACTCCTATGGATGGTAGCCTTGTCATTATGGAAGGTAGTTTTGGGTCCAGATTTTTGTTACTCCAATGGATGGTAGCCTTGTCATTATGGAAGGTCGTATGTTGTCGATATTTTAGTTACCCCAATGGATGTAGCCTTGTCATAATTGAAGGTAGTCTGTTGTCGAGATTTTAGTTATTCTAATGGATGGTAACCTTGTTATTATGGAAGGTAGTATTTTGTCGAGATTTTTTTTACTCCAACAGATGGTAGCCTTGTCATTATTGAAGGTAGTATGTTGTCGATATCTCTGTTACTTCAATGGATGATAGCCTTGTCATTATGGAAGGTAGTCTGTTGTCGAGATTTTTGTTACTCCAATGGATGGTAGTCTTGTCATTATAGAAGGTAGTTTTTTGTCGAGATTTTTGTTATTCCAATGGATGGTAGCCTTGTCATTATGGAAGGTAGTCAGTCTTTGAGATTTCTGTTACTCAAATGGATGGTAGCCTTGCCATTATGGAAGGTAGTCTGTTGTTCCGATTTTTGTTACTCTAATGGATGGTAGCCTTGTCATTATGGAAGGGATTTTATTGTCTAGATTTTAGTTATTCTAATGGATGGTAACCTTGTTATTATGGAACATAGTATTTTGTCGAGATTTTTGTTACTCCAATGGATGGTAGCCTTGTCATTATTGAAGGTAGTCTGTTATCGATATCCCTGTTACTCCAATGGATGATAGCCTTGTCATTATGGAAGGTAGTATGTTGTCGAGATTTTTGTTACTCCAATGGATGGTAGCCTTGTAATTATAGAAAGTAGTCTTTTGTCGAGATTTTTGTTATTCCAATGGATGGTAGCCTTGTCATTATGGAAGGTAGTCGATCTTTGAGATTTCTGTTACTCAAATGGATGGTAGCCTTATCATTATGGACGGTAGTCTGTTGTTCAGATTTTTGGTACTCCAATGGATGGTAGCCTTGTCATTATGGAAGGGATTTTATTGTATAGATTTTAGTTATTCCAATGGATGGTAACCTTGTTATTATGGAACATAGTATTTTGTCGAGATTTTTGTTACTCCAATGGATTGTAGCCTTGTCATTATTGAAGGTACTCTGTTATCGATATCTCTTTTACTCCAATGGATAATAGCCTTGTCATTATGGAAGGTAGTCTGTTGTCGAGATTTTTGTTACTCCAATGGATGGTAGCCTTGTCATTATAGAAGGTAGTCTTTTGTCGAGATTTTTGATATTCCAATGGATGGTAGCCTTGTCATTATGGAAGATAGTCTGTTGTTCAGATTTTTGTTACGCCAATGGATGATAGCCTCGTCATTATGGAAGGTAGTCTGTTATCGAGATTTTTGATACTCCAATGGATGTTTGCCTTGTAATTATGGAAGGTAGTCTATTGTCGAGATTTATGTTACTCCAATGGATGGTAGCCATGTCATTATGGAAGGTAGTTTGTCGTTAAGATTTCTGTTACTCCAATGGAATGTAGCCTTGTCATTATGGAAGGTAGTCTGTTGTTCAGAATTTTTTACTGCAATGGATTGTAGCCTTGTCATTACGGAAGGTAGTGTATTGTCGAGAATTTTTTAATCCATTGGATGGTAGCCTTGTCATTATGGAAGGTAGTCTGTTGTCGAGATATTTGTTATTCCAATGGATGGTAACCTTGTCATTATGGAAGGTAGATTTTTGTCGAGATTTTTGTTACTCCAGTGGCTGGTAGCCTTGTTTTTATGGAAGGTAGTTTTTTGTCGAGATTTCTGTTACTCCAATGCATTATAGCCTTGTCATTATGGAAGGTAGTCTATTGTCGAGAATTTTTTATTCCATTGGATGGTAGTCTTTTCATTATGGAAGGTAGACTTTTGTCGAGAATTTTGTTACTCCAATGGATGGTAGACTTGTCATTATTGAAGGTAGTTTTTTGTCGAGATTTTTGTTACTCAAATGGATGGTAGCCTTGTCATTATGGAAGGTAGTATGTTGTCGATATTTTTGTTACCCCAATGGATGTAGCCTTGACATTATGGAAGCTAGTCTCTTGTCGAGATTTTAGTTATTCCAAATGATGGTAACCATGTTTTTATGGAAGGTAGTATTTTGTCGAGATTTTTGTTACTCCAATGGATGGTAGCCTTGTCATTATTGAAGGTAGTCTGTTGTCTCTATCTCTGTTACTTCAATGGATGATAGCCTTGTCATTATGGAAGGTAGTCTGTTGTCGAGATTTTTGTTACTCCAATGGATGGTAGCCTTGTCATTATAGAAGGTAGTCTTTTGTCGAGATTTTTAATATTCCAATGATGGTAGCCTTGTCATTATGGAAGGTAATCGGTCTTTGAGATTTATGTTACTCAAATGGATGTTATCCTTGTCATTATGAAAGGTAGTCTGTTGTTCAGATTTTTGTTACTCCATTGGATGGTAACCTTGTCATTATGGAAGGTAGTCTATTGTCTAGATTTTTGTTATCTCAATGGATGGTAGCCTTGTCATTATGGAAGGTAGTCGGTCGTTGATATTTCTGCTACTCCAATGGATGGTAGCCTTGTCATTATGGAAGGTAGTTTGTTGTTCATATTTTTGTTACTCTAATGGATGATAGCCTTGTCATTATGGAAGGTAGTCTGTTGTCGAGATTTTTGATACTCCAATGGGTGGTAGCCTTGTAATTATGGAAGGTAGTCTGTTGTCGAGATTTTTGATATTCCAATGATGGTAGCCTTGTCATTATGGAAGGTAGTCGGTCTTTGAGATTTCTGTTACTCAAATGGATGGTAGCCTTTTCATTATGGAAGGTAGTCTGTTGTTTAGATATTTGTTACTCCAATGGATGATAGCCTCGTCATTATGGAAGGTAGTCTGTTGTCGAGATTTTTGATACTCCAATTGATGTTAGCCTTGTAATTGTGGAAGGTAGTCTGTTTCTAGATTTATGTTACTGCAATTGATGGTAGCCATGTCATTATGGAAGGTAGTTTGTCGTTGAGATTTTTATTACTCCAATGGATTGTAGCCTTGTCATTATGGAAGGTAGTCTGTTGTTCAGAATTTTGTTACTCCAACGGATTGTAGCCTTGTCATTATGGAAGGTAGTCTATTGTCGAGAATTTTTTATTCCATTGGATGGTAGCCTTGTCATTATGGAAGGTAGTCTGTTGTCGAGATATTTGTTATTCCAATAGATGGTAACCTTGTCATTATGGAAGGTAGACTTTTGTCGAGATTTTTGTTACTCCAATGGATGGTAGCCTTGCCATTATGGAAGGTAGTTTTGGGTCGAGATTTTTGTTACTCCAATGGATGGTAGCCGTGTCCTTATGGAAGGTAGTATGTTGTCGATATTTTAGTTACCCCAATGGATGTAGCCTTGTCATAATGGAAGGTAGTCTGATGTCGAGATTTTAGTTATTATGGAAGGTAGTATTTTGTCGAGATTTTTGTTACTCCAACGGATGGTAGCCTTGTCATTATTGAAGGTCGTCTGTTGTCGATATCTCTGTTACTTCAATGGATGATAGCCTTGTCATTATGGAAGGTAGTCTGTTGTCGAGATTTTTGTTACTCCAATGGATGGTAGTCTTGTCATTATAGAAGGTAGTCTTTTGTCGAGATTTTTGTTATTCCAATGGATGGTAGCCTTGTCATTATGGAAGGTAGTCAGTCTTTGAGATTTCAATTACTCAAATGGATGGTATCCTTGCCATTATGGAAGGTAGTCTGTTGTTCCGATTTTTGTTACTCCAATGGATGGTAGCCTTGTCATTATGGAAGGGATTTTATTGTCTAGACTTTAGTTATTCCAATGGATGGTAACCTTGTTATTATGGAACGTAGTATTTTGTCGAGATTTTTGTTACTCCAATGGATTGTAGCCTTGTCATTATTGAAGGTAGTCTGTTATCGATATCTCTGTTACTCCAATGGATGATAGCCTTGTCATTATGGAAGGTAGTTTGTTGTCGAGATTTTTGTTACTCCAATGGATGGTAGCCTTGTCATTATAGAAGGTAGTCTTTTGTCGATATTTTTGATATTCCAATGGATGGTAGCCTTGTAATTATGGAAGGTAGTCGATCTTTGAGATTTCTGTTACTCAAATGGATGGTAGCCTTATCATTATGGAAGGTAGTCTGTTGTTCAGATTTTTGTTACTCAAATGGATGGTAACCTTGTCATTATGGAAGGTAGTCTATTGTCTAGGTTTTTGTTATTTCAATGGATGGTAGCCTTGTCATTATGGAAGGTAGTCGGTCGTTGAGATTTCTGCTACTCCAATGGATGGTAGCCTTGTCATTATGGAAGTTAGTTTGTTGTTCATATTTTTGTTACTCCAATGGATGATAGCCTTGTCATTATGGAAGGTAGTCTGTAGTCAAGATTTTTGATACTCCAATTGGTGGTAGCCTTGTAATTATGGAAGGTAGTCTGTTGTCAACATTTTTGTTACTCCAATGGATGGTAGCCTTGTCATTATGGAAGGTAGTCGATCGTTGAGATTTCTGTAACTCCAATGGATGGTAGCCTTGTCATTATGGAAGGTAGTATGTTGTTCATATTTTTGTTACTCCAATGGATGATAGCCTCGTCATTATGGAAGGTAGTCTATTGTCGAGATTTTTGATACTCCAATGGATGTTAGCCTTGTAATTATGGAAGGTATTCTGTAGTCGAGATTTAGCTTACTCCAATGTATGGTAGCCATGTCATTATGGAAGGTAGTTTGTCGTTGAGATTTTTGTTACTCCAATGGAATGTAGCCTTGTCATTATGGAAGGTAGTCTGTTGTTCAGAATTTTGTTACTCCAATGGATTGTAGCCTTGTCATTATTGAAGGTAGTCTATTGTCGAGAATTTTTTATTCCATTGGATGGTAGCCTTGTCATTATGGAAGGTAGTCTGTTGTCGAGATATTTGTTATTCCAATGGATTGTAACCTTGTCATTATAGAAGGTAGACTTTTGTCGAGATTTTAGTTACTCCAATGGATGGTAGCCTTGTCATTATGGAAGGTAGTTTTTTGTCCAGATTTTTGTTACTCCAATGGATGGTAGCCTTGTCATTATTGAAGGTAGTCTGTTGTCGTTATCTCTGTTACTCCAATCGATGATAGCCTTGTCATTATGGAAGGTAATTTGTTGTCGAGATTTTTGTTACTCCAATGGATGGTAGCCTTGTCATTATAGAAGGTAGTCTTTTGTCGAGATTTTTGATATTCCAATGGATGGTATCCTTGTAATTATGGAAGGTAGTCGGTCTTTGAGATTTTTGTTACTCAAATGGATGGTAGCCTTGTCATTATGGAAGGTAGTCTATTGTCTAGGTTTTTGTTATTTCAATGGATGGTAGCCTTGTCATTATGGAAGGTAGTCGGTCGTTGAGATTTCGGCTACTCCAATCGATGGTAGCCTTGTTATTATGGAAGTTAGTTTTTTGTTAATATTTTTGTTACTCCAATGGATGATAGCCTTGTCATTATGGAAGGTAGTATGTTGTCGAGATTTTTGATACTCCAATTGGTGGTAGCCTTGTAATTATGGAAGGTAGTCTGTTGTCGAGATTTTTGTTACTCCAATGGATGGTAGCCTTGTCATTACGGAAGGTAGTCGATCGTTGAGATTTCTGTAACTCCAATGGATGGTTAACTTGTCATTATGGAAGGTAGTATGTTGTTCATATTTTTGTTATTCCAATGGATGATAGCCTCGTCATTATGGAAGGTAGTCTGTTGTCGATATTTTTGATACTCCATTGGATGTTAGCCTTGTAATTATGGAAGGTATTCTGTTGTCGAGATTTAGGTTACTCCAATGGATTGTAGCCATGTCATTATGGAAGGTAGTTTATCGTTGAGATTTCTGTTACTCCAATGGATTGTAGCCTTGTCATCATGGAAGGTAGTCTATTGTTCAGAATTTTGTTACTCCAATGGAATTTAGCCTTGTCATTACGGAAGGTAGTCTATTGTCTAGAATTTTTTATTCCATTGGATGGTAGCCTTGTCATTATGGAAGGTAGTCTGTTGTCGAAAATTTTGTTACTCCAATGGATGGTAGCCTTGTCATTATGGAAAGTAGTTTTTTGACGAGATTTTTGTTACTCCAATGGATGGTAGCCTTGTCATTATTGAAGGTAGTCTGTTGTCGATATCTCTGTTACTTGAATGGATGATAGCCTTGTCATTATAGAAGGTAGTTTGTTGTCGAGATTTTTGTTACTCCAATGGATGGTAGCCTTGTCATTATAGAAGGTAGTCTTTTGTCGAGATTTTTGATATTCCAATGATGGTATCCTTGTCAATATGGAAGGTAGTCGGTCTTTGAGATTTCTGTTACTCAAATGGGTGGTAGCCTTTTCATTATGGAAGGTAGTCTGTTGTTCAGATTTTTGTTACTCCAATGGATGGTAGCCTTGTCATTATGGAAGGTAGTCTATTGTCTATATTTTTGTTATTTCAATGGATAGTAGCCTTGTCATTATGGAAGGTAGTCGGTCATTGAGATTTCTGCTACTCCAATGGATGGTAGCCTTGTCATTATGGAAGTTAGTTTGTTGTTCATATTTTTGTTACTCCAATGGATGATAGCCTTGTCATTATGGAAGGTAGTCTGTTGTCGAGATTTTTGATACTCCAATTGGTGGTAGCCTTGTAATTATGGAAGGTAGTATGTTGTCGAGATTTTTATTACTCCAATGGATGGTAGCCTTGTCATTATGGAAGGTAGTCGATCGTTGAGACTTCTGTAACTCCAATGGATGGTAGCCTTGTCATTATGGAAGGTAGTCTGTTGTTCAGATTTTTGTTACTCCAATGGATGATAGCCTCGTCATTATGGAAGGTAGTCTGTTGTCGAGATTTTTGATACTCCAATGGATGTTAGCCTTGTAATTATGGAAGGTATTCTGTTGTCGAGATTTAGGTTACTCCAATGGATGGTAGCCATGTCATTATGGAAGGTAGTTTGTCGTTGAGATTTCTGTTACTCCAATGGAATGTAGCCTTGTCATTATGGAAGGTAGTCTGTTGTTCATAATTTTGTTACTCCAATGGATTGTAGCCTTGTCATTATGGAAGGTAGTCTATTGTCGAGAATCTTTTATTCCATTGGATGGTAGCCTTGTCATTATGGAAGGTAGTCTGTTGTCGAGATATTTGTTATTCCAATGGATGGTAACCTTGTCATTATGGAAGGTAGAATTTTGTCGAGATTTTTGTTACTCCAATGGATGGTAGCCTTGTCATTATGGAAGGTAGTTTTTTGTCGACATATTTGTTACTCCAATGGATGGTAGCCTTGTCATTATTGAAGGTAGTCTGTTGTCGATATCTCTGTTACTCCAATCGATGATAGCCTTGTCATTATGGAAGGTAGTCTTTTGTCGAGATTTTTGATATTCCAATGATGGTAGCCTTGTCATTATGGAAGGTAGTCGGTCTTTGAGATTTCTGTTACTCAAATGGATGGTAGCCTTTTCATTATGGAAGGTAGTCTGTTGTTTAGATTTTTGTTACTCCAATGGATGGTAGCCTTGTCATTATGGAAGGTAGTCTATTGTCTAGATTTTTGTTATTTCAATGGAAGGTAGCCTTGTCATTACGGAAGGTAGTCGGTCGTTGAGATTTCTGCTACTCCAATGGATGGTAGCCTTGTCATTATAGAAGTTAGTTTGTTGTTCATATTTTTGTTACTCCAATAGATGATAGCCTTGTCATCATGGAAGGTAGTCTGTGGTCGAGATTTTTGATACTCCAATTGGTGGTAGCCTTGTAATTATGGAAGGTAGTTTGTTGTCGAGATTTTGGTTACTCCAATGGATGGTAGCCTTGTCATTATGGAAGGTAGTCGATCGTTGAGATTTCTGTAACTCCAATGGATGGTTGCCTTGTCATTATGGAAGGTAGTTTATTGTTCAGATTTTTGTTACTCCAATGGATGATAGCCTCGTCATTATGGAAGGTAGTCTGTTGTCGAGATTTTTGATACTCCAACGGATGTTAGCCATGTAATTATGGAAGGTATTCTGTTGTCGAGATTTAGGTTACTCCAATGGATGGTAGCCATGTCATTATGGAAGGTAGTTTGTCGTTGAGATTTCTGTTACTCCAATGGAATGTAGCCTTGTCATTATGGAAGGTAGTCTGTTGTTCATAATTTTGTTACTCCAATGGATTGTAGCCTTGTCATTATGGAAGGTAATCTATTGTCGAGAATCTTTTATTCCATTGGATGGTAGCCTTGTCATTATGGAAGGTAGTCTGTTGTCGAGATATTTGTTATTCCAATGGATGGTAACCTTGTCATTATGGAAGGTAGAATTTTGTCGAGATTTTTGTTACTCCAATGGATGGTAGCCTTGTCATTATGGAAGGTAGTTTTTTGTCGACATATTTGTTACTCCAATGGATGGTAGCCTTGTCATTATTGAAGGTAGTCTGTTGTCGATATCTTTGTTACTCCAATCGATGATAGCCTTGTCAATATGGAAGGTAGTCTTTTGTCGAGATTTTTGATATTCCAATGATGGTAGCCTTGTCATTATGGAAGGTAGTCGGTCTTTGAGATTTCTGTTACTCAAATGGATGGTAGCCTTTTCATTATGGAAGGTAGTCTGTTGTTTAGATTTTTGTTACTCCAATGGATGGTAGCCTTGTCATTATGGAAGGTAGTCTATTGTCTAGATTTTTGTTATTTCAATGGAAGGTAGCCTTGTCATTACGGAAGGTAGTCGGTCGTTGAGATTTCTGCTACTCCAATGGATGGTAGCCTTGTCATTATAGAAGTTAGTTTGTTGTTCATATTTTTGTTACTCCAATAGATGATAGCCTTGTCATCATGGAAGGTAGTCTGTGGTCGAGATTTTTGATACTCCAATTGGTGGTAGCCTTGTAATTATGGAAGGTAGTTTGTTGTCGAGATTTTGGTTACTCCAATGGATGGTAGCCTTGTCATTATGGAAGGTAGTCGATCGTTGAGATTTCTGTAACTCCAATGGATGGTTGCCTTGTCATTATGGAAGGTAGTTTATTGTTCAGATTTTTGTTACTCCAATGGATGATAGCCTCGTCATTATGGAAGGTAGTCTGTTGTCGAGATTTTTGATACTCCAACGGATGTTAGCCATGTAATTATGGAAGGTATTCTGTTGTCGAGATTTAGGTTACTCCAATGGATGGTAGCCATGTCATTATGGAAGGTAGTTTGTCGTTGAGATTTCTGTTACTCCAATGGAATGTAGCCTTGTCATTATGGAAGGTAGTCTGTTGTTCATAATTTTGTTACTCCAATGGATTGTAGCCTTGTCATTATGGAAGGTAATCTATTGTCGAGAATCTTTTATTCCATTGGATGGTAGCCTTGTCATTATGGAAGGTAGTCTGTTGTCGAGATATTTGTTATTCCAATGGATGGTAACCTTGTCATTATGGAAGGTAGACTTTTGACGAGATTTTTGTTACTCCAATGGATGGTAGCCTTGTCATTATGGAAGGTAGTTTTTTGTCGACATTTTTGTTACTCCAATGGATGGTAGCCTTGTCATTATTGAAGGTAGTCTGTTGTCGATATCTCTGTTACTCCAATCGATGATAGCCTTGTCATTATGGAAGGTAGTCTGTTGTCGAGATTTTTGTTACTCCAATGGATGGTAGCCTTGTCATTATGGAAGGTAGTCTTTTGTCGATATATTTGATATTCCAATGGATGGTAGCCTTGTCATTATGGAAGGTAGTCGGTCTTTGAGATTTTTGTTACTCAAATGGATGGTAGCCTTGTCATTATGGAAGGTAGTCTGTTGTTCAGATTTTTGTTACTCCAATGGATGGTAGCCTTGTCATTATGGAAGGTAGTTTATTGTCTAGATTATTGTTATTTCAATGGATGGTATCCTTGTCATTATGGAAGGTAGTCGATCGTTGAGATTTCTGCTACTCCAATGGATGGTAGCCTTGTCATTATGGAAGTTAGTCTGTTGTTCATATTTTTGGTACTCCAATGGATGATAGCCTTGTCATTATTGAAGGTAGTCTGTGGTCGAGATTTTTGATACTCCAATTGGTGGTAGCCTTGTAATTATGGAAGGTAGTCTGTTGTCGGGATTTTGGTTACTCCAATGGATGGTAGCCTTGTCATTATGGAAGGTAGTCGATCATTGAGATTTCTGTAACTCCAATGGATGGTTGCCTTGTCATTATGGAAGGTAGTCTATTGTTCAGATTTTTGTTACTCCAGTGGATGATAGCCTCGTCATTATGGAAGGTAGTCTGTTGTCGAGATTTTTGGTACTCCAATGGATGTTAGCCATGTAATTATGGAAGGTATTTTGTTGTCGAGATTTAGGTTACTCCAATGGATGGTAGCCATGTCATTATGGAAGGTAGTTTGTCGTTGAGATTTCTGTTACTCCAATGGAATGTAGCCTTGTCATTATGGAAGATAGTCTGTTGTTCATAATTTTGTTACTCCAATGGATTGTAGCCTTGTCATTATGGAAGGTAGTCTATTGTCGAGAATTTTTTATTCCATTGGATGGTAGCCTTGTCATTATGGAAGGTAGTCTGTTGTCGAGATATTTGTTATTCCAATGGATGGTAACCTTGTCATTATGGAAGGTAGACTTTTGTCGATATTTTTGTTACTCCAATGGATGGTAGCCTTGTCATTATGGAAGGTAGTTTTTTGTCGATATTTTTGTTACTCCAATGGATGGTAGCCTTGTCATTATTGAAGGTAGTCTGTTGTCGATATCTCTGTTACTCCAATCGATGATAGCCTTGTCATTATGGAAGGTAGTATGTTGTCGAGATTTTTGTTACTCCAATGGATGGTAGCCTTGTCATTAGAGAAGGTAGTCTTTTGTCGAGATTTTTGATATTCCAATGGATGGTAGCCTTGTCATTATGGAAGGTAGTCGGTCTTTGAGATTTTTGTTACTCAAATGGATGGTAGCCTTGTCATTATGGAAGGTAGTCTGTTGTTCAGATTTTTGTTACTCCAATGGATGGTAGCCTTGTCATTATGGAAGGTAGTCTATTGTCTAGATTTTTGTTATTTCAATGGATGGTAGCCTTGTCATTATGGAAGGTAGTCGATCGTTGAGATTTCTACTACTCCAATGGATGGTAGCCTTGTCATTATGGAAGTTAGTTTGTTGTTCATATTTTTGTTACTAGAATGGATGATAGCCTTGTCATTATGGAAGGTATTCTATGGTCGAGATTTTTGATAGTCCAATTGGTGGTAGCCTTGTAATTATGGAAGGTAGTCTGTTGTCGAGATTTTGGTTACTCCAATGGATGGTAGCCTTGTCATTATGGAAGGTAGTCGATCATTGAGATTTCTGTAACTCCAATGGATGGTTGCCTTGTCATTATGGAAGGTAGTCTATTGTTCAGATTTTTGCTACTCCAGTGGATGATAGCCACGTCATTATGGAAGGTAGTCTGTTGTCGAGATTTTTGGTACTCCAATGGATGTTAGCCTTGTAATTATGGAAGGTATTGTGTTGTCGAGATTTAGGTTACTCCAATGGATGGTAGCCATGTCATTATGGAAGGTAGTTTGTCGTTGAGATTTCTGTTACTCCAATGGAATGTAGCCTTGTCATTATGGAAGGTAGTCTGTTGTTCATAATTTTGTTACTCCAATGGATTGTAGCCTTGTCATTATGGAAGGTAGTCTATTGTCGAGAATTTTTTATTCCATTGGATGGTAGCCTTGTCATTATGGAAGGTAGTCTGTTGTCGAGATATTTGTTATTCCAATGGATGGTAACCTTGTCATTATGGAAGGTAGACTTTTGTCGAGATTTTTGTTACTCCAATGGATGGTAGCCTTGTCATTATGGAAGGTAGTTTTTTGTCGAGATTTTTGTTACTCCAATGGATGGTAGCCTTGTCATTATTGAAGGTAGTCTGTTGTCGATATCTCTGTTACTCCAATCGATGATAGCCTTGTCATTATGGAAGGTAGTCTGTTGTCGATATTTTTGTTACTCCAATGGATGGTAGCCTTGTCATTATAGAAGGTAGTCTTTTGTCGAGATTTTTGATATTCCAATGGATGGTAGCCTTGTCATTATGGAAGGTAGTGGATCGTTGAGATTTTTTCTACTCCAATGGATGGTAGCCTTGTCATTATGGAAGTTAGTTTGTTGTTCATATTTTTGTTACTCCAATGGATGATAGCCTTGTCATTATGGAAGGTAGTCTGTTGTCGAGATTTTTGATACTCCAATTGGTGGTAGCCTTGTAATTATGGAAGGTAGTATGTTGTCGAGATTTTTATAACTCCAATGGATGGTAGCCTTGTCATTATGGAAGGTAGTCGATCGTTGAGATTTCTGTAACTCCAATGGATGGTAGCCTTGTCATTATGGAAGGTAGTCTGTTGTTCAGATTTTTGTTACTCGAATGGATAAAAGCCTCGTCATTATGGAAGGTAGTCTGTTGTTGAGATTTTTGATACTCCAATGGATGTTAGCCTTGTAATTATTGAAGGTATTCTGTTGTCGAGATTTAGGTTACTCCAATGGATGGTAGCCATGTCATTATGGAAGGTAGTTTGTCGTTGAGATTTCTGTTACTCCAATGGAATGTAGCCTTGTGATTATGGAAGGTAGTCTATTGTTCAGAATTTTGTTACTCCAATGGATTGTAGCCTTGTCATTATGGAAGGTAGTCTATTGTCGAGAATTTTTTATTCCATTGGATGGTAGCCTTGTCATTATGGAAGGTAGTCTGTTGTCGAGATATTTGTTATTCCAATGGATGGTAACCTTGTCATTATGGAAGGTAGACTTTTGTCGAGATTTTTGTTACTCCAATGGATGGTAGCCTTGTCATTATGGAAGGTAGTTTTTTGTCGAGATTTTTGTTACTCCAATGGATGGTAGCCTTGTCATTATTGAAGGTAGTCTGTTGTCGATATCTCTGTTTCTCCAATCGATGATAGCCTTGTCATTATGGAAGGTAGTCTGTTGTCGAGATTTTTGTTACTCCAATGGATGGTAGCCTTGTCATTATAGAAGGTAGTCTTTTGTCGAGATTTTTGATATTCCAATGGATGGTAGCCTTGTCATTATGGAAGGTAGTCGGTCTTTGAGATTTTTGTTACTCCAATGGATGGTAGCATTGTCATTATGGAAGGTAGTCTGTTGTTCAGATTTTTGTTACTCCAATGGATGGTAGCCTTGTCATTATGGAAGTTAGTCTATTGTCTAGATTTTTGTTATTTCAATGGATGGTAGCCTTGTCATTATGGAAGGTAGTCGATCGTTGAGATTTCTGCTACTCCAATGGATGGTAGCCTTGTCATTATGGAAGTTAGTTTGTTGTTCATATTTTTGTTACTCCAATGGATGATAGCCTTGTCATTATAGAAGGTAGTCTATTGTCGAGATTTTTGATACTCCAATTGGTGGTAGCCTTGTAATTATGGAATGTAGTCTATTGTCGAGATTTTTGTTACTCCAATGGATGGTAGCCTTGTCATTATGGAAGGTAGTCGATCGTTGAGATTTCTGTAACTCCAATGGATGGTAGCCTTGCCATTATGGAAGGTAGTCTGTTGTTTAGATTTTTGTTACTGCAATGGATGATAGCCTAGTCATTATGGAAGGTAGTCTGTTGTCGAGATTTTTGATACTCCAATGGATGTTAGCCTTGTAATTATGGAAGGTATTCTGTTGTCGAGATTTAGGTTACTAAAATGGATGGTAGCCTTGTCATTATGGAAGGTAGTTTGTCGTTGAGATTTTTGTTACTCCAATGGAATGTAGCGTTGTCATTACGGAAGGTAGTCTGTTGTTCAGAATTTTGTTACTCCAATGGATGTAGCCTTGTCATTATGGAAGGTAGTCTATTGTCGAGAATTTTTTATTCCATTGGATGGTAGCCTTGTCATTATGGAAGGTAGTCTGTTGTCGAGATATTTGTTATTCCAATGGATGGTAACCTTGTCATTATGGAAGGTAGACTTTTGTCGAGATTTTCGTTACTCCAATGGATGGTAGCCTTGTCATTATGGAAGGTAGTCGGTCGTTGAGATTTCTGCTACTCCAATGGATGGTAGCCTTGTCATTATGGAAGGTAGTCTGTTGTTCATATTTTTGTTACTCCAGTGGATGATAGCCTTGTCATTATGGAAGGTAGTCTATTGTCTAGATTTTTGTTATTTCAATGGATGGTAGCCTTGTCATTATGGAAGGTAGTCGATCATTGAGATTTCTGCTACTCCAATGGATGGTAGCCTTGTCATTATGGAAGTTAGTTTGTTGTTCATATTTTTGTTACTCCAATGGATGATAGCCTTGTCATTATGGAAGGTAGTCTATTGTCGAGATTTTTGATACTCCAATTTGTGGTAGCCTTGTAATTATGGAATGTAGTCTGTTGTCGAGATTTTTGTTACTCCAATGGATGGTAGCCTTGTTTTTATGGAAGGTAGTCGATCGTTGAGATTTCTGTAACTCCAATGGATGGTAGCCTTCTCATTATGGAAGGTAGTCTGTTGTTTAGATTTTTGTTACTCCAATGGATGATAGCCTAGTCATTATGGAAGGTAGTCTATTGTCGAGATTTTTGATACTCCAACGGATGTTAGCCTTGTAATTATGGAAGGTATTCTGTTGTCGAGATTTAGGTTACTAAAATGGATGGTAGCCTTGTCATTATGGAAGGTAGTTTGTCGTTGAGATTTTTGTTACTCCAATGGAATGTAGCGTTGTCATTACGGAAGGTAGTCTGTTGTTCAGAATTTTGTTACTCCAATGGATGTAGCCTTGTCATTATGGAAGGTAGTCTATTATCGAGAATTTTTTATTCCATTGGATGGTAGCCTTGTCATTATGGAAGGTAGTCTATTGTCGATATATTTGTTATTCCAATGGATGGTAACCTTCTCATTATGGAAGGTAGACTTTTGTCAAGATTTTTGTTACTCCAATGGATGGTAGCCTTGTCATTATGGAAGGTAGTCGGTCGTTGAGATATCTGTTACTCCAATGGATGGTAGCCTTGTCATTATGGAAGGTAGTCTGTTGTTCATATTTTTGTTACTCCAATGGATGATAGCCTTGTCATTATGGAAGGTAGTCTATTGTCTAGATTTTTGTTATTTCAATGGATGGTAGCCTTGTCATTATGGAAGGTAGTCGATCGTTGAGATTTCTGCTACTCCAATGGATGGTAGCCTTGTCATTATGGAAGTTAGTTTGTTGTTCATATTTTTGTTACTCCAATGGATGATAGCCTTGTCATTATGGAAGGTAGTCTATTATCGAGATTTTTGATACTCCAATTGGTGGTAGCCTTGTAATTATGGAATGTAGTCTGTTGTCGAGATTTTTGTTACTCCAATGGATGGTAGCCTTGTCATTATGGAAGGTAGTCGATCGTTGAGATTTCTGTAACTCCAATGGATGGTAGCCTTGCCATTATGGAAGGTAGTCTGTTGTCGAGAT
The DNA here is from genome assembly GCA_948472305.1 of Vicia faba. Classification (NCBI taxonomy): domain Eukaryota; kingdom Viridiplantae; phylum Streptophyta; class Magnoliopsida; order Fabales; family Fabaceae; genus Vicia; species Vicia faba. The sequence goes on from OX451739.1 coordinate 561,637,449, forward strand.
TTTTGATACTCCAATGGATGTTAGCCTTGTAATTATGGAAGGTATTCTGTTGTCGAGATTTTTGATACTCCAATGGATGGTAGCCATGTCATTATGGAAGGTAGTTTGTCGTTGAGATTTCTGTTACTCCAATGGAATGTAGCCTTGTCATTATGGAAGGTAGTTTGTCGTTGAGATTTTTGTTACTCCAATGGAATGTAGCCTTGTCATTATGGAAGGTAGTCTGTTGTTCAGAATTTTGTTACTCCAATGGATGTAGCCTTGTCATTATGGAAGGTAGTCTATTGTCGAGAATTTTCTATTCCATTGGATGGTAGCCTTGTCATTATGGAAGGTAGTCTGTTGTCGAGATATTTGTTATTCCAATGGATGGTAACCTTGTCATTATGGAAGGTAGACTTTTGTCGAGATTTTTGTTACTCCAATGGATGGTAGCCTTGTCATTATGGAAGGTAGTCGGTCGTTGAGATTTCTGCTACTCCAATGGATGGTAGCCTTGTCATTATGGAAGGTAGTCTGTTGTTCATAATTTTGTTACTCCAGTGGATGATAGCTTTGTCATTATGGAAGGTAGTCTATTGTCTAGATTTTTGTTATTTCAATGGATGGTAGCCTTGTCATAATGGAAGGTAGTCGATCATTGAGATTTCTGCTACTCCAATGGATGGTAGCCTTGTCATTATGGAAGTTAGTTTGTTGTTCATATTTTTGTTACTCCAATGGATGATAGCCTTCTCATTATGGAAGGTAATCTATTGTCCAGATTTTTGATACTCCAATTGGTGGTAGCCTTGTAATTATGGAATGTAGTCTATTGTCGAGATTTTTGTTACTTTAATGGATGGTAGCCTTGTCATTATGGAAGGTAGTCGATCGTTGAGATTTCTGTAACTCCAATGGATGGTAGCCTTGCCATTATGGAAGGTAGTCAGTTGTTTAGATTTTTGTTACTCCAATGGATGATAGCCTAGTCATTATGGAAGGTAGTCTGTTGTCGAGATTTTTGATACTCCAACGGATGTTAGCCTTGTAATTATGGAAGGTATTCTGTTGTCGAGATTTAGGTTCCTAAAATGGATGGTAGCCATGTCATTATGGAAGGTAGTTTTTCGTTGAGATTTCTGTTACTCCAATGGAATGTAGCCTTATCATTATGGAAGGTAGTCTGTTGTTCAGAATTTTGTTACTCCAATGGATGTAGCCTTGTCATTATGGAAGGTAGTCTATTGTCGAGAATTTTTTATTCCATTGGATGGTAGCCTTTTCATTATGGAAGGTAGTCTATTGTCGATATATTTGTTATTCCAATGGATGGTAACCTTGTCATTATGGAAGGTAGACTTTTGTCAAGATTTTTGTTACTCCAATGGATGGTAGCCTTGTCATTATGGAAGGTAGTCGGTCGTTGAGATATCTGCTACTCCAATGGATGGTAGCCTTGTGATTATGGAAGGTAGTCTGTTGTTCATATTTTTGTTACTCCAGTGGATGATAGCCTTGTCATTATGGAAGGTAGTCTATTGTCTAGATTTTTGTTATTTCAATGGATGGTAGCCTTGTCATTACGGAAGGTAGTCGATCGTTGAGATTTCTGCTACTCCAATGGATGGTAGCCTTGTCATTATGGAAGTTAGTTTGTTGTTCATATTTTTGTTACTCCAATGGATGATAGCCTTGTCATTATGGAAGGCAGTCTATTATCGAGATTTTTGATACTCCAATTGGTGGTAGCCTTGTAATTATGGAATGTAGTCTGTTGTCGAGATTTTTGTTACTCCAATGGATGGTAGCCTTGTCATTATGGAAGGTAGTCGATCGTTGAGATTTCTGTAACTCCAATGGATGGTAGCCTTGCCATTATGGAAGGTAGTCTGTTGTCGAGATTTTTGATACTCCAATGGATGTTAGCCTTGTAATTATGGAAGGTATTCTGTTGTCGAGTTTTAGGTTACTAAAATGGATGGTAGCCATGTCATTATGGAAGGTAGTTTGTCGTTGATATTTCTGTTACTCCAATGGAATGTAGCCTTGTCATTATGGAAGGTAGTCTGTTGTTCAGAATTTTGTTACTCCAATGGATGTAGCCTTGTCATTATGGAAGGTAATCTATTGTCGAGAATTTTTAATTCCATTGGATGGTAGCCTTGTCATTATGGAAGGTAGTCTGTTGTCGAGATATTTGTTATTCCGATGGATGGTAACCTGGTTATTATGGAAGGTAGACTTTTGTCGAGATTTTTGTTACTCCAATGGATGGTAGCCTTGTCATTATGGAAGGTAGTCGGTCGTTGAGATTTCTACTACTCCAATGGATGGTAGCCTTGTCATTATGGAAGTTAGTTTGTTGTTCATATTTTTGTTACTCCAGTGGATGATAGCCTTGTCATTATGGAAGGTAGTCTGTGGTCGTGATTTTTGATACTCCAATTGGTGGTAGCCTTGTAATTATGGAAGGTAGTATGTTGTCGAGATTTTTGTTACTCCAATGGATGGTAGCCTTGTCATTATGGAAGGTAGTCGATCGTTTAGATTTCTGTCAGTCCAATGGATGGTAGCCTCGTCATTATGGAAGGTAGTCTGTTGTTTAGATTTTTGTTACTCCAATGGATGTTAGCCTTGTAATTATGGAAGGTATTCTGTTGTCGAGATTTAGGTTACTCCAATGGATGGTAGCCATGTCATTATGGAAGGTAGTTTGTTGTTGAGATTTCTGTTACTCCAATGGATTGTAGCCTTGTCATTATGGAAGGTAATCTGTTGTTCAGAATTTTGTTACTCCAATGGATTGTAGCCTTGTCATTATGGAAGGTAGTCTATTATCGATAATTTTTTATTCCAGTGGATGGTAGCCTTGTCATTATGGAAGGTAGTCTGTTGTCGAGATATTTGTTATTACAATGGATTGTAGCCTTGTCATTATGGAAGGTTGACTTTTGTCGAGATTTTTGTTACTCCAATGGATGGTAGCCTTGTCATTATGGACGGTAGTTTTTTGTCGAGATTTTTGTTACTCCAATGGATGGTAGCCTTGTCATTATTGAAGGTAGTCAATTGTAGATATCTCTGTTACTTCAATGGATGATAGCCTTGTCATTATGGAAGGTAGTCTGTTGTCGAGATTTTTGTTACTCCATTGGATGGTAGCCTTGTCATTATAGAAGGTAGTCTTATGTCGAGATTTTTGATATTCCAATGATGGTAGCCTTGTCATTATGGAAGGTAGTCGTTATTTGAGATTTCTATTACTCAAATGGATGGTAGCCTTTTAATTATGGAAGGTAGTCTGTTGTTCAGATTTTTTTTACTCCAATGGATGGTAGCCTTGTCATTATGGAAGGTAGTCTATTGTCTAGATTTTTGTTATTTCATTGGATGGTAGCCTTGTCATTATGGAAGGTAGTCGGTCGTTGATATTTCTGCTACTCCAATGGATGGTAGCCTTGTCATTATGGAAGGTAGTTTGTTGTTGATATTTTTGTTACTCCAATAGATGATAGCCTTGTCATTATGGAAGGTAGTCTGTTGTCGAGATTTTAGATACTCCAATGGGTGGTAGCCTTGTAATTATGGAAGGTAGTCTGTTGTCGAGATTTTTGTCACTCCAATGGATGGTAGCCTTGTCATTATGGAAAGTAGTCGGTCGTTGAGATTTCTGTAACTCCAATGGATGGTATCCTTGTCATTATGGAAGGTAGTCTGTTGTTCATATTTTGGTTACTCCAATGGATGATAGCCTCGTCATTATGGAAGGTAGTATGTTGTCGAGATTTTTGATACTCCAATGGATGTTAGCCTTGTAATTATGGAAGGTAGTCTGTTGTCGAGATTTATTTTACTCCAATGGATGGTAGCCATGTCATTATGGAAGGTAGTTTGTCGTTGATATTTCTGTTACTCCAATGGAATGTAGCCTTGTCATTATGGAAGGTAGTCTGTTGTTCAGAATTTTGTTACTCCAATGGATTGTAGCCTTGTCATTTGGAAGGTAGACTTTTTATCGAGATTTTTGTTATTCCAATGGATGGTAGCCATGTCATTATGGAAGGTAGTTTTTTGTCGAGATTTTTGTTACTCCAATGGATGGTAGCCATGTCATTATGGAAGGTAGTTTTTTGTCGAGATTTTTGTTACTCCAATGGATGGTAGCCATGTCATTATGGAAGGTAGTTTTTTGTCGATATTTTTGTTATTCCAATGGATGGTAGCCATGTCATTATGGAAGGTAGTTTTTTGTCGAGATTTTTGTTATTCCAATGGATGGTAGCCATGTCATTATGGAAGGTAGTTTTTTGTCGAGATTTTTGTTACTCCATTGGATGGTAACCTTGTCATTATGGAAGGTAGACTTTTGTCGAGATTTTTGTTACTCCAATGGATGGTGGCCATGTCATTATGGAAGGTAGTTTTTTGTCGAGATTTTTGTTACTCCAATGGATGGTAGCCTTGTCATTATGGAAGGTACTATGTTACTCCAATGGATGATAGCCTTGTCATTATGGAAGGTAGTCGATCATTGAGATTTCTGTAACTCCATTGGATGGTAGCCTTGTCATTATGGAAGGTAGTCTGTTGTTCAGATTTTGGTTACTCCAATGGATGATAGCCTCGTCATTATGGAAGGTAGTCTGTTGTCGAGATTTTTGATACTCCAATGGATGTTAGCCTTGTAATTATGGAAGGTATTCTGTTGTCGAGATTTAGGTTACTCCAATGGATGGTAGCAATGTCATTATGGAAGGTAGTTTGTCGTTGAGATTTCTGTTACTCCAATGGGTTGTAGCCTTGTCATTATGGACGGTAGTCTGTTGTTCAGAATTTTGTTACTCCAATGGATTGTAGCCTTGTCATTTGACAGGTAGTCTATTATCGAGAATTTTTTATTCCAGTGGATGGTAGCCTTGTATTTATGGAAGGTAGACTTTTGTCGAGATTTTTGTTACTCCAATGGATGGTAGCCTTGTCACTATGGAAGGTAGACTTTTGTCGAGATTTTTGTTACTCCAATGGATGGTAGACTTGTCATTATTGAAGATAGTTTTTTGTCGAGATTTTTGTTACTCCAATGGATGGTAGCCTTGTCATTATTGAAGGTAGTCTGTTGTAGATATCTATGTTACTTCCATGGATGATAGCCTTGTCATTATGGAAAGTAGTCTGTTGTCGAGATTTTTTTTACTCCAATCGATGGTAGGCTTGTCATTATAGAAGGTAGTCTTTTGTCAAGATTTTTGATATTCCAATGGATGGTAGCCTTGTCATTATTGAAGGTAGTCGGTCTTTGAGATTTCTGTTACTCAAATGGATGGTAGCCTTTTCATTATGGAAGGTAGTCTGTTATTCAGATTTTTGTTACTCCAATGGATGATAGCCTTGTCATTATGGAAGGTAGTCTATTGTCTATATTTTTGTTATTTCAATGGATGGTAGCCTTGTTATTATGGAAGGTAGTCGATCGTTGAGATTTCTGCTACTCCAATGGATGGTAGCCTTGTCATTATGGAAGTTAGTTTTTTGTTCATATTTTTGTTACTCCAATGGATGATAGCCTTGTCATTATGGAAGGTAGTATGTTGTCGAGATTTTTGATACTCCAATGGATGTTAGCCTTGTAATTATGGAAGGTAGTCTGTTGTCGAGATTTATTTTACTCCAATGAATGGTAGCCATGTCATTATGGAAGGTAGTTTGTCGTTGAGATTTCTGTTACTCCAATGGAATGTAGCCTTGTCATTATGGAAGGTTGTCTGTTGTTCAGAATTTTGTTACTCCAATGGATTCTAGCCTTGTCATTATGGAAGGTAGTTTATTGTCGAGAATTTTTTATTCCATTGGATGGTAGCCTTGTAATTATGGAAGGTAGTATGTTGTCGAGATATTTGTTATTCAAATGGATGGTAACCTTGTCATTATGGAAGGTAGACTTTTGTCGAGATTTTTGTTACTCCAATGGATGGTAGCCATGTCATTATGGAAGGTAGTTTTTTGTCGAGATTTTTGTTACTCCAATGGATGGTAGCCTTGTCATTATTGAAGGTACTCTGTTGTCGATATCTCTGTTACTCTAATCGATGATAGCCTTGTCATTATGGAAGGTAGTCTATTGTCGAGATTTTTGTTACTCCAATTGATGGTAGCCTTGTCATTATAGAAGGTAGTCTTTTGTCGAGATTTTTGATATTCCAATGGATGGTAGCCTTGTCATTATGGAAGGTAGTCGGTCTTTGAGATTTCTGTTACTCAAATGGATGGTAGCCTTGTCATTATGGAAGGTAGTCTGTTGTTCAGATTTTTGTTACTCAAATGGATGGTAGCCTTATCATTATGGAAGGTAGTCTATTGTCTAGATTTTTGTTATTTCAATGGATGGTAGCCTTGTCATTATGGAAGGTAGTCGGTCGTTGAGATTTCTGCTACTTCAATGGATGGTAGACTTGTCATTATGGAAGTTAGTTTTTTGTTCATATTTTTGTTACTCCAATGGATGATAGCCTTGTCATTATGGAAGGTAGTCTGTTGTCGATATTTTTGATACTCCAATTGGTGGTAGCCTTATAATTATGGAAGGTAGTCTGTTGTCGAGATTTAGGTTACTCCAATGGATGGTAGCAATGTCATTATGGAAGGTAGTTTGTCGTTGAGATTTCTGTTACTCCAATGGGTTGTAGCCTTGTCATTATGGACGGTAGTCTGTTGTTCAGAATTTTGTTACTCCAATGGATTGTAGCCTTGTCATTTGGAAGGTAGTCTATTATCGAGAATTTTTTATTCCAGTGGATGGTAGCCTTGTATTTATGGAAGGTAGACTTTTGTCGAGATTTTTGTTACTCCAATGGATGGTAGCCTTGTCACTATGGAAGGTAGACTTTTGTCGAGATTTTTGTTACTCCAATGGATGGTGGCCATGTCATTATGGAAGGTAGTTTTTTGTCGAGATTTTTGTTACTCCAATGGATGGTAGCCTTGTCATTATTGAAGGTACTCTGTTACTCCAATGGATGATAGCCTTGTCATTATGGAAGGTAGTCTATTGTCGAGATTTTTGTTACTCCAATGGATGGTAGCCTTGTCATTATAGAAGGTAGTCTTTTGTCGAGACTTTTGATATTCCAATGGATGGTAGCCTTGTCATTATGGAAGGTAGTCGGTCTTTGAGATTTCTGTTACTCAAATGGATGGTAGCCTTGTCATTATGGAAGGTAGTCTGTTGTTCAGATTTTTGTTACTCAAATGGATGGTAGCCTTATCATTATGGAAGGTAGTTTATTGTCTAGATTTTTATTCTTTCAATGGATGGTAGCCTTGTCATTATGGAAGGTAGTCGGTCGTTGAGATTTCTGCTACTCCAATGGATAGTAGCCTTGTCATTATGGAAGTTAGTTTTTTGTTCATATTTTTGTTACCCCAATTGATGATAGCCTTGTCATTATGGAAGGTAGTCTGTTGTCGAGATTTTTGATACTCCAATTGGTGGTAGCCTTATAATTATGGAAGGTAGTCTGTTGTCATGATTTTTGTTACTCCAATGGATGGTAGCCTTGTCATTATGAAAGGTAGTCGATCATTGAGATTTCTGTAACTCCATTGGATGGTAGCCTTGTCATTATGGAAGGTAGTCTGTTGTTCAGATTTTGGTTACTCCAATGGATGATAGCCTCGTCATTATGGAAGGTAGTCTGTTGTCGAGATTTTTGATACTCCAATGGATGTTAGCCTTGTAATTATGGAAGGTATTCTGTTGTCGAGATTTAGGTTACTCCAATGGATGGTAGCAATGTCATTATGGAAGGTAGTTTGTCGTTGAGATTTCTGTTACTCCAATGGTTTGTAGCCTTGTCATTATGGACGGTAGTCTGTTGTTCAGAATTTTGTTACTCCAATGGATTGTAGCCTTGTCATTTGGAAGGTAGTCTATTATCGAGAATTTTGTTACTCCAATGGATGGTAGCCTTGTCATTATGGAAGGTAGTCGATCATTGAGATTTCTGTAACTCCATTGGATGGTAGCCTTGTCATTATGGAAGGTAGTCTGTTGTTCAGATTTTGGTTACTCCAATGGATGATAGCCTCGTCATTATGGAAGGTAGTCTGTTGTCGAGATTTTTGATACTCCAATGGATGTTAGCCTTGTAATTATGGAAGGTATTCTGTTGTCGAGATTTAGGTTACTCCAATGGATGGTAGCAATGTCATTATGGAAGGTAGTTTGTCGTTGAGATTTCTGTTACTCCAATGGTTTATAGCCTTGTCATTATGGACGGTAGTCTGTTGTTCAGAATTTTGTTACTCCAATGGATTGTAGCCTTGTCATTTGGAAGGTAGTCTATTATCGAGAATTTTTTATTCCAGTGGATGGTAGCCTTGTAATTATGGAAGGTAGACTTTTGTCGAGATTTTTGTTACTCCAATGGATGGTAGCCTTGTCATTATGGAAGGTAGACTTTTGTCGAGATTTTTGTTACTCCAATGGATGGTAGACTTGTCATTATTGAAGATAGTTTTTTGTCGAGATTTTTGTTACTCCAATGGATGGTAGCCTTGTCATTATTGAAGGTAGTCTGTTGTAGATATCTCTGTTACTTCCATGGATGATAGCCTTGTCATTATGGAAAGTAGTCTGTTGTCGAGATTTTTGTTACTCCAATGGATGGTAGGCTTGTCATTATAGAAGGTAGTCTTTTGTCAAGATTTTTGATATTCCAATGGATGGTAGCCTTGTCATTATGGAAGGTAGTCGGTCTTTGAGATTTTTGTTACTCAAATGGATGGTAGCCTTGTCATTATGGAAGGTAGTCTGTTGTTCAGATTTTTGTTACTCAAATGGATGGTAGCCTTATCATTATGGAAGGTAGTCTATTGTCTAGATTTTTGTTATTCCAATGGATGGTAGCCTTGTCATTATGGAAGGTAGTCGGTCGTTGAGATTTCTGCTACTCCAATGGATGGTAGACTTGTCATTATGGAAGTTAGTTTTTTGTTCATATTTTTGTTACTCCAATGGATGATAGCCTTGTCATTATGGAAGGTAGTATGTTGTCGAGATTTTTGATACTCCAATGGATGTTAGCCTTGTAATTATGGAAGGTAGTCTGTTGTCGAGATTTATTTTACTCCAATGGATGGTAGCCATGTCATTATGGAAGTTAGTTTGTCGTTGAGATTTCTGTTACTCCAATGGAATGTAGCCTTGTCATTATGGAAGGTAGTCTGTTGTTCAGAATTTTGTTACTCCAATGGATTCTAGCCTTGTCATTATGGAAGGTAGTCTATTGTCGAGAATTTTTTATTCCGTTGGATGGTAGCCTTGTCATTATGGAAGGTATTCTGTTGTCGAGATATTTGTTATTCCAATGGATGGTAACCTTGTCATTATGGAAGGTAGACTTTTGTCGAGATTTTTGTTACTCCAATGGATGGTAGCGATGTCATTATGGAAGGTAGTTTTTTGTCGAGATTTTTGTTACTCCAATGGATGGTAGCCTTGTCATTATTGAAGGTACTCTGTTGTCGATATTTCTGTTACTCCAATCGATGATAGCCTTGTCATTATGGAAGGTAGTCTATTGTCGAGATTTTTGTTACTCCAATTGATGGTAGCCTTGTCATTATAGAAGGTAGTCTTTTGTCGAGATTTTTTATATTCCAATGGATGGAAGCCTTGTCATTATGGAAGGTAGTCGGTCTTTGAGATTTCTGTTACTCAAATGGATGGTAGCCTTGTCATTATGGAAGGTAGTCTGTTGTTCAGATTTTTGTTACTCAAATGGATGGTAGCCTTATCATTATGGAAGGTAGTCTATTGTCTAGATTTTTGTTATTCCAATGGATGGTAGCCTTGTCATTATGGAAGGTAGTCGGTCGTTGAGATTTCTGCTACTCCAATGGATGGTAGACTTGTCATTATGGAAGTTAGTTTTTTGTTCATATTTTTGTTACTCCAATGGATGATAGCCTTGTCATTATGGAAGGTAGTCTGTTGTCGAGATTTTTGATACTCCAATTGGTGGTAGCCTTATAATTATGGAAGGTAGTCTGTTGTCGAGACTTTTGTTACTCCAATGGATGGTAGCCTTGTCATTATGGAAGGTAGTCGATCATTGAGATTTCTGTAACTCCAATGGATGGTAGCCTTGTCATTATGGAAGGTAGTCTGTTGTTCAGATTTTGGTTACTCCAATGGATGATAGCCTCGTCATTATGGAAGGTAATCTATTGTCGAGATTTTTGATACTCCAATGGATGTTAGCCTTGTAATTATGGAAGGTATTCTGTTGTCGAGATTTAGGTTACTCCAATGGATGGTAGCAATGTCATTATGGAAGGTAGTTTGTCGTTGAGATTTCTCTTACTCCAATGGATTGTAGCCTTGTCATTATGGAAGGTAGTTTGTTGTTCAGAATTTTGTTACTCCAATGGATTGTAGCCTTGTCATTTGGAAGGTAGTCTATGGTCGAGAATTTTTTATTCCAGTGGATGGTAGCCTTGTCATTATGGAAGGTAGTCTGTTGTCGAGATATTTGTTATTCCAATGGATGGTAGCCTAGTCATTATGGAAGGTAGACTTTTGTCGAGATTTTTGTTACTCCAATGGATGGTAGACTTGTCATTATGGAAGGTAGACTTTTGTCGAGATTTTTGTTACTCCAATGGATGGTAGACTTGTCATTATGGAAGGTAGTTTTTTGTCGAGATTTTTGTTACTCCAATGGATGGTAGCCTTGTCATTATTGAAGGTAGTCTGTTGTAGATATCTCTGTTACTTCCATGGATGATAGCCTTGTCATTATGGAAAGTAGTCTCTTGTCGAGATTTTTGTTACTTCAATGGATGGTAGGCTTGTCATTATAGAAGGTAGTCTTTTGTCGAGATTTTTGATATTCCAGTGATGGTAGCCTTGTCATTATGGAAGGTAGTCGGTCTTTGAGATTTCTGTTACTCAAATGGATGGTAGCCTTTTCATTATGGAAGGTAGTCTATTGTTCAGATTTTTGTTACTCCAATGGATGGTAGCCTTGTCATTATGGAAGGTAGTCTATTGTCTATATTTTTGTTATTTCAATGGATGGTAGCCTTGTCATTATGGAAGGTAGTCGATCGTTGAGATTTCTGCTACTCCAATGGATGGTAGCCTCGACATTATGGAAGGTAGTATGTTGTCGAGATTTTTGATACTCCAATGGATGTTAGCCTTGTAATTATGGAAGGTATTCTGTTGTCGAGATTTAGGTTACTCCAATGGATGGTAGCCATGTCATTATGGAAGATAGTTTGTCGTTGAGATTTCTGTTACTCCAATGGATTGTAGCCTTGTCATTATGGAAGGTAGTCTGTTGTTCAGAATTTTGTTACTCCAATGGATTGTAGCCTTGTCATTATGGAAGGTAGTCTATTGTCGAGAATTTTTTATTCCATTGGATGGTAGCCTTGTCTTTATGGAAGGTAGTGTGTTGTCGAGATATTTGTTATTCCAATAGATGGTAACCTTGTCATTATGGAAGGTAGACTTTTGTCGAGATTTTTGTTACTCCAATGGATGGTAGCCATTTCATTATGGAAGGTAGTTTTTTGTCGAGATTTTTGTTACTCCAATGGATGGTAGCCTTGTCATTATTGAAGGTACTATGTTGTCGATATCTCTGTTACTCCAATTGATGATAGCCTTGGCATTATGGAAGGTAGTCCATTGTCGAGATTTTTGTTACTCCAATGGATGGTAGCCTTGTCATTATAGAAGGTAGTCTTTTGTCGAGATTTTTGATATTCCAATGGATTGTAGCCTTGTCATTATGGAAGGTAGTCGGTCTTTCAGATTTCTGTTACTCAAATGGATGGTAGCCTTGTCATTATGGAAGGTAGTCTGTTGTTCATATTTTTGTTACTCAAATGGATGGTAGCCTTATCATTATGGAAGGTAGTCTATTGTCTAGATTTTTGTTATTTCAATGGATGATATCCTTGTCATTATGGAAGGTAGTCGGTCGTTGAGATTTCTGCTACTCCAATGGATGGTAGCCTTGTCATTATGGAAGTTAGTTTTTTGTTCATATTTTTGTTACTCCAATGGATGATAGCCTTGTCATTATGGAAGGTAGTCTGTTGTCGAGATTTTTGCTACTCCAATGGATGGTAGCCTTGTCATTATAGAAGGTAGTCGATCATTGAGATTTCTGTAACTCCAATGGATAGTAGCCTTGTCATTATGGAAGGTAGTCTGTTGTTCAGATTTTGGTTACTCCAATGGATGATAGCCTCGTCATTATGGAAGGTAGTCTATTGTCGAGATTTTTGATACTCCAATGGATGTTAGCCTTGTAATTATGGAAGGTATTCTGTTGTCGAGATTTAGGTTACTCCAATGGATGGTAGCAATGTCATTATTGAAGGTAGTTTGTCGTTGAGATTTCTGTTACTCCAATGGATTGTAGCCTTGTCATTTGGAAGGTAGTCTATTGTCGAGAATTTTTTATTCCAGTGGATGGTAGCCTTGTCATTATGGAAGGTAGTCTGTTGTCGAGATATTTGTTATTCCAATTGATGGTAGCCTAGTCATTATGGAAGGTAGACTTTTGTCGAGATTTTTGTTACTCCAATGGATGGTAGACTTGTCATTATGGAAGGTAGTTTTTTGTCGAGATTTTTGTTACTCCAATGGATGGTAGCCTTGTCATTATTGAAGGTACTCTGTTGTCGATATCTCTATTACTCTAATTGATGATAGCCTTGGCATTATGGAAGGTAGTCCATTGTCGAGATTTTTGTTACTCCAATGGATGGTAGCCTTGTCATTATAGAAGGTAGTCTTTTGTCGAGATTTTTGATATTCCAATGGATGGTAGCCTTGTCATTATGGAAGGTAGTCGGTCTTTGAGATTTCTGTTACTCGAATGGATGGTAGCCTTGTCATTATGGAAGGTAGTCTGTTGTTCATATTTTTGTTACTCAAATGGATGGTAGCCTTATCATTATGGAAGGTAGTCTATTGTCTAGATTTTTGTTATTTCAATGGATGGTAGCCTTGTCATTATGGAAGGTAGTCGGTTGTTGAGATTTCTGCTACTCCAATGGATGGTAGCCTTGTCATTATGGAAGTTAGTTTTTTTTTCATATTTTTGTTACTCCAATGGATGATAGCCTTGTCATTATGGAAGGTAGTCTGTTGTCGAGATTTTTGATACTCCAGTTGGTGGTAGCCTTATAATTATGGAAGGTAGTCTGTTGTCGAGATTTTTATTACTCCAATGGATGGTAGCCTTGTCATTATGGAAGGTAGTCGATCATTGAGATTTCTGTAACTCCAATGGATGGTAGCCTTGTCATTATGGAAGGTAGTCTGTTGTTCAGATTTTGGTTACTCCAATGGATGATAGCCTCGTCATTATGGAAGGTAGTCTATTGTCGAGATTTTTGATACTCCAATGGATGTTAGCCTTGTAATTATGGAAGGTATTCTGTTGTCGAGATTTAGGTTACTCCAATGGATGGTAGCAATGTCATTATGGAAAGTAGTTTGTCGTTGAGATTTTTGTTACTCCAATGGATTGTAGCCTTGTCATTTGGAAGGTAGTCTATTGTCGAGAATTTTTTATTCCAGTGGATGGTAGCCTTGTCATTATGGAAGGTAGTCTGTTGTCGAGATATTTGTTATTCCAATTGATGGTAGCCTAGTCATTATGGAAGGTAGACTTTTGTCGAGATTTTTGTTACTCCAATGGATGGTAGACTTGTCATTATGGAAGGTAGTTTTTTGTCGAGATCTTTGTTACTCCAATGGATGGTAGCCTTGTCATTATTGAAGGTAGTCTGTTGTAGATATCTCTGTTACTTCAATGGATGATAGCCTTGTCATTATGGAAAGTAGTCTGTTGTCGAGATTTTTGTTAATCCAATGGATGGTAGGCTTGTCATTGTAGAAGGTAGTCTTTTGTCTAGATTTTTGATATTCCAATGATGGTAGCCTTGTCATTATGGAAGGTAGTCGGTCTTTGAGATTTTTGTTATTCATATGGATGGTAGCCTTTTCATTATGGAAGGTAGTCTGTTGTTCATATTTTTGTTACTCTAATGGATGGTAGCCTTGCCATTATGGAAGGTAGTCTATTGTCTATATTTTTGTTATTTCAATGGATGGTAGCCTTGTCATTATGGAAGGTAGTGGATCGTTGAAATTTCTGCTACTCCAATGGATGGTAGCCTTGTCATTATGCAAGTTAGTTTTTTGTTCATATTTTTGTTACTCCAATGGATGATAGCCTTGTCATTATGGAAGGTAGTCTGTTGTCGAGATTTTTGATACTCCAATTGGTGGTAGCCTTGTAATTATGGAAGGTAGTCTGTTGTCGAGATTTTTGTTACTCCAATGGATGGTAGCCTTGTCATTATGGAAGGTATTCGATCATTTAGATTTCTGTAACTCCAATGGATGGTAGCGTTGTCATTATGGAAGGTAGTCTGTTGTTCAGATTTTGGTTACTCCAATGGATGATAGCCTCGTCATTATGGAAGGTAGTCTGTTGTTGAGATTTTTTATACTCCAATGGATGTTAGCCTAGTAATTATGGAAGGTATTTTGTTGTCGAGATTTAGGTTACTCCAATGGATGGTAGCAATGTCATTATGGAAAGTAGTTTGTCGTTGAGATTTCTGTTACTCCAATGGATTGTAGCCTTGTCATTTGGAAGGTAGTCTATTGTCGAGAATTTTATATTCCAGTGGATGGTAGCCTTGTCATTATGGAAGGTAGTCTGTTGTCGAGATATTAGTTATTCCAATGGATGGTAGCCTAGTCATTATGGAAGGTAGACTTTTGTCGAGATTTTTTTTACTCCAATGGATGGTAGACTTGTCATTATGGAAGGTAGTTTTTTGTCGAGATCTTTGTTACTCCAATGGATGGTAGCCTTGTCATTATTGAAAGTAGTCTGTTGTAGATATCTCTGTTACTTCAAGGGATGATAGCCTTGTCATTATGGAAAGTAGTTTGTTGTCGAGATTTTTGTTAATCCAATGGATGGTAGGCTTGTCATTATAGAAGGTAGTCTTTTGTCTAGATTTTTGATATTCCAATGATGGTAGCCTTGTCATTATGGAAGGTAGTCGGTCTTTCAGATTTCTGTTACTCAAATGGATGGTAGCCTTTTCATTATGGAAGGTAGTCTGTTGTTCATATTTTTGTTACTCCAATGGATGGTAGCCTTGCCATTATGGAAGGTAGTCTATTATCTATATTTTTGTTATTTCAATGGATGGTAGCCTTGTCATTATGGAAGGTAGTCGATCGTTGAAATTTCTGCTACTCCAATGGATGGTAGCCTTGTCATTATGGAAGTTAGTTTTTGGTTCATATTTTTGTTACTCCAATGGATGATAGCCTTGTCATTATGGAAGGTAGTCTGTTGTCGAGATTTTTGATACTCCAATTGGTGGTAGCCTTGTAATTATGGAAGGTAGTCTGTTGTCGAGATTTTTGTTACTCCAATGGATGGTAGCCTTGTCATTATGGAAGGTATTCGATCATTTAGATTTCTGTAACTCCAATGGATGGTAGCGTTGTCATTATGGAAGGTAGTCTGTTTTTCAGATTTTGGTTACTCCAATGGATGATAGCCTCGTCATTATGGAAGGTAGTCTGTTGTCGAGATTTTTTATACTCCAATGGATGTTAGCCTAGTAATTATGGAAGGTATTTTGTTGTCGAGATTTAGGTTACTCCAATGGATGGTAGCCATGTCATTATGGAAGGTAGTTTGTCGTTGATATTTCTGTTACTCCAATGGATTGTAGCCTTGTCATTATGGAAGGTAGTGTGTTATACAAAATTTTGTTACTCCAATGGATTGTAGCCTTGTCATTATGGAAGGTAGTCTATTGTCGAGAATTTTTTATTCCAGTGGATGGTAGCCTTGTCATTATGGAAGGTAGTCTGTTGTCGATATTTTTGTTACTCCAATGGATGGTAGGCTTGTCATTATAGAAGGTAGTCTTTTGTCGAGATTTTTGATATTCCAATGATGGTAGCCTTGTCATTATGGAAGGTAGTCGGTCTTTGAGATTTCTGTTACTCAAATGGATGGTAGCCTTTTCATTATGGAAGGTAGTCTATTGTTCAGATTTTTGTTACTCCAATGGATGGTAGCCTTGTCATTATGGAAAGTAGTCTATTGTCTATATTTTTGTTATTTCAATGGATGGTATACTTGACATTATGGAAGGTAGTCGGTCGTTGAGATTTCTGCTACTCCAATGGATGGTAGCCTTGTCATTATGGAAGTTAGTTTTTTGTTCATATTTTTGTTACTCCAATGGATGATAGCCTCGTCATTATGGAAGGTAGTCTATTGTCGAGATTTTTGATACTCCAATGGATGTTAGCCTTGTAATTATGGAAGGTATTCTGTTGTCGAGATTTAGGTTACTCCAATAGATGGTAGCAATGTCATTATGGAAAGTAGTTTGTCATTGAGATTTCTGTTACTCCAATGGATTGTAGCCTTGTCATTTGGAAGGTAGTCTATTGTCGAGAATTTTTTATTCCAGTGGATGGTAGCCTTGTCATTATGGAAGGTAGTCTGTTGTCGAGATATTTGTTATTCCAATGGATGGTAGCCTAGTCATTATGGAAGGTAGACTTTTGTCGAGATTTTTGTTACTCCAATGGATGGTAGACTTGTCATTATGGAAGGTAGTTTTTTGTCGAGATTTTTGTTACTCCAATGGATGGTAGCCTTGTCATTATTGAAGGTACTCTGTTGTCGATATCTCTGTTACTCTAATTGATGATAGCCTTGGCATTATGGAAGGTAGTCCATTGTCGAGATTTTTGTTACTCCAATGGATGGTAGCCTTGTCATTATAGAAGGTAGTCTTTTGTCGAGATTTTTGATATTCCAATGGATGGTAGCCTTGTCATTATGGAAGGTAGTCGGTCTTTGAGATTTCTGTTACTCGAATGGATGGTAGCCTTGTCATTATGGAAGGTAGTCTGTTGTTCATATTTTTGTTACTATAATGGATGGTAGCCTTATCATTATGGAAGGTAGTCTATTGTCTAGATTTTTGTTATTTCAATGGATGGTAGCCTTGTCATTATGGAAGGTAGTCGGTCGTTGAGATTTCTGCTACTCCAATGGATGGTAGCCTTGTCATTATGGAAGTTAGTTTTTTGTTCATATTTTTGTTACTCCAATGGATGATAGCCTTGTCATTATGGAAGGTAGTCTGTTGTCGAGATTTTTGATACTCCAATTAGTGGTAGCCTTATAATTATGGAAGGTAGTCTGTTGTCGAGATTTTTGTTACTCCAATGGATGGTAGCCTTGTCATTATGGAAGGTATTCGATCATTTAGATTTCTGTAACTCCAATGGATGGTAGCGTTGTCATTATGGAAGGTAGTCTGTTTTTCAGATTTTGGTTACTCCAATGGATGATAGCCTCGTCATTATGGAAGGTAGTCTGTTGTCGAGATTTTTTATACTCCAATGGATGTTAGCCTAGTAATTATGGAAGGTATTTTGTTGTCGAGATTTAGGTTACTCCAATGGATGGTAGCCATGTCATTATGGAAGGTAGTTTGTCGTTGATATTTCTGTTACTCCAATGGATTGTAGCCTTGTCATTATGGAAGGTAGTGTGTTATACAAAATTTTGTTACTCCAATGGATTGTAGCCTTGTCATTATGGAAGGTAGTCTATTGTCGAGAATTTTTTATTCCAGTGGATGGTAGCCTTGTCATTATGGAAGGTAGTCTGTTGTCGATATTTTTGTTACTCCAATGGATGGTAGGCTTGTCATTATAGAAGGTAGTCTTTTGTCGAGATTTTTGATATTCCAATGATGGTAGCCTTGTCATTATGGAAGGTAGTCGGTCTTTGAGATTTCTGTTACTCAAATGGATGGTAGCCTTTTCATTATGGAAGGTAGTCTATTGTTCAGATTTTTGTTACTCCAATGGATGGTAGCCTTGTCATTATGGAAAGTAGTCTATTGTCTATATTTTTGTTATTTCAATGGATGGTATACTTGACATTATGGAAGGTAGTCGGTCGTTGAGATTTCTGCTACTCCAATGGATAGTAGCCTTGTCATTATGGAAGTTAGTTTTTTGTTCATATTTTTGTTACTCCAATGGATGTTAGCCTCGTAATTATGGAAGGTATTCTGTTGTCGAGATTTAGGTTACTCCAATGGATGGTAGCAATGACATTATTGAAGGTAGTTTGTCGTTGAGATTTCTGTTACTCCAATGGATTGTAGCCTTGTCATTTGGAAGGTAGTCTATTGTCGAGAATTTTTTATTCCAGTGGATGGTAGCCTTGTCATTATGGAAGGTAGTCTGTTGTCGAGATATTTGTTATTCAAATGGATGGTAGCCTAGTCATTATGGAAGGTAGACTTTTGTCGAGATTTTTGTTACTCCAATGGATGGTAGACTTGTCATTATGGAAGGTAGTTTTTTGTCGAGATTTTTGTTACTCCAATGGATGGTAGCCTTGTCATTATTGAAGGTACTCTGTTGTCGATATCTCTGTTACTCTAATTGATGATAGCCTTGGCATTATGGAAGGTAGTCCATTGTCGAGATTTTTGTTACTCCAATGGATGGTAGCCTTGTCATTATAGAAGGTAGTCTTTTGTCGAGATTTTTGATATTCCAATGGATGGTAGCCTTGTCATTATGGAAGGTAGTCGGTCTTTGAGATTTCTGTTACTCGAATGGATGGTAGCCTTGTCATTATGGAAGGTAGTCTGTTGTTCATATTTTTGTTACTCAAATGGATGGTAGCCTTATCATTATGGAAGGTAGTCTATTGTCTAGATTTTTGTTATTTCAATGGATGGTAGCCTTGTCATTATCGAAGGTAGTCGGTCGTTGAGATTTCTGCTACTCCAATGGATGGTAGCCTTGTCATTATGGAAGTTAGTTTTTTGTTCATATTTTTGTTACTCCAATGGATGATAGCCTTGTCATTATGGAAGGTAGTCTGTTGTCGAGATTTTTGATACTCCAATTGGTGGTAGCCTTATAATTATTGAAGGTAGTCTGTTGTCGAGATTTTTGTTACTCCAATGGATGGTAGCCTTGTCATTATGGAAGGTAGTCGATCATTGAGATTTCTGTAACTCCAATGGATGGTAGCCTTGTCATTATGGAAGGTAGTCTGTTGTTCAGATTTTGGTTACTCCAATGGATGATAGCCTCGTCATTATGGAAGGTAGTCTATTGTCGAGATTTTTGATACTCCAATGGATGTTAGCCTTGTAATTATGGAAGGTATTCTGTTGTCGAGATTTAGGTTACTCCAATAGATGGTAGCAATGTCATTATGGAAAGTAGTTTGTCGTTGAGATTTCTGTTACTCCAATGGATTGTAGCCTTGTCATTTGGAAGGTAGTCTATTGTTGAGAATTTTTTATTCCAGTGGATGGTAGCCTTGTCATTATGGAAGGTAGTCTGTTGTCGAGATATTTGTTATTCCAATGGATGGTAGCCTAGTCATTATGGAAGGTAGACTTTTGTCGAGATTTTTGTTACTCCAATGGATGGTAGACTTGTCATTATGGAAGGTAGTTTTTTGTCGAGATTTTTGTTCCTCCAATGGATGGTAGCCTTGTCATTATTGAAGGTACTCTGTTGTCGATATCTCTATTACTCTAATTGATGATAGCCTTGGCATTATGGAAGGTAGTCCATTGTCGAGATTTTTGTTACTCCAATGGATGGTAGCCTTGTCATTATAGAAGGTAGTCTTTTGTCGAGATTTTTGATATTCCAATGGATGGTAGCCTTGTCATTATGGAAGGTAGTCGGTCTTTGAGATTTCTGTTACTCGAATGGATGGTAGCCTTGTCATTATGGAAGGTAGTCTGTTGTTCATATTTTTGTTACTCAAATGGATGGTAGCCTTATCATTATGGAAGGTAGTCTATTGTCTAGATTTTTGTTATTTCAATGGATGGTAGCCTTGTCATTATGGAAGGTAGTCGGTCGTTGAGATTTCTGCTACTCCAATGGATGGTAGCCTTGTCATTATGGAAGTTAGTTTTTTGTTCTTATTTTTGTTACTCCAATGGATGATAGCCTTGTCATTATGGAAGGTAGTCTGTTGTCGAGATTTTTGATACTCCAATTGGTGGTAGCCTTATAATTATGGAAGGTAGTCTGTTGTCGAGATTTTTGTTACTCCAATGGATGGTAGCCTTGTCATTATGGAAGGTAGTCGATCATTGAGATTTCTGTAACTCCAATGGATGGTAGCCTTGTCATTATGGAAGGTAGTCTGTTGTTTAGATTTTGGTTACTCCAATGGATGATAGCCTCGTCATTATGGAAGGTAGTCTATTGTCGAGATTTTTGATACCCCAATGGATGTTAGCCTTGTAATTATGGAAGGTATTCTGTTGTCGAGATTTAGGTTACTCCAATGGATGGTAGCAATGTCATTATGGAAAGTAGTTTGTCGTTGAGATTTCTGTTACTCCAATGGATTGTAGCCTTGTTATTTGGATGGTAGTCTGTTGTCGAGAATTTTTTATTCCAGTGGATGGTAGCCTTGTCATTATGGAAGGTAGTCTGTTGTCGAGATATTTTTTATTCCAATGGATGGTAGCCTAGTCATTATGGAAGGTAGACTTTTGTCGAGATTTTTGTTACTCCAATGGATGGTAGACTTGTCATTATGGAAGGTAGTTTTTTGTCGAGATCTTTGTTACTCCAATGGATGGTAGCCTTGTCATTATTGAAGGTAGTCTGTTGTAGATATCTCTGTTACTTCAATGGATGATAGCCTTGTCATTATGGAAAGTAGTCTGTTGTCGAGATTTTTGTTAATCCAATGGATGGTAGGCTTGTCATTATAGAAGGTAGTCTTTTGTCTAGATTTTTGATATTCCAATGATGGTAGCCTTGTCATTATGGAAGGTAGTCGGTCTTTGAGATTTCTGTTACTCGAATGGATGGTAGCCTTGTCATTATGGAAGGTAGTCTGTTGTTCATATTTTTGTTACTCAAATGGATGGTAGCCTTATCATTATGGAAGGTAGTCTATTGTCTAGATTTTTGTTATTTCAATGGATGGTAGCCTTGTCATTATGGAAGGTAGTCGGTCGTTGAGATTTCTGCTACTCCAATGGATGGTAGCCTTGTCATTATGGAAGTTAGTTTTTTGTTCATATTTTTGTTACTCCAATGGATGATAGCCTTGTCATTATGGAAGGTAGTCTGTTGTCGAGATTTTTGATACTCCAATTGGTGGTAGCCTTATAATTATGGAAGGTAGTCTGTTGTCGAGATTTTTGTTACTCCAATGGATGGTAGCCTTGTCATTATGGAAGGTAGTCGATCATTGAGATTTCTGTAACTCCAATGGATGGTAGCCTTGTCATTATGGAAGGTAGTCTGTTGTTTAGATTTTGGTTACTCCAATGGATGATAGCCTCGTCATTATGGAAGGTAGTCTATTGTCGAGATTTTTGATACTCCAATGGATGTTAGCCTTGTAATTATGGAAGGTATTCTGTTGTCGAGATTTAGGTTACTCCAATGGATGGTAGCAATGTCATTATGGAAAGTAGTTTGTCGTTGAGATTTATGTTACTCCAATGGATTGTAGCCTTGTTATTTGGATGGTAGTCTGTTGTCGAGAATTTTTTATTCCAGTGGATGGTAGCCTTGTCATTATGGAAGGTAGTCTGTTGTCGAGATATTTGTTATTCCAATGGATGGTAGCCTAGTCATTATGGAAGGTAGACTTTTTTCGAGATTTTTGTTACTCCAATGGATGGTAGACTTGTCATTATGGAAGGTAGTTTTTTGTCGAGATCTTTGTTACTCCAATGGATGGTAGCCTTGTCATTATTGAAGGTAGTCTGTTGTAGATATCTCTGTTACTTCAATGGATGGTAGGCTTGTCATTATAGAAGGTAGTCTTTTGTCTAGATTTTTGATATTCCAATGATGGTAGCCTTGTCATTATGGAAGGTAGTCGGTCTTTGAGATTTCTGTTACTCAAATGGATGGTAGCCTTTTCATTATGGAAGGTAGTCTGTTGTTCATATTTTTGTTACTCCAATGGATGGTAGCCTTGCCATTATGGAAGGTAGTCTATTGTCTATATTTTTGTTATTTCAATGGATGGTAGCCTTGTCATTATGGAAGGTAGTCGATCGTTGAAATTTCGGCTACTCCAATGGATGGTAGCCTTGTCATTATGGAAGTTAGTTTTTTGTTCATATTTTTGTTACTCCAATGGATGATAGCCTTGTCATTATGGAAGGTAGTCTGTTGTCGAGATTTTTGATACTCCAATTGGTGGTAGCCTTGTAATTATGGAAGGTAGTCTGTTGTCGAGATTTTTGTTACTCCAATGGACGGTAGCCTTGTCATTATGGAAGGTATTCGATCATTTAGATTTCTATAACTCCAATGGATGGTAGCGTTGTCATTATCGAAGGTAGTCTGTTGTTCAGATTTTGGTTACTCCAATGGATGATAGCGTCGTCATTATGGAAGGTAGTCTGTTGTCGAGATTTTTTATACTCCAATGGATGTTAGCCTAGTAATTATGGAAGGTATTTTGTTGTCGAGATTTAGGTTACTCCAATGGATGGTAGCCATGTCATTATGGAAGGTAGTTTGTCGTTGATATTTCTGTTACTCCAGTGGATTGTAGCCTTGTCATTATGGAAGGTAGTGTGTTGTACAAAATTTTGTTACTCCAATGGATTGTAGCCTTGTCATTATGGAAGGTAGTCTATTGTCGAGAATTTTTTATTCCAGTGGATGGTAGCCTTGTCATTATGGAAGGTAGTCTGTTGTCGATATTTTTGTTACTCCAATGGATGGTAGGCTTGTCATTATAGAAGGTAGTCTTTTGTCGAGATTTTTGATATTCCAATGATGGTAGCCTTGTCATTATGGAAGGTAGTCGGTCTTTGAGATTTCTGTTACTCAAATGGATGGTAGCCTTTTCATTATGGAAGGTAGTCTGTTGTTCAGATTTTTGTTACTCCAATGGATGGTAGCCTTGTCATTATGGAAAGTAGTCTATTGTCTATATTTTTGTTATTTCAATGGATGGTATCCTTGTCATTATGGAAGGTAGTCGGTCGTTGAGATTTCTGCTACTCCAATGGATGGTAGCCTTGTCATTATGGAAGTTAGTTTTTTGTTCATATTTTTGTTACTCCAATGGATGATAGCCTTGTCATTATGGAAGGTAGTCTGTTGTCGAGATTTTTGATACTCCAATTGGTGGTAGCCTTGTAATTATGGAACGTAGTCTATTGTCGAGATTTTTGTTACTCCAATGGATGGTAGCCTTGTCATTATGGAAGGTATTCGATCATTTAGATTTCTGTAACTCCAATGGATGGTAGCGTTGTCATTATGGAAGGTAGTCTGTTATTCAGATTTTGGTTACTCCAATGGATGATAGCCTCGTCATTATGGAAGGTAGTCTATTGTCGAGATTTTTTATACTCCAATGGATGTTAGCCTTGTAATTATGGAAGGTATTTTGTTGTCGAGATTTAGGTTACTCCAATGGATGGTAGCCATGTCATTATGGAAGGTAGTTTGTCGTTGATATTTCTGTTACTCCAATGGATTATAGCCTTGTCATTATGGAAGGTAGTGTGTTGTACAAAATTTTGTTACTCCGATGGATTGTAGCCTTCTCATTATGGAAGGTAGTCTATTGTCGAGAATTTTTTATTCCAGTGGATGGTAGCCTTGTAATTATGTAAGGTAGTCTGTTGTCGAGATTTTTGTTACTCCGATGGATGGTAGCCTTGTCATTATGGAAGGTATTCGATCATTTAGATTTCTGTAACTCCAATGGATGGTAGCGTTGTCATTATGGAAGGTAGTCTGTTGTTCAGATTTTGGTTACTCCAATGGATGATAGCCTCGTCATTATGGAAGGTAGTCTGTTGTCGAGATTTTTTATACTCCAATGGATGTTAGCCTAGTAATTATGGAAGGTATTTTGTTGTCGAGATTTAGGTTACTCCAATGGATGGTAGCCATGTCATTATGGAAGGTAGTTTGTCGTTGATATTTCTGTTACTCCAATGGATTGTAGCCTTGTCATTATGGAAGGTAGTGTGTTGTACAAAATTTTGTTACTCCAATGGATTGTAGCCTTGTCATTATGGAAGGTAGTCTATTGTCGAGAATTTTTTATTCCAGTGGATGGTAGCCTTGTCATTATGGAAGGTAGTCTGTTGTCGATATTTTTGTTACTCCAATGGATGGTAGGCTTGTCATTATAGAAGGTAGTCTTTTGTCGAGATATTTGATATTCTAATGATGGTAGCCTTGTCATTATGGAAGGTAGTCGGTCTTTGAGATTTCTGTTACTCAAATGGATGGTAGCCTTTTCATTATGGAAGGTAGTCTGTTGTTCAGATTTTTGTTACTCCAATGGATGGTAGCCTTGTCATTATGGAAAGTAGTCTATTGTCTATATTTTTGTTATTTCAATGGATGGTAGCCTTGTCATTATGGAAGGTAGTCGGTCGTTGAGATTTCTTCTACTCCAATGGATGGTAGCCTTGTCATTATGGAAGTTAGTTTTTTGTTCATATTTTTGTTACTCCAATGGATGATAGCCTTGTCATTATGGAAGGTAGTCTGTTGTCGAGATTTTTGATACTCCAATTGGTGGTAGCCTTGTAATTATGGAAGGTAGTCTATTGTCGAGATTTTTGTTACTCCAATGGATGGTATGCTTGTCATTATGGAAGGTATTCGATCATTTAGATTTCTGTAACTCCAATGGATGGTAGCGTTGTCATTATGGAAGGTAGTCTGTTGTTCAGATTTTGGTTACTCCAATGGATGATAGCCTTGTCCTTATGGAAGGTAGTCTGTTGTCGAGATTTTTTATACTCCAATGGATGTTAGCCTTGTAATTATGGAAGGTATTCTGTTGTCGAGATTTAGGTTACTCCAATGGATGGTAGCCATGTCATTATGGAAGGTAGTTTGTCGTTGATATTTCTGTTACTCCAATGGATTGTAGCGTTGTCATTATGGAAGGTAGTGTGTTGTACAAAATTTTGTTACTCCAATGGATTGTAGCCTTGTCATTATGGAAGGTAGTCTATTGTCGAGATTTTTTATTCCAGTGGATGGTAGCCTTGTCATTATGGAAGGTAGTCTGTTGTCGAGATTTTTGTTACTCCAATGGATGGTAGGCTTGTCATTATAGAAGGTAGTCTTTTGTCGAGATTTTTGATATTCCAATGATGGCAGCCTTGTCATTATGGAAGGTAGTCGGTTTTTGAGATTTCTGTTACTCAAATGGATGGTAGCCTTTTCATTATGGAAGGTAGTCTGTTGTTCAGATTTTTGTTACTCCAATGGATGGTAGCCTTGTCATTATGGAAGGTAGTCTATTGTGTATATTTTTGTTATTTCAATGGATGGTAGCCTTGTCATTATGGAAGGTAGTCGATCGTTGAGATTTCTGCTAATCCAATGGATGGTAGCCTTGTCATTATGGAAGTTAGTTTTTTGTTCATATTTTTGTTACTCCAATGGATGATAGCCTTGTCATTATGGAAGGTAGTCTGTTGTCTAGATTTTTTATACTCCAATTGGTGGTAGTCTTGTAATTATAGAAGGTAGTCTGTTGTCGAGATTTTTGTTACTCCAATGGATGGTAGCCTTGTCATTATGGAAGGTATTCGATCATTTAGATTTCTGTAACACCAATGGATGGTAGCGTTGTCATTATGGAAGGTAGTCTGTTGTTCAGATTTTGGTTACTCCAATGGATGATAGCCTCGTCATTATGGAAGGTAGTCTGTTGTCGAGATTTTTTATACTCCAATGGATGTTAGCCTTGTAATTATGGAAGGTATTCTGTTGTCGAGATTTAGGTTACTCCAATGGATGGTAGCCATGTCATTATGGAAGGTAGTTTGTCGTTGATATTTCTGTTACTCCAATGGATTGTAGCCTTGTCATTATGGAAGGTTGTGTGTTGTACAAAATTTTGTTACTCCAATGGATTGTAGCCTTGTCATTATGGCAAGTAGTCTATTGTCGAGAATTTTTTATTCCAGTGGATGGTAGCCTTGTCATTATGGAAGGTAGTCTGTTGTCGATATTTTTGTTACTCCAATGGATGGTAGGCTTGTCATTATAGAAGGTAGTCTTTTGTCGAGATTTTTTATATTCCAATGATGGTAGCCTTGTCATTATGGAAGGTAGTCGGTCTTTGAGATTTCTGTTACTCAAATGGATGGTAGCCTTTTCATTATGGAAGGTAGTCTGTTGTTCAGATTTTTGTTACTCCAATGGATGGTAGCCTTGTCATTATGAAAAGTAGTCTAGTGTCTATATTTTGGTTATTTCAATGGATGGTAGCCTTGTCATTATGGAAGGTAGTCGGTCGTTGAGATTTCTTCTACTCCAATGGATGGTAGCCTTGTCATTATGGAAGTTAGTTTTTTGTTCATATTTTTGTTACTCCAATGGATGATAGCCTTGTCATTATGGAAGGTAGTCTGTTGTCGAGATTTTTGATACTCCAATTGGTGGTAGCCTTGTAATTATGGAAGGTAGTCTATTGTCGAGATTTTTGTTACTCCAATGGATGGTATGCTTGTCATTATGGAAGGTATTCGATCATTTAGATTTCTGTAACTCCAATGGATGGTAGCATTGTCATTATGGAAGGTAGTCTGTTGTTCAGATTTTGGTTACTCCAATGGATGATAGCCTTGTCCTTATGGAAGGTAGTCTGTTGTCGAGATTTTTTATACTCCAATGGATGTTAGCCTTGTAATTATGGAAGGTATTCTGTTGTCGAGATTTAGGTTACTCCAATGGATGGTAGCCATGTCATTATGGAAGGTAGTTTGTCGTTGATATTTCTGTTACTCCAATGGATTGTAGCCTTGTCATTATGGAAGGTAGTGTGTTGTACAAAATTTTGTTACTCCAATGGATTGTAGCCTTGTCATTATGGAAGGTAGTCTATTGTCGAGATTTTTTATTCCAGTGGATGGTAGCCTTGTCATTATGGAAGGTAGTCTGTTGTCGAGATTTTTGTTACTCCAATGGATGGTAGGCTTGTCATTATAGAAGGTAGTCTTTTGTCGAGATTTTTGATATTCCAATGATGGCAGCCTTGTCATTATGGAAGGTAGTCGGTTTTTGAGATTTCTGTTACTCAAATGGATGGTAGCCTTTTCATTATGGAAGGTAGTCTGTTGTTCAGATTTTTGTTACTCCAATGGATGGTAGCCTTGTCATTATGGAAGGTAGTCTATTGTGTATATTTTTGTTATTTCAATGGATGGTAGCCTTGTCATTATGGAAGGTAGTCGATCGTTGAGATTTCTGCTAATCCAATGGATGGTAGCCTTGTCATTATGGAAGTTAGTTTTTTGTTCATATTTTTGTTACTCCAATGGATGATAGCCTTGTCATTATGGAAGGTAGTCTGTTGTCTAGATTTTTTATACTCCAATTGGTGGTAGTCTTGTAATTATAGAAGGTAGTCTGTTGTCGAGATTTTTGTTACTCCAATGGATGGTAGCCTTGTCATTATGGAAGGTATTCGATCATTTAGATTTCTGTAACACCAATGGATGGTAGCGTTGTCATTATGGAAGGTAGTCTGTTGTTCAGATTTTGGTTACTCCAATGGATGATAGCCTCGTCATTATGGAAGGTAGTCTGTTGTCGAGATTTTTTATACTCCAATGGATGTTAGCCTTGTAATTATGGAAGGTATTCTGTTGTCGAGATTTAGGTTACTCCAATGGATGGTAGCCATGTCATTATGGAAGGTAGTTTGTCGTTGATATTTCTGTTACTCCAATGGATTGTAGCCTTGTCATTATGGAAGGTTGTGTGTTGTACAAAATTTTGTTACTCCAATGGATTGTAGCCTTGTCATTATGGCAGGTAGTCTATTGTCGAGAATTTTTTATTCGAGTGGATGGTAGCCTTGTCATTATGGAAGGTAGTCTGTTGTCGATATTTTTGTTACTCCAATGGATGGTAGGCTTGTCATTATAGAAGGTAGTCTTTTGTCGAGATTTTTGATATTCCAATGATGGTAGCCTTGTCATTATGGAAGGTAGTCGGTCTTTGAGATTTCTGTTACTCAAATGGATGGTAGCCTTTTCATTATGGAAGGTAGTCTGTTGTTCAGATTTTTGTTACTCCAATGGATGGTAGCCTTGTCATTATGGAAAGTAGTCTATTGTCTATATTTTGGTTATTTCAGTGGATGGTAGCCTTGTCATTATGGAAGGTAGTTGGTCGTTGAGATTTCTGCTACTCCAATGGATGGTAGCCTTGTCATTATGGAAGTTAGTTTTTTGTTCATATTTTTGTTACTCCAATGGATGATAGCCTTGTCATTATGGAAGGTAGTCTGTTGTCGAGATTTTTGATACTCCAATTGGTGGTAGCCTTGTAATTATAGAAGGTAGTCTGTTGTCGAGATTTTTGTTACTCCAATGGATGGTAGCCTTGTCATTATGGAAGGTATTCGATCATTTAGATTTCTGTAACTCCAATGGATGGTAGCGTTGTCATTATGGAAGGTAGTCTGTTGTTCAGATTTTGGTTACTCCAATGGATGATAGCCTCGTCATTATGGAAGGTAGTCTGTTGTCGAGATTTTTTATACTCCAATGGATGTTAGCCTTGTAATTATGGAAGGTATTATGTTGTCGAGATTTAGGTTACTCCAATGGATGGTAGCCATGTCATTATGGAAGGTAGTTTGTCGTTGATATTTCTGTTACTCCAATGGATTGTAGCGTTGTCATTATGGAAGGTAGTGTGTTGTACAAAACTTTGTTACTCCAATGGATTGTAGCCTTGTCATTATGGCAGGTAGTCTATTGTCGAGAATTTTTTATTCCATTGGATGGTAGCCTTGTCATTATGGAAGGTAGTCTGTTGTCGATATTTTTGTTACTACAATGGATGGTAGGCTTGTCATTATAGAAGGTAGTCTTTTGTCGAGATTTTTGATATTCCAATGATGGCAGCCTTGTCATTATGGAAGGTAGTCGGTCTTTGAGATTTCTGTTACTCAAATGGATGGTAGCCTTTTCATTATGGAAGGTAGTCTATTGTGTATATTTTTGTTATTTCAATGGATGGTAGCCTTGTCATTATGGAAGGTAGTCGATCGTTGAGATTTCTGCTAATCCAATGGATGGTAGCCTTGTCATTATGGAAGTTAGTTTTTTGTTCATATTTTTGTTACTCCAATGGATGATAGCCTTGTCATTATGGAAGGTAGTCTGTTGTCGAGATTTTTGATACTCCAATTTGTGGTAGTCTTGTAATTATAGAAGGTTGTCTGTTGTCGAGATTTTTGTTACTCCAATGGATGGTAGCCTTGTCATTATGGAAGGTATTCGATCATTTAGATTTCTGTAACTCCAATGGATGGTAGCGTTGTCATTATGGAAGGTAGTCTGTTGTTCAGATTTTGGTTACTCCAATGGATGATAGCCTCGTCATTATGGAAGGTAGTCTGTTGTCGAGATTTTTTATACTCCAATGGATGTTAGCCTTGTAATTATGGAAGGTATTCTGTTGTCGAGATTTAGGTTACTCCAATGGATGGTAGCCATGTCATTATGGAAGGTAGTTTGTCGTTGATATTTCTGTTACTCCAATGGATTGTAGCCTTGTCATTATGGAAGGTTGTGTGTTGTACAAAATTTTGTTACTCCAATGGATTGTAGCCTTGTCATTATGGCAGGTAGTCTATTGTCGAGAATTTTTTATTCCAGTGGATGGTAGCCTTGTCATTATGGAAGGTAGTCTGTTGTCGATATTTTTGTTACTCCAATGGATGGTAGGCTTGTCATTATAGAAGGTAGTCTTTTGTCGAGATTTTTGATATTCCAATGATGGTAGCCTTGTCATTATGGAAGGTAGTCGGTCTTTGAGATTTCTGTTACTCAAATGGATGGTAGCCTTTTCATTATGGAAGGTAGTCTGTTGTTCAGATTTTTGTTACTCCAATGGATGGTAGCCTTGTCATTATGGAAAGTAGTCTATTGTCTATATTTTGGTTATTTCAGTGGATGGTAGCCTTGTCATTATGGAAGGTAGTTGGTCGTTGAGATTTCTGCTACTCCAATGGATGGTAGCCTTGTCATTATGGAAGTTAGTTTTTTGTTCATATTTTTGTTACTCCAATGGATGATAGCCTTGTCATTATGGAAGGTAGTCTGTTGTCGAGATTTTTGATACTCCAATTGGTGGTAGCCTTGTAATTATAGAAGGTAGTCTGTTGTCGAGATTTTTGTTACTCCAATGGATGGTAGCCTTGTCATTATGGAAGGTATTCGATCATTTAGATTTCTGTAACTCCAATGGATGGTAGCGTTGTCATTATGGAAGGTAGTCTGTTGTTCAAATTTTGGTTACTCCAATGGATGATAGCCGCGTCATTATGGAAGGTAGTCTGTTGTCGAGATTTTTTATACTCCAATGGATGTTAGCCTTGTAATTATGGAAGGTATTATGTTGTCGAGATTTAGGTTACTCCAATGGATGGTAGCCATGTCATTATGGAAGGTAGTTTGTCGTTGATATTTCTGTTACTCCAATGGATTGTAGCCTTGTCATTATGGAAGGTAGTGTGTTGTACAAAACTTTGTTACTCCAATGGATTGTAGCCTTGTCATTATGGCAGGTAGTCTATTGTCGAGAATTTTTTATTCCATTGGATGGTAGCCTTGTCATTATGGAAGGTAGTCTGTTGTCGATATTTTTGTTACTACAATGGATGGTAGGCTTGTCATTATAGAAGGTAGTCTTTTGTCGAGATTTTTGATATTCCAATGATGGTAGCCTTGTCATTATGGAAGGTAGTCGGTCTTTGAGATTTCTGTTACTCAAATGGATGGTAGCCTTTTCATTATGGAAGGTAGTCTGTTGTTCAGATTTTTGTTACTCCAATGGATGGTAGCCTTGTCATTATGGAAAGTAGTCTATTGTCTATATTTTGGTTATTTCAGTGGATGGTAGCCTTGTCATTATGGAAGTTAGTTTTTTGTTCATATTTTTGTTACTCCAATGGATGATAGCCTTGTCATTATGGAAGGTAGTCTGTTGTCAAGATTTTTGATACTCCAATTGGTGGTAGCCTTGTAATTATAGAAGGTAGTCTGTTGTCGAGATTTTTGTTACTCCAATGGATGGTAGCCTTGTCATTATGGAAGGTAGTCTGTTGTCAAGATTTTTGATACTCCAATTGGTGGTAGCCTTGTAATTATAGAAGGTAGTCTGTTGTCGAGATTTTTGTTACTCCAATGGATGGTAGCCTTGTCATTATGGAAGGTATTCGATCATTTAGATTTCTGTAACTCCAATGGATGGTAGCGTTGTCATTATGGAAGGTAGTCTGTTGTTCAGATTTTGGTTACTCCAATGGATGATAGCCTCGTCATTATGGAAGGTAGTCTGTTGTCGAGATTTTTTATACTCCAATGGATGTTAGCCTTGTAATTATGGAAGGTATTATGTTGTCGAGATTTAGGTTACTCCAATGGATGGTAGCCATGTCATTATGGAAGGTAGTTTGTCGTTGATATTTCTGTTACTCCAATGGATTGTAGCCTTGTCATTATGGAAGGTAGTGTGTTGTACAAAATTTTGTTACTCCAATGGATTGTAGCCTTGTCATTATGGCAGGTAGTCTATTGTCGAGAATTTTTTATTCCATTGGATGGTAGCCTTGTCATTATGGAAGGTAGTCTGTTGTCGATATTTTTGTTACTACAATGGATGGTAGGCTTGTCATTATAGAAGGTAGTCTTTTGTCGAGATTTTTGATATTCCAATGATGGCAGCCTTGTCATTATGGAAGGTAGTCGGTCTTTGAGATTTCTGTTACTCAAATGGATGGTAGCCTTTTCATTATGGAAGGTAGTCTGTTGTTCAGATTTTTGTTACTCCAATGGATGGTAGCCTTGTCATTATGGAAGGTAGTCTATTGTGTATATTTTTGTTATTTCAATGGATGGTAGCCTTGTCATTATAGAAGGTAGTCGATCGTTGAGATTTCTGCTAATCCAATGGATGGTAGCCTTGTCATTATGGAAGTTAGTTTTTTGTTCATATTTTTGTTACTCCAATGGATGATAGCCTTGTCATTATGGAAGGTAGTCTGTTGTCGAGATTTTTGATACTCCAATTGGTGGTAGCCTTGTAATTATAGAAGGTAGTCTGTTGTCGAGATTTTTGTTACTCCAATGGATGGTAGCCTTGTCATTATGGAAGGTATTCGATCATTTAGATTTCTGTAACTCCAATGGATGGTAGCGTTGTCATTATGGAAGGTAGTCTGTTGTTCAGATTTTGGTTACTCCAATGGATGATAGCCTCGTCATTATGGAAGGTAGTCTGTTGTCGAGATTTTTTATACTCCAATGGATGTTAGCCTTGTAATTATGGAAGGTATTCTGTTGTCGAGATTTAGGTTACTCCAATGGATGGTAGCCATGTCATTATGGAAGGTAGTTTGTCGTTGATATTTCTGTTACTCCAATGGATTGTAGCCTTG
The DNA here is from genome assembly GCA_948472305.1 of Vicia faba. NCBI lineage: Eukaryota > Viridiplantae > Streptophyta > Magnoliopsida > Fabales > Fabaceae > Vicia > Vicia faba. Next base: position 561,670,007 of record OX451739.1, read on the forward strand.
TCATTATGGAAGGTAGTGTGTTGTACAAAATTTTGTTACTCCAATGGATTGTAGCCTTGTCATTATGGCAGGTAGTCTATTGTCGAGAATTTTTTATTCCATTGGATGGTAGCCTTGTCATTATGGAAGGTAGTCTGTTGTCGATATTTTTGTTACTACAATGGATGGTAGGCTTGTCATTATAGAAGGTAGTCTTTTGTCGAGATTTTTGATATTCCAATGATGGCAGCCTTGTCATTATGGAAGGTAGTCGGTCTTTGAGATTTCTGTTACTCAAATGGATGGTAGCCTTTTCATTATGGAAGGTAGTCTGTTGTTCAGATTTTTGTTACTCCAATGGATGGTAGCCTTGTCATTATGGAAGGTAGTCTATTGTGTATATTTTTTTTATTTCAATGGATGGTAGCCTTGTCATTATGGAAGGTAGTCGATCGTTGAGATTTCTGCTAATCCAATGGATGGTAGCCTTGTCATTATGGAAGTTAGTTTTTTGTTCATATTTTTGTTACTCCAATGGATGATAGCCTTGTCATTATGGAAGGTAGTCTGTTGTCGAGATTTTTGATACTCCAATTGGTGGTAGTCTTGTAATTATAGAAGGTAGTCTGTTGTCGAGATTTTTGTTACTCCAATGGATGGTAGCCTTGTCATTATGGAAGGTATTCGATCATTTAGATTTCTGTAACTCCAATGGATGGTAGCGTTGTCATTATGGAAGGTAGTCTGTTATTCAGATTTTGGTTACTCCAATGGATGATAGCCTCGTCATTATGGAAGGTAGTCTGTTGTCGAGATTTTTTATACTCCAATGGATGTTAGCCTTGTAATTATGGAAGGTATTCTGTTGTCGAGATTTAGGTTACTCCAATGGATGGTAGCCATGTCATTATGGAAGGTAGTTTGTCGTTGATATTTCTGTTACTCCAATGGATTGTAGCCTTGTCATTATGGAAGGTTGTGTGTTGTACAAAATTTTGTTACTCCAATGGATTGTAGCCTTGTCATTATGGCAGGTAGTCTATTGTCGAGAATTTTTTATTCCAGTGGATGGTAGCCTTGTCATTATGGAAGGTAGTCTGTTGTCGATATTTTTGTTACTACAATGGATGGTAGGCTTGTCATTATAGAAGGTAGTCTTTTGTCGAGATTTTTGATATTCCAATGATGGTAGCCTTGTCATTATGGAAGGTAGTCGGTCTTTGAGATTTCTGTTACTCAAATGGATGGTAGCCTTTTCATTATGGAAGGTAGTCTGTTGTTCAGACTTTTATTACTCCAATGGATGGTAGCCTTGTCATTATGGAAAGTAGTCTATTGTCTATATTTTTGTTATTTCAGTGGATGGTAGCCTTGTCATTATGGAAAGTAGTTGGTCGTTGAGATTTCTGCTACTCCAATGGATGGTAGCCTTGTCATTATGGAAGTTAGTTTTTTGTTCATATTTTTGTTACTCCAATGGATGATAGCCTTGTCATTATGGAAGGTAGTATGTTGTCGAAATTTTTGATACTCCAATTGGTGGTAGCCTTATAATTATGGAAGGTAGTCTATTGTCGAGATTTTTGTTACTCCAATGGATGGTAGCCTTGTCATTATGGAAGGTATTCGATCATTTAGATTTCTGTAACTCCAATGGATGGTAGCGTTGTCATTATGGAAGGTAGTCTGTTGTTCAGATTTTGGTTACTCCAATGGATGATAGCCTCGTCATTATGGAAGGTAGTCTGTTGTCGAGATTTTTTATACTCCAATGGATGTTAGCCTTGTAATTATGGAAGGTATTCTGTTGTCGAGATTTAGGTTACTCCAATGGATGGTAGCCATGTCATTATGGAAGGTAGTTTGTCGTTGATATTTCTGTTACTCCAATGGATTGTAGCCTTGTCATTATGGAAGGTAATGTGTTGTACAAAATTTTTTTACTCCAATGGATTGTAGCCTTGTCATTATGGAAGGTAGTCTATTGTCGAGAATTTTTTATTCCAGCGGATGGTAGCCTTGTCATTATGGAAGGTAGTCTGTTGTCGAGATTTTTGTTACTCGAATGGATGGTAGGCTTGTCATTATAGAAGGTAGTCTTTTGTCGAGATTTTTGTTATTCCAATTATGGTAGCCTTGTCATTATGGAAAGTAGTCGGTCTTTGAGATTTCTGTTACTCAAATGGATGGTAGCCTTTTCATTATGGAAGGTAGTCTGTTGTTCAGATTTTTGTTACTCCAATGGATGGTAGCCTTGTCATTATGGAAGGTAGTCTATTGTTTATATTTTTGTTATTTCAATGGATGGAAGCCTTGTCATTATGGAAGGTAGTCGGTCGTTGAGATTTCTGCTACTCCAATGGATGGTATCCTTGTCATTATGGAAGTTAGTTTTTTGTTCATATTTTTGTTACTCCAATGGATGATAGCCTTGTCATTATGGAAGGTAGTCTGTTGTCGAGATTTTTGATACTCCAATTGGTGGTAGCCTTGTAATTATGGAAGGTAGTCTATTGTCGAGATTTTTGTTACTCCAATGGATGGTAACCTTGTCATTATGGAAGGTATTCGATCATTTAGATTTCTGTAACTCCAATGGATGGTAGCGTTGTCATTATGGAAGGTAGTCTGTTGTTCAGATTTTGGTTAGTCCAATGGATGATAGCCTCGTCATTATGGAAGGTAGTCTATTGTTGAGATTTTTTATACTCCAATGGATGTTAGCCTTGTAATTATGGAAGGTATTCTGTTGTCGAGATTTAGGTTACTCCAATGGATGGTAGCCATGTCATTATGGAAGGTAGTGTGTTGTACAAAATTTTGTTACTCCGACGGATTGTAGCCTTCTCATTATGGAAGGTAGTCTATTGTCGAGAATTTTTTATTCCAGTGGATGGTAGCCTTGTCATTATGGAAAGTAGTCTGTTGTCGAGATATTTGTTATTCTAATGGATGGGAGCCTTGTCATTATGGAAGGTAGACTTTTGTCGAGATTTTTGTTACTCCAATGGATGGTAGACTTGTCATTATGGAAGGTAGTTTTTTGTCGAGATTTTTGTTACTCCAATGGATGGTAGCCTTGTCATTATTGAAGGTAGTTTGTTGTAGATATCTCTGTTACTTCAAAAGATGATAGCCTTGTCATTATGGAAAGTAGTCTGTTGTCGAGATTTTTGTTACTCCAATGAATGGTAGCCTTGTCATTATAGAAGGTAGTCTTTTGTCGAGATTTTTGATATTCCAATTATGGTAGCCTTGTCATTATGGAAGGTAGTCGGTCTTTGAGATTTTTGTTACTCAAATGGATGGTAGCCTTGTCATTATGGAAGGTAGTCTATTGTCTAGATTTTTGTTATTTCAATGGATGGTAGCCTTGTCATTATGGAAGGTAGTCGGTCGTTGATATTTCTGCTACTCCACTGGATGGTAGCCTTGTCATTATGGAAGGTAGTTTGTTGTTGATATTTTTGTTACTCCAATGGATGATAGCCTTGTCATTATGGAAGGTAGTCTGTTGTCGAGATTTTTGATACTCCAATGGGTGGTAGCCATGTAATTATGGAAGTTAGTCTGTTGTCGAGATTTATGTTACTCTAATGGATGGTAGCCATGTCATTATGGAAGGTAGTTTATCGTTGAGATTTCTGTTACTCCAATGGAATGTAGCCTTGTCATTATGGAAGGTAGTCTGTTGTTCAGAATTTTGTTACTCCAATGGATTGTAGCCTTGTCATTATGGTAGGTAGTCTATTGTCAAGAATTTTTTATTCCATTGGATGGTAGCCTTGTCATTATGGAAGGTAGTCTGTTGTCGATATATTTGTTATTCCAATGGATGGTAACCTTGTCATTATGGAAGGTAGACTTTTGTCGAGATTTTTGTTACTCTAATGGATGGTAGCCTTGTCATTATTGAAGGTAGTCTGTTGTCGATATCTCTGTTACTCCAATCAATGATAGCCTTGTCATTATGGAAGGTAGTCTGTTGTCGAGATTTTTCTTACTCCAATGAATGGTAGCCTTGTCATTATAGAAGGTAGTCTTTTGTCGAGATTTTTGATATTCCAATGGATGGTAGCCTTGTCATTAAGGAAGGTAGTCGGTCTTTGAGATTTATGTTACTCAAATAGATGGTAGCCTTGTCATTATGGAAGGTAGTTTATTGTTTAGATTTTTGTTAGTCCAATGGATGGTAGCCTTGTCATTATGGAAGGTAGTCTATTGTCTAGATTTTTGTTATTTCAATGGATGTTAGCCTTGTCATTATGAAAGGTAGTCGGTCGTTGAGATTTCTGCTACTCCAATGGATGGTAGCCTTGTCATTATGGAAGTTAGTTTGTTGTTCATATTTTTGTTACTCCAATGGATGATAGCCTTGTCATTATGGAAGGTAGTCTGTTGTCGATATTTTTGATACTCCAATTGGTGGTAGCCTTGTAATTATGGAAGGTAGTCTGTTGTCGAGATTTTTTTTACTCCAATGGATGGTAACCTTGTCATTATGGAAGGTAGTCGATCATTGAGATTTCTGTAACTCCAATGGATGGTAGCCTTGTCATTATGGAAGGTAGTCTGTTGTTAAGATTTTTGTTACTCCAATGGATGATAGCCTCGTCATTATGGAAGGTAGTCTGTTGTCGAGATTTTTTATACTCCAATGGATGTTAGCCTTGTAATTATGGAAGGTATTCTGTTATCGATATTTAGGTTACTCCAATGGATGGTAGCCATGTCATTATGGAAGGTAGTTTGCCGTTGAGATTTCTGTTACTCCAATGGATTGTAGCCTTGTCATTATGGAAGGTAGTCTGTTGTTCAGAATTTTGTTACTCCAATGGATTGTTGCCTTGTCATTATGGAAGGTAGTCTATTGTCGAGATATTTGTTATTCCAATGGATGGTAGGCTTGTCATTATAGAAGGTAGACTTTTGTCGAGATTTTTGTTACTCCAATGGATGGTAGGCTTGTCATTATGGAAGGTAGTCTTTTGTCGAGATTTTTGTTACTCCAATGGATGGTAGCCTTGTCATTATGAAAGGTATTATGTTGTCGATATTTTTGTTTCCCCAACGGATGTAGCCTTGTCATTATGGAAGGTAGTCTGTTGTCGAGATTTTAGTTATTCCAATGGATGGTAACCTTGTTATTATGGAAGGTAGTATTTTGTCGAGATTTTTGTTACTCCAATGGATGGTAGCCTTGTCATTATTGAAGGTAGTATGTTGTCGATATCTCTCTTACTTCAATGGATGATAGCCTTGTCATTATGGAAGGTAGTCTATTCTCGAGATTTTTGTTACTCCAATGGATGGTAGCCTCGTCATTATGGAAGGTAGTCGGTCTTTGAGATTTCTGTTACTCAAATGGATGGTAGCCTTGTCATTATGGAAGGTAGTCTGTTGTCTAGATTTTTGTTATTTCAATGGATGGTAGCCTTGTCATTACGGAAGGTAGTCGGTCGTTGAGATTTCTGCTACTCCAATGGATGGTAGCCTTGTCATTATGGAAGTTAGTTTGTTGTTCATATTTTTGTTACTCCAATGGATGATAGCCTCGTCATTATTGAAGGTAGTCTGTTGTCGAGATTTTTGTTACTCCAATTGGTGGTAGCCTTGTAATTATGGAAGGTAGTCTGTTGTCGATATTTTTGTTACTCCAATGGATGGTAGCATTGTCAGTATGGAAGGTAGTCAATCGTTGAGATTTCTGTAACTCCAATGGATGGTAGCCTTGTCATTATGGAAGGTAGTCTGTTGTTCAGATATTTGTTACTCCAATGGATGATAGCCTCGTCATTATGGAAGGTAGTCTGTTGTCGAGATTTTTGATACTCCAATGGATGTTAGCCTTGTAATTATGGAAGGTAGTCTGTTTTCGAGATTTTTGTTACTCCAATGGATGGTAGCCTTGTCATTATGGAAGGTAGTCTGTTGTCGAGATTTTTGATACTCTAATGGATGTTAGCCTTGAAATTATGGAAGGTATTCTGTTGTCGATATTTAGGTTACTCCAATGGATGGTAGCCATGTCATTATGGAAGGTAGTTTGTCGTTGAGATTTCTGTTACTCCAATGGATTGTAGCCTTGTCATTATGGAAGGTAGTCTGTTGTTCAGAATTTTGTTACTCCAATGGATTGTAGCCTTGTCATTATGGAAGGTAGTCTATTGTCGAGATATTTGTTATTACAATGGATGGTAGCCTTGTCATTATGGAAGGTAGACTTTTGTCGAGATTTTTGTTACTCCAATGGATGGTAGCCTTGTCATTATGGAAGGTAGTTTTTTGTCGAGATTTTTGTTACTCCAATGGATGGCAGCCTTGTCATTATGGAAGGTAGTATGTTGTCGATATTTTTGTTACCCCAATGGATGTAGCCTTGTCATTATGGAAGGTAGTCTGTTGTCGAGATTTTAGTTATTCCAATGGATGGTAACCTTGTTATTATGGAAGGTAGTATTTTGTCGAGATTTTTGTTACTCCAATGGATGGTAGCCTTGTCATTATTGAAGGTAGTTTGTTGTCGATATCTCTGTTACTTCAATGGATGATAGCCTTGTCATTATGGAAGGTAGTCTGTTGTCGAGATTTTTGTTACTCCAATGGATGGTAGCCTTGTCATTATAGATGGTAGTCTTTTGTCGAGATTTTTGATATTCCAATGGATGGTAGCCTTGTCAATATGGAAGGTAGTCGGTCTTTGAGATTTCTGTTACTCAAATAGATGGTAGCCTTGTCATTATGGAAGGTAGTCTGTTGTTCAGATTTTTGTTACTCCAATGGATGGTAGCCTTGTCATTATGGAAGGTAGTCTGTTGTTCATAATTTTGTTACTCTAATGGATGGTAGCCTTGTCATTATGGAAGGTAGTCTATTGTCTAGATTTTTGTTATTTCAATAGATGGTAGCCTTGTAATTATGCAAGGTAGTCGGTCGTTGAGATTTCTGCTACTCCAATGGATGGTAGCCTTGTCATTATGGAAGTTAGTTTGTTGTTCATATTTTTGTTACTCCAATGGATGATAGCCTTGTCATTATGGAAGGTAGTCTGTTGTCGAGATTTTTGATACTCCAATTGGTTGTAGCCTTGTAATTATGGAAGGTTGTCTGTTGTCGAGATTTTTGTTACTCCAATGGATGGTAGCCTTGTCAGTATGGAAGGTAGTCTGTTGTTCAGATTTTTATTACTCCAATGGATGGTAGCCTTGTCATTATGGAAGGTAGTCTGTTGTTTAGATTTTTGTTACTCTAATGGATGATAGCCTCGTCATTATGGAAGGTAGTCTGTTGTCGAGATTTTTGATACTCTGATGGATGTTAGCCTTGTAATAATGGAAGGTAGTCTTTTGTCGAGATTTTTGATATTCCAATGGATGGTAGCCTTGTCATTGTGGAAGGTAGTCGGTCTATGAGATTTCTGTTACTCAAATAGATGGTAGCCTTGTCATTATGGAAGGTAGTCTGTTGTTCAGATTTATGTTACTCCAAAGGATGGTTGCCTTGTCATTATGGAAGGTAGTCTGTTGTTCAGATTTTTGTTACTCCAAAGGATGATTGCCTTGTCATTATGGAAGGTAGTCTGTTGTTCAGATTTTTGTTACTCCAAAGGATGGTTGCCTTGTCATTATGGAAGGTAGTCTATTGTCTAGATTTTTGTTATTTCAATGGATGGTAGCCTTGTCATTATGGAAGGTAGTCGATCGTTGAGATTTCTGCTACTCCAATGGATGGTAGCCTTGTCATTATGGAAGTTAGTTTGTTGTTCATATTTTTGTTACTCCAATGGATGATAGCCTTGTCATTATGGAAGGTAGTCTGTTGTCGAGATTTTTGATACTCCAATTGGTGGTAGCCTTGTAATTATGGAAGGTAGTCTGTTGTCGAGATTTTTGTTACTCTAATGGATGGTAGCCTTGTCATCATCGAAGGTAGTCGATCAATGAGATTTCTGTAACTCCAATGGATGGTAGCCTTTTCATTATGGAAGGTAGTCTGTTGTTCAGATTTATGTTACTCCAATGGATGATAGCCTCGTCATTATGGAAGGTAGTCTGTTGTCGATATTTTTGATACTCCAATGGATGTTAGCCTTGTAATTATGGAAGGTATTCTGTTGTCGATATTTAGGTTACTCCAATGGATGGTAGCCATGTCATTATGGAAGGTAGTTTGTCGTTGAGATTTCTGTTAATCCAATGGATTGTAGCCTTGTCATTATGGAAGGTAGTCTGTTGTTCATAATTTTGTTACTCCAATGGATGGTAGCCTTGTCATTATGGAAGGTAGTCTATTGTCTAGATTTTTGTTATTTCAATGGATGGTAGCCTTGTAATTATGCAAGGTAGTCGGTCGTTGAGATTTCCGCTACTCCAATGGATGGTAGCCTTGTCATTATGGAAGTTAGTTTGTTGTTCATATTTTTGTTACTCCAATGGATGATAGCCTTGTCATTATGGAAGGTAGTCTGCTGTCGAGATTTTTGATATTCCAATTGGTTGTAGCCTTGTAATTATGGAAGGTTGTCTGTTGTCGAGATTTTTGTTACTCCAATGGATGGTAGCCTTGTCAGTATGGAAGGTAGTCTGTTGTTCAGATTTTTATTACTCCAATGGATGGTAGCCTTGTCATTATGGAAGGTAGTCTGTTGTTCAGATTTTTGTTACTCCAATGGATGATAGCCTCGTCATTATGGAAGGTAGTCTGTTGTCGAGATTTTTGATACTCCGATGGATGTTAGCCTTGTAATTATGGAAGGTAGTCTTTTGTCGAGATTTTTGATATTCCAATGGATGGTAGCCTTGTCATTGTGGAAGGTAGTCGGTCTATGAGATTTCTTTTACTCAAATGTATGGTAGCCTTGTAATTATGGAAGGTAGTCTGTTGTTCATATTTTTGTTACTCCAAAGGATGGTTGCCTTGTCATTATGGAAGGTAGTCTATTGTCTAGATTTTTGTTATTTCAATGGATGGTAGCCTTGTCATTATGGAAGGTAGTCGATCGTTGAGATTTCTGCTACTCCAATGGATGGTAGCCTTGTCATTAAGGAAGTTAGTTTGTTGTTCATATTTTTGTTACTCCAATGGATGATAGCCTTGTCATTATGGAAGGTAGTCTGTTGTCGAGATTTTTGATACTCCAATTGGTGGTAGCCTTGTAATTATGGAAGGTAGTCTGTTGTCAAGATTTTTGTTACTCCAATGGATGGTAGCCTTGTCATTATCGAAGGTAGTCGATCATTGAGATTTCTGTAACTCCAATGGATGGTAGCCTTTTCATTATGGAAGGTAGTCTGTTGTTCAGATTTTTGTTACTCCAATGGATGATAGCCTCGTCATTATAGAAGGTAGTTTGTTGTCGATATTTTTAATACTCCAATGGATGTTAGCCTTGTAATTATGGAAGGTATTCTGTTGTCGATATTTAGGTTACTCCAATGGATGGTAGCCATGTCATTATGGAAGGTAGTTTGTCGTTGAGATTTCTGTTACTCCAATGGATTGTAGCCTTGTCATTATGGAAGGTAGTCTGTTGTTCATAATTTTGTTACTCCAATGGATTGTAGCCTTGTCATTATGGAAGGTAGTCTATTGTCGTGATATTTGTTATTCCAATGGATGGTAGCCTTGTCATTATGGAAGGTAGACTTTTGTCGAGATTTTTGTTACTCAAATGGATGGTAGCCTTGTCATTATGGAAGGTAGTTTTTTGTCGAGATTTTTGTTACTCCAACAGATGGTAGCCTTATCATTATGGAAGGTAGTATGTTGTCGATATTTTTGTTACCCCAATGGATGTAGCCTTGTCATTATGGAAGGTAGTCTGTTGTCGAGATTTTAGTTATTCCAATGGATGGTAGCCTTTTCATTATGGAAGGTAGTCGATCATTGAGATTTCTGTAACTCCAATGGATGGTAGCCTTTTCATTATGGAAGGTAGTCTGTTGTTCAGATTTTTGTTATTCCAATGGATGATAGCCCCGTCATTATGGAAGGTAGTCTGTTGTCTAGATTTTTGATACTCCATTGGATGTTAGCCTTGTAATTATGGAAGGTATTCTATTGTCGATATTTAGGTTACTCCAATGGATGGTAGCCGTGTCATTATGGAAGGTAGTTTATCGTTGAGATTTATGTTACTCCAATGGATTATAGCCTTGTCATTATGGAAGGTAGTCTGTTGTTCATAATTTTGTTACTCCAATGGATTGTAGCCTTGTCATTATGGAAGGTAGTCTATTGTCGTGATATTTGTTATTCCAATGGATGGTAGCCTTGTCATTATGGAAGGTAGACTTTTGTCGAGATTTTTGTTACTCAAATGGATGGTAGCCTTGTCATTATGGAAGGTAGTTTTTTGTCGAGATTTTTGTTACTCCAACAGATGGTAGCCTTATCATTATGGAAGGTAGTATGTTGTCGATATTTTTGTGACCCCAATGGATGTAGCCTTGTCATTATGGAAGGTAGTCTGTTGTCGAGATTTTAGTTATTCCAATGGATGGTAGCCTTGTCATTATGGAAGGTAGTCGATCATTGAGATTTCTGTAACTCCAATGGATGGTAGCCTTTTCATTATGGAAGGTAGTCTGTTGTTCAGATTTTTGTTATTCCAATGGATGATAGCCCCGTCATTATGGAAGGTAGTCTGTTGTCGAGATTTTTGATACTCCAATGGATGTTAGCCTTGTAATTATGGAAGGTATTCTATTGTCGATATTTAGGTTACTCCAATGGATGGTAGCCGTGTCATTATGGAAGGTAGTTTATCGTTGAGATTTATGTTACTCCAATGGATTATAGCCTTGTCATTATAGAAGGTAGTCTGTTGTTCAGAATTTTGTTACTCGAATGGATTGTAGCCTTGTCATTATGGAAGGTAGTCTATTTTCGAGATATTTGTTATTCCAATGGATGGTAGCCTTGTCATTATGGAAGGTAGACTTTTGTCGAGATTTTTGTTACTCCAATGGATGGTAGCCTTGTCATTATGGAAGGTAGTTTTTTGTCAAGATTTTTGTTACTCCAATGGATGGTAGCCATGTCATTATGGAAGGTAGTATGTTGTCGATATTTTTGTTACCCCAATGGATGTAGCCTTGTCATTATGGAAGGTAGTCTGTTGTCGAGATTTTAGTTATTACAATGGATGGTAACCTTGTTATTATGGAAGGTAGTCTGTTGTCGAGATTTTTGTTACTCCAATTAATGGTAGCCTTCTCATTATGGAAGGTAGTCGATCGTTGAGATTTCTGTAACTCCAATGGATGGTAGCCTATTCATTATGGAAGGTAGTTTGTTGTTCAGATTTTTGTTACTCCAATGGATGATAGCCTCGTCATTATGGAAGGTAGTCTGTTGTCGAGATTTTTGATACTCTAATGGATGTTAGCCTTGTAATTATGGAAGGTATTATGTTATCGATATTTAGGTTACTCCAATGGATGGTAGCCATGTCATTATGGAAGGTAGTTTGTCGTTGAGATTTCTGTTACTCCAATGGATTGTAGCCTTGTCATTATAGAAGGTAGTCTGTTGTTCAGAATTTTGTTACTCCAATGGATTGTAGCCTTGTCATTATGGAAGGTAGTCTATTGTCGAGATATTTGTTATTCCAATGGATGGTAGCCTTATCATTATTGAAGGTAGACTTTTGTCGAGATTTTTGTTACTCCAATGGATGGTAGCCTTGTCATTATGGAAGGTAGTATGTTTTCGATATTTTTGTTACCCCAATGGATGTAGCCTTGTCATTATGGAAGGTAGTCTGTTGTCGAGATTTTAGTTATTCCAATGGATGGTAGCCTTGTCATTATGGAAGGTAGTCGATCATTGAGATTTCTGTAACTCCAATGGATGGTAGCCTTTTCATTATGGAAGGTAGTCTGTTGTTCAGATTTTTGTTACTCCAATGGATGATAGCCTCGTCATTATGGAAGGTAGTCTGTTGTCGAGATTTTTGATACTCCAATGGATGTTAGCCTTGTAATTATGGAAGGTAGTTTGTCTTTGAGATTTCTGTTACTGCAATGGATTGTAGCCTTGTCATTATGGAAGGTAGTCTGTTGTTCAGAATTTTGTTACTCCAATGGATTGTAGCCTTGTCATTATGGAAGGTAGTCTATTGTCGAGATATTTGTTATTCCAATGGATGGTAGCCTTATCATTATGGAAGGTAGACTTTTGTCGAGATTTTTGTTACTCCAATGGATGGTAGCCTTGTCATTATGGAAGGTAGTTTTTTGTCGAGATTTTTGTTAATCCAATGGATGGTAGCCTTGTCATTATGGAAGGTTGTATGTTGCCGATATTTTTGTTACCCCAATGGATGTAGCCTTGTCATTATGGAAGGTAGTCTGTTGTCGAGATTTTAGTTATTCCAATGGTTGGTAGCCTTGTCATTATGGAAGGTAGTCGATCATTGAGATTTCTGTAACTCCAATGGATGGTAGGCTTTTCATTATGGAAGGTAGTCTGTTGTTCAGATTTTTGTTACTCCAATGGATTATAGCCTCGTCATTATGGAAGGTAGTCTGTTGTCGAGATTTTTGATACTCCAATGGATGTTAGCCTTGTAATTATGGAAGGTATTCGGTTGTCGATATTTAAGTTATTCTAATGTATGGTAGCCATGTCGTTATGGAAGGTAGTTTGTCGTTGAGATTTCTGTTACTCCAATGGATTGTAGCCTTGTCATTATGGAAGGTAGTCTGTTGTTCAGAATTTTGTTACTCCAATGGATTGTAGCCTTGTCATTATGGAAGGTAGTCTATTGTCGAGATATTTGTTATTCCAATGGATGGTAGCCTTATCATTATGGAAGGTAGACTTTTGTCGAGATTTTTGTTACTCCAATGGATGGTAGCCTTGTCATTATGGAAGGTTGTTTTTTGTCGAGTTTTTGTTAATCCAATGGATGGTAGCCTTGTCATTATGGAAGGTAGTATGTTGTCGATATTTTTGTTACCCCAATGGATGTAGCCTTGTCATTATGGAAGGTAGTCTGTTGTCGAGATTTTAGTTATTCCAATGGATGGTAGCCTTGTCATTATGGAAGGTAGTCGATCATTGAGATTTCTGTAACTCCAATGGATGGTAGCCTTTTCATTATGGAAGGTAGTCTGTTGTTCAGATTTTTGTTACTCCAATGGATTATAGCCTCGTCATTATGGAAGGTAGTCTGTTGTCGAGATTTTTGTTACTCCAATGGATGGTAGCCTTGTGATTATGGAAGGTAGTATGTTGTCGATATTTTTGTTACCCCAATGGATGTAGCCTTGTCATTATGGAAGGTAGTCTGTTGTCGAGATTTTTGTTACTCCAATGGATGGTAGCCTTGTCATTATAGAAGGTAGTCTTTTGTCGAGATTTTTGATATTCCAATGGATGGTAGCCTTGTCATTATGGAAGGTAGTATGTTGTCGATATTTTTGTTACCCCAATGGATGTAGCCTTGTCATTATGGAAGGTAGTCTGTTGTCGAGATTTTAGTTATTCCAATGGATGGTAACCTTGTTATTATGGAAGGTAGTATTTTGTCGAGATTTTTGTTACTCCAATGGATGGTAGCCTTGTCATTATTGAAGGTAGTTTGTTGTCGATATCTCTATTACTTCAATGGATGATAGCCTTGTCATTATGGAAGGTATTTTGTTGTCGAGATTTTTGTTACTCCAATGGATGGTAGCCTTGTCATTATAGAAGGTAGTCTTTTGTCGAGATTTTTGATATTACAATGGATGGTAGCCTTGTCATTATGGAAGGTAGTCGGTCTTTGAGATTTTTGTTACTCAAATAGATTGTAGCCTTGTCATTATGGAAGGTAGTCTGTTGTTCAGATTTTTGTTACTCCAATGGATGGTAGCCTTGTCATTATGGAAGGTAGTCTATTGTCTAGATTTTTGTTATTTCAATGGATGGTAGCCTTGTCATTATGCAAGGTAGTCGGTCGTTGAGATTTCTGATACTCCAATGGATGGTAGCCATGTCATTATGGAAGTTAGTTTGTTGTTCATATTTTTGTTACTCCAATGGATGATAGCCTTGTCAATATGGAAGGTAGTCTGTTGTCGAGATTTTTGATACTCCAATTGGTTGTAGCCTTGTAATTATGGAAGGTAGTCTGTTGTCGAGATTTTTGATACTCCAAATGATGTTAGCCTTGTAATTTTGGAAGGTAGTCTTTTGTCGAGATTTTTGATATTCCAATGGATGGTATCCTTGTCAATATGGAAGGTAGTCGGTCTATGAGATTTATTTTACTCAAATGGATGGTAGCTTTGTCATTATGGAAGGTAGTCTGTTGTTCAGATTTTTCTTACTCCAAAGGATGGTAGCCTTGTCATTATGGAAGGTAGTCTATTGTCTAGATTTTTGTTATTTCAATGGATGGTAGCCTTGTCATTATGGAAGGTAGTCGATCGTTGAGATTTCTGATACTCCAATGGATGGTAGCCTTGTCATTATGGAAGTTTGTTTGTTGTTCATATTTTTGTTACTCCAATGGATGATAGCCTTGTCAGTATGGAAGGTAGTCTGTTGTCAAGATTTTTGATGCTCCAGTTGGTGGTAGCCTTGTAATTATGGAAGGTAGTCTGTTGTCGAGATTTTTGTTACTCCAATGGATGGTAGCCTTGTCATTATGGAAGGTAGTCGATCATTGAGATTTCTGTAACTCCAATGGATGGTAGCCTTTTCATTATGGAAGGTAGTCTGTTGTTCAGATTTTTGTTACTCCAATGGATGATAGCCTCGTCATTATGGAAGGTAGTCTGTTGTCGAGATTTTTGATACTCCAATGGATGTTAGCCTTGTAATTATGGAAGGTATTCTGTTGTCGATATTTAGGTTACTCCAATGGATGGTAGCCATGTCATTATGGAAGGTAGTTTGTCGTTGAGATTTCTGTTACTCCAATGGATTGTAGCCTTGTCATTATGGAAGGTAGTCTGTTATTCAGAATTTTGTTACTCCAATGAATTGTAGCCTTGTCATTATGGAAGGTAGTCTATTGTCGAGATATTTGTTATTCCAATGGATTGTAGCCTTATCATTATGGAAGGTAGACTTTTGTCGAGATTTTTGTTACTCCAATGGATGGTAGCCTTGTCATTATGGAAGTTAGTTTTTTGTCGAGATTTTTGATACTCCAATGGATGTTAGCCTTGTAATTATGGAAGGTATTCTGTTGTCGATATTTAGGTTACTCCAATGGATGGTAGCCATGTCATTATGGAAGGTAGTCTGTTGTCGAGATTTTTGTTACTCCAATGGATTCTAGCCTTGTCATTATAGAAGGTAGTCTTTTGTCGAGATTTTTGATATTCCAATGGATGGTAGCCTTGTCATTATGGAAGGTAGTATGTTGTCGATATTTTTGTTACCCCAATGGATGTAGCCTTGTCATTATGGAAGGTAGTCTGTTGTCGAGATTTTAGTTATTCCAATGGATGGTAACCTTGTTATTATGGAAGGTAGTATTTTGTCGAGATTTTTGTTACTCCAATGGATGGTAGCCTTGTCATTATTGAAGGTAGTTTGTTGTCGATATCTCTATTACTTCAATGGATGATAGAATTGTCATTATGGAAGGTATTCTGTTGTCGAGATTTTTGTTACTCCAATGGATGGTAGCCTTGTCATTATAGAAGGTAGTCTTTTGTCGAGATTTTTGATATTCCAATGGATGGTAGCCTTGTCATTATGGAAAGTAGTCGGTCTTAGAGATTTTTGTTACTCAAATAGATGGTAGCCTTGTCATTATGGAAGGTAGTCTGTTGTTCAGATTTTTGTTACTCTAATGGATGGTAGCCTTGTCATAATGGAAGGCAGTCTATTGTCTAGATTTTTGTTATTTCAATGGATGGTAGCCTTGTCATTATGCAAGGTAGTCGGTCGTTGAGATTTCTGATACTCCAATGGATGGTAGCCTTGTCATTATGGAAGTTAGTTTGTTGTTCATATTTTTGTTACTCCAATGGATGATAGCCTTATCAATATGGAAGGTAGTCTGTTGTCGAGATTTTTGATACTCCAATTGGTTGTAGCCTTGTAATTATTGAAGGTAGTCTGTTGTCGAGATTTTTGATACTCCAAATGATGTTAGCCTTATAATTTTGGAAGGTAGTCTTTTGTCGAGATTTTTGATATTCCAATGGATGGTATTCTTGTCAATATGGAAGGTAGTCGGTCTATGAGATTTATTTTACTCAAATGGATGGTAGCTTTGTCATTATGGAAGGTAGTCTGTTGTTTAGATTTTTCTTACTCCAAAGGATGGTAGCCTTGTCATTATGGAAGGTAGTCCATTGTCTAGATTTTTGTTATTTCAATGGATGGTAGCCTTGTCATTATGGAAGGTAGTCGATCGTTGAGATTTCTGATACTCCAATGGATGGTAGCCTTGTAATTATGGAAGGTATTTTGTTGTCGATATTTAGGTTACTCCAATGGATGGTAGCCATGTCATTATGGAAGGTAGTTTGTCGTTGAGATTTCTATTACTCCAATGGATTGTAGCCTTGTCATTATGGAAGGTAGTCTGTTGTTCAGAATTTTGTTACTCCAATTGATTGTAGCCTTGTCATTATGGAAGGTAGTCTATTGTCGAGATATTTGTTATTCCAATGGATGGTAGGCTTGTCATTATGGAAGGTAGACTTTTGTCGAGATTTTTGTTAGTCCAATGGATGGTAGCCTTGTCATTATGGAAGGTAGTATGTTGTCGATATTTTTGTTACCCTAATGGATGTAGCCTTGTCATTATGGAAGGTAGTCTGTTGTCGAGATTTTAGTTATTCCAATGGATGGTAGCCTTGTCATTATGGAAGGTAGTCGATCATTGAGATTTCTGTAACTCCAATGGATGGTAGCCTTTTCATTATGGAAGGTAGTCTGTTGTTCAGATTTTTGTTGCTCCAATGGATGATAGTTTCGTCATTATGGAAGGTTGTCTGTTGTCGAGATTTTTGATACTCCAATGGATGTTAGCCTTGTAATTATGGAAGGTATTATGTTGTCGATATTTAGGTTACTCCAATGGATGGTAGCCATGTCATTATGGAAGTTAGTTTGTCGTTGAGATTTCTCTTACTCTAATGGATTGTAGCCTTGTCATTATGGAAGGTAGTCTGTTGTTCAGAATTTTGTTACTCCAATGGATTGTAGCCTTGTCATTATGGAAGGTAGTCTATTGTCGAGATATTTGTTATTCCAATGGATGGTAGCCTTGTAATTATGGAAGGTAGACTTTTGTCGAGATTTTTGTTACTCCAATGGGTGGTAGCCTTGTCATTATGGAAGGTTGTTTTTTGTCGAGATTTTTGTTACTCCAATGGATGGTAGCCTTGTCATTATGGAAGGTAGTCTGTTGTTCAGAATTTTGTTACTCCAATGGATTGTAGGCTTGTTATTATGGAAGGTAGTCTATTGTCGAGATATTTGTTATTCCAATGGATGGTATCCTTGTCATTATGGAAGGTAGACTTTTGTCGAGATTTTTGTTACTCCAATGGATGGTAGCCTTGTCATTATGGAAGGTAGTTTTTTGTCTAGATTTTTGTTACTCCAATAGATGGTAGCCTTGTCATTATGGAAGGTAGTATGTTGTCGATATTTTTGTTACCCCAATGGATGTAGCCTTGTCATTATGGAAGGTAGTCTATTGTCGAGATTTTAGTTATTCCAATGGATGGTAACCTTGTTATTATGGAAGGTAGTATTTTGTCGATATTTTTGTTACTCCAATGGATGGTAGCTTTGTCATTATTGAAGGTAGTCTGTTGTCGATATCTCTGTTACTTCAATGGATGATAGCCTTGTCATTAAGGAAGGTAGTCTGTTGTCGAATTTTTGTTACTCCAATGGATGGTAGCCTTGTCATTATAGAAGGTAGTCTTTTGCCGAGATTTTTGTTACTCCAATGGATGGTAGCCTTGTCATTATGGAAGGTAGTCGGTCTTTGAGATTTCTGTTACTCAAATGGATGGTAGCCTTGTCATTATGGAAGGTAGTCTGTTGTTCAGATTTTTGTTACTCCAATGGATGGTAGCCTTGTCATTATGGACGGTAGTCTATTGTCTAGATTTTTGTTAATTAAATGGATGGTAGCCTTGTCATTATGCAAGGTAGTCGGTCGTTGATATTTCTGCTACTCCAATGGATGGTAGCCTTGTCATTATGGAAGTTAGTTTGTTGTTCATATTTTATTTACTCCAATGGATGATAGCTTAGTCATTATGGAAGGTAGTCTGTTGTCTAGATTTTTGATACTCCAATTGGTTGTAGCCTTGTGATTATGGAAGGTAGTCTGTTGTCGAGATTTTTGTTACTCCAATGGATGGTAGCCTTGTCATTATGGAAGGTAGTCTGTTGTTCATATTTTTGTTACTCCAATGGATGATAGCCTCGTCATTATGGAAGGTAGTCTGTTGTCGAGATTTTTGATACTCCAATGGATGTTAGCCTTGTAATTATGGAAGGTAGTCTTTTGTCGAGATTTTTGATATTCCAATGGATGGTAGCCTTGTCATTATGGAAGGTAGTCGGTCTATGAGATTTCTGTTACTCAAATGGATGGTAGCCTTCTCATTATGAAAGGTTGTTTGCGGTTCAGATTGTTGTTACTCCAATGGATGGTAGCCTTGTCATTATGGAAGGTAGTCTATTGTCTAGATTTTTGTTATTTCAATGGATGGTAGCCTTGTCATTATGGAAGGTAGTCGGTCGTTGAGATTTCTGCTACTCCAATGGATGGTAGCCTTGTCATTATGGTAGTTAGTTTGTTGTTCATATTTTTGTTACTCCAATGGATGATAGCCTTGTCATTATGGAAGGTAGTCTGTTGTCGAGATTTTTGATACTCCAATTGGTTGTAGCCTTGTAATTATGGAAGGTAGTCTGTTGTCAAGATTTTTGTTACTCCAATGGATGGTAGCCTTGTCATTATGGAAGGTAGTCGATCGTTGAGATTTCTGTAACTCCAATGGATGGTAGCCTTTTCATTATGGAAGGTAGTCTGTTGTTCAGATTTTTGTTACTCCAATGGATGATAGCCTCGTCATTATGGAAGGTAGTCTATTGTCGAGATTTTTGATGCTCCAATGGATGTTAGCCTTGTAATTATGGAAGGTATTATGTTGTTGATATTTAGGTTACTCCAATGGATGGTAGCCATGTCATTATGGAAGGTAGTTTGTCGTTGAGATTTTTGTTACTCCAATGGATTGTAGCCTTGTCATTATGGAAGGTAGTCTGTTGTTCAGAATTTTGTTACTCCAATGGATTGTAGCCTTGTCATTATGGAAGGTAGTCTATTGTCGAGATATTTGTTATTCCAATGGATGGTAGCCTTGTCATTATGGAAGGTAGACTTTTGTCGAGATTTTTGTTAGTCCAATGGATGGTAGCCTTGTCATTATGGAAGGTAGTTTTTTGTCGAGATTTTTGTTACTCCAACGGATGGTAGCCTTGTCATTATGGAAGGTAGTATGTTGTCGATATTTTTGTTACCCCAATGGATGTAGCCTTGTCATTATGGAAGGTAGTCTGTTGTCGAGATTTTAGTTATTCCAATGGATGGTAGCCTTGTCATTATGGAAGGTAGTCGATCATTGAGATTTCTGTAACTCCAATGGATGGTAGCCTTTTCATTATGGAAGGTAGTCTGTTGTTCAGATTTTTGTTACTCCAATGGATGATAGCCTCGTCATTATGGAAGGTAGTCTGTTGTCGAGATTTTTGATACTCCAATGGATGTTAGCCTTGTAATTATGGAAGGTATTCTGTTGTCGATATTTAGGTTACTCCAATGGATGGTAGTCATGTCATTATGGAAGTTAGTTTGTCGTTGAGATTTCTCTTACTCTAATGGATTGTAGCCTTGTCATTATGGAAGGTAGTCTGTTGTTCAGAGTTTTGTTACTCCAATGGATTGTAGCCTTGTCATTATGGAAGGTAGTCTATTGTCGAGATATTTGTTATTCCAATGGATGGTAGCCTTGTAATTATGGAAGGTAGACTTTTGTCGAGATTTTTGTTACTCCAATGGATGGTAGCCTTGTCATTATGGAAGGTTGTTTTTTGTCGAGATTTTTGTTACTCCAATGGATGGTAGCCTTGTCATTATGGAAGGTAGTATGTTGTCGATATTTTTGTTACCCCAATGGATGTAGCCTTGTCATTATGGAAGGTAGTCTGTTGTCGAGATTTTATTTATTACAATGGATGGTAACCTTGTTATTATGGAAGGTAGACTGTTGTCGAGATTTTTGTTAGTCCAATCGATGGTAGCCTTGTCATTATGGAAGGTAGTCGATCGTTGAGATTTCTGTAATTCCAATGGATGGTAGCCTTTTCATTATGGAAGGTAGTCTGTTGTTCAGATTTTTGTCACTCCAATGGATGATAGCCTCGTCATTATGGAAGGTAGTCTGTTGTCGAGATTTTTGATACTCCAATAGATGTTAGCCTTGTAATTATGGAAGGTATTCTGTTGTTGATTGTTAGGTTACTCCAATGGATGGTAGCCATGTTATTATGGAAGGTAGTTTGTCGTTGAGATTTATGTTACTCCAATGGATTGTAGCCTTGTCATTATGGAAGGTAGTCTGTTGTTCAGAATTTTGTTACTCCAATGGATTGTAGGCTTGTCATTATGGAAGGTAGTCTATTGTCGAGATATTTGTTATTCCAATGGATGGTATCCTTGTCATTATGGAAGGTAGACTTTTGTCGAGATTTTTGTTACTCCAATGGATGGTAGCCTTGTCATTATGGAAGGTAGTTTTTTGTCTAGATTTTTGTTACTCCAATGGATGGTAGCCTTGTCATTATGGAAGGTAGTATGTTGTCGATATTTTTGTTACCCCAATGGATGTAGCCTTGTCATTAAGGAAGGTAGTCTATTGTCGAGATTTTAGTTATTCCAATGGATGGTAACCTTGTTATTATGGAAGGTAGTATTTTGTCGATATTTTTGTTACTCCAATGGATGGTAGCCTTGTCATTATTGAAGGTAGTCTGTTGTCGATATCTCTGTTACTTCAATGGATGATAGCCTTGTCATTAAGGAAGGTAGTCTGTTGTCGAGATTTTTGTTACTCCAATGGATGGTAGCCTCGTCATTATAGAAGGTAGTCTTTTGTCGAGATTTTTGTTACTCCAATGGATGGTAGCCTTGTCATTATGGAAGGTAGTCGGTCTTTGAGATTTCTGTTACTCAAATGGATGGTAGCCTTGTCATTATGGAAGGTAGTCTGTTGTTCAGATTTTTGTTACTCCAATGGATGGTAGCCTTGTCATTATGGACGGTAGTCTATTGTCTAGATTTTTGTTATTTAAATGGATGGTAGCCTTGTCATTATGCAAGGTAGTCGGTCGTTGATATTTCTGCTACTCCAATGGATGGTAGCCTTGTCATTATGGAAGTTAGTTTGTTGTACATATTTTTGTTACTCCAATGGATGATAGCCTTGTCATTATGGAAGGTAGTCTGTTGTCTAGATTTTTGATACTCCAATTGGTTGTAGCCTTGTGATTATGGAAGGTAGTCTGTTGTCGAGATTTTTGTTACTCCAATGGATGGTAGCCTTGTCATTATGGAAGGTAGTCTGTTGTTCAGATTTTTGTTACTCCAATGGATGATAGCCTCGTCATTATGGAAGGTAGTCTGTTGTCGAGATTTTTGATACTCCAATGGATGTTAGCCTTGTAATTATGGAAGGTAGTCTTTTGTCGAGATTTTTGATATTCCAATGGATGGTAGCCTTGTCATTATGGAAGGTAGTCGGTCTATGAGATTTCTGTTACTCAAATGGATGGTAGCCTTGTCATTATGGAAGGTTGTTTGCGGTTCAGATTTTTGTTACTCCAATGGATGGTAGCCTTGTCATTATGGAAGGTAGTCTATTGTCTAGATTTTTGCTATTTCAATGGATGGTAGCCTTGTCATTATGGAAGGTAGTCGGTCGTTGAGATTTCTGCTACTCCAATGTATGGTAGCCTTTTCATTATGGAAGTTAGTTTGTTGTTCATATTTTTGTTACTTCAATGGATGGTAGCCTTGTCATTATGGAAGGTAGTCGATCGTTGAGATTTCTGTAACTCCAATGGATGGTAGCCTTTTCATTATGGAAGGTAGTCTGTTGTTCAGATTTTTGTTAATCCAATGGATGATAGCCTCGTCATTACGGAAGGTAGTCTATTGTCGAGATTTTTGATACTCCAATGGATGTTAGCCTTGTAATTATGGAAGGTATTATGTTGTCGATATTTAGGTTACTCCAATGGATGGTAGCCATGTCATTATGGAAGGTAGTTTGTCGTTGAGATTTTTGTTACTCCAATGGATTGTAGCCTTGTCATTTTGGAAGGTAGTTTGTTGTTCAGAATTTTGTTACTCCAATGGATTGTAGCCTTGTCATTATGGAAGGTAGTCTATTGTCGAGATATTTGTTATTCCAATGGATGGTAGCCTTGTCAATATGGAAGGTAGACTTTTGTCGAGATTTTTGTTACTCCAATGGATGGTAGCCTTGTCATTATGGAAGTCAGTTTTTTGTCGAGATTTTTGTTACTCCAATGGATGGTAGCCTTGTCATTATGGAAGGTAGTATGTTGTCGATATTTTTGTTACCCCAATGGATGTAGCCTTGTCATTATGGAAGGTAGTCTGTTGTCGAGATTTTAGTTATTCCAATGGATGTTAGCCTTGTCATTATGGATGGTAGTCGATCGTTGAGATTTCTGTAACTCCAATGGATGGTAGACTTTTCATTATGGAAGGTAGTCTGTTGTTCAGATTTTTGTTACTCCAATGGATGATAGCATCGTCATTATGGAAGGTAGTCTGTTGTCGAGATTTTTGATACTCCAATGGAAGTTAGCCTTGTAATTATGGTAGGTATTCTGTTATCGATATTTAGGTTACTCCAATGGATGGTAGCCATGTCATTATGGAAGGTAGTTTGTCGTTGATATTTCTGTTACTCCAATGGATTGTAGCCTTCTCATTATGGAAGGTAGTCTGTGGTTCAGATTTTTGTTACTCCAATGGATTGTAGCCTTGTCATTCTGAAAGGTAGTCTATTGTCGAGATATTTGTTATTCCAATGGATGGTAGCCTTGTCATTATGGAAGGTAGACTTTTGTCGATATTTTGGTTACTCCAATGGATGGTAGCCTTGTCATTATGGAAGGTAGTTTTTTGTCGAGATTTTTGTTACTTTAATGGATGGTAGCCTTGTCATTATGGAAGGTAGTATGTTGTCGATATTTTTGTTACCCCAATGGATGTAGCCTTGTCATTCTGGAAGGTAGTCTGTTGTCGAGATTTTAGTTATTCCAATGGATGGTAACCTTGTTATTATGGAAGGTAGTATTTTGTCGAGATTTTTGTTATTCCAATGGATGGTAGCCTTGTCATTATGGAAGGTAGTCGATCGTTGAGATTTCTGGAACTCCAATGGATGGTAGCCTTTTCATTATGGAAGGTAGTCTGTTGTTCAGATTTTTGTTACTCCAATGGATGATAGCCTCGTCATTATGGAAGGTAGTCTGTTGTCGAGATTTTTGATACTCCAATGGATGTTAGAATTGTAATTATGGAAGGTATTCTATTGTCGATATTTAGGTTACTCCAATGGATGGTAGCCATGTCATTATGGAAGGTAGTTTGTCGTTGAGATTTCTGTTACTCCAATGGATTGTAGCCTTGTCATTATGGAAGGTAGTCTGTTGTTCAGAATTTTGTTACTCTAATGGATTGTAGCCTTGTCATTATGGAAGGTAGTGTATTGTCGAGATATTTGTTATTCCAATGGATGGTAGCCTTGTCATTATGGAAGGTAGACTTTTGCCTAGATTTTTGTTACTCCAATGGATGGTAGCCTTGTCATTATGGAAGGTAGTTTTTTGTCGAGATTTTTGTTACTCCAATGGATGGTAGCCTTGTCATTATGGAAGGTAGTATGTTGTCGATATTTTTGTTACCGCAATGGATGTAGCCTTGTCATTATGGAAGGTAGTCTGTTGTTCAGATTTTTGTTACTCCAATGGATGATAGCATCGTCATTATGGAAGGTTGTCTGTTGTCGAGATTTTTTATACTCCAATGGATGTTAGCCTTGTAATTATTGTAGGTATTCTGTTGTCGATATTTAGGTTACTCCAATGGATGGTAGCCATGTCATTATGGAAGGTAATTTGTCGTTGAGATTTCTGTTACTCCAATGGATTGTAGCCTTGTCATTATGGAAGGTAGTCTGTGGTTCAAAATTTTGTTACTCCAATGGATTGTTGCCTTGTCATTATGGAAGGTAGTATATTGTCGAGATATTTGTTATTCCAATGGATGGTAGCCTTGTCATTATGGAAGGTATACTTTTGTCGATATTTTTGTTACTTCAATGAATGGTAGCCTTGTCATTATGGAAGGTAGTTTTTTGTCGAGATTTCTGTTACTTTAATGGATGGTAGCCTTGTTATTATGGAAGGTAGTATGTTGTCGATATTTTTGTTACCCCAATGGATGTAGCCTTGTCATTATGGAAGGTAGTCTGTTGTCGAGATTTTAGTTATTCCAATGGATGGTAACCTTGTTATTATGGAAGGTAGTATTTTGTCGAGATTTTTGTTACTCCAATGGATGGTAGCCTTGTCATTATGGAAGGTAGTCGATCGTTGAGATTTCTGTAACTCCATGGATGGTAGCCTTTTCATTATGGAAGGTAGTCTGTTGTTCAGATTTTTGTTACTCCAATGGATGATAGCCTCGTCATTATGGAAGGTAGTCTGTTGTCGAGATTTTTGATACTCCAATGGATGTTAGCCTTGTAATTATGGAAGGTATTCTGTTGTCGATATTTAGGTTACTCCAATGGATGGTAGCCATGTCATTATGGAAGGTAGTTTGTCCTTGAGATTTCTATTACTCCAATGGATTGTAGCCTTGTCATTATGGAAGGCATTCTGTTGTTCAGAATTTTGTTATTCTAATGTATTGTAGCCTTGTCATTATGTAAGATAGTCTATTGTCGAGATATTCGATATTCCAATGGATGGTAGCCTTGTCATTATGGAAGGTAGTTTTTTGTCGAGATTTATGTTACTCCAATGGATGGTAGCCTTTTCATTATGGAAGGTAGTATGTTGTCGATATTTTTGTTACCCCGATGGATGTAGCCTTGTCATTATGGAAGGTATTCTGTTGTCGAGATTTTAGTTATTCTAATGGATGGTAACCTTGTTATTATGGAAGGTAGTATTTTGTCGAGATTTTTGTTACTCCAATGGATGGTAGCCTTGTCATTATTGAAGGTAGTATGTTGTCGATATCTCTGTTACTTCAATGGATGATAGCCTTGTCATTATGGAAGGTAGTCTATTGTCGAGATTTTTGTTACTCCAATGGATGGAAGCCTTGTCATTATAGAAGGTAGTCTTTTGTCGAGATTTTTGATATTCCAATGGATAGTAGCCTTGTCATTAGGGAAGGTAGTCGGTGTTTGAGATTTCTGTTACTCAAATGGATGGTAGCCTTGTCATTATGGAAGGTAGTCAGTTGTTCAGATTTTTGTTACTCCAATGGATGGTAGCCGTGTCATTATGAAAGGTAGTCTGTTGTCTAGATTTTTGTTATTTCAATGGATGGTAGCCTTGTCATTATGCAAGGTAATCGGTCGTTAAGATTTTTGCTACTCCAATGGATGGTAGCCTTGTCATTATGGAAGTTAGTTTGTTGTTCATATTTTTGTTACTCCAATGGATGATAGCCTTGTTATTATGGAAGGTAGTCTGTTGTCGAGATTTTTGTTACTCCAATGGATGGTAGCCTTGTCAGTATGGAAGGTAGTCTGTTGTTCAGATTTTTGTTACTCCAGTGGATGGTAGCCTTGTCATTATGGAAGGTAGTCTGTTGTTCAGATTTTTGTTACTCCAATGGATGATAGCCTCGTCATTATGGAAGGTAGTCTGTTGTCGAGATTTTTGATACTCCAATGGATGTTAGCCTTGTAATTATGGAAGGTATACTTTTGTCGAGATTTTTGATATTCCAATGGATGGTAGCCTTGTCATTATGGAAGGTAGTCGGTCTATGAGATTTTTGTTACTCAAATGGATGGTAGCCTTGTCATTATGGAAGGTAGTCTGTTGTTCAGATTTTTGTTACTCCAATGGATGGAAGCCTTGTCATTATGGAAGTAGTCGGTAGTTGAGATTTCTGCTACTCCAATGGATGGTAGCCTTGTCATTATGGAAGGTAGTCGGTAGTTGAGATTTCTGCTACTCCAATGGATGGTAGCCTTGTCATTATGGAAGTTAGTTTGTTGTTCATATTTTTGTTACTCCAATGGATCATAGCCTTGTCATTATGGAAGGTAGTCTGTTGTAAAGATTATTGATACTCCAATTGGTGGTAGCCTTGTAATTATGGAAGGTAGTCTGTTGTCGAGATTTTTGTTACTCCAATGGATGGTAGACTTGTCATTATGGAAGGTAGTCGATCGTTGAGATTTCTGTAACTCCAATGGGTGGTAGCCTTTTCATTATGGAAAGTAGTCTGTTGTTCAGATTTTGGTTACTCCAATGGATGATAGCCTCTTCATTATGGAAGGTAGTCTGTTGTCGAGATTTTTGATACTCCAATGGATGTTAGCCTTGTAATTATGGAAGGTATTCTGTTGTCGATATTTAGGTTACTCCAATGGATGGTAGCCATGTCATTATGGAAGGTAGTTTGTCGTTGAGATTTGTGTTACTCCAATGGATTATAGCCTTGTCATTATGGAAGGTAGTCTGTTGTTCAGAATTTTGTTACTCCAATGGATTATAGCCTTGTCATTATGGAAGGTAGTCTACTATCGATATATTTGTTATTCCAATGGATGGTAGCCTTGTCATTATGCAAGGTAGACTTTTGTCGAGATATTTGTTACTCCAATGGATGGTAGCCTTGTCATTATGGAAGGTAGTTTTTTGTCGAGATTTTTGTTACTCCAATGGATGGTAGCCTTGTCATTATGGAAGGTAGTATGTTGTCGATATTTTTGTTACCCCAATGGATGTAGCCTTGTCATTATGGAAGGTAGTTTGTTATCGAGATTTTAGTTATTCCAGTGGATGGTAACCTTGTTATTATGGAAGGTAGTATTTTGTCGAGATTTTTGTTACTCCAATGGATGGTAGCCTTGTCATTTTAGAAGGTAGTCTTTTGGCGAGATTTTTGATATTCCAATGGATGGTAGCCTTGTCATTATGGAAGGTAGTCGGTCTTTGAGATTTCTGTTACTCAAATGGATAGTAGCCTTGTCATTATGGAAGGTAGTCTGTTGTTCAGATTTTTGTTACTCCAATGGATGGTAGCCTTGTCATTATAGAAGGTAGTCTATTGTCTAGATTTTTGTTATTTCAATGGATGGTAGCCTTGTCATTATGGAAGGTAGTCGGTCGTTGAGATTTCTACTACTCCAATGGATGGTAGCCTTGTCATTATGGAAGTTAGTTTGTTGTTCATATTTTTGTTACTCCAATGGATGATAGCCTTGTCATTATGGAAGGTAGTCTGTTGTCGTGATTTTTGTTACTCCAATAGGTGGTAGCCTTGTAATTATGGAAGGTAGTCTGTTGTCGAGATTTTTGTTACTCCAATGGATGGTAGGCTTGTCATTATAGAAGTTAATCGATCGCTGAGATTTCTGTAACTCCAATGGATGGTAGCCTTGTAATTATGGAAGGTAGTCTGTTGTTCAGATTTTTGTTACTCCAATGGATGATAGCCTCGTCATTATGGAAGGTAGTCTGTTGTCGAGATTTTTGATACTCCAATGGATGTTAGCCTTGTAATTATGGAAGGTATTCTGTTGTCGATATTTAGGTTACTCCAATGGATGGTAGCCATGTCATTATGGAAGGTAGTTTGTCATTGAAATTTCTGTTACTCCAATGGATTGTCGCCTTGTCATTATGGAAGGTAGTCTGTTGTTCAGAATTTTGTTACACTAATGGATTGTAGCCTTGTCATTATGGATGGTAGTCTATTGTCGAGATATTTGTTATTCCAATGGATGTTAGCCTTGTCATTATGGAAGGTAGACTTTTGTCGAGATTTTTGTTACTCCAATGGATGGTAGCCTTGTCATTATGGAAGGTAGTTTTTTATCGAGATTTTTATTACTACAATGGATGGTATCCTTGTCATTATGGAAGGTAGTATGTTGTCGATATTTTTGTTACCCCAATGGATGTAGCCTTGGCATTATGGAAGGTAGTCTGTTGTCGAGATTTTAGTTATTCCAATGGATGGTAACCTTGTTATTATGGAAGGTAGTATTTTGTCAAGATTTTTGTTACTCCAATGGATGGTAACCTTGTCATTATTGAAGGTAGTCTGTTGTCGAGATTTTTGTTACTCCAATGGATGGTAGCCTTGTCATTATAGAAGGTAGTCTTTTGTGGAGAGTTTTGATATTCCAATGATGGTTGATTTGTCATTATGGAAGGTAGTCGGTCTTTGAGATTTCTGTTACTCAAATGTATGTTAGACTTTTCATTATGGAAGGTAGTTTGTTGTTCAGATTTTTGTTATTCCAATGGATGGTAGCCTTGTCATTATGGAAGGTAGTCTATTGTCTAGATTTTTTTTATTTCAATGGAGGGTATCCTTGTCATTATGGAAGGTAGTCGATCGTTGATATTTCTACTACTCCAATATATGGTAGCCTTGTCATTATGGAAGGTAGTTTTTTGTTTATATTTTTGTTACTCCAATGGATGATAGCCTTGTCATTATGGAAGGTAGTCTGTTGTCGAGATTTTTGATACTCCAATGGGTGGTAGCCTTGTAATTATGGAAGGTAGTCTATTTTCGAGATTTTTGTCACTCCAATGGATGGTAGCCATGTCATTATGGAAGGTAGTCGGTCGTTTATATTTCTGCTACTCCAAAGGATGGTAGCCTTGTCATTATGGAAGGTAGTTTGTTGTTCATATTTTTGTTACTCCAATGGATGATAGCCTCGTCATTATGGAAGGTAGTCTGTTGTCGAGATTTTTGATACTCCAATGGATGGTAGCCTTGTCATTATGGAAGGTAGTCGGTCTTTGAGATTTCTGTTACTCAAATGGATGGTAGCCTTGTCATTATGGAACGTAGTTTGTCGTTCAGATTTTTGTTACTCCAATGGATGGTAGCCTTGTCATTATCGAAGGTAGTCTATTGTCAAGATTTTTGTTATTCCAATGGATTGTAGCCTGGTTATTATGGAGGGTAGTCTGTTGTCGAGATATTTGTTATTCCAATGGATGGTAGCCTTGTCATTATGGAAGGTAGACTTTTGTCGAGATTTTTGTTACTCCAATGGATGGTAGCCTTGTCATTATGGAAGGTAGTTTTTTGTTGAGAATTTTGTTACTCCAATGGATGGTAGCCTTGTCATTATGGAAGGTAGTATGTTGTCTATATTTTTGTTACCCCAATTGATGTAGCCTTGTCATAATGGAAGGTAGTTTGTTGTCGAGATTTTAGTTATTCCAATGGATGGTAACCTTGTTATTATTTAAGGTAGTATTTTGTCGAGATTTTTGTTGCTCCAACGGATGGTAGCTTTGTCATTATTGAAGGTAGTGTGTTGTCGATATCTCTGTTACTTCAATGGATGATAGCCTTGTCATTATGGAAGGTAGTCGGTTGTCGAGATTTTTGTTACTCCAATGGATGGTAGTCTTGTCATTATAGAAGGTAGTCTTTTGTCGAGATTTTTGATATTCCAATGATGGTAGCCTTGTCATTATGGAAGGTATTCGGTCTTTGAGATTTCTGTTACTCGAATGGATGGTAGCCTTTTCATTATGGAAGGTAGTCTGTTGTTCAGATTATTTTTAATCTAATGGATGGTAGCCTTGTCATTATGGAAGGTAGTCTATTGTCTATATTTTTGTTATTTCAATGGATGGTAGCCTTGTTATTATGGAAGGTAGTCGGTCGTTGATATTTCTGTTACTTCAATGGATGATAGCCTTGTCATTATGGAAGGTAGTCGGTTGTCGAGATTTTTGTTACTCCAATGGATGGTAGTCTTGTCATTATAGAAGGTAGTCTTTTGTCGAGATTTTTGATATTCCAATGATGGTAGCCTTGTAATTATGGAAGGTAGTCTATTGTCGAGATTTTTATCACTCCAATGGATGGTAGCCTTGTCATTATGGAAGGTAGTCGGTCGTTGAGATTTCCGTAACTCCAATGGATGGTAGCCTTGTCATTATGGAAGGTAGTCTGTTGTTCAGATTTTTGTTACTCCAATGGATGATAGCCTCGTCATTATGGAAGGTAGTCTGTTGTCGAGATTTTTGATACTCCAATAGATGTTAGCCTTGTAATTATGGAAGGTAGTCTGTTGTCGAGATTTATGTTACACCAATGGATGGTAGCCATGTCATTATGGAAGGTAGTTTGTCGTTGAGATTTCTATTACTCCAATGGATTGTAGCCTTGTCATTATGGAAGGTAGTTTGTTGTTCAGAATTTTGTTACTCCAACGGATTGTAGCATTGTCATTATGGAAGGTAGTATATTGTCGAGAATTTTTTATTCCATTGGATGGTAGCCTTGTCATTATGGAAGGTAGTTTTTCGTCGATATATTTGTTATTTCAATGGATGGTATCCTTGTCATTATGGAAGGTAGAATTTTGTCGAGATTTTTGTTACTCCACTGGATGGTAGCATTGTCATTATGGAAGGTAGTTTTTTGTCAAGATTTTTGTTACTCCAATGGATGGTAGCCTTGTCATTATGGAAGGTAGTATGTTGTCGATATTTTTGTTACCCCAAAGGATGTAGCCTTGTCATAATGGAGGTAGTTTGTTGTCGAGATTATAGTTATTCCAATGGATGGTAGCCTTGTTATTATGGAAGGTAGTATTTTGTCTAGATTTTTGTTACTCCAATTGATGGTATCCTTGTCATTATTGAAGGTAGTCTGTTATCGATATCTCTGTTACTTCAATGGATGCTAGCCTTGCCATTATGGAAGGTAGTCTGTTGTCGAGATTTTTCTTACTCCAATGGATGGTAGCCTTGTTATTATGGAAGGTAGTCGCTCGTTGAGATTTCTGCTACTCCAATGGATGGAAGCCTTGTCATTATGGTAGGTAGTTTGTAGTTCATATTTTTGTTACTCCAATGGATGATAGCCTTATATTTATGGAAGGTAGTTTGTTGTCGAGATTTTTGATACTCCAATTGGTGGTAGCCTTGTGATTATAGAAGGTAGTCTGTTGTCGAGATTTTTGTTACTCCAATGGATGGTAGCCTTGTCATTATGGAAGGTAGTCGATCGTTGAGATTTCTGTAACTCCAAGGGATGGTAGCCTTGTCATTATGGAAGGTACTCTGTTGTTCATTGTTTTGTTACTCCAATGGATGATACCCTCGTCATTATGGAAGGTAGTCTATTGTCGAGATTTTTGATACTCCAATGGATGTTAGCCTTGTGATTATGGAAGGTAGTTTGTTGTCGAGATTTATGTTACAACAATGGATGTTAGCCATGTCATTATGGAAGGTAGTTTGTCGTTGAGATTTCTGTTACTCCAATGGATTGTAGCCTTGTCATTATGGAAGGTAGTCTGTTGTTCAGAATTTTGTTACTCCAAAGGATTGTAGCTTTGTCATTATGGAAGGTAGAGTATTGTCTAGAATTTTTTATTCCATTGGATGGTAGCCTTGTCATTATGGAAGGTAGTTTGTTATCGAGATATTTGTTATTCCAATGGATGGTAACCTTGTCATTATGGAAGGTAGACTTTTGTCGATATTTTTGTTACTCCAATGGATGGTAGCCTTCTCATTATGGAAGGTAGTTTTTTGTCGAGATTTTTGTTACTCCAATGGATGGTAGCCTTGTCATTATTGAAGGTAGTCTGTTGTCAATATCTCTGTTACTCCAATCGATGGTAGCCTCGTCATTATGGAAGGTAGTCTGTTGTCGAGATTTTTGTTACTCCAATGGATGTTAGCCTTGTAATTATGGAAGGTATTCCGTTGTCGATATTTAGGTTACTCCAATGGATGGTAGCCATGTCATTATGGAAGGTAGTTTGTCATTGAAATTTCTGTTACTCCAATGGATTGTCGCCTTGTCATTATGGAAGGTAGTCTGTTGTTCAGAATTTTGTTACACTAATGGATTGTAGCCTTGTCATTATGGATGGTAGTCTATTGTCGAGATATTTGTTATTCCAATGGATGTTAGCCTTGTCATTATGGAAGGTAGACTTTTGTCGAGATTTTTGTTACTCCAATGGATGGTAGCCTTGTCATTATGGAAGGTAGTTTTTTATCGAGATTTTTATTACTACAATGGATGGTATCCTTGTCATTATGGAAGGTAGTATGTTGTCGATATTTTTGTTTCCCCAATGGATGTAGCCTTGGCATTATGGAAGGTAGTCTGTTGTCGAGATTTTAGTTATTCCAATGGATGGTAACCTTGTTATTATGGAAGGTAGTATTTTGTCGAGATTTTTGTTACTCCAATGGATGGTAACCTTGTCATTATTGAAGGTAGTCTGTTGTCGAGATTTTTGTTACTCCAATGGATGGTAGCCTTGTCATTATAGAAGGTAGTCTTTTGTGGAGAGTTTTGATATTCCAATGATGGTTGATTTGTCATTATGGAAGGTAGTCGGTCTTTGAGATTTCTGTTACTCAAATGTATGTTAGACTTTTCATTATGGAAGGTAGTTTGTTGTTCAGATTTTTGTTATTCCAATGGATGGTAGCCTTGTCATTATGGAAGGTAGTCTATTGTCTAGATTTTTGTTATTTCAATGGATGGTATCCTTGTCATTATGGAAGGTAGTCGATCGTTGATATTTCTACTACTCCCATATATGGTAGCCTTGTCATTATGGAAGGTAGTTTTTTGTTTATATTTTTGTTACTCCAATGGATGATAGCCTTGTCATTATGGAAGGTAGTCTGTTGTCGAGATTTTTGATACTCCAATGGGTGGTAGCCTTGTAATTATGGAAGGTAGTATATTTTCGAGATTTTTGTCACTCCAATGGATGGTAGCCATGTCATTATGGAAGGTAGTCGGTCGTTTATATTTCTACTACTCCAAAGGATGGTAGCCTTGTCATTATGGAAGGTAGTTTGTTGTTCATATTTTTGTTACTCCAATGGATGATAGCCTCGTCATTATGGAAGGTAGTCTGTTGTCGAGATTTTTGATACTCCAATGGATGGTAGCCTTGTAATTATGGAAGGTAGTCGGTCTTTGAGATTTCTGTTACTCAAATGGATGGTAGCCTTGTCATTATGGAACGTAGTTTGTCGTTCTGATTTTTGTTACTCCAATGGATGGTAGCCTTGTCATTATCGAAGGTAGTCTATTGTCAAGATTTTTGTTATTCCAATGGATTGTAGCCTTGTTATTATGGAGGGTAGTCTGTTGTCGAGATATTTGTTATTCCAATGGATGGTAGCCTTGTCATTATGGAAGGTAGACTTTTGTCGAGATTTTTGTTACTCCAATGGATGGTAGCCTTGTCATTATGGAAGGTAGTTTTTTGTTGAGAATTTTGTTACTCCAATGGATGGTAGCCTTGTCATTATGGAAGGTAGTATGTTGTCGATATTTTTGTTACCCTAATTGATGTAGCCTTGTCATAATGGAAGGTAGTTTGTTGTCGAGATTTTAGTTATTCCAATGGATGGTAACCTTGTTATTATTTAAGGTAGTATTTTGTCGAGATTTTTGTTGCTCCAACGGATGGTAGCTTTGTCATTATTGAAGGTAGTCTGTTGTCGATATCTCTGTTACTTCAATGGATGATAGCCTTGTCATTATGGAAGGTACTTTGTTGTTCATATTTTTGTTACTCCAATGGATGGTAGTCTTGTCATTATAGAAGGTAGTCTTTTGTCGAGATTTTTGATATTCCAATGATGGTAGCCTTGTCATTATGGAAGGTAGTCGGTCTTTGAGATTTCTGTTACTCAAATGGATGGTAGCCTTGTCATTATGGAACGTAGTTTGTCGTTCAGATTTTTGTTACTCCAATTGATGGTAGCCTTGTCATTATCGAAGGTAGTCTATTGTCAAGATTTTTGTTATTCCAATGGATTGTAGCCTTGTTATTATGGAGGGTAGTCTGTTGTCGAGATATTTGTTATTCCAATGGATGGTAGCCTTGTCATTATGGAAGGTAGACTTTTGTCGAGATTTTTGTTACTCCAATGGATGGTAGCCTTGTCATTATGGAAGGTAGTTTTTTGTTGATAATTTTGTTACTCCAATGGATGGTAGCCTTGTCATTATGGAAGGTAGTATGTTGTCGATATTTTTGTTACCCCAATTGATGTAGCCTTGTCATAATGGAAGGTAGTTTGTTGTCGAGATTTTAGTTATTCCAATGGATGGTAACCTTGTTATTATTTAAGGTAGTATTTTGTCGAGATTTTTGTTGCTCCAACGGATGGTAGCTTTGTCATTATTGAAGGTAGTCTGTTGTCGATATCTCTGTTACTTCAATGGATGATAGCCTTGTCATTATGGAAGGTAGTCGGTTGTCGAGATTTTTGTTACTCCAATGGATGGTAGTCTTGTCATTATAGAAGGTAGTCTTTTGTCGAGATTTTTGATATTCCAATGATGGTAGCCTTGTCATTATGGAAGGTAGTCGGTCTTTGAGATTTCTGTTACTCGAATGGATGGTAGCCTTTTCATTATGGAAGGTAGTTTGTTGTTCATATTATTTTTAATCTAATGGATGGTAGCCTTGTCATTATGGAAGGTAGTCTATTGTCTATATTTTTGTTATTTCAATGGATGGTAGCCTTGTTATTATGGAAGGTAGTCGGTCGTTGAAATTTCTGCTACTCCAATGGACGGTGGCCTTGTCATTATGGAAGGTAGTTTGTTGTTCATATTTTTGTTACTCCAATGGATGATAGCCTTGTCAATATGGAAGGTAGTTTGTTGTCGAGATTTTTGATACTCCAATGGGTGGTATCCTTGTAATTATGGAAGGTAGTCTATTGTCGAGATTTTTATCACTCCAATGGATGGTAGCCTTGTCATTATGGAAGGTAGTCGGTCGTTGAGATTTCCGTAACTCCAATGGATGGTAGCCTTGTCATTATGGAAGGTAGTCTGTTGTTCAGATTTTTGTTACTCCAATGGATGATAGCCTCGTCATTATGGAAGGTAGTCTGTTGTCGAGATTTTTGATACTCCAATAGATGTTAGCCTTGTAATTATGGAAGGTAGTCTGTTGTCGAGATTTATGTTACACCAATGGATGGTAGCCGTGTCATTATGGAAGGTAGTTTGTCGTTGAGATTTCTATTACTCCAATGGATTGTAGCCTTGTCATTATGGAAGGTAGTTTGTTGTTCAGAATTTTGTTACTCCAACGGATTGTAGCATTGTCATTATGGAAGGTAGTATATTGTCGAGAATTTTTTATTCCATTGGATGGTAGCCTTGTCATTATGGAAGGTAGTTTGTCGTTGATATATTTGTTATTTCAATGGATGGTAACCTTGTCATTATGGAAGGTAGACTTTTGTCGAGATTTTTGTTACTCCACTGGATGGTAGCATTGTCATTATGGAAGGTAGTTTTTTGTCGAGATTTTTGTTACTCCAATGGATGGTAGCCTTGTCATTATGGAAGGTAGTATGTTGTCGATATTTTTGTTACCCCAATGGATGTAGCCTTGTCATAATGGAGGTAGTTTGTTGTCGAGATTATAGTTATTCCAATGGATGGTAGCCTTGTTATTATGGAAGGTAGTATTTTGTCGAGATTTTTGTTACTCCAATTGATGGTATCCTTGTCATTATTGAAGGTAGTCTGTTATCGATATCTCTGTTACTTCAATGGATGATAGCCTTGCCATTATGGAAGGTAGTATGTTGTCGAGATTTTTCTTACTCCAATGGATGGTAGCCTTGTTATTATGGAAGGTAGTCGGTCGTTGAGATTTCTGCTACTCCAATGGATGGAAGCGTTGTCATTATGGTAGGTAGTTTGTAGTTCATATTTTTGTTACTCCAATGGATGATAGCCTTATATTTATGGAAGGTAGTTTGTCGAGATTTTTGATACTCCAATTGGTGGTAGCCTTGTGATTATAGAAGGTAGTCTGTTGTCGAGATTTTTGTTACTCCAATGGATGGTAGCCTTGTCATTATGGAAGGTAGTCGATCGTTGAGATTTCTGTAACTCCAAGGGATGGTAGCCTTGTCATTATGGAAGGTACTCTGTTGTTCATAGTTTTGTTACTCCAATGGATGATACCCCTCGTCATTATGGAAGGTAGTCTATTGTCGAGATTTTTGATACTCCAATGGATGTTAGCCTTGTGATTATGGAAGGTAGTTTGTTGTCGAGATTTATGTTACAATAATGGATGTTAGCCATGTCATTATGGAAGGTAGTTTGTCGTTGAGATTTCTGTTACTCCAATGGATTGTAGCCTTGTCATTATGGAAGGTAGTCTGTTGTTCAGAATTTTGTTACTCCAAAGGATTGTAGCTTTGTCATTATGGAAGGTAGAGTATTGTCTAGAATTTTTTATTCCATTGGATGGTAGCCTTGTCATTATGGAAGGTAGTTTGTTATCGAGATATTTGTTATTCCAATGGATGGTAACCTTGTCATTATGGAAGGTAGACTTTTGTCGAGATTTTTGTTACTCCAATGGATGGTAGCCTTCTCATTATGGAAGGTAGTTTTTTGTCGAGATTTTTGTTACTCCAATGGATGGTAGCCTTGTCATTATTGAAGGTAGTCTGTTGTCAATATCTCTGTTACTCCAATCGATGGTAGCCTCGTCATTATGGAAGGTAGTCTGTTGTCGAGATTTTTGTTACTCCAATGGATGTTAGCCTTGTAATTATGGAAGGTAGTCTATTCTCGAGATTTATGTTACTCCAATGGATGTAGCCTTGTCATTATGGAAGGTAGTCTGTTGTTCAGTATTTTGTTAATCCAATGGATGTAGCCTTGTCATTATGGAAGGTAGTTTTTTATCGATATTTTTGTTACTCCAATGGATGGTAGCCTTGTCATTATGGAAGGTTGTATGTTGTCGATATTTTTGTTACCCCAATGGATGTAGCCTTGTCATTATGGAAGGTAGTCTGTTGTCGATATTTTTGTTACTCTAATTGATGGTAGCCTTATCATTATGGAAGGTAGTCTGTTGTCGAGATTTTTGTTACCCCAACGGATGGAAGCCTTGTAATTATGGAAGGTAGTTTGTTGTCGAGAGTTTTGTTACACCAATGGATGGTAGCCTTGTCATTATGGAATGTAGTTTGTCGTTTAGATTTCTGTTACTCCAATGGATTGTAGCCTTGTCATTATGGAAATTAGTCTGTTGTTCAAATTTTTGTTACTCAAATAGATTATAGCCTTGTCATTATGCAAGGTATTTTGTTGTTCATATTTTTCTTACTCCAATGGATGGTAGCCTTGTCATTATATAAGGTACTCTATTGTCTAGATTTTTGTTATTCCATTGGATGGTAGCCTTGTCATTATGGAAGGTAGTCGGTCATTGAGATTTCTGTTACTCCAATGGATGGTAGCCATGTCATTATGGAAGGTAGTCTGATGCTCAGATTTTTGTTACTCCATTGGATGATAGCCTTGTCATTATGGAAGGTAGTCTGTTGTCGAGATTTTTGATACTCCAATGGATGGTAGCCTTATCATTATGGAAGGTAGTCTGTTGTCGAGATTTTTGTTACTCCAATGT
The DNA here is from genome assembly GCA_948472305.1 of Vicia faba. NCBI lineage: Eukaryota > Viridiplantae > Streptophyta > Magnoliopsida > Fabales > Fabaceae > Vicia > Vicia faba. The sequence goes on from OX451739.1 coordinate 561,707,755, forward strand.
ATGGTAGCCTTATCATTATGGAAGGTAGTCGGTCGTTGAGATTTCTGTTACACTAATGGATTGTAGCCTTGTCATTATGGAAGGTAGTCTGTTGTTCATATTTTTATTACTCCATTGGATGATAGCCTCGTCATTATGGAAGGTAGTCTGTTGTCGAGATTTTTGATACTCCAATTGATGGTAGCCTTATCATTATGGAAGGTAGTCAGTCTTTGAGATTTCTGTTACTCCAATGGATTGTAGCCTTGTCATTATGGAAGGTAGTCTGTTGTTCATATTTTTATTACTCCATTGGATGATAGCCTCGTCATTATGTAAGGTAGTCTGTTGTCGAGATTTTTGATACTCCAATGGATGGTAGCCTTGTAATTATGGAAGGTAATCTGTTGTCGAGTTTTATGTTACTCCAATTGATGATAGCCATGTCATTATGAAAGGTAGTCTGAGTTGAGATTTCTGTTACTCCAATGGATTGTAGCCTTGTTATTATGGAAGGTAGTCTGTTGTCGAGAATTTTTTATTCCATTGGATGGTAGCCTTGTCATTATGGAAGGTAGTCTGTTGTCGAGATATTTGTTATTCCAATGGATGGTAACCTTATCATTATGGAAGGTAGACTTTTGTCGAGATTTTTGTTACTCCTATGGATGGTAGCCTTGTCATTATGGAAGTTAGTTTTTTGTCGAGATTTTTTTTACTCCAATGGATGGTAGCCTTGTCATTATGGAAGGTAGTCTTTTGTCGATATTTTTGTTACTCCAATGGATTGTAGCCTTGCCATTATGGAAGGTAGTCTGTTGTTCAGATTTTTGTTACTCCAATGGAAGGTAGCCTTGCCATTACAGAAGGGAGTATGTTGTCAAGATTTTAGTTATTCCAATGGATGGTAACCTTGTTATTATGGAAAGTAGTATTTTGTCGAGATTTTTGTTACTCCAATGGATGGTAGCCTTGTCATTATTGAAGGTAGTATGTTGTCGATATCTTTGTTACTCCAATGGATGATAGCCTTGTCATTATGGAACGTAGTCTGTTTGTTGAGATTTTTGTTACTGTAATGGATGCTAGCCTTCTCATTATGGAAGGTAGTTTGTTGTCAAGATTTTTGTTACCCCAATGGATGGTAGCCTTGTAATTATGGAAGGTGGTCTATTGTCGATATTTTTGTTATTGCAATGAATGGTATCCTTGTCATTATGGAAGGTAGTCTTTCATTGAGATTTCTGTAACTCCAATGGATTTTAGCCTTGCCATTATGGAAGGTAGTCTGTTGTTCAGATTTTTGATACTCCAATGGATGGTAGCCTTGTCATTATGGAAGGGAGAGTGTTGTCGAGATTTTAGTTATTCCAATGGATGGTAACCTTGTTATTATGGAAGGTAGTATTTTGTCGAGATTTCTGTTACACTAATGGATTGTAGCCTTGTCATTATGGAAGGTAGTCTGTTGTTCATATTTTTATTACTCCATTGGATGATAGCCTCGTCATTATGGAAGGTAGTCTGTTGTCGAGATTTTTGATACTCCAATTGATGGTAGCCTTATCATTATGGAAGGTAGACGGTCGTTGAGATTTCTGTTACTCCAATGGATTGTAGCCTTGTCATTATGGAAGGTAGTCTGTTGTTCATATTTTTATTACTCCATTGGATGATAGCCTCGTCATTATGTAAGGTAGTCTGTTGTCGAGATTTTTGATACTCCAATGGATGGTAGCCTTGTAATTATGGAAGGTAGTCTGTTGTCGAGTTTTATGTTACTCCAATTGATGATAGCCATGTCATTATGAAAGGTAGTCTGAGTTGAGATTTCTGTTACTCCAATGGATTGTAGCCTTGTTATTATGGAAGGTAGTCTGTTGTCGAGAATTTTTTATTCCATTGGATGGTAGCCTTGTCATTATGGAAGGTAGTCTGTTGTTGAGATATTTGTTATTCCAATGGATGGTAACCTTATCATTATGGAAGGTAGACTTTTGTCGAGATTTTTGTTACTCCAATGGATGGTAGCCTTGTCATTATGGAAGTTAGTTTTTTGTCGAGATTTTTTTTACTCCAATGGATGGTAGCCTTGTCATTATGGAAGGTAGTCTTTTGTCGATATTTTTGTTACTCCAATGGATTGTAGCCTTGCCATTATGGAAGGTAGTCTGTTGTTCAGATTTTTGTTACTCCAATGGAAGGTAGCCTTGCCATTACGGAAGGGAGTATGTTGTCAAGATTTTAGTTATTCCAATGGATGGTAACTTTGTTATTATGGAAAGTAGTATTTTGTCGAGATTTTTGTTACTCCAATGGATGGTAGCCTTGTCATTATTGAAGGTAGTATGTTGTCGATATCTTTGTTACTCCAATGGATGATAGCCTTGTCATTATGGAACGTAGTCTGTTTGTTGAGATTTTTGTTACTCTAATGGATGCTAGCCTTCTCATTATGGAAGGTAGTTTGTTGTCAAGATTTTTGTTACCCCAATGGATGGTAGCCTTGTAATTATGGAAGGTGGTCTATTGTCGATATTTTTGTTATTGCAATGAATGGTATCCTTGTCATTATGGAAGGTAGTCTTTCATTGAGATTTCTGTAACTCCAATGGATTTTAGCCTTGCCATTATGGAAGGTAGTCTGTTGTTCAGATTTTTGATACTCCAATGGATGGTAGCCTTGTCATTATGGAAGGGAGAGTGTTGTCGAGATTTTAGTTATTCCAATGGATGGTAACCTTGTTATTATGGAAGGTAGTATTTTGTCGAGATTTCTGTTACACTAATGGATTGTAGCCTTGTCATTATGGAAGGTAGTCTGTTGTTCATATTTTTATTACTCCATTGGATGATAGCCTCGACATTATGGAAGGTAGTCTGTTGTCGAGATTTTTGATACTCCAATTGATGGTAGCCTTATCATTATGGAAGGTAGTCGGTCGTTGAGATTTCTGTTACTCCAATGGATTATAGCCTTGTCATTATGGAAGGTAGTCTGTTGTTCATATTTTTATTACTCCATTGGATGATAGCCTCGTCATTATGTAAGGTAGTCTGTTGTCGAGATTTTTGATACTCCAATGGATGGTAGCCTTGTAATTATGGAAGGTAGTCTGTTGTCGAGTTTTATGTTACTCCAATTGATGATAGCCATGTCATTATGAAAGGTAGTCTGAGTTGAGATTTCTGTTACTCCAATGGATTGTAGCCTTGTTATTATGGAAGGTAGTCTGTTGTCGAGAATTTTTTATTTCATTGGATGGTAGCATTGTCATTATGGAAGGTAGTCTGTTGTCGAGATATTTGTTATTCCAATGGATGGTAACCTTATCATTATGGAAGGTAGACTTTTGTCGAGATTTTTGTTACTCCTATGGATGGTAGCCTTGTCATTATGGAAGTTAGTTTTTTCTCGAGATTTTTTTTACTCCAATGGATGGTAGCCTTGTCATTATGGAAGGTAGTCTTTTGTCGATATTTTTGTTACTCCAAAGGATTGTAGCCTTGCCATTATGGAAGGTAGTCTGTTGTTCAGATTTTTGTTACTCCAATGGAAGGTAGCCTTGCCATTACGGAAGGGAGTATGTTGTCAAGATTTTAGTTATTCCAATGGATGGTAACCTTGTTATTATGGAAAGTAGTATTTTGTCGAGATTTTTGTTACTCCAATGGATGGTAGCCTTGTCATTATTGAAGGTAGTATGTTGTCGATATCTTTGTTACTCCAATGGATGATAGCCTTGTCATTATGGAAGGTAGTCTGTTTGTTGAGATTTTTGTTACTCTAATGGATGCTAGCCTTCTCATTATGGAAGGTAGTTTGTTGTCAAGATTTTTGTTACCCCAATGGATGGTAGCCTTGTAATTATGGAAGGTGGTCTATTGTCGATATTTTTTTTATTGCAATGAATGGTATCCTTGTCATTATGGAAGGTAGTCTTTCATTGAGATTTCTGTAACTCCAATGGATTTTAGCCTTGCCATTATGGAAGGTAGTTTGTTGTTCAGATTTTTGATACTCCAATGGATGGTAGCCTTGTCATTATGGAAGGGAGAGTGTTGTCGAGATTTTAGTTATTCCAATGGATGGTAACCTTGTTATTATGGAAGGTAGTATTTTGTCGAGATTTTTGTTACACTAATGGATTGTAGCCTTGTCATTATGGAACGTAGTCTGTTGTTCATATTTTTATTACTCCATTGGATGATAGCCTCGTCATTATGGAAGGTATTCTGCTGTCGAGATTTTTGATACTACAATTGATGGTAGCCTTATCATTATGGAAGGTAGTCGGTCGTTGAGATTTCTGTTACTCCAATGGATTGTAGCCTTATCATTATGGAAGGTAGTCTGTTGTTCATATTTTTATTACTCCATTGGATGATAGCCTCGTCATTATGTAAGGTAGTCTGTTGTCGAGATTTTTGATACTCCAATGGATGGTAGCCTTGTAATTATGGAAGGTAGTCTGTTGTTGAGTTTTATGTTACTCCAATTGATGATAGCCAAGTCATTATGAAAGGTAGTCAGAGTTGAGATTTCTGTTACTCCAATGGATTGTAGCCTTGTTATTATGGAAGGTAGTCTGTTGTCGAGAATTTTTTATTCCATTGGATGGTAGCCTTGTCATTATGGAAGGTAGTCTGTTGTCGAGATATTTGTTATTCCAATGGATGGTAACCTTATCATTATGGAAGGTAGACTTTTGTCGAGATTTTTGTTACTCCTATGGATGGTAGCCTTGTCATTATGGAAGTTAGTTTTTTCTCGAGATTTTTTTTACTCCAATGGATGGTAGCCTTGTCATTATGGAAGGTAGTCTTTTGTCGATATTTTTGTTACTCCAATGGATTGTAGCCTTGCCATTATGGAAGGTAGTCTGTTGTTCAGATTTTTGTTACTCCAATGGAAGGTAGCCTTGCCATTACGGAAGGGAGTATGTTGTGAAGATTTTAGTTATTCCAATGGATGGTAACCTTGTTATTATGGAAAGTAGTATTTTGTCGAGATTTTTGTTACTCCAATGGATGGTAGCCTTGTCATTATTGAAAGTAGTATGTTGTCGATATTTTTGTTATTGCAATGAATGGTATCCTTGTCATTATGGAAGGTAGTCTTTCATTGAGATTTCTGTAACTCCAATGGATTTTAGCCTTGCCATTATGGAAGGTAGTCTGTTGTTCAGATTTTTGATACTCCAATGGATGGTAGCCTTGTCATTATGGAAGGGAGAGTGTTGTCGAGATTTTAGTTATTCCAATGGATGGTAACCTTGTTATTATGGAAGGTAGTATTTTGTCGAGATTTTTGTTACTCCAATGGATGGTAGCCTTGTCATTATTGAAGGTAGTCTGTTGTCGATATCTTTGTTACTCCAATGGATGATAGCCTTGTCATTATGGAAGGTAGTTTGTTGTCGAGAGTTTTGTTACAACAATGGATGGTAGTCTTGTCATTATGGAATGTAGTTTGTCGTTTAGATTTCTGTTACTCCAATGGATTGTAGCCTTGTCATTATGGAAAGTAGTCTATTGTTCAGATTTTTGGTACTCAAATAGATTATAGCCTTGTCATTATGCAAGGTAGTCTGTTGTTCATATTTTTCTTACTCCAATGGATGGTAGCCTTGTCATTATATAAGGTACTCTATTGTCTAGATTTTTGTTATTCCAATGGATGGTATCATTGTCTTTATGGAAGGTAGTCGATCTTTGAGATTTCTGTTACTCCAATGGATGGTAGCCTTGTCATTATGGAAGGTAGTATGATGTTCAGATTTATGTTACTCCATTGGATGATAGCCTTGTCAATATGGAAGGTAGTCTGTTGTCGAGATTTTGATACTCCAATGGGTGGTAGCCTTGTAATTATAGAAGTTAGTTTGTTGTCAATATTTTTGTTACTCCAATGGATGGTAGCCTTGTCATTATGGAAGGTAGTCGGTCGTTTAGATTTCTGTTACTCCAATGGATTGTAGCCTTGTCATATGGAAGGTAGTCTGATGTTCAGATTTTTTTTACTCCATTGGATGATAGCCTTGTCATTATGGAAGGTAGTCTGTTGTCGAGATTTTTGTTACTCCAATGGGTGGTAGCCTTGTAATTATGGAGGTAGTCTGTTGTCGAGATTTTTGTTACTCCAATGGATTGTAGCCTTGCCATTATGGAAGGTAGTGTGTTGTCCTGATTTTTGTTACTCCAATGGATGGTAGCCTTGTCATTATGGAAGGGAGTCTGTTGTCGAGATTGTAGTTATTCCAATGGATGGTAACCTTGTTATTATGAAAGGTAGTTTGTCGTTGAGATTTTTGTTATTCCAATGCATGGTATCCTTGTCATTATGGAAGGTAGTCTATTGTCAAGATTTTTGTTATTCTAATGGATGGTATCCTTGTCGTTATGGAAGGAAGTCGGTAGTTGAGATTTCTCTTACTCCAATGGATGGTAGCCTTGTTATTATTGAAGGTAGTTTGTTGTCGAGATATTTTTTACCCCAATGGATGGTAGCCTTGTAATTATGGAAGGTAGTATGTTGTCGAGATTTTTGTTACACCAATTGATGGTAGCCTTGTCATTATGCAATGTAGTTTGTCGTTGATATTTCTGTTACTCCAATGGATTGTTGCCTTGTCATTATGGAAGGTAGTCTGTTGTTCAGATTTTTGTTACTCTAATGGATGGTAGCCTTGTCATTATGGAAGGGAGTCTGTTGTCGACAATTTTTTTATTCCATTGGATGGTACCCTTGTCATTATGGAAGGTAGTCTGTTGTCGAGATATTTGTTATTCCAATGGATGGTAGCCTTGTCATTATGGAAGGTAGTCGGTCGTTGAGATTTCTGTTACTCCAATGGATGGTAGCCTTGTCATTATGGAAGGTAGTCTGATGTTCAGATTTTTGTTACTCCATTGGATGATAGCCTTGTCATTATGGAAGGTAGTCTGTTGTCGAGATTTTTGATACTCCAATGGGTGGTAGCCTTGTAATTATGGAAGTTAGTCTGTTGTCGAGATTTTTGTTACTCCAATGGATGGTAGCCTTGTCATTATGGAAGGTAGTCGGTCGTTGAGATTTCTGTTACTCCAATGGATTGTAGCCTTATCATTATGGATGGTAGTCTGTTGTTCATATCTTTATTACTCCATTGCATGATAGCCTCGTCATTATGGAAGGTAGTCTATTGTCGATATTTTTGATACTCCAATGAATGGTAGCCTTGTAATTATGGAAGGTAGTCTGTTGTCGAGTTTTATGTTACTCGAATTGATGGTAGCCATGTCATTTTGGAAGGTAGTCTGTCGTTGAGATTTCTGTTACTCCAATGGATTGTAGCCTTGTCATTGTGGAAGGTAGTCTGTTGTTTAGAGTTTTGTTACTCCAATGGATTGTAGCCTTGTCATTATTGAAGGTAGTCTGTTGTCGAGAATTTTTTATTCCATTGGATGGTAGCCTTATCATTATGGAAGGTAGTCTGTTTTCGAGATATTTGTTATTCCAATGGATGGTAACCTTGTCATTATGGAAGGTAGTCTGTTGTTCAGATTTTTTTTACTCCAATGGATGGGAGGCTTGTCATTATTGAAGGGAGTCTGTTGTCGAGATTTTAGTTATTCCAATGGATGGTAACCTTGTTATTATGGAAGGTATTCTGTCGTTGAGATTTTTGTTATTCCAATGCATGGTAGCCTTGTCACTATGGAAGGTAGTCTATTATCAAGATTTTTGTTATTCTAATGGATGGTAGCCTTGTCATTATGGAAGGAAGTCGGTAGTTGAGATTTCTCTTACTCCAATGGATGGTAGCCTTGTTATTATTGAAGGTAGTCTGTTGTCGAGATTTTTGTTACCCCAATGGATGGTAGCCTTGTAATTATAGAAGGTAGTCTGTTGTCGATATTTTTGTTACTCCAATGAATGGTAGCCTTGTCATTATGGAAGGTAGTCTGTCGTTGAGATTTCTGTTACTCCAATGGATTTTAGCCTTGCCATTGTGGAAGGTAGTCTGCTGTTCAGATTTTTGATACTCCAATGGATGGTATCCTTGTCATTATGGAAGGGAGTCTGTTGTCGACAACTTTTTAATTCCATTAGATGGTAGCCTTGTCATTATGTAAGGTAGTCTGTTGTCGAGATATTTGTTATTCCAATGGATGGTAACCTTGTCATTATGGAAGGTAGAGTTTTGTCGAGATTTTTATACTCCAATGGATGATAACCTTGTTATTATGGAAGGTAGTATTTTGTCGAGATTTTTGTTGCTCCAATGGATGGTATCCTTGTCATTATTGAAGGTAGTATGTTGTCGATATTTTTGTTACTCCAATGGATGATAGCCTTGTCATTATGGAAGGTAGTCTGTTGTCGAGATTTTTGTTACACCAATTGATGCTAGCCTTATCATTATGGAAGATAGTCTGTTGCCGAGATTTTTATTACCCCAACAGATGGTAGCCTTGTAATTATGGAAGGTAGTTTGTTGTCAAGAGTTTTGTTACACCAATGGATGGTAGCCTTGTCATTATGGAATGTAGTTTTTCGTTTAGATTTCTGTTACTCCAATGGATTGTAGCCTTGTCATTATGGAAGGTAGTCTGTTGTTCAGATTTTTGTTACTCAAATAGATTATAGCCTTGTCATTATGCAAGGTAGTCTGTTGTTCATATTTTTCTTACTCCAATGGATGGTAGCCTAGTCATTATATAAGGTACTCTATTGTCTAGATTTTTATTATTCCAATGGATGGTAGCCTTGTCATTATGGAAGGTAGTCGGTCATTGAGATTTCTGTTAGTCCAATGGATGGTAGCCTTGTCATTAGGGAAGGTAGTCTGATGTTCAGATTTTTATTACTCCAATGGATGGGAGCCTTGTCATTATGGAAGGTAGTTTGTTGTCAAAATTTTTGTTACCCCAATGGATGTAGCCTTGTCATTATGGAAGGTAGTCTATTGTAGATATTTTTGTTACTCCAATGAATGGTAGCCTTGTTATTATGGAAGGTAGTCAGTCGTTGAGATTTCTGTTACTCCAATGGATTGTAGCCTTGCCATTATGGAAGGTAGTTTGTTGTTCAGATTTTTGTTACTCCAATGGATGGTAGCCTTGCCATTATGGAAGGGAGTATGTTGTCAAGATTTTAGTTATTCCAATGGATGGTAACCTTGTTATTATGGAAAGTAGTCTGTTGTCGAGATTTTTGTTACTCCAATGGATGCTAGCCTTCTCATTATGGAAGGTAGTATGTTGTCTAGATTTTTGTTACCCCAATGGATGGTAGCCTTGTAATTATGGAAGGTAGTCTGTTGTCGATATTATTGTTACTCCAATGAATGGTAGCCTTGTCATTATGGAAGGTAGTCTGTCGTTGAGATTTCAGTTACTCCAATGGATTTTAGCCTTGCCATTATGGAAGGTAGTTTGTTGTTCTGATTTTTGTTACTCAAATAGAGTATAGCCGTGTCATTATGCAAGGTAGTCTGTTGTTCATATTTTTCATACTCCAATGGATGGTATCCTTGTCATTATATAAGGTACTCTATTGTCTAGATTTTTGTTATTCCAATGGATGGTAGCCTTGTCATTATGGAAGGTAGTCGGTCGGTGAGATTTCTGTTACTCCAATGGATGGTAGCCTTGTCATTAGGGAAGGTAGTCTGATGTTCAGATTTTTTTTACTCCATTGGATGATAGCCTTGTCATTATGGAAGGTAGTCTGTTGTCGAGATTTTTGTTACTCCAATGGGTGGTAGCCTTGTAATTATGGAGGTAGTCTGTTGTCGAGATTTTTGTTACTCCAATGGATTGTAGCCTTGCCATTATGGAAGGTAGTGTGTTGTCCTGATTTTTGTTACTCCAATGGATGGTAGCCTTGTCATTATGGAAGGGAGTCTGTTGTCGAGATTTTAGTTATTCCAATGGATGGTAACCTTGTTATTATGAAAGGTAGTTTGTCGTTGAGATTTTTGTTATTCTAATGCATGGTAGCCTTGTCATTATGGAAGGTAGTCTATTGTCAAGATTTTTGTTATTCTAATGGATGGTATCCTTGTCGTTATGGAAGGAAGTCGGTAGTTGAGATTTCTCTTACTCCAATGGATGGTAGCCTTGTTATTATTGAAGGTAGTTTGTTGTCGAGATATTTTTTACCCCAATGGATGGTAGCCTTGTAATTATGGAAGGTAGTATGTTGTCGAGATTTTTGTTACACCAATAGATGGTAGCCTTGTCATTATGCAATGTAGTTTGTCGTTGATATTTCTGTTACTCCAATGGATTGTAGCCTTGTCATTATGGAAGGTAGTCTGTTGTTCAGATTTTTGTTACTCTAATGGATGGTAGCCTTGTCATTATGGAAGGGAGTCTGTTGTCGACAATTTTTTTATTCCATTGGATGGTACCCTTGTCATTATGGTAGGTAGTCTGTTGTCGAGATATTTGTTATTCCAATGGATGGTAGCCTTGTCATTATGGAAGGTAGTCGGTCGTTGAGATTTCTGTTACTCCAATGGATGGTAGCCTTGTCATTATGGAAGGTAGTCTGATGTTCAGATTTTTGTTACTCCATTGGATGATAGCCTTGTCATTATGGAAGGTAGTCTGTTGTCGAGATTTTGGATACTCCAATGGGTGGTAGCCTTGTAATTATGGAAGTTAGTCTGTTGTCGAGATTTTTGTTACTCCAATGGATGGTAGCCTTGTCATTATGGAAGGTAGTCGGTCGTTGAGATTTCTGTTACTCCAATGGATTGTAGCCTTATCATTATGGATGGTAGTCTGTTGTTCATATCTTTATTACTCTATTGCATAATAGCCTCGTCATTATGGAAGGTAGTCTATTGTCGATATTTTTGATACTCCAATGAATGGTAGCCTTGTTATTATTGAAGGGAGTCTGTTGTCGAGATTTTTGTTATTCCAATGGATGGTAACCTTGTTATTATGGAAGGTAGTCTGTCGTTGAGATTTTTGTTATTCCAATGCATGGTAGCCTTGTCACTATGGAAGGTAGTCTATTATCAAGATTTTTGTTATTCTAATGGATGGTAGCCTTGTCATTATGGAAGGAAGTCGGTAGTTTAGATTTCTCTTACTCCAATGGATGGTAGCCTTGTTATTATTGAAGGTAGTCTGTTGTCGAGATTTTTGTTACCCCAATGGATGGTAGCCTTGTAATTATGGAAGGTAGTCTGTTGTCGATATTTTTGTTAGTCCAATGAATGGTAGCCTTGTCATTATGGAAGGTAGTCTGTCGTTGAGATTTCTGTTACTCCAATGGATTTTAGCCTTGCCATTGTGGAAGGTAGTTTGTTGTTCAGATTTTTGATACTCCAATGGATGGTATCCTTGTCATTATGGAAGGGAGTCTGTTGTCGACAACTTTTTTATTCCATTAGATGGTAGCCTTGTCATTATGGAAGGTAGTCTGTTGTCGAGATATTTGTTATTCCAATGGATGGTAACCTTGTCATTATGGAAGGTAGAGTTTTGTCGAGATTTTTATACTCCAATGGATGATAACCTTGTTATTATGGAAGGTAGTATTTTGTCGAGATTTCTGTTGCTCCAATTGATGCTAGCCTTGTAATTATGGAAGGTAGTTTGTTGTCAAGAGTTTTGTTACACCAATGGATGGTTGCCTTATCATTATGGAAGATAGTCTGTTGTCGAGATTTCTGTTACTCCAATGGATTGTAGCCTTGTCATTATGGAAGGTACTCTGTTGTTCAGATTTTTGTTACTCAGATAGATTATAGCCTTGTCATTATGCAAGGTAGTCTGTTGTTCATATTTTTCTTACTCCAATGGATGGTAGCCTTTGTTATTCCAATGGATGGTAGCCTTGTCATTATGGAAGGTAGTCGGTCGTTGAGATTTCTGTTAGTCCAATGGATGGTAGCCTTGTCGTTATGGAAGGTAGTTTGTTGTCGATATTTTTGGTACCCCAATGGATGTAGGCTTGTCATTATGGAAGGTAGTCTGTTGTCGATATTTTTGTTACTCCAATGGATGGTAGCCTTGTCATTATGGAAGGTAGTCGGTCGTTGAGATTTCTGTTACTCCAATGGATTGTAGCCTTTCCGTTATGGACGGTAGTCTGTTGTTCAGATTTTTGTTACTCCAATGGATGGTAGCCTTGCCATTATCGAAGGGAGTATGTTGTCAAGATTTTAGTTATTCCAATGGATGGTAACCTTATTATTATGGAAAGTAGTATTTTTTCGAGATTTTTGTTACTCCAATGGATGGTAGCCTTGTCATTATTGAAGGTAGTATGTTGTCGATATCTTTGTTACTCCAATGGATGATAGCCTTGTCATTATGGAAGGTAGTTTGTTGTCGAGATTTTTGTTACTCCAATGGATGGTAGCCTTGTCATTATGGAAGGTAGTCTGTTGTCAATATTTTTGTTACCCCAATGGATGTAGCCTTGTCATTATAGAAGGTAGTCTGTTGTCGATATTTTTGTTACTCCAATGAATGGTAGCCTTGTCATTATGGAAGGTAGTCAGTCATTGAGATTTATGTTACTCCAATGGATTGTAGCCTTGCCATTATGGAAGGTAGTCTGTTGTCGAGATTTTTGATACTCCAATGGGTGGTAGCCTTGCCATTATTGAAGGGAGTATGTTGTCGAGATTTTTGTTACTCTAATGAATGGTAGCCTTGTCATTAAGGAAAGTAGTATTTTGTCGAGATTTTTGTTACTCCAATGGATGGTAGCCTTGTCATTGTTGAAAGTAGTATGTTGTCGATATCTTTGTTACTCCAATGGATGATAGCCTTGTCATTATGGAAGGTAGTCTGTTGTCTACATTTTTGTTACTCCAATGGATCCTAGCCTTCTCATTATGGAAGGTAGTATGTTGTCGAGATTTTTGTTACCCCAATGGATGGTAGCCTTGTAATTATGGAAGGTAGTCTGTTGTCGATATTTTTGTTACTCCAATGAATGGTAGCCTTGTCATTATGGAAGGTAGTCTGTCGTTGAGATTTCTGTTACTCCAATGGATTTTAGCCTTGCCATTATGGAAGGTAGTCTGTTGTTCTAATTTTTGTTACACAAATAGATTATAGCCATGTCATTATGCAAGGTAGTCTGTTAATGATATTTTTCTTACTCCAATGGATGGTAGCCTTGTCATTATATAAGGTACTCTATTGTTTAGATTTTTGTTATTCCAATGGATGGTAGCCTTGTCATTATGGAAGGTTGTCGGTCGTTGAGATTTATGTTACTCCAATGGATGGTAGCCTTGTCATTAGGGAAGGTAGTCTGATGTTCAGATTTTTTTTATTCCATTGGATGATAGCCTTGTCAATATGGAAGGTAGTCTATTGTCGAGATTTTTGTTACTCCAATGGGTGGTAGCCTTGTAATTATGGAAGGTAGTCTGTTGTCGAGATTTTTGTTACTCCAATGGATTGTAGCCTTGCCATTATGGAAGGTAGTCTGTTGTTCTGATTTTTGTTACTCCAATGTATGGTAGCCTTGTCATTATGGAAGGCAGTCTGTTGTCGAGATTTTAGTTATTCCTATGGATGGTAACCTTGTTATTATGGAAGGTAGTCTGTCGTTGAGATTTTTGTTATTCCAATGCATGGTAGCCTTGTCATTATGGAAGGTAGTCTATTATCAAGATTTTTGTTATTCTAATGGATGGTAGCCTTGTCATTATGGAAGGAAGTCGGTAGTTGAGATTTCTCTTACTCCAATGGATGGTAGCTTTGTTATTATTGAAGATAGTCTGTTGTCGAGATATTTGTTACCCCAATGGATGGTAGCCTTGTAATTATGGAAGGTAGTATGTTGTCGTGATTTTTGTTACACCAATGGATGGTAGCCTTGTCATTATGGAATGTAGTTTGTTGTTGATATTTTTGTTACTCCATTGGATGGTAGCCTTGTCGTTATGGAAGGTAGTCTGTTGTCGAGATATTTGTTATTCCAATGGATGATAACCTTGTCATTATGGAAGGTAGAGTTTTGTCGAGATTTTTGTTACTCCAATGGATGATAACCTTGTTATTATGGAAGGTAGTATTTTGTCGAGATTTTTGTTGCTCCAATGGATGGTATCCTTGTCATTATTGAAGGTAGTATGTTGTCGATATCTTTGTTACTCCAATGGATGATAGCCTTGTCATTATGGAAGGTAGTCTGTTTTCGAGATTTTTGTTACTCCAATTGATGGTAGCCTTATCATTATGGAAGGTAGTCTGTTGTCGAGATTTTTATTACCCCAACGGATGGTAGTCTTGTAATTATGGAAGGTAGTTTGTTGTCAAGAGTTTTGTTACACCAATGGATGGTAGCCTTGTCATTTCGAATGTAGTTTGTTGTTTAGATTTCTGTTACTCCAATGGATTATAGCCTTGTCATTATGGAAGGTAGTCTGTTGTTCAGATTTTTGTTACTCAAAAAGATTATAGCCATGTAATTATGCAAGGTAGTCTGTTGTTCATATTTTTCTTACTCCAATGGATAGTAGCCTTGTCATTATATAAGGTACTCTGTTGTCTAAATTTTTATTATTCCAATGGATGGTAGCCTTGTCATTATGGAAGGTAGTCGGTCGTTGAGATTTCTGTTACTCCAATGGATGGTAGCCTTGTCATTAGGGAAGGTAGTCTGATGTTCAGATTTTTGTTACTCCATTGGATGATAGCCTTGTCATTATGGAAGGTAGTCTGTTGTCGAGATTTTTGTTACTCCAATGGGTGGTAGCCTTGTAATTATGGAAGGTAGTCTGTTGTCGAGATTTTTGTTACTCCAATGGATTGTAGCCTTGCCATTATGGAAGGTAGTTTGTTGTTCATATTTTTGTTACTCCAATGGATGGTAGCCTTGTCATTATGGAATGGAATCTATTGTCGAGATTTTCGTTATTCCAATGGATGGTAACCTTGTTATTATGGAAGGTAGTATTTTGTCAAGATTTTTGTTGCTCCAATGGATGGTATCCTTGTCATTATTGAAGGTAGTATGTTGTCGATATCTTTGTTACTCCAATGGATGATAGCCTTGTCATTATGGAAGGTAGTCTGTTGTCGAGATTTTTGTTACTCCAATTGATGGTAACCTTATTATTATGGAAGGTAGTCTGTTGTCGAGCTTTTTGTTACCCCAACAGATGGTAGCCTTCTAATTATGGAAGGTAGTTTATTGTCGAATGTTTTGTTACACCAATGGATGGTAGCCTTGTCATTATGTAATGTAGTTTGTACTTTAGATTTTTGTTACTCCAATGGATTGTAGCCTTGTCATAATGGAAAGTAGTCTGTTGTTCAGATTTTTGTTACTCAATATAGATTATAGCCTTGTCATTATGCAAGGTAGTCTGTTATTCATATTTTTCTTACTCCAATGGATGGTAGCCTTGTCATTATATAAGGTACTCTATTGTCTAGATTTTTGTTATTCCAATGGATGGTCGCCTTGTCATTATGGAAGGTAGTCGGTCGTTGAGATTTCTGTTACTCCAATGGATGGTAGCCTTGTCATTAGGGAAGGTAGTGTGGTGTTCAGATTTTTGTTACTCCATTGGATGATAGCCTTGTCATCATGGAAGGTAGTCTGTTGTCGAGATTTTTGATACTCCAATGGGTGGTAGCCTTGTAATTATGGAAGGTAGACTGTTGTCGAGATTTTTATTACTCCAATGGATGCTAGCCTTATCATTATGGAAGGTAGTCTGTTGTCGAGATTTTTGTTACTCCAATGGATGCTAGCCTTATCATTATGGAAGGTAGTCGGTCATTGAGATTTCTGTTACTCCAATGGATTGTAGCCTTGTCATTATGGAAGGTAGTCTGTTGTTCATATTTTTATTACTCCATTGGATGATAGCCTCGTCATTATGGAAGGTAGTCTGTTGTCGAGATTTTTGATACTCCAATGGATGGTAGCCTTGTAATTATGGAAGGCAGTCTTTTGTCGAGTTTTATGTTACTCCAATTGATGGTAGCCATGTCATTATGGAAGGTAGTTTGTAGTTGATATTTCTGTTACTCCAATGGATTGTAGCCTTGTCATTATGGAAGGTAGTGTGTTGTTTAGAGTTTTATTACTCCAATGGATTGTAGCCTTGTCATTATGGAAGGTAGTCTGTTGTCAAGAATTTTTTATTCCATTGGATGGTAGGCTTGTCATTATGGAAGGTAGTCTGTTGTTGAGATATTTATTATTCCAATGGATGGTAACCTTATCATTATGGAAGGTAGACTTTTGTCGAGATTTTTGTTACTCCAATGGATGGTAGCCTTGTCATTATGGAAGGTAGTTTTTTGTCGAGAATTTTTTTACTCCAATGGATGGTAGCCTTGTCATTATGGAAGGTAGTCTGTTATCGATATTTTTGTTACCCCAATGGATGTAGCCTTGTCATTATGGAAGGTAGTCTTTTGTCGATATTTTTGTTACTCCAATGAATGGTAGCCTTGTCATTATGGAAGGTAGTCAGTCGTTGAGATTTCTGTTACTCCAATGGATTGTAGCCTTGCCATTATGGAAGGTAGTCTGTTGTTCAGATTTTTGTTACTCCAATGGATGGTAGCCTTGTCATTATGTAAGGGAGTCTATTGTCGAGATTTTCGTTATTCCAATGGATGGTAACCTTGTTATTATGGAAGGTAGTCTGTCGTTGAGATTTTTGTTATTCCAATGCATGGTAGCCTTGTCACTATGGAAGGTAGTCTATTGTCAAGATTTTTGTTATTCTAATGGATGGTATCCTTGTCATTATGGAAGGAAGTCGGTAGTTTAGATTTCTCTTACTCCAATGGATGGTAGCCTTGTTATTATTGAAGGTAGTCTGTTGTCGAGATTTTTGTTACCCCAATGGATGGTAGCCTTGTAATTATGGAAGGTAGTCTGTTGTCGATATTTTTGTTACTCCAATGAATGGTAGCCTTGTCATTATGGAAGGTAGTCGGTCGTTGAGATTTATGTTAGTCCAATGGATGGTAGCCTTGTCATTAGGGAAGGTAGTCTGATGATCAGATTTTTGTTACTCCATTGGATGATAGCCTTGTCATTATGGAAGGTAGTTTGTTGTCGATATTTTTGTTACTCCAATGGATGCTAGCCTTATCATTATGGAAGGTAGTCTGTTGTCGAGATTTTTGTTACTCCAATGGATGCTAGCCTTATCATTATGGAAGGTAGTCTGTTGTCGAGATTTTTGTTACTCCAATGGATGCTAGCCTTATCATTATGGAAGGTAGTCGGTCATTGAGATTTCTGTTACTCCAATGGATTGTAGCCTTGTCATTATGGAAGGTAGTCTGTTGTTCATATTTTTATTACTCCATTGGATGATAGCCTCGTCATTATGGAAGGTAGTCTGTTGTCGATATATTTATTACTCCAATGGATGGTAGCCTTGTTATTATTGAAGGTAGTATGTTGTCGATATCTTTGTTACTCCAATGGATGATAGCCTTGTCATTATGGAAGGTAGTTTGTTGTCGAGATTTTTGTTACCCCAATGGATGGTAGCCTTGTAATTATGGAAGGTAGTCTGTTGTCGAGATTTTTGTTACTCCAATGAATGGTAGCCTTGTCATTATAGAAGGTAGTCTGTTGTTCAGATTTTTGTTACTCCAATGGATGGTAGCCTTGTCATTATGGAAGGGAGTCTTTTGTCGAGATTTTAGTTATTCCAATGGATGGTAACCTTGTTATTATGGAGGGGAGTCTGTCGTTGAGATTTTTGTTATTCCAATGCATGGTAGCCTTGTGACTATGGAAGGTAGTCTATTGTCAAGATTTTTGTTATTCTAATGGATGGTATCCTTCTCATTATAGAAGGAAGTCGGTAGTTGAGATTTCTCTTAATCCAATGGATGGTAGCCTTGTTATTATTGAAGGTAGTCTTTATTCGAGATTTTTGTTACCCCAATGGATGGTAGCCTTATAATTATGGAAGGTAGTATGTTTTCGAGATTTTTGTTACACCAATGAATGGTAGCCTTGTCATTATGGAATGTAGTTTGTCGTTGATATTTTTGTTACTCCAATGGATTGTAGCCTTGTCATTATGGAAGGTAGTCTGTTGTCGAGATATTTGTTATTCCAAAGGATGGTAACCTTGTCATTATGGAAGGTAGTCTGTTGTCGAGATATTTGTTATTCCAAAGGATGGTAACCTTGTCATTATGGAAGGTAGAGTTTTGTCGAGATTTTTGATACTCCAATGGATGATAACCTTGTCATTATTGAAGGTAGTATGTTGTCGATATCTTTGTTACTCCAATGGATGATAGCCTTGTTATTATGGAAGGTAGTCTGTTGTCGAGATTTTTGTTACTCCAATGAATGGTAGCCTTGTCATTAAGGAAGGTAGTCTGTCATTGAGATTTCTGTTACTCCAATTGATGGTAGCCTTATCATTATGGAAGGTAGTCTGTTGTCGAGATTTTTATTACCCCAATGGATGGTAGCCTTGTAATTATGGAAGGTAGTTTGTTTCAAGAGTTTTATTACACCAATGGATGGTAGCCTTGTCATTATGGAATGTAGTTTGTCGTTTAGATTTCTGTTACTCCAATGGAATATAGCCTTGTTATTATGGAAGGTAGTCTATTGTTCAGATTTTTGTTACTCAAATAGATTATAGCCTAGTCATTATGCAAGGTAGTCAGTTGTTCATATTTTTCTTACTCCAATGGATGGTAGCCTTGTCATTATATAAGGTACTCTATTGTCTAAATTTTTCTTATTCCAATGGATGGTAGCCTTGTCATTATGGAAGGTAGTCGGTCGTTGAGATTTCTGTTACTCCAATGGATGGTAGCCTTGTCATTAGGGAAGGTAGTCAGATTTTCAGATTTTTGTTACTCCATTGGATGATAGCCTTGTCATTATGGAAGGTAGTCTGTTGTCGATATTTTTGTTACCCCAATGGATGTAGACTTGTCATTATGGAAGGTAGTCTGTTGTCGATATTTTTGTTACTCCAATGGATGGTAGCCTTGTCATTATGGAAGGTAGTCGGTCGTTGAGTTTTCTGTTACTCCAATGGATTGTAGCCTTGTCATTATGGAAGGTAGTCTGTTGTTCATATTTTTGTTACTACATTGGATGATAGCCTCGTCATTATGGAAGGTAGTCTGTTGTCAAGATTTTTTATACTCCAATGGATGGTAGCCTTGTAATTTTGGAAGGTAGTCTGTTGTCGAGATTTATGTTACTCCAATGGATGGTAGCCATGTCATTATGGAAGGTAGTCTGTCGTTGAGATTTCTGTTACTCCAATGGATTGTAGCCTTGTCATTATGGAAGGTAGTCTGTTGTTTAAAGTTTTGTTACTCCAATGGATTGTAGCCTTGTCATTATGGAAGGTAGTATGTTCTTGAGAATTTTTTATTCCATCGGATGGTAGCCTTGTCATTATGGAAGGTAGTCTATTGTCGAGATATTTGTTATTCCAATGGATGGTAACCTTGTCATTATGGAAGGTAGACTTTTGTCGAGATTTTTGTTACTCCAATGGATGGTAGCCTTGTCATTATGGAAGGTGGTTTTTTGTCGAGATTTCTGTTACTCCAATGGATGGTAGCCTTGTCATTATGGAAGGTAGTCTGTTGTCGATATTTTTGTTAACCCAATGGATTAAGGCTTGTCATTATGGAAGGTAATCTGTTGTCGATATTTTTGTTACTCCAATGAATGGTAGCCTTGTCATTATGTATGGTAGTCTATCGTTGAGATTTCAGTTACTCCAATGGATTTTAGCCTTGCCATTATGGAAGGTAGTCTGTTGTTCAGATTTTTGTTACTCTAATGGATGGTAGCCTTGTCATTATGGAAGGGAGTCTGTTGTCGAGATTTTAGTTCTTCCAATGGATGGTAACCTTGTTATTATGAAAGGTAGTATTTTGTCGAAATTTTTGCTACTCCAATGGATGGTAGCCTTGTCATTATTGAAGGTAGTCTATTGTCGATATCTTTGTTACTCCAATGGATGATAGCCTTGTCATTATGGAAGGTAGTCTGTTGTTGAGATTTGTGTTACTCCACTGGATGGTAGCCTTCTCATTATGGAAGGTAGTCTGTTGTCGAAATTTTTGTTACCCCAATGGATGGTAGCCTTGTCATTATGGAATGTAGTTTGTCGTTGAGATTTCTGTTACTCCAATGGATTGTAGCCTTGTCATTATGGAAGGTAGTCTGTTGTTCAAATTTTTGTTACTCCAATGGAAGGTAGCCTTGTCATTATGGAAGGTATTCTGTTGTCAACAATTTTTTTATTCCATTCGATGGTAGCCTTGTCATTATGGAAGGTAGTTTGTTGTCGATATTATTGTTATTCTAATGGATGGTAACCTTGTCATTATGGAAGGTAGTCCTTTTTCGAGATTTTTGTTAATCCAATGGATGGTAGGCTTGTCACTATTGAAGGTAGTGTTTTGTCGATATCTTTGTTACTCAAATGGATGATAGCCTTGTCATTATGCAAGTTAGTCAGTTGTCCATATTTTTGTTACTGCAATGGATGGTAGCCATGTCATTATAGAAGGTTGTCTATTGTCGAGATTTTTGTTATTCCAATGGATGGTTGCCTTGCCATTATGAAGGTAGTCGGTCATTAAGATTTTTGTTACTCCAATGGATATTAGCCTTGTCATTATGGAAGGTAGTCTGTCGTTGAGATTTCTGTTACTCCAATGGATTGTAGCCTTGTCATTATGGAAGGTAGTCTGTTGTTTAGAGTTTTGTTACTCCAATGGATTGTAGCCTTGTCATTATGGAAGGTAGTATGTTCTTGAGAATTTTTTATTCCATCGGATGGTAGCCTTGTCATTATGGAAGGTAGTCTGTTGTCGAGATATTTGTTATTCCAATGGATGGTAACCTTGTCATTATGGAAGGTAGACTTTTGTCGAGATTTTTGTTACTCCAATGGATGGTAGCCTTGTCATTATGGAAGGTGGTTTTTTGTCGAGATTTCTGTTACTCTAATGGATGGTAGCCTTGTCATTATGGAAGGTAGTCTGTTGTCGATTTTTTTGTTAACCCAATGGATTAAGGCTTGTCATTATGGAAGGTAGTCTGTTGTCGATATTTTTGTTACTCCAATGAATGGTAGCCTTGTCATTATGGATGGTAGTCTGTCATTGAGATTTCAGTTACTCCAATGGATTTTAGCCTTACCATTATGGACGGTAGTCTGTTGTTCAGATTTTTGTTTACTCCAATGGATGGTAGCCTTGTCATTATGGAAGGGAGTCTGTTGTCGATATTTTAGTTATTCCAATGGATGGTAACCTTGTTATTACGAAAGGTAGTATTTTGTCGAAATTTTTGCTACTCCAATGGATGGTAGCCTTGTCATTATTGAAGGTAGTCTATTGTTGATATCTTTGTTACTCTAATGGATGATAGCCTTGTCATTATGGAAGGTAGTCTGTTGTTGAGATTTGTGTTACTCCAATGGATGGTAGCCTTCTCATTATGGAAGGTAGTCTGTTGTCGAGATTTTTGTTACCCCAATGGATGGTAGCCTTGTAATTATGGAAGGTAGTTTGTTGTCGAGATTTTTGTTACACTATTGGATGGTAGCCTTGTCATTATGGAATGTAGTTTGTCGTTGAGATTTCTGTTACTCCAATGGATTATAGCCTTGTCATTATGGAAGGTAGTCTGTTGTTCAAATTTTTGTTACTCCAATGGAAGGTAGCCTTGTCATTATGGAAGGTATTCTGTTGTCAACAATTTTTTTATTCCATTCGATGGTAGCCTTGTCATTATGGAAGGTAGTTTGTTGTCGATATTATTGTTATTCCAATGGATGGTAACCTTGTCATTATGGAAGGTAGTCTTTTTTCGAGATTTTTGTTACTCCAATGGATGGTAGACTTGTCACTATTGAAGGTAGTCTTTTGTCGATATTTTTGTTACTCAAATGGATGATAGCCTTGTCATTATGCAAGGTAGTCAGTTGTTCATATTTTTGTTACTGCAATGGATGGTAGCCATGTCATTATAGAAGGTTGTCTATTGTCGAGATTTTTGTTATTCCAATGGATGGTTGCCTTGCCATTATGAAGGTAGTCGGTCGTTGAGATTTTTGTTACTCCAATGGATGTTAGCCTTGTCATTATGGAAGGTAGTCTGTAGTTAAGATTTTTGTTACTCCAATGAATGGTAGCCTTGTCATTATGGAAGGTAGTTTGTTGTTCAGATTTTTGTTACTCCAATGGATGATAGCCTTGTCATTATGGAATGTAGTCTGTTGTCGAGATTTTTGATACTCCAATGGGTGGTAGCGTTATAATTATGTAAGGTAGGCTAGTGTGGAGATGTTCGTTACTCCAATGGATGGTAGCCTTGTCATTATGGAAGGTAGTCTGTCATTGAGATTTTTGTTACTCTAATGGATTGTAGCCTTGTCATTATGCAAGCTAGTCTATAGTTCAGATTTTTGTGACTCCAATGGATTGTAGCCTTGTCATTATGGAAGGTAGTCTGTTGTCGAGAATTTTTTATTCCATTGGATGGTAGTCTTGTCGTTATGGAAGGTAGTCCGTTGTCGAGATATTTGTTATTCCAATGGATGGTAACCTTGTCATTATGGAATGTAGACTTTTATCAAGATTTTTGTTACTCCAATGGATGGTAGCCTTGTCATTATGGATGGTAGTCTGTTGTCGGCATTTTTGTTACGCCAATGGATGATAGCCTTGTCATTATGGATGGTAGTCTGTTGTCGGCATTTTTGTTACCCCAATGTATGGTAGCCGTGTAATTATGGAAGGTATTATGTTGTCGAGATTTTTGTTACACCAATGGATGGTAGCCTTGTCATTATGGAATGTAGTTTGTCGTTGTGATTTCTGTTACTCCAACGGATTATAGCATTGTCATTGTGGAAGGTAGTCTGTTATTCAGATTTTTGTTTCTCCAATGGATGGTAGCCTTGTTATTATGGAAGATTGTAATTTGTCGAGATTTTTGTTACTCCAATGGATGGTAGTTTTGTCATTATTGAAGGTAGTCTGTTGTCGATATCTTTGTTACTCCAATGGATGATAGGCTTGTCATTATGGAAGGTAGTCTGTTGTCGATATTTTTGTTACTCCAATGAATGGTAGCCTTGTCATTATGGAAGGTAGTCTTTCGTTGAGATTTCTGTTACTTCAATGGATTGTAACCTTGCCATTATGGAAGGTAGTCATTTGTTCAGTTTTTTGTTACTCCAATGGATGTTAGCCTTGCCATTATGGAAGGGAGTATGTTGTCAAGATTTTAGTTATTCCAATGGATGGTAACTTTGTCATTATTGAAGGTAGTCTGTTGTCGAGATTTTTGTTACCCCAATGGATGGTAGCCTTGTAATTATGGAAGGTAGTCTGTTGTCGATATTTTTGTTACTCCAATGGATGGTAGCCTTGTCATTAAGGAAGGTAGTCTGTTGTCAAGATTTTAATTATTCCAATGGATGGTAACCTTGTTATTATGAAAGGTAGTATTTTGTCGAGATTTTTGCTACTCCAATGGATGGTAGCTTTGTCATTATTGAAGGTAGTTTGTTGTCGATATCTTTGTTACTCTAATGGATGATAGCCTTGTCATTATGGAAGGTAGTCTGTTGTCGAGATTTGTGTTACTCCACTGAATGGTAGGTTTCTCATTATGGAAGGTAGTCTGTGGTGGAGATTTTTGTTACCCCAATGGATGGTAGCCTGGTAATTATGGAAGGTAGTCTGTTGTCGAGATTTTTGTTACACCAATGGATGGTAGCCTTGTCATTATGGAATGTAGTTTGTCGTTGAGATTTCTGTTACTGCAATGGATTGTAGCCTTGTCATTATGGAAGGTAGTCTGTTGTTCAAATTTTTGTTACTCCAATGGAAGGTAGCCTTGTCATTATTGAAGGTAGTATGGTGTCGATATCTTTGTTACTCCAATGGATGATAGCCTTGTCATTATGGAAGGTAGTCTGTTGTCGAGATTTTTGTTACTCCAATGGATGCTAGCCTTATCATTATTGAAGGTATTTGTTGTCGATATTTTTGTTACCCCAATGGATGGTAGCCTTGTAATTATGGAAGGTAGTCTATTGTCGATATTTTTGTTACTCCAATGAATGGTAGCCTTGTCATTAAGGAAGGTAGTCTGTCATTGAGATTTCTGTTACTCCAATGGATTGTAGCCTTTCCATTTTGGAAGTTAGTCTGTTCTTCAGATTTTTGTTACTCCAATGGATGGTAGCCTTGTCATTATGGAAGGGAGTCTGTTGTCGATATTTTAATTATTCCAATGGATGGTAACCTTGTTATTATGAAAGGTAGTATTTTGTCGAGATTTTTGCTACTCCAATGGATGGTAGCCTTGTCATTATTGAAGGTAGTTTGTTGTCGATATCTTTGTTACTCTAATGGATGATAGCCTTGTCATTATGGAAGGTAGTCTGTTGTGGAGATTTTTGTTACCCCAATGGATGGTAGCTTGGTAATTATGGAAGGTAGTCTGTTGTCGAGATTTTTGTTACACCAATGGATGGTAGCCTTGTCATTATGGAATGTAGTTTGTCATTGAGATTTCTGTTACTCCAATGGATTGTAGCCTTGTCATTATGGAAGGTAGTTTGTTGTTCAAATTTTTGTTACTCCAATGGAAGGTAGCCTTGTCATTATGGAAGGTAGTCTGTTGTCAACAATTTTTTTATTCCATTCGATGGTAGCCTTGTCATTATGGAAGGTAGTTTGTTGTCGATATTATTGTTATTCCAATGGATGGTAACCTTGTCATTATGGAAGGTAGTCTTTTTTCGAGATTTTTTTTACTCTAATGGATGGTAGACTTGTCACTATTGAAGGTAGTCTATTGTCGATATCTTTGTTACTCAAATGGATCATAGCCTTGTCATTATGCAAGGTAGTCAGTTGTTCATATTTTTGTTACTGCAATGGATGATAGCCATGTCATTATAGAAGGTTGTCTATTGTCGAGATTTTTGTTATTCTAATGGATGTTAGCCTTGTCATTATGGAAGGTAGTCTGTAGTTCAGATTTTTGTTACTCCAATGAATGGTAGCCTTGTCATTATGGAAGGTAGTTTGTTGTTCAGATTTTTGTTACTCCAATGGATGATAGCCTTGTCATTATGGAATGTACTCTGTTGTCGAGATTTTTGATACTCCAATGGGTGGTAGCCTTATAATTATGGAAGGTTGTCTAGTGTGGAGATGTTCGTTACTCCAATGGATGGTAGCGTTGTCATTATGGAAGGTAGTCTGTCGTTGAGATTTCTATTATTCCAATGGATTGTAGCCTTGTCATTATGGAAGCTAGTCTATAGTTCAGATTTTTGTGACTCCAATGGATTGTAGCCTTGTCATTATGGAAGGTAGTCTGTTGTCGAGAATTTTTTATTCCATTGAATGGTAGTCTTGTCGTTATGGAAGGTAGTCCGTTGTCGATATATTTGTTATTCCAATGGATGGTAACCTTGTCATTATGGAATGTAGACTTTTGTCAAGATTTTTGTTATTCCAATGGATGGTAACCTTGTTATTATGGAAGGTAGTATTTTGTCGAGATTTTTGTTACTCCAATGGATGGTAGCCTTGTCATTATTGAAGGTAGTCTGTTGTCGATATCTTTGTTACGCCAATGGATGATAGCCTTGTCATTATGGATGGTAGTCTGTTGTCGGGATTTTTGTTACCCCAATGGATGGTAGCCGTGTAATTATGGAAGGTATGCTGTTGTCGAGAATTTTGTTACACCAATGGATGGTAGACTTGTCATTATGGAAGGTAGTTTGTCGTTGTGATTTCTGTTACTCCAATGGATTATAGCCTTGTCATTGTGGAAGGTACTCTGTTGTTCAGATTTTTTTTTCTCCAATGGATAGTAGCCTTGTTATTATGGAAGGTTGTAATTTGTCGAGATTTTTGTTACTCCAATGGATGGTATCCTTGTCATTATTGAAGGTAGTCTGTTGTCGATATCTTTGTTACTCCAATGGATGATAGCCTTGTCATTACGAAAGGTAGTCTGTTGTCGATATTTTTGTTACTCCAATGGATGGTAGCCTTGTAATTATGGAAGGTAGTCTTTCGTTGAGATTTTTGTTACTCCAATGGATTGTAGCCTTGCCATTATGGAAGGTAGTCATTTGTTCAGATTTTTGTTACTCCAATGGATGGTAGCCTTGTCATTATGGAAGGGAGTCTATTGTCGATATTTTTGTTATTCCAATGGATGGTAACCCTGTTATTATTGAAGGTAGTATTTTGTCGAGATTTTTGTTACTGCAATGGATGGTGGACTTGTAATTATGGAAGGTAGTCTGTTGTCGAGATTTTTGTTACACCAATGGATGGTAGCCCTGTCATTATGGAATGTAGTTTGTCGTTCAGATTTTTGTTACTCCAATGGATTGTAGCCTTGTCATTATGGAAGGTAGTCTGTTGTTAAAATTTTTGTTACTGCAATGGATGGTAGCCTTGTCATTATGGAATGTAGTTTGTCGTTCAGATTTTTGTTACTACAATGGATTGTAGCCTTGTCATTATGGAAGGTAGTCTGTTGTTAAAATTTTTGTTACTCCAATGAAAAGTAGCCTTGTCATTATGGAAGGTAGTCTTTTGTCGAGATTTTTTGATTCATATAGATGGTAGCCTTGTAATTATGGAAGGTAGTTTTTTGTCAAGATTTTTGTTACTCTAATGGATGGTAGCCTTGTCATTATGGAAGGTAGTCTGTTGTCGATATTTTTGTTACTCCAATGAATGGTAGCCTTGTCATTATGGAAGGTTGTCTTTTGTTGAGATTTCTGTTACTCCAATAGATTGTAGCCTTGTCATTATGGAAGCGAGTATGTTGTCGAGATTTTTGTTATTCTAATGTATGGTAACCTTGTCATTATAGAAGGTAGTCTTTTGTCGAGATTTTTGTTACTCCAATGGATGGTAGCCTTGTTATTGTTGAAGGTAGTCTGTAATCGATATCTCTGTTACTCCAATGGATGATAGCCTTGTCATTATGCAAGGTAGTGTGTTGTTTAGATTTTTGTTAATCCAATGGATGGTAGCCTTGTCATTATGGAAGGTAGTCTATTGTCGAGATTTTTGTTATTCCAATGGATGGTAGCCTTGTCATTATGGAAGGAAGTCGGTCATTAAGATTTCTCTTACTCCAATGGATTGTAGCCTTGTCATTATGGAAGGTAGTCTGTTTTTCAGATTTTTGTTACTCCAATGGATGATGGCCTTGTCATTATGGAAGGTAGTCTGTTGTTGAGATTTTTGATACTCACATGGGTGGTAGCCTTGTAATTATGGAAGGTAGTCTGTTGTCGAGATTTTTGTTACTCCAATGGATGGTAGCCTTGTCATTATGGAAGGTAGTCTGTCGTTGAGATTTCTGTTACTCTAATGGATTGTAGCCTTGTCATTATAGAAGGTAGTCTGTTGTCAAGAATTTTTTATTCCATGGATGGTATCCTTGTCATTATGGAAGGTAGTCTGTCGTTGAGATTTCTGTTACTCTAATGGATTGTAGCCTTGTCATTATAGAAGGTAGTCTGTTGTCAAGAATTTTTTATTCCATGGATGGTATCCTTGTCATTATGGAAGGTAGTATGTTGTCGAAATATTTGTTATTCCAATGGATGGTAACCTTGTCATAATGGAAGGTAGTCTTTTGTCGAGATTTTTGTGATTCCAATAGATGGTAGCCTTGTATTTATGGAAGGTAGTTTTTTGTCGAGAATTTTGTTACTCCAATGGATGGTAGCCTTGTCATTATGGAAGGTAGTCTGTTGTCGAGATTTTTGTTACCCCAATAGATGTAGCCTTTTAATTATGGAAGATAGTCTGTTGTCGATATTTTTGTTACTCCAATGAATGGTAGCCTTGTCATTATGGAAGGTAGTCTGTTGTCGATATTTTTGTTACTCCAATTAATGGTAGCCTTGTCATTATGGAAGGTTGTCTTTTGTTGAGATTTCTGTTACTCCAATAGATTGTAGCCTTGCCATTATGGAAGCGAGTCTGTTGTCGAGATTTTTGTTATTCTAATTTATGGTAACCTTGTCATTATAGAAGGTAGTCTTTTGTCGAGATTTTTGTTACTCCAATGGATGGTAGCCTTGTTATTGTTGAAGGTAGTCTGTAATCGATATCTCTGTTACTCCTATGGATGATAGCCTTGTCATTATGCAAGGTAGTGTGTTGTTTAGATTTTTGTTAATCCAATGGATGGTAGCCTTGTCATTATGGAAGGTAGTCTATTGTCGAGATTTTTGTTATTCCAATGGATGGTAGCCTTGTCATTATGGAAGGAAGTCGGTCATTAAGATTTCTCTTACTCCAATGGATGGTAGCCTTGTCATTATGGAAGGTAGTCTGTTTTTCAGATTTTTGTTACTCCAATGGATGATGGCCTTGTCATTATGGAAGGTAGTATGTTGTTGAGATTTTTGATACTCCAATGGGTGGTAGCCTTGTAATTATGGAATGTAGTCTGTTGTCGAGATTTTTGTTAGTCCAATGGATGGTAGCCTTGTCATTATGGAAGGTAGTCTGTCGTTGAGATTTCTGTTACTCTAATGGATTGTAGCCTTGTCATTATAGAATGTAGTCTGTTGTCAAGAATTTTTTATTCCATGGATGGTATCCTTGTCATTATGGAAGGTAGTCTGTCGTTGAGATTTCTGTTACTCTAATGGATTGTAGCCTTGTCATTATAGAAGGTAGTCTGTTGTCAAGAATTTTTTATTCCATGGATGGTATCCTTGTCATTATGGAAGGTAGTATGTTGTTGAAATATTTGTTATTCCAATGGATGGTAACCTTGTCATAATGGAAGGTAGTCTTTTGTCGAGATTTTTGTGATTCCAATAGATGGTAGCCTTGTATTTATGGAAGGTAGTTTTTTGTCGAGAATTTTGTTACTCCAATGGATGGTAGCCTTGTCATTATGGAAGGTAGTCTGTTGTCGATATTTTTGTTACCCCAATAGATGTAGCCTTTTCATTATGGAAGATAGTCTGTTGTCGATATTTTTGTTACTCCAATGAATGGTAGCCTTGTCATTATGGAAGGTAGTCTTTTGTTGAAATTTCTGTTACTCCAATGGATTGTAGCCTTGTCATTACGGAAGGGAGTCTGTTGTCGAGATTTTTGTTATTCCAATGTATGGTAACCTTGTCATTATGGAAGGTTGTCTTTTGTCGAGATTTTTGTTACTCCAATGGATGATAGCCTTGTTATTATGCAAGGTAGTCTGTTG
This sequence comes from Vicia faba, assembly GCA_948472305.1. Classification (NCBI taxonomy): domain Eukaryota; kingdom Viridiplantae; phylum Streptophyta; class Magnoliopsida; order Fabales; family Fabaceae; genus Vicia; species Vicia faba. The sequence continues at coordinate 561,736,982 of OX451739.1, forward strand.
TTTATATTTTTGTTACTCCAATGGATGGTAGCCTTGTCATTATGGAAGGTAGTCTATTGTCGATATTTTTGTTATTCCAATGGATGGTGGCCTTGTCATTATGGAAGGAATTTGGTTGTTGAGATTTCTCTTACTCCAATGTATGGTAGCCTTCTCATTATGGAAGGTAGTCTGTTGTTGAGATTTTTGTTACTCCAATGGATGGTAGCCTTGTCATTATTGAAGGTAGTCTGTTGTCGATATCTTTGTTACTCCAATGGATGATAGCCTTATCATTATGGAAGGTAGTCTGTTGTCGAGATTTTTGTTACACCAATGGATGGTATCCTTGTCATTATGGAATGTAGTTTGTCATTCAGATTTTTGTTTCTCCAATGGATTGTAGCCTTGACATTATGGAAGGTAGTCTGTTGTTAAAATTTTTGTTACTCCAATGGATGGTAGCCTTGCCATTATGGAATGTAGTTTGTCGTTCAGATTTTTGTTACTCCAATGGATTGTAGCCTTGTCATTATGGAAGGTAGTCTGTTGTTAAAATTTTTGTTACTCCAATGGAAGGTAGCCTTGTCATTATGGAAGGTAGTCTGTTGTCGAGATTTTTGTTACCCCAATGGATGTAGCCTTGTCATTATGGAAGGTAGTCTGTTGTCGATATTTTTGTTACTCCAATGAATGGTAGCCTTGTCATTATGGAAGGTTGTCTTTTGTTGAGATTTCTGTTACTCCAATGGATTGTAGCCTTGTCATTATGGAAGGGAGTCTGTTGTCGAGATTTTTGTTATTCCAATGTATGGTAACCTTGTCATTATGGTAGGTAGTCTTTTGTCGAGATTTTTGGTACTCCAATGGATGGTAGCCTTGTTATTATTGAAGGTAGTCTGTTGTCAATATCTCTGTTACTCTTATGGATGATAGCCTTGTCATTATGAAAGGTAGTCTATTGTTTAGATTTTTGTTAATATAATGGATGGTAGCCTTGTCATTATGGAAGGTAGTCTGTTGTCGAGATTTTTGTTATTCCAATGGATGGTAGCCTTGTCATTATGGAAGGAAGTCGGTCGTTGAGATTTCTCTTACTCCAATGAATGGTAGCCTTGTCATTATGGAAGGTTGTCTAATTTTGAGATTTTTCATACTCCAATGGATAATGGCCTTGTCATTATGGAAGGTAGTCTGTTGTTGAGATTTTTGATACTACAATGGGTGGTAGCCCTGTAATTATGGAAGGTAGTCTGTTGTCGAGATTTTTGTTACTCCAATGGATGGTAGCCTTGTCATTATGGAAGGTAGTCTGTCGTTGAGATTTCTGTTACTCTAATGGATTGTAGCCTTGTCATTATGGAAGGGAGTCTGTTGTCAAGATTTTTGTTATTCCAATGTATGGTAACCTTGTCATTATGGAAGGTAGTCTTTTGTCGAGATTTTTGTTACTCCAATGGTTGGTAGCCTTGTTATTATCGAAGGTAGTTTGTTGTCGATATCTCTGTTACTCCAATGGATGATAGCCTTGTCATTATGCAAGGTAGTCTGTTGTTTATATTTTTGTTACTCCAATGGATGGTAGCCTTGTCATTATGGAAGGTAGTATATTGTTAAAAATTTTGTTATTCCAACGGATGGTAGCCTTATCATTATGGAAGGAATTCGGTTGTTGAGATTTCTCTTACTCCAATGTATGGTAGCCTTCTCATTATGGAAGGTAGTTTGTTGTTGAGATTTTTGTTACTCCAATGGATGGTAGCCTTGTCATTATTTAAGGTAGTCTGTTGTCGATATCTTTGTTACTCCAATGGATGATAGCCTTATCATTATGGAAGGTAGTCTGTTATCGATATTTTTGTTACTCCAATGAATGGTAGACTTGTCATTATGGAAGGTAATCTTTCGTGTAGATTTTTGTTACTCAAATGGATTGTAGCCTTGCCATTATGGAAGGTAGTCATTTGTTCAGATTTTTGTTAGTCCAATGGATGGTAGCCTTGTCATTATGGAAGGGAGTCTATTGTCGATATTTTTGTTATTCCAATGGATGGTAACCCTGTTATTATTGAAGGTAGTATTTTGTCGAGATTTTTTTTACTCCAATGGATGGTGGGCTTGTCATTATGGAAGGTAGTTTGTTGTTTAAATTTTTGTTACTCAAATGGATGGTAGCCTTGTAATTATGGAATGTTGTTTGTCGTTCAGATTTTTGTTACTCCAATGGATTGTAGCCTTGTCATTATAGAAGGTAGTTTGTTGTTAAAATTTTTGTTACTCCAATGGAAGGTAGCCTTGTCATTATGGAAGGTAGTCTTTTGTCGAGATTTTTGTGATTCCAATAGATGGTAGCCTTGTAATTATGGAAGGTAGTTTTTTGTCAAGATTTTTGTTACTCCAATGGATGGTAGCCTTGTCATTATGGAAGGTAGTCTGTTGTCGAGATTTTTGTTACCCCAATGGATGTAGCCTTGACATTATGGAAGGTAGTCTATTGTCGATATTTTTGTTACTCCAATGAATGGTAGCCTTGTCATTATGGAAGGTTGTCTTTTGTTGAGATTTATGTTACTCCATTTGATTGTAGCCTTGTCATTATGGAAGGGAGTCTGTTGTCGAGAATTTTGTTATTCCAATGTATGGTAACCTTGTCATTATGGAAGGTAGTCTTTTGTCGAGATTTTTGTTACTCCAATGGATGGTAGCCTTGTTATTATTGAAGGTAGTCTGTTGTCGATATCTCTGTTACTCCTATGAATGGTAGCCTTGTCATTATGGAAGGTAGTCTATTGTCGAGATTTTTGTTATTCCAATGGATGGTAGCCTTGTCATTATGGAAGGAAGTCGGTTGTTGATATTTCTCTTACTCCAATGGATGGTAGCCTTGTCATTATGGAAGGTAGTCTGTTTTTGAGATTTTTGTTACTCCAATGGATAATGGCCTTGTCATTATGGAAGGTAGTCTGTTGTTGAGATTTTTGATACTTCAATGGGTGGTAGCCTTGTAATTATGGAAGGTAGTCTGTTGTCGAGATTTTTGTTACTCCAATGGATGGTAGCCTTGTCATTATGGAAGGTAGTCTGTCGTTGAGATTTCTGTTACTTCAATGGATTGTAGCCTTGTCATTATGGAAGGGAGTCTGTTGTCAAGATTTTTGTTATTCCAATGTATGGTAACCTTGTCATTATGGAAGGTAGTCTTTTGTCGAGATTTTTGTTACTCCAATGGTTGGTAGCTTTGTTATTATCGAAGGTAGTCTGTTGTCGATATCTCTGTTACTCCAATGGATGATAGCCTTGTCATTATGCAAGGTAGTCTGTTGTTTATATTTTTGTTACTCCAATGGATGGTAGCCTTGTCATTATGGAAGGTAGTATATTGTTAAAATTTTTGTTATTCCAAAGGATGGTAGCCTTATCATTATGGAAGGAATTCGGTTGTTGAGATTTCTCTTACTCCAATGTATGGTAGCCTTCTCATTATGGAAGGTAGTTTGTTGTTGAGATTTTTGTTACTGCAATGGATGGTAGCCTTGTCATTATTTAAGGTAGTCTGTTGTCGATATCTTTGTTACTCCAATGGATGATAGCCTTATCATTATGGAAGGTAGTCTGTTATCGATATTTTTGTTACTCCAATGAATGGTAGACTTGTCATTATGGAAGGTAATCTTTCGTGTAGATTTTTGTTACTCAAATGGATTGTAGCCTTGCCATTATGGAAGGTAGTCATTTGTTCAGATTTTTGTTAGTCCAATGGATGGTAGCCTTGTCATTATGGAAGGGAGTCTATTGTCGATATTTTTGTTATTCCAATGGATGGTAACCCTGTTATTATTGAAGGTAGTATTTTGTCGAGATTTTTTTTACTCCAATGGATGGTGGGCTTGTCATTATGGAAGGTAGTTTGTTGTTTAAATTTTTGTTACTCAAATGGATGGTAGCCTTGTCATTATGGAATGTTGTTTGTCGTTCAGATTTTTGTTACTCCAATGGATTGTAGCCTTGTCATTATAGAAGGTAGTTTGTTGTTAAAATTTTTGTTACTCCAATGGAAGGTAGCCTTGTCATTATGGAAGGTAGTCTTTTGTCGAGATTTTTGTGATTCCAATAGATGGTAGCCTTGTAATTATGGAAGGTAGTTTTTGTCAAGATTTTTGTTACTCCAATGGATGGTAGCCTTGTCATTATGGAAGGTAGTCTGTTGTCGAGATTTTTGTTACCCCAATGGATGTAGCCTTGACATTATGGAAGGTAGTCTATTGTCGATATTTATGTTACTCCAATGAATGGTAGCCTTGTCATTATGGAAGGTTGTCTTTTGTTGAGATTTATGTTACTCCAATTGATTGTAGCCTTGTCATTATGGAAGGGAGTCTGTTGTCGAGATTTTTGTTATTCCAATGTATGGTAACCTTGTCATTATGGAAGGTAGTCTTTTGTCGAGATTTTTGTTACTCGAATGGATGGTAGCCTTGTTATTATTGAAGGTAGTCTGTTGTCGATATCTCTGTTACTCCTATGAATGGTAGCCTTGTCATTATGGAAGGTAGTCTATTGTCGAGATTTTTGTTATTCCAATGGATGGTAGCCTTGTCATTATGGAAGGAAGTCGGTTGTTGATATTTCTCTTACTCCAATGGATGGTAGCCTTGTCATTATGGAAGGTAGTCTGTTTTTGAGATTTTTGTTACTCCAATGGATAATGGCCTTGTCATTATGGAAGGTAGTCTGTTGTTGAGATTTTTGATACTCCAATGGGTGGTAGCCTTGCAATTATGGAAGGTAGTCTGTTGTCGAGATTTTTGTTACTCCAATGGATGGTAGCCTTGTCATTATGGAAGGTAGTCTATTGTCGATATTTTTGTTATTCCAATGGATGGTAGCCTATTCATTATGGAAGGAATTCGATCATTAAGATTTCTCTTACTCAAATGGATGGTATCCTTTTCATTATGGAAGGTAGTCTGTTATTTAGAATTTTGTTACTCCAATGGATGACAGCCTTGTCATTTTGGTAGGTAGTCTGTTGTCCAGATTTTTAATACTCCAATGGGTGTTAGCCTTGTAATTATGGAAGGTAGTCTGTTGTCGAGATTTTTGTTACTCTAATGGATTGTAGCCTTGTCATTATGGAAGGTAGTCTGTTGTCAAGTATTTTTTATTCCAATAGATGGTAGCCTTGTAATTATAGAAGGTAGTTTTTTGTCTAGATTTTTGTTACTCCAATGGATGGTAGCCAGGTCATTATGGAAGGTAGTCTGTTGTCGAGATTATTTTTACCCTAATGGATGTAGCCTTGTCATTATGGAAGGTAGTCTGTTGTCGATATTTTTGTTACTCCAATGCATGGTAGCCTTGTCATTATGGAAGGTAGTCTGTTGTTGAGATTTCTGTTAATACAATGGATTGTAGCCATGTCATTATGGAAGGGAGTATGTTGTCGAGATTTTTATTATTCCAATGGATGGTAGCCTAGTCATTATTGAAGGTAGTCTGTTGTTGAGATTTCTGTTACTCCAATGTATTGTAGCCTTGTCATTATGGAAGGGAGTCTGTTGTCAAGATTTTTGTTATTCCAATGGATGGTAACCTTGTTATTATGGAAGGTAGTCTTTTATCGAGATTTTTGTTACTCCATTGGATGGTATCCTTGTCATTATTTAAGGTAGCCTGTTGTCGATATCTCTGTTACTCTAATGGATGATAGCCTTGTCATTATGCAAGGTAGTCTGATGTTCATATTTTTGTTACTCCAATAGATGGTAGCCTTGTCATTATAGAAGGTAGTCTATTGTCGAGATTTTTGTTATTCCCATGGATTGTAGCCTTGTCATTATGGAAGGTAGTCGATTATTGAGATTTCTGTTACTCCAATGGATGGTAGCCTTGTCATTATGAAGGGTAGTCTGTAGTTGAGATTTCTGTTACTCCAATGGATTGTAGCCTTGTCATTATGGAAGGTATTCTGTTGTTCAGATTTTTGTTACTCCAATGGATGGTATCCTTGTAATTATGGAAGGTAGTATGTTGTCGAAAAATTTTATATTCCATTGGATGGTAGCCTTGTAATTATGGAAGGTAGCCTATTGTCGAGATTTTTGTTTTTCTAATGGATGGTAACCTTGTCATTATGGAAGGTAGTCTTTTGTCAAGATTTTTTTTACTCTAATGGATGGTAGCCTTATTATTATTGAAGGTATTCTGTTGTCGATATCTTTGTTACTCCAATGGATGGTAGCCTTTTCATTATGGAAGGTAGTCTATTGTCGAGATTTTTGTTATTCCAATGGATGGTAGCCTAGTCATTATGGAAGGAAGTCGATTGTTGAGATTTCTCTTACTCCAATGGATGGTAGCCTTGTCATTATGGAAGGTAGTCTATTGTCGAGATTTTTGTTATTCCAATGAATGGTAGCCTTGTCATTATGGAAGGAAGTCGGTCGTTGAGATTTCTCTTACTCCAATGGATGGTAGCCTTGTCATTATGGAAGGTAGTCTGTCGTTGAGATTTTTGTTACTCCAATGGATGGTAGCCTTGTCATTATGGAAGTTAGTCTGTTGTTCTTTTTTTTTTTACTCAAATGGATGATAGATTTGTCATTATGGAATTTAGTCTGTTGTCGAGATTTTTGTTATTCCAATAGATGGTAGCCTTGTAATTATGGAAGGTAGTTTTTTGTCGAGATTTTTGTTACTCCAATGGATGGTATCCTTGTCATTATGGAAGGTAGTCTGTTGTCGAGATTTTTGTTACCCCAATGGATGTAGCCTTGTCAATATGGAAGGTAGTTTGTTGTCGATATATTTGTTACTCAAATTAATGGTAGCCTTGTCAATATGGAAGGTAGTCTGTTGTTCAGATTTTTGTTACTCCAATGGATGATAGCCTTGTCATTATGGAAGGTAGTTTGTTGTCGAAATTTTTGATACGCCAATGGGTGGTAGCCTTGTAATTATTGAAGGTAGTTTGTTGTCGATATTTTTGTTACTCCAATGGATGGAATCCTTGTCATTATTTAAGGTAGTCTGTTGTCGATATCTCTGTTACTCCAATGGATGATAGCCTTGTCATTATGCAAGGTAGTCTGTTGTTCATATTTTTGTTACTCAAATGGATTGTAGCCTTGCCATTATGGAAGGGAGTCTATTGTCGATATTTTTGTTATTCCAATGGATGGTAACCCTGTTATTATTGAAGGTAGTATTTTGTCGAGATTTTTTTTACTCCAATGGATGGTGGGCTTGTCATTATGGAAGGTAGTTTGTTGTTTAAATTTTTGTTACTCAAATGGATGGTAGCCTTGTCATTATGGAATGTTGTTTGTCGTTCAGATTTTTGTTACTCCAATGGATTGTAGCCTTGTCATTATAGAAGGTAGTTTGTTGTTAAAATTTTTGTTACTCCAATGGAAGGTAGCCTTGTCATTATGGAAGGTAGTCTTTTGTCGAGATTTTTGTGATTCCAATAGATGGTAGCCTTGTAATTATGGAAGGTATTTTTTTGTCAAGATTTTTGTTACTCCAATGGATGGTAGCCTTGTCATTATGGAAGGTAGTCTGTTGTCGAGATTTTTGTTACCCCAATGGATGTAGCCTTGACATTATGGAAGGTAGTCTATTGTCGATATTTTTGTTACTCCAATGAATGGTAGCCTTGTCATTATGGAAGGTTGTCTTTTGTTGAGATTTATGTTACTCCAATTGATTGTAGCCTTGTCATTATGGAAGGGAGTCTGTTGTCGAGATTTTTGTTATTCCAATGTATGGTAACCTTGTCATTATGGAAGGTAGTCTTTTGTCGAGATTTTTGTTACTCCAATGGATGGTAGCCTTGTTATTATTGAAGGTAGTTTGTTGTCGATATCTCTGTTACTCCTATGAATGTTAGCCTTGTCATTATGGAAGGTAGTCTATTGTCGAGATTTTTGTTATTCCAATGGATGGTAGCCTTGTCATTATGGAAGGAAGTCGGTTGTTGATATTTCTCTTACTCCAATGGATGGTAGCCTTGTCATTATGGAAGGTAGTCTGTTTTTGAGATTTTTGTTACTCCAATGGATAATGGCCTTGTCATTATGGAAGGTAGTCTGTTGTTGAGATTTTTGATACTCCAATGGGTGGTAGCCTTGTAATTATGGAAGGTAGTCTGTTGTCGAGATTTTTGTTACTCCAATGGATGGTAGCCTTGTCATTATGGAAGGTAGTCTATTGTCGATATTTTTGTTATTCCAATGGATGGTAGCCTATTCATTATGGAAGGAATTCGATCATTAAGATTTCTCTTACTCCAATGGATGGTATCCTTTTCATTATGGAAGGTAGTCTGTTATTTAGAATTTTGTTACTCCAATGGATGACAGCCTTGTCATTGTGGTAGGTAGTCTGTTGTCCAGATTTTTAATACTCCAATGGGTGTTAGCCTTGTAATTATGGAAGGTAGTCTGTTGTCGAGATTTTTGTTACTCTAATGGATTGTAGCCTTGTCATTATGGAAGGTAGTCTGTTGTCAAGTATTTTTTATTCCAATAGATTGTAGCCTTGTAATTATAGAAGGTAGTTTTTTGTCGAGATTTTTGTTATTCCAATGAATGGTAGCCTTGTCATTATGGAAGGAAGTCGGTCGTTGAGATTTCTCTTACTCCAATGGATGGTAGCCTTGTCATTATGGAAGGTAGTCTGTCATTGAGATTTTTGTTACTCCAATGGATGGTAGCCTTGTCATTATGGAAGTTAGTCTGTTGTTCATTTTTTTTTACTCAAATGGATGATAGATTTGTCATTATGGAATTTAGTCTGTTGTCGAGATTTTTGTTATTCCAATAGATGGTAGCCTTGAAATTTATTGAAGGTAGTTTTTTGTCAGGATTTTTGTTACTCCAATGGATGGTATCCTTGTCATTATGGAAGGTAGTCTGTTGTCGAGATTTTTGTTACCCCAATGGATGTAGCCTTGTCATTATGGAAGGTAGTTTGTTGTCGATATATTTGTTACTCAAATTAATGGTAGCCTTGTCAATATGGAAGGTAGTCTGTTGTTCAGATTTTTGTTACTCCAATGGATGATAGCCTTGTCATTATGGAAGGTAGTTTGTTGTCGAAAATTTTGATACGCCAATGGGTGGTAGCCTTGTAATTATTGAAGGTAGTTTGTTGTCGATATTTTTGTTACTCCAATGGATGGTATCCTTGTCATTATTTAAGGTAGTCTGTTGTCGATATCTCTGTTACTCCAATGGATGATAGCCTTGTCATTATGCAAGGTAGTCTGTTGTTCATATTTTTGTTACTCAAATGGATTGTAGCCTTGCCATTATGGAAGGTAGTCATTTGTTCAGATTTTTGTTAGTCCAATGGATGGTAGCCTTGTCATTATGGAAGGGAGTCTATTGTCGATATTTTTGTTATTCCAATGGATGGTAACCCTGTTATTATTGAAGGTAGTATTTTGTCGAGATTTTTTTTACTCCAATGGATGGTGGGCTTGTCATTATGGAAGGTAGTTTGTTGTTTAAATTTTTGTTACTCAAATGGATGGTAGCCTTGTCATTATGGAATGTTGTTTGTCGTTCAGATTTTTGTTACTCCAATGGATTGTAGCCTTGTCATTATAGAAGGTAGTTTGTTGTTAAAATTTTTGTTACTCCAATGGAAGGTAGCCTTGTCATTATGGAAGGTAGTTTTTTGTCAAGATTTTTGTTACTCCAATGGATGGTAGCCTTGTCATTATGGAAGGTAGTCTGTTGTCGAGATTTTTGTTACCCCAATGGATGTAGCCTTGACATTATGGAAGGTAGTCTATTGTCGATATTTTTGTTACTCCAATGAATGGTAGCCTTGTCATTATGGAAGGTTGTCTTTTGTTGAGATTTATGTTACTCCAATTGATTGTAGCCTTGTCATTATGGAAGGGAGTCTGTTGTCGAGATTTTTGTTATTCCAATGTATGGTAACCTTGTCATTATGGAAGGTAGTCTTTTGTCGAGATTTTTGTTACTCCAATGGATGGTAGCCTTGTTATTATTGAAGGTAGTCTGTTGTCGATATCTCTGTTACTCCTATGAATGGTAGCCTTGTCATTATGGAAGGTAGTCTATTGTCGAGATTTTTGTTATTCCAATGGATGGTAGCCTTGTCATTATGGAAGGAAGTCGGTTGTTGATATTTCTCTTACTCCAATGGATGGTAGCCTTGTCATTATGGAAGGTAGTCTGTTTTTGATATTTTTGTTACTCCAATGGATAATGGCCTTGTCATTATGGAAGGTAGTCTGTTGTTGAGATTTTTGATACTCCAATGGGTGGTAGCCTTGTAATTATGGAAGGTAGTCTGTTGTCGAGATTTTTGTTACTCCAATGGATGGTAGCCTTGTCATTATGGAAGGTAGTCTATTGTCGATATTTTTGTTATTCCAATGGATGGTAGCCTATTCATTATGGAAGGAATTCGATCATTAAGATTTCTCTTACTCCAATGGATGGTATCCTTTTCATTATGGAAGGTAGTCTGTTATTTAGAATTTTGTTACTCCAATGGATGACAGCCTTGTCATTGTGGTAGGTAGTCTGTTGTCCAGATTTTTAATACTCCAATGGGTGTTAGCCTTGTAATTATGGAAGGTAGTCTGTTGTCGAGATTTTTGTTACTCTAATGGATTGTAGCCTTGTCATTATGGAAGGTAGTCTGTTGTCAAGTATTTTTTATTCCAATAGATGGTAGCCTTGTAATTATAGAAGGTAGTTTTTTGTCTAGATTTTTGTTACTCCAATGGAAGGTAGCCAGGTCATTATGGAAGGTAGTCTGTTGTCGAGATTATTGTTACCCCAATGGATGTAGCCTTGTCATTGTGGAAGGTAGTCTGTTGTCGATATTTTTGTTACTCCAATGCATGGTAGCCTTGTCATTATGGAAGGTAGTCTGTTGTTGAGATTTCTGTTAATCCAATGGATTGTAGCCATGTCATTATGGAAGGGAGTATGTTGTCGAGATTTTTATTATTCCAATGGATGGTAGCCTAGTCATTATTGAAGGTAGTCTGTTTTTGAGATTTCTGTTACTCCAATGGATTGTAGCCTTGTCATTATGGAAGGGAGTCTGTTGTCAAGATTTTTGTTATTCCAATGGATGGTAACCTTGTTATTATGGAAGGTAGTCTTTTATCGAGATTTTTGTTACTCCACTGGATGGTATCCTTGTCATTATTTAAGGTAGCCTGTTGTCGATATCTCTGTTACTCTAATGGATGATAGCCTTGCCATTATGCAAGGTAGTCTGTTGTTCATATTTTTGTTACTCCAATAGATGGTAGCCTTGTCATTATAGAAGGTAGTCTGTAGTTGAGATTTCTGTTACTCCAATGGATTGTAGCCTTGTCATTATGGAAGGTATTCTGTTGTTCAGATTTTTGTTACTCCAATGGATGGTATCCTTGTAATTATGGAAGGTAATCTGTTGTCGAAAATTTTTATATTCCATTGGATGGTAGCCTTGTAATTATGGAAGGTAGCCTTTTGTTGAGATTTTTGTTTTTCCAATGGATGGTAACCTTGTCATTATGGAAGGTAGTCTTTTGTCGAGATTTTTGTTACTCTAATGGATGGTAGCCTTATTATTATTAAAGGTATTCTGTTGTCGATATCTTTGTTACTCCAATGGATGGTAGCCTTTTCATTATGGAAGGTAGTCTATTGTCGAGATTTTTGTTATTCCAATGGATGGTAGCCTAGTCATTATGGAAGGAAGTCGATTGTTTAGATTTCTCTTACTCCAATGGATGGTAGCCTTGTCATTATGGAAGGTAGTCTATTGTCGAGATTTTTGTTACTCCAATGGATGGTAGCCTTGTCATTATGGAAGGAAGTCGGTCGTTGAGATTTCTCTTACTCCAATGGATGGTAGCCTTGTCATTATGGAAGGTAGTCTGTCGTTGAGATTTTTGTTACTCCAATGGATGGTAGCCTTGTCATTATGGAAGTTAGTCTGTTGTTCATTTTTTTTTTACTCAAATGGATGATAGATTTGTCATTATGGAATTTAGTCTGTTGTCGAGATTTTTGTTATTCCAATAGATGGTAGCCTTGTAATTATGGAAGGTAGTTTTTTGTCGAGATTTTTGTTACTCCAATGGATGGTATCCTTGTCATTATGGAAGGTAGTCTGTTGTCGAGATTTTTGTTACCCCAATGGATGTAGCCATGTCATTATGGAAGGTAGTTTGTTGTCGATATATTTGTTACTCAAATTAATGGTAGCCTTGTCAATATGGAAGGTAGTCTGTTGTTCAGATTTTTGTTACTCCAATGGATGATAGCCTTGTCATTATGGAAGGTAGTTTGTTGTCGAAATTTTTGATACGCCAATGGGTGGTAGCCTTGTAATTATTGAAGGTAGTCTGTTGTCGATATTTTTGTTACTCCAATGGATGGTATCCTTGTCATTATTTAAGGTAGTTTGTTGTCGATATCTCTGTTACTCCAATGGATGATACCCTTGTCATTATGCAAGGTAGTCTGTTGTTCATATTTTTGTTACTCCAATAGATGGTAGCCTTGTCATTATAGAAGGTAGTCTATTGTCGATATTTTTGTTATTCGAATGGATGCTAGCCTTATCATTATGGAAGGTGGTCGATTGTTGAGATTTCTGTTACTCCAATGGATGGTAGCCTTGTCATTATGAAAGGTAGTCTTTTGTTCAGATTTTTTTTACTTCAATGGATGATAGCCTTGTCATTATGGAAGGTACTCTATTGTCGAGATTTTGGTTATTCCAATGGATGGTAGCCTTGCCATTATGGAAGGTAGTTTGTTGTCGAATTTTTTATACTCCAATGGATGGCAACCTTGTACTTATGGAAGGTAGTCTGTTGTCGAGATTTTTGTTACACCAATAGATAGTAGCCTTGTCATTATAGAAGGTAGTCTATTGTTGAGATTTTTGTTACTTCAATGGATTGTAGCCTTGTTATTATGGAAGGTAGTCAGTTGTTCAGATTTTTGTTACTCCAATGGATCGTATCCTTGTAAATATGGAAGGTAGTCTGTTGAAGAAATTTTTTTTATTCCATTTGATGGTAGCCTTGTCATTATGGAAGGTAGTCTATTGTCGAGATATTTGTTATTCTAATGGATGGCAACCTTGTCATTATGGAAGGTAGTCTTTTGTCGAGATTTTTGTTACTCCAATGGATGGAAGCCTTATTTTTATTGAAGGTAGTCTGTTGTTTAGATTTTTGTTACTCCAATGGATGTTAGACTTGTCATTATGGAAGGTAGTATATTGTCGAGATTTTTGTTATTCCAATGGATGGTAGCCTTTTCATTATGGAAGGAAGTCGGTCGTTGAGATTTCTCTTACTCCAACGGATGGTAGCCTTGTCATTATGGATGGTAGTCTATTGTCGAGATTTTTGTTATTCCAATGGATGGTTGCCTTGTTATTATGGAAGGAAGTCGGTCGTTGAGATTTCTCTTACTCCAATGGATGGTAGCCTTGTCATTAAGGAAGGTAGTCTGTTGTTCAGATTTTTGTTACTCCAATGGATGATAGCCTTGTCATTATGGAATGTAGTCTGTTGTCGAGATTTTTGATACTCCAATGGTTGGTAGCCTTGTAATTATGGAAGGTAGTCTGTTGTCGAGATTTTAGTTACTCCAATGGATGGTATCCTTGTCATTATGGAAGGTAGTTTGTCGTTCAGATTTCTGTTACTCCAATGGATGGTATCCTTGTCATTATGGAAGGTAGTCTGTTGTTTAGATTTTTTATACTCCAATGGATGATAGCCTTGTCATTATGGTATATAGTCTGTTGTCGAGATTTTTGTTATTCCAATAGATGGTAGCCTTATAATTATTGAAGGTTGTTTTTTGTCGAGATTTTTGTTACTCCAATGGATGGTAGCCTTATCATTATTGAAGGTAGTCTATTGTCGAGATTTTTGTTACCCTAATGGGTATAGCCTTGTCATTATGGAAGGTAGTCTGTTGTTGAGATTTTTGTTACTCCATTGGATTGTAGCCTTGTCATTATGGAAGGGAGTCTGTTATCGATATTTTTGTTATTCCAATGGATGGTAAACTTGTTATTATGGAAGGTAGTCTTTTGTCAATATTTTTGTTACTCCAATGGATGGTAGCCTTGTCATTATTTAAGGTAGTCTGTTGTCGATATCTCTGTTACTCCAATGGATGAAAGCCTTGTCATTATGCAAGGTAGTCTGTTGTTCATATTTTTGTTACTCCAATAGATGGTAGCCTTGTCATTATAGAGGGTAGTCTATTGTCGAGATTTTTGTTATTCCAATGGATGGTAGCCTTGTCATTATGGAAGGTAGTCGATCGTTGAGATTTCTGTTACCCCAACGGATGGTATCCTTGTCATTATGAAAGGTAGTCTATTGTTCTGATTTTTTTTACTTCAATGGATGATAGGCTTGTCATTATGGAAGGTACTCTATTGTCGAGATTTTGGTTATTCCAATGGATGGTAACCTTGCCATTATGGAAGGTAGTCCATTGTCGAATGTTTGATACTCCAATGGATGGTAGCCTTGTAATTATGGAAGGTAGTTTGTTATCGAGATTTTTGTTACTCCAATAGATAGTAGCCTTGTCATTATGGAAGGTAGTCTATTGTAAAGATTTTTGTTACTCCAATGGATTGCACCCTCGTCATTATGTTATGATTTCTGTTGTTCATATTTTTGTTATTCTAATGGATGGTATCCTTGTAATTATGGAAGGTAGTCTGTTGTAGAAAATTTTTTCTATTCCATTGGATGGTAGCCTTGTCATTATGGAAGGTAGTCAATTGTCGAGATTTTTTTTATTCCAATGGATGGCAACCTTGTCATTATGGAATGTAGTCTTTTGTCGAGATTTTTGTTACTCCAATGGATGGTAGCCTTGTTATTATTGAAGGTAGTCTGTTGTCGATATCTCTGTTACTCCAATGGTTGATAGCCTTGTCATTATGCAAGGTAGTCTGTTGTTTAGATTTTATTTACTCCAATCGATGGTAGCCTTGTCATTATGGATGGTAGTCTATTGTCGAGATTTTTTTTATTCCAATGGATGGTAGCCTTGTCATTATAGAAGGAAGTCGGTTGTGGGAGATTTCTCTTATTCCAATGGATTGTAGCCTTGTCAATATGGAAGGTAGTCTGTTGTTCAGATTTTTGTTACTCCAATGGATGATAGCCTTGTCATTATGGAAGGTAGTCTGTTGTCGAGATTTTTGATACTCCAATGGGTGGTAGCCTTGTCATTGTGGAAGGTAGTCTGTTTTCTAGATTTCTGTTACTCCAATGGATTGTAGCCTTGTCATTATGGAAGGTAGTCTGTTGTTCATATTTTTGTTACTCCAATGGATTGTAGCCTTGTCATTATAAAAGGTAGTCTGTTGTCGAGAATTTTTTATTCCATTGGATGGTATCCTTGTCATTATGGAAGGTAGTCTGTTTTAGAGATATTTGTTATTCCAATGTATGGTAACCTTGTCATTATGGAAGGTAGTCTTTTGTCGTGATTTTTGTTATTCCAATAGATGGTAGCCTTGTAATTATGGAAGGTAGTTTTTTTTCGAGATTTTTGTTACTCCAATGGATGGTAGCCTTGTCATTATGGAAGGTAGTCTATTGTCGAGATTTTTGTTACCCCAATGGATGGTAGCCTTGACATTATGGAAGGTAGTCTGTTGTCAATATCTCTATTACTCCAATGGATGGTAGCCTTGTCATTATGCAAGCTAGTATGTTGTTCATATTTTTGTTACTCCAATAGATGGCAGCCTTGTCATTATAGAAGGTAATCTATTGTCGAGATTTTTGTTATTCCAATGGATGGTAGCCTTGTCATTATGGAAGGTAGACGATCATTGAGATTTTTGTTACTCCAATGCATGGTAGCCTTGTCATTATGAAAGGTTGTATGTTCTTCATATTTTTTTTACTTCAATGAATGATAGCCTTGTGATTATGGAAGGTACTCTATTGTCGAGATTTCTGTTATTCCATTGGATGGTAGCCTTGCCATTATGGAAGGTAGTATGTTGTAAAAAATTTTATACTCCAATGGATGGTAGCCTTGTAATTATGGATGGTAGTCTGTTGTGGAGATTTTTGTTACTCCAATAGATGCTAGCGTTTTAATTATGGAAGTTAGTTTGTTTTTGAAATTTCTGTTACTCCAATGGATTGTAGCCTTGTAATTATGGAAGGTAGCCTATTGTCAATATTTTTGTTATTCCAATGGATGGTAACCTTATCATTATGGATTGTAGTCTTTTGTCGAGATTTTTCTTACACCAATGGATGGTAGCCTTGTTATTATTGAAGGTAGTCTGTCGTCGATATCTCTGTTACTCCAATGGATGATAGCCTTGTCATTATGCAAGGTAGACTATTTTTTAGATTTTTGTTATTCCAATGGATGGTAGCCTTGTCATTATGGAAGGAAGTCGGTCGTTGAGATTTCACTTACTCCAATGGATGGTTGCCTTGTCAATATGGAAGGTAGTCTGTTGTTCAGATTTTTGTTACTCCAATGGATGATAGCCTTGTCATTATGGAAGGTAGTCTGTTGTCGAAATTTTTTATACGCCAATGGGTGGTAGCCTTGTAATTATTGAAGGTAGTCTGTTGTCGATATTTTTGTTACTCCAATGGATGGTATCCTTGTCATTATTTAAGGTAGTATGTTTACGATATCTCTGTTACTCCAATGGATGATAGCCTTGTCATTATAAAAGGTAGTATGTTGTTCATATTTTTGTTACTCCAATAGATGGTAGCGTTGTCATTATAGAAGGTAGTCTATTGTCGAGATTTTTGTTATTCCAATGGATAGTAGCCATGTCATTATGGAAGGTAGTCGATCGTTGAGATTTTTGTTACTCAAATGGATGGTAGCCTTGTCATTATGAAAGGTAGTCTGTTATTCAGATTTTTTTTACTTCAATGGATGATAGCTTTGTAATTATGGAAGGTACCCTATTGTCGAGATTTCGGTTATTCCAATGGATGTTAGCCTTACCATTATGGAAGGTAGTCTGTTGTCGAATTTTTGATACTCCAATGGATGGTAGCCTTATAATTATGGAAGGTAGTCTGTTGTCGAGATTTTTGTTACTCCAATAGATGGTAGCCTTGTCATTATGGAAGGTAGTCTATTGTTGATATTTCTGTTACTCCAATGGATGGTAGCCTTGCCATTATGGAAGTTAGTCTATTGTAGAAAATTTTATACTCCAATGGATGGTAGCCTTGTAATTATGGATGGTAGTCTGTTGAAAAGATTTTTGTTACTCCAATAGATGGTAGCCTTTTCATAATGGAAGGTAGTCTGTTGTTGAAATTTCTGTTACTCCAATGGATTGTAGCCTTGTCATTATGGAAGGTAGTCTGTTGTTCTTATTTTTTTTACTCCAATGGATGGTATCCTTGTAATTATGGAAGGTAGCCTGTTGTCGAAATTTTTTTTATTCTATTGGACGGTAGCCATGTCATTATGGAAGGTAGTCTATTGTCAAGATTTTTATTATTCCAATGGATGGTAACCTTATCGTTATGGATGGTAGTCTTTTGTCGAGATTTTTGTTACACCAATGGATGGTAGTCTTGTTATTATTGAAGGTAGTCTGTTGTCGATATCTCTGTTACTCCAATGGATGATAGCCTTGTAATTATGCAAGGTAGTCTATTTTTTAGATTTTTGTTATTCCAATGGATGGTAGCCTTGTCATTATGGAAGGAAGTCGGTCGTTGAGATTTCACTTAATCCAATGGATGGTAGCCTTGTCAATATGGTAGGTAGTCTGTTGTTCATATTTTTGTTACTCCAATGGATGATAGCCTTGCCATTATGGAAGGTAGTCTGTTGTCGAATTTTTGATACTCCATTGGATGGTAGCCTTGTAATTATGGAAGGTAGTCTGTTGTCGAGATTTTTGTTACTCCAATAGATGGTAGCCTTGTCATTATGGAAGGTAGTCTATTGTTGATATTTTTGTTACTCCAATGGATTGTAGACTTGTCATTATGGAAAGTAGTCTTTTGTTCAAATTTTTGTTACTCCAATGGATGGTATCCTTGTAATTATGGAAGGTAGTCTGTTGTTGAAAATTTTATTACTTCAATGGATTGTAGCCTTGTCATTATGGAAGGTAGTCTGTTGTTCAGATTTTTTTTACTCCAATGGATGGTATCCTTGTAATTATGGAAGGTAGTCTGTTGTCGAAATTTTTTTTATTCTATTGGATGGTAGCCTTGTCATTATGGAAGGTAGTCTATTGTAAACATTTTTATTATTCCAATGGATGGTAACCTTATCGTTATGGATGGTAGTCTTTTGTTGAGATTTTAGTTACACCAATGGATGGTAGCCTTGTTATTATTGAAGGTAGTCTGTTTTAGAAAATTTTATAGCCTTGTCATTATGGAAGGGAGTCTGTTGTCGAGATTTTTGTTATTCGAATGGATGGTAACCTTGTTATTATGGAAGGTAGTCTTTTGTCGAGATTTTTCTTACTCCAATGGATGGTAGCCTTGTAATTATTGAAGGTAGTCTGTTGTCGATATCTCTGTTTCTCCAATGGATGATAGCCTTATCATTATGCAAGGTAGACTGTTGTTCATATTTTTGTTACTCCAATGGATGGTAGCCTGGTCATTATGGAAGGTAGTCTATTGTCGAGATTTTTGTTATTCCAATGGATGGTAGCCTTATCATTATGGAAGATAGTCGGTCGTTGAGATTTCTGTTACTCCAATGGATTATAGCCTTGTCATTATGGAAGGTAGTCTGTTGTTCATATTTTTGTTACTCCAATGGATTATAGCCATGTCATTATGGAAGGTTGTCTGTTGTCGAGAATTTTTTATTCCATTGGATGGTATCCTTGTCATTATGGAAGGTAGTCTGTTGTCGAGATATTTGTTATTCTAATGGATGGTAACCTTGTCCTTATGGAAGGTAGTCTTTTGTCGAGATTTTTGTTATTCAAATAGATGGTAGCGTTGTAATTATGGAAGGTAGTTTTTTGTCGAGATTTTTGTTACTCCAATTGATGGTAACAATGTAATTATGGAAGGTAGTCTGTTGTCGAGATTTTTGTTACCCCAATGGATGTAGCCTTGTCATTATGGAAGGTAGTCTATTGTCGATATTTTTGTTACTCCAATGAATGGTAGCCTTGTCATTATGGAAGGTAGTTTGTCATTGAGATTTTTGTTACTCCAATGGATTGTAGCCTTGTCATTATGGAAGGGAGTCTGTTTTCGAGATTTTTGTTATTCGAATGGATGGTAACCTTGTTATTATGGAAGGTAGTCTTTTGTCGAGATTTTTATTACTCCAATGGATGGTAGCCTTGTCATTATTGAAGGTAGTGTGTTGTCGATATCTCTGTTACTCCAATGGATGATAGCCTTATCATTATGCAAGGTAGTCTGATGTTCAGATTTTTGTTACTCCAATGGATGGTAGCCTGGTCATTATGGAAGGTAGTCTATTGTCGAGATTTTTGTTATTCCAATGGATGGTAGCCTTATGATTATGGAAGGTAGTCGGTCGTTGAGATTTTTGTTACTCCAATGGATGGTAGCCTTGTCATTATGCAAGGTAGTCTGTTGTTCAGATTTTTGTTACTCCAATGGATCATAGCCTTGTAATTATGGAAGGTAGTTTTTTATCGAGATTTTTGTTACTCCAATGGATGGTAGCCTTGTCATTATGAAAGGTAGTCTGTTGTTCAGATTTTTGTTACTCCAATGGGTGGTAGCCTTGTAATTATGGAAGGTAGTCTGTTGTAGAGATTTTTATTACTCCAATGGATGGTAGCCTTGTCATTATGGAAGGTAGTCTGTCATTGAGATTTCTGTTACTCTAATGGATTGTAGCCTTGTCATTATGGAAGGTAGTCTGTTGTTCATATTTTTGTTACTCCAATGGATTGTAGCCTTGTCATTATGTAAGGTTGTCTGTTGTCGAGAATTTTTTATTGCATTGGATGGTATCCTTGTCATTATGGAAGGTAGTCTGTTGTCGAGATATTTGTTATTCTAATGGATGGTAACCTTGTCGTTATGGAAGGTAGTCTTTTGTCGAGATTTTTGTTATTCCAATATATGGTAGCGTTGTAATTATGGAAGGTAGTCTGTTGTCAAGATTTTTGTTACCCCAATGGATGTAGCCTTGTCATTATGGAAGGTAGTCTGTTGTCGATATTTTTGTTACTCCAATGAATGGTAGCCTTGTCATTATGGAAGGTAGTCTGTCATTGAGATTTTTGTTACTCCAATGGATTGTAGCCTTGTCATTATGGAAGGGAGTCTGTTGTCAAGATTTTTGTTATTCGAATGGATGGTAACCTTGTTATTATGGAAGGTAGTCTTTTGTCGAGATTTTTCTTACTCCAATGGATGGTAGCCTTGT
Organism: Vicia faba; assembly: GCA_948472305.1. Taxonomy (NCBI): domain Eukaryota; kingdom Viridiplantae; phylum Streptophyta; class Magnoliopsida; order Fabales; family Fabaceae; genus Vicia; species Vicia faba. Next base: position 561,757,393 of record OX451739.1, read on the forward strand.
CATTATTGAAGGTAGTCTGTTATCGATATCTCTGTTACTCAAATGGATGATAGCCTTATCATTATGGAAGGTAGTCGGTCATTGAGATTTTTGTTACTCCAATGGATGGTAGCCTTGTCATTATGCAAGGTAGTCTGTTGTTCAGATTTTTGTTACTCCAATGGATGATAGCCTTGTAATTATGGAAGGTAATTTTTTATCGAGATTTTTGTTACTCCAATGGATGGTAGCCTTGTCATTATGGAAGGTAGTCTGTTGTTCATATTTTTGTTACTCCAATGGGTGGTAGCCTTGTAATTATGGAAGGTAATCTGTTATAGAGATTTTTGTTACTCCAATGGATGGTAGCCTTGTCATTATGGAAGGTAGTATGTCGTTGAGATTTCTGTTACTCCAATGGATTGTAGCCTTGTCATTATGGAAGGTAGTCTTTTGTTCATATTTTGGTTACTCCAATGGATTGTAGCCTTGTCATTATGGAAGGTTGTCTGTTGTCGAGAATTTTTTATTCCATTGGATGGTATCCTTGTCATTATGGAAGGTAGTCTGTTGTCGAGATATTTGTTATTCTAATGGATGGTAACCTTGTCGTTATGGAAGGTAGTCTTTTGTCGAGATTTTTGTTATTCCAATAGATGGTAGCATTGTAATTATGGAAGGTAGTCTGTTGTCGAGATTTTTGTTACCCCAATGGATGTAGCCTTGTCATTATGGAAGGTAGTCTGTTGTCGATATTTTTGTTACTCCAATGAATGGTAGCCTTGTCATTATGAAAGGTAGTCTGTCATTGAGATTTTTGTTACTCCAATGGATTGTATCCTTGTCATTATGGAAGGGAGTCTGTTTTCGAGATTTTTGTTATTCGAATGGATGGTAAACTTATTATTATGGAAGGTAGTCATTTGTCGAGATTTTTCTTACTCCAATGGATGGTAGCCTTGTCATTATTGAAGGTAGTCTGTTGTCGATATCTCTGTTACTCCAATGGATGATAGCCTTATCAGTATGCAAGGTAGTCTGTTGTTCAGATTTTTGTTACTCCAATGGATGGTAGCCTGGTCATTATGGAAGGTAGTCTATTGTCGAGATTTTTGTTATTCCAATGAATGGTAGCCTTATCATTATGCAAGGTAGTCTGTCATTGAGATTTCTGTTACTCCAATGGATTGTAGCCTTGTCATTATGGAAGGTAGTCTGTTGTTCATATTTTTGTTACTCCAATGGATTGTAGCCTTGTCATTATGTAAGGTTGTCTGTTGTCGAGAATTTTTTATTGCATTGGATGGTATCCTTGTCATTATGGAAGGTAGTCTGTTGTCGAGATATTTGTTATTCTAATGGATGGTAACCTTGTCGTTATGGAAGGTAGTCTTTTGTCGAGATTTTTGTTATTCCAATATATGGTAGCGTTGTAATTATGGAAGGTAGTCTGTTGTCGAGATTTTTGTTACCCCAATGGATGTAGCCTTGTCATTATGGAAGGTAGTCTGTTGTCGATATTTTTGTTACTCCAATAAATGGTAGCCTTGTCATTATGGAAGGTAGTCTGTCATTGAGATTTTTGTTACTCCAATGGATTGTAGCCTTGTCATTATGGAAGGGAGTATGTTGTCAAGATTTTTGTTATTCGAATGGATGGTAACCTTGTTATTATGGAAGGTAGTCTTTTGTCGAGATTTTTCTTACTCCAATGGATGGTAGCCTTGTCATTATTGAAGGTAGTCTGTTATCGATATCTCTGTTACTCAAATGGATGATAGCCTTATCATTATGGAAGGTAGTCGGTCATTGAGATTTTTGTTACTCCAATGGATGGTAGCCTTGTCATTATGCAAGGTAGTCTGTTGTTCAGATTTTTGTTACTCCAATGGATGATAGCCTTGTAATTATGGAAGGTAATTTTTTATCGAGATTTTTGTTACTCCAATGGATGGTAGCCTTGTCATTATGGAAGGTAGTCTGTTGTTCAGATTTTTGTTACTCCAATGGGTGGTAGCCTTGTAATTATGGAAGGTAATCTGTTATAGAGATTTTTGTTACTCCAATGGATGGTAGCCTTGTCATTATGGAAGGTAGTCTGTCGTTGAGATTTCTGTTACTCCAATGGATTGTAGCCTTGTCATTATGGAAGGTAGTCTTTTGTTCATATTTTGGTTACTCCAATGGATTGTAGCCTTGTCATTATGGAAGGTTGTCTGTTGTCGAGAATTTTTTATTCCATTGGATGGTATCCTTGTCATTATGGAAGGTAGTCTGTTGTCGAGATATTTGTTATTCTAATGGATGGTAACCTTGTCGTTATGGAAGGTAGTCTTTTGTCGAGATTTTTGTTATTCCAATAGATGGTAGCGTTGTAATTATGGAAGGTAGTCTGTTGTCGAGATTTTTGTTACCCCAATGGATGTAGCCTTGTCATTATGGAAGGTAGTCTGTTGTCGATATTTTTGTTACTCCAATGAATGGTAGCCTTGTCATTATGAAAGGTAGTCTGTCATTGAGATTTTTGTTACTCCAATGGATTGTATCCTTGTCATTATGGAAGGGAGTCTGTTTTCGAGATTTTTGTTATTCGAATGGATGGTAAACTTGTTATTATGGAAGGTAGTCATTTGTCGAGATTTTTCTTACTCCAATGGATGGTAGCCTTGTCATTATTGAAGGTAGTCTGTTGTCGATATCTCTGTTACTCCAATGGATGATAGCCTTATCATTATGCAAGGTAGTCTGTTGTTCAGATTTTTGTTACTCCAATGGATGGTAGCCTGGTCATTATGGAAGGTAGTCTATTGTCGAGATTTTTATTATTCCAATGAATGGTAGCCTTATCATTATGCAAGGTAGTCTGTTGTTCAGATTTTTGTTACTCCAATGGATGATAGCCTTGTAATTATGGAAGGTAGTTTTTTATCGAGATTTTTGTTACTCCAATGGATGGTAGCCTTGTCATTATGGAAGGTAGTCTGTTGTCTAGATTTTTGGTACCCCAATGGATGTAGCCTTGTCATTATGGAAGGTAGTCTGTTGTCGATATTTTTGTTACTCCAATGAATCGTAGCCTTGTCATTATGGAAGGTAATCTGTCGTTGAGATTTCTGTTACTCTAATGGATTATAGCCTTATCATTATGAAAGGGAGTCTTTTGTCGAGTTTTTTGTTATTCCAATAGATGGTAACCTTGTTATTATGGAAGGTAGTCTTTTGTCGAGATTTTTGTTACTCCAATGGATGGTAGCCTTGTCATTATTGATGGTAGTCTGTTGTCGTTATCTCTGTTACTCCAATGGATGATAGCCTTGTCATTATGCAAAGTATTCTGTTGTTCAGATTTTGTTACTCCAATGGATGGTAGCCTGGTCATTATGGAAGGTAGTCTATTGTCGAGATTTATGTTATTCCAATGGATGGTAGCCTTGTCATTATGGAAGGTAGTCTGTTGTTCATATTTTTGTTACTCCAATGGATGATAGCCTTGTAATTATGGAAGGTAGTCTATTGTCGGGATTTTTTATACTCCAATGGGTGGTGGCCTTGTAATTATGGAAGGTAGTCTGTTGTAGAGATTTTTGTTACTCCAAAGGATGGTAGCCTTTTCATTATGGAAGGTAGTCTGTCATTGAGATTTCTGTTACTCCAATGGATTGTAGCCTTATCATTATGGAAGGTAGTCTATTGTTCATATTTTTGTTACTCCAATGGGTTGTAGCCTTATCATTATGGAAGGTAGTCTGTTGTGGAGAAATTTGTTTTCCATTGGATGGTATCCTTGTCATTATGGAAGGAAGTTTGTTGTCGAGATTTTTGTTATTCCAAAGGATGGTAACCTTGTCATTATAGAAGGTAGCCTTTTGTCGAGATTTTTGTTATTCCAATAGATGGTAGCCTTGTAATTATAGAAGGTAGTTTTTTGTCAAGATTTTTATTACTCTAATGGATGGTAGCCTTGTCATTATGGAAGGTAGTTTGTTGTCGATATTTTTGTTACTCCAATGAATCGTAGCCTTGTCATTATGGAAGGTAATCTGTCGTTGAGATTTTTGTTACTCCAATGGATTGTGGCCTTGTCATTATGAAAGGGAGTCTGTTGTCGAGTTTTTTGTTATTCCAATAGATGGTAACCTTGTTATTATGGAAGCTAGTCTTTTGTCGAGATTTTTATTACTCCAATGGATGGTAGCCTTGTCATTATTGAAGGTAGTCTGTTTTCGTTATCTCTGTTACTCCAATGGATGATAGCCTTGTCATTATGCAAGGTAGTCTGTTGTTCAGATTTTGTTACTCCAATGGATGGTAGCCTGGTCATTATGGAAGGTAGTCTATTGTCGAGATTTTTGTTATTCCAATGGATGGTAGCCTTGTCATTATGGAAGGTAGTCTGTTGTTCATATTTTTGTTACTCCAATGGATGATAGCCTTGTAATTATGGAAGATAGTATGTTGTCGAGATTTTTTATACTCCAATGGGTGGTAGCCTTGTAATTATGGAAGGTAGTCTTTTGTAGAGATTTTTGTTACTCCAAAGGATGGTAGCCTTGTCATTTTGGAAGGTAGTCTGTCATTGAGATTTCTGTTACTCCAATGGATTGTAGCCTTGTCATTATGGAAGGTAGTCTGTTGTTCATATTTTTGTTACTCCAATGGGTTGTAGCCTTATCATTATGGAAGGTAGTCTGTTCTGGAGAAATTTTTTTTCCATTGGATGGTATCCTTGTCATTATGGAAGGTAGTCTGTTGTCGAGATATTTGTTATTCCAAAGGACGATATCCTTGTCATTATAGAAGGTAGTCTTTTGTCGAGATTTTTGTTATTCCAATAGATAGATAGTAGCCTTGTAATTATAGAAGGTAGTTTTTTGTAGAGATTTTTATTACTCCAATGGATGGTAGCCTTGTCATTATGGAAGGTAGTCTGTTGTCGATATTTTTGTTACTCCAATGAATCGTAGCCTTGTCATTATGGAAGGTAATCTATCGTTGAGATTTCTGTTACTCCAATGGATTGTAGCCTTGTCATTATGAAAGGGAGTCTGTTGTCGAGTTTTTTGTTATTCCAATAGATGGTAACCTTGTTATTATGGAAGGTAGTCTTTTGTCGAGATTTTTGTTACTCCAATGGATGGTAGCTTTGTCATTATTGAAGGTAGTCTGTTGTCGTTATCTCTGTTACTCCAATGGATGATAGCCTTGTCATTATGCAAGGTAGTCTGTTGTTCAGATTTTGTTACTCCAATGGAAGGTAGCCTGGTCATTATGGAAGGTAGTCTATTGTCGAGATTTTTGTTATTCCAATGGATGGTAGCCTTGCCATTATGGAAGGTAGTCTGTTGTTGAATTTTTGTTATTCCAAAGGATGGTAGCCTTGTAATTATGGAAGGTAGTCTGTTGTCGAGATTTCTGTTACTCCAATGGATTGTAGCCTTGTCATTATGGAAGGTAGTCTATTGTTCAGATTTTTATTACACCAATGGATGGTAGCCTTGTAATTATGGAAGGTAGTTTGTTGTCGAAAATTTTTTTATTCCGTTGGATGGTAGCCTTTTCATTATGGATGGTAGTATATTGTCGAGATTTTTGTTGTTCTAATGGATGGTAACCTTGTCATTATGGAAGGTAGTCTTTTGTCGAGGTTTTTGTTACTCCAATGGATGGTAGCCTTGTCATTATTAAGGGTAGTCTGTTGTCGATATCTCTGTTACTCCAATGGATGATATCCTTGTCATTATGCAAGGTAGTCTATTGTCGAGATTTTTGTTGTTCCAATGGACGGTAGCCTTGTCATTATGGAAGATAGTCGGTCGTTGAGATTTCTGTTACTCCAATGGATGGTAGCCTTGTCATTATGGAAGGTAGTCTATTGTTCATATTTTTGTTACTCGAATGGATGATAGCATTATCATTATGAAAGGTAGTATGTTGTCGTGATTTTTGATACTCCAATGGGTGGTAGCCTTATAATTATGGAAGGTAGTCTGTTGTGGAGATTTTTGTTACTCCAATGGATTGTAGCCTTGTTATTATGGAAGGTAGTATGTCGTTGAGATTTCTGTTACTCCAATGGATTGTAGCCTTGTCATTATGGAAGGTAGTCTGTTGTTCATATTTTTGTTACTCCAATGGATTGTAGCTTTTTCATTATGGAAGGTAGTGTGTTGTCGAGAATTTTTTATTCCATTGGATGGTATCCTTGTCATTATTGAAGGTAGTCTATTGTCGATATCTCTGTTACTCCAATGGATGATAGTCTTGTCATTATGCAAGGTAGTCTGTTGTTTAGATTTTTGTTAATCCATTAGATGGTAGCCTTGCCATTATGGAAGGTAGTCTATTGTCGAGATTTTTGTTATTCCAATGGATGTTAGCCTTGTCATTAATGAAGGTAGCCTGTTGTTCAAATTTTTGTTACTCCAATGGATGATAGCCTTGTCATTATGGAAGGTAGTCTGTTGTCGAGATTTTTGATACTCCAATGGGTAGTAGCCTTGTAATTATGGAAGGTAGTCTGTTGTCGAGATTTTTGTTACTCTAATGGATGGTAGCCTTGTCATTATGGAAGGTAGTCTGTCATTGAGATTTTTGTTACTCCAATGGATTGTAGCCTTGTCATTATGGAAGGTAGTATATTGGCGAGATTTTTGTTACCCCAATGGATGTAGCCTTGTCATTATGGAAGGTAGTCTGTCATCGAGTTTTTTGTTATTCCAATGGATGGTAACCTTGTCATTATGGAAGGTAGTCTTTTGTAGAGATTTTTTTTATTCCAATAGATGGTAGCCTGGTAATTATGGAAGGTAGTTTTTTGTCGAGATTTTAGTTACTCCAATGGATGGTAGCCTTGTCATTATGGAAGGTAGTATGTTGTCGAGATTTTTGTTACCCCGATGGATGTAACCTTGTCATTATGGAAGGTAGTCTGTTGTCGATATTTTTGTTACTCCAATGAATGGTACCCTTGTCATTATTGAAGGTAGTCTGTCATTGAGATATCTGTTATTCCAATGGATTGTAGCCTTGTCATTATGGAAGGGAGACTATTGTCGAGATTTTTGTTATTCAAATGGATGGTAACCTTGTTATTATGGAAGGTAGTATTTTGTCGAGATTTTTGTTACTCCAATGGATGGTAGCCTTGCCATTATGGAAGGTAGTTTGTTGTTGAGATTTTTGTTACTCCAATGGATTGTAGCCTTGTAATTATGGAAGGTAGTTTGTTGTTCAGATTTTTATTACTCCAATGGATGGTAGCCTTGTAATTATGGAAGGTAGTCTGTTGTCGAAATTTTTTTTATTCCATTGGATGGTAGCCTCGTCATTATGGAAGGTAGTATCTTGTCGATATTTTTGTTATTCCAATGGATGGTAACCTTGTCATTATAGAAGGTAGTCTTTTGTCGAGATTTTTGTTACTCCAATGGATGGCAGCCTTGTCATTATTGAGGGTAGTCTGTTGTCGATATCTCTGTTACTCCAATGGATGATATCCTTGTCATTATGCAAGGTAGTCTGTTGTTTAGATTTTTGCTACTCCACTGGATGGTAGCCTTGTCATTATGCAAGGTAGTCTATTGTCAAGATTTTTGTTCTTCCAATGGATGGTAGCCTTGTCATTATGGAAGATAGTCGGTCGTTGAGATTTCTGTTACTCCAATGGATGTTAGCCTTGTCATTATGGAAGGTAGTCTGTTGTTCATATTTTTGTTACTAGAATGGATTATAGCATTGTCATTATGAAAGGTAGTCTGTTGTAATGATTTTTGATACTCCAATGGGTGGTAGCCTTGTAATTATGGAAGGTAGTCCGCTGTCGAGCTTTTAGTTACTCCAATGGATTGTAGCCTTGTTATTATGGAAGGTAGTATGTCGTTGAAATTTCTGTTACTCCAATGGATTGTAGCCTTGTCATTATGGAAGGTTGTCTGTTGTTCATATTTTTGTTACTCCAATGGATGTAGCCTTGTCATTATGGAAGGTAGTCTGTCGTCGAGTTTTTTATTATTCTAATGGATGGTAACCTTGTCATTATGGAAGGTAGTCTTTTGTAGAGATTTTTTTTATTCCAATAGATGGTAGCCTGGTAATTATGGAAGGTAGTTTTTTGTCGAGATTTTAGTTACTCCAATGGATGGTAGCCTTGTCATTATGGAAGGTAGTCTATTGTCGAGATTTTTGTTACCCCAATGGATGTAGCCTTGTCATTATGGAAGGTAGTCTGTTGTCGATATTTTTGTTACTCCAATGAATGGTACCCTTGTCATTATTGAAGGTAGTCTGTCATTGAGATTTCTGTTATCCCAATGGATTGTAGCCTTGTCATTATGGAAGGGAGACTATTGTCGAGATTTTTGTTATTCAAATGGATGGTAACCTTGTTATTATGGAAGGTAGTATTTTGTCGAGATTTTTGTTACTCCAATGGATGGTAACCTTGCCATTATGGAAGTTAGTTTGTTGTTGAGATTTCTGTTACTCCAATGGATTGTAGCCTTGTCATTATGGAAGGTAGTCTGTTGTTCAGATTTTTATTACTCCAATGGATGATAGCCTTGTAATTATGGAAGGTAGTCTGTTGTCGAAAATTTTTGTATTCCATTGGATGGTAGCCTTGTCATTATGGAAGGTAGTCTCTTGTCGATATTTTTGTTATACCAATGGATGGTAACCTTGTCATTATGGAAGGTAGTCTTTTGTCGAGATTTTTGTTACTCTAATGGATGGCAGCCCTGTAATTATTGAAGGTAGTTTGTTGTCGATATCTCTGTTACTCCTACGAATGATAGCCTTGTCATTATGCAAGGTAGTCTGTTGTTAAGATTTTTTTACTCCAATAAATGGTAGTCTTGTCATTATGGAAGGTAGTCTATTGTCGAAATTTTTGTTATTCCAATGGATGGTAGCCTTGTCATTATGGAAGGTAGTCGGTCGTTGAGATTGCTATTACTCAAATGGATGGTAGCCTTGTCATTATGAAAGGTAGTCTGTTGTTCATATTTTTGTCAGTTCAATGGATGATAGCCTTGTCATTATGGAAGGTACTCTATTGTCGAGATTTTGGTTATTCCAATGGATGGTAGCCTTGCCATTATGGAAGGTAGTCTGTTGTCGAATTTTTGATACTCCAATGGATGGTAGCCTTGTAATTACGGAAGGTAGTCTGTTGTCGAGATTTTTGTTACTCCAATAGATGGTAGCCTTGTCATTATGGATGGTAGTCTGTTGTTGAGATTTCTGTTACTCCAATGGATTGTAGCCTTGTCATTATGGAAGGTAGTCTATTGTTCAGATTTTTATTACTCCAAAGGATGGTAGCCTTGTCATTATTGAAGGTAGTCTGTTGTCGATATCTCTGTTACTCCAATGGATGATATCCTTGTCATTATGAAAGGTAGTCAGTTGCTTAGATTTTTGCTACTCCAATGGATGGTAGCCTTGTCATTATGCAAGGTAGTATATTGTCGAGATTTTTGTTAATCCAATGAATGGTAGCCTTGTCATTATCGAAGATAGTCGGTCGTTAAGATTTCTGTTACTCCAATGGATGGTAGCCTTTTCATTATGGAAGGTAGTCTGTTGTTCAGATTTTTGTTACTCCAATGGATGATAGCCTTGTCACTATGGAAGGTAGTCTGTTGTCGTGATTTTTGATACTCCAATGGGTGGTAGCCTTGTAATTATGGAAGGTAGTTTGTTGTCGAGATTTTTGTTACTCCAATGGATGGTAGCCTTGTCATTATGGAAGGTAGTCAGTCGTTGACATTTCTGTTACTCCAATGGATGGTAGCCTTGTCATTATGGAAGGTAGTATGTTGTCGAGATTTTGTTACCCCAATGAATCGTAGCCTTGTCATTATGGAAGGTAATCTGTCATTGAGATTTCTGTTACTCCAATGGATTGTAGCCTTGTCATTATGGAAGGGAGTCACTTGTCGAGATTTTTGTTATTCCAATAGATGGTAAGATTTTTATTATGGAAGGTAGTCTTTTGTCGTGATTTTTGTTACTCCAATTGATGGCAGCCTTGTCATTATTGAAAGTAGTTTGTTGTCGATATCTCTGTTACTCATATGGATGATAGTCTTGTCATTATGCAAGGTAGTCTGTTGTTAAGATTTTTTTTACTCCAATAAATGGTAGCCTTGTCATAATGGAAGGTAGTCTATTGTCGAAATTTTTGTTACTCCAATGGATGGTAGCCTTGTCATTATGGAAGGTAGTCTGTCATTGAGATTTCTATTAATCCAATGGATTGTAGCCTTGTCATTATGGAAGGTAGTCTGTTGTCGAGATTTTTGTTACCCCAATGGATGTAGCCTTGTCATTATGGAAGGTAGTCTGTCGTCGAGATATTTGTTATTCCAATGGATGGTAACCTTGTCATTATGGAATGTAGTCTTTTGTAGAGATTTTTGTTATTCCAATAGTTGGTAGCCTGGTAATTATGGAAGGTAGTTTTTTGTCGAGATTTTAGTTACTCCAATGGATGGTAGCCTTGTCATTATGGAAGGTAGTCTGTTGTCGAGATTTTTGTTACCCCAATGGATGTAGCCTTGTCATTATGGATGGTAGTCTGTTGTCGATATTTTTGTTACTCCAAAGAATGGTACCCTTGTCATTATTGAAGGTAGTCTGTCGTTGAGATTTCTATTATTCCAATGGATGGTAGCCTTGTCATTATGGAAGGTAGTCTATTGTCGATATTTTTGTTATTCCAATGGATGGTAACCTTGTCATTATGGAAGGTAGTCTTTTGTCGTGATTTTTGTTACTCCAATGGATGGTAGCCTTGTCATTATTGAAGGTAGTCTGTTGTCGATATCTCTGTTACTCCAATGGATGATATCCTTGTCATTATGCAAGGTAGTCTGTTGTTTATATTTTTGCTACTCCAATGGATGGTAGCCTTGTCATTATGCAAGGTAGTCCATTGTCAAGATTTTTGTTAATCCAATGGATGGTAGCCTTGTCATTATCGAAGAGAGTCGGTCGTTAAGATTTCTGTTACTCCAATGGATGGTATCCTTGTCATTATGGATGGTAGTATGTTGTTCAGATTTTTGTTACTCCAATGGATGATAGCCTTATCACTATGGAAGGTAGTATATTGTCGTGATTTTTGATACTCCAATGGGTGGTAGCCTTGTAATTATGGAAGGTAGTTTGTTGTCGAGATTTTTGTTACTCCAATGGATGGTAGCCTTGTCATTATGGAAGGTAGTCTGTCGTTGAGATTTCTGTTACTCCAATGGATGGTAGCCTTGTCATTATGGAAGGTAGTCTCTTTTCGAGATTTTTGTTATTCCAATAGATGGTAAGCTTGTTATTATGGAAAGTAGTCTTTTGTCCAGATTTTTGTTACTCCAATGGATGGCAGCCTTGTCATTATTGAAGGTAGTTTGTTATCGATATCTCTGTTACTCCAATGAATGGTAGCCTTGTCATTATGGAAGGTAGGCTGTCATTGAGATTTTTGTTACTCCAATGGATTGTAGCCTTGTCATTATGGAAGGGAGTCTGTTGTCAAGATTTCTGTCATTCAAATGGATGGTAACCTTGTTATTATGGAAGGTAGTCTTTTGTCGAGATTTTTCTTACTCCAATGGATGGTAGCCTTGTCATTATTGAAGGTAGTCTGTTGTTCAGATTTTTGTTACTCCAATGGATGATAGCCTTGTAATTATTGATGGTAGTCTGTTGTCTATATATTTGTTATTTCAATGGATGGTAACCTTGTCATTATGGAAAGTAGTCTTTTGTCGAGATTTTTGTTACCCCAATGGATGGTAGCCTTGTCATTATGGAAGGTTGTCTATTGTCGAGAATTTTTTATTCCGTTGGATGGTATCCTTGTAATTATGGAAGGTAGTCTGTTTTCGAGATATTTGTTATTGTAATGGATGGTAACCTTGTCGTTATGGAAGGTAGTCTTTTGTCGAGATTTTTTTTATTCCAATAGATGGTAGCGTTGTAATTATGGAAGGTAGTTTTTTATCGAGATTTTTGTTACTCCAATGGATGGTAGCCTTGTCATTATGGAAGGTAGTCTGTTGTCTAGATTTTTGTTACCCCAATGGATGTAGCCTTGTCATTATGGAAGGTAATCTGTCGTTGAGATTTCTGTTACTCCAATGGATTGTAGCCTTGTCATTATGAAAGGGAGTCTGTTGTCGAGTTTTTTATTATTCCAATAGATGGTAACCTTGTTATTATGGAAGGTAGTCTTTTGTCGAGTTTTTTGTTACTCCAATGGATAGTAGCCTTGTCATTATTGAAGGTAGTCTGTTGTCGTTATCTCTGTTACTCCAATGGATGATAGCCTTATCATTATGCAAGGTATTCTGTTGTTCAGATTTTTGTTACTCCAATGGATGGTAGCCTGGTCATTAAGGAAGGTAGTCTATTGTCGAGATTTTTGTTATTCCAATGGATGGTAGCCTTTTCATTATGGAAGGTAATCGGTCGTTGAGATTTCTGTTACTCCAATGGATGGTAGCCTTGTCATTATGGAAGGTAGTCTGTTGTTCAGATTTTTGTTACTCCAATGGATGATAGCCTTGTAATTATTGAAGGTAGTCTGTTGTCGAGATTTTTGATACTCCAATGGGTTGTAGCCTTGTAATTATGGAAGGTAGTCTGTTGTCTATATATTTGTTATTCCAATGGATGGTAACCTTGTCATTATTGAAAGTAGTCTTTTGTCGAGATTTTTGTTACTCCAATGAATGGTAGCCTTGTCATTATGGAAGGTTGTCTGTTGTCGAGAATTTTTTATTCCATTGGATGGTATCCTTGTCATTATGGAAGGTAGTCTGTTGTCGAGATATTTGTTATTCTAATGGATGGTAACCTTGTCGTTATGGAAGGTAGTCTTTTGACGAGATTTTTTTTATTCCAATAGATGGTAGCGTTGTAATTATGGAAGGTAGTTTTTTATCGAGATTTTTGTTACTCCAATGGATGGTAGCCTTGTCATTATGGAAGGTAGTCTGTTGTCTAGATTTTTGTTACCCCAATGGATGTAGCCTTGTCATTATGGAAGGTAGTCTGTTGTCGATATTTCTGTTAATCCAATGGATTGTAGCCTTGTCATTATGAAGGGGAGTCTGTTGTCGAGTTTTTTATTATTCCAATAGATGGTAACCTTGTTATTATGGAAGGTAGTCTTTTGTCGAGATTTTTGTTACTCCAATGGATGGTAGCCTTGTCATTATTGAAGGTAGTCTGTTGTCGTTATCTCTGTTACTCCAATGGATGATAGCCTTGTCATTATGCAAGGTAGTCTTTTGTTCAGATTTTGTTACTCCAATGGATGGTAGCCTGGTCATTATCGAAGGTAGTCTGTTGTTCAGATTTTTGTTACTCCAATGGATGATAGCCTTGTAATTATGGAAGGTAGTCTGTTGTCTATATATTTGTTATTCCAATGGATGGTAACCTTGTCATTATTGAAAGTAGTCTTTTGTCGAGATTTTTGTTACTCCAATGAATGTTAGCCTTGTCATTATGGAAGGTTGTCTGTTGTCGAGAATTTTTTATTCCATTGGATGGTATCCTTGTCATTATGGAAGGTAGTCTGTTGTCGAGATATTTGTTATTCTAATGGATGGTAACCTTGTCGTTATGGAAGGTAGTCTTTTGACGAGATTTTTTTTATTCCAATAGATGGTAGCGTTGTAATTATGGAAGGTAGTTTTTTATCGAGATTTTTGTTACTCCAATGGATGGTAGCCTTGTCATTATGGAAGGTAGTCTGTTGTCTAGATTTTTGTTACCCCAATGGATGTAGCCTTGTCATTATGGAAGGTAGTTTGTTGTCGATATTTCTGTTACTCCAATGGATTGTAGCCTTGTCATTATGAAAGGGAGTCTGTTGTCGAGTTTTTTATTATTCCAATAGATGGTAACCTTGTTATTATGGAAGGTAGTCTTTTGTCGAGATTTTTGTTACTCCAATGGATGTTAGCCTTGTCAATATTGAAGGTAGTCTGTTGTCGTTATCTCTGTTACTCCAATGGATGATAGCCTTGTCATTATGCAAGGTAGTCTGTTGTTCAGATTTTGTTACTCCAATGGATGGTAGCCTGGTCATTATCGAAGGTAGTCTGTTTTTCAGATTTTTGTTACTCCAATGGATGATAGCCTTGTAATTATGGAAGGTAGTCTGTTGTCGAGATTGTTTATACTCCAATGGGTGGTAGCCTTGTAATTATGGAAAGTAGTCTGTTGTAGAGATTTTTGTTACTCCAAAGGATGGTAGCCTTGTCATTATGGAAGGTAGTCTGTCATTGAGATTTTTGATACTCCAATGGATTGTAGCCTTGTCATTATGGAAGGTAGTCTATTGTTCATATTTTTGTTACTCTAGTGGGTTGTAGCCTTATCATTATGGAAGGTAGTCTGTTGTGGAGAAATTTATTTTCCATTGGATGGTATCCTTGTCATTATGGAAGGTAGTCTGTTGTCGAGATATTTGTTATTCCAAAGGATGGTAACCTTGTCATTATAGAAGGAAGTCTTTTGTCAAGATTTTTATTACTCCAATAGATGGTAGCCTTGTAATTATGGAAGGTAGTTTTTTGTCGAGATTTTTATTACTCCAATGGATGGTAGCCTTGTCATTATGGAAGGTAGTCTTTTGTCGATATTTTTGTTACTCAAATGAATCGTAGCCTTGTCATTATGGAAGGTAATCTGTCGTTGAGATTTCTGTTACTCCAATGGATTATAGCCTTGTGATTATGAAAGGGAGTCTGTTGTCGAGTTTTTTGTTATTCCAATAGGTGGTAACCTTGTTATTTTGGAAGGTAGTCTTTTGTCGAGATTTTTGTTACTCCAATGGATGGTAGCCTTGTCATTATTGAAGGTAGTCTGTTGTCGTTATCTCTGTTACTCCAATGGATGATAGCCTTGTCATTATGCAAGGTAGTCTGTTGTTTAGATTTTGTTACTCCAATGGATGGTATCCTGGTCATTATGGAAGGTAGTCTATTGTCGAGATTTTTGTTATTCCAATGGATGGTAGCCTTGTCATTATGGAAGGTAGTATGTTGTTCAGATTTTTGTTACTGTAATGGATTATAGCCTTGTAATTATGGAAGATAGTCTATTGTTGAGATTTTTTATACTCAAATGGGTGGTAGCCTTGTAATTATGGAAGGTAGTCTGTTGTAGAGATTTTTGTTACTCCAAAGGATGGTAGCCTTGTCATTATGGAAGGTAGTCTGTCATTGAGATTTTTGTTACTCCAATGGGTTGTAGCCTTATCATTATGGAAGGCAGTCTGTTATGGAGAATTTTTTTTCCATTGGATGGTATCCTTGTCATTATGGAAGGTAGTCTGTTGTTGAGATATTTGTTATTCCAAAGGATGGTAACCTTGTCATTATAGAAGGTAGTCTTTTGTCGAAATTTTTGTTATTCAAATAGATGGTAGCCTTGTAATTATGGAAGGTAGTTTTTTGTCTAGATTTTTATAACTCCAATGGATGGTAGCCTTGTCATTATGGAAGGTAGTATGTTGTCAAGATTTTTGTTACCCCAATGGATATAGCCTTGTTATTATGGAAGGTAGTTTGTTGTCGATATTTTTGTCACCCCAATGAATGGTAGCCTTGTCATTATGGAATGTAGTATGTCATTGAGATTTCTGTTACTCCAATGGATTGTAGCCTTGTCATTATAGAAGGGAGTCTGTTGTTGAGATTTTGGTTAATCCAATGGATGGCAGCCTTGTCATTATGGAAGGTAGTCTATCGTTGAGATTTCTGTTACTCCAATGGATTGTAGCCTTGTCATTATCGAAGGTAGTCTGTTGTTAAGATTTTTGTACTCCAATGGATTGTAGCCTTGTCATTATGGAATGTAGTCTGTTGTCGAGAATTTTGTATTCCATTAAATGGTATCCTTGTCATTATGGAAGGTAGTCTATTTTCGAGATATTTGTTATTCCAATGGATGGAAACCTTTTCATTATTGAAGGTAGTATTTAGTCCTAATTTTTGTTGCTCCAATTGATGGTGGCCTTGTCATTATTGAAGGTAGTCTGTTGTCGTTATCTCTGTTACTCCAATGGATGATAGCCTTGTCATTATGCAAGGTAGTCTGTTGTTCAGATTTTGTTACTCCAATGGATGGTAGCCTGGTCATTATCGAAGGTAGTCTGTTGTTCAGATTTTTGTTACTCCAATGGATGATAGCCTTGTAATTATGGAAGGTAGTCTGTTGTCGAGATTGTTTATACTCCAATGGGTGGTAGCCTTGTAATTATGGAAAGTAGTCTGTTGTGGAGATTTTTGTTACTCCAAAGGATGGTAGCCTTGTCATTATGGAAGGTAGTCTGTCATTGAGATTTTTGTTACTCCAATGGATTGTAGCCTTGTCATTATGGAAGGTAGTCTATTGTTCATATTTTTGTTACTCCAGTGGGTTGTAGCCTTATCATTATGGAAGGTAGTCTGTTGTGGAGAATTTTTTTTTCCATTGGATGGTATCCTTGTCATTATGGAAGGTAGTCTGTTGTTGAGATATTTGTTATTCCAAAGGATGGTAACCTTGTCATTATAGAAGGTAGTCTTTTGTCGAAATTTTTGTTATTCAAATAGATGGTAGCCTTGTAATTATGGAAGGTAGTTTTTTGTCTAGATTTTTATAACTCCAATGGATGGTAGCCTTGTCATTATGGAAGGTAGTATGTTGTCAAGATTTTTGTTACCCCAATGGATATAGCCTTGTTATTATGGAAGGTAGTTTGTTGTCGATATTTTTGTCACCCCAATGAATGGTAGCCTTGTCATTATGGAATGTAGTATGTCATTGAGATTTCTGTTACTCCAATGGATTGTAGCCTTGTCATTATAGAAGGGAGTCTGTTGTTGAGATTTTGGTTAATCCAATGGATGGCAGCCTTGTCATTATGGAAGGTAGTCTATCGTTGAGATTTCTGTTACTCCAATGGATTGTAGCCTTGTCATTATCGAAGGTAGTCTGTTGTTAAGATTTTTGTACTCCAATGGATTGTAGCCTTGTCATTATGGAATGTAGTCTGTTGTCGAGAATTTTGTATTCCATTAAATGGTATCCTTGTCATTATGGAAGGTAGTCTATTTTCGAGATATTTGTTATTCCAATGGATGGTAACCTTTTCATTATTGAAGGTAGTATTTAGTCCTAATTTTTGTTGCTCCAATTGATGGTGGCCTTGTCATTATTGAAGGTAGTCTGTTGTCGTTATCTCTGTTACTCCAATGGATGATAGCCTTGTCATTATGCAAGGTAGTCTGTTGTTCAGATTTTGTTACTCCAATGGATGGTAGCCTGGTCATTATCGAAGGTAGTCTGTTGTTCAGATTTTTGTTACTCCAATGGATGATAGCCTTGTAATTATGGAAGGTAGTCTGTTGTCGAGATTGTTTATACTCCAATGGGTGGTAGCCTTGTAATTATGGAAAGTAGTCTGTTGTAGAGATTTTTGTTACTCCAAAGGATGGTAGCCTTGTCATTATGGAAGGTAGTCTGTCATTGAGATTTTTGTTACTCCAATGGATTGTAGCCTTGTCATTATGGAAGGTAGTCTATTGTTCATATTTTTGTTACTCCAGTGGGTTGTAGCCTTATCATTATGGAAGGTAGTCTGTTGTGGAGAAATTTTTTTTCCATTGGATGGTATCCTTGTCATTATGGAAGGTAGTCTGTTGTCGAGATATTTGTTATTCCAAAGGATGGTAACCTTGTCATTATAGAAGGAAGTCTTTTGTCAAGATTTTTGTTATTCCAATAGATGGTAGCCTTGTAATTATGGAAGGTAGTTTTTTGTCGAGATTTTTATTACTCCAATGGATGGTAGCCTTGTCATTATGGAAGGTAGTCTTTTGTCGATATTTTTGTTACTCAAATGAATCGTAGCCTTGTCATTATGGAAGGTAATCTGTCGTTGAGATTTCTGTTACTCCAATGGATTATAGCCTTGTGATTATGAAATGGAGTCTGTTGTCGAGTTTTTTGTTATTCCAATAGATGGTAACCTTGTTATTTTGGAAGGTAGTCTTTTGTCGAGATTTTTGTTACTCCAATGGATGGTAGCCTTGTCATTATTGAAGGTAGTCTGTTGTCGTTATCTCTGTTACTCCAATGGATGATAGCCTTGTCATTATGCAAGGTAGTCTGTTGTTTAGATTTTGTTACTCCAATGGATGGTATTCTGGTCATTATGGAAGGTAGTCTATTGTCGAGATTTTTGTTATTCCAATGGATGGTAGCCTTGTCATTATGGAAGGTAGTATGTTGTTCAAATTTTTGTTACTGTAATGGATTATAGCCTTGTAATTATGGAAGATAGTCTATTGTCGAGATTTTTTATACTCAAATGGGTGGTAGCCTTGTAATTATGGAAGGTAGTCTGTTGTAGAGATTTTTGTTACTCCAAAGGATGGTAGCCTTGTCATTATGGAAGGTAGTCTGTCATTGAGATTTCTGTTACTCCAATGGGTTGTAGCCTTATCATTATGGAAGGTAGTCTGTTGTGGAGATTTTTTTTTTCCATTGGATGGTATCCTTGTCATTATGGAAGGTAGTCTGTTGTTGAGATATTTGTTATTCCAAAGGATGGTAACCTTGTCATTATAGAAGGTAGTCTTTTGTCGAAATTTTTGTTAATCAAATAGATGGTAGCCTTGTAATTATGGAAGGTAGTTTTTTGTCTAGATTTTTATAACTCCAATGGATGGTAGCCTTGTCATTATGGAAGGTAGTATGTTGTCAAGATTTTTGTTACCCCAATGGATATAGCCTTATTATTATGGAAGGTAGTTTGTTGTCGATATTTTTGTCACCCCAATGAATGGTAGCCTTGTCATTATGGAATGTAGTATGTCATTGAGATTTCTGTTACTCCAATGGATTGTAGCCTTGTCATTATAGAAGGGAGTCTGTTGTTGAGATTTTGGTTAATCCAATGGATGGCAGCCTTGTCATTATGGAAGGTAGTCTATCGTTGAGATTTCTGTTACTCCAATGGATTGTAGCCTTGTCATTATCGAAGGTAGTCTGTTGTTAAGATTTTTGTACTCCAATGGATTGTAGCCTTGTCATTATGGAATGTAGTCTGTTGTCGAGAATTTTGTATTCCATTAAATGGTATCCTTGTCATTATGGAAGGTAGTCTATTTTCGAGATATTTGTTATTCCAATGGATGGTAACCTTTTCATTATTGAAGGTAGTATTTAGTCCTAATTTTTGTTGCTCCAATTGATGGTGGCCTTGTCATTATTGAAGGTAGTCTGTTGTCGATAGCTCTGTTACTTCAATGGATGATAGCCTTGTCATTATGCAAGGTAGTCTGTTGTTCAGATTTTTTTTACTCCAATGGATGGTAGCCTTGTCATTATGGATGATAGTGTATTGTCTAAATTTTTGGTATTCCAATGGATGGTAGCCTTGTCATCATGGAAGGTAGTCTGTCGTTGAGATTTCTGTTACTCCAATGGATTGTAGCCTTGTCATTATGGAAGGTAGTCTTTTGTTCATATTTTTGTTACTCTAATGGATTGTAGCCTTGTCATTATGGAAGGTAGTCTATTCTCGAGAATTTTTTATTCCATTGGATGGTAACCTTGTCATCATGGAAGGTAGTCTGTTGTCGAGATATTTGTTATTCCAATGGATGGTAACCTTGTCATTATGGAAAGTAGTCTTTTGTCGAAATTTTTGTTATTCCTTTCGATGGTAGCCTTGTCATTATGGAAGGTAGTCTGTTGTCGAGATATTTTTTACTCCAATGGATGGTAGCCTTGTCATTATGGAAGGTAGTCTTTTGTAGAGATTTTTGTTATTCCAATAGATGGTAGCCTTATAATTATGGAAGGTAGTTTTTTGTCGAGATTTTTGTTACTCCAATGGATGGTAGCCTTGTCATTATGGAAGGTAGTCTGTTGTCGAGATTTTTGTTACCCCAATGGATGTCGCCTTGTCATTATGGAAGGTAGTTTGTTGTGGATATTTTTGTTACTCCAAAGAATCGTAGCCTTGTCATTATGGAAGGTAATCTGTCGTTGAGATTTTTATTACTCCAATGGATTGTAGCCTTGTCATTATGGAAGGGAGTCTCTTGTCGAGATTTTTGTTATTCTAATAGATGGTAAGCTTGTTATTATGGAAGGTAGTCTTTTGTCGAGATTTTTGTTACTCCAAAGGATGGCAGCCTTGTCATTATTTAACGAAGTTTGTTGTCGATATCTCTGTTACTCCTATGGACGATAGCCTTGTCATTATGCAAGGTAGCCTGTTGTTAAGATTTTTTTTCCTCCAATAAATGGTAGCCTTGTCATTATGGAAGGTAGTCTATTGTCGAAATTTTTGTTATTCCAATGGATGGTAGCCTTGTCATTATGGAAGGTAGTCGGTCGTTGAGATTTCTGTTACTCCAATGGATGGTAGCCTTGTCATTATGAAAGGTAGTCGGTTGTTCATAATTTTGTCAGTTCAATTGATGATAAGCTTGTCATTATGGAAGGTACTCTATTGTCGAGATTTTGGTTATTCCAATGGATGGTAGCCTTGCCATTATGGAAGGTAGTCTATTGTCGAATTTTTGTTATTCCAATTGATGGTAGCCTTGTAATTATAGAAGGTAGTCTGTTGTCGAGATTTTTGTTACTCCAATAGATGGTAGCCTTGTCATTATGTAAGGTAGTCTGTCGTTGAGTTTTTTGTTACTCCAATGGATTGTAGCCTTGTCATTATGGAAGGTAGTCTATTGTTCAGATTTTTATTACTCCAATGGATGGTAGCCTTGTAATTATGGAAGGTAGTTTATTGTCGAAAATTTTTGTATTCCGTTGGATCGTAGCCTTTTCATTAAGGAAGGTAGTCTATTGTCGAGATTTTTGTTATTCCAATGGATGGTAACCTTGTCATTATGGAAGGTAGTCTTTTGTCGAGGTTTTTGTTACTCCAATGGATGGTAGCCTTGTCATTATTGAAGGTAGTCTCTTGTCGATATCTGTTTTACTCCAATGGATGATATCCTTGTCATTATGCAAGGTAGTCTGTTGTTTAGATTTTTGCTACTCCAATGGATGGTATCCTTGTCTTTATGCAAGGTAGTCTATTGTCGAGATTTTTGTTGTTCCAATGGATGGTAGCCTTGTCATTATGGAAGATAGTCGGTCGTTGAGATTTCTGTTACTCCAATGGATGGTAGCCTTGTCATTATGGAAGGTAGTTTGTTGTTCATATTTTTGTTACTCGAATGGATGATAGCATTGTCATTATGAAAGGTAGTCTGTTGTCATGATTTTTGATACTCCAATGGGTGGTAGCCTTGTAATTATGGAAGGTAGTCCGTTGTCGAGATTTTTATTACTCCAATGGATTGTAGCCTTATTATTATGGAAGGTAGTCTGTCATTGAGATTTCTGTTACTCCATTGGATGGTATCCTTGTCATTATTGAAGGTAGTCTGTTGTCGATATCTCTGTTACTCCAATGGATGATAGCCTTGTCATTATGCAAGGTAGTCTGTTGTTTAGATTTTTTTTAATCCAATGGATGGTAGCCTTGTCATTATGGAAGGTAGTCTGTTGTCGAGATTTTTGTACTCCAATGGGTAGTAGCCTTGTAATTATGGAAGGTAGTCTGTTGTCGAGATTTTTGTTACTCCAACGGATGGTAGCTTTGTCATTATGGAAGGTAGTCTGTCATTGAGATTTCTGTTACTCCAACGGATTGTAGCCTTGTCATTATGGAAGGTAGTCTGTTCTCGAGATTTTTGTTACCCCAATGGATGTAGCCTTGTCATTATGGAAGGTAGTCTGTCGTCGAGATATTTGTTATTCCAATGGATGGTAACCTTGTCATTATGGAAGGTAGTCTTTTATAGAGATTTTTGTTATTCCAATAGATGGTAGCCTAGTAATTATGGAAGGTAGTTTTTTGTCGAGATTTTAGTTATTCCAATGGATGGTATCCTTGTCATTATGGAAGGTAGTCTGTTGTCGATATTTTTGTTACTCCAATGAATGGTACCCTTGTCATTATTGAAGGTAGTCTGTCGTTGAGATTTCTGTTATTCCAATGGATTGTAGCCTTGTCATTATGTAAGGTAGTCTTTTATCAACAATTTTTTTATTCCGTTGGATGATAGCCTTGTCATTATGGAATGTAGTTTGTTGTTGATCTTTTTGTTATTCCAATGGATGGTAACCTTGTCATTATGGAAGGTAGACTTTTGTCGAGATTTTTGTTACTCCAATGGATGGTAGTGTTGTTATTATGGAAGGTAGTCTGTTGTCGATATCTCTGTTACTCCAATGGATGGTAGCCTTGTCATTATGCAAGGTAGTCTGTTATACATATTTGTGTTACTCCAATGGATGGTAGCCTTGTCATTATAGAAGGTAGTCTATTGTCGAGATTTTTGTTATTCCAATGGATGGTAGCCTTGTTATTATGGAAGGTAGTCGGTTGTTTAGATTTTTGTTACTCCAATGGATGGTAGCCTTGTCATTATGGAAGGTAGTATGTTGTTCATATTTTTGTTACTCAAATGGATGATATCATTGTCATTATGAAAGGTAGTCTGTTGTCATGATTTTTGATACTCCAATGGGTGGTAGCCTTGTAATTATGGAAGGTAGTCTGTCATTGAGATTTATGTTACTCCAATGGATTGTAGCCTTATCATTATGGAAGGTAGTCTGTTGTTCATATTTTTGTTACTCCAATAGATTGTAGCTTTTTCATTATGGAAGGTAGTGTGTTGTCGAGAATTTTTTATTCCATTGGATGGTATCCTTGTCATTATTGAAGGTAGTTTGTTGTCGATATCTCTGTTACTCCAATGGATGATAGCCTTGTCATTATGCAAGGTAGTCTATTGTTTAGATTCTTGTTAATCCAATGGATGGTAGCCTTGTCATTATGGAAGGTAGTCTATTGTCGAGATTTTTGTTATTCCAATGGATGATAGCCTTGTCATTATGCAAGGTAGTCTGTTGTTCAGATTTTGTTACTCCAATGGATGGTAGCCTGGTCATTATCGAAGGTAGTCTGTTTTTCAGATTTTTGTTACTCCAATGGATGATAGCCTTGTAATTATGGAAGGTAGTCTGTTGTCGAGATTGTTTATACTCCAATGGGTGGTAGCCTTGTAATTATGGAAAGTTTTCTGTTGTAGAGATTTTTGTTACTCCAAAGGATGGTAGCCTTGTCATTATGGAAGGTAGTCTGTCATTGAGATTTTTGTTACTCCAATGGATTGTAGCCTTGTCATTATGGAAGGTAGTCTATTGTTCATATTTTTGTTACTCTAGTGGGTTGTAGCCTTATCATTATGGAAGGTAGTCTGTTGTGGAGAAATTTATTTTCCATTGGATGGTATCCTTGTCATTATGGAAGGTAGTCTGTTGTCGAGATATTTGTTATTCCAAAGGATGGTAACCTTGTCATTATAGAAGGAAGTCTTTTGTCAAGATTTTTATTACTCCAATAGATGGTAGCCTTGTAATTATGGAAGGTAGTTTTTTGTCGAGATTTTTATTACTCCAATGGATGGTAGCCTTGTCATTATGGAAGGTAGTCTTTTGTCGATATTTTTGTTACTCAAATGAATCGTAGCCTTGTCATTATGGAAGGTAATCTGTCATTGAGATTTCTGTTACTCCAATGGATTATAGCCTTGTGATTATGAAAGGGAGTCTGTTGTCGAGTTTTTTGTTATTCCAATAGGTGGTAACCTTGTTATTTTGGAAGGTAGTCTTTTGTCGAGATTTTTGTTACTCCAATGGATGGTAGCCTTGTCATTATTGAAGGTATTCTGTTGTCGTTATCTCTGTTACTCCAATGGATGATAGCCTTGTCATTATGCAAGGTAGTCTGTTGTTTAGATTTTGTTACTCCAATGGATGGTATCCTGGTCATTATGGAAGGTAGTCTATTGTCGAGATTTTTGTTATTCCAATGGATGGTAGCCTTGTCATTATGGAAGGTAGTATGTTGTTCAGATTTTTGTTACTGTAATGGATTATAGCCTTGTAATTATGGAAGATAGTCTATTGTCGAGATTTTTTATACTCAAATGGGTGGTAGCCTTGTAATTATGGAAGGTAGTCTGTTGTAGAGATTTTTGTTACTCCAAAGGATGGTAGCCTTGTCATTATGGAAGGTAGTCTGTCATTGAGATTTTTGTTACTCCAATGGGTTGTAGCCTTATCATTATGGAAGGCAGTCTGTTATGGAGAATTTTTTTTTCCATTGGATGGTATCCTTGTCATTATGGAAGGTAGTCTGTTGTTGAGATATTTGTTATTCCAAAGGATGGTAACCTTGTCATTATAGAAGGTAGTCTTTTGTCGAAATTTTTGTTATTCAAATAGATGGTAGCCTTGTAATTATGGAAGCTAGTTTTTTGTCTAGATTTTTATAACTCCAATGGATGGTAGCCTTGTCATTATGGAAGGTAGTATGTTGTCAAGATTTTTGTTACCCCAATGGATATAGCCTTGTTATTATGGAAGGTAGTTTTTTGTCGATATTTTTGTCACCCCAATGAATGGTAGCCTTGTCATTATGGAATGTAGTATGTCATTGAGATTTCTGTTACTCCAATGGATTGTAGCCTTGTCATTATAGAAGGGAGTCTGTTGTTGAGATTTTGGTTAATCCAATGGATGGCAGCCTTGTCATTATGGAAGGTAGTCTATCGTTGAGATTTCTGTTACTCCAATGGATTGTAGCCTTGTCATTATCGAAGGTAGTCTGTTGTTAAGATTTTTGTACTCCAATGGATTGTAGCCTTGTCATTATGGAATGTAGTCTGTTGTCGAGAATTTTGTATTCCATTAAATGGTATCCTTGTCATTATGGAAGGTAGTCTATTTTCGAGATATTTGTTATTCCAATGGATGGTAACCTTTTCATTATTGAAGGTAGTATTTAGTCCTAATTTTTGTAGCTCCAATTGATGGTGGCCTTGTCATTATTGAAGGTAGTCTGTTGTCGTTATCTCTGTTACTCCAATGGATGATAGCCTTGTCATTATGCAAGGTAGTCTGTTGTTCAGATTTTGTTACTCCAATGGATGGTAGCCTGGTCATTATCGAAGGTAGTCTGTTGTTCAGATTTTTGTTACTCCAATGGATGATAGCCTTGTAATTATGGAAGGTAGTCTGTTGTCGAGATTGTTTATACTCCAATGGGTGGTAGCCTTGTAATTATGGAAAGTAGTCTGTTGTAGAGATTTTTGTTACTCCAAAGGATGGTAGCCTTGTCATTATGGAAGGTAGTCTGTCATTGAGATTTTTGTTACTCCAATGGATTGTAGCCTTGTCATTATGGAAGGTAGTCTATTGTTCATATTTTTGTTACTCCAGTGGGTTGTAGCCTTATCATTATGGAAGGTAGTCTCTTGTGGAGAATTTTTTTTTCCATTGGATGGTATCCTTGTCAATATGGAAGGTAGTCTGTTGTTGAGATATTTGTTATTCCAAAGGATGGTAACCTTTTCATTATAGAAGGTAGTCTTTTGTCGAAATTTTTGTTATTCAAATAGATGGTAGCCTTGTAATTATGGAAGGTAGTTTTTTGTCTAGATTTTTATAACTCCAATGGATGGTAGCCTTGTCATTATGGAAGGTAGTATGTTGTCAAGATTTTTGTTACCCCAATGGATATAGCCTTGTTATTATGGAAGGTAGTTTGTTGTCGATATTTTTGTCACCCCAATGAATGGTAGCCTTGTCATTATGGAATGTAGTATGTCATTGAGATTTCTGTTACTCCAATGGATTGTAGCCTTGTCATTATAGAAGGGAGTCTGTTGTTGAGATTTTGGTTAATCCAATGGATGGCAGCCTTGTCATTATGGAAGGTAGTCTATCGTTGAGATTTCTGTTACTCCAATGGATTGTAGCCTTGTCATTATCGAAGGTAGTCTGTTGTTAAGATTTTTGTACTCCAATGGATTGTAGCCTTGTCATTATGGAATGTAGTCTGTTGTCGAGAATTTTGTATTCCATTAAATGGTATCCTTGTCATTATGGAAGGTAGTCTATTTTCGAGATATTTGTTATTCCAATGGATGGTAACCTTTTCATTATTGAAGGTAGTATTTAGTCCTAATTTTTGTTGCTCCAATTGATGGTGGCCTTGTCATTATTGAAGGTAGTCTGTTGTCGTTATCTCTGTTACTCCAATGGATGATAGCCTTGTCATTATGCAAGGTAGTCTGTTGTTCAGATTTTGTTACTCCAATGGATGGTAGCCTGGTCATTATCGAAGGTAGTCTGTTTTTCAGATTTTTGTTACTCCAATGGATGATAGCCTTGTAATTATGGAAGGTAGTCTGTTGTCGAGATTGTTTATACTCCAATGGGTGGTAGCCTTGTAATTATGGAAAGTTTTCTGTTGTAGAGATTTTTGTTACTCCAAAGGATGGTAGCCTTGTCATTATGGAAGGTAGTCTGTCATTGAGATTTTTGTTACTCCAATGGATTGTAGCCTTGTCATTATGGAAGGTAGTCTATTGTTCATATTTTTGTTACTCTAGTGGGTTGTAGCCTTATCATTATGGAAGGTAGTCTGTTGTGGAGAAATTTATTTTCCATTGGATGGTATCCTTGTCATTATGGAAGGTAGTCTGTTGTCGAGATATTTGTTATTCCAAAGGATGGTAACCTTGTCATTATAGAAGGAAGTCTTTTGTCAAGATTTTTATTACTCCAATAGATGGTAGCCTTGTAATTATGGAAGGTAGTTTTTTGTCGAGATTTTTATTACTCCAATGGATGGTAGCCTTGTCATTATGGAAGGTAGTCTTTTGTCGATATTTTTGTTACTCAAATGAATCGTAGCCTTGTCATTATGGAAGGTAATCTGTCATTGAGATTTCTGTTACTCCAATGGATTATAGCCTTGTGATTATGAAAGGGAGTCTGTTGTCGAGTTTTTTGTTATTCCAATAGGTGGTAACCTTGTTATTTTGGAAGGTAGTCTTTTGTCGAGATTTTTGTTACTCCAATGGATGGTAGCCTTGTCATTATTGAAGGTATTCTGTTGTCGTTATCTCTGTTACTCCAATGGATGATAGCCTTGTCATTATGCAAGGTAGTCTGTTGTTTAGATTTTGTTACTCCAATGGATGGTATCCTGGTCATTATGGAAGGTAGTCTATTGTCGAGATTTTTGTTATTCCAATGGATGGTAGCCTTGTCATTATGGAAGGTAGTATGTTGTTCAGATTTTTGTTACTGTAATGGATTATAGCCTTGTAATTATGGAAGATAGTCTATTGTCGAGATTTTTTATACTCAAATGGGTGGTAGCCTTGTAATTATGGAAGGTAGTCTGTTGTAGAGATTTTTGTTACTCCAAAGGATGGTAGCCTTGTCATTATGGAAGGTAGTCTGTCATTGAGATTTTTGTTACTCCAATGGGTTGTAGCCTTATCATTATGGAAGGCAGTCTGTTATGGAGAATTTTTTTTTCCATTGGATGGTATCCTTGTCATTATGGAAGGTAGTCTGTTGTTGAGATATTTGTTATTCCAAAGGATGGTAACCTTGTCATTATAGAAGGTAGTCTTTTGTCGAAATTTTTGTTATTCAAATAGATGGTAGCCTTGTAATTATGGAAGCTAGTTTTTTGTCTAGATTTTTATAACTCCAATGGATGGTAGCCTTGTCATTATGGAAGGTAGTATGTTGTCAAGATTTTTGTTACCCCAATGGATATAGCCTTGTTATTATGGAAGGTAGTTTTTTGTCGATATTTTTGTCACCCCAATGAATGGTAGCCTTGTCATTATGGAATGTAGTATGTCATTGAGATTTCTGTTACTCCAATGGATTGTAGCCTTGTCATTATAGAAGGGAGTCTGTTGTTGAGATTTTGGTTAATCCAATGGATGGCAGCCTTGTCATTATGGAAGGTAGTCTATCGTTGAGATTTCTGTTACTCCAATGGATTGTAGCCTTGTCATTATCGAAGGTAGTCTGTTGTTAAGATTTTTGTACTCCAATGGATTGTAGCCTTGTCATTATGGAATGTAGTCTGTTGTCGAGAATTTTGTATTCCATTAAATGGTATCCTTGTCATTATGGAAGGTAGTCTATTTTCGAGATATTTGTTATTCCAATGGATGGTAACCTTTTCATTATTGAAGGTAGTATTTAGTCCTAATTTTTGTAGCTCCAATTGATGGTGGCCTTGTCATTATTGAAGGTAGTCTGTTGTCGTTATCTCTGTTACTCCAATGGATGATAGCCTTGTCATTATGCAAGGTAGTCTGTTGTTCAGATTTTGTTACTCCAATGGATGGTAGCCTGGTCATTATCGAAGGTAGTCTGTTGTTCAGATTTTTGTTACTCCAATGGATGATAGCCTTGTAATTATGGAAGGTAGTCTGTTGTCGAGATTGTTTATACTCCAATGGGTGGTAGCCTTGTAATTATGGAAAGTAGTCTGTTGTAGAGATTTTTGTTACTCCAAAGGATGGTAGCCTTGTCATTATGGAAGGTAGTCTGTCATTGAGATTTTTGTTACTCCAATGGATTGTAGCCTTGTCATTATGGAAGGTAGTCTATTGTTCATATTTTTGTTACTCCAGTGGGTTGTAGCCTTATCATTATGGAAGGTAGTCTCTTGTGGAGAATTTTTTTTTCCATTGGATGGTATCCTTGTCAATATGGAAGGTAGTCTGTTGTTGAGATATTTGTTATTCCAAAGGATGGTAACCTTTTCATTATAGAAGGTAGTCTTTTGTCGAAATTTTTGTTATTCAAATAGATGGTAGCCTTGTAATTATGGAAGGTAGTTTTTTGTCTAGATTTTTATAACTCCAATGGATGGTAGCCTTGTCATTATGGAAGGTAGTATGTTGTCAAGATTTTTGTTACCCCAATGGATATAGCCTTGTTATTATGGAAGGTAGTTTGTTGTCGATATTTTTGTCACCCCAATGAATGGTAGCCTTGTCATTATGGAATGTAGTATGTCATTGAGATTTCTGTTACTCCAATGGATTGTAGCCTTGTCATTATAGAAGGGAGTCTGTTGTTGAGATTTTGGTTAATCCAATGGATGGCAGCCTTGTCATTATGGAAGGTAGTCTATCGTTGAGATTTCTGTTACTCCAATGGATTGTAGCCTTGTCATTATCGAAGGTAGTCTGTTGTTAAGATTTTTGTACTCCAATGGATTGTAGCCTTGTCATTATGGAATGTAGTCTGTTGTCGAGAATTTTGTATTCCATTAAATGGTATCCTTGTCATTATGGAAGGTAGTCTATTTTCGAGATATTTGTTATTCCAATGGATGGTAACCTTTTCATTATTGAAGGTAGTATTTAGTCCTAATTTTTGTTGCTCCAATTGATGGTGGCCTTGTCATTATTGAAGGTAGTCTGTTGTCGTTATCTCTGTTACTCCAATGGATGATAGCCTTGTCATTATGCAAGGTAGTCTGTTGTTCAGATTTTGTTACTCCAATGGATGGTAGCCTGGTCATTATCGAAGGTAGTCTGTTGTTCAGATTTTTGTTACTCCAATGGATGATAGCCTTGTAATTATGGAAGGTAGTCTGTTGTCGAGATTGTTTATACTCCAATGGGTGGTAGCCTTGTAATTATGGAAAGTAGTCTGTTGTAGAGATTTTTGTTACTCCAAAGGATGGTAGCCTTGTCATTATGGAAGGTAGTCTGTCATTGAGATTTTTGTTACTCCAATGGATTGTAGCCTTGTCATTATCGAAGGTAGTCTATTGTTCATATTTTTGTTACTCCAGTGGGTTGTAGCCTTATCATTATGGAAGGTAGTCTGTTGTGGAGAAATTTTTTTTCCATTGGATGGTATCCTTGTCATTATGGAAGGTAGTCTGTTGTCGAGATATTTGTTATTCCAAAGGATGGTAACCTTGTCATTATAGAAGGAAGTCTTTTGTCAAGATTTTTGTTATTCCAATAGATGGTAGCCTTGTAATTATGGAAGGTAGTTTTTTGTCGAGATTTTTATTACTCCAATGGATGGTAGCCTTGTCATTATGGAAGGTAGTCTTTTGTCGATATTTTTGTTACTCAAATGAATCGTAGCCTTGTCATTATGGAAGGTAATCTGTCGTTGAGATTTCTGTTACTCCAATGGATTATAGCCTTGTGATTATGAAATGGAGTCTGTTGTCGAGTTTTTTGTTATTCCAATAGATGGTAACCTTGTTATTTTGGAAGGTAGTCTTTTGTCGAGATTTTTGTTACTCCAATGGATGGTAGCCTTGTCATTATTGAAGGTAGTCTGTTGTCGTTATGTCTGTTACTCCAATGGATGATAGCCTTGTCATTATGCAAGGTAGTCTGTTGTTTAGATTTTGTTACTCCAATGGATGGTATCCTGGTCATTATGGAAGGTAGTCTATTGTCGAGATTTTTGTTATTCCAATGGATGGTAGCCTTGTCATTATGGAAGGTAGTATGTTGTTCAGATTTTTGTTACTGTAATGGATTATAGCCTTGTAATTATGGAAGATAGTCTATTGTCGAGATTTTTTATACTCAAATGGGTGGTAGCCTTGTAATTATGGAAGGTAGTCTGTTGTAGAGATTTTTGTTACTCCAAAGGATGGTAGCCTTGTCATTATGGAAGGTAGTATGTCATTGAGATTTCTGTTACTCCAATGGGTTATAGCCTTATCATTATGGAAGGTAGTCTGTTGTGGAGAATTTTTTTTTCCATTGGATGGTATCCTTGTCATTATGGAAGGTAGTCTGTTGTTGAGATATTTGTTATTCCAAAGGATGGTAACCTTGTCATTATAGAAGGTAGTCTTTTGTCGAAATTTTTGTTAATCAAATAGATGGTAGCCTTGTAATTATGGAAGGTAGTTTTTTGTCTAGATTTTTATAACTCCAATGGATGGTAGCCTTGTCATTATGGAAGGTAGTATGTTGTCAAGATTTTTGTTACCCCAATGGATATAGCCTTGTTATTATGGAAGGTAGTTTGTTGTCGATATTTTTGTCACCCCAATGAATGGTAGCCTTGTCATTATGGAATGTAGTATGTCATTGAGATTTCTGTTACTCCAATGGATTGTAGCCTTGTCATTATAGAAGGGAGTCTGTTGTTGAGATTTTGGTTAATCCAATGGATGGCAGCCTTGTCATTATGGAAGGTAGTCTATCGTTGAGATTTCTGTTACTCCAATGGATTGTAGCCTTGTCATTATCGAAGGTAGTCTGTTGTTAAGATTTTTGTACTCCAATGGATTGTAGCCTTGTCATTATGGAATGTAGTCTGTTGTCGAGAATTTTGTATTCCATTAAATGGTATCCTTGTCATTATGGAAGGTAGTCTATTTTCGAGATATTTGTTATTCCAATGGATGGTAACCTTTTCATTATTGAAGGTAGTATTTAGTCCTAATTTTTGTTGCTCCAATTGATGGTGGCCTTGTCATTATTGAAGGTAGTCTGTTGTCGATAGCTCTGTTACTTCAATGGATGATAGCCTTGTCATTATGCAAGGTAGTCTGTTGTTCAGATTTTTTTTACTCCAATGGATGGTAGCCTTGTCATTATGGAAGATAGTGTATTGTCTAAATTTTTGGGTATTCCAATGGATGGTAGCCTTGTCATCATGGAAGGTAGTCTGTCGTTGAGATTTCTGTTACTCCAATGGATTGTAGCCTTGTCATTATGGAAGGTAGTCTTTTGTTCATATTTTTGTTACTCTAATGGATTGTAGCCTTGTCATTATGGAAGGTAGTCTATTCTCGAGAATTTTTTATTCCATTGGATGGTAACCTTGTCATCATGGAAGGTAGTCTGTTGTCGAGATATTTGTTATTCCAATGGATGGTAACCTTGTCATTATGGAAAGTAGTCTTTTGTCGAAATTTTTGTTATTCCTTTCGATGGTAGCCTTGTCATTATGGAAGGTAGTCTGTTGTCGAGATATTTTTTACTCCAATGGATGGTAGCCTTGTCATTATGGAAGGTAGTCTTTTGTAGAGATTTTTGTTATTCCAATAGATGGTAGCCTTATAATTATGGAAGGTAGTTTTTTGTCGAGATTTTTGTTACTCCAATGGATGGTAGCCTTGTCATTATGGAAGGTAGTCTGTTGTCGAGATTTTTGTTACCCCAATGGATGTCGCCTTGTCATTATGGAAGGTAGTTTGTTGTCGATATTTTTGTTACTCCAATGAATCGTAGCCTTGTCATTATCGAAGGTAATCTGTCGTTGAGATTTTTATTACTCCAATGGATTGTAGCCTTGTCATTATGGAAGGGAGTCTCTTGTCGAGATTTTTGTTATTCTAATAGATGGTAAGCTTGTTATTATGGAAGGTAGTCTTTTGTCGAGATTTTTGTTACTCCAAAGGATGGCAGCCTTGTCATTATTTAACGAAGTTTGTTGTCGATATCTCTGTTACTCCTATGGACGATAGCCTTGTCATTATGCAAGGTAGCCTGTTGTTAAGATTTTTTTTACTCCAATAAATGGTAGCCTTGTCATTATGGAAGGTAGTCTATTGTCGAAATTTTTGTTATTCCAATGGATGGTAGCCTTGTCATTATGGAAGGTAGTCGGTCGTTGAGATTTCTGTTACTCCAATGGATGGTAGCCTTGTCATTATGAAAGGTAGTCTGTTGTTCATAATTTTGTCAGTTCAATTGATGATAAGCTTGTCATTATGGAAGGTACTCTATTGTCGAGATTTTGGTTATTCCAATGGATGGTAGCCTTGCCATTATGGAAGGTAGTCTATTGTCGAATTTTTGTTATTCCAATTGATGGTAGCCTTGTAATTATAGAAGGTAGTCTGTTGTCGAGATTTTTGTTACTCCAATAGATGGTAGCCTTGTCATTATGTAAGGTAGTCTGTCGTTGAGTTTTTTGTTACTCCAATGGATTGTAGCCTTGTCATTATGGAAGGTAGTCTATTATTCAGATTTTTATTACTCCAATGGATGGTAGCCTTGTAATTATGGAAGGTAGTTTATTGTCGAAAATTTTTGTATTCCGTTGGATCGTAGCCTTTTCATTAAGGAAGGTAGTCTATTGTCGAGATTTTTGTTATTCCAATGGATGGTAACCTTGTCATTATGGAAGGTAGTCTTTTGTCGAGGTTTTTGTTACTCCAATGGATGGTAGCCTTGTCATTATTGAAGGTAGTCTGTTGTCGATATCTGTTTTACTCCAATGGATGATATCCTTGTCATTATGCAAGGTTGTCTGTTGTTTAGATTTTTGCTACTCCAATGGATGGTATCCTTGTCTTTATGCAAGGTAGTCTATTGTCGAGATTTTTGTTGTTCCAATGGATGGTAGCCTTGTCATTATGGAAGATAGTCGGTCGTTGAGATTTCTGTTACTCCAATGGATGGTAGCCTTGTCATTATGGAAGGTAGTTTGTTGTTCATATTTTTGTTACTCGAATGGATGATAGCATTGTCATTATGAAAGGTAGTCTGTTGTCATGATTTTTGATACTCCAATGGGTGGTAGCCTTGTAATTATGGAAGGTAGTCCGTTGTCGAGATTTTTATTACTCCAATGGATTGTAGCCTTATTATTATGGAAGGTAGTCTGTCATTGAGATTTCTGTTACTCCATTGGATGGTATCCTTGTCATTATTGAAGGTAGTCTGTTGTCGATATCTCTGTTACTCCAATGGATGATAGCCTTGTCATTATGCAAGGTAGTCTGTTGTTTAGATTTTTGTTAATCCAATGGATGGTAGCCTTGTCATTATGGAAGGTATTCTGTTGTCGAGATTTTTGTACTCCAATGGGTAGTAGCCTTGTAATTATGGAAGGTAGTCTGTTGTCGAGATTTTTGTTACTCCAACGGATGGTAGCTTTGTCATTATGGAAGGTAGTCTGTCATTGAGATTTCTGTTACTCCAACGGATTGTAGCCTTGTCATTGTGGAAGGTAGTCTGTTCTCGAGATTTTTGTTACCCCAATGGATGTAGCCTTGTCATTATGGAAGGTAGTCTGTCGTCGAGATATTTGTTATTCCAATGGATGGTAACCTTGTCATTATGGAAGGTAGTCTTTTATAGAGATTTTTGTTATTCCAATAGATGGTAGCCTAGTAATTATGGAAGGTAGTCTATTGTCGAATTTTTGTTATTCCAATTGATGGTAGCCTTGTAATTATAGAAGGTAGTCTGTTGTCGAGATTTTTGTTACTCCAATAGATGGTAGCCTTGTCATTATGTAAGGTAGTCTGTCGTTGAGTTTTTTGTTACTCCAATGGATTGTAGCCTTGTCATTATGGAAGGTAGTCTATTATTCAGATTTTTATTACTCCAATGGATGGTAGCCTTGTAATTATGGAAGGTAGTTTATTGTCGAAAATTTTTGTATTCCGTTGGATCGTAGCCTTTTCATTAAGGAAGGTAGTCTATTGTCGAGATTTTTGTTATTCCAATGGATGGTAACCTTGTCATTATGGAAGGTAGTCTTTTGTCGAGGTTTTTGTTACTCCAATGGATGGTAGCCTTGTCATTATTGAAGGTAGTCTGTTGTCGATATCTGTTTTACTCCAATGGATGATATCCTTGTCATTATGCAAGGTTGTCTGTTGTTTAGATTTTTGCTACTCCAATGGATGGTATCCTTGTCTTTATGCAAGGTAGTCTATTGTCGAGATTTTTGTTGTTCCAATGGATGGTAGCCTTGTCATTATGGAAGATAGTCGGTCGTTGAGATTTCTGTTACTCCAATGGATGGTAGCCTTGTCATTATGGAAGGTAGTTTGTTGTTCATATTTTTGTTACTCGAATGGATGATAGCATTGTCATTATGAAAGGTAGTCTGTTGTCATGATTTTTGATACTCCAATGGGTGGTAGCCTTGTAATTATGGAAGGTAGTCCGTTGTCGAGATTTTTATTACTCCAATGGATTGTAGCCTTATTATTATGGAAGGTAGTCTGTCATTGAGATTTCTGTTACTCCATTGGATGGTATCCTTGTCATTATTGAAGGTAGTCTGTTGTCGATATCTCTGTTACTCCAATGGATGATAGCCTTGTCATTATGCAAGGTAGTCTGTTGTTTAGATTTTTGTTAATCCAATGGATGGTAGCCTTGTCATTATGGAAGGTATTCTGTTGTCGAGATTTTTGTACTCCAATGGGTAGTAGCCTTGTAATTATGGAAGGTAGTCTGTTGTCGAGATTTTTGTTACTCCAACGGATGGTAGCTTTGTCATTATGGAAGGTAGTCTGTCATTGAGATTTCTGTTACTCCAACGGATTGTAGCCTTGTCATTATGGAAGGTAGTCTGTTCTCGAGATTTTTGTTACCCCAATGGATGTAGCCTTGTCATTATGGAAGGTAGTCTGTCGTCGAGATATTTGTTATTCCAATGGATGGTAACCTTGTCATTATGGAAGGTAGTCTTTTATAGAGATTTTTGTTATTCCAATAGATGGTAGCCTAGTAATTATGGAAGGTAGTTTTTTGTCGAGATTTTAGTTATTCCAATGGATGGTATCCTTGTCATTATGGAAGGTAGTCTGTTGTCGATATTTTTGTTACTCCAATGAATGGTACCCTTGTCATTATTGAAGGTAGTCTGTCATTGAGATTTCTGTTATTCCAATGGATTGTAGCCTTGTCATTATGTAAGGTAGTCTTTTATCGACAATTTTTTTATTCCGTTGGATGATAGCCTTGTCATTATGGAATGTAGTTTGTTGTTGATCTTTTTGTTATTCCAATGGATGGTAACCTTGTCATTATGGAAGGTAGACTTTTGTCGAGATTTTTGTTACTCCAATGGATGGTAGTGTTGTTATTATGGAAGGTAGTCTGTTGTCGATATCTCTGTTACTCCAATGGATGGTAGCCTTGTCATTATGCAAGGTAGTCTGTTATACATATTTGTGTTACTCCAATGGATGGTAGCCTTGTCATTATAGAAGGTAGTCTATTGTCGAGATTTTTGTTATTCCAATGGATGGTAGCCTTGTTATTATGGAAGGTAGTCGGTTGTTTAGATTTTTGTTACTCCAATGGATGGTAGCCTTGTCATTATGGAAGGTAGTATGTTGTTCATATTTTTGTTACTCAAATGGATGATATCATTGTCATTATGAAAGGTAGTCTGTTGTCATGATTTTTGATACTCCAATGGGTGGTAGCCTTGTAATTATGGAAGGTAGTCTGTCATTGAGATTTATGTTACTCCAATGGATTGTAGCCTTATCATTATGGAAGGTAGTCTGTTGTTCATATTTTTGTTACTCCAATAGATTGTAGCTTTTTCATTATGGAAGGTAGTGTGTTGTCGAGAATTTTTTATTCCATTGGATGGTATCCTTGTCATTATTGAAGGTAGTTTGTTGTCGATATCTCTGTTACTCCAATGGATGATAGCCTTGTCATTATGCAAGGTAGTCTATTGTTTAGATTCTTGTTAATCCAATGGATGGTAGCCTTGTCATTATGGAAGGTAGTCTATTGTCGAGATTTTTGTTATTCCAATGGATGGTAGCCTTGTCATTATGGAAGGTAGTCTGTTGTTCAAATTTTTGTTACTCCAATGGATGATAGCCTTGTCATTATGGAAGGAAGTCTGTTGTCGAGATTTTTGATACCTCAATGGGTAGTAGCCTTGTAATTATGGAAGGTAGTCTGTCATTGAGATTTCTGTTACTCCAATGGATGGTAGCCTTGTCATTATGGAAGGTAGTCTGTCATTGAGATTTCTGTTACTCCAATGGATCGTAGCCTTGTCATTATGGAAGGTAGTCTGTTGTCGAGATTTTTGTTACCCCAATGGATGTAGCCTTGTCATTATGGAAGGTAGTCTGTCATCAAGATATTTGTTATTCCAATGGATGGTATCCTTGTCATTATGGAAGGTATTCTTTTGTAGAGATTTTTGTTATTCCAATAGATGGTAGCCTGGTAATTATGGAAGGTAGTTTTTTTCCGAGATTCTAGTTACTCCAATGGATGGTAGCCTTGTCATTATGGAAGGTAGTTTGTTTTCGAGATTTTTGTTACCCCAATGGATGTAGCCTTGTCATTATGGAAGGTAGTCTGTTGTCCATATTTTTGTTACTCCAATGAATGGCACCCTTGTCATTATTGAAGGTAGTCTGTCGTTGAGATTTCTGTTATTCCAATGGATTGTAGCTTTGTCATTATGGAAGGGAGTCTATTGTCGAGAATTTTGTCATTCCAATGAATGGTAACCTTGTTATTATGGAAGGTAGTATTTTGTCGAGATTCTTGTTACTCCAATGGATGGTAGCCTTGCCATTATGAAAGGTAATCTGTTGTCTAATTTTTTATACTCCAATGAATGGTAGCCTTGTAATTATGGAAGGTAGTTTGTTGTTGAGATTTTTGTTACTCCAATAGATGGTAGCCTTGTCATTATGGAAGGTAGTCTGTTGTTAAGATTTTTATTACTCCAATGGATGCTAGCCTTGTAATTATGGAAGGTAGTCTGTTGTCGAGATTTTTGTTATTCCAATGGATGGTAACCTTGTCATTATGGAAGGTAGTCTTTTGTCGAGATTTTTGTTACTCCAATGGATGGTCGCCTTGTCATTATTGAAGGTAGTCTGTTGTCGATATCTCTGTTACTCCAATGGATGATATCCTTGTCATTATGAAAGGTAGTCAGTTGTTTAGATTTTTTCTACTCCAATGGATGGTAGCCTTGTCATTATGCTAGGTAGTCTATTGTCGAGATTTTTGTTAATCCAATGGATGGTAGCCTTGTCATTATCGAAGATAGTCGGTTGTTAAGATTTCTAATACTCCAATGGATGGTAGCCTTGTCATTATGGAAGGTAGTCTGTTGTTCGGATTTTTGTTACTCCAATGGATGATAGCCTTGTCACTATGGAAGATAGTCTGTTGTCGTGATTTTTGATACTCCAATGGTGGTAGCCTTGTCATTATAGAAGGTAGTCTATTGTCGAGATTTTTGTTATTCCAATGGATGGTAGCCTTGTTATTATGGAAGGTAGTCGGTTGTTTAGATTTCTGTTACTCCAATGGATGGTAGCCTTGTCATTATGGAAGGTAGTCTGTTGTTCATATTTTTGTTACTCAAATGGATGATAGCATTGTCATTATGAAAGGTAGTTTGTTGTCATGATTTTTGATACTCCCATGGGTGGTAGCCTTGTAATTATGGAAGGTAGTCCGTTGTCGATATTTTTGTTACTCTAATGGATTGTAGCCTTGTTATTATGGAAGGTAGTCTGTCGTTGAGATTTCTGTTACTCCAATGGATTGTAGCCTTATCATTATGGAAGGTAGTCTGTTGTTCATATTTTTCATTATGGAAGGTAGTGTGTTGTAGAGAATTTTTTATTCCATTGGATGGTATCCTTGTCATTATTGAAGGTAGTTTGTTGTCGATATCTCTGTTACTCCAATGGATGATAGCCTTGTCATTATGCAAGGTAGTCTATTGTTTAGATTCTTGTTAATCCAATGGATGGTAGCCTTGTCATTATGGAAGGTAGTCTATTGTCGAGATTTTTGTTATTCCAATGGATGGTAGCCTTGTCATTATGGAAGGTAGTCTGTTGTTCAAATTTTTGTTACTCCAATGGATGATAGCCTTTTCATTATGGAAGGTAGTCTGTTGTCGAGATTTTTGATACCTCAATGGGTAGTAGCCTTGTAATTATGGAAGGTAGTCTATTGTCATTGAGATTTCTGTTACTTCAATGGATTGTAGCCTTGTCATTTTGGAAGGTAATCAGTCATTGAGATTTCTGTTACTCCAATGGATTGTAGCCTTGTCATTATGGAAGGTAGTATTTTGTCGAGATTTTTGTTACTCCAATGGATGGAAGCCTTGTCATTATTGAAGGTAGTTTGTTGTCGATATCTCTGTTACTCCTATGGATGATAGTCTTGTCATTATGCAAGGTAGTCTGTTGTTAAGATTTTTTTTACTCCAATAAATGGTAGCCTTGTCATTATGGTAGGTAGTCTATTGTCGAATTTTTTGTTACTCCAATGGATGATAGCCTTGTCATTATGGAAGGTAGTCTATCATTGAGATTTCTGTTACTCCAATAGATTGTAGCCTTGTCATTATGGAAGGTAGTTTGTTGTCGAGATTTTTGTTACCCCAATGGATGTAGCCTTGTCATTATAGAAGGTAGTCTGTTGTCGATATTTTTGTTACTCCAATGAATGGTACCCTTGTCATTATTGAAGGTAGTCTGTCGTTGAGATTTCTGTTATTCCAATGGATTGTAGCTTTGTCATTATGGAAAGGAGTCTATTGTCGTGAATTTTGTCATTCCAATGAATGGTAACCTTGTTATTATGGAAGGTAGTATTTTGTCCAGATTCTTGTTACTCCAATGGATGGTAGCCTTGCCATTATGGAAGGTAATCTGTTGTCTAATTTTTTATACTCCAATGGATGGTAGCCTTGTAATTATGGAAGGTAGTCTGATGTCGAGATTTTTGTTACTCCAATAGATGGTAGCCTTGTCATTATGGAAGGTAGTCTGTTGTTGAGATTTCTGTTACTCCAATGGATTGTAGCCTTGTCAGTATGGAAGGTAGTCTGTTGTTCAGATTTTTATTACTCCAATGGATGGTAGCCTTGTAATTATGGAAGGTAGTCTGTTGTCGAGATTTTTGTTATTCCAATGGATGGTAACCTTGTCATTATGGAAGGTAGTCTTTTGTCGAGATTTTTGTTACTCCAATGGATGGTCGCCTTGTCATTATTGAAGGTAGTCTGTTGTCGATATCTCTGTTACTCCAATGCATGATATCCTTGTCATTATGCAAGGTAGTCTATTGTCGAGATTTTTGTATATCCAATGGATGGTAGCCTTGTCATTATCGAAGATAGTCGGTCGTTAAGATTTTTGTTACTCGAATGGATGGTAGCCTTGTCATTATGGAAGGTAGTCTGTTGTTCAGATTTTTGTTACTCCAATGGATGATAGCCTTGTCACTATGAAAGGTAGTCTGTTGTCGTGATTTTTGATACTCCAATGGTGGTAGCGTTGTAATTATGGAAGGTAGTTTGTTGTCGAGATTTTTGTTACTCCAATGGATGGTAGCCTTGTCATTATGGAAGGTATTATGTCGTTGACATTTCTGTTACTCCAATGGATGGTAGCCTTGTCATTATGGAAGGTAGTCTGTTGTCGAGATTTTTGTTACCCTAATGAATCGTAGCCCTGTCATTATGGAAGGTAATCAGTCATTGAGATTTCTGTTACTCCAATGGATTGTAGCCTAGTCATTATGGAAGGGAGTCTCTTGTCTAGATTTTTGTTATTCCAATAGATGCTAAGATTTTTATTATGGAAGGTAGTCTTTTGTCGAGATTTTTATTACTCCAATGGATGGCAGCCTTGTCATTATTGAAGGTAGTTTGTTATCGATACCTCTGTTACTCCTATGGATGATAGTCTTGTCATTATGCAAGGTAGTATGTTGTTAACATTTTTTTTACTCCAATAAATGGTAGCCTTGTAATTATGGAAGGTAGACTATTGTCGAAATTTTTGTTACTCCAATGGATGGTAGCCTTGTCATTATGGAAGGTAGTCTTTCATTGAGATTTCTGTTACTCCAATGGATTGTAGCCTTGTCATTATGGAAGGTAGTCTGTTGTCGAGATTTTTGTTACCCCAATTGATGTAGCCTTGTCATTATGGAAGGTAGTCTGTCGTCGAGATATTTGTTATTCCAATGGATGGTAACCTTGTCATTATGAAAGGTAGTCTTTTGTAGAGATTTTTGTTATTCCAATAGATGGTAGCCTTGTAATTATGGAAGGTAGTTTTTTGTCGAGATTTTAGTTACTCCAATGGATGGTAGCCTTGTCATTATGGAAGGTAGTCTGTTGTCGAGATTTTTGTTTTCCCAATGGATGTAGCCTTGCCATTATGGAAGGTAGTCTGTTGTCGATATTTTTGTTACTCCAATGAATGGTACCCTTGTCATTATTGAAGGTAGTCTGTCGTTGAGATTTCTGTTATTCCAATGGATTGTAGCTTTGTCATTATGGAAGGGAGTCTATTGTCGAGAATTTTGTCATTCCAATGAATGGTAACCTTGTTATTATGGAAGGTAGTATTTTGTCGAGATTCTTGTTACTCCAATGGATGGTAGCCTTGCCATTATGGAAGGTAATCTGTTGTCTAATTTTTTATACTCCAATGGATGGTAGCCTTGTAATTATGGAAGGTAGTCTGATGTCGAGAGTTTTGTTACTCCAATAGATGGTATCCTTGTCATTATGGAAGGTAGTCTGTTGTTGAGATTTCTGTTACTCCAATGGATAGTAGCCTTGTCAGTATGGAAGGTAGTCTGTTGTTCAGATTTTTATTACTCAAATGGATGGTAGCCTTGTAATTATGGAAGGTAGTCTGTTGTCGAGATTTTTGTTATTCCAATGGATGGTAACCTTGTCATTATGGAAGGTAGTCTTTTGTCGATATTTTTGTTACTCCAATGGATGGTCGCCTTGTCATTATTGAAGGTAGTCTGTTGTCGATATCTCTGTTACTCCAATGCATGATATCCTTGTCATTATGAAAGGTAGTTAGTTGTTTAGATTTTTGCTACTCCAATGGATGGTAGCCTTGTCATTATGCAAGGTAGTCTATTGTCGAGATTTTTGTATATCCAATGGATGGTAGCCTTGTCATTATCGAAGATAGTCGGTCGTTAAGATTTTTGTTACTCCAATGGATGGTAGCCTTGTCATTATGGAAGGTAGTCTGTTGTTCAGATTTTTGTTACTCCAATGGATGATAGCCTTGTCACTATGAAAGGTAGTCTGTTGTCGTGATTTTTGATACTCCAATGGTGGTAGCGTTGTAATTATGGAAGGTAGTTTGTTGTCGAGATTTTTGTTACTCCAATGGATGGTAGCCTTGTCATTATGGAAGGTATTTTGTCGTTGACATTTCTGTTACTCCAATGGATGGTAGCCTTGTCATTATGGAAGGTAGTCTGTTGTCGAGATTTTTGTTACCCCAATGAATCGTAGCCCTGTCATTATGGAAGGTAATCAGTCATTGAGATTTCTGTTACTCCAATGGATTGTAGCCTAGTCATTATGGAAGGGAGTCTCTTGTCGAGATTTTTGTTATTCCAATAGATGCTAAGATTTTTATTATGGAAGGTAGTCTTTTGTCGAGATTTTTATTACTCCAATGGATGGCAGCCTTGTCATTATTGAAGGTAGTTTGTTATCGATACCTCTGTTACTCCTATGGATGATAGTCTTGTCATTATGCAAGGTAGTCTGTTGTTAACATTTTTTTTACTCCAATAAATGGTAGCCTTGTCATTATGGAAGGTAGACTATTGTCGAAATTTTTGTTACTCCAATGGATGGTAGCCTTGTCATTATGGAAGGTAGTCTGTCATTGAGATTTCTATTACTCCAACGGATTGTAGCCTTGTCATTATGGAAGGTAGTTTGTTGTCGAGATTTTTGTTACCCCAATTGATGTAGCCTTGTCATTATGGAAGGTAGTTTGTCGTCGAGATATTTGTTATTCCAATGGATGGTAACCTTGTCATTATGGAAGGTAGTCTTTTGTAGAGATTTTTGTTATTCCAATAGATGGTAGCCTTGTAATTATGGAAGGTAGTTTTTTGTCGAGATTTTAGTTACTCCAATGGATGGTAGCCTTGTCATTATGGAAGGTAGTCTGTTGTCGAGATTTTTGTTACCCCAATGGATGTAGCCTTGTCATTATGGAAGGTAGTCTGTTGTCGATATTTTTGTTACTCCAATGAATGGTACCCTTGTCATTATTGAAGGTAGTCTGTCGTTGAGATTTCTGTTATTCAAATGGATTGTAGCTTTGTCATTATGGAAGGGAGTCTATTGTCGAGAATTTTGTCATTCCAATGAATGGTAACCTTGTTATTATGGAAGGTAGTATTTTGTCGAGATTCTTGTTACTCCAATGGATGGTAGCCTTGCCATTATGGAAGGTAATCTGTTGTCTAATTTTTTATACTCCAATGGATGGTAGCCTTGTAATTATGGAAGGTAGTCTGATGTCGAGATTTTTGTTACTCCAATAGATGGTAGCCTTGTCATTATGGAAGGTAGTCTGTTGTTGAGATTTCTGTTACTCTAATGGATTGTAGCCTTGTCAGTATGGAAGGTAGTCTGTTGTTCAGATTTTTATTACTCCAATGGATGGTAGCCTTGTAATTATGGAAGGTAGTCTGTTGTCGAGATTTTTGTTATTCCAATGGATGGTAACCTTGTCATTATGGAAGCTAGTCTTTTGTCGAGATTTTTGTTACTCCAGTGGATGGTAGCCTTGTCATTATTGAAGGTAGTCTGTTGTCGATATCTCTGTTACTCCAATGGATGATATCCTAGTCATTATGCAAGGTAGTCTGTTGTTTAGATTTTTGCTATTCCAATGGATGGTAGCCTTGTCATTATGCAAGGTAGTCTATTGTCGAGATTTTTGTTAATCCAATGGATGGTAGCCTTGTCATTATCGAAGATAGTCGGTGGTTAAGATTTCTGTTACTCCAATGGATGGTAGCCTTGTCATTATGGATGGTAGTCTGTTGTTCAGATTTTTGTTACTCCAATGGATGATAGCCTTATCACTATGGAAGGTAGTATATTGTCGTGATTTTTGATACTCTAATGGGTGGTAGCCTTGTAATTAAGGAAGGTAGTTTGTTGTCGAGATTTTTGTTACTCCAATGGATGGTAGCCTTGTCATTATGGAAGGTAGTCTGTCGTTGAGATTTCTGTTACTCCAATGGATGGTAGCCTTGTCATTATGGAAGGTAGTCTCTTGTCGAGATTTATGTTATTCCAATAGATGGTAAGCTTGTTATTATGGAAAGTAGACTTTTGTCGAGATTTTTGTTACTCCAATGGATGGCAGCCTTGTCATTATTGAAGGCAGTTTGTTATCGATATCTCTGTTACTCCTATGGATGATAGTCTTGTCATTATGCAAGGTAGTCTGTCGTTAAGATTTTTTTTACTCCAATAAATGGTAGCCTTGTCATTATGTAAGGTAGTCTATTGTCGAAATTTTTGTTATTCCAATGGATGGTAGCCTTGTCATTATGAAAGGTAGTCGGTCGTTGAGATTTCTGTTACTCCAATGGATGGTAGCCTTGTCATTATGAAAGGTAGTCTGTTGTTCATATTTTTGTCAGTTCAATGGATGATAGCCTTGTCATTATGGAAGGATCTCTATTGTCGAGATTTTGGTTATTCCAATGGATGGTAGCCTTGCCATAATGGAAGGTAGTCCATTGTCGAATTTTTGATACTCCAATGGATGGTAGCCTTGTAATTATGGAAGGTAGACTGTTGTTCAGATTTTTATTACTCCTATAGATGGTAGCCTTGTCATTATGGAAGGTAGTCTGTTGTTGAGATTTTTTTTACTCCAATGGATGGTAGCCTTGTAATTATGGAAGGTAGTTTGTTATCGAAATTTTTTTTATTTCGTTGGATGGTAGCCTTGTCATTATGGAAGGTAGTCTATTGTCGAGATTTTTGTTATTCCAATGGATGGTAACCTTGTCATTATGGAAGCTAGTCTTTTGTCGAGATTTTTGTTACTCCAGTGGATGGTAGCCTTGTCATTATTGAAGGTAGTCTGTTGTCGATATCTCTGTTACTTCAATGGATGATATCCTAGTCATTATGCAAGGTAGTCTGTTGTTTAGATTTCTGCTATTCCAATGGATGGTAGCCTTGTCATTATGCAAGGTAGTCTATTGTCGAGATTTTTGTTAATCCAATTGATGGTAGCCTTGTCATTATCGAAGATAGTCGGTGGTTAAGATTTCTGTTACTCCAATGGATGGTAGCCTTGTCATTATGGATGGTAGTCTGTTGTTCAGATTTTTGTTACTCCAATGGATGATAGCCTTATAACTATGGAAGGTAGTATATTGTCGTGATTTTTGATACTCTAATGGGTGGTAGCCTTGTAATTAAGGAAGGTAGTTTGTTG
The DNA here is from genome assembly GCA_948472305.1 of Vicia faba. Classification (NCBI taxonomy): domain Eukaryota; kingdom Viridiplantae; phylum Streptophyta; class Magnoliopsida; order Fabales; family Fabaceae; genus Vicia; species Vicia faba. The sequence continues at coordinate 561,802,361 of OX451739.1, forward strand.
TCGAGATTTTTGTTACTCCAATGGATGGTAGCCTTGTCATTATGGAAGGTAGTCTGTCGTTGAGATTTCTGTTACTCCAATGGATGGTAGCCTTGTCATTATGGAAGGTAGTCTCTTGTCGAGATTTTTGTTATTCCAATAGATGGTAAGCTTGTTATTATGGAAAGTAGACTTTTGTCGAGATTTTTGTTACTCCAATGGATGGCAGCTTTGTCATTATTGAAGGCAGTTTGTTATCGATATCTCTGTTACTCCTATGGATGATAGTCTTGTCATTATGCAAGGTAGTCTGTCGTTAAGATTTTTTTTACTCCAATAAATGGTAGCCTTGTCATTATGTAAGGTAGTCTATTGTCGAAATTTTTGTTATTCCAATGGATGGTAGCCTTGTCATTATGGAAGGTAGTCGGTCGTTGAGATTTCTGTTACTCCAATGGATGGTAGCCTTGTCATTATGAAAGGTAGTCTGTTGTTCATATTTTTGTCAGTTCAATGGATGATAGCCTTGTCATTATGGAAGGATCTCTATTGTCGAGATTTTGGTTATTCCAATGGATGGTAGCCTTGCCATAATGGAAGGTAGTCCATTGTCGAATTTTTGATACTCCAATGTATGGTAGCCTTGTAATTATGGAAGGAAGTCTGTTGTTCAGATTTTTGTTACTCCTATAGATGGTAGCCTTGTCATTATGGAAGGTAGTCTGTCGTTAAGATTTTTTTTACTCCAATGGATGGTAGCCTTGTAATTATGGAAGGTAGTTTGTTATCGAAATTTTTTTTATTTCGTTGGATGGTAGCCTTGTCATTATGGAAGGTAGTCTATTGTCGAGATTTTTGTTATTCCAATGGATGGTTACCTTGTCATTATGGAAGCTAATCTTTTGTCGAGATTTTTGTTACTCCAGTGGATGGTAGCCTTGTCATTATTGAAGGTAGTCTGTTGTCGATATCTCTGTTACTCCAATGGATGATATCCTAGTCATTATGCAAGGTAGTCTGTTGTTTAGATTTTTGCTATTCCAATGGATGGTAGCCTTGTCATTATGCAAGGTAGTCTATTGTCGAGATTTTTGTTAATCCAATGGATGGTAGCCTTGTCATTATCGAAGATAGTCGGTGGTTAAGATTTCTGTTACTCCAATGGATGGTAGCCTTGTCATTATGGATGGTAGTCTGTTGTTCAGATTTTTGTTACTCCAATGGATGATAGCCTTATCACTATGGAAGGTAGTATATTGTCGTGATTTTTGATACTCTAATGGGTGGTAGCCTTGTAATTAAGGAAGGTAGTTTGTTGTCGAGATTTTTGTTACTCCAATGGATGGTAGCCTTGTCATTATGGAAGGTAGTCTGTCGTTGAGATTTCTGTTACTCCAATGGATGGTAGCCTTGTCATTATGGAAGGTAGTCTCTTGTCGAGATTTTTGTTATTCCAATAGATGGTAAGCTTGTTATTATGGAAAGTAGACTTTTGTCGAGATTTTTGTTACTCCAATGGATGGCAGCCTTGTCATTATTGAAGGCAGTTTGTTATCGATATCTCTGTTACTCCTATGGATGATAGTCTTGTCATTATGCAAGGTAGTCTGTCGTTAAGATTTTTTTTACTCCAATAAATGGTAGCCTTGTTATTATGTAAGGTAGTCTATTGTCGAAATTTTTGTTATTCCAATGGATGATAGCCTTGTCATTATGGAAGGTAGTCGGTCGTTGAGATTTCTGTTACTCCAATGGATGGTAGCCTTATCATTATGAAAGGTAGTCTGTTGTTCATATTTTTGTCAGTTCAATGGATGATAGCCTTGTCATTATGGAAGGATCTCTATTGTCGAGATTTTGGTTATTCCAATGGATGGTAGCCTTGCCATAATGGAAGGTAGTCCATTGTCGAATTTTTGATACTCCAATGGATGGTAGCCTTGTAATTATGGAAGGTAGACTGTTGTTCAGATTTTTATTACTCCTATAGATGGTAGCCTTGTCATTATGGAAGGTAGTCTGTTGTTGAGATTTTTTTTACTCCAATGGATGGTAGCCTTGTAATTATGGAAGGTAGTTTGTTATCGAAATTTTTTTTATTTCGTTGGATGGTAGCCTTGTCATTATGGAAGGTAGTCTATTGTCGAGATTTTTGTTATTCCAATGGATGGTTACCTTGTCATTATGGAAGCTAGTCTTTTGTCGAGATTTTTGTTACTCCAGTGGATGGTAGCCTTGTCATTATTGAAGGTAGTCTGTTGTCGATATCTCTGTTTCTCCAATGGATGATATCCTAGTCATTATGCAAGGTAGTCTGTTGTTTAGATTTTTGCTATTCCAATGGATGGTAGCCTTGTCATTATGCAAGGTAGTCTATTGTCGAGATTTTTGTTAATCCAATGGATGGTAGCCTTGTCATTATCGAAGATAGTCGGTGGTTAAGATTTCTGTTACTCCAATGGATGGTAGCCTTGTCATTATGGAAGGTAGTTTTTTGTCGAGATTTTTGTTACTCAAATCGATGGTACCCTTGTCATTATGGAAGGTAGTATGTTGTCGAGATTTTTGTTATTCCAATGGATGGTAACCTTGTTATTATGGAAGGTAGTCTTTTGTCGAGATTTTTGTTACTCCAATGGATGGTAGCCTTGTCATTATGCAAGGTAGTCTATTGTTGAGATTTCTATTACTCCAATGGATTATAGCTTTGTCATTATGGAAGGGAGTTTGTTGTCGAGATTATTGTTATTCCAATGGATGGTAACCTTGTCATAATGGAAGGTAGTGTTTTGTCGAGATTTTTGTTACTCCAATGGTTGGTAGCCTTGTCATTATTGAAGGTAGTCTGTTGTCGATATCTCTGTTACTCTAATGGATGATAGCCTTGTCTTTATGCAAGGTAGTCTATTGTTCAGATTTTTGTTACTCCAATGGATGTTAGCGTTGTCATTATCGAAGGTATTCTATTGTCGAGATTTTTGTTATTCCAATGGATGGTAGCCTTGTCATTATGGAAGGTAGTCGGTCGTTGAGATTTCTATTACTCCAATGGATCGTAGCCTTGTCATTGTGAAAGGTAGTCTTTTGTTCATATTTTTGTTACTTTAATGGATGATAGCCTTTTTATTATGGAAGGTACTCTATTGTCGAGATTTTGGTTATTCCAATGGATGGTAGCCATGTCATTATGGAAGGTAGTCTGTTGTCGAGATTTTTGATACTCCAATGGATGATAGCCTTGTAATTATGGAAGGTAGTCTATTGTCGAGGTTTTAGATACTACAATATATGGTAGCCTTGTCATTATGGAAGGTAGTCTGTTGTTTAGATTTTGGTTACTCCAATGGATGGTAGCCTTGTCATTATGGAAGGTAGTCTATTGTCGAGATTATTGTTATTCCAATGGATGGTAGCCTTGTCATTATGGTAGGTAGTCGATCGTTGAGATTTCTGTTACTTCAATGGATGGTAGTATTGTCATTATGGAAGGTAGTCTGTTGTTCATATTTTTGTTACTCCAATGGATGATAGCCTTGTCATTATGGAAGGTAGTATGTTGTCGAAATTTCGGATACTCCAATGGGTGGTAGCCTTGTGATTATGGAAGGTAGTCTGTTCTCGATTGTTTTGTTACTCCTATGGATGGTAGCCTTGTCATTATGGAAAGTAGTTTGTCGTTGAGATTTCTGTTACTCTAATGGATTGTACTCTTGTCATTATGGAAGGTAGTCTATTGTTCAGATTTTTGTTACTCCAATGGATTGTAGCCTTGTCATTATGGAAGGTAGTCTGTTGTCGAGAATTTTTTATTCCATTGGATGGTAGCCTTGTCATTATGGAAGGTAGTATGTTGTCGAGATATTAGTTATTCCATTGGATGGTAACCTTGTCATTATGGAAGGTAGTCTTTTGTCCAGATTTTTGTTATTCCAATGGATGGTAGCCTTGTCATTATGGAAGGTAGTTTTTTGTCGAGATTTTTGTTACTCCAATCGATGGTACCCTTGTCATTATGGAAGGTAGTCTGTTGTCGAGATTTTTGTTATTCCAATGGATGCTAACCTTGTTATTATGGAAGGTAGTCTTTTGTCGAGATTTTTGTTCCTCAAATGGATGGTAGCCTTGTCATTATGGAAGGTAGTCTGTCGTTGAGATTTCTGTTACTCCAATGGATTATAGCTTTGTCATTATAGAAGGGAGTCTGTTGTCGAGATTTTTGTTATTCCAATGGATGGTAACCTTGTCATTATGGAAGGTAGTGTTTTGTCGAGATTTTTGTTACTCCAATGGTTGGTAGCCTTGTCATTATTGAAGGTAGTCTGTTGTCGATATCTCTGTTACTCTAATGGATAATAGCCTTGTCATTATGCAAGGTAGTCTATTATTCAGATTTTTGTTACTCCAATGGATGGTAGCGTTGTCATTATCGAAGGTAGTCTATTGTCGAGATTTTTGTTATTCCAATGGATGGTAGCCTTGTCATTATGGAAGGTAGTAAGTCGTTGAGATTTCTATTACTCCAATGGATCGTAGCCTTGTCATTATGAAAGGTAGTCTTTTGTTCAGATTTTTGTTACTTCAATGGATGATAGCCTTGTCATTATGGAAGGTACTCTATTGTCGAGATTTTGGTTATTCCAATGGATGGTAGCCTTGCCATAATGGAAGGTAGTCTGTTGTTTAGATTTTGGTTACTCCAATGGATGGTAGCCTTGTCATTACGGAAGGTAGTCTATTGTCGAGATTTTTGTTATTCCAATGGATGGTAGCCTTGTCATTATGGTAGTTAGTCGGTCGTTGAGATTTCTATTACTCTAATGGATGGTAGTATTGTCATTATGGAAGGTAGTCTGTTGTTCATATTTTTGTTACTCCAATGGATGATAGCCTTGTCATTATGGAAGGTAGTCTGTTGTCGAAATTTTTGATACTCCAATGGGTGGTAGCCTTGTGATTATGGAAGGTAGTCTGTTCTCGATATTTTTTTTACTCCTATGGATCGTAGCCTTGACATTATGGAAGGTAGTCTGTCATTGAGATTTCTGTTACTCTAATGGATTATCCTCTTGTCATTATGGAAGGTAGTCTATTGTTCAGATTTTTGTTACTCCAATGGATTGTAACCTTGTCAATATGGAAGGTAGTCTGTTGTCGAGAATTTTTTATTCCATTGGATGGTAGCCTTGTCATTATGGAAGGTAGTCTGTTGTCGAGATATTTGTTATTCCAATGGATGGTAACCTTGTCATTATGGAAGGTAGTTTTTTGTCGAGATTTTTGTTACTCCAATCGATGGTACCCTTGTCATTATGGAAGGTAGTCTGTTGTCGAGATTTTTGTTACCCCAATGAATGTAGCATTGTCATTATGGAAAGTAGTCTGTTGTCGATATTTTTGTTACTCCAATGAATGGTAGCCTTAACATTATGCAAGGTAGTCTGTTGTTCAGATTTTTGTTATTCCAATGGATGGTAACCTTGTTATTATAGAAGGTAGTCTTTTATCGAGATTTGTGTTACTCCAATGGATGGTAGCCTTCTCATTATGGAAGGTAGTCTATTGTTCAGATTTCTGTTACTCCAATGGATTATAGCCTTGTCATTATGGAAGGGTGTCTGTTGTCGAGATTTTTGTTATTCTAATGGATGGTAACCTTGTCATTATGGAAGGTAGTCGGTCGTTGATATTTCTATTACTCCAATGGATGGTAGCCTTTTCATTATGAAAGGTAGTCTGTTGTTCAGATTTTTGTTACTTCAATGGATGATAGCCTTGTCATTATGAAAGGTACTCTATTGTCGAGATTTTGGTTATTCCAATGGATGGTAGCCTTTTCATTATGGAAGGTAGTCTTTTGTCGTGATTTTTGATACTCCAATGGATTGTAGCCTTGTAATTATGGAAGGTTGTCTATTGTCGAGGATTTTGTTACTCCAATATATGGTAGCCTTTTCATTATGGAAGGTAGTCTGTCGTTGAAATTTTTGTTACTCCAGTGGATTGTAGCCTTGTCATTATGGAAGGTAGTCTGTTGTTCAGATTTTTGTTACTCCAATGGATGGTAGCCATGTCATTATGGAAGGTAGTTTGTTGTCTAGAATTTTTTATTCCATTGGATGGTATCCTTGTCATTATGGAAGGTAGTCTGTTGTCGAGATATTTGTTATTCCAATGGATTGTAACATTGTCGTTGTGGAAGGTAGTCTTTTGTCGAGAGTTTTGTTACTCCAATTGATGGGAGCCTTGTCATTATTGAAGGTAGTCTATTGTCGATATCTTTGTTACTCCAATGGATGATAGCCTTGTCATTATGCAAGGTAGTCTGTTGTTTAGATTTTTGTTAATCCAATGGCTGGTAGCCTTGTCATTATGGAATGTAGTCTATTGTCGAGGTTTTTGTTATTCCAATGGATGGTAGCCTTGACATTATGGAAGGTAGTCTGTTGTCGAGATATTTGTTATTCCAATGGATGGTAACCTTGTCATTATGGAAGGTAGTCTTTTGTAGAGATTTTTGTTATTCCTATAGATGGTAGCCTGGTAATTATGGAACGTAGTTTTTTGTCGAGATTTTAGTTACTCCAATGGATGGTAGCCTTGTCATTATGGAAGGTAGTCTGTTGTCGACATTTTTGTTACCCTAATGGATGTAGCCTTGGCATTATGGAAGGTAGTCTGTTGTCGATATTATTGTTACTCCAATGAATGGTACCCTTGTCATTATTGAAGGTAGTCTGTCGTTGAGATTTCTGTTATTCTAATGGATTATAGCCTTGTCATTATGGAAGGGAGTCTATTGTCGAGATTTTTGTTATTCCAATGGATGATAACCTTGTTATTATGGAAGGTAGTATATTGTCGAGATTTTTGTTACTCCAATGAATGGTAGCCTTGCCATTATGGAAGGTAGTCTGTTGTCGAATTTTTGATACTCCAATGGATGGTAGCCTTATAATTATAGAAGGTAGTTTGTTGTTGAGATTTCTGTTACTCCAATGGATTGTAGCCTTGTCATTATGGAAGGTAGTCTGTTGTTCGGACTTTTATTACTCCAATGGAAGGTAGCCTTGTAATTATGGAAGGTAGTCTGTTGTCAAATTTTTTTTTATTTCGTTTGATGGTAGCCTTGTCATTATGAAAGGTAGTCTATTGTCGAGATTTTTGTTATTCCAATGGATGGTAACGTTGTAATTATGGAAGGTAGTCTTTTGTCGAGATTTTTGTTACTCCAATGGATGGTAGCCTTGTCATTATTGAAGGTAGTCTGTTGTCGATATCTCTGTTACTCCAATGATTGATATCCTTGTCATTATACAAGGTAGTTTGTTGTTTAGATTTTTGCTACTCCAATGGATGGTAGCCTTGTCATTATGCAAGGTAGTCTATTGTCAAGATTTTTGTTGTTCCAATGGATGGTAGCCTTGTCATTATGCAAGGTAGTCTATTGTCGAGATTTTTGTTGTTCCAATGGATGGTAGCCTTGTCATTATCAAAGATAGTCGGTCATTAAGATTTCTGTTACTCCAATGGATGGTAGCCTTGTCATTATAAAAGGTAGTCTGTTGTTCAGATTTTTGTTACTCCAATGGATGATAGCCTTGTCACTATGGAAGGTAGTCTGTTGTCGTGATTTTTGATACTCCAATGGGTGGTAGCGTTGTAATTATGGAAGGTAGTTTGTTATCGACATTTTTGTTACTCCAATGGATGGTAGCCTTGTCATTATGGAAGGTAGTTTGTTGTTCATATTTTTGTTACTCCAATGGATTGTAGCCTTGTCATTATGGAAGGTAGTCTGTTGTCGAGATATTTGTTATTCCAATGGATGGTAACCTTGTCATTATGGAAGGTAGTCTTTTGTCGAGATTTTTGTTATTCCAATGGATGGTAGCCTTGTCATTATGGAAGGTAGTTTTTTGTCGAGATTTTTGTTACTCCAATCGATGGTACCCTTGTCATTATGGAAGGTAGTCTATTGTCGAGATTTTTGTTATTCCAATGGATGCTAACCTTGTTATTATGGAAGGTAGTCTTTTGTCGAGATTTTTGTTCCTCAAATGGATGGTAGCCTTGTCATTATGGAAGGTAGTCTGTCGTTGAGATTTCTGTTACTCCAATGGATTATAGCTTTGTCATTATAGAAGGGAGTCTGTTGTCGAGATTTTTGTTATTCCAATGGATGGTAACCTTGTCATTATGGAAGGTAGTGTTTTGTCGAGATTTTTGTTACTCCAATGGTTGGTAGCCTTGTCATTATTGAATGTAGTCTGTTGTCGATATCTCTGTTACTCTAATGGATGATAGCCTTGTCATTATGCAAGGTAGTCTATTATTCAGATTTTTGTTACTCCAATGGATGGTAGCGTTGTCATTATCGAAGGTAGTCTATTGTCGAGATTTTTGTTATTCCAATGGATGGTAGCCTTGTCATTATGGAAGGTAGTAAGTCGTTGAGATTTCTATTACTCCAATGGATCGTAGCCTTGTCATTATGAAAGGTAGTCTTTTGTTCAGATTTTTGTTACTTCAATGGATGACAGCCTTGTCATTATGGAAGGTACTCTATTGTCGAGATTTTGGTTATTCCAATGGATGGTAGCCTTGCCATAATGGAAGGTAGTCTGTTGTTTAGATTTTGGTTACTCCAATGGATGGTAGCCTTGTTATTATGGAAGGTAGTCTATTGTCGAGATTTTTGTTATTCCAATGGATGGGAGCCTTGTCATTATGGTAGTTAGTCGGTCGTTGAGATTTCTATTACTCTAATGGATGGTAGTATTGTCATTATGGAAGGTAGTCTGTTGTTCATATTTTTGTTACTCCAATGGATGATAGCCTTGTCATTATGGAAGGTAGTCTGTTGTCGAAATTTTTGATACTCCAATGGGTGGTAGCCTTGTGATTATGGAAGGTAGTCTGTTCTCGATATTTTTTTTACTCCTATGGATGGTAGCCTTGACATTATGGAAGGTAGTCTGTCATTGAGATTTCTGTTACTCTAATGGATTATCCTCTTGTCATTATGGAAGGTAGTCTATTGTTCAGATTTTTATTACTCCAATGGATTGTAACCTTGTCAATATGGAAGGTAGTCTGTTGTCGAGAATTTTTTATTCCATTGGATGGTAGCCTTGTCATTATGGAAGGTAGTCTGTTGTCGAGATATTTGTTATTCCAATGGATGGTAACCTTGTCATTATGGAAGGTAGTTTTTTGTCGAGCTTTTTGTTACTCCAATCGATGGTACCCATGTCATTATGGAAGGTAGTCTGTTGTCGAGATTTTTGTTACCCCAATGAATGTAGCATTGTCATTATGGAAAGTAGTCTGTTGTCGATATTTTTGTTACTCTAATGAATGGTAGCCTTAACATTATGCAAGGTAGTTTGTTGTTCAGATTTTTGTTATTCCAATGGATGGTAACCTTGTTATTATGGAAGGTAGTCTTTTATCGAGATTTGTGTTACTCCAATGGATGGTAGCCTTCTCATTATGGAAGGTAGTCTATTGTTCAGATTTCTGTTACTCCAATGGATTATAGCCTTGTCATTATGGAAGGGTGTCTGTTGTCGAGATTTTTGTTATTCTAATGGATGGTAACCTTGTCATTATGGAAGGTAGTCGGTCGTTGAGATTTCTATTACTCCAATGGATGGTAGCCTTTTCATTATGAAAGGTAGTCTGTTGTTCAGATTTTTGTTACTTCAATGGATGATAGCCTTGTCATTATGAAAGGTACTCTATTGTCGAGATTTTGGTTATTCCAATGGATGGTAGCCTTTTCATTATGGAAGGTAGTCTTTTGTCGTGATTTTTGATACTCCAATGGATTGTAGCCTTGTAATTATGGAAGGTTGTCTATTGTCGAGGTTTTTGTTACTCCAATATATGGTAGCCTTTTCATTATGGAAGGTAGTCTGTCGTTGAAATTTTTGTTACTCCAATGGATTGTAGCCTTGTCATTATGGAAGGTAGTCTGTTGTTCAGATTTTTGTTACTCCAATGGATGGTAGCCTTGTCATTATGGAAGGTAGTCTGTTGTTGAATTTTTTATTATTCGAATGGATGGTAGCCTTGTCATTATGGAAGGTAGTCTGTTGTCGAGATTTTTGTTATTCCAATGGATGGTAACCTTGTCGTTATGGAAGGTAGTATTTTGTTGAGATTTTTGTTACTCCAATGGATTGTAGCCTTGTCATTATGGAAGGTAGTCTGTTGTCGAGAATTTTTTATTCCATTGGATGGTAGCCTTGTCATTATGGAAGGTAGTCTGTTGTCGAGATATTTGTTATTCCAATGAATGGTAACCTTGTCATTATGGAAGGTAGTCATTTATCGAGATTTTTGTTATTCCAATGGATGGTAGCCTTGTCATTATGGAAGGTAGTTTTTTGTCGAGATTTTTGTTACTCCAATCGATGGTACCCTTGTCATTATGGAAGGTAGTCTGTTGTCGAGATTTTTGTTACCCCAATAAATGTAGCATTGTCATTATGGAAGGTAGTATGACGTCAATATTTTTGTTACTCCAATGAATGGAAGCCTTGTCATTATGCAAGGTAGTCTGTTGTTCATATTTTTGTTACTCCAATGGATGGTAGCCTTGTCATTATGGAAGGGAGTCTGTTGTCAACATCTTTCTTATTCCAATGGATGGTAACCTTGTCATTATGGAAGGTAGTCTTTTGTCGAGATTTTTGTTACTCCAATGGATGGTAGCCTTGTCATTATGGAAGGCAGTCTATCGTTGAGATTTCTGTTACTCTAATGAATTGTATCCTTGTCATTATGGAAGGTAGTCTATTATTCATATTTTTGTTACTTCAATGGATTGTAGCCTTGTCATTATGGAAGGTAGTCTGTTGTCGAGAATTTTTTATTCCATTGGATGGTAGCCTTGTCATTATGGAAGGTAGTCGGTCGTTGAGATTTCTATAACTCCAATGGAGGTTAGCCTTGTCATTATGAAAGGTAGTTTGTTGTTCAGATTTTTGTTACTTCAATGGATGACATCCTTGTCATTATGGAAGGTACTCTGTTGTCTAGATTTTGGTTATTCCAATGGATGGTAACCTTGTCATTATGGAAGGTAGTCTATTGTCGAGGTTTTTGTTACTCCAATATATGGTAGCCTTTTCATTATGGAAGGCAGTCTATCGTTGAGATTTCTGTTACTCCAATGGATTGTATTGCATTATGGAAGGTAGTCTGTTGTTCAGATTTTTGTTACTCCAATGAATGGGAGCATTGTCATTATGGAAGGTAGTCTGTTGTTGAATTTTTTTTTATTCCATTGGATGGTAGCCTTGTCATTATGGAAGGTAGTTTGTTGTCGAGATTTTTGTTATTCCAATGGATGGTAACCTTGTCATTATGGAAGGTAGTCTTTTGTCAAGATTTTTTTTACTCTAATGGATGGTAGCCTTGTCATTATTGAAGGTAGTCTGTTGTCGATATCTCTGTTACTCCAATGGATGATAGCCTTGTCATTATGCAAGGTAGTCTGTTGTTAAGATTTTAGGTACTCTAATGGATGGTAGTCTTGTCATTATGGAAGGTAGTTTGTTGTTCAGATTTTTGTTACTCCAATGGATGATAGCCTTGTGATTATGGAAGGTACTCTGTTGTCGAAATTTTTAATACTCCAATGGGTGGTAGCCTTGTGATTATGGAAGGTAGTCTGTTGTCACGATTTTTGTTACTCCAATGGATGGTAGCCTTATGGATGGTAGTCTGTCGTTGAGATTTCTGTTACTCTAATGGATTATAGCCTTGTCATTATGGAAGGTAGTCTGTTGTTCAGAGCTTTGTTACTCCAATGGATTGTAGCCTTGTCATTATGGAAGGTTGTCTACTGTCGAGAATTTTTTATTCCATTGGATGGTAGCCTTGTCATTATGGAAGGTAGTCTGTTGTCGAGATATTTGTTATTCCAATGGATGGTAACCTTGTCATTATGGAAGGTAGTTTTTTGTCGAGATTTTTGTTACTCCAACGAATGGTAGCCTTGTCATTATGGAAGGTAGTATGTTGTCGAGATTTTTGTTACTCCAATGGATGTAGCTTTGTCATTATGGAAGGTAGTCTATTGTCGATATTTTAGTTACTCCAATGAATGGTAGCCTTGTCATTATGGAAGGTAGTCTGACATTGAGATTTCTGTTATTCCAATGGATTGTATCCTTGTCATTATGCAAGGGAGTCTGTTTTCGAGATTTTTTTTATTCCAATGGATGGTAACCTTGTCATTATGGAAGGTAGTCTTTTGTTGAGATTTTTGTTACTCCAATGGATTATAGCCTTGTCAATATGGAAGGGAGTTTGTTGTCGAGATTTTTGTTATTCCAATAAATGGTAACCTTGTTATTATGGAAGGTAGTCCTTTGTCAAGATTTTTGTTACTCCAATGGATGGTAGCCTTGTCATTATTGAAGGTAGTCTGTTGTCGATATCTCTGTTACTCAAATGGGTGATAGCCTTGTCATTATGCCAGGTAGTCTGTTGTTCATATATTTGTTACACCAATGGATGGTAGCCTTGTCATTATGAAAGGTAGTCTATTGTCTAGATTTTTGTTATTCCAATGGATGGTAGCCTTGTCATTATGGAAGGTAGTCGGTCATTGAGATTTGTGTTACTCCAATGGATGGTAGCCTTTTCATTATGGAAGGTAGTTTGTTGTTCATATTTTTGATACTCCAATCGATGATTGCCTTGTCATTATGGAAGGTAGTGTATTGTCGTGATTTTTGATACTCCAATGGGTGGTATCCTTGTAATTATGGAAGGTAGTATGTCGTCGAGATTTTTGTTACTCCAATGGATGGTAGCCTTGTCATTGTGGAAGGTAGTCTGTCGTTGAGATTTCTGTTACTCCAATGGATTGTAGCCTTGTAATTATGGAAGGTAGTATGTTGTTCAGATTTTTGTTACTCCATTGGATTCTAGCCTTGTCATTATGGAAGGTATTCTGTTGTCAAGAATTTTTTATTCCATTGGATGGTAGCCTTATCATTATAAAAGGTAGTCTGTTGTCGAGATATTTGTTATTCCAATGGATGGTAAACTTGTCATTATGGAAGGTAGTCTTTTGTCGAAATTTTTGTTATTCCAATGGATGGTAGCCTTCTCATTATGGAAGGTAGTTTTTTGTCGAGATTTTTTTTACCCCAATGGATGTAGCCTTGTCATTATGGAAGGTAGTATGTTGTCAATATTTTTGTTACTCCAACGAATGGTAGCCTTGTCATTATGGAAGGTAGTATGTTGTTGAGATTTATGTTACTCCAATGGATTGTAGCCTTGTCATTATGAAAGGGAGTATGTTGTCAAGATTTTTTTTATTCCAATGGATGGTAACCTTATTATTATGGAAGGTAGTCTTTTGTCGAGATTTTTGTTACTCCAATGGAAGGTAGCCTTGTCATTATTGAAGGTAGTCTTTTGTCGATATCTCTATTACTCCAATGGATGGATGCCTTGTCATTATGGAAGGTAGTCGATCATTCAGATTTTTGTTACTCCAATGGATGGTAGCCTTGTCATTATGAAAGGTAGTCTGTTGTTCATATCTTTGTTACTTCAATGGACGATAGCCTTGTCATTATGGAAGGTACCATATTGTCGAGATTTTGGTTATTCCAATGGATGGTCGCCTTGTCATTAATGAAGGTAGTCTATTGTCTTAAATTTTTTATACTCCAATGGGTGGTAGCCTTGTGATTATGGAAGGTAGTTTGCTCTTGAGATTTTTGTCACTCCTATGGATGGTAGCCTTGTCATTATTGAAGGTAGTCTGTCGTTGAGATTTCTGTTACTCTAATGGATTGTAGCCTTGTCATTATGGAAGGTAGTCTATTGTTCAGATTTTTGTTACTCTAATGGTATGTAGCCTTGTCATTATGGAAGGTAGTCTGTTGTCGAGAATTTTTTATTCCATTGGATGGTAGCCTTGTCATTATGGAAGGTAGTCTGTTGTCGAGATATTTGTTATTCCAATGGATTGTAACCTTGTCATTATGGAATGTAGTCTTTTGTCGAGATTTTTGTTATTCCAATGGATGGTAGCCTTGTCATTATGGAAGGTAGTTTTTTGTTGAGATTTTTGTTACTCCAATCGATGGTACCCTTTGCATTATGGAAGGTAGTCTGTTGTCGAGATTTTTGTTACCCCAATGAATGTAGCATTGTCATTATGGAAGGTAGTGTGTTGTCGATATTTTTGTTACTCCAATGAATGGTAGCCTTGAAATTATAGAAGGTAGTATGTTGTCAAGATTTTTGTTATTCCAATGGATGGTAGCCTTTTCATTATGGAAGGTACTCGATGGTTGAGATTTCTATTACTCCAATGGATGGTAGCCTTGTCATTATGAAAGGTAGTTTGTTGTTCATATTTTTGTTAGTTTAATGGATGATAGCCTTGTCATTATGGAAGGTACACTTTTGTCGAGATTTTGGTTATTCCAATGGATGGTAGCCTTGTCATTATGGAAGGTAGTCTGTTATCGATATTTTTGTTACTCCAATGAATGGTAGCCTTGTCATTATGGAAGGTAGTATATCGTTGAGATTTCTGTTACTCTAATGGATTGTAGCCTTGTCATTATGAAAGGGAGTCTGTTGTCGAGATTTTTGTTATTCCAATGGATGGTAACCTTATTATTATGGAAGGTAGTCTTTTGTCGAGATTTTTGTTACTCCAATGGAAGGTAGCCTTGTCATTATTGAAGGTAGTCTGTTGTCGATATCTCTATTACTCCAATGGATGATAGCCTTGTCATTATGGAAGGTAGTCGACCGTTGAGATTTCTGTTACTCCAATGGATGGTAGCCTTGTCATTATGAAAGGTTTTTTGTTGTTCAGATTTTTTTTACTTCAATGGATGATAGCCTTGTCATTATGGAAGGTACTCTATTGTCGAGATTTTGGTTATTCCAATGGATGGTAGCCTTGTCATTATTGAAGGTAGTTTGTTGTCGAGATTTTCGATACTCCAATGGGTGGTAGCCTTGTAATTATGGAAGGTGGTATGTTGTCCAGATTTTTGTTACTCTAATAGATGGTAGCCTTGTCATTGTGGAAGGTAGTCTGTCGTTGAGATTTCTGTTACTCCAATGGATTGTAGCCTTGTCATTATGAAAGGTAGTATGTTGTTCAGATTTTTGTTACTCCAATGGATTGTAGCCTTGTCATTATGGAAAGTAGTCTATTGTCGAGAATTTTTTATTCCTTGGATAGTAGCCTTGTCTTTATGGAAGGTAGTCTGTTGTCGAGATATTTGTTAATCCAATGGATGGTAACCTTTTCATTATGGAATGTAGTCTTTTGTCGAGATTTTTGTTATTCCAATGGATGGTGGCCTTGTCATTATGGAAGGTAGTTTTTTGTCGGGATTTTTGTTACTCCAATGGATGGTAGACTTGTCATTATGGAAGGTAGTCTGTTGTAAAGATTTTTGTTACCCCAATGGATGTAGCTTTGTCATTATGGAAGGTAGTCTATTGTCGATATTTTTTTTACTCCAATGAATGGTAGCCTTGTCATTATGGAAGGTAGTCTGACATTGAGATTTCTGTTACTCCAATGGATTGTAGCCTTGTCATTATGGAAGGGAGTCTGTTGTCGAGATTTTTGTTATTCCAATGGATGGTAACCTTGTTATTATGGAAGGAAGTATTTTGTTGAGACTTTTGTTACTCCAATGGATTGTAGCCTTGTAATTATGGAAGAGAGTCTGTTGTCGAGATTTTTGTTATTCCAATGGATGGTAAACTTGTCATTATGGAAGGTAGTCTTTTGTCAAGATTTTTGTTATTCCAATGGATGGTAGCCTTCTCATTATGGAAGGTAGTTTTTTGTCGAGATTTTTGTTACTCCAATCAATGGTACCCTTTTCATTATGGAAGGTAGTCTGTTGTCAAGATTTTTGTTACCCCAATGAATGTAGCATTGTCATTATGGAAGGTAGTGTGTTGTTGATATTTTTGTTACTCCAATGAATGGTAGCCTTGTAATTATGGAAGGTAGTATGTTGTCGAGATTTTTGTTATTCCAATGGATGGTAGCCTTTTCCTTATGGAAGGTACTCGATCGTTGAGATTTCTATTACTCCAATGGATGGTAGCCTTGTCATTATGAAAGGTAGTCTATTGTTCAGCTTCTTGTTACTTTAATGGATGATAGCCTTGTCATTATGGAAGGTACACTATTGTCGAGATTTTGGTTATTCTAATGGATGGTAGCCTTGTCATTATGGAAGGTAGTCTGTTGATGATATTTTTGTTACTCCAATGAATGGTAGCCTTGTCATTATGGAAGGTAGTATGTCATTGAGATTTCTGTTACTCTAATGGATTGTAGCCTTGTCATTATGGAAGGGAGTTTGTTGTCGAGATTATTGTTATTCCAATGGATGGTAACCTTGTTATTATGGAAGGTAGTCTTTTGTCGAGATTTTTGTTACTCCAATGGAAGGTAGCCTTTTCATTATTGAAGGTAGTCTGTTGTCGATATCTCTATTACTCCAATGGATGATAGCCTTGTCATTATGGAAGGTAGTCGATCATTGAGATTTCTGTTACTCCAATAGATGGTAGCCTTGTCATTATGAAAGGTAGTCTGTTGTTCAGATTTTTGTTACTTCAATGGATGATAGCCTTGTCATTATGGAAGGTACTCTATTGTCGAGATTTTGGTTATTCCAATGGATGGTAGCCTTGTCATTATTGAAGGTAGTTTGTTGTCGAGATTTTCGATACTCCAATGGGTGGTAGCCTTGTAATTATGGAAGGTGGTTTGTTGTCGAGATTTTTGTTACTCTAATAGATGGTAGCCTTGTCATTGTGGAAGGTAGTCTGTTGTTCATTTTTTTGTTACTCCAATGGATTGTAGCCTTGTCATTATGGAAAGTAATCTGTTGTCGAGAATTTTTTATTCCATTGGATAGTAGCCTTGTCTTTATGGAAGGTAGTCTGTTGTCGAGATATTTGTTAATCCAATGGATGGTAACCTTTTCATTATGGAATGTAGTCTTTTGTCGAGATTTTTGTTATTCCAATGGATGGTAGCCTTGTCATTATGGAAGGTAGTCTATTGTAATGATTTTTGTTACCCCAATGGATGTAGCTTTGTCATTATGGAAGGTAGTCTATTGTCGATATTTTTGTAGTTGTTTATGTATTGGCATGCATTTTTGGTAAAACCAGGTGTACGAATGTCATGACTGATGTCATAACATTCTAGTTTATTAGGTACAGATTTATTAGGTACCTTTGCAGAAAAATATTGTCATACAGGTACTGATGTTTATGAGTGTGTATCTGAGCATTTTGCAAAATGATCACATTTACCAAAATCAGTAAACATGAATTCAGATGTCATAACAAATGTTAAGACATCCTGTTCTGAACTAACAGGTTTGCAGTTTGGTTAATTCTGAGTTTTTTCAGGAAAATGACTCAGTCTTTCCAGAACAGAATCCTGCGTTTTCTTTGGGTTAACCTAGCTCAACCCTAACCTTGTTGATAAAGTCCTGTGACCTAGTATTAAGGTCAAATGGAATTAACCCTAGATTTTTGGGGAAACCCTAACTGAAGATGCAGCTGCTATATATTCAACAGAGCTGCTGTTTTGAAACGAATCCCTTGTTGATAGAAGATCATTTAGAAGCTGTATAGTTTTAACTATTGTAATCCAAGAAATTATCATTGTGATAAGTGACTTGGAATAGGTTTTTAATTGTAAGGGTTGTGTAGCACTCAAAGCTTTGAAGCAAGAGTGTTTGTATGTCTCTTGACTAAAGCTATGAAGCAGAGTCAAGTTAGGTGTGTGTATCACTCAAAGCTGTGAAGCAAGAGTGGTTGGGTTGCTTGATTAAAAAGCTATGAAGCTTAATCAAGTGTATGTTTTTGAAGAGTGTCTTCATCAATTCATTAGTCAAATTGTTTTATGTATCACTACTGTGATTGAGGGGGAGTGAGTAGGAACTCAGATTTAAGTTGTACTTAGATTGAAATTGCATTGGGTAGGTCTTAAGTGAAGGAGATAAACTGGTTGGTTTATTTCTGAATTAACATCTCTTATAGTGGATTTCCTCCCTGGCTTGGTAGCCCCCAGAGTAGGTGTTGTTGCACACTGAACTGGGTAAACAATTGATTGTGTTCTTTACTATTTTTGTATTTACTGTCTTATAGAAAGTCAGATACGGTGTCACAATATTGAACGTGACATTGAGTATCTGTAGCCAGAATTTCAATTGGCATCAGAGCAGGCACCCTGCCTGTATTACTGGGTGAGATCTAGGGATATCACTTTCTGGCACTATGGACAAAGAAGGAGTTTTTGGAAATAGACCACCCATTCTGGATGGAACTAATTATGACTACTGGAAACCTCGTATGATTGCCTTCTTAAAATCTCTGGACAAAAAGGCTTGGAGAGCTGCTGACAAAGGATGGAACCATCCCACCATAACTGAGAAAGATGGGACAATCAGTCTGAAGCCTGAGGAAGATTGGAGTAAAGAAGAAGATGAGTTAGCCCTGGGAAATTCCAAAGCTTTAAATGCCTTGTTCAATGGAATTGATAGAAACATTTTCAGACTAGTACATCAATATGAACTGGCCAAGGAAGTTTGGGACACTCTCAAAACTACTCATGAGGGCACTTCCAAAGTAAAAATGTCAAGGCTTCAGATGTTGACTACCAAGTTTGAGAATCTAAAAATGATGGAAGATGAAACCATTCATGAGTTTCACATGAACATCTTGGAGATTGCCAACACCTCAGGAGCACTGGGAGAAAAGATGTCAGAAGAAAAACTGGTGAGAAAGATTCTCAGATCCTTGCCTAAAAGATTTGCAATGAAGGTAACTGCCATAGAGGAAGCCCAGGACATCAGCAAGTTGAAAGTGGATGAACTTATTGGGTCTCTCCAGACTTTTGAGATTGGGATCACTGATAATGGTGACAAGAAGAACAAGAGCATATCACTTGTATCCAACACTGATGTTGAAAACAAGGAGGATGAAGAAGAAAATATTTCAGAAGCCATAGCCATGCTTGGAAGACAGTTCAACAAACTCATCAAAAGAATAGATCCAAAGTCAAGGTCTAATGTGCATAACATTCCCTCTGACATTGACAGTTCCAGCAGAAGACCAAGGTCAGAAGAGAAGGGAAACCAAGGGAGAGGAATTCAATGCCATGGCTGTGAAGGATATGGGCATATTCAAGCTGAATGTCCAACCTTTCTCAAGAAACAAAAGAAAGGAATGACTGCTACTTGGTCTGACTGTGATTTAGAAAGTAATTCTGAAGACGAATCTTCCAAACTAGTTACTGCTCTAACTGGTGTTTGTACATCTGAAAGTGACACCAGTGATGAAGAAGTGACATTTGAAGAACTGGATGATACCTACAAGAAATTGTGTATCAGAAGTGCTGAAGTTTGTGTGCAGAATGAGAATCAATCAAAACTCATTATAAAGTTGGAGGCTGATAAAAGGGCAGATCTTGAAACTATAAGTCATCTAGAAGGGGAAGTTCAATTGTTGAACTCACAACTGAACCAAATGACCAAATCTGTCAAGATGCTGACCAATGGAACAGATAAATTGGAAGAGATTCTTCATGTTGGACAAAATGTGGGAAACAAATCTGGACTAGGATTTGTGGAAGCTAAGAAATCTGGTGCAGACAAGAAGATCAGGCCTGTTAAACAATTGTCAAAAAAGATGTCTCAACACAACTCTCAACATCAGAAACAGAAATATATGAAGAAAAAATACCAAAGATGGAGATGTCATCATTGTGGGACGTATGGACACATAAAGCCCTTCTGCTTCAAATTGCATGGATACCCTAATCAAAACTCAGGTGTTAAACCTAAGTCAAAAAGGGTACCACATACTCCTCACTGGAAGAAAAAGGCTACTGCCCTGATAGCCCACACTTCCCTAAGAGTGTCTGCAAAGGAAGGCTGGTACTTTGACAGTGGGTGTTCTAAACACAAGACTGGAATAAAGAACATTCTCAATCATGTTAAACCTCACAACACTAGTTATGTGACCTTTGGAGATGGTGCTAAAGGTGAAATCAAAGGAGTTGGTAATTTGGACTGCCCTGAAGTTCCAAGTCTGAGTGATGTACTGCTGGTAAAAGGGCTGACTGCTAATCTCATTAGTATCAGTCAATTGTGTGATCTAGGATTCAAGGTCAACTTCTCAAAATCTGAATGTCTAGTAATTAATGAAAAACTAGAAGTTGTAATGAAAGGAATCAGATCCAAAGATAACTGTTACTTGTGGCAGCCTGAGAACACTAATAACTCCATTATGTGTCCAATTACCAAAGAAGAAAATGAGATGAAACTGTGGCACCATAAGCTTGGTCATCTTCATCTAAGAAGAATGAAAATAGCTATCTCTATGGAAGCAGTCAGAAGGACTCCAAAACTACAGATTGATAAAAGAAGGGTTTGTGGTGAACTTAAAATTGAAAGGCTTGGTAAAAAGAAACATGTCTATGATGTGGTGAATAAACTTGAAGAAGGATGTGTTGTCAGAACCAGAAGTAATCATGACAAGGATGTTGGAAACAACAAGTCTAATAAATTATGTTTCCCTGAAGAAATGAGTCGTGAAGTCTCTTCTCCTATAACTCTCCATCAAAATGGAGTAGACAAAAAGAAAAATAAGATCATTCAAGAATCAACCAGAACTATGATTCATGTCAAAAGAATGCCTTCCCAACTCTGTGCTGAAATGGTTGCAGCTAGGAATAACTGTTCTCAAAATATCTGGACAAAACAGATGCTCACTGAGTATAATGTCTCACAAGATGTTGTGACATTATATTGTGACAATCTGAATACAATCAATATTTCCATGAACCCTATTCAGCATAGCAGGACCAAGCACATTGACTTTGTATAGAAGAAGTCAATTAAACTGGAACATGGTATCATTAAGCTTCAGCTGGCTGATTCCTCTACCAAGGCTCTTGTTGGAAATAAACTTGAAAACTTGAGGGGCAGGTTGGGTATTTGCCAACATGAGTAATTATAGCAATTAATTTTGCTTAAAACAAGGGTTGAAGGAGTTAATTTTGTTAAGTCTATTTTTAGTGGGTTAATCATATGTTTTCCAAATTCTTTCAAAATACTTAAGAAGTTGAAAAGACTCTCTTTTGCCTCCTACCTCTCTCGACTTTGCAACCTGTTCCCTTCTCTCAATCAAAATTTTCTCTCAAATTGCTACTGGTGCTCTAAGTCAATCAAAATGTCTCAGACATCATCTTCAACCAAGGTGACTTCATCATCCTCATCATCTTCATCATCTGACCAAGACTCTAGAGCAATCACCACATGCATAGAATCTGAAGTTCTTGAAGTCACTCCTCTCAGAGAGATGGCAACTGACCCCGCCAAAGTCAAAAAGCTGAGAACTAGACATGCAGGAAGAGCTCAAGCTGCACCCTCTGGTAATCCTTCTCATCCTTCTTCTTCTGTACCAAATAGAGAAGGATCAGTTCAAGTTCATCAAGCTATTGCTAGGCTTGTTACTAGTATACTAAGCGGAAACCAACCTGTACCGGGGATTTCTGTCCCTTTAAATCAATCAGGAAGCCCAAATGTGGACGTCTCTGAGAATGTAGATGTCTCTGAGAATGTTGTGACACAAAATGACAACATTCAGAACCCTTCAGAAATAACTGTTGATCCACCTATCATTGATGTGGATGAGGATTACTCAGATAATGATCTGATTGCCAATGTAAACCCTAGCATAGCTAGGAGATTGATGAAAAGAAAGGGTAATCAGAATGATGCAAAATGTGTGTCCAAAGATAAACCTGCTGTTAAGAAATCCAAGGCTGAAGGCAAGGCTGGGGTAGAATCTGTGAAAACTGGTCATTCCAAAGGGAAGGTGAAAGCCCAGGTGCATACTGATAGACAACCAATTTCAAAGAAGAGAAAAGAACCTGAATATTCTAATTCTGATGAGGAATCAGAGTTTGAGATTGATGCTGAAGAAATTCCTATCAGAAGGAAGCTCCCCTCCAACAAAATTGCTAGAGTTCCTGAAGTCCCAACAGACAACATCTCTTTTCATCATCCTGACAATGCAAACAGATGGAAGTATGTTTGCTTAAAGAGAATAGCTTTAGAAAGAGAGCTAAACAATGATGCCATGGAGTGCAAAGACATCATGGACCTGATCAAGAATGCTGGACTGATGAAGACAGTGATAAAATTTAACAAGTGTTATGAAAATTTGGTCAAGGAGTTCATAGTTAACTTGTCTAATGATTGTGCTGATGGAAGGTCAGCTGACTTTGAAAGTTTTTTTGTTAGAGGAAGAAGGGTTAATTTCTCTCCATCAGAAATTAACAAATTTCTTGGAAGAACAAATGAGGATTGTCCTGATCTGGAAGTCACTGACAATGAAGTTTGTCAAACCATCACTACAAGGCAAGTGAAGTGCTGGCCCTTGAAAGGCAAGCTGAATGCCAGCAAACTTAGCATTAAAATTTGCCATCCTGCACAAGATTGGTGCAGCCAACTGGGTGCCTACAAACCATAAATCAACTATCTCCACAGGACTGGGGAGATTTATTTATGCTGTGGGAACCAAGACTGCTTTTGACTATGGCAGGTATATTTTTGAACAAACTTTAAAACATGCTGGTAGTTATGCTGTCAAAGGACCAATTGCCTTTCCCTCCCTCCTTTATGGAATTATCCTTGCACAATACCCTGATATCCTGGTGGCAAGAGATACAGCTTGCAAAAGAGCTCCTGCCCTTGGGTTGCACTACAAACTGTTTCAGGGATCTCATGCTCCTGATATTGTCATAACATCAGCTGAGACATCGTCTGTGAAGACCTAGTCCAAGACATATGATGTCATAGTTGTATTAAAAGAGACCTGCAAAGAGCTGGAAGCTAGGAAAAAGACCCTAGAAATCCTAATTGCCAGGTTAGAAAAGGAGGAAGCTGAAGGAAACAGAAGGGAAGAGGGTGTAGAAGCTGAAGGTCATCTCAATACTGAAGAAACTAGCTCCTCTGAGTCTGATGACAGTGCTTAAAGGTTGGTTACTGTTTGGTGGAGTTGTTGATTGGTGGTGGTGATGCTGGTCCCTGATGGAGTTTGGAAGTGTGTTCAGTTTTTTGTTGCTGCTCTTATTATTTTTTCTGGATGACTGTATAATTTTTATGAACATGTATCTTTGGTCCATTTGTGGCTAAAGAGGGGGAGATATATTGTGTTACTTTATTTGACATTCCATTTTTCTGCAGTCATATTTATTCTGCTGCTATCTATCTGATTGCTTAGGGGCTTTAGCCAAAAATCTGCCAAAGGGGGAGTTTGTAGTTGTTTATGTATTGGCATGCATTTTTGGTAAAACCAGGTGTACGAATGTCATGACTGATGTCATAACATTCTAGTTTATTAGGTACCTTTGCAGAAAAATATTGTCATACAGGTACAGATGTTTATGAGTGTGTATCTGAGCATTTTGCAAAATGATCACATTTACCAAAATCAGTAAACAGGAATTCAGATGTCATAACAAATGTTAAGACATCCTGTTCTGAACTAACAGGTTTGCAGTTTGGTTAATTCTGAGTTTTTTCAGGAAAATGACTCAGTCTTTCCAGAACAGAATCCTGCGTTTTCTTTGGGTTAACCTAGCTCAACCCTAACCTGGTTGATAAAGTCCTGTGACCTAGTCTTAAGGTCAAATGGAATTAACCCTAGCTTTTTGGGGAAACCCTAACTGAAGATGCAGCTGCTATATATTCAACAGAGCTGCTGTTTTGAAACGAATCCCTTGTTGACAGAAGATCATTTAGAAGCTGTATAGTTTTAACTATTGTAATCCAAGCAATTATCATTGTGATAAGTGACTTGGAATAGGTTTTTAATTGTAAGAGTTGTGTAGCACTCAAAGCTTTGAAGCAAGAGTGTTTGTATGTCTCTTGACTAAAGCTATGAAGTAGAGTCAAGTTAGGTGTGTGTATCACTCAAAGCTGTGAAGCAAGAGTGGTTGGGTTGCTTGATTAAAAAGCTGTGAAGCTTAATCAAGTGTATGTTTTTGAAGAGTGTCTTCATCAATTCATTAGTCAAATTGTTTTATGTATCACTGCTGTGATTGAGGGGGAGTGAGTAGGAACTCAGGTTTAAGTTGTACTTAGATTGAAATTGCATTGGGTAGGTCTTAAGTGAAGGAGATAAACTAGTTGGTTTATTCCTGAATTAACATCTCTTATAGTGGATTTCCTCCCTGGCTTGGTAGCCCCCAGAGTAGGTGTTGTTGCACACTGAACTAGGTAAACAATTGACTGTGTTCTTTACTGTTTTTGTATTTACTGTCTTATAGAAAGTCAGATACGGTGTAACAACATTGAACGTGACATTGAGTATCTGCAGCCAGAATTTCAATTTTTGTTACTCCAATGAATGGTAGCATTGTCATTATGGAAGGTAGTCTGATGTTGAGATTTCTATTACTCCAATGGATTGTAGCCTTGTCATTATGGAAGGGAGTCTATTGTCGAGATTTTTGTTATTCCAATGGATGGTAACCTTGTTATTATGGAAGGAAGTCTTTTGTTGAGATTTCTGTTACTCCAATGGATTGTAGCCTTGTCATTATGGAAGAGAGTCTGTTGTCGAGATTTTTGTTATTCCAATGGATGGTAAACTTGTCATTATGGAAGGTAGTCTTTTGTCAAGATTTTTGTTATTCCAATGGATGGTAGCCTTCTCATTATGGAAGGTAGTTTTTTGTCGAGATTTTTGTTACTCCAATCGATGGTACCCTTTTCATTATGGAAGGTAGTATGTTGTCGATATTTTTGTTACTCTAATGAATGGTAGCCTTGTAATTATGGAAGGTAGTGTTTCGTCGAGATTTTTGTTATTCTAATGGATGGTAGCCTTTTCATTATGGAAGGGAGTCTGTTGTCGAGATTTTTGTTATTCCAATGGATGGTAACCTTGTTATTATGGAAGGTAGTCTTTTGTCGAGATTTTTGTTACTCCAATGGAAGGTAGCCTTGTCATTATTGAAGGTAGTCTATTGTCGATATCTCTATTACTCCAATGGATGATAGCCTTGTCATTTTGAAAGGTAGTCTGTTGTTCATATTTTTGTTACTTCAATGGATGATAGCATTGTCATTATGGAAGGTACTCTATTGTCGAGATATTGGTTATTCCAATGGATAGTAGCCTTGTCATTATTGAAGGTAGTCTGTTGTCGAGATTTTTGTTACTCTAATAGATGGTAGCCTTGTCATTGTGGAAGGTTGTCTGTCGTTGAGATTTCTGTTACTCCAATGGATGGTAGCCTGGTCATTATGGAAGGTAGTTTGTCGTTGGGATTTCTATTACTCTAATGGATTGTAGCCTTGTCATTATGGAAGTTAGTCTGTTGTCGAGAATTTTTTATTCCATTGGATGGTAGCCTTGTCATTATGGAAGGTAGTCTGTTGTCGAGATATTTGTTATTCCAATGGATGGTAACCTTGTCATTATGGAAGGTAGTCTTTTGTCGAGATTTTTGTTATTCCAATGGATGGTAGCCTTTTCATTATGGAAGGTAGTTTTTTCTCGAGATTTTTGTTACTCTAATGGATGGTAGCCTTGTCATTTTGAACGGTAGTCTGCTGTATAGAATTTTTTTACCCCAAAGGATGGAGCCTTGTCATTATGGAAGGTAGTATGTTGTCGATATTTTTGTTACTCCAATGAATGGTAGCCTTGTCATTATGGAAGGTAGTCTGTTGTCGAAATTTTTGTTACTCCAATGGAAGGTAGCCTTGTCATTATTGAAGGTAGTCTGTTGTCGATATCTCTATTACTCCAATGGATGATAGCCTTGTCATTATGTATGGTAGTCTGTTGTTCATATTTTTGTCACTCCAATGTATGGTAGCCTTGTCATTATTGAAGGTAGTTTATTTTCAATATTTTTGTTATTCCACTGGATGATAGACTTGTCATTATGGAAGGTAGTTGTTCGTTGAGATTTCTGTTACTTTAATGGATGGTAGCCTTGTCATTAGGAAAGGTAGTTTGTTGTTCAAATTTTTGTTACTTGAATGGATGATAGCCTTGTCATTATGGAAGGTACTCCATTGTTGAAGGTAGTTTGTTGTCTAGATTTTTGATACTCCAATGGATGGTAGCCTTGTAATTATGGAAGGTGGTCTGTTGTCGAGATTTTTGTTACTCTAATAGATGGTAGCCTTGTCATTATGGAAGGTAGTTTGTCGTTGAGATTTCTGTTACTCCAATGGATTGTAGCTTTGTCATTATGGAAGCTAGTTAGTTGTTCAGATTTTTGTTACTCCAATGAATGGTAGCCTTGTCATTATGGAAGGTAGTCTATTGTCGAAATTTTTTTTATTCCATTGGATGGTAGCCTTGTCATTATGGAAGTTAGTCTATTGTCGATATTTTTGTTATTCTAATGGATGGTAACCTTGACATTATGGAAGGTAGTCTTTTGCCGAGATTTTTATTACTCCAATGGATGGTAGCCTTGGCATTATTGAAGGTAGTCTATTGTCGAGCTTTTTGATACTCCATTGTATGGTAGCCTTGTCATTATTGAAGGTATTCTATTTTCGATATTTTTGATACTCCAATGGATGGTAGCCTTGTAATTATGGAAGGTGGTCTGTTGTCGAGATTTTTTTACTCTAATAGATAGTAGCCTTGTCATTGTGGAAGGTAGTCTGTCGTTGAGATTTTTGTTACTACAATGAATTGTAGCCTTGTCATTATGGAAGGTAGTCTGATGTCGAGATATTTGTTATTCCAATGGATGGTAACCTTGTCATTATGGAAGGTAGTCGTTTGTCGAGAATTTTTTTATTCCAATGGATGGTAGCCTTCTCATTATGGAAGGTAGTTTTTTGTCGAGATTTTTGTTACTCCAGTGGATGGTAGCCTTGTCATTATAAAAGGTAGTCTGTTGTCGAGATTTTTGTTACACCAATGGATGTAGCCTTTTCATTATGGAAGGTAGTCTGTTGTTGATATTTTGATACTCCAATGGGAGGTAGCCTTGTGATTATGGAAGGTAGTCTATTGTCGATATTTTTGTTTCTCCAATGGATGGTAGCCTTGTCATTATTGAAGGTAGTCTGTCGTTGAGATTTCTATTACTCTATTGGATTGTAGCCTTGTCATTATGGAAGGTAGTCTGTTGTTCAAATTTTTGTTACTCCAATGGATTGTAGCCTTGTCATTATGGAAGGTAGTTTGTTGTCGAGATATTTGTTATTCCAATGGATGGTAGCCTTGTCATTATGGAAGGTAGTTTTTTATCGAGATTTTTGTTACTCTAATGGATGGTAGCCTTGTCATTTTGAACGGTAGTCTGCTGTTAAGATTTTTTTTACCCCAAAGGATGTAGCCTTGTCATTATGGAAGGTAGTATGTTGTCGATATTTTTGTTACTCCAATGAATGGTAGCCTTGTCATTATGGAAGGTAGTCTGTTGTCGAAATTTTTGTTACTCCAATGGATGGTAGCATTGTAATTATTGAAGGTAGTCTTTTGTCGATATCTATGTTACTCCAATGGATGATAGCCTTGTCAGTATGCAAGGTAGTCTGTTGTTCACATTTTTGATACTCCAATGGATGGTAGCCTTGTCATTATGCAAGGTAGTCTGTTGTTCGGATTTTTGTTACTCCAATGGATGGTAGCCTTGTCATTATGGAAGGTAGTCTATTGTCGAGATTTTTGTTATTCCAATGGATGGTATCCTTGTCATATTGGTAGGTAGTCGGTCGTTGAGATTTCTGTTACTTTAATGGATGGTAGTCTTGTCATTATGGAAGGTAGTCTGTTATTCATGTTTTTGTTACTCCAATGGATGATAGCCTTGTCATTACGCAAGGTAGTCTGTTGTTCGGATGTTTGTTACTCCAGTGGATGGTAGCCTTGTCATTATGGAAGGTAGTCTATTGTCGAGATGTTTGTTATTCCAATGGATGGTAGCCTTGTCATTATGGTAGGTAGTCTGTCATTGAGATTTCTGTTACTCCAATGGATGGTAGTCTTGTCATTATGGAAGGTAGCCTATTGTTCAGATTTTTGTTACTCGAATGGATGATAGCCTTGTCATTATGGAAGTTAGTCTGTTGTCAAAAATTTTGATACTCCAATTGGAGGTAGCTTTATGATTATGGAAGGTAGTCTATTGTCGATATTTTTGTTACTCCAATGGATGGTAGCCTTGTCATTATTGAAGGTAGTCTATCGTTGATATTTCTATTACTGTAATGGATTATAGCCTTGTCATTATGGAAGGTAGTTTGTTGTTCGGATTTTTGTTACTCCAATGGATTGTAGCCTTGTCATTATGGAAGGTAGTTTGTTGTCGAGATATTTGTTATTCCAATGGATGGTAACCTTGTCATTATGGAAGGTAGTCTTTTGTCGAGATTTTTGTTATTCCAATGGATGGTAGCCTTGTCATAATGGAAGGTAGTTTTTTCTCGAGATTTTTGTTACTCCAATGGATGGTAGCCTTGTCATTATGAACGGTAGTCTGCTGTCGAGATTTTTTTTACCCCGAAGGATGTAGCCTTGTCATTATGGAAGGTAGTATGTTGTCGATATTTTTGTTACTCCAATGAATGGTAGCCTTGTCATTATGGAAGGTAGTCTGTTGTCGAAATTTTTGTTACTCCAATGGATGCTAGCATTGTCATTATTGAAGGTAGTCTTTTGTCGATATCTATGTTACTCCAATGGATGATAGCCTTGTCAGTATGCAAGGTAGTCTGTTGTTCACATTTTTGTTACTCCAATGGATGGTAGCCTTGTTATTATTGAAGGTAGTCTGTCGTTGAGATTTCTATTACTCTATTGGATTGTAGCCTTGTCATTATGGAAGGTAGTCTGTTGTTCAAATTTTTGTTACTCCAATGGATTGTAGCCTTGTCATTATGGAAGGTAGTTTGTTGTCGAGATATTTGTTATTCCAATGGATGGTAGCCTTGTCATTATGGAAGGTAGTTTTTTATCGAGATTTTTGTTACTCTAATGGATGGTAGCCTTGTCATTTTGAACGGTAGTCTGCTGTCAAGATTTTTTTTACCCCAAAGGATGTAGCCTTGTCATTATGGAAGGTAGTATGTTGTCGATATTTTTGTTACTCCAATGAATGGTAGCCTTGTCATTATGGAAGGTAGTCTGTTGTCGAAATTCTTGTTACTCCAATGGATGGTAGCATTGTAATTATTGAAGGTAGTCTTTTGTCGATATCTATGTTACTCCAATGGATGATAGCCTTGTCAGTATGCAAGGTAGTCTGTTGTTCACATTTTTGATACTCCAATGGATGGTAGCCTTGTCATTATGCAAGGTAGTCTGTTGTTCGGATTTTTGTTACTCCAATGGATGGTAGCCTTGTCATTATGGAAGGTAGTCTATTGTCGAGATTTTTGTTATTCCAATGGATGGTATCCTTGTCATATTGGTAGGTAGTCGGTCGTTGAGATTTCTGTTACTCTAATGGATGGTAGTCTTGTCATTATGGAAGGTAGTCTGTTATTCATATTTTTGTTACTCCAATGGATGATAGCCTTGTCATTACGCAAGGTAGTCTGTTGTTCGGATGTTTGTTACTCCAGTGGATGGTAGCCTTGTCATTATGGAAGGTAGTCTATTGTCGAGATTTTTGTTATTCCAATGGATGGTAGCCTTGTCATTATGGTAGGTAGTCTGTCATTGAGATTTCTGTTACTCCAATGGATGGTAGTCTTGTCATTATGGAAGGTAGCCTATTGTTCAGATTTTTGTTACTCGAATGGATGATAGCCTTGTCATTATGGAAGTTAGTCTGTTGTCAAAAATTTTGATACTCCAATTGGAGGTAGCTTTATGATTATGGAAGGTAGTCTATTGTCGATATTTTTGTTACTCCAATGGATGGTAGCCTTGTCATTATTGAAGGTAGTCTATCGTTGATATTTCTATTACTGTAATGGATTATAGCCTTGTCATTATGGAAGGTAGTTTGTTGTTCGGATTTTTGTTACTCCAATGGATTGTAGCCTTGTCATTATGGAAGGTAGTTTGTTGTCGAGATATTTGTTATTCCAATGGATGGTAACCTTGTCATTATGGAAGGTAGTCTTTTGTCGAGATTTTTGTTATTCCAATGGATGGTAGCCTTGTCATAATGGAAGGTAGTTTTTTCTCGTGATTTTTGTTACTCCAATGGATGGTAGCCTTGTCATTATGAACGGTAGTCTGCTGTCGAGATTTTTTTTACCCCGAAGGATGTAGCCTTGTCATTATGGAAGGTAGTATGTTGTCGATATTTTTGTTACTCCAATGAATGGTAGCCTTGTCATTATGGAAGGTAGTCTGTTGTCGAAATTTTTGTTACTCCAATGGATGCTAGCATTGTCATTATTGAAGGTAGTCTTTTGTCGATATCTATGTTACTCCAATGGATGATAGCCTTGTCAGTATGCAAGGTAGTCTGTTGTTCACATTTTTGTTACTCCAATGGATGGTAGCCTTGTCATTATGGAAGGTAGTCTATTGTCGAGATTTTTGTTATTCCAATGGATGGTAGCCTTGTCATTATGAAAGGTAGTCGATCGTTGAGATTTATGTTACTCCAATGGATGATAGCCTTGTCATTATGAAAGGTAGTCTGTTGTTCAGATTTTTGTTACTTCAATGGATGATAGCCTTATCATTATGGAAGGTACTCTATTGTCGAGATTTTGGTTATTCAAATGGATGGTAGCTTTGTCATTATGGAAGGTAGTCTGTTGTCGATATTTTTGTTAGTCCAATAGATGGAAGCCTTGTCATTATGGAAGGTATTATGTCCTTGTGATTTCTGTTACTCCAATGGATTGTAGCCTTGTCATTATGTTGTTCAGATTTTTGTTACTCCAATGGATGCTAGCCTTGTCATTATGGAAGGTAGTTTGTTGTCGAAATTTTTTTTATACCATTGGATGGTAGCCTTGTCATTATGGAAGGTAGTATGTTGTCGAGATTTTTGATATTCCAATGGATGGTAACCTTTTCATTATGGAAGGTAGTCTTTTGTCGAGATTTTTGTTACTCCAATGGATGGTAGCCTTGTCATTATTGAAGTTAGTCTGTTGTCGATATATTTGTTAATCTAATGAAAGGTAGCCTTGTCATTATGGAAGGTAGTCTATCGTTGAGATTTCTATTACTGCAATGCATGATAGCCTTGTCATTATGCAAGGTAGTCTGTTGTTTGGATTTTTGTTACTCCAATGGATGGTAGCCTTGTCATTATGGAAGGTAGTCTATTGTCGAGATTTTTGTTATTCCAATGGATGGTATCCTTGTCATATTGGTAGGTAGTCGGTCGTTGATATTTCTGTTACTCCAATGGATGGTAGTCTTGTCATTATGGAAGGTAGTCTGTTACTCATATTTTTGTTACTCC
This sequence comes from Vicia faba, assembly GCA_948472305.1. Taxonomy (NCBI): domain Eukaryota; kingdom Viridiplantae; phylum Streptophyta; class Magnoliopsida; order Fabales; family Fabaceae; genus Vicia; species Vicia faba. The sequence continues at coordinate 561,833,820 of OX451739.1, forward strand.
AATGGATGATAGCCTTGTCATTATGCAAGGTAGTCTGTTGTTCGGATGTTTGTTACTCCAGTGGATGGTAGCCTTGTCATTATGGAAGGTAGTCTATTGTCGAGATTTTTGTTATTCCAATGGATGGTAGCCTTGTCATTATGGTAGGTAGTCTGTCATTGAGATTTTTTTTACTCCAATGGATGGTAGTCTTGTCATTACGGAAGGTAGTCTATTGTTCAGATTTTTGTTACTCGAATGGATGATAGCCTTGTCATTATAGAAGTTAGTCTGTTGTCAAAAATTTTGATACTCCAATTGGAGGTAGCTTTATGATTATGGAAGGTAGTCTATTGTCGATATTTTTGTTACTCCAATGGATGGTAGCCTTGTCATTATTGAAGGTAGTCTATCGTTGAGATTTCTATTACTGTAATGGATTGTAGCTTTGTCATTATGGAAGGTAGTTTGTTGTTCGGATTTTTGTTACTCCAATGGATTGTAGCCTTGTCATTATGGAAGGTAGTCTATTGTCGAGATATTTGTTATTCCAATGGATGGTAACCTTGTCATTATGGAAGGTAGTCTTTTGTCGAGATTTTTGTTATTCCAATGGATGGTAGCCTTGTCATAATGGAAGGTAGTTTTTTCTCGAGATTTTTGTTACTCCAATGGATGGTAGCCTTGTCATTATGAACAGTAGTCTGCTGTCGAGATTTTTTTTACCCCAAAGGATGTAGCCTTGTCATTATGGAAGGTAGTATGTTGTCGATATTTTTGTTACTCCAATGAATGGTAGCCTTGTCATTATGGAAGGTAGTCCGTTGTCGAAATTTTTGTTACTCCAATGGATGGTAGCATTGTCATTATTGAAGGTAGTCTTTTGTCGATATCTATGTTACTCCAATGGATGATAGCCTTGTCAGTATGCAAGGTAGTCTATTGTTCACATTTTTGTTACTCCAATGGATGGTAGCCTTGTCATTATTGAAGGTAGTCTATTGTCGATATTTTTGTTATTCCAATGGATGGTAGCCTTGTCATTATGAAAGGTAGTCGATCGTTGAGATTTATGTTACTCCAATGGATGATAGCCTTGTCATTATGAAAGGTAGTCTGTTGTTCAGATTTTTGTTACTTCAATGGATGATAGCCTTATCATTATGGAAGGTACTCTATTGTCGAGATTTTGGTTATTCAAATGGATGGTAGCTTTGTCATTATGGAAGGTAGTCTGTTGTCGAAAATTTTGATACTCCAATGGGTGGTAACCTTGTGATTATAGAAGGTAGTCTGTTGTCGATATTTTTGTTAGTCCAATAGATGGTAGCCTTGTCATTATGGAAGGTATTATGTCCATGTGATTTCTGTTACTCCAATGGATTGTAGCCTTGTCATTATGAAAGGTAGTATGTTGTTCAGATTTTTGTTACTCCAATGGATGCTAGCCTTGTCATTATGGAAGGTAGTCTGTTGTCGAAATTTTTTTTATACCATTGGATGGTAGCCTTGTCATTATGGAAGGTAGTATGTTGTCGAGATTTTTGATATTCCAATGGATGGTAACCTTTTGATTATGGAAGGTAGTCTTTTGTCGAGATTTTTGTTACTCCAATGGATGGTAGCCTTGTCATTATTGAAGTTAGTCTGTTGTCGATATATTTGTTAATCTAATGAATGGTAGCCTTGTCATTATGGAAGGTAGTATGTCGTTGAGATTTATGTTACTGCAATGCATGATAGCCTTGTCATTATGCAAGGTAGTCTGTTGTTCGGATTTTTGTTACTCCAATGGATGGTAGCCTTGTCATTATGGAAGGTAGTCTATTGTCGAGATTTTTGTTATTCCAATGGATGGTATCCTTGTCATATTGGTAGGTAGTCGGTCGTTGAGATTTCTGTTACTCCAATGGATGGTAGTCTTGTCATTATGGAAGGTAGTCTGTTATTCATATTTTTGTTACTCCAATGGATGATAGCCTTGTCATTATGCAAGGTAGTCTGTTGTTCGGATGTTTGTTACTCCAGTGGATGGTAGCCTTGTCATTATGGAAGGTAGTCTATTGTCGAGATTTTTGTTATTCCAATGGATCGTAGCCTTGTCATTATGGTAGGTAGTCTATCATTGAGATTTTTGTTACTCCAATGGATGGTAGTCTTGTCATTATGGAAGGTAGTCTATTGTTCAGATTTTTGTTACTCGAATGGACGATAGCCTTGTCATTATGGAAGGTAGTCTGTTGTCAAAAATTTTGATACTCCAATGGGAGGTAGCCTTATGATTATTGAAGGTAGTCTATTGTCGATATGTTTGTTACTCCAATGGATGGTAGCCTTGTCATTATTGAAGGTAGTCTATCGTTGAGATTTCTATTACTGTAATGGATTGTAGCCTTGTCATTATGGAAGGTAGTTTGTTGTTCGGATTTTTGTTACTCCAATGGATTGTAGCCTTGTCATTATGGAAGGTAGTCTGTTGTCGAGATATTTGTTATTCCAATGGATGGTAACCTTGTCATTATGGAAGGTAGTCTTTTGTCGAGATTTTTGTTATTCCAATGGATGGTAGCCTTGTCATAATGGAAGGTAGTTTTTTCTCGAGATTTTTGTTACTCCAATGGATGGTAGCCTTGTCATTATGAACGGTAGTCTGCTGTCGAGATTTTTTTTACCCCAAAGGATGTAGCCTTGTCATTATGGAAGGTAGTCTGTTGTCGATATTTTTGTTACTCCAATGAATGGCAGCCTTGTCATTATGGAAGGTAGTCTGTTGTCGAAATTTTTGTTACTCCAATGGATGGTAGCATTGTCATTATTGAAGGTAGTCTTTTGTCGATATCTTTGTTACTCCAATGGATGATAGCCTTGTCAGTATGCAAGGTAGTCTGTTGTTCACATTTTTGTTACTCCAATGGATGGTAGCCTTGTCATTATGGAAGGTAGTCTATTGTCGATATTTTTGTTATTCCAATGGATGGTAGCCTCGTCATTATGAAAGGTAGTCGATTGTTGAGATTTATGTTACTCCAATGGATGATAGCCTTGTCATTATGAAAGGTAGTATGTTGTTCAGATTTTTGTTACTTCAATGGATGATAGCCTTATCATTATGGAAGGTACTCTATTTTCGAGATTTTGGTTATTCAAATGGATGGTAGCTTTGTCATTATGGAAGGTAGTCTGTTGTCGAGATTTTTGATACTCCAATGGATGGTAGCCTTGTAATTATGGAAGGTAGTCTGATGTCGTGATTTTTGTTACTCCAATAGATGGTAGCCTTGTCACTATGGAAGGTATTATGTCGTTGTGATTTCTGTTACTCCAATGGATTGTAGCCTTGTCATTATGGAAGGTAGTATGTTGTTAAGATTTTTGTTACTCCAATGGATGGTAGCCTTGTCATTATGGAAGGTAGTCTGTTGTCGAAATTTTTTTTATACCATTGGATGGTAGCCTTATCATTATGGAAGGTAGTCTGTTGTCGAGATTTTTGTTATTCTAATGGATGGTAACCTTGTCATTATGGAAGGTAATCTTTTGTCGAGATTTTCGTTACTCCAATGGATGGTAGCCTTGTCATTATTGAAGGTAGTCTGTTGTCGATATATTTGTTAATCCAATAAATGGTAGCCTTGTCATTATGGAAGGTAGTCTGTTGTTGAGATTTCTGTTACCCCAATGCATGATAGCCTTTTCATTATGCAAGGTAGTCCGTTGTTCGGATTTTTGTTACTCCAATGGATTGTAGCCTTGGCATTATGGAAGGTAGTCTATTGTCGAGATATTTGTTATTCCAATGGATGGTAACCTTGTCATTATGGAAGGTAGTCTTTTGTCGAGATTTTTGCTATTCCAACGGATGGTAGCCTTGTCATTATGGAAGGTAGTTTTTTCTCGAGATTTTTGTTACTCCAATGGATGGTAGCCTTTTCATTATGAACGATAGTCTGCTGTCGAGATGTTTTTAACCCCAAAGGATGTAGCTTTGTCATTATGGAAGGTAGTTTGTTGTCGATATTTTTGTTACTCCAATGAATGGCAGCCTTGTCATTATGGAAGGTAGTCTGTTGTCGAGATTTTTGTTACTCCAATGGATGGTAGCATTGTCATTATTGAAGGTAGTCCTTTGTCGATATCTCTGTTACTCCAATGGATGATAGCCTTGTCAGTATGCAAGGTAGTCTGTTGTTCACATTTTTGTAACTCCAATGGATGGTAGCCTTGTCATTAAGGAAGGTAGTCTATTGTCAAGATTTTTGTTATTCCAATAGATGGTAGCCTCGTCATTATGAAAGGTAGTCGATCGTTGAGATTTATGTTACTCCAATGGATGGTAGCCTTGTCATTATGAAAGGTAGTATGTTGTTCAGATTTTTGTTACTTCAATGGATGATAGCCTTATCATTATGGAAGGTACTCCATTGTCGAGATTTTGGTTATTCAAATGGATGGTAGCTTTGTCATTATGGAAGGTAGTCTGTTGTCGAGATTTTTGATACTCCAATGGATGGTAGCCTTGTAATTATGGAAGGTAGTTTGATGTCGAGATTTTTGTTAATCCAATAGATGGTACCCTTGTCATATGGAAGGTATTATGTCGTTGTGATTTCTGTTACTCCAATGGATTGTAGCCTTGTCATTATGGAAGGTAGTATGTTGTTAAGATTTTTGTTACTCCAATGGATGGTAGCCTTGTCATTATGGAAGGTAGTCTGTTGTCGAAATTAGTTTTATACCATTGGATGGTAGCCTTATCATTATGGAAGGTAGTCTGTTGTCGAGATTTTTGTTATTCTAATGGATGGTAACCTTGTCATTATGGAAGGTAATCTTTTGTCGAGATTTTCGTTACTCCAATGGATGGTAGCCTTGTCATTATTTAAGGTAGTCTGTTGTCGATATATTTGTTAATCCAATGGATGGTAACCTCGTCATTATGAAAGGTAGTCGATCGTTGAGATTTATGTTACTCCAATGGATGATAGCCTTGTCATTATGAAAGGTAGTATGTTGTTCAGATTTTTGTTACTTCAATGGATGATAGCCTTATCATTATGGAAGGTACTCCATTGTCGAGATTTTAGTTATTCAAATGGATGGTAGCTTTGTAATTATGGAAGGTAGTCTGTTGTCCAGATTTTTGATACTCCAATGGATGGTAGCCTTGTAATTATGGAAGGTAGTCTGATGTCGAGATTTTTGTTACTCCAATAGATGGTACCCTTGTCATTATGGAAGGTATTATGTCGTTGTGATTTCTGTTACTCAATTGGATTGTAGCCTTGTCATTATGGAAGGTAGTATGTTGTTCAGATTTTTGTTACTCCAATGGATGGTAGCCTTGTCATTATGGAAGGTAGTCTGTTGTCAAAATTTTTTTTATACCATTGGATGGTAGCCTTGTCATTATGGAAGGTAGTCTGTTGTCGAGATTTTTGTTATTCTAATGGATGGTAACCTTGTCATTATGGAAGGTAGTCTTTTTTTTGAGATTTTTGTTACTCCAATGGATGGTAGCCTTTTCATTATTGAAGGTAGTCTGTTGTCGATATATTTGTTAATCCAATGAATGGTAGCCTTGTCATTATGGAAGGTAGTCTGTCGTGGAGATTTCTGTTACTCCAATGCATGATAGCGTTGTCATTATGCAAGGTAGTATGTTGTTCGGATTTTTGTTACTCCAATGGATTGTAGCCTTGTCATTATGGAAGGTACTCTATTGTCGAGATATTTGTAATTCCAATGGATGGTAACCTTGTCATTATGGAAGGTAGTCTTTTGTCGAGATTTTTTTTATTCAAATGGATGGTAGCCTTGTCATTATGGAAGGTAGTTTTTTCTCGAGATTTTTGTTACTCCAATGGATGGTAGCCTTGTCATTATGAACGGTAGTCTGCTGTCGAGATTTTTTTTACCCCAAAGGATGTAGCCTTGTCATTATGGAAGCTAGTCTGTTGTTGATATTTTTGTTACTCCAATGAATGATAACCTCGTCATTATGGAAGGTAGTCTGTTGTCGAAATTTTTGTTACTCCAATGGATGGTAGCATTGTCATTATTGAAGGTAGTCTTTTGTAGATATCTCTGTTACTCCAATGGATGATAACCTTGTCAGTATGCAAGGTAGTCTGTTGTTCAGATTTTTGTTACTCCAAGGGATGGTAGCCTTGTCATTATGAAGGTAGTCTGTTGTCAAAATTTTTTTTATACCATTGGATGGTAACCTTGTCATTATGGAAGGTAGTCTTTTTTTTGAGATTTTTGTTACTCCAATGGATGGTAGCCTTTTCATTATTGAAGGTAGTCTGTTGTCGATATATTTGTTAATCCAATGAATGGTAGCCTTGTCATTATGGAAGGTAGTCTGTCGTGGAGATTTCTGTTACTCCAATGCATGATAGCGTTGTCATTATGCAAGGTAGTATGTTGTTCGGATTTTTGTTACTCCAATGGATTGTAGCCTTGTCATTATGGAAGGTACTCTATTGTCGAGATATTTGTAATTCCAATGGATGGTAACCTTGTCATTATGGAAGGTAGTCTTTTGTCGAGATTTTTGTTATTCAAATGGATGGTAGCCTTGTCATTATGGAAGGTAGTTTTTTCTCGAGATTTTTGTTACTCCAATGGATGGTAGCCTTGTCATTATGAACGGTAGTCTGCTGTCGAGATTTTTTTTACCCCAAAGGATGTAGCCTTGTCATTATGGAAGGTAGTTTGTTGTTGATATTTTTGTTACTCCAATGAATGATAACCTCGTCATTATGGAAGGTAGTCTGTTGTCGAAATTTTTGTTACTCCAATGGATGGTAGCATTGTCATTATTGAAGGTAGTCTTTTGTAGATATCTCTGTTACTCCAATGGATGATAACCTTGTCAGTATGCAAGGTAGTCTGTTGTTCACATTTTTGTTACTCCAATGGATGGTAGCCTTGTCATTATGGAAGGTAGTCTATTGTCGAGATTTTTGTTATTCCAATGGATGGTAGCCTTGTCATTATGAAAGGTAGTCGATCGTTGAGATTTATGTTACTCCAATGGATGATAGCCTTGTCATTATGAAAGGTAGTATGTTGTTCAGATTTTTATTACTTCAATGGATAATAGCCTTATCGTTATGGAAGGTACTCTATTGTTCGGATTTTTGTTACTCCAATGGATTGTAGCCTTGTCATTATGGAAGGTAGTCTGTTGTCGAGATATTTGTTATTCCAATGGATGGTAACCTTGTCATTATGGAAGGTAGTCTTTTTTCGAGATTTTTGTTATTCCAATGGATGGTAGCCTTGTCATAATGGAAGGTAGTCTGCTGTCGAGATTTTTTTTACCCCAAAGGATGTAGCCTTGTCATTATGGAAGGTAGTCTGTTGTCGATATTTTTGTTACTCCAATGAATGGCAGCCTTGTCATTATGGAAGGTAGTCTGTTGTCGAAATTTTTGTTACTCCAATGGATGGTAGCATTGTCATTATTGAAGGTAGTCTTTTGTCGATATCTCTGTTACTCCAATGGATGATAGCCTTGTCAGTATGCAAGGTAGTCTGTTGTTCACATTTTTGTTACTCCAATGGATGGTAGCCTTGTCATTATGGAAGGTAGTCTATTGTCGATATTTTTGTTATTCCAATGGATGGTAGCCTCGTCATTATGAAAGGTAGTCGATTGTTGAGATTTATGTTACTCCAATGGATGATAGCCTTGTCATTATGAAAGGTAGTATGTTGTTCAGATTTTTGTTACTTCAATGGATGATAGCCTTATCGTTATGGAAGGTACTCTATTGTTCGGATTTTTGTTACTCCAATGGATTGTAGCCTTGTCATTATGGAAGGTAGTCTGTTGTCGAGATATTTGTTATTCCAATGGATGGTAACCTTGTCATTATGGAAGGTAGTCTTTTGTCGAGATTTTTGTTATTCCAATGGATGGTAGCCTTGTTATAATGGAAGGTAGTCTGCTGTCGAGATTTTTTTTACCCCAAAGGATGTAGCCTTGTCATTATGGAAGGTAGTCTGTTGTCGATATTTTTGTTACTCCAATGAATGGCAGCCTTGTCATTATGGAAGGTAATCTGTTGTCGAAATTTTTGTTACTCCAATGGATGGTAGCATTGTCATTATTGAAGGTAGTCTTTTGTCGATATCTCTGTTACTCCAATGGATGATAGCCTTGTCAGTATGCAAGGTAGTCTGTTGTTCACATTTTTGTTACTCCAATGGATGGTAGCCTTATCATTATGGAAGGTAGTCTATTGTAGATATTTTTGTTATTCCAATGGATGGTAGCCTTGTCATTATGGAAGGTAGTCTATTGTCGAGATTTTTGTTATTCCAATGGATGGTAGCCTTGTCATTATGAAAGGTAGTCGATCGTTGAGATTTATGTTACTCCAATGGATGATAGCCTTGTCATTATGAAAGGTAGTATGTTGTTCAGATTTTTATTACTTCAATGGATAATAGCCTTATCGTTATGGAAGGTACTCTATTGTTCGGATTTTTGTTACTCCAATGGATTGTAGCCTTGTCATTATGGAAGGTAGTCTGTTGTCGAGATATTTGTTATTCCAATGGATGGTAACCTTGTCATTATGGAAGGTAGTCTTTTTTCGAGATTTTTGTTATTCCAATGGATGGTAGCCTTGTCATAATGGAAGGTAGTCTGCTGTCGAGATTTTTTTTACCCCAAAGGATGTAGCCTTGTCATTATGGAAGGTAGTCTGTTGTCGATATTTTTGTTACTCCAATGAATGGCAGCCTTGTCATTATGGAAGGTAGTCTGTTGTCGAAATTTTTGTTACTCCAATGGATGGTAGCATTGTCATTATTGAAGGTAGTCTTTTGTCGATATCTCTGTTACTCCAATGGATGATAGCCTTGTCAGTATGCAAGGTAGTCTGTTGTTCACATTTTTGTTACTCCAATGGATGGTAGCCTTGTCATTATGGAAGGTAGTCTATTGTCGATATTTTTGTTATTCCAATGGATGGTAGCCTCGTCATTATGAAAGGTAGTCGATTGTTGAGATTTATGTTACTCCAATGGATGATAGCCTTGTCATTATGAAAGGTAGTATGTTGTTCAGATTTTTGTTACTTCAATGGATGATAGCCTTATCGTTATGGAAGGTACTCTATTGTTCGGATTTTTGTTACTCCAATGGATTGTAGCCTTGTCATTATGGAAGGTAGTCTGTTGTCGAGATATTTGTTATTCCAATGGATGGTAACCTTGTCATTATGGAAGGTAGTCTTTTGTCGAGATTTTTGTTATTCCAATGGATGGTAGCCTTGTTATAATGGAAGGTAGTCTGCTGTCGAGATTTTTTTTACCCCAAAGGATGTAGCCTTGTCATTATGGAAGGTAGTCTGTTGTCGATATTTTTGTTACTCCAATGAATGGCAGCCTTGTCATTATGGAAGGTAATCTGTTGTCGAAATTTTTGTTACTCCAATGGATGGTAGCATTGTCATTATTGAAGGTAGTCTTTTGTCGATATCTCTGTTACTCCAATGGATGATAGCCTTGTCAGTATGCAAGGTAGTCTGTTGTTCACATTTTTGTTACTCCAATGGATGGTAGCCTTATCATTATGGAAGGTAGTCTATTGTAGATATTTTTGTTATTCCAATGGATGGTAGCCTCGCCATTATGAAAGGTAGTCAATTGTTGAGATTTATGTTACTCCAATGGATGATAGCCTTGTCATTATGAAAGGTAGTATGTTGTTCAGATTTTTGTTACTTCAATGGATGATAGCCTTATCATTATGGAAGGTACTCTATTGAAGACATTTTGGTTATTCAAATGGATGGTAGCTTTGTCATTATGGAAGGTAGTATGTTGTCGAGATTTTTGATACTCCAATGGATGGTAGCCTTGTAATTATGGAAGGTAGTCTGATGTCGAGATTTTTGTTACTCCAATAGATGGTAGCCTTGTCACTATGGAAGGTATTATGTCGTTGTGATTTCTGTTACTCCAATAGATTGTAGCCTTGTCATTATGGAAGGTAGTATGTTGTTAAGATTTTTGTTAATCCAATGGATGGTAGCCTTGTCATTATGGAAGGTAGTCTGTTGTCGAAATTTTTTTTATACCATTGGATGGTAGCCTTATCATTATGGAAGGTAGTCTGTTGTCGAGATTTTTGTTATTCTAATGGATGGTAACCTTGTCATTATGGAAGGTAATCTTTTGTCGAGATTTTTGTTACTCGAATGGATGGTAGCCTTGTCATTATTGAAGGTAGTCTGTTGTCGATATATTTGTTAATCCAATAAATGGTAGGCTTGTCATTATGGAAGGTAGTCTGTTGTTGAGATTTCTGTTACTCCAATGCATGATAGCCTTTTCATTATGCAAGGTAGTCCGTTGTTCGGATTTTTGTTACTCCAATGGATTATAGCCTTGGCATTATGGAAGGTAGTCTATTGTCGAGATATTTGTTATTCCAATGGATGGTAACCTTGTCATTATGGAAGGTAGTCTTTTGTCGAGATTTTTGTTATTCCAATGGATGGTAGCCTCGTCATTATGGAAGGTAGTTTTTTCTCGAGATTTTTGTTACTCCAATGGATGGTAGCCTTTTCATTATGAATGATAGTCTGTTGTCGAGATTATTTTTACCCCAAAGGATGTAGCTTTGTCATTATGGAAGGTAGTCTGTTGTCAATATTTTTGTTACTCCAATGAATGGCAGCCTTGTCATTATGGAAGGTAGTCTGTTGTCGAAATTTTTGTTACTCCAATGGATGGTAGCATTGTCATTATTGAAGGTAGTCTTTTGTCGATATCTCTGTTACTCCAATGGATGATAGCCTTGTCAGTATGCAAGGTAGTCTGTTGTTCACATTTTTGTAACTCCAATGGATGGTAGCCTTGTCATTAAGGAAGGTAGTCTATTGTCAAGATTTTTGTTATTCCAATAGATGGTAGCCTCGTCATTATGAAAGGTAGTCGATCGTTGAGATTTATGTTACTCCAATGGATGATAGCCTTGTCATTATGAAAGGTAGTATGTTGTTCAGATTTTTGTTACTTCAATGGATGATAGCCTTATCATTATGGAAGGTACTCCATTGTCGAGATTTTGGTTATTCAAATGGATGGTAGCTTTATCATTATGGAAGGTAGTCTGTTGTCGAGATTTTTGATACTCCAATGGATGGTAGCCTTGTAATTATGGAAGGTAGTTTGATGTCGAGATTTTTGTTACTCCAATAGATGGTACCCTTGTCATATGGAAGGTATTATGTCGTTGTGATTTCTGTTACTCCAATGGATTGTAGCCTTGTCATTATGGAAGGTAGTATGTTGTTAAGATTTTTGTTACTCCAATGGATGGTAGCCTTGTCATTATGGAAGGTAGTCAGTTGTCGAAATTAGTTTTATACCATTGGATGGTAGCCTTATCATTATGGAAGGTAGTCTGTTGTCGAGATTTTTCTTATTCTAATGGATGGTAACCTTGTCATTATGGAAGGTAATCTTTTGTCGAGATTTTCGTTACTCCAATGGATGGTAGCCTTGTCATTATTTAAGGTAGTCTGTTGTCGATATATTTGTTAATCCAATGGATGGTAACCTCGTCATTATGAAAGGTAGTCGATCGTTGAGATTTATGTTACTCCAATGGATGATAGCCTTGTCATTATGAAAGGTAGTATGTTGTTCATATTTTTGTTACTTCAATGGATGATAGCCTTATCATTATGGAAGGTACTCCATTGTCGAGATTTTTGTTTTTCAAATGGGTGGTAGCTTTGTCATTATGGAAGGTAGTCTGTTGTCGAGATTTTTGATACTCCAATGGATGGTAGCCTTGTAATTATGGAAGGTAGTCTGATGTCGAGATTTTTGTTACTCCAATAGATGGTACCCTTGTCATTATGGAAGGTATTATGTCGTTGTGATTTCTGTTACTCAATTGGATTGTAGCCTTGTCATTATGGAAGGTAGTATGTTGTTCAGATTTTTGTTACTCCAATGGATGGTAGCCTTGTCATTATGGAAGGTAGTCTCTTGTCAAAATTTTTTTTATACCATTGGATGGTAGCCTTGTCATTATGGAAGGTAGTCTGTTGTCGAGATTTTTGTTATTCTAATGGATGGTAACCTTGTCATTATGGAAGGTAGTCTTTTTTTTGAGATTTTTGTTACTCCAATGGATGGTAGCCTTTTCATTATTGAAGGTAGTCTGTTGTCGATATATTTGTTAATCCAATGAATGGTAGCCTTGTCATTATGGAAAGTAGTCTGTCGTGGAGATTTCTGTTACTCCAATGCATGATAGCGTTGTCATTATGCAAGGTAGTATGTTGTTCGGATTTTTGTTACTCCAATGGATTGTAGCCTTGTCATTATGGAAGGTACTCTATTGTCGAGATATTTGTAATTCCAATGGATGGTAACCTTGTCATTATGGAAGGTAGTCTTTTGTCGAGATTTTTGTTATTCAAATGGATGGTAGCCTTGTCATTATGGAAGGTAGTTTTTTCTCGAGATTTTTGTTACTCCAATGGATGGTAGCCTTGTCATTATGAACGATAGTCTACTGTCGAGATTTTTTTTACCCCAAAGGATGTAGCCTTGTCATTATGGAAGGTAGTCTGTTGTTGATATTTTTGTTACTCCAATGAATGATAACCTCGTCATTATGGAAGGTAGTCTGTTGTCGAAATTTTTGTTACTCCAATGGATGGTAGCATTGTCATTATTGAAGGTAGTCTTTTGTAGATATCTCTGTTACTCCAATGGATGATAACCTTCTCAGTATGCAAGGTAGTCTGTTGTTCAGATTTTTGTTACTCCAATGGATGGTAGCCTTGTCATTATGGAAGGTAGTCTGTTGTCAAAATTTTTTTTATACCATTGGATGGTAGCCTTGTCATTATGGAAGGTAGTCTGTTGTCGAGATTTTTGTTATTCTAATGGATGGTAACCTTGTCATTATGGAAGGTAGTCTTTTTTTTGAGATTTTTGTTACTCCAATGGATGGTAGCCTTTTCATTATTGAAGGTAGTCTGTTGTCGATATATTTGTTAATCCAATGAATTGTAGCCTTATCATTATGGAAGGTAGTCCGTCGTGGAGATTTCTGTTACTCCAATGCATGATAGCGTTGTCATTATGCAAGGTAGTATGTTGTTCGGATTTTTGTTACTCCAATGGATTGTAGCCTTGTCATTATGGAAGGTACTCTATTGTCGAGATATTTGTAATTCCAATGGATGGTAACCTTGTCATTATGGAAGGTAGTCTTTTGTCGAGATTTTTGTTATTCAAATGGATGGTAGCCTTGTCATTATGGAAGGTAGTTTTTTCTCGAGATTTTTGTTACTCCAATGGATGGTAGCCTTGTCATTATGAACGGTAGTCTGCTGTCGAGATTTTTTTTACCCCAAAGGATGTAGCCTTGTCATTATGGAAGGTAGTCTGTTGTTGATATTTTTGTTACTCCAATGAATGATAACCTCGTCATTATGGAAGGTAGTCTGTTGTCGTAATTTTTGTTACTCCAATGGATGGTAGCATTGTCATTATTGAAGGTAGTCTTTTGTAGATATCTCTGTTACTCCAATGGATGATAACCTTGTCAGTATGCAAGGTAGTCTGTTGTTCACATTTTTGTTACTCCAATGGATGGTAGCCTTGTCATTATGGAAGGTAGTCTATTGTCGAGATTTTTGTTATTCCAATGGATGGTAGCCTTGTCATTATGAAAGGTAGTCGATCGTTGAGATTTATGTTACTCCAATGGATGATAGCCTTGTCATTATGAAAGGTAGTATGTTGTTCAGATTTTTATTACTTCAATGGATAATAGCCTTATCGTTATGGAAGGTACTCTATTGTTCGGATTTTTGTTACTCCAATGGATTGTAGCCTTGTCATTATGGAAGGTAGTCTGTTGTCGAGATATTTGTTATTCCAATGGATGGTAACCTTGTCATTATGGAAGGTAGTCTTTTGTCGAGATTTTTGTTATTCCAATGGATGGTAGCCTTGTTATAATGGAAGGTAGTCTGCTGTCGAGATTTTTTTTACCCCAAAGGATGTAGCCTTGTCATTATGGAAGGTAGTCTGTTGTCGATATTTTTGTTACTCCAATGAATGGCAGCCTTGTCATTATGGAAGGTAGTCTGTTGTCGAAATTTTTGTTACTCCAATGGATGGTAGCATTGTCATTATTGAAGGTAGTCTTTTGTCGATATCTCTGTTACTCCAATGGATGATAGCCTTGTCAGTATGCAAGGTAGTCTGTTGTTCACATTTTTGTTACTCCAATGGATGGTAGCCGTGTCATTATGGAAGGTAGTCTATTGTCGATATTTTTGTTATTCCAATGGATGGTAGCCTCGTCATTATGAAAGGTAGTCGATTGTTGAGATTTATGTTACTCCAATGGATGATAGCCTTGTCATTATGAAAGGTAGTATGTTGTTCAGATTTTTGTTACTTCAATGGATGATAGCCTTATCGTTATGGAAGGTACTCTATTGTTCGGATTTTTGTTACTCCAATGGATTGTAGCCTTGTCATTATGGAAGGTAGTCTGTTGTCGAGATATTTGTTATTCCAATGGATGGTAACCTTGTCATTATGGAAGGTAGTCTTTTGTCGAAATTTTTGTTATTCCAATGGATGGTAGCCTTGTCATAATGGAAGGTAGTCTGTTGTCGAGATTTTTTTTACCCCAAAGGATGTAGCCTTGTCATTATGGAAGGTAGTCTGTTGTCGATATTTTTGTTACTCCAATGAATGGCAGCCTTGTCATTATGGAAGGTAATCTGTTGTCGAAATTTTTGTTACTCCAATGGATGGTAGCATTGTCATTATTGAAGGTAGTCTTTTGTCGATATCTCTGTTACTCCAATGGATGATAGCCTTGTCAGTATGCAAGGTAGTCTGTTGTTCACATTTTTGTTACTCCAATGGATGGTAGCCTTGTCATTGTGGAAGGTAGTCTATTGTCGATATTTTTGTTATTCCAATGGATGGTAGCCTCGCCATTATGAAAGGTAGTCAATTGTTGAGATTTATGTTACTCCAATGGATGATAGCCTTATCATTATGGAAGGTACTCTATTGAAGAAATTTTGGTTATTCAAATGGATGGTAGCTTTGTCATTATGGAAGGTAGTATGTTGTCGAGATTTTTGATACTCCAATGGATGGTAGCCTTGTAATTATGGAAGGTAGTCTAATGTCGAGATTTTTGTTACTCCAATAGATGGTAGCCTTGTCACTATGGAAGGTATTATGTCGTTGTGATTTCTGTTAATCCAATGGATTGTAGCCTTGTCATTATGGAAGGTAGTATGTTGTCGAAATTTTTTTTATACCATTGGATGGTAGCCTTATCATTATGGAAGGTAGTCTGTTGTCGAGATTTTTGTTATTCTAATGGATGGTAACCTTGTCATTATGGAAGGTAATCTTTTGTCGAGATTTTCGTTATTCGAATGGATGGTAGCCTTGTCATTATTGAAGGTAGTCTGTTGTCGATATATTTGTTAATCCAATAAATGGTAGCCTTGTCATTATGGAAGGTAGTCTGTTGTTGAGATTTCTGTTACTCCAATGCATGATAGCCTTTTCATTATGCAAGGTAGTCCGTTGTTCGGATTTTTGTTACTCCAATGGATTATAGCCTTGGCATTATGGAAGGTAGTCTATTGTCGAGACATTTGTTATTCCAATGGATGGTAACCTTGTCATTATGGAAGGTAGTCTTTTGTCGAGATTTTTGTTATTCCAATGGATGGTAGCCTTGTCATTATGGAAGGTAGTTTTTTCTCGAGATTTTTGTTACTCCAATGGATGGTAGCCTTTTCATTATGAACGGTAGTCTGTTGTCGAGATTTTTTTACCCCAAAGGATGTAGCTTTGTCATTATGGAAGGTAGTCTGTTGTCAATATTTTTGTTACTCCAATGAATGGCAGCCTTGTCATTATGGAAGGTAGTCTGTTGTCGAAATTTTTGTTACTCCAATGGATGGTAGCATTGTCATTATTGAAGGTAGTCTTTTGTCGATATCTCTGTTACTCCAATGGATGATAGCCTTGTCAGTATGCAAGGTAGTCTGTTGTTCACATTTTTGTAACTCCAATGGATGGTAGCCTTGTCATTATGGAAGGTAGTCTATTGTCAAGATTTTTGTTATTCCAATGGATGGTAGCCTCGTCATTATGAAAGGTAGTCGATCATTGAGATTTATGTTACTCCAATGGATGATAGCCTTGTCATTATGAAAGGTAGTATGTTGTTCAGATTTTTGTTACTTCAATGGATGATAGCCTTAATATTATGGAAGGTACTCCATTGTCGAGATTTTGGTTATTCAAATGGATGGTAGTTTTGTCATTATGGAAGGTAGTCTGTTGTCGAGATTTTTGATACTCCAATGGATGGTAGCCTTGTAATTATGGAAGGTAGTCTGATGTCGAGATTTTTGTTACTCCAATAAATGGTACCCTTGTCATATGGAAGGTATTATGTCCTTGTGATTTCTGTTACTCCAATGGATTGAAGCCTTGTGATTATGGAAGGTAGTATGTTGTTAAGATTTTTGTTACTCCAATGGATGGTAGCCTTGTCATTATGGAAGGTAGTCTATTGTCGAAATTTTTTTTATACCATTGGATGGTAGCCTTATCATTATGGAAGGTAGTCTGTTGTCGAGATTTTTGTTATTCTAATGGATGGTAACCTTGTCATTATGGAAGGTAATCTTTTGTCGAGATTTTCGTTACTCCAATGGATGGTAGCCTTGTCATTATTGAAGGTAGTCTGTTGTCGATATATTTGTTAATCCAATAAATGGTAGCCTTGTCATTATGGAAGGTAGTCTGTTGTTGAGATTTCTGTTACTCCAATGCATGATAGCCTTTTCATTATGCAAGGTAGTCCGTTGTTCGGATTTTTGTTACTCCAATGGATTGTAGCCTTGGCATTATGGAAGGTAGTCTATTGTCGAGATATTTGTTATTCCAATGGATGGTAACCTTGTCATTATGGAAGGTAGTCTTTTGTCGAGATTTTTGTTATTCACCTGGATGGTAGCCTTGTCATTATGGAAGGTAGTTTTTTCTCGAGATTTTTGTTACTCCAATGGATGGTAGCCTTTTCATTATGAACGGTAGTTTGCTGTCGAGATTTTTTTTACCCCAAAGGATGTAGCCTTGTCATTATGGAATGTAGTCTGTTGTCGATATTTTTGTTACTCCAATGAATGGCATCCTTGTCATTATGGAAGGTAGTTTGTAGTCGAAATTTTTGTTACTCCAATGGATGGTAGCATTGTCATTATTGAAGGTAGTCTTTTGTCAATATCTCTGTTACTCCAATGGATGATAGCCTTGTCAGTATGCAAGGTAGTCTGTTGTTCACATTTTTGTTACTCCAATGGATGGTAGCCTTGTCATTATGGAAGGTAGTCTATTGTCGATATTTTTGTTATTCCAATGGATGGTAGCCTCGTCATTATGAAAGGTAGTCGATTGTTGAGATTTATGTTACTCCAATGGATGATAGCCTTTTCATTATGTAAGGTAGTATGTTGTTCAGATTTTTGTTACTTCAATGGATGATAGCCTTATCATTATGGAAGGTACTCTATTGTCGAGATTTTGGTTATTCAAATGGATGGTAGCTTTGTCATTATGGAAGGTAGTCTGTTGTCGAGATTTTTGATACTCCAATGGATGGTAGCCTTGTAATTATGGAAGGTAGTATGATGTCGAGAGTTTTGTTACTCCAATAGATGGTAGCCTTGTCACTATGGAAGGTATTATGTCGTTGTGATTTCTGTTACTCCAATGGATTGTAGCCTTGTCATTATGGAAGGTAGTATGTTGTTAAGATTTTTGTTACTCCAATGGATGGTAGCCTTGTCATTATGGAAGGTAGTCTGTTGTCGAAATTTTTTTTATACCATTGGATGGTAGCCTTATCATTATGGAAGGTAGTCTGTTGTCGAGATTTTTGTTATTCTAATGGATGGTAACCTTGTCATTATGGAAGGTAATCTTTTGTCGAGATTTTCGTTACTCCAATGGATGGTAGCCTTGTCATTATTGAAGGTAGTCTGTTGTCGATATATTTGTTAATCCAATAAATGGTAGCCTTGTCATTATGGAAGGTAGTCTGTTGTTGAGATTTCTGTTACTCCAATGCATGATAGCCTTTTCATTATGCAAGGTAGTTCGTTGTTCGGATTTTTGTTACTCCAATGGATTGTAGCCTTGGCATTATGGAAGGTAGTCTATTGTCGAGTTATTTGTTATTCCAATGGATGGTAACCTTGTCATTATGGAAGGTAGTCTTTTGTCGAGATTTTTGTTATTCCAATGGATGGTAGCCTTGTCATTATGGAAGGTAGTTTTTTCTCGAGATTTTTGTTACTCCAATGGATGGTAGCCATTTCATTATGAACGGTAGTCTGTTGTCGAGATTTTTTTTACCCCAAAGGATGTAGCTTTGTCATTATGGAAGGTAGTCTGTTGTCGATATTTTTGTTACTCCAATGAATGGCAGCCTTGTCATTATGGAAGGTAGTCTGTTGTCGAAATTTTTGTTACTCCAATGGATGGTAGCATTGTCATTATTGAAGGCAGTCTTTTGTCGATATCTCTGTTACTCCAATGGATGATAGCCTTGTCAGTATGCAAGGTAGTCTGTTGTTCACATTTTTGTAACTCCAATGGATGGTAGCCTTGTCATTATGGAAGGTAGTCTATTGTCAGGATTTTTGTTATTCCAATGGATGGTAGCCTCGTCATTATGAAAGGTAGTCGATCGTTGAGATTTATGTCACTCCAATGGATGATAGCCTTGTCATTATGAAAGGTAGTATGTTGTTCAGATTTTTGTTACTTCAATGGATGATAGCCTTATTATTATGGAAGGTACTCTATTGTCGAGATTTTGGTTATTCAAATGGATGGTAGCTTTGTCATTAAGGAAGGTAGTATGTTGTCGAGATTTTTGATACTCCAATGGATTGTAGCCTTGTAATTATGGAAGGTAGTATGATGTCGAGATTTTTGTTACTCCAATAGATGGTACCCTTGTCATTATGGAAGGTATTATGTCGTTGTGATTTCTGTTACTCCAATGGATTGTAGCCTTGTCATTATGGAAGGTAGTATGTTGTTCAGATTTTTGTTACTCCAATGGATGGTAGCCTTGTCATTATGGAAGGTAGTCTGTTGTCGAAATTTTTTTTTATACCATTGGATGGTAGCCTTGTCATTATGGAAGGTAGTCTGTTGTCGAGATTTTTGTTATTCTAATGGATGGTAAACTTGTCATTATGGAAGGTAATCTTTTTTCGAGATTTTTGTTACTCCAATGGATGGTAGCCTTTTCATTATTGAAGGTAGTCTGTTGTCGATATATTTGTTAATCCAATGAATGGTAGCCTTGTCATTATGGAAGGTAGTCTGTCGTTGAGATTTCTGTTACTCCAATGCATGATAGCGTTGTCATTATGCAAGGTAGTATGTTGTTCGGATTTTTGTTACTCCAATGGATTGTAGCCTTGTCATTATGGAAGGTAGTCTATTGTCGAGATATTTGTAATTCCAAAGGATGGTAACCTTGTCATTATGGAAGGTAGTCTTTTGTCGAGATTTTTGTTATTCAAATGGATGGTAGCCTTGTCATTATGGAAGGTAGTTTTTTCTCGAGATTTTTGTTACTCCAATGGATGGTAGCCTTGTCATTATAAACAATAGTCTACTGTCGAGATTTTTTTTACCCCAAAGGATGTAGCCTTGTCATTATGGAAGGTAGTCTGTTGTCGATATTTTTGTTACTCCAATGAATGATAACCTCGTCATTATGGAAGGTAGTCTGTTGTCGAAATTTTTGTTACTCCAATGGATGGTAGCATTGTCATTATTGAAGGTAGTCTTTTGTAGATATCTCTGTTACTCCAATGGATGATAACCTTGTCAGTATGCAAGGTAGTCTGTTGTTCACATTTTTGTTACTCCAATGGATGGTAGCCTTGTCATTATGGAAGGTAGTCTATTGTCGAGATTTTTGTTATTCCAATGGATGGTAGCCTTGTCATTATGAAAGGTAGTCAATCGTTGAGATTTATGTTACTCCAATGGATGATAGCCTTGTCATTATGAAAGGTAGTATGTTGTTCAGATTTTTGTTACTTCAATGGATGATAGCCTTATCATTATGGAAGGTACTCTATTGTCGAGATTTTGGTTATTCAAACGGATGGTAGCTTTGTCATTATGGAAGGTAGTCTGTTGTCGAGATTTTTGATACTCCAATGGATGGTAGCCTTGTAATTATGGAAGGTAGTCTGATGTCGAGATCTTTGTTACTCCAATAGATGGTACCCTTGTCATTATGGAAGGTATTATGTCGTTGTGATTTCTGTTACTCCAATGGATTGTAGCCTTGTCATTATGGAAGGTAGTATGTTGTTCAGATTTTTGTTACTCCAATGGATGGTAGACTTGTCATTATGGAAGGTAGTCTGTTGTCGAAATTTTTTTTATACCATTGGATGGTAGCCTTGTCATTATGGAAGGTAGTCTGTTGTCGAGATTTTTGTTATTCTAATGGATGGTAACCTTGTCATTATGGAAGGAAGTGTTTTTTCGAGATTTTGGTTACTCCAATGGATGGTAGCCTTTTCATTATTGAAGGTAGTCTGTTGTCGATATATTTGTTAATCCAATGAATGGTAGCCTTGTCATTATGGAAGGTAGTCTGTCGTTGAGATTTCTGTTACTCCAATGCATGATAGCGTTGTCATTATGCAAGGTAGTATGTTGTTCGAATTTTTGTTACTCCAATGGATTGTAGCCTTGTCATTATGGAAGGTATTCTATTGTCGAGATATTTGTAATTCCAATGGATGGTAACCTTGTCATTATGGAAGGTAGTCGTTTGTCGAGATTTTTGTTATTCCAATGGATGGTAGCCTTGTCATTATGGAAGGTAGTTTTTTCTCGAGATTTCTGTTACTCCAATGGATGGTAGCCTTGTCATTATGAACGGTAGTCTACTGTCGAGATTTTTTTTACCCCAAAGGATGTAGCCTTGTCATTATGGAAGGTAGTCTGTTGTCGATATTTTTGTTACTCCATTGAATGATAGCCTCGTCATTATGGAAGGTAGTCTGTTGTCGAAATTTTTGTTACTCCAATGGATGGTAGCATTGTCATTATTGAAGGTAGTCTTTTGTAGATATCTCTGTTACTCCAATGGATGATAGCCTTGTCAGTATGCAAGGTAGTCTGTTGTTCACATTTTTGTTACTCCAATGGATGGTAGCCTTGTCATTATGGAAGGTAGTCTATTGTCGAGATTTTTGTTATTCCAATGGATGGTAGCCTTGTCATTATGAAAGGTAGTCGATCGTTGAGATTTATGTTACTGCAATGGATGATAGCCTTGTCATTATGAAAGGTAGTATGTTGTTCAGATTTTTGTTACTTCAATGGATGACAGCCTTATCATTATGGAAGGTACTCTATTGTCGTGATTTTGGTTATTCAAATGGATGGTAGCTTTGTCATTATGGAAGGTAGTCTGTTGTCGAGATTTTTGATACTCCAATGGATGGTAGCCTTGTAATTATGGAAGGTAGTCTGATGTCGAGATTTTTGTTACTCCAATAGATTGTACCCTTGTCATTATGGAAGGTATTATGTCGTTGTGATTTCTGTTACTCCAATGGATTGTAGCCTTGTCATTATGGAAGGTAGTATGTTGTTCAGATTTTTGTTACTCCAATGGATGGTAGCCTTGTCATTATGGAAGGTAGTCTGTTGTCGAAATTTTTTTTATACCATTGGATGGTAGCCTTGTCATTATGGAAGGTAGTCTGTTGTCGAGATTTTTGTTATTCTAATGGATGGTAACCTTGTCATTATGGAAGGTAGTCTTTTTTCGATATTTTTGTTACTCCAATGGATGGTAGCCTTTTCATTATTGAAGGTAGTCTGTTGTCGATATATTTGTTAATCCAATGAATGGTAGCCTTGTCATTATGGAAGGTAGTCTGTCGTTGAGATTTCTGTTACTCCAATGCATGATAGCGTTGTCATTATGCAAGGTAGTATGTTGTTCGGATTTTTGTTACTCCAATGGATTGTAGCCTTGTCATTATGGAAGGTAGTCTATTGTCGAGATATTTGTAATTCCAATGGATGGTAACCTTGTCATTATGGAAGGTAGTCTTTTGTCGAGATTTTTGTTATTCCAATGGATGGTAGCCTTGTCATTATTGAAGGTAGTTTTTTCTCGAGATTTCTGTTACTCCAATGGATGATAGCCTTATCATTATGGAAGGTACTCTATTGTCGAGATTTTGGTTATTCAAATGGATGGTAGCTTTGTCATTATGGAAGGTAGTCTGTTGTCGAGATTTTTGATACTCCAATGGATGGTAGCCTTGTAATTATGGAAGGTACTCTGTTGTCGAAATTTTTGTTACTCCAATGGATGGTAGCATTGTCATTATTGAAGGTAGTCTTTTGTAGATATCTCTGTTACTCCAATGGATGATAGCCTTGTCAGTATGCAAGGTAGTCTGTTGTTCACATTTTTGTTACTCCAATGGATGGTAGCCTTGTCATTATGGAAGGTAGTCTATTGTCGAGATTTTTGTTATTCCAATGGATGGTAGCCTTGTCATTATGAAAGGTAGTCGATCGTTGAGATTTATGTTACTGCAATGGATGATAGCCTTGTCATTATGAAAGGTAGTATGTTGTTCAGATTTTTGTTACTTCAATGGATGACAGCCTTATCATTATGGAAGGTACTCTATTGTCGTGATTTTGGTTATTCAAATGGATGGTAGCTTTGTCATTATGGAAGGTAGTCTGTTGTCGAGATTTTTGATACTCCAATGGATGGTAGCCTTGTAATTATGGAAGGTAGTCTGATGTCGAGATTTTTGTTACTCCAATAGATTGTACCCTTGTCATTATGGAAGGTATTATGTCGTTGTGATTTCTGTTACTCCAATGGATTGTAGCCTTGTCATTATGGAAGGTAGTATGTTGTTCAGATTTTTGTTACTCCAATGGATGGTAGCCTTGTCATTATGGAAGGTAGTCTGTTGTCGAAATTTTTTTTATACCATTGGATGGTAGCCTTGTCATTATGGAAGGTAGTCTGTTGTCGAGATTTTTGTTATTCTAATGGATGGTAACCTTGTCATTATGGAAGGTAGTCTTTTTTCGATATTTTTGTTACTCCAATGGATGGTAGCCTTTTCATTATTGAAGGTAGTCTGTTGTCGATATATTTGTTAATCCAATGAATGGTAGCCTTGTCATTATGGAAGGTAGTCTGTCGTTGAGATTTCTGTTACTCCAATGCATGATAGCGTTGTCATTATGCAAGGTAGTATGTTGTTCGGATTTTTGTTACTCCAATGGATTGTAGCCTTGTCATTATGGAAGGTAGTCTATTGTCGAGATATTTGTAATTCCAATGGATGGTAACCTTGTCATTATGGAAGGTAGTCTTTTGTCGAGATTTTTGTTATTCCAATGGATGGTAGCCTTGTCATTATCGAAGGTAGTTTTTTCTCGAGATTTTTGTTACTCCAATGGATGATAGCCTTATCATTATGGAAGGTACTCTATTGTCGAGATTTTGGTTATTCAAATGGATGGTAGCTTTGTCATTATGGAAGGTAGTTTGTTGTCGAGATTTTTGATACTCCAATGGATGGTAGCCTTGTAATTATGGAAGGTACTCTGTTGTCGAGATTTTTGTTACTCCAATAGATGGTAGCCTTGTCATTATGTAAGGTATTATGTCGTTGTGATTCCTGTTACTCCAATGGATTGTAGCCTTGTCATTATGGAAGGTAGTATGTTGTTCAGATTTTTGTTACTTCAATGGATGACAGCCTTATCATTATGGAAGGTACTCTATTGTCGTGATTTTGGTTATTCAACTGGATGGTAGCTTTGTCATTTTGGAAGGTAGTCTGTTGTCGAGATTTTTGATACTCCAATGGATGGTAGCCTTGTAATTATGGAAGGTAGTCTGATGTCGAGATTTTTGTTACTCCAATAGATGGTACCCTTGTCATTATGGAAGGTATTATGTCGTTGTGATTTCTGTTACTCCAATGGATTGTAGCCTTGTCATTATGGAAGGTAGTATGTTGTTCAGATTTTTGTTACTCCAATGGATGGTAGCCTTGTCATTATGGAAGGTAGTCTGTTGTCGAAATTTTTTTTATACCATTGGATGGTAGCCTTGTCATTATGGAATGTAGTCTGTTGTCGAGATTTTTGTTATTCTAATGGATGGTAACCTTGTCATTATTGAAGGTAGTCTTTTTTCGAGATTTTTGTTACTCCAATGGATGGTAGCCTTTTCATTATTGAAGGTAGTCTGTTGTCGATATATTTGTTAATCCAATGAATGGTAGCCTTGTCATTATGGAAGGTAGTCTGTCGTTGAGATTTCTGTTACTCCAATGCATGATAGCGTTGTCATTATGCAAGGTAGTATGTTGTTCGGATTTTTGTTACTCCAATGGATTGTAGCCTTGTCATTATGGAAGGTAGTCTATTGTCGAGATATTTGTAATTCCAAAGGATGGTAACCTTGTCATTATGGAAGGTAGTCTTTTGTCGAGATTTTTGTTATTCAAATGGATGGTAGCCTTGTCATTATGGAAGGTAGTTTTTTCTCGAGATTTTTGTTACTCCAATGGATGGTAGCCTTGTCATTATAAACAATAGTCTACTGTCGAGATTTTTTTTACCCCAAAGGATGTAGCCTTGTCATTATGGAAGGTAGTCTGTTGTCGATATTTTTGTTACTCCAATGAATGATAACCTCGTCATTATGGAAGGTAGTCTGTTGTCGAAATTTTTGTTACTCCAATGGATGGTAGCATTGTCATTATTGAAGGTAGTCTTTTGTAGATATCTCTGTTACTCCAATGGATGATAACCTTGTCAGTATGCAAGGTAGTCTGTTGTTCACATTTTTGTTACTCCAATGGATGGTAGCCTTGTCATTATGGAAGGTAGTCTATTGTCGAGATTTTTGTTATTCCAATGGATGGTAGCCTTGTCATTATGAAAGGTAGTCAATCGTTGAGATTTATGTTACTCCAATGGATGATAGCCTTGTCATTATGAAAGGTAGTATGTTGTTCAGATTTTTGTTACTTCAATGGATGATAGCCTTATCATTATGGAAGGTACTCTATTGTCGAGATTTTGGTTATTCAAACGGATGGTAGCTTTGTCATTATGGAAGGTAGTCTGTTGTCGAGATTTTTGATACTCCAATGGATGGTAGCCTTGTAATTATGGAAGGTAGTCTGATGTCGAGATCTTTGTTACTCCAATAGATGGTACCCTTGTCATTATGGAAGGTATTATGTCGTTGTGATTTCTGTTACTCCAATGGATTGTAGCCTTGTCATTATGGAAGGTAGTATGTTGTTCAGATTTTTGTTACTCCAATGGATGGTAGACTTGTCATTATGGAAGGTAGTCTGTTGTCGAAATTTTTTTTATACCATTGGATGGTAGCCTTGTCATTATGGAAGGTAGTCTGTTGTCGAGATTTTTGTTATTCTAATGGATGGTAACCTTGTCATTATGGAAGGAAGTGTTTTTTCGAGATTTTGGTTACTCCAATGGATGGTAGCCTTTTCATTATTGAAGGTAGTCTGTTGTCGATATATTTGTTAATCCAATGAATGGTAGCCTTGTCATTATGGAAGGTAGTCTGTCGTTGAGATTTCTGTTACTCCAATGCATGATAGCGTTGTCATTATGCAAGGTAGTATGTTGTTCGAATTTTTGTTACTCCAATGGATTGTAGCCTTGTCATTATGGAAGGTATTCTATTGTCGAGATATTTGTAATTCCAATGGATGGTAACCTTGTCATTATGGAAGGTAGTCGTTTGTCGAGATTTTTGTTATTCCAATGGATGGTAGCCTTGTCATTATGGAAGGTAGTTTTTTCTCGAGATTTCTGTTACTCCAATGGATGGTAGCCTTGTCATTATGAACGGTAGTCTACTGTCGAGATTTTTTTTACCCCAAAGGATGTAGCCTTGTCATTATGGAAGGTAGTCTGTTGTCGATATTTTTGTTACTCCATTGAATGATAGCCTCGTCATTATGGAAGGTAGTCTGTTGTCGAAATTTTTGTTACTCCAATGGATGGTAGCATTGTCATTATTGAAGGTAGTCTTTTGTAGATATC
Organism: Vicia faba; assembly: GCA_948472305.1. Taxonomy (NCBI): domain Eukaryota; kingdom Viridiplantae; phylum Streptophyta; class Magnoliopsida; order Fabales; family Fabaceae; genus Vicia; species Vicia faba. The sequence continues at coordinate 561,860,043 of OX451739.1, forward strand.
TCTGTTACTCCAATGGATGATAGCCTTGTCAGTATGCAAGGTAGTCTGTTGTTCACATTTTTGTTACTCCAATGGATGGTAGCCTTGTCATTATGGAAGGTAGTCTATTGTCGAGATTTTTGTTATTCCAATGGATGGTAGCCTTGTCATTATGAAAGGTAGTCGATCGTTGAGATTTATGTTACTGCAATGGATGATAGCCTTGTCATTATGAAAGGTAGTATGTTGTTCAGATTTTTGTTACTTCAATGGATGACAGCCTTATCATTATGGAAGGTACTCTATTGTCGTGATTTTGGTTATTCAAATGGATGGTAGCTTTGTCATTATGGAAGGTAGTCTGTTGTCGAGATTTTTGATACTCCAATGGATGGTAGCCTTGTAATTATGGAAGGTAGTCTGATGTCGAGATTTTTGTTACTCCAATAGATTGTACCCTTGTCATTATGGAAGGTATTATGTCGTTGTGATTTCTGTTACTCCAATGGATTGTAGCCTTGTCATTATGGAAGGTAGTATGTTGTTCAGATTTTTGTTACTCCAATGGATGGTAGCCTTGTCATTATGGAAGGTAGTCTGTTGTCGAAATTTTTTTTATACCATTGGATGGTAGCCTTGTCATTATGGAAGGTAGTCTGTTGTCGAGATTTTTGTTATTCTAATGGATGGTAACCTTGTCATTATGGAAGGTAGTCTTTTTTCGATATTTTTGTTACTCCAATGGATGGTAGCCTTTTCATTATTGAAGGTAGTCTGTTGTCGATATATTTGTTAATCCAATGAATGGTAGCCTTGTCATTATGGAAGGTAGTCTGTCGTTGAGATTTCTGTTACTCCAATGCATGATAGCGTTGTCATTATGCAAGGTAGTATGTTGTTCGGATTTTTGTTACTCCAATGGATTGTAGCCTTGTCATTATGGAAGGTAGTCTATTGTCGAGATATTTGTAATTCCAATGGATGGTAACCTTGTCATTATGGAAGGTAGTCTTTTGTCGAGATTTTTGTTATTCCAATGGATGGTAGCCTTGTCATTATCGAAGGTAGTTTTTTCTCGAGATTTCTGTTACTCCAATGGATGATAGCCTTATCATTATGGAAGGTACTCTATTGTCGAGATTTTGGTTATTCAAATGGATGGTAGCTTTGTCATTATGGAAGGTAGTCTGTTGTCGAGATTTTTGATACTCCAATGGATGGTAGCCTTGTAATTATGGAAGGTACTCTGTTGTCGAAATTTTTGTTACTCCAATGGATGGTAGCATTGTCATTATTGAAGGTAGTCTTTTGTAGATATCTCTGTTACTCCAATGGATGATAGCCTTGTCAGTATGCAAGGTAGTCTGTTGTTCACATTTTTGTTACTCCAATGGATGGTAGCCTTGTCATTATGGAAGGTAGTCTATTGTCGAGATTTTTGTTATTCCAATGGATGGTAGCCTTGTCATTATGAAAGGTAGTCGATCGTTGAGATTTATGTTACTGCAATGGATGATAGCCTTGTCATTATGAAAGGTAGTATGTTGTTCAGATTTTTGTTACTTCAATGGATGACAGCCTTATCATTATGGAAGGTACTCTATTGTCGTGATTTTGGTTATTCAAATGGATGGTAGCTTTGTCATTATGGAAGGTAGTCTGTTGTCGAGATTTTTGATACTCCAATGGATGGTAGCCTTGTAATTATGGAAGGTAGTCTGATGTCGAGATTTTTGTTACTCCAATAGATTGTACCCTTGTCATTATGGAAGGTATTATGTCGTTGTGATTTCTGTTACTCCAATGGATTGTAGCCTTGTCATTATGGAAGGTAGTATGTTGTTCAGATTTTTGTTACTCCAATGGATGGTAGCCTTGTCATTATGGAAGGTAGTCTGTTGTCGAAATTTTTTTTATACCATTGGATGGTAGCCTTGTCATTATGGAAGGTAGTCTGTTGTCGAGATTTTTGTTATTCTAATGGATGGTAACCTTGTCATTATGGAAGGTAGTCTTTTTTCGATATTTTTGTTACTCCAATGGATGGTAGCCTTTTCATTATTGAAGGTAGTCTGTTGTCGATATATTTGTTAATCCAATGAATGGTAGCCTTGTCATTATGGAAGGTAGTCTGTCGTTGAGATTTCTGTTACTCCAATGCATGATAGCGTTGTCATTATGCAAGGTAGTATGTTGTTCGGATTTTTGTTACTCCAATGGATTGTAGCCTTGTCATTATGGAAGGTAGTCTATTGTCGAGATATTTGTAATTCCAATGGATGGTAACCTTGTCATTATGGAAGGTAGTCTTTTGTCGAGATTTTTGTTATTCCAATGGATGGTAGCCTTGTCATTATCGAAGGTAGTTTTTTCTCGAGATTTTTGTTACTCCAATGGATGATAGCCTTATCATTATGGAAGGTACTCTATTGTCGAGATTTTGGTTATTCAAATGGATGGTAGCTTTGTCATTATGGAAGGTAGTTTGTTGTCGAGATTTTTGATACTCCAATGGATGGTAGCCTTGTAATTATGGAAGGTACTCTGTTGTCGAGATTTTTGTTACTCCAATAGATGGTAGCCTTGTCATTATGTAAGGTATTATGTCGTTGTGATTCCTGTTACTCCAATGGATTGTAGCCTTGTCATTATGGAAGGTAGTATGTTGTTCAGATTTTTGTTACTTCAATGGATGACAGCCTTATCATTATGGAAGGTACTCTATTGTCGTGATTTTGGTTATTCAACTGGATGGTAGCTTTGTCATTTTGGAAGGTAGTCTGTTGTCGAGATTTTTGATACTCCAATGGATGGTAGCCTTGTAATTATGGAAGGTAGTCTGATGTCGAGATTTTTGTTACTCCAATAGATGGTACCCTTGTCATTATGGAAGGTATTATGTCGTTGTGATTTCTGTTACTCCAATGGATTGTAGCCTTGTCATTATGGAAGGTAGTATGTTGTTCAGATTTTTGTTACTCCAATGGATGGTAGCCTTGTCATTATGGAAGGTAGTCTGTTGTCGAAATTTTTTTTATACCATTGGATGGTAGCCTTGTCATTATGGAATGTAGTCTGTTGTCGAGATTTTTGTTATTCTAATGGATGGTAACCTTGTCATTATTGAAGGTAGTCTTTTTTCGAGATTTTTGTTACTCCAATGGATGGTAGCCTTTTCATTATTGAAGGTAGTCTGTTGTCGATATATTTGTTAATCCAATGAATGGTAGCCTTGTCATTATGGAAGGTAGTCTGTCGTTGAGATTTCTGTTACTCCAATGCATGATAGCGTTGTCATTATGCAAGGTAGTATGTTGTTCGGATTTTTGTTACTCCAATGGATTGTAGCCTTGTCATTATGGAAGGTAGTCTATTGTCGAGATATTTGTAATTCCAATGGATGGTAACCTTGTCATTATGGAAGGTAGTCTTTTGTCGAGATTTTTTTTATTCCAATGGATGGTAGCCTTGTCATTATGGAAGGTAGTTTTTTCTCGAGATTTTTGTTACTCCAATGGATGATAGCCTTATCAGTATGGAAGGTACTCTATTGTCGAGATTTTGGTTATTCAAATGGATGGTAGCTTTGTCATTATGGAAGGTAGTTTGTTGTCGAGATTTTTGATACTCCAATGTATGGTAGCCTTGTAATTATGGAAGGTACTCTAATGTCGAGATTTTTGTTACTCCAATAGATGGTAGCCTTGTCATTATGTAAGGTATTATGTCGTTGTGATTCCTTGTCATTATGGAAGGTAGTATGTTGTTCAGATTTTTGTTACTCCAATGGATGGTAGCCTTGTCATTATGGAAGGTAGTCTATTGTCGAAATTTTTTTATACCATTGGATGGTAGCCTTGTCATTATGGAAGGTAGTCTGTTGTCAAGATTTTTATTATTCTAATGGATGGTAACCTTGTCATTATGGAAGGTAGTCTTTTGTCCAAATTTTTGTTACTCCAATGGATGGTAGCCTTGTCATTATTGAAGGTAGTCTATTATCGATATATTTGTTAATCCAATGAATGGTAGCCTTGTCATTATGGAAGGTAGTCTGTCGTTGAGATTTCTGTTACTCTAATGCATGATAGCCTTGTTTTTATGGAAGGTAGTCTATTGTCGAGATTTTTTATATTCCAATGGATGGTAGCCTTGTCATATTGGTAGGTAGTCGGTCGTTGAGATTTCTGTTACTCGTTTGGATGGTAGTCTTGTCATTATGGAAGGTAGTTTGTTATTCAGATTTTCGTTACTCCAATGGATGATATGCAAGGTAGTCTGTTGTTCGAATGTTTGTTACTCCAATGGATGGTAGCCTTGTCATTATGGAAGGTAGTCTATTGTCGAGATTTTTGTTATTCCAATGGATGGTAGCCTTGTCATTATGGTAGGTAGTCGGTCGTTGAGATTTCTGTTACTCCAATGGATGGTAGTCTTATCTTTATGGACGGTAGTCTGTTGTTCAGATTTTTGCTACTTCAATGGATGATAGCCTTGTCATTATGGAAGGCAGTCTGTTGTCGAAAATTTTGATACTCCAATGGGTGGTATCCTTGTGATTATGGAAGGTAGTCTATTGTCGAGATTTTTGTTACTCCAATGGATGGTAGCCTTGTCATTACGGAAGGTAGTCTGTTGTTCAGATTTTTGTTACTCCAATGGATGGTAGCCTTGTCATTATGGAAGGTAGTCTATTTTCGAGATTTTTGTTATTCCAATGGATGGTAGCCTTGTCACTATGAAAGGTAGTCGATCGTTGAGATTTATGTTACTCCAATGAATGATAGCCTTGTCATTATGAAAGGTAGTCTGTTGTTCATATTTTTGTTACTTCAATGGATGATAGCCTTATCTTTATGGAAGGTACTCTATTGTCGAGATTTTGGTTATTCAAATGGATGGTAGCCTGTTGTCGAGATTTTTGATACTCCAATGGATGGTAGCCTTGTCATTATGGAAGGTAGTTTGTTGTCGAGATATTTGTTATTCCAATGGATGGTAACCTTGTCATTATGGAAGGTAGTCATTTGTCGAGATTTTTGTTATTCCAATGGATGGTAGCCTTGTCATTATGGAAGGTAGTTTTTTCTCGAGATTTTTGTTACTCCAATGGATGGTAGCCTTGTCATTATGAACGGTAGTCTACTGTCGAGATTTTTTTTACCCCAAAGGTTATTGCCATGTCATTATGGAAGGTAGTCTGTTGTTGATATTTTTGTTACTCCAATGAATGGTAGCCTTGTCATTATGGAAGGTAGTCTGTTGTCGAAATTTTTGTTATTCCAATGGATGGTAACATTGTAATTATTGAAGGTAGTCTTTTGTCGATATCTCTGTTACTCCAATGGATGATAGCCTTGTCAATATGCAAGGTAGTCTGTTGTTCACATTTTTGTTACTCCAATGGATGGTAGCCTTGTCATTATTGAAGGTAGTCTATTGTTCATATTTTTATTACTTCAATGGATGATAGCCTTATAATTATGGAAGGTACTCTATTGTCGAGATTTTGGTTATTCAAATGGATGGTAGCCTTGTCATTATGGAAGGTAGTCTTTTGTCGAGATTTTTGATACTCCAATGGATGGTAGCCTTGTAATTATGGAAGGTAGTCTGTTGTCGAGATTTTTGTTACTCCAATAGATGGTAGGCTTGTCATTATGGAAGGTAGTCTGTCGTTGAGATTTCTGTTACTCCAATGGATGGTATCCTTGTCATTATGGAAGGTAGTCTATTATCGAAATTTTTTTTATACCATTGGATGGTAGCCTTGTCATTATGGAAGGTAGTCTTTTATCGAGATTTTTGTTACTCCAATGGATGGTAGCCTTGTCATTATTGAAGGTAGTATCTTATCGATATATTTGTTACTCCAATTAATGGTAGCCTTGTCATTATGGAAGGTAGTCAGTCGTTGAGATTTCTGTTACTCCAATGGATGATAGCCTTGTCATTAGGCAGGGTAGTCTGTGGTTCGGATTTTTGATACTCCAATTGATGGTAGCCTTGTCATTATGGAAGGTAGTCTATTGTCGAGATTTTTTTTATTCCAATGGATGGTAGCCTTGTCATTATGGTAGGTAGTCGGTCGTTGAGATTTATGTTACTCCAATGGACGGTAGTCTTGTCATTATGGAAGGTAGTATGTTGTTCATATTTTTGTTACTCCAATGGATGATAGCCTTGTCATTATGGATGGTAGTCTGTTGTTGAAAATTTTGATACTCCAATGGGTGGTAGCCTTGTGATTATGGAAGGTAGTCTGTTGTCGAGATTTTTGTTACCCCAATGGATGGTAGCCTTGTCATTATTGAAGGTAGTCTGTCGTTTGAGATTTCCATTACTCTAATGGATTGTAGCCTTGTCATTATGGAAGGTAGTCTGTTGTTCAAATTTTTGTTACTCCAATGGATTGTAGCCTTGTCATTATGGAAGGTAGTCTGTTGTCAAGATATTTGTTATTCCAATGGATGGTAACCTTGTCATTAAGGAAGGTAGTCTTTTGTCGAGATTTTTGTTATTCCAATGGATGGTAGCCTTGTCATTATGAAAGGTAGTTTTTTCTCGAGATTTTTGTTACTCCAATGGATGGTAGCCTTGTCATTATGAACGGTAGTCTGCTGTCGAGATTTTTTTTACACCAATGGATGTAGCCTTGTCATTATGGAAGGTAGTCTGTTGTCGATATTTTTATTACTCCAATGAATGGTAGCCTTGTCATTATGGAAGGTAGTCTGTTGTCGAAATTTTTGTTATTCCAATGGATGGTAACCTTGTCACTATGGAAGGTAGTCTTTTGTCGAGATCTTTGTTACTCCAATGGATGGTAGCCTTGTCATTATTGAACGTAGTCTTTTGTCGATATCTCTGTTACTCCAATGGATGATAGCCTTGTCAGTATTCAAGGTAGTCTGTTGTTCACATTTTTGTTACTCTATTGGATTGTAGCCTTGTCATTATGGAAGGTACTCTATTGTCGAGATTTTGGTTATTCAAATGGATGGTAGCCTTGTCATTATGGTAGGTAGTATGTTGTTGAGATTTTTGTTATTCCAATGGATGGTAACCTTGTCATTATGGAAGGTAGTCTTTTGTCGAGATTTTTGTTATTCCAATGGATGGTAGCCTTGTCATTATGGAAGGTAGTTTTTTCTCGAGATTTTTGTTACTCCAATGGATGGTAGCCTTGTCATTATGAACGGTACTCTGCTGTCGAGATTTTTTTTACCCCAAAGGATATAGCCTTGTCATTATGGTAGGTAGTCTGTTGTCGATATTTTTGTTACTCCAATAAATGGTAGACTTGTCATTATGGAAGGTAGTCTGTTGTCGAATTTTTTGTTATTCCAATGGATGGTAACCTTGTCATTATGGAAGGTAGTCTTTTGTCGATATTTTGTTTATTCAAATGGATGGTAGCCTTGTCACTATGGAAGGTAGTTTGTTATCGAGATTTTTGATACTCCAATGGATGTTAGCCTTGTAATTATGGAAGGTAGTCTGTTGTCGAGATTTTTGTTAATCCAATAGATGGTAGCCTTGTCATTATGGAAGGTAGTCTGTCGTTTAGATTTCTGTTACTCCATTGGATTGTATCCTTGTCATTATGGAAGGTAGTATGTTATTCAGATTTTTGTTACTCCAATGGATGGTAGCCTTGTCATTATTGAAGGTAGTCTGTCGTTTGAGATTTCCATTACTCTAATGGATTGTAGCCTTGTCATTATGGAAGGTAGTCTGTTGTTCAAATTTTTGTTACTCCAATGGATTGTAGCCTTGTCATTATGGAAGGTAGTCTGTTGTCAAGATATTTGTTATTCCAATGGATGGTAACCTTGTCATTAAGGAAGGTAGTCTTTTGTCGAGATTTTTGTTATTCCAATGGATGGTAGCCTTGTCATTATGAAAGGTAGTTTTTTCTCGAGATTTTTGTTACTCCAATGGATGGTAGCCTTGTCATTATGAACGGTAGTCTGCTGTCGAGATTTTTTTTACACCAATGGATGTAGCCTTGTCATTATGGAAGGTAGTCTGTTGTCGATATTTTTATTACTCCAATGAATGGTAGCCTTGTCATTATGGAAGGTAGTCTGTTGTCGAAATTTTTGTTATTCCAATGGATGGTAACCTTGTCACTATGGAAGGTAGTCTTTTGTCGAGATCTTTGTTACTCCAATGGATGGTAGCCTTGTCATTATTGAACGTAGTCTTTTGTCGATATCTTTGTTACTCCAATGGATGATAGCCTTGTCAGTATTCAAGGTAGTCTGTTGTTCACATTTTTGTTACTCTATTGGATTGTAGCCTTGTCATTATGGAAGGTACTCTATTGTCGAGATTTTGGTTATTCAAATGGATGGTAGCCTTGTCATTATGGTAGGTAGTATGTTGTTGAGATTTTTGTTATTCCAATGGATGGTAACCTTGTCATTATGGAAGGTAGTCTTTTGTCGAGATTTTTGTTATTCCAATGGATGGTAGCCTTGTCATTATGGAAGGTAGTTTTTTCTCGAGATTTTTGTTACTCCAATGGATGGTAGCCTTGTCATTATGAACGGTAGTCTACTGTCGAGATTTTTTTTACCCCAAAGGTTATTGCCATGTCATTATGGAAGGTAGTCTGTTGTTGATATTTTTGTTACTCCAATGAATGGTAGCCTTGTCATTATGGAAGGTAGTCTGTTGTCGAAATTTTTGTTATTCCAATGGATGGTAACATTGTAATTATTGAAGGTAGTCTTTTGTCGATATCTCTGTTACTCCAATGGATGATAGCCTTGTCAATATGCAAGGTAGTCTGTTGTTCACATTTTTGTTACTCCAATGGATGGTAGCCTTGTCATTATTGAAGGTAGTCTATTGTTCATATTTTTATTACTTCAATGGATGATAGCCTTATAATTATGGAAGGTACTCTATTGTCGAGATTTTGGTTATTCAAATGGATGGTAGCCTTGTCATTATGGAAGGTAGTCTTTTGTCGAGATTTTTGATACTCCAATGGATGGTAGCCTTGTAATTATGGAAGGTAGTCTGTTGTCGAGATTTTTGTTACTCCAATAGATGGTAGGCTTGTCATTATGGAAGGTAGTCTGTCGTTGAGATTTCTGTTACTCCAATGGATGGTATCCTTGTCATTATGGAAGGTAGTCTATTATCGAAATTTTTTTTATACCATTGGATGGTAGCCTTGTCATTATGGAAGGTAGTCTTTTATCGAGATTTTTGTTACTCCAATGGATGGTAGCCTTGTCATTATTGAAGGTAGTATCTTATCGATATATTTGTTACTCCAATTAATGGTAGCCTTGTCATTATGGAAGGTAGTCAGTCGTTGAGATTTCTGTTACTCCAATGGATGATAGCCTTGTCATTAGGCAGGGTAGTCTGTGGTTCGGATTTTTGATACTCCAATTGATGGTAGCCTTGTCATTATGGAAGGTAGTCTATTGTCGAGATTTTTTTTATTCCAATGGATGGTAGCCTTGTCATTATGGTAGGTAGTCGGTCGTTGAGATTTATGTTACTCCAATGGACGGTAGTCTTGTCATTATGGAAGGTAGTATGTTGTTCATATTTTTGTTACTCCAATGGATGATAGCCTTGTCATTATGGATGGTAGTCTGTTGTTGAAAATTTTGATACTCCAATGGGTGGTAGCCTTGTGATTATGGAAGGTAGTCTGTTGTCGAGATTTTTGTTACCCCAATGGATGGTAGCCTTGTCATTATTGAAGGTAGTCTGTCGTTTGAGATTTCCATTACTCTAATGGATTGTAGCCTTGTCATTATGGAAGGTAGTCTGTTGTTCAAATTTTTGTTACTCCAATGGATTGTAGCCTTGTCATTATGGAAGGTAGTCTGTTGTCAAGATATTTGTTATTCCAATGGATGGTAACCTTGTCATTAAGGAAGGTAGTCTTTTGTCGAGATTTTTGTTATTCCAATGGATGGTAGCCTTGTCATTATGAAAGGTAGTTTTTTCTCGAGATTTTTGTTACTCCAATGGATGGTAGCCTTGTCATTATGAACGGTAGTCTGCTGTCGAGATTTTTTTTACACCAATGGATGTAGCCTTGTCATTATGGAAGGTAGTCTGTTGTCGATATTTTTATTACTCCAATGAATGGTAGCCTTGTCATTATGGAAGGTAGTCTGTTGTCGAAATTTTTGTTATTCCAATGGATGGTAACCTTGTCACTATGGAAGGTAGTCTTTTGTCGAGATCTTTGTTACTCCAATGGATGGTAGCCTTGTCATTATTGAACGTAGTCTTTTGTCGATATCTCTGTTACTCCAATGGATGATAGCCTTGTCAGTATTCAAGGTAGTCTGTTGTTCACATTTTTGTTACTCTATTGGATTGTAGCCTTGTCATTATGGAAGGTACTCTATTGTCGAGATTTTGGTTATTCAAATGGATGGTAGCCTTGTCATTATGGTAGGTAGTATGTTGTTGAGATTTTTGTTATTCCAATGGATGGTAACCTTGTCATTATGGAAGGTAGTCTTTTGTCGAGATTTTTGTTATTCCAATGGATGGTAGCCTTGTCATTATGGAAGGTAGTTTTTTCTCGAGATTTTTGTTACTCCAATGGATGGTAGCCTTGTCATTATGAACGGTACTCTGCTGTCGAGATTTTTTTTACCCCAAAGGATATAGCCTTGTCATTATGGTAGGTAGTCTGTTGTCGATATTTTTGTTACTCCAATAAATGGTAGACTTGTCATTATGGAAGGTAGTCTGTTGTCGAATTTTTTGTTATTCCAATGGATGGTAACCTTGTCATTATGGAAGGTAGTCTTTTGTCGATATTTTGTTTATTCAAATGGATGGTAGCCTTGTCACTATGGAAGGTAGTTTGTTATCGAGATTTTTGATACTCCAATGGATGTTAGCCTTGTAATTATGGAAGGTAGTCTGTTGTCGAGATTTTTGTTAATCCAATAGATGGTAGCCTTGTCATTATGGAAGGTAGTCTGTCGTTTAGATTTCTGTTACTCCATTGGATTGTATCCTTGTCATTATGGAAGGTAGTATGTTATTCAGATTTTTGTTACTCCAATGGATGGTAGCCTTGTCATTATTGAAGGTAGTCTGTCGTTTGAGATTTCCATTACTCTAATGGATTGTAGCCTTGTCATTATGGAAGGTAGTCTGTTGTTCAAATTTTTGTTACTCCAATGGATTGTAGCCTTGTCATTATGGAAGGTAGTCTGTTGTCAAGATATTTGTTATTCCAATGGATGGTAACCTTGTCATTAAGGAAGGTAGTCTTTTGTCGAGATTTTTGTTATTCCAATGGATGGTAGCCTTGTCATTATGAAAGGTAGTTTTTTCTCGAGATTTTTGTTACTCCAATGGATGGTAGCCTTGTCATTATGAACGGTAGTCTGCTGTCGAGATTTTTTTTACACCAATGGATGTAGCCTTGTCATTATGGAAGGTAGTCTGTTGTCGATATTTTTATTACTCCAATGAATGGTAGCCTTGTCATTATGGAAGGTAGTCTGTTGTCGAAATTTTTGTTATTCCAATGGATGGTAACCTTGTCACTATGGAAGGTAGTCTTTTGTCGAGATCTTTGTTACTCCAATGGATGGTAGCCTTGTCATTATTGAACGTAGTCTTTTGTCGATATCTTTGTTACTCCAATGGATGATAGCCTTGTCAGTATTCAAGGTAGTCTGTTGTTCACATTTTTGTTACTCTATTGGATTGTAGCCTTGTCATTATGGAAGGTACTCTATTGTCGAGATTTTGGTTATTCAAATGGATGGTAGCCTTGTCATTATGGTAGGTAGTATGTTGTTGAGATTTTTGTTATTCCAATGGATGGTAACCTTGTCATTATGGAAGGTAGTCTTTTGTCGAGATTTTTGTTATTCCAATGGATGGTAGCCTTGTCATTATGGAAGGTAGTTTTTTCTCGAGATTTTTGTTACTCCAATGGATGGTAGCCTTGTCATTATGAACGGTACTCTGCTGTCGAGATTTTTTTTACCCCAAAGGATATAGCCTTGTCATTATGGTAGGTAGTCTGTTGTCGATATTTTTGTTACTCCAATAAATGGTAGACTTGTCATTATGGAAGGTAGTCTGTTGTCGAATTTTTTGTTATTCCAATGGATGGTAACCTTGTCATTATGGAAGGTAGTCTTTTGTCGATATTTTGTTTATTCAAATGGATGGTAGCCTTGTCACTATGGAAGGTAGTTTGTTATCGAGATTTTTGATACTCCAATGGATGTTAGCCTTGTAATTATGGAAGGTAGTCTGTTGTCGAGATTTTTGTTAATCCAATAGATGGTAGCCTTGTCATTATGGAAGGTAGTCTGTCGTTGAGATTTCTGTTACTCCAATGGATTGTATCCTTGTCATTATGGAAGGTAGTATGTTATTCAGATTTTTGTTACTCCAATGGATGGTAGCTCTGTCATTATGGAAGGTAGTCTGTTGTCGAAATTTTTTTATACCATTGGATGGTAGCCTTGTCATTATGGAAGGTAGTTTGTTGTCGAGATTTTTGTTATTCCAATGGATGGTAACCTTGTCATTATGGAAGGTAGTCTTTTGTCGAGATTTTTGTTACTCCAATGGATGGTAGCATTGTCATTATTGAAGGTAGTCTGTTGTCGATATATTTGTTACTCCAATGAATGGTAGCCTTGTCATTACGGAAGGTAGTCTGTCATTGAGATTTCTGTTACTCCAATGGATGATAGCCTTGTCATTAGGCAAGGTAGTCTGTTGTTCGGATTTTTTTTACTCCAATGGATGGTAGCATTGTCATTATGGAAGGTAGTCTATTGTCGAGATTTTTGTTATTCCAATGGATGGTAGCCTTGTCATTATGGTAGGTAGTCGGTCGTTGAGATTTATGTTACTCCAATGGATGGTAGTCTTGTCATTATGGAAGGTAGTCTGTTGTTCAGATTTTTGTTACTCCAATGGATGATAGCCTTGTCATTATGGAAGGTAGTTTGTTGTCGAAAATTTTGATACTCCAATGGGTGGTAGCCTTGTGATTATGGAAGGTAGTCTGTTGTCGAGAATTTTGTTACTCCAATGGATGGTAGCCTTGTCATTATTGAAGGTAGTCTGTTGTTTGAGATTTCTATTACTCTAATGGATTGTAGCCTTGTCATTATGGAAGGTAGTCTGTTGTTCAAATTTTTGTTACTCCAATGGATTGTAGCCTTGTCATTATGGAACGTAGTCTGTTGTCGAGATATTTGTTATTCCAATCGATGGTAACCTTGTCATTATGGAAGGTAGTCTTTTGCCGAGATTTTTGTTATTCCAATGGATGGTAGCCTTGTCATTATGGAAGGTAGTTTTTTCTCGAGATTTTTGTTACTCCAATGGATGGTAGCCTTGTCATTATGGAAGGTAGTCTATTGTAGAGATTTTTTTATTCCAATGGATGGTAGACTTGTCATTATGAAAGGTAGTCGCTCGTTGAGATTTATGTTACTCCAATGGATGATAGCCTTGTCATTATGAAAGGTAGTCTGTTGTTCAGATTTTTTTTACTTCAATGGATGATAGCCTTATCATTATGGAAGGTACTCTATTGTTGATATTTTGTTTATTCAAATGGATGGTAGCCTTGTCACTATGGAAGGTAGTCTGTTGTCGAGATTTTTGATACTCCAATGGATGGTAGCCTTGTAATTATGGAAGGTAGTCTGTTGTCAAGATTTTTGTTACTCCAATAGATGGTAGCCTTGTCATTATGGAAGGTAGTTTGTCATTGAGATTTCTGTTACTCCAATGGATTGTATCCTTGTCATTATGGAAGGTAGTATGTTATTCAGATTTTTGTTACTCCAATGGATGGTAGCCCTGTCATTATGGAAGGTAGTCTGTTGTCGAAATTTTTTTATACCATTGGATGGTAGCCTTGACATTATGGAAGGTAGTTTGTTGTTGAGATTTTTGTTATTCCAATGGATGGTAACCTTGTCATTATGGAAGGTAGTCTTTTGTCGAGATTTTTGTTACTCCAATGGATGGTAGCCTTGTCATTATTGAAGGTAGTCTGTTGTCGATATATTTGTTACTCCAATGAATGGTAGCCTTGTCATTATAGAAGGTAGTCTTTCATTGAGATTTCTGTTACTCCAATGGATGATAGCCTTGTCATTAGGCAAGGTAGTCTGTTGTTCAGATTTTTTTTACTACAATGGATGGTAGCATTGTCATTATGGAAGGTAGTCTATTGTCGAGATTTTTGTTATTCCAATGGATGGTAGCCTTGTCATTATGGAAGGTAGTTTTTTCTCGAGATTTTTGTTACTCCAATGGATGGTAGCCTTGTCATTATGAACGGTTGTCTGCTGTCGCGATTTTTTTTACCCCAATGGATGTAGCCTTGTCATTATGGAAGGTAGTCTGTTGTCGAGATATTTGTTATTCCAATGGATGGTAACCTTGTCATTATGGAAGGTAGTCTTTTGTCGAGATTTTTGTTATTCCAATGGATGGTAGCCTTGTAATTATGAAAGGTAGTTTTTTCTTGAGATTTTTGTTACTCCAATGGATGGTAGCCTTGTCATTATGAACGGTAGTCTGCTGTCGAGATTTTTTTTACACCAATGGATGTAGCCTTGTCATTATGGAAGGAAGTCTGTTGTCGATATTTTTATTACTCCAATGAATGGTAGCCTTGTCATTATGGAAGGTAGTCTCTTGTCGAAATTTTTGTTATTCCAATGGATGGTAACCTTGTCACTATGGAAGGTAGTCTTTTGTCGAGATCTTTGTTACTCCAATGGATGGTAGCCTTATCATTATTGAAGGTAGTCTTTTGTCGATATCTTTGTTACTCCAATGGATGATAGCCTTGTCAGTATTCAAGGTAGTCTGTTGTTCACATTTTTGTTACTCCAATGGATGGTAGCCTTGTCATTATGGAAGGTACTCTATTGTCGAGATTTTGGTTATTCAAATGGATGGTAGCCTTGTCATTATGGAAGGTAGTCTGTTGTCGATATTTTTGTTACTCCAATGAATGGTAGCCTTGTCATTATGGAAGGTAGTCTGTTGTCGAATTTTTTGTTATTCCAATGGATGGTAACCTTGTCATTATGGAAGGTAGTCGCTCGTTGAGATTTATGTTACTCCAATGGATGGTAGCATTGTCATTTTTGAAGGTAGTCTTTTGTCGATATCTCTGTTACTCTAATGGATGATAGCCTTGTCAGTATGCAAGGTAGTCTGTTGTTCACATTTTTTTTACTCCAATGGATGGTAGCCTTGTCATTATGGAAGGTAGTCTATTGTCAAGATTTTTGTTATTCCAATGGATGGTAGACTTGTCATTATGAAAGGTAGTCGCTCGTTGAGATTTTTGTTACTTCAATGGATGATAGCCTTATCATTATGGAAGGTACTCTATTGTCGATATTTTGTTTATTCAAATGGATGGTAGCCTTGTCACTATGGAAGGTAGTCTGTTGTCGAGATTTTTGATACTCTAATGGATGGTAGCCTTGTCATTATTGAAGGTAGTCTGTTGTCGATATATTTGTTACTCCAATGAATGGTAGCCTTGTCATTATGGAAGGTAGTCTGTCATTGAGATTTCTGTTACTCCAATGGATGATAGCCTTGTCATTAGGCAAGGTAGTCTGTTGTTCGGATTTTTTTTACTCCAATGGATTGTAGCATTGTCATTATGGAAGGTAGTCTATTGTCGAGATTTTTGTTATTCCAATGGATGGTAGCCTTGTCATTATGGTAGGTAGTCGGTTGTTGAGATTTATGTTACTCCAATGGATGGTAGTCTTGTCATTATGGAAGGTAGTCTGTTGTTCAGATTTTTGTTACTCCAATGGATGATAGCCTTGTCATTATGGAAGGTAGTCTGTTGTCGAAAATTTTGATACTCCAATGGGTGGTAGCCTTGTGATTATGGAAGGTAGTCTGTTGTCGAGATTTTTGTTACTCCAATGAATGGTAGCCTTGTCATTATTGAAGGTAGTCTGTCTTTTGAGATTTCTATTACTCTAATGGATTGTAGCCTTGTCATTATGGGAGGTAGTCTGTTGTTCAAATTTTTGTTACTCCAATGGATTGTATCCTTGTCATTATGGAAGGTAGTATGTTATTCAGATTTTTGTTACTCCAATGGATGGTAGCCCTGTCATTATGGAAGGTAGTCTGTTGTCGAAATTTTTTTATACCATTGGATGGTAGCCTTGACATTATGGAAGGTAGTTTGTTGTTGAGATTTTTGTTATTCCAATGGATGGTAACCTTGTCATTATGGAAGGTAGTCTTTTGTCGAGATTTTTGTTACTCCAATGGATGGTAGCCTTGTCATTATTGAAGGTAGTCTGTTGTCGATATATTTGTTACTCCAATGAATGGTAGCCTTGTCATTATAGAAGGTAGTATTTCATTGAGATTTATGTTACTCCAATGGATTATAGCCTTGTCATTAGGCAAGGTAGTCTGTTGTTCAGATTTTTTTTACTACAATGGATGGTAGCATTGTCATTATGGAAGGTAGTCTATTGTAGAGATTTTTGTTATTCCAATGGAATGTAGCCTTGTCATTATGGAACTTAGTTTTTTCTCGAGATTTTTGTTACTCCAATGGATGGTAGCCTTGTCATTATGAACGGTTGTCTGCTGTCGCGATTTTTTTTACCCCAATGGATGTAGCCTTGTCATTATGGAAGGTAGTCTGTTGTCGAGATATTTGTTATTCCAATGGATGGTAACCTTGTCAGTATGGAAGGTAGTCTTTTGTCGAGATTTTTGTTATTCCAATGGATGGTAGCCTTGTAATTATGAAAGGTAGTTTTTTCTTGAGATTTTTGTTACTCCAATGGATGGTAGCCTTGTCATTATGAACGGTAGTCTGCTGTCGAGATTTTTTTTACACCAATGGATGTAGCCTTGTCATTATGGAAGGAAGTCTGTTGTCGATATTTTTATTACTCCAATGAATGGTAGCCTTGTCATTATGGAAGGTAGTCTCTTGTCGAAATTTTTGTTATTCCAATGGATGGTAACCTTGTCACTATGGAAGGTAGTCTTTTGTCGAGATCTTTGTTACTCCAATGGATGGTAGCCTTGTCATTATTGAACGTAGTCTTTTGTCGATATCTTTGTTACTCCAATGGATGATAGCCTTGTCAGTATTCAAGGTAGTCTGTTGTTCACATTTTTGTTACTCTATTGGATTGTAGCCTTGTCATTATGGAAGGTACTCTATTGTCGAGATTTTGGTTATTCAAATGGATGGTAGCCTTGTCATTATGGTAGGTAGTATGTTGTTGAGATTTTTGTTATTCCAATGGATGGTAACCTTGTCATTATGGAAGGTAGTCTTTTGTCGAGATTTTTGTTATTCCAATGGATGGTAGCCTTGTCATTATGGAAGGTAGTTTTTTCTCGAGATTTTTGTTACTCCAATGGATGGTAGCCTTGTCATTATGAACGGTACTCTGCTGTCGAGATTTTTTTTACCCCAAAGGATATAGCCTTGTCATTATGGTAGGTAGTCTGTTGTCGATATTTTTGTTACTCCAATAAATGGTAGACTTGTCATTATGGAAGGTAGTCTGTTGTCGAATTTTTTGTTATTCCAATGGATGGTAACCTTGTCATTATGGAAGGTAGTCTTTTGTCGATATTTTGTTTATTCAAATGGATGGTAGCCTTGTCACTATGGAAGGTAGTTTGTTATCGAGATTTTTGATACTCCAATGGATGTTAGCCTTGTAATTATGGAAGGTAGTCTGTTGTCGAGATTTTTGTTAATCCAATAGATGGTAGCCTTGTCATTATGGAAGGTAGTCTGTCGTTGAGATTTCTGTTACTCCAATGGATTGTATCCTTGTCATTATGGAAGGTAGTATGTTATTCAGATTTTTGTTACTCCAATGGATGGTAGCTCTGTCATTATGGAAGGTAGTCTGTTGTCGAAATTTTTTTATACCATTGGATGGTAGCCTTGTCATTATGGAAGGTAGTTTGTTGTCGAGATTTTTGTTATTCCAATGGATGGTAACCTTGTCATTATGGAAGGTAGTCTTTTGTCGAGATTTTTGTTACTCCAATGGATGGTAGCATTGTCATTATTGAAGGTAGTCTGTTGTCGATATATTTGTTACTCCAATGAATGGTAGCCTTGTCATTACGGAAGGTAGTCTGTCATTGAGATTTCTGTTACTCCAATGGATGATAGCCTTGTCATTAGGCAAGGTAGTCTGTTGTTCGGATTTTTTTTACTCCAATGGATGGTAGCATTGTCATTATGGAAGGTAGTCTATTGTCGAGATTTTTGTTATTCCAATGGATGGTAGCCTTGTCATTATGGTAGGTAGTCGGTCGTTGAGATTTATGTTACTCCAATGGATGGTAGTCTTGTCATTATGGAAGGTAGTCTGTTGTTCAGATTTTTGTTACTCCAATGGATGATAGCCTTGTCATTATGGAAGGTAGTTTGTTGTCGAAAATTTTGATACTCCAATGGGTGGTAGCCTTGTGATTATGGAAGGTAGTCTGTTGTCGAGAATTTTGTTACTCCAATGGATGGTAGCCTTGTCATTATTGAAGGTAGTCTGTTGTTTGAGATTTCTATTACTCTAATGGATTGTAGCCTTGTCATTATGGAAGGTAGTCTGTTGTTCAAATTTTTGTTACTCCAATGGATTGTAGCCTTGTCATTATGGAACGTAGTCTGTTGTCGAGATATTTGTTATTCCAATCGATGGTAACCTTGTCATTATGGAAGGTAGTCTTTTGCCGAGATTTTTGTTATTCCAATGGATGGTAGCCTTGTCATTATGGAAGGTAGTTTTTTCTCGAGATTTTTGTTACTCCAATGGATGGTAGCCTTGTCATTATGGAAGGTAGTCTATTGTAGAGATTTTTTTATTCCAATGGATGGTAGACTTGTCATTATGAAAGGTAGTCGCTCGTTGAGATTTATGTTACTCCAATGGATGATAGCCTTGTCATTATGAAAGGTAGTCTGTTGTTCAGATTTTTTTTACTTCAATGGATGATAGCCTTATCATTATGGAAGGTACTCTATTGTTGATATTTTGTTTATTCAAATGGATGGTAGCCTTGTCACTATGGAAGGTAGTCTGTTGTCGAGATTTTTGATACTCCAATGGATGGTAGCCTTGTAATTATGGAAGGTAGTCTGTTGTCAAGATTTTTGTTACTCCAATAGATGGTAGCCTTGTCATTATGGAAGGTAGTTTGTCATTGAGATTTCTGTTACTCCAATGGATTGTATCCTTGTCATTATGGAAGGTAGTATGTTATTCAGATTTTTGTTACTCCAATGGATGGTAGCCCTGTCATTATGGAAGGTAGTCTGTTGTCGAAATTTTTTTATACCATTGGATGGTAGCCTTGACATTATGGAAGGTAGTTTGTTGTTGAGATTTTTGTTATTCCAATGGATGGTAACCTTGTCATTATGGAAGGTAGTCTTTTGTCGAGATTTTTGTTACTCCAATGGATGGTAGCCTTGTCATTATTGAAGGTAGTCTGTTGTCGATATATTTGTTACTCCAATGAATGGTAGCCTTGTCATTATAGAAGGTAGTCTTTCATTGAGATTTCTGTTACTCCAATGGATGATAGCCTTGTCATTAGGCAAGGTAGTCTGTTGTTCAGATTTTTTTTACTACAATGGATGGTAGCATTGTCATTATGGAAGGTAGTCTATTGTCGAGATTTTTGTTATTCCAATGGATGGTAGCCTTGTCATTATGGAAGGTAGTTTTTTCTCGAGATTTTTGTTACTCCAATGGATGGTAGCCTTGTCATTATGAACGGTTGTCTGCTGTCGCGATTTTTTTTACCCCAATGGATGTAGCCTTGTCATTATGGAAGGTAGTCTGTTGTCGAGATATTTGTTATTCCAATGGATGGTAACCTTGTCATTATGGAAGGTAGTCTTTTGTCGAGATTTTTGTTATTCCAATGGATGGTAGCCTTGTAATTATGAAAGGTAGTTTTTTCTTGAGATTTTTGTTACTCCAATGGATGGTAGCCTTGTCATTATGAACGGTAGTCTGCTGTCGAGATTTTTTTTACACCAATGGATGTAGCCTTGTCATTATGGAAGGAAGTCTGTTGTCGATATTTTTATTACTCCAATGAATGGTAGCCTTGTCATTATGGAAGGTAGTCTCTTGTCGAAATTTTTGTTATTCCAATGGATGGTAACCTTGTCACTATGGAAGGTAGTCTTTTGTCGAGATCTTTGTTACTCCAATGGATGGTAGCCTTATCATTATTGAAGGTAGTCTTTTGTCGATATCTTTGTTACTCCAATGGATGATAGCCTTGTCAGTATTCAAGGTAGTCTGTTGTTCACATTTTTGTTACTCCAATGGATGGTAGCCTTGTCATTATGGAAGGTACTCTATTGTCGAGATTTTGGTTATTCAAATGGATGGTAGCCTTGTCATTATGGAAGGTAGTCTGTTGTCGATATTTTTGTTACTCCAATGAATGGTAGCCTTGTCATTATGGAAGGTAGTCTGTTGTCGAATTTTTTGTTATTCCAATGGATGGTAACCTTGTCATTATGGAAGGTAGTCGCTCGTTGAGATTTATGTTACTCCAATGGATGGTAGCATTGTCATTTTTGAAGGTAGTCTTTTGTCGATATCTCTGTTACTCTAATGGATGATAGCCTTGTCAGTATGCAAGGTAGTCTGTTGTTCACATTTTTGTTACTCCAATGGATGGTAGCCTTGTCATTATGGAAGGTAGTCTATTGTCAAGATTTTTGTTATTCCAATGGATGGTAGACTTGTCATTATGAAAGGTAGTCGCTCGTTGAGATTTTTGTTACTTCAATGGATGATAGCCTTATCATTATGGAAGGTACTCTATTGTCGATATTTTGTTTATTCAAATGGATGGTAGCCTTGTCACTATGGAAGGTAGTCTGTTGTCGAGATTTTTGATACTCTAATGGATGGTAGCCTTGTCATTATTGAAGGTAGTCTGTTGTCGATATATTTGTTACTCCAATGAATGGTAGCCTTGTCATTATGGAAGGTAGTCTGTCATTGAGATTTCTGTTACTCCAATGGATGATAGCCTTGTCATTAGGCAAGGTAGTCTGTTGTTCGGATTTTTTTTACTCCAATGGATTGTAGCATTGTCATTATGGAAGGTAGTCTATTGTCGAGATTTTTGTTATTCCAATGGATGGTAGCCTTGTCATTATGGTAGGTAGTCGGTTGTTGAGATTTATGTTACTCCAATGGATGGTAGTCTTGTCATTATGGAAGGTAGTCTGTTGTTCAGATTTTTGTTACTCCAATGGATGATAGCCTTGTCATTATGGAAGGTAGTCTGTTGTCGAAAATTTTGATACTCCAATGGGTGGTAGCCTTGTGATTATGGAAGGTAGTCTGTTGTCGAGATTTTTGTTACTCCAATGAATGGTAGCCTTGTCATTATTGAAGGTAGTCTGTCTTTTGAGATTTCTATTACTCTAATGGATTGTAGCCTTGTCATTATGGGAGGTAGTCTGTTGTTCAAATTTTTGTTACTCCAATGGATTGTATCCTTGTCATTATGGAAGGTAGTATGTTATTCAGATTTTTGTTACTCCAATGGATGGTAGCCCTGTCATTATGGAAGGTAGTCTGTTGTCGAAATTTTTTTATACCATTGGATGGTAGCCTTGACATTATGGAAGGTAGTTTGTTGTTGAGATTTTTGTTATTCCAATGGATGGTAACCTTGTCATTATGGAAGGTAGTCTTTTGTCGAGATTTTTGTTACTCCAATGGATGGTAGCCTTGTCATTATTGAAGGTAGTCTGTTGTCGATATATTTGTTACTCCAATGAATGGTAGCCTTGTCATTATAGAAGGTAGTATTTCATTGAGATTTCTGTTACTCCAATGGATTATAGCCTTGTCATTAGGCAAGGTAGTCTGTTGTTCAGATTTTTTTTACTACAATGGATGGTAGCATTGTCATTATGGAAGGTAGTCTATTGTAGAGATTTTTGTTATTCCAATGGAATGTAGCCTTGTCATTATGGAACTTAGTTTTTTCTCGAGATTTTTGTTACTCCAATGGATGGTAGCCTTGTCATTATGAACGGTTGTCTGCTGTCGCGATTTTTTTTACCCCAATGGATGTAGCCTTGTCATTATGGAAGGTAGTCTGTTGTCGAGATATTTGTTATTCCAATGGATGGTAACCTTGTCAGTATGGAAGGTAGTCTTTTGTCGAGATTTTTGTTATTCCAATGGATGGTAGCCTTGTAATTATGAAAGGTAGTTTTTTCTTGAGATTTTTGTTACTCCAATGGATGGTAGCCTTGTCATTATGAACGGTAGTCTGCTGTCGAGATTTTTTTTACACCAATGGATGTAGCCTTGTCATTATGGAAGGAAGTCTGTTGTCGATATTTTTATTACTCCAATGAATGGTAGCCTTGTCATTATGGAAGGTAGTCTCTTGTCGAAATTTTTGTTATTCCAATGGATGGTAACCTTGTCACTATGGAAGGTAGTCTTTTGTCGAGATCTTTGTTACTCCAATGGATGGTAGCCTTATCATTATTGAAGGTAGTCTTTTGTCGATATCTTTGTTACTCCAATGGATGATAGCCTTGTCAGTATTCAAGGTAGTCTGTTGTTCACATTTTTGTTACTCCAATGGATGGTAGCCTTGTCATTATGGAAGGTAGTCTGTTGTCGAAATTTTTTTATACCATTGGATGGTAGCCTTGACATTATGGAAGGTAGTTTGTTGTTGAGATTTTTGTTATTCCAATGGATGGTAACCTTGTCATTATGGAAGGTAGTCTTTTGTCGAGATTTTTGTTACTCCAATGGATGGTAGCCTTGTCATTATTGAAGGTAGTCTGTTGTCGATATATTTGTTACTCCAATGAATGGTAGCCTTGTCATTATAGAAGGTAGTCTTTCATTGAGATTTCTGTTACTCCAATGGATGATAGCCTTGTCATTAGGCAAGGTAGTCTGTTGTTCAGATTTTTTTTACTACAATGGATGGTAGCATTGTCATTATGGAAGGTAGTCTATTGTCGAGATTTTTGTTATTCCAATGGATGGTAGCCTTGTCATTATGGAAGGTAGTTTTTTCTCGAGATTTTTGTTACTCCAATGGATGGTAGCCTTGTCATTATGAACGGTTGTCTGCTGTCGCGATTTTTTTTACCCCAATGGATGTAGCCTTGTCATTATGGAAGGTAGTCTGTTGTCGAGATATTTGTTATTCCAATGGATGGTAACCTTGTCATTATGGAAGGTAGTCTTTTGTCGAGATTTTTGTTATTCCAATGGATGGTAGCCTTGTAATTATGAAAGGTAGTTTTTTCTTGAGATTTTTGTTACTCCAATGGATGGTAGCCTTGTCATTATGAACGGTAGTCTGCTGTCGAGATTTTTTTTACACCAATGGATGTAGCCTTGTCATTATGGAAGGAAGTCTGTTGTCGATATTTTTATTACTCCAATGAATGGTAGCCTTGTCATTATGGAAGGTAGTCTCTTGTCGAAATTTTTGTTATTCCAATGGATGGTAACCTTGTCACTATGGAAGGTAGTCTTTTGTCGAGATCTTTGTTACTCCAATGGATGGTAGCCTTATCATTATTGAAGGTAGTCTTTTGTCGATATCTTTGTTACTCCAATGGATGATAGCCTTGTCAGTATTCAAGGTAGTCTGTTGTTCACATTTTTGTTACTCCAATGGATGGTAGCCTTGTCATTATGGAAGGTACTCTATTGTCGAGATTTTGGTTATTCAAATGGATGGTAGCCTTGTCATTATGGAAGGTAGTCTGTTGTCGATATTTTTGTTACTCCAATGAATGGTAGCCTTGTCATTATGGAAGGTAGTCTGTTGTCGAATTTTTTGTTATTCCAATGGATGGTAACCTTGTCATTATGGAAGGTAGTCGCTCTTTGAGATTTATGTTACTCCAATGGATGGTAGCATTGTCATTTTTGAAGGTAGTCTTTTGTCGATATCTCTGTTACTCTAATGGATGATAGCCTTGTCAGTATGCAAGGTAGTCTGTTGTTCACATTTTTGTTACTCCAATGGATGGTAGCCTTGTCATTATGGAAGGTAGTCTATTGTCAAGATTTTTGTTATTCCAATGGATGGTAGACTTGTCATTATGAAAGGTAGTCGCTCGTTGAGATTTATGTTACTCCAATGGATGATAGCCTTGTCATTATGAAAGGTAGTCTGTTGTTCAGATTTTTCTTACTTCAATGGATGATAGCCTTATCATTGTGGAAGGTACTCTATTGTCGATATTTTGTTTATTCAAATGGATGGTAGCCTTGTCACTATGGAAGGTAGTCTGTTGTCGAGATTTTTGATACTCTAATGGATGGTAGCCTTGTCATTATTGAAGGTAGTCTGTTGTCGATATATTTGTTACTCCAATGAATGGTAGCCTTGTCATTATGGAAGGTAGTGTGTCATTGAGATTTCTGTTACTCCAATGGATGATAGCCTTGTCATTAGGCAAGGTAGTCTGTTGTTCGGATTTTTTTTACTCCAATGGATTGTAGCATTGTCATTATGGAAGGTAGTCTATTGTCGAGATTTTTGTTATTCCAATGGATGGTAGCCTTGTCATTATGGTAGGTAGTCGGTTGTTGAGATTTATGTTACTCCAATGGATGGTAGTCTTGTCATTATGGAAGGTAGTCTGTTGTTTAGATTTTTGTTACTCCAATGGATGATAGCCTTGTCATTATGGAAGGTAGTCTGTTGTCGAAAATTTTGATACTCCAATGGGTGGTAGCCTTGTGATTATGGAAGGTAGTCTGTTGTCGAGATTTTTGTTACTCCAATGAATGGTAGCCTTGTCATTATTGAAGGTAGTCTGTCTTTTGAGATTTCTATTACTCTAATGGATTGTAGCCTTGTCATTATGGGAGGTAGTCTGTTGTTCAAATTTTTGTTACTCCAATGGATTGTAGCCTTGTCATTATGGAACGTAGTCTGTTGTCGAGATATTTGTTATTCCAATCGATGGTAACCTTGTCATTATGGAAGGTAGTCTTTTGCCGAGATTTTTGTTATTCCAATGGATGGTAGCCTTGTCATTATGGAAGGTAGTTTTTTCTCGAGATTTTTGTTACTCCAATGGATGGAAGCCTTGTCATTATGAACGATTGTCTGCTGTCAAAATTTTTTTTACCCCAATGGATGTAGCCTTGTCATTATGGAAGGTAGTCTGTTGTCGAGATATTTGTTATTCCAATGGATGGTAACCTTGTCATTATGGAAGGTAGTCTTTTGTCTAGATTTTTGTTATTCCAATGGATGGTAGCCTTGTCATTATGAAAGGTAGTTTTTTCTCGATATTTTTGTTACTCCAATGGATGGTAGCCTTGTCATTATGAACAGTAGTCTGCTGTCGAGATTTGTTTTACACCAATGGATGTAGCCTTGTCATTATGGAAGGTAGTTTGTTGTCGATATTTTTATTACTCCAATGAATGGTAGCCTTGTCATTATGGAAGGTAGTTTGTTGTCGAAATTTTTGTTATTCCAATGGATGGTAGCCTTGTCACTATGGAAGGTAGTCATTTGTCGAGATCTTTGTTACTCAAATGGATGGTAGCCTTGTCATTATTAAAGGTAGTCTTTTGTCGATATCTCTGTTACTCCAATGGATGATAGCCTTGTCAGTATTCAAGGTAGTCTGTTATTCACATTTTTGTTACTCCAATGGATGGTAGCCTTGTCATTATGGAAGGTACTCTATTGTCGAGATTTTGGTTATTCAAATGGATGCTAGCCTTGTCATTATGGAAGGTAGTTTGTTGTCGAGATTTTTGTTATTCCAATGGATGGTAACCTTGTCATTATGGAAGGTAGTCTTTTGTCGAGATTTTTGTTATTCCAATGGATGGTAGCCTTGTCATTATGGAAGGTAGTTTTTTCTCGATATTTTTGTTACTCCAATAGATGGTAGCCTTGTCATTATGAACGGTACTCTGCTGTCGAGATTTTTTTTACCCCAAAGGATATAGCCTTGTCATTATGGAAGGTAGTCTGTTGTCGATATTTTTGTGACTCCAATGAATGGTAGCCTTGTCATTATGGAAGGTAGTCTGTTGTCGAAATTTTTGTTATTCCAATGGATGGTAACCTTGTCATTATGGGAGGTAGTCGCTCGTTGAGATTTATGTTACTCCAATGGATGGTAGCATTGTCATTTTTGAAAGTAGTCTTTTGTCGATATCTCTGTTACTCAAATGGATGATAGCCTTGTCAGTATGCAAGGTAGTCTGTTATTCACATTTTTGTTACTCCAATGGATGGTAGACTTGTCATTATGAAAGGTAGTCGCTCGTTGAGATTTATGTTACTCCAATGGATGATAGCCTTGTCATTATGAAAGGTAGTCTGTTGTTCAGATTTTTGTTACTTCAATGGATGATGGCCTTATCATTATGGAAGGTACTCTATTTTAGAGATTTTGTTTATTCAAATGGATAGTAGCCTTGTCACTATGGAAGGTAGTCTGTTGTCGAGATTTTTGTTATTCCAATAGATGGTAGACTTGTCATTATGGAAGGTAGTCTTTTGTCGAGATATTTGTTATTCCAATGGATGGTAGCCTTGTCATTATGGAAGGTAGTCTTTTGTCGATATTTTTGTTACTCCAATGGATGGTAGCCTTGTCATTATGAACAGTAGTATGCTGTCGAGATTTGTTTTACACCAATGGATGTAGCCTTGTCATTATGGAAGGTAGTTTGTTATCGATATTTTTATTACTCGAATGAATGGTAGCCTTGTCATTATGGAAGGTAGTTAGTTGTCGAAATTTTTGTTATTCCAATGGATGGTAACCTTGTCACTATGGAAGGTAGTCTTTTGTCGAGATCTTTGTTACTCCAATGGATGGTAGCCTTGTCATTATTGAAGGTAGTCTTTTGTCGATATCTCTGTTACTCCAATGGATGATAGCCTTGTCAAAATTCAAGGTAGTCTGTTATTCACATTTTTGTTACTCCAATGGATGGTAGCCTTCTCATTATGGAAGGTACTCTATTGTCGAGATTTTGGTTATTCAAATGGATGGTAGCCTTGTCATTATGGAAGGTAGTCTGTTGTCGAGATTTTTGTTATTCCAATGGATGGTAACCTTGTCATTATGGTAGGTAGTCTTTTGTCGAGATTTTTGTTATTCCAATGGATGGTAGCCTTGTCATTATGGAAGGTAGTTTTTTCTCGATATTTTTGTTACTCCAATAGATGGTAGCCTTGTCATTATGAACGGTAGTCTGTTTTCGAGATTTTTTTTACCCCAAAGGATATAGCCTTTTCATTATGGAAGGTAGTTTGTTGTCGATATTTTTGTTACTCCAATGAATGGTAGCCTTATCATTATGGAAGGTAGTCTGTTGTCGAAATTTTTGTTATTCCAATGGATGGTAACCTTGTCATTATGGAAGGTAGTCGCTCGTTGAGATTTATGTTACTCCAATGGATGGTAGCATTGTCATTTTTGAAGGTAGTCTTTTGTCGATATCTCTGTTACTCTAATGGATGATAGACTTGTCAGTATGCAAGGTAGTCTGTTATTCAAATTTTTGTTACTCCAATGGATGGTAGCCTTGTCATTATGGAAGGTAGTCTATTGTCGAGATTTTTGTTATTCCAATGGATGGTAGACTTGTCATTATGAAAGGTAGTCGCTCGTTGAGATTTATGTTACTCCAATTGATGATATCCTTGTCATTATGAAAGGTACTCTATTGTCGAGATTTTGTTTATTCAAATGGATGGTAGCCTCGTCACTATGGAAGGTAGTTTGTTGTCGAGATTTTTGATACTCCAATGGATGGTAGCCTTGTCATTATGAAAGGTAGTCGCTCGTTGAGATTTATGTTACTCCAATCGATGATAGCCTTGTCATTATGAAAGGTAGTCTGTTGTTCAGATTTTTGTTACATCAATGGATGATGGCCTTATCATTATAGAAGGTACTCTATTGTCGAGATTTTGTTTATTCAAATGGATAGTAGCCTTGTCACTATGGAAGGTAGTCTGTTGTCGAGATTTTTGATACTCCAATGGATGGTAGCCTTGCAATTATGGAAGGTAGTCTGTTGTCGAGATTTTTGTTACTCCAATAGATGGTAGCCTTGTCATTATTGAAGGTAGTCTGTCGTTGAGATTTCTGTTACTCCAATGGATTGTATCCTTGTCATTATGGAAGGTAGTATATTATTCAGATTTTTGTTACTCCAATGGATGGTAGCCTTGTCATTATTGAAGGTAGTCTTTTGTCGATATCTCTGTTACTCCAATGGATGATAGCCTTGTCAGTATTCAAGGTAGTCTGTTATTCACATTTTTGTTACTCCAATGGATGGTAGCCTTGTCATTATGGAAGGTACTCTATTGTCGAGATTTTGGTTATTCAAATGGATGGTAGCCTTGTCATTATGGAAGGTAGTCTGTTGTCGAGATTTTTGTTATTCCAATGGATGGTAACCTTGTCATTATGGTAGGTAGTCTTTTGTCGAGATTTTTGTTATTCCAATGGATGGTAGCCTTGTCATTATGGAAGGTAGTTTTTTATCGATATTTTTGTTACTCCAATAGATGGTAGCCTTGTCATTATGAACGGTACTCTGCTGTCGAGATTTTTTTTACCCCAAAGGATATAGCCTTTGTCATTATGGAAGGTAGTCTGTTGTCGATATTTTTGTGACTCCAATGAATGGTAGCCTTGTCTTTATGGAAGGTAGTCTGTTGTCGAAATTTTTGTTATTCCAATGGATGGTAACCTTGTCATTATGGGAGGTAGTCGCTCGTTGAGATTTATGTTACTCCAATGGATGGTAGCATTGTCAATTTTGAAGGTAGTCTTTTGTCGATATCTCTGTTACTCAAATGGATGATAGCCTTGTCAGTATGAAAGGTAGTCTGTTATTCACATTTTTGTTACTCCAATGGATGGTAGACTTGTCATTATGAAAGGTAGTCGCTCGTTGAGATTTATGTTACTCCAATGGATGATAGCCTTGTCATTATGAAAGGTAGTCTGTTGTTCAGATTTTTGTTACTTCAATGGATGATGGCCTTATCATTATGGAAGGTACTCTATTGTCGAGATTTTGTTTATTCAAATGGATAGTAGCCTTGTCACTATGGAAGGTAGTCTGTTGTCGATATTTTTGATACTCCAATGGATGGTAGCCTTGTAATTATGGAAGGTAGTTTGTTGTCGAGATTTTTGTTACTCCAATAGATGGTAGCCTTGTCATTATTGAAGGTAGTCTGTCGTTGAGATTTCTGTTACTCCAATGGATTGTATCCTTGTCATTATGGAAGGTAGTATATTATTCAGATTTTGGTTACTCCAATGGATGGTAGCCTTGTCATTATGGAAGGTAGTCTGTTGTCGAAATTTTTTTATACCATTGGATGGTAGCCTTGTCATTATGGAAGGTAGTCTGTTGTCGAGATTTTTGTTATTCCAATGGATGGTAACCTTGTCATTATGGAAGGTAGTCTTTTGTCGAGATTTTTGTTACTCCAATGGATGGTAGCCTTGTCATTATTGAAGGTAGTCTGTTGTCGATATATTTGTTACTCCAATGAATGGTAGCCTTGTCATTATGGAAGGTAGTCTGTCATTGAGATTTCTATTACTCCAATGGATGATAGCCTTGTCATTATGAACGGTAGTCTGCTGTCGAAATTTTTTTTACACCAATGGATGTAGCCTTGTCATTATGGAAGGTAGTCTATTGTCGATATTTTTATTACTCAAATGAATGGTAGCCTTGTCATTATGGAAGGTAGTCTGTTGTCGAAATTTTTGTTATTCCAATGGATGGTAACCTTGTCACTATGAAAGGTAGTCTTTTGTCGAGATCTTTGTTACTCCAATGGATGGTAGCCTTGTCATTATTGAAGGTAGTCTTTTGTCGATATCTCTGTTATTCCAATGGATGATAGCCTTGTCAAAATTCAAGGTAGTCTGTTATTCACATTTTTGTTACTCCAATGGATGGTAGCCTTGTCATTATGGAAGGTACTCTATTGTCGAGATTTTGGTTATTCAAATGGATGGTAGCCTTGTCATTATGGAAGGTAGTCTGTTGTCGAGATTTTTGTTATTCCAATGGATGGTAACCTTGTCATTATGGTAGGTAGTCTTTTGTCGAGATTTTTGTTATTCCAATGGATGGTAGCCTTGTCATTATGGAAGGTAGTTTTTTCTCGATATTTTTGTTACTCCAATAGATGGTAGCCTTGTCATTATGAACGGTAGTCTGTTTTCGAGATTTTTTTTACCCCAAAGGATATAGCCTTGTCATTATGGAAGGTAGTTTGTTGTCGATATTTTTGTTACTCCAATGAATGGTAGCCTTATCATTATGGAAGGTAGTCAGTTGTCGAAATTTTTGTTATTCCAATGGATGGTAACCTTGTCATTATGGAAGGTAGTCGCTCGTTGAGATTTATGTTACTCCAATGGATGGTAGCATTGTCATTTTTGAAGGTAGTCTTTTGTCGATATCTCTGTTACTCTAATGGATGATAGACTTGTCAGTATGCAAGGTAGTCTGTTATTCAAATTTTTGTTACTCCAATGGATGGTAGCCTTGTCATTATGGAAGGTAGTCTATTGTCGAGATTTTTGTTATTCCAATGGATGGTAGACTTGTCATTATGAAAGGTAGTCGCTCGTTGAGATTTATGTTACTCCAATGGATGATATCCTTGTCATTATGAAAGGTACTCTATTGTCGAGATTTTGTTTATTCAAATGGATGGTAGCCTCGTCACTATGGAAGGTAGTTTGTTGTCGAGATTTTTGATACTCCAATGGATGGTAGCCTTGTCATTATGAAAGGTAGTCGCTCGTTGAGATTTATGTTACTCCAGTGGATGATAGCCTTGTCATTATGAAAGGTAGTCTGTTGTTCAGATTTTTGTTACATCAATGGATGATGGCCTTATCAATATAGAAGGTACTCTATTGTCGAGATTTTGTTTATTCAAATGGATAGTAGCCTTGTCACTATGGAAGGTAGTCTGTTGTCGAGATTTTTGATACTCTAATGGATGGTAGCCTTGTAATTATGGAAGGTAGTCTGTTGTCGAGATTTTTGTTACTCCAATAGATGGTAGCCTTGTCATTATTGAAGGTAGTCTGTCGTTGAGATTTCTGTTACTCCAATGGATTGTATCCTTGTCATTATAGAAGGTAGTATATTATTCAGATTTTTGTTA
The DNA here is from genome assembly GCA_948472305.1 of Vicia faba. NCBI lineage: Eukaryota > Viridiplantae > Streptophyta > Magnoliopsida > Fabales > Fabaceae > Vicia > Vicia faba. The sequence goes on from OX451739.1 coordinate 561,891,294, forward strand.
CTCCAATGGATGGTAGCCTTGTCATTATTGAAGGTAGTCTTTTGTCGATATCTCTGTTACTCCAATGGATGATAGCCTTGTCAGTATTCAAGGTAGTCTGTTATTCACATTTTTGTTACTCCAATGGATGGTAGCCTTGTCATTATGGAAGGTACTCTATTGTCGAGATTTTGGTTATTCAAATGGATGGTAGCCTTGTCATTATGGAAGGTAGTCTGTTGTCGAGATTTTTGTTATTCCAATGGATGGTAACCTTGTCATTATGGTAGGTAGTCTTTTGTCGAGATTTTTGTTATTCCAATGGATGGTAGCCTTGTCATTATGGAAGGTAGTTTTTTCTCGATATTTTTGTTACTCCAATAGATGGTAGCCTTGTCATTATGAACGGTACTCTGCTGTCGAGATTTTTTTTACCCCAAAGAATTTAGCCTTTGTCATTATGGAAGGTAGTCTGTTGTCGATATTTTTGTGACTCCAATGAATGGTAGCCTTGTCTTTATGGAAGGTAGTCTGTTGTCGAAATTTTTGTTATTCCAATGGATGGTAACCTTGTCATTATGGGAGGTAGTCGCTCGTTGAGATTTATGTTACTCCAATGGATGGTAGCATTGTCATTTTTGAAGGTAGTCTTTTGTCGATATCTCTGTTACTCAAATGGATGATAGCCTTGTCAGTATGAAAGGTAGTCTGTTATTCACATTTTTGTTACTCCAATGGATGGTAGACTTGTCATTATGAAAGGTAGTCGCTCGTTGAGATTTATGTTACTCCAATGGATGATAGCCTTGTCATTATGAAAGGTAGTCTGTTGTTCAGATTTTTGTTACTTCAATGGATGATGGCCTTATCATTATGGAAGGTACTCTATTGTCGAGATTTTGTTTATTCAAATGGATAGTAGCCTTGTCACTATGGAAGGTAGTCTGTTGTCGATATTTTTGATACTCCAATGGATGGTAGCCTTGTAATTATGGAAGGTAGTCTGTTGTCGAGATTTTTGTTACTCCAATAGATGGTAGCCTTGTCATTATTGAAGGTAGTCTGTCGTTGAGATTTCTGTTACTCCAATGGATTGTATCCTTGTCATTATGGAAGGTAGTATATTATTCAGATTTTGGTTACTCCAATGGATGGTAGCCTTGTCATTATGGAAGGTACTCTGTTGTCGAAATTTTTTTATACCATTGGATGGTAGCCTTGTCATTATGGAAGGTAGTCTGTTGTCGAGATTTTTGTTATTCCAATGGATGGTAACCTTGTCATTATGGAAGGTAGTCTTTTGTCGAGATTTTTGTTACTCCAATGGATGGTAGCCTTGTCATTATTGAAGGTAGTCTATTGTCGATATATTTGTTACTCCAATGAATGGTAGCCTTGTCATTATGGAAGGTAGTCTGTCATTGAGATTTCTATTACTCCAATGGATGATAGCCTTGTCATTATGAACGGTAGTCTGCTGTCGAAATTTTTTTTACACCAATGGATGTAGCCTTGTCATCATGGAAGGTAGTCTATTGTCGATATTTTTATTACTCAAATGAATGGTAGCCTTGTCATTATGGAAGGTAGTCTGTTGTCGAAATTTTTGTTATTCCAATGGATGATAGCCTTGTCAAAATTCAAGGTAGTCTGTTGTTCACATTTTTGTTACTCCAATGGATTGTAGCCTTGTCATTATGGAAGGTACTCTATTGTCAAGATTTTGGTTATTCAAATGGATGGTAGCCTTGTCATTATGGAAGGTAGTCTATTGTCGAGATTTTTGTTATTCTAATGGATGGTAACCTTGTCATTATGGAAGGTAGTCTTTTGTCGAGATTTTTGTTATTCCAATGGATGGTAGCCTTGTCATTATGGAAGGTAGTTTTTTCTCGAGATTTTTGTTACTCCAATAGATGGTAGCCTTGTCATTATGAACGATAGTCTGTTTTCGAGATTTTTTTTACCCCAAAGGATATAGCCTTGTCATTATGGAAGGTAGTTTGTTGTCGATATTTTTGTTACTCCAATGAATGGTAGCCTTATCATTATGGAAGGTAGTCTGTTGTCGAAATTTTTGTTATACCAATGGATGGTAACCTTGTCATTATGGAAGGTAGTCACTCGTTGAGATTTATGTTACTCCAATGGATGGTAGCATTGTCATTTTTGAAGGTAGCCTTTTGTCGATATCTCTGTTACTCTAATGGATGATAGACTTGTCAGTATGCAAGGTAGTCTGTTATTCAAATTTTTGTTACTCCAATGGATGGTAGCCTTGTCATTATGGAAGGTAGTCTATTGTCGAGATTTTTTTTATTCCAATGGATGGTAGACTTGTCATTATGAAAGGTAGTCGCTCGTTGAGATTTATGTTACTCCAATGGATGATAGCCTTATCATTATGAAAGGTACTCTATTGTCGAGATTTTGTTTATTCAAATTGATGGTAGCCTCGTCACTATGGAAGGTAGTCTGTTGTCGAGATTTTTGATACTCCAATGGATGGTAGCCTTGTCATTATGAAAGGTAGTCGCTCGTTGAGATTTATGTTACTCCAATGGATGATATCCTTGTCATTATGAAAGGTAGTCTGTTGTTCAGATTTTTGTTACTTCAATGGATGATGGCCTTATCATTATGGAAGGTACTCTATTGTCGAGATTTTGTTTATTCAAATGGATAGTAGCCTTGTCACTATGGAAGGTAGTCTGTTGTCGAGATTTTTGATACTCCAATGGATGGTAGCCTTGTAATTATGGAAGGTAGTCTGTTGTCAAGATTTTTGTTACTCCAATAGATGGTAGCCTTGTCATTATTGAAGGTAGTCTGTCGTTGAGATTTCTGTTACTCCAATGGATTATATCCTTGTCATTATGGAAGGTAGTATATTATTCAGATTTTTGTTACTCCAATGGATGGTAGCCTTGTCATTATTGAAGGTAGTCTTTTGTCGATATCTCTGTTACTCCAATGGATGATAGCCTTGTCAGTATTCAAGGTAGTCTGTTATTCACATTTTTGTTACTCCAATGGATTGTAGCCTTGTCATTATGGAAGGTACTCTATTGTCGAGATTTTGGTTATTCAAAAGGATGGTAGCCTTGTCATTATGGAAGGTACTCTATTGTCGAGATTTTGGTTATTCAAATGGATGGTAGCCTTGTCATTATGGAAGGTAGTCTGTTGTCGAGATTTTTGTTATTCCAATGGATGGTAACCTTGTCATTATGGAAGGTAGTTTTTTCTCGACATTTTTGTTACTCCAATAGATGGTAGCCTTGTCATTATGAACGGTACTCTGCTGTCGAGATTTTTTTTACCCCAAAGGATATAGCCTTTGTCATTATGGAAGGTAGTCTGTTGTCGATATTTTTGTGACTCCAACGAATGGTAGCCTTGTCTTTATGGAAGGTAGTCTGTTGTCGAAATTTTTGTTATTCCAATGGATGGTAACCTTGTCATTATGGGGGGTAGTCGCTCGTTGAGATTTATGTTACTCCAATGGATGGTAGCATTGTCATTTTTGAAGGTAGTCTTTTGTCGATATCTCTATTACTCAAATGGATGATAGCCTTGTCAGTATGAAAGGTAGTCTGTTATTCACATTTTTGTTACTCCAATGGATGGTAGACTTGTCATTATGAAAGGTAGTCGCTCGTTGAGATTTATGTTACTCCAATGGATGATAGCCTTGTCATTATGAAAGGTAGTCTGTTGTTCAGATTTTTGTTACTTCAATGGATGATGGCCTTATCATTATGGAAGGTACTCTATTGTCGAGATTTTGTTTATTCAAATGGATAGTAGCCTTGTCACTATGGAAGGTAGTCTGTTGTCGAGATTTTTGATACTCCAATGGATGGTAGCCTTGTAATTATGGAAGGTAGTCTGTTGTCGAGATTTTTGTTACTCCAATAGATGGTAGCCTTGTCATTATTGAAGGTAGTCTGTCGTTGAGATTTCTGTTACTCCAATAGATGGTAGCCTTGTCATTATGGAAGTTAGTATATTATTCAGATTTTTGTTACTCCAATGGATGGTAGCCTTGTCATTATGGAAGGTAGTCTGTTGTCGAAATTTTTTTATACCATTGGATGGTAGCCTTTTCATTATGGAAGGTAGTCTGTTGTCGAGATTTTTGTTATTCCAATGGATGGTAACCTTGTCATTATGGAAGGTAGTCTTTTGTCGAGATTTTTGTTACTCCAATGGATGGTAGCCTTGTCATTATTGAAGGTAGTCTGTTGTCGATATATTTGTTACTCCAATGAATGGTAGCCTTGTCATTATGGAAGGTAGTCTGTCATTGAGATTTCTATTACTCCAATGGATGATAGCCTTGTCATTAGGCAAGGTAGTCTATTGTTCGGATTTTTGTTACTCCAATGGATGGTAGCATTGTCATTATGGAAGGTAGTCTATTGTCGAGATTTTTGTTATTCCAATGGATGGTAGCCTTGTCATTATGGTAGGTAGTCGGTCATTGAGATTTATGTTACTCCAATGGATTGTAGTGTTGTCATTATGGAAGGTAGTCTGTTGTTCAGATTTTTGTTACTCCAATGGATGATAGCCTTGTCATTATGGAAGGTAGTCTGTTATCGAAAAATTTGATACTCCAATGGGTGGTAGCCTTTTGATTATAGAAGGTAGTCTATTGTCGAGATTTTTGTTACTCTAATGGATGGTAGCCTTGTCATTATTGAAGGTAGTATGTCGTTTGAGATTTCTATTACTCTAATGGATGCTAGCCTTGTCATTATGGAAGGTAGTCTGTTGTTCAAATTTTTGTTACTCCAACGGATTGTAGCCTTGTCATTATGGAAGGTAGTCTATTGTCGAGATATTTGTTATTCCAATCCATGGTAACCTTGTCATTATGGAAGGTAGTCTTTTGTCGAGATTTTTGTTATTCCAATGGATGGTAGCCTTGTCATTATGGAAGGTAGTTTTTTTTGGAGATTTTTGTTACTCCAATGGATGGTAGCCTTGTCATTATGAACGGTTGTCTGATGTCGAGATTTTTTTTACCCCAATGGATGTAGCCTTATCATTATGGAAGGTAGTTTGTTGTCGAGATATTTGTTATTCCAATGGATGGTAACCTTGTCATTATGGAAGGTAGTTTTTTGTCGAGATTTTTGTTATTCCAATGAATGGTAGCCTTATCATTATGAAAGGTAGTTTTTTCTCGAGATTTTTGTTACTCCAATGGATGGTAGCCTTGTCATTATAAACAGTAGTTTGCTGTCGAGATTTTTTTTACCCCAAAGGATATAGCCTTGTCATTATGGAAGGTAGTATGTTGTCGATATTTTTGTTAGTCTAATGAATGGTAGCCTTGTCATTATAGAAGGTAGTCTATTGTCGAAATTTAAGTTATTCCAATGGATGGTAACCTTATCATTATGGAAGGTAGTCTTTTATCGAGATCTTTGTTACTCCAATGGATGGTAGAATTGTCATTATTGAAGGTAGTCTTTTGTCGATATATTTGTTACTCAAATGGATGATAGCCTTGTCAGTATGCAAGGTAGTCTTTTGTTCACATTTTTTTACTCCAATGGATGGTAGCCTTGTCTTTATGAAAGGTATTCTATTGTCGAGATTTTTGTTATTCCAATGGCTGGTAGGCTTGTCATTATGAAACGTAGTCGATCATTAAGATTTATGTTACTCCAATGGATGATAGCCTTGTCATTATGAAAGGTAGTCTGTTGTTCAGATTTTTGTTACTTCAATGGATGATAGCCTTATCATTAAGGAAGGTACTCTATTGTCGAGATTTTGGTTACTCCAATGGATGGTAGCCTTGTCATTATGAACGATAGTCTGCTGTCGATATTTTTTTTTACACCAATGGATGTAGCCTTGTCATTATGGAAGGTAGTCTATTGTCGATATTTTTATTACTCAAATGAATGGTAGCCTTGTCATTATGGAAGGTAGTCTGTTGTCGAAATTTTTGTTATTCAAATGGATGGTAACCTTGTCACTATGGAAGGTAGTCTTTTGTCGAGATCTTTGTTACTCCAATGGATGGTAGTCTTGTCATTATTGAAGGTAGTCTTTTGTCGATATCTCTGTTACTCCAATGGATGATAGCCTTGTCAAAATTCAAGGTAGTCTGTTATTCACATTTTTGTTACTCCAATGGATTGTAGCCTTGTCATTATGGAAGGAACTCTATTGTCAAGATTTTGGTTATTCAAATGGATGGTAGCCTTGTCATTATGAAAGGTAGTCTATTGTCGAGATTTTTGTTATTCCAATGGATGGTAACCTTGTCATTATGGAAGGTAGTCTTTTGTCGAGATTTTTGTTATTCCAATGGATGGTAGCCTTGTCATTATGGAAGGTAGTTTTTTCTCGAGATTTTTGTTACTCCAATAGATGGTAGCCTTGTCATTATGAACGGTAGTCTGTTTTCGAGATTTTTTTTACCCCAAAGGATATAGCCTTGTCATTATGGAAGGTAGTTTGTTGTCGATATTTTTGTTACTCCAATGAATGGTAGCCTTATCATTATGGAAGGTAGTCTGTTGTCGAAATTTTTGTTATTCCAATGGATGGTAACCTTGTCATTATGGAAGGTAGTCGCTAGTTGAGATTTATGTTACTCCAATGGATGGTAACATTTTCATTTTTGAAGGTAGTCTTTTGTCGATATCTCTGTTACTCTAATGGATGATAGACTTGTCAGTATGCAAGGTAGTCTGTTATTCAAATTTTTGTTACTCCAATGGATGGTAGCCTTGTCATTATGGAAGGTAGTCTATTGTCGAGATTTTTGTTATTCCAATGGATGGTAGACTTGTCATTATGAAAGGTAGTCGCTCATTGAGATTTATGTTACTCCAATGGATGATAGCCTTGTCATTATGAAAGGTACTCTATTGTCGAGATTTTGTTTATTCAAATGGATGGTAGCCTCGTCACTATGGAAGGTAGTCTGTTGTCGAGATTTTTGATACTCCAATTGATGGTAGCCTTGTAATTATGGAAGGTAGTCGGTCGTTGAGATTTCTGTTACTCCAATGCATTGTATCCTTGTCATTATGGAAGGTAGTATGTTATTCTGATTTTTGTTACTCCAATGGATGGTAGCCTTGTCATTATGGAAGGTAGTCTATTGTCGAAATTTTTTTTTACCATTGGATGGTAGCCTTGTCATTATGGAAGGTAGTCTTTTGTCGAGATTTTTGTTATTCCAATGGATGGTAACCTTGTCATTATGGAAGGTAGTCTTTTGTCGAGATTTTTGTTACTCCAATGGATGGTAGCCTTGTCATTATTGAAGGCAGTCTGTTGTCGATTTATTTGTTACTCCAATGAATGGTAGCCTTGTCATTATGGAAGGTAGTCTTTCATTGAGATTTCTGTTACTCAAATGGATGATTTCCTTGTCATTAGGCAAGGTAGTCTATTGTTCGGATTTTTGTTACTCCAATGGATGGTAGCATTGTCATTATGGAAGGTAGTCTATAGTCTAGATTTTTGTTATTCCAATTGATGGTAGCCTTGTAATTATGGTAGGTAGTCGGTCGTTGAGATTTATGTTACTCCAATGGATGGTAGTCTTGTCATTATGGAAGGTAGTCTGTTGTTCAGATTTTTGTTACTCCAATGGATGATAGCCTTGTCATTATGGAAGGTAGTCTGTTGTCGAAAATTTTGATACTCCAATGGGTGGTAGCCTTGTGATTATGGTAGGTAGTCTGTTGTCGAGATTTTTGTTACTCCAATGGATTGTAGCCTTTTCATTATTGAAGGTAGTATGTCGTTTGAGATTTCTATTACTCTAATGGATTGTAACCTTGTCATTATGGAAGGTAGTTTGTTGTTCAAATTTTTGTTACTCCAATGGATTGTAGCCTTGTCATTATGGAAGGTAGTCTATTGTCGAGATATTTGTTATTCCAATCCATGGGAACCTTGTCATTATGGAAGGTAGTCTTTTGTCGAGATTTTTGTTATTCCAATGGATGGTAGCCTTGTAATTATGGAAGGTAGTCTTTTCTCGAGATTTTTGTTACTCCAATGGGTGGTAGCCTTGTCATTTCGAACGGTTGTCTGCTGTCGAGATTTTTTTTACCCCAATGGATGTAGCCTTGTCATTATGGAAGGTAGTCTGTTGTCGAGATTTTTGTTATTCCAATGGATGGTAACCTTGTCATTATGGAAGGTAGTCTTTTGTCGAGATTTTTGTTATTCCAATGGATGGTAGCCTTGTCATTATGGAAGGTAGTCTGTTGTCGATATTTTTGTTACTCCAATGAATGGTAGCCTTGTCATTATGGAAGGTAGCCTGTTGTCGAAATTTTTGTTATTCCAATGGATGGTAACCTTGTCATTATGGAAGGTAGTCTTTTGTCGAGATCTTTGTTACTCCAATGGATGGTAGTATTGTCTTTATTGAAGGTAGTCTTTTGTCGATATATCTGTCACTCAAATGGATGATAGCCTTGTCAGTATGCAAGGTAGTCTGTTGTTCACATTTTTTTTACTCCAATGGATGGTAGCCTTGTCATTATGGAAGGTAGTCGATCATTGAGATTTATGTTACTCCAATGGATGATAGCCTTGTCATTATGAAAGGTAGTCTGTTGTTCAGATTTTTGTTACTTCAATGGATGATAGCCTTATCATTATGGAAGGTACTCTTTTGTCGAGATTTTGGTTATTCAAATGGATGGTAGCCTTGTCATTATGGAAGGTAGTCTTTTGTCGAGATTTTTGATACTCCAATGGATGGTAGCCTTGTAATTATGGAAGGTAGTCTGTTGTCGAGATTTTTGTTACTCCAATAGATGGTAGACTTGTCATTATGGAAGGTAGTCTATTGTCAAGATATTTGTTATTCCAATGGATGGTAATTTTGTCTATATGAAAGGTAGTCTTTTGTCGAGATTTTTGTTATTCCAATGGATGGTACCCTTGTCATTATGGAAGGTAGTTTTTTCTCGACATTTTTGTTACTCCAATGGATGGTAGCCTTGTCATTATGAATGGTAGTCTGCTGTCGAGATTGTTTTTACCTCAAAGGATATAGCCTTGTCATTATGGAAGGTAGTCTGTTGTCGATATTTTTGTTACTCCAATGAATGGTAGCCTTGTCATTATGGAAGGTAGTCTATTGTCGAGATTTTTGGTTATTCAAATGGATGGTAACCTTGTCATTATGGAAGGTAGTCGCTCGTTGAGATTTATGTTACTCCAATGGCTGGTAGCCTTGTCATTATGGAAGGTACTCTATTGTCGAGATTTTGGTTATTCAAATGGATGGTAGCCTTGTAATTATGGAAGGTAGTCTATTGTCGAGATTTTTGTTATTCCAATGGATGGTAACCTTGTCATTATGGAAGGTAGTCTTTTGTCGAGATTTTTGTTATTCCAATGGATGGTACCCTTGTCATTATGGAAGGTAGTTTTTTCTCGACATTTTTGTTACTCCAATGGATGGTAGCCTTGTCATTATGGAAGGTAGTTTGTTGTCGAGATTTTTGTTACTCCAATGGATTGTAGCCTTTTCATTATTGAAGGTAGTATGTCGTTTGAGATTTCTATTACTCTAATGGATTGTAGCCTTGTCATTATGGAAGGTAGTTTGTTGTTCAAATTTTTGTTACTCCAATGGATTGTAGCCTTGTCATTATGGAAGGTAGTCTATTGTCGAGATATTTGTTATTCCAATCCATGGGAACCTTGTCATTATGGAAGGTAGTCTTTTGTCGAGATTTTTGTTATTCCAATGGATGGTAGCCTTGTCATTATGGAAGGTAGTTTTTTCTCAAGATTTTTGTTACTCCAATGGATGGTAGCCTTGTCATTATGAACGGTTGTCTACTGTCGAGATTTTTTTTACCCCAATGGATGTAGCCTTGTCATTATGGAAGGTAGTCTGTTGTCGAGATATTTGTTATTCCAATGGATGGTAACCTTGTCATTATGGAAGGTAGTCTTTTGTCGAGATTTTTGTTATTCCAATGGATGGTAGCCTTGTCATTATGGAAGGTAGTCTGTTGTCGATATTTTTGTTACTCCAATGAATGGTAGCCTTGTCATTATGGAAGGTAGGCTGTTGTCGAAATTTTTGTTATTCCAATGGATGGTAACCTTGTCATTATGGAAGGTAGTCTTTTGTCGAGATCTTTGTTACTCCAATGGATGGTAGTATTGTCTTTATTGAAGGTAGTCTTTTGTCGATATATCTGTCACTCAAATGGATGATAGCCTTGTCAGTATGCAAGGTAGTCTGTTGTTCACATTTTTTTTACTCCAATGGATGGTAGCCTTGACATTATGGAAGGTAGTCGATTATTGAGATTTATGTTACTCCAATGGATGATAGCCTTGTCATTATGAAAGGTAGTCTGTTGTTCAGATTTTGTTTACTTCAATGGATGATAGCCTTATCATTATGGAAGGTACTCTTTTGACGAGATTTTGGCTATTCAAATGAATGGTAGCCTTGTCATTATGGAAGGTAGTCTTTTGTCGAGATTTTTGATACTCCAATGGATGGTAGCCTTGTAATTATGGAAGGTAGTCTGTTGTCAAGATTTTTGTTACTCCAATAGATGGTAGACTTGTCATTATGGAAGGTAGTCTATTGTCAAGATATTTGTTATTCCAATGGATGGTAATCTTGTCATTATGGAAGGTAGTCTGTTGTCGATATTTTTGTTACTCCAATGAATGGTAGCCTTGTCATTATGGAAGGTAGCCTGTTGTCGAAATTTTTGTTATTCCAATGGATGGTAACCTTGTCATTATGGAAGGTAGTCTTTTGTCGAGATCTTTGTTACTCCGATGGATGGTAGTATTGTCTTTATTGAAGTTAGTCTTTTGTCGATATATCTGTCACTCAAATGGATGATAGCCTTGTCAGTATGCAAGGTAGTCTGTTGTTCACATTTTTTTTACTCCAATGGATGGTAGCCTTGTCATTATGGAAGGTAGTCGATCATTGAGATTTATGTTACTCCAATGGATGATAGCCTTGTCATTATGAAAGGTAGTCTGTTGTTCAGATTTTTGTTACTTCAATGGATGATAGCCTTATCATTATGGAAGGTACTCTTTTGTCGAGATTTTGGTTATTCAAATGGATGGTAGCCTTGTCATTATGGAAGGTAGTCTTTTGTCGAGATTTTTGATACTCCAATGGATGGTAGCCTTGTAATTATGGAAGGTAGTCTGTTGTCGAGGTTTTTGTTACTCCAATAGATGGTAGACTTGTCATTATGGAAGGTAGTCTATTGTCAAGATATTTGTTATTCCAATGGATGGTAATCTTGTCATTATGAAAGGTAGTCTTTTGTCGAGATTTTTGTTATTCCAATGGATGGTACCCTTGTCATTATGGAAGGTAGTTTTTTCTCGACATTTTTGTTACTCCAATGGATGGTAGCCTTGTCATTATGAATGGTAGTCTGCTGTCGAGATTGTTTTTACCTCAAAGGATATAGCCTTGTCATTATGGAAGGTAGTCTGTTGTCGATATTTTTGTTACTCCAATGAATGGTAGCCTTGTCATTATGGAAGGTAGTCTATTGTCGAGATTTTTGGTTATTCAAATGGATGGTAACCTTGTCATTATGGAAGGTAGTCGCTCGTTGAGATTTATGTTACTCCAATGGATGGTAGCCTTGTCATTATGGAAGGTACTCTATTGTCGAGATTTTGGTTATTCAAATGGATGGTAGCCTTGTCATTATGGAAGGTAGTCTATTGTCGAGATTTTTGTTATTCCAATGGATGGTAACCTTGTCATTATGGAAGGTAGTCTTTTGTCGAGATTTTTGTTATTCCAATGGATGGTACCCTTGTCATTATGGAAGGTAGTTTTTTCTCGACATTTTTGTTACTCCAATGGATGGTAGCCTTGTCATTATGGAAGGTAGTCTGTTGTCGAGATTTTTGTTACTCCAATGGATTGTAGCCTTTTCATTATTGAAGGTAGTATGTCGTTTGAGATTTCTATTACTCTAATGGATTGTAGCCTTGTCATTATGGAAGGTAGTTTGTTGTTCAAATTTTTGTTACTCCAATGGATTGTAGCCTTGTCATTATGGAAGGTAGTCTATTGTCGAGATATTTGTTATTCCAATCCATGGGAACCGTGTCATTATGGAAGGTAGTCTTTTGTCGAGATTTTTGTTATTCCAATGGATGGTAGCCTTGTCATTATGGAAGGTAGTTTTTTCTCAAGATTTTTGTTACTCCAATGGATGGTAGACTTGTCATTATGAACGGTTGTCTACTGTCGAGATTTTTTTTACCCCAATGGATGTAGCCTTGTCATTATAGAAGGTAGTCTGTTGTTGAGATATTTGTTATTCCAATGGATGGTAACCTTGTCATTATGGAAGGTAGTCTTTTGTCGAGATTTTTGTTATTCCAATGGATGGTAGCCTTGTCATTATGGAAGGTAGTTTTTTCTCGACATTTTTGTTACTCCAATGGATGGTAGCCTTGTCATTATGAATGGTAGTCTGCTGTCGAGATTGTTTTTACCTCAAAGGATATAGCCTTGTCATTATGGAAGGTAGTCTGTTGTCGATATTTTTGTTACTCCAATGAATGGTAGCCTTGTCATTATGGAAGGTAGTCTATTGTCGAGATTTTTGGTTATTCAAATGGATGGTAACCTTGTCATTATGGAAGGTAGTCGCTCGTTGAGATTTATGTTACTCCAATGGATGGTAGCCTTGTCATTATGGAAGGTACTCTATTGTCGAGATTTTGGTTATTCAAATGGATGGTAGCCTTGTCATTATGGAAGGTAGTCTATTGTCGAGATTTTTGTTATTCCAATGGATGGTAACCTTGTCATTATGGAAGGTAGTCTTTTGTCGAGATTTTTGTTATTCCAATGGATGGTACCCTTGTCATTATGGAAGGTAGTTTTTTCTCGACATTTTTGTTACTCCAATGGATGGTAGCCTTGTCATTATGGAAGGTAGTTTGTTGTCGAGATTTTTGTTACTCCAATGGATTGTAGCCTTTTCATTATTGAAGGTAGTAAGTCGTTTGAGATTTCTATTACTCTAATGGATTGTAGCCTTGTCATTATGGAAGGTAGTTTGTTGTTCAAATTTTTGTTACTCCAATGGATTGTAGCCTTGTCATTATGGAAGGTAGTCTATTGTCGAGATATTTGTTATTCCAATCCATGGGAACCTTGTCATTATGGAAGGTAGTCTTTTGTCGAGATTTTTGTTATTCCAATGGATGGTAGCCTTGTCATTATGGAAGGTAGTTTTTTCTCAAGATTTTTGTTACTCCAATGGATGGTAGCCTTGTCATTATGAACGGTTGTCTACTGTCGAGATTTTTTTTACCCCAATGGATGTAGCCTTGTCATTATGGAAGGTAGTCTGTTGTCGAGATATTTGTTATTCCAATGGATGGTAACCTTGTCATTATGGAAGGTAGTCTTTTGTCGAGATTTTTGTTATTCCAATGGATGGTAGCCTTGTCATTATGGAAGGTAGTCTGTTGTCGATATTTTTGTTACTCCAATGAATGGTAGCCTTGTCATTATGGAAGGTAGGCTGTTGTCGAAATTTTTGTTATTCCAATGGATGGTAACCTTGTCATTATGGAAGGTAGTCTTTTGTCGAGATCTTTGTTACTCCAATGGATGGTAGTATTGTCTTTATTGAAGGTAGTCTTTTGTTGATATATCTGTCACTCAAATGGATGATAGCCTTGTCAGTATGCAAGGTAGTCTGTTGTTCACATTTTTTTTACTCCAATGGATGGTAGCCTTGTCATTATGGAAGGTAGTCGATTATTGAGATTTATGTTACTCCAATGGATGATAGCCTTGTCATTATGAAAGGTAGTCTGTTGTTCAGATTTTGTTTACTTCAATGGATGATAGCCTTATCATTATGGAAGGTACTCTTTTGACGAGATTTTGGCTATTCAAATGGATGGTAGCCTTGTCATTATGGAAGGTAGTCTTTTGTCGAGATTTTTGATACTCCAATGGATGGTAGCCTTGTAATTATGGAAGGTAGTCTGTTGTCAAGATTTTTGTTACTCCAATAGATGGTAGACTTGTCATTATGGAAGGTAGTCTATTGTCAAGATATTTGTTATTCCAATGGATGGTAATCTTGTCATTATGGAAGGTAGTCTGTTGTCGATATTTTTGTTACTCCAATGAATGGTAGCCTTGTCATTATGGAAGGTAGCCTGTTGTCGAAATTTTTGTTATTCCAATGGATGGTAACCTTGTCATTATGGAAGGTAGTCTTTTGTCGAGATCTTTGTTACTCCAATGGATGGTAGTATTGTCTTTATTGAAGTTAGTCTTTTGTCGATATATCTGTCACTCAAATGGATGATAGCCTTGTCAGTATGCAAGGTAGTCTGTTGTTCACATTTTATTTACTCCAATGGATGGTAGCCTTGTCATTATGGAAGGTAGTCGATCATTGAGATTTATGTTACTCCAATGGATGATAGCCTTGTCATTATGAAAGGTAGTCTGTTGTTCAGATTTTTGTTACTTCAATGGATGATAGCCTTATCATTATGGAAGGTACTCTTTTGTCGAGATTTTGGTTATTCAAATGGATGGTAGCCTTGTCATTATGGAAGGTAGTCTTTTGTCGAGATTTTTGATACTCCAATGGATAGTAGCCTTGTAATTATGGAAGGTAGTCTGTTGTCGAGGTTTTTGTTACTCCAATAGATGGTAGACTTGTCATTATGGAAGGTAGTCTATTGTCAAGATATTTGTTATTCCAATGGATGGTAATCTTGTCATTATGAAAGGTAGTCTTTTGTCGAGATTTTTGTTATTCCAATGGATGGTACCCTTGTCATTATGAAAGGTAGTTTTTTCTCGACATTTTTGTTACTCCAATGGATGGTAGCCTTGTCATTATGAATGGTAGTCTGCTGTCGAGATTGTTTTTACCTCAAAGGATATAGCCTTGTCATTATGGAAGGTAGTCTGTTGTCGATATTTTTGTTACTCCAATGAATGGTAGCCTTGTCATTATGGAAGGTAGTCTATTGTCGAGATTTTTGGTTATTCAAATGGATGGTAACCTTGTCATTATGGAAGGTAGTCGCTCGTTGAGATTTATGTTACTCCAATGGATGGTAGCCTTGTCATTATGGAAGGTACTCTATTGTTGAGATTTTGGTTATTCAAATGGATGGTAGCCTTGTCATTATGGAAGGTAGTCTATTGTCGAGATTTTTGTTATTCCAATGGATGGTAACCTTGTCATTATGGAAGGTAGTCTTTTGTCGAGATTTTTGTTATTCCAATGGATGGTACCCTTGTCATTATGGAAGGTAGTTTTTTCTCGACATTTTTGTTACTCCAATGGATGGTAGCCTTGTCATTATGGAAGGTAGTCTGTTGTCGAGATTTTTGTTACTCCAATGGATTGTAGCCTTTTCATTATTGAAGGTAGTATGTCGTTTGAGATTTCTATTACTCTAATGGATTGTAGCCTTGTCATTATGGAAGGTAGTTTGTTGTTCAAATTTTTGTTACTCCAATGGATTGTAGCCTTGTCATTATGGAAGGTAGTCTATTGTCGAGATATTTGTTATTCCAATCCATGGGAACCGTGTCATTATGGAAGGTAGTCTTTTGTCGAGATTTTTGTTATTCCAATGGATGGTAGCCTTGTCATTATGGAAGGTAGTTTTTTCTCAAGATTTTTGTTACTCCAATGGATGGTAGCCTTGTCATTATGAACGGTTGTCTACTGTCGAGATTTTTTTTACCCCAATGGATGTAGCCTTGTCATTATGGAAGGTAGTCTGTTGTCGAGATATTTGTTATTCCAATGGATGGTAACCTTGTCATTATGGAAGGTAGTCTTTTGTCGAGATTTTTGTTATTCCAATGGATGGTAGCCTTGTCATTATGGAAGGTAGTCTGTTGTCGATATTTTTGTTACTCCAATGAATGTTAGCCTTGTCATTATGGAAGGTAGGCTGTTGTCGAAATTTTTGTTATTCCAATGGATGGTAACCTTGTCATTATGGAAGGTAGTCTTTTGTCGAGATCTTTGTTACTCCAATGGATGGTAGTATTGTCTTTATTGAAGGTAGTCTTTTGTCGATATATCTGTCACTCAAATGGATGACAGCCTTGTCAGTATGCAAGGTAGTCTGTTGTTCACATTTTTTTTACTCCAATGGATGGTAGCCTTGTCATTATGGAAGGTAGTCGATTATTGAGATTTACGTTACTCCAATGGATGATAGCC
Source organism: Vicia faba (assembly GCA_948472305.1). Classification (NCBI taxonomy): domain Eukaryota; kingdom Viridiplantae; phylum Streptophyta; class Magnoliopsida; order Fabales; family Fabaceae; genus Vicia; species Vicia faba. The sequence goes on from OX451739.1 coordinate 561,907,529, forward strand.
TTGTCATTATGAAAGGTAGTCTGTTGTTCAGATTTTGTTTACTTCAATGGATGATAGCCTTATCATTATGGAAGGTACTCTTTTGACGAGATTTTGGCTATTCAAATGGATGGTAGCCTTGTCATTATGGAAGGTAGTCTTTTGTCGAGATTTTTGATACTCCAATGGATGGTAGCCTTGTAATTATGGAAGGTAGTCTGTTGTCGAGATTTTTGTTACTCCAATAGATGGTAGACTTGTCATTATGGAAGGTAGTCTATTGTAAAGATATTTGTTATTCCAATGGATGGTAATCTTGTCATTATGGAAGGTAGTCTTTTGTCGAGATTTTTGTTATTCCAATGGATGGTACCCTTGTCATTATGGAAGGTAGTCTATTGTCGAGATTTTTGGTTATTCAAATGGATGGTAACCTTGTCATTATGGAAGGTAGTCGCTCGTTGAGATTTATGTTACTCCAATGGATTGTAGCCTTGTCATTATGGAAGGTACTCTATTGTCGAGATTTTGGTTATTCAAATGGATGGTAGACTTGTCATTATGGAAGGTAGTCTATTGTCGAGATTTTTGTTATTCCAATGGATGGTAACCTTGTCATTATGGAAGGTAGTCTTTTGTCGAGATTTTTGTTATTCCAATGGATGGTAGCCTTGTCATTATGGAAGGTAGTTTTTTCTCGAGATTTTTGTTACTCCAATAGATGGTAGCCTTGTCATTATGAACGGTAGTCTGTTTTCGAGATTTTTTTTACCCCAAAGGATATAGCCTTGTCATTATGGAAGGTAGTTTGTTGTCGATATTTTTGTTACTCCAATAAATGGTAGCCTTATCATTATGGAAGGTAGTCTGTTGTCGAAATTTTTGTTATTCCAATGGATGGTAACCTTGTCATTATGGAAGGTAGTTGCTCGTTGAGATTTATGTTACTCCAATGGATGGTAGCATTGTCATTTTTGAAGGTAGTCTTTTGTCGATATCTCTGTTACTCTAATGGATGATAGACTTGTCAGTATGCAAGGTAGTCTGTTATTCAAATTTTTGTTACTCCAATGGATGGTAGCCTTGTAATTATGGAAGGTAGTCTATTGTCGAGATTTTTGTTATTCCAATGGATGGTAGACTTGTCATTATGAAAGGTAGTCGCTCGTTGAGATTTATGTTACTCCAATGGATGATAGACTTGTCATTATGAAAGGTACTCTATTGTCGAGATTTTGTTTATTCAAATGGATGGTAGCCTCGTCACTATGGAAGATTGTCTGTTGTCGAGATTTTTGATACTCCAATGGATGGTAGCCTTGTAATTATGGAAGGTAGTCTGTCGTTGAGATTTCTGTTACTCCAATGCATTGTATCCTTGTCATTATGGAAGGTAGTATGTTATTCTGATTTTTGTTACTCCAATGGATGGTAGCCTTGTCATTATGGAAGGTAGTCTGTTGTCGAAATTTTTTTTTACCATTGGATGGTAGCCTTGTCATTATGGAAGGTAGTGTTTTGTCGAGATTTTTGTTATTCCAATGGATGGTAACCTTGTCATTATGGAAGGTAGTCTTTTGTCGAGATTTTTGTTACTCCAATGGATGGTAGCCTTGTCATTATTGAAGGCAATCTGTTGTCGATTTATTTGTTACTCAAATGAATGGTAGCCTTGTCATTATGGAAGGTAGTCTTTCATTGAGATTTCTGTTACTCAAATGGATGATTGCCTTGTCATTAGGCAAGGTAGTCTATTGTTCGGATTTTTGTTACTCCAATGGATGGTAGCATTGTCATTATGGAAGGTAGTCTATAGTCTAGATTTTTGTTATTCCAATTGATGGTAGCCTTGTAATTATGGTAGGTAGTCGGTCGTTGAGATTTATGTTACTCCAATGGATGGTAGTCTTGTTATTATGGAAGGTAGTCTGTTGTTCAGATTTTTGTTACTCTAATGGATGATAGCCTTATCATTATGGAAGGTAGTCTGTTGTCGAAAATTTTGATACTCCAATGGGTGGTAGCCTCGTGATTATGGTAGGTAGTCTGTTGTCGAGATTTTTGTTACTCCAATGGATTGTAGCCTTTTCATTATTGAAGGTAGTATGTCGTTTGAGATTTCTATTACTCTAATGGATTGTAGCCTTGTCATTATGGAAGGTAGTTTGTTGTTCAAATTTTTGTTACTCCAATGGATTGTAGCCTTGTCATTATGGAAGGTAGTCTATTGTCGAGATATTTGTTATTCCAATCCATGGGAACCTTGTCATTATGGAAGGTAGTCTTTTGTCGAGATTTTTGTTATTCCAATGGATGGTAGCCTTGTCATTATGGAAGGTAGTTTTTTCTCGAGATTTTTGTTACTCCAATGGATGGTAGCCTTGTCATTATGAACGGTTGTCTGCTGTCGAGATTTTTTTTACCCCAATGGATGTAGTCTTGTCATTATGGAAGGTAGTCTGTTGTCGAGATATTTGTTATTCCAATGGATGGTAACCTTGTCATTATGGAAGGTAGTCTTTTGTCGAGATTTTTGTTATTCCAATGGATGGTAGCCTTGTCATTATGGAAGGTAGTCTGTTGTCGATATTGTTGTTACTCCAATGAATGGTAGCCTTGTCATTATGGAAGGTAGCCTCTTGTCGAAATTTTTGTTATTCCAATGGATGGTAACCTTGTCATTATGGAAGGTAGTCTTTTGTCGAGATCTTTGTTACTCCAATGGATGGTAGTATTGTCTTTATTGAAGGTAGTCTTTTGTCGATATATCTATCACTCAAATGGATGATAGCCTTGTCAGTATGCAAGGTAGTCTGTTGTTCACATTTTCTTTACTCCAATGGATGGTAGCCTTGTCATTATGGAAGGTAGTCGCTCGTTGAGATTTATGTTACTCCAATGGATTGTAGCCTTGTCATTATGGAAGGTACTCTATTGTCGAGATTTTGGTTATTCAAATGGATGGTAGACTTGTCATTATGGAAGGTAGTCTATTGTCGAGATTTTTGTTATTCCAATGGATGGTAACCTTGTCATTATGGAAGGTAGTCTTTTGTCGAGATTTTTGTTATTCCAATGGATGGTAGCCTTGTCATTATGGAAGGTAGTTTTTTCTCGAGATTTTTGTTACTCCAATAGATGGTAGCCTTGTCATTATGAACGGTAGTCTGTTTTCGAGATTTTTTTTACCCCAAAGGATATAGCCTTGTCATTATGGAAGGTAGTTTGTTGTCGATATTTTTGTTACTCCAATAAATGGTAGCCTTATCATTATGGAAGGTAGTCTGTTGTCGAAATTTTTGTTATTCCAATGGATGGTAACCTTGTCATTATGGAAGGTAGTTGCTCGTTGAGATTTATGTTACTCCAATGGATGGTAGCATTGTCATTTTTGAAGGTAGTCTTTTGTCGATATCTCTGTTACTCTAATGGATGATAGACTTGTCAGTATGCAAGGTAGTCTGTTATTCAAATTTTTGTTACTCCAATGGATGGTAGCCTTGTAATTATGGAAGGTAGTCTATTGTCGAGATTTTTGTTATTCCAATGGATGGTAGACTTGTCATTATGAAAGGTAGTCGCTCGTTGAGATTTATGTTACTCCAATGGATGATAGACTTGTCATTATGAAAGGTACTCTATTGTCGAGATTTTGTTTATTCAAATGGATGGTAGCCTCGTCACTATGGAAGATTGTCTGTTGTCGAGATTTTTGATACTCCAATGGATGGTAGCCTTGTAATTATGGAAGGTAGTCTGTCGTTGAGATTTCTGTTACTCCAATGCATTGTATCCTTGTCATTATGGAAGGTAGTATGTTATTCTGATTTTTGTTACTCCAATGGATGGTAGCCTTGTCATTATGGAAGGTAGTCTGTTGTCGAAATTTTTTTTTACCATTGGATGGTAGCCTTGTCATTATGGAAGGTAGTGTTTTGTCGAGATTTTTGTTATTCCAATGGATGGTAACCTTGTCATTATGGAAGGTAGTCTTTTGTCGAGATTTTTGTTACTCCAATGGATGGTAGCCTTGTCATTATTGAAGGCAATCTGTTGTCGATTTATTTGTTACTCAAATGAATGGTAGCCTTGTCATTATGGAAGGTAGTCTTTCATTGAGATTTCTGTTACTCAAATGGATGATTGCCTTGTCATTAGGCAAGGTAGTCTATTGTTCGGATTTTTGTTACTCCAATGGATGGTAGCATTGTCATTATGGAAGGTAGTCTATAGTCTAGATTTTTGTTATTCCAATTGATGGTAGCCTTGTAATTATGGTAGGTAGTCGGTCGTTGAGATTTATGTTACTCCAATGGATGGTAGTCTTGTTATTATGGAAGGTAGTCTGTTGTTCAGATTTTTGTTACTCTAATGGATGATAGCCTTATCATTATGGAAGGTAGTCTGTTGTCGAAAATTTTGATACTCCAATGGGTGGTAGCCTCGTGATTATGGTAGGTAGTCTGTTGTCGAGATTTTTGTTACTCCAATGGATTGTAGCCTTTTCATTATTGAAGGTAGTATGTCGTTTGAGATTTCTATTACTCTAATGGATTGTAGCCTTGTCATTATGGAAGGTAGTTTGTTGTTCAAATTTTTGTTACTCCAATGGATTGTAGCCTTGTCATTATGGAAGGTAGTCTATTGTCGAGATATTTGTTATTCCAATCCATGGGAACCTTGTCATTATGGAAGGTAGTCTTTTGTCGAGATTTTTGTTATTCCAATGGATGGTAGCCTTGTCATTATGGAAGGTAGTTTTTTCTCGAGATTTTTGTTACTCCAATGGATGGTAGCCTTGTCATTATGAACGGTTGTCTGCTGTCGAGATTTTTTTTACCCCAATGGATGTAGTCTTGTCATTATGGAAGGTAGTCTGTTGTCGAGATATTTGTTATTCCAATGGATGGTAACCTTGTCATTATGGAAGGTAGTCTTTTGTCGAGATTTTTGTTATTCCAATGGATGGTAGCCTTGTCATTATGGAAGGTAGTCTGTTGTCGATATTGTTGTTACTCCAATGAATGGTAGCCTTGTCATTATGGAAGGTAGCCTCTTGTCGAAATTTTTGTTATTCCAATGGATGGTAACCTTGTCATTATGGAAGGTAGTCTTTTGTCGAGATCTTTGTTACTCCAATGGATGGTAGTATTGTCTTTATTGAAGGTAGTCTTTTGTCGATATATCTATCACTCAAATGGATGATAGCCTTGTCAGTATGCAAGGTAGTCTGTTGTTCACATTTTCTTTACTCCAATGGATGGTAGCCTTGTCATTATGGAAGGTAGTCGATTATTGAGATTTATGTTACTCCAATGGATGATAGCCTTGTCATTATGAAAGGTAGTCTGTTGTTCAGATTTTTGTTACTTCAATGGATGATAGCCTTATCATTATGGAAGGTACTCTTTTGTCGAGATTTTGGCTATTCAAATGGATGGTAGCCTTGTCATTATGGAAGGTAGTCTTTTGTCGAAATTTTTGATACTCCAATGGATGGTAGCCTTGTAATTATGGAAGGTAGTCTGTTGTCGAGATTTTTGTTACTCCAATAGATGGTAGACTTGTCATTATGGAAGGTAGTCTATTGTCAAGATATTTGTTATTCCAATGGATGGTAATCTTGTCATTATGGAAGGTAGTCTTTTGTCGAGATTTTTGTTATTCCAATGGATGGTACCCTTGTCATTATGGAAGGTAGTTTTTTCTCGACATTTTTGTTACTCCAATGGATGGTAGCCTTGTCATTATGAACGGTAGTCTGCTGTCGAGAATTTTTTTATCCCAAAGGATATAGCCTTGTCATTATGGAAGGTAGTTTGTTGTCGATATTTTTGTTACTCCAATGAATGGTAGCCTTGTCATTATGGAAGGTAGTCTATTGTCGAGATTTTTGGTTATTCAAATGGATGGTAACCTTGTCATTATGGAAGGTAGTCGCTCGTTGAGATTTATGTTACTCCAATGGATTGTAGCCTTGTCATTATGGAAGGTACTCTATTGTCGAGATTTTGGTTATTCAAATGGATGGTAGCCTTGTCATTATGGAAGGTAGTCTATTGTCGAGATTTTTGTTATTCCAATGGATGGTAACCTTGTCATTATGGAAGGTAGTCTTTTGTCGAGATTTTTGTTATTCCAATGGATGGTAGCCTTGTCATTATGGAAGGTAGTTTTTTCTCGAGATTTTTGTTACTCCAATAGATGGTAGCCTTGTCATTATGAACGGTAGTCTGTTTTCGAGATTTTTTTTACCCCAAAAGATATAGCCTTGTCATTATGGAAGGTAGTTTGTTGTCGATATTTTTGTTACTCCAATGAATGGTAGCCTTATCATTATGGAAGGTAGTCTGTTGTCGAAATTTTTGTTATTCCAATGGATGGTAACCTTGTCATTATGGAAGGTAGTCGCTCGTTGAGATTTATTTTACTCCAATGGATGGTAGCATTGTCATTTTTGAAGGTAGTCTTTTGTCGATATCTCTGTTACTCTAATGGATGATAGACTTGTCAGTATGCAAGGTAGTCTGTTATTCAAATTTTTGTTACTCCAATGGATGGTAGCCTTGTCATTATGGAAGGTAGTCTATTGTCGAGATTTTTGTTATTCCAATGGATGGTAGACTTGTCATTATGAAAGGTAGTCGCTCGTTAAGATTTATGTTACTCCAATTGATGATAGCCTTGTCATTATGAAAGGTACTCTATTGTCGAGATTTTGTTTATTCAAATGGATGGTAGCCTCGTCACTATGGAAGGTAGTCTGTTGTCGAGATTTTTGATACTCCAATGGATGGTAGCCTTGTAATTATGGAAGGTAGTCTGTCGTTGAGATTTCTGTTACTCCAATGCATTGTATCCTTGTCATTATGGAAGGTAGTATGTTATTCTGATTTTTGTTACTCCAATGGATGGTAGCCTTGTCATTATGGAAGGTAGTCTGTTGTCGAAATTTTTTTTTACCATTGGATGGTAGCCTTGTCATTATGGAAGGTAGTCTTTTGTCGAGATTTTTGTTATTCCAATGGATGGTAACCTTGTCATTATGGAAGGTAGTCTTTTGTCGAGATTTTTGTTACTCCAATGGATGGTAGCCTTGTCATTATTGAAGGCAGTCTGTTGTCGATTTATTTGTTACTCAAATGAATGGTAGCCTTGTCATTATGGAAGGTAGTCTTTCATTGAGATTTCTGTTACTCAAATGGATGATTGCCTTGTCATTAGGCAAGGTAGTCTATTGTTCGGATTTTTGTTACTCCAATGGATGGTAGCATTGTCATTATGGAAGGTAGTCTATAGTCTAGATTTTTGTTATTCCAATTGATGGTAGCCTTGTAATTATGGTAGGTAGTCGGTCGTTGAGATTTATGTTACTCCAATGGATGGTAGTCTTGTCATTATGGAAGGTAGTCTGTTGTTCAGATTTTTGTTACTCCAATGGATGATAGCCTTGTCATTATGGAAGGTAGTCTATTGTCGAGATATTTGTTATTCCAATCCATGGGAACCTTGTCATTATGGAAGGTAGTCTTTTGTCGAGATTTTTGTTATTCCAATGGATGGTAGCCTTGTCATTATGGAAGGTAGTTTTTTCTCGAGATTTTTGTTACTCCAATGGATGGTAGCCTTGTCATTATGAACGGTTGTCTGCTGTCGAGATTTTTTTTACCCCAATGGATGTAGTCTTGTCATTATGGAAGGTAGTCTGTTGTCGAGATATTTGTTATTCCAATGGATGGTAACCTTGTCATTATGGAAGGTAGTCTTTTGTCGAGATTTTTGTTATTCCAATGGATGGTAGCCTTGTCATTATGGAAGGTAGTCTGTTGTCGATATTTTTGTTACTCCAATGAATGGTAGCCTTGTCATTATGGAAGGTAGCCTGTTGTTGAAATTTTTGTTATTCCAATGGATGGTAACCTTGACATTATGGAAGGTAGTCTTTTGTCGAGATCTTTGTTACTTCAATTGATGGTAGTATTGTCTTTATTGAAGGTAGTCTTTTGTCGATATATCTGTCACTCAAATGGATGATAGCCTTGTCAGTATGAAAGGTATTCTGTTGTTCACATTTTTTTTACTCCAATGGATGGTAGCCTTGTCATTATGGAAGGTAGTCGATTATTGAGATTTATGTTACTCCAATGGATGATAGCCTTGTCATTATGAAAGGTAGTCTGTTGTTCAGATTTTTGTTACTTCAATGGATGATAGCCTTATCATTATGGAAGGTACTCTTTTGTCGAGATTTTGGTTATTCAAATGGATGGTAGCCTTGTCATTATGGAAGGTAGTCTTTTGTCGAGATTTTTGATACTCCAATGGATGGTAGCCTTGTAATTATGGAAGGTAGTCTGTTGTCGAGATTTTTGTTACTCCAATAGATGGTAGACTTGTCATTATGGAAGGTAGTCTATTGTCAAGATATTTGTTATTCCAATGGATGGTAATCTTGTCATTATGGAAGGTAGTCTTTTGTCGAGATTTTTGTTATTCCAATGGATGGTACCCTTGTCATTATGGAAGGTAGTTTTTTCTCGACATTTTTGTTACTCCAATGGATGGTAGCCTTGTCATTATGAATGGTAGTCTGCTGTCGAGATTGTTTTTACCTCAAAGGATATAGCCTTGTCATTATGGAAGTTAGTCTGTTGTCGATATTTTTGTTACTCCAATGAATGGTAGCCTTGTCATTATGGAAGGTAGTCTATTGTCGAGATTTTTGGTTATTCAAATGGATGGTAACCTTGTCATTATGGAAGGTAGTCGCTCGTTGAGATTTATGTTACTCCAATGGATGGTAGCCTTGTCATTATGGAAGGTACTCTATTGTCGAGATTTTGGTTATTCAAATGGATGGTAGCCTTGTCATTATGGAAGGTAGTCTATTGTCGAGATTTTTGTTATTCCAATGGATGGTAACCTTGTCATTATGAAAGGTAGTCTTTTGTCGAGATTTTTGTTATTCCAATGGATGGTACCCTTGTCATTATGGAAGGTAGTTTTTTCTCGACATTTTTGTTACTCCAATTGATGGTAGCCTTGTCATTATGGAAGGTAGTCTGTTGTCGAGATGTTTGTTACTCCAATGGATTGTAGCCTTTTCATTATTGAAGGTAGTATGTCGTTTGAGATTTCTATTACTCTAATGGATTGTAGCCTTGTCATTATGGAAGGTAGTTTGTTGTTCAAATTTTTGTTACTCCAATGGATTGTAGCCTTGTCATTATGGAAGGTAGTCTATTGTCGAGATATTTGTTATTCCAATCCATGGGAACCTTGTCATTATGGAAGGTAGTCTTTTGTCGAGATTTTTGTTATTCCAATGGATGGTAGCCTTGTCATTATGGAAGGTAGTTTTTTCTCGAGATTTTTGTTACTCCAATGGATGGTAGCCTTGTCATTATGAACGGTTGTCTGCTGTCGAGATTTTTTTTACCCCAATGGATGTAGTCTTGTCATTATGGAAGGTAGTCTGTTGTCGAGATATTTGTTATTCCAATGGATGGTAACCTTGTCATTATGGAAGGTAGTCTTTTGTCGAGATTTTTGTTATTCCAATGGATGGTAGCCTTGTCATTATGGAAGGTAGTCTGTTGTCGATATTGTTGTTACTCCAATGAATGGTAGCCTTGTCATTATGGAAGGTAGCCTCTTGTCGAAATTTTTGTTATTCCAATGGATGGTAACCTTGTCATTATGGAAGGTAGTCTTTTGTCGAGATCTTTGTTACTCCAATGGATGGTAGTATTGTCTTTATTGAAGGTAGTCTTTTGTCGATATATCTATCACTCAAATGGATGATAGCCTTGTCAGTATGCAAGGTAGTCTGTTGTTCACATTTTCTTTACTCCAATGGATGGTAGCCTTGTCATTATGGAAGGTAGTCGATTATTGAGATTTATGTTACTCCAATGGATGATAGCCTTGTCATTATGAAAGGTAGTCTGTTGTTCAGATTTTTGTTACTTCAATGGATGATAGCCTTATCATTATGGAAGGTACTCTTTTGTCGAGATTTTGGCTATTCAAATGGATGGTAGCCTTGTCATTATGGAAGGTAGTCTTTTGTCGAAATTTTTGATACTCCAATGGATGGTAGCCTTGTAATTATGGAAGGTAGTCTGTTGTCGAGATTTTTGTTACTCCAATAGATGGTAGACTTGTCATTATGGAAGGTAGTCTATTGTCAAGATATTTGTTATTCCAATGGATGGTAATCTTGTCATTATGGAAGGTAGTCTTTTGTCGAGATTTTTGTTATTCCAATGGATGGTACCCTTGTCATTATGGAAGGTAGTTTTTTCTCGACATTTTTGTTACTCCAATGGATGGTAGCCTTGTCATTATGAACGGTAGTCTGCTGTCGAGAATTTTTTTATCCCAAAGGATATAGCCTTGTCATTATGGAAGGTAGTCTGTTGTCGATATTTTTGTTACTCCAATGAATGGTAGCCTTGTCATTATGGAAGGTAGTCTATTGTCGAGATTTTTGGTTATTCAAATGGATGGTAACCTTGTCATTATGGAAGGTAGTCGCTCGTTGAGATTTATGTTACTCCAATGGATTGTAGCCTTGTCATTATGGAAGGTACTCTATTGTCGAGATTTTGGTTATTCAAATGGATGGTAGCCTTGTCATTATGGAAGGTAGTCTATTGTCGAGATTTTTGTTATTCCAATGGATGGTAACCTTGTCATTATGGAAGGTAGTCTTTTGTCGAGATTTTTGTTATTCCAATGGATGGTAGCCTTGTCATTATGGAAGGTAGTTTTTTCTCGAGATTTTTGTTACTCCAATAGATGGTAGCCTTGTCATTATGAACGGTAGTCTGTTTTCGAGATTTTTTTTACCCCAAAAGATATAGCCTTGTCATTATGGAAGGTAGTTTGTTGTCGATATTTTTGTTACTCCAATGAATGGTAGCCTTATCATTATGGAAGGTAGTCTGTTGTCGAAATTTTTGTTATTCCAATGGATGGTAACCTTGTCATTATGGAAGGTAGTCGCTCGTTGAGATTTATTTTACTCCAATGGATGGTAGCATTGTCATTTTTGAAGGTAGTCTTTTGTCGATATCTCTGTTACTCTAATGGATGATAGACTTGTCAGTATGCAAGGTAGTCTGTTATTCAAATTTTTGTTACTCCAATGGATGGTAGCCTTGTCATTATGGAAGGTAGTCTATTGTCGAGATTTTTGTTATTCCAATGGATGGTAGACTTGTCATTATGAAAGGTAGTCGCTCGTTAAGATTTATGTTACTCCAATTGATGATAGCCTTGTCATTATGAAAGGTACTCTATTGTCGAGATTTTGTTTATTCAAATGGATGGTAGCCTCGTCACTATGGAAGGTAGTCTGTTGTCGAGATTTTTGATACTCCAATGGATGGTAGCCTTGTAATTATGGAAGGTAGTCTGTCGTTGAGATTTCTGTTACTCCAATGCATTGTATCCTTGTCATTATGGAAGGTAGTATGTTATTCTGATTTTTGTTACTCCAATGGATGGTAGCCTTGTCATTATGGAAGGTAGTCTGTTGTCGAAATTTTTTTTTACCATTGGATGGTAGCCTTGTCATTATGGAAGGTAGTCTTTTGTCGAGATTTTTGTTATTCCAATGGATGGTAACCTTGTCATTATGGAAGGTAGTCTTTTGTCGAGATTTTTGTTACTCCAATGGATGGTAGCCTTGTCATTATTGAAGGCAGTCTGTTGTCGATTTATTTGTTACTCAAATGAATGGTAGCCTTGTCATTATGGAAGGTAGTCTTTCATTGAGATTTCTGTTACTCAAATGGATGATTGCCTTGTCATTAGGCAAGGTAGTCTATTGTTCGGATTTTTGTTACTCCAATGGATGGTAGCATTGTCATTATGGAAGGTAGTCTATAGTCTAGATTTTTGTTATTCCAATTGATGGTAGCCTTGTAATTATGGTAGGTAGTCGGTCGTTGAGATTTATGTTACTCCAATGGATGGTAGTCTTGTCATTATGGAAGGTAGTCTGTTGTTCAGATTTTTGTTACTCCAATGGATGATAGCCTTGTCATTATGGAAGGTAGTCTGTTGTCGAAAATTTTGATACTCCAATGGGTGGTAGCCTTGTGATAATGGTAGGTAGTCTGTTGTCGAGATTTTTGTTACTCCAATGGATTGTAGCCTTTTCATTATTGAAGGTAGTATGTCGTTTGAGATTTCTATTACTCTAATGGATTGTAGCCTTGTCATTATGGAAGGTAGTTTGTTGTTCAAATTTTTGTTACTCCAATGGATTGTAGCCTTGTCATTATGGAAGGTAGTCTATTGTCGAGATATTTGTTATTCCAATCCATGGGAACCTTGTCATTATGGAAGGTAGTCTTTTGTCGAGATTTTTGTTATTCCAATGGATGGTAGCCTTGTCATTATGGAAGGTTGTTTTTTCTCGAGATTTTTGTTATTCCAATGGATGGTAGCCTTGTCATTATGAACGGTTGTCTGCTGTCGAGATTTTTTTTACCCCAATGGATGTAGTCTTGTCATTATGGAAGGTAGTCTGTTGTCGAGATATTTGTTATTCCAATGGATGGTAACCTTGTCATTATGGAAGGTAGTCTTTTGACGAGATTTTTGTTATTCCAATGGATGGTAGCCTTGTCATTATGGAAGGTAGTCTGTTGTCGATATTTTTGTTACTCCAATGAATGGTAGCCTTGTCATTATGGAAGGTAGCCTGTTGTTGAAATTTTTGTTATTCCAATGGATGGTAACCTTGACATTATGGAAGGTAGTCTTTTGTCGAGATCTTTGTTACTTCAATTGATGGTAGTATTGTCTTTATTGAAGGTAGTCTTTTGTCGATATATCTGTCACTCAAATGGATGATAGCCTTGTCAGTATGAAAGGTATTCTGTTGTTCACATTTTTTTTACTCCAATGGATGGTAGCCTTGTCATTATGGAAGGTAGTCGATTATTGAGATTTATGTTACTCCAATGGATGATAGCCTTGTCATTATGAAAGGTAGTCTGTTGTTCAGATTTTTGTTACTTCAATGGATGATAGCCTTATCATTATGGAAGGTACTCTTTTGTCGAGATTTTGGTTATTCAAATGGATGGTAGCCTTGTCATTATGGAAGGTAGTCTTTTGTCGAGATTTTTGATACTCCAATGGATGGTAGCCTTGTAATTATGGAAGGTAGTCTGTTGTCGAGATTTTTGTTACTCCAATAGATGGTAGACTTGTCATTATGGAAGGTAGTCTATTGTCAAGATATTTGTTATTCCAATGGATGGTAATCTTGTCATTATGGAAGGTAGTCTTTTGTCGAGATTTTTGTTATTCCAATGGATGGTACCCTTGTCATTATGGAAGGTAGTTTTTTCTCGACATTTTTGTTACTCCAATGGATGGTAGCCTTGTCATTATGAATGGTAGTCTGCTGTCGAGATTGTTTTTACCTCAAAGGATATAGCCTTGTCATTATGGAAGTTAGTCTGTTGTCGATATTTTTGTTACTCCAATGAATGGTAGCCTTGTCATTATGGAAGGTAGTCTATTGTCGAGATTTTTGGTTATTCAAATGGATGGTAACCTTGTCATTATGGAAGGTAGTCGCTCGTTGAGATTTATGTTACTCCAATGGATGGTAGCCTTGTCATTATGGAAGGTACTCTATTGTCGAGATTTTGGTTATTCAAATGGATGGTAGCCTTGTCATTATGGAAGGTAGTCTATTGTCGAGATTTTTGTTATTCCAATGGATGGTAACCTTGTCATTATGAAAGGTAGTCTTTTGTCGAGATTTTTGTTATTCCAATGGATGGTACCCTTGTCATTATGGAAGGTAGTTTTTTCTCGACATTTTTGTTACTCCAATTGATGGTAGCCTTGTCATTATGGAAGGTAGTCTGTTGTCGAGATGTTTGTTACTCCAATGGATTGTAGCCTTTTCATTATTGAAGGTAGTATGTCGTTTGAGATTTCTATTACTCTAATGGATTGTAGCCTTGTCATTATGGAAGGTAGTTTGTTGTTCAAATTTTTGTTACTCCAATGGATTGTAGCCTTGTCATTATGGAAGGTAGTCTATTGTCGAGATATTTGTTATTCCAATCCATGGGAACCTTGTCATTATGGAAGGTAGTCTTTTGTCGAGATTTTTGTTATTCCAATGGATGGTAGCCTTGTAATTATGGAAGGTAGTTTTTTCTCGAGATTTTTGTTACTCCAATGGATGGTAGCCTTGTCATTATGAACGGTTGTCTGCTGTCGATATTTTTTTTACCCCAATGGATGTAGCCTTGTCATTATGGAAGGTAGTCTGTTGTCGAGATATTTGTTATTCCAATGGATGGTAACCTTGTCATTATGGAAGGTAGTCTTTTGTCGAGATTTTTGTTATTCCAATGGATGGTAGCCTTGTCATTATGGAAGGTAGTTTGTTGTCGATATTTTTGTTACTCCAATGAATGGTAGCCTTGTCATTATGGAAGGTAGCCTGTTGTCGAAATTTTTGTTATTCCAATGGATGGTAACCTTGTCATTATGGAAGGTAGTCTTTTGTCGAGATCTTTGTTACTCCAATGGATGGTAGTATTGTCTTTATTGAAGGTAGTCTTTTGTCGATATATCTGTCACTCAAATGGATGATAGCCTTGTCAGTATGCAAGGTAGTCTGTTGTTCACATTTTCTTTACTCCAATGGATGGTAGCCTTGTCATTATGGAAGGTAGTCGATTATTGAGATTTATGTTACTCCAATGGATGATAGCCTTGTCATTATGAAAGGTAGTCTGTTGTTCAGATTTTTGTTACTTCAATGGATGATAGCCTTATCATTATGGAAGGTAATCTTTTGTCGAGATTTTGGCTATTCAAATGGATGGTAGCCTTGTCATTATGGAAGGTAGTCTTTTGTCGATATTTTTGATACTCCAATGGATGGTAGCCTTGTAATTATGGAAGGTAGTCTGTTGTCGAGATTTTTGTTACTCCAATAGATGGTAGACTTGTCATTATGGAAGGTAGTCTATTGTCAAGATATTTGTTATTCCAATGGATGGTAATCTTGTCATTATGGAAGGTAGTCTTTTGTCGAGATTTTTGTTATTCCAATGGATGGTACCCTTGTCATTATGGAAGGTAGTTTTTTCTCGACATTTTTGTTACTCCAATGGATGGTAGCCTTGTCATTATGAACGGTAGTCTGCTGTCGAGATTTTTTTTACCCCAAAGGATATAGCCTTGTCATTATGGAAGGTAGACTGTTGTCGATATTTTTGTTACTCCAATGAATGGTAGCCTTGTCATTATGGAAGGTAGTCTATTGTCGAGATTTTTGGTTATTCAAATGGAGGGTAACCTTGTCATTATGGAAGGTAGTCGCTCGTTGAGATTTATGTTACTCCAATGGATTGTAGCCTTGTCATTATGGAAAGTACTCTATTGGCGAGATTTTGGTTATTCAAATGGATGGTAGCCTTGTCATTATGGAAGGTAGTCTATTGTCGAGATTTTTGTTATTCCAATGGATGGTAACCTTGTCATTATGGAAGGTAGTCTTTTGTCGAGATTTTTGTTATTCCAATGGATGGTAGCCTTGTCATTATGGAAGGTAGTTTTTTCTCGAGATTTTTGTAACTCCAATAGATGGTAGCCTTGTCATTATGAACGGTAGTCTATTTTCGAGTTTTTTTCACCCCAAAGGATATAGCCTTGTCATTATGGAAGGTAGTTTGTTGTCGATATTTTTGTTACTCCAATGAATGGTAGCCTTATCATTATGGAAGGTAGTCTGTTGTCGAAATTTTTGTTATTCCAATGGATGGTAACCTTGTCATTATGGAAGGTAGTCGCTCGTTGAGATTTATGTTACTCCAATGGATGGTAGCATTGTCATTTTTGAAGGTAGTCTTTTGTCGATATCTCTGTTACTCTAATGGATGATAGACTTGTCAGTATGCAAGGTAGTCTGTTATTCAAATTTTTGTTACTCCAATGGATGGTAGCCTTGTCATTATGGAAGGTAGTCTATTGTCGAGATTTTTGTTATTCCAATGGATGGTAGACTTGTCATTATGAAAGGTAGTCGCTCGTTGAGATTTATGTTACTCCAATGGATGATAGCCTTGTCATTATGAAAGGTACTCTATTGTCGAGATTTTGTTTATTCAAATGGATGGTAGCCTCGTCACTATGGAAGGTAGTCTGTTGTCGAGATTTTTGATACTCCAATGGATGGTAGCCTTGTAATTATGGAAGGTAGTCTGTCGTTGAGATTTCTGTTACTCCAATGCATTGTATCCTTGTCATTATGGAAGGTAGTATGTTATTCTGATTTTTGTTACTCCAATGGATGGTAGCCTTGTCATTATGGAAGGTAGTCTGTTGTCGAAATTTTTTTTTACCATTGGATGGTAGCCTTGTCATTATGGAAGGTAGTCTTTTGTCGAGATTTTTGTTATTCCAATGGATGGTAACCTTGTCATTATGGAAGGTAGTCTTTTGTCGAGATTTTTGTTACTCCAATGGATGGTAGCCTTGTCATTATTGAAGGCAGTCTGTTGTCGATTTATTTGTTACTCCAATGAATGGTAGCCTTGTCATTATGGAAGGTAGTTTTTCATTGAGATTTCTGTTACTCAAATGGATGATTGCCTTGTCATTAGGAAAGGTAGTCTATTGTTCGGATTTTTGTTACTCCAATGGATGGTAGCATTGTCATTATGGAAGGTAGTCTATAGTCTAGATTTTTGTTATTCCAATTGATGGTAGCCTTGTAATTATGGTAGGTAGTCGGTCGTTGAGATTTATGTTACTCCAATGGATGGTAGTCTTGTCATTATGGAAGGTAGTTTGTTGTTCAGATTTTTGTTACTCCAATGGATGATAGCCTTGTCATTATGGAAGGTAGTCTATTGTCGAAAATTTTGATACTCCAATGGGTGGTAGCCTTGTGATTATGGTAGGTAGTCTGTTGTCGAGATTTTTGTTACTCCAATGGATTGTAGCCTTTTCATTATTGAAGGTAGTATGTCGTTTGAGATTTCTATTACTCTAATGGATTGTAGCCTTGTCATTATGGAAGGTAGTTTGTTGTTCAAATTTGTGTTACTCCAATGGATTGTAGCCTTGTCATTATGGAAGGTAGTCTATTGTCGAGATATTTGTTATTCCAATCCATGGGAACCTTGTCATTATGGAAGGTAGTCTTTTGTCGAGATTTTTGTTATTCCAATGGATGGTAGCCTTGTCATTATGGAAGGTAGTTTTTTCTCGAGATTTTTGTTACTCCAATGGATGGTAGCCTTGTCATTATGAACGGTTGTCTGCTGTCGAGATTTTTTTTACCCCAATGGATGTAGCCTTGTCATTATGGAAGGTAGTCTGTTGTCGAGATATTTGTTATTCCAATGGATGGTAACCTTGTCATTATGGAAGGTAGTCTTTTGTCGAGATTTTTGTTATTCCAATGGATGGTAGCCTTGTCATTATGGAAGGTAGTCTGTTATCGATATTTTTGTTACTCCAATGAATGGTAGCCTTGTCATTATGGAAGGTAGCCTGTTGTCGAAATTTTTGTTATTTCAATGGATGGTAACCTTGTCATTATGGAAGGTAGTCTTTTGTCGAGATCTTTGTTACTCCAATGGATGGTAGTATTGTCTTTATTGAAGGTAGTCTTTTGTCGATATATCTGTCACTCAAATGGATGATAGCCTTGTCAGTATGCAAGGTAGTCTGTTGTTCACATTTTTTTTATTCCAATGGATGGTAGCCTTGTCATTATGGAAGGTAGTTGATCATTGAGATTTATGTTACTCCAATGGATGATAGCCTTGTCATTATGAAAGGTAGTCTGTTGTTCGGATTTTTGTTACTTCAATGGATGATAGCCTTATCATTATGGAAGGTACTCTTTTGTCGAGATTTTGGTTATTCAAATGGATGGTAGCCTTGTCATTATGGAAGGTAGTCTTTTGTCGAGATTTTTGATACTCCAAT
Source organism: Vicia faba (assembly GCA_948472305.1). Lineage (NCBI taxonomy): Eukaryota > Viridiplantae > Streptophyta > Magnoliopsida > Fabales > Fabaceae > Vicia > Vicia faba. The sequence goes on from OX451739.1 coordinate 561,925,502, forward strand.
GGATGATAGCCTTGTAATTATGGAAGGTAGTCTGTTGTCGAAATTTTTGTTACTCCAATAGATGGTAGACTTGTCATTATGGAAGGTAGTCTATTGTCAAGATATTTGTTATTCCAATGGATGGTAATCTTGTCATTATGGAAGGTAGTCTTTTGTCGAGATTTTTGTTATTCCAATGGATGGTACCCTTGTCATTATGGAAGGTAGTTTTTTCTCGACATTTTTGTTACTCCAATGGATGGTAGCCTTGTCATTATGAACGGTAGTCTGCTGTCGAGATTTGTTTTACCCCAAAGGATATAGCCTTGTCATTATGGAAGGTAGTCTGTTGTCGATATTTTTGTTACTCCAATGAATGGTAGCCTTGTCATTATGGAAGGTAGCCTGTTGTCGAAATTTTTGTTATTCCAATGGATGGTAACCTTGTCATTATGGAAGGTAGTCTTTTGTCGAGATCTTTGTTACTAAAATGGATGGTAGTATTGTCTTTATTGAAGGTAGTCTTTTGTCGATATATCTGTCACTCAAATGGATGATAGCCTTGTCAGTATGCAAGGTAGTCTGTTGTTCACATTTATTTTACTCCAATGGATGGTAGCCTTGTCATTATGGAAGGTAGTCGATCATTGAGATTTATGTTACTCAAATGGATGATAGACTTGTCATTATGAAAGGTAGTCTGTTGTTCAGATTTTTGTTACTTCAATGGATGATAGCCTTATCATTATGGAAGGTACTCTTTTGTCGAGATTTTGGTTATTCAAATGGATGGTAGCCTTGTCATTATGGAAGGTAGTCTTTTGTCGAGATTTTTGATACTCCAATGGATGGTAGCCTTGTAATTATGGAAGGTAGTCTGTTGTCGAAATTTTTGTTACTCCAATAGATGGTAGACTTGTCATTATGGAAGGTAGTTTTTTCTCGACATTTTTGTTACTCCAATGGATGGTACCCTTGTCATTATGAACGGTAGTCTGCTGTCGAGATTTTTTTTACCCCAAAGGATATAGCCTTGTCATTATGGAAGGTAGTCTGTTGTCGATATTTTTGTTACTCCAATGAATGGTAGCCTTGTCATTATGGAAGGTAGTCTGTTGTCGAAATTTTTGTTATTCCAATGGATGGTAACCTTGTCATTATGGAAGGTAGTCTTTTGTAGAGATCTTTGTTACTCCAATGGATGGTAGCATTGTCATTATTGAAGGTAGTCTTTTGTCGATATCTCTGTTACTCAAATGGATGATAGCCTTGTCAGTATGCAAGGTAGTCTGTTGTTCACATTTTTTTTACTCCAATGAATGGTAGCCTTGTCATTATGGAAGGTAGTCTATTGTCGAGATTTTTGTTATTCTAATGGATTGTAGCCTTGTCATTATGAAACGTAGTCGATCATTGAGATTTATGTTACTCCAATGGATGATAGCCTTGTCATTATGAAAGGTAGTCTGTTGTTCAGATTTTTGTTACTTCAATGGATGATAGCCTTATCATTATGGAAGGTACTCTATTGTCGAGATTTTGTTTATTCAAATGGATGGTAGCCTTATCATTATGGAAGGTAGTCTGTTGTCGAGATTTTTGATACTCCAATGGATGGTAGGCTTGTAAATTTGGAAGGTAGTCTGTTGTCGAGATTTTTGTTACTCCAATAGATGGTAGCCTTGTCATTATCGAAGGTAGTTTGTCGTTGAGATTTCTGTTACTCCAATGGATTGTATCCTTGTCATTATGGAAGGTAGTTTGTTATTCAGATTTTTGTTACTCCAATGGATGGTAGCCTTGTCATTATGGAAGGTAGTCTGTTGTCGAAAAAATTTTTATACCATTGGATGGTATCGTTGTCATTATGGAGGGTAGTCTGTTGTCGAGATTTTTGTTATTCCAATGGATTGTAACCTTGTCATTATGGAAGGTAGTTTTTTCTTGATATTTTTGTTACTACAATGGATGGTAGCCTTGTCATTATGAACGGTAGTCTGCTGTCGAGATTTTTTTTACCCAAAAGGATGTAGCGTTGTCATTATGAAAGGTAGTCTATTGTCGATATTTTAGTTACTCCAATGAATGGTAACCTTGTCATTATGGAACGTAGTCTTTTGTCGAGATCTTTGTTACTCCAATGGATGGTAGCATTCTCATTATTGAAGTTAGTATTTTGTCGATATCTCTGTTACTCCAATGGATGATAGCCTTGTAAGTATGCAAGGTAGTCTGTTGTTAACATTTTTTATACTCCAATGGATGGTAGCCTTGTCATTATGGAAGGTAGTCTATTGTCGATATTTTTGTTATTCCAATGGATGGTAGCCTTGTCATTATGAAAGGTAGTCGATCGTTGATATTTATGTTACTCCAATGGATGATAGCCTTGTCATTATGAAAGGTAGTTTGTTGTTCAAATTTTTGTTACTTCAATGGATGATAGCCTTATCATTATGGAAGGTACTCTATTGTCGAGATTTTGGTTATTCAAATGGATGGTAGCCTTGTCATTATGGAATGTAGTCTGTTGTCGAGATTTTTGATACTCCAATGGATGGTAGCCTTGTAATTATGGAAGGTAGTTCTCTGTCGAGATTTTGTTACTCCAATAGATGGTAGCCATGTCATTATGGAAGGTAGTCTGTCATTGAGATTTCTGTTACTCCAATGGATGATAGCCTTGTCATTATGCAAGGTAGTCTGTTGTTCGGAGTTTTGTTCCTCCAATGGATGGTAGCCTTGTCATTATGGAAGGTAGGTTTTTCTCGAGATTTTTGTTACTCCAATGGATGGTAGCCTTGTCATTATGAAAGGTTGTCTGCTGTCGAGATTTTTTTTACCCCAATGGATGTAGCCTTGTCATTATGGAAGGTAGTCTGTTGTCGAGATATTTGTTAATCCAATGGATGGTAACCTTGTCATTATGGAAGGTAGTATTTTGTCGAGATTTTTGTTATTCCAATGGATGGTAGCCTTGTCATTATGGAAGGTAGTCTGTTGTCGATATTTTTGTTACTCCAATGAATGGTAGCCTTGTCATTATGGAAGGTAGTCTGTTGTCGAAATTTTTGTTATTCCAATGGATGGTAACCTTGTCATTATGGAAGGTAGTCTTTTGTCGAGATCTTTGTTACTCCAATGGATGGTAGTATTGTCTTTATTGAAGGTAGTCTTTTGTTGATATATCTGTTACTCAAATGGATGATAGCCTTGTCATTATGCAAGGTAGTCTGTTGTTAACATTTTTTTTACTCCAATGGATGATAGCCTTATCATTATGGAAGGTACTCTATTGTCGAGATTTTTGTTATTCAAATGGATGGTAGCCTTGTCATTATGGAAGGTAGTCTGTTGTCGAGATTTTTGATACTCTAATGGATGGTAGCCTTGTCATTATGGAAGGTAGTCGGTCATTGAGATTTCTGTTACTCCAATGGATGGTAACCTTGTCATTATGGAAGGTAGTCTATTGTCGAGATATTTGTTACTCCAATGGATGGTAACCTTGTCATTATGGAAGGTAGTCTTTTGTCGAGATTTTTGTTATTCCAATGGATGGTAGCCTTGTCATTATGGAAAGTAGTTTTTTCTCGAGATTTTTGTTACTCCAATGGATGGTAGCCTTGTCATTATGAACAGTAGTCTGCTGTCGAGATTTTTTTTACCCCAAAGGATATAGCCTTGTCATTATAGAAGGTAGTCTGTTGTCGATATTTTTGTTACTCCAATGAATGGTAGCCTTGTCATTATGGAAGGTAGTCTGTTGTCGAAATTTTTGTTATTCCAATGGATGGTAACCTTATCATTATGGAAGGTAGTCTTTTGTAGAGATCTTTGTTACTCCAATGGATGGTAGCATTGTCATTATTGAAGGTAGTCTTTTGTCGATATCTCTGTTACTCAAATGGATGATAGCCTTGTCAGTATGCAAGGTAGTCTGTTGTTCACATTTTTTTTACTCCAATGGATGGTAGCCTTGTCATTATGGAAGGTAGTCTATTGTCGAGATTTTTGTTATTCTAATGGATGGTAGCCTTGTCATTATGGAAGGTAGTCTATTGTCGAGATTTTTGTTATTCTAATGGATGGTAGCCTTGTCATTATGAAACGTAGTCGATCATTGAGATTTATGTTACTCCAATGGATTATAGCCTTGTCATTATGAAAGGTAGTCTGTTGTTTAGATTTTTGTTACTTCAATGGATGATAGCCTTATCATTATGGAAGGTACTCTATTGTCGAGATTTTGGTTATTCAAATGGATGGTAGCCTTGTAATTTTTGAAGGTAGTTTGTTGTCGAGATTTTTGTTACTCCAATAGATGGTAGCCTTGTCATTATCGAAGGTAGTTTGTCGTTGAGATTTCTGTTACTCCAATGGATTGTATCCTTGTCATTATGGAAGGTAGTATGTTATTCAAATTTTTGTTACTCCAATGGATGGTAGCCTTGTCATTATGGAAGGTAGTCTGTTGTCGAAATTTTTTTATACCATTGGATGGTAGAGTTGTCATTATGGAGGGTAGTCTGTTGTCGAGATTTTTGTTATTCCAATGGATTGTAACCTTGTCAGTATGGAAGGTAGTTTTTTCTCGATATTTTTCTTACTACAATGGATGGTAGCCTTGTCATTATGAACGGTAGTCTGCTGTCGAGATTTTTTTTACCCCAAAGGATGTAGCGTTGTCATTATGGAAGGTAGTTTGTTGTCGATATTTTTGTTACTCCAATGAATGGTAACCTTGTCATTATGGAACGTAGTCTTTTGTCGAGAACTTTGTTACTCCAGTGGATGGTAGCATTCTCATTATTGAAGTTAGTCTTTTGTCGATATCTCTGTTACTCCAATGGATGATAGCCTTGTAATTATGCAAGGTAGTATGTTGTTAACATTTTTAATACTCCAATGGATGGTAGCCTTGTCATTATGGAAGGTAGTCTATTGTCGATATTTTTGTTATTCCAATGGATGGTAGCCTTGTCATTATGAAAGGTAGTCGATCATTGATATTTATGTTACTCCAATGGATGATAGCCTTATCATTATGGAAGGTACTCTATTGTCGAGATTTTGGTTATTCAAATGGATGGTAGCCTTGTCATTATGGAATGTAGTCTGTTGTCGAGATTTTTGATACTCCAATGGATGGTAGCCTTGAAATTATGGAAGGTAGTCTGCTGTCGAGATTTTTGTTACTCCAATAGATGGTAGCCTTGTCATTATGGAAGGTAGTCTGTCGTTGAGATTTCTGTTACTCCAATGGATGATAGCCTTGTCATTATGCAAGGTAGTTTGTTGTTCGAATTTTTTTTACTCCTATGGATTGTAGCCTTGTCATTATGGATGGTAGTCTATTGTCGAAATTTTTGTTAGTCTAATGGATGGTAGCCTTGTCATTATGAAAGGTAGTCGATCGTTGAGATTTATGTTACTCCAATGGATGATAGCCTTGTCATTATAAAAGGTAGTCTGTTATTCAGATTTTTGTTACTTCAATGGATGATAGCCTTATCATTATGGAAGGTACTCTATTGTCGAGATTTTGGTTATTCAAATGGATGGTAGCCTTGTCATTATAGAAGGTAGTCTATTGTCAAGATTTTTGATACTCCAATGGATGGTAGACTTATAATTATGGAAGGTAGTCTGTTGTCGAGATTTTTGTTACTCCAATAGATGGTAGCCTTGTCATTATGGAAGGTAGTCTGTCGTTGAGATTTCTGTTACTCCAGTGGATTGTATCCTTGTCATTATGGAAGGTAGTATGTTGTTCAGATTTTTGTTACTCCAATGGATGGTAGCCTTGTCATTATGGAAGGTAGTCTGTTGTCGAAATTTTTTTTATACCATTGGATGTTAACCTTGTCATTATGGAAGGTAGTCTGTTGTCGATATATTTGTTACTCAAATGAATGGTAGCCTTGTCATTATGAAAGGTAGTCTGTTGTTGAGATTTTTGTTATTCCAATGGATGGTAACCTTGTCATTATGGAAGGTAGTCTTTTGTCGAGATTTTGGTTACTCCAATGGATGGTAGCCTTGTCATTATTGAAGGTAGTCTGTTGTCGATATATTTGTTACTCCAATGAATGGTAGCCTTGTCATTATGGAAGGTAGTCCGTCGTTGAGATTTCTGTTACTCCAATGGATTATAGCCTTGTCATTATGGAAGGGAGTCTGTTGTCGAGATTTTTGTTATTCCAATGGATGGTAACCTTGTTATTAAGGAAGGTAGTCTTTTGTTGAGATTTTTGTTACTCTAATGGATGGTAGCCTTCTCATTATTGAAGGTAGTCTGTTGTCGATATCTCTGTTACTCCAATGGATGATAGCCTTGTCATTATGCAAGGTAGTGTATTGTTTATATTTCTGTTACTTCAATGGATGATAGCCTTGTCATTATGGAAGGTAGTCTGTTGTTGAGATTTTGGTTATTCCAATGGATGGTAGGCTTTTTATTATGGAAGGTAGTCTGTTGTCTAGATTTTTCATACTCCAATGGATTGTAACCTTGTAATTATGGAAGGTGGTTTGTTGACGAGATTTTTATTACTCCAAAAGATGGTAGCCTTGTCATTATGGAAGGTAGTCTGTCATTGAGATTTCTGTTACTCCAATGGATTGTAGCCTTGTCATTATAGAAGGTAGTCTGTTGTTCAGATTTTTGTTACTCCAATGGATTGTAGCCTTGTCATTATGGAATGTAGTCTGTTGTCGAGATTTTTATTACTCCAAAGGATGGTAGCCTTGTCATTATTGAAGGTAGTCTGTTGTCGATATCTCTGTTACTCCAATGTATGATAGCCTTGTCATTATGCAAGGTACTTTGTTGTTAATATTTTTGTTACTCCAATGGATGGTAGCCTTGTCATTATGGAAGGTATTATATTGTCGAGATTTTTGTTATTCCAATGGATGGTAGCCTTGTCATTATGGAAGGTAGTCGGTCATTGAGATTTCTGTTACTCCAATGGATGGTAACCTTGTCATTATGGAAGGTAGTCTTTTGTCGAGATTTTTGTTATTCCAATGGATGGTAACCTTCTCATTATGGAAGGTAGTCTTTTGTCGAGATTTTTATTACTCCAATGGATGGTAGCCTTGTCATTATTGAAGGTAGTTTGTTGTCGATATCTCTGTTACTCCAATGGATGATAGCCTTGTCATTATGCAAGGTAGTCTGTTGTTCAGATTTTTGTTACTCCAATGGATGGTAGCCTTGTCATTATGGAAGGTATTCTATTGTCGAGATTTTTGTTATTCCAATGGATGGTAGCCTTGTCATTATGGAAGGTAGTCGGTCATTGAGATTTCTGTTACTCCAATGGATGGTAACCTTGTCATTATGGAAGGTAGTCTTTTGTCGAGATTTTTGTTACTCCAATGGATGGTAGCCTTGTCATTATGAACGGTAGTCTGCTGTCGAGATTTTTTTACCCCAATGGATGTAGCCTTTTCATTATGGAAGGTAGTCTATTGTCGATATTTTTATTACTCCAATGAATGTTAGCCTTGTTATTATGGAAGGTAGTCTATTGTCGATATTTTTGTTATTCCAATGGATGGTAACCTTGTCACTATGGAAGGTAGTCTTTTGTCGAGATCTTTGTTACACCAATGGATGGTAGCCTGGTCATTATTGAAGGTAGTCTTTTTTCGATATCTCTGTTACTCCAATGGATGGTAGCCTGGTCATTATTTAAGGTAGTCTGTTGTTCACATTTTTGTTACTCCAATGGATGGTAGCCTTGTCATTATGGAAGGTAGTATATTTTCGAGATTTTTGTTATTCCAATGGCTGATAGCCTTGTCATTATGAAAGGTAGTTGATCGTTGAGATTTATGTTACTCAAATGTATGATAGCCTTGTCATTATGAAAGGTAGTCTGTTGTTCAGATTTTTGTTACTTTAATTGATGATAGCCTTATCATTATGGAAGGTACTCTATTGTCGAGATTTTGGTTATTCAAATGGATGGTAGCCTTGTCATTAAGGAAGGTAGTTTGTTGTCGAGATTTTTGATACTCCAATGGATGGTAGCCTTGTAATTATGGAAGGTAGTCTATTGTCGAGATTTTTGTTACTCGAATAGATGGTAGCCTTGTCATTATGGAAGGTAGTCTGTCGTTGAGATTTCTGTTACTCCAATGGATTGTAGCCTTGTCATTATGGAAGGTAGCTTATTGTCGAAATTTTTTTTATACCATAGGATGGTAGCCTTGTCATTATGGAAGGGAGTCTGTCGTTGAGATTTCTGTTACTCCAATGGATTATAGCCTTGTCATTATGGAAGGGAGTCTGTTGTCGAGATTTTTGTTATTCCAATGGATGGTAACCTTGTTATTAAGGAAGGTAGTCTTTTGTTGAGATTTTTGTTACTCTAATGGATGGTAGCCTTCTCATTATTGAAGGTAGTCTATTGTCGATATCTCTGTTACTCCAATGGATGATAGCCTTCTCATTATGCAAGGTAGTCTATTGTTTAGATTTTTTTTACTTCAATGGATGATAGCCTTGTCATTATGGAAGGTACTCTATTGTCGATATTTTGGTTATTCCAATGGATGGTAGGCTTTTTATTATGGAAGGTAGTCTGTTGTCTAGATTTTTCATACTCCAATGGATTGTAACCTTGTAATTATGGAAGGTGGTTTGTTGACGAGATTTTTATTACTCCAAAAGATGGTAGCCTTGTCATTATGGAAGGTAGTCTGTCATTGAGATTTCTGTTACTCAAATGGATTGTAGCCTTGTCATTATGGAAGGTAGTCTGTTGTTCATATTTTTGTTACTCCAATGGATTGTAGCCTTGTCATTATGGAATGTATTCTGTTGTCGAGATTTTTATTACTCCAAAGGATGGTAGCCTTGTCATTATTGAAGGTAGTCTGTTGTCGATATCTCTGTTACTCCAATGTATGATAGCCTTGTCATCTTGCAAGGTACTCTGTTGTTAATATTTGTGTTACTCCAATGGATGGTAGCCTTGTCATTATGGAAGGTATTCTATTGTCGAGATTTTTGTTATTCCAATGGAATGTAGCCTTGTCATTATGGAAGGTAGTCGGTCATTGAGATTTCTGTTACTCCAATGGATGGTAACCTTGTCATTATGGAAGGTAGTCTTTTGTCGAGATTTTTGTTATTCCAATGGATGGTAACCTTCTCATTATGGAAGGTAGTCTTTTGTCGAGATTTTTATTACTCCAATGGATGGTAGCCTTGTCATTATTGAAGGTAGTTTGTTGTCGAAATCTCTGTTACTCCAATGGATGATAGCCTTGTCATTATGCAAGGTAGTCTGTTGTTCAGATTTTTGTTACTCCAATGGATGGTAGCCTTGTCATTATGGAAGGTATTCTATTGTCGAGATTTTTGTTATTCCAATGGATGGTAGCCTTGTCATTATGGAAGGTAGTCGGTCATTGAGATTTCTGTTACTCCAATGGATGGTAACCTTGTCATTATGGAAGGTAGTCTTTTGTCGAGATTTTTGTTACTCCAATGGATGGTAGCCTTGTCATTATGAACGGTAGTCTGTTGTCGAGATTTTTTTACCCCAATGGATGTAGCCTTTTCATTATGGAAGGTAGTCTATTGTCGATATTTTTATTACTCCAATGAATGTTAGCCTTGTTATTATGGAAGGTAGTCTATTGTCGATATTTTTGTTATTCCAATGGATGGTAACCTTATCACTATGGAAGGTAGTCTTTTGTCGAGATCTTTGTTACACCAATGGATGGTAGCCTGGTCATTATTGAAGGTAGTCTTTTGTCGATATCTCTGTTACTCCAATGGATGGTAGCCTGGTCATTATTTAAGGTAGTCTGTTGTTCACATTTTTGTTACTCCAATGGATGGTAGCCTTGTCATTATGGAAGGTAGTATATTTTCGAGATTTTTGTTATTCCAATGGCTGATAGCCTTGTCATTATGAAAGGTAGTTGATCGTTGAGATTTATGTTACTCAAATGTATGATAGCCTTGTCATTATGAAAGGTAGTCTGTTGTTCAGATTTTTGTTACTTTAATTGATGATAGCCTTATCATTATGGAAGGTACTCTATTGTCGAGATTTTGGTTATTCAAATGGATGGTAGCCTTGTCATTATGGAAGGTAGTTTGTTGTCGAGATTTTTGATACTCCAATGGATGGTAGCCTTGTAATTATGGAAGGTAGTCTATTGTCGAGATTTTTGTTACTCGAATAGATGGTAGCCTTGTCATTATGGAAGGTAGTCTGTCGTTGAGATTTCTGTTACTCCAATGGATTGTAGCCTTGTCATTATGGAAGGTAGCTTGTTGTCGAAATTTTTTTTATACCATTGGATGGTAGCCTTGTCATTATGGAAGGGAGTCTGTTGTCGAGATTTTTGTTATTCCAATGGATGGTAACCTTTTTATTATGGAAGGTAGTCTTTTGTCGAGATTTTTGTTACTCCAATGGATGGTAGCCTTGTCATTATTGAAGGTAGTCTATTGTCGATATATTTGTTACTCCAATGAATGGTAGCCTTGTCATTATGGAAGGTAGTCTGTCGTTGAGATTTTTGTTACTCCAATGGATTATAGCCTTGTCATTATGGAATGTAGTCTATTGTCGAGATTTTTATTACTCCAAAGGATGGTAGCCTTGTCATTATTGAAGGTAGTCTGTTGTCGATATCTCTGTTACTCCAATGGATGATAGCCTTGTCATTATGCAAGGTAGTCTGTTGTTAATATTTTTGTTACTCTAATGGATGGTAGCCTTGTCATTATGGAAGGTATTCTATTGTCGAGATTTTTGTTATTCCAATGGATGGTAGACTTGTCATTATGGAAGGTAGTCGGTCATTGAGAGTTCTGTTACTCCAATGGATGGTAACCTTGTCATTATGGAAGGTAGTCTTTTGTCTAGATTTTTCTTATTCCAATGGATGGTAACCTTCTCATTATGGAAGGTAGTCTTTTGTCGAGATTTTTATTACTCCAATGGGTGGTAGCCTTGTCATTATTGAAGGTAGTTTGTTGTCGATTTCTCTGTTACTCCAATGGATGATAACCTTGTCATTATGCAAGGTAGTCTGTTGTTCAGATTTTTGTTACTCCAATGGATGGTAGCATTGTCATTATGGAAGGTATTCTATTGTCGAGATATTTGTTATTCCAATGGATGGTAGCCTTGTCATTATGGAAGGTAGCCGGTCATTGAGATTTCTGGTAATCCAATGGATGGTAACCTTGTCATTATGGAAGGTAGTCTTTTGTCGAGATTTTTGTTACTCCAATGGATGGTAGCCTTGTCATTATGAACGGTAGTCTGCTGTCGAGATTTTTTTTACCCCAATGGATGTATCCTTGTCATTATGGAAGGTAGTCTGTTGTTCAGATTTTTGTTACTCCAATGGATGGTAGCCTTGTCATTATGGAAGGTAGTCTGTTTTCGAAATTTTTTTTATACCATTGGATGGTAGCCTTGTCATTATGGAAGGTAGTCTGTTGTCGAGATTTTTGTTACTCCAATGGATGGTAGCCTTGTCATTATTGAAGGTAGTCTATTATCGATATATTTGTTACTCCAATGAATGGTAGCATTGTCATTATGGAAGGTATTCTGTCGTTGAGATTTCTGTTACTCCAATGGATAATAGCCTTGTGATTATGCAAGGTAGTCTGTTGATCGGATTTTTGTTACTCCAATGCATGGTAGCCTTGTCATTATGGAAGGTAGTCTATTGTCGAGATTTTTGTTATTCCAATGGATGGTAGCCTTGTCATTATGGTAGGAAGTCGGTCGTTGAGATTTTTGTTACTTAAATGGATGGTAGTCTTGTAATTATGGATGGTAGTTTGTTGTTCAGATTTTTGTTACTCCAAATGATGATAGCCTTGTCCTTATGGAAGGTAGTCTGTTATCGAAAATTTTGTTACTCCAATGGGTGGTAGCCTTGTGATTATGGAAGGTAGTCTGTTTTCGAGATTTTTGTTTTTCCAATGGATGGTAGCCTTGTCATTATTGAAGGTAGTCTTTCGTTTGAGATTTCTATTACTCTAATGGATTGTAGCCTTGTCATTATGGAAGGTAGTCTGTTGTTCAGATTTTTGTTACTCCAATGGATTGTAGCCTTGTCATTATGGAAGGTAGTCTATTGTCGAGATTTTTGTTACTCCAATGGATGATAGCCATGTCATTATAGAAGGTAGTCTATTATCGAAAATTTTGATATTCCAATGTGTGGTAGCCTTGTGATTATGGAAGGTAGTCTGTTGTCGAGATTTTTGTTACTCCAATGGATGGTAGCCTTGTCATTATTGAAGGTAGTCTGCTGTCGAGATTTTTTTTACCCCAATGGATGTAGCCTTGTCATTATGGAAGGTAGTTTGTTGTCGATATTTTTGTTAGTCCAATTAATGGTAGCCTTGTCATTATGGAAGGTAGTCTGTTGTCGAATGTTTTGTTATTCCAATGGATGATAATCTTGTCATTATGGAAGGTAGTCTTTTGTCGAGATCTCTGTTACTCCAATGGATGATAGCCTTGTCATTATGCACGTTAGTCTGTTGTTCACATTTTGGTTACTCCAATGGATGGTACCCTTGTCATTATGAAAGGTAGTCTATTGTCGAGATTTTTGTTATTCCAATGGATGATAGCCTTGTCATTATGAAAGGTAGTATGTTGTTCAGATTTTTGTTACTTCAATGGATGATAGCCTTATCATATGGAAGGTACTCTATTGTCGAGATTTTGGTTATTCAAATGGATGGTAGCCTTGTCATTATGGAAGGTAGTTTGTTGTCGAGATTTTTGATAATCCAATGGATGGTAGTCTTGTAATTATGGAAGGTAGTCTATTGTCGAAATTTTTGTTACTCCAACAGATGGTAGCCTTGTCATTATGGAAGGTAGTCTGTCGTTGATATTTTTGTTACTCCAATGGATTGTAGCCTTGTCATTATTGAAGGTAGTATGTTGTTCAGATTTTTGTTACTCCAATGGATGGTAGCCTTGTCATTATGGAAGGTAGCCTGTTGTCGAAAATTTTGTTATACCATTGGATGGTAGCCTTGTCATTATGGAAGGTAGTCTGTTGTCGAGATTTTTGTTATTCCAATGGATGTTAACCTTATCATTATGGAAGGTAGTCTTTTGTCGAGATTTTTGTTACTCCAATGGATGGTAGCCTTGTCATTATTGAAGGTAGTCTGTTGTCGATATATTTGTTACTCCAATGAATGGTAGCCTTGTCATTATGTAAGGTAGTTTGTCGTTGAGATTTCTGTTACTCCAATGGATTATAGCCTTGTCATTATGGAAGGTAGTCTGTTGTCGAGATTTTTGTTATTCCAATGGATGGTAACCTTGTTATTAAGGAAGGTAGTCTTTTGTCGAGATTTTTGTTACTCCAATGGATGTTAGCCTTGTCATTATTGAAGGTAGTCTGTTGTCGATATTTCTATTACTCCAATGGATGATAGCCTTGTCATTATGCAGGGTAGTCTATTGTTTAGATTTTTGTTATTTCAATGGATGATAGCCTTGTCATTATGGAAGGTACTCTATTGTCGATATTTTGGTTATTCCAATGGATGGTAGCCTTTTTATTATGGAAGGTAGTGTGTTGTCTAGATTTTTCATACTCCAATGGATGGTAACCTTGTAATTATGGAAGGTGGTTTGTTGACGAGATTTTTATTACTCCAAAAGATGGTAGCCTTGTCATTATGGAAGGTAGTCTGTCATTGAGATTTCGGTTACTCCAATGGATTGTAGCCTTGTCATTATGGAAGGTAGTCTGTTGTTCAGATTTTTGTTACTCCAATGGATTGTAGCCTTGTCATTATGGAATGTAGTCTGTTGTCGAGATTTTTATTACTCCAAAGGATGCTAGCCTTGTCATTATTGAAGGTATTCTGTTGTCGATATCTCTGTTACTCCAATGGACGATAGCCTTCTCATTATGCAAGGTACTCTGTTGTTAATATTTTTGTTACTCCAATGGATGGTAGCCTTGTCATTATGGAAGGTAGTCGGCCATTGAAATTTCGGTTACTCCAATGGATGGTAACCTTGTCATTATGGAAGGTATTCTTTTGTCGAGATTTTTGTTATTCCAATGGATGGTAACCTTCTCATTATGGAAGGTATTCTTTTGTCGAGATTTTTATTACTCCAATGGATGGTAGCCTTGTCATTATTGAAGGTAGTCTATTGTCGATATCTCTGTTACTCGAATGGATGATAGCCTTGTCATTATGCAAAGTAGTCTGTTGTTCAGATTTTTGTTACTCCAATGGATGGTAGCCTTGTCATTATGGAAGGTAGTCTATTGTCGAGATTTTTGTTATTCCAATGGATGGTAGCCTTGTCATTATGGAAGGTAGTCGGTCATTGAGATTTCTGTTACTCCAATGGATGGTAACCTTGTCATTATGGAAGGTGTTCTTTTGTCGAGATTTTTGTTACTCCAATGGATGGTAGCCTTGTCATTATGAACGGTAGTCTACTGTCGAGATTTTTTTTACCCCAATGGATGTAGCCTTGTCATTATGGAAGGTAGTCTATTGTCGATATTTTTATTACTTCAATGAATGTTAGCCTTGTCATTATGGAAGGTAGTCTGTTGTCGATATTTTTGTTATTCCAATGGATGGTAACCTTTTCACTATGGAAGGTAGTCTTTTGTCGAGATCTTTGTTACTCCAATGGATGGTATCCTAGTCATTATTGAAGGTAGTCTTTTGTCGATATCTCGATTACTCCAATGGATGATAGCCTTGTCAGTATTCAAGGTAGTCTGTTGTTCACATTTTTGTTACTCCAATGGATGGTAGCCTTGTCATTATGGAAGGTAGTCTATTTTCGAGATTTTTGTTATTCCAATGGATGATAGCCTTGTCATTATGAAAGGTAGTTGATCGTTGAGATTTATGTTACTCCAATTTATGATAGCCTTGTCATTATGAAAGGTAGTCTGTTGTTCAGATTTTTGTTACTTCAATGGATGAGGGCCTTATCATTATGGAAGGTACTCTATTGTCGAGATTTTGGTTATTCAAATGGATGGTAGCCTTGTCATTATGGAAGGTAGTTTGTTGTCGAGATTTTTGATACTCCAATGGATGGTAGCCTTGTAATTATGGAAGGTAGTCTATTGTCGAGATTTTTGTTACTCCAATAGATGGTAGCCTTGTCATTATGGAAGGTAGTCTGTCATTGAGATTTCTGTTACTCCAATGGATTATAGCCTTGTCATTATGGAAGGTAGTATGTTGTTCAGATTTTTGTTACTCCAATGGATGGTAGCCTTGTCATTATGGAAGGTAGCCTGTTGTCGAAATTTTTTTTATACCATTGGATGGTAGCCTTTTCATTATGGAAGGTAGTCTGTTGTCGAGATTTTTGTTATTCCAATGGATGGTAACCTTGTCATTATGGAAGGTAATCTTTTGTCGAGATTTTTGTTACTCCAATGGATGGTAGCCTTGTCATTATTGAAGGTAGTCTGTTGTCGATATATTTGTTACTCCAATGAATGGTAGCCTTGTCATTATGGAAGGTAGTCTGTCGTTGAGATTTCTGTTACTCCAATGGATTATAGCCTTGTCATTATGGAAGGGAGTCTGTTGTCGAGATTTTTGTTATTCCAATGGATGGTAACCTTGTTATTATGGAAGGTAGTCTATTGTCGAGATTTTTGTTATTCCAATGGATGGTAGCCTTGTCATTATGGAAGGTAGTCGGTCATTGACATTTCTGTTACTCCAATGGATGGTAACCTTGTCATTATGGAAGGTAGTCTTTTTTCAAGATTTTTGTTATTCCAATGGATGGTAACCTTCTCATTATGGAAGGTAGTCTTTTGTCGAGATTTTTATTACTCCAATGGATGGTATCCTTTTCATTATTGAAGGTAGTTTGTTGTCGATATCTCTGTTACTCCAACGGATGATAGCCTTGTCATTATGCAAGGTAATCTGTTGTTCAGATTTTTGTTACTCCAATGGATGGTAGCATTGTCATTATGGAAGGTATTCTATTGTCGAGATTTTTGTTATTCCAATGGATGGTAGCCTTGTCATTATGGAAGGTAGTCGGTCATTGAGATTTCTGTTACTCCAATGGATGGTAACCTTGTCATTATGGAAGGTAGTCTTTTGTCGAGATTTTTGTTACTCCAATGGATGGTAGCCATGTCATTATGAACGGTAGTCTGCTGTCGAGATTTTTTTTACCCCAATGGATGTAGCCTTGTCATTATGGAAGGTAGTCTGTTGTCGATATTTTTATTACTCCAATGAATGTTAGCCTTGTCAATATGGAATGTAGTCTGTTGTCGATATTTTTGTTATTCCAATGGATGGTAACCTTGTTACTATGGAAGGTAGTCTTTTGTCGAGAACTTTGTTACTCCAATGGATGGTAACCTTGTAATTATTGAAGGTGGTTTGTTGACGAGATTTTTATTACTACAAAAGATGGTAGCCTTGTCATTATGGAAGGTAGTCTGTCGTTGAGATTTCTGTTACTCCAATGGATTGTAGCCTTGTCATTATGGAAGGTAGTCTGTTCTTCAGATTTTTGTTACTCCAATGGATTGTAGCCTTGTCATTATGGAATGTAGTCTGTTGTCGAGATTTTTATTACTCCAAAGGATGGTAGCCTTGTTATTATTGAAGGTAGTCTGTTGTCGATATCTCTGTTACTCCAATGGACGATAGCCTTGTCATTATGCAAGGTACTCTGTTGTTAATATTTTTGTTACTCCAATGGATGGTAGCCTTGTCATTATGGAAGGTAGTCGGCCATTGAAATTTTTGTTACTCCAATGGATGGTAACCTTGTCATTATGGAAGGTAGTCTTTTGTCGAGATTTTTGTTACTCCAATGGATGGTAGCCTTGTCATTATGAACGGTAGTCTGCTGTCGAGATTTTTTTTACCCCAATGGATGTAGCCTTGTCATTATGGAAGGTAGTCTATTGTCGATATTTTTATTACTCCAATGAATGTTAGCCTTGTCATTATGGAAGGTAGTCTGTTGTCGATATTTTTGTTATTCCAATGGATGGTAACATTGTCACTATGGAAGGTAGTCTTTTGTCGAGATCTTTGTTACTCCAATGGATGGTATCCTGGTCATTTTTGAAGTTAGTCTTTTGTCGATATCTCTGTTACTCCAATGGATGATAGCCTTGTCAGTATTCAAGGTAGTCTGTTGTTCACATTTTTGTTACTCCAATGGATGGTAGCCTTGTCATTATGGAAGGTAGTCTATTTTCGAGATTTTTGTTATTCCAATGGATGATAGCCTTGTCATTATGAAAGGTAGTTGATCGTTGAGATATATGTTACTCCAATGTATGATAGCCTTGTCATTATGAAAGGTAGTCTGTTGTTCAGATTTTTGTTACTTCAATGGATGATAGCCTTATCATTATGGAAGGTACTCTATTGTCGAGATTTTGGTTATTCAAATGGATGGTAGCCTTGTCATTATGGAAGGTAGTTTGTTGTCAAGATTTTTGATACTCCAATGGATGGTAGCCTTGTAATTATGGAAGGTAGTCTGTCGTTGAGATTTCTTTTACTTCAATGGATTATAGCCTTGTCATTATGGAAGGGAGTCTGTTGTCGAGATTTTTGTTATTCTAATGGATGGTAACCATGTTATTATGGAAGGTAGTCTTTTGTCGAGATTTTTGTTACTCCAATGGATTGTAGCCTTCTCATTATTGAAGGTAGTCTGTTGTTCATATTTTTTTTACTCCAATGGATTGTAGCCTTGTCATTATGGAATGTAGTCTATTGTCGAGATTTTTATTACTCCAAATGATGGTAGCCTTGTCATTATTGAAGGTAGTCTGTTGTCGATATCTCTGTTACTCCAATGGATGATAGCCTTGTCATTATGCAAGGTAGTCTGTTGTTAATACTTTTGTTATTCCAATGGATGGTAGCCTTGTCATTATGGAAGGTATTCTATTGTCGAAATTTTTGTTATTCCAATGGATGGTAGCCTTGTCATTATGGAAGGTAGTCGGTCATTGAGATTTCTATTACTCCAATGGATGGTAACCTTGTCATTATGGAACGTAGTCTTTAGTTTAGATTTTTGTTATTCCACTGGATGGTAACCTTCTCATTATGGAAGGTAGTCTTTTATCGATATTTTTATTACTCCAATGGATGATAGCCTTGTCATTATTGAGAGTAGTTTGTTGTCGATATCTCTGTTACTCCAATGGATGATAGCCTTGTCATTATGCAAGGTAGTCTGTTGTTCAGATTTTTGTTACTCCAATGGATGGTAGCATTGTCATTATGGAAGGTATTCTATTGTCGAGATTTTTGTTATTCCAATGGATGGTAGCCTTGTCATTATGGAAGGTAGTCGGTCATTGAGATTTCTGTTACTCCAATGGATGGTAACCTTGTCATTATGGAAGGTAGTCTTTTGTCGAGATTTTTGTTACTCCAATGGATGGTAGCCTTGTCATTATGAACGGTAGTCTGCTGTCGAGATTTTTTTACCCCAATGGATGTAGCCTTGTCATTATGGAAGGTAGTCTGTTGTCTATATTTTTATTACTCCAATGAATGTTAGCCTTGTCATTATGGAAGGTAGTCTGTTGTCGCTATTTTTGTTATTCCAATGGATGGTAACCTTGTTACTATGGAAGGTAGTCTTTTGTCGAGATCTTTGTTACTCCAATGGATGGTAGCCTTGTCATTATTGAAGGTAGTTTTTTGTCGATATCACTGTTACTCCATTGGATGATAGCCTTGTCAGTATTCAAGGTAGTTTGTTGTTCACATTTTTGTTACTCCAATGGATGGTATCCTTGCCACTATGGAAGGTAGTCTATTGTCGAGATTTTTGATATTCCAATGGATGGTAGCCTTGTCATTATGAAAGGTAGTCGATCGTTGAGATTTATGTTACTCCAATGGATGATAGCCTTGTCATTATGAAAGGTATTCTGTTGTTCAGATTTTTTTTACTTCAATGGATGATAGCCTTATCATTATGGAAGGTACTCTATTGTCGAGATTTTGGTTATTCAAATGGATGGTAGCCTTGTCATTATGGAAGGTAGTTTGTTGTCGAGATTTATGATACTCCAATGGAAGGTAGACTTGTAATTATGGAAGGTAGTCTGTTGTCGAGATTTTTATTACTCCAATAGATGGTGGCCTTGTCATTATGGAAGGTAGTTGGTCGTTGAGATTTCTGTTACTCCAATGGATTGTATCCTTGTCATTATGGAAGGTAGTATGTTGTTCAGATTTTTGTTACTCCAATGGATGGTAGCCTTGTCATTATGGAAGGTAGATTGTTGTCGAAATTTTTTTTATACCATTGGATGGTAGCCTTGTCATTATGGAAGGTAGTCTGTTGTCGAGATTTTTGTTACTCCAATGGATGGTAGCCTTGTCATTATTGAAGGTAGTCTGTTGTCGATATATTTATTACTCCAATGAATGGTAGCCTTGTCATTATGGAAGGTAGTCTGTCGTTGAGATTTCTATTACTCCAATGGATAATAGCCTTGTCATTATGCAAGGTAGTCTGTTGATCGGATTTTTGTTACTCCAATGCATGGTAACCTTGTCATTATGGAAGGTAGTCTATTGTCGAGATTTTTGTTATTCCAATGGATGGTAGCCTTGTCATTATGGTAGGTAGTCGGTCGTTGAGATTTTTGTTAGTTAAATGGATGGTAGTCTTGTAATTATGGATGGTAGTCTGTTGTTCAGATTTTTGTTACTCCAAATGATGATAGCCTTGTCCTTATGGAAGGTAGTCTGTTCTCGAAAGTTTTGATACTCCAATGGGTGGTAGCCTTGTGATTATGGAAGGTAGTCTGTTGTCGAGATTTTTGTTACTCCAATGGACGGTAGCCTTGTCATTATTGAAGGTAGTTTGTCGTTTGAGATTTCTATTATTCTAATGGATTGTAGCCTTGTCATTATGGAAGGTAGTTTGTTGTTCAGATTTTTGTTACTCCAATGGATTGTAGCCTTGTCATTATGGAAGGTAGTCTATTGTCAAGATTTTTGTTACTCCAATGGATGATAGCCTTGTCATTATGGAAGGTAGTCTACTGTCTAAAATTTTGATACTCCAATGTGTGGTAGCCTTGTCATTATGGAAGGTAGTCTGTTGTCGAGATTTTTGTTACTCCAATGGATGCTAGCCTTGTCATTATTGAAGCTAGTCTGTCGTTGAGATTTCTATTACTCTTATGGATTGTAGCCTTGTCATTATGGAAGGTAGTCTGTTGTTCAGATTTTTGTTACTCCAATAGATTGTAGCCTTGTCATTATGGAAGGTAGTCTGCTGTCGAGATATTTGTTATTCCAATGGATGGTAACCTTGTCATTATGGAAGGTAGTCTTTTGTCGAGATTTTTGTTATTCCAATGGATGGTAGCCTTTTCATTATGGAAGGTAGTTTTTTCTCGATATTTTTGTTACTCTAATGGATGGTAGCCTTGTCATTATGAACGGTAGTCTGCTGTCGAGATTTTTTTTACCCCAATGGATGTAGCCTTGTCATTATGGAAGGTAGTCTGTTGTCGATATTTTTGTTACTCCAATGAATGGTAGCCTTGTCATTATGGAAGGTAGTCTGTTGTAGAAAGTTTTGTTATTCCAATGGATGATAACCTTGTGATTATGGAAGGTAGTCTTTTGTCGAGATCTTTGTTACTCCAATGGATGGTAGCCTGGTCATTATTGAAGGTGATCTTTTATCGATATCTCTGTTACTCCAATGGATGATAGCCTTGTCATTATGCAAAGTAGTCTGTTGTTCACATTTTGGTTACTCCAATGGATGGTAGCCTTGTCATTATGGAAGGTAGTCTATTGTCGAGATTTTTGTTATTCCAATGGATGATAGCCTTGTCATTATGAAAGGTAGTTGATCGTTGAGATTTATGTTACTCCCATGGATGATAGCCTTGTCATTATAAAAGGTAGTCTGTTGTTCATATTTTTGTTACTTCAATGGATGATAGCCTTATCATTATAGAAGGTACTCTATTGTCGAGATTTTGGTTATTCAAATGGATGGTAGCCTTGTCATTATGGAAGGTAGTCTGTTGTCGAGATTTTTGATACTCCAATGGATGGTAGCCTTGTAATTATGGAAGGTGGTTTGTTGACGAGATTTTTATTACTCCAATAGATGGTAGCCTTGTCATTATAGAAGGTAGTCTGTCGTTGAGATTTCTGTTACTCCAATGGATTGTAGCCTTGTCATTATGGAAGGTAGTTTGTTTTTCAGATTTTTGTTACTCCAATGGATTGTAGCCTTGTCATTATGGAATGTAGTCTGTTGTCGAGATTTTTATTACTCCAATGGATGGTAGCCTTGTCATTATTGAAGGTAGTCTGTTGTCGATATCTTTGTTACTCCAATGGATGATAGCCTTGTCATTATGCAAGGTAGTCTGTTGTTCAGATTTTTGTTACTCCAATGGATTGTAGCCTTGTCATTATGGAAGGTATTCTATTGTCGAGATTTTCGTTATTCCAATGGATGGTAGCCTTGTCATTATGGAAGGTAGTCGGTCATTGAGATTTCTGTTACTCCAATGGATGGTTACCTTGTCATTATGGAAGGTAGTCTTTTGTCGAGATTTTTGTCATTCCAATGGATGGTAACCTTCTCATTATTGAAGGTAGTCTTTTGTCAAGATTTTTATTACTCCAATAGATGGTAGCCTTGTCATTATTGAAGGTAGTCTGTTGTCGATATCTCTGTTACTCCAATGGATGATAGCCTTGTCATTATGCAAGGTAGTCTGTTGTTCAGATTTTTGTTACTCCAATGGATTGTAGCCTTGTGATTTGGAAGGTATTCTATTGTCGAGATTTCTGTTATTCCAATGGATGGTAGTCTTGTCATTATGAAAGGTAGTTTGTTGTTCAGATTTTTGTTACCTCAATGGATGATAACCTTATCATTATAGAAGGTACTCTATTGTCGAGATTTTGGTTATTCAAATGGATGGTAGCCTTGTCATTATGGAAGGTAGTCTGTTGTCGAGATTTTTGATACTCCTATGGATGGTAGCCTTGTAATTATGGAAGGTAGTCTGTTGTCGAGATTTCTGTTACTCCAATGGATGGTAACCTTGTCATTATAGAAGGTAGTCTTTTGTCGAGATTTTTGTTATTCCAATGGATGGTAGCCTTCTCATTATGGAAGGTAGTTTTTTGTCGACATTTTTGTTACTCCAATGGATGGAAACCTTGTCATTATGGAAGGTAGTCTGTTGTCGAGATTTTTGTTACCGCAATGGATGTAGCGTTGTCATTATGGAAGGTAGTCTGTTGTCGATATTTTTGTTACTCCGATAAATGTTAGCCTTGTCATTATGGAAGGTAGTCTATCGTTGAGATTTATGTTACTCCAATGGATGGTAATATTGTCATTATGGAAGGTAGTCTTTTGTTGAGATTTTTGATAGCCCAATGGATGTAGCCTTGTCATTATGGAAGGTAGTCTGTTGAAGATATTTTTGTTACTCCAATGAATGGTAGCCTTGTCATTATGTAAGGTAGTCTATCATTGAGATTTCTTTTAGTCCAATGGATGGTAACCTGGTTATTATGGAAGGTAGTCTTTTGTCAAGATTTTTGTTATTCCAATGGATGGTAGCCTTCTTATTATGGAAGGTAGTTTTTTGTCGAGATTTTTGTTACTCCAATATATGATAGCCTTATCATTATGGAAGGTAGTCTATTGTCAATATCTTTGTTACTCCAATGGATGGTAGCCTTGTCATTATGTAAGGTAGTTTGTGGTCGATATCTTTGTTACTCCAATGGATGATAGCCTTGTCATTATGGAAGGTAGTTTGTTGTCGTGATTTTTTTTACTCCAATAGATGGTAGCCTTGTCATTATGGAATGTAGTTTGTTGTCATGATTTTGTTACTCTAATGGATGGTAGGCTTCTCATTATAAAACATAGTTTATTGTTGATATTTTTGTTACTCCAATGGATGGTAGCCTTGTCATGATGGAAGTTACTCTATTTTCTAAATTTTTGCTACTCCAATGGATGGTAGCCTTGTCATTATGCAAGGTAGTCGGTTGTTCAGATTTTTGTTACTCCTATAGATGGTAGCCTTGTCATTATGGAAGGTACTCTATTGTCGAAATTTTTGTTACTCCAATGGATGGTAGCCTTGTCATTATGCAAGGTAGTTGGTTGTTCTGATTTTTGTTACTCCAATGGATGGTAGCCTTGTCATTATGGAAGGTAGTCTATTGTCGATATTTTTGTTATTCCAATTGATGGTAGGCTTGTCATTGTGGAAGGTAGTTTTTTGTCGATATTTTTGTTTCTCCAATGGATGGTAGCCTTATCATTATGGAAGGTACTATGTTGTCGATATCTTTGTTACTCCAATGGATGGTAGCCTTGTCATTATAGAAGGTAGTCTATTGTCGATATCTTTGTTACTCCAATGGATGGTAGCCTTGTCATTATGGAAGGTAGTTTTTTGTCGAAATTTTTGTTACTCCAATGGATGGTAGCATTGTCATTATAGAAGGTAGTTTGTTGTCGAGATTTTTGTTACTCCGATTGATGGTAGCCTTGTCATTAGGGAAGCTAGTCTGTTGTCGAGATTTTTGTTACTCCAATGGATGGTAGCCTTATCATTAAGGAAGGTAGTTTTTTGTCGAGAATTTTGTTACTCCAATGGATGGTAGCATTGTCATTATTGAAGGTAGTCTGTTGTCGATATCTTTGTAACTCCAATGGATGATAGCCTTGTAATTATGGAAGGTAGTTTGTTGTGGATATTATTTTTACTCCAATGGATGGTAGCCTTGTCATTATGGAAGGTAGTCTATTGTCACGATTTTGTTACTCAAATGGATGATATGCTTGTCATTATAGAACATAGTCTATTGTTGATATTTTTGTTACTCCAATGGATGGTAGCCTTGTCATTATGGAAGGTACTCTATTGTCGAAATTTTTGTTACTCCAATGGATGGTAACCTTGTCATTATGCAAGGTAGTCGGTTGTGCAAATTTTTGTTACTCCAATAGATGGTAGCCTTGTCATTATGGAAGGTAGTGTGTCGTTCAAATTTCTATTGAGATTTTTTTTACTCCAATGGATGGTAGACTTGTCAATATGGAAGGTAGTCTATTGTCGAGATTTTTTTATTCCAATGGATGGTAGCCTTGTCATTATCGAAGGTAGTTTTTTGTCTTGATTTTAATTACTCCAATGGATGGTAGCATTGTCATTACGGAAGGTAGTCTATTGTCGAGATTTTTGTTACCCCAATGGATGTAGCCTTGTCATTATGGAAGGTAGTCTGTTGTCGAGATTTTTGTTACTCCAATGAATGGTAGCCTTGTCATTATGGAAGGTAGTGTGTCGTTCAAATATCTATTACTCCATTGGATTGTAGCCTTGTCATTTTGGAAGGTAGTTTGTTCTTCAAATTTGTGTTACTCCAATGGATGGTAGCCTTGTGATTATGGAAGGTAGACTATTGTCGAGATTTTTTTATTGCATTGGATGGTAGCCTTGTCATTATGGAATGTAGTCTGTTGTCGAGATTTTTGTTATTCCAATTGATGGTAACCGTGTCATTATGGAAGGTAGTATTTTGTCGAAATTGTTTTTACTCCAATGGATCATAGCCTTATCATTATGGAAGGTAGTTTTTTGTCGAGATTTTTGTTACTCCAATGGATGGTAGCCTTGACATTATTGAAGGTAGTCTATTGTCGAGATTTTTGTTATTCCAATGGATGTTAACCTTGTCATTATGTAAGGTAGTATTTTGTCGAGATTTTTGTTACTCCAATGGATGATAGCCTTATCATTATGGAAGGTAATTTGTTGTCAATATCTTTGTTACTCCTATGGATGGTAGCCTTGTCATTATGGAAGGTAGTCTATTGACGATATCTTTCTTACTCCAATAGATGATAGCCTTGTCATTATGGCAGGTAGTCTGTTGTCGTGATTTTTTTTACTCCAATAGATGGTAGCCTTGTCATTGTGGAAGGTAGTCTGTTGTCACGATTTTGTTACTCTAATGGATGGTAGGCTTGTCATTATAGAACATAGTTTGTTGTTGATATTTTTGTTACTCTAATGGATGGTAGCCTTGTCATTATGCAAGGTAGTCGGTTGTTCTGATTTTTGTTACTCCAATGGATGGTAGCGTTGTCATTATGCAAGGTAGTCGGTTGTTTAGATTTTTATTACTCCAATAGATGGTAGCCTTGTCATTATGAAAGGTACTCTATTGTCGAAATTATTGTTACTCCAATGGATGGTAGCCTTGTCATTATGCAAGGTAGTCGATTATTCTTATTTTTGTTACTACAATGGATGGTAGCCTTGTCATTATGGAAGGTAGTCTATTGTCGATATTTTTGTTATTCCAATTGATGTTAGGCTTGTCATTATGGAAGGTAGTTTTTTGTCGTGATTTTTGTTGCTCTAACGGACGGTAGCCTTGTCATTATGGAATGTAGGTTGTTGTCAAGATTTTTGTTACTCCAATGAATGGTAGCCTTGTCATTATGAAAGGTAGTTTGTCTTTGAGATTTATGTTACTCCAATGGATTGTAGCCTTGTCATTATGGAACATAGTCTGTTGTCACGATTTTGTTACTCCAATGGATGGTAGCCTTGTCATTATGCAAGGTAGTCGATTGTTCTGATTTTTGTTATTCCAATGGATGGTAGCGTTGTCATTTTGGAAGGTAATCTATTGTCTATATTTTTGTTATTCCAATTGATGGTAGGCTTGTCATTATGGAAGGTAGTTTTTTGTCGATATTTTTGTTACTCCAATGGATGGTAGCCTTATCATTATGGAAGGTAATCTATTGTCAATGTATTTGTTATTCCAATTAACGGTAGGCTTGTCATTATGGAAGGTTGTATTTTTGTCGAGATTTTTGTTAATCCAATGGATTGTAGCCTTGTCAGTATGGAATGTAGTTTTTTCTTCAAATTTTTGTTACTCCAATGGATGGTAGCCTTGTGATTATGGAAGGTAGACTGTTGTCGAGATTTTTGTTATTCCATTGGATTGTAGCCTTGTCATTATGGAAGGTAGTCTGTTGTCGAGATTTTTTTATTCCAATGGATGGTAACCTTGTCATTATGGAAGGTAGTATTTTGTTTAGATTTTTGTTACTCCAATGGATGATAGCCTTGTCATTATGGAAGGTAGTCTGTTGTCGAGATTTTTGTTACTCCAATGGATGGTAGCCTTGTCATTAGGGAAGGTAGTCTGTTGTCGAGATTTTGTTTACTCAAATGGATGGCAGCCTTGTCATTATTGAAGGTAGTCTATTGTCGATATCTTTGTTACTCTAATGGATGATAGCCTTGACGTTATGGAAGTTAGTATGTTTTTGATATTTTTGTTACTCGAATGGATGGTAGCCTTGTCATTATAGAACGTAGTTTGTTGCCGAGATTTTTGTTACCCTAATTGATGGTTGCCCTGTCATTAGGGAAGGTAATCTGTTGTCGAGATTTTTTTTACTCCAATGGATGGTAGCCTTATCATTATGGAAGGTAGTATGTCGGTGAGATTTCTATTACTCCAATGGATTGTAGCCTTGTCATTATGGAAGGTAGTTTGTTGTTCATATTTTTGTTACTCCAAAGGATGGTAGCCTTTTCATTATGGAAGGTTGTCTATTGTCTAGATTTTTGTTATTCCCATGGATGGTATCCTTCTCTTCATGGAAGGTAGTTTTTTTTCGTGATTTTTGTTACTCCAATGGATGGTATCCTTGCCATTATGAAAGGTAGTTGGTTGTTCAAATTTTTGTTACTTCAATAGATGGTATCCTTGTCATTATGGAAGGTACTCTATTGTCGAAATATTTGTTACTCCAATGGATGATAGCCTTGTCATTATGCAAGGTAGTCGATTGTTCTGATTTTTGTTACTCCAATGGATGTTAGCCTTGTCATTATGGAAGGTAGTCTATTGTCGAGATTTTTGTTATTCCAATGGATGGTATCCTTCTCATTATGGATGGTAGTTTTATGTCGAGATTTTTGTTACTCCTATGGATGGTAGCCTTGCCATTATCGAAGGTAGTCGGTTGTTTAAATTTTTGTTACTTCAATAGATGGTATCCTTGTCATTATGGAAGGTACTCTATTGTTGAAGTTTTTGTTACTCCAATGGATGGTAGCCTTGTCAATATGCAAGGTAGTCGGTTGTTCTGATTTTTGTTACTCCAATGGATGGTAGCCTTGTCATTATGGAAGGTAGTTTATTGTCGAGATTTTTTTTATTCCAATTGATGGTAGCCTTGTCATTATGGAAGGTAGTTTTTTTTCGAGATTTTTGTTGCTCCAATGGATGTTAGCCTTGTTATTATGGAAAGTAGTTTATTGTGGAAATTTTTGTTACCCCAATGGATGTAGCCTTGTCATTATGGAAGGTAGTCTGTTGTCGAGATTTTTGTTACTCCAATGAATGGTAACCTTGTCATTATGGAAGTTAGTCTTTTGTCGATTTCTTTGTTACTCCAATGGATGATAGCCTTGTCATTATGCAAGGTAGTTTGTTGTTCATATTTTTATTACTCCAATGGATGGTAGCCTTGTCATTATGGAAGGTAATCTATTGTCGAGATTTTTGTTATTCCAATGGATGGTATCCTTCTCATTATGGAAGGTAGTTTTTTGTCGAGATTTTTGTTACTCCAGTGGATGGTAGCCTTGCCATTATGGAAGGTAGTCTGTTGTCAAGATTTTTGTTACCCCAATAGATGGTAACCTTGTCATAATGGAAGGTAGTTTTTTGTCGAGAATTTTGTTACTCCAATGGATATAGCCTTGTCATTATGGAAGGTAATCTGTTGTCGAGATTTTTGTTACTCCATTGAATGGTATCCTTGTCATTATGGAAGGTAGTCTGTCGTTGAGATTTTTGTTACTCCAATGGATTGTAGCCTTGTCATTATGGAAGGTAGTTTGTTCTTCAAATTTTTGTTACTCCAATGGATGGTATCCTTGTGATTATGGAAGGTAGACTGTTGTCGAGATTTTTGTTATTCCATTGGATAGTAGCCTTGTCATTATGGAAGGTAGTTTGTTGTCGAGATTTTTTTATCCCAATGGATGGTAACCTTGTCATTATGGAAGGTAGTATTTTTTTTAGATTTTTGTTACTCCAATGGATGATAGCCTTGTCATTATGGAAGGTAGTCTGTTGTCGAGATTTTTGTTACTCCAATGGATGGTAGCCTTGTCATTATGGAAGGTAGTCTTTGTCGAGATTTTGTTTACTCAAATGGATGCCAGCCTTGTCATCATTGAAGGTAGTCTATTGTCGATATCTTTGTTACTCTAATGGATGATAGCCTTGACATTATGGAAGTTAGTATGTTTTTGATATATTTGTTACTCCAATGGATGGTAGCCTTGTCACTATAGAAGGTAGTCTGTTGCCGAGATTTTTGTTACTCTAATTGATGGTAGCCCTGTCATTAGGGAAGGTACTCTGTTGTCGAGATTTTTGTTACTCCAATGGATGGTAGCCTTATCATTATGGAAGGTAGTATTTCGTTGAGATTTCTATTACTCCAATGGATTGTAGCCTTGTCATTATGGAAGGTAGTTTTTTGTCGAGATTTTTGTTACTCCAATGGATGGTAGCCTTGACATTATTGAAGGTAGTCTATTGTCAAGATTTTTGTTATTCCAATGGATGGTAACCTTGTCATTATGGAAGGTAGTATTTTGTCGAGATTTTTGTTACTCCAATGGATGATAGCCTTATCATTATGGAAGGTAGTCTGTTGTCAATATCTTTGTTACTCCTATGGATGGTAGCCTTGTCATTATGGAAGGTAGTCTGTTGATGATATCTTTCTTACTCCAATAGATGATAGCGTTGTCATTATGGCAGGTAGTCTGTTGTCGTGATTTTTTTTACTCCAATGGATGGTAGCCTTGTCATTGTGGAAGGTAGTCTGTTGTCACGATTTTGTTACTCTAATGGATGGTAGGCTTGTCATTATAGAACATAGTTTGTTGTTGATATTTTTGTTACTCTAATGGATGGTAGCCTTGTCATTATGCAAGGTAGTCGGTTGTTCTGATTTTTGTTACTCCAATGGATGGTAGCCTTGTCATTATGCAAGGTAGTCGGTTGTTCAGATTTTTATTACTCCAATAGATGGTAGCCTTGTCATTATGAAAGGTACTCTATCGTCGAAATTTTTGTTACTCCAATGGATGGTAGCCTTGTCATTATGCAAGATAGTCGATTATTCTGATTTTTGTTACTACAATGGATGGTAGCCTTGTCATTATGGAAGGTAGTCTATTGTCGATATTTTTGTTATTCCAATTGATGTTAGGCTTGTCATTATGGAAGGTAGTTTTTTGTCGTGATTTTTGTTGCTCTAATGGATGGTAGCCTTGTCATTATGGAATGTAGGTTGTTGTCAAGATTTTTTTTACTCCAATGAATGGTAGCCTTGTCATTATGAAAGGTAGTTTGTCTTTGAGATTTATGTTACTCCAATGGATTGTAGCCTTGTCATTATGGAACATAGTCCGTTGTCACGATTTTGTTACTCCAATGGATGGTAGCCTTGTCATTATGGAAGGTACTCGGTTGTTCTGATTTTGGTTACTCCAATGGATGGTAGCCTTGTCATTATGCAAGGTAGTCGGTTGTTCTGATTTTTGTAACTCCAATGGATGGTAGCCTTGTCATTTTGGAAGGTAATCTATTGTCAATATTTTTGTTATTCCAATTGATGGTAGGCTTGTCATTATGGAAGGTAGTTTTTTGTCGATATTTTTGTTACTCCAATGGATGGTAGCCTTATAATTATGGAAGGTAATCTATTGTCAATATTTTTGTTATTCCAATTGATGGTAGGCTTGTCATTATGGAAGGTAGTATTTTTGTCGAGATTTTTGTTACTCCAATGGATTGTAGCCTTGTCATTATGGAAGGTAGTTTGTTCTTCAAATTTTTGATACTCCAATGGATGGTAGCCTTGTGATTATGGAAGGTAGACTGTTGTCGAGATTTTTGTTATTCCATTGGATTGTAACCTTGTCATTATGGAAGGTAGTCTGTCGTCGAGATTTTTTTTATTCCAATGGATGGTAACCTTGTCATTATGGAAGGTAGTATTTTGTTTAGATTTTTGTTACTCCAATGGATGATAGCCTGGTCATTATGGAAGGTAGTCTGTTTTCGAGGTTTTTGTTACTCCAATGGATGATAGCCTTGTCATTATGGAAGGTAGTCTGTTGTCGAGATTTTGTTTACTCAAATGGATGGCAGCCTTGTCATTATTGAAGGTAGTCTATTATCGATATCTTTGTTACTCTAATGGATGATAGCCTTGACGTTATGGAAGTTAGTATGTTTTTGATATTTTTGTTACTCCAATGGATGGTAGCCTTGTCATTATAGAAGGTAGTCTGTTGCCGAGATTTTTGTTACCCTAATTGATGGTAGCCCTGTCATTAGGGAAGGTAATTTGTTATCGAGATTTTTTTTACTCCAATGGATGGTAGCCTTATCATTATGGAAGGTAGTATGTCGTTTAGATTTCTATTACTCCAATGGATTGTAGCCTTGTCATTATGGAAGGTAGTTTGTTGTTCATATTTTTGTTACTCCAAAGGATGGTAGCCTTTTCATTATGGAAGGTAGTCTATTGTCTAGATTTTTGTTATTCCAATGGATGGTATCCTTCTCTTTATGGAAGGTAGTTTTTTGTCGTGATTTTTGTTACTCCAATGGATGGTATCCTTGCCATTATGAAAGGTAGTTGGTTGTTCAGATTTTTGTTACTTCAATAGATGGTATCCTTGTCATTATGGAAGGTACTCTATTGTCGAAATATTTGATACTCCAATGGCTGATAGCCTTGTAATTATGCAAGGTAGTCGATTGTTCTGATTTTTGTTACTCCAATGGATGTTAGCCTTGTCATTATGGAAGGTAGTCTATTGTGGAGATTTTTGTTATTCCAATGGATGGTATCCTTCTCATTATGGATGGTAGTTTTATGTCGAGATTTTTGTTACTCCAATGGATGGTAGCCTTGCCATTATCGAAGGTAGTCGGTTGTTTAAATTTTTGTTACTTCAATAGATGGTATCCTTGTCATTATGGAAGGTACTCTATTGTTGAAGTTTTTGTTACTCCAATGGATGGTAGCCTTGTCATTATGCAAGGTAGTCGGTTGTTCTGATTTTTGTTACTCCAATGAATGGTAGCCTTGTCATTATGGAAGGTAGTCTGTTGTCGAGATTTTGTTTACTCAAATGGATGGCAGCCTTGTCATTATTGAAGGTAGTCTATTGTCGATATCTTTGTTACTCTAATGAATGATAGCCTTGACGTTATGGAAGTTAGTATGTTTTTGATATTTTTGTTACTCCAATGGATGGTAGCCTTGTCATTATAGAAGGTAGTCTGTTGCCGAGATTTTTGTTACTCTAATTGATGGTAGCCCTGTCATTAGGGAAGGTAATCTGTTGTCGAGAATTTTTTTACTCCAATGGATGGTAGCCTTATCATTATGGAAGGTAGTATGTCGTTGAGATTTCTATTACAATGGATTGTAGCCTTGTCATTATGGAAGGTAGTTTGTTGTTCATATTTTTGTTACTCCAAAGGATGGTAGCCTTTTCATTATGGAAGGTAGTCTATTGTCTAGATTTTTGTTATTCCAATGGATGGTATCCTTCTCTTTATGGAAGGTAGTTATTTGTCGTGATTTTTGTTACTCCAATGGATGGTATCCTTGCCATTATGAAAGGTAGTTGGTTGTTCAGATTTTTGTTACTTCAATAGATGGTATCCTTGTCATTATGGAAGGTACTCTATTGTCGAAATATTTGATACTCCAATGAATGATAGCCTTGTCATTATGCAAGGTAGTCGATTGTTCTGATTTTTGTTACTCCAATGGATGTTAGCCTTGTCATTATGGAAGGTAGTCTATTGTCGAGATTTTTGTTATTCCAATGGATGGTATCCTTCTCATTATGGATGGTAGTTTTATGTCGAGATTTTTGTTACTCCAATGGATGGTAGCCTTGCCATTATTGAAGGTAGTCGGTTGTTTAAATTTTTGTTACTTCAATAGATGGTATCCTTGTCATTATGGAAGGTACTCTATTGTTGAAGTTTTTGTTACTCTAATGGATGGTAGCCTTGTCATTATGCAAGGTAGTCGGTTGTTCTGATTTTTGTTACTCCAATGGATGGTAGCCTTGTCATTATGGAAGGTAGTCTGTTGTCGAGATTTTGTTTACTCAAATGGATGGCAGCCTTGTCATTATTGAAGGTAGTCTATTGTCGATATCTTTGTTACTCTAATGGATGATAGCCTTGACGTTATGGAAGTTAGTATGTTTTTGATATTTTTGTTACTCCAATGGATGGTAGCCTTGTCATTATAGAAGGTAGTCTGTTGCCGAGATTTTTGTTACTCTAATTGATGGTAGCCCTGTCATTAGGGAAGGTAATCTGTTGTCGAGATTTTTTTTACTCCAATGGATGGTAGCCTTATCATTATGGAAGGTAGTATGTCGGTGAGATTTCTATTACTCCAATGGATTGTAGCCTTATCATTATGGAAGGTAGTTTGTTGTTCATATTTTTGTTACTCTAAAGGATGGTAGCCTTTTCATTATGGAAGGTAGTCTATTGTCTAGATTTTTGTTATTCCAATGGATGGTATCCTTCTCTTTATGGAAGGTAGTTTTTTGTCGTGATTTTTGTTACTCCAATGGATGGTATCCTTGCCATTATGAAAGGTAGTTGGTTGTTCAGATTTTTGTTACTTCAATAGATGGTATCCTTGTCATTATGGAAGGTACTCTATTGTCGAAATATTTGTTACTCCAATGGATGATAGCCTTGTCATTATGCAAGGTAGTCGATTGTTCTGATTTTTGTTACTCCAATGGATGTTAGCCTTGTCATTATGGAAGGTAGTCTATTGTCGAGATTTTTGTTATTCCAATGGATGGTATCCTTCTCATTATGGATGGTAGTTTTATGTCGAGATTTTTGTTACTCCAATGGATGGTAGCCTTGGCATTATCGAAGGTAGTCGGTTGTTTAAATTTTTGTTACTTCAATAGATGGTATCCTTGTCATTATCGAAGGTACTCTATTGTTGAAGTTTTTGTTACTCCAATGGATGGTAGCCTTGTCATTATGCAAGGTAGTCGGTTGTTCTGATTTTTGTTACTCCAATGGATGGTAGCCTTGTCATTATGGAAGCTAGTTTATTGTCGAGATTTTTGTTATTCTAATTGATGGTAGCCTTGTCATTATGGAAGTTAGTTTTTTGTCGAGATTTTTGTTGCTCCAATGGATGTTAGCCTTGTTATTATGGAAAGTAGTTTATTGTCGAAATTTTTGTTACCCCAATGGATGTAGCCTTGTCATTATGGAAGGTAGTCTGTTGTCGAGATTTTTGTTACTCCAATGAATGGTAACCTTGTCATTATGGAAGTTAGTCTTTTGTCGATTTCTTTGTTACTCCAATGGATGATAGCCTTGTCATTATGCAAGGTAATTTGTTGTTCATATTTTTATTAATCCAATGGATGGTAGCCTTGTCATTATGGAAGGTAATCTATTGTCGAGATTTTTGTTATTCCAATGGATGGTATCCTTCTCATTATGGAAGGTAGTTTTTTGTCGAGATTTTTGTTACTCCAATGGATGGTAGCCTTGTCATTATGGAAGGTAGTCTGTTGTCGATATCTTTGTTACTCCAATGGATGATAGCCTAGTCATTATGGAAGGTAGTCTGTTGTCGAGAATTTTGTTACTCCAATGGATGGTAGCCTTGTCATTATAGAAGGTATTCTGTTTTCACGATTATGTTACTCTAATGGATGATAGGTTTTTCATTATAGAACATAGTTTGTTGTTGATATTTTTGTTACTCCAATGGATGGTAGCCTTGTCATTATGAAAGTTACTCTATTGTCGAAATTTTTGTTACTCCAATGGATGGTAGCCTTGTCATTATGCAAGGTAGTCGGTTGTTCAGATTTTTGTTACTCCAATGGATGGTAGCCTTGTCATTATGGAAGGTAGTCTATTGTCGAGATTTTTGTTATTCCAACTGATGGTAGCCTTGTCATTAGGGAAGGTAGTTTTTTGTGGAGATTTTTGTTGCTCCAATGGATGGTAGCCTTGTCATTATGGAAGGTAGTTCCTTGTCGAGATTTTTGTTACCATAATGGATGGTAGAATTTTCATTATGGAAGGTAGTTTGTTGTCGAGATTTTTGTTACTCCAATGAATGGTAGCCTTGTCATTATGGAAGGTAGTTTGTATTTGAGATTTCTATTACTCCAATGGATTGTAGCCTTGTCATTATGGAAGGTAGTCTGTTGTTCAGATTTTTGTTACTCCAATGGATGGTAGCCTTGTCATTATGAAGTGTAGTATGTTGTCGATATTATTGTTATTCTATTGGATGGTAGCCTTGTCATTATTCAAGGTAGTCTGTTGTTCAAATTTTTGTTACTCCAATTGAGGTTAACCTTGTCATTATGGAAGGTAGTCTGTTGTCGATATTTTTGTTTCTCTAATGGATGGTATCCTTTTCATTATGAATGGTAGTCTATTGTCGAGATTTTTTTTATTCCATTGGATGGTAGCCTTGTCATTATGGAAGGTAGTCTATTGTCGATATTTTTGTTATTCCAATGGATGGTAACCTTGTCATTATGGAAGTTAGTCTTATGTCGATATCTTTGTTACTCCAATGGATGATAGCCTTGTCATTATGCAAGGTTGTATGTTGTTCATATTTTTGTTACTCTAATGGATGGTAGCCTTGTCATTATGGAAGGTAGTCTATTGTCGAGATTTTTGTTATTCCAATGGATGGTAGCCTTCTCATTATGGAAGGTAGTTTTTGGTGAGATTTTTGTTACTCCAATGGATGGTAGCCTTGCAATTATAGATGGTAACCTTGTCATTATGGAAGGTAGTTTTTTGTCGAGATTTTAATTACTCCAATGGATGGAAGCATTGTCATTACAGAAGGTATTATGGTGTCGAGATTTTTGTTACCCTAATGGATGTAACCTTGTCATTATGGAAGGTAGTCTATTATCGAGGTTTCTGTTACTCCAATGGATGGTAGCCTTGTTATTATGGAAGGTAGTTTGTCGTTGATATTTTTGTTACTCCAATGGATTGTAGCCTTGTCATTATGGAAGGTAGTTTGTTCTTTAAATTTTTGTTACTCCAATGGATGGTAGCCTTATCATTATGGAAGGTAGCCTGTTGTCCAAATTTTTGTTACTCCAATGGATGGTAGTCTTGTAATTATGGAAGGGAGTCTATTGTTGAGATTTTTTTATTCCAATGGATGGTAGCCTTGTCATTATTGAAGGTAGATTTTTGTCGAGATTTTAATTACTCCAATGGATGGTAGCATTGTCATTACAGAAGGTATTATGTTGTCGAGATTTTTGTTTCCCCAATGGATGTAGCCTTGTCATTATGGAAGGTAGTCTATTATCGATATTTATGTTATTCCAATGGGTGGTAGCCTTGGCATTATGGAAGGTAGTCTATCGTTGATATTTTTGTTACTACAATGGATTGTAGCCTTGTCATTATGGAAGGTCGTTTGTTATTTAAATTTTTGTTACTCCAATGGATGGTAGCCTTGTCATTATGGAAGGTAGTCTGTTGTCGAGATTTTTGTTATTCCAATGAATGGTAACCTTGTCATTATGGAAGGTAGTATTTTGTCGAGATTATTTTTACTCCAATGGATGATAGCCTTATCATTATGGAAGGTAGTATGTTGTCGATATTTTTGTTACTCCAGTTGATGGTAGCCTTGTCATTATGGAAGGTAGTCTGTTGTCGAGATTTTTGATATAGGAATGGATGGTAACCTTGTCATTATGGAAGGTAGTTTTTTGTTGATATATTTGTTACTACAATGGATGGTAGCCTTGTCATTATTGAAGGTAGTCTGTTCTCGAGATTTTTTTTACTCCAATGGATGGTAGCCTTGTCATTATGGAAGGTAGTCTGTTGTCACGATTTTGTTACTCTAATGGATGGTAGGCTTTTCATTATAGAACATAGTCTGTTGTTGATATTTTTGTTACTCCAATGGATGGTAGCCTTGTCATTTTGGAAGGTGGTCTATTGTCGAGATTTTTGTTATTCCAATGGATGGTATCCTTGTCATTATGGAAGGTAGTTTGTTGTCAAGATTTTTTTTATTCCATTGGATGGTAGCCTTGTCATTATGGAAGGTAGTTTGTTGTCGAGATTTTTGTTATTCCAATGGATGGTAACCTTGTCATTATGGAAGTTAGTCTTTTGTCGAGATTTTTGTTACTCAAATGGATGGTAGCCTTGTCATTATTCAAGGTAGTCTGTTGTCGATATCTTTCTTACTCCAATGGATGATAGCCTTGTCATTATGGAAGGTAGTCTGTTGTCGAGATTTTTTTTACGCCAATGGATGGTAGCCTTGTCATTATGGAAGGTAGTCTGTTGTCAAGATTTTTTTTATTCCTTTGGATTGTAGCCTTGTCATTATGGAAGGTAGTCTATTGTCGAGATTTGTGTTATTCGAATGGATGGTAACCTTGTCATTATGGAAGTTAGTCTTTGGTCGATATCTTTGTTACTCCAATGGATGATAGCCTTGTCATTATGCAAGGTAGTTTTTTGTTCATATTTTTGTTACTCCAATGGATGGTAGCCTTGTCATTATTGAAGGTAGTCTATTGTCGATATCTTTGTTACTCCAATGGATGAAAGCCTTGTCATTATGGAAGGTAGTCTGTTGTTGAGATTTTTTTTACTCCAATGGATGGTAGCCTTGTCATTATGGAAGGTAGTCTGTTGTCACAATTTTGTTACTCTAATGGATGGTAGGCTTTTCATTATAGAACATAGTTTGTTGTTGATATTTTTGTTAATCCAATGGATGGCTGCATTGTCATAATGGAAGGTACTCTATTGTCGAAATTTTTGTTACTCCAATGGATGGTAGCCTTGTCATTATACAAGGCAGTCGGTTGTTCAGATTTTTGTTACTCCAATGGATGGTAGCCTTGTAATTATGGAAGGTAGTCTAATTTCGAGATTTTTTTTATTCGAATTGATGGTAGCCTTGTCATTAGGGAAGGTACTTTTTTGTGGAGATTTTTGTTGCTCCAATGGATGGTAGCCTTTTCATTATGGAAGGTAGTTTGTTGTCGCGATTTTTGTTACCCTAATGGATGGTATCCTTGTCATTATGGAAGGTAGTTAGTTGTCGAGATTTTTGTTACTCCAATGAATGGTAGCCTTGTCATTATGGAAGGTAGTCCGTATTTGAGATTTTTGTTACTCCAATGCATTGTAGCCTTGTCATTATAGATGGTAGTCTGTTGTCCAGATTTTTGTTACTCCAATGGATGGTAGCCTTGTCATTATGAAGTGTAGTATGTTGTCGATATTTTTGTTATTCCATTGGATGGTAACCTTGTCATTAATCAAGGTAGTCTGCTGTTCAGATTTTTGTTACTCCAATGGAGAGTAACCTTGTCATTATGGAAGGTAGTCTGTTATCGAGATTTTTGTTACTCCAATGGATGGTAGCCTTGTCATTATGGAAGGTAGTCTGTTGTCAAAAAATTTTTTATTCCATTAGATGGTAGCCTTGTCATTATGGAAGGTAGTCTGTTGTCGAGATTTTTGTTATTCCAATGGATGGTAACCTTGTCATTATGGAAGTTAGTCTTTTGTCGATATCTTTGTTACTCCAATGGATGATAGCCTTGTCATTATGGAAGGTAGTCTATTGTTGACATTTTTGTTATTCCAATGGATGGTAGCCTTCTCATTATGGAAGGTAGTTTTTGGCGAGATTTTTGTAACTCCAATGGATGGTAGCCTTGCCATTATGGAAGGTAGTTTGTTGTCAAGATTTTTCTTTCCATAATAGATGGTAACCTTGTCATTATGGAAGGTAGTTTTTTGTCGATATTTTATTTACTCCAATGGATGGTAGCATTGTCATTATGGAAGGTATTATGGTGTCAAGATTTTTTTTACCCTAATGGATGTAGCCTTGTCATTATGGAAGGTAGTCTATTGTCCAGATTTTTGTTACTCCAATGGATGGTAGCCTTGTCATTATGGAAGGTAGTTTGTCGTTGATATTTCTGTTACACCAATGGATTGTAGCCTTGTCATTATGGAAGGTAGTTTGTTCTTCAAATTTTTGTTACTCCAATGGATGGTAGCCTTGTCATTATGGAAGGTAGTCTGTTGTCAAGATTTTTTTATTCCAATGGATGGTAGCCTTGTCATTATGGAAGGTAATTTTTTGTCGAGATTTTAATTACTCCAATGTATGGTAGCGTTGTCATTACGGAAGTTATTATGTTGTCGATATTTTTGTTACCGCAATGGATGTAGCCTTATCATTATGGAAGGTAGTCTATTGTCGAGATTTTTGTTACTCCAATGGATGGTAGCCTTGGCATTATGGAAGGTAGTCTATCGTTGATATTTTTGTTACTCCAATGGATTGTAGCCTTGTCATTATGGAAGGTAGTCTGTTGTCGAGATTTTTGTTATTCCAATGAATTCCAACCTTGTCATTATGGAAGGTAGTATTTTGTCGATATCTTTGGTACTCCAATGGATGCCAGCCTTATCATTATAGAAGGTAGTCTATTTTCGATATTTTTGTCATTCCAATGGATGGTAGCCTTGTCATTATGGAAGGTAGTCTGTCGTTGAGATTTCTGTTACTCCAATGGATTGTAGCTTTGTCATTATGGAAGGTAGTCTGTTGTTCAGATTTTTGTTACTCCAATGGATGGTAGCCTTGTCATTATGGAAGGTAGTCTATTGTCGAGATTTTTGTTATTCCAATGGATGGTAGACTTGTCATTATGGAAGGAAGTCTGACGTGGAGATTTCCGTTACTCCAATGGATTGCAGCATTGTCATTATGGAAGGTAGTTTGTTTTTCATATTTTTTTACCCCAATGGATGGTAGCCTTGTGATTATGGAAGGTAGACTGTTGTAGTGATTTTTGTTATTCCATTGGATGGTAGCCTTGTCATTATGGAAGGTAGTCTGCTGTCGCGATTTTGGTTATTCCAATGGATGGTATCCTTATCATTATGGAAGGTAGTATTTTGTCGAGATTTTTGGTATTCGAATGGATGGTATCCTTGTCATTATTGAAGGTAGTTTGTTGTTGATATCTTTGTTACTCCAATGGATGCTAGCCTTATCATTATGGAAGGTAGTTTGTTGTGGAGATTTTTGTTACTCCAATGGATGGTAGCCTTGTCATTATGGAAAGTAGTCTATTGTCGAGATTTTGTTACTCCAATAGATGGTAGCCTTTTCATTACGGAAGGTAGTCGATCGTTGAGATTTCTATTACTCCAATGGATGGTAGCCTTGTCATTATGGAAGGTAGTCTGTTGTTCATTTTTTTTTTATTCCAATGGAAGGTAGCCTTGTCATTATGGAAGGTAGTATGTTGTAGAGATTTTTGATACACCAATGGATGTAGCCTCATAATTATGGAAGGTAGTCTATTGTCCAGATTTTTGTTACATCAATGGATGGTAGCCTTTTCATTATGGAAGGTAGTTTGTCATTGATATTTATGTTACTCTAATGGATGGTAGCCTTGTAATTATGGAAGGTAGTCTGTTGTCGATATCTTTATTACTCCAATGGATGATAGCCTGGTCATTATGGAAGGTAGTATATTGTTTATATTTTTGTTACTCCAATGGATGGTAGCCTTGTCATTATGGAAGGTAGTTTGTCGTTGAGATTTCTGTTACTCTAATGGATGGTAGCCTTATCATTATGGAAGGTAGTCTGTTGTTCAGATTTTTGTTACTCCAATTGATGGTAGCCTTGTCATTATGGAAGGTAGTATGTTGTCGATATTTTTTATACTCCAATGGATGGTAGCCTTGTAATTATGGACGGTAGTCTGTTGTCGAGATTTTAGTCACTCTAATGGATGGTAGCCTTGTCATTATGGAAGGTAGTATGTCGTTGAGATTTGTGTTACTCCAATGGATGGTAGCCTTGTAATTATGGAAGGTAGTTTGTTGTAGAGATTTTTGTTACTCCAGTGGATTGTTGCCTTGTCATTATGGAAGGTAGTCTGCCGTTGAGACTTCTGTTACTCCAATGGATGGTAGCCTTGTCATTATGGAAGGTAGTCTGCCGTTGAGATCTTTGTTACTCCAATGGATGGTAGCCTTATCATTATGGAAGGTAGTCTATTGTCGAGATTTTTGTCATTCCAATGGACGGTATCCTTGTCATTATGGAAGGTAGTCTGTCGTTGAGATTTCTGTTACTCCAATGGATTGTAGCCTTGTCATTATGGAAGGTAGTCTGTTGTTCAAATTTTTGTTACTCCAATGGATGCAAGCCTTATCATTATGGAAGGTAGTCTATTGTCGATATTTTTGTCATTCCAATGGATGGTAGCCTTGTCATTATGGAAGGTAGTTTGTCGTTGAGATTTCTGTTACTCCAATGGATTGTAGCTTTGTCATTATGGAAGGTAGTCTGTTGTTCAGATTTTTGTTACTCCAATGGATGGTAGCCTTGTCATTATGGAAGGTAGTCTATTGTCGAGATTTTTGTTATTCCAATGGATGGTAGACTTGTCATTATGGAAGGTAGTTTGTTCTTCAGATTTTTTTACCCCAATGGATGGTAGCCTTGTGATTATGGAAGGTAGGCTGTTGTAGTGATTTTTGTTATTCCATTGGATGGTAGCCTTGTCATTATGGAAGGTAGTCTGCTGTCGAGATTTTGGTTATTCCAATGGATGGTAACCTTATCATTATGAAAGGTAGTATTATGTCGAGATTTATGGTATTCGAATGGATGGTATCCTTGTCATTATTGAAGGTAGTTTGTTGTTGATATCTTTGTTACTCCAATGGATGCTAGCCTTATCATTATGGAAGGTAGTTTGTTGTGGAGATTTTTGTTACTCCAATGGATGGTAGCCTTGTCATTATGGAAAGTAGTCTATTGTCGAGATTTTGTTACTCCAATGGATGGTAGCCTTTTCATTACGGAAGGTAGTCGATCGTTGAGATTTCTATTACTCCAATGGATGGTAGCCTTGTCATTATGGAAGGTAGTCTGTTGTTCATTTTTTTTTTATTCCAATGGAAGGTAGCCTTGTCATTATGGAAGGTAGTATGTTGTAGAGATTTTTGATACACCAATGGATGTAGCCTCATAATTATGGAAGGTAGTCTATTGTCCAGATTTTTGTTACATCAATGGATGGTAGCCTTTTCATTATGGAAGGTAGTTTGTCATTGATATTTATGTTACTCTAATGGATGGTAGCCTTGTAATTATGGAAGGTAGTCTGTTGTCGATATCTTTATTACTCCAATGGATGATAGCCTTGTCATTATGGAAGGTAGTATATTGTTTAGATTTTTGTTACTCCAATGGATGGTAGCCTTGTCATTATGGAAGGTAGTCTGTTGTCGAGATTTTGTTACTCCAATGGATGGTAGCCTTGTCATTACGGAAGGTAGTCGGTCGTTGAGATTTCTGTTACTCCAATGGATGGTAGCCTTGTCATTATGGAAGGTAGTCTGTCGTTGAGATTTCTGTTACTCCAATGGATGGTAGCCTTGTCATTATGGAAGGTAGTCGGTCGTTGAGATTTCTGTTACTCTAATGGATGGTAGCCTTATCATTATGGAAGGTAGTTTGTTGTTCAGATTTTTGTTACTCCAATTGATGGTAGCCTTGTCATTATGGATGGTAGTATGTTGTCGAGATTTTTTATACTCCAATGGATGGTAGCCTTGTAATTATGGACGGTAGTCTGTTGTCGAGATTTTAGTCACTCTAATGGATGGTAGCCTTGTCATTATGGAAGGTAGTATGTCGTTGAGATTTGTGTTACTCCAATGGATGGTAGCCTTGTAATTATGGAAGGTAGTTTGTTGTAGAGATTTTTGTTACTCCAGTGGATTGTTGCCTTGTCATTATGGAAGGTAGTCTGCCGTTGAGACTTCTGTTACTCCAATGGATGGTAGCCTTGTCATTATGGAAGGTAGTCTGCCGTTGAGATCTTTGTTACTCCAATGGATGGTAGCCTTATCATTATGGAAGGTAGTCTATTGTCGAGATTTTTGTCATTCCAATGGACGGTATCCTTGTCATTATGGAAGGTAGTCTGTCGTTGAGATTTCTGTTACTCCAATGGATTGTAGCCTTGTCATTATGGAAGGTAGTCTGTTGTTCAAATTTTTGTTACTCCAATGGATGCAAGCCTTATCATTATGGAAGGTAGTCTATTGTCGATATTTTTGTCATTCCAATGGATGGTAGCCTTGTCATTATGGAAGGTAGTTTGTCGTTGAGATTTCTGTTACTCCAATGGATTGTAGCTTTGTCATTATGGAAGGTAGTCTGTTATTCAGATTTTTGTTACTCCAATGGATGGTAGCCTTGTCTTTATGGAAGGTAGTCTATTGTCGAGATTTTTGTTATTCCAATGGATGGTAGACTTGTCATTATGGAAGGTAGTTTGTTCTTCAGATTTTTTTACCCCAATGGATGGTAGCCTTGTGATTATGGAAGGTAGGCTGTTGTAGTGATTTTTGTTATTCCATTGGATGGTAGCCTTGTCATTATGGAAGGTAGTCTGCTGTCGAGATTTTGGTTATTCCAATGGATGGTAACCTTATCATTATGAAAGGTAGTATTATGTCGAGATTTATGGTATTCGAGTGGATGGTATCCTTGTCATTATTGAAGGTAGTTTGTTGTTGATATCTTTGTTACTCCAATGGATGCTAGCCTTATCATTATGGAAGGTAGTTTGTTGTGGAGATTTTTGTTACTCCAATGGATGGTAGTCTTGTCATTATGGAAAGTAGTCTATTGTCGAGATTTTGTTACTCCAATGGATGGTAGCCTTTTCATTACGGAAGGTAGTCGACCGTTGAGATTTCTATTACTCCAATGGATGGTAGCCTTGTTATTATGGAAGGTAGTCTGTTGTTCAGATTTTTTTTACTCCAATGGAAGGTAGCCTTGTCATTATGGAAGGTAGTATGTTGTAGAGATTTTTGATACACCAATGGATGTAGCCTCATAATTATGGAAGGTAGTCTATTGTCCAGATTTTTGTTACATCAATGGATGGTAGCCTTTTCATTATGGAAGGTAGTTTGTCATTGATATTTATGTTACTCTAATGGATGGTAGCCTTGTAATTATGGAAGGTAGTCTGTTGTCGATATCTTTATTACTCCAATGGATGATAGCCTTGTCATTATGGAAGGTAGTATATTGTTTAGATTTTTGTTACTCCAATGGATGGTAGCCTTGTCATTATGGAAGGTAGTCTGTTGTCGATATTTTGTTACTCCAATGGATGGTAGCCTTGTCATTACGGAAGGTACTCGGACGTTGAGATTTCTGTTACTCCAATGGATGGTAGCCTTGTCATTATTAA
This sequence comes from Vicia faba, assembly GCA_948472305.1. Classification (NCBI taxonomy): domain Eukaryota; kingdom Viridiplantae; phylum Streptophyta; class Magnoliopsida; order Fabales; family Fabaceae; genus Vicia; species Vicia faba. The sequence goes on from OX451739.1 coordinate 561,969,041, forward strand.
AGGTAGTCTGTCGTTGAGATTTCTGTTACTCCAATGGATGGTAGCCTTGTCATTATGGAAGGTACTCGGTCATTGAGATTTCTGTTACTCTAATGGATGGTAGCCTTGTCATTATGGAAGGTAGTTTGTTGTTCAGATTTTTGTTACTCCAATTGATGGTAGCCTTGTCATTATGGAAGGTAGTATGTTGTCGAGATTTTTTATACTCCAATGGATGGTAGCCTTGTAATTATGGACGGTAGTCTGTTGTCGAGATTTTAGTCACTCTAATGGATGGTAGCCTTGTCATTATGGAAGGTAGTCTGTCGTTGAGATTTGTGTTACTCCAATGGATGCTAGCCTTGTAATTATGGAAGGTAGTCTGTTGTAGAGATTTTTGTTACTCCAGTGGATTGTTGCCTTGTCATTATGGAGAGTAGTCTGCTGTTGAGACTTCTGTTACTCCAATGGATTGTAGCCTTGTCATTATGGAAGGTAGTCTGCCGTTGAGATCTTTGTTACTCCAATGGATGGTAGCCTTATCATTATGGAAGGTAGTCTATTGTCGAGATTTTTGTCATTCCAATGGACGGTATCCTTGTCATTATGGAAGGTAGTCTGTCGTTGAGATTTCTGTTACTCCAATGGATTGTAGCCTTGTCATTATGGAAGGTAGTCTGTTGTTCAAATTTTTGTTACTCCAATGGATGCAAGCCTTATCATTATGGAAGGTAGTCTATTGTCGGTATTTTTGTCATTCCAATGGATGGTAGCCTTGTCATTATGGAAGGTAGTTTGTCGTTGAGATTTCTGTTACTCCAATGGATTGTAGCTTTGTCATTATGGAAGGTAGTCTGTTATTCAGATTTTTGTTACTCCAATGGATGGTAGCCTTGTCTTTATGGAAGGTAGTCTATTGTCGAGATTTTTGTTATTCCAATGGATGGTAGACTTGTCATTATGGAAGGTAGTTTGTTCTTCAGATTTTTTTACCCCAATGGATGGTAGCCTTGTGATTATGGAAGGTAGGCTGTTGTAGTGATTTTTGTTATTCCATTGGATGGTAGCCTTGTCATTATGGAAGGTAGTCTGCTGTCGAGATTTTGGTTATTCCAATGGATGGTAACCTTATCATTATGAAAGGTAGTATTATGTCGAGATTTATGGTATTCGAATGGATGGTATCCTTGTCATTATTGAAGGTAGTTTGTTGTTGATATCTTTGTTACTCCAATGGATGCTAGCCTTATCATTATGGAAGGTAGTTTGTTGTGGAGATTTTTGTTACTCCAATGGATGGTAGTCTTGTCATTATGGAAAGTAGTCTATTGTCGAGATTTTGTTACTCCAATGGATGGTAGCCTTTTCATTACGGAAGGTAGTCGATCGTTGAGATTTCTATTACTCCAATGGATGGTAGCCTTGTTATTATGGAAGGTAGTCTGTTGTTCAGATTTTTTTTACTCCAATGGAAGGTAGCCTTGTCATTATGGAAGGTAGTATGTTGTAGAGATTTTTGATACACCAATGGATGTAGCCTCATAATTATGGAAGGTAGTCTATTGTCCAGATTTTTGTTACATCAATGGATGGTAGCCTTTTCATTATGGAAGGTAGTTTGTCATTGATATTTATGTTACTCTAATGGATGGTAGCCTTGTAATTATGGAAGGTAGTTTGTTGTCGATATCTTTATTACTCCAATGGATGATAGCCTTGTCATTATGGAAGGTAGTATATTGTTTAGATTTTTGTTACTCCAATGGATGGTAGCCTTGTCATTATGGAAGGTAGTCTGTTGTCGATATTTTGTTACTCCAATGGATGGTAGCCTTGTCATTACGGAAGGTACTCGGACGTTGAGATTTCTGTTACTCCAATGGATGGTAGCCTTGTCATTATTAAAGGTAGTCTGTCGTTGAGATTTCTGTTACTCCAATGGATGGTAGCCTTGTCATTATGGAAGGTACTCGGTCTTTGAGATTTCTGTTACTCTAATGGATGGTAGCCTTGTCATTATGGAAGGTAGTTTGTTGTTCAGATTTTTGTTACTCCAATTGATGGTAGCCTTGTCATTATGGAAGGTAGTATGTTGTCGAGATTTTTTATACTCCAATGGATGGTAGCCTTGTAATTATGGACGGTAGTCTGTTGTCGAGATTTTAGTCACTCTAATGGATGGTAGCCTTGTCATTATGGAAGGTAGTCTGTCGTTGAGATTTGTGTTACTCCAATGGATGCTAGCCTTGTAATTATGGAAGGTAGTCTGTTGTAGAGATTTTTGTTACTCCAGTGGATTGTTGCCTTGTCATTATGGAGAGTAGTCTGCTGTTGAGACTTCTGTTACTCCAATGGATTGTAGCCTTGTCATTATGGAAGGTAGTCTGCCGTTGAGATCTTTGTTACTCCAATGGATGGTAGCCTTATCATTATGGAAGGTAGTCTATTGTCGAGATTTTTATCATTCCAATGGATGGTAGCCTTGTCATTATGGAAGGTAGTCTGTCGTTGAGATTTTTGTTACTCCAATGGATTGTAGCTTTGTCATTATGGAAGGTAGTTTGTTGTTCAGATTTTTGTTACTCCAATGGATGCTAGCCTTATCTTTATGGAAGGTAGTCTATTGTCGAGATTTTCGTTATTCCAATGGATGGTAACCTTGTCATTATGGAAGGTAGTCTTTTGTCTAGATTGTTGTGACACCAATGTATGGTAGCCTTGTCATTATTGAAGGTAGTCTGTCGTGGAGATTTTTGTTACTCCATTGGATTGTAACCTTGTCATTATGGAAGGTAGTTTGTTCTTCAGATTTTTTTCACCCCAATGGATGGTAGCCTTGTGATTATGGAAGGTAGACTATTGTAGAGAATTTTGTTATTCCATTGGATGGTAGCCTTGTAATTATGGAAGGTAGTTTGTTGTCGAGATTTTTGTTATTATAATGGATGGTAACCTTGTCATTATAGAAGGTAGTATGTTGTCGAGATTTTTGATACTCCAATGGATGGTAGCCTTGTAATTATCGAAGGTAGTCTGTTGTCGAGATTTTTGTCACTCTAATGGATGGTAGCCTTGTCATTATGGAAGGTAGTCTGTCGTTGAGATTTATGTTACTCCAATGGATAGTAGCCTTGTAATTATGGAAGGTAGTCTGTTGTAGAGATTTTTGTTACTCCAATGGATGGTAGCCTTATCATTATGGAAGGTAGTCTATTATCGATATTTTTGTTATTCCAAAGGATGGTAACCTTGTCATTATGGAACGTAGTCTTTTGTCTAGATTGTTGTTACTCCAATAGATGGTAGCCTTGTCATTATTGAAGGTAGTCTGTTGTCGATATCTTTATTACTCCAATGGAAGATAGCCTTGTCATTATGTAAGGTAGACTGTTGTTCAGATTTTTGATACTCCAATGGATGGTAGCCTTGTCATTATGGAAGGTAGTCTATTGTCGTGATTTTTGTTATTCCAATGGATGGTAGACTTGTCATTATGGAAGGTAGTCTGTCGTGGAGATTTCTGTTACTCCAATGGATTGTAGCCTTGTCATTATGGAAGGTAGTTTGTTCTTCAGATTTTGTTTACCCCAATGGATAGTAGCCTTGTGATTATAGAAGGTAGATTGTGGTCGAGATTTTTGTTATTCCATTGGATGGTAGCCTTGTCATTATGGAAGGTAGTCTGTTGTCGAGATTTTTGTTATTCCAATGGATGGTAACCTTGTCATTATGGAAGGTAGTATTTTTTCGAGATTTTTGTTATTCGAATGGATGGTAGCCTTGTCATTATTAAATGTAGTTTGTTGTCGATATCTTTGATACTCCAATGGATGCTAGCCTTATCATTATGGAAGGTAGTTTGTTGTGGAGATTTATGTTACTCCAATGGATGGTAGCCTTGTCATTATGGATGGTAGTCTGTTGTCGAGATTTTGTTACTCCAATGGATGGTAGCCTTTTCATTACGGAAGGTAGTCGGTCGTTAAGATTTATGTTACTCCAATGGATGGTAGCCTTGTCATTATGGAAGGTAGTCTATTGTTCAGATTTTTGTTACTCCAATGGAAGGTAGCCTTGTCATTATGGAAGGTAGTATGTTGTCGAGATTTTTGATACACCAATGGATGTTAGCCTTGTAATTATGGAAGGTAGTCTATTGTCCAGATTTTTGTTACATCAATGGATGGTAGCCTTTTCATTATGGAAGGTAGTCAGTCGTTGAGATTTATGTTACTCTAATGGATGGTAGCCTTGTAATTATGGAAGGTAGTCTGTTGTAGATATCTTTGTTACTCCAATGGATTGTAGCCTTGTCATTTTGGAAGATAGGTTGTTCTTCATATTTTTATTACTGCAATGGATTGTAGCCTTGTCATTATGGAAGGTAGTGTGTTGTTCAGATTTTTGTTACTCCAATGGATGGTAGCCTTGTCATTATGGAAGGTAGTATGTTGTCGAGATTTTTTATACATTAATGGATGGTAGCCTTGTAATTATGGAAGGTAGTCTGTTATCGAGATTTTAGTCACTCTAATGGATGGTAGACTTGTAATTATGGAAGGTAGTCTGACGTTGAGATTTGTGTTACTCCAATGGATGGTAGCCTTGTAATTATGGAAGGTAGTCTGTTGTAGAGATTTTTGTTACTCCAATGGATTGTTGCCTTGTCATTATGGAAGGTAGTCTGCCGTTGAGATTTCTGTTACTCCAATGGATTGTATCCTTGTCATTATGGAAGGCAGTCTGCCGTTGAGATCTTTGTTACTCCAATGGATGGTAGCCTTATCATTATGGAAGGTAGTCTATTGTCGAGATTTTTGTTATTCCAATGGATGGTAGCCTTGTCATTATAGAAGGTAGTCTGTCGTTGAGATTTCTGTTACTCCAATGGATTGTAGCTTTGTCATTATGCAAGGTAGTCTGTTGTTCAGATTTTTGTTACTCCAATGGATGCTAGCCTTATCATTATGGAAGGTAGTCTATTGTCGAGATTTTCGTTATTCCAATGGATGGTAACCTTGTCATTATGGAAGGTAGTCTTTTGTCTAGATTGTTGTTACACCAATGGATGGTAGCCTTGTCATTATTGAAGGTAGTCTGTCGTGGAGATTTCTGTTACACCAATGGATTGTAACCTTGTCATTATGGAAGGTAGTTTGTTCTTCAGATTTTTTTCACCCCAATGGATGGTAGCCTTGTGATTATGGAAGGTAGACTGCTGTAGATAATTTTGTTATTCCATTGGATGGTAGCCTTGTCATTATGGAAGGTAGTTTGTTGTCGAGATTTTTGTTATTCTAATGGATGGTAACCTTTTCATTATGGAAGGTAGTATGTTGTCGAGATTTTTGATACTGCAATGGATGGTAGCCTTGTAATTATCGAAGGTAGTCAGTTGTCGAGATTTTTGTCACTCTAATGGATGGTAGCCTTGTCATTATGGAAGGTAGTCTGTCGTTGAGATTTATGATACTCCAATGCATTGTAGCCTTGTAATTATGGAAGGTAGTCTGTTGTAGAGATTTTTGTTACTCCAATGGATGGTAGCCTTTTCATTATGGAAAGTAGTCTACCGTTGAGATTTCTATTACTCCAATGGATTGTAGCCTTGTCATTATGGAAGGTAGTCTGTTGTTCAGATTTTTGTTACTCCAATGGATGCTAACCTTATCATTATGGAAGGTAGTCTATTGTCGATATTTTTGTTATTCCAAAGGATGGTAACCTTAGCATTATGGAAGGTAGTCTTTTGTCTAGATTGTTGATACTCCACTAGATGGTAGCCTTTTTATTATTGAAGGTAGTATGTTATCGATATCTTTATTACTCCAATGGATTGAAGCCTTGTCATTATGTAAGGTGGACTATTGTTCAAATTTTTGTTACTCCAATGGATGGTAGGCTTGTCATTATGGAAGGTAGTCTATTGTCGAGATTTTTGTTATTCCAATGGATGATAGACTTGTCATTATGGAAGGCAGTCTGTCGTGGAGATTTCTGTTACTCCAATGGATTGTAGCCTTGTCATTATGGAAGGTAGTTTGTTCTTCATATTTTTTTGACCCCAATGGATGGTAGCCTTGTGATTATGGAAGGTAGACTGTTGTAGAGATTTTTGTTATTCCATTGGATGGTAGCCTTGTCATTATGGAAGGTAGTCTATTGTCGAGATTTTTGTTATTCCAATGGATGGTAACCTTGTCATTATGGAAGGTAGTATTTTGTCGAGATTTTTGTTATTCGAATGGATGGTAGCCTTGTCATTATTGAAGGTAGTTTGTTGTCGATATCTTTGATACTCCAATGGATGCTAGCCTTGTCATTATGGAAGGTAGTTTGTTGTGGAGATTTTTGTTACTCCAATGGATGGTAGCCTTGTCATTATGGAAGGTAGTTTGTTATCGAGATTTTGTTACTCCAATGGATGGTAGCCTTTTCATTACGGAAGGTAGTCGGTCGTTGAGATTTCTGTTACTCCAATGGATGGTAGCCTTTTCATTATGGAAGGTAGTCTGTTGTTCAGATTATTATTACTCCAATGGAAGGTAGCCTTGTCATTATGGAAGGTAGTATGTTGTCGAGATTTTTGATACACCAATGGATGGTAGCCTTGTAATTATGGAAGGTAGTCTATTGTCCATATATTTGTTACATCAATGGATGGTAGCCTTTTCATTATGGAAGGTAGTCTAGCATTGAGATTTATGTTACTCTAATGGATGGTAGCCTTGTAATTATGGAAGGTAGTCTGTAGTAGATATCTTTGTTACTACAATGGATTGTAGCCTTGTCATTTTAGAAGGTAGTTTATTCTTCATATTTTTATTACTGCAATGGATGGTAGTCTTTTCATTATGGAAGGTAGTCTGTCGTTGAGATTTCTGTTAGTCCAATGGATTGTAGCCTTGTCATTATGGAAGGTAGTCTATTGTTCAGATTTTTGTTACTCCAATGGATGCTAGCCTTATCATTATGGAAGGTAGTCTATTGTCGAGATTTTTGTTTTTCCAATGGATGGTAACCTTTTCATTATGGAAGGTAGTATTTTGTTGAGATTTTTGTTACTACAATGGATGGTAGCCTTGTCATTATGGAAGTAGTATGTTGTTCATATTTCTATTACTCCAATGGATGGTAGCCGTGTCATTATGGAAGGTAGTTTATTGTCGAGATTTTTGATACTCCAATGGATGGTAGCCTTGTAATTATGGAAGGTAGTTTGTTGTCGAGATTTTTGTTACTCCAATGGATGGTAGCCTTGTCATTATGGAAGGTAGTCTGTCGTTGAGATTTCTATTACTCCAATGGATTGTTGCCTTGTCATTACGGAAGGTAGTTTATTATCGATATCTTTTTTACTCCAATGGATGGTAGCCTGGTCATTATGGAACATATTCTATTTTCGATATTTTTGTTACTCCAATTGATGGTAGCTTTGTCATTATGGAAGATAGTTTGTTGTCGATATTTTTGTTACTACAATGGATGGTAGCCTTATCATTATGGAAGGTAGTCTATTGTCGAGATTTTTTATACTCCAATGGATGGTAACCTTGTCATTGTGGAAGGTAGTATTTTGTCTAGATCGTTGTTACTCCAATGGATGGTAGCCTTGTAATCATTGAAGGTAGTCTGTTGTCGATATCTTTGTTATTCCAATGGATGGTAGCCTTGTCTTTATCGAAGGTAGTTTGTTCTTTAGATTTTTTTTACTCCAATGGATGGTAGCCTTGTGATTATGGAAGGTAGATTGTTGTCGAGATTTTTTTTATTCCATTGGATGGTAGCCTTGTCATTATGGAAGGTAGTCTGTTGTCGAGATTTTTGTTATTCAAATGGATGGTAGCCTTGTCATTATGGAAGGTAGTTTGTTGTCGAGATTTTTGTTACTCCAATTGATGATAGCCTTGTCATTATGGAAGGCAGTCTGTTGTCAAGATTTTTGTTACTCCAATGGATGGTAGCCTTGTCCTTATGGAAGGTAGTCTGTTGTCGAGATATTGTTACTCTAAAGGATGGTAGCCTTGTAATTATGGAACATAGTCTGTTGTCGATATTTTTGTTACTCCACTGGATGGTAGCCTTGTCATTATGGAAGGTAGTTTGTTGTCGATATTTTTGTTTACTCCAATGGATGGTAGCCTTGTCATTATGGAAGGTAGTTTGTTGTTTAGATTTTTGTTATTCCAATGGATGGTAACCTTGTCATTATGGAAGGTAGTCTTTTGTATGGATTGTTGTTACTCCAATGGATGGTATCCTTGTTATTATGGAAGGTAGTGTAGGTGTTTAGGTATTGGCTTGCATTTTTGGTAAATTCCAAGTGTATGTGTGAATGTCATGACTGATGTCATAACATTCTAGTTCAGGTTGTACTAACTCTTTAGGTACATATGCAGAAAAATATTGTAACTCAAATACTGATGTTTATAAGTGTGTATCTGAGCATGTTTGCAAAATGATCACACTTTGCTAATCAGTAGACAGGTTTTCTCAGATGTCATAACAGATGTTATGACATCCTGTTCTGAACTAGCAGGATTACAGGATTGGATAAGTCTGAGTTTTTTCAGGAAATAACTCAGTCCTTCCTAAACAGAATCCTGCGTTTTCTGAGGAGTAACCTAGCTCAATCCTAACCTGATCAATGAAGTACTGTGACCTGGTCTTAAGGTCAAACAGAATCAACCCTAGGTTTTTGGAAACCCTAACTGAAGTTGCAGCTGCTATATATTCAACAGAGCTGCGGTTTTTGAAGTCATCCCTGCTGATTGATTAGAAGATCAAGTTTGTAATCTGTATAGATTTGTTTATTGTACTCCAAGCAATTATCATTGTGATAAGTGTCTTGGAATAGGTTTCAATTGTAAGGGTTGTGTAGCACTCAAAGCTTTGAAGCAAGAGTGTTTAAATGTTACTTGACTAAAGCTGTGAAGCAGAGTCAAGTTAGTTGTGTACATCACTCAAAGCTGTGAAGCACGAGTGATTGTGTTACTTGATTAAAAAGATGTGAAGCTTAATCAAGAGTGTGTTTTGAAGAGTGTCTTCATCAATTCTCAAGTCAAATTGGTTTATGTATCACTGCTGTGATTGAGGGGGAGTGAGTAGGAACTCAGGTTTAAGTTGTACTTAGATTAGAATTGCATTGGGTAGGTCTTAAGTGAAGGAGATAAACTGGTTGGTTTATTCCTGAATTAACATCTCTTATAGTGGATTCTCTCCCTGGCTTGGTAGCCCCCAGAGTAGGTGTTGTTGCACACTGAACTGGGTAAACAATTGACTGTGTTATTTACTGCTTTTGTATTTACTGTCATATAGTAAGTCAGATACGGTGTCATAACATTGGACGTGACATTGAGTATCTGTAGCCAGAATTTTCAATTGGCATCAGAGCAGGCACCCTGCCTGTATTACTGGGTGAGATCTAGGGATATCACTTTCTGGCACTATGGACAAAGAAGGAGTTTTTGGAAACAGACCACCCATTCTGGATGGAACTAATTATGACTACTGGAAACCTCGTATGATTGCCTTCCTAAAATCTCTGGACAAAAAGGCTTGGAGAGCTGCTGACAAAGGATGGATTCATCCCACCATAACTGAAAGAGATGGGACAATCAGTCTGAAGCCTGAGGAAGATTGGAGTAAAGAAGAAGATGAGTTAGCTCTGGGAAATTCAAAAGCCTTAAATGCATTGTTCAATGGAATTGATAGAAACATCTTCAGATTAGTACATCAATATGAACTGGCCAAGGAAGTTTGGGACACCCTCAAAACTACTCATGAGGGCACTTCCAAAGTAAAGATGTCAAGGCTTCAGATGTTGACCACTAAGTTTGAGAATCTAAAAATGATGGAAGATGAAACCATCCATGAATTTCACATGAACATCTTGGAGATTGCCAACACCTCAGGAGCACTGGGAGAAAAAATGTCAGAAGAAAAACTGGTGAGGAAGATTCTCAGATCCTTGCCTAAAAGATTTGAAATGAAGGTAACTGCCATAGAGGAAGCCCAGGACATTAGCAAGTTAAAAGTGGATGAACTTATTGGGTCTCTTCAGACTTTTGAGATGGGGATCACTGATAATGGTGACAAGAAGAACAAAAGCATAACACTTGTAACCAACACTGATGTTGAACACAAGGAGGATGAAGAAGAAAACATATCAGAAGCCATTGCCATGCTTGGAAGACAGTTCAACAGGCTCATCAAAAGAATGGACCCAAAGTCAAGGTCAAATGTTCATAACATTCCTTCTGACATTGACAGTTCCAGCAGAAGACCAAGATCAGAAGATAAGGAAAACCAAGGCAGAGGAATTCAATGCCATGGATGTGAAGGATATGGACATATTCGAGCTGAATGTCCTACCTTTCTTAAGAAGCAAAAGAAAGGAATGACTGTTACTTGGTCTGACTGTGATTCAGAAAGCAATTCTGAAGAAGAATCTGCCAAACTAGTTACTGCCCTAACTAGTGTTTGTACTTCTGAAAGTGACACCAGTGATGAAGAAGTAACATTTGAAGAACTGGCTGATACCTACAAGAAATTGTGTATCAGAAGTGGTGAAGTCTGTGTGCAAAATGAGAAACAATCAAAACTCATTGTAAAGCTGGAGGCTGAAAAGAGAGCAAATCTTGAAACTATAAGTCATTTAGAAGGAGAAGTTCAACTGCTGAACTCACAACTGAATCAAATGACCAAATCAGTCAAGATGTTGACAAATGGAACAGACAAATTGGAAGAGATTCTTCAGGCTGGACAAAATATGGGAAATAAATCTGGCCTAGGATTTGTGGAAACAAAGAAATTTGTTACCAGGAAGCAAATGTCAAACCAGATGTCTCAACATTACTCTCAACATCAGGGACAGAGACACATGAAGAAGAAGTACCAAAGATGGAGATGTCATCATTGTGGGAAATATGGTCACATAAAGCCCTTCTGCTACAGACTACATGGATATCCTAATCAGAAATCAGATGTCAAACCTAAGTCTAAAAAGGTACCACACGCTCCTCAATGGAAGAAAAAGGCTACTGCACTGATAGCACACACTTCCCTGAAGATCTCAGCAAAGGAAGATTGGTACTTTGACAGTGGATGTTCCAGACACATGACTGGATTCAAAAATCTCCTCAATAATGTTATGCCTCACACCACCAGTTTTGTGACCTTTGGAGATGGTGCTAAAGGAGAAATCAAAGGAGTTGGTAATTTGGACTACTCTGGAGTTCCAAGTCTGAATAAGGTACTGCTGGTAAAAGGGTTGACTACTAATCTCATCAGCATCAGTCAATTATGTGATCTAGGATTCATGGTCAACTTCTCAAGATCTGAATGTCTAGTGTTTAATGAAAAACTAGATATTGTAATGAGAGGAATAAAATCCAAAAATAACTGTTATGTGTGGCAGCCTGAGAACACTGATATCCCCACTTTGAGTCAAATCATCAAAGAAGAAAAAGATATGAAACAGTGGCAGCATAAACTTGAAGGAATGAAAAGAGCTATTCCTATGGAAGATGTCAGAAGAACTACTAAACTACAGGCTGATAATATATGTGATGTGGCAAAGAACAAGTCTCATAAATTCTGTTCTCAAAAATTCTGGTCAACACAGATGCTACCTGAAGACAATGTTACACAAGATGTTGTGACATTGTGGTGTGATAATCTGAAAACATTCAACATTTCCTTAAACCCTATTGACTTTGGAGAGAAGAAATCATTTAAACTGAAACATAGTTTCTCTGAGCTTCAGCTAACTGATTCTTCTACCAAGGTGCTTGTTGGAAATCAACTTGAAAATTTGAGGGGCAGATTGGGCATTCACCAACATGAGAAATTATAGCAATTAGTTTTGCTGAAAACAAGGGTTGGAGGGATTAATTCTATTAAGTCTATATTTAGTGGGTTAATCATATTCACTCACAATTCCTTCAAAAGCCTTCAGAAGTTGAAAAGACTCCCTTGTACTCCCTATCTCTCTCATCCTTGCAACCTGTTTTCTCCTCCCAATCAAAGAGTTTTCTCAAACTGCTACTGCTACTCAACGTTAAACACAATGTCTCAGACATCATCTTCCACCATGGCGGCTTCGTCTCACTCATCATCATCATCATCTGATCAAGATTCTAGGGCAATCACTACATGCTTAGAATCTGAAGTTCTTGAGGTCACTCCTCTCAGGGAGATGGCAACTGACCCAACCAGAGTCAAAAAGCTCCGGACCAGACATGCAGGAAGAGCTCAAGCTACAATCTCTGGTAACTCTTCTCTTCCTTCGTCTTCCACACCTAATAAAGAAGGATCAGTTCAAGTACACCAAGCTATTGCTAGACTGGTTTCTAGCATTCTGAGTTGCAACCAATCTGTACCGGGGATTTCTATCCCTTTGAATCAATCAAAAAGTCCAAATGTGGAAGGTTCTGAAAATATAGATGTCACTAAGGATGTTGTGACACCAAAAGACAACACTCAAAAGGCTGTTGATCCACCTATCATTGATGTGGATGAAGATTACTCAGATAATGAACTGATTGCAAATGTGAACCCTAGCATTGCTAGGAGATTGATGAAAAGAAAGAGTAGTGAGACTGTTAAGCCTGATGCTAAGAAATCCAAGGCTGAAGGGTTGGCTGAGAAAATTCAGACTAAAGGGAAGAAGGCACAGGTGCAGACTGCTAGACAACCTGAAACCTCTGATTCTGAATCAGAATTTGAGGTTGACATTGACAATACTCCCATCAGAAGGAAGCTCCCCTCCAGCAAGATTGCTAGAGTGCCTGAAGTGCCAACAGACAACATCTCCTTTCACCATCCTGATAATGCAAACAGGTGGAAGTATGTTTGCTTGAAGAGAATAGCCTTGGATAGAGAACTCAACAATGATGCTTTGGAGTGCAAAGACATCATGGAGCTGATCAGGAATGCTGGGCTACTAAAGACTGTGATGAAGTTTGGCAAATGTTATGAAAATCTGGTTAAAGAGTTTGTAGTGAACTTATCCAATGATTGTGCTGATGGGAGGTCAGCTGACTTTGAGAGTGTGTTTGTTAGAGGAAGAAGGGTCAAGTTCTCTCCATCAGAAATCAACAAGTTTCTTGGAAGAACAAATAAGGACTGTCCTGATCTAGAGGCAACTGACAATGAAGTATGCTTGACCATCACTGCCAGGCAAGTAAAGTGCTGGCCATTGAAAGGGAAGTTGAATGCTAGTAAACTCAGCATGAAATTTGCCATCTTGCATAAAATAGGTGCAGCAAACTGGGTGCCTACAAATCACAAATCAACCATATCCACAGGACTGGGGAGATTCATCTATGCTGTAGGAACCAAGACTGCCTTTGACTATGGAAGGTACATTTTTGAACAAACCTTGAAGCATGCTGGCAGTTATGCTGTCAAAGGACCAATTGCCTTTCCCTCCCTCATTTGTGGAATCATCCTTGCACAATATCCTGACATACTTGTAGCAAGAGATACAGTCTGCAAAAGAGCCCCTGCCCTTGGCCTGCACTACAAACTGTTTCAGGGATCCCATGCTCCAGACATTGTCATAACATCAGCTGAAACATCGTCTGCAAAAAGCCAGTCCAAAATATCAGATGTCATAGTTGTCTTAAAAGAAACTTGCAAAGATCTGGATGCTAGAAAAAGGACCCTAGAAGCACTAATTGCCAAGCTAGAAAAGGAAGAAGCTGAAGCAAGCATGAGGGAAGAAGATGAAGGACAGCTCAACATTGAAGAAAGTGGCTCCTCTGAGTCTGATGACAGTACTTGAAGGATGATTGCTGCTTGGTGATGTTGCTGGTGGAGTTTGGAAGTATGTTCTGCTGTTGTCTGCTGCTGATCTCATTATTTTGTCTTGGATAACTGTATTACTTTATAAACATGTAATCTTTGGCCCATTTGTGGCTAAAGTGGGGGAGAATATTTTTGGTACTGCTTAATTAGTACTTAACACTATATTTTTCTGCTGTCACTTATTTCTGCTGTTATCTATCTATCTCTGATTGTTTAGGGACTTTAGCCAAAAATCTGCCAAAGGGGGAGTTTGTAGGTGTTTAGGTATTGGCTTGCATTTTTGGTAAATTCCAAGTGTATGTGTGAATGTCATGACTGATGTCATAACATTCTAGTTCAGGTTGTACTAACTCTTTAGGTACATATGCAGAAAAATATTGTAACTCAAATACTGATGTTTATAAGTGTGTATCTGAGCATGTTTGCAAAATGATCACACTTTGCTAATCAGTAGACAGGTTTTCTCAGATGTCATAACAGATGTTATGACATCCTGTTCTGAACTAGCAGGATTACAGGATTGGATAAGTCTGAGTTTTTTCAGGAAATAACTCAGTCCTTCCTAAACAGAATCCTGCATTTTCTGAGGAGTAACCTAGCTCAATCCTAACCTGATCAATGAAGTACTGTGACCTGGTCTTAAGGTCAAACGGAATCAACCCTAGGTTTTTGTAATCTGTATAGATTTTTTTATTGTACTCCAAGCAATTATCATTGTGATAAGTGTCTTGGAATAGGTTTCAATTGTAAGGGTTGTGTAGCACTCAAAGCTTTGAAGCAAGAGTGTTTGAATGTTACTTGACTAAAGCTGTGAAGCAGAGTCAAGTTAGTTGTGTACATCACTCAAAGCTGTGAAGCACGAGTGATTGTGTTACTTGATTAAAAAGCTGTGAAGCTTAATCAAGAGTGTGTTTTGAAGAGTGTCTTCATCAATTCTCAAGTCAAATTGGTTTATGTATCACTGCTGTGATTGAGGGGGAGTGAGTAGGAACTCAGGTTTAAGTTGTACTTAGATTAGAATTGCATTGGGTAGGTCTTAAGTGAAGGAGATAAACTGGTTGGTTTATTCCTGAATTAACATATCTTATAGTGGATTCTCTCCCTGGCTTGGTAGCCCCCAGAGTAGGTGTTGTTGCACACTGAACTGGGTAAACAATTGATTGTGTTATTTACTGCTTTTGTATTTACTGTCATATAGTAAGTCAGATACGGTGTCATAACATTGGACGTGACATTGAGTATCTGTAGCCAGAATTTTCAGGTAGATTGTTGTCGATATTTTTGTTATTCCATTAGATGGTAGCCTTGTCATTATGGAAGGTAGTCTGTTGTCGAGATTTTTGTTATTCCATGGATGGTAGCCTTGTCATTATGGAAGGTAGTTTGTTGTCGATATTTTTGTTACTCCAATGGATGATAGCCTTGTCATTATGGAAGGTAGTCTGTTGTCGAGATTTTTGTTACTCCAATGGATGGTAGCCTTGTCCTTTTGGAAGGTAGTCTGTTGCCGAGATTTTGTTACTCCAAAGGATGGTAGCATTGTCATTATGGAACATAGTCTGTTGTCGATATTTTTCTTACTCCAATGGATGGTAGCCTTGTCATTATGGAAGGTAGTTTGTTTTCGATATTTTTGTTACTCCAATGGATGGTAGACTTGTCATTATGGAAGGTATTCTATTGTTTAGATTTTTGTTATTCCAATGGATGGTAACCTTGTCATTATGGAAGGTAGTCTATTGTCGAGATTTTTGTTATTCCAATGGATGGTAGCCTTCTCATTATGGAAGGTTGTTTTTGGAGAGATTTTTGTTACTACAAAGGATGGTAGCCTTGCCATTATGGATGGTAGTCAGTTGTCAAGATTTTTGTTTCCCCAATAGAGGGTAACCTTGTCATTATGGAAGGTAGTTTTTTATCGAGATTTTTGTTACTCCAATGGATGGTAGCCTTGTCAATATGGAAGGTAGTCTATTGTCGAGATTTTTGTTATTCCAATAGATGATAGCCTTGTCATTATGGAAGGTAGTTTTTTGTCGAGATTTTAATTACTCCAATGGATGGTAGCGTTTTCATTATGGAAGGTATTCTGTTGTCAAGATTTTTGTTACCCCAATGGATGTAGCCTTGTCATTATGGAAGGTAGTCTATTGTCGAGATTTTTGTTACTCCAATGAATGGTAGCCTTGTCATTATGGAAGGTAGTCTTTCGTTGAGATTTCTGTTACTCCAATGGATTGTAGCCTTGTCATTTTGGAAGGTAGTTTGTTCTTCAGATTTTTGTTACTCCAATGGATGATAGACTTGTCATTATGTAAGGTAGTCTGTTGTTCAGATTTTTGTTACTCCACTGGATGGTAGCCTTGTCATTATGGAAGGTAGTCTATTGTCGAGATTTTTGTTATTCCAATGGATGGTAGCCTTGTCATTATGGAAGGTAGTCTGTCGTGGAGATTTCTGTTACTCCAATGGATTGTAGCCTTGTCATTATGGAAGGTAGTTTGTTCTTTAAATTTTTTGTACTCTAATGGATGGTAGCCTTGTGATTATGGAAGGAAGACTGTTGTCGTGATTTTTGTTATTCCATTGAATGGTAGCCTTGTCATTATGGAACGTAGTCTGTTGTCGAGATTTTTGTTATTCCAATGGATGGTAACCTTGTCATTATGGAAGGTAGTATTTTGTCGAGATTTTTGTTACTCGCATGGATGGTAGCCTTGTCATTATGCAAGGTAGTTTGTTGTCGAGATTTTTGTTACTCCAATGGATGATAGCCTTGTCATTTTGGAAGTTAGTCTGTTGTCGAGATTTTTGTTACTCCAATGGATGGTAGCCTTGTCATTATGGAAGGTAGTTTGTTGTCCAGATTTTGTTACTCCGAAGGATGGTAGCCTTGTCATTATGGAACATAGTCTGTTGTCGATATTTTTGTTACTCCAATGGATGGTAGCCTTGTCATTATGGAAGGTAGTTTGTTTTCGATATTTTTGTTACTCCAATGGATGGTAGACTTGTCATTATGGAAGGTAGTCTGTTGTTTAGATTTTTGTTACTCCAATGGATGGTAACCTTGTCATTATGGAAGATAGTATTTTGTCGAGATTTTTGTTACTCCAATGGATGGTAGCCTTGTCATTATTGAAGGTAGTCTGTTGTCGATATCTTTGTTACTCCAATGGATGGTAGCTTTGTCATTATGGAAGGTAGTCTATTGTCGAGATTTTTGTTATTCCAATGGATGGTAGCCTTCTCATTATGGAAGGTAGTTTTTGGAGAGATTTTTGTTACTCCAATGGATGGTAGCCTGTCTGTGATCGGTGGATCTGGAACTGACTATTTAATGCTGGATCGCGAAATGTCGCGGAAACAAGATTCGCCACCATCTTTTATTTTCTCCAAATGGAAAGGACAAAAGCACAGAAAAATTCCTTATAGAGATTGCTCTCGGTTCGGGAGGTAGATTTATAGAAAGGGAAAGTGTTAGCACCCTTTCTATCCATGGTTATCCATGGGCTCTTAGATACTTGCTCATTGTGTTTTCAAAATTGTTTGTTTGCTTTTCAACTGTGGGTTTAAAAAAGTTTCTTTGAAAATTTCAGTTCGACTCTTGTATCAGTCCTCAAGAGTGTTTGAAAAGTTGCTTTCGAAAGCTTTTTGAAAAGTGTCGGTGTGAAAAGTATTTTTTGATTTGTTTTGAAATTAGAGCAAGTATCTATAGTCGTCTACCTACCCTAAGGAATTTGTCTGTGTAAATGTCCTTAAAATAGTACCATCCCAGCATTGAGAGGTAGGTAGCACCACCGTTGGAGGTGTTCGGGTCAATTCGAGGGTTCGGGACATGGTGATCACCGGAGCAATAGGAAGACACCTTAGAAGCTACCCTCATGCCATGTTCATGGACATGAGGACTTACTAAAACATCCTCTACTCGACGACCACCTTTCTAGGGGCAAGGCAACAGTGAGACGTACCCTAGGGGTGGTGTGTGATTTGTGTGTTGTTTTCAGATATTTTTGTCTTGTCATGCATTAGTGATCTACGCGTTGCTTTTATTTTGGCATTCATTCTTTCATGCAATTTATTAACAGTTAAAAGATGCGGAATTTAAAAGTCCTACGCTATTACAAAGGCGCGGGTCTACATCGCCAAATTAATCCAAGACCCGATTTGAAATAAAATAAAGTGCGAAAAATAAATATCTAATTAATCTATTACACGGCTTTGGGGCAATTACATTATATTCACAAAAAGAGGAAATAAAAATAAAACGCGAGAATAAGTAAAATCGGGAATGCGAGGGCGTTGGACCCTTTTAAGGAAATTAAATTACAATTATGAAATTAATTAAATTCAATGAGAAAAGAGAAGTTATTTTTTGAGTTTTTTGTATTTATGGATTTTTAGTAAGAAAATTAAATTGGAATTAAAAATAAAAATTAATTAACCCTAATTCTAAATTGTTTTCAATTTATTAAGAAAACTATTTAAATTAGACCGAGTTTAAATTAATTATTTACATGGCAAATTTTATTTACAAAAATAATTAATATTTAATAATGATAAAAGAAAAGAAAAAGAATATAAATATTTAGAACCCTAATTCTACATTTTTTAATTTATTAAAAAAACATTTAAAATTAAACCTAGAATTAAAACTAAATCAATTAATAAAATTTATTTACAAGGAAAATATTTAAATAAAATATATTTTTATTTTTGTCTTTCTGATTTTTTTTGTTATTTTTTTATGTTAAAGAAAACAAATTAATTTAAAGAATTAAATTAAAACTAAATAAAACAAATAAAATAGGAAAAATAAAAAGAATGAAAGAAAGCAAACCAATGGGGGTGTTGACCCCAATTTGGAGGTATTCTGCCAGTAATTAGGCCCAATCATTGGAAGCCTGGTTGACTTTCCTGAGAGGCGTGTGGCTCCATTCAACAAGGCATATGGTGTCCTTCAGATCATGGCCATTGGATTGAGACCAGTGGGCGCGTGGCAAACGCAGACATGAAGACGCATGGTAGGCCCTGGGGTTGGAACTGCATGGAATCACGTTAAGCCAAAATATATTGAGAAAGGGAGGGGACCTGGGAATCGAACCCAGGTCCCAAGGCTTGCCAGCGCTACGTTCCACCAACTGAGCTGCTTTGTAACTTTGTAATAATAATGGATAACAATTAATATATAAAAAACAAAACGCTAATGCTATTAATCAAAGAAAACGCGCTAAAGTTTGAATAACCCTATCACATTGAGACAAGTCAACATCTTCTCCACTCGTTTGATTTTGGCTTGAAAAAATAAAACAAGATTGCGGGGGTTTTAAACCCCCACTACATGATACATGAAAAAATAGCGAATATGCCGTCGTTTATCATAAATTGATCGCGAGGTATGGAATTGATTAGTCATGAGCTTCTAGTTTCAATGGCGTGGGTCTCGTGTCTCAATTTTTCCTGAAGAGGAAAGCCCTAATTCGTGACCTCTGAAAACCTAGAAGGCTTCAATGGTGGATTCTCATATAATGCACGAAAACTCAATTGAAGGGCATGGTTAGCTTCAGAATGATTCAATTAGTGTAAATCAACAAAGAAAATGCAATGAGGATGCGTATAAATTGAAACACGAATATGGGAAAATTTGGAAACAGGGCGGCATCGTGTTACCAATTCCTCGCGTTAGCAACAGTGGTTTTGATCCAGAAACGTTCCTTGAAGTCTTGGAAAGCTATTGGAATCAATACTTTTCTTTGAATTGTCCTCTAAGGCAGTTTTCAGTTTTGACTTTTTTGGACAAAAATGCAAAGTTTGTTTTGGTTCTTAGGCGCAGCTTTTTGGTTGTTAGCATTAGGTTTAGGTTCTGGCTTATGTATGGGACGAATTAGGGTAAGAATTCAAGCCAATAGATCCATGTTTTGATGAATCAAATATTTGATTTTCATGGAATCTTTTTCAATATTTCCTTCATGAAGAACATGCCAATTTGCACCAAATCTTTCCTTTTTTGATATGCACGAGATCACTAGGCCTTGATGAGAGATTATTCTGCACAAAAAGATTTGAAAACCATATTTTAGTATTTTTGTCATATTTTATTTAATTAAATGAAATAATGGTGATAAAAATTCAAATAAATAATAAAAAATTATGAAATAAATCCCCTTTGGGTCAAATGGTCGTGCATAGCCCTTGGATAACGATTCTTGGAAGAAAATGTGGCCCATTAGCAATTTTGAGGCATTTGAAGCAAAGTTGATTTTTCAAAATTCCCAAAAGTTTCCCAACTCCCACAAGGCATATCTTGCTCAATTTTTAAGCTTTGATCATGTTCTTTGACATTTTGGAAAGGTCTTGACGTCCTCGAACCAATGCCTTTGGTCCCATGTCATTTTGTTTTACCAATCTCAAGTTATGGTCTTTGACTTAAAGTCCCTTTTTGTTGACTTTTGAAAATGACCTATAATGTTGAAATTGATAACTTTTTGTGAGAGCATTTCTTGGACTTGAAGTGTGAAGATGAGTTGTAGGAAATGTCATTCTCTTCAAAATGAGCTTTGGATGGAATTTTTCTGATAAACCATGTGGAAGTTATGCCTTGGTCAAGTTACAGTTGACTTTTTCAACTGTTCAAATATGGAAACTTTTGCATCTTGAGACTTTTTGAGCCATGCTTTGAAAATCATGATCAAGAATTGATCCAATGATGTTTGTGGCTTCAAAGTGAGATGTTGACCAAAAATTTGAACTTTTGACTGTCAAATGACCATTTTGCCCCTGTAGTTGACTATAGGGTAATTAGGGTTTTTGACTGTGCAATTTTGTGCTGTAAGTCTTGAAACTTGGCATGTGGATGCTTGACCATGTTTGTAGGCATGTGGGACTTGTTTGGACCCTTGGAAACTTCAATTTCTTTGTCAGAGCCAAAACCCTAGTTTTTGACTGTTAGGAGGCCCTTGAACTGTGTAACCCTTGGGGAGATTTTGAAGCATGCTCTTTGCAAATCTTGAAGAATATGGGAGGGAAAATTTTGGGGTACAACAGTTTCCCCTGTTCAATCTTCTTAGACCTGAGGATGTAGATTGGCTGGCGTGCCTTTCATAATCCGAAGGTGGAAGATGATTGAACACTAGAGTGCCCAGAAATTTGCGCTCACATAGTAGTGTGATGACGGGAATGGGCTTACAGATGCCATTTGGAGATTGATGGGTAGGATGATGGGCTTATAGATGCCATCTGGGTGTCAATCGCGTAAGAGATTCCTTAGCGAGAACCTGCGTACCTGAAAAAAGAAAGATGATTACCTGGCCTGTTACAGGAGCTGGTCTTCAAACTCTTTGTATAGATGCGCCCTGACTGGTTACAGGAATTGAATCTGGAGCTTCAAAAGGTGATGAATGAACCAGGGATGGTTACTACCTCAACGGGACGTTGAGAGAACCTTGGACGATTACAACCTCAACAGGAACGCTGAGAAAACCTTGGACGATTACTACCTCAACAGGAACGCTGAGAGAATCTTGGAGCGATTACTACCTCAACAGGAACGCTGAGAGAATCTTGGATATCTTCTACTGAGTCTTCATTAGGAAAATCTTTAGGAATTGATTTAACTGGACTAGAGAAGGCCTTTGACTGGATAAGAATCAGGAAAATCTTAGGGTCGATTTAACTGAACCGGGCAAGGTCTTGGAATATCTTCAACTGGATAAGAATCAGGGAGATCTTAGGGTCGATCTGACTGAACCAGAGAAGGCCTTTGACTGGATAAGAATCAGGAAAATCTTAGGGTCGATTTAACTGAACCAGGCTAGGTCTTGGAATATCTTCAACTGGATAAGAATCAGGGAGATCTTAGGGTCGATCTAATTGAACCAGAGAAGGCCTTTGACTGGATAAGAATCAGGAAAATCTTAGGGTCGATTTAACTAAACCGGACAAGGTCTTGAAATATCTTCAACTTGATAAGAATCAGGGAGATCTTAGGGTCGATCTGACTGAACCAGAGAAGGCTTTGACTGGATAAGAATCAGAAAAATCTTAGAATCGATTTAACTGAACCAGACTAAAGTCTTGAAATATAGCTGAGAACTTAACTAGATCTTTCCTGAAAGGTAATGGTCAGTCATATGCAATGCATGATATGGATCAAGCAATGATGTTCTCAACATAAATGAGATTTGTAAGATATGATGCATATATGCATGCTATAATGTATGGAAATGTGATGTTTATGAACGTATGTTTTCGTCCTAGGAAAATAAATCCTTGACGGGTGCCGGGAAGTCACTCCTGGGCTGATGTTGAAGAATAGATCTTTGCTTCCGCTGGGGATGGTAGTTGCAAGAATACCAGTAGGAGAAGATGACTCCGTTGGGGAATAAACTTGGCGAATAGATTACTCTGCGGGGAGAAAAGTACTCTAGTGATCTTGCTGGGGAACAATACTCTGTGGGGAGAGAGATACTTTGCTGGGATATTGATGATAACTCCGCTGGGGATACCATTGATGCGTTGGAAGTGTTAATGGACTCCGCTGGGGATAGGAAGACTTCGCTGAGGACGATCTTTCCGTGGCTTTTGGCTGAGGATAACCCAGTTTTATCCTGGTAGGGAAATAACCTTTGAATAAAGCCAGGGGACGCGTTCGTGCTCTGCAGGGGGGGAAACTTCCAGAATCTACTGGGGATAAGCTTCCTGCTGGGGAGATGGATTCAAATTTTCCTGGGGAAATCTTGAACTATACTGGACTCTCCTGGGGAAAACTTGAACTATATTGGGGAAGTGACTCCATTGCATGTTTGATATACCGCCGGGGAACAATCTTTAGGCTAAGACTACCAGGGATGCTTGTTAAGAATGCATGTATATTGCTGGGGAATGTTGAGATCTGCTGGAGGATACCCAACTTCCTTAAGGCTGATATTATAGCTTTGCTTGGGGAGAGTGTACTGACTTGCTGGCTCACTCTCTGGGGAATTAAGATATGCTGGTTATGTTCTTCAGCCGAATCTACCTTGGTACTTTGGTGGACGGAACAATTAGATCGCTTAGACAACTCTTTATTGCCCCTGTTTCTACTGTTACCTGTAATTAATCCTTTGTTTCGTATGCAACTATTCATGAGTGAGCAAATTATTGTCAATGCATATATCACAAATTGAACCTTGGACGTTCTTCGCAAAACAAAACAGGAAAGGAAAAGAAAAACAAATCGCAATTTGAGCTGAAAAGTGTATTTGTATTGATTTTTGAATTTGCCTGTAAAATAGGCGTTTATGTACAAGAGGCTGACGTCCTAGTAAGAGAATGCCGCCGAACAAAAGAATTTATACAAGTTTGTACAAGAGAAAATAAAACAGCTGTGTGAAATGAATGATCCACTGGGTTTCAACTCTGTTATCGCCTTTATATCTTTGAGCGTCTCATCACTTGATGACCTTAGTTGAGGATGAAACTGATTGATCGATGCCGTCTGAATTTGCTGTAGATACTGGATTCTGGATGCGAGGTGATCCAATGAGACATAGTATTACGCTTTATCCCTAACTTTTGCCTGGACCGCCCTTTCGGGTTTTCGGTCCACCAGGATACCCATTTTTGCCCAAGCCGCCTTTTCAGGTTTTCGACTTTCCGGGTGTACAGATTTTTTTCATTTCATCCCTTCATTTTGTCCGAACCCTTTTGGTTCGCCGGGAAGCCCTAATTTTTGCCTAGGCATGTCAGCCTAGCGGGTCTTTATTATGCGTAGTATCTTTTTACTATGTCTGCATTGGCGGGGTGAGGAAGGTCGTCACCATCCATGTTGGTTAGAATCATGGCTCCTCCTGAGAACACATGTTTAACCACAAATGGCCCTTTGTATGTAGGGGTCCATTTGCCCCTTGGATCATTCTGAGGAAGGATGATTCGCTTGATTACCAGATCCCCAACTTGATATTCTTGTGGTCTGACCTTTTTGTTAAATGCCCTGATCATCCGTTTTTGGTACGTCTGACCATGACAAATAGCAGCAAGTCTCTTTTCATCAATAAGATTTAGCTGATCAAGTCGTGTCTGGATCCAATCATCTTCGTTCAGATTTGCATCCTTCATTATCCGGAGAGAGGGTATTTGCACTTCGATTGGTAAGACTGCCTCCATACCGTAGACCAAGGATAAAGGAGTTGCCCCGGTTGATGTCCTGACTGAGGTACGGTACCCATGTAGAGCAAACGGTAACATCTCGTGCCAATCTTTATAAGTCACTGTCATCTTCTGCACGATTTTCTTAATGTTCTTATTTGCTGCTTCTACAGCCCCATTCATCTTCGGTCTGTAAGGAGAAGAGTTGTGGTGCTGTATCTTAAACTGCTCGCAGAGCTCCGTGATCATCTTGTTATTCAGATTGGTACCGTTGTCCGTAATGATTCTTTCAGGGACTCCATATCAACAGATCAGATTATGCCGAATGAACTGTGCCACAACAGTCTTGGTTACCGTAGCGTAGGAAGCTGCTTCAACCCATTTCGTGAAGTAATCAATCGCTACCAGGATGAAGCGATGCCCATTGGATGCCGTAAGTTTAATCTCGCCGATCATATTTATGCCCCACATTGCAAACGGCCAAGGCGCAGTCAGAACATTTAGAGGAATCGGAGGAACATGCACCTTGTCTGCATATATCTGGCATTTGTGACATGTCCGAGAATGTTGGTAGCAGTCAGCTTCCATTGTGGACCAGAAATACCCTTCCCGAAGGATCTTCTTTGCCATAGTGTGTCCACTGGAATGTGTTCCGAAGGTCCCTTCATGTAGCTCTTCCATAATCCTTCCTGCTTCCGTCTTATCTACACAACGCAGTAAGGTAGAATCATGGTTTCGCTTATATAGAATGCCATTGCTAAGGAAGAACTTCGCTGCGAACCTTCTCAGAAACTTCTTATCGTTGACAGATGCACCTTCAGGGTATTCCTGAGCTTCCAAAAATCTCTTCACCTCATGGTACCAAGGCTTCTCAGTTACCAACTCAGTTTCAAGATCACAACAGTATGCCGGTTCGTCCAGTTTCCAGATGATGATCCGGGGAGCCTCGTTGTCCCACTTGAACTTGAACATAGAAGACATCGTAGCTAACGCGTCCGCCAGCTGATTCTCCTCTCTCGGAAAGTGTTCAAAGGTTATCTCTGTGAAGTGGGGGATCAATGTCAACACACATTCTCTATAAGGAATAAGATTCGGATGTTTCGTATCCCACTCTCCTTTGATCTGATTGATCACCAGAGCGGAATCTCCGAAGACACTCAAAAACTTAATCCTTAAGTCGATCGCAGCTTGGAGACCCATGATGCATGCCTCATACTCCGCCATGTTGTTGGTGCAGTTGAAACATAGTCGGGCAATGAGTGGAGTATGAGTGCCTTGAGGGGATATGATTACAGCGCCGATACCGTTACCCAAAGCATTGGAGGCTCCGTCAAAGTGCATAGACCATCGGGATCCTTCCTCAAGTCCTTCATCCGGTCCTGGTACTTCAAAATCAGTCACAATCATGATGCTCTCGTCCGGAAACTCGAAGTTCATTGACTGATAATCGTCTATTGCCTGATGTGCCAAGTGATCTACCAATACACTTCCTTTGATGGCTTTCTGGATCGTATACTGGATGTCGTATTCTGTCAAGATCATTTGCCATCTTGGTATTCTCCCAGACATAGCAGGTTTTTCAAATATGTACTTTATAGGATCCATCTTTGAGATCAACAAGGTAGTGTGAGTCAGCATATACTGTCTCAGCCGGCGAGCAGCCCATACCAAAGCGCAACAAGTTTTCTCGAGCAGTGATTATCGGGTCTCACAGTCGGTAAACTTTTTGCTAAGGTAATAAATGGCGTGCTCTTTTCGGCCAGACTCGTCATGCTGCCCCAACACACACCCCATTGAGTTGTCAAGCACTGTCAGGTATAGTATCAGAGGTCTCCTTTCAACTGGTGGCATAAGAATGGGTGGTTCTTGGAGATACTCCTTGATTCTGTCAAAAGCAGCCTGACATTCATCATTCCAACGTACTACCTGATCCTTCTTCAGCAGCTTGAAGATTGGTTCACAAGTAGCAGTTAGATGCGAGATGAATCGAGCAATGTAATTCAGACGTCCTAGAAAGCCTCTGACCTCTTTTTCTGTCTTAGGAACTGGCATCTCTTGAATAGCTTTGACCTTGGCAGGGTCCACTTGAATACCCTTATCACTTACAACAAAGCCTAGCAACTTTCCAGATCTTACCCCGAAGGTGCAGTTGTTCGGGTTCAACCTCAGCTTGTATAACTTCAGTCGGTCAAACAATTTCTGCAGATGATCAAGGTGTTCTTCCTCAGTTTGGGACCTTGCAATCATGTCGTCGACATACACTTCTATCTCATGATGGATCATGTCATGAAATAAAGCAACCATGGCACGTTGGTAGGTTGCCCCAGCGTTCTTCAATCCAAAAGGCATGACCTTGTAACAGAAGGTGCCCTACTGAGTGACAAAGGTAGTCTTCTCCATGTCTTCAGGAGCCATTTTGATTTGATTATAACCTGAAAAACCATCCATGAAAGAGAACACCATATGCTGAGCAGTGTTGTCAACCAGGACATCAATGTGAGGTAGAGGGAAGTCATCCTTGGGGCTGGCCCTGTTCAGATCCCTGTAGTCAACACACATTCTGACTTTCCCATCTTTCTTTGGTACTGGCACCACATTAGCAACCCACTGAGGGTAAGAAGTCACTGCAAGGAACCCGACATCAAACTGTTTCATAACCTCGGCTTTGATCTTCTCAGACATCTCTGGACGCATACGGTGGACCTTTTGCTTGACCGGATGGCAGTCTTCCTTGGTAGGCAAGTGATGGACCACAATGTCGGTATCCAACCCGGGCATATCTTCGTAGGACCAGGCAAACATCTCCATATAATCATGTAGCATCTGAGTCAACCGTTGCTTCACGCTGAGATCTAGGTTGGCACCAATCTTTACCTCCTTTCTATCTGCATCAGTACCCAGATTTATTGTTTCCACCGGCTCTTCATGTGGTTGAATTGCCCTCTCTTCCTGGAGTAACAGTCTTGCAAGCTCGCCAGGCACTTCGCAATCATCTTCACCTTCTTCTTCGGCTAAGTTGATCGGATTTTCGAAGTCATAACTGGCAGTAGCAGAGTCGTTACAAGTGAGATCCAGAGTGGATTGAAACCTGTATGAGTGAGTGTGTGTAAATACAGCTGTTTTGCGATATATAAAGAAAGGAAAGAAAGAAAAGGAGCATAAGATTTAAAATGCGAGAAAACGTCCAAGATCTTTATTCATGATATATGAAATGACAATTAATATACCCTCACAAATGAAGCCACAGTGCCCCGGGTAAGACATCGGGCCATAGAGTTTTAAGTCATTGTTTATTACAAATAACAAAAAAAAAGAATTCATTACTCAGTAACAAGAGAAACAAGTAGGTTGTCCTTTGCAATCCAATTGCTAGGTTCATTGTCGGTTGCCGGGTAAATCCAACTGTCGAACTCAGCTTCATCCACTTCATCATCCTCCCTGATAACATTTACTCCATGGTTAGGCATGGGAGCATTCACCACACTGGGCTTCTCAGGTGCCTCAAACTGTACCTCCTTGGCGTCAATAAGATCCTGCACTTTATTCCTTAAGGCCCAACAGTCATCAGTGGAATGCCCCGGGCTATCAGAATGATAAGCACAACGGGCATTGGGATTATACTCGGGAGAAGCCGTGTTTACAACCTTCGGGGCCTCTCTAACAGTCACCAAATTGGTGGATAGTAACTGTGGCAAGATTTGTGATAGGGTCATACTCAAACGGGTAAATTCTCTCCTAGGTCTTTCACCCATTTGAGGATTTGTTTGCCGAGGAGCGGCAACAGGTTTAGCAATCATCACCGCGTTGATAGATTGGCGGCGCTCAGGTTTCTCTTGTCTTCTAGACCCATATACAGCACTGGCCTCCTTATTAAAGGGTTTCTTCTCAGAGCTTGCAGATGCACCCTTCTGAATTTTACCAGACTTCATTCCAGCCTCTATTCTTTCTCAAGTCAGAATAAGATCAGTAAACCCTGCAGATGAAT
The DNA here is from genome assembly GCA_948472305.1 of Vicia faba. Taxonomy (NCBI): domain Eukaryota; kingdom Viridiplantae; phylum Streptophyta; class Magnoliopsida; order Fabales; family Fabaceae; genus Vicia; species Vicia faba. The sequence continues at coordinate 561,996,942 of OX451739.1, forward strand.
TACCGATCAGATGATTGAAAAATGGCCCAGATAGGGTCCCCAAGAACATGTCTACCAACTCCCGGTCAGTTAACGGAGGCTGCACCCTGCCAGCCAGATCCCTCCACTTTTGTGGATACTCTTTGAAACCTTCGCTTGAACCTAGCGACATACCCTGGAGTTGGGTACGTGTAGGGGCAAGGTCGGCATTATATTGATACTGCTTGTAAAAAGCAGTAGCCAACTCCTCCCAGTTACGAACCTTGGTCCCATCCAGCTGATAGAACCATTCGAGATGAGTCCCTGAAAGACTCTCCTGGAAGAAGTGGATCCACAAATTCTTGTCCACTGAGTACGGTTGAATCTTCCGCACATAAGACCTGAGGTGTAGCTTGGGACAAGACGCCTCGTCATACTTGGTGAAAGATGGTGCCTTAAACTTGTGAGGAATAATTACACCAGTAGATAAGCGCAAGTCTCCAAAATCCAACCCAGGCACTTGTTGGATCTCCATTGCAATCAGTCTGTCTTCCAACTGCTTGTACCGGTCTTCATCAGGAGGATACTGTTCCTCATTAAAATCAGTCTCGTTGTCAGAGACTACTGGACTAGGACCTTTTCCACCTTGGGGACTACTCTTGCCTATAGAAGAACCAACCTCTTCATTCTGCAGAGTGTTGCCAAACATTCGGCCCGAGTTGAAAAGAACAGTTCTCTTCTTCTTCTTCTTCTCCTTCTTCAGGAGTAAAGCCTTCAGCTCTTCTTGGCCTTGAGCCAAACCCATGATCAGTTCCTGAAATTGCGCGTTCTGCGCCTGAAGAGCCTTGATAGACATCTCGGTTGATGATGAGTCAGGGTTCATGATGCTGAAATAAATAGCGAAGAACAGTAAGCAACCTGAAAAGAAGAAAACCTGCTATGCACATGATGAATGGAATGCGTATGATTTATTTTTTCAAAGACAATCGGGGATCAACTTTGTAAACAAAAAAGGAATACACTTCATTAGATTCAACTTTGAAACTTAAATTGTTCAACAGGTTGTCCTTAGGCGTTACATAAAAGGGAAATACTGAAAAGGGAAATAAAACTGTAAAAGAACATCCAAAGCTCCTTATTGATCCCATGGTCTCCTCTTCTCAGTACGGATGTAATCATTCAGAGCTCGCTCTTTCTCCAGCTGCTTTGTCAGCTTCTGGATCTTCAATTCTTGCTCATTGAACTTTTCCCGATACGAATCCCGTTCTTCTTGCAGTTGCGACCAAGACCTCTTTAATGTCTCATAATCAGTAGGTATCTGAAGAGGGAGGACAGTTGGAGGAACCCCATCTTTGTCGGGATACTCAAGAATGATGGGTCTGACAGCTTCGTACGGCATACCTAACTTCTGAGCACGGATGCGAACCCATTTGTAGTAGGCTTCCATAGGTAGAGAAGTCATTGGCCCCAACTCTTGTGGATCAGCTTTATGAACTTTGTCCCAAGCCTTGATGAACCTACGACGCAGCTCGTTACTATCCACCTGAAACTCAAAACTGATGTGAGGCACCAACATCTCATGAGGCCCTGCTCTTCTGGCTCTTCCAAACTGACGGAGTGCTGGACATGGATTATAGGAGATCCCTCCTTGGGTACCAATCAAAGGAACATTAGGATATTCTCCGCAACGATCAATAACAGCTACCTCATCCAAACCACTGAAAGTCCAAATGATGTATTTATCAGTGAGAGACATTAACCTGTGAGCCCAACCTCTTCCCTCTTGGTTCTTCAGCACGAACTTAGGGAGGTGCGAAATAAACCACCTCACCAACAAAGGGATACAACACCATAGGGTTCCTTGTCTTCGGGAAGTACGAGCATAAAGTTGTTGCAGGATATCACCCAAGAGAGTGGGCACATGGTTCTGAGACATAAAGATCCTTATGGCAGTGACATTGATGAAGTTGTCAGGATTAGGAAACAAAACTAGACCATAGATTAAAAGATCCAAGATGTCCTCATATGCCCTAAAGTCCAAGTCATTCCAAAAACTGTTAGATTTACCGATCAAAAACTTGGCCAAGAAACCCTTAACTCCGCTTCTAGTCACCCAATTGTCCATTACTTCTTGATGGGTCAAAGGAATAGCTGCAACAACCTCCTCAAGCCTGAGGGTCTTCTCCCAGCCAGTGAAAGGAGTCTGATCCAAGATAGGGATGTCAAGCAAATCAGAGAATTCTTCCAGGGTAGGGACCGGCTGGAAGTCTTGAAAGGTGAAGCACTGGTACAGAGGGTCATAGAACTGGGTCAGGACACTCATCAACTGTTGATCCCTCTTTGCAGTGACTAAGCTGAGAAGAGAACCATGCCTCTGGATGAAGGAAGTGGTATTTGGAATTCTGCTAACCAACTCTTCAAGCAACTCAGGGGGGTGAACAAAGTTGAACCGGATAGTATTCCTTCGCACAGGCATCATGATGTCCTACAAAACAGAGCAAAGGTGAAACCCTCTTGTCTTTGAAATGGTCAGTCCTTATGCAGGATGCATGCAATGCTCATGATGTTATGATGTTATGATGTTATGATAAAGCACACCACAAATATTTACAAAGGCAAACATGGTAAGGCACACAAGTCACATAAGGCAAGCCCTTAAAGTTTAGGCCAGCATGAGGTCTAGGTATTACCCTCTTTCAGTTTGTTGGTTCATACCTGTCCTATCAAAGTAACCGGGTTCTTAGAGGATCCCAATATCATTGACTACCCTCAATCGGTCATAACTCCAGCGTCGCAATCTTTTCTTGCAGCCAGAACCATCACGAGAGTTTAGCCTCAATGGGCGTAGCATACTGCTACTGTTCTAATGGCCAAGTTGTGTCATTTAAGGTTCTAAGGTCTGTTGGTGCTTAATGACTACTCAGAAAACCCATATTCTCCTCGTTGCGACACAAGGGATATCGGTACTGACCAAGGTGCCACACCAACGTAGCCACTGCTTCACCCGTGTCGGTCTACGCCGGACAGGTCCCTCACAGCTTATGCTACCTAAACAGGGTATCCCCAGATCCGGGTTAGGATCTATGTAACTCCGAAACAGCCTACAATAATAAAGCAAACAAGCACAACAATTGAAAACACAAGTGATCTTAGTCCTAAGGTACACCTCACTTTATAAGTCCCCAGCAGAGTCGCCAGTTCTGTGATCGGTGGATCTGGAACTGACTGTTTAACGCTGGATCGCGAAATGTCGCAGAAGCAAGAGTCGCCACCGTCTTTTATTTTCTCCAAATGGAAAGGACAAAAGCACAGAAAAATTCCTTATAGAGATTGCTCTCGGTTCGGGAGGTAGATTTATAGAAAGGGAAGGGGTTAGCACCCTTTCTATCCATGGTTATCCATGGGCTCTTAGATACTTGCTCATTGTGTTTTCAAAATTGTTTGTTTGCTTTTCAACTGTGGGTTTAAAAAAGTTTCTTTGAAAATTTCAGTTCGACTCTTGTATTAGTCCTCAAGAGTGTTTGAAAAGTTGCTTTCGAAAGCTTTTTGAAAAGTGTCGGTGTGAAAAGTATTCTTTGATTTGTTTTGAAATTAGAGAAAGTATCTAGAGTCGTCTACCTACCCTAAGGAATTCGTCTGTGTAAATGTCCTTAAAGTAGTGCCATCCCACCATTGAGAGGTAGGTAGCACCACCGTTGGAGGTGTTCGGGTCAATTCGAGGGTTCGGGACATGGTGATCACCGGAGCAATAGGAAGACACCTTAGAAGCTACCCTCATGCCATGTTCATGGACATGAGGACTTACTAAAACATCCTCTACTCGAAGACCACCTTTCGAGGGGCAAGGCAACAGTGAGACGTACCCTAGGGGTGGTGTGTGATTTGTGTGTTGTTTTCAGATATTTTTGTCTTGTCATGCATTAGTGATCTACGCGTTGCTTTTATTTTGGCATTCATTCTTTCATGCAATTTATTAACAGTTAAAAGATGCGGAATTTAAAAGTCCTACGCTATTACAAAGGCGCGGGTCTACATCGCCAAATTAATCTAAGACCCGATTTGAAATAAAATAAAGTGCGAAAAATAAATATCTAATTAATCTATTACACGGCTTTGGGGCAATTACATTATATTCACAAAAAGAGGAAATAAAAATAAAACGCGAGAATAAGTAAAATCGGGAATGCGAGGGCGTTGGACCCTTTTAAGGAAATTAAATTACAATTATGAAATTAATTAAATTCAATGAGAAAAGAGAAGTTATTTTTTGAGTTTTTTGTATTTATGGATTTTTAGTAAGAAAATTAAATTGGAATTAAAAAGAAAAATTAATTAACCCTAATTCTAAATTGTTTTTAATTTATTAAGAAAACTATTTAAATTAGACCTAGTTTAAATTAATTATTTACATGGCAAATTTTATTTACAAAAATAATTAATATTTAATAATGATAAAAGAAAATAAAAAGAATATAAATATTTAGAACCCTAATTCTACATTTTTTAATTTATTAAAAAAAACATTTAAAATTAAACCTAGAATTAAAACTAAATCAATTAATAAAATTTATTTACAAGGAAAATATTTAAATAAAATATATTTTTATTTTTGTCTTTCTGATTTTTTTTGTTATTTTTTTATGTTAAAGAAAACAAATTAATTTAAAGAATTAAATTAAAACTAAATAAAACAAATAAAATAGGAAAAATAAAAAGAATGAAAGAAAGCAAACCAATGGGGGTGTTGACCCCAATTTGGAGGTATTCTGCCAGTAATTAGGCCCAATCATTGGAAGCCTGGTTGACTTTCCTGAGAGGCGTGTGGCTCCATTGACCAAGGCATATGGTGTCCTTCAGATCATGGCCATTGGATTTAGACCAGCGGGCGCGTGGCAAACGCAGACATGAAGACGCATGGTAGGCCCTGGGGTTGGAACTGCATGGAATCACGTTAAGCCAAAATATATTGAGAAAGGGAGGGGACCTGGGAATCGAACCCAGGTCCCAAGGCTTGCCAGCGCTACGTTCCACCAACTGAGCTGCTTTGTTACTTTGTAATAATAACGGAAAACAATTAATATATAAAAAACAAAACGCTAATGCTATTAATCAAAGAAAACGCGCTAAAGTTTGAATAACCCTATCACATTGAGACAAGTCAACATCTTCTCCACTCGTTTGCTTTTGGCCTGAAAAAATAAAACAAGATTGCAGGGGTTTTAAACCCCCACTACATGATACATGAAAAAATAGAGAATAGGCCGTCGTTTATCATAAATTGATCGCGAGGTACGAAATTGATTAGTCATGAGCTTCTGGTTTCAATGGTGTGGGTCTCGTGTCTCAATTTTTCCTGAAGAGGAAAGCCCTAATTCGTGACCTCTGAAAACCTAGAAGGCTCCAATGGTGGATTCTCATATAATGCACGAAAACTCAATTGAAGGGCATGGTTAGCTTCAGAATGATTCAATTAGTGTAAATCAAAAAGAAAATGCAATGAGGATGCGTATAAATTGAAACACGAATATGGGAAAATTTGGAAACAGGGCGGCATCGTGTTACCAATTCCTCGCGTTAGCAACAGTGGTTTTGATCCAGAAACGTTCCTTGAAGTCTTGGCAAGCTATTGGAATCAATACTTTTCTTTGAATTGTCCTCTAAGGCAGTTTTCAGTTTTGACTTTTTTGGACAAAAATGCAAAGTTTGTTTTGGTTCTTAGGCGCAGCTTTTTGGTTGTTAGCATTAGGTTTAGGTTCTGGCTTATGTATGGGACGAATTAGGGTAAGAATTCAAGCCAAAAGATCCATGTTTTGATGAATCAAATATTTGATTTTCATGGAATCTTTTTCAATATTTCCTTCATGAAGAACATGCCAATTTGCACCAAATCTTTCCTTTTTTGATATGCACGAGATCATTAGGCCTTGATGAGAGATTATTCTGCACAAAAAGATTTGAAAACCTTATTTTAGTATTTTTGTCATATTTTATTTAATTAAATGAATTAATGGTGATAAAAATTCAAATAAATAATAAAAAATTATGAAATAAATCCCCTTTGGGTCAAATGGTCGTGCATAGCCCTTGGATAATGATTCTTGGAAGAAAATGTGGCCCATTAGCAATTTTGAGGCATTTGAAGCAAAGTTGACTTTTCAAAATTCCCAAAATTGTTTCCAACTTCCACAAGGCATATCTTGCTCAATGTTTAAGCTTGGATCATGTTCTTGGACATTTTGGAAAGTTCTTGAAGTCCTCTAACCAATTCCTTTGGTCCCATGTCATTTTGATTTACCAATCTCAAGTTATGGTCTTTGACTTAAAGTCCCTTTTTGTTGACTTTTGAAAATGACCTATAATGTTGAAATTGATAACTTTTTGTGAGAGCATTTCTTGGACTTGAAGTGTGAAGAGGAGTTGTAGGAAATGTCATTCTCTTAAAAATGAGCTTTGGATGGAATTTTTCTGATAAACCATGTGGAAGTTATGCCTTGGTCAAGTTACAGTTGACTTTTTCAACTGTCCAAATATGGAAACTTTTGCATCTTGAGACTTTTTGAGCCTTGCTTTGAAAATCATGATCAAGAATTGATCCAATGATGTTTGTGGCTTCAAAATGAGATGTTGACCAAAAATTTGAACTTTTGACTGTCAAATGACCATTTTGCCCCTGCAGTTGACTGTAGGGAAATTAGGGTTTTTGACTGTGCAATTTTGTGTTGTAAGTCTTGAAACTTGGCATGTGGATGCTTGACCATGTTTGTAGGCATGTGGGACTTGTTTGGACCCTTGGAAACTTCAATTTCTTTGTCAGAGCCAAAACCCTAGTTTTTGACTGTTAGGAGGCCCTTGAACTGTGCAACCCTTGGGGAGACTTTGAAGCATGCTCTTTGCAAATCCTGAAGAATATGGGAGGGCAAATTTTGGGGAACAACACTGTCCATTATGGATGGTAGTCTATTGTCAAGATTTTTGTTTCCCCAATAGAGGGTAACCTTGTCATTATGGAAGGTAGTTTTTTGTCGAGATTTTTTTACTCCAATGGATGGTAGCCTTGTCAATATGGAAGGTAGTCTATTGTCGTGATTTTTGTTATTCCAATAGATGATAGCCTTGTCATTATAGAAGGTAGTTTTTTGTCAAGATTTTAATTACTCCAATGGATGGTAGCGTTGTCATTATGGAAGGTAGTCTGTTGTCGAGATTTTTGCTACCCCAATGGATGTAGCCTTGACATTATGGAAGGTAGTCTGTTGTCGAGATTTTTGTTACTCCAATGAATGGTAGCCTTGTCATTATGGAAGGTAGTCTGTCATTGAGATTTCTGTTACTCCAATGGATTGTAGCCTTGTCATTTTGGAAGGTAGTTTGCTCTTCAGATTTTTGTTACTCCAATGGATGGTAGCCTTGTGATTATGGAAGGTAGACTGTTGTCGAGATTTTTGTTATTCCATTGGATGGTAGCCTATTCATTATGGAAGGTAGTCTGTTTGTAGAGATTTTTGTTATTCCAATGGATGGTAACCTTATCATTATGGAAGGTAGTATTTTGTCGGTATTTTTGTTACTCCAATGGATGATAGCCTTGTCATTATGGATGGTAGTCTGTTGTTGAGATTTTTGTTACTCCAATGGATGGTAGACTTGTCATTATGGAAGGTAGTCTGTTGTCGAGAATTTTTTATTCCATTGGATGGTAGCCTTGTCATTATGGAAGGTAGTCTGTTTTTGAGATTTTCGTTATTCTAATGGATGGTAACCTTATCATTATGAAAGGTAGTCTCTTGTTGAGATTATTGTTACTCCAATGGATGGTAGCTTTGTCAGTATTGAAGGTAGTCGATTGTCGATATCTTTTTTACTCCAATAGATGGTAGCCTGGTCATTATGGAACATAGTCTGTAGTCAGTATTTTTGTTACTCCAATGGATGGTAGCCTTGTCATTATGGAAGATAGTTTGTTGTCGATATTTTTGTTACTCCAATGGATGGTAGCCTTATCATTATGGAAGGAAGTCTATTGTCGGATTTTTGTTATTCCAACGGATGGTAACCTTGTCATTATGGAAGGTAGTATTTTGTCTAGATTGTTGTTACTCCAATGGATGGTAGCCTTGTCATTATTGAAGGTAGTCTGTTGTCGATATCTTTGTTATTCCAATGGATGGTAGCCTTGTCTTTAGGGAAGGTAGTTTGTTCTTCAGATTTTTTTTACTCCAATGGATGGTAGCCTTGTGATTATGGAAGGTAGATTGTTGTCGATATTTTTGTTATTCCATTGGATGGTAGCCTTGTCATTATGGAAGGTAGTCTGTTGTCGAGATTTTTGTTATTCCATGGATGGTAGCCTTGTCATTATGGAAGGTAGTTTGTTGTCGATATTTTTGTTACTCCAATGGATGATAGCCTTGTCATTATGGAAGGTAGTCTGTTGTCGAGATTTTTGTTACTCCAACGGATGGTAGCCTTGTCCTTTTGGAAGGTAGTCTGTTGCCGAGATTTTGTTACTCCAAAGGATGGTAGCCTTGTCATTATGGAACATAGTCTGTTGTCGATATTTTTCTTACTCAAATGGATGGTAGCCTTGTCATTATGGAAGGTAGTTTGTTTTCGATATTTTTGTTACTCCAATGGATGGTAGACTTGTCATTATGGAAGGTATTCTATTGTTTAGATTTTTGTTATTCCAATGGATGATAACCTTGTCATTATGGAAGGTAGTCTATTGTCGAGATTTTTGTTATTCCAATGGATGGTAGCCTTCTCATTATGGAAGGTTGTTTTTGGAGAGATTTTTGTTACTACAAAGGATGGTAGCCTTGCCATTATGGATGGTAGTCCGTTGTCAAGATTTTTGTTTCCCCAATAGAGGGTAACCTTGTCATTATGGAAGGTAGTTTTTTATCGAGATTTTTGTTACTCCAATGGATGGTAGCCTTGTCAATATGGAAGGTAGTCTATTGTCGAGATTTTTGTTATTCCAATAGATGATAACCTTGTCATTATGGAAGGTAGTTTTTTGTCGAGATTTTAATTACTCCAATGGATGGTAGCGTTTTCATTATGGAAGGTAGTCTGTTGTCAAGATTTTTGTTACCCCAATGGATGTAGCCTTGTCATTATGGAAGGTAGTCTGTTGTCGAGATTTTTGTTACTCCAATGAATGGTAGCCTTGTCATTATGGAAGGTAGTCTGTCGTTGAGATTTCTGTTACTCCAATGGATTGTAGCCTTGTCATTTTGGAAGGTAGTTTGTTCTTCAGATTTTTGTTACTCCAATGGATGATAGACTTGTCATTATGTAAGGTAGTGTGTTGTTCAGATTTTTGTTACTCCAATAGATGGTAGCCTTGTCATTATGGAAGGTAGTATATTGTCGAGATTTTTATTATTCCAATGGATGGTAGCCTTTTCATTATGGAAGGTAGTCTGTCGTTGAGATTTCTGTTACTCCAATTGATTGTAGCCTTGTCATTATGGAAGGTAGTCTATTGTTCAAATTTTTGTTACTCCAATGGATGGTAGCCTTGTCATTATGGAAGGTAGTCTGTTGTCGAGAATTTTTTATTCCATTGGATGGTAGCTTTGTCATTATGGAAGGTAGTCTGTTTTTTAGATTTTCGTTATTCCAATGGATGGTAACCTTGTCATTATGAAAGGTAGTATTTTGTCGAGATTTTTGTTACTCCAATGGATGGTAGCCTTGTCATTATTGAAGGTAGTCTATTGTCGATATCTTTGTTACTCCAATGGATGGTAGCCTGGTAATTATGGAACATAGTCTGTTGTCGATATTTTTGTTACTCCAATGGATGGTAGCCTTGTCATTATGGAAGGTAGTCTGTTGTCCAGATTTTGTTACTCTAAAGGATGGTATCCTTGTCATTATGGAACATAGTTTGTTGTCGATATTTTTGTTACTCCAATGGATGGTAGCCTTGTCATTATGGAAGGTAGTTTGTTTTCGATATTTTTGTTACTCCAATGGATGGTAGACTTGTCATTATGGAAGGTAGTCTGTTGTTTAGATTTTTGTTACTCCAATGGATGGTAACCTTGTCATTATGGAAGATAGTCTTTTGTCGAGATTTTTGTTACTCCAATGGATGGTAGCCTTGTCATTATTGAAGGTAGTCTGTTGTCGATATCTTTGTTACTCCAATGGATGGTAGCCTTGTCATTATGGAAGGTACTCTATTGTCGAGATTTTTGTTATTCCAATGGATGGTAGCCTTCTCATTATGGAAGGTAGTTTTTGGAGAGATTTTTGTTACTCCAATGGATGGTAGTCTGTCCATTATGGATGGTAGTCTGTTGTCAAGATTTTTGTTTCCCCAATAGAGTGTAACCTTGTCATTATGGAAGGTAGTTTTTTGTCGAGATTTTTGTTACTCCAATGGATGGTAGCCTTGTCAATATGGAAGGTAGTCTATTATCGAGATTTTTGTTATTCCAATAGATGATAGCCTTGTCATTATAGAAGGTAGTTTTTTGTCGAGATTTTAATTACTCCAATGGATGGTAGCGTTGTCATTATGGAAGGTAGTCTGTTGTCGAGATTTTTGCTACCCCAATGGATATAGCCTTGTCATTATGGAAGGTAGTCTGTTGTCGAGATTTTTGTTACTCCAATGAATGATAGCCTTGTCAATATGGAAGGTAGTCTGTCATTGAGATTTCTGATACTCCAATGGATTGTAGCCTTGTCTTTTTAGAAGGTAGTTTGCTCTTCAGATTTTTGTTACTCCAATGGATGGTAGCCTTGTGATTATGGAAGGTAGACTGTTTTCGAGATTTTTGTTATTCCATTGGATGGTAGCCTATTCATTATGGAAGGAAGTCTGTTTGTAGAGATTATTGTTATTCCAATGGATGGTAACCTTATCATTATGGAAGGTAGTATTTTGTCGATATTTTTGTTACTCCAATGGATGATAGCCTTGTCATTATGGATGGTAGTCTGTTGTTGAGATTTTTGTTACTCCAATGGATGGTAGACTTGTCATTAGGGAAGGTAGTCTGTTGTCGAGAATTTTTTATTCCATTGGATGGTAGCCTTGTCATTATGGAAGGTAGTGTGTTTTTGAGATTTTCGTTATTCTAATGGATGGTAACCTTGTCATTATGAAAGGTAGTCTCTTGTCGAGATTATTGTTACTCCAATGGATGGTAGCTTTGTCAGTATTGAAGGTAGTCGATTGTCGATATCTTTTTTACTCCAATAGATGGTAGCCTGGTCATTATGGAACATAGTCTGTAGTCGATATTTTTGTTACTCCAATGGATGGTAGCCTTGTCATTATGGAAGATAGTTTGTTGTCGATATTTTTGTTACTCCAATGGATGGTAGCCTTATCATTATGGAAGGAAGTCTATTGTCGGATTTTTGTTATTCCAACGGATGGTAACCTTGTCATTATGGAAGGTAGTATTTTGTCTAGATTGTTGTTACTCCAATGGATGGTAGCCTTGTCATTATTGAAGGTAGTCTGTTGTCGATATCTTTGTTATTCCAATGGATGGTAGCCTTGTCTTTAGGGAAGGTAGTTTGTTTTTCAGATTTTTTTTACTCCAATGGATGGTAGCCTTGTTATTATGGAAGGTAGATTATTGTCGATATTTTTGTTATTCCATTGGATGGTAGCCTTGTCATTATGGAAGGTAGTCTGTTGTCGAGATTTTTGTTATTCCATGGATGGTAGCCTTGTCATTATGGAAGGTAGTTTGTTGTCGATATTTTTGTTACTCCAATGGATGATAGCCTTGTCATTATGGAAGGTAGTCTGTTGTCGAGATTTTTGTTACTCCAATGGATGGTAGCCTTGTCCTTTTGGAAGGTAGTCTGTTGCCGAGATTTTGTTACTCCAAAGGATGGTAGCCTTGTCATTATGGAACATAGTCTGTTGTAGATATTTTTCTTACTCCAATGGATGGTAGCCTTGTCATTATGGAAGGTAGTTTGTTTTCGATATTTTTGTTACTCCAATGGATGGTAGACTTGTCATTATGGAAGGTATTCTATTGTTTAGATTTTTGTTATTCCAATGGATGATAACCTTGTCATTATGGAAGGTAGTCTATTGTCGAGATTTTTGTTATTCCAATGGATGGTAGCCTTCTCATTATGGAAGGTTGTTTTTGGAGAGATTTTTGTTACTACAAAGGATGGTAGCCTTGCCATTATGGATGGTAGTCCGTTGTCAAGATTTTTGTTTCCCCAATAGAGGGTAACCTTGTCATTATGGAAGGTAGTTTTTTATCGAGATTTTTGTTACTCCAATGGATGGTAGCCTTGTCAATATGGAAGGTAGTCTATTGTAGAGATTTTTGTTATTCCAATAGATGATAACCTTGTCATTATGGAAGGTAGTTTTTTGTCGAGATTTTAATTACTCCAATGGATGGTAGCGTTTTCATTATGGAAGGTAGTCTGTTGTCAAGATTTTTGTTACCCCAATGGATGTAGCCTTGTCATTATGGAAGGTAGTCTGTTGTCGAGATTTTTGTTACTCCAATGAATGGTAGCCTTGTCATTATGGAAGGTAGTCTGTCGTTGAGATTTCTGTTACTCCAATGGATTGTAGCCTTGTCATTTTGGAAGGTAGTTTGTTCTTCAGATTTTTGTTACTCCAATGGATGATAGACTTGTCATTATGTAAGGTAGTGTGTTGTTCAGATTTTTGTTACTCCAATGGATGGTAGCCTTGTCATTATGGAAGGTAGTATATTGTCGAGATTTTTATTATTCCAATGGATGGTAGCCTTTTCATTATGGAAGGTAGTCTGTCGTTGAGATTTCTGTTACTCCAATGGATTGTAGCCTTGTCATTATGGAAGGTAGTCTATTGTTCAAATTTTTGTTACTCCAATGGATGGTAGCCTTGTCATTATGGAAGGTAGTCTGTTGTCGAGAATTTTTTATTCCATTGGATGGTAGCCTTGTCATTATGGAAGGTAGTCTATTTTTTAGATTTTCGTTATTCCAATGGATGGTAACCTTGTCATTATGAAAGGTAGTATTTTGTCGAGATTTTTGTTACTCCAATGGATGGTAGCCTTGTCATTATTGAAGGTAGTCTATTGTCGATATCTTTGTTACTCCAATGGATGGTAGCCTGGTCATTATGGAACATAGTCTGTTGTCGATATTTTTGTTACTCCAATGGATGGTAGCCTTGTCATTATGGAAGGTAGTCTGTTGTCCAGATTTTGTTACTCCAAAGGATGGTATCCTTGTCATTATGGAACATAGTCTGTTGTCGATATTTTTGTTACTCCAATGGATGGTAGCCTTGTCATTATGGAAGGTAGTTTGTTTTCGATATTTTTGTTACTCCAATGGATGGTAGACTTGTCATTATGGAAGGTAGTCTGTCGTTGAGATTTCTGTTACTCCAATGGATGGTAGCCTTGTCATTATGGAAGGTAGTCTGTTGTCGAGATTTTTGTTATTCCATGGATGGTAGCCTTGTCATTATGGAAGGTAGTTTGTTGTCGATATTTTTGTTACTCCAATGGATGATAGCCTTGTCATTATGGAAGGTAGTCTGTTGTCGAGATTTTTGTTACTCCAATGGTTGGTAGCCTTGTCCTTTTGGAAGGTAGTCTGTTGCCGAGATTTTGTTACTCCAAAGGATGGTAGCCTTGTCATTATGGAACATAGTCTGTTGTCGATATTTTTCTTACTCCAATGGATGGTAGCCTTGTCATTATGGAAGGTAGTTTGTTTTCGATATTTTTGTTACTCCAATGGATGGTAGACTTGTCATTATGGAAGGTATTCTATTGTTTAGATTTTTGTTATTCCAATGGATGATAACCTTGTCATTATGGAAGGTAGTCTATTGTCGAGATTTTTGTTATTCCAATGGATGGTAGCCTTCTCATTATGGAAGGTTGTTTTTGGAGAGATTTTTGTTACTACAAAGGATGGTAGCCTTGCCATTATGGATGGTAGTCCGTTGTCAAGATTTTTGTTTCCCCAATAGAGGGTAACCTTGTCATTATGGAAGGTAGTTTTTTATCGAGATTTTTGTTACTCCAATGGATGGTAGCCTTGTCAATATGGAAGGTAGTCTATTGTAGAGATTTTTGTTATTCCAATAGATGATAACCTTGTCATTATGGAAGGTAGTTTTTTGTCGAGATTTTAATTACTCCAATGGATGGTAGCGTTTTCATTATGGAAGGTAGTCTGTTGTCAAGATTTTTGTTACCCCAATGGATGTAGCCTTGTCATTATGGAAGGTAGTCTGTTGTCGAGATTTTTGTTACTCCAATGAATGGTAGCCTTGTCATTATGGAAGGTAGTCTGTCGTTGAGATTTCTGTTACTCCAATGGATTGTAGCCTTGTCATTTTGGAAGGTAGTTTGTTCTTCAGATTTTTGTTACTCCAATGGATGATAGACTTGTCATTATGTAAGGTAGTGTGTTGTTCAGATTTTTGTTACTCCAATGGATGGTAGCCTTGTCATTATGGAAGGTAGTATATTGTCGAGATTTTTATTATTCCAATGGATGGTAGCCTTTTCATTATGGAAGGTAGTCTGTCGTTGAGATTTCTGTTACTCCAATGGATTGTAGCCTTGTCATTATGGAAGGTAGTCTATTGTTCAAATTTTTGTTACTCCAATGGATGGTAGCCTTGTCATTATGGAAGGTAGTCTGTTGTCGAGAATTTTTTATTCCATTGGATGGTAGCCTTGTCATTATGGAAGGTAGTCTATTTTTTAGATTTTCGTTATTCCAATGGATGGTAACCTTGTCATTATGAAAGGTAGTATTTTGTCGAGATTTTTGTTACTCCAATGGATGGTAGCCTTGTCATTATTGAAGGTAGTCTATTGTCGATATCTTTGTTACTCCAATGGATGGTAGCCTGGTCATTATGGAACATAGTCTGTTGTCGATATTTTTGTTACTCCAATGGATGGTAGCCTTGTCATTATGGAAGGTAGTCTGTTGTCCAGATTTTGTTACTCCAAAGGATGGTATCCTTGTCATTATGGAACATAGTCTGTTGTCGATATTTTTGTTACTCCAATGGATGGTAGCCTTGTCATTATGGAAGGTAGTTTGTTTTCGATATTTTTGTTACTCCAATGGATGGTAGACTTGTCATTATGGAAGGTAGTCTGTTGTTTAGATTTTTGTTACTCCAATGGATGGTAACCTTGTCATTATGGAAGATAGTCTTTTGTCGAGATTTTTGTTACTCCAATGGATGGTAGCCTTGTCATTATTGAAGGTAGTCTGTTGTCGATATCTTTGTTACTCCAATGGATGGTAGCCTTGTCATTATGGAAGGTACTCTATTGTCGAGATTTTTGTTATTCCAATGGATGGTAGCCTTCTCATTATGGAAGGTAGTTTTTGGAGAGATTTTTGTTACTCCAATGGATGGTAGTCTATCCATTATGGATGGTAGTCTGTTGTCAAGATTTTTGTTTCCCCAATAGAGGGTAACCTTGTCATTATGGAAGGTAGTTTTTTGTCGAGATTTTTGTTACTCCAATGGATGGTAGCCTTGTCAATATGGAAGGTAGTCTATTGTCGAGATTTTTGTTATTCCAATAGATGATAGCCTTGTCATTATAGAAGGTAGTTTTTTGTCGAGATTTTAATTACTCCAATGGATGGTAGCGTTGTCATTATGGAAGGTAGTCTGTTGTCGAGATTTTTGCTACCCCAATGGATGTAGCCTTGTCATTATGGAAGGTAGTCTGTTGTCGAGATTTTTGTTACTCCAATGAATGATAGCCTTGTCAATATGGAAGGTAGTCTGTCATTGAAATTTCTGATACTCCAATGGATTGTAGCCTTGTCTTTTTAGAAGGTAGTTTGCTCTTCAGATTTTTGTTACTCCAATGGATGGTAGCCTTGTGATTATGGAAGGTAGACTGTTGTCGAGATTTTTGTTATTCCATTGGATGGTAGCCTATTCATTATGGAAGGAAGTCTGTTTGTAGAGATTATTGTTATTCCAATGGATGGTAACCTTATCATTATGGAAGGTAGTATTTTGTCGATATTTTTGTTACTCCAATGGATGATAGCCTTGTCATTATGGATAGTATTCTGTTGTTGAGATTTTTGTTACTCCAATGGATGGTAGACTTGTCATTATGGAAGGTAGTCTGTTGTCGAGAATTTTTTATTCCATTGGATGGTAGCCTTGTCATTATGGAAGGTAGTCTGTTTTTGAGATTTTCGTTATTCTAATGGATGGTAACCTTGTCATTATGAAAGGTAGTCTCTTGTCGAGATTATTGTTACTCCAATGGATGGTAGCTTTGTAAGTATTGAACGTAGTCGATTTTCGATATCTTTTTTACTCCAATAGATGGTAGCCTGGTCATTATGGAACATAGTCTGTAGTCGATATTTTTGTTACTCCAATGGATGGTAGCCTTGTCATTATGGAAGACAGTTTATTGTCGATATTTTTGTTACTCCAATGGATGGTAGCCTTATCATTATGGAAGGAAGTCTATTGTCGGATTTTTGTTATTCCAACGGATGGTAACCTTGTCATTATGGAAGGTAGTATTTTGTCTAGATTGTTGTTACTCCAATGGATGGTAGCCTTGTCATTATTGAAGGTAGTCTGTTGTCGATATCTTTGTTATTCCAATGGATGGTAGCCTTGTCTTTAGGGAAGGTAGTTTGTTCTTCATATTTTTTTTACACAATTGGATGGTAGCCTTGTGATTATGGAAGGTAGATTGTTGTCGATAATTTTGTTATTCCATTGGATGGTAGCCTTGTCATTATGGAAGGTAGTCTGTTGTCGAGATTTTTGTTATTCCATGGATGGTAGCCTTGTCATTATGGAAGGTAGTTTGTTGTCGATATTTTTGTTACTCCAATGGATGATAGGCTTGTCATTATGGAAGGTAGTCTGTTGTCGAGATTTTTGTTACTCCAATGGATGGTAGCCTTGTCCTTTTGGAAGGTAGTCTGTTGCAGAGATTTTGTTACTCCAAAGGATGGTAGCATTGTCATTATGGAACATAGTCTGTTGTCGATATTTTTCTTACTCCAATGGATGGTAGCCTTGTCATTATGGAAGGTAGTTTGTTTTCGATATTTTTGTTACTCCAATGGATGGTAGACTTGTCATTATGGAAGGTATTCTATTGTTTAGATTTTTGTTATTCCAATGGATGGTAACCTTGTCATTATGGAAGGTAGTCTATTGTCGAGATTTTTGTTATTCCAATGGATGGTAGCCTTCTCATTATGGAAGGTTGTTTTTGGAGAGATTTTTGTTACTACAAAGGATGGTAGCCTTGCCATTATGGATGGTAGTCTGTTGTCAAGATTTTTGTTTCCCCAATAAAGGGTAACCTTGTCATTATGGAAGGTAGTTTTTTATCGAGATTTTTGTTACTCCAATGGATGGTAGCCTTGTCAATATGGAAGGTAGTCTATTGTCGAGATTTTTGTTATTCCAATGAATGGTAGCCTTGTCATTATGGAAGGTAGTCTGTCGTTGAGATTTCTATTACTCCAATGGATTGTAGCCTTGTCATTTTGGAAGGTAGTTTGTTCTTCAGATTTTTGTTACTCCAATGGATGATAGACTTGTCATTATGTAAGGTAGTCTATTGTTCATATTTTTGTTACTTTAATGGATGGTAGCCTTGTCATTATGAAAGGTAGTCTATTGTCGAGATTTTTGTTATTCCAATGGATGGTAGCCTTTTCATTATGGAAGGTAGTTTGTCGTTGAGATTTCTGTTACTCCAATGGATTGTAGCCTTGTCATTATGGAAGGTAGTCTGTTGTTCAAATTTTTGTTACTCCAATGGATGGTAGCCTTGTCATTATGGAAGGTAGTCTGTTTTTTAGATTTTCGTTATTCCAATGGATGGTAACCTTGTCATTATGAAAAGTAGTATTTTGTCGAGATTTTTGTTACTCCAATGGATGGTAGCCTTGTCATTATTGAAGGTAGTCTATTGTCGATATCTTTGTTACTCCAATGGATGGTAGCCTGGTCATTATGGAACATAGTCTGTTGTCGATATTTTTGTTACTCCAATGGATGGTAGCCTTGTCATTATGGAAGATAGTTTGTTGTCGATATTTTTGTTACTCCAATGGATGGTAGCCTTATCATTATAGAAGGTAGTCTATTGTCGAGATTTTTGTTATTCCAATGAAAGGTAACCTTGTCATTATGGAAGGTAGTATTTTTTCTAGATTATTGTTACTCCAATGGATGGTAGCCTTGTCATTATTGAAGGTAGTCTGTTGTCGAGATTTTTGTTATTCTAATGGATGGTAGCCTTATCATTATGAAAGGTAGTCTGTCGTTGAGATTTCTGTTACTCCAATGGATTGTAGCCTTGTCATTTTGGAAGGTAGTTCGTTCTTCAGATTTTTGTTACTCCAATGGATGGTAGCCTTGTGATTATGGAAGGTAGATTGTTGTCGAGATTTTTGTTATTCCATTGAATGGTAGCCTTTTAATTATGGAAGGTAGTCTGTTTGTAGAGATTTTTGTTATTCCAATGGATGATAGCCTTGTCATTATGGAAGGTAGTCTGTTGTCGAGATTTTTGTTACTCAAATGGATGGTAGACTTGTCATTATGGAAGGTAGTCTGTTGTTTAGATTTTTGTTATTCCAATGGATGGTAACCTTGTCATTATGGAAGATAGTCTTTTGTCGAGATTTTTGTTACTCCAATGGATGGTAGCCTTGTCATTATTAAAGGTAGTCTGTTGTCGATATTTTTGTTATTCCAATGGATGGTAGCCTTCTCATTATGGAAGGTAGTTTTTGGCGAGATTTTTGTTACTCCAATGGATGGAAGCTTTGCCATTATGGACAGTAGTTTTTTGTCGTGATTTTTGTCACTCAAATGGATGGTAGCCTTGTCAATATGGAAGGTAGTCTATTGTCGAGATTTTTGTTATTCCAATAGATGATAGCCTTGTCATTATAGAAGGTAGTTTTTTATTGAGATTTTAATTACTCCAATGGATGGTAGCGTTGCCATTATGGAAGGTAGTTTGTTGTCGAGATTTCTGTTACCCTAATGGATGTAGACTTGTCATTATGGAAGGTAGTCTATTGTCGAGATTTTTGTTACTCCAATGAATGGTAGCCTTGTCATTATGGAAGGTAGTCTGTCGTTGAGATTTCTGTTACTCCAATGGATTGTAGCCTTGTCATTTTGGAAGGTAGTTCGTTCTTCAAATTTTTGTTACTCCGATGGATGGTAGCCTTGTGATTATGAAAGGTAGACTGTTCTCAAGATTTTTGTTATTCCATTGAATGGTAGCCTTTTCATTATGGAAGGTAGTCTGTTTGTAGAGATTTTTGTTATTCCAATGGATGATAGCCTGGTCATTATGGAAGGTAGTCTGTTGTCGAGATTTTGTTACTCCAAAGGATGGTAGCCTTGTCATTATGGAAGATATTCTTTTGTCGAGATTTTTGTTACTCCAATGGATGGTAGCCTTGTGATTATTAAAGGTAGTCTGTTGTCGATATTTTTGTTATTCCAATGGATGGTCGCCTTCTCATTATGGAAGGTAGTTTTTGGCGAGATTTTTGTTACTCCAATGGATGGAAGCTTTGCCATTATGGACGGTAGTTTTTTGTCTTGATTTTTGTTACTCAAATGGATGGTAGCCTTGTCAATATGGAAGGTAGTTTTTTGTCTTGATTTTATTTACTCAAATGGATGGTAGCCTTGTCAATATGGAAGGTAGTCTATTGTCGAGATTTTTGTTATTCCAATAGATCATAGCCTTGTCATTATGGAAGGTAGTTTTTTATTGAGATTTTAATTACTCCAATGGATGTTAGCGTTGCAATTATGGAAGGTAGTTTGTTGTCGAGATTTTTGTTACCCCAATGGATGTAGCCTTGTCATTATGGAAGGTAGTCTATTGTCGAGATTTTTGTTACTCCAATGAATGGTAGCCTTGTCATTATGGAAGGTAGTCTGTCGTTGAGATTTCTGTTACTCCAATGGATTGTAGCCTTGTCATTTTGGAAGGTAGTTCGTTCTTCAGATTTTTGTTATTCCAATGGATGCTAGCCTTGTGATTATGGAAGGTAGAGTGTTGTCGAGAATTTTGTTATTCCATTGAATGGTAGCCTTTTCATTATGGAAGGTAGTCTGTTTGTAGAGATTTTTGTTATTCCAATGGATGATAGCCTTGTCATTATGGAAGGTAGTTTGTCGTTGAGATTTTTGTACTCCAATGGATTGTAGCCTTGTCATTGTGGAAGGTAGTCTATTGTTCAGATTTTTTTTACTCCAATGGATGGTAACCTTGTCATTATGGAAGGTAGTCTGTTGTCGAGATTTGTGTTACTCCAATGGATGGTAGCCTTGTCATTATGAAAGGTAGTATGTCATTGAGATTTTTGTTACTCCAATGGATGGTAGCCTTGTCATTATGGAAGGTAGTCTATTGTCGAGATATTTGTTATTCCAATGGATTGTAGCCTTGTCATTATGGAAGGTAGTCTTTTGTCGAGATTTTTGTTACTCCAATGGATGGTAGCCTTGTCATTACGGAAGGTAGTCGGTCATTGAGATTTATGTTACTCCAATGGATGGTAGCCTTGTCATTATGGAAGGTAGTCTTTTGTTCAGATTTTTGATACTCCAATGGATGATAGCCTTGTCGTCATGGAAGGTAGTATGTTGTCGAGATTTATGATACTCCAATGGATGATAGCCTTGTCATTATGCAAGGTTGTCTGTTGTTAAGATTTTTGTTACTCCAATAGATGGTAGACTTGTCATTATTGAAGGTAGTCTGTTGTCGATATTTTTGTTATTCCAATGGATGGTAGCCTTCTCATTATGGAAGGTAGTTTTTGGCGAGATTTTTGTTACTCCAATGGATGGTAGCCTTGCCATTATGGACGGTAGTTTTTTGTCGTGATTTTTGTTAATCAAATGGATGGTAGCCTTGTCAATATGGAAAGTAGTCTATTGTTGAGATTTTTGTTATTCCAATAGATGATAGCCTTGTCATTATGGAAGGTAGTTTTTTATTGATATTTTAATTACTCCAATGGATGGTAGCGTTGTCATTATGGAAGGTAGTTTGTTGTCGTGATTTTTGTTACCCCAATGGATGTAGCCTTGTCATTATGGAAGGTAGTCTATTGTCGAGATTTTTGTTACTCCAATTAATGGTAGCCTTATCATTATGAAAGGTAGTCTGTCGTTGAGATTTCTGTTACTCCCATGGATTGTAGCCTTGTCATTTTGGAAGGTAGTTCGTTCTTCAGATTTTTGTTACTCCAATGGATGGTAGCCTTGTGATTATGGAAGGTAGATTGTTGTCGAGATTTTTGTTATTCCATTGAATGGTAGCCTTTTAATTATGGAAGGTAGTCTGTTTGTAGAGATTTTTGTTATTCCAATGGATGATAGCCTTGTCATTATGGAAGGTAGTCTGTTGTCGAGATTTTTGTTACTCAAATGGATGGTAGACTTGTCATTATGGAAGGTAGTTTGTTGTTTAGATTTTTGTTATTCCATTGGATGGTAACCTTGTCATTATGGAAGATAGTCTTTTGTCGAGATTTTTGTTACTCCAATGGATGGTAGCCTTGTCATTATTAAAGGTAGTCTGTTGTCGATATTTTTGTTATTCCAATGGATGGTAGCCTTCTCATTATGGAAGGTACTTTTTGGCGAGATTTTTGTTACTCCAATGGATGGAAGCTTTGCCATTATGGACGGTAGTTTTTTGTCGTGATTTTTGTCACTCAAATGGATGGTAGCCTTGTCAATATGGAAGGTAGTCTATTGTCGAGATTTTTGTTATTCCAATAGATGATAGCCTTGTCATTATGGAAGGTAGTTTTTTATTGAGATTTTAATTACTCCAATGGATGGTAGCGTTGCCATTATGGAAGGTAGTTTGTTGTCGAGATTTCTGTTACCCTAATGGATGTAGACTTGTCATTATGGAAGGTAGTCTATTGTCGAGATTTTTGTTACTCCAATGAATGGTAGCCTTGTCATTATGGAAGGTAGTGTGTCGTTGAGATTTCTGTTACTCCAATGGATTGTAGCCTTGTCATTTTGGAAGGTAGTTCGTTCTTCAGATTTTTGTTACTCCGATGGATGGTAGCCTTGTGATTATGGAAGGTGGACTGTTGTCGAGATTTTTGTTATTCCATTGAATGGTAGCCTTTTCATTATGGAAGGTAGTCTGTTTGTAGAGATTTTTGTTATTCCAATGGATGATAGCCTTGTCATTATGGAAGGTAGTCTGTTGTCGAGATTTTGTTACTCCAAAGGATGGTAGCCTTGTCATTATGGAAGATATTCTTTTGTCGAGATTTTTGTTACTCCAATGGATGGTAGCCTTGTGATTATTAAAGGTAGTCTGTTGTCGATATTTTTGTTATTCCAATGGATGGTCGCCTTCTCATTATGGAAGGTAGTTTTTGGCGAGATTTTTGTTACTCCAATGGATGGAAGCTTTGCCATTATGGACGGTAGTTTTTTGTCTTGATTTTTGTTACTCAAATGGATGGTAGCCTTGTCAATATGGAAGGTAGTTTTTTGTCTTGATTTTATTTACTCAAATGGATGGTAGCCTTGTCAATATGGAAGGTAGTCTATTGTCGAGATTTTTGTTATTCCAATAGATGATAGCCTTGTCATTATGGAAGGTAGTTTTTTATTGAGATTTTAATTACTCCAATGGATGTTAGCGTTGCAATTATGGAAGGTAGTTTGTTGTCGAGATTTTTGTTACCCCAATGGATGTAGCCTTGTCATTATGGAAGGTAGTCTATTGTCGAGATTTTTGTTACTCCAATGAATGGTAGCCTTGTCATTATGGAAGGTAGTCTGTCGTTGAGATTTCTGTTACTCCAATGGATTGTAGCCTTGTCATTTTGGAAGGTAGTTCGTTCTTCAGATTTTTGTTACTCCAATGGATGCTAGCCTTGTGATTATGGAAGGTAGAGTGTTGTCGAGAATTTTGTTATTCCATTGAATGGTAGCCTTTTCATTATGGAAGGTAGTCTGTTTGTAGAGATTTTTGTTATTCCAATGGATGGTAGCCTTGTCATTATGAAAGGTAGTATGTCGTTGAGATTTTTGTTACTCCAATGGATGGTAGCCTTGTCATTATGGAAGGTAGTCTATTGTCGAGATATTTGTTATTCCAATGGATTGTAGCCTTGTCATTATGGAAGGTAGTCTTTTGTCGAGATTTTTGTTACTCCAATGGATGGTAGTCGGTCATTGAGATTTATGTTACTCCAATGGATGGTAGCCTTGTCATTATGGAAGGTAGTCTTTTGTTCAGATTTTTGATACTCCAATGGATGATAGCCTTGTCGTCATGGAAGGTAGTCTGTTGTCGAGATTTATGATACTCTAATGGATGATAGCCTTGTCATTATGCAAGGTTGTCTGTTGTTAAGATTTTTGTTACTCCAATGGATGGTAGTCTTGTCATTATGGAAGGTAGCATATTATCGAGATTTTTGTTATTCCAATAGATGGTAGCCTTGTCATTATCGAAGGTAGTCGGTCGTTGAGATTTCTGTTACTCCAATGGATAGTAGCCTTGTCATTATGGAAGGTAGTCTGTTGTTCTGATTTTTGTTACTCCAATGGATGGTAACCTTGTCATTATGGAAGGTAGTCTGTTGTCAAGATTTGTGTTACTCCAATGTATGGTAGCCTTTTCATTATGGAAGGTAGTCTGTCGTTGATATTTTTTTTACTCCAATGGATGGTAGCCTTGTCATTATGGAAGGTAGTATGTCGTTGATATTTTTGTTACTCCAACGTATGTTAGCCTTGTCATTATGGAAGGTAGTCTATTGTCGAGATATTTGTTATTCCAATAGATTGTAGCCTTGTCATTATGGAAGGTAGTCTTTTCTCAAGATTTTTCTTACTCAAATGGATGGTAGCCTTGTTATTACGGAAGGTAGTCGGTCGTTGAGATTTCTGTTACTCCAATTGATGGTAGCCTTGTCATTATGGAAGGTAGTCTTTTGTTCAGATTTTTGTCACTCCAATGGATGATAGCCTTGTCATTATGGAAGGTAGTCTATTATCGAGATTTTTGATATTCTAATGGATGGTAGCCTTGTCATTATTGAAGGTAGTCAGTTATCGAGATTTATGATACTCCAATTGGATAATAGCCTTGTCATTATGGAAGGTAGTCTGTTGTTCAGATTTTTGTTACTCCAATGGATGGTAACCTTGTCATTATGGAAGGTAGTCTGTTGTCGAGATTTGTGTTACTCCAATGTATGGTAGCCTTGTCGTTATGAAAGGTAGTTTGTCATTGAGATTTTTGTTACTCCAATGGATGGTAGCCTTGTCATTATGGAAGGTAGTATGTTGTTGAGATTTTGTTACTCCAATGTATGGTAGCCTTCTCAATATGGACAGTAGTCTATTGTCGAGATTTTTGTTATTCCAATGGATGATAGCCTTGTCATTATGGAAGGTAGTTTTTTGTCGAGATTTTAATTACTCTAATGGATGGTAGCGTTGTCATTATGGAAGGTAGTTTGTTGTCGAGATTTTTGTTACCCCAATGGATGTAGCCTTGTCATTATGGAAGGTAGTATGTTGTCGAGATTTTTGTTACTCCAATGAATGGTATCCTTGTCATTATGGAAGGTAGTCTGTCGTTGAGATTTTTCTTACTCCAATGGATGGTAGCCTTGTCATTATGGAAGGTAGTCTGTTGTTTAGATTTTTGTTACTCCAATGGATGATAGCCTTGTCATTATAGAAGGTAGTCTATTGTCGATATTTTTGTTATTCTAATGGATGGTAGCCTTGTCATTATGGAAGGTAGTCTGTTGTCGAGATTTATGATACTCCAATGGATGATAGCCTTGTCATTATGCAAGGTAGTCTATTGTTCAGATTTTTGTTACTACAATGGATGGTAGCCTTGTCATTATGGAAGGTAGTCTGTTGTCGAGATTTTGTTACTCCAATGGATGGTAGCCTTGACATTATTGAAGGTAGTCGGTCGTTGAGATTTCTGTTACTCCAATGGATAGTAGCCTTGTCATTATGGAAGGTAGTCTGGTGTTCTAATTTTTGTTACTCCAATTGATGGTAACCTTGTCATTATGAAAGGTAGTCTGATTTAAAGATTTGTGTTACTCCAATGTATGGTAGCCTTGTCATTATGGAAGGTAGTCTGTCGTTGATACTTTTGTTACTCCAATGGATGGTATCCTTGTTACTATGGAAGGTAGTATGTCGTTGAGATTTTTGTTACTCCAATGGATGTTAGCCTTGCAATTATGGAAGGTAGTCTATTGTCGAGATATTTGTTATTCCAATAGATTGTAGCCTTGTCATTATGGAAGGTAGTCTTTTGTCGAGATTTTTGTTACTCCAATGGATGGTAGCCTTGTCATTATGGAAGGTAATCGGTCGTTGAGATTTCTGTTACTCCAATGGATGGTAGCCTTGTCATTATGGAAGGTAGTCTTTTGTTCAGATTTTTGTTACTCCAATGGATGATAGCCTTGTCATTATGGAAGGTAGTCTATTATCGAGATTTTTGTTACTCCAATAGATGTTAGCCTTGTCATTATGGAAGGTAGTCTATTGTCGAGATATTTGTTATTCCAATAGATTGTAGCCTTGTCATTATGGAAGGTAGTCTTTTGTCGAGATTTTTTTTACTCCAATGGATGGTAGCCTTGTCATTACGGAAGGTAGTCGGTCGTTGAGATTTATGTTACTCCAATGGGTGATAGCCTTGTCATTATGGAAGGTAGTCTTTTGTTCAGATTTTTGATACTCCAATGGATTATAGCCTTGTCATAATGGAAGGTAGTCTATTGTCGAGATTTTTGTTATTCCAATGGATGGTAGCCTTGTCGTCATGGAAGGTAGTCTGTTGTCGAGATTTATGATACTCCAATGGATGATAGCCTTGTCATTATGCAAGGTTGTCTGTTGTTAAGATTTTTGTTACACCAATGGATGGTAGTCTTGTCATTATGGAAGGTAGTCTATTATCGATATTTTTGTTATTCTAATAGATTTTAGCCTTGTCATTATTGAAGTTACTCGGTCGTTGAGATTTCTGTTACTCCAATGGATAGTAGCCTTGTCATTATGGAAGGTAGTCTGTTGTTCTGATTTTTGTTACTCCAATGGATGGTAAACTTGTCATTATGGAAGGTAGTCTGTTGTCAAGATTTGTGTTACTCCGATGTATGGTAGCCTTTTCATTATGGAAGGTAGTCTGTCGTTGATATTTTTGTTACTCCAATGGATGGTAGCATTGTCATTATGGAAGGTAGTATGTCGTTGATATTTTTGTTACTCCAACATATGTTAGCCTTGTCATTATGGAAGGTAGTTCATTGTCGAGATATTTGTTATTCCAATAGATTGTAGCCTTGTCATTATGGAAGGTAGTCTTTTCTGGAGATTTTTGTTACTCAAATGGATGGTAGCCTTGTCATTACGGAAGGTAGTCGGTCGTAGAGATTTCTGTTACTCCAATGGATGGTAGCCTTGTCATTATGGAAGGTAGTCTTTTGTTCAGATTTTTGTCACTCCAATGGATGATAGCCTTGTCATTATGGAAGGTAGTCTATTATCGAGATTTTTGATATTCTAATGGATGGTAGCCTTGTCATTATGGAAGGTAGTCAGTTATCGAGATTTATGATACTCCAATGGATGATAGCCTTGTCATTATGCAAGGTAGTCTGTTGTTCAGATTTTTGTTACTCCAATGGATGGTAGCCTTTTCATTATGGAAGGTAGTCTATTGTTGAGTTTTTTGTTATTCCAATGGATGGTAGCCTTGTCATTATCTAAGGTAGTCGGTCATTGATATTTCTGTTACTCCAATGGATAATAGCCTTGTCATTATGGAAGGTAGTCTGTTGTTCAGATTTGTCTTACTCCAATGGATGGTAACCTTGTCATTATGGAAGGTAGTTTGTTGTCGAGATTTGTGTTACTCCAATGTATGGTAGCCTTGTCGTTATGGAAGGTAGTCTGTCATTGAGATTTTTGTTACTCCAATGGATGGTAACCTTGTCATTATGGAAGGTAGTATGTTGTTGAGATTTTTGTTACTCCAATGTATGGTAGCCTTGTCAATATGGACAGTAGTCTATTGTCGAGATTTTTGTTATTCCAATGGATGATAGCCTTGTCATTATGGAAAGTAGTTTTTTGTCGAGATTTTAATTACTCCAATGGACGGTAGCGTTGTCATTATGGAAGGTAGTTTGTTGTCAAGATTTTTGTTACCCAAATGGATGTAGCCTTGTTATTATGGAAGGTAGTATGTTGTCGAGATTTTTGTTACTCCAATGAATGGTATCCTTGTCATTATGGAAGGTAGTCTGTCGTTGAGATTTTTGTTACTCCAATGGATGGTAGCCTTGTCATTATGGAAGGTAGTCTCTTGTTTAGATTTTTGTTACTCCAATGGATGATAGCCTTGTCATTATGGAAGGTAGTCTATTGTCGATATTTTTGTTATTCCAATGGATGGTAGCCTTGTCATTATGGAAGGTAGTTTGTTGTCGAGATTTATGATACTCCAATGGATGATAGCCTTGTCATTATGCAAGGTAGTCTATTGTTCAGATTTTTGTTACTACAATGGATGGTAGCATTGTCATTATGGAAGGTAGTCTATTGTTGAGATTTTGTTACTCCAATGGATGGTAGCCTTGTCATTATTAAAGGTAGTCGGTCGTTGAGATTTCTGTTACTCCATTGGATAGTAGCCTTGTCATTATGGAAGGTAGTCTGGTGTTCTGATTTTTTTTACTCCAATTGATGGTAACCTTGTCATTACGAAAGGTAGTTTGTTTTAAAGATTTGTGTTACTCCAATGTATGGTAGCCTTGTCATTATGGAAGGTAGTCTGTCGTTGATATTTTTGTTACTCCAATGGATGGTAGCCTTGTGATTATGGAAGGTAGTCTATTGTCGAGATATTTGTTATTCCAATAGATTGTAGCCTTGTCATTATGGAAGGTAGTCTTTTGTCGAGATTTTTGTTACTCCAATGGATGGTAGCCTTGTCATTATGGAAGGTAGTCGGTCGTTGAGATTTCTGTAACTCCAATGGATGGTAGCCTTGTCATTATGGAAGGTAGTCTTTTGTTCAGATTTTTGTTACTCCATTGGATGATAGCCTTGTCATTATGGAAGGTAGTCTATTGTCGAGATTTTTGTTATTCCAATGGATGGTAGGCTTGTCATTATGGAAGGTAGTCTGTTGTCGAGATTTATGATACTCCAATGGATGATAGCCTTGTCATTATGCAAGGTAGTCTGTTGTTCATATTTTTTTTACTCCAACGGATGGTAGCCTTTTCATTATGGAAGGTAGTCTATTGTTTAGTTTTTGGTTATTCCAATGGATGGTAGCCTTGTCATTATCGAAGGTAGTCGGTCGTTGAGATTTCGGTTACTCCAATGGATAGTAGCCTTGTCATTATGGAAGGTAGTTTGTTGTTCTGATTTTTGTTACTCCAATGGATTGTAAACTTGTCATTATGGAAGGTAGTCTGTTGTCAAGATTTGTGTTACTCCAATGTATGGTAGCCTTGTCATTATGGAAGGTAGTCTGTCATTGATATTTTTGTTACTCCAATGGATGGTAGACTTGTCATTATGGAATGTAGTATGTCGTTGAGATTTTTGTTACTCCAATGTATGGTAGCCTTGTCAATATGGAAGGTAGTCTATTGTCAATATTTTTGTTATTCCAATGGATGATTGCCTTGTCATTATGGAAGGTATTCTTTGTCGAGATTTTGTTTCTCCAATGGATGGTAGCCTTGTCATTATGGAAGTTAGTCTGTTGTCGATATTTTTGTTACTCCAATGAATGGTATCCTTGTCATGATGGAAGGTAGTCTGTCGTTGAGATTTTGTTACTCCAATGGATTGTAGCCTTGTCATTATGGAAGGTAGTATGTCGTTGAGATTTTTGTTACTCCAATGGATGGTAGCCTTGTCATTATGAAAGGTAGTATGTCGTTGAGATTTTTGTTACTCCAATGGATGGTAGCCTTGTCATTATGGAAGGTAGTCTATTGTCGAGATATTTGTTATTCCAATGGATTGTAGCCTTGTCATTATGGAAGGTAGTCTTTTGTCGAGATTTTTGTTACTCCAATGGATGGTACCCTTGTCATTACGGAAGGTAGTCAGTCGTTGAGATTTCTGTTACTCCAGAGGATGGTAGTGTTGTCAATATGGAAGGTAGTATGTTGTTCAGATTTTTGTTACTCCAATGGATGATAGCCTTGTCATTATGGAAGGTAGTCTATTGTCGAGATTTTTGTTATTCCAATGGATGGTAGCCCTGTCATTATGGAAGGTAGTATTTTGTCGAGATTTATGATACTCCAATGGATGTTAGACTTATCATTATGCAAGGTAGTCTGTTGTTCAGATTTTTATTACTCCAATGGATGGTAGTCTTGTCATTATGGAAGGTAGTCTATTGTCGAGATTTTTGTTATTCCAATGGATGGTAGCCTTGTCATTATTGAAGGTAGTCGGTCGTTGAGATTTCCTATTACTCCAATGGATAGTAGCCTTGTCATTATGGAAGGTAGTTTGTTGTTCAGATTTTTGTTACTCCAATGGATGGTAACCTTGTCATTATGGAAGGTAGTCTATTGTCGATATTTTTGTTACTCCAATGTATGGTAACTTTGTCATTATGGAAGGTAGTGTGTCGTTGATATTTTTGTTACTCCAATGGATGGTAGCCTTGTCATTATGGAAGGTAGTATGTCGTTGAGATTTTTGTTACTCCAATGGATGGTAGCCTTGTCATTATGGAAGGTAGTCTATTGTCGAGATATTTGTTATTCCAATGGATTGTAGCCTTGTCATTATGGAAGGTAGACTTTTGTCGAGATTTTTGTTACTCTAATGGATGGTACCCTTGTCATTACGGAAGGTAGTCAGTCGTTGAGATTTCTGTTACTCCAGCGGATGGTAGCCTTGTCAATATGGAAGGTAGTATGTTGTTCAGATTTTTGTTACTCCAATGGATGTTAGCCTTGTCATTGTGGAAGGTAGTCTATTGTCGAGATATTTGTTATTCCAATGGATTGTAGCCTTGTCAATATGGAAGGTAGTCTTTTGTAGAGATTTTTATTACTCCAATGGATGCTAGCCTTGTCATTACAGAAGGTATTCGGTCGTTGAGATTTTTGTTACTGCAATGGATGGTAGCCTTGTCTTTATGGAAGGTAGTCTTTTGTTCAGATTTTTGTTACTCCAATGGATGGTAGCCTTTTCATTATAGAAGGTAGTCTATTGTTGAGTTTTTTTGTTATTCCAATGGATGGTAGCCTTGTCATTATTGAAGGTAGTCAGTCGTTGCGATTTCTGTTACTCCAATGGATAGTAGCCTTGTCATTATGGGAGGTAGTCTGTTGTTCTGAATTTTATTACTCAAATGGATGGTAACTTTTTCATTATGGAAGGTAGTCTGTTGTCGAGATTTGTGTTACTCCAATGTATAGTAGCCTTGTCGTTTTGGAAGGTAGTCTGTCATTGAGATTTTTGTTACTCCAATTGATGGTAGCCTTGTCATTATGGAAGGTAGTATGTCGTTGAGATTTTTGTTACTCCAATGGATGGTAGCCTTGTCAATATGGAAGGTAGTCTATTGTCGAGATTTTTGTTATTACAATGGATGATAGCCTTGTCATTATGGAAGGTAGTTTTTTGTCGAGATTTTAATTACTCCAATGGATGGTAGCGTTGTCATTATGCAAGGTAGTCTATTGTCGAGATTTTTGTTACCCCAATGGATGTAGCCTTGTCATTATGGAAGGTAGTCTGTTCTCGAGATTTTTGTTACTCCAATGAATGGTATCCTTGTCATTATGGAAGGTAGTCTGTCGTTGAGATTTCTGTTACTCCAATGGATTATAGCCTTGTCATTTTGGAAGGTAGTTTGTTCTTCAGATTTTTGTTATCCAATGGATGGTAGCCTTGTGATTATGGAAGGTATACTGTTGTCGAGATTTTTGTTATTCCATTGGATGGTAGCCTTTTCATTATGGAAGGTAGTCTGTTTGTACAGATTTTTGATATTCCAATGGATGGTAACCTTATCATTATGGAAGGTAGTATTTTGTCGAGATTTTTGTTACTCCAATGGATAATAGCCTTGTCGTTATGAATGGTAGTCTGTTGTCGAGATTTTTGTTACTCCAATGGATGGTAGCCTTGTCATTATGGAAGGTAGTCTGTTGTCCAGATTTTGTTTCTCCAATGGTTGGTAGCCTTGTCATTATGGAACATAGTCTGTTGTCGATATTTTTGTTACTCCAATGGATGGTAGCCTTGTCATTATGGAAGGTAGTCTGTTGTCGAGATTTTTATTACTCGAATGGATGGTAGCCTTGTCATTATGGAAGTAGTCTGTTGTTCATATTTCAATTACTTCAATGGATGGTAGCCTTGTCATTATGGAAGGTAGTTTATTGTCGAGATTTTTGATACTCCAATGGATTGTAGCCTTGTCATTATAGAAGGTAGTATGTCGTTGAGATTTTTGTTACTCCAATGGATGGTAGCCTTGTCATTATGAAAGGTAGTATGTCGTTGAGATTTTTGTTACACCAATGGATGGTAGCCTTGTCATTATGGAAGGTAGTCTATTGTCGAGATATTTGTTATTCCAATGGATTGTAGCCTTGTCATTATGGAAGGTAGTCTTTTGTTGAGATTTTTGTTACTCCAACGGATGGTACCCTTGTCATTACGGAAGGTAGTCAGTCGTTGAGATTTCTGTTACTCCAGCGGATGGTAGCCTTGTCAATATGGAAGGTAGTATGTTGTTCAGATTTTTGTTACTCCAATGGATGATAGCCTTGTCATTATGGAAGGTAGTCTATTGTCGAGATTTTTGTTATTCCAATGGATGGTAGCCCTGTCATTATATAAGGTAGTTTGTTGTCGAGATTTATGATACTCCAATGGATGATAGCCTTGTCATTATCCAAGGTAGTCTGTTGTTCAAATTTTTATTACTCCAATGGATGGTAGTCTTGCCATTATGGAAGGTAGTCTATTGTCGAGATTTTTGTTATTCCAATGGATGGTAGCCTTGTCATTATTGAAGGTAGTCGGTCGTTGAGATGTCTATTACTCCAATGGATAGTAGCCTTGTCATTATGGAAGGTAGTCTGTTGTTCAGATTTTTGTTACTCCAATGGATGGTAACCTTGTCATTATGGAAGGTAGTCTATTGTCGAGATTTTTGTTACTCCAATGTATGGTAACCTTGTCATTATGGAAGGTAGTTTGTCGTTGATATTTTTGTTACTCAAATGGATGGTAGCCTTGTCATCATGGAAGGTAGTATGTCATTGAGATTTTTGTTACTCCAATGGATGGTAGCCTTGTCAATATGGAAGGTAGTCTATTGTCGAGATTTTTGTTATTCCAATGGATGATAGCCTTGTCATTATGGAAGGTAGTTTTTTGTCGAGATTTTAATTACTCCAATGGATGGTAGCGTTGTCATTATGGAAGGTAGTCTGTTGTCGAGATTTTTGTTACCCCAATGGATGTAGCCTTGTCATTATGGAAGGTAGTCTGTTGTCGAGATTTTTGTTACTCCAATGAATGGTATCCTTGTCATTATGGAAGGTAGTCTGTCGTTGAGATTTCTGTTACTCCAATGGATTATAGCCTTGTCATTTTGGAAGGTAGTTTGTTCTTCAGATTTTTGTTATCCAATGGATGGTAGCCTTGTGATTATGGAAGGTAGACTGTTGTTGAGATTTTTGTTATTCCATTGGATGGTAGCCTTTTCATTATGGAAGGTAGTCTGTTTGTACAGATTTTTGAAATTCCAATGGATGGTAACCTTATCATTATGGAAGGTAGTATTTTGTCGAGATTTTTGTTACTCCAATGGATGATAGCCTTGTCATTATGGATGGTAGTCTGTTGTCGAGATTCTTGTTACTCCAATGGATGGTAGCCTTGTCATTATGGAAGGTAGTCTGTTGTCGAGATTTTGTTTCTCCATTGGATGGTAGCCTTGTCATTATGGAACATAGTATGTTGTCAATATTTTTGTTACTCCAATGGATGGTAGCCTTGTCATTATGGAAGGTAGTCTGTTGTCGAGATTTTTATTACTCGAATGGATGGTAGCCTTGTCATTATGGAAGTAGTCTGTTGTTCATATTTCAATTACTCCAATGGATGGTAGCCTTGTTATTATGGAAGGTAGTTTATTGCCGAGATTTTTGATACTCCAATGGATTGTAGCCTTGTCATTATGGAAGGTAGTATGTCGTTGAGATTTTTGTTACTCCAATGGATTGTAGCCTTGTCATTATGAAAGGTAGTAAGTCGTTGAGATTTTTGTTACTCCAATGGATGGTAGCCTTGTCATTATGGAAGGTAGTCTATTGTCGAGATATTTGTTATTCCAATGGATTGTAACCTTGTCATTATGGAAGGTAGTCTTTTGTCGATATTTTTGTTACTCCAATGGATGGTACCCTTGTTATTACGGAAGGTAGTCAGTCGTTGAGATTTCTGTTACTCCAACGGATGGTAGCCTTGTCAATATGGAAGGTAGTATGTTGTTCAGATTTTTGTTACTCCAATGGATGATAGCCTTGTCATTATGGAAGGTAGTCTATTGTCGAGATTTTTGTTATTCCAATGGATGGTAGCCCTGTCATTATGGAAGGTAGTTTGTTGTCGAGATTTATGATACTCCAATGGATGATAGCCTTGTCATTATGCAAGGTAGTCTATTGTTCAGATTTTTATTACTCCAATGGATGATATTCTTGTCAATATGGAAGGTAGTCTATTGTCGAGATTTTTGTTATTCCAATGGATGGTAGCCTTGTCATTATTGAAGGTAGTCGGTCGTTGAGATTTCTATTACTCCAATGGATAGTAGCCTTGTCATTATGGAAGTTAGTCTGTTGTTCAGATTTTTGTTACTCCAATGGATGGTAACCTTGTCATTATGGAAGGTAATCTGTTGTTCAGATTTTTGTTACTCCAATGGATGGTAACCTTGTCATTATGGAAGGTAGTCTATTGTCGAGATTTTTGTTACTCCAATATATGGTAACCTTGTCATTATGGAAGGTAGTCTGTCGTTGATATTTTTGTTACTCCAATGGATGGTAGCCTTGTCATTATGGAAGGTAGTATGTCGTTGAGATTTTTGTTACTCCAATGGATGGTAGCCTTGTCAATATGGAAGGTAGTCTATTGTCGAGATTTTTGTTATTCCAATGGATGATAGCCTTGTCATTATGGAAGGTAGTTTTTTGTCGAGATTTTAATTACTCCAATGGATGGTAGCGTTGTCATTATGGAAGGTAGTCTGTTATCGAGATTTTTGTTACCCCAATGGATGTAGCCTTGTCATTATGGAAGGTAGTCTATTGTCAAGATTTTTGTTACTCCAATGAATGGTATCCTTGTCATTATGGAAGGTAGTCTGTCGTTGAGATTTCTGTTACTCCAATGGATTATAGCCTTGTCATTTTGGAAGGTAGTTTGTTCTTCAGATTTTTGTTATCCAATGGATGGTAGCCTTGTGATTATGGAAGGTAGACTGTTGTTGAGATTTTTGTTATTCCATTGGATGGTAGCCTTTTCATTATGGAAGGTAGTCTGTTTGTACAGATTTTTGAAATTCCAATGGATGGTAACCTTATCATTATGGAAGGTAGTATTTTGTCGAGATTTTTGTTACTCCAATGGATGATAGCCTTGTCATTATGGATGGTAGTCTGTTGTCGAGATTTTTGTTACTCCAATGGATGGTAGCCTTGTCATTAGGGAAGGTAGTCTGTTGTCGAGATTTTGTTTCTCCAATGGATGGTAGCCTTGTCATTATGGAACATAGTCTGTTGTCAATATTTTTGTTACTCCAATGGATGCTAGCCTTGTCATTATGGAAGGTAGTCTGTTGTCGAGATTTTTATTACTCGAATGGATGGTAGCCTTGTCATTATGGAAGTAGTCTGTTGTTCATATTTCAATTACTCCAATGGATGGTAGCCTTGTCATTATGGAAGGTAGTTTATTGCCGAGATTTTTGATACTCCAATGGATTGTAGCCTTGTCATTATGGAAGGTAGTATGTCGTTGAGATTTTTGTTACTCCAATGGATTGTAGCCTTGTCATTATGAAAGGTAGTAAGTCGTTGAGATTTTTGTTACTCCAATGGATGGTAGCCTTGTCATTATGGAAGGTAGTCTATTGTCGAGATATTTGTTATTCCAATGGATTGTAACCTTGTCATTATGGAAGGTAGTCTTTTGTCGATATTTTTGTTACTCCAATGGATGGTACCCTTGTTATTACGGAAGGTAGTCAGTCGTTGAGATTTCTGTTACTCCAGCGGATGGTAGCCTTGTCAATATGGAAGGTAGTATGTTGTTCAGATTTTTGTTACTCCAATGGATGATAGCCTTGTCATTATGGAAGGTAGTCTATTGTCGAGATTTTTGTTATTCCAATGGATGGTAGCCCTGTCATTATGGAAGGTAGTTTGTTGTCGAGATTTATGATACTCCAATGGATGATAGCCTTGTCATTATGCAAGGTAGTCTATTGTTCAGATTTTTATTACTCCAATGGATGATAGTCTTGTCATTATGGAAGGTAGTCTATTGTCGAGATTTTTGTTATTCCAATGGATGGTAGCCTTGTCATTATTGAAGGTAGTCGGTCGTTGAGATTTCTATTACTCCAATGGATAGTAGCCTTGTCATTATGGAAGGTAGTCTGTTGTTCAGATTTTTGTTACTCCAATGGATGGTAACCTTGTCATTATGGAAGGTAGTCTATTGTCGAGATTTTTGTTACTCCAATGTATGGTAACCTTGTCATTATGGAAGGTAGTCTGTCGTTGATATTTTTGTTACTCCAATGGATGGTAGCCTTGTCATTATGGAAGGTAGTATGTCGTTGAGATTTTTGTTACTCCAATGGATTGTAGCCTTGTCAATATGGAAGGTAGTCTATTGTCGAGATTTTTGTTATTCCAATGGATGATAGCCTTGTCATTATGGAAGGTAGTTTTTTGTCGAGATTTTAATTACTCCAATGGATGGTAGCGTTGTCATTATGGAAGGTAGTCTGTTGTCGAGATTTTTGTTACCCCAATGGATGTAGCCTTGTCATTATGGAAGGTAGTCTGTTGTCGAGATTTTTGTTACTCCAATGAATGGTATCCTTGTCATTATGAAAGGTAGTCTGTCGTTGAGATTTCTGTTACTCCAATGGATGATAGTTTTGTCATTATGGAAGGTAGTCTGTTGTCGAGATTTTTATTACTCGAATGGATGGTAGCCTTGTCATTATGGAAGTAGTCTGTTGTTCATATTTCAATTACTCCAATGGATGGTAGCCTTGTCATTATGGAAGGTAGTTTATTGCCGAGATTTTTTATACTCCAATGGATTGTAGCCTTGTCATTATGGAAGGTAGTATGTCGTTGAGATTTTTGTTACTCCAATGGATTGTAGCCTTGTCATTATGAAAGGTAGTAAGTCATTGAGATTTTTGTTACTCCAATGGATTGTAGCCTTGTCATTATGGAAGGTAGTCTATTGTCGAGATATTTGTTATTCCAATGGATTATAACCTTGTAATTATGGAAGGTAGTCTTTTATCGATAGTTATGTTACTCCAATGTATGGTAACCTTGTCATTATGGAAGGTAGTCTGTCGTTGATATTTTTGTTACTCCAATGGATGGTAGCCTTGGCATTATGGAAGGTAGTATGTCGTTGAGATTTTTGTTACTCCAATGGATTGTAGCCTTGTCAATATGGAAGGTAGTCTATTGTCGAGATTTTTGTTATTCCAATGGATGATAGCCTTGTCATTATGGAAGTTAGTTTTTTGTCGAGATTTTAATTACTCCAATGGATGGTAGCGTTGTCATTATGGAAGGTAGTCTGTTGTCGAGATTTTTGTTACCCCAATGGATGTAGCCTTGTCATTATGGAAGGTAGTCTGTTGTCGAGATTTTTGTTACTCCAATGAATGGTATCCTTGTCATTATGAAAGGTAGTCTGTCGTTGAGATTTTTGTTACTCCAATGGATTATAGCCTTGTCATTTTGGAAGGTAGTTTGTTCTTCAGATTTTTGTTATCCAATGGATGGCAGCCTTGTGATTATGGAAGGTAGACTGTTGTTGAGATTTTTGTTATTCCATTGGATGGTAGCCTTTTCATTATGGAAGGTAGTCTGTTTGTACAGATTTTTGTAATTCCAATGGATGGTAACCTTATCATTATAGAAGGTAGTATTTTGTCGAGATTTTTGTTACTCCAATGGATGATAGCCTTGTCATTATGGATGGTATTCTGTTGTCGAGTCTTTTGTTACTCCAATGGATGGTAGCCTTGTTATTATGGAAGGTAGTCTGTTGTCGAGATTTTGTTTCTCCAATGGATGGTAGCCTTGTCATTATGGAACATAGTCTGTTGTCAATATTTTTGTTACTCCAATGGATGGTAGCCTTGTCATTATGGAAGGTAGTCTCTTGTCGTGATTTTTATTACTCGAATGGATGGTAGCCTTGTCATTATGGAAGGTAGTCTTTTGTCGATATTTTTGTTACTCCATTGGATGGTAGCCTTGTCATTACGGAAGGTAGTCGGTCGTTGAGATTTCTGTTACTCCAATGGATGGTAGCCTTATCATTATGGAAGGTAGACTTTTATCAGATGTTTGTTACTCCAATGGATTATATCCTTGTCATTATGGAAGGTAGTCTATTATAGAGATTTTTGTTATTCCAATGGAAGGTAGCCATGTCATTATGGAAGGTAGTCTGTTGTCGAGTTTTTAGATACTCCAATGGATGATAGCCTTGTCATCATGCAAGGTAGTCTGTTGTTCAGATTTTTGTAACTCCTATAATTGGTAGCCTTTTCATTATGGAAGGTAGCCTATTGTTGATTTTTTTGTTATTCCAATGGATGGTAGCCTTGTCATTATCGAAGGTAGTCGAGCGTAGAGATTTCTGTTACTCCAATGGATAGTAGCCTTGTCATTATGGAAGGTAGTTTGTTGTTCTGATTTTTGTTACTCCAATGGATGGTAATCTTGTCATTATGGAAGGTAGTTTGTTGTCGAGATTTGTGTTACTCCAATGTATGGTAGCCTTGTCATTATGGAAGGTAGTTTGTCGTTGATATTTTTGTTACTCCAATGGATGGTAGCCTTGTCATTAAGGAAGGTAGTATGTCATTGAGATTTTTGTTACTCCCATGGATGGTAGCCTTCTAAATATGGAAGGTAGTCTATTGTCGAGATTTTTGTTATTCCAATGGATGATAGCCTTCGCATTATGGAAGGTAGTTTTTTGTCGAGATTTTAATTACTCCAATGTATGATAGCCTTGTCATTATGGAAGGTAGTCTGTTGTCGAGATTTTTGTTACCCTAATGGATATAGCCTTGTCATTATGGAAGGTAGTCTGTTGTCATGATTTTTGTTACTCCAATGAATGGTATCCTTGTCATTATGGAAGGTAGTATGTCGTTGAGATTTCTGTTACTCCAATGGATTGTAGCCTTGTCATTTTGGATGGTAGTTTGTTCTTCAAAATTTTGTTACTCAAATGGATTGTAGCCTTGTGATTATGGAAGGTAGACTATTGTCGAGATTTTTTTTATTCCATTGGATGGTAGCCTTTTCATTAGGGAAGGTGGTCTGTTTGTACAGATTTTTGTTATTCCAATGGATGGTAACCTTATCATTATGGAAGGTAGTATTTTGTCGAGATTTTTGTTACTCCAATATGATAGCCTTGTCATTATGGATGGTAGTCTGTTGTCGAGATTTTTGTTACTCCAATGGATGGTAGCCTTGTCATTATGGAAGCTAGTCTGTTGTCGAGATTTTGTTACTCTAATGGATGGTAGCCTTGTCATTATGGAACATAGTCTGTTGTCCATATTTTTGTTACTCCTATGGATGGTAGCCTTGTCATTATGGATGGTAGTCTGTTGTCGAGATTTTTATTACTCGAATGAATGGTAGCCTTGTCAATATGGAAGTAGTTTGTTGTTCATATTTCAATTACTCCAATGCATGGTAGCCTTGTCATTACGGAAGGTAGTTTATTGTCGAGATTTTTGATACTCCAATGGATGGTAGCCTTGTAATTATGGAAGGTAGTATGTTGTCGAGATTTTTGTTACTCCAATGGATGTTAGCCTTGTCATTATGGAAGGTAGTCTGTCATTGAGATTTTTGATACACCAATGGATTGTAGCCTTGGCATTATGGAATGTAGTCTGTTGTTCAGATTTTTGTTACTCCAACGGATGGTAGCCTTGTCATTATGGAAGGTAGTCTGTTGTCAAGAATTTTTTATTCCATTGGATGGTAGCCTTCTTATTATGGAAGGTAGTCTGTTTTTGAGATATTCATTATTCCAATGGATGGTAACCTTGTCATTATGAAAGGTAGTCTTTCGTCGATATTTTTGTTACTCCAATGGATGGTAGCCTTATCATTATTGAAGGTAGTCTATTGTCTATATCTTTGTTACTCCAATGGATGGTAGCCTTGTCATAGTGGAAGGTAGTCTTTTGTCGAGATTTTTGTTACCCAAATGGATGGTAGCCTTGTAATTATGGAAGTTAGTCTATTGTAGAGATTTTTGTTACTCCAAAGGATGGTAGCCTTTTCATTATGGAAGGTAGTATGTCATTGAGATTTCTGTTACTCTAATGGATTGTAGCCTTGAAATTATGGAAGGTTGTTTATTGTTCAGATTTTTGTTACTCCA
This sequence comes from Vicia faba, assembly GCA_948472305.1. Classification (NCBI taxonomy): domain Eukaryota; kingdom Viridiplantae; phylum Streptophyta; class Magnoliopsida; order Fabales; family Fabaceae; genus Vicia; species Vicia faba. The sequence continues at coordinate 562,036,723 of OX451739.1, forward strand.
ATGGATGCTAGCCTTGTCATTATGGAAGGTAGTCTATTGTCGAGATTTTGTTATTCCATTGAATGGTAACCTTTTCATTATGGAAGGTAGTCTTTTGTGTAGATTGTTGTTACTCCAAAGGATGGTAGCCTTGCCATTATTGAAGGTAGTTTGTTGTCGATATCTTTGTTACTCAAAAGGATGATAGCCTTGTCATTATGCAAGGTAGTCTATAGTCGAGATTTTTGTTATTCCAATGGATGGTAGCCTTGTCATTATTGAAGGTAGTCGGTCGTTGAGATTTCTATTACTCCAATAGATAGTAGCCTTGTCATTATGGAAGGTAGTCTATTGTCGAGATTTTTATTACTCCAATGTATGGTAACCTTGTCATTATGGAAGGTAGTTTGTCATTGATATTTTTGTTACTCCAATGGATGGTAGCCTTGTCATTATGGAAGGTAGTATGTCGTTGAGATTTTTGTTACTCCAATGGATGGTAGCCTTGTCATTATGGAAGGTAGTTTATTGTCGAGATATTTGTTATTCCAATGGATGGTACCCTTGTCATTACGGAATGTAGTCAATCATTGAGATTTCTGTTACTCCAGCGAATGGTAGCCTTGTCAATATGGAAGGTAGTCTGTTGTCGAGATTTTTGTTACTCCAATGAATGGTATCTTTGTCATTATGGAAGGTAGTCTATTGTCGAGATTTTTGTTATTCCAATGGATGGTAGCCCTGTCATTATGGAAGGTAGTTTGTTGTCGAGATTTATGATACTCCAATGGATGATAGCCTTGTCATTATGCAAGGTAGTTTGTTGTTCATATTTTTATTACTCCAATGGATGGTAGTCTTGTCATTATGGAAGGTAGTCTATTGTCGAGATTTTTTTTATTCCAATGGATGGTAGCCTTGTCATTATTGAAGGTAGTCGGTCGTTGAGATTTCTATTACTCCAATGGATAGTAGCCTTGTCATTATGGAAGGTAGTCTGTTGTTCAGATTTTTGTTACTCCAATGGATGGTAACCTTGTCATTATGGAAGGTAGTCTATTGTCGAGATTTTTATTACTCCAATGTATAATAACCTTGTCATTATGGAAGGTAGTCTGTCGTTGATATTTTTGTTACTCCAATGGATGGTAGCCTTGTCATTATGGAAGGTAGTATGTCGTTGAGATTTCTGTTACTCCAATGAATTGTAGCCTTGAAATTATGGAAGGTTGTTTATTGTTCAGATTTTTGTTACTCCAATGGATGCTAGCCTTGTCATTGTGGAAGGTAGTCTATTGTCGAGATTTTGTTATTCCAATGGATGGTAACCTTGTCATTATGGAAGGTAGTCTTTTGTGTAGATTGTTGTTACTCCAATGGATGGTAGCCTTGCCATTATTGAAGGTAGTCTGTTGTCGATATCTTTGTTACTCAAAAAGATGATAGCCTTGTCATTATGCAAGGTAGTCTATTGTCGAGATTTTTGTTATTCCAATGGATGGTAGCCTTGTCATTATTGAAGGTAGTCGGTCATTGAGATTTCTATTACTCCAATGGATAGTAGCCTTGTCATTATGGAAGGTAGTCTGTTGTTCAGATTTTTGTTACTTCAATGGATGGTAACCTTGTCATTATGGAAGGTAGTCTATTGTCGAGATTTTTGTTACTCCAATGTATGGTAACCTTGTCATTATGGAAGGTAGTTTGTCGTTGATATTTTTGTTACTCCAATGGATGGTAGCCTTGTCATTATGGAAGGTAGTTTATTGTCGAGATATTTGTTATTCCAATGGATGGTACCCTTGTCATTACGGAAGGTCGTCAATCGTTGAGATTTCTGTTACTCCAGCGGATGGTAGCCTTGTCAATATGGAAGGTAGTCTGTTGTCGAGATTTTTGTTACTCCAATGTATGGTAACCTTGTCATTATGGAAGGTAGTATGTCGTTGAGATTTTTGTTACTCCAATGGATGGTAGCCTTGTCATTATGGAAGGTAGTTTATTGTCGAGATATTTGTTATTCCAATGGATGGTACCCTTGTCATTACGGAAGGTAGTCAATCGTTGAGATTTCTGTTACTCCAGCGGATGGTAGCCTTGTCAATATGGAAGGTAGTCTGTTGTCGAGATTTTTGTTACTCCAATGAATGGTATCTTTGTCATTATGGAAGGTAGTCTATTGTCAAGATTTTTTTATTCCAATGGATGGTAGCCCTGTCATTATGGAAGGTAGTTTGTTGTCGAGATTTATGATACTCCAATGGATGATAGCCTTGTCGTTATGCAAGGTAGTTTGTTGTTCAGATTTTTATTACTCCAATGGATGGTAGCCTTTTCATTATTGAAGGTAGTCGGTCGTTGAGATTTCTATTACTCCAATTTATAGTAGCCTTGTCATTATGGAAGGTAGTCTGTTGTTCAGATTTTTGTTACTCCAATGGATGGTAACCTTGTCATTATGGAAGGTAGTCTATTGTCGAGATTTTTGTTACTCCAATGTATGGTAACCTTGTCATTATGGAAGGTAGTCTGTCGTTGATATTTTTGTTACTCCAATGGATGGTAGCCTTGTCATTATGGAAGGTAGTATGTCGTTGAGATTTTTGTTACTCCAATGGATGTTAGCCTTTTCATTATGGAAGGTAGTCTATTGTCGAGATATTTGTTATTCCAATGGATTGTAGCCTTGTCATTATGGAAGGTAGTCTTTTGTCGAGATTTTTGTTACTCCATTGGATGGTAGCCTTGTCATTACAGAAGGTAGTCGGTCGTTGAGATTTCTGTTACTCCAATGGATGGTAGCCTTGTCATTATGGAAGGTAGTATGTCGTTGAGATTTTTGTTACTCCAATGGATTGTAGCCTTGAAATTATGGAAGGTTGTTTATTGTTCAGATTTTTGTTACTCCAATGGATGCTAGCCTTGTCATTGTGGAAGGTAGTCTATTGTCGAGATTTTGTTATTCCAATGGATGGTAACCTTGTCATTATGGAAGGTAGTCTTTTGTGTAGATTGTTGTTACTCCAATGGATGGTAGCCTTGCCATTATTGAAGGTAGTCTATTGTTGATATCTTTGTTACTCAAAAGGATGATAGCCTTATCATTATGCAAGGTAGTCTATTGTCGAGATTTTTGTTATTCCAATGGATGGTAGCCTTGTCATTATTGAAGGTAGTCGGTCGTTGAGATTTCTATTACTCCAATGGATAGTAGCCTTGTCATTATGGAAGGTAGTCTGTTGTTCAGATTTTTGTTACTTCAATGGATGGTAACCTTGTCATTATGGAAGGTAGTCTATTAGCGAGATTTTTGTTACTCCAATGTATGGTAACCTTGTCATTATGGAAGGTAGTTTGTCGTTGATATTTTTGTTACTCCAATGGACGGTAGCCTTGTCATTATGGAAGGTAGTATGTCGTTGAGATTTTTGTTACTCCAATGGATGGTAGCCTTGTCATTATGGAAGGTAGTTTATTGTCGAGATATTTGTTATTCCAATGGATGGTACCCTTTTCATTACGGAAGGTAGTCAATCATTGAGATTTCTGTTACTCCAGCGGATGGTAGCCTTGTCAATATGGAAGGTAGTCTGTTGTCGAGATTTTTGTTACTCCAATGAATGGTATCTTTGTCATTATGGAAGGTAGTCTATTGTCGAGATTTTTGTTATTCCAATGGATGGTAGCCCTGTCATTATGGAAGGTAGTTTGTTGTCGAGATTTATGATACTCCAATGGATGATAGCCTTGTCATTATGCAAGGTAGTTTGTTGTTCAGATTTTTATTACTCCAATGGATGGTAGCCTTTTCATTATTGAAGGTAGTCGGTCGTTGAGATTTCTATTACTCCAATGGATAGTAGCCTTGTCATTATGGAAGGTAGTCTGTTGTTCAGATTTTTGTTACTCCAATGGATGGTAACCTTGTCATTATGGAAGGTAGTCTATTGTCGAGATTTTTGTTACTCCAATGTATGGTAACCTTGTCATTATGGAAGGTAGTCTGTCATTGATATTTTTGTTACTCCAATGGATGGTAGCCTTGTCATTATGGAAGGTAGTATGTCGTTGAGATTATTGTTAGTCCAATGGATGTTAGCCTTGTCATTATGGAAGGTAGTCTATTGTCGAGATATTTGTTATTCCAATGGATTGTAGCCTTGTCATTATGGAAGGTAGTCTTTTGCCGAGATTTTTGTTACTCCATTGGATGGTAGCCTTGTCATTACGGAAGGTAGTCGGTCGTTGAGATTTCTGTTACTCCAATGGATGGTAGCCTTGTCATTATGGAAGGTAATATGTCGTTGAGATTTTTGTTACTCCAATGGATTGTAGCCTTGAAATTATGGAAGGTTGTTTATTGTTCAGATTTTTGTTACTCCAATGGATGCTAGCCTTGTCATTGTGGAAGGTAGTCTATTGTCGAGATTTTGTTATTCCAATGGATGGTAACCTTGTCATTATGGAAGGTAGTCTTTTGTGTAGATTGTTGTTACTCCAATGGATGGTAGCCTTGCCATTATTGAAGGTAGTCTGTTGTCGATATCTTTGTTACTCAAAAGGATGACAGCCTTGTCATTATGCAAGGTAGTCTATTGTCGAGATTTTTGTTATTCCAATGGATGGTAGCCTTGTCATTATTGAAGGTAGTCGGTCGTTGAGATTTCTATTACTCCAATGGATAGTAGCCTTGTCATTATGGAAGGTAGTCTGTTGTTCATATTTTTGTTACTTCAATGGATGGTAACCTTGTCATTATGGAAGGTAGTCTATTGTCGAGATTTTTGTTACTCCAATGTATGGTAACCTTGTCATTATGGAAGGTAGTTTGTCGTTGATATTTTTGTTAGTCCAATGGATGGTAGCCTTGTCATTATGGAAGGTAGTATGTCGTTGAGATTTTTGTTACTCCAATGGATGGTAGCCTTGTCATTATGGAAGGTAGTTTATTGTCGAGATATTTGTTATTCCAATGGATGGCACCCTTGTCATTACGGAAGGTAGTCAATCGTTGAGATTTCTGTTACTCCAGCGGATGGTAGCCTTGTCAATATGGAAGGTAGTATGTTGTCGAGATTTTTGTTACTCCAATGTGTAGGTGTTTAGGTATTGGCTTGCATTTTTGGTAAATCCCAAGTGTATGTGTGAATGTCATGACTGATGTCATAACATTCTAGTTCAGGTTGTACTAACTCAATAGGTACATGTGCAGAAAAATATTGTAATTCAAATACTGATGTTTAGAAGTGTGTATCTGAGCATGTTTGCAAAATGATCACATTTTGCTAATCAGTAGACAGGTTTTCTCAGATGTCATAACAGATGTTATGACATCCTGTTCTGAACTAACAGGATTGCAGGATTGGATAAGTCTGAGTTTTTTCAGGAAATAACTCAGTCCCCTCTAAACAGAATCCTTCGTTTTCTGAGGAGTAACCTAGCTCAATCCTAACCTGATCAACAAAGTACTGTGACCTGGTCTTTAGGTCAAACGGAATCAACCCTAGGTTTTTGGAAACCCTAACTGAAGTTGCAGCTGCTATATATTCAACAGAGCTGCGGTTTTTGAAGACATCCCTGCTGATTGAGTAGAAGATCAATTTTGTAATCTGTATAGATTTGTTTATTGTACTCCAAGCAATTATCATTGTGATAAGTTCCTTGGAATAGGTTTCAATTGTAAGGGTTGTGTAGCACTCAAAGCTTTAAAGCAAGAGTGTTTGAATGTTACTTGACTAAAGCTGTGAAGCAGAGTCAAGTTAGTTGTGTATATCACTCAAAGCTGTGAAGCACGAGTGATTGTGTTACTTGATTAAAAAGCTGTGAAGCTTAATCAAGTGTGTGTTTTGAAGAGTGTCTTCATCAATTCTCAAGTCAAATTGATTTATGTATCACTGCTGTGATTGAAGGGGAGTGAGTAGGAACTCAGGTTTAAGTTGTACTTAGATTAGAATTGCATTGGGTAGGTCTTAAGTGAAGGAGATAAACTGGTTGGTTTATTCCTGAATTAACATCTCTTATAGTGGATTGTCTCCCTGGCTTGGTAGCCCCCAGAGTAGGTGTTGTTGCATACTGAACTGGGTAAACAATTGACTGTGTTATTTACTGCTTTTGTATTTACTGTCATATAGTAAGTCAGATACGGTGTCATAACATTGGACGTGACATTGAGTATCTGTAGCCAGAATTTCAATTGGCATCAGAGCAGGCACCCTGCCTGTATTACTGGGTGAGATCTAGGGATATCACTTTCTGGCACTATGGACAAAGAAGGAGTTTTTGGAAATAGACCACCCATTCTGGATGGAACTAATTATGACTACTGGAAACCTCGTATGATTTCCTTCCTAAAATCTCTGGACAAAAAGGCTTGGAGAGCTGCTGATAAAGGATGGATACATCCCACCATAACTGAAAGAGATGGGACAATCAGTCTGAAGCCTGAGGAAGATTGGAGTAAAGAAGAAGATGAGTTAGCTCTGGGAAATTCAAAAGCCTTAAATGCCTTGTTTAATGGAATTGATAGAAACATCTTCAGACTAGTACATCAATATGAACTGGCCAAGGAAGTTTGGGACACCCTCAAAACCACTCATGAGGGCACTTCCAAAGTAAAGATGTCAAGGCTTCAGATGTTGACCACTAAGTTTGAGAATCTAAAAATGATGGAAGATGAAACCATTCATGAGTTTCACATGAACATCTTGGAGATTGCCAACACCTCAGGAGCACTGGGAGAAAAAATGTCAGAAGCAAAACTGGTGAGGAAGATTCTCAGATCCTTGCCTAACAGATTTGCAATGAAGGTAACTGCCATAGAGGAAGCCCAGGACATTAGCAAGTTAAAAGTGGATGAACTTATTGGGTCTCTTCAGACTTTTGAGATGGGGATCACTGATAATGGTGACAAGAAGAACAAAAGCATAGCACTTGTATCCCACACTGATGTTGAATACAAGGAGGATGAAGAAGAAAACATATCAGAAGCCATTGCCATGATTGGAAGACAGTTCAACAGGCTCATCAAAAGAATGGACCCAAAGTCAAGGTCTAATGTTCATAACATTCCTTCTGACATTGACAGTTCCAGCAGAAGACCAAGGTCAGAAGATAAGGAAAACCAAGGCAGAGGTATTCAATGCCATGGATGTGAAGGATATGGACATATTCGACCTGAATGTCCTACCTTTCTTAAGAAGAAAAAGAAAGGAATGACTGTTACTTGGTCTGACTATGATTCAGAAAGCAATTCTGAAGAAGAATCTGCCAAACTAGTTACTGCCCTAACTAGTGTTTGTACTTCTGAAAGTGACACCAGTGATGAAGAAGTAACATTTGAAGAACTGGCTGATACCTACAAGAAATTGTGTATCAGAAGTGGTGAAGTCTGTGTGCAAAATGAGAAACAATCAAAACTCATTGTAAAGCTGGAGGCTGAAAAGAGGGCAAATCTTGAAACTATAAGTCATTTAGAAGGAGAAGTTCAACTGCTGAACTCACAACTGAATCAAATGACCAAATCTGTCAAGATGTTGACCAATGGAACAGACAAATTGGAAGAGATCCTTCAGGCTGGTCAAAATATGGGAAATAAATCTGGCCTAGGATTTGTGGAAACAAAGAAATTTGGTACCGGGAAGCAAATGTCAAAACGGATGTCTCAACATTACTCTCAACATCAGGGACAGAGACATATGAAGAAAAGGTACCAAAGATGGAGATGTCATCATTGTGGGAAATATGGTCACATAAAGCCCTTCTGCTTCAGATTACATGGATATCCTAAACAGAACTCAGATGTCAAACCTAAGTCTAAAAAGGTACCACACGCTCCTCAATGGAAGAAAAAGGCTACTGCACTGATAGCACACACTTCCCTAAAGATCTCTGCAAAGGAAGATTGGTACTTTGACAGTGGATGTTCCAGACACATGACTGGATTCAAAAATCTCCTCAATAATGTTATGCCTCACACCACCAGTTTTGTGACCTTTGGAGATGGTGCTAAAGGAGAAATCAAAGGAGTTGGTAATTTGGACTACCCTGGAGTTCCAAGTCTGAATAAGGTACTGCTGGTAAAAGGGTTGACTACTAATCTCATCAGCATCAGTCAATTATGTGATCTAGGATTCATGGTCAACTTCTCAAGATCTGAATGTCTAGTGTTTAATGAAAAACTAGATGTTGTAATGAGAGGAATCAAATCCAAAAATAACTGTTATGTGTGGCAGCCTGAGAACACTGATATCTCCACTATGAGTCAAATCATCAAAGAAGAAAAAGAGATGAAACAGTGGCAGCATAAGCTTGAAGGAATGAAAAGAGCTATTCCTATGGAAGATGTCAGAAGAACTTCTAAACTACAGGCTGATAATATATGTGATGTGGCAAAGAACAAGTCTCATAAACTCTGTTCTCAAAAATTCTGGTCAAAACAGATGCTACCTGAGGACAATGTTACACAAGATGTTGTGACATTGTGGTGTGATAATCTGAAAACATTATACAATTCCTTTGGAGAAAAGAAGTCATTTGAACTAGAACATAGGTTCTCTAAGCTTCAGCTAACTGATTCTTCTACCAAGTCGCTTGTTGGAAATAAACTTGAAAATTTGAGGGGCAGATTGGGTATTCACCAACATGAGAAACTATAGCAATTAGTTTTGCTGAAAACAAGGGTTGAAGGGATTAATTTTATTAAGTCTATATTTAGTGGGTTAATCATATTCATTCACAATTCCTTCAAAAGCCTTAAGAAGTTGAAGAGACTCCCTTGTACTCCCTATCTCTCTCGTCCTTGCAACCTGTTTCCTCCTCCCAATCAAAGAATTTTCTCAAACTGCTAATATCACTCAACGTTACACACAATGTCTCAGACATCGTCTTCCACCATGGCGGCTTCGTCTCACTCATCATCGTCATCATCTGATCAAGATTCTAGGGCAATCACTACATGCATAGAATCTGAAGTTCTTGAGGTCACTCCTCTCAGGGAGATGGCAACTGACCCAGCCAGAGTCAAAAAGCTCAGGACCAGACATGCAGGAAGAGCTCAAGCTATAGTCTCTGGTAACTCTTCTCTTCCTTCGTCTTCTACACCTAATAAAGAAGGATCAGTTCAAGTACACCAAGCTATTGCTAGACTGGTTTCTAGCATTCTGAGTGGCAACCAATCTGTACCGGGGATTTCTATCCCGTTGAATCAATCAGAAAGTCCAAATGTGAAAGGTTCTGAAAATATAGATGTCACTGAGGATGTTGTGACACCAAAAGACAACATTCAGAATCCCTCTGAAAAGGCTGCTGATCCACCTATCATTGATGTGGATGAAGATTACTCAGATAATGAACTGATTGCTAATGTGAACCCTAGCATTGCTAGGAGATTGATGAAAAGAAAGAGTAGTGAGACTGTTAAACCTGATGCTAAGAAATCCAAGGCTGAAGGGATGGCTGAGAAAATTCAGACAAAAGGGAAGAAGGCACAGGTGCAGACTGCTAGACAACCAATCTCCAAGAAAAGTAAAGAACCTGAAACTTCTGATTCTGATGATGAATCAGAATTTGAGGTTGACATTGACAATACTCCCATCAGAAGGAAGCTCCCCTCCAGCAAGATTGCTAGAGTGCCTGAAGTGCCAACAGACAACATCTCCTTTCATCATCCTGATAATGCAAACAAATGGAAGTATGTTTGCTTGAAGAGAATAGCCTTGGAGAGAGAACTCAACAATGATGCTTTGGAGTGCAAAGACATCATGGAGCTGATCAGGAATGCTGGGCTAATGAAGACAGTGATGAAGTTTAGCAAATGTTATGAAAATCTGGTTAAAGAGTTTGTAGTGAACTTGTCCAATGATTGTGCTGATGGGAGGTCAGCTGACTTTGAGAGTGTGTTTGTTAGAGGAAGAAGGGTCAAGTTCTCTCCATCAGAAATCAACAAGTTTCTTGGAAGAACAAATAAGGACTGTCCTGATCTAGAGGCAACTGACAATGAAGTATGTTTGACCATCACTGCCAGGCAAGTAAAGTGCTGGCCATTGAAAGGGAAGTTGAATGCTAGTAAACTCAGCATGAAATTTGCCATCTTGCATAAAATAGGTGCAGCAAACTGGGTGCCTACAAATCACAAATCAACCATCTCCACAGGATTGGGGAGATTCATCTATGCTGTAGGAACCAAGACTGCCTTTGACTATGGAAGGTACATCTTTGAACAAACCTTGAAGCATGCTGGCAGTTATGCTGTCAAAGGACCAATTGCTTTTCCCTCCCTCCTTTGTGGAATCATCCTTGCACAATACCCTGACATCCTTGTAGCAAGAGATACAGTCTGCAAAAGAGCCCCTGCCCTTGGCCTGCACTACAAACTGTTTCAGGGATCCCATGCTCCAGACATTGTCATAACATCAGCTGAGACATCGTCTGCAAAGATCCAGTCCAAAACATCAGATGTCATAGCTGTTTTAAAAGAAACTTGCCAAGATCTGGATGCTAGAAAAAGGACCCTAGAAGCTCTAATTGCTAGGCTAGAAAAGGAAGAAGCTGAAGAAAGCAGGAGGGAAGAAGATGAAGGACAGCTCAACATTGAAGAAATTGGCTCCTCTGAGTCTGATGACAGTGCTTGAAGGATGATTGCTGCTTGGTGGTGTTACTGGTGGAGTTTGGAAGTATGTTCTGCTGTTGTCTGCTGCTGATCTCATTATTTTGTCTTGGATAACTGTATAACTTTATAAACATGTAATCTTTGGCCCATTTGTGGCTAAAGTGGGGGAGAATATTTTTGGTACTGCTTAATTAGTACCTAACACTATATTTTTCTGCTGTCACTTATTTCTGCTGCTATCTATCTATCTCTGATTGTTTAGGGACTTTAGCCAAAAATCTTCCAAAGGGGGAGTTTGTAGGTGTTTAGGTATTGGCTTGCATTTTTGGTAAATCCCAAGTGTATGTGTGAATGTCATGACTGATGTCATAACATTCTAGTTCAGGTTGTACTAACTCAATAGGTACATGTGCAGAAAAATATTGTAATTCAAATACTGATGTTTAGAAGTGTGTATCTGAGCATGTTTGCAAAATGATCACATTTTGCTAATCAGTAGACAGGTTTTCTCAGATGTCATAACAGATGTTATGACATCCTGTTCTGAACTAACAGGATTGCAGGATTGGATAAGTCTGAGTTTTTTCAGGAAATAACTCAGTCCCCTCTAAACAGAATCCTGCGTTTTCTGAGGAGTAACCTAGCTCAATCCTAACCTGATCAACAAAGTACTGTGACCTGGTCTTTAGGTCAAACGGAATCAACCCTAGGTTTTTGGAAACCCTAACTGAAGTTGCAGCTGCTATATATTCAACAGAGCTGCGGTTTTTGAAGACATCCCTGCTGATTGAGTAGAAGATCAATTTTGTAATCTGTATAGATTTGTTTATTGTACTCCAAGCAATTATCATTGTGATAAGTGCCTTGGAATAGGTTTCAATTGTAAGGGTTGTGTAGCACTCAAAGCTTTGAAGCAAGAGTGTTTGAATGTTACTTGACTAAAGCTGTGAAGTAGAGTCAAGTTAGTTGTGTATATCACTCAAAGCTGTGAAGCACGAGTGATTGTGTTACTTGATTAAAAAGCTGTGAAGCTTAATCAAGTGTGTGTTTTGAAGAGTGTCTTCATCAATTCTCAAGTCAAATTGATTTATGTATCACTTCTGTGATTGAGGGGGAGTGAGTAGGAACTCAGTTTTAAGTTGTACTTAGATTAGAATTGCATTGGGTAGGTCTTAAGTGAAGGAGATAAACTGGTTGGTTTATTCCTGAATTAACATCTCTTATAGTGGATTCTCTCCCTGGCTTGGTAGCCCCCAGAGTAGGTGTTGTTGCACACTGAACTGGGTAAACAATTGACTGTGTTATTTACCGCTTTTGTATTTACTGTCATATAGTAAGTCAGATACGGTGTCATAACATTGGACGTGACATAGAGTATCTGTAGCCAGAATTTCACAATGAATGGTATCTTTGTCATTATGGAAGGTAGTCTATTGTCGAGATTTTTGTTATTCCAATGGATGGTAGCCCTGTCATTATGGAAGGTAGTTTGTTGTCGAGATTTATGATACTCCATTGGATGATAGCCTTGTCATTATGCAAGGTAGTTTGTTGTTCAGATTTTTATTACTCCAATGGATGGTAGTCTTGTCATTATGGAAGGTAGTCTATTGTCGAGATTTTTTTATTCCAATGGATGGTAGCCTTGTCATTATTGAAGGTAGTCGGTCGTTGAGATTTCTATTACTCCAATAGATAGTAGCCTTGTCTTTATGGAAGGTAGTCTGTTGTTCAGATTTTTGTTACTCCAATGGATGGTAACCTTGTCATTTTGGAAGGTAGTCTATTGTCGAGATTTTTTTTACTCCAATGTATGGTAACCTTGTCATTATGGAAGGTAGTCTGTCGTTGATATTTTTGTTACTCCAATGGATGGTAGCCTTGTCATTATGGAAGGTAGTATGTCGTTGAGATTTCTGTTACTCCAATGGATTTTAGCCTTCAAATTATGGAAGGTTGTTTATTGTTCAGATTTTTGTTACTCCAATGGATGCTAGCCTTGTCATTATGGAAGGTAGTCTATTGTCGAGATTTTGTTATTCCAATGGAATGTAACCTTGTCATTATAGAAGGTAGTCTTTTGTGTAGATTGTTGTTACTCCAATGGATGGTAGCCTTGCCATTATTAAAGGTAGTTTGTTGTCGATATCTTTGTTACTCAAAAGGATGATAGCCTTGTCATTATGCAAGGTAGTCTATTGTCGAGATTTTTGTTATTCCAATGGATGGTAGCCTTGTCATTATTGAAGGTAGTTGGTCGTTGAGATTTCTATTACTCCAATGGATAGTAGCCTTGTCATTATGGAAGGTAGTCTGTTGTTCAGATTTTTGTTACTTCAATGGATGGTAACCTTGTCATTATGGAAGGTAGTCTATTGTCGAGATTTTTGTTACTCCAATGTATGGTAACCTTGTCATTATGGAAGGTAGTTTGTCGTTGATATTTTTGTTACTCCAATGGATGGTAGCCTTGTCATTATGGAAGGTAGTATGTCGTTGAGATTTTTGTTACTCCAATGGATGATAGCCTTGTCATTATGGAAGGTAGTTTATTGTCGAGATATTTGTTATTCCAATGGATGGTACCCTTGTCATTACGGAAGGTAGTCAATCATTGAGATTTCTGTTACTCCAGCGGATGGTAGCCTTGTCAATATGGAAGGTAGTCTGTTGTCGAGATTTTTGTTACTCCAATGAATGGTATCTTTGCCATTATGGAAGGTAGTCTATTGTCGAGATTTTTGTTATTCCAATGGATGGTAGCCCTGTCATTATGGAAGGTAGTTTGTTGTCGATATTTATGATACTCCAATGGATGATAGCCTTGTCATTATGCAAGGTAGTTTGTTGTTCAGATTTTTATTACTCCAATGGATGGTAGCCTTTTCATTATTGAAGGTAGTCGGTCGTTGAGATTTCTATTACTCCAATGGATAGTAGCCTTGTCATTATGGAAGGTAGTCTGTTGTTCAGATTTTTGTTACTCCAATGGATGGTAACCTTGTCATTATGGAAGGTAGTCTATTGTCGAGATTTTTGTTACTCCAATGTATGGTAACCTTGTCATTATGGAAGGTAGTCTGTCGTTGATATTTTTGTTACTCCAATGGATGGTAGCCTTGTCATTATGGAAGGTAGTATGTCGTTGAGATTTTTGTTACTCCAATGGATGTTAGCATTGTCATTATGGAAGGTAGTCTATTTTCGAGATATTTGTTATTCCAATGGATTGTAGCCTTGTCATTATGGAAGGTAGTCTTTTGTTGAGATTTTTGTTACTCCATTGGATGGTAGCCTTGTCATTACGGAAGGTAGTCGGTCGTTGAGATTTCTGTTACTCCAATGGATGGTAGCCTTGTCATTATGGAAGGTAGACTTTTGTTCAGATGTTTGTTACTCTAATGGATGATAGCCTTGACATTATGGAAGGTAGTCTATTATAGAGATTTTTGTTATTCCAATGGAAGGTAGCCATGTCATTATGGAAGGTAGTCTGTTGTCGAGTTTTTAGATACTCCAATGGATGATAGCCTTGTCATTATGCAAGGTAGTCTGTTGTTCAGATTTTTGTTACTCCTATAATTGGTAGCCTTTTCATTATGGAAGGTAGCCTATTGTTGATTTTTTTGTTATTCCAATGGATGGTAGCCTTGTCATTATCGAAGGTAGTCGGTCGTAGAGATTTCTTTTACTCCAATGGATAGTAGCCTTGTCATTATGGAAGGTAGTCTGTTATTCTGATTTTTGTTACTCCAATGGATGGTAACCTTGTCATTATGGAAGGTAGTCAGTTGTCGAGATTTTTATTACTCGAATGAATGGTAGCGTTGTCAATATGGAAGTAGTTTGTTGTTCATATTTCAATTATTCCAATGAATAGTAGCCTTGTCATTACAGAAGGTAGTTTATTGTCGAGATTTTAGATACTCCAATGGATGGTAGCCTTGTAATTATGGAAGGTAGTATGTTGTCGAGATTTTTGTTACTCCAATGGATGTTAGCCTTGTCATTATGGAAGGTAGTCTGTCATTGAAATTTTTGTTACTCCAATGGATTGTATCCTTGTCATTATGGAAGGTAGTTTGTTGTTCAGATTTTTGTTACTCCAACGGATGGTAGCCTTGTCATTATGGAAGGTAGTCTGTTGTCGAGAATTTTTTATACCATTGGATGGTAGCCTTGTTATTATGGAAGGTAGTCTGTTTTTGAGATATTCATTATTCCAATGGATGGTAACCTTGTCATTATGAAAGGTAGTCTTCCGTCGATATTTTTGTTACTCCAATGGATGATAGCCATTTTGTTATGGAAGGTAGTCTATTGTCGAGATTTTTGTTACTCAAATGGATGGTAGCCTTGTATTTATGAAAGGTAGTCTTTCGTGGAGATTTTTGATACTCAAATGGATGGTAGCCTTGTCATTATGGAAGGTAGTATGTCGTCAAGATTTTTGTTACTCCAATGTAGGTAGCCTTGTCATTATGGAAGGCAGTTTATTATCGAGATATTTGTAATTCCAATGGATTTTTGCCTTGTCATTATGGAAGGTAGTGTTTGGTCGAGATTTTTGTTACTCCAATTGATGGTAGCCTTGTCATTATGGAAGGTAGTATTTTGTCGAGATATTTTTTATTCTAATGGATTGTTGCCTTGTCATTATTGAAGGTGGTCTGTTATCGATATCTTTGTTACTCCAATGGATGATAGCCTTGTCATTATGCAAGGTGGTCTGTTGTTCAGATTTTTGTTACTCCAATGGATGGTAGCCTTGTCATTATGGAAGGTACTCTATTGTCGAGATTTTTGTTATTCCAATGGATGGTAGCCTTGTCATTATTGAAGGTAGTCGGTCATTGATATTTTTGTTACTCCAATGGATAGTAGCCTTGTCATTATGGAAGGTAGTCTGTTGTTCAAATTTTTTTCACTGCAATGGATGGTAACCTTGTCATTATGGAAGGTAGTTTGTTGTCGAGATTTGTGTTACTCCAATGTATGGTAGCCTTGTCATTATGGAAGGTAGTCTGTCGTTGAGATTTTTGTTACTCCAATGGATGGTAGCCTTGTCATTATGGAAGGTTGTATGTCATCGATATCTTTGTTACTCCAATGGATGGTAGCCTTGTCATTATGGAAGGTAGTCTTTTTTCGAGATATTTGTTATTCCAATAGATTGTAGCCTTGTCATTATGGAAGGTAGTCTTTTGTCGAGATTTTTGTTACTCCAATGGATGGTAGCCTTGTCATTATGGAAGGTTGTCTGTTGTTCATATTTTTGTTACTCCTATGGATGATAGCCTTGTCATTATGGAAGGTAGTCTATTATCGAGATTTTTGTTATTCCAATGGATGGTAGCCTTGTCATTATAGAAGGTAGTCTTTTGTCTAGATTGTTGTTACTCCAATGGATTGTAGCCTTGCCATTATTGAAGGTAGTCTGTTTTCGAGATTTTTGTTACTCAAATGGATGGTAGCCTTGTATTTATGAAAGGTAGTCTTTCGTTGAGATTTTTTATACTCCAATGAATGGTTTCCTTGTAATTCTGGAAGGTAGTATGTCGTTGAGATTTTTTTTACTCCAATGGATGGTAGCCTTGTCATTATGGAAGGCAGTTTATTATCGACATATTTTTAATTCCAATGGATTTTTGCCTTGTCATTATGGAGGGTAGTCTTTGGTCGATATTTTTGTTACTCCAATGGATGGTAGCCTTGTCATTATGGAAGTAGTATTTTGTCGAGATATTTTTTATTCCAATGGATTGTTGCCTTGTCATTATTGAAGGTGGTCTGTTATCGATATCATTGTTACTCCAATGGATGATAGCCTTGTCATTATGCAAGGTGGTCTGTTGTTCAGATTTTTGTTACTCCAATTGATGGTAGCCTTTTCATTATGGAAGGTACTCTATTGTCGAGAGTTTTGTTATTCCAATGGATGGTAGCCTTGTCATTATTGAAGGTAGTCGGTCATTGATATTTCTGTTACTCCAATGAATGGTAGCCATTTTGTTATGGAAGGTAGTCTATTGTCGAGATTTTTGTTAATCAAATGGATGGTAGCCTTGTATTTATGAAAGGTAGTCTTTCGTTGAGATTTTTTATACTCCAATGGATGGTTGCCTTGTCATTATGGAAGGTAGTATGTCGTTGAGAATTTTGTTACTCCAATGGATGGTAGCCTTGTCATTATGGAAGGCAGTTTATTATCAAGATATTTGTAATTCCAATGGATTTTTGCCTTGTCATTATGGAAGGTAGTGTTTGGTCGAGATTTTTGTTACTCCAATGGATGGTAGCCTTGTCATTATGGAAGGTAGTATTTTGTCGAGATATTTTTTATTCTAATGGATTGTTGCCTTGTCATTATTGAAGGTGGTCTGTTATCGATATCTTTGTTACTCCAATGGATGATAGCCTTGTCATTATGCAAGGTGGTCTGTTGTTCATATTTTTGTTACTCCAATGGATGGTAGCCTTGTCATTATGGAAGGTACTCTATTGTCGAGATTTTTGTTATTCCAATGGATGGTAGCCTTGTCATTATTGAAGTAGTATTTTGTCGAGATATTTTTTATTCCAATGGATTGTTGCCTTGTCATTATTGAAGGTGGTCTGTTATCGATATCATTGTTACTCCAATGGATGATAGCCTTGTCATTATGCAAGGTGGTCTGTTGTTCAGATTTTTGTTACTCCAATTGATGGTAGCCTTTTCATTATGGAAGGTACTCTATTGTCGAGAGTTTTGTTATTCCAATGGATGGTAGCCTTGTCATTATTGAAGGTAGTCGGTCATTGATATTTCTGTTACTCCAATGAATGGTAGCCATTTTGTTATGGAAGGTAGTCTATTGTCGAGATTTTTGTTAATCAAATGGATGGTAGCCTTGTATTTATGAAAGGTAGTCTTTCGTTGAGATTTTTTATACTCCAATGGATGGTTGCCTTGTCATTATGGAAGGTAGTATGTCGTTGAGAATTTTGTTACTCCAATGGATGGTAGCCTTGTCATTATGGAAGGCAGTTTATTATCAAGATATTTGTAATTCCAATGGATTTTTGCCTTGTCATTATGGAAGGTAGTGTTTGGTCGAGATTTTTGTTACTCCAATGGATGGTAGCCTTGTCATTATGGAAGGTAGTATTTTGTCGAGATATTTTTTATTCTAATGGATTGTTGCCTTGTCATTATTGAAGGTGGTCTGTTATCGATATCTTTGTTACTCCAATGGATGATAGCCTTGTCATTATGCAAGGTGGTCTGTTGTTCATATTTTTGTTACTCCAATGGATGGTAGCCTTGTCATTATGGAAGGTACTCTATTGTCGAGATTTTTGTTATTCCAATGGATGGTAGCCTTGTCATTATTGAAGGTAGTCGGTCATTGATATTTTTGTTACTCCAATGGATAGTAGCCTTGTCATTATGGAAGGTAGTCTGTTGTTCAAATTTTTTTCACTGCAATGGATGGTAACCTTGTCATTATGGAAGGTAGTTTGTTGTCGAGATTTGTGTTACTCTAATGTATGGTAGCCTTGTCATTATGGAAGGTAGTCTGTCGTTGAGATTTTTGTTACTCCAATGGATGGTAGCCTTGTCATTATGGAAGGTTGTATGTCATCGATATCTTTGTTACTCCAATGGATGGTAGCCTTGTCATTATGGAAGGTAGTCTTTTTTCGAGATATTTGTTATTCCAATAGATTGTAGCCTTGTCATTATGGAAGGTAGTCTTTTGTCGAGATTTTTGTTACTCCAATGGATGGTAGCCTTGTCATTACGGAAGGTAGTCAGTCATTGAGATTTTTGTTACTCCAATGGATGGTAGCCTTGTCATTATGGAAGGTAGTCTGTTGTTCATATTTTTGTTACTCCTATGGATGATAGCCTTGTCATTATGGAAGGTAGTCTATTATCGAGATTTTTGTTATTCCAATGGATGGTAGCCTTGTCATTATAGAAGGTAGTCTTTTGTCTAGATTGTTGTTACTCCAATGGATTGTAGCCTTGCCATTATTGAAGGTATTCTGTTGTCGATATCTTTGTTACTCAAATGGATGATAGCCTTGTCATTATGGAAGGTGGTCTATTGTCGAGATTTTTGTTATTCCAATGGATGGTAGCCTTGTCATTATGGAAGGTAGTATGTTTTCGAGTATTTTTTTATTCCAATGGATGGTAACCTTGTCATTATGGAAGGTAGTCTGTTGTCGGGATTTGTGTTACTCCAATGGATGGTAGCCTTGTCGTTATGGAAGGTAGTCTGTTGTCGAGATTTTTGTTACTCAAATGGATGGTAGACTTGTATTTATGGAATGTAGTCTGTCGTTGAGATTTTTGTTACTCCAATGGATGGTAGCCTTGTCATTATGAAAGGTTGTATGTCGTTGAGATTTTTGTTACTCCAATGGTAGGTAGCCTTGTCATTATGGAAGGTAGTTTATTGTCGAGATTTTTATTATTCCAATGGATGGTGGCCTTGTCATTATTGAAGGTAGTCGTTCGTTGAGATTTGTGTTAATCCAATGGATAATAGCCTTGTCATTGTGGAAGGTAGTCTATTGTTCATATTTTTGTTACTCCAATGGATGGTAACCTTGTCATTATGGAAGGTAGTCTGTTTTCGAGATTTTTGTTACTCAAATGGATGGTAGCCTTGTATTTATGAAAGGTAGTCTTTCGTTGAGATTTTTTATACTCCAATGAATGGTTTCCTTGTAATTCTGGAAGGTAGTATGTCGTTGAGATTTTTTTTACTCCAATGGATGGTAGCCTTGTCATTATGGAAGGCAGTTTATTATCGAGATATTTTTAATTCCAATGGATTTTTGCCTTGTCATTATGGAGGGTAGTCTTTGGTCGATGTTTTTGTTACTCCAATGGATGGTAGCCTTGTCATTATGGAAGTAGTATTTTGTCGAGATATTTTTTATTCCAATGGATTGTTGCCTTGTCATTATTGAAGGTGGTCTGTTATCGATATCATTGTTACTCCAATGGATGATAGCCTTGTCATTATGCAAGGTGGTCTGTTGTTCATATTTTTGTTACTCCAATGGATGGTAGCCTTGTCATTATGGAAGGTACTCTATTGTCGAGATTTTTGTTATTCCAATGGATGGTAGCCTTGTCATTATTGAAGGTAGTCGGTCATTGATATTTCTGTTACTCCAATGGATGGTAGCCTTGTCATTATGGAAGGTAGTCTGTTGTTCAAATTTTTTTCACTGCAATGGATGGTAACCTTGTCATTATGGAAGGTAGTTTGTTGTCGAGATTTGTGTTACTCCAATGTATGGTAGCCTTGTCATTATGGAAGGTAGTCTGTCGTTGAGATTTTTGTTACTCCAATGGATGGTAGCCTTGTCATTATGGAAGGTTGTATGTCATCGATATCTTTGTTACTCCAATGGATGGTAGCCTTGTCATTATGGAAGGTAGTCTTTTTTCGAGATATTTGTTATTCCAATAGATTGTAGCCTTGTCATTATGGAAGGTAGTCTTTTGTCTAGATTTTTGTTACTCCAATGGATGGTAGCCTTGTCATTACGGAAGGTAGTCAGTCATTGAGATTTTTCTTACTCCAATGGATGGTACCCTTGTCATTATGGAAGGTAGTCTGTTGTTCATATTTTTGTTACTCCTATGGATGATAGCCTTGTCATTATGGAAGGTAGTCTATTATCGAGATTTTTGTTATTCCAATGGATGGTAGCCTTGTCATTATAGAAGGTAGTCTTTTGTCTAGATTGTTGTTACTCCAATGGATTGTAGCCTTGCCATTATTGAAGGTATTCTGTTGTCGATATCTTTGTTACTCAAATGGATGATAGCCTTGTCATTATGGAAGGTGGTCTATTGTCGAGATTTTTGTTATTCCAATGGATGGTAGCCTTGTCATTATGGAAGGTAGTATGTTTTCGAGTATTTTTTTATTCCAATGGATGGTAACCTTGTCATTATGGAAGGTAGTCTGTTGTCGGGATTTGTGTTACTCCAATGGATGGTAGCCTTGTCGTTATGGAAGGTAGTCTGTTGTCGAGATTTTTGTTACTCAAATGGATGGTAGCCTTGTATTTATGGAATGTAGTCTGTCGTTGAGATTTTTGTTACTCCAATGGATGGTAGCCTTGTCATTATTGAAGGTAGTCGGTCATTGATATTTCTGTTACTCCAATGGATAGTAGCCTTGTCATTATGGAAGGTAGTCTGTTGTTCAAATTTTTTTCACTGCAATGGATGGTAACCTTGTCATTATGGAAGGTAGTTTGTTGTCGAGATTTGTGTTACTCCAATGTATGGTAGCCTTGTCATTATGGAAGGTAGTCTGTCGTTGAGATTTTTGTTACTCCAATGGATGGTAGCCTTGTCATTATGGAAGGTTGTATGTCATCGATATCTTTGTTACTCCAATGGATGGTAGCCTTGTCATTATGGAAGGTAGTCTTTTTTTGAGATATTTGTTATTCCAATAGATTGTAGCCTTGTCATTATGGAAGGTAGTCTTTTGTCGAGATTTTTGTTACTCCAATGGATGGTAGCCTTGTCATTACGGAAGGTAGTCAGTCATTGAGATTTTTGTTACTCCAATGGATGGTAGCCTTGTCATTATGGAAGGTAGTCTGTTGTTCATATTTTTGTTACTCCTATGGATGATAGCCTTGTCATTATGGAAGGTAGTCTATTATCGAGATTTTTGTTATTCCAATGGATGGTAGCCTTGTCATTATAGAAGGTAGTCTTTTGTCTAGATTGTTGTTACTCCAATGGATTGTAGCCTTGCCATTATTGAAGGTATTCTGTTGTCGATATCTTTGTTACTCAAATGGATGATTGCCTTGTCATTATGGAAGGTGGTCTATTGTCGAGATTTTTGTTATTCCAATGGATGGTAGCCTTGTCATTATGGAAGGTAGTATGTTTTCGAGTATTTTTTTATTCCAATGGATGGTAACCTTGTCATTATGGAAGGTAGTCTGTTGTCGGGATTTGTGTTACTCCAATGGATGGTAGCCTTGTCGTTATGGAAGGTAGTCTGTTGTCGAGATTTTTGTTACTCAAATGGATGGTAGCCTTGTATTTATGGAATGTAGTCTGTCGTTGAGATTTTTGTTACTCCAATGGATGGTAGCCTTGTCATTATGAAAGGTTGTATGTCGTTGAGATTTTTGTTACTCCAATGGTAGGTAGCCTTGTCATTATAGAAGGTAGTTTATTGTCGAGATATTTATTATTCCAATGGATGGTGGCCTTGTCATTATTAAAGGTAGTCGTTCGTTGAGATTTGTGTTAATCCAATGGATAATAGCCTTGTCATTGTGGAAGGTAGTCTATTGTTCATATTTTTGTTACTCCAATGGATGGTAACCTTGTCATTATGGAAGGTAGTCTATTTTCGAGATTTTTGTTACTCAAATGGATGGTAGCCTTGTATTTATGAAAGGTAGTCTTTCGTTGAGATTTTTTATACTCCAATGGATGGTTGCCTTGTCATTATGGAAGGTAGTATGTCGTTGAGAATTTTGTTACTCCAATGGATGGTAGCCTTGTCATTATGGAAGGCAGTTTATTATCGAGATATTTGTAATTCCAATGGATTTTTGCCTTGTCATTATGGAAGGTAGTCTTTGGTCGAGATTTTTGTTACTCCAATGGATGGTAGCCTTGTCATTATGGAAGGTAGTATTTTGTCGAGATATTTTTTATTCCAATTGATTGTTGCCTTGTCATTATTGAAGGTGGTCTGTTATCGATATCTTTGTTACTCCAATGGATGATAGCCTTGTCATTATGCAAGGTGGTCTATTGTTTAGATTTTTGTTACTCCAATGGATGGTAGCCTTGTCATTATGGAAGGTACTCTATTGTCGAGATTTTTGTTATTCCAATGGATGGTAGCCTTGTCATTATTGAAGGTAGTATGTTTTCGAGAATTTTTTTATTCCAATGGATGGTAACCTTGTCATTATGGAAGGTAGTCTGTTGTCGGGATTTGTGTTACTCCAATGGATGGTAGCCTTGTCGTTATGGAAGGTAGTCTGTTGTCGAGATTTTTGTTACTCAAATGGATGGTAGCCTTGTATTTATGGAATGTAGTCTTTCGTTGAGATTTTTGTTACTCCAATGGATGGTAGCCTTGTCATTATGAAAGGTTGTATGTCGTTGAGATTTTTGTTACTCCAATGGATGGTAGCCTTGTCATTATGGAAGGTAGTTTATTGTCGAGATTTTTATTAATCCAATGGATGGTGGCCTTGTCATTATTGAAGGTAGTCATTCGTTGAGATTTGTGTTAATCCAATGGATAATAGCCTTGTCATTATGGAAGGTAGTCTATTGTTCATATTTTTGTTACTCCAATGGATGGTAACCTTGTCATTATGGAAGGTAGTTTGTTGTCGAGATTTTTGTTATTCCATTGGATGGTAGCCTTGTCATTATTGAAGGTAGTCTGTTGTCGAGATTTTTTTTATTCTAATGGATGGTAACCTTGTCATTATGGAAGGTAGTCTGTTGTCGAGATTTGTGTTACTCCAATGGATGGTAGCCATTTTGTTATGGAAGGTAGTCTATTGTCGAGATTTTTGTTACTCAAATGGATGGTAGCCTTGTATTTATGAAAGGTAGTCTTTCATTGAGATTTTTTATACTCCAATGGATGGTTGCCTTGTCATTATGGAAGGTAGTATGTCGTTGAGAATTTTGTTACTCCAATGGATGGTAGCCTTGTCATTATGGAAGGCAGTTTATTATCGAGATATTTGTAATTCCAATGGATTTTTGCCTTGTCATTATGGAAGGTAGTCTTTGGTCGAGATTTTTGTTACTCCAATGGATGGTAGCCTTGTCATTATGGAAGGTAGTATTTTGTCGAGATATTTTTTATTCTAATGGATTGTTGCCTTGTCATTATTGAAGGTGGTCTGTTATCGATATCTTTGTTACTCCAATGGATGATAGCCTTGTCATTATGCAAGGTGGTCTATTGTTTAAATTTTTGTTACTCCAATGGATGGTAGCCTTGTCATTATGGAAGGTACTCTATTGTCGAGATTTTTGTTATTCCAATGGATGGTAGCCTTGTCATTATTGAAGGTAGTCGGTCATTGATATTTCTGTTACTCCAATGGATAGTAGCCTTGTCATTATGGAAGGTAGTCTGTTGTTCAAATGTTTTTTTACTCCAATGGATGGTAACCTTGTCATTATGGAAGGTAGTTTGTTGTCGATATTTGTGTTACTCCAATGTATGGTAGCCTTGTCATTATGGAAGGTAGTCTATCGTTGAGATTTTTGTTACTCCAATGGATGGTAGCCTTGTCATTATGGAAGGTTGTATGTCGTCGATTTCTTTGTTACTCCAATGGATGGTAGCCTTGTCATTATGGAAGGTAGTCTTTTGTCGAGATATTTGTTATTCCAATAGATTGTAGCCTTGTCATTATGGAAGGTAGTCTTTTGTCGAGATTTTTGTTACTCCAATGGATGGTAGCCTTGTCATTACGGAAGGTAGTCGGTCGTTGATATTTTTGTTACTCCAATGGATGGTAGCCTTGTCATTATGGAAGGTAGTCTGTTGTTCATATTTTTGTTACTCCTATGGATTATAGCCTTGTCATTATGGAAGGTAGTCTATTATCGAGATTTTTGTTATTCCAATGGATGGTAGCCTTGTCATTATGGAAGGTAGTCTTTTGTCTAGATTGTTGTTACTCCAATGGATTGTAGCCTTGCCATTATTGAAGGTATTCTGTTGTCGATATCTTTGTTACTCAAATGGATGATAGCCTTGTCATTATGCAAGGTAGTCTGTTGTTCAGATTTTTGTTACTCCACAGGATGGTAGCCTTGTCATTATGGAAGGTGGTCTATTGTCATGATTTTTGTTATTCCAATGGATGGTAGCCTTGTCATTATGGAAGGTAGTATGTTTTCGAGAATTGTTTTATTCCAATGGATGGTAACCTTGTCATTATGGAAGGTAGTCTGTTGTCGGGATTTGTGTTACTCCAATGGATGGTAGCCTTGTTGTTATGGAAGGTAGTCTGTTGTTGAGATTTTTGTTACTCAAATGGATGGTAGCCTTGTATTTATGGAATGTAGTCTTTCGTTGAGATTTTTGTTACTCCAATGGATGGTAGCCTTGTCATTATGAAAGGTTGTATGTCGTTGATATTTTTTTTACTCCAATGGATGGTAGCCTTGTCATTATGGAAGGTAGTTTATTGTCGAGATTTTTATTAATCCAATGGATGGTGGCCTTGTCATTATTGAAGGTAGTCGTTCGTTGAGATTTGTGTTAATCCAATGGATAATAGCCTTGTCATTATGGAAGGTAGTCTATTGTTCATATTTTTGTTACTCCAATGGATGGTAACCTTGTCATTATGGAAGATAGTCTGTTGTCGAGATTTTTGTTATTCCATTGGATGCTAGCCTTGTCATTATTGAAGGTAGTCTATTGTCGAGATTTTTTTTATTCCAATGGATGGTAACCTTGTCATTATGGAAGGTAGTCTGTTGTCGATATTTCTGTTACTCCAATGGATGGTAGCCATTTTGTTATGGAAGGTAGTCTATTGTCGATATTTTTGTTACTCAAATGGATGGTAGCCTTGTATTTATGAAAGGTAGTCTTTCGTTGAGATTTTTTATAGTCCAATGGATGGTTGCCTTGTCATTATGGAAGGTAGTATGTCGTTGAGATTTTTGTTACTCCAATGGATGGTAGCCTTGTAATTATGGAAGGCAGTTTATTATCGAGATATTTGTAATTCCAATGGATTTTTGCCTTGTCATTATGGAAGGTAGTCTTTGGTCGAGATTTTTGTTACTCCAATGGATGGTAGCCTTGTCATTATGGAAGGTAGTATTTTGTCGAGATATTTTTTATTCCAATGGATTGTTGGCTTGTCATTATTGAAGGTGGTCTGTTATCGATATCTTTGTTACTCCAATGGATGATAGCCTTATCATTATGCAAGGTGGTCTATTGTTTAGATTTTTGTTACTCCAATGGATGGTAGCCTTGTCATTATGGAAGGTACTCTATTGTCGAGATTTTTGTTATTCCAATGGATGGTAGCCTTGTCATTATTGAAGGTAGACGGTCGTTGATATTTCTGTTACTCCAATGGATACTAGCCTTGTCATTATGGAAGGTAGTCTATTGTTCAAATTTTTTTTACTCCAATGGATGGTAACCTTGTCATTATGGAAGGTAGTTTGTTGTCGAGATTTGTGTTACTCCAATGTATGGTAGCCTTGTCATTATGGAAGGTAGTCTGTCGTTGAGATTTTTGTTACTCCAATGGATGGTAGCCTTGTCATTATGGAAGGTTGTATGTCGTCGATATCTTTGTTACTCCAATGGATGGTAGCCTTATCATTATGGAAGGTAGTCTTTTGTCGAGATATTTGTTATTCCAATAGATTGTAGCCTTGTCATTATGGAAGGTAGTCTTTTGTCGAGATTTTTGTTACTCCAATGGATGGTAGCCTTGTCATTACGGAAGGTAGTCGGTCGTTGAGATTTTTGTTACTCCAATGGATGGTAGCCTTGTCATTATGGAAGGTAGTCTGTTGTTCATATTTTTGTTACTCCTATGGATGATAGCCTTGTCATTATGGTAGGTAGTCTATTATCGAGATTTTTGTTATTCCAATGGATGGTAGCCTTGTCATTATGGAAGGTAATCTTTTGTCTAGATTGTTGTTACTCCAATGGATTGTAGCCTTGCAATTATTGAAGGTATTCTGTTGTCGATATTTTTGTTACTCAAATGGATGATAGCCTTATCATTATTCAAGGTAGTCTGTTGTTCAGATTTTTGTTACTCCACAGGATGGTAGCCTTGTCATTATGGAAGGTGGTCTATTGTCGAGATTTTTGTTATTCCAATGGATGGTAGCCTTGTCATTATGGAAGGTAGTATGTTTTCGAGAATTTTTTTATTCCAATGGATGGTAACCTTGTCATTATGGAAGGTAGTCTGTTGTCGGGATTTGTGTTACTCCAATGGATGGTAGCCTTGTCGTTATGGAAGGTAGTTTGTTGTCGAGATTTTTGTTACTCAACTGGATGGTAGCCTTGTCATTATGGAAGGTAGTTTATTGTCGAGATTTTTATTATTCCAATGCATGGTGGCCTTGTCATTATTGAAGGTAAACGTTCGTTGAGATTTGTGTTAATCAAATGGATAATAGCCTTGTCATTATGGAAGGTAGTCTATTGTTCATATTTTTGTTACTCCAATGGATGGTAACCTTGTCATTATGGAAGGTAGTCTGTTGTCGAGATTTTTGTTATTCCATTGGATGGTAGCCTTGTCATTATTGAAGGTAGTCTGTTGTCGAGATTTTTTTTATTCCAATGGATGGTAACCTTGTCATTATGGAAGGTAGTCTGTTGTCGAGATTTGTGTTACTCCAATGGATGGTAGCCATTTTGTTATGGAAGGTAGTCTATTGTCGAGATTTTTGTTACTCAAATGGATGGTAGCCTTGTATTTATGAAAGGTAGTCTTTCGTTGAGATTTTTTATACTCCATTGGATGGTTGCCTTGTCATTATGGAAGGTAGTATGTCGTTGAGATTTTTGTTACTCCAATGGTTGGTAGCCTTTTGATTATGGAAGGCAGTTTATTATCGAGATATTTGTAATTCCAATGGATTTTTGCCTTGTCATTATGGAAGGTAGTGTTTGGTCGAGATTTTTGTTACTCCAATGGATGGTAGCCTTGTCATTATGGAAGGTAGTATTTTGTCGAGATATTTTTTATTCCAATGGATTGTTGCCTTGTCATTATTGAAGGTGGTCTGTTATCGATATCTTTGTTACTCCAATGGATGATAGCCTTGTCATTATGCAAGGTGGTCTGTTATTCAGATTTTTGTTACTCCAATGGACGGTAGCCTTGTCATTATGGAAGGTACTCTATTGTCGAGATTTTTGTTATTCCAATGGATGGTAGCCTTGTCATTATTGAAGGTAGACGGTCGTTGATATTTCTGTTACTCCAATGGATACTAGCCTTGTCATTATGGAAGGTAGTCTGTTGTTCAGATTTTTGTTACTCCAATGGATGGTAACCTTCTCATTATGGAAGGTAGTTTGTTGTCGAGATTTGTGTTACTCCAATGTATGGTAGCCTTGTCATTATGGAAGGTAGTTTGTCGTTGAGATTTTTGTTACTCCAATGGATGGTAGCCTTGTCATTATGGAAGGTGGTATGTCGTCGATATCTTTGTTACTCCAATGGATGGTAGTCTTGTCATTATGGAACGTAGTTTGTTATCGAGATATTTGTTATTCCAATGGATTGTAGCCTTGTCATTATGGAAGGTAGTCTTTTGTCGAGATTTTTGTTACTCCAATGGATGGTAGCCTTGTCATTACGGAAGGTAGTCGGTCGTTGAGATTTTTGTTACTCCAATGGATGGTAGCCTTGTCATTATGGAAGGTAGTCTGTTGTTCATATTTTTGTTACTCCTATGGATGATAGCCTTGTCATTATGGTAGGTAGTCTATTATCGAGATTTTTGTTATTCCAATGGATGGTAGCCTTGTCATTATGGAAGGTAGTATGTTTTCGAGAATTGTTTTATTCCAATGGATGGTAACCTTGTCATTATGGAAGGTAGTCTGTTGTCGGGATTTGTGTTACTCCAATGGATGGTAGCCTTGTCGTTATGGAAGGTAGTCTGTTGTTGAGATTTTTGTTACTCAAATGGATGGTAGCCTTGTATTTATGGAATGTAGTCTTTCGTTGAGATTTTTGTTACTCCAATGGATGGTAGCCTTGTCATTATGAAAGGTTGTATGTCGTTGATATTTTTTTTACTCCAATGGATGGTAGCCTTGTCATTATGGAAGGTAGTTTATTGTCGAGATTTTTATTAATCCAATGGATGGTGGCCTTGTCATTATTGAAGGTAGTCGTTCGTTGAGATTTGTGTTAATCCAATGGATAATAGCCTTGTCATTATGGAAGGTAGTCTATTGTTCATATTTTTGTTACTCCAATGGATGGTAACCTTGTCATTATGGAAGATAGTCTGTTGTCGAGATTTTTGTTATTCCATTGGATGCTAGCCTTGTCATTATTGAAGGTAGTCTATTGTCGAGATTTTTTTTATTCCAATGGATGGTAACCTTATCATTATGGAAGGTAGTCTGTTGTCGATATTTCTGTTACTCCAATGGATGGTAGCCATTTTGTTATGGAAGGTAGTCTATTGTCGATATTTTTGTTACTCAAATGGATGGTAGCCTTGTATTTATGAAAGGTAGTCTTTCGTTGAGATTTTTTATAGTCCAATGGATGGTTGCCTTGTCATTATGGAAGGTAGTATGTCGTTGAGATTTTTGTTACTCCAATGGATGGTAGCCTTGTAATTATGGAAGGCAGTTTATTATCGAGATATTTGTAATTCCAATGGATTTTTGCCTTGTCATTATGGAAGGTAGTCTTTGGTCGAGATTTTTGTTACTCCAATGGATGGTAGCCTTGTCATTATGGAAGGTAGTATTTTGTCGAGATATTTTTTATTCCAATGGATTGTTGGCTTGTCATTATTGAAGGTGGTCTGTTATCGATATCTTTGTTACTCCAATGGATGATAGCCTTATCATTATGCAAGGTGGTCTATTGTTTAGATTTTTGTTACTCCAATGGATGGTAGCCTTGTCATTATGGAAGGTACTCTATTGTCGAGATTTTTGTTATTCCAATGGATGGTAGCCTTGTCATTATTGAAGGTAGACGGTCGTTGATATTTCTGTTACTCCAATGGATACTAGCCTTGTCATTATGGAAGGTAGTCTATTGTTCAAATTTTTTTTACTCCAATGGATGGTAACCTTGTCATTATGGAAGGTAGTTTGTTGTCGAGATTTGTGTTACTCCAATGTATGGTAGCCTTGTCATTATGGAAGGTAGTCTGTCGTTGAGATTTTTGTTACTCCAATGGATGGTAGCCTTGTCATTATGGAAGGTTGTATGTCGTCGATATCTTTGTTACTCCAATGGATGGTAGCCTTATCATTATGGAAGGTAGTCTTTTGTCGAGATATTTGTTATTCCAATAGATTGTAGCCTTGTCATTATGGAAGGTAGTCTTTTGTCGAGATTTTTGTTACTCCAATGGATGGTAGCCTTGTCATTACGGAAGGTAGTCGGTCGTTGAGATTTTTGTTACTCCAATGGATGGTAGCCTTGTCATTATGAAAGGTAGTCTGTTGTTCATATTTTTGTTACTCCTATGGATGATAGCCTTGTCATTATGGTAGGTAGTCTATTATCGAGATTTTTGTTATTCCAATGGATGGTAGCCTTGTCATTATGGAAGGTAATCTTTTGTCTAGATTGTTGTTACTCCAATGGATTGTAGCCTTGCAATTATTGAAGGTATTCTGTTGTCGATATTTTTGTTACTCAAATGGATGATAGCCTTATCATTATTCAAGGTAGTCTGTTGTTCAGATTTTTGTTACTCCACAGGATGGTAGCCTTGTCATTATGGAAGGTGGTCTATTGTCGAGATTTTTGTTATTCCAATGGATGGTAGCCTTGTCATTATGGAAGGTAGTATGTTTTCGAGAATTTTTTTATTCCAATGGATGGTAACCTTGTCATTATGGAAGGTAGTCTGTTGTCGGGATTTGTGTTACTCCAATGGATGGTAGCCTTGTCGTTATGGAAGGTAGTTTGTTGTCGAGATTTTTGTTACTCAACTGGATGGTAGCCTTGTCATTATGGAAGGTAGTTTATTGTCGAGATTTTTATTATTCCAATGGATGGTGGCCTTGTCATTATTGAAGGTAGTCGTTCGTTGAGATTTGTGTTAATCAAATGGATAATAGCCTTGTCATTATGGAAGGTAGTCTATTGTTCATATTTTTGTTACTCCAATGGATGGTAACCTTGTCATTATGGAAGGTAGTCTGTTGTCGAGATTTTTGTTATTCCATTGGATGGTAGCCTTGTCATTATTGAAGGTAGTCTGTTGTCGAGATTTTTTTTATTCCAATGGATGGTAACCTTGTCATTATGGAAGGTAGTCTGTTGTCGAGATTTGTGTTACTCCAATGGATGGTAGCCATTTTGTTATGGAAGGTAGTCTATTGTCGAGATTTTTGTTACTCAAATGGATGGTAGCCTTGTATTTATGAAAGGTAGTCTTTCGTTGAGATTTTTTATACTCCATTGGATGGTTGCCTTGTCATTATGGAAGGTAGTATGTCGTTGAGATTTTTGTTACTCCAATGGTTGGTAGCCTTTTGATTATGGAAGGCAGTTTATTATCGAGATATTTGTAATTCCAATGGATTTTTGCCTTGTCATTATGGAAGGTAGTGTTTGGTCGAGATTTTTGTTACTCCAATGGATGGTAGCCTTGTCATTATGGAAGGTAGTATTTTGTCGAGATATTTTTTATTCCAATGGATTGTTGCCTTGTCATTATTGAAGGTGGTCTGTTATCGATATCTTTGTTACTCCAATGGATGATAGCCTTGTCATTATGCAAGGTGGTCTGTTATTCAGATTTTTGTTACTCCAATGGACGGTAGCCTTGTCATTATGGAAGGTACTCTATTGTCGAGATTTTTGTTATTCCAATGGATGGTAGCCTTGTCATTATTGAAGGTAGACGGTCGTTGATATTTCTGTTACTCCAATGGATACTAGCCTTATCATTATGGAAGGTAGTCTGTTGTTCAGATTTTTGTTACTCCAATGGATGGTAACCTTCTCATTATGGAAGGTAGTTTGTTGTCGAGATTTGTGTTACTCCAATGTATGGTAGCCTTGTCATTATGGAAGGTAGTTTGTCGTTGAGATTTTTGTTACTCCAATGGATGGTAGCCTTGTCATTATGGAAGGTGGTATGTCGTCGATATCTTTGTTACTCCAATGGATGGTAGTCTTGTCATTATGGAACGTAGTTTGTTATCGAGATATTTGTTATTCCAATGGATTGTAGCCTTGTCATTATGGAAGGTAGTCTTTTGTCGAGATTTTTGTTAC
Source organism: Vicia faba (assembly GCA_948472305.1). NCBI lineage: Eukaryota > Viridiplantae > Streptophyta > Magnoliopsida > Fabales > Fabaceae > Vicia > Vicia faba. The sequence continues at coordinate 562,068,341 of OX451739.1, forward strand.
TCCAATGGATGGTAGCCTTGTCATTATGGAAGGTAGTCTGTTGTTCATATTTTTGTTACTCCTATGGATGATAGCCTTGTCATTATGGAAGGTAGTCTATTATCGAGATTTTTGTTATTCCAATGGATGGTAGCCTTGTCATTATGGAAGGTAGTCTTTTGTCTAGATTGTTGTTACTCCAATGGATGGTTGCCTTGCCATTATTGAAGGTATTATTTTGTCGATATCTTTGTTACTCAAATGGATGATAGCCTTGTCATTATGCAAGGTAGTCTGTTGTTCAGATTTTTGTTACTCCACAATATGGTAGCCTTGTCATTATGGAAGGTGGTCTATTGTCGAGATTTTTGTTATTCCAATGGATGGTAGCCTTGTCATTATGGAAGGTAGTATGTTGTCGAGAATTTTGTTATTTCAATGGATGGTAACCTTGTCATTATGGAAGGTAGTTTGTTGTCTGGATTTGTGTTACTCCAATGGATGGTAGCCTTGTCGTTATGGAAGGTAGTCTGTTGTCGAGATTTTTGTTACGGAAATGGATGGTAGCCTTGTATTTATGGAATGTAGTCTTTCGTTGAGATTTTTGTTACTCCAATGGATGGTAGCCTTGTCATTATGAAAGGTTGTATGTCGTTGAGATTTTTGTTACTCCAATGGATGGTAGCCTTGTCATTATGGAAGGTAGTCTATTGTCGAGATATTTGTTATTCCAATGGATTGTAGCTTTGTTATTATGGAAGGTAGTCTATTGTCGAGATTTTTGTTACTCCAATGGATGGTAGCCTTGTCATTATGGAAGGTAGTCTTTTGTCGAGATATTTTTTATTCCAATGAATTGTTGCCTTGTCATTATTGAAGGTGGTCTGTTATCGATATCTTTGTTACTCCAATGGATGAAAGCCTTGTCATTATGCAAGGTGGTCTGTTGTTCAGATTTTTGTTACTCCAATGGATGGTAGCCTTGTCATTATGGAAGGTACTCTATTGTCGAGATTTTTGTTATTCCAATGGATGGTAGCCTTGTCATTATTGATGGTAGACGGTCGTTGATATTTCTGTTACTCCAATGGATAGTAGCCTTGTCATTATGGAAGGTAGTCTGTTGTTCAGATTTTTGTTACTCCAATGGATGGTAACCTTGTCATTATGGAAGGTAGTTTGTTGTCGAGATTTGTGTTACTCCAATGTATGGTAGCCTTGTCATTATGGAAGGTAGTTTTTCGTTGAGATTTTTGTTACTCCAATGGATGGTAGCCTTGTCATTATGGAAGGTTGTATGTCGTCGATATCTTTGTTACTCCAATGGATGGTAGTCTTGTCATTATGGAACGTAGTTTGTTGTCGAGATATTTGTTATTCCAATGGATTGTAGCCTTGTCATTATGGAAGGTAGTCTTTTGTCGAGATTTTTGTTACTCCAATGGATGGTAGCCTTGTCATTACGGAAGGTAGTCGGTCGTTGAGATTTTTGTTACTCCAATGGATGGTAGCCTTGTCATTATGGAAGGTAGTCTCTTGTTCATATTTTTGTTACTCCTATGGATGATAGCCTTGTCATTATGGAAGGTAGTCTATTATCGAGATTTTTGTTATTCCAATGGATGGTAGCCTTGTCATTATGGAAGGTAGTCTTTTGTCTAGATTGTTGTTACTCCAATGGATGGTAGCCTTGCCATTATTGAAGGTATTATTTTGTCGATATCTTTATTACTCAAATGGATGATAGCCTTGTCATTATGCAAGGTAGTCTGTTGTTCAGATTTTTGTTACTCCACAATATGGTAGCCTTGTCATTATGGAAGGTGGTCTATTGTCGAGATTTTTGTTATTCCAATGGATGGTAGCCTTGTCATTATGGAAGGTAGTCTGTTGTCGAGAATTTTGTTATTTCAATGGATGGTAACCTTGTCATTATGGAAGGTAGTCTGTTGTCGGGATTTGTGTTACTCCAATGGATGGTAGCCTTGTCGTTATGGAAGGTAGTCTGTTGTTGAGATTTTTGTTACTGAAATGGATGGTAGCCTTGTATTTATTGAATGTAGTCTTTCGTTGAGTTTTTGTTACTCCAATGGATGGTAGCCTTGTCATTATGAAAGGTTGTATGTCGTTGAGATTTTTGTTACTCCAATGGATGGTAGCCTTGTCATTATGGAAGGTAGTCTATTGTCGAGATATTTGTTATTCCAATGGATTGTAGCTTTGTTATTATGGAAGGTAGTCTATTGTCGAGATTTTTGTAATTCCAATGTATGGTAACCTTGTCATTATGGAAGGTAGTCTTTTGTCTAGATTGTTGTCACTCCAAAGGATGGTAGCCTTGTCATAATTGAAGGTGGTTTGTTGTCGATATCTTTGGTACTCCAATGGATGATAGCCTTGTAATTATGCAAGATAGTCTGTTGTTCATATTTTTGTTACTCCAATGGATGGTAGCCTTATCATTATGGAAGGTAGTCTATTGTTGAAATTTTTGTTATTCCAATGGATGGTAGCCTTGTCATTATTGAAGGTAGTCGGTCATTGAGATTTATGTTACTCCAATGGATAGTAGCCTTGTCATTATGTAAGGTAGTCTGTTGTCGAGATATTTGTTATTCCAATGGATTGTAGCCTTCTCATTATGGAAGGTAGTCTTTTGTCGAGATTTTTGTTACTCCAATGGATGGTAACCTTGTCATTACGGAAGGTAGTCGGTCGTTGAGATTTTTGTTACTCTAATGGATATTTGCCTTGTCATTATGGAAGGTAGTCTGTTGTTGAGATTTTTGTTACTCCAATGGATGGTAGCCTTGTCATTATGGAAGGTAGTCTATTGTCGAGATATTTGTTATTCCAATGGATTGTAGCTTTGTTATTATGGAAGGTAGTCTATTGTCGAGATTTTTGTTACTACAATGGATGGTAGCCTTGTCATTATGGAAGGTAGTCTTTTGTCGAGATATTTTTTATTCTAATGAATTGTTTCCTTGTCATTATTGAAGGTGGTCTGTTATCGATATCTTTGTTACTCCAATGGATGATAGCCTTGTCATTATGCAAGGTGGTCTGTTGTTCAAATTTTTGTTACTGCAATGGATGGTAGCCTTGTCATTATGGAAGGTACTCTATTGTCGAGATTTTTGTTATTCCAATGGATGGTAGCCTTGTCATTATTGAAGGTAGACGGTCTTTGATATTTCTGTTACTCCAATGGATAGTAGCCTTGTCATTATGGAAGGTAGTCTGTTGTTCAGATTTTTGTTACTCCAATGGATGGTAACCTTGTCATTATGGAAGGTAGTTTGTTGTCGAGATTTGTGTTACTCCAATGTATGGTAGCCTTGTCATTATGGAAGGTAGTTTGTTGTTGAGATTTTTGTTACTCCAATGGATGGTAGCCTTGTCATTATGGAAGGTTGTATGTCGTCGATATCTTTGTTACTCCAATGGATGGTAGTCTTGTCATTATGGAACGTAGTTTGTTGTCGAGATATTTGTTATTCCAATGGATTGTAGCCTTGTCATTATGGAAGGTAGTCTTTTGTCGAGATTTTTGTTACTCCAATGGATGGTAGCCTTGTCATTACGGAAGGTAGTCGGTCGTTGAGATTTTTGTTACTCCAATGGATGGTAGCCTTGTCATTATGGAAGGTAGTCTCTTGTTCATATTTTTGTTACTCCTATGGATGATAGCCTTGTCATTATGGAAGGTAGTCTATTATCGAGATTTTTGTTATTCCAATGGATGGTAGCCTTGTCATTATGGAAGGTAGTCTTTTGTCTAGATTGTTGTTACTCCAATGGATGGTAGCCTTGCCATTATTGAAGGTATTATTTTGTCGATATCTTTGTTACTCAAATGGATGATAGCCTTGTCATTATGCAAGGTAGTCTGTTGTTCAGATTTTTGTTACTCCACAATATGGTAGCCTTGTCATTATGGAAGGTGGTCTATTGTCGAGATTTTTGTTATTCCAATGGATGGTAGCCTTGTCATTATGGAAGGTAGTCTGTTGTCGAGAATTTTGTTATTTCAATGGATGGTAACCTTGTCATTATGGAAGGTAGTCTGTTGTCGGGATTTGTGTTACTCCAATGGATGGTAGCCTTGTCGTTATGGAAGGTAGTCTGTTGTCGAGATTTTTGTTACTGAAATGGATGGTAGCCTTGTATTTATGGAATGTAGTCTTTCGTTGAGATTTTTGTTACTCCAATGGATGGTAGCCTTGTCATTATGAAAGGTTGTATGTCATTGAGATTTTTGTTACTCCAATGGATGGTAGCCTTGTCATTATGGAAGGTAGTCTATTGTCGAGATATTTTTTATTCCAATGGATTGTAGCTTTGTTATTATGGAAGGTAGTCTATTGTCGAGATTTTTGTAATTCCAATGTATGGTAACCTTGTCATTATGGAAGGTAGTCTTTTGTCTAGATTGTTGTCACTCCAAAGGATGGTAGCCTTGTCATAATTGAAGGTGGTTTGTTGTCGATATCTTTGGTACTCCAATGGATGTTAGCCTTGTAATTATGCAAGGTAGTCTGTTGTTCATATTTTTGTTACTCCAATGGATGGTAGCCTTATCATTATGGAAGGTAGTCTATTGTCGAAATTTTTGTTATTCCAATGGATGGTAGCCTTGTCATTATTGAAGGTAGTCGGTCATTGAGATTTATGTTACTCCAATGGATAGTAGCCTTGTCATTATGTAAGGTAGTCTGTTGTCGAGATATTTGTTATTCCAATGGATTGTAGCCTTCTCATTATGGAAGGTAGTCTTTTGTCGAGATTTTTGTTACTCCAATGGATTTTTGCCTTGTCATTATGGAAGGTAGTCTGTTGTTGAGATTTTTGTTACTCCAATGGATGGTAGCCTTGTCATTATGGAAGGTAGTCTATTGTCGAGATTTTTGTTATTCCAATGGATGGTAGCCTTGTCATTATGGAAGGTAGTCTTTTGTGTAGATTGTTCTTACTCCAATTGATGGTAGCCTTGCCATTATTTAAGGTATTTTGTTGTCGATATCTCTGTTACTCCAATGGATAGTAGCCTTGTCATTATGCAACGTAGTCTGTTGTTCAGATTTGTGTTACTTCAATGGATGGTAGCCTTGTCGTTATGGAAGGTAGTCTATTGTCGAGATTATTGTTACTCAAATGGATGGTAGCCTTGTATTTATGGAAGGTAGTCTTTCGATGAGATTTTTGTTACTCCAATGGATGGTAGCCTTGTCATTATGAAAGGTAGTATGTCATTGAGATTTTTGTTACTCCAATGGATGGTAGCCTTGTCATTATGCAAGGTAGTCTATTGTCGAGATATTTGTTATTCCAATGGATTTTAACCTTGTCATTATGGAAGGTAGTCTTTTGTTGAGATTTTTGTTACTCCAATGGATGGTAGCCTTGTCATTATTGAAGTTAGTCTGTCGTTGAGATTTTTTTTACTCCAATGGATTATAGCCTTGTCATTATGGAAGGTAGTTTGTTCTTCATATTTTTGTTACTACAATGGATGCTAGCCTTGTCATTATGGAAGGTAGTCTATTGTCGAGATTTTTGTTATTCCAATGTATGGTAACCTTGTCATTATGGAAGGTAGTCTGTTGTCTAGATTGTTGTTACTTCAAAGGATGGTAGCCTTGTCATTATTGAAGGTGGTTTGTTGTCGATATCTTTGTTACTCCAATGGATGATAGCCTTGTAATTATGCAAGGTAGTTTGTTGTTCATATTTTTGTTATTCCAATGGATGGTAGCCTTTTCATTATGGAAGGTAGTCTATTGTCGAAATTTTTGTTATTCCAATGGACGGTAGCCTTGTCATTATTGAAGGTAGTCGGTCGTTGAGATTTCTGTTACTCCAATGGATGGTAGCCTTGTCAATATGGAAGGTAGTCTATTGTCGAGATTTTTGTTATTCCAATGGATGATAGCCTTGTCATTATGGAAGGTAGTTTTTTGTCGAGATTTTAATTACTCCAATGGATGGTAGCATTGTCATTATGGAAGGTAGTCTGTTGTCGAGATTTTTGTTACCCTAATGGATATCGCCATGTCATTATGGAAGGTAGTCTGTTGTCATGATTTTTGTTACTCCAATGAATGGTATCCTTGTCATTATGGAAGGTAGTATGTCGTTGAGATTTATGTTACTCCAATGGATTGTAGCCTTGTCATTTTGGATGGTAGTTTGTTCTTCAAATTTTTGTTACTCCAATGGATTGTAGCCTTATGATTATGGAAGGTAGACTGTTGTCGAGATTTTTGTTATTCCATTGGATGGTAGCCTTTTCATTAGGGAAGGTAGTATTTTGTCGAGATTTTTGTTACTCCAATGGATGATAGCCATGTCATTATGGATGGCAGTTTGTTGTCGAAATTTTTGTTACACCAATGGATGGTAGCCTTGTCATTATGGAAGGTAGTCTGTTGTCAAGATTTTGTTACTCTAATGGATCGTAGCCTTGTCATTATGGAACATAGTCTGTTGTCAATATTTTTGTTACTACTATGGATGGTAGCCTTGTCATTATGGAAGGTAGTCTGTTGTCGAGATTTTTATTACTCGAATGAATGGTAGCCTTGTCAATATGGAAGTAGTTTGTTGTTCATATTTCAATTACTCCAATGGATGGTAGCCTTGTTATTACGGAAAGTAGTTTATTGTCGAGATTTTTGATACTCTAATGGATGGTAGCCTTGTAATTATGGAAGGTAGTATGTTGTCGAGATTTTTGTTACTCCAATGGATGTTAGCCTTGTCATTATGGAAGGTAGTCTGTCAGTGAGATTTCTGTTACTCCAAAGGATGATAGCCTTGTCATTATGGATGGCAGTCTGTTGTCGAGATTATTGTTACTCCAATGGATGGTAGCCTTGTCATTATGGAAGGTAGTCTGTTGTCGAGAATTTTTTATTCCATTGGATGGTAGATTTGTTATTATGGATGGTAGTCTGTTTTTGAGATTTTCATTATTCCAATGGATGGTAACCTTGTCATTATGAAAGGTAGTCTTTTGTCGATATTTTTGTTACTCCAATGGATGGTAGCCTTATCATTGTTGAAGGTAGTCTATTGTCTATATCTTTGTTACGCCAATGGATGGTAGCCTTGTCGTTAAGGAAGGTAGTCTATTGTCGAGATTTTTGTTATTCCAATGGATGGTAGCCTTGTCATTATGGAAGGTAGTTTTTTGTCGATATTTTTGTTACTCCAATGGATGGTAGCCTTGTCATTATGGAAGGTAGTATTTTGTCGAGATTTTTGTTACACAGATGGATGGTAGCCTTATAATTATGGATGTTAGTCTATTGTAGAGATTTTTATTACTCCAATGGATGGTAGCCTTTTCATTATGGAAGGTAGTATGTCATTGAGATTTCTGTTACTCCAATGGATTGTAGCCTTTTAATTATGGAAGGTTGTCTGTTGTTCAAATTCTTGTTACTCCAATGGATGCTAGCCTTGTCATTATGGAAGGTAGTCTATTGTCGAGATTTTTGTTATTCCAATGGATGATAGCCTTGTCATTATGGAAGGTAGTTTTTTGTCGAGATTTGAATTACTCCAATGGATGGTAGCATTGTCATTATGGAAGGTAGTCTGTTGTCGAGATTTTTGTTACCCCAATGGATATAGCCTTGTCATTATGGAAGGTAGTCTGTTGTCATGATTTTTTTTACTCCAATGAATGGTATCCTTGTCATTATGGAAGGTAGTCTGTCGTTGAGATTTCTGTTACTCCAATGGATTGTAGCCTTGTCATTTTGGATGGTAGTTTGTTCTTCAAATTTTTGTTACTCCAATGGATTGTAGCCTTGTGATTATGGAAGGTAGACTGTCGTCGAGATTTTTGTTATTCCATTGGATGGTAGCCTTTTCATTAGGGAAGGTATTCTGTTTGTATAGATTTTTGTTATTCCAATGGATGGTAACCTTATCATTATGGAAGGTAGTATTTTGTCGAGAATTTTGTTACTCCAATGGATGATAGCCTTGTCATTATGGATGGCAGTCTGTTGTCGAGATTATTGTTACTCCAATGGATGGTAGCCTTGTCATTATGGAACGTAGTTTGTTGTCTAGATTTTGTTACTCTAATGGATCGTAGCCTTGTCATTATGGAACATAGTCTGTTGTCGATATTTTTGTTACTCCTATGGATGGTAGCCTTGTCATTATGGAAGGTAGTCTATTGTCGAGATTTTTATTACTCGAATGAATGGTAGCCTTGTCAATATGGAAGTAGTTTGTTGTTCATATTTCAATTACTCCAATGGATGGTAGCCTTGTCATTACGGAAGGCAGTTTACTGTCAAGATTTTTGATACTCCAATGGATGGTAGCCTTGTAATTATGGAAGGTAGTATGTTGTCGAGATTTTTGTTACTCCAATGGATGTTAGCCTTATCATTATGGAAGGTAGTCTTTCATTGAGATTTATGTTACTCCAATGGATTCTAGCCTTGTCATTATGGAAGGTAGTCTGTTGTTCAGATTTTTGTTACTCCAACGGATGGTAGCCTTGTCATTATGGAAGGTAGTCTGTTGTCGAGAATATTTTATTCCAATGGATGGTAGCCTTGTCATTATGGAAGGTAGTTTTTTGTCGAGATTTTTGTTACTCCAATGGATGGTAGCCTTGTCATTATGGAAGGTAGTCTTTTGTAGAGATTTTTGTTACCCAAATGGATGGTAGCCTTGTAATTATAGAAGTTAGTCTATTGTAGAGATTTTTGTTACTCCAATGGATGGTAGCCTTTTCATTATGGAAGGTAGTATGTCATTAAGATTTCTGTTACTCCAATAGATTGTAGCCTTGTAATTATGGAAGGTTGTCTGTTGTTCAGATTTTTGTTACTCCAATGGATGCTAGCCTTGTCATTATGGAAGTTAGTCTATTGTCGAGATTTTTGTTATTCCAATGGATGGTAACCTTGTCATTATGGAAGGTAGTCTTTTGTCTAGATTTTTGTTATTCCAATGGATGTTAGCCTTGTCATTATGGAAGGTAGTCTGTTGTCGATATTTTTGTTACCCAAATGGATGGTAGCCTTTTATTTATGGAAGGTAGTCTTTCGTTGAGATTTTTGTTACTCAAATGGATGGTAGCCTTGTCATTATGAAAGGTAGTATGTCGTTGAGATTTTTGTTACTCCAATGGATGGTAGCCTTGTCATTATGGAAGGTAGTCTATTGTCGAGATATTTGTTATTCTAATGGATTGTAGCCTTGTCATTATGGAAGGTAGTCTTTTGTCGAGATTTTTGTTACTCCAATGGATGGTAGCCTTGTCATTATTGAAGTTAGTATGTCGTTGAGATTTCTGTTACTCCAATGGATTATAGCCTTGTCATTATGAAAGGTAGTTTGTTCTTCATATTTTTGTTACTCCCATGGATGCTAGCCTTGTCATTATGGAAGGTAGTTTATTGTCGAGATTTTTGTAATTCCAATGTATGGTAAACTTGTCATTATGGAAGGTAGTCTTTTATCTAGATTGTTGTTACTCCAAAGGATGGTAGCCTTGTCATTATTGAAGGTGGTTTGTTGTCGATATCTTTGTTACTCCAATGGATGATAGCCTTGTAATTATGCAAGGTAGTCTGTTGTCGAAATTTTTATTATTCCAATGGATGGTAGCCTTGTCATTATTGAAGGTAGTCGGTCGTTGAGATTTCTGTTACTCCAATGGATAGTAGCCTTGTCATTATGTAAGGTAGTCTATTGTCGAGTTATTTTTTATTCCAATGGATTGTAGCCTTGTCATTATGAATGGTAGTCTTTAGTCTAGATTTTTGTTACTCCAATGGATGATAGCCTTGTCATTATGGAAGGTAGTCTATCATTGAGATTTCTGTTACTCCAATGGATGATAGCCTTGTCATTATGGATGGCAGTCTGTTGTCGAGATTATTGTTACTCCAATGGATGGTAGCCTTGTCATTATGGAAGGTAGTCTGTTGTCGAGAATTTTTTATTCCATTGGATGGTAGATTTGTTATTATGGATGGTAGTCTGTTTTTGAGATTTTCATTATTCCAATGGATGGTAACCTTGTCATTATGAAAGGTAGTCTTTTGTCGATATTTTTGTTACTCCAATGGATGGTAGCCTTATCATTGTTGAAGGTAGTCTATTGTCTATATCTTTGTTACGCCAATGGATGGTAGCCTTGTCGTTAAGGAAGGTAGTCTATTGTCGAGATTTTTGTTATTCCAATAGATGGTAGCCTTGTCATTATGGAAGGTAGTTTTTTGTCGATATTTTTGTTACTCCAATGGATGGTAGCCTTGTCATTATGGAAGGTAGTATTTTGTCGAGATTTTTGTTACCCAGATGGATGGTAGCCTTATAATTATGGATGTTAGTCTATTGTAGAGATTTTTATTACTCCAATGGATGGTAGCCTTTTCATTATGGAAGGTAGTATGTCATTGAGATTTCTGTTACTCCAATGGATTGTAGCCTTTTTATTATGGAAGGTTGTCTGTTGTTCAAATTCTTGTTACTCCAATGGATGCTAGCCTTGTCATTATGGAAGGTAGTCTATTGTCGAGATTTTTGTTATTCCAATGGATGATAGCCTTGTCATTATGGAAGGTAGTTTTTTGTCGAGATTTGAATTACTCCAATGGATGGTAGCATTGTCATTATGGAAGGTAGTCTGTTGTCGAGATTTTTGTTACCCCAATGGATATAGCCTTGTCATTATGGAAGGTAGTCTGTTGTCATGATTTTTTTTACTCCAATGAATGGTATCCTTGTCATTATGGAAGGTAGTTTGTCGTTGAGATTTCTGTTACTCCAATGGATTGTAGCCTTGTCATTTTGGATGGTAGTTTGTTCTTCAAATTTTTGTTACTCCAATGGATTGTAGCCTTGTGATTATGGAAGGTAGACTGTCGTCGAGATTTTTGTTATTCCATTGGATGGTAGCCTTTTCATTAGGGAAGGTATTCTGTTTGTATAGATTTTTGTTATTCCAATGGATGGTAACCTTATCATTATGGAAGGTAGTATTTTGTCGAGATTTTTGTTACTCCAATGGATGATAGCCTTATCATTATGGATGGCAGTCTGTTGTCGAGATTATTGTTACTCCAATGGATGGTAGCCTTGTCATTATGGAAGGTAGTTTGTTGTCTAGATTTTGTTACTCTAATGGATCGTAGCCTTGTCATTATGGAACATAGTCTGTTGTCGATATTTTTGTTACTCCTATGGATGGTAGCCTTGTCATTATGGAAGGTAGTCTATTGTCGAGATTTTTATTACTCGAATGAATGGTAGCCTTGTCAATATGGAAGTAGTTTGTTGTTCATATTTCAATTACTCCAATGGATGGTAGCCTTGTCATTACGGAAGGCAGTTTACTGTCAAGATTTTTGATACTCCAATGGATGGTAGCCTTGTAATTATGGAAGGTAGTATGTTGTCGAGATTTTTGTTACTCCAATGGATGTTAGCCTTATCATTATGGAAGGTAGTCTTTCATTGAGATTTATGTTACTCCAATGGATTCTAGCCTTGTCATTATGGAAGGTAGTCTGTTGTTCAGATTTTTGTTACTCCAACGGATGGTAGCCTTGTCATTATGGAAGGTAGTCTGTTGTCGAGAATATTTTATTCCAATGGATGGTAGCCTTGTCATTATGGAAGGTAGTTTTTTGTCGAGATTTTTGTTACTCCAATGGATGGTAGCCTTGTCATTATGGAAGGTAGTCTTTTGTAGAGATTTTTGTTACCCAAATGGATGGTAGCCTTGTAATTATAGAAGTTACTCTATTGTAGAGATTTTTGTTACTCCAATGGATGGTAGCCTTTTCATTATGGAAGGTAGTATGTCATTGAGATTTCTGTTACTCAAATAGATTGTAGCCTTGTAATTATGGAAGGTTGTCTGTTGTTCAGATTTTTGTTACTCCAATGGATGCTAGCCTTGTCATTATGGAAGTTAGTCTATTGTCAAGATTTTTGTTATTCCAATGGATGGTAACCTTGTCATTATGGAAGGTAGTCTTTTGTCTAGATTTTTGTTATTCCAATGGATGTTAGCCTTGTCATTATGGAAGGTAGTCTGTTGTCGATATTTTTGTTACCCAAATGGATGGTAGCCTTTTATTTATGGAAGGTAGTCTTTCGTTGAGATTTTTGTTACTCAAATGGATGGTAGCCTTGTCATTATGAAAGGTAGTATGTCGTTGAGATTTTTGTTACTCCAATGGATGGTAGCCTTGTCATTTTGGAAGGTAGTCTATTGTCGAGATATTTGTTATTCCAATGGATTGTAGCCTTGTCATTATGGAAGGTAGTCTTTTGTCGAGATTTTTGTTACTCCAATGGATGGTAGCCTTGTCATTATTGAAGTTAGTATGTCGTTGAGATTTCTGTTACTCCAATGGATTATAGCCTTGTCATTATGAAAGGTAGTTTGTTCTTCATATTTTTGTTACTCCCATGGATGCTAGCCTTGTCATTATGGAAGGTAGTTTATTGTCGAGATTTTTGTAATTCCAATGTATGGTAACCTTGTCATTATGGAAGGTAGTCTTTTATCTAGATTGTTGTTACTCCAAAGGATGGTAGCCTTGTCATTATTGAAGGTGGTTTGTTGTCGATATCTTTGTTACTCCAATGGATGATAGCCTTGTAATTATGCAAGGTAGTCTGTTGTCGAAATTTTTGTTATTCCAATGGATTGTAGCCTTGTCATTATTGAAGGTAGTCGGTCGTTGAGACTTCTGTTACTCCAATGGATAGTAGCCTTGTCATTATGTAAGGTAGTCTATTGTCGAGATATTTTTTATTCCAATGGATTGTAGCCTTGTCATTATGAATGGTAGTCTTTAGTCTAGATTTTTGTTACTCCAATGGATGATAGCCTTGTCATTACGGAAGGTAGTCGGTCATTGAGATTTTTGTTACTCCAATGGATGGTAGCCTTGTGATTATGGAAGATAGTATGTTTTTCATATTTTTTTTACTCCAATGGATGATAGCCCTATCATTATGGAAGGTAGTCTATTGTCGAGATTTTTGTTATTCCAATGGTTAGTAGCCTTGTCATTATGGAAGGTAGTCTTTTTTCTAGATTGTTGTAACTCCAATGGATGTTAGCCTTGCAATTATTGAAGGTATTCTGTTGTCGATATCTTTGTTACTCAAATGGATGATAGCCTTGTCATTATGCAAGGTAGTCTATTGTTCATATTTTTGTTACTCCACAGAATGGTAGCCTTGTCATTATGGAAGGTGGTTTATTGTCGAGATTTTTGTTATTCCAATGGATGGTTTCCTTGTCATTATGGAAGGTAGTCTATTGTCGAGATATTTGTTATTCCAATGGATTGTAGCCTTGTCATTATGGAAGGTAGTCTTTTGTCGATATTTTTGTTACTCCAATGGATGGTAGCCTTGTCATTATTGAAGTTAGTCTGTCGTTGATATTTCTGTTACTCCAATGGATTATAGCCATGTCATTATGGAAGGTAGTCTATTGTCGAGATTTTTCTTATTCCAATGTATGGTAACCTTGTCATTATGGAAGGTAGTCTTTTGTCTAGATTGTTGTTACTCCAATGGATGGTAGCCTTGTCATTATTGAAGGTGGTTTGTTGTTGATATCTTTGTTACTCCAATGGATGATAGCCTTGTAATTATGCAAGGTAGTCTGTCGTTTGTATTTTTGTTACTCCAATGGATGGTAGCCTTGTCATTACAGAAGGTAGTCTATTGTCGAAATTTTTGTTATTCCAATGGATGGTAGCCTTGTCATTATTGAAGGTAGCCGGTCGTTGAGATTTTAGTTACTCCAATGGATAATAGCCTTGTCATTATGGAAGGTAGTCTATTGTTCAGATTTTTGTTACTCCAATAGATGGTAACCTTGTCATTATGGAAGGTAGTCTGTTGTCGAGATCTGTGTTACTCCAATGTATGGTAGCCTTGTCGTTATGGAAGGTAGTCTATCGTTGAGATTTTTGTTACTCCAATGGATGGTAGCCATGTCATTACAGAAGGTAGTCGGTTGTTGAGATTTTTGTTACTCCAATGGATGGTAGCCTTGTCATTATGGAAGGTAGTCTGTTGTTGAGATTTTTGTTACTCCAATGGATGATAGCCTTGTCATTATGGAAGGTAGTCTATTGTCGAGATTTTTGTTATTCCAATGGATGGTAGCCTTGTCATTTTGGAGGGTAGTCTTTTGTCTAGATTGTTGTTACTCCAATTGATGGTAGCCTTGGCATTATTGAAGGTATTCTGTTGTCGATATCTTTGTTACTCAAATGGATGATAGCCTTGTCATTATGCAAGGTAGTCTATTGTTCAGATTTTTGTTACTCCACATGATGGAAGCCTTATCATTATGGAAGGTGGTCTATTGTTGAGATTTTGGTTATTCCAATGGATGGTAGCCTTGTCATTATGGAAGGTAGTCTGTTGTCGAGATTTTTGTTATACCAATGGATGGTAACCTTGTCATTATGGAAGGTAGTTTGTTGTCGAGATTTGTGTTACTCCAATGGATGGTAGCTTTGTCATTATGGAAGGTAGTCTGTTGTCGAGATTTTTGTTACTCAAATGGATGGTAGCCTTGTATTTATGGAAGGTAGTCTTTCGTTGAGATTTTTGTTACTCCAATGGATGGTAGCCTTGTCATTATGAAAGGTAGTATGTCGTTGAGATTTTTGTTACTCCAATGGATGGTAGCCTTGTCATTATGGAAGGTAGTCTATTGTCGAGATATTTGTTATACCAATGGATTGTAGCCTTATCATTCTGGAAGGTAGTCTTTTGTCGAGATTTTTGTTACTCCAATGGATGGTAGATTTGTCATTATTGAAGGTAGTCGGTCGTTGAGATTTCTGTTACTCCAATGGATAGTAGCCTTGTCATTATGGAAGGTAGTTTGTTCTTCATATTTTTGTTACTCCAATGGATGCTAGCCTTGTCATTATGGAAGGTTGTCTATTGTCGAGATTTTTGTTATTCCAATGGATGGTAGCCTTGTCATTATGGAAGGTAGTCTGTTGTCGAAATTTTTGTTATTCCAATGGATGGTAACCTTGTCATTATGGAAGGTAGTTTGTTGTCGAGATTTTTGTTACTCCAATGGATGGTAGCCTTGTCATCATGGAAGGTAGTCTGTTGTCGAGATTTTTGTTACTCAAATGGATGGTAGCCTTGTATTTATGGAAGGTAGTCTTTCTTTGAGATTTTTGTTACTCCAATGGATGGTAGCCATATCATTATGGAAGGTAGTCTATTGTCGAGATATTTGTTATTCCAATGGATTGTAGCCTTGTCATTATGGAAGGTAGTTTGTTCTTCATATTTTTGTTACTCCAATGGATGCTAGCCTTGTCATTATGGAAGGTAGTCTATTGTCGAGATTTTTCTTATTCCAATGTATGGTAACCTTGTCATTATGGAAGGTAGTCTTTTGTCTAGATTGTTGTTACTCCAATGGATGGTAGCCTTGTCATTATTGAAGGTGGTTTGTTGTTGATATCTTTGTTACTCCAATGGATGATAGCCTTGTAATTATGCAAGGTAGTTTGTCGTTTGTATTTTTGTTACTCCAATGGATGGTAGCCTTGTCATTATGGAAGGTAGTCTATTGTCGAAAATTTTGTTATTCCAATGGATGGTAGCCTTGTCATTATTGAAGGTAGTCGGTCGTTGAGATTTTTGTTACTCCAATGGATAATAGCCTTGTCATTATGGAAGGTAGTCTATTGTTTAGATTTTTGTTACTCCAATGGATGGTAACCATGTCATTATGGAAGGTAGTCTGTTGTCGAGATTTTTGTTATTCCAATGGATGGTAGCCTTGTCATTTTGGAAGGTAGTCTTTTGTCTAGATTGTTGTTACTCCAATTGATGGTAGCCTTGCCATTATTGAAGGTATTCTGTTGTCGATATCTTTGTTACTCAAATGGATGATAGCGTTGTCATTATGCAAGGTAGTCTGTTGTTCAGATTTTTGTTACTCCACAGGATGGTAGCCTTGTCATTATGGAAGGTGGTCTATTGTCGAGATTTTTGTTATTCCAATGGATGGTAGCCTTGTCATTATGGAAGGTAGTTTGTTGTCGAGATTTTTTTTGTTCCAATGGATGGTAGCCTTGTCATTATTGAAGGTAGTCGGTCGTTGAGATTTTTGTTACTCCAATGGATAGTAGCCTTGTCATTATGGAAGGTAGTCTATTGTTCAGATTTTTGTTACTCCAATGGATGGTAACCTTGTCATTATGGAAGGTAGTTTGTTGTCTAGATCTGTGTTACTCCAAGGTATGGTAGCCTTGTCGTTATGGAAGGTAGTCTATTGTTGAGATTTTTGTTACTCCAATGGATGGTAGCCTTGTCATTATGGAAGGTAGTCTATTGTCGAGATTTTTGTTATTCCAATGGATGGTAGCCTTTTCATTATGGAAGGTAGTCTTTTGTCTGGATTGTTGTTACTCCAATTGATGGTAGCCTTGCCATTATTGAAGGTATTCTGTTGTCGATATCATTGTTACTCAAATGGATGATAGCGTTGTTATTATGCAAGGTAGTCTGTTGTTCAGATTTTTGTTACTCCACAGGATGGTAGCATTGTCATTATGGAAGGTGGTCTATTGTCGAGATTTTTGTTATTCCAATGGATGGTAGCCTTGTCATTATGGAAGGTAGTTTGTTGTCGATATTTTTTTTATTCCAATGGATGGTAGCCTTGTCATTATTGAAGGTAGTCGGTCGTTGAGATTTTTGTTACTCCAATGGATAGTAGCCTTGTCATTATGGAAGGTAGTCTATTGTTCAGATTTTGGTTACTCCAATGGATGGTAACCTTGTCATTATGGAAGGTAGTTTGTTGTCTAGATCTGTGTTACTCCAAGGTATGGTAGCCTTGTCGTTATGGAAGGTAGTCTATTGTTGAGATTTTTGTTACTCCAATGGATGGTAGCCTTGTCATTATGGAAGGTAGTCTATTGTCGAGATTTTTGTTATTCCAATGGATGGTAGCCTTTTCATTATGGAAGGTAGTCTTTTGTCTAGATTGTTGTTACTCCAATACATGGTAGCCTTGCCATTATTGAAGGTATTCTATTGTCGATATCTTTTTTACTCAAATGGATGATAGCCTTGTCATTATGCAAGGTAGTCTGTTGTTCATATTTTTGTTACTCCACAGGATGGTAGCCTTGTCATTATGGAAGGTGGTATATTGTCGAGATTTTTGTTATTCCAATGGATGGTAGCCTTGTCATTATGGAAGGTAGTATGTTGTCGAGATTTTTGTTATTCCAATGGATGGTAACCTTGTCATTATGGAAGGTAGTCTATTGTCGAGATTTTTGTTATTCCAATGGATGGTAGCCTTTTCATTATGGAAGGTAGTCTTTTGTCTAGATTGTTGTTACTCCATTAGATGGTAGCCTTGCCATTATTGAAGGTATTCTATTGTCGATATCTTTGTTACTCAAATGGATGATAGCCTTGTCATTATGCAAGGTAGTCTGTTGTTCATATTTTTGTTACTCCACAGGATGGTAGCCTTGTCATTATGGAAGGTGGTATATTGTCGAGATTTTTGTTATTCGAATGGATGGTAGCCTTGTCATTATGGAAGGTAGTCTGTTATCGAGATTTTTGTTATTCCAATGGATGGTAACCTTGTCATTATGGAAGGTAGTTTGTTGTCGAGATTTGTGTTACTCCAATGGATGGTAGCCTTGTCATTATGGAAGGTAGTTTGTTGTCGATATTTTTGTTACTCAAAAGGATGGTAGCCTTGTATTTATGGAAGGTAGTCTTTCGTTGAAATTTTTGTAACTCAAATGGATGGTAGCCTTGTCATTATGAAAGGTAGTATGTCGTTGAGATTTTTGTTACTCCAATGGATGGTAGCCTTGTCATTATGGAAGGTAGTCTATTGTCGAGATAATTGTTATTCCAATGGATTATAGCCTTTTCATTATGAAAGGTAGTCTTTTGTCGAGATTTTTGTTACTCCAATGGATGGTAGACTTGTCATTATTGAAGGTAGTCGGTCGTTGAGATTTCTGTTACTCCAATGGATAGTAGCCTTGTCATTATGGAAGGTAGTTTGTTCTTCATATTTTTGTTACTCCAATGGATGCTAGCCTTGTCATTATGGAAGGTTGTCTATTGTCGAGATTTTTGTTATTCCAATGGATGGTAGCCTTGTCATTATGGAAGGTAGTCTGTTGTCGAGATTTTTGTTATTCCAATGAATGGTAACCTTGTCATTATGGAAGGTAGTTTGTTGTCGAGATTTTTGTTACTCCAATGGATGGTAGCCTTGTCATTATGGAAGGTAGTCTGTTGTCGAGATTTTTTTTACTCAAATGGATGGTAGCCTAGTATTTATGGAAGGTAGTATGTCGTTGAGATTTTTGTTACTCCAATGGATGGTAGCCATGTCATTATGGAAGGTAGTCTATTGTCGAGATATTTGTTATTCCAATGGATTGTAGCCTTGTCATTATGGAAGGTAGTTTGTTCTTCATATTTTTGTTACTCCAATGGATGCTAGCCTTGTCATTATGGAAGGTAGTCTATTGTCGAGATTTTTCTTATTCCAATGTATGGTAACCTTGTCATTATGGAAGGTAGACTTTTGTCTAGATTGTTGTTACTCCAATGGATGGTAGCCTTGTCATTATTGAAGGTGGTTTGTTGTTGATATCTTTGTTACTCCAATGGATGATAGCCTTGTAATTATGCAAGGTAGTTTGTCGTTTGTATTTTTGTTACTCCAATGGATGGTAGCCTTGTCATTATGGAAGGTAGGCTATTGTCGAAAATTTTGTT
This sequence comes from Vicia faba, assembly GCA_948472305.1. Taxonomy (NCBI): domain Eukaryota; kingdom Viridiplantae; phylum Streptophyta; class Magnoliopsida; order Fabales; family Fabaceae; genus Vicia; species Vicia faba. Next base: position 562,087,148 of record OX451739.1, read on the forward strand.
ATTCCAATGGATGGTAGCCTTGTCATTATTGAAGGTAGTCGGTCGTTGAGATTTTTGTTACTCCAATGGATAATAGCCTTGTCATTATGGAAGGTAGTCTATTGTTTAGATTTTTGTTACTCCAATGGATGGTAACCATGTCATTATGGAAGGTAGTCTGTTGTCGAGATTTTTGTTATTCCAATGGATGATAGCCTTGTCATTTTGGAAGGTAGTCTTTTGTCTAGATTGTTGTTACTCCAATTGATGGTAGCCTTGCCATTATTGAAAGTATTCTGTTGTCGATATCTTTGTTACTCAAATGGATGATAGCGTTGTCATTATGCAAGGTAGTCTGTTGTTCAGATTTTTGTTACTCCACAGGATGGTAGCCTTGTCATTATGGAAGGTGGTCTATTGTCGAGATTTTTGTTATTCCAATGGATGGTAGCCTTGTCATTATGGAAGGTAGTTTGTTGTCGAGATTTTTTTTATTCCAATGGATGGTAGCCTTGTCATTATTGAAGGTAGTCGGTCGTTGAGATTTTTGTTACTCCAATGGATAGTAGCCTTGTCATTATGGAAGGTAGTCTATTGTTCAGATTTTGGTTACTCCAATGGATGGTAACCTTGTCATTATGGAAGGTAGTTTGTTGTCTAGATCTGTGTTACTCCAAGGTATGGTAGCCTTGTCGTTATGGAAGGTAGTCTATTGTTGAGATTTTTGTTACTCCAATGGATGGTAGCCTTGTCATTATGGAAGGTAGTCTATTGTCGAGATTTTTGTTATTCCAATGGTTGGAAGCCTTTTCATTATGGAAGGTAGTCTTTTTTCTAGATTGTTGTTACTCCAATAGATGGTAGCCTTGCCATTATTGAAGGTATTCTGTTGTCGATATCTTTGTTACTCAAATGGATGATAGCGTTGTCATTATGCAAGGTAGTCTGTTGTTCAGATTTTTGTTACTCCACAGGATGGTAGCCTTGTCATTATGGAAGGTGGTCTATTGTCGAGATTTTTGTTATTCCAATGGATGGTAGCCTTGTCATTATGGAAGGTAGTCTTTTGTCGAGATTTTTTTTATTCCAATGGATGGTAGCCTTGTCATTATTGAAGATAGTCGGTCGTTGAGATTTTTATTACTCCAATGGATAGTAGCCTTGTCATTATGGAAGGTAGTCTATTGTTCAGATTTTGGTTACTCCAATGGATGGTAACCTTGTCATTATGGAAGGTAGTTTGTTGTCTATATCTGTGTTACTCGAAGGTATGGTAGCCTTGTCGTTATTGAAGGTAGTCTATTGTTGACATTTTTGTTACTCCAATGGATGGTAGCCTTGTCATTATGGAAGGTAGTCTATTGTCGAGATTTTTGTTATTCCAATGGATGGTAGCCTTTTCATTATGGAAGGTAGTCTTTTGTCTAGATTGTTGTTACTCCAATAGATGGTAGCCTTGCCATTATTGAAGGTATTCTATTGTCGATATCTTTTTTACTCAAATGGATGATAGCCTTGTCATTATGCAAGGTAGTCTGTTGTTCATATTTTTGTTACTCCACAGGATGGTAGCCTTGTCATTATGGAAGGTGGTATATTGTCGAGATTTTTGTTATTCCAATGGATGGTAGCCTTGTCATTATGGAAGGTAGTCTGTTGTCGAGATTTTTATTATTCCAATGGATGGTAACCTTGTCATTATGGAAGGTAGTCTATTGTCGAGATTTTTGTTATTCCAATGGATGGTAGCCTTTTCATTATGGAAGGTAGTCTTTTGTCTAGATTGTTGTTACTCCAATAGATGGTAGCCTTGCCATTATTGAAGGTATTCTATTGTCGATATCTTTGTTACTCAAATGGATGATAGCCTTGTCATTATGCAAGGTAGTCTGTTGTTCATATTTTTGTTACTCCACAGGATGGTAGCCTTGTCATTATGGAAGGTGGTATATTGTCGAGATTTTTGTTATTCCAATGGATGGTAGCCTTGTCATTATGGAAGGTAGTCTGTTGTCGAGATTTTTGTTATTCCAATGGATGGTAACCTTGTCATTATGGTAGGTTGTCTGTTGTCGAGATTTGTGTTACTCCAATGGATGGTAGCCTTGTCATTATGGAAGGTAGTCTGTTGTCGATATTTTTGTTACTCAAATGGATGGTAGCCTTGTATTTATGGAAGGTAGTCTTTCGTTGAGATTTTTGTAACTCAAATGGATGGTAGCCTTGTCATTATGAAAGGTAGTATGTCGTTGAGATTTTTGTTACTCCAATGGATGGTAGCCTTGTCATTATGGAAGGTAGTCTATTGTCGAGATAATTGTTATTCCAATGGATTATAGCCTTTTCATTATGGAAGGTAGTCTTTTGTCGAGATTTTTGTTACTCCAATGGATTGTAGCCTTGTCATTATTGAAGTTAGTCTGTCGTTGAGATTTCTGTTACTCCAATGGATTATAGCCTTGTCATTATGGAAGGTAGTTTGTTCTTCATATTTTTGTTACTCCAATGGATGATAGCCTTGTCATTATGGAAGGTAGTCTATTGTCGAGATTTTTGTTATTCCAATGGATGGTAGCCTTGTCATTTTGGAAGGTAGTCTTTTGTCTAGATTGTTGTTACTCCAATAGATGGTAGCCTTGCCATTATTGAAGGTATTCTATTGTCGATATCTTTTTTACTCAAATGGATGATAGCCTTGTCATTATGCAAGGTAGTCTGTTTATCATATTTTTGTTACTCCACAGGATGGTAGCCTTGTCATTATGGAAGGTGGTATATTGTCGAGATTTTTGTTATTCCAATGGATGGTAGCCTTGTCATTATGGAAGGTAGTCTGTTGTCGAGATTTTTGTTATTCCAATGGATGGTAACCTTGTCATTATGGAAGGTAGTCTATTGTCGAGATTTTTGTTATTCCAATGGATGGTAGCCTTTTCATTATGGAAGGTAGTCTTTTGTCTAGATTGTTGTTACTCCAATAGATGGTAGCCTTGCCATTATTGAAGGTAGTCTATTGTTCAGATTTTGGTTACTCCAATGGATGGTAACCTTGTCATTATGGAAGGTAGTTTGTTGTCTAGATCTGTGTTACTCCAAGGTATGGTAGCCTTGTCGTTATGGAAGGTAGTCTATTGTCTAGATTGTTGTTACTCCAATAGATGGTAGCCTTGCCATTATTGAAGGTATTCTATTGTCGATATCTTTTTTACTCAAATGGATGATAGCCTTGTCATTATGCAAGGTAGTCAGTTGTTCATATTTTTGTTACTCCACAGGATGGTAGCCTTGTCATTATGGAAGGTGGTATATTGTCGAGATTTTTGTTATTCCAATGGATGGTAGCCTTGTCATTATGGAAGGTAGTCTGTTGTCGAGATTTTTGTTATTCCAATGGATGGTAACCTTGTCATTATGGAAGGTAGTCTGTTGTCAAGATTTGTGTTACTCCAATGGATGGTAGCCTTGTCATTATGGAAGGTAGTTTGTTGTCGATATTTTTGTTACTCAAATGGATGGTAGCCTTGTATTTATGGAAGGTAGTCTTTCGTTGAGATTTTTGTAACTCAAATGGATGGTAGCCTTGTCATTATGAAAGGTAGTATGTCGTTGAGATTTTTGTTACTCCAATGGATGGTAGCCTTGTCATTATGGAAGGTAGTCTATTGTCGAGATAATTGTTATTCCAATGGATTATAGCCTTTTCATTATGGAAGGTAGTCTTTTGTCGAGATTTTTGTTACTCCAATGGATTGTAGCCTTGTCATTATTGAAGTTAGTCTGTCGTTGAGATTTCTGTTACTCCAATGGATTCTAGCCTTGTCATTATGGAAGGTAGTTTGTTCTTCATATTTTTGTTACTCCAATGGATGATAGCCTTGTCATTATGGAAGGTAGTCTATTGTCGAGATTTTTGTTATTCCAATGGATGGTAGCCTTGTCATTTTGGAAGGTAGTCTTTTGTCTAGATTGATGTTACTCCAATTGATGGTAGCCTTGCCATTATTGAAGGTATTCTATTGTCGATATCTTTTTTACTCAAATGGATGATAGCCTTGTCATTATGCAAGGTAGTCTGTTTATCATATTTTTGTTACTCCACAGGATGGTAGCCTTGTCATTATGGAAGGTGGTATATTGTCGAGATTTTTGTTATTCCAATGGATGGTAGCCTTGTCATTATGGAAGGTAGTCTGTTGTCGAGATTTTTGTTATTCCAATGGATGGTAACCTTGTCATTATGGAAGGTAGTCTATTGTCGAGATTTTTGTTATTCCAATGGATGGTAGCCTTTTCATTATGGAAGGTAGTCTTTTGTCTAGATTGTTGTTACTCCAATAGATGGTAGCCTTGCCATTATTGAAGGTAGTCTATTGTTCAGATTTTGGTTACTCCAATGGATGGTAACCTTGTCATTATGGAAGGTAGTTTGTTGTCTAGATCTGTGTTACTCCAAGGTATGGTAGCCTTGTCGTTATGGAAGGTAGTCTATTGTCTAGATTGTTGTTACTCCAATAGATGGTAGCCTTGCCATTATTGAAGGTATTCTATTGTCGATATCTTTTTTACTCAAATGGATGATAGCCTTGTCATTATGCAAGGTAGTCTGTTGTTCATATTTTTGTTACTCCACAGGATGGTAGCCTTGTCATTATGGAAGGTGGTATATTGTCGAGATTTTTGTTATTCCAATGGATGGTAGCCTTGTCATTATGGAAGGTAGTCTGTTGTCGAGATTTTTGTTATTCCAATGGATGGTAACCTTGTCATTATGGAAGGTAGTCTGTTGTCGAGATTTGTGTTACTCCAATGGATGGTAGCCTTGTCATTATGGAAGGTAGTTTGTTGTCGATATTTTTGTTACTCAAATGGATGGTAGCCTTGTATTTATGGAAGGTAGTCTTTCGTTGAGATTTTTGTAACTCAAATGGATGGTAGCCTTGTCATTATGAAAGGTAGTATGTCGTTGAGATTTTTGTTACTCCAATGGATGGTAGCCTTGTCATTATGGAAGGTAGTCTATTGTCGAGATAATTGTTATTCCAATGGATTATAGCCTTTTCATTATGGAAGGTAGTCTTTTGTCGAGATTTTTGTTACTCCAATGGATTGTAGCCTTGTCATTATTGAAGTTAGTCTGTCGTTGAGATTTCTGTTACTCCAATGGATTCTAGCCTTGTCATTATGGAAGGTAGTTTGTTCTTCATATTTTTGTTACTCCAATGGATGATAGCCTTGTCATTATGGAAGGTAGTCTATTGTCGAGATTTTTGTTATTCCAATGGATGGTAGCCTTGTCATTTTGGAAGGTAGTCTTTTGTCTAGATTGTTGTTACTCCAATTGATGGTAGCCTTGCCATTATTGAAGGTATTCTGTTGTCGATATCTTTGTTACTCAAATGGATGATAGCGTTGTCATTATGCAAGGTAGTCTGTTGTTCAGATTTTTGTTACTCCACAGGATGGTAGCCTTGTCATTATGGAAGGTGGTCTATTGTCGAGATTTTTGTTATTCCAATGGATGGTAGCCTTGTCATTATGGAAGGTAGTCTGTTGTCGAGATTTTTTTTATTCCAATGGATGGTAGCCTTGTCATTATTGAAGGTAGTCGGTCGTTGAGATTTTTGTTACTCCAATGGATAGTAGCCTTGTCATTATGGAAGGTAGTCTATTGTTCAGATTTTGGTTACTCCAATGGATGGTAACCTTGTCATTATGGAAGGTAGTTTGTTGTCTAGATCTGTGTTACTCCAAGGTATGGTAGCCTTGTCGTTATGGAAGGTAGTCTATTGTTGAGATTTTTGTTACTCCAATGGATGGTAGCCTTGTCATTATGGAAGGTAGTCTATTGTCGAGATTTTTGTTATTCCAATGGATGGTAGCCTTTTCATTATGGAAGGTAGTCTTTTGTCTAGATTGTTGTTACTCCAATAGATGGTAGCCTTGCCATTATTGAAGGTATTCTATTGTCGATATCTTTGTTACTCAAATGGATGATAGCCTTGTCATTATGCAAGGTAGTCTGTTGTTCATATTTTTGTTACTCCACAGGATGGTAGCCTTGTCATTATGGAAGGTGGTATATTGTCGAGATTTTTGTTATTCCAATGGATGGTAGCCTTGTCATTATGGAAAGTAGTCTGTTGTCGAGATTTCTGTTACTCCAATGGATAGTAGCCTTGTCATTATGGAAGGTAGTCTATTGTCGATATTTTTGTTATTCCAATGGATGGTAGCCTTTTCATTATGGAAGGTAGTCTTTTAACAAGATTTTAGTTACTCCAATGGATGGTAGCCTTGCCATTATTGAAGGTAGTCGGTCGTTGAGATTTTTGATACTCCAATGGATGGTAGCCTTTTCATTATGGAAGGTAGTCTCTTGTTCATATTTTTGTTACTCCACAGGATGGTAGCCTTGTCATTATGGAAGGTGGTATATTGTCGAGATTTTTGTTATTCCAATGGATGGTAGCCTTGTCATTATGGAAGGTAGTCTGTTGTCGAGATTTTTGTTATTCCAATGGATGGTAACCTTGTCATTATGGAAGGTAGTCTGTTGTCGAGATTTGTGTTACTCCAATGGATGGTAGCCTTGTCATTATGGAAGGTAGTTTGTTGTCGATATTTTTGTTACTCAAATGGATGGTAGCCTTGTATTTATGGAAGGTAGTCTTTCGTTGAGATTTTTGTAACTCAAATGGATGGTAGCCTTGTCATTATGAAAGGTAGTATGTCGTTGAGATTTTTGTTACTCCAATGGATGGTAGCCTTGTCATTATGGAAGGTAGTCTATTGTTGAGATAATTGTTATTCCAATGGATTATAGCCTTTTCATTATGGAAGGTAGTCTTTTGTCGAGATTTTTGTTACTCCAATGGATTGTAGCCTTGTCATTATTGAAGTTAGTCTGTCGTTGAGATTTCTGTTACTCCAATGGATTATAGCCTTGTCATTATGGAAGGTAGTTTGTTCTTCATATTTTTGTTACTCCAGTGGATGATAGCCTTGTCATTATGGAAGGTAGTCTATTGTCGAGATTTTTGTTATTCCAATGGATGGTAGCCTTGTCATTTTGGAAGGTAGTCTTTTGTCTAGATTGTTGTTACTCCAATTGATGGTAGCCTTGCCATTATTGAAGGTATTCTGTTGTCGATATCTTTGTTACTCAAATGGATGATAACGTTGTCATTATGCAAGGTAGTCTGTTGTTCAGATTTTTGTTACTCCACAGGATGCTAGCCTTGTCATTATGGAAGGTGGTCTATTGTCGAGATTTTTGTTATTCCAATGGATGGTAGCCTTGTCATTATGGAAGGTAGTCTGTTGTCGAGATTTTTTTTATTCCAATGGATGGTAGCCTTGTCATTATTGAAGGTAGTCGGTCGTTGAGATTTTTGTTACTCCAATGGATAGTAGCCTTGTCATTATGGAAGGTAGTCTATTGTTCAGATTTTGGTAACTCCAAGGTATGGTAGCCTTGTCGTTATGGAAGGTAGTCTATTGTTGAGATTTTTGTTACTCCAATGGATGGTAGCCTTGTCATTATGGAAGGTAGTCTATTGTCGAGATTTTTGTTATTCCAATGGATGGTAGCCTTTTCATTATGGAAGGTAGTCTTTTTTCTAGATTGTTGTAACTCCAATGGATGATAGCCTTGTCATTCTTGAAGGTATTCTATTGTCGATATCTTTGTTACTCAAATGGATGATAGCCTTGTCATTATGCAAGGTAGTCTATTGTTCATATTTTTGTTACTCCACAGAATGGTAGCCTTGTAATTATGCAAGGTAGTCTGTTGTTCATATTTTTGTAACTCCAATGGATGGTTGCCTTGTCATTATGGAAGGTAGTCTATTGTCGAAATTTTTGTTATTCCAATGGATGGTAGCCTTGTCATTATTGAAGGTAGTCGGTCGTTGAGATTTCTGTTACTCCAATGGATAGTAGCCTTGTCATTATGTAAGGTAGTCTGTTGTCGAGATATTTGTTATTCCAATGGATTGTAGCCTTGTCATTATGGAAGGTAGTCTTTTGTCGAGATTTTTGTTACTCCAATGGATGATAGCCTTGTCATTATGGAAGGTAGTCGGTCGTTGAGATTTTTGTTACTCCAATGGATGGTAGCCTTGTCATTATGGAAGGTAGTCTGTTGTTCATATTTTTGTTACTCCACAGGATGGTAGCCTTGTCATTATGGAAGGTGGTATATTGTCGAGATTTTTGTTATTCCAATGGATGGTAGCCTTGTCATTATGGAAGGTAGTCTGTTGTCGAGATTTCTCTTAATCCAATGGATGGTAACCTTGTCATTATGGAAGGTAGTCTGTTGTCGATATTTGTGTTACTCCAATGGATGGTAGCCTTGTCATTATGGAAGGTAGTTTGTTGTCGATATTTTTTTTATTCCAATGTATGGTAACTTTGTCATTATAGAAGGTAGTCTTTTGTATAGATTTTTGTTACTCAAATGGATGGTAGCCTTGTCATTATTTAAGGTGGTTTGTTGTCGATATCTTTGTTACTCCAATGGATGATAGCCTTGTAATTATGCAAGGTTGTCTGTTGTTCATATTTTTGTTACTCCAATGGATGGTAGCCTTGTCATTATGGAAGGTAGTCTATTTTCGAGATTTTTGTTATTCCAATGGATGGTAGCCTTGTCATTATTGAAGGTAGTCGGTCGTTGAGATTTCTGTTACTCCAATGGATAGTAGCCTTGTCATTATGGAAGGTAGTCTATTGTTCAGATTTTTTCTTACTCCAATGGATGGTAACCTTGTCATTATGGAAGGTAGTTTGTTGTCGAGATCTGTGTTACTCCAAGGTATGGTAGCCTTGTCGTTATGGAAGGTAGTCTGTCGTTGAGATTTTTGTTACTCCAATGGATGGTAGCCTTGTCATTATGGAAGGTAGTCTATTGTCGAGATTTTTGTTATTCCAATGGATGGTAGCCTTGTCATTATGGAAGGTAGTCTTTTGTCTAGATTGTTGTTACTCCAATAGATGGTAGCCTTGCCATTATTGAAGGTATTATGTTGTCGATATCTTTGTTACTCAAATGGATGATAGCCTTGTCATTATGCAAGGTAGTCTGTTGTTCATATTTTTGTTACTCCACAGGATGGTAGCCTTGTCATTATGGAAGATGGTATATTGTCGAGATTTTTTTTATTCCAATGGATGGTAGCCTTGTCATTATGGAAGGTAGTCTGTTGTCGAGATTTTTGTTATTCCAATGGATGGTAACCTTGTCATTATGGAAGGTAGTCTGTTGTCGAGATTTGTGTTACTCCAATGGATGGTAGCCTTGTCAGTATGGAAGGTAGTCTGTTGTCGATATTTTTGTTACTCAAATGGATGGTAGCCTTGTATTTATGGAAGGTAGTCTTTCGTTGAGATTTTTGTTACTCAAATGGATGGTAGCCTTGTAATTATGAAAGGTAGTATGTCGTTGTGATTTTTGTTACTCCAATGGATGGTAGTCTTGTCATTATGGAAGGTAGTCTATTGTCGAGATATTTGTTATTCCAATGGATTGTAGCCTTGTCATTATGGAAGGTAGTGTTTTGTCGAGATTTTTGTTACTCCAATGGATGGTAGCCGTGTCATTATTGAAGTTAGTCCGTCGTTGAGATTTCTGTTACTCCAATGGATTATAGCCTTGTCATTATGGAAGGTAGTTTGTTCTTCATATTTTTGTTACTCCAATGGATGCTAGCCTTGTCATTATGGAAGGTAGTCTATTGTCTAGATTTTTGTAATTCCAATGTATGGTAACCTTGTCATTATTGAAGGTAGTCTTTTGTCTAGATTATTGTTACTCCAAAGGATGGTAGCCTTGTCATAATTGAAGGTGGTTTGTTGTCGATATCTTTGTTACTCCAATGGATGATAGCCCTGTAATTATGCAAGGTACTCTGTTGTTCATATTTTTGTTACTCCAATGGATGGTAGCCTTGTCATTATGGAAGGTAGTCTATTATCGAAATTTTTGTTATTTCAATGGATGGTAGCCTTGTCATTATTGAAGGTAGTCGGTCGTTGAGATTTCTGTTACTCCAATGGATAGTAGCCTTGTCATTATGGAAGGTAGTTTGTTCTTCATATTTTTGTTACTCCAATGGATGCTAGCCTTGTCATTATGGAAGGTTGTCTATTGTCGAGATTTTTGTTATTCCAATGTATGGTAACTTTGTCATTATAGAAGGTAGTCTTTTGTCTAGATTGTTGTTACTCCAATGGATGGTAGCCTTTTCATTATTGAAGGTAGTTTGTTGTCGATATCTTTGTTACTCCAATGGATGATAGCCTTGTAATTATGCAAGGTAGTCTGTTGTTCATATTTTTGTTATTCCAATGGATGGTAGCCTTGTCATTATTGAAGGTAGTCGGTCGTTGAGATTTCTGTTACTCCAATGGATAGTAGCCTTGTCATTATGGAAGGTAGTCTATTGTTCAGATTTTTGTTACTCCAATGGATGGTAACCTTGTCATTATGGAAGGTAGTTTGTTGTCGAGATCTGTGTTACTCCAAGGTATGGTAGCCTTGTCGTTATGGAAGGTAGTCTGTTGTTGAGATTTTTGTTACTCCAATGGATGGTAGCCTTGTCATTATGGAAGGTAGTTTGTTCTTCATATTTTTGTTACTCCAGTGGATGATAGCCTTGTCATTATGGAAGGTAGTCTATTGTCGAGATTTTTGTTATTCCAATGGATGGTAGCCTTGTCATTTTGGAAGGTAGTCTTTTGTCTAGATTGTTGTTACTCCAATTGATGGTAGCCTTGCCATTATTGAAGGTATTCTGTTGTCGATATCTTTGTTACTCAAATGGATGATAACGTTGTCATTATGCAAGGTAGTCTGTTGTTTAGATTTTTGTTACTCCACAGGATGCTAGCCTTGTCATTATGGAAGGTGGTCTATTGTCGAGATTTTTGTTATTCCAATGGATGGTAGCCTTGTCATTATGGAAGGTAGTCTGTTGTCGAGATTTTTTTTATTCCAATGGATGGTAGCCTTGTCATTATTGAAGGTAGTCGGTCGTTGAGATTTTTGTTACTCCAATGGATAGTAGCCTTGTCATTATGGAAGGTAGTCTATTGTTCAGATTTTGGTAACTCCAAGGTATGGTAGCCTTGTCGTTATGGAAGGTAGTCTATTGTTGAGATTTTTGTTACTCCAATGGATGGTAGCCTTGTCATTATGGAAGGTAGTCTATTGTCGAGATTTTTGTTATTCCAATGGATGGTAGCCTTTTCATTATGGAAGGTAGTCTTTTTTCTAGATTGTTGTAACTCCAATGGATGATAGCCTTGTCATTCTTGAAGGTATTCTATTGTCGATATCTTTGTTACTCAAATGGATGATAGCCTTGTCATTATGCAAGGTAGTCTATTGTTCATATTTTTGTTACTCCACAGAATGGTAGCCTTGTAATTATGCAAGGTAGTCTGTTGTTCATATTTTTGTAACTCCAATGGATGGTTGCCTTGTCATTATGGAAGGTAGTCTATTGTCGAAATTTTTGTTATTCCAATGGATGGTAGCCTTGTCATTATTGAAGGTAGTCGGTCGTTGAGATTTCTGTTACTCCAATGGATAGTAGCCTTGTCATTATGTAAGGTAGTCTGTTGTCGAGATATTTGTTATTCCAATGGATTGTAGCCTTGTCATTATGGAAGGTAGTCTTTTGTCGAGATTTTTGTTACTCCAATGGATGATAGCCTTGTCATTATGGAAGGTAGTCGGTCGTTGAGATTTTTGTTACTCCAATGGATGGTAGCCTTGTCATTATGGAAGGTAGTCTGTTGTTCATATTTTTGTTACTCCACAGGATGGTAGCCTTGTCATTATGGAAGGTGGTATATTGTCGAGATTTTTGTTATTCCAATGGATGGTAGCCTTGTCATTATGGAAGGTAGTCTGTTGTCGAGATTTCTCTTAATCCAATGGATGGTAACCTTGTCATTATGGAAGGTAGTCTGTTGTCGATATTTGTGTTACTCCAATGGATGGTAGCCTTGTCATTATGGAAGGTAGTTTGTTGTCGATATTTTTTTTATTCCAATGTATGGTAACTTTGTCATTATAGAAGGTAGTCTTTTGTATAGATTTTTGTTACTCAAATGGATGGTAGCCTTGTCATTATTTAAGGTGGTTTGTTGTCGATATCTTTGTTACTCCAATGGATGATAGCCTTGTAATTATGCAAGGTTGTCTGTTGTTCATATTTTTGTTACTCCAATGGATGGTAGCCTTGTCATTATGGAAGGTAGTCTATTTTCGAGATTTTTGTTATTCCAATGGATGGTAGCCTTGTCATTATTGAAGGTAGTCGGTCGTTGAGATTTCTGTTACTCCAATGGATAGTAGCCTTGTCATTATGGAAGGTAGTCTATTGTTCAGATTTTTTCTTACTCCAATGGATGGTAACCTTGTCATTATGGAAGGTAGTTTGTTGTCGAGATCTGTGTTACTCCAAGGTATGGTAGCCTTGTCGTTATGGAAGGTAGTCTGTCGTTGAGATTTTTGTTACTCCAATGGATGGTAGCCTTGTCATTATGGAAGGTAGTCTATTGTCGAGATTTTTGTTATTCCAATGGATGGTAGCCTTGTCATTATGGAAGGTAGTCTTTTGTCTAGATTGTTGTTACTCCAATAGATGGTAGCCTTGCCATTATTGAAGGTATTATGTTGTCGATATCTTTGTTACTCAAATGGATGATAGCCTTGTCATTATGCAAGGTAGTCTGTTGTTCATATTTTTGTTACTCCACAGGATGGTAGCCTTGTCATTATGGAAGATGGTATATTGTCGAGATTTTTTTTATTCCAATGGATGGTAGCCTTGTCATTATGGAAGGTAGTCTGTTGTCGAGATTTTTGTTATTCCAATGGATGGTAACCTTGTCATTATGGAAGGTAGTCTGTTGTCGAGATTTGTGTTACTCCAATGGATGGTAGCCTTGTCAGTATGGAAGGTAGTCTGTTGTCGATATTTTTGTTACTCAAATGGATGGTAGCCTTGTATTTATGGAAGGTAGTCTTTCGTTGAGATTTTTGTTACTCAAATGGATGGTAGCCTTGTAATTATGAAAGGTAGTATGTCGTTGTGATTTTTGTTACTCCAATGGATGGTAGTCTTGTCATTATGGAAGGTAGTCTATTGTCGAGATATTTGTTATTCCAATGGATTGTAGCCTTGTCATTATGGAAGGTAGTGTTTTGTCGAGATTTTTGTTACTCCAATGGATGGTAGCCGTGTCATTATTGAAGTTAGTCCGTCGTTGAGATTTCTGTTACTCCAATGGATTATAGCCTTGTCATTATGGAAGGTAGTTTGTTCTTCATATTTTTGTTACTCCAATGGATGCTAGCCTTGTCATTATGGAAGGTAGTCTATTGTCTAGATTTTTGTAATTCCAATGTATGGTAACCTTGTCATTATTGAAGGTAGTCTTTTGTCTAGATTATTGTTACTCCAAAGGATGGTAGCCTTGTCATAATTGAAGGTGGTTTGTTGTCGATATCTTTGTTACTCCAATGGATGATAGCCCTGTAATTATGCAAGGTACTCTGTTGTTCATATTTTTGTTACTCCAATGGATGGTAGCCTTGTCATTATGGAAGGTAGTCTATTATCGAAATTTTTGTTATTTCAATGGATGGTAGCCTTGTCATTATTGAAGGTAGTCGGTCGTTGAGATTTCTGTTACTCCAATGGATAGTAGCCTTGTCATTATGGAAGGTAGTTTGTTCTTCATATTTTTGTTACTCCAATGGATGCTAGCCTTGTCATTATGGAAGGTTGTCTATTGTCGAGATTTTTGTTATTCCAATGTATGGTAACTTTGTCATTATAGAAGGTAGTCTTTTGTCTAGATTGTTGTTACTCCAATGGATGGTAGCCTTTTCATTATTGAAGGTAGTTTGTTGTCGATATCTTTGTTACTCCAATGGATGATAGCCTTGTAATTATGCAAGGTAGTCTGTTGTTCATATTTTTGTTATTCCAATGGATGGTAGCCTTGTCATTATTGAAGGTAGTCGGTCGTTGAGATTTCTGTTACTCCAATGGATAGTAGCCTTGTCATTATGGAAGGTAGTCTATTGTTCAGATTTTTGTTACTCCAATGGATGGTAACCTTGTCATTATGGAAGGTAGTTTGTTGTCGAGATCTGTGTTACTCCAAGGTATGGTAGCCTTGTCGTTATGGAAGGTAGTCTGTTGTTGAGATTTTTGTTACTCCAATGGATGGTAGCCTTGTCATTATGGAAGGTAGTTTGTTCTTCATATTTTTGTTACTCCAGTGGATGATAGCCTTGTCATTATGGAAGGTAGTCTATTGTCGAGATTTTTGTTATTCCAATGGATGGTAGCCTTGTCATTTTGGAAGGTAGTCTTTTGTCTAGATTGTTGTTACTCCAATTGATGGTAGCCTTGCCATTATTGAAGGTATTCTGTTGTCGATATCTTTGTTACTCAAATGGATGATAACGTTGTCATTATGCAAGGTAGTCTGTTGTTTAGATTTTTGTTACTCCACAGGATGCTAGCCTTGTCATTATGGAAGGTGGTCTATTGTCGAGATTTTTGTTATTCCAATGGATGGTAGCCTTGTCATTATGGAAGGTAGTCTGTTGTCGAGATTTTTTTTATTCCAATGGATGGTAGCCTTGTCATTATTGAAGGTAGTCGGTCGTTGAGATTTTTGTTACTCCAATGGATAGTAGCCTTGTCATTATGGAAGGTAGTCTATTGTTCAGATTTTGGTAACTCCAAGGTATGGTAGCCTTGTCGTTATGGAAGGTAGTCTATTGTTGAGATTTTTGTTACTCCAATGGATGGTAGCCTTGTCATTATGGAAGGTAGTCTATTGTCGAGATTTTTGTTATTCCAATGGATGGTAGCCTTTTCATTATGGAAGGTAGTCTTTTTTCTAGATTGTTGTAACTCCAATGGATGATAGCCTTGTCATTCTTGAAGGTATTCTATTGTCGATATCTTTGTTACTCAAATGGATGATAGCCTTGTCATTATGCAAGGTAGTCTATTGTTCATATTTTTGTTACTCCACAGAATGGTAGCCTTGTAATTATGCAAGGTAGTCTGTTGTTCATATTTTTGTAACTCCAATGGATGGTTGCCTTGTCATTATGGAAGGTAGTCTATTGTCGAAATTTTTGTTATTCCAATGGATGGTAGCCTTGTCATTATTGAAGGTAGTCGGTCGTTGAGATTTCTGTTACTCCAATGGATAGTAGCCTTGTCATTATGTAAGGTAGTCTGTTGTCGAGATATTTGTTATTCCAATGGATTGTAGCCTTGTCATTATGGAAGGTAGTCTTTTGTCGAGATTTTTGTTACTCCAATGGATGATAGCCTTGTCATTATGGAAGGTAGTCGGTCGTTGAGATTTTTGTTACTCCAATGGATGGTAGCCTTGTCATTATGGAAGGTAGTCTGTTGTTCATATTTTTGTTACTCCACAGGATGGTAGCCTTGTCATTATGGAATGTGGTATATTGTCGAGATTTTTGTTATTCCAATGGATGGTAGCCTTGTCATTATGGAAGGTAGTCTGTTGTCGAGATTTCTCTTAATCCAATGGATGGTAACCTTGTCATTATGGAAGGTAGTCTGTTGTCGATATTTGTGTTACTCCAATGGATGGTAGCCTTGTCATTATGGAAGGTAGTTTGTTGTCGATATTTTTTTTATTCCAATGTATGGTAACTTTGTCATTATAGAAGGTAGTCTTTTGTATAGATTTTTGTTACTCAAATGGATGGTAGCCTTGTCATTATTTAAGGTGGTTTGTTGTCGATATCTTTGTTACTCCAATGGATGATAGCCTTGTAATTATGCAAGGTTGTCTGTTGTTCATATTTTTGTTACTCCAATGGATGGTAGCCTTGTCATTATGGAAGGTAGTCTATTTTCGAGATTTTTGTTATTCCAATGGATGGTAGCCTTGTCATTATTGAAGGTAGTCGGTCGTTGAGATTTCTGTTACTCCAATGGATAGTAGCCTTGTCATTATGGAAGGTAGTCTATTGTTCAGATTTTTTCTTACTCCAATGGATGGTAACCTTGTCATTATGGAAGGTAGTTTGTTGTCGAGATCTGTGTTACTCCAAGGTATGGTAGCCTTGTCGTTATGGAAGGTAGTCTGTCGTTGAGATTTTTGTTACTCCAATGGATGGTAGCCTTGTCATTATGGAAGGTAGTCTATTGTCGAGATTTTTGTTATTCCAATGGATGGTAGCCTTGTCATTATGGAAGGTAGTCTTTTGTCTAGATTGTTGTTACTCCAATAGATGGTAGCCTTGCCATTATTGAAGGTATTATGTTGTCGATATCTTTGTTACTCAAATGGATGATAGCCTTGTCATTATGCAAGGTAGTCTGTTGTTCATATTTTTGTTACTCCACAGGATGGTAGCCTTGTCATTATGGAAGATGGTATATTGTCGAGATTTTTTTTATTCCAATGGATGGTAGCCTTGTCATTATGGAAGGTAGTCTGTTGTCGAGATTTTTGTTATTCCAATGGATGGTAACCTTGTCATTATGGAAGGTAGTCTGTTGTCGAGATTTGTGTTACTCCAATGGATGGTAGCCTTGTCAGTATGGAAGGTAGTCTGTTGTCGATATTTTTGTTACTCAAATGGATGGTAGCCTTGTATTTATGGAAGGTAGTCTTTCGTTGAGATTTTTGTTACTCAAATGGATGGTAGCCTTGTCATTATGAAAGGTAGTATGTCGTTGTGATTTTTGTTACTCCAATGGATGGTAGTCTTGTCATTATGGAAGGTAGTCTATTGTCGAGATATTTGTTATTCCAATGGATTGTAGCCTTGTCATTATGGAAGGTAGTGTTTTGTCGAGATTTTTGTTACTCCAATGGATGGTAGCCGTGTCATTATTGAAGTTAGTCCGTCGTTGAGATTTCTATTACTCCAATGGATTATAGCCTTGTCATTATGGAAGGTAGTTTGTTCTTCATATTTTTGTTACTCCAATGGATGCTAGCCTTTTCATTATGGAAGGTAGTCTATTGTCTAGATTTTTGTAATTCCAATGTATGGTAACCTTGTCATTATTGAAGGTAGTCTTTTGTCTAGATTATTGTTACTCCAAAGGATGGTAGCCTTGTCATAATTGAAGGTGGTTTGTTGTCGATATCTTTGTTACTCCAATGGATGATAGCCTTGTAATTATGCAAGGTACTCTGTTGTTCATATTTTTGTTACTCCAATGGATGGTAGCCTTGTCATTATGGAAGGTAGTCTATTATCGAAATTTTTGTTATTTCAATGGATGGTAGCCTTGTCATTATTGAAGGTAGTCGGTCGTTGAGATTTCTGTTACTCCAATGGATAGTAGCCTTGTCATTATGGAAGGTAGTTTGTTCTTCATATTTTTGTTACTCCAATGGATGCTAGCCTTGTCATTATGGAAGGTTGTCTATTGTCGAGATTTTTGTTATTCCAATGTATGGTAACTTTGTCATTATAGAAGGTAGTCTTTTGTCTAGATTGTTGTTACTCCAATGGATGGTAGCCTTTTCATTATTGAAGGTAGTTTGTTGTCGATATCTTTGTTACTCCAATGGATGATAGCCTTGTAATTATGCAAGGTAGTCTGTTGTTCATATTTTTGTTATTCCAATGGATGGTAGCCTTGTCATTATTGAAGGTAGTCGGTCGTTGAGATTTCTGTTACTCCAATGGATAGTAGCCTTGTCATTATGGAAGGTAGTCTATTGTTCAGATTTTTGTTACTCCAATGGATGGTAACCTTGTCATTATGGAAGGTAGTTTGTTGTCGAGATCTGTGTTACTCCAAGGTATGGTAGCCTTGTCGTTATGGAAGGTAGTCTGTTGTTGAGATTTTTGTTACTCCAATGGATGGTAGCCTTGTCATTATGGAAGGTAGTCTATTGTCGAGATTTTTGTTATTCCAATGGATGGTAGCCTTGTCATTATGGAAGGTAGTCTTTTGTCTAGATTGTTGTTACTCCAATAGATGGTAGCCTTGCCATTATTGAAGGTATTATGTTGTCGATATCTTTGTTACTCAAATGGATGATAGCCTTGTCATTATGCAAGGTAGTCTGTTGTTCATATTTTTGTTACTCCATAGGATGGTAGCCTTGTCATTATGGAAGGTGGTATATTGTCGAGATTTTTGTTATTCCAATGGATGGTAGCCTTGTCATTATGGAAGGTAGTCTGTTGTCGAGATTTTTGTTATTCCAATCGATGGTAACCTTGTCATTATGGAAGGTAGTCTGTTGTCGAGATTTGTGTTACTCCAATGGATGGTAGCCTTGTCATTATGGAAGGTAGTCTTTTGTCGATATTTTTGTTACTCAAATGGATGGTAGCCTTGTATTTATGGAAGGTTGTCTTTCGTTGAGATTTTTGTTACTCAAATGGATGGTAGCCTTGTCATTATGAAAGGTAGTATGTCGTTGTGATTTTTGTTACTCCAATGGATGGTAGCCTTGTCATTATTGAAGTTAGTCCGTCGTTGAGATTTTTGTTACTCCAATGGATTATAGCCTTCTCATTATGGAAGGTAGTTTGTTCTTCATATTTTTGTTACTCCAATGGATGGTAGCCTTGTCATTATGGAAGGTAGTCTATTGTTGAGATTTTTGTTATTCCAATGAATGGTAGCCTTGTCATTATGGAAGGTAGTCTTTTGTCTAGATTGTTGTTACTCCAATAGATGGTAGCCTTGCCATTATTGAAGGTATTATGTTGTCGATATCTTTGTTACTCAAATGGATGATAGCCTTGTCATTATGCAAGGTAGTCTGTTGTTCATATTTTTGTTACTCCATAGGATGGTAGCCTTGTCATTATGGAAGGTGGTATATTGTCGAGATTTTTGTTATTCCAATTGATGGTAGCCTTGTCATTATGGAAGGTAGTCTGTTGTCGAGATTTTTGTTATTCCAATCGATGGTAACCTTGTCATTATGGAAGGTAGTCTTTTTTCTAGATTGTTGTAACTCCAATGCATGATAACCTTGCAATTTTTGAAGGTATTCTGTTGTCGATATCTTTGTTACTCAAATGGATGATAGCCTTGTCATTATGCAAGGTAGTCTATTGTTCATATTTTTGTTACTCCACAGAATGGTAGCCTTGTAATTATGCAAGGTAGTCAGTTGTTCAAATTATTTTTACTCCGATGGATGGTTGCCTTGTCATTATGGAAGGTAGTCTATTGTCGAAATTTTTGTTATTCCAATGGATGGTAGCCTTGTCATTATTGAAGGTAGTCGGTCGTTGAGATTTTTGTTACTCCAATGGATAGTAGCCTTGTCATTATGTAAGGTAGTCTGTTGTCGAGATATTTGTTATTCCAATGGATTGTAGCCTTGTCATTATGGAAGGTAGTCTTTTGTCGAGATTTTTGTTACTCCAATGGATGATAGCCTTGTCATTATGGAAGGTAGTCGGTCGTTGAGATTTTTGTTACTCCAATGGATGGTAGCCTTGTCATTATGGAAGGTAGTCTATTGTTGATATTTTTGTTACTCCAATGGATGATAGCCTTGTCATTATGGAAGGTAGTCTATTGTAGATATTTTTGTTACTCCAATGGATAGTAGCCTTGTCATTATTGAAGTTAGCTTGTCGTTGAGATTTCTGTTACTCCAATGGATTATAGCCTTGTCATTATGGAAGGTAGTTTGTTCTTCATATTTTTGTTACTCCAATGGATGCTAGCCTTGTCATTATGGAAGGTAGTCTATTGTCTAGATTTTTGTAATTCCAATGTATGGTAACCTTGTCATTATGGAAGGTAGTCTTTTGTCTAGATTATTGTTACTCCAAAGGATGGTAGCCTTGTCATAATTGAAGGTGGTTTGTTGTCGATATCTTTGTTACTCCAATGGATGATAGCCTTGTAATTATGCAAGGTACTCTGTTGTTCATATTTTTGTTACTCCAATGGATGGTAGCCTTGTCATTATGGAAGGTAGTCTATTATCGAATTTTTTGTTATTTCAATGGATGGTAGCCTTGTCATTATTGAAGGTAGTCGGTCATTGAGATTTTTGTTACTCCAATGGATAGTAGCCTTGTCATTATGGAAGGTAGTCTATTGTTCAGATTTTTGTTACTCCAATGGATGGTAACCTTGTCATTATGGAAGGTAGTTTATTGTCGAGATCTGTGTTACTCCAAGGTGTGGTAGCCTTGTCGTTATGGAAGGTAGTCTGTTGTTCATATTTTTGTTATTCCAATGGATGGTAGCCTTGTCATTATTGAAGGTAGTCGGTGTTTGAGATTTCAGTTACTCCAATGGATAGTAGCCTTGTCATTATGGAAGGTAGTCTATTGTTCAGATTTTTGTTACTCCAATGGATGGTAACCTTGTCATTATGGAAGGTAGTTTGTTGTCGAGATCTGTGTTACTCCAAGGTATGGTAGCCTTGTCGTTATGGAAGGTAGTCTGTTGTTGAGATTTTTGTTACTCCAATGGATGGTAGCCTTGTCATTATGGAAGGTAGTCTATTGTCGAGATTTTTGTTATTCCAATGGATGGTAGCCTTGTCATTATGGAAGGTAGTCTTTTGTCTAGATTGTTGTTACTCCAATAGATGGTAGCCTTGCCATTATTGAAGGTATTATGTTGTCGATATCTTTGTTACTCAAATGGATGATAGCCTTGTCATTATGCAAGGTAGTCGGTTGTTCATATTTTTGTTACTCCATAGGATGGTAGCCTTGTCATTATGGAAGGTGGTATATTGTCGAGATTTTTGTTATTCCAATGGATGGTAGCCTTGTCATTATGGAAGGTAGTCGGTCGTTGAGATTTCAGTTACTCCAATGGATAGTAGCCTTGTCATTATGGAAGGTAGTCTATTGTTCAGATTTTTGTTACTCCAATGGATGGTAACCTTGTCATTATGGAAGGTAGTTTGTTGTCGAGATCTGTGTTACTCCAAGGTATGGTAGCCTTGTCGTTATGGAAGGTAGTCTGTTGTTGAGATTTTTGTTACTCCAATGGATGGTAGCCTTGTCATTATGGAAGGTAGTCTATTGTCGAGATTTTTGTTATTCCAATGGATGGTAGCCTTGTCATTATGGAAGGTAGTCTTTTGTCTAGATTGTTGTTACTCCAATAGATGGTAGCCTTGCCATTATTGGAGGTATTATGTTGTCGATATCTTTGTTACTCAAATGGATGATAGCCTTGTCATTATGCAAAGTAGTCGGTTGTTCATATTTTTGTTACTCCATAGGATGGTAGCCTTGTCATTATGGAAGGTTGTATATTGTCGAGATTTTTGTTATTCCAATGGATGGTAGCCTTGTCATTATGGAAGGTAGTCTGTTGTCGAGATTTTTGTTATTCCAATCGATGGTAACCTTGTCATTATGGAAGGTAGTCTGTTGTCGAGATTTGTGTTACTCCAATGGATGGTAGCCTTGTCATTATGGAAGGTAGTCTTTTGTCGATATTTTTGTTACTCAAATGGATGGTAGCCTTGTATTTATGGAAGGTTGTCTTTCGTTGAGATTTTTGTTACTCAAATGGATGGTAGCCTTGTCATTATGAAAGGTAGTATGTCGTTGTGATTTTTGTTACTCCAATGGATGGTAGCCTTGTCATTATTGAAGTTAGTCCGTCGTTGAGATTTTTGTTACTCCAATGGATTATAGCCTTCTCATTATGGAAGGTAGTTTGTTCTTCATATTTTTGTTACTCCAATGGATGGTAGCCTTGTCATTATGGAAGGTGGTCTATTGTTGAGATTTTTGTTATTCCAATGAATGGTAGCCTTGTCATTATGGAAGGTAGTCTTTTGTCTAGATTGTTGTTACTCCAATAGATGGTAGCCTTGCCATCATTGAAGGTATTATGTTGTCGATATCTTTGTTACTCAAATGGATGATAGCCTTGTCATTATGCAAGGTAGTCTGTTGTTCATATTTTTGTTACTCCATAGGATGGTAGCCTTGTCATTATGGAAGGTGGTATATTGTCGAGATTTTTGTTATTCCAATTGATGGTAGCCTTGTCATTATGGAAGGTAGTCTGTTGTCGAGATTTTTGTTATTCCAATCGATGGTAACCTTGTCATTATGGAAGGTAGTCTTTTTTCTAGATTGTTGTAACTCCAATGCATGATAACCTTGCAATTTTTGAAGGTATTCTGTTGTCGATATCTTTGTTACTCAAATGGATGATAGCCTTGTCATTATGCAAGGTAGTCTATTGTTCATATTTTTGTTACTCCACAGAATGGTAGCCTTGTAATTATGCAAGGTAGTCAGTTGTTCATATTTTTTTTACTCCGATGGATGGTTGCCTTGTCATTATGGAAGGTAGTCTATTGTCGAAATTTTTGTTATTCCAATGGATGGTAGCCTTTTCATTATTGAAGGTAGTCGGTCGTTGAGATTTCTGTTACTCCAATGGATAGTAGCCTTGTCATTATGTAAGGTAGTCTGTTGTCGAGATATTTGTTATTCCAATGGATTGTAGCCTTGTCATTATGGAAGGTAGTCTTTTGTCGAGATTTTTGTTACTCCAATGGATGATAGCCTTGTCATTATGGAAGGTAGTCGGTCGTTGAGATTTTTGTTACTCCAATGGATGGTAGCCTTGTCATTATGGAAGGTAGTCTGTTGTTCATATTTTTGTTACTCCAATGGATGATAGCCTTGTCATTATGGAAGGTAGTCTATTGTAGATATTTTTGTTACTCCAATGGATAGTAGCCTTGTCATTATTGAAGTTAGCTTGTCGTTGAGATTTCTGTTACTCCAATGGATTATAGCCTTGTCATTATGGAAGGTAGTTTGTTCTTCATATTTTTGTTACTCCAATGGATGCTAGCCTTGTCATTATGGAAGGTAGTCTATTGTCTAGATTTTTGTAATTCCAATGTATGGTAACCTTGTCATTATGGAAGGTAGTCTTTTGTCTAGATTATTGTTACTCCAAAGGATGGTAGCCTTGTCATAATTGAAGGTGGTTTGTTGTCGATATCTTTGTTACTCCAATGGATGATAGCCTTGTAATTATGCAAGGTACTCTGTTGTTCATATTTTTGTTACTCCAATGGATGGTAGCCTTGTCATTATGGAAGGTAGTCTATTATCAAAATTTTTGTTATTTCAATGGATGGTAGCCTTGTCATTATTGAAGGTAGTCGGTCGTTGAGATTTTTGTTACTCCAATGGATAGTAGCCTTGTCATTATGGAAGGTAGTCTATTGTTCAGATTTTTGTTACTCCAATGGATGGTAACCTTGTCATTATGGAAGGTAGTTTGTTGTCGAGATCTGTGTTACTCCAAGGAATGGTAGCCTTGTCGTTATGGAAGGTAGTCTGTTGTTCATATTTTTGTTATTCCAATGGATGGTAGCCTTGTCATTATTGAAGGTAGTCGGTCGTTGAGATTTCTGTTACTCCAATGGATAGTAGCCTTGTCATTATGGAAGGTAGTCTATTGTTCAGATTTTTGTTACTCCAATGGATGGTAACCTTGTCATTATGGAAGGTAGTTTGTTGTCAAGATTTGTGTTACTCCAAGGTATGGTAGCCTTGTCGTTATGGAAGGTAGTCTGTTGTTGAGATTTTTGTTACTCCAATGGATGGTAGCCTTGTCATTATGGAAGGTAGTCTATTGTCGAGATTTTTGTTATTCCAATGGATGGTAGCCTTGTCATTATGGAAGGTAGTCTTTTGTCTAGATTGTTGTTACTCCAATAGATGGTAGCCTTGCCATTAATGAAGGTATTATGTTGTCGATATCTTTATTACTCAAATGGATGATAGCCTTGTCATTATGCAAGGTAGTCTGTTGTTCATATTTTTGTTACTCCATAGGATGGTAGCCTTGTCATTATGGAAGGTGGTATATTGTCGAGATTTTTGTTATTCCAATGGATGGTAGCCTTGTCATTATGGAAGGTAGTCTATTGTCGAGATTTTTGTTATTCCAATCGATGGTAACCTTGTCATTATGGAAGGTAGTCTGTTGTCGAGATTTGTGTTACTCCAATGGATGGTAGCCTTGTCATTATGGAAGGTAGTCTTTTGTCGATATTTTTGTTACTCAAATGGATGGTAGCCTTGTATTTATGGAAGGTTGTCTTTTGTTGAGATTTTTGTTACTCAAATGGATGATAGCCTTGTCATTATGAAAGGTAGTATGTCGTTGTGATTTTTGTTACTCCAATGGATGGTAGCCTTGTCATTATTGAAGTTAGTCCGTCGTTGAGATTTTCGTTACTCCAATGGATTATAGCCTTCTCATTATGGAAGGTAGTTTGTTCTTCATATTTTTGTTACTCCAATGGATGGTAGCCTTGTCATTATGGAAGGTAGTCTATTGTTGAGATTTTTGTTATTCCAATGAATGGTAGCCTTGTCATTATGGAAGGTAGTCTTTTGTCTAGATTGTTGTTACTCCAATAGATGGTAGCCTTGCCATTATTGAAGGTATTATGTTGTCGATATCTTTGTTACTCAAATGGATGATAGCCTTGTCATTATGCAAGGTAGTCTGTTGTTCATATTTTTGTTACTCCATAGGATGGTAGCCTTGTCATTATGGAAGGTGGTATATTGTCGAGATTTTTGTTATTCCAATTGATGGTAGCCTTGTCATTATGGAAGGTAGTCTGTTGTCGAGATTTTTGTTATTCCAATCGATGGTAACCTTGTCATTATGGAAGGTAGTCTTTTTTCTAGATTGTTGTAACTCCAATGCATGATAACCTTGCAATTTTTGAAGGTATTCTGTTGTCGATATCTTTGTTACTCAAATGGATGATAGCCTTGTCATTATGCAAGGTAGTCTATTGTTCATATTTTTGTTACTCCACAGAATGGTAGCCTTGTAATTATGCAAGGTAGTCAGTTGTTCATATTTTTTTTACTCCGATGGATGGTTGCCTTGTCATTATGGAAGGTAGTCTATTGTCGAAATTTTTGTTATTCCAATGGATGGTAGCCTTGTCATTATTGAAGGTAGTCGGTCGTTGAGATTTCTGTTACTCCAATGGATAGTAGCCTTGTCATTATGTAAGGTAGTCTGTTGTCGAGATATTTGTTATTCCAATGGATTGTAGCCTTGTCATTATGGAAGGTAGTCTTTTGTCGAGATTTTTGTTACTCCAATGGATGATAGCCTTGTCATTATGGAAGGTAGTCGGTCGTTGAGATTTTTGTTACTCCAATGGATGGTAGCCTTGTCATTATGGAAGGTAGTCTGTTGTTCATATTTTTGTTACTCCAATGGATGATAGCCTTGTCATTATGGAAGGTAGTCTATTGTAGATATTTTTGTTACTCCAATGGATGGTAGCCTTGTCATTATTGAAGTTAGCTTGTCGTTGAGATTTCTGTTACTCCAATGGATTATAGCCTTGTCATTATGGAAGGTAGTTTGTATTTCATATTTTTGTTACTACAATGGATGCTAGCCTTGTCATTATGGAAGGTATTCTATTGTCTAGATTTTTGTAATTCCAATGTATGGTAACCTTGTCATTATGGAAGGTAGTCTTTTGTCTAGATTATTGTTACTCCAAAGGATGGTAGCCTTGTCATAATTCAAGGTGGTTTGTTGTCGATATCTTTGTTACTCCAATGGATGATAGCCTTGTAATTATGCAAGGTACTCTGTTGTTCATATTTTTGTTACTCCAATGGATGGTAGCCTTGTCATTATGGAAGGTAGTCTATTATCGAAATTTTTGTTATTTCAATGGATGGTAGCCTTGTCATTATTGAAGGTAGTCGGTCGTTGAGATTTTTGTTACTCCAATGGATAGTAGCCTTGTCATTATGGAAGGTAGTCTATTGTTCAGATTTTTGTTACTCCAATGGATGGTAACCTTGTCATTATGGAAGGTAGTTTGTTGTCCAGATCTGTGTTACTCCAAGGTATGGTAGCCTTGTCATTCTGGAAGGTAGTCTGTTGTTCATATTTTTGTTATTCCAATGGATGGTAGCCTTGTCATTATTGAAGGTAGTCGGTCGTTGAGATTTCTGTTACTCCAATGGATAGTAGCCTTGTCATTATGGAAGGTAGTCTATTGTTCAGATTTTTGTTACTCCAATGGATGGTAACCTTGTCATTATGGAAGGTAGTTTGTTGTCGAGATCTGTGTTACTCCAAGGTATGGTAGCCTTGTCGTTATGGAAGGTAGTCTGTTGTTGAGATTTTTGTTACTCCAATGGATGGTAGCCTTGTCATTATGGAAGGTAGTCTATTGTCGAGATTTTTGTTATTCCAATGGATGGTAGCCTTGTCATTATGGAAGGTAGTCTTTTGTCTAGATTGTTGTTACTCCAATAGATGGTAGCCTTGCCATTAATGAAGGTATTATGTTGTCGATATCTTTATTACTCAAATGGATGATAGCCTTGTCATTATGCAAGGTAGTCTGTTGTTCATATTTTTGTTACTCCATAGGATGGTAGCCTTGTCATTATGGAAGGTGGTATATTGTCGAGATTTTTGTTATTCCAATGGATGGTAGCCTTGTCATTATGGAAGGTAGTCTATTGTCGAGATTTTTGTTATTCCAATCGATGGTAACCTTGTCATTATGGAAGGTAGTCTGTTGTCGAGATTTGTGTTACTCCAATGGATGGTAGCCTTGTCATTATGGAAGGTAGTCTTTTGTCGATATTTTTGTTACTCAAATGGATGGTAGCCTTGTATTTATGGAAGGTTGTCTTTTGTTGAGATTTTTGTTACTCAAATGGATGATAGCCTTGTCATTATGAAAGGTAGTATGTCGTTGTGATTTTTGTTACTCCAATGGATGGTAGCCTTGTCATTATTGATGTTAGTCCGTCGTTGAGATTTTCGTTACTCCAATGGATTATAGCCTTCTCATTATGGAAGGTAGTTTGTTCTTCATATTTTTGTTACTCCAATGGATGGTAGCCTTGTCATTATGGAAGGTAGTCTATTGTTGAGATTTTTGTTATTCCAATGAATGGTAGCCTTGTCATTATGGAAGGTAGTCTTTTGTCTAGATTGTTGTTACTCCAATAGATGGTAGCCTTGCCATTATTGAAGGTATTATGTTGTCGATATCTTTGTTACTCAAATGGATGATAGCCTTGTCATTATGCAAGGTAGTCTGTTGTTCATATTTTTGTTACTCCATAGGATGGTAGCCTTGTCATTATGGAAGGTGGTATATTGTCGAGATTTTTGTTATTCCAATTGATGGTAGCCTTGTCATTATGGAAGGTAGTCTGTTGTCGAGATTTTTGTTATTCCAATCGATGGTAACCTTGTCATTATGGAAGGTAGTCTTTTTTCTAGATTGTTGTAACTCCAATGCATGATAACCTTGCAATTTTTGAAGGTATTCTGTTGTCGATATCTTTGTTACTCAAATGGATGATAGCCTTGTCATTATGCAAGGTAGTCTATTGTTCATATTTTTGTTACTCCACAGAATGGTAGCCTTGTAATTATGCAAGGTAGTCAGTTGTTCATATTTTTTTTACTCCGATGGATGGTTGCCTTGTCATTATGGAAGGTAGTCTATTGTCGAAATTTTTGTTATTCCAATGGATGGTAGCCTTGTCATTATTGAAGGTAGTCGGTCGTTGAGATTTCTGTTACTCCAATGGATAGTAGCCTTGTCATTATGTAAGGTAGTCTGTTGTCGAGATATTTGTTATTCCAATGGATTGTAGCCTTGTCATTATGGAAGGTAGTCTTTTGTCGAGATTTTTGTTACTCCAATGGATGATAGCCTTGTCATTATGGAAGGTAGTCGGTCGTTGAGATTTTTGTTACTCCAATGGATGGTAGCCTTGTCATTATGGAAGGTAGTCTGTTGTTCATATTTTTGTTACTCCAATGGATGATAGCCTTGTCATTATGGAAGGTAGTCTATTGTAGATATTTTTGTTACTCCAATGGATGGTAGCCTTGTCATTATTGAAGTTAGCTTGTCGTTGAGATTTCTGTTACTCCAATGGATTATAGCCTTGTCATTATGGAAGGTAGTTTGTATTTCATATTTTTGTTACTCCAATGGATGCTAGCCTTGTCATTATGGAAGGTATTCTATTGTCTAGATTTTTGTAATTCCAATGTATGGTAACCTTGTCATTATGGAAGGTAGTCTTTTGTCTAGATTATTGTTACTCCAAAGGATGGTAGCCTTGTCATAATTCAAGGTGGTTTGTTGTCGATATCTTTGTTACTCCAATGGATGATAGCCTTGTAATTATGCAAGGTACTCTGTTGTTCATATTTTTGTTACTCCAATGGATGGTAGCCTTGTCATTATGGAAGGTAGTCTATTATCGAAATTTTTGTTATTTCAATGGATGGTAGCCTTGTCATTATTGAAGGTAGTCGGTCGTTGAGATTTTTGTTACTCCAATGGATAGTAGCCTTGTCATTATGGAAGGTAGTCTATTGTTCAGATTTTTGTTACTCCAATGGATGGTAACCTTGTCATTATGGAAGGTAGTTTGTTGTCCAGATCTGTGTTACTCCAAGGTATGGTAGCCTTGTCATTCTGGAAGGTAGTCTGTTGTTCATATTTTTGTTATTCCAATGGATGGTAGCCTTGTCATTATTGAAGGTAGTCGGTCGTTGAGATTTCTGTTACTCCAATGGATAGTAGCCTTGTCATTATGGAAGGTAGTCTATTGTTCAGATTTTTGTTACTCCAATGGATGGTAACCTTGTCATTATGGAAGGTAGTTTGTTGTCGAGATCTGTGTTACTCCAAGGTATGGTAGCCTTGTCGTTATGGAAGGTAGTCTGTTGTTGAGATTTTTGTTACTCCAATGGATGGTAGCCTTGTCATTATGGAAGGTAGTCTATTGTCGAGATTTTTGTTATTCCAATGGATGGTAGCCTTGTCATTATGGAAGGTAGTCTTTTGTCTAGATTGTTGTTACTCCAATAGATGGTAGCCTTGCCATTAATGAAGGTATTATGTTGTCGATATCTTTATTACTCAAATGGATGATAGCCTTGTCATTATGCAAGGTAGTCTCTTGTTCATATTTTTGTTACTCCATAGGATGGTAGCCTTGTCATTATGGAAGGTGGTATATTGTCGAGATTTTTGTTATTCCAATGGATGGTAGCCTTGTCATTATGGAAGGTAGTCTATTGTCGAGATTTTTGTTATTCCAATCGATGGTAACCTTGTCATTATGGAAGGTAGTCTGTTGTCGAGATTTGTGTTACTCCAATGGATGGTAGCCTTGTCATTATGGAAGGTAGTCTTTTGTCGATATTTTTGTTACTCAAATGGATGGTAGCCTTGTATTTATGGAAGGTTGTCTTTTGTTGAGATTTTTGTTACTCAAATGGATGGTAGCCTTGTCATTATGAAAGGTAGTATGTCGTTGTGATTTTTGTTACTCCAATGGATGGTAGCCTTGTCATTATTGAAGTTAGTCCGTCGTTGAGATTTTCGTTACTCCAATGGATTATAGCCTTCTCATTATGGAAGGTAGTTTGTTCTTCATATTTTTGTTACTCCAATGGATGGTAGCCTTATCATTATGGAAGGTAGTCTATTGTTGAGATTTTTGTTATTCCAATGAATGGTAGCCTTGTCATTATGGAAGGTAGTCTTTTGTCTAGATTGTTGTTACTCCAATAGATGGTAGCCTTGCCATTATTGAAGGTATTATGTTGTCGATATCTTTGTTACTCAAATGGATGATAGCCTTGACATTATGCAAGGTAGTCTGTTGTTCATATTTTTGTTACTCCATAGGATGGTAGCCTTGTCATTATGGAAGGTGGTATATTGTCGAGATTTTTGTTATTCCAATTGATGGTAGCCTTGTCATTATGGAAGGTAGTCTGTTGTCGAGATTTTTGTTATTCCAATCGATGGTAACCTTGTCATTATGGAAGGTAGTCTTTTTTCTAGATTGTTGTAACTCCAATGCATGATAACCTTGCAATTTTTGAAGGTATTCTGTTGTCGATATCTTTGTTACTCAAATGGATGATAGCCTTGTCATTATGCAAGGTAGTCTATTGTTCATATTTTTGTTACTCCACAGAATGGTAGCCTTGTAATTATGCAAGGTAGTCAGTTGTTCATATTTTTTTTACTCCGATGGATGGTTGCCTTGTCATTATGGAAGGTAGTCTATTGTCGAAATTTTTGTTATTCCAATGGATGGTAGCCTTGTCATTATTGAAGGTAGTCGGTCGTTGAGATTTCTGTTACTCCAATGGATAGTAGCCTTGTCATTATGTAAGGTAGTCTGTTGTCGAGATATTTGTTATTCCAATGGATTGTAGCCTTGTCATTATGGAAGGTAGTCTTTTGTCGAGATTTTTGTTACTCCAATGGATGATAGCCTTGTCATTATGGAAGGTAGTCGGTCGTTGAGATTTTTGTTACTCCAATGGATGGTAGCCTTGTCATTATGGAAGGTAGTCTGTTGTTCATATTTTTGTTACTCCAATGGATGATAGCCTTGTCATTATGGAAGGTAGTCTATTGTAGATATTTTTGTTACTCCAATGGATAGTAGCCTTGTCATTATTGAAGTTAGCTTGTCGTTGAGATTTCTATTACTCCAATGGATTATAGCCTTGTCATTATGGAAGGTAGTTTGTTCTTCATATTTTTGTTACTCCAATGGATGCTAGCCTTGTCATTATGGAAGGTAGTCTATTGTCTAGATTTTTGTAATTCCAATGTATGGTAACCTTGTCATTATGGAAGGTAGTCTTTTGTCTAGATTATTGTTACTCCAAAGGATGGTAGCCTTGTCATAATTGAAGGTGGTTTGTTGTCGATATCTTTGTTACTCCAATGGATGATAGCCTTGTAATTATGCAAGGTACTCTGTTGTTCATATTTTTGTTACTCCAATGGATGGTAGCCTTGTCATTATGGAAGGTAGTCTATTATCGAAATTTTTGTTATTTCAATGGATGGTAGCCTTGTCATTATTGAAGGTAGTCGGTCGTTGAGATTTTTGTTACTCCAATGGATAGTAGCCTTGTCATTATGGAAGGTAGTCTATTTTTCAGATTTTTGTTACTCCAATGGATGGTAACCTTGTCATTATGGAAGGTAGTTTGTTGTCCAGATCTGTGTTACTCCAAGGTATGGTAGCCTTGTCATTATGGAAGGTAGTCTGTTGTTCATATTTTTGCTATTCCAATGGATGGTAGCCTTGTCATTATTGAAGGTAGTCGGTCGTTGAGATTTCTGTTACTCCAATGGATAGTAGCCTTGTCATTATGGAAGGTAGTCTATTGTTCAGATTTTTGTTACTCCAATGGATGGTAACCTTGTCATTATGGAAGGTAGTTTGTTGTCGAGATCTGTGTTACTCCAAGGTATGGTAGCCTTGTCGTTATGGAAGGTAGTCTGTTGTTGAGATTTTTGTTACTCCAATGGATGGTAGCCTTGTCATTATGGAAGGTAGTCTATTGTCGAGATTTTTGTTATTCCAATGGATGGTAGCCTTGTCATTATGGAAGGTAGTCTTTTGTCTAGATTGTTGTTACTCCAATAGATGGTAGCCTTGCCATTAATGAAGGTATTATGTTGTCGATATCTTTATTACTCAAATGGATGATAGCCTTATCATTATGCAAGGTAGTCTGTTGTTCATATTTTTGTTACTCCATAGGATGGTAGCCTTGTCATTATGGAAGGTGGTATATTGTCGAGATTTTTGTTATTCCAATGGATGGTAGCCTTGTCATTATGGAAGGTAGTCTATTGTCGAGATTTTTGTTATTCCAATCGATGGTAACCTTGTCATTATGGAAGGTAGTCTGTTGTCGAGATTTGTGTTACTCCAATGGATGGTAGCCTTGTCATTATGGAAGGTAGTCTTTCGTTGAGATTTTTGTTACTCAAATGGATGGTAGCCTTGTCATTATGAAAGGTAGTATGTCGTTGTGATTTTTGTTACTCCAATGGATGGTAGCCTTGTCATTATTGAAGTTAGTCCGTCGTTGAGATTTTTGTTACTCCAATGGATTATAGCCTTCTCATTATGGAAGGTAGTTTGTTCTTCATATTTTTGTTACTCCAATGGATGGTAGCCTTGTCATTATGGAAGGTAGTCTATTGTTGAGATTTTTGTTATTCCAATGAATGGTAGCCTTGTCATTATGGAAGGTAGTCTTTTGTCTAGATTGTTGTTACTCCAATAGATGGTAGCCTTGCCATTATTGAAGGTATTATGTTGTCGATATCTTTGTAACTCAAATGGATGATAGCCTTGTCATTATGCAAGGTAGTCTGTTGTTCATATTTTTGTTACTCCATAGGATGGTAGCCTTGTCATTATGGAAGGTGGTATATTGTCGAGATTTTTTTTATTCCAATGGATGGTAGACTTGTCATTATGGAAGGTAGTCTGTTGTCGAGATTTTTGTTATTCCAATCGATGGTAACCTTGTCATTATGGAAGGTAGTCGTTTTTCTAGATTGTTGTAACTCCAATGGATGATAACCTTGCAATTATTGAAGGTATTCTGTTGTCGATATCTTTGTTACTCAAATGGATGATAGCCTTGTCATTATGCAAGGTAGTCTATTGTTCATATTTTTGTTTCTCCACAAAATGGTAGCCTTGTAATTATGCAAGGTAGTCAGTTGTTCATATTTTTGTTACTCTGATGGATGGTTGCCTTGTCATTATGGAAGGTAGTCTATTGTCGAAATTTTTGTTATTCCAATGGATGGTAGCCTTGTCATTATTGAAGGTAGTCGGTCGTTGAGATTTATGTTACTCCAATGGATAGTAGCCTTGTCATTATGGAAGGTAGTCTGTTGTCGAGATATTTGTTATTCCAATGGATTGTAGCCTTGTCATTATGGAAGGTAGTCTTTTGTCGAGATTTTTGTTTCTCCAACGGATGATAGCCTTGTCATTATGGAAGGTAGTCGGTCGTTGAGATTTTTGTTACTCCAATGGATGGTAGCCTTGTCATTATGGAAGGTAGTCTGTTGTTCATATTTTTGTTACTCCAATGGATGATAGCCTTGTCATTATGGAAGGTAGTCTATTGTAGATATTTTTGTTACTCCAATGGATAGTAGCCTTGTCATTATTGAAGTTAGCCTGTCGTTGAGATTTCTCTTACTCCAATGGATTATAGCCTTGTCATTATGGAAGGTAGTTTGTTCTTCATATTTTTGTTACTCCAATGGATGCTAGCCTTGTCATTATGGAAGGTAGTCTATTGTCGAGATTTTTTTATTCCAATGTATGGTAACTTTGTCATTATAGAAGGTAGTCTTTTGTATAGATTTTTGTTACTCCAATGGATGGTAGCCTTTTCATTATTGAAGGTGGTTTGTTGTCGATATCTTTGTTACTCCAATGGATGATAGCCTTGTAATTATGCAAGGTAGTCTGTTGTTCATATTTTTGTTACTCCAATGGTTGGTAGCCTTGTCATTATGGAAGGTAGTCTATTTTCGAGATTTTTTTTATTCCAATGGATGGTAGCCTTGTCATTATTGAAGGTAGTCGGTCGTTGAAATTTCTGTTACTCCAATGGATAGTAGCCTTGTCATTATGGAAGGTAGTCTATTGTTCAGATTTTTTCTTACTCCAATGGATGGTAACCTTGTCATTATGGAAGGTAGTTTGTTGTCGAGATCTGTGTTAAACCAAGGTATGGTAGCCTTGTCGTTATGGAAGGTAGTCTGTCGTTGATATTTTTGTTACTCCAATGGATGGTAGCCTTGTCATTATGGAAGGTAGTCTATTGTCGAGATTTTTGTTATTCCAATGGATGGTAGCCTTGTCATTATGGAAGGTAGTCTTTTGTCTAGATTGTTGTTACTCCAATAGTTGGTAGCCTTGCCATTATTGAAGGTATTATGTTGTCGATATCTTTGTTACTCAAATGGATGATAGCCTTGTCATTATGCAAGGTAGTCTGTTGTTCATATTTTTGTTACTCTATAGGATGGTAGCCTTGTCATTATGGAAGGTGGTATATTGTCGAGATTTTTGTTATTCCAATGGATGGTAGCCTTGTCATTATGGAAGGTAGTCTGTTGTCGAGATTTTTGTTATTCCAATCGATGGTAACCTTGTCATTATGGAAGGTAGTCTGTTGTCGAGATTTGTGTTACTCCAATGGATGGTAGCCTTGTCATTATGGAAGGTAGTCTTTTGTCGATATTTTTGTTAATCAAATGTATGGTAGCCTTGTATTTATGGAAGGTTGTCTTTCGTTGAGATTTTTGTTACTCAAATGGATGGTAGCCTTGTCATTATGAAAGGTAGTATGTCGTTGTGATTTTTGTTACTCCAATGGATGGTAGCCTTGTCATTATTGAAGTTAGTCCGTCGTTGAGATTTTTGTTACTCCAATGGATTATAGCCTTCTCATTATGGAAGGTAGTTTGTTCTTCATATTTTTGTTACTCCAATGGATGGTAGCCTTGTCATTATGGAAGGTAGTCTATTGTTGAGATTTTTGTTATTCCAATGAATGGTAGCCTTGTCATTATGGAAGGTAGTCTTTTGTCTAGATTGTTGTTACTCCAATAGATGGTAGCCTTGCCATTATTGAAGGTATTATGTTGTCGATATCTTTGTTACTCAAATGGATGATAGCCTTGTCATTATGCAAGGTAGTCTGTTGTTCATATTTTTGTTACTCCATAGGATGGTAGCCTTGTCATTATGGAAGGTGGTATATTGTCGTGATTTTTGTTATTACAATGGATGGTAGCCTTGTCATTATGGAAGGTAGTCTGTTGTCGAGATTTATGTTATTCCAATCGATGGTAACCTTGTCATTATGGAAGGTAGTCTTTTTTCTAGATTGTTGTAACTCCAATGGATGATAACCTTGCAATTATTGAAGGTATTCTGTTGTCGATATCTTTGTTACTCAAATGGATGATAGCCTTGTCATTATGCAAGGTAGTCTATTGTTCATATTTTTGTTACTCCACAGAATGGTAGCCTTGTAATTATGCAAGGTAGTCAGTTGTTCATATTTTTGTTACTCCGATGGATGGTTGCCTTGTCATTTTGGAAGGTAGTCTATTGTCGAAATTTTTGTTATTCCAATGGATGGTAGCCTTGTCATTATTGAAGGTAGTCAGTCGTTGAGATTTCTGTTACTCCAATGGATAGTAGCCTTGTCATTATGTAAGGTAGTCTGTTGTCGAGATATTTGTTATTCCAATGGATTGTAGCCTTGTCATTATGGAAGGTAGTCTTTTGTCGAGATTTTTGTTACTCCAATGGATGATAGCCTTGTCATTATGGAAGGTAGTCGGTCGTTGAGATTTTTGTTACTCCAATGGATGGTAGCCTTGTCATTATGGAAGGTAGTCTGTTGTTCATATTTTTGTTACTCCAATGGATGATAGCCTTGTCATTATGGAAGGTAGTCTATTGTAGATATTTTTGTTACTCCAATGGATAGTAGCCTTGTCATTATTGAAGTTAGCCTGTCGTTGAGATTTCTCTTACTCCAATGGATTATAGCCTTGTCATTATGGAAGGTAGTTTGTTCTTCATATTTTTGTTACTCCAATGGATGCTAGCCTTGTCATTATGGAAGGTAGTCTATTGTCGAGAATTTTTTATTCCAATGTATGGTAACTTTGTCATTATAGAAGGTAGTCTTTTGTATAGATTTTTGTTACTCCAATGGATGGTAGCCTTTTCATTATTGAAGGTGGTTTGTTGTCGATATCTTTGTTACTCCAATGGATGATAGCCTTGTAATTATGCAAGGTAGTCTGTTGTTCATATTTTTGTTACTCCAATGGTTGGTAGCCTTGTCATTATGGAAGGTAGTCTATTTTCGAGATTTTTTTTATTCCAATGGATGGTAGCCTTGTCATTATTGAAGGTAGTCGGTCGTTGAAATTTCTGTTACTCCAATGGATAGTAGCCTTGTCATTATGGAAGGTAGTCTATTGTTCAGATTTTTTCTTACTCCAATGGATGGTAACCTTGTCATTATGGAAGGTAGTTTGTTGTCGAGATCTGTGTTAAACCAAGGTATGGTAGCCTTGTCGTTATGGAAGGTAGTCTGTCGTTGATATTTTTGTTACTCCAATGGATGGTAGCCTTGTCATTATGGAAGGTAGTCTATTGTCGAGATTTTTGTTATTCCAATGGATGGTAGCCTTGTCATTATGGAAGGTAGTCTTTTGTCTAGATTGTTGTTACTCCAATAGATGGTAGCCTTGCCATTATTGAAGGTATTATGTTGTCGATATCTTTGTTACTCAAATGGATGATAGCCTTGTCATTATGCAAGGTAGTCTGTTGTTCATATTTTTGTTACTCCATAGGATGGTAGCCTTGTCATTATGGAAGGTGGTATATTGTCGAGATTTTTGTTATTCCAATGGATGGTAGCCTTGTCATTATGGAAGGTAGTCTGTTGTCGAGATTTTTGTTATTCCAATCGATGGTAACCTTGTCATTATGGAAGGTAGTCTGTTGTCGAGATTTGTGTTACTCCAATGGATGGTAGCCTTGTCATTATGGAAGGTAGTCTTTTGTCGATATTTTTGTTACTCAAATGTATGGTAGCCTTGTATTTATGGAAGGTTGTCTTTCGTTGAGATTTTTGTTACTCAAATGGATGGTAGCCTTGTCATTATGAAAGGTAGTATTTCGTTGTGATTTTTGTTACTCCAATGGATGGTAGCCTTGTCATTATTGAAGTTAGTCCGTCGTTGAGATTTTTGTTACTCCAATGGATTATAGCCTTCTCATTATGGAAGGTAGTTTGTTCTTCATATTTTTGTTACTCCAATGGATGGTAGCCTTGTCATTATGGAAGGTAGTCTATTGTTGAGATTTTTGTTATTCCAATGAATGGTAGCCTTGTCATTATGGAAGGTAGTCTTTTGTCTAGATTGTTGTTACTCCAATAGATGGTAGCCTTGCCATTATTGAAGGTATTATGTTGTCGATATCTTTGTTACTCAAATGGATGATAGCCTTGTCATTATGCAAGGTAGTCTGTTGTTCATATTTTTGTTACTCCATAGGATGGTAGCCTTGTCATTATGGAAGGTGGTATATTGTCGAGATTTTTGTTATTCCAATGGATGGTAGCCTTGTCATTATGGAAGGTAGTCTGTTGTCGAGATTTATGTTATTCCAATCGATGGTAACCTTGTCATTATGGAAGGTAGTCTTTTTTCTAGATTGTTGTAACTCCAATGGATGATAACCTTGCAATTATTGAAGGTATTCTGTTGTCGATATCTTTGTTACTCAAATGGATGATAGCCTTGTCATTATGCAAGGTAGTCTATTGTTCATATTTTTGTTACTCCACAGAATGGTAGCCTTGTAATTATGCAAGGTAGTCAGTTGTTCATATTTTTGTTACTCCGATGGATGGTTGCCTTGTCATTATGGAAGGTAGTCTATTGTCGAAATTTTTGTTATTCCAATGGATGGTAGCCTTGTCATTATTGAAGGTAGTCAGTCGTTGAGATTTCTGTTACTCCAATGGATAGTAGCCTTGTCATTATGTAAGGTAGTCTGTTGTCGAGATATTTTTTATTCCAATGGATTGTAGCCTTGTCATTATGGAAGGTAGTCTTTTGTCGAGATTTTTGTTACTCCAATGGATGATAGCCTTGTCATTATGGAAGGTAGTCGGTCGTTGAGATTTTTGTTACTCCAATGGATGGTAGCCTTGTCATTATGGAAGGTAGTCTGTTGTTCATATTTTTGTTACTCAAATGGATGATAGCCTTTTCATTATGGAAGGTAGTCTATTGTAGATATTTTTGTTACTCCAATGGATAGTAGCCTTGTCATTATTGAAGTTAGCCTGTCGTTGAGATTTCTCTTACTCCAATGGATTATAGCCTTGTCATTATGGAAGGTAGTTTGTTCTTCATATTTTTGTTACTCCAATGGATGCTAGCCTTGTCATTATGGAAGGTAGTCTATTGTCGAGATTTTTTTTATTCCAATGTATGGTAACTTTGTCATTATAGAAGGTAGTCTTTTGTATAGATTTTTGTTACTCCAATGGATGGTAGCCTTTTCATTATTGAAGGTGGTTTGTTGTCTATATCTTTGTTACTCCAATGGATGATAGCCTTGTAATTATGCAAGGTAGTCTGTTGTTCATATTTTTGTTACTCCAATGGTTGGTAGCCTTGTCATTATGGAAGGTAGTCTATTTTCGAGATTTTTGTTATTCCAATGGATGGTAGCCTTGTCATTATTGAAGGTAGTCGGTCGTTGAAATTTTCTGTTACTCCAATGGATAGTAGCCTTGTCATTATGGAAGGTAGTCTATTGTTCAGATTTTTTCTTACTCCAATGGATGGTAACCTTGTCATTATGGAAGGTAGTTTGTTGTCGAGATCTGTGTTAAACCAAGGTATGGTAGCCTTGTCGTTATGGAAGGTAGTCTGTCGTTGAGATTTTTGTTACTCCAATGGATGGTAGCCTTGTCATTATGGAAGGTAGTCTATTGTCGAGATTTTTGTTATTCCAATGGATGGTAGCCTTGTCATTATGGAAGGTAGTCTTTTGTCTAGATTGTTGTTACTCCATTAGATGGTAGCCTTGCCATTATTGAAGGTATTATGTTGTCGATATCTTTGTTACTCAAATGGATGATAGCCTTGTCATTATGCAAGGTAGTCTGTTGTTCATATTTTTGTTACTCCACAGGATGGTAGCCTTGTCATTATGGAAGATGGTATATTGTCGAGATTTTTGTTATTCCAATGGATGGTAGCCTTGTCATTATTGAAGGTAGTCTGTTGTCGAGATTTTTGTTATTCCAGGGGATGGTAACCTTGTCATTATGGAAGGTAGTCTGTTGTCGAGATTTGTGTTACTCCAATGGATGGTAGCCTTGTCAGTATGGAAGGTAGTCTGTTGTCGATATTTTTGATACTCAAATGGATGGTAGCCTTGTATTTCTGGAAGGTAGTCTTTCGTTGAGATTTTTGTTACTCAAATGGATGGTAGCCTTGTCATTATGAAAGGTAGTATGTCGTTGTGATTTTTGTTACTCCAATGGATGGTAACCTTGTCATTACGGAAGGTAGTCTATTATCGAGATATTTGTTATTCCAATGGTTTGTAGCCTTGTCTTTATGGAAGGTAGTGTTTTGTCGAGATTTTTGTTACTCCAATGGATGGTAGCCTTGTCATTATTGAAGTTAGTCTATCGTTGAGATTTCTGTTACTCCAACGGATTATAGCCTTGTCATTATGGAAGGTAGTTTGTTCTTCATATTTTTGTTACTCCAATGGATGCTAGCCTTGTCATTATGGAAGGTAGTCTATTGTCTAGATTTTTGTAATTCCAATGTATGGTAACCTTGTCATTATGGAAGGTAGTCTTTTGTCTAGATTATTGTTACTCCAAAGGATGGTAGCCTTGTCATAATTGAAGGTGGTTTGTTGTCGATATCTTTGTTACTCCAATGGATGATAGCCTTGTAATTATGCAAGGTAGTCTGTTGTTCATATTTTTGTTACTCCAATGGATGGTAGCCTTGTCATTATGGAAGGTAGTCTATTGTCGAAATTTTTGTTATTCCAATGGATGGTAGCCTTGTCATTATTGAAGGTAGTCGGTCATTGAGATTTCTGTTACTCCAATGGATAGTAGCCTTGTCATTATGGAAGGTAGTTTGTTCTTCATATTTTTGTTACTCCAATGGATGCTAGCCTTGTCATTATGGAAGGTTGTCTATTGTCGAGATTTTTGTTATTCCAATGTATTGTAACTTTGTCATTATAGAAGGTAGTCTTTTGTCTAGATTGTTGTTACTCCAATGGATGGTAGCCTTTTCATTATTGAAGGTAGTTTATTGTCGATATCTTTGTTACTCCAATGGATGGTAACCTTGTAATTATGCAAGGTAGTCTGTTGTTCATATTTTTGTTACTCCAATGGTTGGTAGCCTTGTCATTATGGAAGGTAGTCTATTTTCAAGATTTTTTTTATTCCAATGGATGGTAGCCTTGTCATTATTGAAGGTAGTCGGTCGTTGAGATTTCTGTTACTCCAATGGATAGTAGCCTTGTCATTATGGAAGGTAGTCTATTGTTCAGATTTTTTCTTACTCCAATGGATGGTAACCTTGTCATTATGGAAGGTAGTTTGTTGTCGAGATCTGTGTTAAACCAAGGTATGGTAGCCTTGTCGTTATGGAAGGTAGTCCGTCGTTGAGATTTTTGTTACTCCAATGGATGGTAGCCTTGTCATTATGGAAGGTAGTCTTTTGTCTAGATTGTTGTTACTCCAATAGATGGTAGCCTTGCCATTATTGAAGGTATTATGTTGTCGATATCTTTGTTACTCAAATGGATGATAGCCTTGTCATTATGCAAGGTAGTCTGTTGTTCATATTTTTGTTACTCCACAGGATGGTAGCCTTGTCATTATGGAAGATGGTATATTGTCGAGATTTTTGTTATTCCAATGCATGGTAGCCTTGTCATTATTGAAGGTAGTCTGTTGTCGAGATTTTTGTTATTCCAATGGATGGTAACCTTGTCATTATGGAAGGTAGTCTGTTGTCGAGATTTGTGTTACTCCAATGGATGGTAGCCTTGTCATTATGGAAGGTAGTCTTTTGTCGATATTTTTGTTACTCAAATGGATGGTAGCCTTGTATTAATGGAAGGTTGTCTTTCGTTGAGATTTTTGTTACTCAAATGGATGGTAGCCTTGTCATTATGAAAGGTAGTATGTCGTTGTGATTTTTGTTACTCCAATGGATGGTAGCCTTGTCATTATTGAAGTTAGTCCGTCGTTGAGATTTTTGTTACTCCAATGGATTATAGCCTTCTCATTATGGAAGGTAGTTTATTCTTCATATTTTTGTTACTCCAATGGATGGTAGCCTTGTCATTATGGAAGGTAGTCTATTGTCGAGATTTTTGTTATTCCAATGGATGGTATCCTTGTCATTATGGAAGGTATTTTTTTGTCTAGATTGTTGTTACTCCAATAGATGGTAGCCTTGCCATTATTGAAGGTATTATGTTGTCGATATCTTTGTTACTCAAATGGATGATAGCCTTGTCATTATGCAAGGTAGTCTGTTGTTCATATTTTTTTTACTCCATAGGATGGTAGCCTTGTCATTATGGAAGGTGGTATATTGTCGAGATTTTTGTTATTCCAATGGATGGTAGACTTGTCATTATGGAAGGTAGTCTGTTGTCGAGATTTTTGTTATTCCAATCGATGATAACCTTGTCATTATGGAAGGTAGTCTATTGTCGAGATTTGTGTTACTCCAATGGATGGTAGCCTTGTCATTATGGAAGGTAGTCTGTTGTCGATATTTTTGTTACTCAAATGGATGGTAGCCTTGAATTTATAGAAGGTAGTCTTTCATTGAGATTTTTGTTACTCAAATGGATGGTAGCCTTGTCATTAGAAAGGTAGTATGTCGTTGTGATTTTTGTTACTCCAATGGATGGTAGCCTTGTCATTATTGAAGTTAGTCCGTCGTTGAGATTTTTGTTACTCCAATGGATTATAGCCTTCTCATTATGGAAGGTAGTTTGTTCTTCATATTTTTTTTACTCCAATGTATGCTAGCCTTGTCATAATGGAAGGTAGTCTATTGTCTAGATTTTTGTAATTCCAAGGTATGGTAACCTTGTCATTATGGAAGGTAGTCTTTTGTCTAAATTGTTGTTACTCCAAAGGATGGTAGCCTTGTCATAACTGAAGGTAGTTTGTTGTCGATATCTTTGTTACTCCAATGGATTATAGCCTTGTAATTATGCAAGGTAGTCTGTTGTTCATATTTTTGTTACTCCAATGGATGGTAGCCTTGTCATTATGGAAGGTAGTCTATTGTCGAAATTTTTGTTATTCCAATGGATGGTAGCCTTGTCATTATTGAAGGTAGTCGGTCGTTGAGATTTCTGTTACTCCAATGGATAGTAGCCTTGTCATTATCTAAGGTAGTCTGTTGTCGAGATATTTGTTATTCCAATGGATTGTAGCCTTGTCATTATGGAAGGTAGTCTTTTGTCGAGATTTTTGTTACTCCAATGGATGATAGCCTTGTCATTACGGAAGGTAGTCGGTCGTTGAGATTTTTGTTACTTTAATGGACGGTAGCCTTGTCATTATGGAAGGTAGTCTGTTGTTCGTATTTTTGTTACTCCAATGGATGATAGCCTTGTCATTATGGAAGGTAGTCTATTGTCGAGATTTTTGTTATTCCAATGGATGGTAGCCTTGTTATTATGGAAGGTAGTCTTTTTTCTAGATTGTTGTAACTCCAATGGATGATAGCCTTGCAATTATTGAAGGTATTCTGTTGTCGATATCTTTGTTACTCAAATGGATGATAGCCTTGTCATTATGCAAGGTAGTCTATTGTTCATATTTTTGTTACTCTACAGAATGGTAGCCTTGTCATTATGGAAGGTGGTCTATTGTCGAGATTTTTATTATTCCAATGGATGGTTGCCTTGTAATTATGGAAGGTAGTCTGTTGTCGAGATTTTTGTTATTCCAATGGGTGGTAACCTTGTCATTATGGAAGGTAGTCTGTTTTCGAGATTTGTGTTACTCCAATGCATGGTAGCCTTGTCGTTATGGAAGGTAGTCTGTTGTCGATATTTTTGTTACTCAAATGGATGGTAGCCTTGTATTTATGGAAGGTAGTCTTTCGTTGAGATTTTTGTTATTCCAATGGATGGTTGCCTTGTAATTATGGAAGGTAGTTTGTTGTCGAGATTTTTGTTATTCCAATGGATGGTAACCTTGTCATTATGTAAGGTAGTCTGTTGTCGAGATTTGTGTTACTCCAATGCATGGTAGCCTTGTCGTTATGGAAGGTAGTCTATTGTCGAGATTTTTGTTACTCAAATGGATGGTAGCCTTGTATTTATGGAAGGTAGTCTTTCGTTGAGATTTTTGTTACTCCAATGGATGGTAGCCTTGTCATTATGAAAGGTAGTATGTCGTTGAGATTTTTGTTACTCCAATGGTCGGTAGCCTTGTCATTATGGAAGGTAGTCTATTGTATAGAGTTTTGTAATTCCAATGTATGGTAACCTTGTCATTATAGAAGGTAGTCTTTTGTCTAGATTGTTGTTACTCCAAAGGATGGTGGCCTTGTCATAATTGAAGGTGGTTTGTTGTCGATATCTTTGTTACTCCAATGGATGATAGCCTTGTAATTATGCAAGGTAGTCTGTTGTTCATATTTTTGTTACTCCAATGGATGGTAGCCTTGTCATTATGGAAGGCAGTCTATTGTCGAAATTTTTGTTATTCCAATGGATGGTAGCCTTGTCATTATTGAAGGTAGTCGGTCGTTGAGATTTCTGTTACTCCAATGGATAGTAGCCTTGTCATTATGTAAGGTAGTCTGTTGTCGAGATATTTGTTATTCCAATGGATTGTATCCTTGTCATTATGGAAGGTAGTCTATTGTCTAGATTTTTGTAATTCCAATGTATGGTAACTTTGTCATTATGGAAGGTAGTCTTTTGTCTAGATTGTTGTTACTCCAAAGGATGGTAGCCTTGTCATAA
Source organism: Vicia faba (assembly GCA_948472305.1). Classification (NCBI taxonomy): domain Eukaryota; kingdom Viridiplantae; phylum Streptophyta; class Magnoliopsida; order Fabales; family Fabaceae; genus Vicia; species Vicia faba. The sequence goes on from OX451739.1 coordinate 562,130,664, forward strand.
TTGAAGGTAGTTTGTTGTCGATATCTTTGTTACTCCAATGGATTATAGCCTTGTAATTATGCAAGGTAGTCTGTTGTTCATATTTTTGTTACTCCAATGGATGGTAGCCTTGTCATTATGGAAGGTAGTCTATTGTCGAAATTTTTGTTATTCCAATGGATGGTAGCCTTGTCATTATTGAAGGTAGTCGGTCGTTGAGATTTCTGTTACTCCAATGGATAGTAGCCTTGTCATTATGTAAGGTAGTCTGTTGTCGAGATATTTGTTATTCCAATGGATTTTAGCCTTGTCATTATGGAAGGTAGTCTTTTGTCGAGATTTTTGTTACTCCAATGGATGATAGCCTTGTCATTACGGAAGGTAGTCGGTCATTGAGATTTTTGTTACTTCAATGGATGGTAGCCTTGTCATTATGGAAGGTAGTCTGTTGTTCATATTTTTGTTACTCCAATGGATATAGCCTTGTCATTATGGAAGGTAGTCTATTGTCGAGATTTTTGTTATTCCAATGGATGGTAGCCTTGTTATTATGGAAGGTAGTCTTTTTTCTAGATTGTTGTAACTCCAATGGATGATAGCCTTGCAATTATTGAAGGTATTCTGTTGTCGATATCTTTGTTACTCAAATGGATGATAGCCTTGTCATTATGCAAGGTAGTCTATTGTTCATATTTTTGTTACTCCACAGAATGGTAGCCTTGTCATTATGGAAGGTGGTCTATTATCGAGATTTTTATTATTCCAATGGATGGTTCCCTTGTAATTATGGAAGGTAGTCTGTTGTCGAGATTTTTGTTATTCCAATGGATGGTAACCTTGTCATTATGGAAGGTAATCTGTTTTCGAGATTTGTGTTACTCCAATGCATGGTAGCCTTGTCGTTATGGAAGGTAGTCTGTTGTCGATATTTTTGTTACTCAAATGGATGGTAGCCTTGTATGTATGGAAGGTGGTCTTTCGTTGAGATTTTTGTTACTCCAATGGATGGTAGCCTTGTGATTATGAAAGGCAGTCTATTGTCGAAATTTTTGTTATTCCAATGGATGGTAGCCTTGTCATTATGTAAGGTAGTCTGTTGTCGAGATATTTGTTATTCTAATGGATTGTAGCCTTGTAATTATGGAAGGTAGTCTTTTGTCGAATTTTTTTTACTCCAATGGATGATAGCCTTGTCATTACGGAAGGTAGTCAGTCGTTGAGATTTTTGTTACTCCAATGGATGGTAGCCTTGTCATTATGGAAGGTAGTCTGTTGTTCATATTTTTGTTACTCCAATGGATGATAGCCTTGTCATTATGGAAGGTAGTCAATTGTCGAGATTTTTGTTATTCCAATGGATGGTAGCCTTGTCATTATGGAAGGTAGTCTTTTTTCTAGATTGTTGTAACTCCAATGGATAATTGCCTTGCAATTATTGAAGGTATTCTGTTGTCGATATCTTTGTTACTCAAATGGATGATAGCCTTGTCATTATGCAAGGTAGTCTATTGTTCATATTTTTGTTACTCCACAGAATGGTAGCCTTGTCATTATGGAAGGTGGTCTATTGTCGAGATTTTTGTTATTCCAATTGATGGTTGCCTTGTCATTATGGAAGGTAGTCTGTTGTCGAGATTTGTGTTACTCCAATGCATGGTAGCCTTGTCCTTATGGAAGGTAGTCTATTGTCGAGATTTTTGTTACTCAAATGGATGGTAGCCTTGTATTTATGGAAGGTAGTCTTTCGTTGAGATTTTTGTTACTCCAATGGATGGTAGCCTTGTCATTATGAAAGGTAGTATGTCGTTGAGATTTTTGTTACTCCAATGGATGGTAGCCTTGTCATTATGGAAGGAAGTCTATTGTCGAGATATTTGTTATTCCAATGGATTGTAGCCTTGTCATTATGGAAGGTAGTCTTTTGTCGATATTTTTGTTACTCCAATGAATGGTAGCCTTGTCATTATTGAAGTTAGTCTGTCATTGATATTTCTGTTACTCCAATGGATTATAGCCTTGTCATTATGGAAGGTATTTTATTCTTCATATTTTTGTAACTCCAATGGATGCTAGCCTTGTCATTATGGAAGGTAGTCTATTGTCGAGATTTTTCTTATTCCAATGTATGGTAACCTTGTCATTATGGAAGGTAGTCTTTTGTCTAGATTGTTGTTACTCCAATGGATGGTAGCCTTGTCATTATTGAAGGTGGTTTGTTGTCGATATCTTTGTTACTCCAATGGATGATAGCCTTGTAATTATGCAAGGTAGTCTGTCGTTTGTATTTTTCTTACTCCAATGGATGGTAGCCTTGTCATTATGGAAGGTAGTCTATTGTAGAAATTTTTGTTATTCCAATGGATGGTAGCCTTGTCATTATTGAAGGTAGCCGGTCGTTGAGATTTCTGTTACTCCAATGGATAGTAGCCTTGTCATTATGTAAGGTAGTCTGTTGTCGAGATATTTGTTATTCCAATGGATTGTAGCCTTGTCATTATGGAATGTAGTCTTTTGTCGAGATTTTTGTTACTCCAATGGATGATAGCCTTGTCATTATGGAAGGTAGTCAGTCGTTGAAATTTTTGTTACTCCAATGGATGGTAGCCTTGTCATTATGGAAGGTAGTCTGTTGTTCATATTTTTTTACTCCAATGGATGATAACCTTGTCATTATGGAAGGTAGTCTATTGTCGAGATTTTTGTTATTCCAATGGATCGTAGCTTTGTCATTATGGAAGGTAGTCTTTTTTCTAGATTGTTGTAACTCCAATGGATGATTGCCTTGCAATTAGTGAAGGTATTTTGTTGTCGATATCTTTGTTACTCAAATGGATGATAGCCTTGTCATTATGCAAGGTAGTCTATTGTTCATATTTTGGTTACTCCACAGAATGGTAGCCTTGTCATTATGGAAGGTGGTCTATTGTCGAGATATTTGTTATTCCAATGGATGGTTGCCTTGTAATTATGGAAGGTAGTCTGTTGTCGAGATTTTTGTTATTCCAATGGATGGTAACCTTGTCATTATGGAAGGTAGTCTGTTGTCGAGATTTGTGTTACTCCAATGCATGGTAGCCTTGTCGTTATGGAAGGTAGTCTAATGTCGAGATTTTTGTTACTCAAATGGATGGTAGCCTTGTATTTATGGAAGGTAGTCTTTCGTTGAGATTTTTGTTACTCCAATGGATGGTAGCCTTGTCAATATGAAAGGTAGTATGTCGTTGAGATTTTTGTTACTCCAATGGATGGTAGCCTTGTCATTATGGAAGGTAGTCTATTGTCGAGATATTTGTTATTCCAATGGATTGTAGCCTTGTCATTATGGAAGGTAGTCTTTTGTCGATATTTTTGTTACTCCAATGGATGGTAGCCTTGTCATTATTGAAGTTAGTCTGTCGTTGATATTTCTGTTACTCAAATGGATTATAGCCTTGTCATTATGGAAGGTAGTTTATTCTTCATATTTTTGTTACTCCAATGGATGCTAGCCTTGTCATTGTGGAAGGTAGTCTATTGTCGAGATTTTTCTTATTCCAATGTATGGTAACCTTGTCATTATGGAAGGTAGTCTTTTGTCTAGATTGTTGTTACTCCAATGGATGGTAGCCTTGTCATTATTGAAGGTGGTTTGTTGTCGATATCTTTGTTACTCCAATGGATGATAGCCTTGTAATTATGCAAGGTAGTCTGTCGTTTGTATTTTTGTTACTCCAATGGATGGTAGCCTTGTCATTATGGAAGGTAGTCTATTGTCGAAATTTTTTTTATTCCAATGGATGGTAACCTTGTCATTATTGAAGGTAGCCGGTCGTTGAGATTTCTGTTACTCCAATGGATAGTAGCCTTATCATTATGTAAGGTAGTCTGTTGTCGAGATATTTGTTATTCCAATGGATTGTAGCCTTGTCATTATGGAAGGTAGTCTTTTGTCGAGATTTTTGTTACTCCAATGGATGATAGCCTTGTCATTACGGAAGGTAGTCAGTCGTTGAGATTTTTGTTACTCCAATGGATGGTAGCCTTGTCATTATGGAAGGTAGTCTGTTGTTCATATTTTTGTTACTCCAATGGATGGTAGCCTTGTAATTATGGAAGGTAGTCTATTGTCGAGATATTTGTTATTCCAATGGATGGTAGCCTTGTCATTATGGAAGGTAGTGTTTTTTCTAGATTGTTGTAACTCCAATGGATGATAGCCTTGCAATTATTGAAGGTATTCTGTTGTCGATATCTTTGTTACTCAAATGGATGATAGCCTTGTCATTATGCACGGTAGTCTATTGTTCATATTTTTGTTACTCCACAGAATGGTAGCCTTGTCATTATGGAAGGTGGTCTAATGTCGAGATTTTTGTTATTCCAATGGATGGTTGCCTTTTAATGATGGAAGGTAGTCTGTTGTCGAGATTTTTGTTAGTCCAATGGATGGTAACCTTGTCATTATGGAAGGTAGTCTGTTGTCGATATTTGTGTTACTCCAATGCATGGTAGCCTTGTCGTTATGGAAGGTAGTCTTTCGTTGAGATTTTTGTTACTCCAATGGATGGTAGCCTTGTCATTATGAAAGGTAGTATGTCGTTGAGATTTTTGTTACTCCAATGGATGGTAGCCTTGTCATTATGGAAGGTAGTCTATTGTCGAGATATTTGTTATTCCAATGGATTGTAGCCTTGTCATTATGGAAGGTAGTCTTTTATCGATATTTTTGTTACTCCAATGGATGGTAACCTTGTCATTATTGAAGTTAGTCTGTCGTTGATATTTCTGTTACTCCAATGGATTATAGCCTTGTCATTATGGAAGGTAGTTTATTCTTCATATTTTTGTTACTCCAATGGATGCTAGCCTTGTCATTATGGAAGGTACTCTATTGTCGAGATTTTTCTTATTCCAATGTATGGTAACCTTGTCATTATGGAAGGTAGTCTTTTGTCTAGATTGTTGTTACTCCAATGGATGGTAGCCTTGTCATTATTGAAGGTGGTTTGTTGTCGATATCTTTGTTACTCCAATGGATGATAGCCTTGTAATTATGCAAGGTAGTCTATCGTTTGTATTTTTGTTACTCCAATGGATGGTAGCCTTGTAATTATGGAAGGTAGTCTATTGTCGAAATTTTTGTTATTCCAATGGATGGTAGCCTTGTCATTATTGAAGGTAGCCGGTCATTGAGATTTTTGTTACTCCAAAGGATAATAGCCTTGTCATTATGGAAGGTAGTCTATTGTTCAGATTTTTGTTACTCCAATGGATGGTAACCTTGTCATTATGGAAGGTAGTCTGTTGTCGAGATTTGTGTTACTCCAATGTATGGTAGCCTTGTCGTTATGGGAGGTAGTCTGTCGTTGAGATTTTTGTTACTTCAATGGATGGTAGCCTTGTCATTACGGAAGGTAGTCGGTCCTTGAGATTTTTGTTACTCTAATGGATGGTAGCCTTGTTATTATGGAAGGTAGTCTGTTGTTGAGATTTTTCTTACTCCAATGGATGATAGCCTTGTCATTATGGAAGGTAGTCTATTGTCGAGATTTTTGTTATCCCAATGGATGGTAGCCTTGTCATTTTGGAAGGTAGTCTTTTTTCTAGATTGTTGTTACTCCAATTGATGGTAGCCTTGCCATTATTGAAGGTATTCTGTTGTCGATATCTTTGTTACTCAAATGGATGATAGCCTTGTCATTATGCAAGGTAGTTTGTTGTTCATATTTTTGTTACTCCACAGGATGGTAGCCTTGTTATTATGGAAGGTGGTCTATTGTCGAGATTTTTGTTATTCCAATGGATGGTAGCCTTGTCATTATGGAAGGTAGTATGTTGTCGAGATTTTTGTTATTCCAATGGATGGTAACCTTGTCATTATGGAAGGTAGTCTTTCGTTGAGATTTTTGTTACTCCAATGGATGGTAGCCTTGTCATTATGAAAGGTAGTATGTCGTTGATATTTTTGTTACTCCACAGGATGATAGCCTTGTCATTATGAAAGGTAGTCTATTGTCGAGATTTTTGTTATCCCAATGGATGGTAGCCTTGTCATTTTGGAAGGTAGTCTTTTTTCTAGATTGTTGTTACTCCAATTGATGGTAGCCTTGCCATTATTGAAGGTATTCTGTTGTTGATATCTTTGTTACTCAAATGGATGATAGCCTTGTCATTATGCAAGGTAGTTTGTTGTTCATATTTTTGTTACTCCACAGGATGGTAGCCTTGTTATTATGGAAGGTGGTCTATTGTCGAGATTTTTGTTATTCCAATGGATGGTAGCCTTGTCATTATGGAAGGTAGTATGTTGTCGAGATTTTTGTTATTCCAATGGATGGTAACCTTGTCATTATGGAAGGTAGTTTGTTGTCGAGATTTGTGTTACTCCAATGGATGGTAGCCTTGTCATTATGGAAGGTAGTCTGTTGTCGAGATTTTTGTTACTCAAATGGATGGTAGCCTTGTATTTATGGAAGGTAGTCTTTCGTTGAGATTTTTGTTACTCCAATGGATGGTAGCCTTGTCATTATGAAAGGTAGTATGTCGTTGATATTTTTGTTACTCCAATGGATGGTAGCCTTGTAATTATGGAAGGTAGTCTATTGTCGAGATATTTGTTATTCCAATGGATTGTAGCCTTGTCATTATGGAAGGTAGTCTTTTGTCGAGATTTTTGTTACTCCAATGGATGGTAGCCTTGTCATTATTGAAGTTAGTTTATCGTTGAGATTTCTGTTACTCCAATGGATTATAGCCTTGTCATTATGGAAGGTAGTTTGTTCTTCATATTTTTGTTACTCCAATGGATTCTAGCCTTGTCATTATGGAAGGTAGTCTATTGTCGAGATTTTTCTTATTCCAATGTATAGTAACCTTGTCATTATGGAAGGTAGTCTTGTCATTATTGAAGGTGGTTTGTTGTCGATATCTTTGTTACTCCAATGGATGATAGCCTTGTAATTATGCAAGGTAGTCTGTTGTTCATATTTTTGTTACTCCAGTGTATGGTAGCCTTGTCATTATGGAAGGTAGTCTATTGTAGAAATTTTTGTTATTCCAATGGATGGTAGCCTTGTCATTATTGAAGGTAGTCGGTCATTGAGATTTCTGTTACTCCAATGGATAGTAGCCTTGTCATTATGTAAGGTAGTCTATTGTTCATATTTTTATTACTCCAATGGATGGTAACCTTGTCATTATGGAAGGTAGTCTGTTGTCGAGATTTGTGTTACTCCAATGTATGGTAGCCTTGTCGTTGTGGAAGGTAGTCCGTCGTTGAGATTTTTGTTACTCCAATGGATTGTAGCCTTGTCATTACGGAAGGTATTCGGTCGTTGAGATTTTTGTTACTCCAATGGATGGTAGCGTTGTCATTGTGGAAGGTAGTCTGTTGTTGAGATTTTTGTTACTCCAATGGATGATAGCCTTATCATTATGGAAGGTAGTCTATTGTCGAGATTTTAGTTATTCCAATGGATGGTAGCCTTGTCATTATGGAAGGTAGTATTTTGTCTAGATTGTTGTTACTCCCATGGATGGTAGCCTTGCCATTATTGAAGGTATTCTGTTGTCGATATCTTTGTTACTCAAATGGATGATAGCCTTGTCATTATGCAAGGTAGTCTGTTGTTCAGATTTTTGTTACTCCACAGGATGGTAGCCTTGTCATTATGGAAGGCGGTCTATTGTCGAGATTGTTGTTACTCCAATGGATGGTAGCCTTGCCATTATTGAAGGTATTCTGTTGTCGATATCTTTGTTACTCAAATGGATGATAGCCTTGTCATTATGCAAGGTAGTTTGTTGTTCAGATTTTTGTTATTCCAATGGATGGTATCCTTGTCAATATGGAAGGTAGTGTGTTGTCGAAATTTTTGTTATTCCAACGGATGGTAACCTTGTCATTATGGAAGGTAGTCTATTGTCGAGATTTGTGTTACTCCAATGGATGATAGCCTTATCGTTATGGAAGGTAGTTTGTTGTCGAGATTTTTGTTACTCAAATGGATGGTAGCCTTGTATTTATGGAAGGTAGTCTTTCGTTGAGATTTTTGTTACTCCAATGGATGGGAGCCTTGTCATTATGAAAGGTAGTATGTCGTTGAGATTTTTGTTACTCCAATGGATGGTAGCCTTATCATTATGGAAGGTAGTCTATTGTCGAGATATTTGTTATTCCAATGGATTGTAGCCTTGTCATTATGGAAGGTAGTCTTTTCTCAAGATTTTTGTTACTCCAATGGATGGTAGCCTTGTCATTATTGAAGTTAGTCTATTGTTGAGATTTCTGTTACTCCAATGGATTATAGCCTTGTCAATATGGAAGGTAGTTTGTTGTTCATATTTTTGTTACTCCAATGGATGCTAGCCTTGTCATTATGGAAGGTAGTCTATTGTCGAGATTTTTCTTATTCCAATGTATAGTAACCTTGTCATTATGGAAGGTAGTCTTTTGTCTAGATTGTTGTTACTCCAATGGATGGTAGCCTTGTCATTATTAAAGGTGGTTTGTTGTCGATATCTTTGTTACTCCAATGGATGATAGCCTTGTAATTATGCAAGGTAGTCTGTTGTTCATATTTTTGTTACTCCAGTGGATGGTAGCCTTGTCATTATGGAAGGTAGTCTATTGTAGAAATTTTTGTTATTCCAATGGATGGTAGCCTTGTCATTATTGAAGGTAGTCAGTCGTTGAGATTTCTGTTACTCCAATGGATAGTAGCCTTGTCATTATGTAAGGTAGTCTATTGTTCATATTTTTATTACTCCAATGGATGGTAACCTTGTCATTATGGAAGGTAGTCTGTTGTCGAGATTTGTGTTACTCCAATGTATGGTAGCCTTGTCGTTGTGGAAGGTAGTCCGTCGTTGAGATTTTTGTTACTCCAATGGATTGTAGCCTTGTCATTATGGAAGGTAGTCTATTGTCGAGATTTTTGTTATTCCAATGGATGGTAGCCTTGTCATTATGGATGGTAGTCTTTTGTCTAGATTGTTGTTACTCCAATGGATGGTAGCCTTGCCATTATTGAAGGTATTCTGTTGTCGATATCTTTGTTACTCAAATGGATGATAGCCTTGTCATTATGCAAGGTAGTCTGTTGTTCAGATTTTTGTTACTCCACTGGATGGTAGCCTTGTCCTTATGGAATGTAGTTTGTTGTCGAGATTTTTGTTACTCAAATGGATGGTAGCCTTGTATTTATGGAAGGTAGTCTTTGGTTGAGATTTTTGTTACTCCAATGGATGGGAGCCTTGTCATTATGAAAGGTAGTATGTCGTTGAGATTTCTATTACTCCAATGGATGGTAGCCTTGTCATTATGGAAGGTAGTCTATTGTCGAGATATTTGTTATTCCAATAGATTTTCGCCTTGTCATTATGGAAGGTAGTCTTTTGTCGATATTTTTGTTACTCCAATGGATGGTAGCCTTGTCATTATTGAAGCTAGCCTATCGTTGAGATTTCTCTTACTCCAATGGATTATAGCCTTGTCATTATGTAAGGTAGTTTGTTCTTCATATTTTTGTTACTCCAATGGATGTTAGCCTTGTCATTATGGAAGGTAGTCTATTGTCGAGATTTTTGTTATTCCAATTTATGGTAACTTTGTCATTATAGAAGGTAGTCTTTTATCTAGATTGTTGTTACTCAAATGGATGGTAGCCTTTTCATTATTGAAGGTGGTTTGTTGTCGATATCTTTGTTACTCCAATGGATGATAGCCTTGTAATTATGCAAGGTAGTTTGTTGTTGATATTTTTGTTACTCCAATGGATGGTAGCCTTGTCATTATGGAAGGTAGTCTATTGTCGAGATTTTAGTTATTTCAATGGATGGTAGCCTTGTCATTATTGAAGGTAGTCGGTCGTTGAGATTTTTGTTATTCCAATGGATGGTAGCCTTGTCATTATGGAAGGTAGTCTTTTGTCTAGATTGTTGTTACTCCAATGGATGGTAGCTTTGTCATTATTGAAGGTGGTTTGTTGTCGATATCTTTGTTACTCCAATGGATGATAGCCTTGTAATTATGCAAGGTAGTCTGTTGTTCATATTTTTGTTATTCCAATGGATTGTAGCCTTGTCATTATGGAAGGTAGTCTATTGTCGAAATTTTTGTTATTCCAATGGATGGTAGCCTTGTCATTATTGAAGGTAGTCGGTCGTTGAGATTTTTGTTACTCCAACGGATAGTAGCCTTGTCATTATGGAAGGTAGTCTGTTGTCTTGATATTTGTTATTCCAATGGATTGTAGCCTTGTCATTATGAAAGGTAGTCTTTTGTCGAGATTTTTGTTACTCCAATGGATGGTAGCCTTGTCATTACGGAAGGTAGTCGGTCGTTGAGATTTTTGTTACTCCAATGGATGGTAGCCTTGTCATTATGGAAGGTAGTCTGTTTTTCATATCTTTGTTACTCCAATGGAAGATAGCCTTGTCATTAAGGAAGGTAGTCTATTGTCGAGATTTTTGTTATTCCAATGGATGGTAGCCTTGTCATTATGGAAGGTAGTCTTTTGTCTAGATTGTTGTTACTCCAATGGATGGTAGCCATGCCATTATTGAAGGTATTTTGTTGTCGATATCTTTGTTACTCAAATGGATGATAGCCTTTTCATTATGCAAGGTAGTTTGTTGTTCAGATTTTTGTTACTCCACAGGATGGTAGCCTTGTTATTATGGAAGGTGGTCTATTGTAGAGATTTTTGTTATTCCAATGGATGGTAGCCTTGTCATTATGGAAGGTAGTCTGTTGTCGAGATTTTTTTAATTCCAATCGATGGTAACCTTGTCATTATGGAAGGTAGTCTATTGTCGAGATTTGTGTTACTCCAATGGATGGTAGCCTTGTCGTTATGGAAGGTAGTCTGTTGTTGAGATCTTTGTTACTCAAATTGATGGTATCCTTGTATTTATGGAAGGTAGTCTTTCGTTGAGATTTTTGTTACTCCAATGGATGGTAGCCTTGTCATTATGAAAGGTTGTATGTCGTTGATATTTTTGTTACTCCAATGGATGGTAGCCTTGCCATTATGGAAGGTAGTCTATTTTCGAGATATTTGTTATTCCAATGGATTGTAGCCTTGTCATTATGGAAGGAAGTCTTTTGTCGAGATTTTTGTTACTCCAATGGATGGTAGCCTTGTCATTATTGAAGTTATCCTGTCGTTGAGATTTCTCTTACTCCAATGGATTATAGCCTTGTCATTATGGAAGGTAGTTTGTTCTTCATATTTTTGTTACTCCAATGGATGCTAGCCTTGTCATTATGGAAGGTAGTCTATTGTCGAGATTTTTCTTATTCCAATGTATGGTAACCTTGTCATTATGGAAGGTAGTCTTTTGTCTAGATTGTTGTTACTCCAATAGATGGTAGCCTTGTCATTATTGAAGCTGGTTTGTTGTCGATATCTTTGTTACTCCAATGGATGATAGCCTTGTAATTATGCAAGGTAGTCTGTTGTTCATATTTTTGTTACTCCAATGGATGGTAGCCTTGTCATTATGGAAGGTAGTCTATTGTCAACATATTTGTTATTCCAATGGATGGGAGCCTTGTCATTATTGAAGGTAGTCGGTCGTTGAGATTTCTGTTACTCCAATGAATAGTAGCCTTGTCATTATGTAAGGTAGTCTGTTGTCGAGATATTTGTTATTCCAATGGATTGTAGCCTTGTCAATATGGAAGGTAGTCTTTTGTCGAGATTTTTGTTACTCCAATGGATGGTAGCCTTGTGATTACGGAAGGTAGTCGGTCGTTGAGATTTTTGTTACTCCAATGGATGGTAGCCTTGTCATTACGGAACGTAGTCGGTCATTGAGATTTTTGTTACTCCAATGGATTGTAGCCTTGTCATTATGGAAGGTAGTCTGTTGTTGAGATTTTTGATACTCCAATGGATGATAGCCTTGTCATTAAGGAAGGTAGTCTATTGTCGAGATTTTTTTATTCCAATGGATGGTAGCCTTGTCATTATGGAAGGTAGTCTTTTGTCTAGATTGTTGTTACTCCAATGGATGGTAGCCATGCCATTATTGAAGGTATTTTATTGTCGATATCTTTGTTACTCAAATGGATGATAGCCTTTTCATTATGCAAGGTAGTTTGTTGTTCAGATTTTTGTTACTCCACAGGATGGTAGCCTTGTTATTATGGAAGGTGGTCTATTGTAGAGATTTTTGTTATTCCAATGGATGGTAGCCTTGTCATTATGGAAGGTAGTCTGTTGTCGAGATTTTTTTTATTCCAATCGATGGTAACCTTATCATTATGGAAGGTAGTCTGTTGTCGAGATTTGTGTTACTCCAATGGATGGTAGCCTTGTCGTTATGGAAGGTAGTCTGTTGTTGAGATCTTTGTTACTCAAATTGATGGTATCCTTGTATTTATGGAAGGTAGTCTTTCGTTGAGATTTTTGTTACTCCAATGGATGGTAGCCTTGTCATTATGAAAGGTTGTATGCCGTTGATATTTTTGTTACTCCAATGGATGGTAGCCTTGCCATTATGGAAGGTTGTCTATTTTCGAGATATTTGTTATTCCAATGGATTGTAGCCTTGTCATTATGGAAGGTAGTCTTTTGTCGAGATTTTTGTTACTCCAATGGATGGTAGCCTTGTCATTATTGAAGTTATCCTGTCGTTGAGATTTCACTTACTCCAATGGATTATAGCCTTGTCATTATGGAAGGTAGTTTGTTCTTCATATTTTTGTTACTCCAATGGATGCTAGCCTTGTCATTATGGAAGGTAGTCTATTGTCGAGATTTTTCTTATTCCAATGTATGGTAACCTTGTCATTATGGAAGGTAGTCTTTTGTCTAGATTGTTGTTACTCCAATAGATGGTAGCCTTGTCATTATTGAAGCTGGTTTGTTGTCGATATCTTTGTTACTCCAATGGATGATAGCCTTGTAATTATGCAAGGTAGTCTGTTGTTCATATTTTTGTTACTCCAATGGATGGTAGCCTTGTCATTATGGAAGGTAGTCTATTGTCAACATATTTGTTATTCCAATGGATGGGAGCCTTGTCATTATTGAAGGTAGTCGGTCGTTGAGATTTCTGTTACTCCAATGAATAGTAGCCTTGTCATTATGTAAGGTAGTCTGTTGTCGAGATATTTGTTATTCCAATGGATTGTAGCCTTGTCATTATGGAAGGTAGTCTTTTGTCGAGATTTTTGTTACTCCAATGGATGGTAGCCTTGTGATTACGGAAGGTAGTCGGTCGTTGAGATTTTTGTTACTCCAATGGATGGTAGCCTTGTCATTATGGAAGGTAGTCTGTTGTTCATATTTTTGTTACTCCAATGGATGATATCCTTGTCATTATGGAAGGTAGTCTATTGTCGAGATTTTTGTTATTCCAATGTAAGGTAGCCTTGTCATTATGGAAGGTAGTCTTTTGTCTAGATTGTTGTTACTCCAATGGATGGTAGCGATGCCATTATTGAAGGTATTTTGTTGTCGATATCTCTGTTACTCAAATGGATGATAGCCTTGTCATTATGCAAGGTAGTTTGTTGTTCAGATTTTTGTTACTCCACAGGATGGTAGCCTTGTCATTATGGAAGGTGGTCTATTGTAGAGATTTTTGTTATTCCAATGGATGGTAGCCTTGTCATTATGGAAGGTATTCTGTTGTCGAGATTTTTGTTATTCCAATGGATGGTAACCTTGTCATTATGGAAGGTAGTCTGTTGTCGAGATTTGTGTTACTCCAATGGATGGTAGCCTTGTCGTTATCGAAGGTAGTCTGTTGTTGAGATTTTTGTTACTCAAATTGATGGTATCCTTCTATTTATGGAAGGTAGTCTTTCGTTGAGATTTTTGTTACTCCAATGGATGGTAGCCTTGTCATTATGAAAGGTTGTATGTCGTTGATATTTTTGTTACTCCAATGGATGGTAGCCTTGTCATTATCCAAGGTAGTCTATTGTCGAGATATTTGTTATTCCAATGGATTGTAGCCTTGTCATTATGGAAGGTAGTCTTTTGTCGAGATTTTTGTTACTCCAATAGATGGTAGCCTTGTCATTATTGAATTTAGTCTGTCGTTGAGATTTCTGTTACTCCAATGGATTATAGCCTTGTCATTATGGAAGGTAGTTTGTTCTTCATATTTTTGATACTCCAATGGATTCTAGCCTTATCATTATGGAAGGTAGTCTATTGTCGAGATTTTTCTTATTCCAATGTATGGTAACCTTGTCATTATTGAAGGTAGTCTTTTGTCTAGATTATTGTTACTCCAATGGATGGTAGCCTTTTCATTATTGAAGGTGGTTTGTTGTCGATATCTTTGTTACTCCAATGGATGATAGCCTTGTAATTATGCAAGGTAGTCTGTTGTTTGTATTTTTGTTACTCCAATGGATGGTAGCCTTGTCATTATGGAAGGTAGTCTATTGTCGAAATTTTTGTTATTCCAATGGATTGTAGCCTTGTCATTATTGAAGGTAGCCGGTAGTTGAGATTTTTGTTACTCCAATGGATAATAGCCTTGTCATTATGGAAGGTAGTCTATTGTTTAGATTTTTGTTACTCCAAATGATGGTAACCTTGTCATTATGGAAGGTTGTCTATTATCGAAATCTGTGTTACTCCAATGTATGGTAGCCTTATCGTTATGGAAGGTAGTCTGTCATTGAGATTTTTGTTACTCCAATGGATGGTAGCCTTGTCATTACGGAAGGTAGTCGGTCATTGAGATTTTTGTTACTCCAATGGATTGTAGCCTTGTCATTATGGAAGGTAGTCTGTTGTTGAGATTTTTGTTACTCCAATGGATGATAGCCTTGTCATTATGGAAGGTAGTCTACTGTCGAGATTTTTTTTATTCCAATGGATGGTAGCCTTGTCATTATGGAAGGTAGTCTTTTGTCTAGATTGTTGTTACTCCAATGGATGGTAGCCATGCCATTATTGAAGGTATTTTGTTGTCGATATCTCTGTTACTCAAATGGATGATAGCCTTGTCATTATGCAAGGTAGTTTGTTGTTCAGATTTTTGTTACTCCACAGGATGGTAGCCTTGTCATTATGGAAGGTGGTCTATTGTAGAGATTTTTGTTATTCCAATGGATGGTAGCCTTGTCATTATGGAAGGTACTCTGTTGTCGAGATTTTTGTTATTCCAATGGATGGTAACCTTGTCATTATGGAAGGTAGTCTGTTGTCGAGATTTGTGTTACTCCAATGGATGGTAGCCTTGTCGTTATCGAAGGTAGTCTGTTGTTGAGATTTATGTTACTCAAATTGATGGTATCCTTGTATTTATGGAAGGTAGTCTTTCGTTGAGATTTTTGTTACTCCAATGGATGGTAGCCTTGTCATTATGAAAGGTTGTATGTCGTTGATATTTTTGTTACTCCAATGGATGGTAGCCTTGTCATTATCGAAGGTAGTCTATTGTCGAGATATTTGTTATTCCAATGGATTGTAGCCTTGTCATTATGGAAGGTAGTCTTTTGTCGAGATTTTTGTTACTCCAATAGATGGTAGCCTTGTCATTATTGAATTTAGTCTGTCGTTGAGATTTCTGTAACTCCAACGGATTATAGCCTTGTCATTATGGAAGGTAGTTTGTTCTTCATATTTTTGATACTCCAATGGATTCTAGCCTTGTCATTATGGAAGGTAGTCTATTGTCGAGATTTTTCTTATTCCAATGTATGATAACCTTGTCATTATGGAAGGTAGTCTTTTGTCTAGATTATTGTTACTCCAATGGATGGTAGCCTTTTCATTATTGAAGGTGGTTTGTTGTCGATATCTTTGTTACTCCAATGGATGATAGCCTTGTAATTATGCAAGGTAGTCTGTTGTTTGTATTTTTGTTACTCAAATGGATGGTAGCCTTGTCATTATGGAAGGTAGTCTATTGTCGAAATTTTTGTTATTCCAATGGATTGTAGCCTTGTCATTATTGAAGGTAGCCGGTAGTTGAGATTTCTGTTACTCCAATGGATAATAGCCTTGTCATTATGGAAGGTAGTCTATTGTTCAGATTTTTGTTACTCCAAATGATGGTAACCTTGTCATTATGGAAGGTTGTCTATTGTCGAGATCTGTGTTACTCCAATGTATGGTAGCCTTATCATTATGGAAGGTAATCTGTCATTGAGATTTTTGTTACTCCAATGGATGGTAGCCTTGTCATTACGGAAGGTAGTCGGTCATTGAGATTTTTGTTACTCCAATGGATTGTAGCCTTGTCATTATGGAAGGTAGTCTGTTGTTGAGATTTTTGTTACTCCAATGGATGATAGCCTTGTCATTATGGAAGGTAGTCTACTGTCGAGATTTTTTTTATTCCAATGGATGGTAGCCTTGTCATTATGGAAGGTAGTCTTTTGTCTAGATTGTTGTTACTCCAATGGATGGTAGCCATGCCATTATTGAAGGTATTTTGTTGTCGATATCTCTGTTACTCAAATGGATGATAGCCTTGTCATTATGCAAGGTAGTTTGTTGTTCAGATTTTTGTTACTCCACAGGATGGTAGCCTTGTCATTATGGAAGGTGGTCTATTGTAGAGATTTTTGTTATTCCAATGGATGGTAGCCTTGTCATTATGGAAGGTACTCTGTTGTCGAGATTTTTGTTATTCCAATGGATGGTAACCTTGTCATTATGGAAGGTAGTCTGTTGTCGAGATTTGTGTTACTCCAATGGATGGTAGCCTTGTCGTTATCGAAGGTAGTCTGTTGTTGAGATTTTTGTTACTCAAATTGATGGTATCCTTGTATTTATGGAAGGTAGTCTTTCGTTGAGATTTTTGTTACTCCAATGGATGGTAGCCTTGTCATTATGAAAGGTTGTATGTCGTTGATATTTTTGTTACTCCAATGGATGGTAGCCTTGTCATTATCGAAGGTAGTCTATTGTCGAGATATTTGTTATTCCAATGGATTGTAGCCTTGTCATTATGGAAGGTAGTCTTTTGTCGAGATTTTTGTTACTCCAATAGATGGTAGCCTTGTCATTATTGAATTTAGTCTGTCGTTGAGATTTCTGTTACTCCAATGGATTATAGCCTTGTCATTATGGAAGGTAGTTTGTTCTTCATATTTTTGATACTCCAATGGATTCTAGCCTTGTCATTATGGAAGGTAGTCTATTGTCGAGATTTTTCTTATTCCAATGTATGGTAACCTTGTCATTATGGAATGTAGTCTTTTGTCTAGATTGTTGTTACTCCAATGGATGGTAGCCTTTTCATTATTGAAGGTGGTTTGTTGTCGATATCTTTGTTACTCCAATGGATGATAGCCTTGTAATTATGCAAGGTATTCTGTTGTTTGTATTTTTGTTACTCCAATGGATGGTAGCCTTGTCATTATGGAAGGTAGTCTATTGTCGAAATTTTTGTTATTCCAATGGATTGTAGCCTTGTCATTATTGAAGGTAGCCGGTAGTTGAGATTTCTGTTACTCCAATGGATAATAGCCTTGTCATTATGGAAGGTAGTCTATTGTTCAGATTTTTGTTACTCCAAATGATGGTAACCTTGTCATTATGGAAGGTTGTCTATTGTCGAGATCTGTGTTACTCCAATGTATGGTAGCCTTATCGTTATGGAAGGTAGTCTGTCATTGAGATTTTTGTTACTCCAATGGATGGTAGCCTTGTCATTAAAGAAGGTAGTCGGTCATTGAGATTTTTGTTACTCCAATGGATTGTAGCCTTGTCATTATGGAAGGTAGTCTGTTGTTGAGATTTTTGTTACTCCAATGGATGATAGCCTTGTCATTATGGAAGGTAGTCTACTGTCGAGATTTTTTTTATTCCAATGGATGGTAGCCTTGTCATTATGGAAGGTAGTCTTTTGTCTAGATTGTTGTTACTCCAATGGATGGTAGCCATGCCATTATTGAAGGTATTTTGTTGTCGATATCTCTGTTACTCAAATGGATGATAGCCTTGTCATTATGCAAGGTAGTTTGTTGTTCAGATTTTGGTTACTCCACAGCATGGTAGCCTTGTCATTATGGAAGGTGGTCTATTGTAGAGATTTTTGTTATTCCAATGGATGGTAGCCTTGTCATTATGGAAGGTACTCTGTTGTCGAGATTTTTGTTATTCCAATGGATGGTAACCTTGTCATTATGGAAGGTAGTTTGTTGTCGAGATTTGTGTTACTCCAATGGATGGTAGCCTTATCGTTATCGAAGGTAGTCTGTTGTTGAGATTTTTGTTACTCAAATTGATGGTATCCTTGTATTTATGGAAGGTAGTATTTCGTTGAGATTTTTGTTACTCCAATGGATGGTAGCCTTGTCATTATGAAAGGTTGTATGTCGTTGATATTTTTGTTACTCCAATGGATGGTAGCCTTGTCATTATCGAAGGTAGTCTATTGTCGAGATATTTGTTATTCCAATGGATTGTAGCCTTGTCATTATGGAAGGTAGTCTTTTGTCGAGATTTTTGTTACTCCAATAGATGGTAGCCTTGTCATTATTGAATTTAGTCTGTCGTTGAGATTTCTGTTACTCCAATGGATTATAGCCTTGTCATTATGGAAGGTAGTTTGTTCTTCATATTTTTGATACTCCAATGGATTCTAGCCTTGTCATTATGGAAGGTAGTCTATTGTCGAGATTTTTCTTATTCTAATGTATGGTAACCTTGTCATTATGGAAGGTAGTCTTTTATCTAGATTATTGTTACTCCAATGGATGGTAGCCTTTTCATTATTGAAGGTGGTTTGTTGTCGATATCTTTGTTACTCCAATGGATGATAGCCTTGTAATTATGCAAGGTAGTCTGTTGTTTGTATTTTTGTTACTCAAATGGATGGTAGCCTTGTCATTATGGAAGGTAGTCTATTGTCGAAATTTTTGTTATTCCAATGGATTGTAGCCTTGTCATTATTGAAGGTAGCCGGTAGTTGAGATTTCTGTTACTCCAATGGATAATAGCCTTGTCATTATGGAAGGTAGTGTATTGTTCACATTTTTGTTACTCCAAATGATGGTAACCTTGTCATTATGGAAGGTTGTCTATTGTCGAGATCTGTGTTACTCCAATGTATGGTAGCCTTATCGTTATGGAAGGTAGTCTGTCATTGAGATTTTTGTTACTCCAATGGATGGTAGCCTTGTCATTACGGAAGGTAGTCGGTCATTGAGATTTTTGTTACTCCAATGGATTGTAGCCTTGTCATTATGGAAGGTAGTCTGTTGTTGAGATTTTTGTTACTCCAATGGATGATAGCCTTGTCATTATGGAAGGTAGTCTACTGTCGAGATTTTTTTTATTCCAATGGATGGTAGCCTTGTCATTATGGAAGGTAGTCTTTTGTCTAGATTGTTGTTACTCCAATGGATGGTAGCCATGCCATTATTGAAGGTATTTTGTTGTCGATATCTCTATTACTCAAATGGATGATAGCCTTGTCATTATGCAAGGTAGTTTGTTGTTCAGATTTTTGTTACTCCACAGGATGGTAGCCTTGTCATTATGGGAGGTGGTCTATTGTAGAGATTTTTGTTATTCCAATGGATGGTAGCCTTGTCATTATGGAAGGTACTCTGTTGTCGAGATTTTTGTTATTCCAATGGATGGTAACCTTGTCATTATGGAAGGTAGTCTGTTGTCGAGATTTGTGTTACTCCAATGGATGGTAGCCTTGTCGTTATCGAAGGTAGTCTGTTGTTGAGATTTTTGTTACTCAAATTGATGGTATCCTTGTATTTATGGAAGGTAGTCTTTCGTTGAGATTTTTGTTACTCCAATGGATGGTAGCCTTGTCATTATGAAAGGTTGTATGTCGTTGATATTTTTCTTACTCCAATGGATGGTAGCCTTGTCATTATCGAAGGTAGTCTATTGTCGAGATATTTGTTATTCCAATGGATTGTAGCCTTGTCATTATGGAAGGTAGTCTTTTGTCGAGATTTTTGTTACTCCAATAGATGGTAGCCTTGTCATTATTGAATTTAGTCTGTCGTTGAGATTTCTGTTACTCCAATGGATTATAGCCTTGTCATTATGGAAGGTAGTTTGTTCTTCATATTTTTGATACTCCAATGGATTCTAGCCTTGTCATTATGGAAGGTAGTCTATTGTCGAGATTTTTCTTATTCCAATGTATGGTAACCTTGTCATTATGGAAGGTAGTCTTTTGTCTAGATTATTGTTACTCCAATGGATGGTAGCCTTTTCATTATTGAAGGTGGTTTGTTGTCGATATCTTTGTTACTCCAATGGATGATAGCCTGGTAATTATGCAAGGTATTCTGTTGTTTGTATTTTTGTTACTCCAATGGATGGTAGCCTTGTCATTATGGAAGGTAGTCTATTGTCGAAATTTTTGTTATTCCAATGGATTGTAGCCTTGTCATTATTGAAGGTAGCCGGTAGTTGAGATTTCTGTTACTCCAATGGATAATAGCCTTGTCATTATGGAAGGTAGTCTATTGTTCAGATTTTTGTTACTCCAAATGATGGTAACCTTGTCATTATGGAAGGTTGTCTATTGTCGAGATCTGTGTTACTCCAATGTATGGTAGCCTTATCGTTATGGAAGGTAGTCTGTCATTGAGATTTTTGTTACTCCAATGGATGGTAGCCTTGTCATTACGGAAGGTAGTCGGTCATTGAGATTTTTGTTACTCCAATGGATTGTAGCCTTGTCATTATGGAAGGTAGTCTGTTGTTGAGATTTTTGTTACTCCAATGGATGATAGCCTTGTCATTATGGAAGGTAGTCTACTGTCGAGATTTTTTTTATTCCAATGGATGGTAGCCTTGTCATTATGGAAGGTAGTCTTTTGTCTAGATTGTTGTTACTCCAATGGATGGTAGCCATGCCATTATTGAAGGTATTTTGTTGTCGATATCTCTATTACTCAAATGGATGATAGCCTTGTCATTATGCAAGGTAGTTTGTTGTTCAGATTTTTGTTACTCCACAGGATGGTAGCCTTGTCATTATGGAAGGTGGTCTATTATAGAGATTTTTGTTATTCCAATGGATGGTAGCCTTGTCATTATGGAAGGTACTCTGTTGTCGAGATTTTTTTTATTCCAATGGATGGTAACCTTGTCATTATGGAAGGTAGTCTGTTGTCGAGATTTGTGTTACTCCAATGGATGGTAGCCTTGTCGTTATCGAAGGTAGTCTGTTGTTGAGATTTTTGTTACTCAAATTGATGGTATCCTTGTATTTATGGAAGGTAGTCTTTCGTCGAGATTTTTGTTACTCCAATAGATGGTAGCCTTGTCATTATTTAATTTAGTCTGTCGTTGAGATTTCTGTTACTCCAATGGATTATAGCCTTGTCATTATGGAAGGTAGTTTGTTCTTCATATTTTTAATACTCCAATGGATTCTAGCCTTGTCATTATGGAAGGTAGTCTATTGTCGAGATTTTTCTTATTCCAATGTATGGTAACCTTGTCATTATGGAAGGTAGTCTTTTGTCTAGATTATTGTTACTCCAATGGATGGTAGCCTTTTCATTATTGAAGGTGGTTTGTTGTCGATATCTTTGTTACTCCAATGGATGATAGCCTTGTAATTATGCAAGGTAGTCTGTTGTTTGTATTTTTGTTACTCCAATGGATGGTAGCCTTGTCATTATGGAAGGTAGTCTATTGTCGAAATTTTTGTTATTCCAATGGATTGTAGCCTTGTCATTATTGAAGGTAGCCGGTAGTTGAGATTTCTGTTACTCCAATGGATAATAGCCTTGTCATTATGGAAGGTAGTCTATTGTTCAGATTTTTGTTACTCCAAATGATGGTAACCTTGTCATTATGGAAGGTTGTCTATTGTCGAGATTTGTGTTACTCCAATGTATGGTAGCCTTATCGTTATGGAAGGTAGTTTGTCATTGAGATTTTTGTTACTCCAATGGATGGTAGCCTTGTCATTACGGAAGGTAGTCGGTCATTGAGATTTTTGTTACTCCAATGGATTGTAGCCTTGTCATTATGGAAGGTAGTCTGTTGTTGAGATTTTTGTTACTCCAATGGATGATAGCCTTGTCATTATGGAAGGTAGTCTACTATCGAGATTTTTTTTATTCCAATGGATGGTAGCCTTGTCATTATGGAAGGTAGTCTTTTGTCTAGATTGTTGTTACTCCAATGGATGGTAGCCATGCCATTATTGAAGGTATTTTGTTGTCGATATCTTTGTTACTCAAATGGATGATAGCCTTGTCATTATGCAAGGTAGTTTGTTGTTCAGATTTTTGTTACTCCATAGGATGGTAGCCTTGTCATTATGGAAGGTGGTCTATTGTAGAGATTTTTGTTATTCCAATGGATGGTAGCCTTTTCATTATGGAAGGTAGTCTGTTGTCGAGATTTTTGTTATTCCAATGGATGGTAACCTTGTCATTATGGAAGGTAGTCTGTTGTCGAGATTTGTGTTACTCCAATGGATGATAGCCTTGTCGTTATCGAAGGTAGTCTGTTGTTGAGATTTTTGTTACTCAAATTGATGGTATCCTTGTATTTATGGAAGGTAGTCTTTCGTTGAGATTTTTGTTACTCCAATGGATGGTAGCCTTGTCATTATGAAAGGTTGTATGTCGTTGATATTTTTGTTACTCCAATGGATGGTAGCCTTGTCATTATCGAAGGTAGTCTATTGTCGAGATATTTGTTATTCCAATGGATTGTAGCCTTGTCATTATGGAAGGTAGTCTTTTGTCGAGATTTTGGTTACTCCAATAGATGGTAGCCTTGTCATTATTGAATTTAGTCTGTCCTTGAGATTTCTGTTACTCCAATGGATTATAGCCTTGTCATTATGGAAGGTAGTTTGTTCTTCATATTTTTGATACTCCAATGGATTCTAGCCTTGTCATTATGGAAGGTAGTCTATTGTCGAGATTTTTCTTATTCCAATGTATGGTAACCTTGTCATTATGGAAGGTAGTCTTTTGTCTAGATTATTGTTACTCCAATGGATGGTAGCCTTTTCATTATTGAAGGTGGTTTGTTGTCGATATCTTTGTTACTCCAATGGATGATAGGCTTGTAATTATGCAAGGTAGTCTGTTGTTTGTATTTTTGTTACTCCAATGGATGGTAGCCTTGTCATTATGGAAGGTAGTCTATTGTCAACATATTTGTTATTCCAATGGATGGTAGCGTTGTCATTATTGAAGGTAGTCGGTCGTTGAGATTTCTGTTACTCCAATGGATAGTAGCCTTGTCATTATTTAAGGTAGTCTGTTGTCGAGATATTTGTTATTCCAATGGATTGTAGCCTTGTCATTATGGAAGGTAGTCTTTTGTCGAGATTTTTGTTACTCCAATGGATGGTAGCCTTGTGATTACGGAAGGTAGTCGGTCGTTGAGATTTTTGTTACTCCAATGGATGGTAGCCTTGTCATTATGGTAGGTAGTCTGTTGTTCATATTTTTGTTACTCCAATGGATGATATCCTTGTCATTATGGAAGGTAGTCTATTGTCGAGATTTTTGTTATTCCAATGGATGGTAGCCTTGTCATTTTGGAAGGTAGTCTTTTGTTCTAGATTGTTGTAACTCCAATGGATGGTAGCCTTGCCATTATTGAAGGTATTCTGTTGTCGATATCTTTGTTACTCAAATGGATGATAGCCTTGTCATTATGCAAGGTAGTCTAATGTTCAGATTTTTGTTATTCCACTGAATGGTAGCCTTGTCATTATGGAAGGTGGTCTATTGTCAAGATTTTTGTTATTCCAATGGATGGTTGCCTTGTCCTTATGGAAGGTAGTCTGTTGTCGAGATTTTTGTTATTCTAATGGATGGTAACCTTGTCATTATGGAAGGTAGTCTGTTGTCGAGATTTGTGTTACTCCAATGCATGGTAGCCTTGTTGTTATGAAAGGTAGTCTGTTGTCGTGATTTTTGTTTCTCAAATGGATGGTAGCCTTGTATTTATGGAAGGTAGTCTTTCGTTGATATTTTTGTTACTCCAATGGATGGTAGCCTTGTCATTATGAAAGGTTATATGTCGTTGATATTTTTTTTACTCCAATGGATGGTAGCCTTGTCATTTTGGAAGGTAGTCTATTATCGAGATATTTGTTATTCCAATGGATTGTAACCTTGTTATTATGGAAGGTAGTCTTTTGTCGAGATTTTTGTTACTCCAATGGATGGTAGCCTTGTCATTATTGAATTTAGTCTGTCGTTGAGATTTCTGTTACTCCAATGGATTATAGCCTTGTCATTATGGAAGGTAGTTTGTTCTTCATATTTTTGTTACTCCAATGGATGCTAGCCTTGTCATTATGGAAGGTAGTCTATTGTCGAGATTTTTCTTATTCCAATGTATGGTAACCTTGTCATTATGGAAGGTAGTCTTTTGTCTAGATTGTTGTTACTCCAATGGATGGTAGCCTTTTCATTATTGAAGGTGGTTTGTTGTCGATATCTTTGTTACTCCAATGGATGATAGCCTGGTAATTATGCAAGGTAGTCTGTTGTTTGTATTTTTGTTACTCCAATGGATGGTAGCCTTGTCATTATGGAAGGTAGTCTATTGTCGAAATTTTTGTTATTCCAATGGATTGTAGCATTGTCATTATTGAAGGTAGCCGGTAGTTGAGATTTCTGTTACTCCAATGGATAATAGCCTTGTCATTATGGAAGGTAGTCTATTGTTCAGATTTTTGTTACTCCAAATGATGGTAACCTTGTCATTATGGAAGGTTGTCTATTGTCGAGATCTGTGTTACTCCAATGTATGGTAGTCTTATCGTTATGGAAGGTAGTCGGTCGTTGAGATTTTTGTTACTCCAATGGATGGTAGCCTTGTCATTATGGAAGGTAGTCTGTTGTTCATATTTTTGTTACTCCAATGGATGATATCCTTGTCATTATGGAAGGTAGTCTATTGTCGAGATTTTTGTTATTCCAATGGATGGTAGCCTTGTCATTATGGAAGGTAGTCTTTTGTCGATATCTTTGTTACTCAAATGGATGATAGCCTTGTCATTATGCAAGGTAGTCTAATGTTCAGATTTTTGTTACTCCACTGAATGGTAGCCTTGTCATTATGGAAGGTGGTCTATTGTCAAGATTTTTGTTATTCCAATGGATGGTTGCCTTGTCCTTATGGAAGGTAGTCTGTTGTCGAGATTTTTGTTATTCCAATGGATGGTAGCCTTGTCGTTATGGAAGGTAGTCTGTTGTTGAGATTTTTGTTACTCAAATTGATGGTATCCTTGTATTTATGGAAGGTAGTCTTTCGTTGAGATTTTTCTTTCTCCAATGGATGGTAGCCTTGTCATTATGAAAGGTAGTATGTCGTTGAGATTTTTGTTACTCCAATGGATGGTAGCCTTGTCATTATGGAAGGTAGTCTATTGTCGAGATATTTGTTATTCCAATGGATTGTAGCCTTGTCATTATGGAAGGTAGTCTTTTGTCGAGATTTTTGTTACTCCAATGGATGGTAGCCTTGTCATTATTGAAGTCAGCCTGTCGCTGAGATTTCTCTTACTCCAATGGATTATAGCCTTGTCATTATGGAAGGCAGTTTGTTCTTCATATTTTTGTTACTCCAATGGATGTTAGCCTTGTCATTATGTAAGGTAGTCTATTGTCGAGATTTTTGTTATTCCAATGTATGGTAACCTTATCATTATAGAAGGTAGTCTTTTGTCTAGATTGTTGTTACTCCAATGGATGGTAGCCTTTTCATTATTGAAGGTGGTTTGTTGTCGATATCTTTGTCACTCCAATGGATGATAGCCTTGTAATTATGCAAGGTAGTCTGTCGTTGAGATTTTTGTTACTCCAATGGATGGTAGCCTTGTCATTGTGAAAGGTAGTCTATTGTCAACATATTTGTTATTCCAATGGATTGTAGCCTTGTCATTATGGAAGGTAGTCTTTTGTCGAGATTTTTGTTACTCCAATGGACGCTAGCCTTGTCATTACGGAAGGTAGTCGGTCGTTGAGATTTCATTTACTCCAATGTATGGTAGCCTTGTCATTATGGAAGGTAGTCTATTGTCCAGATTTTTGTTACTCTAATGGATGATAGCCTTGTCATTATGGAAGGTAGTCTATTGTCGAGATTTTTGTTATTCCAATGGATGGTAGCCTTGTCATTATGGAAGGTAGTCTTTTGTCTAGATTGTTGTTACTCCAATGGATGGTAGCCTTGTCATTATTGAAGGTGGTTTGTTGTGGATATCTTTGTTACTCCAATGGATGATAGCCTTGTAATTATGCAAGGTAGTCTGTTGTCCATATTTTGGTTACTCTAATGGATGGTAGCCTTGTCATTATGGAAGGTAGTCTATTGTCGAAATTTTTGTTATTCCAATGGATGGTAGCCTTGTCATTATTGAAGGTAGTCGGTCGTTGAGATTTCTGTTACTCCAATGGATAGTAGCCTTGTCATTATGGAAGGTATTCTGTTGTCGTGATATTTGTTATTCCAATGGATTGTAGCCTTGTCATTATGGAAGGTAGTCTTTTGTCGACATTTTTGTTAGTCCAATGGATGGTAGCCTTGTCATAATGGAAGGTAGTCGGTCGTTGAGATTTTTGTTACTCCAATGGATGGTATCCTTGTCATTATGGAAGGTAGTTTGTTGTTCATATTTTTGTTACTCCAATGGATGGTAGCCTTGTCGTTATGGAAGGTAGTCTTTTGTCTAGATTGTTGTTACTCTAATGGATGGTAGCCTTGCCATTATTGAAGGTATTCTGTTGTCGATATCTTTGTTACTCAAATGGATGATAGCCTTGTCATTATGCAAGGTAGTCTATTATTCAGATTTTTGTTACTCCACAGAATGGTAGCCTTGTCATTATGGAAGGTGGTCTATTATCGAGATTTTTGTTATTCCAATGGATGGTAGCCTTATCATTATGGAAGGTAGTCTGTTGTCGATATTTTTGTTATTCCAATGGATGGTAACCTTGTCATTATGGAAGGTAGTTTGTTGTCGAGATTTGTGTTACTCCAATGGATGGTAGCCTTGTGGTTATGGAAGGTAGTCTGTTGTCGAGATTTTTATTACTCAAATGGATGGTTGCCTTGTATTTATGGAAGGTAGTCTTTCGTTGAGATTTTCGTTACTCCAATGGATGGTAGCCTTGTCATTATGAAATGTAGTATGTAGTTGAGATTTTTGTTACTCCAATGGATGGTAGCCTTGTCATTATGGAAGGTAGTCTATTGTCGAGATATTTGTTATTCCAATGGATTCTAGCCTTGTCATTATGGAAGGTAGTCTTTTGTCGAGATTTTTGTTACTCCAATGGATGGTAGCCTTGTCATTATTGAAGTTAGTCTGTCGTTGAGATTTTTGTTACTCCAATGGATAGTAGCCTTGTCATTATGGAAGGTATTCTGTTGTCGTGATATTTGTTATTCCAATGGATTGTAGCCTTGTCATTATGGAAGGTAGTCTTTTGTCGACATTTTTGTTAGTCCAATGGATGGTAGCCTTGTCATAATGGAAGGTAGTCGGTCGTTGAGATTTTTGTTACTCCAATGGATGGTAGCCTTGTCATTATGGAAGGTAGTTTGTTGTTCATATTTTTGTTACTCCAATGGATGGTAGCCTTGTCGTTATGGAAGGTAGTCTTTTGTCTAGATTGTTGTTACTCTAATGGATGGTAGCCTTGCCATTATTGAAGGTATTCTGTTGTCGATATCTTTGTTACTCAAATGGATGATAGCCTTGTCATTATGCAAGGTAGTCTATTATTCAGATTTTTGTTACTCCACAGAATGGTAGCCTTGTCATTATGGAAGGTGGTCTATTATCGAGATTTTTGTTATTCCAATGGATGGTAGCCTTATCATTATGGAAGGTAGTCTGTTGTCGATATTTTTGTTATTCCAATGGATGGTAACCTTGTCATTATGGAAGGTAGTTTGTTGTCGAGATTTGTGTTACTCCAATGGATGGTAGCCTTGTGGTTATGGAAGGTAGTCTGTTGTCGAGATTTTTATTACTCAAATGGATGGTTGCCTTGTATTTATGGAAGGTAGTCTTTCGTTGAGATTTTCGTTACTCCAATGGATGGTAGCCTTGTCATTATGAAATGTAGTATGTAGTTGAGATTTTTGTTACTCCAATGGATGGTAGCCTTGTCATTATGGAAGGTAGTCTATTGTCGAGATATTTGTTATTCCAATGGATTGTAGCCTTGTCATTATGGAAGGTAGTCTTTTGTCGAGATTTTTGTTACTCCAATGGATGGTAGCCTTGTCATTATTGAAGTTAGTCTGTCGTTGAGATTTTTGTTACTCTAATGGATTATAGCCTTGTCATTTTGGAAGGTAGTTTGTTCTTCATATTTTTGTTACTCCAATGGATGCTAGCCTTATCATTATGGAAGGTAGTCTTTTGTCTAGATTGTTGTTACTCCAATGGATCGTAGCCTTGTCATTATTGAAGGTGGTTTATTGTCGATATCTTTGTTACTCCAATAGATGATAGCCTTGTAATTAGGCAAGGTAGTTTATTGTTCGTATTTTTTTTACTCCAATTGATGGTAGCCTTGTCATTATAGAAGGTAGTCTATAGTCAAAAATTTTGTTATTCCAATGGATGGTAGCCTTGTCATTATTGAAGGTAGTCGGTCGTTCAGATTTTTGTTACTCCAATGGATAATAGCCTTGTCATTATGGAAGGTAGTCTATTGTTCAGATTTTTGTTACTCTAATGGATGGTAACCTTCTCATTATGGAAGGTAGTCTGTTGTCGAGATCTGTGTTACTCCAATGTATGGTAGCCTTGTCGTTATGGAAGGTAGTCTGTCGTTGAGCTTTTTATTACTCCAATGGATGGTTGCCTTGTCACTACGGAAGGTAGTCTATCGTTGAGATTTTTGTTACTCCAATGGATGGTAGCCTTGTCATTATGGAAGGTAGTCTATTGTCGAGATATTTGTTATTCCAATGGATTGTAGCCTTGTCATTATGGAAGGTAGTCTATTGTCGAGATTTTTGTTATTCCAATGGATGGTAGCCTTGTCATTATTGAAGGTAGTCGGTCGTTGAGATTTCTGTTACTCCAATGGATAGTAGCCTTGTCATTACGGAAGGTAGTCGGTCCTTGGGATTTTTGTTACTCCAATGGATTGTAGCCTTGTCATTATGGAAGTTAGTCTTTTGTCTAGATTGTTGTTACTCCAATGGATGGTAGCCTTGCCATTATTGAAGGTATTCTATTGTCGATATCTTTGTTACTCAAATGGATGATAGCCTTGTCATTATGCAAGGTAGTCTATTGTTCAGATTTTTGTTACTCCACAGAATTTTAGCCTTGTCATTATGGAAGGTAGTCTATTGTCTAGATTTTTGTTATTCCAATTGATGGTAGCCTTGTCATTATGGAAGGTAGTCTGTTGTCGATATTTTTGTTATTCGAATTGATGGTAACTTTGTCATTATGGAAGGTAGTCTGTTGTCGAGATTTGTGTTACTCCAATGGATGGTAGCCTTGTCGTTATGGAAGGTAGTCTGTTGTCGAGATTTTTGTTAGTCAAATGGATGGTAGTCTTGTATTTATGGAAGGTAGTCTTTCGTTGAGATTTTCGTTACTCCAATGGATGGTAGCATTGACATTATGAAAGTTAGTATGTCGTTGAGATTTTTGTTACTCCAATGGACGGTAGCCTTGTCATTATGGAAGGTAGTCTATTGACGAGATATTTGTTATTCCAATGGATTGTAGCCTTGTCATTATGGAAGGTAGTCTTTTGTCGAGATTTTTGTTACTCCAATGGATGGTAGCCTTGTCATTATTGAAGTTAGTCTTTCGTTGGGATTTTTGTTACTCAAATGGATTATAGCCTTGTCATTATGGAAGGTAGTTTGTTCTTCATATTTTTGTTATTCCAATGGATGGTAGCCTTGTCATTATGGAAGGTAGTCTGTTGTCGAGATTTTTGTTACTCCAATGGATGGTAGCCTTGTCATTATTGAAGGTGGTTTGTTGTGGATATCTTTGTTACTGGAATGGATGATAGCCTTGTAATTATGCAAGGTAGTCTTTTGTTCATATTTTTGTTACTCCAATGGATGGTAGCCTTGTCATTATGGAAGGTAGTCTATTGTCGAAATTTTTGTTATTCCAATGGATGGTAGCCTTGTCATTATTGAAGGTAGTCGGTCATTGAGATTTCTGTTACTCCAATGGATAGTAGCCTTGTCATTATGGAAGGTAGTCTGTTGTCGTGATATTTGTTATTCCAATGGATTGTAGCCTTGTCATTATGGAAGGTAGTCTTTTGTCGACATATTTGTTACTCCAATGGATGGTAGCCTTGTCATTACGAAAGGTAGTCGGTCGTTCAGATTTTTGTTACTCCAATGGATGGTAGCCTTGTCATTATGGAAGGTAGTCTGTTGTTCATATTTTTGTTACTCCAATGGATATAGCCTTGTCATTGTGGAAGGTAGTCTATTGTCGAGATTTTTGTTATTCCAATGGATGGAAGCCTTGTCATTATGGAAGGTATTCTTTTGTCTAGATTGTTTTTACTCCAATGGATGGTAGCCTTGCCATTATTGAAGGTATTATATTGTCGATATCTTTGTTACTCAAATGGATGATAGCCTTGTCATTATGCAAGGTAGTCTATTGTTCAGATTTTTGTTACTCCACAGAATTGTAGCCTTGTCATTATAGAAGGTGGTCTATTGTCTAGATTTTTGTTATTCCAATGGATGGTAGCCTTGTCATTATGGAAGGTAGTCTGTTGTCGATATTTTTGTTATTCGAATTGATGGTAACTTTGTCATTATGGAAGGTAGTCTATTGTCGAGATTTGTGTTACTCCAATGGATGGTAGCCTTGTCGTTATGGAAGGTAGTATGTTGTCGAGATTTTTGTTAGTCAAATGGATGGTAGTCTTGTATTTATGGAAGGTAGTCTTTCGTTGAGATTTTCGTTACTCCAACGGATGGTAGCCTTGTCATTATGAAAGTTAGTATGTCGTTGAGATTTTTGTTACTCCAATGGACGGTAGCCTTGTCATTATGGAAGGTAGTCTATTGACGAGATATTTGTTATTCCAATGGATTGTAGCCTTGTCATTATGGAAGGTAGTCTTTTGTCGAGATTTTTGTTACTCCAATGGATGGTAGCCTTGTCATTATTGAAGTTAGTCTTTCGTTGAGATTTTTGTTACTCCGATGGATTATAGCCTTGTCATTATGGAAGGTAGTTTGTTCTTCATATTTTTGTTACTCCAATGGATGCTAGCCTTGTCATTATGGAAGGTAGTCTATTGTCGAGATTTTTGTTATTTCAATGGATGGTAGCCTTGTCATTATGGAAGGTAGTCTGTTGTCGAGATTTTTGTTACTCCAATGGATGGTAGCCTTGTCATTATTGAAGGTGGTTTGTTGTGGATATCTTTGTTACTCCAATGGATGATAGCCTTGTAATTATGCAAGGTAGTCTTTTGTTCATATTTTTGTTACTCCAATGGATGGTAGCCTTGTCATTATGGAAGGAAGTCTATTGTTGAAATTTTTGTTATTCCAATGGATGGTAGCCTTGTCATTATTGAAGGTAGTCGGTCATTGAGATTTCTGTTACTCCAATGGATAGTAGCCTTGTCATTATGGAAGGTAGTCTGTTGTCGTGATATTTGTTATTCCAATGGATTGTAGCCTTGTCATTATGGAAGTTAGTCTTTTGTCGACATTTTTGTTACTCCAATGGATGGTAGCCTTGTCATTACGGAAGGTAGTCGGTCGTTGAGATTTTTGTTACTCCAATGGATGGTAGCCTTGTCATTATGGAAGGTAGTCTGTTGTTCATATTTTTGTTACTCCAATGGATATAGCCTTGTCATTGTGGAAGGTAGTCTATTGTCGAGATTTTTGTTATTTTAATGGATGGAAGCCTTGTCATTATGGAAGGTAGTCTTTTGTCTAGATTGTTTTTACTCCAATGGATGGTAGCCTTGCCATTATTGAAGGTATTCTATTGTCGATATCTTTGTTACTCAAATGGATGATAGCCTTGTCATTATGCAAGGTAGTCTATTGTTCAGATTTTTGTTACTCCACAGAATTGTAGCCTTGTCATTATAGAAGGTGGTCTATTGTCTAGATTTTTGTTATTCCAATGGATGGTAGCCTTGTCATTATGGAAGGTAATCTGTTGTCGATATTTTTGTTATTCGAATTGATGGTAACTTTGTCATTATGGAAGGTAGTCTGTTGTCGAGATTTGTGTTACTCCAATGGATGGTAGCCTTGTCGTTATGGAAGGTAGTATGTTGTCGAGATTTTTGTTAGTCAAATGGATGGTAGTCTTGTATTTATGGAAGGTAGTCTTTCGTTGAGATTTTCGTTACTCCAACGGATGGTAGCCTTGTCATTATGAAAGTTAGTATGTCGTTGAGATTTTTGTTACTCCAATGGACGGTAGCCTTGTGATTATGGAAGGTAGTCTATTGACGAGATATTTGTTATTCCAATGGATCGTAGCCTTGTCATTATGGAAGGTAGACTTTTGTCGAGATTTTTCTTACTCCAATGGATGGTAGCCTTGTCATTATTGAAGTTAGTCTTTCGTTGAGATTTTTGTTACTCCGATGGATTATAGCCTTGTCATTATGGAAGGTAGTTTGTTCTTCATATTTTTGTTACTCCAATGGATGCCAGCCTTGTCATTATGGAAGGTAGTCTATTGTCGAGATTTTTGTTATTCCAATGGATGGTAGCCTTGTCATTATGGAAGGTAGTCGGTTGTCGAGATTTTTATTACTCCAATGGATGGTAGCCTTACCATTATTGAAGGTGGTTTGTTGTGGATATCTTTGTTACTCCAATGGATGATAGCCTTGTAATTATGCAAGGTAGTCTGTTGTTCATATTTTTGTTACTCCAATGGATGGTAGCCTTGTCATTATGGAAGGTAGTCTATTGTCGAAATTTTTGTTATTCCAATGGATGGTAGCCTTGTCATTATTGAAGGTAGTCGGTCATTGAGATTTCTGTTACTCCAATGGATAGTAGCCTTGTCATTATGGAAGGTAGTCTGTTGTCGTGATATTTGTTATTCCAATGGATTGTAGCCTTGTCATTGTGGAAGGTAGTCTTTTGTCGACATTTTTGTTACTCCAATGGATGGTAGCCTTGTCATTACGGAAGGTAGTCGGTCGTTGAGATTTTTGTTACTCCAATGGATGGTAGCCTTGTCATTATGGAAGGTAGTCTGTTGTTCATATTTTTGTTACTCCAATGGATATAGCCTTGTCATTATGGAAGGTAGTCTATTGTCGAGATTTTTGTTATTCCAATGGATGGAAGCCTTGTCATTATGGAAGGTAGTCTTTTGTCTAGATTGTTTTTACTCCAATGGATGGTAGCCTTGCCATTTTTGAAGGTATTTTGTTGTCGATATCTTTGTTACTCAAATGGATGATAGCCTTGTCATTATGCAAGGTAGTTTGTTGTTCAGATTTTTGTTACTCCAATGGATGGTAGCCTTGTCATTACGGAAGGTAGTCGGTCGTTTAGATTTTTGTTACTCCAATGGATGGTAGCCTTGTCATTATGGAAGGTAGTCTGTTGTTGAGATTTTTGTTACTCCAATGGATGATAGCCTTGTTATTATGGAAGGTAGTCTATTGTCGAGATTTTTTTTATTCCAATGGATGGTAGCCTTGTCAATATGGAAGGTAGTCTTTTGTCTAGATATTTGTTACTCCAATGGATGGTAGCCATGCCATTATTGAAGGTATTCTGTTGTCGATATCTTTGTTACTCAAATGGATGATAGCCTTGTCATTATGCAAGGTAGTTTGTTGTTCAGATTTTTGTTACTCCACAGGATGGTAGCCTTGTCATTATGGAAGGTGGTCAATTGTAGAGATTTTTGTTATTCCAATGGATGGTAGCCTTGCCATTATTGAAGGTAGTCTGTTGTCGAGATTTTTGTTATTCCAATGGATAGTAACCTTGTCATTATGGAAGGTAGTCTGTTGTCGAGATTTGTGTTACTCCAATGGATGGTAGCCTTGTCGTTATGGAAGGTAGTCTGTTGTTGAGATTTTTGTTACTCAAATTGATGGTAGCCTTGTATTTATGGAAGGTAGTCTTTCGTTGAGATTTTTGTTACTCCAATGGATGGTAGCCTTGTCATTATGAAAGGTAGTATGTCGTTGAGATTTTTGTTACTCCAATGGATGGTAGCCTTGTCATTATGGAAGGTAGTCTATTGTCGAGATATTTGTTATTCCAATGGATTGTAGCCTTGTCATTATAGAAGGTAGTCTTTTGTCGAGATTTTTGTTACTCCAATGGACGGTAGCCTTGTTATTATTGAAGTTAGCCTGTCGTTGATATTTCTCTTACTCCAATGGATTATAGCCTTGTCATTATGGAAGGAAGTTTGTTCTTCATATTTTTGTTACTCCAATGGATGTTAGCCTTGTCATTATGGAAGGTAGTCTATTGTCGAGATTTTTGTTGGTCCAATGCATGGTAACCTTATCATTATAGAAGGTAGTCTTTTGTCTAGATTGTTGTTACTCCAATGGATGGTAGCCTTTTCATTATTGAAGGTGGTTTGTTGTCGATATCTTTGTTACTCCAATGGATGATAGCCTTGTAATTATGCAAGGTAGTCTGTCGTTGAGATTTTTGTTACTCCAATGGATGGTAGCCTTGTCATTATGGAAGGTAGTCTATTGTCAACATATTTGTTATTCCAATGGATTGTAGCCTTGTCATTATGGAAGGTAGTCTTTTGTCGAGATTTTTGTTACTCCAATGGACGGAAGCCTTGTCATTATTGAAGTTAGTCTTTCGTTGAGATTTTTGTTACTCCAATGGATTATAGCCTTGTCATTATGGAAGGTAGTTTGTTCTTCATATTTTTGTTACTCCAATGGATTCTAGCCTTGTCATTATGGAAGGTAGTCTATTGTCGAGATTTTTGTTATTCCAAGGTATGGTAACCTTGTCATTATGGAAGGTAGTCTTTTGTCTAGATTGTTGTTACTCCAATGGATGGTAGCCTTGTCATTATTGAAGGTGGTTTGTTGTGGATATCTTTGTTACTACAATGGATGATAGCCTTTTAATTATGCAAGGTAGTCTGTTGTTCATATTTTTGTTACTCCAATGGATGGTAGCCTTGTCATTATGAAAGGTAGTCTATTGTCGAAATTTTTGTTATTCCAATGGATGGTAGCCTTGTCATTATTGAAGGTAGTCGGTCGTTGAGATTTCTGTTACTCCAATGGATAATAGCCTTGTCATTATGGAAGGTAGTTTGTTGTCGTGATATTTGTTATTCCAATGGATTGTAGCCTTGTCATTATGGAAGGTAGTCTTTTGTCGACATTTTTGTTACTCCAATGGATGGTAGCCTTTTCATTATGGAAGGTAGTCTGTTGTTCATATTTTTGTTACTCCAATGGATGATAGCCTTGTCATTATGGAAGGTAGTCTATTGTCGAGATTTTTGTTATTCTAATGGATGGTAGCCTTGTCATTATGGAAGGTAGTCTTTTGTCTAGATTGTTGTTACTCCAATGGATGGTAGCCTTGCCATTATTGAAGGTATTCTGTTGTCGATATCTTTGTTACTCAAATGGATGATAGCCTTGTCATTATGTAAGGTAGTTTGTTGTTCAGATTTTTGTTACTCCAATGGATGGTAGCCTTGTCATTACGGAAGGTAGTCGGTCGTTGAGATTTTTGTTACTCCAATGGAGGGTAGCCTTGTCATTATGGAAGGTAGTCTGTTGTTGAGATATTTGTTACTCCAATGGATGATAGCCTTGTCATTATGGAAGGTAGTCTATTGTCGAGATTTTTTTTATTCCAATGGATGGTAGCCTTGTCAATATGGAAGGTAGTCTTTTGTCTAGATTGTTGTTACTCCAATGGATGGTAGCCATGCCATTATGAAGGTATTCGGTTGTCGATATCTTTGTTACTCAAATGGATGATAGCCTTGTCATTATGCAAGGTAGTTTGTTGTTCAGATTTTTGTTACTCCACAGGATGGTAGCCTTGTCATTATGGAAGGTGGTCTATTGTAGAGATTTTTGTTATTCCAATGGATGGTAGCCTTGTCATTATGGAAGGTAGTTTGTTGTCGAGATTTTTGTTATTCCAATGGATGGTAACCTTGTCATTATGGAAGGTAGTCTGTTGTCGAGATTTGTGTTACTCCAATGGATGGTAGCCTTGTCGTTATGGAAGGTAGTCTGTTGTTGAGATTTTTGTTACTCAAATTGATGGTAGCCTTGTATTTATGGAAGGTAGTCTTTCGTTGAGATTTTTGTTACTCCAATGGATGGTATCCTTGTCATTATGAAAGGTAGTATGTCGTTGAGATTTTTGTTACTCCAATGGATGGTAGCCTTGTCATTATAGAAGGTAGTCTTTTGTCGAGATTTTTGTTACTCCAATGGATGGTAGCCTTGTTATTATTGAAGTTAGCCTGTCGTTGATATTTCTCTTACTCCAATGGATTATAGCCTTGTCATTATGGAAGGAAGTTTGTTCTTCATATTTTTGTTACTCCAATAGATGTTAGCCTTGTCATTATGGAAGGTAGTCTATTGTCGAGATTTTTGTTATTCCAATGTATGGTAACCTTATCATTATAAAAGGTAGTCTTTTGTCTATATTGTTGTTACTCCAATGGATGGTAGCCTTTTCATTATTGAAGGTGGTTTGTTGTCGATATCTTTGTTACTCCAATGGATGATAGCCTTGTAATTATGCAAGGTAGTCTGTCGTTGAGATTTTTGTTACTCCAATGGATGGTAGCCTTGTCATTATGGAAGGTAGTCTATTGTCAACATATTTGTTATTCCAATGAATTATAGCCTTGTCATTATGGAAGGTAGTCTTTTGTCGAGATTTTTGTTACTCCAATGGATGCTAGCCTTGTCATTACGGAAGGTAGTCTTTAGTCTAGATTGTTGATACTCCAATGGATGGTAGCCTTTTCATTATTGAAGGTGGTCGGTCGTTGAGATTTTTGTTACTCCAATGGATAGTAGCCTT
The DNA here is from genome assembly GCA_948472305.1 of Vicia faba. Lineage (NCBI taxonomy): Eukaryota > Viridiplantae > Streptophyta > Magnoliopsida > Fabales > Fabaceae > Vicia > Vicia faba. Next base: position 562,167,605 of record OX451739.1, read on the forward strand.
GTCATTATGGAAGGTAGTCTGTTGTCGTGATATTTGTTAATCCAATGGATTGTAGCCTTGTCATCATGGAAGGTAGTCTTTTGTCGACATTTTTGTTACTCCAATGGATGGTATCCTTGTCATAATGGAAGGTAGTCGGTCGTTGAGATTTTTGTTACTCCAATGGATGGTAGCCTTGTCATCATGGAAGGTAGTTTGTTGTTCATATTTTTGTTACTCCAATGGATGGTAGCCTTGTAGTTATGGAAGGTAGTCTTTTGTCTAGATTGTTGTTACTCTAATGGATGGTAGCCTTGCCATTATTGAAGGTATTTTGTTGTCGATATCTTTGTTACTCAAATGGATGATAGCCTTGTCATTATGCAAGGTAGTCTGTTGTTCAGATTTTTGTTACTCCACAGAATGGTAGCCTTGTCATTATGGAAGATGGTCTATTGTCGAGATTTTTGTTATTCCAATGGATGGTAGCCTTATCATTATGGAAGGTAGTCTATTGTCGATATTTTTGTTATTCCAATGGATGGTAACCTTGTCATTATGGAAGGTAGTTTGTTGTCGAGATTTGTGTTACTCCAATGGATGGTAGCCTTGTCGTTATGGAAGGTAGTCTGTTGTCGAGATTTTTATTACTCAAATGGATGGTTGCCTTGTATTTATGGAAGGTAGTCTTTCGTTGAGATTTTCGTTACTCCAATGGATGGTAGACTTGTCATTATGAAGTGTAGTATGTCGTTGATATTTTTGTTACTCCAATGGATGGTAGACTTGTCATTATGGAAGGTAGTCTATTGTCGAGATATTTTTTATTCCAATGGATTGTAGCCTTGTCATTATGGAAGGTAGTCTTTTGTCGAGATTTTTGTTACTCCAATGGATGGTAGCCTTGTCATTATGGAAGGTAGTTTGTTCTTCATATTTTTGTTACTCCAATGGATGCTAGCCTTGTCATAATGGAAGGTAGTCTATTGTCGAGATTTTTGTTATTCCAATGTATGGTATCCTTGTCATTATGGAAGGTACTCTTTTGTCTAGATTGTTGTTACTCCAATGGATGGTAGCCTTGTCATTATTGAAGGTGGTTTGTTTTCGATATCTTTGTTACTCCTATAGATGATAGCCTTGTAATTATGCAAGGTAGTCTATTGTTCGTATTTTTGTTACTCCAATTGATGGTAGCCTTGTCATTATAGAAGGTAGTCTATTGTCAAAAAATTTGTTATTCCAATGGATGGTAGCCTTGTCATTATTGAAGGTAGTCAGTCGTTCAGATTTCTGTTACTCCAATGGATAATAGCCTTGTCATTATGGAAGGTAGTCTATTGTTCATATTTTTGTTACTCTAATGGATGGTAACCTTCTCATTATGGAAGGTAGTCTGTTGTCGAGATCTGTGTTACTCCAATGTATGGTAGCCTTGTCGTTATGGAAGGTAGTCTGTCGTTGAGCTTTTTGTTACTCCAATGGTTGGTTGCCTTGTCACTACGGAAGGTAGTCTATCGTTGAGATTTTTATTACTCCAATGTATGGTAGCCTTGTCATTATGGAAGGTAGTCTATTATTCAGATTTTTGTTACTCGAATGGATGGTAACCTTGTCATTATGGAAGGTAGTTTGTTGTCGAGATCTATGTTACTCCAAGATATGGTAGCCTTGTCGTTATGGAAGGTAGTCTGTTGTTGAGATTTTTGTTACTACAATGGATGGTAGCCTTGTCATTATGGAAGGTAGTCTATTGTTCAGATTTTTGTTACTCTAATGGATGATAGCCTTGTCATTATGGAAGGTAGAATATTGTCGAGATTTTTGTTATTCCAATGGATGGTAGCCTTGTCATTATGGAAGGTAGTCTTTTGTCTAGATTTTTGTTACTCCAATGGATGGTAGCCTTGCCATTATTGAAGGTATTCTGTTGTCAATATCTTTGTTACTCAAATGGATGATAGCCTTGTCATTATGCAAGGTAGTCTGCTGTTCATATTTTTGTTACTCCACAGAATGGTAGCCTTGTCATTATGGAAGGTGGTCTATTGTCGAGATTTTTGTTATTCCAATCGATGGTAGACTTGTCATTATGGAAGGTAGTCTGTTGTCGAGATATTTGTTATTCCAATGGATGGTAACCTTGTCATTATGGAAGGTAGTCGGTCGTTGAGATTTCTGTTACTCCAATGGATGGTAGCCTTGTCGTTATGGAAGGTAGTCTGTTGTCGAGATTTTTTTTACTCAAATGGATGGTAGCCTTGTCATTATGGAATATAGTCTTTTGTTGAGATTTTTGTTACTCCAATGAATGGTATCCTTGCCATTATTGAAGGTATTCTGTTGTCGATATCTTTGTTACTCAAATGGATGATTGCCTTGTCATTATGCAAGGTAGTTTGTTGTTCAGATTTTTGTTACTCCACAGGATGGTAGCCTTGTCATTATGGAAGGTGGTCTATTGTCGAGATTTTTGTTATTCCAATGGATGGTAGCCTTGTCATTATTGAAGGTAGTCTGTTTATCGAGATTTTTGTTATTCCAATGGATGGTAACCTTGTCATTATGGAAGGTAGTTTGTTGTCGAGATTTGTGTTACTCCAATGGATGGTAGCCTTGTCGTTATGGAAGGTAGTCTGTTGTTGAGACTTTTGTTACTCAAATTGATGGTAGCCTTGTATTTATGGAAGGTAGTCTTTCGTTGAGATTTTGGTTACTCCAATGGATGGTAGCCTTGTAATTAAGAAAGGTAGTATGTCGTTGAGATTTTTGTTACTCCAATGGATGGTAGCCTTGTCATTATGGAAGGTAGTCTATTGTCGAGATATTTGTTATTCCAATGGATTGTAGCCTTGTCATTATGGAAGGTAGTCTTTTGTCGAGATTGTTGTTACTCCAATGGGTGGTAGCCTTGTCATTATTGAAGTTAGCCTGTCGTTGAGATTTCTCTTACTCCAATGGATTATAGCCTTGTCATTATGGAAGGAAGTTTGTTCATCATATTTTTGTTACTCCAATGGATGTTAGCCTTGTCATTATGGAAGGTAGTCTATTGTCGAGATTTTTGTTATTCCAATGTATGGTAACCTTGTCATTATAGAAGGTAGTCTTTTGTCTAGATTGTTGTTACTCCAATGGATGGTAGCCTTTTCATTATTGAAGGTGGTTTGTTGTCGATATCTTTGTTACTCCAATGGATGATAGCCTTGTAATTATGCAAGGGAGTCTGTCGTTGAGATTTTTGTTACTCCAATGGATGGTAGCCTTGTCATTATGGAAGGTAGTCTATTGTCAACATATTTGTTATTCCAATGTATTGTAGCCTTATCATTATGGAAGGTAGTCTTTTGTTGAGATTTTTGTTACTCTAATGGGTACTAGCCTTGTCATTATGGAAGGTAGTCTGTCATTGTGATTTCTGTCACTCCAATGGATGGTGGCCTTGTCACTATGGAAGGTAGTCTGTTGTTCATATTTTTGTTACTCCAATGGAAGGTAGCCTTGTCATTATGGAAGGTAGTCTATTGTCGAGATTTTTGTTATTCCAATGGATGGTAGCCTTGTCATTATGGAAGGTAGTCTTTTGTCTAGATTGTTGTTACTCCAATGGATGGTAGCCTTGCCATTATTGAAGGTATTCTATTGTCGATATCTTTGTTACTCAAATGGATGATAGCCTTGTCATTACGGAAGGTAGTTCGTTGTTGAGATTTTGTTACTCCAATGGATGGTAGACTTGTCATTATGGAAGGTAGTTCATTGTTGAGATTTTGTTTCTCCAATGGATGGTAGCCTTATCATTATGGAAGGTAGTTTGTTGTTGATATTTATTTACACCAATGGATTATAGCCTTTTCATTATGGAAGGAAGTTTGTTGTTGAGATTTTGCTACTCCAATGGATGATAGACTTGTCATTATGGAAGGTAGTTCTTTGTTTAGATTTTGTTTCTCCAATGGATGGTAGCCTTGTCATTATGGAAGGAAGTAAATTATTGAGATTTTGTTACTCCAATAGATGGTAGCCTTGTCATTATGTAAGGTAGTTCTTTGTTGAAATTTTGTTACTTCAATGGATGGTAGCCTTGTCATTACGGAAGGTAGTTCGTTGTTGAGATTTTGTTACTCCAATGGATTGTAGACTTGTCATTATGGAAGGTAGTTCATTGTTGAGATTTTGTTTCTCCAATGGATGGTAGTCTTATCATTATGGAAGGTAGTTTGTTGTTGATATTTATTTACTCCAATGGATGATAGCCTTTTCATTATGGATAGAAGTTTGTTGTTGAGATTTTGTTACTCCAATGGATGATAGACTTGTCATTATGGAAGGTAGTTCTTTGTTGAGATTTTGTTTCTCCAATGGATGGTAGCCTTGTCATTATGGAAGGTAGTTCGTTGTTGAGATTTTGTTACTCCAATGGATGGTAGACTTGTCATTATGGAAGGTAGTTCTTTGTTGATATTTTGTTACACTAATGGATGGTATCCTAGTCATTACGGAAGGTAGTTCATTTTTGATATTTTCTTACTCCAATAAATGGTAGCCTTGTCATTATGGAGGGTAATTCGTTGTTGATATTTTGTTACTTTAATGGATGGTATCCTTGTCATTATGGAAGGTAGTTCATTTTTGAGATTTTGTTTCTCCAATGGATGGTAGCCTTGTCGATATGGAAGGTAATTCGTTGTTGATATTTTGTTACTCCAATGGATGGTAGCCTTTTCATTATGGAAGGAACTTTGTTGTTGAGATTTTGTTACTCCAAGTGATGGTACACTTGTCATTATGGAAGGTAGTTCATTGTTGAGATTTTGTTACTCCAATGGATAGTAGCCTTGTCACTATGGAAGGAAGTAAATTGTTGAGATTTTGTTACTCCAATAGATGGTAGCCTTGTCATTATGTAAGGTAGTTCTTTGTTGAAATTTTGTTACTCCAATGGATGGTAGCCTTGTCATTACGGAAGGTAGTTCGTTGTTGAGATTTTGTTACTCCAATGGATGGTAGACTTGTCATTATGGAAGGTAGTTCATTGTTGAGATTTTGCTTCTCCAATGGATGGTAGCCTTATCATTATGGAAGGTAGTTTGTTGTTGATATTTATTTACACCAATGGATTATAGCCTTTTCATTATGGAAGGAAGTATGTTGTTGAGATTTTGCTACTCCAATGGATGATAGACTTGTCATTATGGAAGGTAGTTCTTTGTTAGGATTTTGTTTCTCCAATGGATGGTAGCCTTGTCATTATGGAAGGAAGTAAATTATTGAGATTTTGTTACTCCAATAGATGGTAGCCTTGTCATTATGTAAGGTAGTTCTTTGTTGAAATTTTGTTACTTCAATGGATGGTAGCCTTGTCATTACGGAAGGTAGTTCGTTGTTGAGATTTTGTTACTCCAATGGATTGTAGACTTGTCATTATGGAAGGTAGTTCATTGTTGAGATTTTGTTTCTCCAATGGATGGTAGTCTTATCATTATGGAAGGTAGTTTGTTGTTGATATTTATTTACTCCAATGGATGATAGCCTTTTCATTATGGATAGAAGTTTGTTGTTGAGATTTTGTTACTCCAATGGATGATAGACTTGTCATTATGGAAGGTAGTTCTTTGTTGAGATTTTGTTTCTCCAATGGATGGTAGCCTTGTCATTATGGAAGGTAGTTCGTTGTTGAGATTTTGTTACTCCAATGGATGGTAGACTTGTCATTATGGAAGGTAGTTCTTTGTTGATATTTTGTTACACTAATGGATGGTATCCTAGTCATTACGGAAGGTAGTTCATTTTTGATATTTTCTTACTCCAATAAATGGTAGCCTTGTCATTATGGAAGGTAATTCGTTGTTGATATTTTGTTACTTTAATGGATGGTATCCTTGTCATTATGGAAGGTAGTTCATTTTTGAGATTTTGTTTCTCCAATGGATGGTAGCCTTGTCGATATGGAAGGTAATTCGTTGTTGATATTTTGTTACTCCAATGGATGGTAGCCTTTTCATTATGGAAGGAAGTTTGTTGTTGAGATTTTGTTACTCCAAGTGATGGTACACTTGTCATTATGGAAGGTAGTTCATTGTTGAGATTTTGTTACTCCAATGGATGGTAGCCTTGTCATTATGGAAGGAAGTAAATTGTTGAGATTTTGTTACTCCAATAGATGGTAGCCTTGTCATTATGTAAGGTAGTTCTTTGTTGAAATTTTGTTACTCCAATGGATGGTAGCCTTGTCATTACGGAAGGTAGTTCGTTGTTGAGATTTTGTTACTCCAATGGATGGTAGACTTGTCATTATGGAAGGTAGTTCATTGTTGAGATTTTGTTTCTCCAATGGATGGTAGCCTTATCATTATGGAAGGTAGTTTGTTGTTGATATTTATTTACTCCAATGGATGATAGCCTTTTCATTATGGAAGGAAGTTTTTTGTTGAGATTTTGTTACTCCAATGGATGATAGACTTGTCATTATGGAAGGTAGTTCTTTGTTGAGATTTTGTTTCCCCAATGGATGGTAGCCTTGTCATTATGGAAGGTAGTTCGTTGTTGAGATTTTGTTACTCCAATGGATGGTAGACTTGTCATTATGGAAGGTAGTTCTTTGTTGAGATTTTGTTACACTAATGGATGTTATCCTAGTCATTACGGAAGGTAGTTCATTTTTGATATTTTCTTAGTCCAATAAATGGTAGCCTTGTCATTATGGAAGGTAATTCGTTGTTCATATTTTGTTACTTTAATGGATGGTATCCTTGTCATTATTGAAGGTAGTTCATTTTTGAGATTTTGTTTCTCCAATGGATGGTAGCCTTGTCGATATGGAAGGTAGTTCGTTGTTGATATTTTGTTACTCCAATGGATGGAAGCCTTTTCATTATGGAAGGAAGTTTGTTGTTGAGATTTTGTTACTCCAATGGATCGTACACTTGTCATTATGGAAGGTAGTTCATTGGTGAGATTTTGTTACTCCAATGGATGGTAGCCTTGTCATTATGGAAGGAAGTAAATTGTTGAGATTTTGTTACTCCAATAGATGGTAGCCTTGTCATTATGTAAGGTAGTTCTTTGTTGAAATTTTGTTACTCCAATGGATGGTAGCCTTGTCATTAAGGAAGGTAGTTCGTTGTTGAGATTTTGTTACTCCAATGGATGGTAGACTTGTCATTATGGAAGGTAGTTCATTGTTGAGATTTTGTTTCTCCAATGGATGGTAGCCTTATCATTATGGAAGGTAGTTTGTTGTTGATATTTATTTACTCCAATGGATGATAGCCTTTTCATTATGGAAGGAAGTTTGTTGTTGAGATTTTGTTACTCCAATGGATGATAGACTTGTCATTATGGAAGGTAGTTCTTTGTTGAGATTTTGTTTCTCCAATGGATGGTAGCCTTGTCATTATGGAAGGTAGTTCGTTATTGAGATTTTGTTACTCCAATGGATGGTAGACTTGTCATTATGGAAGGTAGTTCTTTGTTGAGATTTTGTTACACTAATGGATGGTATCCTAGTCATTACGGAAGGTAGTTCGTTTTTGATATTTTCTTACTCCAATAAATGGTAGCCTTGTCATTATGGAAGGTAATTCGTTGTTGATATTTTGTTACTTTAATGGATGGTATCCTTGTCATTATGGAAGGTAGTTCATTTTTGAGATTTTGTTTCTCCAATGGATGGTAGCCTTGTCGATATGGAAGGTAGTTCGTTGTTGATATTTTGTTACTCCAATGGATGGTAGCCTTTTCATTATGGAAGGAAGTTTGTTGTTGAGATTTTGTTACTCCAATGGATGGTACACTTGTCATTATGGAAGGTAGTTCATTGTTGAGATTTTGGTACTCCAATGGATGGTATCCTTGTCATTATGGAAGGTAGTTCATTTTTGAGATTTTGTTTCTCCAATGGATGGTAGCCTTGTCGATATGGAAGGTAATTCGTTGTTGATATTTTGTTACTCCAATGGATGGTAGCCTTTTCATTATGGAAGGAACTTTGTTGTTGAGATTTTGTTACTCCAAGTGATGGTACACTTGTCATTATGGAAGGTAGTTCATTGTTGAGATTTTGTTACTCCAATGGATGGTAGCCTTGTCACTATGGAAGGAAGTAAATTGTTGAGATTTTGTTACTCCAATAGATGGTAGCCTTGTCATTATGTAAGGTAGTTCTTTGTTGAAATTTTGTTACTCCAATGGATGGTAGCCTTGTCATTACGGAAGGTAGTTCGTTGTTGAGATTTTGTTACTCCAATGGATGGTAGACTTGTCATTATGGAAGGTAGTTCATTGTTGAGATTTTGCTTCTCCAATGGATGGTAGCCTTATCATTATGGAAGGTAGTTTGTTGTTGATATTTATTTACACCAATGGATTATAGCCTTTTCATTATGGAAGGAAGTTTGTTGTTGAGATTTTGCTACTCCAATGGATGATAGACTTGTCATTATGGAAGGTAGTTCTTTGTTAGGATTTTGTTTCTCCAATGGATGGTAGCCTTGTCATTATGGAAGGAAGTAAATTATTGAGATTTTGTTACTCCAATAGATGGTAGCCTTGTCATTATGTAAGGTAGTTCTTTGTTGAAATTTTGTTACTTCAATGGATGGTAGCCTTGTCATTACGGAAGGTAGTTCGTTGTTGAGATTTTGTTACTCCAATGGATTGTAGACTTGTCATTATGGAAGGTAGTTCATTGTTGAGATTTTGTTTCTCCAATGGATGGTAGTCTTATCATTATGGAAGGTAGTTTGTTGTTGATATTTATTTACTCCAATGGATGATAGCCTTTTCATTATGGATAGAAGTTTGTTGTTGAGATTTTGTTACTCCAATGGATGATAGACTTGTCATTATGGAAGGTAGTTCTTTGTTGAGATTTTGTTTCTCCAATGGATGGTAGCCTTGTCATTATGGAAGGTAGTTCGTTGTTGAGATTTTGTTACTCCAATGGATGGTAGACTTGTCATTATGGAAGGTAGTTCTTTGTTGATATTTTGTTACACTAATGGATGGTATCCTAGTCATTACGGAAGGTAGTTCATTTTTGATATTTTCTTACTCCAATAAATGGTAGCCTTGTCATTATGGAAGGTAATTCGTTGTTGATATTTTGTTACTTTAATGGATGGTATCCTTGTCATTATGGAAGGTAGTTCATTTTTGAGATTTTGTTTCTCCAATGGATGGTAGCCTTGTCGATATGGAAGGTAATTCGTTGTTGATATTTTGTTACTCCAATGGATGGTAGCCTTTTCATTATGGAAGGAAGTTTGTTGTTGAGATTTTGTTACTCCAAGTGATGGTACACTTGTCATTATGGAAGGTAGTTCATTGTTGAGATTTTGTTACTCCAATGGATGGTAGCCTTGTCATTATGGAAGGAAGTAAATTGTTGAGATTTTGTTACTCCAATAGATGGTAGCCTTGTCATTATGTAAGGTAGTTCTTTGTTGAAATTTTGTTACTCCAATGGATGGTAGCCTTGTCATTACGGAAGGTAGTTCGTTGTTGAGATTTTGTTACTCCAATGGATGGTAGACTTGTCATTATGGAAGGTAGTTCATTGTTGAGATTTTGTTTCTCCAATGGATGGTAGCCTTATCATTATGGAAGGTAGTTTGTTGTTGATATTTATTTACTCCAATGGATGATAGCCTTTTCATTATGGAAGGAAGTTTTTTGTTGAGATTTTGTTACTCCAATGGATGATAGACTTGTCATTATGGAAGGTAGTTCTTTGTTGAGATTTTGTTTCCCCAATGGATGGTAGCCTTGTCATTATGGAAGGTAGTTCGTTGTTGAGATTTTGTTACTCCAATGGATGGTAGACTTGTCATTATGGAAGGTAGTTCTTTGTTGAGATTTTGTTACACTAATGGATGTTATCCTAGTCATTACGGAAGGTAGTTCATTTTTGATATTTTCTTAGTCCAATAAATGGTAGCCTTGTCATTATGGAAGGTAATTCGTTGTTCATATTTTGTTACTTTAATGGATGGTATCCTTGTCATTATTGAAGGTAGTTCATTTTTGAGATTTTGTTTCTCCAATGGATGGTAGCCTTGTCGATATGGAAGGTAGTTCGTTGTTGATATTTTGTTACTCCAATGGATGGAAGCCTTTTCATTATGGAAGGAAGTTTGTTGTTGAGATTTTGTTACTCCAATGGATCGTACACTTGTCATTATGGAAGGTAGTTCATTGGTGAGATTTTGTTACTCCAATGGATGGTAGCCTTGTCATTATGGAAGGAAGTAAATTGTTGAGATTTTGTTACTCCAATAGATGGTAGCCTTGTCATTATGTAAGGTAGTTCTTTGTTGAAATTTTGTTACTCCAATGGATGGTAGCCTTGTCATTAAGGAAGGTAGTTCGTTGTTGAGATTTTGTTACTCCAATGGATGGTAGACTTGTCATTATGGAAGGTAGTTCATTGTTGAGATTTTGTTTCTCCAATGGATGGTAGCCTTATCATTATGGAAGGTAGTTTGTTGTTGATATTTATTTACTCCAATGGATGATAGCCTTTTCATTATGGAAGGAAGTTTGTTGTTGAGATTTTGTTACTCCAATGGATGATAGACTTGTCATTATGGAAGGTAGTTCTTTGTTGAGATTTTGTTTCTCCAATGGATGGTAGCCTTGTCATTATGGAAGGTAGTTCGTTATTGAGATTTTGTTACTCCAATGGATGGTAGACTTGTCATTATGGAAGGTAGTTCTTTGTTGAGATTTTGTTACACTAATGGATGGTATCCTAGTCATTACGGAAGGTAGTTCGTTTTTGATATTTTCTTACTCCAATAAATGGTAGCCTTGTCATTATGGAAGGTAATTCGTTGTTGATATTTTGTTACTTTAATGGATGGTATCCTTGTCATTATGGAAGGTAGTTCATTTTTGAGATTTTGTTTCTCCAATGGATGGTAGCCTTGTCGATATGGAAGGTAGTTCGTTGTTGATATTTTGTTACTCCAATGGATGGTAGCCTTTTCATTATGGAAGGAAGTTTGTTGTTGAGATTTTGTTACTCCAATGGATGGTACACTTGTCATTATGGAAGGTAGTTCATTGTTGAGATTTTGGTACTCCAATGGATGGTAGCCTTGTCATTATGGAAGGAAGTAAATTGTTGAGATTTTTTTACTCCAATAGATGGTAGCCTTGTCATTATGTAAGGTAGTTCTTTGTTGAAATTTTGTTACTCCAATGGATGGTAGCCTTGTCATTACGGAAGGTAGTTCGTTGTTGAGATTTTGTTACTCCAATGGATGGTAGACTTATCATTATGGAAGGTAGTTCATTGTTGAGATTTTGTTTCTCCAATGGATGGTAGCCTTATCATTATCGAAGGTAGTTTGTTGTTGATATTTATTTACTCCAATGGATGATAGCCTTTTCATTATGGAAGGAAGTTTGTTGTTGAGATTTTGTTACTCCAATGGATGATAGACTTGTCTTTATGGAAGGTAGTTCTTTGTTGAGATTTTGTTTCCCCAATGGATGGTAGCCTTGTCATTATGGAAGGTAGTTCGTTGTTGAGATTTTGTTACTCCAATGGATGGTAGACTTGTCATTATGGAAGGTAGTTCTTTGTTGAGATTTTGTTACACTAATGGATGGTATCCTAGTCATTACGGAAGGTAGTTCATTTTTGATATTTTCTTACTCCAATAAATGGTAGCCTTGTCATTATGGAAGGTAATTCGTTGTTGATATTTTGTTACTTTAATGGATGGTATCCTTGTCATTATGGAAGGTAGTTCATTTTTGAGATTTTTTTTCTCTAATGGATGGTAGCCTTGTCGATATGGAAGGTAATTCGTTGTTGATATTTTGTTACTCCAATGGATGGTAGCCTTTTTATTATGGAAGGAAGTTTGTTGTTGAGATTTTGTTACTCCAATGGATGGTACACTTGTCATTATGGAAGGTAGTTCATTGTTGAGATTTTGTTACTCCAATGGATGGTAGCCTTGTCATTATGGAAGGAAGTAAATTGTTGAGATTTTGTTACTCCAATAGATGGTAGCCTTGTCATTATGTAAGGTAGTTCTTTGTTGAAATTTTGTTACTCCAATGGATGGTAGCCTTGTCATTACGGAAGGTAGTTCGTTGTTGAGATTTTGTTACTCCAATGGATGGTAGACTTGTCATTATGGAAGGTAGTTCATTGTTGAGATTTTGTTTCTCCAATGGATGGTAGCCTTATCATTATGTAAGGTAGTTTGTTGTTGATATTTATTTACTCCAATGGATTATAGCCTTTTCATTATGGAAGGAAGTTTGTTGTTGAGAGTTTGTTACTCCAATGGATGATAGACTTGTCATTATGGAAGGTAGTTCTTTGTTGAGATTTTGTTTCTCCAATGGATGGTAGCCTTGTCATTATGGAAGGAAGTAAATTGTTGAGATTTTGTTACTCCAATAGATGGTAGCCTTGTCATTATGTAAGGTAGTTCTTTGTTGAAATTTTGTTACTTCAATGGATGGTAGCCTTGTCATTACGGAAGGTAGTTCGTTGTTGAGATTTTGTTACTCCAATGGATTGTAGACTTGTCATTATGGAAGGTAGTTCATTGTTGAGATTTTGTTTCTCCAATGGATGGTAGCCTTATCATTATGGAAGGTAGTTTGTTGTTGATATTTATTTACTCCAATGGATGATAGCCTTTTCATTATGGAAGGAAGTTTGTTGTTGAGATTTTGTTACTCCAATGGATGATAGACTTGTCATTATGGAAGGTAGTTCTTTGTTGAGATTTTGTTTCTCCAATGGAAGGTATCCTTGTCATTATGGAAGGTAGTTCGTTGTTGAGATTTGGTTACTCCAATGGATGGTAGACTTGTCATTATGGAAGGTAGTTCTTTGTTGAGATTTTGTTACACTAATGGATGGTATCCTAGTCATTACGGAAGGTAGTTCATTTTTGATATTTTCTTACTCCAATAAATGGTAGCCTTGTCATTATGGAAGGTAATTCGTTGTTGATATTTTGTTACTTTAATGGATGGTATCCTTGTCATTATGGAAGGTAGTTCATTTTTGAGATTTTGTTTCTCCAATGGATGGTAGCCTTGTCGATATGGAAGGTAATTCGTTGTTGATATTTTGTTACTCCAATGGATGGTAGCCTTTTCATTATGGAAGGAAGTTTGTTGTTGAGATTTTGTTACTCCAATGGATGGTACACTTGTCATTATGGAAGGTAGTTCATTGTTCAGATTTTGTTACTCCAATGGATGGTAGCCTTGTCATTATGGAAGGAAGTAAATTGTTGAGATTTTGTTACTCCAATAGATGGTAGCCTTGTCATTATGTAAGGTAGTTCTTTGTTGAAATTTTGTTACTCCAATGGATGGTAGCCTTGTCATTACAGAAGGTAGTTCGTTGTTGAGATTTTGTTACTCCAATGGATGGTAGACTTGTCTTTATGGAAGGTAGTTCATTGTTGAGATTTTGTTTCTCCAATGGATGGTAGCCTTATCATTATGGAAGGTAGTTTCTTGTTGATATTTATTTACTCCAATGGATGATAGCCTTTTCAATATGGAAGGAAGTTTGTTGTTGAGATTTTGTTACTCCAATGGATGATAGACTTGTCATTATGGAAGGTAGTTCTTTGTTGAGATTTTGTTTCTCCAATGGATGGTAGCCTTGTCATTATGGAAGGTAGTTTGTTGTTGATATTTATTTACTCCAATGGATGATAGCCTTTTCATTATGGAAGGAAGTTTGTTGTTGAGATTTTGTTACTCCAATGGATGATAGACTTTTCATTATGGAAGGTAGTTCTTTGTTGAGATTTTGTTTCTCCAATGGAAGGTATCCTTGTCATTATGGAAGGTAGTTCGTTGTTGAGATTTGGTTACTCCAATGGATGGTAGACTTGTCATTATGGAAGGTAGTTCTTTGTTGAGATTTTGTTACACTAATGGATGGTATCCTAGTCATTACGGAAGGTAGTTCATTTTTGATATTTTCTTACTCCAATAAATGGTAGCCTTGTTATTATGGAAGGTAATTCGTTGTTGATATTTTGTTACTTTAATGGATGGTATCCTTGTCATTATGGAAGGTAGTTCATTTTAGAGATTTTGTTTCTCCAATGGATGGTAGCCTTGTCGATATGGAAGGTAATTCGTTGTTGATATTTTGTTACTCCAATGGATGGTAGCCTTTTCATTATGGAAGGAAGTTTGTTGTTGAGATTTTGTTACTCCAATGGATGGTACACTTGTTATTATGGAAGGTAGTTCATTGTTGAGATTTTGTTACTCCAATGGATGGTAGCCTTGTCATTATGGAAGGAAGTAAATTGTTGAGATTTTGTTACTCCAATAGATGGTAGCCTTGTCATTATGTAAGGTAGTTCTTTGTTGAAATTTTGTTACTCCAATGGATGGTAGCCTTGTCATTACGGAAGGTAGTTCGTTGTTGAGATTTTGTTACTCCAATGGATGGTAGACTTGTCATTATGGAAGGTAGTTCATTGTTGAGATTTTGTTTCTCCAATGGATGGTAGCCTTATCATTATGGAATGTAGTTTGTTGTTGATATTTATTTACTCTAATGGATGATAGCCTTTTCATTATGGAAGGAAGTTTGTTGTTGAGATTTTGTTACTCCAATGGATGATAGACTTGTCATTATGGAAGGTAGTTCTTTGTTGAGATTTTGTTTCCCCAATGGATGGTAGCCTTGTCATTATGGAAGGTAGTTCGTTGTTGAGATTTTGTTACTCCAATGGATGGTAGACTTGTTATTATGGAAGGTAGTTCTTTGTTGAGATTTTGTTACACTAATGGATGGTATCCTAGTCATTACGGAAGGTAGTTCATTTTTGATATTTTCTTACTCCAATAAATGGTAGCCTTGTCATTATGGAAGGTAATTCGTTGTTGATATTTTGTTACTTTAATGGATGGTATCCTTGTCATTATGGAAGGTAGTTCATTTTTGAGATTTTGTTTCTCCAATGGATGGTAGCCTTGTCGATATGGAAGGTAATTCGTTGTTGATATTTTGTTACTCCAATGGATGGTAGCCTTTTCATTATGGAAGGAAGTTTGTTGTTGAGATTTTGTTACTCCAATGGATGGTACACTTGTCATTATGGAAGGTAGTTCATTGTTCAGATTTTGTTACTCCAATGGATGGTAGCCTTGTCATAATGGAAGGAAGTAAATTGTTGAGATTTTGTTACTCCAATAGATGGTAGCCTTGTCATTATGTAAGGTAGTTCTTTGTTGAAATTTTGTTACTCCAATGGATGGTAGCCTTGTCATTACGGAAGGTAGTTCGTTGTTGAGATTTTGTTACTCCAATGGATGGTAGACTTGTCATTATGGAAGGTAGTTCATTGTTGAGATTTTGTTTCTCCAATGGATGGTAGCCTTATCATTATGGAATGTAGTTTGTTGTTGATATTTATTTACTCTAATGGATGATAGCCTTTTCATTATGGAAGGAAGTTTGTTGTTGAGATTTTGTTACTCCAATGGATGATAGACTTGTCATTATGGAAGGTAGTTCTTTGTTGAGATTTTGTTTCCCCAATGGATGGTAGCCTTGTCATTATGGAAGGTAGTTCGTTGTTGAGATTTTGTTACTCCAATGGATGGTAGACTTGTCATTATGGAAGGTAGTTCTTTGTTGAGATTTTGTTACACTAATGGATGGTATCCTAGTCATTACGGAAGGTAGTTCATTTTTGATATTTTCTTACTCCAATAAATGGTAGCCTTGTCATTATGGAAGGTAATTCGTTGTTGATATTTTGTTACTTTAATGGATGGTATCCTTGTCATTATGGAAGGTAGTTCATTTTTGAGATTTTGTTTCTCCAATGGATGGTAGCCTTGTCGATATGGAAGGTAATTCGTTGTTGATATTTTGTTACTCCAATGGATGGTAGCCTTTTCATTATGGAAGGAAGTTTGTTGTTGAGATTTTGTTACTCCAATGGATGGTACACTTGTCATTATGGAAGGTAGTTCATTGTTCAGATTTTGTTACTCCAATGAATGGTAGCCTTGTCATTATGGAAGGAAGTAAATTGTTGAGATTTTGTTACTCCAATAGATGGTAGCCTTGTCATTATGTAAGGTAGTTCTTTGTTGAAATTTTGTTACTCCAATGGATGGTAGCCTTGTCATTACGGAAGGTAGTTCGTTGTTGAGATTTTGTTACTCCAATGGATGGTAGACTTGTCATTATGGAAGGTAGTTCATTGTTGAGATTTTGTTTCTCCAATGGATGGTAGCCTTATCATTATGGAAGGTAGTTTCTTGTTGATATTTATTTACTCCAATGGATGATAGCCTTTTCAATATGGAAGGAAGTTTGTTGTTGAGATTTTGTTACTCCAATGGATGATAGACTTGTCATTATGGAAGGTAGTTCTTTGTTGAGATTTTGTTTCTCCAATGGATGGTAGCCGTGTCATTATGGAAGGTAGTTTGTTGTTGATATTTATTTACTCCAATGGATGATAGCCTTTTCATTATGGAAGGAAGTTTGTTGTTGAGATTTTGTTACTCCAATGGATGATAGACTTGTCATTATGGAAGGTAGTTCTTTGTTGAGATTTTGTTTCTCCAATGGAAGGTATCCTTGTCATTATGGAAGGTAGTTCGTTGTTGAGATTTGGTTACTCCAATGGATGGTAGACTTGTCATTATGGAAGGTAGTTCTTTGTTGAGATTTTGTTACACTAATGGATGGTATCCTAGTCATTACGGAAGGTAGTTCATTTTTGATATTTTCTTACTCCAATAAATGGTAGCCTTGTCATTATGGAAGGTAATTCGTTGTTGATATTTTGTTACTTTAATGGATGGTATCCTTGTCATTATGGAAGGTAGTTCATTTTTGAGATTTTGTTTCTCCAATGGATGGTAGCCTTGTCGATATGAAAGGTAATTCGTTGTTGATATTTTGTTACTCCAATGGATGGTAGCCTTTTCATTATGGAAGGAAGTTTGTTGTTGAGATTTTGTTACTCCAATGGATGGTACACTTGTTATTATGGAAGGTAGTTCATTGTTGAGATTTTGTTACTCCAATGGATGGTAGCCTTGTCATTATGGAAGGAAGTAAATTGTTGAGATTTTGTTACTCCAATAGATGGTAGCCTTGTCATTATGTAAGGTAGTTCTTTGTTGAAATTTTGTTACTCCAATGGATGGTAGCCTTGTCATTACGGAAGGTAGTTCGTTGTTGAGATTTTGTTACTCCAATGGATGGTAGACTTGTCATTATGGAAGGTAGTTCATTGTTGAGATTTTGTTTCTCCAATGGATGGTAGCCTTATCATTATGGAATGTAGTTTGTTGTTGATATTTATTTACTCTAATGGATGATAGCCTTTTCATTATGGAAGGAAGTTTGTTGTTGAGATTTTGTTACTCCAATGGATGATAGACTTGTCATTATGGAAGGTAGTTCTTTGTTGAGATTTTGTTTCCCCAATGGATGGTAGCCTTGTCATTATGGAAGGTAGTTCGTTGTTGAGATTTTGTTACTCCAATGGATGGTAGACTTGTCATTATGGAAGGTAGTTCTTTGTTGAGATTTTGTTACACTAATGGATGGTATCCTAGTCATTACGGAAGGTAGTTCATTTTTGATATTTTCTTACTCCAATAAACGGTAGCCTTGTCATTATGGAAGGTAATTCGTTGTTGATATTTTGTTACTTTAATGGATGGTATCCTTGTCATTATGGAAGGTAGTTCATTTTTGAGATTTTGTTTCTCCAATGGATGGTAGCCTTGTCGATATGGAAGGTAATTCGTTGTTGATATTTTGTTACTCCAATGGATGGTAGCCTTTTCATTATGGAAGGAAGTTTGTTGTTGAGATTTTGTTACTCCAATGGATGGTACACTTGTCATTATGGAAGGTAGTTCATTGTTCAGATTTTGTTACTCCAATGGATGGTAGCCTTGTCATTATGGAAGGAAGTAAATTGTTGAGATTTTGTTACTCCAATAGATGGTAGCCTTGTCATTATGTAAGGTAGTTCTTTGTTGAAATTTTGTTACTCCAATGGATGGTAGCCTTGTCATTACGGAAGGTAGTTCGTTGTTGAGATTTTGTTACTCCAATGGATGGTAGACTTGTCATTATGGAAGGTAGTTCATTGTTGAGATTTTGTTTCTCCAATGGATGGTAGCCTTATCATTATGGAAGGTAGTTTCTTGTTGATATTTATTTACTCCAATGGATGATAGCCTTTTCAATATGGAAGGAAGTTTGTTGTTGAGATTTTGTTACTCCAATGGATGATAGACTTGTCATTATGGAAGGTAGTTCTTTGTTGAGATTTTGTTTCTCCAATGGATGGTAGCCTTGTCATTATGGAAGGTAGTTCGTTGTTGAGATTTTGTTACTTCAATGGATGGTAGACTTGTCATTATGGAAGGTAGTTCTTTGTTGAGATTTTGTTACACTAATGGATGGTATCCTAGTCATTATGGAAGGTAGTTAATTTTTGATATTTTCTTACTCCAATAAATGGTAGCCTTGTCATTATGGAAGGTAATTCGTTGTTGATAATTTGTTACTTTAATGGATGGTATCCTTGTCATTATGGAAGGTAGTTCATTTTTGAGATTTTGTTTCTCCAATATATGGTATCCTTGTCGATATGGAAGGTAATTCGTTGTTGATATTTTGTTACTCCAATGGATGGTAGCCTTTTCATTATGGAAGGAAGTTTGTTGTTGAGATTTTGTTACTCCAATGGATGGTACACTTGTCATTATGGAAGGTAGTTCATTGTTGAGATTTTGTTACTCCAATGGATGGTAGCCTTGTCATTATGGAAGGAAGTAAATTGTTGAGATTTTGTTACTCCAATAGATGGTAGCCTTGTCATTATGTAAGGTAGTTCTTTGTTGAAATTTTGTTACTCCAATGGATGGTAGCCTTGTCATTACGGAAGGTAGTTCGTTGTTGAGATTTTGTTACTCCAATGGATGGTAGACTTGTCATTATGGAAGGTAGTTCATTGTTGAGATTTTGTTTCTCCAATGGATGGTAGCCTTATCATTATGGAAGGTAGTTTCTTGTTGATATTTATTTACTCCAATGGATGATAGCCTTTTCAATATGGAAGGAAGTTTGTTGTTGAGATTTTGTTACTCCAATGGATGATAGACTTGTCATTATGGAAGGTAGTTCTTTGTTGAGATTTTGTTTCTCCAATGGATGGTAGCCTTGTCATTATGGAAGGTAGTTCGTTGTTGAGATTTTGTTACTTCAATGGATGGTAGACTTGTCATTATGGAAGGTAGTTCTTTGTTGAGATTTTGTTACACTAATGGATGGTATCCTAGTCATTATGGAAGGTAGTTAATTTTTGATATTTTCTTACTCCAATAAATGGTAGCCTTGTCATTATGGAAGGTAATTCGTTGTTGATAATTTGTTACTTTAATGGATGGTATCCTTGTCATTATGGAAGGTAGTTCATTTTTGAGATTTTGTTTCTCCAATATATGGTATCCTTGTCGATATGGAAGGTAATTCGTTGTTGATATTTTGTTACTCCAATGGATGGTAGCCTTTTCATTATGGAAGGAAGTTTGTTGTTGAGATTTTGTTACTCCAATGGATGGTACACTTGTCATTATGGAAGGTAGTTCATTGTTGAGATTTTGTTACTCCAATGGATGGTAGCCTTGTCATTATGGAAGGAAGTAAATTGTTGAGATTTTGTTACTCCAATAGATGGTAGCCTTGTCATTATGTAAGGTAGTTCTTTGTTGAAATTTTGTTACTCCAATGGATGGTAGCCTTGTCATTACGGAAGGTAGTTCGTTGTTGAGATTTTGTTACTCCAATGGATGGTAGACTTGTCATTATGGAAGGTAGTTCATTGTTGAGATTTTGTTTCTCCAATGGATGGTAGCCTTATCATTATGGAAGGTAGTTTGTTGTTGATATTTATTTATTCCAATGGATGATAGCCTTTTCATTATGGAAGGAAGTTTGTTGTTGAGATTTTGTTACTCCAAAGGATGATAGACTTGTCATTATGGAAGGTAGTTCTTTGTTGAGATTTTGTTTCTCCAATGGATGGTAGCCTTGTCATTATGGAAAGTAGTTCGTTGTTGAGATTTTGTTACTCCAATGGATGGTAGACTTGTCATTATGGAAGGTAGTTCTTTGTTGAGATTTTGTTACACTAATGGATGGTATCCTAGTCATTACGGAAGGTAGTTCATTTTTGATATTTTCTTACTCCAATAAATGGTAGCCTTGTCATTATGGAAGGTAATTCGTTGTTGATATTTTGATACTTTAGTGGATGGTATCCTTGTCATTATGGAAGGTAGTTCATTTTTGAGATTTTGTTTCTCCAATGGATGGTAGCCTTGTCGATATGGAAGGTAATTCGTTGTTGATATTTTGTTACTCCAATGGATGGTAGCCTTTTCATTATGGAAGGAAGTTTGTTGTTGAGATTTTGTTACTCCAATGGATGGTACACTTGTCATTATGGAAGGTAGTTCATTGTTGAGATTTTGTTACTCCAATAGTTGGTAGCCTTGTCATTATGTAAGGTAGTTCTTTGTTGAAATTTTGTTACTCCAATGGATGGTAGCCTTGTCATTACGGAAGGTAGTTCGTTGTTGAGATTTTGTTACTCCAATGGATGGTAGACTTGTCATTATGGAAGGTAGTTCATTGTTGAGATTTTGTTTCTCCAATGGATGGTAGCCTTATCATTATGGAAGGTAGTTTGTTGTTGATATTTATTTACTCCAATGGATGATAGCCTTTTCATTATGGAAGGAAGTTTGTTGTTGAGATTTTGTTACTCCAACGGATTATAGACTTGTCATTATGGAAGGTAGTTCTTTGTTGAGATTTTGTTTCTCCAATGGATGGTAGCCTTGTCATTATGGAAGGTAGTTCTTGTTGAGATTTTGTTACTCCAATGGATGGTAGACTTGTCATTATGGAAGGTAGTTCTTTGTTGAAATTTTGTTACACTAATGGATGGTATCCTAGTCATTACGGAAGGTAGTTCGTTTTTGATATTTTCTTACTCCAATAAATGGTAGCCTTGTCATTATGGAAGGTAATTCGTTGTTGATATTTTGTTACTTTAATGGATGGTATCCTTGTCATTATGGAAGGTAGTTCATTTTTGAGGTTTTGTTTCTCCAATGGATGGTAGCCTTGTCGATATGGAAGGTAGTTCATTGTTGATATTTTGTTACTCCAATGGATGGTAGCCTTTTCATTATGGAAGGAAGTTTGTTGTTGAAATTTTGTTACTCCAATGGATGGTACACTTGTCATTATGGAAGTTAGTTCATTGTTGAGATTTTGTTACTCCAATGGATGGTAGCCTTGTCATTATGGAAGGAAGTAAATTGTTGAGATTTTGTTACTCCAATAGATGGTAGCCTTGTTATTATGTAAGGTAGTTCTTGGTTGAAATTTTGTTACTCCAATGGATGGTAGCCTTGTCATTACGGAAGGTAGTTCGTTGTTGAGATTTTGTTACTCCAATGGATGGTAGACTTGTCATTATGGAAGGTAGTTCATTGTTGAGATTTTGTTTCTCCAATGGATGGTAGCCTTATCATTATGGAAGGTAGTTTGTTGTTGATATTTATTTACTCCAATGGATGATAGCCTTTTCATTATGGAAGGAAGTTTGTTGTTGAGATTTTGTTACTCCAATGGATGGTAGACTTGTCATTATGGAAGGTAGTTCTTTGTTGAGATTTTGTTACACTAATGGATGGTATCCTAGTCATTACGGAAGGTAGTTCATTTTTGATATTTTCTTACTCCAATAAATGGTAGCCTTGTCATTATGGAAGGTAATTCGTTGTTGATATTTTGATACTTTAGTGGATGGTATCCTTGTCATTATGGAAGGTAGTTCATTTTTGAGATTTTGTTTCTCCAATGGATGGTAGCCTTGTCGATATGGAAGGTAATTCGTTGTTGATATTTTGTTACTCCAATGGATGGTAGCCTTTTCATTATGGAAGGAAGTTTGTTGTTGAGATTTTGTTACTCCAATGGATGGTACACTTGTCATTATGGAAGGTAGTTCATTGTTGAGATTTTGTTACTCCAATGGTTGGTAGCCTTGTCATTATGTAAGGTAGTTCTTTGTTGAAATTTTGTTACTCCAATGGATGGTAGCCTTGTCATTACGGAAGGTAGTTCGTTGTTGAGATTTTGTTACTCCAATGGATGGTAGACTTGTCATTATGGAAGGTAGTTCATTGTTGAGATTTTGTTTCTCCAATGGATGGTAGCCTTATCATTATGGAAGGTAGTTTGTTGTTGATATTTATTTACTCCAATGGATGATAGCCTTTTCATTATGGAAGGAAGTTTGTTGTTGAGATTTTGTTACTCCAACGGATTATAGACTTGTCATTATGGAAGGTAGTTCTTTGTTGAGATTTTGTTTCTCCAATGGATGGTAGCCTTGTCATTATGGAAGGTAGTTCTTGTTGAGATTTTGTTACTCCAATGGATGGTAGACTTGTCATTATGGAAGGTAGTTCTTTGTTGAAATTTTGTTACACTAATGGATGGTATCCTAGTCATTACGGAAGGTAGTTCGTTTTTGATATTTTCTTACTCCAATAAATGGTAGCCTTGTCATTATGGAAGGTAATTCGTTGTTGATATTTTGTTACTTTAATGGATGGTATCCTTGTCATTATGGAAGGTAGTTCATTTTTGAGGTTTTGTTTCTCTAATGGATGGTAGCCTTGTCGATATGGAAGGTAGTTCATTGTTGATATTTTGTTACTCCAATGGATGGTAGCCTTTTCATTATGGAAGGAAGTTTGTTGTTGAAATTTTGTTACTCCAATGGATGGTACACTTGTCATTATGGAAGTTAGTTCATTGTTGAGATTTTGTTACTCCAATGGATGGTAGCCTTGTCATTATGGAAGGAAGTAAATTGTTGAGATTTTGTTACTCCAATAGATGGTAGCCTTGTTATTATGTAAGGTAGTTCTTGGTTGAAATTTTGTTACTCCAATGGATGGTAGCCTTGTCATTACGGAAGGTAGTTCGTTGTTGAGATTTTGTTACTCCAATGGATGGTAGACTTGTCATTATGGAAGGTAGTTCATTGTTGAGATTTTGTTTCTCCAATGGATGGTAGCCTTATCATTATGGAAGGTAGTTTGTTGTTGATATTTATTTACTCCAATGGATGATAGCCTTTTCATTATGGAAGGAAGTTTGTTGTTGAGATTTTGTTACTCCAATGGATGATAGACTTGTCATTATGGAAGGTAGTTCTTTGTTGAGATTTTGTTTCTCCAATGGATGGTAGCCTTGTCATTATGGAAGGTAGTTCGTTGTTGAGATTTTGTTACTCCAATGGATGGTAGACTTGTCATTATGGAAGGTAGTTCTTTGTTCAGATTTTGTTACACTAATGGATGGTATCCTAGTCATTACGGAAGGTAGTTCGTTTTTGATATTTTCTTACTCCAATAAATGGTAGCCTTGTCATTATGGAAGGTAATTCGTCGTTGATATTTTGTTACTTTAATGGATGGTATCCTTGTCATTATGGAAGGTAGTTCATTTTTGAGATTTTGTTTCTCCAATGGATGGTAGCCTTGTCGATATGGAAGGTAGTTCGTTGTTGATATTTTGTTACTCCAATGGATGGTAGCCTTTTCATTATGGAAGGAAGTTTGTTGTTGAGATTTTGTTACTCCAATGGATGGTACACTTGTCATTATGGAAGGTAGTTCATTGTTGAGATTTTGTTACTCCAATGGATGGTAGCCTTGTCATTATGGAAGGAAGTAAATTGTTGAGATTTTGTTACTCCAATAGATGGTAGCCTTGTTATTATGTAAGGTAGTTCTTGGTTGAAATTTTGTTACTCCAATGGATGGTAGCCTTGTCATTACGGAAGGTAGTTCGTTGTTGAGATTTTGTTACTCCAATGGATGGTAGACTTGTCATTATGGAAGGTAGTTCATTGTTGAGATTTTGTTTCTCCAATGGATGGTAGCCTTATCATTATGGAAGGTAGTTTGTTGTTGATATTTATTTACTCCAATGGATGATAGCCTTTTCATTATGGAAGGAAGTTTGTTGTTGAGATTTTGTTACTCCAATGGATGATAGACTTGTCATTATGGAAGGTAGTTCTTTGTTGAGATTTTGTTTCTCCAATGGATGGTAGCCTTGTCATTATGGAAGGTAGTTCGTTGTTGAGATTTTGTTACTCCAATGGATGGTAGACTTGTCATTATGGAAGGTAGTTCTTTGTTCAGATTTTGTTACACTAATGGATGGTATCCTAGTCATTACGGAAGGTAGTTCGTTTTTGATATTTTCTTACTCCAATAAATGGTAGCCTTGTCATTATGGAAGGTAATTCGTCGTTGATATTTTGTTACTTTAATGGATGGTATCCTTGTCATTATGGAAGGTAGTTCATTTTTGAGATTTTGTTTCTCCAATGGATGGTAGCCTTGTCGATATGGAAGGTAGTTCGTTGTTGATATTTTGTTACTCCAATGGATGGTAGCCTTTTCATTATGGAAGGAAGTTTGTTGTTGAGATTTTGTTACTCCAATGGATGGTACACTTGTCATTATGGAAGGTAGTTCATTGTTGAGATTTTGTTACTCCAATGGATGGTAGCCTTGTCATTATGGAAGGAAGTAAATTGTTGAGATTTTTTTACTCCAATAGATGGTAGCCTTGTCATTATGTAAGGTAGTTCTTTGTTGAAATTTTGTTACTCCAATGGATGGTAGCCTTGTCATTACGGAAGGTAGTTCGTTGTTTAGATTTTGTTACTCCAATGGATGGTAGACTTGTCATTATGGAAGGTAGTTCATTGTTGAGATTTTGTTTCTCCAATGGATGGTAGCCTTATCATTATGGAAGGTAGTTTGTTGTTGATATTTATTTACTCCAATGGATGATAGCCTTTTCATTATGGAAGGAAGTTTGTTGTTGAGATTTTGTTACTCCAATGGATGATAGGCTTGTCATTATGGAAGGTAGTTCTTTGTTGAGATTTTGTTTCTCCAATGGATGGTAGCCTTGTCATTATGGAAGGTAGTTCGTTGTTGAGATTTTGTTACTCCAATGAATGGTAGACTTGTCATTATGGAAGGTAGTTCTTTGTTGAGATTTTGTTACACTAATGGATGGTATCCTAGTCATTACGGAAGGTAGTTCATTTTTGATATTTTCTTACTCCAATAAATGGTAGCCTTGTCATTATGGAAGGTAATTCGTTGTTGATATTTTGTTACTTTAATGGATGGTATCCTTGTCATTATGGAAGGTAGTTCATTTTTGAGATTTTGTTTCTCCAATGGATGGTAGCCTTGTCGATATGGAAGGTAATTCGTTGTTGATATTTTGTTACTCCAATGGATGGTAGCCTTTTCATTATGGAAGGAAGTTTGTTGTTGAGATTTTGTTACTCCAATGGATAGTACACTTGTCATTATGGAAGGTAGTTCATTGTTGAGATTTTGTTACTCCAATGGATGGTAGCCTTGTCATTATGGAAGGAAGTAAATTGTTGAGATTTTGTTACTCCAATAGATGGTAGCCTTGTCATTATGTAAGGTAGTTCTTTGTTGAAATTTTGTTACTCCAATGGATGGTAGCCTTGTCATTACGGAAGGTAGTTCGTTGTTGAGATTTTGTTACTCCAATGGATGGTAGACTTGTCATTATGGAAGGTAGTTCATTGTTGAGATTTTGTTTCTCCAATGGATGGTAGCCTTATCATTATGGAAGGTAGTTTGTTATTGATATTTATTTTCTCCAATGGATGATAGCCTTTTCATTATGGAAGCAAGTTTGTTGTTGAGATTTTGTTACTCCAATGGATGATAGACTTGTCATTATGGAAGGTAGTTCTTTGTTGAGATTTTGTTTCTCCAATGGATGGTAGCCTTTTCATTATGGAAGGTAGTTCATTGTGGAGATTTTGTTACTCCAATGGATGGTAGACTTGTCATTATGGAAGGTAGTTCTTTGTTGAGATTTTATTACACTAATGAATGGTATCCTAGTCATTACAGAAGGTAGTTCGTTTTTGATATTTTCTTACTCCGATAAATGGTAGCCTTATCATTATGGAAGGTAATTCGTTGTTCATATTTTGTTACTTTAATGGATGGTATCCTTGTCATTATGGAAGGTAGTTCATTTTTGAGATTTTGTTTCTCCAATGGATGGTAGCCTTTTCGATATGGAAGGTAGTTCGTTGTTGATATTTTGTTACTCCAATGGATGGTAGCCTTTTCATTATGGAAGGAAGTTTGTTGTTGAGATTTTGTTACTCCAATGGATGGTACACTTGTCATTATGGAAGGTAGTTCATTGTTGAGATTTTGTTACTCCAATGGATGGTAGCCTTGTCATTATGGAAGGAAGTAAATTGTTGAGATTTTGTTACTCCAATAGATGGTAGCCTTGTCATTATGTAAGGTAGTTCTTTGTTGAAATTTTGTTACTCCAATGGATGGTAGCCTTGTCATTACGGAAGGTAGTTCGTTGTTGAGATTTTGTTACTCCAATGGATGGTAGACTTGTCATTATGGAAGGTAGTTCATTGTTGAGATTTTGTTTCTCCAATGGATGGTAGCCTTATCATTATGGAAGGTAGTTTGTTGTTGATATTTATTTTCTCCAATGGATGATAGCCTTTTCATTATGGAAGCAAGTTTGTTGTTGAGATTTTGTTACTCCAATGGATGATAGACTTGTCATTATGGAAGGTAGTTCTTTGTTGAGATTTTGTTTCTCCAATGGATGGTAGCCTTTTCATTATGGAAGGTAGTTCATTGTGGAGATTTTGTTACTCCAATGGATGGTAGACTTGTCATTATGGAAGGTAGTTCTTTGTTGAGATTTTATTACACTAATGAATGGTATCCTAGTCATTACAGAAGGTAGTTCGTTTTTGATATTTTCTTACTCCGATAAATGGTAGCCTTATCATTATGGAAGGTAATTCGTTGTTCATATTTTGTTACTTTAATGGATGGTATCCTTGTCATTATGGAAGGTAGTTCATTTTTGAGATTTTGTTTCTCCAATGGATGGTAGCCTTTTCGATATGGAAGGTAGTTCGTTGTTGATATTTTGTTACTCCAATGGATGGTAGCCTTTTCATTATGGAAGGAAGATTGTTGTTGAGATTTTGTTACTCCAATGGATGGTACACTTGTCATTATGGAAGGTAGTTCATTGTTGAGATTTTGTTACTCGAATGGATGGTAGCCTTGTCATTATGGAAGGAAGTAAATTGTTGAGATTTTGTTACTCCAATAGATGGTAGCCTTGTCATTATGTAAGGTAGTTCTTTGTTGAAATTTTGTTACTCCAATGGATGGTAGCCTTGTCATTACGGAAGGTAGTTCGTTGTTGAGATTTTGTTACTCCAATGGATGGTAGACTTGTCATTATGGAAGGTAGTTCATTGTTGAGATTTTGTTTCTCCAATGGATGGTAGCCTTATCATTATGGAAGGTAGTTTGTTGTTGATATTTATTTTCTCCAATGGATGATAGCCATTTCATTATGGAAGGAAGTTTGTTGTTGAGATTTTGTTACTCCAATGGATGATAGACTTGTCATTATGGAAGGTAGTTCTTTGTTGAGATTTTGTTTCTCCAATGGATGGTAGCCTTTTCATTATGGAAAGTAGTTCGTTGTTGAGATTTTGTTACTCCAATGGATGGTAGACTTGTCATTATGGAAGGTAGTTCTTTGTTGAGATTTTGTTACACTAATGGATGGTATCCTAGTCATTACGGAAGGTAGTTCGTTTTTGATATTTTCTTACTCCGATAAATGGTAGCCTTGTCATTATGGAAGGTAATTCGTTGTTGATATTTTGTTACTTTAATGGATGGTATCCTTGTCATTATGGAAGGTAGTTCATTTTTGAGGTTTTGTTTCTCCAATGGATGGTAGCCTTGTCGATATGCAAGGTAGTTCATTGTTGATATTTTGTTACTCCAATGGATGGTAGCCTTTTCACTATGGAAGGAAGTTTGTTGTTGAGATTTTGTTACTCCAATGGATGGTACACTTGTCATTATGGAAGGAAGTAAATTGTTGAGATTTTGTTACTCCAATAGATGGTAGCCTTGTTATTATGTAAGGTAGTTCTAGGTTGAAATTTTGTTACTCCAATGGATGGTAGCCTTGTCATTTCGGAAGGTAGTTCGTTGTTGAGATTTTTTTACTCCAATGGATGGTAGACTTGTCATTATGGAAGGTAGTTCATTGTTGAGATTTTGTTTCTCCAATGGATGGTAGCCTTATCATTATGGAAGGTAGTTTGTTGTTGATATTTATTTTCTCCAATGGATGATAGCCTTTTCATTATGGAAGGAAGTTTGTTGTTGAGATTTTGTTACTCCAATGGATGATAGACTTGTCATTATGGAAGGTAGTTCTTTGTTGAGATTTTGCTTCTCCAATGGATGGTAGCCTTTTCATTATGGAAGGTAGTTCGTTGTTGAGATTTTGTTACTCCAATGGATGGTAGACTTGTCATTATGGAAGGTAGTTCTTTGTTGAGATTTTGTTACACTAATGAATGGTATCCTAGTCATTACAGAAGGTAGTTCGTTTTTGATATTTTTTTACTCCGATAAATGGTAGCCTTATCATTATGGAAGGTAATTCGTTGTTCATATTTTGTTACTTTAATGGATGGTATCCTTGTCATTATGGAAGGTAGTTCATTTTTGAGATTTTGTTTCTCCAATGGATGGTAGCCTTGTCGATATGGAAGGTAGTTCATTGTTGATATTTTGTTACTCCAATGGATGGTAGCCTTTTCATTATGGAAGGAAGTTTGTTGTTGAGATTTTGTTACTCCAATTGATGGTACACTTGTCATTATGGAAGGTAGTTCATTGTTGAGATTTTGTTACTCCAATGGATGGTAGCCTTGTCATTATGGAAGGAAGTAAATTGTTGAGACTTTTTTACTCCAATAGATGGTAGCCTTGTCATTATGTAAGGTAGTTCTTTGTTGAAATTTTGTTACTCCAATGGATGGTAGCCTTGTCATTACGGAAGGTAGTTCGTTGTTGAGATTTTGTTACTCCAATGGATGGTAGACTTGTCATTATAGAAGGTAGTTCATTGTTGAGATTTTGTTTCTCCAATGGATGGTAGCCTTATCATTATGGAAGGTAGTTTGTTGTTGATATTTATTTTCTCCAATGGATGATAGCCATTTCATTATGGAAGGAAGTTTGTTGTTGAGATTTTGTTACTCCAATGGATGATAGACTTGTCATTATGGAAGGTAGTTCCTTGTTGAGATTTTGTTTCTCCAATGGATGGTAGCCTTTTCATTATGGAAGGTAGTTCGTTGTTGAGATTTTGTTACTCCAATGGATGGTAGACTTGTCATTATGGAAGGTAGTTCTTTGTTGAGATTTTGTTACACTAATGGATGGTATCCTAGTCATTACAGAAGGTAGTTCGTTTTTGATATTTTCTTACTCCGATAAATGGTAGCCTTATCATTATGGAAGGTAATTCGTTGTTCATATTTTGTTACTTTAATGGATGGTATCCTTGTCATTATGGAAGGTAGTTCATTTTTGAGATTTTGTTTCTCTAATGGATGGTAGCCTTGTCGATATGGAAGGTAGTTCGTTGTTGATATTTTGTTACTCCAATGGATGGTAGCCTTTTCATTATGGAAGGAAGTTTGTTGTTGAGATTTTGTTACTCCAATGGATGGTACACTTGTCATTATGGAAGGTAGTTTGTTGTTGATATTTATTTACTCCAATGGATGATAGCCTTTTCATTATGGAAGGAAGTTTGTTGTTGAGATTTTGTTACTCCAATGGATGATAGAGTTGTCATTATAGAAGGTAGTTCTTTGTTGAGATTTTGTTTCTCCTATGGATGGTAGCCTTGTCATTATGGAAGGTAGTTTGTTGTTGAGATTTTGTTACTCCAATGGATGGTAGACTTGTCATTATGGAAGGGAGTTCTTTGTTGAGATTTTGTTACACTAATGGATGGTATCCTAGTCATTACGGACGGTAGTTCATTTTTGATATTTTCTTACTCCAATAAATGGTAGCCTTGTCATTATGGAAGGTAATTCGTTGTTGACATTTTGTTACTTTAATGGATGGTATCCTTGTCATTATGGAAGGTAGTTCATTTTTGAGATTTTGTTTCTCCAATGGATGGTAGCCTTTTCGATATGGAAGGTAGTTCATTGTTGATATTTTGTTACTCCAATGGATGGTAGCCTTTTCATTATGGAAGGAAGTTTGTTGTTGAGATTTTGTTACTCCAATGGATGGTACACTTGTCATTATGGAAGGTAGTTCATTGTTGAGATTTTGTTACTCCAATGGATGGTAGCCTTGTCATTATGGAAGGAAGTAAATTGTTGAGATTTTGTTACTCCAATAGATGGTAGCCTTGTCATTATGTAAGGTAGTTCTTTGTTGAAATTTTGTTACTCCAATGGATGGTAGCCTTGTCATTACGGAAGGTAGTTCGTTGTTGAGATTTTGTTACTCCAATGGATGGTAGACTTGTCATTATGGAAGGTAGTTCATTGTTGAGATTTTGTTTCTCCAATGGATGGTAGCCTTATCATTATGGAAGGTAGTCTGTTGTTGATATTTATTTACTCCAATGGATGATAGCCTTTTCATTATGGAAGGAAGTTTGTTGTTGAGATTTTGTTACTCCAATGGATGATAGACTTGTCATTATGGAAGGTAGTTCTTTGTTGATATTTTGTTTCTCCAATGGATGGTAGCCTTGTCATTATGGAAGGTAGTTCGTTGTTGAGATTTTGTTACTCCAATGGATGGTAGACTTGTCATTATGGAAGGTAGTTCTTTGTTGTGATTTTGTTACACTAATGGATGGTATCCTAGTCATTACGGAAGGTAGTTCGTTTTTGATATTTTCTTACTCCAATAAATGGTATCCTTGTCATTATGGAAGGTAATTCGTTGTTGATATTTTGTTACTTTAATGGATGGTATCCTTGTCATTATAGAAGGTAGTTCATTTTTGAGATTTTGTTTCTCCAATGGATGGTAGCCTTGTCGATATGGAAGGTAGTTCGTTGTTGATATTTTGTTACTCCAATGGATGGTAGCCTTTTCATTATGGAAGGAAGTTTTTTGTTGAGATTTTGTTACTCCAATGGATGGTACACTTGTCATTATGGAAGTTAGTTCATTGTTGAGATTTTGTTACTCCAATGGATGGTAGCCCTGTCATTATGGAAGGAAGTAAATTGTTGAGATTTTGTTACTCCAATAGATTGTAGCCTTGTCATTATGTAAGGTAGTTCTTTGTTGAAATTTTGTTACTCCAATGGATGGTAGCCTTGTCATTACGGAAGGTAGTTCGTTGTTGAGATTTTGTAACTCCAATGGATGGTAGACTTGTCATTATGGAAGGTAGTTCATTGTTGAGATTTTGTTTCTCCAATGGATGGTAGCCTTATCATTATGGAAGGTAGTTTGTTGTTGATATTTATTTACTCCAATGGATGACAGCCTTTTCATTATGGAAGGAAGTTTGTTGTTGAGATTTTGTTACTCCAATGGATGATAGACTTGTCATTATGGAAGGTAGTTCTTTGTTGAGATTTTGTTTCTCCAATGGATGGTAGCCTTGTCATTATGGAAGTTAGTTCGTTGTTGAGATTTTGTTACTCCAATGGATGGTAGACTTTTCATTATGGAAGGTAGTTCTTTGTTGAGATTTTGTTACACTAATGGATGGTATCCTAGTCATTACGGAAGGTAGTTCGTTCTTGAGATTTTGTTACTCTAACGGTATCCTTGTCATTACGGAAGGTAGTTCGTTGTTGATATTTTGTTACTCCAACGGATGGTAGCCTTTTCATTATGGAACGAAGTTTGTTGTTGAGATTTTGTTACTCCAATGGATGGTACACTTGTCATTATGGAAGGTAGTTCATTGTTGAGATTTTGTTACTCCAATGGATGGTAGCCTTGTCATTATGGAAGGAAGTAAATTGTTGAGATTTTGTTACTCCAATAGATGGTAGTCTTGTCATTATGTAAGTTAGTTCTTTGTTGAAATTTTGTTACTCCAATGGATGGTAGCCTTGTCATTACGGAAGGTAGTTCGTTGTTGAGATTTTGTTACTCCAATGGATGGTAGACTTGTCATTATGGAAGGTAGTTCATTTTTGAGATTTTGTTACTCCAATAGATGGTAGCCTTGTCATTATGGAAGGTAGTTCTTTGTTGAGATTTTGTTTCTCCAACGGATGTAAGAATTGTACTTATGGAAGGTAGCTCGTTCTTGAGATTCTGTTACTCTAATGGTATCCTTGTTTTTACGGAAGGTAGTTAGTTGTTGATATTTTGTTACTACAATGGATGGTAGCCTTTTCATTATGGAAGGACGTTTTTTGTTGAGATTTTGTTACTCCAATGGATGGTACACTTGTCATTATGGAAGGTAGTTCATTGCTGAGATTTTGTTACTCCAATGGATGGTAGCCTTGTCATTATGGAAGGAAGTAAATTGTTGAGATTTTGTTACTCCAATAGATGGTAGTATTGTCATTATGTAAGGTAGTTCTTTGTTGAAATTTTGTTACTCCAATGGATGGTAGCCTTGTCATTACGGAAGGTAGTTCGTTGTTGAGATTTTGTTACTCCAATGGATGGTAGACTTGTCATTATGGAAGGTAGTTCATTTTTGAGATTTTGTTACTCCAATAGATGGTAGCCTTGTCATTATGGAAGGTAGTTCTTTGTTGAGATTTTGTTTCTCCAACGGATGTAAGAATTGTACTTATGGAAGGTAGTTCGTTCTTGAGATTTTGTTACTCTAATGGTATCCTTGTCATTACGGAAGGTAGTTCGTTGTTGATATTTTGTTACTCCAACGGATGGTAGCCTTTTCATTATGGAACGAAGTTTGTTGTTGAGATTTTGTTACTCCAATGGATGGTACACTTGTCATTATGGAAGGTAGTTCATTGTTGAGATTTTGTTACTCCAATGGATGGTAGCCTTGTCATTATGGAAGGAAGTAAATTGTTGAGATTTTGTTACTCCAATAGATGGTAGTCTTGTCATTATGTAAGGTAGTTCTTTGTTGAAATTTTGTTACTCCAATGGATGGTAGCCTTGTCATTACGGAAGGTAGTTCGTTGTTGAGATTTTGTTACTCCAATGGATGGTAGACTTGTCATTATGGAAGGTAGTTCATTTTTGAGATTTTGTTACTCCAATAGATGGTAGCCTTGTCATTATGGAAGGGAGTTCTTTGTTGAGATTTTGTTTCTCCAACGGATGTAAGAATTGTACTTATGGAAGGTAGCTCGTTCTTGAGATTTTGTTACTCTAATGGTATCCTTGTTTTTACGGAAGGTAGTTAGTTGTTGATATTTTGTTACTACAATGGATGGTAGCCTTTTCATTATGGAAGGACGTTTTTTGTTGAGATTTTGTTACTCCAATGGATGGTACACTTGTCATTATGGAAGGTAGTTCATTGCTGAGATTTTGTTACTCCAATGGATGGTAGCCTTGTCATTATGGAAGGAAGTAAATTGTTGAGATTTTGTTACTCCAATAGATGGTAGTATTGTCATTATGTAAGGTAGTTCTTTGTTGAAATTTTGTTACTCCAATGGATGGTAGCCTTGTCATTACGGAAGGTAGTTCGTTGTTGAGATTTTGTTACTCCAATGGATGGTAGACTTGTCATTATGGAAGGTAGTTCATTTTTGAGATTTTGTTACTCCAATAGATGGTAGCCTTGTCATTATGGAAGGTAGTTCTTTGTTGAGATTTTGTTTCTCCAACGGATGTAAGAATTGTACTTATGGAAGGTAGCTCGTTCTTGAGATTCTGTTACTCTAATGGTATCCTTGTTTTTACGGAAGGTAGTTAGTTGTTGATATTTTGTTACTACAATGGATGGTAGCCTTTTCATTATGGAAGGACGTTTTTTGTTGAGATTTTGTTACTCCAATGGATGGTACACTTGTCATTATGGAAGGTAGTTCATTGCTGAGATTTTGTTACTCCAATGGATGGTAGCCTTGTCATTATGGAAGGAAGTAAATTGTTGAGATTTTGTTACTCCAATAGATGGTAGTATTGTCATTATGTAAGGTAGTTCTTTGTTGAAATTTTGTTACTCCAATGGATGGTAGCCTTGTCATTACGGAAGGTAGTTCGTTGTTGAGATTTTGTTACTCCAATGGATGGTAGACTT
Organism: Vicia faba; assembly: GCA_948472305.1. NCBI lineage: Eukaryota > Viridiplantae > Streptophyta > Magnoliopsida > Fabales > Fabaceae > Vicia > Vicia faba. The sequence goes on from OX451739.1 coordinate 562,201,866, forward strand.
GTCATTATGGAAGGTAGTTCATTTTTGAGATTTTGTTACTCCAATAGATGGTAGCATTGTCATTATGGAAGGTAGTTCTTTGTTGAGATTTTGTTTCTCCAACGGATGTAAGAATTGTACTTATGGAAGGTAGCTCGTTCTTGAGATTCTGTTACTCTAATGGTATCCTTGTTTTTACGGAAGGTAGTTAGTTGTTGATATTTTGTTACTACAATGGATGGTAGCCTTTTCATTATGGAAGGACGTTTGTTGTTGAGATTTTGTTACTCCAATGGATGGTACACTTGTCATTATGGAAGGTAGTTCATTGTTGAGATTTTGTTACTCCAATGGATGGTAGCCTTGTCATTATGGAAGGAAGTAAATTGTTGAGATTTTTTTTCTCCAATAGATGGTAGCCTTGTCATTATGTAAGGTAGTTCTTTGTTGAAATTTTGTTACTCCAATGGATGGTAGCCTTGTCATTACGGAAGGTAGTTCGTTGTTGAGATTTTGTTACTCCAATGGATAGTAGACTTGTCATTATGGAAGGTAGTTCATTGTTGAGATTTTGTTTCTCCAATGGATGGTAGCCTTATCATTATGGAAGGTAGTTTGTTGTTCATATTTATTTTCTCCAATGGATGATAGCCTTTTCATTATGGAAGGAAGTTTGTTGTTGAGATTTTGTTACTCCAATGGATGATAGACTTGTCATTATGGAAGGTAGTTCTTTGTTGAGATTTTGTTTCTCTAATGGATGGTAGCCTTTTCATTATGGAAGGTAGTTCGTTGTTGAGATTTTGTTACTCCAATGGATGGTAGACTTGTCATTATGGAAGGTAGTTCTTTGTTGAGATTTTGTTACACTAATGGATGGTATCCGAGTCATTACAGAAGGTAGTTCGTTTTTGATATTTTCTTACTCCGATAAATGGTAGCCTTATCATTATGGAAGGTAATTCGTTGTTGATATTTTGTTACTTTAATGGATGGTATCCTTGTCATTATGGAAGGTAGTTCATTTTTGAGATTTTGTTTCTCCAATGGATGGTAGCCTTGTCGATATGGAAGGTAGTTTGTTGTTGATATTTTGTTACTCCAATGGATGGTAGCCTTTTCATTATGGAAGGACGTTTGTTGTTGAGATTTTGTTTCTCCAATGGATGGTAGCCTTATCATTATGGAAGGTAGTTTGTTGTTGATATTTATTTACTCCAATGGATGATAGCCTTTTCATTATGGAAGGAAGTTTGTTGTTGAGATTTTGTTACTCCAATGGATGATAGACTTGTCATTATGTAAGGTAGTTCTTTGTTGAGATTTTGTTTGTCCAATGGATGGTAGCCTTGTCATTATGGAAGGTAGTTCGTTGTTGAGATTTTATTACTCCAATGGATGGTAGACTTGTCATTATGGAAGGTAGTTCTTTGTTGAGATTTTGTTACACTAATGGATGATATCCTAGTCATTACGGAAGGTAGTTCGTTTTTGAGATTTTCTTACTCCAATAAATGGTAGCCTTGTCATTATGGAAGGTAGTTCGTTGTTGATATTTTGTTACTTTAATGGATGGTAGCCTTGTCATTCTGGAAGGTAGTTCGTTTTTGGGATTTTGTTTCTCCAATGGATGGTAGCCTTGTCGATATTGAAGGTAGTTCGTTGTTGATATTTTGTTACTCCAATGGATGGTAGCCTTTTCATTATGGAACAAAGTTTGTTATTGAGATTTTGTTACTCCAATGGATGGTAGACTTGTCATTATGGAAGTTCATTGTTGAGATTTTGATAATCAAATGGATGGTAGCCTTGTCATTATGGAAGGTAGTTCATTGTTGAGATTTTGTTACTCCAATAGATGGTAGCCTTGTCATTATGGAAGGTAGTTCTTTGTTGAGATTTTGTTTCTCCAATGGATGTCAGACTTGTCATTATGGAAGGTAGTTCGTTCTTGAGATTTTGTTACTCTAATGGTATCCTTGTCATTATGGAAGGTAGTTCGTTGTTGATATTTTGTTACTCCAACAGATGGTAGCCTTTTCATGATGGAAGGAAGTTTGTTGTTGATATTTTGTTACTCCAATTGATGGTAGCCTTGTCATTATGGAAGGAAGTAAATTGTTGAGATTTTGTTACTCCAATAGATGGTAGCCTTGTCATTATGTAAGGTAGTTCTTTGTTGAAATTTTGTTACTCCAATGGATGGTAGCCTTGTCATTACGGAAGGTAGTTCGTTGTTGAGATTTTGTTACTCCAATGAATGGTAGACTTGTCATTATGGAAGGTAGTTCGTTATTGAGATTTTGTTACACTAATGGATGGTATCCTTGTCATTACGGAAGGTAGTTCGTTGTTGAGATTTTGTTACTCCAATGGATGTAGACTTGTCATTATGGAAGGTAGTTCATGGTTGAGATTTTGTTTCTCCAATGGATGGTAGCCTTATCATTATAGAAGGTAGTTTGTTATTTATATTTATTTACTCCAATGGATGGTAGCCTTTTCATTATGGAAGGTAGTTTGTTGTTGAGATTTTGTTACTCCAATATCTGGTAGCCTTGTCATTATGGAAGGTAGTTCTTTGTTGAGATTTTGTTTCTCCAACGGATGTCAGAATTGTCATTATGGAAGGTAGCTCGTTCTTGAGATTTTGTTACTCTAATGGTATCCTTGTTATTACGGAAGGTAGTTCGTTGTTGATATTTTGTTACTTCAATGGATGGTAGCCTTTTCATTATGGAAGGAAGTTTGTTGTTGAGATTTTGTTACTCCAAAGGATGGTACACTTGTCATTATGGAAGGTAGTTAATTGTTGAGATTTTGTTACTCCAATAGATGGTAGCCTTGTCATTATGGAAGGAAGTAAATTGTTGAGATTTTGTTACTCCAATAGATGGTAGCCTTGTCATTATGTAAGGTAGTTCTTTGTTGAAATTTTGTTACTCCAATGGATGGTAGCCTTGTCATTACGAAAGGTAGTTCGTTGTTGAGATTTTGTTACTCCAATGGATGGTAGACTTGTCATTATGGAAGGTAGTTCATTGTTGAGATTTTGTTTCTCCAATGGATGGTAGCCTTATCATTATGGAAGGTAGTTTGTTGTTGATATTTATTTACTCCAATGGATGATAGCCTTTTCATTATGGAAGGAAGTTTGTTGTTGAGATTTTGTTACTCCAATGGATGATAGACTTGTCATTATGTAAGGTAGTTCTTTGTTGAGATTTTGTTTGTCCAATGGATGGTAGCCTTGTCATTATGGAAGGTAGTTCGTTGTTGAGATTTTGTTACTCCAATGGATGGTAGACTTGTCATTATGGAAGGTAGTTCTTTGGTTAGATTTTGTTACACTAATGGATGGTATCCTAGTCATTACGGAAGGTAGTTCGTTTTTGAGATTTTCTTACTCCAATAAATGGTAGCCTTGTCATTATGGAAGGTAGTTCGTTGTTGATATTTTGTTACTTTAATGGATGATAGCCTTGTCATTATGGAAGGTAGTTCGTTTTTGAGATTTTGTTTCTCCAATGGATGGTAGCCTTGTCGATATGGAAGGTAGTTCGTTGTTGATATTTTGTTACTCCAATGGATGGTAGCCTTTTCATTATGGAACGAAGTTTGTTATTGAGATTTTGTTACTCCAATGGATGGTAGACTTGTCATTATGGAAGTTCATTGTTGAGATTTTGATAATCCAATGGATGGTAGCCTTGTCATTATGGAAGGTAGTTCATTGTTGAGATTTTGTTACTCCAATAGATGGTAGCCTTGTCATTATGGAAGGTAGTACTTTGTTGGGATTTTGTTTCTCCAACGGATGTCAGACTTGTCATTATGGAAGGTAGTTCGTTCTTGAGATTTTGTTACTCTAATGGTATCCTTGTCATTATGGAAGGTAGTTCGTTGTTGATATTTTGTTACTCCAACGGATGGTAGCCTTTTCATTATGGAAGGAAGTTTGTTGTTGATATTTTGTTACTCCAATTGATGGTAGCCTTGTCATTATGGAAGGAAGTAAATTGTTGAGATTTTGTTACTCCAATAGATGGTAGCCTTGTCATTATGTAAGGTAGTTCTTTGTTGAAATTTTGTTACTCCAATGGATGGTAGCCTTGTCATTACGGAAGGTAGTTCGTTGTTGAGATTTTGTTACTCCAATGAATGGTAGACTTGTCATTATGGAAGGTAGTTCGTTATTGAGATTTTGTTACACTAATGGATGGTATCCTTGTCATTACGGAAGGTAGTTCGTTGTTGAGATTTTGTTACTCCAATGGATGTAGACTTGTCATTATGGAAGGTAGTTCATGGTTGAGATTTTGTTTCTCCAATGGATGGTAGCCTTATCATTATGGAAGGTAGTTTGTTGTTTATATTTATTTACTCCAATGGATGGTAGCCTTTTCATTATGGAAGGTAGTTTGTTGTTGAGATTTTGTTACTCCAATAGATGGTAGCCTTGTCATTATGAAAGGTAGTTCTTTGTTGAGATTTTGTTTCTCCAACGGATGTCAGAATTGTCATTATGGAAGGTAGCTCGTTCTTGAGATTTTGTTACTCTAATGGTATCCTTGTTATTACGGAAGGTAGTTCGTTGTTGATATTTTGTTACTTCAATGGATGGTAGCCTTTTCATTATGGAAGGAAGTTTGTTGTTGAGATTTTGTTACTCCAATGGATGGTACACTTGTCATTATGGAAGGTAGTTAATTGTTGAGATTTTGTTACTCCAATAGATGGTAGCCTTGTCATTATGGAAGGAAGTAAATTGTTGAGATTTTGTTACTCCAATAGATGGTAGCCTTGTCATTATGTAAGGTAGTTCTTTGTTGAAATTTTGTTACTCCAATGGATGGTAGCCTTGTCATTACGGAAGGTAGTTCGTTGTTGAGATTTTGTTACTCCAATGGATGGTAGACTTGTCATTATGGAAGGTAGTTCATTGTTGAGATTTTGTTTCTCCAATGGATGGTAGCCTTATCATTATGGAAGGTAGTTTGTTGTTGATATTTATTTACTCCAATGGATGATAGCCTTTTCATTATGGAAGGAAGTTTGTTGTTGAGATTTTGTTACTCCAATGGATGATAGACTTGTCATTATGGAAGGTAGTTCTTTGTTGAGATTTTGTTTGTCCAATGGATGGTAGCCTTGTCATTATGGAAGGTAGTTCGTTATTGAGATTTTGTTACTCCAATGGATGGTAGACTTGTCATTATGGAAGGTAGTTCTTTGTTGAGATTTTGTTACACTAATGGATGGTATCCTAGTCATTACGGAAGGTAGTTCGTTTTTGAGATTTTGTTACTCCAATAAATGGTAGCCTTGTCTCTATGGAAGGTAGTTCGTTGTTTATATTTTGTTACTTTAATGGATGGTAGCCTTGTCATTATGGAAGGTAGTTCGTTTTTGAGATTTTGTTTCTCCAATGGATGGTAGCCTTGTCGATATGGAAGGTAGTTGGTTGTTGATATTTTGTTACTCCAATGGATGGTAGCCTTTTCATTATGGAACGAAGTTTGTTATTGAGATTTTGTTACTCCAATGGATGGTAGACTTGTCATTATGATAGTTCATTGTTGAGATTTTGATAATCCAATGGATGGTAGCCTTGTCATTATGGAAGGTAGTTCATTGTTGAGATTTTGTTACTCCAATAGATGGTAGCCTTGTCATTATGGAAGGTAGTTCTTTGTTGAGATTTTGTTTCTCCAATGGATGGTAGCCTTGTCATTATGGAAGGTAGTTCGTTCTTGAGATTTTGTTACTCCAATGGATGGTAGACTTGTCATTATGGAAGGTAGTTCTTTGTTGAGATTTTGTTACACTAATGGATGGTATCCTAGTCATTACGGAAGGTAGTTAGTTTTTGAGATTTTTTTACTCCAATAAATGGTAGCCTTGTCATTATGGAAGGTAGTTCGTTGTTGATATTTTGTTATTTTTATGGATGGTAGCCTTGTCATTATGGAAGGTAGTTCGTTGTTGATATTTTGTTACTCCAATGGATGGTAGCCTTTTCATTATGGAACGAAGTTTGTTATTGAGATTTTGTTACTCCAATGGATGGTAGACTTGTCATTATGGAAGTTCATTGTTGAGATTTTGATAATCCAATGGATGGTAGCCTTGTCATTAAGGAAGGTAGTTCATTGTTGAGATTTTGTTACTCCAATAGATGGTAGCCTTGTCATTATGGAAGGTAGTTCTTTGTTGAGATTTTGTTTCTCCAATGGATGTCAGACTTGTCATTATGGAAGGTAGTTCGTTCTTCAGATTTTGTTACTCTAATGGTATCCTTGTCATTATGGAAGGTAGTTCGTTGTTGATATTTTGTTACTCCAACGGATGGTAGCCTTTTCATTATGGAAGGAAGTTTGTTATAGATATTTTGTTCCTCCAATTGATGGTAGCCTTGTCATTATGGAAGGAAGTAAATTGTTGAGATTTTGTTACTCCAATAGATGGTAGCCTTGTCATTATGTAAGGTAGTTCTTTATTGAAATTTTGTTACTCCAATGGATGGTAGCCTTGTCATTACGGAAGGTAGTTCGTTGTTGAGATTTTGTTACTCCAATGAATGGTAGACTTGTCATTATGGAAGGTAGTTCGTTGTTGAGATTTTGTTACACTAATGGATGGTATCCTTGTCATTACGGAAGGTAGTTCGTTGTTGAGATTTTGTTACTCCAATGGATGTAGACTTGTCATTATGGAAGGTAGTTCATGGTTGAGATTTTGTTTCTCTAATGGATGGTAGCCTTATCATTATGGAAGGTAGTTTGTTGTTTATATTTATTTACTCCAATTGATGGTAGCCTTTTCATTATGGAAGGTAGTTTGTTGTTGAGATTTTGTTACTCCAATAGATGGTAGCCTTGTCATTATGGAAGGTAGTTCTTTGTTGAGATTTTGTTTCTCCAACGGATGTCAGAATTGTCATTATGGAAGGTAGCTCGTTCTTGAGATTTTGTTACTCTAATGGTATCCTTGTTATTACGGAAGGTAGTTCGTTGTTGATATTTTGTTACTTCAATGGATGGTAGCCTTTTCATTATGGAAGGAAGTTTGTTGTTGAGATTTTGTTACTCCAATGGATGGTACACTTGTCATTATGGAAGGTAGTTAATTGTTGAGATTTTGTTACTCCAATAGATGGTAGCCTTGTCATTATGGAAGGAAGTAAATTGTTGAGATTTTGTTACTCCAATAGATGGTAGCCTTGTCATTATGTAAGGTAGTTCTTTGTTGAAATTTTGTTACTCCAATGGATGGTAGCCTTGTCATTACGGAAGGTAGTTCGTTGTTGAGATTTTGTTACTCCAATGGATGGTAGACTTGTCATTATGGAAGGTAGTTCTTTGTTGAGATTTTGTTACACTAATGGATTGTATCCTAGTCATTACGGAAGGTAGTTCGTTTTTGAGATTTTCTTACTCCAATAAATGGTAGCCTTGTCATTATGGAAGGTAGTTCGTTGTTGATATTTTGTTACTTCAATGGATGGTAGCCTTGTCATTATGGAAGGTAGTTCGATTTTGAGATTTTGTTTCTCCAATAGATGGTAGCCTTGTCGATATGGAAGGTAGTTCGTTGTTGATATTTTGTTACTCCAATGGATGGTAGCCTTTTCATTATGGATTGAAGTTGGTTATTGAGATTTTGTTACTCCAATGGATGGTAGACTTGTCATTATGGAAGTTCATTGTTGAGATTTTGATAATCCAATGGATGGTAGCCTTGTCATTATGGAAGGTAGTTCATTGTTGAGATTTTGTTACTCCAATAGATGGTAGCCTTGTCATTATGGAAGGTAGTTCTTTGTTGAGATTTTGTTTCTCCAATGGATGTCAGACTTGTCATTATGGAAGGTAGTTCGTTCTTGAGATTTTGTTACTCTAATGGTATCCTTGTCATTATGGAAGGTAGTTCGTTGTTGATATTTTGTTACTCCAACGGATGGTAGCCTTTTCATTATGGAAGGAAGTTTGTTGTTGATATTTTGTTACTCCAATAGATGGTAGCCTTGTCATTATGGAAGGAAGTAAATTGTTGAGATTTTGTTACTCCAATAGATGGTAGCCTTGTCATTATGTAAGGTAGTTCTTTGTTGAAATTTTGTTACTCCAATGGATGGTAGCCTTGTCATTACAGAAGGTAGTTCGTTGTTGAGATTTTGTTACTCCAATGGATGGTAGACTTGTCATTATGGAAGGTAGTTCATTGTTGAGATTTTGTTTCTCCAATGGATGGTAGCCTTATCATTATGGAAGGTAGTTTGTTGTTGATATTTATTTACTCCAATGGATGATAGCCTTTTCATTATGGAAGGAAGTTTGTTGTTGAGATTTTGTTACTCCAATGGATGATAGACTTGTCATTATGGAAGGTAGTTCTTTGTTGAGATTTTGTTTGTCCAATGGATGGTAGCCTTGTCATTATGGAAGGTAGTTCGTTGTTGAGATTTTGTTACTCCAATGGATGGTAGACTTGTTATTATGGAAGGTAGTTCTTTGTTGAGATTTTGTTACACTAATGGATGGTATCCTAGTCATTACGGAAGGTAGTTCGTTTTTGAGATTTTGTTACTCCAATAAATGGTAGCCTTGTCTCTATGGAAGGTAGTTCGTTGTTGATATTTTGTTACTTTAATGGATGGTAGCCTTGTCATTATGGAAGGTAGTTCGTTTTTGAGATTTTGTTTCTCCAATGGATGGTAGCCTTGTCGATATGGAAGGTAGTTCGTTGTTGATATTTTGTTACTCCAATGGATGGTAGCCTTTTCATTATGGAACGAAGTTTGTTATTGAGATTTTGTTACTCCAATGGATGGTAGACTTGTCATTATTAAAGTTCATTGTTGAGATTTTGATAATCCAATGGATGGTAGCCTTGTCATTATGGAAGGTAGTTCGTTGTTGAGATTTTGTTACTCCAATAGATGGTAGCCTTGTCATTATGGAAGGTAGTTCTTTGTTGAGATTTTGTTTCTCCAATGGATGGTAGCCTTGTCATTATGGAAGGTAGTTTGTTGTTGAGATTTTGTTACTCCAATGGATGGTAGACTTGTCATTATGGAAGGTAGTTCTTTGTTGAGATTTTGTTACACTAATGGATGGTATCCTAGTCATTACGGAAGGTAGTTAGTTTTTGAGATTTTTTTACTCCAATAAATGGTAGCCTTGTCATTATGGAAGGTAGTTCGTTGTTGATATTTTGTTATTTTAATGGATGGTAGCCTTGTCATTATGGAAGGTAGTTCGTTTTTGAGATTTTGTTTCTCCAATGGATGGTAGCCTTGTCGATATGGAAGGTAGTTCGTTGTTGATATTTTGTTACTCCAATGGATGGTAGCCTTTTCATTATGGAATGAAGTTTGTTATTGAGTTTTTGTTACTCCAATGGATGGTAGACTTGTCATTATGGAAGTTCATTGTTGAGATGTTGATAATCCAATGGATGGTAGCCTTGTCATTATGGAAGGTAGTTCATTGTTGATATTTTGTTACTCCAATAGATGGTAGCCTTGTAATTATGGAAGGTAGTTCTTTGTTGAGATTTTGTTTCTCCAATGGATGTCAGACTTGTTATTATGGAAGGTAGTTCATTCTTGAGATTTTGTTACTCTAATGGTATCCTTGTTATTACGGAAGGTAGTTCGTTGTTGATATTTTGTTACTTCAATGGATGGTAGCCTTTTCATTATGGAAGGAAGTTTGTTGTTGAGATTTTGTTACTCCAAAGGATGGTACACTTGTCATTATGGAAGGTAGTTAATTGTTGAGATTTTGTTACTCCAATAGATGGTAGCCTTGTCATTATGGAAGGAAGTAAATTGTTGAGATTTTGTTACTCCAATAGATGGTAGCCTTGTCATTATGTAAGGTAGTTCTTTGTTGAAATTTTGTTACTCCAATGAATGGTAGCCTTGTCATTACGGAAGGTAGTTCGTTGTTGAGATTTTGTTACTCCAATGGATGGTAGACTTGTCATTATGGAAGGTAGTTCATTGTTGAGATTTTGTTTCTCCAATGGAGGGTAGCCTTATCATTATGGAAGGTAGTTTGTTGTTGATATTTATTTACTCCAATGGATGATAGCCTTTTCATTATGGAAGGAAGTTTGTTGTTGAGATTTTGTTACTCCAATGGATGATAGACTTGTCATTATGTAAGGTAGGTCTTTGTTGAGATTTTGTTTGTCCAATGGATGGTAGCCTTGTCATTATGGAAGGTAGTTCGTTGTTGAGATTTTGTTACTCCAATGGATGGTAGACTTGTCATTATGGAAGGTAGTTCTTTGTTGAGATTTTGTTACACTAATGGATGGTATCCTAGTCATTACGGAAGGTAGTTCGTTTTTGAGATTTTCTTACTCCAATAAATGGTAGCCTTGTCATTATGGAAGGTAGTTCGTTGTTGATATTTTGTTACTTTAATGGATGGTAGCCTTGTCATTATGGAAGGTAGTTCGTTTTTGAGATTTTGTTTCTCCAATGGATGGTAGCCTTGTCGATATGGAAGGTAGTTCGTTGTTGATATTTTGTTACTCCAATGGATGGTAGCCTTTTCATTATGGAACGCAGTTTGTTATTGAGATTTTGTTACTCCAATGGATGGTAGACTTGTCATTATGGAAGTTCATTGTTGAGATTTTGATAATCCAATGGATGGTAGCCTTGTCATTAAGGAAGGTAGTTCATTGTTGAGATTTTGTTACTCCAATAGATGGTAGCCTTGTCATTATGGAAGGTAGTTCTTTGTTGACATTTTGTTTCTCCAATGGATGTCAGACTTGTCATTATGGAAGGTAGTTCGTTCTTCAGATTTTGTTACTCTAATGGTATCCTTGTCATTATGGAAGGTAGTTCGTTGTTGATATTTTGTTACTCCAACGGATGGTAGCCTTTTCATTATGGAAGGAAGTTTGTTGTTGATATTTTGTTACTCCAATTGATGGTACCCTTGTCATTATGGAAGGAAGTAAATTGTTGAGATTTTGTTACTCCAATAGATGGTAGCCTTGTCATTATGTAAGGCAGTTCTTTGTTGAAATTTTGTTACTCCAATGGATGGTAGCCTTGTCATTACAGAAGGTAGTTCGTTGTTGAGATTTTGTTACTCCAATGAATGGTAGACTTGTCATTATGGAAGGTAGTTCGTTGTTGAGATTTTGTTACACTAATGGATGGTATCCTTGTCATTACGGAAGGTAGTTCGTTGTTGAGATTTTGTTACTCCAATGGATGTAGACTTGTCATTATGGAAGGTAGTTCATGGTTGAGATTTTGTTTCTCCAATGGATGGTAGCCTTATCATTATGGAAGGTAGTTTGTTGTTTATATTTATTTACTCCAATGGATGGTAGCCTTTTCATTATGGAAGGTAGTTTGTTGTTGAGATTTTGTTACTCCAATAGATGGTAGCCTTGTCTTTATGGAAGGTAGTTCTTTGTTGAGATTTTGTTTCTCCAACGGATGTCAGAATTGTCATTATGGAAGGTAGCTCGTTCTTGAGATTTTGTTACTCTAATGGTATCCTTGTTATTACGGAAGGTAGTTCGTTGTTGATATTTTGTTACTTCAATGGATGGTAGCCTTTTCATTATGGAAGGAAGTTTGTTGTTGAGATTTTGTTACTCCAATGGATGGTACACTTGTCATTATGGAAGGTAGTTAATTGTTGAGATTTTGTTACTCCAATAGATGGTAGCCTTGTCATTATGGAAGGAAATAAATTGTTGAGATTTTGTTACTCCAATAGATGGTAGCCTTGTCATTATGTAAGGTAGTTCTTTGTTGAAATTTTGTTACTCCAATGGATGGTAGCCTTGTCATTACGGAAGGTAGTTCATTGTTGAGATTTTGTAACTCCAATGGATGGTAGACTTGTCATTATGGAAGGTAGTTCATTGTTGAGATTTTGTTTCTCCAACGGATGGTAGCCTTATCATTATGGAAGGTAGTTTGTTGTTGATATTTTGTTACTCCAATTGATGGTAGCCTTGTCATTATGGAAGGAAGTAAATTGTTGAGATTTTGTTACTCCAATAGATGGTAGCCTTGTCATTATGTAAGGTAGTTCTTTGTTGAAATTTTGTTACTCCAATGGATGGTAGCCTTGTCATTACAGAAGGTAGTTTGTTGTTGAGATTTTGTTACTCCAATGAATGGTAGACTTGTCATTATGGAAGGTAGTTCGTTGTTGAGATTTTGTTACACTAATGGATGGTATCCTTGTCATTACGGAAGGTAGTTCGTTGTTGAGATTTTGTTACTCCAATGGATGTAGACTTGTCATTATGGAAGGTAGTTCATGGTTGAGATTTTGTTTCTCCAATGGATGGTAGCCTTATCATTATGGAAGGTAGTTTGTTGTTTATATTTATTTACTCCAATGGATGGTAGCCTTTTCATTATGGAAGGTAGTTTGTTGTTGAGATTTTGTTACTCCAATAGATGGTAGCCTTGTCTTTATGGAAGGTAGTTCTTTGTTGAGATTTTGTTTCTCCAACGGATGTCAGAATTGTCATTATGGAAGGTAGCTCGTTCTTGAGATTTTGTTACTCTAATGGTATCCTTGTTATTACGAAAGGTAGTTCGTTGTTGATATTTTGTTACTTCAATGGATGGTAGCCTTTTCATTATGGAAGGAAGTTTGTTGTTGAGATTTTGTTACTCCAATGGATGGTACACTTGTCATTATGGAAGGTAGTTAATTGTTGAGATTTTGTTACTCCAATAGATGGTAGCCTTGTCATTATGGAAGGAAATAAATTGTTGAGATTTTGTTACTCCAATAGATGGTAGCCTTGTCATTATGTAAGGTAGTTCTTTGTTGAAATTTTGTTACTCCAATGGATGGTAGCCTTGTCATTACGGAAGGTAGTTCGTTGTTGAGATTTTGTAACTCCAATGGATGGTAGACTTGTCATTATGGAAGGTAGTTCATTGTTGAGATTTTGTTTCTCCAACGGATGGTAGCCTTATCATTATGGAAGGTAGTTTGTTGTTGATATTTATTTACTCCAATGGATGATAGCCTTTTCATTATGGAAAGAAGTTTGTTGTTGAGATTTTGTTACTCCAATGGATGATAGACTTGTCATTATGGAAGGTAGTTCTTTGTTGAGATTTTGTTTGTCCAATGGATGGTAGCCTTGTCATTATGGAAGGTAGTTCGTTGTTGAGATTTTGTTACTCCAATGTATGGTAGACTTGTCATTATGGAAGGTAGTTCTTTGTTGAGATTTTGTTACACTAATGGATGGTATCCTAGTCATTACGGAAGGTAGTTCGTTTTTGAGATTTTGTTACTCCAATAAATGGTAGCCTTGTCTCTATAGAAGGTAGTTCGTTGTTGATATTTTGTTACTTTAATGGATGGTAACCTTGTCATTATGGAAGGTAGTTCGTTTTTGAGATTTTGTTTCTCCAATGGATGGTAGCCTTGTCGATATGGAAGGTAGTTCGTTGTTGATATTTTGTTACTCCAATGGATGGTAGCCTTTTCATTATGGAACGGAGTTTGTTATTGAGATTTTGTTACTCCAATGGATGGTAGACTTGTCATTATGGAAGTTCATTGTTGAGATTTTGATAATCCAATGGATGGTAGCCTTGTCATTATGGAAGGTAGTTCATTGTTGAGATTTTGTTACTCGAATATATGGTAGCCTTGTCATTATGGAAGGTAGTTCTTTGTTGAGATTTTGTTTCTCCAATGGATGTCAGACTTGTGATTATGGAAGGTAGTTTGTTCTTGAGATTTTGTTACTCTAATGGTATCCTTGTCATTATGGAAGGTAGTTCGTTGTTGATATTTTGTTACTCCAACGGATGGTAGCCTTTTCATTATGGAAGGAAGTTTGTTGTTGATATTTTGTTACTCCAATTGATGGTAGCCTTGTCATTATGGAAGGAAGTAAATTGTTGAGATTTTGTTACTCCAATAGATGGTAGCCTTGTCATTATGTAAGGTAGTTCTTTGTTGAAATTTTGTTACTCCAATGGATGGTAGCCTTGTCATTACGGAAGGTAGTTCGTTGTTGAGATTTTGTTACTCCAATGAATGGTAGACTTGTCATTATGGAAGGTAGTTCGTTGTTGAGATTTTGTTACACTAATGGATGGTATCCTTGTCATTACGGAAGGTAGTTCGTTGTTGAGATTATGTTACTCCAATGGATGTAGACTTGTCATTATGGAAGGTAGTTCATGGTTGAGATTTTGTTTCTCCAATGGATGGTAGCCTTTTCATTATGGAAGGTAGTTTGTTGTTGAGATTTTATTACTCCAATAGATTGTAGCCTTGTCATTATGGAAGGTAGTTCTTTGTTGAGATTTTGTTTCTCCAACGGATGTCAGAATTGTCATTATGGAAGGTAGCTCGTTCTTGAGATTTTGTTACTCTAATGGTATCCTTGTTATTATGGAAGGTAGTTCGTTGTTGATATTTTGTTACTTCAATGGATGGTAGCCTTTTCATTATGGAAGGAAGTTTGTTGTTGAGATTTTGTTACTCCAATGGATGGTACACTTGTCATTATGGAAGGTAGTTAATTGTTGAGATTTTGTTACTCCAATAGATGGTAGCCTTGTCATTATGGAAGGAAGTAAATTGTTGAGATTTTGTTACTCCAATAGATGGTAGCCTTGTCATTATGTAAGGTAGTTCTTTGTTGAAATTTTGTTACTCCAATGAATGGTAGCCTTGTCATTACGGAAGGTAGTTCGTTGTTGAGATTTTGTTACTCCAATGGATGGTAGACTTGTCATTATGGAAGGTAGTTCATTGTTGAGATTTTGTTTCTCTAACGGATGGTAGCCTTATCATTATGGAAGGTAGTTTGTTGTTGATATTTATTTACTCCAATGGATGATAGCCTTTTCATTATGGAAGGAAGTTTGTTGTTGAGATTTTGTTACTCCAATGGATGATAGACTTGTCATTATGGAAGGTAGTTCTTTGTTGAGATTTTGTTTGTCCAATGGATGGTAGCCTTGTCATTATGGAAGGTAGTTCGTTGTTGAGATTTTGTTACTCCAATGGATGGTAGACTTGTCATTATGGAAGGTAGTTCTTTGTTGAGATTTTGTTACACTAATGGATGGTATCCTAGTCATTACGGAAGGTAGTTCGTTTTTGAGATTTTGTTACTCCAATAAATGGTAGCCTTGTCTCTATAGAAGGTAGTTCGTTGTTGATATTTTGTTACTTTAATGGATGGTAACCTTGTCATTATGGAAGGTAGTTCGTTTTTGAGATTTTGTTTCTCCAATGGATGGTAGCCTTGTCGATATGGAAGGTAGTTCGTTGTTGATATTTTGTTACTCCAATGGATGGTAGCCTTTTCATTATGGAACGGAGTTTGTTATTGAGATTTTGTTACTCCAATGGATGGTAGACTTGTCATTATGGAAGTTCATTGTTGAGATTTTGATAATCCAATGGATGGTAGCCTTGTCATTATGGAAGGTAGTTCATTGTTGAGATTTTGTTACTCGAATATATGGTAGCCTTGTCATTACGGAAGGTAGTTCTTTGTTGAGATTTTGTTTCTCCAATGGATGTCAGACTTGTGATTATGGAAGGTAGTTTGTTCTTGAGATTTTGTTACTCTAATGGTATCCTTGTCATTATGGAAGGTAGTTCGTTGTTGATATTTTGTTACTCCAACGGATGGTAGCCTTTTCATTATGGAAGGAAGTTTGTTGTTGATATTTTGTTACTCCAATTGATGATAGCCTTGTCATTATGGAAGGAAGTAAATTGTTGAGATTTTGTTACTCCAATAGATGGTAGCCTTGTCATTATGTAAGGTAGTTCTTTGTTGAAATTTTGTTACTCCAATGGATGGTAGCCTTGTCATTACGGAAGGTAGTTCGTTGTTGAGATTTTGTTACTCCAATGAATGGTAGACTTGTCATTATGGAAGGTAGTTCGTTGTTGAGATTTTGTTACACTAATGGATGGTATCCTTGTCATTACGGAAGGTAGTTCGTTGTTGAGATTATGTTACTCCAATGGATGTAGACTTGTCATTATGGAAGGTAGTTCATGGTTGAGATTTTGTTTCTCCAATGGATGGTAGCCTTTTCATTATGGAAGGTAGTTTGTTGTTGAGATTTTATTACTCCAATAGATTGTAGCCTTGTCATTATGGAAGGTAGTTCTTTGTTGAGATTTTGTTTCTCCAACGGATGTCAGAATTGTCATTATGGAAGGTAGCTCGTTCTTGAGATTTTGTTACTCTAATGGTATCCTTGTTATTATGGAAGGTAGTTCGTTGTTGATATTTTGTTACTTCAATGGATGGTAGCCTTTTCATTATGGAAGGAAGTTTGTTGTTGAGATTTTGTTACTCCAATGGATGGTACACTTGTCATTATGGAAGGTAGTTAATTGTTGAGATTTTGTTACTCCAATAGATGGTAGCCTTGTCATTATGGAAGGAAGTAAATTGTTGAGATTTTGTTACTCCAATAGATGGTAGCCTTGTCATTATGTAAGGTAGTTCTTTGTTGAAATTTTGTTACTCCAATGAATGGTAGCCTTGTCATTACGGAAGGTAGTTCGTTGTTGAGATTTTGTTACTCCAATGGATGGTAGACTTGTCATTATGGAAGGTAGTTCATTGTTGAGATTTTGTTTCTCCAACGGATGGTAGCCTTATCATTATGGAAGGTAGTTTGTTGTTGATATTTATTTACTCCAATGGATGATAGCCTTTTCATTATGGAAGGAAGTTTGTTGTTGAGATTTTGTTACTCCAATGGATGATAGACTTGTCATTATGGAAGGTAGTTCTTTGTTGAGATTTTGTTTGTCCAATGGATGGTAGCCTTGTCATTATGGAAGGTAGTTCGTTGTTGAGATTTTGTTACTCCAATGGATGGTAGACTTGTCATTATGGAAGGTAGTTCTTTGTTGAGATTTTGTTACACTAATGGATGGTATCCTAGTCATTACGGAAGGTAGTTCGTTTTTGAGATTTTGTTACTCCAATAAATGGTAGCCTTGTCTCTATAGAAGGTAGTTCGTTGTTGATATTTTGTTACTTTAATGGATGGTAACCTTGTCATTATGGAAGGTAGTTCGTTTTTGAGATTTTGTTTCTCCAATGGATGGTAGCCTTGTCGATATGGAAGGTAGTTCGTTGTTGATATTTTGTTACTCCAATGGATGGTAGCCTTTTCATTATGGAACGAAGTTTGTTATTGAGATTTTGTTACTCCAATGGATGGTAGACTTGTCATTATGGAAGTTCATTGTTGAGATTTTGATAATCCAATGGATGGTAGCCTTGTCATTATGGAAGGTAGTTCATTGTTGAGATTTTGTTACTCGAATATATGGTAGCCTTGTCATTACGGAAGGTAGTTCTTTGTTGAGATTTTGTTTCTCCAATGGATGTCAGACTTGTGATTATGGAAGGTAGTTTGTTCTTGAGATTTTGTTACTCTAATGGTATCCTTGTCATTATGGAAGGTAGTTCGTTGTTGATATTTTGTTACTCCAACGGATGGTAGCCTTTTCATTATGGAAGGAAGTTTGTTGTTGATATTTTGTTACTCCAATTGATGATAGCCTTGTCATTATGGAAGGAAGTAAATTGTTGAGATTTTGTTACTCCAATAGATGGTAGCCTTGTCATTATGTAAGGTAGTTCTTTGTTGAAATTTTGTTACTCCAATGGATGGTAGCCTTGTCATTACAGAAGGTAGTTCGTTGTTGAGATTTTGTTACTCCAATGAATGGTAGACTTGTCATTATGGAAGGTAGTTCGTTGTTGAGATTTTGTTACACTAATGGATGGTATCCTTGTCATTACGGAAGGTAGTTCGTTGTTGAGATTATGTTACTCCAATGGATGTAGACTTGTCATTATGGAAGGTAGTTCATGGTTGAGATTTTGTTTCTCCAATGGATGGTAGCCTTTTCATTATGGAAGGTAGTTTGTTGTTGAGATTTTGTTACTCCAATAGATTGTAGCCTTGTCATTATGGAAGGTAGTTCTTTGTTGAGATTTTGTTTCTCCAACGGATGTCAGAATTGTCATTATGGAAGGTAGCTCGTTCTTGAGATTTTGTTACTCTAATGGTATCCTTGTTATTATGGAAGGTAGTTCGTTGTTGATATTTTGTTACTTCAATGGATGGTAGCCTTTTCATTATGGAAGGAAGTTTGTTGTTGAGATTTTGTTACTCCAATGGATGGTACACTTGTCATTATGGAAGGTAGTTAATTGTTGAGATTTTGTTACTCCAATAGATGGTAGCCTTGTCATTATGGAAGGAAGTAAATTGTTGAGATTTTGTTACTCCAATAGATGGTAGCCTTGTCATTATGTAAGGTAGTTCTTTGTTGAAATTTTGTTACTCCAATGAATGGTAGCCTTGTCATTACGGAAGGTAGTTCGTTGTTGAGATTTTGTTACTCCAATGGATGGTAGACTTGTCATTATGGAAGGTAGTTCATTGTTGAGATTTTGTTTCTCCAACGGATGGTAGCCTTATCATTATGGAAGGTAGTTTGTTGTTGATATTTATTTACTCCAATGGATGATAGCCTTTTCATTATGGAAGGAAGTTTGTTGTTGAGATTTTGTTACTCCAATGGATGATAGACTTGTCATTATGGAAGGTAGTTCTTTGTTGAGATTTTGTTTGTCCAATGGATGGTAGCCTTGTCATTATGGAAGGTAGTTCGTTGTTGAGATTTTGTTACTCCAATGGATGGTAGACTTGTCATTATGGAAGGTAGTTCTTTGTTGAGATTTTGTTACACTAATGGATGGTATCCTAGTCATTACGGAAGGTAGTTCGTTTTTGAGATTTTGTTACTCCAATAAATGGTAGCCTTGTCTCTATAGAAGGTAGTTCGTTGTTGATATTTTGTTACTTTAATGGATGGTAACCTTGTCATTAAGGAAGGTAGTTCGTTTTTGAGATTTTGTTTCTCCAATGGATGGTAGCCTTGTCGATATGGAAGGTAGTTCGTTGTTGATATTTTGTTACTCCAATGGATGGTAGCCTTTTCATTATGGAACGAAGTTTGTTATTGAGATTTTGTTACTCCAATGGATGGTAGACTTGTCATTATGGAAGTTCATTGTTGAGATTTTGATAATCCAATGGATGGTAGCCTTGTCATTATGGAAGGTAGTTCATTGTTGAGATTTTGTTACTCGAATATATGGTAGCCTTGTCATTACGGAAGGTAGTTCTTTGTTGAGATTTTGTTTCTCCAATGGATGTCAGACTTGTGATTATGGAAGGTAGTTTGTTCTTGAGATTTTGTTACTCTAATGGTATCCTTGTCATTATGGAAGGTAGTTCGTTGTTGATATTTTGTTACTCCAACGGATGGTAGCCTTTTCATTATGGAAGGAAGTTTGTTGTTGATATTTTGTTACTCCAATTGATGATAGCCTTGTCATTATGGAAGGAAGTAAATTGTTGAGATTTTGTTACTCCAATAGATGGTAGCCTTGTCATTATGTAAGGTAGTTCTTTGTTGAAATTTTGTTACTCCAATGGATGGTAGCCTTGTCATTACAGAAGGTAGTTCGTTGTTGAGATTTTGTTACTCCAATGAATGGTAGACTTGTCATTATGGAAGGTAGTTCGTTGTTGAGATTTTGTTACACTAATGGATGGTATCCTTGTCATTACGGAAGGTAGTTCGTTGTTGAGATTATGTTACTCCAATGGATGTAGACTTGTCATTATGGAAGGTAGTTCATGGTTGAGATTTTGTTTCTCCAATGGATGGTAGCCTTTTCATTATGGAAGGTAGTTTGTTGTTGAGATTTTGTTACTCCAATAGATTGTAGCCTTGTCATTATGGAAGGTAGTTCTTTGTTGAGATTTTGTTTCTCCAACGGATGTCAGAATTGTCATTATGGAAGGTAGCTCGTTCTTGAGATTTTGTTACTCTAATGGTATCCTTGTTATTATGGAAGGTAGTTCGTTGTTGATATTTTGTTACTTCAATGGATGGTAGCCTTTTCATTATGGAAGGAAGTTTGTTGTTGAGATTTTGTTACTCCAATGGATGGTACACTTGTCATTATGGAAGGTAGTTAATTGTTGAGATTTTGTTACTCCAATAGATGGTAGCCTTGTCATTATGGAAGGAAGTAAATTGTTGAGATTTTGTTACTCCAATAGATGGTAGCCTTGTCATTATGTAAGGTAGTTCTTTGTTGAAATTTTGTTACTCCAATGAATGGTAGCCTTGTCATTACGGAAGGTAGTTCGTTGTTGAGATTTTGTTACTCCAATGGATGGTAGACTTGTCATTATGGAAGGTAGTTCATTGTTGAGATTTTGTTTCTCCAACGGATGGTAGCCTTATCATTATGGAAGGTAGTTTGTTGTTGATATTTATTTACTCCAATGGATGATAGCCTTTTCATTATGGAAGGAAGTTTGTTGTTGAGATTTTGTTACTCCAATGGATGATAGACTTGTCATTATGGAAGGTAGTTCTTTGTTGAGATTTTGTTTGTCCAATGGATGGTAGCCTTGTCATTATGGAAGGTAGTTCGTTGTTGAGATTTTGTTACTCCAATGGATGGTAGACTTGTCATTATGGAAGGTAGTTCTTTGTTGAGATTTTGTTACACTAATGGATGGTATCCTAGTCATTACGGAAGGTAGTTCGTTTTTGAGATTTTGTTACTCCAATAAATGGTAGCCTTGTCTCTATAGAAGGTAGTTCGTTGTTGATATTTTGTTACTTTAATGGATGGTAACCTTGTCATTAAGGAAGGTAGTTCGTTTTTGAGATTTTGTTTCTCCAATGGATGGTAGCCTTGTCGATATGGAAGGTAGTTCGTTGTTGATATTTTGTTACTCCAATGGATGGTAGCCTTTTCATTATGGAACGAAGTTTGTTATTGAGATTTTGTTACTCCAATGGATGGTAGACTTGTCATTATGGAAGTTCATTGTTGAGATTTTGATAATCCAATGGATGGTAGCCTTGTCATTATGGAAGGTAGTTCATTGTTGAGATTTTGTTACTCGAATATATGGTAGCCTTGTCATTACGGAAGGTAGTTCTTTGTTGAGATTTTGTTTCTCCAATGGATGTCAGACTTGTGATTATGGAAGGTAGTTTGTTCTTGAGATTTTGTTACTCTAATGGTATCCTTGTCATTATGGAAGGTAGTTCGTTGTTGATATTTTGTTACTCCAACGGATGGTAGCCTTTTCATTATGGAAGGAAGTTTGTTGTTGATATTTTGTTACTCCAATTGATGATAGCCTTGTCATTATGGAAGGAAGTAAATTGTTGAGATTTTGTTACTCCAATAGATGGTAGCCTTGTCATTATGTAAGGTAGTTCTTTGTTGAAATTTTGTTACTCCAATGGATGGTAGCCTTGTCATTACAGAAGGTAGTTCGTTGTTGAGATTTTGTTACTCCAATGAATGGTAGACTTGTCATTATGGAAGGTAGTTCGTTGTTGAGATTTTGTTACACTAATGGATGGTATCCTTGTCATTACGGAAGGTAGTTCGTTGTTGAGATTATGTTACTCCAATGGATGTAGACTTGTCATTATGGAAGGTAGTTCATGGTTGAGATTTTGTTTCTCCAATGGATGGTAGCCTTTTCATTATGGAAGGTAGTTTGTTGTTGAGATTTTGTTACTCCAATAGATGGTAGCCTTGTCATTATGGAAGGTAGTTCTTTGTTGAGATTTTGTTTCTCCAACGGATGTCAGAATTGTCATTATGGAAGGTAGCTCGTTCTTGAGATTTTGTTACTCTAATGGTATCCTTGTTATTACGGAAGGTAGTTCGTTGTTGATATTTTGTTACTTCAATGGATGGTAGCCTTTTCATTATGGAAGGAAGTTTGTTGTTGAGATTTTGTTACTCCAATGGATGGTACACTTGTCATTATGGAAGGTAGTTAATTGTTGAGATTTTGTTACTCCAATAGATGGTAGCCTTGTCATTATGGAAGGAAGTAAATTGTTGAGATTTTGTTACTCCAATAGATGGTAGCCTTGTCATTATGTAAGGTAGTTCTTTGTTGAAATTTTGTTACTCCAAAGGATGGTAGCCTTGTCATTACGGAAGGTAGTTCGTTGTTGAGATTTTGTTACTCCAATGGATGGTAGACTTGTCATTATGGAAGGTAGTTCATTGTTGAGATTTTGTTTCTCCAACGGATGGTAGCCTTATCGTTATGGAAGGTAGTTTGTTGTTGATATTTATTTACTCCAATGGATGATATCCTTTTCATTATGGAAGGAAGTTTGTTGTTGAGATTTTGTTACTCTAATGGATGATAGACTTGTCATTATGGAAGGTAGTTCTTTGTTGAGATTTTGTTTGTCCATTGGATGGTAGCCTTGTCATTATGGAAGGTAGTTCGTTGTTGAGATTTTGTTACTCCAATGGATGGTAGACTTGTCATTATGGAAGGTAGTTCTTTGTTGAGATATTGTTACACTAATGGATGGTATCCTAGTCATTACGGAAGGTAGTTCGTTTTTGAGATTTTCTTACTCCAATAAATGGTAGCCTTGTCTCTATAGAAGGTAGTTCGTTGTTGATATTTTGTTACTTTAATGGATGGTAACCTTGTCATTATGGAAGGTAGTTCGTTTTTGAGATTTTGTTTCTCCAATGGATGGTAGCCTTGTCGATATGGAAGGTTGTTCGTTGTTGATATTTTGTTACTCCAATGGATGGTAGCCTTTTCATTATGGAACGAAGTTTGTTATTGAGATTTTGTTACTCCAATGGATGGTAGACTTGTCATTATGATAGTTCATTGTTGAGATTTTGATAATCCAATGGATGGTAGCCTTGTCATTATGGAAGGTAGTTCATTGTTGAGATTTTGTTACTCCAATAGATGGTAGCCTTGTGATTATGGAGGGTAGTTCTTTGTTGAGATTTTGTTTCTCCAATGGATGGTAGCCTTGTCATTATGGAAGGTAGTTCGTTGTTGAGATTTTGTTACTCCAATGGATTGTAGACTTGTCATTATGGAAGGTAGTTCTTTGTTGTGATTTTGTTACACTAATGGATGGTATCCTAGTCATTACGGAAGGTAGTTCGTTTTTGAGATTTTTTTACTCCAATAAATGGTAGCCTTGTCATTATGGAAGGTAGTTCGTTGTTGATATTTTGTTATTTTAATGGATGGTAGCCTTGTCATTATGGAAGGTAGTTCTTTGTTGAGATTTTGTTTCTCCAATGGATGTCAGACTTGTCATTATGGAAGGTAGTTTGTTCTTGAGATTTTGTTACTCTAATGGTATCCTTGTCATTATGGAAGGTAGTTCGTTGTTTATATTTTGTTACTCCAACGGATGGTAGCCTTTTCATTATGGAAGGAAGTTTGTTGTCGATATTTTGTTACTCCAATTGATGGTAGCCTTGTCATTATGGAAGGAAGTAAATTGTTGAGATTTTGTTACTCCAATAGATGGTAGCCTTGTCATTATGTAAGGTAGTTCTTTGTTGAAATTTTGTTACTCCAATGAATGGTAGCCTTGTCATTACTGAAGGTAGTTCGTTGTTGAGATTTTGTTACTCCAATGGATGGTAGACTTGTCATTATGGAAAGTAGTTCATTATTGAGATTTTTTTTCTCCAATGGATGGTACCCTTATCATTATGGAAGGAAGTTTGTTGTTGATATTTATTTACTCCAATGGATGATAGCCTTTTCATTATGGAAGGAAGTTTGTTGTTGAGATTTTGTTACTCCAATGGATGATAGACTTGTCATTATGTAAGGTAGTTCTTTGTTGAGATTTTGTTTGTCCAATGGATGGTATCCTTGTCATTATGGAAGGTAGTTCGTTGTTGAGATTTTGTTACTCCAATGGATGGTAGACTTGTCATTATGGAAGGTAGTTCTTTGTTGAGATTTTGTTACACTAATGGATGGTATCCTAGTCATTACGGAAGGTAGTTCGTTTTTGAGATTTTATTACTCCAATAAATGGTAGCCTTGTCATTATGGAAGGTAGTTCGTTGTTGATATTTTGTTACTTTAATGGATGGTAGCCTTGTCATTATGGAAGGTAGTTCGTTTTTGAGATTTTGTTTCTCCAATGGATGGTAGCCTTGTCGATATGGAAGGTAGTTCGTTGTTGATATTTTTTTACTCCAATGGTTGGTAGCCTTTTCATTATGGAACGAAGTTTGTTATTGAGATTTTGTTACTCCACTGGATGGTAGACTTGTCATTATGGAAGTTCATTGTTGAGATTTTGATAATCCAATGGATGGTAGCCTTGTCATTATGGAAGGTAGTTCATTGTTGAGATTTTGTTACTCCAATAGATGGTAGCCTTGTCATTATGGAAGGTAGTTCTTTGTTGAGATTTTGTTTCTCCAATGGATGGTAGCCTTGTCATTATGGAAGGTAGTTCTTTGTTGTGATTTTGTTACACTAATGGATGGTATCCTAGTCATTACGGAAGGTAGTTCGTTTTTGAGATTTTTTTACTCCAATAAATGGTAGCCTTGTCATTATGGAAGGTAGTTCGTTGTTGATATTTTGTTATTTTAATGGATGGTAGCCTTGTCATTATGGAAGGTAGTTCTTTGTTGAGATTTTGTTTCTCCAATGGATGTCAGACTTGTCATTATGGAAGGTAGTTTGTTCTTGAGATTTTGTTACTCTAATGGTATCCTTGTCATTATGGAAGGTAGTTCGTTGTTGATATTTTGTTACTCCAACGGATGGTAGCCTTTTCATTATGGAAGGAAGTTTGTTGTCGATATTTTGTTACTCCAATTGATGGTAGCCTTGTCATTATGGAAGGAAGTAAATTGTTGAGATTTTGTTACTCCAATAGATGGTAGCCTTGTCATTATGTAAGGTAGTTCTTTGTTGAAATTTTGTTACTCCAATGAATGGTAGCCTTGTCATTACTGAAGGTAGTTCGTTGTTGAGATTTTGTTACTCCAATGGATGGTAGACTTGTCATTATGGAAGGTAGTTCATTATTGAGATTTTGTTTCTCCAATGGATAGTACCCTTATCATTATGGAAGGAAGTTTGTTGTTGATATTTATTTACTCCAATGGATGATAGCCTTTTCATTATGGAAGGAAGTTTGTTGTTGAGATTTTGTTACTCCAATGGATGATAGACTTGTCATTATGTAAGGTAGTTCTTTGTTGAGATTTTGTTTGTCCAATGGATGGTATCCTTGTCATTATGGAAGGTAGTTCGTTGTTGAGATTTTGTTACTCCAATGGATGGTAGACTTGTCATTATGGAAGGTAGTTCTTTGTTGAGATTTTGTTACACTAATGGATGGTATCCTAGTCATTACGGAAGGTAGTTCGTTTTTGAGATTTTATTACTCCAATAAATGGTAGCCTTGTCATTATGGAAGGTAGTTCGTTGTTGATATTTTGTTACTTTAATGGATGGTAGCCTTGTCATTATGGAAGGTAGTTCGTTTTTGAGATTTTGTTTCTCCAATGGATGGTAGCCTTGTCGATATGGAAGGTAGTTCGTTGTTGATATTTTTTTACTCCAATGGTTGGTAGCCTTTTCATTATGGAACGAAGTTTGTTATTGAGATTTTGTTACTCCACTGGATGGTAGACTTGTCATTATGGAAGTTCATTGTTGAGATTTTGATAATCCAATGGATGGTAGCCTTGTCATTATGGAAGGTAGTTCATTGTTGAGATTTTGTTACTCCAATAGATGGTAGCCTTGTCATTATGGAAGGTAGTTCTTTGTTGAGATTTTGTTTCTCCAATGGATGTCAGACTTGTCATTATGGAAGGTAGTTTGTTCTTGAGATTTTGTTACTCTAATGGTATCCTTGTCATTATGGAAGGTAGTTCGTTGTTGATATCTTGTTACTCCAACGGATGGTAGCCTTTTCATTATGGAAGGAAGTTTGTTGTTGATATTTTGTTACCCCAATTGATGGTAGCCTTGTCATTATGGAAGGAAGTTAATTGTTGAGATTTTGTTACTCCAATAGATGGTAGCCTTGTCATTATGTAAGGTAGTTCTTTGTTGAAATTTTGTTACTCTAATGGATGGTAGCCTTGTCATTACGGAAGGTAGTTCGTTGTTGAGATTTTGTTACTCCAATGAATGGTAGACTTGTCATTATGGAAGGTAGTTTGTTGTTGAGATTTTGTTACTCCAATAGATGGTAGCCTTGTCATTATGGAAGGTAGTTCTTTGTTGAGATTTTGTTTCTCCAACGGATGTCAGAATTGTCATTATGGAAGGTAGCTCGTTCTTGAGATTTTGTTACTCTAATGGTATCCTTGTTATTACGGAAGGTAGTTCGTTGTTGATATTTTGTTACTTCAATGGATGGTAGCCTTTTCATTATGGAAGGAAGTTTGTTGTTGAGATTTTGTTACTCCAATGGATGGTACACTTGTCATTATGGAAGGTAGTTAATTGTTGAGATTTTGTTACTCCAATAGATGGTAGCCTTGTCATTATGGAAGGAAGTAAATTGTTGAGATTTTGTTACTCCAATAGATGGTAGCCTTGTCATTATGTAAGGTAGTTCTTTGTTGAAATTTTGTTACTCCAATGGATGGTAGCCTTGTCATTACGGAAGGTAGTTCGTTGTTGAGATTTTGTTACTCCAATGGATTGTAGACTTGTCATTATGGAAGGTAGTTCATTGTTGAGATTTTGTTTCTCCAACGGATGGTAGCCTTATCATTATGGAAGGTAGTTTGTTGTTGATATTTATTTACTCCAATGGATGATAGCCTTTTCATTATGGAAGGAAGTTTGTTGTTGAGATTTTGTTACTCCAATGGATGATAGACTTGTCATTATGGAAGGTAGTTCTTTGTTGAGATTTTGTTTGTCCAATGGATGGTAGCCTTGTCATTATGGAAGGTAGTTTGTTGTTGAGATTTTGTTACTCCAATGGATGGTAGACTTGTCATTATGGAAGGTAGTTCTTTGTTGAGATTTTGTTACACTAATGGATGGTATCCTAGTCATTACGGAAGGTAGTTCGTTTTTGAGATTTTGTTACTCCAATAAATGGTAGCCTTGTCTCTATAGAAGGTAGTTCGTTGTTGATATTTTGTTACTTTAATGGATGGTAACCTTGTCATTATGGAAGGTAGTTCGTTTTTGAGATTTTGTTTCTCCAATGGATGGTAGCCTTGTCGATATGGAAGGTAGTTCGTTGTTGATATTTTGTTATTCCAATGGATGGTAGCCTTTTCATTATGGAACGAAGTTTGTTATTGAGATTTTGTTACTCCAATGGATGGTAGACTTGTCATTATGATAGTTCATTGTTGAGATTTTGATAATCCAATGGATGGTAGCCTTGTCATTATGGAAGGTAGTTCATTGTTGAGATTTTGTTACTCCAATAGATGGTAGCCTTGTCATTATGGAAGGTAGTTCTTTGTTGAGATTTTGTTACTCCAATAGATGGTAGCCTTGTCATTATGTAAGGTAGTTCTTTGTTGAAATTTTGTTACTCTAATGGATGGTAGCCTTGTCATTACGGAAGGTAGTTCGTTGTTGAGATTTTGTTACTCCAATGAATGGTAGACTTGTCATTATGGAAGGTAGTTTGTTGTTGAGATTTTGTTACTCCAATAGATGGTAGCCTTGTCATTATGGAAGGTAGTTCTTTGTTGAGATTTTGTTTCTCCAACGGATGTCAGAATTGTCAATATGGAAGGTAGCTCGTTCTTGAGATTTTGTTACTCTAATGGTATCCTTGTTATTACGTAAGGTAGTTCGTTGTTGATATTTTGTTACTTCAATGGATGGTAGCCTTTTCATTATGGAAGGAAGTTTGTTGTTGAGATTTTGTTACTCCAATGGATGGTACACTTGTCATTATGGAAGGTAGTTAATTGTTGAGATTTTGTTACTCCAATAGATGGTAGCCTTGTCATTATGGAAGGAAGTAAATTGTTGAGATTTTGTTACTCCAATAGAAGGTAGCCTTGTCATTATGTAAGGTAGTTCTTTGTTGAAATTTTGTTACTCCAATGGATGGTAGCCTTGTCATTACGGAAGGTAGTTCGTTGTTGAGATTTTGTTACTCCAATGGATGGTAGACTTGTCATTATGGAAGGTAGTTCATTGTTGAGATTTTGTTTCTCCAACGGATGGTAGCCTTATCATTATGGAAGGTAGTTTGTTGTTGATATTTATTTACTCCAATGGATGATAGCCTTTTCATTATGGAAGGAAGTTTGTTGTTGAGATTTTGTTACTCCAATGGATGATAGACTTGTCATTATGGAAGGTAGTTCTTTGTTGAGATTTTGTTTGTCCAATGGATGGTAGCCTTGTCATTATGGAAGGTAGTTTGTTGTTGAGATTTTGTTACTCCAATGGATGGTAGACTTGTCATTATGGAAGGTAGTTCTTTGTTGAGATTTTGTTACACTAATGGATGGTATCCTAGTCATTACGGAAGGTAGTTCGTTTTTGAGATTTTGTTACTCCAATAAATGGTAGCCTTGTCTCTATAGAAGGTAGTTCGTTGTTGATATTTTGTTACTTTAATGGATGGTAACCTTGTCATTATGGAAGGTAGTTCGTTTTTGAGATTTTGTTTCTCCAATGGATGGTAGCCTTGTCGATATGGAAGGTAGTTCGTTGTTGATATTTTGTTACTCCAATGGATGGTAGCCTTTTCATTATGGAACGAAGTTTGTTATTGAGATTTTGTTACTCCAATGGATGGTAGACTTGTCATTATGATAGTTCATTGTTGAGATTTTGATAATCCAATGGATGGTAGCCTTGTCATTATGGAAGGTAGTTCATTGTTGAGATTTTGTTACTCCAATAGATGGTAGCCTTGTCATTATGGAAGGTAGTTCTTTGTTGAGATTTTGTTTCTCCAATGGATGGTAGCCTTGTCATTATGGAAGGTAGTTCGTTGTTGAGATTTTGTTACTCCAATGGATGGTAGACTTGTCATTATGGAAGGTAATTCTTTGTTGTGATTTTGTTACACTAATGGATGGTATCCTAGTCATTACGGAAGGTAGTTCGTTTTTGAGATTTTTTTACTCCAATAAATGGTAGCCTTGTCATTATGGAAGGTAGTTCGTTGTTGATATTTTGTTATTTTAATGGATGGTAGCCTTGTCATTATGGAAGGTAGTTCGTTTTTGAGATTTTGTTTCTCCAATGGATGGTAGCCTTGTCGATATGGAAGGTAGTTCGTTGTTGATATTTTGTTACTCCAATGGATGGTAGCCTTTTCATTATGGAACGAAGTTTGTTATTGAGATTTTGTTACTCCAATGGATGGTAGACTTGTCATTATGGAAGTTCATTGTTGAGATTTTGATAATCCAATGGATGGTAGCCTTGTCATTATGGAAGGTAGTTCATTGTTGAGGTTTTGTTACTCCAATATATGGTAGCCTTGTCATTATGGAAGGTAGTTCTTTGTTGAGATTTTGTTTCTCCAATGGATGTCAGACTTGTCATTATGGAAGGTAGTTTGTTCTTGAGATTTTGTTACTCTAATGGTATCCTTGTCATTATGGAAGGTAGTTCGTTGTTGATATTTTGTTACTCCAACGGATGGTAGCCTTTTCATTATGGAAGGAAGTTTGTTGTTGATATTTTGTTACTCCAATTGATGGTAGCCTTGTCATTATGGAAGGAAGTAAATTGTTGAGATTTTGTTACTCCAATAGATGGTAGCCTTGTCATTATGTAAGGTAGTTCTTTGTTGAAATTTTGTTACTCCAATGGATGGTAGCCTTGTCATTACGGAAGGTAGTTCGTTGTTGAGATTTTGTTACTCCAATGAATGGTAGACTTGTCATTATGGAAGGTAGTTCGTTGTTGAGATTTTGTTACACTAATGGATGGTATCCTTGTCATTACGGAAGGTAGTTCGTTGTTGAGATTTTGTTACTCCAATGGATGTAGACTTGTCATTATGGAAGGTAGTTCATGGTTGAGATTTTGTTTCTCCAATGGATGGTAGCCTTATCATTATGGAAGGTAGTTTGTTGTTTATATTTATTTACTCCAATGGATGGTAGCCTTTTCATTATGGAAGGTAGTTTGTTGTTGAGATTTTGTTACTCCAATAGATGGTAGCCTTGTCATTATGGAAGGTAGTTCGTTGTTGATATTTCGTTACTTCAATGGATGGTAGCCTTTTCATTATGGAAGGAAGTTTATTGTTGAGATTTTGTTACTCCAATGGATGGTACACTTGTCATTATGGAAGGTAGTTAATTGTTGAGATTTTGTTACTCCAATAGATGGTAGCCTTGTCATTATGGAAGGAAGTAAATTGTTGAGATTTTGTTACTCCAATAGATGGTAGCCTTGTCATTATGTAAGGTAGTTCTTTGTTGAAATTTTGTTACTCCAATGAATGGTAGCCATGTCATTACTGAAGGTAGTTCGTTGTTGAGATTTTGTTACTCCAATGGATGGTAGACTTGTCATTATGGAAGGTAGTTGATTGTTGAGATTTTGTTTCTCCAATGGATGGTAGCCTTATCATTATGGAAGGTAGTTTGTTGTTGATATTTATTTACTCCAATGGATGATAGCCTTTTCATTATGGAAGGAAGTTTGTTGTTGAGATTTTGTTACTCCAATGGATGATAGACTTGTCATTATGTAAGGTAGTTCTTTGTTGAGATTTTGTTTGTCCAATGGATGGTATCCTTGTCATTATGGAAGGTAGTTCGTTGTTGAGATTTTGTTACTCCAATGGATGGTAGACTTGTCATTATGGAAGGTAGTTCTTTGTTGAGATTTTGTTACACTAATGGATGGTATCCTAGTCATTACGGAAGGTAGTTTGTTTTTGAGATTTTCTTACTCCAATAAATGGTAGCCTTGTCATTATGGAAGGTAGTTCGTTGTTGATATTTTGTTACTTTAATGGATGGTAGCCTTGTCATTATGGAAGGTAGTTCGTTTTTGAGATTTTGTTTCTCCAATGGATGGTAGCCTTGTCGATATGGAAGGTAGTTCGTTGTTGATATTTTGTTACTCCAATGGTTGGTAGCCTTTTCATTATGGAACGAAGTTTGTTATTGAGATTTTGTTACTCCACTGGATGGTAGACTTGTCATTATGGAAGTTCATTGTTGAGATTTTGATAATCCAATGGATGGTAGCCTTGTCATTATGGAAGGTAGTTCATTGTTGAGATTTTGTTACTCCAATAGATGGTAGCCTTGTCATTATGGAAGGTAGTTCTTTGTTGAGATTTTGTTTCTCCAATGGATGTCAGACTTGTCATTATGGAAGGTAGTTTGTTCTTGAGATTTTGTTACTCTAATGGTATCCTTGTCATTATGGAAGGTAGTTCGTTGTTGATATTTTGTTACTCCAACGGATGGTAGCCTTTTCATTATGGAAGGAAGTTTGTTGTTGATATTTTGTTACTCCAATTGATGGTAGCCTTGTCATTATGGTAGGAAGTTAATTGTTGAGATTTTGTTACTCCAATAGATGGTAGCCTTGTCATTATGTAAGGTAGTTCTTTGTTGAAATTTTGTTACTCTAATGGATGGTAGCCTTGTCATTACGGAAGGTAGTTCGTTGTTGAGATTTTGTTACTCCAATGAATGGTAGACTTGTCATTATGGAAGGTAGTTCGTTGTTGAGATTTTGTTACACTAATGGATGGTATCCTTGTCATTACGGAAGGTAGTTCGTTGTTGAGATTTTGTTACTCCAATGGATGTAGACTTGTCATTATGGAAGGTAGTTCATGGTTGAGATTTTGTTTCTCCAATGGATGGTAGCCTTATCATTATGGAAGGTAGTTTGTTGTTTATATTTATTTACTCCAATGGATGGTAGCCTTTTCATTATGGAAGGTAGTTTGTTGTTGAGATTTTGTTACTCCAATAGATGGTAGCCTTGTCATTATGGAAGGTAGTTCTTTGTTGAGATTTTGTTTCTCCAACGGATGTCAGAATTGTCATTATGGAAGGTAGCTCGTTCTTGAGATTTTGTTACTCTAATGGTATCCTTGTTATTATGGAAGGTAGTTCGTTGTTGATATTTTGTTACTTCAATGGATGGTAGCCTTTTCATTATGGAAGGAAGTTTATTGTTGAGATTTTGTTACTCCAATGGATGGTACACTTCTCATTATGGAAGGTAGTTAATTGTTGAGATTTTGTTACTCCAATAGATGGTAGCCTTGTCATTATGGAAGGAAGTAAATTGTTGAGATTTTGTTACTCCAATAGATGGTAGCCTTGTCATTATGTAAGGTAGTTCTTTGTTGAAATTTTGTTACTCCAATGAATGGTAGCCATGTCATTACTGAAGGTAGTTCGTTGTTGAGATTTTGTTACTCCAATGGATGGTAGACTTGTCATTATGGAAGGTAGTTGATTGTTGAGATTTTGTTTCTCCAATGGATGGTAGCCTTATCATTATGGAAGGTAGTTTGTTGTTGATATTTATTTACTCCAATGGATGATAGCCTTTTCATTATGGAAGGAAGTTTGTTGTTGAGATTTTGTTACTCCAATGGATGATAGACTTGTCATTATGTAAGGTAGTTCTTTGTTGAGATTTTGTTTGTCCAATGGATGGTATCCTTCTCATTATGGAAGGTAGTTCGTTGTTGAGATTTTGTTACTCCAATGGATGGTAGACTTGTCATTATGTAAGGTAGTTCTTTGTTGAGATTTTGTTACACTAATGGATGGTATCCTAGTCATTACGGAAGGTAATTCGTTTTTGAGATTTTCTTACTCCAATAAATGGTAGCCTTGTCATTATGGAAGGTAGTTCGTTGTTGATATTTTGTTACTTTAATGGATGGTAGCCTTGTCATTATGGAAGGTAGTTCATTTTTGAGATTTTGTTTCTCCAATGGATGGTAGCCTTGTCGATATGGAAGGTAGTTCGTTGTTGATATTTTGTTACTCCAATGGTTGGTAGCCTTTTCATTATGGAACGAAGTTTGTTATTGAGATTTTGTTACTCCACTGGATGGTAGACTTGTCATTATGGAAGTTCATTGTTGAGATTTTGATAATCCAATGGATGGTAGCCTTGTCATTATGGAAGGTAGTTCATTGTTGAGATTTTGTTACTCCAATAGATGGTAGCCTTGTCATTATGGAAGGTAGTTCTTTGTTGAGATTTTGTTTCTCCAATGGATGTCAGACTTGTCATTATGGAAGGTAGTTTGTTCTTGAGATTTTGTTACTCTAATGGTATCCTTGTCATTATGGAAGGTAGTTCGTTGTTGATATTTTGTTACTCCAACGGATGGTAGCCTTTTCATTATGGAAGGAAGTTTGTTGTTGATATTTTGTTACTCCAATTGATGGTAGCCTTGTCATTATGGAAGGAAGTTAATTGTTGAGATTTTGTTACTCCAATAGATGGTAGCCTTGTCATTATCTAAGGTAGTTCTTTGTTGAAATTTGGTTACTCTAATGGATGGTAGCCTTGTCATTACGGAAGGTAGTTCGTTGTTGAGATTTTGTTACTCCAATGAATGGTAGACTTGTCATTATGGAAGGTAGTTCATTGTTGTGATTTTGTTACACTAATGGATGGTATCCTTGTCATTACGGAAGGTAGTTCGTTGTTGAGATTTTGTTACTCCAATGGATGGTACACTTGTCATTATGGAAGGTAGTTCATGGTTGAGATTTTGTTTCTCCAATGGATGGTAGCCTTATCATTATGGAAGGTAGTTTGTTGTTTATATTTATTTACTCCAATGGATGGTAGCCTTTTCATTATGGAAGGTAGTTCTTTGTTGAGATTTTGTTTCTCCAACAGATGTCAGAATTGTCATTATGGAAGGTAGCTCGTTCTTGAGATTTTGTTACTCTAATGGTATCCTTGTTATTACGGAAGGTAGTTCGTTGTTGATATTTTGTTACTTCAATGGATGGTAGCCTTTTCATTATGGAAGGAAGTTTGTTGTTGAGATTTTGTTACTCCAATGGATGGTACAATTGTCATTATGGAAGGTAGTTAATTGTTGAGATTTTGTTACTCCAATAGATGGTAGCCTTGTCATTATGGAAGGAAGTAAATTATTGAGATTTTGTTATTCCAATAGATGGTAGCCTTGTCATTATGTAAGGTAGTTCTTTGTTGAAATTTTGTTACTCTAATGGATGGTAGCCTTGTCATTACGGAAGGTAGTTCGTTGTTGAGATTTTGTTACTCCAATGGATGGTAGACTTGTCATTATGGAAGGTAGTTCGTTGTTGAGATTTTGTTACACTAATGGATGGTATCCTTGTCATTACGGAAGGTAGTTCGTTGTTGAGATTTTGTTACTCCAATGGATGTAGACTTGTCATTATGGAAGGTAGTTCATGGTTGAGATTTTGTTTCTCCAATGGATGGTAGCCTTATCATTATGGAAGGTAGTTTGTTGTTTATATTTATTTACTCCAATGGATGGTAGCCTTTTCATTATGGAAGGTAGTTTGTTGTTGAGATTTTGTTACTCCAATAGATGGTAGCCTTGTCATTATGGAAGGTAGTTCTTTGTTGAGATTTTGTTTCTCCAACGGATGTCAGAATTGTCATTATGGAAGGTAGCTCGTTCTTGAGATTTTGTTACTCTAATGGTATCCTTGTTATTATGGAAGGTAGTTCGTTGTTGATATTTTGTTACTTCAATGGATGGTAGCCTTTTCATTATGGAAGGAAGTTTATTGTTGAGATTTTGTTACTCCAATGGATGGTACACTTGTCATTATGGAAGGTAGTTAATTGTTGAGATTTTGTTACTCCAATAGATGGTAGCCTTGTCATTATGGAAGGAAGTAAATTGTTGAGATTTTGTTACTCCAATAGATGGTAGCCTTGTCATTATGTAAGGTAGTTCTTTGTTGAAATTTTGTTACTCCAATGAATGGTAGCCATGTCATTACTGAAGGTAGTTCGTTGTTGAGATTTTGTTACTCCAATGGATGGTAGACTTGTCATTATGGAAGGTAGTTGATTGTTGAGATTTTGTTTCTCCAATGGATGGTAGCCTTATCATTATGGAAGGTAGTTTGTTGTTGATATTTATTTACTCCAATGGATGATAGCCTTTTCATTATAGAAGGAAGTTTGTTGTTGAGATTTTGTTACTCCAATGGATGATAGACTTGTCATTATGTAAGGTAGTTCTTTGTTGAGATTTTGTTTGTCCAATGGATGGTATCCTTCTCATTATGGAAGGTAGTTCGTTGTTGAGATTTTGTTACTCCAATGGATGGTAGACTTGTCATTATGTAAGGTAGTTCTTTGTTGAGATTTTGTTACACTAATGGATGGTATCCTAGTCATTACGGAAGGTAGTTCGTTTTTGAGATTTTCTTACTCCAATAAATGGTAGCCTTGTCATTATGGAAGGTAGTTCGTTGTTGATATTTTGTTACTTTAATGGATGGTAGCCTTGTCGTTATGGAAGGTAGTTCGTTTTTGAGATTTTGTTTCTCCAATGGATGGTAGCCTTGTCGATATGGAAGGTAGTTCGTTGTTGATATTTTGTTACTCCAATGGTTGGTAGCCTTTTCATTATGGAACGAAGTTTGTTATTGAGATTTTGTTACTCCACTGGATGGTAGACTTGTCATTATGGAAGTTCATTGTTGAGATTTTGATAATCCAATGGATGGTAGCCTTGTCATTATGGAAGGTAGTTCATTGTTGAGATTTTGTTACTCCAATAGATGGTAGCCTTGTCATTATGGAAGGTAGTTCTTTGTTGAGATTTTGTTTCTCCAATGGATGTCAGACTTGTCATTATGGAAGGTAGTTTGTTCTTGAGATTTTGTTACTCTAATGGTATCCTTGTCATTATGGAAGGTAGTTCGTTGTTGATATTTTGTTACTCCAACGGATGGTAGCCTTTTCATTATGGAAGGAAGTTTGTTGTTAATATTTTGTTACTCCAATTGATGGTAGCCTTGTCATTATGGAAGGAAGTTAATTGTTGAGATTTTGTTACTCCAATAGATGGTAGCCTTGTCATTATGTAAGGTAGTTCTTTGTTGAAATTTTGTTACTCTAATGGATGGTAGCCTTGTCATTACGGAAGGTAGTTCGTTGTTGAGATTTTGTTACTCCAATGAATGGTAGACTTGTCATTATGGAAGGTAGTTCGTTGTTGTGATTTTGTTACACTAATGGATGGTATCCTTGTCATTACGGAAGGTAGTTCGTTGTTGAGATTTTGTTACTCCAATGGATGTAGACTTGTCATTATGGAAGGTAGTTCATGGTTGAGATTTTGTTTCTCCAATGGATGGTAGCCTTATCATTATGGAAGGTAGTTTGTTGTTTATATTTATTTACTCCAATGGATGGTAGCCTTTTCATTATGGAAGGTAGTTCTTTGTTGAGATTTTGTTTCTCAAACGGATGTCAGAATTGTCATTATGGAAGGTAGCTCGTTCTTGAGATTTTGTTACTCTAATGGTATCCTTGTTATTACGGAAGGTAGTTCGTTGTTGATATTTTGTTACTTCAATGGATGGTAGCCTTTTCATTATGGAAGGAAGTTTGTTGTTGAGATTTTGTTACTCCAATGGATGGTACAATTGTCATTATAGAAGGTAGTTAATTGTTGAGATTTTGTTACTCCAATAGATGGTAGCCTTGTCATTATGGAAGGAAGTAAATTGTTGAGATTTGGTTACTCCAATAGATGGTAGCCTTGTCATTATGTAAGGTAGTTCTTTGTTGAAATTTTGTTACTCCAATGGATGGTAGCCTTGTCATTACGGAAGGTAGTTCGTTGTTGAGATTTTGTTACTCCAATGGATGGTAGACTTGTCATTATGGAAGGTAGTTCATTGTTGAGATTTTGTTTCTCCAATGGATGGTAGCCTTATCATTATGGAAGGTAGTTTGTTGTTGAGATTTTGTTATTCCAATGGATGATAGACTTGTCATTATGGAAGGTAGTTCTTTGTTGAGATTTTGTTTCTCCAATTGATGGTAGCCTTGTCGATATGGAAGGTAGTTCGTTATTGATATTTTGTTACTCCAATGGATGGTAGCCTTTTCATTATGGAACGAAGTTTGTTGTTGAGATTTTGTTACTCCAATGGATGGTAGACTTGTCATTATGGAAGGTAGTTCTTTGTTGAAATTTTGTTACTCCAATGGATGGTAGCCTTGTCATTACGGAAGGTAGTTCGTTGTTGAGATTTTGTTACTCCAATGGATGGTAGACTTGTCATTATGGAAGGTAGTTCGTTGTTGAGATTTTGTTACACTAATGGATGGTATCCTTGTCATTACGGAAGGTAGTTCGTTGTTGAGATTTTGTTACTCCAATGGATGTAGACTTGTCATTATGGAAGGTAGTTCATGGTTGAGATTTTGTTTCTCCAATGGATGGTAGCCTTATCATTATGGAAGGTAGTTTGTTGTTTATATTTATTTACTCCAATGGATGGTAGCCTTTTCATTATGGAAGGTAGTTTGTTGTTGAGATTTTGTTACTCCAATAGATGGTAGCCTTGTCATTATGGAAGGTAGTTCTTTGTTGAGATTTTGTTTCTCCAATGGATGTCAGAATTGTCATTATGGAAGGTAGCTCGTTCTTGAGATTTTGTTACTCTAATGGTATCCTTGTTATTATGGAAGGTAGTTCGTTGTTGATATTTTGTTACTTCAATGGATGGTAGCCTTTTCATTATGGAAGGAAGTTTATTGTTGAGATTTTGTTACTCCAATGGATGGTACACTTGTCATTATGGAAGGTAGTTAATTGTTGAGATTTTGTTACTCCAATAGATGGTAGCCTTGTCATTATGGAAGGAAGTAAATTGTTGAGATTTTGTTACTCCAATAGATGGTAGCCTTGTCATTATGTAAGGTAGTTCTTTGTTGAAATTTTGTTACTCCAATGAATGGTAGCCATGTCATTACTGAAGGTAGTTCGTTGTTGAGATTTTGTTACTCCAATGGATGGTAGACTTGTCATTATGGAAGGTAGTTGATTGTTGAGATTTTGTTTCTCCAATGGATGGTAGCCTTATCATTATGGAAGGTAGTTTGTTGTTGATATTTATTTACTCCAATGGATGATAGCCTTTTCATTATGGAAGGAAGTTTGTTGTTGAGATTTTGTTACTCCAATGGATGATAGACTTGTCATTATGTAAGGTAGTTCTTTGTTGAGATTTTGTTTGTCCAATGGATGGTATCCTTCTCATTATGGAAGGTAGTTCGTTGTTGAGATTTTGTTACTCCAATGGATGGTAGACTTGTCATTATGTAAGGTAGTTCTTTGTTGAGATTTTGTTACACTAATGGATGGTATCCTAGTCATTACGGAAGGTAGTTCGTTTTTGAGATTTTCTTACTCCAATAAATGGTAGCCTTGTCATTATGGAAGGTAGTTCGTTGTTGATATTTTGTTACTTTAATGGATGGTAGCCTTGTCATTATGGAAGGTAGTTCGTTTTTGAGATTTTGTTTCTCCAATGGATGGTAGCCTTGTCGATATGGAAGGTAGTTCGTTGTTGATATTTTGTTACTCCAATGGTTGGTAACCTTTTCATTATGGAACGAAGTTTGTTATTGAGATTTTGTTACTCCACTGGATGGTAGACTTGTCATTATGGAAGTTCATTGTTGAGATTTTGATAATCCAATGGATGGTAGCCTTGTCATTATGGAAGGTAGTTCGTTGTTGAGATTTTGTTACTCCAATAGATGGTAGCCTTGTCATTATGGAAGGTAGTTCTTTGTTGAGATTTTGTTTCTCCAATGGATGTCAGACTTGTCATTATGGAAGGTAGTTTGTTCTTGAGATTTTGTTACTCTAATGGTATCCTTGTCATTATGGAAGGTAGTTCGTTGTTGATATTTTGTTACTCCAACGGATGGTAGCCTTTTCATTATGGAAGGAAGTTTGTTGTTGATATTTTGTTACTCCAATTGATGGTAGCCTTGTCATTATGGAAGGAAGTTAATTGTTGAGATTTTGTTACTCCAATAGATGGTAGCCTTGTCATTATGTAAGGTAGTTCTTTGTTGAAATTTTGTTACTCTAATGGATGGTAGCCTTGTCATTACGGAAGGTAGTTCGTTGTTGAGATTTTGTTACTCCAATGAATGGTAGACTTGTCATTATGGAAGGTAGTTCGTTGTTGTGATTTTGTTACACTAATGGATGGTATCCTTGTCATTACGGAAGGTAGTTCGTTGTTGAGATTTTGTTACTCCAATGGATGTAGACTTGTCATTATGGAAGGTAGTTCATGGTTGAGATTTTGTTTCTCCAATGGATGGTAGCCTTATCATTATGGAAGGTAGTTTGTTGTTTATATTTATTTACTCCAATGGATGGTAGCCTTTTCATTATGGAAGGTAGTTCTTTGTTGAGATTTTGTTTCTCCAACGGATGTCAGAATTGTCATTATGGAAGGTAGCTCGTTCTTGAGATTTTGTTACTCTAATGGTATCCTTGTTATTACGGAAGGTAGTTCGTTGTTGATATTTTGTTACTTCAATGGATGGTAGCCTTTTCATTATGGAAGGAAGTTTGTTGTTGAGATTTTGTTACTCCAATGGATGGTACAATTGTCATTATAGAAGGTAGTTAATTGTTGAGATTTTGTTACTCCAATAGATGGTAGCCTTGTCATTATGGAAGGAAGTAAATTGTTGAGATTTTGTTACTCCAATAGATGGTAGCCTTGTCATTATGTAAGGTAGTTCTTTGTTGAAATTTTGTTACTCCAATGGATGGTAGCCTTGTCATTACGGAAGGTAGTTCGTTGTTGAGATTTTGTTACTCCAATGGATGGTAGACTTGTCATTATGGAAGGTAGTTCATTGTTGAGATTTTGTTTCTCCAATGGATGGTAGCCTTATCATTATGGAAGGTAGTTTGTTGTTGAGATTTTGTTATTCCAATGGATAAAAGACTTGTCATTATGGAAGGTAGTTCTTTGTTGAGATTTTGTTTCTCCAATGGATGGTAGCCTTGTCGATATGGAAGGTAGTTCGTTATTGATATTTTGTTACTCCAATGGATGGTAGCCTTTTCATTATGGAAC
The DNA here is from genome assembly GCA_948472305.1 of Vicia faba. Lineage (NCBI taxonomy): Eukaryota > Viridiplantae > Streptophyta > Magnoliopsida > Fabales > Fabaceae > Vicia > Vicia faba. The sequence continues at coordinate 562,241,871 of OX451739.1, forward strand.
GAAGTTTGTTGTTGAGATTTTGTTACTCCAATGGATGGTAGACTTGTCATTATGGAAGTTCATTGTTGAGATTTTGATAATCCAATGGATGGTAGCCTTGTCATTATGGAAGGTAGTTCTTTGTTGAGATTTTGTTTCTCCAATGGATGGTAGCCTTATCATTATGTAAGGTAGTTCTTTGTTGAAATTCTGTTACTCCAATGGATGGTAGACTTGTCTTTATGGAAGGTAGTTGTTTGTTGAGATTTTGTTACACCAATGGATGGTATCCTAGTCATTACGGAAGGTAGTTCGTTTTTGAGATTTTGTTACTCCAATAAATGGTAGCCTTGTCATTATGGAAGGTAGTTCGTTGTTGATATTTTGTTACTCCAATGGATGGTAGCCTTGTCATTATGGAAGGTAGTTCGTTGTTGAGATTTTGTTACTTTAATGGATGGTATCCTTGTCATTATGGAAGGTAGTTCATTTTTGAGATTTTGTTTCTCCAATGGATGGTAGCCTTGTCGATATGGAAGGTAGTTCGTTGTTGATATTTTATTACTCCAATGGATGGTAGCCTTTTCATTATGGAACGAAGTTTGTTGTTGAGATTTTGTTACTCCAATGGATGGTAGACTTGCCATTATGGAAGTTCATTGTTGAGATTTTGATACTCCAATGGATGGTAGCCTTGTCATTATGGAAGGTAGTTCATTGTTGAGATTTTGTTACTCCAATAGATGGTAGCCTTGTTATTATGGAAGGTAGTTCTTTGTTGAGATTTTGTTTCTCCAATGGATGTCAGACTTGTCATTATGGAAGGTAGTTCGTTCTTGAAATTTTGTTACTCTAATGGTATCCTTGTCATTACATAAGGTAGTTCGTTGTTGATATTTTGTTACTCCAACGGATGGTAGCCTTTTCATTATGGAAGGAAGTTTGTTGTTGAGATTTTGATACTCCAATGGATGGTACACTTGTCATTACGGAAGGTAGTTAATTGTTGAGATTTTGTTACTCCAATTGATGGTAGCCTTGTCATTATGGAAGGAAGTAAATTGTTGAGATTTTGTTATTCCAATAGATGGTAGCCTTGTCATTATGTAAGGTAGTTCTTTGTTGAAATTTTGTTACTCCAATGGATGGTAGACTTGTCATTATGGAAGGTAGTTCGTTGTTGAGATTTTGTTACACTAATGGATGGTATCCTTGTCATTACGGAAGGTACTTCGTTGTTGAGATTTTGTTACTCCAATGGATGGTAGCCTTGTCATTATGGAAGGTAGTTCGTTGTTGATATTTTGTTACTCCAATAGATGGTAGCCTTGTCATTATGGAAGGTAGTTCTTTGTTGAGATTTTGTTTCTCCAATGGATGGTAGCCTTGTCATTATGGAAGGTAGTTCGTTGTTTATATTTTGTTACTCCAATGGATGGTACACTTGTCATTATGGAAGGTAGTTCACTGTTGAGATTTTGTTACTCCAATAGATGGTAGCCTTGTCATTATTAAAGAAAGTTCATTTTTGAGATTTTGTTTCTCCAATGGATGGTAGCCTTGTCGATAGTGAAGATAGTTCGTTGTTGATATTTTGTTACTCCAATGGATGGTAGCCTTGTCATTATAGAAGGTAGTTTATTGTTGAGATTTTGTTACTCCAATGGATGGTAGACTTCTCATTATGGAAGTTCATTGTTGAGATTTTGATAATCCAATGGATGGTAGCCTTTTCATTATGGAAGGTAGTTCATTGTTGAGATTTTGTTACTCCAATAGATGGTAGCCTTGTCATTATGGAAGGTAGTTCTTTGTTGAGATTTTGTTTCTCCAATGGATGTCAGAATTGTCATTATGGAAAGTAGCTCGTTCTTGAGATTTTGTTACTCTAATGGTATCCTTGTTATTACGGAAGGTAGTTCGTTGTTGCTATTTTGTTACTTCAATGGATGGTAGCCTTTTCATTATGGAAGGAAGTTTGTTGTTGATATTTTGGTACTCCAATGGATGGTACACTTGTCATTATGGAAGGTAGTTCATTGTTGAGATTTTGTTACTCCAATAGATGGTAGCCTTGTCATTATTAAAGGAAGTAAATTGTTGAGATTTTGTTACTCCAATAGATGGTAGCCTTGTCATTCTGTAAGGTAGTTCTTTGTTGAAATTTTGTTACTCCAATGGATGGTAGCCTTGTCATTACGGAAGGTAGTTCGTTGTTGAGATCTTGTTACTCCAATGGATGGTAGACTTGTCATTATGGAAGGTAGTTCATTGTTGAGATTTTGTTTCTCCAATGGATGGTAGCCTTATCATTATGGAAGGTAGTTTGTTGTTGATATTTATTTACTCCAATGGATGATAGCCTTTTCATTATGGAAGGAAGTTTGTTGTTGAGATTTTGTTACTCCAATGCATGATAGACTTGTCATTATGGAAGGTAGTTCTTTGTTGAGATTTTGTTTCTCCAATGGATGGTAGCCTTGTCATTATGGAAGGTAGTTCGTTGTTGAGATTTTGTTACTCCAATGGATGGTAGCCTTGTCATTATAGAAGGTAGTTCGTTGTTGATATTTTGTTACTCCAAGTGATGGTAGCCTTGTCATTATGGAAGGTAGTTCTTTGTTGAGATTTTTTTTTCTCCAATGGATGGTAGCCTTGTCATTATGTAAGGTAGTTCTTTATTGAAATTCTGTTACTCCAATGGATGGTAGACTTGTCATTATGGAAGGTAGTTGTTTGTTGAGATTTTGTTACACTAATGGATGGTATCCTAGTCATTACGGAAGGTAGTTCGTTTTTGAGATTTTGTTACTCCAATAAATGGTAGCCTTGTCATTATGGAAGGTAGTTCGTTGTTGATATTTTGTTACTCCAATGGATGGTAGCCTTGTTATTATGGAAGGTAGTTCGTTGTTGAGATTTTGTTACTTTAATGGATGGTATCCTTGTCATTATGGAAGGTAGTTCATTTTTGAGATTTTGTTTCTCCAATGGATGGTAGCCTTGTCGATATGGAAGGTAGTTCGTTGTTGATATTTTATTACTCCAATGGATGGTAGCCTTTTCATTATGGAACGAAGTTTGTTGTTGAGATTTTGTTACTCCAATGGATGGTAGACTTGCCATTACGGAAGTTTATTGTTGAGATTTTGTTACTCCAATAGATGGTAGCCTTGTCATTATGGAAGGTAGTTCTTTGTTGAGATTTTGTTTCTCCAATGGATGTCAGACTTGTCATTATGGAAGGTAGTTTGTTCTTGAGATTTTGTTACTCTAATGGTATCCTTGTCATTACATAAGGTAGTTCGTTGTTGATATTTTGTTACTCCAACGGATGGTAGCCTTTTCATTATGGAAGGAAGTTTGTTGTTGAGATTTTGATACTCCAATGGATGGTACACTTGTCATTATGGAAGGTAGTTAATTGTTGAGATTTTGTTACTCCAATTGATGGTAGCCTTGTCATTATGGAAGGAAGTAAATTGTTGAGATTTTGTTATTCCAATAGATGGTAGCCTTGTCATTATGTAAGGTAGTTCTTTGTTGAAATTTTGTTACTCCAATGGATGGTAGACATGTCATTATGGAAGGTGGTTCGTTGTTGAGATTTTGTTACACTAATGGATGGTATCCTTGTCATTACGTAAGGTATTTCGTTGTTGAGATTTTGTTACTCCAATGGATGGTAGCCTTGTCATTATGGAAGGTAGTTCGTTGTTGATATTTTGTTACTCCAATGGATGGTAGCCTTGTCATTATGGAAGGTAGTTCGTTGTTTATATTTTGTTACTCCAATGGATGGTACACTTGTCATTATGGAAGGTAGTTAATTGTTGAGATTTTGTTTCTCCAATGGATGGTAGCCTTATCATTATGGAAGGTAGTTTGTTGTTGATATTTATTTACTCCAATGGATGATAGCCTTTTCATTATGGAAGGAAGTTTGTTGTTGAGATTTTGTTACTCCAATGGATGGTAGACTTGTCATTATGAAAGGTAGTTCTTTGTTGAGATTTTGTTTCTCCAATGGATGGTAGCCTTGTCATTATGGAAGGTAGTTCGTTGTTGAGATTTTGTTACTCCAATGGATGGTAAACTTGTCATTACGGAAGGTAGTTCTTTGTTGAGATTTTGTTACACTAATGGATGGTATCCTAGTCATTACGGAAGATAGTTCGTTTTTGAGATTTTCTTACTCCAATAAATGGTAGCATTGTCATTATGGAAGGTAGTTCGTTGTTGATATTTTGTTATTTTAATGGATGGTAGCCTTGTCATTATGGAAGGTAGTTCGTTTTTGAGATTTTGTTTCTCCAATGGATGGTAGCCTTGTCGATATGGAAGGTAGTTCGTTGTTGTTATTTTGTTACTCTAATGGATGGTAGCCTTTTCATTATGGAACGAAGTTTGTTGTTGAGATTTTGTTACTCCAATGGATGGTAGACTTGTCATTATGGAAGTTCATTGTTGAGATTTTGATAATCCAATAGATGGTAGCCTTTTCATTATGGAAGGAAGTTCATTGTTTAGATTTTGTTACTCCAATAGATGGTAGCCTTGTCATTATGGAAGGTAGTTCTTCATTGAGATTTTGTTTCTCCAACGGATGTCAGAATTTTCATTATGGAAGGTAGCTCGTTCTTGAGATTTTGTTACTCTAATGGTATCCTTGTTATTACGGAAGGTAGTTCGTTGTTGATATTTTGTTACTTCAATGGATGGTAGCCTTTTCATTATGGAAGGAAGTTTGTTGTTGAGATTTTGTTACTCCAATGGATGGTACACTTGTCATTATGGAAGGTAGTTCATTGTTGAGATTTTGTTACTCCAATAGATGCTAGCCTTGTCATTATGGAAGGAAGTAAATTGTTGAGATTTTGTTACTCCAATAGATGGTAGCCTTGTCATTATGTAAGTAGTTCTTTGTTGAAATTTTGTTACTCCAATGGATGGTAGCCTTGTCATTACGGAAGGTAGTTCGTTGTTGAGATTTTGTTACTCCAATGGATGGTAGACTTGTCATTATGGAAGATAGTTCATTGTTGAGATTTTGTTTCTCCAATGGATGGTAGCCTTATCATTATGGAAGGTAGTTTGTTATTGATATTTATTTACTCCAATGGATGATAGCCTTTTCATTATGGAAGGAAGTTTGTTGTTGAGATTTTGTTACTCCAATGCATGATAGACTTGTCATTATTGAAGTTAGTTCTTTGTTGAGATTTTGTTTCTCCAATGGATGGTAGCCTTATCATTATGGAAGGTAGTTCATTGTTGAGATTTTGTTACTCCAATGGATGGTAGCCTTGTCATTATGGAAGGTAGTTCGTTGTTGATATTTTGTTACTCCAAGTGATGGTAGCCTTGTCATTATGGAAGGTAGTTCTTTGTTGAGATTTTTTTTTCTCCAATGGATGGTAGCCTTGTCATTATGTAAGGTAGTTCTTTGTTGAAATTCTATTACTCCAATGGATGGTAGACTTGTCATTATGGAAGGTAGTTGTTTGTTGAGATTTTGTTACACTAATGGATGGTATCCTAGTCATTACGGAAGGTAGTTCGTTTTTGAGATTTTGTTACTCCAATAAATGGTAGCCTTGTCATTATGGAAGGTAGTTCGTTGTTGATATTTTGTTACTCCAATGGATGGTAGCCTTGTTATTATGGAAGGTAGTTCGTTGTTGAGATTTTGTTACTTTAATGGATGGTATCCTTGTCATTATGGAAGGTAGTTCATTTTTGAGATTTTGTTTCTCCAATGGATGGTAGCCTTGTCGATATGGAAGGTAGTTCGTTGTTGATATTTTATTACTCCAATGGATGGTAGCCTTTTCATTATGGAACGAAGTTTGTTGTTGAGATTTTGTTACTCCAATGGATGGTAGACTTGCCATTACGGAAGTTTATTGTTGAGATTTTGTTACTCCAATAGATGGTAGCCTTGTCATTATGGAAGGTAGTTCTTTGTTGAGATTTTGTTTCTCCAATGGATGTCAGACTTGTCATTATGGAAGGTAGTTTGTTCTTGAGATTTTGTTACTCTAATGGTATCCTTGTCATTACATAAGGTAGTTCGTTGTTGATATTTTGTTACTCCAACGGATGGTAGCCTTTTCATTATGGAAGGAAGTTTGTTGTTGAGATTTTGATACTCCAATGGATGGTACACTTGTCATTATGGAAGGTAGTTAATTGTTGAGATTTTGTTACTCCAATTGATGGTAGCCTTGTCATTATGGAAGGAAGTAAATTGTTGAGATTTTGTTATTCCAATAGATGGTAGCCTTGTCATTATGTAAGGTAGTTCTTTGTTGAAATTTTGTTACTCCAATGGATGGTAGACATGTCATTATGGAAGGTGGTTCATTGTTGAGATTTTGTTACACTAATGGATGGTATCCTTGTCATTACGTAAGGTATTTCGTTGTTGAGATTTTGTTACTCCAATGGATGGTAGCCTTGTCATTATGGAAGGTAGTTCGTTGTTGATATTTTGTTACTCCAATGGATGGTAGCCTTGTCATTATGGAAGGTAGTTCTTTGTTGAGATTTTGTTTCTCCAATGGATGGTAGCCTTGTCATTATGGAAGGTAGTTCGTTGTTTATATTTTGTTACTCCAATGGATGGTACACTTGTCATTATGGAAGGTAGTTAATTGTTGAGATTTTGTTTCTCCAATGGATGGTAGCCTTATCATTATGGAAGGTAGTTTGTTGTTGATATTTATTTACTCCAATGGATGATAGCCTTTTCATTATGGAAGGAAGTTTGTTGTTGAGATTTTGTTACTTCAATGGATGGTAGACTTGTCATTATGAAAGGTAGTTCTTTGTTGAGATTTTGTTTCTCCAATGGATGGTAGCCTTGTCATTATGGAAGGTAGTTCGTTGTTGAGATTTTGTTACTCCAATGGATGGTAAACTTGTCATTACGGAAGGTAGTTCTTTGTTGAGATTTTGTTACACTAATGGATGGTATCCTAGTCATTACGGAAGATAGTTCATTTTTGAGATTTTCTTACTCCAATAAATGGTAGCCTTGTCATTATGGAAGGTAGTTCGTTGTTGATATTTTGTTATTTTAATGGATGGTAGCCTTGTCATTATGGAAGGTAGTTCGTTTTTGAGATTTTGTTTCTCCAATGGATGGTAGCCTTGTCGATATGGAAGGTAGTTCGTTGTTGTTATTTTGTTACTCTAATGGATGGTAGCCTTTTCATTATGGAACGAAGTTTGTTGTTGAGATTTTGTTACTCCAATGGATGGTAGACTTGTCATTATGGAAGTTCATTGTTGAGATTTTGATAATCCAATGGATGGTAGCCTTTTCATTATGGAAGGAAGTTCATTGTTTAGATTTTGTTACTCCAATAGATGGTAGCCTTGTCATTATGGAAGGTAGTTCTTTGTTGAGATTTTGTTTCTCCAACGGATGTCAGAATTTTCATTATGGAAGGTAGCTCGTTCTTGAGATTTTGTTACTCTAATGGTATCCTTGTTATTAAGGAAGGTAGTTCGTTGTTGATATTTTGTTACTTCAATGGATGGGAGCCTTTTCATTATGGAAGGAAGTTTGTTGTTGAGATTTTGTTACTCCAATGGATGGTACACTTGTCATTATGGAAGGTAGTTCATTGTTGAGATTTTGTTACTCCAATAGATGCTAGCCTTGTCATTATGGAAGGAAGTAAATTGTTGAGATTTTGTTACTCCAATAGATGGTAGCCTTGTCATTATGTAAGTAGTTCTTTGTTGAAATTTTGTTACTCCAATGGATGGTAGCCTTGTCATTACGGAAGGTAGTTCGTTGTTGAGATTTAGTTACTCCAATGGATGGTAGACTTGTCATTATGGAAGATAGTTCATTGTTGAGATTTTGTTTCTCCAATGGATGGTAGCCTTATCATTATGGAAGGTAGTTTGTTGTTGATATTTATTTACTCCAATGGATGATAGCCTTTTCATTATGGAAGGAAGTTTGTTGTTGAGATTTTGTTACTCCAATGCATGATAGACTTGTCATTATTGAAGTTAGTTCTTTGTTGAGATTTTGTTTCTCCAATGGATGGTAGCCTTATCATTATGGAAGGTAGTTCGTTGTTGAGATTTTGTTACTCCAATGGATGGTAGCCTTGTCATTATGGAAGGTAGTTCGTTGTTGATATTTTGTTACTCCAAGTGATGGTAGCCTTGTCATTATGGAAGGTAGTTCTTTGTTGAGATTTTTTTTTCTCCAATGGATGGTAGCCTTGTCATTATGTAAGGTAGTTCTTTGTTGAAATTCTATTACTCCAATGGATGGTAGACTTGTCATTATGGAAGGTAGTTGTTTGTTGAGATTTTGTTACACTAATGGATGGTATCCTAGTCATTACGGAAGGTAGTTCGTTTTTGAGATTTTGTTACTCCAATAAATGGTAGCCTTGTCATTATGGAAGGTAGTTCGTTGTTGATATTTTGTTACTCCAATGGATGGTAGCCTTGTTATTATGGAAGGTAGTTCGTTGTTGAGATTTTGTTACTTTAATGGATGGTATCCTTGTCATTATGGAAGGTAGTTCATTTTTGAGATTTTGTTTCTCCAATGGATGGTAGCCTTGTCGATATGGAAGGTAGTTCGTTGTTGATATTTTATTACTCCAATGGATGGTAGCCTTTTCATTATGGAACGAAGTTTGTTGTTGAGATTTTGTTACTCCAATGGATGGTAGACTTGCCATTACGGAAGTTTATTGTTGAGATTTTGTTACTCCAATAGATGGTAGCCTTGTCATTATGGAAGGTAGTTCTTTGTTGAGATTTTGTTTCTCCAATGGATGTCAGACTTGTCATTATGGAAGGTAGTTTGTTCTTGAGATTTTGTTACTCTAATGGTATCCTTGTCATTACATAAGGTAGTTCGTTGTTGATATTTTGTTACTCCAACGGATGGTAGCCTTTTCATTATGGAAGGAAGTTTGTTGTTGAGATTTTGATACTCCAATGGATGGTACACTTGTCATTATGGAGGGTAGTTAATTGTAGAGATTTTGTTACTCCAATTGATGGTAGCCTTCTCATTATGGAAGGAAGTAAATTGTTGAGATTTTGTTATTCCAATAGATGGTAGCCTTGTCATTATGTAAGGTAGTTCTTTGTTGAAATTTTGTTACTCCAATGGATGGTAGACATGTCATTATGGAAGGTGGTTCGTTGTTGAGATTTTGTTACACTAATGGATGGTATCCTTGTCATTACGTAAGGTACTTCGTTGTTGAGATTTTGTTACTCCAATGGATGGTAGCCTTGTCATTATGGAAGGTAGTTCGTTGTTGATATTTTGTTACTCCAATGGATGGTAGCCTTGTCATTATGGAAGGTAGTTCTTTGTTGAGATTTTGTTTCTCCAATGGATGGTAGCCTTGTCATTATGGAAGGTAGTTCGTTGTTTATATTTTGTTACTCCAATGGATGGTACACTTGTCATTATGGAAGGTAGTTAATTGTTGAGATTTTGTTTCTCCAATGGATGGTAGCCTTATCATTATGGAAGGTAGTTTGTTGTTGATATTTATTTACTCCAATGGATGATAGCCTTTTCATTATGGAAGGAAGTTTGTTGTTGAGATTTTGTTACTCCAATGGATGGTAGACTGGTCATTATGAAAGGTAGTTCTTTGTTGATATTTTGTTTCTCCAATGGATGGTAGCCTTGTCATTATGGAAGGTAGTTCGTTGTTGAGATTTTGTTACTCCAATGGATGGTAAACTTGTCATTACGGAAGGTAGTTCTTTGTTGAGATTTTGTTACACTAATGGATGGTATCCTAGTCATTACGGATGGTAGTTCGTTTTTGAGATTTTCTTACTCCAATAAATGGTAGCCTTGTCATTATGGAAGGTAGTTCGTTGTTGATATTTTGTTATTTTAATGGATGGTAGCCTTGTCATTATGGAAGGTAGTTCGTTTTTGAGATTTTGTTTCTCCAATGGATGGTAGCCTTGTCGATATGGAAGGTAGTTCATTGTTGTTATTTTGTTACTCTAATGGATGGTAGCCTTTTCATTATGGAACGAAGTTTGTTGTTGAGATTTTGTTACTCCAATGGATGGTAGACTTGTCATTATGGAAGTTCATTGTTGAGATTTTGATAATCCAATGGATGGTAGCCTTTTCATTATGGAAGGAAGTTCATTGTTTAGATTTTGTTACTCCAATAGATGGTAGCCTTGTCATTATGGAAGGTAGTTCTTTGTTGAGATTTTGTTTCTCCAACGGATGTCAGAATTGTCATTATGGAAGGTAGCTCGTTCTTGAGATTTTGTTACTCTAATGGTATCCTTGTTATTACGGAAGGTAGTTCGTTGTTGATATTTTGTTACTTCAATGGATGGTAGCCTTTTCATTATGGAAGGAAGTTTGTTGTTGAGATTTTGTTACTCCAATGGATGGTACACTTGTCATTATGGAAGGTAGTTCATTGTTGAGATTTTGTTACTCCAATAGATGCTAGCCTTGTCATTATGGAAGGAAGTAAATTGTTGAGATTTTGTTACTCCAATAGATGGTAGCCTTGTCATTATGTAAGTAGTTCTTTGTTGAAATTTTGTTACTCCAATGGATGGTAGCCTTATCATTACGAAAGGTAGTTCGTTGTTGAGATTTTGTTACTACAATGGATGGTAGACTTGTCATTATGGAAGATAGTTCATTGTTGAGATTTTGTTTCTCCAATGGATGGTAGCCTTATCATTATGGAAGGTAGTTTGTTGTTGATATTTATTTACTCCAATGGATGATAGCCTTTTCATTATGGAAGGAAGTTTGTTGTTGAGATTTTGTTACTCCAATGCATGATAGACTTGTCATTATTGAAGTTAGTTCTTTGTTGAGATTTTGTTTCTCCAATGGATGGTAGCCTTATCATTATGGAAGGTAGTTCGTTGTTGAGATTTTGTTACTCCAATGGATGGTATCCTAGTCATTACGGAAGGTAGTTCGTTTCCATAATGACAAGTCTACCATCCATTGGAGTAACAGAATTTCAACAAAGAACTACCTTACATAATGACAAGGCTACCATCCATTGGAGAAAAAAAATCTCATTATGGAAGGTAGTTCGTTTTTGAGATTTTGTTACTCCAATAAATGGTAGCCTTGTCATTATGGAAGGTAGTTCTTTGTTGAGATTTTTTTTCTCCAATGGATGGTAGCCTTGTCATTATGTAAGGTAGTTCTTTGTTGAAATTCTGTTACTCCAATGGATGGTAGACTTGTCATTATGGAAGGTAGTTGTTTGTTGAGATTTTGTTACACTGATGGATGGTATCCTAGTCATTACGGAAGGTAGTTCGTTTTTGAGATTTTGTTACTCCAATAAATGGTAGCCTTGTCATTATGGAAGGTAGTTCGTTGTTGATATTTTGTTACTCCAATGGATGGTAGCCTTGTCATTATGGAAGGTAGTTCGTTGTTGAGATTTTGTTACTTTAATGGATCGTATCCTTGTCATTATGGAAGGTAGTTCATTTTTGAGATTTTGTTTCTCCAATGGATGGTAGCCTTGTCGATATGGAAGGTAGTTCGTTGTTGATATTTTGTTACTCCAATGGATGGTAGCCTTTTCATTATGGAACGAAGTTTGTTGTTGAGATTTTGTTACTCCAATGGATGGTAGACTTGCCATTATGGAAGTTCATTGTTGAGATTTTGATACTCCAATGGATGGTAGCCTTGTCATTATGGAAGGTAGTTCATTGTTGAGATTTTGTTACTCCAATAGATGGTAGCCATGTCATTATGGAAGGTAGTTCTTTGTTGAGATTTTGTTTCTCTAATGGATGTCAGACTTGTCATTATGGAAGGTAGTTCGTTCTTGAGATTTTGTTACTCTAATGGTATCCTTGTCATTACATAAGGTAGTTCGTTGTTGATATTTTGTTACTCCAACGGATGGTAGCCTTTTCATTATGGAAGGAAGTTTGTTGTTGAGATTTTAATACTCCAATGGATGGTACACTTGTCATTATGGAAGGTAGTTAATTGTTGAGATTTTGTTACTCCAATTGATGGTAGCCTTGTCATTATGGAAGGAAGTAAATTGTTGAGATTTTGTTATTCCAATAGATGGTAGCCTTGTCATTATGTAAGGTAGTTCTTTGTTGAAATTTTGTTACTCCAATGGATGGTAGACTTGTCATTATGGAAGGTAGTTCGTTGTAGAGATTTTGTTACACTAATGGATGGTATCCTTGTCATTACGGAAGGTAGTTCGTTGTTGAGATTTTGTTACTCCAATGGATGGTAGCCTTGTCATTATGGAAGGTAGTTCGTTGTTGATATTTTGTTACTCCAATGGATGGTAGCCTTGTCATTATGGAAGGTAGTTCTTTGTTGAAATTTTGTTTCTCCAATGGATGGTAGCCTTGTCATTATGGAAGGTAGTTCGTTGTTTATATTTTGTTACTCTAATGGATGGTATCCTTATCATTATGGAAGGTAGTTCATTGTTGAGATTTTGTTTCTCCAATGGATGGTAGCCTTGTCATTATGGAAGGTAGTTCGTAGTTGATATTTTGTTACTCCAATGGATGGTAGCCTTTTCATTATGGAAGGAAGTTATTTGTTGCGATTTTGTTACTCCAATGGATGGTAGGCTTGTCATTATGGAAGGTAGTTCGTTGTTGAGATTTTGTTACTCCAATGGATGGTAGCCTTGTCATTAGGGAAGGTAGTGCGTTGTTGAGATTTTGTTACTCCAATGGATGGTAGCCTTGTCATTATGAAAGGTAGTTCGTTGTTGAGATTTTGTTACTCCAATGGATGGTAGCCTTTTCATTATGGAATGTAGTTCATTGATGAGATTTTGTTACTCCAATGGATGGTAGCCTTGTAATTATGGAAGGTAGTTCGTTGTTGAGATTTTGTTACTCCAATGGATGGTATCCTTGTCATTATGGAAGGTAGTTCGTTGTTGATATTTTGTTACTCTAATGGATGGTAGCCTTGTCATTATGGAAGGTAGTTTATTGTTGAGATTTTGTTACTCCAATGGATGGTTGACTTGTCATTATGGAAGTTCATTGTTGAGATTTTGATAATCCAATGGATGGTAGCCTTTTCATTATGGAAGGTAGTTCATTTTTGAGATTTTTTTACTCCAATGGATGGTAGCATTGTCATTATGGAGCGTAGTTCATTGTTGAGATTTTGTTACTCTAATGGACGGTATCCTTGCCATTATAGAATGTAGTTCGTTGTTGAGATTTTGTTACTCCAATGGATGGTATCCTTGTCATTATGGAAGGTAGTTCGTTGTTGTGATTTTGTTACTCTAATGGATGGTATCCTTGTCATTACGAAAGGTAGTTCGTTGTTGAGATTTTGTTACTCCAATGGATGGTAGCCTTGTCATTACGAAAGGTAGTTCATTGTTGAGATTTTGATAATCCAATGGATGGTAGCCTTTTCATTATGGAAGGAAGTTCATTGATTAGATTTTGTTACTCCAATCGATGGTAGCCTTGTCATTATGGAAGGTAGTTCTTTGTTGAGATTTTGTTTCTCCAACGGATGTCAGAATTGTCATTATGGAAGGTAGCTCGTTCTTGAGATTTTGTTACTCTAATGGTATCCTTGTTATTACGGAAGGTAGTTCGTTGTTGATATTTTGTTACTTCAATGGATGGTAGCCTTTTCATTATGGAAGGAAGTTTGTTGTTGAGATTTTGTTACTCCAATGGATGGTACACTTGTCATTATGGAAGGTAGTTCATTGTTGAGATTTTGTTACTCCAATAGATGGTAGCCTTGTCATTATGGAAGGAAGTAAATTGTTGAGATTTTTTTACTCTAATAGATGGTAGCCTTGTCATTATGTAAGGTAGTTCTTTGTTGAAATTTTGTTACTCCAATGGATGGTAGCCTTGTCATTACGGAAGATAGTTTGTTGTTGAGATTTTGTTACTCCAATGGATGGTAGACTTGTCATTATGGAAGATAGTTCATTGTTGAAATTTTGTTTCTCCAATGGATGGTAGCCTTATCATTATGGAAGGTAGTTTGTTGTTGATATTTATTTACTCCAATGGATGATAGCCTTTTCATTATGGAAGGAAGTTTGTTGTTGAGATTTTGTTACTCCAATGCATGATAGACTTGTCATTATGGAAGGTAGTTCTTTGTTGAGATTTTGTTTCTCCAATGGATGGTAGCCTTGTCATTATGGAAGGTAGTTCGTTGTTGAGATTTTGCTACTCCAATGGATGGTAGCCTTGTCATTATGGAAGGTAGTTCGTTGTTGATATTTTGTTACTCCAAGTGATGGTAGCCTTGTCATTATGGAAGGTAGTTCTTTGTTGAGATTTTGTTTCTCTAATGGATGGTAGCCTTGTCATTATTTAAGGTAGTTCTTTGTTTAAATTCTGTTAATCCAATGGATGGTAGACTTGTCATTATGGAAGGTAGTTGTTTGTTGAGATTTTGTTACACTAATGGATGGTATCCTAGTCATTACGGAAGGTAGTTCATTTTTGAGATTTTGTTACTCCAATAAATGGTAGCCTTGTCATTATGGAAGGTAGTTCGTTGTTGATATTTTGTTACTCCAATGGATTGTAGCCTTGTCATTATGGAAGGTAGTTTGTTGTTGAGATTTTGTTACTTTAATGGATGGTATCCTTGTCATTATGGAATGTAGTTCATTTTTGAGATTTTGTTTCTCCAATGGATGGTAGCCTTGTCGATATGGAAGGTAGTTCGTTGTTGTTATTTTGTTACTCCAATGGATGGTAGCCTTTTCATTATGGAACGAAGTTTGTTGTTGAGATTTTGTTACTCCAATGGATGGTAGACTTGCCATTATGGAAGTTCATTGTTGAGATTTTGATACTCCAATGGATGGTAGCCTTGTCATTATGGAAGGTAGTTCATTGTTGAGATTTTGTTACTCCAATAGATGGTAGCCTTGTCATTATGGAAGGTAGTTCTTTGTTGAGATTTTGTTTCTCCAATGGATGGTAGCCTTGTCATTATGGAAGGTAGTTCGTAGTTGATATTTTGTTACTCCAATGGATGGTAGCCTTTTCATTATGGAAGGAAGTTATTTGTTGGGATTTTGTTACTCCAATGGATGGTAGGCTTGTCATTATGGAAGGTAGTTCGTTGTTGAGATTTTGTTACTCCAATGGATGGTAGCCTTGTCATTAGGGAAGGTAGTGCATTGTTGAGATTTTGTTACTCCAATGGATGGTAGCCTTGTCATTATGAAAGGTAGTTCGTTGTTGAGATTTTGTTACTCCAATGGATGGTAGCCTTGTCATTATGGAATGTAGTTCATTGATGAGATTTTGTTACTCCAATGGATGGAAGCCTTGTAATTATGGAAGGTAGTTCGTTGTTGAGATTGTGTTACTCCAATGGATGGTATCCTTGTCATTATGGAAGGTAGTTCGTTGTTTATATTTTGTTACTCTAATGGATGGTATCCTTGTCATTATGGAAGGTAGTTCATTGTTGAGATTTTTTTACTCCAATGGATGGTAGCATTGTCATTATGGAGCGTAGTTCATTGTTGAGATTTTGTTACTCTAATGGACGGTATCCTTGCCATTATAGAATGTAGTTCGTTGTTGAGATTTTGTTACTCCAATGGATGGTATCCTTGTCATTATGGAAGGTAGTTCATTGTTGAGATTTTGTTTCTCCAATGGATGGTAGCCTTGTCATTATGGAAGGTAGTTCATTGTTGAGATTTTTTTACTCCAATGGATGGTAGCATTTTCATTATGGAGCGTAGTTCATTGTTGAGATTTTGTTACTCTAATGGACGGTATCCTTGCCATTATAGAATGTAGTTCGTTGTTGAGATTTTGTTACTCCAATGTATGGTAGCCTTGTATTTTTGGAAGGTAGTTCGTTGTTGTGATTTTGTTACTCTAATGGATGGTATCCTTGTCATTACGAAAGGTAGTTCGTGGTAGAGATTTTGTTACTCCAATGGATGGTAGCCTTGTCATTATGGAAGGTAGTTTATTGTTGAGATTTTGTTACTCCAATGGATGGTAGACTTGTCATTACAGAATGTAGTTCGTTGTTGAGATTTTGTTACTCCAATGTATGGTAGCCTTGTAATTTTGGAAGGTAGTTCGTTGTTGTGATTTTGTTACTCTAATGGATGGTATCCTTGTCATTACGAAAGGTAGTTCGTTGTTGAGATTTTGTTACTCCAATGGATGGTAGCCTTGTCATTATGGAAGGTAGTTTATTGTTGAGATTTTGTTACTCCAATGGATGGTTGACTTGTCATTATGGAAGTTCATTGTTGAGATTTTGATAATCCAATGGATGGTAGCCTTTTCATTATGGAAGGTAGTTCATTTTTGAGATTTTGTTACTCCAATAGATGGTAGCCTTGTCATTATGGAAGGTAGTTCTTTGTTGAGATTTTGTTTCTCCAACGGATGTCAGAATTGTCATTATGGAAGGTAGCTCGTTCTTGAGATTTTGTTACTCTAATGGTATCCTTGTTATTACGGAAGGTAGTTCGTTGTTGATATTTTGTTACTTCAATGGATGGTAGCCTTTTCATTATGGAAGGAAGTTTGTTGTTGAGATTTTGTTACTCCAATGGATGGTACACTTGTCATTATGGAAGGTAGTTCATTGTTGAGATTTTGTTACTCCAATAGATGGTAGCCTTGTCATTATGGAAGGAAGTAAATTGTTGAGATTTTTTTACTCTAATAGATGGTAGCCTTGTCATTATGTAAGGTAGTTCTTTGTTGAAATTTTGTTACTCCAATGGATGGTAGCCTTGTCATTACGGAAGATAGTTTGTTGTTGAGATTTTGTTACTCCAATGGATGGTAGACTTGTCATTATGGAAGATAGTTCATTGTTGAAATTTTGTTTCTCCAATGGATGGTAGCCTTATCATTATGGAAGGTAGTTTGTTGTTGATATTTATTTACTCCAATGGATGATAGCCTTTTCATTATGGAAGGAAGTTTGTTGTTGAGATTTTGTTACTCCAATGCATGATAGACTTGTCATTATGGAAGGTAGTTCTTTGTTGAGATTTTGTTTCTCCAATGGATGGTAGCCTTGTCATTATGGAAGGTAGTTCGTTGTTGAGATTTTGCTACTCCAATGGATGGTAGCCTTGTCATTATGGAAGGTAGTTTGTTGTTGATATTTTGTTACTCCAAGTGATGGTAGCCTTGTCATTATGGAAGGTAGTTCTTTGTTGAGATTTTGTTTCTCCAATGGATGGTAGCCTTGTCATTATTTAAGGTAGTTCTTTGTTGAAATTCTGTTACTCCAATGGATGGTAGACTTGTCATTATGGAAGGTAGTTGTTTGTTGAGATTTTGTTACACTAATGGATGGTATCCTAGTCATTACGGAAGGTAGTTCATTTTTGAGATTTTGTTACTCCAATAAATGGTAGCCTTGTCATTATGGAAGGTAGTTCGTTTTTGATATTTTGTTACTCCAATGGATGGTAGCCTTGTCATTATGGAAGGTAGTTTGTTGTTGAGATTTTGTTACTTTAATGGATGGTATCATTGTCATTATGGAAGGTAGTTCATTTTTGAGATTTTGTTTCTCCAATGGATGGTAGCCTTGTCGATATGGAAGGTAGTTCGTTGTTGTTATTTTGTTACTCCAATGGATGGTAGCCTTTTCATTATGGAACGAAGTTTGTTGTTGAGATTTTGTTACTCCAATGGATGGTAGACTTGCCATTATGGAAGTTCATTGTTGAGATTTTGATACTCCAATGGATGGTAGCCTTGTCATTATGGAAGGTAGTTCATTGTTGAGATTTTGTTACTCCAATAGATGGTAGCCTTGTCATTATGGAAGGTAGTTCTTTGTTGAGATTTTGTTTCTCCAATGGATGTCAGACTTGTCATTATGGAAGGTAGTTCGTTCTTGAGATTTTGTTACTATAATTGTATCCTTGTCATTACATAAGGTAGTTCGTTGTTGATATTTTGTTACTCCAACGGATGGTAGCCTTTTCATTATGGAAGGAAGTTTGTTGTTGAGATTTTGATACTCTAATGGATGGTATACTTGTCATTATGGAATGTAGTTAATTGTTGAGATTTTGTTACTCCAATTGATGGTAGCCTTGTCATTATGGAAGGAAGTAAATTGTTGAGATTTTGTTATTCCAATAGATGGTAGCCTTGTCATTATGTAAGGTAGTTCTTTGTTGAAATTTTGTTACTCCAATGGATGGTAGACTTGTCATTATGGAAGTTCATTGTTGAGATTTTGATACTCCAATGGATGGTAGCCTTGTCATTATGGAAGGTAGTTCATTGTTGAGATTTTGTTACTCCAATAGATGGTAGCCTTGTCATTATGGAAGGTAGTTCTTTGTTGAGATTTTGTTTCTCCAATGGATGTCAGACTTGTCATTATGGAAGGTAGTTCGTTCTTGAGATTTTGTTACTATAATGGTATCCTTGTCATTACATAAGGTAGTTCGTTGTTGATATTTTGTTACTCCAACGGATGGTAGCCTTTTCATTATGGAAGGAAGTTTGTTGTTGAGATTTTGATACTCTAATGGATGGTATACTTGTCATTATGGAAGGTAGTTAATTGTTGAGATTTTGTTACTCCAATTGATGGTAGCCTTGTCATTATGGAAGGAAGTAAATTGTTGAGATTTTGTTATTCCAATAGATGGTAGCCTTGTCATTATGTAAGGTAGTTCTTTGTTGAAATTTTGTTACTCCAATGGATGGTAGACTTGTCATTATGGAAGGTAGTTCGTTGTTGAGATTTTGTTACACTAATGGATGGTATAATTGTCATTACGGAAGGTAATTCGTTGTTGAGATTTTGTTACTCCAATGGATGGTAGCCTTGTCATTATGGAAGGTAGTTCGTTGTTGATATTTTGTTACTCCAAATGATGGTAGCCTTATCATTATGAAAGGTAGTTCTTTGTTGAGATTTTGTTTCTCCAATGGATGGTAGCCTTGTCATTATGGAAGGTAGTTCGTTGTTTATATTTTGTTACTCTAATGGATGGTATCCTTGTCATTATGGAAGGTAGTCCATTGTTGAGATTTTGTTTCTCCAATGGATGGTAGCCTTATCATTATGGAAGGTAGTTTGTTGTTGATATTTATTTACTCCAATGGATGATAGCCTTTTCATTATGGAAGGAAGTTTGTTGTTGTGATTTTGTTACTCCAATGGATGGTAGCCTTGTCATTATGGAAGGTAGTTTATTGTTGAGATTTTGTTACTCTAATGGATGGTAGACTTGTCATTATGGAAGGTAGTTCATTGTTGAGATTTTGATAATCCAATGGATGGTAGCCTTTTCATTATGGAAGGAAGTTCATTGTTTAGATTTTGTTACTCCAATAGATGGTAGCCTTGTCATTATGGAAGGTAGTTCTTTGTTGAGATTTTGTTTCTCCAACGGATGTCAGAATTGTCATTATGGAAGGTAGCTCGTTCTTGAGATTTTGTTACTCTAATGGTATCCTTGTTATTACGGAAGGTAGTTCGTTGTTGATATTTTGTTACTTCAATGGATGGTAGCCTTTTCATTATGGAAGGAAGTTTGTTGTTGAGATTTTGTTACTCCAATTGATGGTACACTTGTCATTATGGAAGGTAGTTCATTGTTGAGATTTTGTTACTCCAATAGATGGTAGCCTTGTCATTATGGAAGGAAGTAAATTGTTGAGATTTTGTTACTCTAATAGATGGTAGCCTTGTCATTATGTAAGGTAGTTCTTTGTTGAAATTTTGTTACTCCAATGGATGGTAGCCTTGTCATTACGGAAGATAGTTTGTTGTTGAGATTTTGTTACTCCAATGGATGGTAGACTTGTCATTATGGAAGATAGTTCATTGTTAAAATTTTGTTTCTCCAATGGATGGTAGCCTTATCATTATGGAAGGTAGTTTGTTGTTGATATTTATTTACTCCAATGGATGATAGCCTTTTCATTATGGAAGGAAGTTTGTTGTTGAGATTTTGTTACTCCAATGCATGATAGACTTGTCATTATGGAAGGTAGTTCTTTGTTGAGATTTTGTTTCTCCAATGGATGGTAGCCTTGTCATTATGGAAGGTAGTTCGTTGTTGAGATTTTGCTACTCCAATGGATGGTAGCCTTGTCATTATGGAAGGTAGTTCGTTGTTGATATTTTGTTACTCCAAGTGATGGTAGCCTTGTCATTATGGAAGGTAGTTCTTTGTTGAGATTTTGTTTCTCCAATGGATGGTAGCCTTGTCATTATTTAAGGTAGTTCTTTGTTGAAATTCTGTTACTCCAATGGATGGTAGACTTGTCATTATGGAAGGTAGTTGTTTGTTGAGATTTTGTTACACTAATGGATGGTATCCTAGTCATTATGGAAGGTAGTTCATTTTTGAGATTTTGTTACTCCAATAAATGGTAGCCTTGTCATTATGGAAGGTAGTTCGTTGTTGATATTTTGTGACTCCAATGGATGGTAGCCTTGTCATTATGGAAGGTAGTTTGTTGTTGAGATTTTGTTACTTTAATGGATGGTATCCTTGTCATTATGGAAGGTAGTTCATTTTTGAGATTTTGTTTCTCCAATGGATGGTAGCCTTGTCGATATGGAAGGTAGTTCGTTGTTGTTATTTTGTTACTCCAATGGATGGTAGCCTTTTCATTATGGAACGAAGTTTGTTGTTGAGATTTTGTTACTCCAATGGATGGTAGCCTTGTCATTATGGAAGGTAGTTCATTGTTGAGATTTTGTTACTCCAATAGATGGTAGCCTTGTCATTATGGAAGGTAGTTCTTTGTTGAGATTTTGTTTCTCCAATGGATGTCAGACTTGTCATTATGGAAGGTAGTTCGTTCTTGAGATTTTGTTACTGTAATTGTATCCTTGTCATTACATAAGGTAGTTCGTTGTTGATATTTTGTTACTCCAATGGATGGTAGCCTTTTCATTATGGAAGGAAGTTTGTTGTTGAGATTTTGATACTCTAATGGATGGTATACTTGTCATTATGGAATGTAGTTAATTGTTGAGATTTTGTTACTCCAATTGATGGTAGCCTTGTCATTATGGAAGGAAGTAAATTGTTGAGATTTTGTTATTCCAATAGATGGTAGCCTTGTCATTATGTAAGGTAGTTCTTTGTTGAAATTTTGTTACTCCAATGGATGGTAGACTTGTCATTATGGAAGGTAGTTCGTTGTTGAGATTTTGTTACACTAATGGATGGTATCCTTGTCATTACGGAAGGTAGTTCGTTGTTGAGATTTAGTTACTCCAATGGATGGTAGCCTTGTCATTATGGAAGGTAGTTCGTTGTTGATATTTTGTTACTCCAATGGATGGTAGCCTTGTCATTATGGAAGGTTGTTCTTTGTTAAGATTTTGTTTCACCAATGGATGGTAGCCTTGTCATTATGGAAGGTAGTTCGTTGTTTATATTTTGTTACTCTAATGGATGGTATCCTTGTCATTATGGAAGGTAGTTCATTGTTGAGATTTTGTTTCTCCAATGGATGGTAGCCTTATCATTATGGAAGGTATTTTGTTGTTGATATTTATTTACTCCAATGGATGATAGCCTTTTCATTATGGAAGGAAGTTTGTTGTTGTGATTTTGTTACTCCAATGCATGATAGACTTGTCATTATGGAAGGTAGTTCTTTGTTGAGATTTTGTTTCTCCAATGGATGGTAGCCTTGTCATTATGGAAGGTAGTTCGTTGTTGAGATTTTGCTACTCCAATGGATGGTAGCCTTGTCATTATGGAAGGTAGTTCGTTGTTGATATTTTGTTACTCCAAGTGATGGTAGCCTTGTCATTATGGAAGGTAGTTCTTTGTTGAGATTTTGTTTCTCCAATGGATGGTAGCCTTGTCATTATGTAAGGTAGTTCTTTGTTGAAATTCGGTTACTCCAATGTATGGTATACTTGTCATTATGGAAGGTAGTTGTTTGTTGAGATTTTGTTACACAAATGGATGGTATCCTAGTCATTACGGAAGGTAGTTCATTTTTGAGATTTTGTTACTCCAATAAATGGTAGCCTTGTCATTATGGAAGGTAGTTCGTTGGTGATATTTTGTTACTCCAATGGATGGTAGCCTTGTCATTATGGAAGGTAGTTCGTTGTTGAGATTTTGCTACTCCAATGGATGGTAGCCTTGTCATTATGGAAGGTAGTTCGTTGTTGATATTTTGTTACTCCAAGTGATGGTAGCCTTGTCATTATGGAAGGTAGTTCTTTGTTGAGATTTTATTTCTCCAATGGATGGTAGCCTTGTCATTATTTAAGGTAGTTCTTTGTTGAAATTCTGTTACTCCAATGGATGGTAGACTTGTCATTATGGAAGGTAGTTGTTTGTTGAGATTTTGTTACACTAATGGATGGTATCCTAGTCATTACGGAAGGTAGTTCATTTTTGAGATTTTGTTACTCCAATAAATGGTAGCCTTGTCATTATGGAAGGTAGTTCGTTGTTGATATTTTGTTACTCCAATGGATGGTAGCCTTGTCATTATGGAAGGTAGTTTGTTGTTGAGATTTTGTTACTTTAATGGATGGTATCCTTGTCATTATGGAAGGTAGTTCATTTTTGAGATTTTGTTTCTCCAATGGATGGTAGCCTTGTCGATATGGAAGGTAGTTCGTTGTTGTTATTTTGTTACTCCAATGGATGGTAGCCTTTTCATTATGGAACGAAGTTTGTTGTTGAGATTTTGTTACTCCAATGGATGGTAGACTTGCCATTATGGAAGTTCATTGTTGAGATTTTGATACTCCAATGGATGGTAGCCTTGTCATTATGGAAGGTAGTTCATTGTTGAGATTTTGTTACTCCAATAGATGGTAGCCTTGTCATTATGGAAGGTAGTTCTTTGTTGAGATTTTGTTTCTCCAATGGATGTCAGACTTGTCATTATGGAAGGTAGTTCGTTCTCGAGATTTTGTTACTATAATGGTATCCTTGTCATTACATAAGGTAGTTCGTTGTTGATATTTTGTTACTCCAACGGATGGTAGCCTTTTCATTATGGAAGGAAGTTTGTTGTTGAGATTTTGATACTCTAATGGATGGTATACTTGTCATTATGGAAGGTAGTTAATTGTTGAGATTTTGTTACTCCAATTGATGGTAGCCTTGTCATTATGGAAGGAAGTAAATTGTTGAGATTTTGTTATTCCAATAGATGGTAGCCTTGTCATTATGTAAGGTAGTTCTTTGTTGAAATTTTGTTACTCCAATGGATGGTAGACTTGTCATTATGGAAGGTAGTTCGTTGTTGATATTTTGTTACACTAATGGATGGTATCCTTGTCATTACGGAAGGTAGTTCGTTGTTGAGATTTTGTTACTCCAATGGATGGTAGCCTTGTCATTATGGAAGGTAGTTCGTTGTTGATATTTTGTTAATCCAATGGATGGTAGCCTTGTCATTATGGAAGGTAGTTCTTTGTTAAGATTTTGTTTCTCCAATGGATGGTAGCCTTGTCATTATGGAAGGTAGTTCGTTGTTTATATTTTGTTACTCTAATGGATGGTATCCTTGTCATTATGGAAGGTAGTTCATTGTTGAGATTTTGTTTCTCCAATGGATGGTAACCTTATCATTATGGAAGGTAGTTTGTTGTTGATATTTATTTACTCCAATGGATGATAGCCGTTTCATTATGGAAGGAAGTTTGTTGTTGTGATTTTGTTACTCCAATGCATGATAGACTTGTCATTATGGAAGGTAGTTCTTTGTTGAGATTTTGTTTCTCCAATGGATGGTAGCCTTGTCATTATGGAAGGTAGTTCGTTGTTGAGATTTTGCTACTCCAATGGATGGTACCCTTGTCATTATGGAAGGTAGTTCGTTGTTGATATTTTGTTACTCCAAGTGATGGTAGCCTTGTCATTATGGAAGGTAGTTCTTTGTTGAGATTTTGTTTCTCCAATGGATGGTAGCCTTGTCATTATGTAAGGTAGTTCTTTGTTGAAATTCTGTTACTCCAATGGATGGTATACTTGTCATTATGGAAGGTAGTTGTTTGTTGAGATTTTGTTACACAAATGGATGGTATCCTAGTCATTACGGAAGGTAGTTCATTTTTGAGATTTTGTTACTCCAATAAATGGTAGCCTTGTCATTATGGAAGGTAGTTCGTTGGTGATATTTTGTTACTCCAATGGATGGTAGCCTTGTCATTATGGAAGGTAGTTTGTTGTTGAGATTTTGTTACTTTAATGGATGGTATCCTTGTCATTATGGAAGGTAGTTCATTTTTGAGATTTTGTTTCTCCAATGGATGGTAGCCTTGTCGATATGGAAGGTAGTTCGTTGTTGATATTTTGTTACTCCAATGGATGGTAGCCTTTTCATTATGGAACGAAGTTTGTTGTTGAGATTTTGTTACTCCATTGGATGGTAGACTTGCCATTATGGAAGTTCATTGTTGAGATTTTGATACTCCAATGGATGGTAGCCTTGTCATTATGGAAGGTAGTTCATTGTTGAGATTTTGTTACTCCAATAGATGGTAGCCTTGTCATTATGGAATGTAGTTCTTTGTTGAGATTTTGTTTCTCCAATGGATGTCAGACTTGTCATTATGGAAGGTAGTTCGTTCTTGAGATTTTGTTACTCTAATGGTATCCTTGTCATTACATAAGGTAGTTCGTTGTTGATATTTTGTTACTCCAACGGATGGTAGCCTTTTCATTATGGAAGGAAGTTTGTTGTTGAGAATTTGATACTCTAATGGATGGTATACTTGTCATTATGGAAGGTAGTTAATTGTTAAGATTTTGTTACTCTAATTGATGGTAGCCTTGTCATTATGGAAGGAAGTAAATTGTTGAGATTTTGTTATTCCAATAGATCGTAGCCTTGTCATTATGTAAGGTAGTTCTTTGTTGAAATTTTGTTACTCCAATGGATGGTAGACTTGTCATTATGGAAGGTAGTTCGTTGTTGAGATTATGTTACACTAATGGATGGTATCCTTGTCATTACGGAAGGTAGTTCGTTGTTGAGATTTTGTTACTCCAATGGATGGTAGTCTTGTCATTATGGAAGGTAGTTTATTGTTGATATTTTGTTACTCCAATGGATGGTAGCCTTGTCATTATGGAAGGTAGTTCTTTGTTGAGATTTTGTTTCTCCAATGGATGGTAGCCTTGTCATTATGGAAGGTAGTTCGTTGTTTATATTTTGTTACTCTAATGGATGGTATCCTTGTCATTATGGAAGGTAGTTCATTGTTGAGATTTTGTTTCTCCAATGGATGGTAGCCTTGTCATTATGGAAGGTAATTCGTAGTTGATATTTTGTTACTCCAATGGATGGTAGCCTTTTCATTATGGAAGGAAGTTATTTGTTGCGATTTTGTTACTCCAATGGATGGTAGACTTGTCATTATGGAAGGTAGTTCGTTGTTGAGATTTTGTTACTCCAATGGATGGTAGCCTTGTCATTAGGGAAGGTAGTGCGTTGTTGAGATTTTGTTACTCCAATGGATGGTAGCCTTGTCATTATGAAAGGTAGTTCGTTGTTGAGATTTTGTTACTCCAATGGATGGTAGCCTTGTCATTATGGAAGGTAGTTCGTTGTTTATATTTTGTTACTCTAATGGATGGTATCCTTGTCATTATGGAAGGTAGTTCATTGTTGAGATTTTGTTTCTCCAATGGATGGTAGCCTTGTCATTATGGAAGGTAGTTCGTAGTTGATATTTTGTTACTCCAATGGATGGTAGCCTTTTCATTATGGAAGGAAGTTATTTGTTGCGATTTTGTTACTCCAATGGATGGTAGACTTGTCATTATGGAAGGTAGTTCGTTGTTGAGATTTTGTTACTCCAATGGATGGTAGCCTTGTCATTAGGGAAGGTAGTGCGTTGTTGAGATTTTGTTACTCCAATGGATGGTAGCCTTGTCATTATGAAAGGTAGTTCGTTGTTGAGATTTTGTTACTCCAATGGATGGTAGCCTTGTCATTATGGAAGGTAGTTCATTGATGAGATTTTATTACTCCAATAAATGGTAGCCTTGTAATTATGGAAGGTAGTTCGTTGTTGAGATTTTGTTACTCCAATGGATGGTATCCTTGTCATTATGGAAGGTAGTTCGTTGTTGATATTTTGTTACTCTAATGGATGGTATCCTTGCCATTATGGAAGGTAGTTCATTGTTGAGATTTTTTTACTCCAATGGATGGTAGCATTGTCATTATGGAACGTAGTTCATTGTTGAGATTTTGTTACTCTAATGGACGGTATCCTTGCCATTACAGAATGTAGTTCGTTGTTGAGATTTTGTTACTCCAATGTATGGTAGCCTTATAATTTTGGAAGGTAGTTCGTTGTTGTGATTTTGTTACTCTAATGATTGGTATCCTTGTCATTACGAAAGGTAGTTCGTTGTTGAGATTCTGTTACTCCAATGGATGGTAGCCTTGTCATTATGGAAGGTAGTTTATTGTTTAGATTTTGTTACTCTAATGGATGGTAGACTTGTCATTACAGAATGTAGTTTGTTGTTGAGATTTTGTTACTCCAATGTATGGTAGCCTTGTAATTTTGGAACGTAGTTCGTTGTTGTGATTTTGTTACTCTAATGGATGGTATCCTTGTCATTACGAAAGGTAGTTCGTTGTTGAGATTTTGTTACTCCAATGGATGGTAGCCTTGTCATTATGGAAGGTAGTTTATTGTTGAGATTTTGTTACTCCAATGGCTGGTAGACTTGTCATTATGGAAGTTCATTGTTGAGATTTTGATAATCCAATGGATGGTAGCCTTTTCATTATGGAAGGTAGTTCATTGTTGAGATTTTGTTACTCCAATAGATGGTACCCTTGTCATTATGGAAGGTAGCTCGTTCTTGTGATTTTGTTACTCTAATGGTATCCTTGTTATTACGGAAGGTAGTTCGTTGTTGATATTTTATTACTTCAATGGATGGTAGCCTTTTCATTATGGAAGGAAGTTTGTTGTTAAGATTTTGTTACTCCAATGGATGGTACACTTGTCATTATGGAAGGTAGTTCATTGTTGAGATTTTGTTACTCCAATAGATGGTAGCCTTGTCATTATGGAAGGAAGTAAATTGTTGAGATTTTGTTACTCCAATATATGGTAGCCTTGTCATTATGTAAGGTAGTTCTTTGTTGAAATTTTGTTACTCCAATGGATGGTAGCCTTGTTATTACGGAAGGTAGTTCGTTGTTGAGATTTTGTTACTCCAATGGATGGTAGACTTGTCATTATGGAAGATAGTTCATTGTTGAGATTTTGTTTCTCCAATGGATGGTAGCCGTATCATTATGGAAGGTAGTTTGTTGTTGATATTTATTTACTCCAATGGATGATAGCCTTTTCATTATGGAAGGAAGTTTGTTGTTGAGATTTTGTTACTCCAATGCATGATAGACTTGTCATTATGGAAGGTAGTTCTTTGTTGAAATTTTGTTACTCCAATGGATGGTAGCCTTGTCATTATGGAAGGTAGTTTGTTGTTGAGATTTTGTTACTTTAATGGATGGTATCCTTGTCATTATGGAAGGTAGTTCATTTTTGAGATTTTGTTTCTCCAATGGATGGTAGCCTTGTCGATATGGAAGGTAGTTCGTTGTTGTTATTTTGTTACTCCAATGGATGGTAGCCTTTTCATTATGGAACGAAGTTTGTTGTTGAGATTTTGTTACTCCAATGGATGGTAGCCTTGTCATTATGGAAGGTAGTTCATTGTTGAGATTTTGTTACTCCAATAGATGGTAGCCTTGTCATTATGGAAGGTAGTTCTTTGTTGAGATTTTGTTTCTCCAATGGATGTCAGACTTGTCATTA
The DNA here is from genome assembly GCA_948472305.1 of Vicia faba. Lineage (NCBI taxonomy): Eukaryota > Viridiplantae > Streptophyta > Magnoliopsida > Fabales > Fabaceae > Vicia > Vicia faba. The sequence continues at coordinate 562,269,682 of OX451739.1, forward strand.
TGGAAGGTAGTTCGTTCTTAAGATTTTGTTACTGTAATTGTATCCTTGTCATTACATAAGGTAGTTCGTTGTTGATATTTTGTTACTCCAACGGATGGTAGCCTTTTCATTATGGAAGGAAGTTTGTTGTTGAGATTTTGATACTCTAATGGATGGTATACTTGTCATTATGGAATGTAGTTAATTGTTGAGATTTTGTTACTCCAATTGATGGTAGCCTTGTCATTATGGAAGGAAGTAAATTGTTGAGATTTTGTTATTCCAATAGATGGTAGCCTTGTCATTATGTAAGGTAGTTCTTTGTTGAAATTTTGTTACTCCAATGGATGGTAGACTTGTCATTATGGAAGGTAGTTCGTTGTTGAGATTTTGTTACACTAATGGATGGTATCCTTGTCATTACGGAAGGTAGTTCGTTGTTGAGATTTAGTTACTCCAATGGATGGTAGCCTTGTCATTATGGAAGGTAGTTCGTTGTTGATATTTTGTTACTCCAATGGATGGTAGCCTTGTCATTATGGAAGGTTGTTCTTTGTTAAGATTTTGTTTCTCCAATGGATGGTAGCCTTGTCATTATGGAAGGTAGTTCGTTGTTTATATTTTGTTACTCTAATGGATGGTATCCTTGTCATTATGGAAGGTAGTTCATTGTTGAGATTTTGTTTCTCCAATGGATGGTAGCCTTATCATTATGGAAGGTATTTTGTTGTTGATATTTATTTACTCCAATGGATGATAGCCTTTTCATTATGGAAGGAAGTTTGTTGTTGTGATTTTGTTACTCCAATGCATGATAGACTTGTCATTATGGAAGGTAGTTCTTTGTTGAGATTTTGTTTCTCCAATGGATGGTAGCCTTGTCATTATGGAAGGTAGTTCGTTGTTGAGATTTTGCTACTCCAATGGATGGTAGCCTTGTCATTATGGAAGGTAGTTCGTTGTTGATATTTTGTTACTCCAAGTGATGGTAGCCTTGTCATTATGGAAGGTAGTTCTTTGTTGAGATTTTGTTTCTCCAATGGATGGTAGCCTTGTCATTATGTAAGGTAGTTCTTTGTTGAAATTCGGTTACTCCAATGGATGGTATACTTGTCATTATGGAAGGTAGTTGTTTGTTGAGATTTTGTTACACAAATGGATGGTATCCTAGTCATTACGGAAGGTAGTTCATTTTTGAGATTTTGTTACTCCAATAAATGGTAGCCTTGTCATTATGGAAGGTAGTTCGTTGGTGATATTTTGTTACTCCAATGGATGGTAGCCTTGTCATTATGGAAGGTAGTTCGTTGTTGAGATTTTGCTACTCCAATGGATGGTAGCCTTGTCATTATGGAAGGTAGTTCGTTGTTGATATTTTGTTACTCCAAGTGATGGTAGCCTTGTCATTATGGAAGGTAGTTCTTTGTTGAGATTTTATTTCTCCAATGGATGGTAGCCTTGTCATTATTTAAGGTAGTTCTTTGTTGAAATTCTGTTACTCCAATGGATGGTAGACTTGTCATTATGGAAGGTAGTTGTTTGTTGAGATTTTGTTACACTAATGGATGGTATCCTAGTCATTACGGAAGGTAGTTCATTTTTGAGATTTTGTTACTCCAATAAATGGTAGCCTTGTCATTATGGAAGGTAGTTCGTTGTTGATATTTTGTTACTCCAATGGATGGTAGCCTTGTCATTATGGAAGGTAGTTTGTTGTTGAGATTTTGTTACTTTAATGGATGGTATCCTTGTCATTATGGAAGGTAGTTCATTTTTGAGATTTTGTTTCTCCAATGGATGGTAGCCTTGTCGATATGGAAGGTAGTTCGTTGTTGTTATTTTGTTACTCCAATGGATGGTAGCCTTTTCATTATGGAACGAAGTTTGTTGTTGAGATTTTGTTACTCCAATGGATGGTAGACTTGCCATTATGGAAGTTCATTGTTGAGATTTTGATACTCCAATGGATGGTAGCCTTGTCATTATGGAAGGTAGTTCTTTGTTGAGATTTTGTTACTCCAATAGATGGTAGCCTTGTCATTATGGAAGGTAGTTCTTTGTTGAGATTTTGTTTCTCCAATGGATGTCAGACTTGTCATTATGGAAGGTAGTTCGTTCTTGAGATTTTGTTACTATAATTGTATCCTTGTCATTACATAAGGTAGTTCGTTGTTGATATTTTGTTACTCCAACGGATGGTAGCCTTTTCATTATGGAAGGAAGTTTGTTGTTGAGATTTTGATACTCTAATGGATGGTATACTTGTCATTATGGAATGTAGTTAATTGTTGAGATTTTGTTACTCCAATTGATGGTAGCCTTGTCATTATGGAAGGAAGTAAATTGTTGAGATTTTGTTATTCCAATAGATGGTAGCCTTGTCATTATGTAAGGTAGTTCTTTGTTGAAATTTTGTTACTCCAATGTATGGTAGCCTTATAATTTTGGAAGGTAGTTCGTTGTTGTGATTTTGTTACTCTAATGATTGGTATCCTTGTCATTACGAAAGGTAGTTCGTTGTTGAGATTCTGTTACTCCAATGGATGGTAGCCTTGTCATTATGGAAGGTAGTTTATTGTTTAGATTTTGTTACTCTAATGGATGGTAGACTTGTCATTACAGAATGTAGTTTGTTGTTGAGATTTTGTTACTCCAATGTATGGTAGCCTTGTAATTTTGGAACGTAGTTCGTTGTTGTGATTTTGTTACTCTAATGGATGGTATCCTTGTCATTACGAAAGGTAGTTCGTTGTTGAGATTTTATTACTCCAATGGATGGTAGCCTTGTCATTATGGAAGGTAGTTTATTGTTGAGATTTTGTTACTCCAATGGCTGGTAGACTTGTCATTATGGAAGTTCATTGTTGAGATTTTGATAATCCAATGGATGGTAGCCTTTTCATTATGGAAGGTAGTTCATTGTTGAGATTTTGTTACTCCAATAGATGGTACCCTTGTCATTATGGAAGGTAGCTCGTTCTTGTGATTTTGTTACTCTAATGGTATCCTTGTTATTACGGAAGGTAGTTCGTTGTTGATATTTTATTACTTCAATGGATGGTAGCCTTTTCATTATGGAAGGAAGTTTGTTGTTAAGATTTTGTTACTCCAATGGATGGTACACTTGTCATTATGGAAGGTAGTTCATTGTTGAGATTTTGTTACTCCAATAGATGGTAGCCTTGTCATTATGGAAGGAAGTAAATTGTTGAGATTTTGTTACTCCAATATATGGTAGCCTTGTCATTATGTAAGGTAGTTCTTTGTTGAAATTTTGTTACTCCAATGGATGGTAGCCTTGTTATTACGGAAGGTAGTTCGTTGTTGAGATTTTGTTACTCCAATGGATGGTAGACTTGTCATTATGGAAGATAGTTCATTGTTGAGATTTTGTTTCTCCAATGGATGGTAGCCGTATCATTATGGAAGGTAGTTTGTTGTTGATATTTATTTACTCCAATGGATGATAGCCTTTTCATTATGGAAGGAAGTTTGTTGTTGAGATTTTGTTACTCCAATGCATGATAGACTTGTCATTATGGAAGGTAGTTCTTTGTTGAGATTTTGTTACTCCAATGGATGGTAGCCTTGTCATTATGGAAGGTAGTTTGTTGTTGAGATTTTGTTACTTTAATGGATGGTATCCTTGTCATTATGGAAGGTAGTTCATTTTTGAGTTTTTGTTTCTCCAATGGATGGTAGCCTTGTCGATATGGAAGGTAGTTCGTTGTTGTTATTTTGTTACTCCAATGGATGGTAGCCTTTTCATTATGGAACGAAGTTTGTTGTTGAGATTTTGTTACTCCAATGGATGGTAGCCTTGTCATTATGGAAGGTAGTTCATTGTTGAGATTTTGTTACTCCAATAGATGGTAGCCTTGTCATTATGGAAGGTAGTTCTTTGTTGAGATTTTGTTTCTCCAATGGATGTCAGACTTGTCATTATGGAAGGTAGTTCGTTCTTGAGATTTTGTTACTGTAATTGTATCCTTGTCATTACATAAGGTAGTTCGTTGTTGATATTTTGTTACTCCAACGGATGGTAGCCTTTTCATTATGGAAGGAAGTTTGTTGTTGAGATTTTGATACTCTAATGGATGGTATACTTGTCATTATGGAATGTAGTTAATTGTTGAGATTTTGTTACTCCAATTGATGGTAGCCTTGTCATTATGGAAGGAAGTAAATTGTTGAGATTTTGTTATTCCAATAGATGGTAGCCTTGTCATTATGTAAGGTAGTTCTTTGTTGAAATTTTGTTACTCCAATGGATGGTAGACTTGTCATTATGGAAGGTAGTTCGTTGTTGAGATTTTGTTACACTAATGGATGGTATCCTTGTCATTACGGAAGGTAGTTCGTTGTTGAGATTTAGTTACTCCAATGGATGGTAGCCTTGTCATTATGGAAGGTAGTTCGTTGTTGATATTTTGTTACTCCAATGGATGGTAGCCTTGTCATTATGGAAGGTTGTTCTTTGTTAAGATTTTGTTTCTCCAATGGATGGTAGCCTTGTCATTATGGAAGGTAGTTCGTTGTTTATATTTTGTTACTCTAATGGATGGTATCCTTGTCATTATGGAAGGTAGTTCATTGTTGAGATTTTGTTTCTCCAATGGATGGTAGCCTTATCATTATGGAAGGTATTTTGTTGTTGATATTTATTTACTCCAATGGATGATAGCCTTTTCATTATGGAAGGAAGTTTGTTGTTGTGAATTTGTTACTCCAATGCATGATAGACTTGTCATTATGGAAGGTAGTTCTTTGTTGAGATTTTGTTTCTCCAATGGATGGTAGCCTTGTCATTATGGAAGGTAGTTCGTTGTTGAGATTTTGCTACTCCAATGGATGGTAGCCTTGTCATTATGGAAGGTAGTTCGTTGTTGATATTTTGTTACTCCAAGTGATGGTAGCCTTGTCATTATGGAAGGTAGTTCTTTGTTGAGATTTTGTTTCTCCAATGGATGGTAGCCTTGTCATTATGTAAGGTAGTTCTTTGTTGAAATTCGGTTACTCCAATGGATGGTATACTTGTCATTATGGAAGGTAGTTGTTTGTTGAGATTTTGTTACACAAATGGATGGTATCCTAGTCATTACGGAAGGTAGTTCATTTTTGAGATTTTGTTACTCCAATAAATGGTAGCCTTGTCATTATGGAAGGTAGTTCGTTGGTGATATTTTGTTACTCCAATGGATGGTAGCCTTGTCATTATGGAAGGTAGTTCGTTGTTGAGATTTTGCTACTCCAATGGATGGTAGCCTTGTCATTATGGAAGGTAGTTCGTTGTTGATATTTTGTTACTCCAAGTGATGGTAGCCTTGTCATTATGGAAGGTAGTTCTTTGTTGAGATTTTGTTTCTCCAATGGATGGTAGCCTTGTCATTATGTAAGGTAGTTCTTTGTTGAAATTCGGTTACTCCAATGGATGGTATACTTGTCATTATGGAAGGTAGTTGTTTGTTGAGATTTTGTTACACAAATGGATGGTATCCTAGTCATTACGGAAGGTAGTTCATTTTTGAGATTTTGTTACTCCAATAAATGGTAGCCTTGTCATTATGGAAGGTAGTTCGTTGGTGATATTTTGTTACTCCAATGGATGGTAGCCTTGTCATTATGGAAGGTAGTTCGTTGTTGAGATTTTGCTACTCCAATGGATGGTAGCCTTGTCATTATGGAAGGTAGTTCGTTGTTGATATTTTGTTACTCCAAGTGATGGTAGCCTTGTCATTATGGAAGGTAGTTCTTTGTTGAGATTTTATTTCTCCAATGGATGGTAGCCTTGTCATTATTTAAGGTAGTTCTTTGTTGAAATTCTGTTACTCCAATGGATGGTAGACTTGTCATTATGGAAGGTAGTTGTTTGTTGAGATTTTGTTACACTAATGGATGGTATCCTAGTCATTACGGAAGGTAGTTCATTTTTGAGATTTTGTTACTCCAATAAATGGTAGCCTTGTCATTATGGAAGGTAGTTCGTTGTTGATATTTTGTTACTCCAATGGATGGTAGCCTTGTCATTATGGAAGGTAGTTTGTTGTTGAGATTTTGTTACTTTAATGGATGGTATCCTTGTCATTATGGAAGGTAGTTCATTTTTGAGATTTTGTTTCTCCAATGGATGGTAGCCTTGTCGATATGGAAGGTAGTTCGTTGTTGTTATTTTGTTACTCCAATGGATGGTAGCCTTTTCATTATGGAACGAAGTTTGTTGTTGAGATTTTGTTACTCCAATGGATGGTAGACTTGCCATTATGGAAGTTCATTGTTGAGATTTTGATACTCCAATGGATGGTAGCCTTGTCATTATGGAAGGTAGTTCATTGTTGAGATTTTGTTACTCCAATAGATGGTAGCCTTGTCATTATGGAAGGTAGTTCTTTGTTGAGATTTTGTTTCTCCAATGGATGTCAGACTTGTCATTATGGAAGGTAGTTCGTTCTCGAGATTTTGTTACTATAATGGTATCCTTGTCATTACATAAGGTAGTTCGTTGTTGATATTTTGTTACTCCAACGGATGGTAGCCTTTTCATTATGGAAGGAAGTTTGTTGTTGAGATTTTGATACTCTAATGGATGGTATACTTGTCATTATGGAAGGTAGTTAATTGTTGAGATTTTGTTACTCCAATTGATGGTAGCCTTGTCATTATGGAAGGAAGTAAATTGTTGAGATTTTGTTATTCCAATAGATGGTAGCCTTGTCATTATGTAAGGTAGTTCTTTGTTGAAATTTTGTTACTCCAATGGATGGTAGACTTGTCATTATGGAAGGTAGTTCGTTGTTGATATTTTGTTACACTAATGGATGGTATCCTTGTCATTACGGAAGGTAGTTCGTTGTTGAGATTTTGTTACTCCAATGGATGGTAGCCTTGTCATTATGGAAGGTAGTTCGTTGTTGATATTTTGTTACTCCAATGGATGGTAGCCTTGTCATTATGGAAGGTAGTTCTTTGTTAAGATTTTGTTTCTCCAATGGATGGTAGCCTTGTCATTATGGAAGGTAGTTCGTTGTTTATATTTTGTTACTCTAATGGATGGTATCCTTGTCATTATGGAAGGTAGTTCATTGTTGAGATTTTGTTTCTCCAATGGATGGTAACCTTATCATTATGGAAGGTAGTTTGTTGTTGATATTTATTTACTCTAATGGATGATAGCCTTTTCATTATGGAAGGAAGTTTGTTGTTGTGATTTTGTTACTCCAATGCATGATAGACTTGTCATTATGGAAGGTAGTTCTTTGTTGAGATTTTGTTTCTCCAATGGATGGTAGCCTTGTCATTATGGAAGGTAGTTCGTTGTTGAGATTTTGCTACTCCAATGGATGGTACCCTTGTCATTATGGAAGGTAGTTCGTTGTTGATATTTTGTTACTCCAAGTGATGGTAGCCTTGTCATTATGGAAGGTAGTTCTTTGTTGAGATTTTGTTTCTCCAATGGATGGTAGCCTTGTCATTATGTAAGGTAGTTCTTTGTTGAAATTCTGTTACTCCAATGGATGGTATACTTGTCATTATGGAAGGTAGTTGTTTGTTGAGATTTTGTTACACAAATGGATGGTATCCTAGTCATTACGGAAGGTAGTTCATTTTTGAGATTTTGTTACTCCAATAAATGGTAGCCTTGTCATTATGGAAGGTAGTTCGTTGGTGATATTTTGTTACTCCAATGGATGGTAGCCTTGTCATTATGGAAGGTAGTTTGTTGTTGAGATTTTGTTACTTTAATGGATGGTATCCTTGTCATTATGGAAGGTAGTTCATTTTTGAGATTTTGTTTCTCCAATGGATGGTAGCCTTGTCGATATGGAAGGTAGTTCGTTGTTGATATTTTGTTACTCCAATGGATGGTAGCCTTTTCATTATGGAACGAAGTTTGTTGTTGAGATTTTGTTACTCCATTGGATGGTAGACTTGCCATTATGGAAGTTCATTGTTGAGATTTTGATACTCCAATGGATGGTAGCCTTGTCATTATGGAAGGTAGTTCATTGTTTAGATTTTGTTACTCCAATAGATGGTAGCCTTGTCATTATGGAATGTAGTTCTTTGTTGAGATTTTGTTTCTCCAATGGATGTCAGACTTGTCATTATGGAAGGTAGTTCGTTCTTGAGATTTTGTTACTCTAATGGTATCCTTGTCATTACATAAGGTAGTTCGTTGTTGATATTTTGTTACTCCAACGGATGGTAGCCTTTTCATTATGGAAGGAAGTTTGTTGTTGAGAATTTGATACTCTAATGGATGGTATACTTGTCATTATGGAAGGTAGTTAATTGTTAAGATTTTGTTACTCTAATTGATGGTAGCCTTGTCATTATGGAAGGAAGTAAATTGTTGAGATTTTGTTATTCCAATAGATCGTAGCCTTGTCATTATGTAAGGTAGTTCTTTGTTGAAATTTTGTTACTCCAATGGATGGTAGACTTGTCATTATGGAAGGTAGTTCGTTGTTGAGATTATGTTACACTAATGGATGGTATCCTTGTCATTACGGAAGGTAGTTCGTTGTTGAGATTTTGTTACTCCAATGGATGGTAGTCTTGTCATTATGGAAGGTAGTTTGTTGTTGATATTTTGTTACTCCAATGGATGGTAGCCTTTTCATTATGGAACGAAGTTTGTTGTTGAGATTTTGTTACTCCAATGGATGGTAGCCTTGTCATTATGGAAGGTAGTTCATTGTTGAGATTTTGTTACTCCAATAGATGGTAGCCTTGTCATTATGGAAGGTAGTTCTTTGTTGAGATTTTGTTTCTCCAATGGATGTCAGACTTGTCATTATGGAAGGTAGTTCGTTCTTGAGATTTTGTTACTGTAATTGTATCCTTGTCATTACATAAGGTAGTTCGTTGTTGATATTTTGTTACTCCAACGGATGGTAGCCTTTTCATTATGGAAGGAAGTTTGTTGTTGAGATTTTGATACTCTAATGGATGGTATACTTGTCATTATGGAATGTAGTTAATTGTTGAGATTTTGTTACTCCAATTGATGGTAGCCTTGTCATTATGGAAGGAAGTAAATTGTTGAGATTTTGTTATTCCAATAGATGGTAGCCTTGTCATTATGTAAGGTAGTTCTTTGTTGAAATTTTGTTACTCCAATGGATGGTAGACTTGTCATTATGGAAGGTAGTTCGTTGTTGAGATTTTGTTACACTAATGGATGGTATCCTTGTCATTACGGAAGGTAGTTCGTTGTTGAGATTTAGTTACTCCAATGGATGGTAGCCTTGTCATTATGGAAGGTAGTTCGTTGTTGATATTTTGTTACTCCAATGGATGGTAGCCTTGTCATTATGGAAGGTTGTTCTTTGTTAAGATTTTGTTTCTCCAATGGATGGTAGCCTTGTCATTATGGAAGGTAGTTCGTTGTTTATATTTTGTTACTCTAATGGATGGTATCCTTGTCATTATGGAAGGTAGTTCATTGTTGAGATTTTGTTTCTCCAATGGATGGTAGCCTTATCATTATGGAAGGTATTTTGTTGTTGATATTTATTTACTCCAATGGATGATAGCCTTTTCATTATGGAAGGAAGTTTGTTGTTGTGATTTTGTTACTCCAATGCATGATAGACTTGTCATTATGGAAGGTAGTTCTTTGTTGAGATTTTGTTTCTCCAATGGATGGTAGCCTTGTCATTATGGAAGGTAGTTCGTTGTTGAGATTTTGCTACTCCAATGGATGGTAGCCTTGTCATTATGGAAGGTAGTTCGTTGTTGATATTTTGTTACTCCAAGTGATGGTAGCCTTGTCATTATGGAAGGTAGTTCTTTGTTGAGATTTTGTTTCTCCAATGGATGGTAGCCTTGTCATTATGTAAGGTAGTTCTTTGTTGAAATTCGGTTACTCCAATGGATGGTATACTTGTCATTATGGAAGGTAGTTGTTTGTTGAGATTTTGTTACACAAATGGATGGTATCCTAGTCATTACGGAAGGTAGTTCATTTTTGAGATTTTGTTACTCCAATAAATGGTAGCCTTGTCATTATGGAAGGTAGTTCGTTGGTGATATTTTGTTACTCCAATGGATGGTAGCCTTGTCATTATGGAAGGTAGTTCGTTGTTGAGATTTTGCTACTCCAATGGATGGTAGCCTTGTCATTATGGAAGGTAGTTCGTTGTTGATATTTTGTTACTCCAAGTGATGGTAGCCTTGTCATTATGGAAGGTAGTTCTTTGTTGAGATTTTATTTCTCCAATGGATGGTAGCCTTGTCATTATTTAAGGTAGTTCTTTGTTGAAATTCTGTTACTCCAATGGATGGTAGACTTGTCATTATGGAAGGTAGTTGTTTGTTGAGATTTTGTTACACTAATGGATGGTATCCTAGTCATTACGGAAGGTAGTTCATTTTTGAGATTTTGTTACTCCAATAAATGGTAGCCTTGTCATTACGGAAGGTAGTTCGTTGTTGATATTTTGTTACTCCAATGGATGGTAGCCTTGTCATTATGGAAGGTAGTTTGTTGTTGAGATTTTGTTACTTTAATGGATGGTATCCTTGTCATTATGGAAGGTAGTTCATTTTTGAGATTTTGTTTCTCCAATGGATGGTAGCCTTGTCGATATGGAAGGTAGTTCGTTGTTGTTATTTTGTTACTCCAATGGATGGTAGCCTTTTCATTATGGAACGAAGTTTGTTGTTGAGATTTTGTTACTCCAATGGATGGTAGACTTGCCATTATGGAAGTTCATTGTTGAGATTTTGATACTCCAATGGATGGTAGCCTTGTCATTATGGAAGGTAGTTCATTGTTGAGATTTTGTTACTCCAATAGATGGTAGCCTTGTCATTATGGAAGGTAGTTCTTTGTTGAGATTTTGTTTCTCCAATGGATGTCAGACTTGTCATTATGGAAGGTAGTTCGTTCTCGAGATTTTGTTACTATAATGGTATCCTTGTCATTACATAAGGTAGTTCGTTGTTGATATTTTGTTACTCCAACGGATGGTAGCCTTTTCATTATGGAAGGAAGTTTGTTGTTGAGATTTTGATACTCTAATGGATGGTATACTTGTCATTATGGAAGGTAGTTAATTGTTGAGATTTTGTTACTCCAATTGATGGTAGCCTTGTCATTATGGAAGGAAGTAAATTGTTGAGATTTTGTTATTCCAATAGATGGTAGCCTTGTCATTATGTAAGGTAGTTCTTTGTTGAAATTTTGTTACTCCAATGGATGGTAGACTTGTCATTATGGAAGGTAGTTCGTTGTTGATATTTTGTTACACTAATGGATGGTATCCTTGTCATTACGGAAGGTAGTTCGTTGTTGAGATTTTGTTACTCCAATGGATGGTAGCCTTGTCATTATGGAAGGTAGTTCGTTGTTGATATTTTGTTACTCCAATGGATGGTAGCCTTGTCATTATGGAAGGTAGTTCTTTGTTAAGATTTTGTTTCTCCAATGGATGGTAGCCTTGTCATTATGGAAGGTAGTTCGTTGTTTATATTTTGTTACTCTAATGGATGGTATCCTTGTCATTATGGAAGGTAGTTCATTGTTGAGATTTTGTTTCTCCAATGGATGGTAACCTTATCATTATGGAAGGTAGTTTGTTGTTGATATTTATTTACTCCAATGGATGATAGCCTTTTCATTATGGAAGGAAGTTTGTTGTTGTGATTTTGTTACTCCAATGCATGATAGACTTGTCATTATGGAAGGTAGTTCTTTGTTGAGATTTTGTTTCTCCAATGGATGGTAGCCTTGTCATTATGGAAGGTAGTTCGTTGTTGAGATTTTGCTACTCCAATGGATGGTACCCTTGTCATTATGGAAGGTAGTTCGTTGTTGATATTTTGTTACTCCAAGTGATGGTAGCCTTGTCATTATGGAAGGTAGTTCTTTGTTGAGATTTTGTTTCTCCAATGGATGGTAGCCTTGTCATTATGTAAGGTAGTTCTTTGTTGAAATTCTGTTACTCCAATGGATGGTATACTTGTCATTATGGAAGGTAGTTGTTTGTTGAGATTTTGTTACACAAATGGATGGTATCCTAGTCATTACGGAAGGTAGTTCATTTTTGAGATTTTGTTACTCCAATAAATGGTAGCCTTGTCATTATGGAAGGTAGTTCGTTGGTGATATTTTGTTACTCCAATGGATGGTAGCCTTGTCATTATGGAAGGTAGTTTGTTGTTGAGATTTTGTTACTTTAATGGATGGTATCCTTGTCATTATGGAAGGTAGTTCATTTTTGAGATTTTGTTTCTCCAATGGATGGTAGCCTTGTCGATATGGAAGGTAGTTCGTTGTTGATATTTTGTTACTCCAATGGATGGTAGCCTTTTCATTATGGAACGAAGTTTGTTGTTGAGATTTTGTTACTCCATTGGATGGTAGACTTGCCATTATGGAAGTTCATTGTTGAGATTTTGATACTCCAATGGATGGTAGCCTTGTCATTATGGAAGGTAGTTCATTGTTGAGATTTTGTTACTCCAATAGATGGTAGCCTTGTCATTATGGAATGTAGTTCTTTGTTGAGATTTTGTTTCTCCAATGGATGTCAGACTTGTCATTATGGAAGGTAGTTCGTTCTTGAGATTTTGTTACTCTAATGGTATCCTTGTCATTACATAAGGTAGTTCGTTGTTGATATTTTGTTACTCCAACGGATGGTAGCCTTTTCATTATGGAAGGAAGTTTGTTGTTGAGAATTTGATACTCTAATGGATGGTATACTTGTCATTATGGAAGGTAGTTAATTGTTAAGATTTTGTTACTCTAATTGATGGTAGCCTTGTCATTATGGAAGGAAGTAAATTGTTGAGATTTTGTTATTCCAATAGATCGTAGCCTTGTCATTATGTAAGGTAGTTCTTTGTTGAAATTTTGTTACTCCAATGGATGGTAGACTTGTCATTATGGAAGGTAGTTCATTGTTGAGATTATGTTACACTAATGGATGGTATCCTTGTCATTACGGAAGGTAGTTCGTTGTTGAGATTTTGTTACTCCAATGGATGGTAGTCTTGTCATTATGGAAGGTAGTTTGTTGTTGATATTTTGTTACTCCAATGGATGGTAGCCTTGTCATTATGGAAGGTAGTTCTTTGTTGAGATTTTGTTTCTCCAATGGATGGTAGCCTTGTCATTATGGAAGGTAGTTCGTTGTTTATATTTTGTTACTCTAATGGATGGTATCCTTGTCATTATGGAAGGTAGTTCATTGTTGAGATTTTGTTTCTCCAATGGATGGTAGCCTTGTCATTATGGAAGGTAATTCGTAGTTGATATTTTGTTACTCCAATGGATGGTAGCCTTTTCATTATGGAAGGAAGTTATTTGTTGCGATTTTGTTACTCCAATGGATGGTAGACTTGTCATTATGGAAGGTAGTTCGTTGTTGAGATTTTGTTACTCCAATGGATGGTAGCCTTGTCATTAGGGAAGGTAGTGCGTTGTTGAGATTTTGTTACTCCAATGGATGGTAGCCTTGTCATTATGAAAGGTAGTTCGTTGTTGAGATTTTGTTACTCCAATGGATGGTAGCCTTGTCATTATGGAAGGTAGTTCGTTGTTTATATTTTGTTACTCTAATGGATGGTATCCTTGTCATTATGGAAGGTAGTTCATTGTTGAGATTTTGTTTCTCCAATGGATGGTAGCCTTGTCATTATGGAAGGTAGTTCGTAGTTGATATTTTGTTACTCCAATGGATGGTAGCCTTTTCATTATGGAAGGAAGTTATTTGTTGCGATTTTGTTACTCCAATGGATGGTAGACTTGTCATTATGGAAGGTAGTTCGTTGTTGAGATTTTGTTACTCCAATGGATGGTAGCCTTGTCATTAGGGAAGGTAGTGCGTTGTTGAGATTTTGTTACTCCAATGGATGGTAGCCTTGTCATTATGAAAGGTAGTTCGTTGTTGAGATTTTGTTACTCCAATGGATGGTAGCCTTGTCATTATGGAAGGTAGTTCATTGATGAGATTTTATTACTCCAATAAATGGTAGCCTTGTAATTATGGAAGGTAGTTCGTTGTTGAGATTTTGTTACTCCAATGGATGGTATCCTTGTCATTATGGAAGGTAGTTCGTTGTTGATATTTTGTTACTCTAATGGATGGTATCCTTGCCATTATGGAAGGTAGTTCATTGTTGAGATTTTTTTACTCCAATGGATGGTAGCATTGTCATTATGGAACGTAGTTCATTGTTGAGATTTTGTTACTCTAATGGACGGTATCCTTGCCATTACAGAATGTAGTTCGTTGTTGAGATTTTGTTACTCCAATGTATGGTAGCCTTATAATTTTGGAAGGTAGTTCGTTGTTGTGATTTTGTTACTCTAATGATTGGTATCCTTGTCATTACGAAAGGTAGTTCGTTGTTGAGATTCTGTTACTCCAATGGATGGTAGCCTTGTCATTATGGAAGGTAGTTTATTGTTTAGATTTTGTTACTCTAATGGATGGTAGACTTGTCATTACAGAATGTAGTTTGTTGTTGAGATTTTGTTACTCCAATGTATGGTAGCCTTGTAATTTTGGAACGTAGTTCGTTGTTGTGATTTTGTTACTCTAATGGATGGTATCCTTGTCATTACGAAAGGTAGTTCGTTGTTGAGATTTTGTTACTCCAATGGATGGTAGCCTTGTCATTATGGAAGGTAGTTTATTGTTGAGATTTTGTTACTCCAATGGCTGGTAGACTTGTCATTATGGAAGTTCATTGTTGAGATTTTGATAATCCAATGGATGGTAGCCTTTTCATTATGGAAGGTAGTTCATTGTTGAGATTTTGTTACTCCAATAGATGGTACCCTTGTCATTATGGAAGGTAGCTCGTTCTTGTGATTTTGTTACTCTAATGGTATCCTTGTTATTACGGAAGGTAGTTCGTTGTTGATATTTTATTACTTCAATGGATGGTAGCCTTTTCATTATGGAAGGAAGTTTGTTGTTGAGATTTTGTTACTCCAATGGATGGTACACTTGTCATTATGGAAGGTAGTTCATTGTTGAGATTTTGTTACTCCAATAGATGGTAGCCTTGTCATTATGGAAGGAAGTAAATTGTTGAGATTTTGTTACTCCAATATATGGTAGCCTTGTCATTATGTAAGGTAGTTCTTTGTTGAAATTTTGTTACTCCAATGGATGGTAGCCTTGTTATTACGGAAGGTAGTTCGTTGTTGAGATTTTGTTACTCCAATGGATGGTAGACTTGTCATTATGGAAGATAGTTCATTGTTGAGATTTTGTTTCTCCAATGGATGGTAGCCGTATCATTATGGAAGGTAGTTTGTTGTTGATATTTATTTACTCCAATGGATGATAGCCTTTTCATTATGGAAGGAAGTTTGTTGTTGAGATTTTGTTACTCCAATGCATGATAGACTTGTCATTATGGAAGGTAGTTCGTTGTTGAGATTTTGTTACTCCAATGGATGGTAGCCTTGTCATTATGGAAGGTAGTTAGTTGTTGATATTTTGTTACTCCAAGTGATGGTAGCCTTGTCATTATGGAAGGTAGTTCTTTGTTGAGATTTTGTTTCTCCAATGGATGGTAGCCTTATCATTATGGAAGGTAGTTTGTTGTTGATATTTATTTACTCCAATGGATGATAGCCTTTTCATTATGGAAGGAAGTTTGTTGTTGAGATTTTGTTACTCCAATGCATGATAGACTTGTCATTATGGAAGGTAGTTAGTTGTTGATATTTTGTTACTCCAAGTGATGGTAGCCTTGTCATTATGGAAGGTAGTTCTTTTTTGAGATTTTGTTAATCCAATGGATGGTAGCCTTGTCATTATGTAAGGTAGTTCTTTGTTGAAATTTTGTTACTCCAATGGATCGTAGACTTGTCATTATGGAAGGTAGTTGTTTGTTGAGATTTTGTTACACTAATGGATGGTATCCTAGTCATTACGGAAGGTAGTTCGTTTTTGAGATTTTGTTACTCCAATAAATGGTAGCCTTGTCATTATGGAAGGTAGTTCGTTGTTGATATTTTGTTACTCCAATGGATGGTAGCCTTGTCATTATGGAAGGTAGTTCGTTGTTGAGATTTTGTTACTTTAATGGATGGTATCCTTGTCATTATGGAAGGTAGTTCATTTTTTAGATTTTGTTTCTCCAATGGATGGTAGCCTTGTCGATATGGAAGGTAGTTCGTTGTTGATATTTTGTTACTCCAATGGATGGTAGCCTTTTCATTATGGAACGAAGTTTGTTGTTGAGATTTTGTTACTCAATTGGATGGTAGACTTGCCATTATGGAAGTTCATTGTTGAGATTTTGATACTCCAATGGATGGTAGCCTTGTCATTATGGAAGGTAGTTCATTGTTGAGATTTTGTTACTCCAATAGATGGTAGCCTTGTCATTATGGAATGTAGTTCTTTGTTGAGATTTTGTTTCTCCAATGGATGTCAGACTTGTCATTATGGAAGGTAGTTCGTTCTTGAGATTTTGTTACTCTAATGGTATCCTTGTCATTACATAAGGTAGTTCGTTGTTGATATTTTGTTACTCCAACGGATGGTAGCCTTTTCATTATGGAAGGAAGTTTGTTGTTGAGATTTTGATACTCTAATGGATGGTATACTTGTCATTATGGAAGGTAGTTAATTGTTGAGATTTTGTTACTCTAATTGATGGTAGCCTTGTCATTATGGAAGGAAGTAAATTGTTGAGATTTTGTTATTCCAATAGATCGTAGCCTTGTCATTATGTAAGGTAGTTCTTTGTTGAAATTTTGTTACTCCAATGGATGGTAGACTTGTCATTATGGAAGGTAGTTCGTTGTTGAGATTATGTTACACTAATGGATGGTATCCTTGTCATTACGGAAGGTAGTTTGTTGTTGAGATTTTGTTACTCCAATGGATGGTAGCCTTGTCATTATGGAAGGTAGTTCGTTGTTGATATTTTATTACCCCAATGGATGGTAGCCATGTCATTATGGAAGGTAGTTCTTTGTTGAGATTTTGTTTCTCCAATGGATGGTAGCCTTGTCATTATGGAAGGTAGTTCGTTGTTTATATTTTGTTACTCTAATGGATGGTATCCTTGTCATTATGGAAGGTAGTTCATTGGTGAGATTTTGTTTCTCCAATGGATGGTAGCCTTGTCATTATGGAAGGTAGTTCGTAGTTGATATTTTGTTACTCCAATGGATGGTAGCCTTTTCATTATGGAAGGAAGTTATTTGTTGCGATTTTGTTACTCCAATGGATGGTACACTTGTCATTATGGAAGGTAGTTCGTTGTTGAGATTTTGTTACTCCAATGGATGGTAGCCTTGTCATTAGGGAAGGTAGTGCGTTGTTGAGATTTTGTTACTCCAATGGATGGTAGCCTTGTCATTATGAAAGGTAGTTCGTTGTTGAGATTTTGTTACTCCAATGGATGGTAGCCTTGTCATTATGGAAGGTAGTTCATTGATGAGATTTTATTACTCCAATGGATGGTAGCCTTGTAATTATGGAAGGTAGTTCGTTGTTGAGATTTTGTTACTCCATTGGATGGTATCCTTGTCATTATGGAAGGTAGTTCGTTGTTGATATTTTGTTACTCTAATGGATGGTATCCTTGTCATTATGGAAGGTAGTTCATTGTTGAGATTTTTTTACTCCAATGGATGGTAGCATTGTCATTATGGAACGTAGTTCATTGTTGAGATTTTGTTACTCTAATGGACGGTATCCTTGCCATTACAGAATGTAGTTCGTTGTTGAGATTTTGTTACTCCAATGTATGGTAGCCTTGTAATTTTGGAAGGTAGTTCGTTGTTGTGATTTTGTTACTCTAATGGATGGTATCCTTGTCATTACGAAAGGTAGTTCGTTGTTGAGATTTTGTTACTCCAATGGATGGTAGCCTTGTCATTATGGAAGGTAGTTTATTGTTTAGATTTTGTTACTCTAATGGATGGTAGACTTGTCATTACAGAATATAGTTTGTTGTTGAGATTTTGTTACTCCAATGTATGGTAGCCTTGTAATTTTGGAACGTAGTTCGTTGTTGTGATTTTGTTACTCTAATGGATGGTATCCTTGTCATTACGAAAGGTAGTTCGTTGTTGAGATTTTGTTACTCCAATGGATGGTAGCCTTGTCATTATGGAAGGTAGTTTATTGTTGAGATTTTGTTACTCCAATGGCTGGTAGACTTGTCATTATGGAAGTTCATTGTTGAGATTTTGATAATCCAATGGATGGTAGCCTTTTCATTATGGAAGGTAGTTCATTGTTGAGATTTTGTTACTCCAATAGATGGTACCCTTGTCATTATGGAAGGTAGCTCGTTCTTGTGATTTTGTTACTCTAATGGTATCCTTGTTATTACGGAAGGTAGTTCGTTGTTGATATTTTATTACTTTAATGGATGGTAGCCTTTTCATTATGGAAGGAAGTTTGTTGTTGAGATTTTGTTACTCCAATGGATGGTACACTTGTCATTATGGAAGGTAGTTCATTGTTGAGATTTTGTTACTCCAATAGATGGTAGCCTTGTCATTATGGAAGGAAGTAAATTGTTGAGATTTTGTTACTCCAATATATGGTAGCCTTGTCATTATGTAAGGTAGTTCTTTGTTGAAATTTTGTTACTCCAATGGATGGTAGCCTTGTTATTACGGAAGGTAGTTCGTTGTTGAGATTTTGTTACTCCAATGGATGGTAGACTTGTCATTATGGAAGATAGTTCATTGTTGAGATTTTGTTTCTCCAATGGATGGTAGCCTTATCATTATGGAAGGTAGTTTGTTGTTGATATTTATTTACTCCAATGGATGATAGCCTTTTCATTATGGAAGGAAGTTTGTTGTTGAGATTTTGTTACTCCAATGCATGATAGACTTGTCATTATGGAAGGTAGTTCTTTGTTGAGATTTTGTTTCTCCAATGGATGGTAGCTTTGTCATTATGGAAGGTAGTTCGTTGTTGAGATTTTGTTACTCCAATGGATGGTAGCCTTGTCATTATGGAAGGTAGTTAGTTGTTGATATTTTGTTACTCCAAGTGATGGTAGCCTTGTCATTATGGAAGGTAGTTCTTTGTTGAGATTTTGTTTCTCCAATGGATGGTAGCCTTATCATTATGGAAGGTAGTTTGTTGTTGATATTTATTTACTCCAATGGATGATAGCCTTTTCATTATGGAAGGAAGTTTGTTGTTGAGATTTTGTTACTCCAATGCATGATAGACTTGTCATTATGGAAGGTAGTTAGTTGTTGATATTTTGTTACTCCAAGTGATGGTAGCCTTGTCATTATGGAAGGTAGTTCTTTGTTGAGATTTTGTTTCTCCAATGGATGGTAGCCTTGTCATTATGTAAGGTAGTTCTTTGTTGAAATTCTGTTACTCCAATGGATCGTAGACTTGTCATTATGGAAGGTAGTTGTTTGTTGAGATTTTGTTACACTAATGGATGGTATCCTAGTCATTACGGAAGGTAGTTCGTTTTTGAGATTTTGTTACTCCAATAAATGGTAGCCTTGTCATTATGGAAGGTAGTTCGTTGTTGATATTTTGTTACTCCAATGGATGGTAGCCTTGTCATTATGGAAGGTAGTTCGTTGTTGAGATTTTGTTACTTTAATGGATGGTATCCTTGTCATTATGGAAGGTAGTTCATTTTTGAGATTTTGTTTCTCCAATGGATGGTAGCCTTGTCGATATGGAAGGTAGTTCGTTGTTGATATTTTGTTACTCCAATGGATGGTAGCCTTTTCATCATGGAACGAAGTTTGTTGTTGAGATTTTGTTACTCCAATGGATGGTAGACTTGCCATTATGGAAGTTCATTGTTGAGATTTTGATACTCCAATGGATGGTAGCCTTGTCATTATGGAAGGTAGTTCGTTGTTGAGATTTTGTTACTCCAATAGATGGTAGCCTTGTCATTATGGAAGGTAGTTCTTTTTTGAGATTTTTTTTCTCCAATGGATGTCAGACTTGTCATTATGTAAGGTAGTTCGTTCTTGAGATTTTGTTACTCTAATGGTATCCTTGTCATTACATAAGGTAGTTCGTTGTTGATATTTTGTTACTCCAACGGATGGTAGCCTTTTCATTATGGAAGGAAGTTTGTTGTTGAGATTTTGATACTCCGATGGATGGTACACTTGTCATTATGGAAGGTAGTTAATTGTTGAGATTTTGTTACTCCAATTGATGGTAGCCTTGTCATTATGGAAGGAAGTAAATTGTTGAGATTTTGTTATTCCAATAGATGGTAGCCTTGTCATTATGTAAGGTAGTTCTTTGTTGAAATTTTGTTACTCCAATGGATGGTAGACTTGTCATTATGGAAGGTAGTTCGTTGTTGAGATTTTTTTACACTAATGGATGGTATCCTTGTCATTACGGAAGGTAGTTTGTTGTTGAGATTTTGTTACTCCAATGGATGGTAGCCTTGTCATTATGGAAGGTAGTTCGTTGTTGATATTTTATTACCCCAATGGATGGTAGCCATGTCATTATGGAAGGTAGTTCTTTGTTGAGATTTTGTTTCTCCAATGGATGGTAGCCTTGTCATTATGGAAGGTAGTTTGTTGTTTATATTTTGTTACTCTAATGGATGGTATCCTTGTCATTATGGAAGGTAGTTCATTGGTGAGATTTTGTTTCTCCAATGGATGGTAGCCTTGTCATTATGGAAGGTAGTTCGTAGTTGATATTTTGTTACTCCAATGGATGGTAGCCTTTTCATTATGGAAGGAAGTTATTTGTTGCGATTTTGTTACTCCAATGGATGGTAGACTTGTCATTATGGAAGGTAGTTCGTTGTTGAGATTTTGTTACTCCAATGGATGGTAGCCTTGTCATTAGGGAAGGTAGTGCGTTGTTGAGATTTTGTTACTCCAATGGATGGTAGCCTTGTCATTATGAAAGGTAGTTCGTTGTTGAGATTTTGTTACTCCAATGGATGGTAGCCTTGTCATTATGGAAGGTAGTTCATTGATGAGATTTTATTACTCCAATGGATGGTAGCCTTGTAATTATGGAAGGTAGTTCGTTGTTGAGATTTTGTTACTCCAATGGATGGTATCCTTGTCATTATGGAAGGTAGTTCGTTGTTGATATTTTGTTACTCTAATGGATGGTATCCTTGTCATTATGGAAGGTAGTTCATTGTTGAGATTTTTTTACTCCAATGGATGGTAGCATTGTAATTATGGAACGTAGTTCATTGTTGAGATTTTGTTACTCTAATGGACGGTATCCTTGCCATTACAGAATGTAGTTCGTTGTTGAGATTTTGTTACTCCAATGTATGGTAGCCTTGTAATTTTGGAAGATAGTTCGTTGTTGTGATTTTGTTACTCTAATGGATGGTATCCTTGTCATTACGAAAGGTAGTTCGTTGTTGAGATTTTGTTACTCCAATGGATGGTAGCCTTGTCATTATGGAAGGTAGTTTATTGTTGAGATTTTGTTACTCCAATGGATGGTAGACTTGTCAGTATGGAAGTTCATTGTTGAAATTTTGATAATCCAATGGATGGTAGCCTTTTCATTATGGAAGGCAGTTCATTGTTGAGATTTTGTTACTCCAATAGATGGTAGCCTTGTCATGATGGAAGGTAGTTCTTTGTTGAGATTTTGTTTCTCCAACGGATGTTATAATTGTCATTATGGAAGGTAGCTCGTTCTTGAGATTTTGTTACTCTAATGGTATCCTTGTTATTACAGAAGGTAGTTCATTGTTGATATTTTGTTACTTCAATGGATGGTAGCCTTTTCATTATGGAAGGAAGTTTGTTATTGAGATTTTGTTACTCCAATGGATGGTACACTTTTCATTATGGAAGGTAGTTCATTGTTAAGATTTTGTTACTCCAATAGATGGTAGCCTTGTCATTATGGAAGGAAGTAAATTGTTGAGATTTTGTTACTCCAATAGATGGTAGCCTTGTCATTATGTAAGGTAGTTCTTTGTTGAAATTTTGTTACTCCAATGGATGGTAGCCTTGTCATTACGGAAAGTAGTTCGTTGTTGAGATTTTGTTACTCCAATGGATGGTAGACTTGTCATTATGGAAGATAGTTCATTGTTGAGATTTTGTTTCTCCAATGGATGGTAGCCTTATCATTATGGAAGGTAGTTTGTTATTGATATTTATTTACTCCAATGGATGATAGCCTTTTCATTATGGAAGGAAGTTTGTTATTGAGATTTTGTTTCTCCAATGGATGGTAGCCTTGTCTTTATTGAAGGTAGTTCGTTGTTGAGATTTTGCTACTCCAATGGACGGTAGCCTTGTCATTATGGAAGGTAGTTCGTTGTTGATATTTTGTTACTCCAAGTGATGATAGCCTTGTCATTATGGAAGGTAGTTCTTTGTTGAGATTTTGTTTCTCCAATGGATGGTAGCCTTGTCATTATGTAAGGTAGTTCTTTGTTGAAATTCTGTTACTCCAATGGATGGTAGACTTGTCATTATGGAAGGTAGTTCTTTGTTGAGATTTTGTTACACTAATGGAAGGTATCCTAGTCATTACGGAATGTAGTTCGTTTTTGAGATTTTGTTACTCCAATAAATGGTAGCCTTGTCATTATGGAAGGTAGTTCGTTGTTGATATTTTGTTACTCCAATGGATGGTAGCCTTGTCATTATGGAAGGTAGTTCGTTGTTGAGATTTTGTTACTTTAATGGATGGTATCCTTGTCATTATGGAAGGTAGTTCATTTTTGAGATTTTGTTTTTCCAATGGATGGTAGCCTTGTCGATATGGAAGGTAGTTCGTTGTTGATATTTTGTTACTCCAATGGATGGTAGCCTTTTCATTATGGAACGAAGTTTATTGTTGAAATTTTGTTACTCCAATGGATGGTAGACTTGTCATTATGGAAGGTAGTTTATTGTTGAGATTTTGTTACTCCAATGGATGGTAGCCTTGTCATTATGGAAGGTAGTTTATTGTTGAGATTTTGTTACTCCAATGGATGGTTGACTTGTCAGTATGGAAGTTCATTGTTGAAATTTTGATAATCCAATGGATGGTAGCCTTTTCATTATGGAAGGCAGTTCATTGTTGAGATTTTGTTACTCCAATAGATTGTAGCCTTGTCATTATGGAAGGTAGTTCTTTGTTGAGATTTTGTTTCTCCAACGGATGTTATAATTGTCATTATGGAAGGTAGCTCGTTCTTGAGATTTTGTTACTCTAATGGTATCCTTGTTATTACAGAAGGTAGTTCGTTGTTGATATTTTGTTACTTCAATGGATGGTAGCCTTTTCATTATGGAAGGAAGTTTGTTATTGAGATTTTGTTACTCCAATGGATGGTACACTTGTCATTATGGAAGGTAGTTCATTGTTGAGATTTTGTTACTCCAATAGATGGTAGCCTTGTCATTATGGAAGGAAGTAAATTGTTGAGATTTTGTTACTCCAATAGATGGTAGCCTTGTCATTATGTAAGGTAGTTCTTTGTTGAAATTTTGTTACTCCAATGGATGGTAGCCTTGTCATTACGGAAAGTAGTTCGTTGTTGAGATTTTGTTACTCCAATGGATGGTAGACTTGTCATTATGGAAGATAGTTCATTGTTGAGATTTTGTTTCTCCAATGGATGGTAGCCTTATCATTATGGAAGGTAGTTTGTTATTGATATTTATTTACTACAATGGATGATAGCCTTTTCATTATGGAAGGAAGTTTGTTATTGAGATTTTGTTTCTCCAATGGATGGTAGCCTTGTCTTTATTGAAGGTAGTTCGTTGTTGAGATTTTGCTACTCCAATGGACGGTAGCCTTGTCATTATGGAAGGTAGTTCGTTGTTGATATTTTGTTACTCCAAGTGATGATAGCCTTGTCATTATGGAAGGTAGTTCTTTGTTGAGATTTTGTTTCTCCAATGGATGGTAGCCTTGTCATTATGTAAGGTAGTTCTTTGTTGAAATTCTGTTACTCCAATGGATGGTAGACTTGTCATTATGGAAGGTAGTTCTTTGTTGAGATTTTGTTACACTAATGGAAGGTATCCTAGTCATTATGGAATGTAGTTCGTTTTTGAGATTTTGTTACTCCAATAAATGGTAGCCTTGTCATTATGGAAGGTAGTTCGTTGTTGATATTTTGTTACTCCAATGGATGGTAGCCTTGTCATTATGGAAGGTAGTTCGTTGTTGAGATTTTGTTACTTTAATGGATGGTATCCTTGTCATTATGGAAGGTAGTTCATTTTTGAGATTTTGTTTCTCCAATGGATGGTAGCCTTGTCGATATGGAAGGTAGTTCGTTGTTGATATTTTGTTACTCCAATGGATGGTAGCCTTTTCATTATGGAACGAAGTTTATTGTTGAGATTTTGTTACTCCAATGGATGGTAGACTTGTCATTATGGAAGGTAGTTTATTGTTGAGATTTTGTTACTCCAATGGATGGTAGCCTTGTCATTATGGAAGGTAGTTTATTGTTGAGATTTTGTTACTCCAAAGGATGGTAGACTTGTCAGTATGGAAGTTCATTGTTGAAATTTTGATAATCCATTGGATGGTAGCCTTTTCATTATGGAAGGCAGTTCATTGTTGAGATTTTGTTACTCCAATAGATTGTAGCCTTGTCATTATGGAAGGTAGTTCTTTGTTGAGATTTTGTTTCTCCAACGGATGTTATAATTGTCATTATGGAAGGTAGCTCGTTCTTGAGATTTTGTTACTCTAATGGTATCCTTGTTATTACAGAAGGTAGTTCGTTGTTGATATTTTGTTACTTCAATGGATGGTAGCCTTTTCATTATGGAAGGAAGTTTGTTATTGAGATTTTGTTACTCCAATGGATGGTACACTTGTCATTATGGAAGGTAGTTCATTGTTGAGATTTTGTTACTCCAATAGATGGTAGCCTTGTCATTATGGAAGGAAGTAAATTGTTGAGATTTTGTTACTCCAATAGATGGTAGCCTTGTCATTATGTAAGGTAGTTCTTTGTTGAAATTTTGTTACTCCAATGGATGGTAGCCTTGTCATTACGGAAAGTAGTTCGTTGTTGAGATTTTGTTACTCCAATGGATGGTAGACTTGTCATTATGGAAGATAGTTCATTGTTGAGATTTTGTTTCTCCAATGGATGGTAGCCTTATCATTATGGAAGGTAGTTTGTTATTGATATTTATTTACTCCAATGGATGATAGCCTTTTCATTATGGAAGGAAGTTTGTTATTGAGAGTTTGTTTCTCCAATGGATGGTAGCCTTGTCTTTATTGAAGGTAGTTCGTTGTTGAGATTTTGCTACTCCAATGGACGGTAGCCTTGTCATTATGGAAGGTAGTTCGTTGTTGATATTTTGTTACTCCAAGTGATGATAGCCTTGTCATTATGGAAGGTAGTTCTTTGTTGAGATTTTGTTTCTCCAATGGATGGTAGCCTTGTCATTATGTAAGGTAGTTCTTTGTTGAAATTCTGTTACTCCAATGGATGGTAGACTTGTCATTATGGAAGGTAGTTCTTTGTTGAGACTTTGTTACTCCAATAAATGGTAGCCTTGTCATTATGGAAGGTAGTTCGTTGTTGGTATTTTGTTACTCCAATGGATGGTAGCCTTGTCATTATGGAATGTAGTTCGTTGTTGAGATTTTGTTACTTTAATGGATGGTATCCTTGTCATTATGGAAGGTAGTTCATTTTTGAGATTTTGTTTCTCCAATGGATGGTAGCCTTGTCGATATGGAAGTTCATTGTTGAGATTTTGATACTCCAATGGATGGTAGCCTTGTCATTATGGAAGGTAGTTCATTGTTGAGATTTTGTTACTCCAATAGATGGTAGCCTTGTCATTATGGAAGGTAGTTCATTGTTGAGATTTTGTTTCTCCAATGGATGTCAGACTTGTCATTATGGAAGGTAGTTCGTTCTTGAAATTTTGTTACTCTAATGGTATCCTTGTCATTACATAAGGTAGTTCGTTGTTGATATTTTGTTACTCCAACAGATGGTAGCCTTTTCATTATGGAAGGAAGTTTGTTGTTGAGATTTTGATACTCCAATGGATGGTACACTTGTCATTATGGAAGGTAGGTAATTGTTGAGATTTTGTTACTCCAATTGATGGTAGCCTTGTCATTATGGAAGGAAGTAAATTGTTGAGATTTTGTTATTCCAATAGATGGTAGCCTTGTCATTAAGTAAGGTAGTTCTTTGTTGAAATTTTGTTACTCCAATGGATGGTAGACTTGTCATTATGGAAGGTAGTTCATTGTTGAGATTTTGTTACACTAATGGATGGTATCCTTGTCATTACGGAAGGTAGTTCGTTGTTGAGATTTTGTTACTCCAATGGATGGTAGCCTTGTCATTATGGAAGGTAGTTCGTTGTTGATATTTTGTTACTCCAATGGATGGTAGCCTTGTCATTATGGAAGGTAGTTCTTTGTTGAGATTTTGTTTCTCCAATGGATGGTAGCCTTGTCATTATGGAAGGTAGTTCGTTGTTTATATTTTGTTACTCTAATGGATGGTATCCTTGTCATTATGGAAGGTAGTTCATTGTTGCGATTTTGTTACTCCAATGGATGGTAGACTTGTCATTTTGGAAGGTAGTTCGTTGTTGAGATTTTGTTACTCAAATGGATGGTAGCCTTGTGATTAGGGAAGGTAGTGCGTTGTTGAGATTTTGTTACTCCAATGGATGGTAGCCTTGTCATTATGAAAGGTAGTTCGTTGTTGAGATTTTGTTACTCCAATGGATGGTAGCCTTGTCATTATGGAAGGTAGTTCATTGATGAGATTTTATTACTCCAATGGATGGTAGCCTTGTAATTATGGAAGGTAGTTCGTTGTTGAGATTTTGTTACTCCAATGGATGGTATCCTTGTCATTATGGAAGGTAGTTCGTTGTTGATAATTTGTTACTCTAATGGATGGTATCCTTGTCATTATGGAAGGTAGTTCATTGTTGAGATTTTTTTACTCCAATGGATGGTAGCATTGTCATTATGGAACGTAGTTCATTGTTGAGAATTTGTTACTCTAATGGACGGTATCCTTGCCATTACAGAATGTAGTTTGTTGTTGAGATTTTGTTACTCCAATGTATGGTAGCCTTGTAATTTTGGAAGGTAGTTCGTTGTTGTGATTTTGTTACTCTAATGGATGGTATCCCTGTCATTACGAAAGGTAGTTCGTTGTTGAGATTTTGTTACTCCAATGGATGGTAGCCTTGTCATTATGGAAGGTAGTTTATTGTTGAGATTTTGTTACTCCAATGGATGGTAGACTTGTCATTACAGAATGTAGTTCGTTGTTGAGATTTTGTTACTCCAATGTATGGTAGCCTTGTAATTTTGGAACGTAGTTCGTTGTTGTGATTTTGTTACTCTAATGGATGGTATCCTTGTCATTACGAAAGGTAGTTCGTTGTTGAGATTTTGTTACTCCAATGGATGGTAGCCTTGTCATTATGGAAGGTAGTTTATTGTTGAGATTTTGTTACTCCAATGGCTGGTAGACTTGTCATTATGGAAGTTCATTGTTGAGATTTTGATAATCCAATGGATGGTAGCCTTTTCATTATGGAAGGTAGTTTATTGTTGAGATTTTGTTACTCCAATAGATGGTAGCCTTGTCATTATGGAAGGTAGCTCGTTCTTGTGATTTTGTTACTCTAATGGTATCCTTGTTATTACGGAAGGTAGTTCGTTGTTGATATTTTGTTACTTCAATGGATGGTAGCCTTTTCATTATGGAAGGAAGTTTGTTGTTGAGATTTTGTTACTCCAATGGATGGTACACTTGTCATTATGGAAGGTAGATCATTGTTGAGATTTTGTTACTCCAATAGATGGTAGCCTTGTCATTATGGAAGGAAGTAAATTTTTGAGATTTTGTTACTCCAATATATGCTAGCCTTGTCATTATGTAAGGTAGTTCTTTGTTGAAATTTTGTTACTCCAATGGATGGTAGCCTTGTCATTACGGAAGGTAGTTCGTTGTTGAGATTTTGTTACTCCAATGGATGGTAGACTTGTCATTATGGAAGATAGTTCATTGTTGAGATTTTGTTTCTCCAATGGATGGTAGCCTTATCATTATGGAAGGTAGTTTGTTGTTGATATTTATTTACTCCAATGGATGATAGCCTTTTCATTATGGAAGGAAGTTTGTTGTTGAGATTTTGTTACTCCAATGCATGATAGACTTGTCATTATGGAAGGTAGTTCTTTGTTGAGATTTTGTTTCTCCAATGGATGGTAGCCTTGTCATTATGGAAGGTAGTTCGTTGTTGAGATTTTGTTACTCCAATGGATGGTAGCCTTGTCATTATGGAAGGTAGTTAGTTGTTGATATTTTGTTACTCCAAGTGATGGTAGCCTTGTCATTATGGAAGGTAGTTCTTTGTTGAGATTTTGTTTCTCCAATGGATGGTAGCCTTATCATTATGGAAGGTAGTTTGTTGTTGATATTTATTTACTCCAATGGATGATAGCCTTTTCATTATGGAAGGAAGTTTGTTGTTGGGATTTTGTTACTCCAATGCATGATAGACTTGTCATTATGGAAAGTAGTTCTTTGTTGAGATTTTGTTTCTCCAATGGATGGTAGCCTTGTCATTATGGAAGGTAGTTCGTTGTTGAGATTTTGTTACTCCAATGGATGGTAGCCTTGTCATTATGGAAGGTAGTTAGTTGTTGATATTTTGTTACTCCAAGTGATGGTAGCCTTGTCATTATGGAAGGTAGTTCTTTGTTGAGATTTTGTTTCTCCAATGGATGGTAGCCTTGTCATTATGTAAGGTAGTTCTTTGTTGAAATTTTGTTACTCCAATAAATGGTAGCCTTGTCATTATGGAAGGTAGTTCGTTGTTGATATTTTGTTACTCCAATGGATGGTAGCCTTGTCATTATGGAAGGTAGTTCGTTGTTGAGATTTTGTTACTTTAATGGATGGTATCCTTGTCATTATGGAAGGTAGTTCATTTTTGAGATTTTGTTTCTCCAATGGATGGTAGCCTTGTCGATATGGAAGGTAGTTCGTTGTTGATATTTTGTTACTCCAATGGATGGTAGCCTTTTCATCATGGAACGAAGTTTGTTGTTGAGATTTTGTTACTCCAATGGATGGTAGATTTGCCATTATGGAAGTTCATTGTTTAGATTTTGATACTCCAATGGATGGTAGCCTTGTCATTATGGAAGGTAGTTCGTTGTTGAGATTTTGTTACTCCAATAGATGGTAGCCTTGTCATTATGGAAGGTAGTTCTTTTTTGAGATTTATTTTCTCCAATGGATGTCAGACTTGTCATTATGGAAGGTAGTTCGTTCTTGAGATTTTGTTACTCTAATGGTATCCTTGTCATTACATAAGGTAGTTCGTTGTTGATATTTTGTTACTCCAACGGATGGTAGCCTTTTCATTATGGAAGGAAGTTTGTTGTTGAGATTTTGATACTCCGATGGATGGTACACTTGCCATTATGGAAGTTAGTTAATTGTTGAGATTTTGTTACTCCAATTGATGGTAGCCTTGTCATTATGGAAGGAAGTAAATTGTTGAGATTTTGTTATTCCAATAGATGGTAGCCTTGTCATTATGTAAGGTAGTTCTTTGTTGATATTTTGTTACTCCAATGGATGGTAGACTTGTCATTATGGAAGGTAGTTCGTTGTTGAGATTTTGTTACACTAATGGATGGTATCCTTGTCATTACGGAAGGTAGTTTGTTGTTGAGATTTTGTTACTCCAATGGATGGTAGCCTTGTCATTATGGAAGGTAGTTCGTTGTTGATATTTTATTACCCCAATGGATGGTAGCCTTGTCATTATGGAAGGTAGTTCTTTGTTGAGATTTTGTTTCTCCAAAGGATGGTAGCCTTGTCATTATGGAAGGTAGTTCGTTGTTTATATTTTGTTACTCTAATGGATGGTATCCTTGTCATTATGGAAGGTAGTTCATTGTTGAGATTTTGTTTCTCCAATGGATGGTAGCCTTGTCATTATGGAAGGTAGTTCGTAGTTGATATTTTGTTACTCCAATGGATGGTAGCCTTTTCATTATGGAAGGAAGTTATTTGTTGCGATTTTGTTACTCCAATGGATGGTAGACTTGTCATTATGGAAGGTAGTTCGTTATTAAGATTTTGTTACTCCAATGGATGGTAGCCTTGTCATTAAGGAAGGTAGTGCGTTGTTGAGATTTTGTTACTCCAATGGATGGTAGCCTTGTCATTATGAAAGGTAGTTCGTTGTTGAGATTTTGTTACTCCAATGGATGGTAGCCTTGTCATTATGGAAGGTAGTTCATTGATGAGATTTTATTACTCCAATGGATGGTAGCCTTGTAATTATGGAAGGTAGTTTGTTGTTGAGATTTTGTTACTCCAATGGATGGTATCCTTGTCATTATGGAAGGTAGTTCGTTGTTGATATTTTGTTACTCTAATGGATGGTATCCTTGTCATTATTGAAGTTAGTTCATTGTTGAGATTTTTTTACTCCAATGGATGGTAGCATTGTCATTATGGAACGTAGTTCATTGTTGAGATTTTGTTACTCTAATGGACGGTATCCTTGCCATTACAGAATGTAGTTCGTTGTTGAGATTTTGTTACTCCAATGTATGGTAGCCTTGTAATTTTGGAAGGTAGTTCGTTGTTGTGATTTTGTTACTCTAATGGATGGTATCCTTGTCATTACGAAAGGTAGTTCGTTGTTGAGATTTTGTTACTCCAATGGATGGTAGCCTTGTCATTATGGAAGGTAGTTTATTGGTAAGATTTTGTTACTCCAATGGATGGTAGACTTGTCAGTATGGAAGTTCATTGTTGAGATTTTGATAATCCAATGGATGGTAGCCTTTTCATTATGGAAGGTAGTTCATTGTTGAGATTTTGTTACTCCAATAGATGGTAGCCTTGTCATTATGGAAGGTAGTTCTTTGTTGAGATTTTTTTTCTCCAACGGATGTCATAATTGTCATTATGGAAGGTAGCTCGTTCTTGAGATTTTGTTACTCTAATGGTATCCTTGTTATTACAGAAGGTACTTCGTTGTTGATATTTTGTTACTTCAATGGATGGTAGCCTTTTCATTATGGAAGGAAGTTTGTTATTGAGATTTTGTTACTCCAATGGATGGTACACTTGTCATTATGGAAGGTAGTTCATTGTTGAGATTTTGTTACTCCAATAGATGGTAGCCTTGTCATTATGGAAGGAAGTAAATTGTTGAGATTTTGTTACTCCAATAGATGGTAGCCTTGTCATTATGTAAGGTAGTTCTTTGTTGAAACTTTGTTACTCCAATGGATGGTAGCCTTATCATTATGGAAGGTAGTTTGTTATTGATATTTATTTACTCCAATGGATGATAGCCTTATCATTATGGAAGGTAGTTTGTTATTGATATTTATTTACTCCAATGGATGATAGCCTTTTCATTATGGAAGGAAGTTTGTTTCTCCAATGGATGGTAGCCTTGTCTTTATGGAAGGTAGTTCGTTGTTGAGATTTTGCTACTCCAATGGACGGTAGCCTTGTCATTATGGAAGGTAGTTCGTAGTTGATATTTTGTTACTCCAATGGATGGTAGCCTTTTCATTATGGAAGGAAGTTATTTGTTGCGATTTTGTTACTCCAATGGATGGTAGACTTGTCATTATGGAAGGTAGTTCGTTATTAAGATTTTGTTACTCCAATGGATGGTAGCCTTGTCATTAAGGAAGGTAGTGCGTTGTTGAGATTTTGTTACTCCAATGGATGGTAGCCTTGTCATTATGAAAGGTAGTTCGTTGTTGAGATTTTGTTACTCCAATGGATGGTAGCCTTGTCATTATGGAAGGTAGTTCATTGATGAGATTTTATTACTCCAATGGATGGTAGCCTTGTAATTATGGAAGGTAGTTTGTTGTTGAGATTTTGTTACTCCAATGGATGGTATCCTTGTCATTATGGAAGGTAGTTCGTTGTTGATATTTTGTTACTCTAATGGATGGTATCCTTGTCATTATTGAAGTTAGTTCATTGTTGAGATTTTTTTACTCCAATGGATGGTAGCATTGTCATTATGGAACGTAGTTCATTGTTGAGATTTTGTTACTCTAATGGACGGTATCCTTGCCATTACAGAATGTAGTTCGTTGTTGAGATTTTGTTACTCCAATGTATGGTAGACTTGTAATTTTGGAAGGTAGTTCGTTGTTGTGATTTTGTTACTCTAATGGATGGTATCCTTGTCATTACGAAAGGTAGTTCGTTGTTGAGATTTTGTTACTCCAATGGATGGTAGCCTTGTCATTATGGAAGGTAGTTTATTGTTAAGATTTTGTTACTCCAATGGATGGTAGACTTGTCAGTATGGAAGTTCATTGTTGAGATTTTGATAATCCAATGGATGGTAGCCTTTTCATTATGGAAGGTAGTTCATTGTTGAGATTTTGTTACTCCAATAGATGGTAGCCTTGTCATTATGGAAGGTAGTTCTTTGTTGAGATTTTTTTTCTCCAACGGATGTCATAATTGTCATTATGGAAGGTAGCTCGTTCTTGAGATTTTGTTACTCTAATGGTATCCTTGTTATTACAGAAGGTACTTCGTTGTTGATATTTTGTTACTTCAATGGATGGTAGCCTTTTCATTATGGAAGGAAGTTTGTTATTGAGATTTTGTTACTCCAATGGATGGTACACTTGTCATTATGGAAGGTAGTTCATTGTTGAGATTTTGTTACTCCAATAGATGGTAGCCTTGTCATTATGGAAGGAAGTAAATTGTTGAGATTTTGTTACTCCAATAGATGGTAGCCTTGTCATTATGTAAGGTAGTTCTTTGTTGAAACTTTGTTACTCCAATGGATGGTAGCCTTATCATTATGGAAGGTAGTTTGTTATTGATATTTATTTACTCCAATGGATGATAGCCTTATCATTATGGAAGGTAGTTTGTTATTGATATTTATTTACTCCAATGGATGATAGCCTTTTCATTATGGAAGGAAGTTTGTTTCTCCAATGGATGGTAGCCTTGTCTTTATGGAAGGTAGTTCGTTGTTGAGATTTTGCTACTCCAATGGACGGTAGCCTTGTCATTATGGAAGGTAGTTCGTTGTTGATATTTTGTTACTCCAAGTGATGGTAGCCTTGTCATTATGGAAGGTAGTTCTTTGTTGATATTTTGTTACTCCAACGGATGGTAGCCTTTTCATTATGGAAGGAAGTTTGTTGTTGAGATTTTGATACTCCGATGGATGGTACACTTGCCATTATGGAAGTTAGTTAATTGTTGAGATTTTGTTACTCCAATTGATGGTAGCCTTGTCATTATGGAAGGAAGTAAATTGTTGAGATTTTGTTATTCCAATAGATGGTAGCCTTGTCATTATGTAAGGTAGTTCTTTGTTGATATTTTGTTACTCCAATGGATGGTAGACTTGTCATTATGGAAGGTAGTTCGTTGTTGAGATTTTGTTACACTAATGGATGGTATCCTTGTCATTACGGAAGGTAGTTTGTTGTTGAGATTTTGTTACTCCAATGGATGGTAGCCTTGTCATTATGGAAGGTAGTTCGTTGTTGATATTTTATTACCCCAATGGATGGTAGCCTTGTCATTATGGAAGGTAGTTCTTTGTTGAGATTTTGTTTCTCCAAAGGATGGTAGCCTTGTCATTATGGAAGGTAGTTCGTTGTTTATATTTTGTTACTCTAATGGATGGTATCCTTGTCATTATGGAAGGTAGTTCATTGTTGAGATTTTGTTTCTCCAATGGATGGTAGCCTTGTCATTATGGAAGGTAGTTCGTAGTTGATATTTTGTTACTCCAATGGATGGTAGCCTTTTCATTATGGAAGGAAGTTATTTGTTGCGATTTTGTTACTCCAATGGATGGTAGACTTGTCATTATGGAAGGTAGTTCGTTATTAAGATTTTGTTACTCCAATGGATGGTAGCCTTGTCATTAAGGAAGGTAGTGCGTTGTTGAGATTTTGTTACTCCAATGGATGGTAGCCTTGTCATTATGAAAGGTAGTTCGTTGTTGAGATTTTGTTACTCCAATGGATGGTAGCCTTGTCATTATGGAAGGTAGTTCATTGATGAGATTTTATTACTCCAATGGATGGTAGCCTTGTAATTATGGAAGGTAGTTTGTTGTTGAGATTTTGTTACTCCAATGGATGGTATCCTTGTCATTATGGAAGGTAGTTCGTTGTTGATATTTTGTTACTCTAATGGATGGTATCCTTGTCATTATTGAAGTTAGTTCATTGTTGAGATTTTTTTACTCCAATGGATGGTAGCATTGTCATTATGGAACGTAGTTCATTGTTGAGATTTTGTTACTCTAATGGACGGTATCCTTGCCATTACAGAATGTAGTTCGTTGTTGAGATTTTGTTACTCCAATGTATGGTAGCCTTGTAATTTTGGAAGGTAGTTCGTTGTTGTGATTTTGTTACTCTAATGGATGGTATCCTTGTCATTACGAAAGGTAGTTCGTTGTTGAGATTTTGTTACTCCAATGGATGGTAGCCTTGTCATTATGGAAGGTAGTTTATTGTTAAGATTTTGTTACTCCAATGGATGGTAGACTTGTCAGTATGGAAGTTCATTGTTGAGATTTTGATAATCCAATGGATGGTAGCCTTTTCATTATGGAAGGTAGTTCATTGTTGAGATTTTGTTACTCCAATAGATGGTAGCCTTGTCATTATGGAAGGTAGTTCTTTGTTGAGATTTTTTTTCTCCAACGGATGTCATAATTGTCATTATGGAAGGTAGCTCGTTCTTGAGATTTTGTTACTCTAATGGTATCCTTGTTATTACAGAAGGTACTTCGTTGTTGATATTTTGTTACTTCAATGGATGGTAGCCTTTTCATTATGGAAGGAAGTTTGTTATTGAGATTTTGTTACTCCAATGGATGGTACACTTGTCATTATGGAAGGTAGTTCATTGTTGAGATTTTGTTACTCCAATAGATGGTAGCCTTGTCATTATGGAAGGAAGTAAATTGTTGAGATTTTGTTACTCCAATAGATGGTAGCCTTGTCATTATGTAAGGTAGTTCTTTGTTGAAACTTTGTTACTCCAATGGATGGTAGCCTTATCATTATGGAAGGTAGTTTGTTATTGATATTTATTTACTCCAATGGATGATAGCCTTATCATTATGGAAGGTAGTTTGTTATTGATATTTATTTACTCCAATGGATGATAGCCTTTTCATTATGGAAGGAAGTTTGTTTCTCCAATGGATGGTAGCCTTGTCTTTATGGAAGGTAGTTCGTTGTTGAGATTTTGCTACTCCAATGGACGGTAGCCTTGTCATTATGGAAGGTAGTTCGTAGTTGATATTTTGTTACTCCAATGGATGGTAGCCTTTTCATTATGGAAGGAAGTTATTTGTTGCGATTTTGTTACTCCAATGGATGGTAGACTTGTCATTATGGAAGGTAGTTCGTTATTAAGATTTTGTTACTCCAATGGATGGTAGCCTTGTCATTAAGGAAGGTAGTGCGTTGTTGAGATTTTGTTACTCCAATGGATGGTAGCCTTGTCATTATGAAAGGTAGTTCGTTGTTGAGATTTTGTTACTCCAATGGATGGTAGCCTTGTCATTATGGAAGGTAGTTCATTGATGAGATTTTATTACTCCAATGGATGGTAGCCTTGTAATTATGGAAGGTAGTTTGTTGTTGAGATTTTGTTACTCCAATGGATGGTATCCTTGTCATTATGGAAGGTAGTTCGTTGTTGATATTTTGTTACTCTAATGGATGGTATCCTTGTCATTATTGAAGTTAGTTCATTGTTGAGATTTTTTTACTCCAATGGATGGTAGCATTGTCATTATGGAACGTAGTTCATTGTTGAGATTTTGTTACTCTAATGGACGGTATCCTTGCCATTACAGAATGTAGTTCGTTGTTGAGATTTTGTTACTCCAATGTATGGTAGCCTTGTAATTTTGGAAGGTAGTTCGTTGTTGTGATTTTGTTACTCTAATGGATGGTATCCTTGTCATTACGAAAGGTAGTTCGTTGTTGAGATTTTGTTACTCCAATGGATGGTAGCCTTGTCATTATGGAAGGTAGTTTATTGTTAAGATTTTGTTACTCCAATGGATGGTAGACTTGTCAGTATGGAAGTTCATTGTTGAGATTTTGATAATCCAATGGATGGTAGCCTTTTCATTATGGAAGGTAGTTCATTGTTGAGATTTTGTTACTCCAATAGATGGTAGCCTTGTCATTATGGAAGGTAGTTCTTTGTTGAGATTTTTTTTCTCCAACGGATGTCATAATTGTCATTATGGAAGGTAGCTCGTTCTTGAGATTTTGTTACTCTAATGGTATCCTTGTTATTACAGAAGGTACTTCGTTGTTGATATTTTGTTACTTCAATGGATGGTAGCCTTTTCATTATGGAAGGAAGTTTGTTATTGAGATTTTGTTACTCCAATGGATGGTACACTTGTCATTATGGAAGGTAGTTCATTGTTGAGATTTTGTTACTCCAATAGATGGTAGCCTTGTCATTATGGAAGGAAGTAAATTGTTGAGATTTTGTTACTCCAATAGATGGTAGCCTTGTCATTATGTAAGGTAGTTCTTTGTTGAAACTTTGTTACTCCAATGGATGGTAGCCTTATCATTATGGAAGGTAGTTTGTTATTGATATTTATTTACTCCAATGGATGATAGCCTTATCATTATGGAAGGTAGTTTGTTATTGATATTTATTTACTCCAATGGATGATAGCCTTTTCATTATGGAAGGAAGTTTGTTTCTCCAATGGATGGTAGCCTTGTCTTTATGGAAGGTAGTTCGTTGTTGAGATTTTGCTACTCCAATGGACGGTAGCCTTGTCATTATGGAAGGTAGTTCGTTGTTGATATTTTGTTACTCCAAGTGATGGTAGCCTTGTCATTATGGAAGGTAGTTCTTTGTTGAGATTTTGTTTCTCCAATGGATGGTAGCCTTGTCATTATGTAAGGTAGTCCTTTGTTGAAATTCTGTTACTCCAATGGATGGTAGACTTGTCATTATGGAAGGTAGTTCTTTGTTGAGATTTTGTTACACTAATGGATGGTATCCTAGTCATTTCGGAATGTAGTTCGTTTTTGAGATTTTGTTACTCCAATAAATGGTAGCCTTGTCATTATGGAAGGTAGTTCGTTGTTCATATTTTGTTACTCCAATGGATGGTAGCCTTGTCATTATGGAAGGTAGTTCGTTGTTGAGATTTTGTTACTTTAATGGATGGTATCCTTGTCATTATGGAAGGTAGTTCATTTTTGAGATTTTGTTTCTCCAATGGATGGTAGCCTTGTCGATATGGAAGGTAGTTCGTTGTTGATATTTTGTTACTCCAATGGATGGTAGCCTTTTCATTATGGAACGAAGTTTGTTGTTGAGATTTTGTTACTCCAATGGATGGTGAACTTGTCATTATGGTAGTTCATTGTTGAGATTTTGATACTCCAATGGATGGTAGCCTTGTCATTATGGAAGGTAGTTCATTGTTGAGATTTTGTTACTCCAATAGATGGTAGCCTTGTCATTATGGAAGGTAGTTCATTGTTGAGATTTTGTTTCACCAATGGATGTCAGACTTGTCATTATGGAAGGTAGTTCGTTCTTGAGATTTTGTTACTCTAATGGTATCCTTGTCATTACATAAGGTAGTTCGTTGTTAATATTTTGTTACTCCAACAGATGGTAGCCTTTTCATTATGGAAGGAAGTTTGTTGTTGAGATTTTGATACTCCAATGGATGGTACACTTGTCATTATGGACGGTAGGTAATTGTTGAGATTTTGTTACTCCAATTGATGGTAGCCTTGCCATTATGGAAGGAAGTAAATTGTTGAGATTTTGTTATTCCAATAGATGGTAGCCTTGTCATTATGTAAGGTAGTTCTTTGTTGAAATTTTGTTACTCCAATGGATGATAGACTTGTCATTATGGAAGGTAGTTCATTGTTGAGATTTTGTTACACTAATGGATGGTATCCTTGTCATTACGGAAGGTATTTCGTTGTTGAGATTTTGTTACTCCAATGGATGGTAGCCTTGTCATTATGGAAGGTAGTTCGTTGTTTATATTTTGTTACTCTAATGGATGGTATCCTTGTCATTATGGAAGGTAGTTCATTGTTGAGATTTTGTTTCTCCAATGGATGGTAGCCTTGTCATTATGGAAGGTAGTTCGTAGTTGATATTTTGTTACTCCAATGGATGGTAGCCTTTTCATTATGGAAGGAAGTTATTTGTTGCGATTTTGTTACTCCAATGGATGGTAGACTTGTCATTATGGAAGGTAGTTCGTTATTAAGATTTTGTTACTCCAATGGATGGTAGCCTTGTCATTAAGGAAGGTAGTGCGTTGTTGAGATTTTGTTACTCCAATGGATGGTAGCCTTGTCATTATGAAAGGTAGTTCGTTGTTGAGATTTTGTTACTCCAATGGATGGTAGCCTTGTCATTATGGAAGGTAGTTCATTGATGAGATTTTATTACTCCAATGGATGGTAGCCTTGTAATTATGGAAGGTAGTTTGTTGTTGAGATTTTGTTACTCCAATGGATGGTATCCTTGTCATTATGGAAGGTAGTTCGTTGTTGATATTTTGTTACTCTAATGGATGGTATCCTTGTCATTATTGAAGTTAGTTCATTGTTGAGATTTTTTTACTCCAATGGATGGTAGCATTGTCATTATGGAACGTAGTTCATTGTTGAGATTTTGTTACTCTAATGGACGGTATCCTTGCCATTACAGAATGTAGTTCGTTGTTGAGATTTTGTTACTCCAATGTATGGTAGCCTTGTAATTTTGGAAGGTAGTTCGTTGTTGTGATTTTGTTACTCTAATGGATGGTATCCTTGTCATTACGAAAGGTAGTTCGTTGTTGAGATTTTGTTACTCCAATGGATGGTAGCCTTGTCATTATGGAAGGTAGTTTATTGTTAAGATTTTGTTACTCCAATGGATGGTAGACTTGTCAGTATGGAAGTTCATTGTTGAGATTTTGATAATCCAATGGATGGTAGCCTTTTCATTATGGAAGGTAGTTCATTGTTGAGATTTTGTTACTCCAATAGATGGTAGCCTTGTCATTATGGAAGGTAGTTCTTTGTTGAGATTTTTTTTCTCCAACGGATGTCATAATTGTCATTATGGAAGGTAGCTCGTTCTTGAGATTTTGTTACTCTAATGGTATCCTTGTTATTACAGAAGGTACTTCGTTGTTGATATTTTGTTACTTCAATGGATGGTAGCCTTTTCATTATGGAAGGAAGTTTGTTATTGAGATTTTGTTACTCCAATGGATGGTACACTTGTCATTATGGAAGGTAGTTCATTGTTGAGATTTTGTTACTCCAATAGATGGTAGCCTTGTCATTATGGAAGGAAGTAAATTGTTGAGATTTTGTTACTCCAATAGATGGTAGCCTTGTCATTATGTAAGGTAGTTCTTTGTTGAAACTTTGTTACTCCAATGGATGGTAGCCTTATCATTATGGAAGGTAGTTTGTTATTGATATTTATTTACTCCAATGGATGATAGCCTTATCATTATGGAAGGTAGTTTGTTATTGATATTTATTTACTCCAATGGATGATAGCCTTTTCATTATGGAAGGAAGTTTGTTTCTCCAATGGATGGTAGCCTTGTCTTTATGGAAGGTAGTTCGTTGTTGAGATTTTGCTACTCCAATGGACGGTAGCCTTGTCATTATGGAAGGTAGTTCGTTGTTGATATTTTGTTACTCCAAGTGATGGTAGCCTTGTCATTATGGAAGGTAGTTCTTTGTTGAGATTTTGTTTCTCCAATGGATGGTAGCCTTGTCATTATGTAAGGTAGTCCTTTGTTGAAATTCTGTTACTCCAATGGATGGTAGACTTGTCATTATGGAAGGTAGTTCTTTGTTGAGATTTTGTTACACTAATGGATGGTATCCTAGTCATTTCGGAATGTAGTTCGTTTTTGAGATTTTGTTACTCCAATAAATGGTAGCCTTGTCATTATGGAAGGTAGTTCGTTGTTCATATTTTGTTACTCCAATGGATGGTAGCCTTGTCATTATGGAAGGTAGTTCGTTGTTGAGATTTTGTTACTTTAATGGATGGTATCCTTGTCATTATGGAAGGTAGTTCATTTTTGAGATTTTGTTTCTCCAATGGATGGTAGCCTTGTCGATATGGAAGGTAGTTCGTTGTTGATATTTTGTTACTCCAATGGATGGTAGCCTTTTCATTATGGAACGAAGTTTGTTGTTGAGATTTTGTTACTCCAATGGATGGTGAACTTGTCATTATGGTAGTTCATTGTTGAGATTTTGATACTCCAATGGATGGTAGCCTTGTCATTATGGAAGGTAGTTCATTGTTGAGATTTTGTTACTCCAATAGATGGTAGCCTTGTCATTATGGAAGGTAGTTCATTGTTGAGATTTTGTTTCACCAATGGATGTCAGACTTGTCATTATGGAAGGTAGTTCGTTCTTGAGATTTTGTTACTCTAATGGTATCCTTGTCATTACATAAGGTAGTTCGTTGTTAATATTTTGTTACTCCAACAGATGGTAGCCTTTTCATTATGGAAGGAAGTTTGTTGTCGAGATTTTGATACTCCAATGGATGGTACACTTGTCATTATGGACGGTAGGTAATTGTTGAGATTTTGTTACTCCAATTGATGGTAGCCTTGCCATTATGGAAGGAAGTAAATTGTTGAGATTTTGTTATTCCAATAGATGGTAGCCTTGTCATTATGTAAGGTAGTTCTTTGTTGAAATTTTGTTACTCCAATGGATGATAGACTTGTCATTATGGAAGGTAGTTCATTGTTGAGATTTTGTTACACTAATGGATGGTATCCTTGTCATTACGGAAGGTATTTCGTTGTTGAGATTTTGTTACTCCAATGGATGGTAGCCTTGTCATTATGGAAGGTAGTTCGTTGTTGATATTTTGTTACTCCAATGGATGGTAGCCTTGTCATTATGTAAGGTAGTTCTTTGTTGAGATTTTGTTTCTCCAATGGATGGTAGCCTTGTCATTATGGAAGGTAGTTCGTTGTTTATATTTTGTTACTCTAATGGATGGTATCCTTGTCATTATGGAAAGTAGTTCATTGTTGCGATTTTGTTACTCCAATGGATGGTAGACTTGTCATTTTGGAAGGTAGTTCGTTGTTGAGATTTTGTTACTCAAATGGATGGTAGCCTTGTCATTAGGGAAGGTAGTGCGTTGTTGAGATTTTGTTACTCCAATGGATGGTAGCCTTGTCATTATGAAAGGTAGTTCGTTGTTGAGATTTTGTTACTCCAATGGATGGTAGCCTTGTCATTATGGAAGGTAGTTCATTGATGAGATTTTATTACTCTAATGGATGGTAGCCTTGTAATTATGGAAGGTAGTTCGTTGTTGAGATTTTGTTACTCCAATGGATGGTATCCTTGTCATTATGGAAGGTAGTTCATTGATGAGATTTTATTACTCCAATGGATGGTAGCCTTGTAATTATGGAAGGTAGTTCGTTGTTGAGATTTTGTTACTCCAATGGATGGTATCCTTGTCATTATGGAAAGTAGTTCGTTGTTGATATTTTGTTACTCTAATGGATAATATCCTTGTCATTATGGAAGGTAGTTCATTGTTGAGATTTTGTTACTCCAATAGATGGTAGCCTTGTCATTATGGAAGGAAGTAAATTGTTGAGATTTTGTTACTCCAATAGATGGTAGCCTTGTCATTACGTAAGGTAGTTCTTTGTTGAAATTTTGTTACTCCAATGGATGGTAGCCTTGTCATTACGGAAGGTAGTTCGTTGTTGAGATTTTCTTACTCCAATGGATGGTAGACTTGTCATTATGGAAGATAGTTCATTGTTGAGATTTTGTTTCTCCAATGGATGGTAGCCTTATCATTATGGAAGGTAGTTTGTTATTGATATTTATTTACTCCAATGGATGATAGCCTTTTCATTATGGAAGGAAGATTGTTGTTGAGATTTTGTTTCTCCAATGGATGGTAGCCTTGTCATTATGGAAGGTAGTTCGTTGTTGAGATTTTGCTACTCCAATGGACGGTAGCCTTGTCATTATGGAAGGTAGTTCGTTGTTGATATTTTGTTACTCCAAGTGATGGTAGCCTTGTCATTATGGAAGGTAGTTCTTTGTTGAGATTTTGTTTCTCCAATGGATGGTAGCCTTGTCATTATGTAAGGTAGTTCTTTGTTGAAATTCTGTTACTCCAATGGATCGTAGACTTGTCATTATGGAAGGTAGTTCTTTGTTGAGATTTTGTTACACTAATGGATGGTATCCTAGTCATTACGGAATGTAGTTCGTTTTTGAGATTTTGTTACTCCAATAAATGGTAGCCTTGTCATTATGGAAGGTAGTTCGTTGTTGATATTTTGTTATCCAATGGATGGTAGCCTTGTCGATATGGAAGGTAGTTCGTTGTTGATATTTTGTTACTCCAATGGATGGTAGCCTTTTCATTTTGGAACGAAGTTTGTTGTTGAGATTTTGTTACTCCAATGGATGGTAGACTTGTCATTATGGAAGTTCATTGTTGAGATTTTGATACTCCAATGGATGGTACCCTTGTCATTATGGAAGGTAGTTCATTGTTGAGATTTTGTTACTCCAATAGATGGTAGCCTTGTCATTATGGAAGGTAGTTCATTGTTGAGATTTTGTTTCTCCAATGGATGTCAGACTTGTCATTATGGAAGGTAGTTCGTTCTTGAGATTTTGTTACTCTTATGGTATCCTTGTCATTACATAAGGTAGTTCGTTGTTGATATTTTGTTACTCCAATGGATGGTAGCCTTGTCATTAGGGAAGGTAGTGTGTTGTTGAGATTTTGTTACTCCAATGGATGGTAGCCTTGTCATTATGAAAGGTAGTCCATTGTTGAGATTTTGTTACTCCAATGGATGGTAGCCTTGTCATTATGGAAGGTAGTTCATTGATGAGATTTTATTACTCCAATGGATGGTAGCCTTGTAATTATGGAAGGTAGTTCGTTGTTGAGATTTTGTTACTCCAATGGATGGTATCCTTGTCATTATGGAAGGTAGTTCATTGATGAGATTTTATTACTCCAATGGATGGTAGCCTTGTAATTATGGAAGGTAGTTTGTTGTTGAGATTTTGTTACTCCAATGGATGGTATCCTTGTCATTATGGAAGGTAGTTCGTTGTTGATATTTTGTTACTCTAATGGATAATATCCTTGTCATTATGGAAGGTAGTTCATTGTTGAGATTTTTTTACTCCAATGGATGGTAGCATTGTCATTATGGAACATAGTTCATTGTTGAGATTTTGTTACTCTAAGGGACGGTATCCTTGCCATTACAGAATGTAGTTCGTTGTTGAGATTTTGTTACTCCAATGTATGGTAGCCTTGTAATTTTGGAAGGTAGTTCGTTGTTGTGATTTTGTTACTCTAATGGATGTTATCCTTGTCATTACGAAAGGTAGTTCGTTGTTGTGATTTTGTTACTCCAATGGATGTTAGCCTTGTCGTTATGGAAGGTAGTTCATTGTTGAGATTTTGTTACTCCAATGGATGGTAGCCTTGTCATTATGTAAGGTAGTTCTTTGTTGAAATTTTGTTACTCCAATGGATGGTAGCCTTGTCATTATGAAAGGTAGTTTGTTGTTGAGATTTTGTTACTCTAATGGATGGTAGCATTGTCATTATGCAAGGTAGTTCGTTGTTGAGATTTTGTTACTCTAATGGATGGAATCCTTTTCATTAAGGAAGGTAGTTCTTTGTTTAGATTTTGTTTCTCCAATGGATGGTAGCCTTGTTATTATGGAAGGTAGTTCATCGTTGAGATTTTGTTACTCTAATAGAAGGTACCCTTTTCATTATGCAAGGTAGTTCACTGTTGAAATTCTGTTACTTTAATGAATGGTATCCTTGTCATTACGGAAGGTAGTTCATTGTTGAGATTTTGTTACTCCAATGGATGGTAGCCTTGTTATTATGGAAGGTAGTTCGTTGTTGATATTTTGTTACTCCAATGGATGGTAGCCTTGTCATTATGGAAGGTAGTTCTTTGTTGAGATTTTGTTTCTCCAATGGATGGTAGCCTTGCCATTATGTAAGGTAGTTCTTTGTTGAAATTCTGTTACTCCAATGGATGGTAGACTTGTCATTATGGAAGGTAGTTCTTTGTTGAGATTTTGTTACACTAATGGATGGTATCATAGTCATTACGGAAGGTAGTTCGTTTTTGAGATTTTCTTACTCC
The DNA here is from genome assembly GCA_948472305.1 of Vicia faba. Classification (NCBI taxonomy): domain Eukaryota; kingdom Viridiplantae; phylum Streptophyta; class Magnoliopsida; order Fabales; family Fabaceae; genus Vicia; species Vicia faba. The sequence goes on from OX451739.1 coordinate 562,313,870, forward strand.
AATAAATGGTAGCCTTGTCATTATGGAAAGTAGTTCGTTGTTGATATTTAGTTACTCCAATGGATGGTAGCCTTGTCATTATGGAAAGTAGTTCGTTGTTGATATTTTGTTACTCCAATGGATGGTAGCCTTGTCATTATGGAAGGTAGTTCTTTGTTGAGATTTTGTTTCTCCAATGGATGGCAGCCTTGTCATTATGGAAGGTAGTTCGTTGTTTATATTTTATTACTCTAATGGATGGTATCCTTGTCATTATGGAAGGTAGTTCATTGTTGAGATTTTGTTTCTCCAATGGATGGTAGCCTTGTCGTTATGGAAGGTAGTTCGTTGTTGAGATTTTGTTATTCCAATGGATGGTAGCCTTGTCATTAGGGAAGGTAGTACGTTCTTGAGATTTTGTTACTCCAATGGATGGTAGCCTTGTCATTATGAAAGGTAGTTCGTTGTTGAGGTTTTGTTACTCCAATGTATGGTAGCCTTGTCATTATGGAAGGTAGTTCATTGATGAGATTTTATTACTCTAACGGATGGTAGCCTTGTAATTATGGAAGGTAGTTCGTTGTTGAGATTTTGTTACTCCAATGGATGGTATCCTTGTCAAAATGGAAGGTAGTTCGTTGTTGATATTTTGTTACTCTAATGGATGGTATCCTTGTCATTATGGAAGGTAGTTCATTGTTTAGATTTTTTTACAAAAATGGATGGTAGCCTTGTCATTATGGAACGTAGTTCATTGTTGAGATGTTGTTACTCTAATGGATGGTATCCTTGCCATTACAGAATGTAGTTCGTTGTTGAGATTTTGTTACTCCAATGGATGGTAGCCTTGCAATTTTGGAACGTAGTTCGTTGTTGTGATTTTGTTACTCTAATGGATGGTATCCTTGTCATTACAAAAGGTAGTTCATTGTTGAGATTTTGTTACTCCAATGGATGGTAGCCTTGTCATTATGGAAGGTAGTTCATTGTTGAGATTTTGTTACTCTAATGGATGGTAGCCTTGTCATTATGTAAGGTAGTTCTTTGTTGAAATTTTGTTACTCTAATGGATGGTAGCCTTGTCATTATGAAAGGTAGTTTGTTGTTGAGATTCTGTTACTCTAATGGATGGTAGCATTGTCATTATGGAAGGTAGTTCGTTGTTGAGATTTTGTTACTCTAATGGATGGAATCCTTTTCATTAAGGAAGGTAGTTCTTTGTTTAGATTTTGTTTCTCCAATGGACGGTAGCCTTGTCATTATGGAAGGTAGTTCGTTGTTGAGATTTTGTTACTTTAATGAATGGTATCCTTGTCATTACGGAAGGTAGTTCATTGTTGAGATTTTGTTACTCCAATGGACGGTAGCCTTGTCATTATGGAAGGTAGTTCGTTGTTGATATTTTGTTAATCCAATGGATGGTAGCCTTGTAATTATGGAAGGTAGTTCTTTGTTGAGATTTTGATTCTCCAATGGATGGTAGCCTTGTCATTATGTAAGGTAGTTCTTTGTTGAAATTCTGTTACTCCAATGGATGGTAGACTTGTCATTATGGAAGGTAGTTCTTTGTTGAGATTTTGTTACACTAATGGACGGTATCCTAGTCATTACGGAAGGTAGTTCGTTTTTGAGATTTTCTTACTCCAAAAAATGGTAGCCTTGTCATTATGGAAGGTAGTTCGTTGTTGATATTTTGTTACTCAAATGGATGGTAGCCTTATCATTAAGGAAGGTAGGTCGTTGTTGAGATTTTGTTACTTTAATGGATGGTATTCTTGTCATTATGGAAGGTAGTTCATTTTTGAGATTTTGTTTCTCCAATGGATGGTAGCCTTGTCGATATGGAAGGTAGTTCGTTGTTGATATTTTGTTACTCCAATGGATGGTAGCCTTTTCATTATGGAACGAAGTTTGTTGTTGAGATTTTGTTACTCCAATGGATGGTAGACTTGTCATTATGGAAGTTCATTGTTGAGATTTTGATACTCCAATGGATGGTAGCCTTGTCATTATGGAAGGTAGTTCATTGTTGAGATTTTGTTACTCCAATAGATGGTAGCCTTGTCATTATGGAAGGTAGTTCTTTGTTGAGATTTTGTTTCTCCAATGGATGTCAGACTTGTCATTATGGAAGGTAGTTCGTTCTTGAGATTTTGTTACTATAATGGTATCCTTGTCATTACGGAAGGTAGTTCGTTGTTGATATTTTGTTACTCCAACGGATGGTAGCCTTTTCAATATGGAAGGAAGTTTGTTGTTAAGATTTTGATACTCCAATGGATGGTACACTTGTCATTATGAAAGGTACTTCATTGTTGAGATTTTGTTACTCCAATTGATGGTAGCCTTGTCATTATGGAAGGAAGTAAATTGTTGATATTTTGTTAATCCAATACATGGTAGCCTTGTCATTATGTAAGGTAGTTCTTTGTTGAAATTTTGTTACTCCAATGGATGGTAGCCTTGTCATTACGGAAGGTAGTTCGTTGTTGAGATTTTGTTACTCCAATGGATGGTAGACTTGTCATTATGGAAGGTAGTTCGTTGTTGAGATTTTGTTACACTAATGGATGGTATCCTTGTCATTACAGAAGGTAGATCGTTGTTGAGATTTTGTTACTCCAATGGATGGTAGCCTTGTCATTATGGAAAGTAGTTCGTTGTTGATATTTTCTTACTCCAATGGATGGTAGCCTTGTCATTATGGAAGGTAGTTCTTTGTTGAGATTTTGTTTCTCCAATGGATGGTAGCCTTGTCATTATGGAAGGTAGTTCGTTGATTATATTTTGTTACTCTAATGGATGGTATCCTTGTCATTATGGAAGGTAGTTCATTGTTGAGATTTTGTTTCTCCAATGGATGGTAGCCTTGTCATTGAGGAAGGTAGTTCGTAGTTGATATTTTGTTACTCCAATGGATGGTAGCCTTTTCATTATGGAAGGAAGTTATTTGTTGTGATTTTGTTACTCCAATGGATGGTAGACTTGTCATTATGGAAGGTAGTTCGTTGTTGAGATTTTGTTACTCCAATGGATGGTAGCCTTGTCATTAGGGAAGGTAGTACGTTGTTGAGATTTTGTTACTCCAATGGATGGTAGCCTTGTCATTATGAAAGGTAGTTCGTTGTTGAAATTTTGTTACTCCAATGGATGGTAGCCTTGTCATTATGGAAGGTAGTTCATTGATGAGATTTTATTACTCCAATGGATGGTAGCCTTGTAATTATGGAAGGTAGTTCGTTGTTGAGATTTTGTTACTCCAATGGATGGTAGCCTTTTCATTTTGGAAGGAAGTTTGTTGTTGAGATTTTGTTACTCCAATGGATGGTAGACTTGTCATTATGGAAGTTCATTGTTGAGATTTTGATACTCCAATGGATGGTAGCCTTGTCATTATGGAAGGTAGTTCATTGTTGAGATTTTGTTACTCCAATAGATGGTAGCCTTGTCATTATAGAAGGTAGTTCTTTGTTGAGATTTTCTTTCTCCAATGGATGTCAGACTTGTCATTATGGAAGGTAGTTCGTTCTTGAGATTTTGTTACTCTAATGGTATCCTTGTCATTACGGAAGGTAGTTCGTTGTTGATATTTTGTTACTCCAACGGATGGTAGCCTTTTCATTATGGAAGGAAGTTTGTTGTTAAGATTTTGATACTCCAATGGATGGTACACTTGTCATTATGAAAGGTACTTCATTGTTGAGAATTTGTTACTCCAATTGATGGTAGCCTTGTCATTATGGAAGGAAGTAAATTGTTGATATTTTGTTAATCCAATACATGGTAGCCTTGTCATTATGTAAGGTAGTTCTTTGTTGAAATTTTGTTACTCCAATGGATGGTAGCCTTGTCATTACGGAAGGTAGTTCGTTGTTGAGATTTTGTTACTCCAATGGATGGTAGACTTGTCATTATGGAAGGTAGTTCGTTGTTGATATTTTGTTACACTAATGGATGGTATCCTTGTCATTACGGAAGGTAGTTCGTTGTTGAGATTTTGTTACTCCAATGGATGGTAGCCTTGTCATTATGGAAAGTAGTTCGTTGTTGATATTTTCTTACTCCAATGGATGGTAGCCTTGTCATTATGGAAGGTAGTTCTTTGTTGAGATTTTGTTTCTCCAATGGATGGTAGCCTTGTCATTATGGAAGGTAGTTCGTTGTTTATATTTTGTTACTCTAATGGATGGTATCCTTGTCATTATGGAAGGTAGTTCATTGTTGAGATTTTGTTTCTCCAATGGATGGTAGCCTTGTCATTGAGGAAGGTAGTTCGTAGTTGATATTTTGTTACTCCAATGGATGGTAGCCTTTTCATTATGGAAGGAAGTTATTTTTTGTGATTTTGTTACTCCAGTGGATGGTAGACTTGTCATTATGGAAGGTAGTTCGTTGTTGAGATTTTGTTACTCCAATGGATGGTAGCCTTGTCATTAGGGAAGGTAGTACGTTGTTGAGATTTTGTTACTCCAATGGATGGTAGCCTTGTCATTATGAAAGGTAGTTCGTTGTTGAAATTTTGTTACTCCAATGGATGATAGCCTTGTCATTATGGAAGGTAGTTCATTGATGAGATTTTATTACTCCAATGGATGGTAGCCTTGTAATTATGGAAGGTAGTTCGTTGTTGAGATTTTGTTACTCCAATGGATGGTATTCTTGTCATTATGGAAGGTAGTTCGTTGTTGATATTTTGTTACTCTAATGGATGGTATCCTTGTCATTATGGAAGGTAGTTCAATGTTGAGATTTTGTTACTCTAATGGATGGAATCATTTTCATTACGGAAGGTAGTTCTTTGTTTAGATTTTGTTTCTACAATGGATGGTAGCCTTGTTATTATGGAAGGTAGTTCATCGTTGAGATTTTGTTACTCTAATAGAAGGTACCCTTTTCATTATGCAAGGTAGTTCGTTGTTGAAATTTTGTTACTTTAATGAATGGTATCCTTGTCATTACGGAAGGTAGTTCATTGTTGAGATTTTGTTACTCCAATTGATGTTAGCCTTGTCATTATGGAAGGTAGTACGTTGTTGATATTTTGTTACTCCAATGGATGGTAGCCTTGTCATTATGGAAGGTAGTTCTTTGTTGAGATTTTGTTTCTCCAATGGATGGTAGCCTTGTCATTATGTAAGGTAGTTCTTTGTTGAAATTCTGTTACTCCAATGGATGGTAGCCTTGTCATTATGTAAGGTAGTTCGTTGTTGAGATTTTGTTACTTTAATGGATGGTAGCTTTGTCATTATGGAAGGTAGTTCGTTGTGGAGATTTTGTTACTCCAATGGATGGTAGACTTGTCATTATGGAAGGTAGTTCATTGTTGAGATTTTGTTACTCTAATGGATGGTATCCTTGTCATTATGGAAGGTAGTTCATTGTTTAGATTTTTTTACTCCAATGGATGGTAGCCTTGTCATTATGGAACGTAGTTCATTGTTGAGATGTTGTTACTCTAATGGATGGTATCCTTGCCATTACAGAATGTAGTTCGTTGTTGAGATTTTGTTACTCCAATGGATGGTAGCCTTGCAATTTTGGAACGTAGTTCGTTGTTGTGATTTTGTTACTCTAATGGATGGTATCCTTGTCATTACAAAAGGTAGTTCATTGTTGAGATTTTGTTACTCCAATGGATGGTAGCCTTTTCATTATGGAAGGTAGTTCATTGTTGAGATTTTGTTACTCCAATGGATGGTAGCCTTGTCATTATGTAAGGTAGTTCTTTGTTGAAATTTTGTTACTCTAATGGATGGTAGCCTTGTCATTATGAAAGGTAGTTTGTTGTTGAGATTCTGTTACTCTAATGGATGGTAGCATTGTCATTATGGAAGGTAGTTCGTTGTTGAGATTTTGTTACTCTAATGGATGGAATCCTTTTCATTAAGGAAGGTAGTTCTTTGTTTAGATTTTGTTTCTCCAATGGACGGTAGCCTTGTCATTATGGAAGGTAGTTCGTTGTTGAGATTTTGTTACTTTAATGAATGGTATCCTTGTCATTACGGAAGGTAGTTCATTGTTGAGATTTTGTTACTCCAATGGACGGTAGCCTTGTCATTATGGAAGGTAGTTCGTTGTTGATATTTTGTTAATCCAATGGATGGTAGCCTTGTAATTATGGAAGGTAGTTCTTTGTTGAGATTTTGATTCTCCAATGGATGGTAGCCTTGTCATTATGTAAGGTAGTTCTTTGTTGAAATTCTGTTACTCCAATGGATGGTAGACTTGTCATTATGGAAGGTAGTTCTTTGTTGAGATTTTGTTACACTAATGGACGGTATCCTAGTCATTACGGAAGGTAGTTCGTTTTTGAGATTTTCTTACTCCAAAAAATGGTAGCCTTGTCATTATGGAAGGTAGTTCGTTGTTGATATTTTGTTACTCAAATGGATGGTAGCCTTATCATTAAGGAAGGTAGGTCGTTGTTGAGATTTTGTTACTTTAATGGATGGTATTCTTGTCATTATGAAAGGTAGTTCATTTTTGAGATTTTGTTTCTCCAATGGATGGTAGCCTTGTCGATATGGAAGGTAGTTCGTTGTTGATATTTTGTTACTCCAATGGATGGTAGCCTTTTCATTATGGAACGAAGTTTGTTGTTGAGATTTTGTTACTCCAATGGATGGTAGACTTGTCATTATGGAAGTTCATTGTTGAGATTTTGATACTCCAATGGATGGTAGCCTTGTCATTATGGAAGGTAGTTCATTGTTGAGATTTTGTTACTCCAATAGATGGTAGCCTTGTCATTATGGAAGGTAGTTCTTTGTTGAGATTTTGTTTCTCCAATGGATGTCAGACTTGTCATTATGGAAGGTAGTTCGTTCTTGAGATTTTGTTACTATAATGGTATCCTTGTCATTACGGAAGGTAGTTCGTTGTTCATATTTTGTTACTCCAACGGATGGTAGCCTTTTCAATATGGAAGGAAGTTTGTTGTTAAGATTTTGATACTCCAATGGATGGTACACTTGTCATTATGAAAGGTACTTCATTGTTGAGATTTTGTTACTCCAATTGATGGTAGCCTTGTCATTATGGAAGGAAGTAAATTGTTGATATTTTGTTAATCCAATACATGGTAGCCTTGTCATTATGTAAGGTAGTTCTTTGTTGAAATTTTGTTACTCCAATGGATGGTAGCCTTGTCATTACGGAAGGTAGTTCGTTGTTGAGATTTTGTTACTCCAATGGATGGTAGACTTGTCATTATGGAAGGTAGTTCGTTGTTGAGATTTTGTTACACTAATGGATGGTATCCTTGTCATTACAGAAGGTAGATCGTTGTTGAGATTTTGTTACTCCAATGGATGGTAGCCTTGTCATTATGGAAAGTAGTTCGTTGTTGATATTTTCTTACTCCAATGGATGGTAGCCTTGTCATTATGGAAGGTAGTTCTTTGTTGAGATTTTGTTTCTCCAATGGATGGTAGCCTTGTCATTATGGAAGGTAGTTCGTTGATTATATTTTGTTACTCTAATGGATGGTATCCTTGTCATTATGGAAGGTAGTTCATTGTTGAGATTTTGTTTCTCCAATGGATGGTAGCCTTGTCATTGAGGAAGGTAGTTCGTAGATGATATTTTGTTACTCCAATGGATGGTAGCCTTTTCATTATGGAAGGAAGTTATTTGTTGTGATTTTGTTACTCCAATGGATGGTAGACTTGTCATTATGGAAGGTAGTTCGTTGTTGAGATTTTGTTACTCCAATGGATGGTAGCCTTGTCATTAGGGAAGGTAGTACGTTGTTGAGATTTTGTTACTCCAATGGATGGTAGCCTTGTCATTATGAAAGGTAGTTCGTTGTTGAAATTTTGTTACTCCAATGGATGGTAGCCTTGTCATTATGGAAGGTAGTTCATTGATGAGATTTTATTACTCCAATGGATGGTAGCCTTGTAATTATGGAAGGTAGTTCGTTGTTGAGATTTTGTTACTCCAATGGATGGTAGCCTTTTCATTTTGGATGGAAGTTTGTTGTTGAGATTTTGTTACTCCAATGGATGGTAGACTTGTCATTATGGAAGTTCATTGTTGAGATTTTGATACTCCAATGGATGGTAGCCTTGTCATTATGGAAGGTAGTTCATTGTTGAGATTTTGTTACTCCAATAGATGGTAGCCTTGTCATTATAGAAGGTAGTTCTTTGTTGAGATTTTCTTTCTCCAATGGATGTCAGACTTGTCATTATGGAAGGTAGTTCGTTCTTGAGATTTTGTTACTCTAATGGTATCCTTGTCATTACGGAAGGTAGTTCGTTGTTGATATTTTGTTACTCCAACGGATGGTAGCCTTTTCATTATGGAAGGAAGTTTGTTGTTAAGATTTTGATACTCCAATGGATGGTACACTTGTCATTATGAAAGGTACTTCATTGTTGAGAATTTGTTACTCCAATTGATGGTAGCCTTGTCATTATGGAAGGAAGTAAATTGTTGATATTTTGTTAATCCAATACATGGTAGCCTTGTCATTATGTAAGGTAGTTCTTTGTTGAAATTTTGTTACTCCAATGGATGGTAGCCTTGTCATTACGGAAGGTAGTTCGTTGTTGAGATTTTGTTACTCCAATGGATGGTAGACTTGTCATTATGGAAGGTAGTTCGTTGTTGATATTTTGTTACACTAATGGATGGTATCCTTGTCATTACGGAAGGTAGTTCGTTGTTGAGATTTTGTTACTCCAATGGATGGTAGCCTTGTCATTATGGAAAGTAGTTCGTTGTTGATATTTTCTTACTCCAATGGATGGTAGCCTTGTCATTATGGAAGGTAGTTCTTTGTTGAGATTTTGTTTCTCCAATGGATGGTAGCCTTGTCATTATGGAAGGTAGTTCGTTGTTTATATTTTGTTACTCTAATGGATGGTATCCTTGTCATTATGGAAGGTAGTTCATTGTTGAGATTTTGTTTCTCCAATGGATGGTAGCCTTGTCATTGAGGAAGGTAGTTCGTAGTTGATATTTTGTTAATCCAATGGATGGTAGCCTTTTCATTATGGAAGGAAGTTATTTTTTGTGATTTTGTTACTCCAATGGATGGTAGACTTGTCATTATGGAAGGTAGTTCGTTGTTGAGATTTTGTTACTCCAATGGATGGTAGCCTTGTCATTAGGGAAGGTAGTACGTTGTTGAGATTTTGTTACTCCAATGGATGGTAGCCTTGTCATTATGAAAGGTAGTTCGTTGTTGAAATTTTGTTACTCCAATGGATGATAGCCTTGTCATTATGGAAGGTAGTTCATTGATGAGATTTTATTACTCCAATGGATGGTAGCCTTGTAATTATGGAAGGTAGTTCGTTGTTGAGATTTTGTTACTCCAATGGATGGTATTCTTGTCATTATGGAAGGTAGTTCGTTGATTATATTTTGTTACTCTAATGGATGGTATCCTTGTCATTATGGAAGGTAGTTCATTGTTGAGATTTTGTTTCTCCAATGGATGGTAGCCTTGTCATTGAGGAAGGTAGTTCGTAGTTGATATTTTGTTACTCCAATGGATGGTAGCCTTTTCATTATGGAAGGAAGTTATTTGTTGTGATTTTGTTACTCCAATGGATGGTAGACTTGTCATTATGGAAGGTAGTTCGTTGTTGAGATTTTGTTACTCCAATGGATGGTAGCCTTGTCATTAGGGAAGGTAGTACGTTGTTGAGATTTTGTTACTCCAATGGATGGTAGCCTTGTCATTATGAAAGGTAGTTCGTTGTTGAAATTTTGTTACTCCAATGGATGGTAGCCTTGTCATTATGGAAGGTAGTTCATTGATGAGATTTTATTACTCCAATGGATGGTAGCCTTGTAATTATGGAAGGTAGTTCGTTGTTGAGATTTTGTTACTCCAATGGATGGTAGCCTTTTCATTTTGGATGGAAGTTTGTTGTTGAGATTTTGTTACTCCAATGGATGGTAGACTTGTCATTATGGAAGTTCATTGTTGAGATTTTGATACTCCAATGGATGGTAGCCTTGTCATTATGGAAGGTAGTTCATTGTTGAGATTTTGTTACTCCAATAGATGGTAGCCTTGTCATTATAGAAGGTAGTTCTTTGTTGAGATTTTCTTTCTCCAATGGATGTCAGACTTGTCATTATGGAAGGTAGTTCGTTCTTGAGATTTTGTTACTCTAATGGTATCCTTGTCATTACGGAAGGTAGTTCGTTGTTGATATTTTGTTACTCCAACGGATGGTAGCCTTTTCATTATGGAAGGAAGTTTGTTGTTAAGATTTTGATACTCCAATGGATGGTACACTTGTCATTATGAAAGGTACTTCATTGTTGAGAATTTGTTACTCCAATTGATGGTAGCCTTGTCATTATGGAAGGAAGTAAATTGTTGATATTTTGTTAATCCAATACATGGTAGCCTTGTCATTATGTAAGGTAGTTCTTTGTTGAAATTTTGTTACTCCAATGGATGGTAGCCTTGTCATTACGGAAGGTAGTTCGTTGTTGAGATTTTGTTACTCCAATGGATGGTAGACTTGTCATTATGGAAGGTAGTTCGTTGTTGATATTTTGTTACACTAATGGATGGTATCCTTGTCATTACGGAAGGTAGTTCGTTGTTGAGATTTTGTTACTCCAATGGATGGTAGCCTTGTCATTATGGAAAGTAGTTCGTTGTTGATATTTTCTTACTCCAATGGATGGTAGCCTTGTCATTATGGAAGGTAGTTCTTTGTTGAGATTTTGTTTCTCCAATGGATGGTAGCCTTGTCATTATGGAAGGTAGTTCGTTGTTTATATTTTGTTACTCTAATGGATGGTATCCTTGTCATTATGGAAGGTAGTTCATTGTTGAGATTTTGTTTCTCCAATGGATGGTAGCCTTGTCATTGAGGAAGGTAGTTCGTAGTTGATATTTTGTTACTCCAATGGATGGTAGCCTTTTCATTATGGAAGGAAGTTATTTTTTGTGATTTTGTTACTCCAATGGATGGTAGACTTGTCATTATGGAAGGTAGTTCGTTGTTGAGATTTTGTTACTCCAATGGATGGTAGCCTTGTCATTAGGGAAGGTAATACGTTGTTGAGATTTTGTTACTCCAATGGATGGTAGCCTTGTCATTATGAAAGGTAGTTCGTTGTTGAAATTTTGTTACTCCAATGGATGATAGCCTTGTCATTATGGAAGGTAGTTCATTGATGAGATTTTATTACTCCAATGGATGGTAGCCTTGTAATTATGGAAGGTAGTTCGTTGTTGAGATTTTGTTACTCCAATGGATGGTATTCTTGTCATTATGGAAGGTAGTTCGTTGTTGATATTTTGTTACTCTAATGGATGGTATCCTTGTCATTATGGAAGGTAGTTCAATGTTGAGATTTTGTTACTCTAATGGATGGAATCATTTTCATTACGGAAGGTAGTTCTTTGTTTAGATTTTGTTTCTACAATGGATGGTAGCCTTGTTATTATGGAAGGTAGTTCATCGTTGAGATTTTGTTACTCTAATAGAAGGTACCCTTTTCATTATGCAAGGTAGTTCGTTGTTGAAATTTTGTTACTTTAATGAATGGTATCCTTGTCATTACGGAAGGTAGTTCATTGTTGAGATTTTGTTACTCCAATTGATGTTAGCCTTGTCATTATGGAAGGTAGTACGTTGTTGATATTTTGTTACTCCAATGGATGGTAGCCTTGTCATTATGGAAGGTAGTTCTTTGTTGAGATTTTGTTTCTCCAATGGATGGTAGCCTTGTCATTATGTAAGGTAGTTCTTTGTTGAAATTCTGTTACTCCAATGGATGGTAGCCTTGTCATTATGTAAGGTAGTTCGTTGTTGAGATTTTGTTACTTTAATGGATGGTAGCTTTGTCATTATGGAAGGTAGTTCGTTGTGGAGATTTTGTTACTCCAATGGATGGTAGACTTGTCATTATGGAAGGTAGTTCATTGTTGAGATTTTGTTACTCTAATGGATGGTATCCTTGTCATTATGGAAGGTAGTTCATTGTTTAGATTTTTTTACTCCAATGGATGGTAGCCTTGTCATTATGGAACGTAGTTCATTGTTGAGATGTTGTTACTCTAATGGATGGTATCCTTGCCATTACAGAATGTAGTTCGTTGTTGAGATTTTGTTACTCCAATGGATGGTAGCCTTGCAATTTTGGAACGTAGTTCGTTGTTGTGATTTTGTTACTCTAATGGATGGTATCCTTGTCATTACAAAAGGTAGTTCATTGTTGAGATTTTGTTACTCCAATGGATGGTAGCCTTTTCATTATGGAAGGTAGTTCATTGTTGAGATTTTGTTACTCCAATGGATGGTAGCCTTGTCATTATGTAAGGTAGTTCTTTGTTGAAATTTTGTTACTCTAATGGATGGTAGCCTTGTCATTATGAAAGGTAGTTTGTTGTTGAGATTCTGTTACTCTAATGGATGGTAGCATTGTCATTATGGAAGGTAGTTCGTTGTTGAGATTTTGTTACTCTAATGGATGGAATCCTTTTCATTAAGGAAGGTAGTTCTTTGTTTAGATTTTGTTTCTCCAATGGACGGTAGCCTTGTCATTATGGAAGGTAGTTCGTTGTTGAGATTTTGTTACTTTAATGAATGGTATCCTTGTCATTACGGAAGGTAGTTCATTGTTGAGATTTTGTTACTCCAATGGACGGTAGCCTTGTCATTATGGAAGGTAGTTCGTTGTTGATATTTTGTTAATCCAATGGATGGTAGCCTTGTAATTATGGAAGGTAGTTCTTTGTTGAGATTTTGATTCTCCAATGGATGGTAGCCTTGTCATTATGTAAGGTAGTTCTTTGTTGAAATTCTGTTACTCCAATGGATGGTAGACTTGTCATTATGGAAGGTAGTTCTTTGTTGAGATTTTGTTACACTAATGGACGGTATCCTAGTCATTACGGAAGGTAGTTCGTTTTTGAGATTTTCTTACTCCAAAAAATGGTAGCCTTGTCATTATGGAAGGTAGTTCGTTGTTGATATTTTGTTACTCAAATGGATGGTAGCCTTATCATTAAGGAAGGTAGGTCGTTGTTGAGATTTTGTTACTTTAATGGATGGTATTCTTGTCATTATGAAAGGTAGTTCATTTTTGAGATTTTGTTTCTCCAATGGATGGTAGCCTTGTCGATATGGAAGGTAGTTCGTTGTTGATATTTTGTTACTCCAATGGATGGTAGCCTTTTCATTATGGAACGAAGTTTGTTGTTGAGATTTTGTTACTCCAATGGATGGTAGACTTGTCATTATGGAAGTTCATTGTTGAGATTTTGATACTCCAATGGATGGTAGCCTTGTCATTATGGAAGGTAGTTCATTGTTGAGATTTTGTTACTCCAATAGATGGTAGCCTTGTCATTATGGAAGGTAGTTCTTTGTTGAGATTTTGTTTCTCCAATGGATGTCAGACTTGTCATTATGGAAGGTAGTTCGTTCTTGAGATTTTGTTACTATAATGGTATCCTTGTCATTACGGAAGGTAGTTCGTTGTTGATATTTTGTTACTCCAACGGATGGTAGCCTTTTCAATATGGAAGGAAGTTTGTTGTTAAGATTTTGATACTCCAATGGATGGTACACTTGTCATTATGAAAGGTACTTCATTGTTGAGATTTTGTTACTCCAATTGATGGTAGCCTTGTCATTATGGAAGGAAGTAAATTGTTGATATTTTGTTAATCCAATACATGGTAGCCTTGTCATTATGTAAGGTAGTTCTTTGTTGAAATTTTGTTACTCCAATGGATGGTAGCCTTGTCATTACGGAAGGTAGTTCGTTGTTGAGATTTTGTTACTCCAATGGATGGTAGACTTGTCATTATGGAAGGTAGTTCGTTGTTGAGATTTTGTTACACTAATGGATGGTATCCTTGTCATTACAGAAGGTAGATCGTTGTTGAGATTTTGTTACTCCAATGGATGGTAGCCTTGTCATTATGGAAAGTAGTTCGTTGTTGATATTTTCTTACTCCAATGGATGGTAGCCTTGTCATTATGGAAGGTAGTTCTTTGTTGAGATTTTGTTTCTCCAATGGATGGTAGCCTTGTCATTATGGAAGGTAGTTCGTTGATTATATTTTGTTACTCTAATGGATGGTATCCTTGTCATTATGGAAGGTAGTTCATTGTTGAGATTTTGTTTCTCCAATGGATGGTAGCCTTGTCATTGAGGAAGGTAGTTCGTAGTTGATATTTTGTTACTCCAATGGATGGTAGCCTTTTCATTATGGAAGGAAGTTATTTGTTGTGATTTTGTTACTCCAATGGATGGTAGACTTGTCATTATGGAAGGTAGTTCGTTGTTGAGATTTTGTTACTCCAATGGATGGTAGCCTTGTCATTAGGGAAGGTAGTACGTTGTTGAGATTTTGTTACTCCAATGGATGGTAGCCTTGTCATTATGGAAGGTAGTTCATTGATGAGATTTTATTACTCCAATGGATGGTAGCCTTGTAATTATGGAAGGTAGTTCGTTGTTGAGATTTTGTTACTCCAATGGATGGTAGCCTTTTCATTTTGGAAGGAAGTTTGTTGTTGAGATTTTGTTACTCCAATGGATGGTAGACTTGTCATTATGGAAGTTCATTGTTGAGATTTTGATACTCCAATGGATGGTAGCCTTGTCATTATGGAAGGAAGTTCATTGTTGAGATTTTGTTACTCCAATAGATGGTAGCCTTGTCATTATAGAAGGTAGTTCTTTGTTGAGATTTTCTTTCTCCAATGGATGTCAGACTTGTCATTATGGAAGGTAGTTCGTTCTTGAGATTTTGTTACTCTAATGGTATCCTTGTCATTACGGAAGGTAGTTCGTTGTTGATATTTTGTTACTCCAACGGATGGTAGCCTTTTCATTATGGAAGGAAGTTTGTTGTTAAGATTTTGATACTCCAATGGATGGTACACTTGTCATTATGAAAGGTACTTCATTGTTGAGAATTTGTTACTCCAATTGATGGTAGCCTTGTCATTATGGAAGGAAGTAAATTGTTGATATTTTGTTAATCCAATACATGGTAGCCTTGTCATTATGTAAGGTAGTTCTTTGTTGAAATTTTGTTACTCCAATGGATGGTAGCCTTGTCATTACGGAAGGTAGTTCGTTGTTGAGATTTTGTTACTCCAATGGATGGTAGACTTGTCATTATGGAAGGTAGTTCGTTGTTGATATTTTGTTACACTAATGGATGGTATCCTTGTCATTACGGAAGGTAGTTCGTTGTTGAGATTTTGTTACTCCAATGGATGGTAGCCTTGTCATTATGGAAAGTAGTTCGTTGTTGATATTTTCTTACTCCAATGGATGGTAGCCTTGTCATTATGGAAGGTAGTTCTTTGTTGAGATTTTGTTTCTCCAATGGATGGTAGCCTTGTCATTATGGAAGGTAGTTCGTTGTTTATATTTTGTTACTCTAATGGATGGTATCCTTGTCATTATGGAAGGTAGTTCATTGTTGAGATTTTGTTTCTCCAATGGATGGTAGCCTTGTCATTGAGGAAGGTAGTTCGTAGTTGATATTTTGTTACTCCAATGGATGGTAGCCTTTTCATTATGGAAGGAAGTTATTTTTTGTGATTTTGTTACTCCAATGGATGGTAGACTTGTCATTATGGAAGGTAGTTCGTTGTTGAGATTTTGTTACTCCAATGGATGGTAGCCTTGTCATTAGGGAAGGTAGTACGTTGTTGAGATTTTGTTACTCCAATGGATGGTAGCCTTGTCATTATGAAAGGTAGTTCGTTGTTGAAATTTTGTTACTCCAATGGATGATAGCCTTGTCATTATGGAAGGTAGTTCATTGATGAGATTTTATTACTCCAATGGATGGTAGCCTTGTAATTATGGAAGGTAGTTCGTTGTTGAGATTTTTTTACTCCAATGGATGGTATTCTTGTCATTATGGAAGGTAGTTCGTTGTTGATATTTTGTTACTCTAATGGATGGTATCCTTGTCATTATGGAAGGTAGTTCAATGTTGAGATTTTGTTACTCTAATGGATGGAATCATTTTCATTACGGAAGGTAGTTCTTTGTTTAGATTTTGTTTCTACAATGGATGGTAGCCTTGTTATTATGGAAGGTAGTTCATCGTTGAGATTTTGTTACTCTAATAGAAGGTACCCTTTTCATTATGCAATGTAGTTCGTTGTTGAAATTTTGTTACTTTAATGAATGGTATCCTTGTCATTACGGAAGGTAGTTCATTGTTGAGATTTTGTTACTCCAATTGATGTTAGCCTTGTCATTATGGAAGGTAGTACGTTGTTGATATTTTGTTACTCCAATGGATGGTAGCCTTGTCATTATGGAAGGTAGTTCTTTGTTGAGATTTTGTTTCTCCAATGGATGGTAGCCTTGTCATTATGTAAGGTAGTTCTTTGTTGAAATTCTGTTACTCCAATGGATGGTAGCCTTGTCATTATGTAAGGTAGTTCGTTGTTGAGATTTTGTTACTTTAATGGATGGTAGCTTTGTCATTATGGAAGGTAGTTCGTTGTGGAGATTTTGTTACTCCAATGGATGGTAGACTTGTCATTATGGAAGGTAGTTCATTGTTGAGATTTTGTTACTCTAATGGATGGTATCCTTGTCATTACGAAAGGTAGTTCGCTGTTGATATTTTGTTACTCCAATGGATGGTAGCCTTTTCTTTATGGAAGGTAGTTCGTTGTTGATATTTTGTTACTCCAATGGAAGGTAGCCTTGTCATTATGGAAGGTAGTTCGTTGATCATATTTTGTTACTCCAATGGATGGTATCCTTGTCATTATGGAAGGAAGTTTGTTGTTGAGAATTTGTTTATCCAATGGATGGTAGCCTTGTCATTATGGATGGTAGTTTGTTGTTGAGATTTTGTTACTCCAATGGATGGTAGCCTTGTCATTATGGAAGGTAGTTCATTGTTGAGATTTTTTTAATCTAATAGATCGTAGCCTTGTCATTATGTATGGTAGTTCTTTGTTAAAATTCTGTTACTTCAATGGATGGTAGCCTTGTCATTATGAAAGGTAGTTTGTTGTTGAGATTTTGTTACTCTAATGGATGGTAGCATTGTCATTATGGAAGGTAGTTCGTTGTTGAGATTTTTTTATTCTAATGGATGGAATCCTTTTCATTAAGGAAGGTAGTTCTTTGTTTAGATTTTGTTTCTCCAATGGATGGTAGCCTTGTCATTATGGAAGGTAGTTCGTTGTTGAGATTTTTTTACTTTAATGAATGGTATCCTTGTCATTACGGAAGGTAGTTCATTGTTGAGATTTTGTTACTCCAATGGACGGTAGCCTTGTCATTATGGAAGGTAGTTCGTTGTTGATATTTTGTTACTCTAATGGATGGTAGCCTTGTCATTATGGAAGGTAGTTCTTTGTTGAGATTTTGATTCTCAGATGGATGGTAGCCTTGTCATTATGTAAGGTAGTTCTTTGTTGAAATTTTGTTACTCCAATGGATGGTAGACTTGTCATTATGGAAGGTAGTTCTTTGTTGAGATTTTGTTACACTAATGGATGGTATCCTAGTCATTACGGAAGGTAGTTCGTTTTTGAGATTTTCTTACTCCAATAAATGGTAGCCTTGTCATTATGGAAGGTAGTTCGTTATTGATATTTTGTTACTCCAATTGATGGTAGCCTTGTCATTATGGAAGGTAGTTCGTTGTTGATATTTTGTTACTTTAATGGATGGTATCCTTGTCATTATGGAAGGTAGTTCATTTTTGAGATTTTGTTTATCCAATGGATGGTAGCCTTGTCGATATGGAAGGTAGTTCGTTGTTGATATTTTGTTACTCCAATGGATGGTAGCCTTTTCATTATGGAACGAAGATTGTTGTTGAGATTTTGTTACTCCAATGGATAATAGACTTGTAATTATGGAAGTTCATTGTTAAGATTTTGATACTCCAATGGATGGTAGCCTTGTCATTATGGAAGGTAGTTCATTGTTGAGATTTTGTTACTCCAATAGATGGTAGCCTTGTCATTATGGAAGGTAGTTCTTTGTTGAGATTTTGTTTCTCCAATGGATGTCAGACTTGTCATTATGGAAGGTAGTTCGTTCTTGAGATTTTGTTACTCTAATGGTATCCTTGTCATTACGGAAGGTAGTTCGTTGTTGATATTTTGTTACTCCAAAGGATGGTAGCCTTTTCATTATGGAAGGAAGTTTGTTGTTAAGATTTTGATACTCCAATGGATGGTACACTTGTCATTATGGAAGGTACATCATTGTTGAGATTTTGTTACTCCAATTGATGGTAGCCTTGTCATTATGGAAGGAAGTAAATTGTTGATATTTTGTTACTCCAATAGATGGTAGCCTTGTCATTATGTAAGGTAGTTCTTTGTTGAAATTTTGTTACTCCAATGGATGGTAGCCTTGTCATTACGAAAGGTAGTTCGTTGTTGAGATTTTGTTACTCCAATGGATGGTAGACTTGTCATTATGGAAGGTAGTTCGTTGTTGAGATTTTGTTACACTAATGGATGGTATCCTTGTCATTACGGAAGGTAGTTCGTTGTTGAGATTTTGTTACTCCAATGGATGGTAGCCTTGTCATTATGGAAGGTAGTTCGTTCTTGATATTTTGTTACTCCAATAGATGGTAGCCTTGTCATTATGGAAGGTAGTTCTTTGTTGAGATTTTATTTCTCCAATGGATGGTAGCCTTGTCATTATGGAAGGTAGTTCGTTGTTTATATTTTGTTACTCTAATGGATGGTATCCTTGTCATTATGGAAGGTAGTTCATTGTTGAGATTTTGTTTCTCCAATGGATGGTAGCCTTGTCATTATGGAAGGTAGTACGTTGTTGAGATTATGTTACTCCAATGGATGGTAGCCTTGTCATTATGAAAGGTAGTTTGTTGTTGAAATTTTGTTACTCCAATGGATGGTAGCCTTGTCATTATGGAAGGTACTTCATTGATGAGATTTTATTACTCCAATGGATGGTAGCCTTGTAATTATGGAAGGTAGTTCGTTGTTGAGATTTTGTTACTCCAATGGATGGTATCCTTGTCATTATGGAAGGTAGTTCATTGTTGATATTTTGTTACTCTAATGGATGGTATCCTTGTCATTATGGAAGGTAGTTCATTGTTGAGATTTTGTTACTCTAATGGATGGAATCATTTTCATTACGGAAGGTAGTTCTTTGTTTAGATTTTGTTTCTACAATGGATGGTAGCCTTGTTATTATGGAAGGTAGTTCATCGTTGAGATTTTGTTACTCCAAAGGATGGTAGACTTGTCATTATGGAAGGTAGTTCATTGTTGAGATTTTGATACTTCAATAGATCGTAGCCTTGTCATCATGTAAGGTAGATCTTTGTTGAAATTCTAATACTCCAATGGATGGTAGGTTTGTCATTATGGAAGGTAGTTCGTTGTTGAGATTTTGTTACTCCAATGGATTGTAGACTTGTCATTATGGAAGGTAGTTCGTTGTTGAGATTTTGTTACTCTAATGGATGGTATCCTTGTCATTACAGAAGGTAGTTCGCTGTTGATATTTTGTTACTCCAATGGACGGTAGCCTTGTCATTATGGAAGGTAGTTCGTTGTTGATATTTTGTTACTCCAATGGATGGTATCCTTGTCATTATGGAAGGAAGTTTGTTGTTGAGAATTTGTTTATCCAATGGATGGTAGCCTTGTCATTATGGATGGTAGTTTGTTGTTGAGATTTTGTTACTCCAATGGATGGTAGCCTTGTCATTATGGAAGGTAGTTCATTGTTGAGATTTTTTTAATCTAATAGATCGTAGCCTTGTCATTATGTAAGGTAGTTCTTTGTTAAAATTCTGTTACTTCAATGGATGGTAGCCTTGTCATTATAAAAGGTAGTTTGTTGTTGAGATTTTGTTACTCTAATGGATGGTAGCATTGTCATTATGGAAGGTAGTTCATTGTTGAGATTTTGTTACTCTAATGGATGGAATCCTTTTCATTAAGGAAGGTAGTTCTTTGTTTAGATTTTGTTTCTCCAATGGATGGTAGCCTTGTCATTATGGAAGGTAGTTCGTTGTTGATATTTTTTTACTTTAATGAATGGTATCCTTGTCATTACGAAAGGTAGTTCATTGTTGAGAT
This sequence comes from Vicia faba, assembly GCA_948472305.1. Lineage (NCBI taxonomy): Eukaryota > Viridiplantae > Streptophyta > Magnoliopsida > Fabales > Fabaceae > Vicia > Vicia faba. Next base: position 562,333,921 of record OX451739.1, read on the forward strand.
TTTGTTACTCCAATGGACGGTAGCCTTGTCATTATGGAAGGTAGTTCGTTGTTGATATTTTGTTACTCCAATGGATGGTAGCCTTGTCATTATGGAAGGTAGTTCTTTGTTGAGATTTTGATTCTCCAATGGATGGTAGCCTTGTCATTATGGAAGGTAGTACGTTGTTGAGATTATGTTACTCCAATGGATGGTAGCCTTGTCATTATGAAAGGTAGTTTGTTGTTGAAATTTTGTTACTCCAATGGATGGTAGCCTTGTCATTATGGAAGGTACTTCATTGATGAGATTTTATTACTCTAATGGATGGTAGCCTTGTAATTATGGAAGGTAGTTCGTTGTTGAGATTTTGTTACTCCAATGGATGGTATCCTTGTCATTATGGAAGGTAGTTCATTGTTGATATTTTGTTACTCTAATGGATGGTATCCTTGTCATTATGGAAGGTAGTTCATTGTTGAGATTTTGTTACTCTAATGGATGGAATCATTTTCATTACGGAAGGTAGTTCTTTGTTTAGATTTTGTTTCTACAATGGATGGTAGCCTTGTTATTATGGAAGGTAGTTCATCGTTGAGATTTTGTTACTCCAAAGGATGGTAGACTTGTCATTATGGAAGGTAGTTCATTGTTGAGATTTTGATACTTCAATAGATCGTAGCCTTGTCATCATGTAAGGTAGATCTTTGTTGAAATTCTAATACTCCAATGGATGGTAGGTTTGTCATTATGGAAGGTAGTTCGTTGTTGAGATTTTGTTACTCCAATGGATTGTAGACTTGTCATTATGGAAGGTAGTTCGTTGTTGAGATTTTGTTACTCTAATGGATGGTATCCTTGTCATTACAGAAGGTAGTTCGCTGTTGATATTTTGTTACTCCAATGGACGGTAGCCTTGTCATTATGGAAGGTAGTTCGTTGTTGATATTTTGTTACTCCAATGGATGGTATCCTTGTCATTATGGAAGGAAGTTTGTTGTTGAGAATTTGTTTATCCAATGGATGGTAGCCTTGTCATTATGGATGGTAGTTTGTTGTTGAGATTTTGTTACTCCAATGGATGGTAGCCTTGTCATTATGGAAGGTAGTTCATTGTTGAGATTTTTTTAATCTAATAGATCGTAGCCTTGTCATTATGTAAGGTAGTTCTTTGTTAAAATTCTGTTACTTCAATGGATGGTAGCCTTGTCATTATAAAAGGTAGTTTGTTGTTGAGATTTTGTTACTCTAATGGATGGTAGCATTGTCATTATGGATGGTAGTTCATTGTTGAGATTTTGTTACTCTAATGGATGGAATCCTTTTCATTAAGGAAGGTAGTTCTTTGTTTAGATTTTGTTTCTCCAATGGATGGTAGCCTTGTCATTATGGAAGGTAGTTCGTTGTTGAGATTTTTTTACTTTAATGAATGGTATCCTTGTCATTACGAAAGGTAGTTCATTGTTGAGATTTTGTTACTCCAATGGACGGTAGCCTTGTCATTATGGAAGGTAGTTCGTTGTTGATATTTTGTTACTCCAATGGATGGTAGCCTTGTCATTATGGAAGGTAGTTCTTTGTTGAGATTTTGATTCTCCAATGGATGGTAGCCTTGTCATTATGTAAGGTAGTTCTTTGTTGAAATTCTGTTACTCCAATGGATGGTAGACTTGTCATTACGGAAGGTAGTTCGTTTTTGAGATTTTCTTACTCCAATAAATGGTAGCCTTGTCATTATGGAAGGTAGTTCGTTGTTGATATTTTGTTACTCCAATGGATGGTAGCCTTGTCATTATGGAAGGTAGTTCGTTGTTGATATTTTGTTACTTTAATGGATGGTATCCTTGTCATTATGGAAGGTAGTTCATTTTTGAGATTTTGTTTCTCCAATGGATGGTAGCCTTGTCGATATGGAAGGTAGTTCGTTGTTGATATTTTGTTACTCCAATGGATGGTAGCCTTTTCATTATGGAACGAAGTTTGTTGTTGAGATTTTGTTACTTCAATGGATAATAGACTTGTAATTATGGAAGTTCATTGTTAAGATTTTGATACTCCAATGGATGGTAGCCTTGTCATTATGGAAGGTAGTTCATTGTTGAGATTTTGTTACTCCAATAGATGGTAGCCTTGTCATTATGGAAGGTAGTTCTTTGTTGAGATTTTGTTTCTCCAATGGATGTCAGACTTGTCATTATGGAAGGTAGTTCGTTCTTGAGATTTTGTTACTCTAATGGTATCCTTGTCATTACGGAAGGTAGTTCGTTGTTGATATTTTGTTACTCCAAAGGATGGTAGCCTTTTCATTATGGAAGGAAGTTTGTTGTTAAGATTTTGATACTCCAATGGATGGTACACTTGTCATTATGGAAGATACTTCATTGTTGAGATTTTGTTACTCCAATTGATGGTAGCCTTGTCATTATGGAAGGAAGTAAATTGTTGATATTTTGTTACTCCAATAGATGGTAGCCTTGTCATTATATAAGGTAGTTCTTTGTTGAAATTTTGTTACTCCAATGGATGGTAGCCTTGTCATTACGAAAGGTAGTTCGTTGTTGAGATTTTGTTACTCCAATGGATGGTAGACTTGTCATTATGGAAGGTAGTTCGTTGTTGAGATTTTGTTACTCCAATGGATGGTAGCCTTGTCATTATGGAAGGTAGTTCGTTCTTGATATTTTGTTACTCCAATAGATGGTAGCCTTGTCATTATGGAAGGTTGTTCTTTGTTGAGATTTTGTTTCTCCAATGGATGGTAGCCTTGTCATTATGGAAGGTAGTTCGTTGTTTATATTTTGTTACTCTAATGGATGGTATCCTTGTCATTATGGAAGGTAGTTCATTGTTGAGATTTTGTTTCTCCAATGGATGGTAGCCTTGTCATTATGGAAGGTAGTTCGTAGTTGATATTTTGTTACTCCAATGGATGGTAGCCTTTTCATTATGGAAGGTATTTATTTGTTGTGATTTTGTTATTCTAATGGATGGTAGACTTGTCATTATGGAAGGTAGTTCGTTGTAGAGATTTTGTTACTCCAATGGATGGTAGCCTTGTCATTAGGGAAGGTAGTACGTTGTTGAGATTTTGTTACTCCAATGGATGGTAGCCTTGTCATTATGAAAGGTAGTTTGTTGTTGAAATTTTGTTACTCCAATGGATGGTAGCCTTTTCATTATGGAACGAAGTTTGTTGTTGAGATTTTGTTACTCCAATGGATAATAGACTTGTAATTATGGAAGTTCATTGTTAAGATTTTGATACTCCAATGGATGGTAGCCTTGTCATTATGGAAGGTAGTTCATTGTTGAGATTTTGTTACTCCAATAGATGGTAGCCTTGTCATTATGGAAGGTAGTTCTTTGTTGAGATTTTGTTTCTCCAATGGATGTCAGACTTGTCATTATGGAAGGTAATTCGTTCTTGAGATTTTGTTACTCTAATGGTATCCTTGTCATTACGGAAGGTAGTTCGTTGTTGATATTTTGTTACTCCAAAGGATGGTAGCCTTTTCATTATGGAAGGAAGTTTGTTGTTAAGATTTTGATACTCCAATGGATGGTACACTTGTCATTATGGAAGGTACTTCATTGTTGAGATTTTGTTACTCCAATTGATGGTAGCCTTGTCATTATGGAAGGAAGTAAATTGTTGATATTTTGTTACTCCAATAGATGGTAGCCTTGTCATTATGTAAGGTAGTTCTTTGTTGAAATTTTGTTACTCCAATGGATGGTAGCCTTGTCATAACGAAAGGTAGTTCGTTGTTGAGATTTTGTTACTCCAATGGATGGTAGCCTTGTCATTATGAAAGGTAGTTCGTTGTTGAAATTTTGTTACTCCAATGGATGGTAGCCTTGTCATTACGGAAGGTAGTTCGTTGTTGAGATTTTGTTACTCCAATGGATGGTAGCCTTGTCATTATGGAAGGTAGTTCGTTCTTGATATTTTGTTACTCCAATAGATGGTAGCCTTTTCATTATGGAAGGAATTTATTTGTTGTGATTTTGTTATTCCAATGGATGGTAGACTTGTCATTATGGAAGGTAGTTCGTTGTAGAGATTTTGTTACTCCAATGGATGGTAGCCTTGTCATTAGGGAAGGTAGTACGTTGTTGAGATTTTGTTACTCCAATGGATGGTAGCCTTGTCATTATGAAAGGTAGTTTGTTGTTGAAATTTTGTTACTCCAATGGATGGTAGCCTTGTCATTATGGAAGGTACTTCATTGATGAGATTTTATTACTCCAATGGATGGTAGCCTTGTAATTATGGAAGGTAGTTCGTTGTTGAGATTTTGTTACTCCAATGGATGGTATCCTTGTCATTATGGAAGGTAGTTCATTAATGATATTTTGTTACTCTAATGGATGGTATCCTTGTCATTATGGAAGGTAGTTCATTGTTGAGATTTTGTTACTCTAATGGATGGAATCATTTTCATTACGGAAGGTAGTTCTTTGTTTAGATTTTGTTTCTACAATGGATGGTAGCCTTGTTATTATGGAAGGTAGTTCATCGTTGAGATTTTGTTACTCCAAAGGATGGTAGACTTGTCATTATGGAAGGTAGTTCGTTGTTGAGATTTTGTTACTCTAATGGATTGTAGACTTGTCATTATGGAAGGTAGTTCGTTGTTGAGATTTTGTTACTCTAATGGATGGTATCCTTGTCATTACAGAAGGTAGTTCGCTGTTGATATTTTGTTACTCCAATGGACGGTAGCCTTGTCATTATGGAAGGTAGTTCGTTGTTGATATTTTGTTACTCCAATGGATGGTAGCCTTGTCATTATGGAAGGTAGTTCTTTGTTGAGATTTTGTTTCTCCAATGGATGGTAGCCTTGTCATTATGGAAGGTAGTTCATTGTTGAGATTTTGTTTCTCCAATGGATGGTAGCCTTGTCATTATGGAAGGTAGTTCGTAGTTGATATTTTGTTACTCCAATGGATGGTAGCCTTTTCATTATGGAAGGTATTTATTTGTTGTGATTTTGTTATTCCAATGGATGGTAGACTTGTCATTATGGAAGGTAGTTCGTTGTAGAGATTTTGTTACTCCAATGGATGGTAGCCTTGTCATTATGGAAGGTAGTTCGTTGTTGAGATTTTGTTACTCCAATGGATGGTAGCCTTGTCATTATGGAAGGTAGTTCGTTCTTGATATTTTGTTACTCCAATAGATGGTAGCCTTGTCATTATGGAAGGTTGTTCTTTGTTGAGATTTTGTTTCTCCAATGGATGGTAGCCTTGTCATTATGGAAGGTAGTTCGTTGTTTATATTTTGTTACTCTAATTGATGGTATCCTTGTCATTATGGAAGGTAGTTCATTGTTGAGATTTTGTTTCTCCAATGGATGGTAGCCTTGTCATTATGGAAGGTAGTTCGTAGTTGATATTTTGTTACTCCAATGGATGGTAGCCTTTTCATTATGGAAGGTATTTATTTGTTGTGATTTTGTTATTCCAATGGATGGTAGACTTGTCATTATGGAAGGTAGTTCGTTGTAGAGATTTTGTTACTCCAATGGATGGTAGCCTTGTCATTAGGGAAGGTAGTACGTTGTTGAGATTTTGTTACTCCAATGGATGGTAGCCTTGTCATTATGAAAGGTAGTTTGTTGTTGAAATTTTGTTACTCCAATGGATGGTAGCCTTTTCATTATGGAACGAAGTTTGTTGTTGAGATTTTGTTACTCCAATGGATAATAGACTTGTAATTATGGAAGTTCATTGTTAAGATTTTGATACTCCAATGGATGGTAGCCTTGTCATTATGGAAGGTAGTTCATTGTTGAGATTTTGTTACTCCAATAGATGGTAGCCTTGTCATTATGGAAGGTAGTTCTTTGTTGAGATTTTGTTTCTCCAATGGATGTCAGACTTGTCATTATGGAAGGTAATTCGTTCTTGAGATTTTGTTACTCTAATGGTATCCTTGTCATTACGGAAGGTAGTTCGTTGTTGATATTTTGTTACTCCAAAGGATGGTAGCCTTTTCATTATGGAAGGAAGTTTGTTGTTAAGATTTTGATACTCCAATGGATGGTACACTTGTCATTATGGAAGGTACTTCATTGTTGAGATTTTGTTACTCCAATTGATGGTAGCCTTGTCATTATGGAAGGAAGTAAATTGTTGATATTTTGTTACTCCAATAGATGGTAGCCTTGTCATTATGTAAGGTAGTTCTTTCTTGAAATTTTGTTACTCCAATGGATGGTAGCCTTGTCATAACGAAAGGTAGTTCGTTGTTGAGATTTTGTTACTCCAATGGATGGTAGCCTTGTCATTATGAAAGGTAGTTCGTTGTTGAAATTTTGTTACTCCAATGGATGGTAGCCTTGTCATTACGGAAGGTAGTTCGTTGTTGAGATTTTGTTACTCCAATGGATGGTAGCCTTGTCATTATGGAAGGTAGTTCGTTCTTGATATTTTGTTACTCCAATAGATGGTAGCCTTTTCATTATGGAAGGAATTTATTTGTTGTGATTTTGTTATTCCAATGGATGGTAGACTTGTCATTATGGAAGGTAGTTCGTTGTAGAGATTTTGTTACTCCAATGGATGGTAGCCTTGTCATTAGGGAAGGTAGTACGTTGTTGAGATTTTGTTACTCCAATGGATGGTAGCCTTGTCATTATGAAAGGTAGTTTGTTGTTGAAATTTTGTTACTCCAATGGATGGTAGCCTTGTCATTATGGAAGGTACTTCATTGATGAGATTTTATTACTCCAATGGATGGTAGCCTTGTAATTATGGAAGGTAGTTCGTTGTTGAGATTTTGTTACTCCAATGGATGGTATCCTTGTCATTATGGAAGGTAGTTCATTGTTGATATTTTGTTACTCTAATGGATGGTATCCTTGTCATTATGGAAGGTAGTTCATTGTTGAGATTTTGTTACTCTAATGGATGGAATCATTTTCATTACGGAAGGTAGTTCTTTGTTTAGATTTTGTTTCTACAATGGATGGTAGCCTTGTTATTATGGAAGGTAGTTCATCGTTGAGATTTTGTTACTCCAAAGGATGGTAGACTTGTCATTATGGAAGGTAGTTCGTTGTTGAGATTTTGTTACTCTAATGGATTGTAGACTTGTCATTATGGAAGGTAGTTCGTTGTTGAGATTTTGTTACTCTAATGGATGGTATCCTTGTCATTACAGAAGGTAGTTCGCTGTTGATATTTTGTTACTCCAATGGACGGTAGCCTTGTCATTATGGAAGGTAGTTCGTTGTTGATATTTTGTTACTCCAATGGATGGTAGCCTTGTCATTATGAAAGGTAGTTCTTTGTTGAGATTTTGTTTCTCCAATGGATGGTAGCCTTGTCATTATGGAAGGTAGTTCATTGATGAGATTTTGTTTCTCCAATGGATGGTAGCCTTGTCATTATGGAAGGTAGTTCGTAGTTGATATTTTGTTACTCCAATGGATGGTAGCCTTTTCATTATGGAAGGTATTTATTTGTTGTGATTTTGTTATTCCAATGGATGGTAGACTTGTCATTATGGAAGGTAGTTCGTTGTAGAGATTTTGTTACTCCAATGGATGGTAGCCTTGTCATTATGGAAGGTAGTTCGTTGTTGAGATTTTGTTACTCCAATGGATGGTAGCCTTGTCATTATGGAAGGTAGTTCGTTCTTGATATTTTGTTACTCCAATAGATGGTAGCCTTGTCATTATGGAAGGTTGTTCTTTGTTGAGATTTTGTTTCTCCAATGGATGGTAGCCTTGTCATTATGGAAGGTAGTTCGTTGTTTATATTTTGTTACTCTAATTGATGGTATCCTTGTCATTATGGAAGGTAGTTCATTGTTGAGATTTTGTTTCTCCAATGGATGGTAGCCTTGTCATTATGGAAGGTAGTTCGTAGTTGATATTTTGTTACTCCAATGGATGGTAGCCTTTTCATTATGGAAGGTATTTATTTGTTGTGATTTTGTTATTCCAATGGATGGTAGACTTGTCATTATGGAAGGTAGTTCGTTGTAGAGATTTTGTTACTCCAATGGATGGTAGCCTTGTCATTAGGGAAGGTAGTACGTTGTTGAGATTTTGTTACTCCAATGGATGGTAGCCTTGTCATTATGAAAGGTAGTTTGTTGTTGAAATTTTGTTACTCCAATGGATGGTAGCCTTTTCATTATGGAACGAAGTTTGTTGTTGAGATTTTGTTACTCCAATGGATAATAGACTTGTAATTATGGAAGTTCATTGTTAAGATTTTGATACTCCAATGGATGGTAGCCTTGTCATTATGGAAGGTAGTTCATTGTTGAGATTTTGTTACTCCAATAGATGGTAGCCTTGTCATTATGGAAGGTAGTTCTTTGTTGAGATTTTGTTTCTCCAATGGATGTCAGACTTGTCATTATGGAAGGTAGTTCGTTCTTGAGATTTTGTTACTCTAATGGTATCCTTGTCATTACGGAAGGTAGTTCGTTGTTGATATTTTGTTACTCCAAAGGATGGTAGCCTTTTCATTATGGAAGGAAGTATGTTGTTAAGATTTTGATACTCCAATGGATGGTACACTTGTCATTATGGAAGGTACTTCATTGTTGAGATTTTGTTACTCCAATTGATGGTAGCCTTGTCATTATGGAAGGAAGTAAATTGTTGATATTTTGTTACTCCAATAGATGGTAGTCTTGTCATTATGTAAGGTAGTTCTTTGTTGAAATTTTGTTACTCCAATGGATGGTAGCCTTGTCATAACGAAAGGTAGTTCGTTGTTGAGATTTTGTTACTCCAATGGATGGTAGCCTTGTCATTATGAAAGGTAGTTCGTTGTTGAAATTTTGTTACTCCAATGGATGGTAGCCTTGTCATTACGGAAGGTAGTTCGTTGTTGAGATTTTGTTACTCCAATGGATGGTAGCCTTGTCATTATGGAAGGTAGTTCGTTCTTGATATTTTGTTACTCCAATAGATGGTAGCCTTGTCATTATGGAAGGTAGTTCTTTGTTGAGATTTTGTTTCTCCAATGGATGGTAGCCTTGTCATTATGGAAGGTAGTTCGTTGTTTATATTTTGTTACTCTAATGGATGGTATCCTTGTCATTATGGAAGGTAGTTCATTATTGAGATTTTGTTTCTCCAATGGATGGTAGCCTTGTCATTATGGAAGGTAGTTCGTAGTTGATATTTTGTTACTCCAATGGATGGTAGCCTTTTCATTATGGAAGGAATTTATTTGTTGTGATTTTGTTATTCCAATGGATGGTAGACTTGTCATTATGGAAGGTAGTTCGTTGTAGATATTTTGTTACTCCAATGGATGGTAGCCTTGTCATTAGGGAAGGTAGTACGTTGTTGAGATTTTGTTACTCCAATGAATGGTAGCCTTGTCATTATGAAAGGTAGTTTGTTGTTGAAATTTTATTACTCCAATGGATGGTAGCCTTGTCATTATGGAAGGTACTTCATTGATGAGATTTTATTACTCCAATGGATGGTAGCCTTGTAATTATGGAAGGTAGTTCGTTGTTGAGATTTTGTTACTCCAATGGATGGTATCCTTGTCATTATGGAAGGTAGTTCATTGTTGATATTTTGTTACTCTAATGGATGGTATCCTTGTCATTATGGAAGGTAGTTCATTGTTGAGATTTTGTTACTCTAATGGATGGAATCATTTTCATTACGGAAGGTAGTTCTTTGTTTAGATTTTGTTTCTACAATGGATGGTAGCATTGTTATTATGGAAGGTAGTTCATCGTTGAGATTTTGTTACTCCAAAGGATGGTAGACTTGTCATTATGGAAGGTAGTTCATTGTTGAGATTTTGATACTTCAATAGATCGTAGCCTTGTCATCATGTAAGGTAGATCTTTGATGAAATTCTAATACTCCAATGGATGGTAGGTTTGTCATTATGGAAGGTAGTTCGTTGTTGAGATTTTGTTACTCCAATGGATTGTAGACTTGTCATTATGGAAGGTAGTTCGTTGTTGAGATTTTGTTACTCTAATGGATGGTATCCTTGTCATTACAGAAGGTAGTTCGCTGTTGATATTTTGTTACTCCAATGGACGGTAGCCTTGTCATTATGGAAGGTAGTTCGTTGTTGATATTTTGTTACTCCAATGGATGGTAGCCTTGTCATTATGGAAGGTAGTTCTTTGTTGAGATTTTGTTTCTCCAATGGATGGTAGCCTTGTCATTATGGAAGGTAGTTCATTGTTGAGATTTTGTTTCTCCAATGGATGGTAGCCTTGTCATTATGGAATGAAGTTTGTTGTTGAGATTTTGTTACTCCAATGGATGGTAGACTTGTCATTATGAAAGTTAGTTCATTGTTAAGATTTTGTTACTCCAATGGATGGTAGCCTTGTCATTATGGAAGGTAGTTCATTTGTGAGATTTTGTTACTCCAATAGATGGTAGCCTTGTCATTATGAAAGGTAGTTCGTTGTTGAGATTTTGTTACTCCAATGGATGGTAGCCTTGTCATTATGGAAGGTAGTTCATTGTTGAGATTTTGTTACTCTAATGGATGGTATCCTTGTCATTATGGAAGGTAGTTCATTGTTGAGATTTTGTTTCTCCAATGGATGGTAGCCTTGTCATTATGGAAGGTAGTTCATTGTTGAGATTTTATTACTCCAATAGATCGTAGCCTTGTCATTATGTAAGGTAGTTCTTTGTTGATATTCTGTTACTCCAATGGATGGTAGCTTTGTCATTATGGAAGGTAGTTCATTGTTGAGATTTTGTTACTCCAATGGATGGTAGACTTGTCATTATGGAAGGTAGTTCGTTGTTGAGATTTTGTTACTCTAATGGATGGTATCCTTGTCATTACGGAAGGTAGTTCGTTGTTGATATTTTGTTACTCCAATGGATGGTAGCCTTCTCATTATGGAAGGTAGTTCGTTGTTGAGATTTTGTTACTCCAATGGATGGTAGACTTGTCATTATGGAAGGTAGTTCGTTGTTGAGATTTTGTTACTCTAATGGATGGTATCCTTGTCATTACGGAAGGTAGTTCGCTGTTGATATTTTGTAACTCCAATGGATGGTAGCCTTGTCATTATGGAAGGTAGTTCGTTGTTGATATTTTGTTACTCCAATGGATGGTAGCCTTGTCATTATGGAAGGTAGTTCTTTGTTGAGATTTTGTTTCTCCAATGGATGGTAGCCTTGTCATTATGGAAGGTAGTTTGTTGTTTATATTTTGTTACTCTAATGGATGGTATCCTTGTCATTATGGAAGGTAGTTCATTGTTGAGATTTTGTTTCTCCAATGGATGGTAGCCTTGTCATTATGGAAGGTAGTTCGTAGTTGATATTTTGTTACTCCAATGGATGGTAGCCTTTTCAATATGGAAGGAATTTATTTGTTGTGATTTTGTTACTCCAATGGATGGTAGACTTGTCATTATGGAAGGTAGTTCGTTGTTGAGATTTTGTTACTCCAATGGATGGTAGCCTTGTCATTAGGGAAGGTAGTACGTTGTTGAGATTTTGTTACTCCAATGGATTGTAGCCTTGTCATTATGAAAGGTAGTTTGTTGTTGAAATTTTGTTACTCCAATGGATGGTAGCCTTATCATTATGGAAGGTAGTTCATTGATGAGATTTTATTACTCCAATGGATGGTAGCCTTGTAATTATGGAAGGTAGTTCGTTGTTGAGATTTTGTTACTCCAATGGATGGTATCCTTGTCATTATGGAAGGTAGTTCATTGTTGATATTTTGTTACTCTAATGGATGGTATCCTTGTCATTATGGAAGGTAGTTCATTGTTGAGATTTTGTTACTCTAATGGATGGAATCATTTTCATTACGGAAGGTAGTTCTTTGTTTAGATTTTGTTTCTACAATGGATGGTAGCCTTGTTATTATGGAAGGTAGTTCATCGTTGAGATTTTGTTACTCCAAAGGATGGTAGACTTGTCATTATGTAAGGTAGTTCATTGTTGAGATTTTGATACTTCAATAGATCATAGCCTTGTCATCATGTAAGGTAGATCTTTGTTGAAATTCTAATACTCCAATGGATGGTAGGTTTGTCATTATGGAAGGTAGTTCGTTGTTGAGATTTTGTTACTCCAATGGATTGTAGACTTGTCATTATGGAAGGTAGTTCGTTGTTGAGATTTTGTTACTCTAATGGATGGTATCCTTGTCATTACAGAAGGTAGTTCGCTGTTGATATTTTGTTACTCCAATGGACGGTAGCCTTGTCATTATGGAAGGTAGTTCGTTGTTGATATTTTGTTACTCCAATGGATGGTAGCCTTGTCATTATGGAAGGTAGTTCTTTGTTGAGATTTTGTTTCTCCAATGGATGGTAGCCTTGTCATTATGGAAGGTAGTTCATTGTTGAGATTTTGTTTCTCCAATGGATGGTAGCCTTGTCATTATGGAAGGTAGTTCATTGTTGAGATTTTGTTACTCTAATGGATGGTATCCTTGTCATTACGGAAGGTAGTTCGTTGTTGATATTTTGTTACTCCAATGGATGGTAGCCTTCTCATTATGGAAGGTAGTTCGTTGTTGAGATTTTGTTACTCCAATGGATGGTAGACTTGTCATTATGGAAGGTAGTTCGTTGTTGAGATTTTGTTACTCTAATGGATGGTATCCTTGTCATTACGGAAGGTAGTTCGTTGTTGATATTTTGTTACTCCAATGGATGGTAGCCTTCTCATTATGGAAGGTAGTTCGTTGTTGAGATTTTGTTACTCCAATGGACGGTAGCCTTGTCATTATGGAAGGTAGTTCGTTGTTGATATTTTGTTACTCCAATGGATGGTAGCCTTGTCATTATGGAAGGTAGTTCTTTGTTGAGATTTTGTTTCTCCAATGGATGGTAGCCTTGTCATTATGGAAGGTAGTTCATTGTTGAGATTTTGTTTCTCCAATGGATGGTAGCCTTGTCATTATGGAAGGTAGTTCTTTGTTGAGATTTTGTTTCTCTAATGGATGGTAGCCTTGTCATTATGGAAGGTAGTTCGTTGTTTATATTTTGTTACTCTAATGGATGGTATCCTTGTCATTATGGAAGGTAGTTCATTGTTGAGATTTTGTTTCTCCAATGGATGGTAGCCTTGTCATTATGGAAGGTAGTTCGTAGTTGATATTTTGTTACTCCAATGGATGGTAGCCTTTTCATTATGGAAGGAATTTATTTGTTGTGATTTTGTTACTCCAATGGATGGTAGACTTGTCATTATGGAAGGTAGTTCGTTGTTTAGATTTTGTTACTCCAATGGATGGTAGCCTTGTCATTAGGGAAGGTAGTACGTTGTTGAGATTTTGTTACTCCAATGGATGGTAGCCTTGTCATTATGAAAGGTAGTTTGTTGTTGAAATTTTGTTACTCCAATGGATGGTAGCCTTGTCATTATGGAAGGTAGTTCATTGATGAGATTTTATTACTCCAATGGATGGTAGCCTTGTAATTATGGAAGGCAGTTCGTTGTTGAGATTTTGTTACTCCAATGGATGGTATCCTTGTCATTATGGAAGGTAGTTCATTGTTGATATTTTGTTACTCTAATGGATGGTATCCTTGTCATTATGGAAGGTAGTTCATTGTTGAGATTTTGTTACTCTAATGGATGGAATCATTTTCATTACGGAAGGTAGTTCTTTGTTTAGATTTTGTTTCTACAATGGATGGTAGCCTTGTTATTATGGAAGGTAGTTCATCGTTGAGATTTTGTTACTCCAAAGGATGGTAGACTTGTCATTATGGAAGGTAGTTCATTGTTGAGATTTTGATACTTCAATAGATCGTAGCCTTGTCATCATGTAAGGTAGATCTTTGTAGAAATTCTAATACTCCAATGGATGGTAGGTTTGTCATTATGGAAGGTAGTTCGTTGTTGAGATTTTGTTACTCCAATGGATTGTAGGCTTGTCATTATGGAAGGTAGTTCGTTGTTGAGATTTTGTTACTCTAATGGATGGTATCCTTGTCATTACAGAAGGTAGTTCGCTGTTGATATTTTGTTACTCCAATGGACGGTAGCCTTGTCATTATGGAAGGTAGTTCGTTGTTGATATTTTGTTACTCCAATGGATGGTAGCCTTGTCATTATGGAAGGTAGTTCTTTGTTGAGATTTTGTTTCTCCAATGGATGGTAGCCTTGTCATTATGGAAGGTAGTTCATTGTTGAGATTTTGTTTCTCCAATGGATGGTAGCCTTGTCATTATGGAATGAAGTTTGTTGTTGAGATTTTGTTACTCCAATGGATGGTAGACTTGTCATTATGAAAGTTAGTTCATTGTTAAGATTTTGTTACTCCAATGGATGGTAGCCTTGTCATTATGGAAGGTAGTTCATTGTTGAGATTTTGTTACTCCAATAGATGGTAGCCTTGTCATTATGAAAGGTAGTTCGTTGTTGAGATTTTGTTACTCCAATGGATTGTAGCCTTGTCATTATGGAAGGTAGTTCATTGTTGAGATTTTGTTACTCTAATGGATGGTATCCTTGTCATTATGGAAGGTAGTTCATTGTTGAGATTTTTTTTCTCCAATGGATGGTAGCCTTGTCATTATGGAAGGTAGTTCATTGTTGAGATTTTATTACTCCAATAGATCGTAGCCTTGTCATTATGTAAGGTAGTTCTTTGTTGATATTCTGTTACTCCAATGGATGGTAGCTTTGTCATTATGGAAGGTAGTTCATTGGTGAGATTTTGTTACTCCAATGGATGGTAGACTTGTCATTATGGAAGGTAGTTCGTTGTTGAGATTTTGTTACTCTAATGGATGGTATCCTTGTCATTACGGAAGGTAGTTCGTTGTTGATATTTTGTTACTCCAATGGATGGTAGCCTTCTCATTATGGAAGGTAGTTCGTTGTTGAGATTTTGTTACTCCAATGGATGGCAGACTTGTCATTATGGAAGGTAGTTCGTTGTTGAGATTTTGTTACTCTAATGGATGGTATCCTTGTCATTACGGAAGGTACTTCGCTGTTGATATTTTGTAACTCCAATGGATGGTAGCCTTGTCATTATGGAAGGTAGTTCGTTGTTGATATGTTGTTACTCCAATGGATGGTAGCCTTGTCATTATGGAAGGTAGTTCTTTGTTGAGATTTTGTTTCTCCAATGGATGGTAGCCTTGTCATTATGGAAGGTAGTTCGTTGTTTATATTTTGTTACTCTAATGGATGGTATCCTTGTCATTATGGAAGGTAGTTCATTGTTGAGATTTTGTTTCTCCAATGGATGGTAGCCTTGTCATTATGGAAGGTAGTTCGTAGTTGATATTTTGTTACTCCAATGGATGGTAGCCTTTTCATTATGGAAGGAATTTATTTGTTGTGATTTTGTTACTCCAATGGATGGTAGACTTGTCATTATGGAAGGTACTTCGTTGTTGAGATTTTGTTACTCCAATGGATGGTAGCCTTGTCATTAGGGAAGGTAGTACGTTGTTGAGATTTTGTTACTCCAATGGATGGTAGCCTTGTCATTATGAAAGGTAGTTTGTTGTTGAAATTTTGTTACTCCAATGGATGGTAGCCTTGTCATTATGGAAGGTAGTTCATTGATGAGATTTTATTACTCCAATGGATGGTAGTCTTGTAATTATGGAAGGTAGTTCGTTGTTGAGATTTTGTTACTCCAATGGATGGTATCCTTGTCATTATGGAAGGTAGTTCATTGTTGATATTTTGTTACTCTAATGGATGGTATCCTTGTCATTATGGAAGGTAGTTCATTGTTGAGATTTTGTTACTCTAATGGATGGAATCATTTTCATTACGGAAGGTAGTTCTTTGTTTAGATTTTGTTTCTACAATGGATGGTAGCCTTGTTATTATGGAAGGTAGTTCATCGTTGAGATTTTTTTACTCCAATGGATGGTAGACTTGTCATTATGGAAGGTAGTTCATTGTTGAGATTTTGATACTTCAATAGATCGTAGCCTTGTCATCATGTAAGGTAGATCTTTGTTGAAATTCTAATACTCCAATGGATGGTAGGTTTGTCATTATGGAAGGTAGTTCGTTGTTGAGATTTTGTTACTCCAATGGATTGTAGACTTGTCATTATGGAAGGTAGTTTGTTGTTGAGATTTTGTTACTCTAATGGATGGTATCCTTGTCATTACAGAAGGTAGTTCGCTGTTGATATTTTGTTACTCCAATGGATGGTAGCCTTGTCATTATGGAAGGTAGTTCGTTGTTGATATTTTGTTAATCCAATGGATGGTAGCCTTGTCATTATGGAAGGTAGTTCTTTGTTGAGATTTTGTTTCTCCAATGGATGGTAGCCTTGTCATTATGGAAGGTAGTTCATTGTTGAGATTTTGTTTCTCCAATGGATGGTAGCCTTGTCATTATGGAATGAAGTTTGTTGTTGAGATTTTGTTACTCCAATGGATGGTTGACTTGTCATTATGAAAGTTAGTTCATTGTTAAGATTTTGTTACTCCAATGGATGGTAGCCTGGTCATTATGGAAGGTAGTTCATTGTTGAGATTTTGTTACTCCAATAGATGGAAGCCTTGTCATTATGAAAGGTAGTTCGTTGTTGAGATTTTGTTACTCCAATGGATGGTAGCCTTGTCATTATGGAAGGTAGTTCATTATTGAGATTTTGTTACTCTAATGGATGGTATCCTTGTCATTATGGAAGGTAGTTCATTGTTGAGATTTTGTTTCTCCAATGGATGGTAGCCTTGTCAATATGGAAGGTAGTTCATTGTTGAGATTTTATTACTCCAATAGATCGTAGCCTTGTCATTATGTAAGGTAGTTCCTTGTTAAAATTCTGTTACTCCAATGGATGGTAGCTTTGTCATTATGGAAGGTAGTTCGTTGTTGAGATTTTGTTACTCCAATGGATGGTAGACTTGTCATTATGGAAGGTAGTTCGTTGTTGAGATTTTGTTACTCTAATGGATGGTATCCTTGTCATTACGGAAGGTAGTTCGTTGTTGATATTTTGTTACTCCAATGGATGGTAGCCTTCTCATTATGGAAGGTAGTTCGTTGTTGAGATTTTGTTACTCCAATGGATGTTAGACTTGTCATTATGGAAGGTAGTTCGTTGTTGAGATTTTGTTAATCTAATGGATGGTATCCTTGTCATTACGGAAGGTAGTTCGCTGTTGATATTTTGTAACTCCAATGGATGGTAGCCTTGTCAATATGGAAGGTAGTTCGTTGTTGATATTTTTTTACTCCAATGGATGGTAGCCTTGTCATTATGGAAGGTAGTTCGTTGATGATATTTTGTTACTCCAATGGATGGTAGCCTTGTCATTATGGAAGGAAGTTTGTTGTTGAGAATTTGTTTATCCAATGGATGGTAGCCTTGTCATTATGGATGGTAGTTCGTTGTTGAGATTTTGTTACTCCAATGGATGGTAGCCTTGTCATTATGGAAGGTAGTTCATTGTTGAGATTTTGTTACTCCAATAGATCGTAGCCTTGTCATTATGTAAGGTAGTTCTTTGTTGAAATTCTGTTACTCCAATGGATGGTAGCTTTGTCATTATGGAAGGTAGTTCATTGTTGAGATTTTGTTACTCCAATAGATGGTAGCGTTGTCATTATGGAAGGTAGTTCTTTGTTGAGATTTTTTTTCTCCAATGGATGGTAGCCTTGTCATTATGGAAGGTACTTCGTTCTTGAGATTTTGTTACTCTAATGGATGGTATCCTTGTCATTATGGAAGGTAGTTCATTGTTTAGATTTTGTTTCTCCAATGGATGCTAACCTTATCATTATGGAGGGAAGTTCGTTGTTGATATTTGGTTACTCCAATGGATGGTAGCCTTTTCATTATGGAAGGAAGTTTTTTGTTGAGATTTTGTTACTCCAATGGATGGTAGCCTTCTCATTATGAAAGGTAGTTCGTTGTTGAGATTTTTATCTCCAATGGATGGTAGCCTTGTCATTATGAAAGGTAGTTCATTGTTAAGATTTTGTTACTCCAATGGATGGTAGTCTTGTCATTATGGAAGGTAGTTCATTGATGAGATTTTATTACTCCAATGGATGGTAGCCTTGTCATTATGGAAGGTAGTTTGTTGTTGAGATTTTGTTACTCTAATGGATGGTATCTTTGTCATTATGGAAGGTAGTTCATTGTTGAGATTTTGTTTCTCCAATGGATGGTAGCCTTGTCATTATGGAAGGTAGTTTGTTGATGATATTTTGTTACTCTAATGGATGGTATCCTTGTCATTATGGAAGGAAGTTTGTTGTTGAGAATTTGTTTATCCAATGGATGGTAGCCTTGTCATTATGGAAGGTAGTTCGTTGTTGAGATTTTGTTACTCCAATGGATGGTAGCCTTGTCATTATGGAAGGTAGTTCATTGTTGAGATTTTGTTACTTTAATAGATCGTAGCCTTGTCATCATGTAAGGTAGATCTTTGTTGAAATTCTAATACTCCAATGGATGGTAGGTTTATCATTATGGAAGGTAGTTCATTGTTGAGATTTTGTTACTCCAATGGATGGTAGACTTGTCATTATGGAAGGTAGTTCGTTGTTGAGATTTTGTTACTCTAATGGATGGTAACCTTGTCATTAAAGAAGGTAGTTCGTTGTTGATATTTTGTTACTCCAATGGACGGTAGCCTTGTCATTATGGAAGGTAGTTCGTTGTTGATATTTTGTTACTCCAATGGATGGTAGCCTTGTCATTATGGAAGGTAGTTCTTTGTTGAGATTTTGTTTCTCTAATGGATGGTAGCCTTGTCATTATGGAAGGTAGTTCATTGTTGAGATTTTGTTTCTCCAATGGATGGTAGCCTTGTCATTATGGAATGAAGTTTGTTGTTGAGATTTTGTTACTCCAATGGATGGTAGACTTGTCATTATGAAAGTTAGTTCATTGTTAAGATTTTGTTACTCCAATGGATGGTAGCCTTGTCATTATGGAAGGTAGTTCATTGTTGAGATTTTGTTACTCCAATAGATGGTAGCCTTGTCATTATGAAAGGTAGTTCGTTGTTGAGATTTTGTTACTCCAATGGATGGTAGCCTTGTCATTATGGAAGGTAGTTCATTGTTGAGATTTTGTTACTCTAATGGATGGTATCCTTGTCATTATGGAAGGTAGTTCATTGTTGAGATTTTTTTTCTCCAATGGATGGTAGCCTTGTCATTATGGAAGGTAGTTCATTGTTTAGATTTTATTACTCCAATAGATCGTAGCCTTGTCATTATGTAAGGTAGTTCTTTGTTGATATTTTGTTACTCCAATGGATGGTAGCTTTGTCATTATGGAAGGTAGTTCATTGTTGAGATTTTGTTACTCCAATGGATGGTAGACTTGTCATTATGGAAGGTAGTTCGTTGTTGAGATTTTGTTACTCTAATGGATGGTATCCTTGTCATTACGGAAGGTAGTTCGTTGTTGATATTTTGTTACTCCAATGGATGGTAGCCTTCTCATTATGGAAGGTAGTTCGTTGTTGATATTTTGTTACTCCAATGGATGGTAGACTTGTCATTATGGAAGGTAGTTCGTTGTTGAGATTTTGTTACTCTAATGGATGGTATCCTTGTCATTACGGAAGGTAGTTCGCTGTTGATATTTTGTAACTCCAATGGATGGTAGCCTTGTCATTATGGAAGGTAGTTCGTTGTTGATATTTTGTTACTCCAATGGATGGTAGCCTTGTCATTATGGAAGGTAGTTCTTTGTTGAGATTTTGTTTCTCCAATGGATGGTAGCCTTGTCATTATGGAAGGTAGTTCGTTGTTTATATTTTGTTACTCTAATGGATGGTATCCTTGTCATTATGGAAGGTAGTTCATTGTTGAGATTTTGTTTCTCCAATGGATGGTAGCCTTGTCATTATGGAAGGTAGTTCGTAGTTGATATTTTGTAACTCCAATGGGTGGTAGCCTTTTCATTATGGAAGGAATTTATTTGTTGTAATTTTGTTACTCCAATGGATGGTAGACTTGTCATTATGGAAGGTAGTTCGTTGTTGAGATTTTGTTACTCCAATGGATGGTAGCCTTGTCATTAGGGAAGGTAGTACGTTGTTGAGATTTTGTTACTCCAATGGATGGTAGCCTTGTCATTATGAAAGGTAGTTTGTTGTTGAAATTTTGTTACTCCAATGGATGGTAGCCTTGTCATTATGGAAGGTAGTTCATTGATGAGATTTTATTACTCCAATGGATGGTAGCCTTGTAATTATGGAAGGTAGTTCGTTGTTGAGATATTGTTACTCCAATGGATGGTATCCTTGTCATTATGGAAGGTAGTTCGTTGTTGATATTTTGTTACTCTAATGGATGGTATCCTTGTCATTATGGAATGTAGTTCATTGTTGAGATTTTGTTACTCTAATGGATGGAATCATTTTCATTACGGAAGGTAGTTCTTTGTTTAGATTTTGTTTCTACAATGGATCGTAGCCTTGTTATTATGGAAGGTAGTTCATCGTTGAGATTTTGTTACTCCAATGGATGGTAGACTTGTCATTATGGAAGGTAGTTCATTGTTGAGATTTTGATACTTCAATAGATCGTAGCCTTGTCATCATGTAAGGTAGATCTTTGTTGAAATTCTAATACTCCAATGGATGGTAGGTTTGTCATTATGGAAGGTAGTTCGTTGTTGAGATTTTGTTACTCCAATGGATTGTAGACTTGTCATTATGGAAGGTAGTTCGTTGTTGAGATTTTGTTACTCTAATGGATGGTATCCTTGTCATTACAGAAGGTAGTTCGTTGTTGATATTTTGTTACTCCAATGGACGGTAGCCTTGTCATTATGGAAGGTAGTTCGTTGTTGATATTTTGTTACTCCAATGGATGGTAGCCTTGTCATTATGGAAGGTAGTTCTTTGTTGAGATTTTGTTTCTCTAATGGATGGTAGCCTTGTCATTATGGAAGGTAGTTCATTGTTGAGATTTTGTTTCTCCAATGGATGGTAGCCTTGTCATTATGGAATGAAGTTTGTTGTTGAGATTTTGTTACTCCAATGGATGGTAGACTTGTCATTATGAAAGTTAGTTCATTGTTAAGATTTTGTTACTCCAATGGATGGTAGCCTTGTCATTATGGAAGGTAGTTCATTGTTGAGATTTTGTTACTCCAATAGATGGTAGCCTTGTCATTATGAAAGGTAGTTCGTTGTTGAGATTTTGTTACTCCAATGGATGGTAGCCTTGTCATTATGGAAGGTAGTTCTTTTTTGAAATTTTGTTACTCTAATGGATGGTATCCTTGTCATTATGGAAGGTAGTTCATTGTTGAGATTTTTTTTCTCCAATGGATGGTAGCCTTGTCATTATGGAAGATAGTTCATTGTTGAGATTTTATTACTCGAATAGATCGTAGCCTTGTCAATATGTAAGGTAGTTCTTTGTTGATATTCTGTTACTCCAATGGATGGTAGCTTTGTCATTATGGAAGGTAGTTCATTGTTGAGATTTTGTTACTCCAATGGATGGTAGACTTGTCATTATGGAAGGTAGTTCGTTGTTGAGATTTTGTTACTCTAATGGATGGTATCCTTGTCATTACGGAAGGTAGTTCGTTGTTGATATTTTGTTACTCTAATGGATGGTAGCCTTCTCATTATGGAAGGTAGTTCGTTGTTGAGATTTTGTTACTCCAATGGATGGTAGATTTGTCATTATGGAAGGTAGTTCGTTGTTGAGATTTTGTTACTCTAATGGATGGTATCCTTGTCATTATGGAAGGTAGTTCGCTGTTGATATTTTGTAACTCCAATGGATGGTAGCCTTGTCATTATGGAAGGTAGTTCGTTGTTGATATTTTGTTACTCCAATGGATGGTAGCCTTGTCATTATGGAAGGTAGTTCTTTGTTGAGATTTTGTTTCTCCAATGGATGGTAGCCTTGTCATTATGGAAGGTAGTTCGTTGTTTATATTTTGTTACTCTAATGGATGGTATCCTTGTCATTATGGAAGGTAGTTCATTGTTGAGATTTTGTTTCTCCAATGGATGGTAGCCTTGTCATTATGGAAGGTAGTTCGTAGTTGATATTTTGTTACTCCAATGGATGGTAGCCTTTTCATTATGGAAGGAATTTATTTGTTGTGATTTTGTTACTCCAATAGATGGTAGCCTTGTCATTATGCAAAGTAATTCGTTGTTGATATTTTGTTACTTTAATGGATGGTAGCCTTGTCATTAGGGAAGGTAGTTCGTTGTTGAGATTTTGTTACTCTAATGGATATTATCCTTTTCATTACTGAAAGTAGTTCGTTATATAGATTTTGTTACTGTAATGGATGGTAGCCATGTCATTATGGAAGGTAGTTCATTGTTGTCATTTTGTTACTCCAATGGATGGTAGCCTTGTCATTATGGAAGGTAGTTCTTTGTTGACATTTTGTTACTCTAATGGATGGAATCCTTGTCATTACGGAAGGTAGTTCTTTGGTGAGATTTTATTTCTCCAATGTATGGTAGCCTTGTCTTTATGGAAGGTAGTTTGTTGTTGAGATTTTGTTACTCCAATGGTCGGTAGCCTTGTCATTATGGAAGGTAGTTCATTGTTGAGATTTTGTTACTCCAATGGATGGTAGACTTGTCATTACGGAAGGTAGTTCGTTGTTGAGATTTTGTTACTCCAATGGATGGTAGCCTTGTCATTATGGAAGGTAGTTCGTTATTGATATTTTGTTACTCTAATTGATGGAATCCTTTTCATTACGGAAGGTAGTTCATTGTTGAGATTTTGTTTCTCCAATGGATCGTAGCCGTTTCATTACCAAAAGTAGTTCCTTGTTGAGATATTGTTACTCTAATTGATGGTAGCCTTATTATTATGGAAGGTAGTTCATTGTTGAGATTTTGTTACTCCAATGGATGGTAGCCTTGTCATTATGGAAGGTAGTTCGTTATTGATATTTTGTTACTCTAATTGATGGAATCCTTTTCATTACGGAAGGTAGTTCATTGTTGAGATTTTGTTTCTCCAATGGATCGTAGCCGTTTCATTACCAAAAGTAGTTCATTGTTGAGATTTTGTTACTCTAATTGATGGTAGCCTTGTTATTATGGAAGGTAGTTAATTGTTAAGATTTTGTTACTCCAATGGACGGTAGCCTTCTCATTATGGAAGGTAGTTCGTTATTGATATTTTGTTACTCTAATTGATGGAATCCTTTTAATTACGGAAGGTAGTTCATTGTTGAGATTTTGTTTCTCCAATGGATCGTAGCCGTTTCATTACCAAAAGTAGTTCCTTGTTGAGATATTGTTACTCTAATTGATGGTAGCCTTATTATTATGGAAGGTAGTTCATTGTTGAGATTTTGTTACTCCAATGGATGGTAGCCTTGTCATTATGGAAGGTTGTTGGTTATTGATATTTTGTTACTCTAATTGATGGAATCCTTTTCATTACGGAAGGTAGTTCATTATTGAGATTTTGTTACTCCAATGGATCGTAGTCGTTTCATTACCAAAAGTAGTTCGTTGTTGAGATTTTGTTACTCTAATTGATGGTAGCCTTGTTATTGTGGAAGGAAGTTCATTGTTGAGATTTTGTTACTCCAATGGATGGTGGCCTTGTCATTATAGAAGGTAGTTCGTTGTTGAGATTTTGTTACTCTAATGGATGGTAGCCTTGTTATTATGGAAGGTAGTTCATTGTTGAGATTTTGTTACTCCAATAGATGGTAGCCTTGTCATTATGCAAATTAATTTGTTGTTGATATTTTGTTACTTTAATGGATGGTAGCCTTGTCGTTATGAAAGGTAGTTTGTTGTTGAGATTTTGTTACTCTAATGGATATTATCCTTTTCATTACTGAAAGTAGTTCGTTATATAGATTTTGTTACTGTAATGGATGGTACTCATTTCATTATGGAAGGTAGTTCATTGTTGTCATTTTGTTACTCCAATGGATGGTAGCCATGTCATTATGGAAGGTAGTTCTTTGTTGATATTTTGTTACTCTAATTGATGGAATCCTTGTCATTACAGAAGGTAGTTCTTTGGTGAGATTTTATTTCTCCAATGTATGGTAGCCTTGTCTTTATGGAAGGTAGTTTGTTGTTGAGATTTTGTTACTCAAATGGATGGTAGCCTTGTCATTATGGAAGGTAGTTCATTGTTGAGATTTTGTTACTCCAATGGATGGTAGACTTGTCATTACGGAAGGTAGTTCGTTGTTGAGATTTTGTTAATCCAATGGATAGTAGCCTTGTCATTATGGAAGGTAGTTCGTTATTGATATTTTGTTACTCTAATTGATGGAATCCTTTTCATTACGGAAGGTAGTTAATTGTTGTGATTTTTTTTCTCCAATGGATCATAGCCGTTTCATTACCAAAAGTAGTTCTTTGTTGAAATTTTGGTACTCTAATTGATGGTAGCCTTGTTATTATGGAAGGTAGTTCATTGTTAAGATTTTGTTACTCCAATGGACGGTAGCCTTGTCATTATGGAAGGTAGTTCGTTATTGATATTTTGTTACTTTAATTGATGGAATCCTTTTCATTACGGAAGGTAGTTCATTGTTGAGATTTTGTTTCTCCAATGGATCGTAGCCGTTTCATTACCAAAAGTAGTTCCTTGTTGAGCTATTGTTACTCTAATTGATGGTAGCCTTATTATTATGGAAGGTAGTTCATTGTTGAGATTTTGTTACTCCAATGGATGGTATCCTTGTCATTATGGAAGGTGGTTCGTTATTGATATTTTGTTACTCTAATTGATGGAATCCTTTTCATTACGAAAGGTAGTTCATTATTGAGATTTTGTTTCTCCAATGGATCGTAGCCGTTTCATTACCAAAAGTACTTCGTTGTTGAGATTTTGTTACTCTAATTGATGGTAGCCTTGTTATTATGGAAGGTAGTTCATTGTTGACATTTTGATACTCCAATGGACGGTATCCTTGTCATTATGGAAGGTAGTTCGTTATTGATATTTTGTTACTCTAATTGATGGAATCCTTTTCATTACGGAAGGTAGTTCATTGTTGAGATTTTGTTTCTCTAATGGATCGTAGCCGTTTCATTACCAAAAGTAGTTCGTTGTTGAGATTTTGTTACTCTAATTGATGGTAGCCTTGTTATTATGGAAGGTAGTTCATTGTTGACATTTTGTTACTCCAATGGATGTAGCCTTGTCATTATGGAAGGTAGTTCGATATTGATAATATTTTACTCTAATGGATGGAATCCTTTTCATTACGGAAAGTAGTTCTTTGTTGAGATTTTGATTCTCCAATGGATGGTAGCCTTCTCATTATTGAAGGTAGTTTGTTGTTGAGATTTTGTTACTCAAATGGATGGTAGCCTTGTCATTATAGAAGGTTGTTCGTTGTTGAGATTTTGTTACTCCAATGGATGGTAGCCTTGTCATTATGGAGAATAGTTCGTTGTTGAGCTTTTGTTACTCAAATGGATGGTAGCCTTGTCATTATAGAAGGTTGTTCGTTGTTGAGATTTTGTTACTCCAATGGATGGTAGCCTTGTAATTATGGAAGGTAGTTTATTGTTTAGATTTTGTTACTCCAATGGATGGTATCCTTGTCATTATGGAGAATAGTTCGTTGTTGAGCTTTTGTTACTCAAATGGATGGTAGCCTTGTCATTATGGAAGGTAGTTCATTATTGAGATTTTGTTACTCCAATGGATGGTAGACTTGTAATTATGCAAGGTAATTCATTGTTGGTATTTTGTTACTCCAATGGATGGTAGCCTTGTCTTTATGGATCGTAGTTTGTTGTTGAGATTTTCTTACTATAATGGATGTTATCCTCGTAATTACTGAAAGTAGTTCGTTGTTGAGATTTTGTTACTCTAATGGATGGTAGCCTTGTCATTATGGAAGGTAGTTAATTATTGTCATTTTGTTACTCCAATGGATGGTAGATTAGTCATTATGGAAGGTAGTTCATTATTGATATTTTGTTACTCTAATGGATGGAATCCTTGTCATTATTGAAGGTAGTTCTTTGTTGAGATTTTGTTACCCAAATGGATGGCATCCTTGTCATTATGGAAGGTAGTTCGTTGTTGAGATTTTGTTACTCCAATGGTTGGTAGCCTTGTCATTATGGAAAGTAGTACATTGTTGAGATTTTGTTTCTCCAATGCATGGTAGCCTTGTCATTATGGAAGGTAGTTCGTTGTTGAGATTTTGTTACTCCAATGGTTGGTAGCCTTGTCATTATGGAAGGTAGTTCATTGTTGAGATTTTGTTACTCTAATGGATGGTAGCCTCGTAATTATGGAAGGTAGTTTATTGTTGAGATTTTGTTACTCCAATGGATGGTAGCCTTGTCATTATGGAGAATAGTTAGTTGTTGAGATTTTGTTACTCCAATGGTTGGTAGCCTTGTCATTATGGAAGGTAGTTCGTTGTTGAGATTTTGTTACTCCAATGGATGGTAGACTTGTCATTATGGAAGGTAGTTCGTTGTTGAGATTTAGTTACTCTAATTGATGGTTTCCTTGTCATTACGGAAGGTAGTTCATTGTTGAGATTTTGTTTCTCCAATGGATGGTAGCCTTGTCATTATGGAAGGTAGTTCGTTGTTGAGATTTTGTTACTCCAATGGTTGGTAGCCTTGTCATTATGGAAGGTAGTTCATTGTTGAGATTTTGTTTCTCCAATGGATCTTAACCGTTTCATTACCAAAAGTAGTTCGCTGTTGAGATTTTGTTACTCTAATTGATGGTAGCCTTGTTATTATGGAAGGTAGTTCATTGTTGACATTTTGTTACTCCAATGGTTGGTAGCCTTGTCATTATGGAAGGTAGTTCGTTGTTGAGATTTTGTTACTCCAATGGATGGTAGACTTGTCATTATGGAAGGTAGTTCATTGTTGAGATTTTGTTTCTCCAATGGATCGTAGCCGTTTCATTACCAAAAGTAGTTCGTTGTTGAGATTTTGTTACTCTATTTGATGGTAGCCTTGTTATTATGGAAGGTAGTTCATTGTTGACATTTTGTTACTCCAATGGATGTAGCCTTGTCATTATGGAAGGTAGTTCGATATTGATAATATTTTACTCTAATGGATGGAATCCTTTTCATTACGGAAGGTAGTTCTTTGTTGAGATTTTGATTCTCCAATGGATGGTAGCTTTGTCATTATTGAAGGTAGTTTGTTGTTGTGATTTTGTTACTCAAATGGATGGTAGCCTTGTCATTATAGAAGGTTGTTCGTTGTTGAGATTTTGTTACTCCAATGGATGGTAGCCTTGTAATTATGGAAGGTAGTTTATTGTTTAGATTTTGTTACTCCAATGGATGGTAGCCTTGTCATTATGGAGAATAGTTCGTTGTTGAGCTTTTGTTACTCAAATGGATGGTAGCCTTGTCATTATGGAAGGTAGTTCATTATTGAGATTTTGTTACTCCAATGGATGGTAGACTTGTAATTATGCAAGGTAATTCATTGTTGATATTTTGGTACTCCAATGGATGGTAGCCTTGTCTTTATGGATGGTAGTTCGTTGTTGAGATTTTCTTACTATAATGGATGTTATCCTCGTAATTACTGAAAGTAGTTCGTTGTTGAGATTTTGTTACTCTAATGGATGGTAGCCTTGTCATTATGGAAGGTAGTTCATTATTGTTATTTTGTTACTCCAATGGATGGTAGCCTAGTCATTATGGAAGGTTGTTCATTGTTGATATTTTGTTACTCTAATGGATGGAATCCTTGTCATTATGGAAGGTAGTTCTTTGTTGAGATTTTGTTACCCAAATGGATGGAAGCCTTGTCATTATGGAAGATAGTTCGTTGTTGAGATTTGTTTACTCCAATGGTTGGTAGCCTTGTCATTATGGAAGGTAGTTCATTGTTGAGATTTTGTTTCTCCAATGGATGGTAGCCTTGTCATTATGGAAGGTAGTTTGTTGTTGAGATTTTGTTACTCCAATGGTTGGTAGCCTTGTCATTATGGAAGGTAGTTCATTATTGAGATTTTGTTACTCCAATGGATGGTAGCCTTGTCATTATGGAAGGTAGTTCGTTGTTGAGATTTTGTTACTCCAATGGATGGTAGACTTGTCATTATGGAAGGTAGTTCGTTGTTGAGATTTTGTTAATCTAATTGATGGTTTCCTTGTCATTACGGAAGGTAGTTCGTTGTTGAGATTTTGTTTCTCCAATGGATGGTAGCCTTGTCATTATGGAAGGTAGTTCGTTGTTGAGATTTTGTTACTCCAATGGTTGGTAGCCTTGTCATTATGGAAGGTAGTTCATTGTTGAGATTTTGTTTCTCCAATGGATCGTAACCGTTTCATTACCAAAAGTAGTTCGCTGTTGAGAATTTGTTACTCTAATTGATGGTAGCCTTGTTATTATGGAAGGTAGTTCATTGTTGACATTTTGTTACTCCAATGGTTGGTAGCCT
The DNA here is from genome assembly GCA_948472305.1 of Vicia faba. NCBI lineage: Eukaryota > Viridiplantae > Streptophyta > Magnoliopsida > Fabales > Fabaceae > Vicia > Vicia faba. The sequence goes on from OX451739.1 coordinate 562,362,216, forward strand.
TGTCATTATGGAAGGTAGTTCGTTGTTGAGATTTTGTTACTCCAATGGATGGTAGACTTGTCATTATGGAAGGTAGTTCATTGTTGAGATTTTGTTTCTCCAATGGATCGTAGCCGTTTCATTACCAAAAGTAGTTCGTTGTTGAGATTTTGTTACTCTAATTGATGGTAGCCTTGTTATTATGGAAGGTAGTTCATTGTTGACATTTTGTTACTCCAATTGATGTAGCCTTGTCATTATGGAAGGTAGTTCGATATTGATAATATTTTACTCTAATGGATGGAATCCTTTTCATTACGGAAGGTAGTTCTTTGTTGAGATTTTGATTCTCCAATGGATGGTAGCTTTGTCATTATTGAAGGTAGTTTGTTGTTGTGATTTTGTTACTCAAATGGATGGTAGCCTTGTCATTATAGAAGGTTGTTCGTTGTTGAGATTTTGTTACTCCAATGGATGGTAGCCTTGTAATTATGGAAGGTAGTTTATTGTTTAGATTTTGTTACTCCAATGGATGGTAGCCTTGTCATTATGGAGAATAGTTCGTTGTTGAGCTTTTGTTACTCAAATGGATGGTAGCCTTGTCATTATGGAAGGTAGTTCATTATTGAGATTTTGTTACTCCAATGGATGGTAGACTTGTAATTATGCAAGGTAATTCATTGTTGATATTTTGGTACTCCAATGGATGGTAGCCTTGTCTTTATGGATGGTAGTTCGTTGTTGAGATTTTCTTACTATAATGGATGTTATCCTCGTAATTACTGAAAGTAGTTCGTTGTTGAGATTTTGTTACTCTAATGGATGGTAGCCTTGTCATTATGGAAGGTAGTTCATTATTGTTATTTTGTTACTCCAATGGATGGTAGCCTAGTCATTATGGAAGGTAGTTCATTGTTGATATTTTGTTACTCTAATGGATGGAATCCTTGTCATTATGGAAGGTAGTTCTTTGTTGAGATTTTGTTACCCAAATGGATGGAAGCCTTGTCATTATGGAAGATAGTTCGTTGTTGAGATTTGTTTACTCCAATGGTTGGTAGCCTTGTCATTATGGAAGGTAGTTCATTGTTGAGATTTTGTTTCTCCAATGGATGGTAGCCTTGTCATTATGGAAGGTAGTTTGTTGTTGAGATTTTGTTACTCCAATGGTTGGTAGCCTTGTCATTATGGAAGGTAGTTCATTATTGAGATTTTGTTACTCCAATGGATGGTAGCCTTGTCATTATGGAAGGTAGTTCGTTGTTGAGATTTTGTTACTCCAATGGATGGTAGACTTGTCATTATGGAAGGTAGTTCGTTGTTGAGATTTTGTTAATCTAATTGATGGTTTCCTTGTCATTACGGAAGGTAGTTCGTTGTTGAGATTTTGTTTCTCCAATGGATGGTAGCCTTGTCATTATGGAAGGTAGTTCGTTGTTGAGATTTTGTTACTCCAATGGTTGGTAGCCTTGTCATTATGGAAGGTAGTTCATTGTTGAGATTTTGTTTCTCCAATGGATCGTAACCGTTTCATTACCAAAAGTAGTTCGCTGTTGAGAATTTGTTACTCTAATTGATGGTAGCCTTGTTATTATGGAAGGTAGTTCATTGTTGACATTTTGTTACTCCAATGGTTGGTAGCCTTGTCATTATGGAAGGTAGTTCGTTGTTGAGATTTAGTTACTCCAATGGATGGTAGACTTGTCATTATGGAAGGTAGTTCATTGTTGAGATTTTGTTTCTCCAATGGATCGTAGCCGTTTCATTACCAAAAGTAGTTCGTTGTTGAGATTTTGTTACTCTAATTGATGGTAGCCTTGTTATTATGGAAGGTAGTTCATTGTTGACATTTTGTTACTCCAATGGATGTAGCCTTGTCATTATGGAAGGTAGTTCGATATTGATAATATTTTACTCTAATGGATGGAATCCTTTTCATTACAGAAAGTAGTTCTTTGTTGAGATTTTGATTCTCCAATGGATGGTAGCCTTGTCATTATTGAAGGTAGTTTGTTGTTGAGATTTTGTTACTCAAATGGATGGTAGCCTTGTCATTATAGAAGGTTGTTCGTTGTTGAGATTTTGTTACTCCAATGGATGGTAGCCTTGTAATTATGGAAGGTAGTTTATTGTTTAGATTTTGTTACTCCAATGGATGGTAGCCTTGTCATTATGGAGAATAGTTCGTTGTTGAGCTTTTGTTACTCAAATGGATGGTAGCCTTGTCATTATAGAAGGTTGTTCGTTGTTGAGATTTTGTTACTCCAATGGATGGTAGCCTTGTAATTATGGAAGGTAGTTTATTGTTTAGATTTTGTTACTCCAATGGATGGTAGCCTTGTCATTATGGAGAATAGTTCGTTGTTGAGCTTTTGTTACTCAAATGGATGGTAGCCTTGTCATTATGGAAGGTAGTTCATTATTGAGATTTTGTTACTCCAATGTATGGTAGACTTGTAATTATGCAAGGTAATTCATTGTTGATATTTTGTTACTCCAATGGATGGTAGCCTTGTCTTTATGGATGGTAGTTCGTTGTGGAGAATTTCTTACTATAATGGATGTTATCCTCGTAATTACTGAAAGTAGTTCGTTGTTGAGATTTTGTTACTCTAATGGATGGTAGCCTTGTCATTATGGAAGGTAGTTCATTATTGTCATTTTGTTACTCCAATGGATGGTAGATTAGTCATTATGGAAGGTAGTTCATTATTGATATTTTGTTACTCTAATGGATGGAATCCTTGTCATTATTGAAGGTAGTTCTTTGTTGAGATTTTGTTACCCAAATGGATGGCAGCCTTGTCATTATGGAAGGTAGTTCGTTGTTGATATTTTGTTACTCCAATGGTTGGTAGCCTTTTCATTATGGAAGGTAGTTCATTGTTGAGATTTTGTGTCTCCAATGAATGGTAGCCTTGTCATTATGGAAGGTAGTTCGTTGTTGAGATTTTGTTACTCCAATGGTTGGTAGCCTTGTCATTATGGAAGGTAGTTCATTGTTGAGATTTTGTTACTCTAATGGATGGTAGCCTCGTAATTATGGAAGGTAGTTTATTGTTGAGATTTTGTTACTCCAATGGATGTTAGCCTTGTCATTATGGAGAATAGTTAGTTGTTGAGATTTTGTTACTCCAATGGTAGGTAGCCTTGTCATTATGGAAGGTAGTTCTTTGTTGAGATTTTGTTACTCCAATGGATGGTAGACTTGTCATTATGGAAGGTAGTTCGTTGTTGAGATTTTGTTACTCTAATTGATGGTTTCCTTGTCATTACGGAAGGTAGTTCGTTGTTGAGATTTTGTTTCTCCAATGGATGGTAGCCTTGTCATTATGGAAGGTAGTTCGTTGTTGAGATTTTGTTACTCCAATGGTTGGTAGCCTTGTCATTATGGAAGGTAGTTCATTGTTGAGATTTTGTTTCTCCAATGGATCGTAACCGTTTCATTACCAAAAGTAGTTCGCTGTTGAGATTTTGTTACTCTAATTGATGGTAGCCTTGTTATTATGGAAGGTAGTTCATTGTTGACATTTTGTTACTCCAATGGTTGGTAGCCTTGTCATTATGGAAGGTAGTTCGTTGTTGAGATTTTGTTACTCCAATGGATGGTAGACTTGTCATTATGGAAGGTAGTTCATTGTTGAGATTTTGTTTCTCCAATGGATCGTAGCCGTTTCATTACCAAAAGTAGTTCGTTGTTGAGATTTTGTTACTCTAAATGATGGTAGCCTTGTTATTATGGAAGGTAGTTCATTGTTGACATTTTGTTACTCCAATGGATGTAGCCTAGTCATTATGGAAGGTAGTTCGATATTGATAATATTTTACTCTAATGGATGGAATCCTTTTCATTACGGAAGGTAGTTCTTTGTTGAGATTTTGATTCTCCAATGGATGGTAGCTTTGTCATTATTGAAGGTAGTTTGTTGTTGAGATTTTGTTACTCAAATGGATGGTAGCCTTGTCATTATAGAAGGTTGTTCGTTGTTGAGATTTTGTTACTCCAATGGATGGTAGCCTTGTAATTATGGAAGGTAGTTTATTGTTTAGATTTTGTTACTCCAATGGATGCTAGCCTTGTCATTATGGAGAATAGTTCGTTGTTGAGCTTTTGTTACTCAAATGGATGGTAGCCTTGTCATTATGGAAGGTAGTTCATTATTGAGATTTTGTTACTCCAATGGATGGTAGACTTGTAATTATGCAAGGTAATTCATTGTTGATATTTTGTTACTCCAATGGATGGTAGCCTTGTCTTTATGGATGGTAGTTCGTTGTTGAGATTTTCTTACTATAATGCATGTTATCCTCGTAATTACTGAAAGTAGTTTGTTGTTGAGATTTTGTTACTCTAATGGTTGGTAGCCTTGTCATTATGGAAGGTAGTTCATTATTGTGATTTTGTTACTCCAATGGATGGTAGCCTAGTCATTATGGAAGGTAGTTCATTGTTGATATTTTGTTACTCTAATGGATGGAATCCTTGTCATTATGGAAGGTAGTTCTTTGTTGAGATTTTGTTACCCAAATGGATGGCAGCCTTGTCATTATGGAAGATAGTTCGTTGTTGAGATTTGTTTACTCCAATGGTTGGTAGCCTTGTCATTATGGAAGGTAGTTCATTGGTGAGATTTTGTTTCTCCAATGGATGGTAGCCTTGTCATTATGGAAGGTAGTTTGTTGTTGAGATTTTGTTACTCCAATGGTTGGTAGCCTTGTCATTATGGAAGGTAGTTCATTGTTGAGATTTTGTTACTCCAATGGATGGTAGCCTTGTCATTATGGAAGGTAGTTCGTTGTTGAGATTTTGTTACTCCAATGGATGGTAGACTTGTCATTATGGAAGGTAGTTCGTTGTTGAGATTTTGTTAATCTAATTGATGGTTTCCTTGTCATTACGGAAGGTAGTTCGTTGTTGAGATTTTATTTCTCCAATGGATGGTAGTCTTGTCATTATGGAAGGTAGTTTGTTGTTGAGATTTTGTTACTCCAATGGATGGTAGACTTGTCATTATGGAAGGTAGTTCAATGTTGAGATTTTGTTTCTCCAATTGATCGTAGCCGTTTCATTACCAAAAGTAGTTCGCTGTTGAGATTTTGTTACTCTAATTGATGGTAGCCTTGTTATTATGGAAGGTAGTTCATTGTTGACATTTTGTTACTCCAATGGATGTAGCCTTGTCATTATGGAAGGTAGTTCGATATTGATAATATTTTACTCTAATGGATGGAATCCTTTACATTACGGAAAGTAGTTCTTTGTTGAGATTTTGATTCTCCAATGGATGGTAGCCTTGTCATTATTGAAGGTAGTTTGTTGTTGAGATTTTGTTACTCAAATGGATGGTAGCCTTGTCATTATAGAAGGTTGTTCGTTGTTGAGATTTTGTTACTCCAATGGATGGTAGCCTTGTAATTATGGAAGGTAGTTTATTGTTTAGATTTTGTTACTCCAATGGATGCTAGCCTTGTCATTATGGAGAATGGTTCATTGTTGAGCTTTTGTTACTCAAATGGATGGTAGCCTTGTCATTATGGAAGGTAGTTCATTATTGAGATTTTGTTACTCCAATGGATGGTAGACTTGTAATTATGCAAGGTAATTCATTGTTGATATTTTGTTACTCCAATGGATGGTAGCCTTGTCTTTATGGATGGTAGTTCGTTGTTGAGATTTTCTTACTATAATGCATGTTATCCTCGTAATTACTGAAAGTAGTTCGTTGTTGAGATTTTGTTACTCTAATGGTTGGTAGCCTTGTCATTATGGAAGGTAGTTCATTATTGTTATTTTGTTACTCCAATGGATGGTAGCCTAGTCATTATGGAAGGTAGTTCATTGTTGATATTTTGTTACTCTAATGGATGGAATCCTTGTCATTATGGAAGGTAGTTCTTTGTTGAGATTTTGTTACCCAAATGGATGGCAGCCTTGTCATTATGGAAGATAGTTCGTTGTTGAGATTTGTTTACTCCAATGGTTGGTAGCCTTGTCATTATGGAAGGTAGTTCATTGGTGAGATTTTGTTTCTCCAATGGATGGTAGCCTTGTCATTATGGAAGGTAGTTTGTTGTTGAGATTTTGTTACTCCAATGGTTGGTAGCCTTGTCATTATGGAAGGTAGTTCATTGTTGAGATTTTGTTACTCCAATGGATGGTAGCCTTGTCATTATGGAAGGTAGTTCGTTGTTGAGATTTTGTTACTCCAATGGATGGTAGACTTGTCATTATGGAAGGTAGTTCGTTGTTGAGATTTTGTTAATCTAATTGATGGTTTCCTTGTCATTACGGAAGGTAGTTCGTTGTTGAGATTTTGTTTCTCCAATGGATGGTAGTCTTGTCATTATGGAAGGTAGTTTGTTGTTGAGATTTTGTTACTCCAATGGATGGTAGACTTGTCATTATGGAAGGTAGTTCATTGTTGAGATTTTGTTTCTCCAATTGATCGTAGCCGTTTCATTACCAAAAGTAGTTCGCTGTTGAGATTTTGTTACTCTAATTGATGGTAGCCTTGTTATTATGGAAGGTAGTTCATTGTTGACATTTTGTTACTCCAATGGATGTAGCCTTGTCATTATGGAAGGTAGTTCGATATTGATAATATTTTACTCTAATGGATGGAATCCTTTACATTACGGAAAGTAGTTCTTTGTTGAGATTTTGATTCTCCAATGGATGGAATCCTTGTCATTATTGAAGGTAGTTCTTTGTTGAGATTTTGTTACCCAAATGGATGGCAGCCTTGTCATTATGGAAGGTAGTTCGTTGTTGATATTTTGTTACTCCAATGGTTGGTAGCCTTTTCATTATGGAAGGTAGTTCATTGTTGAGATTTTGTGTCTCCAATGAATGGTAGCCTTGTCATTATGGAAGGTAGTTCATTGTTGAGATTTTGTTACTCCAATGGTTGGTAGCCTTGTCATTATGGAAGGTAGTTCATTGTTGAGATTTTGTTACTCTAATGGATGGTAGCCTCGTAATTATGGAAGGTAGTTTATTGTTGAGATTTTGTTACTCCAATGGATGTTAGCCTTGTCATTATGGAGAATCGTTAGTTGTTGAGATTTTGTTACTCCAATGGTAGGTAGCCTTGTCATTATGGAAGGTAGTTCTTTGTTGAGATTTTGTTACTCCAATGGATGGTAGACTTGTCATTATGGAAGGTAGTTCGTTGTTGAGATTTTGTTACTCTAATTGATGGTTTCCTTGTCATTACGGAAGGTAGTTCGTTGTTGAGATTTTGTTTCTCCAATGGATGGTAGCCTTGTCATTATGGAAGGTAGTTCGTTGTTGAGATTTTGTTACTCCAATGGTTGGTAGCCTTGTCATTATGGAAGGTAGTTCATTGTTGAGATTTTGTTTCTCCAATGGATCGTAACCGTTTCATTACCAAAAGTAGTTCGCTGTTGAGATTTTGTTACTCTAATTGATGGTAGCCTTGTTATTATGGAAGGTAGTTCATTGTTGACATTTTGTTACTCCAATGGTTGGTAGCCTTGTCATTATGGAAGGTAGTTCGTTGTTGAGATTTTGTTACTCCAATGGATGGTAGACTTGTCATTATGGAAGGTAGTTCATTGTTGAGATTTTGTTTCTCCAATGGATCGTAGCCGTTTCATTACCAAAAGTAGTTCGTTGTTGAGATTTTGTTACTCTAAATGATGGTAGCCTTGTTATTATGGAAGGTAGTTCATTGTTGACATTTTGTTACTCCAATGGATGTAGCCTAGTCATTATGGAAGGTAGTTCGATATTGATAATATTTTACTCTAATGGATGGAATCCTTTTCATTACGGAAGGTAGTTCTTTGTTGAGATATTGATTCTCCAATGGATGGTAGCTTTGTCATTATTGAAGGTAGTTTGTTGTTGAGATTTTGTTACTCAAATGGATGGTAGCCTTGTCATTATAGAAGGTTGTTCGTTGTTGAGATTTTGTTACTCCAATGGATGGTAGCCTTGTAATTATGGAAGGTAGTTTATTGTTTAGATTTTGTTACTCCAATGGATGCTAGCCTTGTCATTATGGAGAATAGTTCGTTGTTGAGCTTTTGTTACTCAAATGGATGGTAGCCTTGTCATTATGGAAGGTAGTTCATTATTGAGATTTTGTTACTCCAATGGATGGTAGACTTGTAATTATGCAAGGTAATTCATTGTTGATATTTTGTTACTCCAATGGATGGTAGCCTTGTCTTTATGGATGGTAGTTCGTTGTTGAGATTTTCTTACTATAATGCATGTTATCCTCGTAATTACTGAAAGTAGTTTGTTGTTGAGATTTTGTTACTCTAATGGTTGGTAGCCTTGTCATTATGGAAGGTAGTTCATTATTGTCATTTTGTTACTCCAATGGATGGTAGCCTAGTCATTATGGAAGGTAGTTCATTGTTGATATTTTGTTACTCTAATGGATGGAATCCTTGTCATTATGGAAGGTAGTTCTTTGTTGAGATTTTGTTACCCAAATGGATGGCAGCCTTGTCATTATGGAAGATAGTTCGTTGTTGAGATTTGTTTACTCCAATGGTTGGTAGCCTTGTCATTATGGAAGGTAGTTCATTGGTGAGATTTTGTTTCTCCAATGGATGGTAGCCTTGTCATTATGGAAGGTAGTTTGTTGTTGAGATTTTGTTACTCCAATGGTTGGTAGCCTTGTCATTATGGAAGGTAGTTCATTGTTGAGATTTTGTTACTCCAATGGATGGTAGCCTTGTCATTATGGAAGGTAGTTCGTTGTTGAGATTTTGTTACTCCAATGGATGGTAGACTTGTCATTATGGAAGGTAGTTCGTTGTTGAGATTTTGTTAATCTAATTGATGGTTTCCTTGTCATTACGGAAGGTAGTTCGTTGTTGAGATTTTATTTCTCCAATGGATGGTAGTCTTGTCATTATGGAAGGTAGTTTGTTGTTGAGATTTTGTTACTCCAATGGATGGTAGACTTGTCATTATGGAAGGTAGTTCAATGTTGAGATTTTGTTTCTCCAATTGATCGTAGCCGTTTCATTACCAAAAGTAGTTCGCTGTTGAGATTTTGTTACTCTAATTGATGGTAGCCTTGTTATTATGGAAGGTAGTTCATTGTTGACATTTTGTTACTCCAATGGATGTAGCCTTGTCATTATGGAAGGTAGTTCGATATTGATAATATTTTACTCTAATGGATGGAATCCTTTACATTACGGAAAGTAGTTCTTTGTTGAGATTTTGATTCTCCAATGGATGGTAGCCTTGTCATTATTGAAGGTAGTTTGTTGTTGAGATTTTGTTACTCAAATGGATGGTAGCCTTGTCATTATAGAAGGTTGTTCGTTGTTGAGATTTTGTTACTCCAATGGATGGTAGCCTTGTAATTATGGAAGGTAGTTTATTGTTTAGGTTTTGTTACTCCAATGGATGCTAGCCTTGTCATTATGGAGAATGGTTCATTGTTGAGCTTTTGTTACTCAAATGGATGGTAGCCTTGTCATTATGGAAGGTAGTTCATTATTGAGATTTTGTTACTCCAATGGATGGTAGACTTGTAATTATGCAAGGTAATTCATTGTTGATATTTTGTTACTCCAATGGATGGTAGCCTTGTCTTTATGGATGGTAGTTCGTTGTTGAGATTTTCTTACTATAATGCATGTTATCCTCGTAATTACTGAAAGTAGTTCGTTGTTGAGATTTTGTTACTCTAATGGTTGGTAGCCTTGTCATTATGGAAGGTAGTTCATTATTGTTATTTTGTTACTCCAATGGATGGTAGCCTAGTCATTATGGAAGGTAGTTCATTGTTGATATTTTGTTACTCTAATGGATGGAATCCTTGTCATTATGGAAGGTAGTTCTTTGTTGAGATTTTGTTACCCAAATGGATGGCAGCCTTGTCATTATGGAAGATAGTTCGTTGTTGAGATTTGTTTACTCCAATGGTTGGTAGCCTTGTCATTATGGAAGGTAGTTCATTGGTGAGATTTTGTTTCTCCAATGGATGGTAGCCTTGTCATTATGGAAGGTAGTTTGTTGTTGAGATTTTGTTACTCCAATGGTTGGTAGCCTTGTCATTATGGAAGGTAGTTCATTGTTGAGATTTTGTTTCTCCAATGGATCGTAACCGTTTCATTACCAAAAGTAGTTCGCTGTTGAGATTTTGTTACTCTAATTGATGGTAGCCTTGTTATTATGGAAGGTAGTTCATTGTTGACATTTTGTTACTCCAATGGTTGGTAGCCTTGTCATTATGGAAGGTAGTTCGTTGTTGAGATTTTGTTACTCCAATGGATGGTAGACTTGTCATTATGGAAGGTAGTTCATTGTTGAGATTTTGTTTCTCCAATGGATCGTAGCCGTTTCATTACCAAAAGTAGTTCGTTGTTGAGATTTTGTTACTCTAAATGATGGTAGCCTTGTTATTATGGAAGGTAGTTCATTGTTGACATTTTGTTACTCCAATGGATGTAGCCTAGTCATTATGGAAGGTAGTTCGATATTGATAATATTTTACTCTAATGGATGGAATCCTTTTCATTACGGAAGGTAGTTCTTTGTTGAGATTTTGATTCTCCAATGGATGGTAGCTTTGTCATTATTGAAGGTAGTTTGTTGTTGAGATTTTGTTACTCAAATGGATGGTAGCCTTGTCATTATAGAAGGTTGTTCGTTGTTGAGATTTTGTTACTCCAATGGATGGTAGCCTTGTAATTATGGAAGGTAGTTTATTGTTTAGATTTTGTTACTCCAATGGATGCTAGCCTTGTCATTATGGAGAATAGTTCGTTGTTGAGCTTTTGTAACTCAAATGGATGGTAGCCTTGTCATTATGGAAGGTAGTTCATTATTGAGATTTTGTTACTCCAATGGATGGTAGACTTGTAATTATGCAAGGTAATTCATTGTTGATATTTTGTTACTCCAATGGATGGTAGCCTTGTCTTTATGGATGGTAGTTCGTTGTTGAGATTTTCTTACTATAATGCATGTTATCCTCGTAATTACTGAAAGTAGTTTGTTGTTGAGATTTTGTTACTCTAATGGTTGGTAGCCTTGTCATTATGGAAGGTAGTTCATTATTGTCATTTTGTTACTCCAATGGATGGTAGCCTAGTCATTATGGAAGGTAGTTCATTGTTGATATTTTGTTACTCTAATGGATGGAATCCTTGTCATTATGGAAGGTAGTTCTTTGTTGAGATTTTGTTACCCAAATGGATGGCAGCCTTGTCATTATGGAAGATAGTTCGTTGTTGAGATTTGTTTACTCCAATGGTTGGTAGCCTTGTCATTATGGAAGGTAGTTCATTGGTGAGATTTTGTTTCTCCAATGGATGGTAGCCTTGTCATTATGGAAGGTAGTTTGTTGTTGAGATTTTGTTACTCCAATGGTTGGTAGCCTTGTCATTATGGAAGGTAGTTCATTGTTGAGATTTTGTTACTCCAATGGATGGTAGCCTTGTCATTATGGAAGGTAGTTCGTTGTTGAGATTTTGTTACTCCAATGGATGGTAGACTTGTCATTATGGAAGGTAGTTCGTTGTTGAGATTTTGTTAATCTAATTGATGGTTTCCTTGTCATTACGGAAGGTAGTTCGTTGTTGAGATTTTATTTCTCCAATGGATGGTAGTCTTGTCATTATGGAAGGTAGTTTGTTGTTGAGATTTTGTTACTCCAATGGATGGTAGACTTGTCATTATGGAAGGTAGTTCAATGTTGAGATTTTGTTTCTCCAATTGATCGTAGCCGTTTCATTACCAAAAGTAGTTCGCTGTTGAGATTTTGTTACTCTAATTGATGGTAGCCTTGTTATTATGGAAGGTAGTTCATTGTTGACATTTTGTTACTCCAATGGATGTAGCCTTGTCATTATGGAAGGTAGTTCGATATTGATAATATTTTACTCTAATGGATGGAATCCTTTACATTACGGAAAGTAGTTCTTTGTTGAGATTTTGATTCTCCAATGGATGGTAGCCTTGTCATTATTGAAGGTAGTTTGTTGTTGAGATTTTGTTACTCAAATGGATGGTAGCCTTGTCATTATAGAAGGTTGTTCGTTGTTGAGATTTTGTTACTCCAATGGATGGTAGCCTTGTAATTATGGAAGGTAGTTTATTGTTTAGATTTTGTTACTCCAATGGATGCTAGCCTTGTCATTATGGAGAATGGTTCATTGTTGAGCTTTTGTTACTCAAATGGATGGTAGCCTTGTCATTATGGAAGGTAGTTCATTATTGAGATTTTGTTACTCCAATGGATGGTAGACTTGTAATTATGCAAGGTAATTCATTGTTGATATTTTGTTACTCCAATGGATGGTAGCCTTGTCTTTATGGATGGTAGTTCGTTGTTGAGATTTTCTTACTATAATGCATGTTATCCTCGTAATTACTGAAAGTAGTTCGTTGTTGAGATTTTGTTACTCTAATGGTTGGTAGCCTTGTCATTATGGAAGGTAGTTCATTATTGTTATTTTGTTACTCCAATGGATGGTAGCCTAGTCATTATGGAAGGTAGTTCATTGTTGATATTTTGTTACTCTAATGGATGGAATCCTTGTCATTATGGAAGGTAGTTCTTTGTTGAGATTTTGTTACCCAAATGGATGGCAGCCTTGTCATTATGGAAGATAGTTCGTTGTTGAGATTTGTTTACTCCAATGGTTGGTAGCCTTGTCATTATGGAAGGTAGTTCATTGGTGAGATTTTGTTTCTCCAATGGATGGTAGCCTTGTCATTATGGAAGGTAGTTTGTTGTTGAGATTTTGTTACTCCAATGGTTGGTAGCCTTGTCATTATGGAAGGTAGTTCATTGTTGAGATTTTGTTACTCCAATGGATGGTAGCCTTGTCATTATGGAAGGTAGTTCGTTGTTGAGATTTTGTTACTCCAATGGATGGTAGACTTGTCATTATGGAAGGTAGTTCGTTGTTGAGATTTTGTTAATCTAATTGATGGTTTCCTTGTCATTATGGAAGGTAGTTCATTGTTGAGATTTTGTTTCTCCAATGGATGGTAGTCTTGTCATTATGGAAGGTAGTTTGTTGTTGAGATTTTGTTACTCCAATGGATGGTAGACTTGTCATTATGGAAGGTAGTTCATTGTTGAGATTTTGTTTCTCCAATTGATCGTAGCCGTTTCATTACCAAAAGTAGTTCGCTGTTGAGATTTTGTTACTCTAATTGATGGTAGCCTTGTTATTATGGAAGGTAGTTCATTGTTGACATTTTGTTACTCCAATGGATGTAGCCTTGTCATTATGGAAGGTAGTTCGATATTGATAATATTTTACTCTAATGGATGGAATCCTTTACATTACGGAAAGTAGTTCTTTGTTGAGATTTTGATTCTCCAATGGATGGTAGCCTTGTCATTATTGAAGGTAGTTTGTTGTTGAGATTTTTTTACTCAAATGGATGGTAGCCTTGTCATTATAGAAGGTTGTTCGTTGTTGAGATTTTGTTACTCCAATGGATGGTAGCCTTGTAATTATGGAAGGTAGTTTATTGTTTAGATTTTGATACTCCAATGGATGGTAGCCTTGTCATTATGGAGAATAGTTCGTTGTTGAGCTTTTGTTACTCAATTGGATGGTAGCCTTGTCATTATAGAAGGTTGTTCGTTGTTGAGATTTTGTTACTCCAATGGATGGTAGCCTTGTAATTATGGAAGGTAGTTTATTGTTTAGATTTTGTTAATCCAATGGATGGTAGCCTTGTCATTATGGAGAATAGTTCGTTGTTGAGCTTTTGTTACTCAAATGGATGGTAGCCTTGTCATTATGGAAGGTAGTTCATTATTGAGATTTTGTTACTCCAATGGATGGTAGACTTGTAATTATGCAAGGTAATTCATTGTTGATATTTTGTTACTCCAATGGATGGTAGCCTTGTCTTTATGGATCATAGTTCATTGTTGAGATTTTCTTACTATAATGGATGTTATCCTCGTAATTACTGAAAGTAGTTCGTTGTTGAGATTTTGTTACTTTAATGGATGGTAGCCTTGTCATTATGGAAGGTAGTTCATTATTGTCATTTTGTTACTCCAATGGATGGTAGAGTAGTCATTATGGAAGGTAGTTCATTATTGATATTTTGTTACTCTAATGGATGGAATCCTTGTCATTATTGAAGGTAGTTCTTTGTTGAGATTTTGTTACCCAAATGGATGGCAGCCTTGTCATTATGGAAGGTAGTTCGTTGTTGAGATTTTGTTACTCCAATGGTTGGTAGCCTTGTCATTATGGAAGGTAGTTCATTGTTGAGATTTTGTTACTCTAATGGATGGTAGCCTCGTAATTATGGAAGGTAGTTTATTGTTGAAATTTTGTTACTCCAATGGATGGTAGCCTTGTCATTATGGAGAATAGTTAGTTGTTGAGATTTTGTTACTCCAATGGATGGTAGACTTGTCATTATGGAAGGTAGTTCGTTGTTGAGATTTTGTTACTCTAATTGATGGTTTCCTTGTCATTACGGAAGGTAGTTCGTTGTTGAGATTTTGTTTATCCAATGGATGGTAGCCTTGTCATTGTGGAAGGTAGTTTGTTGTTGAGATTTTGTTACTCCAATGGTTGGTAGCCTTGTCATTATGGAAGGTAGTGAATTGTTGAGATTTTGTTTCTCCAATGGATCGTAACCGTTTCATTACCAAAAGTAGTTCGCTGTTGAGATTTTGTTACTCTAATTGATGGTAGCCTTGTTATTATGGAAGGTAGTTCATTGTTGACATTTTGTTACTCCAATGGTTGGTAGCCTTGTCATTATGGAAGGTAGTTCGTTGTTGAGATTTTGTTACTCCAATGGATGGTAGACTTGTCATTATGGAAGTTAGTTCATTGTTGAGATTTTGTTTCTCCAATGGATCGTAGCCGTTTCATTACCAAAAGTAGTTCGTTGTTGAGATTTTGTTACTCTAAATGATGGTAGCCTTGTTATTATGGAAGGTAGTTCATTGTTGACATTTTGTTACTCCAATGGATGTAGCCTTGTCATTCTGGAAGGTAGTTCGATATTGATAATATTTTACTCTAATGGATGGAATCCTTTTCATTACGGAAGGTAGTTCTTTGTTGAGATTTTGATTCTCCAATGGATGGTAGCTTTGTCATTATTGAAGGTAGTTTGTTGTTGAGATTTTGTTACTCAAATGGATGGTAGCCTTGTCATTATAGAAGGTTGTTCGTTGTTGAGATTTTGTTACTCCAATGGATGGTAGCCTTGTAATTATGGAAGGTAGTTTATTTTTAGATTTTGTTACTCCAATGGATGGTAGCCTTGTCATTATGGAGAATAGTTCGTTGTTGAGCTTTTGTTACTCAAATGGATGGTAGCCTTGTCATTATGGAAGGTAGTTCATTATTGAGATTTTGTTACTCCAATGGATGGTAGACTTGTAATTATGCAAGGTAATTCATTGTTGATATTTTTTTACTCCAATGGATGGTAGCCTTGTCTTTATGGATGGTAGTTCGTTGTTGAGATTTTCTTACTATAATGGATGTTATCCTTGTAATTACTGAAAGTAGTTCGTTGTTGAGATTTTGCTACTCTAATGGTTGGTAGCCTTGTCATTATGGAAGGTAGTTCATTATTGTTATTTTGTTACTCCAATGGATGGTAGCCTAGTCATTATGGAAGGTAGTTCATTGTTGATATTTTGTTACTCTAATGGATGGAATCCTTGTCATTATGGAAGGTAGTTCTTTGTTGAGATTTTGTTACCCAAATGGATGGCAGCCTTGTCATTATGGAAGATAGTTCGTTGTTGAGATTTGTTTACTCCAATGGTTGGTAGCCTTGTCATTATGGAAGGTAGTTCATTGTTGAGCTTTTGTTACTCAAATGGATGGTAGCCTTGTCATTATGGAAGGTAGTTCATTATTGAGATTTTGTTACTCCAATGGATGGTAGACTTGTAATTATGCAAGGTAATTCATTGTTGATATTTTGTTACTCCAATGGATGGTAGCCTTGTCTTTATGGATCATAGTTCATTGTTGAGATTTTCTTACTATAATGGATATTATCCTCGTAATTACTGAAAGTAGTTCGTTGTTGAGATTTTGTTACTTTAATGGATGGTAGCCTTGTCATTATGGAAGGTAGTTCATTATTGTCATTTTGTTACTCCAATGGATGGTAGATTAGTCATTATGGAAGGTAGTTCATTATTGATATTTTGTTACTCTAATGGATGGAATCCTTGTCATTATTGAAGGTAGTTCTTTGTTGAGATTTTGTTACCCAAATGGATGGCAGCCTTGTCATTATGGAAGGTAGTTCGTTGTTGAGATTTTGTTACTCCAATGGTTGGTAGCCTTGTCATTATGGAAGGTAGTTCATTGTTGAGATTTTGTTACTCTAATGGATGGTAGCCTCGTAATTATGGAAGGTAGTTTATTGTTGAGATTTTGTTACTCCAATGGATGGTAGCCTTGTCATTATGGAGAATAGTTAGTTGTTGAGATTTTGTTACTCCAATGGATGGTAGACTTGTCATTATGGAAGGTAGTTCGTTGTTGAGATTTTGTTACTCTAATTGATGGTTTCCTTGTCATTACGGAAGGTAGTTCGTTGTTGAGATTTTGTTTCTCCAATGGATGGTAGCCTTGTCATTATGGAAGGTAGTTCGTTGTTGAGATTTTGTTACTCCAATGGTTGGTAGCCTTGTCATTATGGAAGGTAGTGAATTGTTGAGATTTTGTTTCTCCAATGGATCGTAACCGTTTCATTACCAAAAGTAGTTCGCTGTTGAGATTTTGTTACTCTAATTGATGGTAGCCTTGTTATTATGGAAGGTAGTTCATTGTTGACATTTTGTTACTCCAATGGTTGGTAGCCTTGTCATTATGGAAGGTAGTTCGTTGTTGAGATTTTGTTACTCCAATGGATGGTAGACTTGTCATTATGGAAGTTAGTTCATTGTTGAGATTTTGTTTCTCCAATGGATCGTAGCCGTTTCATTACCAAAAGTAGTTCGTTGTTGAGATTTTGTTACTCTAAATGATGGTAGCCTTGTTATTATGGAAGGTAGTTCATTGTTGACATTTTGTTACTCCAATGGATGTAGCCTTGTCATTCTGGAAGGTAGTTCGATATTGATAATATTTTACTCTAATGGATGGAATCCTTTTCATTACGGAAGGTAGTTCTTTGTTGAGATTTTGATTCTCCAATGGATGGTAGCTTTGTCATTATTGAAGGTAGTTTGTTGTTGAGATTTTGTTACTCAAATGGATGGTAGCCTTGTCATTATAGAAGGTTGTTCGTTGTTGAGATTTTGTTACTCCAGTGGATGGTAGCCTTGTAATTATGGAAGGTAGTTTATTGTTTAGATTTTGTTACTCCAATGGATGGTAGCCTTGTCATTATGGAGAATAGTTCGTTGTTGAGCTTTTGTTACTCAAATGGATGGTAGCCTTGTCATTATGGAAGGTAGTTCATTATTGAGATTTTGTTACTCCAATGGATGGTAGACTTGTAATTATGCAAGGTAATTCATTGTTGATATTTTGTTACTCCAATGGATGGTAGCCTTGTCTTTATGGATGGTAGTTCGTTGTTGAGATTTTCTTACTATAATGGATGTTATCCTCGTAATTACTGAAAGTAGTTCGTTGTTGAGATTTTGTTACTCTAATGGTTGGTAGCCTTGTCATTATGGAAGGTAGTTCATTATTGTTATTTTGTTACTCCAATGGATGGTAGCCTAGTCATTATGGAAGGTAGTTCATTGTTGATATTTTGTTACTCTAATGGATGGAATCCTTGTCATTATGGAAGGTAGTTCTTTGTTGAGATTTTGTTACCCAAATGGATGGCAGCCTTGTCATTATGGAAGATAGTTCGTTGTTGAGATTTGTTTACTCCAATGGTTGGTAGCCTTGTCATTATGGAAGGTAGTTCATTGTTGAGCTTTTGTTACTCAAATGGATGGTAGCCTTGTCATTATGGAAGGTAGTTCATTATTGAGATTTTGTTACTCCAATGGATGGTAGACTTGTAATTATGCAAGGTAATTCATTGTTGATATTTTGTTACTCCAATGGATGGTAGCCTTGTCTTTATGGATCATAGTTCATTGTTGAGATTTTCTTACTATAATGGATGTTATCCTCGTAATTACTGAAAGTAGTTCGTTGTTGAGATTTTGTTACTTTAATGGATGGTAGCCTTGTCATTATGGAAGGTAGTTCATTATTGTCATTTTGTTACTCCAATGGATGGTAGATTAGTCATTATGGAAGGTAGTTCATTATTGATATTTTGTTACTCTAATGGATGGAATCCTTGTCATTATTGAAGGTAGTTCTTTGTTGAGATTTTGTTACCCAAATGGATGGCAGCCTTGTCATTATGGAAGGTAGTTCGTTGTTGAGATTTTGTTACTCCAATGGTTGGTAGCCTTGTCATTATGGAAGGTAGTTCATTGTTGAGATTTTGTTACTCTAATGGATGGTAGCCTCGTAATTATGGAAGGTAGTTTATTGTTGAGATTTTGTTACTCCAATGGATGGTAGCCTTGTCATTATGGAGAATAGTTAGTTGTTGAGATTTTGTTACTCCAATGGATGGTAGACTTGTCATTATGGAAGGTAGTTCGTTGTTGAGATTTTGTTACTCTAATTGATGGTTTCCTTGTCATTACGGAAGGTAGTTCGTTGTTGAGATTTTGTTTCTCCATTGGATGGTAGCCTTGTCATTATGGAAGGTAGTTCGTTGTTGAGATTTTGTTACTCCAATGGTTGGTAGCCTTGTCATTATGGAAGGTAGTGAATTGTTGAGATTTTGTTTCTCCAATGGATCGTAACCGTTTCATTACCAAAAGTAGTTCGCTGTTGAGATTTTGTTACTCTAATTGATGGTAGCCTTGTTATTATGGAAGGTAGTTCATTGTTGACATTTTGTTACTCCAATGGTTGGTAGCCTTGTCATTATGGAAGGTAGTTCGTTGTTGAGATTTTGTTACTCCAATGGATGGTAGACTTGTCATTATGGAAGGTAGTTCATTGTTGAGATTTTGTTTCTCCAATGGATCGTAGCCGTTTCATTACCAAAAGTAGTTCGTTGTTGAGATTTTGTTACTCTAAATGATGGTAGCCTTGTTATTATGGAAGGTAGTTCATTGTTGACATTTTGTTACTCCAATGGATGTAGCCTTGTCATTCTGGAAGGTAGTTCGATATTGATAATATTTTACTCTAATGGATGGAATCCTTTTCATTACGGAAGGTAGTTCTTTGTTGAGATTTTGATTCTCCAATGGATGGTAGCTTTGTCATTATTGAAGGTAGTTTGTTGTTGAGATTTTGTTACTCAAATGGATGGTAGCCTTGTCATTATAGAAGGTTGTTCGTTGTTGAGATTTTGTTACTCCAATGGATGGTAGCCTTGTAATTATGGAAGGTAGTTTATTGTTTAGAATTTGTTACTCCAATGGATGGTAGCCTTGTCATTATGGAGAATAGTTCGTTGTTGAGCTTTTGTTACTCAAATGGATGGTAGCCTTGTCATTATGGAAGGTAGTTCATTATTGAGATTTTGTTACTCCAATGGATGGTAGACTTGTAATTATGCAAGGTAATTCATTGTTGATATTTTGTTACTCCAATGGATGGTAGCCTTGTCTTTATGGATGGTAGTTCGTTGTTGATATTTTCTTACTATAATGGATGTTATCCTCGTAATTACTGAAAGTAGTTCGTTGTTGAGATTTTGTTACTCTAATGGTTGGTAGCCTTGTCATTATTGAAGGTAGTTCATTATTGTTATTTTGTTACTCCAATGGATTGTATCCTAGTCATTATGGAAGGTAGTTCATTGTTGATATTTTGTTACTCTAATGGATGGAATCCTTGTCATTATGGAAGGTAGTTCTTTGTTGAGATTTTGTTACCCAAATGGATGGCAGCCTTGTCATTATGGAAGATAGTTCGTTGTTGAGATTTGTTTACTCCAATGGTTGGTAGCCTTGTCATTATGGAAGGTAGTTCATTGTTGAGATTTTGTTTCTCCAATGGATGGTAGCCTTGTCATTATGGAAGGTAGTTTGTTGTTGAGATTTTGTTACTCCAATGGTTGGTAGCCTTGTCATTATGGAAGGTAGTTCATTGTTGAGATTTTGTTACTCCAATGGATGGTAGCCTTGTCATTATGGAAGGTAGTTCGTTGTTGAGATTTTGTTACTCCAATGGATGGTAGACTTGTCATTATGGAAGGTAGTTCGTTGTTGAGATTTTGTTAATCTAATTGATGGTTTCCTTGTCATTACGGAAGGTAGTTCGTTGTTGAAATTTTGTTTCTCCAATGGATGGTAGTCTTGTCATTATGGAAGGTAGTTTGTTGTTGAGATTTTTTTACTCCAATGGATGGTAGACTTGTCATTATGGAAGGTAGTTCATTGTTGAGATTTTGTTTCTCCAATTGATCGTAGCCGTTTCATTACCAAAAGTAGTTTGCTGTTGAGATTTTGTTACTCTAATTGATGGTAGCCTTGTTATTATGGAAGGTAGTTCATTGTTGACATTTTGTTACTCCAATGGATGTAGCCTTGTCATTATGGAAGGTAGTTCGATATTTATAATATTTTACTCTAATGGATGGAATCCTTTACATTACGGAAAGTAGTTCTTTGTTGAGATTTTGATTCTCCAATGGATGGTAGCCTTGTCATTATTGAAGGTAGTTTGTTGTTG
Source organism: Vicia faba (assembly GCA_948472305.1). NCBI lineage: Eukaryota > Viridiplantae > Streptophyta > Magnoliopsida > Fabales > Fabaceae > Vicia > Vicia faba. The sequence continues at coordinate 562,382,877 of OX451739.1, forward strand.
AGATTTTTTTACTCAAATGGATGGTAGCCTTGTCATTATAGAAGGTTGTTCGTTGTTGAGATTTTGTTACTCCAATGGATGGTAGCCTTGTAATTATGGAAGGTAGTTTATTGTTTAGATTTTGTTACTCCAATGGATGGTAGCCTTGTCATTATGGAGAATAGTTCGTTGTTGAGCTGTTGTTACTCAAATGGATGGTAGCCTTGTCATTATAGAAGGTTGTTCGTTGTTGAGATTTTGTTACTCCAATGGATGGTAGCCTTGTAATTATGGAAGGTAGTTTATTGTTTAGATTTTGTTAATCCAATGGATGGTAGCCTTGTCATTATGGAGAATAGTTCGTTGTTGAGCTTTTGTTACTCAAATGGATGGTAGCCTTGTCATTATGGAAGGTAGTTCATTATTGAGATTTTGTTACTCCAATGGATGGTAGACTTGTAATTATGCAAGGTAATTCATTGTTGATATTTTGTTACTCCAATGGATGGTAGCCTTGTCTTTATGGATCATAATTCATTGTTGAGATTTTCTTACTATAATGGATGTTATCCTCGTAATTACTGAAAGTAGTTCGTTGTTGAGATTTTGTTACTTTAATGGATGGTAGCCTTGTCATTATGGAAGGTAGTTCATTATTGTCATTTTGTTACTCCAATGGATGGTAGATTAGTCATTATGGAAGGTAGTTCATTATTGATATTTTGTTACTCTAATGGATGGAATCCTTGTCATTATTGAAGGTAGTTCTTTGTTGAGATTTTGTTACCCAAATGGATGACAGCCTTGTCATTATGGAAGGTAGTTCGTTGTTGAGATTTTGTTACTCTAATGGATGGTAGCCTCGTAATTATGGAAGGTAGTTTATTGTTGAGATTTTGTTACTCCAATGGATGGTAGCCTTGTCATTATGGAGAATAGTTAGTTGTTGAGATTTTGTTACTCCAATGGATGGTAGACTTGTCATTATGGAAGGTAGTTCGTTGTTGAGATTTTGTTACTCTAATTGATGGTTTCCTTGTCATTACGGAAGGTAGTTCGTTGTTGAGATTTTGTTTCTCCAATGGATGGTAGCCTTGTCATTATGGAAGGTAGTTCGTTGTTGAGATTTTGTTACTCCAATGGTTGGTAGCCTTGTCATTATGGAAGGTAGTGAATTGTTGAGATTTTGTTTCTCCAATGGATCGTAACCGTTTCATTACCAAAAGTAGTTCGCTGTTGAGATTTTGGTACTCTAATTTATGGTAGCCTTGTTATTATGGAAAGTAGTTCATTATTGACATTTTGTTACTCCAATGGTTGGTAGCCTTGTCATTATGGAAGGTAGTTCGTTGTTGAGATTTTGTTACTCCAATGGATGGTAGACTTGTCATTATGGAAGGTAGTTCATTGTTGAGATTTTGTTTCTCCAATGGATCATAGCCGTTTCATTACCAAAAGTAGTTCGTTGTTGAGATTTTGTTACTCTAAATGATGGTAGCCTTGTTATTATGGAAGGTAGTTCATTGTTGACATTTTGTTACTCCAATGGATGTAGCCTTGTCATTCTGGAAGGTAGTTCGATATTGATAATATTTTACTCTAATGGATGGAATCCTTTTCATTACGGAAGGTAGTTCTTTGTTGAGATTTTGATTCTCCAATGGATGGTAGCTTTGTCATTATTGAAGGTAGTTTGTTGTTGAGATTTTGTTACTCAAATGGATGGTAGCCTTGTCATTATAGAAGGTTGTTCGTTGTTGAGATTTTGTTACTCCAATGGATGGTAGCCTTGTAATTATGGAAGGTAGTTTATTGTTTAGATTTTGTTACTCCAATGGATGGTAGCCTTGTCATTATGGAGAATAGTTCGTTGTTGAGCTTTTGTTACTCAAATGGATGGTAGCCTTGTCATTATGGAAGGTAGTTCATTATTGAGATTTTGTTACTCCAATGGATGGTAGACTTGTAATTATGCAAGGTTATTCATTGTTGATATTTTGTTACTCCAATGGATGGTAGCCTTGTCTTTATGGATGGTAGTTCGTTGTTGAGATTTTCTTACTATAATGGATGTTATCCTCGTAATTACTGAAAGTAGTTCGTTGTTGAGATTTTGTTACTCTAATGGTTGGTAGCCTTGTCATTATTGAAGGTAGTTCATTATTGTTATTTTGTTACTCCAATGGATGGTATCCTAGTCATTATGGAAGGTAGTTCATTGTTGATATTTTGTTACTCTAATGGATGGAATCCTTGTCATTATGGAAGGTAGTTCTTTGTTGAGATTTTGTTACCCAAATGGATGGCAGCCTTGTCATTATGGAAGATAGTTCGTTGTTGAGATTTGTTTACTCCAATGGTTGGTAGCCTTGTCATTATGGAAGGTAGTTCATTGTTGAGATTTTGTTTCTCCAATGGATGGTAGCCTTGTCATTATGGAAGGTAGTTTGTTGTTGAGATTTTGTTACTCCAATGGTTGAGAGCCTTGTCATTATGGAACGTAGTTCATTGTTGAGATTTTGTTACTCCAATGGATGGTAGCCTTGTCATTATGGAAGGTAGTTCGTTGTTGAGATTTTGTTACTCCAATGGATGGTAGACTTGTCATTATGGAAGGTAGTTCGTTGTTGAGATTTTGTTAATCTAATTAATGGTTTCCTTGTCATTACGGAAGGTAGTTCGTTTTTGAGATTTTGTTTCTCCAATGGATGGTAGTCTTGTCATTATGGAAGGTAGTTTGTTGTTGAGATTTTGTTACTCCAATGGATGGTAGACTTGTCATTATGGAAGGTAGTTCATTGTTGAGATTTTGTTTCTCCAATTGATCGTAGCCGTTTCATTACCAAAAGTAGTTCGCTGTTGAGATTTTGTTACTCTAATTGATGGTAGCCTTGTTATTATGGAAGGTAGTTCATTGTTGACATTTTGTTACTCCAATGGATGTAGCCTTGTCATTATGGAAGGTAGTTCGATATTGATAATATTTTACTCTAATGGTTGGAGTCCTTTACATTACGGAAAGTAGTTCTTTGTTGAGATTTTGATTCTCCAATGGATGGTAGCCTTGTCATTATTGAAGGTAGTTTGTTGTTGAGATTTTTTTACTCAAATGGATGGTAGCCTTGTCATTATAGAAGGTTGTTCGTTGTTGAGATTTTGTTACTCCAATGGATGGTAGCCTTGTAATTATGGAAGGTAGTTTATTGTTTAGATTTTGTTACTCCAATGGATGGTAGCCTTGTCATTATGGAGAATAGTTTGTTGTTGAGCTTTTGTTACTCAAATGGATGGTAGCCTTGTCATTATGGAAGGTTGTTCGTTGTTGAGATTTTGTTACTCCAATGGATGGTAGACTTGTAATTATGCAAGGTAATTCATTGTTGATATTTTGTTACTCCAATGGATGGTAGCCTTGTCTTTATGGATGGTAGTTCGTTGTTGAGATTTTCTTACTATAATGGATGTTATCCTCGTAATTACTGAAAGTAGTTCGTTGTTGAGATTTTGTTACTCTAATGGATAGTAGCCTTGTCATTATGGAAGGTAGTTCATTATTGTCATTTTGTTACTCCAATGGATGGTAGCCTAGTCATTATGGAAGGTAGTTCATTGTTGATATTTTGTTACTCTAATGGATGGAATCCTTGTCATTATGGAAGGTAGCTCTTTGTTGAGATTTTGTTACCCAAATGGATGGCAGCCTTGTCATTATGGAAGATAGTTCGTTGTTGAGATTTGTTTACTCCAATGGTTGGTAGCCTTGTCATTATGGAAGGTAGTTCATTGTTGAGATTTTGTTTCTCCAATGGATGGTAGCCTTGTCATTATGGAAGGTAGTTTGTTGTTGAGATTTTGTTACTCCAATGGTTGGTAGCCTTGTCATTATGGAAGGTAGTTCATTGTTGAGATTTTGTTACTCCAATGGATGGTAGCCTTGTCATTATGGAAGGTAGTTCGTTGTTGAGATTTTGTTACTCCAATGGATGGTAGACTTGTCATTATGGAAGGTAGTTCGTTGTTGAGATTTTGTTAATCTAATTGATGGTTTCCTTGTCATTACGGAAGGTAGTTCGTTGTTGAGATTTTGTTTCTCCAATGGATGGTAGCCTTGTCATTATGGAAGGTAGTTCGTTGTTGAGATTTTGTTACTCCAATGGATGGTAGACTTGTCATTATGGAAGGTAGTTCATTGTTGAGATTTTGTTTCTCCAATTGATCGTAGCCGTTTCATTACCAAAAGTAGTTCGTTGTTGAGATTTTATTACTCTAATTGATGGTAGCCTTGTTATTATGGACGGTAGTTCATTGTAGACATTTTGTTACTCCAATGGTTGGTGTCCTTGTTATTATGGAAGTTAGTTCGTTGTTGAGATTTTGTTACTCCAATGGATGGTAGACTTGTCATTATGGAAGGTAGTTCATTGTTGAGATTTTGTTTCTCCAATGGATCGTAGCCGTTTCATTACCAAAAGTAGTTCCTTGTTGAGCTTTTGTTACTCAAATGGATGGTAGCCTTGTCATTATGGAAGGTAGTTCATTGTTGACATTTTGTTACTCCAATGGATGGTAGCCTTATCATTATGCAAGGTAGTTCGTTGTTGATATTTTGGTACTCCAATGAATGGTAGCCTTGTCTTTATGGATGGTAGTTCGTTGTTGAGATTTCATTACTTTAATTGATGGTTTCCTTGTCATTACGTAAGGTAGTTCATTGTTGAGATTTTGTTTCTCCAATGGATGGTAGCCTTGTCATTATGGATGGTAGTTCGTTGTTGAGATTTTGTTACTCCAATGGATGGTAGACTTGTCATTATGGAAGGTAGTTCATTGTTGAGATTTTGTTTCTCCAATGGATTGTAGGCATTTCATTACCAAAAGTAGTTCGTTGTTGAGATTTTGTTACTCTAATGGATGTTAGCCTTGTCATTATGGAAGGTAGTTCATTGTTGTCATTTTGTTACTCCAACGGATGGTAGCCTTGTCATTATGGAAGGTAGTTCGTTGTTGATATTTTGTTACTCTAATGGATGGAATCCTTGTCATTATGGAAGGTAGTTCTTTGTTGAGATTTTGTTACCCAAATGGATGGTAGCCTTGTCATTATGGAAGGTAGTTCGTTGTTGAGATTTTATTACTCTAATTGATGGTTTCCTTTTCATTACGGAAGGTAGTTCACTGTTGAGATTTTGTTTCTCCAATGGATGGTAGCCTTGTCATTATGGAAGGTAGTTCTATGTTGAGATTTTGTTACTCCAATGGTTGGTAGCCTTGTCCTTATGGAAGGTAGTTCGTTGTTGAGATTTTGTTACTCCAATGGATGGTAGACTTGTCATTATGGAAGGTAGTTCATTGTTGAGATTTTGTTTCTCCAATGGATCGTAGCCGTTTCATTACCAAAAGTAGTTCGTTGTTGAGATTTTGTTACTCTAATTGATGGTAGCCTTGTTATTATGGAAGGTAGTTCATTGTTGACATTTTGTTACTCTAATGGATGGTAGCCTTGTCATTATGGAAGGTAGTTCGTTATTGATATTTTGTTACTCTAATTGATGGAATCCTTGTCATTATGGAAGGTAGTTCATTGTTGAGATTTTGTTTCTCCAATGGATCGTAGCCGTTTCATTACCAAAAGTAGTTCGTTGTTGAGATTTTGTTACTCTAATTGATGGTAGCCTTGTTATTATGGAAGGTAGTTCATTGTTGACATTTTGTTACTCCAATGGATGGTAGCCTTGTCATTATGGAAGGTAGTTCGTTATTGATATTTTGTTACTCTAATTGATGGAATCCTTTTCATTACGGAAGGTAGTTCGTTGTTGAGATTTTGTTTCTCCAATGGATCGTAGCCGTTTCATTACCAAAAGTAATTCGTTGTTGAGATTTTGTTACTCTAATTGATGGTAGCCTTGTTATTATGGAAGGTAGTTCGTTGTTGACATTTTAATACTCCAATGGATGGTAGCCTTGTCATTAAGGAAGGTAGTTCGTTATTGATATTTTGTTACTCTAATTGATGGAATCCTTTTCATTATTGAAGATAGTTCATTGTTGAGATTTTGTTTCTCCAATGGATCGTAGCCGTTTCATTACCAAAATTAGTTCGTTGTTGAGATTTTGTTACTCTAATTGATGTTAGCCTTGTTATTATGGAAGGTAGTTCATTGTTGAGATTTTGTTACTCCAATGGATGGTAGCCTTGTCATTATGGAAGGTAGTTCGTTATTGATATTTTATTACTCTAATTGATGGAATCCTTTTCATTACGGAAGGTAGTTCATTGTTGAGATTTTGTTTCTCTAATGGATTGTAGCCGTTTCATTACCAAAAGTAGTTCGTTGTTGAGATTTTGTTACTCTAATTGATGGTAGCCTTGTTATTATGGAAGGTAGCTCAATGTTGAGATTTTATTACTCCAATGGATGGTAGCCTTGTCATTATACAAGGTAGTTCGTTGTTGAGATTTTGTTACTCTAATGGATGATAGCCTTGTAATTATGGAAGGTAGTTTATTGTTGAGATTTTGTTACTCCAATGGATGGTAGCCTTGTCATTATGGAGAGTAGTTTGTTGTTGAGCTTTTGTTATTCCAATGGATGGTAGCCTTGTTATTATGGAAGGTAGTTCATTGTTGAGATTTTGTTACTCCAATAGATGGTAGCCTTGTCATTATGCAAAGTAATTTGTTGTTGATATTTTGTTACTTTAATGGATGGTAGCCTTGTCTTTATGAAAGGTAGTTTGTTGTTGAGATTTTGTTACTCTAATGGATGTTATCCTTTTCATTACTGAAAGTAGTTCGTTCTATAGATTTTGTTACTCTAATGGATGGTAGCCTTGTCATTATGGAAGGTAGTTCATTGTTGTCATTTTGTTACTCCAATGGATGGTAGCCTTGTCATTATGGAAGGTAGTTCGTTGTTGATATTTTGTTACTCTAATGGATGGAATCCTTGTCATTATGGAAGGTAGTTCTTTGGTGAGATTTTGTTTCTCAAATGGATGGTAGCCTTGTCTTTATGGAAGGTAGTTCGTTGTTGAGATTTTGTTACTCCAATGGATGGTAGACTTGTCATTATGGAAGGTAGTTCATTGTTGAGATTTTGTTTCTCTAATGGATTGTAGGCGTTTCATTACCAAAAGTAGTTCGTTGTTGAGATTTTGTTACTCTAATGGATGGTAGCCTTGTCATTATGGAAGGTAGTTCATTGTTGTCATTTTGTTACTCCAATGGATGGTAGCCTTGTCATTATGGAAGGTAGTTCGTTGTTGATATTTTGTTACTCTAATGGATGGAATCCTTGTCATTATGGAAGGTAGTTCTTTGTTGAGATTTTGTTACCCAAATGGATTGTAGCCTTGTCATTATGAAAGGTAGTTTGTTGTTGAGAATTTGTTACTCTAATTGATGGTTTCCTTGTCATTACGGAAGGTAGTTCGTTGTTGAGATTTTGTTTCTCCAATGGATGGTAGCCTTGTCATTATGGAAGGTAGTGCATTGTTAAGATTTTTTTACTCCAATGGATGGTAGACTTGTCATTATTGAAGGTAGTTCATTGTTGAGATTTTGTTTCTCCAATGGATTGTAGTCGTTACATTACCAAAAGTAGTTCGTTGTTGAGATTTTGTTACTCTAATTGATGGTAGCCTTGTTATTATGGAAGGTAGTTCATTGTTGACATTTTGTTACTCCAATGGATGGTAGCCTTGTCATTATGGAAGGTAGTTCGTTATTGATATTTTGTTACTCTAATTGATGGAATCCTTTTCATTACGGAAGGTAGTTCATTGTTGACTTTTTGTTTCCCCAATGGATCGTAACCGTTTCTTTACCAAAAGTAGTTCGTTGTTGAGATTTTGTTACTCTTATTGATGGTAGCCTTGTTATTATGGAAGGTAGTTTGTTGTTGACATTTTGTTACTCCAATGGATGGTAGCCTTGTCATTATGGAAGGTAGTTCGTTATTGATATTTTGTTACTCTAATTGATGGAATCCTTTTCATTACGGAAGGTAGTTAATTGTTGAGATTTTGTTTCTCCAATGGATCGTAGCCGTTTCATTACCAAAAGTAGTTCGTTGTTGAGATTTTGTTACTCTAATTGATGGTAGCCTTGTTATTATGGAAGGTAGTTCATTGTTGAGATTTTGTTACTCCAATGGATGGTAGCCTTGTCATTATACAAGGTAGTTCATTGTTGAGATTTTGTTACTCTAATGGATGGTAGCCTTGTAATTATGGAAGGTAGTTTATTGTTGAGACTTTGTTACTCCAATGGATGGTAGCCTTGTCATTATGGAGAATAGTTCATTGTTGAGCTTTTGTTACTCCAATGGATGGTAGCCTTGTTATTATGGAAGGTAGTTCATTGTTGAGATTTTGTTACACCAATAGATGGTAGCCTTGTCATTATGCAAAGTAATTCGTTGTTGATATTTTATTACTTTAATGGATGGTAGCCTTGTCTTTATGAAAGGTAGTTCGTTGTTGAGATTTTGTTACTCTAATGGATGTTATCCTTTTCATTACTGAAAGTAGTTCGTTCTATAGATTTTGTTACTCTAATGGATGGTAGCCTTGTCATTATGGAAGGTAGTTCATTGTTGTCATTTTGTTACTCCAATGGATGGTAGCCTTGTCATTATGGAAGGTAGTTCGTTATTGATATTTTGTTACTCTAATTGATGGAATCCTTTTCATTACGTATGGTAGTTCATTGTTGAGATTTTGTTTCTCCAATGGAACGTAGCCGTTTCATTACCAAAAGTAGTTCGTTGTTGAGATTTTGTTACTCTAATTGATGGTAGCCTTGTTATTATGGAAGGTAGTTCATTGTTGAGATTTTGTTACTTCAATGGATGGTAGCCTTGTCATTATGGAAGGTAGTTCGTTATTGATATTTTGTTACTCTAATTTATGGAATCCTTTTCATTACGGAAGGTAGTTCATTGTTGAGATTTTGTTTCTCCAATGGATCATAGCCGTTTCATTACCAAAAGTAGTTCGTTGTTGAGATTTTGTTACTCTAATTAATGGTAGCCTTGTTATTATGGAAGGTAGTTCATTGTTGAGATTTTGTTACTCCAATGGATGGTAGCCTTGTCATTATAGAAGGTAGTTCGTTGTTGAGATTTTGTTACTCTAATGGATGGTAGCCTTGTAATTATGGAAGGTAGTTTATTGTTGAGATTTTGATACTCCAATGGATGGTAGCCTTGTCATTATGGAGAATAGTTTGTTGTTGAGCTTTTGTTACTCCAATGGATGGTAACCTTGTTATTATGGACGGTAGTTCATTGTCGAGATTTTGTTACTCCAATAGATGGTAGCCTTGTCATTATGCAAAGTAATTCGTTGTTGATATTTTGTTACTTTAATGGATGGTAGCCCTGTCTTTATGAAAGGTTGTTCGTTGTTGAGATTTTGTTACTCTAATAGATGTTATCCTTTTCATTATTGAAAGTAGTTCGTTTTATAGATTTTGTTACTCTAATGGATGGTAGCCTTGTCATTATGGAAGGTATTTCATTGTTGTCATTTTGTTACTCCAATGGATGTAGCCTTGTCATTATGGAAGGTAGTTCGATATTGATAATATTTTACTCTAATGGATGGAATCTTTTTCATTACGGAAGGTAGTTCTTTGTTGAGATTTTGTTTCTCAAAATGATGGTAGCGTTGTCATTATGGAAGGTAATTCGTTGTTGAGATTTTGTTACTCAAATGGATGGTAGTCTTGTCATTATAGAAGGTTGTTCGTTGTTGAGATTTTGTTACTCCAATGGATGGAAGCCTTGTAATTTTGGAAGGTAGTTTATTGATGAGATTTTGTTACTCTAATGGATGGTAGCCTTGTCATTATGGAGAATAGTTCGTTGTTGAGCTTTTGTTAATCAAATGGATGGTAGCCTTGTCATTATGGAAGGTAGTTCATTGTTGAGATTTTGTTACTCCAATGGATGGTAGACTTGTCATTATGCAAGGTAGTTCGGTGTTGATATTTTGTTACTCCAATGGATGGTAGCCTTGCTTTTATGGATGGTAGTTCGTTGTTGAGATTTTGTTACTATAATGGATGTTATCCTCGTTATTATTGAAATTAGTTCGTTGTTGAGATTTTGTTACTCTAATGGATGGTAGCCTTGTCATTATGGAAGGTAGTTCATTGTTATCATTTTGTTACTCCAATGGATGGTAGCCTTTTCATTATGTAAGGTAGTTCGTTGTTGATATTTTGTTACTCTAATGGATGGAATCCTTGTCATTATGGAAGGTAGTTCTTTGTTGAGATTTTGTTACCCAAATGGATTGTAGCCTTGTCATTATGAAAGGTAGTTTGTTGTTGAGAATTTGTTACTCTAATTGATGGTTTCCTTGTCATTACGGAAGGTAGTTCGTTGTTGAGATTTTGTTTCTCCAATGGATGGTAGCCTTGTCATTATGGAAGGTAGTGCATTGTTAAGATTTTTTTACTCCAATGGATGGTAGACTTGTCATTATTGAAGGTAGTTCATTGTTGAGATTTTGTTTCTCCAATGGATTGTAGGCGTTTCATTACCAAAAGTAGTTCGTTGTTGAGATTTTGTTACTCTAATGGATGGTAGCCTTGTCATTATGGAAGGTAGTTCATTGTTGTCATTTTGTTACTCCAATGGATGGTAGCCTTGTCATTATGGAAGGTAGTTCGTTGTTGATATTTTGTTACTCTAATGGATGGAATCCTTGTCATTATGGAAGGTAGTTCTTTGTTGAGATTTTGTTACCCAAATGGATTGTAGCCTTGTCATTATGAAAGGTAGTTTGTTGTTGAGAATTTGTTACTCTAATTGATGGTTTCCTTGTCATTACGGAAGGTAGTTCGTTGTTGAGATTTTGTTTCTCCAATGGATGGTAGCCTTGTCATTATGGAAGGTAGTGCATTGTTAAGATTTTTTTACTCCAATGGATGGTAGACTTGTCATTATTGAAGGTAGTTCATTGTTGAGATTTTGTTTCTCCAATGGATTGTAGTCGTTACATTACCAAAAGTAGTTCGTTGTTGAGATTTTGTTACTCTAATTGATGGTAGCCTTGTTATTATGGAAGGTAGTTCATTGTTGACATTTTGTTACTCCAATGGATGGTAGCCTTGTCATTATGGAAGGTAGTTCGTTATTGATATTTTGTTACTCTAATTGATGGAATCCTTTTCATTACGGAAGGTAGTTCATTGTTGACTTTTTGTTTCCCCAATGGATCGTAACCGTTTCTTTACCAAAAGTAGTTCGTTGTTGAGATTTTGTTACTCTTATTGATGGTAGCCTTGTTATTATGGAAGGTAGTTTGTTGTTGACATTTTGTTCCTCCAATGGATGGTAGCCTTGTCATTATGGAAGGTAGTTCGTTATTGATATTTTGTTACTCTAATTGATGGAATCCTTTTCATTACGGAAGGTAGTTAATTGTTGAGATTTTGTTTCTCCAATGGATCGTAGCCGTTTCATTACCAAAAGTAGTTCGTTGTTGAGATTTTGTTACTCTAATTGATGGTGGCCTTGTTATTATGGAAGGTAGTTCATTGTTGAGATTTTGTTACTCCAATGGATGGTAGCCTTGTCATTATACAAGGTAGTTCATTGTTGAGATTTTGTTACTCTAATGGATGGTAGCCTTGTAATTATGGAAGGTAGTTTATTGTTGAGACTTTGTTACTCCAATGGATGGTAGCCTTGTCATTATGGAGAATAGTTCATTGTTGAGCTTTTGTTACTCCAATGGATGGTAGCCTTGTTATTATGGAAGGTAGTTCATTGTTGAGATTTTGTTACACCAATAGATGGTAGCCTTGTCATTATGCAAAGTAATTCGTTGTTGATATTTTATTACTTTAATGGATGGTAGCCTTGTCTTTATGAAAGGTAGTTCGTTGTTGAGATTTTGTTACTCTAATGGATGTTATCCTTTTCATTACTGAAAGTAGTTCGTTCTATAGATTTTGTTACTCTAATGGATGGTAGCCTTGTCATTATGGAAGGTAGTTCATTGTTGTCATTTTGTTACTCCAATGGATGGTAGCCTTGTCATTATGGAAGGTAGTTCGTTATTGATATTTTGTTACTCTAATTGATGGAATCCTTTTCATTACGTATGGTAGTTCATTGTTGAGATTTTGTTTCTCCAATGGAACGTAGCCGTTTCATTACCAAAAGTAGTTCGTTGTTGAGATTTTGTTACTCTAATTGATGGTAGCCTTGTTATTATGGAAGGTAGTTCATTGTTGAGATTTTGTTACTTCAATGGATGGTAGCCTTGTCATTATGGAAGGTAGTTCGTTATTGATATTTTGTTACTCTAATTTATGGAATCCTTTTCATTACGGAAGGTAGTTCATTGTTGAGATTTTGTTTCTCCAATGGATCATAGCCGTTTCATTACCAAAAGTAGTTCGTTGTTGAGATTTTGTTACTCTAATTAATGGTAGCCTTGTTATTATGGAAGGTAGTTCATTGTTGAGATTTTGTTACTCCAATGGATGGTAGCCTTGTCATTATAGAAGGTAGTTCGTTGTTGAGATTTTGTTACTCTAATGGATGGTAGCCTTGTAATTATGGAAGGTAGTTTATTGTTGAGATTTTGATACTCCAATGGATGGTAGCCTTGTCATTATGGAGAATAGTTTGTTGTTGAGCTTTTGTTACTCCAATGGATGGTAACCTTGTTATTATGGACGGTAGTTCATTGTCGAGATTTTGTTACTCCAATAGATGGTAGCCTTGTCATTATGCAAAGTAATTCGTTGTTGATATTTTGTTACTTTAATGGATGGTAGCCCTGTCTTTATGAAAGGTTGTTCGTTGTTGAGATTTTGTTACTCTAATAGATGTTATCCTTTTCATTATTGAAAGTAGTTCGTTTTATAGATTTTGTTACTCTAATGGATGGTAGCCTTGTCATTATGGAAGGTATTTCATTGTTGTCATTTTGTTACTCCAATGGATGTAGCCTTGTCATTATGGAAGGTAGTTCGATATTGATAATATTTTACTCTAATGGATGGAATCTTTTTCATTACGGAAGGTAGTTCTTTGTTGAGATTTTGTTTCTCAAAATGATGGTAGCGTTGTCATTATGGAAGGTAATTCGTTGTTGAGATTTTGTTACTCAAATGGATGGTAGTCTTGTCATTATAGAAGGTTGTTCGTTGTTGAGATTTTGTTACTCCAATGGATGGAAGCCTTGTAATTTTGGAAGGTAGTTTATTGATGAGATTTTGTTACTCTAATGGATGGTAGCCTTGTCATTATGGAGAATAGTTCGTTGTTGAGCTTTTGTTAATCAAATGGATGGTAGCCTTGTCATTATGGAAGGTAGTTCATTGTTGAGATTTTGTTACTCCAATGGATGGTAGACTTGTCATTATGCAAGGTAGTTCGGTGTTGATATTTTGTTACTCCAATGGATGGTAGCCTTGCTTTTATGGATGGTAGTTCGTTGTTGAGATTTTGTTACTATAATGGATGTTATCCTCGTTATTATTGAAATTAGTTCGTTGTTGAGATTTTGTTACTCTAATGGATGGTAGCCTTGTCATTATGGAAGGTAGTTCATTGTTATCATTTTGTTACTCCAATGGATGGTAGCCTTTTCATTATGTAAGGTAGTTCGTTGTTGATATTTTGTTACTCTAATGGATGGAATCCTTGTCATTATGGAAGGTAGTTCTTTGTTGAGATTTTGTCACCCAAATATATGGTAGCCTTGTCATTATGGAAGGTAGTTCGTTGTTGAGATTTTGTTACTCTAATTGATGGTTTCCTTGTCATTACGGAAGGTAGTTCGTTGTTGAGATTTTGTTTCTCCAATGGATGGTAGCCTTGTCATTATGGAAGGTAATTCATTGTTGAGATTTTGTTACTCCAATGGTTGGTAGCCTTGTCATTATGGAAGGTAGTTCATTGTTGAGATTTTTTTACTCCAATGGATGGTAGACTAGTCATTATGGAAGGTAGTTCATTGTTGAGATTTTGTTTCTCCAATGGATCGTAGTCCTTTCATTACCAAAAGTAGTTCGTTGTTGAGATTTTGTTACTCTAATTGATGGTAGCCTTGTTATTATGGAAGGTAGTTCATTGTTGACATTTTGTTACTCCAATGGTTGGTAGCCTTGTCACTATGCAAGGTAGTTCGTTGTTGAGATTTTGTTACTCCAATGGATGGTAGACTTGTCATTATGGAAGGTAGTTCATTGTTGAGATTTTGTTTCTCCAATGGATCGTAGCCGTTTCATTACCAAAAGTAGTTCGTTGTTGAGATTTTGTTACTCTAATTGATGGTAGCCTTGTTATTATGGAAGGTAGTTCATTGTTGACATTTTGTTACTCCAATGGATGGTAGCCTTGTCATTATGGAAGGTAGTTCGTTATTGATATTTTGTTACTCTAATTGATGGAATCCTTTTCATTACGGAAGGTAGTTCATTGTTGAGATTTTGATTCTCCAATGGATCGTAGCCGTTTCATTACCAAAAGTAATTCGTTGTTGAGATTTTGTTACTCTAATTCATGGTAGCCTTGTTATTATGGAAGGTAGTTCGTTGTTGACATTTTGTTACTCCAATGGATGGTAGCCTTGTCATTATGGAAGGTAGTTCGTTATTGATATTTTGTTACTCTAATTGATGGAATCCTTTTCATTATTGAAGATAGTTCATTGTTGAGATTTGGTTTCTCCAATGGATCGTAGCCATTTCATTACCAAAAGTAGTTCGTTGTTGAGATTTTGTTACTCTAAATGATGGTAGCCTTGTTATTATGGAAGGTAGTTCATTGTTGAGATTTTGTTACTCCAATGGATGTAGCCTTGTCATTATGGAAGGTAGTTCGATATTGATAATATTTTACTCTAATGGATGGAATCCTTTTCATTACGGAAGGTAGTTCTTTGTTGAGATTTTGATTCTCCAATGGGTGGTAGCTTTGTCATTATTGAAGGTAGTTTGTTGTTGAGATTTTGTTACTCAAATGGATGGTAGCCTTGTCATTATAGAAGGTTGTTCGTTGTTGAGATTTTGTTACTCCAATGGATGGTAGCCTTGTAAGTATGGAAGGTAGTTTATTGTTTAGATTTTGTTACTCCAATGGATGGTAGCCTTGTCATTATGGAGAATAGTTCGTTGTTGAGCTTTTGTTACTCAAATGGATGGTAGCCTTGTCATTATGGAAGGTAGTTCATTATTGAGATTTTGTTACTCCAATGGATGGTAGACTTGTAATTATGCAAGGTAATTCATTGTTGATATTTTGTTACTCCAATGGATGGTAGCCTTGTCTTTATGGATGGTAGTTCGTTGTTGAGATTTTGTTACTCTAATGGATGGTAGCCTTGTCATTATGGAAGGTAGTTCATTATTGTCATTTTGTTACTCCCATGGATGGTAGCCTAGTCATTATGGAAGGTAGTTCATTGTTGATATTTTGTTACTCTAATGGATGGAATCCTTGTCATTATGGAAGGTAGTTCTTTGTTGAGATTTTGTTACCCAAATGTATGGCAGCCTTGTCATTATGGAAGATAGTTCGTCGTTGAGATTTGTTTACTCCAATGGTTGGTAGCCTTGTCATTATGGAAGGTAGTTCATTGTTGAGATTTTGTTTCTCCAATGGATGGTAGCCTTGTCATTATGGAAGGTAGTTTGTTGTTGAGATTTTGTTACTCCAATGGTTGGTAGCCTTGTCATTATGGAAGGTAGTTCATTGTTGAGATTTTGTTACTCCAATGGATGGTAGCCTTGTCATTATGGAAGGTAGTTCGTTGTTGAGATTTTGTTACTCCAATGGATGGTAGACTTGTCATTATGGAAGGTAGTTCGTTGTTGAGATTTTGTTAATCTAATTGATGGTTTCCTTGTCATTACGGAAGGTAGTTTGTTGTTGAGATTTTGTTTCTCCAATGGATGGTAGACTTGTCATTATGGAAGGTAGTTCATTGTTGAGATTTTGTTTCTCCAATGGATCGTAGCCGTTTCATTACCAAAAGTAGTTCGCTGTTGAGATTTTGTTACTCTAATTGATGGTAGCCTTGTTATTATGGAAGGTAGTTCATTGTTGACATTTTGTTACTCCAATGGATGTAGCCTTGTCATTATGGAAGGTAGTTCGATATTGATAATATTTTACTCTAATGGATGGAATCCTTTTCATTACGGAACGTAGTTCTTTGTTGAGATTTTGATTCTCCAATGGATGGTAGCCTTGTCATTATTGAAGGTAGTTTGTTGTTAAGATTTTGTTACTCAAATGGATGGTAGCCTTGTCATTATAGAAGGTTGTTCGTTGTTGAGATTTTGTTAATCCAATGGATGGTAGCCTTGTAATTATGGAAGGTAGTTTATTGTTTAGATTTTGTTACTCCAATGGATGGTATCCTTGTCATCATGGAGAATAGTTCGTTGTTGAGCTTTTGTTACTCAAATGGATGGTAGCCTTGTCATTATAGAAGGTTGTTCGTTGTTGATATTTTGTTACTCCAATGGATGGTAGCCTTGTAATTATGGAACGTAGTTTATTGTTTAGATTTTGTTACTCCAATGGATGGTAGCCTTGTCATTATGGAGAATAGTTTTTTGTTGAGCTTTTGTTACTCAAATGGATGGTAGCCTTGTCATTATGGAAGGTAGTTCATTATTGAGATTTTGTTACTCCAATGGATGGTAGACTTGTAATTATGCAAGGTAATTCATTGTTGATATTTTGTTACTCCAATGGATGGTAGCCTTGTCTTTATGGATCGTAGTTCATTGTTGAGATTTTCTTACTATAATGGATGTTATCCTCGTAATTACTGAAAGTAGTTCGTTGTTGAGATTTTGTTACTTTAATGGATGGTAGCCTTGTCATTATGGAAGGTAGTTCATTATTGTCATTTTGTTACTCCAATGGATGGTAGATTAGTCATTATGGAAGGTAGTTCATTATTGATATTTTGTTACACTAATGGATGGAATCCTTGTCATTATTGAAGGTAGTTCTTTGTTGAGATTTTGTTACCCAAATGGATGGCAGCCTTGTCATTATGGAAGGTAGTTCGTTGTTGAGATTTTGTTTTTCCAATGGATGGTAGCCTTGTCATTATGGAAGCTAGTTCGCTGTTGAGATTTTGTTACTCCAATGGTTGGTAGCCTTGTCATTATGGAAGGTAGTTCATTGTTGAGATTTTGTTACTCTAATGGATGGTAGCCTCGTAATTATGGAAGGTAGTTTATTGTTGAGATTTTGTTACTCCAATGGATGGTAGCCTTGTCATTATGGAGAATAGTTAGTTGTTGAGATTTTGTTACTCCAATGGTTGGTAGCCTTGTCATTATGGAAGGTAGTTCGTTGTTGAGATTTTGTTACTCCAATGGATGGTAGACTTGTCATTATGGAAGGTAGTTCGTTGTTGAGATTTTGTTACTCTAATTAATGGTTTCCTTGTCATTACAGAAGGTAGTTCGTTGTTGAGATTTTGTTTCTCCAATGGATGGTAGCCTTGTCATTATGGAAGGTAGTTCGTTGTTGAGATTTTGTTACTCCAATGGTTGGTAGCCTTGTCATTATGGAAGGTAGTTCATTGTTGAGATTTTGTTTCTCCAATGGATCGTAACCGTTTCATTACCAAAAGTATTTCACTGTTGAGATTTTGTTACTCTAATTGATGGTAGCCTTGTTATTATGGAAGGTAGTTCATTGTTGACATTTTGTTACTCCAATGGTTGGTAGCCTTGTCATTATGGAAGGTAGTTCGTTGTTGAGATTTTGTTACTCCAATGGATGGTAGACTTGTCATTATGGAAGGTAGTTCATTGTTGAGATTTTGTTTCTCCAATGGATCGTAGCCGTTTCATTACCAAAAGTAGTTCGTTGTTGAGATTTTGTTACTCTAATGGATGGTAGCCTTGTCATTATGGAAGGTAGTTCATTATTGTCATTTTGTTACTCCAATGGATGGTAGCCTAGTCATTATGGAAGGTAGTTCATTGTTGATATTTTGTTACTCTAATGGATGGAATCCTTGTCATTATGGAAGGTAGCTCTTTGTTGAGATTTTGTTACCCAAATCGATGGCAGCCTTGTCATTATGGAAGATAGTTCGTTGTTGAGATTTGTTTACTCCAATGGTTGGTAGCCTTGTCATTATGGAAGGTAGTTCATTGTTGAGATTTTGTTTCTCCAATGGATGGTAGCCTTGTCATTATGGAAGGTAGTTTGTTGTTGAGATTTTGTTACTCCAATGGTTGGTAGCCTTGTCATTATGGAAGGTAGTTCATTGTTGAGATTTTGTTACTCCAATGGATGGTAGCCTTGTCATTATGGAAGGTAGTTCGTTGTTGAGATTTTGTTACTCCAATGGATGGTAGACTTGTCATTATGGAAGGTAGTTCGTTGTTGAGATTTTGTTAATCTAATTGATGGTTTCCTTGTCATTACGGAAGGTAGTTCATTGTTGAGATTTTGTTTCTCCAATGGATGGTAGCCTTGTCATTATGGAAAGTAGTTCGTTGTTGAGATTTTGTTACTCCAATGGATGGTAGCCTTGTCATTATGGAAGGTAGTTCATTGTTGAGATTTTATTACTCTAATTGATGGTAGCCTTGTTATTATGAAAGGTAGTTCATTGTAGACATTTTGTTACTCCAATGTTTGGTGTCCTTGTTATTATGGAAGTTAGTTCGTTGTTGAGATATTGTTACTCCAATGGATGGTAGACTTGTCATTATGGAAGGTAGTTCATTGTTGAGATTTTGTTTCTCCAATGGATCGTAGCCGTTTCATTACCAAAAGTAGTTCGTTGTTGAGCTTTTGTTACTCAAATGGATGGTAGCCTTGTCATTATGGAAGGTAGTTCATTGTTGACATTTTGTTACTCCAAT
The DNA here is from genome assembly GCA_948472305.1 of Vicia faba. Lineage (NCBI taxonomy): Eukaryota > Viridiplantae > Streptophyta > Magnoliopsida > Fabales > Fabaceae > Vicia > Vicia faba. Next base: position 562,401,739 of record OX451739.1, read on the forward strand.
GGATGGTAGCCTTATCATTATGCAAGGTAGTTCGTTGTTGATATTTTGGTACTCCAATGGATGGTAGCCTTGTCTTTATGGATGGTAGTTCGTTGTTGAGATTTCATTACTTTAATTGATGGTTTCCTTGTCATTACGTAAGGAAATTCATTGTTGAGATTTTGTTTCTCCAATGGATGGTAGCCTTGTCATTATGGATGGTAGTTCGTTGTTGAGATTTTGTTACTCCAATGGATGGTAGACTTGTAATTATGGAAGGTAGTTCATTGTTGAGATTTTGTTTCTCCAATGGATTGTAGGCGTTTCATTACCAAAAGTAGTTCGTTTTTGAGATTTTGTTACTCTAATGGATGGTAGCCTTGTCATTATGGAAGGTAGTTCATTGTTGTCATTTTGTTACTCCAACGGATGGTAGCCTTGTCATTATGGAAGGTAGTTCGTTGTTGATATTTTGTTACTCTAATGGATGGAATCCTTGTCATTATGGAAGGTAGTTCTTTGTTGAGATTTTGTTACCCAAATGGATGGTAGCCTTGTCATTATGGAAGGTAGTTCGTTGTTGAGATTTTATTACTCTAATTGATGGTTTCCTTTTCATTACGAAAGGTAGTTCACTGTTGAGATTTTGTTTCTCCAATGGATGGTAGCCTTGTCATTATGGAAGGTAGTTCTATGTTGAGATTTTGTTACTCCAATGGTTGGTAGCCTTGTCATTATGGAAGGTAGTTCATTGTTGACATTTTGTTACTCCAATTGATGGTAGACTTGTCATTATGGAAGGTAGTTCATTGTTGAGATTTTGTTTCTCCAATGGATCGTAGCCGTTTCATTACCAAAAGTAGTTCGTTATTGAGATTTTGTTACTCTAATTGATGGTAGCCTTGTTATTATGGAACGTAGTTCATTGTTGACATTTTGTTACTACAATGGTTGGTAGCCTTGTCGTTATGGAAGGTAGTTCGTTGTTTAGATTTTGTTACTTCAATGGATGGTAGATTTGTCATTATGGAAGGTAGTTCATTGTTGACATTTTGTTTCTCCAATGGATCGTAGCCGTTTCATTACCAAAAGTAGTTCGTTGTTGAGATTTTTTTACTCCAATGGATGGTAGCCTTGTCATTATAGAAGGTAGTTCGTTGTTGAGATTTTGTTACTCTAATGGATGGTAGCCTTGTAATTATAGAAGGTAGTTCATTGTTGAGATTTTGTTACTCCAATGGATGGTAGCCTTGTCATTACAGAAGGTAGTTCATTGTTGAGATTTTGTTACTCTAATGGATGGTAGCCTTGTAATTATGGAAGGTAGTTTATTATTGAGATTTTGTTACTCCAAGGGATGGTAGCCTTGTCATTATGGAGAATAGTTCGTTGTTGAGATTTTGTTACTCCAATGGTTGGTAGCCTTGTCATTATGGAAGGTAGTTCGTTGTTGAGATTTTGTTACTCCAATGGATGGTGGATTGTCATTATGGAAGGTAGTTCATTGTTGAGATTTTGTTTCTCCAATGGATCGTAGCCGTTTCATTACCAAAAGTAGTTCGTTGTTGAGATTTTGTTACTCTAATTGATGGTAGCCTTGTTATTATGGAAGGTAGTTCATTGTTGACATTTTGTTACTCTAATGGATGGTATCCTTGTCATTATGGAAGGTAGTTCGTTATTGATATTTTGTTACTCTAATTGATGGAATCCTTTTCATTACGGAAGGTAGTTCTTTGTTGAGATTTTGTTTCTCCAATGGATCGTAGCCGTTTCATTACCAAAAGTAGTTCATTGTTGAGATTTTGTTACTCTAATTGATGGTAGCCTTGTTATTATGGAAGGTAGTTCATTGTTTACATTTTGTTACTCCAATGGATGGTAGCCATGTCATTATGGAAGGTAGTTCATTATTGATATTTTGTTACTCTAATTGATGGTTTCCTTGTCATTACAGAAGGTAGTTCGGTGTTGAGATTTTGTTTCTCCAATGGATGGTAGCCTTGTCATTATGGAAGGTAGTTCATTGTTGAGATTTTGTTACTCTAATTGATGGTAGCCTTGTTATTATGGAAGGTAGCTCAATGTTGAGATTTTGTTACTCCAATGGATGGTAGCCTTGTCATTATACAAGGTAGTTCGTTGTTGAGATTTTGTTACTCTAATGGATGGTAGCCTTGTAATTATGGTAGGTAGTTTATTGTTGAGATTTTGTTACTCCAATGGATGGTAGCCTTGTCATTATGGAGAATAGTTTGTTGTTGAGTTTTATTTATTCCAATGGATGGTAGCCTTGTTATTATGGAAGGTAGTTCACTGTTGAGATTTTGGTACTCCAATAGATGGTAGCCTTGTCATTATGCAAAGTAATTTGTTGTTGATATTTTGTTACTTTAATGGATGGTAGCCTTGTCTTTATGAAAGGTAGTTCGTTGTTGAGATTTTGTTACTCTAATGGATGTTATCCTTTTCATTACTGAAAGTAGTTCGTTCTATAGATTTTGTTACTCTAATGGATGGTAGCCTTGTCATTATGGAAGGTAGTTCATTGTTGTCATTTTGTTACTGCATTGGATGGTAGCCTTGTCATTATGGAAGGTAGTTCGTTGTTGATATTTTGTTACTCTAATGGATGGAATCCTTGTCATTACGGAAGGTAGTTCTTTGGTGAGATTTTGTTTCTCAAATGGATGGTAGCCTTGTCTTTATGGAAGGTAGTTCGTTGTTGAGATTTTGTTACTCCAATGGATGGTAGACTTGTCATTACGGAAGGTAGTTCGTTGTTGAGATTTTGTTACTCCAATGGATGGTAGCCTTGTCATTATGGATGGTAGTTCGTTGTGGAGATTTTGTTACTACATTGGATGGTACCCTATTCATTACCGAAAGTAGTTCGTTGTTGATATTTTGTTACTCTAATGGATGGTAGCCTTGTCATTATGGAAGGTAGTTCATTGTTGACATTTTGTTACTCCAATGGATGTAGCCTTGTCATTATGGAAGGTAGTTCGATATTGATAATATTTTACTCTAATGGATGGAATCCTTTTCATTACGGAAGGTAGTTCTTTGTTGAGATTTTGTTTCTCCAATGGATGGTAGCCTTGTCATTATGAAAGGTAGTTCGTTATTGAGATTTTGTTACTCAAATGGATGGTAGCCTTGTCATTATAGAAGGTAATTCATTGTTGAGATTTTGTTACTTCAATGGATGGTAGCGTCGTAATTATGGAAGGTAGTTTATTGTTGATATTTTGTTAATCCAATGGATGGTAGCCTTGTCATTATGGAGAATAGTTCGTTGTTGAGCTTTTGTTACTCAAATGGATGGTAGCCTTGTCATTATGGAAGGTAGTTCATTGTTGAGATTTTGTTACTCCAATGGATGGTAGACTTGTCATCATGCAAGGTAGTTCGTTGTTGATATTTTGTTACTCCAATGGATGGTAGCCTTGTCTTTATGGATGGTGGTTCATTGTTGAGACTTCGTTACTTTAATTGATGGTTTCCTTGTCATTACGTAAGGTAGTTCGTTGTTGAGATTTTGTTTCTCCAATGGATGGTAGCCTTGTCATTATGGATGGTAGTTCGTTGTTGAGATTTTGTTACTACAATGGTTGGTAGCCTTGTCTTTATGGAAGGTAGTTCGTTGTTGAGATTTTGTTACTCCAATGGATGGTAGACTTGTCATTATGGAAGGTAGTTCATTGTTGAGATTTTGTTTCTCCAATGGATTGTAGGCGTTTTATTACCAAAAGTAGTTCGTTGTTGAGATTTTGTTACTCTAATGGATGGTAGCCTTGTCATTATGGAAGGTAGTTCATTGTTGTCATTTTGTTACTCCAATGGATGGTAGCCTTGTCATTATGGAAGGTAGTTCGTTGTTGATATTTTGTTACTCTAATGGATGGAATCCTGGTCATTATGGAAGGTAGTTCTTTGTTGAGATTTTGTTACCCAAATGGATTGTAGCCTTGTCATTATGAAAGGTAGTTTGTTGTTGATAATTTGTTACTCTAATTGATGGTGTCCTTGTCATTACGGAAGGTAGTTCGTTGTTGAGATTTTCTTTCTCCAATGGATGGTAGCCTTGTCATTATGGAAGGTAGTTTGTTGTTGATATTTTGTTACTCTAATGGATGGAATCCTTGTCATTACGGAAGGTAGTTCTTTGGTGAGATTTTGTTTCTCAAATGGATGGTAGCCTTGTCTTTATGGAAGGTAGTTCGTTGTTGAAATTTTGTTACTCAAATGGATGGTAGCCTTGTCTTTATGGAAGGTAGTTCGTTGTTGAGATTTTGTTACTCCAATGGATGGTAGACTTGTCATTACGGAAGGTAGTTCGTTGTTGAGATTTTGTTACTCCAATGGATGGTAGCCTTGTAATTATGGATGGTAGTTCGTTGTGGAGATTTTGTTACTACTATGGATGGTACCCTATTCATTACCGAAAGTAGTTCGTTGTTGATATTTTGTTACTCTAATGGATGGTAGCCTTGTCATTATGGAAGGTAGTTCATTGTTGACATTTTGTAACTCCAATGGATGTAGCCTTGTCATTATGGAAGGTAGTTCGATATTGATAATATTTTACTCTAATGGATGGAATCCTTTTCATTACGGAAGGTAGTTCTTTGTTGAGATTTTGTTTCTCCAATGGATGGTAGCCTTGTCATTATGAAAGGTAGTTCGTTATTGAGATTTTGTTACTCAAATGGATGGTAGCCTTGTCATTATAGAAGGTAATTCATTGTTGAGATTTTGTTACTTCAATGGATGGTAGCGTCGTAATTATGGAAGGTAGTTTATTGTTGATATTTTGTTAATCCAATGGATGGTAGCCTTGTCATTATGGAGAATAGTTCGTTGTTGAGCTTTTGTTACTCAAATGGATGGTAGCCTTGTCATTATGGAAGGTAGTTCATTGTTGAGATTTTGTTACTCCAATGGATGGTAGACTTGTCATCATGCAAGGTAGTTCGTTGTTGATATTTTGTTACTCCAATGGATGGTGGCCTTGTCTTTATGGATGGTAGTTCATTGTTGAGACTTCGTTACTTTAATTGATGGTTTCCTTGTCATTACGTAAGGTAGTTCGTTGTTGAGATTTTGTTTCTCCAATGGATTGTAGCCTTGTCATTATGGATGGTAGTTCGTTGTTGAGATTTTGTTACTACAATGGTTGGTAGCCTTGTCTTTATGGAAGGTAGTTCGTTGTTGAGATTTTGTTGCTCCAATGGATGGTAGATTGTCATTATGGAAGGTAGTTCATTGTTGAGATTTTGTTTCTCCAATGGATTGTAGGCGTTTTATTACCAAAAGTAGTTCGTTGTTGAGATTTTGTTACTCTAATGGATGGTAGCCTTGTCATTATGGAAGGTAGTTCATTGTTGTCATTTTGTTACTCCAATGGATGGTAGCCTTGTCATTATGGAAGGTAGTTCGTTGTTGATATTTTGTTACTCTAATGGATGGAATCCTTGTCATTATGGAAGGTAGTTCTTTGTTGAGATTTTGTTACCCAAATGGATTGTAGCCTTGTCATTATGAAAGGTAGTTTGTTGTTGAGAATTTGTTACTCTAATTGATGGTTTCCTTGTCATTACGGAAGGTAGTTCGTTGTTGAGATTTTGTTTCTCCAATGGATGGTAGCCTTGTCATTATGGAAGGTAGTGCATTGTTAAGATTTTGTTACTCCAATGGATGGTATACTTGTCATTATTGAAGGTAGTTCACTATTGAGATTTTGTTTCTCCAATGGATTGTAGTCGTTACATTACCAAAAGTAGTTCGTTGTTGAGATTTAGTTACTCTAATTGATGGTAGCCTTGTTATTATGGAAGGTAGTTCATTGTTGACATTTTGTTACTCCAATGGATGGTAGCCTTGTCATTATGGAAGGTAGTTCGTTATTTATATTTTGTTACTCTAATTGATGGAATCCTTTTCATTACGGAAGGTAGTTCATTGTTGACTTTTTGTTTCTCCAATGGATCGTAGCCGTTTCTTTACCAAAAGTAGTTCGTTGTTGAGATTTTGTTACTATTATTGATTGTAGCCTTGTTATTATGGAAGGTAGTTCGTTGTTGACATTTTGTTACTCCAATGGATGGTAGCCTTGTCATTATGGAAGGTAGTTCGTTATTGATATTTTGTTACTCTAATTGATGGAATCCTTTTCATTACGGAAGGTAGTTAATTGTTGAGATTTTGTTTCTCCAATGGATCGTAGCCTTTTCATTACCAAAAGTAGTTCGTTGTTGAGATTTTGTTACTCTAATTGACGATAGCCTTATTATTATAGAAGGTAGTTCATTGTTGAGATTTTGTTACTCCAACAGATGGTAGCCTTGTCATTATAGAAGGTAGTTCATTGTTGAGATTTTGTTACTCTAATGGATGGTAGCCTTGTAATTATGGAAGGTAGTTTATTGTTCAGACTTTGTTACTCCAATGGATGGTAGCCTTGTCATTATGGAGAATAGTTCGTTGTTGAGCTTTTGTTACTCCAATGGATGGTAGCCTTGTTATTATGGAAGGTAGTTCATTGTTGAGATTTTGTTACACCAATAGATGGTAGCCTTGTCATTATGCAAAGTAATTCGTTGTTGATATTTTATTACTTTAATGGATGGTAGCCTTGTCTTTATGAAAGGTAGTTCGTTGTTGAGATTTTGTTACTCTAATGGATGTTATCCTTTTCATTACTGAAAGTAGTTCGTTCTATAGATTTTGTTACTCTAATGGATGGTAGCCTTGTCATTATGTAAGGTATTTCATTGTTGTTATTTTGTTACTCCAATGGATGGTAGCCTTGTCATTATGGAAGGTAGTTCGTTATTGATATTTTGTTACTCTAATTGATTGAATCCTTTTCATTACGTATGGTAGTTCATTGTTGAGATTTTGTTTCTCCAATGGATCGTAGCCGTTTCATTACCAAAAGTAGTTCGTTGTTGAGATTTTGTTACTCTAATTGATGGTAGCCTTTTTATTATGGAAGGTAGTTTATTGTTGAGATTTTGTTACTCCAATGGATGGTAGCCTTGTCATTATGGAGAATAGTTAGTTGTTGAGATTTTGTTACTCCAATGGTTGGTAGCCTTGTCATTATGGAAGGTAGTTCGTTGTTGAGATTTTGTTACTCCAATGGATGGTAGACTTGTCATTATGGAAGGTAGTTCGTTGTTGAGATTTTGTTACTCTAATTGATGGTTTCCTTGTCATTACGGAAGGTAGTTCGTTGTTGATATTTTGTTTCTCCAATGGATGGTAGCCTTGTCATTATGGAAGGTAGTTCGTTGATGATATTTTGTTACTCTAATGGATGGAATCCTTGTCATTACGGAAGGTAGTTCTTTGGTGAGATTTTGTTTCTCAAATGGATGGTAGCCTTGTCTTTATGGAAGGTAGTTCGTTGTTGAAATTTTGTTACTCAAATGGATGGTAGCCTTGTCTTTATGGAAGGTAGTTCGTTGTTGAGATTTTGTTACTCCAATGGATGGTAGACTTGTCATTACGGAAGGTAGTTCGTTGTTGAGATTTTGTTACTCCAATGGATGGTAGCCTTGTCATTATGGATGGTAGTTCGTTGTGGAGATTTTGTTACTACTATGGATGGTACCCTATTCATTACCGAAAGTAGTTCGTTGTTGATATTTTGTTACTCTAATGGATGGTAGCCTTGTCATTATGGAAGGTAGTTCATTGTTGACATTTTGTAACTCCAATGGATGTAGCCTTGTCATTATGGAAGGTAGTTCGATATTGATAATATTTTACTCTAATGGATGGAATCCTTTTCATTACGGAAGGTAGTTCTTTGTTGAGATTTTGTTTCTCCAATGGATGGTAGCCTTGTCATTATGAAAGGTAGTTCGTTATTGAGATTTTGTTACTCAAATGGATGGTAGCCTTGTCATTATAGAAGGTAATTCATTGTTGAGATTTTGTTACTTCAATGGATGGTAGCGTCGTAATTATGGAAGGTAGTTTATTGTTGATATTTTGTTAATCCAATGGATGGTAGCCTTGTCATTATGGAGAATAGTTCGTTGTTGAGCTTTTGTTACTCAAATGGATGGTAGCCTTGTCATTATGGAAGGTAGTTCATTGTTGAGATTTTGTTAGTCCAATGGATGGTAGACTTGTCATCATGCAAGGTAGTTCGTTGTTGATATTTTGTTACTCCAATGGATGGTAGCCTTGTCTTTATGGATGGTAGTTCATTGTTGAGACTTCGTTACTTTAATTGATGGTTTCCTTGTCATTACGTAAGGTAGTTCGTTGTTGAGATTTTGTTTCTCCAATGGATTGTAGCCTTGTCATTATGGATGGTAGTTCGTTATTAAGATTTTGTTACTACAATGGTTGGTAGCCTTGTCTTTATGGAAGGTAGTTCGTTGTTGAGATTTTGTTACTCCAATGGATGGTAGATTGTCATTATGGAAGGTAGTTCATTGTTGAGATTTTGTTTCTCCAATGGATTGTAGGCGTTTTATTACCAAAAGTAGTTCGTTGTTGAGATTTTGTTACTCTAATGGATGGTAGCCTTGTCATTATGGAAGGTAGTTCATTGTTGTCATTTGGTTACTCCAATGGATGGTAGCCTTGTCATTATGGAAGGTAGTTCGTTGTTGATATTTTGTTACTCTAATGGATGGAATCCTTGTCATTATGGAAGGTAGTTCTTTGTTGAGATTTTGTTACCCAAATGGATTGTAGCCTTGCCATTATGAAAGGTAGTTTGTTGTTGAGAATTTGTTACTCTAATTGATGGTTTCCTTGTCATTACGGAAGGTAGTTCGTTGTTGAGATTTTGTTTCTCCAATGGATGGTAGCCTTGTCATTAAGGAAGGTAGTGCATTGTTAAGATTTTGTTACTCCAATGGATGGTATACTTGTCATTATTGAAGGTAGTTCATTGTTGAGATTTTGTTTCTCAAATGGATTGTAGTCGTTACATTACCAAAAGTAGTTCGTTGTTGAGATTTTGTTACTCTAATTGATGGTAGCCTTGTTATTATGGAAGGTAGTTCATTGTTGGCATTTTGTTACTCCAATGGATGGTAGCCTTGTCATTATGGAAGGTAGTTCGTTATTTATATTTTGTTACTCTAATTGATGGAATCCTTTTCATTACGGAAGGTAGTTCATTGTTGACTTTTTGTTTCTCCAATGGATCGTAGCCGTTTCTTTACCAAAAGTAGTTCGTTGTTGAGATTTTGTTACTCTTATTGATTGTAGCCTTGTTATTATGGAAGGTAGTTCGTTGTTGACATTTTGTTACTCCAATGGATGGTAGCCTTGTCATTATGGAAGGTAGTTCGTTATTAATATTTTGTTACTCTAATTGATGGAATCCTTTTCATTACGGAAGGTAGTTAATTGTTGAGATTTTGTTTCTCCAATGGATCGTAGCCTTTTCATTACCAAAAGTAGTTCGTTGTTGAGATTTTGTTACTCTAATTGACGGTAGCCTTGTTATTATGGAAGGTAGTTCATTGTTGAGATTTTGTTACTCCAATGGATGGTAGCCTTGTCATTATAGAAGGTAGTTCATTGTTGAGATTTTGTTACTCTAATGGATGGTAGCCTTGTAATTATGGAAGGTAGTTTATTGTTGAGACTTTGTTACTCCAATGGATGGTAGCCTTGTCATTATGGAGAATAGTTCGTTGTTGAGCTTTTGTTACTCCAATGGATGGTAGCCTTGTTATTATGGAAGGTAGTTCATTGTTGAGATTTTGTTACACCAATAGATGGTAGCCTTGTCATTATGCAAAGTAATTCGTTGTTGATATTTTATTACTTTAATGGATGGTAGCCTTGTCTTTATGAAAGGTAGTTCGTTGTTGAGATTTTGTTACTCTAATGGATGTTATCCTTTTCATTACTGAAAGTAGTTCGTTCTATAGATTTTGTTACTCTAATGGATGGTAGCCTTGTCATTATGGAAGGTAGTTCATTGTTGTCATTTTGTTACTCCAATGGATGGTAGCCTTGTCATTATGGAAGGTAGTTCGTTATTGATATTTTGTTACTCTAATTGATTGAATCCTTTTCATTACGTATGGTAGTTCATTGTTGAGATTTTGTTTCTCCAATGGATCGTAGCCGTTTCATTACCAAAAGTAGTTCGTTGTTGAGATTTTGTTACTCTAATTGATGGTAGCCTTTTTATTATGGAAGGTAGTTTATTGTTGAGATTTTGTTACTCCAATGGATGGTAGCCTTGTCATTATGGAGAATAGTTAGTTGTTGAGATTTTGTTACTCCAATGGTTGGTAGCCTTGTCATTATGGAAGGTAGTTCGTTGTTGAGATTTTGTTACTCCAATGGATGGTAGACTTGATATTATGGAAGGTAGTTCGTTGTTGAGATTTTGTTACTCTAATTGATGGTTTCCTTGTCATTACGGAAGGTAGTTCGTTGTTGAGATTTTGTTTCTCCAATGGATGGTAGCCTTGTCATTATGGAAGGTAGTTCGTTGTTGAGATTTTGTTACTCCAATGGTTGGTAGCCTTGTCATTATGGAAGGTAGTTCATTGTTGAGATTTTGTTTCTCCAATGGATCGTAACCGTTTCATTACCAAAAGTAGTTCGCTGTTGAGATTTTGTTACTCTAATTGATGGTAGCCTTGTTATTATGGAAGGTAGTTCATTGTTGACATTTTGTTACTCCAATGGTTGGTAGCCTTGTCATTATGGAAGGTAGTTCGTTGTTGAGATTTTGTTACTCCAATGGATGGTAGACTTGTCATTATGGAAGGTAGTTCATTGTTGAGATTTTGTTTCTCCAATGGATCGTAGCCGTTTCATTACCAAAAGTAGTTCGTTGATGAGATTTTGTTACTCTAAATGATGGTAGCCTTGTTATTATGGAAGGTAGTTCATTGTTGACATTTTGTTACTCCAATGGATGTAGCCTTGTCATTATGGAAGGTAGTTCGATATTGATAATATTTTACTATAATGGATGGAATCCTTTTCATTACGGAAGGTAGTTCTTTGTTGAGATTTTGATTCTCCAATGGATGGTAGCTTTGTCATTATTGAAGGTAGTTTGTTGTTGAGATTTTGTTACTCAAATGGATGGTAGCCTTGTCATTATAGAAGGTTGTTCGTTGTTGAGATTTTGTTACTCCAATGGATGGTAGCCTTGTAATTATGGAAGGTAGTTTATTGTTTAGATTTTGTTACTCCAATGGATGGTAGCCTTGTCATTATGGAGAATAGTTCGTTGTTGAGCTTTTGTTACTCAAATGGATGGTGGCCTTGTCATTATGGAAGGTAGTTCATTATTGAGATTTTGTTACTCCAATGGATGGTAGACTTGTAATTATGCAAGCTAATTCATTGTTGATATTTTGTTACTCCAATGGATGGTAGCCTTGTCTTTATGGATGGTAGTTCGTTGTTGATATTTTCTTACTATAATGGATGTTATCCTCGTAATTACTGAAAGTAGTTCGTTGTTGAGATTTTGTTACTCTAATGGATGGTAGCCTTGTCATTATGGAAGGTAGTTCATTATTGTCATTTTGTTACTCCAATGGATGGTAGCCTAGTCATTATGGAAGGTAGTTCATTGTTGATATTTTGTTACTCTAATGGATGGAATCCTTGTCATTATGGAAGGTAGCTCTTTGTTGAGATTTTGTTACCCAAATGGATGGCAGCCTTGTCATTATGGAAGGTAGTTCATTGTTGACATTTTGTTACTCCAATGGTTGGTAGCCTTGTCATTATGGAAGGTAGTTCGTTGTTGAGATTTTGTTACTCCAATGGATGGTAGACTTGTCATTATGGAAGGTAGTTCACTGTTGAGATTTTGTTTCTCCAATGGATCGTAGCCGTTTCATTACCAAAAGTAGTTCGTTGTTGAGATTTTGTTACTCTAAATGATGGTAGCCTTGTTATTATGGAAGGTAGTTCATTGTTGACATTTTGTTACTCCAATGGATGTAGCCTTGTCATTATGGAAGGTAGTTCGATATTGATAATATTTTACTCTAATGGATGGAATCCTTTTCATTACGGAAGGTAGTTCTTTGTTGAGATTTTGATTCTCCAATGGATGGTAGCTTTGTCATTATTGAAGGTAGTTTGTTGTTGAGATTTTGTTACTCAAATGGATGGTAGCCTTGTCATTATAGAAGGTTGTTCGTTGTTGAGATTTTGTTACTCCAATGGATGGTAGCCTTGTAATTATGGAAGGTAGTTTATTGTTTAGATTTTGTTACTCCAATGGATGGTAGCCTTGTCATTATGGAGAATAGTTCGTTGTTGAGCTTTTGTTACTCAAATGGATGGTAGCCTTGTCATTATGGAAGGTAGTTCATTATTGAGATTTTGTTACTCCAATGGATGGTAGACTTGTAATTATGCAAGCTAATTCATTGTTGATATTTTGTTACTCCAATGGATGGTAGCCTTGTCTTTATGGATGGTAGTTCGTTCTTGAGATTTTCTTACTATAATGGATGTTATCCTCGTAATTACTGAAAGTAGTTCGTTGTTGAGATTTTGTTACTCTAATGGATGGTAGCCTTGTCATTATGGAAGGTAGTTCATTATTGTCATTTTGTTACTCCAATGGATGGTAGCCTAGTCATTATGGAAGGTAGTTCATTGTTGATATTTTGTTACTCTAATGGATGGAATCCTTGTCATTATGGAAGGTAGCTCTTTGTTGAGATTTTGTTACCCAAATGGATGGCAGCCTTGTCATTATGGAAGATAGTTCGTTGTTGAGATTTGTTTACTCCAATGGTTGGTAGCCTTGTCATTATGGAAGGTAGTTCATTGTTGAGATTTTGTTTCTCCAATGGATGGTAGCCTTGTCATTATGGAAGGTAGTTTGTTGTTGAGATTTTGTTACTCCAATGGTTGGTAGCCTTGTCATTATGGAAGGTAGTTCATTGTTGAGATTTTGTTACTCCAATGGATGGTAGCCTTGTCATTATGGAAGGTAGTTCGTTGTTGAGATTTTGTTACTCCAATGGATGGTAGACTTGTCATTATGGAAGGTAGTTCATTGTTGAGATTTTGTTAATCTAATTGATGGTTTCCTTGTCATTACGGAAGGTAGTTCATTGTTGAGATTTTGTTTCTCCAATGGATGGTAGCCTTGTCATTATGGAAGGTAGTTCGTTGTTGAGATTTTGTTACTCTAATGGATGGTAGACTTGTCATTATGGAAGGTAGTTCATTGTTGAGATTTTTTTTCTCCAATTGATCGTAGCCGTTTCATTACCAAAAGTAGTTCGTTGTTGAGATTTTATTACTCTAATTGATGGTAGCCTTGTTATTATGAAAGGTAGTTCATTGTAGACATTTTGTTACTCCAATGGTTGGTGTCCTTGTTATTATGGAAGTTAGTTCGTTGTTGAGATTTTGTTACTCCAATGGATGGTAGACTTGTCATTATGGAAGGTAGTTCATTGTTGAGATTTTGTTTCTCCAATGGATCGTAGCCGTTTCATTACCAAAAGTAGTTCGTTGTTGAGCTTTTGTTACTCAAATGGATGGTAGCCTTGTCATTATGGAAGGTAGTTCATTGTTGACATTTTGTTACTCCAATGGATGGTAGCCTTATCATTATGCAAGGTAGTTCGTTGTTGATATTTTGGTACTCCAATGGATGGTAGCCTTGTCTTTATGGATGGTAGTTCGTTGTTGAGATTTCATTACTTTAATTGATGGTTTCCTTGTCATTACGTAAGGTAGTTCATTGTTGAGATTTTGTTTCTCCAATGGATGGTAGCCTTGTCATTATGGATGGTAGTTCGTTGTTGAGATTTTGTTACTCCAATGGATGGTAGACTTGTAATTATGGAAGGTAGTTCATTGTTGAGATTTTGTTTCTCCAATGGATTGTAGGCGTTTCATTACCAAAAGTAGTTCGTTTTTGAGATTTTGTTACTCTAATGGATGGTAGCCTTGTCATTATGGAAGGTAGTTCATTGTTGTCATTTTGTTACTCCAACGGATGGTAGCCTTGTCATTATGGAAGGTAGTTCGTTGTTGATAATTTGTTACTCTAATGGATGGAATCCTTGTCATTATGGAAGGTAGTTCTTTGTTGAGATTTTGTTACCCAAATGGATGGTAGCCTTGTCATTATGGAAGGTAGTTCGTTGTTGAGATTTTATTACTCTAATTGATGGTTTCCTTTTCATTACGGAAGGTAGTTCACTGTTGAGATTTTGTTTCTCCAATGGATGGTAGCCTTGTCATTATGGAAGGTAGTTCTATGTTGAGATTTTGTTACTCCAATGGTTGGTAGCCTTGTCATTATGGAAGGTAGTTCATTGTTGACATTTTGTTACTCCAATTGATGGTAGACTTGTCATTATGGAAGGTAGTTCATTGTTGAGATTTTGTTTCTCCAATGGATCGTAGCCGTTTCATTACCAAAAGTAGTTCGTTATTGAGATTTTGTTACTCTAATTGATGGTAGCCTTGTTATTATGGAACGTAGTTCATTGTTGACATTTTGTTACTACAATGGTTAGTAGCCTTGTCGTTATGGAAGGTAGTTCGTTGTTGAGATTTTGTTACTTCAATGGATGGTAGACTTGTCATTATGGAAGGTAGTTCATTGTTGACATTTTGTTTCTCCTATGGATCGTAGCCGTTTCATTACCAAAAGTAGTTCGTTGTTGAGATTTTGTTACTCTAAATGATGGTAGCCTTGTTATTATGGAAGGTAGTTCATTGTTGACATTTTGTTACTCCAATGGATGTAGCCTTGTCATTATGGAAGGTAGTTCGATATTGATAATATTTTACTCTAATGGATGGAATCCTTTTCATTACGGAAGGTAGTTCTTTGTTGAGATTTTGATTCTCCAATGGATGGTAGCTTTGTCATTATTGAAGGTAGTTTGTTGTTGAGATTTTGTTACTCAAATGGATGGTAGCCTTGTCATTATAGAAGGTTGTTCGTTGTTGAGATTTTGTTACTCCAATGGATGGTAGCCTTGTAATTATGGAAGGTAGTTTATTGTTTAGATTTTGTTACTCCAATGGATGGTAGCCTTGTCATTATGGAGAATAGTTCGTTGTTGAGCTTTTGTTACTCAAATGGATGGTAGCCTTGTCATTATGGAAGGTAGTTCATTATTGAGATTTTGTTACTCCAATGGATGGTAGACTTGTAATTATGCAAGCTAATTCATTGTTGATATTTTGTTACTCCAATGGATGGTAGCCTTGTCTTTATGGATGGTAGTTCGTTGTTGAGATTTTCTTACTATAATGGATGTTATCCTCGTAATTACTGAAAGTAGTTCGTTGTTGAGATTTTGTTACTCTAATGGATGGTAGCCTTGTCATTATGGAAGGTAGTTCATTATTGTCATTTTGTTACTCCAATGGATGGTAGCCTAGTCATTATGGAAGGTAGTTCATTGTTGATATTTTGTTACTCTAATGGATGGAATCCTTGTCATTATGGAAGGTAGCTCTTTGTTGAGATTTTGTTACCCAAATGGATGGCAGCCTTGTCATTATGGAAGATAGTTCGTTGTTGAGATTTGTTTACTCCAATGGTTGGTAGCCTTGTCATTATGGAAGGTAGTTCATTGTTGAGATTTTGTTTCTCCAATGGATGGTAGCCTTGTCATTATGGAAGGTAGTTTGTTGTTGAGATTTTGTTACTCCAATGGTTGGTAGCGTTGTCATTATGGAAGGTAGTTCATTGTTGAGATTTTGTTACTCCAATGGATGGTAGCCTTGTCATTATGGAAGGTAGTTCGTTGTTGAGATTTTGTTACTCCAATGGATGGTAGACTTGTCATTATGGAAGGTAGTTCGTTGTTGAGATTTTGTTAATCTAATTGATGGTTTCCTTGTCATTACGGAAGGTAGTTCATTGTTGAGATTTTGTTTCTCCAATGGATGGTAGCCTTGTCATTATGGAAGGTAGTTCGTTGTTGAGATTTTGTTACTCTAATGGATGGTAGACTTGTCATTATGGAAGGTAGTTCATTGTTGAGATTTTTTTTCTCCAATTGATCGTAGCCGTTTCATTACCAAAAGTAGTTCGTTGTTGAGATTTTATTACTCTAATTGATGGTAGCCTTGTTATTATGAAAGGTAGTTCATTGTAGACATTTTGTTACTCCAATGGTTGGTGTCCTTGTTATTATGGAAGTTAGTTCGTTGTTGAGATTTTGTTACTCCAATGGATGGTAGACTTGTCATTATGGAAGGTAGTTCATTGTTGAGATTTTGTTTCTCCAATGGATCGTAGCCGTTTCATTACCAAAAGTAGTTCGTTGTTGAGCTTTTGTTACTCAAATGGATGGTAGCCTTGTCATTATGGAAGGTAGTTCATTGTTGACATTTTGTTACTCCAATGGATGGTAGCCTTATCATTATGCAAGGTAGTTCGTTGTTGATATTTTGGTACTCCAATGGATGGTAGCCTTGTCTTTATGGATGGTAGTTCGTTGTTGAGATTTCATTACTTTAATTGATGGTTTCCTTGTCATTACGTAAGGTAGTTCATTGTTGAGATTTTGTTTCTCCAATGGATGGTAGCCTTGTCATTATGGATGGTAGTTCGTTGTTGAGATTTTGTTACTCCAATGGATGGTAGACTTGTAATTATGGAAGGTAGTTCATTGTTGAGATTTTGTTTCTCCAATGGATTGTAGGCGTTTCATTACCAAAAGTAGTTCGTTTTTGAGATTTTGTTACTCTAATGGATGGTAGCCTTGTCATTATGGAAGGTAGTTCATTGTTGTCATTTTGTTACTCCAACGGATGGTAGCCTTGTCATTATGGAAGGTAGTTCGTTGTTGATATTTTGTTACTCTAATGGATGGAATCCTTGTCATTATGGAAGGTAGTTCTTTGTTGAGATTTTGTTACCCAAATGGATGGTAGCCTTGTCATTATGGAAGGTAGTTCGTTGTTGAGATTTTATTACTCTAATTGATGGTTTCCTTTTCATTACGGAAGGTAGTTCACTGTTGAGATTTTGTTTCTCCAATGGATGGTAGCCTTGTCATTATGGAAGGTAGTTCTATGTTGAGATTTTGTTACTCCAATGGTTGGTAGCCTTGTCATTATGGAAGGTAGTTCATTGTTGACATTTTGTTACTCCAATTGATGGTAGACTTGTCATTATGGAAGGTAGTTCATTGTTGAGATTTTGTTTCTCCAATGGATCGTAGCCGTTTCATTACCAAAAGTAGTTCGTTATTGAGATTTTGTTACTCTAATTGATGGTAGCCTTGTTATTATGGAACGTAGTTCATTGTTGACATTTTGTTACTACAATGGTTGGTAGCCTTGTCGTTATGGAAGGTAGTTCGTTGTTGAGATTTTGTTACTTCAATGGATGGTAGACTTGTCATTATGGAAGGTAGTTCATTGTTGACATTTTGTTTCTCCAATGGATCGTAGCCGTTTCATTACCAAAAGTAGTTCGTTGTTGAGATTTTGTTACTCTAAATGATGGTAGCCTTGTTATTATGGAAGGTAGTTCATTGTTGAGATTTTGTTACTCTAATGGATGTAGCCTTGTCATTATGGAAGGTAGTTCATTGTTGAGATTTTGTTACTCCAATGGATGGTAGCCTTGTCATTATAGAAGGTAGTTAATTGTTGAGATTTTGTTACTCTAATGGATGGTAGCCTTGTAATTATGGAAGGTAGTTTATTATTAAGATTTTGTTACTCCAATGGATGGTAGCCTTGTCATTATGGAGAATAGTTCGTTGTTGAGATTTTGTTACTCCAATGGTTGGTAGCCTTGTCATTATGGAAGGTAGTTCGTTATTGATATTTTGTTACTCTAATTGATGGAATCCTTTTCATTACGGAAGGTAGTTCTTTGTTGAGATTTTGTTTCTCCAATGGATCGTAGCCGTTTCATTACCAAAAGTAGTTCATTGTTGAGATTTTGTTACTCTAATTGATGGTAGCCTTGTTATTATGGAAGGTAGTTCATTGTTTACATTTTGTTACTCCAATGGATGGTAGCCTTGTCATTATGGAAGGTAGTTCGTTATTGATATTTTGTTACTCTAATTGATGGTTTCCTTGTCATTACGGAAGGTAGTTCGGTGTTGAGATTTTGTTTCTCCAATGGATGGTAGCCTTGTCATTATGGAAGGTAGTTCATTGTTGAGATTTTGTTACTCTAATTGATGGTAGCCTTGTTATTATGGAAGGTAGCTCAATGTTGAGATTTTGTTACTCCAATGGATGGTAGCCTTGTCATTATACAAGGTAGTTCGTTGTTGAGATTTTGTTACTCTAATGGATGGTAGCCTTGTAATTATGGTAGGTAGTTTATTGTTGAGATTTTGTTACTCCAATGGATGGTAGCCTTGTCATTATGGAGAATAGTTTGTTGTTGAGCTTTTGTTATTCCAATGGATGGTAGCTTTGTTATTATGGAAGGTAGTTCACTGTTGAGATTTTGTTACTCCAATAGATGGTAGCCTTGTCATTATGCAAAGTAATTTGTTGTTGATATTTTGTTACTTTAATGGATGGTAGCCTTGTCTTTATGAAAGGTAGTTCGTTGTTGAGATTTTGTTACTCTAATGGATGTTATCCTTTTCATTACTGAAAGTAGTTCGTTCTATAGATTTTGTTACTCTAATGGATGGTAGCCTTGTCATTATGGAAGGTAGTTCATTGTTGTCATTTTGTTACTGCATTGGATGGTAGCCTTGTCATTATGGAAGGTAGTTCGTTGTTGATATTTTGTTACTCTAATGGATGGAATCCTTGTCATTACGGAAGGTAGTTCTTTGGTGAGATTTTGTTTCTCAAATGGATGGTGGCCTTGTCTTTATGGAAGGTAGTTCGTTGTTAAAATTTTGTTACTCAAATGGATGGTAGCCTTGTCTTTATGGAAGGTAGTTCGTTGTTGAGATTTTGTTACTCCAATGGATGGTAGACTTGTCATTACGGAAGGTAGTTCGTTGTTGAGATTTTGTTACTCCAATGGATGGTAGCCTTGTCATTATGGATGGTAGTTCGTTGTGGAGATTTTGTTACTACATTGGATGGTACCCTATTCATTACCGAAAGTAGTTCGTTGTTGATATTTTGTTACTCTAATGGATGGTAGCCTTGTCATTATGGAAGGTAGTTCATTGTTGACATTTTGTTACTCCAATGGATGTAGCCTTGTCATTATGGAAGGTAGTTCGATATTGATAATATTTTACTCTAATGGATTGAATCCTTTTCATTACGGAAGGTAGTTCTTTGTTGAGATTTTGTTTCTCCAATGGATGGTAGCCTTGTCATTATGAAAGGTAGTTCGTTATTGAGATTTTGTTACTCAAATGGATGGTAGCCTTGTCATTATAGAAGGTAATTCATTGTTGAGATTTTGTTACTTCAATGGATGGTAGCGTCGTAATTATGGAAGGTAGTTTATTGTTGATATTTTGTTAATCCAATGGATGGTAGCCTTGTCATTATGGAGAATAGTTCGTTGTTGAGCTTTTGTTACTCAAATGGATGGTAGCCTTGTCATTATGGAAGGTAGTTCATTGTTGAGATTTTGTTACTCCAATGGATGGTAGACTTGTCATCATGCAAGGTAGTTCGTTGTTGATATTTTGTTACTCCAATGGATGGTAGCCTTGTCTTTATGGATGGTAGTTCATTATTGAGACTTCGTTACTTTAATTGATGGTTTCCTTGTCATTACGTAAGGTAGTTCGTTGTTGAGATTTTGTTTCTCCAATGGATGGTAGCCTTGTCATTATGGATGGTAGTTCGTTGTTGAGATTTTGTTACTACAATGGTTTGTAGCCTTGTCTTTATGGAAGGTAGTTTGTTGTTGAGATTTTGTTACTCCAATGGATGGTAGACTTGTCATTATGGAAGGTAGTTCATTGTTGAGATTTTGTTTCTCCAATGGATTGTAGGCGTTTTATTACCAAAAGTAGTTCGTTGTTGAGATTTTGTTACTCTAATGGATGGTAGCCTTGTCATTATGGAAGGTAGTTCATTGTTGTCATTTTGTTACTCCAATGGATGGTAGCCTTGTCATTATGGAAGGTAGTTCGTTGTTGATATTTTGTTACTCTAATGGATGGAATCCTTGTCATTATGGAAGGTAGTTCTTTGTTGAGATTTTGTTACCCAAATGGATTGTAGCCTTGTCATTATGAAAGGTAGTTTGTTGTTCAGAATTTGTTACTCTAATTGATGGTTTCCTTGTCATTACGGAAGGTAGTTCGTTGTTGAGATTTTGTTTCTCCAATGGATGGTAGCCTTGTCATTATGGAAGGTAGTTCGTTGTTGATATTTTGTTACTCTAATGGATGGAATCCTTGTCATTACGGAAGGTAGTTCTTTGGTGAGATTTTATTTCTCAAATGGATGGTAGCCTTGTCTTTATGGAAGGTAGTTCGTTGTTGAAATTTTGTTACTCAAATGGATGGTAGCCTTGTCTTTATGGAAGGTAGTTCGTTGTTGAGATTTTGTTACTCCAATGGATGGTAGACTTGTCATTACGGAAGGTAGTTCGTTGTTGAGATTTTGTTACTCCAATGGATGGTAGCCTTGTCATTATGGATGGTAGTTCATTGTGGAGATTTTGTTACTACATTGGATGGTACCCTATACATTACCGAAAGTAGTTCGTTGTTGTTATTTTGTTACTCTAATGGATGGTAGCCTTGTCATTATGGAAGGTAGTTCATTGTTGACATTTTGTTACTCCAATGGATGTAGCCTTGTAATTATGGAAGGTAGTTCGATATTGATAATATTTTACTCTAATGGATGGAATCCTTTTCATTACGGAAGGTAGTTCTTTGTTGAGATTTTGTTTCTCCAATGGATGGTAGCCTTGTCATTATGAAAGGTAGTTCGTTATTGAGATTTTGTTACTCAAATGGATGGTAGCCTTGTCATTATAGAAGGTAATTCATTGTTGAGATTTTGTTACTTCAATGGATGGTAGCGTCGTAATTATGGAAGGTAGTTTATTGTTGATATTTTGTTAATCCAATGGATGGTAGCCTTGTCATTATGGAGAATAGTTCGTTGTTGAGCTTTTGTTACTCAAATGGATGGTAGCCTTGTCATCATGCAAGGTAGTTCGTTGTTGATATTTTGTTACTCCAATGGATGGTAGACTTGTCATCATGCAAGGTAGTTCGTTGTTGATATTTTGTTACTCCAATGGATGGTAGCCTTGTCTTTATGGATGGTAGTTCATTGTTGAGACTTCGTTACTTTAATTGATGGTTTCCTTGTCATTACGTAAGGTAGTTCGTTGTTGAGATTTTGTTTCTCCAATGGATGGTAGCCTTGTCATTATGGATGGTAGTTCGTTGTTGAGATTTTGTTACTACAATGGTTGGTAGCCTTGTCTTTATGGAAGGTAGTTCGTTGTTGAGATTTTGTTACTCCAATGGATGGTAGACTTGTCATTATGGAAGGTAGTTCATTGTTGAGATTTTGTTTCTCCAATGGATTGTAGGCGTTTTATTACCAAAAGTAGTTCGTTGTTGAGATTTTGTTACTCTAATGGATGGTAGCCTTGTCATTATGGAAGGTAGTTCATTGTTGTCATTTTGTTACTCCAATGGATGGTAGCCTTGTCATTATGGAAGGTAGTTCGTTGTTGATATTTTGTTACTCTAATGGATGGAATCCTTGTCATTATGGAAGGTAGTTCTTTGTTGAGATTTTGTTACCCAAATGGATTGTAGCCTTGTCATTATGAAAGGTAGTTTGTTGTTGAGAATTTGTTACTCTAATTGATGGTTTCCTTGTCATTACGGAAGGTAGTTCGTTGTTGAGATTTTGTTTCTCCAATGGATGGTAGCCTTGTCATTATGGAAGGTAGTTCGTTGTTGATATTTTGTTACTCTAATGGATGGAATCCTTGTCATTACGGAAGGTAGTTCTTTGGTGAGATTTTGTTTCTCAAATGGATGGTAGCCTTGTCTTTATGGAAGGTAGTTCGTTGTTGAAATTTTGTTACTCAAATGGATGGTAGCCTTGTCTTTATGGAAGGTAGTTCGTTGTTGAGATTTTGTTACTCCAATGGATGGTAGACTTGTCATTACGGAAGGTAGTTCGTTGTTGAGATTTTGTTACTCCAATGGATGGTAGCCTTGTCATTATGGATGGTAGTTCGTTGTGGAGATTTTGTTACTACATTGGATGGTACCCTATACATTACCGAAAGTAGTTCGTTGTTGATATTTTGTTACTCTAATGGATGGTAGCCTTGTCATTATGGAAGGTAGTTCATTGTTGACATTTTGTTACTCCAATGGATGTAGCCTTGTAATTATGGAAGGTAGTTCGATATTGATAATATTTTACTCTAATGGATGGAATCCTTTTCATTACGGAAGGTAGTTCTTTGTTGAGATTTTGTTTCTCCAATGGATGGTAGCCTTGTCATTATGAAAGGTAGTTCGTTATTGAGATTTTGTTACTCAAATGGATGGTAGCCTTGTCATTATAGAAGGTAATTCATTGTTGAGATTTTGTTACTTCAATGGATGGTAGCGTCGTAATTATGGAAGGTAGTTTATTGTTGATATTTTGTTAATCCAATGGATGGTAGCCTTGTCATTATGGAGAATAGTTCGTTGTTCAGCTTTTGTTACTCAAATGGATGGTAGCCTTGTCATCATGCAAGGTAGTTCGTTGTTGATATTTTGTTACTCCAATGGATGGTAGACTTGTCATCATGCAAGGTAGTTCGTTGTTGATATTTTGTTACTCCAATGGATGGTAGCCTTGTCTTTATGGATGGTAGTTCATTGTTGAGACTTCGTTACTTTAATTGATGGTTTCCTTGTCATTACGTAAGGTAGTTCGTTGTTGAGATTTTGTTTCTCCAATGGATGGTAGCCTTGTCATTATGGATGGTAGTTCGTTGTTGAGATTTTGTTACTACAATGGTTGGTAGCCTTGTCTTTATGGAAGGTAGTTCGTTGTTGAGATTTTGTTACTCCAATGGATGGTAGACTTGTCATTATGGAAGGTAGTTCATTGTTGAGATTTTGTTTCTCCAATGGATTGTAGGCGTTTTATTACCAAAAGTAGTTCGTTGTTGAGATTTTGTTACTCTAATGGATGGTAGCCTTGTCATTATGGAAGGTAGTTCATTGTTGTCATTTTGTTACTCCAATGGATGGTAGCCTTGTCATTATGGAAGGTAGTTCGTTGTTGATATTTTGTTACTCTAATGGATGGAATCCTTGTCATTATGGAAGGTAGTTCTTTGTTGAGATTTTGTTACCCAAATGGATTGTAGCCTTGTCATTATGAAAGGTAGTTTGTTGTTGAGAATTTGTTACTCTAATTGATGGTTTCCTTGTCATTACGGAAGGTAGTTCGTTGTTGAGATTTTGTTTCTCCAATGGATGGTAGCCTTGTCATTATGGAAGGTAGTTCGTTGTTGATATTTTGTTACTCTAATGGATGGAATCCTTGTCATTACGGAAGGTAGTTCTTTGGTGAGATTTTGTTTCTCAAATGGATGGTAGCCTTGTCTTTATGGAAGGTAGTTCGTTGTTGAAATTTTGTTACTCAAATGGATGGTAGCCTTGTCTTTATGGAAGGTAGTTCGTTGTTGAGATTTTGTTACTCCAATGGATGGTAGACTTGTCATTACGGAAGGTAGTTCGTTGTTGAGATTTTGTTACTCCAATGGATGGTAGCCTTGTCATTATGGATGGTAGTTCGTTGTGGAGATTTTGTTACTACATTGGATGGTACCCTATTCATTACCGAAAGTAGTTCGTTGTTGATATTTTGTTACTCTAATGGATGGTAGCCTTGTCATTATGGAAGGTAGTTCATTGTTTACATTTTATTACTCCAATGGATGTAGCCTTGTAATTATGGAAGGTAGTTCGATATTGATAATATTTTACTCTAATGGATGGAATCCTTTTCATTACGGAAGGTAGTTCTTTGTTGAGATTTTGTTTCTCCAATGGATGGTAGCCTTGTCATTATGAAAGGTAGTTCGTTATTGAGATTTTGTTACTCAAATGGATGGTAGCCTTGTCATTATAGAAGGTAATTCATTGTTGAGATTTTGTTACTTCAATGGATGGTAGCGTCGTAATTATGGAAGGTAGTTTATTGTTGATATTTTGTTAATCCAATGGATGGTAGCCTTGTCATTATGGAGAATAGTTCGTTGTTGAGCTTTTATTACTCAAATGGATGGTAGCCTTGTCATCATGCAAGGTAGTTCGTTGTTGATATTTTGTTACTCCAATGGATGGTAGACTTGTCATCATGCAAGGTAGTTCGTTGTTGATATTTTGTTACTCCAATGGATGGTAGCCTTGTCTTTATGGATGGTAGTTCATTGTTGAGACTTCGTTACTTTAATTTATGGTTTCCTTGTCATTACGTAAGGTAGTTCGTTGTTGAGATTTTGTTTCTCCAATGGATGGTAGCCTTGTCATTATGGATGGTAGTTCGTTGTTGAGATTTTGTTACTACAATGGTTGGTAGCCTTGTCTTTATGGAAGGTAGTTCGTTGTTGAGATTTTGTTACTCCAATGGATGGTAGACTTGTCATTATGGAAGGTAGTTCATTGTTGAGATTTTGTTTCTCCAATGGATTGTAGGCGTTTTATTACCAAAAGTAGTTCGTTGTTGAGATTTTGTTACTCTAATGGATGGTAGCCTTGTCATTATGGAAGGTAGTTCATTGTTGTCATTTTGTTACTCCAATGGATGGTAGCCTTGTCATTATGGAAGGTAGTTCGTTGTTGATATTTTGTTACTCTAATGGATGGAATCCTTGTCATTATGGAAGGTAGTTCTTTGTTGAGATTTTGTTACCCAAATGGATTGTAGCCTTGTCATTATGAAAGGTAGTTTGTTGTTGAGAATTTGTTACTCTAATTGATGGTTTCCTTGTCATTACGGAAGGTAGTTCGTTGTTGAGATTTTGTTTCTCCAATGGTTGGTAGCCTTGTCATTATGGAAGGTAGTGCATTGTTAAGATTTTGTTACTCCAATGGATGGTATACTTGTCATTATTGAAGGTAGTTGATTGTTGAGATTTTGTTTCTCCAATGGATTGTAGTCGTTACATTACCAAAAGTAGTTCGTTGTTGAGATTTTGTTACTCTAATTGATGGTAGCCTTGTTATTATGGAAGGTAGTTCATTGTTGACATTTTGTTACTCCAATGGATGGTAGCCTTGTCATTATGGAAGGTAGTTCGTTATTTATATTTTGTTACTCTAATTGATGGAATCCTTTTCATTACGGAAGGTAGTTCATTGTTGACTTTTTGTTTCTCCAATGGATCGTAGCCGTTTCTTTACCAAAAGTAGTTCGTTGTTGAGATTTTGTTACTCTTATTGATTGTAGCCTTGTTATTATGGAAGGTAGTTCGTTGTTGACATTTTGTTACTCCAATGGATGGTAGCCTTGTCATTATGGAAGGTAGTTCGTTATTGATATTTTGTTACTCTAATTGATGGAATCCTTTTCATTACGGAAGGTAGTTAATTGTTGAGATTTTGTTTCTCCAATGGATCGTAGCCTTTTCATTACCAAAAGTAGTTCGTTGTTGAGATTTTGTTACTCTAATTAACGGTAGCCTTGTTATTATGGAAGGTAGTTCATTGTTGAGATTTTGTTACTCCAATGGATGGTAGCCTTGTCATTATAGAAGGTAGTTCATTGTTGAGATTTTGTTACTCTAATGGATGGTAGCCTTGTAATTATGGAAGGTAGTTTATTGTTGAGACTTTGTTACTCCAATGGATGGTAGCCTTGTCATTATGGAGAATAGTTCGTTGTTGAGCTTTTGTTACTCCAATGGATGGTAGCCTTGTTATTATGGAAGGTAGTTCATTGTTGAGATTTTGTTACACCAATAGATGGTAGCCTTGTCATTATGCAAAGTAATTCGTTGTTGATATTTTATTACTTTAATGGATGGTAGCCTTGTCTTTATGAAAGGTAGTTCGTTGTTGAGATTTTGTTACTCTAATGGATGTTATCCTTTTCATTACTGAAAGTAGTTCGTTCTATAGATTTTGTTACTCTAATGGATGGTAGCCTTGTTATTATGGAAGGTAGTTCATTGTTGAGATTTTGTTACTCCAATGGATGGTAGCCTTGTCATTATGGAAGGTAGTTCGTTATTGATATTTTGTTACTCTAATTTATGGAATCCTTTTCATTACGGAAGGTAGTTCATTGTTGAGATTTTCTTTCTCCAATGGATCATAGCCGTTTCATTACCAAAAGTAGTTCGTTGTTGAGATTTTATTCCTCTAATTAATGGTAGCTTTGTTATTATGGAAGGTAGTTCATTTTTGAGATTTTGTTACTCCAATGGATGGTAGCCTTGTCATTATAGAAGGTAGTTCGTTGTTGAGATTTTGTTACTCTAATGGATGGTAGCCTTGTAATTATGGAAGGTACTTTATTGTTGAGATTTTGTTACTCCAATGGATGGTAGCCTTGTCATTATGGAGAATAGTTTGTTGTTGAGCTTTTGTTACTCCAATGGATGGTAGCCTTGTTATTATGGACGGTAGTTCATTGTCGAGATTTTGTTACTCCAATAGATGGTAGCCTTGTCATTATGCAAAGTAATTCGTTGTTGATATTTTGTTACTTTAATGGATGGTAGCCCTGTCTTTATGAAAGGTTGTTCGTTGTTGAGATTTTGTTACTCTAATAGATGTTATCCTTTTCATTATTGAAAGTAGTTCGTTTTATAGATTTTGTTACTCTAATGGATGGTAGCCTTGTCATTATGGAAGGTATTTCATTGTTGTCATTTTGTTACTCCAATGGATGTAGCCTTGTCATTATGGAAGGTAGTTCGATATTGATAATATTTTACTCTAATGGATGGAATCCTTTTCATTACGGAAGGTAGTTCTTTGTTGAGATTTTGTTTCTCCAAATGATGGTAGCGTTGTCATTATGGAAGGTAATTCGTTGTTGAGATTTTGTTACTCAAATGGATGGTAGTGTTGTCATTATTGAAGGTTGTTCGTTGTTGAGATTTTGTTACTCCAATGGATGGTAGCCTTGTAATTTTGGAAGGTAGTTTATTGTTGAGATTTTGTTACTCTAATGGATGGTAGCCTTGTCATTATGGAGAATAGTTCGTTGTTGAGCTTTTGTTAATCAAATGGATGGTAGCCTTGTCATTATGGAAGGTAGTTCATTGTTGAGATTTTGTTACTCCAATGGATGGTAGACTTGTCATTATGCAAGGTAGTTCGGTGTTGATATTTTGTTACTCCAATGGATGGTAGCCTTGCTTTTATGGATGGTAGTTCGTTGTTGAGATTTTGTTACTATAATGGATGTTATCCTCGTTATTACTGAAATTAGTTCGTTGTTGAGATTTTGTTACTCTAATGGATGGTAGCCTTGTCATTATGGAAGGTAGTTCATTGTTATCATTTTGTTACTCCAATGGATGGTAGCCTTTTCATTATGTAAGGTAGTTCGTTGTTGATATTTTGTTCCTCTAATGGATGGAATCCTTGTCATTATGGAAGGTAGTTCTTTGTTGAGATTTTTTTACTCTAATTGATGGTTTCCTTGTCATTACGAAAGGTAGTTCGTTGTTGAGATTTTGTTTCTCCAATGGATGGTAGCCTTGTCATTATGGAAGGTAGTTCATTGTTGAGATTTTGTTACTCCAATGGTTGGTAGCCTTGTCATTATGGAAGGTAGTTCATTGTTGAGATTTTTTTACTCCAATGGATGGTAGACTAGTCATTATGGAAGGTAGTTCATTGTTGAGATTTTGTTTCTCCAATGGATCGTAGTCCTTTCATTACCAAAAGTAGTTCGTTGTTGAGATTTTGTTACTCTAATTGATGGTAGCCTTGTTATTATGGAAGGTAGTTCATTGTTGACATTTTGTTACTCCAATGGTTGGTAGCCTTGTCACTATGCAAGGTAGTTCGTTGTTGAGATTTTGTTACTCCAATGGATGGTAGACTTGTCATTATGGAAGGTAGTTCATTGTTGAGATTTTGTTTCTCCAATGGATCGTAGCCGTTTCTTTACCAAAAGTAGTTCGTTGTTGAGATTTTGTTACTCTAATTGATGGTAGCCTTGTTATTATGGAAGGTAGTTCATTGTTGACATTTTGTTACTCCAATGGATGATAGCCTTGTCATTATGGAAGGTAGTTCGTTATTGATATTTTGTTACTCTAATTGATGGAATCCTTTTCATTACGGAAGGTAGTTCATTGTTGAGATTTTGATTCCCCAATGGATCGTAGCCGTTTCATTACCAAAAGTAATTCGTTGTTGAGATTTTGTTACTCTAATTGATGGTAGCCTTGTTATTATGGAAGGTAGTTCGTTGTTGACATTTTGTTACTCCAATGGATGGTAGCCTTGTCATTATGGAAGGTAGTTCGTTATTGATATTTTGTTACTCTAATTGATGGAATCCTTTTCATTATTGAAGATAGTTCATTGTTGAGATTTTGTTTCTCCAATGGATCGTAGCCGTTTCATTACCAAAAGTAGTTCGTTGTTGAGATTTTGTTACTCTAATTGATGGTAGCCTTGTCATTATGGAAGGTAGTTCATTGTTGAGATTTTGTTACTCCAATGGATGGTAGCCTTGTCATTATGGAAGGTAGTTCGTTATTAATATTTTATTACTCTAATTGATGGAATCATTTTCATTACGGAAGGTAGTTCATTGTTGAGATTTTGTTTCTCCAATGGATCGTAGCCGTTTCATTACCAAAAGTAGTTCGTTGTTGAGATTTTGTTACTCTAATTCATGGTAGCCTTGTTATTATGGAAGGTAGCTCAATGTTGAGATTTTGTCACTCCAATGGATGGTAGCCTTGTCAATATACAAGGTAGTTCGTTGTTGAGATTTTGTTACTCTAATGGATGGTAGCCTTGTAATTATGGAAGGTAGTTTATTGTTGAGATTTTGTTACTCCAATGGATGGTAGCCTTGTCATTATGGAGAATAGTTCGTTGTTGAGCTTTTGTTACTCCAATGGATGGTAGCCTTGTTATTATGGAAGGTAGTTCACTGTTGAGATTTTGTTACTCCAATAGATGGTAGCCTTGTCATTATGCAAAGTAATTTGTTGTTGATATTTTGTTACTTTAATGGATGGTAGCCTTGTCTTTATGAAAGGTAGTTCGTTGTTGAGATTTTGTTACTCTAATGGATGTTATCCTTTTCATTACTGAAAGTAGTTCATTCTATAGATTTTGTTACTCTAATGGATGGTAGCCTTGTCATTATGGAAGGTAGTTCATTGTTGTCATTTTGTTACTCCAATGGATGGTAGCCTTGTCATTATGGAAGGTAGTTCGTTGTTGATATTTTGTTACTCTAATGGATGGAATCCTTGTCATTACAGAAGGTAGTTCTTTGGTGAGATTTTGTTTCTCTAATGGATGGTAGCCTTGTCTTTATGGAAGGTAGTTCGTTGTTGAAATTTTGTTACTCAAATGGATGGTAGCCTTGTCTTTATGGAAGGTAGTTCGTTGTTGAGATTTTGTTACTCCAATGGATGGTAGACTTGTCATTACGGAAGGTAGTTCGTTGTTGAGATTTTGTTACTCCAATGGATGGTAGCCTTGTCATTATGGATGGTAGTTCGTTGTGGAGATTTTGTTACTACATTGGTTTGTACCTTATTCATTACCGAAAGTAGTTCGTTGTTGATATTTTGTTACTCTAATGGATGGTAGCCTTGTCATTATGGAAGGTAGTTCATTGTTGACATTTTGTTACTCCAATGGATGTAGCCTTGTCATTATGGAAGGTAGTTCGATATTGATAATATTTTACTCTAATGGATGGAATCCTTTTCATTACGGAAGGTAGTTCTTTGTTGAGATTTTGTTTCTCCAATGGATGGTAGCCTTGTCATTATGAAAGGTAGTTGGTTGTTGAGATTTTGTTACTCAAATGGATGGTAGCCTTGTCATTATAGAAGGTAGTTCATTGTTGAGATTTTGTTACTTCAATGGATGGTAGCCTCGTAATTATGGAAGGTAGTTTATTGTTGATATTTTGTTAATCCAATGGATGGTAGCCTTGTCATTATGGAGAATAGTTCGTTGTTGAGCTTTTTATACTCAAATGGATGGTAGCCTTGTCATTATGGAAGGTAGTTCATTGTTGAGATTTTGTTACTCCAATGGATGGTAGACTTGTCATTATGCAAGGTAGTTCGGTGTTGATATTTTGTTACTCCAATGGATGGTAGCCTTGTCTTTATGGATGGTAGTTCATTGTTGAGATTTCGTTACTTTAATTGATGGTTTCCTTGTCATTACGTAAGGTAGTTCGTTGTTGAGATTTTGTTTCTCCAATGGATGGTAGCCTTGTCATTATGGATGGTAGTTCGTTGTTGAGATTTTGTTACTCCAATGGTTGGTAGCCTTGTCTTTATGGAGGGTAGTTCGTTGTTGAGATTTTGTTACTCCAATGGATGGTAGACTTGTCATTATGGAAGGTAGTTCATTGTTGAGATTTTGTTTCTCCAATGGATTGTAGGCGTTTCATTACCAAAAGTAGTTCGTTGTTGAGATTTTGTTACTCTAATGGATGGTAGCCTTGTCATTATGGAAGGTAGTTCATTGTTGTCATTTTGTTACTCCAATGGATGGTAGCCTTATCATTATGGAAGGTAGTTCGTTGTTGATATTTTGTTACTCTAATGGATGGAATCCATGTCATTATGGAAGGTAGTTCTTTGTTGAGATTTTGTAACCCAAATGGATTGTAGCCTTGTCATTATGAAAGGTAGTTTGTTCTTGAGAATTTGTTACTCTAATTGATGGTTTCCTTGTCATTACGGAAGGTAGTTCGTTGTGGAGATTTTGTTTCTCCAATGGATGGTAGCCTTGTCATTATGGAAGGTAGTGCATTGTTGAGATTTTGTTACTCCAATGGATGGTAGACTTGTCATTATTGAAGGTAGTTCATTGTTGAGATTTTGTTTCTCCAATGGATCGTAGACGTTTCATTACCAAAAGTAGTTCGTTGTTGAGATTTTGTTACTCTAATTGATGGTAGCCTTGTTATTATGGAAGGTAGTTCATTGTTGACATTTTGTTACTCCAATGGATTGTAGATTTGTCATTATGGAAGGTAGTTCGTTATTGATATTTTGTTACTCTAATTGATGGAATCCTTTTCATTACAGAAGGTAGTTCATTGTTGAGTTTTTGTTTCTCCAATGGATCGTAGCCGTTTCTTTACCAAAAGTAGTACGTTGTTGAGATTTTGTTACTCTAATTGATGGTAGCCTTGTTATTATGGAAGGTAGTTCGTTGTTGACATTTTGTTACTCCAATGGATGGTAGCCTTGTCATTATAGAAGGTAGTTCTTTTTTGAGATTTTGTTACTCTAATGGATGGTAGCCTTGTAATTATGGAAGGTAGTTTATTGTTGAGATTTTGTTACTCCAATGGATTGTAGCCTTGTCATTATGGAGAATAGTTCGTTGTTGAGCTTTTGTTACTCCAATGGATGGTAGCCTTGTTATTATGGAAGGTAGTTCATTGTTGAGATTTTGTTACACCAATAGATGGTAGCCTTGTCATTATGCAAAGTAATTTGTTGTTGATATTTTGTTACTTTAATGGATGGTAGCCTTGTCTTTATGAAAGGTAGTTCGTTGTTGAGATTTTGTTACTCTAATGGATGTTATCCTTTTCATTACTAAAAGTAGTTCGTTCTATAGATTTTGTTACTCTAATGGATGGTAGCCTTGTCATTATGGAAGGTAGTTCATTGTTGTCATTTTGTTATTCCAATGGATGGTAGCCTTGTCATTATGGAAGGTAGTTCGTTATTGATATTTTGTTACTCTAATTGATGGAATCCTTTTCATTATGTATGGTAGTTCATTGTTGAGATTTTGTTTCTCCAATGGATCGTAGCCGTTTCATTACCAAAAGTAGTTCGTTGTTGAGATTTTGTTACTCTAATTGATGGTAGCCTTGTTATTATGGAAGGTAGTTCATTGTTGAGATTTTGTTACTCCAATGGATGGTAGCCTTGTCATTATGGAAGGTAGTTCGTTATTGATATTTTGTTACTCTATTTGATGGAATCCTTTTCATTACGGAAGGTATTTCATTATTGAGATTTGGTTTCTCCAATGGATCATAGCCGTTTCATTACCAAAAGTAGTTCGTTGTTGAGATTTTGTTAATCTAATTAATGGTAGCCTTGTTATTATGGAAGGTAGTTAATTGTTGAGATTTTGTTACTCCAATGGATGGTAGCCTTGTCATTATAGAAGGTAGTTCTTTGTTGAGATTTTGTTACTCTAATGGATGGTAGCCTTGTAATTATTGAAGGTAGTTTATTGTTGAGATTTTGTTACTCCAATGGATGGTAGCCTTGTCATTATGGAGAATAGTTTGTTGTTGAGCTTTTGTTACTCCAATAGATGGTAGCCTTGTTATTATGGACGGTAGTTCATTGTCGAGATTTTGTTACTCCAATAGATGGTAGCCTTGTCATTATGCAAAGTAATTCGTTGTTGATATTTTGTTACTTTAATGGATGGTAGCCCTGTCTTTATGAAAGGTAGTTCGTTGTTGAGATTTTGTTACTCTAATGGATGTTATCCTTTTCATTATTGAAAGTAGTTCGTTTTATAGATTTTGTTACTCTAATGGATGGTAGCCTTGTCATTATAGAAGGTATTTCATTGTTGTCATTTTGTTACTCCAATGGATGGTAGCCTTGTCATTATGGAAGGTAGTTCGTTGTTGATAATTTGTTACTCTAATGGATGAAATCCTTGTCATTATGGAAGGTAGTTCTTTGGTGAGATTTTGTTTCTCCAATGGATGGTAGCCTTGTCTTTATGGAAGGTAGTTCGTTGTTGAGATTTTGTTACTCAAATGGATGGTAGCCTTGTCATTATGGAAGGTAGTTCATTGTTGAGATTTTGTTACTCCAATGGATGGTAGACTTGTCATTATGGAAGGTAGTTCGTTGTTGATATTTTGTTACTCCAATGGATGGTAGCCTTGTCATTATGGATGGTAGTTCGTTGTTGAGATTTTGTTACTACATTGGATGGTACCCTTTTCATTACCGAAAGTAGTTCGTTGTTGAGATTTTTTTACTCTAATGGATGGTAGCCTTGTCATTATGGAAGGTAGTTCATTGTTGACATTTTGTTACTCCAATGGATGTAGCCTTGTCATTATGGAAGGTTGTCCGATATTGATAATATTTTACTCTAATGGATGGAATCCTTTTCATTACGGAAGGTAGTTCTTTGTTGAGATTTTGTTTCTCCAATGGATGGTAGCCTTGTCATTATGGAAGGTAGTTCGTTGTTGAGATTTTGTTACTCAAATGGATGGTAGTCTTGTCATTATAGAAGGTTGTTCGTTGTTGAGATTTTGTTACTCCAATGGATGGTAGCCTTGTAATTTTGGAAGGTAGTTTATTGTTGAGATTTTGTTACTCCAATGGATGGTAGCCTTGTCATTATGGAGAATAGTTCGCTGTTGAGATTTTGTTAATCACATGGATGGTAGCCTTGTCATTATGGAAGGTAGTTCATTGTTGAGATTTTGTTACTCCAATGGATGGTAGACTTGTCATTATGCAAGGTAGTTTGTTGTTGATATTTTGTTACTCCAATGGATGGTAGCCTTGTCATTATGGATGGTAGTTTGTTGTTGAGATTTTGTTACTACATTGGATGGTACCCTTTTCATTACCGAAAGTAGTTCGTTGTTGAGATTTTGTTACTCTAATGGATGGTAGCCTTGTGATTATGGAAGGTAGTTCATTGTTGACATTTTGTTACTCCAATGGATGTAGCCTTGTCATTAAGGAAGGTAGTTCGATATTGATAATATTTTACTCTAATGGATGGAATCCTTTTCATTACAGAATGTAGTTCTTTGTTGAGATTTTGTTTATCCAATGGATGGTAGCCTTGTCATTATGGAAGGTAGTTCGTTGTTGAGATTTTGTTACTCAAATGGATGGTAGTCTTGTCATTATAGAAGGTTGTTCGTTGTTGAGATTTTGTTACTCCAATGGATGGTAACCTTGTAATTTTGGAAGGTAGTTTATTGTTGAGATTTTGTTACTCCAATGGATGGTAGCCTTGTCATTATGGAGAATAGTTCGTTGTTGAGCTTTTGTTAATTAAATGGATGGTAGCCTTGTCATTATGGAAGGTAGTTCATTGTTGAGATTTTGTTACTCCAATGGATGGTAGACTTGTCATTATGCAAGGTAGTTCGTTGTTGATATTTTGTTACTCCAATGGATGGTAGCCTTGCTTTTATGGATGGTAGTTCGTTGTTGAGATTTTGTTACTATAATAAATGTTATCCTCGTCATTACTGAAATTAGTTCGTTGTTGAGATTTTGTTACTCTAATGGATGGTAGCCTTGTCATTATGGAAGGTAGTTCATTGTTATCATTTTGTTACTCCATTGGATGGTAGCCTTGTCATTATGTAAGGTAGTTCGTTATTGAGATTTTGTTACTCTAATGGATGTTATCCTTTTCATTATTGAAAGTAGTTCGTTTTATAGATTTTGTTACTCTAATGGATGGTAGCCTTGTCATTATAGAAGGTATTTCATTGTTGTCATTTTGTTACTCCAATGGATGGTAGCCTTGTCATTATGGAAGGTAGTTCGTTGTTGATAATTTGTTACTCTAATGGATGAAATCCTTGTCATTATGGAAGGTAGTTCTTTGGTGAGATTTTGTTTCTCCAATGGATGGTAGCCTTGTCTTTATGGAAGGTAGTTCGTTGTTGAGATTTTGTTACTCAAATGGATGGTAGCCTTGTCATTATGGAAGGTAGTTCATTGTTGAGATTTTGTTACTCCAATGGATGGTAGACCTGTCATTATGGAAGGTAGTTCGTTGTTGATATTTTGTTACTCCAATGGATGGTAGCCTTGTCATTATGGATGGTAGTTCGTTGTTGAGATTTTGTTACTACATTGGATGGTACCCTTTTCATTACCGAAAGTAGTTCGTTGTTGAGATTTTTTTACTCTAATGGATGGTAGCCTTGTCATTATGGAAGGTAGTTCATTGTTGACATTTTGTTACTCCAATGGATGTAGCCTTGTCATTATGGAAGGTTGTCCGATATTGATAATATTTTACTCTAATGGATGGAATCCTTTTCATTACGGAAGGTAGTTCTTTGTTGAGATTTTGTTTCTCCAATGGATGGTAGCCTTGTCATTATGGAAGGTAGTTCGTTGTTGAGATTTTGTTACTCAAATGGATGGTAGTCTTGTCATTATAGAAGGTTGTTCGTTGTTGAGATTTTGTTACTCCAATGGATGGTAGCCTTGTAATTTTGGAAGGTAGTTTATTGTTGAGATTTTGTTACTCCAATGGATGGTAGCCTTGTCATTATGGAGAATAGTTCGCTGTTGAGATTTTGTTAATCACATGGATGGTAGCCTTGTCATTATGGAAGGTAGTTCATTGTTGAGATTTTGTTACTCCAATGGATGGTAGACTTGTCATTATGCAAGGTAGTTTGTTGTTGATATTTTGTTACTCCAATGGATGGTAGCCTTGTCATTATGGATGGTAGTTTGTTGTTGAGATTTTGTTACTACATTGGATGGTACCCTTTTCATTACCGAAAGTAGTTCGTTGTTGAGATTTTGTTACTCTAATGGATGGTAGCCTTGTGATTATGGAAGGTAGTTCATTGTTGACATTTTGTTACTCCAATGGATGTAGCCTTGTCATTAAGGAAGGTAGTTCGATATTGATAATATTTTACTCTAATGGATGGAATCCTTTTCATTACAGAATGTAGTTCTTTGTTGAGATTTTGTTTCTCCAATGGATGGTAGCCTTGTCATTATGGAAGGTAGTTCGTTGTTGAGATTTTGTTACTCAAATGGATGGTAGTCTTGTCATTATAGAAGGTTGTTCGTTGTTGAGATTTTGTTACTCCAATGGATGGTAACCTTGTAATTTTGGAAGGTAGTTTATTGTTGAGATTTTGTTACTCCAATGGATGGTAGCCTTGTCATTATGGAGAATAGTTCGTTGTTGAGCTTTTGTTAATTAAATGGATGGTAGCCTTGTCATTATGGAAGGTAGTTCATTGTTGAGATTTTGTTACTCCAATGGATGGTAGACTTGTCATTATGCAAGGTAGTTCGTTGTTGATATTTTGTTACTCCAATGGATGGTAGCCTTGCTTTTATGGATGGTAGTTCGTTGTTGAGATTTTGTTACTATAATAAATGTTATCCTCGTCATTACTGAAATTAGTTCGTTGTTGAG
Source organism: Vicia faba (assembly GCA_948472305.1). Taxonomy (NCBI): domain Eukaryota; kingdom Viridiplantae; phylum Streptophyta; class Magnoliopsida; order Fabales; family Fabaceae; genus Vicia; species Vicia faba. The sequence continues at coordinate 562,438,011 of OX451739.1, forward strand.
ATTTTGTTACTCTAATGGATGGTAGCCTTGTCATTATGGAAGGTAGTTCATTGTTATCATTTTGTTACTCCATTGGATGGTAGCCTTGTCATTATGTAAGGTAGTTCGTTGTTGATATTTTGTTACTCTAATGGATGGAATCCTTGTCATTATGGAAGGTAGTTCTTTGTTGAGATTTTGTTACCCAAATGGATGGTAGCCTTGTCATTATGGAAGGTAGTTCGTTGTTGAGATTTTGTTACTCTAATTGATGGTTTCCTTGTCATTATGGAATGTAGTTCATTGTTGAGATTTTGTTTCTCCAATGGATGGTAGCCTTGTCATTATGGAAGGTAGTTCATTGTTGAGATTTTGTTACTCCAATGGTTGGTAGCCTTGTCATTATGGAAGGTAGTTCATTGTTGAGATTTTGTTTCTCCAATGGATCGTAGCCGTTTCATTACCAAAAGTAGTTCGTTGTTGAGATTTTGTTACTCTAATTGATGTGAGCCTTGTTATTATGGAAGGTAGTTCATTGTTGAGATTTTGTTATTTCAATGGATGGTAGCCTTGCCATTATGGAAGGTAGTTCGTTATTGATATTTTGTTACTCTAATTGATGGAATCCTTTTCATTACGGAAGGTAGTTCATTGTTGAGATTTTGTTTCTCCAATGGATCGTAGCCGTTTCATTACCAAAAGTAGTTCGTTGTTGAGATTTTGTTACTCTAATTGATGGTAGCCTTGTTATTATGGAAGTTAGTTCGTTGTTGAGATTTTGTTACTCCAATGGATGGTAGCCTTGTCATTATAGAAGTTAGTTCATTGTTGAGATTTTGTTACTCTAATGGATGGTAGCCTTGTAATTATGGAAGGTAGTTTATTGTTGAGATTTTGTTACTCCAATGGATGGTAGCCTTATCATTATGCAAAGTAATGTGTTGTTGATATTTTGTTACTTTAATGGATGGTAGCCTTGTCTTTATGAAAGGTAGTTCGTTGTTGAGAGTTTGTTACTCTAATGGATGTTATCCTTTTCATTACTGAAAGTAGTTCGTTCTATAGGTTTTGTTACTCTAATGGATGGTAGCCTTGTCATTATGGAAGGTAGTTCATTGTTGTCATTTTGTTACTCCAATGGATGGTAGCCTTGTCATTATGGAAGGTAGTTCGGTGTTGATATTTTGTTACTCTAATGAATGGAATCCTTGTCATTACGGAAGGTAGTTCTTTGGTGAGATTTTGTTTCTCCAATGGATGGTAGCCTTGTCTTTATGGAAGGTAGTTCGTTGTTGAGATTTTGTTACTCAAATGGATGGTAGCCTTGTCATTATGGAAGGTAGTTCATTGTTGAGATTTTGTTACTCCAATGGATGGTAGACTTGTCATTACGAAATGTAGTTTGTTGTTGATATTTTGTTACTCCAATGGATGGTAGCCTCGTCATTATGGATGGTAGTTCGTTGTTGAGATTTTGTTACTACATTGGATGGTACCCTTTTCATTACCGAAAGTAGTTCGTTGTTGAGATTTTTTTACTCTAATGGATGGTAGCCTTGTCATTATGGAAGGTAGTTCATTGTTGACATTTTGTTACTCCAATGGATGTAGCCTTGTCATTATGGAAGGTTGTCCGATATTGATAATATTTTACTCTAATGGATGGAATCCTTTTCATTACGGAAGGTAGTTCTTTGTTGAGATTTTGTTTCTCCAATGGATGGTAGCCTTGTCATTATGGAAGGTAGTTCGTTGTTGAGATTTTGTTACTCAAATGGATGGTAGTCTTGTCATTATAGAAGGTTGTTCGTTGTTGAGATTTTGTTACTCCAATGGATGGTAGCCTTGTAATTTTGGAAGGTAGTTTATTGTTGAGATTTTGTTACTCCAATGGATGGTAGCCTTGTCATTATGGAGAATAGTTCGCTGTTGAGATTTTGTTAATCACATGGATGGTAGCCTTGTCATTATGGAAGGTAGTTCATTGTTGAGATTTTGTTACTCCAATGGATGGTAGACTTGTCATTATGCAAGGTAGTTTGTTGTTGATATTTTGTTACTCCAATGGATGGTAGCCTTGTCATTATGGATGGTAGTTTGTTGTTGAGATTTTGTTACTACATTGGATGGTACCCTTTTCATTACCAAAAGTAGTTCGTTGTTGAGATTTTGTTACTCTAATGGATGGTAGCCTTGTGATTATGGAAGGTAGTTCATTGTTGACATTTTGTTACTCCAATGGATGTAGCCTTGTCATTAAGGAAGGTAGTTCGATATTGATAATATTTTACTCTAATGGATGGAATCCTTTTCATTACAGAATGTAGTTCTTTGTTGAGATTTTGTTTCTCCAATGGATGGTAGCCTTGTCATTATGGAAGGTAGTTCGTTGTTGAGATTTTGTTACTCAAATGGATGGTAGTCTTGTCATTATAGAAGGTTGTTCGTTGTTGAGATTTTGTTACTCCAATGGATGGTAACCTTGTAATTTTGGAAGGTAGTTTATTGTTGAGATTTTGTTACTCCAATGGATGGTAGCCTTGTCATTATGGAGAATAGTTTGTTGTTGAGCTTTTGTTAATTAAATGGATGGTAGCCTTGTCATTATGGAAGGTAGTTCATTGTTGAGATTTTGTTACTCCAATGGATGGTAGACTTGTCATTATGCAAGGTAGTTCGTTGTTGATATTTTGTTACTCCAATGGATGGTAGCCTTGCTTTTATGGATGGTAGTTCGTTGTTGAGATTTTGTTACTATAATAAATGTTATCCTCGTCATTACTGAAATTAGTTCGTTGTTGAGATTTTGTTACTCTAATGGATGGTAGCCTTGTCATTATGGAAGGTAGTTCATTGTTATCATTTAGTTACTCCATTGGATGGTAGCCTTGTCATTATGTAAGGTAGTTCGTTGTTGATATTTTGTTACTCTAATGGATGGAATCCTTGTCATTATGGAAGGTAGTTCTTTGTTGAGATTTTGTTACCCAAATGGATGGTAGCCTTGTCATTATGGAAGGTAGTTCGTTGTTGAGATTTTGTTACTCTAATTGATGGTTTCCTTGTCATTATGGAATGTAGTTCATTGTTGAGATTTTGTTTCTCCAATGGATGGTAGCCTTGTCATTATGGAAGGTAGTTCATTGTTGAGATTTTGTTACTCCAATGGTTGGTAGCCTTGTCATTATGGAAGGTAGTTCATTGTTAAGATTTTGTTTCTCCAATGGATCGTAGCCGTTTCATTACCAAAAGTAGTTCGTTGTTGAGATTTTGTTACTCTAATTGATGTGAGCCTTGTTATTATGGAAGGTAGTTCATTGTTGAGATTTTGTTATTTCAATGGATGGTAGCCTTGCCATTATGGAAGGTAGTTCGTTATTGATATTTTGTTACTCTAATTGATGGAATCCTTTTCATTACGGAAGGTAGTTCATTGTTGAGATTTTGTTTCTCCAATGGATCGTAGCCGTTTCATTACCAAAAGTAGTTCGTTGTTGAGATTTTGTTACTCTAATTGATGGTAGCCTTGTTATTATGGAAGTTAGTTCGTTGTTGAGATTTTGTTACTCCAATGGATGGTAGCCTTGTCATTATAGAAGTTAGTTCATTGTTGAGATTTTGTTACTCTAATGGATGGTAGCCTTGTAATTATGGAAGGTAGTTTATTGTTGAGATTTTGTTACTCCAATGGATGGTAGCCTTATCATTATGCAATGTAATGTGTTGTTGATATTTTGTTACTTTAATGGATGGTAGCCTTGTCATTATAGAAGTTAGTTCATTGTTGAGATTTTGTTACTCTAATGGATGGTAGCCTTGTAATTATGGAAGGTTGTTTATTGTTGAGATTTTGTTACTCCTATGGATGGTAGCCTTATCATTATGCAAAGTAATGTGTTGTTGATATTTTGTTACTTTAATGGATGGTAGCCTTGTCTTTATGAAAGGTAGTTCGTTGTTGAGAGTTTGTTACTCTAATGGATGTTATCCTTTTCATTACTGAAAGTAGTTCGTTCTATAGGTTTTGTTACTCTAATGGATGGTAGCCTTGTCATTATGGAAGGTAGTTCATTGTTGTCATTTTGTTACTCCAATGGATGGTAGCCTTGTCATTATGGAAGGTAGTTCGGTGTTGATATTTTGTTACTCTAATGAATGGAATCCTTGTCATTACGGAAGGTAGTTCTTTGGTGAGATTTTGTTTCTCCAATGGATGGTAGCCTTGTCTTTATGGAAGGTAGTTCGTTGTTGAGATTTTGTTACTCAAATGGATGGTAGCCTTGTCATTATGGAAGGTAGTTCATTGTTGAGATTTTGTTACTCCAATGGATGGTAGACTTGTCATTACGAAATGTAGTTTGTTGTTGAGATTTTGTTACTCCAATGGATGGTAGCCTTGTCATTATGGATGGTGGTTCGTTGTTGAGATTTTGTTACTAAATTGGATGGTACCCTTTTCATTACCGAAAGTAGTTCGTTGTTGAGATTTTGTTTCTCTAATGGATGGTATCCTTTTCATTACGGAAGGTAGTTCTTAGTTGAGATTTTGTTTCTCCAATGGATGGTAGCCTTGTCATTATGGAAGGAAGTTCGTTGTTGAGATTTTGTTACTCAAATGAATGGTAGCCTTGTCTTTATAGAAGGTAGTTCGTTGTTTAGATTTTGTTACTCTAATGGAATGTAGCCTTGTAATTATGGAAGGTAGTTTATTGTTGAGATTTTGTTACTCCAATGGATGGTAGCCTTGTCATTATGGAGAATAGTTTGTTGTTGAGCTTTTGTTACTCAAATTGATGGTAGAAGGTCATTATGAAAGGTAGTTCATTGTTGAGATTTTGTTACTCCAATGGATGGTAGACTTGTCATTGTGCAAGGTAGTTCGTTGTTGATATTTTGTTACTCCAATGGATGGTAGCCTTGTCTTTATGGATGGTTGTTCGTTGTTGAGATTTTGTTACTATAATGGATGTTATCCTCGTCATTACTCAAAGTAGTTCATTGTTGAGATTTTGTTACTCTAACAGATGGTAGCCTTGTCATTATGGAAGGTAGTTCATTGTTGTCATTTTGTTACTCTAATGGATGGTAGCCTTGTCATTATGGAAGTTAGTTCATTGTTGACATTTTGTTACTCCAATGGATAGTAGCCTTGTCATTATGGAAGGTAGTTCGTTATTGATATTTTGTTATTCTAATTGATGGAATCCTTTTCATTACGGAAGGTAGTTTATTGTTGAGATTTTTTTCTCTAATGGATCGTAGCCGTTTCATTACCAAAAGTAGTTCGTTGTTGAGATTTTGTTACTCTAATTGATGGTAGCCTTGTTATTATGGAAGGTAGTTCATTGTTGACATTTTGTTACTCCAATGGATGATAGCCTTGTCATTATAGAAGGTAGTTCGTTATTGATATTTTGTTACTCTAATTGATGGAATCCTTTTCATTACGGAAGGTAGTTCATTGTTGAGATTTTGTTTCTCCAATGGATCGTAGTCGTTTCATTACCCAAAGTAGTTCGTTGTTGAGATTTTGTTACTCTAATTGATGGTAGCCTTGTTATTATGGAAGGTAGTTCATTGTCAAGATTTTGTTACTCCAATGGATGGTAGCCTTCTCATTATGGAAGGTAGTTCATTATTGATATTTTGTTACTCTAATTGATGGAATCCTTTTCATTAGGGAAGGTAGTTCATTATTGAGATTTTGTTTCTCCAATGGATCGTAGCCGTTTCATTACCAAAAGTAGTTCGTTGTTGAGATTTTGTTACTCTAATTGATGGGAGCCTTGTTATTATGGAAGGTAGTTCATTGTTGAGATTTTGTTACTCCAATGGATGCTAGCCTTGTCATTATGGAAGGTAGTTCGTTATTGATATTTTGTTACTCTAATTGATGGAATCCTTTTCATTACGGAAGGTAGTTCATTGTTGAGATTTTGTTTCTCCAATGGATCGTAGCCGTTTCATTACCAAAAGTAGTTCGTTGTTGAGATTTTGTTACTGTAATTGATGGTAGCCTTGTTATTATGGAAGTTAGTTCGTTGTTGAGATTTTGTTACTCCAATGGATGGTAGCCTTGTCATTATAGAAGTTAGTTCATTGTTGAGATTTTGTTACTCTAATGGATGGTAGCCTTGTAATTACGGAAGGTAGTTTATTGTTGAGATTTTGTTACTCCAATGGATGGTAGCCTTGTCATTATGCAAAGTAATTTGTTGTTGATATTTTGTTACTTTAATGGATGGTAGCCTTGTCTTTATGAAAGGTAGTTCGTTGTTGAGAGTTTGTTACTCTAATGGATGTTATCCTTTTCATTACTGAAAGTAGTTTGTTCTATAGATTTTGTTACTCTAATGGATGGTAGCCTTGTCATTATGGAAGGTAGTTCATTGTTGTCATTTTGTTACTCCAATGGATGGTAGCCTTGTCATTATGGAAGGTAGTTCATTGTTGAAATTTTGTTACTCTAATGAATGGAATCCTTGTCATTACGGAAGGTAGTTCTTTGGTGAGATTTTGTTTCTCCAATGGATGGTTGATAACAAAATTTTATATAGTATATTTGATTTAATTTTCATAGGTAATGTTAGTATTTTTATTTAATTATTTCATTTTATTTCCATATTACGTCGGTATTTCTATTGTTTCAGGTATTTTATTTTAATTAGACAAATTGAGCAAAGTGAGGGAATTGAGAGAGTTATTGGACTAAGTATGCAAGAAATGAAGAAAAGGGGTGTGCAAAGCAATAATGATGGATCAAAAGGTCTATTATCTCCAAACTGGGCCCAAACGAATTCAGACCCACGTAAGCAAGAGAACCCTAAAAATACATGCAAGAGTGAGACGCACGTCTCAACTCTTCTCCTACAATTGAGGCGCCCGTCTCGGACTTTCCCCTTAGTGGGAGGCGCCCGTCTCAACGTGGTCAATTGAGGACGTGGTCAATTGAGGCGCCCGTCTCAACGTGGGCAAGTTAAAACGAGAATTTGAAGGATAAGTGGTACAAAAAATATCTCAAGAGGTGGTTACGTTCGACGACTATAAAAGGACATCAGGAAATCAAAATTCGGACCGTTTTTGCTTAGATTATTTTTCCAGTTTCAAAATTTTTACTTCCATCGCATTACTAGTTTCCATTGTAATTCAATTTCCAGTAGTTATTTTCCAGCCGGCTCCTTTTCCTTTTCGAATACTTAGATTTTATTTCCGTTGAAGAACCGGGATTCTGTACGAATTGATTCAAGCTTCAAGGATTATTTCCAGCATTTATTTAATTCAAGTTCCTTATTTACATCGCTTTAATTAATTATTTGTATGATAGATATTTATTTAGTCATGAATTTATTTATGAATGTTAATTCCTTCAATGTATCCATGTCTGCTTTTATGAGTATGTCTGGCTAAATTGTTTAAATATCGGTATGTAACGAGTTAATTTGAATGGATCCGGAAGAAACAGGCTTGATTATATTTTATAAAATAAACACTTTTTCTGATTTAGTTATCTAGTTTATTTTGTTAAAAAGGTTTAGAAACCAACAGAGCGACAGTTTGAGGTTAATAAACCGACTAAGATTAGAAACCAATAGAGCGACAGTTTAAGGTTTAGAATCAGATAGTAGATACTAGGTATTGTTTTTAAAGACTACGACAGCGTTTTAAAACCAATTAAACTTTATTTATTTTCAAAAAGTAATTTTAAAATCAATGGGATAGCGAAAGCATACATCAGAGTTTAAAATTATAATTTACTTCAATAGAGTGAAAGTTTGAGAATAGATTTTTGAATAAATACTTTTTGCTGAAAAAGATATTATTATCATTTTTTAAAATAAGCCAATGGAAAGCCGGATCCTTTAAATGTTAACGAAGTACATACCGATATTCGCTTTATTATTATTTCAATTAGAATTAAGTTTTATTACCCAAAAATTCCCCTAATCAATTATTCGATAGCTATAGCTTTACACAGTAGTTTAGGTTACGTTAGTTCGATTTATAGTCCCTTAGGTTCGATATCTTTTAAAACTACGCGATAGGGCTGTATACTTGCAGTCTCCCGATTAATTTAGACGATAAAGTCGCGATCAATGGTAGCCTTGTCTTTATGGAAGGTAGTTCGTTGTTAAGATTTTGTTACTCAAATGGATGGTAGCCTTGTCATTATGGAAGGTAGTTTATTGTTGAGATTTTGTTACTCCAATGGATGGTAGCCTTGTCATTATGCAAAGTAATTTGTTGTTGATATTTTGTTACTTTAATGGATGGTAGCCTTGTCTTTATGAAAGGTAGTTCGTTGTTGAGAGTTTGTTACTCTAATGGATGTTATCCTTTTCATTACTGAAAGTAGTTTGTTCTATAGATTTTGTTACTCTAATGGATGGTAGCCTTGTCATTATGGAAGGTAGTTCATTGTTGTCATTTTGTTACTCCAATGGATGGTAGCCTTGTCATTATGGAAGGTAGTTCATTGTTGATATTTTGTTACTCTAATGAATGGAATCCTTGTCATTACGGAAGGTAGTTCTTTGGTGAGATTTTGTTTCTCCAATGGATGGTTGATAACAAAATTTTATATAGTATATTTGATTTAATTTTCATAGGTAATGTTAGTATTTTTATTTAATTATTTCATTTTATTTCCATATTACGTCGGTATTTCTATTGTTTCAGGTATTTTATTTTAATTAGACAAATTGAGCAAAGTGAGGGAATTGAGAGAGTTATTGGACTAAGTATGCAAGAAATGAAGAAAAGGGGTGTGCAAAGCAATAATGATGGATCAAAAGGTCTATTATCTCCAAACTGGGCCCAAACAAATTTAGACCCACGTAAGCAAGAGAACCCTAAAAGCACATGCAAGAGTGAGACGCACGTCTCAACTCTTCTCCTACAATTGAGGCGCCCGTCTCGGACTTTCCCCTTAGTGGGAGGCGCCCGTCTCAACGTGGTCAATTGAGGACGTGGTCAATTGAGGCGCCCGTCTCAACGTGGGCAAGTTAAAACGAGAATTTGAAGGATAAGTGGTACAAAAAATATCTCAAGAGGTGGTTACGTTCGACGACTATAAAAGGACATCAGGAAATCAAAATTCGGACCGTTTTTGCATAGATTATTTTTCCAGTTTCAAAATTTTTACTTCCATCGCATTACTAGTTTCCATTGTAATTCAATTTCCAGTAGTTATTTTCCAGCCGACTCCTTTTCCTTTTCGAATACTTAGATTTTATTTCCGTTGAAGAACCGGGATTCTGTACGAATTGATTCAAGCTTCAAGGATTATTTCCAGCATTTATTTAATTCAAGTTCCTTATTTACATCGCTTTAATTAATTATTTGTATGAGAGATATTTATTTAGTCATGAATTTATTTATGAATGTTAATTCCTTCAATGTATCCATGTCTGCTTTTATGAGTATGTCTGGCTAAATTGTTTAAATATCGGTATGTAACGAGTTAATTTGAATGGATCCGGAAGAAACAGGCTTGATTATATTTTATAAAATAAACACTTTTTCTGATTTAGTTATCTAGTTTATTTTGTTAAAAAGGTTTAGAAACCAACAGAGCGACAGTTTGAGGTTAATAAACCGACTAAGATTAGAAACCAATAGAGCGACAGTTTAAGGTTTAGAATCAGATAGTAGATACTAGGTATTGTTTTTAAAGACTGCGACAGCGTTTTAAAACCAATTAAACTTTATTTATTTTCAAAAAGTAATTTTAAAATCAATGGGATAGCGAAAGCATACATCAGAGTTTAAAATTATAATTTACTTCAATAGAGTGAAAGTTTGAGAATAGATTTTTGAATAAATACTTTTTGCTGAAAAAGATATTATTATCATTTTTTAAAATAAGCCAATGGAAAGCCGGATCCTTTAAATGTTAACGAAGTACATACCGATATTCGCTTTATTATTATTTCAATTAGAATTAAGTTTTATTACCCAAAAATTCCCCTAATCAATTATTCGATAGCTATAGCTTTACACAGTAGTTTAGGTTACGTTAGTTCGATTTATAGTCCCTTAGGTTCGATATCTTTTAAAACTACGCGATAGGGCTGTATACTTGCAGTCTCCCGATTAATTTAGACGATAAAGTCGCGATCAATGGTAGCCTTGTCTTTATGGAAGGTAGTTTGTTGTTAAGATTTTGTTACTCAAATGGATGGTAGCCTTGTCATTATGGAAGGTAGTTTATTGTTGAGATTTTGTTACTCCAATGGATGGTAGCCTTGTCATTATGCAAAGTAATTTGTTGTTGATATTTTGTTACTTTAATGGATGGTAGCCTTGTCTTTATGAAAGGTAGTTCGTTGTTGAGAGTTTGTTACTCTAATGGATGTTATCCTTTTCATTACTGAAAGTAGTTTGTTCTATAGATTTTGTTACTCTAATGGATGGTAGCCTTGTCATTATGGAAGGTAGTTCATTGTTGTCATTTTGTTACTCCAATGGATGGTAGCCTTGTCATTATGGAAGGTAGTTCATTGTTGATATTTTGTTACTCTAATGAATGGAATCCTTGTCATTACGGAAGGTAGTTCTTTGGTGAGATTTTGTTTCTCCAATGGATGGTTGATAACAAAATTTTATATAGTATATTTGATTTAATTTTCATAGGTAATGTTAGTATTTTTATTTAATTATTTCATTTTATTTCCATATTACGTCGGTATTTCTATTGTTTCAGGTATTTTATTTTAATTAGACAAATTGAGCAAAGTGAGGGAATTGAGAGAGTTATTGGACTAAGTATGCAAGAAATGAAGAAAAGGGGTGTGCAAAGCAATAATGATGGATCAAAAGGTCTATTATCTCCAAACTGGGCCCAAACAAATTTAGACCCACGTAAGCAAGAGAACCCTAAAAGCACATGCAAGAGTGAGACGCACGTCTCAACTCTTCTCCTACAATTGAGGCGCCCGTCTCGGACTTTCCCCTTAGTGGGAGGCGCCCGTCTCAACGTGGTCAATTGAGGACGTGGTCAATTGAGGCGCCCGTCTCAACGTGGGCAAGTTAAAACGAGAATTTGAAGGATAAGTGGTACAAAAAATATCTCAAGAGGTGGTTACGTTCGACGACTATAAAAGGACATCAGGAAATCAAAATTCGGACCGTTTTTGCTTAGATTATTTTTCCAGTTTCAAATTTTTTACTTCCATCGCATTACTAGTTTCCATTGTAATTCAATTTCCAGTAGTTATTTTCCAGCCGACTCCTTTTCCTTTTCGAATACTTAGATTTTATTTCCGTTGAAGAACCGGGATTCTGTACGAATTGATTCAAGCTTCAAGGATTATTTCCAGCATTTATTTAATTCAAGTTCCTTATTTACATCGCTTTAATTAATTATTTGTATGAGAGATATTTATTTAGTCATGAATTTATTTATGAATGTTAATTCCTTCAATGTATCCATGTCTGCTTTTATGAGTATGTCTGGCTAAATTGTTTAAATATCGGTATGTAACGAGTTAATTTGAATGGATCCGGAAGACACAGGCTTGATTATATTTTATAAAATAAACACTTTTTCTGATTTAGTTATCTAGTTTATTTTGTTAAAAAGGTTTAGAAACCAACAGAGCGACAGTTTGAGGTTAATAAACCGACTAAGATTAGAAACCAATAGAGCGACAGTTTAAGGTTTAGAATCAGATAGTAGATACTAGGTATTGTTTTTAAAGACTGCGACAGCGTTTTAAAACACATTAAACTTTATTTATTTTCAAAAAGTAATTTTAAAATCAATGGGATAGCGAAATCATACATCAGAGTTTAAAATTATAATTTACTTCAATAGAGTGAAAGTTTGAGAATAGATTTTTGAATAAATACTTTTTGCTGAAAAAGATATTATTATCATTTTTTAAAATAAGCCAATGGAAAGCCGGATCCTTTAAATGTTAACGAAGTACATACCGATATTCGCTTTATTATTATTTCAATTAGAATTAAGTTTTATTACCCAAAAATTCCCCTAATCAATTATTCGATAGCTATAGCTTTACACAGTAGTTTAGGTTACGTTAGTTCGATTTATAGTCCCTTAGGTTCGATATCTTTTAAAACTACGCGATAGGGCTGTATACTTGCAGTCTCCTGATTAATTTAGACGATAAAGTCGCGATCAATGGTAGCCTTGTCTTTATGGAAGGTAGTTCGTTGTTAAGATTTTGTTACTCAAATGGATGGTAGCCTTGTCATTATGGAAGGTAGTTTATTGTTGAGATTTTGTTACTCCAATGGATGGTAGCCTTGTCATTATGCAAAGTAATTTGTTGTTGATATTTTGTTACTTTAATGGATGGTAGCCTTGTCTTTATGAAAGGTAGTTCGTTGTTGAGAGTTTGTTACTCTAATGGATGTTATCCTTTTCATTACTGAAAGTAGTTTGTTCTATAGATTTTGTTACTCTAATGGATGGTAGCCTTGTCATTATGGAAGGTAGTTCATTGTTGTCATTTTGTTACTCCAATGGATGGTAGCCTTGTCATTATGGAAGGTAGTTCATTGTTGATATTTTGTTACTCTAATGAATGGAATCCTTGTCATTACGGAAGGTAGTTCTTTGGTGAGATTTTGTTTCTCCAATGGATGGTTGATAACAAAATTTTATATAGTATATTTGATTTAATTTTCATAGGTAATGTTAGTATTTTTATTTAATTATTTCATTTTATTTCCATATTACGTCGGTATTTCTATTGTTTCAGGTATTTTATTTTAATTAGACAAATTGAGCAAAGTGAGGGAATTGAGAGAGTTATTGGACTAAGTATGCAAGAAATGAAGAAAAGGGGTGTGCAAAGCAATAATGATGGATCAAAAGGTCTATTATCTCCAAACTGGGCCCAAACGAATTCAGACCCACGTAAGCAAGAGAACCCTAAAAGCACATGCAAGAGTGAGACGCACGTCTCAACTCTTCTCCTACAATTGAGGCGCCCGTCTCGGACTTTCCCCTTAGTGGGAGGCGCCCGTCTCAACGTGGTCAATTGAGGACGTGGTCAATTGAGGCGCCCGTCTCAACGTGGGCAAGTTAAAACGAGAATTTGAAGGATAAGTGGTACAAAAAATATCTCAAGAGGTGGTTACGTTCGACGACTATAAAAGGACATCAGGAAATCAAAATTCGGACCGTTTTTGCTTAGATTATTTTTCCAGTTTCAAAATTTTTACTTCCATCGGATTACTAGTTTCCATTGTAATTCAATTTCCAGTAGTTATTTTCTAGCCGGCTCCTTTTCCTTTTCGAATACTTAGATTTTATTTCCGTTGAAGAACCGGGATTCTGTACGAATTGATTCAAGCTTCAAGGATTATTTCCAGCATTTATTTAATTCAAGTTCCTTATTTACATCGCTTTAATTAATTATTTGTATGAGAGATATTTATTTAGTCATGAATTTATTTATGAATGTTAATTCCTTCAATGTATCCATGTCTGCTTTTATGAGTATGTCTGGCTAAATTGTTTAAATATCGGTATGTAACGAGTTAATTTGAATGGATCCGGAAGAAACAGGCTTGATTATATTTTATAAAATAAACACTTTTTCTGATTTAGTTATCTAGTTTATTTTGTTAAAAAGGTTTAGAAACCAACAGAGCGACAGTTTGAGGTTAATAAACCGACTAAGATTAGAAACCAATAGAGCGACAGTTTAAGGTTTAGAATCAGATAGTAGATACTAGGTATTGTTTTTAAAGACTGCGACAGCGTTTTAAAACCAATTAAACTTTATTTATTTTCAAAAAGTAATTTTAAAATCAATGGGATAGCGAAAGCATACATCAGAGTTTAAAATTATAATTTACTTCAATAGAGTGAAAGTTTGAGAATAGATTTTTGAATAAATACTTTTTGCTGAAAAAGATATTATTATCATTTTTTAAAATAAGCCAATGGAAAGCCGGATCCTTTAAATGTTAACGAAGTACATACCGATATTCGCTTTATTATTATTTCAATTAGAATTAAGTTTTATTACCCAAAAATTCCCCTAATCAATTATTCGATAGCTATAGCTTTACACAGTAGTTTAGGTTACGTTAGTTCGATTTATAGTCCCTTAGGTTCGATATCTTTTAAAACTACGCGATAGGGCTGTATACTTGCAGTCTCCCGATTAATTTAGACGATAAAGTCGCGATCAATGGTAGCCTTGTCTTTATGGAAGGTAGTTCGTTGTTAAGATTTTGTTACTCAAATGGATGGTAGCCTTGTCATTATGGAAGGTAGTTCATTGTTGAGATTTTGTTACTCCAATGGATGGTAGACTTGTCATTAGGAAATGTAGTTCGTTGTTGAGATTTTGTTACTCCAATGGATGGTAGCCTTGTCATTATGGATGGTAGTTTGTTGTTGAGATTTTGTTACTAAATTGGATGGTACCCTTTTCATTACCGAAAGTAGTTCGTTGTTGAGATTTTGTTTCTCTAATGGATGGTATCCTTGTCATTATGGAAGGGAGTCCATTGTTGACATTTTGTTACTCCAATGGATGTAGCCTTGTCATTATGGAAGGTAGTTCGATATTAATAATATTTTACTCTAATGGATGGAATCCTTTTCATTACGGAAGGTAGTTCTTTGTTGAGATTTTGTTTCTCCAATGGATGGTAGCCTTGTAATTATGGAAGGTAGTTCCTTGTTGAGATTTTGTTACTCAAATGGATGGTAGCCTTGTCATTATAGAAGGTAGTTCGTTGTTGAGATTTTGTTACTCTAATTGATGGAATCCTTTTCATTACGGAAGGTAGTTCATTGTTGAGATTTTGTTTCTCCAATGGATCGAAGCCGTTTCATTACCAAAATTAGTTTGTTGTTGAGATTTTGTTACTCTAATTGATGGTATCCTTGTTATTATGGAAGGTAGTTCATTGTTGAGATTTTTTTATTTCAATGGATGGTAGCCTTGTCATTATGGAAGGTAGGTCGTTATTGATATTTTGTTACTCTAATTGATGGAATCCTTTTCATTACGGAAGGTAGTTCATTGTTGAGATTTTGTTTCTCCAATGGATCATAGCCGTTTCATTACCAAAAGTAGTTCGTTATTGAGATTTTGTTACTCTAATTGATGGTAGCCTTGTTATTATGGAAGGTAGTTCATTATTGAGATTTTGTTACTCCAATGGATGGTAGCCTTGTCATTATGGAAGGTAGTTCGTTATTGATATTTTGTTACTCTAATTGATGGAATCCTTTTCATTAGGGAAGGTAGTTCATTATTGAGATTTTGTTTCTCCAATGGATCGTAGCCGTTTCATTACCAAAATTAGTTCGTTGTTGATATTTTGTTACTCTAATTGATGGGAGCCTTGTTATTATGGAAGGTAGTTCATTGTTGAGATTTTGTTACTCCAATGGATGGTAGCCTTGTCATTATGGAAGGTAGTTCGTTATTGATATTTTGTTACTCTAATTGATGGAATCCTTTTCATTACGGAAGGTAGTTCATTGTTGAGATTTTGTTTCTCCAATGGATCGTAGCCGTTTCATTACCAAAAGTAGTTCGTTGTTGAGATTTTGTTACTCTAATTGATGGTAGCCTTGTTATTATGGAAGGTAGTTCATTGTTGAGATTTTGTTACTCCAATGGATGGTAGCCTTGTCATTATGCAAAATAATTCATTGTTGATATTTTGTTACTTTAATGGATGGTAGCCTTGTCTTTATGATAGGTAGTTCGTTGTTGAGATTTTGTTATTCTAATGGATGTTATCCTTTTCATTACTGAAAGTAGTTCGTTCTATAGATTTTGTTACTCTAATGGATGGTAGCCTTGTCATTATGGAAGGTAGTTCATTTTTGTCATTTTGTTACTCCAATGGATGGTAGCCTTGTCATTATGGAAGGTAGTTCATTGTTGACATTTTGTTACTATAACGGATGTAGCCTTGTCATTATGGAAGGTAGATCGATATTGATAATATTTTACTCTAATGGATGGAATCCTTTTCATTACGGAAGGTAGTTCTTTGTTGAGATTTTGTTACTCTAATTGATGGTTTCCTTGTCATTACGGAAGGTAGTTTGTTGTTGAGATTTTGTTTCTCCAATGGATGGTAGCCTTGTCATTATGGGAGGTAGTTTGTTGTTGAGATTTTGTTACTCCAATGGTTGGTAGCCTTGTCATTATGGAAGGTAGTTCGTTGATGAGATTTTGTTACTCCAATGGATGGTAGACTTGTCATTATGGAAGGTAGTTCATTGTTGAGATTTTGTTTCTCCAATGGATCGTAGTCGTTTCATTACCAAAAGTAGTTCGTTGTTGAGATTTTGTTACTCTAATTGATGGTAGCCTTGTTATTGTGGAAGGTAGTTCATTGTTGACATTTTGTTACTCAAATGGTTGGTAGCCTTGTCTTTATGGAAGGTAGTTCGTTGTTGAGATTTTGTTACTCCAATGGATGGTAGACTTGTCATTACGAAATGTAGTTCGTTGTTGAGATTTTGTTACTCCAATGGATGGTAGCCTTGTCATTATGGATGGTAGTTCGTTGTTGAGATTTTGTTACTAAATTGGATGGTACCCTTTTCATTACCGAAAGTAGTTCGTTGTTGAGATTTTGTTTCTCTAATGGATGGTATCCTTGTCATTATGGAAGGTAGTCCATTGTTGACATTTTGTTACTCCAATGGATGTAGCCTTGTCATTATGGAAGGTAGTTCGATATTAATAATATTTTACTCTAATGGATGGAATCCTTTTCATTACGGAAGGTAGTTCTTTGCCTAGATTTTGTTTCTCCAATGGATGGTAGCCTTGTAATTATGGAAGGTAGTTTATTGTTGTGATTTTGTTACTCCAATGGATGGTAGCCTTTTCATTATGGAGAATAGTTCGTTGTTGAGATTTTGTTACTCTAATTGATGGAATCCTTTTCATTACGGAAGGTAGTTCATTGTTGAGATTTTGTTTCTCCAATGGATCGAAGCCGTTTCATTACCAAAATTAGTTCGTTGTTGAGATTTTGTTACTCTAATTGATGGTATCCTTGTTATTATGGAAGGTAGTTCATTGTTGAGATTTTTTTATTCCAATGGATGGTAGACTTGTCATTATGGAAGGTAGGTCATTATTGATATTTTGTTACTCTAATTGATGGAATCCTTTTCATTACGGAAGCTAGTTCATTGTTGAGATTTTGTTTCTCCAATGGAATATAGCCGTTTCATTACCAATAGTAGTTCGTTATTGACATTTTGTTACTCTAATTGATGGAAGCCTTGTTATTATGGAAGGTAGTTCATTATTGAGATTTTGTTACTCCAATGGATGGTAGCCTTGTCATTATGGAAGGTAGTTCGTTATTGATATTTTGTTACTCTAATTGATGGAATCCTTTTCATTAGGGAAGGTAGTTCATTATTGAGATTTTGTTTCTCCAATGGATCTTAGCCGTTTCATTACCAAAAGTAGTTCGTTGTTGAGATTTTGTTACTCTAATTGATGGGAGCCTTGTTATAATGGAAGGTAGTTCATTGTTGAGATTTTGTTACTCCAATGGATGGTAGCCTTGTCATTATGGAAGGTAGTTCGTTATTGATATTTTGTTACTCTAATTGATGGAATCCTTTTCATTACGGAAGGTAGTTCATTGTTGAGATTTTGTTTCTCCAATGGATCGTAGCCGTTTCATTACCAAAAGTAGTTCGTTGTTGAGATTTTGTGACTCTAATTGATGGTAGCCTTGTTATTATGGAAGGTAGTTCATTGTTGAGATTTTGTTACTCCAATGGATGGTAGCCTTGTCATTATGCAAAATAATTCATTGTTGATATTTTGTTACTTTAATGGATGGTAGCCTTCTCTTTATGATAGGTAGTTCGTTGTTGAGATTTTGTTATTCTAATGGATGTTATCCTTTTCATTACTGAAAGTAGTTCGTTCTATAGATTTTGTTACTCTAATGGATGGTAGCCTTGTCATTATGGAAGGTAGTTCATTTTTGTCATTTTGTTACTCCAATGGATGGTAGCCTTGTCATTATGGAAGGTAGTTCATTATTGACATTTTGTTACTACAATGAATGTAGCTTTGTCATTATGGAAGGTAGTTCGATATTGATAATATTTTACTCTAATGGATGGAATCCTTTTCATTACGGAAGGTAGTTCTTTGTTGAGATTTTGTTACTCTATTTGATGGTTTCCTTGTCATTACGAAAGGTAGTTTGTTGTTGAGATTTTGTTTCTCCAATGGATGGTAGCCTTGTCATTATGGAAGGTAGTTCGTTGTTGAGATTTTGTTACTCCAATGGTTGGTAGCCTTGTCATTATGGAAGGTAGTTCGTTGATGAGATTTTGTTACTCCAATGGATGGTAGACTTGTCATTATGGAAGGTAGTTCATTGTTGAGATTTTGTTTCTCCAATGGATCGTAGTCGTTTCATTACCAAAAGTAGTTCGTTGTTGAGATTTTGTTACTCTAATTGATGGTAGCCTTGTTATTATGGAAGGTAGTTCATTGTTGACATTTTGTTACTCCAATGGTTGGTAGCCTTGTCTTTATGGAAGGTAGTTCGTTGTTGAGATTTTGTTACTCCAATGGATGGTAGACATGTCATTACGAAATGTAGTTCGTTGTTGAGATTTTATTACTCCAATGGATTGTAGGCGTTTCATTACCAAAAGTAGTTCGTTGTTGAGATTTTGTTACTCTAATGGATGGTAGCCTTGTCATTATGGAAGGTAGTTCATTGTTGTCATTTTGTTACTCCTATGGATGGTAGCCTTGTCATTATGGAAGGTAGTTCGTTATTGATATTTTGTTACTCTAATTGATGGAATCCTTTTCATTACGGAAGGTAGTTCATTGTTGAGATTTTGTTTCTCCAATGGATCGTAGCCGTTTCATTACCAAAAGTAGTTCGTTGTTGAGATTTTGTTACTCTAATTGATGGGAGCCTTGTTATTATGGAAGGTAGTTCATTGTTGAGATTTTGTTATTCCAATGGATGGTAGCCTTGTCATTATGGAAGGTAGTTCGTTATTTATATTTTGTTACTCTAATTGATGGAATCCTTTTCATTACGGAAGGTAGTTCATTGTTGAGATTTTGTTTCTCCAATGGATCGTAGACGTTTCATTACCAAAAGTAGTTCGTTGTTGAGATTTTGTTACTCTAATTGATGGTAGCCTTGTCATTATGGAAGGTAGTTCATTGTTGTCATTTTGTTACTCCTATGGATGGTAGCCTTGTCATTATGGAAGGTAGTTCGTTATTGATATTTTGTTACTCTAATTGATGGAATCCTTTTCATTACGGAAGGTAGTTCATTGTTGAGATTTTGTTTCTCCAATAGATCGTAGTCGTTTCATTATCAAAAGTAGTTCGTTGTTGAGATTTTGTTACTCTAATTGATGGTAGCCTTGTTATTATGGAAGGTAGTTCATTGTTGAGATTTTGTTAATCCAATGGATGGTAGCCTTGTCATTATGGAAGGTATTTCGTTATTGATATTTTGTTACTCTAATTGATGGAATCCTTTTCATTAGGGAAGGTAGTTCATTGTTGAGATTTTGTTTCTCCAATGGATCGTAGCCGTTTCATTACCAAAAGTAGTTCGTTGTTGAGATTTTGTTACTCTAATTGATGGGAGCCTTGTTATTATGGAAGGTAGTTCATTGTTGAGATTTTGTTATTCCAATGGATGGTAGCCTTGTCATTATGGAAGGTAGTTCGTTATTTATATTTTGTTACTCTAATTGATGGAATCCTTTTCATTACGGAAGGTAGTTCATTGTTGAGATTTTGTTTCTCCAATGGATCGTAGACGTTTCATTACCAAAAGTAGTTCGTTGTTGAGATTTTGTTACTCTAATTGATGGTAGCCTTGTCATTATGGAAGGTAGTTCATTGTTGTCATTTTGTTACTCCTATGGATGGTAGCCTTGTCATTATGGAAGGTAGTTCGTTATTGATATTTTGTTACTCTAATTGATGGAATCCTTTTCATTACGGAAGGTAGTTCATTGTTGAGATTTTGTTTCTCCAATGGATCGTAGCCGTTTCATTACCAAAAGTAGTTCGTTGTTGAGATTTTGTTACTCTAATTGATGGTAGCCTTGTTATTATGGAAGGTAGTTCATTGTTGAGATTTTGTTACTCCAATGGATGGTAGCCTTGTCATTATGCAAAATAATTCATTGTTGATATTTTGTTACTTTAATGGATGGTAGCTTTCTCTTTATGATAGGTAGTTCGTTGTTGAGATTTTGTTATTCTAATGGATGTTATCCTTTTCATTACTGAAAGTAGTTCGTTCTATAGATTTTGTTACTCTAATGGATGGTAGCCTTGTCATTATGGAAGGTAGTTCATTTTTGTCATTTTGTTACTCCAATGGATGGTAGCCTTGTCATTATGGAAGGTAGTTCATTGTTGACATTTTGTTACTACAATGGATGTAGCTTTGTCATTATGGAAGGTAGTTCGATATTGATAATATTTTACTCTAATGGATGGAATCCTTTTCATTACGGAAGGTAGTTCTTTGTTGATATTTTGTTACTCTAATTGATGGTTTCCTTGTCATTACGGAAGGTAGTTTGTTGTTGAGATTTTGTTTCTCCAATGGATGGTAGCCTTGTCATTATGGAAGGTAGTTCGTTGTTGAGATTTTTTTACTCCAATGGTTGGTAGCCTTGTCATTATGGAAGGTAGTTCGTTGATGAGATTTTGTTACTCCAATGGATGGTAGACTTGTCATTATGGAAGGTAGTTCATTGTTGAGATTTTGTTTCTCCAATGGATCGTAGTCGTTTCATTACCAAAAGTAGTTCGTTGTTGAGATTTTGTTACTCTAATTGATGGTAGCCTTGTTATTATGGAAGGTAGTTCATTGTTGACATTTTTTTACTCCAATGGTTGGTAGCCTTGTCTTTATGGAAGGTAGTTCGTTGTTGAGATTTTGTTACTCCAATGGATGGTAGACTTGTCATTACGAAATGTAGTTCGTTGTTGAGATTTTATTACTCCAATGGATTGTAGGCGTTTCATTACCAAAAGTAGTTCGTTGTTGAGATTTTGTTACTCTAATGGATGGTAGCCTTGTCATTATGGAAGGTAGTTCATTGTTGTCATTTTGTTACTCCTATGGATGGTAGCCTTGTCATTATGGAAGGTAGTTCGTTATTGATATTTTGTTACTCTAATTGATGGAATCCTTTTCATTACGGAAGGTAGTTCATTGTTGAGATTTTGTTTCTCCAATAGATCGTAGTCGTTTCATTATCAAAAGTAGTTCGTTGTTGAGATTTTGTTACTCTAATTGATGGTAGCCTTGTTATTATGGAAGGTAGTTCATTGTTGAGATTTTGTTAATCCAATGGATGGTAGCCTTGTCATTATGGAAGGTATTTCGTTATTGATATTTTGTTACTCTAATTGATGGAATCCTTTTCATTAGGGAAGGTAGTTCATTGTTGAGATTTTGTTTCTCCATGGATCGTAGCCGTTTCATTACCAAAAGTAGTTCGTTGTTGAGATTTTGTTACTCTAATTGATGGGAGCCTTGTTATTATGGAAGGTAGTTCATTGTTGAGATTTTGTTATTCCAATGGATGGTAGCCTTGTCATTATGGAAGGTAGTTCGTTATTTATATTTTGTTACTCTAATTGATGGAATCCTTTTCATTACGGAAGGTAGTTCATTGTTGAGATTTTGTTTCTCCAATGGATCATAGACGTTTCATTACCAAAAGTAGTTCGTTGTTGAGATTTTGTTACTCTAATTGATGGTAGCCTTGTCATTATGGAAGGTAGTTCATTGTTGTCATTTTGTTACTCCTATGGATGGTAGCCTTGTCATTATGGAAGGTAGTTCGTTATTGATATTTTGTTACTCTAATTGATGGAATCCTTTTCATTACGGAAGGTAGTTCATTGTTGAGATTTTGTTTCTCCAATGGATCGTAGCCGTTTCATTACCAAAAGTAGTTCGTTGTTGAGATTTTGTTACTCTAATTGATGGTAGCCTTGTTATTATGGAAGGTAGTTCATTGTTGAGATTTTGTTACTCCAATGGATGGTAGCCTTGTCATTATGCAAAATAATTCATTGTTGATATTTTGTTACTTTAATGGATGGTAGCTTTCTCTTTATGATAGGTAGTTCGTTGTTGAGATTTTGTTATTCTAATGGATGTTATCCTTTTCATTACTGAAAGTAGTTCGTTCTATAGATTTTGTTACTCTAATGGATGGTAGCCTTGTCATTATGGAAGGTAGTTCATTTTTGTCATTTTGTTACTCCAATGGATGGTAGCCTTGTCATTATGGAAGGTAGTTCATTGTTGACATTTTGTTACTACAATGGATGTAGCTTTGTCATTATGGAAGGTAGTTCGATATTGATAATATTTTACTCTAATGGATGGAATCCTTTTCATTACGGAAAGTAGTTCTTTGTTGAGATTTTGTTACTCTAATTGATGGTTTCCTTGTCATTACGGAAGGTAGTTTGTTGTTGAGATTTTGTTTCTCCAATGGATGGTAGCCTTGTCATTATGGAAGGTAGTTCGTTGTTGAGATTTTGTTACTCCAATGGTTGGTAGCCTTGTCATTATGGAAGGTAGTTCGTTGATGAGATTTTGTTACTCCAATGGATGGTAGACTTGTCATTATGGAAGGTAGTTCATTGTTGAGATTTTGTTTCTCCAATGGATCGTAGTCGTTTCATTACCAAAAGTAGTTCGTTGTTGAGATTTTGTTACTCTAATTGATGGTAGCCTTGTTATTATGGAAGGTAGTTCATTGTTGACATTTTGTTACTCCAATGGTTGGTAGCCTTGTCTTTATGGAAGGTAGTTCGTTGTTGAGATTTTGTTACTCCAATGGATGGTAGACTTGTCATTACGAAATGTAGTTCGTTGTTGAGATTTTATTACTCCAATGGATTGTAGGCGTTTCATTACCAAAAGTAGTTCGTTGTTGAGATTTTGTTACTCTAATGGATGGTAGCCTTGTCATTATGGAAGGTAGTTCATTGTTGTCATTTTGTTACTCCTATGGATTGTAGCCTTGTCATTATGGAAGGTAGTTCGTTATTGATATTTTGTTACTCTAATTGATGGAATCCTTTTCATTACGGAAGGTAGTTCATTGTCGAGATTTTGTTTCTCCAATAGATCGTAGTCGTTTCATTATCAAAAGTAGTTCGTTGTTGAGATTTTGTTACTCTAATTGATGGTAGCCTTGTTATTATGGAAGGTAGTTCATTGTTGAGATTTTGTTAATCCAATGGATGGTAGCCTTGTCATTATGGAAGGTATTTCGTTATTGATATTTTGTTACTCTAATTGATGAAATCCTTTTCCTTAGGGAAGGTAGTTCATTGTTGAGATTTTGTTTCTCCAATGGATCGTAGCCGTTTCATTACCAAAAGTAGTTCGTTGTTGAGATTTTGTTACTCTAATTGATGGGAGCCTTGTTATTATGGAAGGTAGTTCATTGTTGAGATTTTGTTATTCCAATGGATGGTAGCCTTGTCATTATGGAAGGTAGTTCGTTATTTATATTTTGTTACTCTAATTGATGGAATCCTTTTCATTACGGAAGGTAGTTCATTGTTGAGATTTTGTTTCTCCAATGGATCGTAGCCGTTTCATTACCAAAAGTAGTTCGTTGTTGAGATTTTGTTACTCTAATTGATGGTAGCCTTGTTATTATGGAAGGTAGTTCATTGTTGAGATTTTGTTAATCCAATGGATGGTAGCCTTGTCATTATGGAAGGTATTTCGTTATTGATATTTTGTTACTCTAATTGATGGAATCCTTTTCATTAGGGAAGGTAGTTCATTGTTGAGATTTTGTTTCTCCATGGATCGTAGCCGTTTCATTACCAAAAGTAGTTCGTTGTTGAGATTTTGTTACTCTAATTGATGGGAGCCTTGTTATTATGGAAGGTAGTTCATTGTTGAGATTTTGTTATTCCAATGGATGGTAGCCTTGTCATTATGGAAGGTAGTTCGTTATTTATATTTTGTTACTCTAATTGATGGAATCCTTTTCATTACGGAAGGTAGTTCATTGTTGAGATTTTGTTTCTCCAATGGATCATAGACGTTTCATTACCAAAAGTAGTTCGTTGTTGAGATTTTGTTACTCTAATTGATGGTAGCCTTGTCATTATGGAAGGTAGTTCATTGTTGTCATTTTGTTACTCCTATGGATGGTAGCCTTGTCATTATGGAAGGTAGTTCGTTATTGATATTTTGTTACTCTAATTGATGGAATCCTTTTCATTACGGAAGGTAGTTCATTGTTGAGATTTTGTTTCTCCAATGGATCGTAGCCGTTTCATTACCAAAAGTAGTTCGTTGTTGAGATTTTGTTACTCTAATTGATGGTAGCCTTGTTATTATGGAAGGTAGTTCATTGTTGAGATTTTGTTACTCCAATGGATGGTAGCCTTGTCATTATGCAAAATAATTCATTGTTGATATTTTGTTACTTTAATGGATGGTAGCTTTCTCTTTATGATAGGTAGTTCGTTGTTGAGATTTTGTTATTCTAATGGATGTTATCCTTTTCATTACTGAAAGTAGTTCGTTCTATAGATTTTGTTACTCTAATGGATGGTAGCCTTGTCATTATGGAAGGTAGTTCATTTTTGTCATTTTGTTACTCCAATGGATGGTAGCCTTGTCATTATGGAAGGTAGTTCATTGTTGACATTTTGTTACTACAATGGATGTAGCTTTGTCATTATGGAAGGTAGTTCGATATTGATAATATTTTACTCTAATGGATGGAATCCTTTTCATTACGGAAAGTAGTTCTTTGTTGAGATTTTGTTACTCTAATTGATGGTTTCCTTGTCATTACGGAAGGTAGTTTGTTGTTGAGATTTTGTTTCTCCAATGGATGGTAGCCTTGTCATTATGGAAGGTAGTTCGTTGTTGAGATTTTGTTACTCCAATGGTTGGTAGCCTTGTCATTATGGAAGGTAGTTCGTTGATGAGATTTTGTTACTCCAATGGATGGTAGACTTGTCATTATGGAAGGTAGTTCATTGTTGAGATTTTGTTTCTCCAATGGATCGTAGTCGTTTCATTACCAAAAGTAGTTCGTTGTTGAGATTTTGTTACTCTAATTGATGGTAGCCTTGTTATTATGGAAGGTAGTTCATTGTTGACATTTTGTTACTCCAATGGTTGGTAGCCTTGTCTTTATGGAAGGTAGTTCGTTGTTGAGATTTTGTTACTCCAATGGATGGTAGACTTGTCATTACGAAATGTAGTTCGTTGTTGAGATTTTATTACTCCAATGGATTGTAGGCGTTTCATTACCAAAAGTAGTTCGTTGTTGAGATTTTGTTACTCTAATGGATGGTAGCCTTGTCATTATGGAAGGTAGTTCATTGTTGTCATTTTGTTACTCCTATGGATTGTAGCCTTGTCATTATGGAAGGTAGTTCGTTATTGATATTTTGTTACTCTAATTGATGGAATCCTTTTCATTACGGAAGGTAGTTCATTGTCGAGATTTTGTTTCTCCAATAGATCGTAGTCGTTTCATTATCAAAAGTAGTTCGTTGTTGAGATTTTGTTACTCTAATTGATGGTAGCCTTGTTATTATGGAAGGTAGTTCATTGTTGAGATTTTGTTAATCCAATGGATGGTAGCCTTGTCATTATGGAAGGTATTTCGTTATTGATATTTTGTTACTCTAATTGATGAAATCCTTTTCCTTAGGGAAGGTAGTTCATTGTTGAGATTTTGTTTCTCCAATGGATCGTAGCCGTTTCATTACCAAAAGTAGTTCGTTGTTGAGATTTTGTTACTCTAATTGATGGGAGCCTTGTTATTATGGAAGGTAGTTCATTGTTGAGATTTTGTTATTCCAATGGATGGTAGCCTTGTCATTATGGAAGGTAGTTCGTTATTTATATTTTGTTACTCTAATTGATGGAATCCTTTTCATTACGGAAGGTAGTTCATTGTTGAGATTTTGTTTCTCCAATGGATCGTAGCCGTTTCATTACCAAAAGTAGTTCGTTGTTGAGATTTTGTTACTCTAATGGATGGTAGCCTTGTCATTATGGAAGGTAGTTCATTGTTGTCATTTTGTTACTCCTATGGATGGTAGCCTTGTCATTATGGAAGGTAGTTCGTTATTGATATTTTGTTACTCTAATTGATGGAATCCTTTTCATTACGGAAGGTAGTTCATTGTTGAGATTTTGTTTCTCCAATAGATCGTAGTCGTTTCATTATCAAAAGTAGTTCGTTGTTGAGATTTTGTTACTCTAACTGATGGTAGCCTTGTTATTATGGAAGGTAGTTCATTGTTGAGATTTTGTTAATCCAATGGATGGTAGCCTTGTCATTATGGAAGGTATTTCGTTATTGATATTTTGTTACTCTAATTGATGGAATCCTTTTCATTAGGGAAGGTAGTTCATTGTTGAGATTTTGTTTCTCCAATGGATCGTAGCCGTTTCATTACCAAAAGTAGTTCGTTGTTGAGATTTTGTTACTCTAATTGATGGGAGCCTTGTTATTATGGAAGGTAGTTCATTGTTGAGATTTTGTTATTCCAATGGATGGTAGCCTTGTCATTATGGAAGGTAGTTCGTTATTTATATTTTGTTACTCTAATTGATGGAATCCTTTTCATTACGGAAGGTAGTTCATTGTTGAGATTTTGTTTCTCCAATGGATCGTAGCCGTTTCATTACCAAAAGTAGTTCGTTGTTGAGATTTTGTTACTCTAATTAATGGTAGCCTTGTCATTATGGAAGGTAGTTCATTGTTGTCATTTTGTTACTCCTATGGATGGTAGCCTTGTCATTATGGAAGGTAGTTCGTTATTGATATTTTGTTACTCTAATTGATGGAATCCTTTTCATTACGGAAGGTAGTTCATTGTTGAGATTTTGTTTCTCCAATAGATCGTAGTCGTTTCATTACCAAAAGTAGTTCGTTGTTGAGATTTTGTTACTCTAATTGATGGTAGCCTTGTTATTATGGAAGGTAGTTCATTGTTGAGATTTTGTTACTCCAATGGATGGTAGCCTTGTCATTATGGAAGGTATTTCGTTATTGATATTTTGTTACTCTAATTGATGGAATCCTTTTCATTAGGGAAGGTAGTTCATTGTTGAGATTTTGTTTCTCCAATGGATCGTAGCCGTTTCATTACCAAAAGTAGTTCGTTGTTGAGATTTTGTTACTCTAATTGATGGGAGCCTTGTTATTATGGAAGGTAGTTCATTGTTGTCATTTTGTTACTCCTATGGATGGTAGCCTTGTCATTATGGAAGGTAGTTCGTTATTGATATTTTGTTACTCTAATTGATGGAATCCTTTTCATTACGGAAGGTAGTTCATTGTTGAGATTTTGTTTCTCCAATAGATCGTAGTCGTTTCATTATCAAAAGTAGTTCGTTGTTGAGATTTTGTTACTCTAATTGATGGTAGCCTTGTTATTATGGAAGGTAGTTCATTGTTGAGATTTTGTTAATCCAATGGATGGTAGCCTTGTCATTATGGAAGGTATTTCGTTATTGATATTTTGTTACTCTAATTGATGGAATCCTTTTCATTAGGGAAGGTAGTTCATTGTTGAGATTTTGTTTCTCCAATGGATCGTAGCCGTTTCATTACCAAAAGTAGTTCGTTGTTGAGATTTTGTTACTCTAATTGATGGGAGCCTTGTTATTATGGAAGGTAGTTCATTGTTGAGATTTTGTTATTCCAATGGATGGTAGCCTTGTCATTATGGAAGGTAGTTCGTTATTTATATTTTGTTACTCTAATTGATGGAATCCTTTTCATTACGGAATGTAGTTCATTGTTGAGATTTTGTTTCTCCAATGGATCATAGACGTTTCATTACCAAAAGTAGTTCGTTGTTGAGATTTTGTTACTCTAATTGATGGTAGCCTTGTCATTATGGAAGGTAGTTCATTGTTGTCATTTTGTTACTCCTATGGATGGTAGCCTTGTCATTATGGAAGGTAGTTCGTTATTGATATTTTGTTACTCTAATTGATGGAATCCTTTTCATTACGGAAGGTAGTTCATTGTTGAGATTTTGTTTCTCCAATGGATCGTAGCCGTTTCATTACCAAAAGTAGTTCGTTGTTGAGATTTTGTTACTCTAATTGATGGTAGCCTTGTTATTATGGAAGGTAGTTCATTGTTGAGATTTTGTTACTCCAATGGATGGTAGCCTTGTCATTATGCAAAATAATTCATTGTTGATATTTTGTTACTTTAATGGATGGTAGCTTTCTCTTTATGATAGGTAGTTCGTTGTTGAGATTTTTTTATTCTAATGGATGTTATCCTTTTCATTACTGAAAGTAGTTCGTTCTATAGATTTTGTTACTCTAATGGATGGTAGCCTTGTCATTATGGAAGGTAGTTCATTTTTGTCATTTTGTTACTCCAATGGATGGTAGCCTTGTCATTATGGAAGGTAGTTCACTGTTGACATTTTGTTACTACAATGGATGTAGCTTTGTCATTATGGAAGATAGTTCGATATTGATAATATTTTACTCTAATGGATGGAATCCTTTTCATTACGGAAAGTAGTTCTTTGTTGAGATTTTGTTACTCTAATTGATGGTTTCCTTGTCATTACGGAAGGTAGTTTGTTGTTGAGATTTTGTTTCTCCAATGGATGGTAGCCTTGTCATTATGGAAGGTAGTTCGTTGTTGAGATTTTGTTACTCCAATGGTTGGTAGCCTTGTCATTATGGAAGGTAGTTCGTTGATGAGATTTTGTTACTCCAATGGATGGTAGACTTGTCATTATGGAAGGTAGTTCATTGTTGAGATTTTGTTTCTCCAATGGATCGTAGTCGTTTCATTACCAAAAGTAGTTCGTTGTTGAGATTTTGTTACTCTAATTGATGGTAGCCTTGTTATTATGGAAGGTAGTTCATTGTTGACATTTTGTTACTCCAATGGTTGGTAGCCTTGTCTTTATGGAAGGTAGTTCGTTGTTGAGATTTTGTTACTCCAATGGATGGTAGACTTGTCATTACGAAATGTAGTTCGTTGTTGAGATTTTATTACTCCAATGGATTGTAGGCGTTTCATTACCAAAAGTAGTTCGTTGTTGAGATTTTGTTACTCTAATGGATGGTAGCCTTGTCATTATGGAAGGTAGTTCATTGTTGTCATTTTGTTACTCCTATGGATTGTAGCCTTGTCATTATGGAAGGTAGTTCGTTATTGATATTTTGTTACTCTAATTGATGGAATCCTTTTCATTACGGAAGGTAGTTCATTGTCGAGATTTTGTTTCTCCAATAGATCGTAGTCGTTTCATTATCAAAAGTAGTTCGTTGTTGAGATTTTGTTACTCTAATTGATGGTAGCCTTGTTATTATGGAAGGTAGTTCATTGTTGAGATTTTGTTAATCCAATGGATGGTAGCCTTGTCATTATGGAAGGTATTTCGTTATTGATATTTTGTTACTCTAATTGATGAAATCCTTTTCCTTAGGGAAGGTAGTTCATTGTTGAGATTTTGTTTCTCCAATGGATCGTAGCCGTTTCATTACCAAAAGTAGTTCGTTGTTGAGATTTTGTTACTCTAATTGATGGGAGCCTTGTTATTATGGAAGGTAGTTCATTGTTGAGATTTTGTTATTCCAATGGATGGTAGCCTTGTCATTATGGAAGGTAGTTCGTTATTTATATTTTGGTACTCTAATTGATGGAATCCTTTTCATTACGGAAGGTAGTTCATTGTTGAGATTTTGTTTCTCCAATGGATCGTAGCCGTTTCATTACCAAAAGTAGTTCGTTGTTGAGATTTTGTTACTCTAATGGATGGTAGCCTTGTCATTATGGAAGGTAGTTCATTGTTGTCATTTTGTTACTCCTATGGATGGTAGCCTTGTCATTATGGAAGGTAGTTCGTTATTGATATTTTGTTACTCTAATTGATGGAATCCTTTTCATTACGGAAGGTAGTTCATTGTTGAGATTTTGTTTCTCCAATAGATCGTAGTCGTTTCATTATCAAAAGTAGTTCGTTGTTGAGATTTTGTTACTCTAACTGATGGTAGCCTTGTTATTATGGAAGGTAGTTCATTGTTGAGATTTTGTTAATCCAATGGATGGTAGCCTTGTCATTATGGAAGGTATTTCGTTATTGATATTTTGATACTCTAATTGATGGAATCCTTTTCATTAGGGAAGGTAGTTCATTGTTGAGATTTTGTTTCTCCAATGGATCGTAGCCGTTTCATTACCAAAAGTAGTTCGTTGTTGAGATTTTGTTACTCTAATTGATGGGAGCCTTGTTATTATGGAAGGTAGTTCATTGTTGAGATTTTGTTATTCCAATGGATGGTAGCCTTGTCATTATGGAAGGTAGTTCGTTATTTATATTTTGTTACTCTAATTGATGGAATCCTTTTCATTACGGAAGGTAGTTCATTGTTGAGATTTTGTTTCTCCAATGGATCGTAGCCGTTTCATTACCAAAAGTAGTTCGTTGTTGAGATTTTGTTACTCTAATTAATGGTAGCCTTGTCATTATGGAAGGTAGTTCATTGTTGTCATTTTGTTACTCCTATGGATGGTAGCCTTGTCATTATGGAAGGTAGTTCGTTATTGATATTTTGTTACTCTAATTGATGGAATCCTTTTCATTACGGAAGGTAGTTCATTGTTGAGATTTTGTTTCTCCAATAGATCGTAGTCGTTTCATTACCAAAAGTAGTTCGTTGTTGAGATTTTGTTACTCTAATTGATGGTAGCCTTGTTATTATGGAAGGTAGTTCATTGTTGAGATTTTGTTACTCCAATGGATGGTAGCCTTGTCATTATGGAAGGTATTTCGTTATTGATATTTTGTTACTCTAATTGATGGAATCCTTTTCATTAGGGAAGGTAGTTCATTGTTGAGATTTTGTTTCTCCAATGGATCGTAGCCGTTTCATTACCAAAAGTAGTTCGTTGTTGAGATTTTGTTACTCTAATTGATGGGAGCCTTGTTATTATGGAAGGTAGTTCATTGTTGTCATTTTGTTACTCCTATGGATGGTAGCCTTGTCATTATGGAAGGTAATTCGTTATTTATATTTTGTTACTCTAATTGATGGAATCCTTTTCATTAGGGAAGGTAGTTCATTGTTGAGATTTTGTTTCTCCAATGGATCGTAGCCGTTTCATTACCAAAAGTAGTTCGTTGTTGAGATTTTGTTACTCTAATTGATGGGAGCCTTGTTATTATGGAAGGTAGTTCATTGTTGAGATTTTGTTATTCCAATGGATGGTAGCCTTGTCATTATGGAAGGTAGTTCGTTATTTATATTTTGTTACTCTAATTGATGGAATCCTTTTCATTACGGAAGGTAGTTCATTGTTGAGATTTTGTTTCTCCAATGGATCGTAGCCGTTTCATTACCAAAAGTAGTTCGTTGTTGAGATTTTGTTACTCTAATTAATGGTAGCCTTGTCATTATGGAAGGTAGTTCATTGTTGTCATTTTGTTACTCCTATGGATGGTAGCCTTGTCATTATGGAAGGTAGTTCGTTATTGATATTTTGTTACTCTAATTGATGGAATCCTTTTCATTACGGAAGGTAGTTCATTGTTGAGATTTTGTTTCTCCAATAGATCGTAGTCGTTTCATTACCAAAAGTAGTTCGTTGTTGAGATTTTGTTACTCTAATTGATGGTAGCCTTGTTATTATGGAAGGTAGTTCATTGTTGAGATTTTGTTACTCCAATGGATGGTAGCCTTGTCATTATGGAAGGTATTTCGTTATTGATATTTTGTTACTCTAATTGATGGAATCCTTTTCATTAGGGAAGGTAGTTCATTGTTGAGATTTTGTTTCTCCAATGGATCGTAGCCGTTTCATTACCAAAAGTAGTTCGTTGTTGAGATTTTGTTACTCTAATTGATGGGAGCCTTGTTATTATGGAAGGTAGTTCATTGTTGAGATTTTGTTATTCCAATGGATGGTAGCCTTGTCATTATGGAAGGTAGTTCGTTATTTATATTTTGTTACTCTAATTGATGGAATCCTTTTCATTACGGAAGGTAGTTCATTGTTGAGATTTTGTTTCTCCAATGGATCGTAGTCGTTTCATTACCAAAAGTAGTTCGTTGTTGAGATTTTGTTACTCTAATTGATGGTAGCCTTGTTATTATGGAAGGTAGTTCATTGTTGACATTTTGTTACTCCAATGGTTGGTAGCCTTGTCTTTATGGAAGGTAGTTCGTTGTTGAGATTTTGTTACTCCAATGGATGGTAGACTTGTCATTACGAAATGTAGTTCGTTGTTGAGATTTTATTACTCCAATGGATTGTAGGCGTTTCATTACCA
The DNA here is from genome assembly GCA_948472305.1 of Vicia faba. NCBI lineage: Eukaryota > Viridiplantae > Streptophyta > Magnoliopsida > Fabales > Fabaceae > Vicia > Vicia faba. The sequence continues at coordinate 562,470,326 of OX451739.1, forward strand.
AAAGTAGTTCGTTGTTGAGATTTTGTTACTCTAATGGATGGTAGCCTTGTCATTATGGAAGGTAGTTCATTGTTGTCATTTTGTTACTCCTATGGATGGTAGCCTTGTCATTATGGAAGGTAGTTCGTTATTGATATTTTGTTACTCTAATTGATGGAATCCTTTTCATTACGGAAGGTAGTTCATTGTTGAGATTTTGTTTCTCCAATAGATCGTAGTCGTTTCATTATCAAAAGTAGTTCGTTGTTGAGATTTTGTTTCTCTAATTGATGGTAGCCTTGTTATTATGGAAGGTAGTTCATTGTTGAGATTTTGTTAATCCAATGGATGGTAGCCTTGTCATTATGGAAGGTATTTCGTTATTGATATTTTGTTACTCTAATTGATGGAATCCTTTTCATTAGGGAAGGTAGTTCATTGTTGAGATTTTGTTTCTCCAATGGATCGTAGCCGTTTCATTACCAAAAGTAGTTCGTTGTTGAGATTTTGTTACTCTAATTGATGGGAGCCTTGTTATTATGGAAGGTAGTTCATTGTTGAGATTTTGTTATTCCAATGGATGGTAGCCTTGTCATTATGGAAGGTAGTTCGTTATTTATATTTTGTTACTCTAATTGATGGAATCCTTTTCATTATGGAAGGTAGTTCATTGTTGAGATTTTGTTTCTCCAATGGATCGTAGACGTTTCATTACCAAAAGTAGTTCGTTGTTGAGATTTTGTTACTCTAATTGATGGTAGCCTTGTCATTATGGAAGGTAGTTCATTGTTGTCATTTTGTTACTCCTATGGATGGTAGCCTTGTCATTATGGAAGGTAGTTCGTTATTGATATTTTGTTACTCTAATTGATGGAATCCTTTTCATTACGGAAGGTAGTTCATTGTTGAGATTTTGTTTCTCCAATGGATCGTAGCCGTTTCATTACCAAAAGTAGTTCGTTGTTGAGATTTTGTTACTCTAATTGATGGTAGCCTTGTTATTATGGAAGGTAGTTCATTGTTTAGATTTTGTTACTCCAATGGATGGTAGCCTTGTCATTATGCAAAATAATTCATTGTTGATATTTTGTTACTTTAATGGATGGTAGCTTTCTCTTTATGATAGGTAGTTCGTTGTTGAGATTTTGTTATTCTAATGGATGTTATCCTTTTCATTACTGAAAGTAGTTCGTTCTATAGATTTTGTTACTCTAATGGATGGTAGCCTTGTCATTATGGAAGGTAGTTCATTTTTGTCATTTTGTTACTCCAATGGATGGTAGCCTTGTCATTATGGAAGGTAGTTCATTGTTGACATTTTGTTACTACAATGGATGTAGCTTTGTCATTATGGAAGGTAGTTCGATATTGATAATATTTTACTCTAATGGATGGAATCCTTTTAATTACGGAAGGTAGTTCTTTGTTGAGATTTTGTTACTCTAATTGATGGTTTCCTTGTCATTACGGAAGGTAGTTTGTTGTTGAGATTTTGTTTCTCCAATGGATGGTAGCCTTGTCATTATGGAAGGTAGTTCGTTGTTGAGATTTTGTTACTCCAATGGTTGGTAGCCTTGTCATTATGGAAGGTAGTTCGATGATGAGATTTTGTTACTCCAATGGATGGTAGACTTGTCATTATGGAAGGTAGTTCATTGTTGAGATTTTGTTTCTCCAATGGATCGTAGTCGTTTCATTACCAAAAGTAGTTCGTTGTTGAGATTTTGTTACTCTAATTGATGGTAGCCTTGTTATTATGGAAGGTAGTTCATTGTTGACATTTTGTTACTCCAATGGTTGGTAGCCTTGTCTTTATGGAAGGTAGTTTGTTGTTGAGATTTTGTTACTCCAATGGATGGTAGACTTGTCATTACGAAATGTAGTTCGTTGTTGAGATTTTATTACTCCAATGGATTGTAGGCGTTTCATTACCAAAAGTAGTTCGTTGTTGAGATTTTGTTACTCTAATGGATGGTAGCCTTGTCATTATGGAAGGTAGTTCATTGTTGTCATTTTGTTACTCCTATGGATGGTAGCCTTGTCATTATGGAAGGTAGTTCGTTATTGATATTTTGTTACTCTAATTGATGGAATCCTTTTCATTACGGAAGGTAGTTCATTGTTGAGATTTTGTTTCTCCAATAGATCGTAGTTGTTTCATTATCAAAAGTAGTTCGTTGTTGAGATTTTGTTACTCTAATTGATGGTAGCCTTGTTATTATGGAAGGTAGTTCATTGTTGAGATTTTGTTAATCCAATGGATGGTAGCCTTGTCATTATGGAAGGTATTTCGTTATTGATATTTTGTTACTCAAATTGATGGAATCCTTTTCCTTAGGGAAGGTAGTTCATTGTTGAGATTTTGTTTCTCCAATGGATCGTAGCCGTTTCATTACAAAAAGTAGTTCGTTGTTGAGATTTTGTTACTCTAATTGATGGGAGCCTTGTTATTATGGAAGGTAGTTCATTGTTGAGATTTTGTTATTCCAATGGATGGTAGCCTTGTCATTATGGAAGGTAGTTCGTTATTTATATTTTGTTACTCTAATTGATGGAATCCTTTTCATTACGGAAGGTAGTTCATTGTTGAGATTTTGTTTCTCCAATGGATCGTAGATGTTTCATTACCAAAAGTAGTTCGTTGTTGAGATTTTGTTACTCTAATGGATGGTAGCCTTGTCATTATGGAAGGTAGTTCATTGTTGTCATTTTGTTACTCCTATGGATGGTAGCCTTGTCATTATGGAAGGTAGTTCGTTATTGATATTTTGTTACTCTAATTGATGGAATCCTTTTCATTACGGAAGGTAGTTCATTGTTGAGATTTTGTTTCTCCAATAGATCGTAGTCGTTTCATTATCAAAAGTAGTTCGTTGTTGAGATTTTGTTACTCTAACTGATGGTAGCCTTGTTATTATGGAAGGTAGTTCATTGTTGAGATTTTGTTAATCCAATGGATGGTAGCCTTGTCATTATGGAAGGTATTTCGTTATTGATATTTTGTTACTCTAATTGATGGAATCCTTTTCATTAGGGAAGGTAGTTCATTGTTGAGATTTTGTTTCTCCAATGGATCGTAGCCGTTTCATTACCAAAAGTAGTTCGTTGTTGAGATTTTGTTACTCTAATTGATGGGAGCCTTGTTATTATGGAAGGTAGTTCATTGTTGAGATTTTGTTATTCCAATGGATGGTAGCCTTGTCATTATGGAAGGTAGTTCGTTATTTATATTTTGTTACTCTAATTGATGGAATCCTTTTCATTACGGAAGGTAGTTCATTGTTGAGATTTTGTTTCTCCAATGGATCGTAGGCGTTTCATTACCAAAAGTAGTTCGTTGTTGAGATTTTGTTACTCTAATTGATGGTAGCCTTGTCATTATGGAAGGTAGTTCATTGTTGTCATTTTGTTACTCCTATGGATGGTAGCCTTGTCATTATGGAAGGTAGTTCGTTATTGATATTTTGTTACTCTAATTGATGGAATCCTTTTCATTACGGAAGGTAGTTCATTGTTGAGGTTTTGTTTCTCCAATAGATCGTAGTCGTTTCATTACCAAAAGTAGTTCGTTGTTGAGATTTTGTTACTCTAATTGATGGTAGCCTTGTTATTATGGAAGGTAGTTCATTGTTGAGATTTTGTTAATCCAATGGATGGTAGCCTTGTCATTATGGAAGGTATTTCGTTATTGATATTTTGTTACTCTAATTGATGGAATCCTTTTCATTAGGGAAGGTAGTTCATTGTTGAGATTTTGTTTCTCCAATGGATCGTAGCCGTTTCATTACCAAAAGTAGTTCGTTGTTGAGATTTTGTTACTCTAATTGATGGGAGCCTTGTTATTATGGAAGGTAGTTCATTGTTGAGATTTTGTTATTCCAATGGATGGTAGCCTTGTCATTATGGAAGGTAGTTCGTTATTTATATTTTGTTACTCTAATTGATGGAATCCTTTTCATTACGGAAGGTAGTTCATTGTTGAGATTTTGTTTCTCCAATGGATTGTAGCCGTTTCATTACCAAAAGTAGTTCGTTGTTGAGATTTTGTTACTCTAATTAATGGTAGCCTTGTCATTATGGAAGGTAGTTCATTGTTGTCATTTTGTTACTCCTATGGATGGTAGCCTTGTCATTATGGAAGGTAGTTCGTTATTGATATTTTGTTACTCTAATTGATGGAATCCTTTTCATTACGGAAGGTAGTTCATTGTTGAGATTTTGTTTCTCCAATAGATCGTAGTCGTTTCATTACCAAAAGTAGTTCGTTGTTGAGATTTTGTTACTCTAATTGATGGTAGCCTTGTTATTATGGAAGGTAGTTCATTGTTGAGATTTTGTTACTCCAATGGATGGTAGCCTTGTCATTATGGAAGGTATTTCGTTATTGATATTTTGTTACTCTAATTGATGGAATCCTTTTCATTAGGGAAGGTAGTTCATTGTTGAGATTTTGTTTCTCCAATGGATCGTAGCCGTTTCATTACCAAAAGTAGTTCGTTGTTGAGATTTTGTTACTCTAATTGATGGGAGCCTTGTTATTATGGAAGGTAGTTCATTGTTGTCATTTTGTTACTCCTATGGATGGTAGCCTTGTCATTATGGAAGGTAGTTCGTTATTGATATTTTGTTACTCTAATTGATGGAATCCTTTTCATTACGGAAGGTAGTTCATTGTTGAGATTTTGTTTCTCCAATAGATCGTAGTCGTTTCATTATCAAAAGTAGTTCGTTGTTGAGATTTTGTTACTCTAATTGATGGTAGCCTTGTTATTATGGAAGGTAGTTCATTGTTGAGATTTTGTTAATCCAATGGATGGTAGCCTTGTCATTATGGAAGGTATTTCGTTATTGATATTTTGTTACTCTAATTGATGGAATCCTTTTCATTAGGGAAGGTAGTTCATTGTTGAGATTTTGTTTCTCCAATGGATCGTAGCCGTTTCATTACCAAAAGTAGTTCGTTGTTGAGATTTTGTTACTCTAATTGATGGGAGCCTTGTTATTATGGAAGGTAGTTCATTGTTGAGATTTTGTTATTCCAATGGATGGTAGCCTTGTCATTATGGAAGGTAGTTCGTTATTTATATTTTGTTACTCTAATTGATGGAATCCTTTTCATTACGGAATGTAGTTCATTGTTGAGATTTTGTTTCTCCAATGGATCATAGACGTTTCATTACCAAAAGTAGTTCGTTGTTGAGATTTTGTTACTCTAATTGATGGTAGCCTTGTCATTATGGAAGGTAGTTCATTGTTGTCATTTTGTTACTCCTATGGATGGTAGCCTTGTCATTATGGAAGGTAGTTCGTTATTGATATTTTGTTACTCTAATTGATGGAATCCTTTTCATTACGGAAGGTAGTTCATTGTTGAGATTTTGTTTCTCCAATGGATCGTAGCCGTTTCATTACCAAAAGTAGTTCGTTGTTGAGATTTTGTTACTCTAATTGATGGTAGCCTTGTTATTATGGAAGGTAGTTCATTGTTGAGATTTTGTTACTCCAATGGATGGTAGCCTTGTCATTATGCAAAATAATTCATTGTTGATATTTTGTTACTTTAATGGATGGTAGCTTTCTCTTTATGATAGGTAGTTCGTTGTTGAGATTTTTTTATTCTAATGGATGTTATCCTTTTCATTACTGAAAGTAGTTCGTTCTATAGATTTTGTTACTCTAATGGATGGTAGCCTTGTCATTATGGAAGGTAGTTCATTTTTGTCATTTTGTTACTCCAATGGATGGTAGCCTTGTCATTATGGAAGGTAGTTCACTGTTGACATTTTGTTACTACAATGGATGTAGCTTTGTCATTATGGAAGGTAGTTCGATATTGATAATATTTTACTCTAATGGATGGAATCCTTTTCATTACGGAAAGTAGTTCTTTGTTGAGATTTTGTTACTCTAATTGATGGTTTCCTTGTCATTACGGAAGGTAGTTTGTTGTTGAGATTTTGTTTCTCCAATGGATGGTAGCCTTGTCATTATGGAAGGTAGTTCGTTGTTGAGATTTTGTTACTCCAATGGTTTGTAGCCTTGTCATTATGGAAGGTAGTTCGTTGATGAGATTTTGTTACTCCAATGGATGGTAGACTTGTCATTATGGAAGGTAGTTCATTGTTGAGATTTTGTTTCTCCAATGGATCGTAGTCGTTTCATTACCAAAAGTAGTTCGTTGTTGAGATTTTGTTACTCTAATTGATGGTAGCCTTGTTATTATGGAAGGTAGTTCATTGTTGACATTTTGTTACTCCAATGGTTGGTAGCCTTGTCTTTATGGAAGGTAGTTCGTTGTTGAGATTTTGTTACTCCAATGGATGGTAGACTTGTCATTACGAAATGTAGTTCGTTGTTGAGATTTTATTACTCCAATGGATTTTAGGCGTTTCATTACCAAAAGTAGTTCGTTGTTGAGATTTTGTTACTCTAATGGATGGTAGCCTTGTCATTATGGAAGGTAGTTCATTGTTGTCATTTTGTTACTCCTATGGATTGTAGCCTTGTCATTATGGAAGGTAGTTCGTTATTGATATTTTGTTACTCTAATTGATGGAATCCTTTTCATTACGGAAGGTAGTTCATTGTCGAGATTTTGTTTCTCCAATAGATCGTAGTCGTTTCATTATCAAAAGTAGTTCGTTGTTGAGATTTTGTTACTCTAATTGATGGTAGCCTTGTTATTATGGAAGGTAGTTCATTGTTGAGATTTTGTAAATCCAATGGATGGTAGCCTTGTCATTATGGAAGGTATTTCGTTATTGATATTTTGTTACTCTAATTGATGAAATCCTTTTCCTTAGGGAAGGTAGTTCATTGTTGAGATTTTGTTTCTCCAATGGATCGTAGCCGTTTCATTACCAAAAGTAGTTCGTTGTTGAGATTTTGTTACTCTAATTGATGGGAGCCTTGTTATTATGGAAGGTAGTTCATTGTTGAGATTTTGTTATTCCAATGGATGGTAGCCTTGTCATTATGGAAGGTAGTTCGTTATTTATATTTTGTTACTCTAATTGATGGAATCCTTTTCATTACGGAAGGTAGTTCATTGTTGAGATTTTGTTTCTCCAATGGATCGTAGCCGTTTCATTACCAAAAGTAGTTCGTTGTTGAGATTTTGTTACTCTAATGGATGGTAGCCTTGTCATTATGGAAGGTAGTTCATTGTTGTCATTTTGTTACTCCTATGGATGGTAGCCTTGTCATTATGGAAGGTAGTTCGTTATTGATATTTTGTTACTCTAATTGATGGAATCCTTTTCATTACGGAAGGTAGTTCATTGTTGAGATTTTGTTTCTCCAATAGATCGTAGTCGTTTCATTATCAAAAGTAGTTCGTTGTTGAGATTTTGTTACTCTAACTGATGGTAGCCTTGTTATTATGGAAGGTAGTTCATTGTTGAGATTTTGTTAATCCAATGGATGGTAGCCTTGTCATTATGGAAGGTATTTCGTTATTGATATTTTGTTACTCTAATTGATGGAATCCTTTTCATTAGGGAAGGTAGTTCATTGTTGAGATTTTGTTTCTCCAATGGATCGTAGCCGTTTCATTACCAAAAGTAGTTCGTTGTTGAGATTTTGTTACTCTAATTGATGGGAGCCTTGTTATTATGGAAGGTAGTTCATTGTTGAGATTTTGTTATTCCAATGGATGGTAGCCTTGTCATTATGGAAGGTAGTTCGTTATTTATATTTTGTTACTCTAATTGATGGAATCCTTTTCATTACGGAAGGTAGTTCATTGTTGAGATTTTGTTTCTCCAATGGATCGTAGCCGTTTCATTACCAAAAGTAGTTCGTTGTTGAGATTTTGTTACTCTAATTAATGGTAGCCTTGTCATTATGGAAGGTAGTTCATTGTTGTCATTTTGTTACTCCTATGGATGGTAGCCTTGTCATTATGGAAGGTAGTTCGTTATTGATATTTTGTTACTCTAATTGATGGAATCCTTTTCATTACGGAAGGTAGTTCATTGTTGAGATTTTGTTTCTCCAATAGATCGTAGTCGTTTCATTACCAAAAGTAGTTCGTTGTTGAGATTTTGTTACTCTAATTGATGGTAGCCTTGTTATTATGGAAGGTAGTTCATTGTTGAGATTTTGTTACTCCAATGGATGGTAGCCTTGTCATTATGGAAGGTATTTCGTTATTGATATTTTGTTACTCTAATTGATGGAATCCTTTTCATTAGGGAAGGTAGTTCATTGTTGAGATTTTGTTTCTCCAATGGATCGTAGCCGTTTCATTACCAAAAGTAGTTCGTTGTTGAGATTTTGTTACTCTAATTGATGGGAGCCTTGTTATTATGGAAGGTAGTTCATTGTTGAGATTTTGTTATTCCAATGGATGGTAGCCTTGTCATTATGGAAGGTAGTTCGTTATTTATATTTTGTTACTCTAATTGATGGAATCCTTTTCATTACGGAAGGTAGTTCATTGTTGAGATTTTGTTTCTCCAATGGATCGTAGTCGTTTCATTACCAAAAGTAGTTCGTTGTTGAGATTTTGTTACTCTAATTGATGGTAGCCTTGTTATTATGGAAGGTAGTTCATTGTTGACATTTTGTTACTCCAATGGTTGGTAGCCTTGTCTTTATGGAAGGTAGTTCGTTGTTGAGATTTTGTTACTCCAATGGATGGTAGACTTGTCATTACGAAATGTAGTTCGTTGTTGAGATTTTATTACTCCAATGGATTGTAGGCGTTTCATTACCAAAAGTAGTTCGTTGTTGAGATTTTGTTACTCTAATGGATGGTAGCCTTGTCATTATGGAAGGTAGTTCATTGTTGTCATTTTGTTACTCCTATGGATGGTAGCCTTGTCATTATGGAAGGTAGTTCGTTATTGATATTTTGTTACTCTAATTGATGGAATCCTTTTCATTACGGAAGGTAGTTCATTGTTGAGATTTTGTTTCTCCAATAGATCGTAGTCGTTTCATTATCAAAAGTAGTTCGTTGTTGAGATTTTGTTTCTCTAATTGATGGTAGCCTTGTTATTATGGAAGGTAGTTCATTGTTGAGATTTTGTTAATCCAATGGATGGTAGCCTTGTCAATATGGAAGGTATTTCGTTATTGATATTTTGTTACTCTAATTGATGGAATCCTTTTCATTAGGGAAGGTAGTTCATTGTTGAGATTTTGTTTCTCCAATGGATCGTAGCCGTTTCATTACCAAAAGTAGTTCGTTGTTGAGATTTTGTTACTCTAATTGATGGGAGCCTTGTTATTATGGAAGGTAGTTCATTGTTGAGATTTTGTTATTCCAATGGATGGTAGCCTTGTCATTATGGAAGGTAGTTCGTTATTTATATTTTGTTACTCTAATTGATGGAATCCTTTTCATTATGGAAGGTAGTTCATTGTTGAGATTTTGTTTCTCCAATGGATCGTAGACGTTTCATTACCAAAAGTAGTTCGTTGTTGAGATTTTGTTACTCTAATTGATGGTAGCCTTGTCATTATGGAAGGTAGTTCATTGTTGTCATTTTGTTACTCCTATGGATGGTAGCCTTGTCATTATGGAAGGTAGTTCGTTATTGATATTTTGTTACTCTAATTGATGGAATCCTTTTCATTACGGAAGGTAGTTCATTGTTGAGATTTTGTTTCTCCAATGGATCGTAGCCGTTTCATTACCAAAAGTAGTTCGTTGTTGAGATTTTGTTACTCTAATTGATGGTAGCCTTGTTATTATGGAAGGTAGTTCATTGTTTAGATTTTGTTACTCCAATGGATGGTAGCCTTGTCATTATGCAAAATAATTCATTGTTGATATTTTGTTACTTTAATGGATGGTAGCTTTCTCTTTATGATAGGTAGTTCGTTGTTGAGATTTTGTTATTCTAATGGATGTTATCCTTTTCATTACTGAAAGTAGTTCGTTCTATAGATTTTGTTACTCTAATGGATGGTAGCCTTGTCATTATGGAAGGTAGTTCATTTTTGTCATTTTGTTACTCCAATGGATGGTAGCCTTGTCATTATGGAAGGTAGTTCATTGTTGACATTTTGTTACTACAATGGATGTAGCTTTGTCATTATGGAAGGTAGTTCGATATTGATAATATTTTACTCTAATGGATGGAATCCTTTTAATTACGGAAGGTAGTTCTTTGTTGAGATTTTGTTACTCTAATTGATGGTTTCCTTGTCATTACGGAAGGTAGTTTGTTGTTGAGATTTTGTTTCTCCAATGGATGGTAGCCTTGTCATTATGGAAGGTAGTTCGTTGTTGAGATTTTGTTACTCCAATGGTTGGTAGCCTTGTCATTATGGAAGGTAGTTCGATGATGAGATTTTGTTACTCCAATGGATGGTAGACTTGTCATTATGGAAGGTAGTTCATTGTTGAGATTTTGTTTCTCCAATGGATCGTAGTCGTTTCATTACCAAAAGTAGTTCGTTGTTGAGATTTTGTTACTCTAATTGATGGTAGCCTTGTTATTATGGAAGGTAGTTCATTGTTGACATTTTGTTACTCCAATGGTTGGTAGCCTTGTCTTTATGGAAGGTAGTTTGTTGTTGAGATTTTGTTACTCCAATGGATGGTAGACTTGTCATTACGAAATGTAGTTCGTTGTTGAGATTTTATTACTCCAATGGATTGTAGGCGTTTCATTACCAAAAGTAGTTCGTTGTTGAGATTTTGTTACTCTAATGGATGGTAGCCTTGTCATTATGGAAGGTAGTTCATTGTTGTCATTTTGTTACTCCTATGGATGGTAGCCTTGTCATTATGGAAGGTAGTTCGTTATTGATATTTTGTTACTCTAATTGATGGAATCCTTTTCATTACGGAAGGTAGTTCATTGTTGAGATTTTGTTTCTCCAATAGATCGTAGTTGTTTCATTATCAAAAGTAGTTCGTTGTTGAGATTTTGTTACTCTAATTGATGGTAGCCTTGTTATTATCGAAAGGTAGTTCATTGTCGAGATTTTGTTAATCCAATGGATGGTAGCCTTGTCATTATGGAAGGTATTTCGTTATTGATATTTTGTTACTCTAATTGATGGAATCCTTTTCCTTAGGGAAGGTAGTTCATTGTTGAGATTTTGTTTCTCCAATGGATCGTAGCCGTTTCATTACAAAAAGTAGTTCGTTGTTGAGATTTTGTTACTCTAATTGATGGGAGCCTTGTTATTATGGAAGGTAGTTCATTGTTGAGATTTTGTTATTCCAATGGATGGTAGCCTTGTCATTATGGAAGGTAGTTCGTTATTTATATTTTGTTACTCTAATTGATGGAATCCTTTTCATTACGGAAGGTAGTTCATTGTTGAGATTTTGTTTCTCCAATGGATCGTAGATGTTTCATTACCAAAAGTAGTTCGTTGTTGAGATTTTGTTACTCTAATGGATGGTAGCCTTGTCATTATGGAAGGTAGTTCATTGTTGTCATTTTGTTACTCCTATGGATGGTAGCCTTGTCATTATGGAAGGTAGTTCGTTATTGATATTTTGTTACTCTAATTGATGGAATCCTTTTCATTACGGAAGGTAGTTCATTGTTGAGATTTTGTTTCTCCAATAGATCGTAGTCGTTTCATTATCAAAAGTAGTTCGTTGTTGAGATTTTGTTACTCTAACTGATGGTAGCCTTGTTATTATGGAAGGTAGTTCATTGTTGAGATTTTGTTAATCCAATGGATGGTAGCCTTGTCATTATGGAAGGTATTTCGTTATTGATATTTTGTTACTCTAATTGATGGAATCCTTTTCATTAGGGAAGGTAGTTCATTGTTGAGATTTTGTTTCTCCAATGGATCGTAGCCGTTTCATTACCAAAAGTAGTTCGTTGTTGAGATTTTGTTACTCTAATTGATGGGAGCCTTGTTATTATGGAAGGTAGTTCATTGTTGAGATTTTGTTATTCCAATGGATGGTAGCCTTGTCATTATGGAAGGTAGTTCGTTATTTATATTTTGTTACTCTAATTGATGGAATCCTTTTCATTACGGAAGGTAGTTCATTGTTGAGATTTTGTTTCTCCAATGGATCGTAGGCGTTTCATTACCAAAAGTAGTTCGTTGTTGAGATTTTGTTACTCTAATTGATGGTAGCCTTGTCATTATGGAAGGTAGTTCATTGTTGTCATTTTGTTACTCCTATGGATGGTAGCCTTGTCATTATGGAAGGTAGTTCGTTATTGATATTTTGTTACTCTAATTGATGGAATCCTTTTCATTACGGAAGGTAGTTCATTGTTGAGGTTTTGTTTCTCCAATAGATCGTAGTCGTTTCATTACCAAAAGTAGTTCGTTGTTGAGATTTTGTTACTCTAATTGATGGTAGCCTTGTTATTATGGAAGGTAGTTCATTGTTGAGATTTTGTTAATCCAATGGATGGTAGCCTTGTCATTATGGAAGGTATTTCGTTATTGATATTTTGTTACTCTAATTGATGGAATCCTTTTCATTAGGGAAGGTAGTTCATTGTTGAGATTTTGTTTCTCCAATGGATCGTAGCCGTTTCATTACCAAAAGTAGTTCGTTGTTGAGATTTTGTTACTCTAATTGATGGGAGCCTTGTTATTATGGAAGGTAGTTCATTGTTGAGATTTTGTTATTCCAATGGATGGTAGCCTTGTCATTATGGAAGGTAGTTCGTTATTTATATATTGTTACTCTAATTGATGGAATCCTTTTCATTACGGAAGGTAGTTCATTGTTGAGATTTTGTTTCTCCAATGGATCGTAGCCGTTTCATTACCAAAAGTAGTTCGTTGTTGAGATTTTGTTACTCTAATTGATGGTAGCCTTGTTATTATGGAAGGTAGTTCATTGTTGAGATTTTGTTACTCCAATGGATGGTAGCCTTGTCATTATGGAAGGTATTTCGTTATTGATATTTTGTTACTCTAATTGATGGAATCCTTTTCATTAGGGAAGGTAGTTCATTGTTGAGATTTTATTTCTCCAATGGATCGTAGCCGTTTCATTACCAAAAGTAGTTCGTTGTTGAGATTTTGTTACTCTAATTGATGGGAGCCTTGTTATTATGGAAGGTAGTTCATTGTTGAGATTTTGTTATTCCAATGGATGGTAGCCTTGTCATTATGGAAGGTAGTTCGTTATTTATATTTTGTTACTCTAATTAATGGAATCCTTTTCATTACGGAAGGTAGTTCATTGTTGAGATTTTGTTTCTCCAATGGATCGTAGCCGTTTCATTACCAAAAGTAGTTCGTTGTTGAGATTTTGTTACTCTAATTGATGGTAACCTTGTTATTATGGAAGGTAGTTCATTGTTGAGATTTTGGTACTCCAATGGATGGTAGCCTTGTCATTATAGAAGGTAGTTCGTTGTTGAGATTTTGTTACTCTAATGGATGGTAGCCTTGTAATTATGGAAGGTAGTTTATTGTTGAGATTTTGTTACTCCGATGGATGGTAGCCTTGTCATTATGGAGAATAGTTTGTTGTTGAGATTTTGTTATTCCAATAGATGGTAGCCTTGTCATTATGCAAAGTAATTCGTTGTTGATATTTTGTTACTTTAATGGATGGTAGCCTTGTCTTTATGAAAGGTAGTTCGTTGTTGAGATTTTGTTACTCTAATGGATGTTATCCTTTTCATTACTAAAAGTAGTTCGTTCTATAGATTTTGTTACTCTAATGGATGGTAGCCTTGTCATTATGGAAGGTAGTTCATTGTTGTCATTTTGTTACTCTAATGGATGGTAGCCTTGTCAATATGGAAGGTAGTTCGTTGTTGATATTATGTTACTCTAATGGATGTAGCCTTGTCATTATGGAAGGTAGTTCGATATTGATAATAGTTTACTCTAATGGATGGAATCTATTTCATTATGGAAGGTAGTTCTTTGTTGAGATTTTGTTACTCTAATTGATGGTTTCCTTGTCATTACGGAAGGTAGTTTGTTGTTGAGATTTTGTTTCTCCAATGGATGGTAGCTTTGTCATTATGGAAGGTAGTTCGTTGTTGAGATTTTGTTACTCTAATGGTTGGTAGCTTTATCATTATGGAAGGTACTTCATTGTTGAGATTTTGTTACTCCAATGGATCGTAGCCATTTCATTACCAAAAGTAGTTCGTTGTTGAGATTTTGTTTCTCTAATTGATGGTAGCCTTGTTATTATGGAAGGTAGTTCATTGTTGAGATTTTGTTACTCTAATGGATGGTAGCCTCGTCATTATTGAAGGTAGTTCGTTATTGATATTTTGTTACTCTAATTGATGGAATCCTTTTCATTACGGAAGGTAGTTCATTGTTTAGATTTTGTTTCTCCAATGGATCGTAGCCGTTTCATTACCAAAAGTAGTTCGTTGTTGAGATTTTGTTACTCTAATTGATGGTATCCTTGTTATTATGGAAGGTAGTTCATTGTTGAGATTTTTTTATTCCAATGGATGGTAGCCTCGTCATTATGGAAGGTAGGTCGTTATTGATATTTTGTTACTCTAATTGATGGAATCCTTTTCATTACGGAAGGTAGTTCATTGTTGAGATTTTGTTTCTCCAATGGATCGTAGCCGTTTCATTACCAAAAGTAGTTCGTTGTTGAGATTTTGTTACTCTAATTGATGGGAGCCTTGTTATTATGGAAGGTAGTTCATTGTTGAGATTTTGTTATTCCAATGGATGGTAGCCTTGTCATTATGGAAGGTAGTTCGTTATTTATATTTTGTTACTCTAATTGATGGAATCCTTTTCATTACGGAAGGTAGTTCATTGTTGAGATTTTGTTTCTCCAATGGATCGTAGCCGTTTCATTACCAAAAGTAGTTCGTTGTTGAGATTTTGTTACTCTAATTGATGGTAGCCTTGTTATTATGGAAGGTAGTTCATTGTTGAGATTTTGTTACTCCAATGGATGGTAGCCTTGTCATTATGGAAGGTATTTCGTTATTGATATTTTGTTACTCTAATTGATGGAATCCTTTTCATTAGGGAAGGTAGTTCATTGTTGAGATTTTGTTTCTCCAATGGATCGTAGCCGTTTCATTACCAAAAGTAGTTCGTTGTTGAGATTTTGTTACTCTAATTGATGGGAGCCTTGTTATTATGGAAGGTAGTTCATTGTTGAGATTTTGTTATTCCAATGGATGGTAGCCTTGTCATTATGGAAGGTAGTTCGTTATTTATATTTTGTTACTCTAATTGATGGAATCCTTTTCATTACGGAAGGTAGTTCATTGTTGAGATTTTGTTTCTCCAATGGATCGTAGCCGTTTCATTACCAAAAGTAGTTCGTTGTTGAGATTTTGTTACTCTAATTGATGGTAGCCTTGTTATTATGGAAGGTAGTTCATTGTTGAGATTTTGGTACTCCAATGGATGGTAGCCTTGTCATTATAGAAGGTAGTTCGTTGTTGAGATTTTGTTACTCTAATGGATGGTAGCCTTGTAATTATGGAAGGTAGTTTATTGTTGAGATTTTGTTACTCCGATGGATGGTAGCCTTGTCATTATGGAGAATAGTTTGTTGTTGAGATTTTGTTATTCCAATAGATGGTAGCCTTGTCATTATGCAAAGTAATTCGTTGTTGATATTTTGTTACTTTAATGGATGGTAGCCTTGTCTTTATGAAAGGTAGCTCGTTGTTGAGATTTTGTTACTCTAATGGATGTTATCCTTTTCATTACTAAAAGTAGTTCGTTCTATAGATTTTGTTACTCTAATGGATGGTAGCCTTGTCATTATGGAAGGTAGTTCATTGTTGTCATTTTGTTATTCTAATGGATGGTAGCCTTGTCAATATGGAAGGTAGTTCGTTGTTGATATTATGTTACTCTAATGGATGTAGCCTTGTCATTATGGAAGGTAGTTCGATATTGATAATAGTTTACTCTAATGGATGGAATCTATTTCATTACGGAAGGTAGTTCTTTGTTGAGATTTTGTTACTCTAATTGATGGTTTCCTTGTCATTACGGAAGGTAGTTTGTTGTTGAGATTTTGTTTCTCCAATGGATGGTAGCCTTGTCATTATGGAAGGTAGTTCGTTGTTGAGATTTTGTTACTCTAATGGTTGGTAGCTTTGTCATTATGGAAGGTACTTCATTGATGAGATTTTGTTACTCCAATGGATCGTAGCCGTTTCATTACCAAAAGTAGTTCGTTGTTGAGATTTTGTTACTCTAATTGATGGTAGCCTTGTTATTATGGAAGGTAGTTCATTGTTGAGATTTTGTTACTCCAATGGATGGTAGCCTCGTCATTATTGAAGGTAGTTCGTTATTGATATTTTTTTACTCTAATTGATGGAATCCTTTTCATTACGGAAGGTAGTTCATTGTTTAGATTTTGTTTCTCCAATGGATCGTAGCCGTTTCATTACCAAAAGTAGTTCGTTGTTGAGATTTTGTTACTCTAATTGATGGTATCCTTGTTATTATGGAAGGTAGTTCATTGTTGAGATTTTTTTATTCCAATGGATGGTAGCCTTGTCATTATGGAAGGTAGGTCGTTATTGATATTTTGTTACTCTAATTGATGGAATCCGTTTCATTACGGAAGGTAGTTCATTGTTGAGATTTTGTTTCTCCAATGGATCGTAGCCGTTTCATTACCAAAAGTAGTTCGTTGTTGAGATTTTGTTACTCTAATTGATGGGAGCCTTGTTATTATGGAAGGTAGTTCATTGTTGAGATTTTGTTATTCCAATGGATGGTAGCCTTGTCATTATGGAAGGTAGTTCGTTATTTATATTTTGTTACTCTAATTGATGGAATCCTTTTCATTACGGAAGGTAGTTCATTGTTGAGATTTTGTTTCTCCAATGGATCGTAGCCGTTTCATTACCAAAAGTAGTTCGTTGTTGAGATTTTGTTACTCTAATTGATGGTAGCCTTGTTATTATGGAAGGTAGTTCATTGTTGAGATTTTGTTACTCCAATGGATGGTAGCCTTGTCATTATGGAAGGTATTTCGTTATTGATATTTTGTTACTCTAATTGATGGAATCCTTTTCATTAGGGAAGGTAGTTCATTGTTGAGATTTTGTTTCTCCAATGGATCGTAGCCGTTTCATTACCAAAAGTAGTTCGTTGTTGAGATTTTGTTACTCTAATTGATGGGAGCCTTGTTATTATGGAAGGTAGTTCATTGTTGAGATTTTGTTATTCCAATGGATGGTAGCCTTGTCATTATGGAACGTAGTTCGTTATTTATATTTTGTTACTCTAATTGATGGAATCCTTTTCATTACGGAAGGTAGTTCATTGTTGAGATTTTGTTTCTCCAATGGATCGTAGCCGTTTCATTACCAAAAGTAGTTCGTTGTTGAGATTTTGTTACTCTAATTGATGGTAGCCTTGTTATTATGGAAGGTAGTTCATTGTTGAGATTTTGGTACTCCAATGGATGGTAGCCTTGTCATTATAGAAGGTAGTTCGTTGTTGAGATTTTGTTACTCTAATGGATGGTAGCCTTGTAATTATGGAAGGTAGTTTATTGTTGAGATTTTGTTACTCCGATGGATGGTAGCCTTGTCATTATGGAGAATAGTTTGTTGTTGAGATTTTGTTATTCCAATAGATGGTAGCCTTGTCATTATGCAAAGTAATTCGTTGTTGATATTTTGTTACTTTAATGGATGGTAGCCTTGTCTTTATGAAAGGTAGTTCGTTGTTGAGATTTTGTTACTCTAATGGATGTTATCCTTTTCATTACTAAAAGTAGTTCGTTCTATAGATTTTGTTACTCTAATGGATGGTAGCCTTGTCATTATGGAAGGTAGTTCATTGTTGTCATTTTGTTACTCTAATGGATGGTAGCCTTGTCAATATGGAAGGTAGTTCGTTGTTGATATTATGTTACTCTAATGGATGTAGCCTTGTCATTATGGAAGGTAGTTCGATATTGATAATAGTTTACTCTAATGGATGGAATCTATTTCATTACGGAAGGTAGTTCTTTGTTGAGATTTTGTTACTCTAATTGATGGTTTCCTTGTCATTACGGAAGGTAGTTTGTTGTTGAGATTTTGTTTCTCCAATGGATGGTAGCTTTGTCATTATGGAAGGTAGTTCGTTGTTGAGATTTTGTTACTCTAATGGTTGGTAGCTTTATCATTATGGAAGGTACTTCATTGTTGAGATTTTGTTACTCCAATGGATCGTAGCCATTTCATTACCAAAAGTAGTTCGTTGTTGAGATTTTGTTTCTCTAATTGATGGTAGCCTTGTTATTATGGAAGGTAGTTCATTGTTGAGATTTTGTTACTCCAATGGATGGTAGCCTCGTCATTATTGAAGGTAGTTCGTTATTGATATTTTGTTACTCTAATTGATGGAATCCTTTTCTCTACGGAAGGTAGTTCATTGTTTAGATTTTGTTTCTCCAATGGATCGTAGCCGTTTCATTACCAAAAGTAGTTCGTTGTTGAGATTTTGTTACTCTAATTGATGGTATCCTTGTAATTATGGAAGGTAGTTCATTGTTGAGATTTTTTTATTCCAATGGATGGTAGCCTCGTCATTATGGAAGGTAGGTCGTTATTGATATTTTGTTACTCTAATTGATGGAATCCTTTTCATTACGGAAGGTAGTTCATTGTTGAGATTTTGTTTCTCCAATGGATCGTAGCCGTTTCATTACCAAAAGTAGTTCGTTGTTGAGATTTTGTTACTCTAATTGATGGGAGCCTTGTTATTATGGAAGGTAGGTCATTGTTGAGATTTTGTTATTCCAATGGATGGTAGCCTTGTCATTATGGAAGGTAGTTCGTTATTTATATTTTGTTACTCTAATTGATGGAATCCTTTTCATTACGGAAGGTAGTTCATTGTTGAGATTTTGTTTCTCCAATGGATCGTAGCCGTTTCATTACCAAAAGTAGTTCGTTGTTGAGATTTTGTTACTCTAATTGATGGGAGCCTTGTTATTATGGAAGGTAGTTCATTGTTGAGATTTTGTTATTCCAATGGATGGTAGCCTTGTCATTATGGAACGTAGTTCGTTATTTATATTTTGTTACTCTAATTGATGGAATCCTTTTCATTACGGAAGGTAGTTCATTGTTGAGATTTTGTTTCTCCAATGGATCGTAGCCGTTTCATTACCAAAAGTAGTTCGTTGTTGAGATTTTGTTACTCTAATTGATGGTAGCCTTGTTATTATGGAAGGTAGTTCATTGTTGAGATTTTGTTATTCCAATGGATGGTAGCCTTGTCATTATGGAAGGTAGTTCGTTATTTATATTTTGTTACTCTAATTGATGGAATCCTTTTCATTACGGAAGGTAGTTCATTGTTGAGATTTTGTTTCTCCAATGGATCGTAGCCGTTTCATTACCAAAAGTAGTTCGTTGTTGAGATTTTGTTACTCTAATTGATGGTAGCCTTGTTATTATGGAAGGTAGTTCATTGTTGAGATTTTGGTACTCCAATGGATGGTAGCCTTGTCATTATAGAAGGTAGTTCGTTGTTGAGATTTTGTTACTCTAATGGATGGTAGCCTTGTAATTATGGAAGGTAGTTTATTGTTGAGATTTTGTTACTCCGATGGATGGTAGCCTTGTCATTATGGAGAATAGTTTGTTGTTGAGATTTTGTTATTCCAATAGATGGTAGCCTTGTCATTATGCAAAGTAATTCGTTGTTGATATTTTGTTACTTTAATGGATGGTAGCCTTGTCTTTATGAAAGGTAGTTCGTTGTTGAGATTTTGTTACTCTAATGGATGTTATCCTTTTCATTACTAAAAGTAGTTCGTTCTATAGATTTTGTTACTCTAATGGATGGTAGCCTTGTCATTATGGAAGGTAGTTCATTGTTGTCATTTTGTTACTCTAATGGATGGTAGCCTTGTCAATATGGAAGGTAGTTCGTTGTTGATATTATGTTACTCTAATGGATGTAGCCTTGTCATTATGGAAGGTAGTTCGATATTGATAATAGTTTACTCTAATGGATGGAATCTATTTCATTACGGAAGGTAGTTCTTTGTTGAGATTTTGTTACTCTAATTGATGGTTTCCTTGTCATTACGGAAGGTAGTTTGTTGTTGAGATTTTGTTTCTCCAATGGATGCTAGCTTTGTCATTATGGAAGGCAGTTCGTTGTTGAGATTTTGTTACTCTAATGGTTGGTAGCTTGATCATTATGGAAGGTACTTCATTGTTGAGATTTTGTTACTCCAATGGATCGTAGCCATTTCATTACCAAAAGTAGTTCGTTGTTGAGATTTTGTTTCTCTAATTGATGGTAGCCTTGTTATTATGGAAGGTAGTTCATTGTTGAGATTTTGTTACTCCAATGGATGGTAGCCTCGTCATTATTGAAGGTAGTTCGTTATTGATATTTTGTTACTCTAATTGATGGAATCCTTTTCTCTACGGAAGGTAGTTCATTGTTTAGATTTTGTTTCTCCAATGGATCGTAGCCGTTTCATTACCAAAAGTAGTTCGTTGTTGAGATTTTGTTACTCTAATTGATGGTATCCTTGTAATTATGGAAGGTAGTTCATTGTTGAGATTTTTTTATTCCAATGGATGGTAGCCTCGTCATTATGGAAGGTAGGTCGTTATTGATATTTTGTTACTCTAATTGATGGAATCCTTTTCATTACGGAAGGTAGTTCATTGTTGAGATTTTGTTTCTCCAATGGATCGTAGCCGTTTCATTACCAAAAGTAGTTCGTTGTTGAGATTTTGTTACTCTAATTGATGGGAGCCTTGTTATTATGGAAGGTAGTTCATTGTTGAGATTTTGTTATTCCAATGGATGGTAGCCTTGTCATTATGGAAGGTAGTTCGTTACTTATATTTTGTTACTCTAATTGATGGAATCCTTTTCATTACGGAAGGTAGTTCATTGTTGAGATTTTGTTTCTCCAATGGATCGTAGCCGTTTCATTACCAAAAGTAGTTCGTTGTTGAGATTTTGTTACTCTAATTGATGGTAGCCTTGTTATTATGGAAGGTAGTTCATTGTTGAGATTTTGTTACTCCAATGGATGGTAGCCTTGTCATTATGGAAGGTATTTCGTTATTGATATTTTGTTACTCTAATTGATGGAATCCTTTTCATTAGGGAAGGTAGTTCATTGTTGAGATTTTGTTTCTCCAATGGATCGTAGCCGTTTCATTACCAAAAGTAGTTCGTTGTTGAGATTTTGTTACTCTAATTGATGGGAGCCTTGTTATTATGGAAGGTAGTTCATTGTTGAGATTTTGTTATTCCAATGGATGGTAGCCTTGTCATTATGGAAGGTAGTTCGTTATTTATATTTTGTTACTCTAATTGATGGAATCCTTTTCATTACGGAAGGTAGTTCATTGTTGAGATTTTGTTTCTCCAATGGATCGTAGCCGTTTCATTACCAAAAGTAGTTCGTTGTTGAGATTTTGTTACTCTAATTGATGGTAGCCTTGTTATTATGGAAGGTAGTTCATTGTTGAGATTTTGTTATTCCAATGGATGGTAGCCTTGTCATTATGGAAGGTAGTTCGTTATTTATATTTTGTTACTCTAATTGATGGAATCCTTTTCATTACGGAAGGTAGTTCATTGTTGAGATTTTGTTTCTCCAATGGATCGTAGCCTTGTCATTATGGAGAATAGTTTGTTGTTGAGATTTTGTTATTCCAATAGATGGTAGCCTTGTCATTATGCGAAGTAATTCGTTGTTGATATTTTGTTACTTTAATGGATGGTAGCCTTGTCTTTATGAAAGGTAGTTCGTTGTTGAGATTTTGTTACTCTAATGGATGTTATCCTTTTCATTACTAAAAGTAGTTCGTTCTATAGATTTTGTTACTCTAATGGATGGTAGCCTTGTCATTATGGAAGGTAGTTCATTGTTGTCATTTTGTTACTCTAATGGATGGTAGCCTTGTCAATATGGAAGGTAGTTCGTTGTTGATATTATGTTACTCTAATGGATGTAGCCTTGTCATTATGGAAGGTAGTTCGATATTGATAATAGTTTACTCTAATGGATGGAATCTATTTCATTACGGAAGGTAGTTCTTTGTTGAGATTTTGTTACTCTAATTGATGGTTTCCTTGTCATTACGGAAGGTAGTTTGTTGTTGAGATTTTGTTTCTCCAATGGATGGTAGCCTTGTCATTATGGAAGGTAGTTCGTTGTTGAGATTTTGTTACTCTAATGGTTGGTAGCTTTGTCATTATGGAAGGTACTTCATTGATGAGATTTTGTTACTCCAATGGATCGTAGCCGTTTCATTACCAAAAGTAGTTCGTTGTTGAGATTTTGTTACTCTAATTGATGGTAGCCTTGTTATTATGGAAGGTAGTTCATTGTTGAGATTTTGTTACTCCAATGGATGGTAGCCTCGTCATTATTGAAGGTAGTTCGTTATTGATATTTTGTTACTCTAATTGATGGAATCCTTTTCATTACGGAAGGTAGTTCATTGTTTAGATTTTGTTTCTCCAATGGATCGTAGCCGTTTCATTACCAAAAGTAGTTCGTTGTTGAGATTTTGTTACTCTAATTGATGGTATCCTTGTTATTATGGAAGGTAGTTCATTGTTGAGATTTTTTTATTCCAATGGATGGTAGCCTTGTCATTATGGAAGGTAGGTCGTTATTGATATTTTGTTACTCTAATTGATGGAATCCTTTTCATTACGGAAGGTAGTTCATTGTTGAGATTTTGTTTCTCCAATGGATCGTAGCCGTTTCATTACCAAAAGTAGTTCGTTGTTGAGATTTTGTTACTCTAATTGATGGGAGCCTTGTTATTATGGAAGGTAGTTCATTGTTGAGATTTTGTTATTCCAATGGATGGTAGCCTTGTCATTATGGAAGGTAGTTCGTTATTTATATTTTGTTACTCTAATTGATAGAATCCTTTTCATTACGGAAGGTAGTTCATTGTTGAGATTTTGTTTCTCCAATGGATCGTAGCCGTTTCATTACCAAAAGTAGTTCGTTGTTGAGATTTTGTTACTCTAATTGATGGTAGCCTTGTTATTATGGAAGGTAGTTCATTGTTGAGATTTTGTTACTCCAATGGATGGTAGCCTTGTCATTATGGAAGGTATTTCGTTATTGATATTTTGTTACTCTAATTGATGGAATCCTTTTCATTAGGGAAGGTAGTTCATTGTTGAGATTTTGTTTCTCCAATGGATCGTAGCCGTTTCATTACCAAAAGTAGTTCGTTGTTGAGATTTTGTTACTCTAATTGATGGGAGCCTTGTTATTATGGAAGGTAGTTCATTGTTGAGATTTTGTTATTCCAATGGATGGTAGCCTTGTCATTATGGAAGGTAGTTCGTTATTTATATTTTGTTACTCTAATTGATGGAATCCTTTTCATTACCGAAGGTAGTTCATTGTTGAGATTTTGTTTCTCCAATGGATCGTAGCCGTTTCATTACCAAAAGTAGTTCGTTGTTGAGATTTTGTTACTCTAATTGATGGTAGCCTTGTTATTATGGAAGGTAGTTCATTGTTGAGATTTTGGTACTCCAATGGATGGTAGCCTTGTCATTGTAGAAGGTAGTTCGTTGTTGAGATTTTGTTACTCTAATGGATGGTAGCCTTGTAATTATGGAAGGTAGTTTATTGTTGAGATTTTGTTACTCCGATGGATGGTAGCCTTGTCATTATGGAGAATAGTTTGTTGTTGAGATTTTGTTATTCCAATAGATGGTAGCCTTGTCATTATGCAAAGTAATTCGTTGTTGATATTTTGTTACTTTAATGGATGGTAGCCTTGTCTTTATGAAAGGTAGTTCGTTGTTGAGATTTTGTTACTCTAATGGATGTTATCCTTTTCATTACTAAAAGTAGTTCGTTCTATAGATTTTGTTACTCTAATGGATGGTAGCCTTGTCATTATGGAAGGTAGTTCATTGTTGTCATTTTGTTACTCTAATGCATGGTAGCCTTGTCAATATGGAAGGTAGTTCGTTGTTGATATTATGTTACTCTAATGGATGTAGCCTTGTCATTATGGAAGGTAGTTCGATATTGATAATAGTTTACTCTAATGGATGGAATCTATTTCATTACGGAAGGTAGTTCTTTGTTGAGATTTTGTTACTCTAATTGATGGTTTCCTTGTCATTACGGAAGGTAGTTTGTTGTTGAGATTTTGTTTCTCCAATGGATGGTAGCTTTGTCATTATGGAAGGTAGTTCGTTGTTGAGATTTTGTTACTCTAATGGTTGGTAGCTTTATCATTATGGAAGGTACTTCATTGTTGAGATTTTGTTACTCCAATGGATCGTAGCCATTTCATTACCAAAAGTAGTTCGTTGTTGAGATTTTGTTTCTCTAATTGATGGTAGCCTTGTTATTATGGAAGGTAGTTCATTGTTGAGATTTTGTTACTCCAATGGATGGTAGCCTCGTCATTATTGAAGGTAGTTCGTTATTGATATTTTGTTACTCTAATTGATGGAATCCTTTTCATTACGGAAGGTAGTTCATTGTTTAGATTTTGTTTCTCCAATGGATCGTAGCCGTTTCATTACCAAAAGTAGTTCGTTGTTGAGATTTTGTTACTCTAATTGATGGTATCCTTGTAATTATGGAAGGTAGTTCATTGTTGAGATTTTTTTATTCCAATGGATGGTAGCCTCGTCATTATGGAAGGTAGGTCGTTATTGATATTTTGTTACTCTAATTGATGGAATCCTTTTCATTACGGAAGGTAGTTCATTGTTGAGATTTTGTTTCTCCAATGGATCGTAGCCGTTTCATTACCAAAAGTAGTTCGTTGTTGAGATTTTGTTACTCTAATTGATGGTAGCCTTGTTATTATGGAAGGTAGTTCATTGTTGAGATTTTGTTACTCCAATGGATGGTAGCCTTGTCATTATGGAAGGTATTTCGTTATTGATATTTTGTTACTCTAATTGATGGAATCCTTTTCATTAGGGAAGGTAGTTCATTGTTGAGATTTTGTTTCTCCAATGGATCGTAGCCGTTTCATTACCAAAAGTAGTTCGTTGTTGAGATTTTGTTACTCTAATTGATGGGAGCCTTGTTATTATGGAAGGTAGTTCATTGTTGAGATTTTGTTATTCCAATGGATGGTAGCCTTGTCATTATGGAAGGTAGTTCGTTATTTATATTTTGTTACTCTAATTGATGGAATCCTTTTCATTACCGAAGGTAGTTCATTGTTGAGATTTTGTTTCTCCAATGGATCGTAGCCGTTTCATTACCAAAAGTAGTTCGTTGTTGAGATTTTGTTACTCTAATTGATGGTAGCCTTGTTATTATGGAAGGTAGTTCATTGTTGAGATTTTGGTACTCCAATGGATGGTAGCCTTGTCATTGTAGAAGGTAGTTCGTTGTTGAGATTTTGTTACTCTAATGGATGGTAGCCTTGTAATTATGGAAGGTAGTTTATTGTTGAGATTTTGTTACTCCGATGGATGGTAGCCTTGTCATTATGGAGAATAGTTTGTTGTTGAGATTTTGTTATTCCAATAGATGGTAGCCTTGTCATTATGCAAAGTAATTCGTTGTTGATATTTTGTTACTTTAATGGATGGTAGCCTTGTCTTTATGAAAGGTAGTTCGTTGTTGAGATTTTGTTACTCTAATGGATGTTATCCTTTTCATTACTAAAAGTAGTTCGTTCTATAGATTTTGTTACTCTAATGGATGGTAGCCTTGTCATTATGGAAGGTAGTTCATTGTTGTCATTTTGTTACTCTAATGCATGGTAGCCTTGTCAATATGGAAGGTAGTTCGTTGTTGATATTATGTTACTCTAATGGATGTAGCCTTGTCATTATGGAAGGTAGTTCGATATTGATAATAGTTTACTCTAATGGATGGAATCTATTTCATTACGGAAGGTAGTTCTTTGTTGAGATTTTGTTACTCTAATTGATGGTTTCCTTGTCATTACGGAAGGTAGTTTGTTGTTGAGATTTTGTTTCTCCAATGGATGGTAGCTTTGTCATTATGGAAGGTAGTTCGTTGTTGAGATTTTGTTACTCTAATGGTTGGTAGCTTTATCATTATGGAAGGTACTTCATTGTTGAGATTTTGTTACTCCAATGGATCGTAGCCATTTCATTACCAAAAGTAGTTCGTTGTTGAGATTTTGTTTCTCTAATTGATGGTAGCCTTGTTATTATGGAAGGTAGTTCATTGTTGAGATTTTGTTACTCCAATGGATGGTAGCCTCGTCATTATTGAAGGTAGTTCGTTATTGATATTTTGTTACTCTAATTGATGGAATCCTTTTCATTACGGAAGGTAGTTCATTGTTTAGATTTTGTTTCTCCAATGGATCGTAGCCGTTTCATTACCAAAAGTAGTTCGTTGTTGAGATTTTGTTACTCTAATTGATGGTATCCTTGTAATTATGGAAGGTAGTTCATTGTTGAGATTTTTTTATTCCAATGGATGGTAGCCTCGTCATTATGGAAGGTAGGTCGTTATTGATATTTTGTTACTCTAATTGATGGAATCCTTTTCATTACGGAAGGTAGTTCATTGTTGAGATTTTGTTTCTCCAATGGATCGTAGCCGTTTCATTACCAAAAGTAGTTCGTTGTTGAGATTTTGTTACTCTAATTGATGGTAGCCTTATTATTATGGAAGGTAGTTCATTGTTGAGATTTTGTTAATCCAATGGATGGTAGCCTTGTCATTATGGAAGGTATTTCGTTATTGATATTTTGTTACTCTAATTGATGGAATCCTTTTCATTAGGGAAGGTAGTTCATTGTTGAGATTTTGTTTCTCCAATGGATCGTAGCCGTTTCATTACCAAAAGTAGTTCGTTGTTGAGATTTTGTTACTCTAATTGATGGGAGCCTTGTTATTATGGAAGGTAGTTCATTGTTGAGATTTTGTTATTCCAATGGATGGTAGCCTTGTCATTATGGAAGGTAGTTCGTTATTTATATTTTGTTACTCTAATTGATGGAATCCTTTTCATTACGGAAGGTAGTTCATTGTTGAGATTTTGTTTCTCCAATGGATCGTAGCCGTTTCATTACCAAAAGTAGTTCGTTGTTGAGATTTTGTTACTCTAATTGATGGTAGCCTTGTTATTATGGAAGGTAGTTCATTGTTGAGATTTTGTTACTCCAATGGATGGTAGCCTTGTCATTATGGAAGGTATTTCGTTATTGATATTTTGTTACTCTAATTGATGGAATCCTTTTCATTAGGGAAGGTAGTTCATTGTTGAGATTTTGTTTCTCCAATGGATCGTAGCCGTTTCATTACCAAAAGTAGTTCGTTGTTGAGATTTTGTTACTCTAATTGATGGGAGCCTTGTTATTATGGAAGGTAGTTCATTGTTGAGATTTTGTTATTCCAATGGATGGTAGCCTTGTCATTATGGAAGGTAGTTCGTTATTTATATTTTGTTACTCTAATTGATGGAATCCTTTTCATTACGGAAGGTAGTTCATTGTTGAGATTTTGTTTCTCCAATGGATCGTAGCCGTTTCATTACCAAAAGTAGTTCAGTGTTGAGATTTTGTTACTCTAATTGATGGTAGCCTTGTTATTATGGAAGGTAGTTCATTGTTGAGATTTTGGTACTCCAATGGATGGTAGCCTTGTCATTATAGAAGGTTGTTCGTTGTTGAGATTTTGTTACTCTAATGGATGGTAGCCTTGTAATTATGGAAGGTAGTTTATTGTTGAGATTTTGTTACTCCGATGGATGGTAGCCTTGTCATTATGGAGAATAGTTTGTTGTTGAGATTTTGTTATTCCAATAGATGGTAGCCTTGTCATTATGCAAAGTAATTCGTTGTTGATATTTTGTTACTTTAATGGATGGTAGTCTTGTCTTTATGAAAGGTAGTTCGTTGTTGAGATTTTGTTACTCTAATGGATGTTATCCTTTTCATTACTAAAAGTAGTTCGTTCTATAGATTTTGTTACTCTAATGGATGGTAGCCTTGTCATTATGGAAGGTAGTTCATTGTTGTCATTTTGTTACTCTAATGGATGGTAGCCTTGTCAATATGGAAGGTAGTTCGTTGTTGATATTATGTTACTCTAATGGATGTAGCCTTGTCATTATGGAAGGTAGTTCGATATTGATAATAGTTTACTCTAATGGATGGAATCTATTTCATTACGGAAGGTAGTTCTTTGTTGAGATTTTGTTACTCTAATTGATGGTTTCCTTGTCATTACGGAAGGTAGTTTGTTGTTGAGATTTTGTTTCTCCAATGGATGGTAGCTTTGTCATTATGGAAGGTAGTTCGTTGTTGAGATTTTGTTACTCTAATGGTTGGTAGCTTTATCATTATGGAAGGTACTTCATTGTTGAGATTTTGTTACTCCAATGGATCGTAGCCATTTCATTACCAAAAGTAGTTCGTTGTTGAGATTTTGTTTCTCTAATTGATGGTAGCCTTGTTATTATGGAAGGTAGTTCATTGTTGAGATTTTGTTACTCCAATGGATGGTAGCCTCGTCATTATTGAAGGTAGTTCGTTATTGATATTTTGTTACTCTAATTGATGGAATCCTTTTCATTACGGAAGGTAGTTCATTGTTTAGATTTTGTTTCTCCAATGGATCGTAGCCGTTTCATTACCAAAAGTAGTTCGTTGTTGAGATTTTGTTACTCTAATTGATGGTATCCTTGTTATTATGGAAGGTAGTTCATTGTTGAGATTTTTTTATTCCAATGGATGGTAGCCTCGTCATTATGGAAGGTAGGTCGTTATTGATATTTTGTTACTCTAATTGATGGAATCCTTTTCATTACGGAAGGTAGTTCATTGTTGAGATTTTGTTTCTCCAATGGATCGTAGCCGTTTCATTACCAAAAGTAGTTCGTTGTTGAGATTTTGTTACTCTAATTGATGGGAGCCTTGTTATTATGGAAGGTAGTTCATTGTTGAGATTTTGTTATTCCAATGGATGGTAGCCTTGTCATTATGGAAGGTAGTTCGTTATTTATATTTTGTTACTCTAATTGATGGAATCCTTTTCATTACGGAAGGTAGTTCATTGTTGAGATTTTGTTTCTCCAATGGATCGTAGCCGTTTCATTACCAAAAGTAGTTCGTTGTTCAGATTTTGTTACTCTAATTGATGGTAGCCTTGTTATTATGGAAGGTAGTTCATTGTTGAGATTTTGTTACTCCAATGGATGGTAGCCTTGTCATTATGAAAGGTATTTCGTTATTGATATTTTGTTACTCTAATTGATGGAATCCTTTTCATTAGGGAAGGTAGTTCATTGTTGAGATTTTGTTTCTCCAATGGATCGTAGCCGTTTCATTACCAAAAGTAGTTCGTTGTTGAGATTTTGTTACTCTAATTGATGGGAGCCTTGTTATTATGGAAGGTAGTTCATTGTTGAGATTTTGTTATTCCAATGGATGGTAGCCTTGTCATTATGGAAGGTAGTTCGTTATTTATATTTTGTTACTCTAATTGATGGAATCCTTTTCATTACGGAAGGTAGTTCATTGTTGAGATTTTGTTTCTCCAATGGATCGTAGCCGTTTCATTACCAAAAGTAGTTCGTTGTTGAGATTTTGTTACTCTAATTGATGGTAGCCTTGTTATTATGGAAGGTAGTTCATTGTTGAGATTTTGGTACTCCAATGGATGGTAGCCTTGTCATTATAGAAGGTAGTTCGTTGTTGAGATTTTGTTACTCTAATGGATGGTAGCCTTGTAATTATGGAAGGTAGTTTATTGTTGAGATTTTGTTACTCCGATGGATGGTAGCCTTGTCATTATGGAGAATAGTTTGTTGTTGAGATTTTGTTATTCCAATAGATGGTAGCCTTGTCATTATGCAAAGTAATTCGTTGTTGATATTTTGTTACTTTAATGGATGGTAGCCTTGTCTTTATGAAAGGTAGTTCGTTGTTGTGATTTTGTTACTCTAATGGATGTTATCCTTTTCATTACTAAAAGTAGTTCGTTCTATAGATTTTGTTACTCTAATGGATGGTAGCCTTGTCATTATGGAAGGTAGTTCATTGTTGTCATTTTGTTACTCTAATGGATGGTAGCCTTGTCAATATGGAAGGTAGTTCGTTGTTGATATTATGTTACTCTAATGGATGTAGCCTTGTCATTATGGAAGGTAGTTCGATATTGATAATAGTTTACTCTAATGGATGGAATCTATTTCATTACGGAAGGTAGTTCTTTGTTGAGATTTTGTTACTCTAATTGATGGTTTCCTTGTCATTACGGAAGGTAGTTTGTTGTTGAGATTTTGTTTCTCCAATGGATGGTAGCCTTGTCATTATGGAAGGTAGTTCGTTGTTGAGATTTTGTTACTCTAATGGTTGGTAGCTTTGTCATTATGGAAGGTACTTCATTGTTGAGATTTTGTTACTCCAATGGATCGTAGCCGTTTCATTACCAAAAGTAGTTCGTTGTTGAGATTTTGTTACTCTAATTGATGGTAGCCTTGTTATTATGGAAGGTAGTTCATTGTTGAGATTTTGTTACTCCAATGGATGGTAGCCTCGTCATTATTGAAGGTAGTTCGTTATTGATATTTTGTTACTCTAATTGATGGAATCCTTTTCATTACGGAAGGTAGTTCATTGTTTAGATTTTGTTTCTCCAATGGATCGTAGCCGTTTCATTACCAAAAGTAGTTCGTTGTTGAGATTTTGTTACTCTAATTGATGGTATCCTTGTTATTATGGAAGGTAGTTCATTGTTGAGATTTTTTTATTCCAATGGATGGTAGCCTTGTCATTATGGAAGGTAGGTCGTTATTGATATTTTGTTACTCTAATTGATGGAATCCTTTTCATTAGGGAAGGTAGTTCATTGTTGAGATTTTGTTTCTCCAATGGATCGTAGCCGTTTCATTACCAAAAGTAGTTCGTTGTTGAGATTTTGTTACTCTAATTGATGGGAGCCTTGTTATTATGGAAGGTAGTTCATTGTTGAGATTTTGTTATTCCAATGGATGGTAGCCTTGTCATTATGGAAGGTAGTTCGTTATTTATATTTTGTTACTCTAATTAATGGAATCCTTTTCATTACGGAAGGTAGTTCATTGTTGAGATTTTAATTCTCCAATGGATCGTAGCCGTTTCATTACCAAAAGTAGTTCGTTGTTGAGATTTTGTTACTCTAATTGATGGTAGCCTTGTTATTATGGAAGGTAGTTCATTGTTGAGATTTTGGTACTCCAAGGGATGGTAGCCTTGTCATTATAGAAGGTAGTTCGTTGTTGAGATTTTGTTACTCTAATGGATGGTAGACTTGTAATTATGGAAGGTAGTTTATTGTTGAGATTTTGTTACTCCGATGGATGGTAGCCTTGTCATTATGGAGAATAGTTTGTTGTTGAGATTTTGTTATTCCAATAGATGGTAGCCTTGTCATTATGCAAAGTAATTCGTTGTTGATATTTTGTTACTTTAATGGATGGTAGCCTTGTCTTTATGAAAGGTAGTTCGTTGTTGAGATTTTGTTACTCTAATGGATGTTATCCTTTTCATTACTAAAAGTAGTTCGTTCTATAGATTTTGTTACTCTAATAGATGGTAGCCTTGTCATTATGGAAGGTAGTTCATTGTTGTCATTTTGTTACTCTAATGGATGGTAGCCTTGTCATTATGGAAGGTAGTTCATTGTTGATATTATGTTACTCTAATGGATGTAGCCTTGTCATTATGGAAGGTAGTTCGATATTGATAATAGTTTACTCTAATGGATGGAATCTATTTCATTACGGAAGGTAGTTCTTTGTTGAGATTTTGTTACTCTAATTGATGGTTTCCTTGTCATTACGGAAGGTAGTTTGTTGTTGAGATTTTGTTTCTCCAATGGATGGTAGCCTTGTCATTATGGAAGGTAGTTCGTTGTTGAGATTTTGTTACTCTAATGGTTGGTAGCCTTGTCATTATGGAAGGTACTTCATTGTTGAGATTTTGTTACTCCAATGGATCGTAGCCGTTTCATTACCAAAAGTAGTTCGTTGTTGAGATTTTGTTACTCTAATTGATGGTAGCCTTGTTATTATGGAAGGTAGTTCATTGTTGAGATTTTGTTACTCCAATGGATGGTAGCCTCGTCATTATTGAAGGTAGTTCGTTATTGATATTTTCTTACTCTAATTGATGGAATCCTTTTCATTACGGAAGGTAGTTCATTGTTTAGATTTTGTTTCTCCAATGGATCGTATCCGTTTCATTACCAAAAGTAGTTCGTTGTTGAGATTTTGTTACTCTAATTGATGGTATCCTTGTTATTATGAAAGGTAGTTCATTGTT
This sequence comes from Vicia faba, assembly GCA_948472305.1. Classification (NCBI taxonomy): domain Eukaryota; kingdom Viridiplantae; phylum Streptophyta; class Magnoliopsida; order Fabales; family Fabaceae; genus Vicia; species Vicia faba. The sequence continues at coordinate 562,502,462 of OX451739.1, forward strand.
GAGATTTTTTTATTCCAATGGATGGTAGCCTTGTCATTATGGAAGGTAGGTCGTTATTGATATTTTGTTACTCTAATTGATGGAATCCTTTTCATTACGGAAGGTAGTTCATTGTTGAGATTTTGTTTCTCCAATGGATCGTAGCCGTTTCATTACCAAAAGTAGTTCGTTGTTGAGATTTTGTTACTCTAATTGATGGTAGCCTTGTTATTATGGAAGGTAGTTCATTGTTGAGATTTTGTTAATCCAATGGATGGTAGCCTTGTCATTATGGAAGGTATTTCGTTATTGATATTTTGTTACTCTAATTGATGGAATCCTTTTCATTAGGGAAGGTAGTTCATTGTTGAGATTTTGTTTCTCCAATGGATCGTAGCCGTTTCATTACCAAAAGTAGTTAGTTGTTGAGATTTTGTTACTCTAATTGATGGGAGCCTTGTTATTATGGAAGGTAGTTCTTTATTGAGATTTTGTTATTCCAATGGATGGTAGCCTTGTCATTATGGAAGGTAGTTCGTTATTTATATTTTGTTACTCTAATTGATGGAATCCTTTTCATTACGGAAGGTAATTCATTGTTGAGATTTTGTTTCTCCAATGGATCGTAGCCGTTTCATTACCAAAAGTAGTTCGTTGTTGAGATTTTGTTACTCTAATTGATGGGAGCCTTGTTATTATGGAAGGTAGTTCATTGTTGAGATTTTGTTATTCCAATGGATGGTAGCCTTGTCATTATGGAAGGTAGTTCGTTATTTATATTTTGTTACTCTAATTGATGGAATCCTTTTCATTACGGAAGGTAGTTCATTATTGAGATTTTGTTACTCTAATTGATGGTTTCCTTGTCATTACGGAAGGTAGTTTGTTGTTGAGATTTTGTTTCTCCAATGGATGGTAGCCTTGTCATTATGGAAGGTAGTTCGTTGTTGAGATTTTGTTACTCCAATGGTTGGTAGCCTTGTCATTATGGAAGGTACTTCATTGTTGAGATTTTGTTACTCCAATGGATCGTAGCGATTTCATTACCAAAAGTAGTTCGTTGTTAATATTTTGTTACTCTAATTGATGGTAGCCTTGTTATTATGGAAGGTAGTTCATTGTTGAGATTTTGTTACTCCAATGGATGGTAGCCTCGTCATTATTGAAGGTAGTTCGTTATTGATATTTTCTTACTCTAATTGATGGAATCCTTTTCATTACGGAAGGTAGTTCATTGTTTAGATTTTGTTTCTCCAATGGATCGTAGCCGTTTCATTACCAAAAGTAGTTCGTTGTTGAGATTTTGTTACTCTAATTGATGGTATCCTTGTTATTATGAAAGGTAGTTCATTGTTGAGATTTTTTTATTCCAATGGATGGTAGGCTTGTCATTATGGAAGGTAGGTCGTTATTGATATTTTGTTACTCTAATTGATGGAATCCTTTTCATTACGGAAGGTAGTTCATTGTTGAGATTTTGTTTCTCCAATGGATCGTAGCCGTTTCATTACCAAAAGTAGTTCGTTGTTGAGATTTTGTTACTCTAATTGATGGTAGCCTTGTTATTATGGAAGGTAGTTCATTGTTGAGATTTTGTTAATCCAATGGATGGTAGCCTTGTCATTATGGAAGGTATTTCGTTATTGATATTTTGTTACTCTAATTGATGGAATCCTTTTCATTAGGGAAGGTAGTTCATTGTTGAGATTTTGTTTCTCCAATGGATCGTAGCCGTTTCATTACCAAAAGTAGTTAGTTGTTGAGATTTTGTTACTCTAATTGATGGGAGCCTTGTTATTATGGAAGGTAGTTCTTTATTGAGATTTTGTTATTCCAATGGATGGTAGCCTTGTCATTATGGAAGGTAGTTCGTTATTTATATTTTGTTACTCTAATTGATGGAATCCTTTTCATTTCGGAAGGTAGTTCATTGTTGAGATTTTGTTTCTCCAATGGATCGTAGCCGTTTCATTACCAAAAGTAGTTCGTTGTTGAGATTTTGTTACTCTAATTGATGGGAGCCTTGTTATTATGGAAGGTAGTTCATTGTTGAGATTTTGTTATTCCAATGGATGGTAGCCTTGTCATTATGGAAGGTAGTTCGTTATTTATATTTTGTTACTCTAATTGATGGAATCCTTTTCATTACGGAAGGTAGTTCATTATTGAGATTTTGTTACTCTAATTGATGGTTTCCTTGTCATTACGGAAGGTAGTTTGTTGTTGAGATTTTGTTTCTCCAATGGATGGTAGCCTTGTCATTATGGAAGGTAGTTCGTTGTTGAGATTTTGTTACTCCAATGGTTGGTAGCCTTGTCATTATGGAAGGTACTTCATTGTTGAGATTTTGTTACTCCAATGGATCGTAGCCATTTCATTACCAAAAGTAGTTCGTTGTTAATATTTTGTTAATCTAATTGATGGTAGCCTTGTTATTATGGAAGGTAGTTCATTGTTGAGATTTTGTTACTCCAATGGATGGTAGCCTCGTCATTATTGAAGGTAGTTCGTTATTGATATTTTGTTACTCTAATTGATGGAATCCTTTTCATTACGGAAGGTAGTTCATTGTTTAGATTTTGTTTCTCCAATGGATCGTAGCCGTTTCATTACCAAAAGTAGTTCGTTGTTGAGATTTTGTTACTCTAATTGATGGTATCATTGTTATTATGGAAGGTAGTTCATTGTGGACATTTTGTTATTCCAATGGATGGTAGCCTTGTCATTATGGAAGGTAGGTCGTTATTGATATTTTGTTACTCTAATTGATGGAATCCTTTTCATTACGGAAGGTAGTTCATTGTTGAGATTTTATTTCTCCAATGGATCGTAGCCGTTTCATTACCAAAAGTATTTCGTTGTTGAGATTTTGTTACTCTAATTGATGGTAGCCTTGTTATTATGGAAGGTAATTCATTGTTGAGATTTTGTTAATCCAATGGATGGTAGCCTTGTCATTATGGAAGGTATTTCGTTATTGATATTTTGTTACTCTAACTGATGGAATCCTTTTCATTAGGGGAGGTAGTTCATTGTTGAGATTTTGTTTCTCCAATGGATCGTAGCCGTTTCATTACCAAAAGTAGTTTGTTGTTGAGATTTTGTTACTCTAATTGATGGGAGCCTTGTTATTATGGAAGGTAGTTCTTTGTTGAGATTTTGTTTCTCCAATGGATCGTAGCCGTTTCATTACCAAAAGTAGTTCGTTGTTGAGATTTTGTTACTCTAATTGATGGGAGCCTTGTTATTATGGAAGGTAGTTCATTGTTGAGATTTTGTTATTCCAATGGATGGTAGCCTTGTCATTATGGAAGGTAGTTCGTTATTTATATTTTGTTACTCTAATTGATGGAATCCTTTTCATTACGGAAGGTAGTTCATTGTTGAGATTTTGTTTCTCCAATGGATCGTAGCCGTTTCATTACCAAAAGTAGTTCGTTGTTGAGATTTTGTGACTCTAATTGATGGTAGCCTTGTTATTATGGAAGGTAGTTCATTGTTGAGATTTTGGTACTCCAATGGATGGTAGCCTTGTCATTATAGAAGGTAGTTCGTTGTTGAGATTTTGTTACTCTAATGGATGGTAGCCTTGTAATTATGTAAGGTAGTTTATTGTTGAGATTTTGTTACTCCGATGGATGGTAGCCTTGTCATTATGGAGAATATTTTGTTGTTGAGATTTTGTTATTCCAATAGATGGTAGCCTTGTCATTATGCAAAGTAATTCGTTGTTGATATTTTGTTACTTTAATGGATGGTAGCCTTGTCTTTATGAAAGGTAGTTCGTTGTTGAGATTTTGTTACTCTAATGGATGTTATCCTTTTCATTACTAAAAGTAGTTCGTTCTATAGATTTTGTTACTCTAATGGATGGTAGCCTTGTCATTATGGAAGGTAGTTCATTGTTGTCATTTTGTTACTCTAATGGATGGTAGCCTTGTCATTATGGAAGGTAGTTCGTTGTTGATATTATGTTACTCTAATGGATGTAGCCTTGTCATTATGGAAGGTAGTTCGATAATGATAATAGTTTACTCTAATGGATGGAATCTATTTCATTACGGAAGGTAGTTCTTTGTTGAGATTTTGTTACTCTAATTGATGGTTTCCTTGTCATTACGGAAGGTAGTTTGTTGTTGAGATTTTGTTTCTCCAATGGATGGTAGCCTTGTCATTATGGAAGGTAGTTCGTTGTTGAGATTTTGTTACTCTAATGGTTGGTAGCCTTGTCATTATGGAAGGTACTTCATTGTTCAGATTTTGTTACTCCAATGGATCGTAGCCGTTTCATTACCAAAAGTAGTTCGTTGTTGAGATTTTGTTACTCTAATTGATGGTAGCCTTGTTATTATGGAAGGTAGTTCATTGTTGAGATTTTGTTACTCCAATGGATGGTAGCCTCGTCATTATTGAAGGTAGTTCGTTATTGATATTTTGTTACTCTAATTGATGGAATCCTTTTCATTACGGAAGGTAGTTCATTGTTTAGATTTTGTTTCTCCAATGGATCGTAGTCGTTTCATTACCAAAAGTAGTTCGTTGTTGAGATTTTGTTACTCTAATTGATGGTATCCTTGTTATTATGGAAGGTAGTTCATTGTTGAGATTTTTTTATTCCAATGGATGGTAGCCTTGTCATTATGGAAGGTATTTCGTTATTGATATTTTGTTACTCTAATTGATGGAATCCTTTTCATTAGGGAAGGTAGTTCATTGTTTAGATTTTGTTTCTCCAATGGATCGTAGCCGTTTCATTACCAAAAGTAGTTCGTTGTTGAGATTTTGTTACTCTAATTGATGGTATCCTTGTTATTATGGAAGGTAGTTCATTGTTGACATTTTTTTATTCCAATGGAAGGTAGCCTTGTCATTATGGAAGGTAGGTCGCTATTGATATTTTGTTACTCTAATTGATGGAATCCTTTTCATTACGGAAGGTAGTTCATTGTTGAGATTTTGTTTCTCCAATGGATCGTAGCCGTTTCATTACCAAAAGTATTTCGTTGTTGAGATTTTGTTACTCTAATTGATGGTAGCCTTGTTATTATGGATGGTAGTTCATTGTTGAGATTTTGTTAATCCAATGGATGGTAGCCTTGTCATTATGGAAGGTATTTCGTTATTTATATTTTGTTACTCTAATTGATGGAATCCTTTTCATTAGGGAAGGTAGTTCATTGTTGAGATTTTGTTTCTCCAATGGATCGTAGCCGTTTCATTACCAAAAGTAGTTCGTTGTTGAGATTTTGTTACTCTAATTGATGGTATCCTTGTTATTATGGAAGGTAGTTCATTGTTGACATTTTGTTATTCCAATGGATGGTAGCCTTGTCATTATGGAAGGTAGGTCGTTATTGATATTTTGTTACTCTAATTGATGGAATCCTTTTCATTACGGAAGGTAGTTCATTGTTGAGATTTTGTTTCTCCAATGGATCGTAGCTGTTTCATTACCAAAAGTATTTCGTTGTTGAGATTTTGTTACTCTAATTGATGGTAGCCTTGTTATTATGGAAGGTAGTTCATTGTTGAGATTTTGTTAATCCAATGGATGGTAGCCTTGTCATTATGGAAGGTATTTCGTTATTTATATTTTGTTACTCTAATTGATGGAATCCTTTTCATTAGGGAAGGTAGTTCATTGTTGAGATTTTGTTTCTCCAATGGATCGTAGCCGTTTCATTACCAAAAGTAGTTCGTTGTTGAGATTTTGTTACTCTAATTGATGGGAGCCTTGTTATTATGGAAGGTAGTTCTTTGTTGAGATTTTGTTATTCCAATGGATGGTAGCCTTGTCATTATGGAAGGTAGTTCGTTATTTATGTTTTGTTACTCTAATTGATGGAATCCTTTTCATTACGGAAGGTAGTTCATTGTTGAGATTTTGTTTCTCCAATAGATCGTAGCCGTTTCATTACCAAAAGTAGTTCGTTGTTGAGATTTTGTTACTCTAATTGATGGTAGCCTTGTTATTATGGAAGGTAGTTCATTGTTGAGATTTTGTTACTCCAATGGATGGTAGCCTTGTCATTATGGAAGGTATTTCGTTATTGATATTTTGTTACTCTAATTGATGGAATCCTTTTCATTAGGGAAGGTAGTTCATTGTTGTGATTTTGTTTCTCCAATGGATCGTAGCCGTTTCATTACCAAAAGTAGTTCGTTGTTGAGATTTTGTTACTCTAATTGATGGGAGCCTTGTTATTATGGAAGGTAGTTCATTGTTGAAATTTCGTTATTCCAATGGATGGTAGCCTTGTCATTATGGAAGGTAGTTCGTTATTTATATTTTGTTACTCTAATTGATGGAATCCTTTTCATTACGGAAGGTAGTTCATTGTTGAGATTTTGTTTCTCCAATGGATCGTAGCCGTTTCATTACCAAAAGTAGTTTGTTGTTGAGATTTTGTTACTCTAATTGATGGTAGCCTTGTTATTATGGAAGGTAGTTCATTGTTGAGATTTTGGTACTCCAATGGATGGTAGCCTTGTCATTATAGAAGGTAGTTCGTTGTTGAGATTTTGTTGCTCTAATGGATGGTAGCCTTGTCATTATGGAAGGTAGTTCGTTGTTGAGATTTTGTTACTCTAATGGTTGGTAGCCTTGTCATTATGGAAGGTACTTCATTGTTCAGATTTTGTTACTCCAATGGATCGTAGCCGTTTCATTACCAAAAGTAGTTCGTTGTTGAGATTTTGTTACTCTAATTGATGGTAGCCTTGTTATTATGGAAGGTAGTTCATTGTTGAGATTTTGTTACTCCAATGGATGGTAGCCTCGTCATTATTGAAGGTAGTTCGTTATTGATATTTTGTTACTCTAATTGATGGAATCCTTTTCATTACGGAAGGTAGTTCATTGTTTAGATTTTGTTTCTCCAATGGATCGTAGTCGTTTCATTACCAAAAGTAGTTCGTTGTTGAGATTTTGTTACTCTAATTGATGGTATCCTTGTTATTATGGAAGGTAGTTCATTGTTGAGATTTTTTTATTCCAATGGATGGTAGCCTTGTCATTATGGAAGGTAGGTCGTTATTGATATTTTGTTACTCTAATTGATGGAATCCTTTTCATTACGGAAGGTAGTTCATTGTTGAGATTTTGTTTCTCCAATGGATCGTAGCCGTTTCATTACCAAAAGTAGTTCGTTGTTGAGATTTTGATACTCTAATTGATGGTAGCCTTGTTATTATGGAAGGTAGTTCATTGTTGAGATTTTGTTAATCCAATGGATGGTAGCCTTGTCATTATGGAAGGTATTTCGTTATTGATATTTTGTTACTCTAATTGATGGAATCCTTTTCATTAGGGAAGGTAGTTCATTGTTTAGATTTTGTTTCTCCAATGGATCGTAGCCGTTTCATTACCAAAAGTAGTTCGTTGTTGAGATTTTGTTACTCTAATTGATGGTATCCTTGTTATTATGGAAGGTAGTTCATTGTTGACATTTTTTTATTCCAATGGAAGGTAGCCTTGTCATTATGGAAGGTAGGTCGCTATTGATATTTTGTTACTCTAATTGATGGAATCCTTTTCATTACGGAAGGTAGTTCATTGTTGAGATTTTGTTTCTCCAATGGATCGTAGCCGTTTCATTACCAAAAGTATTTCGTTGTTGAGATTTTGTTACTCTAATTGATGGTAGCCTTGTTATTATGGATGGTAGTTCATTGTTGAGATTTTGTTAATCCAATGGATGGTAGCCTTGTCATTATGGAAGGTATTTCGTTATTTATATTTTGTTACTCTAATTGATGGAATCCTTTTCATTAGGGAAGGTAGTTCATTGTTGAGATTTTGTTTCTCCAATGGATCGTAGCCGTTTCATTACCAAAAGTAGTTCGTTGTTGAGATTTTGTTACTCTAATTGATGGTATCCTTGTTATTATGGAAGGTAGTTCATTGTTGACATTTTGTTATTCCAATGGATGGTAGCCTTGTCATTATGGAAGGTAGGTCGTTATTGATATTTTGTTACTCTAATTGATGGAATCCTTTTCATTACGGAAGGTAGTTCATTGTTGAGATTTTGTTTCTCCAATGGATCGTAGCCGTTTCATTACCAAAAGTATTTCGTTGTTGAGATTTTGTTACTCTAATTGATGGTAGCCTTGTTATTATGGAAGGTAGTTCATTGTTGAGATTTTGTTAATCCAATGGATGGTAGCCTTGTCATTATGGAAGGTATTTCGTTATTTATATTTTGTTACTCTAATTGATGGAATCCTTTTCATTAGGGAAGGTAGTTCATTGTTGAGATTTTGTTTCTCCAATGGATCGTAGCCGTTTCATTACCAAAAGTAGTTCGTTGTTGAGATTTTGTTACTCTAATTGATGGGAGCCTTGTTATTATGGAAGGTAGTTCTTTGTTGAGATTTTGTTATTCCAATGGATGGTAGCCTTGTCATTATGGAAGGTAGTTCGTTATTTATGTTTTGTTACTCTAATTGATGGAATCCTTTTCATTACGGAAGGTAGTTCATTGTTGAGATTTTGTTTCTCCAATAGATCGTAGCCGTTTCATTACCAAAAGTAGTTCGTTGTTGAGATTTTGTTACTCTAATTGATGGTAGCCTTGTTATTATGGAAGGTAGTTCATTGTTGAGATTTTGTTACTCCAATGGATGGTAGCCTTGTCATTATGGAAGGTATTTCGTTATTGATATTTTGTTACTCTAATTGATGGAATCCTTTTCATTAGGGAAGGTAGTTCATTATTGTGATTTTGTTTCTCCAATGGATCGTAGCCGTTTCATTACCAAAAGTAGTTCGTTGTTGAGATTTTGTTACTCTAATTGATGGGAGCCTTGTTATTATGGAAGGTAGTTCATTGTTGAAATTTCGTTATTCCAATGGATGGTAGCCTTGTCATTATGGAAGGTAGTTCGTTATTTATATTTTGTTACTCTAATTGATGGAATCCTTTTCATTACGGAAGGTAGTTCATTGTTGAGATTTTGTTTCTCCAATGGATCGTAGCCGTTTCATTACCAAAAGTAGTTTGTTGTTGAGATTTTGTTACTCTAATTGATGGTAGCCTTGTTATTATGGAAGGTAGTTCATTGTTGAGATTTTGGTACTCCAATGGATGGTAGCCTTGTCATTATAGAAGGTAGTTCGTTGTTGAGATTTTGTTGCTCTAATGGATGGTAGCCTTGTAATTATGGAAGGTAGTTTATTGTTGAGATTTTGTTCCTCCGATGGATGGTAGCCTTGTCATTATGGAGAATAGTTTGTTGTTGAGATTTTGTTATTCCAATAGATGGTAGCCTTGTCATTATGCAAAGTAATTCGTTGTTGATATTTTGTTACTTTAATGGATGGTAGCCTTGTCTTTATGAAAGGTAGTTCGTTGTTGAGATTTTGTTACTCTAATGGATGTTATCCTTTTCATTACTAAAAGTAGTTCGTTCTATAGATTTTGTTACTCTAATGGATGGTAGCCTTGTCATTATGGAAGGTAGTTCATTGTTGTCATTTTGTTACTCTAATGGATGGTAGCCTTGTCATTATGGAAGGTAGTTCGTTGTTGATATTATGTTACTCTAATGGATGTAGCCTTGTCATTATGGAAGGTAGTTCGATATTGATAATAGTTTACTCTAATGGATGGAATCTATTTCATTACGGAAGGTAGTTCTTTGTTGAGATTTTGTTACTCTAATTGATGGTTTCCTTGTCATTACGGAAGGTAGTTTGTTGTTGATATTTTGTTTCTCCAATGGATGGTAGCCTTGTCATTATGGAAGGTAGTTCGTTGTTGAGATTTTGTTACTCTAATGGTTGGTAGCCTTGTCATTATGGAAGGTACTTCATTGTTGAGATTTTGTTACTCCAATGGATCGTAGCCGTTTCCTTACCAAAAGTAGTTCGTTGTTGAGATTTTGTTACTCTAATTGATGGTAGCCTTGTTATTATGGAAGGTAGTTCATTGTTGAGATTTTGTTACTCCAATGGATGGTAGCCTCGTCATTATTGAAGGTAGTTCGTTATTGATATTTTCTTACTCTAATTGATGGAATCCTTTTCATTACGGAAGGTAGTTCATTGTTTAGATTTTGTTTCTCCAATGGATCGTAGTCGTTTCATTACCAAAAGTAGTTCGTTGTTGAGATTTTGTTACTCTAATTGATGGTATCCTTGTTATTATGGAAGGTAGTTCATTGTTGAGATTTTTTTATTCCAATGGATGGTAGCCTTGTCATTATGGAAGGTAGGTCGTTATTGATATTTTGTTACTCTAATTGATGGAATCCTTTTCATTACGGAAGGTAGTTCATTGTTGAGATTTTATTTCTCCAATGGATCGTAGCCGTTTCATTACCAAAAGTAGTTCGTTGTTGAGATTTTGATACTCTAATTGATGGTAGCCTTGTTATTATGGAAGGTAGTTCATTGTTGAGATTTTGTTAATCCAATGGATGGTAGCCTTGTCATTATGGAAGGTATTTCGTTATTGATATTTTGTTACTCTAATTGATGGAATCCTTTTCATTAGGGAAGGTAGTTCATTGTTTAGATTTTGTTTCTCCAATGGATCGTAGCCGTTTCATTACCAAAAGTAGTTCGTTGTTGAGATTTTGTTACTCTAATTGATGGTATCCTTGTTATTATGGAAGGTAGTTCATTGTTGACATTTTTTTATTCCAATGGAAGGTAGCCTTGTCATTATGGAAGGTAGGTCGTTATTGATATTTTGTTACTCTAATTGATGGAATCCTTTTCATTACGGAAGGTAGTTCATTGTTGAGATTTTGTTTCTCCAATGGATCGTAGCCGTTTCATTACCAAAAGTATTTCGTTGTTGAGATTTTGTTACTCTAATTGATGGTAGCCTTGTTATTATGGATGGTAGTTCATTGTTTAGATTTTGTTAATCCAATGGATGGTAGCCTTGTCATTATGGAAGGTATTTCGTTATTTATATTTTGTTACTCTAATTGATGGAATCCTTTTCATTAGGGAAGGTTGTTCATTGTTGAGATTTTGTTTCTCCAATGGATCGTAGCCGTTTCATTACCAAAAGTAGTTCGTTGTTGAGATTTTGTTACTCTAATTGATGGTATCCTTGTTATTATGGAAGGTAGTTCATTGTTGACATTTTGTTATTCCAATGGATGGTAGCCTTGTCATTATGGAAGGTAGGTCGTTATTGATATTTTGTTACTCTAATTGATGGAATCCTTTTCATTACGGAAGGTAGTTCATTGTTGAGATTTTGTTTCTCCAATGGATCGTAGCCGTTTCATTACCAAAAGTATTTCGTTGTTGAGATTTTGTTACTCTAATTGATGGTAGCCTTGTTATTATGGAAGGTAGTTCATTGTTGAGATTTTGTTAATCCAATGGATGGTAGCCTTGTCATTATGGAAGGTATTTCGTTATTTATATTTTGTTACTCTAATTGATGGAATCCTTTTCATTAGGGAAGGTAGTTCATTGTTGAGATTTTGTTTCTCCAATGGATCGTAGCCGTTTCATTACCAAAAGTAGTTCGTTGTTGAGATTTTGTTACTCTAATTGATGGGAGCCTTGTTATTATGGAAGGTAGTTCTTTGTTGAGATTTTGTTATTCCAATGGATGGTAGCCTTGTCATTATGGAAGGTAGTTCGTTATTTATATTTTGTTACTCTAATTGATGGAATCCTTTTCATTAGGGAAGGTAGTTCATTGTTGAGATTTTGTTTCTCCAATGGATCGTAGCCGTTTCATTACCAAAAGTAGTTCGTTGTTGAGATTTTGTTACTCTAATTGATGGGAGCCTTGTTATTATGGAAGGTAGTTCTTTGTTGAGATTTTGTTATTCCAATGGATGGTAGCCTTGTCATTATGGAAGGTAGTTCGTTATTTATATTTTGTTACTCTAATTGATGGAATCCTTTTCATTACGGAAGGTAGTTCATTGTTGAGATTTTGTTTCTCCAATGGATCGTAGCCGTTTCATTACCAAAAGTAGTTCGTTGTTGAGATTTTGTTACTCTAATTGATGGGAGCCTTGTTATTATGGAAGGTAGTTCATTGTTGAGATTTCGTTATTCCAATGGATGGTAGCCTTGTCATTATGGAAGGTAGTTCGTTATTTATATTTTGTTACTCTAATTGATGGAATCCTTTTCATTACGGAAGGTAGTTCATTGTTGAGATTTTGTTTCTCCAATGGATCGTAGCCGTTTCATTACCAAAAGTAGTTCGTTGTTGAGATTTTGTTACTCTAATTGATGGTAGCCTTGTTATTATGGAAGGTAGTTCATTGTTGAGATTTTGGTACTCCAATGGATGGTAGCCTTGTCATTATAGAAGGTAGTTCGTTGTTGAGATTTTGTTGCTCTAATGGATGGTAGCCTTGTAATTATGGAAGGTAGTTTATTGTTGAGATTTTGTTCCTCCGATGGATGGTAGCCTTGTCATTATGGAGAATAGTTTGTTGTTGAGATTTTGTTATTCCAATAGATGGTAGCCTTGTCATTATGCAAAGTAATTCGTTGTTGATATTTTGTTACTTTAATGGATGGTAGCCTTGTCTTTATGAAAGGTAGTTCGTTGTTGAGATTTTGTTACTCTAATGGATGTTATCCTTTTCATTACTAAAAGTAGTTCGTTCTATAGATTTTGTTACTCTAATGGATGGTAGCCTTGTCATTATGGAAGGTAGTTCATTGTTGTCATTTTGTTACTCTAATGGATGGTAGCCTTGTCATTATGGAAGGTAGTTCGTTGTTGATATTATGTTACTCTAATGGATGTAGCCTTGTCATTATGGAAGGTAGTTCGATATTGATAATAGTTTACTCTAATGGATGGAATCTATTTCATTACGGAAGGTAGTTCTTTGTTGAGATTTTGTTACTCTAATTGATGGTTTCCTTGTCATTACGGAAGGTAGTTTGTTGTTGATATTTTGTTTCTCCAATGGATGGTAGCCTTGTCATTATGGAAGGTAGTTCGTTGTTGAGATTTTGTTACTCTAATGGTTGGTAGCCTTGTCATTATGGAAGGTACTTCATTGTTGAGATTTTGTTACTCCAATGGATCGTAGCCGTTTCATTACCAAAAGTAGTTCGTTGTTGAGATTTTGTTACTCTAATTGATGGTAGCCTTGTTATTATGGAAGGTAGTTCATTGTTGAGATTTTGTTACTCCAATGGATGGTAGCCTCGTCATTATTGAAGGTAGTTCGTTATTGATATTTTCTTACTCTAATTGATGGAATCCTTTTCATTACGGAAGGTAGTTCATTGTTTAGATTTTGTTTCTCCAATGGATCGTAGCCGTTTCATTACCAAAAGTAGTTCGTTGTTGAGATTTTGTTACTCTAATTGATGGTATCCTTGTTATTATGGAAGGTAGTTCATTGTTGAGATTTTTTTATTCCAATGGATGGTAGCCTTGTCATTATGGAAGGTAGGTCGTTATTGATATTTTGTTACTCTAATTGATGGAATCCTTTTCATTACGGAAGGTAGTTCATTGTTGAGATTTCGTTTCTCCAATGGATCGTAGCCGTTTCATTACCAAAAGTAGTTCGTTGTTGAGATTTTGTTACTCTAATTGATGGTAGCCTTGTTATTATGGAAGGTAGTTCATTGTTGAGATTTTGTTAATCCAATGGATGGTAGCCTTGTCATTATGGAAGGTATTTCGTTATTGATATTTTGTTACTCTAATTGATGGAATCCTTTTCATTAGGGAAGGTAGTTCATTGTTGAGATTTTGTTTCTCCAATGGATCGTAGCCGTTTCATTACCAAAAGTAGTTCGTTGTTGAGATTTTGTTACTCTAATTGATGGGAGCCTTGTTATTATGGAAGGTAGTTCTTTATTGAGATTTTGTTATTCCAATGGATGGTAGCCTTGTCATCATGGAAGGTAGTTCGTTATTTATATTTTGTTACTCTAATTGATGGAATCCTTTTCATTCTGGAAGGTAGTTCATTGTTGAGATTTTGTTTCTCCAATGAATCGTAGCCGTTTCATTACCAAAAGTAGTTCGTTGTTGAGATTTTGTTACTCTAATTGATGGGAGCCTTGTTATTATGGAAGGTAGTTCATTGTTGAGATTTTGTTATTCCAATGGATGGTAGCCTTGTCATTATGGAAGGTAGTTCGTTATTTATATTTTGTTACTCTAATTGATGGAATCCTTTTCATTACGGAAGGTAGTTCATTGTTGACATTTTGTTATTCCAATGGATGGTAGCCTTGTCATTATGGAAGGTAGGTCGTTATTGATATTTTGTTACTCTAATTGATGGAATCCTTTTCATTACGGAAGGTAGTTCATTGTTGAGATTTTGTTTCTCCAATGGATCGTAGCCTTGTCATTATGGAAGGTACTTCATTGTTGAGATTTTGTTACTCTAATTGATGGTAGCCTTGTTATTATGGAAGGTAGTTCATTGTTGAGATTTTGTTAATCCAATGGATGGTAGCCTTGTCATTATGGAAGGTATTTCGTTATTGATATTTTGTTACTCTAATTGATGGAATCCTTTTCATTAGGGAAGGTAGTTCATTGTTGAGATTTTGTTTCTCCAATGGATCGTAGCCGTTTCATTACCAAAAGTAGTTCGTTGTTGAGATTTTGTTACTCTAATTGATGGTAGCCTTGTTATTATGGAAGGTAGTTCATTGTTGAGATTTTGTTACTCCAATGGATGGTAGCCTTGTCATTATGGAAGGTATTTCGTTATTGATATTTTGTTACTCTAATTGATGGAATCCTTTTCATTAGGGAAGGTAGTTCATTGTTGAGATTTTGTTTCTCCAATGGATCGTAGCCGTTTCATTACCAAAAGTAGTTCGTTGTTGAGATTTTGTTACTCTAATTGATGGGAGCCTTGTTATTATGGAAGGTAGTTCATTGTTGAGATTTTGTTATTCCAATGGATGGTAGCCTTGTCATTATGGAAGGTAGTTCGTTATTTATATTTTTTTACTCTAATTGATGGAATCCTTTTCATTACGGAAGGTAGTTCATTGTTGAGATTTTGTTTCTCCAATGGATCGTAGCCGTTTCATTACCAAAAGTAGTTCGTTGTTGAGATTTTGTTACTCTAATTGATGGTAGCCTTGTTATTATGGAAGGTAGTTCATTGTTGAGATTTTGGTACTCCAATGGATGGTAGCCTTGTCATTATAGAAGGTAGTTCGTTGTTGAGATTTTGTTTCTCTAATGGATGGTAGCCTTGTAATTATGGAAGGTAGTTTATTGTTGAGATTTTGTTCCTCCGATGGATGGTAGCCTTGTCATTATGGAGAATAGTTTGTTGTTGAGATTTTGTTATTCCAATAGATGGTAGCCTTGTCATTATGCAAAGTAATTCGTTGTTGATATTTTGTTACTTTAATGGATGGTAGCCTTGTCTTTATGAAAGGTAGTTCGTTGTTGAGATTTTGTTACTCTAATGTATGTTATCCTTTTCATTACTAAAAGTAGTTCGTTCTATAGATTTTGTTACTCTAATGGATGGTAGCCTTGTCATTATGGAAGGTAGTTTATTGTTGTCATTTTTTTACTCTAATGGATGGTAGCCTTGTCATTATGGAAGGTAGTTCGTTGTTGATATTATGTTACTCCAATGGATCGTAGCCGTTTCATTACCAAAAGTAGTTCGTTGTTGAGATTTTGTTACTCTAATTGATGGTAGCCTTGTTATTATGGAAGGTAGTTCATTGTTGAGATTTTGTTACTCCAATGGATGGTAGCCTTGTCATTATGGAAGGTATTTCGTTATTGATATTTTGTTACTCTAATTGATGGAATCCTTTTCATTAGGGAAGGTAGTTCATTGTTGAGATTTTGTTTCTCCAATGGATCGTAGCCGTTTCATTACCAAAAGTAGTTCGTTGTTGAGATTTTGTTACTCTAATTGATGGGAGCCTTGTTATTATGGAAGGTAGTTCATTGTTGAGATTTTGTTATTCCAATGGATGGTAGCCTTGTCATTATGGAAGGTAGTTCGTTATTTATATTTTTTTACTCTAATTGATGGAATCCTTTTCATTACGGAAGGTAGTTCATTGTTGAGATTTTGTTTCTCCAATGGATCGTAGCCGTTTCATTACCAAAAGTAGTTCGTTGTTGAGATTTTGTTACTCTAATTGATGGTAGCCTTGTTATTATGGAAGGTAGTTCATTGTTGAGATTTTGGTACTCCAATGGATGGTAGCCTTGTCATTATAGAAGGTAGTTCGTTGTTGAGATTTTGTTGCTCTAATGGATGGTAGCCTTGTAATTATGGAATGTAGTTTATTGTTGAGATTTTGTTCCTCCGATGGATGGTAGCCTTGTCATTATGGAGAATAGTTTGTTGTTGAGATTTTGTTATTCCAATAGATGGTAGCCTTGTCATTATGCAAAGTAATTCGTTGTTGATATTTTGTTACTTTAATGGATGGTAGCCTTGTCTTTATGAAAGGTAGTTCGTTGTTGAGATTTTGTTACTCTAATGGATGTTATCCTTTTCATTACTAAAAGTAGTTCGTTCTATAGATTTTGTTACTCTAATGGATGGTAGCCTTGTCATTATGGAAGGTAGTTCATTGTTGTCATTTTTTTACTCTAATGGATGGTAGCCTTGTCATTATGGAAGGTAGTTCGTTGTTGATATTATGTTACTCTAATGGATGTAGCCTTGTCATTGTGGAAGGTAGTTCGATATTGATAATAGTTTACTCTAATGGATGGAATCTATTTCATTACGGAAGGTAGTTCTTTGTTGAGATTTTGTTACTCTAATTGATGGTTTCCTTGTCATTACGGAAGGTAGTTTGTTGTTGAGATTTTGTTTCTCCAATGGATGGTAGCCTTGTCATTATGGAAGGTAGTTCGTTGTTGAGATTTTGTTACTCCAATGGTTGGTAGCCTTGTCATTATGGAAGGTACTTCATTGTTGAGATTTTATTACTCCAATGGATCGTAGCCGTTTCATTACCAAAAGTAGTTCGTTGTTGAGATTTTGTTACTCTAATTGATGGTAGCCTTGTTATTATGGAAGGTAGTTCATTGTTGTGATTTTGTTACTCCAATGGATGGTAGCCTCGTCATTATTGAAGGTAGTTCGTTATTGATATTTTGTTACTCTAATTGATGGAATCCTTTTCATTACGGAAGGAAGTTCATTGTTGAGATTTTGTTTCTCCAATGGATCGTAGCCGTTTCATTACCAAAAGTAGTTCGTTGTTGAGATTTTGTTACTCTAATTGATGGTATCCTTGTTATTATGGAAGGTAGTTCATTGTTGAGATTTTGTTATTCCAATGGATGGTAGCCTTGTCATTATGGAAGGTAGGTCGTTATTGATATTTTGTTACTATAATTGATGGAATCCTTTTCATTACGGAAGGTAGTTCATTGTTGAGATTTTGTTTCTCCAATGGATCGTAGCCGTTTCATTACCAAAAGTAGTTCGTTGTTGAGATTTTGTTACTCTAATTGATGGTAGCCTTGTTATTATGGAAGGTAGTTCTTTGTTGAGATTTTGTTAATCCAATGGATGGTAGCCTTGTCATTATGGAAGGTATTTCGTTATTGATATTTTGTTACTCTAATTGATGGAATCCTTTTCATTAGGGAAGGTAGTTCATTGTTGAGATTTTGTTTCTCCAATGGATCGTAGCCGTTTCATTACCAAAAGTAGTTCGTTGTTGAGATTTTGTTACTCTAATTGATGGGAGCCTTGTTATTATGGAAGGTAGTTCATTGTTGAGATTTTGTTATTCCAATGGATGGTAGCCTTGTCATTATGTAAGGTAGTTCGTTATTTATATTGTGTTACTCTAATTGATGGAATCCTTTTCATTACGGAAGGTAGTTTATTGCTGAGATTTTGTTTCTCCAATGGATCGTAGCCGTTTCATTACCAAAAGTAGTTCGTTGTTGAGATTTTGTTACTCTAATTGGTTGTAGCCTTGTTATTATGGAAGGTAGTTCTTTATTGAGATTTTGTTATTCCAATGGATGGTAGCCTTGTCATTATGGAAGGTATTTCGTTATTGATATTTTGTTACTCTAATTGATGGAATCCTTTTCATTAGGGAAGGTAGTTCATTGTTGAGATTTTGTTTCTCCAATGGATTGTAGCCGTTTCATTACCAAAATTAGTTCGTTGTTGAGATTTTTTTACTCTAATTGATGGGAGCCTTGTCATTATGCAAGGTAGTTCGTTGTTGATATTTTGTTACTTTAATGGATGGTAGCCTTGTCTTTATTTAAGGTAGTTCGTTATTGAGATTTTGTTAGTATAATGGATGTTATCCTTGTCATTACTGAAAGTAGTTCGTTGTTGAGATTTTTTTACTCTAATGGATGGTAGCTTTGTCATTATGAAAGGTAGTTCATTGTTGTCATTTTGTTACTCCAATGGATGGTAGCCTTGTCATTTTGGAATGTAGTTCGTTGTTGATATTTTGTTACTCTAATGGATGGAATGCTTGTCATTATGGAAGGTAGTTCTTTGTTGAGATTTTGTTTCTCCAATGGATGGTAGCCTTGTCATTATGGAAGGTAGTTCGTTGTTGATATTTTGTTACTCAAATGGATGGTAGCCTTGTCATTATGGAAGGTAGTTCATTGTTGAGATTTTATTACTCTAATTGATGGTTTCCTTGTCATTACGGAAGGTAGTTCGTTGTTGAGACTTTGTTTCCCCAATGGATGGTAGCCTTGTCATATTGGAAGGTAGTTCGTTGTTGAGATTTTGTTACTGCAATGGTTGGTAGCCTTATCATTATGGAAGGTAGTTTGTTGTTGAGATTTTGTTACTCCATTGGATGGTAGACTTGTCATTATGGAAGGTAGTTTGTTGTTGAGATTTTGTTACTCCAATGGATGGTAGCCTTGTCATTATGGAAGGTAGTTCATTGTTGAGATTTTGTTACTCTAATTGATGGTATCATTGTCATTACGGAAGGTAGTTCGTTGTTGAGATTTTGTTTCTCCACTGGATGGTAGCCTTGTCATTATGGAAGGTAGTTCGTTGTTGAGATTTTGTTACTCAAATGGATGGTAGCCTTGTCATTATGGAAGGTAGTTCATTGTTGTCATTTTGTTACTCCAATGGATGATAGCGTTGTCATTTTGGAAGGTAGTTCGTTGTTGATATTTTTTTACTCCAATGGATGGAATCCTTTTCATTACGGAAGGTAGTTCTTTGTTGAGATTTTGTTTCTCCAATGGATGGTAGCCTTGTCATTGTGGAAGGTAGTTCGTTTTTGAGATTTTGTTACTCAAATGGATGGTAGCCTTGTCATTATGGAAGGTAGTTCATTGTTGAGATTTTGTTACTCTAATTGATGGTTTCCTTGTCATTACGGAAGGTAGTTCGCTGTTGAGATTTTGTTTTCCAATGGATGGTAGCCTTGTCATTATGGAAGGTAGTTCGTTGTTGAGATTTTGTTACTCCAATGGTTGATAGCCTTGTAATTATGGAAGGTAGTTTGTTGTTGAGATTTTGTAACTCCATTGGATGGTAGACTTGTCATTATGGAAGGTAGTTTGTTGTTGAGATTTTGTTACTCCAATGGATGGTAGCCTTGTCATTATGGAAGGTAGTTCATTGTTGAGATTTTGTTACTCTAATTGATGGTATCATTGTCATTACGGAATGGTAGCCTTGTCATTGTGGAAGGTAGTTCGTTTTTGAGATTTTGTTACTCAAATGGATGGTTGCCTTGTCATTATAGAAGGTAGTTCATTGTTGAGATTTTGTTACTCCAATGCATGGTTGCCTTGTCATTATAAAAGGTATTTCGTTGTTGAGATTTTGTTACTCCAATGGATGGTAGCCTTGTAATTATTGAAGGTAGTTAATTGTTGGGATTTTGTTACTCCAATGGATGGTAACCTTGTCATTATGCAAGGTAGTTTGTTGGTTATATTTTGTTACTTTAATGGATGGTAGCCTTGTCTTTATAAAAGGTAGTTTATTGTTGAGATTTTGTTACTCTAATGGATGTTATCCTTGTCATTACTGAAAGTAGTTCGTTGTATAGATTTTGTTACTCTAATGGATGGTAGCCTTGTCATTATGGAAGGTAGTTCATTGTTGATATTTTGTTACTCCAATGGATGTGCGCCTTGTCATTATGGATAGTAGTTCATTGTTGATATTTTGTTACTACATTGGATGGTACCCTTTTCATTACCGAAAGTAGTTCGTTGTTGAGATTTTGTTACTCTAATGGATGGTAGACTTGTTATTATGGAAGCTAGTTCATTGTTGACATTTTGTTACTTCAATGGATGTAGCCTTGTCATTATGGAAGGTAGTTCGATATTGATAATATTTTACTCTAAGGGATAGAATCCTTTTCATTACGGAAGGTAGTTCTTTGTTGAGATTTTCTTTCTCCAATGGATGGTAGCCTTGTCATTATGGATGGTAGTTCATTGTTGAGATTTTGTTACTACATTGGACGGTACACTTTTCATTACCGAAAGTAGTTCGTTGTTGAGATTTTGTTACTCTAATGGATGGTAGCCTTGTTATTATGGAAGCTAGTTCATTGTTGACATTTTGTTACTTCAATGGATGTAGCCTTGTCATTATGGAAGGTAGTTCGATATTGATAATATTTTACTCTAATGGATGGAATCCTTTTCATTACGGAAGGTAGTTCTTTGTTGAGATTTTCTTTCTCCAATGGATGGTAGCCTTGTCATTATGGAATGTAGTTTGTTGTTGAGATTTTGTTACTCAAATGGATGGTAGCCTTGTCATTATAAAAGGTAGTTCATTGTTGAGATTTTGTTACTCCAATGGATGGTAGCCTTGTAATTATGGAAGGTAGTTTATTGTTGATATTTTGTTACTCCAATGGATGGTAGCCTTGTCATTATGGAGAATAGTTTGTTGTTGAGATTTTGTTACTCCAATGGATGGTAGCCTTGTTATTATGGAAGGTAGTTCATTGTTGAGATTTTTTTACTCCAATAGATGGCAGCCTTGTCATTATGCAAGGTAGTTCGTTGTTGATATTTTGTTACTTTAATGGATGGTAGCCTTGTCTTTATTAAAGGTAGTTCGTTATTGAGATTTTGTTAGTATAATGGATGTTATCCTTGTCATTACTGAAAGTAGTTCGTTGTTGAGATTTTTTTACTCTAATGGATGGTAGCCTTGTCATTATGGAAGGTAGTTCATTGTTGTCATTTTGTTACTCCAATGGATGGTATCCTTGTAATTTTGGAAGGTAGTTCGTTGTTGATATTTTGTTACTCTAATGGATGGAATCCTTGTCATTATGGAAGGTAGTTCTTTGTTGAGATTTTGTTTCTCCAATGGATGGTAGCCTTGTCATTATGGAAGGTAGTTCTTTGTTGAGATTTTGTTACTCAAATGGATGGTAGCCTTGTCATTATGGAAGGTAGTTCATTGTTGAGCTTTTGTTACTCCAATGGATGGTAGCCTTGTAATTATAGAAGGTAGTTCGTTGTTGTGATTTTGTTACTCTAATGGATGGTAGCCTTGTAATTATGGAAGGTAGTTTATTGTTGAAATTTTGTTATTCCAATGGATGGTAGCCTTGTCTTTATGGAGAATAGTTCGTTGTTGAGCTTTTGTTACTCCAATGGATGGTAGCCTTGTCATTATGGAAGGTAGTTCGTTGTTGAGATTTTGTTACTGCAATGGATGGTAGCCTTGTCATTATGGAAGGTAGTTCATTGTTGAGATTTTGTTACTCTAATTGATGGTATCATTGTCATTACGGAAGGTAGTTCGTTGTTGAGATTTTGTTTCTCCACTGGATGGTAGCCTTGTCATTATGGAAGGTAGTTCGTTGTTGAGATTTTGTTACTCCGTTGGATGGTAGACTTGTCATTATGGAAGGTAGTTTGTTGTTGAGATTTTATTACTCCAATGGATGGTAGCTTTCTCATTATGGAAGGTAGTTCATTGTTTAAATTTTGTTACTCCAATAGATGGTAGCCTTGTCACTATGGAAGGTAGTTCTTTGTTGAGATTTTGTTTCTCCAATGGATGTCAGACATGTCATTCTGGAAGGTAGTTTATTCTTGAGATTTTGTTACTCTAATGCTATCCTTGTCATTATGGAAGGTAGTTCGTTGTTGATATTTTGTTACTCTAATGGATGGTAGCCTTTTCATTATGGAAGGTAGTTCGTTGTTGAGATTTTGTTACTCTAATGGATGGTATCCTTGTCATTATGGAAGGTAGTTCATTGTTGAGATTTTGTTTCTCCAATGGATGGTAGCCTTATCATTATGGAAGGTAGTTCGTTGTTGATATTTTGTTACTCCAATGGATGGTAGCCTTTTCATTATGGAAGGAAGTTTTTTGTTGAGATTTTGCTACTCCAATGGATGGTAGACTTGTCATTATGGAAGGTAGTTCATTGTTGAGATTTTGTTACTCCAATTGATGGTAGCCTTGTCATTATGGAAGGTAGTTCATTGTTGAGATTTTGTTACTCCAATAGATGGTAGCCTTGTCATTATGGACGGTAGTTCTTTGTTGAGATTTTGTTTCTCCAATGGAGAGTAGCCTTGTCATTATGGAAGGTAGTTTGTTGTTGAGATTTTGTTACTCTAATTGAAGGTATTCTTTTCATTATGGAAGGTAGTTCATTGTTGAGATTTTGTTTCTGCAATGGATGGTAGCCTTATCATTATGGAAGGTAGTTCGTTGTTGATATTTTTTTACTCCAATGGATGGTAGCCTTTTCATTATGGAACGAAGTTTGTTGTTGAGATTTTGTTACTCCAATGGATGGTAGACTTGTCATTATGGAAGTTCATTGTTCAGATTTTGATACTCCAATGGATGGTAGCCTTGTCATTATGGAAGGTAGTTCATTGTTGAGATTTTTTTACTCCAATAGATGGTAGCCTTGTCATTATGGAAGGTAGTTCTTTGTTGAGATTTTATTTCTCCAATGGATGTCAGACTTGTCATTATGGAAGGTAGTTCGTTCTTGAGATTTTGTTACTCTAATGCTATCCTTGTCATTATGGAAGGTAGTTCGTTGTTGATATTTTGTTACTCCAATGGATGGTAGCCTTTTCATTATGGAAGGTAGTTCGTTCTTGAGATTTTTTTACTCTAATGCTATCCTTGTCATTATGGAAGGTAGCTCGTTGTTGATATTTTGTTACTCCAATGGATGGTAGCCTTTTCATTATGGAAGGTAGTTTGTTGTTGAGATTTTGTTACTATAATGGATGGTATCCTTGTCATTATGGAAGGTAGTTCATTGTTGAGATTTTGTTTCTCCAATGGATGGTAGCCTTATCATTATGGAAGGTAGTTCGTTGTTGATATTTTTTTATCCAAATGATGGTAGCCTTTTAATTATGGAACGAAGTTTGTTGTTGAGATTTTGTTACTCCAATGGATGGTAGACTTGTCATTATGGAAGGTAGTTCATTGTTGAGATTTTGTTACTCCAATTGATGGTAGCCTTGTCATTATGGAAGGTAGTTCATTGTTGAGATTTTGTTACTCCAATAGATGGTAGCCTTGTCATTATGGAAGGTAGTTCTTTGTTGAGATATTGTTTATCCAATGGATGGTAGCCTTGTCATTATGGAAGGTAGTTCGTTGTTGAGATTCTGTTACTCTAATGGATGGTATCCTTGTCATTATGGAAAGTAGTTCATTGTTGAGATTTTGTTTCTCCAATAGATGGTAGCCTTGTCATTATGGAAGGTAGTTCGTTCTTGTGATTTTTTTACTCTAATGCTATCCTTGTCATTATGGAAGGTAGTTCGTGGTTGATATTTTGTTACTCCAATGGATGGTAGCCTTTTCATTATGGAAGGTAGTTCGTTGTTGAGATTTCGTTACTCTAATGGATGGTATCCTTGTCATTATGGAAGGTAGTTCATTGTTGAGATTTTGTTTCTCTAATGGATGGTAGCCTTATCATTATGGAAGGTAGTTTGTTGTTGATATTTTTTTTATTCAATGGATGGTAGCCTTTTAATTATGGAACGAACTTTGTTGTTGAGATTTTTTTACTCCAATGGATGGTAGACTTGTCATTATGGAAGGTAGTTCATTTTTGAGATTTTGTTACTCCAATTGATGGTAGCCTTGTCATTATGGAAGGTAGTTCATTGTTGAGATTTTATTACTCCAATAGATGGTAGCCTTGTCATTATGGAAGGTAGTTCTTTGTTGAGATTTTGTTTCTCCAATGGATGTCAGACTTGTCATTATGGAAGGTAGTTCGTTGTTGAGATTCTGTTACTCTAATGGATGGTATCCTTGTCATTATGGAAGGTAGTTCATTGTTGAGATTTTGTTTCTCCAATGGATGGTAGCCTTATCATTATGGAAGGTAGTTCGTTGTTGATATTTTTTTATTCCAATGGATGGTTGCCTTTTCATTATGGAACGAAGTTTGTTGTTGAGATTTTGTTACTCCAATGGATGGTAGACTTGTCATTATGGAAGTTCATTGTTGAGATTTCGATACTCCAATGGATGGTAGCCTTGTCATTATGGAAGGTAGTTCATTGTTGAGATTTTTTTACTCCAATAGATAGTAGCCTTGTCATTATGGAAGGTAGTTTTTTGTTGAGATTTTGTTTCTCCAATGGATGTCAGACTTGTATTTATGGAAGGTAGTTCGTTCTTGAGATTTTGTTACACTAATGCTATCCTTGTCATTATGGAAGGTAGTTCGTTGTTGATATTTTGTTACTCCAATGGATGGTAGACTTGTCATTATGGAAGGTAGTTCGTTGTTGAGATTTTGTTACTCTAATGGATGGTATCCTTGTCATTATGGAGGGTAGTTCATTGTTGAGATTTTGTTTCTCCAATGGATGGTAGCCTTATCATTATGGAAGGTAATTCGTTGTTGATATTTTTTTACTACAATGGATGGTAGCCTTTTAATTATGGAAGGAAGTTTGTTGTTGAGATTTTGTTAATCCAACGGATGGTACACTTGTCATTATGGAAGTTAGTTCATTTTTGAGATTTTGTTACTCCAATGGATGGTAGCCTTGTCATTATGGAAGGAAGTAAATTGTTGAGATTTTGTTACTCCAATATATGGTAGCCTTGTCATTATGTAAGGTAGTTCTTTGTTGAAAATTTGTTACTCCAATGGATGGTAGCCTTGTCATTATGGAAGGTAGTTCATTGTTGAGATTTTGTTACTCTAATGGATGGTATCCTTGTCATTATGGAAGGTAGTTCATTGTTGAGATTTTGTTTCTCCAATGGATGGTAGCCTTATCATTATGGAAGGTAGTTCGTTGTTGATATTTTTTTACTCCAATGGATGGTAGCCTTTTCATTATGGAACGGAGTTTGTTGTCGAGATTTTTTGTTACTCCAATGGATGGTAGACTTGTCATTATGGAAGTTCATTGTTGAGATTTTGATACTCCAATGGATGGTAGCCTTGTCATTATGGAAGGTAGTTCATTGTTGAGATTTTGTTACTCTAATAGATGGTAGCCTTGTCAATATGGAAGGTAGTTCTTTGTTGAGATTTTGTTTCTCCAATGGATGTCATACTTTTCATTATGGAAGGTAGTTCGTTCTTGAGATTTTTTTACTCTAATGCTATCCTTGTCATTATGGAAGGTAGTTCGTTGTTGATATATTGTTACTACAATGGATGGTAGCCTTTTCATTATGGAAGGTAGTTCGTTGTTGAGATTTTGTTACTCTAATGGATGGTATCCTTGTCATTATGGAAGGTAGTTCATTGTTGAGATTTTGTTTCTCCAATGGATGGTAGCCTTATCATTATGGAAGGTAGTTCGTTGTTGATATTTTTTTAATCCAATGGATGGTAGCCTTTTAATTAGGGAAGGTAGTTCATTGTTGAGATTTTGTTACTCCAATTGTTGGTAGCCTTGTCATTATGGAAGGTAGTTAATTGTTGAGATTTTGTTACTCCAATAGATGGTAGCCTTGTCATTATGGAAGGTAGTTCTTTGTTGAGATATTGTTTCTCCAATGGATGGTAGCCTTGTCATTATGGAAGGTAGTTCGTTGTTGAGATTCTGTTACTCTAATGGATGGTATCCTTGTCATTATGGAAGGTAGTACATTGTTGAGATTTTGTTTCTCCAATGGACGGTAGCCTTATCATTATGGAAGGTAGTTCGTTGTTGATATTTTTTTACTCTAATGGATGGTAGCCTTTTCATTATGGAACGAAGTTTGTTGTTGAGATTTTGTTACTCCAATGGATGGTAGACTTGTCATTATGGAAGTTCATTGTTGAGATTTTGATACTCCAATGGATGGTAGCCTTGTCATTATGGAAGGTAGTTCATTGTTGAGATTTTTTTACTCCAATAGATAGTAGCCTTGTCATTATGGAAGGTTGTTTTTTGTTGAGATTTTGTTTCTTCAATGGATGTCAGACTTGTCATTATGGAAGGTAGTTCGTTCTTGAGATTTTGTTACACTAATGCTATCCTTGTCATTATGGAAGGTAGTTCGTTGTTGATATTTTGTTACTCCAATGAATGGTAGCCTTTTCATTATGAAAGGTAGTTCGTTGTTGAGATTTTGTTACTTTAATGGATGGTATCCTTGTCATTATGGAAGGTAGTTCATTGTTGAGATTTTGTTTCTCCAATGGATGGTAGCCTTATTATTATGGAAGGTAGTTCGTTGTTGATATTTTTTTACTCCAATGGATGGTAGCCTTTTAATTATGGAACAGAGTTTGTTGTTTAGATTTTGTTACTCCAATGGATGGTAGACTTGTCATTATGGAAGGTAGTTCATTGTTGAGATTTTGTTACTCCAATGGATGGTAGCCTTGTCATTATGGAAGGTAGTTCGTTGTTGAGATTTTGTTACTCTAATGGATGGTATCCTTGTCATTATGGAAGCTAGTTCATTGGTGAGATTTTGTTTCTCCAATGGATGGTAGCCTTATCATTATGGAACGTAGTTCGTTGTTGATATTTTTTTACTCCAATGGATGGTAGCCTTTTCATTATGGAATGAAGTTTGTTGTTGAGATTTTGTTACTCCAATGGATGGTAGACTTGTCATTATGGAAGTTCATTGTTGAGATTTTGATACTCTAATGGATGGTATCCTTGTCTTATGGAAGGTAGTTTGTTGTTGAGATTTTGTTACTCCAATGGATGGTAGACTTGTCATTATCGATGGTAGTTCTTTGTTGAGATTTTGTTACTCAAATTGATGGTAGCCTTGTCATTATGGAAGGTAGTTCATTGGTGAGATTTTGTTACTCCAATAGATGGTAGCCTTGTCATTATGGAAGGTAGTTCTTTGTTGAGATTTTATTTCTCCAATGGATGGTAGCCTTGTCATTATGGAAGGTAGTTCGTTGTTGAGATTTTGTTAGTCTAATGGATGGTAGCCTTGTCATTATGGAAGGTAGTTCGTTGTTGATATTTTGTTACTCCAATGGATGGTAGCCTTTTCATTATGGAAGGAAGTTTGTTGTTGAGATTTTGTTACTCCAATGGATGGTACACTTGTCATTATGGAAGGTAGTTCATTGTTGAGATTTTGTTTCTCCAATGGATGGTAGCCTTGTCATTATGGAAGGAAGTAAATTGTTGAGATTTTGTTACTCCAATAGATGGTAGCCTTGTCATTATGTAAGGTAGTTCTTTGTTGAAATTTTGTTACTCCAAAGGATGGTAGCCTTGTCATTATGGAAGGTAGTTTGTTGTTGAGATTTTTTTACTCTAATGGATGGTATCCTTGTCATTATGGAAGGTAGTTCATTGTTGAGATTTTGTTTCTCCAATGGATGGTAGCCTTATCATTATGGAAGGTAGTTCGTTGTTGATATTTTTTTACTCCAATGGATGGTAGCCTTTTCATTTTGGAACGAAGTTTGTTGCCGAGATTTTTGTTACTCCAATGGATGGTAGACTTGTCATTATGGAAGTTCATTGTTGAGATTTTGATACTCCAATGGATGGTAGCCTTGTCATTAAGGAAGGTAGTTCATTGTTGAGATTTTATTACTCTAATAGATGGTAGCCTTGTCATTATGGAAGGTAGTTCTTTGTTGAGATTTTGTTTCTCCAATGGATGTCAGACTTGTCATTATGGAAGGTAGTTCGTTCTTGAGATTTTGTTACTCTAATGCTATCCTTGTCATTATGGAAGGTAGTTCGTTGTTGATATTTTGTTACTCCAATGGATGGTAGCCTTTTCATTATGGAAGGTAGTTCGTTGTTGAGATTTTGTTACTCTAATGGATGGTATCCTTGTCATTATTGAAGGTAGTTCATTGTTGAGATTTTGTTTCTCCAATGGATGGTAGCCTTATCATTATGGAAGGTAGTTCGTTGTTGATATTTTTTTAATCCAATGGATGGTAGCCTTTTAATTAGGGAAGGTAGTTCATTGTTGAGATTTTGTTACTCCAATTGTTGGTAGCCTTGTCATTATGGAAGGTAGTTCTTTGTTGAGATATTGTTTCTCCAATGGATGGTAGCCTTGTCATTATGGAAGGTAGTTCGTTGTTGAGATTCTGTTACTCTAATGGATGGTATCCTTGTCATTATGGAAGGTAGTACATTGTTGAGATTTTGTTTCTCTAATGGATGGTAGCCTTATCATTATGGAAGGTAGTTCGTTGTTGATATTTTTTTTATTCAATGGATGGTAGCCTTTTAATTATGGAACGAACTTTGTTGTTGAGATTTTTTTACTCCAATGGATGGTAGACTTGTCATTATGGAAGGTAGTTCGTTTTTGAGATTTTGTTACTCCAATAGATGGTAGCCTTGTCATTATGGAAGGTAGTTCTTTGTTGAGATTTTGTTTCTCCAATGGATGTCAGACTTGTCATTATGGAAGGTACTTCGTTCTTGATATTTTGTTACACTAATGCTATCCTTGTCATTATGGAAGGTAGTTTGTTGTTGATATTTTGTTACTATAATGGATGGTAGCCTTTTCATTATAGAAGGTAGTTCGTTGTTGAGATTTTGTTACTCAAATGGATGGTATCCTTGTCATTATGAAAGGTAGTTCATTGTTGAGATTTTGTTTCTCCAATGGATGGTAGCCTTATCATTATGGATGGTAGTTCGTTGTTGATATTTTTTTTCTCCAATGGATGGTAGCCTTTTAATTATGGAACGAAGTTTGTTGTTGAGATTTTGTTACTCCAATGGATGGTAGACTTGTCATTATCGATGGTAGTTCTATGTTGAGATTTTGTTACTCAAATTGAGGGTAGCCTTGTCATTATGGAAGGTAGTTCATTGGTGAGATTTTGTTACTCCAATAGATGGTAGCCTTGTCATTATGGAAGGTAGTTCTTTGTTGAGATTTTATTTCTCCAATGGATGGTAGCCTTGTCATTATGGAAGGTAGTTCGTTGTTGAGATTTTGTTACTCTAATGGATGGTATCCTTGTCATTATGGAAGGTAGTTCGTTGTTGATATTTTGTTACTCCAATGGATGGTAGCCTTTTCATTATGGAAGGAAGTTTGTTGTTGAGATTTTGTTACTCCAATGGATGGTACACTTGTCATTATGGAAGGTAGTTCATTGTTGAGATTTTGTTACTCCAATGGATGGTAGCCTTGTCATTATGGAAGGAAGTAAATTGTTGAGATTTTGTTACTCCAATAGATGGTAGCCTTGTCATTATGTAAGGTAGTTCTTTTATGAAATTTTGTTACTCCAAAGGATGGTAGCCTTGTCATTATGGAAGGTAGTTTGTTGTTGAGATTTTGTTAATCTAATGGATGGTATCCTTGTCATTATGGAAGGTAGTTCATTGTTGAGATTTTGTTTCTCCAATGGATGGTAGCCTTATCATTATGGAAGGTAGTTCGTTGTTGATATTTTTTTACTCCAATGGATGGTAGCCTTTTCATTTTGGAACGAAGTTTGTTGTCGAGATTTTTGTTACTCCAATGGATGGTAGAATTGTCATTATGGAAGTTCATTGTGGAGATTTTGATACTCCAATGGATGGTAGCCTTGTCATTATGGAAGGTAGTTCGTTGTTGAGATTTTGTTACTCTAATGGATGGTATCCTTGTCATTATGGAAGGTAGTTCGTTGTTGATATTTTGTTACTCCAATGGATGGTAGCCTTTTCATTATGGAAGGAAGTTTGTTGTTGAGATTTTGTTACTCCAATGGATGGTACACTTGTCATTATGGAAGGTAGTTCATTGTTGAGATTTTGTTACTCCAATGGATGGTAGCCTTGTCATTATGGAAGGAAGTAAATTGTTGAGATTTTGTTACTCCAATAGATGGTAGCCTTGTCATTATGTAAGGTAGTTCTTTTATGAAATTTTGTTACTCCAAAGGATGGTAGCCTTGTCATTATGGAAGGTAGTTTGTTGTTGAGATTTTGTTAATCTAATGGATGGTATCCTTGTCATTATGGAAGGTAGTTCATTGTTGAGATTTTGTTTCTCCAATGGATGGTAGCCTTATCATTATGGAAGGTAGTTCGTTGTTGATATTTTTTACTCCAATGGATGGTAGCCTTTTCATTTTGGAACGAAGTTTGTTGTCGAGATTTTTGTTACTCCAATGGATGGTAGACTTGTCATTATGGAAGTTCATTGTGGAGATTTTGATACTCCAATGGATGGTAGCCTTGTCATTATGGAAGGTAGTTCGTTGTTGAGATTTTGTTACTCTAATGGATGGTATCCTTGTCATTATGGAAGGTAGTTCGTTGTTGATATTTTGTTACTCCAATGGATGGTAGCCTTTTCATTATGGAAGGAAGTTTGTTGTTGAGATTTTGTTACTCCAATGGATGGTACACTTGTCATTATGGAAGGTAGTTCATTGTTGAGATTTTGTTACTCCAATGGATGGTAGCCTTGTCATTATGGAAGGAAGTAAATTGTTGAGATTTTGTTACTCCAATAGATGGTAGCCTTGTCATTATGTAAGGTAGTTCTTTTATGAAATTTTGTTACTCCAAAGGATGGTAGCCTTGTCATTATGGAAGGTAGTTTGTTGTTGAGATTTTGTTAATCTAATGGATGGTATCCTTGTCATTATGGAAGGTAGTTCATTGTTGAGATTTTGTTTCTCCAATGGATGGTAGCCTTATCATTATGGAAGGTAGTTCGTTGTTGATATTTTTTTACTCCAATGGATGGTAGCCTTTTCATTTTGGAACGAAGTTTGTTGTCGAGATATTTGTTACTCCAATGGATGGTAGACTTGTCATTATGGAAGTTCATTGTGGAGATTTTGATACTCCAATGGATGGTAGCCTTGTCATTATGGAAGGTAGTTCATTGTTGAGATTTTATTACTCTAATAGATGGTAGCCTTGTCATTATGGAAGGTAGTTCTTTGTTGAGATTTTGTTTCTCCAATGGATGTCAGACTTGTCATTATGGAAGGTAGTTCGTTCTTGAGATTTTGTTACTCTAATGCTATCCTTGTCATTATGGAAGGTAGTTCGTTGTTGATATTTTGTTACTCCAATGGATGGTAGCCTTTTCATTATGGAAGGTAGTTCGTTGTTGAGATTTTGTTACTCTAATGGATGGTATCCTTGTCATTATTGAAGGTAGTTCATTGTTGAGATTTTGTTTCTCCAATGGATGGTAGCCTTATCATTATGGAAGGTAGTTCGTTGTTGATATTTTTTTAATCCAATGAATGGTATCCTTTTAATTAGGGAAGGTAGTTCATTGTTGAGATTTTGTTACTCCAATTGTTGGTAGCCTTGTCATTATAGAAGGTAGTTCTTTGTTGAGATATTGTTTCTCCAATGGATGGTAGCCTTGTCATTATGGAAGGTAGTTCGTTGTTGAGATTCTGTTACTGTAATGGATGGTATCCTTGTCATTATGGAAGGTAGTACATTGTTGAGATTTTGTTTCTCCAATGGATGGTAGCCTTATCATTATGGAAGGTAGTTCGTTGTTGATATTTTTTTACTCTAATGGATGGTAGCCTTTTCATTATGGAACGAAGTTTGTTGTTGAGATTTTGTTACTCCAATGGATGGTAGACTTGTCATTATGGAAGTTCATTGTTGAGATTTTAATACTCCAATGGATGGTAGCCTTGTCATTATGGAAGGTAGTTCATTGTTGAGATTTTTTTACTCCAATAGATAGTAGCCTTGTCATTATGGAAGGTTGTTTTTTGTTGAGATTTTGTTTCTCCAATGGATGTCAGACTTGTCATTATGGAAGGTAGTTCGTTCTTGAGATTTTGTTACACTAATGCTATCCTTGTCATTATGGAAGGTAGTTTGTTGTTGAAATTTTGTTACTCCAATGAATGGTAGCCTTTTCATTATGGAAGGTAGTTCGTTGTTGATATTTTTTACTCAAATGGATGGTAGCCTTGTAATTATGGAACGAAGTTTGTTGTTGAGATTTTGTTACTCCAATGGATGGTAGACTTGTCATTATGG
Organism: Vicia faba; assembly: GCA_948472305.1. Lineage (NCBI taxonomy): Eukaryota > Viridiplantae > Streptophyta > Magnoliopsida > Fabales > Fabaceae > Vicia > Vicia faba. Next base: position 562,534,801 of record OX451739.1, read on the forward strand.
AAGGTAGTTCGTTGTTGAGATTTTGTTACTCTAATGGATGGTATCCTTGTCATTATGGAGGGTAGTTCATTGTTGAGATTTTGATTCTCCAATGGATGGTAGCCTTATCATTATGGAAGGTAGTTCGTTGTTGATATTTTTTTACTACAATGGATGGTAGCCTTTTAATTATGGAAGGAAGTTTGTTGTTGAGATTTTGTTAATCCAACGGATGGTACACTTGTCATTATGGAAGTTAGTTCATTGTTGAGATTTTGTTACTCCAATGGATGGTTGCCTTGTCATTATGGAAGGAAGTAAATTGTTGAGATTTTGTTACTCCAATATATGGTAGCCTTGTCATTATGTAAGGTAGTTCTTTGTTGAAAATTTGTTACTCCAATGCATGGTAGCCTTGTCATTATGGAAGGTAGTTCATTGTTGAGATTTTGTTACTCTAATGGATGGTATCCTTGTCATTATGGAAGGTAGTTCATTGTTGAGATTTTGTTTCTCCAATGGATGGTAGCCTTATCATTATGGAACGTAGTTCGTTGTTGATAATGTTTTACTCCAATGGATGGTAGCCTTTTCATTATGGAACGGAGTTTGTTGTCGAGATTTTTTGTTACTCCAATGGATGGTAGACTTGTTATTATGGAAGTTCATTGTTGAGATTTTTATACTCCAATGGATGGTAGCCTTGTCATTATGGAAGGTAGTTCATTGTTGAGATTTTGTTACTCTAATAGATGGTAGCCTTGTCATTATGGAAGGTAGTTCTTTGTTGAGATTTTGTTTCTCCAATGGATGTCATACTTGTCATTATGGAAGGTAGTTCGTTCTTGAGATTTTTTAACTCTAATGCTATCCTTGTCATTATGGAAGGTAGTTCGTGGTTGATATTTTGTTACTCCAATGGATGGTAGCCTTTTCATTGTGGAAGGTAGTTTGTTGTTGAGATTTCGTTACTCTAATGGATGGTATCCTTGTCATTATGGAAGGTAGTTCATTGTTGAGATTTTGTTTCTCTAATGGATGGTAGCCTTATCATTATGGAAGGTAGTTCGTTGTTGATATTTTTTTATTCAATGGATGGTAGCCTTTTAATTATGGAACGAACTTTGTTGTTAAGATTTTTTTACTCCAATGGATGGTAGACTTGTCATTATGGAAGGTAGTTCATTTTTGAGATTTTGTTACTCCAATTGATGGTAGCCTTGTCATTATGGAAGGTAGTTCATTGTTGAGATTTTGTTACTCCAATAGATGGTAGCCTTGTCATTATGGAAAGTAGTTCTTTGTTGAGATTTTGTTTCTCCAATGGATGTCAGACTTGTCATTATGGAAGGTAGTTCGTTCTTGATATTTTGTTACACTAATGCTATCCTTGTCATTATGGAAGGTAGTTTGTTGTTGATATTTTGTTACTCCAATGGATGGTAGCCTTTTCATTATGGAAGGTAGTTCGTTGTTGAGATTTTGTTACTCTAATGGATGGTATCCTTGTCATTATGAAAGGTAGTTCATTGTTGAGATTTTGTTTCTCCAATGGATGGTAGCCTTATCATTATGGATGGTAGTTCGTTGTTGATATTTTTTTACTCCAATGGATGGTAGCCTTTTAATTATGGAACGGAGTTTGTTGTTGAGATTTTGTTACTCCAATGGATGGTAGACTTGTCATTATCGATGGTAGTTCTTTGTTGAGATTTTGTTACTCCAATTGATGGTAGCCTTGTCATTATGGAAGGTAGTTCATTGGTGAGATTTTGTTACTCCAATAGATGGTAGCCTTGTCATTATGGAAGGTAGTTCTTTGTTGAGATTTTATTTCTCAAATGGATGGTAGCCTTGTCATTATGGAAGGTAGTTCGTTGTTGAGATTTTGTTACTCTAATGGATGGTATCCTTGTCATTATGGAAGGTAGTTCGTTGTTGATATTTTGTTACTCCAATGGATGGTAGCCTTTTCATTATGGAAGGAAGTTTGTTGTTGAGATTTTGTTACTCCAATGGATGGTACACTTGTCATTATGGAAGGTAGTTCATTGTTGAGATTTTGTTACTCCAATGGATGGTAGCCTTGTCATTATGGAAGGAAGTAAATTGTTGAGATTTTGTTACTCCAATAGATGGTAGCCTTGTCATTATGTAAGGTAGTTCTTTTATGAAATTTTGTTACTCCAAAGGATGGTAGCCTTGTCATTATGGAAGGTAGTTTGTTGTTGAGATTTTGTTAATCTAATGGATGGTATCCTTGTCATTATGGAAGGTAGTTCATTGTTGAGATTTTGTTTCTCCAATGGATGGTAGCCTTATCATTATGGAAGGTAGTTCGTTGTTGATATTTTTTTACTCCAATGGATGGTAGCCTTTTCATTTTGGAACGAAGTTTGTTGTCGAGATTTTTGTTACTCCAATGGATGGTAGACTTGTCATTATGGAAGTTCATTGTGGAGATTTTGATACTCCAATGGATGGTAGCCTTGTCATTATGGAAGGTAGTTCGTTGTTGAGATTTTGTTACTCTAATGGATGGTATCCTTGTCATTATGGAAGGTAGTTCGTTGTTGATATTTTGTTACTCCAATGGATGGTAGCCTTTTCATTATGGAAGGAAGTTTGTTGTTGAGATTTTGTTACTCCAATGGATGGTACACTTGTCATTATGGAAGGTAGTTCATTGTTGAGATTTTGTTACTCCAATGGATGGTAGCCTTGTCATTATGGAAGGAAGTAAATTGTTGAGATTTTGTTACTCCAATAGATGGTAGCCTTGTCATTATGTAAGGTAGTTCTTTTATGAAATTTTGTTACTCCAAAGGATGGTAGCCTTGTCATTATGGAAGGTAGTTTGTTGTTGAGATTTTGTTAATCTAATGGATGGTATCCTTGTCATTATGGAAGGTAGTTCATTGTTGAGATTTTGTTTCTCCAATGGATGGTAGCCTTATCATTATGGAAGGTAGTTCGTTGTTGATATTTTTTACTCCAATGGATGGTAGCCTTTTCATTTTGGAACGAAGTTTGTTGTCGAGATTTTTGTTACTCCAATGGATGGTAGACTTGTCATTATGGAAGTTCATTGTGGAGATTTTGATACTCCAATGGATGGTAGCCTTGTCATTATGGAAGGTAGTTCGTTGTTGAGATTTTGTTACTCTAATGGATGGTATCCTTGTCATTATGGAAGGTAGTTCGTTGTTGATATTTTGTTACTCCAATGGATGGTAGCCTTTTCATTATGGAAGGAAGTTTGTTGTTGAGATTTTGTTACTCCAATGGATGGTACACTTGTCATTATGGAAGGTAGTTCATTGTTGAGATTTTGTTACTCCAATGGATGGTAGCCTTGTCATTATGGAAGGAAGTAAATTGTTGAGATTTTGTTACTCCAATAGATGGTAGCCTTGTCATTATGTAAGGTAGTTCTTTTATGAAATTTTGTTACTCCAAAGGATGGTAGCCTTGTCATTATGGAAGGTAGTTTGTTGTTGAGATTTTGTTAATCTAATGGATGGTATCCTTGTCATTATGGAAGGTAGTTCATTGTTGAGATTTTGTTTCTCCAATGGATGGTAGCCTTATCATTATGGAAGGTAGTTCGTTGTTGATATTTTTTTACTCCAATGGATGGTAGCCTTTTCATTTTGGAACGAAGTTTGTTGTCGAGATATTTGTTACTCCAATGGATGGTAGACTTGTCATTATGGAAGTTCATTGTGGAGATTTTGATACTCCAATGGATGGTAGCCTTGTCATTATGGAAGGTAGTTCATTGTTGAGATTTTATTACTCTAATAGATGGTAGCCTTGTCATTATGGAAGGTAGTTCTTTGTTGAGATTTTGTTTCTCCAATGGATGTCAGACTTGTCATTATGGAAGGTAGTTCGTTCTTGAGATTTTGTTACTCTAATGCTATCCTTGTCATTATGGAAGGTAGTTCGTTGTTGATATTTTGTTACTCCAATGGATGGTAGCCTTTTCATTATGGAAGGTAGTTCGTTGTTGAGATTTTGTTACTCTAATGGATGGTATCCTTGTCATTATTGAAGGTAGTTCATTGTTGAGATTTTGTTTCTCCAATGGATGGTAGCCTTATCATTATGGAAGGTAGTTCGTTGTTGATATTTTTTTAATCCAATGAATGGTATCCTTTTAATTAGGGAAGGTAGTTCATTGTTGAGATTTTGTTACTCCAATTGTTGGTAGCCTTGTCATTATAGAAGGTAGTTCTTTGTTGAGATATTGTTTCTCCAATGGATGGTAGCCTTGTCATTATGGAAGGTAGTTCGTTGTTGAGATTCTGTTACTGTAATGGATGGTATCCTTGTCATTATGGAAGGTAGTACATTGTTGAGATTTTGTTTCTCCAATGGATGGTAGCCTTATCATTATGGAAGGTAGTTCGTTGTTGATATTTTTTTACTCTAATGGATGGTAGCCTTTTCATTATGGAACGAAGTTTGTTGTTGAGATTTTGTTACTCCAATGGATGGTAGACTTGTCATTATGGAAGTTCATTGTTGAGATTTTAATACTCCAATGGATGGTAGCCTTGTCATTATGGAAGGTAGTTCATTGTTGAGATTTTTTTACTCCAATAGATAGTAGCCTTGTCATTATGGAAGGTTGTTTTTTGTTGAGATTTTGTTTCTCCAATGGATGTCAGACTTGTCATTATGGAAGGTAGTTCGTTCTTGAGATTTTGTTACACTAATGCTATCCTTGTCATTATGGAAGGTAGTTTGTTGTTGAAATTTTGTTACTCCAATGAATGGTAGCCTTTTCATTATGGAAGGTAGTTCGTTGTTGATATTTTTTACTCAAATGGATGGTAGCCTTGTAATTATGGAACGAAGTTTGTTGTTGAGATTTTGTTACTCCAATGGATGGTAGACTTGTCATTATGGAAGGTAGTTCGTTGTTGAGATTTTGTTACTCTAATGGATGGTATCCTTGTCATTATGGAGGGTAGTTCATTGTTGAGATTTTGATTCTCCAATGGATGGTAGCCTTATCATTATGGAAGGTAGTTCGTTGTTGATATTTTTTTACTACAATGGATGGTAGCCTTTTAATTATGGAAGGAAGTTTGTTGTTGAGATTTTGTTAATCCAACGGATGGTACACTTGTCATTATGGAAGTTAGTTCATTGTTGAGATTTTGTTACTCCAATGGATGGTTGCCTTGTCATTATGGAAGGAAGTAAATTGTTGAGATTTTGTTACTCCAATATATGGTAGCCTTGTCATTATGTAAGGTAGTTCTTTGTTGAAAATTTGTTACTCCAATGCATGGTAGCCTTGTCATTATGGAAGGTAGTTCATTGTTGAGATTTTGTTACTCTAATGGATGGTATCCTTGTCATTATGGAAGGTAGTTCATTGTTGAGATTTTGTTTCTCCAATGGATGGTAGCCTTATCATTATGGAACGTAGTTCGTTGTTGATAATGTTTTACTCCAATGGATGGTAGCCTTTTCATTATGGAACGGAGTTTGTTGTCGAGATTTTTTGTTACTCCAATGGATGGTAGACTTGTTATTATGGAAGTTCATTGTTGAGATTTTTATACTCCAATGGATGGTAGCCTTGTCATTATGGAAGGTAGTTCATTGTTGAGATTTTGTTACTCTAATAGATGGTAGCCTTGTCATTATGGAAGGTAGTTCTTTGTTGAGATTTTGTTTCTCCAATGGATGTCATACTTGTCATTATGGAAGGTAGTTCGTTCTTGAGATTTTTTAACTCTAATGCTATCCTTGTCATTATGGAAGGTAGTTCGTGGTTGATATTTTGTTACTCCAATGGATGGTAGCCTTTTCATTGTGGAAGGTAGTTTGTTGTTGAGATTTCGTTACTCTAATGGATGGTATCCTTGTCATTATGGAAGGTAGTTCATTGTTGAGATTTTGTTTCTCTAATGGATGGTAGCCTTATCATTATGGAAGGTAGTTCGTTGTTGATATTTTTTTATTCAATGGATGGTAGCCTTTTAATTATGGAACGAACTTTGTTGTTAAGATTTTTTTACTCCAATGGATGGTAGACTTGTCATTATGGAAGGTAGTTCATTTTTGAGATTTTGTTACTCCAATTGATGGTAGCCTTGTCATTATGGAAGGTAGTTCATTGTTGAGATTTTGTTACTCCAATAGATGGTAGCCTTGTCATTATGGAAAGTAGTTCTTTGTTGAGATTTTGTTTCTCCAATGGATGTCAGACTTGTCATTATGGAAGGTAGTTCGTTCTTGATATTTTGTTACACTAATGCTATCCTTGTCATTATGGAAGGTAGTTTGTTGTTGATATTTTGTTACTCCAATGGATGGTAGCCTTTTCATTATGGAAGGTAGTTCGTTGTTGAGATTTTGTTACTCTAATGGATGGTATCCTTGTCATTATGAAAGGTAGTTCATTGTTGAGATTTTGTTTCTCCAATGGATGGTAGCCTTATCATTATGGATGGTAGTTCGTTGTTGATATTTTTTTACTCCAATGGATGGTAGCCTTTTAATTATGGAACGGAGTTTGTTGTTGAGATTTTGTTACTCCAATGGATGGTAGACTTGTCATTATCGATGGTAGTTCTTTGTTGAGATTTTGTTACTCCAATTGATGGTAGCCTTGTCATTATGGAAGGTAGTTCATTGGTGAGATTTTGTTACTCCAATAGATGGTAGCCTTGTCATTATGGAAGGTAGTTCTTTGTTGAGATTTTATTTCTCAAATGGATGGTAGCCTTGTCATTATGGAAGGTAGTTCGTTGTTGAGATTTTGTTACTCTAATGGATGGTATCCTTGTCATTATGGAAGGTAGTTCGTTGTTGATATTTTGTTACTCCAATGGATGGTAGCCTTTTCATTATGGAAGGAAGTTTGTTGTTCAGATTTTGTTACTCCAATGGATGGTACACTTGTCATTATGGAAGGTAGTTCATTGTTGAGATTTTGTTACTCCAATGGATGGTAGCCTTGTCATTATGGAAGGAAGTAAATTGATGAGATTTTGTTACTCCAATAGATGGTAGCCTTGTCATTATGTAAGGTAGTTCTTTGTTGAAATTTTGTTACCCCAAAGGATGGTAGCCTTGTCATTATGGAAGGTAGTTTGTTGTTGAGATTTTGTTACTCTAATGGATGGTATCCTTGTCATTATGGAAGGTAGTTCATTGTTGAGATTTTGTTTCTCCAATAGATGGTAGCCTTATCATTATGGAAGGTAGTTCGTTGTTGATATTTTTTTACTCCAATGGATGGTAGCCTTTTCATTTTGGAACGAAGTTTGTTGTCGAGATTTTTGTTACTCCAATGGATGGTAGACTTGTCATTATGGAAGTTCATTGTTGAGATTTTGATACTCCAATGGATGGTAGCCTTGTCATTATGGAAGGTAGTTCATTGTTGAGATTTTATTACTCTAATAGATGGTAGCCTTGTCATTATGGAAGGTAGTTCTTTGTTGAGATTTTGTTTCTCCAATGGATGTCAGACTTGTCATTATGGAAGGTAGTTCGTTCTTGAGATTTTGTTACTCTAATGCTATCCTTGTCATTATGGAAGGTAGTTCGTTGTTGATATTTTGTTACTCCAATGGATGGTAGCCTTTTAATTATGGAAGGTAGTTCGTTGTTGAGATTTTGTTACTCTAATGGATGGTATCCTTGTCATTATGGAAGGTAGTTCATTGTTGAGATTTTGTTTCTCCAATGGATGGTAGCCTTATCATTATGGAAGGTAGTTCGTTGTTGATATTTTTTTAATCCAATGGATGGTAGCCTTTTAATTAGGGAAGGTAGTTCATTGTTGAGATTTTGTTACTCCAATTGATGGTAGCCTTGTCATTATGGAAGGTAGTTCATTGTTGAGATTTGTTACTCCAATAGATGGTAGCCTTGTCATTATGGAAGGTAGTTCTTTGTTGAGATATTGTTTCTCCAATGGATGGTAGCCTTGTCATTATGGAAGGTAGTTCATTGTTGAGATTATGTTACTCTAATGGATGGTATCCTTGTCATTATGGAAGGTAGTACATTGTTGAGATTTTGTTTCTCCAATGGATGGTAGCCTTATCATTATGGAAGGTAGTTCGTTGTTGATATTTTTTTACTCTAATGGATGGTAGCCTTTTCATTATGGAAAGAAGTTTGTTGTTGAGATTTTGTTACTCCAATGGATGGTAGACTTGTCATTATGGAAGTTCATTGTTAAGATTTTGATACTCCAATGGATGGTAGCCTTGTCATTATGGAAGGTAGTTCATTGTTGAGATTTTTTTACTCCAATAGATAGTATCCTTGTCATTATGGAAGGTTGTTTTTTATTGAGATTTTGTTTCTCCAATGGATGTCAGACTTGTCATTATGGAAGGTAGTTCGTTCTTGAGATTTTGTTACACTAATGCTATCCTTGTCATTATGGAAGGTAGTTCGTTGTTGATATTTTGTTACTCCAATGAATGGTAGCCTTTTCAATATGGAAGGTAGTTCGTTGTTGGGATTTTGTTACTCTAATGGATGGTATCCTTGTCATTATGGAAGGTAGTTCATTGTTGAGATTTTGTTTCTCCAATGGATGGTAGCCTTATTATTATGGAAGGTAGTTCGTTGTTGATATTTTTTTACTCCAATGGATGGTAGCCTTTTAATTATGGAACGGAGTTTGTTGTTGAGATTTTGTTACTCCAATGGATGGTAGACTTGTCATTATGGAAGGTAGTTCATTGTTGAGATTTTGATACTCCAATGGATGGTAGCCTTGTCATTATGGAAGGTAGTTCGTTGTTGAGATTTTGTTACTCTAATGGATGGTATCCTTGTCATTATGGAAGGTAGTTCATTGTTGAGATTTTGTTTCTCCAATGGATGGTAGCCTTATCATTATGGAAAGTAGTTCGTTGTTGATATTTTTTTAATCCAATGGATGGTAGCCTTTTCATTATGGAACGAAGTTTGTTGTTGAGATTTTGTTACTCCAATGGATGGTAGACTTGTCATTATGGAAGTTCATTGTTGAGATTTTGATACTCTAATGGATGGTAGCCTTGTCATTATGGAAGTTAGTTCATTGTTGAGATTTTGTTACTCCAATGGATGGTAGCCTTTTCATTATGGAAGGTAGTTCGTTGTTGAGATTTTGTTACTCTAATGGATGGTATCCTTGTCATTATGAAAGGTAGTTCATTGTTGAGATTTTGTTTCTCCAATGGATGGTAGCCTTATCATTATGGATGGTAGTTCGTTGTTGATATTTTTTTACTCCAATGGATGGTAGCCTTTTAATTATGGAACGGAGTTTGTTGTTGAGATTTTGTTACTCCAATGGATGGTAGACTTGTCATTATCGATGGTAGTTCTTTGTTGAGATTTTGTTACTCCAATTGATGGTAGCCTTGTCATTATGGAAGGTAGTTCATTGGTGAGATTTTGTTACTCCAATAGATGGTAGCCTTGTCATTATGGAAGGTAGTTCTTTGTTGAGATTTTATTTCTCAAATGGATGGTAGCCTTGTCATTATGGAAGGTAGTTCGTTGTTGAGATTTTGTTACTCTAATGGATGGTATCCTTGTCATTATGGAAGGTAGTTCGTTGTTGATATTTTGTTACTCCAATGGATGGTAGCCTTTTCATTATGGAAGGAAGTTTGTTGTTGAGATTTTGTTACTCCAATGGATGGTACACTTGTCATTATGGAAGGTAGTTCATTGTTGAGATTTTGTTACTCCAATGGATGGTAGCCTTGTCATTATGGAAGGAAGTAAATTGATGAGATTTTGTTACTCCAATAGATGGTAGCCTTGTCATTATGTAAGGTAGTTCTTTGTTGAAATTTTGTTACCCCAAAGGATGGTAGCCTTGTCATTATGGAAGGTAGTTTGTTGTTGAGATTTTGTTACTCTAATGGATGGTATCCTTGTCATTATGGAAGGTAGTTCATTGTTGAGATTTTGTTTCTCCAATAGATGGTAGCCTTATCATTATGGAAGGTAGTTCGTTGTTGATATTTTTTTACTCCAATGGATGGTAGCCTTTTCATTTTGGAACGAAGTTTGTTGTCGAGATTTTTGTTACTCCAATGGATGGTAGACTTGTCATTATGGAAGTTCATTGTTGAGATTTTGATACTCCAATGGATGGTAGCCTTGTCATTATGGAAGGTAGTTCATTGTTGAGATTTTATTACTCTAATAGATGGTAGCCTTGTCATTATGGAAGGTAGTTCTTTGTTGAGATTTTGTTTCTCCAATGGATGTCAGACTTGTCATTATGGAAGGTAGTTCGTTCTTGAGATTTTGTTACTCTAATGCTATCCTTGTCATTATGGAAGGTAGTTCGTTGTTGATATTTTGTTACTCCAATGGATGGTAGCCTTTTAATTATGGAAGGTAGTTCGTTGTTGAGATTTTGTTACTCTAATGGATGGTATCCTTGTCATTATGGAAGGTAGTTCATTGTTGAGATTTTGTTTCTCCAATGGATGGTAGCCTTATCATTATGGAAGGTAGTTCGTTGTTGATATTTTTTTAATCCAATGGATGGTAGCCTTTTAATTAGGGAAGGTAGTTCATTGTTGAGATTTTGTTACTCCAATTGATGGTAGCCTTGTCATTATGGAAGGTAGTTCATTGTTGAGATTTTGTTACTCCAATAGATGGTAGCCTTGTCATTATGGAAGGTAGTTCTTTGTTGAGATATTGTTTCTCCAATGGATGGTAGCCTTGTCATTATGGAAGGTAGTTCATTGTTGAGATTATGTTACTCTAATGGATGGTATCCTTGTCATTATGGAAGGTAGTACATTGTTGAGATTTTGTTTCTCCAATGGATGGTAGCCTTATCATTATGGAAGGTAGTTCGTTGTTGATATTTTTTTACTCTAATGGATGGTAGCCTTTTCATTATGGAAAGAAGTTTGTTGTTGAGATTTTGTTACTCCAATGGATGGTAGACTTGTCATTATGGAAGTTCATTGTTAAGATTTTGATACTCCAATGGATGGTAGCCTTGTCATTATGGAAGGTAGTTCATTGTTGAGATTTTTTTACTCCAATAGATAGTAGCCTTGTCATTATGGAAGGTTGTTTTTTATTGAGATTTTGTTTCTCCAATGGATGTCAGACTTGTCATTATGGAAGGTAGTTCGTTCTTGAGATTTTGTTACACTAATGCTATCCTTGTCATTATGGAAGGTAGTTCGTTGTTGATATTTTGTTACTCCAATGAATGGTAGCCTTTTCAATATGGAAGGTAGTTCGTTGTTGGGATTTTGTTACTCTAATGGATGGTATCCTTGTCATTATGGAAGGTAGTTCATTGTTGAGATTTTGTTTCTCCAATGGATGGTAGCCTTATTATTATGGAAGGTAGTTCGTTGTTGATATTTTTTTACTCCAATGGATGGTAGCCTTTTAATTATGGAACGGAGTTTGTTGTTGAGATTTTGTTACTCCAATGGATGGTAGACTTGTCATTATGGAAGGTAGTTCATTGTTGAGATTTTGATACTCCAATGGATGGTAGCCTTGTCATTATGGAAGGTAGTTCGTTGTTGAGATTTTGTTACTCTAATGGATGGTATCCTTGTCATTATGGAAGGTAGTTCATTGTTGAGATTTTGTTTCTCCAATGGATGGTAGCCTTATCATTATGGAAAGTAGTTCGTTGTTGATATTTTTTTAATCCAATGGATGGTAGCCTTTTCATTATGGAACAAAGTTTGTTGTTGAGATTTTGTTACTCCAATGGATGGTAGACTTGTCATTATGGAAGTTCATTGTTGAGATTTTGATACTCTAATGGATGGTAGCCTTGTCATTATGGAAGTTAGTTCATTGTTGAGATTTTGTTACTCCAATAGATGGTAGCCTTTTCATTATGGAAGGTAGTTCTTTCTTGAGATTTTGTTTCTCCAATGGATGTCAGACCTGTCATTATGGAAGGTAGTTCGTTCTTGAGATTTTGTGACTCTAATGCTATCCTTGTCATTATGGAAGGTAGTTCGTTGTTGATATTTTGTTACTCCAATGGATGGTAGCCTTTTAATTATGGAAGGAAGTTTGTTGTTGAGATTTTGTTACTCCAACGGATGGTACACTTGTCATTATGGAAGGTAGTTCATTGTTGAGATTTTGTTACTCCAATGGATGGTAGCCTTGTCATTATGGAAGTTAGTTCGTTCTTGAGATTTTGTTACTCTAATGGATGGTATCCTTGTCATTATGGAAGGTAGTTCATTGTTTAGATTTTGTTTCTCCAATGGATGGTAGACTTGTCATTATGGAAGGTAGTTTGTTGTTGAGATTTTGTTACTCCAATGGATGGTAGACTTGTCATTATCGAAGGTAGTTCTTTGTTGAGATTTTGTTACTCCAATTGATGGTAGCCTTGTCATTATGGAAGGTAGTTCATTGGTGAGATTTTGTTACTCCAATAGATGGTAGCCTTGTCATTATGGAAGGTAGTTCTTTGTTGAGATTTTATTTCTCCAATGGATGGTAGCCTTGTCATTATGGAAGGTAGTTTGTTGTTGAGATTTTGTTACTCTAATGGATGGTATCCTTGTCATTATGGAAGGTAGTTCGTTGTTGATATTTTGTTACTCCAATGGATGGTAGCATTGTCATTATGGAAGGTAGTTGATTGTTGAGATTTTGTTACTCTAATGGATGGTATCCTTGTCATTATGGAAGGTAGTTCATTGTTGAGATTTTGTTTCTCCAATGGATGGTAGCCTTATCATTATGGAAGGTAGTTCGTTGTTGATATTTTTTTAATCCAATGGATGGTAGCCTTTTAATTAGGGAAGGTAGTTCATTGTTGAGATTTTGTTACTCCAATTGATGGTAGCCTTGTCATTATGGAAGGTAGTTCATTGTTGAGATTTTGTTACTCCAATAGATGGTAGCCTTGTCATTATGGAAGGTAGTTCTTTGTTGAGATATTGTTTCTCCAATGGATGGTAGCCTTGTCATTATGGAAGGTAGTTCATTGTTGAGATTATGTTACTCTAATGGATGGTATCCTTGTCATTATGGAAGGTAGTACATTGTTGAGATTTTGTTTCTCCAATGGATGGTAGCCTTATCATTATGGAAGGTAGTTCGTTGTTGATATTTTTTTACTCTAATGGATGGTAGCCTTTTCATTATGGAAAGAAGTTTGTTGTTGAGATTTTGTTACTCCAATGGATGGTAGACTTGTCATTATGGAAGTTCATTGTTAAGATTTTGATACTCCAATGGATGGTAGCCTTGTCATTATGGAAGGTAGTTCATTGTTGAGATTTTTTTACTCCAATAGATAGTAGCCTTGTCATTATGGAAGGTTGTTTTTTATTGAGATTTTGTTTCTCCAATGGATGTCAGACTTGTCATTATGGAAGGTAGTTCGTTCTTGAGATTTTGTTACACTAATGCTATCCTTGTCATTATGGAAGGTAGTTCGTTGTTGATATTTTGTTACTCCAATGAATGGTAGCCTTTTCAATATGGAAGGTAGTTCGTTGTTGGGATTTTGTTACTCTAATGGATGGTATCCTTGTCATTATGGAAGGTAGTTCATTGTTGAGATTTTGTTTCTCCAATGGATGGTAGCCTTATTATTATGGAAGGTAGTTCGTTGTTGATATTTTTTTACTCCAATGGATGGTAGCCTTTTAATTATGGAACGGAGTTTGTTGTTGAGATTTTGTTACTCCAATGGATGGTAGACTTGTCATTATGGAAGGTAGTTCATTGTTGAGATTTTGATACTCCAATGGATGGTAGCCTTGTCATTATGGAAGGTAGTTCGTTGTTGAGATTTTGTTACTCTAATGGATGGTATCCTTGTCATTATGGAAGGTAGTTCATTGTTGAGATTTTGTTTCTCCAATGGATGGTAGCCTTATCATTATGGAAAGTAGTTCGTTGTTGATATTTTTTTAATCCAATGGATGGTAGCCTTTTCATTATGGAACAAAGTTTGTTGTTGAGATTTTGTTACTCCAATGGATGGTAGACTTGTCATTATGGAAGTTCATTGTTGAGATTTTGATACTCTAATGGATGGTAGCCTTGTCATTATGGAAGTTAGTTCATTGTTGAGATTTTGTTACTCCAATAGATGGTAGCCTTTTCATTATGGAAGGTAGTTCTTTCTTGAGATTTTGTTTCTCCAATGGATGTCAGACCTGTCATTATGGAAGGTAGTTCGTTCTTGAGATTTTGTGACTCTAATGCTATCCTTGTCATTATGGAAGGTAGTTCGTTGTTGATATTTTGTTACTCCAATGGATGGTAGCCTTTTAATTATGGAAGGAAGTTTGTTGTTGAGATTTTGTTACTCCAACGGATGGTACACTTGTCATTATGGAAGGTAGTTCATTGTTGAGATTTTGTTACTCCAATGGATGGTAGCCTTGTCATTATGGAAGTTAGTTCGTTCTTGAGATTTTGTTACTCTAATGGATGGTATCCTTGTCATTATGGAAGGTAGTTCATTGTTTAGATTTTGTTTCTCCAATGGATGGTAGACTTGTCATTATGGAAGGTAGTTTGTTGTTGAGATTTTGTTACTCCAATGGATGGTAGACTTGTCATTATCGAAGGTAGTTCTTTGTTGAGATTTTGTTACTCCAATTGATGGTAGCCTTGTCATTATGGAAGGTAGTTCATTGGTGAGATTTTGTTACTCCAATAGATGGTAGCCTTGTCATTATGGAAGGTAGTTCTTTGTTGAGATTTTATTTCTCCAATGGATGGTAGCCTTGTCATTATGGAAGGTAGTTTGTTGTTGAGATTTTGTTACTCTAATGGATGGTATCCTTGTCATTATGGAAGGTAGTTCGTTGTTGATATTTTGTTACTCCAATGGATGGTAGCATTGTCATTATGGAAGGTAGTTCATTGTTGAGATTTTGTTACTCTAATGGATGGTATCCTTGTCATTATGGAAGGTAGTTCATTGTTGAGATTTTGTTTCTCCAATGGATGGTAGCCTTATCATTATGGAAGGTAGTTCGTTGTTGATATTTTTTTACTCCAATGGATGGTAGCCTTTTCATTATGGAACGTAGTTTGTTGTTGACATTTTTTGATACTCCAATGGATGGTAGACTTGTCATTATGGAAGGTAGTTCATTGTTGAGATTTTGTTTCTCCAATGGATGGTAGCCTTATCATTATGGAAGGTAGTTCGTTGTTGATATTTTTTTACTCCAATGGATGGTAGACTTGTCATTATGGAAGTTCATTGTTGAGATTTTGATAATCCAATGGATGGTAGCCTTGTCATTATGGAAGGTAGTTCATTGTTGAGATTTTATTACTCTAATAGATGGTAGCCTTGTCATTATGGGAGGTAGTTCTTTGTTGAGATTTTGTTTCTCCAATGGATGTCAGACTTGTCATTATGGAAGGTAGTTCGTTCTTGAGATTTTGTTACTCTAATGCTATCCTTGTCATTATGGAAGGTAGTTCGTTGTTGATATTTTGTTACTCCAATGGATGGTAGCCTTTTCATTATGGAAGGTAGTTCGTTGTTGAGATTTTGTTACTCTAATGGATGGAATCCTTTTCATTACGGAAGGTAGTTCTTTGTTTAGATTTTGTTTCTCCAATGGATGGTAGCCTTGTTATTATGGAAGTTCATTGTTGAGATTTTGATACTCTAATGGATGGTATCCTTGTAATTATGGAAGGTAGTTCATTGTTGAGATTTTGTTTCTCCAATGGATGGTAGCCTTATCATTATGGAAGGTAGTTCGTTGTTGATATTTTTTTACTCCAATGGATGGTAGCCTTGTAATTATGGAACGAAGTTTGTTGTTGAGATTTTGTTACTCCAATGGATGGTAGACTTGTCATTATGGAAGGTAGTTCGTTGTTGAGATTTTGTTACTCTAATGGATGGTATCCTTGTCATTATGGAGGGTAGTTCATTGTTGAGATTTTGATTCTCCAATGGATGGTAGCCTTATCATTATGGAAGGTAGTTCGTTGTTGATAGTTTTTTACTACAATGGATGGTAGCCTTTTAATTATGGAAGGAAGTTTGTTGTTGAGATTTTGTTAATCCAACGGATGGTACACTTGTCATTATGGAAGTTAGTTCATTGTTGAGATTTTGTTACTCCAATGGATGGTAGCCTTGTCATTATGGAAGGAAGTAAATTGTTGAGATTTTGTTACTCCAATATATGGTAGCCTTGTCATTATGTAAGGTAGTTCTTTGTTGAAAATTTGTTACTCCAATGGATGGTAGCCTTGTCATTATGGAAGGTAGTTCATTGTTGAGATTTTGTTACTCTAATGGATGGTATCCTTGTCATTATGGAAGGTAGTTCATTGTTGAGATTTTGTTTCTCCAATGGATGGTAGCCTTATCATTATGGAAGGTAGTTCGTTGTTGATATTTTTTTACTCCAATGGATGGTAGCCTTTTCATTATGGAACGGAGTTTGTTGTCGAGATTTTTTATTACTCCAATGGATGGTAGACTTGTCATTATGGAAGTTCATTGTTGAGATTTTGATACTCCAATGGATGGTAGCCTTGTGAATATGGAAGGTAGTTCTTTGTTGAGATTTTGTTACTCTAATAGATGGTAGCCTTGTCATTATGGAAGGTAGTTCTTTGTTGAGATTTTGTTTCTCCAATGGATGTCATACTTGTCATTATGGAAGGTAGTTCGTTCTTGAGATTTTTTAACTCTAATGCTATCCTTGTCATTATGGAAGGTAGTTCGTGGTTGATATTTTGTTACTCCAATGGATGGTAGCCTTTTCATTATGGAAGGTAGTTTGTTGTTGAGATTTCGTTACTCTAATGGATGGTATCCTTGTCATTATGGAAGGTAGTTCATTGTTGAGATTTTGTTTCTGTAATGGATGGTAGCCTTATCATTATGGAAGGTAGTTCATTGTTGATATTTTTTTTATTCAATGGATGGTAGCCTTTTAATTATGGAACGAACTTTGTTGTTGAGATTTTTTTACTCCAATGGATGGTAGACTTGTCATTATGGAAGGTAGTTCATTTTTGAGATTTTGTTACTCCAATTGATGGTAGCCTTGTCATTATGGAAGGTAGTTCATTGTTGAGATTTTGTTACTCCAATAGATGGTAGCCTTGTCATTATGGAAGGTAGTTCTTTGTTGAGATTTTGTTTCTCCAATGGATGTCAGACTTGTCATTATGGAAGGTAGTTCGTTCTTGATATTTTGTTACACTAATGCTATCCTTGTCATTATGGAAGGTAGTTTGTTGTTGATATTTTGTTACTCCAATGGATGGTAGCCTTTTCATTATGGAAGGTAGTTCGTTGTTGAGATTTTGTTACTCTAATGGATGGCATCCTTGTCATTATGAAAGGTAGTTCATTGTTGAGATTTTGTTTCTCCAATGGATGGTAGCCTTATCATTATGGATGGTAGTTCGTTGTTGATATTTTTTTACTCCAATGGATGGTAGCCTTTTAATTATGGACCGAAGTTTGTTGTTGAGATTTTGTTACTCCAATGGATGGTAGACTTGTCATTATCGAAGGTAGTTCTTTGTTGAGATTTTGTTACTCCAATTGATGGTAGCCTTGTCATTATGGAAGGTAGTTCATTGGTGAGATTTTGTTACTCCAATAGATGGTAGCCTTGTCATTATGGAAGGTAGTTCTTTGTTGAGATTTTATTTCTCCAATGGATGGTAGCCTTGTCATTATGGAAGGTAGTTCGTTGTTGAGATTTTGTTACTCTATTGGATGGTATCCTTGTCATTATGGAAGGTAGTTCGTTGTTGATATTTTTTTACTCCAATGGATGGTAGCCTTGTCATTATGGAAGGTAGTTCATTGTTGAGATTTTGTTACTCTAATGGATGGTATCCTTGTCATTATGGAAGGTAGTTCATTGTTGAGATTTTGTTTCTCCAATGGATGGTAGCCTTATCATTATGGAAGGTAGTTCGTTGTTGATATTTTTTTACTCCAATGGATGGTAGCCTTTTCATTATGGAACGGAGTTTGTTGTTGAGATTTTTTGTTACTCCAATGGATGGTAGACTTGTCATTATGGAAGGTAGTTCATTGTTGAGATTTTGTTTCTCCAATGGATGGTAGCCTTATCATTATGGAAGGTAGTTCGTTGTTGATATTTTTTTACTCCAATGGATGGTAGACTTGTCATTATGGAAGTTCATTGTTGAGATTTTGATACTCAAATGGATGGTAGCCTTGTCATTATGGAAGGTAGTTCATTGTTGAGATTTTATTACTCTAATAGATGGTAGCCTTGTCATTATGGAAGGTAGTTCTTTGTTGAGATTTTGTTTCTCCAATGGATGTCAGACTTGTCATTATGGAAGGTAGTTCGTTCTTGAGATTTTGTTACTCTAATGCTATCCTTGTCATTATGGAAGGTAGTTCGTTGTTTATATTTGGTTACTCCAATGGATGGTAGCCTTTTCATTATGGAAGGTAGCTCGTTGTTGAGATTTTGTTACTCTAATGGATGGTATCCTTGTCATTATGGAAGGTAGTTCATTGTTGAGATTTTGTTTCTCCAATGGATGGTAGCCTTATCATTATGGAATGTAGTTCGTTGTTGATATTTTTTTAATCCAATGGATGGTAGCCTTTTAATTAGGGAAGGTAGTTCATTGTTGAGATTTTGTTACTCCAATTGATGGTAGCCTTGTCATTATGGAAGGTAGTTCATTGTTGAGATTTTGTTACTCCAATAGATGGTAGCCTTGTCATTATGAAAGGTAGTTCTTTGTTGAGATATTGTTTCTCCAATGGATGGTAGCCTTGTCATTATGGAAGGTAGTTCGTTGTTGAGATTCTGTTACTCTAATGGATGGTATCCTTGTCATTATGGAAGGTAGTACATTGTTGAGATTTTGTTTCTCCAATGGATGGTAGCCTTATCATTATGGAAGGTAGTTCGTTGTTGATATTTTTTTACTCTAATGGATGGCAGCCTTTTCATTATGGAACGAAGTTTGTTGTTGAGATTTTGTTAGTCCAATGGATGGTAGACTTGTCATTATGGAAGTTCATTGTTGAGATTTTGATACTCCAATGGATGGTAGCCTTGTCATTATGGAAGGTAGTTCATTGTTGAGATTTTTTTACTCCAATAGATAGTAGCCTTGTCATTATGGAAGGTTGTTTTTTATTGAGATTTTGTTTCTCCAATGGATGTCAGACTTGTCATTATGGAAGGTAGTTCGTTCTTGAGATTTTGTTACACTAATGCTATCCTTGTCATTATGGAAGGTAGTTCGTTGTTGATATTTTGTTACTCCAATGAATGGTAGCCTTTTCATTATGGAAGGTAGTTCGTTGTTGAGATTTTGTTACTCTAATGGATGGTATCCTTGTCATTATGGAAGGTAGTTCATTGTTGAGATTTTGTTTCTCCAATGGATGGTAGCCTTATTATTATGGAAGGTAGTTCGTTGTTGATATTTTTTTACTCCAATGGATGGTAGCCTTTTAATTATGGAACGGAGTTTGTTGTTGAGATTTTGTTACTCCAATGGATGGTAGACTTGTCATTATGGAAGGTAGTTCATTGTTGAGATTTTGTTACTCCAATGGATGGTAGCCTTGTCATTATGGAAGGTAGTTGATTGTTGAGATTTTGTTACTCTAATGGATGGTATCCTTGTCATTATGGAAGGTAGTTCATTGTTGAGATTTTGTTTCTCCAATGGATGGTAGCCTTATCATTATGGAAGGTAGTTCGTTGATGATATTTTTTTACTCCAATGGATGGTAGCCTTTTCATTATGGAACGAAGTTTGTTGTTGAGATTTTGTTACTCCAATGGATGGTAGACTTGTCATTATGGAAGTTCATTGTTGAGATTTTGATACTCTAATGGATGGTAGCCTTGTCATTATGGAAGTTAGTTCATTGTTGAGATTTTGTTACTCCAATAGATGGTAGCCTTTTCATTATGGAAGGTAGTTCTTTCTTGAGATTTTGTTTCTCCAATGGATGTCAGACCTGTCATTATGTAAGGTAGTTCGTTCTTGAGATTTTGTGACTCTAATGCTATCCTTGTCATTATGGAAGGTAGTTCGTTGTTGATATTTTGTTACTCCAATGGATGGTAGCCTTTTAATTATTGAAGGAAGTTTGTTGTTGAGAGTTTGTTACTCCAACGGATGGTACACTTGTCATTATGGAAGGTAGTTCATTGTTGAGATTTTGTTACTCCAATGGATGGTAGCCTTGTCATTATGGAAGTTAGTTCGTTCTTGAGATTTTGTTACTCTAATGGATGGTATCCTTGTCATTATGGAAGGTAGTTCATTGTTTAGATTTTGTTTCTCCAATGGATGCTTGCCTTATCATTATGGAGGGTAGTTCATTGTTGATATTTGGTTACTCCAATGGATGGTAGCCTTTTCATTATGGAAGGAAGTTTTTTGTTGAGATTTTGTTACTCCAATGGATGGTAGCCTTCTCATTATGCAAGGTAGTTCGTTGTTGAGATTTTTATCTCCAAGGGATGGTAGGGTTGTCATTATAAAAGGTAGTTCGTTGTTGAGATTTTAATACTCCTATGGATGGTAGCCTTGTCATTATGGAAGGTAGTTCATTGATGAGATTTTATTACTCCAATAGATGGTAGCCTTGTCATTATGGAAGGTAGTTTGTTGTTGAGATTTTTTTACTCTAATGGATGGTAGCCTTGTCATTATGGAAGGTAGTTCATTGTTGAGATTTTGTTTCTCCAATGGATGGTAGCCTTGTCATTATGGAAGGTAGTTCGTTGAAGATATTTTGTTACTCCAATGGATGGTATCCTTGTCATTATGGAAGGAAGTTTGTTGTTGAGAATTTGTTTATCCAATGGATGGTAGCCTTGTCATTTTGGATGGTAGTTCGTTGTTGAGATTTTGTTACTCCAATGGATGGCAGCCTTGTCGTTATGGAAGGTAGTTCATTGTTGTGATTTTGTTACTCCAATAGATCGTAGCCTTGTCATTATGTAAGGTAGTTCTTTGTTGAAATTCTGTTACTCCAATGGATGGTAGCTTTGTCATTATGAAAGGTAGGTCGTTGTTGAGATTTTGTTACTCCAATGGATGGTAGACTTGTCATTATGGAAGGTAGTTCGTTGTTGAGATTTTTTTACTCTAATGGATGGTATCCTTGTCATTACGAAAGGTAGTTCGCTATTGATATTTTGTTACTCCAATGGATGGTAGCCTTCTCATTATGGAAGGTAGTTCGTTGTTGAGATTTTGTTACTCCAATGGATGGTAGCCTTGTCATTATGGAAGGTAGTTCATTGATGAGATTTTATTACTCCAATGGATGGTAGCCTTGTCATTATGGAAGGTAGTTTGTTGTAGAGATTTGGTTACTCTAATGGATGGTATCCTTGTCATTATGGAAGGTAGTTCATTGTTGAGATTTTGTTTCTCCAATGGATGGTAGCCTTGTCATTATGGAAGGTAGTTCGTTGTTGAGATTTTGTTACTCCAATGGATGGTAGCCTTGTCATTATGGAAAGTAGTTCTTTGTTGAGATTTTGTTTCTCCAATGGATGGTAGCCTTGTCATTATGGAAGGTTGTTTTTTATTGAGATTTTGTTTCTCCAATGGATGTCAGACTTGTCATTATGGAAGGTAGTTCGTTCTTGAGATTTTGTTACACTAATGCTATCCTTGTCATTATGGAAGGTAGTTCGTTGTTGATATTTTGTTACTCCAATGAATGGTAGCCTTTTCATTATGGAAGGTAGTTCGTTGTTGAGATTTTGTTACTCTAATGGATGGTATCCTTGTCATTATGGAAGGTAGTTCATTGTTGAGATTTTGTTTCTCCAATGGATGGTAGCCTTATTATTATGGAAGGTAGTTCGTTGTTGATATTTTTTTACTCCAATGGATGGTAGCCTTTTAATTATGGAACGGAGTTTGTTGTTGAGATTTTGTTACTCCAATGGATGGTAGACTTGTCATTATGGAAGGTAGTTCATTGTTGAGATTTTGTTACTCCAATGGATGGTAGCCTTGTCATTATGGAAGGTAGTTCGTTGTTGAGATTTTGTTACTCTAATGGATGGTATCCTTGTCATTATGGAAGGTAGTTCATTGTTGAGATTTTGTTTCTCCAATGGATGGTAGCCTTATCATTATGGAAGGTAGTTCGTTGATGATATTTTTTTACTCCAATGGATGGTAGCCTTTTCATTATGGAACGAAGTTTGTTGTTGAGATTTTGTTACTCCAATGGATGGTAGACTTGTCATTATGGAAGTTCATTGTTGAGATTTTGATACTCTAATGGATGGTAGCCTTGTCATTATGGAAGTTAGTTCATTGTTGAGATTTTGTTACTCCAATAGATGGTAGCCTTTTCATTATGGAAGGTAGTTCTTTCTTGAGATTTTGTTTCTCCAATGGATGTCAGACCTGTCATTATGGAAGGTAGTTCGTTCTTGAGATTTTGTGACTCTAATGCTATCCTTGTCATTATGGAAGGTAGTTCGTTGTTGATATTTTGTTACTCCAATGGATGGTAGCCTTTTAATTATTGAAGGAAGTTTGTTGTTGAGAGTTTGTTACTCCAACGGATGGTACACTTGTCATTATGGAAGGTAGTTCATTGTTGAGATTTTGTTACTCCAATGGATGGTAGCCTTGTCATTATGGAAGTTAGTTCGTTCTTGAGATTTTGTTACTCTAATGGATGGTATCCTTGTCATTATGGAAGGTAGTTCATTGTTTAGATTTTGTTTCTCCAATGGATGCTTGCCTTATCATTATGGAGGGTAGTTCATTGTTGATATTTGGTTACTCCAATGGATGGTAGCCTTTTCATTATGGAAGGAAGTTTTTTGTTGAGATTTTGTTACTCCAATGGATGGTAGCCTTCTCATTATGCAAGGTAGTTCGTTGTTGAGATTTTTATCTCCAAGGGATGGTAGGGTTGTCATTATAAAAGGTAGTTCGTTGTTGAGATTTTAATACTCCTATGGATGGTAGCCTTGTCATTATGGAAGGTAGTTCATTGATGAGATTTTATTACTCCAATAGATGGTAGCCTTGTCATTATGGAAGGTAGTTTGTTGTTGAGATTTTTTTACTCTAATGGATGGTAGCCTTGTCATTATGGAAGGTAGTTCATTGTTGAGATTTTGTTTCTCCAATGGATGGTAGCCTTGTCATTATGGAAGGTAGTTCGTTGAAGATATTTTGTTACTCCAATGGATGGTATCCTTGTCATTATGGAAGGAAGTTTGTTGTTGAGAATTTGTTTATCCAATGGATGGTAGCCTTGTCATTTTGGATGGTAGTTCGTTGTTGAGATTTTGTTACTCCAATGGATGGCAGCCTTGTCGTTATGGAAGGTAGTTCATTGTTGTGATTTTGTTACTCCAATAGATCGTAGCCTTGTCATTATGTAAGGTAGTTCTTTGTTGAAATTCTGTTACTCCAATGGATGGTAGCTTTGTCATTATGAAAGGCAGGTCGTTGTTGAGATTTTGTTACTCCAATGGATGGTAGACTTGTCATTATGGAAGGTAGTTCGTTGTTGAGATTTTGTTACTCTAATGGATGGTATCCTTGTCATTACGAAAGGTAGTTCGCTATTGATATTTTGTTACTCCAATGGATGGTAGCCTTCTCATTATGGAAGGTAGTTCGTTGTTGAGATTTTGTTACTCCAATGGATGGTAGCCTTGTCATTATGGAAGGTAGTTCATTGATGAGATTTTATTACTCCAATGGATGGTAGCCTTGTCATTATGGAAGGTAGTTTGTTGTAGAGATTTCGTTACTCTAATGGATGGTATCCTTGTCATTATGGAAGGTAGTTCATTGTTGAGATTTTGTTTCTCCAATGGATGGTAGCCTTGTCATTATGGAAGGTAGTTCGTTGTTGAGATTTTGTTACTCCAATGGATGGTAGCCTTGTCATTATGGAAAGTAGTTCTTTGTTGAGATTTTGTTTCTCCAATGGATGGTAGCCTTGTCATTTTGGAAGGTAGTTCGTTGTTGAGATTTTGTTACTCTAATGGATGGTATCCTTGTCATTATGGAAGGTAGTTCATCGTTGAGATTTTGTTTCTCCAATGGATGGTAGCCTTGTCATTATGGAAGGTAGTTCGTTGTTGATATTTTGCTACTCCAATGTTTGGTATCCTTGTCATTATGGAAGGAAGTTTGTTATTGAGATTTTGTTTCTCCAATGGATGGTAGCCTTTTCATTATGGATGGTAGTTCGTTGTTGAGATTTTGTTACTCCAATGGATGGTAGCCTTGTCATTATGGAAGGTAGTTCATTGTTGAGATTTTGTTACTCCAATAGATGGTAGCCTTGTCATTTTGGAAGGTAGTTCGTTGTTGAGATTTTGTTACTCTAATGGATGGTATCCTTGTCATTATGGAAGGTAGTTCATTGTTGAGATTTTGTTTCTCCAATGGATGGTAGCCTTGTCATTATGGAAGGTAGTTCGTTGTTGATATTTTGCTACTCCAATGTTTGGTATCCTTGTCATTATGGAAGGAAGTTTGTTATTGAGATTTTGTTTCTCCAATGGATGGTAGCCTTTTCATTATGGATGGTAGTTCGTTGTTGAGATTTTGTTACTCCAATGGATGGTAGCCTTGTCATTATGGAAGGTAGTTCGTTGTTGAGATTTTGTTACTCCAATAGATGGTAGCCTTGTCATTATGTAAGGTAGTTCTTTGTTGAAATTCTGTTACTCCAATGGATGGTAACCTTGTCATTATGGAAGGTAGTTCGTTGTTGATATTTTTTTACTCCAATGGATGGTAGACTTTTCATTATGGAAGGTAGTTTGTTGTTGAGATTTTGTTACTCTAATGGATGGTATCCTTGTCATTACAAAAGGTAGTTCGCTATTGATATTTTGTTACTCCAATGGATGGTAGCCTTGTCATTATGGATGGTAGTTCGTTGTTGAGATTTTGTTACCCCAATGGATGGTAGCCTTGTCATTATGGAAGGTAGTTCATTGATGAGATTTTATTACTCCAATGGATGGTAGCCTTGTCATTATGGAAGGTAGTTTGTTGTAGAGATTTGGTTACTCTAATGGATGGTATCCTTGTCATTATGGAAGGTAGTTCATTGTTGAGATTTTGTTTCTCCAATGGATGGTAGCCTTGTCATTATGGAAGGTAGTTCGTTGTTGAGATTTTGTTACTCCAATGGACGGTAGCCTTGTCATTATGGAAGGTAGTTCGTTGATGAGATTTTGTTACTCCAATGGAAGGTAGCCTTTTCATTATGAAATGTATTTCTTTGTTGAGATTTTGTTACTCCAATGGATGGTAGCGTTGTCATTGTGAAAGGTAGTTCGTTGTTGATATTTTGTTACTCCAATGGATGGTAGCCTTGTAATTATGGAAGGTAGTTCGTTGTTGAGATTTTGTTACTCCAATGGATGGTATCCTTGTCATTATGGAAGGTAGTTCGTTGTCGATATTTTGTTACTCTAATGGATGGTATCCTTGTCATTATGGAAGGTAGTTCATTGTTGAGATTTTTTTACTCCAGTGGATGATAGCCTTGTTATTATGGAAGGTAGTTCATTGTTGAGATTTTGTTAATCTAATGGATGGTATCCTTTCCATTACATAATGTAGTTAGTTGTTGAGATTTTGTTACACCAATGGATGGTAGCCTTGTAATTTTGGAAGGTAGTTCGTGTTGTGATTTTGTTACTCTAATGGATGGTATCCTTGTCATTACGAAAGGTAGTTGATTGTTGAGATTTTATTACTCCAATGGATGGTAGCCTTGTCATTATGGAAGGTAGTTCATTGTTGAGATTTTGTATACCAATGGATGGTAGCCTTGTCATTATGTAAGGTAGTTCTTTGTTGAAATTTTGATACTCCAATGGATGGTAGCCTTGTCATTATTAAAGATAGTTTGTTGTTAAGATTTTGTTACTCTAATGGATGGTAGCCTTGTCATTATGGAAGGTAGTTCGTTGTTGATATTTTGCTACTCCAATGTTTGGTATCCTTGTCATTATGGAAGGAAGTTTGTTATTGAGATTTTGTTTCTCCAATGGATGGTAGCCTTTTCATTATGGATGGTAGTTCGTTGTTGAGATTTTGTTACTCCAATGGATGGTAGCCTTGTCATTATGGAAGGTAGTTCATTGTTGAGATTTTGTTACTCCAATAGATGGTAGCCTTGTCATTTTGGAAGGTAGTTCGTTGTTGAGATTTTGTTACTCTAATGGATGGTATCCTTGTCATTATGGAAGGTAGTTCATTGTTGAGATTTTGTTTCTCCAATGGATGGTAGCCTTGTCATTATGGAAGGTAGTTCGTTGTTGATATTTTGCTACTCCAATGTTTGGTATCCTTGTCATTATGGAAGGAAGTTTGTTATTGAGATTTTGTTTCTCCAATGGATGGTAGCCTTTTCATTATGGATGGTAGTTCGTTGTTGAGATTTTGTTACTCCAATGGATGGTAGCCTTGTCATTATGGAAGGTAGTTCGTTGTTGAGATTTTGTTACTCCAATAGATGGTAGCCTTGTCATTATGTAAGGTAGTTCTTTGTTGAAATTCTGTTACTCCAATGGATGGTAACCTTGTCATTATGGAAGGTAGTTCGTTGTTGATATTTTTTTACTCCAATGGATGGTAGACTTTTCATTATGGAAGGTAGTTTGTTGTTGAGATTTTGTTACTCTAATGGATGGTATCCTTGTCATTACAGAAGGTAGTTCGCTATTGATATTTTGTTACTCCAATGGATGGTAGCCTTGTCATTATGGATGGTAGTTCGTTGTTGAGATTTTGTTACCCCAATGGATGGTAGCCTTGTCATTATGGAAGGTAGTTCATTGATGAGATTTTATTACTCCAATGGATGGTAGCCTTGTCATTATGGAAGGTAGTTTGTTGTAGAGATTTGGTTACTCTAATGGATGGTATCCTTGTCATTATGGAAGGTAGTTCATTGTTGAGATTTTGTTTCTCCAATGGATGGTAGCCTTGTCATTATGGAAGGTAGTTCGTTGTTGAGATTTTGTTACTCCAATGGACGGTAGCCTTGTCATTATGGAAGGTAGTTCGTTGATGAGATTTTGTTACTCCAATGGAAGGTAGCCTTTTCATTATGAAATGTATTTCTTTGTTGAGATTTTGTTACTCCAATGGATGGTAGCGTTGTCATTGTGAAAGGTAGTTCGTTGTTGATATTTTGTTACTCCAATGGATGGTAGCCTTGTAATTATGGAAGGTAGTTCGTTGTTGAGATTTTGTTACTCCAATGGATGGTATCCTTGTCATTATGGAAGGTAGTTCGTTGTCGATATTTTGTTACTCTAATGGATGGTATCCTTGTCATTATGGAAGGTAGTTCATTGTTGAGATTTTTTTACTCCAGTGGATGATAGCCTTGTTATTATGGAAGGTAGTTCATTGTTGAGATTTTGTTAATCTAATGGATGGTATCCTTTCCATTACATAATGTAGTTAGTTGTTGAGATTTTGTTACACCAATGGATGGTAGCCTTGTAATTTTGGAAGGTAGTTCGTGTTGTGATTTTGTTACTCTAATGGATGGTATCCTTGTCATTACGAAAGGTAGTTGATTGTTGAGATTTTATTACTCCAATGGATGGTAGCCTTGTCATTATGGAAGGTAGTTCATTGTTGAGATTTTGTATACCAATGGATGGTAGCCTTGTCATTATGTAAGGTAGTTCTTTGTTGAAATTTTGATACTCCAATGGATGGTAGCCTTGTCATTATTAAAGATAGTTTGTTGTTAAGATTTTGTTACTCTAATGGATGGTAGCCTTGTCATTATGGAAGGTAGTTCGTTGTTGATATTTTGCTACTCCAATGTTTGGTATCCTTGTCATTATGGAAGGAAGTTTGTTATTGAGATTTTGTTTCTCCAATGGATGGTAGCCTTTTCATTATGGATGGTAGTTCGTTGTTGAGATTTTGTTACTCCAATGGATGGTAGCCTTGTCATTATGGAAGGTAGTTCATTGTTGAGATTTTGTTACTCCAATAGATGGTAGCCTTGTCATTTTGGAAGGTAGTTCGTTGTTGAGATTTTGTTACTCTAATGGATGGTATCCTTGTCATTATGGAAGGTAGTTCATTGTTGAGATTTTGTTTCTCCAATGGATGGTAGCCTTGTCATTATGGAAGGTAGTTCGTTGTTGATATTTTGCTACTCCAATGTTTGGTATCCTTGTCATTATGGAAGGAAGTTTGTTATTGAGATTTTGTTTCTCCAATGGATGGTAGCCTTTTCATTATGGATGGTAGTTCGTTGTTGAGATTTTGTTACTCCAATGGATGGTAGCCTTGTCATTATGGAAGGTAGTTCGTTGTTGAGATTTTGTTACTCCAATAGATGGTAGCCTTGTCATTATGTAAGGTAGTTCTTTGTTGAAATTCTGTTACTCCAATGGATGGTAACCTTGTCATTATGGAAGGTAGTTCGTTGTTGATATTTTTTTACTCCAATGGATGGTAGACTTTTCATTATGGAAGGTAGTTTGTTGTTGAGATTTTGTTACTCTAATGGATGGTATCCTTGTCATTACAGAAGGTAGTTCGCTATTGATATTTTGTTACTCCAATGGATGGTAGCCTTGTCATTATGGATGGTAGTTCGTTGTTGAGATTTTGTTACCCCAATGGATGGTAGCCTTGTCATTATGGAAGGTAGTTCATTGATGAGATTTTATTACTCCAATGGATGGTAGCCTTGTCATTATGGAAGGTAGTTTGTTGTAGAGATTTGGTTACTCTAATGGATGGTATCCTTGTCATTATGGAAGGTAGTTCATTGTTGAGATTTTGTTTCTCCAATGGATGGTAGCCTTGTCATTATGGAAGGTAGTTCGTTGTTGAGATTTTGTTACTCCAATGGACGGTAGCCTTGTCATTATGGAAGGTAGTTCGTTGATGAGATTTTGTTACTCCAATGGAAGGTAGCCTTTTCATTATGAAATGTATTTCTTTGTTGAGATTTTGTTACTCCAATGGATGGTAGCGTTGTCATTGTGAAAGGTAGTTCGTTGTTGATATTTTGTTACTCCAATGGATGGTAGCCTTGTAATTATGGAAGGTAGTTCGTTGTTGAGATTTTGTTACTCCAATGGATGGTATCCTTGTCATTATGGAAGGTAGTTCGTTGTCGATATTTTGTTACTCTAATGGATGGTATCCTTGTCATTATGGAAGGTAGTTCATTGTTGAGATTTTTTTACTCCAGTGGATGATAGCCTTGTTATTATGGAAGGTAGTTCATTGTTGAGATTTTGTTAATCTAATGGATGGTATCCTTTCCATTACATAATGTAGTTAGTTGTTGAGATTTTGTTACACCAATGGATGGTAGCCTTGTAATTTTGGAAGGTAGTTCGTGTTGTGATTTTGTTACTCTAATGGATGGTATCCTTGTCATTACGAAAGGTAGTTGATTGTTGAGATTTTATTACTCCAATGGATGGTAGCCTTGTCATTATGGAAGGTAGTTCATTGTTGAGATTTTGTATACCAATGGATGGTAGCCTTGTCATTATGTAAGGTAGTTCTTTGTTGAAATTTTGATACTCCAATGGATGGTAGCCTTGTCATTATTAAAGATAGTTTGTTGTTAAGATTTTGTTACTCTAATGGATGGTAGCCTTGTCATTATGGAAGGTAGTTCGTTGTTGAGATTTTGTTATTCTAATGGATGGAATCCTTTTCATTACGGAAGGTAGTTCTTTTATTAGATTTTGTTTCTCCAATGGATGGTAGCCTTGTTATTATGGAAGGTAGTTCATCGTTGAGATTTTGTTACTCTAATAGAAGGTACCCTTTTCATTATGCAAGGTAGTTCGTTGTTGATATTTTGTTTCTTTAATGAATGGTATCCTTGTCATTACTGAAGGTATTTCGTTGTTGAGATTTTGTTACTCCAATGCATGGTAGCCTTGTCGTTATGGAAGGTAGTTCATTGTTGATATTTTGTTACTCCAATGGATGGTAGCCTTGTCATTATGGAAAGTAGTTCTTTGTTGAGATTTTATTTCTCCAATGGATTGTAGCCTTGTCATTATGGAAGGTAGTTCGTTGTTGAGATTTTGTTACTCTAATGGATGGTATCCTTGTCATTATGGAAGGTAGTTCATTGTTGAGATTTTGTTTCTCCAATGGATGGTAGCCTTGTCATTATGGAAGGTAGTTCGTTGTTGATATTTTGTTACTCCAATGTTTGGTATCCTTGTCATTATGGAAGGAAGTTTGTTATTGAGATTTTGTTTTTTCCAATGGATGGTAGCCTTTTCATTATGGATGGTAGTTCGTTGTTGAGATTTTGTTACTCCAATGGATTGTAGCCTTGTCATTATGGGAGGTAGTTCATTGTTGATATTTTGTTACTCCAATAGATGGTAGCCTTGTCATTATGTAAGGTAGTTCTTTGTTGAAATTCTGTTACTCCAATGGATGGTAGCCTTGTCATTATGGAAGGTAGTTCATTGTTGATATTTTTTTACTCCAATGGATGGTAGACTTTTCATTATGGAAGGTAGTTTGTTGTTGAGATTTCGTTACTCTAAATGATGGTATCCTTGTCATTACAAAAGGTAGTTCGCTATTGATATTTTGTTACTCCAATGGATGGTAGCCTTGTCATTATGGATGGTAGTTCGTTGTTGAGATTTTGTTACTCCAATGGATGGTAGCCTTGTCATTATGGAAGGTAGTTCATTGATGAGATTTTATTACTCCAATGGATGGTAGCCTTGTCATTATGGAAGGTAGTTCGTTGTTGAGATTTGGTTACTCTAATGGATGGTATCCTTGTCATTATGGAAGGTAGTTCATTGTTGAGATTTTGTTTCTCCAATGGATGGTAGCCTTGTCATTATGGAAGGTAGTTCGTTGTTGAGATTTTGTTACTCCAATGGATGGTAGCCTTGTCATTATGGAAGGTAGTTCGTTGTTGAGATTTTGTTACTCCAATGGATGGTAGCCTTTTCATTATGAAATGTAGTTCTTTGTTGAGATTTTGTTACTCCAATGGATGGTAGCGTTGTCATTGTGAAAGGTAGTTCGTTGTTGAGATTTTGTTACTCCAATGGATGGTAGCCTTGTAATTATGCAAGGTAGTTCGTTGTTGAGATTTTGTTACTCCAATGGATGATAGCCTTGTCATTATGGAAGATAGTTCATTGTTGAGATTTTGTTACTCTAATGGATGGTATCCTTTCCATTACATAATGTAGTTCGTTGTTGAGATTTTGTTACTCCAATGGATGGTAGCCTTGTAATTTTGGAATGTAGTTCATGTTGTGATTTTGTTACTCTAATGGATGGTATCCTTGTCATTACGAAAGGTAGTTCATTGTTGAGATTTTATTACTCCAATGGATGGTAGCCTTGTCATTATGGAAGGTAGTTCATTGTTGAGATTTTGTATACCAATGGATGGTAGCCTTGTCATTATGTAAGGTAGTTCTTTGTTGAAATTTTGATACTCCAATGGATGGTAGCCTTGTCATTATGAAAGGTAGTTTGTTGTTGAGATTTTGTTATTCTAATGGATGGTAGCCTTGTCATTATGGAAGGTAGTTCGTTGTTGAGATTTTGTTACTCTAATGGATGGAATCCTTTTCATTACGGAAGGTAGTTCTTTGTTTAGATTTTGTTTCTCCAATGGATGGTAGCCTTGTTATTATGGAAGGTAGTTCATCGTTGAGATTTTGTTACTCTAATAGAAGTTACCCTTTTCATTATGCAAGGTAGTTCGTTGTTGATATTTTGTTTCTTTAATGAATGGCATCCTTGTCATTACGGAAGGTATTTCGTTGTTGAGATTTTGTTACTCCAATGGATGTTAGCCTTGTCATTATCGAAGGTAGTTCATTGTTGATATTTTGTTACTCCAATGGATGGTAGCCTTATCATTATGGAAAGTAGTTCTTTGTTGAGATTTTGTTTCTCCAATGGATGGTAGCCTTGTCATTATGGAAGGTAGTTCGTTGTTGAGATTTTGTTACTCTAATGGATGGTATCCTTCTCATTATGGAAGGTAGTTCATTGTTGAGATTTTGGTTCTCCAATGGATGGTAGCCTTGTCATTATGGAAGGTAGTTCGTTGTTGATATTTTGTTACTCCAATGTTTGGTATCCTTGTCATTATGGAAGGAAGTTTGTTATTGAGATTTTGTTTCTCAAATGGATGGTAGCCTTTTCATTATGGATAGTAGTTCGTTGTTGAGATTTTGTTACTCCAATGGATGGTAGCCTTGTCATTATGGAAGGTAGTTCATTGTTGAGATTTTGTTACTCCAATAGATTGTAGCCTTGTCATTATGTAAGGTAGTTCTTTGTTGAAATTCTGTTACTCCAATGGATGGTAGCCTTGTCATTATGGAAGGTAGTTCGTTGTTGATATTTTTTTACTCCAATGGATGGTAGACTTTTCATTATGGAAGGTAGTTTGTTGTTGAGATTTTGTTACTCTAATGGATGGTATCCTTGTCATTACAGAAGGTAGTTCGCTATTGATATTTTGTTACTCCAATGGATGGTAGCCTTGTCATTATGGATGGTAGTTCGTTGTTGAGATTTTGTTACTCCAATGGATGGTAGCCTTGTCATTATGGAAGGTAGTTCATTGATGAGATTTTATTACTCCAATGGATGGTAGCCTTGTCATTATGGAAGGTAGTTCGTTGTTGATATTTTGTTACTCTAATGGATGGTATCCTTGTCATTATGGAAGGTAGTTCATTGTTGAGATTTTGTTTCTCCAATGGATGGTAGCCTTGTCATTATGGAAGGTAGTTCGTTGTTGAGATTTTGTTACTCCAATGGATGGTAGCCTTGTCATTATGGAAGGTAGTTCGTTGTTGAGATTTTGATACTCCAGTGGATGGTAGCCTTTTCATTATGAAATGTAGTTCTTTGTTGAGATTTTGTTACTCCAATGGATGGTAGCGTTGTCATTATGAAAGGTAGTTCGTTGTTGAGATTTTGTTACTCCAATGGATGGTAGCCTTGT
Organism: Vicia faba; assembly: GCA_948472305.1. NCBI lineage: Eukaryota > Viridiplantae > Streptophyta > Magnoliopsida > Fabales > Fabaceae > Vicia > Vicia faba. The sequence goes on from OX451739.1 coordinate 562,567,802, forward strand.
CATTATGGAAGGTAGTTCATTGATGAGATTTTATTACTCCAATGGATGGTAGCCTTGTAATTATGGAAGGTAGTTCGTTGTTGAGATTTTGTTACTCCAATGGATGGTATCCTTGTCATTATGGAAGGTAGTTCGTTGTCGATATTTTGTTACTCTAATGGATGGTATCCTTGTCATTATGGAAGGTAGTTCATTGTTGAGATTTTTTTACTCCAATGGATGGTAGCCTTGTCATTATGGAAGGTAGTTCATTGTTGAGATTTTGTTACTCTAATGGACGGTATCCTTTCCATTACATAATGTAGTTCGTCGTTGAGATTTTGTTACTCCAATGGATGGTAGCCTTGTAATTTTGGAAGGTAGTTCATTGTTGTGATTTTGTTACTCTAATGAATGGTATCCTTGTCATTACGAAAGGTAGTTCATTGTTGAGATTTTATTACTCCAATGGATGGTAGCCTTGTCTTATGGAAGGTAGTTCATTGTTGAGATTTTATTACTCCAATGGATGGTAGCCTTGTCATTATTTAAGGTAGTTCTGTTGGTGTAAGCCCTAGAGGCCAATACTTTTGGTACTTGTATCGAATTATTTATTAATAATAAAAGGCATTTCTTTATTATGTTTTCCAAAATAATAAAGTCCCTAGAATGGTTTATTGATTTAATGAAATGTTAAGTGTGACTTAATCATGAGATCCCATTAAACATAAGAAACTATTCTTAAAGTATTCGTAGTCAAGCTTTAATGTGAAGTGGGATAACATTAAAGCATTAAGATTATTATGAAGATAGATTGATGATCACATCTCATGGATCATAGATAAGGAGTTATCAAGTCTTGACATAAGTATGAATATTAGGAGTAATATTTATACTGGATTGACCCGTTATGAGAATACTACATAGAATGTTATGCAAAGTGTCATAAGTTATTCTCATGATGATAATGGTGTATACCACCCTTCGACCTGAAACCACTATGGACCCTAGATGTAGAGTCAAGTACTTTATTGTTGATCAAACGTCATCCATAACTGGATGACTATAAAGATGGTTGATGGGTACTTCACAAAGCATGCTAAGGGACATGAGTGACCTAGATGGAATTTGCTCATCCTGCATAACAGGATAAATGTCTAAGGGCCCAATATTGAACTAGACAAGGGTGACACAGTGTATGCCTTGTGTTCAATATAGACATGAGGGCAAAAGGGTAATTGTACAACACAAATATTATCACGGAAAAGGTTTGGTCAGATCACATGACATTTTCGTGACTTGGGTAACTGTGATGTGTTGCTAGATACCGCTCACTGTTTATTATATTAAATGTGTAATTTAATATAATTGCCAACGTCGCGAAAACCTACAGGGTCACACACATAAGGACAAGTTGATGAGAGATAGAATAAATAAGGAACACCGTAAGGTACGGTGCACTTAAGTGTAATACGGAAAGTGGTAAGGTACCATGTGGATAAGTGATATATGGTACATCATAAGGTATGATGTCCATAAGCTTAATTGGGCTTTTAGCTTATAGCCTTAATTGGGCTTTTAGCTTGTAGCCCACACGAGTGATTCTATAAATAGATCCCTTGTGATGAAGTTTTTTCACTTGATGCATTTTCGTTTTTGACTCTCTCTCTCTCACTCAAGGTTTCCGTTCGTGATCAGCTAGCACTGTGACCGGAAGCAATCTGTTCGTGTGGACTGAGTAGAGGCGTTGTTCTTCATCAACGCTCGTGAGCACGACATCAAAAGTCTGAATCGCCACAAGAGGTAAAACTTTCTATCACTGACCATGCTCATTTGTAAGGATCTCTAAAGGAAAATTTTATATTCCGCTGCGTAATGATCGCAATTTTCTTTCAGTTCTTTGTTGAAATTTTGTTACTCCAATGGATGGTAGCCTTGTCATTATGAAAGGTAGTTTGTTGTTGAGAATTTGTTACTCTAATGGATGGTAGCCTTGTCATTATGGAAGGTAGTTCGTTGTTGAGATTTTGTTACTCTAATGGATGGAATCCTTTTCATTACGGAAGGTAGTTCTTTGTTTAGATTTTGTTTCTCCAATGGATGGTAGCCTTGTTATTATGGAAGGTAGTTCATCGTTGAGATTTTGTTACTATAATAGAAGGTACCCTTTTCATTATGCAAGGTAGTTCGTTGTTGATATTTTGTTTCTTTAATGAATGGTATCCTTGTCATTACGGAAGGTATTTCGTTGTTGAGATTTTGTTACTCCACTGGATGGTAGCCTTGTCATTATGGAAAGTAGTTATTTATTGAGATTTTGTTTCTCCAATGGATGGTAGCCTTGTCATTATGGAAGGTAGTTCATTGGTAAGATTTTGTTTCTCCAATGGATGGTAGCCTTGTCATTATGGAAGGTAGTTCGTTGTTGATATTTTGTTACTCCAATGTTTGGTATCCTTGTCATTATGGAAGGAAGTTTGTTATTGAGATTTTGTTTCTCCAATGGATGGTAGCCTTGTCATTATGGATGGTAGTTCGTTTTTGAGATTTTGTTACTCGAAAGGATGGTAGCCTTGTCATTATGGAAGGTAGTTCATTGTTGAGATTTAGTTACTCCAATAGATGGTAGCCTTTTCATTATGTAAGGTAATTCTTTGTTGAAATTCTGTTACTCCAATGGATGGTAGCCTTGTCATTATGGAAGGTAGTTCGTTGTTGAGTTTTTTTTACTCCAATGGATGGTAGACTTTTCATTATGGAAGGTAGTTTGTTGTTGAGATTTTGTTACTCTAATGGATGGTATCCTTGTCATTACAGAAGGTAGTTCGCTATTGATATTTTGTTACTCCAATGGATGGTAGCCTTGTCATTATGGAAGTTAGTTCGTTGTTGATATTTTGTTACTCCAATGGATGGTAGCCTTGTCATTATGGAATGTAGTTATTTGTTGAGATTTTGTTTCTCCAATGGATCGTAGCCTTGTCATTATGGAAGGTAGTTCATTGTTGAGATTTTGTTTCTCCAATGGATGGTAGCCTTGTCATTATGGAAGGTAGTTCGTTGTTGAGATTTTGTTACTCTAATGGATGGTATCCTTGTCATTATGGAAGGTAGTTCATTGGTAAGATTTTGTTTCTCCAATGGATGGTAGCCTTGTCATTATGGAAGGTAGTTCGTTGTTGATATTTTGTTACTCCAATGTTTGGTATCCTTGTCATTATGGAAGGAAGTTTGTTATTGAGATTTTGTTTCTCCAATGGATGGTAGCCTTGTCATTATGGATGGTAGTTCGTTTTTGAGATTTTGTTACTCCAAAGGATGGTAGCCTTGTCATTATGGAAGGTAGTTCATTGTTGAGATTTAGTTACTCCAATAGATGGTAGCCTTTTCATTATGTAAGGTAATTCTTTGTTGAAATTCTGTTACTCCAATGGATGGTAGCCTTGTCATTATGGAAGGTAGTTCGTTGTTGAGTTTTTTTTACTCCAATGGATGGTAGACTTTTCATTATGGAAGGTAGTTTGTTGTTGAGATTTTGTTACTCTAATGGATGGTATCCTTGTCATTACAGAAGGTAGTTCGCTATTGATATTTTGTTACTCCAATGGATGGTAGCCTTGTCATTATGGAAGTTAGTTCGTTGTTGATATTTTGTTACTCCAATGGATGGTAGCCTTGTCATTATGGAATGTAGTTATTTGTTGAGATTTTGTTTCTCCAATGGATGGTAGCCTTGTCATTATGGAAGGTAGTTCATTGTTGAGATTTTGTTTCTCCAATGGATGGAAGCCTTGTCATTATGGAAGGTAGTTCGTTGTTGAGAATTTGTTACTCTAATGGATGGTATCCTTGTCATTATGGAAGGTAGTTCATTGGTAAGATTTTGTTTCTCCAATGGATGGTAGCCTTGTCATTATGGAAGGTTGTTCGTTGTTGATATTTTGTTACTCCAATGTTTGGTATCCTTGTCATTATGGAAGGAAGTTTGTTATTGAGATTTTGTTTCTCCAATGGATGGTAGCCTTGTCATTATGGATGGTAGTTCGTTTTTGAGATTTTGTTACTCCAAAGGATGGTAGCCTTGTCATTATGGAAGGTAGTTCATTGTTGAGATTTAGTTACTCCAATAGATGGTAGCCTTTTCATTATGTAAGGTAATTCTTTGTTGAAATTCTGTTACTCCAATGGATGGTAGCCTTGTCATTATGGAAGGTAGTTCGTTGTTGAGTTTTTTTTACTCCAATGGATGGTAGACTTTTCATTATGGAAGGTAGTTTGTTGTTGAGATTTTGTTACTCTAATGGATGGTATCCTTGTCATTACAGAAGGTAGTTCGCTATTGATATTTTGTTACTCCAATGGATGGTAGCCTTGTCATTATGGATGGTAGTTCGTTGTTGAGATTTTGTTACTCCAATGGATGGTAGCCTTGTCATTATGGAAGGTAGTTCATTGATGAGATTTTATTACTCCAATGGATGGTAGCCTTGTCATTATGGAAGGTAGTTCGTTGTTGATATTTTGTTACTCTAATGGATGGTATCCTTGTCATTATGGAAGGTAGTTCATTGTTGAGATTTTGTTTCTCCAATGGATGGTAGCCTTGTCATTATGGAAGGTAGTTCGTTGTTGAGATTTTGTTACTCCAATGGATGGTAGCCTTGTCATTATGGAAGGTAGTTCGTTGTTGAGATTTTGATACTCCAGTGGATGGTAGCCTTTTCATTATGAAATGTAGTTCTTTGTTGAGATTTTGTTACTCCAATGGATGGTAGCGTTGTCATTATGAAAGGTAGTTCGTTGTTGAGATTTTGTTACTCCAATGGATGGTAGCCTTGTCATTATGGAAGGTAGTTCATTGATGAGATTTTATTACTCCAATGGATGGTAGCCTTGTAATTATGGAAGGTAGTTCGTTGTTGAGATTTTGTTACTCCAATGGATGGTATCCTTGTCATTATGGAAGGTAGTTCGTTGTCGATATTTTGTTACTCTAATGGATGGTATCCTTGTCATTATGGAAGGTAGTTCATTGTTGAGATTTTTTTACTCCAATGGATGGTAGCCTTGTCATTATGGAAGGTAGTTCATTGTTGAGATTTTGTTACTCTAATGGACGGTATCCTTTCCATTACATAATGTAGTTCGTCGTTGAGATTTTGTTACTCCAATGGATGGTAGCCTTGTAATTTTGGAAGGTAGTTCATTGTTGTGATTTTGTTACTCTAATGAATGGTATCCTTGTCATTACGAAAGGTAGTTCATTGTTGAGATTTTATTACTCCAATGGATGGTAGCCTTGTCTTATGGAAGGTAGTTCATTGTTGAGATTTTATTACTCCAATGGATGGTAGCCTTGTCATTATTTAAGGTAGTTCTGTTGGTGTAAGCCCTAGAGGCCAATACTTTTGGTACTTGTATCGAATTATTTATTAATAATAAAAGGCATTTCTTTATTATGTTTTCCAAAATAATAAAGTCCCTAGAATGGTTTATTGATTTAATGAAATGTTAAGTGTGACTTAATCATGAGATCCCATTAAACATAAGAAACTATTCTTAAAGTATTCGTAGTCAAGCTTTAATGTGAAGTGGGATAACATTAAAGCATTAAGATTATTATGAAGATAGATTGATGATCACATCTCATGGATCATAGATAAGGAGTTATCAAGTCTTGACATAAGTATGAATATTAGGAGTAATATTTATACTGGATTGACCCGTTATGAGAATACTACATAGAATGTTATGCAAAGTGTCATAAGTTATTCTCATGATGATAATGGTGTATACCACCCTTCGACCTGAAACCACTATGGACCCTAGATGTAGAGTCAAGTACTTTATTGTTGATCAAACGTCATCCATAACTGGATGACTATAAAGATGGTTGATGGGTACTTCACAAAGCATGCTAAGGGACATGAGTGACCTAGATGGAATTTGCTCATCCTGCATAACAGGATAAATGTCTAAGGGCCCAATATTGAACTAGACAAGGGTGACACAGTGTATGCCTTGTGTTCAATATAGACATGAGGGCAAAAGGGTAATTGTACAACACAAATATTATCACGGAAAAGGTTTGGTCAGATCACATGACATTTTCGTGACTTGGGTAACTGTGATGTGTTGCTAGATACCGCTCACTGTTTATTATATTAAATGTGTAATTTAATATAATTGCCAACGTCGCGAAAACCTACAGGGTCACACACATAAGGACAAGTTGATGAGAGATAGAATAAATAAGGAACACCGTAAGGTACGGTGCACTTAAGTGTAATACGGAAAGTGGTAAGGTACCATGTGGATAAGTGATATATGGTACATCATAAGGTATGATGTCCATAAGCTTAATTGGGCTTTTAGCTTATAGCCTTAATTGGGCTTTTAGCTTGTAGCCCACACGAGTGATTCTATAAATAGATCCCTTGTGATGAAGTTTTTTCACTTGATGCATTTTCGTTTTTGACTCTCTCTCTCTCACTCAAGGTTTCCGTTCGTGATCAGCTAGCACTGTGACCGGAAGCAATCTGTTCGTGTGGACTGAGTAGAGGCGTTGTTCTTCATCAACGCTCGTGAGCACGACATCAAAAGTCTGAATCGCCACAAGAGGTAAAACTTTCTATCACTGACCATGCTCATTTGTAAGGATCTCTAAAGGAAAATTTTATATTCCGCTGCGTAATGATCGCAATTTTCTTTCAGTTCTTTGTTGAAATTTTGTTACTCCAATGGATGGTAGCCTTGTCATTATGAAAGGTAGTTTGTTGTTGAGAATTTGTTACTCTAATGGATGGTAGCCTTGTCATTATGGAAGGTAGTTCGTTGTTGAGATTTTGTTACTCTAATGGATGGAATCCTTTTCATTACGGAAGGTAGTTCTTTGTTTAGATTTTGTTTCTCCAATGGATGGTAGCCTTGTTATTATGGAAGGTAGTTCATCGTTGAGATTTTGTTACTATAATAGAAGGTACCCTTTTCATTATGCAAGGTAGTTCGTTGTTGATATTTTGTTTCTTTAATGAATGGTATCCTTGTCATTACGGAAGGTATTTCGTTGTTGAGATTTTGTTACTCCACTGGATGGTAGCCTTGTCATTATGGAAAGTAGTTATTTATTGAGATTTTGTTTCTCCAATGGATGGTAGCCTTGTCATTATGGAAGGTAGTTCATTGGTAAGATTTTGTTTCTCCAATGGATGGTAGCCTTGTCATTATGGAAGGTAGTTCGTTGTTGATATTTTGTTACTCCAATGTTTGGTATCCTTGTCATTATGGAAGGAAGTTTGTTATTGAGATTTTGTTTCTCCAATGGATGGTAGCCTTGTCATTATGGATGGTAGTTCGTTTTTGAGATTTTGTTACTCGAAAGGATGGTAGCCTTGTCATTATGGAAGGTAGTTCATTGTTGAGATTTAGTTACTCCAATAGATGGTAGCCTTTTCATTATGTAAGGTAATTCTTTGTTGAAATTCTGTTACTCCAATGGATGGTAGCCTTGTCATTATGGAAGGTAGTTCGTTGTTGAGTTTTTTTTACTCCAATGGATGGTAGACTTTTCATTATGGAAGGTAGTTTGTTGTTGAGATTTTGTTACTCTAATGGATGGTATCCTTGTCATTACAGAAGGTAGTTCGCTATTGATATTTTGTTACTCCAATGGATGGTAGCCTTGTCATTATGGAAGTTAGTTCGTTGTTGATATTTTGTTACTCCAATGGATGGTAGCCTTGTCATTATGGAATGTAGTTATTTGTTGAGATTTTGTTTCTCCAATGGATCGTAGCCTTGTCATTATGGAAGGTAGTTCATTGTTGAGATTTTGTTTCTCCAATGGATGGTAGCCTTGTCATTATGGAAGGTAGTTCGTTGTTGAGATTTTGTTACTCTAATGGATGGTATCCTTGTCATTATGGAAGGTAGTTCATTGGTAAGATTTTGTTTCTCCAATGGATGGTAGCCTTGTCATTATGGAAGGTAGTTCGTTGTTGATATTTTGTTACTCCAATGTTTGGTATCCTTGTCATTATGGAAGGAAGTTTGTTATTGAGATTTTGTTTCTCCAATGGATGGTAGCCTTGTCATTATGGATGGTAGTTCGTTTTTGAGATTTTGTTACTCCAAAGGATGGTAGCCTTGTCATTATGGAAGGTAGTTCATTGTTGAGATTTAGTTACTCCAATAGATGGTAGCCTTTTCATTATGTAAGGTAATTCTTTGTTGAAATTCTGTTACTCCAATGGATGGTAGCCTTGTCATTATGGAAGGTAGTTCGTTGTTGAGTTTTTTTTACTCCAATGGATGGTAGACTTTTCATTATGGAAGGTAGTTTGTTGTTGAGATTTTGTTACTCTAATGGATGGTATCCTTGTCATTACAGAAGGTAGTTCGCTATTGATATTTTGTTACTCCAATGGATGGTAGCCTTGTCATTATGGAAGTTAGTTCGTTGTTGATATTTTGTTACTCCAATGGATGGTAGCCTTGTCATTATGGAATGTAGTTATTTGTTGAGATTTTGTTTCTCCAATGGATGGTAGCCTTGTCATTATGGAAGGTAGTTCATTGTTGAGATTTTGTTTCTCCAATGGATGGAAGCCTTGTCATTATGGAAGGTAGTTCGTTGTTGAGAATTTGTTACTCTAATGGATGGTATCCTTGTCATTATGGAAGGTAGTTCATTGGTAAGATTTTGTTTCTCCAATGGATGGTAGCCTTGTCATTATGGAAGGTTGTTCGTTGTTGATATTTTGTTACTCCAATGTTTGGTATCCTTGTCATTATGGAAGGAAGTTTGTTATTGAGATTTTGTTTCTCCAATGGATGGTAGCCTTGTCATTATGGATGGTAGTTCGTTTTTGAGATTTTGTTACTCCAAAGGATGGTAGCCTTGTCATTATGGAAGGTAGTTCATTGTTGAGATTTAGTTACTCCAATAGATGGTAGCCTTTTCATTATGTAAGGTAATTCTTTGTTGAAATTCTGTTACTCCAATGGATGGTAGCCTTGTCATTATGGAAGGTAGTTCGTTGTTGAGTTTTTTTTACTCCAATGGATGGTAGACTTTTCATTATGGAAGGTAGTTTGTTGTTGAGATTTTGTTACTCTAATGGATGGTATCCTTGTCATTACAGAAGGTAGTTCGCTATTGATATTTTGTTACTCCAATGGATGGTAGACTTGTCATTATGGAAGTTAGTTCGTTGTTGATATTTTGTTACTCCAATGGATGGTAGCCTTGTCATTATGGAATGTAGTTATTTGTTGAGATTTTGTTTCTCCAATGGATGGTAGCCTTGTCATTATGGAATGTAGTTCATTGTTGAGATTTTGTTTCTCCAATGGATGGTAGCCTTGTCATTATCGAAGGTAGTTCGTTGTTTAGATTTTGTTACTCGAATGGATGGTAGCCTTGTCATTATGGAAGGTAGTTCGTTGTTGATATTTTGTTACTCCAATATTTGGTATCCTTGTCATTATGGAAGGAAGTTTGTTATTGAGATTTTGTTTCTCCAATGGATGGTAGCCTTTTCATTATGGAGGGTAGTTCGTTGTTGAGATTTTGTTACTCCAATGGATGGTAGCCTTGTCATTATGGAAGGTAGTTCATTGTTGAGATTTTGTTACTCCAATAGATGGTAGCCTTGTCATTATGTAAGGTAATTCTTTGTTGAAATTCTGTTACTCCAATGGATGGTAGCCTTGTCATTATGGAAGGTAGTTCGTTGTTGAGTTTTTTTTACTCCAATGGATGGTAGACTTTTCATTATGGAAGGTAGTTTGTTGTTGAGATTTTGTTACTCTAATGGATGGTATCCTTGTCATTACAGAAGGTAGTTCGCTATTGATATTTTGTTACTCCAATGGATGGTAGCCTTGTCATTATGGAAGTTAGTTCGTTGTTGATATTTTGTTACTCCAATGGATGGTAGCCTTGTCATTATGGAATGTAGTTATTTGTTGAGATTTTGTTTCTCCAATGGATGGTAGCCTTGTCATTATGGAAGGTAGTTCATTGTTGAGATTTTGTTTCTCCAATGGATGGAAGCCTTGTCATTATGGAAGGTAGTTCGTTGTTGAGAATTTGTTACTCTAATGGATGGTATCCTTGTCATTATGGAAGGTAGTTCATTGGTAAGATTTTGTTTCTCCAATGGATGGTAGCCTTGTCATTATGGAAGGTTGTTCGTTGTTGATATTTTGTTACTCCAATGTTTGGTATCCTTGTCATTATGGAAGGAAGTTTGTTATTGAGATTTTGTTTCTCCAATGGATGGTAGCCTTGTCATTATGGATGGTAGTTCGTTTTTGAGATTTTTTTACTCCAAAGGATGGTAGCCTTGTCATTATGGAAGGTAGTTCATTGTTGAGATTTAGTTACTCCAATAGATGGTAGCCTTTTCATTATGTAAGGTAATTCTTTGTTGAAATTCTGTTACTCCAATGGATGGTAGCCTTGTCATTATGGAAGGTAGTTCGTTGTTGAGTTTTTTTTACTCCAATGGATGGTAGACTTTTCATTATGGAAGGTAGTTTGTTGTTGAGATTTTGTTACTCTAATGGATGGTATCCTTGTCATTACAGAAGGTAGTTCGCTATTGATATTTTGTTACTCCAATGGATGGTAGACTTGTCATTATGGAAGTTAGTTCGTTGTTGATATTTTGTTACTCCAATGGATGGTAGCCTTGTCATTATGGAATGTAGTTATTTGTTGAGATTTTGTTTCTCCAATGGATGGTAGCCTTGTCATTATGGAATGTAGTTCATTGTTGAGATTTTGTTTCTCCAATGGATGGTAGCCTTGTCATTATCGAAGGTAGTTCGTTGTTTAGATTTTGTTACTCGAATGGATGGTAGCCTTGTCATTATGGAAGGTAGTTCGTTGTTGATATTTTGTTACTCCAATGTTTGGTATCCTTGTCATTATGGAAGGAAGTTTGTTATTGAGATTTTGTTTCTCCAATGGATGGTAGCCTTTTCATTATGGAGGGTAGTTCGTTGTTGAGATTTTGTTACTCCAATGGATGGTAGCCTTGTCATTATGGAAGGTAGTTCATTGTTGAGATTTTGTTACTCCAATAGATGGTAGCCTTGTCATTATGTAAGGTAGTTCTTTGTTGAAATTCTGTTACTCCAATGGATGGTAGCCTTGTCATTATGGAAGGTAGTTCGTTGTTGATATTTTTTTACTCCAATGGATGGTAGACTTTTCATTATGGAAGGTAGTTTGTTGTTGAGATTTTGTTACTCTAATGGATGGTATCCTTGTCATTACAGAAGGTAGTTCGCTATTGATATTTTGTTACTCCAATGGATGGTAGCCTTGTCATTATGGATGGTAGTTCGTAGTTGAGATTTTGTTACTCCAATGGATGGTAGCCTTGTCATTATGGAAGGTAGTTCATTGATGAGATTTTATTACTTCAATGGATGGTAGCTTTGTCATTATGGAAGGTAGTTTGTTGTTGAGATTTGGTTACTCTAATGGATGGTATCCTTGTCATTATGGAAGGTAGTTCATTGTTGAGATTTTGTTTCTCCAATGGATGGTAGCCTTGTCATTATGGAAGGTAGTTCGTTGTTGAGATTTTGTTACTCCAATGGACGGTAGCCTTGTCATTATGGAAGGTAGTTCGTTGATGAGATTTTGTTACTCCAATGGATGGTAGCCTTTTCATTATGAAATGTAGTTCTTTGTTGAGATTTTGTTACTCCAATGGATGGTAGCGTTGTCATTGTGAAAGGTAGTTCGTTGTTGAGATTTTGTTACTCCAATGGATGGTAGCCTTGTAATTATGGAAGGTAGTTCGTTGTTAAGATTTTGTTACTCCAATGGATGGTATCCTAGTCATTATGGAAGGTAGTTTGTTGTCGATATTTTGTTACTCTAATGGATGGTATCCTTGTCATTATGGAAGGTAGTTCATTGTTGAGATTTTTTTACTCCAGTGGATGATAGCCTTGTCATTATGGAAGGTAGTTCTTTGTTGAGATTTTGTTACTCTAATGGATGGTATCCTTTCCATTACATAATGAAGTTCGTTGTTGAGATTTTGTTACTCCAATGGATGGTAGCCTTGTAATTTTGGAAGGTAGTGCGTGTTGTGATTTTGTTACTCTAATGGATGGTATCCTTGTCATTAGGAAAGTTAGTTCATTGTTGAGATTTTATTACTCCAATGGATGGTAGCCTTGTCATTATGGAAGGTAGTTCATTGTTGAGATTTTGTTACTCCAATGGATGGTAGCCTTGTCATTATGGAAGGTAGTTCGTTGTTGATATTTTTTTACTCCAATGGATGGTAGACTTTTCATTATTAAAGATAGTTTGTTGTTGAGATTTTGTTACTCTAATGGATGGTAGCCTTGTCATTATGGAAGGTAGTTCATTGTTGAGATTTTGTTACTCTAATGGATGGAATCCTTTTCATTACGGAAGGTAGTTCTTTGTTTAGATTTTGTTTCTCCAATGGATGGTAGCCTTGTTATTATGGAAGGTAGTTCATCGTTGAGATTTTGTTACTCTAATAGAAGGTACCCTTTTCATTATGCAAGGTAGTTCGTTGTTGATATTTTGTTTCTTTAATGAATGGTATCCTTGTCATTACGGAAGGTATTTCGTTGTTGAGATTTTGTTACTCCAATGGATGGTAGCCTTGTCATTATCGAAGGTAGTTCATTGTTGATATTTTGTTACTCCAATGGATGGTAGCCTTATCATTATGGAAAGTAGTTCTTTGTTGAGATTTTGTTTCTCCAATGGATGGTAGCCTTGTCATTATGGAAGGTAGTTCGTTGTTGAGATTTTGTTACTCTAATGGATGGTATCCTTCTCATTATGGAAGGTAGTTCATTGTTGAGATTTTGGTTCTCCAAAGGATGGTAGCCTTGTCATTATGGAAGGTAGTTCATCGTTGAGATTTAGTTACTCCAATAGATGGTAGCCTTTTTATTATGTAAGGTAATTCTTTGTTGAAATTTTGTTACTCCAATGGATGGTAGCCTTGTCATTATGGAAGGTAGTTCGTTGTTGAGATTTTTTTACTCCAATGGATGGTAGACTTTTCATTATGGAAGGTAGTTTGTTGTTGAGATTTTGTTACTCTAATGGATGGTATCCTTGTCATTACAGAAGGTAGTTCACTATTGATATTTTGTTACTCCAATGGATGGTAGCCTTGTCATTATGGAAGTTAGTTCGTTGTTGATATTTTGTTACTCCAATGGATGGTAGCCTTGTCATTATGGAATGTAGTTATTTGTTGAGATTTTGTTTCTCCAATGGATGGTAGCCTTGTCATTATGGAAGGTAGTTCATTGTTGAGATTTTGTTTCTCCAATGGATGGTAGCCTTGTCATTATCGAAGGTAGTTCGTTGTTTAGATTTTGTTACTCGAATGGATGGTAGCCTTGTCATTAAGGAAGGTAGTTCATTGTTGAGATTTTGTTTCTCCAATGGATGGTAGCCTTGTCATTATGGAAGGTAGTTCGTTGTTGATATTTTGTTACTCCAATGTTTGGTATCCTTGTCATTATGGAAGGAAGTTTGTTATTGAGATTTTGTTTCTCCAATGGATGGTAGCCTTTTCATTATGGATGGTAGTTTGTTGTTGAGATTTTGTTACTCCAATGGATGGTAGCCATGTCATTATGGAAGGTAGTTCATTGTTGAGATTTTGTTACTCCAATAGATGGTAGCCTTGTCATTATGTAAGGTAGTTCTTTGTTGAAATTCTGTTACTCCAATGGATGGTAGCCTTGTCATTATGGAAGGTAGTTCGTTGTTGATATTTTTTTAATCCGATGGATGGTAGACTTTTCATTATGGAAGGTAGTTTGTTGTTGAGATTTTGTTACTCTAATGGATGGTATCCTTGTCATTACAGAAGGTAGTTCGCTATTGATATTTTGTTACTCCAATGGATGGTAGCCTTGTTATTATGGAAGGTAGTTCATCATTGAGATTTTGTTACTCTAATAGAAGGTACCCTTTTCATTATGCAAGGTAGTTCGTTGTTGATATTTTGTTTCTTTAATGAATGGTATCCTTGTCATTACGGAAGGTATTTCGTTGTTGAGATTTTGTAACTCCAATGGATGGTAGCCTTGTCATTATCGAAGGTAGTTCATTGTTGATATTTTGTTACTCCAATGGATGGTAGCCTTATCATTATGGAAAGTAGTTCTTTGTTGAGATTTTGTTTCTCCAATGGATGGTAGCCTTGTCATTATGGAAGGTAGTTCGTTGTTGAGATTTTGTTACTCTAATGGATGGTATCCTTCTCATTATGGAAGGTAGTTCATTTTTGAGATTTTGGTTCTCCAAAGGATGGTAGCCTTGTCATTATGGAAGGTAGTTCATTGTTGAGATTTAGTTACTCCAATAAATGGTAGCCTTTTTATTATGTAAGGTAATTCTTTGTTGAAATTTTGTTACTCCAATGGATGGTAGCCTTGTCATTATGGAAGGTAGTTCGTTGTTGAGATTTTTTTACTCCAATGGATGGTAGACTTTTCATTATGGAAGGTAGTTTGTTGTTGAGATTTTGTTACTCTAATGGATGGTATCCTTGTCATTACAGAAGGTAGTTCGCTATTGATATTTTGTTACTCCAATGGATGGTAGCCTTGTCATTATGGAAGTTAGTTCGTTGTTGATATTTTGTTACTCCAATGGATGGTAGCCTTGTCATTATGGAATGTAGTTTTTGTTGAGATTTTGTTTCTCCAATGGATGGTAGCCTTGTCATTATGGAAGGTAGTTCATTGTTGAGATTTTGTTTCTCCAATGGATGGTAGCCTTGTCATTATCGAAGGTAGTTCGTTATTTAGATTTTGTTACTCGAATGGATGGTAGCATTGTCATTAAGGAAGGTAGTTCATTGTTGAGATTTTGTTTCTCCAATGGATGGTAGCCTTGTCATTATGGAAGGTAGTTCGTTGTTGATATTTTGTTACTCCAATGTTTGGTATCCTTGTCATTATGGAAGGAAGTTTGTTATTGAGATTTTGTTTCTCCAATGGATGGTAGCCTTTTCATTATGGATGGTAGTTTGTTGTTGAGATTTTGTTACTCCAATGGATGGTAGCCTTGTCATTATGGAAGGTAGTTCATTGTTGAGATTTTGTTACTCCAATAGATGGTAGCCTTGTCATTATGTAAGGTAGTTCTTTGTTGAAATTCTGTTACTCCAATGGATGGTAGCCTTGTCATTATGGAAGGTAGTTCGTTGTTGATATTTTTTTAATCCAATGGATGGTAGACTTTTCATTATGGAAGGTAGTTAGTTGTTGAGATTTTGTTACTCTAATGGATGGTATCCTTGTCATTACAGAAGGTAGTTCGCTATTGATATTTTGTTACTCTAATGGATGGTAACCTTGTCATTATGGAAGGTAGTTCATTGATGAGATTTTGTTACTCTAATAGAAGGTACCCTTTTCATTATGCAAGGTAGTTCGTTGTTGATATTTTGTTTCTTTAATGAATGGTATCCTTGTCATTACGGAAGGTATTTCGTTGTTGAGATTTTGTTACTCCAATGGATGGTAGCCTTGTCATTATCGAAGGTAGTTCATTGTTGATATTTTGTTACTCCAATGGATGGTAGCCTTATCATTATGGAAAGTAGTTCTTTGTTGAGATTTTGGTTCTCCAATGGATGGTAGCCTTGTCATTATGGAAGGTAGTTCGTCGTTGAGATTTTGTTACTCTAATGGATGGTATCCTTCTCATTATGGAAGGTAGTTCATTGTTGAGATTTTGGTTCTCCCAAGGATGGTAGCCTTGTCATTATGGAAGGTAGTTCATTGTTGAGATTTAGTTACTCCAATAGATGGTAGCCTTTTTATTATGTAAGGTAATTCTTTGTTGAAATTCTGTTACTCCAATGGATGGTAGCCTTGTCATTATGGAAGGTAGTTCGTGGTTGAGATTTTTTTACTCCAATGGATGGTAGACTTTTCATTATGGAAGGTAGTTTGTTGTTGAGATTTCGTTACTCCAATGGATGGTAGCCTTGTCATTATGGAAGTTAGTTCGTTGTTGATATCTTGTTACTCCAATGGATGGTAGCCTTGTCATTATGGAATGTAGTTATTTGTTGAGATTTTGTTTCTCCAATGGATGGTAGCCTTGTCATTATGGAAGGTAGTTCATTGTTGAGATTTTGTTTCTCCAATGGATGGTAGCCTTGTCATTATCGAAGGTAGTTCGTTGTTTAGATTTTGTTACTCGAATGGATGGTAGCCTTGTCATTAAGGAAGGTAGTTCATTGTTGAGATTTTGTTTCTCCAATGGATGGTAGCCTTGTCATTATGGAAGGTAGTTCGTTGTTGATATTTTGTTACTCCAATGTTTGGTATCCTTGTCATTATGGAAGGAAGTTTGTTATTGAGATTTTGTTTCTCCAATGGATGGTAGCCTTTTCATTATGGATGGTAGTTCGTTGTTGAGATTTTGTTACTCCAACGGATGGTAGCCTTGTCATTATGGAAGGTAGTTCATTGTTGAGATTTTGTTTCTCCAATGGATGGTAGCCTTGTCATTATGGAAGGTAGTTCATTGTTGATATTTTGTTACTCCAATGTTTGGTATCCTTGTCATTATGGAAGGAAGTTTGTTATTGAGATTTTGTTTCTCCAATGGATGGTAGCCTTTTCATTATGGATGGTAGTTTGTTGTTGAGATTTTCTTACTCCAATGGATGGTAGCCTTGTCATTATGGAAGGTAGTTCATTGTTGAGATTTTGTTACTCCAATAGATGGTAGCCTTGTCATTATGTAAGGTAGTTCTTTGTTGAAATTCTGTTATTCCAATGGATGGTAGCCTTGTCATTATGGAAGGTAGTTCGTTGTTGATATTTTTTTAATCTAATGGATGGTAGACTTTTCATTATGGAAGGTAGTTTGTTGTTGAGATTTTGTTACTCTAATGGATGGTATCCTTGTCATTACAGAAGGTAGTTCGCTATTGATATTTTGTTACTCCAATGGATGGTAACCTTGTCATTATGGAAGGTAGTTCATTGATGAGATTTTGTTACTCTAATAGAAGGTACCCTTTTCATTATGCAAGGTAGTTCGTTGTTGATATTTTGTTTCTTTAATGAATGGTATCCTTGTCATTACGGAAGGTATTTCGTTGTTGAGATTTTGTTACTCCAATGGATGGTAGCCTTGTCATTATCGAAGGTAGTTCATTGTTGATATTTTGTTACTCCAATGGATGGTAGCCTTATCATTATGGAAAGTTGTTCGTTGTTGAGATTTTGTTACTCTAATGGATGGTATCCTTCTCATTATGGAAGGTAGTTCATTGTTGAGATTTTGGTTCTCCAAAGGATGGTAGCCTTGTCATTATGGAAGGTAGTTCATTGTTGAGATTTAGTTACTCCAATAGATGGTAGCCTTTTTATTATGTAAGGTAATTCTTTGTTGAAATTCTGTTACTCCAATGGATGGTAGCCTTGTCATTATGGAAGGTAGTTCGTTGTTGAGATTTTTTTACTCCAATAGATGGTAGACTTTTCATTATGGAAGGTAGTTTGTTGTTGAGATTTTGTTACTCTAATGGATGGTATCCTTGTCATTACAGAAGGTAGTTCGCTATTGATATTTTGTTACTCCAATGGATGGTAGCCTTTTCATTATGGAAGTTAGTTCGTTGTTGATATTTTGTTACTCCAATGGATGGTAGCCTTGTCATTATGGAATGTATTTATTTGTTGAGATTTTGTTTCTCCAATGGATGGTAGCCTTGTCATTATGGAAGGTAGTTCATTGTTGAGATTTTGTTTCTCCAATGGATGGTAGCCTTGTCATTATCGAAGGTAGTTCGTTGTTTAGATTTTGTTACTCGAATGGATGGTAGCCTTGTCATTAAGGAAGGTAGTTCATTGTTGAGATTTTGTTTCTCCAATGGATGGTAGCCTTGTCATTATGGAAGGTAGTTCGTTGTTGATATTTTGTTACTCCAATGTTTGGTATCCTTGTCATTATGGAAGGAAGTTTGTTATTGAGATTTTGTTTCTCCAATGGATGGTAGCCTTTTCATTATGGATGGTAGTTCGTTGTTGAGATTTTGTTACTCCAACGGATGGTAGCCTTGTCATTATGGAAGGTAGTTCATTGTTGAGATTTTGTTTCTCCAATGGATGGTAGCCTTGTCATTATGGAAGGTAGTTCATTGTTGATATTTTGTTACTCCAATGTTTGGTATCCTTGTCATTATGGAAGGAAGTTTGTTATTGAGATTTTGTTTCTCCAATGGATGGTAGCCTTTTCATTATGGATGGTAGTTTGTTGTTGAGATTTTGTTACTCCAATGGATGGTAGCCTTGTCATTATGGAAGGTAGTTCATTGTTGAGATTTTGTTACTCCAATAGATGGTAGCCTTGTCATTATGTAAGGTAGTTCTTTGTTGAAATTCTGTTACTCCAATGGATGGTAGCCTTGTCATTATGGAAGGTAGTTCGTTGTTGATATTTTTTTAATCTAATGGATGGTAGACTTTTCATTATGGAAGGTAGTTTGTTGTTGAGATTTTGTTACTCTAATGGATGGTATCCTTGTCATTACAGAAGGTAGTTCGCTATTGATATTTTGTTACTCCAATGGATGGTAACCTTGTCATTATGGAAGGTAGTTCATTGATGAGATTTTGTTACTCTAATAGAAGGTACCCTTTTCATTATGCAAGGTAGTTCGTTGTTGATATTTTGTTTCTTTAATGAATGGTATCCTTGTCATTACGGAAGGTATTTCGTTGTTGAGATTTTGTTACTCCAATGGATGGTAGCCTTGTCATTATCGAAGGTAGTTCATTGTTGATATTTTGTTACTCCAATGGATGGTAGCCTTATCATTATGGAAAGTTGTTCGTTGTTGAGATTTTGTTACTCTAATGGATGGTATCCTTCTCATTATGGAAGGTAGTTCATTGTTGAGATTTTGGTTCTCCAAAGGATGGTAGCCTTGTCATTATGGAAGGTAGTTCATTGTTGAGATTTAGTTACTCCAATAGATGGTAGCCTTTTTATTATGTAAGGTAATTCTTTGTTGAAATTCTGTTACTCCAATGGATGGTAGCCTTGTCATTATGGAAGGTAGTTCGTTGTTGAGATTTTTTTACTCCAATAGATGGTAGACTTTTCATTATGGAAGGTAGTTTGTTGTTGAGATTTTGTTACTCTAATGGATGGTATCCTTGTCATTACAGAAGGTAGTTCGCTATTGATATTTTGTTACTCCAATGGATGGTAGCCTTGTCATTATGGAAGTTAGTTCGTTGTTGATATTTTGTTACTCTAATGGATGGTAGCCTTGTCATTATGGAATGTAGTTATTTGTTGAGATTTTGTTTCTCCAATGGATGGTAGCCTTGTCATTATGGAAGGTAGTTCATTGTTGAGATTTTGTTTCTCCAATGGATGGTAGCCTTGTCATTATCGAAGGTAGTTCGTTGTTTAGATTTTGTTACTCGAATGGATGGTAGCCTTGTCATTAAGGAAGGTAGTTCATTGTTGAGATTTTGTTTCTCCAATGGATGGTAGCCTTGGCATTATGGAAGGTAGTTCATTGTTGAGATTTTGTTACTCCAATAGATGGTAGCCTTGTCATTATGTAAGGTAGTTCTTTGTTGAAATTCTGTTACTCCAATGGATGGTAGCCTTGTCATTATGGAAGGTAGTTCGTTGTTGATATTTTTTTAATCCAATGGATGGTAGACTTTTCATTATGGAAGGTAGTTTGTTGTTGAGATTTTGTTACTCTAATGGATGGTATCCTTGTCATTACAGAAGGTAGTTCGCTATTGATATTTTGTTACTCCAATGGATGGTAGCCTTGTCATTATGGATGGTAGTTCGTTGTTGAGATTTTGTTACTCCAATGGATGGTAGCCTTGTCGTTATGGAAGGTAGTTCATTGATGAGATTTTATTACTCTAATGGATGGTAGCCTTGTCATTATGGAAGGTAGTTCGTTGTTGATATTTTGTTACTCTAATGGATGGTATCCTTGTCATTATGGAAGGTAGTTCATTGTTGAGATTTTGTTTCTCCAATGGATGGTAGCTTTGTCATTATGGAAGGTAGTTCGTTGTTGAGATTTTGTTACTCCAATGGATGGTAGCCTTGTCATTATGGAAGGTAGTTCGTTGTTGAGATTTTGATACTCCAGTGGATGGTAGCCTTTTCATTATGAAATGTAGTTCTTTGTTGAGATTTTGTTACTCCAATGGATGGTAGCGTTGTCATTATGAAAGGTAGTTCGTTGTTGAGATTTTGTTATTCCAATGGATGGTAGCCTTGTCATTATGGAAGGTAGTTCATTGATGAGATTTTATTACTCCAATGGATGGTAGCCTTGTAATTATGGAAGGTAGTTCGTTGTTGAGATTTTGTTACTCCAATGGATGGTATCCTTGTCATTATGGAAGGTAGTTCGTTGTCGATATTTTGTTACTCTAATGGATGGTATCCTTGTCATTATGGAAGGTAGTTCATTGTTGAGATTTTTTTACTCCAATGGATGGTAGCCTTGTCATTATGGAAGGTAGTTCATTGTTGAGATTTTGTTACTCTAATGGACGGTATCCTTTCCATTACATAATGTAGTTCGTCGTTGAGATTTTGTTACTCCAATGGATGGTAGCCTTGTAATTTTGGAAGGTAGTTCATTGTTGTGATTTTGTTACTCTAATGGATGGTATCCTTGTCATTACGAAAGGTAGTTCATTGTTGAGATTTTATTACTCCAATGGATGGTAGCCTTGTCTTATGGAAGGTAGTTCATTGTTGAGATTTTATTACTCCAATGGATGGTAGCCTTGTCATTATGTAAGGTAGTTCTGTTGGTGTAAGCCCTAGAGGCCAATACTTTTGGTACTTGTATCGAATTATTTATTAATAATAAAAGGCATTTCTTTATTATGTTTTCCAAAATAATAAAGTCCCTAGAATGGTTTATTGGTTTAATGAAATGTTAAGTGTGACTTAATCATGAGATCCCATTAAACATAAGAAACTATTCTTAAAGTATCCGTAGTCAAGCTTTAATGTGAAGTGGGATAACATTAAAGCATTAAGATTATTATGAAGATAGATTGATGATCACATCTCATGGATCATAGATAAGGAGTTATCAAGTCTTGACATAAGTATGAATATTAGGAGTAATATTTATACTGGATTGACCCGTTATGAGAATACTACATAGAATGTTATGCAAAGTGTCATAAGTTATTCTCATGATGATAATGGTGTATACCACCCTTCGACCTGAAACCACTATGGACCCTAGATGTAGAGTCAAGTACTTTATTGCTGATCAAACGTCATCCGTAACTGGATGACTATAAAGATGGTTGAAGGGTACTTCACAAAGCATGCTAAGGGACATGAGTGACCTAGATGGAATTTGCTCATCCTGCATAACAGGATAAATGTCTAAGGGCCCAATATTGAACTGGACAAGGGTGACACAGTGTATGCCTTGTGTTCAATATAGACATGAGGGCAAAAGGGTAATTGTACAACACAAATATTATCACGGAAAAGGTTTGGTCAGATCACATGACATTTTCGTGACTTGGGTAACAGTGATGTGTTGCTAGATACCGCTCACTGTTTATTATATTAAATGTGTAATTTAATATAATTGCCAAAGTCGCGAAAACCTACAGGGTCACACACATAAGGACAGGTTGATGAGAGATAGAATAAATAAGGAACACCGTAAGGTACGGTACACTTAAGTGTAATACGGAAAGTGGTAAGGTACCACGTGGATAAGTGATATATGGTACATCATAAGGTATGATGTCCATAAGCTTAATTGGGCTTTTAGCTTATAGCCTTAATTGGGCTTTTAGCTTGTAGCCCACACGAGTGATTCTATAAATAGATCCCTTGTGATGAAGTTTTTTCACTTGATGCATTTTCGTTTTTGACTCTCTCTCTCTCACTCAAGGTTTCCGTTCGTGATCAGCTAGCACTGTGACCGGAAGCGATCTGTTCATGTGGACTGAGTAGAGGCGTTGTTCTTCATCAACGCTCGTGATCACGACATCAAAAGTCTGAATCGCCATAAGAGGTAAAACTTTCTATCACTGACCATGCTCATTCGTAAGGATCTCTAAATGAAAATTTTATATTCCGCTGCGTAATGATCGCAATTTTCTTTCAATTCTTTGTTGAAATTTTGTTACTCCAATGGATGGTAGCCTTGTCATTATGAAAGGTAGTTTGTTGTTGAGAATTTGTTACTCTAATGGATGGTAGCCTTGTCATTATGGAAGGTAGTTCGTTGTTGAGATTTTGTTACTCTAATGGATGGAATCCTTTTCATTACGGAAGGTAGTTCTTTGTTTAGATTTTGTTTCTCCAATGGATGGTAGCCTTGTTATTATGGAAGGTAGTTCATCGTTGAGATTTTGTTACTATAATAGAAGGTACCCTTTTCATTATGCAAGGTAGTTCGTTGTTGATATTTTGTTTCTTTAATGAATGGTATCCTTGTCATTACGGAAGGTATTTCGTTGTTGAGATTTTGTTACTCCACTGGATGGTAGCCTTGTCATTATGGAAAGTAGTTATTTATTGAGATTTTGTTTCTCCAATGGATGGTAGCCTTGTCATTATGGAAGGCAGTTCGTTGTTGAGATTTTGTTACTCTAATGGATGGTATCCTTGTCATTATGGAAGGTAGTTCATTGGTAAGATTTTGTTTCTCCAATGGATGGTAGCCTTGTCATTATGGAAGGTAGTTCGTTGTTGATATTTTGTTACTCCAATGTTTGGTATCCTTGTCATTATGGAAGGAAGTTTGTTATTGAGATTTTGTTTCTCAAATGGATGGTAGCCTTGTCATTATGGATGGTAGTTCGTTTTTGAGATTTTGTTACTCCAAAGGATGGTAGCCTTGTCATTATGGAAGGTAGTTCATTGTTGAGATTTAGTTACTCCAATAGATGGTAGCCTTTTCATTATGTAAGGTAATTCTTTGTTGAAATTCTGTTACTCCAATGGATGGTAGCCTTGTCATTATGGAAGGTAGTTCGTTGTTGAGATTTTTTTACTCCAATGGATGGTAGACTTTTCATTATGGAAGGTAGTTTGTTGTTGAGATTTTGTTACTCTAATGGATGGTATCCTTGTCATTACAGAAGGTAGTTCGCTATTGATATTTTGTTACTCCAATGGATGGTAGCCTTGTCATTATGGAAGTTAGTTCGTTGTTGATATTTTGTTACTCCAATGGATGGTAGCCTTGTCATTATGGAATGTAGTTATTTGTTGAGATTTTGTTTCTCCAATGGATGGTAGCCTTGTCATTATGGAAGGTAGTTCATTGTTGAGATTTTGTTTCTCCAATGGATGGTAGCCTTGTCATTATCGAAGGTAGTTCGTTGTTTAGATTTTGTTACTCGAATGGATGGTAGCCTTGTCATTATGGAAGGTAGTTCATTGTTGAGATTTTGTTTCTCCAATGGATGGTAGCCTTGTCATTATGGAAGGTAGTTCGTTGTTGATATTTTGTTACTCCAATGTTTGGTATCCTTGTCATTATGGAAGGAAGTTTGTTATTGAGATTTTGTTTCTCCAATGGATGGTAGCCTTTTCATTATGGATGGTAGTTCGTTGTTGAGATTTTGTTACTCCAATGGATGGTAGCCTTGTCATTATGGAAGGTAGTTCATTGTTGAGATTTTGTTACTCCAATATATGGTAGCCTTGTCATTATGTAAGGTAGTTCTTTGTTGAAATTCTGTTACTCCAATGGATGGTAGCCTTGTCATTATGGAAGATAGTTCGTTGTTGATATTTTTTTACTCCAATGGATGGTAGACTTTTCATTATGGAAGGTAGTTTGTTGTTGAGATTTTGTTACTCTAATGGATGGTATCCTTGTCATTACAGAAGGTAGTTCGCTATTGATATTTTGTTACTCCAATGGATGGTAGCCTTGTCATTATGGATGGTAGTTCGTTGTTGAGATTTTGTTACTCCAATGGATGGTAGCCTTGTCATTATGGAAGGTAGTTCATTGATGAGATTTTATTACTCCAATGGATGGTAGCTTTGTCATTATGGAAGGTAGTTTGTTGTTGAGATTTGGTTACTCTAATGGATGGTATCCTTGTCATTATGGAAGGTAGTTCATTGTTGAGATTTTGTTTCTCCAATGGATGGTAGCCTTGTCATTATGGAAGGTAGTTCGTTGTTGAGATTTTGTTACTCCAATGGACGGTAGCCTTGTCATTATGGAAGGTAGTTCGTTGATGAGATTTTGTTACTCCAATGGATGGTAGCCTTTTCATTATGAAATGTAGTTCTTTGTTGAGATTTTGTTACTCCAATGGATGGTAGCGTTGTCATTGTGAAAGGTAGTTCGTTGTTGAGATTTTGTTACTCCAATGGATGGTAGCCTTGTAATTATGGAAGGTAGTTCGTTGTTAAGATTTTGTTACTCCAATGGATGGTATCCTTGTCATTATGGAAGGTAGTTTGTTGTCGATATTTTGTTACTCTAATGGATGGTATCCTTGTACTTATGGAAGGTAGTTCATTGTTGAGATTTTTTTACTCCAGTGGATGATAGCCTTGTCATTATGGAAGGTAGTTCTTTGTTGAGATTTTGTTACTATAATGGATGGTATCCTTTCCATTACATAATGTAGTTCGTTGTTGAGATTTTGTTACTCCAATGGATGGTAGCCTTGTAATTTTGGAAGGTAGTTCGTGTTGTGATTTTGTTACTCTAATGGATGGTATCCTTGTCATTACGAAAGTTAGTTCATTGTTGAGATTTTATTACTCCAATGGATGGTAGCCTTGTCATTATGGAAGGTAGTTCATTGTTGAGATTTTGTATACCAATGGATGGTAGCCTTGTCATTATGTAAGGTAGTGCTTTGTTGAAATTTTGATACTCCAATGGATGGTAGGCTTGTCATTATTAAAGATAGTTTGTTGTTGAGATTTTGTTACTCTAATGGATGGTAGCCTTGTCATTATGGAAGGTAGTTCGTTGTTGAGATTTTGTTACTCTAATGGATGGAATCCTTTTCATTACGGAAGGTAGTTCTTTGTTTAGATTTTGTTTCTCCAATGGATGGTAGCCTTATTATTTTGGAAGGTAGTTCATCGTTGAGATTTTGTTACTCTAATAGAAGGTACCCTTTTCATTATGCAAGGTAGTTCGTTGTTGATATTTTGTTTCTTTAATGAATGGTATCCTTGTCATTACGGAAGGTATTTCGTTGTTGAGATTTTGTTACTCCAATGGATGGTAGCCTTGTCATTATCGAAGGTAGTTCATTGTTGATATTTTGTTACTCCAATGGATGGTAGCCTTATCATTATGGAAGGTAGTTCGTTGTTGAGATTTTGTTACTCCAATGGATGGTAGCCTTATCATTATGGAAGGTAGTTCATTGTTGATATTTTGTTACTCCAATGGATGGTAGCCTTGTCATTATGGAAGGTAGTTCGTTGTTGAGATTTTGTTACTCTAATGGATGGTATCCTTCTTATTATGGAAGGTAGTTCATTGTTGAGATTTTGGTTCTCCAAAGGATGGTAGCCTTGTCATTATGGAAGGTAGTTCATTGTTGAGATTTAGTTACTCCAATAGATGGTAGCCTTTTCATTATGTAAGGTAATTCTTTGTTGAAATTCTGTTACTCCAATGGATGGTAGCCTTGTCATTATGGAAGGTAGTTCGTTATTGAGATTTTTTTACTCCAATGGATGGTAGACTTTTCATTATGGAAGGTAGTTTGTTGTTGAGATTTTGTTACTCTAATGGATGGTATCCTTGTCATTACAGAAGGTAGTTCGCTATTGATATTTTGTTACTCCAATGGATGGTAGCCTTGTCATTATGGAAGTTAGTTCGTTGTTGATATTTTGTTACTCCAATGGATGGTAGCCTTGTCATTATGGAATGTAGTTATTTGTTGAGATTTTGTTTCTCCAATGGATGGTAGCCTTGTCATTGTGGAAGGTAGTTCATTGTTGAGATTTTGTTTCTCCAATGGATGGTAGCCTTGTCATTATCGAAGGTAGTTTGTTGTTTAGATTTTGTTACTCGAATGGATGGTAGCCTTGTCATTATGGAAGGTAGTTCATTGTTGAAATTTTGTTTCTCCAATGGATGGTAGCCTTGTCATTATGGAAGGTAGTTCGTTGTTGATATTTTGTTACTCCAATGTTTGGTATCCTTGTCATTATGGAAGGAAGTTTGTTATTTAGATTTTGTTTCTCCAATGGATGGTAGCCTTTTCATTATGGATGGTAGTTCGTTGTTGAGATTTTGTTAATCCAATGGATGGTAGCCTTGTCATTATGGAAGGTAGTTCATTGTTGAGATTTTGTTACTCCAATAGATGGTAGCCTTGTCATTATGTAAGGTAGTTCTTTGTTGAAATTCTGTTACTCCAATGGATGGTAGCCTTGTCATTATGGAAGGTAGTTCGTTGTTGATATTTTTTTACTCCAATGGATGGTAGACTTTTCATTATGGAAGGTAGTTTGTTGTTGAGATTTTGTTACTCTAATGGATGGTATCCTTGTCATTACAGAAGGTAGTTCGCTATTGATATTTTGTTACTCCAATGGATGGTAGACTTGTCATTATGGATGGTAGTTTGTTGTTGAGATTTTGTTACTCCAATGGATGGTAGCCTTGTCATTATGGAAGGTAGTTCATTGATGAGATTTTATTACTCCAATGGATGGTAGCTTTGTCATTATGGAAGGTAGTTTGTTGTTGAGATTTGGTTACTCTAATGGATGGTATCCTTGTCATTATGGAAGGTAGTTCATTGTTGAGATTTTGTTTCTCCAATGGATGGTAGCCTTGTCATTATGGAAGGTAGTTCGTTGTTGATATTTTGTTACTCCAATGGACGGTAGCCTTGTCATTATGGAAGGTAGTTCGTTGAAGAGATTTTGTTACTCCAATGGATGGTAGCCTTTTCATTATGAAATGTAGTTCTTTGTTGAGATTTTGTTACTCCAATGGATGGTAGCGTTGTCATTGTGAAAGGTAGTTCGTTGTTGAGATTTTGTTACTCCAATGGATGGTAGCCTTGTAATTATGGAAGGTAGTTCGTTGTTAAGATTTTGTTACTCCAATGGATGGTATCCTTGTCATTATGGAAGGTAGTTTGTTGTCAATATTTTGTTACTCTAATGGATGGTATCCTTGTCATTATGGAAGGTAGTTTATTGTTGAGATTTTTTTTCTCCAGTGGATGATAGCCTTGTCATTATGGAAGGTAGTTCTTTGTTGAGATTTTGTTACTCTAATGGATGGTATCCTTTCCATTACATAATGTAGTTCGTTGTTGAGATTTTGTTACTCCAATGGATGGTAGCCTTGTAATTTTGGAAGGTAGTTCGTGTTGTGATTTTGTTACTCTAATGGATGGTATCCTTGTCATTACGAAAGTTAGTTCATTGTTGAGATTTTATTACTCCAATGGATGGTAGCCTTGTCATTATGGAAGGTAGTTCATTGTTGAGATTTTGTATACCAATGGATGGTAGCCTTGTCATTATGTAAGGTAGTGCTTTGTTGAAATTTTGATACTCCAATGGATGGTAGCCTTGTCATTATTAAAGATAGTTTGTTGTTGAGATTTTGTTACTCTAATGGATGGTAGCCTTGTCATTATGGAAGGTAGTTCGTTGTTGAGATTTTGTTACTCTAATGGATGGAATCCTTTTCATTACGGAAGGTAGTTCTTTGTTTAGATTTTGTTTCTCCAATGGATGGTAGCCTTGTTATTATGGAAGGTAGTTCATCGTTGAGATTTTGTTACTCTAATAGAAGGTACCCTTTTCATTATGCAAGGTAGTTCGTTGTTGATATTTTGTTTCTTTAATGAATGGTATCCTTGTCATTACGGAAGGTATTTCGTTGTTGAGATTTTGTTACTCCAATGGATGGTAGCCTTGTCATTATCGAAGGTAGTTCATTGTTGATATTTTGTTACTCCAATGGATGGTAGCCTTATCATTATGGAAAGTAGTTCTTTGTTGAGATTTTGTTTCTCCAATGGATGGTAGCCTTGTCATTATGGAAGGTAGTTCGTTGTTGAGATTTTGTTACTCTAATGGATGGTATCCTTCTCATTATGGAAGGTAGTTCATTGTTGAGATTTTGGTTCTCCAATGGATGGTAGCCTTGTCATTATGGAAGGTAGTTCGTTGTTGATATTTTGTTACTCCAATGTTTGGTATCCTTGTCATTATGGAAGGAAGTTTGTTATTGAGATTTTGTTTCTCAAATGGATGGTAGCCTTTTCATTATGGATGGTAGTTCGTTGTTGAGATTTTGTTACTCCAATGGATGGTATCCTTGTCATTATGGAAGGTTGTTCATTGTTGAGATTTTGTTACTCCAATAGATGGTAGCCTTGTCATTATGTAAGGTAGTTCTTTGTTGAAATTCTGTTACTCCAATGGATGGTAGCCTTGTCATTATAGAAGGTAGTTCGTTGTTGATATTTTTTTACTCCAATGGATGGTAGATATTTCATTATGGAAGGTAGTTTGTTGTTGAGATTTTGTTACTCTAATGGATGGTATCCTTGTCATTACAGAAGGTAGTTCGCTATTGATATTTTGTTACTCCAATGGATGGTAGCCTTGTCATTATGGATGGTAGTTCGTTGTTGAGATTTTGTTACTCCAATGGATGGTAGCCTTGTCATTATGGAAGGTAGTTCATTGATGAGATTTTATTACTCCAATGGATGGTAGCCTTGTCATTATGGAAGGTAGTTCGTTGTTGATATTTTGTTACTCTAATGGATGGTATCCTTGTCATTATGGAAGGTAGTTCATTGTTGAGATTTTGTTTCTCCAATGGATGGTAGCCTTGTCATTATGGAAGGTAGTTCGTTGTTGAGATTTTGTTACTCCAATGGATGGTAGCCTTGTCATTATGGAAGGTAGTTCGTTGTTGAGATTTTGATACTCCAGTGGATGGTAGCCTTTTCATTATGAAATGTAGTTCTTTGTTGAGATTTTGTTACTCCAATGGATGGTAGCGTTGTCATTATGAAAGGTAGTTCGTTGTTGAGATTTTGTTACTCCAATGGATGGTAGCCTTGTCATTATGGAAGGTAGTTCATTGATGATATTTTATTACTCCAATGGATGGTAGCCTTGTAATTATGGAAGGTAGTTCGTTGTTGAGATTTTGTTTCTCCAATGGATGGTAGCCTTGTCATTATGGAAGGTAGTTCGTTGTTGAGATTTTGTTACTCCAATGGACGGTAGCCTTGTCATTATGGAAGGTAGTTCGTTGATGAGATTTTGTTACTCCAATGGATGGTAGCCTTTTCATTATGAAATGTAGTTCTTTGTTGAGATTTTGTTACTCCAATGGATGGTAGCGTTGTCATTTTGAAAGGTAGTTGGTTGTTGAGATTTTGTTACTCCAATGGATGGTAGCCTTGTAATTATGGAAGGTAGTTCGTTGTTAAGATTTTGTTACTCCAATGGATGGTATCCTTGTCATTATGGAAGGTAGTTTGTTGTCGATATTTTGTTACTCTAATGGATGGTATCCTTGTCATTATGGAAGGTAGTTCATTGTTGAGATTTTTTTACTCCAGTGGATGATAGCCTTGTCATTATGGAAGGTAGTTCTTTGTTGAGATTTTGTTACTCTAATGGATGGTATCCTTTCCATTACATAATGTAGTTCGTTGTTGAGATTTTGTTACTCCAATGGATGGTAGCCTTGTAATTTTGGAAGGTAGTTCGTGTTGTGATTTTGTTACTCTAATGGATGGTATCCTTGTCATTACGAAAGTTAGTTCATTGTTGAGATTTTATTACTCCAATGGATGGTAGCCTTGTCATTATGGAAGGTAGTTCATTGTTGAGATTTTGTATACCAATGGATGGTAGCCTTGTCATTATGTAAGGTAGTGCTTTGTTGAAATTTTGATACTCCAATGGATGGTAGCCTTGTCATTATTAAAGATAGTTTGTTGTTGAGATTTTGTTACTCTAATGGATGGTAGCCTTGTCATTATGGAAGGTAGTTCGTTGTTGAGATTTTGTTACTCTAATGGATGGAATCCTTTTCATTACGGAAGGTAGTTCTTTGTTTAGATTTTGTTTCTCCAATGGATGGTAGCCTTGTTATTATGGAAGGTAGTTCATCGTTGAGATTTTGTTACTCTAATAGAAGGTACCCTTTTCATTATGCAAGGTAGTTCGTTGTTGATATTTTGTTTCTTTAATGAATGGTATCCTTGTCATTACGGAAGGTATTTCGTTGTTGAGATTTTGTTACTCCAATGGATGGTAGCCTTGTCATTATCGAAGGTAGTTCATTGTTGATATTTTGTTACTCCAATGGATGGTAGCCTTATCATTATGGAAAGTAGTTCTTTATTGAGATTTTGTTTCTCCAATGGATGGTAGCCTTGTCATTATGGAAGGTAGTTCGTTGTTGAGATTTTGTTACTCTAATGGATGGTATCCTTCTCATTATGGAAGGTAGTTCATTGTTGAGATTTTGGTTCTCCAATGGATGGTAGCCTTGTCATTATGGAAGGTAGTTCGTTGTTGATATTTTGTTACTCCAATGTTTGGTATCCTTGTCATTATGGAAGGAAGTTTGTTATTGAGATTTTGTTTCTCAAATGGATGGTAGCCTTTTCATTATGGATGGTAGTTCGTTGTTGAGATTTTGTTACTCCAATGGATGGTAGCCTTGTCATTATGGAAGGTTGTTCATTGTTGAGATTTTGTTACTCCAATAGATGGTAGCCTTGTCATTATGTAAGGTAGTTCTTTGTTGAAATTCTGTTACTCCAATGGATGGTAGCCTTGTCATTATAGAAGGTAGTTCGTTGTTGATATTTTTTTACTCCAATGGATGGTAGATATTTCATTATGGAAGGTAGTTTGTTGTTGAGATTTTGTTACTCTAATGGATGGTATCCTTGTCATTACAGAAGGTAGTTCGCTATTGATATTTTGTTACTCCAATGGATGGTAGCCTTGTCATTATGGATGGTAGTTCGTTGTTGAGATTTTGTTACTCCAATGGATGGTAGCCTTGTCATTATGGAAGGTAGTTCATTGATGAGATTTTATTACTCCAATGGATGGTAGCCTTGTCATTATGGAAGGTAGTTCGTTGTTGATATTTTGTTACTCTAATGGATGGTATCCTTGTCATTATGGAAGGTAGTTCATTGTTGAGATTTTGTTTCTCCAATGGATGGTAGCCTTGTCATTATGGAAGGTAGTTCGTTGTTGATATTTTGTTACTCCAATGGATGGTAGCCTTGTCATTATGGAAGGTAGTTCGTTGTTGAGATTTTGATACTCCAGTGGATGGTAGCCTTTTCATTATGAAATGTAGTTCTTTGTTGAGATTTTGTTACTCCAATGGATGGTAGCATTGTCATTATGAAAGGTAGTTCGTTGTTGAGATTTTGTTACTCCAATGGATGGTAGCCTTGTCATTATGGAAGGTAGTTCATTGATGATATTTTATTACTCCAATGGATGGTAGCCTTGTAATTATGGAAGGTAGTTCGTTGTTGAGATTTTGTTTCTCCAATGGATGGTAGCCTTGTCATTATGGAAGGTAGTTCGTTGTTGAGATTTTGTTACTCCAATGGATGGTAGCCTTGTAATTATGGAAGGTAGTTCGTTGTTAAGATTTTTTTACTCCAATGGATGGTATCCTTGTCATTATGGAAGGTAGTTTGTTGTCGATATTTTGTTACTCTAATGGATGGTATCCTTGTCATTATGGAAGGTAGTTCATTGTTGAGATTTTTTTACTCCAGTGGATGATAGCCTTGTCATTATGGAGGGTAGTTCTTTGTTGAGATTTTGTTACTCTAATGGATGGTATCCTTTCCATTACATAATGTAGTTCGTTGTTGAGATTTTGTTACTCCAATGGATGGTAGCCTTGTAATTTTGGAAGGTAGTTCGTGTTGTGATTTTGTTACTCTAATGGATGGTATCCTTGTCATTACGAAAGTTAGTTAATTGTTGAGATTTTATTACTCCAATGGATGGTAGCCTTGTCATTATGGAAGGTAGTTCATTGTTGAGATTTTGTATACCAATGGATGGTAGCCTTGTCATTATGTAAGGTAGTGCTTTGTTGAAATTTTGATACTCCAATGGATGGTAGCCTTGTCATTATTAAAGATAGTTTGTTGTTGAGATTTTGTTACTCTAATGGATGGTAGCCTTGTCATTATGGAAGGTAGTTCGTTGTTGAGATTTTGTTACTCTAATGGATGGAATCCTTTTCATTACGGAAGGTAGTTTTTTGTTTAGATTTTGTTTCTCCAATGGATGGTAGCCTTGTTATTATGGAAGGTAGTTCATCGTTGAGATTTTGTTACTCTAATAGAAGGTACCCTTTTCATTATGCAAGGTAGTTCGTTGTTGATATTTTGTTTCTTTAATGAATGGTATCCTTGTCATTACGGAAGGTATTTCGTTGTTGAGATTTTGTTACTCCAATGAATGGTAGCCTAGTCATTATCGAAGGTAGTTCATTGTTGATATTTTCTTACTCCAATGGATGGTAGCCTTATCATTATGGAAAGTAGTTCTTTGTTGAGATTTTGTTTCTCCAATGGATGGTAGCCTTGTCATTATGGAAGGTAGTTCGTTGTTGAGATTTTGTTACTCTAATGGATGGTATCCTTCTCATTATGGAAGGTAGTTCATTGTTGAGATTTTGGTTCTCCAATGGATGGTAGCCTTGTCATTATGGAAGGTAGTTCGTTGTTGATATTTTGTTACTCCAATGTTTGGTATCCTTGTCATTATGGAAGGAAGTTTGTTATTGAGATTTTGTTTCTCAAATGGATGGTAGCCTTTTCATTATGGATGGTAGTTCGTTGTTGAGATTTTGTTACTCCAATGGATGGTAGCCTTGTCATTGGGGAAGGTAGTTCATTGTTGAGATTTTGTTACTCCAATAGATGGTAGCCTTGTCATTATGTAAGGTAGTTCTTTGTTGAAATTCTGTTACTCCAATGGATGGTAGCCTTGTCATTATGGAAGGTAGTTCGTTGTTGATATTTTTTTACTCCAATGGATGGTAGATATTTCATTATGGAAGGTAGTTTGTTGTTGAGATTTTGTTACTCTAATGGATGGTATCCTTGTCATTACAGAAGGTAGTTCGCTATTGATATTTTGTTACTCCAATGGATGGTAGCCTTGTCATTATGGATGGTAGTTCGTTGTTGAGATTTTGTTACTCAAATGGATGGTAGCCTTGTCATTATGGAAGGTAGTTCATTGATGAGATTTTATTACTCCAATGGATGGTAGCCTTGTCATTATGGAAGGTATTTCGTTGTTGAGATTTTGTTACTCCAATGGATGGTAGCCTTGTCATTATGGAAGGTAGTTCGTTGTTGAGATTTTGATACTACAGTGGATGGTAGCCTTTTCATTATAAAATGTAGTTCTTTGTTGAGATTTTGTTACTCCAATGGATGGTAGCGTTGTCATTATGAAAGGTAGTTCGTTGTTGAGATTTTGTTACTCCAATGGATGGTAGCCTTGTCATTATGGAAGGTAGTTCATTGATGATATTTTATTACTCCAATGGATGGTAGCCTTGTAATTATGGAAGGTAGTTCGTTGTTGAGATTTTGTTACTCCAATGGATGGTATCCTTGTCATTGTGGAAGGTAGTTCGTTGTCGATATTTTGTTACTCTAATGGATGGTATCCTTGTCATTATGGAAGGTAGTTCATTGTTGAGATTTTTCTACTCCAATGGATGGTAGCCTTGTCATTATGGAAGGTAGTTCATTGTTGAGATTTTGTTACTCTAATGGACGGTATCCTTTCCATTACATAATGTAGTTCGTCGTTGAGATTTTGTTACTCCAATGGATGGTAGCCTTGTAATTTTGGAAGGTAGTTCATTGTTGTGATTTTGTTACTCTAATGGATGGTGTCCTTGTCATTACGAAAGGTAGTTCATTGTTGAGATTTTATTACTCCAATGGATGGTAGCCTTGTCTTATGGAAGGTAGTTCAATGTTGAGATTTTATTACTCCAATGGATGGTAGCCTTGTCATTATGTAAGGTAATTCTTTGTTGAAATTTTGTTACTCCAATGGATGGTAGCCTTGTCATTATGAAAGGTAGTTTGTTGTTGAGAATTTGTTACTCTAATGGATGGTAGCCTTGTCATTATGGAAGGTAGTTCGTTGTTGAGATTTTGTTACTCTAATGGATGGAATCCTTTTCATTACGGAAGGTAGTTCTTTGTTTAGATTTTGTTTCCCCAATGGATGGTAGCCTTGTTATTATGGAAGGTAGTTCATCGTTGAGATTTTGTTACTATAATAGAAGGTACCCTTTTCATTATGCAAGGTAGTTCGTTGTTGATATTTTGTTTCTTTAATGAATGGTATCCTTGTCATTACGGAAGGTATTTCGTTGTTGAGATTTTGTTACTCCACTGGATGGTAGCCTTGTCATTATGGAAAGTAGTTATTTATTGAGATTTTGTTTCTCCAATGGATGGTAGCCTTGTCATTATGGAAGGTAGTTCGCTGTTGAGATTTTGTTACTCTAATGGATGGTATCCTTGTCATTATGGAAGGTAGTTCATTGGTAAGATTTTGTTTCTCCAATGGATGGTAGCCTTGTCATTATGGAAGGTAGTTCGTTGTTGATATTTTGTTACTCCAATGTTTGGTATCCTTGTCATTATGGAAGGAAGTTTGTTATTGAGATTTTGTTTCTCCAATGGATGGTAGCCTTGTCATTATGGATGGTAGTTCGTTTTTGAGATTTTGTTACTCCAAAGGATGGTAGCCTTGTCATTATGGAAGGTAGTTCGTTGTTGAGATTTAGTTACTCGAATAGATGGTAGCCTTTTCATTATGTAAGGTAATTCTTTGTTGAAATTCTGTTACTCCAATGGATGGTAGCCTTGTCATTATGGAAGGTAGTTCGTTGTTGAGATTTTTTTACTCCAATGGATGGTAGACTTTTCATTATGGAAGGTAGTTTGTTGTTGAGATTTTGTTACTCTAATGGATGGTATCCTTGTCATTACAGAAGGTAGTTCGCTATTGATATTTTGTTACTCCAATGGATGGTAGCCTTGTCATTATGGAAGTTAGATCGTTGTTGATATTTTGTTACTCCAATGGATGGTAGCCTTGTCATTATGGAATGTAGTTATTTGTTGAGATTTTGTTTCTCCAATGGATGGTAGCCTTGTCATTATGGAAGGTAGTTCATTGTTGAGATTTTGTTTCTCCAATGGATGGTAGCCTTGTCATTATCGAAGGTAGTTCGTTGTTTAGATTTTGTTACTCGAATGGATGGTAGCCTTGTCATTATGGAATCTAGTTCATTGTTGAGATTTTGTTTCTCCAATGGATGGTAGCCTTGTCATTATGGAAGGTAGTTCGTTGTTGATATTTTGTTACTCCAATGTTTGGTATCCTTGTCATTATGGAAGGAAGTTTGTTATTGAGATTTTATTTCTCCAATGGATGGTAGCCTTTTCATTATGGATGGTAGTTCGTTGTTGAGATTTTGTTACTCCAATGGATGGTAGCCTTGTCATTATGGAAGGTAGTTCATTGTTGAGATTTTGTTACTCCAATAGATGGTAGCCTTGTCAATATGTAAGGTAGTTCTTTGTTGAAATTTTGTTACTCCAATGGATGGTAGCCTTGTCATTATGGAAGGTAGTTCGTTGTTGATATTTTTTTACTCCAATGGATGGTAGACTTTTCATTATGGAAGGTAGTTTGTTGTTGAGATTTTGTTACTCTAATGGATGGTATCCTTGTCATTACAGAAGGTAGTTCGCTATTGATATTTTGTTACTCCAATGGATGGTAGCCTTGTCATTATGGATGGTAGTTCGTTGTTGAGATTTTGTTACTCCAATGGATGGTAGCCTTGTCATTATGGAAGGTAGTTCATTGATGAGATTTTATTACTCCAATGGATGGTAGCCTTGTCATTATGGAAGGTAGTTTGTTGTTGAGATTTGGTTACTCTAATGGATGGTATCCTTGTCATTATGGAAGGTAGTTCATTGTTGAGATTTTGTTTCTCCAATGGATGGTAGCCTTGTCATTATGGAAGGTAGTTCGTTGTTGAGATTTTGTTACTCCAATGGACGGTAGCCTTTTCATTATGGAAGGTAGTTCGTTGATGAGATTTTGTTACTCCAATGGATGGTAGCCTTTTCATTATGAAATGTAGGTCTTTGTTGAGATTTTGTTACTCCAATGGATGGTAGCGTTGTCATTGTGAAAGGTAGTTCGTTGTTGAGATTTTGTTACTCCAATGGATGGTAGCCTTGTAATTATGGAAGGTAGTTCGTTGTTAAGATTTTGTTACTCCAATGGATGGTATCCTTGTCATTATGGAAGGTAGTTTGTTGTCGATATTTTGTTACTCCAATGGATGGTATCCTTGTCATTATGGAAGGTAGTTCATTGTTGAGATTTTTTTACTCCAGTGGATGATAGCCTTGTCATTATGGAAGGTAGTTCTTTGTTGAGATTTTGTTACTCTAATGGATGGTATCCTTTCCATTACATAATGTAGTTCGTTGTTGAGATTTTGTTACTCCAATGGATGGTAGCCTTGTAATTTTGGAAGGTAGCTCGTGTTGTGATTTTGTTACTCTAATGGATGGTATCCTTGTCATTACGAAAGTTAGTTCGTTGTTGAGATTTTATTACTCCATTGGATGGTAGCCTTGTCATTATGGAAGGTAGTTCATTGTTGAGATTTTGTATACCAATGGATGGTAGCCTTGTCATTATGTAAGGTAGTGCTTTGTTGAAATTTTGATACTCCAATGGATGGTAGCCTTGTCATTATTAAAGATAGTTTGTTGTTGAGATTTTGTTACTCTAATGGATGGTAGCCTTGTCATTATGGAAGGTAGTTCGTTGTTGAGATTTTGTTACTCTAATGGATGGAATCCTTTTCATTACGGAAGGTAGTTCTTTGTTTAGATTTTATTTCTCCAATGGATGGTAGCCTTGTTATTATGGAAGGTAGTTCATCGTTGAGATTTTGTTACTCTAATAGAAGGTACCCTTTTCATTATGCAAGGTAGTTCGTTGTTGATATTTTGTTTCTTTAATGAATGGTATCCTTGTCATTACGGAAGGTATTTCGTTGTTGAGATTTTGTTACTCCAATGGATGGTAGCCTTGTCATTATCGAAGGTAGTTCATTGTTGATATTTTGTTACTCCAATGGATGGTAGCCTTGTCATTATGGAAAGTAGTTCTTTGTTGAGATTTTTTTTCTCCAATGGATGGTAGCCTTGTCATTATGGAAGGTAGTTCGTTGTTGAGATTTTGTTACTCTAATGGATGGTATCCTTGTCATTATGGAAGGTAGTTCATTGTTGAGATTTTGGGTCTCCAATGGATGGTAGCCTTGTCATTATGGAAGGTAGTTCGTTGTTGATATTTTGTTACTCCAATGTTTGGTATCCTTGTCATTATGGAAGGAAGTTTGTTATTGAGATTTTGTTTCTCCAATGGATGGTAGCCTTTTCATTATGGAATGTAGTTCGCTATTGATATTTTGTTACTCCAATTGATGGTAGCCTTGTCATTATGGATGGTAGTTCGTTGTTGAGATTTTGTTACTCCAATGGATGGTAGCCTTGTCATTATGGAAGGTAGTTCATTGATGAGATTTTATTACTCCAATGGATGGTAGCCTTGTCATTATGGAAGGTAGTTCGTTGTTGATATTTTGTTACTCTAATGGATGGTATCCTTGTCATTATGGAAGGTAGTTCATTGTTGAGATTTTGTTTCTCCAATGGATGGTAGCCTTGTCATTATGGAAGGTAGTTCGTTGTTGAGATTTTGTTACTCCAATGGATGGTAGCCTTGTCATTATGGAAGGTAGTTTGTTGTTGAGATTTTGATACTCCAATGGATGATACCCTTTTCATTATGAAATGTAGTTCTTTGTTGAGATTTTGTTACTCCAATGGATGGTAGCGTTTTCATTATGAAAGGTAGTTTGTTGTTGAGATTTTGTTACTCCAATGGATGGTAGCCTTGTCATTATGGAAGGTAGTTCATTGATGAGATTTTATTACTCCAATGGATGGTAGCCTTGTAATTATGGAAGGTAGTTCGTTGTTGAGATTTTGTTACTCCAATGGAAGGTATCCTTGTCATTATGGAAGGTAGTTCGTTGTCGATATTTTGTTACTCTAATGGATGGTATCCTTGTCATTATGGAAGGTAGTTCATTGTTGAGATTTTTTTACTCCAATGGATAGTAGCCTTATCATTATGGAAGGTAGTTCATTGTTGAGATTTTGTTACTCTAATGGACGGTATCCTTTCCATTACATAATGTAGTTCGTCGTTGAGATTTTGTTACTCCAATGGATGGTAGCCTTGTAATTTTTGAAGGTAGTTCATTGTTGTGATTTTGTTACTCTAATGGATGGTATCCTGTCATTACGAAAGGTAGTTCACTATTGATATTTTATTACTCCAATGGATGGTAGCCTTGTCTTATGGAAGGTAGTTCATTGTTGAGATTTTGTATCCCAATGGATGGTAGCCTTGTCATTATGTAAGGTAGTTCTTTGTTGAAATTTTTTTACTCCAATGGATGGTAGCCTTGTCATTATGAAAGGTAGTTTGTTGTTGAGATTTTGTTACTCTAATGGATGGTAGCCTTTTCATTATGGAAGGTAGTTCGTTGTTGAGAATTTGTTACTCTAATGGATGGAATCCTTTTCATTACGGAAGGTAGTTCTTTGTTTAGATTTTGTTTCTCCAATGGATGGTAGCCTTGTTATTATGGAAGGTAGTTCATCGTTGAGATTTTGTTACTATAATAGAAGGTACCCTTTTCATTATGCAAGGTAGTTCGTTGTTGATATTTTGTTTCTTTAATGAATGGTATCCTTGTCATTACGGAAGGTATTTCGTTGTTGAGATTTTATTACTCCACTGGATGGTAGCCTTGTCATTATGGAAAGTAGTTATTTGTTGAGATTTTGTTTCTCCAATGGATGGTAGCCTTGTCATTATGGAAGGTAGTTCGTTGTTGAGATTTTGTTACTCTAATGGATGGTATCCTTGTCATTATGGAAGGTAGTTCATTGTTAAGATTTTGTTTCTCTAATGGATGGTATCCTTGTCATTATGGAAGGTAGTTCGTTGTGGATATTTTGTTACTCCAATGTTTGGTATCCTTGTCATTATGGAAGGAAGTTTATTATTGAGATTTTGTTTCTCCAATGGATGGTAGCCTTGTCATTATGGATGGTAGTTTGTTGTTGAGATTTTGTTACTCCAATGGATGGTAGCCTTGTCATTATGGAAGGTAGTTCATTGTTGAGATTTTGTTACTCCAATAGATGGTAGCCTTGTCATTATGTAAGGTAGTTCTTTGTTGAAATTCTGTTACTCCAATGGATGGTAGCCTTGTCATTATGGAAGGTATTTCATTGTTGAGATTTGTTTACTCCAATGGATGGTAGACTTTTCATTATGGAAGGTAGTTTGTTGTTGAGATTTTGTTACTCTAATGGATGGTATCCTTGTAATTACAGAAGGTAGTTCGCTATTGATATTTTGTTACTCCAATGGATGGTAGCCTTGTAATTATGGAAGTTAGTTCGTTGTTGATATTTTGTTACTCCAATGGATGGTAGCCTTGTCATTATGGAATGTAGTTATTTGTTGAGATTTTGTATCTCCAATGGATGGTAGCCTTGTCATTATGGAAGGTAGTTCATTGTTGAGATTTTGTTTCTCCAATGGATGGTAGCCTTGTCATTATCGAAGGTAGTTCGTTGTTTAGATTTTGTTACTCGAATGGATGGTAGCCTTGTCATTACCGAAGGTAGTTCGTTGTTGAGATTTCTGTTACTCTAATGGATGGTATCCTTGTCATTATGGAAGGTAGTTCATTGTTGAGATTTTGTTTCTCCAATGGATGGTAGCCTTGTTATTATGGAAGGTAGTTCATCGTTGAGATTTTGTTACTATAATAGAAGGTACCCTTTTCATTATGCAAGGTAGTTCGTTGTTGATATTTTGTTTCTTTAATGAATGGTATCCTTGTCATTACGGAAGGTATTTCGTTGTTGAGATTTTATTACTCCACTGGATGGTAGCCTTGTCATTATGGAAAGTAGTTATTTGTTGAGATTTTGTTTCTCCAATGGATGGTAGCCTTGTCATTATGGAAGGTAGTTCGTTGTTGAGATTTTGTTACTCTAATGGATGGTATCCTTGTCATTATGGAAGGTAGTTCATTGTTAAGATTTTGTTTCTCCAATGGATGGTATCCTTGTCATTATGGAAGGTAGTTCATTGTGGATATTTTGTTACTCCAATGTTTGGTATCCTTGTCATTATGGAAGGAAGTTTGTTATTGAGATTTTGTTTCTCCAATGGATGGTAGCCTTGTCATTATGGATGGTAGTTTGTTGTTGAGATTTTGTTACTCCAATGGATGGTAGCCTTGTCATTATGGAAGGTAGTTCATTGTTGAGATTTTGTTACTCCAATAGATGGTAGCCTTGTCATTATGTAAGGTAGTTCTTTGTTGAAATTCTGTTACTCCAATGGATGGTAGCCTTGTCATTATGGAAGGTAGTTCGTTGTTGAGATTTGTTTACTCCAATGGATGGTAGACTTTTCATTATGGAAGGTAGTTTGTTGTTGAGATTTTGTTACTCTAATGGATGGTATCCTTGTCATTACAGAAGGTAGTTCGCTATTGATATTTTGTTATTCCAATGGATGGTAGCCTTGTCATTATGGAAGTTAGTTCGTTGTTGATATTTTGTTACTCCAATGGATGGTAGCCTTGTCATTATGGAATGTAGTTATTTGTTGAGATTTTGTATCTCCAATGGATGGTAGCCTTGTCATTATGGAAGGTAGTTCATTGTTGAGATTTTGTTTCTCCAATGGATGGTAGCCTTGTCATTATCGAAGGTAGTTCGTTGTTTAGATTTTGTTACTCGAATGGATGGTAGTCTTGTCATTACGGAAGGTAGTTCGTTGTTGAGATTTCTGTTACTCTAATGGATGGTATCCTTGTCATTATGGAAGGTAGTTCATTGTTGAGATTTTGTTTCTCCAATGGATGGTAGCCTTGTTATTATGGAAGGTAGTTCATCGTTGAGATTTTGTTACTATAATAGAAGGTACCCTTTTCATTATGCAAGGTAGTTCGTTGTTGATATTTTGTTTCTTTAATGAATGGTATCCTTGTCATTACGGAAGGTATTTCGTTGTTGAGATTTTATTACTCCACTGAATGGTAGCCTTGTCATTATGGAAAGTAGTTATTTGTTGAGATTTTGTTTCTCCATTGGATGGTAGCCTTGTCATTATGGAAGGTAGTTCGTTGTTGAGATTTTGTTACTCTAATGGATGGTA
The DNA here is from genome assembly GCA_948472305.1 of Vicia faba. Lineage (NCBI taxonomy): Eukaryota > Viridiplantae > Streptophyta > Magnoliopsida > Fabales > Fabaceae > Vicia > Vicia faba. The sequence goes on from OX451739.1 coordinate 562,609,263, forward strand.
TCCTTGTCATTATGGAAGGTAGTTCATTGTTAAGATTTTGTTTCTCCAATGGATGGTATCCTTGTCATTATGGAAGGTAGTTCGTTGTGGATATTTTGTTACTCCAATGTTTGGTATCCTTGTCATTATGGAAGGAAGTTTGTTATTGAGATTTTGTTTCTCCAATGGATGGTAGCCTTGTCATTATGGATGGTAGTTTGTTGTTGAGATTTTGTTACTCAAATGGATGGTAGCCTTGTCATTATGGAAGGTAGTTCATTGTTGAGATTTTGTTACTCCAATAGATGGCAGCCTTGTCATTATGTAAGGTAGTTCTTTGTTGAAATTCTGTTACTCCAATGGATGGTAGCCTTGTCATTATGGAAGGTAGTTCGTTGTTGAGATTTGTTTATTCCAATGGATGGTAGACTTTTCATTATGGAAGGTAGTTTGTTGTTGAGATTTTGTTACTCTAATGGATGGTATCCTTGTCATTACAGAAGGTAGTTCGCTATTGATATTTTGTTACTCCAATGGATGGTAGCCTTGTCATTATGGAAGTTAGTTCGTTGTTGATATTTTGTTACTCCAATGGATGGTAGCCTTGTCATTATGGAATGTAGTTATTTGTTGAGATTTTGTTTCTCCAATGGATGGTAGCCTTGTCATTATCGAAGGTAGTTCGTTGTTTAGATTTTGTTACTCGAATGGATGGTAGCCTTGTCATTACGGAAGGTAGTTCGTTGTTGAGATTTCTGTTACTCTAATGGATGGTATCCTTGTCATTATGGAAGGTAGTTCATTGTTGAGATTTTGTTTCTCCAATGGATGGTAGCCTTGTCATTATGTAAGGTAGTTCGTTGTTGATATTTTGTTACTCCAATGTTTGGTATCCTTGTCATTATGGAAGGAAGTTTGTTATTGAGATTTTGTTTCTCCAATGGATGGTAGCCTTGTCATTATGGATGGTAGTTTGTTGTTGAGATTTTGTTACTCCAATGGATGGTAGCCTTGTCACTATAGAACGTAGTTCATTGTTGAGATTTTGTTACTCCAATAGATGGTAGCCTTGTCATTATGTAAGGTAGTTCTTTGTTGAAATTCTGTTACTCCAATGGATGGTAGCCTTGTCATTATGGAAGGTAGTTCGTTGTTGAGATTTTTTTACTCCAATGGATGGTAGACTTTTCATTATGGAAGGTAGTTTGTTGTTGAGATTTTGTTACTCTAATGGATGGTATCCTTGTCATTACAGAAGGTAGTTCGCTATTGATATTTTGTTATTCCAATGGATGGTAGCCTTGTCATTATGGAAAGTAGTTCGTTGTTGATATTTTGTTACTCCAATGGATGGTAGCCTTGTCATTATGGAATGTAGTTCTTTGTTGAGATTTTGTTTCTCCAATGGATGGTAGCCTTGTCATTATGGAAGGTAGTTCATTGTTGAGATTTTGTTTCTCCAATGGATGGTAGCCTTGTCATTATCGAAGGTAGTTCGTTGTTTAGATTTTGTTACTCCAATGGATGGTAGCCTTGTCATTACAAAAGGTAGTTCGTTGTTGACATTTTGTTACTCCAATGGATGGTAGCCTTGTTATTATGGAAGGTAGTTCATTATTGATATTTTGTTACTCCAATAGATGGTAGCCTTGTCATTATGCAAAGAAATTCGTTGTTGATATTTTGTTACTTTAATGGATGGTAGCCTTGTCTTTATGAAAGGTAGTTCGTTGTTGAGATTTTGTTACTCTAATGGATGTTATCCTTTTCATAACTGAAAGTAGTTCGTTCTATAGATTTTGATACTCCAATGGATGTTAGTTTTGTCATTATGGAAGGTAATTCATTGTTGTCATTTTGTTACTCCAATGGATGGTAGCCTTGTCATTATGGAAGGTAGTTCGTTGTTGATATTTTGTTACTCTAATTGATGGAATCCTTGTCATTACGGAAGGTAGCTCTTTGGTGAGATTTTGTTTCTCCAATGGATGGTAGCCTTGTCTTTATGTAAGGTAGTTCATTGTTGAGATTTTGTTACTCAAATGGATGGTAGCCTTGTCATTATGGAAGGTAGTTCATTGTTGAGATTTTGTTACTCCAATGGATGGTAGACTTGTCATTACGGAAGGTAGTTCGTTTTTGAGATTTTGTTACTCCAATGGATGGTAGCCTTGTCATTATGGATGGTAGTTCATTGTTGAGATTTTGTTAATACATTTGATGGTACCCTTTTCATTACTGAAAGTAGTTCGTTGTTGAGATTTTATTACTCTAATGGATGGTAGCCTTGTCATTATTGAAGGTAGTTCATTTTTGACATTTTGTTACTCCAATGGATGTAGCCTTGTCATTATGGAAGGTAGTTCGATATTGATAATATTTTACTCTAATGGATGGAATCCTTTTCATTAAGGAAGGTAGTTCTTTGTTGAGATTTTGTTTCTCCAATGGATGGTAGCCTTGTCATTATGGAAGGTAGTTCGTTGTTGAGATTTTGTTACTAAAATCGATGGTAGCCTTGTCATTATAGAAGGTAGTTCATTGTTGAGATTTTGTTACTCCAATGGATGGTAGCCTTGTAATTATCGAAGGTAGTTTATTGTTGAGATTTTGTTACTTCAATGGATGGTAGACTTGTCATTATGCTAGGTAGTTCGTTGTTGAGATTTTGTTACTATAATGGATGTTATCCTCGTCATTACTGAAAGTAGTTCGTTGTTGAGATTTTGTTACTCTAATGGATGGTAGCCTTGTCATTATGGAAGGTAGTTCGTTCTTGATATTTTGTTACTCTAATGGATGGAATCCATGAAATTATGGAAGGTAGTTCTTTGTTGAGATTTTGTTACTCAAATGTATGGTAGCCTTGTCATTATGGAAGGTAGTTCATTGTTGAGATTTTGTTACTCTAATTGATGGTTTCCTTGTCATTACGGAAGGTAGTTCGTTGTTGAGATTTTGTTTCTCCAATGGATGGTAGCCTTGTCATTATGGAAGGTAGTTCATTGTTGAGATTTTGTTACTCCAATGGTTGGTAGCCTTGTCATTATGGAAGGTAGTTCGTTGTTGAGATTTTGTTACTCCAATGGATGGTAGACTTGTCATTATGGAAGGTAGTTCATTGTTGAGATTTTGTTTCTCCAATGGATCGTAGCCATTTCATTACCAAAAGTAGTTCGTTGTTGAGATTTTGTTACTCTAATTTATGGTAGCCTTGTTATTATGGAAGGTAGTTCATTGTTGACATTTTGTTACTCCAATGTATGGTAGCCTTGTCATTATGAAAGGTAGTTTGTTATTGATATTTTGTTACTCTAATGGATGGTATCCTTGTCATTATGGAAGGTAGTTCATTGTTGAGATTTTGTTTCTCTAATGGATGGTAGCCTTGTCATTATGGAAGGAAGTTCGTTGTTGATATTTTGTTACTCCAATGGATGGTAGCCTTTTCATTATGGAAGGAAGTTTGTTGTTGCGATTTTGTTACTCCAATGGATGGTAGACTTGTCATTATGGAAGGTAGTTCATTTTTGAGATTTTGTTACTCCAATGGATGGTAGACTTGTCATTATGCAAGGTAGTTCGTTGTTGATATTTTGTTACTCCAATGGATGGTAGCCTTGTCTTTATGGATGATAGTTCGTTGTTGAGATTTTGTTACTATAATGGATGTTATCCTCGTCATTACTGAAAGTAGTTCGTTGTTGAGATTTTGTTACTCTAATGGATGGTAGCCTTTTCATTATGGAAGGTAGTTCATTGTTGTCATTTTGTTACTCCAATGGATGGTAGCCTTGTCATTATGGAAGGTAATTCGTTCTTGATATTTTGTTACTCTAATGGATGGAATCCTTGTCATTATGGAAGGTAGTTCTTTGTTGAGATTTTGTTACTCAAATGGATGGTAGCCTTGTCATTATCGAAGGTAGTTTAATTGTTGAGATTTTGTTACTCTAATTGATGGTTTCCTTGTCAATACGGAAGGTTGTTCGTTGTTGAGATTTTGTTTCTCCAATGGATGGTAGCCTTGTCATTATGGAAGGTAGTTCGTTGTTGAGATTTTGTTACTCCAATGGTTGGTAGCCTTGTCATTATGGATGTTAGTTTGTTGTTGAGATTTTGTTAATCCAATGGATGGTAGACTTTTCATTATGGAAGGTAGATCATTGTTGAGATTTTGTTTCTCCAATGGATCGTAGCCGTTTCATTACCAAAAGTAGTTCGTTGTTGAGATTTTGTTACTCTAATTGATGGTAGCCTTGTTATTATGGAAGGTAGTTCAATGTTGACATTTTGTTTCTCCAATGGATGGTATCCTTGTCATTATGGAAAGTAGTTCGTTGTTGATATTTTGTTACTCCAATGTTTGGTATCCTTGTCATTATGGAAGGAAGTTTGTTATTGAGATTTTGTTTCTCCAATGGATGGTAGCCTTGTCCTTATGGATGGTAGTTCGTTGTTGAGATTTTGTTACTCCAATGGATGGTAGCCTTGTCATTATGGAAGGTAGTTCGATATTGATAATATTTTACTCTAATGGATGGAATCCTTTTCATTAAGGAAGGTAGTTCTTTGTTGAGATTTTGTTTCTCCAATGGATGGTAGCCTTGTCATTATGGAAGGTAGTTCGTTGTTGAGATTTTGTTACTCAAATCGATGGTAGCCTTGTCATTATAGAAGGTAGTTCATTGTTAAGATTTTGTTACTCCAATGGATGGTAGCCTTGTAATTATCGAAGGTAGTTTATTGTTGAGATTTTGTTACTCCAATGGATGGTAGCCTTGTTATTATGGAGAGTAGTTCATTGTTGAGCTTTTGTTACTCAAATGGATGGTAGCCTTGTCATTATGGAAGGTAGTTCATTGTTGAGATTTTGTTACTCCAATGGATGGTAGACTTGTCATTATGCTAGGTAGTTCGTTGTTGAGATTTTGTTACTATAATGGATGTTATCCTCGTCATTACTGAAAGTAGTTCGTTGTTGAGATTTTTTTACTCTAATGGATGGTAGCCTTGTCATTATGGAAGGTAGTTCGTTCTTGATATTTTGTTACTCTAATGGATGGAATCCATGAAATTATGGAAGGTAGTTCTTTGTTGAGATTTTGTTACTCAAATGGATGGTAGCCTTGTCATTATGGAAGGTAGTTCATTGTTGAGATTTTGTTACTCTAATTGATGGTTTCCTTGTCATTACGGAAGGTAGTTCGTTGTTGAGATTTTGTTTCTCCAATGGATGGTAGCCTTGTCATTATGGAAGGTAGTTCATTGTTGAGATTTTGTTACTCCAATGGTTGGTAGCCTTGTCATTATGGAAGGTAGTTCGTTGTTGAGATTTTGTTTCTCTAATGGATGGTAGCCTTGTCATTATGGAAGGAAGTTCGTTGTTGATATTTTGTTACTCTAATGGATCATAGCCATTTCATTACCAAAAGTAGTTCGTTGTTGAGATTTTGTTACTTTAATTGATGGTAGCCTTGTTATTATGGAAGGTAGTTCATTGTTGACATTTTGTTACTCCAATGTATGGTAGCCTTGTCATTATGAAAGGTAGTTTGTTATTGATATTTTGTTACACTAATGGATGGTATCCTTGTCATTATGGAAGGTAGTTCATTGTTGAGATTTTGTTTCTCTAATGGATGGTAGCCTTGTCATTATGGAAGGAAGTTCGTTGTTGATATTTTGTTACTCCAATGGATGGTAGCCTTTTCATTATAGAAGGAAGTTTGTTGTTGCGATTTTGTTACTCCAATGGATGGTAGACTTGTCATTATGCAAGGTAGTTCGTTGTTGATATTTTGTTACTCCAATGGATGGTAGCCTTGTCTTTATGGATGGTAGTTCGTTGTTGAGATTTTGTTACTATAATGGATATTATCCTCGTCATTACTGAAAGTAGTTCGTTGTTGAGATTTTGTTACTCTAATGGATGGTAGCCTTTTCATTATGGAAGGTAGTTCATTGTTGTCATTTTGTTACTCCAATGGATGGTAGCCTTGTCATTATGGAAGGTAATTCGTTCTTGATATTTTGTTACTCTAATGGATGGAATCCTTGTCATTATGGAAGGTAGTTCTTTGTTGAGATTTTGTTACTCAAATGGATGGTAGCCTTGTCATTATCGAAGGTAGTTTAATTGTTGAGATTTTGTTACTCTAATTGATGGTTTCCTTGTCATTACGGAAGGTAGTTCGTTGTTGAGATTTTGTTTCTCCAATGGATGGTAGCCTTGTCATTATGGAAGGTAGTTCGTTGTTGAGATTTTGTTACTCCAATGGTTGGTAGCCTTGTCATTATGGAAGTTAGTTAGTTGTTGAGATTTTGTTAATCCAATGGATGGTAGACTTGTCATTATGGAAGGTAGATCATTGTTGAGATTTTGTTTCTCCAATGGATCGTAGCCGTTTCATTACCAAAAGTAGTTCGTTGTTGAGATTTTGTTACTCTAATTGATGGTAGCCTTGTTATTATGGAAGGTAGTTCAATGTTGACATTTTGTTTCTCCAATGGATGGTATCCTTGTCATTATGGAAGGTAGTTCGTTGTTGATATTTTGTTACTCCAATGTTTGGTATCCTTGTCATTATGGAAGGAAGTTTGTTATTGAGATTTTGTTTCTCCAATGGATGGTAGCCTTGTCCTTATCGATGGTAGTTCGTTGTTGAGAGTTTGTTACTCCAATGGATGGTAGCCTTGTCATTATGTAAGGTAGTTCGTTGTTGAGATTTTGTTACTCCGATGGATGGTAGACTTGTCATTATGGAAGGTATTTCATTGTTGAGATTTTGTTTCTCCAATGGATCGTAGCCGTTTCATTACCAAAAGTAGTTCGTTGTTGAGATTTTTTTACTATAATTGATGGTAGCCTTGTTATTATGGAACGTAGTTCATTGTTGACATTTTGTTACTCCAATGGATGGTAGCCTTGTCATTATGCAAGGTTGTTGGTTACTGATATTTTGTTACTCTAATTGATGGAATCCTTTTCATTACGGAAGGTAGTTCATTATTGATATTTTGTTTCTCCAATGGATCATAGCCGTTTCATTACAAAAAGTAGTTCTTTGTTGAGATTTTGTTACTCTAATTGATGGTAGCCTTGTTATTATGGAAGGTAGTTCATTGTTGAGATTTTGTTACTCCAATGGATGGTAGCCTTGTCATTATGGAAGGTAGTTCGTTATTGATATTTTGTTACTCTAATTGACGGAATCCTTTTCATTACGGAAGGTAGATCATTGTTGAGATTTTGTTTCTCCAAATGGATCGTAGCCGTTTCATTACCAAAAGTAGTTTGTTGTTGAGATTTTGTTACTCTAATTGATGGTAGCCTTGTTATTATGGAAGGTAGTTCATTGTTGAGAATTTGTTACTCCAATGGATGGTAGCCTTGTCATTATAGAAGGTATTTCGTTGTTGAGATTTTGTTACTCTAATGGATGGGAGCCTTGTAATTATGGAAGGTAGTTTATTGTTGAGATTTTTTTACTCCAATAGATGGTAGCCTTGTCATTATGCAAAGTAATTCGTTGTTGATATTTTGTTACTTTAATGGATGGTAGCCTTGTCTTTATGAAAGGTAGTTCGTTGTTGAGATTTTGTTACTCTAATGGATATTATCCTTTTCATTACTGAAAGTAGTTCGTTCTATAGATTTTGTTACTCTAATGGATGGTAGCCTTGTCATTATGGAAGGTAGCTCATTGTTGTCATTTTGTTACTCCAATGGATGGTAGCCTTGTCATTATGGAAGGTAGTTCTTTGTTGATATTTTGTTACTCTAATGGATGGCATCCTTGTCATTACGGAAGGTAGTTCTTTGGTGAGATTTTGTTTCTCCAATGTATGGTAGCCTTGTCTTTATGAAAGGTAGTTTGTTGTTGAGATTTTGTTACTCAAATGGATGGTAGCCTTGTCATTATGGAAGGTAGTTCATTGTTGAGATTTTGTAACTCCAATGGATGGTAGACTAGTCATTACGGAAGGTAGTTCGTTGTTGAGATTTTGTTACTCCAATGGATGGTAGCCTTGTCATTATGGATGGTAGTTCTTTGTTGAGATTTTGTTACTACATTGGATGGTACCCTTTTCATTACCGAAAGTAGTTCGTTGTTGAGATTTTGTTACTCTAATGGATGGTAGCCTTGTCATTATGGAAGGTAGTTCATTGTGGACATTTTGTTACTCCAATGGATGTAGCCTTGTCATTATGGAAGGTAGTTCGATATTGATAATATTTTACACTAATGGATGGAATCCTTTTCATTACGGAAGGTAGTTCTTTATTGAGATTTTGTTTCTCCAATGGATGGTAGCCTTGTCATTATGTAAGGTAGTTCGTTGTTGAGATTTTGTTACTCAAATGGATGGTATCCTTGTCATTATAGAAGGTTGTTCGTTGTTGAGATTTTGTTTCTCCAATGGATCGTAGCCGTTTCATTACCAAAAGTAGTTCGTTGTTGAGATTTTGTTACTCTAATTTATGGTAGCCTTGTTATTATGGAAGGTAGTTCATTGTTGACATTTTGTTACTCCAATGGATGGTAGCCTTGTCATTATGCAAGGTTGTTGGTTACTGATATTTTGTTACTCTAATTGATGGAATCCTTTTCATTACGGAAGGTAGTTCATTATTGATATTTTGTTTCTCCAATGGATCATAGCCGTTTCATTACAAAAAGTAGTTCTTTGTTGAGATTTTGTTACTCTAATTGATGGTAGCCTTGTTATTATGGAAGGTAGTTCATTGTTGAGATTTTGTTACTCCAATGGATGGTAGCCTTGTCATTGTGGAAGGTAGTTCGTTATTGATATTTTGTTACTCTAATTGATGGAATCCTTTTCATTACGGAAGGTAGTTCATTGTTGAGATATTGTTTCTCCAATGGATCGTAGACGTTTCATTACCAAAAGTAGTTCGTTGTTGAGATTTTGTTACTCTAATTGATGGTAGCCTTGTTATTATGGAAGTTAGTTCATGGTTGAGATTTTGTTACTCCAATGGATGGTGGCCTTGTCATTATAGAAGGTAGTTCGTTGTTGAGATTTTGTTACTCTAATTGATGGAATCCTTTTCATTACAGAAGGTAGTTTATTGTTGAGATTTTTTTACTCCTATGGATGGTAGCCTTGTCATTATGGAAGGTAGTTCGTTATTGATATTTTGTTACTCTAATTGATGGAATCCTTTTCATTACGGAAGGTAGTTCATTGTTGAGATTTTGTTTCTCCAATGGATCGTAGCCGTTTCATTACCAAAAGTAGTTCTTTGTTGAGATTTTGTTAATCTAATTGATGGTAGCCTTGTTATTATGGAAGGTAGTTCATGGTTGAGATTTTGTTACTCCAATGGATGGTGGCCTTGTCATTATAGAAGGTAGTTCGTTGTTGAGATTTTGTTACTCTAATTGATGGAATCCTTTTCATTACGGAAGGTAGTTTATTGTTGAGATTTTTTTACTCCTATGGATGGTAGCCTTGTCATTATGGAACGTAGTTCCCTATTTAGATTTTGTTACTCTAATTGATGGTTTCCTTGTCATTACGGAAGGTAGTTCGTTGTTGAGATTTTTTTTCTCCAATGGATGGTAGCCTTGTCATTGTGGAAGGTAGCTCGTTATTGATATTTTGTTACTCCAATGGTTGGTAGCCTTGTCATTATGTAAGGTAGTTCATTGTTGAGATTTTGTTTCTCCGATGGATGGTAGACTTGTCATTATGGAAGGTATTTCATTGTTGAGATTTTGTTACTCTAATTGATGGTAGCCTTGTTATTATGGAAGGTAGTTCATTGTTGAGATTTTGTTACTCCAATGGATGATGGCCTTGTCATTATAGAAGGTAGTTCGTTGTTGAGATTTTGTTACTCTAATGGATGGTAGCCTTGTAATTATGGAAGGTAGTTTATTGTTGAGATTTTTTTACTCCTATGGATGGTAGCCTTGTCATTATGGAATGTAGTTCCTTGTTTAGATTTTGTTACTCTAATTGATGGTTTCCTTGTCATTACGGAAGGTAGTTCGTTGTTGAGATTTTGTTTCTCCAATGGATAGTAGCCTTATCATTATGGAAGGTAGTTCGTTGTTGAGATTTTGTTACTCCAATGGATGGTAGCCTTGTCATTATGTAAGGTAGTTCGTTGTTGAGATTTTGTTACTCCGATGGATGGTAGACTTGTCATTATGGAAGGTATTTCATTGTTGAGATTTTGTTTCTCCAATGGATCGTAGTCGTTTCATTACCAAAAGTAGTTCGTTGTTGAGATTTTTTTACTATAATTGATGGTAGCCTTGTTATTATGGAAGGTAGTTCATTGTTGACATTTTGTTACTCCAATGGATGGTAGCCTTGTCATTATGCAAGGTTGTTGGTTACTGATATTTTGTTACTCTAATTGATGGAATCCTTTTCATTACGGAAGGTAGTTCATTATTGATATTTTGTTTCTCCAATGGATCATAGCCGTTTCATTACAAAAAGTAGTTCTTTGTTGAGATTTTGTTACTCTAATTGATGGTAGCCTTGTTATTATGGAAGGTAGTTCATTGTTGAGATTTTGTTACTCCAATGGATGGTAGCCTTGTCATTATGGAAGGTAGTTCGTTATTGATATTTTGTTACTCTAATTGACGAAATCCTTTTCATTACGGAAGGTAGATCATTGTTGAGATTTTGTTTCTCCAAATGGATCGTAGCCGTTTCATTACCAAAAGTAGTTTGTTGTTGAGATTTTGTTACTCTAATTGATGGTAGCCTTGTTATTATTGAAGGTAGTTCATTGTTGAGATTTTGTTACTCCAATGGATGGTAGCCTTGTCATTATAGAAGGTATTTCGTTGTTGAGATTTTGTTACTCTAATGGATGGGAGCCTTGTAATTACGGAAGGTAGTTTATTGTTGAGATTTTTTTACTCCAATAGATGGTAGCCTTGTCATTATGCAAAGTAATTCGTTGTTGATATTTTGTTACTTTAATGGATGGTAGCCTTGTCTTTATGAAAGGTAGTTCGTTGTTGAGATTTTGTTACTCTAATGGATATTATCCTTTTCATTACTGAAAGTAGTTCGTTCTATAGATTTTGTTACTCTAATGGATGGTAGCCTTGTCATTATGGAAGGTAGTTCATTGTTGTCATTTTGTTACTCCAATGGATGGTAGCCTTGTCATTATGGAAGGTAGTTCTTTGTTGATATTTTGTTACTCTAATGGATGGAATCCTTGTCATTACGGAAGGTAGTTCTTTGGTGAGATTTTGTTTCTCCAATGTATGGTAGCCTTGTCTTTATGGAAGGTAGTTTGTTGTTGAGATTTTGTTACTCAAATGGATGGTAGCCTTGTCATTATGGAAGGTAGTTCATTGTTGAGATTTTGTAACTCCAATGGATGGTAGACTAGTCATTACGAAAGGTAGTTCGTTGTTGAGATTTTGTTACTCCAATGGATGGTAGCCTTGTCATTATGGATGGTAGTTCTTTGTTGAGATTTTGTTACTACATTGGATGGTACCCTTTTCATTACCGAAAGTAGTTCGTTGTTGAGATTTTGTTACTCTAATGGATGGTAGCCTTGTCATTATGGAAGGTAGTTCATTGTGGACATTTTGTTACTCCAATGGATGTAGCCTTGTCATTATGGAAGGTAGTTCGATATTGATAATATTTTACACTAATGGATGGAATCCTTTTCATTACGGAAGGTAGTTCTTTATTGAGATTTTGTTTCTCCAATGGATGGTAGCCTTGTCATTATGTAAGGTAGTTCGTTGTTGAGATTTTGTTACTCAAATGGATGGTATCCTTGTCATTATAGAAGGTTGTTCGTTGTTGAGATTTTGTTTCTCCAATGGATCGTAGCCGTTTCATTACCAAAAGTAGTTCGTTGTTGAGATTTTGTTACTCTAATTTATGGTAGCCTTGTTATTATAGAAGGTAGTTCATTGTTGACATTTTGTTACTCCAATGGATGGTAGCCTTGTCATTATGCAAGGTTGTTGGTTACTGATATTTTGTTACTCTAATTGATGAAATCCTTTTCATTACGGAAGGTAGTTCATTATTGATATTTTGTTTCTCCAATGGATCATAGCCGTTTCATTACAAAAAGTAGTTCTTTGTTGAGATTTTGTTACTCTAATTGATGGTAGCCTTGTTATTATGGAAGGTAGTTCATTGTTGAGATTTTGTTACTCCAATGGATGGTAGCCTTGTCATTATGGAAGGTAGTTCGTTATTGATATTTTGTTACTCTAATTGATGGAATCCTTTTCATTACGGAAGGTAGTTCATTGTTGAGATATTGTTTCTCCAATGGATCGTAGACGTTTCATTACCAAAAGTAGTTCGTTGTTGAGATTTTGTTACTCTAATTGATGGTAGCCTTGTTATTATGGAAGGTAGTTCATGGTTGAGATTTTGTTACTCCAATGGATGGTGGCCTTGTCATTATAGAAGGTAGTTCGTTGTTGAGATTTTGTTACTCTAATTGATGGAATCCTTTTCATTACAGAAGGTACTTTATTGTTGAGATTTTTTTACTCCTATGGATGGTAGCCTTGTCATTATGGAAGGTAGTTCGTTATTGATATTTTGTTACTCTAATTGATGGAATCCTTTTCATTACGGAAGGTAGTTCATTGTTGAGATTTTGTTAATCTAATTGATGGTAGCCTTGTTATTATGGAAGGTAGTTCATGGTTGAGATTTTGTTACTCCAATGGATGGTGGCCTTGTCATTATAGAAGGTAGTTCGTTGTTGAGATTTTGTTACTCTAATTGATGGAATCCTTTTCATTACGGAAGGTAGTTTATTGTTGAGATTTTTTTACTCCTATGGATGGTAGCCTTGTCATTATGGAACGTAGTTCCTTATTTAGATTTTGTTACTCTAATTGATGGTTTCCTTGTCATTACGGAAGGTAGTTCGTTGTTGAGATTTTTTTTCTCCAATGGATGGTAGCCTTGTCATTGTGGAAGGTAGTTCGTTATTGATATTTTGTTACTCCAATGGTTGGTAGCCTTGTAATTATGTAAGGTAGTTCATTGTTGAGATTTTGTTTCTCCGATGGATGGTAGACTTGTCATTATGGAAGGTATTTCATTGTTGAGATTTTGTTACTCTAATTGATGGTAGCCTTGTTATTATGGAAGGTAGTTCATTGTTGAGATTTTGTTACTCCAATGGATGGTGGCCTTGTCATTATAGAAGGTAGTTCGTTGTTGAGATTTTGTTACTCTAATGGATGGTAGCCTTGTAATTATGGAAGGTAGTTTATTGTTGAGATTTTTTTACTCCTATGGATGGTAGCCTTGTCATTATGGAATGTAGTTCCTTGTTTAGATTTTGTTACTCTAATTGATGGTTTCCTTGTCATTACGGAAGGTAGTTCGTTGTTGAGATTTTGTTTCTCCAATGGATGGTAGCCTTATCATTATGGAAGGTAGTTCGTTGTTGAGATTTTGTTACTCCAATGGTTGGTAGCCTTGTCATTATGTAAGGTAGTTCGTTGTTGAGATTTTGTTACTCCGATGGATGGTAGACTTGCCATTATGGAAGGTATTTCATTGTTGAGATTTTGTTTCTCCAATGGATCGTAGCCGTTTCATTACCAAAAGTAGTTCGTTGTTGAGATTTTGTTACTATAATTGATGGTAGCCTTGTTATTATGGAAGGTAGTTCATTGTTGACATTTTGTTACTCCAATGGATGGTAGCCTTGTCATTATGCAAGGTTGTTGGTTACTGATATTTTGTTACTCTAATTGATGGAATCCTTTTCATTACGGAAGGTAGTTCATTATTGATATGTTGTTTCTCCAATGGATCATAGTCGTTTCATTACAAAAAGTAGTTCTTTGTTGAGATTTTGTTACTCTAATTGATGGAATCCTTTTCATTACAGAAGGTAGTTTATTGTTGAGATTTTTTTACTCCTATGGATGGTAGCCTTGTCATTATGGAAGGTAGTTCGTTATTGATATTTTGTTACTCTAATTGATGGAATCCTTTTCATTACGGAAGGTAGTTCATTGTTGAGATTTTGTTTCTCCAATGGATCGTAGCCGTTTCATTACCAAAAGTAGTTCTTTGTTGAGATTTTGTTAATCTAATTGATGGTAGCCTTGTTATTATGGAAGGTAGCTCATTGTTGAGATTTTGTTACTCCAATGGATGTTAGCCTTGTCATAATAGAAGGTATTTCGTTGTTGAGATTTTGTTACTCTAATGGATGGGAGCCTTGTAATTATGGAAGGTAGTTTATTGTTTAGATTTTTTTACTCCAATAGATTGTAGCCTTGTCATTATGCAAAGTAATTCGTTGTTGATATTTTTGTTACTTTAATGGATGGTAGCCTTGTCTTTATGAAAGGTACTTCGTTGTTGAGATTTTGTTACTCTAATGGATATTATCCTTTTCATTACTGAAAGTAGTTCGTTCTATAGATTTTGTTACTCTAATGGATGGTAGCCTTGTCATTATGGAAGGTAGTTCATTGTTGTCATTTTGTTACTCCAATGGATGGTAGCCTTGTCATTATGGAAGGTAGTTCTTTGTTGATATTTTGTTACTCTAATGGATGGAATCCTTGTCATTACGGAAGGTAGTTTTTTGGTGAAATTTTGTTTCTCCAATGTATGGTAGCCTTGTCTTTATGGAAGGTAGTTTGTTGTTGAGATTTTGTTACTCAAATGGATGGTAGGCTTGTCATTATGGAAGGTAGTTCATTGTTGAGATTTTGTAACTCCAATGGATGGTAGACTAGTCATTACGAAAGGTAGTTCGTTGTTGAGATTTTGTTACTCCAATGGATGGTAGCCTTGTCATTATGGATGGTAGTTCTTTGTTGAGATTTTGTTACTACATTGGATGGTACCCTTTTCATTACCGAAAGTAGTTCGTTGTTGAGATTTTGTTACTCTAATGGATGGTAGCCTTGTCATTATGGAAGGTAGTTCATTGTGGACATTTTGTTACTCCAATGGATGTAGCATTGTCATTATGGAAGGTAGTTCGATATTGATAATATTTTACACTAATGGATGAAATCCTTTTCATTACGGAAGGTAGTTCTTTATTGAGATTTTGTTTCTCCAATGGATGGTAGCCTTGTCATTATGTAAGGTAGTTCGTTGTTGAGATTGTGTTACTCAAATGGATGGTATCCTTGTCATTATAGAAGGTTGTTCGTTGTTGAGATTTTGTTTCTCCAATGGATCGTAGCCGTTTCATTACCAAAAGTAGTTCATTGTTGAGATTTTGTTACTCTAATTTATGGTAGCCTTGTTATTATTGAAGGTAGTTCATTGTTGACATTTTGTTACTCCAATGGATGGTAGCCTTGTCATTATGCAAGGTTGTTGGTTACTGATATTTTGTTACTCTAATTGATGGAATCCTTTTCATTACGGAAGGTAGTTCATTATTGATATTTTGTTTCTCCAATGGATCATAGCCGTTTCATTACAAAAAGTAGTTCTTTGTTGAGATTTTGTTACTCTAATTGATGGTAGCCTTGTTATTATGGAAGGTAGTTCATTGTTGAGATTTTGTTACTCCAATGGATGGTAGCCTTGTCATTATGGAAGGTAGTTCGTTATTGATATCTTGTTACTCTAATTGATGGAATCCTTTTCATTACGGAAGGTAGATCATTGTAGAGATTTTGTTTCTCCAAATGGATCGTAGCCGTTTCATTACCAAAAGTAGTTTGTTGTTGAGATTTTGTTACTCTAATTGATGGTAGCCTTGTTATTATGGAAGGTAGTTCATTGTTGAGATTTTGTTACTCCAATGGATGGTAGCCTTGTCATTATAGAAGGTATTTCGTTGTTGAGATTTTGTTACTCTAATGGATGGGAGCCTTGTAATTATGGAAGGTAGTTTATTGTTGAGATTTTTTTACTCCAATAGATGGTAGCCTTATCATTATGCAAAGTAATTCGTTGTTGATATTTTGTTACTTTAATGGATGGTAGCCTTGTCTTTATGAAAGGTAGTTCGTTGTTGAGATTTTGTTACTCTAATGGATATTATCCTTTTCATCACTGAAAGTAGTTCGTTCTATAGATTTTGTTACTCTAATGGATGGTAGCCTTGTCATTATGGAAGGTAGTTCATTGTTGTCATTTTGTTACTCCAATGGATGGTAGCCTTGTAAATTATGGAAGGTTGTTGGTTACTGATATTTTGTTACTCTAATTGATGGAATCCTTTTCATTACGGAAGGTAGTTAATTATTGAGATTTTGTTTCTCCAATGGATCGTAGCCGTTTCATTACCAAAAGTAGTTCATTGTTGAGATTTTGTTACTCTAATTGATGGTAGCCTTGTTATTATGGAAGGTAGTTCATTGTTGACATTTTGTTACTCCAATGGATGGTAGCCTTGTCATTATGGAAGGTTGTTGGTTACTGATATTTTGTTACTCTAATTGATGGAATCCTTTTCATTACGGAAGGTAGTTCATTATTGAGATTTTGTTTCTCCAATAGATCGTAGCCGTTTCATTACCAAAAGTAGTTCGTTGTTAAGATTTTGTTACTCTAATTGATGGTAGCCTTGTTATTATGGAAGGTAGTTCATTGTTGATATTTTTTAACTCCAATGGATGGTAGCCTTGTCATTATGGAAGGTAGTTCGTTGTTGATATTTTGTTACTCTAATTGATGGTAGCCTTTTCATTACGGAAGGTAGTTCATTGTTGAGATTTTGTTACTCCAATGGATCGTAGCCGTTTCATTACCAAAAGTAGATCGTGGTTGAGATTTTGTTACTCTAATTGATGGTAGCCTTGTTATTATGGAAGGTAGTTCATTGTTGAGATTTTGTTACTCCAATGGATGGTGGCCTTGTCATTATAGAAGGTAGTTCGTTGTTGAGATTTTGTTACTCTAATGGATGGTAGCCTTGTAATTATGGAAGGTAGTTTATTGTTGAGATTTTTTTACGCCTATGGATGGTAGCCTTGTCATTATTGAACGTAGTTCCTTGTTTAGATTTTGTTACTCTAATTGATGGTTTCCTTGTCATTACAGAAGGTAGTTCGTTGTTGAGTTTTTGTTTCTCCAATGGATGGTAGCCTTATCATTATGGAAGGTAGTTCGTTGTTGAGATTTTGTTACTCCAATGGTTGGTAGCCTTGTCATTATGTAAGGTAGTTCGTTGTTGAGATTTTGTTATTCCAATGGAAGGTAGACTTGTCATTATGGAAGGTAGTTCATTGTTGAGATTTTGTTTCTCCAATGGATCGTAGCCGTTTCATTACCAAAAGTAGTTCGTTGTGGAGATTTTGTTACTCTAATTGATGGTAGCCTTGTTACTATGGAAGGTAGTTCATTCTTGACATTTTGTTACTCCAATGGATGGTAGCCTTGTCATTATGGAAGGTAGTTCGTTATTGATATTTTGTTACTCTAATTGGTGGAATCCTTTTCATTACGGAAGGTAGTTCATTGTTGAGATTTTGTTTCTCCAATGGATCGTAGCCGTTTCATTACCAAAAGTAGTTCGTTGTTGAGATTTTGTTACTCTAATTGATGGTAGCCTTGTTATTATGGAAGGTAGTTCATTGTTAAGATTTTGTTACTCCAATGGATGGTAGCCTTGTAATTATGGAAGGTAATTCGTTATTGATATTTTGTTACTCTAATTGATGGAATCCTTTTCATTACGGAAGGTAGTTCTTTGTTGAGATTTTGTTTCTCCAATGGATCGTAGCCGTTTCATTACCAAAAGTAGTTCGTTGTTGAGATTTTGTTACTCTAATTGATGGTAGCCTTGTTATTATGGAAGGTAGTTAATTGTTGACATTTTGTTACTCCAATGGATGGTAGCCTTGTCATTATGGAAGGTAGTTCGTTATTGATATTTTGTTACTCTAATTGATGGAATCCTTTTCATTACGGAAGGTAGTTAATTGTTGAGATTTTGTTTCTCCAATGGATCATAGCCGTTTCATTACCAAAAGTAGTTCTTTGTTGAGATTTTGTTAATCTAATTGATGGTAGCCTTGTTATTTTGGAAGGTAGTTCATTGTTGAGATTTTGTTACTCCAATGGATGGTAGCCTTGTCATTATGGAAGGTTGTTGCTTACTGATATTTTGTTACTCTAATTGATGGAATCCTTTTCATTACGGAAGGTAGTTCATTATTGAGATTTTGTTTCTCCAATAGATCGTAGCCGTTTCATTACCAAAAGTAGTTCGTTGTTAAGATTTTGTTACTCTAATTGATGGTAGCCTTGTTATTATGGAAGGTAGTTCATTGTTGATATTTTTTAACTCCAATGGATGGTAGCCTTGTCATTATGGAAGGTAGTTCGTTGTTGATATTTTGTTACTCTAATTGATGGTAGCCTTTTCATTACGGAAGGTAGTTCATTGTTGAGATTTTGTTACTCCAATGGATCGTAGCCGTTTCATTACCAAAAGTAGATCGTTGTTGAGATTTTGTTACTCTAATTGATGGTAGCCTTGTTATTATGGAAGGTAGTTCATTGTTGAGATTTTGTTACTCCAATGGATGGTGGCCTTGTCATTATAGAAGGTAGTTCGTTGTTGAGATTTTGTTACTCTAATGGATGGTAGCCTTGTAATTATGGAAGGTAGTTTATTGTTGAGATTTTTTTACGCCTATGGATGGTAGCCTTGTCATTATTGAACGTAGTTCCTTGTTTAGATTTTGTTACTCTAATTGATGGTTTCCTTGTCATTACAGAAGGTAGTTCGTTGTTGAGATTTTGTTTCTCCAATTGATGGTAGCCTTATCATTATGGAAGGTAGTTCGTTGTTGAGATTTTGTTACTCCAATGGTTGGTAGCCTTGTCATTATGTAAGGTAGTTCGTTGTTGAGATTTTGTTATTCCAATGGATGGTAGACTTGTCATTATGGAAGGTAGTTCATTGTTGAGATTTTGTTTCTCCAATGGATCGTAGCCGTTTCATTACCAAAAGTAGTTCGTTGTGGATATTTTGTTACTCTAATTGATGGTAGCCTTGTTATTATGGAAGGTAGTTCATTCTTGACATTTTGTTACTCCAATGGATGGTAGCCTTGTCATTATGGAAGGTAGTTCGTTATTGATATTTTGTTACTCTAATTGATGGAATCCTTTTCATTACGGAAGGTAGTTCATTGTTGAGATTTTGTTTCTCCAATGGATCGTAGCCGTTTCATTACCAAAAGTAGTTCGTTGTTGAGATTTTGTTACTCTAATTGATGGTAGCCTTGTTATTATGGAAGGTAGTTCATTGTTAAGATTTTGTTACTCCAATGGATGGTAGCCTTGTAATTATGGAAGGTAGTTCGTTATTGATATTTTGTTACTCTAATTGATGGAATCCTTTTCATTACGGAAGGTAGTTCTTTGTTGAGATTTTGTTTCTCCAATGGATCGTAGCCGCTTCATTACCAAAAGTAGTTCGTTGTTGAGATTTTGTTACTCTAATTGATGGTAGCCTTGTTATTATGGAAGGTAGTTAATTGTTGACATTTTGTTACTCCAATGGATGGTAGCCTTGTCATTATGGAAGGTAGTTCGTTATTGATATTTTATTACTCTAATTGATGGAATCCTTTTCATTACGGAAGGTAGTTAATTGTTGAGATTTTGTTTCTTCAATGGATCATAGCCGTTTCATTACCAAAAGTAGTTCTTTGTTGAGATTTTGTTAATCTAATTGATGGTAGCCTTGTTATTTTGGAAGGTAGTTCATTGTTGAGATTTTGTTACTCCAATGGATGGTAGCCTTGTCATTATGGAAGGTTGTTGCTTACTGATATTTTGTTACTCTAATTGATGGAATCCTTTTCATTACGGAAGGTAGTTCATTATTGAGATTTTGTTTCTCCAATAGATCGTAGCCGTTTCATTACCAAAAGTAGTTCGTTGTTAAGATTTTGTTACTCTAATTGATGGTAGCCTTGTTATTATGGAAGGTAGTTCATTGTTGATATTTTTTAACTCCAATGGATGGTAGCCTTGTCATTATGGAAGGTAGTTCGTTGTTGATATTTTGTTACTCTAATTGATGGTAGCCTTTTCATTACGGAAGGTAGTTCATTGTTGAGATTTTGTTACTCCAATGGATCGTAGCCGTTTCATTACCAAAAGTAGATCGTTGTTGAGATTTTGTTACTCTAATTGATGGTAGCCTTGTTATTATGGAAGGTAGTTCATTGTTGAGATTTTGTTACTCCAATGGATGGTGGCCTTGTCATTATAGAAGGTAGTTCGTTGTTGAGATTTTGTTACTCTAATGGATGGTAGCCTTGTAATTATGGAAGGTAGTTTATTGTTGATATTTTTTTACGCCTATGGATGGTAGCCTTGTCATTATTGAACGTAGTTCCTTGTTTAGATTTTGTTACTCTAATTGATGGTTTCCTTGTCATTACAGAAGGTAGTTCGTTGTTGAGATTTTGTTTCTCCAATTGATGGTAGCCTTATCATTATGGAAGGTAGTTCGTTGTTGAGATTTTGTTACTCCAATGGTTGGTAGCCTTGTCATTATGTAAGGTAGTTCGTTGTTGAGATTTTGTTATTCCAATGGATGGTAGACTTGTCATTATGGAAGGTAGTTCATTGTTGAGATTTTGTTTCTCCAATGGATCGTAGCCGTTTCATTACCAAAAGTAGTTCGTTGTGGTGATTTTGTTACTCTAATTGATGGTAGCCTTGTTATTATGGAAGGTAGTTCATTCTTGACATTTTGTTACTCCAATGGATGGTAGCCTTGTCATTATGGAAGGTAGTTCGTTATTGATATTTTGTTACTCTAATTGATGGAATCCTTTTCATTACGGAAGGTAGTTCATTGTTGAGATTTTGTTTCTCCAATGGATCGTAGCCGTTTCATTACCAAAAGTAGTTCGTTGTTGAGATTTTGTTACTCTAATTGATGGTAGCCTTGTTATTATGGAAGGTAGTTCATTGTTAAGATTTTGTTACTCCAATGGATGGTAGCCTTGTAATTATGGAAGGTAGTTCGTTATTGATATTTTGTTACTCTAATTGATGGAATCCTTTTCATTACGGAAGGTAGTTCTTTGTTGAGATTTTGTTTCTCCAATGGATCGTAGCCGCTTCATTACCAAAAGTAGTTCGTTGTTGAGATTTTGTTACTCTAATTGATGGTAGCCTTGTTATTATGGAAGGTAGTTAATTGTTGACATTTTGTTACTCCAATGGATGGTAGCCTTGTCATTATGGAAGGTAGTTCGTTATTGATATTTTGTTACTCTAATTGATGGAATCCTTTTCATTACGGAAGGTAGTTAATTGTTGAGATTTTGTTTCTCCAATGGATCATAGCCGTTTCATTACCAAAAGTAGTTCTTTGTTGAGATTTTGTTAATCTAATTGATGGTAGCCTTGTTATTTTGGAAGGTAGTTCATTGTTGAGATTTTGTTACTCCAATGGATGGTAGCCTTTTCATTATGGAAGGTTGTTGCTTACTGATATTTTGTTACTCTAATTGATGGAATCCTTTTCATTACGGAAGGTAGTTCATTATTGAGATTTTGTTTTTCCAATGGATCGTAGCCGTTTCATTACCAAAAGTAGTTCGTTGTTGAGATTTTGTTACTCTAATTGATGGTATCCTTGTTATTATGGAAGGTAGTTCATTGTTAAGATTTTGTTACTCCAATGGATGGTAGCCTTGTCATTATGGAAGGTAGTTCGTTATTGATATTTTGTTACTCTAATTGATGGAATCCTTTTCATTACGGAAGGTAGTTCATTGTTGAGATTTTGTTTCTCCAATGGATCGTAGCCGTTTCATTACCAAAAGTAGTTCGTTGTTGAGATTTTGTTACTCTAATTAATGGTAGCCTTGTTATTATGGAAGGTAGTTCATTGTTAAGATTTTGTTACTCCAATGGATGGTAGCCTTGTAATTATGGAAGGTAGTTCGTTATTAATATTTTTTTACTCTAATTGATGGTAGCCTTTTCATTACGGAAGGTAGTTCATTGTTGAGATTTTGTTACTCCAATGGATCGTAGCCGTTTCATTACCAAAAGTAGATCGTTGTTGAGATTTTGTTACTCTAATTGATGGTAGCCTTGTTATTATGGAAGGTAGTTCATTGTTAAGATTTTGTTACTCCAATGGATGGTAGCCTTGTCATTATGGAAGGAAGTTCGTTATTGATATTTTGTTACTCTAATTGATGGAATCCTTTTCATTAAGGAAGGTAGTTCATTGTTGAGATTTTGTTTCTCCAAATGGATCGTAGCCGTTTCATTACCAAAAGTAGTTTGTTGTTGAGATTTTGTTACTCTAATTGATGGTAGCCCTGTTATTATGGAAGGTAGTTCATTGTTGAGATTTTGTTACTCCAATGGATGGTAGCCTTGTCATTATAGAAGGTATTTCGTTGTTGAGATTTTGTTATCTAATGGATGGGAGCCTTGTAATTATGGAAGGTAGTTTATTGTTGAGATTTTTTTACTCCAATAGATGGTAGCCTTATCATTATGCAAAGTAATTCGTTGTTGATATTTTGTTACTTTAATGGATGGTAGCCTTGTCTTTATGAAAGGTAGTTCGTTGTTGAGATTTTGTTACTCTAATGGATATTATCCTTTTCATTACTGAAAGTAGTTCGTTCTATAGATTTTGTTACTCTAATGGATGGTAGCCTTGTCATTATGGAAGGTAGTTCATTGTTGTCATTTTGTTACTCCAATGGATGGTAGCCTTGTAAATTATGGAAGGTTGTTAGTTACTGATATTTTGTTACTCTAATTGATGGAATCCTTTTCATTACGGAAGGTAGTTAATTATTGAGATTTTGTTTCTCCAATGGATCGTAGCCGTTTCATTACCAAAAGTAGTTCATTGTTGAGATTTTGTTACTCTAATTGATGGTAGCCTTGTTATTATGGAAGGTAGTTCATTGTTGACATTTTGTTACTCCAATGGATGGTAGCCTTGTCATTATGGAAGGTTGTTGGTTACTGATATTTTGTTACTCTAATTGATGGAATCCTTTTCATTACGGAAGGTAGTTCATTATTGAGATTTTGTTTCTCCAATAGATCGTAGCCGTTTCATTACCAAAAGTAGTTCGTTGTTAAGATTTTGTTACTCTAATTGATGGTAGCCTTGTTATTATGGAAGGTAGTTCATTGTTGATATTTTTTAACTCCAATGGATGGTAGCCTTGTCATTATGGAAGGTAGTTCGTTGTTGATATTTTGTTACTCTAATTGATGGTAGCCTTTTCATTACGGAAGGTAGTTCATTGTTGAGATTTTGTTACTCCAATGGATCGTAGCCGTTTCATTACCAAAAGTAGATCGTTGTTGAGATTTTGTTAATCTAATTGATGGTAGCCTTGTTATTATGGAAGGTAGTTCATTGTTGAGATTTTGTTACTCCAATGGATGGTGGCCTTGTCATTATAGAAGGTAGTTCGTTGTTGAGATTTTGTTACTCTAATGGATGGTAGCCTTGTAATTATGGAAGGTAGTTTATTGTTGAGATTTTTTTACGCCTATGGATGGTAGCCTTGTCATTATTGAACGTAGTTCCTTGTTTAGATTTTGTTACTCTAATTGATGGTTTCCTTGTCATTACAGAAGGTAGTTCGTTGTTGAGATTTTGTTTCTCCAATTGATGGTAGCCTTATCATTATGGAAGGTAGTTCGTTGTTGAGATTTTGTTACTCCAATGGTTGGTAGCCTTGTCATTATGTAAGGTAGTTCGTTGTTGAGATTTTGTTATTCCAATGGATGGTAGACTTGTCATTATGGAAGGTAGTTCATTGTTGAGATTTTGTTTCTCCAATGGATCGTAGCCGTTTCATTACCAAAAGTAGTTCGTTGTGGTGATTTTGTTACTCTAATTGATGGTAGCCTTGTTATTATGGAAGGTAGTTCATTCTTGACATTTTGTTACTCCAATGGATGGTAGCCTTGTCATTGTGGAAGGTAGTTCGTTATTGATATTTTGTTACTCTAATTGATGGAATCCTTTTCATTACGGAAGGTAGTTCATTGTTGAGATTTTGTTTCTCCAATGGATCGTAGCCGTTTCATTACCAAAAGTAGTTCGTTGTTGAGATTTTGTTACTCTAATTGATGGTAGCCTTGTTATTATGGAAGGTAGTTCATTGTTAAGATTTTGTTACTCCAATGGATGGTAGCCTTGTAATTATGGAAGGTAGTTCGTTATTGATATTTTGTTACTCTAATTGATGGAATCCTTTTCATTACGGAAGGTAGTTCTTTGTTGAGATTTTGTTTCTCCAATGGATCGTAGCCGCTTCATTACCAAAAGTAGTTCGTTGTTGAGATTTTGTTACTCTAATTGATGGTAGCCTTGTTATTATGGAAGGTAGTTAATTGTTGACATTTTGTTACTCCAATGGATGGTAGCCTTGTCATTATGGAAGGTAGTTCGTTATTGATATTTTGTTACTCTAATTGATGGAATCCTTTTCATTACGGAAGGTAGTTAATTGTTGAGATTTTGTTTCTTCAATGGATCATAGCCGTTTCATTACCAAAAGTAGTTCTTTGTTGAGATTTTGTTAATCTAATTGATGGTAGCCTTGTTATTTTGGAAGGTAGTTCATTGTTGAGATTTTGTTACTCCAATGGATGGTAGCCTTGTCATTATGGAAGGTTGTTGCTTACTGATATTTTGTTACTCTAATTGATGGAATCCTTTTCATTACGGAAGGTAGTTCATTATTGAGATTTTGTTTCTCCAATAGATCGTAGCCGTTTCATTACCAAAAGTAGTTCGTTGTTAAGATTTTGTTACTCTAATTGATGGTAGCCTTGTTATTATGGAAGGTAGTTCATTGTTGATATTTTTTAACTCCAATGGATGGTAGCCTTGTCATTATGGAAGGTAGTTCGTTGTTGATATTTTGTTACTCTAATTGATGGTAGCCTTTTCATTACGGAAGGTAGTTCATTGTTGAGATTTTGTTACTCCAATGGATCGTAGCCGTTTCATTACCAAAAGTAGATCGTTGTTGAGATTTTGTTACTCTAATTGATGGTAGCCTTGTTATTATGGAAGGTAGTTCATTGTTGAGATTTTGTTACTCCAATGGATGGTGGCCTTGTCATTATAGAAGGTAGTTCGTTGTTGAGATTTTGTTACTCTAATGGATGGTTGCCTTGTAATTATGGAAGGTAGTTTATTGTTGATATTTTTTTACGCCTATGGATGGTAGCCTTGTCATTATTGAACGTAGTTCCTTGTTTAGATTTTGTTACTCTAATTGATCGTTTCCTTGTCATTACAGAAGGTAGTTCGTTGTTGAGATTTTGTTTCTCCAATTGATGGTAGCCTTATCATTATGGAAGGTAGTTCGTTGTTGAGATTTTGTTACTCCAATGGTTGGTAGCCTTGTCATTATGTAAGGTAGTTCGTTGTTGAGATTTTGTTATTCCAATGGATGGTAGACTTGTCATTATGGAAGGTAGTTCATTGTTGAGATTTTGTTTCTCCAATGGATCGTAGCCGTTTCATTACCAAAAGTAGTTCGTTGTGGTGATTTTGTTACTCTAATTGATGGTAGCCTTGTTATTATGGAAGGTAGTTCATTCTTGACATTTTGTTACTCCAATGGATGGTAGCCTTGTCATTATGGAAGGTAGTTCGTTATTGATATTTTGTTACTCTAATTGATGGAATCCTTTTCATTACGGAAGGTAGTTCATTGTTGAGATTTTGTTTCTCCAATGGATCGTAGCTGTTTCATTACCAAAAGTAGTTCGTTGTTGAGATTTTGTTACTCTAATTGATGGTAGCCTTGTTATTATGGAAGGTAGTTCATTGTTAAGATTTTGTTACTCCAATGGATGGTAGCCTTGTAATTATGGAAGGTAGTTCGTTATTGATATTTTGTTACTCTAATTGATGGAATCCTTTTCATTACGGAAGGTAGTTCTTTGTTGAGATTTTGTTTCTCCAATGGATCGTAGCCGCTTCATTACCAAAAGTAGTTCGTTGTTGAGATTTTGTTACTCTAATTGATGGTAGCCTTGTTATTATGGAAGGTAGTTAATTGTTGACATTTTGTTACTCCAATGGATGGTAGCCTTGTCATTATGGAAGGTAGTTCGTTATTGATATTTTGTTACTCTAATTGATGGAATCCTTTTCATTACGGAAGGTAGTTAATTGTTGAGATTTTGTTTCTCCAATGGATCATAGCCGTTTCATTACCAAAAGTAGTTCTTTGTTGAGATTTTGTTAATCTAATTGATGGTAGCCTTGTTATTTTGGAAGGTAGTTCATTGTTGAGATTTTGTTACTCCAATGGATGGTAGCCTTGTCATTATGGAAGGTTGTTGCTTACTGATATTTTGTTACTCTAATTGATGGAATCCTTTTCATTACGGAAGGTAGTTCATTATTGAGATTTTGTTTTTCCAATGGATCGTAGCCGTTTCATTACCAAAAGTAGTTCGTTGTTGAGATTTTGTTACTCTAATTGATGGTATCCTTGTTATTATGGAAGGTAGTTCATTGTTAAGATTTTGTTACTCCAATGGATGGTAGCCTTGTCATTATGGAAGGTAGTTCGTTATTGATATTTTGTTACTCTAATTGATGGAATCCTTTTCATTACGGAAGGTAGTTCATTGTTGAGATTTTGTTTCTCCAATGGATCGTAGCCGTTTCATTACCAAAAGTAGTTCGTTGTTGAGATTTTGTTACTCTAATTAATGGTAGCCTTGTTATTATGGAAGGTAGTTCATTGTTAAGATTTTGTTACTCCAATGGATGGTAGCCTTGTAATTATGGAAGGTAGTTCGTTATTAATATTTTTTTACTCTAATTGATGGTAGCCTTTTCATTACGGAAGGTAGTTCATTGTTGAGATTTTGTTATTCCAATGGATCGTAGCCGTTTCATTACCAAAAGTAGATCGTTGTTGAGATTTTGTTACTCTAATTGATGGTAGCCTTGTTATTATGGAAGGTAGTTCATTGTTAAGATTTTGTTACTCCAATGGATGGTAGCCTTGTCATTATGGAAGGAAGTTCGTTATTGATATTTTGTTACTCTAATTGATGGAATCCTTTTCATTAAGGAAGGTAGTTCATTGTTGAGATTTTGTTTCTCCAAATGGATCGTAGCCGTTTCATTACCAAAAGTAGTTTGTTGTTGAGATTTTGTTACTCTAATTGATGGTAGCCCTGTTATTATGGAAGGTAGTTCATTGTTGAGATTTTGTTACTCCAATGGATGGTAGCCTTGTCATTATAGAAGGTATTTCGTTGTTGAGATTTTGTTATCTAATGGATGGGAGCCTTGTAATTATGGAAGGTAGTTTATTGTTGAGATTTTTTTACTCCAATAGATGGTAGCCTTATCATTATGCAAAGTAATTCGTTGTTGATATTTTGTTACTTTAATGGATGGTAGCCTTGTCTTTATGAAAGGTAGTTCGTTGTTGAGATTTTGTTACTCTAATGGATATTATCCTTTTCATTACTGAAAGTAGTTCGTTCTATAGATTTTGTTACTCTAATGGATGGTAGCCTTGTCATTATGGAAGGTAGTTCATTGTTGTCATTTTGTTACTCCAATGGATGGTAGCCTTGTAAATTATGGAAGGTTGTTAGTTACTGATATTTTGTTACTCTAATTGATGGAATCCTTTTCATTACGGAAGGTAGTTAATTATTGAGATTTTGTTTCTCCAATGGATCGTAGCCGTTTCATTACCAAAAGTAGTTCATTGTTGAGATTTTGTTACTCTAATTGATGGTAGCCTTGTTATTATGGAAGGTAGTTCATTGTTGACATTTTGTTACTCCAATGGATGGTAGCCTTGTCATTATGGAAGGTTGTTGGTTACTGATATTTTGTTACTCTAATTGATGCAATCCTTTTCATTACGGAAGGTAGTTCATTATTGAGATTTTGTTTCTCCAATAGATCGTAGCCGTTTCATTACCAAAAGTAGTTCGTTGTTAAGATTTTGTTACTCTAATTGATGGTAGCCTTGTTATTATGGAAGGTAGTTCATTGTTGATATTTTTTAACTCCAATGGATGGTAGCCTTGTCATTATGGAAGGTAGTTCGTTGTTGATATTTTGTTACTCTAATTGATGGTAGCCTTTTCATTACGGAAGGTAGTTCATTGTTGAGATTTTGTTACTCCAATGGATCGTAGCCGTTTCATTACCAAAAGTAGATCGTTGTTGAGATTTTGTTAATCTAATTGATGGTAGCCTTGTTATTATGGAAGGTAGTTCATTGTTGAGATTTTGTTACTCCAATGGATGGTGGCCTTGTCATTATAGAAGGTAGTTCGTTGTTGAGATTTTGTTACTCTAATGGATGGTAGCCTTGTAATTATGGAAGGTAGTTTATTGTTGAGATTTTTTTACGCCTATGGATGGTAGCCTTGTCATTATTGAACGTAGTTCCTTGTTTAGATTTTGTTACTCTAATTGATGGTTTCCTTGTCATTACAGAAGGTAGTTCGTTGTTGAGATTTTGTTTCTCCAATTGATGGTAGCCTTATCATTATGGAAGGTAGTTCGTTGTTGAGATTTTGTTACTCCAATGGTTGGTAGCCTTGTCATTATGTAAGGTAGTTCGTTGTTGAGATTTTGTTATTCCAATGGATGGTAGACTTGTCATTATGGAAGGTAGTTCATTGTTGAGATTTTGTTTCTCCAATGGATCGTAGCCGTTTCATTACCAAAAGTAGTTCGTTGTGGTGATTTTGTTACTCTAATTGATGGTAGCCTTGTTATTATGGAAGGTAGTTCATTCTTGACATTTTGTTACTCCAATGGATGGTAGCCTTGTCATTATGGAAGGTAGTTCGTTATTGATATTTTGTTACTCTAATTGATGGAATCCTTTTCATTACGGAAGGTAGTTCATTGTTGAGATTTTGTTTCTCCAATGGATCGTAGCCGTTTCATTACCAAAAGTAGTTCGTTGTTGAGATTTTGTTACTCTAATTGATGGTAGCCTTGTTATTATGGAAGGTAGTTCATTGTTAAGATTTTGTTACTCC
This sequence comes from Vicia faba, assembly GCA_948472305.1. Lineage (NCBI taxonomy): Eukaryota > Viridiplantae > Streptophyta > Magnoliopsida > Fabales > Fabaceae > Vicia > Vicia faba. The sequence continues at coordinate 562,638,258 of OX451739.1, forward strand.
AATGGATGGTAGCCTTGTAATTATGGAAGGTAGTTCGTTATTGATATTTTGTTACTCTAATTGATGGAATCCTTTTCATTACGGAAGGTAGTTCTTTGTTGAGATTTTGTTTCTCCAATGGATCGTAGCCGCTTCATTACCAAAAGTAGTTCGTTGTTGAGATTTTGTTACTCTAATTGATGGTAACCTTGTTATTATGGAAGGTAGTTAATTGTTGACATTTTGTTACTCCAATGGATGGTAGCCTTGTCATTATGGAAGGTAGTTCGTTATTGATATTTTGTTACTCTAATTGATGGAATCCTTTTCATTACGGAAGGTAGTTAATTGTTGAGATTTTGTTTCTCCAATGGATCATAGCCGTTTCATTACCAAAAGTAGTTCTTTGTTGAGATTTTGTTAATCTAATTGATGGTAGCCTTGTTATTTTGGAAGGTAGTTCATTGTTGAGATTTTGTTACTCCAATGGATGGTAGCCTTGTCATTATGGAAGGTTGTTGCTTACTGATATTTTGTTACTCTAATTGATGGAATCCTTTTCATTACGGAAGGTAGTTCATTATTGAGATTTTGTTTTTCCAATGGATCGTAGCCGTTTCATTACCAAAAGTAGTTCGTTGTTGAGATTTTGTTACTCTAATTGATGGTATCCTTGTTATTATGGAAGGTAGTTCATTGTTAAGATTTTGTTACTCCAATGGATGGTAGCCTTGTCATTATGGAAGGTAGTTCGTTATTGATATTTTGTTACTCTAATTGATGGAATCCTTTTCATTACGGAAGGTAGTTCATTGTTGAGATTTTGTTTCTCCAATGGATCGTAGCCGTTTCATTACCAAAAGTAGTTCGTTGTTGAGATTTTGTTACTCTAATTAATGGTAGCCTTGTTATTATGGAAGGTAGTTCATTGTTAAGATTTTGTTACTCCAATGGATGGTAGCCTTGTAATTATGGAAGGTAGTTCGTTATTAATATTTTTTTACTCTAATTGATGGTAGCCTTTTCATTACGGAAGGTAGTTCATTGTTGAGATTTTGTTACTCCAATGGATCGTAGCCGTTTCATTACCAAAAGTAGATCGTTGTTGAGATTTTGTTACTCTAATTGATGGTAGCCTTGTTATTATGGAAGGTAGTTCATTGTTGACATTTTGTTACTCCAATGGATGGTAGCCTTGTCATTATGGAAGGTTGTTGGTTACTGATATTTTGTTACTCTAATTGATGGAATCCTTTTCATTACGGAAGGTAGTTCATTATTGAGATTTTGTTTCTCCAATAGATCGTAGCCGTTTCATTACCAAAAGTAGTTCGTTGTTAAGATTTTGTTACTCTAATTGATGGTAGCCTTGTTATTATGGAAGGTAGTTCATTGTTGATATTTTTTAACTCCAATGGATGGTAGCCTTGTCATTATGGAAGGTAGTTCGTTGTTGATATTTTGTTACTCTAATTGATGGTAGCCTTTTCATTACGGAAGGTAGTTCATTGTTGAGATTTTGTTACTCCAATGGATCGTAGCCGTTTCATTACCAAAAGTAGATCGTTGTTGAGATTTTGTTAATCTAATTGATGGTAGCCTTGTTATTATGGAAGGTAGTTCATTGTTGAGATTTTGTTACTCCAATGGATGGTGGCCTTGTCATTATAGAAGGTAGTTCGTTGTTGAGATTTTGTTACTCTAATGGATGGTAGCCTTGTAATTATGGAAGGTAGTTTATTGTTGAGATTTTTTTACGCCTATGGATGGTAGCCTTGTCATTATTGAACGTAGTTCCTTGTTTAGATTTTGTTACTCTAATTGATGGTTTCCTTGTCATTACAGAAGGTAGTTCGTTGTTGAGATTTTGTTTCTCCAATTGATGGTAGCCTTATCATTATGGAAGGTAGTTCGTTGTTGAGATTTTGTTACTCCAATGGTTGGTAGCCTTGTCATTATGTAAGGTAGTTCGTTGTTGAGATTTTGTTATTCCAATGGATGGTAGACTTGTCATTATGGAAGGTAGTTCATTGTTGAGATTTTGTTTCTCCAATGGATCGTAGCCGTTTCATTACCAAAAGTAGTTCGTTGTGGTGATTTTGTTACTCTAATTGATGGTAGCCTTGTTATTATGGAAGGTAGTTCATTCTTGACATTTTGTTACTCCAATGGATGGTAGCCTTGTCATTGTGGAAGGTAGTTCGTTATTGATATTTTGTTACTCTAATTGATGGAATCCTTTTCATTACGGAAGGTAGTTCATTGTTGAGATTTTGTTTCTCCAATGGATCGTAGCCGTTTCATTACCAAAAGTAGTTCGTTGTTGAGATTTTGTTACTCTAATTGATGGTAGCCTTGTTATTATGGAAGGTAGTTCATTGTTAAGATTTTGTTACTCCAATGGATGGTAGCCTTGTAATTATGGAAGGTAGTTCGTTATTGATATTTTGTTACTCTAATTGATGGAATCCTTTTCATTACGGAAGGTAGTTCTTTGTTGAGATTTTGTTTCTCCAATGGATCGTAGCCGCTTCATTACCAAAAGTAGTTCGTTGTTGAGATTTTGTTACTCTAATTGATGGTAGCCTTGTTATTATGGAAGGTAGTTAATTGTTGACATTTTGTTACTCCAATGGATGGTAGCCTTGTCATTATGGAAGGTAGTTCGTTATTGATATTTTGTTACTCTAATTGATGGAATCCTTTTCATTACGGAAGGTAGTTAATTGTTGAGATTTTGTTTCTCCAATGGATCATAGCCGTTTCATTACCAAAAGTAGTTCTTTGTTGAGATTTTGTTAATCTAATTGATGGTAGCCTTGTTATTTTGGAAGGTAGTTCATTGTTGAGATTTTGTTACTCCAATGGATGGTAGCCTTGTCATTATGGAAGGTTGTTGCTTACTGATATTTTGTTACTCTAATTGATGGAATCCTTTTCATTACGGAAGGTAGTTCATTATTGAGATTTTGTTTTTCCAATGGATCGTAGCCGTTTCATTACCAAAAGTAGTTCGTTGTTGAGATTTTGTTACTCTAATTGATGGTATCCTTGTTATTATGGAAGGTAGTTCATTGTTAAGATTTTGTTACTCCAATGGATGGTAGCCTTGTCATTATGGAAGGTAGTTCGTTATTGATATTTTGTTACTCTAATTGATGGAATCCTTTTCATTACGGAAGGTAGTTCATTGTTGAGATTTTGTTTCTCCAATGGATCGTAGCCGTTTCATTACCAAAAGTAGTTCGTTGTTGAGATTTTGTTACTCTAATTAATGGTAGCCTTGTTATTATGGAAGGTAGTTCATTGTTAAGATTTTGTTACTCCAATGGATGGTAGCCTTGTAATTATGGAAGGTAGTTCGTTATTAATATTTTTTTACTCTAATTGATGGTAGCCTTTTCATTACGGAAGGTAGTTCATTGTTGAGATTTTGTTACTCCAATGGATCGTAGCCGTTTCATTACCAAAAGTAGATCGTTGTTGAGATTTTGTTACTCTAATTGATGGTAGCCTTGTTATTATGGAAGGTAGTTCATTGTTAAGATTTTGTTACTCCAATGGATGGTAGCCTTGTCATTATGGAAGGAAGTTCGTTATTGATATTTTGTTACTCTAATTGATGGAATCCTTTTCATTAAGGAAGGTAGTTCATTGTTGAGATTTTGTTTCTCCAAATGGATCGTAGCCGTTTCATTACCAAAAGTAGTTTGTTGTTGAGATTTTGTTACTCTAATTGATGGTAGCCCTGTTATTATGGAAGGTAGTTCATTGTTGAGATTTTGTTACTCCAATGGATGGTAGCCTTGTCATTATAGAAGGTATTTCGTTGTTGAGATTTTGTTATCTAATGGATGGGAGCCTTGTAATTATGGAAGGTAGTTTATTGTTGAGATTTTTTTACTCCAATAGATGGTAGCCTTATCATTATGCAAAGTAATTCGTTGTTGATATTTTGTTACTTTAATGGATGGTAGCCTTGTCTTTATGAAAGGTAGTTCGTTGTTGAGATTTTGTTACTCTAATGGATATTATCCTTTTCATTACTGAAAGTAGTTCGTTCTATAGATTTTGTTACTCTAATGGATGGTAGCCTTGTCATTATGGAAGGTAGTTCATTGTTGTCATTTTGTTACTCCAATGGATGGTAGCCTTGTAAATTATGGAAGGTTGTTAGTTACTGATATTTTGTTACTCTAATTGATGGAATCCTTTTCATTACGGAAGGTAGTTAATTATTGAGATTTTGTTTCTCCAATGGATCGTAGCCGTTTCATTACCAAAAGTAGTTCATTGTTGAGATTTTGTTACTCTAATTGATGGTAGCCTTGTTATTATGGAAGGTAGTTCATTGTTGACATTTTGTTACTCCAATGGATGGTAGCCTTGTCATTATGGAAGGTTGTTGGTTACTGATATTTTGTTACTCTAATTGATGGAATCCTTTTCATTACGGAAGGTAGTTCATTATTGAGATTTTGTTTCTCCAATAGATCGTAGCCGTTTCATTACCAAAAGTAGTTCGTTGTTAAGATTTTGTTACTCTAATTGATGGTAGCCTTGTTATTATGGAAGGTAGTTCATTGTTGATATTTTTTAACTCCAATGGTTGGTAGCCTTGTCATTATGGAAGGTAGTTCGTTGTTGATATTTTGTTACTCTAATTGATGGTAGCCTTTTCATTACGGAAGGTAGTTCATTGTTGAGATTTTGTTACTCCAATGGATCGTAGCCGTTTCATTACTAAAAGTAGATCGTTGTTGAGATTTTGTTACTCTAATTGATGGTAGCCTTGTTATTATGGAAGGTAGTTCATTGTTGAGATTTTGTTACTCCAATGGATGGTGGCTTTGTCATTATAGAAGGTAGTTCGTTGTTGAGATTTTGTTACTCTAATGGATGGTAGTCTTGTAATTATGGAAGGTAGTTTATTGTTGAGATTTTTTTACGCCTATGGATGGTAGCCTTGTCATTATTGAACGTAGTTCCTTGTTTAGATTTTGTTACTCTAATTGATGGTTTCCTTGTCATTACAGAAGGTAGTTCGTTGTTGAGATTTTGTTTCTCCAATGGATGGTAGCCTTATCATTATGGAAGGTAGTTCGTTGTTGAGATTTTGTTACTCCAATGGTTGGTAGCCTTGTCATTATGTAAGGTAGTTCGTTGTTGAGATTTTGTTTCTCCAATGGATCGTAGCTGTTTCATTACCAAAAGTAGTTCGTTGTTGAGATTTTGTTACTCTAATTGATGGTAGCCTTGTTATTATGGAAGGTAGTTCATTGTTAAGATTTTGTTACTCCAATGGATGGTAGCCTTGTAATTATGGAAGGTAGTTCGTTATTGATATTTTGTTACTCTAATTGATGGAATCCTTTTCATTACGGAAGGTAGTTCTTTGTTGAGATTTTGTTTCTCCAATGGACCGTAGCCGTTTCATTACCAAAAGTAGTTCGTTGTTGAGATTTTGTTACTCTAATTGATGGTAGCCTTGTTATTATGGAAGGTAGTTAGTTGTTGACATTTTGTTACTCCAATGGATGGTAGCCTTGTCATTATGGAAGGTAGTTCGTTATTGATATTTTGTTACTCTAATTGATGGAATCCTTTTCATTACGGAAGGTAGTTAATTGTTGAGATTTTTTTTCTCCAATGGATCATAGCCGTTTCATTACCAAAAGTAGTTCTTTGTTGAGATTTTGTTAATCTAATTGATGGTAGCCTTGTTATTTTGGAAGGTAGTTCATTGTTGAGATTTTGTTACTCCAATGGATGGTAGCCTTGTCATTATGGAAGGTTGTTGCTTACTGATATTTTGTTACTCTAATTGATGGAATGCTTTTCATTACGGAAGGTAGTTCATTATTGAGATTTTGTTTCTCCAATGGATCATAGCCGTTTCATTACCAAAAGTAGTTCGTTGTTGAGATTTTGTTACTCTAATTGATGGTATCCTTGTTATTATGGAAGGTAGTTCATTGTTAAGATTTTGTTACTCCAATGGATGGTAGCCTTGTAATTATGGAAGGTAGTTCATTATTAATATTTTGTTACTCTAATTGATGGAATCCTTTTCATTACGGAAGGTAGTTCATTGTTGAGATTTTTTTTCTCCAATGGATCGTAGCCGTTTCATTACCAAAATTAGTTCTTTGTTGAGATTTTGTTACTCTAATTAATGGTAGCCTTGTTATTATGGAAGGAAGTTCATTGTTAAGATTTTGTTACTCCAATGGATGGTAGCCTTGTCATTATGGAAGGAAGTTCGTTATTGATATTTTGTTACTCTAATTGATGGAATCCTTTTCATTACGGAAGGTAGTTCATTGTTGAGATTTTGTTTCTCCAATGGATCATAGCCGTTTCATTACAAAAAGTAGTTCTTTGTTGAGATTTTGTTACTCTAATTGATGGTAGCCTTGTTATTATGGAAGGTAGTTGATTGTTGAGATTTTGTTACTCCAATGGTTGGTAGCCTTGTCATTATGGAAGGTAGTTCGTTATTGATATTTTGTTACTCTAATTGATGGAATCCTTTTCATTACGGAAGGTAGTTCATTGTTGAGATTTTGTTTCTCCAATGGATCATAGCCGTTTCATTACCAAAAGTAGTGCGTTGTTGAGATTTTGTTACTCTAATTGATGGTAGCCTTGTTATTATGGAAGGTAGTTCATTGTTGAGATTTTGTTACTCCAATGGATGGTAGCCTTGTCATTATGGAAGGTAGTTCGTTATTGATATTTTGTTACTCAAATTGATGGAATCCTTTTCATTACGAAAGGTAGTTCATTGTTGAGAATTGGTTACTCCAAATGGATCGTAGCCGTTTCATTACCAAAAGTAGTTTGTTGTTGAGATTTTGTTACTCTAATTAATGGTAGCCTTGTTATTATGGAAGGTAGTTCATTGTTGAGATTTTGTTACTCCAATGGATGGTAGCCTTGTCATTATAGAAGGTATTTCGTTGTTGAGATTTTGTTACTCTAATGGATGGTAGCCTTGTAATTATGGAAGGTAGTTTATTGTTGATATTTTTTTACTCCTATGGATGGTAGCCTTGTCATTATGTAGAATAGTTTGTTGTTGAGCTTTTGTTACTCCAATGGATGGTAGCCTTGTTATTATGGAACGTAGTTCATTGTTGAGATTTTGTTACTCCAATAGATGGTAGCCTTGTCATTATGCAAAGTAATTCGTTGTTGATATTTTGTTACTTTAGTGGATGGTAGCCTTGTCTTTATGAAAGGTACTTCGTTGTTGAGATTTTGTTACTCTAATGGATATTATCCTTTTCATTACTGAAAGTAGTTCGTTCTATAGATTTTGTTACTCTAATGGATGGAAGCCTTGTCATTTTGGAAGGTAGTTCATTGTTGTCATTTTGTTACTCCAATGGATGGTATCCTTGTCATTATGGAAGGTAGTTCTTTGTTGATATTTTGTTACTCTAATGGATGGAATCCTTGTCATTACGGAAGGTAGTTCTTTGGTGAGATTTTTTTTCTCCAATGTATGGTAGCCTTGTCTTTATGGAAGGTAGTTTGTTGTTGAGATTTTGTTACTCAAATGGATGGTAGCCTTGTCATTATGGAAGGTAGTTTATTGTTGAGATTTTGTTACTCCAATGGATGGTAGACTTGTCATTACGGAAGGTAGTTCCTTGTTGAGATTTTGTTACTCCAATGGATGGTAGCCTTGTCATTATGGATGGTAGTTCTTTGTTGAGATTTTGTTACTACATTGGATGGTACCCTTTTCATTACCGAAAGTAGTTCGTTGTTGAGATTTTGTTACTCTAATGGATGGTAGCCTTGACATTATGGAAGGTAGTTCATTGTTGACATTTTGTTACTCCAATGGATGTAGCCTTGTCATTATGGAAGGTAGTTCGATATTGATAATATTTTACACTAATGGATGGAATCCTTTTCATTACGGAAGGTAGTTCTTTGTTGAGATTTTGTTTCTCCAATGGATGGTAGCCTTGTCATTATGTAAGGTAGTTCGTTGTTGAGATTTTGTTACTCAAATGGATGGTAGCCTTGTCATTATAGAAGGTTGTTCGTTGTTGAGATTTTGTTTCTCCAATGGATCGTAGCCGTTTCATTACCAAAGATAGTTCGTTGTTGAGATTTTGTTACTCTAATTTATGGTAGCCTTGTCATTATGGAAAGTAGTTCTTTGTTGAGATTTTGTTAATCCAATGGATGGTAGACTTGTCATTATGCAAGGTAGTTCATTGTTGATATTTTGTTACTCCAATGGATGGGAGCCTTGTCTTTATGGATGGTAGTTCGTTGTTGAGATTTTGTTACTATAATGGATGTTATCCTCGTAATTACTGAAACTAGTTTGTTGTTGAGATTTTGTTACTCTAATGGATGGTAGCCTTGTCATTATGGAAGGTAGTTCATTATTGTCATTTTGTTACTCCAATGGATGGTAGCCTAGTCATTATGGAAGGTAGTTCGTTGTTGATATTTTGTTAATCTAATGGATGGAATCCATGTCATTATGGAAGGTAGTTCTTTGTTTAGATTTAGTTACACAAATGGATGGTAGCCTTGTCATTATGGAAGGTAGTTCGTTGTTGAGATTTTGTTACTCTAATTGATGGTTTCCTTGTCATTACGGATAGTAGTTCGTTGTTAAGATTTTGTTTCTCCAATGGATGGTAGCCTTGTCATTATGGACGGTAGTTTGTTGTTCAGATTTTGTTACTCCAATGGTTGGTAGCCTTGTCATTATGGAAGGTAGTTCATTGTTGAGATTTTGTTTCTCCAATGGATCGTAGCCGTTTCATTACCAAAAGTAGTTCGTTGTTGAGATTTTATTACTCTAATTGATGGTAGCCTTGTTATTATGGAAGGAAGTTCATTGTTAAGATTTTGTTACTCCAATGGATGTTAGCCTTGTCATTATGGAAGGAAGTTCGTTATTGATATTTTGTTACTCTAATTGATGGAATCCTTTTCATTACGGAAGGTAGTTCATTGTTGAGATTTTGTTTCTCCAATGGATCATAGCCGTTTCATTACAAAAAGTAGTTCTTTGTTGAGATTTTGTTACTCTAATTGATGGTAGCCTTGTTATTATGGAAGGTAGTTGATTGTTGAGATTTTGTTACTCCAATGGATGGTAGCCTTGTCATTATGGAAGGTAGTTCGTTATTGATATTTTGTTACTCTAATTGATGGAATCCTTTTCATTACGGAAGGTAGTTCATTGTTGAGATTTTGTTTCTCCAATGGATCATAGCCGTTTCATTACCAAAAGTAGTGCGTTGTTGAGATTTTGTTACTCTAATTGATGGTAGCCTTGTTATTATGGAAGGTAGTTCATTGTTGAGATTTTGTTACTCCAATGGATGGTAGCCTTGTCATTATGGAAGGTAGTTCGTTATTGATATTTTGTTACTCAAATTGATGGAATCCTTTTCATTACGGAAGGTAGTTCATTGTTGAGATTGTGTTACTCCAAATGGATCGTAGCCGTTTCATTACCAAAAGTAGTTTGTTGTTGAGATTTTGTTACTCTAATTAATGGTAGCCTTGTTATTATGGAAGGTAGTTCATTGTTGAGATTTTGTTACTCCAATGGATGGTAGCCTTGTCATTATAGAAGGTATTTCGTTGTTGAGATTTTGTTACTCTAATGGATGGTAGCCTTGTAATTATGGAAGGTAGTTTATTGTTGAGATTTTTTTACTCCTATGGATGGTAGCCTTGTCATTATGTAGAATAGTTTGTTGTTGAGCTTTTGTTACTCCAATGGATGGTAGCCTTGTTATTATGGAACGTAGTTCATTGTTGAGATTTTGTTACTCCAATAGATGGTAGCCTTGTCATTATGCAAAGTAATTCGTTGTTGATATTTTGTTACTTTAATGGATGGTAGCCTTGTCTTTATGAAAGGTACTTCGTTGTTGAGATTTTGTTACTCTAATGGATATTATCCTTTTCATTACTGAAAGTAGTTCGTTCTATAGATTTTGTTACTCTAATGGATGGAAGCCTTGTCATTTTGGAAGGTAGTTCATTGTTGTCATTTTGTTACTCCAATGGATGGTATCCTTGTCATTATGGAAGGTAGTTCTTTGTTGATATTTTGTTACTCTAATGGATGGAATCCTTGTCATTACGGAAGGTAGTTCTTTGGTGAGATTTTTTTTCTCCAATGTATGGTAGCCTTGTCTTTATGGAAGGTAGTTTGTTTTGAGATTTTGTTACTCAAATGGATGGTAGCCTTGTCATTATGGAAGGTAGTTTATTGTTGAGATTTTGTTACTCCAATGGATGGTAGACTTGTCATTACGGAAGGTAGTTCCTTGTTGAGATTTTGTTACTCCAATGGATGGTAGCCTTGTCATTATGGATGGTAGTTCTTTGTTGAGATTTTGTTACTACATTGGATGGTACCCTTTTCATTACCGAAAGTAGTTCGTTGTTGAGATTTTGTTACTCTAATGGATGGTAGCCTTGACATTATGGAAGGTAGTTCATTGTTGACATTTTGTTACTCCAATGGATGTAGCCTTGTCATTATGGAAGGTAGTTCGATATTGATAATATTTTACACTAATGGATGGAATCCTTTTCATTACGGAAGGTAGTTCTTTGTTGAGATTTTGTTTCTCCAATGGATGGTAGCCTTGTCATTATGTAAGGTAGTTCGTTGTTGAGATTTTGTTACTCAAATGGATGGTAGCCTTGTCATTATAGAAGGTTGTTCGTTGTTGAGATTTTGTTTCTCCAATGGATCGTAGCCGTTTCATTACCAAAGATAGTTCGTTGTTGAGATTTTGTTACTCTAATTTATGGTAGCCTTGTCATTATGGAAAGTAGTTCTTTGTTGAGATTTTGTTAATCCAATGGATGGTAGACTTGTCATTATGCAAGGTAGTTCATTGTTGATATTTTGTTACTCCAATGGATGGGAGCCTTGTCTTTATGGATGGTAGTTCGTTGTTGAGATTTTGTTACTATAATGGATGTTATCCTCGTAATTACTGAAACTAGTTTGTTGTTGAGATTTTGTTACTCTAATGGATGGTAGCCTTGTCATTATGGAAGGTAGTTCATTATTGTCATTTTGTTACTCCAATGGATGGTAGCCTAGTCATTATGGAAGGTAGTTCGTTGTTGATATTTTGTTAATCTAATGGATGGAATCCATGTCATTATGGAAGGTAGTTCTTTGTTTAGATTTAGTTACACAAATGGATGGTAGCCTTGTCATTATGGAAGGTAGTTCGTTGTTGAGATTTTGTTACTCTAATTGATGGTTTCCTTGTCATTACGGATAGTAGTTCGTTGTTAAGATTTTGTTTCTCCAATGGATGGTAGCCTTGTCATTATGGACGGTAGTTTGTTGTTCAGATTTTGTTACTCCAATGGTTGGTAGCCTTGTCATTATGGAAGGTAGTTCATTGTTGAGATTTTGTTTCTCCAATGGATCGTAGCCGTTTCATTACCAAAAGTAGTTCGTTGTTGAGATTTTATTACTCTAATTGATGGTAGCCTTGTTATTATGGAAGGAAGTTCATTGTTAAGATTTTGTTACTCCAATGGATGTTAGCCTTGTCATTATGGAAGGAAGTTCGTTATTGATATTTTGTTACTCTAATTGATGGAATCCTTTTCATTACGGAAGGTAGTTCATTGTTGAGATTTTGTTTCTCCAATGGATCATAGCCGTTTCATTACAAAAAGTAGTTCTTTGTTGAGATTTTGTTACTCTAATTGATGGTAGCCTTGTTATTATGGAAGGTAGTTGATTGTTGAGATTTTGTTACTCCAATGGATGGTAGCCTTGTCATTATGGAAGGTAGTTCGTTATTGATATTTTGTTACTCTAATTGATGGAATCCTTTTCATTACGGAAGGTAGTTCATTGTTGAGATTTTGTTTCTCCAATGGATCATAGCCGTTTCATTACCAAAAGTAGTGCGTTGTTGAGATTTTGTTACTCTAATTGATGGTAGCCTTGTTATTATGGAAGGTAGTTCATTGTTGAGATTTTGTTACTCCAATGGATGGTAGCCTTGTCATTATGGAAGGTAGTTCGTTATTGATATTTTGTTACTCAAATTGATGGAATCCTTTTCATTACGGAAGGTAGTTCATTGTTGAGATTTTGTTACTCCAAATGGATCGTAGCCGTTTCATTACCAAAAGTAGTTTGTTGTTGAGATTTTGTTACTCTAATTAATGGTAGCCTTGTTATTATGGAAGGTAGTTCATTGTTGAGATTTTGTTACTCCAATGGATGGTAGCCTTGTCATTATAGAAGGTATTTCGTTGTTGAGATTTTGTTACTCTAATGGATGGTAGCCTTGTAATTATGGAAGGTAGTTTATTGTTGAGATTTTTTTACTCCTATGGATGGTAGCCTTGTCATTATGTAGAATAGTTTGTTGTTGAGCTTTTGTTACTCCAATGGATGGTAGCCTTGTTATTATGGAACGTAGTTCATTGTTGAGATTTTGTTACTCCAATAGATGGTAGCCTTGTCATTATGCAAAGTAATTCGTTGTTGATATTTTGTTACTTTAATGGATGGTAGCCTTGTCTTTATGAAAGGTACTTCGTTGTTGAGATTTTGTTACTCTAATGGATATTATCCTTTTCATTACTGAAAGTAGTTCGTTCTATAGATTTTGTTACTCTAATGGATGGAAGCCTTGTCATTTTGGAAGGTAGTTCATTGTTGTCATTTTGTTACTCCAATGGATGGTATCCTTGTCATTATGGAAGGTAGTTCTTTGTTGATATTTTGTTACTCTAATGGATGGAATCCTTGTCATTACGGAAGGTAGTTCTTTGGTGAGATTTTTTTTCTCCAATGTATGGTAGCCTTGTCTTTATGGAAGGTAGTTTGTTGTTGAGATTTTGTTACTCAAATGGATGGTAGCCTTGTCATTATGGAAGGTAGTTTATTGTTGAGATTTTGTTACTCCAATGGATGGTAGACTTGTCATTACGGAAGGTAGTTCCTTGTTGAGATTTTGTTACTCCAATGGATGGTAGCCTTGTCATTATAGATGGTAGTTCTTTGTTGAGATTTTGTTACTACATTGGATGGTACCCTTTTCATTACCGAAAGTAGTTCGTTGTTGAGATTTTGTTACTCTAATGGATGGTAGCCTTGACATTATGGAAGGTAGTTCATTGTTGACATTTTGTTACTCCAATGGATGTAGCCTTGTCATTATGGAAGGTAGTTCGATATTGATAATATTTTACACTAATGGATGGAATCCTTTTCATTACGGAAGGTAGTTCTTTGTTGAGATTTTGTTTCTCCAATGGATGGTAGCCTTGTCATTATGTAAGGTAGTTCGTTGTTGAGATTTTGTTACTCAAATGGATGGTAGCCTTGTCATTATAGAAGGTTGTTCGTTGTTGAGATTTTGTTTCTCCAATGGATCGTAGCCGTTTCATTACCAAAGATAGTTCGTTGTTGAGATTTTGTTACTCTAATTTATGGTAGCCTTGTCATTATGGAAAGTAGTTCTTTGTTGAGATTTTGTTAATCCAATGGATGGTAGACTTGTCATTATGCAAGGTAGTTCATTGTTGATATTTTGTTACTCCAATGGATGGGAGCCTTGTCTTTATGGATGGTAGTTCGTTGTTGAGATTTTGTTACTATAATGGATGTTATCCTCGTAATTACTGAAACTAGTTTGTTGTTGAGATTTTGTTACTCTAATGGATGGTAGCCTTGTCATTATGGAAGGTAGTTCATTATTGTCATTTTGTTACTCCAATGGATGGTAGCCTAGTCATTATGGAAGGTAGTTCGTTGTTGATATTTTGTTAATCTAATGGATGGAATCCATGTCATTATGGAAGGTAGTTCTTTGTTTAGATTTAGTTACACAAATGGATGGTATCCTTGTCATTATGGAAGGTAGTTCGTTGTTGAGATTTTGTTACTCTAATTGATGGTTTCCTTGTCATTACGGATAGTAGTTCGTTGTTAAGATTTTGTTTCTCCAATGGATGGTAGCCTTGTCATTATGGACGGTAGTTCGTTGTTCAGATTTTGTTACTCCAATGGTTGGTAGCCTTGTCATTATGGAAGGTAGTTCATTGTTGAGATTTTGTTACTCCAATGGATGGTAGACTTGTGATTATGGAAGGTAGTTCATTGTTGAGATTTTGTTTCTCCAATGGATCGTAGCCGTTTCATTACCAAAAGTAGTTCGTTGTTGAGATTTTATTACTCTAATGGATGGTAGCCTTGTTATTTTGGAAGGTAGTTCATTGTTGAGATTTTGTTACTCCAATGAATGGTAGCCTTGTCATTATGGAAGGTTGTTGCTTACTGATATTTTGTTACTCTAATTGATGGAATCCTTTTCATTACGGAAGGTAGTTCATTATTGAGATTTTGTTTCTCCAATGGATCGTAGCCGTTTCATTACCAAAAGTAGTTCGTTGTTGAGATTTTGTTAATCTAATTGATGGTATCCTTGTTATTATGGAAGGTAGTTCATTGTTAAGATTTTGTTACTCCAATGGATGGTAGCCTTGTCATTATGGAAGGTAGTTCGTTATTGATATTTTGTTACTCTAATTGATGGAATCCTTTTCATTACGGAAGGTAGTTCATTGTTGAGATTTTGTTTCTCCAATGGATCGTAGCCGTTTCATTACCAAAAGTAGTTCGTTGTTGAGATTTTGTTACTCTAATTAATGGTAGCCTTGTTATTATGGAAGGTAGTTCATTGTTAAGATTTTGTTACTCCAATGGATGGTAGCCTTGTAATTATGGAAGGTAGTTCGTTATTAATATTTTGTTACTCTAATTGATGGAATCCTTTTCATTACGGAAGGTAGTTCATTGTTGAGATTTTGTTTGTCCAATGGATCGTAGCCGTTTCATTACCAAAAGTAGTTCTTTGTTGAGATTTTGTTACTCTAATTGATGGTAGCCTTGTTATTATGGAAGGTAGTTCATTGTTAAGATTTTGTTACTCCAATGGATGGTAGCCTTGTCATTATGGAAGGAAGTTCGTTATTGATATTTTGTTACTCTAATTGATGGAATCCTTTTCATTACGGAAGGTAGTTCATTGTTGAGATTTTGTTTCTCCAAATGGATCGTAGCCGTTTCATTACCAAAAGTAGTTTGTTGTTGAGATTTTGTTACTCTAATTGATGGTAGCCTTGTTATTATGGAAGGTAGTTCATTGTTGAGATTTTGTTACTCCAATGGATGGTAGCCTTGTCATTATATAAGGTATTTCGTTGTTGAGATTTTGTTACTCTAATGGATGGGAGCCTTGTAATTATGGAAGGTAGTTTATTGTTGAGATTTTTTTACTCCAATAGATGGTAGCCTTATCATTATGCAAAGTAATTCGTTGTTGATATTTTGTTACTTTAATGGATGGTAGCCTTGTCTTTATGAAAGGTAGTTCGTTGTTGAGATTTTGTTACTCTAATGGATATTATCCTTTTCATTACTGAAAGTAGTTCGTTCTATAGATTTTGTTACTCTAATGGATGGTAGCCTTGTCATTATGGAAGGTAGTTCATTGTTGTCATTTTGTAACTCCAATGGATCGTAGCCGTTTCATTACCAAAAGTAGTTCGTTGTTGAGATTTTGTTACTCTAATTGATGGTAGCCTTGTTATTATGGAAGGTAGTTCATTGTTAAGATTTTCTTACTCCAATGGATGGTAGCCTTGTAATTATGGAAGGTAGTTCGTTATTGATATTTTGTTACTCTAATTGATGGAATCCTTTTCATTACGGAAGGTAGTTCATTATTGAGATTTTGTTTCTCCAATGGATCGTAGCCGTTTCATTACCAAAAGTAGTTCGTTGTTGAGATTTTGTTACTCTAATTGATGGTAGCCTTGTTATTATGGAAGGTAGTTAGTTGTTGACATTTTGTTACTCCAATGGATGGTAGCCTTGTCATTATGGAAGGTAGTTCGTTATTGATATTTTGTTACTCTAATTGATGGAATCCTTTTCATTACGGAAGGTAGTTAATTTTTGAGATTTTTTTTCTCCAACGGATCATAGCCGTTTCATTACCAAAAGTAGTTCTTTGTTGAGATTTTGTTAATCTAATTGATGGTAGCCTTGTTATTTTGGAAGGTAGTTCATTGTTGAGATTTTGTTACTCCAATGGATGGTAGCCTTGTCATTATGGAAGGTTGTTGCTTACTGATATTTTGTTACTCTAATTGATGGAATCCTTTTCATTACGGAAGGTAGTTCATTATTGAGATTTTGTTTCTCCAATGGATCGTAGCCGTTTCATTACCAAAAGTAGTTCGTTGTTGAGATTTTGTTACTCTAATTGATGGTATCCTTGTTATTATGGAAGGTAGTTCATTGTTAAGATTTTGTTACTCCAATGGATGGTAGCCTTGTAATTATGGAAGGTAGTTCGTTATTAATATTTTGTTACTCTAATTGATGGAATCCTTTTCATTACGGAAGGTAGTTCATTGTTGAGATTTTGTTTCTCCAATGGATCGTAGCCGTTTCATTACCAAAAGTAGTTCTTTGTTGAGATTTTGTTACTCTAATTGATGGTAGCCTTGTTATTATGGAAGGAAGTTCATTGTTAAGATTTTGTTACTCCAATGGATGGTAGCCTTGTCATTATGGAAGGAAGTTCGTTATTGATATTTTGTTACTCTAATTGATGGAATCCTTTTCATTACGGAAGGTAGTTCATTGTTGAGATTTTGTTTCTCCAATGGATCATAGCCGTTTCATTACAAAAAGTAGTTCTTTGTTGAGATTTTGTTACTCTAATTGATGGTAGCCTTGTTATTATGGAAGGTAGTTGATTGTTGAGATTTTGTTACTCCAATGGATGGTAGCCTTGTCATTATGGAAGGTAGTTCGTTATTGATATTTTGTTACTCTAATTGATGGAATCCTTTTCATTACGGAAGGTAGTTCATTGTTGAGATTTTGTTTCTCCAATGGATCATAGCCGTTTCATTACCAAAAGTAGTGCGTTGTTGAGATTTTGTTACTCTAATTGATGGTAGCCTTGTTATTATGGAAGGTAGTTCATTGTTGAGATTTTGTTACTCCAATGGATGGTAGCCTTGTCATTATGGAAGGTAGTTCGTTATTGATATTTTGTTACTCAAATTGATGGAATCCTTTTCATTACGGAAGGTAGTTCATTGTTGAGATTTTGTTACTCCAAATGGATCGTAGCCGTTTCATTACCAAAAGTAGTTTGTTGTTGAGATTTTGTTACTCTAATTAATGGTAGCCTTGTTATTATGGAAGGTAGTTCATTGTTGAGATTTTGTTACTCCAATGGATGGTAGCCTTGTCATTATAGAAGGTATTTCGGGTTTGAGATTTTGTTACTCTAATGGATGGTAGCCTTGTAATTATGGAAGGTAGTTTATTGTTGAGATTTTTTTACTCCTATGGATGGTAGCCTTGTCATTATGTAGAATAGTTTGTTGTTGAGCTTTTGTTACTCCAATGGATGGTAGCCTTGTTATTATGGAACGTAGTTCATTGTTGAGATTTTGTTACTCCAATAGATGGTAGCCTTGTCATTATGCAAAGTAATTCGTTGTTGATACTTTGTTACTTTAATGGATGGTAGCCTTGTCTTTATGAAAGGTACTTCGTTGTTGAGATTTTGTTACTCTAATGGATATTATCCTTTTCATTACTGAAAGTAGTTCGTTCTATAGATTTTGTTACTCTAATGGATGGAAGCCTTGTCATTTTGGAAGGTAGTTCATTGTTGTCATTTTGTTACTCCAATGGATGGTAGCCTTGTCATTATGGAAGGTAGTTCTTTGTTGATATTTTGTTACTCTAATGGACGGAATCCTTGTCATTACGGAAGGTAGTTCTTTGGTGAGATTTTTTTTCTCCAATGTATGGTAGCCTTGTCTTTATGGAAGGTAGTTTGTTGTTGAGATTTTGTTACTCAAATGGATGGTAGCCTTGTCATTATGGAAGGTAGTTTATTGTTGAGATTTTGTTACTCCAATGGATGGTAGACTTGTCATTACGGAAGGTAGTTCCTTGTTGAGATTTTGTTACTCCAATGGATGGTAGCCTTGTCATTATGGATGGTAGTTCTTTGTTGAGATTTTGTTACTACATTGGATGGTACCCTTTTCATTACCGAAAGTAGTTCGTTGTTGAGATTTTGTTACTCTAATGGATGGTAGCCTTGACATTATGGAAGGTAGTTCATTGTTGACATTTTGTTACTCCAATGGATGTAACCTTGTCATTATGGAAGGTAGTTCGATATTGATAATATTTTACACTAATGGATGGAATCCTTTTCATTACGGAAGGTAGTTCTTTGTTGAGATTTTGTTTCTCCAATGGATGGTAGCCTTGTCATTATGTAAGGTAGTTCGTTGTTGAGATTTTGTTACTCAAATGGATGGTAGCCTTGTCATTATAGAAGGTTGTTCGTTGTTGAGATTTTGTTTCTCCAATGGATCGTAGCCGTTTCATTACCAAAGATAGTTCGTTGTTGAGATTTTGTTACTCTAATTTATGGTAGCCTTGTCATTAAGGAAAGTAGTTCTTTGTTGAGATTTTGTTAATCCAATGGATGGTAGACTTGTCATTATGCAAGGTAGTTCATTGTTGATATTTTGTTACTCCAATGGATGGGAGCCTTGTCTTTATGGATGGTAGTTCGTTGTTGAGATTTTGTTACTATAAAGGATGTTATCCTCGTAATTACTGAAACTAGTTTGTTGTTGAGATTTTGTTACTCTAATGGATGGTAGCCTTGTCATTATGGAAGGTAGTTCATTATTGTCATTTTGTTACTCCAATGGATGGTAGCCTAGTCATTATGAAAGGTAGTTCGTTGTTGATATTTTGTTAATCTAATGGATGGAATCCATGTCATTATGGAAGGTAGTTCTTTGTTTAGATTTAGTTACACAAATGGATGGTAGCCTTGTCATTATGGAAGGTAGTTCGTTGTTGAGATTTTGTTACTCTAATTGATGGTTTCCTTGTCATTACGGATAGTAGTTCGTTGTTAAGATTTTGTTTCTCCAATGGATGGTAGCCTTGTCATTATGGACGGTAGTTCGTTGTTGAGATTTTGTTACTCCAATGGTTGGTAGCCTTGTCATTATGGAAGGTAGTTCATTGTTGAGATTTTGTTACTCCAATGGATGGTAGACTTGTGATTATGGAAGGTAGTTCATTGTTGAGATTTTGTTTCTCCAATGGATCGTAGCCGTTTCATTACCAAAAGTAGTTCGTTGTTGAGATTTTATTACTCTAATTGATGGTAGCCTTGTTATTATGGAAGGTAGTTCATTATTGACATTTTGTTACTCCAATGGTTGGTATCCTTGTCATTATGGTAGGTAGTTCGTTGTTGAGATTTTGTTACTCCAATGGATGGTAGACTTGTCATTATGGAAGGTAGTTCATTGTTGAGATTTTGTTTCTCCAATGGATCGTAGCCGTTTCATTACCAAAAGTAGTTCGTTGTTGAGATTTTGTTACTCTAATTGATGGTAGCCTTGTTATTATGGAAGGTAGTTCATTGTTGACATTCTGTTACTCCAATGGATGGTAGCCTTGTCATTATGGAAGGTAGTTCGTTATTGATATTTTGTTACTCTAATTGATGGAATCCTTTTCATTACGGAAGGTAGTTCATTGTTGAGATTTTGTTTCTCCAATGGATCATAGACGTTTCATTACCAAAAGTAGTTTGTTCTTGAGATTTTGTTACTCTAATTGATGGTAGCCTTATTATTATGGAAGGTAGTTCGTTGTTGACATTTTGTTACTCCAATGGATGGTAGCCTTGTCATTATGGAAGGTAGTTCGTTATTGATATTTTGTTACTCTAATTGATGGAATCCTTTTCATTACGGATGGTAGTTCATTGTTGAGATTTTGTTTCTCCAATGGATCGTAGCCGTTTCAATACCAAAAGTAGTTCGTTGTTGTGATTTTATTACTCTAATTGATGGTAGCCTTGTTATTATGGAAGGTAGTTCATTGTTGAGATTTTGTTACTCCAATGGATGGTAGCCTTGTCATTATGGAAGGTATTTTTTTATTGATATTTTGTTACTCTAATTGATGGAATCCTTTTCATTACGGAAGGTAGTTCATTGTTGAGATTCTGTTTCTTCAATGGATCGTAGCCGTTTCATTACCAAAAGTAGTTCGTTGTTGAGATTTTGTTACTCTAATTGATGGTAGCCTTGTTATTATGGAAGGTAGTTCGTTGTTGAGATTTTGTTTCTCCAATGGATGGTAGCCTTGTCATTATAGAAAGTAGTTCGTTGTTGAGATTTTGTTACTCTAATGGATGGTAGCCTTGTAATTGTGGAAGGTAGTTTATTGTTGATATTTTGTTACTCCAATGGATGGTAGCCTTGTCATTATGGAGAATAGTTAGTTGTTGAGATTTTGTTACTCCAATGGTTGGTATCCTTGTCATTATGGAAGGTAGTTCGTTGTTGAGATTTTGTTACTCCAATGGATGGTAGACTTGTCATTATGGAAGGTAGTTCATTGTTGAGATTTTGTTTCCCCAATGGATCATAGCCGTTTCATTACCAAAAGTAGTTCGTTGTTGAGATTTTGTTACTCTAATTGATGGTAGCCTTGTTATTATGGAAGGTAGTTCATTGTTGAGATTTTGTTACTCCAATGGATGTAGCCTTGTCATTATGGAAGGTAGTTCGATATTGATAATATTTTAGTGTAATGGCTGGAATCCTTTTCATTACGGAAGGTAGTTCTTTGTTGAGATTTTGATTCTCCCATGGATGGTAGCCTTGTCATTATGGAAGGTAGTTCGTTGTTGAGATTTTATTACTCAAATGGATGGTAGCCTTGTCATTATGGAAGGTAGTTCGTTGTTGACATTTTGTTACTCAAATGGATGGTAGCCTTGTCATTATGGAAGGTAGTTCGTTGTTGACATTTTGTTACTCCAATGGTTGGTATCCTTGTCATTATGGAAGGTAGTTCGTTGTTGAGATTTTGTTACTCCAATGGATGGTAGACTTGTCATTATGGAAGGTAGTTCATTGTTGAGATTTTGTTTCTCCAATGGATCGTAGCCATTTCATTACCAAAAGTAGTTCGTTGTTGAGATTTTGTTACTCTAATTGATGGTAGCCTTGTTATTATGGAAGGTAGTTCATTGTTGACATTCTATTACTCCAATGGATAGTAGCCTTGTCATTATGGAAGGTAGTTCGTTATTGATATTTTGTTACTCTAATTGATGGAATCCTTTTCATTACGGAAGGTAGTTCATTGTTGAGATTTTGTTTCTCCAATGGATCATAGACGTTTCATTACCAAAAGTAGTTTGTTCTTGAGATTTTGTTACTCTAATTGATGGTAGCCTTATTATTATGGAAGGTAGTTCGTTGTTGACATTTTGTTACTCCAATGGATGGTAGCCTTGTCATTATGCAAAGTAATTCGTTGTTGATATTTTGTTACTTTAATGGATGGTAGCCTTGTCTTTATGAAAGGTACTTCGTTGTTGAGATTTTGTTACTCTAATGGATATTATCCTTTTCATTACTGAAAGTAGTTCGTTCTATAGATTTTGTTACTCTAATGGATGGAAGCCTTGTCATTTTGGAAGGTAGTTCATTGTTGTCATTTTGTTACTTTAATGGATGGTAGCCTTGTCATTATGGAAGGTAGTTCTTTGTTGATATTTTGTTACTCTAATGGATGGAATCCTTGTCATTACGGAAGGTAGTTCTTTGGTGAGATTTTTTTTCTCCAATGTATGGTAGCCTTGTCTTTATGGAAGGTAGTTTGTTGTTGTGATTTTGTTACTCAAATGGATGGTAGCCTTGTCATTATGGAAGGTAGTTTATTGTTGAGATTTTGTTACTCCAATGGATGGTAGACTTGTCATTACGGAAGGTAGTTCCTTGTTGAGATTTTGTTACTCCAATGGATGGTAGCCTTGTCATTATGGATGGTAGTTCTTTGTTGAGATTTTGTTACTACATTGGATGGTACCCTTTTCATTTCCGAAAGTAGTTCGTTGTTGAGATTTTGTTACTCTAATGGATGGTAGCCTTGTCATTATGAAAGGTAGTTCATTGTTGACATTTTGTTACTCCAATGGATGTAGCCTTGTCATTATGGAAGGTAGTTCGATATTGATAATATTTTACACTAATGGATGGAATCCTTTTCATTACGGAAGGTAGTTCTTTGTTGAGATTTTGTTTCTCCAATGTATGGTAGCCTTGTCATTATGTAAGGTAGTTCGTTGTTGAGATTTTGTTACTCAAATGGATGGTAGCCTTGTCATTATAGAAGGTTGTTCGTTGTTGAGATTTTGTTTCTCCAATGGATCGTAGCCGTTTCATTACCAAAGATAGTTCGTTGTTGAGATTTTGTTACTCTAATTTATGGTAGCCTTGTCATTATGGAAAGTAGTTCTTTGTTGAGATTTTGTTAATCCAATGGATGGTAGACTTGTCATTATGCAAGGTAGTTCATTGTTGATATTTTGTTACTCCAATGGATGGGAGCCTTGTCTTTATGGATGGTAGTTCGTTGTTGAGATTTTGTTACTATAATGGATGTTATCCTCGTAATTATTGAAACTACTTCGTTGTTGAGATTTTGTTACTCTAATGGATGGTAGCCTTGTCATTATGGAAGGTAGTTCATTATTGTCATTTTGTTACTCCAATGGATGGTAGCCTAGTCATTATGGAAGGTAGTTCGTTGTTGATATTTTGTTAATCTAATGGATGGAATCCATGTCATTATGGAAGGTAGTTCTTTGTTTAGATTTAGTTACATAAATGGATGGTAGCCTTGTCATTATGGAAGGTAGTTCGTTGTTGAGATTTTGTTACTCTAATTGATGGTTTCCTTGTCATTACGGAAGGTAGTTCGTTGTTAAGATTTTGTTTCTCCAATGGATGGTAGCCTTGTCATTATGGAAGGTAGTTCGTTGTTGAGATTTTGTTACTCCAATGGTTGGTAGCCTTGTCATTAAGGAAGGTAGTTCATTGTTGAGATTTTGTTACTCCAATGGATGGTAGACTTGTGATTATGGAAGGTAGTTCATTGTTGAGATTTTGTTTCTCCAATGGATCGTAGCCGTTTCATTACGAAAAGTAGTTCGTTGTTGAGATTTTATTACTCTAATTGATGGTAGCCTTGTTATTATGGAAGGTAGTTCATAATTGACATTTTGTTACTCCAATGGTTGGTATCCTTGTCATTATGGAAGGTAGTTCGATATTGATAATATTTTACTGTAATGGCTGGAATCCTTTTCATTACGGAAGGTAGTTCTTTGTTGAGATTTTGATTCTCCCATGGATGGTAGCCTTGTCATTATGGAAGGTAGTTCGTTGTTGAGATTTTATTACTCAAATGGATGGTAGCCTTGTCATTATGGAAGGTAGTTCGTTGTTGACATTTTGTTACTCAAATGGATGTTAGCCTTGTCATTATGGAAGGTAGTTCGTTGTTGACATTTTGTTACTCCAATGGATGTTAGCCTTGTCATTATGGAAGGTAGTTCGTTATTGATATTTTGTTACTCTAATTGATGGAATCCTTTTCATTACCGATGGTAGTTCATTGTTGAGATTTTGTTTCTCCAATGGATCGTAGCCGTTTCAATACCAAAAGTAGATCGTTGTTGTGATTTTGTTACTCTAATTGATGGTAGTCTTGTTATTATGGAAGGTAGTTCATTGTTGAGATTTTGTTACTCCAATGGATGGTAGCCTTGTCATTATGGAAGGTAGTTTGTTATTGATATTTTGTTACTCTAATTGATGGAATCCTTTTCATTACGGAAGGTAGTTCATTGTTGAGATTTTGTTTCTTCAATGGATCGTAGCCGTTTCATTACCAAAAGTAGTTTGTTGTTGAGATTTTGTTACTCTAATTGATGGTAGCCTTGTTATTATGAAAGGTAGTTCGTTGTTGAGATTTTGTTTCTCCAATGGATGGTAGCGTTGTCATTATAGAAAGTAGTTCATTGTTGAGATTTTGTTACTCTAATGGATGGTAGCCTTGTAATTATGGAAGGTAGTTTATTGTTGATATTTTGTTACTCCAATGGATGGTAGCCTTGTCATTATGGAGAATAGTTAGTTGTTGAGATTTTGTTACTCCAATGGTTGGTATCCTTGTCATTATGGAAGGTAGTTCGTTGTTGAGATTTTGTTACTCCAATAGATGGTAGCCTTGTCATTATGGAAGGTAGTTCTTTGTTGAGATTTTGTTACTCTAATTGATGGTTTCCTTGTCGTTACGGAAGGTAGTTCGTTGTTGAGATTTTGTTTCTCCAATGGATGGTAGCCTTGTCATTATGGAAGGTAGTTCGTTGTTGAGATTTTGTTACTCCAATGGTTGGTAGCCTTGTCATTATGGAAGGTAGTTCATTGTTGAGATTTTGTTACTCCAATGGATGGGAGCCTTGTCTTTATGGATGGTAGTTCGTTGTTGAGATTTTGTTACTATAATGGATGTTATCCTCATAATTACTGAAACTAGTTCGTTGTTGAGATTTTGTTACTCTAATGGATGGTAGCCTTGTCATTATGGAAGGTAGTTCATTATTGTCATTTTGTTACTCCAATGGATGGTAGCCTAGTCATTATGGAAGGTAGTTCGTTGTTGATATTTTGTTAATCTAATGGATGGAATCCAAGTCATTATGGAAGGTAGTTCTTTGTTTAGATTTAGTTACACAAATGGATGGTAGCCTTGTCATTATGGAAGGTAGTTCGTTGTTGAGATTTTGTTACTCTAACTGATGGTTTCCTTGTCATTACGGAAGGTAGTTCGTTGTTAAGATTTTGTTTCTCCAATGGATGGTAGCCTTGTCATTATGGAAGGTAGTTCGTTGTTGAGATTTTGTTACTCCAATGGTTGGTAGCCTTGTCATTATGGAAGGTAGTTCATTGTTGAGATTTTGTTACTCCAATAGATGGTAGCCTTGTCATTATGGAAGGTAGTTCTTTGTTGAGATTTTGTTACTCTAATTGATGGTTTCCTTGTCGTTACGGAAGGTAGTTCGTTGTTGAGATTTTGTTTCTCCAATGGATGGTAGCCTTGTCATTATGGAAGGTAGTTCGTTGTTGAGATTTTGTTACTCCAATGGTTGGTAGCCTTGTCATTATGGAAGGTAGTTCATTGTTGAGATTTTGTTACTCCAATGGATGGTAGACTTGTGATTATGGAAGGTAGTTCATTGTTGAGATTTTGTTTCTCCAATGGATCGTAGCCGTTTCATTACCAAAAGTAGTTCGTTGTTGAGATTTTATTACTCTAATTGATGGTAGCCTTGTTATTATGGAAGGTAGTTCATTATTGACATTTTGTTACTCCAATGATTGGTATCCTTGTCATTATGGAAGGTAGTTCGTTGTTGAGATTTTGTTACTCCAATGGATGGAATCCATGTCATTATGGAAGGTAGTTCATTGTTGAGATTTTGTTTCTCCAATGGATCGTAGCCGTTTCATTACCAAAAGTAGTTCATTGTTGAGATTTTGTTACTCTAATTGATGGTAGCCTTGTTATTATGGAAGGTAGTTCATTGTTGACATTCTGTTACTCCAATGGATGGTAGCCTTGTCATTATGGAAGGTAGTTCGTTATTGATATTTTGTTACTCTAATTGATTGAATCCTTTTCATTACGGAAGGTAGTTCATTGTTGAGATTTTGTTTCTCCAATGGATCATAGACGTTTCATTACCAAAAGTAGTTTGTTCTTGAGATTTTGTTACTCTAATTGATGGTAGCCTTATTATTATGGAAGGTAGTTCGTTGTTGACATTTTGTTACTCCAATAGATGGTAGCCTTGTCATTATGGAAGGTAGTTCGTTATTGATATTTTGTTACTCTAATTGATGGAATCCTTTTCATTACGGATGGTAGTTCATTGTTGAGATTTTGTTTCTCCAATGGATCGTAGCCGTTTCAATACCAAAAGTAGTTCGTTGTTGTGATTTTGTTACTCTAATTGATGGTAGCCTTGTTATTATGGAAGGTAGTTCATTGTTGAGATTTTGTTACTTCAATGGATGGTAGCCTTGTCATTATGGAAGGTAGTTTGTTATTGATATTTTGTTACTCTAATTGATGGAATCCTTTTCTTTACGGAAGGTAGTTCATTGTTGAGATTTTGTTTCTTCAATGGATCGTAGTCGTTTCATTACCAAAAGTAGTTCGTTATTGAGATTTTTTTACTCTAATTGATGGTAGCCTTGTTATTATGGAAGGTAGTTCGTTGTTGAGATTTTGTTTCTCCAATGGATGGTAGCCTTGTCATTATAGAAAGTAGTTCGTTGTTGAGATTTTGTTACTCTAATGGATGGTAGCCTTGTAATTATGGAAGGTAGTTTATTGTTGATATTTTGTTACTCCAATGGATGGTAGCCTTGTCATTATGGAGAATAGTTAGTTGTTGAGATTTTGTTACTCCAATGGTTGGTATCCTTGTCATTATGGAAGGTAGTTCGTTGTTGAGATTTTGTTAGTCCAATGGATGGTAGACTTGTCATTATGGAAGGTAGTTCATTGTTGAGATTTTGTTTCCCCAATGGATCGTAGCCGTTTCATTACCAAAAGTAGTTCGTTGTTGAGATTTTGTTACTCTAATTGATGGTAGCCTTGTTATTATCGAAGGTAGTTCATTGTTGAGATTTTGTTACTCCAATGGATGTAGCCTTGTCATTATGGAAGGTAGTTCGATATTGATAATATTTTACTGTAATGGCTGGAATCCTTTTCATTACGGAAGGTAGTTCTTTGTTGAGATTTTGATTCTCCCATGGATGGTAGCCTTGTCATTATGGAAGTTAGTTCGTTGTTGAGATTTTATTACTCAAATGGATGGTAGCCTTGTCATTATGGAAGGTAGTTCGTTGTTGACATTTTGTTACTCAAATGGATGGTAGCCTTATCATTATGGAAGGTAGTTCGTTGTTGACATTTTGTTACTCCAATGGATGGTAGCCTTGTCATTATGGAAGGTAGTTCGTTATTGATATTTTGTTACTCTAATTGATGGAATCCTTTTCATTACGGATGGTAGTTCATTGTTGAGATTTTGTTTCTCCAATGGATCGTAGCCGTTTCAATACCAAAAGTAGATCGTTGTTGTGATTTTGTTACTCTAATTGATGGTAGTCTTGTTATTATGGAAGGTAGTTCATTGTTGAGATTTTGTTACTCCAATGGATGGTAGCCTTGTCATTATGGAAGGTAGTTTGTTATTGATATTTTGTTACTCTAATTGATGGAATCCTTTTCATTACGGAAGGTAGTTCATTGTTGAGATTTTGTTTCTTCAATGGATCGTAGCCGTTTCATTACCAAAAGTAGTTCATTGTTGAGATTTTGTTACTCTAATTGATGGTAGCCTTGTTATTATGAAAGGTAGTTCGTTGTTGAGATTTTGTTTCTCCAATGGATGGTAGCCTTGTCATTATAGAAAGTAGTTCGTTGTTGAGATTTTGTTACTCTAATGGATGGTAGCCTTGTAATTATGGAAGGTAGTTCATTGTTGAGATTTTGTTACTCCAATGGATGTAGCCTTGTCATTATGGAAGGTAGTTCGATATTGATAATATTTTACTGTAATGGCTGGAATCCTTTTCATTACGGAAGGTAGTTCTTTGTTGAGATTTTGATTCTCCCATGGATGGTAGCCTTGTCATTATGGAAGGTAGTTCGTTGTTGAGATTTTATTACTCAAATGGATGGTAGCCTTGTCATTATGGAAGGTAGTTCGTTGTTGACATTTTGTTACTCAAATGGATGGTAGCCTTATCATTATGGAAGGTAGTTCGTTGTTGACATTTTGTTACTCCAATGGATGGTAGCCTTGTCATTATGGAAGGTAGTTCGTTATTGATATTTTGTTACTCTAATTGATGGAATCCTTTTCATTACGGATGGTAGTTCATTGTTGAGATTTTGTTTCTCCAATGGATCGTAGCCGTTTCAATACCAAAAGTAGATCGTTGTTGTGATTTTGTTACTCTAATTGATGGTAGTCTTGTTATTATGGAAGGTAGTTCATTGTTGAGATTTTGTTACTCCAATGGATGGTAGCCTTGTCATTATGGAAGGTAGTTTGTTATTGATATTTTGTTACTCTAATTGATGGAATCCTTTTCATTACGGAAGGTAGTTCATTGTTGAGATTTTGTTTCTTCAATGGATCGTAGCCGTTTCATTACCAAAAGTAGTTCGTTGTTGAGATTTTGTTACTCTAATTGATGGTAGCCTTGTTATTATGAAAGGTAGTTCGTTGTTGAGATTTTGTTTCTCCAATGGATGGTAGCCTTGTCATTATAGAAAGTAGTTCGTTGTTGAGATTTTGTTACTCTAATGGATGGTAGCCTTGTAATTATGGAAGGTAGTTTATTGTTGATATTTTGTTACTCCAATGGATGGTAGCCTTGTCATTATGGAGAATAGTTAGTTGTTGAGATTTTGTTACTCCAATGGTTGGTATCCTTGTCATTATGGAAGGTAGTTCGTTGTTGAGATTTTGTTACTCCAATAGATGGTAGCCTTGTCATTATGGAAGGTAGTTCTTTGTTGAGATTTTGTTACTCTAATTGATGGTTTCCTTGTCGTTACGGAAGGTAGTTCGTTGTTGAGATTTTGTTTCTCCAATGGATGGTAGCCTTGTCATTATGGAAGGTAGTTCGTTGTTGAGATTTTGTTACTCCAATGGTTGGTAGCCTTGTCATTATGGAAGGTAGTTCATTGTTGAGATTTTGTTACTCCAATGGATGGTAGACTTGTCATTATGGAAGGTAGTTCATTGTTGAGATTTTGTTTCTCCAATGGATCGTAGCCGTTTCATTACCAAAAGTAGTTCGTTGTTGAGATTTTATTACTCTAATTGATGGTAGCCTTGTTATTATGGAAGGTAGTTCATTGTTGACATTTTGTTACTCCAATGGTTGGTATCCTTGTCATTATGGAAGGTAGTTCGTTGTTGAGATTTTGTTACTCCAATGGATGGTAGACTTGTCATTATGGAAGGTAGTTAATTGTTGAGATTTTGTTTCTCCAATGGATCGTAGTCGTTTCATTACCAAAAGTAGTTCGTTGTTGAGATATTGTTACTCTAATTGATGGTAGCCTTGTTATTATGGAAGGTAGTTCATTGTTGACATTTTGTTACTCCAATGGATGTAGCCTTGTCATTATGGAAGGTAGTTCGATATTGATAATATTTTACTCTAATGGCTGGAATCCTTTTCATTACGGAAGGTAGTTCTTTGTTGAGATTTTGATTCTCCAATGGATGGTAGCCTTGTCATTATGGAAGGTAGTTTGTTGTTGAGATTTTGTTACTCAAATGGATGGTAGCCTTGTCATTATACAAGGTAGTTCGTTGTTGACATTATGTTACTCCAATGGATGGTAGCCTTGTCATTATGGAAGGTAGTTCGTTATTGATATTTTGTTACTCCAATGGATGGTAGCCTTGTCATTATGGAGAATAGTTTGTTGTTGAGATTTTGTTTCTCCAATGGATCGTAGCCGTTTCATTACCAAAAGTAGTTCGTTGTTGTGATTTTGTTACTTTAATTGATGGTAGCCTTGTTATTATGGAAGGTAGTTCATTGTTGAGATTTTGTTACTCCAATTGATGGTTGCCTTGTCATTATGGAAGGTAGTTCGTTATTGATATTTGGTTACTCTAATTGATGGAATCCTTTTCATTACGGAAGGTAGTTCATTGTTGAGATTTTGTTTCTTCAATGGATCGTAGCCGTTTCATTACCAAAAGTAGTTCGTTGTTGAGATTTTATTACTCTAATTGATGGTAGCCTTGTTATTATGGAAGGTAGTTCATTGTTGACATTTTGTTACTCCAATGGTTGGTATCCTTGTCATTATGGAAGGTAGTTCGTTGTTGAGATTTTGTTACTCCAATGGATGGTAAACTTGTCATTATGGAAGGAAGTTCATTGTTGAGATTTTGTTTCTCCAATGGATCGTAGCCGTTTCATTACCAAAAGTAGTTCGTTGTTGAGATTTTGTTATTCTAATTGATGGTAGCCTTGTTATTATGGAAGGTAGTTCATTGTTGACATTTTGTTACTCCAATGGATGTACCCTTGTCATTATGGAAGGTAGTTCGATATTGATAATATTTTACTCTAATGGCTGGAATCCTTTTCATTACGGAAGGTAGTTCTTTGTTGAGATTTTGATTCTCCAATGGATGGTAGCCTTGTCATTATGGAAGGTAGTTTGTTGTTGAGATTTTGTTACTCAAATGGATGGTAGCCTTGTCATTATACAAGGTAGTTCGTTGTTGACATTATGTTACTCCAATGGATGGTAGCCTTGTCATTATGGAAGGTAGTTCGTTATTGATATTTTGTTACTCCAATGGATGGTAGCCTTGTCATTATGGAGAATAGTTTGTTGTTGAGATTTTGTTTCTCCAATGGATCGTAGCCGTTTCATTACCAAAAGTAGTTCGTTGTTGTGATTTTGTTACTTTAATTGATGGTAGCCTTGTTATTATGGAAGGTAGTTCATTGTTGAGATTTTGTTACTCCAATTGATGGTTGCCTTGTCATTATGGAAGGTAGTTCGTTATTGATATTTGGTTACTCTAATTGATGGAATCCTTTTCATTACGGAAGGTAGTTCATTGTTGAGATTTTGTTTCTTCAATGGATCGTAGCCGTTTCATTACCAAAAGTAGTTCGTTGTTGAGATTTTATTAATCTAATTGATGGTAGCCTTGTTATTATGGAAGGTAGTTCATTGTTGACATTTTGTTACTCCAATGGTTGGTATCCTTGTCATTATGGAAGGTAGTTCGTTGTTGAGATTTTGTTACTCCAATGGATGGTAAACTTGTCATTATGGAAGGAAGTTCATTGTTGAGATTTTGTTTCTCCAATGGATCGTAGCCGTTTCATTACCAAAAGTAGTTCGTTGTTGAGATTTTGTTATTCTAATTGATGGTAGCCTTGTTATTATGGAAGGTAGTTCATTGTTGACATTTTGTTACTCCAATGGATGTACCCTTGTCATTATGGAAGGTAGTTCAATATTGATAATATTTTACTCTAATTGATGGAATCCTTTTCATTACGGAAGGTAGTTCTTTGTTGAGATTTTGATTCTCCAATGGATGGTAGCCTTGTCATTATGGAAGGTAGTTCGTTGTTGAGATTTTGTTACTCAAATGGATGGTAGCCTTGTCATTATGGAAGGTAATTCGTTGTTGACATTTTGTTACTCCAATGGATGGTATCCTTGTCATTATCGAAAGTAGTTCGTTATTGATATTTTGTTACTCCAATGGATGGTAGCCTTGTCATTATGGAGAATAGTTTGTTGTTGAGATTTTGTTTCTCCAATGGATCGTAGCCGTTTCATTACCAAAAGTAGTTCGTTGTTGTGATTTTGTTACTCTAATTGATGGTAGCCTTGTTATTATGGAAGGTAGTTCATTGTTGAGATTTTGTTACTCCAATGGACGGTAGCCTTGTCATTATGGAAGGTAGTTCGTTATTGATATTTTGTTACTCTAATTGATGGAATCCTTTTCATTACGGAAGGTAGTTCATTGTTGAGATTTTGTTTCTTCAATGTGTTGTACCCCAAATTTTGACCTAAGATACCATCTCCCATCTGCATCATTACATTGCAAGTGTTTTGACCTATTTTTATCAATTTTTAAAGCAGATTTTAAATTCATAACTTTTTCAAGTCAAGTGCTGTTTATTTTTGAAACGCTAAATTTATTAATTGATCAATGATAAATGATGTTTATTTAATTATTTGTTATTCTGAATTTAAATAATTGGAATTTATTTTCAGTTATTATATAATTTAAAGAATTATAAATAATAAAGTAAATATTTGAGAAGAATTTTATTAATTGATCAACAATGTTTATTTAATTATTTATCATTCTAAGTTTAAATAGTTGAAATTTTATTTTCAGTTATTATAATTTAGAAGAATTATAAATAATGAAGTAAATGATTGAAGAGAAGTTAATTGATCAATGATGTTTATTTAATTATTTATCATTCTAAATTTAAATAATTGGAATTGATTTTCAGTTATTATATAATTTAAAGAATTATAAATGATAAAATAAATAATTGGAAAGAAGAAAAGAATTAACTGGTAAAATAATAGAATTTTATTCATCTTTATTCTAATTATTACAATTGTGGTTTAAATATTGTATTATGTACAAAGTATTTACAATGACAATTATATAAAATGTTTAAAGTAAAATAAAAACTATTTTAATTTTTTCTAAGATTCTAAATCTTCATCTTCTATCCAATACTTCTTTAATGCTCATTTGATTTTACCTGCAAAAGAATTAAAAGAAAAAGTCAGAAATAAATAGATAATTAAAAGCAGACAATTAATTTAGCGTTCATCATTAAAAGCAAACGGCTGGAATCAGTTTTTACCCTCTTTGCAAATCACGGGATTTCTCCCGGTTCACAAAAAGGGATGAATTTTATTGATAAATACACTACGCCAAAAACAAGTTTTAGCAGCGCCTCTACTAAAGCGCTTATTGAAAAAGCGCTGCCATAGCCTTCACAAAAAACAAAATAAAAAAAAAGGGAAACCTACGAAGGCGCTTTTTTAAAAGCGCTGGCATAGGGTTCCCTACCAAAGCGCTTTTCAGAAAGCGCTTTCATAGGTATTTGAAATATCTAACCTACGAAAGCGCTTTTGAAAAGCGCTTTGGTAGGGAACCCTATGCCAGCGCTTTTGAAAAGCGCTTTGAAAGGGGGACCTACGAAAGCGCTTTTTACCTCAGAAGCGCTTTGAAAGGGGGACCTATGCCAGCGCTTTTTAAAAGCGCTTTCGTAGGTTGTTTTTATAATAAAATTAAAAATCCCTAAATCTTCTTCATTTCTTTCGTTCAGAGCTTCTTCATTTCTTCATTTCTGCCGTCGCCGCCGTTCGTTCCTTCCTCTTCAGTCGTCGTCGCCGCCGTTCGTTCCTTCCTCTTCAGTCGTCGCCGCCGCCGGTCATTCCGTCTTCTCCACCTTGGTAAGATTCTTTGCTTTAATTCTTGGTTTACTTTACTAGATACAAAATTTTATCTCTTGGCCTCAATAAGGCTGATGCTCACATACTCTTGTTCATCATCAGATTCATACTGAATAAATGGTGATAAATGTTGATGATATATTTGGTCTTATTCTTGTTTTTCTTTAGGAATCACCGTCTCCCTTAATTTTCACTTCACTAAGTTGCAAAAGGCTTTGTCAGAGTTGAGAAAAACTCCTCACATAAATTCTATTGCCTTTGTCCAACTCCATTCCTTCATGCTTTCCTTGCATGTGGCCCATATGTGGCTTCCTATTTTGAAATTTTCTCCCTCCAATAATAGTTTATTATAATATCATCCCAAGATTGGAAAATTATCCGATTCACATTCATACTATTAGGGAAGTTATTGTAAAGTTCTTAATTCTTTGGAAACTTGCATTCTCTCTTCCCTCCTATTTGGAGAAATTTTATCCCTAGACCTTTTCCCAATGACCTTACTATTTTCTTAAGAAGTAAATCTTAAAAACTTCTCCCACTGGATCAAATCTTCATTCACATCCTCTGTGTTGTGGCTGCTTCTTTGGTGATAACAATAATATTTGGGTATGAATAGGTCTGAGTGTTCCTGAAACTTATTTGGAAATTCCACCTCTTCTTATCAAAACTCTTGATGGATACACCCCCTAGAGATGTTTAGAGTCATATAATCATAATTCTTTTATGGGGGAGGCCTTTTATTCTCTCGGTTGGCTGTAACTCTTTTTTATCATATGTATCAAGCCTTCTATCCATCTCAGATCATTTCTCCACCTCAGACTTTTGCCCACCTCAATCCATATCACATTTCTCACGTCAAACCTTTCCTAGTACTGTATATTTTGCTTTCCAATTCAAGTAAGTCATTTAAGTTCTCGGGCTCCTTTATTCTCACACTCATTAAACTTTGACCCTTTTTGAAGTCATAAACTCAACAACTATTTCTTTATCTTATCATCTGCGTCCTTTAAGAGGACAATCTCTTTGTTGAATATTTCACTATAGGACCATATCAGTTCATGCTCTTTTGAATTATAATGTCAAATATTCCTACTCACTTAGTCTGCCTCCTTGACACAGTGAAATGGAACTTAAAGTGTTTTCATAACTCTTTATAGGAATTGATGAATTAGAGTCTAATGCCCTTAAACCAAGTCATCTCTCCTTCTATAAAAATGAGAATGTATAATTTAAACTTATCTAGTCCTACGACATCTTAAACATTGAGGAGGGTATCTACGATCTCGATGTGATCTCCATAATTTGTCATTATCATAGGTTCTCATCCCTAGGTTTTTTTAAAGGTCCTTATATATGAGATTACTTTCAATCCTTTGTGTGAAAACACTCTTTCTCAGGGGCATGCATATTGTTCCTGGATACCGAATGCCAAAGAGATGTATATTATTATTCATCTGTGAAGAAATTTTTTTCCTTATGTAAGTGGATTATGCATAGATTTACCGTTTAGGGTCCAACGATGGTGCCCAAGGAAAAATTTTATCCGCCTCAACTCCCATCATCTCCTCATTCAATTTCTTGATGGAATTTGATTGCTTATTAATGAAAAGTAATATGGCGATCAACAAACTAATTGTCTTGTAGTTTTCACTAGAGTCTCAAGGTCTGCCTCGTTTCAGAGATGATATATATGCAGTGGTGGAGGTGCATAAACTCCATGAGACGATGATGATGGTGGTGGAGGTGCATAAACTCCATTTGAGGACTCCTGATTCACTATATAAGTTAATAACCTTACTAGATACAAAAGTTTATCTCTTGGCCTCAATAAGGCTGATGCTCACATACTCTTGTTCATCATCAGATTCATACTGAATAAATGGTGATAAATGTTGATGATATATTTGGTCTTATTTAAGTGAATCTTTAAATGTTACTTCAATTATTATAAGAGTGTTGAAACTCTTTTCTGTTGTTCTGGTGTATATGTTGAAATATAATTTTTGTATTACTAATAGAAATATCAAGTAAAATATATGTGTAGTTCTGAAGTTTTAATTTTTACATAAGTGAAATTAAAAAGACCCGGGAATTTATTATGTATATAAAAATTGAAAGCTCCATTGTCACTCTCATTTATCCTGCATTTATGATTTGTTTTTCTTCTCTCTCTGAACCTTAGTATGAATTTTGATTGAATCACAGGGAGAAAGAATTAGCTGCTGTTAAGATAAATGCAGCATATGTTGATATAATTGCAAACGAACTAGAGGTAACTTCTTCAACATGTACAAAAATCTATCTAGTAAGCTTACATTCCAATTAATTAACATACTTTTCTTATACAACAGTTGGACAAAAAGGTGGCTGAAAGAACCTTGCGTTGCTGCCATTCGTCATTTGCTTACTAGTATGGTGGAAACAAATAAGGGAATGTGATCTGTATTGTCAATGAAAATGTTTTGTTTTTAGTTACTCCTAAGTTTAACATGTTGTTTACATTCAAATCATGCAGCGGATAGTTCAACGATTTAATATCGATTGTGGTAGGAAAAAGCTGTGAAACTTTCTCCGATTGAAGAAATTTGAACTGTCCTTGATCGTAGTGTACGCGGGACGCTCTCAACATTTTCAAAGGTTTCTATCCTATTCTTGAACTGACTTGAATAACTGATTGTTTTTACTTTTATTTTCCGGCTCAGTGTGAATTTCTAATGATTATAGTTGAGTGGAATTCATGAGCTGCGGTTGTGTTTTTGTTTATATCCGACTTCACTAGTTAGTAATTAGTTATGAGTTGTTTAGCACATGCTTGAACTGACTTTGATTACCTGATATGTTGAATTTGAATCACTAATTACATCCTAACCCCCCAAAAACTTTCTATCATTGTTATTTTTACTTTATATTTTTTTATGTTCAAAACATTTTTCAAACAAAGCTCTTGTTTGCTTAGAATAGTAATTATTACATATAAATTGTATTATCATCTTTCCTCGTGGACTCATAATTTTAGTCATTGTATTTTGATATTTGTTGACACATCTACTACACATACAATAAAAATTTTAAACAAGACTATCAAAAATTAAGTTCAAACTTAAAACATCTTTTTATTTAAAAGAGATTTCTTACAATTTTAATTTCATATATTTATCTATTTATTATTAAGAAAGAAAAGTAATGTAATTAAATTATAATATTTTACTTTTAGATTATATTAAGTAATACTCATTATTTCGACATGCATGTGGAATATTCATGATGTCAATTTCGTTTATCGTTAAGTGAGGTACTTACTAACTTTGTGAATTGAATTCGCCATAGGGGTTACTTGTGAAGGGTGAAAGTTTGACCGTTTTTGTTTAGCTTAATTAAGACATGGATAAGACATGGATGAATTCAAACCGATTGTCGAAAGAGTACGAGAAAGGGGTATGGGAATTTGTTGAGTTTGCGGTTGCGCACTCCAAAGACCCGCTTCGAATGTCGTGTCCTTGCTTGGGTTGCTGTTATGCCGGGGGTAAGGTTGACGGGAATCAGTTGGGATCTCATTTACTACGGTTTGGAATTGATAGAAGTTATACATGTTGGACAATACATGGTGAGAAAAGTACCGGGAATGCTGAGTCGAGTTGTAATAGGAAGTATGCTTCAAACGACGATTGCACAGACACATACGATTGTGATCGAGTCGAAGAGATTGCAGAAGCGCTTGAAGAAGATCTTGCGGATTGTCCCAAAATGTTTGAGAGGTTGGTAAGCGATGCAGAGAAACCGTTGTATGTTGGTTGTTCAAAATTCACAAGATTGTCTGCGGTGTTTAAGTTGTACAACTTAAAGGCGGACAATGGATGGTCGGATAAAAGTTTCACAGAGTTATTAGCCCTTATGAAAGATATGCTACCAGAGGATAATGTTCTTCCCAATCGAACGTATGAAGCCAAAAAGATGTTGTCTTCTATTGGAATGAGCTATGATAAGATACATGCATGTCCAAACGATTGCGTTTTGTTTCGAAACGAGTATGCAGCGTTGAATGAGTGTCCTAAATGTGGTGCCCCTCGATATAAGAAAAAGTTGTCTCCTGCTAAAGTCTTATGGTATTTTCCTATAATTCCGAGATTTAGACGCATGTATCGTAGTGAGACCGATTCAAGACACTTGACTTGGCATGCAGATGAAAGAATTATTGATGGAAAGTTGCGACATCCGGCAGACTCACCACAATGGAGTAAAGTTGATACTGAATATCCTGAATTTGGAAAAGAAGCAAGAAACCTTCGGTTGTCATTGTCTACTGATGGAATGAACCCGCATGGTATTCAAAGTATCTCGCATAGCACATGGCCTGTGATTCTTATGATTTATAACTTACCTCCGTGGCTATGTATGAAGCGTAAGTACATGATGTTATCTATGCTAATTTCTGGGCCTAAACAACCAGGGAATGACATAGACGTATACTTGGCACCCTTAATCGAAGATTTAAAGATTTTGTGGGAGAGAGGTGTGGAGGTTTACGATGGGTATAGGAAAGAAAGTTTCAACTTGAGGGCGATGTTGTTTGGAACAATTAATGATTTTCCAGCATACGGAAATCTATCCGGGTACAGCAACAAGGGTCAAAAGGCGTGTCCTGTTTGTGAAGATGAAACCGATACGACACGATTGGCGCTTTGTCAGAAGAATGTCTTTCTCGGCCATCGTAGATTCTTAAATTCTAATCATCACTACCGTGGGTGGAGAAAAGCATTCAATGGAGAGGCCGAACATCGTACAGCCCCGCCTTTTTTGTCAGGTGATCAAATTTTTGAAAAGGTGAAAGATGTGAGCACTCAGTTTGGCAAGCCTTTTGCACATTCAATTGTCAAGGGTGGGTGGAAGAAGAAGTCAATTTTCTTTGAACTTCCATATTGGAAGTCGTTGTACGTAAGACATTTCCTGGATGTTATGCATATTGAAAAAAATGTATTTGACAGCGTTATAGGTACGCTACTCAATATACAAGGAAAGTCTAAGGATGGCGTTAACATAAGGAATGACATGGTAAACATGGGGATGAGAACTGAATTGGGGCCCGTGACGAAAGGAAGACGAACATATCTACCACCTGCTGTTTACACTCTATCTAGAAAGGAGAAGAAAACATTGTGTAAGTTCCTCAGTGAAGTAAAAGTTCCAGAAGGCTACTCTTCAGATATTAGAAGACTTGTGTCCATGAAAGACCTCAAGTTAAAGAGTTTGAAGACGCATGATTGCCATGTTATAATGGAACATTTTTTACCAATAGGTATACGTTCTATTCTGCCAGAAAAAGTAAGAAGCGCAATAACTAAGCTGTGTTTCTTCTTCAGGTCTATTTGCAGTAAGGTGGTCGATCCCGCGATCTTACCAACATTGCAAAATGAGATAGTTGTTACTTTATGTGATCTTGAAATGCATTTTCCTCCCTCGTTTTTTGACATAATGGTTCATCTAGTCGTTCATCTTGTGAAAGAGACACAACTGTGCGGACCAGCTTATATGAGATGGATGTACCCTGCTGAACGTTATATGAAAATATTAAAAGGGTACGTGAAAAACAGAAGTCGACCAGAGGGTTGTATTGCCGAGCGATACGTTGCTGAAGAAGCGGTTGAGTTTTGTACTGAATATCTGTCAAATGTTCAATCAATTGGACTCCCCAAATCTCATATTGTCGAAACAAAAGAAGGAAAAAGGCTAATTGGAAATAAAGTTGTGACAGTATCAATGGTCGAACGGGATCAAGTGCACTTGTATGTTCTGCACAATGAGATTGAGGTTGAGCCGTTTGTTGAAATGCACAAAGTTGTTCTCCGAGATTTAAATCCAAATAGAAATGAGAACTGGATAGTACGAGAGCACAATCGAAGTTTCATACCGTGGTTTAGAGATCATATTTATTCAAAGTATCGTTCAGATCCTGCTTCAGTAACAGAAAGGTTGAGATGTTTAGCCTATGGTCCATCTGTAATTGTGCTTTCTTATAGCGCATACGCAATTAATGGATACACATTTTATACCAAAGAACATGATGATAAAAGTACTATGCAAAATAGTGGTGTTACCTTGGTAGCTGAAGCTATGCACATATCAAGTGCGAATGACTTAAATCCGAAATTTGCAAATTTGTCATATTTTGGGGTTATCGAGCGCATTTTGGTGTTTGATTACGCGAAGTTTCAGATTCCTGTATTTGGTTGCAAGTGGGTTGAAAATAATAGTGGCGTACGAATGGATAAGTCAGGATTTTTGCAAGTGGATCTCAATAGGGTAGGGTACAAAGATGAGCCTTTCATTCTAGCCTCTCAAGCTAAACAAGTGTTCTATGTCAATGATCCGACAAGTACGAAATGTTCTATAGTGCTTTTATCTAACAAAATAGTTGATGAAAAAATTGAAGATCAAGGTGATATTGGTGTTGGCATTGAATCTTGTACAAGAAACGATCAAAATGAGAATGAATCTTGTATTAGAAATGATCATAATGAGGGTATTTGGATCAATCCAACCGTCCGCATTGTTAAGAGACGCGTAGTACACAATCCTACCAAGAAAAGAAAGAGACGTTAGTGATAAAGTTAGTGAGGGGAGAAGAAGAAGAAGAGGAAAAATTTCTTTTAGTGCCAAAATTCCCCAAAAATTCGGTTGAAGTCTCTTAAAGCTGCTCTTAATCCAAGGTAAGGGTGAGATTCTGACTCTATAATAGGGTGTATAATTAATAGTATGTGAATTTGGGTTATGAAATTTTTTTTAATTATGTTGAAATTGGTATTTTGATGAGATTGAGAGATGATTTAGGATCCAATATAATTAGTTATACACGCAAATAAGTGACTTAGTATTTTTCCTTGAAAAGATCACATTTGTTCTGTTACTATAGCATTAGATGAATTGATTTTTTTTTCATAAGCAATATTTGTTGGCTTACTGTAGTGATTAGGATGCAGCATTTTAAGCCATATTTTTTTTTATACTGTAGCGCATGGATACATTCATTTAAGTGGCTTTGGCTTACTATAGCGAATAATGAATTAGCATATAGAATGCACATATCTGTTATATTACTGTAGCGTGAATTGGATTTTATCTAATGATTTTGGCATGAAGTGGCGTTAGGAATTGAAGTAGCATTAGTAGTATCTTGCCTTGTATACTGTAGCGGAATTGATAGAGTGATACTAGAAGGCACATATTCTTTTGACGCGTTGTACTAATGTGCTTTAGTTTGTTTGATACAGGTTCAATGGCTCTAGATAGAGATGCTCCACCTGAAAACCCACCTGAAAACTCACAAGAAAACTCACAAGAAAGAGTTGCTTCGGATACAAATGCTCCACCTGATACTG
This sequence comes from Vicia faba, assembly GCA_948472305.1. Classification (NCBI taxonomy): domain Eukaryota; kingdom Viridiplantae; phylum Streptophyta; class Magnoliopsida; order Fabales; family Fabaceae; genus Vicia; species Vicia faba. Next base: position 562,678,677 of record OX451739.1, read on the forward strand.
AAGCAAAAGAGGTTGCACGAGGCATCACTATTATGAAGGGAATCATTCGACATAGAGACCAAGGATTAGTATACCGATTGGAATGGAATTCTGATAAACAACCAATTGGTCCTAATTCTGCAAAGTTGACAAGTTATATTGGTACACTTGTCCGTATGCATATTCCGGTCTCCGTAGCTACCTGGAAATCGAAAACGAAAAATTTAGAATTGGAGGAGAAAAAACAAGCGATTTGGGAAGAGCTTCAGGTATATATCATATATGGTTAATTGTTGTTATTATCTTGACGATAAATTGTTTAAATTACTTATACTAACACACTATGCGTACGTTTTTTTGCATAGGACTTTTGAGATACCAGATGAACGTAAAAGCTACATACTTAGTTTGGCCGGCAAAAGATATAGAGGGTGGAAAAGTTTTTTGACAAACACCTATCTTAAGGATAAAGATGGAAAATTTCTTGAAGAGGCACCGGGACGGCCAACAAAGTATGCGACCTTCATTGATGAAGCAGATTGGGCTGAGTTTGTAAAGCAAAGAGATGAAGCTTTTCAGAAAAAGAGTGCCACGAATAGTGAGAGAGCATCCAAACCCGCGTATCCATACAAAAAAGGGCGTTTGGGATATGCACGCTTAGAGGATAAAATTGTAAGTAAATAGAAATGCGTTTTAATTAATTGTCTACATGTGCATGTTTTAATTGACGATTTTATCGTTTGTGTCAATGCATAGTTAGAGGAGACTAAAAGTGAGGAAGCTTCACTTCCTGTACATGTGTTGTGGAAGGAAGCTCGTGTGGGCAAGAATCAAGCTGTCGATCCCGATGTTCAGAGAGTTTATACTGAATGTGTAAGTATAATACTGTGTCTTTAATTAAATCAAATGTTTTTTAATATATAAATGATTTTTTATCTCCACTAATAATTATTTAAATGTAAATGAATTACAGGAGACCTTGTCGCAATCGGCATCCACCGGTGAGGAGAGCGTACTTAGTAGATTACTAGATGCTCCCGAGTATCCCGGTCGGGTGAGGGGTAAGGGTCATGGTGTGACTCCAACCTCTTTTTATAAGAGTTCTAGGAGAAGATCAAATCTTACCAATGAAGAAGTGTTGCAAAAGTTGCAGGAATTGCAAGCACAGGTCTCTGAATTGCAAAGAGATAAAGATATGTATATGAGAGAAAATTGCAACACTTCATCGGTGAGAGAAACTAGTGATAAGGCTAGTATCAACTATCAAAAGAAATTTCCCGAGGTAATTATAAGTTTTTTTCCTTACAAACTGTTCTATTTTATTAATGATAATGACTTTATATTTTCTATTTGTTTAGGGCATTTCATCTTGCCAACTATACTTATCGTCACCGAATTATCGACTAGTTGGCAAGGGAAAAGTGCACAACACTTCGGGAGATTTACTTCACCACAGACCGCTCCCGGATGGACACCTGAAAGTATCGGTGGATGTTGTATTAGATCGTGATGCGATTCTACCGGTACCTGACATGGTCTCAGAGACGACATTGCTGCGAGATGCAATAGGATCATTTGTTGCATGGCCCTCAGAGCTCATTACCATTAGTGATAAGGTATACTGAAAACGATTATGAATCATTTAGTTTTCGAATGTCAATTCTAAACCGTTTATTAATTATTTTTTACATTTTAATTTTAGACTGCTCCTATAAAACCCGCAATTAAGGGTAAAGGGATTTTACAGGAGGAGGAGTCTGTTGCATCACTAAAAGAGGTACATTTAAAGTGTTAATATATAGTCTGAATCTAAATCTGCATGATTTTATATTTTACCTAACTTATATGATTTTTAGGCATCCGCTCGGGAGTCACAACAAGTGACGCAGCAGGTTCGTAGCGTACCACCCACTGGTCCTCCGAAGCAAGCGGCAAAAAAAGGCGGTGCTTTTGTGCCTCGATACCGTTCGACACTCGCAACAATGGTTGATATGTCCGATTTGAAGGATGGTGGTTTACGTGAAATCAACATGGATGAAAGTGTCTTCGGTATTGAATTCCCGTCACATATTACAATTGATGACTTGGAAGAGATTTTAAGGCATGATCAACTAGGCGTCAGTAATATGCACTCATACATCCGGTAATATTCACTCATCCGATATATTATTTAATTAGTCCCACAATATAATTTATTTACACATTTCAATGAAAATAATCTAATGTTTATTATGTTTTTATTTAAGGTTGTTGTATGACAGAGTGTTGCGCGGGACTGCATTGTCTAACAGATTCCGTTTCGTGTCTTCCGCCCATTGCAGCGGAATGACAATTGCTTCGGAACCGGAATCAGTTAGACAGCGCTTAGTAGATAGATTCATGTCCACCGGCAATACAGAAAGTCTGCATCTTTGGGCGTATAATACCCGACCAGTAGGGTTAGTTTCTCATTCTTGGTTCATCTAATCTCTGTTTCTTTTGTGTATAGCAAAATTTTCATATAACATATTGTTTTAATTTATAGAGCACACTGGTTGCTGCTTGCTATCAACCCGATAAGAGAAGTCGTGTATTATCTGAATTCGATAAATGGTGAATGGACCAATTATCCGGCTATGAAGGAAATCGTTGATTTGTAAGTGGGATCGTTCTAAATATATATTCGTGTATATTTATATATTTTCTTATTTGTGGGATTGATCTAAACATATGCTTTTATATATTTAATAATTAGATCAATACAAGTGTTCCGTAGTCAACGGGACGCACAGGTATCCCGGACTAAATCAAACAACATCACTTGGATCCAAGTGCAGGTACATTACTTTTCACAATTTTGCTTATAATATTTATGCTACTTGGTAAAACAAGACAACTATAGAATCTTATTTGTTTTATTATGTAGTGTCCGCAACAGCGAAAAAGTCATGATTGCGGATACTTTGTTTTGAGGTTCATGAAAGAAATCCTTCAGGCGAATCAATTAGAGATTCCGCTCACGGTATGAATTTATAACTTAAGATAATTTCATATAATTTATTACATTTAACTAAATATATCATTTATATTATGTTTTTGTTTTGTAGTACCTTGACGAATTCCGTGCTGCTGGGTACCCGAAGCTTAAGTTGGAAGAAATTAAAGAAGATTTGTGTCAATATTATATTAAGCAATTTTTCATGTAGGATTTGTGTCGATTTGAACTATAATATTATTGATGTAATGATGTATATATATAATTTTGGATATTATAATGGTATTATATTAGTATATATATTGTCTTACTGATGGCTGAAATAATAGCGTCGAAAATATATTACAGGTCAAAAATATATTACAGGTCGAAAATATTACAGGTCGAAAACATTACAGGTCGACTGGGAGGATTAAATTATAGGCTGCACATAAAAAGACCTCATTTAGAAACGACAGCTCTTTTAAAAAGCGCTCTTAAAGGTCCACCTACTAAAGCGCTTCTTAGTAAAAGCGCTGCCAAAGACCAGTAAAAAAGCATAAAAAATTAAAAAAAAACGCAGCATACAAAAGCGCTTTTGGAAAAGCGCTCTTATAGGGGGGCCTATCAGAGCGCTTTTTCCAGAAAAAGCGCTCTCATAGGGGGGCCTACCAGAGCGCTTTTCCAAAAGCGCTTTTGTATGCTGCGTTTTTTTTTAATTTTTTATGCTTTTTTACTGGTCTTTGGCAGCGCTTTCTGGGAAAAGCGCTCTTAAAGGGGGGTCTACCAGAGCGCTTTTTCCAGGAAAGCGCTCTTATAGGGGGTCCTACCAGAGCGCTTTTTCCAGGAAAGCGCTCTTAAAGGGGGGGTCTACCAGAGCGCTTTTAGAAGCGCTTTTGTTACCTACGCCAGCGCCAGCTATTAAAGCGCTTTTAAGCGCTTTTAAAGGCCAAAATAAGCGCTTTAAAAGCCCTTTTCCGTAGTAGTGATATGAATGCACAAGTTAAAAATATGCACAAATTCACTTTTGTCAAAATTGCACATTTTAATTGTAAATTGCATAATTCAAAATCCACTGCATATTTCAAAAGCAAAACAACATATGCAAGTCAAGTTACATTTTTCAAAGCCAAAGTCCAACGTAAACTATCCAGCACGTGGGAAGAAGTCAAAATACAAAGGCTCCATGCTGTACAATGCAGATGACAAAGAGAAACATGTGCAGTTTTAAAACCAAATATGCAAGCAAAGTATTTTCTAATTCTCATCATTTTCCAGCTTTACTTTTTCAGAACATAAGGTACATAACATCATTTTAATGTCAAACTGTACTAAGGATACAGAAGAGAGAAAGAGTGTGGGTTTACAGGTTTTGGCCTTAGGCAGAAAAGGGATAGAAAACAAAACAGCAGTAACACAATAAAAAAAAGGAAGCATAGAAAAAGAATAGAGACAAACTGAATGGAGCAGTAATGTGCAGAGGTATCAAAAGGCAGAATAGTTAAAAATATACATAACCTGTAACATAAGCCTCAAGGCCAACCAACTATGATAACAACAAACCCTTCAAGAAAAGTTCAGAGTTCATAACCGTTTGGAAGCCTAAAACCAAAACTGAGTTCAAATAACTCAAACTGCAACATAAACAAAAACATACATACAACCTGCATTCAAGACAGCCAAAACCATGTCAAAACCATGTCAAAACCATGTCAAAACCATGTCAAAACCATGACCAAAACCATAACCATTTCAAAGCATAACCAGTAAACTCATCAAAGGCCAAACCTGCTGAAACAAAAACCAGGCCAAACCTGAAGCAAAACCAACATAAACTGTGAAACCATAAACCACTGTCAATCCAACCAAGGCCTTAGGCCTTAGTTCAAAAATACCCAACATAACCTGCTTAAGCTTTGAACCTGTAACATGACCATAACCTGTTTTGGTTCAATGGCAAACATGAAGCAAACCCCTCACAAGAACTGTCAAACAAGTCCAAGCTGTGAACCTGTCCAAGCCATATCAAAGGTCCAACAAGCCTAAGCTATCAAAACCCTCATACCTGCCTAAACATCCAGGGCCAAAATTTGTACTAGCCATACACGCCCAAAGCCAAAAAACCAGAATACCACAACAACACAAACCTTAAAAACAATGTTCAAGGCAACACAAAAGCCTCAGAAATATTCATCATAGGCCAGTAAAAAAGCGACTGAAGCACAGCAAAGAAGAAGAGAGGAAAAGTATTCGAAGGCAACAGTCAAGCATACAACGAGGCAATAGGAGAAGAAGAGATAAAGAAGCAAAGTAGCGTGCATAGGCAAAGGCAGGGTCAATAGAAGAAGAAGAAAATATCACGTAAGGTTCTCAGGCCAGATCATCATCAAACCACAAATCAAAGGGACAAAGAAACGAAATACCAGGACTCCAAGCCACCGCGCTTCACTCCTCTGCCAGCAAGCCTCCAGAACACCTCTTCCTCCTCCTTCATAAAGGTAGCTTTGTTTTTTTCTTTTTCCTTTCCACCATTTCAACAGAAACCACATGTAAAATAGAGTCAGAATCAAAAATGGACACAAAATCATAACATGCAAAATCATGAAAAACCTAATGCGTTAAAGGACGAATCATCACCTCTACACCGTATCACTGAGCGACACATGGGGAAGAAGAGGCGTTGGTGGCTCGGGCAAGGGAAGGTCAGAGGCGAGAGCATGAAAGCATGAAGAAGATGAATCCGTAGCGAGAAGAAGAGCGCCGCTCTGTCCCCTTTTGGCTTAACCCTAATCTGTTTTCCCCAAAACTAAGACAATTTGTTTAACCCTAACCTTGTTTCTATGTGTGGGCTTAACCCCTTTCCATGCCTAAAAGCCCCAACGAATTTCCTTAAGCACACCCCCATCCCATTTATGTTTTGGGCCCCTTTAAACCCCTTTTGGCCCATGCGAATTGTTTAGTATTTACCCCCCTTTGATTCTTGATACCTCTCCTTCTATTTACTTTCTATTAGTTTTTTTAGAATATTATTAATTTATTTAATTCATGAATTTAATCAAATAAGAGGTATAATTTAATTAGACAAATTTTAATGCTTTACCCAATTTCATTAGTTTAAGTTTTGGATTAATGTAGTAATTTTAGTTTTCTTTTTTAATTAGATTTAAGTTAATAGCTTTTAAAGTTTTAATTTAGTTTAGAATTATTTAATAATTCTTAAAATAATACTTTATATTAATACTAAAAAACATATAAAAATAAAAACTTAAAAAACATTTTATTTTCTTTAATTAATTCCCTCGCTTTAATTAATATTAAACAAAAATATAAAAAATGCATGTTCACATCATTTAATCTGTTATTTAATCATTGTTGTGGTTATATATCATTTAGCTATTTAATCATTATCTATCTGATTTTCAGTTTGATTTATTTCATCTTTATTTGATTATTCCGTTTATGTCTAAATCCAAGAGAAAAATGATTAAATTTGTTGACTTCATGTCCTCAAGTCCAATCACGCGAATATCTTCATCTCATTAAAACTTAAGACAATTTTTCCTCAAATATTCAATCTTTTCAAAACTTATACCTTTTAAGCCAAAACTTCGACATTAGGTCGTCGTACCTTCAAAAAACCCGTCCGTACCCCTTTTCGGCCAAAACAATTTATTTTTAATCAAACAAACATTTTAATAAACAGATATTTCAAAAGGTTCCTATAGGATACTATAGATGCATTGGGTGCTAATACCTTCCCATTGTATAACCAACCCCCGAACCATAGACCTCTTTTCAAAAACGCCTTGTATTTTTATTACTTTTAGAAAGTATTATTTACATTGCATACTTTAGGGTTTTATTTCGCTCTTTCCCCTTTTCCCTTGGAAATAATAAAGCGCGGTGGCGACTCTTGCTTTTGTGAGACGAATTAATCAATAATTCGATCTCAGATTTACCCCACTACATTTCTTATTGCTACAGAATTGGCGACTCTGCTGGGGACAGATTGACCTCTTGCTAGTCCATCCCTAAGTGGGTTAAGCCTAGTTTGTTTTATCTGTTTTATTATTATTTGTTTTGTTTGATTATGTGTTTAAATTAGGGTTGTTCAGGTTTTTTGCAAAGGAAGAATCCTCTACCCGGATTAAGTTACACTTAAGAATAGGACGGGCGGTACAATCATGTTAACTTTGAGGGAGTAATCCCGAAGAAGGAGGCATGAGATCCCCCACTCAATGGAAGGCCCTTTTGAACTTAATATTTGTTTACCGAGTAATCGGGAAGACATTATTATTTTCGACCTGGGAGCCATAGAAATTGAGGACCATAGAACCCTAACCAATCTTGGCCTTTAGGTGTAGCGCGGAGACTATAACGGAGTAATTCGGAAGTAGTTGTTACGCGATGCTACGCTCGGATGAGTTTCTCTTGAGAATATTGCTAATTATTGAGTAATCAAGACATTGGCAATATCCGAAGGAGGAATATAGACTCTGGGAACTCTTAGAACCTTGTCTTACAAGTGCGATTAAATCGTTAGTACATACCTTGGGGTGGGCTTTACCTTTGACTCCATGCTCGAAACGTTGAACCTTTGAACCCCATGTTTGTGAACTTGTGTGTAACTGTTGCATTATCATTCATTCATGCATTCATCAACATTTTGTAAAAAACTTGTTTTTCAAGGAACTTAGGAATGATTTTTGCAGACATCTCATGTACTATTATTATGGAATTTGGAAGGAGAAACACTCGAAGTTTTAGTTTTAAGGAGCCCGAGATTGAAGAACTGAAGAGTTTAATTCCTAAGATCAAGAACCCGACTGATTTTTAGAAAAAGTATGGGTCCATTATACCTCTCATGAAGCGCAAGATGAAGGAAGGCATCCTTAATACGTTAGTTCAATTTTACGATCCTTTGTATCGATGTTTCACCTTTCCGGATTACCAGTTAATGCCCACCTTAGAAGAGTACTCCTACATACTTGGTTTGCCGATCACCGACTGTGTTCCTTTTTTCGGATTAGAAGAGGAACCCAAATCTCACGAGATAGCGACCATCACCCACTTGAAGAAGTCAGAGATAGAGGAGAACATGACTACAAAATAGGGAATCTGAGGTTTGTCTGCACAGTTTTTGTTGAGGAAAGCTCGTCATTTCGCTGAGATAAAAGAAACTTTTGCCTTTAAAGACGTCTTTGCTTTACTCGCTTATGGTCTATTCTTGTTCCCCAACGTTGATAAGTTTGTGGATATCAACGCCATCAGAATTTTCTTGATTGGAAATCCGGTCCCTACGCTGCTCGGAGATACCTACTACTCCATCCATCTTCGAAACTCTTATCAAGGAGGGATGATTATTTGTTGTGCACCGTTGCTGTATCAGTGGTATGTTTCTCATCTACCTAGGTCTGATGTTTTCTGGGATCTCGAGAAGGAGCCGCGATGGGCGCCAAAAATTATGGCTCTCACTCATTTCGACATTGATTGGTATAATCGAGTTTACTATGACGTGAAGATCATCGATAGCTGTGGTGCTTTTCCTAACGTGCCTCTTCTTGGTACGAAAGGTGGAATTAACTATAACCCTGTTCTCGCGCGCCGTCAATTTGGATACCCGATGAGGGACAAGCCAAACAACATCCATGTGAGTGGTTTCTTTCTGCAAGAAGGACAAGATCACCAGGCATCTAAGAGGGAGATCGAAGGAGCTTGGCGCCACATCCATAGGAAAGGGAGAGATATGTTAGGACATAGGGGTGCCGTTTCTTTGGAGCCTTACCTACAATGGGTCCGTGCTAGGGCTTGTGCTCTCAAGATGCCCTATAAACTTGAGAAACCTTTATTCCCTACTGTTGCATCATCATCTGTTGATATCCCTCTCGAGAATATGGGAGAATACAAAGGAAATCTGGCTAGGATGAAGTCCGAGAGAGATGCTTGGAAAGAAAAGTATAATATGTCTGAATATGAGAATCGGGTCCTGGCTCGACAACTAAAAGAAAAGGAGGATTTTCTATTTATTTAAGACGGCTGGTTCATTGATCATGATGAGAAACTTCGTCAAAAGGATGCTTTACTGAAGAAGTATGCTAGTGAAAGGAAGAGAAAGAAGGAAGGTTCGGTAAGCGTTGCTCTTGTTCCTAATCCACAAAAGGAAATCATTGATCGACTGGTAGATGAGAAGAAAGAGATGGAAGACTTTTATGAAGAGAAGATCAGGAAGCTCCGGTTACAGTTGGCATTTGGTCCTTCATCTGATGATTCTGAGTGATCATTAGTTCTTAGTTTATTTTACTGATGTCATTTTATAAAACTCTGTAAATGGGATTCATGTTCCGAAGTTGTAATTTACTGCTTTTATTAAGGGCTTCATGTTCCGAAGTTGTAATTTACTGCTTTTATTATGGGCTTCATGTTCCAAAGTTGTAATTTACTGCTTTATTATGGGCTTCATGTTCCAAAGTTGTAGTTTACTGCTTTATTATTGGGTTGTTATCCCAAAGTGTACTTTATTGTTTTGATTGTTCCAAAGTTATAAGTTGTAATTTACCGCTTTTGATTAATGAATTGAGTTTTTGTTGTTCCAAATTCCTTTACCATTGATGTGTGCAAAATTATCGAAGTTCCTTGAAAAAACTATTAAAATGAATCATCATTTGCATCACATATCATGGATCATCAAACATTCCACTTCACATGTTTTCTAGAGTCTTATCCTTGTTTCTTTTTCCACTCCGATAGATTGTCAAGTTGTCTCATCGATACGATACTCGAGCTAATCGTCAGAGGAAGATGGAAGATCTGGAACAGGAAAACCACGAGCTTCACGAGGAGGTCGCTACCCTTCATGTCGGTATGGAAAAGTTAACTGCACTAGTGGAAAGTTTGATGGCTGCTCAGAATCAGCCATCGACTACAGCTGCTGAGAATCAGACTTCAACTATTGTGGTTTCCGAGATTGTCACCGTTCCAACATCTGTGACTCAAATCAACTCTCCGCTTCAGCATCAGATTCCAAAAGGTTTTCCGTGGGGAATGCCTTACAACTTTGTGCCAGAGGGGTATCAGCCTGTCGTACAGCCTTTGTTTCAACCTACTTTGTTTATTCCTCAACCAGAGACAACTGCCATGCTGCCGGTAATCCCGTCTGTAACACCTTTCCCGCAACCGGTGATGACAACTATCGCTCCTGTGGTTCACTCTGTGCCATCTTTGAATGAACCTACTTATCCTGCCGAGCCTGCTGAAAGTTTGGGTCTTTTTGATAGAATGGAAGAATTTCAATACCAATTCCAAGAAATGCAGAGGGAGCTCAGAGCGTTAAAGGGGAAGGATTTGTTCGGAAAGAACACTCATGACCTTTGTTTAGTTCTGAATGTCAAGATTCCAGCAAAATTCAAAGTGCCAGACTTTGAAAGATATAAGGGTGATTCGTGTCCTCGGAGTCACTTGACTATGTACGTGAGAAAGATGTCTACATATTCTGACGATCATGACTTGTTGATTCATTATTTTCAAGACAGTTTGACGGGTGCCGCTCTAAAGTGGTATAATGGTTTAGACAACATTAGGATCCGCAACTTTAACGATCTTAGAGAAGCTTTTGTCCATCAGTATAAGTACAATGTTGACATGGAGCCGGACAGGGATCAACTCCGGGCGATGTCCCAGAGAGACAGAGAGTCTTTTAAGGAATACGCCCAGAGGTGGCGCGAAATTGCTGCTCAAATCTATCCTCCTCTTGAGGAGAAAGAAATGACGAAGAAATTCTTGAAGACTTTAGGTTCCTTTTACTTTGAAAGAATGATCACCAGCGCACCCAGTGACTTCACCGAAATGGTAAGTATGGGCATGCGGTTGGAGGAAGGGATTCGTGAAGGGCGTTTGGTTAAAGAAGGAAGTCCGTCTAGCAGTACCAAGAAGTTTGGAAGTGTTTTCCCAAAAAGAAAAGAGCAGGATGTCAGTGCAATCTTCCCAGGGAGACCGAGGAGACGTTACTCACACGTTGCGGCAGTCACTCCGGCTGTCCGCTGAGCTTTGATGACCCCAGCTCATCAAACCCCACCAACTCAACAACGGCCATTTCAGCAGCAGCCTCGACAACAAGCTTATCCATTCAACAACCAGAACCGTTCACCAAGAAAACCGAAATTCGATGCCATTCCTATGACTTATACTGAATTGTTCCCTGCTCTTATCAGAAAGAACCTCATAACGACGAAGCCTCCTCCTATCGCACTGAATAGTACTTCTCCGTGGTACAAGGCGGATCAGTTTTGTGAATATCATCAAGGGTCGTCGGGGCACAACCTTGAAAATTGTTTTGCTCTAAAGGCGTACGTGCAGAGGTTGATTAAGAATGGTATATTGTCTTTCAAGGATGTTAACCCAAATGTTAGAGATAATCCTTTGCCTCGACATGGGGCAGCATCAATGAATATGGTGGAAGGTTGTCCAGGAAAGTTTCGAGTTTTTCAAGTTGAACACATAAGAGAGTCGTTGATCAGGTTACATCAGAGCTTAAGAAGACTTGCCTTTGTTAGGCATCAGCATGATTATGACGTTTGTGAATTTTGTTCAAGAGAGGTTGATTGCCCTATTGTGAAGGAGGATATTCAAAAATTGTTAGACCAGAGGGTTATCACTATTACATATGACAGAGATCCGGAGGATGAAGTGAATGTTATAATACCGCAATTCAATTTGCCTGAATCAGTAGAGATCGTTTACGATAGTCAGACTGCACCTGTTGCTCCTTTGATCATTTATTCACCTAGTCCTGTGCCTTACAACTCAGACCAAGCTATACCGTATAAGTATAATGCCACAATGATTGAGAATGGGGTAGAAGTCCCTATACCAACAAGGCCATCTTTTGTTAACATCGCTGATGTGAGTAGAGTTACAAGAAGCGGACGTGTTTTTGTAGCAGTACCTTTAAAGAGACCAGAAGTTCAAGTCAGGAGGCCCATACCGGCAGAAGTTCCAACGAAAAAATGTTGAACCAAGGGTTGAGATAGGCTGATCCAATGAACCTATCCCTCATCCCGATGATGATGAGATTCTGAAGCTTATCAAGAGAAGTGAATATAAGATTGTGGACCAACTTTTGCAAACTCCTTCCAAGATTTCTTTGCTTGCTTTACTGAGAGATTCTGGTGCCCATAGAAAAGCTTTGATGAAGGTCTTGGACGAGGCATTCGTGGATCATGATGTGACGGTTGACCAATTTGATGGAATTGTGGGAAATATTACTTCGTGTAACAATCTTGGTTTCAGTAATGAAGAGCTTCCGGAGGATGGAAGGAACCATAATATGGCTTTGCATATCTCAATAAGTTGTGGAAATGATACTTTATCAAGTGTGTTGGTAGATACAGGTTCGTCGTTAAATGTAATGCCCAAAACTACATTATCTCGACTCTCATATCAAGGTTCTCCCATGAGACCCAGTGGGGTAATTGTCAAAGCGTTTGATGGTTCTAGGAAGACTGTCATTGGTGAAGTGGATCTTCCTATAATAATTGGTCCTCATACTTTTCAGATCACTTTTCAAGTAATGGATATTCGTGCCGCCTACAGTTGTCTATTGGGTCGTCCATGGATCCATGATGCAGGGGCAGTCACTTCCACGCTCCATCAGAGATTGAAGTTTGTAAGGCATGGAAAGCTGGTAATGATTGGTGGAGAGCAGGCTATGGTGGTAAGCCATTTCTCATCTTTCTCTTTTATTGATGCTGATGAGGATGTTGGAACCCAATTCCAAGCTCTATTTGTTGCTAATAATGAAGTGAAGAAGCAAGGGACATCTATTTCTTCTTTTGAGGATGCACGACGAGTGGTTGAAAGTGGTTCGGCTGAAGGTTGGGGCCAGGTGTTGACTCTGCCTGAGAATAAGTCTGGAGAAGGTCTTGGTTTTCATCCCGTGTCTACAAGAGTCGAGCAGGAAGTAGTTACTCGTCTGATACAAGAGGTTTTCCGAAGCGCAGGTTTTATCCATCCGACTCCTCCTGAAGTTGATGCTATAATAGGAGACGATTCTGAAGAGGATTTACCCGATTTTGTAACGCACTGAGTGGTTTTCCAGAACTGGATTGTTGTTGATGTTCCTGTTGTGATGCACATTTCTGAGTAATGTTTTGTTTTATTTTAAAAAAATTTCGCTCTGCCCAAGGCGAAAAATATTTGTGTCGGGCTATGTTGAAAATAAATCCTTTTGCTCTGCCCAAGGCAAAAGAGAAAATGTCTGGGCTCTTTGTTTCAAGTATTTCCCTTCATGAATAAAAATGTTATTTTGTCCACGACTGTTTTATTTTTCACTTTTTTCTGGGAAATAGTAATGAAAATTAATTGGTAGTAATAGGAAAATATAATAATATTTTGTTTCATTTGTACAACATTCGTATTAATCGATTTCTAAAATAAAGCATAATCATATGTGCAGATTAATCCATTACTTAACCATTGAAAACAATGACCCTATGCCCTCTCCCAACTTTGAATTCCCTGTGTTCAGATTCGAAGAAGAGGATAGTAAAGAGATTCCTGATGAAATTTCCCGTTTACTTGAGCATGATAAAAAGATTATTCAGCCGTTTGAAGAACCTATAGAGATGATCAATTTGGGTGATGAAGAAGATAAAAAGGAAGTCAAGGTCGGAGCATTGCTTATCCCAGAGGTCAAAAAGAAAATGTTGGAGCTTCTCAAAGAGTATGTTGATGTGTTTGCTTGGTCCTACCAAGATATGCCAGGTTTGGACAACAATATTGTGGAGCATCGTTTACCGTTGAGACCTGAATTTCCGCCGATTAAGCAAAAGTTGAGAAGGACTCGTCCCGATATGGCTGACAAGATCAAAGAAGAAGTTCAAAAACAAATTAATGCAGGATTCCTTGTTACATCGGTCTATCCTCAATGGTTAGCCAATATAGTGCCTGTTGCTAAGAAAGATGGCAAAGTTCGGATGTGTGTAGACTATATAGATCTGAATAGAGCTAGCCCAAAGGATGACTTCCCATTACCGCACATTGACGTATTGGTCGACAGTACCGCAAAGTTCAAAGTCTTTTCTTTCATGGATGGTTTCTCTGGTTACAATCAAATCAAGATGGCACCAGAAGATATGGAGAAGACAACTTTCATTACACCTTGGGGAACATTTTGTTATCGGGTTAAGCCGTTTGGTTTGAGGAATGCTGGTGCAACATACCAAAGGGCCATGACTGCTTTGTTCCATGACATGATGCATAAAGAGATAGAAGTATATGTAGATGACATGATTGCCAAATCGCAAACTGAAGAAGATCATTTGGAACATTTATTGAAGTTATTCCAGCGTTTGAGAAAGTATAAACTCCGTCTGAATCCCAAAAAGTGCACTTTTGGTGTTCGTTCTGGAAGACTTCTGGGTTTCATTGTCAGTCAGAAAGGTCTTGAGGTAGATCCAGATAAAGTCAAAGCTATTCGGGAAATGCCCGCACCCAAGACGGAAAAACAAGTAAGAGGATTCCTTGGGAGACTGAATTATATTTCTAGATTTATATCTCATATGACTGCTACCTGTGGGCCGATTTTCAAGCTTCTCCGAAAGAACCAAGGATGTGTGTGGACAGAAGATTGTCAGAGAGCTTTTGATAGCATCAAAGAATATTTGCTTGAACCTCCCATTTTGATTCCTCCAGTGGAAGGAAGACCTTTGATTATGTACCTGACTATATTGGAAGATTCTATGGGATGTGTGCTTGGTTAACAAGATGAGACTGGAAGAAAGGAACATGCCGTATATTATCTGAGTAAGAAATTCACAGACTGTGAGTCTCGATACTCATTGCTTGAGAAAACCTGTTGTGCTTTAGCTTGGGCTGCTCGCCGTCTGCGCCAGTATATGATTAACCACACCACTTGGTTGATCTCCAAAATGGATCCGATCAAGTATATCTTTGAGAAGCCCGCCTTATCTGGGAGAATAGCCCGTTGGCAGATGTTGTTATCCGAATATGACATTGAGTATCACACTCAGAAAGCAATCAAAGGGTGTATTTTAGCCGACCATTTGGCTCACCAACCAATTGAAGATTATCAATCCATCAAGTTTGATTTCCCAAATGAAGATGTTATGTATTTGAAAGCTAAAGATTGTGAAGAGTCGTTACCTGAAGAAGGACCTGATCCCGAATCCCATTGGGGTTTAATATTTGACGGAGCTGTGAATTCTTATGGAAATGGAATTGGGGCAATCATCGTCACTCCCCGAGGTACTCATATCCCGTTCACGGCAAGATTGAAGTTTGACTGCACGAACAACATGGCTGAATATGAGGCATGTACTATGGGTCTCGAAGAGGCAGTGGATCTGAGGATTAAGATTCTTAATATTTACGGAGATTCGGCATTGGTAATTAATCAAATCAAAGGAGAATGGGAGACTCGTCATCCTGGTTTGATCCCTTACAGAGATTATGCTAGAAGATTGTTAACTTTCTTCAACAAAGTGGAATTACATCATATCCCTAGAGATGAGAACCAAATGGCTGATGCTTTAGCTACTTTGTCTTTAATGTTTCAAGTAAATGGTTGGAACGATGTGCCTATGATCCGAGTTATGCGCCTTGACAGACCTGCTCATGTGTTCTCAGTAGAAGAGGTCACCAACGACAAACCGTGGTTCTATGACATTAAACGTGTTCTTCAAACTCAAGAGTACCCGCCTGGGGCATCCAATAAAGATAGGAAGACGTTGAGAAGATTAGCAAGCAGTTTCTTCCTCAATGAAGAAGTTTTGTATAAGAGAAATTACGACATGGTCTTGCTCAGATGTGTAGACAGACGTGAAGCAGACATGCTGATGCAACAAGTACATGAGGGATCCTTTGGCACTCATGCCAACGGACATGTGATGGCTAAAAAGATGTTGAGAGCTGGTTACTTTTGGATGACAATGGAATCTGATTGCAGCAAACATGTGAAGAAATGTCATAAATGCCAGATTTATGCGGACAAGATACATGTGCCACCGACCCTCCTCAATGTTATCTCTTCACCTTGGCCTTTCTCTATGTGGGGCATTGATATGATTGGAATGATTGAACCCAAAGCTTCGAATGGTCATCGTTTCATCTTGGTGGCGATCGATTATTTTACTAAATGGGTGGAGGCAGCATCTTATGCTAATGTAACCAGACAGGTGGTAGTCAGATTTATCAAGAATCAAATGATTTGTCGATACGACATCCCGAACAAGATCATCACGGATAATGGTTCGAATTTGAATAACAAGATGATGAAAGAGCTTTGTGAGGAGTTCAAGATCGAACATCATAATTCTTCTCCTTACAAACCGAAGATGAATGGGGCTGTTGAAGCTGCTAACAAGAATATCAAAAAGATTGTCCAGAAGATGGTGGTAACTTATAAAGATTGGCATGAAATGCTTCCGTTTGCTCTGCATGGATACCGTACTTCAGTTCGAACTTCAATAGGTGCAACCCCTTTTTCCCTAGTTTATGGTATGGAAGCAGTACTCCCCGTAGAGGTTGAGATTCCATCTTTGAGAGTGTTGATGGAAGCTAAACTTTCTGAGGCCGAATGGTGTCAAAGTAGATATGATCAGTTGAATTTAATTGAAGAAAAGAGATTGACAGCTTTGTGTCACGGTCAATTGTATCAGAAGAGGATGAAGAAGGCTTTCGATAAGAAGGTTCGACCATGCGAGTTCAGAGAAGGTGACCTTGTGCTCAAGAAGATATTATCTTTCCAAACTGATTCTAGGGGCAAGTGGGCTCCGAATTATGAAGGACCGTATGTCGTTAAGAAAGTTTTCTCTGGAGGTGCCTTGATTCTCACCAATATGGACGTTGAGGAGCTCCCGCGCTCCATAAACGTCGATGCAGTCAAGAAGTATTTCGCTTAGGTCTGAGTTGACAGTTTGCTAAGTTGAAAACCCGAAGGGGCGGCTTAGGCATGTTTTTGGTCAAACCAGTCTTGGTATTTGAGCACATTTCGGAATTCGAAGTTGTTAGGGAGAATAGTAATCATTGTTTTTGTGTAACCCTTTCTTTCATGTACTATTTCCCAAACTTTTGTAAACCGTTGGAGTTGCGTTGTTAGTGAACTACCATCTTATTAATGAAATTTGAGCATTTACCTTTTGTGGGCAAAATTTTAACTTTACGGAAATATTTGAAACAAAGTTATTTAAAGTATTCTTATTTTAAAAATGTGTCGTGAATAATGAGAGGAATCTTAACAGTTGTTCCGAGGATGGTCAAGCCATGAAATGCAAAACAATACAGTAATTTTTCCTTGCATGATGAACATGTTTTATTTCAAAATCGTCATGAGGGGTTTGTTGTGTTAAACTTGCGTTTCTCGTGGTACTAAGTTTGGTGACTCCCCAGCTTTTCCAGTTAAGCGTTGTTTTGGATACTTTTATTTGGGCGATTTCTAAAGTGTGGTACGCTTTGTCTCATGCCAGTAGTCTATTGGTATTAGAAGATTGGATTTGAATACTTTTCTCCTCAGAAGACTTGAACCTTGTGGCGTGTTACGCTCCGACGTTGCTTTAGGGTTCCAGTTCCAGTTATTTTCTGTCCTTTTTAAGATTGGCCGAGTATCTATTACGCCGTGACATCTTATTGTCTTCAAGTTATTCCATCTATTTGTTTTGTCAACATAACATTCATTTACTCATTTACACTTATATCAGCATGCATATTCGCATTTGTCATTAATTTTGGGTTGTACTTTGTTTATTCAAATAGCGTACATGTTCTTTCCAAGTAGAAGGTTAGCTTAGGCAGAAAATGTGCTTCCTTTCTAAATTCCCCAACTGAGCTAATCCTCGTGGATGATTTTTGATTCAGCCTACCTTGTCCATTTCTGGATAGGATGAATCCCCCGATCAAGTTACTTCCTCATTTGGTGGAATCTTGTTTGACTGTTTTCCCTCTAGCTTATTCCTGGATGAAGTTGTTGTCTCTTGCATAGGCTATCTCGCGACCTAGACGATTGGTGCATTTATTTTGCACATTTAAGTATGTGATCTCCTCGGGAAGGATTGATTCATGATTCTCTTTGACGAAGATTTTATTCTCTGCCAGTGTCATCACAATTTCCTTCTGAATTATTTTTGGAAAACGACAAGCGGCGGTCTCTTCATGAGCAACTTGTACGTTATTATCTTTTGGAAAACGACAAGCGGCGGTCTCTTCATGAGCAACTTGTACGTTATTATTTTGGAAAACGACAAGCGGCGGTCTCTTCATGAGCAACTTGTACGTTATTATTTTGGAAAACGGCAAGCGGCGGTCTCTTCATGAGCAACTTGTACGTTATTATTTTGGAAAATGACAAGCGGCGGTCTCTTCATGAGCAACTTGTACGTTATTATTTTTCTGGAAGACAACAAGTGGCAGCTTCTTTATTTGAGCAGCTTGTATGTCATAGTATTTTTGGAATACAGCAAGTGGCAGCTTCTTTATTTGAGCATCTTGTATGTCATTTTATTTTTTTGGAAGACAGCAAGCGGCGACTTC
The DNA here is from genome assembly GCA_948472305.1 of Vicia faba. NCBI lineage: Eukaryota > Viridiplantae > Streptophyta > Magnoliopsida > Fabales > Fabaceae > Vicia > Vicia faba. Next base: position 562,697,149 of record OX451739.1, read on the forward strand.
TTTATTTGAGCAGCTTGTATGTTATTGACATCCCTGGACGACAGCAAGTGGCAGCCTCTTTATTTGAGCAGCTTGTATGTCATAATATTTTTTGGAAGACACCAAGTGGCAGCTTCTTTATTTGAGGTAACTTGTGTATCAACAATCTTATTATTTCAGCATTATTGAGTATATCTCCGGAAATCTCGCAGAGAAGTTTGTTATGAATCTTTACCTTCAGAAGTCGGTAATCCGTCGCCAGCAATTTGATACTCTATGTCTATCTTTGACCTTGAGTTGTGAGCTCACTGATATTTTTGGGTCAATAATCCGTTTTATGGCCTATGCAAGATACCTTCATTGTTAGGGTCAAAGTCCGTATTCGCTCAAATTTTATTCGCCGTCAAGAGTCTATTACTTGAAGTCGGTGGTTTTTTTCTCCAGCATTGTCTTGTTTCATACAATATCTTTCTCTGTGAATTCAATCACTACATTCATATCAAACATAATGGCGGTATCTTAGGGCAAAAATTTGCGTATTATATATTTAAGTACCTTCAATCTCGTCGAGATGAAGATTTTAATCTTCATATCTCCGGATAGAAGAAACTTAAATAGGGGCAGCTGTTGTACCCCAAATTTTGACCTAAGATACCATCTCCCATCTGCATCATTACATTGCAAGTGTTTTGACCTATTTTTATCAATTTTTAAAGAAGATTTTAAATTCATAACTTTTTCAAGTCAAGAGCTGTTTATTTTTGAAACGCTAAATTTATTAATTGATCAATGCTAAATGATGTTTATTTAATTATTTGTTATTCTGAATTTAAATAATTGGAATTTATTTTCAGTTATTATATAATTTAAAGAATTATAAATAATAAAGTAAATATTTGAGAAGAAGTTTATTAATTGATCAACAATGTTTATTTAATTATTTATCATTCTAAGTTTAAATAGTTGAAATTTTATTTTCAGTTATTATAATTTAGAAGAATTATAAATAATGAAGTAAATGATTGAAGAGAAGTTAATTGATCAATGATGTTTATTTAATTATTTATCATTCTAAATTTAAATAATTGGAATTGATTTTTAGTTATTATATAATTTAAAGAATTATAAATGATAAAATAAATAATTGGAAAGAAGAAAAGAATTAACTGGTAAAATAATAGAATTTTATTCATCTTTATTCTAATTATTACAATTGTGGTTTAAATACTGTATTATGTACAAAGTATTTACAATGACAATTATATAAAATGTTTAAAGTAAAATAAAAACTATTTTAATTTTTTCTAAGATTCTAAATCTTCATCTTCTATCCAATACTTCTTTAATGCTCATTTGATTTTACCTGCAAAAGAATTAAAAGAAAAAGTCAGAAATAAATAGATAATTAAAAGCAGATAATTAATTTAGCGTTCATCATTAAAAGCAAACGGCTGGAATCAGTTTTTACCCTCTTTGCAAATCACGGGATTTCTCCCGGTTCACAAAAAGGGATGACTTTTATTGATAAATATGAATGCACAAGTTAAAAATATGCACAAATTCACTTTTGTCAAAATTGCACATTTTAATTGTAAACTGCATAATTCAAAATCCACTGCATATTTCAAAAGCAAAACAGCATATGCAAGTCAAGTTACATTTTTCAAAGCCAAAGTCCAACGTAAACTATCCAGCATGTGGGAAGAAGTCAAAATACAAAGGCTCCATGCTGTACAATGCAGATGACAAAGAGAAACATGTGCAGTTTTAAAACCAAATATGCAAGCAAAGTATTTTCTAATTCTCATCATTTTCCAGCTTTACTTTTTCAGAACATAAGGTACATAACATCATTTTAATGTCAAACTGTACTAAGGAGAGAGAAGATAGAAAGAGTGTGGGTTTACAGGTTTTGGCCTTAGGCAGAAAAGGGATAGAAAACAAAACAGCAGTAACACAGTAAAAAAAAGGGAAGCATAGAAAAAGAATAGAGACAAACTGAATGGAGCAGTAATGTGCAGAGGTATCAAAAGGCAGAATAGTTAAAAATATACATAACCTAAAACATAAGCCTCAAGGCCAACCAACTATGATAACAACAAACCCTTCAAGAAAAGTTCAGAGTTCATAACCGTTTGGAAGCCTAAAACCAAAACTGAGTTCAAATAACTCAAACTGCAACATAAACAAAAACATACATACAACCTGCATTCAAGACAGCCGAAACCGTGTCAAAACCATGTCAAAACCATGACCAAAACCATAACCATTTCAAAGCCTAACCAGTAAACTCATCAAAGGCCAAACCTGCTGAAACAAAAACCAGGCCAAACCTCTAGCAAAACCAACATAAACTGTGAAACCATAAACCACTGTCAATCCAACCAAGGCCTTAGGCCTTAGTTCAAAAATACCCAACATAACTTGCTTAAGCTTTGAACCTGTAACATGACCAAGAGCCAAGTTAACCTGTCAAACTCAAAACCATAACCTGTTTTGGTTCAATGGCAAACATGAAGAAAACCCCTCACAAGAACTGTCAAACAAGTCCAAGCTGTGAACCTGTCCAAGCCATATCAAAGGACCAACAAGCCTAAGCTATCAAAACCCTAATACCTGCCTAAACATCCAGGGCCAAAATTTGTACCAGCCATACACGCCCAAAGCCAAAAAACCAGAATACCACAACAACACAAACCTTAAAAACAATGTTCAAGGAAACACAAAAGCCTCAGAAATATTCATCATAGGCAAGTAAAAAAGCAACTGAAGCACAGCAAAGAAGAAGAGAGGAAAAGTATTCGAAGGCAACAGTCAAGCATACAACGAGGCAATAGGAGAAAAGGAGATAAAGAAGCAAAGTAGCGTGCATAGGCAAAGGCAGGGTCAACAGAAGAAGAAGAAAATATCACGTAAGGTTCTCAGGCCAGATCATCATCAAACCACAAATCAAAGGGACAAAGAAACGAAATACCAGGACTCCAAGCCACCGCGCTTCACTCCTCCGCCAGCAAGCCTCCGGAACTCCTCTTCCTCCTCCTTCATAAAGGTAGCTTTGTTTTTTTCTTTTTCCTTTCCACCATTTCAACAGAAACCACATGTAAAATAGAGTCAGAATCAAAAATGGACACAAAATCATAACATGCAAAATCATGAAAAACCTAATGCGTTAAAGGACGAATCATCACCTCTACACCGTATCACTGAGAGACACATGGGGAAGAAGAGGCGTTGGTGGCTCGGGCAAGGGAAGGTCAGAGGCGAGAGCATGAAAGCATGAAGAAGACGAATCCGTAGCGAGAAGAAGAGCGCCGCTTTGTCCCCTTTTGGCTTAACCCTAATCTGTTTCCCCAAAACTAAGACAATTTGTTTAACCCTAACCTTGTTTCTATGTGTGGGCTTAACCCCTTTCCATGCCTAAAAGCCCCAACGAATTTCCTTAAGCACACCCCCATCCCATTTCTGTTTTGGGCCCCTTGAAACCCCTTTTGGCCCATGCGAATTGTTTAGTATTTACCCCCTTTGATTCTTGATACCTCTCCTTCTATTTACTTTCTATTAGTTTTTTTAGAATATTATTAATTTAGTTAATTAATGAATTTAATCAAATAAGAGGTATAATTTAATTAGAAAAATTTTAATGCTTTACCCAATTTCATTAGTTTAAGTTTTGGATTATTTTAGTAATTTTAGTTTTCTTTTTTAATTAGATTTAAGTTAATAGCTTTTAAAGTTTTAATTTAGTTTAGAATTATTTAATAATTCTTAAAATAATACTTTATATTAATACTAAAAAACATATAAAAATAAAAACCTAAAAAACATTTTAGTTTCTTTAATTAATTCCCTCGCTTTAATTAATATTAAACAAAAATATAAAAAATGCATGTTCACATCATTTAATATGTTATTTAATCATTGTTGTGGTTATATATCATTTAGCTATTTAATCATTATCTATCTGATTTTCAGTTTGATTTATTTCATCTTTATTTAATTATTCTGTTTACGTCTAAATCCAAGAGAAAAATGATTAAATTTGTTGACTTCATGTCCTCAAGTCCAATCACGCGAATATCTTCATCTCATTAAAACTTAAGACAATTTTTCCTCAAATATTCAATATTTTCAAAACTTATACCTTTTATGCCAAAACTTCGACATTAGGTCGTCGTACCTTCAAAAAACCCGTCCGTACCCCTTTTCGGCCAAAACAATTTATTTTTAATCAAACAAACATTTTAATAAACAGATATTTCAAAAGGTTCCTATAGGATACTATAGATGCATTGGGTGCTAATACCTTCCCATTGTATAACCAACCCCCGAACCATAGACCTCTTTTCAAAAACGCCTTGTATTTTTATTACTTTTAGAAAGTATTATTTACATTGCATACTTTAGGGTTTTATTTCGCTCTTTCCCCTTTTCCCTTGGAAATAATAAAGCGCGGTGGCGACTCTTGCTTTTGTGAGACGAATTAATCAATAATTCGATCTCCGATTTACCCCGCTACACAATGGATCGTAGCCGTTTCATTACCAAAAGTAATTCGTTGTTGAGATTTTGTTACTCTAATTGATGGTAGCCTTGTTATTATGGAAGGTAGTTCGTTGTTGAGATTTTGTTTCTCCAATGGATGGTAGCCTTGTCATTATAGAAGGTAGTTCGTTGTTGAGATTTTGTTACTCTAATGGATGGTAGCCTTGTAATTATAGAAGGTAGTTTATTGTTGATATTTTGTTACTCCAATGGATGGTAGCCTTGTCATTATGGAGAATAGTTAGTTGTTGAGATTTTGTTATTCCAATGGTTGGTAGCCTTGTCATTATGGAAGGTAGTTCGTTGTTGAGATTTTGTTACTCCAATGGATGGTAGCCTTGTCATTATGGAAGGTAGTTTGTTGTTGAGATTTTGTTACTCCAATGGTTGGTAGCCTTGTCATTATGGAAGGTAGTTCATTGTTGAGATTTTGTTACTCCAATGGATGGTAGACTTGTCATTATGGAAGGTAGTTCATTGTTGAGATTTTGTTTCTCCAATGGATCATAGCCGTTTCATTACCAAAAGTAGTTCGTTGTTGAGATTTTATTACTCTAATTGATGGTAGCCTTGTTATTATGGAAGGTAGTTCATTTTTGACATTTTGTTACTCCAATGGTTGGTATCCTTGTCATTATGGAAGGTAGTTTGTTGTTGAGATTTTGTTACTCCAATGGATGGTACACTTGTCATTATGGAAGGTAGTTCATTGTTGAGATTTTGTTTCTCCAATGGATCATAGCCGTTTCATTTCCAAAAGTAGTTCGTTGTTGAGATTTTGTTACTCTAATTGATGGTAGCCTTGTTATTATGGAAGGTAGTTCATTGCTGACATTTTTTTACTCCAATGGATGTAGCCTTGTCATTATGGAAGGTAGTTCGATATTGATAATATTTTACTCTAATGGATGGAATCCTTTTCATTACGGAAGGTAGTTCTTTGTTGAGATTTTGATTCTCCAATGGATGGTAGCCTTGTCATTATGGAAGGTAGTTCGTTGTTGAGATTTTGTTACTCAAATGGATGGTAGCCTGGTCATTATACAAGGTAGTTCGTTGTTGACATTATGTTACTCCAATGGATGGTAGCCTTGTCATTATGGAAGGTAGTTCGTTATTGATATTTTGTTACTCCAATGGATGGTAGCCTTGTCATTATGGAGAATAGTTTGTTGTTGAGATTTTGTTTCTCCAATGGATCGTAGCCGTTTCATTACCAAAAGTAGTTCGTTGTTGTGATTTTGTTACTCTAATTGATGGTAGCCTTGTTATTATGGAAGGTAGTTCATTGTTGAGATTTTGTTACTCTAATGGACGGTAGCCTTGTCATTATGGAAGGTAGTTCGTTATTGATATTTTGTTACTCTAATTGATGGAATCCTTTTCATTACGGAAGGTAGTTCATTGTTGAGATTTTGTTTCTTCAATGGATCATAGCCGTTTCATTACCAAAAGCAATTCGTTGTTGAGATTTTGTTACTCTAATTGATGGTAGCCTTGTTATTATGGAAGGTAGTTCGTTGTTGAGATTTTGTTTCTCCAATGGATGGTAGCCTTTTCATTATAGAAGGTAGTTCGTTGTTGAGATTTTGTTACTCTAATGGATGGTAGCCTTGTAATTATGGAAGGTTGTTTATTGTTGATATTTTGTTACTCCAATGGATGGTAGCCTTGTCATTATGGAGAATAGTTAGTTGTTGAGATTTTTTTATTCCAATGGTTGGTAGCCTTGTCATTATGGAAGGTAGTTCGTTGTTGAGATTTTGTTACTCCAATGGATGGTAGCCTTGTCATTATGGAAGGTAGTTCGTTGTTGTGATTTTTTTACTCCAATGGTTGGTAGCCTTGTCATTATGGAAGGTAGTTCATTGTTGAGATTTTGTTACTCCAATGGATGGTAGACTTGTCATTATGGAAGGTAGTTCATTGTTGAGATTTTGTTTCTCCAATGGATCGTAGCCGTTTCATTACCAAAAGTAGTTCGTTGTTGAGATTTTATTACTCTAATTGATGGTAGCCTTGTTATTATGGAAGGTAGTTCATTTTTGACATTTTGTTACTCCAATGGTTGGTATCCTTGTCATTATGGAAGGTAGTTCGTTGTTGAGATTTTGTTACTCCAATGGATGGTACACTTGTCATTATGGAAGGTAGTTCATTGTTGAGATTTTGTTTCTCCAATGGATCGTAGCCGTTTCATTACCAAAAGTAGTTCGATGTTGAGATTTTGTTACTCTAATTGATGGTAGCCTTGTTATTATGGAAGGTAGTTCATTGTTGACATTTTGTTACTCCAATGGATGGTAGCCTTGTCATTATGGAAGGTTGTTGGTTACTGATATTTTGTTACTCTAATTGATGAAAGCCTTTTCATTACGGAAGGTAGTTCATTATTGAGATTTTGTTTCTCCAATGGATCGTAGCGTTTCATTACCAAAAGTAGTTCGTTGTTGAGATTTTGTTACTCTAATTGATGGTAGCCTTGTCATTATGGAAGGTAGTTCGTTGTTGAGATTTTGTTACTCCAATGGTTGGTAGCCTTGTCATTATGGAAGGTAGTTCATTGTTGAGATTTTGTTACTCCAATGGATGGTAGACTTGTCAATATGGAAGGTAGTTCATTGTTGAGATTTTGTTTCTCCAATGGATCGTAGCCGTTTCATTACCAAAAGTAGGTCGTTGTTGAGATTTTATTACTCTAATTGATGGTAGCCTTGTTATTATGGAAGGTAGTTCATTTATTACATTTTGTTACTCCAATGGTTGGTATCCTTGTCATTATGGAAGGTAGTTCGTTGTTGAGATTTTGTTACTCCAATGGATGGTACACTGTTCATTATGGAAGGTAGTTCATTGTTGAGATTTTGTTTCTCCAATGGATCATAGCCGTTTCATTACCAAAAGTAGTTCGTTGTTGAGATTTTGTTACTCTAATTGATGGTAGCCTTGTTATTATGGAAGGTAGTTCATTGTTGACATTTTTTTACTCCAATGGATGTAGCCTTGTCATTATGAAAGGTAGTTCGATATTGATAATATTTTAATCTAATGGATGGAATCCTTTTCATTACGGAAGGTAGTTCTTTGTTGAGATTTTGATTCTCCAATGGATGGTAGCCTTGTCATTATGGAAGGTAGTTCGTTGTTGATATTTTGTTACTCAAATGGATGGTAGCCTTGTCATTATACAAGGGAGTTCGTTGTTGACATTATGTTACTCCAATGGATGGTAGCCTTGTCATTATGGAAGGTAGTTCGTTATTGATATTTTGTTACTCCAATGGATGGTAGCCTTGTCATTATGGAGAATAGTTCGTTGTTGAGATTTTGTTTCTCCAATGTATCGTAGCCGTTTCATTACCAAAAGTAGTTCGTTGTTGTGATTTTGTTACTCTAATTGATGTTAGCCTTGTTATTATGGAAGGTAGTTCATTGTTGAGATTTTGTTACTCCAATGGACGGTAGCCTTGTCATTATGGAAGGTAGTTCGTTATTGATATTTTGTTACTCTAATTGATGGAATCCTTTTCATTACGGAAGGTAGTTCATTGTTGACATTTTGTTTCTTCAATGGATCGTAGCCGTTTCATTACCAAAAGCAATTCGTTGTTGAGATTTTGTTACTCTAATTGATGGTAGCCTTGTTATTATGGAAGGTAGTTCGTTGTTGAGAATTTGTTTCTCCAATGGATGGTAGCCTTTTCATTATAGAAGGTAGTTCGTTGTTGAGATTTTGTTACACTAATGGATGGTAGCCTTGTAATTTTGGAAGGTAGTTTATTGTTGATATTTTGTTATTCCAATGGATGGTAGCCTTGGCATGATGGAGAATAGTTAGTTGTTGAGATTTTGTTATTCCAATGGTTGGTAGCCTTGTCATTTTGGAAGGTAGTTCATTGTTGAGATTTTGTTACTCCAATGGATGGTAGCCTTGTCATTATGGAAGGTAGTTCGTTGTTGAGATTTTGTTACTCCAATGGTTGGTAGCCTTGTCATTATGGAAGGTAGTTCGTTGTTGAGATTTTGTTACTCCAATGGTTGGTAGCCTTGTCATTATGGAATGTAGTTCATTGTTGAGATTTTGTTACTCCAATGGATGGTAGACTTGTCATTATGGAAGGTAGTTCATTGTTGAGATTTTGTTTCTCCAATGGATCGTAGCCGTTTCATTACCAAAAGTAGTTCGTTGTTGAGATTTTATTACTCTAATTGATGGTAGCCTTGTTATTATGGAAGGTAGTTCATTTTTGACATTTTGTTACTCCAATGGTTGGTATCCTTGTCATTATGGAAGGTAGTTCGTTGTTGAGATTTTGTTACTCCAATGGATGGTACACTTGTCATTATGGAAGGTAGTTCATTGTTGAGATTTTGTTTCTCCAATGGATCGTAGCCGTTTCATTACCAAAAGTAGTTCGTTGTGGAGATTTTGTTACTCTAATTGATGGTAGCCTTGTTATTATGGAAGGTAGTTCATTGTTGACATTTTGTTACTCCAATGGATGGTAGCCTTGTCATTATGGAAGGTTGTTGGTTACTGATATTTTGTTACTCTAATTGATGAAAGCCTTTTCATTACGGAAGGTAGTTCATTATTGAGATTTTGTTTCTCCAATGGATCGTAGCCGTTTCATTACCAAAAGTAGTTCGTTGTTGAGATTTTGTTACTCTAATTGATGGTAGCCTTGTCATTATGGAAGGTAGTTCGTTGTTGAGATTTTGTTACTCCAATGGTTGGTAGCCTTGTCATTATGGAAGGTAGTTCATTGTTGAGATTTTGTTACTCCAATGGATGGTAGACTTGTCATTATGGAAGGTAGTTCATTGTTGAGATTTTGTTTCTCCAATGGATCGTAGCCGTTTCATTACCAAAAGTAGGTCGTTGTTGAGATTTTATTACTCTAATTGATGGTAGCCTTGTTATTATGGAAGGTAGTTCATTTATGACATTTTGTTACTCCAATGGTTGGTATCCTTGTCATTATGGAAGGTAGTTCGTTGTTGAGATTTTGTTACTCCAATGGATGGTACACTTGTCATTATGGAAGGTAGTTCATTGTTGAGATTTTGTTTCTCCAATGGATCATAGCCGTTTCAATACCAAAAGTAGTTCGTTGTTTAGATTTTGTTACTCTAATTGATGGTAGCCTTGGTATTATGGAAGGTAGTTCATTGTTGACATTTTTTTACTCCAATGGATGAAAGGTAGTTCGATATTGATAATATTTTAATCTAATGGATGGAATCCTTTTCATTACGGAAGGTAGTTCTTTGTTGAGATTTTGATTCTCCAATGGATGGTAGCCTTGTCATTATGGAAGGTAGTTCATTGTTGATATTTTGTTACTCAAATGGATGGTAGCTTTGTCATTATACAGGGGAGTTCGTTGTTGACATTATGTTACTCCAATGGATGGTAGCCTTGTCATTATGGAAGGTAGTTCGTTATTGATATTTTGTTACTCCAATGGATGGTAGCCTTGTCATTATGGAGAATAGTTCGTTATTGAGATTTTGTTTCTCCAATGGATCGTAGCCGTTTCATTACCAAAAGTAGTTCGTTGTTGTGATTTTGTTACTCTAATTGATGTTAGCCTTGTTATTATGGAAGGTAGTTCATTGTTGAGATTTTGTTACTCCAATGGACGGTAGCCTTGTCATTATGGAAGGTAGTTCGTTATTGATATTTTGTTACTCTAATTGATGGAATCCTTTTCATTACGGAAGGTAGTTCATTGTTGAGATTTTGTTTCTTCAATGGATCGTAGCCGTTTCATTACCAAAAGCAATTCGTTGTTGAGATTTTGTTACTCTAATTGATGGTAGCCTTGTTATTATGGAAGGTAGTTCGTTGTTGAGATTTTGTTTCTCCAATGGATGGTAGCCTTTTCATTATAGAAGGTAGTTTGTTGTTGAGATTTTGTTACTCTAATGGATGGTAGCCTTGTAATTATGGAAGGTAGTTTATTGTTGATATTTTGTTACTCCAATGGATGGTAGCCTTGTCATGATGGAGAATAGTTAGTTGTTGAGATTTTGTTATTCCAATGGTTGGTAGCCTTGTCATTTTGGATGGTAGTTCATTGTTGAGATTTTGTTACTCCAATGGATGGTAGCCTTGTCATTATGGAAGGTAGTTCGTTGTTGAGATTTTGTTACTCCAATGGTTGGTAGCCTTGTCATTATGGAAGGTAGTTCGTTGTTGAGATTTTGTTACTCCAATGGTTGGTAGCCTTGTCATTATGGAAGGTAGTTCATTGTAGAGATTTTGTTACTCCAATGGATGGTAGACTTGTCATTATGGAAGGTAGTTCATTGTTGAGATTTTGTTTCTCCAATGGATCGTAGCCGTTTCATTACCAAAAGTAGTTCGTTGTTGAGATTTTATTACTCTAATTGATGGTAGCCTTGTTATTATGGAAGGTAGTTCATTTTTGACATTTTGTTACTCCAACGGTTGGTATCCTTGTCATTATGGAAGGTAGTTCGTTGTTGAGATTTTGTTACTCCAATGGATGGTACACTTGTCATTATGGAAGGTAGTTCATTGTTGAGATTTTATTTCTCCAATGGATCGTAGCCGTTTCATTACCAAAAGTAGTTCTTTGTTGAGATTTTGATACTCTAATTGATGGTAGCCTTGTTATTATGGAAGGTAGTTCATTGTTGACATTTTGTTACTCCAATGGATGGTAGCCTTGTCATTATGGAAGGTTGTTGGTTACTGATATTTTGTTACTCTAATTGATGAAAGCCTTTTCATTACGGAAGGTAGTTCATTATTGAGATTTTGTTTCTCCAATGGATCGTAGCCGTTTCATTACCAAAAGTAGTTCGTTGTTGAGATTTTGTTACTCTAATTGATGGTAGCCTTGTCATTATGGAAGGTAGTTCGTTGTTGAGATTTTGTTACTCCAATGGTTGGTAGCCTTGTCATTATGGAAGGTAGTTCATTGTTGAGATTTTGTTACTCCAATGGATGGTAGACTTGTCATTATGGAAGGTAGTTCATTGTTGAGATTTTGTTTCTCCAATGGATCGTAGCCGTTTCATTACAAAAAGTAGGTCGTTGTTGAGATTTTATTACTCTAATTGATGGTAGCCTTGTTATTATGGAAGGTAGTTCATTTATGACATTTTGTTACTCCAATGGTTGGTATCCTTGTCATTATGGAAGGTAGTTCGTTGTTGAGATTTTGTTACTCCAATGGATGGTACACTTGTCATTATGGAAGGTAGTTCATTGTTGAGATTTTGTTTCTCCAATGGATCATAGCCGTTTCATTACCAAAAGTAGTTCGTTGTTGAGATTTTGTTACTCTAATTGATGGTAGCCTTGTTATTATGGAAGGTAGTTCATTGTTGACATTTTTTTACTCCAATGGATGTAGCCTTGTCATTATGAAAGGTAGTTCGATATTGATAATATTGTACTCTAATGGATGGAATCCTTTTCATTACGGAAGGTAGTTCTTTGTTGAGATTTTGATTCTCCAATGGATGGTAGCCTTGTCATTATGGAAGGTAGTTCGTTGTTGATATTTTGTTACTCAAATGGATGGTAGCCTTGTCATTATACAAGGGAGTTCGTTGTTGACATTATGTTACTCCAATGGATGGTAGCCTTGTCATTATGGAAGGTAGTTCGTTATTGATATTTTGTTACTCCAATGGATGGTAGCCTTGTCATTATGGAGAATAGTTCGTTGTTGAGATTTTGTTTCTCCAATGGATCGTAGCCGTTTCATTACCAAAAGTAGTTCGTTGTTGTGATTTTGTTACTCTAATTGATGTTAGCCTTGTTATTATGGAAGGTAGTTCATTGTTGAGATTTTGTTACTCCAATGGACGGTAGCCTTGTCATTATGGAAGGTAGTTCGTTATTGATATTTTGTTACTCTAATTGATGGAATCCTTTTCATTACGAAAGGTAGTTCATTGTTGAGATTTTGTTTCTTCAATGGATCGTAGCCGTTTCATTACCAAAAGCAATTCGTTGTTGAGATTTTGTTACTCTAATTGATGGTAGCCTTGTTATTATGGAAGGTAGTTTGTTGTTGAGATTTTGTTTCTCCAATGGATGGTAGCCTTTTCATTATAGAAGGTAGTTCGTTGTTGAGATTTTGTTACTCTAATGGATGGTAGCCTTGTAATTATGGAAGGTAGTTTATTGTTGATATTTTGTTACTCCAATGGATGGTAGCCTTGTCATGATGGAGAATAGTTAGTTGTTGAGATTTTGTTATTCCAATGGTTCGTAGCCTTGTCATTATGGAAGGTAGTTCATTGTTGAGATTTTGTTACTCCAATGGATGGTAGCCTTGTCATTATGGAAGGTAGTTCGTTGTTGAGATTTTGTTACTCCAATGGTTGGTAGCCTTGTCATTATGGAAGGTAGTTCGTTGTTGAGATTTTGTTACTCCAATGGTTGGTAGCCTTGTCATTATGGAAGGTAGTTCATTGTTGAGATTTTGTTACTCCAATGGATGGTAGACTTGTCATTATGGAAGGTAGTTCATTGTTGAGATTTTGTTTCTCCAATGGATCGTAGCCGTTTCATTACCAAAAGTAGTTCGTTGTTGAGATTTTATTACTCTAATTGATGGTAGCCTTGTTATTATGGAAGGTAGTTCATTTTGACATTTTGTTACTCCAATGGTTGGTATCCTTGTCATTATGGAAGGTAGTTCGTTGTTGAGATTTTGTTACTCCAATGGATGGTACACTTGTCATTATGGAAGGTAGTTCATTGTTGAGATTTTGTTTCTCCAATGGATCGTAGCCGTTTCATTACCAAAAGTAGTTCGTTGTTGAGATTTTGTTACTCTAATTGATGGTAGCCTTGTTATTATGAAAGGTAGTTCATTGTTGACATTTTGTTACTCCAATGGATGGTAGCCTTGTCATTATGGAAGGTTGTTGGTTACTGATATTTTGTTACTCTAATTGATGGAAGCCTTTTCATTACGGAAGGTAGTTCATTATTGAGATTTTGTTTCTCCAATGGATCGTAGCCGTTTCATTACCAAAAGTAGTTCGTTGTTGAGATTTTGTTACTCTAATTGATGGTAGCCTTGTCATTATGGAAGGTAGTTCGTTGTTGAGATTTTGTTACTCCAATGGTTGGTAGCCTTGTCATTATGGAAGGTAGTTCATTGTTGAGATTTTGTTACTCCAATGGATGGTAGACTTGTCATTATGGAAGGTAGTTCATCGTTGAGATTTTGTTTCTCCAATGGATCGTAGCCGTTTCATTACCAAAAGTAGGTCGTTATTGAGATTTTATTACTCTAATTGATGGTAGCCTTGTTATTATGGAAGGTAGTTCATTTATGACATTTTGTTACTCCAATGGTTGGTATCCTTGTCATTATGGAAGGTAGTTCGTTGTTGAGATTTTGTTACTCCAATGGATGGTACACTTGTCATTATGGAAGGTAGTTCATTGTTGAGATTTTGTTTCTCCAATGGATCATAGCCGTTTCATTACCAAAAGTAGTTCGTTGTTGAGATTTTGTTACTCTAATTGATGGTAGCCTTGTTATTATGGAAGGTAGTTCATTGTTGACATTTTTTTACTCCAATGGATGTAGCCTTGTCATTATGAAAGGTAGTTCGATATTGATAATATTTTAATCTAATGGATGGAATCCTTTTCATTACGGAAGGTAGTTCTTTGTTGAGATTTTGATTCTCCAATGGATGGTAGCCTTGTCATTATGGAAGGTAGTTCGTTGTTGATATTTTGTTACTCAAATGGATGGTAGCCTTGTCATTATACAGGGGAGTTCGTTGTTGACATTATGTTACTCCAATGGATGGTAGCCTTGTCATTATGGAAGGTAGTTCGTTATTGATATTTTGTTACTCCAATGGATGGTAGCCTTGTCATTATGGAGAATAGTTCGTTGTTGAGATTTTGTTTCTCCAATGGATCGTAGCCGTTTCAATACCAAAAGTAGTTCGTTGTTGTGATTTTGTTACTCTAATTGATGTTAGCCTTGTTATTATGGAAGGTAGTTCATTGTTGAGATTTTGTTACTCCAATGGACGGTAGCCTTGTCATTATGGAAGGTAGTTCGTTATTAATATTTTGTTACTCTAATTGATGGAATCCTTTTCATTACGGAAGGTAGTTCATTGTTGAGATTTTGTTTCTTCAATGGATCGTAGCCGTTTCATTACCAAAAGCAATTCGTTGTTGAGATTTTGTTACTCTAATTGATGGTAGCCTTGTTATTATGGAAGGTAGTTCGTTGTTGAGATTTTGTTTCTCCAATGGATGGTAGCCTTTTCATTATAGAAGGTAGTTCGTTGTTGAGATTTTGTTACTCTAATGGATGGTAGCCTTGTAATTATGGAAGGTAGTTTATTGTTGATATTTTGTTACTCCAATGGATGGTAGCCTTGTCATGATGGAGAATAGTTAGTTGTTGAGATTTTGTTATTCCAATGGTTGGTAGCCTTGTCATTTTGGAAGGTAGTTCATTGTTGAGATTTTGTTACTCCAATGCATGGTAGCCTTGTCATTATGGAAGGTAGTTCGTTGTTGAGATTTTGTTACTCCAATGGTTGGTAGCCTTGTCATTATGGAAGGTAGTTCGTTGTTGAGATTTTGTTACTCCAATGGTTGGTAGCCTTGTCATTATGGAAGGTAGTTCATTGTTGAGATTTTGTTACTCCAATGGATGGTAGACTTGTCATTATGGAAGGTAGTTCATTGTTGAGATTTTGTTTCTCCAATGGATCGTAGCCGTTTCATTACCAAAAGTAGTTCGTTGTTGAGATTTTATTACTCTAATTGATGGTAGCCTTGTTATTATGGAAGGTAGTTCATTTTTGACATTTTGTTACTCCAATGGTTGGTATCCTTGTCATTATGGAAGGTAGTTCGTTGTTGAGATTTTGTTACTCCAATGGATGGTACACTTGTCATTATGGAAGGTAGTTCATTGTTGACATTTTGTTTCTCCAATGGATCGTAGCCGTTTCATTACCAAAAGTAGTTCTTTGTTGAGATTTTGTTACTCTAATTGATGGTAGCCTTGTTATTATGGAAGGTAGTTCATTGTTGACATTTTGTTACTCCAATGGATGGTAGCCTTGTCATTATGGAAGGTTGTTGGTTACTGATATTTTTTTACTCTAATTGATGAAAGCCTTTTCATTACGGAAGGTAGTTCATTATTGAGATTTTGTTTCTCCAATGGATCGTAGCCGTTTCATTACCAAAAGTAGTTCGTTGTTGAGATTTTGTTACTCTAATTGATGGTAGCCTTGTCATTATGGAAGGTAGTTCGTTGTTGAGATTTTGTTACTCCAATGGTTGGTAGCCTTGTCATTATGGAAGGTAGTTCATTGTTGAGATTTTGTTACTCCAATGGATGGTAGACTTGTCATTATGGAAGGTAGTTCATTGTTGAGATTTTGTTTCTCCAATGGATCGTAGCCGTTTCATTACAAAAAGTAGGTCGTTGTTGAGATTTTATTACTCTAATTGATGGTAGCCTTGTTATTATGGAAGGTAGTTCATTTATGACATTTTGTTACTCCAATGGTTGGTATCCTTGTCATTATGGAAGGTAGTTCATTGTTGAGATTTTGTTACTCCAATGGATGGTACACTTGTCATTATGGAAGGTAGTTCATTATTGAGATTTTGTTTCTCCAATGGATCATAGCCGTTTCATTACCAAAAGTAGTTCGTTGTTGAGATTTTGTTACTCTAATTGATGGTAGCCTTGTTATTATGGAAGGTAGTTCATTGTTGACATTTTTTTACTCCAATGGATGTAGCCTTGTCATTATGAAAGGTAGTTCGATATTGATAATATTTTACTCTAATGGATGGAATCCTTTTCATTACGGAAGGTAGTTCTTTGTTGAGATTTTGATTCTCCAATGGATGGTAGCCTTGTCATTATGGAAGGTAGTTCGTTGTTGATATTTTGTTACTCAAATGGATGGTAGCCTTGTCATTATACAACGGAGTTCGTTGTTGACATTATGTTACTCCAATGGATGGTAGCCTTGTCATTATGGAAGGTAGTTCGTTATTGATATTTTGTTACTCCAATGGATGGTAGCCTTGTCATTATGGAGAATAGTTCGTTGTTGAGATTTTGTTTCTCCAATGGATCGTAGCCGTTTCATTACCAAAAGTAGTTCGTTGTTGTGATTTTGTTACTCTAATTGATGTTAGCCTTGTTATTATGGAAGGTAGTTCATTGTTGAGATTTTGTTACTCCAATGGACGGTAGCCTTGTCATTATGGAAGGTAGTTCGTTATTGATATTTTGTTACTCTAATTGATGGAATCCTTTTCATTACGGAAGGTAGTTCATTGTTGAGATTTTGTTTCTTCAATGGATCGTAGCCGTTTCATTACCAAAAGCAATTCGTTGTTGAGATTTTGTTACTCTAATTGATGGTAGCCTTGTTATTATGGAAGGTAGTTTGTTGTTGAGATTTTGTTTCTCCAATGGATGGTAGCCTTTTCATTATAGAAGGTAGTTCGTTGTTGAGATTTTGTTACTCTAATGGATGGTAGCCTTGTAATTATGGAAGGTAGTTTATTGTTGATATTTTGTTACTCCAGTGGATGGTAGCCTTGTCATGATGGAGAATAGTTAGTTGTTGAGATTTTGTTATTCCAATTGTTCGTAGCCTTGTCATTATGGAAGGGAGTTCATTGCTGAGATTTTGTTACTCCAATGGATGGTAGCCTTGTCATTATGGAAGGTAGTTCGTTGTTGAGATTTTGTTACTCCAATGGTTGGTAGCCTTGTCATTATGGAAGGTAGTTCGTTGTTGAGATTTTGTTACTCCAATGGTTGGTAGCCTTGTCATTATGGAAGGTAGTTCATTGTTGAGATTTTTTTACTCCAATGGATGGTAGACTTGTCATTATGGAAGGTAGTTCATTGTTGAGATTTTGTTTCTCCAATGGATCGTAGCCGTTTCATTACCAAAAGTAGTTCGTTGTTGAGATTTTATTACTCTAATTGATGGTAGCCTTGTTATTATGGAAGGTAGTTCATTTTTGACATTTTGTTACTCCAATGGTTGGTATCCTTGTCATTATGGAAGGTAGTTCGTTGTTGAGATTTTGTTACTCCAATGGATGGTACACTTGTCATTATGGAAGGTAGTTCATTTATGACATTTTGTTTCTCCAATGGATCGTAGCCGTTTCATTACCAAAAGTAGTTCTTTGTTGAGATTTTGTTACTCTAATTGATGGTAGCCTTGTTATTATGGAAGGTAGTTCATTGTTGACATTTTGTTACTCCAATGGATGGTAGCCTTGTCATTATGGAAGGTTGTTGGTTACTGATATTTTTTTACTCTAATTGATGAAAGCCTTTTCATTACGGAAGGTAGTTCATTATTGAGATTTTGTTTCTCCAATGGATCGTAGCCGTTTCATTACCAAAAGTAGTTCGTTGTTGAGATTTTGTTACTCTAATTGATGGTAGCCTTGTCATTATGGAAGGTAGTTCGTTGTTGAGATTTTGTTACTCCAATGGTTGGTAGCCTTGTCATTATGGAAGGTAGTTCATTGTTGAGATTTTGTTACTCCAATGGATGGTAGACTTGTCATTATGGAAGGTAGTTCATTGTTGAGATTTTGTTTCTCCAATGGATCGTAGCCGTTTCATTACAAAAAGTAGGTCGTTGTTGAGATTTTATTACTCTAATTGATGGTAGCCTTGTTATTATGGAAGGTAGTTCATTTATGACATTTTGTTACTCCAATGGTTGGTATCCTTGTCATTATGGAAGGTAGTTCGTTGTTGAGATTTTGTTACTCCAATGGATGGTACACTTGTCATTATGGAAGGTAGTTCATTATTGAGATTTTGTTTCTCCAATGGATCATAGCCATTTCATTACCAAAAGTAGTTCGTTGTTGAGATTTTGTTACTCTAATTGATGGTAGCCTTGTTATTATGGAAGGTAGTTCATTGTTGACATTTTTTTACTCCAATGGATGTAGCCTTGTCATTATGAAAGGTAGTTCGATATTGATAATATTTTACTCTAATGGATGGAATCCTTTTCATTACGGAAGGTAGTTCTTTGTTGAGATTTTGATTCTCCAATGGATGGTAGCCTTGTCATTATGGAAGGTAGTTCGTTGTTGATATTTTGTTACTCAAATGGATGGTAGCCTTGTCATTATACAAGGGAGTTCGTTGTTGACATTATGTTACTCCAATGGATGGTAGCCTTGTCATTATGGAAGGTAGTTCGTTATTGATATTTTGTTACTCCAATGGATGGTAGCCTTGTCATTATGGAGAATAGTTCGTTGTTGAGATTTTGTTTCTCCAATGGATCGTAGCCGTTTCATTACCAAAAGTAGTTCGTTGTTGTGATTTTGTTACTCTAATTGATGTTAGCCTTGTTATTATGGAAGGTAGTTCATTGTTGAGATTTTGTTACTCCAATGGACGGTAGCCTTGTCATTATGGAAGGTAGTTCGTTATTGATATTTTGTTACTCTAATTGATGGAATCCTTTTCATTACGGAAGGTAGTTCATTGTTGAGATTTTGTTTCTTCAATGGATCGTAGCCGTTTAATTACCAAAAGCAATTCGTTGTTGAGATTTTGTTACTCTAATTGATGGTAGCCTTGTTATTATGGAAGGTAGTTTGTTGTTGAGATTTTGTTTCTCCAATGGATGGTAGCCTTTTCATTATAGAAGGTAGTTCGTTGTTGAGATTTTGTTACTCTAATGGATGGTAGCCTTGTAATTATGGAAGGTAGTTTATTGTTGATATTTTGTTACTCCAATGGATGGTAGCCTTGTCATGATGGAGAATAGTTAGTTGTTGAGATTTTGTTATTCCAATTGTTCGTAGCCTTGTCATTATGGAAGGTAGTTCATTGTTGAGATTTTGTTACTCCAATGGATGGTAGCCTTGTCATTATGGAAGGTAGTTCGTTGTTGAGATTTTGTTACTCCAATGGTTGGTAGCCTTGTCATTATGGAAGGTAGTTCGTTGTTGAGATTTTGTTACTCCAATGGTTGGTAGCCTTGTCATTATGGAAGGTAGTTCATTGTTGAGATTTTTTTACTCCAATGGATGGTAGACTTGTCATTATGGAAGGTAGTTCATTGTTGAGATTTTGTTTCTCCAATGGATCGTAGCCGTTTCATTACCAAAAGTAGTTCGTTGTTGAGATTTTATTACTCTAATTGATGGTAGCCTTGTTATTATGGAAGGTAGTTCATTTTTGACATTTTGTTACTCCAATGGTTGGTATCCTTGTCATTATGGAAGGTAGTTCGTTGTTGAGATTTTGTTACTCCAATGGATGGTACACTTGTCATTATGGAAGGTAGTTCATTGTTGAGATTTTGTTTCTCCAATGGATCGTAGCCGTTTCATTACCAAAAGTAGTTCGTTGTTGAGATTTTGTTACTCTAATTGATGGTAGCCTTGTTATTATGAAAGGTACTTCATTGTTGACATTTTGTTACTCCAATGGATGGTAGCCTTGTCATTATGGAAGGTTGTTGGTTACTGATATTTTGTTACTCTAATTGATGGAAGCCTTTTCATTACGGAAGGTAGTTCATTATTGAGATTTTGTTTCTCCAATGGATCGTAGCCGTTTCATTACCAAAAGTAGTTCGTTGTTGAGATTTTGTTACTCTAATTGATGGTAGCCTTGTCATTATGGAAGGTAGTTCGTTGTTGAGATTTTGTTACTCCAATGGTTGGTAGCCTTGTCATTATGGAAGGTAGTTCATTGTTGAGATTTTGTTACTCCAATGGATGGTAGACTTGTCATTATGGAAGGTAGTTCATTGTTGAGATTTTGTTTCTCCAATGGATCGTAGCCGTTTCATTACCAAAAGTAGTTCGTTGTTGATATTTTATTACTCTAATTGATGGTAGCCTTGTTATTATGGAAGGTAGTTCATTTTTGACATTTTGTTACTCCAATGGTTGGTATCCTTGTCATTATGGAAGGTAGTTCGTTGTTGAGATTTTGTTACTCCAATGGATGGTACACTTGTCATTATGGAAGGTAGTTCATTGTTGAGATTTTGTTTCTCCAATGGATCATAGCCGTTTCATTACCAAAAGTAGTTCGTTGTTGAGATTTTGTTACTCTAATTGATGGTAGCCTTGTTATTATGGAAGGTAGTTCATTGTTGACATTTTTTTACTCCAATGGATGTAGCCTTGTCATTATGGAAGGTAGTTCGATATTGATAATATTTTACTCTAATGGATGGAATCCTTTTCATTACGGAAGGTAGTTCTTTGTTGAGATTTTGATTCTCCAATGGATGGTAGCCTTGTCATTATGGAAGGTAGTTCGTTGTTGAGATTTTGTTACTCAAATGGATGGTAGCCTTGTCATTATACAAGGTAGTTCGTTGTTGACATTATGTTACTCCAATGGAGGTAGCCTTGTCATTATGGAAGGTAGTTCGTTATTGATATTTTGTTACTCCAATGGATGGTAGCCTTGTCATTATGGAGAATAGTTCGTTGTTGAGATTTTGTTTCTCCAATGGATCGTAGCCGTTTCATTACCAAAAGTAGTTCGTTGTTGTGATTTTAATACTCTAATTGATGGTAGCCTTGTTATTATGGAAGGTAGTTCATTATTGAGATTTTGTTACTCCAATGGACGATAGCCTTGTCATTATGGAAGGTAGTTCATTAATGATATTTTGTTACTCTAATTGATGGAATCCTTTTCATTACGGAAGGTAGTTCATTGTTGAGATTTTGTTTCTTCAATGGATCATAGCCGTTTCATTACCAAAAACAATTCGTTGTTGAGATTTTGTTACTCTAATTGATGGTAGCCTTGTTATTATGGAAGGTAGTTCGTTGTTGAGATTTTGTTTCTCCAATGGATGGTAGCCTTTTCATTATAGATGGTAGTTCGTTGTTGAGATTTTGTTACTCTAATGGATGGTAGCCTTGTAATTATGGAAGGTAGTTTATTGTTGATATTTTGTTACTCCAATGGATGGTAGCCTTGTCATGATGGAGAATAGTTTGTTGTTGAGATTTTGTTATTCCAATGGTTGGTAGCCTTGTCATTATGGAAGGTAGTTCGTTGTTGAGATTTTGTTACTCCAATGGATGGTAGCCTTGTCTTTATGGAAGGTAGTTCGTTGTTGAGATTTTGTTACTCCAATGGTTGGTAGCCTTGTCATTATGGAAGGTAGTTCATTGTTGAGATTTTGTTACTCCAATGGATGGTAGACTTGTCATTATGGAAGGTAGTTCATTGTTGAGATTTTGTTTCTCCAATGGATCGTAGCTGTTTCATTACCAAAAGTAGTTCGTTGTTGAGATTTTATTACTCTAATTGATGGTAGCCTTGTTATTATGGAAGGTAGTTCATTTTTGACATTTTGTTACTCCAATGGTTGGTATCCTTGTCATTATGGAAGGTAGTTCGTTGTTGAGATTTTGTTACTCCAATGGATGGTACACTTGTCATTATGGAAGGTAGTTCATTGTTGAGATTTTGTTTCTCCAACGGATCGTAGCCGTTTCATTACCAAAAGTAGTTCGTTGTTGAGATTTTGTTACTCTAATTGATGGTAGCCTTGTTATTATGGAAGGTAGTTCATTGTTGACATTTTGTTACTCCAATGGATGTAGCCTTGTCATTATGGAAGGTTGTTCGATATTGATAATATTTTACTCTAATGGATGGAATCCTTTTCACTACGGAAGGTAGTTCTTTGTTGAGATTTTGATTCTCCAATGGATGGTAGCCTTGTCATTATGGAAGGTAGTTCGTTGTTGAGATTTTGTTACTCAAATGGATGGTAGCCTTGTCATTATACAAGGTAGTTCGTTGTTGACATTATGTTACTCCAATGGATGGTAGCCTTGTCATTATGGAAGGTAGTTCGTTATTGATATTTTGTTACTCCAATGGACGGTAGCCTTGTCATTATGGAAGGTAGTTCGTTATTGATATTTTGTTACTCTAATTGATGGAATCCTTTTCATTACGGAAGGTAGTTCATTGTTGAGATTTTGTTTCTTCAATGGATCGTAGCCGTTTCATTACCAAAAGTAATTCGTTGTTGAGATTTTGTTACTCTAATTGATGGTAGCCTTGTTATTATGGAAGGTAGTTCGTTGTTGAGATTTTGTTTCTCCAATGGATGGTAGCCTTGTCAATATAGAAGGTAGTTCGTTGTTGAGATTTTGTTACTCTAATGGATGGTAGCCTTGTAATTATGGAAGGTAGTTTATTGTTGATATTTTGTTACTCCAATGGATGGTAGCCTTGTCATTATGTAGAATAGTTAGTTGTTGAGATTTTGTTACTCCAATGGTTGGTAGCCTTGTCATTATGGAAGGTAGTTCGTTGTTGAGATTTTGTTACTCCAATGGATGGTAGACTTGTCATTATGGAAGGTAGTTCTTTGTTGAGATTTTGTTACTCTAATTGATGGTTTCCTTGTCATTACGGAAGGTAGTTCGTTGTTGAGATTTTGTTTCTCCAATGGATGGTAGCCTTGTCATTATGGAAGGTAGTTCGTTGTTGAGATTTTGTTAGTCCAATGGTTGGTAGCCTTGTCATTATGGAAGGTAGTTCATTGTTGAGATTTTGTTACTCCAATGGATGCTATACTTGTCATTATGGAAGGTAGTTCATTGTTGAGATTTTGTTTCTCCAATGGATCGTAGCCGTTTCATTACCAAAAGTAGTTCGTTGTTGAGATTTTGTTACTCTAATTGATGGTAGGCTTGTTATTATGGAAGGTAGTTCATTGTTGACATTTTGTTAATCCAATGGTTGGTAGCCTTGTCATTATAGAAGGTAGTTCGTTGTTGAGATTTTGTTACTCTAATGGATGGTAGCCTTGTAATTATGGAAGGTAGTTTATTGTTGATATTTTGTTACTCCAATGGATGGTAGCCTTGTCATTATGTAGAATAGTTAGTTGTTGAGATTTTGTTACTCCAATGGTTGGTAGCCTTGTCATTATGGAAGGTAGTTCGTTGTTGAGATTTTGTTACTCCAATGGATGGTAGACTTGTCATTATGGAAGGTAGTTCTTTGTTGAGATTTTGTTACTCTAATTGATGGTTTCCTTGTCATTACGGAAGGTAGTTCGTTGTTGAGATTTTGTTTCTCCAATGGATGGTAGCCTTGTCATTATGGAAGGTAGTTCGTTGTTGAGATTTTGTTAGTCCAATGGTTGGTAGCCTTGTCATTATGGAAGGTAGTTCATTGTTGAGATTTTGTTACTCCAATGGATGCTATACTTGTCATTATGGAAGGTAGTTCATTGTTGAGATTTTGTTTCTCCAATGGATCGTAGCCGTTTCATTACCAAAAGTAGTTCGTTGTTGAGATTTTGTTACTCTAATTGATGGTAGCCTTGTTATTATGGAAGGTAGTTCATTGTTGACATTTTGTTAATCCAATGGTTGGTAGCCTTGTCATTATGGAAGGTAGTTCGTTGTTGAGATGTTGTTACTCCAATGGATGGTAGACTTGTCATTATGGAAGGTAGTTCATTGTTGAGATTTTGTTTCTCCAATGGATCATAGCCGTTTCATTACCAAAAGTAGTTCGTTGTTGAGATTTTGTTACTCTAATTGATGGTAGCCTTGTTATTATGGAAGGTAGTTCATTGTTGACATTTTGTTACTCCAATGGATGTAGCCTTGTCATTATGCAAGGTAGTTCGATATTGATAATATTTTAATCTAATGGATGGAATCCTTTTCATTACGGAAGGTAGTTCTTTGTTTAGATTTTGATTCTCCAATGGATGGTAGCCTTGTCATTATGGAAGGTAGTTCGTTGTTGAGATTTTGTTACTCAAATGGATGGTAGCCTTATCATTATGGAAGGTTGTTCGTTGTTTAGATTTTGTTACTCCAATGGATGGTAGCCTTGTCATTATGGAAGGTAGTTTATTGTTGAGATTTTGTTACTCCAATGGATGGTAGCCTTGTCATTATGGAGAATAGTTTGTTGTTGAGATTTTGTTTCTCCAATGGATCGTAGCCGTTTCATTACCAAAAGTAGTTCATTGTTGTGATTTTGTTACTCTAATTGATGGTAGCCTTTTATTATGGAAGGTAGTTCATTGTTGAGATTTTGTTACTCCAATGGATGGTAGCCTTGTCATTATAGAAGGTAGTTCGTTGTTGAGATTTTGTTACTCTAATGGATGGTAGCCTTGTAATTATGGAAGGTAGTTTATTGTTGAGATTTTGTTACTCCAATGGATGGTAGCCTTGTCATTATGGAGAATAGTTATCTGTTGAGATTTTGTTCCAATGGTTGGTAGCCTTGTCATTATGGAAGGTAGTTCGTTGTTGAGATTTTGTTACTCCAATGGATGGTAGACTTGTCATTATGGAAGGTAGTTCTTTGTTGAGATTTTGTTACTCTAATTGATGGTTTCCTTGTCATTACGGAAGGTAGTTCGTTGTTGAGATTTTGTTTCTCCAATGGATGGTAGCCTTGTCATTATGGAAGGTAGTTCGTTGTTGAGATTTTGTTACTCCAATGGTTGGTAGCCTTGTCATTATGGAAGGTAGTTAATTGTTGAAATTTTGTTACTCCAATGGATGGTAGACTTGTCATTATGGAAGGTAGTTCATTGTTGAGATTTTGTTTCTCCAATGGATCGTAGCCGTTTCATTACCAAAAGTAGTTCGTTGTTGAGATTTTGTTACCCTAATTGATGGTAGCCTTGTTATTATGGAAGGTAGTTCATTGTTGACATTTTGTTACTCCAATGGATGTAGCCTTGTCATTATGGAAGGTAGTTCGATATTGATAATATTTTACTCTAATGGATGGAATCCTTTTCATTACGGAAGGTAGTTATTTATTTAGATTTTG
This sequence comes from Vicia faba, assembly GCA_948472305.1. Classification (NCBI taxonomy): domain Eukaryota; kingdom Viridiplantae; phylum Streptophyta; class Magnoliopsida; order Fabales; family Fabaceae; genus Vicia; species Vicia faba. Next base: position 562,722,543 of record OX451739.1, read on the forward strand.
ATTCTCCAATGGATGGTAGCCTTGTCATTATGGTAGGTAGTTTGTTGTTGAGATTTTGTTACTCAAATGGATGGTAGCCTTGTCATTATGGAAGTTTGTTCGTTGTTGAGATTTTGTTACTCCAATGGATGGTAGCCTTGTCATTATGGAAGGTAGTTTATTGTTGAGATTTTGTTACTCCAATGGATGGTAGCCTTGTCATTATGGAGAATAGTTCGTTGTTGAGATTTTGTTTCTCCAATGGATCGTAGCCGTTTCATTACCAAAAGTAGTTCATTGTTGTGATTTTCTTACTCTAATTGATGGTAGCCTTGTTATTATGGAAGGTAGTTCATTGTTGAGATTTTGTTACTCCAATGGATTGTAGCCTTGTCATTATGGAAGGTAGTTCGTTATTGATATTTTGTTACTCTAATTGATGGAATCCTTTTCATTACGGAAGGTAGTTCATTGTTGAGATTTTGTTTCTTCAATGGATCGTAGCTGTTTCATTACTAAAAGTAGTTCGTTGTTGATATTTTGTTACTCTAATTGATGGTAGCCTTGTTATTATGGAAGGTAGTTCATTGTTGAGATTTCGTTACTCCAATGGATGGTAGCCTTGTCATTATAGAAGGTAGTTTGTTATTGAGATTTTGTTACTCTAATGGATGGTAGCCTTGTAATTATGGAAGGTAGTTTATTGTTGAGATTTTGTTACTCCAATGGATGGTAGCCTTGTCATTATGGAGAATAGTTAGTTGTTGAGATTTTGTTACTCTAGTGGTTGGTAGCCTTGTCATTATGGAAGGTAGTTCGTTGTTGAGATTTTGTTACTCCAATGGATGGTAGACTTGTCATTATGGAAGGTAGTTCTTTGTTGAGATTTTGTTACTCTAATTGATGGTTTCCTTGTCATTACGGACGGTAGTTCGTTGTTGAGATTTTGTTTCTCCAATGGATGGTAGCCTTGTCATTATGGAAGGTAGTTCGTTGTTGAGATTTTGTTACTCCAATGGTTGGTAGCCTTATCATTATGGAAGGTAGTTCATTGTTGAGATTTTGTTACTCCAATGGATGGTAGACTTTATCATTATGGAAGGTAGTTCATTGTTGAGATTTTGTTTCTCCAATGGATCGTAATCGTTTCATTACCAAAAGTAGTTCGTTGTTGAGGTTTTGTTACTCTAATTGATGGTAGCCTTGTTATTATGGAAGGTAGTTCATTGTTGACATTTTGTTACTCCAATGGTTGGTAGCCTTGTCATTATGGAAGGTAGTTCGTTGTTGAGATTTTGTTACTCCAATGGATGGTAGACTTGTCATTATGGAAGGTAGTTTGTTGTTGAGATTTTGTTTCTCCAATGGATCGTAGCCGTTTCATTACCAAAAGTAGTTCGTTGTTGAGATTTTGTTACTCTAATTGATGGTAGCCTTGTTATTATGGAAGGTAGTTCATTGTTGAGATTTTGTTACTCCAATGGATGGTAGCCTTGTCATTATGGAATGTAGTTCGTTATTGATATTTATTTACTCTAATTGATGGAATCCTTTTCATTACGGAAGGTAGTTCATTGTTGAGATTTTGTTTCTTCAATGGATCGTAGCCGTTTCATTACCAAAAGTAGTTTGTTGTTGAGATTTTGTTACTCTAATTGATGGTATCCTTTTATTATGGAAGGTAGTTCATTGTTGAGATTTTGTTACTCCAATGGATGGTAGCCTTGTCATTATAGAAGGTAGTTCGTTGTTGAGATTTTGTTACTCTAATGTATGGTAGCCTTGTAATTATGGAAGGTAGTTTATGGTTGAGATTTTGTGACTCCAATGGATGGTAGCCTTGTCATTATGGAGAATAGTTAGTTGTTGAGATTTTGTTACTCCAATGGTTGGTAGCCTTGTCATTATGGAAGGTAGTTCGTTGTTGAGATTTTGTTACTCCAATGGATGGTAGACTTGTCATTATGGAAGGTAGTTCGTTGTTGAGATTTTGTTACTCTAATTGATGGTTTCCTTGTCATTACGGAAGGTAGTTCGTTGTTGAGATTTTGTTTCACCAATGGATGGTAGACTTGTCATTATGGAAGGTAGTTCGTTATTGAGCTTTTGTTACTCCAATGGTTGGTAGCCTTGTCATTATGGAAGGTAGTTCATTGTTGAGATTTTGTTACTCCAATGGATGGTAGACTTGTCATTATGGAAGGTAGTTCATTGTTCAGATTTTGTTTCTCCAATGGATCGTAGCCGTTTCATTACCAAAAGTTGTTCATTGTTGAGATTTTGTTACTCTAATTGATGATAGCCTTGTTATTATGGAAGGTAGTTCATTGTTGACATTTTGTTACTCCAATGGTTGGTAGCCTTGTCATTATGGAAAGTAGTTCGTTGTTGAGATTTTGTTACTCCAATGGATGGTAGACTTGTCATTATGGAAGGTAGTTCATTGTTGAGATTTTGTTTCTCCAATGGATCGTAGCCGTTTCATTACCAAAAGTAGTTCGTTGTTGAGATTTTGTTACTCTAATTGATGGTAGTCTTGTTATTATGGAAGGTAGTTCATTGTTGACATTTTGTTACTCCAATGGATGGTAGCCTTTTCATTATGGAAGGTAGTTCATTATTGATATTTTGTTACTCTAATTGATGGAATCCTTTTAATTACAGAAGGTAGTTCATTGTTGAGATTTTGTTTCTCCAATGGATCGTAGCCATTTCATTACCAAAAGTAGTTTGTTGTTGAGATTTTGTTACTCTAATTGATGGTAGCCTTATTATTATGGAAGGTAGTTCGTTGTGGACATTTTGTTATTCCAATGGATGGTAGCCTTGTCATTATGAAAGGTAGTTCGTTATTGATATTTTGTTAATCTAATTGATGGAATCCTTTTCATTACAGAAGGTAGTTCATTGTTGAGATTTTCTTTCTCCAATGGATTGTAGCCGTTTCATTACCAAAAGTAGTTCGTTGTTGTGATTTTGTTACTCTAATTGATGGTAGCCTTGTTATTATGGAAGGTAGTTCATTATTGAGATTTTGTTACTCCAATGGATGGTAGCCTTGTCATTATGGAAGGTAGTTCGTTATTGATATTTTGTTACTCTAATTGATGGAACCCTTTTCATTACGGAAGGTAGTTCATTGTTGAGATTTGGTTTCTCCAATGGATCGTAGCCATTTCATTACCAAAAGTAGTTCGTTATTGTGATTTTGTTACTCTAATTGATGGTAGCCTTGTTATTATGGAAGGTAGTTCATTATTGACATTTTGTTACTCCAGTGGTTGGTATCCTTGTCATTATGGAAGGTAGTTCGTTGTTGAGATTTTGTTACTCCAATGGATGGTAGACTTGTCATTATGGTAGGTAGTTCATTGTTGAGATTTTGTTTCTCCAATGGATCGTAGCCGTTTCATTACCTAAAGTAGTTCGTTGTTGAGATTTTGTTACTCTAATTGATGGCAGCCTTGTTATTATGGAAGGTAGTTCATTGTTGAGATTTTGTTACTCCAATGGATGGTAGCCTTGTCATTATGGAGAATAGTTAGTTGTTGAGATTTTGTTACTCTAGTGGTTGGTAGCCTTGTCATTATGGAAGGTAGTTCGATGTTGAGATTTTGTTACTCCAATGGATGGTAGACTTGTCATTATGGAAGGTAGTTCTTTGTTGAGATTTTGTTACTCTAATTGATGGTTTCCTTGTCATTACGGACGGTAGTTCGTTGTTGAGATTTTGTTTCTCCAATGGATGGTAGCCTTGTCATTATGGAAGGTAGTTCGTTGTTGAGATTTTGTTACTCCAATGGTTGGTAGCCTTATCATTATGGAAGGTAGTTCATTGTTGAGATTTTGTTACTCCAATGGATGGTAGACTTTATCATTATGGAAGGTAGTTCATTGTTGAGATTTTGTTTCTCCAATGGATCGTAATCGTTTCATTACCAAAAGTAGTTCGTTGTTGAGATTTTGTTACTCTAATTGATGGTAGCCTTGTTATTATGGAAGGTAGTTCATTGTTGAAATTTTGTTACTCCAATGGTTGGTAGCCTTGTCATTATGGAATGTAGTTCGTTGTTGAGATTTTGTTACTCCAATGGATGGTAGACTTGTCATTATGGAAGGTAGTTTGTTGTTGAGATTTTGTTTCTCCAATGGATCGTAGCCGTTTCATTACCAAAAGTAGTTCGTTGTTGAGATTTTGTTACTCTAATTGATGGTAGCCTTGTTATTATGGAAGGTAGTTCATTGTTGAGATTTTGTTACTCCAATGGATGGTAGCCTTGTCATTATGGAATGTAGCTCGTTATTGATATTTAGTTACTCTAATTGATGGAATCCTTTTCATTACGGAAGGTAGTTCATTGTTGAGATTTTGTTTCTTCAATGGATCGTAGCCGTTTCATTACCAAAAGTAGTTTGTTGTTGAGATTTTGTTACTCTAATTGATGGTATCCTTTTATTATGGAAGGTAGTTCATTGTTGAGATTTTGTTACTCCAATGGATGCTATACTTGTCATTATGGAAGGTAGTTCGTTGTTGAGATTTTGTTACTCTAATGTATGGTAGCCTTGTAATTATGGAAGGTAGTTTATGGTTGAGATTTTGTGACTCCAATGGATGGTAGCCTTGTCATTATGGAGAATAGTTAGTTGTTGAGATTTTGTTACTCCAATGGTTGGTAGCCTTGTCATTATGGAAGGTAGTTCGTTGTTGAGATTTTGTTACTCCAATGGATGGTAGACTTGTCATTATGGAAGGTAGTTCGTTGTTGAGATTTTGTTACTCTAATTGATGGTTTCCTTGTCATTACGGAAGGTAGTTCGTTGTTGAGATTTTGTTTCACCAATGGATGGTAGACTTGTCATTATGGAAGGTAGTTCGTTATTGAGCTTTTGTTACTCCAATGGTTGGTAGCCTTGTCATTATGGAAGGTAGTTCATTGTTGAGATTTTGTTACTCCAATGGATGGTAGACTTGTCATTATGGAAGGTAGTTCATTGTTGAGATTTTGTTTCTCCAATGGATCGTAGCCATTTCATTACCAAAAGTAGTTTGTTGTTGAGATTTTGTTACTCTAATTGATGGTAGCCTTATTATTATGGAAGGTAGTTCGTTATTGACATTTTGTTACTCCAGTGGTTGGTATCCTTGTCATTATGGAAGGTAGTTCGTTGTTGAGATTTTGTTACTCCAATGGATGGTAGACTTGTCATTATGGTAGGTAGTTCATTGTTGAGATTTTGTTTCTCCAATGGATCGTAGCCGTTTCATTACCTAAAGTAGTTCGTTGTTGAGATTTTGTTACTCTAATTGATGGCAGCCTTGTTATTATGGAAGGTAGTTCATTGTTGAGATTTTGTTACTCCAATGGATGGTAGCCTTGTCATTATGGAAGGTAGTTCCTTATTGATATTTAGTTACTCTAATTGATGGAATCCTTTTCATTACGGAAGGTAGTTCATTGTTGAGATTTTGTTTCTTCAATGGATCGTAGCCGTTTCATTACCAAAAGTAGTTTGTTGTTGAGATTTTGTTACTCTAATTGATGGTATCCTTTTATTATGGAAGGTAGTTCATTGTTGAGATTTTGTTACTCCAATGGATGGTAGCCTTGTCATTATAGAAGGTAGTTCGTTGTTGAGATTTTGTTACTCTAATTGATGGTAGCCTTGTAATTATGGAAGGTAGTTTATGGTTGAGATTTTGTGACTCCAATGGATGGTAGCCTTGTCATTATGGAGAATAGTTAGTTGTTGAGATTTTGTTACTCCAATGGTTGGTAGCCTTGTCATTATGGAAAGTAGTTAGTTGTTGAGATTTTGTTACTCCAATGGATGGTAGACTTGTCATTATGGAAGGTAGTTTGTTGTTGAGATTTTGTTTCTCCAATGGATCGTAGCCGTTTCATTACCAAAAGTTGTTCGTTGTTGAGATTTTGTTACTCTAATTGATGGTAGCCTTGTTATTATGGAAGGTAGTTCATTGTTGAGATTTTGTTACTCCAATGGATGGTAGCCTTGTCATTATGGAATGTAGTTCGTTATTGATATTTAGTTACTCTAATTGATGGAATCCTTTTCATTACGGAAGGTAGTTCATTGTTGAGATTTTGTTTCTTCAATGGATCGTAGCCGTTTCATTACCAAAAGTAGTTTGTTGTTGAGATTTTGTTACTCTAATTGATGGTATCCTTTTATTATGGAAGGTAGTTCATTGTTGAGATTTTGTTACTCCAATGGATGCTATACTTGTCATTATGGAAGGTAGTTCGTTGTTGAGATTTTGTTACTCTAATGTATGGTAGCCTTGTAATTATGGAAGGTAGTTTATGGTTGAGATTTTGTGACTCCAATGGATGGTAGCCTTGTCATTATGGAGAATAGTTAGTTGTTGATATTTTGTTACTCCAATGGTTGGTAGCCTTGTCATTATGGAAGGTAGTTCGTTGTTGAGATTTTGTTACTCCAATGGATGGTAGACTTGTCATTATGGAAGGTAGTTCGTTGTTGAGATTTTGTTACTCTAATTGATGGTTTCCTTGTCATTACGGAAGGTAGTTCGTTGTTGAGATTTTGTTTCACCAATGGATGGTAGACTTGTCATTATGGAAGGTAGTTCGTTATTGAGCTTTTGTTACTCCAATGGTTGGTAGCCTTGTCATTATGGAAGGTAGTTCATTGTTGAGATTTTGTTACTCCAATGGATGGTAGACTTGTCATTATGGAAGGTAGTTCATTGTTGAGATTTTGTTTCTCCAATGGATCGTAGCCATTTCATTACCAAAAGTAGTTTGTTGTTGAGATTTTGTTACTCTAATTGATGGTAGCCTTATTATTATGGAAGGTAGTTTGTTATTGACATTTTGTTACTCCAGTGGTTGGTATCCTTGTCATTATGGAAGGTAGTTCGTTGTTGAGATTTTGTTACTCCAATGGATGGTAGACTTGTCATTATGGTAGGTAGTTCATTGTTGAGATTTTGTTTCTCCAATGGATCGTAGCCGTTTCATTACCTAAAGTAGTTCGTTGTTGAGATTTTGTTACTCTAATTGATGGCAGCCTTGTTATTATGGAAGGTAGTTCATTGTTGAGATTTTGTTACTCCAATGGATGGTAGCCTTGTCATTATGGAAGGTAGTTCCTTATTGATATTTAGTTACTCTAATTGATGGAATCCTTTTCATTACGGAAGGTAGTTCATTGTTGAGATTTTGTTTCTTCAATGGATCGTAGCCGTTTCATTACCAAAAGTAGTTTGTTGTTGAGATTTTGTTACTCTAATTGATGGTATCCTTTTATTATGGAAGGTAGTTCATTGTTGAGATTTTGTTAATCCAATGGATGGTAGCCTTGTCATTATAGAAGGTAGTTCGTTGTTGAGATTTTGTTACTCTAATTGATGGTAGCCTTGTAATTATGGAAGGTAGTTTATGGTTGAGATTTTGTGACTCCAATGGATGGTAGCCTTGTCATTATGGAGAATAGTTAGTTGTTGAGATTTTGTTACTCCAATGGTTGGTAGCCTTGTCATTATGGAAAGTAGTTCGTTGTTGAGATTTTGTTACTCCAATGGATGGTAGACTTGTCATTATGGAAGGTAGTTCGTTGTTGAGATTTTGTTACTCTAATTGATGGTTTCCTTGTCATTACGGAAGGTAGTTCGTTGTTGAGATTTTGTTTCACCAATGGATGGTAGACTTGTCATTATGGAAGGTAGTTCGTTATTGAGCTTTTGTTACTCCAATGGTTGGTAGCCTTGTCATTATGGAAGGTAGTTCATTGTTGAGATTTTGTTACTACAATGGATGGTAGACTTGTCATTATGGAAGGTAGTTCATTGTTGAGATTTTGTTTCTCCAATGGATCGTAGCCATTTCATTACCAAAAGTAGTTCATTGTTGAGATTTTGTTACTCTAATTGATGATAGCCTTGTTATTATGGAAGGTAGTTCATTGTTGACATTTTATTACTCCAATGGTTGGTAGCCTTGTCATTATGGAAGGTAGTTCGTTGTTGAGATTTTGTTACTCCAATGGATGGTAGACTTATCATTATGGAAGGTAGTTCATTGTTGAGATTTTGTTTCTCCAATGGATCATAGCCGTTTCATTACCAAAAGTAGTTCGTTGTTGAGATTTTGTTACTCTAATTGATGGTAGCCTTCTTATTATGGAAGGTAGTTCATTGTTGACATTTTGTTACTCCATTGGATGGAAGCCTTTTCATTATGGAAGGTAGTTCATTATTGATATTTTGTTACTCTAATTGATGGAATCCTTTTAATTACGGAAGGTAGTTCATTGTTGAGATTTTGTTTCTCCAATGGATCGTAGCCATTTCATTACCAAAAGTAGTTTGTTGTTGAGATTTTGTTACTCTAATTGATGGTAGCCTTATTATTATGGAAGGTAGTTCGTTGTGGACATTTTGTTATTCCAATGGATGGTAGTCTTGTCATTATGAAAAGTAGTTCGTTATTGATATTTTGTTAATCTAATTGAAGGAATCCTTTTCATTACAGAAGGTAGTTCATTGTTGAGATTTTGTTTCTCCAATGGATTGTAGCCGTTTCATTACCAAAAGTAGTTCGTTGTTGTGATTTTGTTACTCTAATTGATGGTAGCCTTGTTATTATGGAAGGTAGTTCATTATTGAGATTTTGTTACTCCAATGGATGGTAGCCTTGTCATTATGGAAGGTAGTACGTTATTGATATTTTGTTACTCTAATTGATGGAATCCTTTTCATTACGGAAGGTAGTTCATTGTTGAGATTTGGTTTCTCCAATGGATCGTAGCCATTTCATTACCAAAAGTAGTTCGTTATTGTGATTTTGTTACTCTAATTGATGGTAGCCTTGTTATTATGGAAGGTAGTTCATTATTGACATTTTGTTACTCCAATGGTTGGTATCCTTGTCATTATGGAAGGTAGTTCGTTGTTGAGATTTTGTTACTCCAATGGATGGTAGACTTGTCATTATGGTAGGTAGTTCATTGTTGAGATTTTGTTTCTCCAATGGATCGTAGCCGTTTCATTACCAAAAGTAGTTCGTTGTTGAGATTTTGTTACTCTAATTGATGGTAGCCTTGTTATTATGGAAGGTAGTTCATTGTTGAGATTTTGTTACTCCAATGGATGGTAGCCTTGTCATTATGGAATGTAGTTCGTTATTGATATTTAGTTACTCTAATTGATGGAATCCTTTTCATTACGGAAGGTAGTTCATTGTTGAGATTTTGTTTCTTCAATGGATCGTAGCCGTTTCATTACCAGAAGTAGTTTGTTGTTGAGATTTTGTTACTCTAATTGATGGTATCCTTTTATTATGGAAGGTAGTTCATTGTTGAGATTTTGTTACTCCAATGGATGGTAGCCTTGTCATTATAGAAGGTAGTTCGTTGTTGAGATTTTGTTACTCTAATGTATGGTAGCCTTGTAATTATGGAAGGTAGTTTATGGTTGAGATTTTGTGACTCCAATGGATGGTAGCCTTGTCATTATGGATAATAGTTAGTTGTTGAGATTTTGTTACTCCAATGGTTGGTAGCCTTGTCATTATGGAAGGTAGTTCGTTGTTGAGATTTTGTTACTCCAATGGATGGTAGACTTGTCATTATGGAAGGTAGTTCGTTGTTGAGATTTTGTTACTCTAATTGATGGTTTCCTTGTCATTACGGAAGGTAGTTCGTTGTTGAGATTTTGTTTCACCAATGGATGGTAGACTTGTCATTATGGAAGGTAGTTCGTTATTGAGCTTTTGTTACTCCAATGGTTGGTAGCCTTGTCATTATGGAAGGTAGTTCATTGTTGAGATTTTGTTACTCCAATGGATGGTAGACTTGTCATTATGGAAGGTAGTTCATTGTTGAGATTTTGTTTCTCCAATGGATCGTAGCCATTTCATTACCAAAAGTAGTTTGTTGTTGAGATTTTGTTACTCTAATTGATGGTAGCCTTATTATTATGGAAGGTAGTTCGTTATTGACATTTTGTTACTCCAGTGGTTGATATCCTTGTCATTATGGAAGGTAGTTCGTTGTTGAGATTTTGTTACTCCAATGGATGGTAGACTTGTCATTATGGTAGGTAGTTCATTGTTGAGATTTTGTTTCTCCAATGGATCGTAGCCGTTTCATTACCTAAAGTAGTTCGTTGTTGAGATTTTGTTACTCTAATTGATGGCAGCCTTGTTATTATGGAAGGTAGTTCATTGTTGAGATTTTGTTACTCCAATGGATGGTAGCCTTGTCATTATGGAAGGTAGTTCCTTATTGATATTTAGTTACTCTAATTGATGGAATCCTTTTCATTACGGAAGGTAGTTCATTGTTGAGATTTTGTTTCTTCAATGGATCGTAGCCGTTTCATTACCAAAAGTAGTTTGTTGTTGAGATTTTGTTACTCTAATTGATGGTATCCTTTTATTATGGAAGGTAGTTCATTGTTGAGATTTTGTTACTCCAATGGATGGTAGCCTTGTCATTATAGAAGGTAGTTCGTTGTTGAGATTTTGTTACTCTAATTGATGGTAGCCTTGTAATTATGGAAGGTAGTTTATGGTTGAGATTTTGTGACTCCAATGGATGGTAGCCTTGTCATTATGGAGAATAGTTAGTTGTTGAGATTTTGTTACTCCAATGGTTGGTAGCCTTGTCATTATGGAAAGTAGTTCGTTGTTGAGATTTTGTTACTCCAATGGATGGTAGACTTGTCATTATGGAAGGTAGTTCGTTGTTGAGATTTTGTTACTCTAATTGATGGTTTCCTTGTCATTACGGAAGGTAGTTCGTTGTTGAGATTTTGTTTCACCAATGGATGGTAGAGTTGTCATTATGGAAGGTAGTTCGTTATTGAGCTTTTGTTACTCCAATGGTTGGTAGCCTTGTCATTATGGAAGGTAGTTCATTGTTGAGATTTTGTTACTACAATGGATGGTAGACTTGTCATTATGGAAGGTAGTTCATTGTTGAGATTTTGTTTCTCCAATGGATCGTAGCCGTTTCATTACCAAAAGTAGTTCATTGTTGAGATTTTGTTACTCTAATTGATGATAGCCTTGTTATTATGGAAGGTAGTTCATTGTTGACATTTTGTTACTCCAATGGTTGGTAGCCTTGTCATTATGGAATGTAGTTCGTTGTTGAGATTTTGTTACTCCAATGGATGGTAGACTTATCATTATGGAAGGTAGTTCATTGTTGAGATTTTGTTTCTCCAATGGATCATAGCCGTTTCATTACCAAAAGTAGTTCGTTGTTGAGATTTTGTTACTCTAATTGATGGTAGCCTTCTTATTATGGAAGGTAGTTCATTGTTGACATTTTGTTACTCCAATGGATGGTAGCCTTTTCATTATGGAAGGTAGTTCATTATTGATATTTTGTTACTCTAATTGATGGAATCCTTTTAATTACGGAAGGTAGTTCATTGTTGAGATTTTGTTTCTCCAATGGATCGTAGCCATTTCATTACCAAAAGTAGTTTGTTGTTGAGATTTTGTTACTCTAATTGATGGTAGCCTTATTATTATGGAAGGTAGTTCGTTGTGGACATTTTGTTATTCCAATGGATGGTAGTCTTGTCATTATGAAAAGTAGTTCGTTATTGATATTTTGTTAATCTAATTGATGGAATCCTTTTCATTACAGAAGGTAGTTCATTGTTGAGATTTTGTTTCTCCAATGGATTGTAGCCGTTTCATTACCAAAAGTAGTTCGTTGTTGTGATTTTGTTACTCTAATTGATGGTAGCCTTGTCATTATGGAAGGTAGTTCATTATTGATATTTTGTTACTCCAATGGATGGTAGCCTTGTCATTATGGAAGGTAGTACGTTATTGATATTTTGTTACTCTAATTGATGGAATCCTTTCATTACGGAAGGTAGTTCATTGTTGAGATTTGGTTTCTCCAATGGATCGTAGCCATTTCATTACCAAAAGTAGTTCGTTATTGTGATTTTGTTACTCTAATTGATGGTAGCCTTGTTATTATGGAAGGTAGTTCATTATTGACATTTTGTTACTCCAATGGTTGGTATCCTTGTCATTATGGAAGGTAGTTCGTTGTTGAGATTTTGTTACTCCAATGGATGGTAGACTTGTCATTATGGTAGGTAGTTCATTGTTGAGATTTTGTTTCTCCAATGGATCGTAGCCGTTTCATTACCAAAAGTAGTTCGTTGTTGAGATTTTGTTACTCTAATTGATGGCAGCCTTGTTATTATGGAAGGTAGTTCATTGTTGAGATTTTGTTACTCCAATGGATGGTAGCCTTGTCATTATGGAAGGTAGTTCGTTATTGATATTTAGTTACTCTAATTGATGGAATCCTTTTCATTACGGAAGGTAGTTCATTGTTGAGATTTTGTTTCTTCAATGGATCGTAGCCGTTTCATTACCAAAAGTTGTTTGTTGTTGAGATTTTGTTACTCTAATTGATGGTATCCTTTTATTATGGAAGGTAGTTCATTGTTGAGATTTTGTTACTCCAATGGATGGTAGCCTTATCATTATAGAAGGTAGTTCGTTGTTGAGATTTTGTTACTCTAATTAATGGTAGCCTTGTAATTATGGAAGGTAGTTTATGGTTGAGATTTTGTGACTCCAATGGATGGTAGCCTTGTCATTATGGAGAATAGTTAGTTGTTGAGATTTTGTTACTCCAATGGTTGGTATCCTTGTCATTATGGAAGGTAGTTCGTTGTTGAGATTTTGTTACTCCAATGGATGGTAGACTTGTCATTATGGAAGGTAGTTCGTTGTTGAGATTTTGTTACTCTAATTGATGGTTTCCTTGTCATTACGGAAGGTAGTTCGTTGTTGAGGTTTTGTTTCACCAATGGATGGTAGACTTGTCATTATGGAAGGTAGTTCGTTATTGAGCTTTTGTTACTCCAATGGTTTGTAGCCTTGTCATTATGGAAGGTAGTTCATTGTTTAGATTTTGTTACTCCAATGGATGGTAGACTTGTCATTATGGAAGGTAGTTCATTGTTGAGATTTTGTTTCTCCAATGGATCGTAGTCGTTTCATTACCAAAAGTAGTTCATTGTTGAGATTTTGTTACTCCAATGGTTGGTAGCCTTGTCATTATGGAAGGTAGTTTGTTGTTGAGATTTTGTTACTCCAATGGATGGTAGACTTGTCATTATGGAAGGTAGTTCATTGTTGAGATTTTGTTTCTCCAATGGATCGTAGCCGTTTCATTACCAAAAGTAGTTCGTTGTTGAGATTTTGTTACTCTAGTTGATGGTAGCCTTGTTATTATGGAAGGTAGTTCATTGTTGACATTTTGTTACTCCAATGGATGGTAGCCTTTTCATTATGGAAGGTAGTTCTTTATTGATATTTTGTTACTCTAATTGATGGAATCCTTTTCATTACGGAAGGTAGTTCATTGTTTTGATTTTGTTTCTCCAATGGATCGTAGCCATTTCAATACCAAAAGTAGTTTGTTGTTGAGATTTTGTTACTCTAATTGATGGTAGCCTTATTTTTATGGAAGGTAGTTCGTTGTGGACATTTTGTTATTCCAATGGATGGTAGCCTTGTCATTATGGAAGGTAGTCCGTTATTGATATTTTGTTACTCTAATTGATGGAATCCTTTTCATTACAGAAGGTAGTTCATTGTTGAGATTTTGTTTCTCCAATGGATTGTAGCCGTTTCATTACCAAAAGTAGTTCGTTGTTGTGATTTTGTTACTCTAATTGATGGTAACCTTGTTATTATGGAAGGTAGTTCATTATTGAGAATTTGTTACTCCAATTGATGGTAGCCTTGTCATTATGGAAGGTAGTTCGTTATTGATATTTTGTTACTCTAATTGATGGAATCCTTTTCATTACAGAAGGTAGTTCATTGTTGAGATTTGGTTTCTCCAATGGATCGTAGCCATTTCATTACCAAAAGTAGTTCGTTATTGTGATTTTGTTACTCTAATTGATGGTAGCCTTGTTATTATGGAAGGTAGTTCATTGTTGAGATTTTATTACTCCAATGGATGGTAGCCTTGTCATTATAGAAGGTAGTTCGTTGTTGAGATTTTGTTACTCTAATGGATGGTAGCCTTGTAATTATGGAAGGTAGTTTATTGTTGAGATTTTGTTACTCCAATGGATGGTAGCCTTGTCATTATGGAGAATAGTTTGTTGTTGAGATTTTGTTACTCCAATGGTTGGTAGCCTTGTAATTATGGAAGGTAGTTCGTTGTTGAGATTTTGTTACTCCAATGTATGGTAGACTTGTCATTATGGAAGGTAGTTCATTTTTGAGATTTTGTTTCTCCAATGGATCGTAGCCGTTTCATTACCAAAAGTAGTTCGTTGTTGAGATTTTGTTACTCTAATTGATGGTAGCCTTGTTATTATGGAAGGTAGTTCATTGTTGACATTTTGTTACTCCAATGGTTGGTAGCCTTGTCATTATGGAAGGTAGTTCGTTGTTGAGATTTTGTTACTGCAATGGATGGTAGACTTGTCATTATGGAAGGTAGTTTGTTGTTGAGATTTTGTTTCTCCAATGGATCGTAGCCGTTTCATTACCAAAAGTAGTTCGTTGTTGAGATTTTGTTACTCTAATTGATGGTAGCCTTGTTATTATGGAAGGTAGTTCATTGTGGAGATTTTGTTACTCCAATGGATGGTAGCCTTGTCATTATGGAAGGTAGTTCGTTATTGATATTTAGTTACTCTAATTGATGGAATCCTTTTCATTACGGAAGGTAGTTCATTGTTGAGATTTTGTTTCTTCAATGGATCGTAGCCGTTTCATTACCAAAAGTAGTTTGTTGTTGAGATTTTGTTACTCTAATTGATGGTATCCTTTTATTATGGAAGGTAGTTCATTGTTGAGATTTTGTTACTCCAATGGATGGTAGCCTTGTCATTATAGAAGGTAGTTCGTTGTTGAGATTTTGTTACTCTAATGGATGGTAGCCTTGTAATTATGGAAGGTAGTTTATGGTTGAGATTTTGTGACTCCAATGGATGGTAGCCTTGTCATTATGGAGAATAGTTAGTTGTTGAGATTTTGTTACTCCAATGGTTGGTATCCTTGTCATTATGGAAGGTAGTTCGTTGTTGAGATTTTGTTACTCCAATGGATGGTAGACTTGTCATTATGGGAGGTAGTTCGTTGTTGAGATTTTTTACTCTAATTGATGGTTTCCTTGTCATTACGGAAGGTAGTTCGTTGTTGAGGTTTTGTTTCACCAATGGATGGTAGACTTGTCATTATGGAAGGTAGTTCGTTATTGAGCTTTTGTTACTCCAATGGTTTGTAGCCTTGTCATTATGGAAGGTAGTTCATTGTTTAGATTTTGTTACTCCAATGGATGGTAGACTTGTCATTATGGAAGGTAGTTCATTGTTGAGATTTTGTTTCTCCAATGGATCGTAGTCGTTTCATTACCAAAAGTAGTTCATTGTTGAGATTTTGTTACTCCAATGGTTGGTAGCCTTGTCATTATGGAAGGTAGTTCGTTGTTGAGATTTTGTTACTCCAATGGATGGTAGACTTGTCATTATGGAAGGTAGTTCATTGTTGAGATTTTGTTTCTCCAATGGATCGTAGCCGTTTCATTACCAAAAGTAGTTCGTTGTTGAGATTTTGTTACTCTAGTTGATGGTAGCCTTGTTATTATGGAAGGTTGTTCATTGTTGACATTTTGTTACTCCAATGGATGGTAGCCTTTTCATTATGGAAGGTAGTTCTTTATTGATATTTTGTTACTCTAATTGATGGAATCCTTTTCATTACGGAAGGTAGTTCATTGTTTTGATTTTGTTTTTCCAATGGATCATAGCCATTTCATTACCAAAAGTAGTTTGTTGTTGAGATTTTGTTACTCTAATTGATGGTAGCCTTATTTTTATGGAAGGTAGTTCGTTGTGGACATTTTGTTATTCCAATGGATGGTAGCCTTGTCATTATGGAAGGTAGTTCGTTATTGATATTTTGTTACTCTAATTGATGGAATCCTTTTCATTACAGAAGGTAGTTCATTGTTGAGATTTTGTTTCTCCAATGGATTGTAGCCGTTTCATTACCAAAAGTAGTTCGTTGTTGTGATTTTGTTACTCTAATTGATGGTAACCTTGTTATTATGGAAGGTAGTTCATTATTGAATATTTGTTACTCCAATGGATGGTAGCCTTGTCATTATGGAAGGTAGTTCGTTATTGATATTTTGTTACTCTAATTGATGGAATCCTATTCATTACAGAAGGTAGTTCATTGTTGAGATTTGGTTTCTCCAATGGATCGTAGCCATTTCATTACCAAAAGTAGTTCGTTATTGTGATTTTGTTACTCTAATTGATGGTTGCCTTGTTATTATGGAAGGTAGTTCATTGTTGAGATTTTATTACTCCAATGGATGGTAGCCTTGTCATTATAGAAGGTAGTTCGTTGTTGAGATTTTGTTACTCTAATGGATGGTAGCCTTGTAATTATGGAAGGTAGTTTATTGTTGAGATTTTGTTACTCCAATGGATGGTAGCCTTGTCATTATGGAGAATAGTTCGTTGTTGAGATTTTGTTACTCCAATGGTTGGTAGCCTTGTAATTATGGAAGGTAGTTCGTTGTTGAGATTTTGTTACTCCAATGTATGGTAGACTTGTCATTATGGAAGGTAGTTCATTGTTGAGATTTTGTTTCTCCAATGGATCGTAGCCGTTTCATTACCAAAAGTAGTTCGTTGTTGAGATTTTGTTACTCTAATTGATGGTAGCCTTGTTATTATGGAAGGTAGTTCATTGTTGACATTTTGTTACTCCAATGGTTGGTAGCCTTGTCATTATGGAAGGTAGTTCGTTGTTGAGATTTTGTTACTCCAATGGATGGTAGACTTGTCATTATGGAAGGTAGTTTGTTGTTGAGATTTTGTTTCTCCAATGGATCGTAGTCGTTTCATTACCAAAAGTAGTTCATTGTTGAGATTTTGTTACTCTAATTGATGGTAGCCTTGTTATTATAGAAGGTAGTTCATTGTTGAGATTTTATTACTCCAATGGATGGTAGCCTTCTCATTATGGAAGGTAGTTCGTTATTGATATTTAGTTACTCTAATTGATGGAATCCTTTTCATTATGGAAGGTAGTTCATTGTTGAGATTTTGTTTCTTCAATGGATCGTAGTCGTTTCATTACCAAAAGTAGTTTGTTGTTGAGATTTTGTTACTCTAATTGATGGTATCCTTTTATTGTGGAAGGTAGTTCATTGTTGAGATTTTGTTACTCCAATGGATGGTAGCCTTGTCATTATAGAAGGTAGTTCGTTGTTGAGATTTTGTTACTCTAATGTATGGTAGCCTTGTAATTATGGAAGGTAGTTTATGGTTGAGATTTTGTGACTCCAATGGATGGTAGCCTTGTCATTATGGAGAATAGTTAGTTGTTGAGATTTTGTTACTCCAATGGTTGGTAGCCTTGTCATTATGGAAAGTAGTTTGTTGTTGAGATTTTGTTACTCCAATGGATGGTAGACTTGTCATTATGGAAGGTAGTTCGTTGTTGAGATTTTGTTACTCTAATTGATGGTTTCCTTGTCATTACGAAAGGTAGTTCATTGTTGAGATTTTGTTTCACCAATGGATGGTAGACTTGTCATTATGGAAGGTAGTTCGTTATTGAGCTTTTGTTACTCCAATGGTTTGTAGCCTTGTCATTATGGAAGGTAGTTCATTGTTGAGATTTTGTTACTCCAATGGATGGTAGACTTGTCATTATGGAAGGTAGTTCATTGTTGAGATTTTGTTTCTCCAATGGATCGTAGCCGTTTCATTACCAAAAGTAGTTCATTGTTGAGATTTTGTTACTCTAATTGATGATAGCCTTGTTATTATGGAAGGTAGTTCATTGTTGAAATTTTGTTACTCCAATGGTTGGTAGCCTTGTCATTATGGAAGGTAGTTCGTTGTTGAGATTTTGTTACTCCAATGGATGGTAGACTTGTCATTATGGAAGGTAGTTCATTGTTGAGATTTTGATTCTCCAATGGATCGTAGCCGTTTCATTACCAAAAGTAGTTCGTTGTATAGATTTTGTTACTCTAATTGATGGTAGCCTTGTTATTATGGAAGGTAGTTCATTGTTGACATTTTCTTACTCCAATGGATGGTAGCCTTTTCATTATGGAAGGTAGTTCATTATTGATATTTTGTTACTCTAATTGATGGAATCCTTTTAATTACGGAAGGTAGTTCATTGTTGAGATTTTGTTTCTCCAATGGATCGTAGCTATTTCATTACCAAAAGTAGTTTTTTGTTGAGATTTTGTTACTCTAATTGATGGTAGCCTTATTAGTATGGAAGGTAGTTCGTTGTGGACATTTTGTTATTCCAATGGATGGTAGCCTTGTCATTATGAAAGGTAGTTCGTTATTGATATTTTGTTAATCTAATTGATGGAATCCTTTTCATTACAGAAGGTAGTTCATTGTTGAGATTTTGTTTCTCCAATGGATTGTAGCTGTTTCATTACCAAAAGTAGTTCGTTGTTGTGATTTTGTTACTCTAATTGATGGTAGCCTTGTTATTATGGAAGGTAGTTCATTATTGAGATTTTGTTACTCTAATGGATGGTAGCCTTGTCATTATGGAAGGTAGTTCGTTATAGATATTTTGTTACTCTAATTGATGGAATCCTTTTCATTACGGAAGGTAGTTCATTGTTGAGATTTGGTTTCTCCAATGGATCGTAGTCATTTCATTACCAAAAGTAGTTCGTTATTGTGATTTTGTTACTCTAATTGATGGTATCCTTGTTATTATGGAATGTAGTTCATTATTGACATTTTGTTACTCCAATGGTTGGTATCCTTGTCATTATGTAAGGTAGTTCGTTGTTGAGATTTTGTTACTCCAATGGATGGTAGACTTGTCATTATGGTAGGTAGTTCATTGTTGAGATTTTGTTACTCTAATTGATGGAATCCTTTTCATTACGGAAGGTAGTTCATTGTTGAGATTTTGTTTCTTCAATGGATCGTAGCCGTTTCATTACCAAAAGTTGTTTGTTGTTGAGATTTTGTTACTCTAATTGATGGTATCCTTTTATTATGGAAGGTAGTTCATTGTTGAGATTTTGTTACTCCAATGGATGGTAGCCTTATCATTATATAAGGTAGTTCGTTGTTGAGATTTTGTTACTCTAATTAATGGTAGCCTTGTAATTATGGAAGGTAGTTTATGGTTGAGATTTTGTGACTCCAATGGATGGTAGCCTTGTCATTATGGAGAATAGTTAGTTGTTGAGATTTTGTTACTCCAATGGTTGGTATCCTTGTCATTATGGAAGGTAGTTCGTTGTTGAGATTTTGTTACTCCAATGGATGGTAGACTTGTCATTATGGAAGGTAGTTCGTTGTTGAGATTTTGTTACTCTAATTGATGGTTTCCTTGTCATTACGGAAGGTAGTTCGTTGTTGAGGTTTTGTTTCACCAATGGTTGGTAGACTTGTCATTATGGAAGGTAGTTCGTTATTGAGCTTTTGTTACTCCAATGGTTTGTAGCCTTGTCATTATGGAAGGTAGTTCATTGTTTAGATTTTGTTACTCCAATGGATGGTAGACTTGTCATTATGGAAGGTAGTTCATTGTTGAGATTTTGTTTCTCCAATGGATCGTAGTCGTTTCATTACCAAAAGTAGTTCATTGTTGAGATTTTGTTACTCCAATGGTTGGTAGCCTTGTCATTATGGAAGGTAGTTTGTTGTTGAGATTTTGTTACTCCAATGGATGGTAGACTTGTCATTATGGAAGGTAGTTCATTGTTGAGATTTTGTTTCTCCAATGGATCGTAGCCGTTTCATTACCAAAAGTAGTTCGTTGTTGAGATTTTGTTACTCTAGTTGATGGTAGCCTTGTTATTATGGAAGGTAGTTCATTGTTGACATTTTGTTACTCCAATGGATGGTAGCCTTTTCATTATGGAAGGTAGTTCTTTATTGATATTTTGTTACTCTAATTGATGGAATCCTTTTCATTACGGAAGGTAGTTCATTGTTTTGATTTTGTTTCTCCAATGGATCGTAGCCATTTCAATACCAAAAGTAGTTTGTTGTTGAGATTTTGTTACTCTAATTGATGGTAGCCTTATTTTTATGGAAGGTAGTTCGTTGTGGACATTTTGTTATTCCAATGGATGGTAGCCTTGTCATTATGGAAGGTAGTCCGTTATTGATATTTTGTTACTCTAATTGATGGAATCCTTTTCATTACAGAAGGTAGTTCATTGTTGAGATTTTGTTTCTCCAATGGATTGTAGCCGTTTCATTACCAAAAGTAGTTCGTTGTTGTGATTTTGTTACTCTAATTGATGGTAACCTTGTTATTATGGAAGGTAGTTCATTATTGAGAATTTGTTACTCCAATTGATGGTAGCCTTGTCATTATGGAAGGTAGTTCGTTATTGATATTTTGTTACTCTAATTGATGGAATCCTTTTCATTACAGAAGGTAGTTCATTGTTGAGATTTGGTTTCTCCAATGGATCGTAGCCATTTCATTACCAAAAGTAGTTCGTTATTGTGATTTTGTTACTCTAATTGATGGTAGCCTTGTTATTATGGAAGGTAGTTCATTGTTGAGATTTTATTACTCCAATGGATGGTAGCCTTGTCATTATAGAAGGTAGTTCGTTGTTGAGATTTTGTTACTCTAATGGATGGTAGCCTTGTAATTATGGAAGGTAGTTCGTTGTTGTGATTTTGTTACTCTAATTGATGGTAGCCTTGTTATTATGGAAGGTAGTTCATTATTGAGATTTTGTTACTCCAATGGATGGTAGCCTTGTCATTATGGAAGGTAGTTCGTTATAGATATTTTGTTACTCTAATTGATGGAATCCTTTTCATTACGGAAGGTAGTTCATTGTTGAGATTTGGTTTCTCCAAAGGATCGTAGTCATTTCATTACCAAAAGTAGTTCGTTATTGTGATTTTGTTACTCTAATTGATGGTATCCTTGTTATTATGGAATGTAGTTCATTATTGACATTTTGTTACTCCAATGGTTGGTATCCTTGTCATTATGTAAGGTAGTTCGTTGTTGAGATTTTGTTACTCCAATGGATGGTAGACTTGTCATTATGGTAGGTAGTTCATTGTTGAGATTTTGTTTCTCCAATGGATCGTAGCCGTTTCATTACCAAAAGTAGTTTGTTGTTGAGATTTTGTCACTCTAATTGATGGCAGCCTTGTTATTATGGAAGGTAGTTCATTGTTGAGATTTTGATACTCCAATGGATTGTAGCCTTGTCATTATGGAAGGTAGTTCGTTATTGATATTTAGTTACTCTAATTGATGGAATCCTTTTCATTACGGAAGGTAGTTCATTGTTGAGATTTTGTTTCTTCAATGGATCGTAGCCGTTTCATTACCAAAAGTAGTTTGTTGTTGAGATTTTGTTACTCTAATTGTTGGTATCCTTTTATTATGGAAGGTAGTTCATTGTTGAGATTTTGTTACTCCAATGGATGGTAGCCTTGTCATTATAGAAGGTAGTTCGTTGTTGAGATTTTGTTACTCTAATGAATGGTAGCCTTGTAATTATGGAAGGTAGTTTATGGTTGAGATTTTGTGACTCCAATGGATGGTAGCCTTGTCATTATGGAGAATAGTTAGTTGTTGAGATTTTGTTACTCCAATGGTTGGTATCCTTGTCATTATGGAAGGTAGTTCGTTGTTGAGATTTTGTTACTCCAATGGATGGTAGACTTGTCCTTATGGAAGGTAGTTCGTTGTTGAGATTTTGTTACTCTAATTGATGGTTTCCTTGTCATTACGGAAGGTAGTTCGTTGTTGAGGTTTTGTTTCACCAATGGATGGTAGACTTGTCATTATGGAAGGTAGTTCGTTATTGAGCTTTTGTTACTCCAATGGTTTGTAGCCTTGTCATTATGGAAGGTAGTTCATTGTTTAGATTTTGTTACTCCAATGGATGGTAGACTTGTCATTATGGAAGGTAGTTCATTGTTGAGATTTTGTTTCTCCAATGGATCGTAGTCGTTTCATTACCAAAAGTTGTTCATTGTTGAGATTTTGTTACTCCAATGGTTGGTAGCCTTGTCATTATGGAAGGTAGTTCGTTGTTGAGATTTTGTTACTCCAATGGATGGTAGACTTGTC
Source organism: Vicia faba (assembly GCA_948472305.1). Classification (NCBI taxonomy): domain Eukaryota; kingdom Viridiplantae; phylum Streptophyta; class Magnoliopsida; order Fabales; family Fabaceae; genus Vicia; species Vicia faba. Next base: position 562,744,655 of record OX451739.1, read on the forward strand.
ATTATGGAAGGTAGTTCATTGTTGAGATTTTGTTTCTCCAATGGATCGTAGCCGTTTCATTACCAAAAGTAGTTCGTTGTTGAGATTTTGTTACTCTAGTTGATGGTAGCCTTGTTATTATGGAAGGTTGTTCATTGTTGACATTTTGTTACTCCAATGGATGGTAGCCTTTTCATTATGGAAGGTAGTTCTTTATTGATATTTTGTTACTCTAATTGATGGAATCCTTTTCATTACGGAAGGTAGTTCATTGTTTTGATTTTGTTTTTCCAATGGATCATAGCCATTTCATTACCAAAAGTAGTTTGTTGTTGAGATTTTGTTACTCTAATTGATGGTAGCCTTATTTTAATGGAAGGTAGTTCGTTGTAGACATTTTGTTATTCCAATGGATGGTAGCCTTGTCATTATGGAAGGTAGTTCGTTATTGATATTTTGTTACTCTAATTGATGGAATCCTTTTCATTACAGAAGGTAGTTCATTGTTGAGATTTTGTTTCTCCAATGGATTGTAGTCGTTTCATTACCAAAAGTACTTCGTTGTTGTGATTTTGTTACTCTAATTGATGGTAACCTTGTTATTATGGAAGGTAGTTCATTATTGAGAATTTGTTACTCAAATGGATGGTAGCCTTGTCATTATGGAAGGTAGTTCGTTATTGATATTTTGTTACTCTAATTGATGGAATCCTTTTCATTACAGAAGGTAGTTCATTGTTGAGATTTGGTTTCTCCAATGGATCGTATCCATTTCATTACCAAAAGTAGTTCGTTATTGTGATTTTGTTACACTAATTGATGGTAGCCTTGTTATTATGGAAGGTTGTTCATTGTTGACATTTTGTTACTCCAATGGATGGTAGCCTTTTCATTATGGAAGGTAGTTCTTTATTGATATTTTGTTACTCTAATTGATGGAATCCTTTTCATTACGGAAGGTAGTTCATTGTTTTGATTTTGTTTTTCCAATGGATCATAGCCATTTCATTACCAAAAGTAGTTTGTTGTTGAGATTTTGTTACTCTAATTGATGGTAGCCTTATTTTTATGGAAGGTAGTTCATTATTGAAAATTTGTTACTCCAATGGATGGTAGCCTTGTCATTATGGAAGGTAGTTCGTTATTGATATTTTGTTACTCTAATTGATGGAATCCTTTTCATTACAGAAGGTAGTTCATTGTTGAGATTTTGTTACTCCAATGGATGGTAGCCTTGTCATTATGGAGAATAGTTCGTTGTTGAGATTTTGTTACTCCAATGGTTGGTAGCCTTGTAATTATGGAAGGTAGTTCGTTGTTGAGATTTTGTTACTCCAATGTATGGTAGACTTGTCATTATGGAAGGTAGTTCATTGTTGAGATTTTGTTTCTCCAATGGATCGTAGCCGTTTCATTACCAAAAGTAGTTCGTTGTTGAGATTTTGTTACTCTAATTGATGGTAGCCTTGTTATTATGGAAGGTAGTTCATTGTTGACATTTTGTTACTCCAATGTTTGGTAGCCTTGTCATTATGGAAGGTAGTTCGTTGTTGAGATTTTGTTACTCCAATGGATGGTAGACTTGTCATTATGGAAGGTAGTTTGTTGTTGAGATTTTGTTTCTCCAATGGATCGTAGTCGTTTCATTACCAAAAGTAGTTCGTTGTTGAGATTTTGTTACTCTAATTGATGGTAGCCTTGTTATTATGGAAGGTAGTTCATTGTTGAGATTTTGTTACTCCAATGGATGGTAGCCTTCTCATTATGGAAGGTAGTTCGTTATTGATATTTAGTTACTCTAATTGATGGAATCCTTTTCATTACGGAAGGTAGTTCATTGTTGAGATTTTGTTTCTTCAATGGATCGTAGCCGTTTCATTACCAAAAGTAGTTTGTTGTTGAGATTTTGTTACTCTAATTGATGGTATCCTTTTATTGTGGAAGGTAGTTCATTATTGAGATTTTGTTACTCCAATGGATGGTAGCCTTGTCATTATAGAAGGTAGTTCGTTGTTGAGATTTTGTTACTCTAATGTATGGTAGCCTTGTAATTATGGAAGGTAGTTTATGGTTGAGATTTTGTGACTCCAATGGATGGTAGCCTTGTCATTATGGAGACTAGTTAGTTGTTGAGATTTTGTTACTCCAATGGTTGGTAGCCTTGTCATTATGGAAAGTAGTTTGTTGTTTAGATTTTGTTACTCCAATGGATGGTAGACTTGTCATTATGGAAGGTAGTTCGTTGTTGAGATTTTGTTACTCTAATAGATGGTTTCCTTGTCATTACGAAAGGTAGTTCGTTGTTGAGATTTTGTTTCACCAATAGATGGTAGACTTGTCATTATGGAAGGTAGTTCGTTATTGAGCTTTTGTTACTCCAATGGTTTGTAGCCTTGTCATTATGGAAGGTAGTTCATTGTTGAGATTTTGTTACTCCAATGGATGGTAGACTTGTCATTATGGAAGGTAGTTCATTGTTGAGATTTTGTTTCTCCAATGGATCGTAGCCGTTTCATTACCAAAAGTAGTTCATTGTTGAGATTTTGTTACTCTAATTGATGATAGCCTTGTTATTATGGAAGGTTGTTCATTGTTGACATTTTGTTACTCCAATGGTTGGTAGCCTTGTCATTATGGAAGGTAGTTCGTTGTTGAGATTTTGTTACTCCAATGGATGGTAGACTTGTCATTATGGAAGGTAGTTCATTGTTGAGATTTTGATTCTCCAATGGATCGTAGCCGTTTCATTACCAAAAGTAGTTCGTTGTTGAGATTTTGTTACTCTAATTGATGGTAGCCTTGTTATTATGGAAGGTAGTTCATTGTTGACATTTTCTTACTCCAATGGATGGTAGCCTTTTCATTATGGAAGGTAGTTCATTATTGATATTTTGTTACTCTAATTGATGGAATCCTTTTAATTACGGAAGGTAGTTCATTGTTGAGATTTTGTTTCTCCAATGGATCGTAGCTATTTCATTACCAAAAGTAGTTTGTTGTTGAGATTTTGTTACTCTAATTGATGGTAGCCTTATTAGTATGGAAGGTAGTTCGTTGTGGACATTTTGTTATTCCAATGGATGGTAGCCTTGTCATTATGAAAGGTAGTTCGTTATTGATATTTTGTTAATCTAATTGATGGAATCCTTTTCATTACAGAAGGTAGTTCATTGTTGAGATTTTGTTTCTCCAATGGATTGTAGCCGTTTCATTACCAAAAGTAGTTCGTTGTTGTGATTTTGTTACTCTAATTGATGGTAGCCTTGTTATTATGGAAGGTAGTTCATTATTGAGATTTTGTTACTCCAATGGATGGTAGCCTTGTCATTATGGAAGGTAGTTCGTTATAGATATTTTGTTACTCTAATTGATGGAATCCTTTTCATTACGGAAGGTAGTTCATTGTTGAGATTTGGTTTCTCCAATGGATCGTAGCCATTTCATTACCAAAAGTAGTTCGTTATTGTGATTTTGTTACTCTAATTGATGGTATCCTTGTTATTATGGAATGTAGTTCATTATTGACATTTTGTTACTCCAATGGTTGGTATCCTTGTCATTATGTAAGGTAGTTCGTTGTTGAGATTTTGTTACTCCAATGGATGGTAGACTTGTCATTATGGTAGGTAGTTCATTGTTGAGATTTTGTTTCTCCAATGGATCGTAGTCGTTTCATTACCAAAAGTAGTTTGTTGTTGAGATTTTGTCACTCTAATTGATGGCAGCCTTGTTATTATGGAAGGTAGTTCATTGTTGAGATTTTGTTACTCCAATGGATGGTAGCCTTGTCATTATGGAAGGTAGTTCGTTATTGATATTTAGTTACTCTAATTGATGCAATCCTTTTCATTACAGAAGGTAGTTCATTGTTGAGATTTTGTTTCTTCAATGGATCGTAGCCGTTTCATTACCAAAAGTAGTTTGTTGTTGAGATTTTGTTACTCTAATTGATGGTATCCTTTTATTATGGAAGGTAGTTCATTGTTGAGATTTTGTTACTCCAATGGATGGTAGCCTTGTCATTATAGAAGGTAGTTCGTTGTTGAGATTTTGTTACTCTAATGAATGGTAGCCTTGTAATTATGGAAGGTAGTTTATGGTTGAGATTTTGTGACTCCAATGGATGGTAGCCTTGTCATTATGGAGAATAGTTAGTTGTTGAGATTTTGTTACTCCAATGGTTGGTATCCTTGTCATTATGGAAGGTAGTTCGTTGTTGAGATTTTGTTACTCCAATGGATGGTAGACTTGTCCTTATGGAAGGTAGTTCGTTGTTGAGATTTTGTTACTCTAATTGATGGTTTCCTTTTCATTACGGAAGGTAGTTCGTTGTTGAGGTTTTGTTTCACTAATGGATGGTAGACTTGTCATTATGGAAGGTAGTTCGTTATTGAGCTTTTGTTACTCCAATGGTTTGTAGCCTTGTCATTATGGAAGGTAGTTCATTGTTTAGATTTTGTTACTCCAATGGATGGTAGACTTGTCATTATGGAAGGTAGTTCATTGTTGAGATTTTGTTTCTCCAATGGATCGTAGTCGTTTCATTACCAAAAGTTGTTCATTGTTGAGATTTTGTTACTCCAATGGTTGGTAGCCTTGTCATTATGGAAGGTAGTTCGTTGTTGAGATTTTGTTACTCCAATGGATGGTAGACTTGTCATTATGGAAGGTAGTTCATTGTTGAGATTTTGTTTCTCCAATGGATCGTAGCCGTTTCATTACCAAAAGTAGTTCGTTGTTGAGATTTTGTTACTCTAGTTGATGGTAGCCTTGTTATTATGGAAGGTAGTTCATTGTTGACATTTTGTTACTCCAATGGATGGTAGCCTTTTCATTATGGAAGGTAGTTCTTTATTGATATTTTGTTACTCTAATTGATGGAATCCTTTTCATTACGGAAGGTAGTTCATTGTTTTGATTTTGTTTTTCCAATGGATCATAGCCATTTCATTACCAAAAGTAGTTTGTTGTTGAGATTTTGTTACTCTAATTGATGGTAGCCTTATTTTTATGGAAGGTAGTTCGTTGTAGACATTTTGTTATTCCAATGGATGGTAGCCTTGTCATTATAGAAGGTAGTTCGTTGTTGAGATTTTGTTACTCTAATGTATGGAATCCTTTTCATTACAGAAGGTAGTTTATGGTTGAGATTTTGTTTCTCCAATGGATTGTAGTCGTTTCATTACCAAAAGTAGTTCGTTGTTGTGATTTTGTTACTCTAATTGATGGTAACCTTGTTATTATAGAAGGTAGTTCATTATTGAGAAGTTGTTACTCAAATGGATGGTAGCCTTGTCATTATGGAAGGTAGTTCGTTATTGATATTTTGTTACTCTAATTGATGGAATCCTTTTCATTACAGAAGGTAGTTCATTGTTGAGATTTGGTTTCTCCAATGGATCGTATCCATTTCATTACCAAAAGTAGTTCGTTATTGTGATTTTGTTACACTAATTGATGGTAGCCTTGTTATTATGGAAGGTAGTTCATTGTTGAGATTTTATTACTCCAATGGATGGTAGCCTTGTCATTATAGAAGGTAGTTCGTTGTTGAGATTTTTTTACTCTAATGGATGGTAGCCTTGTAATTATGGAAGGTAGTTTATTGTTGAGATTTTGTTACTCCAATGGATGGTAGCCTTGTCATTATGGAGAATAGTTCGTTGTTGAGATTTTGTTACTCCAATGGTTGGTAGCCTTGTAATTATGGAAGGTAGTTCGTTGTTGAGATTTTGTTACTCCAATGTATGGTAGACTTGTCATTATGGAAGGTAGTTCATTGTTGAGATTTTGTTTCTCTAATGGATCGTAGCCGTTTCATTACCAAAAGTAGTTCGTTGTTGAGATTTTGTTACTCTAATTGATGGTAGCCTTGTTATTATGGAAGGTAGTTCATTGTTGACATTTTGTTACTCCAATGGTTGGTAGCCTTGTCATTATGGAAGGTAGTTCGTTGTTGAGATTTTGATACTCCAATGGATGGTAGACTTGTCATTATGGAAGGTAGTTTGTTGTTGAGATTTTGTTTCTCCAATGGATCGTAGTCGTTTCATTACCAAAAGTAGTTCGTTGTTGAGATTTTGTTACTCTAATTGATGGTAGCCTTGTTATTATGGAAGGTAGTTCATTGTTGAGATTTTGTTACTCCAATGGATGGTAGCCTTCTCATTATGGAAGGTAGTTCGTTATTGATATTTAGTTACTCTAATTGATGGAATCCTTTTCATTACGGAAGGTAGTTCATTGTTGAGATTTTGTTTCTTCAATGGATTGTAGCCGTTTCATTACCAAAAGTAGTTTGTTGTTGAGATTTTGTTACTCTAATTGATGGTATCCTTTTATTGTGGAAGGTAGTTCATTGTTGAGATTTTGTTACTCCAATGGATGGTAGCCTTGTCATTATAGAAGGTAGTTCGTTGTTGAGATTTTGTTACTCTAATGTATGGTAGCCTTGTAATTATGGAAGGTAGTTTATGGTTGAGATTTTGTGACTCCAATTGATGGTAGCCTTGTCATTATGGAGAATAGTTAGTTGTTGAGATTTTGTTACTCCAATGGTTGGTAGCCTTGTCATTATGGAAAGTAGTTTGTTGTTGAGATTTTGTTACTCCAATGGATGGTAGACTTGTCATAATGGAAGGTAGTTCGTTGTTGAGATTTTGTTACTCTAATTGATGGTTTCCTTGTCATTACGAAAGGTAGTTCGTTGTTGAGATTTTGTTTCACCAATGGATGGTAGACTTGTCATTATGGAAGGTAGTTCGTTATTGAGCTTTTGTTACTCCAATGGTTTGTAGCCTTGTCATTATGGAAGGTAGTTCATTGTTGAGATTTTGTTACTCCAATGGATGGTAGACTTGTCATTATGGAAGGTAGTTCATTGTTGAGATTTTGTTTCTCCAATGGATCGTAGCCGTTTCATTACCAAAAGTAGTTCATTGTTGAGATTTTGTTACTCTAATTGATGATAGCCTTGTTATTATGGAAGGTTGTTCATTGTTGACATTTTGTTACTCCAATGGTTGGTAGCCTTGTCATTATGGAAGGTAGTTCGTTGTTGAGATTTTGTTACTCCAATGGATGGTAGACTTGTCATTATGGAAGGTAGTTCATTGTTGAGATTTTGATTCTCCAATGGATCGTAGCTGTTTCATTACCAAAAGTAGTTCGTTGTTGAGATTTTGTTACTCTAATTGATGGTAGCCTTGTTATTATGGAAGGTAGTTCATTGTTGACATTTTCTTACTCCAATGGATGGTAGCCTTTTCATTATGGAAGGTAGTTCATTATTGATATTTTGTTACTCTAATTGATGGAATCCTTTTAATTACGGAAGGTAGTTCATTGTTGAGATTTTGTTTCTCCAATGGATCGCAGCTATTTCATTACCAAAAGTAGTTTGTTGTTGAGATTTTGTTACTCTAATTGATGGTAGCCTTATTATTATGGAAGGTAGTTCGTTGTGGACATTTTGTTATTCCAATGGATGGTAGCCTTGTCATTATGAAAGGTAGTTCGTTATTGATATTTTGTTAATCTAATTGATGGAATCCTTTTCATTACAGAAGGTAGTTCATTGTTGAGATTTTGTTTCTCCAATGAATTGTAGCCGTTTCATTACCAAAAGTAGTTCGTTGTTGTGATTTTGTTACTCTAATTGATGGTAGCCTTTTTATTATGGAAGGTAGTTCATTATTGAGATTTTGTTACTCCAATGGATGGTAGCCTTGTCATTATGGAAGGTAGTTCGTTATAGATATTTTGTTACTCTAATTGATGGAATCCTTTTCATTACGGAAGGTAGTTCATTGTTGAGATTTGGTTTCTCCAATGGATCGTAGCCATTTCATTACCAAAAGTAGTTTGTTGTTGAGATTTTGTTACTCTAATTGATGGTATCCTTTTATTGTGGAAGGTAGTTCATTGTTGAGATTTTGTTACTCCAATGGATGGTAGCCTTGTCATTATAGAAGGTAGTTCGTTGTTGAGATTTTGTTACTCTAATGTATGGTAGCCTTGTAATTATGGAAGGTAGTTTATGGTTGAGATTTTGTGACTCCAATGGATGGTAGCCTTGTCATTATGGAGAATAGTTAGTTGTTGAGATTTTGTTACTCCAATGGTTGGTAGCCTTGTCATTATGGAAAGTAGTTTGTTGTTGAGATTTTGTTACTCCAATGGATGGTAGACTTGTCATAATGGAAGGTAGTTCGTTGTTGAGATTTTGTTACTCTAATTGATGGTTTCCTTGTCATTACGAAAGGTAGTTCGTTGTTGAGATTTTGTTTCACCAATGGATGGTAGACTTGTCATTATGGAAGGTAGTTCGTTATTGAGCTTTTGTTACTCCAATGGTTTGTAGCCTTGTCATTATGGAAGGTAGTTCATTGTTGAGATTTTGTTACTCCAATGGATGGTAGACTTGTCATTATGGAAGGTAGTTCATTGTTGAGATTTTGTTTCTCCAATGGATCGTAGCCGTTTCATTACCAAAAGTAGTTCATTGTTGAGATTTTGTTACTCTAATTGATGATAGCCTTGTTATTATGGAAGGTTGTTCATTGTTGACATTTTGTTACTCCAATGGTTGGTAGCCTTGTCATTATGGAAGGTAGTTCGTTGTTGAGATTTTGTTACTCCAATGGATGGTAGACTTGTCATTATGGAAGGTAGTTCATTGTTGAGATTTTGATTCTCCAATGGATCGTAGCCGTTTCATTACCAAAAGTAGTTCGTTGTTGAGATTTTGTTACTCTAATTGATGGTAGCCTTGTTATTATGGAAGGTAGTTCATTGTTGACATTTTCTTACTCCAATGGATGGTAGCCTTTTCATTATGGAAGGTAGTTCATTATTGATATTTTGTTACTCTAATTGATGGAATCCTTTTAATTACGGAAGGTAGTTCATTGTTGAGATTTTGTTTCTCCAATGGATCGTAGCTATTTCATTACCAAAAGTAGTTTGTTGTTGAGATTTTGTTACTCTAATTGATGGTAGCCTTATTAGTATGGAAGGTAGTTCGTTGTGGACATTTTGTTATTCCAATGGATGGTAGCCTTGTCATTATGAAAGGTAGTTCGTTATTGATATTTTGTTAATCTAATTGATGGAATCCTTTTCATTACAGAAGGTAGTTCATTGTTGAGATTTTGTTTCTCCAATGGATTGTAGCCGTTTCATTACCAAAAGTAGTTCGTTGTTGTGATTTTGTTACTCTAATTGATGGTAGCCTTTTTATTATGGAAGGTAGTTCATTATTGAGATTTTGTTACTCCAATGGATGGTAGCCTTGTCATTATGGAAGGTAGTTCGTTATAGATATTTTGTTACTCTAATTGATGGAATCCTTTTCATTACGGAAGGTAGTTCATTGTTGAGATTTGGTTTCTCCAATGGATCGTAGCCATTTCATTACCAAAAGTAGTTCGTTATTGTGATTTTGTTACTCTAATTGATTGTATCCTTGTTATTATGGAATGTAGTTCATTATTGACATTTTGTTACTCGAATGGTTGGTATCCTTGTCATTATGTAAGGTAGTTCGTTGTTGAGATTTTGTTACTCCAATGGATGGTAGACTTGTCATTATGGTAGGTAGTTCATTGTTGAGATTTTGTTTCTCCAATGGATCGTAGCCGTTTCATTACCAAAAGTAGTTTGTTGTTGAGATTTTGTCACTCTAATTGATGGCAGCCTTGTTATTATGGAAGGTAGTTCATTGTTGAGATTTTGTTACTCCAATGGATGGTAGCCTTGTCATTATGGAAGGTAGTTCGTTATTGATATTTAGTTACTCTAATTGATGGAATCCTTTTCATTACGGAAGGTAGTTCATTGTTGAGATTTTGTTTCTTCAATGGATCGTAGCCGTTTCATTACCAAAAGTAGTTTGTTGTTGAGATTTTGTTACTCTAATTGATGGTATCCTTTTATTATGGAAGGTAGTTCATTGTTGAGATTTTGTTACTCCAATGGATGGTAGCCTTGTCATTATAGAAGGTAGTTCGTTGTTGAGATTTTGTTACTCTAATGAATGGTAGCCTTGTAATTATGGAAGGTAGTTTATGGTTGAGATTTTGTGACTCCAATGGATGGTAGCCTTGTCATTATGGAGAATAGTTAGTTGTTGAGATTTTGTTACTCCAATGGTTGGTATCCTTGTCATTATGGAAGGTAGTTCGTTGTTGAGATTTTGTTACTCCAATGGATGGTAGACTTGTCCTTATGGAAGGTAGTTCGTTGTTGAGATTTTGTTACTCTAATTGATGGTTTCCTTGTCATTACGGAAGGTAGTTCGTTGTTGAGGTTTTGTTTCAACAATGGATGGTAGACTTGTCATTATGGAAGGTAGTTCGTTATTGAGCTTTTGTTACTCCAATGGTTTGTAGCCTTGTCATTATGGAAGGTAGTTCATTGTTTAGATTTTGTTACTCCAATGGATGGTAGACTTGTCATTATGGAAGGTAGTTCATTGTTGAGATTTCGTTTCTCCAATGGATCGTAGTCGTTTCATTACCAAAAGTTGTTCATTGTTGAGATTTTGTTACTCCAATGGTTGGTAGCCTTGTCATTATGGAAGGTAGTTCGTTGTTGAGATTTTGTTACTCCAATGGATGGTAGACTTGTCATTATGGAAGGTAGTTCATTGTTGAGATTTTGTTTCTCCAATGGATGGTAGACTTGTCATTATGGAAGGTAGTTCGTTGTTGAGATTTTGTTACTCTAATTGATGGTTTCCTTGTCATTACGGAAGGTAGTTCGTTGTTGAGGTTTTGTTTCACCAATGGATGGTAGACTTGTCATTATGGAAGGTAGTTCGTTATTGAGCTTTTGTTACTCCAATGGTTTGTAGCCTTGTCATTATGGAAGGTAGTTCATTGTTTAGATTTTGTTACTCCAATGGATGGTAGACTTGTCATTATGGAAGGTAGTTCATTGTTGAGATTTTGTTTCTCCAATGGATCGTAGTCGTTTCATTACCAAAAGTAGTTCATTGTTGAGATTTTGTTACTCCAATGGTTGGTAGCCTTGTCATTATGGAAGGTAGTTCGTTGTGGACATTTTGTTATTCCAATGGATGGTAGCCTTGTCATTATGGAAGGTAGTTCGTTATTGATATTTTGTTACTCTAATTGATGGAATCCTTTTCATTACAGAAGGTAGTTCATTGTTGAGATTTTGTTTCTCCAATGGATTGTAGCCGTTTCATTACCAAAAGTAGTTCGTTGTTGTGATTTTGTTACTCTAATTGATGGTAACCTTGTTATTATGGAAGGTAGTTCATTATTGAGAATTTGTTACTACAATGGATGGTAGCCTTGTCATTATGGAAGGTAGTTCGTTATTGATATTTTGTTACTCTAATTGATGGAATCCTTTTCATTACAGAAGGTAGTTCATTGTTGAGATTTGGTTTCTCCAATGGATCGTAGCCATTTCATTACCAAAAGTAGTTCGTTATTGTGATTTTGTTACTCTAATTGATGGTAGCCTTGTTATTATGGAAGGTAGTTCATTGTTGAGATTTTATTACTCCAATGGATGGTAGCCTTGTCATTATAGAAGGTAGTTCGTTGTTGAGATTTTGTTACTCTAATGGATGGTAGCCTTGTAATTATGGAAGGTAGTTTATTGTTGAGATTTTGTTACTCCAATGGATGGTAGCCTTGTCATTATGGAGAATAGTTTGTTGTTGAGATTTTGTTACTCCAATGGTTGGTAGCCTTGTAATTATGGAAGGTAGTTCGTTGTTGAGATTTTGTTACTCCAATGTATGGTAGACTTGTCATTATGGAAGGTAGTTCATTGTTGAGATTTTGTTTCTTCAATGGATCGTAGTCGTTTTATTACCAAAAGTAGTTCGTTGTTGAGATTTTGTTCCTCTAATTGATGGTAGCCTTGTTATTATGGAAGGTAGTTCATTGTTGACATTTTGTTACTCCAATGGTTGGTAGCCTTGTCATTATGGAAGGTAGTTCGTTGTTGAGATTTTGTTACTCCAATGGATGGTAGACTTGTCATTATGGAAGGTAGTTTGTTGTTGAGATTTTGTTTCTCCAATGGATCGTAGCTGTTTCATTACCAAAAGTAGTTCGTTGTTGAGATTTTGTTACTCTAATTGATGGTAGCCTTGTCATTATGGAAGGTAGTTCGTTGTTGAGATTTTGTTACTCTAATTGATGGTTTCCTTGTCATTACGGAAGGTAGTTCGTTGTTGAGATTTTGTTTCACCAATGGATGGTAGACTTGTCATTATGGAAGGTAGTTCGCTATTGAGCTTTTGTTACTCCAATGGTTGGTAGCCTTGTCATTATGGAAGGTAGTTCATTGTTGAGATTTTGTTACTCCAATGGATGGTAGACTTGTCATTATGGAAGGTAGTTCATTGTTGAGATTTTGTTTCTCCAATGGATTGTAGCCGTTTCATTACCAAAAGTAGTTCATTGTTGAGATTTTGTTACTCTAATTGATGATAGCCTTGTTATTATGGAAGGTAGTTCATTGTTGACATTTTGTTACTCCAATGGTTGGTAGCCTTGTCATTATGGAAGGTAGTTCGTTGTTGAGATTTTGTTACTCCAATGGATGGTAGACTTGTCATTATGGTAGGTAGTTCATTGTTGAGATTTTGTTTCTCCAATGGTTGGTAGCCTTGTCATTATGGAAGGTAGTTCGTTGTTGAGATTTTGTTACTCCAATGGATGGTAGACTTGTCATTATGGTAGGTAGTTCATTGTTGAGATTTTGTTTCTCCAATGGATCGTAGTCGTTTCATTACCAAAAGTAGTTCGTTGTTGAGATTTTGTTACTCTAATTGATGGCAGCCTTGTTATTATGGAAGGTAGTTCATTGTTGAGATTTTGTTACTCCAATGGATGGTAGCCTTGTCATTATGGAAGGTAGTTCGTTATTGATATTTAGTTACTCTAATTGATGGAATCCTTTTCATTACGGAAGGTAGTTCATTGTTGAGATTTTGTTTCTTCAATGGATCGTAGCCGTTTCATTACCAAAAGTAGTTTGTTGTTGAGATTTTGTTACTCTAATTGATGGTATCCTTTTATTATGGAAGGTAGTTCATTGTTGAGATTTTGTTACTCCAATGGATGGTAGCCTTGTCATTATAGAAGGTAGTTCGTTGTTGAGATTTTGTTACTCTAATGGATGGTAGCCTTGTAATTATGGAAGGTAGTTTATGGTTGAGATTTTGTGACTCCAATGGATGGTAGCCTTGTCATTATGGAGAATAGTTAGTTGTTGAGATTTTGTTACTCCAATGGTTGGTATCCTTGTCATTATGGAAGGTAGTTCGTTGTTGAGATTTTGTTACTCCAATGGATGGTAGACTTGTCATTATGGAAGGTAGTTCGTTGTTGAGATTTTATTACTCTAATTGATGGTTTCCTTGTCATTACGGAAGGTAGTTCGTTGTTGAGGTTTTGTTTCACCAATGGATGGTAGACTTCTCATTATGGAAGGTAGATCGTTATTGAGCTTTTGTTACTCCAATGGTTTGTAGCCTTGTCATTATGGAAGGTAGTTCATTGTTTAGATTTTGTTACTCTAATGGATGGTAGACTTGTCATTATGGAAGGTAGTTCATTGTTGAGATTTTGTTTCTCCAATGGATCGTAGTCGTTTCATTACCAAAAGTAGTTCATTGTTGAGATTTTGTTACTCCAATGGTTGGTAGCCTTGTCATTATGGAAGGTAGTTCGTTGTGGACATTTTGTTATTCCAATGGATGGTAGCCTTGTCATTATGGAAGGTAGTTCGTTATTGATATTTTGTTACTCTAATTGATGGAATCCTTTTCATTACAGAAGGTAGTTCATTGTTGAGATTTGGTTTCTCCAATGGATCGTAGCCATTTCATTACCAAAAGTAGTTCGTTATTGTGATTTTGTTACTCTAATTGATGGTAGCCTTGTTATTATGGAAGGTAGTTCATTGTTGAGATTTTATTACTCCAATGGATGGTAGCCTTGTCATTATAGAAGGTAGTTCGTTGTTGAGATTTTGTTACTCTAATGGATGGTAGCCTTGTAATTATGGAAGGTAGTTTATTGTTGAGATTTTGTTACTCCAATGGATGGTAGCCTTGTCATTATGGAGAATAGTTCGTTGTTGAGATTTTGTTACTCCAATGGTTGGTAGCCTTGTAATTATGGAAGGTAGTTCGTTGTTGAGATTTTGTTACTCCAATGTATGGTAGACTTGTCATTATGGAAGGTAGTTCATTGTTGAGATTTTGTTTCTCCAATGGATCGTAGTCGTTTTATTACCAAAAGTAGTTCGTTGTTGAGATTTTGTTCCTCTAATTGATGGTAGCCTTGTTATTATGGAAGGTAGTTCATTGTTGACATTTTGTTACTCCAATGGTTGGTAGCCTTGTCATTATGGAAGGTAGTTCGTTGTTGAGATTTTGTTACTCCAATGGATGGTAGACTTGTCATTATGGAAGGTAGTTTGTTGTTGAGATTTTGTTTCTCCAATGGATCGTAGCTGTTTCATTACCAAAAGTAGTTCATTGTTGAGATTTTGTTACTCTAATTGATGGTAGCCTTGTCATTATGGAAGGTAGTTCGTTGTTGAGATTTTGTTACTCTAATTGATGGTTTCCTTGTCATTACGGAAGGTAGTTCGTTGTTGAGATTTTGTTTCACCAATGGATGGTAGACTTGTCATTATGGAAGGTAGTTCGCTATTGAGCTTTTGTTACTCCAATGGTTGGTAGCCTTGTCATTATGGAAGGTAGTTCATTGTTGAGATTTTGTTACTCCAATGGATGGTAGACTTGTCATTATGGAAGGTAGTTCATTGTTGAGATTTTGTTTCTCCAATAGATTGTAGCCGTTTCATTACCAAAAGTAGTTCATTGTTGAGATTTTGTTACTCTAATTGATGATAGCCTTGTTATTATGGAAGGTAGTTCATTGTTGACATTTTGTTACTCCAATGGTTGGTAGCCTTGTCATTATGGAAGGTAGTTCGTTGTTGAGATTTTGTTACTCCAATGGATGGTAGACTTGTCATTATGGTAGGTAGTTCATTGTTGAGATTTTGTTTCTCCAATGGTTGTTAGCCTTGTCATTATGGAAGGTAGTTCGTTGTTGAGATTTTGTTACTCCAATGGATGGTAGACTTGTCATTATGGTAGGTAGTTCATTGTTGAGATTTTGTTTCTCCAATGGATCGTAGTCGTTTCATTACCAAAAGTAGTTCGTTGTTGAGATTTTGTTACTCTAATTGATGGCAGCCTTGTTATTATGGAAGGTAGTTCATTGTTGAGATTTTGTTACTCCAATGGATGGTAGCCTTGTCATTATGGAAGGTAGTTCGTTATTGATATTTAGTTACTCTAATTGATGGAATCCTTTTCATTACGGAAGGTAGTTCATTGTTGAGATTTTGTTTCTTCAATGGATCGTAGCCGTTTCATTACCAAAAGTAGTTTGTTGTTGAGATTTTGTTACTCTAATTGATGGTATCCTTTTATTATGGAAGGTAGTTCATTGTTGAGATTTTGTTACTCCAATGGATGGTAGCCTTGTCATTATAGAAGGTAGTTCGTTGTTGAGATTTTGTTACTCTAATGGATGGTAGCCTTGTAATTATGGAAGGTAGTTTATGGTTGAGATTTTGTGACTCCAATGGATGGTAGCCTTGTCATTATGGAGAATAGTTAGTTGTTGAGATTTTGTTACTCCAATGGTTGGTATCCTTGTCATTATGGAAGGTAGTTCGTTGTTGAGATTTTGTTACTCCAATGGATGGTAGACTTGTCATTATGGAAGGTAGTTCGTTGTTGAGATTTTATTACTCTAATTGATGGTTTCCTTGTCATTACGGAAGGTAGTTCGTTGTTGAGGTTTTGTTTCACCAATGGATGGTAGACTTCTCATTATGGAAGGTAGATCGTTATTGAGCTTTTGTTACTCCAATGGTTTGTAGCCTTGTCATTATGGAAGGTAGTTCATTGTTTAGATTTTGTTACTCTAATGGATGGTAGACTTGTCATTATGGAAGGTAGTTCATTGTTGAGATTTTGTTTCTCCAATGGATCGTAGTCGTTTCATTACCAAAAGTAGTTCATTGTTGAGATTTTGTTACTCCAATGGTTGGTAGCCTTGTCATTATGGAAGGTAGTTCGTTGTGGACATTTTGTTATTCCAATGGATGGTAGCCTTGTCATTATGGAAGGTAGTTCGTTATTGATATTTTGTTACTCTAATTGATGGAATCCTTTTCATTACAGAAGGTAGTTCATTGTTGAGATTAGGTTTCTCCAATGGATCGTAGCCATTTCATTACCAAAAGTAGTTCGTTATTGTGATTTTGTTACTCTAATTGATGGTAGCCTTGTTATTATGGAAGGTAGTTCATTGTTGAGATTTTATTACTCCAATGGATGGTAGCCTTGTCATTATAGAAGGTAGTTCGTTGTTGAGATTTTGTTACTCTAATGGATGGTAGCCTTGTAATTATGGAAGGTAGTTTATTGTTGAGATTTTGTTACTCCAATGGATGGTAGCCTTGTCATTATGGAGAATAGTTCGTTGTTGAGATTTTGTTACTCCAATGGTTGGTAGCCTTGTAATTATGGAAGGTAGTTCGTTGTTGAGATTTTGTTACTCCAATGTATGGTAGACTTGTCATTATGGAAGGTAGTTCATTGTTGAGATTTTGTTTCTCCAATGGATCGTAGTCGTTTTATTACCAAAAGTAGTTCGTTGTTGAGATTTTGTTCCTCTAATTGATGGTAGCCTTGTTATTATGGAAGGTAGTTCATTGTTGACATTTTGTTACTCCAATGGTTGGTAGCCTTGTCATTATGGAAGGTAGTTCGTTGTTGAGATTTTGTTACTCCAATGGATGGTAGACTTGTCATTATGGAAGGTAGTTTGTTGTTGAGATTTTGTTTCTCCAATGGATCGTAGCTGTTTCATTACCAAAAGTAGTTCATTGTTGAGATTTTGTTACTCTAATTGATGGTAGCCTTGTCATTATGGAAGGTAGTTCGTTGTTGAGATTTTGTTACTCTAATTGATGGTTTCCTTGTCATTACGGAAGGTAGTTCGTTGTTGAGATTTTGTTTCACCAATGGATGGTAGACTTGTCATTATGGAAGGTAGTTCGCTATTGAGCTTTTGTTACTCCAATGGTTGGTAGCCTTGTCATTATGGAAGGTAGTTCATTGTTGAGATTTTGTTACTCCAATGGATGGTAGACTTGTCATTATGGAAGGTAGTTCATTGTTGAGATTTTGTTTCTCCAATAGATTGTAGCCGTTTCATTACCAAAAGTAGTTCATTGTTGAGATTTTGTTACTCTAATTGATGATAGCCTTGTTATTATGGAAGGTAGTTCATTGTTGACATTTTGTTACTCCAATGGTTGGTAGCCTTGTCATTATGGAAGGTAGTTCGTTGTTGAGATTTTGTTACTCCAATGGATGGTAGACTTGTCATTATGGTAGGTAGTTCATTGTTGAGATTTTGTTTCTCCAATGGTTGTTAGCCTTGTCATTATGGAAGGTAGTTCGTTGTTGAGATTTTGTTACTCCAATGGATGGTAGACTTGTCATTATGGTAGGTAGTTCATTGTTGAGATTTTGTTTCTCCAATGGATCGTAGTCGTTTCATTACCAAAAGTAGTTCGTTGTTGAGATTTTGTTACTCTAATTGATGGCAGCCTTGTTATTATGGAAGGTAGTTCATTGTTGAGATTTTGTTACTCCAATGGATGGTAGCCTTGTCATTATGGAAGGTAGTTCGTTATTGATATTTAGTTACTCTAATTGATGGAATCCTTTTCATTACGGAAGGTAGTTCATTGTTGAGATTTTGTTTCTTCAATGGATCGTAGCCGTTTCATTACCAAAAGTAGTTTGTTGTTGAGATTTTGTTACTCTAATTGATGGTATCCTTTTATTATGGAAGGTAGTTCATTGTTGAGATTTTGTTACTCCAATGGATGGTAGCCTTGTCATTATAGAAGGTAGTTCGTTGTTGAGATTTTGTTACTCTAATGGATGGTAGCCTTGTAATTATGGAAGGTAGTTTATGGTTGAGATTTTGTGACTCCAATGGATGGTAGCCTTGTCATTATGGAGAATAGTTAGTTGTTGAGATTTTGTTACTCCAATGGTTGGTATCCTTGTCATTATGGAAGGTAGTTCGTTGTTGAGATTTTGTTACTCCAATGGATGGTAGACTTGTCATTATGGAAGGTAGTTCGTTGTTGAGATTTTGTTACTCTAATTGATGGTTTCCTTGTCATTATGGAAGGTAGTTCGTTGTTGAGGTTTTGTTTCACCAATGGATGGTAGACTTCTCATTATGGAAGGTAGTTCGTTATTGAGCTTTTGTTACTCCAATGGTTTGTAGCCTTGTCATTATGGAAGGTAGTTCATTGTTTAGATTTTGTTACTCCAATGGATGGTAGACTTGTCATTATGGAAGGTAGTTCATTGTTGAGATTTTGTTTCTCCAATGGATTGTAGCCGTTTCATTACCAAAAGTAGTTCATTGTTGAGATTTTGTTACTCTAATTGATGATAGCCTTGTTATTATGGAAGGTAGTTCATTGTTGACATTTTGTTACTCCAATGGTTGGTAGCCTTGTCATTATGGAAGGTAGTTCGTTGTTGAGATTTTGTTACTCCAATGGATGGTAGACTTGTCATTATGGTAGGTAGTTCATTGTTGAGATTTTGTTTCTCCAATGGTTGTTAGCCTTGTCATTATGGAAGGTAGTTCGTTGTTGAGATTTTGTTACTCCAATGGATGGTAGACTTGTCATTATGGTAGGTAGTTCATTGTTGAGATTTTGTTTCTCCAATGGATCGTAGTCGTTTCATTACCAAAAGTAGTTCGTTGTTGAGATTTTGTTACTCTAATTGATTGCAGCCTTGTTATTATGGAAGGTAGTTCATTGTTGAGATTTTGTTACTCCAATGGATGGTAGCCTTGTCATTATGGAAGGTAGTTCGTTATTGATATTTAGTTACTCTAATTGATGGAATCCTTTTCATTACGGAAGGTAGTTCATTGTTGAGATTTTGTTTCTTCAATGGATCGTAGCCGTTTCATTACCAAAAGTAGTTTGTTGTTGAGATTTTGTTACTCTAATTGATGGTATCCTTTTATTATGGAAGGTAGTTCATTGTTGAGATTTTGTTACTCCAATGGATGGTAGCCTTGTCATTATAGAAGGTAGTTCGTTGTTGAGATTTTGTTACTCTAATGGATGGTAGCCTTGTAATTATGGAAGGTAGTTTATGGTTGAGATTTTGTGACTCCAATGGATGGTAGCCTTGTCATTATGGAGAATAGTTAGTTGTTGAGATTTTGTTACTCCAATGGTTGGTATCCTTGTCATTATGGAAGGTAGTTCGTTGTTGAGATTTTGTTACTCCAATGGATGGTAGACTTGTCATTATGGAAGGTAGTTCGTTGTTGAGATTTTGTTACTCTAATTGATGGTTTCCTTGTCATTATGGAAGGTAGTTCGTTGTTGAGGTTTTGTTTCACCAATGGATGGTAGACTTCTCATTATGGAAGGTAGTTCGTTATTGAGCTTTTGTTACTCCAATGGTTTGTAGCCTTGTCATTATGGAAGGTAGTTCATTGTTTAGATTTTGTTACTCCAATGGATGGTAGACTTGTCATTATGGAAGGTAGTTCATTGTTGAGATTTTGTTTCTCCAATGGATCGTAGTCGTTTCATTACCAAAAGTAGTTCATTGTTGAGATTTTGTTACTCCAATGGTTGGTAGCCTTGTCATTATGGAAGGTAGTTCGTTGTGGACATTTTGTTATTCCAATGGATGGTAGCCTTGTCATTATGGAAGGTAGTTCGTTATTGATATTTTGTTACTCTAATTGATGGAATCCTTTTCATTACAGAAGGTAGTTCATTGTTGAGATTTGGTTTCTCCAATGGATCGTAGCCATTTCATTACCAAAAGTAGTTCGTTATTGTGATTTTGTTACTCTAATTGATGGTAGCCTTGTTATTATGGAAGGTAGTTCATTGTTGAGATTTTATTACTCCAATGGATGGTAGCCTTGTCATTATAGAAGGTAGTTCGTTGTTGAGATTTTGTTACTCTAATGGATGGTAGCCTTGTAATTATGGAAGGTAGTTTATTGTTGAGATTTTGTTACTCCAATGGATGGTAGCCTTGTCATTATGGAGAATAGTTCGTTGTTGAGATTTTGTTACTCCAATGGTTGGTAGCCTTGTAATTATGGAAGGTAGTTCGTTGTTGAGATTTTGTTACTCCAATGTATGGTAGACTTGTCATTATGGAAGGTAGTTCATTGTTGAGATTTTGTTTCTCCAATGGATCGTAGTCGTTTTATTACCAAAAGTAGTTCGTTGTTGAGATTTTGTTCCTCTAATTGATGGTAGCCTTGTTATTATGGAAGGTAGTTTATTGTTGACATTTTGTTACTCCAATGGTTGGTAGCCTTGTCATTATGGAAGGTAGTTTGTTGTTGAGATTTTGTTACTCCAATGGATGGTAGACTTGTCATTATGGAAGGTAGTTTGTTGTTGAGATTTTGTTTCTCCAATGGATCGTAGCTGTTTCATTACCAAAAGTAGTTCGTTGTTGAGATTTTGTTACTCTAATTGATGGTAGCCTTGTTATTATGGAAGGTAGTTCATTGTTGAGATTTTGTTACTCCAATGGATGGTAGCCTTGTCATTATGGAAGGTAGTTCGTTATTGATATTTAGTTACTCTAATTGATGGAATCCTTTTCATTACGGAAGGTGGTTCATTGTTGAGATTTTGTTTCTTCAATGGATCGTAGCCGTTTCATTACCAAAACTAGTTTGTTGTTGAGATTTTGTTACTCTAATTGATGGTATCCTTTTATTATGGAAGGTAGTTCATGGTTGAGATTTTGTTACTCCAATGGATGGTAGCCTTGTCATTATAGAAGGTAGTTCATTGTTGAGATTTTGTTACTCTAATGTATGGTAGCCTTGTAATTATGGAAGGTAGTTTATGGTTGAGATTTTGTGACTCCAATGGATGGTAGCCTTGTCATTATGGAGAATAGTTAGTTGTTGAGATTTTGTTACTCCAATGGTTGGTAGCCTTGTCATTATGGAAAGTAGTTCGTTGTTGAGATTTTGTTACTCCAATGGATGGTAGACTTGTCATTATGGAAGGTAGTTCGTTGTTGAGATTTTGTTACTCTAATTGATGGTTTCCTTGTCATTACGGAAGGTAGTTTGTTGTTGAGATTTTGTTTCACCAATGGATGGTAGACTCGTCATTATGGAAGGTAGTTCGTTATTGAGCTTTTGTTACTCCAATGGTTGGTAGCCTTGTCATTATGGAAGGTAGTTCATTGTTGAGATTTTGTTACTCCAATGGATGGTAGACTTGTCATTATGGAAGGTAGTTCATTGTTGAGATTTTGTTTCTCCAATGGATCGTAGCCGTTTCATTACCAAAAGTAGTTCATTGTTGAGATTTTTTTACTCTAATTGATGATAGCCTTGTTATTATGGAAGGTAGTTCATTGTTGACATTTTGTTACTCCAATGGTTGGTAGCCTTGTCATTATGGAAGGTAGTTCGTTGTTGAGATTTTGATACTCCAATGGATGGTAGACTTGTCATTATGGAAGGTAGTTCATTGTTGAGATTTTGTTTCTCCAATGGATCGTAGCCGTTTCATTACCAAAAGTAGTTCGTTGTTGAGATTTTGTTACTCTAATTGATGGTAGCCTTGTTATTATGGAAGGTAGTTCATTGTTGACATTTTGTTACTCCAATGGATGGTAGCCTTTTCATTATGGAAGGTAGTTCATTATTGATATTTTGTTACTCTAATTGATGGAATCCTTTTAATTACGGAAGGTAGTTCATTGTTGAGATTTTGTTTCTCCAATGGATCGTAGCCATTTCATTACCAAAAGTAGTTTGTTGTTGAGATTTTGTTACTCTAATTGATGGTAGCCTTATTATTATGGAAGGTAGTTCGTTGTGGACATTTTGTTATTCCAATGGATGGTATCCTTGTCATTATGAAAGGTAGTTCGTTATTGATATTTTGTTAATCTAATTGATGGAATCCTTTTAATTACAGAAGGTAGTTCATTGTTGAGATTTTGTTTCTCCAATGGATTGTAGCCGTTTCATTACCAAAAGTAGTTCGTTGTTGTGATTTTGTTACTCTAATTGATGGTAGCCTTGTTATTATGGAAGGTAGTTCATTATTGAGATTTTGTTACTCCAATGGATGGTAGCCTTGTCATTATGGAAGGTAGTTCGTTATTGATATTTTGTTACTCTAATTGATGGAATCCTTTTCATTACGGAAGGTAGTTCATTGTTGAGATTTGGTTTCTCCAATGGATCGTAGCCATTTCATTACCAAAAGTAGTTCGTTATTGTGATTTTGTTACTCTAATTGATGGTAGCCTTGTTATTATGGAAGGTAGTTCATTGTTGACATTTTGTTACTCCAATGGTTGGTAGCCTTGTCATTATGGAAGGTAGTTCGTTGTTGAGATTTTGTTACTCCAATGGATGGTAGACTTGTCATTATGGAAGGTAGTTCATTGTTGAGATTTTGTTTCTCCAATGGATCGTAGCCGTTTCATTACCAAAAGTAGTTCGTTGTTGAGATTTTGTTACTCTAATTGATGGTAGCCTTGTTATTATGGAAGGTAGTTCATTGTTGACATTTTGTTACTCCAATGGATGGTAGCCTTTTCATTATGGAAGGTAGTTCATTATTGATATTTTGTTACTCTAATTGATGGAATCCTTTTAATTACGGAAGGTAGTTCATTGTTGAGATTTTGTTTCTCCAATGGATCGTAGCCATTTCATTACCAAAAGTAGTTTGTTGTTGAGATTTTGTTACTCTAATTGATGGTAGCCTTATTATTATGGAAGGTAGTTCGTTGTGGACATTTTGTTATTCCAATGGATGGTATCCTTGTCATTATGAAAGGTAGTTCGTTATTGATATTTTGTTAATCTAATTGATGGAATCCTTTTAATTACAGAAGGTAGTTCATTGTTGAGATTTTGTTTCTCCAATGGATTGTAGCCGTTTCATTACCAAAAGTAGTTCGTTGTTGTGATTTTGTTACTCTAATTGATGGTAGCCTTGTTATTATGGAAGGTAGTTCATTATTGAGATTTTGTTACTCCAATGGATGGTAGCCTTGTCATTATGGAAGGTAGTTCGTTATTGATATTTTGTTACTCTAATTGATGGAATCCTTTTCATTACGGAAGGTAGTTCATTGTTGAGATTTGGTTTCTCCAATGGATCGTAGCCATTTCATTACCAAAAGTAGTTCGTTATTGTGATTTTGTTACTCTAATTGATGGTAGCCTTGTTATTATGGAAGGTAGTTCATTATTGACATTTTGTTACTCCAATGGTTGGTATCCTTGTCATTATGTAAGGTAGTTCGTTGTTGAGATTTTGTTACTCCAATGGATGGTAGACTTGTCATTATGGTAGGTAGTTCATTGTTGAGATTTTGTTTCTCCAATGGATCGTAGCCATTTCATTACCAAAAGTAGTTCGTTGTTGAGATTTTGTTACTCTAATTGATGGCAGCCTTGTTATTATGGAAGGTAGTTCATTGTTGAGATTTTGTTACTCCGATGGATGGTAGCCTTGTCATTATGGAAGGTAGTTTGTTATTGATATTTAGTTACTCTAATTGATGGAATCCTTTTCATTACGGAAGGTAGTTCATTGTTGAGATTTTGTTTCTTCAATGGATCGTAGCCGTTTCATTACCAAAAGTAGTTTGTTGTTGAGATTTTGTTACTCTAATTGATGGTATCCTTTTATTATGGAAGGTAGTTCATTGTTGAGATTTTGTTACTCCAATGGATGGTAGCCTTGTCATTATAGAAGGTAGTTCGTTGTTGAGATTTTGTTACTCTAATGGATGGTAGCCTTGTAATTATGGAAGGTAGTTTATGGTTGAGATTTTGTTACTCCAATGGATGGTAGCCTTGTCATTATGGAGAATAGTTAGTTGTTGAGATTTTGTTACTCCAATGGTTGGTATCCTTGTCATTATGGAAGGTAGTTCGTTGTTGAGATTTTGTTACTCCAATGGATGGTAGACTTGTCATTATGGAAGGTAGTTCGTTGTTGAGATTTTGTTACTCTAATTGATGGTTTCCTTGTCATTACGGAAGGTAGTTCGTTGTTGAGGTTTTGTTTCACCAATGGATGGTAGACTTGTCATTATGCAAGGTAGTTCGTTATTGAGCTTTTGTTACTCCAATGGTTTGTAGCCTTGTCATTATGGAAGGTAGTTTATTGTTTAGATTTTGTTACTCCAATGGATGGTAGACTTGTCATTAAGGAAGGTAGTTCATTGTTGAGATTTTGTTTCTCCAATGGATCGTAGTCGTTTCATTACCAAAAGTAGTTCATTGTTGAGATTTTGTTACTCCAATTGTTGGTAGCCTTGTCATTATGGAAGGTAGTTCGTTGTTCAGATTTTGTTACTCCAACGGATGGTAGACTTGTCATTATGGAAGGTAGTTCATTGTTGAGATTTTGTTTCTCCAATGGATCGTAGCCGTTTCATTACCAAAAGTAGTTCGTTGTTGAGATTTTGTTACTCTAGTTGATGGTAGCCTTGTTATTATGGAAGGTAGTTCATTGTTGACATTTTGTTACTCCAATGGATGGTAGCCTTTTCATTATGGAAGGTAGTTCTTTATTGATATTTTGTTACTCTAATTGATGGAATCCTTTTCATTACGGAAGGTAGTTCATTGTTTTGATTTTGTTTCTACAATGGATCGTATCCATTTCATTACCAAAAGTAGTTTGTTGTTGAGATTTTGTTACTCTAATTGATGGTAGCCTTATTTTTATGGAAGGTAGTTCGTTGTGGACATTTTGTTATTCCAATGGATGGTAGCCTTGTCATTATGGAAGGTAGTTCGTTATTGATATTTTGTTACTCTAATTGATGGAATCCTTTTCATTACAGAAGGTAGTTCATTGTTGAGATTTTGTTTCTTCAATGGATCGTAGCCGTTTCATTACCAAAAGTAGTTTGTTGTTGAGATTTTGTTACTCTAATTGATGGTATCCTTTTATTATGGAAGGTAGTTCATTGTTGAGATTTTGTTACTCCAATGGATGGTAGCCTTGTCATTATAGAAGGTAGTTCGTTGTTGAGATTTTGTTACTCTAATGGATGGTAGCCTTGTAATTATGGAAGGTAGTTTATGGTTGAGATTTTGTTACTCCAATGGGTGGTAGCCTTGTCATTATGGAGAATAGCTAGTTGTTGAGATTTTGTTACTCCAATGGTTGGTATCCTTGTCATTATGGAAGGTAGTTCGTTGTTGAGATTTTGTTACTCCAATGGATGGTAGACTTGTCATTATGGAAGGTAGTTCGTTGTTGAGATTTTGTTACTCTAATTGATGGTTTCCTTGTCATTACGGAAGGTAGTTCGTTGTTGAGGTTTTGTTTCACCAATGGATGGTAGACTTGTCATTATGGAAGGTAGTTCGTTATTGAGCTTTTGTTACTCCAATGGTTTGTAGCCTTGTCATTATGGAAGGTAGTTTATTGTTTAGATTTTGTTACTCCAATGGATGGTAGACTTGTCATTATGAAAGGTAGTTCATTGTTGAGATTTTGTTTCTCCAATGGATCGTAGTCGTTTCATTACCAAAAGTAGTTCATTGTTGAGATTTTGTTACTCCAATGGTTGGTAGCCTTGTCATTATGGAAGGTAGTTCGTTGTTGAGATTTTGTTACTCCAATGGATGGTAGACTTGTCATTATGGAAGGTAGTTCATTGTTGAGATTTTGTTTCTCCAATGGATCGTAGCCGTTTCATTACCAAAAGTAGTTCGTTGTTGAGATTTTGTTACTCTAGTTGATGGTAGCCTTGTTATTATGGAAGGAAGTTCATTGTTGACATTTTGTTACTCCAATGGATGGTAGCCTTTTCATTATGGAAGGTAGTTCTTTATTGATATTTTGTTACTCTAATTGATGGAATCCTTTTCATTACGGATGGTAGTTCATTGTTTTGATTTTGTTTCTCCAATGGATCGTAGCCATTTCATTACCAAAAGTAGTTTGTTGTTGAGATTTTGTTACTCTAATTGATGGTAGCCTTATTTTTATGGAAGGTAGTTCGTTGTGGACATTTTGTTATTCCAATGGATGGTAGCCTTATCATTATGGAAGGTAGTTCGTTATTGATATTTTGTTACTCTAATTGATGGAATCCTTTTCATTACAGAAGGTAGTTCATTGTTGAGATTTTGTTTCTCCAATGGATTGTAGCCGTTTCATTACCAAAAGTAGTTCGTTGTTGTGATTTTGTTACTCTAATTGATGGTAACCTTGTTATTATGGAAGGTAGTTCATTATTGAGATTTTGTTACTCCAATGGATGGTAGCCTTGTCATTATGGAAGGTAGTTCGTTATTGATATTTTGTTACTCTAATTGATGGAATCCTTTTCATTACGGAAGGTAGTTCATTGTTGAGATTTGGTTTCTCCGATGGATCGTAGCCATTTCATTACCAAAAGTAGTTCGTTATTGTGATTTTGTTACTCTAATAGATGGTAGCCTTGTTATTATGGAAGGTAGTTCATTGTTGAGATTTTATTACTCCAATGGATGGTAGCCTTGTCATTATAGAAGGTAGTTCGTTGTTGAAATTTTGTTACTCTAATGGATGGTAGCCTTGTAATTATGGAAGGTAGTTTATTGTTGAGATTTTGTTACTCCAATGGATGGTAGCCTTGTCATTATGGAGAATAGTTCGTTGTTGAGATTTTGTTACTCCAATGGTTGGTTGCCTTGTAATTATGGAAGGTAGTTCATTGTTGAGATTTTGTTACTCCAATGTATGGTAGACTTGTCATTATGGAAGGTAGTTCATTGTTGAGATTTTGTTTCTCCAATGGATCGTAGCCGTTTCATTACCAAAAGTAGTTCGTTGTTGAGATTTTGTTACTCTAATTGATGGTAGCCTTGTTATTATGGAAGGTAGTTCATTGTTGACATTTTGTTACTCCAATGGATGGTAGCCTTGTCATTATGGAAGGTAGTTCGTTATTGATATTTTGTTACTCTAATTGATGGAATCCTTTTCATTACGGAAGGTAGTTCTTTGTTGAGATTTTGTTTCTCCAATGGATCGTAGCCGTTTCATTACCAAAAGTAGTTCGTTGCTGAGATTTTGTTACTCTAATTGATGGTAGCCTTTTTATTATGGAAGGTAGTTCATTGTTGACATTTTGTTACTCCAATGGATGGTAGCCTTGTCATTATGGAAGGTAGTTCGTTATTGATATTTTGTTACTCTAATTGATGGAATCCTTTTCATTACGGAAGGTAGTTCATTATTGAGATTTTGTTTCTCCAATGGATCGTAGCCGTTTCATTACCAAAAGTAGTTCGTTGTTGAGATTTTTTTACTCTAATTGATGGTAGCCTTGTTATTATGGAAGGTAGTTCATTGTTAAGATTTTGTTACTCCAATGGATCATAGCCTTGTCATTATGGAAGGTAGTTCGTTATCGATATTTTGTTACTCTAATTGATGGAATCCTTTTCATTACAGAAGGTAGTTCATTGTTGAGATTTTGTTACTCCAATGGATGGTAGACTTGTCATTATGCAAGGTAGTTCGTTTTTGATTTTTTGTTACTCCAATGGATGGTAGCCTTGTCTTTATGGATGGTAGTTTGTTGTTGAGATTTTGTTACTATAATGGATGTTATCCTCGTCATTATTGAAAGTAGTTGGTTGTTGTCATTTTGTTACTGCAATGGATGGTAGCCTTGTCATTATGGAAGGTAGTTCGTTGTTGATATTTTGTTACTCTAATGGATGGAATCCTTGTCATTATGGAAGGTAGTTATTTGTTGAGATTTTATTACTCTAATTGATGGTTTCCTTGTCATTACGGAAGGTAGTTCATTGTTGAGATTTTGTTTCTCCAATGCATGGTAGCCTTGTCATTATGGAAGGTAATTCTATGTTGATATTTTGTTACTCCAATGGTTGGTAGCCTTGTTATTATGGAAGGTAGTTCATTGTTGACATTTTGTTACTCCAATGGATGGTAGACTTGTCATTATGGAAGGTAGTTCATTGATGAGATTTTGTTTCTCCAATGGAACGTAGCCGTTTCATTACCAAAAGTAGTTCGTTGTTGAGATTTTGTTACTCTAATTGATGGTAGCCTTATTATTATGGAAGGTAGTTCATTGTTGACATTTTGTTACTCCAATGGTTGGTAGCCTTGTCATTATGGAAGGTAGTTCGTTGTTGAGATTTTGTTACTCCAATGGATGGTAGACTTGTCATTATGGAAGGTAGTTAATTGTTGAGATTTTGTTTCTCCAATGGATCATAGCCGTTTCATTACCAAAAGTAGTTCGTTGTTGAGATTTTGTTACTCTAATTGATGGCAGCCTTGTTATTATGGAAGGTAGTTCATTGTTGAGATTTTGTTACTCCAATGGATGGTAGCCTTGTCATTATGGAAGGTAGTTCGTTATCGATATTTAGTTACTCTAATTGATGGAATCCTTTTCATTACGGAAGGTAGTTCATTGTTGAGATTTTGTTTCTTCAATGGATCGTAGCCGTTTCATTACCAAAAGTAGTTTGTTGTTGAGATTTTGTTACTCTAATTGATGGTATCCTTTTATTATGGAAGGTAGTTCATTGTAGAGATTTTGTTACTCCAATGGATGGTAGCCTTGTCATTATAGAAGGTAGTTCGTTGTTGAGATTTTGTTACTCTAATGGATGGTAGCCTTGTAATTATGGAAGGTAGTTTATGGTTGAGATTTTGTGACTCCAATGGATGGTAGCCTTGTCATTATGGAGAATAGTTAGTTGTTGAGATTTTGTTACTCCAATGGTTGGTATCCTTGTCATTATGGAAGGTAGTTCGTTGTTGAGATTTTGTTACTCCAATGGATGGTAGACTTGTCATTATGGAAGGTAGTTCGTTGTTGAGATTTTGTTACTCTAATTGATGGTTTCCTTGTCATTACGGAAGGTAGTTCGTTGTTGAGGTTTTGTTTAACCAATGGATTGTAGACTTGTCATTATGGAAGGTAGTTTGTTATTGAGCTTTTGTTACTCCAATGGTTTGTAGCCTTGTCATTATGGAAGGTAGTTCATTGTTTAGATTTTGTTACTCCAATGGATGGTAGACTTGTCATCATGGAAGGTAGTTCATTGTTGAGATTTTGTTTCTCCAATGGACCGTATTCGTTTCATTACCAAAAGTAGTTCATTGTTGAGATTTTGTTACTCCAATGGTTGGTAGCCTTGTCATTATGGAAGGTAGTTCGTTGTTGAGATTTTGTTACTCCAATGGATGGTAGACTTGTCATTATGGAAGGTAGTTCATTGTTGAGATTTTGTTTCTCCAATGGATCGTAGCCGTTTCATTACCAAAAGTAGTTCGTTGTTGAGATTTTGTTACTCTAGTTGATGGTAGCCTTGTTATTATGGAAGGTAGTTCATTGTTGACATTTTGTTACTCCAATGGATGGTAGCCTTTTCATTATGGAAGGTAGTTCTTTATTGATATTTTGTTACTCTAATTGATGGTAGCCTTGTTATTATGGAAGGTAGTTCATTGTTGAGATTTTATTACTCCAATGGATGGTAGCCTTGTCATTATAGAAGGTAGTTCGTTGTTGAGATTTTATTACTCTAATGGATGGTAGCCTTGTAATTATGGAAGGTAGTTTATTGTTGAGATTTTGTTACTCCAATGGATGGTAGCCTTGTCATTATGGAGAATAGTTCGTTGTTGAGATTTTGTTACTCCAATGGTTGGTAGCCTTGTAATTATGGAAGGTAGTTTGTTGTTGAGATTTTGTTACTCCAATGTATGGTAGACTTGTCAATATGGAAGGTAGTTCATTGTTGAGATTTTGTTTCTCCAATGGATCGTAGCCATTTCATTACCAAAAGTAGTTCGTTGTTGAGATTTTGTTACTCTAATTGATGGCAGCCTTGTTATTATGGAAGGTAGTTCGATGTTGACATTTTGTTACTCCAATGGATGGTAGCCTTGTCATTATGGAAGGTAGTTCGTTATTGATATTTTGTTACTCTAATTGATGGAATCCTTTTCATTATGGAAGGTAGTTCTTTGTTGAGATTTTGTTTCTCCAATGGATCGTAGCCGTTTCATTACCAAAAGTAGTTCGTTGTTGAGATTTTGTTACTCTAATTGATGGTAGCCTTTTTATTATGGAAGGTAGTTCATTGTTGACATTTTGTTACTCCAATGGATGGTAGCCTTGTCATTATGGAAGGTAGTTCGTTATTGATATTTTGTTACTCTAATTGATGGAATCCTTTTCATTACGGAAGGTAGTTCATTATTGAGATTTTGTTTCTCCAATGGATCGTAGCCATTTCATTACCAAAAGTAGTTCGTTGTTGAGATTTTTTTACTCTAATTGATGGTAGCCTTGTTATTATGGAAGGTAGTTCATTGGTAAGATTTTGTTACTCAAATGGATCATAGCCTTGTCATTATGGAAGATAGTTTGTTATCGATATTTTGTTACTCTAATTGATGGAATCCTTTTCATTACGGAAGGTAGTTCATTGTTGAGATTTTGTTACTCCAATGGATGGTAGACTTGTCATTATGCAAGGTAGTTCGTTTTTGATTTTTTGTTACTTCAATGGATGGTAGCATTGTCTTTATGGATGGTAGTTTGTTGTTGAGATTTTGTTACTATAATGGATGTTATCCTCGTCATTACTGAAAGTAGTTGGTTGTTGTCATTTTGTTACTCCAATGGATGGTAGCCTTGTCATTATGGAAGGTAGTTCGTTGTTGATATTTTGTTACTCTAATGGATGGAATCCTTGTCATTATGGAAGGTAGTTATTTGTTGAGATTTTATTACTCTAATTGATGGTTTCCTTGTCATTACGGAAGGTAGTTCATTGTTGAGATTTTGTTTCTCCAATGCATGGTAGCCTTGTCATTATGGAAGGTAGTTCTATGTTGAGATTTTGTTACTCCAATGGTTGGTAGCCTTGTTATTATGGAAGGTAGTTCATTGTTAACATTTTGTTACTCCAATGGATGGTAGACTTCTCATTATGGAAGATAGTTCATTGATGAGATTTTGTTTCTCCAATGGAACGTAGCCGTTTCATTACCAAAAGTAGTTTGTTGTTGAGATTTTGTTACTCTAATTGATGGTAGCCTTATTATTATGGAAGGTAGTTCATTGTTGACATTTTGTTACTCCAATGGTTGGTAGCCTTGTCATTATGGAAGGTAGTTCGTTGTTGAGATTTTGTTACTCCAATGGATGGTAGACTTGTCATTATGGAAGGTAGTTAATTGTTGAGATTTTGTTTCTCCAATGGATCATAGCCGTTTCATTACCAAAAGTAGTTCGTTGTTGAGATTTTGTTACTCTAATTGATGGCAGCCTTGTTATTATGGAAGGTAGTTCATTGTCGAGATTTTGTTACTCCAATGGATGGTAGCCTTGTCATTATGGAAGGTAGTTCGTTATTGATATTTAGTTACTCTAATTGATGGAATCCTTTTCATTACGGAAGGTAGTTCATTGTTTTGATTTTGTTTCTCCAATGGATCGTAGCCATTTCATTACCAAAAGTAGTTTGTTGTTTAGATTTTGTTACTCTAATTGATGGTAGCCTTATTTTTATTGAAGGTAGTTCGTTGTGGACATTTTGTTATTCCAATGGATGGTAGCCTTGTCATTATGGAAGGTAGTTCGTTATCGATATTTTGTTACTCTGATTGATGGAATCCTTTTCATTACAGAAGGTAGTTCATTGTTGAGATTTTGTTTCTCCAATGGATTGTAGCTGTTTCATTACCAAAAGTAGTTCGTTGTTGTGATTTTGTTACTCTAATTGATGGTAACCTTGTTATTATGGAAGGTAGTTCATTATTGAGATTTTATTACTCCAATGGATGGTAGCCTTGTCATTATGGAAGGTAGTTCGTTATTGATATTTAGTTACTCTAATTGATGGAATCCTTTTCATTACGGAAGGTAGTTCATTGTTGAGATTTTGTTTCTTCAATGGATCGTAGCCGTTTCATTACCAAAAGTAGTTTGTTGTTGAGATTTTGTTACTCTAATTGATGGTATCCTTTTATTATGGAAGGTAGTTCATTGTTGAGATTTTGTTACTCCAATGGATGGTAGCCTTGTCATTATAGAAGGTAGTTCGTTGTTGAGATTTTGTTACTCTAATGGATGGTAGCCTTGTAATTATGGAAGGTAGTTTATGGTTGAGATTTTGTGACTCCAATGGATGGTAGCCTTGTCATTATGGAGAATAGTTATTTGTTGAGATTTTGTTACTCCAATGGTTGGTATCCTTGTCATTATTGAAGGTAGTTCGTTGTTGAGATTTTGTTACTCCAATGGATGGTAGACTTGTCATTATGGAAGGTAGTTCGTTGTTGAGATTTTGTTACTCTAATTGATGGTTTCCTTGTCATTACGGAAGGTAGTTCGTTGTTGAGGTTTTGTTTCACCAATGGATGGTAGACTTGTCATTATGGAAGGTACTTCGTTATTGAGCTTTTGTTACTCCAATGGTTTGTAGCCTTGTCATTATGGAAGGTAGTTCATTGTTTAGATTTTGTTACTCCAATGGATGGTAGACTTGTCATTATGGAAGGTGGTTCATTGTTGAGATTTTGTTTCTCCAATGGATCGTAGTCGTTTCATTACCAAAAGTAGTTCATTGTTGAGATTTTGTTACTCCAATGGTTGGTAGCCTTGTCATTATGGAAGGTAGTTCGTTGTTGAGATTTTGTTACTCCAATGGATGGTAGACTTGTCATTATGGAAGGTAGTTCATTGTTGAGATTTTGTTTCTCCAATGGATCGTAGCCGTTTCATAACCAAAAGTAGTTCGTTGTTGAGATTTTGTTACTCTAGTTGATGGTAGCCTTGTTATTATGGAAGGTAGTTCATTGTTGACATTTTGTTACTCCAATGGATGGTAGCCTTTTCATTATGGAAGGTAGTTCTTTATTGATATTTTGTTACTCTAATTGATGGAATCCTTTTCATTACGGAAGGTAGTTCATTGTTTTGATTTTGTTTCTCCAATGGATCGTAGCCATTTCATTACCAAAAGTAGTTTGTTGTTTAGATTTTGTTACTCTAATTGATGGTAGCCTTATTTTTATGGAAGGTAGTTCGTTGTGGACATTTTGTTATTCCAATGGATGGTAGCCTTGTCATTATGGAAGGTAGTTCGTTATCGATATTTTGTTACTCTAATTGATGGAATCCTTTTCATTACAGAAGGTAGTTCATTGTTGAGATTTTGTTTCTCCAATGGATTGTAGCTGTTTCATTACCAAAAGTAGTTCGTTGTTGTGATTTTGTTACTCTAATTGATGGTAACCTTGTTATTATGGAAGGTAGTTCATTATTGAGATTTTATTACTCTAATGGATGGTAGCCTTGTCATTATGGAAGGTAGTTCGTTATTGATATTTTGTTACTCTAATTGATGGAATCCTTTTCATTACGGAAGGTAGTTCATTGTTGAGATTTGGTTTCTCCAATGGATCGTAGCCATTTCATTACCAAAAGTAGTTCGTTATTGTGATTTTGTTACTCTAATTGATGGTAGCCTTGTTATTATGGAAGGTAGTTCATTGTTGAGATTTTATTACTCCAATGGATGGTAGCCTTATCATTATAGAAGGTAGTTCGTTGTTGATATTTTATTACTCTAATGGATGGTAGCCTTGTAATTATGGAAGGTAGTTTATTGTTGAGATTTTGTTACTCCAATGGATGGTAGCCTTGTCATTATGGAGAATAGTTCGTTGTTGAGATTTTGTTACTCCAATGGTTGGTAGCCTTGTAATTATGGAAGGTAGTTCGTTGTTGAGATTTTTTTACTCCAATGTATGGTAGACTTGTCAATATGGAAGGTAGTTCATTGTTGAGATTTTGTTTCTCCAATGGATCGTAGCCGTTTCATTACCAAAAGTAGTTCGTTGTTGAGATTTTGTTACTCTAATTGATGGTAGCCTTGTTATTATGGAAGGTAGTTCATTGTTGAGATTTTGTTACTCCAATGGATCATAGCCTTGTCATTATGGAAGATAGTTTGTTATCGATATTTTGTTACTCTAATTGATGGAATCCTTTTCATTACGGAAGGTAGTTCATTGTTGAGATTTTGTTACTCCAATGGATGGTAGACTTGTCATTATGCAAGGTAGTTCGTTTTTTATTTTTTGTTACTCCAATGGATGGTAGCCTTGTCTTTATGGATGGTAGTTTGTTGTTGAGATTTTGTTACTATAATGGATGTTATCCTCGTCATTACTGAAAGTAGTTGGTTGTTGTCATTTTGTTACTCCAATGGATGGTAGCCTTGTCATTATGGAAGGTAGTTCGTTGTTGATATTTTGTTACTCTAATGGATGGAATCCTTGTCATTGTGGAAGGTAGTTATTTGTTGAGATTTTATTACTCTAATTGATGGTTTCCTTGTCATTATGGAAGGTATTTCATTGTTGAGATTTTGTTTCTCCAATGCATGGTAGCCTTGTCATTATGGAAGGTAGTTCTATGTTGAGATTTTGTTACTCCAATGGTTGGTAGCCTTGTTATTATGGAAGGTAGTTCATTGTTAACATTTTGTTACTCCAATGGATGGTAGACTTGTCATTATGGAAGGTAGTTCATTGATGATATTTTGTTTCTCCAATGGAACGTAGCCGTTTCATTACCAAAAGTAGTTTGTTGTTGAGATTTTGTTACTCTAATTGATTGTAGCCTTATTATTATGGAAGGTAGTTCATTGTTGACATTTTGTTACTCCAATGGTTGGTACCCTTGTCATTATGGAAGGTAGTTCGTTGTTGAGATTTTGTTACTCCAATGGATGGTAGACTTGTCATTATGGAAGGTAGTTAATTGTTGAGATTTTGTTTCTCCAATGGATCATAGCCGTTTCATTACCAAAAGTAGTTCGTTGTTGAGATTTTGTTACTCTAATTGATGGAAGCCTAGTTATTATGGAAGGTAGTTCATTGTTGAGATTTTGTTACTCCAATGGATGGTAGCCTTGTCATTATGGAAGGTAGTTCGTTATTGATATTTAGTTACTCTAATTGATGGAATATTTTTCATTACGGAAGGTAGTTCATTGTTTTGATTTTGTTTCTCCAATGGATCGTAGCCATTTCATTACCAAAAGTAGTTTGTTGTTTAGATTTTGTTACTCTAATTGATGGTAGCCTTATTTTTATGGAAGGTAGTTCGTTGTGGACATTTTGTTATTCCAATGGATGGTAGCCTTGTCATTACGGAAGGTAGTTCGTTATCGATATTTTGTTACTCTAATTGATGGAATCCTTTTCATTACAGAAGGTAGTTCATTGTTGAGATTTTGTTTCTCCAATGGATTGTAGCTGTTTCATTACCAAAAGTAGTTCGTTGTTGTGATTTTGTTACTCTAATTGATGGTAACCTTGTTATTATGGAAGGTAGTTCATTATTGAGATTTTATTACTCCAATGGATGGTAGCCTTGTCATTATGGAAGGTAGTTCGTTATTGATATTTAGTTACTCTAATTGATGGAATCCTTTTCATTACGGAAGGTAGTTCATTGTTGAGATTTTGTTTCTTCAATGGATCGTAGCCGTTTCATTACCAAAAGTAGTTTGTTGTTGAGATTTTGTTACTCTAATTGATGGTATCCTTTTATTATGGAAGGTAGTTCATTGTTGAGATTTTGTTACTCCAATGGATGGTAGCCTTGTCATTATAGAAGGTAGTTCGTTGTTGAGATTTTGTTACTCTAATGGATGGTAGCCTTGTAATTATGGAAGGTAGTTTATGGTTGAGATTTTGTGACTCCAATGGATGGTAGCCTTGTCATTATGGAGAATAGTTAGTTGTTGAGATTTTGTTACTCCAATGGTTGGTATCCTTGTCATTATGGAAGGTAGTTCGTTGTTGAGATTTTGTTACTCCAATGGATGGTAGACTTGTCATTATGGAGGGTAGTTCGTTGTTGAGATTTTGTTACTCTAATTGATGGTTTCCTTGTCATTACGGAAGGTAGTTCGTTGTTGAGGTTTTGTTTCACCAATGGATGGTAGACTTGTCATTATGGAAGGTACTTCGTTATTGAGCTTTTGTTACTCCAATGGTTTGTAGCCTTGTCATTATGGAAGGTAGTTCATTGTTTAGATTTTGTTACTCCAATGGATGGTAGACTTGTCATTATGGAAGGTGGTTCATTGTTGAGATTTTGTTTCTCCAATGGATCGTAGTCGTTTCATTACCAAAAGTAGTTCATTGTTGAGATTTTGTTACTCCAATGGTTGGTAGCCTTATCATTATGGAAGGTAGTTCGTTGTTGAGATTTTGTTACTCCAATGGATGGTAGACTTGTCATTATGGAAGGTAGTTCATTGTTGAGATTTTGTTTCTCCAATGGATCGTAGCCGTTTCATAACCAAAAGTAGTTCGTTGTTGAGATTTTGTTACTCTAGTTGATGGTAGCCTTGTTATTATGGAAGGTAGTTCATTGTTGACATTTTGTTACTCCAATGGATGGTAGCCTTTTCATTATGGAAGGTAGTTCTTTATTGATATTTTGTTACTCTAATTGATGGAATCCTTTTCATTACGGAAGGTAGTTCATTGTTTTGATTTTGTTTCTCCAATGGATCGTAGCCATTTCATTACCAAAAGTAGTTTGTTGTTTAGATTTTGTTACTCTAATTGATGGTAGCCTTATTTTTATGGAAGGTAGTTCGTTGTGGACATTTAGTTATTCCAATGGATGGTAGCCTTGTCATTATGGAAGGTAGTTCGTTATCGATATTTTGTTAATCTAATTGATGGAATCCTTTTCATTACAGAAGGTAGTTCATTGTTGAGATTTTGTTTCTCTAATGGATTGTAGCTGTTTCATTACCAAAAGTAGTTCGTTGTTGTGATTTTGTTACTCTAATTGATGGTAACCTTGTTATTATGGAAGGTAGTTCATTATTGAGATTTTATTACTCCAATGGATGGTAGCCTTGTCATTATGGAAGGTAGTTCGTTATTGATATTTTGTTACTCTAATTGATGGAATCCTTTTCATTACGGAAGGTAGTTCATTGTTGAGATTTGGTTTCTCCAATGGATCGTAGCCACTTCATTACCAAAAGTAGTTCGTTATTGTGATTTTGTTACTCTAATTGATGGTAGCCTTGTTATTATGGAAGGTAGTTCATTGTTGAGATTTTATTACTCCAATGGATGGTAGCCTTATCATTATAGAAGGTAGTTCGTTGTTGAGATTTTATTACTCTAATGGATGGTAGCCTTGTAATTATGGAAGGTAGTTTATTGTTGAGATTTTGTTACTCCAATGGATGGTAGCCTTGTCATTATGGAGAATAGTTCGTTGTTGAGATTTTGTTACTCCAATGGTTGGTAGCCTTGTAATTATGGAAGGTAGTTCGTTGTTGAGATTTTTTTACTCCAATGTATGGTAGACTTGTCAATATGGTAGGTAGTTCATTGTTGAGATTTTGTTTCTCCAATGGATCGTAGCCGTTTCATTACCAAAAGTAGTTCGTTGTTGAGATTTTGTTACTCTAATTGATGGTAGCCTTGTTATTATGGAAGGTAGTTCATTGTTGAGATTTTGTTACTCCAATGGATGGTAGCCTTTTCATTATGGAAGGTAGTTCTTTATTGATATTTTGTTACTCTAATTGATGGAATCCTTTTCATTACGGAAGGTAGTTCATTGATTTGATTTTGTTTCTCCAATGGATCGTAGCCATTTCATTACCAAAAGTAGTTTGTTGTTTAGATTTTGTTACTCTAATTGATGGTAGCCTTATTTTTATGGAAGGTAGTTCGTTGTGGACATTTTGTTATTCCAATGGATGGTAGGCTTGTCATTATGGAAGGTAGTTCGTTATCGATATTTTGTTACTCTAATTGATGGAATCCTTTTCATTACAGAAGGTAGTTCATTGTGAGATTTTGTTTCTCTAATGGATTGTAGCTGTTTCATTACCAAAAGTAGTTCGTTGTTGTGATTTTGTTACTCTAATTGATGGTAACCTTGTTATTATGGAAGGTAGTTCATTATTGAGATTTTATTACTCCAATGGATGGTAGCCTTGTCATTATGGAAGGTAGTTCGTTATTGATATTTTGTTACTCTAATTGATGGAATCCTTTTCATTACGGAAGGTAGTTCATTGTTGAGATTTGGTTTCTCCAATGGATCGTAGCCATTTCATTACCAAAAGTAGTTCGTTATTGTGATTTTGTTACTCTAATTGATGGTAGCCTTGTTATTATGGAAGGTAGTTCATTGTTGAGATTTTATTACTCCAATGGATGGTAGCCTTATCATTATAGAAGGTAGTTCGTTGTTGAGATTTTATTACTCTAATGGATGGTAGCCTTGTAATTATGGAAGGTAGTTTATTGTTGAGATTTTGTTACTCCAATGGATGGTAGCCTTGTCATCATGGAGAATAGTTTGTTGTTGAGATTTTGTTACTCCAATGGTTGGTAGCCTTGTAATTATGGAAGGTAGTTCGTTGTTGAGATTTTTTTACTCCAATGTATGGTAGACTTGTCAATATGGAAGGTAGTTCATTGTTGAGATTTTGTTTCTCCAATGGATCGTAGCCGTTTCATTACCAAAAGTAGTTCGTTGTTGAGATTTTGTTACTCTAATTGATGGTAGCCTTGTTATTATGGAAGGTAGTTCATTGTTGAGATTTTGTTACTCCAATGGATGGTAGCCTTTTCATTATGGAAGGTAGTTCTTTATTGATATTTTGTTACTCTAATTGATGGAATCCTTTTCATTACGGAAGGTAGTTCATTGTTTTGATTTTGTTTCTCCAATGGATCGTAGCCATTTCATTACCAAAAGTAGTTTGTTGTTTAGATTTTGTTACTCTAATTGATGGTAGCCTTATTTTTATGGAAGGTAGTTCGTTGTGGACATTTTGTTATTCCAATGGATGGTAGGCTTGTCATTATGGAAGGTAGTTCGTTATCGATATTTTGTTACTCTAATTGATGGAATCCTTTTCATTACAGAAGGTAGTTCATTGTTGAGATTTTGTTTCTCTAATGGATTGTAGCTGTTTCATTACCAAAAGTAGTTCGTTGTTGTGATTTTGTTACTCTAATTGATGGTAACCTTGTTATTATGGAAGGTAGTTCATTATTGAGATTTTATTACTCCAATGGATGGTAGCCTTGTCATTATGGTAGGTAGTTCGTTATTGATATTTTGTTACTCTAATTGATGGAATCCTTTTCATTACGGAAGGTAGTTCATTGTTGAGATTTGGTTTCTCCAATGGATCGTAGCCATTTCATTACCAAAAGTAGTTCGTTATTGTGATTTTGTTACTCTAATTGATGGTAGCCTTGTTATTATGGAAGGTAGTTCATTGTTGAGATTTTATTACTCCAATGGATGGTAGCCTTATCATTATAGAAGGTAGTTCGTTGTTGAGATTTTATTACTCTAATGGATGGTAGCCTTGTAATTATGGAAGGTAGTTTATTGTTGAGATTTTGTTACTCCAATGGATGGTAGCCTTGTCATTATGGAGAATAGTTCGTTGTTGAGATTTTGTTACTCCAATGGTTGGTCGCCTTGTAATTATGGAAGGTAGTTCGTTGTTGAGATTTTGTTACTCCAATGTATGGTAGACTTGTCAATATGGAAGGTAGTTCATTGTTGATATTTTGTTTCTCCAATGGATCGTAGCCGTTTCATTACCAAAAGTAGTTCGTTGTTGAGATTTTGTTACTCTAATTGATGGTAGCCTTGTTATTATGGAAGGTAGTTCATTGTTGACATTTTGTTACTCCAATGGATGGTAGCCTTGTCATTATGGAAGGTAGTTCGTTATTGATATTTTGTTACTCTAATTGATGGAATCCTTTTCATTACGGAAGGTAGTTCTTTGTTGAGATTTTGTTTCTCCAATGGATCGTAGCCGTTTCATTACCAAAAGTAGTTCGTTGTTGAGATTTTGTTACTCTAATTGATGGTAGCCTTTTTATTATGGAAGGTAGTTCATTGTTGACATTTTGTTACTCCAATGGATGGTAGCCTTGTAATTATGGAAGGTAGTTCGTTATTGTTATTTTGTTACTCTAATTGATGGAATCCTTTTCATTACGGAAGGTAGTTCATTATTGAGATTTTGTTTCTCCAATGGATCATAGCCATTTCATTACCAAAAGTAGTTCGTTGTTGATATTTTTTTACTCTAATTGATGGTAGCCTTGTTATTATGGAAGGTAGTTCATTGTTAAGATTTTGTTACTCAAATGGATCATAGCCTTGTCATTATGGAAGATAGTTTGTTATCGATATTTTGTTACTCTAATTGATGGAATCCTTTTCATTACGGAAGGTAGTTCATTGTTGAGATTTTGTTACTCCAATGGATGGTAGACTTGTCATTATGCAAGGTAGTTCGTTTTTGATTTTTTGTTACTCCAATGGATGGTAGCCTTGTCTTTATGGATGGTAGTTTGTTGTTGAGATTTTGTTACTATAATGGATGTTATCCTCGTCATTACTGAAAGTAGTTGGTTGTTGTCATTTTGTTACTCCAATGGATGGTAGCCTTGTCATTATGGAAGGTAGTTCGTTGTTGATATTTTGTTACTCTAATGGATGGAATCCTTGTCATTATGGAAGGTAGTTATTTGTTGAGATTTTATTACTCTAATTGATGGTTTCCTTGTCATTACGGAAGGTAGTTCATTGTTGAGATTTTGTTTTTCCAATGCATGGTAGCCTTGTCATTATGGAAGGTAGTTCTATGTTGAGATTTTGTTACTCCAATGGTTGGTAGCCTTGTTATTATGGAAGGTAGTTCATTGTTGACATTTTGTTACTCCAATGGATGGTAGACTTGTCATTATGGAAGGTAGTTCATTGATGAGATTTTGTTTCTCCAATGGATCGTAGCCGTTTCATTACCAAAAGTAGTTCGTTATTGTGATTTTGTTACTCTAATTGATGGTAGCCTTATTATTATGGAAGGTAGTTCATTGTTGACATTTTGTTACTCCAATGGATGGTAGCCTTGTCATTATGGAAGTTAGTTCGTTATTGATATTTTGTTACTCTAATTGATGGAATCCTTTTCATTACGGAAGGTAGTTCATTGTTGAGATTTTGTTTCTCCAATGGATAGTAGCCATTTCATTACCAAAAGTAGTTTGTTGTTGAGATTTTGTTACTCTAATTGATGGTAGCCTTATTATTATGGAAGGTAGTTCGTTGTGGACATTTTTTTATTCCAATGGATGGTAGCCTTGTCATTATGGAAGGTAGTTCGTTATTGATATTTTGTAACTCTAATTGATGGAATCCTTTTCATTACAGAAGGTAGTTCATTGTTGAGATTTTGTTTCTCCAATGGATTGTAGCCGTTTCATTACCAAAAGTAGTTCGTTGTTGGGATTTTGTTACTCTAATTGATGGCAGCCTTGTTAATATGGAAGGTAGTTCATTGTTGACATTTTGTTACTCCAATGGATGGTAGCCTTGTCATTATGGAAGGTAGTTCGTTATTGATATTTTGTTACTCTAATTGATGGAATCCTTTTCATTACGGAAGGTAGTTCTTTGTTGAGATTTTGTTTCTCCAATGGATCGTAGCCGTTTCATTACCAAAAGTAGTTCGTTGTTGAGATTTTGTTACTCTAATTGATGGTAGCCTTGTTATTATGGAAGGTAGTTCATTGTTAAGATTTTGTTACTCCAATGGATCATAGCCTTGTCATTATGGAAGGTAGTTTGTTATCGATATTTAGTTACTCTAATTGATGGAATCCTTTTCATTACGGAAGGTAGTTCATTGTTGAGATTTTGTTACTCCAATGGATGGTAGACTTGTCATTATGCAAGGTAGTTCGTTTTTGATTTTTTGTTACTCCAATGGATGGTAGCCTTGTCTTTATAATTGGTAGTTTGTTGTTGAGATTTTGTTACTATAATGGATGTTATCCTCGTCATTACTGAAAGTAGTTGGTTGTTGTCATTTTGTTACTCCAATGGATGGTAGCCTAGTCATTATGGAAGGTAGTTCGTTGTTGATATTTTGTTACTCTAATGGATGGAATCCTTGTCATTATGGAAGGTAGTTATTTGTTGAGATTTTATTACTCTAATTGATGGTTTCCTTGTCATTACGGAAGGTAGTTCATTGTTGAGATTTTGTTTTTCCAATGCATGGTAGCCTTGTCATTATGGAAGGTAGTTCTATGTTGAGATTTTGTTACTCCAATGGTTGGTAGCCTTGTTATTATGGAAGGTAGTTCATTGTTGACATTTTGTTACTCCAATGGATGGTAGACTTGTCATTATGGAAGGTAGTTCATTGATGAGATTTTGTTTCTCCAATGGATCGTAGCCGTTTCATTACCAAAAGTAGTTCGTTATTGTGATTTTGTTACTCTAATTGATGGTAGCCTTATTATTATGGAAGGTAGTTCATTGTTGACATTTTGTTACTCCAATGGATGGTAGCCTTGTCATTATGGAAGTTAGTTCGTTATTGATATTTTGTTACTCTAATTGATGGAATCCTTTTCATTACGGAAGGTAGTTCATTGTTGAGATTTTGTTTCTCCAATGGATAGTAGCCATTTCATTACCAAAAGTAGTTTGTTGTTGAGATTTTGTTACTCTAATTGATGGTAGCCTTATTATTATGGAAGGTAGTTCGTTGTGGACATTTTTTTATTCCAATGGATGGTAGCCTTGTCATTATGGAAGGTAGTTCGTTATTGATATTTTGTAACTCTAATTGATGGAATCCTTTTCATTACAGAAGGTAGTTCATTGTTGAGATTTTGTTTCTCCAATGGATTGTAGCCGTTTCATTACCAAAAGTAGTTCGTTGTTGGGATTTTGTTACTCTAATTGATGGCAGCCTTGTTAATATGGAAGGTAGTTCATTGTTGACATTTTGTTACTCCAATGGATGGTAGCCCTGTCATTATGGAAGGTAGTTCGTTATTGATATTTTGTTACTCTAATTGATGGAATCCTTTTCATTACGGAAGGTAGTTCTTTGTTGAGATTTTGTTTCTCCAATGGATCGTAGCCGTTTCATTACCAAAAGTAGTTCGTTGTTGAGATTTTGTTACTCTAATTGATGGTAGCCTTTTTATTATGGAAGGTAGTTCATTGTTGACATTTTGTTACTCCAATGGATGGTAGCCTTGTCATTATGGAAGGTAGTTCGTTATTGATATTTTGTTACTCTAATTGATGGAATCTTTTTCATTACGGAAGGTTGTTCATTATTGAGATTTTGTTTCTCCAATGGATCGTAGCCGTTTCATTACCAAAAGTAGTTCGTTGTTGAGATTTTTTTACTCTAATTGATGATAGCCTTGTTATTATGGAAGGTAGTTCATTGTTAAGATTTTGTTACTCCAATGGATCATAGCCTTGTCATTATGGAAGGTAGTTTGTTATCGATATTTAGTTACTCTAATTGATGGAATCCTTTTCATTACGGAAGGTAGTTCATTGTTGAGATTTTGTTACTCCAATGGATGGTAGACTTGTCATTATGCAAGGTAGTTCGTTTTTGATTTTTTGTTACTCCAATGGATGGTAGCCTTGTCTTTATAATTGGTAGTTTGTTGTTGAGATTTTGTTAGTATAATGGATGTTATCCTCGTCATTACTGAAAGTAGTTGGTTGTTGTCATTTTGTTACTCCAATGGATGGTAGCCTTGTCATTATGGAAGGTAGTTCGTTGTTGATATTTTGTTACTCTAATGGATGGAATCCTTGTCATTATGGAAGGTAGTTATTTGTTGAGATTTTATTACTCTAATTGATGGTTTCCTTGTCATTACGGAAGGTAGTTCATTGTTGAGATTTTGTTTTTCCAATGCATGGTAGCCTTGTCATTATGGAAGGTAGTTCTATGTTGAGATTTTGTTACTCCAATGGTTGGTAGCCTTGTTATTATGGAAGGTAGTTCATTGTTGACATTTTGTTACTCCAATGGATGGTAGACTTGTCATTATGGAAGGTAGTTCATTGATGAGATTTTGTTTCTCCAATGGATCGTAGCCGTTTCATTACCAAAAGTAGTTCGTTATTGTGATTTTGTTACTCTAATTGATGGTAGCCTTATTATTATGGAAGGTAGTTCATTGTTGACATTTTGTTACTCCAATGGATGGTAGCCTTGTCATTATGGAAGTTAGTTCGTTATTGATATTTTGTTACTCTAATTGATGGAATCCTTTTCATTACGGAAGGTAGTTCATTGTTGAGATTTTGTTTCTCCAATGCATAGTAGCCATTTCATTACCAAAAGTAGTTTGTTGTTGAGATTTTGTTACTCTAATTGATGGTAGCCTTATTATTATGGAAGGTAGTTCGTTGTGGACATTTTTTTATTCCAATGGATGGTAGCCTTGTCATTATGGAAGGTAGTTCGTTATTGATATTTTGTAACTCTAATTGATGGAATCCTTTTCATTACAGAAGGTAGTTCATTGTTGAGATTTTGTTTCTCCAATGGATTGTAGCCGTTTCATTACCAAAAGTAGTTCGTTGTTGGGATTTTGTTACTCTAATTGATGGCAGCCTTGTTAATATGGAAGGTAGTTCATTGTTGACATTTTGTTACTCCAATGGATGGTAGCCTTGTCATTATGGAAGGTAGTTCGTTATTGATA
Organism: Vicia faba; assembly: GCA_948472305.1. NCBI lineage: Eukaryota > Viridiplantae > Streptophyta > Magnoliopsida > Fabales > Fabaceae > Vicia > Vicia faba. The sequence goes on from OX451739.1 coordinate 562,789,442, forward strand.
TTTTGTTACTCTAATTGATGGAATCCTTTTCATTACGGAAGGTAGTTCTTTGTTGAGATTTTGTTTCTCCAATGGATCGTAGCCGTTTCATTACCAAAAGTAGTTCGTTGTTGAGATTTTGTTACTCTAATTGATGGTAGCCTTTTTATTATGGAAGGTAGTTCATTGTTGACATTTTGTTACTCCAATGGATGGTAGCCTTGTCATTATGGAAGGTAGTTCGTTATTGATATTTTGTTACTCTAATTGATGGAATCTTTTTCATTACGGAAGGTAGTTCATTATTGAGATTTTGTTTCTCCAATGGATCGTAGCCGTTTCATTACCAAAAGTACTTCGTTGTTGAGATTTTTTTACTCTAATTGATGGTAGCCTTGTTATTATGGAAGGTAATTCATTGTTAAGATTTTGTTACTCCAATGGATCATAGCCTTGTCATTATGGAAGGTAGTTTTATATCGATATTTAGTTACTCTAATTGATGGAATCCTTTTCATTACGGAAGGTAGTTCATTGTTGAGATTTTGTTACTCCAATGGATGGTAGACTTGTCATTATGCAAGGTAGTTCGTTTTTGATTTTTTGTTACTCCAATGGATGGTAGCCTTGTCTTTATAATTGGTAGTTTGTTGTTGAGATTTTGTTACTATAATGGATGTTATCCTCGTCATTACTGAAAGTAGTTGGTTGTTGTCATTTTGTTACTCCAATGGATGGTAGCCTTGTCATTATGGAAGGTAGTTCGTTGTTGATATTTTGTTACTCTAATGGATGGAATCCTTGTCATTATGGAAGGTAGTTATTTGTTGAGATTTTATTACTCTAATTGATGGTTTCCTTGTCATTACGGAAGGTAGTTCATTGTTGAGATTTTGTTTTTCCAATGCATGGTAGCCTTGTCATTATGGAAGGTAGTTCTATGTTGAGATTTTGTTACTCCAATGGTTGGTAGCCTTGTTATTATGGAAGGTAGTTCATTGTTGACATTTTGTTACTCCAATGGATGGTAGACTTGTCATTATGGAAGGTAGTTCATTGATGAGATTTTGTTTCTCCAATGGATCGTAGCCGTTTCATTACCAAAAGTAGTTCGTTATTGTGATTTTGTTACTCTAATTGATGGTAGCCTTATTATTATGGAAGGTAGTTCATTGTTGACATTTTGTTACTCCAATGGATGGTAGCCTTGTCATTATGGAAGTTAGTTCGTTATTGATATTTTGTTACTCTAATTGATGGAATCCTTTTCATTACGGAAGGTAGTTCATTGTTGAGATTTTGTTTCTCCAATGGATAGTAGCCATTTCATTACCAAAAGTAGTTTGTTGTTGAGATTTTGTTACTCTAATTGATGGTAGCCTTATTATTATGGAAGGTAGTTCGTTGTGGACATTTTTTTATTCCAATGGATGGTAGCCTTGTCATTATGGAAGGTAGTTCGTTATTGATATTTTGTAACTCTAATTGATGGAATCCTTTTCATTACAGAAGGTAGTTCATTGTTGAGATTTTGTTTCTCCAATGGATTGTAGCCGTTTCATTACCAAAAGTAGTTCGTTGTTGGGATTTTGTTACTCTAATTGATGGCAGCCTTGTTAATATGGAAGGTAGTTCATTGTTGACATTTTGTTACTCCAATGGATGGTAGCCTTGTCATTATGGAAGGTAGTTCGTTATTGATATTTTGTTACTCTAATTGATGGAATCCTTTTCATTACGGAAGGTAGTTCTTTGTTGAGATTTTGTTTCTCCAATGGATCGTAGCCGTTTCATTACCAAAAGTAGTTCGTTGTTGAGATTTTGTTACTCTAATTGATGGTAGCCTTTTTATTATGGAAGGTAGTTCATTGTTGACATTTTGTTACTCCAATGGATGGTAGCCTTGTCATTATGGAAGGTAGTTCGTTATTGATATTTTGTTACTCTAATTGATGGAATCTTTTTCATTACGGAAGGTAGTTCATTATTGAGATTTTGTTTCTCCAATGGATCGTAGCCGTTTCATTACCAAAAGTAGTTCGTTGTTGAGATTTTTTTACTCTAATTGATGGTAGCCTTGTTATTATGGAAGGTAGTTCATTGTTAAGATTTTGTTACTCCAATGGATCATAGCCTTGTCATTATGGAAGGTAGTTTGTTATCGATATTTAGTTACTCTAATTGATGGAATCCTTTTCATTACGGAAGGTAGTTCATTGTTGAGATTTTGTTACTCCAATGGATGGTAGACTTGTCATTATGCAAGGTAGTTCGTTTTTGATTTTTTGTTACTCCAATGGATGGTAGCCTTGTCTTTATAATTGGTAGTTTATTGTTGAGATTTTGTTACTATAATGGATGTTATCCTCGTCATTACTGAAAGTAGTTGGTTGTTGTCATTTTGTTACTCCAATGGATGGTATCCTAGTCATTATGGAAGGTAGTTCGTTGTTGATATTTTGTTACTCTAATGGATGGAATCCTTGTCATTATGGAAGGTAGTTATTTGTTGAGATTTTATTACTCTAATTGATGGTTTCCTTGTCATTACGGAAGGTAGTTCATTGTTGAGATTTTGTTTTTCCAATGCATGGTAGCCTTGTCATTATGGAAGGTAGTTATATGTTGAGATTTTGTTACTCCAATGGTTGGTAGCCTTGTTATTATGGAAGGTAGTTCATTGTTGACATTTTGTTACTCCAATGGATGGTAGACTTGTCATTATGGAAGGTAGTTCATTGATGAGATTTTGTTTCTCCAATGGATCGTAGCCGTTTCATTACCAAAAGTAGTTCGTTATTGTGATTTTGTTACTCTAATTGATGGTAGCCTTATTATTATGGAAGGTAGTTCATTGTTGACATTTTGTTACTCCAATGGATGGTAGCCTTGTCATTATGGAAGTTAGTTCGTTATTGATATTTTGTTACTCTAATTGATGGAATCCTTTTCATTACGGAAGGTAGTTCATTGTTGAGATTTTGTTTCTCCAATGGATAGTAGCCATTTCATTACCAAAAGTAGTTTGTTGTTGAGATTTTGTTACTCTAATTGATGGTAGCCTTATTATTATGGAAGGTAGTTCGTTGTGGACATTTTTTTATTCCAATGGATGGTAGCCTTGTCATTATGGAAGGTAGTTCGTTATTGATATTTTGTAACTCTAATTTATGGAATCCTTTTCATTACAGAAGGTAGTTCATTGTTGAGATTTTGTTTCTCCAATGGATTGTAGCCGTTTCATTACCAAAAGTAGTTTGTTGTTGGGATTTTGTTACTCTAATTGATGGCAGCCTTGTTAATATGGAAGGTAGTTCATTGTTGACATTTTGTTACTCCAATGGATGGTAGCCTTGTCATTATGGAAGGTAGTTCGTTATTGATATTTTGTTACTCTAATTGATGGAATCCTTTTCATTACGGAAGGTAGTTCTTTGTTGAGATTTTGTTTCTCCAATGGATCGTAGCCGTTTCATTACCAAAAGTAGTTCGTTGTTGAGATTTTGTTACTCTAATTGATGGTAGCCTTTTTATTATGGAAGGTAGTTCATTGTTGACATTTGTTACTCCAATGGATGGTAGCCTTGTCATTATGGAAGGTAGTTCGTTATTGATATTTTGTTACTCTAATTGATGGAATCTTTTTCATTACGGAAGGTAGTTCATTATTGAGATTTTGTTTCTCCAATGGATCGTAGCCGTTTCATTACCAAAAGTACTTCGTTGTTGAGATTTTTTTACTCTAATTGATGGTAGCCTTGTTATTATGGAAGGTAGTTCATTGTTAAGATTTTGTTACTCCAATGGATCATAGCCTTGTCATTATGGAAGGTAGTTTGTTATCGATATTTAGTTACTCTAATTGATGGAATCCTTTTCATTACGGGAGGTAGTTCATTGTTGAGATTTTGTTACTCCAATGGATGGTAGACTTGTCATTATGCAAGGTAGTTCGTTTTTGATTTTTTGTTACTCCAATGGATGGTAGCCTTGTCTTTATAATTGGTAGTTTGTTGTTGAGATTTTGTTACTATAATGGATGTTATCCTCGTCATTACTGAAAGTAGTTGGTTGTTGTCATTTTGTTACTCCAATGGATGGTAGCCTTGTCATTATGGAAGTTAGTTCGTTGTTGATATTTTGTTACTCTAATGGATGGAATCCTTGTCATTATGGAAGGTAGTTATTTGTTGAGATTTTATTACTCTAATTGATGGTTTCCTTGTCATTACGGAAGGTAGTTCATTGTTGAGATTTTGTTTTTCCAATGCATGGTAGCCTTGTCATTATGGAAGGTAGTTCTATGTTGAGATTTTGTTACTCCAATGGTTGGTAGCCTTGTTATTATGGAAGGTAGTTCATTGTTGACATTTTGTTACTCCAATGGATGGTAGACTTGTCATTATGGAAGGTAGTTCATTGATGAGATTTTGTTTCTCCAATGGATCGTAGCCGTTTCATTACCAAAAGTAGTTCGTTATTGTGATTTTGTTACTCTAATTGATGGTAGCCTTATTATTATGGAAGGTAGTTCATTGTTGACATTTTGTTACTCCAATGGATGGTAGCCTTGTCATTATGGAAGTTAGTTCGTTATTGATATTTTGTTACTCTAATTGATGGAATCCTTTTCATTACGGAAGGTAGTTCATTGTTGAGATTTTGTTTCTCCAATGGATAGTAGCCATTTCATTACCAAAAGTAGTTTGTTGTTGAGATTTTGTTACTCTAATTGATGGTAGCCTTATTATTATGGAAGGTAGTTCGTTGTGGACATTTTTTTATTCCAATGGATGGTAGCCTTGTCATTATGGAAGGTAGTTCATTATTGATATTTTGTAACTCTAATTGATGGAATCCTGTTCATTACAGAAGGTAGTTCATTGTTGAGATTTTGTTTCTCCAATGGATTGTAGCCGTTTCATTACCAAAAGTAGTTCGTTGTTGGGATTTTGTTACTCTAATTGATGGCAGCCTTGTTAATATGGAAGGTAGTTCATTGTTGACATTTTGTTACTCCAATGGATGGTAGCCTTGTCATTATGGAAGGTAGTTCGTTATTGATATTTTGTTACTCTAATTGATGGAATCCTTTTCATTACGGAAGGTAGTTCTTTGTTGAGATTTTGTTTCTCCAATGGATCGTAGCCGTTTCATTACCAAAAGTAGTTCGTTGTTGAGATTTTGTTACTCTAATTGATGGTAGCCTTTTTATTATGGAAGGTAGTTCATTGTTGACATTTTGTTACTCCAATGGATGGTAGCCTTGTCATTATGGAAGGTAGTTCGTTATTGATATTTTGTTACTCTAATTGATGGAATCCTTTTCATTACGGAAGGTAGTTCATTATTGAGATTTTGTTTCTCCAATGGATCGTAGCCGTTTCATTACCAAAAGTAGTTCGTTGTTGAGATTTTTTTACTCTAATTGATGGTAGCCTTGTTATTATGGAAGGTAGTTCATTGTTAAGATTTTGTTACTCCAATGGATCATAGCCTTGTCATTATGGAAGGTAGTTTGTTATCGATATTTAGTTACTCTAATTGATGGAATCCTTTTCATTATGGAAGGTAGTTCATTGTTGAGATTTTGTTACTCCAATGGATGGTAGACTTGTCATTATGCAAGGTAGTTCGTTTTTGATTTTTTGTTACTCCAATGGATGGTAGCCTTGTCTTTATAATTGGTAGTTTGTTGTTGAGATTTTGTTACTATAATGGATGTTATCCTCGTCATTACTGAAAGTAGTTGGTTGTTGTCATTTTGTTACTCCAATGGATGGTAGCCTTGTCATTATGGAAGGTAGTTCGTTGTTGATATTTTGTTACTCTAATGGATGGAATCCTTGTCATTATGGAAGGTAGTTATTTGTTTAGATTTTATTACTCTAATTGATGGTTTCCTTGTCATTACGGAAGGTAGTTCATTGTTGAGATTTTGGTTCTCCAATGCATGGTAGCCTTGTCATTATGGAAGGTAGTTCTATGTTGAGATTTTGTTACTCCAATGGTTGGTAGCCTTGTTATTATGGAAGGTAGTTCATTGTTGACATTTTGTTACTCCAATGGATGGTAGACTTGTCATTATTGAAGGTAGTTCATTGATGAGATTTTGTTTCTCCAATGGATCGTAGCTGTTTCATTACCAAAAGTAGTTCGTTGTTGAGATTTTGTTACTCTAATTGATGGTAGCCTTATTATTATGGAAGGTAGTTCATTGTTGACATTTTGTTACTCCAATGGTTGGTAGCCTTGTCATTATGGAAGGTAGTTTGTTGTTGAGATTTTGTTACTCCAATGGATGGTAGACTTGTCATTATGGAAGGTAGTTAATTGTTGAGATTTTGTTTCTCCAATGGATCGTAGCCGTTTCATTACCAAAAGTAGTTCGTTGTTGAGATTTTGTTACTCTAATTGATGGCAGCCTTGTTAATATGGAAGGTAGTTCATTGTTGACATTTTGTTACTCCAATGGATGGTAGCCTTGTCATTATGGAAGGTAGTTCGTTATTGATATTTTGTTACTCTAATTGATGGAATCCTTTTCATTACGGAAGGTAGTTCATTGTTGAGATTTTGTTTCTCCAATGGATCGTAGACATTTCATTACCAAAAGTAGTTTGTTGTTGAGATTTTGTTACTCTAATTGATGGTAGCCTTATTATTATGGAAGGTAGTTCGTTGTGGACATTTTGTTATTCCAATGGATGGTAGCCTTGTCATTATGGAAGGTAGTTCGTTATTGATATTTTGTAACTCTAATTGATGGAATCCTTTTCATTACAGAAGGTAGTTCATTGTTGAGATTTTGTTTCTCCAATGGATTGTACCCGTTTCATTACCAAAAGTAGTTCGTTGTTGTGATTTTGTTACTCTAATTGATGGTAGCCTTGTTATTATGGAAGGTAGTTCATTATTGAGATTTTGTTACTCCAATGGATGGTAGCCTTGTCATTATGGAAGGTAGTTCGTTATTGATATTTTGTTACTCTAATTGATGGAATCCTTTTCATTACGGAAGGTAGTTCATTGTTGAGATTTGGTTTCTCCAATGGATCGTAGCCATTTCATTACCAAAAGTAGTTCGTTATTGTGATTTTGTTACTCTAATTGATGGTAGCCTTGTTATTATGGAAGGTAGTTCATTGCTGAGATTTTATTACTCCAATGGATGGTAGCCTTGTCATTATAGAAGGTAGTTCGTTGTTGAGATTTTGTTACTCTAATGGATGGTAGCGTTGTAATTATGGAAGGTAGTTTATTGTTGAGATTTTGTTACTCCAATGGATGGTAGCCTTGTCATTATGGAGAATAGTTCGTTGTTGAGATTTTGTTACTCCAATGGTTGGTAGCCTTGTCATTATGGAAGGTAGTTCGTTGTTGAGATTTTGTTACTCCAATGGATGGTAGACTTGTCATTATGGAAGGTAGTTCATTGTTGATATTTTGTTTCTCCAATGGATCGTAGCCGTTTCATTACCAAAAGTAGTTCGTTGTTGATATTTTGTTACTCTAATTGATGGTAGCCTTGTTATTATGGAAGGTAGTTCATTGTTGACATTTTGTTACTCCAATGGATGGTAGCCTTTTCATTATGGAAGGTAGTTCATTATTGATATTTTGTTACTCTAATTGATGGAATCCTTTTAATTACGGAAGGTAGTTCTTTGTTGAGATTTTGTTTCTCCAATGGATCGTAGCCGTTTCATTACCAAAAGTAGTTCGTTGTTGAGATTTTGTTACTCTAATGGATGGTAGCCTTGTCATTATGGAAGGTAGTTCATTGTTGTCATTTGTTACTCCAATTGATGGTAGCCTTGTCATTATGGAAGGTAGTTCGTTATTGATATTTTGTTACTCTAATTGATGGAATCCTTTTCATTACGGAAGGTAGTTCATTATTGAGATTTTGTTTCTCCAATGGATGGTAGACTTGTCATTATGCAAGGTAGTTCATTTTTGATTTTTTGTTACTCCAATGGATGGTAGCCTTGTCTTTATGGATGGTAGTTTGTTGTTGAGATTTTGTTACTATAATGGATGTTATCCTCGTCATTACTGAAAGTAGTTGGTTGTTGTCATTTTGTTACTCCAATGGATGGTAGCCTTGTCATTATGGAAGGTAGTTCGTTGTTGATATTTTGTTACTCTAATGGATGGAATCCTTGTCATTATGGAAGGTAGTTATTTGTTTAGATTTTATTACTCTAATTGATGGTTTCCTTGTCATTACGGAAGGTAGTTCATTGTTGAGATTTTGTTTCTCCAATGCATGGTAGCCTTGTCATTATGGAAGGTAGTTCTATGTTGAGATTTTGTTACTCCAATGGTTGGTAGCCTTGTTATTATGGAAGGTAGTTCATTGTTGACATTTTGTTACTCCAATGGATGGTAGACTTGTCATTATGGAAGGTAGTTCATTGATGAGATTTTGTTTCTCCAATGGATCGTAGCCGTTTCATTACCAAAAGTAGTTCGTTGTTGAGATTTTGTTACTCTAATTGATGGTAGCCTTATTATTATGGAAGGTAGTTCATTGTTGACATTTTGTTACTCCAATGGTTGGTAGCCATGTCATTATGGAAGGTAGTTCGTTGTTGAGATTTTGTTACTCCAATGGATGGTAGACTTGTCATTATGGAAGGTAGTTAATTGTTGAGATTTTGTTTCTCCAATGGATCGTAGCCGTTTCATTACCAAAAGTAGTTCGTTGTTGAGATTTTGTTACTCTAATTGATGGTAGACTTGTTATTATGGAAGGTAGTTCATTGTTGACATTTTGTTACTCCAATGGATGGTAGCCTTGTCTTTATGGAAGGTAGTTTGTTATTGATATTTTGTTACTCTAATTGACGGAATCCTTTTCATTACGGAAGGTAGTTCATTGTTGAGATTTTGTTTCTCCAATGGATCGTAGCCATTTCATTACCAAAAGTAGTTTGTTGTTGAGATTTTGTTACTCTAATTGATGGTAGCCTTATTATTATGGAAGGTAGTTCGTTGTGGACATTTTGTTATTCCAATGGATGGTAGCCTTGTCATTATGGAAGGTAGTTCGTTATTGATATTTTGTAACTCTAATTGATGGAATCCTTTTCATTACAGAAGGTAGTTCATTGTTGAGATTTTGTTTCTCCAATGGATGGTAGACTTGTCATTATGCAAGGTAGTTCGTTTTTGATTTTTTGTTACTCCAATGGATGGTAGCCTTGTCTTTATGGATGGTAGTTTGTTGTTGAGATTTTGTTACTATAATGGATGTTATCCTCGTCATTACTGAAAGTAGTTGGTTGTTGTCATTTTGTTACTCCAATGGATGGTAGCCTTGTCATTATGGAAGGTAGTTCGTTGTTGATATTTTGTTACTCTAATGGATGGAATCCTTGTCATTATGGAAGGTAGTTTTTTGTTTAGATTTTATTACTCTAATTGATGGTTTCCTTGTCATTACGGAAGGTAGTTCATTGTTGAGATTTTGTTTCTCCAATGCATGGTAGCCTTGTCATTATGGAAGGTAGTTCTATGTTGAGATTTTGTTACTCCAATGGTTGGTAGCCTTGTTATTATGGAAGGTAGTTCATTGTTGACATTTTGTTACTCCAATGGATGGTAGACTTGTCATTATGGAAGGTACTTCATTGATGAGATTTTGTTTCTCCAATGGATCGTAGCCGTTTCATTACCAAAAGTAGTTCGTTGTTGAGATTTTGTTACTCTAATTGATGGTAGCCTTATTATTATGGAAGGTAGTTCATTGTTGACATTTTGTTACTCCAATGGTTGGTAGCCATGTCATTATGGAAGGTAGTTCGTTGTTGAGATTTTGTTACTCCAATGGATGGTAGACTTGTCATTATGGAAGGTAGTTAATTGTTGAGATTTTGTTTCTCCAATGGATCGTAGCCGTTTCATTACCAAAAGTAGTTCGTTGTTGAGAATTTGTTACTCTAATTGATGGTAGCCTTGTTATTATGGAAGGTAGTTCATTGTTGACATTTTGTTACTCCAATGGATGGTAGCCTTGTCATTATGGAAGGTAGTTTGTTATTGATATTTTGTTACTCTAATTGATGGAATCCTTTTCATTACGAAAGGTAGTTCATTGTTGAGATTTTGTTTCTCCAATGGATCGTAGCCATTTCATTACCAAAAGTAGTTTGTTGTTGAGATTTTGTTACTCTAATTGATGGTAGCCTTATTATTATGGAAGGTAGTTCGTTGTGGACATTTTGTTATTCCAATGGATGGTAGCCTTGTCATTATGGAAGGTAGTTCGTTATTGATATTTTGTAACTCTAATTGATGGAATCCTTTTCATTACAGAAGGTAGTTCATTGTTGAGATTTTGTTTCTCCAATGGATCGTAGCCGTTTCATTACCAAAAGTAGTTCGTTGTTGTGATTTTGTTACTCTAATTAATGGTAGCCTTATTATTATGGAAGGTAGTTCATTGTTGAGATTTTGTTACTCCAATGGATGGTAGCCTTGTCATTATGGAAGGTAGTTCGTTATTGATATTTTGTTACTCTAATTGATGGAATCCTATTCATTACGGAAGGTAGTTCATTGTTGAGATTTTGTTACTCCAATGGATGGTAGACTTGTCATTATGCAAGGTAGTTCGTTGTTGATATTTTGTTACTCCAATGGATGGTAGCCTTGTCTTTATAGATGGTAGTTTGTTGTTGAGATTTTGTTACTATAATGGATGTTATCCTCGTCATTACTGAAAGTAGTTCGTTGTTGAGATTTTGTTACTCTAATGGATGGTAGCCTTGTCATTATGGAAGGTAGTTCATTGTTGTCATTTTGTTACTCCAATTGATGGTAGCCTTGTCATTATGGAAGGTAGTTCGTTATTGATTTTTTTTTACTCTAATTGATGGGATCCTTTTCATTACGGAAGGTAGTTCATTGTTGAGATTTTGTTTCTCCAATGGATCATAGCCGTTTCATTACCAAAAGTAGTTCGTTGTTGAGATTTTGTTACTCTAGTTGATGGTAGCCTTGTTATTATGGAAGGTAGTTCATTGTTGAGATTTTGTTACTCCAATAGATGGTAGCCTTGTCATTATAGAAGGTAGTTCGTTGTTGAGATTTTGTTACTCTAATGGATGGTAGCCTTGTAATTATGGAAGGTAGTTTATTGTTGAGATTTTGTTACTCCAATTGATGGTAGAGTTGTCATTATGCAAGGTAGTTCGTTGTTGATATTTTGTTAATATAATGGATGTTATCCTCGTCATTACTGAAAATAGTTCGTTGTTGAGATTTTATTACTCTAATGGATGGTAGCCTTGTCATTATGGAAGGTAGTTCATTGTTGTCATTTTGTTACTCCAATGGATGGTAGCCTTGTATTTGTGGAAGGTAGTTCATTGTTGATATTTTGTTACTCTAATGGATGGAATCCTTGTCATTATGGAAGGTAGTTATTTGTTGAGATTTTATTACTCTAATTGATGGTTTCCTTGTCATTACGGAAGGTAGTTCATTGTTGAGATTTTGTTTCTCCAATGCATGGTAGCCTTGTCATTATGGAAGGTAGTTCTATGTTGAGATTTTGTTACTCCAATGGTTGGTAGACTTGTCATTATGGAAGGTAGTTCGTTGTTGAGATTTTGTTACTCCAATGGATGGTAGACTTGTCATTATGGAAGGTAGTTAATTGTTGAGATTTTGTTTCTCCAATAGATCGTAGCCATGTCATTACCAAAAGTAGTTCGTTGTTGAGATTTTGTTACTCTAATTGATGATAGCCTTGTTATTATGGAAGGTAGTTCATTGTTAACATTTTGTTACTCCAATGGATGGTAGCCTTGTCATTATGGAAGGTAGTTCGTTATTGATATTTTTTTACTCTAATTGATGGAATCCTTTTCATTATGGAAGGTAGTTCATTGTTGAGATTTTGTTTCTCCAATGGATCGTTGCCGTTTCATTACCAAAAGTAGTTCGTTGTTGTGATTTTGTTACTCTAATTAATGGTAGCCTTGTAATTATTGAAGGTAGTTCATTATTAAGATTTTGTTACTCCAATGGATGGTAGCCTTGTCATTATGGAAGGTAGTTCGTTATTGATATTTTGTTACTCTAATTGATGGAATCCTTTTCATTACGGAAGGTAGTTCATTATTTAGATTTTGTTTCTCCAATGGATCATAGCCGTTTCATTACCAAAAGTAGTTCGTTGTTGAGATTTTGTTACTCTAGTTGATGGTAGCCTTGTTATTGTGGAAGGTAGTTCATTGTTCAGATTTTGTTACTCCAATGGATCGTAGCCTTGTCATTATGGAAGGTAGTTCGTTATTGATATTTTGTTACTCTAATTGATGGAATCCTATTCATTAAGGAAGGAAGTTCATTGTTGAGATTTTGTTACTCCAATGGATGGTAGACTTGTCATTATGCAAGGTAGTTCGTTGTTGATATTTTGTTACTCCAATGGATGGTAGCCTTGTCTTTATGGATGGTAGTTTGTTGTTGAGATTTTGTTACTATAATGGATGTTATCCTCGTTATTAATGAATTAGTTCGTTGTTGAGATTTTGTTACTCTAATGGATGGTATCCTTGTCATTATGGAAGGTAGTTCATTGTTGTCATTTTGTTACTCCAATTGATGGTAGCCTTGTCATTATGGAAGGTAGTTCGTTATTGATATTTTGTTACTCTAATTGATGGAATCCTTTTCATTACGGAAGGTAGTTCATTGTTGAGATTTTGTTTCTCCAATGGATCATAGCCGTTTCATTAGCAAAAGTAGTTCGTTGTTGAGATTTTGTTACTCTAGTTGATGGTAGCCTTGTTATTATGGAAGGTAGTTCATTGTTGAGATTTTGTTACTCCAATGGATGGTAGCCTTGTCATTATAGAAGGTACTTCGTTGTTGAGATTTTGTTACTCTAATGGATGGTAGCCTTGTAATTATGGAAGGTAGTTTATTGTTGAGATTTTGTTACTCCAATGAATGGTAGAGTTGTCATTATGCAAGGTAGTTCGTTGTTGATATTTTGTTACTCCAATGGATGGTAGCCTTGTCTTTATGGATGGTAGTTTGTTGTTGAGATTTTGTTACTATAATGGATGTTATCCTCGTCAATATTGAAAGTAGTTCGTTGTTGAGATTTTATTACTCTAATGGATGGTAGCCTTGTCATTATGGAAGGTAGTTCATTGTTGTCATTTTGTTACTCCAATGGATGTTAGCCTTGTATTTGTGGAAGGTAGTTCGTTGTTGATATTTTGTTACTCTAATGGATGGAATCCGTGTCATTATGGAAGGTAGTTCTTTGTTGAGATTTTATTACTCTAATTGATGGTTTCCTTGTCATTACGGAAGGTAGTTCATTGTTGAGATTTTGTTACTCCAATGGTTGGTAGCCTTGTCATTATGGAAGGTAGTTCATTGTTGACATTTTCTTACTCCAATGGATGGTAGACTTGTCATTATGGAAGGTAGTTCATTATTGAGATTTTGTTTCTCCAATGGATCGTAGCCATTTCATTACCAAAAGTAGTTTGTTGTTGAGATTTTGTTACTTTAATTGATGGTAGCCTTGTTATTATGGAAGGTAGTTCATTGTTGAGATTTTGTTACTCCAATGGATGGTAGCCTTGTCATTATGGAAGGTAGTTCGTTATTGATATTTTGTTACTCTAATTGATGGAATCCTTTTCATTACGGAAGGTAGTTCACTGTTGAGATTTTGTTTCTCCAATGGATCATAGCCGTTTCATTACCAAAAGTAGTTCGTTGTTGAGATTTTGTTACTCTAGTTGGTGGTAGCCTTGTTATTATGGAAGGTATTTCATTGTTGAGATTTTGTTACTCCAATGGATGGTAGCCTTGTCATTATAGAAGGTAGTTCGTTGTTGAGATTTTGTTACTCTAATGGATGGTAGCCTTGTAATTATGAAAGGTAGTTTATTGTTGAGATTTTGTTACTCCAATGGATGGTAGCCTTGTCATTATGGAGAATAGTTCGTTGTTGAGATTTTGTTACTCCAATTGTTGGTAGCATTGTCATTATGGAAGGTAGTTCGTTGTTGAGATTTTGTTACTCCAATGGATGGTAGACTTGTCATTATGGAAGGTATTTCATTGTTGAGATTTTGTTTCTCCAATGGATTGTAGCCGTTTCATTACCAAAAGTAGTTCGTTGTTGAGATTTTGTTACTCTAATTGATGGTAGCCTTGTTATTATGGAAGGTAGTTCATTGTTGACATTTTGTTACTCCAATGGATGGTAGCCTTGTCATTATGGAAGGTAGTTCGTTATTGATATTTTGTTACTCTAATTGATGGAACCCTTTTCATTATGGAAGGTAGTTCTTTGTTGAGATTTTGTTTCTCCAATGGATCGAAGTCGTTTCATTACCAAAAGTAGTTCGTTGTTGAGATTTTGTTACTCTAATTGATGGTAGCCTAGTTATTATGGAGGTAGTTCATTGTTGACATTTTGTTACTCCAATGGATGGTAGCCTTGTCATTATGGAAGGTAGTTCGTTATTCATATTTTGTTACTCTAATTGATGGAATCCTTTTCATTACGGAAGGTAGTTCATTATTGAGATTTTGTTTGTCCAATGGATCGTAGCCGTTTCATTACCAAAAGTAGTTCGTTGTTGAGATTTTGTTACTCTAATTGATGGTAGCCTTGTTATTATGGAAGGTAGTTCATTGTTGACATTTTGTTACTCCAATGGATGGTAGCCTTGTCATTATGGAAGGTAGTTCGTTATTGATATTTTGTTACTCTAATTGATGGAATCCTTTTCATTACGGAAGGTAGTTCATTGTTGAGATTTTGTTTCTCCAATGGATCGTAGCCGTTTCATTACCAAAATTAGTTCGTTGTTGAGATTTTGTTACTGTAATTGATGGTAGCCTTGTTATAATGGAAGGTAGTTCATTGTTGAGATTTTGTTACTCCAATGGATGGTAGCCTTGTCATTATAGAAGGTAGTTCGTTGTTGAGATTTTGTTACTCTAATGGATGGTAGCCTTGTAATTATGGAAGGTAGTTTATTGTTGAGATTTTGATACTCCAATGGATGGTAGAGTTGTCATTATGCAAGGTAGTTCGTTGTTGATATTTTGATACTCCAATGGATGGTAGCCTTGTCTTTATGGATGGTAGTTTGTTGTTGAAATTTTGTTACTATAATGGATGTTATCCTCGTCATTACTGAAAGTAGTTCGTTGTTGACATTTTATTACTCTAATGGATGGTAGCTTGTCATTATGGAAGGTAGTTCATTGTTTTCATTTTGTTACTCCAATGGATGGTAGCCTTGTATTTATGGAAGGTAGTTCGTTGTTGATATTTTGTTACTCTAATTAATGGAATCCTTGTCATTATGGAAGGTAGTTCTTTGTTGAGATTTTATTACTCTAATTGATGGTTTCCTTGTCATTACGGAAGGTAGTTCATTGTTGAGATTTTGTTTCTCCAATGCATGGTAGCCTTGTCATTATGGAAGGTAGTTCTATGTTGAGATTTTGTTACTCCAATGGTTGGTAGCCTTGTTATTATAGAAGTTAGTTCATTGTTGACATTTTGTTACTATAATGGATAGTAGACTTGTCATTATGGAAGGTAGTTCATTGATGAGATTTTGTTTCTCCAATGGATCGTAGCGGTTTCATTACCAAAAGTAGTTCGTTGCTGAGATTTTGTTACTCTAATTGATGGCAGCCTTATTATTATGGAAGTTAGTTCATTGTTGACATTTTGTTACTCCAATGGTTAGTAGCCTTGTCATTATGGAAGGTAGTTCGTTGTTGAGATTTTGTTACTCCAATGGATGGTAGACTTGTCATTATGGAAGGTTGTTAATTGTTGAGATTTTGTTTCTCCAATGGATCGTAGCCGTTTCATTACCAAAAGTAGTTCATTGTTGAGATTTTGTTACTCTAATTGATGATAGCCTTGTTATTATGGAAGGTAGTTCATTGTTGAAATTTTGTTACTCCAATGGATGGTAGCCTTGTCATTATGGAAGGTAGTTCGTTATTGATATTTTGTTACTCTAATTGATGGAATCCTTTTCATTACGGAAGGTAATTCATTGTTGAGATTTTGTTTCTCCAATGGATCGTTGTCGTTTCATTACCAAAAGTAGTTCGTTGTTGAGATTTTGTTACTCTAGTTGATGGTAGCCTTGTTATTATGGAAGGTAGTTCGTTGTTGAGATTTTGTTACTCCAATGGATGGTAGCCTTGTCATTATAGAAGGTAGTTCGTTGTTGAGATTTTGTTACTCTAATGGATGGTAGCCTTGTAATTATGGAAGGTAGTTTATTGTTGAGATTTTGTTACTCCAATGGATGGTAGCCTTGTCATTATGGAGAATAGTTCGTTGTTGAGATTTTGTTACTCCAATTGTTGGTAGCCTTGTCATTATGGAAGGTAGTTCGTTGTTGAGATTTTGTTACTCCAATGGATGGTAGACTTGTCATTATGGAAGGTATTTCATTGTTGAGATTTTGTTTCTCCAATGGATCGTAGCCGTTTCATTACCAAAAGTAGTTCGTTGTTGAGATTTTGTTACTCTAATTGATGGTAGCCTTGTTATTATGGAAGGTAGTTCATTGTTGATATTTTGTTACTACAATGGATGGTAGCCTTGTCATTATGGAAGGTAGTTCGTTATTGATATTTTGTTACTCTAATTGATGGAACCCTTTTCATTATGGAAGGTAGTTCTTTGTTGAGATTTTGTTTCTCCAATGGATCGTAGCCGTTTCATTACCAAAAGTAGTTCGTTGTTGAGATTTTGTTACTCTAATTGATGGTAGCCTTGTTATTATGGAAGGTAGTTCATTGTTGACATTTTGTTACTCCAATGGATGGTAGCCTTGTCATTATGGAAGGTAGTTCGTTATTGATATTTTGTTACTCTAATTGATGGAATCCTTTTCATTACGGAAGGTAGTTCATTATTGAGATTTTGTTTATCCAATGGATCGTAGCCGTTTCATTACCAAAAGTAGTTCGTTGTTGAGATTTTGTTACTCTAATTGATGGTAGCCTTGTTATTATGGAAGGTAGTTCATTGTTAACATTTTGTTACTCCAATGGATGGTAGCCTTGTCATTATGGAAGGTAGTTCGTTATTGATATTTTGTTACTCTAATTGATGGAATCCTTTTCATTACGGAAGGTAGTTCATTGTTGAGATTTTGTTTCTCCAATGGATCGTAGCCGTTTCATTACCAAAAGTAGTTCGTTGTTGAGATTTTGTTACTCTAATTGCTGGTAGCCTTGTTATTATGGAAGGTAGTTCATTGTTGAGATTTTGTTACTCCAATGGATGGTAGCCTTGTCATTATAGAAGGTAGTTCGTTGTTGAGGTTTTGTTACTCTAATGGATGGTAGCCTTGTAATTATGGAAGGTAGTTTATTGTTGAGATTTTGTTACTCCAATGGATGGTAGAGTTGTCATTATGCAAGGTAGTTCGTTGTTGATATTTTGATACTCCAATGGATGGTAGCCTTGTCTTTATGGATGGTAGTTTGTTGTTGAAATTTTGTTACTATAATGGATGTTATCCTCGTCATTACTGAAAGTAGTTCGTTGTTGACATTTTATTACTGTAATGGATGGTAGCCTTGTCATTATGGAAGGTAGTTCATTGTTGTCATTTTGTTACTCCAATGGATGGTAGCCTTGTATTTGTTGAAGGTAGTTCGTTGTTGATATTTTGTTACTCTAATGGATGGAATCCTTGTCATTATGGAAGGTAGTTCTTTGTTGAGATTTTATTACTCTAATTGATGGTTTCCTTGTCATTACGGAAGGTAGTTCATTGTTGAGATTTTGTTTCTCCAATGCATGGTAGCCTTGTCATTATGGAAGGTAGTTCTATGTTGAGATTTTGTTACTCCAATGGTTGGTAGCCTTGTTATTATGGAAGTTAGTTCATTGTTGACATTTTGTTAATCCAATGGATAGTAGACTTGTCATTATGGAAGGTAGTTCATTGATGAGATTTTGTTTCTCCAATGGATCGTAGCGGTTTCATTACCAAAAGTAGTTCGTTGCTGAGATTTTGTTACTCTAATTGATGGTAGCCTTATTATTATGGAAGTTAGTTCATTGTTGACATTTTGATACTCCAATGGTTAGTTGCCTTGTCATTATGGAAGGTAGTTCGTTGTTGAGATTTTGTTACTCCAATGGATGGTAGACTTGTCATTATGGAAGGTTGTTAATTGTTGAGATTTTGTTTCTCCAATGGATCGTAGCCATTTCATTACCAAAAGTAGTTCATTGTTGAGATTTTGTTATTCTAATTGATGATAGCCTTGTTATTATGGAAGGTAGTTCATTGTTGAAATTTTGTTACTCCAATGGATGGTAGCCTTGTCATTATGGAAGGTAGTTCGTTATTGATATTTTGTTACTCTAATTGATGGAATCCTTTTCATTACGGAAGGTAATTCATTGTTGAGATTTTGTTTCTCCAATGGATCGTTGCCGTTTCATTACCAAAAGTAGTTCGTTGTTGAGATTTTGTTACTCTAGTTGATGGTAGCCTTGTTATTATGGAAGGTAGTTCGTTATTGATATTTTGTTACTCTAATTGATGGAATCCTTTTCATTACGGAAGGTAATTCATTGTTGAGATTTTGTTACTCCAATGGATCGAAGTCGTTTCATTACCAAAAGTAGTTCGTTGTTGAGATTTTGTTACTCTAATTGATGGTAGCCTTGTTATTATGGAGGTAGTTCATTGTTGACATTTTGTTACTCCAATGGATGGTAGCCTTGTCATTATGGAAGGTAGTTCAATATTCATATTTTGTTACTCTAATTGATGGAATCCTTTTCATTACGGAAGGTAGTTCATTATTGAGATTTTGTTTGTCCAATGGATCGTAGCCGTTTCATTACCAAAAGTAGTTCGTTGTTGAGATTTTGTTACTCTAATTGATGGTAGCCTTGTTATTATGGAAGGTAGTTCATTGTTGACATTTTGTTACTCCAATGGATGGTAGCCTTGTCATTATGGAAGGTAGTTCGTTATTGATATTTTGTTACTCTAATTGATGGAATCCTTTTCATTACGGAAGGTAGTTCATTGTTGAGATTTTGTTTCTCCAATGGATCGTAGCCGTTTCATTACCAAAAGTAGTTCGTTGTTGAGATTTTGTTACTCTAATTGATGGTAGCCTTGTTATTATGGAAGGTAGTTCATTGTTGAGATTTTGTTACTCCAATGGATGGTAGCCTTGTCATTATAGAAGGTAGTTCGTTGTTGAGGTTTTGTTACTCTAATGGATGGTAGCCTTGTAATTATGGAAGGTAGTTTATTGTTGAGATTTTGTTACTCCAATGGATGGTAGAGTTGTCATTATGCAAGGTAGTTCGTTGTTGATATTTTGATACTCCAATGGATGGTAGCCTTGTCTTTATGGATGGTAGTTTGTTGTTGAAATTTTGTTACTATAATGGATGTTATCCTCGTCATTACTGAAAGTAGTTCGTTGTTGACATTTTATTACTGTAATGGATGGTAGCCTTGTCATTATGGAAGGTAGTTCATTGTTGTCATTTTGTTACTCCAATGGATGGTAGCCTTGTATTTGTTGAAGGTAGTTCGTTGTTGATATTTTGTTACTCTAATGGATGGAATCCTTGTCATTATGGAAGGTAGTTCTTTGTTGAGATTTTATTACTCTAATTGATGGTTTCCTTGTCATTACGGAAGGTAGTTCATTGTTGAGATTTTGTTTCTCCAATGCATGGTAGCCTTGTCATTATGGAAGGTAGTTCTATGTTGTGATTTTGTTACTCCAATGGTTGGTAGCCTTGTTATTATGGAAGTTAGTTCATTGTTGACATTTTGTTACTCCAATGGATAGTAGACTTGTCATTATGGAAGGTAGTTCATTGATGAGATTTTGTTTCTCCAATGGATCGTAGCGGTTTCATTACCAAAAGTAGTTCGTTGCTGAGATTTTGTTACTCTAATTGAAGGCAGCCTTATTATTATGGAAGTTAGTTCATTGTTGACATTTTGTTACTCCAATGGTTAGTAGCCTTGTCATTATGGAAGGTAGTTCGTTGTTGAGATTTTGTTACTCCAATGGATGGTAGACTTGTCATTATGGAAGGTTGTTAATTGTTGAGATTTTGTTTCTCCAATGGATCGTAGCCGTTTCATTACCAAAAGTAGTTCATTGTTGAGATTTTATTACTCTAATTGATGATAGCCTTGTTATTATGGAAGGTAGTTCATTGTTGAAATTTTGTTACTCCAATGGATGGTAGCCTTGTCATTATAGAAGGTAGTTCGTTGTTGAGATTTTGTTACTCTAATGGATGGTAGCCTTGTAATTATGGAAGGTAGTTTATTGTTGAGATTTTGTTACTCCAATGGATGGTAGCCTTGTCATTATGGAGAATAGTTCGTTGTTGAGATTTTGTTACTCCAATTGTTGGTAGCCTTGTCATTATGGAAGGTAGTTCGTTGTTGAGATTTTGTTACTCCAATGGATGGTAGACTTGTCATTATGGAAGGTATTTCATTGTTGAGATTTTGTTTCTCCAATGGATCGTAGCCGTTTCATTACAGAAAGTAGTTCGTTGTTGAGATTTTGTTACTCTAATTGATGGTAGCCTTGTTATTATGGAAGGTAGTTCATTGTTGACATTTTGTTACTCCAATGGATGGTAGCCTTGTCATTATGGAAGGTAGTTCGTTATTGATATTTTGTTACTCTAATTGATGGAACCCTTTTCATTATGGAAGGTATTTCTTTGTTGAGATTTTGTTTCTCCAATGGATCGTAGCCGTTTCATTACCAAAAGTAGTTCGTTGTTGAGATTTTGTTACTCTAATTGATGGTAGCCTTGTTATTATGGAAGCTAGTTCATTGTTGACATTTTGTTACTCCAATGGATGGTAGCCTTGTCATTATGGAAGGTAGTTCGTTATTGATATTTTGTTACTCTAATTGATGGAATCCTTTTCATTACGGAAGGTAGTTCATTATTGAGATTTTGTTTATCCAATGGATCGTAGCCGTTTCATTACCAAAAGTAGTTCGTTGTTGAGATTTTGTTACTCTAATTGATGGTAGCCTTGTTATTATGGAAGGTAGTTCATTGTTGACATTTTGTTACTCCAATGGATGGTAGCCTTGTCATTATGGAAGGTAGTTCGTTATTGATATTTTGTTACTCTAATTGATGGAATCCTTTTCATTACGGAAGGTAGTTCATTGTTGAGATTTTGTTTCTCCAATGGATCGTAGCCGTTTCATTACCAAAAGTAGTTCGTTGTTGAGATTTTGTTACTCTAATTGATGGTAGCCTTGTTATTATGGAAGGTAGTTCATTGTTGAGATTTTGTTACTCCAATGGATGGTAGCCTTGTCATTATAGAAGGTAGTTCGTTGTTGAGATTTTGTTACTCTAATGGATGGTAGCCTTGTAATTATGGAAGGTAGTTTATTGTTGAGATTTTGTTACTCCAATGGATGGTAGAGTTGTCATTATGCAAGGTAGTTCGTTGTTGATATTTTGATACTCCAATGGATGGTAGCCTTTTCTTTATGGATGGTAGTTTGTTGTTGAAATTTTGTTACTATAATGGATGTTATCCTCGTCATTACTGAAAGTAGTTCGTTGTTGACATTTTATTACTGTAATGGATGGTAGCCTTGTCATTATGGAAGGTAGTTCATTGTTGTCATTTTGTTACTCCAATGGATGGTAGCCTTGTATTTGTGGAAGGTAGTTCGTTGTTGATATTTTGTTACTCTAATGGATGGAATCCTTGTCATTATGGAAGGTAGTTCTTTGTTGAGATTTTATTACTCTAATTGATGGTTTCCTTGTCATTACGGAAGGTAGTTCATTGTTGAGATTTTGTTTCTCCAATGCATGGTAGCCTTGTCATTATGGAAGGTAGTTCATTGTTGACATTTTGTTACTCCAATGGATAGTAGACTTGTCATTATGGAAGGTAGTTCATTGATGAGATTTTGTTTCTCCAATGGATCGTAGCGGTTTCATTACCAAAAGTAGTTCGTTGCTGAGATTTTGTTACTCTAATTGATGGTAGCCTTATTATTATGGAAGTTAGTTCATTGTTGACATTTTGATACTCCAATGGTTAGTTGCCTTGTCATTATGGAAGGTAGTTTGTTGTTGAGATTTTGTTACTCCAATGGATGGTAGACTTGTCATTATGGAAGGTTGTTAATTGTTGAGATTTTGTTTCTCCAATGGATCGTAGCCGTTTCATTACCAAAAGTAGTTCATTGTTGAGATTTTGTTATTCTAATTGATGATAGCCTTGTTATTATGGAAGGTAGTTCATTGTTGAAATTTTGTTACTCCAATGGATGGTAGCGTTGTCATTATGGAAGGTAGTTCGTTATTGATATTTTGTTACTCTAATTGATGGAATCCTTTTCATTACGGAAGGTAATTCATTGTTGAGATTTTGTTTCTCCAATGGATCGTTGCCGTTTCATTACCAAAAGTAGTTCGTTGTTGTGATTTTGTTATCTAATTAATGGTAGCCTTGTTATTATGGAAGGTAGTTCATTGTTGAGATTTTGTTACTTCAATGGATGGTAGCCTTGTCATTATGGAAGGTAGTTCGTTATTGATATTTTGTTACTCTAATTGATGAAATCCTTTTCATTACGGAAGGTAGTTCATTATTGAGATTTTGTTTCTCCAATGGATCATAGCCGTTTCATTACCAAAAGTAGTTCGTTGTTGAGATTTTGTTACTCTAGTTGATGGTAGCCTTGTTATTGTGGAAGGTAGTTCATTGTTGAGATTTTGATACTCCAATGGATCGTAGCCTTGTCATTATGGAAGGTAGTTCGTTATTGATATTTTGTTACTCTAATTGATGGAATCCTATTCATTAAGGAAGGTAGTTCATTGTTGAGATTTTGTTACTCCAATGGATGGTAGACTTGTCATTATGCAAGGTAGTTCGTTGTTGATATTTTGTTACTCCAATGGATGGTAGCCTTGTCTTTATGGATGGTAGTTTGTTGTTGAGATTTTGTTACTATAATGGATGTTATCCTCGTTATTAATGAAAGTAGTTCGTTGTTGAGATTTTGTTACTCTAATGGATGGTAGCCTTGTCATTATGGAAGGTAGTTCATTATTGTCATTTTGTTACTCCAATTGATGGTAGCCTTTTCATTATGGAAGGTAGTTCGTTATTGATATTTTGTTACTCTAATTGATGGAATACTTTTCATTACGGAAGGTAGTTCATTGTTGAGATTTTGTTTCTCCAATGGATCATAGCCGTTTCATTACCAAAAGTAGTTCGTTGTTGAGATTTTGTTACTCTAGTTAATGGTAGCCTTGTTATTATGGAAGGTAGTTCATTGTTGAGATTTTGTTACTCCAATGGATGGTAGCCTTGTCATTATAGAAGGTAGTTCGTTGTTGAGATTTTGTTACTCTAATGGATGGTAGCCTTGTCTTTATGGATGGTAGTTTGTTGTTGAGATTTTGTTACTATAATGGATGTTATCCTCGTCATTACTGAAAGTAGTTCGTTGTTGAGATTTTATTACTCTAATGGATGGTAGCCTTGTCATTATGGAAGGTAGTTCATTGTTGTCATTTTGTTACTCCAATGGATGGTAGCCTTGTATTTGTGTAAGGTAGTTCGTTGTTGATATTTTGTTACTCTAATGGATGGAATCCTTGTCATTATGGAAGGTAGTTCTTTGTTGAGATTTTATTACTCTAATTGATGGTTTCCTTGTCATTACGGAAGGTAGTTCATTGTTGAGATTTTGTTTCTCCAATGGATGGTAGCCTTGTCATTATGGAAGGTAGTTCTATGTTGAGATTTTGTTACTCCAATGGTTGGTAGCCTTGTCATTATGGAAGGTAGTTCATTGTTGACATTTTGTTACTCCAATGGATGGTAGACTTGTCATTATGGAAGGTAGTTCATTATTGAGTTTTTGTTTCTCCAATGGATCGTAGCCATTTCATTACCAAAAGCAGTTCGTTGTTGAGATTTTGTTACTCTAATTGATGGTAGCCTTGTTATTATGGAAGGTAGTTCATTGTTGAGATTTTGTTACTCCAATGGATGGTAGCCTTGTCATTATGGAAGGTAGTTCGTTATTATATTTTGTTACTCTAATTGATGGAATCCTTTTCATTACGGAAGGTAGTTCACTGTTGAGATTTTGTTTCTCCAATGGATCATAGCCGTTTCATTACCAAAAGTAGTTCGTTGTTGAGATTTTGTTACTCTAGTTGATGGTAGCCTTGTTATTATGGAAGGTAGTTCATTGTTGAGATTTTGTTACTCCAATGGATGGGAGCCTTGTCATTATAGAAGGTAGTTCGTTGTTGAGATTTTGTTACTCTTATGGATGGTAGCCTTGTAATTATGGAAGGTAGTTTATTGTTGAGATTTTGTTACTCCAATGGATGGTAGCCTTGTTATTATGGAGAATAGTTCGTTGTTGAGATTTTGTTACTCCAATTGTTGGTAGCCTTGTCATTATGGAAGGTAGTTCGTTGTTGAGATTTTGTTACTCCAATGGACGGTAGACTTGTCATTATGGAAGGTAGTTCATTGTTGAGATTTTGTTTCTCCAATGGATCGTAGCCGTTTCATTACCAAAAGTAGTTCATTGTTGAGATTTTGTTATTCTAATTGATGATAGCCTTGTTATTATGGAAGGTAGTTCATTGTTGAAATTTTGTTACTCCAATGGATGGTAGCGTTGTCATTATGGAAGGTAGTTCGTTATTGATATTTTGTTACTCTAATTGATGGAATCCTTTTCATTACGGAAGGTAATTCATTGTTGAGATTTTGTTTCTCCAATGGATCGTTGCCGTTTCATTACCAAAAGTAGTTCGTTGTTGAGATTTTGTTACTCTAATTTATGGTAGCCTTATTATTATGGAAGGTAGTTCGTTGTTGACATTTGGTTACTCCAATGGGTGGTAGCCTTGTCATTATGGAAGGTAGTTCGTTATTCATATTTTGTTACTCTAATTGATGGAATCCTTTTCATTACGGAAGGTAGTTCATTGTTGAGATTTTGTTTCTCCAATGGATCATAGCCGTTTCATTACCAAAAGTAGTTCGTTGTTGTGATTTTGTTATCTAATTAATGGTAGCCTTGTTATTATGGAAGGTAGTTCATTGTTGAGATTTTGTTACTCCAATGGATGGTAGCCTTGTCATTATGGAAGGTAGTTCGTTATTGATATTTTGTTACTCTAATTGATGGAATCCTTTTCATTACGGAAGGTAGTTCATTATTGAGATTTTGTTTCTCCAATGGATCATAGCCGTTTCATTACCAAAAGTAGTTCGTTGTTGAGATTTTGTTACTCTAGTTGATGGTAGCCTTGTTATTATGGAAGGTAGTTCATTGTTGAGATTTTGATACTCCAATGGATCGTAGCCTTGTCATTATGGAAGGTAGTTCGTTATTGATATTTTGTTACTCTAATTGATGGAATCCTATTCATTAAGGAAGGTAGTTCATTGTTGAGATTTTGTTACTCCAATGGATGGTAGACTTGTCATTATGCAAGGTAGTTCGTTGTTGATATTTTGTTACTCTAATGGATGGTAGCCTTGTCTTTATGGATGGTAGTTTGTTGTTGAGATTTTGTTACTATAATGGATGTTATCCTCGTTATTAATGAAAGTAGTTCGTTGTTGAGATTTTGTTACTCTAATGGATGGTAGCCTTGTCATTATGGAAGGTAGTTCATTATTGTCATTTTGTTACTCCAATTGATGGTAGCCTTTTCATTATGGAAGGTAGTTCGTTATTGATATTTTGTTACTCTAATTGATGGAATACTTTTCATTACGGAAGGTAGTTCATTGTTGAGATTTTGTTTCTCCAATGGATCATAGCCGTTTCATTACCAAAAGTAGTTCGTTGTAGAGATTTTGTTACTCTAGTTAATGGTAGCCTTGTTATTATGGAAGGTAGTTCATTGTTGAGATTTTGTTACTCCAATGGATGGTAGCCTTGTCATTATAGAAGGTAGTTCGTTGTTGAGATTTTGTTACTCTAATGGATGGTAGCCTTGTCTTTATGGATGGTAGTTTGTTGTTGAGATTTTGTTACTATAATGGATGTTATCCTCGTCATTACTGAAAGTAGTTCGTTGTTGAGATTTTATTACTCTAATGGATGGTAGCCTTGTCATTATGGAAGGTAGTTCATTGTTGTCATTTTGTTACTCCAATGGATGGTAGACTTGTCATTATGGAAGGTAGTTCATTATTGAGTTTTTGTTTCTCCAATGGATCGTAGCCATTTCATTACCAAAAGCAGTTCGTTGTTGAGATTTTGTTACTCTAATTGATGGTAGCCTTGTTATTATGGAAGGTAGTTCATTGTTGAGATTTTGTTACTCCAATGGATGGTAGCCTTGTCATTATGGAAGGTAGTTCGTTATTGATATTTTGTTACTCTAATTGATGGAATCCTTTTCATTACGGAAGGTAGTTCACTGTTGAGATTTTGTTTCTCCAATGGATCATAGCCGTTTCATTACCAAAAGTAGTTCGTTGTTGAGATTTTGTTACTCTAGTTGATGGTAGCCTTGTTATTATGGAAGGTAGTTCATTGTTGAGATTTTGTTACTCCAATGGATGGGAGCCTTGTCATTATAGAAGGTAGTTCGTTGTTGAGATTTTGTTACTCTAATGGATGGTAGCCTTGTAATTATGGAAGGTAGTTTATTGTTGAGATTTTGTTACTCCAATGGATGGTAGCCTTGTTATTAAGGAGAATAGTTCGTTGTTGAGATTTTGTTACTCCAATTGTTGGTAGCCTTGTCATTATGGAAGGTAGTTCGTTGTTGAGATTTTGTTACTCCAATGGACGGTAGACTTGTCATTATGGAAGGTAGTTCATTGTTGAGATTTTGTTTCTCCAATGGATCGTAGCCGTTTCATTACCAAAAGTAGTTCATTGTTGAGATTTTGTTATTCTAATTGATGATAGCCTTGTTATTATGGAAGGTAGTTCATTGTTGAAATTTTGTTACTCCAATGGATGGTAGCGTTGTCATTATGGAAGGTAGTTCGTTATTGATATTTTGTTACTCTAATTGATGGAATCCTTTTCATTACGGAAGGTAATTCATTGTTGAGATTTTGTTTCTCCAATGGATCGTTGCCGTTTCATTACCAAAAGTAGTTCGTTGTTGAGATTTTGTTACTCTAATTTATGGTAGCCTTATTATTATGGAAGGTAGTTCCTTGTTGACATTTGGTTACTCCAATGGGTGGTAGCCTTGTCATTATGGAAGGTAGTTCGTTATTCATATTTTGTTACTCTAATTGATGGAATCCTTTTCATTACGGAAGGTAGTTCATTGTTGAGATTTTGTTTCTCCAATGGATCATAGCCGTTTCATTACCAAAAGTAGTTCGTTGTTGTGATTTTGTTATCTAATTAATGGTAGCCTTGTTATTATGGAAGGTAGTTCATTGTTGAGATTTTGTTACTCCAATGGATGGTAGCCTTGTCATTATGGAAGGTAGTTCGTTATTGATATTTTGTTACTCTAATTGATGGAATCCTTTTCATTACGGAAGGTAGTTCATTATTGAGATTTTGTTTCTCCAATGGATCATAGCCGTTTCATTACCAAAAGTAGTTCGTTGTTGAGATTTTGTTACTCTAGTTGATGGTAGCCTTGTTATTATGGAAGGTAGTTCATTGTTGAGATTTTGATACTCCAATGGATCGTAGCCTTGTCATTATGGAAGGTAGTTCGTTATTGATATTTTGTTACTCTAATTGATGGAATCCTATTCATTAAGGAAGGTAGTTCATTGTTGAGATTTTGTTACTCCAATGGATGGTAGACTTGTCATTATGCAAGGTAGTTCGTTGTTGATATTTTGTTACTCCAATGGATGGTAGCCTTGTCTTTATGGATGGTAGTTTGTTGTTGAGATTTTGTTACTATAATGGATGTTATCCTCGTTATTAATGAAAGTAGTTCGTTGTTGAGATTTTGTTACTCTAATGGATGGTAGCCTTGTCATTATGGAAGGTAGTTCATTGTTGTCATTTTGTTACTCCAATTGATGGTAGCCTTGTCATTATGGAAGGTAGTTCGTTATTGATATTTTGTTACTCTAATTGATGGAATACTTTTCATTACGGAAGGTAGTTCATTGTTGAGATTTTGTTTCTCCAATGGATCATAGCCGTTTCATTACCAAAAGTAGTTCGTTGTTGAGATTTTGTTACTCTAGTTAATGGTAGCCTTGTTATTATGGAAGGTAGTTCATTGTTGAGATTTTGTTACTCCAATGGATGGTAGCCTTGTCATTATAGAAGGTAGTTCGTTGTTGAGATTTTGTTACTCTAATGGATGGTAGCCTTGTCTTTATGGATGGTAGTTTGTTGTTGAGATTTTGTTACTATAATGGATGTTATCCTCGTCATTACTGAAAGTAGTTCGTTGTTGAGATTTTATTACTCTAATGGATGGTAGCCTTGTCATTGTGGAAGGTAGTTCATTGTTGTCATTTTGTTACTTCAATGGATGGTAGCCTTGTATTTGTGGAAGGTAGTTCGTTGTTGATATTTTGTTACTCTAATGGATGGAATCCTTGTCATTATGGAAGGTAGTTCTTTGTTGAGATTTTATTACTCTAATTGATGGTTTCCTTGTCATTACGGAAGGTAGTTCATTGTTGAGATTTTGTTTCTCCAATGGATTGTAGCCTTGTCATTATGGAAGGTAGTACTATGTTGAGATTTTGTTACTCCAATGGTTGGTAGCCTTGTCATTATGGAAGGTAGTTCATTGTTGACATTTTGTTACTCCAATGGATGGTAGACTTGTCATTATGGAAGGTAGTTCATTATTGAGATTTTGTTTCTCCAATGGATCGTAGCCATTTCATTACCAAAAGTAGTTCGTTGTTGAGATTTTGTTACTCTAATTGATGGTAGCCTTGTTATTATGGAAGGTAGTTCATTGTTGAGATTTTGTTACTCCAATGGATGGTAGCCTTGTCATTATGGAAGGTAGTTCGTTATTGATATTTTGTTACTCTAATTGATGGAATCCTTTTCATTACGGAAGGTAGTTCACTGTTGAGATTTTGTTTCTCCAATGGATCATAGCCGTTTCATTACCAAAAGTAGTTCGTTGTTGAGATTTTGTTAATCTAGTTGATGGTAGCCTTGTTATTATGGAAGGTAGTTCATTGTTGAGATTTTGTTACTCCAATGGATGGTAGCCTTGTCATTATAGAAGGTAGTTCGTTGTTGAGATTTTGTTACTCTAATGGATGGTAGCCTTGTAATTATGGAAGGTAGTTTATTGTTGAGATTTTGTTACTCCAATGGATGGTAGCCTTGTTATTATGGAGAATAGTTCGTTGTTGAGATTTTGTTACTCCAATTGTTGGTAGCCTTGTCATTATGGAAGGTAGTTCGTTGTTGAGATTTTGTTACTCCAATGGACGGTAGACTTGTCATTATGGAAGGTAGTTCGTTGTTGAGATTTTGTTTCTCCAATGGATCGTAGCCGTTTCATTATTAAAAGTAGTTCGTTGTTGAGATTTTGTTACTCTAATTGATGGTAGCCTTGTTATTATGGAAGGTAGTTCATTGTTGACATTTTGTTACTCCAATGGATGGTAGCCTTGTCATTATGGAAGGTAGTTCGTTATTGATATTTTGTTACTCTAATTGATGGAACCCTTTTCATTACGGAAGGTAGTTCATTGTTGAGATTTTGTTTCTCCAATGGATCGTAGCCGTTTCATTACCAAAAGTAGTTCGTTGTTGAGATTTTGTTACTCTAATTGTTGGTAGCCTTGTTATTATGGAAGGTAGTTCATTGTTGACATTTTGTTACTCCAATGGATGGTAGCCTTGTCATTATGGAAGGTAGTTCGTTATTGATGTTTTGTTACTCTAATTGATGGAATCCTTTTCATTACGGAAGGTAGTTCATTATTGAGATTTTGTTTGTCCAATGGATCGTAGCCGTTTCATTACCAAAAGTAGTTCGTTGTTGACATTTTGTTACTCTAATTGATGGTAGTCTTGTTATTATGGAAGGTAGTTCATTGTTGACATTTTGTTACTCCAATGGATGGTAGCCTTGTCATTATGGAAGGTAGTTCGTTATTGATATTTTGTTACTTTAATTGATGGAATCCTTTTCATTACGGAAGGTAGTTCATTGTTGAGATTTTGTTTCTCCAATGGATCGTAGCCGTTTCATTACCAAAAGTAGTTCGTTGTTGAGATTTTGTTACTCTAATTGATGGTAGCCTTGTTATTATGGAAGGTAGTTCATTGTTGAGATTTTGTTACTCCAATGGATGGTATCCTTGTCATTATAGAAGGTAGTTCATTGTTGAGATTTTGTTACTCTAATGGATGATAGCCTTGTAATTATGGAAGGTAGTTTATTGTTAAGATTTTGTTACTCCAATGGATGGTAGACTTGTCTTTATGGATGGTAGTTTGTTGTTGAGA
The DNA here is from genome assembly GCA_948472305.1 of Vicia faba. Taxonomy (NCBI): domain Eukaryota; kingdom Viridiplantae; phylum Streptophyta; class Magnoliopsida; order Fabales; family Fabaceae; genus Vicia; species Vicia faba. The sequence goes on from OX451739.1 coordinate 562,819,940, forward strand.
TTTTGTTACTATAATGGATGTTATCCTCGTCATTACAGAAAGTAGTTCGTTGTTGAGATTTTATTACTCTAATGGATGGTAGCCTTGTCATTATGGAAGGTAGTTCATTGTTGTCATTTTGTTACTCCAATGGATGGTAGCCTTGTATTTGTGGAAGGTAGTTCGTTGACGATATTTTATTACTCTAATGGATGGAATCCTTGTCATTATGCAAGGTAGTTCTTTTTTGAGATTTTATTACTCTAATTGATGGTTTCCTTGTCATTACGGAAGGTAGTTCATTGTTGAGATTTTGTTTCTCCAATGGATTGTAGCCTTGTCATTATGGAAGGTAGTACTATGTTGAGATTTTGTTACTCCAATGGTTGGTAGCCTTGTCATTATGGAAGGTAGTTCGTTGTTGACATTTTGTTACTCCAATGGATGGTAGACTTGTCATTATGGAAGGTAGTTCATTATTGAGATTTTGTTTCTCCAATGGATCGTAGCCATTTCATTACCAAAAGTAGTTCGTTGTTGAGATTTTGTTACTCTAATTGATGGTAGCCTTGTTATTATGGAAGGTAGTTCATTGTTGAGATTTTGTTACTCCAATGGATGGTAGCCTTGTCATTATGGAAGGTAGTTCGTTATTGATATTTTGTTACTCTAATTGATGGAATCCTTTTCATTACGGAAGGTAGTTCACTGTTGAGATTTTGTTTCTCCAATGGATCATAGCCGTTTCATTACCAAAAGTAGTTCGTTGTTGAGATTTTGTTAATCTAGTTGATGGTAGCCTTGTTATTATGGAAGGTAGTTCATTGTTGAGATTTTGTTACTCCAATGGATGGTAGCCTTGTCATTATAGAAGGTAGTTCGTTGTTGAGATTTTGTTACTCTAATGGATGGTAGCCTTGTAATTATGGAAGGTAGTTTATTGTTGAGATTTTGTTACTCCAATGGATGGTAGCCTTGTTATTATGGAGAATAGTTCGTTGTTGAGATTTTGTTACTCCAATTGTTGGTAGCCTTGTCATTATGGAAGGTAGTTCGTTGTTGAGATTTTGTTACTCCAATGGACGGTAGACTTGTCATTATGGAAGGTAGTTCGTTGTTGAGATTTTGTTTCTCCAATGGATCGTAGCCGTTTCATTATTAAAAGTAGTTCGTTGTTGAGATTTTGTTACTCTAATTGATGGTAGCCTTGTTATTATGGAAGGTAGTTCATTGTTGACATTTTGTTACTCCAATGGATGGTAGCCTTGTCATTATGGAAGGTAGTTCGTTATTGATATTTTGTTACTCTAATTGATGGAACCCTTTTCATTACGGAAGGTAGTTCATTGTTGAGATTTTGTTTCTCCAATGGATCGTAGCCGTTTCATTACCAAAAGTAGTTCGTTGTTGAGATTTTGTTACTCTAATTGTTGGTAGCCTTGTTATTATGGAAGGTAGTTCATTGTTGACATTTTGTTACTCCAATGGATGGTAGCCTTGTCATTATGGAAGGTAGTTCGTTATTGATGTTTTGTTACTCTAATTGATGGAATCCTTTTCATTACGGAAGGTAGTTCATTATTGAGATTTTGTTTGTCCAATGGATCGTAGCCGTTTCATTACCAAAAGTAGTTCGTTGTTGACATTTTGTTACTCTAATTGATGGTAGTCTTGTTATTATGGAAGGTAGTTCATTGTTGACATTTTGTTACTCCAATGGATGGTAGCCTTGTCATTATGGAAGGTAGTTCGTTATTGATATTTTGTTACTTTAATTGATGGAATCCTTTTCATTACGGAAGGTAGTTCATTGTTGAGATTTTGTTTCTCCAATGGATCGTAGCCGTTTCATTACCAAAAGTAGTTCGTTGTTGAGATTTTGTTACTCTAATTGATGGTAGCCTTGTTATTATGGAAGGTAGTTCATTGTTGAGATTTTGTTACTCCAATGGATGGTATCCTTGTCATTATAGAAGGTAGTTCATTGTTGAGATTTTGTTACTCTAATGGATGATAGCCTTGTAATTATGGAAGGTAGTTTATTGTTAAGATTTTGTTACTCCAATGGATGGTAGACTTGTCTTTATGGATGGTAGTTTGTTGTTGAGATTTTGTTACTATAATGGATGTTATCCTCGTCATTACAGAAAGTAGTTCGTTGTTGAGATTTTATTACTCTAATGGATGGTAGCCTTGTCATTATGGAAGGTAGTTCATTGTTGTCATTTTGTTACTCCAATGGATGGTAGCCTTGTATTTGTGGAAGGTAGTTCGTTGATGATATTTTATTACTCTAATGGATGGAATCCTTGTCATTATGCAAGGTAGTTCTTTTTTGAGATTTTATTACTCTAATTGATGGTTTCCTTGTCATTACGGAAGGTAGTTCATTGTTGAGATTTTGTTTCTCCAATGGATGGTTGCCTTGTCATTATGGAAGGTAGTTCTATGTTGAGATTTTGTTACTCCAATGGTTGGTAGCCTTGTCATTATGGAAGGTAGTTCATTGTTGACATTTTGTTACTCCAATGGATGGTAGACTTGTCATTATGGAAGGTAGTTCATTGTTGAGATTTTGTTTCTCCAATGGATCGTAGCCATTTCATTACCAAAAGTAGTTCGTTGTTGAGATTTTGTTACTCTAATTGATGGTAGCCTTGTTATTATGGAAGGTAGTTCATTGTTGAGATTTTGTTACTCCAATGGATGGTAGCCTTGTCATTATAGAAGGTAGTTCGTTGTTGTGATTTTGTTACTCTAATGGATGGTAGCCTTGTAATTATGGAAGGTAGTTTATTGTTGAGATTTTGTTACTCCAATGGATGGTATCCTTGTCATTATGGAGAATAGTTCGTTGTTGAGATTTTGTTACTCCAATTGTTGGTAGCCTTGTCATTATGGAAGGTAGTTCATTGTTGAGATTTTGTTACTCCAATGGATGGTAGACTTGTCATTATGCAAGGTAGCTCGTTGTTGATATTTTGTTACTCCAATGGATGGTAGCCTTGTCTTTATGGATGGTAGTTTGTTGTTGAGATTTTGTTACTATAATGGATGTTATCCTCGTTATTAATGAAAGTAGTTCGTTGTTGAGATTTTGTTACTCTAATGGATGGTAGCCTTGTCATTATGGAAGGTAGTTCATTGTTGTCATTTTGTTACTCCAATTGATGGTAGCCTTGTCATTATGGAAGGTAGTTCGTTATTGATATTTTGTTACTCTAATTGATGGAATCCTTTTCATTACGGAAGGTAGTTCACTGTTGAGATTTTGTTTCTCCAATGGATCATAGCCGTTTCATTACCAAAAGTAGTTCGTTGTTGAGATTTTGTTACTCTAGTTGATGGTAGCCTTGTTATTATGGAAGGTAGTTCATTGTTGAGATTTTGTTACTCCAATGGATGGTAGCCTTGTCATTATAGAAGGTAGTTCATTGTTGAGATTTTGTTACTCTATTGGATGGTAGCCTTGTAATTATGGAAGGTAGTTTATTGTTGAGATTTTGTTACTCCAATGGATGGTAGAGTTGTCATTATGCAAGGTAGTTCGTTGTTGATATTTTGTTACTCCAATGGATGGTAGCCTTGTCTTTATGGATGGTAGTTTGTTGTTGAGATTTTGTTACTATAATGGATGTTATCCTCGTCATTACTGAAAGTAGTTAGTTGTTGAGATTTTATTACTCTAATGGATGGTATCCTTGTCATTATGGAAGGTAGTTCATTGTTGTCATTTTGTTACTCCAATGGATGGTAGCCTTGTATTTGTGGAAGGTAGTTCGTTGTTGATATTTTGTTACTCTAATGGATGGAATCCTTGTCATTATGGAAGGTAGTTCTTTGTTGAGATTTTATTACTCTAATTGATGGTTTCCTTGTCATTACGGAAGGTAGTTCATTGTTGAGATTTTGTTTCTCCAATGGATGGTAGCCTTGTCATTATGGAAGGTAGTTCTATGTTGAGATTTTGTTACTCCAATGGTTGGTAGCCTTGTCATTATGGAAGGTAGTTCATTGTTGACATTTTGTTACTCCAATGGATGGTAGACTTGTCATTATGGAAGGTAGTTCATTATTGAGATTTTGTTTCTCCAATGGATCGTAGCCATTTCATTACCAAAAGTAGTTCGTTGTTGAGATTTTGTTACTCTAATTGATGGTAGCCTTGTTATTATGGAAGGTAGTTCATTGGTGAGATTTTGTTACTCCAATGGATGGTAGCCTTGTCATTATGGAAGGTAGTTCGTTATTGATATTTTGTTACTCTAATTGATGGAATCCTTTTCATTACGGAAGGTAGTTCACTGTTGAGATTTTGTTTCTCCAATGGATCATAGCCGTTTCATTACCAAAAGTAGTTCGTTGTTGAGATTTTGTTACTCTAGTTTATGGTAGCCTTGTTATTATGGAAGGTAGTTCATTGTTGAGATTTTGTTACTCCAATGGATGGTAGCCTTGTCATTATAGAAGGTAGTTCGTTGTTGAGATTTTGTTACTCTAATGGATGGTAGCCTTGTAATTATGGAAGGTAGTTTATTGTTGAGATTTTGTTACTCCAATGGATGGAAGCCTTGTCATTATGGAGAATAGTTCGTTGTTGAGATTTTGTTACTCCAATTGTTGGTAGCCTTGTCATTATGGAAGGTAGTTCGTTGTTGAGATTTTGTTACTCCAATGGATGGTAGACTTGTCATTATGGAAGGTCGTTCATTGTTGAGATTTTGTTTCTCCAATGGATCGTAGCCGTTTCATTACCAAAAGTAGTTCGTTGTTGAGATTTTGTTACTCTAATTGATGGTAGCCTTGTTATTATGGAAGGTAGTTCATTGTTGACATTTTGTTACTCCAATGGATGGTAGCCTTGTCATTATGGAAGGTAGTTCGTTATTGATATTTTGTTACTCTAATTGATGGAACCCTTTTCATTACGGAAGGTAGTTCTTTGTTGAGATTTTGTTTCTCCAATGGATCGTAGCCGTTTCATTACCAAAAGTAGTTCGTTGTTGAGATTTTGTTACTCTAATTGTTGGTAGCCTTGTTATTATGGCAGGTAGTTCATTGTTGACATTTTGTTACTCCAATGGATGGTAGCCTTGTCATTATGGAAGGTAGTTCGTTATTGATATTTTGTTACTCTAATTGATGGAACCCTTTTCATTACGGAAGGTAGTTCTTTGTTGAGATTTTTTTTCTCCAATGGATCGTAGCCGTTTCATTACCAAAAGTAGTTCGTTGTTGAGATTTTGTTACTCTAATTGTTGGTAGCCTTGTTATTATGGAAGGTAGTTCATTGTTGACATTTTGTTACTCCAATGGATGGTAGCCTTGTCATTATGGAAGGTAGTTCGTTATTGATATTTTGTTACTCTAATTGATGGAATCCTTTTCATTACGGAAGGTAGTTCATTATTGAGATTTTGTTTGTCCAATGGATCGTAGCCGTTTCATTACCAAAAGTAGTTCGTTGTTGAGATTTTGTTACTCTAATTGATGGTAGCCTTGTTATTATGGAAGGTAGTTCATTGTTTACATTTTGTTACTCCAATGGATGGTAGCCTTGTCATTATGGAAGGTAGTTCGTTATTGATATTTTGTTACTTTAATTGATGGAATCCTTTTCATTACGGAAGGTAGTAAATTGTTGAGATTTTGTTTCTCCAATGGATCGTAGCCGTTTCATTACCAAAAGTAGTTCGTTGTTGAGATTTTGTTACTCTAATTGATGGTAGCCTTGTTATTATGGAAGGTAGTTCATTGTTGAGATTTTGTTACTCCAATGGATGGTAGCCTTGTCATTATAGAAGGTAGTTCGTTGTTGACATTTTGTTAATCCAATGGATGCTAGACTTTTCATTATGGAAGGTAGTTCATTATTGAGATTTTGTTTCTCCAATGGATCGTAGCCATTTCATTACCAAAAGTAGTTCGTTGTTGAGATTTTGTTACTCTAATTGATGGTAGCCTTGTTATTATGGAAGGTAGTTCATTGTTGAGATTTTGTTACTCCAATGGATGGTAGCCTTGTCATTATAGAAGGTAGTTCGTTGTTGAGATTTTGTTACTCTAATGGATGGTAGCCTTGTAATTATGGAAGGTAGTTTATTGTTGAGACTTTGTTACTCCAATGGATGGTAGCCTTGTCATTATGGAGAATAGTTCGTTGTTGAGATTTTGTTACTCCAATTGTTGGTAGCCTTGTCGTTATGGAAGGTAGTTCGTTGTTGAGATTTTGTTACTCCAATGGATGGTAGACTTGTCATTATGGAAGGTAGTTCATTTTTGAGATTTTGTTTCTCCAATGGATCGTAGCCGTTTCATTACCAAAAGTAGTTCGTTGTTGAGATTTTGTTACTCTAATTGATGGTAGCCTTGTTATTATGGAAGGTAGTTCATTGTTGACATTTTGTTACTCTAATGGATGGTAGCCTTGTCATTATGGAAGGTAGTTCGTTATTGATATTTTGTTACTCTAATTGATGGAACCCTTTTCATTATGGAAGGTAATTCATTGTTGAGATTTTGTTTCTCCAATGGATCGTAGCCATTTCATTACCAAAAGTAGTTCGTTGTTGAGATTATGTTACTCTAATTGATGGTAGCCTTGTTATTATGGAAGGTAGTTCATTGTTGACATTTTGTTACTCCAATGGATGGTAGCCTTGTCATTATAGAAGGTAGTTCGTTGTTGTGATTTTGTTACTCTAATGGATGGTAGCCTTGTAATTATGGAAGGTAGTTTATTGTTGAGATTTTGTTACTCCAATGGATGGTATCCTTGTCATTATGGAGAATAGTTCGTTGTTGAGATTTTGTTACTCCAATTGTTGGTAGCCTTGTCATTATGGAAGGTAGTTCATTGTTGAGATTTTTTTACTCCAATGGATGGTAGACTTGTCATTATGCAAGGTAGCTCGTTGTTGATATTTTGTTACTCCAATGGATGGTAGCCTTGTCTTTATGGATGGTAGTTTGTTGTTGAGATTTTGTTACTATAATGGATGTTATCCTCGTTATTAATGAAAGTAGTTCGTTGTTGAGATTTTGTTACTCTAATGGATGGTAGCCTTGTCATTATGGAAGGTAGTTCATTGTTGTCATTTTGTTACTCCAATTGATGGTAGCCTTGTCATTATGGAAGGTAGTTCGTTATTGATATTTTGTTACTCTAATTGATGGAATCCTTTTCATTACGGAAGGTAGCTCACTGTTGAGATTTTGTTTCTCCAATGGATCATAGCCGTTTCATTACCAAAAGTAGTTCGTTGTTGAGATTTTGTTACTCTAGTTGATGGTAGCCTTGTTATTATGGAAGGTAGTTCATTGTTGAGATTTTGTTACTCCAATGGATGGTAGCCTTGTCATTATAGAAGGTAGTTCATTGTTGAGATTTTGTTACTCTATTGGATGGTAGCCTTGTAATTATGGAAGGTAGTTTATTGTTGAGATTTTGTTACTCCAATGGATGGTAGAGTTGTCATTATGCAAGGTAGTTCGTTGTTGATATTTTGTTACTCCAATGGATGGTAGCCTTGTCTTTATGGATGGTAGTTTGTTGTTGAGATTTTGTTACTATAATGGATGTTATCCTCGTCATTACTGAAAGTAGTTAGTTGTTGAGATTTTATTACTCTAATGGATGGTATCCTTGTCATTATGGAAGGTAGTTCATTGTTGTCATTTTGTTACTCCAATGGATGGTAGCCTTGTATTTGTGGAAGGTAGTTCGTTGTTGATATTTTGTTACTCTAATGGATGGAATCCTTGTCATTATGGAAGGTAGTTCTTTGTTGAGATTTTATTACTCTAATTGATGGTTTCCTTGTCATTACGGAAGGTAGTTCATTGTTGAGATTTTGTTTCTCCAATGGATGGTAGCCTTGTCATTATGGAAGGTAGTTCTATGTTGAGATTTTGTTACTCCAATGGTTGGTAGCCTTGTCATTATGGAAGGTAGTTCATTGTTGACATTTTGTTACTCCAATGGATGGTAGACTTGTCATTATGGAAGGTAGTTCATTATTGAGATTTTGTTTCTCCAATGGATCGTAGCCATTTCATTACCAAAAGTAGTTCGTTGTTGAGATTTTGTTACTCTAATTGATGGTAGCCTTGTTATTATGGAAGGTAGTTCATTGGTGAGATTTTGTTACTCCAATGGATGGTAGCCTTGTCATTATGGAAGGTAGTTCGTTATTGATATTTTGTTACTCTAATTGATGGAATCCTTTTCATTATGGAAGGTAGTTCACTGTTGAGATTTTGTTTCTCCAATGGATCATAGCCGTTTCATTACCAAAAGTAGTTCGTTGTTGAGATTTTGTTACTCTAGTTGATGGTAGCCTTGTTATTATGGAAGGTAGTTCATTGTTGAGATTTTGTTACTCCAATGGATGGTAGCCTTGTCATTATAGAAGTTAGTTCGTTGTTGAGATTTTGTTACTCTAATGGATGGTAGCCTTGTAATTATGGAAGGTAGTTTATTGTTGAGATTTTGTTACTCCAATGGATGGAAGCCTTGTCATTATGGAGAATAGTTCGTTGTTGAGATTTTGTTACTCCAATTGTTGGTAGCCTTGTCATTATGGAAGGTAGTTCGTTGTTGAGATTTTGTTACTCCAATGGATGGTAGACTTGTCATTATGGAAGGTCGTTCATTGTTGAGATTTTGTTTCTCCAATGGATCGTAGCCGTTTCATTACCAAAAGTAGTTCGTTGTTGAGATTTTGTTACTCTAATTGATGGTAGCCTTGTTATTATGGAAGGTAGTTCATTGTTGACATTTTGTTACTCCAATGGATGGTAGCCTTGTCATTATGGAAGGTAGTTCGTTATTGATATTTTGTTACTCTAATTGATGGAACCCTTTTCATTACGGAAGGTAGTTCTTTGTTGAGATTTTGTTTCTCCAATGGATCGTAGCCGTTTCATTACCAAAAGTAGTTCGTTGTTGAGATTTTGTTACTCTAATTGTTGGTAGCCTTGTTATTATGGCAGGTAGTTCATTGTTGACATTTTGTTACTCCAATGGATGGTAGCCTTGTCATTATGGAAGGTAGTTCGTTATTGATATTTTGTTACTCTAATTGATGGAACCCTTTTCATTACGGAAGGTAGTTCTTTGTTGAGATTTTTTTTCTCCAATGGATCGTAGCCGTTTCATTACCAAAAGTAGTTCGTTGTTGAGATTTTGTTACTCTAATTGTTGGTAGCCTTGTTATTATGGAAGGTAGTTCATTGTTGACATTTTGTTACTCCAATGGATGGTAGCCTTGTCATTATGGAAGGTAGTTCGTTATTGATATTTTGTTACTCTAATTGATGGAATCCTTTTCATTACGGAAGGTAGTTCATTATTGAGATTTTGTTTGTCCAATGGATCGTAGCCGTTTCATTACCAAAAGTAGTTCGTTGTTGAGATTTTGTTACTCTAATTGATGGTAGCCTTGTTATTATGGAAGGTAGTTCATTGTTTACATTTTGTTACTCCAATGGATGGTAGCCTTGTCATTATGGAAGGTAGTTCGGTATTGATATTTTGTTACTTTAATTGATGGAATCCTTTTCATTACGGAAGGTAGTTCATTGTTGAGATTTTGTTTCTCCAATGGATCGTAGCCGTTTCATTACCAAAAGTAGTTCGTTGTTGAGATTTTGTTACTCTAATTGATGGTAGCCTTGTTATTATGGAAGGTAGTTCATTGTTGAGATTTTGTTACTCCAATGGATGGTAGCCTTGTCATTATAGAAGGTAGTTCGTTGTTGACATTTTGTTAATCCAATGGATGCTAGACTTTTCATTATGGAAGGTAGTTCATTATTGAGATTTTGTTTCTCCAATGGATCGTAGCCATTTCATTACCAAAAGTAGTTCGTTGTTGAGATTTTGTTACTCTAATTGATGGTAGCCTTGTTATTATGGAAGGTAGTTCATTGTTGAGATTTTGTTACTCCAATGGATGGTAGCCTTGTCATTATAGAAGGTAGTTCGTTGTTGAGATTTTGTTACTCTAATGGATGGTAGCCTTGTAATTATGGAAGGTAGTTTATTGTTGAGACTTTGTTACTCCAATGGATGGTAGCCTTGTCATTATGGAGAATAGTTCGTTGTTGAGATTTTGTTACTCCAATTGTTGGTAGCCTTGTCATTATGGAAGGTAGTTCGTTGTTGAGATTTTGTTACTCCAATGGATGGTAGACTTGTCATTATGGAAGGTAGTTCATTTTTGAGATTTTGTTTCTCCAATGGATCGTAGCCGTTTCATTACCAAAAGTAGTTCGTTGTTGAGATTTTGTTACTCTAATTGATGGTAGCCTTGTTATTATGGAAGGTAGTTCATTGTTGAGATTTTGTTACTCTAATGGATGGTAGCCTTGTCATTATGGAAGGTAGTTCGTTATTGATATTTTGTTACTCTAATTGATGGAACCCTTTTCATTACGGAAGGTAGTTCTTTGTTGAGATTTTGTTTCTCCAATGGATCGTAGCCGTTTCATTACCAAAAGTAGTTCGTTGTTGAGATTTTGTTACTCTAATTGTTGGTAGCCTTGTTATTATGGAAGGTAGTTCATTGTTGACATTTTGTTACGCCAATGGATGGTAGCCTTGTCATTATGGAAGGTAGTTCGTTATTGATATTTTGTTACTCTAATTGATGGAATCCTTTTCATTACGGAAGGTAGTTCATTATTGAGATTTGGTTTGTCCAATGGATCGTAGCCGTTTCATTACCAAAAGTAGTTCGTTGTTGACATTTTGTTACTCTAATTGATGGTAGCCTTGTTATTATGGAAGGTAGTTCATTGTTGACATTTTGTTACTCCAATGGATGGTAGCCTTGTCATTATGGAAGGTAGTTCGTTATTGATATTTTGTTACTTTAATTGATGGAATCCTTTTCATTACGGAAGGTAGTTCATTGTTGAGATTTTGTTTCTCCAATGGATCGTAGCCGTTTCATTACCAAAAGTAGTTCGTTGTTAAGATTTTGTTACTCTAATTGATGGTAACCTTGTTATTATGGAAGGTAGTTCATTGTTGAGATTTTGTTACTCCAATGGATGGTAGCCTTGTCATTATATAAGGTAGTTCGTTGTTGACCTTTTGTTACTCCAATGGATGGTAGACTTGTCATTATGGAAGGTAGTTCATTATTGAGATTTTGTTTCTCCAATGGATCGTAGCCATTTCATTACCAAAAGTAGTTCGTTGTTGAGTTTTTGTTACTCTAATTGATGGTAGCCTTGTTATTATGGAAAGTAGTTCATTGTTGAGATTTTGTTACTCCAATGGATGGTAGCCTTGTCATTATAGAAGGTAGTTCGTTGTTGAGATTTTGTTACTCTAATGGATGGTAGCCTTGTAATTATGGAAGGTAGTTTATTGTTGAGATTTTGTTACTCCAATGGATGGTAGCCTTGTCATTATGGAAGGTAGTTCGTTATTGATATTTTGTTACTCTAATTGATGGAATCCTTTTCATTACGGAAGGTAGTTCACTGTTGAGATTTTGTTTCTCCAATGGATCATAGCCGTTTCATTACCAAAAGTAGTTCGTTGTTGAGATTTTGTTACTCTAGTTGATGGTAGCCTTGTTATTATGGAAGGTAGTTCATTGTTGAGATTTTGTTACTCCAATGGATGGTAGCCTTGTCATTATAGAAGGTAGTTCGTTGTTGAGATTTTGTTACTCTAATGGATGGTAGCCTTGTAATTATGGAAGGTAGTTTATTGTTGAGATTTTGTTACTCCAATGGATGGTAGCCTTGTCATTATGGAGAATAGTTCGTTGTTGAGATTTTGTTACTCCAATTGTTGGTAGCCTTGTCATTATGGAAGGTAGTTCGTTGTTGAGATTTTGTTACTCCAATGGATGGTAGACTTGTCATTATGGAAAGTAGTTCATTGTTGAGATTTTGTTTCTCCAATGGATCGTAACCGTTTCATTACCAAAAGTAGTTCGTTGTTGAGATTTTGTTACTCTAATTGATGGTAGCCTTGTTATTATGGAAGGTAGTTCATTGTTGACATTTTGTTACTCCAATGGATGGTAGCCTTGTCATTATGGAAGGTAGTTCGTTATTGATATTTTGTTACTCTAATTGATGGAACCCATTTCATTACAGAAGGTAGTTCTTTGTTGAGATTTTGTTTCTCCAATGGATCGTAGCCGTTTCATTACCAAAAGTAGTTCGTTGTTGAGATTTTGTTACTCTAATTGTTGGTAGCCTTGTTATTATGGAAGGTAGTTCATTGTTGACATTTTGTTACTCTAATGGATGGTAGCCTTGTCATTATGGAAGGTAGTTCGTTAAAGATATTTTGTTACTCTAATTAATGGAATCCTTTTCATTACAGAAGGTAGTTCATTATTGAGATTTTGTTTGTCCAATGGATCGTAGCCGTTTCATTACCAAAAGTAGTTCGTTGTTGAGATTTTGTTACTCTAATTGATGGTAGCCTTGTTATTATGGAAGGTAGTTCATTGTTGAGATTTTGTTACTCCAATGGATGGTAGCCTTGTCATTATAGAAGGTAGTTCGTTGTTGACATTTTGTTACTCCAATGGATGGTAGACTTGTCATTATGGAAGGTAGTTCATTATTGAGATTTTGTTTCTCCAATGGATCGTAGCCATTTCATTACCAAAAGTAGTTCGTTGTTGAGATTTTGTTACTCTAATTGATGGTAGCCTTGTTATTATGGAAGGTAGTTCATTGTTGAGATTTTGTTACTCCAATGGATGGTAGCCTTGTCATTATAGAAGGTAGTTCGTTGTTGAGATTTTTTTGCTCTAATGGATGGTAGCCTTGTAATTATGGAAGGTAGTTTATTGTTGAGACTTTGTTACTCCAATGGATGGTAGCCTTGTCATTATGGAAGGTAGTTCGTTGTTGAGATTTTGTTACTCCAATGGATGGTAGACTTGTCATTATAGAAGGTAGTTCATTTTTGAGATTTTGTTTCTCCAATGGATCGTAGCCATTTCATTACCAAAAGTAGTTCGTTGTTGAGTTTTTGTTACTCTAATTATTGGTAGCCTTGTTATTATGGAAAGTAGTTCATTGTTGAGATTTTGTTACTCCAATGGATGGTAGCCTTGTCATTATAGAAGGTAGTTCGTTGTTGAGATTTTGTTACTCTAATGGATGGTAGCCTTGTAATTATGGAAGGTAGTTTATTGTTGAGATTTTGTTACTCCAATGGATGGTAGCCTTGTCATTATGGAAGGTAGTTCGTTATTGATATTTTGATACTCTAATTGATGGAATCCTTTTCATTACGGAAGGTAGTTCACTGTTGAGATTTTGTTTCTCCAATGGATCATAGCCATTTCATTACCAAAAGTAGTTCGTTGTTGAGATTTTGTTACTCTAGTTGATGGTAGCCTTGTTATTATGGAAGGTAGTTCATTGTTGAGATTTTGTTACTCCAATGGATGGTAGCCTTGTCATTATAGAAGGTAGTTCGTTGTTGAGATTTTGTTACTCTAATGGATGGTAGCCTTGTAATTATGGAAGGTAGTTTATTGTTGAGATTTTGTTACTCCAATGGATGGTAGCCTTGTCATTATGGAGAATAGTTCGTTGTTGAGATTTTGTTACTCCAATTGTTGGTAGCCTTGTCATTATGGAAGGTAGTTCGTTGTTGAGATTTTGTTACTCCAATGGATGGTAGACTTGTCATTATAGAAGGTAGTTCATTTTTGAGATTTTGTTTCTCCAATGGATCGTAGCCGTTTCATTACCAAAAGTAGTTCGTTGTTGAGATTTTGTTACTCTAATTGATGGTAGCCTTGTTATTATGGAAGGTAGTTCATTGTTGACATTTTGTTACTCCAATGGATGGTAGCCTTGTCATTATGGAAGGTAGTTCGTTATTGATATTTTGTTACTCTAATTGATGGAACCCTTTTCATTACGGAAGGTAGTTCTTTGTTGAGATTTTGTTTCTCCAATGGATCGTAGCCGTTTCATTACCAAAAGTAGTTCGTTGTTGAGATTTTTTTACTCTAATTGTTGGTAGCCTTGTTATTATGGAAGGTAGTTCATTGTTGACATTTTGTTACTCCAATGGATGGTAGCCTTGTCATTATGGAAGGTAGTTCGTTATTGATATTTTGTTACTCTAATTGATGGAATCCTTTTCATTACGGAAGGTAGTTCATTATTGAGATTTTGTTTGTCCAATGGATCGTAGCCGTTTCATTACCAAAAGTAGTTCGTTGTTGACATTTTGTTACTCTAATTGATGGTAGCCTTGTTATTATGGAAGGTAGTTCATTGTTGACATTTTGTTACTCCAATGGATGGTAGCCTTGTCATTATGGAAGGTAGTTCGTTATTGATATTTTGTTACTTTAATTGATGGAATCCTTTTCATTAGGGAAGGTAGTTCATTGTTGAGATTTTGTTTCTCCAATGGATCGTAGCCGTTTCATTACCAAAAGTAGTTCGTTGTTGAGATTTTGTTACTCTAATTGATGGTAGCCTTGTTATTATGGAAGGTAGTTCATTGTTGAGATTTTGTTACTCCAATGGATGGTAGCCTTGTCATTATAGAAGGTAGTTCGTTGTTGACATTTTGTTACTCCAATGGATGGTAGACTTGTCATTATGGAAGGTAGTTCATTATTGAGATTTTGTTTCTCCAATGGATCGTAGCCATTTCATTACCAAAAGTAGTTCGTTGTTGAGATTTTGTTACTCTAATTGATGGTAGCCTTGTTATTATGGAAGGTAGTTCATTGTTGAGATTTTGTTACTCCAATGGATGGTAGCCTTGTCATTATAGAAGGTAGTTCGTTGTTGAGATTTTGTTACTCTAATGGATGGTAGCCTTGTAATTATGGAAGGTAGTTTATTGTTGAGACTTTGTTACTCCAATGGATGGTAGCCTTGTCATTATGGAGAATAGTTCGTTGTTGAGATTTTGTTACTCCAATTGTTGGTAGCCTTGTCATTATGGAAGGTAGTTCGTTGTTGAGATTTTGTTACTCCAATGGATGGTAGACTTGTCATTATAGAAGGTAGTTCATTTTTGAGATTTTGTTTCTCCAATGGATCGTAGCCGTTTCATTACCAAAAGTAGTTCGTTGTTGAGATTTGGTTACTCTAATTGATGGTAGCCTTGTTATTATGGAAGGTAGTTCATTGTTGACATTTTGTTACTCCAATGGATGGTAGCCTTGTCATTATGGAAGGTAGTTCGTTATTGATATTTTGTTACTCTAATTGATGGAACCCTTTTCATTACGGAAGGTAGTTCTTTGTTGAGATTTTGTTTCTTCAATGGATCGTAGCCGTTTCATTACCAAAAGTAGTTCGTTGTTGAGATTTTGTTACTCTAATTGTTGGTAGCCTTGTTATTATGGAAGGTAGTTCATTGTTGACATTTTGTTACTCCAATGGATGGTAGCCTTGTCATTATGGAAGGTAGTTCGTTATTGATATTTTGTTACTCTAATTGATGGAATCCTTTTCATTACGGAAGGTAGTTCATTATTGAGATTTTGTTTGTCCAATGGATCGTAGCCGTTTCATTACCAAAAGTAGTTCGTTGTTGACATTTTGTTACTCTAATTGATGGTAGCCTTGTTATTATGGAAGGTAGTTCATTGTTGACATTTTGTTACTCCAATGGATGGTAGCCTTGTCATTATGGAAGGTAGTTCGTTATTGATATTTTGTTACTTTAATTGATGGAATCCTTTTCATTACGGAAGGTAGTTCATTGTTGAGATTTTGTTTCTCCAATGGATCGTAGCCGTTTCATTACCAAAAGTAGTTCGTTGTTGAGATTTTGTTACTCTAATTGATGGTAGCCTTGTTATTATGGAAGGTAGTTCATTGTTGAGATTTTGTTACTCCAATGGATGGTAGCCTTGTCATTATAGAAGGTAGTTCATTGTTGACCTTTTGTTACTCCAATGGATGGTAGACTTGTCATTATGGAAGGTAGTTCATTATTGAGATTTTGTTTCTCCAATGGATCGTAGCCATTTCATTACCAAAAGTAGTTCGTTGTTGAGTTTTTGTTACTCTAATTATTGGTAGCCTTGTTATTATGGAAAGTAGTTCATTGTTGAGATTTTGTTACTCCAATGGATGGTAGCCTTGTCATTATAGAAGGTAGTTCGTTGTTGAGATTTTGTTACTCTAATGGATGGTAGCCTTGTAATTATGGAAGGTAGTTTATTGTTGAGATTTTGTTACTCCAATGGATGGTAGCCTTGTCATTATGGAAGGTAGTTCGTTATTGATATTTTGATACTCTAATTGATGGAATCCTTTTCATTACGGAAGGTAGTTCACTGTTGAGATTTTGTTTCTCCAATGGATCATAGCCATTTCATTACCAAAAGTAGTTCGTTGTTGAGATTTTGTTACTCTAGTTGATGGTAGCCTTGTTATTATGGAAGGTAGTTCATTGTTGAGATTTTGTTACTCCAATGGATGGTAGCCTTGTCATTATAGAAGGTAGTTCGTTGTTGAGATTTTGTTACTCTAATGGATGGTAGCCTTGTAATTATGGAAGGTAGTTTATTGTTGAGACTTTGTTACTCCAATGGATGGTAGCCTTGTCATTATGGAGAATAGTTCGTTGTTGAGATTTTGTTACTCCAATTATTGGTAGCCTTGTCATTATGGAAGGTAGTTCGTTGTTGAGATTTTGTTACTCCAATGGATGGTAGACTTGTCATTATAGAAGGTAGATCATTTTTGAGATTTTGTTTCTCCAATGGATCGTAGCCGTTTCATTACCAAAAGTAGTTCGTTGTTGAGATTTTGTTACTCTAATTGATGGTAGCCTTGTTATTATGGAAGGTAGTTCATTGTTGACATTTTGTTACTCCAATGGATGGTAGCCTTGTCATTATGGAAGGTAGTTCGTTATTGATATTTTGTTACTCTAATTGATGGAACCCTTTTCATTACGGAAGGTAGTTCTTTGTTGAGATTTTGTTTCTCCAATGGATCATAGCCGTTTCATTACCAAAAGTAGTTCGTTGTTGAGATTTTGTTACTCTAATTGTTGGTAGCCTTGTTATTATGGAAAGTAGTTCATTGTTGACATTTTGTTACTCCAATGGATGGTAGCCTTGTCATTATGGAAGGTAGTTCGTTATTGATATTTTGTTACTCTAATTGATGGAATCCTTTTCATTACGGAAGGTAGTTCATTATTGAGATTTTGTTTGTCCAATGGATCGTAGCCGTTTCATTACCAAAAGCAGTTCGTTGTTGACATTTTGTTACTCTAATTGATGGTAGCCTTGTTATTATGGAAGGTAGTTCATTGTTGACATTTTGTTACTCCAATGGATGGTAGCCTTGTCATTATGGAAGGTAGTTCGTTATTGATATTTTGTTACTTTAATTGATGGAATCCTTTTCATTACGGAAGGTAGTTCATTGTTGAGATTTTGTTTCTCCAATGGATCGTAGCCGTTTCATTACCAAAAGTAGTTCGTTGTTGAGATTTTGTTACTCTAATTGATGGTAGCCTTGTTATTATGGAAGGTAGTTCATTGTTGAGATTTTGTTACTCCAATGGATGGTAGCCTTGTCATTATAGAAGGTAGTTCGTTGTTGAGATTTTGTTACTCTAATGGATGGTAGCCTTGTAATTATGGAAGGTAGTTTATTGTTGAGACTTTGTTACTCCAATGGATGGTAGCCTTGTCATTATGGAGAATAGTTCGTTGTTGAGATTTTGTTACTCCAATTGTTGGTAGCCTTGTCATTATGGAAGGTAGTTCGTTGTTGAGATTTTGTTACTCCAATGGATGGTAGACTTGTCATTATAGAAGGTAGTTCATTTTTGAGATTTTGTTTCTCCAATGGATCGTAGCCGTTTCATTACCAAAAGTAGTTCGTTGTTGAGATTTTGTTACTCTAATTGACGGTAGCCTTGTTATTATGGAAGGTAGTTCATTGTTGACATTTTGTTACTCCAATGGATGGTAGCCTTGTCATTATGGAAGGTAGTTCGTTATTGATATTTTGTTACTCTAATTGATGGAATCCTTTTCATTACGGAAGGTAGTTCATTATTGAGATTTTGTTTGTCCAATGGATCGTAGCCGTTTCATTACCAAAAGTAGTTCGTTGTTGACATTTATTACTCTAATTGATGGTAGCCTTGTTATTATGGAAGGTAGTTCATTGTTGACATTTTGTTACTCCAATGGATGGTAGCCTTGTCATTATGGAAGGTAGTTCGTTATTGATATTTTGTTACTTTAATTGATGGAATCCTTTTCATTACGGAAGGTAGTTCATTGTTGAGATTTTGTTTCTCTAATGGATCGTAGCCGTTTCATTACCAAAAGTAGTTCGTTGTTGAGATTTTGTTACTCTAATTGATGGTAGCCTTGTTATTATGGAAGGTAGTTCATTGTTGAGATTTTGTTACTCCAATGGATGGTAGCCTTGTCATTATAGAAGGTAGTTCGTTGTTGACCTTTTGTTACTCCAATGGATGGTAGACTTGTCATTATGGAAGGTAGTTCATTATTGAGATTTTGTTTCTCCAATGGATCGTAGCCATTTCATTACCAAAAGTAGTTCGTTGTTGATTTTTTGTTACTCTAATTGATGGTAGCCTTGTTATTATGGAAAGTAGTTCATTGTTGAGATTTTGTTACTCCAATGGATGGTAGCCTTGTCATTATAGAAGGTAGTTCGTTGTTGAGATTTTGTTACTCTAATGGATGGTAGCCTTGTAATTATGGAAGGTAGTTTATTGTTGAGATTTTGTTACTCCAATGGATGGTAGCCTTGTCATTATGGAAGGTAGTTCGTTATTGATATTTTGTTACTCTAATTGATGGAATCCTTTTCATTACGGAAGGTAGTTCACTGTTGAGATTTTGTTTCTCCAATGGATCATAGCCGTTTCATTACCAAAAGTAGTTCGTTGTTGAGATTTTGTTACTCTAGTTGATGGTAGCCTTGTTATTATGGAAGGTAGTTCATTGTTGAGATTTTGTTACTCCAATGGATGGTAGCCTTGTCATTATAGAAGGTAGTTCGTTGTTGAGATTTTGTTACTCTAATGGATGGTAGCCTTGTAATTATTGAAGGTAGTCTATTGTTGAGATTTTGTTACTCCAATGGATGGTAGCCTTGTCATTATGGAGAATAGTTCGTTGTTGAGATTTTGTTACTCCAATTGTTGGTAGCCTTGTCATTATGGAAGGTAGTTAGTTGTTGAGATTTTGTTACTCCAATGGATGGTAGACTTGTCATTATGGAAGGTAGTTCATTTTTGAGATTTTGTTTCTCCAATGGATCGTAGCCGTTTCATTACCAAAAGTATTTCGTTGTTGAGATTTTGTTACTCTAATTGATGGTAGCCTTGTTATTATGGAAGGTAGTTCATTGTTGACATTTTGTTACTCCAATGGATGGTAGCCTTGTCATTATAGAAGGTAGTTCGTTGTTGACATTTTGTTACTCCAATGGATGGTAGACTTGTCATTATGGAAGGTAGTTCATTATTGAGATTTTGTTTCTCCAATGGATCGTAGCCATTTCATTACCAAAAGTAGTTCGTTGTTGAGATTTTGTTACTCTAATTGATGGTAGCCTTGTTATTATGGAAGGTAGTTCATTGTTGAGATTTTGTTACTCCAATGGATGGTAGCCTTGTCATTATAGAAGGTAGTTCGTTGTTGACATTTTGTTACTCCAATGGATGGTAGCCTTGTCATTATGGAAGGTAGTTCGTTATTGATATTTTGTTACTCTAATTGATGGAACCCATTTCATTACAGAAGGTAGTTCTTTGTTGAGATTTTGTTTCTCCAATGGATCGTAGCCGTTTCATTACCAAAAGTAGTTCGTTGTTGAGATTTTGTTACTCTAATTGTTGGTAGCCTTGTTATTATGGAAGGTAGTTCATTGTTGACATTTTGTTACTCTAATGGATGGTAGCCTTGTCATTATGGAAGGTAGTTCGTTAAAGATATTTTGTTACTCTAATTAATGGAATCCTTTTCATTACAGAAGGTAGTTCATTATTGAGATTTTGTTTGTCCAATGGATCGTAGCCGTTTCATTACCAAAAGTAGTTCGTTGTTGAGATTTTGTTACTCTAATTGATGGTAGCCTTGTTATTATGGAAGGTAGTTCATTGTTGAGATTTTGTTACTCCAATGGATGGTAGCCTTGTCATTATAGAAGGTAGTTCGTTGTTGACATTTTGTTACTCCAATGGATGGTAGACTTGTCATTATGGAAGGTAGTTCATTATTGAGATTTTGTTTCTCCAATGGATCGTAGCCATTTCATTACCAAAAGTAGTTCGTTGTTGAGATTTTGTTACTCTAATTGATGGTAGCCTTGTTATTATGGAAGGTAGTTCATTGTTGAGATTTTGTTACTCCAATGGATGGTAGCCTTGTCATTATAGAAGGTAGTTCGTTGTTGAGATTTTTTTGCTCTAATGGATGGTAGCCTTGTAATTATGGAAGGTAGTTTATTGTTGAGACTTTGTTACTCCAATGGATGGTAGCCTTGTCATTATGGAAGGTAGTTCGTTGTTGAGATTTTGTTACTCCAATGGATGGTAGACTTGTCATTATAGAAGGTAGTTCATTTTTGAGATTTTGTTTCTCCAATGGATCGTAGCCATTTCATTACCAAAAGTAGTTCGTTGTTGAGTTTTTGTTACTCTAATTATTGGTAGCCTTGTTATTATGGAAAGTAGTTCATTGTTGAGATTTTGTTACTCCAATGGATGGTAGCCTTGTCATTATAGAAGGTAGTTCGTTGTTGAGATTTTGTTACTCTAATGGATGGTAGCCTTGTAATTATGGAAGGTAGTTTATTGTTGAGATTTTGTTACTCCAATGGATGGTAGCCTTGTCATTATGGAAGGTAGTTCGTTATTGATATTTTGATACTCTAATTGATGGAATCCTTTTCATTACGGAAGGTAGTTCACTGTTGAGATTTTGTTTCTCCAATGGATCATAGCCATTTCATTACCAAAAGTAGTTCGTTGTTGAGATTTTGTTACTCTAGTTGATGGTAGCCTTGTTATTATGGAAGGTAGTTCATTGTTGAGATTTTGTTACTCCAATGGATGGTAGCCTTGTCATTATAGAAGGTAGTTCGTTGTTGAGATTTTGTTACTCTAATGGATGGTAGCCTTGTAATTATGGAAGGTAGTTTATTGTTGAGATTTTGTTACTCCAATGGATGGTAGCCTTGTCATTATGGAGAATAGTTCGTTGTTGAGATTTTGTTACTCCAATTGTTGGTAGCCTTGTCATTATGGAAGGTAGTTCGTTGTTGAGATTTTGTTACTCCAATGGATGGTAGACTTGTCATTATAGAAGGTAGTTCATTTTTGAGATTTTGTTTCTCCAATGGATCGTAGCCGTTTCATTACCAAAAGTAGTTCGTTGTTGAGATTTTGTTACTCTAATTGATGGTAGCCTTGTTATTATGGAAGGTAGTTCATTGTTGACATTTTGTTACTCCAATGGATGGTAGCCTTGTCATTATGGAAGGTAGTTCGTTATTGATATTTTGTTACTCTAATTGATGGAACCCTTTTCATTACGGAAGGTAGTTCTTTGTTGAGATTTTGTTTCTCCAATGGATCGTAGCCGTTTCATTACCAAAAGTAGTTCGTTGTTGAGATTTTTTTACTCTAATTGTTGGTAGCCTTGTTATTATGGAAGGTAGTTCATTGTTGACATTTTGTTACTCCAATGGATGGTAGCCTTGTCATTATGGAAGGTAGTTCGTTATTGATATTTTGTTACTCTAATTGATGGAATCCTTTTCATTACGGAAGGTAGTTCATTATTGAGATTTTGTTTGTCCAATGGATCGTAGCCGTTTCATTACCAAAAGTAGTTCGTTGTTGACATTTTGTTACTCTAATTGATGGTAGCCTTGTTATTATGGAAGGTAGTTCATTGTTGACATTTTGTTACTCCAATGGATGGTAGCCTTGTCATTATGGAAGGTAGTTCGTTATTGATATTTTGTTACTTTAATTGATGGAATCCTTTTCATTAGGGAAGGTAGTTCATTGTTGAGATTTTGTTTCTCCAATGGATCGTAGCCGTTTCATTACCAAAAGTAGTTCGTTGTTGAGATTTTGTTACTCTAATTGATGGTAGCCTTGTTATTATGGAAGGTAGTTCATTGTTGAGATTTTGTTACTCCAATGGATGGTAGCCTTGTCATTATAGAAGGTAGTTCGTTGTTGACATTTTGTTACTCCAATGGATGGTAGACTTGTCATTATGGAAGGTAGTTCATTATTGAGATTTTGTTTCTCCAATGGATCGTAGCCATTTCATTACCAAAAGTAGTTCGTTGTTGAGATTTTGTTACTCTAATTGATGGTAGCCTTGTTATTATGGAAGGTAGTTCATTGTTGAGATTTTGTTACTCCAATGGATGGTAGCCTTGTCATTATAGAAGGTAGTTCGTTGTTGAGATTTTGTTACTCTAATGGATGGTAGCCTTGTAATTATGGAAGGTAGTTTATTGTTGAGACTTTGTTACTCCAATGGATGGTAGCCTTGTCATTATGGAGAATAGTTCGTTGTTGAGATTTTGTTACTCCAATTGTTGGTAGCCTTGTCATTATGGAAGGTAGTTCGTTGTTGAGATTTTGTTACTCCAATGGATGGTAGACTTGTCATTATAGAAGGTAGTTCATTTTTGAGATTTTGTTTCTCCAATGGATCGTAGCCGTTTCATTACCAAAAGTAGTTCGTTGTTGAGATTTGGTTACTCTAATTGATGGTAGCCTTGTTATTATGGAAGGTAGTTCATTGTTGACATTTTGTTACTCCAATGGATGGTAGCCTTGTCATTATGGAAGGTAGTTCGTTATTGATATTTTGTTACTCTAATTGATGGAACCCTTTTCATTACGGAAGGTAGTTCTTTGTTGAGATTTTGTTTCTTCAATGGATCGTAGCCGTTTCATTACCAAAAGTAGTTCGTTGTTGAGATTTTGTTACTCTAATTGTTGGTAGCCTTGTTATTATGGAAGGTAGTTCATTGTTGACATTTTGTTACTCCAATGGATGGTAGCCTTGTCATTATGGAAGGTAGTTCGTTATTGATATTTTGTTACTCTAATTGATGGAATCCTTTTCATTACGGAAGGTAGTTCATTATTGAGATTTTGTTTGTCCAATGGATCGTAGCCGTTTCATTACCAAAAGTAGTTCGTTGTTGACATTTTGTTACTCTAATTGATGGTAGCCTTGTTATTATGGAAGGTAGTTCATTGTTGACATTTTGTTACTCCAATGGATGGTAGCCTTGTCATTATGGAAGGTAGTTCGTTATTGATATTTTGTTACTTTAATTGATGGAATCCTTTTCATTACGGAAGGTAGTTCATTGTTGAGATTTTGTTTCTCCAATGGATCGTAGCCGTTTCATTACCAAAAGTAGTTCGTTGTTGAGATTTTGTTACTCTAATTGATGGTAGCCTTGTTATTATGGAAGGTAGTTCATTGTTGAGATTTTGTTACTCCAATGGATGGTAGCCTTGTCATTATAGAAGGTAGTTCATTGTTGACCTTTTGTTACTCCAATGGATGGTAGACTTGTCATTATGGAAGGTAGTTCATTATTGAGATTTTGTTTCTCCAATGGATCGTAGCCATTTCATTACCAAAAGTAGTTCGTTGTTGAGTTTTTGTTACTCTAATTATTGGTAGCCTTGTTATTATGGAAAGTAGTTCATTGTTGAGATTTTGTTACTCCAATGGATGGTAGCCTTGTCATTATAGAAGGTAGTTCGTTGTTGAGATTTTGTTACTCTAATGGATGGTAGCCTTGTAATTATGGAAGGTAGTTTATTGTTGAGATTTTGTTACTCCAATGGATGGTAGCCTTGTCATTATGGAAGGTAGTTCGTTATTGATATTTTGATACTCTAATTGATGGAATCCTTTTCATTACGGAAGGTAGTTCACTGTTGAGATTTTGTTTCTCCAATGGATCATAGCCATTTCATTACCAAAAGTAGTTCGTTGTTGAGATTTTGTTACTCTAGTTGATGGTAGCCTTGTTATTATGGAAGGTAGTTCATTGTTGAGATTTTGTTACTCCAATGGATGGTAGCCTTGTCATTATAGAAGGTAGTTCGTTGTTGAGATTTTGTTACTCTAATGGATGGTAGCCTTGTAATTATGGAAGGTAGTTTATTGTTGAGACTTTGTTACTCCAATGGATGGTAGCCTTGTCATTATGGAGAATAGTTCGTTGTTGAGATTTTGTTACTCCAATTATTGGTAGCCTTGTCATTATGGAAGGTAGTTCGTTGTTGAGATTTTGTTACTCCAATGGATGGTAGACTTGTCATTATAGAAGGTAGATCATTTTTGAGATTTTGTTTCTCCAATGGATCGTAGCCGTTTCATTACCAAAAGTAGTTCGTTGTTGAGATTTTGTTACTCTAATTGATGGTAGCCTTGTTATTATGGAAGGTAGTTCATTGTTGACATTTTGTTACTCCAATGGATGGTAGCCTTGTCATTATGGAAGGTAGTTCGTTATTGATATTTTGTTACTCTAATTGATGGAACCCTTTTCATTACGGAAGGTAGTTCTTTGTTGAGATTTTGTTTCTCCAATGGATCATAGCCGTTTCATTACCAAAAGTAGTTCGTTGTTGAGATTTTGTTACTCTAATTGTTGGTAGCCTTGTTATTATGGAAAGTAGTTCATTGTTGACATTTTGTTACTCCAATGGATGGTAGCCTTGTCATTATGGAAGGTAGTTCGTTATTGATATTTTGTTACTCTAATTGATGGAATCCTTTTCATTACGGAAGGTAGTTCATTATTGAGATTTTGTTTGTCCAATGGATCGTAGCCGTTTCATTACCAAAAGCAGTTCGTTGTTGACATTTTGTTACTCTAATTGATGGTAGCCTTGTTATTATGGAAGGTAGTTCATTGTTGACATTTTGTTACTCCAATGGATGGTAGCCTTGTCATTATGGAAGGTAGTTCGTTATTGATATTTTGTTACTTTAATTGATGGAATCCTTTTCATTACGGAAGGTAGTTCATTGTTGAGATTTTGTTTCTCCAATGGATCGTAGCCGTTTCATTACCAAAAGTAGTTCGTTGTTGAGATTTTGTTACTCTAATTGATGGTAGCCTTGTTATTATGGAAGGTAGTTCATTGTTGAGATTTTGTTACTCCAATGGATGGTAGCCTTGTCATTATAGAAGGTAGTTCGTTGTTGAGATTTTGTTACTCTAATGGATGGTAGCCTTGTAATTATGGAAGGTAGTTTATTGTTGAGACTTTGTTACTCCAATGGATGGTAGCCTTGTCATTATGGAGAATAGTTCGTTGTTGAGATTTTGTTACTCCAATTGTTGGTAGCCTTGTCATTATGGAAGGTAGTTCGTTGTTGAGATTTTGTTACTCCAATGGATGGTAGACTTGTCATTATAGAAGGTAGTTCATTTTTGAGATTTTGTTTCTCCAATGGATCGTAGCCGTTTCATTACCAAAAGTAGTTCGTTGTTGAGATTTTGTTACTCTAATTGACGGTAGCCTTGTTATTATGGAAGGTAGTTCATTGTTGACATTTTGTTACTCCAATGGATGGTAGCCTTGTCATTATGGAAGGTAGTTCGTTATTGATATTTTGTTACTCTAATTGATGGAATCCTTTTCATTACGGAAGGTAGTTCATTATTGAGATTTTGTTTGTCCAATGGATCGTAGCCGTTTCATTACCAAAAGTAGTTCGTTGTTGACATTTATTACTCTAATTGATGGTAGCCTTGTTATTATGGAAGGTAGTTCATTGTTGACATTTTGTTACTCCAATGGATGGTAGCCTTGTCATTATGGAAGGTAGTTCGTTATTGATATTTTGTTACTTTAATTGATGGAATCCTTTTCATTACGGAAGGTAGTTCATTGTTGAGATTTTGTTTCTCTAATGGATCGTAGCCGTTTCATTACCAAAAGTAGTTCGTTGTTGAGATTTTGTTACTCTAATTGATGGTAGCCTTGTTATTATGGAAGGTAGTTCATTGTTGAGATTTTGTTACTCCAATGGATGGTAGCCTTGTCATTATAGAAGGTAGTTCGTTGTTGACCTTTTGTTACTCCAATGGATGGTAGACTTGTCATTATGGAAGGTAGTTCATTATTGAGATTTTGTTTCTCCAATGGATCGTAGCCATTTCATTACCAAAAGTAGTTCGTTGTTGATTTTTTGTTACTCTAATTGATGGTAGCCTTGTTATTATGGAAAGTAGTTCATTGTTGAGATTTTGTTACTCCAATGGATGGTAGCCTTGTCATTATAGAAGGTAGTTCGTTGTTGAGATTTTGTTACTCTAATGGATGGTAGCCTTGTAATTATGGAAGGTAGTTTATTGTTGAGATTTTGTTACTCCAATGGATGGTAGCCTTGTCATTATGGAAGGTAGTTCGTTATTGATATTTTGTTACTCTAATTGATGGAATCCTTTTCATTACGGAAGGTAGTTCACTGTTGAGATTTTGTTTCTCCAATGGATCATAGCCGTTTCATTACCAAAAGTAGTTCGTTGTTGAGATTTTGTTACTCTAGTTGATGGTAGCCTTGTTATTATGGAAGGTAGTTCATTGTTGAGATTTTGTTACTCCAATGGATGGTAGCCTTGTCATTATAGAAGGTAGTTCGTTGTTGAGATTTTGTTACTCTAATGGATGGTAGCCTTGTAATTATTGAAGGTAGTCTATTGTTGAGATTTTGTTACTCCAATGGATGGTAGCCTTGTCATTATGGAGAATAGTTCGTTGTTGAGATTTTGTTACTCCAATTGTTGGTAGCCTTGTCATTATGGAAGGTAGTTAGTTGTTGAGATTTTGTTACTCCAATGGATGGTAGACTTGTCATTATGGAAGGTAGTTCATTTTTGAGATTTTGTTTCTCCAATGGATCGTAGCCGTTTCATTACCAAAAGTATTTCGTTGTTGAGATTTTGTTACTCTAATTGATGGTAGCCTTGTTATTATGGAAGGTAGTTCATTGTTGACATTTTGTTACTCCAATGGATGGTAGCCTTGTCATTATGGAAGGTAGTTCGTTATTGATATTTTGTTACTCTAATTGATGGAACCCTTTTCATTACGGAAGGTAGTTCTTTGTTGAGATTTTGTTTCTCCAATGGATCGTAGCCGTTTCATTACCAAAAGTAGTTCGTTGTTGAGATTTTGTTACTCTAATTGTTGGTAGCCTTATTATTATGGAAGGTAGTTCATTGTTGACATTTTGTTACTCCAATGGATGGTAGCCTTGTCATTATGGAAGGTAGTTCGTTATTGATATTTTGTTACTCTAATTGATGGAATCCTTTTCATTACGGAAGGTAGTTCATTATTGAGATTTTGTTTGTCCAATGGGTCATAGCCGTTTCATTACCAAAAGTAGTTCGTTTTTGACATTTTGTTACTCTAATTGATGGTAGCCTTGTTATTATGGAAGGTAGTTAATTGTTGACATTTTGTTACTCCAATGGATGGTAGCCTTGTCATTATGGAAGGTAGTTCGTTATTGATATTTTGTTACTTTAATTGATGGAATCCTTTTCATTACGGAAGGTAGTTCATTGTTGAGATTTTGTTTCTCCAATGGATCGTAGCCGTTTCATTACCAAAAGTAGTTCGTTGTTGAGATTTTGTTACTCTAATTGATGGTAGCCTTGTTATTATGGAAGGTAGTTCATTGTTGAGATTTTGTTACTCCAATGGATGGTAGCCTTGTCATTATAGAAGGTAGTTCGTTGTTGACCTTTTGTTACTCCAATGGATGGTAGACTTGTCATTATGGAAGGTAGTTCATTATTGAGATTTTGTTTCTCCAATGGATCGTAGCCATTTCATTACCAAAAGTAGTTCGTTGTTGAGTTTTTGTTACTCTAATTATTGGTAGCCTTGTTATTATGGAAAGTAGTTCATTGTTGAGATTTTGTTACTCCAATGGATGGTAGCCTTGTCATTATAGAAGGTAGTTCGTTGTTGAGATTTTGTTACTCTAATGGATGGTAGCCTTGTAATTATGGAAGGTAGTTTATTGTTGAGATTTTGTTACTCCAATGGATGGTAGCCTTGTCATTATGGAAGGTAGTTCGTTATTGATATTTTGTTACTCTAATTGATGGAATCCTTTTCATTACGGAAGGTAGTTCACTGTTGAGATTTTGTTTCTCCAATGGATCATAGCCGTTTCATTACCAAAAGTAGTTCGTTGTTGAGATTTTGTTACTCTAGTTGATGGTAGCCTTGTTATTATGGAAGGTAGTTCATTGTTGAGATTTTGTTACTCCAATGGATGGTAGCCTTGTCATTATAGAAGGTAGTTCGTTGTTGAGATTTTGTTACTCTAATGGATGGTAGCCTTGTAATTATGGAAGGTAGTTTATTGTTGAGATTTTGTTACTCCAATGGATGGTAGCCTTGTCATTATGGAGAATAGTTCGTTGTTGAGATTTTGTTACTCCAATTGTTGGTAGCCTTGTCATTATGGAAGGTAGTTCGTTGTTGAGATTTTGTTACTCCAATGGATGGTAGACTTGTCATTATGGAAGGTAGTTCATTGTTGAGATTTTGTTTCTCCAATGGATCGTAGCCGTTTCATTACCAATAGTAGTTCGTTGTTGAGATTTTGTTACTCTAATTGATGGTAGCCTTGTTATTATGGAAGGTAGTTCATTGTTGACATTTTGTTACTCCAATGGATGGTAGCCTTGTCATTATGGAAGGTAGTTCGTTATTAATATTTTGTTACTCTAATTGATGGAACCCTTTTCATTACGGAAGGTAGTTCTTTGTTGAGATTTTGTTTCTCCAATGGATTGTAGCCGTTTCATTACCAAAAGTAGTTCGTTGTTGAGATTTTGTTACTCTAATTGTTGGTAGCCTTGTTATTATGGAAGGTAGTTCATTGTTGACATTTTGTTACTCCAATGGATGGTAGCCTTGTCATTATGGAAGGTAGTTCGTTATTGATATTTTGTTACTCTAATTGATGGAATCCTTTTCATTACGGAAGGTAGTTCATTATTGAGATTTTGTTTGTCCAATGGATCGTAGCCGTTTCATTACCAAAAGTAGTTCGTTGTTGAGATTTTGTTACTCTAATTGATGGTAGCCTTGTTATTATGGAAGGTAGTTCATTGTTGACATTTTGTTACTCCAATGGATGGTAGTCTTGTCATTATGGAAGGTAGTTCGTTATTGATATTTTGTTACTTTAATTGATGGAATCCTTTTCATTACGGAAGGTAGTTCATTGTTGAGATTTTGTTTCTCCAATGGATCATAGCCGTTTCATTACCAAAAGTAGTTCGTTCTTGAGATTTTGTTACTCTAATTGATGGTATCCTTGTTATTATGGAAGGTAGTTCATTGTTGAGATTTTGTTACTCCAATGGATGGTAGCCTTGTCATTATAGAAGGTAGTTCGTTGTTGACATTTTGTTACTCCAATGGATGGTAGACTTTTCATTATGGAAGGTAGTTCATTTTTGAGATTTTGTTTCTCCAATGGATCGTAGCCATTTCATTACCAAAAGTAGTTCATTGTTGAGATTTTGTTACTCTAATTGATGGTAGCCTTGTTATTATGGAAGGTAGTTCATTGTTGAGATTTTGTTACTCCAATGGATTGTAGCCTTGTCATTATAGAAGGTAGTTCGTTGTTGAGATTTTGTTACTCTAATGGATGGTAGCCTTGTAATTATGGAAGGTAGTTTATTGTTGAGATTTTGTTACTCCAATGGATGGTAGCCTTGTGATTGTGGAGAATAGTTCGTTGTTGAGATTTTGTTACTCCAATTGTTGGTAGCCTTGTCATTATGGAAGGTAGTTCGTTGTTGAGATTTTGTTACTCCAATGGATGGTAGACTTGTCATTATGGAAGGTAGTTCATTGTTGAGATTTTGTTTCTCCAATGGATCGTAGCCGTTTCATTACCAAAAGTAGTTCGTTGTTGAGATTTTGTTACTCTAATTGATGGTAGCCTTGTTATTATGGAAGGTAGTTCATTGTTGACATTTTGTTACTCCAATGGATGGTAGCCTTGTCATTATGGAAGGTAGTTCGTTATTGATATTTTGTTACTCTAATTGATGGAACCCTTTTCATTACGGAAGGTAGTTCTTTGTTGAGATTTTGTTTCTCCAATGGATCGTAGCCGTTTCATTACCAAAAGTAGTTCGTTGTTGAGATTTTGTTACTCTGATTGTTGGTAGCCTTGTTATTATGGAAGGTAGTTCATTGTTGACATTTTGTTACTCCAATGGATGGTAGCCTTGTCATTATGGAAGGTAGTTCGTTATTGATATTTTGTTACTCTAATTGATGGAACCCTTTTCATTACGGAAGGTAGTTCTTTGTTGAGATTTTGTTTCTCCAATGGATCGTAGCCGTTTCATTACCAAAAGTAGTTCGTTGTTGAGATTTTGTTACTCTAATTGTTGGTAGCCTTATTATTATGGAAGGTAGTTCATTGTTGACATTTTGTTACTCCAATGGATGGTAGCCTTGTCATTATGGAAGGTAGTTCGTTATTGATATTTTGTTACTCTAATTGATGGAATCCTTTTCATTACGGAAGGTAGTTCATTATTGAGATTTTGTTTGTCCAATGGGTCATAGCCGTTTCATTACCAAAAGTAGTTCGTTTTTGACATTTTGTTACTCTAATTGATGGTAGCCTTGTTATTATGGAAGGTAGTTCATTGTTGACATTTTGTTACTCCAATGGATGGTAGTCTTGTCATTATGGAAGGTAGTTCGTTATTGATATTTTGTTACTTTAATTGATGGAATCCTTTTCATTACGGAAGGTAGTTCATTGTTGAGATTTTGTTTCTCCAATGGATCGTAGCCGTTTCATTACCAAAAGTAGTTCGTTGTTGAGATTTTGTTACTCTAATTGATGGTAGCCTTGTTATTATGGAAGGTAGTTCATTGTTGAGATTTTGTTACTCCAATGGATGGTAGCCTTGTCATTATAGAAGGTAGTTCGTTGTTGACCTTTTGTTACTCCAATGGATGGTAGACTTTTCATTATGGAAGGTAGTTCATTTTTGAGATTTTGTTTCTCCAATGGATCGTAGCCATTTCATTACCAAAAGTAGTTCATTGTTGAGATTTTGTTACTCTAATTGATGGTAGCCTTGTTATTATGGAAGGTAGTTCATTGTTGAGATTTTGTTACTCCAATGGATTGTAGCCTTGTCATTATAGAAGGTAGTTCGTTGTTGAGATTTTGTTACTCTAATGGATGGTAGCCTTGTAATTATGGAAGGTAGTTTATTGTTGAGATTTTGTTACTCCAATGGATGGTAGCCTTGTCATTGTGGAGAATAGTTCGTTGTTGAGATTTTGTTACTCCAATTGTTGGTAGCCTTGTCATTATGGAAGGTAGTTCGTTGTTGAGATTTTGTTACTCCAATGGATGGTAGACTTGTCATTATGGAAGGTAGTTCATTGTTGAGATTTTGTTTCTCCAATGGATCGTAGCCGTTTCATTACCAAAAGTAGTTCGTTGTTGAGATTTTGTTACTCTAATTGATGGTAGCCTTGTTATTATGGAAGGTAGTTCATTGTTGACATTTTGTTACTCCAATGGATGGTAGCCTTGTCATTATGGAAGGTAGTTCGTTATTGATATTTTGTTACTCTAATTGATGGAACCCTTTTCATTACGGAAGGTAGTTCTTTGTTGAGATTTTGTTTCTCCAATGTATCGTAGCCGTTTCATTACCAAAAGTAGTTCGTTGTTGAGATTTTGTTACTCTGATTGTTGGTAGCCTTGTTATTATGCAAGGTAGTTCATTGTTGACATTTTGTTACTCCAATGGATGGTAGCCTTGTCATTATGGAAGGTAGTTCGTTATTGATATTTTGTTACTCTAATTGATGGAATCCTTTTCATTACGGAAGGTAGTTCATTATTGAGATTTTGTTTGTCCAATGGATCGTAGCCGTTTCATTACCAAAAGTAGTTCGTTGTTGAGATTTTGTTACTCTAATTGATGGTAGCCTTGTTATTATTGAAGGTAGTTCATTGTTGACATTTTGTTACTCCAATGGATGGTAGCCTTGTCATTATGGAAGGTAGTTCGTTATTGATATTTTGTTACTTTAATTGATGGAATCCTTTTCATTACGGAAGGTAGTTCATTGTTGAGATTTTGTTTCTCCAATGGATCGTAGCCGTTTCATTACCAAAAGTAGTTCGTTGTTGAGATTTTGTTACTCTAATTGATGGTAGCCTTGTTATTATGGAAGGTAGTTCATTGTTGAGATTTTGTTACTCCAATGGATGGTAGCCTTGTCATTATAGAAGGTAGTTCGTTGTTGACATTTTGTTACTCCAATGGATGGTAGACTTGTCATTATGGAAGGTAGTTCATTATTGAGATTTTGTTTCTCCAATGGATCGTAGCCATTTCATTACAAAAAGCAGTTCGTTGTTGAGATTTTGTTACTCTAATTGATGGTAGCCTTGTTATTATGGAAGGTAGTTCATTGTTGAGATTTTGTTACTCCAATGGATGGTAGCCTTGTCATTATAGAAGGTAGTTCGTTGTTGAGATTTTGTTACTCTAATGGATGGTAGCCTTGTAATTATGGAAGGTAGTTTATTGTTGAGATTTTGTTACTCCAATGGATGGTAGCCTTGTCATTATGGAGAATTGTTCGTTGTTGAGATTTTGTTAATCCAATTATTGGTAGCCTTGTCATTATGGAAGGTAGATCGTTGTTGAGATTTTGTTACTCCAATGGATGCTAGACTTGTCATTATGGAAGGTAGTTCATTGTTGAGATTTTGTTTCTCCAATGGATCGTAGCCGTTTCATTACCAAAAGTAGTTCGTTGTTGAGATTTTGTTACTCTAATTGTTGGTAGCCTTGTTATTATGGAAGGTAGTTCATTGTTGACATTTTGTTACTCCAATGGATGGTAGCCTTGTCATTATGGAAGGTAGTTCGTTATTGATATTTTGTTACTCTAATTGATGGAATCCTTTTCATTACGGAAGGTAGTTCATTATTGAGATTTTGTTTGTCCAATGGATCGTAGCCGTTTCATTGCCAAAAGTAGTTCGTTGTTGAGATTTTGTTACTCTAATTGATGGTAGCCTTGTTATTATGGAAGGTAGTTCATTGTTGACATTTTGTTACTCCAATGGATGGTAGTCTTGTCATTGTGGAAGGTAGTTCGTTATTGATATTTTGTTACTTTAATTGATGGAATCCTTTTCATTATGGAAGGTAGTTCATTGTTGAGATTTTGTTTCTCCAATGGATCGTAGCCGTTTCATTACCAAAAGTAGTTCGTTCTTGAGATTTTGTTACTCTAATTGATGGTAGCCTTGTTATTATGGAAGGTAGTTCATTGTTGAGATTTTGTTACTCCAATGGATGGTAGCCTTGTCATTATAGAAGGTAGTTCGTTGTTGACATTTTGTTACTCCAATGGATGGTAGACTTTTCATTATGGAAGGTAGTTCATTTTTGAGATTTTGTTTCTCCAATGGATCGTAGCCACTTCATTACCAAAAGTAGTTCATTGTTGAGATTTTGTTACTCTAATTGATGGTAGCCTTGTTATTATGGATGGTAGTTCATTGTTGAGATTTTGTTACTCCAATGTATGGTAGCCTTGTCATTGTGGAGAATAGTTTGTTGTTGAGATTTTGTTACTCCAATTGTTGGTAGCCTTGTCATTATGGAAGGTAGTTCATTGTTGACATTTTGTTACTCCAATGGATGGTAGCCTTGTCATTATGGAAGGTAGTTCGTTATTGATATTTTGTTACTCTAATTGATGGAACCCTTTTCATTACGGAAAGTAGTTCTTTGTTGAGATTTTGTTTCTCCAATGGATCGTAGCCGTTTCATTACCAAAAGTAGTTCGTTGTTGAGATTTTGTTACTCTGATTGTTGGTAGCCTTGTTATTATGGAAGGTAGTTCATTGTTGAGATTTTGTTACTCCAATGGATCGTAGCCGTTTCATTACCAAAAGTAGTTCGTTCTTGAGATTTTGTTACTCTAATTGATGGTATCCTTGTTATTATGGAAGGTAGTTCATTGTTGAGATTTTGTTACTCCAATGGATGGTAGCCTTGTCATTATAGAAGGTAGTTCGTTGTTGACATTTTCTTACTCCAATGGATGGTAGACTTTTCATTATGGAAGGTAGTTCATTTTTGAGATTTTGTTTCTCCAATGGATCGTACCCATTTCATTACCAAAAGTAGTTCATTGTTGAGATTTTGTTACTCTAATTGATGGTAGCCTTGTTATTATGGAAGGTAGTTCATTGTTGAGATTTTGTTACTCCAATGGATGGTAGCCTTGTCATTATAGAAGGTAGTTCGTTGTTGAGATTTTGTTACTCTAATGGATGGTAGCCTTGTAATTATGGAAGGTAGTTTATTGTTGAGATTTTGTTACTCCAATGGATGGTAGCCTTGTCATTGTGGAGAATAGTTCGTTGTTGAGATTTTGTTACTCCAATTGTTGGTAGCCTTGTCATTATGGAAGGTAGTTCGTTGTTGAGATTTTGTTACTCCAATGGATGGTAGACTTGTCATTATGGAAGGTAGTTCATTGTTGAGATTTTGTTTCTCCAATGGATCGTAGCCGTTTCATTACCAAAAGTAGTTCGTTGTTGAGATTTTGTTACTCTAATTGATGGTAGCCTTGTTATTATGGAAGGTAGTTCATTGTTGACATTTTGTTACTCCAATGGATGGTAGCCTTGTCATTATGGAAGGTAGTTCGTTATTGATATTTTGTTACTCTAATTGATGGAACCCTTTTCATTACGGAAGGTAGTTCTTTGTTGAGATTTTGTTTCTCCAATGGATCGTAGCCGTTTCATTACCAAAAGTAGTTCGTTGTTGAGATTTTGTTACTCTGATTGTTGGTAGCCTTGTTATTATGGAAGGTAGTTCATTGTTGACATTTTGTTACTCCAATGGATGGTAGCCTTGTCATTATGGAAGGTAGTTCGTTATTGATATTTTGTTACTCTAATTGATGGAATCCTTTTCATTACGGAAGGTAGTTCATTATTGAGATTTTGTTTGTCCAATGGATCGTAGCCGTTTCATTACCAAAAGTAGTTCGTTGTTGAGATTTTGTTACTCTAATTGATGGTAGCCTTGTTATTATGGAAGGTAGTTCATTGTTGACATTTTGTTACTCCAATGGATGGTAGCCTTGTCATTATGGAAGGTAGTTCGTTATTGATATTTTGTTACTTTAATTGATGGAATCCTTTTCATTACGGAAGGTAGTTCATTGTTGAGATTTTGTTTCTCCAATGGATCGTAGCCGTTTCATTACCAAAAGTAGTTCGTTGTTCAGATTTTGTTACTCTAATTGATGGTAGCCTTGTTATTATGGAAGGTAGTTCATTGTTGAGATTTTGTTACTCCAATGGATGGTAGCCTTGTCATTATAGAAGGTAGTTCGTTGTTGACATTTTGTTACTCCAATGGATGGTAGACTTGTCATTATGGAAGGTAGTTCATTATTGAGATTTTGTTTCTCCAATGGATCGTAGCCATTTCATTACAAAAAGCAGTTCGTTGTTGAGATTTTGTTACTCTAATTGATGGTAGCCTTGTTATTATGGAAGGTAGTTCATTCTTGAGATTTTGTTACTCCAATGGATGGTAGCCTTGTCATTATAGAAGGTAGTTCGTTGTTGAGATTTTGTTACTCTAATGGATGGTAGCCTTGTAATTATGGAAGGTAGTTTATTGTTGAGATTTTGTTACTCCAATGGATGGTAGCCTTGTCATTATGGAGAATTGTTCGTTGTTGAGATTTTGTTAATCCAATTGTTGGTAGCCTTGTCATTATGGAAGGTAGTTCGTTGTTGAGATTTTGTTACTCCAATGGATGGTAGACTTGTCATTATGGAAGGTAGTTCATTGTTGAGATTTTGTTTCTCCAATGGATCGTAGCCGTTTCATTACCAAAAGTAGTTCGTTGTTGAGATTTTGTTACTCTAATTGTTGGTAGCCTTGTTATTATGGAAGGTAGTTCATTGTTGACATTTTGTTACTCCAATGGATGGTAGCCTTGTCATTATGGAAGGTAGTTCGTTATTGATATTTTGTTACTCTAATTGATGGAATCCTTTTCATTACGGAAGGTAGTTCATTATTGAGATTTTGTTTGTCCAATGGATCGTAGCCGTTTCATTGCCAAAAGTAGTTCGTTGTTGAGATTTTGTTACTCTAATTGATGGTAGCCTTGTTATTATGGAAGGTAGTTCATTGTTGACATTTTGTTACTCCAATGGATGGTAGTCTTGTCATTGTGGAAGGTAGTTCGTTATTGATATTTTGTTACTTTAATTGATGGAATCCTTTTCATTATGGAAGGTAGTTCATTGTTGAGATTTTGTTTCTCCAATGGATCGTAGCCGTTTCATTACCAAAAGTAGTTCGTTCTTGAGATTTTGTTACTCTAATTGATGGTAGCCTTGTTATTATGGAAGGTAGTTCATTGTTGAGATTTTGTTACTCCAATGGATGGTAGCCTTGTCATTATAGAAGGTAGTTCGTTGTTGACATTTTGTTACTCCAATGGATGGTAGACTTTTCATTATGGAAGGTAGTTCATTTTTGAGATTTTGTTTCTCCAATGGATCGTAGCCATTTCATTACCAAAAGTAGTTCATTGTTGAGATTTTGTTACTCTAATTGATGGTAGCCTTGTTATTATGGATGGTAGTTCATTGTTGAGATTTTGTTACTCCAATGTATGGTAGCCTTGTCATTGTGGAGAATAGTTCGTTGTTGAGATTTTGTTACTCCAATTGTTGGTAGCCTTGTCATTATGGAAGGTAGTTCATTGTTGACATTTTGTTACTCCAATGGATGGTAGCCTTGTCATTATGGAAGGTAGTTCGTTATTGATATTTTGTTACTCTAATTGATGGAACCCTTTTCATTACGGAAAGTAGTTCTTTGTTGAGATTTTGTTTCTCCAATGGATCGTAGCCGTTTCATTACCAAAAGTAGTTCGTTGTTGAGATTTTGTTACTCTGATTGTTGGTAGCCTTGTTATTATGGAAGGTAGTTCATTGTTGACATTTTGTTACTCCAATGGATGGTAGCCTTGTCATTATAGAAGGTAGTTCGTTGTTGACATTTTGTTACTCCAATGGATGGTAGACTTTTCATTATGGAAGGTAGTTCATTTTTGAGATTTTGTTTCTCCAATGGATCGTAGCCATTTCATTACCAAAAGTAGTTCATTGTTGAGATTTTGTTACTCTAATTGATGGTAGCCTTGTTATTATGGATGGTAGTTCATTGTTGAGATTTTGTTACTCCAATGGATGGTAGCCTTGTCATTGTGGAGAATAGTTCGTTGTTGAGATTTTGTTACTCCAATTGTTGGTAGCCTTGTCATTATGGAAGGTAGTTCATTGTTGACATTTTGTTACTCCAATGGATGGTAGCATTGTCATTATGGAAGGTAGTTCGTTATTGATATTTTGTTACTCTAATTGATGGAACCCTTTTCATTACGGAAAGTAGTTCTTTGTTGAGATTTTGTTTCTCCAATGGATCGTAGCCGTTTCATTACCAAAAGTAGTTCGTTGTTGAGATTTTGTTACTCTGATTGTTGGTAGCCTTGTTATTATGGAAGGTAGTTCATTGTTGACATTTTGTTACTCCAATGGATGGTAGCCTTGTCATTATGGAAGGTAGTTTGTTATTGATATTTTGTTACTCTAATTGATGGAATCCTTTTCATTACGGAAGGTAGTTCATTATTGAGATTTTGTTTGTCCAATGGATCGTAGCCGTTTCATTACCAAAAGTAGTTCGTTGTTGAGATTTTGTTACTCTAATTAATGGTAGCCTTGTTATTATGGAAGGTAGTTCATTGTTGACATTTTGTTACTCCAATGGATGGTAGCCTTGTCATTATGGAAGGTAGTTCGTTATTGATATTTTGTTACTTTAATTGATGGAATCCTTTTCATTACGGAAGGTAGTTCATTGTTGAGATTTTGTTTCTCCAATGGATCGTAGCCGTTTCATTACCAAAAGTAGTTCGTTGTTGAGATTTTGTTACTCTAATTGATGGTAGCCTTGTTATTATGGAAGGTAGTTCATTGTTGAGATTTTGTTACTCCAATGGATGGTAGCCTTGTCATTATAGAAGGTAGTTCGTTGTTGACATTTTGTTACTCCAATGGATGGTAGACTTGTCATTATGGAAGTTAGTTCATTATTGAGATTTTGTTTCTCCAATGGATCGTAGCCATTTCATTACAAAAAGCAGTTCGTTGTTGAGATTTTGTTACTCTAATTGATGGTAGCCTTGTTATTATGGAAGGTAGTTCATTGTTGAGATTTTGTTACTCCAATGGATGGTAGCCTTGTCATTATAGAAGGTAGTTCGTTGTTGAGATTTTGTTACTCTAATGGATGGTAGCCTTGTAATTATGGAAGGTAGTTTATTGTTGAGATTTTGTTACTCCAATGGATGGTAGCCTTGTCATTATGGAGAATAGTTCGTTGTTGAGATTTTGTTACTCCTATTGTTGGTAGCCTTGTCATTATGGAAGGTAGTTCGTTGTTGAGATTTTGTTACTCCAATGGATGGTAGACTTGTCATTATGGAAGGTAGTTCATTGTTGAGATTTTGTTTCTCCAATGGATCGTAGCCGTTTCATTACCAAAAGTAGTTCGTTGTTGAGATTTTGTTACTCTAATTGATGGTAGCCTTGTTATTATGGAAGGTAGTTCATTGTTGACATTTTGTTACTCCAATGGATGGTAGCCTTGTCATTATGGAAGGTAGTTCGTTATTGATATTTTGTTACTCTAATTGATGGAACCCTTTTCATTACGGAAGGTAGTTCTTTGTTGAGATTTTGTTTCTCCAATGGATGGTAGCCGTTTCATTACCAAAAGTAGTTCGTTGTTAAGATTTTGTTACTCTAATTGTTGGTGGCCTTGTTATTATGGAAGGTAGTTCATTGTTGACATTTTGTTACTTCAATGGATGGTAGCCTTGTCATTATGGAAGGTAGTTCGTTATTGATATTTTGTTACTCTAATTGTTGGAATCCTCTTCATTACGGAAGGTAGTTCATTATTGAGATTTTGTTTGTCCAATGGATCGTAGCCGTTTCATTACCAAAAGTAGTTCGTTGTTGAGATTTTGTTACTCTAATTGATGGTAGCCTTGTTATTATGGAAGGTAGTTCATTGTTGACATTTTGTTACTCCAATGGATGGTAGCCTTGTCATTATGGAAGGTAGTTCGTTATTGATATTTTGTTACTTTAATTGATGGAATCCTTTTCATTACGGAAGGTAGTTAATTGTTGAGATTTTGTTTCTCCAATGGATCGTAGCCGTTTCATTACCAAAAGTAGTTCGTTGTTGAGATTTTGTTACTCTAATTGATGGTAGCCTTGTTATTATGGAAGGTAGTTCATTGTTGAGATTTTGTTACTCCAATGGATGGTAGCCTTGTCATTATAGAAGGTAGTTCGTTGTTGACATTTTGTTACTCCAATGGATGGTAGACTTGTCATTATGGAAGGTAGTTCATTATTGAGATTTTGTTTCTCCAATGGATCGTAGCCATTTCATTACCAAAAGTAGTTCGTTGTTGAGATTTTGTTACTCTAATTGATGGTAGCCTTGTTATTATGGAAGGTAGTTCATTGTTGAGATTTTGTTACTCCAATGTATGGTAGCCTTGTCATTGTGGAGAATAGTTCGTTGTTGAGATTTTGTTACTCCAATTGTTGGTAGCCTTGTCATTATGGAAGGTAGTTCATTGTTGACATTTTGTTACTCCAATGGATGGTAGCCTTGTCATTATGGAAGGTAGTTCGTTATTGATATTTTGTTACTCTAATTGATGGAACCCTTTTCATTACGGAAAGTAGTTCTTTGTTGAGATTTTGTTTCTCCAATGGATCGTAGCCGTTTCATTACCAAAAGTAGTTCGTTGTTGAGATTTTGTTACTCTGATTGTTGGTAGCCTTGTTATTATGGAAGGTAGTTCATTGTTGACATTTTGTTACTCCAATGGATGGTAGCCTTGTCATTATAGAAGGTAGTTCGTTGTTGACATTTTGTTACTCCAATGGATGGTAGACTTTTCATTATGGAAGGTAGTTCATTTTTGAGATTTTGTTTCTCCAATGGATCGTAGCCATTTCATTACCAAAAGTAGTTCGTTGTTGAGATTTTGTTACTCTAATTGATGGTAGCCTTGTTATTATGGAAGGTAGTTCATTGTTGACATTTTGTTACTCCAATGGATGGTAGCCTTGTCATTATGGAAGGTAGTTCGTTATTGATATTTTGTTACTTTAATTGATGGAATCCTTTTCATTACGGAAGGTAGTTCATTGTTGAGATTTTGTTTCTCCAATGGATCGTAGCCGTTTCATTACCAAAAGTAGTTCGTTGTTGAGATTTTGTTACTCTAATTGATGGTAGCCTTGTTATTATGGAAGGTAGTTCATTGTTGAGATTTTGTTACTCCAATGGATGGTAGCCTTGTCATTATAGAAGGTAGTTCGTTGTTGACATTTTGTTACTCCAATGGATGGTAGACTTGTCATTATGGAAGTTAGTTCATTATTGAGATTTTGTTTCTCCAATGGATCGTAGCCATTTCATTACAAAAAGCAGTTCGTTGTTGAGATTTTGTTACTCTAATTGATGGTAGCCTTGTTATTATGGAAGGTAGTTCATTGTTGAGATTTTGTTACTCCAATGGATGGTAGCCTGGTCATTATAGAAGGTAGTTCGTTGTTGAGATTTTGTTACTCTAATGGATGGTAGCCTTGTAATTATGGAAGGTAGTTTATTGTTGAGATTTTGTTACTCCAATGGATGGTAGCCTTGTCATTATGGAGAATAGTTCGTTGTTGAGATTTTGTTACTCCTATTGTTGGTAGCCTTGTCATTATGGAAGGTAGTTCGTTGTTGAGATTTTGTTACTCCAATGGATGGTAGACTTGTCATTATGGAAGGTAGTTCATTGTTGAGATTTTGTTTCTCCAATGGATCGTAGCCGTTTCATTACCAAAAGTAGTTCGTTGTTGAGATTTTGTTACTCTAATTGATGGTAGCCTTGTTATTATGGAAGGTAGTTCATTGTTGACATTTTGTTACTCCAATGGATGGTAGCCTTGTCATTATGGAAGGTAGTTCGTTATTGATATTTTGTTACTCTAATTGATGGAACCCTTTTCATTACGGAAGGTAGTTCTTTGTTGAGATTTTGTTTCTCCAATGGATGGTAGCCGTTTCATTACCAAAAGTAGTTCGTTGTTAAGATTTTGTTACTCTAATTGTTGGTGGCCTTGTTATTATGGAAGGTAGTTCATTGTTGACATTTTGTTACTCCAATGGATGGTAGCCTTGTCATTATGGAAGGTAGTTCGTTATTGATATTTTGTTACTCTAATTGTTGGAATCCTCTTCATTACGGAAGGTAGTTCATTATTGAGATTTTGTTTGTCCAATGGATCGTAGCCGTTTCATTACCAAAAGTAGTTCGTTGTTGAGATTTTGTTACTCTAATTGATGGTAGCCTTGTTATTATGGAAGGTAGTTCATTGTTGACATTTTGTTACTCCAATGGATGGTAGCCTTGTCATTATGGAAGGTAGTTCGTTATTGATATTTTGTTACTTTAATTGATGGAATCCTTTTCATTACGGAAGGTAGTTAATTGTTGAGATTTTGTTTCTCCAATGGATCGTAGCCGTTTCATTACCAAAAGTAGTTCGTTGTTGAGATTTTGTTACTCTAATTGATGGTAGCCTTGTTATTATGGAAGGTAGTTCATTGTTGAGATTTTGTTACTCCAATGGATGGTAGCCTTGTCATTATAGAAGGTAGTTCGTTGTTGACATTTTGTTACTCCAATGGATGGTAGACTTGTCATTATGGAAGGTAGTTCATTATTGAGATTTTGTTTCTCCAATGGATCGTAGCCATTTCATTACCAAAAGTAGTTCGTTGTTGAGATTTTGTTACTCTAATTGATGGTAGCCTTGTTATTATGGAAGGTAGTTCATTGTTGAGATTTTGTTACTCCAATGTATGGTAGCCTTGTCATTGTGGAGAATAGTTCGTTGTTGAGATTTTGTTACTCCAATTGTTGGTAGCCTTGTCATTATGGAAGGTAGTTCATTGTTGACATTTTGTTACTCCAATGGATGGTAGCCTTGTCATTATGGAAGGTAGTTCGTTATTGATATTTTGTTACTCTAATTGATGGAACCCTTTTCATTACGGAAAGTAGTTCTTTGTTGAGATTTTGTTTCTCCAATGGATCGTAGCCGTTTCATTACCAAAAGTAGTTCGTTGTTGAGATTTTGTTACTCTGATTGTTGGTAGCCTTGTTATTATGGAAGGTAGTTCATTGTTGACATTTTGTTACTCCAATGGATGGTAGCCTTGTCATTATAGAAGGTAGTTCGTTGTTGACATTTTGTTACTCCAATGGATGGTAGACTTTTCATTATGGAAGGTAGTTCATTTTTGAGATTTTGTTTCTCCAATGGATCGTAGCCATTTCATTACAAAAAGCAGTTCGTTGTTGAGATTTTGTTACTCTAATTGATGGTAGCCTTGTTATTATGGAAGGTAGTTCATTGTTGACATTTTGTTACTCCAATGGATGGTAGCCTTGTCATTATGGAAGGTAGTTCGTTATTGATATTTTGTTACTTTAATTGATGGAATCCTTTTCATTACGGAAGGTAGTTCATTGTTGAGATTTTGTTTCTCCAATGGATCGTAGCCGTTTCATTACCAAAAGTAGTTCGTTGTTGAGATTTTGTTACTCTAATTGATGGTAGCCTTGTTATTATGGAAGGTAGTTCATTGTTGAGATTTTGTTACTCCAATGGATGGTAGCCTTGTCATTATAGAAGGTAGTTCGTTGTTGACATTTTGTTACTCCAATGGATGGTAGACTTGTCATTATGGAAGTTAGTTCATTATTGAGATTTTGTTTCTCCAATGGATCGTAGCCATTTCATTACAAAAAGCAGTTCGTTGTTGAGATTTTGTTACTCTAATTGATGGTAGCCTTGTTATTATGGAAGGTAGTTCATTGTTGAGATTTTGTTACTCCAATGGATGGTAGCCTGGTCATTATAGAAGGTAGTTCGTTGTTGAGATTTTGTTACTCTAATGGATGGTAGCCTTGTAATTATGGAAGGTAGTTTATTGTTGAGATTTTGTTACTCCAATGGATGGTAGCCTTGTCATTATGGAGAATAGTTCGTTGTTGAGATTTTGTTACTCCTATTGTTGGTAGCCTTGTCATTATGGAAGGTAGTTCGTTGTTGAGATTTTGTTACTCCAATGGATGGTAGACTTGTCATTATGGAAGGTAGTTCATTGTTGAGATTTTGTTTCTCCAATGGATCGTAGCCGTTTCATTACCAAAAGTAGTTCGTTGTTGAGATTTTGTTACTCTAATTGATGGTAGCCTTGTTATTATGGAAGGTAGTTCATTGTTGACATTTTGTTACTCCAATGGATGGTAGCCTTGTCATTATGGAAGGTAGTTCGTTATTGATATTTTGTTACTCTAATTGATGGAACCCTTTTCATTACGGAAGGTAGTTCTTTGTTGAGATTTTGTTTCTCCAATGGATGGTAGCCGTTTCATTACCAAAAGTAGTTCGTTGTTAAGATTTTGTTACTCTAATTGTTGGTGGCCTTGTTATTATGGAAGGTAGTTCATTGTTGACATTTTGTTACTCCAATGGATGGTAGCCTTGTCATTATGGAAGGTAGTTCGTTATTGATATTTTGTTACTCTAATTGTTGGAATCCTCTTCATTACGGAAGGTAGTTCATTATTGAGATTTTGTTTGTCCAATGGATCGTAGCCGTTTCATTACCAAAAGTAGTTCGTTGTTGAGATTTTGTTACTCTAATTGATGGTAGCCTTGTTATTATGGAAGGTAGTTCATTGTTGACATTTTGTTACTCCAATGGATGGTAGCCTTGTCATTATGGAAGGTAGTTCGTTATTGATATTTTGTTACTTTAATTGATGGAATCCTTTTCATTACGGAAGGTAGTTAATTGTTGAGATTTTGTTTCTCCAATGGATCGT
The DNA here is from genome assembly GCA_948472305.1 of Vicia faba. NCBI lineage: Eukaryota > Viridiplantae > Streptophyta > Magnoliopsida > Fabales > Fabaceae > Vicia > Vicia faba. The sequence goes on from OX451739.1 coordinate 562,864,098, forward strand.
AGCCGTTTCATTACCAAAAGTAGTTCGTTGTTGAGATTTTGTTACTCTAATTGATGGTAGCCTTGTTATTATGGAAGGTAGTTCATTGTTGAGATTTTGTTACTCCAATGGATGGTAGCCTTGTCATTATAGAAGGTAGTTCGTTGTTGACATTTTGTTACTCCAATGGATGGTAGACTTGTCATTATGGAAGGTAGTTCATTATTGAGATTTTGTTTCTCCAATGGATCGTAGCCATTTCATTACCAAAAGTAGTTCGTTGTTGAGATTTTGTTACTCTAATTGATGGTAGCCTTGTTATTATGGAAGGTAGTTCATTGTTGAGATTTTGTTACTCCAATGTATGGTAGCCTTGTCATTGTGGAGAATAGTTCGTTGTTGAGATTTTGTTACTCCAATTGTTGGTAGCCTTGTCATTATGGAAGGTAGTTCATTGTTGACATTTTGTTACTCCAATGGATGGTAGCCTTGTCATTATGGAAGGTAGTTCGTTATTGATATTTTGTTACTCTAATTGATGGAACCCTTTTCATTACGGAAAGTAGTTCTTTGTTGAGATTTTGTTTCTCCAATGGATCGTAGCCGTTTCATTACCAAAAGTAGTTCGTTGTTGAGATTTTGTTACTCTGATTGTTGGTAGCCTTGTTATTATGGAAGGTAGTTCATTGTTGACATTTTGTTACTCCAATGGATGGTAGCCTTGTCATTATAGAAGGTAGTTCGTTGTTGACATTTTGTTACTCCAATGGATGGTAGACTTTTCATTATGGAAGGTAGTTCATTTTTGAGATTTTGTTTCTCCAATGGATCGTAGCCATTTCATTACCAAAAGTAGTTCGTTGTTGAGATTTTGTTACTCTAATTGATGGTAGCCTTGTTATTATGGAAGGTAGTTCATTGTTGACATTTTGTTACTCCAATGGATGGTAGCCTTGTCATTATGGAAGGTAGTTCGTTATTGATATTTTGTTACTTTAATTGATGGAATCCTTTTCATTACGGAAGGTAGTTCATTGTTGAGATTTTGTTTCTCCAATGGATCGTAGCCGTTTCATTACCAAAAGTAGTTCGTTGTTGAGATTTTGTTACTCTAATTGATGGTAGCCTTGTTATTATGGAAGGTAGTTCATTGTTGAGATTTTGTTACTCCAATGGATGGTAGCCTTGTCATTATAGAAGGTAGTTCGTTGTTGACATTTTGTTACTCCAATGGATGGTAGACTTGTCATTATGGAAGTTAGTTCATTATTGAGATTTTGTTTCTCCAATGGATCGTAGCCATTTCATTACAAAAAGCAGTTCGTTGTTGAGATTTTGTTACTCTAATTGATGGTAGCCTTGTTATTATGGAAGGTAGTTCATTGTTGAGATTTTGTTACTCCAATGGATGGTAGCCTTGTCATTATAGAAGGTAGTTCGTTGTTGAGATTTTGTTACTCTAATGGATGGTAGCCTTGTAATTATGGAAGGTAGTTTATTGTTGAGATTTTGTTACTCCAATGGATGGTAGCCTTGTCATTATGGAGAATAGTTCGTTGTTGAGATTTTGTTACTCCTATTGTTGGTAGCCTTGTCATTATGGAAGGTAGTTCGTTGTTGAGATTTTGTTACTCCAATGGATGGTAGACTTGTCATTATGGAAGGTAGTTCATTGTTGAGATTTTGTTTCTCCAATGGATCGTAGCCGTTTCATTACCAAAAGTAGTTCGTTGTTGAGATTTTGTTACTCTAATTGATGGGAGCCTTGTTATTATGGAAGGTAGTTCATTGTTGACATTTTGTTACTCCAATGGATGGTAGCCTTGTCATTATGGAAGGTAGTTCGTTATTGATATTTTGTTACTCTAATTGATGGAACCCTTTTCATTACGGAAGGTAGTTCTTTGTTGAGATTTTGTTTCTCCAATGGATGGTAGCCGTTTCATTACCAAAAGTAGTTCGTTGTTAAGATTTTGTTACTCTAATTGTTGGTGGCCTTGTTATTATGGAAGGTAGTTCATTGTTGACATTTTGTTACTCCAATGGATGGTAGCCTTGTCATTATGGAAGGTAGTTCGTTATTGATATTTTGTTACTCTAATTGTTGGAATCCTCTTCATTACGGAAGGTAGTTCATTATTGAGATTTTGTTTGTCCAATGGATCGTAGCCGTTTCATTACCAAAAGTAGTTCGTTGTTGAGATTTTGTTACTCTAATTGATGGTAGCCTTGTTATTATGGAAGGTAGTTCATTGTTGAGATTTTGTTACTCCAATGGATGGTAGCCTTGTCATTATAGAAGGTAGTTCGTTGTTGACATTTTGTTACTCCAATGGATGGTAGACTTGTCATTATGGAAGGTAGTTCATTATTGAGATTTTGTTTCTCCAATGGATCGTATCCATTTCATTACCAAAAGTAGTTCGTTGTTGAGATTTTGTTACTCTAATTGATGGTAGCCTTGTTATTATGGAAGGTAGTTCATTGTTGAGATTTTGTTACTCCAATGTATGGTAGCCTTGTCATTGTGGAGAATAGTTCGTTGTTGAGATTTTGTTACTCCAATTGTTGGTAGCCTTGTCATTATGGAAGGTAGTTCATTGTTGACATTTTGTTACTCCAATGGATGGTAGCCTTGTCATTATGGAAGGTAGTTCGTTATTGATATTTTGTTACTCTAATTGATGGAACCCTTTTCATTACGGAAAGTAGTTCTTTGTTGAGATTTTGTTTCTCCAATGGATCGTAGCCGTTTCATTACCAAAAGTAGTTCGTTGTTGAGATTTTGTTACTCTGATTGTTGGTAGCCTTGTTATTATGGAAGGTAGTTCATTGTTGACATTTTGTTACTCCAATGGATGGTAGCCTTGTCATTATAGAAGGTAGTTCGTTGTTGACATTTTGTTACTCCAATGGATGGTAGACTTTTCATTATGGAAGGTAGTTCATTTTTGAGATTTTGTTTCTCCAATGGATCGTAGCCATTTCATTACCAAAAGTAGTTCATTGTTGAGATTTTGTTACTCTAATTGATGGTAGCCTTGTTATTATGGATGGTAGTTCATTGTTGAGATTTTGTTACTCCAATGGATGGTAGCCTTGTCATTGTGGAGAATAGTTCGTTGTTGAGATTTTGTTACTCCAATTGTTGGTAGCCTTGTCATTATGGAAGGTAGTTCATTGTTGACATTTTGTTACTCCAATGGATGGTAGCCTTGTCATTATGGAAGGTAGTTCGTTATTGATATTTTGTTACTCTAATTGATGGAACCCTTTTCATTACGGAAAGTAGTTCTTTGTTGAGATTTTGTTTCTCCAATGGATCGTAGCCGTTTCATTACCAAAAGTAGTTCGTTGTTGAGATTTTGTTACTCTGATTGTTGGTAGCCTTGTTATTATGGAAGGTAGTTCATTGTTGACATTTTGTTACTCCAATGGATGGTAGCCTTGTCATTATGGAAGGTAGTTTGTTATTGATATTTTGTTACTCTAATTGATGGAATCCTTTTCATTACGGAAGGTAGTTCATTATTGAGATTTTGTTTGTCCAATGGATCGTAGCCGTTTCATTACCAAAAGTAGTTCGTTGTTGAGATTTTGTTACTCTAATTGATGGTAGCCTTGTTATTATGGAAGGTAGTTCATTGTTGACATTTTGTTACTCCAATGGATGGTAGCCTTGTCATTATGGAAGGTAGTTCGTTATTGATATTTTGTTACTTTAATTGATGGAATCCTTTTCATTACGGAAGGTAGTTCATTGTTGAGATTTTGTTTCTCCAATGGATCGTAGCCGTTTCATTACCAAAAGTAGTTCGTTGTTGAGATTTTGTTACTCTAATTGATGGTAGCCTTGTTATTATGGAAGGTAGTTCATTGTTGAGATTTTGTTACTCCAATGGATGGTAGCCTTGTCATTATAGAAGGTAGTTCGTTGTTGACATTTTGTTACTCCAATGGATGGTAGACTTGTCATTATGGAAGTTAGTTCATTATTGAGATTTTGTTTCTCCAATGGATCGTAGCCATTTCATTACAAAAAGCAGTTCGTTGTTGAGATTTTGTTACTCTAATTGATGGTAGCCTTGTTATTATGGAAGGTAGTTCATTGTTGAGATTTTGTTACTCCAATGGATGGTAGCCTTGTCATTATAGAAGGTAGTTCGTTGTTGAGATTTTGTTACTCTAATGGATGGTAGCCTTGTAATTATGGAAGGTAGTTTATTGTTGAGATTTTGTTACTCCAATGGATGGTAGCCTTGTCATTATGGAGAATAGTTCGTTGTTGAGATTTTGTTACTCCTATTGTTGGTAGCCTTGTCATTATGGAAGGTAGTTCGTTGTTGAGATTTTGTTACTCCAATGGATGGTAGACTTGTCATTATGGAAGGTAGTTCATTGTTGAGATTTTGTTTCTCCAATGGATCGTAGCCGTTTCATTACCAAAAGTAGTTCATTGTTGAGATTTTGTTACTCTAATTGATGGTAGCCTTGTTATTATGGAAGGTAGTTCATTGTTGACATTTTGTTACTCCAATGGATGGTAGCCTTGTCATTATGGAAGGTAGTTCGTTATTGATATTTTGTTACTCTAATTGATGGAACCCTTTTCATTACGGAAGGTAGTTCTTTGTTGAGATTTTGTTTCTCCAATGGATGGTAGCCGTTTCATTACCAAAAGTAGTTCGTTGTTAAGATTTTGTTACTCTAATTGTTGGTGGCCTTGTTATTATGGAAGGTAGTTCATTGTTGACATTTTGTTACTCCAATGGATGGTAGCCTTGTCATTATGGAAGGTAGTTCGTTATTGATATTTTGTTACTCTAATTGTTGGAATCCTCTTCATTACGGAAGGTAGTTCATTATTGAGATTTTGTTTGTCCAATGGATCGTAGCCGTTTCATTACCAAAAGTAGTTCGTTGTTGAGATTTTGTTACTCTAATTGATGGTAGCCTTGTTATTATGGAAGGTAGTTCATTGTTGACATTTTGTTACTCCAATGGATGGTAGCCTTGTCATTATGGAAGGTAGTTCGTTATTGATATTTTGTTACTTTAATTGATGGAATCCTTTTCATTACGGAAGGTAGTTAATTGTTGAGATTTTGTTTCTCCAATGGATCGTAGCCGTTTCATTACCAAAAGTAGTTCGTTGTTGAGATTTTGTTACTCTAATTGATGGTAGCCTTGTTATTATGGAAGGTAGTTCATTGTTGAGATTTTGTTACTCCAATGGATGGTAGCCTTGTCATTATAGAAGGTAGTTCGTTGTTGACATTTTGTTACTCCAATGGATGGTAGACTTGTCATTATGGAAGGTAGTTCATTATTGAGATTTTGTTTCTCCAATGGATCGTAGCCATTTCATTACCAAAAGTAGTTCGTTGTTGAGATTTTGTTACTCTAATTGATGGTAGCCTTGTTATTATGGAAGGTAGTTTATTGTTGAGATTTTTTTACTCCAATGGATGGTAGCCTTGTCATTATAGAAGGTAGTTCGTTGTTGAGATTTTGTTACTCTAATGGATGGTAGCCTTGTAATTATGGAAGGTAGTTTATTGTTGAGATTTTGTTACTCCAATGGATCGTAGCCTTGTCATTATGGAGAATAGTTCGTTGTTGAGATTTTGTTACTCCAATTGTTGGTAGCCTTGTCATTATGGAAGGTAGTTCGTTGTTGAGATTTTGTTACTCCAATGGATGGTAGACTTGTCATTATGGAAGGTAGTTCATTGTTGAGATTTTGTTTCTCCAATGGATCGTAGCCGTTTCATTACCAAAAGTAGTTCGTTGTTGAGATTTTGTTACTCTAATTGATGGTAGCCTTGTTATTATGGAAGGTAGTTCATTGTTGACATTTTGTTACTCCAATGGATGGTAGCCTTGTCATTATGGAAGGTAGTTCGTTATTGATATTTTGTTACTCTAATTGATGGAACCCTTTTCATTACGGAAGGTTGTTCTTTGTTGAGATTTTGTTTCTCCAATGGATCGTAGCCGTTTCATTACCAAAAGTAGTTCGTTGTTGAGATTTTGTTACTCTAATTGATGGTAGCCTTGTTATTATGGAAGGTAGTTCATTGTTGAGATTTTGTTACTCCAATGGATGGTAGCCTTGTCATTATAGAAGGTAGTTCGTTGTTGAGATTTTGTTACTCTAATGGATGGTAGCCTTGTAATTATGGAAGGTAGTTTATTGTTGAGATTTTGTTACTCCAATGGATGGTAGCCTTGTCATTGTGGAGAATAGTTCGTTGTTGAGATTTTGTTACTCCAATTATTGGTAGCCTTGTCATTATGGAAGGTAGTTCGTTGTTGAGATTTTGTTACTCCAATGGATGGTAGACTTGTCATTATGGAAGGTAGTTCATTGTTGAGATTTTGTTTCTCCAATGGATCGTAGCCGTTTCATTACCAAAAGTAGTTCGTTGTTGAGATTTTGTTACTCTAATTGATGGTAGCCTTGTTATTATGGAAGGTAGTTCATTGTTGACATTTTGTTACTCCAATGGATGGTAGCCTTGTCATTATGGAAGGTAGTTCGTTATTGATATTTTGTTACTCTAATTGATGGAACCCTTTTCATTACGGAAGGTAGTTCTTTGTTGAGATTTTGTTTCTCCAATGGATCGTAGCCGTTTCATTACCAAAAGTAGTTCGTTGTTGAGATTTTGTTACTCTGATTGTTGGTAGCCTTGTTATTATGGAAGGTAGTTCATTGTTGAGATTTTGTTACTCCAATGGATGGTAGCCTTGTCATTATAGAAGGTAGTTCGTTGTTGAGATTTTGTTACTCTAATGGATGGTAGCCTTGTAATTATGGAAGGTAGTTTATTGTTGAGATTTTGTTACTCCAATGGATGGTAGCCTTGTCATTGTGGAGAATAGTTCGTTGTTGAGATTTTGTTACTCCAATTGTTGGTAGCCTTGTCATTATGGAAGGTAGTTCGTTGTTGAGATTTTGTTACTCCAATGGATGGTAGACTTGTCATTATGGAAGGTAGTTCATTGTTGAGATTTTGTTTGTCCAATGGATCGTAGCCGTTTCATTACCAAAAGTAGTTCGTTGTTGAGATTTTGTTACTCTAATTGATGGTAGCCTTGTTATTATGGAAGGTAGTTCATTGTTGACATTTTGTTACTCCAATGGATGGTAGCCTTGTCATTATGGAAGGTAGTTCGTTATTGATATTTTGTTACTCTAATTGATGGAACCCTTTTCATTACGGAAGGTAGTTCTTTGTTGAGATTTTGTTTCTCCAATGGATCGTAGCCGTTTCATTACCAAAAGTAGTTCGTTGTTGAGATTTTGTTACTCTGATTGTTGGTAGCCTTGTTATTATGGAAGGTAATTCATTGTTGACATTTTGTTACTCCAATGGATGGTAGCCTTGTCATTATGGAAGGTAGTTCGTTATTGATATTTTGTTACTCTAATTGATGGAATCCTTTTCATTACGGAAGGTAGTTCATTATTGAGATTTTGTTTGTCCAATGGATCGTAGCCGTTTCATTACCAAAAGTAGTTCGTTGTTGAGATTTTGTTACTCTAATTGATGGTAGCCTTGTTATTATGGAAGGTAGTTCATTGTTGACATTTTGTTACTCCAATGGATGGTAGCCTTGTCATTTTGGAAGGTAGTTCGTTATTGATATTTTGTTACTTTAATTGATGGAATCCTTTTCATTACGGAAGGTAGTTCATTGTTGAGATTTTGTTTCTCCAATGGATCGTAGCCGTTTCATTACCAAAAGTAGTTCGTTGTTGAGATTTTGTTACTCTAATTGATGGTAGGCTTGTTATTATGGAAGGTAGTTCATTGTTGAGATTTTGTTACTCCAATGGATGGTAGCCTTGTCATTATAGAAGGTAGTTCGTTGTTGACATTTTGTTACTCCAATGGATGGTAGACTTGTCATTATGGAAGGTAGTTCATTATTGAGATTTTGTTTCTCCAATGGATCGTAGCCATTTCATTACAAAAAGCAGTTCGTTGTTGAGATTTTGTTACTCTAATTGATGGTAGCCTTGTTATTATGGAAGGTAGTTCATTGTTGAGATTTTGTTACTCCAATGGATGGTAGCCTTGTCATTATAGAAGGTAGTTCGTTGTTGAGATTTTGTTACTCTAATGGATGGTAGCCTTGTAATTATGGAAGGTAGTTTATTGTTGAGATTTTGTTACTCCAATGGATGGTAGCCTTGTCATTATGGAGAATTGTTCGTTGTTGAGATTTTGTTACTCCAATTGTTGGTAGCCTTGTCATTATGGAAGGTAGTTCGTTGTTGAGATTTTGTTACTCCAATGGATGGTAGACTTGTCATTATGGAAGGTAGTTCATTGTTGAGATTTTGTTTCTCCAATGGATCGTAGCCGTTTCATTACCAAAAGTAGTTCGTTGTTGAGATTTTGTTGCTCTAATTGTTGGTAGCCTTGTTATTATGGAAGGTAGTTCATTGTTGACATTTTGTTACTCCAATGGATGGTAGCCTTGTCATTATGGAAGGTAGTTCGTTATTGATATTTTGTTACTCTAATTGATGGAATCCTTTTCATTACGGAAGGTAGTTCATTATTGAGATTTTGTTTGTCCAATGGATCGTAGCCGTTTCATTACCAAAAGTAGTTCGTTGTTGAGATTTTGTTACTCTAATTGATGGTAGCCTTGTTATTATGGAAGGTAGTTCATTGTTGACATTTTGTTACTCCAATGGATGGTAGTCTTGTCATTATGGAAGGTAGTTCGTTATTGATATTTTGTTACTTTAATTGATGGAATCCTTTTCATTACGGAAGGTAGTTCATTGTTGAGATTTTGTTTCTCCAATGGATCGTAGCCATTTCATTACCAAAAGTAGTTCGTTCTTGAGATTTTGTTACTCTAATTGATGGTAGCCTTGTTATTATGGAAGGTAGTTCATTGTTGAGATTTTGTTACTCCAATGGATGGTAGCCTTGTCATTATAGAAGGTAGTTCGTTGTTGACATTTTGTTACTCAAATGGATGGTAGACTTTTCATTATGGAAGGTAGTTCATTTTTGAGATTTTGTTTCTCCAATGGATCGTAGCCATTTCATTACCAAAAGTAGTTCGTTGTTGAGATTTTGTTACTCTAATTGATGGTAGCCTTGTTATTATGGAAGGTAGTTCATTGTTGAGATTTTGTTACTCCAATGGATGGTAGCCTTATCATTGTGGAGAATAGTTCGTTGTTGAGATTTTGTTACTCCAATTGTTGGTAGCCTTGTCATTATGGAAGGTAGTTCATTGTTGACATTTTGTTACTCCAATGGATGGTAGCCTTGTCATTATGGAAGGTAGTTCGTTATTGATATTTTGTTACTCTAATTGATGGAACCCTTTTCATTACGGAAGGTAGTTCTTTGTTGAGATTTTGTTTCTCCAATGGATCGTAGTCGTTTCATTACCAAAAGTAGTTCGTTGTTGAGATTTTGTTACTTTGATTGTTGGTAGCCTTGTTATTATGGAAGGTAGTTCATTGTTGACATTTTGTTACTCCAATGGATGGTAGCCTTGTCATTATGGAAGGTAGTTCGTTGTTGAGATTTTGTTACTCTAATTGTTGGTGGCCTTGTTATTATGGAAGGTAGTTCATTGTTGACATTTTGTTACTCCAATGGATGGTAGCCTTGTCATTATGGAAGGTAGTTCGTTATTGATATTTTGTTACTCTAATTGTTGGAATCCTTTTCATTACGGAAGGTAGTTCATTATTGAGATTTTGTTTGTCCAATGGATCGTAGCCGTTTCATTACCAAAAGTAGTTCGTTGTTGAGATTTTGTTACTCTAATTGATGGTAGCCTTGTTATTATGGAAGGTAGTTCATTGTTGACATTTTGTTACTCCAATGGATGGTAGCCTTGTCATTATGGAAGGTAGTTCGTTATTGATATTTTGTTACTTTAATTGATGGAATCCTTTTCATTACGGAAGGTAGTTCATTGTTGAGATTTTGTTTCTCCAATGGATCGTAGCCGTTTCATTACCAAAAGTAGTTCGTTGTTGAGATTTTGTTACTCTAATTGATGGTAGCCTTGTTATTATGGAAGGTAGTTCATTGTTGAGATTTTGTTACTCCAATGGATGGTAGCCTTGTCATTATAGAAGGTAGTTCGTTGTTGACATTTTGTTACTCCAATGGATGGTAGACTTGTCATTATGGAAGGTAGTTCATTATTGAGATTTTGTTTCTCCAATGGATCGTAGCCATTTCATTACCAAAAGTAGTTCGTTGTTGAGATTTTGTTACTCTAATTGATGGTAGCCTTGTTATTATGGAAGGTAGTTTATTGTTGAGATTTTTTTACTCCAATGGATGGTAGCCTTGTCATTATAGAAGGTAGTTCGTTGTTGAGATTTTGTTACTCTAATGGATGGTAGCCTTGTAATTATGGAAGGTAGTTTATTGTTGAGATTTTGTTACTCCAATGGATGGTAGCCTTGTCATTATGGAGAATAGTTCGTTGTTGAGATTTTGTTACTCCAATTGTTGGTAGCCTTGTCATTATGGAAGGTAGTTCGTTGTTGAGATTTTGTTACTCCAATGGATGGTAGACTTGTCATTATGGAAGGTAGTTCATTGTTGAGATTTTGTTTCTCCAATGGATCGTAGCCGTTTCATTACCAAAAGTAGTTCGTTGTTGAGATTTTGTTACTCTAATTGATGGTAGCCTTGTTATTATGGAAGGTAGTTCATTGTTGACATTTTGTTACTCCAATGGATGGTAGCCGTGTCATTATGGAAGGTAGTTCGTTATTGATATTTTGTTACTCTAATTGATGGAACCCTTTTCATTACGGAAGGTTGTTCTTTGTTGAGATTTTGTTTCTCCAATGGATCGTAGCCGTTTCATTACCAAAAGTAGTTCGTTGTTGAGATTTTGTTACTCTAATTGATGGTAGCCTTGTTATTATGGAAGGTAGTTCATTGTTGAGATTTTGTTACTCCAATGGATGGTAGCCTTGTCATTATAGAAGGTAGTTCGTTGTTGAGATTTTGTTACTCTAATGGATGGTAGCCTTGTAATTATGGAAGGTAGTTTATTGTTGAGATTTTGTTACTCCAATGGATGGTAGCCTTGTCATTGTGGAGAATAGTTCGTTGTTGAGATTTTGTTACTCCAATTGTTGGTAGCCTTGTCATTATGGAAGGTAGTTCGTTGTTGAGATTTTGTTACTCCAATGGATGGTAGACTTGTCATTATGGAAGGTAGTTCATTGTTGAGATTTTGTTTCTCCAATGGATCGTAGCCGTTTCATTACCAAAAGTAGTTCGTTGTTGAGATTTTGTTACTCTAATTGATGGTAGCCTTGTTATTATGGAAGGTAGTTCATTGTTGACATTTTGTTACTCCAATGGATGGTAGCCTTGTCATTATGGAAGGTAGTTCGTTATTGATATTTTGTTACTCTAATTGATGGAACCCTTTTCATTACGGAAGGTAGTTCTTTGTTGAGATTTTGTTTCTCCAATGGATCGTAGCCGTTTCATTACCAAAAGTAGTTCGTTGTTGAGATTTTGTTACTCTGATTGTTGGTAGCCTTGTTATTATGGAAGGTAGTTCATTGTTGACATTTTGTTACTCCAATGGATGGTAGCCTTGTCATTATGGAAGGTAGTTCGTTATTGATATTTTGTTACTCTAATTGATGGAATCCTTTTCATTACGGAAGGTAGTTCATTATTGAGATTTTGTTTGTCCAATGGATCGTAGCCGTTTCATTACCAAAAGTAGTTCGTTGTTGAGATTTTGTTACTCTAATTGATGGTAGCCTTGTTATTATGGAAGGTAGTTCATTGTTGACATTTTGTTACTCCAATGGATGGTAGCCTTGTCATTATGGAAGGTAGTTCGTTATTGATATTTTGTTACTTTAATTGATGGAATCCTTTTCATTACGGAAGGTAGTTCATTGTTGAGATTTTGTTTCTCCAATGGATCGTAGCCGTTTCATTACCAAAAGTAGTTCGTTGTTGAGATTTTGTTACTCTAATTGATGGTAGCCTTGTTATTATGGAAGGTAGTTCATTGTTGAGATTTTGTTACTCCAATGGATGGTAGCCTTGTCATTATAGAAGGTAGTTCGTTGTTGACATTTTGTTACTCCAATGGATGGTAGACTTGTCATTATGGAAGGTAGTTCATTATTGAGATTTTGTTTCTCCAATGGATCGTAGCCATTTCATTACAAAAAGCAGTTCGTTGTTGAGATTTTGTTACTCTAATTGATGGTAGCCTTGTTATTATGGAAGGTAGTTCATTGTTGAGATTTTGTTACTCTAATGGATGGTAGCCTTGTCATTATAGAAGGTAGTTCGTTGTTGAGATTTTGTTACTCTAATGGATGGTAGCCTTGTAATTATGGAAGGTAGTTTATTGTTGAGATTTTGTTACTCCAATGGATGGTAGCCTTGTCATTATGGAGAATTGTTCGTTGTTGAGATTTTGTTACTCCAATTGTTGGTAGCCTTGTCATTATGGAAGGTAGTTCGTTGTTGAGATTTTGTTACTCCAATGGATGGTAGACTTGTCATTATGGAAGGTAGTTCATTGTTGAGATTTTGTTTCTCCAATGGATCGTAGCCGTTTCATTACCAAAAGTAGTTCGTTGTTGAGATTTTGTTACTCTAATTGTTGGTAGCCTTGTTATTATGGAAGGTAGTTCATTGTTGACATTTTGTTACTCCAATGGATGGTAGCCTTGTCATTATGGAAGGTAGTTCGTTATTGATATTTTGTTACTCTAATTGATGGAATCCTTTTCATTACGGAAGGTAGTTCATTATTGAGATTTTGTTTGTCCAATGGATCGTAGCCGTTTCATTACCAAAAGTAGTTCGTTGTTGAGATTTTGTTACTCTAATTGATGGTAGCCTTGTTATTATGGAAGGTAGTTCATTGTTGACATTTTGTTACTCCAATGGATGGTAGTCTTGTCATTATGGAAGGTAGTTCGTTATTGATATTTTGTTACTTTAATTGATGGAATCCTTTTCATTACGGAAGGTAGTTCATTGTTGAGATTTTGTTTCTCCAATGGATCGTAGCCGTTTCATTACCAAAAGTAGTTCGTTCTTGAGATTTTGTTACTCTAATTGATGGTAGCCTTGTTATTATGGAAGGTAGTTCATTGTTGAGATTTTGTTACTCCAATGGATGGTAGCCTTGTCATTATAGAAGGTAGTTCGTTGTTGACATTTTGTTACTCCAATGGATGGTAGACTTTTCATTATGGAAGGTAGTTCATTTTTGAGATTTTGTTTCTCTAATGGATCGTAGCCATTTCATTACCAAAAGTAGTTCATTGTTGAGATTTTGTTACTCTAATTGATGGTAGCCTTGTTATTATGGAAGGTAGTTCATTGTTGAGATTTTGTTACTCCAATGGATGGTAGCCTTGTCATTGTGGAGAATAGTTCGTTGTTGAGATTTTGTTACTCCAATTGTTGGTAGCCTTGTCATTATGGAAGGTAGTTCATTGTTGACATTTTGTTACTCCAATGGATGGTAGCCTTGTCATTATGGAAGGTAGTTCGTTATTGATATTTTGTTACTCTAATTGATGGAACCCTTTTCATTACGGAAGGTAGTTCTTTGTTGAGATTTTGTTTCTCCAATGGATCGTAGCCGTTTCATTACCAAAAGTAGTTCGTTGTTGAGATTTTGTTACTCTGATTGTTGGTAGCCTTGTTATTATGGAAGGTAGTTCATTGTTGACATTTTGTTACTCCAATGGATGGTAGCCTTGTCATTATGGAAGGTAGTTCGTTGTTGAGATTTTGTTACTCTAATTGTTGGTGGCCTTGTTATTATGGAAGGTAGTTCATTGTTGACATTTTGTTACTCCAATGGATGGTAGCCTTGTCATTATGGAAGGTAGTTCGTTATTGATATTTTGTTACTCTAATTGTTGGAATCCTTTTCATTACGGAAGGTAGTTCATTATTGAGATTTTGTTTGTCCAATGGATCGTAGCCGTTTCATTACCAAAAGTAGTTCGTTGTTGAGATTTTGTTACTCTAATTGATGGTAGCCTTGTTATTATGGAAGGTAGTTCATTGTTGACATTTTGTTACTCCAATGGATGGTAGCCTTGTCATTATGGAAGGTAGTTCGTTATTGATATTTTGTTACTTTAATTGATGGAATCCTTTTCATTACGGAAGGTAGTTCATTGTTGAGATTTTGTTTCTCCAATGGATCGTAGCCGTTTCATTACCAAAAGTAGTTCGTTGTTGAGATTTTGTTACTCTAATTGATGGTAGCATTGTTATTATGGAAGGTAGTTCATTGTTGAGATTTTGTTACTCCAATGGATGGTAGCCTTGTCATTATAGAAGGTAGTTCGTTGTTGACATTTTGTTACTCCAATGGATGGTAGACTTGTCATTATGGAAGGTAGTTCATTATTGAGATTTTGTTTCTCCAATGGATCGTAGCCATTTCATTACCAAAAGTAGTTCGTTGTTGAGATTTTGTTACTCTAATTGATGGTAGCCTTGTTATTATGGAAGGTAGTTTATTGTTGAGATTTTTTTTCTCCAATGGATGGTAGCCTTGTCATTATAGAAGGTAGTTCGTTGTTGAGATTTTGTTACTCTAATGGATGGTAGCCTTGTAATTATGGAAGGTAGTTTATTGTTGATATTTTGTTACTCCAATGGATGGTAGCCTTGTCATTATGGAGAATAGTTCGTTGTTGAGATTTTGTTACTCCAATTGTTGGTAGCCTTGTCATTATGGAAGGTAGTTCGTTGTTGAGATTTTGTTACTCCAATGGATGGTAGACTTGTCATTATGGAAGGTAGTTCATTGTTGAGATTTTGTTTCTCCAATGGATCGTAGCCGTTTCATTACCAAAAGTAGTTCGTTGTTGAGATTTTGTTACTCTAATTGATGGTAGCCTTGTTATTATGGAAGGTAGTTCATTGTTGACATTTTGTTACTCCAATGGATGGTAGCCTTGTCATTATGGAAGGTAGTTCGGTATTGATATTTTGTTACTCTAATTGATGGAACCCTTTTCATTACGGAAGGTTGTTCTTTGTTGAGATTTTGTTTCTCCAATGGATCGTAGCCGTTTCATTACCAAAAGTAGTTCGTTGTTGAGATTTTGTTACTCTAATTGATGGTAGCCTTGTTATTATGGAAGGTAGTTCATTGTTGAGATTTTGTTACTCCAATGGATGGTAGCCTTGTCATTATAGAAGGTAGTTCGTTGTTGAGATTTTGTTACTCTAATGGATGGTAGCCTTGTAATTATGGAAGGTAGTTTATTGTTGAGATTTTGTTACTCCAATGGATGGTAGCCTTGTCATTGTGGAGAATAGTTCGTTGTTGAGATTTTGTTACTCCAATTGTTGGTAGCCTTGTCATTATGGAAGGTAGTTCGTTGTTGAGATTTTGTTACTCCAATGGATGGTAGACTTGTCATTATGGAAGGTAGTTCATTGTTGAGATTTTGTTTCTCCAATGGATCGTAGCCGTTTCATTACCAAAAGTAGTTCGTTGTTGAGATTTTGTTACTCTAATTGATGGTAGCCTTGTTATTATGGAAGGTAGTTCATTGTTGACATTTTGTTACTCCAATGGATGGTAGCCTTGTCATTATGGAAGGTAGTTCGTTATTGATATTTTGTTACTCTAATTGATGGAACCCTTTTCATTACGGAAGGTAGTTCTTTGTTGAGATTTTGTTTCTCCAATGGATGGTAGCCGTTTCATTACCAAAAGTAGTTCGTTGTTGAGATTTTGTTACTCTAATTGTTGGTAGCCTTGTTATTATGGAAGGTAGTTCATTGTTGACATTTTGTTACTCCAATGGATGGTAGCCTTGTCATTATGGAAGGTAGTTCGTTATTGATATTTTGTTACTCTAATTGATGGAATCCTTTTCATTACGGAAGGTAGTTCATTATTGAGATTTTGTTTGTCCAATGGATCGTAGCCGTTTCATTACCAAAAGTAGTTCGTTGTTGAGATTTTGTTACTCTAATTGATGGTAGCCTTGTTATTATGGAAGGTAGTTCATTGTTGACATTTTGTTACTCCAATGGATGGTAGCCTTGTCATTATGGAAGGTAGTTCGTTATTGATATTTTGTTACTTTAATTGATGGAATCCTTTTCATTACGGAAGGTAGTTCATTGTTGAGATTTTGTTTCTCCAATGGATCGTAGCCGTTTCATTACCAAAAGTAGTTCGTTGTTGAGATTTTGGTACTCTAATTGATGGTAGCCTTGTTATTATGGAAGGTAGTTCATTGTTGAGATTTTGTTACTCCAATGGATGGTAGCCTTGTCATTATAGAAGGTAGTTCGTTGTTGACATTTTGTTACTCCAATGGATGGTAGACTTGTCATTATGGAAGGTAGTTCATTATTGAGATTTTGTTTCTCCAATGGATCGTAGCCATTTCATTACAAAAAGCAGTTCGTTGTTGAGATTTTGTTACTCTAATTGATGGTAGCCTTGTTATTATGGAAGGTAGTTCATTGTTGAGATTTTGTTACTCCAATGGATGGTAGCCTTGTCATTATAGAAGGTAGTTCGTTGTTGAGATTTTGTTACTCTAATGGATGGTAGCCTTGTAATTATGGAAGGTAGTTTATTGTTGAGATTTTGTTACTCCAATGGATGGTAGCCTTGTCATTATGGAGAATTGTTCGTTGTTGAGATTTTGTTACTCCAATTGTTGGTAGCCTTGTCATTATGGAAGGTAGTTCGTTGTTGAGATTTTGTTACTCCAATGGATGGTAGACTTGTCATTATGGAAGGTAGTTCATTGTTGAGATTTTGTTTCTCCAATGGATCGTAGCCGTTTCATTACCAAAAGTAGTTCGTTGTTGAGATTTTGTTACTCTAATTGTTGGTAGCCTTGTTATTATGGAAGGTAGTTCATTGTTGACATTTTGTTACTCCAATGGATGGTAGCCTTGTCATTATGGAAGGTAGTTCGTTATTGATATTTTGTTACTCTAATTGATGGAATCCTTTTCATTACGGAAGGTAGTTCATTATTGAGATTTTGTTTGTCCAATGGATCGTAGCCGTTTCATTACCAAAAGTAGTTCGTTGTTGAGATTTTGTTACTCTAATTGATGGTAGCCTTGTTATTATGGAAGGTAGTTCATTGTTGACATTTTGTTACTCCAATGGATGGTAGTCTTGTCATTATGGAAGGTAGTTCGTTATTGATATTTTGTTACTTTAATTGATGGAATCCTTTTCATTACGGAAGGTAGTTCATTGTTGAGATTTTGTTTCTCCAATGGATCGTAGCCGTTTCATTACCAAAAGTAGTTCGTTCTTGAGATTTTGTTACTCTAATTGATGGTAGCCTTGTTATTATGGAAGGTAGTTCATTGTTGAGATTTTGTTACTCCAATGGATGGTAGCCTTGTCATTATAGAAGGTAGTTCGTTGTTGACATTTTGTTACTCCAATGGATGGTAGACTTTTCATTATGGAAGGTAGTTCATTTTTGAGATTTTGTTTCTCCAATGGATCGTAGCCATTTCATTACCAAAAGTAGTTCATTGTTGAGATTTTGTTACTCTAATTGATGGTAGCCTTGTTATTATGGAAGGTAGTTCATTGTTGAGATTTTGTTACTCCAATGGATGGTAGCCTTGTCATTATGGAGAATAGTTTGTTGTTGAGATTTTGTTACTCCAATTGTTGGTAGCCTTGTCATTATGGAAGGTAGTTCATTGTTGACATTTTGTTACTCCAATGGATGGTAGCCTTGTCATTATGGAAGGTAGTTCGTTATTGATATTTTGTTACTCTAATTGATGGAACCCTTTTCATTACGGAAGGTAGTTCTTTGTTGAGATTTTGTTTCTCCAATGGATCGTAGCCGTTTCATTACCAAAAGTAGTTCGTTGTTGAGATTTTGTTACTCTGATTGTTGGTAGCCTTGTTATTATGGAAGGTAGTTCATTGTTGACATTTTGTTACTCCAATGGATGGTAGCCTTGTCATTATGGAAGGTAGTTCGTTATTGATATTTTGTTACTCTAATTGATGGAATCCTTTTCATTACGGAAGGTAGTTCATTATTGAGATTTTGTTTGTCCAATGGATCGTAGCCGTTTCATTACCAAAAGTAGTTCGTTGTTGAGATTTTGTTACTCTAATTGATGGTAGCCTTGTTATTATGGAAGGTAGTTCATTGTTGACATTTTGTTACTCCAATGGATGGTAGCCTTGTCATTATGGAAGGTAGTTCGTTATTGATATTTTGTTACTTTAATTGATGGAATCCTTTTCATTACGGAAGGTAGTTCATTGTTGAGATTTTGTTTCTCCAATGGATCGTAGCCGTTTCATTACCAAAAGTAGTTCGTTGTTGAGATTTTGTTACTCTAATTGATGGTAGCCTTGTTATTATGGAAGGTAGTTCATTGTTGAGATTTTGTTACTCCAATGGATGGTAGCCTTGTCATTATAGAAGGTAGTTCGTTGTTGACATTTTGTTACTCCAATGGATGGTAGACTTGTCATTATGGAAGGTAGTTCATTATTGAGATTTTGTTTCTCCAATGGATCGTAGCAATTTCATTACAAAAAGCAGTTCGTTGTTGAGATTTTGTTACTCTAATTGATGGTAGCCTTGTTATTATGGAAGGTAGTTCATTGTTGAGATTTTGTTACTCCAATGGATGGTAGCCTTGTCATTATAGAAGGTAGTTCGTTGTTGAGAATTTGTTACTCTAATGGATGGTAGCCTTGTAATTATGGAAGGTAGTTTATTGTTGAGATTTTGTTACTCCAATGGATGGTAGCCTTGTCATTATGGAGAATTGTTCGTTTTTGAGATTTTGTTACTCGAATTGTTGGTAGCCTTGTCATTATGGAAGGTAGTTCGTTGTTGAGATTTTGTTACTCCAATGGATGGTAGACTTGTCATTATGGAAGGTAGTTCATTGTTGAGATTTTGTTTCTCCAATGGATCGTAGCCGTTTCATTACCAAAAGAAATTCGTTGTTGAGATTTTGTTACTCTAATTGATGGTAGCCTTGTTATTATGGAAGGTAGTTCATTGTTGACATTTTGTTACTCCAATGGATGGTAGCCTTGTCATTATGGAAGGTAGTTCGTTATTGATATTTTGTTACTCTAATTGATGGAACCCTTTTCATTACGGAAGGTAGTTCTTTGTTGAGATTTTGTTTCTCCAATGGATGGTAGCCGTTTCATTACCAAAAGTAGTTCGTTGTTGAGATTTTGTTACTCTAATTGTTGGTAGCCTTGTTATTATGGAAGGTAGTTCATTGTTGACATTTTGTTACTCCAATGGATGGTAGCCTTGTCATTATGGAAGGTAGTTCGTTATTGATATTTTGTTACTCTAATTGTTGGAATCCTTTTCATTACGGAAGGTAGTTCATTATTGAGATTTTGTTTGTCCAATGGATCGTAGCCGTTTCATTACCAAAAGCAGTTCGTTGTTGAGATTTTGTTACTCTAATTGATGGTAGCCTTGTTATTATGGAAGGTAGTTCATTGTTGAGATTTTGTTACTCCAATGGATGGTAGCCTTGTCATTATAGAAGGTAGTTCGTTGTTGAGAATTTGTTACTCTAATGGATGGTAGCCTTGTAATTATGGAAGGTAGTTTATTGTTGAGATTTTGTTACTCCAATGGATGGTAGCCTTGTCATTATGGAGAATTGTTCGTTTTTGAGATTTTGTTACTCGAATTGTTGGTAGCCTTGTCATTATGGAAGGTAGTTCGTTGTTGAGATTTTGTTACTCCAATGGATGGTAGACTTGTCATTATGGAAGGTAGTTCATTGTTGAGATTTTGTTTCTCCAATGGATCGTAGCCGTTTCATTACCAAAAGAAATTCGTTGTTGAGATTTTGTTACTCTAATTGATGGTAGCCTTGTTATTATGGAAGGTAGTTCATTGTTGACATTTTGTTACTCCAATGGATGGTAGCCTTGTCATTATGGAAGGTAGTTCGTTATTGATATTTTGTTACTCTAATTGATGGAACCCTTTTCATTACGGAAGGTAGTTCTTTGTTGAGATTTTGTTTCTCCAATGGATGGTAGCCGTTTCATTACCAAAAGTAGTTCGTTGTTGAGATTTTGTTACTCTAATTGTTGGTAGCCTTGTTATTATGGAAGGTAGTTCATTGTTGACATTTTGTTACTCCAATGGATGGTAGCCTTGTCATTATGGAAGGTAGTTCGTTATTGATATTTTGTTACTCTAATTGTTGGAATCCTTTTCATTACGGAAGGTAGTTCATTATTGAGATTTTGTTTGTCCAATGGATCGTAGCCGTTTCATTACCAAAAGTAGTTCGTTGTTGAGATTTTGTTACTCTAATTGATGGTAGCCTTGTTATTATGGAAGGTAGTTCACTGTTGACATTTTGTTACTCCAATGGATGGTAGCCTTGTCATTATGGAAGGTAGTTCGTTATTGATATTTTGTTACTTTAATTGATGGAATCCTTTTCATTACGGAAGGTAGTTCATTGTTGAGATTTTGTTTCTCCAATGGATCGTAGCCGTTTCATTACCAAAAGTAGTTCGTTCTTGAGATTTTGTTACTCTAATTGATGGTAGCCTTGTTATTATGGAAGGTAGTTCATTGTTGAGATTTTGTTACTCCAATGGATGGTAGCCTTGTCATTATAGAAGGTAGTTCGTTGTTGACATTTTGTTACTCCAATGGATGGTAGACTTGTCATTATGGAAGGTAGTTCATTATTGAGATTTTGTTTCTCCAATGGATCGTAGCAATTTCATTACAAAAAGCAGTTCGTTGTTGAGATTTTGTTACTCTAATTGATGGTAGCCTTGTTATTATGGAAGGTAGTTCATTGTTGAGATTTTGTTACTCCAATGGATGGTAGCCTTGTCATTATAGAAGGTAGTTCGTTGTTGAGATTTTGTTACTCTAATGGATGGTAGCCTTGTAATTATGGAAGGTAGTTTATTGTTGAGATTTTGTTACTCCAATGGATGGTAGCCTTGTCATTATGGAGAATTGTTCGTTTTTGAGATTTTGTTACTCGAATTGTTGGTAGCCTTGTCATTATGGAAGGTAGTTCGTTGTTGAGATTTTGTTACTCCAATGGATGGTAGACTTGTCATTATGGAAGGTAGTTCATTGTTGAGATTTTGTTTCTCCAATGGATCGTAGCCGTTTCATTACCAAAAGTAGTTCGTTGTTGAGATTTTGTTACTCTAATTGATGGTAGCCTTGTTATTATGGAAGGTAGTTCATTGTTGACATTTTGTTACTCCAATGGATGGTAGCCTTGTCATTATGGAAGGTAGTTCGTTATTGATATTTTGTTACTCTAATTGATGGAACCCTTTTCATTACGGAAGGTAGTTCTTTGTTGAGATTTTGTTTCTCCAATGGATGGTAGCCGTTTCATTACCAAAAGTAGTTCGTTGTTAAGATTTTGTTACTCTAATTGTTGGTAGCCTTGTTATTATGGAAGGTAGTTCATTGTTGACATTTTGTTACTCCAATGGATGGTAGCCTTGTCATTATGGAAGGTAGTTCGTTATTGATATTTTGTTACTCTAATTGTTGGAATCCTTTTCATTACGGAAGGTAGTTCATTATTGAGATTTTGTTTGTCCAATGGATCGTAGCCGTTTCATTACCAAAAGTAGTTCGTTGTTGAGATTTTGTTACTCTAATTGATGGTAGCCTTGTTATTATGGAAGGTAGTTCATTGTTGACATTTTTTTACTCCAATGGATGGTAGCCTTGTCATTATGGAAGGTAGTTCGTTATTGATATTTTGTTACTTTAATTGATGGAATCCTTTTCATTACGGAAGGTAGTTATTTTTTTGAGATTTTGTTTCTCCAATGGATCGTAGCCGTTTCATTACCAAAAGTAGTTCGTTGTTGAGATTTTGTTACTCTAATTGATGGTAGCCTTGTTATTATGGAAGGTAGTTCATTGTTGAGATTTTGTTACTCCAATGGATGGTAGCCTTGTCATTATAGAAGGTAGTTCGTTGTTGACATTTTGTTACTCCAATGGATGGTAGACTTGTCATTATGGAAGGTAGTTCATTATTGAGATTTTGTTTCTCCAATGGATCGTAGCCATTTCATTACCAAAAGTAGTTCGTTGTTGAGATTTTGTTACTCTAATTGATGGTAGCCTTGTTATTATGGAAGGTAGTTTATTGTTGAGATTTTTTTACTCCAATGGATGGTAGCCTTGTCATTATAGAAGGTAGTTCGTTGTTGAGATTTTGTTACTCTAATGGATGGTAGCCTTGTAATTATGGAAGGTAGTTTATTGTTGAGATTTTGTTACTCCAATGGATGGTAGCCTTGTCATTATGGAGAATAGTTCGTTGTTGAGATTTTGTTACTCCAATTGTTGTTAGCCTTGTCATTATGGAAGGTAGTTTGTTGTTGAGATTTTGTTACTCCAATGGATGGTAGACTTGTCATTATGGAAGGTAGTTCATTGTTGAGATTTTGTTTCTCCAATGGATCGTAGCCGTTTCATTACCAAAAGTAGTTCGTTGTTGAGATTTTGTTACTCTAATTGATGGTAGCCTTGTTATTATGGAAGGTAGTTCATTGTTGACATTTTGTTACTCCAATGGATGGTAGCCTTGTCATTATGGAAGGTAGTTCGTTATTGATATTTTGTTACTCTAATTGATGGAACCCTTTTCATTACGGAAGGTTGTTCTTTGTTGAGATTTTGTTTCTCCAATGGATCGTAGCCGTTTCATTACCAAAAGTAGTTCGTTGTTGAGATTTTGTTACTCTAATTGTTGGTAGCCTTGTTATTATGGAAGCTAGTTCATTGTTGTCATTTTGTTACTCCAATGGATGGTAGCCTTGTCATTATGGAAGGTAGTTCGTTACTGATATTTTGTTACTCTAATTGATGGAATCCTTTTTATTACGGAAGGTAGTTCATTATTGAGATTTTGTTTTTCCAATGGATCGTAGCCGTTTCATTACTAAAAGTAGTTCGTTGTTGAGATTTTGTTACTCTAATTGATGGTAGCCTTGTTATTATGGAAGGTAGTTCATTGTTGACATTTTGTTACTCCAATGGATGGTAGCCTTGTCATTATGGAAGGTAGTTCGTTATTGATATTTTGTTACTTTAATTGATGGAATCCTTTTCATTAAGGAAGGTAGTTCATTGTTGAGATTTTGTTTCTCCAATGGATCGTAGCCGTTTCATTACCAAAAGTAGTTCGTTGTTGAGATTTTGTTACTCTAATTGATGGTAGCCTTGTTATTATGGAAGGTAGTTCATTGTTGAGATTTTATTACTCTAATGGATGGTAGCCTTGTCATTATAGAAGGTAGTTCGTTGTTGAGATTTTGTTACTCTAATGGATGGTAGCCTTGTAATTATGGAAGGTAGTTTATTGTTGAGATTTTGTTACACCAATGGATGGTAGAGTTGTCATTATGCAAGGTAGTTCATTGTTGATATTTTGATACTCCAATGGATGGTAGCCTTGTCTTTATGGATGGTAGTTTGTTGTTGAGATTTTTTTACTATAATGGATGTTATCCTCGTCATTACAGAAAGTAGTTCGTTGTTGAGATTTTATTACTCTAATGGATGGTAGCCTTGTCATTATGGAAGGTAGTTCATTGTTGTCATTTTGTTACTCCAATGGATGGTAGCCTTGTATTTGTGGAAGGTAGTTCGTTGATGATATTTTATTACTCTAATGGATGGAATCCTTGTCATTATGGAAGGTAGTTCTTTGTTGAGATTTTATTACTCTAATTGATGGTTTCCTTGTCATTACGGAAGGTAGTTCATTGTTGAGATTTTGTTTCTCCAATGGATGGTAGCCTTGTCATTATGGAAGGTAGTTCTATGTTGAGATTTTGTTACTCCAATGGTTGGTAGCCTTGTCATTATGGAAGGTAGTTCATTGTTGACATTTTGTTACTCCAATGGATGGTAGACTTGTCATTATGGAAGGTAGTTCATTGTTGAGATTTTGTTTCTCCAATGGATCGTAGCCATTTCATTACCAAAAGTAGTTCGTTGTTGAGATTTTGTTACTCTAATTGATGGTAGCCTTGTTATTATGGAAGGTAGTTCATTGTTGAGATTTTGTTACTCCAATGGATGGTAGCCTTGTCATTATGGAAGGTAGTTCGTTATTGATATTTTGTTACTCTAATTGATGGAATCCTTTTCATTACGGAAGGTAGTTCTTTGTTGAGATTTTGTTTCTCCAATGGATCGTAGCCGTTTCATTACCAAAAGTAGTTCGTTGTTGAGATTTTGTTACTCTAATTGTTGGTAGCCTTGTTATTATGGAAGGTAGTTCATTGTTGACATTTTGTTACTCCAATGGATGGTAGCCTTGTCATTATGGAAGGTAGTTCGTTATTGATATTTTGTTACTCTAATTGATGGAATCCTTTTCATTACGGAAGGTAGTTCATTATTGAGATTTTGTTACTCCAATGGATGGTATCCTTGTCATTATGGAGAATAGTTCGTTGTTGAGATTTTGTTACTCCAATTGTTGGTAGCCTTGTCATTATGGAAGGTAGTTCGTTGTTGAGATTTTGTTACTCCAATGGATGGTAGACTTGTCATTATAGAAGGTAGTTCATTGTTGAGATTTTGTTTCTCCAATGGATCGTAGCCGTTTCATTACCAAAAGTAGTTCGTTGTTGAGATTTTGTTACTCTAATTGATGGTAGCCTTGTTATTATGGAAGGTAGTTCATTGTTGACATTTTGTTACTCCAATGGATGGTAGCCTTGTCATTATGGAAGGTAGTTCGTTATTGATATTTTGTTACTCTAATTGATGGAACCCTTTTCATTACGGAAGGTAGTTCTTTGTTGAGATTTTGTTTCTCCAATGGATCGTAGCCGTTTCATTACCAAAAGTAGTTCGTTGTTGAGATTTTGTTACTCTAATTGATGGTAGCCTTGTTATTATGAAAGGTAGTTCATTGTTTAAATTTTGTTACTCCAATGGATTGTAGCCTTATCATTATGGAAGGTAGTTCGTTATTGATATTTTGTTACTCTAATTGATGGAATCCTTTTCATTACGAAAGGTAGTTCATTATTGAGATTTTGTTTGTCCAATGGATCGTAGTCGTTTCATTACCAAAAGTAGTTCGTTGTTGAGATTTTGTTACTCTAATTGATGGTAGCCTTGTTATTATGGAAGGTAGTTCATTGTTGACATTTTGTTACTTCAATGGATGGTAGCCTTGTCATTATGAAAAGTAGTTCGTTATTGATATTTTGTTACTCTAATTGATTGAATCCTTTTCATTACGGAAGGTAGTTCATTGTTGAGATTTTGTTTCTCCAATGGATCGTAGCCGTTTCATTACCAAAAGTAGTTCGTTGTTGAGATTTTGTTACTCTAATTGATGGTAGCCTTGTTATTATGGAAGGTAGTTCATTGTTGAGATTTTGTTACTTCAATGGATGGTAGCCTTGTCATTATAGAAGGTAGTTCGTTGTTGAGATTTTGTTACTCTAATGGATGGTAGCCTTGTAATTATGGAAGGTAGTTTATTGTTGAGATTTTGTTACTCCAATGGATCGTAGCCATTTCATTACCAAAAGTAGTTCGTTATTGAGATTTTGTTACTCTAATTGATGGTAGCCTTGTTATTATGGAAGGTAGTTCATTGTTGAGATTTTGTTACTCCAATGGATGGTAGCCTTGTCATTATAGAAGG
Organism: Vicia faba; assembly: GCA_948472305.1. Lineage (NCBI taxonomy): Eukaryota > Viridiplantae > Streptophyta > Magnoliopsida > Fabales > Fabaceae > Vicia > Vicia faba. Next base: position 562,889,813 of record OX451739.1, read on the forward strand.
TAGTTCGTTGTTGAGATTTTGTTACTCTAATGGATGGTAGCCTTGTAATTATGGAAGGTAGTTTATTGTTGAGATTTTGTTACTACAATGGATGGTAGCCTTGTCATTATGGAGAATAGTTCATTGTTGAGATTTTGTTACTCCAATTGTTGGTAGCCTTGTAATTATGGAAGGTAGTTCGTTGTTGAGATTTTGTTACTCCAATGGATGGTAGACTTGTCATTATGGAAGGTAGTTCATTGTTGAGATTTTGTTTCTCCAATGGATCGTAGCCGTTTCATTACCAAAAGTAGTTCGTTGTTGAGATTTTGTTACTCTAATTGATGGTAGCCTTGTTATTATGGAAGGTAGTTCATTGTTGACATTTTGTTACTCCAATGGATGGTAGCCTTGTCATTATGGAAGGTAGTTCGTTATTGATATTTTGTTACTCTAATTGATGGAACCCTTTTCATTACGGAAGGTAGTTCTTTGTTGAGATTTTGTTTCTCCAATGGATCATAGCCGTTTCATTACCAAAAGTAGTTCGTTGTTGAGATTTTGTTACTCTAATTGTTGGTAGCCTTGTTATTATGGAAGGTAGTTCATTGTTGACATTTTGTTACTCCAATGGATGGTAGCCTTGTCATTATGGAAGGTAGTTCGTTATTGATATTTTGTTACTCTAATTGATGGAATCCTTTTCATTACGGAAGGTAGTTCATTATTGAGATTTTGTTTGTCCAATGGATCGTAGCCGTTTCATTACCAAAAGTAGTTCGTTGTTGAGATTTTGTTACTCTAATTGATGGTAGCCTTGTTATTGTGGAAGGTAGTTCATTGTTGACATTTTGTTACTCCAATGGATGGTAGCCTTGTCATTATGGAAGGTAGTTTGTTATTGATATTTTGTTACTCTAATTGATGGAATCCTTTTCATTACGGAAGGTAGTTCATTATTGAGATTTTGTTTGTCCAATGGATCGTAGCCGTTTCATTACCAAAAGTAGTTCGTTGTTGAGATTTTGTTACTCTAATTGATGGTAGCCTTGTTATTATGGAAGGTAGTTCATTGTTGACATTTTGTTACTCCAATGGATGGTAGCCTTGTCATTATGGAAGGTAGTTCGTTATTGATATTTTGTTACTCTAATTGATGGAACCCTTTTCATTACGGAAGGTAGTTCTTTGTTGAGATTTTGTTTCTCCAATGGATCATAGCCGTTTCATTACCAAAAGTAGTTCGTTGTTGAGATTTTGTTACTCTAATTGTTGGTAGCCTTGTTATTATGGAAGGTAGTTCATTGTTGACATTTTGTTACTCCAATGGATGGTAGCCTTGTCATTATGGAAGGTAGTTCGTTATTGATATTTTGTTACTCTAATTGATGGAATCCTTTTCATTACGGAAGGTAGTTCATTATTGAGATTTTGTTTGTCCAATGGATCGTAGCCGTTTCATTACCAAAAGTAGTTCGTTGTTGAGATTTTGTTACTCTAATTGATGGTAGCCTTGTTATTGTGGAAGGTAGTTCATTGTTGACATTTTGTTACTCCAATGGATGGTAGCCTTGTCATTATGGAAGGTAGTTTGTTATTGATATTTTGTTACTTTAATTGATGGAATCCTTTTCATTACGGAAGGTAGTTCATTGTTGAGATTTTGTTTCTCCAATGGATCGTAGCCGTTTCATTACCAAAAGTAGTTCGTTGTTGAGATTTTGTTACTCTAATTCATGGTAGCCTTGTTATTATGGAAGGTAGTTCATTGTTGAGATTTTGTTACTCCAATGGATGGTAGCCTTGTCATTATAGAAGGTAGTTCGTTGTTGAGATTTTGTTACTCTAATGGATGGTAGCCTTGTAATTATGGAAGGTAGTTTATTGTTGAGATTTTGTTACTCCAATGGATGGTAGAGTTGTCATTATGCAAGGTAGTTCGTTGTTGATATTTTGATACTCCAATGGATGGTAGCCTTGTCTTTATGGATGGTAGTTTGTTGTTGATATTTTGTTACTATAATGGATGTTATCCTCGTCATTACAGAAAGTAGTTCGTTGTTGAGATTTTATTACTCTAATGGATGGTAGCCTTGTCATTATGGAAGGTAGTTCATTGTTGTCATTTTGTTACTCCAATGGATGGTAGCCTTGTATTTGTGGAAGGTAGTTCGTTGATGATATTTTATTACTCTAATGGATGGAATCCTTTTCATTATGGAAGGTAGTTCTTTGTTGAGATTTTATTACTCTAATTGATGGTTTCCTTGTCATTACGGAAGGTAGTTCATTTTTGAGATTTTGTTTCTCCAATGGATGGTAGCCTTGTCATTATGGAAGGTAGTTCTATGTTGAGATTTTGTTACTCCAATGGTTGGTAGCCTTGTCATTATGGAAGGTAGTTCATTGTTGACATTTTGTTACTCCAATGGATGCTAGACTTGTCATTATGGAAGGTAGTTCATTGTTGAGATTTTGTTTCTCCAATGGATCGTAGCCATTTCATTACCAAAAGTAGTTCGTTATTGAGATTTTGTTACTCTAATTGATGGTAGCCTTGTTATTATGGAAGGTAGTTCATTGTTGAGATTTTGTTACTCCAATGGATGGTAGCCTTGTCATTATGGAAGGTAGTTCGTTATTGATATTTTGTTACTCTAATTGATGGAATCCTTTTCATTAAGGAAGGTAGTTCTTTGTTGAGATTTTGTTTCTCCAATGGATCGTAGCCGTTTCATTACCAAAAGTAGTTCGTTGTTGAGATTTTGTTACTCTAATTTTTAGTAGCCTTGTTATTATGGAAGGTAGTTCATTGTTGACATTTTGTTACTCCAATGGATGGTAGCCTTGTCATTATGGAAGGTAGTTCGTTATTGATATTTTGTTACTCTAATTGATGGAATCCTTTTCATTACGGAAGGTAGTTCATTATTGAGATTTTGTTACTCCAATGGATGGTATCCTTGTCATTATGGAGAATAGTTCGTTGTTGAGATTTTGTTACTCCAATTGTTGGTAGCCTTGTCATTATGGAAGGTAGTTCGTTGTTGAGATTTTGTTACTCCAGTGGATGGTAGACTTGTCATTATGGAAGGTAGTTCATTGTTGAGATTTTGTTTCTCCAATGGATCGTAGTCGTTTCATTACCAAAAGTAGTTTGTTGTTGAGATTTTGTTACTCTAATTGATGGTAGCCTTGTTATTATGGAAGATAGTTCATTGTTGACATTTTGTTACTCCAATGGATGGTAGCCTTGTCATTATGGAAGGTAGTTCGTTATTGATATTTTGTTACTCTAATTGATGGAACCCTTTTCATTACGGAAGGTAGTTCTTTGTTGAGATTTTGTTTCTCCAATGGATCGTAGCCGTTTCATTACCAAAAGTAGTTCGTTGTTGAGATTTTGTTACTCTAATTGATGGTAGCCTTGTTATTATGGAAGGTAGTTCATTGTTTAAATTTTGTTACTCCAATGGATGGTAGCCTTGTCATTATGGAAGGTAGTTCGTTATTGATATTTTGTTACTCCAATGGATGGTAGACTTGTCATTATGGAAGGTAGTTCATTGGTGAGATTTTGTTTCTCCAATGGATCGTAGCCGTTTCATTACCAAAAGTAGTTCATTATTGAGATTTTGTTACTCTAATTGATGGTAGCCTTGTTATTATGGAAGGTAGTTCATTGTTGACATTTTGTTACTCCAATGAATGGTAGCCTTGTCATTATGGAAGGTAGTTCGTTATTGATATTTTGTTACTCTAATTGATGGAACCCTTTTCATTACGGAAGGTAGTTCTTTGTTGAGATTTTGTTTCTCCAATGGATCGTAGCCGTTTCATTACCAAAAGTAGTTCGTTGTTGAGATTTTGTTACTCTAATTTTTGGTAGCCTTGTTATTATGGAAGGTAGTTCATTGTTGACATTTTGTTACTCCAATGGATGGTAGCCTTGTCATTATGGAAGGTAGTTCGTTATTGATATTTTGTTACTCTAATTGATGGAATCCTTTTCATTACGGAAGGTAGTTCATTATTGAGATTTTGTTACTCCAATGGATGGTATCCTTGTCATTATGGAGAATAGTTCGTTGTTGAGATTTTGTTACTCCAATTGTTGGTAGCCTTGTCATTATGGAAGGTAGTTCGTTGTTGAGATTTTGTTACTCCAATGGATGGTAGACTTGTCATTATGGAAGGTAGTTCATTGTTGAGATTTTGTTTCTCCAATGGATCGTAGCCGTTTCATTACCAAAAGTAGTTCGTTGTTGAGATTTTGTTACTCTAATTGATGGTAGCCTTGTTATTATGGAAGGTAGTTCATTGTTTAAATTTTGTTACTCCAATGGATGGTAGCCTTGTCATTATGGAAGGTAGTTCGTTATTGATATTTTGTTACTCTAATTGATGGAATCCTTTTCATTACGAAAGGTAGTTCATTATTGAGATTTTGTTTGTCCAATGGATCGTAGCCGTTTCATTACCAAAAGTAGTTCGTTGTTGAGATTTTGTTACTCTAATTGATGGTAGCCTTGTTATTATGGAAGGTAGTTCATTGTTTAAATTTTGTTACTCCAATGGATGGTAGCCTTGTCATTATGGAAGGTAGTTCGTTATTGATATTTTGTTACTCTAATTGATTGAATCCTTTTCATTACGGAAGGTAGTTCATTATTGAGATTTTGTTTGTCCAATGGATCGTAGCCGTTTCATTACCAAAAGTAGTTCGTTGTTGAGATTTTGTTACTCTAATTGATGGTAGCCTTGTTATTATGGAAGGTAGTTCATTGTTGACATTTTGTTACTCCAATGGATGGTAGCCTTGTCATTATGGAAGGTAGTTTGTTATTGATATTTTGTTACTTTAATTGATGGAATCCTTTTCATTACGGAAGGTAGTTCATTGTTGAGATTTTGTTTCTCCAATGGATCGTAGCCGTTTCATTACCAAAAGTAGTTCGTTGTTGAGATTTTGTTACTCTAATTGATGGTAGCCTTGTTATTATGGAAGGTAGTTCATTGTTGAGATTTTGTTACTCCAATGGATGGTAGCCTTGTCATTATAGAAGGTAGTTCGTTGTTGAGATTTTGTTACTCTAATGGATGGTAGCCTTGTAATTATGGAAGGTAGTTTATTGTTGAGATTTTGTTACTCTAATGGATGGTAGAGTTGTCATTATGCAAGGTAGTTCGTTGTTGATATTTTGATACTCCAATGGATGGTAGCCTTGTCTTTATGGATGGTAGTTTGTTGTTGAGATTTTGTTACTATAATGGATGTTATCCTCGTCATTACAGAAAGTAGTTCGTTGTTGAGATTTTATTACTCTAATGGATGGTAGCCTTGTAATTATGGAAGGTAGTTCATTGTTGTCATTTTGTTACTCCAATGGATGGTAGCCTTGTATTTGTGGAAGGTAGTTCGTTGATGATATTTTATTACTCTAATGGATGGAATCCTTTTCATTATGGAAGGTAGTTCTTTGTTGAGATTTTATTACTCTAATTGATGGTTTCCTTGTCATTACGGAAGGTAGTTCATTGTTGAGATTTTGTTTCTCCAATGGATGGTAGCCTTGTCATTATGGAAGGTAGTTCTATGTTGAGATTTTGTTACTCCAATGGTTGGTAGCCTTGTCATTATGGAAGGTAGTTCATTGTTGACATTTTGTTACTCCAATGGATGCTAGACTTGTCATTATGGAAGGTAGTTCATTGTTGAGATTTTGTTTCTCCAATGGATCGTAGCCATTTCATTACCAAAAGTAGTTCGTTATTGAGATTTTGTTACTCTAATTGATGGTAGCCTTGTTATTATGGAAGGTAGTTCATTGTTGAGATTTTGTTACTCCAATGGATGGTAGCCTTGTCATTATGGAAGGTAGTTCGTTATTGATATTTTGTTACTCTAATTGATGGAATCCTTTTCATTAAGGAAGGTAGTTCTTTGTTGAGATTTTGTTTCTCCAATGGATCGTAGCCGTTTCATTACCAAAAGTAGTTCGTTGTTTAAATTTTGTTACTCTAATTTTTGGTAGCCTTGTTATTATGGAAGGTAGTTCATTGTTGACATTTTGTTACTCCAATGGATGGTAGCCTTGTCATTATGGAAGGTAGTTCGTTATTGATATTTTGTTACTCTAATTGATGGAATCCTTTTCATTACGGAAGGTAGTTCATTATTGAGATTTTGTTACTCCAATGGATGGTATCCTTGTCATTATGGAGAATAGTTCGTTGTTGAGATTTTGTTACTCCAATTGTTGGTAGCCTTGTCATTATGGAAGGTAGTTCGTTGTTGAGATTTTGTTACTCCAATGGATGGTAGACTTGTCATTATGGAAGGTAGTTCATTGTTGAGATTTTGTTTCTCCAATGGATCGTAGCCGTTTCATTACCAAAAGTAGTTCGTTGTTGAGATTTTGTTACTCTAATTGATGGTAGCCTTGTTATTATGGAAGGTAGTTCATTGTTGACATTTTGTTACTCCAATGGATGGTAGCCTTGTCATTATGGAAGGTAGTTCGTTATTGATATTTTGTTACTCTAATTGATGGAACCCTTTTCATTACGGAAGGTAGTTCTTTGTTGAGATTTTGTTTCTCCAATGGATCGTAGCCGTTTCATTACCAAAAGTAGTTCGTTGTTGAGATTTTGTTACTCTAATTGATGGTAGCCTTGTTATTATGGAAGGTAGTTCATTGTTTAAATTTTGTTACTCCAATGGATGGTAGCCTTGTCATTATGGAAGGTAGTTCGTTATTGATATTTTGTTACTCTAATTGATGGAATCCTTTTCATTACGAAAGGTAGTTCATTATTGAGATTTTGTTTGTCCAATGGATCGTAGCCGTTTCATTACCAAAAGTAGTTCGTTGTTGAGATTTTGTTACTCTAATTGATGGTAGCCTTGTTATTATGGAAGGTAGTTCATTGTTGACATTTTGTTACTTCAATGGATGGTAGCCTTGTCATTATGGAAGGTAGTTCGTTATTGATATTTTGTTACTCTAATTGATTGAATCCTTTTCATTACGGAAGGTAGTTCATTGTTGAGATTTTGTTTCTCCAATGGATCGTAGCCGTTTCATTACCAAAAGTAGTTCGTTGTTGAGATTTTGTTACTCTAATTGATGGTAGCCTTGTTATTATGGAAGGTAGTTCATTGTTGAGATTTTGTTACTCCAATGGATGGTAGCCTTGTCATTATAGAAGGTAGTTCGTTGTTGAGATTTTGTTACTCTAATGGATGGTAGCCTTGTAATTATGGAAGGTAGTTTATTGTTGAGATTTTGTTACTCCAATGGATCGTAGCCATTTCATTACCAAAAGTAGTTCGTTGTTGAGATTTTGTTACTCTAATTGATGGTAGCCTTGTTATTATGGAAGGTAGTTCATTGTTGAGATTTTGTTACTCCAATGGATGGTAGCCTTGTCATTATAGAAGGTAGTTCGTTGTTGAGATTTTATTACTCTAATGGATGGTAGCCTTGTAATTATGGAAGGTAGTTTATTGTTGAGATTTTGTTACTCCAATGGATGGTAGCCTTGTCATTATGGAGAATAGTTCGTTGTTGAGATTTTGTTACTCCAATTGTTGGTAGCCTTGTCATTATGGAAGGTAGTTCGTTGTTGAGATTTTGTTACTCCAATGGATAGTAGACTTGTCATTATGGAAGGTAGTTCATTGTTGAGATTTTGTTTCTCCAATGGATCGTAGCCGTTTCATTACCAAAAGTAGTTCGTTGTTGAGATTTTGTTACTCTAATTGATGGTAGCCTTGTTATTATGGAAGGTAGTTCATTGTTGACATTTTGTTACTCCAATGGATGGTAGCCTTGTCATTATGGAAGGTAGTTCGTTATTGATATTTTGTTACTCTAATTGATGGAACCGTTTTCATTACGGAAGGTAGTTCTTTGTTGAGATTTTGTTTCTCCAATGGATCATAGCCGTTTCATTACCAAAAGTAGTTCGTTGTTGAGATTTTGTTACTCTAATTGTTGGTAGCCTTGTTATTATGGAAGGTAGTTCATTGTTGACATTTTGTTACTCCAATGGATGGTAGCCTTGTCATTATGGAAGGTAGTTCGTTATTGATATTTTGTTACTCTAATTGATGGAATCCTTTTCATTACGGAAGGTAGTTCATTATTGAGATTTTGTTTGTCCAATGGATCGTAGCCGTTTCATTACCAAAAGTAGTTCGTTGTTGAGATTTTGTTACTCTAATTGATGGTAGCCTTGTTATTATGGAAGGTAGTTCATTGTTGACATTTTGTTACTCCAATGGATGGTAGCCTTGTCATTATGGAAGGTAGTTTGTTATTGATATTTTGTTACTCTAATGGATGGTAGAGTTGTCATTATGCAAGGTAGTTCGTTGTTGATATTTTGATACTCCAATGGATGGTAGCCTTGTCTTTATGGATGGTAGTTTGTTGTTGAGATTTTGTTACTATAATGGATGTTATCCTCGTCATTACAGAAAGTAGTTCGTTGTTGAGATTTTATTACTCTAATGGATGGTAGCCTTGTAATTATGGAAGGTAGTTCATTGTTGTCATTTTGTTACTCCAATGGATGGTAGCCTTGTATTTGTGGAAGGTAGTTCGTTGATGATATTTTATTACTCTAATGGATGGAATCCTTTTCATTATGGAAGGTAGTTCTTTGTTGAGATTTTATTACTCTAATTGATGGTTTCCTTGTCATTACGGAAGGTAGTTCATTGTTGAGATTTTGTTTCTCCAATGGATGGTAGCCTTGTCATTATGGAAGGTAGTTCTATGTTGAGATTTTGTTACTCCAATGGTTGGTAGCCTTGTCATTATGGAAGGTAGTTCATTGTTGACATTTTGTTACTCCAATGGATGCTAGACTTGTCATTATGGAAGGTAGTTCATTGTTGAGATTTTGTTTCTCCAATGGATCGTAGCCATTTCATTACCAAAAGTAGTTCGTTATTGAGATTTTGTTACTCTAATTGATGGTAGCCTTGTTATTATGGAAGGTAGTTCATTGTTGAGATTTTGTTACTCCAATGGATGGTAGCCTTGTCATTATGGAAGGTAGTTCGTTATTGATATTTTGTTACTCTAATTGATGGAATCCTTTTCATTAAGGAAGGTAGTTCTTTGTTGAGATTTTGTTTCTCCAATGGATCGTAGCCGTTTCATTACCAAAAGTAGTTCGTTGTTTAAATTTTGTTACTCTAATTTTTGGTAGCTTTGTTATTATGGAAGGTAGTTCATTGTTGACATTTTGTTACTCCAATGGATGGTAGCCTTGTCATTATGGAAGGTAGTTCGTTATTGATATTTTGTTACTCTAATTGATGGAATCCTTTTCATTACGGAAGGTAGTTCATTATTGAGATTTTGTTACTCCAATGGATGGTATCCTTGTCATTATGGAGAATAGTTCGTTGTTGAGATTTTGTTACTCCAATTGTTGGTAGCCTTGTCATTATGGAAGGTAGTTCGTTGTTGAGATTTTGTTACTCCAATGGATGGTAGACTTGTCATTATGGAAGGTAGTTCATTGTTGAGATTTTGTTTCTCCAATGGATCGTAGCCGTTTCATTACCAAAAGTAGTTCGTTGTTGAGATTTTGTTACTCTAATTGATGGTAGCCTTGTTATTATGGAAGGTAGTTCATTGTTGACATTTTGTTACTCCAATGGATGGTAGCCTTGTCATTATGGAAGGTAGTTCGTTATTGATATTTTGTTACTCTAATTGATGGAACCCTTTTCATTACGGAAGGTAGTTCTTTGTTGAGATTTTGTTTCTCCAATGGATCGTAGCCGTTTCATTACCAAAAGTAGTTCGTTGTTGAGATTTTGTTACTCTAATTGATGGTAGCCTTGTTATTATGGAAGGTAGTTCATTGTTTAAATTTTGTTACTCCAATGGATGGTAGCCTTGTCATTATGGAAGGTAGTTCGTTATTGATATTTTGTTACTCTAATTGATGGAATCCTTTTCATTACGAAAGGTAGTTCATTATTGAGATTTTGTTTGTCCAATGGATCGTAGCCGTTTCATTACCAAAAGTAGTTCGTTGTTGAGATTTTGTTACTCTAATTGATGGTAGCCTTGTTATTATGGAAGGTAGTTCATTGTTGACATTTTGTTACTTCAATGGATGGTAGCCTTGTCATTATGGAAGGTAGTTCGTTATTGATATTTTGTTACTCTAATTGATTGAATCCTTTTCATTACGGAAGGTAGTTCATTGTTGAGATTTTGTTTCTCCAATGGATCGTAGCCGTTTCATTACCAAAAGTAGTTCGTTGTTGAGATTTTGTTACTCTAATTGATGGTAGCCTTGTTATTATGGAAGGTAGTTCATTGTTGAGATTTTGTTACTCCAATGGATGGTAGCCTTGTCATTATAGAAGGTAGTTCGTTGTTGAGATTTTGTTACTCTAATGGATGGTAGCCTTGTAATTATGGAAGGTAGTTTATTGTTGAGATTTTGTTACTCCAATGGATCGTAGCCATTTCATTACCAAAAGTAGTTCGTTGTTGAGATTTTGTTACTCTAATTGATGGTAGCCTTGTTATTATGGAAGGTAGTTCATTGTTGAGATTTTGTTACTCCAATGGATGGTAGCCTTGTCATTATAGAAGGTAGTTCGTTGTTGAGATTTTATTACTCTAATGGATGGTAGCCTTGTAATTATGGAAGGTAGTTTATTGTTGAGATTTTGTTACTCCAATGGATGGTAGCCTTGTCATTATGGAGAATAGTTCGTTGTTGAGATTTTGTTACTCCAATTGTTGGTAGCCTTGTCATTATGGAAGGTAGTTCGTTGTTGAGATTTTGTTACTCCAATGGATAGTAGACTTGTCATTATGGAAGGTAGTTCATTGTTGAGATTTTGTTTCTCCAATGGATCGTAGCCGTTTCATTACCAAAAGTAGTTCGTTGTTGAGATTTTGTTACTCTAATTGATGGTAGCCTTGTTATTATGGAAGGTAGTTCATTGTTGACATTTTGTTACTCCAATGGATGGTAGCCTTGTCATTATGGAAGGTAGTTCGTTATTGATATTTTGTTACTCTAATTGATGGAACCGTTTTCATTACGGAAGGTAGTTCTTTGTTGAGATTTTGTTTCTCCAATGGATCATAGCCGTTTCATTACCAAAAGTAGTTCGTTGTTGAGATTTTGTTACTCTAATTGTTGGTAGCCTTGTTATTATGGAAGGTAGTTCATTGTTGACATTTTGTTACTCCAATGGATGGTAGCCTTGTCATTATGGAAGGTAGTTCGTTATTGATATTTTGTTACTCTAATTGATGGAATCCTTTTCATTACGGAAGGTAGTTCATTATTGAGATTTTGTTTGTCCAATGGATCGTAGCCGTTTCATTACCAAAAGTAGTTCGTTGTTGAGATTTTGTTACTCTAATTGATGGTAGCCTTGTTATTATGGAAGGTAGTTCATTGTTGACATTTTGTTACTCCAATGGATGGTAGCCTTGTCATTATGGAAGGTAGTTGGTTATTGATATTTTGTTACTTTAATTGATGGAGTCCTTTTCATTACGGAAGGTAGTTCATTGTTGAGATTTTGATTCTCCAATGGATCGTAGCCGTTTCATTACCAAAAGTAGTTCGTTGTTGAGATTTTGTTACTCTAATTGATGGTAGCCTTGTTATTATGGAAGGTAGTTCATTGTTGAGATTTTGTTACTCCAATGGATGGTAGCCTTGTCATTATAGAAGGCAGTTCGTTGTTGAGATTTTGTTACTCTAATGGATGGTAGCCTTGTAATTATGGAAGGTAGTTTATTGTTGAGATTTTGTTACTCCAATGGATGGTAGAGTTGTCATTATGCAAGGTAGTTCGTTGTTGATATTTTGATACTCCAATGGATGGTAGCCTTGTCTTTATGGATGGTAGTTTGTTGTTGAGATTTTGTTACTATAATGGATGTTATCCTCGTCATTAGAGAAAGTAGTTCGTTGTTGAGATTTTATTACTCTAATGGATGGTAGCCTTGTAATTATGGAAGGTAGTTCATTGTTGTCATTTTGTTACTCCAATGGATGGTAGCCTTGTATTTGTGGAAGGTAGTTCGTTGATGATATTTTATTACTCTAATGGATGGAATCCTTTTCATTATGGAAGGTAGTTCTTTGTTGAGATTTTATTACTCTAATTGATGGTTTCCTTGTCATTACGGAAGGTAGTTCATTGTTGAGATTTTGTTTCTCCAATGGATGGTAGCCTTGTCATTATGGAAGGTAGTTCTATGTTGAGATTTTGTTACTCCAATGGTTGGTAGCCTTGTCATTATGGAAGGTAGTTCATTGTTGACATTTTGTTACTCCAATGGATGCTAGACTTGTCATTATGGAAGGTAGTTCATTGTTGAGATTTTGTTTCTCCAATGGATCGTAGCCATTTCATTACCAAAAGTAGTTCGTTATTGAGATTTTGTTACTCTAATTGATGGTAGCCTTGTTATTATGGAAGGTAGTTCATTGTTGAGATTTTGTTACTCCAATGGATGGTAGCCTTGTCATTATGGAAGGTAGTTCGTTATTGATATTTTTTTACTCTAATTGATGGAATCCTTTTCATTAAGGAAGGTAGTTCTTTGTTGAGATTTTGTTTCTCCAATGGATCGTAGCCGTTTCATTACCAAAAGTAGTTCGTTGTTGAGATTTTGTTACTCTAATTTTTGGTAGCCTTGTTATTATGGAAGGTAGTTCATTGTTGACATTTTGTTACTCCAATGGATGGTAGCCTTGTCATTATGGAAGGTAGTTCGTTATTGATATTTTGTTACTCTAATTGATGGAATCCTTTTCATTACGGAAGGTAGTTCATTATTGAGATTTTGTTACTCCAATGGATGGTATCCTTGTCATTATGGAGAATAGTTCGTTGTTGAGATTTTGTTACTCCAATTGTTGGTAGCCTTGTCATTATGGAAGGTAGTTCGTTGTTGAGATTTTGTTACTCCAATGGATGGTAGACTTGTCATTATGGAAGGTAGTTCATTGTTGAGATTTTGTTTCTCCAATGGATCGTAGCCGTTTCATTACCAAAAGTAGTTCGTTGTTGAGATTTTGTTACTCTAATTGATGGTAGCCTTGTTATTATGGAAGGTAGTTCATTGTTGACATTTTGTTACTCCAATGGATGGTAGCCTTGTCATTATGGAAGGTAGTTCGTTATTGATATTTTGTTACTCTAATTGATGGAACCCTTTTCATTACGGAAGGTAGTTCTTTGTTGAGATTTTGTTTCTCCAATGGATCGTAGCCGTTTCATTACCAAAAGTAGTTCGTTGTTGAGATTTTGTTACTCTAATTGATGGTAGCCTTGTTATTATGGAAGGTAGTTCATTGTTTAAATTTTGTTACTCCAATGGATGGTAGCCTTGTCATTATGGAAGGTAGTTCGTTATTGATATTTTGTTACTCTAATTGATGGAATCCTTTTCATTACGAAAGGTAGTTCATTATTGAGATTTTGTTTGTCCAATGGATCGTAGCCGTTTCATTACCAAAAGTAGTTCGTTGTTGAGATTTTGTTACTCTAATTGATTGTAGCCTTGTTATTATGGAAGGTAGTTCATTGTTGACATTTTGTTACTTCAATGGATGGTAGCCTTGTCATTATGGAAGGTAGTTCGTTATTGATATTTTGTTACTCTAATTGATTGAATCCTTTTCATTACGGAAGGTAGTTCATTGTTGAGATTTTGTTTCTCCAATGGATCGTAGCCGTTTCATTACCAAAAGTAGTTCGTTGTTGAGATTTTGTTACTCTAATTGATGGTAGCCTTGTTATTATGGAAGGTAGTTCATTGTTGAGATTTTGTTACTCCAATGGATGGTAGCCTTGTCATTATAGAAGGTAGTTCGTTGTTGAGATTTTGTTACTCTAATGGATGGTAGCCTTGTAATTATGGAAGGTAGTTTATTGTTGAGATTTTGTTACTCCAATGGATCGTAGCCATTTCATTACCAAAAGTAGTTCGTTGTTGAGATTTTGTTACTCTAATTGATGGTAGCCTTGTTATTATGGAAGGTAGTTCATTGTTGAGATTTTGTTACTCCAATGGATGGTAGCCTTGTCATTATAGAAGGTAGTTCGTTGTTGAGATTTTATTACTCTAATGGATGGTAGCCTTGTAATTATGGAAGGTAGTTTATTGTTGAGATTTTGTTACTCCAATGGATGGTAGCCTTGTCATTATGGAGAATAGTTCGTTGTTGAGATTTTGTTACTCCAATTGTTGGTAGCCTTGTCATTATGGAAGGTAGTTCGTTGTTGAGATTTTGTTACTCCAATGGATAGTAGACTTGTCATTATGGAAGGTAGTTCATTGTTGAGATTTTGTTTCTCCAATGGATCGTAGCCGTTTCATTACCAAAAGTAGTTCGTTGTTGAGATTTTGTTACTCTAATTGATGGTAGCCTTGTTATTATGGAAGGTAGTTCATTGTTGACATTTTGTTACTCCAATGGATGGTAGCCTTGTCATTATGGAAGGTAGTTCGTTATTGATATTTTGTTACTCTAATTGATGGAACCGTTTTCATTACGGAAGGTAGTTCTTTGTTGAGATTTTGTTTCTCCAATGGATCATAGCCGTTTCATTACCAAAAGTAGTTCGTTGTTGAGATTTTGTTACTCTAATTGTTGGTAGCCTTGTTATTATGGAAGGTAGTTCATTGTTGACATTTTGTTACTCCAATGGATGGTAGCCTTGTCATTATGGAAGGTAGTTCGTTATTGATATTTTGTTACTCTAATTGATGGAATCCTTTTCATTACGGAAGGTAGTTCATTATTGAGATTTTGTTTGTCCAATGGATCGTAGCCCTTTCATTACCAAAAGTAGTTCGTTGTTGAGATTTTGTTACTCTAATTGATGGTAGCCTTGTTATTATGGAAGGTAGTTCATTGTTGACATTTTGTTACTCCAATGGATGGTAGCCTTGTCATTATGGAAGGTAGTTTGTTATTGATATTTTGTTACTTTAATTGATGGAATCCTTTTCATTACGGAAGGTAGTTCATTGTTGAGATTTTGTTTCTCCAATGGATCGTAGCCGTTTCATTACCAAAAGTAGTTCGTTGTTGAGATTTTGTTACTCTAATTGATGGTAGCCTTGTTATTATGGAAGGTAGTTCATTGTTGAGATTTTGTTACTCCAATGGATGGTAGCCTTGTCATTATAGAAGGTAGTTCGTTGTTGAGATTTTGTTACTCTAATGGATGGTAGCCTTGTAATTATGGAAGGTAGTTTATTGTTGAGATTTTGTTACTCCAATGGATGGTAGAGTTGTCATTATGCAAGGTAGTTCGTTGTTGATATTTTGATACTCCAATGGATGGTAGCCTTGTCTTTATGGATGGTAGTTTGTTGTTGAGATTTTGTTACTATAATGGATGTTATCCTCGTCATTACAGAAAGTAGTTCGTTGTTGAGATTTTATTACTCTAATGGATGGTAGCCTTGTAATTATGGAAGGTAGTTCATTGTTGTCATTTTGTTACTCCAATGGATGGTAGCCTTGTATTTGTGGAAGGTAGTTCGTTGATGATATTTTATTACTCTAATGGATGGAATCCTTTTCATTATGGAAGGTAGTTCTTTGTTGAGATTTTATTACTCTAATTGATGGTTTCCTTGTCATTACGGAAGGTAGTTCATTGTTGAGATTTTGTTTCTCCAATGGATGGTAGCCTTGTCATTATGGAAGGTAGTTCTATGTTGAGATTTTGTTACTCCAATGGTTGGTAGCCTTGTCATTATGGAAGGTAGTTCATTGTTGACATTTTGTTACTCCAATGGATGCTAGACTTGTCATTATGGAAGGTAGTTCATTGTTGAGATTTTGTTTCTCCAATGGATCGTAGCCATTTCATTACCAAAAGTAGTTCGTTATTGAGATTTTGTTACTCTAATTGATGGTAGCCTTGTTATTATGGAAGGTAGTTCATTTTTGAGATTTTGTTACTCCAATGGATGGTAGCCTTGTCATTATGGAAGGTAGTTCGTTATTGATATTTTGTTACTCTAATTGATGGAATCCTTTTCATTAAGGAAGGTAGTTCTTTGTTGAGATTTTGTTTCTCCAATGGATCGTAGCCGTTTCATTACCAAAAGTAGTTCGTTGTTGAGATTTTGTTACTCTAATTTTTGGTAGCCTTGTTATTATGGAAGGTAGTTCATTGTTGACATTTTGTTACTCCAATGGATGGTAGCCTTGTCATTATGGAAGGTAGTTCGTTATTGATATTTTGTTACTCTAATTGATGGAATCCTTTTCATTACGGAAGGTAGTTCATTATTGAGATTTTGTTACTCCAATGGATGGTATCCTTGTCATTATGGAGAATAGTTCGTTGTTGAGATTTTGTTACTCCAATTGTTGGTAGCCTTGTCATTATGGAAGGTAGTTCGTTGTTGAGATTTTGTTACTCCAATGGATGGTAGACTTGTCATTATGGAAGGTAGTTCATTGTTGAGATTTTGTTTCTCCAATGGATCGTAGCCGTTTCATTACCAAAAGTAGTTCGTTGTTGAGATTTTGTTACTCTAATTGATGGTAGCCTTGTTATTATGGAAGGTAGTTCATTGTTTAAATTTTGTTACTCCAATGGATGGTAGCCTTGTCATTATGGAAGGTAGTTCGTTATTGATATTTTGTTACTCTAATTGATGGAATCCTTTTCATTACGAAAGGTAGTTCATTATTGAGATTTTGTTTGTCCAATGGATCGTAGCCGTTTCATTACCAAAAGTAGTTCGTTGTTGAGATTTTGTTACTCTAATTGATGGTAGCCTTGTTATTATGGAAGGTAGTTCATTGTTGACATTTTGTTACTCCAATGGATGGTAGCCTTGTCATTATGGAAGGTAGTTCGTTATTGATATTTTGTTACTCTAATTGATGGAACCGTTTTCATTACGGAAGGTAGTTCTTTGTTGAGATTTTGTTTCTCCAATGGATCATAGCCGTTTCATTACCAAAAGTAGTTCGTTGTTGAGATTTTGTTACTCTAATTGTTGGTAGCCTTGTTATTATGGAAGGTAGTTCATTGTTGACATTTTGTTACTCCAATGGATGGTAGCCTTGTCATTATGGAAGGTAGTTCGTTATTGATATTTTGTTACTCTAATTGATGGAATCCTTTTCATTACGGAAGGTAGTTCATTATTGAGATTTTGTTTGTCCAATGGATCGTAGCCCTTTCATTACCAAAAGTAGTTCGTTGTTGAGATTTTGTTACTCTAATTGATGGTAGCCTTGTTATTATGGAAGGTAGTTCATTGTTGACATTTTGTTACTCCAATGGATGGTAGCCTTGTCATTATGGAAGGTAGTTTGTTATTGATATTTTGTTACTTTAATTGATGGAATCCTTTTCATTACGGAAGGTAGTTCATTGTTGAGATTTTGTTTCTCCAATGGATCGTAGCCGTTTCATTACCAAAAGTAGTTCGTTGTTGAGATTTTGTTACTCTAATTGATGGTAGCCTTGTTATTATGGAAGGTAGTTCATTGTTGAGATTTTGTTACTCCAATGGATGGTAGCCTTGTCATTATAGAAGGTAGTTCGTTGTTGAGATTTTGTTACTCTAATGGATGGTAGCCTTGTAATTATGGAAGGTAGTTTATTGTTGAGATTTTGTTACTCCAATGGATGGTAGAGTTGTCATTATGCAAGGTAGTTCGTTGTTGATATTTTGATACTCCAATGGATGGTAGCCTTGTCTTTATGGATGGTAGTTTGTTGTTGAGATTTTGTTACTATAATGGATGTTATCCTCGTCATTACAGAAAGTAGTTCGTTGTTGAGATTTTATTACTCTAATGGATGGTAGCCTTGTAATTATGGAAGGTAGTTCATTGTTGTCATTTTGTTACTCCAATGGATGGTAGCCTTGTATTTGTGGAAGGTAGTTCGTTGATGATATTTTATTACTCTAATGGATGGAATCCTTTTCATTATGGAAGGTAGTTCTTTGTTGAGATTTTATTACTCTAATTGATGGTTTCCTTGTCATTACGGAAGGTAGTTCATTGTTGAGATTTTGTTTCTCCAATGGATGGTAGCCTTGTCATTATGGAAGGTAGTTCTATGTTGAGATTTTGTTACTCCAATGGTTGGTAGCCTTGTCATTATGGAAGGTAGTTCATTGTTGACATTTTGTTACTCCAATGGATGCTAGACTTGTCATTATGGAAGGTAGTTCATTGTTGAGATTTTGTTTCTCCAATGGATCGTAGCCATTTCATTACCAAAAGTAGTTCGTTATTGAGATTTTGTTACTCTAATTGATGGTAGCCTTGTTATTATGGAAGGTAGTTCATTGTTGAGATTTTGTTACTCCAATGGATGGTAGCCTTGTCATTATGGAAGGTAGTTCGTTATTGATATTTTGTTACTCTAATTGATGGAATCCTTTTCATTAAGGAAGGTAGTTCTTTGTTGAGATTTTGTTTCTCCAATGGATCGTAGCCGTTTCATTACCAAAAGTAGTTCGTTGTTGAGATTTTGTTACTCTAATTTTTGGTAGCCTTGTTATTATGGAAGGTAGTTCATTGTTGACATTTTGTTACTCCAATGGATGGTAGCCTTGTCATTATGGAAGGTAGTTCGTTATTGATATTTTGTTACTCTAATTGATGGAATCCTTTTCATTACGGAAGGTAGTTCATTATTGAGATTTTGTTACTCCAATGGATGGTATCCTTGTCATTATGGAGAATAGTTCGTTGTTGAGATTTTGTTACTCCAATTGTTGGTAGCCTTGTCATTATGGAAGGTAGTTCGTTGTTGAGATTTTGTTACTCCAATGGATGGTAGACTTGTCATTATGGAAGGTAGTTCATTGTTGAGATTTTGTTTCTCCAATGGATCGTAGCCGTTTCATTACCAAAAGTAGTTCGTTGTTGAGATTTTGTTACTCTAATTGATGGTAGCCTTGTTATTATGGAAGGTAGTTCATTGTTTAAATTTTGTTACTCCAATGGATGGTAGCCTTGTCATTATGGAAGGTAGTTCGTTATTGATATTTTGTTACTCTAATTGATGGAATCCTTTTCATTACGAAAGGTAGTTCATTATTGAGATTTTGTTTGTCCAATGGATCGTAGCCGTTTCATTACCAAAAGTAGTTCGTTGTTGAGATTTTGTTACTCTAATTGATGGTAGCCTTGTTATTATGGAAGGTAGTTCATTGTTGACATTTTGTTACTTCAATGGATGGTAGCCTTGTCATTATGGAAGGTAGTTCGTTATTGATATTTTGTTACTCTAATTGATTGAATCCTTTTCATTACGGAAGGTAGTTCATTGTTGAGATTTTGTTTCTCCAATGGATCGTAGCCGTTTCATTACCAAAAGTAGTTCGTTGTTGAGATTTTGTTACTCTAATTGATGGTAGCCTTCTTATTATGGAAGGTAGTTCATTGTTGAGATTTTGTTACTCCAATGGATGGTAGCCTTGTCATTATAGAAGGTAGTTCGTTGTTGAGATTTTGTTACTCTAATGGATGGTAGCCTTGTAATTATGGAAGGTAGTTTATTGTTGAGATTTTGTTACTCCAATGGATCGTAGCCATTTCATTACCAAAAGTAGTTCCTTGTTGAGATTTTGTTACTCTAATTGATGGTAGCCTTGTTATTATGGAAGGTAGTTCATTGTTGAGATTTTGTTACTCCAATGGATGGTAGCCTTGTCATTATAGAAGGTAGTTCGTGTTTGAGATTTTATTACTCTAATGGATGGTAGCCTTGTAATTATGGAAGGTAGTTTATTGTTGAGATTTTGTTACTCCAATGGATGGTAGCCTTGTCATTATGGAGAATAGTTCGTTGTTGAGATTTTGTTACTCCAATTGTTGGTAGCCTTGTCATTATGGAAGGTAGTTCGTTGTTGAGATTTTGTTACTCCAATGGATGGTAGACTTGTCATTATGGAAGGTAGTTCATTGTTGAAATTTTGTTTCTCCAATGGATCGTAGCCGTTTCATTACCAAAAGTAGTTCGTTGTTGAGATTTTGTTACTCTAATTGATGGTAGCCTTGTTATTATGGAAGGTAGTTCATTGTTGACATTTTGTTACTCCAATGGATGGTAGCCTTGTCATTATGGAAGGTAGTTCGTTATTGATATTTTGTTACTCTAATTGATGGAACCCTTTTCATTACGGAAGGTAGTTCTTTGTTGAGATTTTGTTTCTCCAATGGATCGTAGCCGTTTCATTACCAAAAGTAGTTCGTTGTTGAGATTTTGTTACTCTAATTGATGGTAGCCTTGTTATTATGGAAGGTAGTTCATTGTTTAAATTTTGTTACTCCAATGGATGGTAGCCTTGTCATTATGGAAGGTAGTTCGTTATTGATATTTTGTTACTCTAATTGATGGAATCCTTTTCATTATGAAAGGTAGTTCATTATTGAGATTTTGTTTGTCCAATGGATCGTAGCCGTTTCATTACCAAAAGTAGTTCGTTGTTGAGATTTTGTTACTCTAATTGATGGTAGCCTTGTTATTATGGAAGGTAGTTCATTGTTGACATTTTGTTACTTCAATGGATGGTAGCCTTGTCATTATGGAAGGTAGTTCGTTATTGATATTTTGTTACTCTAATTGATTGAATCCTTTTCATTACGGAAGGTAGTTCATTGTTGAGATTTTGTTTCTCCAATGGATCGTAGCCGTTTCATTACCAAAAGTAGTTCGTTGTTGAGATTTTGTTACTCTAATTGATGGTAGCCTTGTTATTATGGAAGGTAGTTCATTGTTGAGATTTTGTTACTCCAATGGATGGTAGCCTTGTCTTTATAGAAGGTAGTTCGTTGTTGAGATTTTGTTACTCTAATGGATGGTAGCCTTGTAATTATGGAAGGTAGTTTATTGTTGAGATTTTGTTACTCCAATGGATCGTAGCCATTTCATTACCAAAAGTAGTTCGTTGTTGAGATTTTGTTACTCTAATTGATGGTAGCCTTGTTATTATGGAAGGTAGTTCATTGTTGAGATTTTGTTACTCCAATGGATGGTAGCCTTGTCATTATAGAAGGTAGTTCGTTGTTGAGATTTTATTACTCTAATGGATGGTAGCCTTGTAATTATGGAAGGTAGTTTATTGTTGAGATTTTGTTACTCCAATGGATGGTAGCCTTGTCATTATGGAGAATAGTTCGTTGTTGAGATTTTGTTACTCCAATTGTTGGTAGCCTTGTCATTATGGAAGGTAGTTCGTTGTTGAGATTTTGTTACTCCAATGGATGGTAGACTTGTCATTATGGAAGGTAGTTCATTGTTGAGATTTTGTTTCTCCAATGGATCGTAGCCGTTTCATTACCAAAAGTAGTTCGTTGTTGAGATTTTGTTAATCTAATTGATGGTAGCCTTGTTATTATGGAAGGTAGTTCATTGTTGACATTTTGTTACTCCAATGGATGGTAGCCTTGTCATTATGGAAGGTAGTTCGTTATTGATATTTTGTTACTCTAATTGATGGAACCCTTTTCATTACGGAAGGTAGTTCTTTGTTGAGATTTTGTTTTTCCAATGGATCATAGCCGTTTCATTACCAAAAGTAGTTCGTTGTTGAGATTTTGTTACTCTAATTGTTGGTAGCCTTGTTATTATGGAAGGTAGTTCATTGTTGACATTTTGTTACTCCAATGGATGGTAGCCTTGTCATTATGGAAGGTAGTTCGTTATTGATATTTTGTTACTCTAATTGATGGAATCCTTTTCATTACGGAAGGTAGTTCATTGTTGAGATTTTGTTTCTCCAATGGATCGTAGCCGTTTCATTACCAAAAGTAGTTCGTTGTTGAGATTTTGTTACTCTAATTGATGGTAGCCTTGTTATTATGGAAGGTAGTTCATTGTTGAGATTTTGTTACTCCAATGGATGGTAGCCTTGTCATTATAGAAGGTAGTTCGTTGTTGAGATTTTGTTACTCTAATGGATGGTAGCCTTGTAATTATGGATGGTAGTTTGTTGTTGAGATTTTGTTACTCCAATTGATGGTAGCCTTGTCATTATGGAAGGTAGTTCGTTATTGATATTTTGTTACTCTAATTGATGGAATCCTTTTCATTAAGGAAGGTAGTTCTTTGTTGAGATTTTGTTTCTCCAATGGATCGTAGCCGTTTCATTACCAAAAGTAGTTCGTTGTTGAGATTTTGTTACTCTAATTTTTGGTAGCCTTGTTATTATGGAAGGTAGTTCATTGTTGACATTTTGTTACTCCAATGGATGGTAGCCTTGTCATTATGGAAGGTAGTTCGTTATTGATATTTTGTTACTCTAATTGATGGAATCCTTTTCATTACGGAAGGTAGTTCATTATTGAGATTTTGTTACTCCAATGGATGGTATCCTTGTCATTAATGAGAATAGTTTGTTGTTGAGATTTTGTTACTCCAATTGTTGGTAGCCTTGTCATTATGGAGAGTAGTTCGTTGTTGAGATTTTGTTACTCCAATGGATGGTAGACTTGTCATTATGGAAGGTAGTTCATTGTTGAGATTTTGTTTCTCCAATGGATCGTAGCCGTTTCATTACCAAAAGTAGTTCGTTGTTGAGATTTTGTTATTCTAATTTATGGTAGCCTTGTTATTATGGAAGGTAGTTCATTGTTGACATTTTTTTACTCCAATGGATGGTAGCCTTGTCATTATGGAAGGTAGTTCGTTATTGATATTTTGTTACTCTAATTGATGGAACCCTTTTCATTACGGAAGGTAGTTCGTTGTTGAGATTTTGTTTCTCCAATGGATCGTAGTTGTTTCATTACCAAAAGTAGTTCGTTTTTGAGATTTTGTTACTCTAATTGATGGTAGCCTTGTTATTATGGAAGGTAGTTCATTGTTTAAAATTTGTTACTCCAATGGATGGTAGCCTTGTCACTATGGAAGGTAGTTCGTTATTGAAATTTTGTTACTCTAATTGATGGAATCCTTTTCATTACGAAAGGTAGTTCATTATTGAGATTTTGTTTGTCCAATGGATCGTAGCCGTTTCATTAACAAAAGTAGTTCGTTGTTGAGATTTTGTTACTCTAATTGATGGTAGCCTTGTTATTATGGAAGGTAGTTCATTGTTGACATTTTGTTACTTCAATGGATGGTAGCCTTGTCATTATGAAAGGTAGTTCGTTATTGATATTTTGTTACTCTAATTGATGGAATCCTTTTCATTACTGAAGGTAGTTCACTGTTGAGATTTTGTTTCTCCAATGGATCATAGTCGTTTCATTACCAAAAGTAGTTCGTTGTTGAGATTTTGTTACTCTAGTTGATGGTAGCCTTGTTATTATGGAAGGTAGTTCATTGTTGAGATTTTGTTACTCCAATGGATGGTAGCCTTGTCATTATAGAAGGTAGTTCGTTGTTGAGATTTTGTTACTCTAATGGATGGTAGCCTTGTAATTATGGAAGGTAGTTTATTGTTGAGATTTTGTTACTCCAATGGATGGTAGCCTTGTCGTTATGGAGAATAGTTTGTTGTTGAGATTTTGTTACTCCAATTGTTGGTATCCTTGTCATTATGGAAGGTAGTTCGTTGTTGAGATTTTGTTACTCCAATGGATGGTAGACTTGTCATTATGGAAGGTAGTTCATTGTTGAGATTTTGTTTCTCCAATGGATGGTAGACTTGTCATTATGGAAGGTAGTTCATTGTTGAGATTTTGTTTCTCCAATGGATCATAGCCATTTCATTACCAAAAGTAGTTCGTTGTTGAGATTTTGTTACTCTAATTGATGGTAGCCTTGTTATTATGGAAGGTAGTTCATTGTTGACATTTTGTTACTCCAATGGATGGTAGCCTTGTCATTATGGAAGGTAGTTCGTTATTGATATTTTGTTACTCTAATTGATGGAACCCTTTTCATTACGGAAGGTAGTTCTTTGTTGAGATTTTGTTTCTCCAAGGGATCGTAGCCGTTTAATTACCAAAAGTAGTTCGTTGTTGAGATTTTGTTACTCTAATTGATGGTAGCCTTGTTATTATGGAAGGTAGTTCATTGTTGACATTTTGTTATTCCAATGGATGGTAGCCTTGTCATTATGGAAGGTAGTTCGTTATTGATATTTTGTTACTCTAATTGATGGAATCCTTTTCATTACGGAAGGTAGTTCTTTGTTGAGATTTTGTTTCTCCAATGGATCGTAGCCGTTTCATTACCAAAAGTAGTTCGTTGTTGAGATTTTATTCCTCTAATTGATGGTAGCCTTGTTATTATGGAAGGTAGTTCATTGTTGACATTTTGTTACTCCAATGGATGGTAGCCTTATCATTATGGAAGGTAGTTTGTTTTTGATATTTTGTTACTTTAATTGATGGAATCCTTTTCATTACGGAAGGTAGTTCATTGTTGAGATTTTGTTTCTCCAATGGATCGTAGCCATTTCATTACCAAAAGTAGTTCGTTGTTGAGATTTTCTTACTCTAATTGATGGTAGCCTTGTTATTATGGAAGGTAGTTCATTGTTGATATTTTGATACTCCAATGGATGGTAGCCTTGTCTTTATGGATGGTAGTTTGTTGTTGAGATTTTGTTACTATAATGGATGTTATCCTCGTCATTACAGAAAGTAGTTCATTGTTGAGATTTTATTACTCTAATGGATGGTAGCCTTGTCATTATGGTAGGTAGTTCATTGTTGTCATTTTGTTACTCTAATGGATGGTAGCCTTGTATTTGTGGAAGGTAGTTCGTTGATGATATTTTATTACTCTAATGGATGGAATCCTTTTCATTATGGAAGGTAGTTCTTTGTTGAGATTTTATTACTCTAATTGATGGTTTCCTTGTCATTACGGAAGGTAGTTCATTGTTGAGATTTTGTTTCTCCAATGGATGGTAGCCTTTTCATTATGGAAGGTAGTTCTATGTTGAGATTTTGTTACTCCAATGGTTGGTAGCCTTGTCATTATGGAAGGTAGTTCATTGTTGACATTTTGTTACTCCAATGGATGCTAGACTTGTCATTATGGAAGGTAGTTCATTGTTGAGATTTTGTTTCTCCAATGGATCGTAGCCATTTCATTACCAAAAGTAGTTCGTTGTTGAGATTTTGTTACTCTAATTGATGGTAGTCTTGTTATTATGGAAGGTAGTTCATTGTTGAGATTTTGTTACTCCAATTGATGGTAGCCTTGTCATTATGGAAGGTAGTTCGTTATTGATATTTTGTTACTCTAATTGATGGAATCCTTTTCATTAAGGAAGGTAGTTCTTTGTTGAGATTTTGTTTCTCCAATGGATCGTAGCCGTTTCATTACCAAAAGTAGTTCGTTGTTGAGATTTTGTTACTCTAATTTTTGGTAGCCTTGTTATTATGGAAGGTAGTTCATTGTTGACATTTTGTTACTCCAATGGATGGTAGCCTTGTCATTATGGAAGGTAGTTCGTTATTGATATTTTGTTACTCTAATTGATGGAATCCTTTTCATTACGGAAGGTAGTTCATTATTGAGATTTTGTTACTCCAATGGATGGTATCCTTGTCATTATGGAGAAAGTTCGTTGTTGAGATTTTGTTACTCCAATTGTTGGTAGCCTTGTCATTATGGAAGGTAGTTCGTTGTTGAGATTTTGTTACTCCAATGGATGGTAGACTTGTCATTATGGAAGGTAGTTCATTATTGAGATTTTGTTTCTCCAATGGATCCTAGCCGTTTCATTACCAAAAGTAGTTCGTTGTTGAGATTTTGTTATTCTAATTTATGGTAGCCTTGTTATTATGGAAGGTAGTTCATTGTTGACATTTTGTCACTCCAATGGATGGTAGCCTTGTCATTATGGAAGGTAGTTCGTTATTGATATTTTGTTACTCTAATTGATGGAACCCTTTTCATTACGGAAGGTAGTTCGTTGTTGAGATTTTGTTTCTCCAATGGATCGTAGCCGTTTCATTACCAAAAGTAGTTCGTTGTTGAGATTTTGTTACTCTAATTGATGGTAGCCTTGTTATTATGGAAGGTAGTTCATTGTTGACATTTTGTTACTCCAATGGATGGTAGCCTTGTCATTATGGAAGGTAGTTCGTTATTGATATTTTGTTACTCTAATTGATGGAAGCCTTTTCATTACGGAAGGTAGTTCTTTGTTGAGATTTTGTTTCTCCAATGGATCGTAGCCGTTTCATTACCAAAAGTAGTTCGTTGTTGAGATTTTATTACTCTAATTGATGGTAGCCTTGTTATTATGGAAGGTAGTTCATTGTTGACATTTTGTTACTCCAATGGATGGTAGCCTTGTCATTATGGAAGGTAGTTCGTTATTGAGATTTTGTTACTCTAATTGATGGAAACCTTTTCATTACGGAAGGTAGTTCATTATTGAGATTTTGTTTGTCGAATGGATCGTAGCCGTTTCATTACCAAAAGTAGTTCGTTGTTGAGATTTTATTACTCTAATTGATGGTAGCCTTGTTATTATGGAAGGTAGTTCATTGTTGACATTTTGTTACTCCAATGGATGGTAGCCTTGTCATTATGGAAGGTAGTTCGTTATTGATATTTTGTTACTCTAATTGATGGAAACCTTTTCATTACGGAAGGTAGTTCATTATTGAGATTTTGTTTGTCGAATGGACCGTAGCCGTTTCATTACCAAAAGTAGTTCGTTGTTGAGATTTTGATACTCTAATTGATGGTAGCCTTGTCATTATGGAAGGTAGTTCATTGTTGACATTTTGTTACTCCAATGGATGGTAGCCTTGTCATTATGGAAGGTAGTTCGTTATTGAGATTTTGTTACTCCAATGGATGGTAGCCTTGTCATTATGGAAGGTAGTTCGTTATTGATATTTTGTTACTCTAATTGATGAAATCCTTTTCATTATGGAAGGCAGTTCATTATTGAGATTTTGTTTGTCCAATGGATCGTAGCCGTTTCATTACCAAAAGTAGTTCGTTGTTGAGATTTTGTTACTCTAATTGATGGTATCCTTGTTATTATAAAGGTAGTTCATTGTTGACGTTTTGTTACTCCAATGGATGGTAGCCTTGTCATTATGGAAGGTAGTTCGTTATTAATATTTTGTTACTCTAATTGATGGAATCCTTTTCATTACGGAAGGTAGTTCATTGTTGAGTTTTTGTTTCTCCAATGGATCGTAGCCGTTTCATTACCAAAAGTAGTTCGTTGTTGAGATTTTGTTACTCTAATTGATGGTAGCCTTGTTATTATGGAAGGTAGTTCATTGTTGAGATTTTGTTACTCCAATGGATGGTAGCCTTGTCATTATAGAAGGTAGTTCGTTGTTGAGATTTTGTTACTCTAATGGATGGTAGCCTTGTAATTATGGAAGGTAGTTTATTGTTGAGATTTTTTTATTCCAATGGATGGTAGCCTTGTCATTATGGAGAATAGTTCGTTGTTGAGATTTTGTTACTCCAATGGATGGTGGCCTTGTTATTATGGAAGGTAGTTCATTGTTGAGATTTTGTTACTCCAATAGATGGTAGCCTTGTCATTATGCAAAGTAATTCGTTGTTGATATTTTGTTACTTTAATGGATGGTAGCCTTGTCTTTATGAAAGGTAGTTCGTTGTTGAGATTTTGTTACTCTAATGGATGTTATCCTTTTCATTACTGAAAGTAGTTCGTTGTTGAGATTTTGTTACTCTAATGGATGGTAGCCTTGTCATTATGGAAGGTAGTTCATTGTTGTCATTTTGTTACTCCAATGGATGGTAGCCTTGTCATTATGGAAGGTAGTTCGTTGTTGATATTTTGTTACACTAATGGATGGAATCCTTGTCATTACGGAAGGTAGCTCTATGGTGAGATTTTGTTTCTCCAATGGATGGTAGCCTTGTCTTTATGGAAGGTAGTTCGTTGTTGCGATTTTGTTACTCAAATTGATGGTAGCCTTGTCATTATGGAAGGTAGTTCATTGTTGAGATTTTGTTACTCAAATGGATGGTAGACTTGTCATTACAGAAGGTAGTTCGTTGTTGAGATTTTGTTACTCCAATGGATGGTAGCCTTGTCATTATGGATGGTAGTTCGTTGTTGAGATTTTGTTACTACATTGGATGGTACCCTTTTCATTACATAAAGTAGTTCGTTGTTGAGATTTTGTTACTCTAATGGATGGTAGCCTTGTCATTATGGAAGGTAGTTCATTGTTGACATTTTGTTACTACAATGGATGTACCCTTGTCATTATGGAAGGTAGTTCGATATTGATAATATTTTACTCTAATGGATGGAATCCTTTTCATTACGGAAGGTAGTTCTTTGTTGAGATTTTGTTACTCTAATTGATGGTTTCCTTGTCATTACGGAAGGTAGTTCGTTGTTGAGATTTTGTTTCTCCAATGGATGGTAGCCTTGTCATTATGGAAGGTAGTTCGTTGTTGAGATTTTGTTACTCCAATGGTTGGTAGCCTTGTCATTATGGAAGGTAGTTCGTTGTTGAGATTTTCTTACTCCAATGGATGGTAGACTTGTCATTATGGAAGGTAGTTCATTGTTAAGATTTTGTTTCTCCAATGGATCGTAGTCGTTTCATTACCAAAAGTAGTTCTTTGTTGACATTTTGTTACTCTTATTGATGGTAGCCTTGTTATTATGAAAGGTAGTTCATTGTTGATATTTTGTTACTCCAATGGATGGTAGCCTTGTCATTATAGAAGGTAGTTCGTTATTGATATTTTGTTACTCTAATTGATGGAATCCTTTTCATTACGGAAGGTAGTTAATTGTTGAGATTTTGTTTCTCCAATGGATCGTAGCCGTTTCATTACCAAAAGTAGTTCGTTGTTGAGATTTTGTTACTCTAATTGATGGTAGCCATGTTATTATAGAAGGTAATTCATTGTTGAGATTTTGTTACTCCAATGGATGGTAGCCTTGTCATTATAGAAGGTAGTTCGTTGTTGAGATTTTGTTACTCTAATGGATGGTAGCCTTGTAATTATGGAAGGTAGTTTATTGTTGAGATTTTGTTATTCCAATGGATGGTAGCCTTGTCATTATGGAGAATAGTTCGTTGTTGAGATTTTGTTACTCCAATGGATGGTGGCCTTGTTATTATGGAAGGTAGTTCATTGTTGAGATTTTGTTACTCCAATAGATGGTAGCCTTGTCATTATGGAAAGTAATTCGTTGTTGATATTTTGTTACTTTAATGGATTGTAGCCTTGTCTTTATGAAAGGTAGTTCGTTGTTGAGATTTTGTTACTCTAATGGATGTTATCCTTTTCATTACTGAAAGTAGTTCGTTCTATAGATTTTGTTACTCTAATGGATGGTAGCCTTGTCATTATGGAAGGTAGTTCATTGTTGTCATTTTGTTACTCCAATGGATGGTAGCCTTGTCATTATGGAAGGTAGTTCGTTGTTGATATTTTGTTACACTAATGGATGGAATCCTTGTCATTACGGAAGGTAGCTCTATGGTGAGATTTTGTTTCTCCAATGGATGGTAGCCTTGTCTTTATGGAAGGTAGTTCGTTGTTGCGATTTTGTTACTCAAATTGATGGTAGCCTTGTCATTATGGAAGGTAGTTCATTGTTGAGATTTTGTTACTCAAATTGATGGTAGACTTGTCATTACGGAAGGTAGTTCGTTGTTGAGATTTTGTTACTCCAATGGATGGTAGCCTTGTCATTATGGATGGTAGTTCGTTGTTGAGATTTTGTTACTACATTGGATGGTACCCTTTTCATTACATAAAGTAGTTCGTTGTTGAGATTTTGTTACTCTAATGGATGGTAGCCTTGTCATTATGGAGAGTAGTTCATTGTTGACATTTTGTTACTACAATGGATGTAGCCTTGTCATTATGGAAGGTAGTTCGATATTGATAATATTTTACTCTAATGGATGGAATCCTTTTCATTACGGAAGGTAGTTCTTTGTTGAGATTTTGTTACTCTAATTGATGGTTTCCTTGTCATTACGGAAGGTAGTTCGTTGTTGAGATTTTGTTTCTCCAATGGATGGTAGCCTTGTCATTATGGAAGGTAGTTCGTTGTTGAGATTTTGTTACTCCAATGGTTGGTAGCCTTGTCATTATGGAAGGTAGTTCGTTGTTGAGATTTTCTTACTCCAATGGATGGTAGACTTGTCATTATGGAAGGTAGTTTGTTGTTAAGATTTTGTTTCTCCAATGGATCGTAGTCGTTTCATAACCAAAAGTAGTTCGTTGTTGAGATTTTGTTACTCTTATTGATGGTAGCCTTGTTATTATGAAAGGTAGTTCATTGTTGATATTTTGTTACTCCAATGGATGGTAGCCTTGTCATTATAGAAGGTAGTTCGTTATTGATATTTTGTTACTCTAATTGATGGAATCCTTTTCATTACGGAAGGTAGTTCATTGTTGAGATTTTGTTTCTCCAATGGATCGTAGCCGTTTCATTACCAAAAGTAGTTCGTTGTTGAGATTTTGTTACTCTAATTGATGGTAGCCATGTTATTATGGAAGGTAGTTCATTGTTGAGATTTTGTTACTCTAATGGATGGTAGCCTTGTCATTATGGAAGGTAGTTCGTTATTGATATTTTTTTACTCTAATTGATGGAATCCTTTTCATTACGGAAGGTAGTTCATTGTTGAGAT
Source organism: Vicia faba (assembly GCA_948472305.1). Classification (NCBI taxonomy): domain Eukaryota; kingdom Viridiplantae; phylum Streptophyta; class Magnoliopsida; order Fabales; family Fabaceae; genus Vicia; species Vicia faba. The sequence continues at coordinate 562,920,392 of OX451739.1, forward strand.
TTTGTTTCTCCAATGGATCGTAGCCGTTTCATTACCAAAAGTAGTTTGCTGTTGAGATTTTGTTACTCTAATTGATGGTAGCCTTGTTATTATGGAAGGTAGTTCATTTTTGAGATTTTGTTATTCCAATGGATGGTAGCCTTGTCATTATGGAAGGTAGTTCGTTATTGATATTTTGTTACTCTAATTCATGGAATCCTTTTCATTACGGAAGGTAGTTCATTGTTGAGATTTTGTTTCTCCAATGGATCGTAGCCGTTTCACTACCAAAAGTAGTTCGTTGTTGAGATTTTGTTACTCTAATTGATGGTAGCCTTGTTATTATGGAAGGTAGTTCATTGTTGAGATTTTGTTACTCCAATGGATGGTAGCCTTGTCATTATAGAAGGTAGTTCGTTGTTGAGATTTTGTTACTCTAATGGATGGTAGCCTTATAATTATGGAAGGTAGTTTATTATTGAGATTTTATTACTCCAATGGATGGTAGCCTTGTCATTATGGAGAATAGTTCGTTGTTGAGCTTTTGTTACTCCAATGGATGGTAGCCTTGTTATTATGGAAGGTAGTTCATTGTTGAGATTTTGTTACTCCAATAGATGGTAGCCTTGCCATTATGCAAAGTAATTCGTTGTTGATATTTTGTTACTTTAATGGATGGTAGCCTTGTCTTTATGAATGGTAGTTCGTTGTTGAGATTTTGTTACTCTAATGGATGTTATCCTTTTCATTACTGAAAGTAGTTCATTCTGTAGATTTTGTTACTCTAATGGATGGTAGCCTTGTCATTATGGAAGGTAGTTCATTTTTGTCATTTTGTTACTCCAATGGATGGTAGCCTTGTCATTATGGAAGGTAGTTCATTGTTGACATTTTTTTACTACAATGGATGTATCCTTGTCTTTATGGAAGGTAGTTCGATATTGATAATATTTTACTCTAATGGATGGAATCCTTTTCATTACGGAAGGTAGTTCTTTGTTGAGATTTTGTTACTCTAATTGATGGTTTCCTTGTCATTACGGAAGGTAGTTTGTTGTTAAGATTTTGTTTCTCCAATGGATGGTAGCCTTGTCATTATGAAAGGTAGTTCGTTGTTGAGATTTTGTTACTGCAATGGTTGGTAGCCTTGTCATTATGGAAGGTAGTTAGTTGTTGAGATTTTGTTACTCCAGTGGATGGTAGACTTGTCATTATGGAAGGTAGTTCATTGTTGAGATTTTGTTTCTCCAATGGATCGTAGTCGTTTCATTACCAAAAGTAGTTCATTGTTGAGATTTTGTTACTCTAATTGATGGTAGCCTTGTTATTATGGAAGGTAGTTCATTGTTGAGATTTTGTTACTCCAATGGATGGTAGCCTTGTAATTATGGAAGGTATTTCTTTATTGATATTTTGTTACTCTAATTGATGGAGTCCTTTTCATTACATAAGGTAGTTCATTGTTGAGATTTGGTTTCTCCAATGGATCGTAGACGTTTCATTACCAAAAGTAGTTCGTTGTTGAGATTTTGTTACTCTAATTGATGGTAGCCTTGTTATTATGGAAGGTAGTTCATTGTTGAGATTTTGTTACTCCAATGGATGGTAGCCTTGTCATTATAGAAGGTAGTTCGTTGTTGAGATTTTGTTACTCTAATGGATGGTAGCCTTGTAATTATGGAAGGTAGTTTATTGTTGAGATTTTGTTACTCCAATGGATGGTAGCCTTGTCATTATGGAGAATAGTTCGTTGTTGAGCTTTTGTTACTCCAATGGATGGTAGCCTTGTTATTATGGAAGGTAGTTCATTGTTGAGATTTTGTTACTCCAATAGATGGTAGCCTTGTCATTATGAAAAGTAATTCGTTGTTGATATTTTGTTACTTTAATGGATGGTAGCCTTGTCTTTATGAAAGGTAGTTCGTTGTTGAGATTTTGTTACTCTAATGGATGTTATCCTTTTCATTAGTGAAAGTAGTTCGTTCTATAGATTTTGTTACTCTAATGGATGGTAGCCTAGTCATTATGGAAGGTACTTCATTGTTGTCATTTTGTTACTCCAATGGATGGTAGCCTTGTCATTATGGAAGGTAGTTTGGCGTTGAAATTTTGTTACACTAATGGATGGAATCCTTGTCATTACGGAAGGTAGTTCTTTGGTGAGATTTTGTTTCTCCAATGGATGGTAGCCTTGTCTTTATGGAAGGTAGTTCGTTGTTGAGATTTTGTTACTCAAATTGATGGTAGCCTTGTCATTATGGAAGGTAGTTCATTGTTGAGATTTTGTTACTCCAATGGATGGTAGCCTTGTCATTATAGAAGGTAGTTCGTTGTTGAGATTTTGTTACTCTAATGGATGGTAGCCTTGTAATTATGGAAGGTAGTTTATTGTTGAGATTTTGTTATTCCAATGGATGGTAGCCTTGTCATTATGGAGAATAGTTCGTTGTTGAGATTTTGTTACTCCAATGGATGGTGGCCTTGTTATTATGGAAGGTAGTTCATTGTTGAGATTTTGTTACTCCAATAGATGGTAGCCTTGTCATTATGCAAAGTAATTCGTTGTTGATATTTTGTTACTTTAATGGATTGTAGCCTTGTCTTTATGAAAGGTAGTTCGTTGTTGAGATTTTGTTACTCTAATGGATGTTATCCTTTTCATTACTGAAAGTAGTTCGTTCTATAGATTTTGTTACTCTAATGGATGGTAGCCTTGTCATTATGGAAGGTAGTTCATTGTTGTCATTTTGTTACTCCAATGGATGGTAGCCTTGTCATTATGGAAGGTAGTTCGTTGTTGATATTTTGTTACACTAATGGATGGAATCCTTGTCATTACGGAAGGTAGCTCTATGGTGAGATTTTGTTTCTCCAATGGATGGTAGCCTTGTCTTTATGGAAGGTAGTTCGTTGTTGCGATTTTGTTACTCAAATTGATGGTAGCCTTGTCATTATGGAAGGTAGTTCATTGTTGAGATTTTGTTACTCAAATTGATGGTAGACTTGTCATTACGGAAGGTAGTTCGTTGTTGAGATTTTGTTACTCCAATGGATGGTAGCCTTGTCATTATGGATGGTAGTTCGTTGTTGAGATTTTGTTACTACATTGGATGGTACCCTTTTCATTACATAAAGTAGTTCGTTGTTGAGATTTTGTTACTCTAATGGATGGTAGCCTTGTCATTATGGAGAGTAGTTCATTGTTGACATTTTGTTACTACAATGGATGTAGCCTTGTCATTATGGAAGGTAGTTCGATATTGATAATATTTTACTCTAATGGATGGAATCCTTTTCATTACGGAAGGTAGTTCTTTGTTGAGATTTTGTTACTCTAATTGATGGTTTCCTTGTCATTACGGAAGGTAGTTCGTTGTTGAGATTTTGTTTCTCCAATGGATGGTAGCCTTGTCATTATGGAAGGTAGTTCGTTGTTGAGATTTTGTTACTCCAATGGTTGGTAGCCTTGTCATTATGGAAGGTAGTTCGTTGTTGAGATTTTCTTACTCCAATGGATGGTAGACTTGTCATTATGGAAGGTAGTTTGTTGTTAAGATTTTGTTTCTCCAATGGATCGTAGTCGTTTCATAACCAAAAGTAGTTCGTTGTTGAGATTTTGTTACTCTTATTGATGGTAGCCTTGTTATTATGAAAGGTAGTTCATTGTTGATATTTTGTTACTCCAATGGATGGTAGCCTTGTCATTATAGAAGGTAGTTCGTTATTGATATTTTGTTACTCTAATTGATGGAATCCTTTTCATTACGGAAGGTAGTTCATTGTTGAGATTTTGTTTCTCCAATGGATCGTAGCCGTTTCATTACCAAAAGTAGTTCGTTGTTGAGATTTTGTTACTCTAATTGATGGTAGCCATGTTATTATGGAAGGTAGTTCATTGTTGAGATTTTGTTACTCCAATGGATGGTAGCCTTGTCATTATGGAAGGTAGTTCGTTATTGATATTTTTTTACTCTAATTGATGGAATCCTTTTCATTACGGAAGGTAGTTCATTGTTGAGATTTTGTTTCTCCAATGGATCGTAGCCGTTTCATTACCAAAAGTAGTTTGCTGTTGAGATTTTGTTACTCTAATTGATGGTAGCCTTGTTATTATGGAAGGTAGTTCATTTTTGAGATTTTGTTATTCCAATGGATGGTAGCCTTGTCATTATGGAAGGTAGTTCGTTATTGATATTTTGTTACTCTAATTCATGGAATCCTTTTCATTACGGAAGGTAGTTCATTGTTGAGATTTTGTTTCTCCAATGGATCGTAGCCGTTTCACTACCAAAAGTAGTTCGTTGTTGAGATTTTGTTACTCTAATTGATGGTAGCCTTGTTATTATGGAAGGTAGTTCATTGTTGAGATTTTGTTACTCCAATGGATGGTAGCCTTGTCATTATAGAAGGTAGTTCGTTGTTGAGATTTTGTTACTCTAATGGATGGTAGCCTTATAATTATGGAAGGTAGTTTATTGTTGAGATTTTATTACTCCAATGGATGGTAGCCTTGTCATTATGGAGAATAGTTCGTTGTTGAGCTTTTGTTACTCCAATGGATGGTAGCCTTGTTATTATGGAAGGTAGTTCATTGTTGAGATTTTGTTACTCCAATAGATGGTAGCCTTGCCATTATGCAAAGTAATTCGTTGTTGATATTTTGTTACTTTAATGGATGGTAGCCTTGTCTTTATGAATGGTAGTTCGTTGTTGAGATTTTGTTACTCTAATGGATGTTATCCTTTTCATTACTGAAAGTAGTTCATTCTGTAGATTTTGTTACTCTAATGGATGGTAGCCTTGTCATTATGGAAGGTAGTTCATTTTTGTCATTTTGTTACTCCAATGGATGGTAGCCTTGTCATTATGGAAGGTAGTTCATTGTTGACATTTTTTTACTACAATGGATGTATCCTTGTCTTTATGGAAGGTAGTTCGATATTGATAATATTTTACTCTAATGGATGGAATCCTTTTCATTACGGAAGGTAGTTCTTTGTTGAGATTTTGTTACTCTAATTGATGGTTTCCTTGTCATTACGGAAGGTAGTTTGTTGTTAAGATTTTGTTTCTCCAATGGATGGTAGCCTTGTCATTATGAAAGGTAGTTCGTTGTTGAGATTTTGTTACTGCAATGGTTGGTAGCCTTGTCATTATGGAAGGTAGTTAGTTGTTGAGATTTTGTTACTCCAGTGGATGGTAGACTTGTCATTATGGAAGGTAGTTCATTGTTGAGATTTTGTTTCTCCAATGGATCGTAGTCGTTTCATTACCAAAAGTAGTTCATTGTTGAGATTTTGTTACTCTAATTGATGGTAGCCTTGTTATTATGGAAGGTAGTTCATTGTTGAGATTTTGTTACTCCAATGGATGGTAGCCTTGTAATTATGGAAGGTATTTCTTTATTGATATTTTGTTACTCTAATTGATGGAGTCCTTTTCATTACATAAGGTAGTTCATTGTTGAGATTTGGTTTCTCCAATGGATCGTAGACGTTTCATTACCAAAAGTAGTTCGTTGTTGAGATTTTGTTACTCTAATTGATGGTAGCCTTGTTATTATGGAAGGTAGTTCATTGTTGAGATTTTGTTACTCCAATGGATGGTAGCCTTGTCATTATAGAAGGTAGTTCGTTGTTGAGATTTTGTTACTCTAATGGATGGTAGCCTTGTAATTATGGAAGGTAGTTTATTGTTGAGATTTTGTTACTCCAATGGATGGTAGCCTTGTCATTATGGAGAATAGTTCGTTGTTGAGCTTTTGTTACTCCAATGGATGGTAGCCTTGTTATTATGGAAGGTAGTTCATTGTTGAGATTTTGTTACTCCAATAGATGGTAGCCTTGTCATTATGAAAAGTAATTCGTTGTTGATATTTTGTTACTTTAATGGATGGTAGCCTTGTCTTTATGAAAGGTAGTTCGTTGTTGAGATTTTGTTACTCTAATGGATGTTATCCTTTTCATTAGTGAAAGTAGTTCGTTCTATAGATTTTGTTACTCTAATGGATGGTAGCCTAGTCATTATGGAAGGTACTTCATTGTTGTCATTTTGTTACTCCAATGGATGGTAGCCTTGTCATTATGGAAGGTAGTTTGGCGTTGAAATTTTGTTACACTAATGGATGGAATCCTTGTCATTACGGAAGGTAGTTCTTTGGTGAGATTTTGTTTCTCCAATGGATGGTAGCCTTGTCTTTATGGAAGGTAGTTCGTTGTTGAGATTTTGTTACTCAAATTGATGGTAGCCTTGTCATTATGGAAGGTAGTTCATTGTTGAGATTTTGTTACTCCAATGGATGGTAGCCTTGTCATTATAGAAGGTAGTTCGTTGTTGAGATTTTGTTACTCTAATGGATGGTAGCCTTGTAATTATGGAAGGTAGTTTATTGTTGAGATTTTGTTATTCCAATGGATGGTAGCCTTGTCATTATGGAGAATAGTTCGTTGTTGAGATTTTGTTACTCCAATGGATGGTGGCCTTGTTATTATGGAAGGTAGTTCATTGTTGAGATTTTGTTACTCCAATAGATGGTAGCCTTGTCATTATGCAAAGTAATTCGTTGTTGATATTTTGTTACTTTAATGGATTGTAGCCTTGTCTTTATGAAAGGTAGTTCGTTGTTGAGATTTTGTTACTCTAATGGATGTTATCCTTTTCATTACTGAAAGTAGTTCGTTCTATAGATTTTGTTACTCTAATGGATGGTAGCCTTGTCATTATGGAAGGTAGTTCATTGTTGTCATTTTGTTACTCCAATGGATGGTAGCCTTGTCATTATGGAAGGTAGTTCGTTGTTGATATTTTGTTACACTAATGGATGGAATCCTTGTCATTACGGAAGGTAGCTCTATGGTGAGATTTTGTTTCTCCAATGGATGGTAGCCTTGTCTTTATGGAAGGTAGTTCGTTGTTGCGATTTTGTTACTCAAATTGATGGTAGCCTTGTCATTATGGAAGGTAGTTCATTGTTGAGATTTTGTTACTCAAATTGATGGTAGACTTGTCATTACGGAAGGTAGTTCGTTGTTGAGATTTTGTTACTCCAATGGATGGTAGCCTTGTCATTATGGATGGTAGTTCGTTGTTGAGATTTTATTACTTCATTGGATGGTACCCTTTTCATTACATAAAGTAGTTCGTTGTTGAGATTTTGTTACTCTAATGGATGGTAGCCTTGTCATTATGGAAGGTAGTTCATTGTTGACATTTTGTTACTACAATGGATGTAGCCTTGTCATTATGGAAGGTAGTTCGATATTGATAATATTTTACTCTAATGGATGGAATCCTTTTCATTACGGAAGGTAGTTCTTTGTTGAGATTTTGTTACTCTAATTGATGGTTTCCTTGTCATTACGGAAGGTAGTTCGTTGTTGAGATTTTGTTTCTCCAATGGATGGTAGCCTTGTCATTATGGAAGGTAGTTCGTTGTTGAGATTTTGTTACTCCAATGGTTGGTAGCCTTGTCATTATGGAAGGTAGTTCGTTGTTGAGATTTTCTTACTCCAATGGATGGTAGACTTGTCATTATGGAAGGTAGTTTGTTGTTAAGATTTTGTTTCTCCAATGGATCGTAGTCGTTTCAAAACCAAAAGTAGTTCGTTGTTTAGATTTTGTTACTCTTATTGATGGTAGCCTTGTTATTATGAAAGGTAGTTCATTGTTGATATTTTGTTACTCCAATGGATGGTAGCCTTGTCATTATAGAAGGTAGTTCGTTATTGATATTTTGTTACTCTAATTGATGGAATCCTTTTCATTACGGAAGGTAGTTCATTGTTGAGATTTTGTTTCTCCAATGGATCGTAGCCGTTTCATTACCAAAAGTAGTTCGTTGTTGAGATTTTGTTACTCTAATTGATGGTAGCCATGTTATTATGGAAGGTAGTTCATTGTTGAGATTTTGTTACTCCAATGGATGGTAGCCTTGTCATTATGGAAGGTAGTTCGTTATTGATATTTTTTTACTCTAATTGATGGAATCCTTTTCATTACGGAAGGTAGTTCATTGTTGAGATTTTGTTTCTCCAATGGATCGTAGCCGTTTCATTACCAATAGTAGTTTGCTGTTGAGATTTTGTTACTCTAATTGATGGTAGCCTTGTTATTATGGAAGGTAGTTCATTTTTGAGATTTTGTTATTCCAATGGATGGTAGCCTTGTCATTATGGAAGGTAGTTCGTTATTGATATTTTGTTACTCTAATTCATGGAATCCTTTTCATTACGGAAGGTAGTTCATTGTTGAGATTTTGTTTCTCCAATGGATCGTAGCCGTTTCACTACCAAAAGTAGTTCGTTGTTGAGATTTTGTTACTCTAATTGATGGTAGCCTTGTTATTATGGAAGGTAGTTCATTGTTGAGATTTTGTTACTCCAATGGATGGTAGCCTTGTCATTATAGAAGGTAGTTCGTTGTTGAGATTTTGTTACTCTAATGGATGGTAGCCTTATAATTATGGAAGGTAGTTTATTGTTGAGATTTTATTACTCCAATGGATGGTAGCCTTGTCATTATGGAGAATAGTTCGTTGTTGAGCTTTTGTTACTCCAATGGATGGTAGCCTTGTTATTATGGAAGGTAGTTCATTGTTGAGATTTTGTTACTCCAATAGATGGTAGCCTTGTCATTATGGAAGGTAGTTCGATATTGATAATATTTTACTCTAATGGATGGAATCCTTTTCATTACGGAAGGTAGTTCTTTGTTGAGATTTTGTTACTCTAATTGATGGTTTCCTTGTCATTACGGAAGGTAGTTTGTTGTTAAGATTTTGTTTCTCCAATGGATGGTAGCCTTGTCATTATGAAAGGTAGTTCGTTGTTGAGATTTTGTTACTGCAATGGTTGGTAGCCTTGTCATTATGGAAGGTAGTTAGTTGTTGAGATTTTGTTACTCCAGTGGATGGTAGACTTGTCATTATGGAAGGTAGTTCATTGTTGAGATTTTGTTTCTCCAATGGATCGTAGCCGTTTCATTACCAATAGTAGTTTGCTGTTGAGATTTTGTTACTCTAATTGATGGTAGCCTTGTTATTATGGAAGGTAGTTCATTTTTGAGATTTTGTTATTCCAATGGATGGTAGCCTTGTCATTATGGAAGGTAGTTCGTTATTGATATTTTGTTACTCTAATTCATGGAATCCTTTTCATTACGGAAGGTAGTTCATTGTTGAGATTTTGTTTCTCCAATGGATCGTAGCCGTTTCACTACCAAAAGTAGTTCGTTGTTGAGATTTTGTTACTCTAATTGATGGTAGCCTTGTTATTATGGAAGGTAGTTCATTGTTGAGATTTTGTTACTCCAATGGATGGTAGCCTTGTCATTATAGAAGGTAGTTCGTTGTTGAGATTTTGTTACTCTAATGGATGGTAGCCTTGTAATTATGGAAGGTAGTTTATTGTTGAGATTTTATTACTCCAATGGATGGTAGCCTTGTCATTATGGAGAATAGTTCGTTGTTGAGCTTTTGTTACTCCAATGGATGGTAGCCTTGTTATTATGGAAGGTAGTTCATTGTTGAGATTTTGTTACTCCAATAGATGGTAGCCTTGTCATTATGGAAGGTAGTTCGATATTGATAATATTTTACTCTAATGGATGGAATCCTTTTCATTACGGAAGGTAGTTCTTTGTTGAGATTTTGTTACTCTAATTGATGGTTTCCTTGTCATTACGGAAGGTAGTTTGTTGTTAAGATTTTGTTTCTCCAATGGATGGTAGCCTTGTCATTATGAAAGGTAGTTCGTTGTTGAGATTTTGTTACTGCAATGGTTGGTAGCCTTGTCATTATGGAAGGTAGTTAGTTGTTGAGATTTTGTTACTCCAGTGGATGGTAGACTTGTCATTATGGAAGGTAGTTCATTGTTGAGATTTTGTTTCTCCAATGGATCGTAGTCGTTTCATTACCAAAAGTAGTTCATTGTTGAGATTTTGTTACTCTAATTGATGGTAGCCTTGTTATTATGGAAGGTAGTTCATTGTTGAGATTTTGTTACTCCAATGGATGGTAGCCTTGTAATTATGGAAGGTATTTCTTTATTGATATTTTGTTACTCTAATTGATGGAGTCCTTTTCATTACATAAGGTAGTTCATTGTTGAGATTTTGTTTCTCCAATGGATCGTAGACGTTTCATTACCAAAAGTAGTTCGTTGTTGAGATTTTGTTACTCTAATTGATGGTAGCCTTGTTATTATGGAAGGTAGTTCATTGTTGAGATTTTGTTACTCCAATGGATGGTAGCCTTGTCATTATTGAAGGTAGTTCGTTGTTGAGATTTTGTTACTCTAATGGATGGTAGCCTTGTAATTATGGAAGGTAGTTTATTGTTGAGATTTTGTTACTCCAATGGATGGTAGCCTTGTCATTATGGAGAATAGTTCGTTGTTGAGCTTTTGTTACTCCAATGGATGGTAGCCTTGTTATTATGGAAGGTAGTTCATTGTTGAGATTTTGTTGCTCCAATAGATGGTAGCCTTGTCATTATGAAAAGTAATTCGTTGTTGATATTTTGTTACTTTAATGGATGGTAGCCTTGTCTTTATGAAAGGTAGTTTGTTGTTGAGATTTTGTTACTCTAATGGATGTTATCCTTTTCATTAGTGAAAGTAGTTCGTTCTATAGATTTTGTTACTCTAATGGATGGTAGCCTAGTCATTATGGAAGGTACTTCATTGTTGTCATTTTGTTACTCCAATGGATGGTAGCCTTGTCATTATGGAAGGTAGTTTGGCGTTGAAATTTTGTTACACTAATGGATGGAATCCTTGTCATTACGGAAGGTAGTTCTTTGGTGAGATTTTGTTTCTCCAATGGATGGTAGCCTTGTCTTTATGGAAGGTAGTTCGTTGTTGAGATTTTGTTACTCAAATTGATGGTAGCCTTGTCATTATGGAAGGTAGTTCATTGTTGAGATTTTGTTACTTAAATGGATGGTAGACTTGTCATTACGGAAGGTAGTTCGTTGTTGAGATTTTGTTACTCCAATGGATGGTAGCCTTGTCATTATGGATGGTAGTTCGTTGTTGAGATTTTGTTACTACATTGGATGGTACCCTTTTCATTACCGAAAGTAGTTCGTTGTTGAGATTTTGTTACTCTAATTGATGGTAGCCTTGTTATTATGGAAGGTAGTTCATTGTTGACATTTTGTTACTCCAATGGATGGTATCCTTGTCATTATGGAAGGTAGTTCGTTATTGATATTTTGTTACTCTAATTGATGGAATCCTTTTCATTACGGAAGGTAGTTCATTGTTGAGATTTTGTTTCTCCAATGGATCGTAGTTGTTTCATTACCAAAAGTAGTTTGTTGTTGAGATTTTGTTACTCTAATTGATGGTAGCCTTGTTATTATGGAAGGTAGTTCATTGTTGAGATTTTGTTACTCCAATGGATGGTAGCCTTGTCATTATGGAAGGTATTTCGTTATTGATATTTTGTTACTCTAATTGATGGAATCCTTTTCATTAGGGAAGGTAGTTCATTGTTGAGATTTTGTTTCTCCAATGGATCGTAGCCGTTTCATTACCAAAAGTAGTTCGTTGTTATGATTTTGTTACTCTAATTGATGGGAGCCTTGCTATTATGGAAGGTAGTTCATTATTGAGATTTTGTTATTCCAATGGATGGTAGCCTTGTCATTATGGAAGATAGTTCGTTATTGATATTTTGTTACTCTAATTAATGGAATCCTTTTCATTACGGAAGGTAGTTCATTGTTGAGATTTTGTTTCTCCAATGGATCGTAGACGTTTCATTACCAAAAGTAGTTCGTTGTTGAAATTTTGTTACTCTAATTGATGGTAGCCTTGTTATTATGGAAGGTAGTTCATTGTTGAGATTTTGTTACTCCAATGGATGGTAGCCTTGTCATTATAGAAGGTAGTTCGTTGTTGAGATTTTGTTACTCTAATGGATGGTAGCCTTATAATTATGGAAGGTAGTTTATTGTTGAGATTTTATTACTCCAATGGATGGTAGCCTTGTCATTATGGAGAATAGTTCGTTGTTGAGCTTTTGTTACTCCAATGGATGGTAGCCTTGTTATTATGGAAGGTAGTTCATTGTTGAGATTTTGTTACTCCAATAGATGGTAGCCTTGCCATTATGCAAAGTAATTCGTTGTTGATATTTTGTTACTTTAATGGATGGTAGCCTTGTCTTTATGAATGGTAGTTCGTTGTTGAGATTTTGTTACTCTAATGGATGTTATCCTTTTCATTACTGAAAGTAGTTCATTCTGTAGATTTTGTTACTCTAATGGATGGTAGCCTTGTCATTATGGAAGGTAGTTCATTTTTGTCATTTTGTTACTCCAATAGATGGTAGCCTTGTCATTATGGAAGGTAGTTCATTGTTGACATTTTTTTACTACAATGGATGTATCCTTGTCTTTATGGAAGGTAGTTCGATATTGATAATATTTTACTCTAATGGATGGAATCCTTTTCATTACGGAAGGTAGTTCTTTGTTGAGATTTTGTTACTCTAATTGATGGTTTCCTTGTCATTACGGAAGGTAGTTTGTTGTTAAGATTTTGTTTCTCCAATGGATGGTAGCCTTGTCATTATGAAAGGTAGTTCGTTGTTGAGATTTTGTTACTGCAATGGTTGGTAGCCTTGTCATTATGGAAGGTAGTTAGTTGTTGAGATTTTGTTACTCCAATGGATGGTAGCCTTGTCATTATGGATGGTAGTTCGTTGTTGAGATTTTGTTTCTCCAATGGATCGTAGTCGTTTCATTACCAAAAGTAGTTCGTTGTTGAGATTTTGTTACTCTAATTGATGGTAGCCTTGTTATTATGGAAGGTAGTTCATTGTTGAGATTTTGTTACTCCAATGGATGGTAGCCTTGTAATTATGGAAGGTATTTCTTTATTGATATTTTGTTACTCTAATTGATGGAGTCCTTTTCATTACATAAGGTAGTTCATTGTTGAGATTTTGTTTCTCCAATGGATCGTAGACGTTTCATTACCAAAAGTAGTTCGTTGTTGAGATTTTGTTACTCTAATTGATGGTAGCCTTGTTATTATGGAAGGTAGTTCATTGTTGAGATTTTGTTACTCCAATGGATGGTAGCCTTGTCATTATAAAAGGTAGTTCGTTGTTGAGATTTTGTTACTCTAATGGATGGTAGCCTTGTAATTATGGAAGATAGTTTATTGTTGAGATTTTGTTACTCCAATGGATGGTAGCCTTGTCATTATGGAGAATAGTTCGTTGTTGAGCTTTTGTTACTCCAATGGATGGTAGCCTTGTTATTATGGAAGGTAGTTCATTGTTGAGATTTTGTTGCTCCAATAGATGGTAGCCTTGTCATTATGAAAAGTAATTCGTTGTTGATATTTTGTTACTTTAATGGATGGTAGCCTTGTCTTTATGAAAGGTAGTTCGTTGTTGAGATTTTGTTACTCTAATGGATGTTATCCTTTTCATTAGTGAAAGTAGTTCGTTCTATAGATTTTGTTACTCTAATGGATGGTAGCCTAGTCATTATGGAAGGTACTTCATTGTTGTCATTTTGTTTCTCCAATGGATGGTAGCCTTGTCATTATGGAAGGTAGTTTGGCGTTGAAATTTTGTTACACTAATGGATGGAATCCTTGTCATTACGGAAGGTAGTTCTTTGGTGAGATTTTGTTTCTCCAATGGATGGTAGCCTTGTCTTTATGGAAGGTAGTTCGTTGTTGAGATTTTGTTACTCAAATTGATGGTAGCCTTGTCATTATGGAAGGTAGTTCATTGTTGAGATTTTGTTACTTAAATGGATGGTAGACTTGTCATTACGGAAGGTAGTTCGTTGTTGAGATTTTGTTACTCCAATGGATGGTAGCCTTGTCATTATGGATGGTAGTTCGTTGTTGAGATTTTGTTACTACATTGGATGGTACCCTTTTCATTACCGAAAGTAGTTCGTTGTTGAGATTTTGTTACTCTAATTGATGGTAGCCTTGTTATTATGGAAGGTAGTTCATTGTTGACATTTTGTTACTCCAATGGATGGTATCCTTGTCATTATGGAAGGTAGTTCGTTATTGATATTTTGTTACTCTAATTGATGGAATCCTTTTCATTACGGAAGGTAGTTCATTGTTGAGATTTTGTTTCTCCAATGGATCGTAGTTGTTTCATTACCAAAAGTAGTTTGTTGTTGAGATTTTGTTACTCTAATTGATGGTAGCCTTGTTATTATGGAAGGTAGTTCATTGTTGAGATTTTGTTACTCCAATGGATGGTAGCCTTGTCATTATGGAAGGTATTTCGTTATTGATATTTTGTTACTCTAATTGATGGAATCCTTTTCATTAGGGAAGGTAGTTCATTGTTGAGATTTTGTTTCTCCAATGGATCGTAGCCGTTTCATTACCAAAAGTAGTTCGTTGTTATGATTTTGTTACTCTAATTGATGGGAGCCTTGCTATTATGGAAGGTAGTTCATTATTGAGATTTTGTTATTCCAATGGATGGTAGCCTTGTCATTATGGAAGGTAGTTCGTTATTGATATTTTGTTACTCTAATTAATGGAATCCTTTTCATTACGGAAGGTAGTTCATTGTTGAGATTTTGTTTCTCCAATGGATCGTAGACGTTTCATTACCAAAAGTAGTTCGTTGTTGAAATTTTGTTACTCTAATTGATGGTAGCCTTGTTATTATGGAAGGTAGTTCATTGTTGAGATTTTGTTACTCCAATGGATGGTAGCCTTTTCATTATAGAAGGTAGTTCGTTGTTGAGATTTTGTTACTCTAATGGATGGTAGCCTTGTAATTATGGAAGGTAGTTTATTGTTGAGATTTTGTTACTCCAATGGATGGTAGCCTTGTCATCATGGAGAATAGTTCGTTGTTGAGATTTTGTTACTCCAATGGATGGTAGCCTTGTTATTATGGAAGATAGTTCATTGTTGAGATTTTGTTACTACAATAGATGGTAGCCTTGTCATTATGCAAAGTAATTCGTTGTTGATATTTTGTTACTTTAATGGATGGTAGCCTTGTCTTTATGAAAGGTAGTTCGTTGTTGAGATTTTGTTACTCTAATGGATGTTATCCTTTTCATTACTGAAAGTAGTTCGTTCTAAAGATTTTGTTACTCTAATGGATGGTAGCCTTGTCATTATGGAAGGTAGTTCATTGTTGTCATTTTGTTACTCCAATGGATGGTAGCCTTGTCATTATGGAAGGTAGTTCGTTGTTGATATTTTGTTACTCTAATGGATGTAGCCTTGTCATTATGGAAGGTAGTTCGATATTGATAATATTTTACTCTAATGGATGGAATCCATTTCATTACGGAAGGTAGTTCTTTGATGAGATTTTGTTACTCTAATTGATGGTTTCCTTGTCATTACGGAAGGTAGTTTGTTGTTGAGATTTTGTTTCTCCAATGGATGGTAGCCTTGTCATTATGGAATGTAGTTCGTTGTTGAGATTTTGTTACTCCAATGGTTGGTAGCCTTGTCATTATGGAAGGTAGTTCATTGTTGAGATTTTGTTACTCCAATGGATGGTAGACTTGTCATTATGGAGGTAGTTCATTGTTGAGATTTTGTTTCTCCAATGGATCGTAGTCGTTTCATTACCAAAAGTAGTTCGTTGTTGAGATTTTGTTACTCTAATTGATGGTAACCTTGTTATTATGGAAGGTAGTTCATTGTTGACATTTTGTTACTCCAATGGATGGTAGCCTTGTCATTATGGAAGGTAGTTCGTTATTGATATTTTGTTACTCTATTTGATGGAATCCTTTTCATTACGGAAGGTAGTTCATTGTTGAGATTTTGTTTCTCTAATGGATTGTAGTCGTTACATTACCAAAAGTAGTTCGTTGTTGAGATTTTGTTACTCTAATTGATGGTAGCCTTGTTATTATGGAAGGTAGTTCATTGTTGACATGTTGTTACTCCAATGGATGGTAGCCTTGTCATTATGGAAGGTAGTTCGTTATTGATATTTTGTTACTCTAATTAATGGAATCCTTTTCATTACGGAAGGTAGTTCATCGTTGAGATTTTGTTTATCCAATGGATCGTAGTCGTTTCATTACCAAAAGTAGTTTGTTGTTGAGATTTAGTTATTCTAATTGATGGTAGCCTTGTTATTATGGAAGGTAGTTCATTGTTGAGATTATTGGTACTCCAATGGATGGTAGCCTTGTCATTATGGAAGGTAGTTCGTTATTGATATTTTGTTATTCTAATTGATGGAATCCTTTTCATTAGGGAAGGTAGTTCATTGTTGAGATTTTGTTTCTCCAATGGATCGTAGCCGTTTCATTACCAAAAGTAGTTCGTTGTTGAGATTTTGTTACTCTAATTGATGGGAGCCTTGTTATTATGGAAGGTAGTTCATTGTTGAGATTTTGTTATTCCAATGGATGGTAGCCTTGTCATTATGGAAGGTAGTTCGTTATTGATATTTTGTTACTCTAATTGATGGAATCCTTTTCATTACGGAAGGTAGTTCATTGTTGAGATTTTGTTTCTCGAATGGATCGTAGCCATTTCATTACCAAAAGTAGTTCGTTGTTGAGATTTTGTTACTCTAATTGATGGTAGCCTTGTAATTATTGAAGGTAGTTCATTATTGAGATTTTGTTACTCCAATGGATGGTATCCTTGTCATTATAGAAGGTAGTTCGTTGTTGAGATTTTGTTACTCTAATGGATGGTAGCCTTGTAATTATGGAAGGTAGTTTATTGTTGAGATTTTGTTACTCCAATGGATGGTAGCCTTGTCATTATGGAGAATAGTTCATTGTTGAGCTTTTGTTACTCCAATGGATGGTAGCCTTGTTATTATGGAAGATAATTCATTGTTGAGATTTTGTTACTCCAATAGATGGTAGCCTTGTCATTATGCAAAGTAATTCGTTGTTGATATTTTGTTACTTTAATGGATGGTAGCCTTGTCTTTATGAAAGGTAGTTTGTTGTTGAGATTTTGTTACTCTAATGGATGTTATCCTTTTCATTACTGAAAGTAGTTCGTTCTAAAGATTTTGTTACTCTAATGGATGGTAGCCTTGTCATTATGGAAGGTAGTTCATTGTTGTCATTTTGTTACTCCAATGGATGGTAGCCTTGTCATTATGGAAGGTAGTTCGTTGTTGATATTTTGTTACTCTAATGGATGTAGCCTTGTCATTATGGAAGGTAGTTCGATATTAATAATATTTTACTCTAATGGATGGAATCCATTTCATTACGGAAGGTAGTTCTTTGTTGAGATTTTGTTACTCTAATTGATGGTTTCCTTGTCATTACGGAAGGTAGTTTGTTGTTGAGATTTTGTTACTCCAATGGATGGTAGCCTTGTCATTATGGAAGGTATTTCGTTGTTGAGATTTTGTTACTCCAATGGTTGGTAGCCTTGTCATTATGGAAGGTAGTTTATAGTTGAGATTTTGTTAGTCCAATGGATGGTAGACTTGTCATTATGGATGGTAGTTCATTGTTGAGATTTTGTTTCTCCAATGGATCGTAGTCGTTTCATTACCAAAAGTAGTTCGTTGTTGAGATTTTGTTTCTCTAATTGATGGTAGCCTTGTTATTGTGGAAGGTAGTTAATTATTGAGATTTATTTACTCCAATGGATGGTAGCCTTGTCATTATGGAAGGTAGTTCGTTATTGATATTATGTTACTCTAATTGATGGAATCCTTTTCATTAGGGAAGGTAGTTCATTGTTGTGATTTTGTTTCTCCAATGGATCGTAGCCGTTTCATTACCAAAAGTAGTTCGTTGTTGAGATTTTGTTACTCTAATTGATGGGAGCCTTGTTATTATGGAAGGTAGTTCATTGTTGAGATTTTGTTATTCCAATGGATGGTAGCCTTGTCATTATGGAAGGTAGTTCGTTATTGATATTTTGTTACTCTAATTGATGGAATCCTTTTCATTACGGAAGGTAGTTCATTGTTGAGATTTTGTTTCTCCAATGGATCATAGCCGTTTCATTACCAAAAGTAGTTCGTTGTTGAGATTTTGTTACTCTAATGGATGGTAGCCTTGTAATTATGGAAGGTAGTTCATTGTTGAGATTTTGTTACTCCAATGGATGGTAGCCTTGTCATTATAGAAGGTAGTTTGTTGTTCAGATTTTGTTACTCTAATGGATGGTAGCCTTGTCATTATGGAAGGTATTTCATTGTTGTCATTTTGTTACTCCAACGGATGGTAGCCTTGTCATTATGGAAGGTAGTTCGTTGTTGAGATTTTGTTACTCCAATGGATGGTAGACTTGTCATTATGGAAGGTAGTTCATTGTTGAGATTTTGTTTCTCCAATGGATCATAGTCGTTTCATTACCAAAAGTAGTTCGTTGTTGAGATTTTGTTACTCTAATTGATGGTAGCCTTGTTATTATGGAAGGTAGTTCATTGTCGACATTTTGTTAGTCCAATGGATGGTAGCCTTGTCATTATGGAAGGTAGTTCGTTATTGATATTTTGTTACTCTAATTGATGGAATCCTTTTCATTACGGAAGGTAGTTCATTGTTGAGATTTTGTTTCTCTAATGGATCGTAGTCGTTTCATTACCAAAAGTAGTTGGTTGTTGAGATTTTGTTACTCTAATTGTGGTAGCCTTGTTATTATGGAAGGTAGTTCATTGTTGACATTTTGTTACTCCAATGGATGGTAGCCTTGTCATTATGGAAGGTAGTTCGTTATTGATATTTTGTTACTCTAATTGATGGAATCCTTTTCATTACGGATGGTAGTTCATTGTTGAGATTTTGTTTCTCTAATGAATCGTAGTCGTTTCATTACCAAAAGTAGTTTGTTGTTGAGATTTTGTTACTCTAATTGATGGTAGCCTTGTTATTATGGAAGGTAGTTCATTGTTGAGTTTTTGTTACTCCAATGGATGGTAGCCTTGTCATTATGGAAGGTAGTTCGTTATTGATATTTTGTTACTCTAATTGATGGAATCCTTTTCATTAGGGAAGGTAGTTCATTGTTGAGATTTTGTTTCTCCAATGGATCGTAGCCATTTCATTACCAAAAGTAGTTCATTGTTGAGATTTTGTTACTCTAATTGATGGGAGCCTTGTTATTATGGAAGGTAGTTCATTATTGAGATTTTGTTATTCCAATGGATGGTAGCCTTGTCATTATGGAAGGTAGTTCGTTATTGATATTTTGTTACTCTAATTGATGGAGTCCTTTTCATTACGGAAGGTAGTTCATTGTTGAGATTTTGTTTCTCAAATGGATCGTAGTCGTTTCATTACCAAAAGTAGTTCGTTGTTGAGATTTTGTTACTCTAATTGATGGGAGCCTTGTTATTATGGAAGGTAGTTCATTGTTGAGATTTTGTTATTCCAATGGATGGTAGCCTTGTCATTATGGAAGGTAGTTCGTTATTGATATTTTGTTACTCTAATTGATGGAATCCTTTTCATTACGGAAGGTAGTTCATTGTTGAGATTTTGTTTCTCGAATGGATCGTAGCCATTTCATTACCAAAAGTAGTTCGTTGTTGAGATTTTGTTACTCTAATTGATGGTAGCCTTGTAATTATTGAAGGTAGTTCATTATTGAGATTTTGTTACTCCAATGGATGGTATCCTTGTCATTATAGAAGGTAGTTCGTTGTTGAGATTTTGTTACTCTAATGGATGGTAGCCTTGTAATTATGGAAGGTAGTTTATTGTTGAGATTTTGTTACTCCAATGGATGGTAGCCTTGTCATTATGGAGAATAGTTCGTTGTTGAGCTTTTGTTACTCCAATGGATGGTAGCCTTGTTATTATGGAAGGTAGTTCATTGTTGAGATTTTGTTACTCCAATAGATGGTAGCCTTGCCATTATGCAAAGTAATTCGTTGTTGATATTTTGTTACTTTAATGGATGGTAGCCTTGTCTTTATGAATGGTAGTTCGTTGTTGAGATTTTGTTACTCTAATGGATGTTATCCTTTTCATTACTGAAAGTAGTTCATTCTGTAGATTTTGTTACTCTAATGGATGGTAGCCTTGTCATTATGGAAGGTAGTTCATTTTTGTCATTTTGTTACTCCAATAGATGGTAGCCTTGTCATTATGGAAGGTAGTTCATTGTTGACATTTTTTTACTACAATGGATGTATCCTTGTCTTTATGGAAGGTAGTTCGATATTGATAATATTTTACTCTAATGGATGGAATCCTTTTCATTACGGAAGGTAGTTCTTTGTTGAGATTTTGTTACTCTAATTGATGGTTTCCTTGTCATTACGGAAGGTAGTTTGTTGTTAAGATTTTGTTTCTCCAATGGATGGTAGCCTTGTCATTATGAAAGGTAGTTCGTTGTTGAGATTTTGTTACTGCAATGGTTGGTAGCCTTGTCATTATGGAAGGTAGTTAGTTGTTGAGATTTTGTTACTCCAATGGATGGTAGCCTTGTCATTATGGATGGTAGTTCGTTGTTGAGATTTTGTTTCTCCAATGGATCGTAGTCGTTTCATTACCAAAAGTAGTTCGTTGTTGAGATTTTGTTACTCTAATTGATGGTAGCCTTGTTATTATGGAAGGTAGTTCATTGTTGAGATTTTGTTACTCCAATGGATGGTAGCCTTGTCATTATAGAAGGTAGTTTGTTGTTCAGATTTTGTTACTCTAATGGATGGTAGCCTTGTCATTATGGAAGGTATTTCATTGTTGTCATTTTGTTACTCCAACGGATGGTAGCCTTGTCATTATGGAAGGTAGTTCGTTGTTGAGATTTTGTTACTCCAATGGATGGTAGACTTGTCATTATGGAAGGTAGTTCATTGTTGAGATTTTGTTTCTCCAATGGATCATAGTCGTTTCATTACCAAAAGTAGTTCGTTGTTGAGATTTTGTTACTCTAATTGATGGTAGCCTTGTTATTATGGAAGGTAGTTCATTGTCGACATTTTGTTAGTCCAATGGATGGTAGCCTTGTCATTATGGAAGGTAGTTCGTTATTGATATTTTGTTACTCTAATTGATGGAATCCTTTTCATTACGGAAGGTAGTTCATTGTTGAGATTTTGTTTCTCTAATGGATCGTAGTCGTTTCATTACCAAAAGTAGTTGGTTGTTGAGATTTTGTTACTCTAATTGTGGTAGCCTTGTTATTATGGAAGGTAGTTCATTGTTGACATTTTGTTACTCCAATGGATGGTAGCCTTGTCATTATGGAAGGTAGTTCGTTATTGATATTTTGTTACTCTAATTGATGGAATCCTTTTCATTACGGATGGTAGTTCATTGTTGAGATTTTGTTTCTCTAATGAATCGTAGTCGTTTCATTACCAAAAGTAGTTTGTTGTTGAGATTTTGTTACTCTAATTGATGGTAGCCTTGTTATTATGGAAGGTAGTTCATTGTTGAGTTTTTGTTACTCCAATGGATGGTAGCCTTGTCATTATGGAAGGTAGTTCGTTATTGATATTTTGTTACTCTAATTGATGGAATCCTTTTCATTAGGGAAGGTAGTTCATTGTTGAGATTTTGTTTCTCCAATGGATCGTAGCCATTTCATTACCAAAAGTAGTTCATTGTTGAGATTTTGTTACTCTAATTGATGGGAGCCTTGTTATTATGGAAGGTAGTTCATTATTGAGATTTTGTTATTCCAATGGATGGTAGCCTTGTCATTATGGAAGGTAGTTCGTTATTGATATTTTGTTACTCTAATTGATGGAGTCCTTTTCATTACGGAAGGTAGTTCATTGTTGAGATTTTGTTTCTCAAATGGATCGTAGTCGTTTCATTACCAAAAGTAGTTCGTTGTTGAGATTTTGTTACTCTAATTGATGGTAGCCTTGTAATTATGGAAGGTAGTTCATTGTTGAGATTTTGTTACTCCAATGGATGGTAGCCTTGTCATTATAGAAGGTAGTTCGTTGTTGAGATTTTGTTACTCTAATGGATGGTAGCCTTGTAATTATGGAAGGTAGTTTATTGTTGAGATTTTGTTACTCCAATGGATGGTAGCCTTGTCATTATGGAGAATAGTTCGTTGTTGAGCTTTTGTTACTCCAATGGATGGTAGCCTTGTTCTTATGGAAGGTAGTTCATTGTTGAGATTTTGTTACTCCAATAGATGGTAGCCTTGTCATTATGCAAAGTAATTCGTTGTTGATATTTTGTTACTTTAATGGATAGTAGCCTTGTCTTTATGAAAGGTAGTTCGTTGTTGAGATTTTCTTACTCTAATGGATGTTATCCTTTTCATTACTGAAAGTAGTTCGTTCTATAGATTTTGTTACTCTAATGGATGGTAGCCTTGTCATTATGGAAGGTATTTCATTGTTGTCATTTTGTTACTCCAACGGATGGTAGCCTTGTCATTATGGAAGGTAGTTCGTTGTTGAGATTTTGTTACTCCAATGGATGTTAGACTTGTCATTATGGAAGGTAGTTCATTGTTGAGATTTTGTTTCTCCAATGGATCATAATCGTTTCATTACCAAAAGTAGTTCGTTGTTGAAATTTTGTTACTCTAATTGATGGTAGCCTTGTTATTATGGAAGGTAGTTCATTGTTGACATTTTGTTACTCCAATGGATGGTAGCCTTGTCATTATGGAAGGTAGTTCGTTATTGATATTTTGTTACTCTAATTGATGGAATCCTTTTCATTACGGAAGGTAGTTCATTGTTGAGATTTTGTTTCTCTAATGGATCGTAGTCGTTTCATTACCAAAAGTAGTTCGTTGTTGAGATTTTGTTACTCTAATTGATGGTAGCCTTGTTATAATGGAAGGTAGTTCATTGTTGAGATTTTGTTACTCCAATGGATGGTAGCCTTGTCATTATAGAAGGTAGTTCGTTGTTGAGATTTTGTTACTCTAATGGATGGTAGCCTTGTAATTATGGAAGGTAGTTTATTGTTGAGATTTTGTTACTCCAATGGATGGTAGCCTTGTCATTATGGAGAATAGTTTGTTGTTGAGCTTTTGTTACTCCAATGGATGGTAGCCTTGTTATTATGGAAGGTAGTTCATTGTTGAGATTTTGTTACTCCAATAGATGGTAGCCTTGTCATTATGCAAAGTAATTCGTTGTTGATATTTTGTTACTTTAATGGATGGTAGCCTTGTCTTTATGAAAGGTAGTTCGTTGTTGAGATTTTGTTACTCTAATGGATGTTATCCTTTTCATTACTGAAAGTAGTTCGTTCTATAGATTTTGTTACTCTAATGGATGGTAGCCTTGTCATTATGGAAGGTAGTTCATTGTTGTCATTTTGTTACTCCAAAGGATGGTAGCCTTGTCATTATGGAAGGTAGTTCGTTGTTGATATTTTGTTACTCTAATGGATGTAGCCTTGTCATTATGGAAGGTAGTTCGATATTGATAATATTTTACTCTAATGGATGGAATCCATTTCATTACAGAAGGTAGTTCTTTGTTGAGATTTTGTTACTCTAATTGATGGTTTCCTTGTCATTACGGAAGGAAGTTTGTTGTTGAGATTTTTTTTCTCCAATGGATGGTAGCCTTGTCCTTATGGAAGGTATTTCGTTGTTGAGATTTTGTTACTCCAATGGTTGGTAGCCTTGTCATTATGGAAGGTAGTTTATAGGTGAGATTTTTTTACTCCAATGGATGGTAGACTTGTCATTATGGAAGGTAGTTCATTGTTGAGATTTTGTTTCTCCAATGGATCGTAGTCGTTTCATTACCAAAAGTAGTTCGTTGTTGAGATTTTGTGTCTCTAATTGATGGTACCCTTGTTATTGTGGAAGGTAGTTCATTGTTGAGATTTTGTTACTCCAATGGATGGTAGCCTTGTCATTATGGAAGGTAGTTCGTTATTGATATTTTGTTACTCTAATTGATGGAATCCTTTTCATTAGGGAAGGTAGTTCATTGTTGAGATTTTGTTTCTCCAATGGATCGTAGCCGTTTCATTACCAAAAGTAGTTCGTTGTTGAGATTTTGTTACTCTAATTGATGGGAGCCTTGTTATTATGGAAGGTAGTGCATTGTTGAGATTTTGTTATTCTAATGGATGGTAGCCTTGTCATTATGGAAGGTAGTTCGTTATTGATATTTTGTTACTCTAATTGATGGAATCATTTTCATTACGGAAGGTAGTTCATTGTTGAGATTTTGTTTCTCCAATGGATCGTAGCCGTTTCTTTACCAAAAGTAGTTCATTGTTGAGATTTTGTTACTCTAATTGATGGTAGCCTTGTAATTATGTAAGGTAGTTCATTGTTGAGATTTTGTTACTCCAATGGATGGTAGCCTTGTCATTATAGAAGGTAGTTTGTTGTTGAGATTTTGTTACTCTAATGGATGGTAGCCTTGTCATTATGGAAGGTATTTCATTGTTGTCATTTTGTTACTCCAACGGATGGTAGCCTTGTCATTATGGAAGGTAGTTCGTTGTTGAGATTTTGTTACTCCAATGGATGGTAGACTTGTCATTATGGAAGGTAGTTCATTGTTGAGATTTTGTTTCTCCAATGGATCATAGTCGTTTCATTACCAAAAGTAGTTCGTTGTTGAGATTTTGTTACTCTAATTGATGGTAGCCTTGTTATTATGGAAGGTAGTTCATTGTCGACATTTTGTTAGTCCAATGGATGGTAGCCTTGTCATTATGGAAGGTAGTTCGTTATTGATGTTTTGTTACTCTAATTGATGGAATCCTTTTCATTACGGAAGGTAGTTCATTGTTGAGATTTTGTTTCTCTAATAGATCGTAGTCGTTTCATTACCAAAAGTAGTTCGTTGTTGAGATTTTGTTACTCTAATTGATGGTAGCCTTGTTATAATGGAAGGTAGTTCATTGTTGAGATTTTGTTACTCCAATGGATGGTAGCCTTGTCATTATAGAAGGTAGTTCGTTGTTGAGATTTTGTTAATCTAATGGATGGTAGCCTTGTAATTATGGAAGGTAGTTTATTGTTGAGATTTTGTTACTCCAATGGATGGTAGCCTTGTCATTATGGAGAATAGTTTGTTGTTGAGCTTTTGTTACTCCAATGGATGGTAGCCTTGTTATTATGGAAGGTAGTTCATTGTTGAGATTTTGTTACTCCAATAGATGGTAGCCTTGTCATTATGCAAAGTAATTCGTTGTTGATATTTTGTTACTTTAATGGATGGTAGCCTTGTCTTTATGAAAGGTAGTTCGTTGTTGAGATTTTGTTACTCTAATGGATGTTATCCTTTTCATTACTGAAAGTAGTTCGTTCTATAGATTTTGTTACTCTAATGGATGGTAGCCTTGTCATTATGGAAGGTAGTTCATTGTTGTCATTTTGTTACTCCAAAGGATGGTAGCCTTGTCATTATGGAAGGTAGTTCGTTGTTGATATTTTGTTACTCTAATGGATGTAGCCTTGTCATTATGGAAGGTAGTTCGATATTGATAATATTTTACTCTAATGGATGGAATCCATTTCATTACAGAAGGTAGTTCTTTGTTGAGATTTTGTTACTCTAATTGATGGTTTCCTTGTCATTACGGAAGGAAGTTTGTTGTTGAGATTTTTTTTCTCCAATGGATGGTAGCCTTGTCATTATGGAAGGTATTTCGTTGTTGAGATTTTGTTACTCCAATGGTTGGTAGCCTTGTCATTATGGAAGGTAGTTTATAGTTGAGATTTTTTTACTCCAATGGATGGTAGACTTGTCATTATGGAAGGTAGTTCATTGTTGAGATTTTGTTTCTCCAATGGATCGTAGTCGTTTCATTACCAAAAGTAGTTCGTTGTTGAGATTTTGTGTCTCTAATTGATGGTAGCCTTGTTATTGTGGAAGGTAGTTCATTGTTGAGATTTTGTTACTCCAATGGATGGTAGCCTTGTCATTATGGAAGGTAGTTCGTTATTG
Source organism: Vicia faba (assembly GCA_948472305.1). NCBI lineage: Eukaryota > Viridiplantae > Streptophyta > Magnoliopsida > Fabales > Fabaceae > Vicia > Vicia faba. Next base: position 562,946,186 of record OX451739.1, read on the forward strand.
ATATTTTATTACTCTAATTGATGGAATCCTTTTCATTAGGGAAGGTAGTTCATTGTTGAGATTTTGTTTCTCCAATGGATCGTAGCCGTTTCATTACCAAAAGTAGTTCGTTGTTGAGATTTTGTTACTCTAATTGATGGGAGCCTTGTTATTATGGAAGGTAGTGCATTGTTGAGATTTTGTTATTCTAATGGATGGTAGCCTTGTCATTATGGAAGGTAGTTCGTTATTGATATTTTGTTACTCTAATTGATGGAATCATTTTCATTACGGAAGGTAGTTCATTGTTGAGATTTTGTTTCTCCAATGGATCGTAGCCGTTTCATTACCAAAAGTAGTTCATTGTTGAGATTTTGTTACTCTAATTGATGGTAGCCTTGTAATTATGTAAGGTAGTTCATTGTTGAGATTTTGTTACTCCAATGGATGGTAGCCTTGTCATTATAGAAGGTAGTTTGTTGTTGAGATTTTGTTACTCTATTGGATGGTAGCCTTGTCATTATGGAAGGTATTTGATTGTTGTCATTTTGTTACTCCAACGGATGGTAGCCTTGTCATTATGGAAGGTAGTTAGTTGTTGAGATTTTGTTACTCCAATGGATGGTAGACTTGTCATTATGGAAGGTAGTTCATTGTTGAGATTTTGTTTCTCCAATGGATCATAGTCGTTTCATTACCAAAAGTAGTTCGTTGTTGAGATTTTGTTACTCTAATTGATGGTAGCCTTGTTATTATGGAAGGTAGTTCATTGTCGACATTTTGTTAGTCCAATGGATGGTAGCCTTGTCATTATGGAAGGTAGTTCGTTATTGATATTTTGTTACTCTAATTGATGGAATCCTTTTCATTACGGAAGGTAGTTCATTGTTGAGATTTTGTTTCTCTAATGGATCGTAGTCGTTTCATTACCAAAAGTAGTTCGTTGTTGAGATTTTGTTACTCTAATTGATGGTAGCCTTGTTATAATGGAAGGTAGTTCATTGTTGAGATTTTGTTACTCCAATGGATGGTAGCCTTGTCATTATAGAAGGTAGTTCGTTGTTGAGATTTTGTTACTCTAATGGATGGTAGCCTTGTAATTATGGAAGGTAGTTTATTGTTGAGATTTTGTTACTCCAATGGATGGTAGCCTTGTCATTATGGAGAATAGTTTGTTGTTGAGCTTTTGTTACTCCAATGGATGGTAGCCTTGTTATTATGGAAGGTAGTTCATTGTTGAGATTTTGTTACTCCAATAGATGGTAGCCTTGTCATTATGCAAAGTAATTCGTTGTTGATATTTTGTTACTTTAATGGATGGTAGCCTTGTCTTTATGAAAGGTAGTTCGTTGTTGAGATTTTGTTACTCTAATGGATGTTATCCTTTTCATTACTGAAAGTAGTTCGTTCTATAGATTTTGTTACTCTAATGGATGGTAGCCTTGTCATTATGGAAGGTAGTTCATTGTTGTCATTTTGTTACTCCAAAGGATGGTAGCCTTGTCATTATGGAAGGTAGTTCGTTGTTGATATTTTGTTACTCTAATGGATGTAGCCTTGTCATTATGGAAGGTAGTTCGATATTGATAATATTTTACTCTAATGGATGGAATCCATTTCATTACAGAAGGTAGTTCTTTGTTGAGATTTTGTTACTCTAATTGATGGTTTCCTTGTCATTACGGAAGGAAGTTTGTTGTTGAGATTTTTTTTCTCCAATGGATGGTAGCCTTGTCATTATGGAAGGTATTTCGTTGTTAAGATTTTGTTACTCCAATGGTTGGTAGCCTTGTCATTATGGAAGGTAGTTCATTGTTGAGATTTTGTTTCTCCAATGGATCGTAGTCGTTTCATTACCAAAAGTAGTTCGTTGTTGAGATTTTGTGTCTCTAATTGATGGTAGCCTTGTTATTGTGGAAGGTAGTTCATTGTTGAGATTTTGTTACTCCAATGGATGGTAGCCTTGTCATTATGGAAGGTAGTTCGTTATTGATATTTTGTTACTCTAATTGATGGAATCCTTTTCATTAGGGAAGGTAGTTCATTGTTGAGATTTTGTTTCTCCAATGGATCGTAGCCGTTTCATTACCAAAAGTAGTTCGTTGTTGAGATTTTGTTACTCTAATTGATGGGAGCCTTGTTATTATGGAAGGTAGTTCATTGTTGAGATTTTGTTATTCCAATGGATGGTAGCCTTGTCATTATGGAAGGTAGTTCGTTATTGATATTTTGTTACTCTAATTGATGGAATCCTTTTCATTACGGAAGGTAGTTCATTGTTGAGATTTTGTTTCTCCAATGGATCATAGCCGTTTCATTACCAAAAGTAGTTCGTTGTTGAGATTTTGTTACTCTAATGGATGGTAGCCTTGTAATTATGGAAGGTAGTTCATTGTTGAGATTTTGTTACTCCAATGGATGGTAGCCTTGGCATTATAGAAGGTAGTTTGTTGTTCAGATTTTGTTACTCTAATGGATGGTAGCCTTGTCATTATGGAAGGTATTTCATTGTTGTCATTTTGTTACTCCAACGGATGGTAGCCTTGTCATTATGGAAGGTAGTTCGTTGTTGAGATTTTGTTACTCCAATGGATGGTAGACTTGTCATTATGGAAGGTAGTTCATTGTTGAGATTTTGTTTCTCCAATGGATCATAGTCGTTTCATTACCAAAAGTAGTTCGTTGTTGAGATTTTGTTACTCTAATTGATGGTAGCCTTGTTATTATGGAAGGTAGTTCATTGTCGACATTTTGTTAGTCCAATGGATGGTAGCCTTGTCATTATGGAAGGTAGTTCGTTATTGATATTTTGTTACTCTAATTGATGGAATCCTTTTCATTACGGAAGGTAGTTCATTGTTGAGATTTTGTTTGTCTAATGGATCGTAGTCGTTTCATTACCAAAAGTAGTTGGTTGTTGAGATTTTGTTTCTCTAATTGATGGTAGCCTTGTTATTACGGAAGGTAGTTCATTGTTGACATTTTGTTACTCCAATGGATGGTAGCCTTGTCATTATGGAAGGTAGTTCGTTATTGATATTTTGTTACTCTAATTGATGGAATCCTTTTCATTACGGATGGTAGTTCATTGTTGAGATTTTGTTTCTCTAATGGATCGTAGTCGTTTCATTACCAAAAGTAGTTTGTTGTTGAGATTTTGTTACTCTAATTGATGGTAGCCTTGTTATTATGGAAGGTAGTTCATTGTTGAGTTTTTGTTACTCCAATGGATGGTAGCCTTGTCATTATGGAAGGTAGTTCGTTATTGATATTTTGTTACTCTAATTGATGGAATCCTTTTCATTAGGGAAGGTAGTTCATTGTTGAGATTTTGTTTCTCCAATGGATCGTAGCCATTTCATTACCAAAAGTAGTTCATTGTTGAGATTTTGTTACTCTAATTGATGGGAGCCTTGTTATTATGGAAGGTAGTTCATTATTGAGATTTTGTTATTCCAATGGATGGTAGCCTTGTCATTATGGAAGGTAGTTCGTTATTGATATTTTGTTACTCTAATTGATGGAGTCCTTTTCATTACGGAAGGTAGTTCATTGTTGAGATTTTGTTTCTCAAATGGATCGTAGTCGTTTCATTACCAAAAGTAGTTCGTTGTTGAGATTTTGTTACTCTAATTGATGGTAGCCTTGTAATTATGGAAGGTAGTTCATTGTTGAGATTTTGTTAGTCCAATGGATGGTAGCCTTGTCATTATAGAAGGTAGTTCGTTGTTGAGATTTTGTTACTCTAATGGATGGTAGCCTTGTAATTATGGAAGGTAGTTTATTGTTAAGATTTTGTTACTCCAATGGATGGTAGCCTTGTCATTATGGAGAATAGTTTGTTGTTGAGCTTTTGTTACTCCAATGGATGGTAGCCTTGTTATTATGGAAGGTAGTTCATTGTTGAGATTTTGTTACTCCAATAGATGGTAGCCTTGTCATTATGCAAAGTAATTCGTTGTTGATATTTTGTTACTTTAATGGATGGTAGCCTTGTCTTTATGAAAGGTAGTTCGTTGTTGAGATTTTGTTACTCTAATGGATGTTATCCTTTTCATTACTGAAAGTAGTTCATTCTATAGATTTTGTTACTCTAATGGATGGTAGCCTTGTCATTATGGAAGGTAGTTTATTGTTGTCATTTTGTTACTCCAAAGGATGGTAGCCTTGTCATTATGGAAGGTAGTTCGTTGTTGATATTTTGTTACTCTAATGGATGTAGCCTTGTCATTATGGAAGGTAGTTCGATATTGATAATATTTTACTCTAATGGATGGAATCCATTTCATTACAGAAGGTAGTTCTTTGTTGAGATTTTGTTACTCTAATTGATGGTTTCCTTGTCATTACGGAAGGAAGTTTGTTGTTGAGATTTTTTTTCTCCAATGGATGGTAGCCTTGTCATTATGGAAGGTATTTCGTTGTTGAGATTTTGTTACTCCAATGGTGGGTAGCCTTGTCATTATGGAAGGTAGTTTATAGTTGAGATTTTTTTACTCCAATGGATGGTAGACTTGTCATTATGGAAGGTAGTTCATTGTTGAGATTTTGTTTCTCCAATGGATCGTAGTCGTTTCATTACCAAAAGTAGTTCGTTGTTGAGATTTTGTTTCTCTAATTGATGGTAGCCTTGTTATTGTGGAAGGTAGTTCATTGTTGAGATTTTGTTACTCCAATGGATGGTAGCCTTGTCATTATGGAAGGTAGTTCGTTATTGATATTTTGTTACTCTAATTGATGGAATCCTTTTCATTAGGGAAGGTAGTTCATTGTTGAGATTTTGTTTCTCCAATGGATCGTAGCCGTTTCATTACCAAAAGTAGTTCGTTGTTGAGATTTTGTTACTCTAATTGATGGGAGCCTTGTTATTATGGAAGGTAGTTCATTGTTGAGATTTTGTTATTCTAATGGATGGTAGCCTTGTCATTATGGAAGGTAGTTCGTTATTGATATTTTGTTACTCTAATTGATGGAATCCTTTTCATTACGGAAGGTAGTTCATTGTTGAGATTTTGTTTCTCCAATGGATCGTAGCCGTTTCATTACCAAAAGTAGTTCATTGTTGAGATTTTGTTACTCTAATTGATGGTAGCCTTGTAATTATGTAAGGTAGTTCATTGTTGAGATTTTGTTACTCCAATGGATGGTAGCCTTGTCATTATAGAAGGTAGTTTGTTGTTGAGATTTTGTTACTCTAATGGATGGTAGCCTTGTCATTATGGAAGGTATTTCATTGTTGTCATTTTGTTACTCCAACGGATGGTAGCCTTGTCATTATGGAAGGTAGTTCTTTGTTGAGATTTTGTTACTCCAATGGATGGTAGACTTGTCATTATGGAAGGTAGTTCATTGTTGAGATTTTGTTTCTCCAATGGATCATAGTCGTTTCATTACCAAAAGTAGTTCGTTGTTCAGATTTTGTTACTCTAATTGATGGTAGCCTTGTTATTATGGAAGGTAGTTCATTGTCGACATTTTGTTAGTCCAATGGATGGTAGCCTTGTCATTATGGAAGGTAGTTCGTTATTGATATTTTGTTATTCTAATTGATGGAATCCTTTTCATTACGGAAGGTAGTTCATTGTTGAGATTTTGTTTCTCTAATGGATCGTAGTCGTTTCATTACAAAAAGTAGTTCGTTGTTGAGATTTTGTTACTCTAATTGATGGTAGCCTTGTTATAATGGAAGGTAGTTCATTGTTGAGATTTTGTTACTCCAATGGATGGTAGCCTTGTCATTATAGAAGGTAGTTCGTTGTTGAGATTTTGTTACTCTAATGGATGGTAGCCTTGTAATTATGGAAGGTAGTTTATTGTTGAGATTTTGTTACTCCAATGGATGGTAGCCTTGTCATTATGGAGAATAGTTTGTTGTTGAGCTTTTGTTACTCCAATGGATGGTAGCCTTGTTATTATGGAAGGTAGTTCATTGTTGAGATTTTGTTACTCCAATAGATGGTAGCCTTGTCATTAAGCAAAGTAATTCGTTGTTGATATTTTGTTACTTTAATGGATGGTAGCCTTGTCTTTATGAAAGGTAGTTCGTTGTTGAGATTTTGTTACTCTAATGGATGTTATCCTTTTCATTACTGAAAGTAGTTCGTTCTATAGATTTTGTTACTCTAATGGATGGTAGCCTTGTCATTATGGAAGGTAGTTCATTGTTGTCATTTTGTTACTCCAAAGGATGGTAGCCTTGTCATTATGGAAGGTAGTTCGTTGTTGATATTTTGTTACTCTAATGGATGTAGCCTTGTCATTATGGAAGGTAGTTCGATATTGATAATATTTTACTCTAATGGATGGAATCCATTTCATTACAGAAGGTAGTTCTTTGTTGAGATTTTGTTACTCTAATTGATGGTTTCCTTGTCATTACGGAAGGAAGTTTGTTGTTGAGATTTTTTTTCTCCAATGGATGGTAGCCTTGTCATTATGGAAGGTATTTCGTTGTTGAGATTTTGTTACTCCAATGGTTGGTAGCCTTTTCATTATGGAAGGTAGTTTATAGTTGAGATTTTTTTACTCCAATGGATGGTAGACTTGTCATTATGGAAGGTAGTTCATTGTTGAGATTTTGTTTCTCCAATGGATCGTAGTCGTTTCTTTACCAAAAGTAGTTCGTTGTTGAGATTTTGTGTCTCTAATTGATGATAGCCTTGTTATTGTGGAAGGTAGTTCATTGTTGAGATTTTGTTACTCCAATGGATGGTAGCCTTGTCATTATGGAAGGTAGTTCGTTATTGATATTTTGTTACTCTAATTGATGGAATCCTTTTCATTAGGGAAGGTAGTTCATTGTTGAGATTTTGTTTCTCCAATGGATCGTAGCCGTTTCATTACCAAAAGTAGTTCGTTGTTGAGATTTTGTTACTCTAATTGATGGGAGCCTTGTTATTATGGAAGGTAGTGCATTGTTGAGATTTTGTTATTCTAATGGATGGTAGCCTTGTCATTATGGAAGGTAGTTCGTTATTGATATTTTGTTACTCTAATTGATGGAATCATTTTCATTACGGAAGGTAGTTCATTGTTGAGATTATGTTTCTCCAATGGATCGTAGCCGTTTCATTACCAAAAGTAGTTCATTGTTGAGATTTTGTTACTCTAATTGATGGTAGCCTTGTAATTATGTAAGGTAGTTCATTGTTGAGAATATGTTACTCCAATGGATGGTAGCCTTGTCATTATAGAAGGTAGTTTGTTGTTGAGATTTTGTTACTCTAATGGATGGTAGCCTTGTCATTATGGAAGGTATTTCATTGTTGTCATTTTGTTACTCCAACGGATGGTAGCCTTGTCATTATGGAAGGTAGTTCGTTGTTGTGATTTTGTTACTCCAATGGATGGTAGACTTGTCATTATGGAAGGTAGTTCATTGTTGAGATTTTGTTTCTCCAATGGATCATAGTCGTTTCATTACCAAAAGTAGTTCGTTGTTGAGATTTTGTTACTCTAATTGATGGTAGCCTTGTTATTATGGAAGGTAGTTCATTGTCGACATTTTGTTAGTCCAATGGATGGTAGCCTTGTCATTATGGAAGGTAGTTCGTTATTGATATTTTGTTACTCTAATTGATGGAATCCTTTTCATTACGGAAGGTAGTTCATTGTTGAGATTTTGTTTCTCTAATGGATCGTAGTCGTTTCATTACCAAAAGTAGTTTGTTGTTGAGATTTTGTTACTCTAATTGATGGTAGCCTTGTTATAATGGAAGGTAGTTCATTGTTGAGATTTTGTTACTCCAATGGATGGTAGCCTTGTCATTATAGAAGGTAGTTCGTTGTTGAGATTTTGTTACTCTAATGGATGGTAGCCTTGTAATTATGGAAGGTAGTTTATTGTTGAGATTTTGTTACTCCAATGGATGGTAGCCTTGTCATTATGGAGAATAGTTTGTTGTTGAGCTTTTGTTACTCCAATGGATGGTAGCCTTGTTATTATGGAAGGTAGTTCATTGTTGAGATTTTGTTACTCCAATAGATGGTAGCCTTGTCATTATGCAAAGTAATTCGTTGTTGATATTTTGTTACTTTAATGGATGGTAGCCTTGTCTTTATGAAAGGTAGTTCGTTGTTGAGATTTTGTTACTCTAATGGATGTTATCCTTTTCATTACTGAAAGTAGTTCGTTCTATAGATTTTGTTACTCTAATGGATGGTAGCCTTGTCATTATGGAAGGTATTTCATTGTTGTCATTTTGTTACTCCAAAGGATGGTAGCCTTGTCATTATGGAAGGTAGTTCGTTGTTGATATTTTGTTACTCTAATGGATGTAGCCTTGTCATTATGGAAGGTAGTTCGATATTGATAATATTTTACTCTAATGGATGGAATCCATTTCATTACAGAAGGTAGTTCTTTGTTGAGATTTTGTTACTCTAATTGATGGTTTCCTTGTCTTTACAGAAGGAAGTTTGTTGTTGAGATTTTTTTTCTCCAATGGATGGTAGCCTTGTCATTATGGAAGGTATTTCGTTGTTGAGATTTTGTTACTCCAATGGTTGGTAGCCTTGTCATTATGGAAGGTAGTTTATAGTTGAGATTTTTTTACTCCAATGGATGGTAGACTTGTCATTATGGAAGGTAGTTCATTGTTGAGATTTTGTTTCTCCAATGGATCATAGTCGTTTCATTACCAAAAGTAGTTCGTTGTTGAGATTTTGTTTCTCTAATTGATGGTAGCCTTGTTATTGTGGAAGGTAGTTCATTGTTGAGATTTTGTTACTCCAATGGATGGTAGCCTTGTCATTATGAAAGGTAGTTCGTTATTGTATATTTTGTTACTCTAATTGATGGAATCCTTTTCATTAGGGAAGGTAGTTCATTGTTGAGATTTTGTTTCTCCAATGGATCGTAGCCGTTTCATTACCAAAAGTAGTTCGTTGTTGAGATTTTGTTACTCTAATTGATGGGAGCCTTGTTATTATGGAAGGTAGTTCATTGTTGAGATTTTGTTATTCCAATGGATGGTAGCCTTGTCATTATGGAAGGTAGTTCGTTATTGATATTTTGTTACTCTAATTGATGGAATCCTTTTCATTACGGAAGGTAGTTCATTGTTGAGATTTTGTTTCTCCAATGGATCGTAGCCGTTTCATTACCAAAAGTAGTTCATTGTTGAGATTTTGTTACTCTAATTGATGGTAGCCTTGTAATTATGGAAGGTAGTTCATTGTTGAGATTTTGTTACTCCAATGGATGGTAGCCTTGTCATTATAGAAGGTAGTTTGTTGTTGAGATTTTGTTACTCTAATGGATGGTAGCCTTGTCATTATGGAAGGTATTTCATTGTTGTCATTTTGTTACTCCAACGGATGGTAGCCTTGTCATTATGGAAGGTAGTTCGTTGTTGATATTTTGTTACTCCAATGGATGGTAGACTTGTCATTATGGAAGGTAGTTCATTGTTGAGATTTTGTTTCTCCAATGGATCATAGTCGTTTCATTACCAAAAGTAGTTCGTTGTTGAGATTTTGTTACTCTAATTGATGGTAGCCTTGTTATTATGGAAGGTAGTTCATTGTCGACATTTTGTTAGTCCAATGGATGGTAGCCTTGTCATTATTGAAGGTAGTTCATTATTGATATTTTGTTACTCTAATTGATGGAATCCTTTTCATTACGGAAGGTAGTTCATTGTTGAGATTTTGTTTCTCTAATGGATCGTAGTCGTTTCATTACCAAAAGTAGTTCGTTGTTGAGATTTTGTTACTCTAATTGATGGTAGCCTTGTTATAATGGAAGGTAGTTCATTGTTGACATTTTGTTACTCCAATGGATGGTAGCCTTGTCATTATGGAAGGTAGTTCGTTATTGATATTTTGTTACTCTAATTGATGGAATCCTTTTCATTACGGATGGTAGTTCATTGTTGAGATTTTGTTTCTCCAATGGATCGTAGTCGTTTCATTACCAAAAGTAGTTTGTTGTTGAGATTTTGTTACTCTAATTGATGGTAGCCTTGTTATTATGGAAGGTAGTTCATTGTTGAGTTTTTGTTACTCCAATGGATGGTAGCCTTGTCATTATGGAAGGTAGTTCGTTATTGATATTTTGTTACTCTAATTGATGGAATCCTTTTCATTAGGGAAGGTAGTTCATTGTTGAGATTTTGATTCTCCAATGGATCGTAGCCATTTCATTACCAAAAGTAGTTCATTGTTGAGATTTTGTTACTCTAATTGATGGGAGCCTTGTTATTATGGAAGGTAGTTCATTGTTGAGATTTTGTTATTCCAATGGATGGTAGCCTTGTCATTATGGAAGGTAGTTCGTTATTGATATTTTGTTACTCTAATTGATGGAATCCTTTTCATTACAGAAGGTAGTTCATTGTTGAGATTTTGTTTCTCAAATGGATCGTAGTCGTTTCATTTCCAAAAGTAGTTCGTTGTTGAGATTTTGTTACTCTAATTGATGGTAGCCTTGTAATTATGGAAGGTAGTTCATTGTTGAGATTTTGTTACTCCAATGGATGGTAGCCTTGTCATTATAGAAGGTAGTTCGTTGTTGAGATTTTGTTTCTCTAATGGATGGTAGCCTTGTAATTATGGAAGGTAGTTTATTGTTGAGATTTTGTTACTCCAATGGATGGTAGCCTTGTCATTATGGAGAATAGTTCGTTGTTGAGCTTTTGTTACTCCAATGGATGGTAGCCTTGTTATTATGGAAGGTAGTTCATTGTTGAGATTTTGTTACTCCAATAGATGGTAGCCTTGTCATTATGCAAAGTAATTCGTTGTTGATATTTTGTTACTTTAATGGATGGTAGCCTTGTCTTTATGAAAGGTAGTTCGTTGTTGAGATTTTGTTACTCTAATGGATGTTATCCTTTTCATTACTGAAAGTAGTTCGTTCTAAATATTTTGTTACTCTAATGGATGGTAGCCTTGTCATTATGGAAGGTAGTTCATTGTTTTCATTTTGTTACTCCAATGGATGGTAGCCTTGTCATTATGGAAGGTAGTTCGTTGTTGATATTTTGTTACTCTAATGGATGTAGCCTTGTCATTATGGAAGGTAGTTCGATATTGATAATATTTTACTCTAATGGATGGAATCCATTTCATTACGGAAGGTAGTTCTTTGTTGAGATTTTGTTACTCTAATTGATGGTTTTCTTGTCATTACGGAAGGTAGTTTGTTGTTGAGATTTTGTTTCTCCAATGGATGGTAGCCTTGTCATTATGGAAGGTAGTTTGTTGTTGAGATTTTGTTACTCCAATGGTTGGTAGCCTTGTCATTATGGAAGGTAGTTCATTGTTGAGATTTTGTTACTCCAATGGATGGTAGACTTGTCATTATGGAAGGTAGTTCATTGTTGAGATTTTGTTTCTCCAATGGATCGTAGTCGTTTCATTACCAAAAGTAGTTCGTTGTTGAGATTTTGTTACTCTAATTGATGGTAGCCTTGTTATTATGGAAGGTAGTTCATTGTTGACATTTTTTACTCCAATGGATGGTAGCCTTGTCATTATGGAAGGTAGTTCGTTATTGATATTTTTTTAATCTATTTGATGGAATCCTTTTCATTACGGAAGGTAGTTCATTGTTGAGATTTTGTTTCTCTAATGGATCGTAGTCGTTACATTACCAAAAGTAGTTCGTTGTTGAGATTTTGTTACTCTAATTGATGGTAGCCTTGTTATTATGGAAGGTAGTTCATTGTTGACATTTTGTTACTCCAATGGATGGTAGCCTTGTCATTATGGAAGGTAGTTCGTTATTGATATTTTATTACTCTAATTAATGGAATCCTTTTCATTACGGAAGGTAGTTCATTGTTGAGATTTTGTTTCTCCAATGGATCGTAGTCGTTTCATTACCAAAAGTAGTTCGTTGTTGAGATTTAGTTACTCTAATTGATGGTAGCCTTGTTATTATGGAAGGTAGTTTATAGTTGAGATTTTGTTACTCCAATGGATGGTAGACTTGTCATTATGGAAGGTAGTTCATTGTTGAGATTTTGTTTCTCCAATGGATCGTAGTCGTTTCATTACCAAAAGTAGTTCGTTGTTGAGATTTTGTTTCTCTAATTGATGGTAGCCTTGTTATTGTGGAAGGTAATTCATTGTTGAGATTTTGTTACTCAAATGGATGGTAGCCTTGTCATTATGGAAGGTAGTTCGTTATTGATATTTTGTTACTCTAATTGATGGAATCATTTTCATTAGGGAAGGTAGTTCATTGTTGAGATTTTGTTTCTCCAATGGATCGTAGCCGTTTCATTACCAAAAGTAGTTCGTTGTTGAGATTTTGTTACTCTAATTGATGGGAGCCTTGTTATTATGGAAGGTAGTTCATTGTTGAGATTTTGTTATTCCAATGGATGGTAGCCTTGTCATTATGGAAGGTAGTTCGTTATTGATATTTTGTTGCTCTAATTGATGGAATCCTTTTCATTACGGAAGGTAGTTCATTGTTGAGATTTTGTTTCTCCAATGGATCGTAGCCGTTTCATTACCAAAAGTAGTTCATTGTTGAGATTTTGTTACTCTAATTGATGGTAGCCTTGTAATTATGGAAGGTAGTTCATTGTTGATATTTTGTTACTCCAATGGATGGTAGCCTTGTCATTATAGAAGGTAGTTCGTTGTTGAGATTTTGTTACTCTAATGGATGGTAGCCTTGTAATTATGGAAGGTAGTTTATTGTTGAGATTTTGTTACTCCAATGGATGGTAGCCTTGTCATTATGGAGAATAGTTCGTTGTTGAGCTTTTGTTACTCCAATGGATGGTAGCCTTGTTATTATGGAAGGTAGTTCATTGTTGATATTTTGTTACTCCAATAGATGGTAGCCTTGTCATTATGCAAAGTAATTCGTTGTTGATATTTTGTTACTTTAATGGATAGTAGCCTTGTCTTTATGAAAGGTAGTTCGTTGTTGAGATTTTCTTACTCTAATGGATGTTATCCTTTTCATTACTGAAAGTAGTTCGTTCTATAGATTTTGTTACTCTAATGGATGGTAGCCTTGTCATTATGGAAGGTATTTCATTGTTGTCATTTTGTTACTCCAACGGATGGTAGCCTTGTCATTATGGAAGGTAGTTCGTTGTTGAGATTTTGTTACTCCAATGGATGTTAGACTTGTCATTATGGAAGGTAGTTCATTGTTGAGATTTTGTTTCTCCAATGGATCATAATCGTTTCATTACCAAAAGTAGTTCGTTGTTGAAATTTTGTTACTCTAATTGATGGTAGCCTTGTTATTATGGAAGGTAGTTCATTGTTGACATTTTGTTACTCCAATGGATGGTAGCCTTGTCATTATGGAAGGTAGTTCGTTATTGATATTTTGTTACTCTAATTGATGGAATCCTTTTCATTACGGAAGGTAGTTCATTGTTGAGATTTTGTTTCTCTAATGGATCGTAGTCGTTTCATTACCAAAAGTAGTTCGTTGTTGAGATTTTGTTACTCTAATTGATGATAGCCTTGTTATTATTGAAGGTAGTTCATTGTTGACATTTTGTTACTCCAATGGATGGTAGCCTTGTCATTATGGAAGGTAGTTCGTTATTGATATTTTGTTACTCTAATTGATGGAATCCTTTTCATTACGGAAGGTAGTTCATTGTTGAGATTTTGTTTCTCCAATGGATCATAGTCGTTTCATTACCAAAAGTAGTTCGTTGTTGAGATTTTGTTACTCTAATTGATGGTAGCCTTGTTATTATGGAAGGTAGTTCATTGTTGAGATTTTGTTATTCCAATGGATGGTAGCCTTGTCATTATGGAAGGTAGTTCGTTATTGATATTTTGTTACTCTAATTGATGGAATCCTTTTCATTACGGAAGGTAGTTCATTGTTGAGATTTTGTTTCTCGAATGGACCGTAGCCGTTTCATTACCAAAAGTAGTTCGTTGTTGAGATTTTGTTACTCTAATTGATGGGAGCCTTGTTATTATGGAAGGTAGTTCATTGTTGAGATTTTGTTATTCCAATGGATGGTAGCCTTGTCATTATGGAAGGTAGTTCGTTATTGATATTTTGTTACTCTAATTGATGGAATCCTTTTCATTACGGAAGGTAGTTCATTGTTGAGATTTTGTTTCTCGAATGGACCGTAGCCGTTTCATTACCAAAAGTAGTTCGTTGTTGAGATTTTGTTACTCTAATTGATGGTAGCCTTGTAATTATGGAAGGTAGTTCATTATTGAGATTTTGTTACTCCAATGGATGGTAGCCTTGTCATTATAGAAGGTAGTTCGTTGTTGAGATTTTGTTACTCTAATGGATGGTAGCCTTGTAATTAAGGAAGGTAGTTTATTGTTGAGATTTTGTTACTCCAATGGATGGTAGCCTTGTCATTATGGAGAATAGTTTGTTGTTCAGCTTTTGTTACTCCAATGGATGGTAGCCTTGTTATTATGGAAGGTAGTTCATTGTTGAGATTTTGTTACTCCAATAGATGGTAGCCTTGTCATTTTGCAAAGTAATTCGTTGTTGATATTTTGTTACTTTAATGGATGGTAGCCTTGTCTTTATGAAAGGTAGTTCGTTGTTGAGATTTTGTTACTCTAATGGATGTTATCCTTTTCATTACTGAAAGTAGTTCGTTCTATAGATTTTGTTACTCTAATGGATGGTAGCCTTGTCATTATGGAAGGTAGTTCATTGTTGTCATTTTGTTACTCCAATGGATGGTAGCCTTGTCATTATGGAAGGTAGTTCGTTGTTGATATTTTGTTACTCTAATGGATGTAGCCTTGTCATTATGGAAGGTAGTTCGATATTGATAATATTTTACTCTAATGGATGGAATCCTTTTCATTATGGAAGGTAGTTCTTTGTTGAGATTTTGTTACTCTAATTGATGGTTTCCTTGTCATTACGGAAGGTAGTTTGTTGTTGAGATTTTGTTTCTCCAATGGATGGTAGCCTTATCATTATGGAAGGTAGTTCGTTGTTGAGATTTTGTTACTCCACTGGTTGGTAGCCTTGTCATTATGGAAGGTAGTTCATTGTTGAGATTTTGTTACTCCAATGGATGGTAGACTTGTCATTATGGAAGGTAGTTCATTGTTGAGATTTTGTTTCTCCAATGGATCGTAGCCGTTTCATTACCAAAAGTAGTTCATTGTTGAGATTTTGTTACTCTAATTGATGGTAGCCTTGTAATTATGGAAGGTAGTTCATTGTTGATATTTTGTTACTCCAATGGATGGTAGCCTTGTCATTATAGAAGGTAGTTCGTTGTTGAGATTTTGTTACTCTAATGGATGGTAGCCTTGTAATTATGGAAGGTAGTTTATTGTTGAGATTTTGTTACTCCAATGGATGGTAGCCTTGTCATTATGGAGAATAGTTCGTTGTTGAGCTTTTGTTACTCCAATGGATGGTAGCCTTGTTATTATGGAAGGTAGTTCATTGTTGATATTTTGTTACTCCAATAGATGGTAGCCTTGTCATTATGCAAAGTAATTCGTTGTTGATATTTTGTTACTTTAATGGATAGTAGCCTTGTCTTTATGAAAGGTAGTTCGTTGTTGAGATTTTCTTACTCTAATGGATGTTATCCTTTTCATTACTGAAAGTAGTTCGTTCTATAGATTTTGTTACTCTAATGGATGGTAGCCTTGTCATTATGGAAGGTATTTCATTGTTGTCATTTTGTTACTCCAACGGATGGTAGCCTTGTCATTATGGAAGGTAGTTCGTTGTTGAGATTTTGTTACTCCAATGGATGTTAGACTTGTCATTATGGAAGGTAGTTCATTGTTGAGATTTTGTTTCTCCAATGGATCATAATCGTTTCATTACCAAAAGTAGTTCGTTGTTGAAATTTTGTTACTCTAATTGATGGTAGCCTTGTTATTATGGAAGGTAGTTCATTGTTGACATTTTGTTACTCCAATGGATGGTAGCCTTGTCATTATGGAAGGTAGTTCGTTATTGATATTTTGTTACTCTAATTGATGGAATCCTTTTCATTACGGAAGGTAGTTCATTGTTGAGATTTTGTTTCTCTAATGGATCGTAGTCGTTTCATTACCAAAAGTAGTTCGTTGTTGAGATTTTGTTACTCTAATTGATGATAGCCTTGTTATTATTGAAGGTAGTTCATTGTTGACATTTTGTTACTCCAATGGATGGTAGCCTTGTCATTATGGAAGGTAGTTCGTTATTGATATTTTGTTACTCTAATTGATGGAATCCTTTTCATTACGGAAGGTAGTTCATTGTTGAGATTTTGTTTCTCCAATGGATCATAGTCGTTTCATTACCAAAAGTAGTTCGTTGTTGAGATTTTGTTACTCTAATTGATGGTAGCCTTGTTATTATGGAAGGTAGTTCATTGTTGAGATTTTGTTATTCCAATGGATGGTAGCCTTGTCATTATGGAAGGTAGTTCGTTATTGATATTTTGTTACTCTAATTGATGGAATCCTTTTCATTACGGAAGGTAGTTCATTGTTGAGATTTTGTTTCTCGAATGGACCGTAGCCGTTTCATTACCAAAAGTAGTTCGTTGTTGAGATTTTGTTACTCTAATTGATGGGAGCCTTGTTATTATGGAAGGTAGTTCATTGTTGAGATTTTGTTATTCCAATGGATGGTAGCCTTGTCATTATGGAAGGTAGTTCGTTATTGATATTTTGTTACTCTAATTGATGGAATCCTTTTCATTACGGAAGGTAGTTCATTGTTGAGATTTTGTTTCTCGAATGGACCGTAGCCGTTTCATTACCAAAAGTAGTTCGTTGTTGAGATTTTGTTACTCTAATTGATGGTAGCCTTGTAATTATGGAAGGTAGTTCATTATTGAGATTTTGTTACTCCAATGGATGGTAGCCTTGTCATTATAGAAGGTAGTTCGTTGTTGAGATTTTGTTACTCTAATGGATGGTAGCCTTGTAATTAAGGAAGGTAGTTTATTGTTGAGATTTTGTTACTCCAATGGATGGTAGCCTTGTCATTATGGAGAATAGTTTGTTGTTCAGCTTTTGTTACTCCAATGGATGGTAGCCTTGTTATTATGGAAGGTAGTTCATTGTTGAGATTTTGTTACTCCAATAGATGGTAGCCTTGTCATTTTGCAAAGTAATTCGTTGTTGATATTTTGTTACTTTAATGGATGGTAGCCTTGTCTTTATGAAAGGTAGTTCGTTGTTGAGATTTTGTTACTCTAATGGATGTTATCCTTTTCATTACTGAAAGTAGTTCGTTCTATAGATTTTGTTACTCTAATGGATGGTAGCCTTGTCATTATGGAAGGTAGTTCATTGTTGTCATTTTGTTACTCCAATGGATGGTAGCCTTGTCATTATGGAAGGTAGTTCGTTGTTGATATTTTGTTACTCTAATGGATGTAGCCTTGTCATTATGGAAGGTAGTTCGATATTGATAATATTTTACTCTAATGGATGGAATCCTTTTCATTATGGAAGGTAGTTCTTTGTTGAGATTTTGTTACTCTAATTGATGGTTTCCTTGTCATTACGGAAGGTAGTTTGTTGTTGAGATTTTGTTTCTCCAATGGATGGTAGCCTTATCATTATGGAAGGTAGTTCGTTGTTGAGATTTTGTTACTCCACTGGTTGGTAGCCTTGTCATTATGGAAGGTAGTTCATTGTTGAGATTTTGTTACTCCAATGGATGGTAGACTTGTCATTATGGAAGGTAGTTCATTGTTGAGATTTTGTTTCTCCAATGGATCGTAGTCTTTTCATTACCAAAAGTAGTTCGTTGTTGAGATTTTGTTACTCTAATTGATGGTAGCCTTGTTATTATGGAAGGTAGTTCATTGTTGACATTTTGTTACTCCAATGGATGGTAGCCTTGTCATTATGGAAGGTAGTTCGTTATTGATATTTTGTTACTCTATTTGATGGAATCCTTTTCATTACGGGAGGTAGTTAATTGTTGAGATTTTGTTTCTCTAATGGATCGTAGTCGTTACAATACCAAAAGTAGTTCGTTGTTGAGATTTTGTTACTCTAATTGATGGTAGCCTTGTTATTATGGAAGGTAGTTCATTGTTGACATTTTGTTACTCCAATGGATGGTAGCATTGTCATTATGGAAGGTAGTTCGTTATTGATATTTTGTTACTCTAATTAATGGAATCCTTTTCATTACGGAAGGTAGTTCATTGTTGAGATTTTGTTTCTCCAATGGATCGTAGTCGTTTCATTACCAAAAGTAGTTCGTTGTTGAGATTTAGTTACTCTAATTGATGGTAGCCTTGTTATTATGGAAGGTAGTTCATTGTTGAGATTTTTGGTACTCCAATGGATGGTAGCCTTGTCATTATGGAAGGTAGTTCGTTATTGATATTTTGTTACTCTAATTGATGGAATCCTTTTCATTAGGGAAGGTAGTTCATTGTTGAGATTTTGTTTCTCCAATGGATCGTAGTCTTTTCATTACCAAAAGTAGTTCGTTGTTGAGATTTTGTTACTCTAATTGATGGTAGCCTTGTTATTATGGAAGGTAGTTCATTGTTGAGATTTTGTTACTCCAATGGATGGTAGCCTTGTCATTATGGAAGGTAGTTCGTTATTGATATTTTGTTACTCTAATTGATGGAATCCTTTTCATTAGGGAAGGTAGTTCATTATTGAGATTTTGTTTCTCCAATGGATCGTAGCCGTTTCATTACCAAAAGTAGTTCGTTGTTGAGATTTTGTTACTCTAATTGATGGGAGCCTTGTTATTATGGAAGGTAGTTCATTGTTGAGATTTTGTTATTCCAATGGATGGTAGCCTTGTCATTATGGAAGGTAGTTCGTTATTGATATTTTGTTACTCTAATTGATGGAATCCTTTTCATTACGGAAGGTAGTTCATTGTTGAGATTTTGTTTCTCGAATGGACCGTAGCCGTTTCATTACCAAAAGTAGTTCGTTGTTGAGATTTTGTTACTCTAATTGATGGTAGCCTTGTAATTATGGAAGGTAGTTCATTATTGAGATTTTGTTACTCCAATGGATGGTAGCCTTGTCATTATAGAAGGTAGTTCGTTGTTGAGATTTTGTTACTCTAATGGATGGTAGCCTTGTAATTAAGGAAGGTAGTTTATTGTTGAGATTTTGTTACTCCAATGGATGGTAGCCTTGTCATTATGGAGAATAGTTTGTTGTTCAGCTTTTGTTACTCCAATGGATGGTAGCCTTGTTATTATGGAAGGTAGTTTATTGTTGAGATTTTGTTACTCCAATAGATGGTAGCCTTGTCATTTTGCAAAGTAATTCGTTGTTGATATTTTGTTACTTTAATGGATGGTATCCTTGTCTTTATGAAAGGTAGTTCGTTGTTGAGATTTTGTTACTCTAATGGATGTTATCCTTTTCATTACTGAAAGTAGTTCGTTCTATAGATTTTGTTACTCTAATGGATGGTAGCCTTGTCATTATGGAAGGTAGTTCATTGTTGTCATTTTGTTACTCCAATGGATGGTAGCCTTGTCATTATGGAAGGTAGTTCGTTGTTGATATTTTGTTACTCTAATGGATGTAGCCTTGTCATTATGGAAGGTAGTTCGATATTGATAATATTTTACTCTAATGGATGGAATCCTTTTCATTATGGAAGGTAGTTCTTTGTTGAGATTTTGTTACTCTAATTGATGGTTTCCTTGTCATTACGGAAGGTAGTTTGTTGTTGAGATTTTGTTTCTCCAATGGATGGTAGCCTTATCATTATGGAAGGTAGTTCGTTGTTGAGATTTTGTTACTCCACTGGTTGGTAGCCTTGTCATTATGGAAGGTAGTTCATTGTTGAGATTTTGTTACTCCAATGGATGGTAGACTTGTCATTATGGAAGGTAGTTCATTGTTGAGATTTTGTTTCTCCAATGGATCGTAGTCTTTTCATTACCAAAAGTAGTTCGTTGTTGAGATTTTGTTACTCTAATTGATGGTAGCCTTGTTATTATGGAAGGTAGTTCATTGTTGACATTTTGTTACTCCAATGGATGGTAGCCTTGTCATTATGGAAGGTAGTTCGTTATTGATATTTTGTTACTCTATTTGATGGAATCCTTTTCATTACGGGAGGTAGTTAATTGTTGAGATTTTGTTTCTCTAATGGATCGTAGTCGTTACAATACCAAAAGTAGTTCGTTGTTGAGATTTTGTTACTCTAATTGATGGTAGCCTTGTTATTATGGAAGGTAGTTCATTGTTGACATTTTGTTACTCCAATGGATGGTAGCATTGTCATTATGGAAGGTAGTTCGTTATTGATATTTTGTTACTCTAATTAATGGAATCCTTTTCATTACGGAAGGTAGTTCATTGTTGAGATTTTGTTTCTCCAATGGATCGTAGTCGTTTCATTACCAAAAGTAGTTCGTTGTTGAGATTTAGTTACTCTAATTGATGGTAGCCTTGTTATTATGGAAGGTAGTTCATTGTTGAGATTTTTGGTACTCCAATGGATGGTAGCCTTGTCATTATGGAAGGTAGTTCGTTATTGATATTTTGTTACTCTAATTGATGGAATCCTTTTCATTAGGGAAGGTAGTTCATTGTTGAGATTTTGTTTCTCCAATGGATCGTAGCCATTTCATTACCAAAAGTAGTTCGTTGTTGAGATTTTGTTACTCTAATTGATGGGAGCCTTGTTATTATGGAAGGTAGTTCATTGTTGAGATTTTGTTATTCCAATGGATGGTAGCCTTGTCATTATGGAAGGTAGTTCGTTATTGATATTTTGTTACTCTAATTGATGGAATCATTTTCATTACGGAAGGTAGTTCATTGTTGAGATTTTGTTTCTCGAATGGATCGTAGCCGTTTCATTACCAAAAGTAGTTCGTTGTTGAGATTTTGTTACTCTAATTGATGGTAGCCTTGTAATTATGAAAGGTAGTTCATTATTGAGATTTTGTTACTCCAATGGATGGTAGCCTTGTCATTATAGAAGGTAGTTCGTTGTTGAGATTTTGTTACTCTAATGGATGGTAGCCTTGTAATTATGGAAGGTAGTTTATTGTTGAGATTTTGTTACTCCAATGGATGGTAGCCTTGTCATTATGGAGAATAGTTCGTTGTTGAGCTTTTGTTACTCCAATGGATGGTAGCCTTGTTATTATGGATGGTAGTTCATTGTTGAGATTTTGTTACTCCAATAGATGGTAGCCTTGTCATTATGCAAAGTAATTCGTTGTTGATATTTTGTTACTTTAATGGATGGTAGCCTTGTCTTTATGAAAGGTAGTTCGTTGTTGAGATTTTCTTACTCTAATGGATGTTATCCTTTTCATTACTGAAAGTAGTTCGTTCTATAGATTTTGTTACTCTAATGGATGGTAGCCTTGTCATTATGGAAGGTATTTCATTGTTGTCATTTTGTTACTCCAACGGATGGTAGCCTTGTCATTATGGAAGGTAGGTCGTTGTTGATATTTTGTTACTCTAATGGATGTAGCCTTGTCATTATGGAAGGTAGTTCGATATTGATAATATTTTACTCTAATGGATGGAATCCTTTTCATTACACAAGGTAGTTCTTTGTTGAGATTTTGTTACTCTAATTGATGGTTTCCTTGTCATTACGGAAGGAAGTTTGTTGTTGAGATTTTGTTTCTCCAATGGATGGTAGCCTTGTCATTATGGAAGGTAGTTCGTTGTTGAGATTTTGTTACTCCAATGGTTGGTAGCCTTGTCATTATGGAAGGTAGTTTATAGTTGAGATTTTGTTACTCCAATGGATGGTAGACTTGTCATTATGGAAGGTAGTTCATTCTTGAGATTTTGTTTCTCCAACGGATCGTAGTCGTTTCATTATCAAAAGTAGTTCGTTGTTGAGATTTTGTTACTCTAATTGATGGTAGCCTTGTTATTATGGAAGGTAGTTCATTGTTGACATTTTGTTACTCCAATGGATGGTAGCCTTGTCATTATGGAAGGTAGTTCGTTATTGATATTTTGTTACTCTATTTGATGGAATCCTTTTCATTACGGGAGGTAGTTCATTGTTGAGATTTTGTTTCTCTAATGGATCGTAGTCGTTACATTACCAAAAGTAGTTCGTTGTTGAGATTTTGTTACTCTAATTGATGGTAGCCTTGTTATTATGGAAGGTAGTTCATTGTTGACATTTTGTTACTCCAATGGATGATAGCCTTGTCATTATGGAAGGTAGTTCGTTATTGATATTTTGTTACTCTAATTAATGGAATCCTTTTCATTACGGAAGGTAGTTCATTGTTGAGATTTTATTTCTCCAATGGATCGTAGTCGTTTCATTACCAAAAGTAGTTCGTTGTTGAGATTTAGTTACTCTAATTGATGGTAGACTTGTTATTATGGAAGGTAGTTCATTGTTGAGATTTTTGGTACTCCAATGGATGGTAGCCTTGTCATTATGGAAGGTAGTTCGTTATTGATATTTTGTTACTCTAATTGATGGAATCCTTTTCATTAGGGAAGGTAGTTCATTGTTGAGATTTTGTTTCTCCAATGGATCGTAGCCGTTTCATTACCAAAAGTAGTTCGTTGTTGAGATTTTGTTACTCTAATTGATGGGAGCCTTGTTATTATGGAAGGTAGTTCATTGTTGAGATTTTGTTATTCCAATGGATGGTAGCCTTGTCATTATGGAAGGTAGTTCGTTATTGATATTTTGTTACTCTAATTGATGGAATCCTTTTCATTACGGAAGGTAGTTCATTGTTGAGATTTTGTTTCTCGAATGGATCGTAGCCGTTTCATTACCAAAAGTAGTTCGTTGTTGATATTTTGTTACTCTAATTGATGGTAGCCTTGTAATTATGAAAGGTAGTTCGTTATTGAGATTTTGTTACTCCAATGGATGGTAGCCTTGTCATTATAGAAGGTAGTTCGTTGTTGAGATTTTGTTACTCTAATGGATGGTAGCCTTGTAATTATGGAAGGTAGTTTATTGTTGAGATTTTGTTACTCCAATGGATGGTAGCCTTGTCATTATGGAGAATAGTTCGTTGTTGAGCTTTTGTTACTCCAATGGATGGTAGCCTTGTTATTATGGAAGGTAGTTCATTGTTGAGATTTTGTTACTCCAATAGATGGTAGCCTTGTCATTATGCAAAGTAATTCGTTGTTGAAATTTTGTTACTTTAATGGATGGTAGCCTTGTCTTTATGAAAGGTAGTTCGTTGTTGAGATTTTCTTACTCTAATGGATGTTATCCTTTTCATTACTGAAAGTAGTTCGTTCTATATATTTTGTTACTCTAATGGATGGTAGCCTTGTCATTATGGAAGGTATTTCATTGTTGTCATTTTGTTACTCCAACGGATGGTAGCCTTGTCATTATGGAAGGTAGTTCGTTGTTGATATTTTGTTACTCTAATGGATGTAGCCTTGTCATTATGGAAGGTAGTTCGATATTGATAATATTTTACTCTAATGGATGGAATCCTTTTCATTACGGAAGGTAGTTCTTTGTTGAGAATTTGTTACTCTAATTGAAGGTTTCCTTGTCATTACGGAAGGAAGTTTGTTGTTGAGATTTTGTTTCTCCAATGGATGGTAACTTGTCATTATGGAAGGTAGTTCGTTGTTGAGATTTTGTTACTCCAATGGTTGGTAGCCTTGTCATTATGGAAGGTAGTTTATAGTTGAGATTTTGTTACTCCAATGGATGGTAGACTTGTCATTATGGAAGGTAGTTCATTCTTGAGATTTTGTTTCTCCAATGGATCGTAGTCGTTTCATTATCAAAAGCAGTTCGTTGTTGAGATTTTGTTTCTCTAATTCATGGTAGCCTTGTTATTGTGGAAGGTAGTTCATTGTTGAGATTTTGGTACTCCAATGGATGGTAGCCTTGTCATTATGGAAGGTAGTTCGTTATTGATATTTTGTTACTCTAATTGATGGAATCCTTTTCATTAGGGAAGGTAGTTCATTGTTGAGATTTTGTTTCTCCAATGGATCGTAGCCGTTTCATTACCAAAAGTAGTTCGTTGTTGAGATTTTGTTACTCTAATTGATGGGAGCCTTGTTATTATGGAAGGTAGTTCATTGTTGAGATTTTGTTATTCCAATGGATGGTAGCCTTGTCATTATGGAAGGTAGTTCGTTATTGAGATTTTGTTAATCTAATGGATGGTAGCCTTGTAATTATTGAAGGTAGTTTATTGTTGAGATTTTGTTACTCCAATGGATGGTAGCCTTGTCATTATGGAGAATAGTTCGTTGTTGAGCTTTTGTTACTCCAATGGATGGTAGCCTTGTTATTATGGAAGGTAGTTCATTGTTGAGATTTTGTTACTCCAATAGATGGTAGCCTTGTCATTATGCAAAGTAATTCGTTGTTGATATTTTGTTACTTTAATGGATGGTAGCCTTGTCTTTATGAAAGGTAGTTCGTTGTTGAGATTTTCTTACTCTAATGGATGTTATCCTTTTCATTACTGAAAGTAGTTCGTTCTATAGATTTTGTTACTCTAATGGATGGTAGCCTTGTCATTATGGAAGGTATTTCATTGTTGTCATTTTGTTACTCCAACGGATGGTAGCCTTGTCATTATGGAAGGTAGTTCGTTGTTGATATTTTGTTACTCTAATGGATGTAGCCTTGTCATTATGGAAGGTAGTTCGATATTGATAATATTTTACTCTAATGGATGGAATCCTTTTCATTACGGAAGGTAGTTCTTTGTTGAGATTTTGTTACTCTAATTGATGGTTTCCTTGTCATTACGGAAGGTAGTTTGTTGTTGAGATTTTGTTTCTCCAATGGATGGTAGCCTTCTCATTGTGGAAGGTAGTTCGTTGTTGAGATTTTGTTACTCCAATGGTTGGTAGCCTTGTCATTATGGAAGGTAGTTCGTTGTTGAGATTTTGTTACTCCAATGGATGGTAGACTTGTCATTATGGAAGGTAGTTCATTGTTGAGATTTTTGTTACTCTAATTGATGGAATCCTTTTCATTACGGAAGGTAGTTCATTGTTGAGATTTTGTTTCTCTAATGGATCGTAGCCGTTTCATTACCAAAAGTAGTTCGTTGTTGGGTTTTTGTTACTCTAATTGATGGTAGCCTTGTTATTATGGAAGGTAGTTCATTGTTGACATTTTGTTACTCCAATGGATGGTAGCCTTGTCATTATGGAAGGTAGTTCGTTATTGATATTTTGTTACTCTAATTGATGGAATCCTTTTCATTACGGAAGGTAGTTCATTGTTGAGATTTTGTTTCTCCCATGGATCGTAGTCGTTTCATTACCAAAAGTAGTTCGTTGTTGAGATCTTTTTACTCTAATTGATGGTAGCCTTGTTATTATGGAAGGTAGTTCATTGTTGAGATTTTGTTACTCCAATGGATGGTAGCCTTGTCATTATGGAAGGTAGTTAGTTAATGATATTTTGTTACTCTAATTGATGGAATCCTTTTCATTAGGGAAGGTAGTTCATTATTGAGATTTTGTTTCTCCAATGGATCGTAGCCGTTTCATTACCAAAAGTAGTTCGTTGTTGAGATTTTGTTACTCTACTTGATGGGAGCCTTGTTATTGTGGAAGGCAGTTCATTGTTGAGATTTTGTTATTCCAATGGATGGTAGGCTTGTCATTATGGAAGGTAGTTCGTTATTGAAATTTTGTTACTCTAATTGATGTAATCCTTTTCATTACGGAAGGTAGTTCATTATTGAGATTTTGTTTCTCCAATGGATCGTAGCCGTTTCATTACCAAAAGTAGTTTGTTGTTGAGATTTTGTTACTCCAATGGATGGTAGCCTTGTCATTATAGAAGGTAGTTCGTTGTTGAGATTTTGTTACTCTAATGTATGGTAGCCTTGTAATTATGGAAGGTAGTTTATTGTTGAGATTTTGTTACTCCAATGGATGATAGCCTTGTCATTATGGAGAATAGTTTGCTGTTAAGCTTTTGTTACTCCAATGGATGGTAGCCTTGTTATTATGGAAGGTAGTTCATTATTGATATTTTGTTACTCCAATAGATGGTATCCTTGTCATTATGCAAAGTAATTCGTTGTTGATATTTTGTTACTTTAATGGATGGTAGCCTTGTCTTTATGAAAGGTAGTTCGTTGTTGAGATTTTTTTACTCTAATGGATGTTATCCTTTTCATTACTGAAAGTTGTTCGTTCTATAGATTTTGTTACTCTAATGGATGGTAGCCTTGTCATTACGGAAGGTAGTTCATTGTTGTCATTTTGTTACTCCAATGGATGGTAGCCTTGTCATTATGGAAGGTAGTTCGTTGTTGATATTTTGTTACTCTAATGGATGGAATCCTTGTCATTACGGAAGGTAGTTCTTTGGTGAGATTTTGTTTCTCCAATGGATGGTAACGTTGTCTTTATGGAAGGTAGTTTGTTGTTGAGATTTTGTTACTCAAATGGATGGTAGCCTTGTCATTATGGAAGGTAGTTCATTGTTGAGATTTTGTTACTCCAATGGATGGTAGACTTGTCATTACGGAATGTAGTTCGTTGTTGAGATTTTGTTACTCCAATGGATGGTAGCCTTGTCATTATGGATGGTAGTTCGTTGTTTAGATTTTGTTACAACATTGGATGGTACCCTTTTCATTACCGAAAGTAGTTCGTTGTTGAGATTTTGTTTCTCTAATGGATGGTATCCTTGTCATTATGGAAGGTAGTCCATTGTTGACATTTTGTTACTCCAATGGATGTAGCCTTGTCATTATGGAAGGTAGTTCGATATTAATAATATTTTACTCTAATGGATGGAATCGTTGTCATTACGGAAGGTAGTTCTTTGTTGAGATTTTGTTTCTCCAATGGATGGTAGCCTTGTCATTATGGAAGGTAGTTCGTTGTTGAGATTTTTTTACTCAAATGGATGGTAGCCTTGTCATTATAGAAGGTAGTTCGTTGTTGAGATTTTGTTACTCCAATGGAATGTAGCCTTGTAATTATGGAAGGTAGTTTATTGTTGAGATTTTGTTACTCCAATGGATGGTAGACTTGTCATTATGGAGAATAGTTTGTTGTTGAGCTTTGGTTACTCAAATGGATGGTAGCCTTGTCATTATGGAAGGTAGTTCATTGTTGAGATTTTGTTACTCCAATGGATGGTAGACTTGTCATTATGCAAGGTAGTTCGTTGTTGATATTTTGTTACTCCAATGGATGGTAGCCTTGTCATTATGGAAGGTAGTTCGTTATTGATATTTTGTAACTCTAATTGATGGAATCCTTTTCATTACGGAAGGTAGTTCATTGTTGAGATTTTGTTTCTCTAATGGATCGTAGCCGTTTCATTACCAAAAGTAGTTCGTTGTTGAGATTTTGTTACTCTAATTGATGGTAGCCTTGTTATCATGGAAGGTAGTTCATTGTTGACATTTTGTTACTCCAATGGATGGTAGCCTTGTCATTATGGAAGGTAGTTCGTTATTGATATTTTGTTACTCTAATTGATGGAATCCTTTTCATTACGGAAGGTAGTTCATTGTTGAGATTTTGTTTCTCCAATGGATCGTAGCCGTTTCATTACCAAAAGTAGTTTGTTGTTGAGATTTTTTTACTCTAATTGATGGTAGCCTTGTTATTATGGAAGGTAGTTCATTGTTGAGATTTTGTTACTAAAATGGATGGTAGCCTTGTCATTATGGAAGGTAGTTCGTTATTGATATTTTGTTACTCTAATTGATGGAATCCTTTTCATTAGGGAAGGTAGTTCATTATTGAGATTTTGTTTCTCCAATGGATCGTAGCCGTTTAATTACCAAAAGTAGTTCGTTGTTGAGATTTTGTTACTCTAATTGATGGGAGCCTTGTTATTATGGAAGGTAGTTCATTGTTGAGATTTTGTTATTCCAATGGATGGTAGCCTTGTCATTATGGAAGGTAGGTCATTATTGATATTTTGTTACTCTAATTGATGGAATCATTTTCATTATGGAAGGTAGTTCATTGTTGAGATTTTGTTTCTCCAATGGATCGTAGCCGTTTCATTACCAAAAGTAGTTCGTTGTTGAGATTTTGTTACTCTAATTGATGGTAGCCTTGTTATTATGGAAGGTAGTTCATTGTTGAGATTTTGTTACTCCAATGGATGGTAGCCTTGTTATTATAGAAGGTAGTTCGTTGTTGAAATTTTGTTACTCTAATGGATGGTAGCCTTGTAATGATGTAAGGTAGTTTATTGGTGATATTTTGTTACTCCAATGGATGATAGCCTTGTCATTATGGAGAATATTTTGTTGTTTAGCTTTTGTTACTCCAATGGATGGTAGCCATGTTATTATGGAAGGAAGTTCATTGTTGAGATTTTGTTACTCCAATAGATGGTAGCCTTGTCATTATGCAAAGTAATTCGTTGTTGATATTTTGTTACTTTAATGGATGGTAGCCTTGTCTTTATGAAAGGTAGTTTGTTGTTGAGATTTTTTTACTCTAATGGATGTTATCCTTTTCATTATTGAAAGTAGTTCGTTCTATAGATTTTGTTACTCTAATGGATGGTAGCCTTGTCATTATGGAAAGTAGTTCATTGTTGTCATTTTGTTACTCCAATGGATGGTAGCCTTGTCATTATGGAAGGTAGTTCGTTGGTGATATTTTGTTACTCTAATGGATGGAATCCTTGTCATTACGGAAGGTAGTTCTTTGGTGAGATTTTGTTTCTCCAATGGATGGTAGACTTGTCTTTATGGAAGGTAGTTCGTTGTTGAGATTTTGTTACTAAAATGGATGGTAGCCTTGTCATTATGGAAGGTAGTTCATTGTTGAGATTTTGTTACTCCAATGGATGGTAGACTTGTCATTACGGAATGTAGTTCGTTGTTGAGATTTTGTTACTCCAATGGATGGTAGCCTTGTCATTATGGATGGTAGTTCATTGTTGAGATTTTGTTGCTCCAATGGATGGTAGACTTGTCATTATGCAAGGTAGTTCGTTGTTGATATTTTGTTACTCCAATGGATGGTAGCCTTGTCATTATGGAAGGTAGTTCGTTATTGATATTTTGTTACTCTAATTGATGGAATCCTTTTCATTACGGAAGGTAGTTCATTGTTGAGATTTTGTTTCTCCAATGGATCATAGTCGTTTCATTACAAAAAGTAGTTCCTTGTTGAGATTTTTTTACTCTAATTGAAGGTAGCCTTGTTATTATGGAAGGTAGTTCATTGTTGAGATTTTGTTACTCCAATGGATGGTAGCCTTGTCATTATGGAAGGTAGTTCGTTATTGATATTTTGTTACTCTAATTGATGGAATCCTTTTCATTAGGGAAGGTAGTTCATTATTGAGATTTTGTTTCTCCAATGGATCGTAGCCGTTTCATTAAGAAAAGTAGTTCGTTTTTGAGATTTTGTTACTCTAATTGATGGGATCCTTGTTATTATGGAAGGTAGTTCATTGTTGAGATTTTGTTATTCCAATGGATGGTAGCCTTGTCATTATGGAAGGTAGTTCGTTATTGATATTTTGTTACTCTATTTGATGGAATCCTTTTCATTACGGAAGGTAGTTCATTGTTGAGATTTTGTTTCTCCAATGGATGGTAGCCGTTTCATTACCAAAAGTAGTTCGTTGTTGAGATTTTGTTACTCTAATTGATGGTAGCCTTGTTATTATGGAAGGTAGTTCATTGTTGAGATTTTTTTACTCCAATGGATGGTAGCCTTGTCATTATAGAAGGCAGTTCGTTGTTGAGATTTTGTTACTCTAATGGATGGTAGCCTTGTAATTATGGAAGGTAGTATATTGTTGAGATTTTGTTACTCCAATGGATGATAGCCTTGTCATTATGGAGAATAGTTTGTTGTTGAGCTTTTGTTACTCCAATGGATGGTAGCCTTGTTATTATGGAAGGAAGTTCATTGTTGAGATTTTGTTACTCCAATGGATGGTAGCCTTGTCATTATGGAAGGTAGTTCGTTGTTGATATTTTGTTACTCTAATGGATGGAATCCTTGTCATTACGGAAGGTAGTTCTTTGCTGAGATTTTGTTTCTCCAATGGATGGTAGCCTTGTCTTTATGGAAGGTAGTTCGTTGTTGAGATTTTGTTACTCTAATGGATGGAATCCTTGTCATTACGGAAGGTAGTTCTTCGCTGAGATTTTGTTTCTCCAATGGATGGTAGCCTTGTCTTTATGGAAGGTAGTTCTTTGTTGAGATTTTGTTACTCAAATGGATGGTAGCCTTGTCATTATGGAAGATAGTTCATTGTTGAGATTTTGTTACTCCAATGGATGTAGCCTTGTCATTATGGAAGGTAGTTCGATATTAATAATATTTTATTCTAATGGATGGAATCCTTTTCATTACGGAAGGTAGTTCTTTGTTGAGATTTTGTTTCTCCAATGGATGGTAGCCTTGTCATTATGGAAGGTAGTTCGTTGTTTAGATTTTGTTACTCAAATGGATGGTAGCCTTGTCATTATAGAAGGTAGTTCGTTGTTGAGATTGTGTTACTCCAATGGAATGTATCCTTGTAATTATGGAAGGTAGTTTATTGTTGAGATTTTGTTACTCCAATGGATGGTAGCCTTGTAATTATGGAGAATAGTTTGTTGTTGAGCTTTTGTTACTCAAATGGATGGTAACCTTTTCATTATGGAAGGTAGTTCATTGTTGAGATTTTGTTACTCCAATGGATAGTAGACTTGTCATTATGCAAGGTAGTTCGATGTTAATATTTTGTTACTCCAATGGATGGTAGCCTTGTCTTTATGTATGGTTGTTCGTTGTTGAGATTTTGTTACTATAATGAATGTTATCCTCGTCATTACTGAAAGTAGTTTGTTGTTGAGATTTTGTTACTCTAACGGATGGTAGCCTTGTCATTTGGTAAGGTAGTTCATTGTTGTCATTTTGTTACTCCAATGGATGGTAGCCTTGTCATTAAGGAAGGTAGTTCGTTGTTGATATATTGTTACTCTAATGGATGGAATCCTTGTCATTATGGAACGTAGTTCTTTGTTGATATTTTGTTACTCAAATGGATGGTAGCCTTGTAATTATGGAAGGTAGTTCGTTGTTGAGATTTTGTTACTCTAATTGATGGTTTCCTTGTCATTACGGGAGGTAGTTCATTGTTGAGATTTTGTTTCTCCAATGGATGGTAGCCTTGTCATTATGGAAGGTAGTTCGTTGTTGAGATTTTGTTACTCCAATGGTTGGTAGCCTTGTCATTATGGAAGGTAGTTCGTTGTTGTGATTTTGTTACTCCAATGGATGGTAGACTTGTCATTATGGAAGGTAGTTCAATGTTGAGATTTTGTTACTCCAAATGATGGTAGACTTGTCATTATGGAAGGTAGTTTGTTGTTGATATTTTGTTACTCCAATGGATGGTAGCCTTGTCATTAGGGAAGGTAGTTCATTGTTGAGATTTTGTTACTCTAATTGATGGTATCCTTGTCATTACTGAAGGTAGTTCGTTGTTGAGATTTTGTTTCTCCACTGGATGGTAGCCTTGTCATTATAGAAGGTAGTTCGTTGTTGAGATTTTGTTACTAAAATGGATAATAGCCTTGTCATTATGGAAGGTAGTTCATTGTTGAGATTTTGTTACTCCAATGGATGGTAGACTTGTCATTATGGAAGGTAGTTCGTTGTTGAGATTTTGTTACTACATTGGATGGTACCCTTTTCATTACCGAAAGTAGATCATTGTTGAGATTTTGTTACTCTAATGGATGGTAGCCTTGTCATTATGGAAGGTAGTTCATTGTTGACATTTTGTTACTCCAATGGATGTAGCCTTGTCATTATGGAAGGTAGTTCGGCATTGATAATATTTTACTCTAATGGTTGGAATCCTTTTCATTACGGAAGGTATTTCATTATTGAAATTTTGTTACTCCACTGGATGGTAGACTTGTCATTATGGAAGGTAGTTCATTGTTGAGATTTTGTTTCTCCAATGGAGGGTAGCCTTGTCATTATGGAGAATAGTTCGTTGTTGAGCATTTGTTACTCCAATGGATGGTAGCCTTGTCATTATGCAAAGTAGTTCGTTGTTGATATTTTATTACTTTAATGGATGGTAGCCTTGTCTTTATGAAAGGTAGTTCGTTGTTGAGATTTTGTTACTCTAATGGATGTTATCCTTGTCATTACTGAAAGTAGTTCGTTGTATAGATTTTGTTACTCCAATGGATGGTAGCCTTGTCATTATGGAAGGTAGTTCATTGTTGTCATTTTGTTACTCCAATGGATGGTAGCCTTGTCATTTTGGAAGGTAGTTCGTTGTTGATATTTTGTTACTCTAATGGATGGAATCCTTCTCATTATGGAATGTAGTTCTTTGTTGAGATTTTGTTACTCTAATCGATGGTAGCCTTGTCATTATGGAAGGTAGTTCATTGTTGTCATTTTGTTACTCCAATAGATGGTAGCCTTGTCATTATGGAAGGTAGTTCGTTGTTAATATTTAGTTACTCTAATGGATGGAATCCTTGTCATATCGGAAGTTAGTTCTTTGTTGAGATTTTGTTTCTCCAATGGATGGTAGCCTTTTCTTTTTGGAAGTTAGTTTGTTGTTGAGATTTTGTTACTCAAATGGATGGTAGCCATGTCATTATGGAAGGTAGTGCATTGTTGAGATTTTGGTACTCCAATGGATGGTAGACTTGTCATTACGGAAGGTAGTTCGTTGTTGAGATTTTGTTACTCCAATGGATGGTAGCCTTGTCATTATGGATGGTAGTTTGTTGTTGAGATTTTGTTACTACATTGGATGGTACCCTTTTCATTACCGAAAGTAGTTCGTTGTTGAGATTTTGTTACTCTAATGGATGGTATCCTTGTTATTATGGAAGGTAGTTCATTGTTGACATTTTGTTACTCCAATGGATGTAGCCTTGTCATTATGGAAGGTAGTTCGATATTGATAATATTTTACTCTAATGGATGGAATCATTTTCATTACGGAAGGTAGTTCTTTGTTGAGATTTTGTTTCTTCAATGGATGGTAGACTTGTCATTATGGAAGTTAGTTCATTGTTGAGATTTTATTACTCCAATGGATGGTAGCCTTGTCATTATAGAAGGTAGTTCGTTGTTGATATTTTGTTACTCTAATGGATGGTAGCCTTGTAATCATGGAAGGTAGTTTATTGTTGAGATTGTGTTACTGCAATGGATGGTAGCCTCGTCATTATGGAGAATAGTTCGTTGTTGAGCTTTTGTTACTCCAATGGATGGTAGCCTTGTTATTATGGAAGGTAGTTCATTGTTGAGATTTTGTTACTCCAATAGATGGTAGCCTTGTCATTATGCAAAGTAATTCGTTGTTGATATTTTGTTACTTTAATGGATGGTAGCCTTGTCTTTATGAAAGGTAGTTCATTGTGGAGTTTTTGTTACTCTAATGGATGGTAGCCTTGTCATTATGGAAGGTAGTTCATTGTTGTCATTTTGTTACTCCAATGGATGGTAGCCTTGTCATTATGGAAGGTAGTTCGTTGTTGATATTTTGTTACTCTAATGGATGGAATCCTTGTCATTACGGAAGGTAGTTCTTTGGTGAGATTTTGTTTCTCCAATGGATGGTAGCCTTGTCTTTATGGAAGGTAGTTCGTTGTTGAGATTTTGTTACTCAAATGGATGGTAGCCTTGTCATTATGGAAGGTAGTTCATTGTTGAGATTTTGTTACTCCAATGGATGGTAGACTTGTCATTACGAAATGTAGTTTGTTGTTGAGATTTTGTTACTCCAATGGATAGTAGCCTTGTCATCATGGAAGGTAGTTCGTTGTTGAGATTTTGTAACTCCAATGGTTGGTAGCCTTGTCATTATGGAAGGTAGTTTGTTGTTGAGATTTTGTTACTCCAATGGATGGTAGACTTGTCATTATGGAAGGTAGTTCAATGTTGAGATTTTGTTACTCCAATGGATGGTAGACTTGTCATTATGGAAGGTAGTTTGTTGTTGATATTTTGTTACTCCAATGGATGGTAGCCTTGTCATTATGGAAGGTAGTTCATTGTTCAGATTTTGTTACTCTAATTGATGGTATCCTTGTCATTACGGAAGGTAGTTCGTTGTTGAGATTTTGTTTCTCCACTGGATGGTAGCGTTGTCATTAGAAAAGGTAGTTCGCTGTTGAGATTTTGTTACTAAAATGGATGGTAGCCTTGTCATTATGGAAGGTAGTTCATTGTTGAGATTTTGTTACTCCAATGGATGGTAGACTTGTCTTTATGGATGGTTGTTAGTTGTTGAGATTTTGTTACTATAATGGATGTTATCCTCGTCATTACTGAAAGTAGTTCATTGTTGAGATATTGTTACTCTAACGGATGGTAGCCTTGTCATTATGGAAGGTAGTTCGTTGTTGATATATTGTTACTATAATGGATGTTATCCTCGTCATTACTGAAAGTAGTTCGTTGTTGAGATATTGTTACTCTAACAGATGGTAGCCTTGTCATTATGGAAGGTAGTTTGTTGTTGATATTTTGTTACTCTAATGGATGGAATCCTTGTCATTACGGAAGGTAGTTCTTTGTTGATATTTTGTTACTCAAATGGATGGTAGCCTTGTCATTATGGAAGGTAGTTCGTTGTTGAGATTTTTTTATTCCAATGGTTGGTAGCCTTGTCATTATGGATGGTAGTTCATTGTTGAGATTTTGTTACTCTAATTGATGGTTTCATTGTCATTACGGAAAGTAGTTCGTTGTTGAGATTTTGTTTCTCCAATGGATGGTAGCCTTGTCATTATGGAAGGTAGTTTGTTGTTTAGATTTTGTTACTCCAATGGTTGGTAGCCTTGTCATTATGGAAGGTAGTTCGTTGTTGAGATTTTGTTACTCCATTGGATGGTAGACTTGTCATTATGGAAAGTAGTTTGTTGTTGAGATTTTGTTACTCCAATGGATGGTAGCCTTGTCATTATGGAAGGTAGTTCATTGTTGAGATTTTGTTACTCTAATTGATGGTATCATTGTCATTACAGAAGGTAGTTCGTTGTTAAGATTTTGTTTCTCCACTGGATGGTAGCCTTGTCATTATGGAAGGTAGTTCTTTGTTGAAATTTTGTTACTCAAATGGATGGTAGCCTTGTCATTATGGAAGGTAGTTCATTGTTGAGATTTTGTTACTCTAATGGATGATAGACTTGTCATTATGGATGGTAGTTCGTTGTAGAGATTTTGTTACTACATTGGATGGTACCCTTTTCATTACCGAAAGTAGTTCGTTGTCGAGATTTTGTTATTATAATGGATGGTATCCTTGTCATTATGGAAGGTAGTTCATTGTTGACATTTTGTTAATCCACTGGATGTAGCCTTGTCATTATTGAAGGTAGTTCGATATTGATAATATTTTACTCTAATGGATGGAATCCTTTTCATTACGGAAGGTACTTCTTTGTTGAGATTTTGTTTCTCCAATGGATGGTAGCCTTGTCATTATGGATGGTAGTTCGTTGTAGAGATTTTGTTACTACATTGGATGGTACCCTTTTCATTACCGAAAGTAGCTCGTTGTTGATATTTTGTTATTCTAATGGATGGTATCCTTGTCATTATGGAAGGTAGTTCATTGTTGACATTTTGTTACTCCAATGGAGGTAGCCTTGTCATTATGGAAGGTAGTTCGATATTAATAATATTTTACTCTAATGGATGGAATCCTTTTCATTACGGAAGGTACTTCTTTGCTGAGATTTTGTTTCTTCAATGGATGGTAGCCTTGTCATTATGGAAGGTAGTTCATTGTTAAGATTTTGTTACTCAAATGGATGGTTGCCTTGTCATTATAGAAGGTAGTTCGTTGTTAAGATTTTGTTACTCCACTGGATGGTTGCCTTGTCATTATAGAAGGTAGTTTGTTGTTGAGATTTTGATACTCCAATGGATGGTAGCCTTGTAATTATTGAAGGTAGTTTGTTGTTGAGATTTTGTTACTCCAATGGATGGTAGCCTTGTCATTATGGAGAATAGTTCGTTGTTGAGCTTTTGTTACTCCAATGGATGGTAGCCTTGTCATTATGGAAGGTAGTTCGATATTGATAATATTTTACTCTAATGGATGGAATCATTTTCATTACGGAAGGTAGTTCTTTGTTGAGATTTTGTTTCTCCAATGGATGGTAGACTTGTCATTATGGAAGGTAGTTCATTGTTGAAATTTTCTTACTCCAATGCATGGTAGCCTTGTCATTATAGAAGGTAGTTCATTGTTGAAATTCTGTTACTCTAATGGATGGTAGCCTTGTAATCATGGAAGGTAGTTTATTGTTGAGATTTTGTTACTCCAATGGATGGTAGTCTTGTCATTATGGAGAATAGTTCGTTGTTGAGCTTTTGTTACTCCAATGGATGGTAGCCTTGTCATTATGCAAAGTAATTCGTTTTTGATATTTTGTTACTTTAATGGATGGTAGCCTTGTCTTTATGAAAGGTAGTTCGTTGTTGAGATTTTGTTACTCTAATGGATGTTATCCTTTTCATTACTGAAACTAGTTCGTTCTATAGATTTTGTTACTCTAATGTATGGTAGCCTTGTCATTATGGAAGGTAGTTCATTGTTGTCATTTTGTTACTCCAATGGATGGTAGCCTTGTCATTATGGAAGGTAGTTCGTTGTTGATATTTTGTTATTCTAATGGATGGAATCCTTGTCATTACGGAAGGTAGTTCTTTGGTGAGATTTTGTTTCTCCAATGGATGGTAGCCTTGTCTTTATGGAAGGTAGTTCGTTGTTGAGATTTTGTTACTCAAATGGATGGTAGCCTTGTCATTATGGATGGTAGTTCATTGTTGAGATTTTGTTACTCTAATTGATGGTTTCATTGTCATTACGGAAGGTAGTATGTTGTTGAGATTTTGTTTCTCCAATGGATGGTAGCCTTGTCATTATGGAAGGTAGTTCGTTGTTTAGATTTTGTTACTCCAATGGTTGGTAGCCTTGTCATTATGGAAGGTAGTTCGTTGTTGAGATTTTGTTACTCCATTGGATGGTAGACTTGTCATTATGGAAAGTAGTTTGTTGTTGAGATTTTGTTACTCCAATGGATGGTAGCCTTGTCATTATGGAAGGTAGTTCATTGTTGAGATTTCGTTACTCTAATTGATGGTATCATTGTCATTACAGAAGGTAGTTCGTTGTTAAGATTTTGTTTCTCCACTGGATGGTAGCCTTGTCATTATGGAAGGTAGTTCTTTGTTGAAATTTTGTTACTCAAATGGATGGTAGCCTTGTCATTATGGAAGGTAGTTCATTGTTGAGATTTTGTTACTCTAATGGATGATAGACTTGTCATTATGGATGGTAGTTCGTTGTAGAGATTTTGTTACTACATTGGATGGTACCCTTTTCATTACCGAAAGTAGTTCGTTGTTGAGATTTTGTTATTATAATGGATGGTATCCTTGTCATTATGGAAGGTAGTTCATTGTTGACATTTTGTTAATCCACTGGATGTAGCCTTGTCATTATGGAAGGTAGTTCGATATTGATAATATTTTACTCTAATGGATGGAATCCTTTTCATTACGGAAGGTACTTCTTTGTTGAGATTTTGTTTCTCCAATGGATGGTAGCCTTGTCATTATGGATGGTAGTTCGTTGTAGAGATTTTGTTACTACATTGGATGGTACCCTTTTCATTACCGAAAGTAGCTCGTTGTTGATATTTTGTTATTCTAATGGATGGTATCCTTGTCATTATGGAAGGTAGTTCATTGTTGACATTTTGTTACTCCAATGGAGGTAGCCTTGTCATTATGGAAGGTAGTTCGATATTAATAATATTTTACTCTAATGGATGGAATCCTTTTCATTACGGAAGGTACTTCTTTGCTGAGATTTTGTTTCTTCAATGGATGGTAGCCTTGTCATTATGGAAGGTAGTTCATTGTTAAGATTTTGTTACTCAAATGGATGGTTGCCTTGTCATTATAGAAGGTAGTTCGTTGTTAAGATTTTGTTACTCCACTGGATGGTTGCCTTGTCATTATAGAAGGTAGTTTGTTGTTGAGATTTTGATACTCCAATGGATGGTAGCCTTGTAATTATTGAAGGTAGTTTGTTGTTGAGATTTTGTTACTCCAATGGATGGTAGCCTTGTCATTATGGAGAATAGTTCGTTGTTGAGCTTTTGTTACTCCAATGGATGGTAGCCTTGTCTTTATGAAAGGTAGTTCGTTGTTGAGATTTTGTTACTATAATGGATGTTATCCTTGTCATTACTGAAAGTAATTCGTTGTTGAGATTTTGTTACTCTAATGGATGGTATCCTTGTCATTATGGAAGGTAGTTCATTGTTGTCATTTTGTTACTTCAATGGATGGTAGCCTTATCATTATGGAAGGTAGTTTGTTGTTGACATTTTGTTACTCTAATGGATGGATTCCTTGTCATTACAGAAGATAGTTTTTTGTTGAGATTTTGTTTCTCCAATGGATGGTAGCCTTGTCATTATGGAAGGTAGTTCTTTGTTGAGATTTTGTTACTTAAATGGATGGTAGCCTTGTCATTATGGAAGGTAGTTCATTGTTGAGATTTTGTTACTCTAATTGATGGTATCCTTGTCATTACGGAAGGTAGTTCATTGTTGAGATTTTGTTTCTCCAATGGATGGTAGACTTGTCAATATGGAAGGTAGTTCTTTGTTGAGATTTTATTATTCCAATGATTGGTATCCTTGTCATTATGGAAGGTAGTTCGTTGTTGAGATTTTGTTACTCCAATGGATGGTATACTTGTCATTATGGAAGGTAGTTCATTGTTGAGATTTTTATTCTCCAATGGATGGTAGCCTTGTCATTAAGGAAGGTAGTTCGTTGTTGATATTATGTTACTCCAATGGATGGTAGACTTGTCATTATGGAAGGTAGTTCGTTGTTGAGATTTTGTTACTCCAATGGATGGTAGACTTGTCATTATGGAAGGTAGTTCATTGTTGAGATTTTGTTACTCCAATGGATGGTAGCCTTGTCATTATAGAAGGTAGTTCGTTGTTGAGATTTTGTTACTCTAATGGATGGTAGCCTTGTAATTATGGAAGGTAGTTTATTGTTGAGATTTTGTTATTCCAATGGATGGTAGCCTTGTCATTATGGAGAATAGTTCGTTGTTGAGCTTTTGTTACTCCAATGGATGGTAGCCTTGTTATTATGGAAGGTAGTTCATTGTTAAGATTTTGTTACTGCAATGGATGGTAGCCTTGTCATTATGCATGGTAGTTCGTTGGTTATATTTTGTTACTTTAATGGATGGTAGCCTTGTCTTTATGAAAGGTAGTTTATTGTTGAGATTTTGTTACTCTAATGGATGTTATCATTGTCTTTACTGAAAGTAGTTCGTTGTATAGATTTTGTTACTCTAATGGATGGTAGCCTTGTCATTATGGAAGGTAGTTCATTGTTGAGATTTTGTTACTCCAATGGATGTGCTCCTTGTCATTATGGATGGTAGTTCGTTGTTGAGATTTTGTTACTACATTGGATGGTACCCTTTTAATTACCGGAAGTAGTTCGTTGCTGAGATTTTGTTACTCTAATGGATGGTAGCCTTGTTATTATGGAAGGTAGTTCATTGTTGACATTTTGTTACTTCAATGGATGTAGCCTTGTCATTATGGAAGGTAGTTCGATATTGATAATATTTTACTCTAATGGATGGAATCCTTTTCATTACGGAAGGTAGTTCTTTGTTGAGATTTTGTTTCTCCAATGGTTGTTAGCCTTGTGATTATGGAAGGTAGTTTGTTGTTGAGATTTTGTTACTCAAATGGATGGTAACCTTGTCATTATAAAAGGTAGTTCGTTGTTGAGCTTTTGTTACTCCAATGGATGGTAGCCTTGTAATTATGGAAGGTGGTTTATTGTTGAGATTTTGTTACTCCAATGGATGGTAGCCTTGTCATTATTGAGAATAGTTTGTTGTTGAGATTTTGTTACTCCAATGGATGGTAGCCTTGTTATTATG
Source organism: Vicia faba (assembly GCA_948472305.1). NCBI lineage: Eukaryota > Viridiplantae > Streptophyta > Magnoliopsida > Fabales > Fabaceae > Vicia > Vicia faba. Next base: position 562,985,997 of record OX451739.1, read on the forward strand.
CAAGGTAGTTTATTGTTGATATTTTGTTACTTTAATGGATGGTAGCCTTGTCTTTATTAAAGGTAGTTTGTTGTTGAGATTTTGTTAGTATAATGGATGTTATCCTTGTCATTACTGAAAGTAGTTCATTGTTGAGATATTGTTACTCTAATGGACGGTAGCCTTGTCATTATGGAAGGTAGTTCATTGTTGTCATTTTGTTACTCCAATGGATGGTAGCCTTGTCATTTTGGAAGGTAGTTCGTCATTGATATTTTGTTACTCTAATGAATGGAATCCTTTTAATTATTGAAGGTAGTTCTTTGTTGATATTTTGTTTCTCCAATGGATGGTAGCCTTGTCATTATGGAAGGTAGTTCGTTGTTAAAATTTTGTTACTCAAATGGATGGTAGCCTTGTCATTACGGAAGGTAGTTCGTTGTTGAGAATTTGTTTCTCCAATGGATGGTAGCCTTGTCATTATGGAAGGTAGTTTGTTGTTGAGATTTTGTTACTCTAATTGATGGTATCATTGTCATTACGGAAGGTAGTTTGTTATTGAGATTTTGTTTCTCCACTGGATGGTAGCCTTGTCATTATGGTAGGTAGTTCGTTGTTGAGATTTTGTTACTCAAATGGATGGTTGCCTTGTCATTATAGAAGGTAGTTCGTTGTTAAGACTTTGTTACTCCAATGGATGGTTGCCTTGTCATTATAGAAGGTAGTTTGTTGTTGAGATTTTTATACTCCAATGGATGGTAGCCTTGTAATTATTGAAGGTAGTTTATTGTTGAGATTTTGTTACTCCAATGGATGGTAGCCTTGTCATTATGGAGAATAGTTCGTTGTTGAGCTTTTGTTTCTCCAATGGATAGTATCCTTGTTATTATGGAAGGAAGTTCATTGTTGAGATTTTGTTACTCCAATAGATAGCAGCCTTGTCATTATGCAAGGTAGTTCATTGTTGATATTTTGTTACTTTAATGGATGGTAGCCTTGTCTTTATGAAAGGTAGTTCGTTGTTGAGATTTTGTTACTATAATGGATGTTATCCTTGTCATTACTGAAAGTAGTTCGTTGTTGAGATTTTGTTACTCTAATGGATGGTATCATTGTCATTATGGAAGGTAGTTCATTATTGTCATTTTGTTACTCCAATGGATGGTAGCCTTGTCATTTTTGAAGGTAGTTCGTTATTTATATTTTGTTACTCTAATGGATGGTAGCCTTGTCATTATGGAAGGTAGTTCGTTGTTGAGATTTTGTTACTCAAATGGATGGTAGCCTTGTCATTATGGAAGGTAGTTCGTTGTTGAGATTTTGTTACTCAAATGGATGGTAGCCTTGTCATTATGGACGGTAGTTCATTATTGAGATTTTGTTACTCTAATTGATGGTTTCCTTGTCATTACGGAAGGTAGTTCGTTGTTGAGAATTTGTTTCTCCATTGGATGGTACACTTGTCATTATGGAAGGTAGTTTGTTGTTGAGATTTTGTTACTCTAATTGATGGTATCATTGTCATTACGGAAGGTAGTTCGTTGTTGAGATTTTGTTTCTCCACTGGATGGTAGCCTTGTCATTATGGAATGTAGTTCGTTGTTGAGATTTTGTTAATCAAATGGATGGTAGCCTTGTCATTATGGAAGGTAGTTCAATGTTGAGATTTTGTTACTCCAATGGATGGTAGACTTGTCATTATGGAAGGTAGTTCGTTGTTGAGATTTTGTTACTCCAATGGATGGTAGCCTTGTCATTATGCATGGTAGTTCGTTGTAGAGATTTTGGTACTACATTGGATTGTACCCTTTTCATTACCGAAAGTTGTTTGTTGTTGAGATTTTGTTATTCTAATGGATTGTATCCTTGTCATTATGGAAGGTAGTTCATTGTTGACATTTTGTTACTCCAATGGATGTAGCCTTGTCATTATGGAAGGTAGTTCGATATTGATAATATTTTACTCTACTGGATGGAATCCTTTTCATTACGGAAGGTACTTCTTTGTTGAGATTTTCTTTCTCCAATGGATGGTAGCCTTGTCATTATGGAAGGTAGTTTGTTGTTGATATTTTGTTACTCAAATGGATGGTTGCCTTGTCATTATAGAAGGTAGTTCGTTGTTAAGACTTTGTTACTCCAATGGATGGTTGCCTTGTCATTATAGAAGGTAGTTTGTTGTTGAGATTTTGATAATCCAATGGATGGTAGCCTTGTAATTATTGAAGGTAGTTTATTGTTGAGATTTTGTTACTCTAATGGATGGTAGCCTTGTCATTATGGAGAATAGTTTGTTGTTGAGCTTTTGTTACTCCAATGGATGGTATCCTTGTTATTATGGAAGGAAGTTCATTGTTGAGATTTTGTTACTCCAATAGATGGCAGCCTTGTCATTATGCAAGGTAGTTCATTGTTGATATTTTGTTACTTTAATGGATGGTAGCCTTGTCTTTATGAAAGGTAGTTCGTTGTTGAGATTTTGTTACTATAATGGATGTTATCCTTGTCATTACTGAAAGTAGTTTGTTGTTCAGATTTTGTTACTCTAATGGATGGTATCCTTGTCATTATGGAAGCTAGTTCATTATTGTCATTTTGTTACTCCAATGGATGGTAGCCTTGTCATTTTGGAAGGTAGTTCGTTATTTATATTTTGTTACTCTAATGGATGTAATCCTTATAATTATGGAAGGTAGTTCTATGTTGAGATTTTGTTTCTCCAATGGATGGTAGCCTTGTCATTATGGAAGGTAGTTCGTTGTTGAGATTTTGTTACGCAAATGGATGGTAGCCTTGTCATTATGGAAGGTAGTTCATTGTTGAGATTTTGTTACTCTAATTGATGGTTTCCTTGTCATTACGGAAGGTAGTTCGTTGTTGAGAATTTGTTTCTCCAATGGATGGTAGCCTTGTCATTATGGAAGGTAGTTTGTTGTTGAGATTTTGTTACTCTAATTGATGGTATCATTGTCATTACGGAAGGTAGTTCGTTGTTGAGATTTTGTTTCTCCACTTGATGGTAGCCTTGTCATTATGGAAGGTAGTTCGTTGTTGAGATTTTGTTAATCAAATGGATGGTAGCCTTGTCATTATGGAAGGTAGTTCAATGTTGAGATTTTGTTACTCCAATGGATGGTAGACTTGTCATTATGGAAGGTAGTTCGTTGTTGAGATTTTGTTACTCCAATGGATGGTAGCCTTGTCATTATGGATGGTAGTTCGTTGTAGAGATTTTGTTACTACATTGGATGGTACCCTTTTCATTACTGAAAGTTGTTCGTTGTTGAGATTTTGCTATTCTAACGGATGGTATCCTTGTCATTATGGAAGGTAGTTCATTGTTGACATTTTGTTACTCCAATGGGTGTAGCCTTATCATTATGGAAGGTAGTTCGATATTGAATATTTTACTCTAATGGATGGAATCCTTTTCATTACGGAAGGTACTTCTTTGTTGAGATTTTCTTTCTCCAATGGATGGTAGCCTTGTCATTATGGAAGGTAGTTCATTGTTGAGATTTTGTTACTCAAATGGATGGTTGCCTTGTCATTATAGAAGGTAGTTCGTTGTTAAGATGTTGTTACTCCAATGGATGGTTGCCTTGTCATTATAGAAGGTAGTTTGTTGTTGAGATTTTTATACTTCAATGGATGGTAGCCTTGTAATTATTGAAGGTAGTTTATTGTTGAGATTTTGTTACTCCAATGGATGGTAGCCTTGTCATTATGGAGAATAGTTCGTTGTTGAGCTTTTGTTACTCCAATGGATGATAGCCTTGTTATTATGGAAGGAAGTTCATTGTTGAGATTTTGTTACTCCAATAGATGGCAGCCTTGTCATTTTGCAAGGTAGTTCGTTGTTGATATTTTGTTACTTTAATGGATGGTAGCCTTGTCTTTATAAAAGTTAGTTCATTGTTGAGATTTTGTTACTATAATGGATGTTATCCTTGTCATTACTGAAATTAGTTCGTTGTTGAGATTTTATTACTCTAATGGATGGTATCCTTGTCATTATGGAAGGTAGTTCATTGTTGTCATTTTGTTACTTCAATGGATGGTAGCCTTGTCATTATGGAAGGTAGTTTGTTGTTGACATTTTGTTACTCTAATGGATGGAATCCTTGTCATTACGGAAGATAGTTTTTTGTTGAGATTTTGTTTCTCCAATGGATGGTAGCCTTGTCATTATGGAAGGTAGTTCTTTGTTGAGATTTTGTTACTTAAATGGATGGTAGCCTTGTCATTATGGAAGGTAGTTCATTGTGGAGATTTTGTTACTCTAATTGATGGTATCCTTGTCATTACGGAAGGTAGTTCATTGTTGAGATTTTGTTTCTCCAATGGATGGTAGCCTTGTCATTATGGAAGGTAGTTCGTTCTTGAGATTTTGTTACTCCAATGATTGGTAGCCTTGTCATTATGGAAGGTAGTTCGTTGTTGAGATTTTGTTACTCCAATGGATGGTATACTTGTCATTATGGAAGGTAGTTCATTGTTGAGATTTTGTTACTCCAATGGATGGTAGCCTTGTCATTATAGAAGGTAGTTCGTTGTTGAGATTTTGTTACTCTAATGGATGGTAGCCTTGTTATTATGGAAGGTAGTTCATTGTTGACATTTCGTTACTTCAATGGATGTAGCCTTGTCATTATGGAAGGTAGTTCGATATTGATAATATTTTACTCTAATGGATGGAATCCTTTTCATTACGGAAGGTAGTTCTTTGTTGAGATTTTGTTTCTCCAATGGATGGTAGCCTTGTCATTATGGAAGGTAGTTTGTTGTTGAGATTTTGTTACTCAAATGGATGGTAGCCTTGTCATTATAAAAGGTAGTTCGTTGTTGAGATTTTGTTACTCCAATGGATGGTAGCCTTGTCATTATGGAAGGTAGTTTATTGTTGAGATTTTGTTACTCCAATGGATGGTAGCCTTGTCATTATGGAGAATATTTCATTGTTGAGATTTTGTTACTCAAATGGATGGTAGCCTTGTTATTATGTAAGGTAGTTCATTGTTGAGATTTTGTTACTCCAATAGATGGCAGCCTTGTCATTATGCAAGGTAGTTCATTGTTGATATTTTGTTACTTTAATGGATGGTAGCCTTGTCTTTATTAAAGGTAGTTCATTGTTGAGATTTTGTTAGTATAATGGATGTTATCCTTGTCATTACTGAAAGTAGTTCGTTGTTGAGATTTTGTTACTCTAATGGATGGTAGCCTTGTCATTATGGAAGGTAGTTCATTGTTGTCATTTTGTTACTCCAATGGATGGTAGCCTTGTCATTTTGGAAGGTAGTTCGTTGTTGATATTTTGTTACTCTAACGGATGGAATCCTTGTAATTATGGAAGGTAGTTCTTTGTTGAGATTTTGTTTCTCCAATGGATGGTAGCCTTGTCATTATGGAAGGTAGTTCGTTGTTGAGATTTTGTTACTCAAATGGATGGTAGCCTTGTCATTATGGAAGGTAGTTCATTGTTGAGATTTTGTTACTCTAATTGATGGTTTCCTTGTCATTACGGAAGGTAGTTCATTGTTGAGAATTTGTTTCTCCAATGGATGGTAGCCTTGTCATTATGGAAGGTAGTTTGTTGTTGAGATTTTTTTACTCCAATGGTTGGTAGCCTTATCATTATGGAAGGTAGTTCGTTGTTGAGATTTTGTTACTCCATTGGATGGTAGACTTGTCATTATGGAAGGTAGTTTGTTGTTGAGATTTCGTTAATTCAATGGATGGTAGCCTTGTCATTATGGAAGGTAGTTCATTGTTGAGATTTTGTTACTCTAATTGATGGTATCATTGTTATTACGGAAGGTAGTTCGTTGTTGAGATTTTGTTTCTCAACTGGATGGTAGCCTTGTCATTATGGAAGGTAGTTCATTGTTTAGATTTTGTTACTCAAATGGATTGTAGCCTTGTCATTATGGAAGGTAGTTCATTGTTGAGATTTTGTTACTCCAATGGATGGTAGACTTGTCATTATGGAAGGTAGTTCGTTGTTGAGATTTTGTTACTCCAATGGATGGTAGCCTTGTCATTATGGATGGTAGTTTGTTGTAGAGATTTTGTGACTACACTGGATGGTACCCTTTTCATAACCGAAAGTAGTTCGTTGTTGAGATTTTGTTATTCTAATGGATGGTATCCTTGTCATTTTGGAAGGTAGTTCATTGTTGATATTTTGTTACTCCAATGGATGTAGCCTTGTCATTATGGAAGGTAGTTCGATATTGATAATATTTTACTCTAATGGATGGAATCCTTTTCATTATAGAAGGTACTTCTTTGTTGAGATTTTGTTTCTCAAATGGATGGTAGCCTTGTCATTATGGATGGTAGTTTGTTGTAGAGATTTTGTTACTACATTGGATGGTACCCTTTTCATTACCGAAAGTATCTCGTTATTGAGATTTTGTTATTCTAATGGATGGTATCCTTGTCATTATGGAAGGTAGGTCCTTGTTGACATTTTCATACTCCAATGGATGTGGCCTTGTCATTATGGAAGGTAGTTCGATATTGATAAGATTTTACTCTAATGGATGGAATCCTTTTCATTACGTAAGGTACTTCTTTGTTGAGATTTTGTTTCTCCAATGGATGGTAGCCTTGTCATTATGGAAGGTAGTTCGTTGTTGAGATTTTATTACTCAAATGGATGGTTGCCTTGTCATTATAGAAGGTAGTTCGTTGTTAAGATTTTGTTACTCCAATGGATGGTTGCCTTGTCATTATAGAAGGTAGTTTGTTGTTGAGATTTTGATACTCCAATGGATGGTAGCCTTGTAATTATTGAGGGTAGTTTATTTTTGAGATTTTGTTACTCCAATGGATGGTAGCCTTGTCATTATGGAGAATATTTCATTGTTGAGATTTTGTTACTCCAATGGATGGTAGCCTTGTTATTATGTAAGGTAGTTCATTGTTGAGATTTTGTTACTCCAATAGATCGCAGCCTTGTCATTATGCAAGGTAGTTCATTGTTGATATTTTGTTACTTTAATGGATGGTAGCCTTGTCTTTATTAAAGGTAGTTCATTGTTGAGATTTTGTTAGTATAATGGATGTTATCCTTGTCATTACTGAAAGTAGTTCGTTGTTGAGATTTTGTTACTCTAATGGATGGTAGCCTTGTCATTATGGAAGGTAGTTCATTGATGTCATTTTGTTACTCCAATGGATGGTAGCCTTGTCATTTTGGAAGGTAGTTCGTTGTTGATATTTTGTTACTCTAATGGATGGAATCCTTGTAATTATGGAAGGTAGTTCTTTGTTGAGATTTTGTTTCTCCAATGGATGGTAGCCTTGTCATTATGGAAGGTAGTTCGTTGTTGAGATTTTGTTACTCAAATGGATGGTAGCCTTGTCATTATGGAAGGTAGTTCATTGTTGAGAATTTGTTTCTCCAATGGATGGTAGCCTTGTCATTATGGAAGGTAGTTCGTTGTTGAGATTTTGTTACTCCATTGGATGGTAGACTTGTCATTATGGAAGGTAGTTTGTTGTTGAGATTTCGTTAATTCAATGGATGGTAGCCTTGTCATTATGGAAGGTAGTTCATTGTTGAGATTTTGTTACTCTAATTGATGGTATCATTGTTATTACGGAAGGTAGTTCGTTGTTGAGATTTTTTTTCTCCACTGGATGGTAGCCTTGTCATTATGGAAGGTAGTTCATTGTTGAGATTTTGTTACTCCAATGAATGGTAGACTTGTCATTATGGAAGGTAGTTCGTTGTTGAGATTTTGTTACTCCAATGGATGGTAGCCTTGTCATTATGGATGGTAGTTTGTTGTAGAGATTTTGTGACTACACTGGATGGTACCCTTTTCATAACCGAAAGTAGTTCGTTGTTGAGATTTTGTTATTCTAATGGATGGTATCCTTGTAATTTTGGAAGGTAGTTCATTGTTGATATTTTGTTACTCCAATGGATGTAGCCTTGTCCTTATGGAAGGTAGTTCGATATTGATAATATTTTACTCTAATGGATGGAATCCTTTTCATTATAGAAGGTACTTCTTTGTTGAGATTTTGTTTCTCCAATGGATGGTAGCCTTGTCATTATGGATGGTAGTTTGTTGTAGAGATTTTGTTACTACATTGGATGGTACCCTTTTCATTACCGAAAGTAGCTCGTTATTGAGATTTTGTTATTCTAATGGATGGTATCCTTGTCATTATGGAAGGTAGTTCATTGTTGCCATTTTCATACTCCAATGGATGTGGCCTTGTCATTATGGAAGGTAGTTCGATATTGATAAGATTTTATTCTAATGGATGGAATCCTTTTCATTACGTAAGGTACTTCTTTGTTGAGATTTTGTTTCTCCAATGGATGGTAGCCTTGTCATTATGGAAGGTAGTTCGTTTTTGAGATTTTGTTACTCAAATGGATGGTTGCCTTGTCATTATAGAAGGTAGTTCGTTGTTAAGATTTTGTTACTCCAATGGATGGTTGCCTTGTCATTATAGAAGGTAGTTTGTTGTTGAGATTTTGATACTCCAATGGATGGTAGCCTTGTAATTATTGAGGGTAGTTTATTTTTGAGATTTTGTTACTCCAATGGATGGTAGCCTTGTCATTATGGAGAATAGTTTGTTGTTGAGCTTTTGTTACTCCAATGGATGGTAGCCTTGTTATTATGGAAGGAAGTTCATTGTTGAGATTTTGTTACTCCAATAGATGGCAGCCTTGTCATTATGCAAGGTAGTTCATTGTTGATATTTTCTTACTTTAATGGATGGTAGCCTTGTTTTTATGAAAAGTAGTTCGTTGTTGAGATTTTGTTACTATAATGGATGTTATCCTTGTCATTACTGAAAGTAGTTCGTTGTTGTGATTTTGTTACTTTAGTGGATGGTATCCTTGTCATTATGGAAGGTAGTTCGTTGTTGTCATTTTGTTACTTCAATGAATGGTAGCCTTGTCATTATGGAAGGTAGTTTGTTGTTGACATTTTGTTACTCTAATGGATGGAATCCTTGTCATTACGGAAGATAGTTTTTTGTTTAGATTTTGTTTCTCCAATGGATGGTAGCCTTGTCATTATGGAAGGTAGTTCTTTGTTGAGATTTTGTTACTTAAATGGATGGTAGCCTTGACATTATGGAAGGTAGTTCATTGTTGAGAATTTGTTTCTCCAATGGATGGTAGCCTTGTCATTATGGAAGGTAGTTCGTTGTTGAGATTTTGTTACTCCAATGGATGGTAGCCTTGTCATTATGGATGGTAGTTTGTTGTAGAGATTTTGTGACTACACTGGATGGTACCCTTTTCATAACCGAAAGTAGTTCGTTGTTGAGATTTTGTTATTCTAATGGATGGTATCCTTGTAATTTTGGAAGGTAGTTCATTGTTGATATTTTGTTACTCCAATGGATGTAGCCTTGTCATTATGGAAGGTAGTTCGATATTGATAATATTTTACTCTAATGGATGGAATCCTTTTCATTATAGAAGGTACTTCTTTGTTGAGATTTTGTTTCTCCAATGGATGGTAGCCTTGTCATTATGGATGGTAGTTTGTTGTAGAGATTTTGTTACTACATTGGATGGTACCCTTTTCATTACCGAAAGTAGCTCGTTATTGAGATTTTGTTATTCTAATGGATGGTATCCTTGTCATTATGGAAGGTAGTTCATTGTTGCCATTTTCATACTCCAATGGATGTGGCCTTGTCATTATGGAAGGTAGTTCGATATTGATAAGATTTTACTCTAATGGATGGAATCCTTTTCATTACGTAAGGTACTTCTTTGTTGAGATTTTGTTTCTCCAATGGATGGTAGCCTTGTCATTATGGAAGGTAGTTCGTTGTTGAGATTTTGTTACTCAAATGGATGGTTGCCTTGTCATTATAGAAGGTAGTTCGTTGTTAAGATTTTGTTACTCCAATGGATGGTTGCCTTGTCATTATAGAAGGTAGTTTGTTGTTGAGATTTTGATACTCCAATGGATGGTAGCCTTGTAATTATTGAGGGTAGTTTATTTTTGAGATTTTGTTACTCCAATGGATGGTAGCCTTGTCATTATGGAGAATAGTTTGTTGTTGAGCTTTTGTTACTCCAATGGATGGTAGCCTTGTTATTATGGAAGGAAGTTCATTGTTGAGATTTTGTTACTCCAATAGATGGCAGCCTTGTCATTATGCAAGGTAGTTCATTGTTGATATTTTCTTACTTTAATGGATGGTAGCCTTGTTTTTATGAAAAGTAGTTCGTTGTTGAGATTTTGTTACTATAATGGATGCTATCCTTGCCATTACTGAAAGTAGTTCGTTGTTGAGATTTTGTTACTTTAGTGGATGGAATCCTTGTAATTATGGAAGGTAGTTCTTTGTTGAGATTTTGTTTCTCCAATGGATGGTAGCCTTGTCATTATGGAAGGTAGTTCGTTGTTGAGATTTTGTTACTCAAATGGATGGTAGCCTTGTCATTATGGAAGGTAGTTCATTGTTGAGAATTTGTTTCTCCAATGGATGGTAGCCTTGTCATTATGGAAGGTAGTTCGTTGTTGAGATTTTGTTACTCCATTGGATGGTAGACTTGTCATTATGGAAGGTAGTTTGTTGTTGAGATTTCGTTAATTCAATGGATGGTAGCCTTGTCATTATGGAAGGTAGTTCATTGTTGAGATTTTGTTACTCTAATTGATGGTATCATTGTTATTACGGAAGGTAGTTCGTTGTTGAGATTTTTTTTCTCCACTGGATGGTAGCCTTGTCATTATGGAAGGTAGTTCATTGTTGAGATTTTGTTACTCCAATGAATGGTAGACTTGTCATTATGGAAGGTAGTTCGTTGTTGAGATTTTGTTACTCCAATGGATGGTAGCCTTGTCATTATGGATGGTAGTTTGTTGTAGAGATTTTGTGACTACACTGGATGGTACCCTTTTCATAACCGAAAGTAGTTCGTTGTTGAGATTTTGTTATTCTAATGGATGGTATCCTTGTAATTTTGGAAGGTAGTTCATTGTTGATATTTTGTTACTCCAATGGATGTAGCCTTGTCCTTATGGAAGGTAGTTCGATATTGATAATATTTTACTCTAATGGATGGAATCCTTTTCATTATAGAAGGTACTTCTATGTTGAGATTTTGTTTCTCCAATGGATGGTAGCCTTGTCATTATGGATGGTAGTTTGTTGTAGAGATTTTGTTACTACATTGGATGGTACCCTTTTCATTACCGAAAGTAGCTCGTTATTGAGATTTTGTTATTCTAATGGATGGTATCCTTGTCATTATGGAAGGTAGTTCATTGTTGCCATTTTCATACTCCAATGGATGTGGCCTTGTCATTATGGAAGGTAGTTCGATATTGATAAGATTTTATTCTAATGGATGGAATCCTTTTCATTACGTAAGGTACTTCTTTGTTGAGATTTTGTTTCTCCAATGGATGGTAGCCTTGTCATTATGGAAGGTAGTTCGTTTTTGAGATTTTGTTACTCAAATGGATGGTTGCCTTGTCATTATAGAAGGTAGTTCGTTGTTAAGATTTTGTTACTCCAATGGATGGTTGCCTTGTCATTATAGAAGGTAGTTTGTTGTTGAGATTTTGATACTCCAATGGATGGTAGCCTTGTAATTATTGAGGGTAGTTTATTTTTGAGATTTTGTTACTCCAATGGATGGTAGCCTTGTCATTATGGAGAATAGTTTGTTGTTGAGCTTTTGTTACTCCAATGGATGGTAGCCTTGTTATTATGGAAGGAAGTTCATTGTTGAGATTTTGTTACTCCAATAGATGGCAGCCTTGTCATTATGCAAGGTAGTTCATTGTTGATATTTTCTTACTTTAATGGATGGTAGCCTTGTTTTTATGAAAAGTAGTTCGTTGTTGAGATTTTGTTACTATAATGGATGTTATCCTTGTCATTACTGAAAGTAGTTCGTTGTTGAGATTTTGTTACTTTAGTGGATGGTATCCTTGTCATTATGGAAGGTAGTTCGTTGTTGTCATTTTGTTACTTCAATGAATGGTAGCCTTGTCATTATGGAAGGTAGTTTGTTGTTGACATTTTGTTACTCTAATGGATGGAATCCTTGTCATTACGGAAGATAGTTTTTTGTTTAGATTTTGTTTCTCCAATGGATGGTAGCCTTGTCATTATGGAAGGTAGTTCTTTGTTGAGATTTTGTTACTTAAATGGATGGTAGCCTTGACATTATGGAAGGTAGTTCATTGTTGAGAATTTGTTTCTCCAATGGATGGTAGCCTTGTCATTATGGAAGGTAGTTCGTTGTTGAGATTTTGTTACTCCAATGGATGGTAGCCTTGTCATTATGGATGGTAGTTTGTTGTAGAGATTTTGTGACTACACTGGATGGTACCCTTTTCATAACCGAAAGTAGTTCGTTGTTGAGATTTTGTTATTCTAATGGATGGTATCCTTGTAATTTTGGAAGGTAGTTCATTGTTGATATTTTGTTACTCCAATGGATGTAGCCTTGTCATTATGGAAGGTAGTTCGATATTGATAATATTTTACTCTAATGGATGGAATCCTTTTCATTATAGAAGGTACTTCTTTGTTGAGATTTTGTTTCTCCAATGGATGGTAGCCTTGTCATTATGGATGGTAGTTTGTTGTAGAGATTTTGTTACTACATTGGATGGTACCCTTTTCATTACCGAAAGTAGCTCGTTATTGAGATTTTGTTATTCTAATGGATGGTATCCTTGTCATTATGGAAGGTAGTTCATTGTTGCCATTTTCATACTCCAATGGATGTGGCCTTGTCATTATGGAAGGTAGTTCGATATTGATAAGATTTTACTCTAATGGATGGAATCCTTTTCATTACGTAAGGTACTTCTTTGTTGAGATTTTGTTTCTCCAATGGATGGTAGCCTTGTCATTATGGAAGGTAGTTCGTTGTTGAGATTTTGTTACTCAAATGGATGGTTGCCTTGTCATTATAGAAGGTAGTTCGTTGTTAAGATTTTGTTACTCCAATGGATGGTTGCCTTGTCATTATAGAAGGTAGTTTGTTGTTGAGATTTTGATACTCCAATGGATGGTAGCCTTGTAATTATTGAGGGTAGTTTATTTTTGAGATTTTGTTACTCCAATGGATGGTAGCCTTGTCATTATGGAGAATAGTTTGTTGTTGAGCTTTTGTTACTCCAATGGATGGTAGCCTTGTTATTATGGAAGGAAGTTCATTGTTGAGATTTTGTTACTCCAATAGATGGAAGCCTTGTCATTATGCAAGGTAGTTCATTGTTGATATTTTCTTACTTTAATGGATGGTAGCCTTGTTTTTATGAAAAGTAGTTCGTTGTTGAGATTTTGTTACTATAATGGATGCTATCCTTGCCATTACTGAAAGTAGTTCGTTGTTGAGATTTTGTTACTTTAGTGGATGGTATCCTTGTCATTATGGAAGGTAGTTCATTGTTGTCATTTTGTTACTTCAATGAATGGTAGCCTTGTCATTATGGAAGGTAGTTTGTTGTTGACATTTTGTTACTCTAATGGATGGAATCCTTGTCATTAGGGAAGATAGTTTTTTGTTTAGATTTTGTTTCTCCAATGGATGGTAGCCTTGTCATTATGGAAGGTAGTTCTTTGTTGAGATTTTGTTACTTAAATGGATGGTAGCCTTGACATTATGGAAGGTAGTTCATTGTTGAGAATTTGTTTCTCCAATGGATGGTAGCCTTGTCATTATGGAAGGTAGTTCGTTTTTGAGATTTTGTTACTCCAATGGATGGTAGCCTTGTCATTATGGATGGTAGTTTGTTGTAGAGATTTTGTTACTACATTGGATGGTACCCTTTTCATTACCGAAAGTAGCTCGTTATTGAGATTTTGTTATTCTAATGGATGGTATCCTTGTCATTATGGAAGGTAGTTCATTGTTGCCATTTTCATACTCCAATGGATGTGGCCTTGTCATTATGGAAGGTAGTTCGATATTGATAAGATTTTACTCTAATGGATGGAATCCTTTTCATTACGTAAGGTACTTCTTTGTTGAGATTTTGTTTCTCCAATGGATGGTATCCTTGTCATTATGGAAGGTAGTTCGTTGTTGAGATTTTGTTACTCAAATGGATGGTTGCCTTGTCATTATAGAAGGTAGTTCGTTGTTAAGATTTTGTTACTCCAATGGATGGTTGCCTTGTCATTATAGAAGGTAGTTTGTTGTTGAGATTTTGATACTCCAATGGATGGTAGCCTTGTAATTATTGAGGGTAGTTTATTTTTGAGATTTTGTTACTGCAATGGATGGTAGCCTTGTCATTATGGAGAATAGTTTGTTGTTGAGCTTTTGTTACTCCAATGGATGGTAGCCTTGTTATTATGGAAGGAAGTTCATTGTTGAGATTTTGTTACTCCAATAGATGGCAGCCTTGTCATTATGCAAGGTAGTTCATTGTTGATATTTTCTTACTTTAATGGATGGTAGCCTTGTTTTTATGAAAAGTAGTTCGTTGTTGAGATTTTGTTACTATAATGGATGTTATCCTTGTCATTACTGAAAGTAGTTCGTTGTTGAGATTTTGTTACTTTAGTGGATGGTATCCTTGTCATTATGGAAGGTAGTTCATTGTTGTCATTTTGTTACTTCAATGAATGGTAGCCTTGTCATTATGGAAGGTAGTTTGTTGTTGACATTTTGTTACTCTAATGGATGGAATCCTTGTCATTACGGAAGATAGTTTTTTGTTTAGATTTTGTTTCTCCAATGGATGGTAGCCTTGTCATTATGGAAGGTAGTTCTTTGTTGAGATTTTGTTACTTAAATGGATGGTAGCCTTGACATTATGGAAGGTAGTTCATTGTTGAGAATTTGTTTCTCCAATGGATGGTAGCCTTGTCATTATGGAAGGTAGTTCGTTGTTGAGATTTTGTTACTCCAATGGATGGTAGCCTTGTCATTATGGATGGTAGTTTGTTGTAGAGATTTTGTGACTACACTGGATGGTACCCTTTTCATAACCGAAAGTAGTTCGTTGTTGAGATTTTGTTATTCTAATGGATGGTATCCTTATAATTTTGGAAGGTAGTTCATTGTTGATATTTTGTTACTCCAATGGATGTAGCCTTGTCATTATGGAAGGTAGTTCGATATTGATAATATTTTACTCTAATGGATGGAATCCTTTTCATTATAGAAGGTACTTCTTTGTTGAGATTTTGTTTCTCCAATGGATGGTAGCCTTGTCATTATGGATGGTAGTTTGTTGTAGAGATTTTGTTACTACATTGGATGGTACCCTTTTCATTACCGAAAGTAGCTCGTTATTGAGATTTTGTTATTCTAATGGATGGTATCCTTGTCATTATGGAAGGTAGTTCATTGTTGCCATTTTCATACTCCAATGGATGTGGCCTTGTCATTATGGAAGGTAGTTCGATATTGATAAGATTTTACTCTAATGGATGGAATCCTTTTCATTACGTAAGGTACTTCTTTGTTGAGATTTTGTTTCTCCAATGGATGGTAGCCTTGTCATTATGGAAGGTAGTTCGTTGTTGAGATTTTGTTACTCAAATGGATGGTTGCCTTGTCATTATAGAAGGTAGTTCGTTGTTAAGATTTTGTTACTCCAATGGATGGTTGCCTTGTCATTATAGAAGGTAGTTTGTTGTTGAGATTTTGATACTCCAATGGATGGTAGCCTTGTAATTATTGAGGGTAGTTTATTTTTGAGATTTTGTTACTCCAATGGATGGTAGCCTTGTCATTATGGAGAATAGTTTGTTGTTGAGCTTTTGTTACTCCAATGGATGGTAGCCTTGTTATTATGGAAGGAAGTTCATTGTTGAGATTTTGTTACTCCAATAGATGGCAGCCTTGTCATTATGCAAGGTAGTTCATTGTTGATATTTTCTTACTTTAATGGATGGTAGCCTTGTTTTTATGAAAAGTAGTTCGTTGTTGAGATTTTGTTACTATAATGGATGTTATCCTTGTCATTACTAAAAGTAGTTCGTTGTTGAGATTTTGTTACTTTAGTGGATGGTATCCTTGTCATTATGGAAGGTAGTTCATTGTTGTCATTTTGTTACTTCAATGAATGGTAGCCTTGTCATTATGGAAGGTAGTTTGTTGTTGACATTTTGTTACTCTAATGGATGGAATCCTTGTCATTACGGAAGATAGTTTTTTGTTTAGATTTTGTTTCTCCAATGGATGGTAGCCTTGTCATTATGGAAGGTAGTTCTTTGTTGAGATTTTGTTACTTAAATGGATGGTAGCCTTGACATTATGGAAGGTAGTTCATTGTTGAGAATTTGTTTCTCCAATGGATGGTAGCCTTGTCATTATGGAAGGTAGTTCGTTGTTGAGATTTTGTTACTCCAATGGATGGTAGCCTTGTCATTATGGATGGTAGTTTGTTGTAGAGATTTTGTGACTACACTGGATGGTACCCTTTTCATAACCGAAAGTAGTTCGTTGTTGAGATTTTGTTATTCTAATGGATGGTATCCTTGTAATTTTGGAAGGTAGTTCATTGTTGATATTTTGTTACTCCAATGGATGTAGCCTTGTCATTATGGAAGGTAGTTCGATATTGATAATATTTTACTCTAATGGATGGAATCCTTTTCATTATAGAAGGTACTTCTTTGTTGAGATTTTGTTTCTCCAATGGATGGTAGCCTTGTCATTATGGATGGTAGTTTGTTGTAGAGATTTTGTTACTACATTGGATGGTACCCTTTTCATTACCGAAAGTAGCTCGTTATTGAGATTTTGTTATTCTAATGGATGGTATCCTTGTCATTATGGAAGGTAGTTCATTGTTGCCATTTTCATACTCCAATGGATGTGGCCTTGTCATTATGGAAGGTAGTTCGATATTGATAAGATTTTACTCTAATGGATGGAATCCTTTTCATTACGTAAGGTACTTCTTTGTTGAGATTTTGTTTCTCCAATGGATGGTAGCCTTGTCATTATGGAAGGTAGTTCGTTGTTGAGATTTTGTTACTCAAATGGATGGTTGCCTTGTCATTATAGAAGGTAGTTCGTTGTTAAGATTTTGTTACTCCAATGGATGGTTGCCTTGTCATTATAGAAGGTAGTTTGTTGTTGAGATTTTGATACTCCAATGGATGGTAGCCTTGTAATTATTGAGGGTAGTTTATTTTTGAGATTTTGTTACTCCAATGGATGGTAGCCTTGTCATTATGGAGAATAGTTTGTTGTTGAGCTTTTGTTACTCCAATGGATGGTAGCCTTGTTATTATGGAAGGAAGTTCATTGTTGAGATTTTGTTACTCCAATAGATGGCAGCCTTGTCATTATGCAAGGTAGCTCATTGTTGATATTTTCTTACTTTAATGGATGGTAGCCTTTTTTTTATGAAAAGTAGTTCGTTGTTGAGATTTTGTTACTATAATGGATGTTATCCTTGTCATTACTGAAAGTAGTTCGTTGTTGAGATTTTGTTACTTTAGTGGATGGTATCCTTGTCATTATGGAAGGTAGTTAATTGTTGTCATTTTGTTACTTCAATGAATGGTAGCCTTGTCATTATGGAAGGTAGTTTGTTGTTGACATTTTGTTACTCTAATGGATGGAATCCTTGTCATTACGGAAGATAGTTTTTTGTTTAGATTTTGTTTCTCCAATGGATGGTAGCCTTGTCATTATGGAAGGTAGTTCTTTGTTGAGATTTTGTTACTTAAATGGATGGTAGCCTTGACATTATGGAAGGTAGTTCATTGTTGAGAATTTGTTTCTCCAATGGATGGTAGCCTTGTCATTATGGAAGGTAGTTCGTTGTTGAGATTTTGTTACTCCAATGGATGGTAGCCTTGTCATTATGGATGGTAGTTCGTTGTTGAGATTTTGTTACTCCAATGATTGGTAGCCTTGTAATTATGGAAGGTAGTTCGTTGTTGAGATTTTGTTACTCCAATGGATGGTATACTTGTCATTATGGAAGGTAGTTCATTGTTGAGATTTTGATTCTCCAATGGATGGTAGCCTTGTCATTATGGAAGGTAGTTCGTTGTTGATATTTTGTTACTCCAATGGATGGTAGACTTGTCATTATGGAAGGTAGTTCGTTGTTGAGATTTTGTTACTCCAATGGATGGTAGACTTGTCATTATGGAAGGTAGTTCATTGTTGAGATTTTGTTACTCCAATGGATGGTAGCCTTGTCATTATAGAAGGTAGTTTGTTGTTGAGATTTTGTTACTCTAATGGATTTTAGCCTTGTAAATATGGAAGGTAGTTTATTGTTGAGATTTTGTTATTCCAATGGATGGTAGCCTTGTCATTATGGAGAATAGTTTGTTGTTAAGCTTTTGTTACTCCAATGGGTGGTAGCCTTGTTATTATGGAAGGTGGTTCATTGTTAAGATTTTGTTACTCCAATGGATGGTAGCCTTGTCATTTTGCAAGGTAGTTCGTTGGTTATATTTTGTTACTTTAATGGATGGTAGCCTTGTCTTTATGAAACGTAGTTTATTGTTGAGATTTTGTTACTCTAATGGATGTTATCATTGTCATTACTGAAAGTAGTTCGTTGTATAGATTTTGTTACTCTAATGGATGGTAGCCTTGTCATTATGGATGGTAGTTCGTTGTTGAGATTTTGTTACTCTATTGGATGGTACCCTTTTCATTACCGGAAGTAGTTCGTTGTTGAGATTTTGTTACTCTAATGGATGGTAGCCTTTTCATTATGGAAGGTAGTTCTTTGTTGAGATTTTGTTTCTCCAATGGATGGTAGCCTTATCATTATGGAAGGTAGTTTGTTGTTGAGATTTTGTTACTCAAATGGATGGTAGCCTTGTCATTATAAAAGGTAGTTCGTTGTTGAGATTTTGTTACTCCAATGGATGGTAGCCTTGTAATTATGGAAGGTAGTTTATTGTTGAGATTTTGTTACTCCAATCGATGGTAGCCTTGTCATTATGGAGAATAGTTCGTTGTTGAGATTTTGTTACTCCAATGGATGGTAGCCTTATTATTATGGAAGGTAGTTCATTGTTGAGATTTTGTTACTCCAATAGATGGCAGCCTTGTCATTATGCAAGGTAGTTCATTGTTGATATTTTGTTACTTTAATGGATGGTAGCCTTGTCTTTATTAAAGGTAGTTCGTTGTTGAGATTTTGTTAGTATAATGGATGTTATCCTTGTCATTACTGAAAGTAGTTCGTTGTTGAGATTTTGTTACTCTAATGGATGGTAGCCTTGTCATTATGGAAGGTAGTTTGTTGTTGATATTTTGTTACTCTAATGGATGGAATCCTTGTAATTATGGAAGGTAGTTCTTTGTTGAGATTTTGTTTCTCCAATGGATGGTAGCCTTGTCATTATGGAAGGTAGTTCGTTGTTGAGATTTTGTTACTCAAATGGATGGTAGCCTTGTAATTATGGAAGGTACTTCATTGTTGAGATTTTGTTACTCTAATTGATGGTTTCCTTGTCATTACGGAAGGTAGTTCGTTGTTGAGAATTTGTTTCTCCAATGGATGGTAGCCTTGTCATTATGGATGGTAGTTCATTGTTGAGATTTTGTTACTCCAATGGTTAGTAGCCTTGTCATTATGGAAGGTAGTTCGTTGTTGAGATTTTGTTACTCCATTGGATGGTAGACTTGTCATTATGGAAGTTAGTTTGTTGTTGAGACTTTGTTACTCCAATGGATGGTAGCCTTGTCATTATGGAAGGTAGTTCATTGTTGAGATTTTGTTACTCTAATTGATGGTATCATTTTCATTACGGAAGGTAGTTCGTTGTTGAGATTTTGTTTCTCCACTAGATGGTAGCCTTGTCATTATGGAAGGTAGTTCGTTATTGAGATTTTGTTACTCAAATGGATGGTAGCCTTGTCATTATGGAAGGTAGTTCATTGTTGAGATTCTGTTACTCCAATGGATGGTAGACTTGTCATTATGGAAGGTAGTTCGTTGTTGAGATTTTGTTACTCTAATGGATGGTAGCCTTGTCATTATGGAAGGTAGTTTGTTGTTAAGATTTTGTTTCTCCACTGGATGGTAGCCTTGTCATTATGGAAGGTAGTTCGTTGTTGAGATTTTGTTACTCCAATGGATGGTAGCCTTGTCATTAAGGATGGTAGTTCGTTGTATAGATTTTGTGACTACACTGGATGGTACCCTTTTCATTACCGAAAGTAGTTCGTTGTTGAGATTTTGTTATTCTAATGGATGGTATCCTTGTCATTATGGAAGGTAGTTCATTGTTGACATTTTGTTACTCCAATGGATGTAGCCTTGTCATTATGAAAGGTAGTTCGATATTGATATTATTTTACTCTAATGGATGGAATCCTTTTCATTACGGAAGGTACTTCTTTGTTGAGATTTTGTTTCTCCAATGGATGGTAGCCTTGTCATTATGGATGGTAGTTCGTTGTAGAGATTTTGTTACTACATTGGATGGTAACCTTTTCATTACAGAAAGTAGCTCGTTATTGAGATTTTGTTATTCTAATGGATGGTATCCTTGTCATTATGGAAGGTAGTTCATTGTTGACATTTTGTTACTCCAATGGATGTAGCCTTGTCATTATGGAAGGTAGTTCGATATTGATAATATTTTACTCTAATGGATGGAATCCTTTTCATTACGGAAGGTACTTCTTTGTTGAGATTTTGTTTCTCCAATGGATGGAAGCCTTGTCATTATGGAAGGTAGTTCGTTGTTGAGATTTTGTTACTCAAATGCATGGTTGCCTTGTCATTATAGAAGGTAGTTCGTTGTTAAGATTTTGTTACTCCAATGGATGGTTGCCTTGTCATTATAGAAGGTAGTTTTTTGTTGAGATTTTGATACTCCAATGGATGGTAGCCTTGTAATTATTGAAGGTAGTTTATTGTTGAGATTTTGTTACTCCAATGGATGGTAGCCTTGTCATTATGGATAATAGTTCGTTGTTGAGCTTTAGTTACTCCAATGGATGGTAGCCTTGTTATTATGGAAGGAAGTTCATTGTTGAGATTTTGTTACTCCAATAGATGGCAGCCTTGTCATTACGCAAGGTAGTTCGTTGTTGATATTTTGTTACTTTAATGGATGGTAGCCTTGTCTTTATGAAAGGTAGTTCTTTGTTGAGATTTTGTTACTATAATGGAGGTTATCCTTGTTATTACTTAAAGTAGTTCGTTGTTGAGATTTTGTTACTCTAATGAATGGTATCCTTGTCATTATGGAATGTAGTTCATTGTTGTCATTTTGTTACTTCAATGGATGATAGCCTTGTCATTATGGAAGGTAGTTTGTTGTTGACATTTTGTTACTCTAATGGATGGAATCCTTGTCATTACGGAACTTAGTTTTTTGTTGAGATTTTGTTTCTTCAATGGATGGTAGCCTTGTCATTATGGAAGGTAGTTCTTTGTTTAGATTTTGTTACTTAAATGGATGGTAGCCTTGTCATTATGGAAGGTAGTTCATTGTTGAGATTTTGTTACTCTAATTGATGGTATCCTTGTCATTACGGAAGGTAGTTCATTGTTGAGATTGTGTTTGTCCAATGGATGGTAGCCTTGTCATTATGGAAGGTAGTTCGTTGTTGAGATTTTGTTACTCCAATGATTGGTAGCCTTGTCATTATGGAAGCTAGTTTGTTGTTAAGATTTTGTTACTCCAATGAATGGTAGACTTTTCATTATGGAAGGTAGTTCATTGTTGAGATTTTGATTCTCCATGGATGGAATCCTTGTAATTATGGAAGGTAGTTCTTTGTTGAGATTTTGTTTCCCCAATGGATGGTTTCCTTGTCATTACGGAAGGTAGTTCGTTGTTGAGAATTTGTTACTCAAATGGATGGTAGCCTTGTCATTATGGAAGGTAGTTCATTGTTGAGATTTTGTTACTCTAATTGATGGTTTCCTTGTCATTACGCAAGGTAGTTCGTTGTTGAGAATTTGTTTCTCCAATGGATGGTAGCCTTGTCATTATGGAAGGTAGTTCGTTGTTGACATTTTGTTACTCCAATGGTTGGTAGCCTTGTCATTATGGAAGGTAGTTTGTTGTTGAGATTTTGTTACTTCAATGGATGGTAGCCTTGTCATTATGGAAGGTAGTTCATTGTTGAGATTTTGTTACTCTAATTGACGGTATCATTGTCATTACGGAAGGTAGTTCGTTGTTGAGATTTTGTTTCTCCACTGGATGGTAGCCTTGTCATTATGGAAGGTAGTTCGTTGTTGAGATTTTGTTACTCAAATGGATGGTAGCCTTGTCATTATGGAAGGTAGTTCATTGTTGAGATTTTTTTACTCCAATGGATGGTAGACTTGACATTATGGAAGGTAGTTCGTTGTTGAGATTTTGTTACTCCAATGGATGGTAGCCTTGTCATTATGGATGGTAGTTCGTTGTAGAGATTTTGTGACTATACTGGATGATACCCTTTTCATTATCGAAAGTAGTTCGTTGTTGAGATTTTGTTATTCTAATGGATGGTATCCTTGTCATTATGGAAGGTAGTTCATTGTTGACATTTTGTTACTCCAATGGATGTAGCCTTGTCCTTATGGAAGGTAGTTCTATATTGATAATATTTTACTCTAATGGATGGAATCCTTTTCATTACGGAAGGAACTTCTTTGTTGAGATTTTGTTTCTCCAATGGATGGTAGCCTTGTCATTATGGATGGTAGTTCGTTGTAGAGATTTTGTTACTACATTGGATGGTAGACTTGTCATTATGGAAGGTAGTTTGTTGTTAAGATTTTGTTACTTCAATGGATGGTAGCCTTGTCATTATGGAAGGTAGTTCATTGTTGAGATTTTGTTACTCTAATTGATGGTATCATTGTCATTACGGAAGGTAGTTTGTTGTTGAGATTTTGTTTCTCCACTGGATGGTAGCCTTTTCATTATGGAAAGTAGTTCGTTGTTGAGATTTTGTTACTCAAATGGATGGTAGCCTTGTCATTATGGAAGGTAGTTCATTGTTGAGATTTTGTTACTCCAATGGATGGTAGACTTGTCATTATGGAAGGTAGTTCGTTGTTGAGATTTTGTTACTCCAATGGATGGTAGCCTTGTCATTATGGATGGTAGTTCGTTGTAGAGATTTTGTGACTACACTAGATGGTACCCTTTTCATTACCGAAAGTAGTTCGTTGATGAGATTTTGTTATTCTAATGGATGGTATCCTTGTCATTATGGAAGGTAGTTCATTGTTGACATTTTGTTACTCCAATGGATGTAGCCTTGTCATTATGAAAGGTAGTTCGATATTGATAATATTTTACTCTAATGGATGGAATCCTTTTCATTACGGAAGGTACTTCTTTGTTGAGATTTTGTTTCTCCAATGGATGGTAGCCTTGTCATTATGGATGGTAGTTCGTTGTAGAGATTTTGTTACTACATTGGATGGTAACCTTTTCATTACAGAAAGTAGCTCGTTATTGAGATTTTGTTATTCTAATGGATGGTATCCTTGTCATTATGGAAGGTAGTTCATTGTTGACATTTTGTTACTCCAATGGATGTAGCCTTGTCATTATGGAAGGTAGTTCGATATTGATAATATTTTACTCTAATGGATGGAATCCTTTTCATTACGGAAGGTACTTCTTTGTTGAGATTTTGTTTCTCCAATGGATGGAAGCCTTGTCATTATGGAAGGTAGTTCGTTGTTGAGATTTTGTTACTCAAATGCATGGTTGCCTTGTCATTATAGAAGGTAGTTCGTTGTTAAGATTTTGTTACTCCAATGGATGGTTGCCTTGTCATTATAGAAGGTAGTTTTTTGTTGAGATTTTGATACTCCAATGGATGGTAGCCTTGTAATTATTGAAGGTAGTTTATTGTTGAGATTTTGTTACTCCAATGGATGGTAGCCTTGTCATTATGGATAATAGTTCGTTGTTGAGCTTTAGTTACTCCAATGGATGGTAGCCTTGTTATTATGGAAGGAAGTTCATTGTTGAGATTTTGTTACTCCAATAGATGGCAGCCTTGTCATTACGCAAGGTAGTTCGTTGTTGATATTTTGTTACTTTAATGGATGGTAGCCTTGTCTTTATGAAAGGTAGTTCTTTGTTGAGATTTTGTTACTATAATGGAGGTTATCCTTGTTATTACTTAAAGTAGTTCGTTGTTGAGATTTTGTTACTCTAATGAATGGTATCCTTGTCATTATGGAATGTAGTTCATTGTTGTCATTTTGTTACTTCAATGGATGATAGCCTTGTCATTATGGAAGGTAGTTTGTTGTTGACATTTTGTTACTCTAATGGATGGAATCCTTGTCATTACGGAACTTAGTTTTTTGTTGAGATTTTGTTTCTTCAATGGATGGTAGCCTTGTCATTATGGAAGGTAGTTCTTTGTTTAGATTTTGTTACTTAAATGGATGGTAGCCTTGTCATTATGGAAGGTAGTTCATTGTTGAGATTTTGTTACTCTAATTGATGGTATCCTTGTCATTACGGAAGGTAGTTCATTGTTGAGATTGTGTTTGTCCAATGGATGGTAGCCTTGTCATTATGGAAGGTAGTTCGTTGTTGAGATTTTGTTACTCCAATGATTGGTAGCCTTGTCATTATGGAAGCTAGTTTGTTGTTAAGATTTTGTTACTCCAATGAATGGTAGACTTTTCATTATGGAAGGTAGTTCATTGTTGAGATTTTGATTCTCCATGGATGGAATCCTTGTAATTATGGAAGGTAGTTCTTTGTTGAGATTTTGTTTCCCCAATGGATGGTTTCCTTGTCATTACGGAAGGTAGTTTGTTGTTGAGAATTTGTTACTCAAATGGATGGTAGCCTTGTCATTATGGAAGGTAGTTCATTGTTGAGATTTTGTTACTCTAATTGATGGTTTCCTTGTCATTACGCAAGGTAGTTCGTTGTTGAGAATTTGTTTCTCCAATGGATGGTAGCCTTGTCATTATGGAAGGTAGTTCGTTGTTGACATTTTGTTACTCCAATGGTTGGTAGCCTTGTCATTATGGAAGGTAGTTTGTTGTTGAGATTTTGTTACTTCAATGGATGGTAGCCTTGTCATTATGGAAGGTAGTTCATTGTTGAGATTTTGTTACTCTAATTGACGGTATCATTGTCATTACGGAAGGTAGTTCGTTGTTGAGATTTTGTTTCTCCACTGGATGGTAGCCTTGTCATTATGGAAGGTAGTTCGTTGTTGAGATTTTGTTACTCAAATGGATGGTAGCCTTGTCATTATGGAAGGTAGTTCATTGTTGAGATTTTTTTACTCCAATGGATGGTAGACTTGACATTATGGAAGGTAGTTCGTTGTTGAGATTTTGTTACTCCAATGGATGGTAGCCTTGTCATTATGGATGGTAGTTCGTTGTAGAGATTTTGTGACTATACTGGATGATACCCTTTTCATTATCGAAAGTAGTTCGTTGTTGAGATTTTGTTATTCTAATGGATGGTATCCTTGTCATTATGGAAGGTAGTTCATTGTTGACATTTTGTTACTCCAATGGATGTAGCCTTGTCCTTATGGAAGGTAGTTCTATATTGATAATATTTTACTCTAATGGATGGAATCCTTTTCATTACGGAAGGTACTTCTTTGTTGAGATTTTGTTTCTCCAATGGATGGTAGCCTTGTCATTATGGATGGTAGTTCGTTGTAGAGATTTTGTTACTACATTGGATGGTAGACTTGTCATTATGGAAGGTAGTTTGTTGTTAAGATTTTGTTACTTCAATGGATGGTAGCCTTGTCATTATGGAAGGTAGTTCATTGTTGAGATTTTGTTACTCTAATTGATGGTATCATTGTCATTACGGAAGGTAGTTTGTTGTTGAGATTTTGTTTCTCCACTGGATGGTAGCCTTTTCATTATGGAAAGTAGTTCGTTGTTGAGATTTTGTTACTCAAATGGATGGTAGCCTTGTCATTATGGAAGGTAGTTCATTGTTGAGATTTTGTTACTCCAATGGATGGTAGACTTGTCATTATGGAAGGTAGTTCGTTGTTGAGATTTTGTTACTCCAATGGATGGTAGCCTTGTCATTATGGATGGTAGTTCGTTGTAGAGATTTTGTGACTACACTAGATGGTACCCTTTTCATTACCGAAAGTAGTTCGTTGATGAGATTTTGTTATTCTAATGGATGGTATCCTTGTCATTATGGAAGGTAGTTCATTGTTGACATTTTGTTACTCCAATGGATGTAGCCTTGTCATTATGAAAGGTAGTTCGATATTGATAATATTTTACTCTAATGGATGGAATCCTTTTCATTACGGAAGGTACTTCTTTGTTGAGATTTTGTTTCTCCAATGGATGGTAGCCTTGTCATTATGGATGGTAGTTCGTTGTAGAGATTTTGTTACTACATTGGATGGTAACCTTTTCATTACAGAAAGTAGCTCGTTATTGAGATTTTGTTATTCTAATGGATGGTATCCTTGTCATTATGGAAGGTAGTTCATTGTTGACATTTTGTTACTCCAATGGATGTAGCCTTGTCATTATGGAAGGTAGTTCGATATTGATAATATTTTACTCTAATGGATGGAATCCTTTTCATTACGGAAGGTACTTCTTTGTTGAGATTTTGTTTCTCCAATGGATGGTAGCCTTGTCATTATGGAAGGTAGTTCGTTGTTGAGATTTTGTTACTCAAATGCATGGTTGCCTTGTCATTATAGAAGGTAGTTCGTTGTTAAGATTTTGTTACTCCAATGGATGGTTGCCTTGTCATTATAGAAGGTAGTTTTTTGTTGAGATTTTGATACTCCAATGGATGGTAGCCTTGTAATTATTGAAGGTAGTTTATTGTTGAGATTTTGTTACTCCAATGGATGGTAGCCTTGTCATTATGGAGAATAGTTCGTTGTTGAGCTTTAGTTACTCCAATGGATGGTAGCCTTGTTATTATGGAAGGAAGTTCATTGTTGAGATTTTGTTACGCCAATAGATGGCAACCTTGTCATTATGCAAGGTAGTTCGTTGTTGATATTTTGTTAATTTAATGGATGGTAGCCTTGTCTTTATGAAAGGTAGTTCTTTGTTGATATTTTGTTACTATAATGGAGGTTATCCTTGTCATTACTTAAAGAAGTTCGTTGTTGAGATTTTGTTACTCTAATGAATGGTATCCCTGTCATTATGGAATGTAGTTCATTGTTGTCATTTTGTTACTTCAATGGATGGTAGCCTTGTCATTATGGAAGGTAGTTTGTTGTTGACATTTTGTTACTCTAATTGATGGAATCCTTGTCATTACGGAAGATAGTTTTTTGTTGAGATTTTGTTTCTCCAATGGATGGTAGCCTTGTCATTATGGAAGGTAGTTCTTTGTTGAGATTTTGTTACTTAAATGGATGGTAGCCTTGTCATTATGGAAGGTAGTTCATTGTTGAGATTTTGTTACTCTAATTGATGGTATCCTTGTCATTACGGAAGGTAGTTCATTGTTGAGATTTTGTTTCTCTAATGGATGGTAGCCTTGTCATTATGGAAGTTAGTTCGTTGTTGAGATTTTGTTACTCCAATGATTGGTAGCCTTGTCATTATGGAAGCTAGTTTGTTGTTGAGATTTTGTTACTCCAATGGATGGTAGACTTGTCATTATGGAAGGTAGTTCATTGTTGAGATTTTGATTCTCCATGGATGGAATCCTTGTAATTATGGAAGGTAGTTCTTTGTTGAGATTTTGTTTCTCAAATTGATGGTTTCCTTGTCATTACGGAAGGTAGTTCGTTGTTGAGAATTTGTTACTCAAATGGATGGTAGCCTTGTCATTATGGAAGGTAGTTCATTGTTGAGATTTTGTTACTCTAATTGATGGTTTCCTTGTCATTACGGAAGGTAGTTCGTTGTTGAGAATTTGTTTCTCCAATGGATGGTAGCCTTGTCTATATGGAAGGTAGTTCGTTGTTGAGATTTTGTTACTCCAATGGTTGGTAGCCTTGTCATTATGGAAGGTTGTTTGTTGTTGAGATTTTGTTACTCCAATGGATGGTAGCCTTGTCATTATGGAAGGTAGTTCATTGTTGAGATTTTGTTACTCTAATTGATGGTATCATTGTCATTACGGAAGGTAGTTCGTTGTTGAGATTTTGTTTCTCCAGTGGATGGTAGCCTTGTCATTATGGAAGGTAGTTCGTTGTTGAGATTTTGTTACTCAAATGGATGGTAGCCTTGTCATTATGGAAGGTAGTTCATTGTTGAGATTTTGTTACTCCAATGGATGGTAGACTTGTAATTATGGAAGGTAGTTCGTTGTTGAGATTTTGTTACTCCAATGGATGGTAGCCTTGTCATTATGGATGGTAGTTCGTTGTAGAGATTTTGTGACTATACTGGATGGTACCCTTTTCATTACCGAAAGTAGTTCGTTGTTGAGATTTTGTTATTCTAATGGATGGTATCCTTGTCATTATGGAAGGTAGTTCATTGTTGACATTTTGTTACTCCAATGGATGTAGCCTTGTCCTTATGGAAGGTAGTTCTATATTGATAATATTTTACTCTAATGGATGGAATCCTTTTCATTACGGAAGGTACTTCTTTGTTGAGATTTTGTTTCTCCAATGGATGGTAGCCTTGTCATTATGGATGGTAGTTCGTTGTAGAGATTTTGTTACTACATTGGATGGTAGACTTGTCATTATGGAAGGTAGTTTGTTGTTAAGATTTTGTTACTTCAATGGATGGTAGCCTTGTCATTATGGAAGGTAGTTCATTGTTGAGATTTTGTTACTCTAATTGATGGTATCATTGTCATTACGGAAGGTAGTTTGTTGTTGAGATTTTGTTTCTCCACTGGATGGTAGCCTTTTCATTATGGAAAGTAGTTCGTTGTTGAGATTTTGTTACTCAAATGGATGGTAGCCTTGTCATTATGGAAGGTAGTTCATTGTTGAGATTTTGTTACTCCAATGGATGGAAGACTTGTCATTATGGAAGGTAGTTTGTTGTTGAGATTTTGTTACTCCAATGGATGGTAGCCTTGTCATTAAGGATGGTAGTTCGTTGTAGAGATTTTGTGACTACACTGGATGGTACCCTTTTCATTACCGAAAGTAGTTCGTTGTTGAGATTTTGTTATTCTAATGGATGGTATCCTTGTCATTATGGAAGGTAGTTCATTGTTGACATTTTGTTACTCCAATGGATGTAGCCTTGTCCTTATGGAAGGTAGTTCGATATTGATAATATTTTACTCTAATGGATGGAATCCTTTTCATTACGGAAGGTACTTCTTTGTTGAGATTTTGTTTCTCCAATGGATGGTAGCCTTGTCATTATGGATGGTAGTTCGTTGTAGAGATTTTGTTACTACATTGGATGGTAGACTTGTCATTATGGAAGGTAGTTTGTTGTTAAGATTTTGTTACTTCAATGGATGGTAGCCTTGTCATTATGGAAGGTAGTTCATTGTTGAGATTTTGTTACTTTAATTGATGGTATCATTGTCATTACGGAAGGTAGTTTGTTGTTGAGATTTTGTTTCTCCACTAGATGGTAGCCTTGTCATTATGGAAGGTAGTTCGTTGTTGAGATTTTGTTACTCAAATGGATGGTAGCCTTGTCATTATGGAAGGTAGTTCATTGTTGAGATTTTGTTACTCCAATGGATGGTAGACTTGTCATTATGGAAGGTAGTTCGTTGTTGAGATTTTGTTACTCCAATGGATGGTATCCTTGTCATTATGGATGGTAGTTCGTTGTAGAAATTTTGTGACTACACTGGATGGTACCCTTTTCATTACCGAAAGTAGTTCGTTGTTGAGATTTTGTTATTTCAATGGATGGTATCCTTGTCATTATGGAAGGTAGTTCATTGTTGACATTTTGTTACTCGAATGGATGTAGCCTTGTCATTATGAAAGGTAGTTCGATATTGATAATATTTTACTCTAATGGATGGAATCCTTTTCATTACGGAAGGTACTTCTTTGTTGAGATTTTGTTTCTCCAATGGATGGTAGCCTTGTCATTATGGATGGTAGTTTGTTGTAGAGATTTTGTTACTACATTAGATGGTACGCTTTTCATTACCGAAAGTAGCTCGTTATTGAGATTTTGTTATTCTAATGGATGGTATCCTTGTCATTATGGAAGGTAGTTCATTGTTGACATTTTGTTACTCCAATGGATGTATCCTTGTCATTATGGAAGGTAGTTCGATATTGATAATATTTTACTCTAATGGATGGAATCCTTTTCATTGCGGAAGGTACTTCTTTGTTGAGATTTTGTTTCTCCAATGGATGGTAGCCTTGTCATTATGGAAGGTAGTTCGTTGTTGATATTTTGTTACTGAAATGCATGGTTGCCTTGTCATTATAAAAGGTAGTTCGTTGTTAAGATTTTGTTACTCTAATGGATGGTTGCCTTGTCATTATAGAAGGTAGTTTTTTGTGAGATTTTGATACTCCAATGGATGGTAGCCTTGTAATTATTGAAGGTAGTTTATTGTTGAGATTTTGTTACTCCAATGGATGGTAGCCTTGTCATTATGGAGGGAAGTTCATTGTTGAGATTTTGTTACTCCAATAGATGGCAACCTTGACATTATGCAAGGTAGTTCGTTGTTGATATTTTGTTACTTTAATGGATGGTAGCCTTGTCTTTATGAAAGGTAGTTCTTTGTTGAGATTTTGTTACTATAATGGAGGTTATCCTTGTCATTACTTAAAGAAGTTCGTTGTTGAGATTTTGTTACTCTAATGGATGGTATCCTTGTCATTATGGAATGTAGTTAATTGTTGTCATTTTGTTACTTCAAGGGATGGTAGCCTTGTCATTATGGAAGGTAGTTCATTGTTGAGATTTTGTTACTCCAATGGATGGTAGACTTGTCATTATGGAAGGTAGTTCGTTGTTGAGATTTTGTTACTCCAATGGATGGTAGCCTTGTCATTATGGATGGTAGTTCGTTGTAGAGATTTTGTGACTATACTGGATGGTACCCTTTTCATTACCCAAAGTAGTTCGTTGTTGAGATTTTGTTATTCTAATGGATGGTATCCTTGTAATTATGGAAGGTCGTTCATTGTTGACATTTTGTTACTTCAATGGATATAGCCTTGTCATTATGGAAGGTAGTTCGATATTGATAATATTTTACTCTAATGGATGGAATCCTTTTCATTACGGAAGGTACTTCTTTGTTGAGATTTTGTTTCTCCAATGGATGGTAGCCTTGTCATTATGGATGGTAGTTCGTTGTAGAGATTTTGTTACTACATTCGATGGTACCCTTTTCATTACCGAAAGTAGCTCGTTATTGAGATTTTGTTATTCTAATGGATGGTATCCTTTTCATTATGGAAGGTAGTTCATTGTTGACATTTTGTTACTCCAATGGATGTAGCCTTGTCATTATTGAAGGTAGTTCGATATGGATAATATTTTACTCTAATGGATGGAATCCTTTTCATGACGGAAGGTAGTTCATTGTTGAGATTTTGTTTCTCCTATGGATGGTAGCCTTGTCATTATGGAAGGTAGTTCGTTGTTGAGATTTTGTTACTCCAATGATTGGTACCCTTGTCATTATGGAAGGTAGTTCGTTGTTGAGATTTTGTTACTCCAATTGATGGTAGACTTGTCATTATGGAAGGTAGTTCATTGTTGAGATTTTGATTCTCCATGGATGGAATCCTTGTAATTATGGAAGGTAGTTCTTTGTTGAGATATTGTTTCTCCAATGGATGGTAGCCTTGTCATTATGGAAGGTAGTTCGTTGTTGAGATTTTGTTACTCAAATGGATGGTAGCCTTGTCATTATGGAAGGTAGTTCATTGTTGAGATTTTGTTACTCTAATTGATGGTTTCCTTGTCATTACGGAAGGTAGTTCGTTGTTGAGAATTTGTTTCTCCAATGGATGGTAGCCTTGTCATTATTGAAGGTAGTTCGTTGTTGAGATTTTGTTACTCCAATGGTTGGTAGCCTAGTCATTATGGAAAGTAGTTCGTTGTTGAGATTTTGTTACTCCATTGGATGGTAGACTTGTCATTATGGAAGGTAGTTTGTTGTTGAGATTTTCTTACTTCAATGGATGGTAGCCTTGTCATTATGGAAGGTAGTTAATTGTTGAGATTTTGTTATCTAATTGATGGTATCATTGTCATTACGGAAGGTAGTTTGTTGTTGAGATTTTGTTTCTCCACTGGATGGTAGCCTTGTCATTATGGAAGGTAGTTCGATGTTGAGATTTTGTTACTCAAATGGATGGTAGCCTTGTCATTATGGAAGGTAGTTCATTGTTGAGATTTTGTTACTCCAATGGATGGTAGACCTGTCATTATGGATGGCAGTTCGTTGTATAGATTTTGTTACTACGTTGGATGGTACCCTTTTCATTACCGAAAGTAGCTCGTTATTGAGATTTTGTTATTCTAATGGATGGTATCCTTGTCATTATGGAAGGTAGTTCATTGTTGACGTTTTGTTACTCCAATGGATGTAGCCTTGTCATTATGGAAGGTAGTTCGATATTGATAATATTTTACTCTAATGGATGGAATCCTTTTCATTACGGAAGGTAGTTCAATGTTGAGATTTTGTTTCTCCAATGGATGGTAGCCTTGTCTTTATGAAAGGTAGTTCTTTGTTGAGATTTTGTTACTATAATGGAGGTTATCCTTGTCATTACTTAAAGAAGTTCGTTGTTGAGATTTTGTTACTCTAATGGATGGTATCCTTGTCATTATGGAATGTAGTTAATTGTTGTCATTTTGTTACTTCAAGGGATGGTAGCCTTGTCATTATGGAAGGTAGTTCATTGTTGAGATTTTGTTACTCCAATGGATGGTAGACTTGTCATTATGGAAGGTAGTTCGTTGTTGAGATTTTGTTACTCCAATGGATGGTAGCCTTGTCATTATGGATGGTAGTTCGTTGTAGAGATTTTGTGACTATACTGGATGGTACCCTTTTCATTACCCAAAGTAGTTCGTTGTTGAGATTTTGTTATTCTAATGGATGGTATCCTTGTAATTATGGAAGGTCGTTCATTGTTGACATTTTGTTACTTCAATGGATGTAGCCTTGTCATTATGGAAGGTAGTTCGATATTGATAATATTTTACTCTAATGGATGGAATCCTTTTCATTACGGAAGGTACTTCTTTGTTGAGATTTTGTTTCTCCAATGGATGGTAGCCTTGTCATTATGGATGGTAGTTCGTTGTAGAGATTTTGTTACTACATTCGATGGTACCCTTTTCATTACCGAAAGTAGCTCGTTATTGAGATTTTGTTATTCTAATGGATGGTATCCTTTTCATTATGGAAGGTAGTTCATTGTTGACATTTTGTTACTCCAATGGATGTAGCCTTGTCATTATTGAAGGTAGTTCGATATTGATAATATTTTACTCTAATGGATGGAATCCTTTTCATGACGGAAGGTAGTTCATTGTTGAGATTTTGTTTCTCCTATGGATGGTAGCCTTGTCATTATGGAAGGTAGTTCGTTGTTGAGATTTTGTTACTCCAATGATTGGTACCCTTGTCATTATGGAAGGTAGTTCGTTGTTGAGATTTTGTTACTCCAATTGATGGTAGACTTGTCATTATGGAAGGTAGTTCATTGTTGAGATTTTGATTCTCCATGGATGGAATCCTTGTAATTATGGAAGGTAGTTCTTTGTTGAGATATTGTTTCTCCAATGGATGGTAGCCTTGTCATTATGGAAGGTGGTTCGTTGTTGAGATTTTGTTACTCAAATGGATGGTAGCCTTGTCATTATGGAAGGTAGTTCATTGTTGAGATTTTGTTACTCTAATTGATGGTTTCCTTGTCATTACGGAAGGTAGTTCGTTGTTGAGAATTTGTTTCTCCAATGGATGGTAGCCTTGTCATTATTGAAGGTAGTTCGTTGTTGAGATTTTGTTACTCCAATGGTTGGTAGCCTAGTCATTATGGAAGGTAGTTCGTTGTTGAGATTTTGTTACTCCATTGGATGGTAGACTTGTCATTATGGAAGGTAGTTTGTTGTTGAGATTTTCTTACTTCAATGGATGGTAGCCTTGTCATTATGGAAGGTAGTTAATTGTTGAGATTTTGTTATCTAATTGATGGTATCATTGTCATTACGGAAGGTAGTTTGTTGTTGAGATTTTGTTTCTCCACTGGATGGTAGCCTTGTCATTATGGAAGGTAGTTCGATGTTGAGATTTTGTTACTCAAATGGATGGTAGCCTTGTCATTATGGAAGGTAGTTCATTGTTGAGATTTTGTTACTCCAATGGATGGTAGACCTGTCATTATGGATGGCAGTTCGTTGTAGAGATTTTGTTACTACGTTGGATGGTACCCTTTTCATTACCGAAAGTAGCTCGTTATTGAGATTTTGTTATTCTAATGGATGGTATCCTTGTCATTATGGAAGGTAGTTCATTGTTGACGTTTTGTTACTCCAATGGATGTAGCCTTGTCATTATGGAAGGTAGTTCGATATTGATAATATTTTACTCTAATGGATGGAATCCTTTTCATTACGGAAGGTAGTTCAATGTTGAGATTTTGTTTCTCCAATGGATGGTAGCCTTGTCATTTTGGAAGGTAGTTCGTTGTTGATATTTTGTTTCTCCAATGGATGGTAGCCTTGTCATTATGGATGGCAGTTCGTTGTAGAGATTTTGTTACTACGTTGGATGGTACCCTTTTCATTACCGAAAGTAGCTCGTTATTGAGATTTTGTTATTCTAATGGATGGTATCCTTGTCATTATGGAAGGTAGTTCATTGTTGACATTTTGTTACTCCAATGGATGTAGCCTTGTCATTATGGAAGGTAGTTCGATATTGATAATATTTTACTCTAATGGATGGAATCCTTTTCATTACGGAAGGTAGTTCATTGTTGAGATTTTGTTTCTCCAATGGATGGTAGCCTTGTCATTATGGAAGGTAGTTCGTTGTTGATATTTTCTTACTCCAATGATTGGTAGCCTTGTCATTATGGAAGGTAGTTCGTTGTTGAGATTTTGTTACTCCAATGGATGGTAGACTTGTCATTATGGAAGGTAGTTCATTGTTGAGATTTTGATACTCCAATGGATGGTAGCCTTGTAATTATTGAAGGTAGTTTATTGTTAAGATTTTGTTACTCCAATGGATGGTAGCCGTGTCATTATGGAGAATAGTTCGTTGTAGAGCTTTTGTTACTCCAATGGATGGTAGCCTTGTTATTATGGAAGGAAGTTCATTATTGAGATTTTGTTACTCCAATAGATGGCAGCCTTGTCATTATGCAAGGTAGTTCGTTGTTGATATTTTGTTACTTTAATGGATGGTAGCCTTGTCTTTATGAAAGGTAGTTCGTTGTTGTGATTTTGTTATTATAATGGATGTTATCCTTGTCATTACTGAAAGTAGTTCGTTGTTGAGATTTTGTTACTCTAATGGATGGTTTCCTTGTCATTATGGAAAGTAGTTCATTGTTGTCATTTTGTTACTTCAATGGATGGTAGCCTTGTCATTATGGAAGGTAGTTTGTTGTTGACATTTTGTTACTCTAATGGATGGAATCCTTGTCATTACGGAAGATAGTTTTTTGTTGAGATTTTGTTACTTCAATGGATGGTAGCCTTGTCATTATGGAAGGGAGTTCATTGTTGAGATTTTGTTACTCTAATTGATGGTTTCATTGTAATTACGGAAGGTAGTTTATTGTTGAGATTTTGTTTCTCCACTGGATGGTAGCCTTGTCATTATGGAAGGTAGTTCGTTGTTGAGATTTTGTTACTCAAATGGATGGTAGCCTTGTCATTATGGAAGGTAGTTCATTGTTGAGATTTTGTTACTCCAATGGATGGTAGACTTGTCATTATGGAAGGTAGTTCGTTGTTGAGATTTTGTTACTCCAATGGATGGTAGCCTTGTCATTATGGGTGGTAGTTCGTTGTAGAGATTTTGTGACTACACTGGATGGTACCCTTTTCATTACCGAAAGTAGTTCGTTGTTGAGATTTTGTTATTCTAATGGATGGTATCCTTGTCATTATGGAAGGTAGTTCATTGTTGACATTTTGTTACTCCAATGGATGTAGCCTTGTCATTATGAAAGGTAGTTCGATATTGATAATATTTTACTCTAATGGATGGAATCCTTTTCATTACGGAAGGTACTTCTTTGTTGAAATTTTGTTTCTCCAATGGATGGTAGCCTTGTCATTATGGATGGTAGTTCGTTGTAGAGATTTTGTTACTACATTGGATGGTACCCTTTTCATTACCGAAAGTAGCTCGTTATTGAGATTTTGTTATTCTAATGGATGGTATCCTTGTCATTATGGAAGGTAGTTCATTGTTGACATTTTGTTACTCCAATGGATGTAGCCTTGTCATTATGGAAGGTAGATCGATATTGATAATATTTTACTCTAATGGATGGAATCCTTTTCATTACGGAAGGTACTTCTTTGTTGAGATTTTGTTTCTCCAATGGATGGTAGCCTTGTCATTATGGAAGGTAGTTCGTTGTTCAGATTTTGTTACTCAAATGCATGGTTGCCTTGTCATTATAGAAGGTAGTTCGTTGTTAAGATTTTGTTACTCCAATGGATGGTTGCCTTGTCATTATAGAAGGTAGTTTTTTGTTGAGATTTTGATACTCCAATGGATGGTAGCCTTGTAATTATTAAAGGTAGTTTATTGTTGCGATTTTGTTACTCCAATGGATGGTAGCCTTGTCATTATGGAGAATAGTTCGTTGTTGAGCTTTTGTTACTCCAATGGATGGTAGCCTTGTTATTATGGAAGGAAGTTCATTGTTGAGATTTTGTTACTCCAATAGATGGCAGCCTTGTCATTATGCAAGGTAGTTCGTTGTTGATATTTTGTTACTTTAATGGATGGTAGCCTTGTCTTTATGAAAGGTAGTTCTTTGTTGAGATTTTGTTACTATAATGGAGGTTATCCTTGTCATTACTTAAAGAAGTTCGTTGTTGAGATTTTGTTACTCTAATGGATGGTATCCTTGTAATTATGGAATTTAGTTCATTGTTGTCATTTTGTTACTTCAATGGATCGTAGCCTTGTCATTATGGTAGGTAGTTTGTTGTTGACATTTTGTTACTCTAATGGATGGAATCCTTGTCATTACGGAAGATAGTTCTTTCTTGAGATTTTGTTTCTCCAATGGATGGTAGCCTTGTCATTATGGAAGGTAGTTCTTTGTTGAGATTTTGTTACTTAAATGGATGGTAGTCTTGTCATTATGGAAGGTAGATCATTGTTGAGATTTTGTTACTCTAATTGATGGTATCCTTGTCATTACGAAAGGTAGTTCATTGTTGAGATTTTGTTTCTCCAATGGATGGTAGCCTTGTCATTATGGAAGGTAGTTCGTCGTTGAGATTTTGTTACTCCAATGATTGGTAGCCTTGTCATTATGGAAGCTAGTTTGTTGTTGAGATTTTGTTACTCAAATGAATGGTAGACTTGTCATTATGGAAGGTAGTTCATTGTTGAGATTTTGATTCTCCATGGATGGAATCCTTGTAATTATGGAAGGTAGTTCTTTGTTGAGATTTTGTTTCTCCAATGGATGGTTTCCTTGTCATTACGGAAGGTAGTTCGTTGTTGCGAATTTGTTACTCAAATGGATGGTAGCCTTGTCATTATGGAAGGTAGTTCATTGTTGAGATTTTGTTACTCTAATTGATGGTTTCCTTGTCATTACGGAAGGTAGTTCGTTGTTGAGAATTTGTTTCTCCAATGGATGGTAGCCTTGTCATTATGGAAGGTAGTTCGTTGTTGAGATTTTGTTACTCAAATGGATGGTAGCCTTGTCATTATGGAAGGTAGTTCATTGTTGAGATTTTGTTACTCTAATTGATGGTATCATTGTCATTACGGAAGGTAGTTCGTTGTTGAGATTTTGTTTCTCCACTGGATGGTAGCCTTGTCATTATGGAAGGTAGTTCGTTGTTGAGATTTTGTTACTCAAATGGATGGTAGCCTTGTCTTTATGGAAGGTAGTTCATTGTTGAGATTTTGTTACTCCAATGGATGGTAGACTTGTCATTATGGAAGGTAGTTCGTTGTTGAGATTTTGTTACTCCAATGGATGGTAGCCTTGTCATTATGGATGGTAGTTCATTGTAGAGATTTTGTGAATATACTGGATGGTACCCTTTTCATTACCGAAAGTAGTTCGTTGTTGAGATTTTGTTATTCTAATGGATGGTATCCTTGTCATTATGGAAGGTAGTTCATTGTTGACATTTTGTTACTCCAATGGATGTAGCCTTGTCATTATGGAAGGTAGTTCGATATTGATAATATTTTACTCTAATGGATGGAATCCTTTTCATTACGGAAGGTACTTCTTTGTTGAGATTTTGTTTCTCCAATGGATGGTAGCCTTGTCATTATGGATGGTAGTTTGTTGTAGAGATTTTGTTACTACATTTGATGGTACCCTTTTCATTACCGAAAGTAGCTCGTTATTGAGATTTTGTTATTCTAATGGATGGTATCCTTTTCATTACGGAAGGTAGTTAATTGTTGACATTTTGTTACTCTAATGGATGTAGCCTTGTCATTATGGAAGGTAGTTCGATATTGATAATATTTTACTCTAATGGATGGAATCCTTTTCATTACGGAAGGTAGTTCATTTTTGAGATTTTGTTTCTCCAATGGATGGTAGCCTTGTCATTATGGAAGGTAGTTCGTTGTTGAGATTTTGTTACTCCAATGGATGGTAGCCTTGTCATTATGGATGGTAGTTCGTTGTAGAGATTTTGTGAATATACTGGATGGTACCCTTTTCATTACCAAAAGTAGTTCGTTGTTGAGATTTTGTTATTCTAATGGATGGTATCCTTGTCATTATGGAAGGTAGTTCATTGTTGACATTTTGTTACTCCAATGGATGTAGCCTTGTCATTATGGAAGGTAGTTCGATATTGATAATATTTTACTCTAATGGATGGAATCCTTTTCATTACGGAAGGTACTTCTTTGTTGAGATTTTGTTTCTCCAATGGATGGTAGCCTTGTCATTATGGATGGTAGTTTGTTGTAGAGATTTTGTTACTACATTTGATGGTACCCTTTTCATTACCGAAAGTAGCTCGTTATTGAGATTTTGTTATTCTAATGGATGGTATCCTTTTCATTACGGAAGGTAGTTCATTGTTGACATTTTGTTACTCTAATGGATGTAGCCTTGTCATTATGGAAGGTAGTTCGATATTGATAATATTTTACTCTAATGGATGGAATCCTTTTCATTACGGAAGGTAGTTCATTGTTGAGATTTTGTTTCTCCAATGGATGGTAGCCTTGTCATTATGGAAGGTAGTTCGTTGTTTAGATTTTGTTACTCCAATGATTGGTAGCCTTGTCATTATGGAACGTAGTTTGTTGTTGAGATTTTGTTACTCCAATGGATGGTAGACTTGTCATTGTGGAAGGTAGTTCATTGTTGAGATTTTGATTCTCCATGGATGGAATCCTTGTAATTATGGAAGGTAGTTCTTTGTTGAGATTTCGTTTCTCCAATGGATGGTAGCCTTGTCATTATGGAAGGTAGTTCGTTGTTGAGATTTTGTTACTCAAATGGATGGTAGCCTTGTCATTATGGAAGGTAGTTCATTGTTGAGATTTTGTTACTCTAATTAATGGTTTCCTTGTCATTACGGAAGGTAGTTCGTTGTTGAGAATTTGTTTCTCCAATGGATGGTAGCCTTGTCATTATGGAATGTAGTTCGTTGTTGATATTTTGTTACTCCAATGGTTGGTAGCCTTGTCATTATGGAAGGTAGTTCGTTGTTGAGATTTTGTTACTCCATTGGATGGTAGACTTGTCATTATGGAAGGTAGTTTGTTGTTGAGATTTTGTTACTTCAATGGATGGTAGCCTTGTCATTATGGAAGGTAGTTCATTGTTGAGATTTTGTTATCTAATTGATGGTATCATTGTCATTACGGAAGGTAGTTCGTTGTTGAGATTTTGTTTCTCCACTGGATGGTAGCCTTGTCATTATGGAAGGTAGTTCGATGTTGAGATTTTGTTACTCAAATGGATGGTAGCCTTGTCATTATGGAAGGTAGTTCATTGTTGAGATTTTGTTACTCCAATGGAGGGTAGACTTGTCATTATGGAAGGTAGTTTGTTGTTGAGATTTTGTTACTCCAATGGATGGTAGCCTTGTCATTATGGATGGTAGTTCGTTGTAGAGATTTTGTGACTACACTGGATGGTACCCTTTTCATTACCGAAAGTAGTTCGTTGTTGAGATATTGTTATTCTAATGAATGGTATCCTTGTCATTATGGAAGGTAGTTCATTGTTGACATTTTGTTACTCCAATGGATGTAGCCTTGTCATTATGGAAGGTAGTTCGATATTGATAATATTTTACTCTAATGGATGGAATCCTTTTCATTACGGAAGGTACTTCTTTGTTGAGATTTTGTTTCTCATATGGATGGTAGCCTTGTCATTATGGATGGTAGTTCGTTGTAGAGATTTTGTTACTACGTTGGATGGTAACCTTTTCATTACCGAAAGTAGCTCGTTATTGAGATTTTGTTATTCTAATGGATGGTATCCTTGTCATTATGGAAGGTAGTTCATTGTTGACATTTTGTTACTCCAATGGATGTAGCCTTGTCATTATGGAAGGTAGTTCGATATTGATAATATTTTACTCTAATGGATGGAATCCTTTTCATTACGGAAGGTAGTTCATTGTTGAGATTTTGTTTCTCCAATGGATGGTAGCCTTGTCATTATGGAAGGTAGTTCGTTGTTGAGATTTTCTTACTCCAATGATTTGTAGCCTTGTCATTATGGAAGGTAGTTCGTTGTTGAGATTTTGTTACTCCAATGGATGGTAGACTTGTCATTATGGAAGGTAGTTCATTGTTGAGATTTTGATTCTCCATGGATGGAATCCTTGTAATTATGGAAGGTAGTTCGTTGTTGAGATTTTGTTACTCCAATGGATGGTAGCCTTGTCATTATGGATGGTAGTTCGTTGTAGAGATTTTGTGACTACACTGGATGGTACCCTTTTCATTACCGAAAGTAGTTCGTTGTTGAGATTTTGTTATTCTAATGGATGGTATCCTTGTCATTATGGAAGGTAG
The DNA here is from genome assembly GCA_948472305.1 of Vicia faba. Classification (NCBI taxonomy): domain Eukaryota; kingdom Viridiplantae; phylum Streptophyta; class Magnoliopsida; order Fabales; family Fabaceae; genus Vicia; species Vicia faba. The sequence goes on from OX451739.1 coordinate 563,027,010, forward strand.
TTCATTGTTGACATTTTGTTACTCCAATGGATGTAGCCTTGTCATTATGAAAGGTAGTTCGATATTGATAATATTTTACTCTAATGGATGGAATCCTTTTCATTACGGAAGGTACTTCTTTGTTGAAATTTTGTTTCTCCAATGGATGGTAGCCTTGTCATTATGGATGGTAGTTCGTTGTAGAGATTTTGTTACTACATTGGATGGTACCCTTTTCATTACCGAAAGTAGCTCGTTATTGAGATTTTGTTATTCTAATGGATGGTATCCTTGTCATTATGGAAGGTAGTTCATTGTTGACATTTTGTTACTCCAATGGATGTAGCCTTGTCATTATGGAAGGTAGATCGATATTGATAATATTTTACTCTAATGGATGGAATCCTTTTCATTACGGAAGGTACTTCTTTGTTGAGATTTTGTTTCTCCAATGGATGGTAGCCTTGTCATTATGGAAGGTAGTTCGTTGTTCAGATTTTGTTACTCAAATGCATGGTTGCCTTGTCATTATAGAAGGTAGTTCGTTGTTAAGATTTTGTTACTCCAATGGATGGTTGCCTTGTCATTATAGAAGGTAGTTTTTTGTTGAGATTTTGATACTCCAATGGATGGTAGCCTTGTAATTATTAAAGGTAGTTTATTGTTGCGATTTTGTTACTCCAATGGATGGTAGCCTTGTCATTATGGAGAATAGTTCGTTGTTGAGCTTTTGTTACTCCAATGGATGGTAGCCTTGTTATTATGGAAGGAAGTTCATTGTTGAGATTTTGTTACTCCAATAGATGGCAGCCTTGTCATTATGCAAGGTAGTTCGTTGTTGATATTTTGTTACTTTAATGGATGGTAGCCTTGTCTTTATGAAAGGTAGTTCTTTGTTGAGATTTTGTTACTATAATGGAGGTTATCCTTGTCATTACTTAAAGAAGTTCGTTGTTGAGATTTTGTTACTCTAATGGATGGTATCCTTGTAATTATGGAATTTAGTTCATTGTTGTCATTTTGTTACTTCAATGGATCGTAGCCTTGTCATTATGGTAGGTAGTTTGTTGTTGACATTTTGTTACTCTAATGGATGGAATCCTTGTCATTACGGAAGATAGTTTTTTCTTGAGATTTTGTTTCTCCAATGGATGGTAGCCTTGTCATTATGGAAGGTAGTTCTTTGTTGAGATTTTGTTACTTAAATGGATGGTAGTCTTGTCATTATGGAAGGTAGATCATTGTTGAGATTTTGTTACTCTAATTGATGGTATCCTTGTCATTACGAAAGGTAGTTCATTGTTGAGATTTTGTTTCTCCAATGGATGGTAGCCTTGTCATTATGGAAGGTAGTTCGTCGTTGAGATTTTGTTACTCCAATGATTGGTAGCCTTGTCATTATGGAAGCTAGTTTGTTGTTGAGATTTTGTTACTCAAATGAATGGTAGACTTGTCATTATGGAAGGTAGTTCATTGTTGAGATTTTGATTCTCCATGGATGGAATCCTTGTAATTATGGAAGGTAGTTCTTTGTTGAGATTTTGTTTCTCCAATGGATGGTTTCCTTGTCATTACGGAAGGTAGTTCGTTGTTGCGAATTTGTTACTCAAATGGATGGTAGCCTTGTCATTATGGAAGGTAGTTCATTGTTGAGATTTTGTTACTCTAATTGATGGTTTCCTTGTCATTACGGAAGGTAGTTCGTTGTTGAGAATTTGTTTCTCCAATGGATGGTAGCCTTGTCATTATGGAAGGTAGTTCGTTGTTGAGATTTTGTTACTCAAATGGATGGTAGCCTTGTCATTATGGAAGGTAGTTCATTGTTGAGATTTTGTTACTCTAATTGATGGTATCATTGTCATTACGGAAGGTAGTTCGTTGTTGAGATTTTGTTTCTCCACTGGATGGTAGCCTTGTCATTATGGAAGGTAGTTCGTTGTTGAGATTTTGTTACTCAAATGGATGGTAGCCTTGTCTTTATGGAAGGTAGTTCATTGTTGAGATTTTGTTACTCCAATGGATGGTAGACTTGTCATTATGGAAGGTAGTTCGTTGTTGAGATTTTGTTACTCCAATGGATGGTAGCCTTGTCATTATGGATGGTAGTTCATTGTAGAGATTTTGTGAATATACTGGATGGTACCCTTTTCATTACCGAAAGTAGTTCGTTGTTGAGATTTTGTTATTCTAATGGATGGTATCCTTGTCATTATGGAAGGTAGTTCATTGTTGACATTTTGTTACTCCAATGGATGTAGCCTTGTCATTATGGAAGGTAGTTCGATATTGATAATATTTTACTCTAATGGATGGAATCCTTTTCATTACGGAAGGTACTTCTTTGTTGAGATTTTGTTTCTCCAATGGATGGTAGCCTTGTCATTATGGATGGTAGTTTGTTGTAGAGATTTTGTTACTACATTTGATGGTACCCTTTTCATTACCGAAAGTAGCTCGTTATTGAGATTTTGTTATTCTAATGGATGGTATCCTTTTCATTACGGAAGGTAGTTCATTGTTGACATTTTGTTACTCTAATGGATGTAGCCTTGTCATTATGGAAGGTAGTTCGATATTGATAATATTTTACTCTAATGGATGGAATCCTTTTCATTACGGAAGGTAGTTCATTTTTGAGATTTTGTTTCTCCAATGGATGGTAGCCTTGTCATTATGGAAGGTAGTTCGTTGTTGAGATTTTGTTACTCCAATGGATGGTAGCCTTGTCATTATGGATGGTAGTTCGTTGTAGAGATTTTGTGAATATACTGGATGGTACCCTTTTCATTACCAAAAGTAGTTCGTTGTTGAGATTTTGTTATTCTAATGGATGGTATCCTTGTCATTATGGAAGGTAGTTCATTGTTGACATTTTGTTACTCCAATGGATGTAGCCTTGTCATTATGGAAGGTAGTTCGATATTGATAATATTTTACTCTAATGGATGGAATCCTTTTCATTACGGAAGGTACTTCTTTGTTGAGATTTTGTTTCTCCAATGGATGGTAGCCTTGTCATTATGGATGGTAGTTTGTTGTAGAGATTTTGTTACTACATTTGATGGTACCCTTTTCATTACCGAAAGTAGCTCGTTATTGAGATTTTGTTATTCTAATGGATGGTATCCTTTTCATTACGGAAGGTAGTTCATTGTTGACATTTTGTTACTCTAATGGATGTAGCCTTGTCATTATGGAAGGTAGTTCGATATTGATAATATTTTACTCTAATGGATGGAATCCTTTTCATTACGGAAGGTAGTTCATTGTTGAGATTTTGTTTCTCCAATGGATGGTAGCCTTGTCATTATGGAAGGTAGTTCGTTGTTTAGATTTTGTTACTCCAATGATTGGTAGCCTTGTCATTATGGAACGTAGTTTGTTGTTGAGATTTTGTTACTCCAATGGATGGTAGACTTGTCATTATGGAAGGTAGTTCATTGTTGAGATTTTGTTACTCCAATAGATGGCAGCCTTGTCATTATGCAAGGTAGTTCGTTGTTGATATTTTGTTACTTTAATGGATGGTAGCCTTGTCTTTATGAAAGGTAGTTCTTTGTTGAGATTTTGTTACTATAATGGAGGTTATCCTTGTCATTACTTAAAGAAGTTCGTTGTTGAGATTTTGTTACTCTAATGGATGGTATCCTTGTAATTATGGAATTTAGTTCATTGTTGTCATTTTGTTACTTCAATGGATCGTAGCCTTGTCATTATGGTAGGTAGTTTGTTGTTGACATTTTGTTACTCTAATGGATGGAATCCTTGTCATTACGGAAGATAGTTTTTTCTTGAGATTTTGTTTCTCCAATGGATGGTAGCCTTGTCATTATGGAAGGTAGTTCTTTGTTGAGATTTTGTTACTTAAATGGATGGTAGTCTTGTCATTATGGAAGGTAGATCATTGTTGAGATTTTGTTACTCTAATTGATGGTATCCTTGTCATTACGAAAGGTAGTTCATTGTTGAGATTTTGTTTCTCCAATGGATGGTAGCCTTGTCATTATGGAAGGTAGTTCGTCGTTGAGATTTTGTTACTCCAATGATTGGTAGCCTTGTCATTATGGAAGCTAGTTTGTTGTTGAGATTTTGTTACTCAAATGAATGGTAGACTTGTCATTATGGAAGGTAGTTCATTGTTGAGATTTTGATTCTCCATGGATGGAATCCTTGTAATTATGGAAGGTAGTTCTTTGTTGAGATTTTGTTTCTCCAATGGATGGTTTCCTTGTCATTACGGAAGGTAGTTCGTTGTTGCGAATTTGTTACTCAAATGGATGGTAGCCTTGTCATTATGGAAGGTAGTTCATTGTTGAGATTTTGTTACTCTAATTGATGGTTTCCTTGTCATTACGGAAGGTAGTTCGTTGTTGAGAATTTGTTTCTCCAATGGATGGTAGCCTTGTCATTATGGAAGGTAGTTCGTTGTTGAGATTTTGTTACTCAAATGGATGGTAGCCTTGTCATTATGGAAGGTAGTTCATTGTTGAGATTTTGTTACTCTAATTGATGGTATCATTGTCATTACGGAAGGTAGTTCGTTGTTGAGATTTTGTTTCTCCACTGGATGGTAGCCTTGTCATTATGGAAGGTAGTTCGTTGTTGAGATTTTGTTACTCAAATGGATGGTAGCCTTGTCTTTATGGAAGGTAGTTCATTGTTGAGATTTTGTTACTCCAATGGATGGTAGACTTGTCATTATGGAAGGTAGTTCGTTGTTGAGATTTTGTTACTCCAATGGATGGTAGCCTTGTCATTATGGATGGTAGTTCATTGTAGAGATTTTGTGAATATACTGGATGGTACCCTTTTCATTACCGAAAGTAGTTCGTTGTTGAGATTTTGTTATTCTAATGGATGGTATCCTTGTCATTATGGAAGGTAGTTCATTGTTGACATTTTGTTACTCCAATGGATGTAGCCTTGTCATTATGGAAGGTAGTTCGATATTGATAATATTTTACTCTAATGGATGGAATCCTTTTCATTACGGAAGGTACTTCTTTGTTGAGATTTTGTTTCTCCAATGGATGGTAGCCTTGTCATTATGGATGGTAGTTTGTTGTAGAGATTTTGTTACTACATTTGATGGTACCCTTTTCATTACCGAAAGTAGCTCGTTATTGAGATTTTGTTATTCTAATGGATGGTATCCTTTTCATTACGGAAGGTAGTTCATTGTTGACATTTTGTTACTCTAATGGATGTAGCCTTGTCATTATGGAAGGTAGTTCGATATTGATAATATTTTACTCTAATGGATGGAATCCTTTTCATTACGGAAGGTAGTTCATTTTTGAGATTTTGTTTCTCCAATGGATGGTAGCCTTGTCATTATGGAAGGTAGTTCGTTGTTGAGATTTTGTTACTCCAATGGATGGTAGCCTTGTCATTATGGATGGTAGTTCGTTGTAGAGATTTTGTGAATATACTGGATGGTACCCTTTTCATTACCAAAAGTAGTTCGTTGTTGAGATTTTGTTATTCTAATGGATGGTATCCTTGTCATTATGGAAGGTAGTTCATTGTTGACATTTTGTTACTCCAATGGATGTAGCCTTGTCATTATGGAAGGTAGTTCGATATTGATAATATTTTACTCTAATGGATGGAATCCTTTTCATTACGGAAGGTACTTCTTTGTTGAGATTTTGTTTCTCCAATGGATGGTAGCCTTGTCATTATGGATGGTAGTTTGTTGTAGAGATTTTGTTACTACATTTGATGGTACCCTTTTCATTACCGAAAGTAGCTCGTTATTGAGATTTTGTTATTCTAATGGATGGTATCCTTTTCATTACGGAAGGTAGTTCATTGTTGACATTTTGTTACTCTAATGGATGTAGCCTTGTCATTATGGAAGGTAGTTCGATATTGATAATATTTTACTCTAATGGATGGAATCCTTTTCATTACGGAAGGTAGTTCATTGTTGAGATTTTGTTTCTCCAATGGATGGTAGCCTTGTCATTATGGAAGGTAGTTCGTTGTTTAGATTTTGTTACTCCAATGATTGGTAGCCTTGTCATTATGGAACGTAGTTTGTTGTTGAGATTTTGTTACTCCAATGGATGGTAGACTTGTCATTATGGAAGGTAGTTCATTGTTGAGATTTTGATTCTCCATGGATGGAATCCTTGTAATTATGGAAGGTAGTTCTTTGTTGAGATTTCGTTTCTCCAATGGATGGTAGCCTTGTCATTATGGAAGGTAGTTCGTTGTTGAGATTTTGTTACTCAAATGGATGGTAGCCTTGTCATTATGGAAGGTAGTTCATTGTTGAGATTTTGTTACTCTAATTAATGGTTTCCTTGTCATTACGGAAGGTAGTTCGTTGTTGAGAATTTGTTTCTCCAATGGATGGTAGCCTTGTCATTATGGAAGGTAGTTCGTTGTTGATATTTTGTTACTCCAATGGTTGGTAGCCTTGTCATTATGGAAGGTAGTTCGTTGTTGAGATTTTGTTACTCCATTGGATGGTAGACTTGTCATTATGGAAGGTAGTTTGTTGTTGAGATTTTGTTACTTCAATGGATGGTAGCCTTGTCATTATGGAAGGTAGTTCATTGTTGAGATTTTGTTATCTAATTGATGGTATCATTGTCATTACGGAAGGTAGTTCGTTGTTGAGATTTTGTTTCTCCACTGGATGGTAGCCTTGTCATTATGGAAGGTAGTTCGATGTTGAGATTTTGTTACTCAAATGGATGGTAGCCTTGTCATTATGGAAGGTAGTTCATTGTTGAGATTTTGTTACTCCAATGGAGGGTAGACTTGTCATTATGGAAGGTAGTTTGTTGTTGAGATTTTGTTACTCCAATGGATGGTAGCCTTGTCATTATGGATGGTAGTTCGTTGTAGAGATTTTGTGACTACACTGGATGGTACCCTTTTCATTACCGAAAGTAGTTCGTTGTTGAGATATTGTTATTCTAATGAATGGTATCCTTGTCATTATGGAAGGTAGTTCATTGTTGACATTTTGTTACTCCAATGGATGTAGCCTTGTCATTATGGAAGGTAGTTCGATATTGATAATATTTTACTCTAATGGATGGAATCCTTTTCATTACGGAAGGTACTTCTTTGTTGAGATTTTGTTTCTCATATGGATGGTAGCCTTGTCATTATGGATGGTAGTTCGTTGTAGAGATTTTGTTACTACGTTGGATGGTAACCTTTTCATTACCGAAAGTAGCTCGTTATTGAGATTTTGTTATTCTAATGGATGGTATCCTTGTCATTATGGAAGGTAGTTCATTGTTGACATTTTGTTACTCCAATGGATGTAGCCTTGTCATTATGGAAGGTAGTTCGATATTGATAATATTTTACTCTAATGGATGGAATCCTTTTCATTACGGAAGGTAGTTCATTGTTGAGATTTTGTTTCTCCAATGGATGGTAGCCTTGTCATTATGGAAGGTAGTTCGTTGTTGAGATTTTCTTACTCCAATGATTTGTAGCCTTGTCATTATGGAAGGTAGTTCGTTGTTGAGATTTTGTTACTCCAATGGATGGTAGACTTGTCATTATGGAAGGTAGTTCATTGTTGAGATTTTGATTCTCCATGGATGGAATCCTTGTAATTATGGAAGGTAGTTCGTTGTTGAGATTTTGTTACTCTAATGGATGGTATCCTTGTAATTATGGAATTTAGTTCATTGTTGTCATTTTGTTACTTCAATGGATCGTAGCCTTGTCATTATGGTAGGTAGTTTGTTGTTGACATTTTGTTACTCTAATGGATGGAATCCTTGTCATTACGGAAGATAGTTTTTTCTTGAGATTTTGTTTCTCCAATGGATGGTAGCCTTGTCATTATGGAAGGTAGTTCTTTGTTGAGATTTTGTTACTTAAATGGATGGTAGTCTTGTCATTATGGAAGGTAGATCATTGTTGAGATTTTGTTACTCTAATTGATGGTATCCTTGTCATTACGAAAGGTAGTTCATTGTTGAGATTTTGTTTCTCCAATGGATGGTAGCCTTGTCATTATGGAAGGTAGTTCGTCGTTGAGATTTTGTTACTCCAATGATTGGTAGCCTTGTCATTATGGAAGCTAGTTTGTTGTTGAGATTTTGTTACTCAAATGAATGGTAGACTTGTCATTATGGAAGGTAGTTCATTGTTGAGATTTTGATTCTCCATGGATGGAATCCTTGTAATTATGGAAGGTAGTTCTTTGTTGAGATTTTGTTTCTCCAATGGATGGTTTCCTTGTCATTACGGAAGGTAGTTCGTTGTTGCGAATTTGTTACTCAAATGGATGGTAGCCTTGTCATTATGGAAGGTAGTTCATTGTTGAGATTTTGTTACTCTAATTGATGGTTTCCTTGTCATTACGGAAGGTAGTTCGTTGTTGAGAATTTGTTTCTCCAATGGATGGTAGCCTTGTCATTATGGAAGGTAGTTCGTTGTTGAGATTTTGTTACTCAAATGGATGGTAGCCTTGTCATTATGGAAGGTAGTTCATTGTTGAGATTTTGTTACTCTAATTGATGGTATCATTGTCATTACGGAAGGTAGTTCGTTGTTGAGATTTTGTTTCTCCACTGGATGGTAGCCTTGTCATTATGGAAGGTAGTTCGTTGTTGAGATTTTGTTACTCAAATGGATGGTAGCCTTGTCTTTATGGAAGGTAGTTCATTGTTGAGATTTTGTTACTCCAATGGATGGTAGACTTGTCATTATGGAAGGTAGTTCGTTGTTGAGATTTTGTTACTCCAATGGATGGTAGCCTTGTCATTATGGATGGTAGTTCATTGTAGAGATTTTGTGAATATACTGGATGGTACCCTTTTCATTACCGAAAGTAGTTCGTTGTTGAGATTTTGTTATTCTAATGGATGGTATCCTTGTCATTATGGAAGGTAGTTCATTGTTGACATTTTGTTACTCCAATGGATGTAGCCTTGTCATTATGGAAGGTAGTTCGATATTGATAATATTTTACTCTAATGGATGGAATCCTTTTCATTACGGAAGGTACTTCTTTGTTGAGATTTTGTTTCTCCAATGGATGGTAGCCTTGTCATTATGGATGGTAGTTTGTTGTAGAGATTTTGTTACTACATTTGATGGTACCCTTTTCATTACCGAAAGTAGCTCGTTATTGAGATTTTGTTATTCTAATGGATGGTATCCTTTTCATTACGGAAGGTAGTTCATTGTTGACATTTTGTTACTCTAATGGATGTAGCCTTGTCATTATGGAAGGTAGTTCGATATTGATAATATTTTACTCTAATGGATGGAATCCTTTTCATTACGGAAGGTAGTTCATTTTTGAGATTTTGTTTCTCCAATGGATGGTAGCCTTGTCATTATGGAAGGTAGTTCGTTGTTGAGATTTTGTTACTCCAATGGATGGTAGCCTTGTCATTATGGATGGTAGTTCGTTGTAGAGATTTTGTGAATATACTGGATGGTACCCTTTTCATTACCAAAAGTAGTTCGTTGTTGAGATTTTGTTATTCTAATGGATGGTATCCTTGTCATTATGGAAGGTAGTTCATTGTTGACATTTTGTTACTCCAATGGATGTAGCCTTGTCATTATGGAAGGTAGTTCGATATTGATAATATTTTACTCTAATGGATGGAATCCTTTTCATTACGGAAGGTACTTCTTTGTTGAGATTTTGTTTCTCCAATGGATGGTAGCCTTGTCATTATGGATGGTAGTTTGTTGTAGAGATTTTGTTACTACATTTGATGGTACCCTTTTCATTACCGAAAGTAGCTCGTTATTGAGATTTTGTTATTCTAATGGATGGTATCCTTTTCATTACGGAAGGTAGTTCATTGTTGACATTTTGTTACTCTAATGGATGTAGCCTTGTCATTATGGAAGGTAGTTCGATATTGATAATATTTTACTCTAATGGATGGAATCCTTTTCATTACGGAAGGTAGTTCATTGTTGAGATTTTGTTTCTCCAATGGATGGTAGCCTTGTCATTATGGAAGGTAGTTCGTTGTTTAGATTTTGTTACTCCAATGATTGGTAGCCTTGTCATTATGGAACGTAGTTTGTTGTTGAGATTTTGTTACTCCAATGGATGGTAGACTTGTCATTATGGAAGGTAGTTCATTGTTGAGATTTTGATTCTCCATGGATGGAATCCTTGTAATTATGGAAGGTAGTTCTTTGTTGAGATTTCGTTTCTCCAATGGATGGTAGCCTTGTCATTATGGAAGGTAGTTCGTTGTTGAGATTTTGTTACTCAAATGGATGGTAGCCTTGTCATTATGGAAGGTAGTTCATTGTTGAGATTTTGTTACTCTAATTAATGGTTTCCTTGTCATTACGGAAGGTAGTTCGTTGTTGAGAATTTGTTTCTCCAATGGATGGTAGCCTTGTCATTATGGAAGGTAGTTCGTTGTTGATATTTTGTTACTCCAATGGTTGGTAGCCTTGTCATTATGGAAGGTAGTTCGTTGTTGAGATTTTGTTACTCCATTGGATGGTAGACTTGTCATTATGGAAGGTAGTTTGTTGTTGAGATTTTGTTACTTCAATGGATGGTAGCCTTGTCATTATGGAAGGTAGTTCATTGTTGAGATTTTGTTATCTAATTGATGGTATCATTGTCATTACGGAAGGTAGTTCGTTGTTGAGATTTTGTTTCTCCACTGGATGGTAGCCTTGTCATTATGGAAGGTAGTTCGATGTTGAGATTTTGTTACTCAAATGGATGGTAGCCTTGTCATTATGGAAGGTAGTTCATTGTTGAGATTTTGTTACTCCAATGGAGGGTAGACTTGTCATTATGGAAGGTAGTTTGTTGTTGAGATTTTGTTACTCCAATGGATGGTAGCCTTGTCATTATGGATGGTAGTTCGTTGTAGAGATTTTGTGACTACACTGGATGGTACCCTTTTCATTACCGAAAGTAGTTCGTTGTTGAGATATTGTTATTCTAATGAATGGTATCCTTGTCATTATGGAAGGTAGTTCATTGTTGACATTTTGTTACTCCAATGGATGTAGCCTTGTCATTATGGAAGGTAGTTCGATATTGATAATATTTTACTCTAATGGATGGAATCCTTTTCATTACGGAAGGTACTTCTTTGTTGAGATTTTGTTTCTCATATGGATGGTAGCCTTGTCATTATGGATGGTAGTTCGTTGTAGAGATTTTGTTACTACGTTGGATGGTAACCTTTTCATTACCGAAAGTAGCTCGTTATTGAGATTTTGTTATTCTAATGGATGGTATCCTTGTCATTATGGAAGGTAGTTCATTGTTGACATTTTGTTACTCCAATGGATGTAGCCTTGTCATTATGGAAGGTAGTTCGATATTGATAATATTTTACTCTAATGGATGGAATCCTTTTCATTACGGAAGGTAGTTCATTGTTGAGATTTTGTTTCTCCAATGGATGGTAGCCTTGTCATTATGGAAGGTAGTTCGTTGTTGAGATTTTCTTACTCCAATGATTTGTAGCCTTGTCATTATGGAAGGTAGTTCGTTGTTGAGATTTTGTTACTCCAATGGATGGTAGACTTGTCATTATGGAAGGTAGTTCATTGTTGAGATTTTGATTCTCCATGGATGGAATCCTTGTAATTATGGAAGGTAGTTCTTTGTTGAGATTTTGTTTCTCCAATGGATGGTAGCCTTGCCATTATGGAAGGTAGTTTGTTGTTGAGATTTTGTTACTCAAATGGATGGTAGCCTTGTCATTATGGAAGGTAGTTCATTGTTGAGATTTTGTTACTCTAATTGATGGTTTCCTTGTCATTACGGAAGGTAGTTCGTTGTTGAGAATTTGTTTCTCCAATGTATGGTAGCCTTGTCATTATGGAAGGTAGTTCGTTGTTGAGATTTTGTTACTCCAATTGTTGGTAGCCTTGTCATTATGGAAGGTAGTTAGTTGTTGAGATTTTGTTACTCCATTGGATGGTAGACTTGTCATTATGGAAGGTAGTTTGTTGTTGAGATTTTGTTACTTCAATGGATGGTAGCCTTGTCATTATGGAAGGTAGTTCATTGTTGAGATTTTGTTACTCTAATTGATGGTATCATTGTCATTACGGAAGGTAGTTCGTTGTTGATATTTTGTTTCTCCACTGGATGGTAGCCTTGTCATTATGGAAGGTAGTTTGTTGTTGAGATTTTGTTACTCAAATGGATGGTAGCCTTGTCATTATGGAAGGTAGTTCATTGTTGAGATTTTGTTACTCCAATGGATGGTAGACTTGTCATTATGGAAGGAAGTTCGTTGTAGAGATTTTGTTACTCCAATGGATGGGAGCCTTGTCATTATGGATGGTAGTTCGTTGTAGAGATTTTGTGACAACACTGGATGGTACCCTTTTCATTACTGAAAGTAGTTCGTTATTGAGATTTTGTTATTCTAATGAATGGTATCCTTGTCATTATGGAAGGTAGTTCATTGTTGACATTTTGTTACTCCAATGGATGTAGCCTTGTCATTATGGAAGGTAGTTCGATATTGATAATATTTTAATCTAATGGATGGAATCCTTTTCATTACGGAAGGTAGTTCTTTGTTGAGATTTTGTTTCTACAATGGATGGTAGCCTTGTCATTATGGAAGGTAGTTCATTGTTGAGATTTTGTCACTCAAATGGATGGTTTCCTTGTCATTATAGAAGGTAGTTCGTTGTTGAGATTTTGTTACTCCAATGGATGGTTGCCTTGTCATTATAGAAGGTAGTTCGTTGTTGAGATTTTGTTACTCCAATGGATGGTAGCCTTGTAATTATTGAAGGTAGTTTATTGTTGAGATTTTGTTACTCCAATGGATGGTAGCCTTGTCATTATGGAGAATAGTTTGTTGTTGAGCTTTTGTTACTCCAATGGATGGTAGCCTTGTTATTATGGAAGGAAGTTCATTGTTGAGATTTTGTTACTCCAATAGATGGCAGCCTTGTCATTATGCAAGGTAGTTCGTTGTTGAAAGTTTGTTACTTTAATGGATGGTAGCCTTGTCTTTATGAAAGGTAGTTCGTTGTTGAGATTTTGTTACTATAATGGATGTTATCCTTGTCATTATTGAAAGTAGTTCATTGTTGAGATTTTGTTACTCTAATGGATGGTATCCTTGTCATTATGGAAGGTAGTTCATTGTTGTCATTTTGTTACTTCAATGGATGGTAGCCTTGTCATTATGGAAGGTAGTTTGTTGTTGACATTTTGTTACTCTAATGGATGGAATCCTTGTCATTACGGAAGATAGTTTTTTGTTGAGATTTTGTTACTCTAATTGATGGTTTCCTTGTCATTACGGAAGGTAGTTCGTTGTTGAGAATTTGTTTCTACAATGGATGGTAGCCTTGTCATTATGGAAGGTAGTTTGTTGAGATTTTGTTACTTAAATGGATGGTAGCCTTGTCATTATGGAAGGTAGTTCATTGTTGAGATTTTGTTACTCTAATTGATGGTATCCTTGTCATTACGGAAGGTAGTTCATTGTTGAGATTTTATTTCTCCAATGGATGGTAGCCTTGTCATTATGGAAGGTAGTTCGTTGTTGAGATTTTGTTACTCCAATGATTGGTAGCCTTGTCATTATGGAAGGTAGTTCGTTGTTGAGATTTTGATTCTCCAATGGATGGTAGCCTTTTCATTATGGAAGGTAGTTCGTTGTTGATATTTTGTTACTCCAATGGATGGTAGACTTGTCATTATGGAAGGTAGTTCGTTGTTGAGATTTTGTTACTCCATTGGATGGTAGACTTGTCATTATGGAAGGTAGTTCATTGTTGAGATTTTGTTATTCCAATGAATGGTAGCCTTGTCATTATAGAAGGTAGTTCGTTGTTGATATTTTGTTACTCTAATGGATGGTAGCCTTGTAATTATGGAAGGTAGTTTATTGTTGAGATTTTGTTATTCCAATGGATGGTAGCCTTGTCATTATGGAGAATAGGTCGTTGTTGAGCTTTTGTTACTCCGATGGATGGTAGCCTTGTTATTATGGAAGGTAGTTCATTGTTAAGATTTTGTTACTCCAATGGATGGTAGCCTTGTCATTATGCAAGGTTGTCGTTGGTTATATTTTGTTACTTTAATGGATGGTAGCCTTGTCTTTATGAAAGGTAGTTTATTGTTGAGATTTTGTTACTCTAATGGATGTTATCATTGTGATTACTGAAAGTAGTTTGTTGTATAGATTTTGTTACTCTAATGGATTGTATCCTTGTCATTATGGAAGGTAGTTCATTGTTGAGATTTTGTTACTCTAATGGATGTGCGCCTTGTCATTATGGATGGTAGTTCGTTGTTGAGATTTTGTTACTACATTGGATGGTACCCTTTTAGTTATCAAAAGTAGTTCGTTGTTGAGATTTTGTTACTCTAATGGATGGTAGCCTTGTTATTATGGAAGGTAGTTCATTGTTGACATTTTGTTACTTCAATGGATGTAGCCTTGTCATTATGGAAGGTAGTTCGATATTGGTAATATTTTACTCTAATGGATGAAATCCTTTTCATTACGGAAGGTAGTTCTTTGTTGACATTTTGTTTCTCCAATGGATGGTAGCCTTGTCATTATGGAAGGTAGTTTGTTGTTGAGATTTTGTTACTCAAATGGATGGTAGCCTTGTCATTATAAAAGGTAGTTCGTTGTTGAGATTTTGTTACTCCAATGGATGGTAGCCTGGTAATTATGGAAGGTAGTTTATTGTTGAGATTTTGTTACTCCAATGGATGGTAGCCTTGTCATTATGGAGAATAGTTCGTTGTTGAGATTTTGTTACTCCAATGGATGGTAGCCTTGTTATTATGGAAGGTAGTTCATTGTTGAGATTTTGTTACTCCAATAGATGACAGCCTTGTCATTTTGCAAGGTAGTTCATTGTTGATATTTTGTTACTTTAATGGATGGTAGCCTTGTCTTTATGAAAGTTAGTTCGTTGTTGAGATTTTGTGAGTATAATGGATGTTATCCTTGTCATTACTGAAAGTAGTTCGTTGTTGAGATTTTGTTACTCTAATGGATGGTAGCCTTGTCATTATGGAAGGTAGTTCATTGTTGTGATTTTGTTACTCCAATGGATGGTAGCCTTGTCATTTCGGAAGGTAGTTCGTTGTTGATATTTTGTTACTCTAATGGATGGAATCCTTGTAATTATGGAAGGTAGTTCTTTGTTGAGATTTTGTTTCTCCAATGGATGGTAGCCTTATCATTATGGAAGGTAGTTCGTTGTTGAGATTTTGTTACTCAAATAGATGGTAGCCTTGTCATTATGGAAGGTACTTCATTGTTGAGATTTTGTTACTCTAATTGATGGTTTCCTTGTCATTACGGAAGGTAGTTCGTTGTTGAGAATTTGTTTCTCCAATGGATGGTAGCCTTGTCATTATGGAAGGTAGTTCGTTGTTGAGATTTTGTTACTCCAATGGTTGGTAGCCTTGTAATTATGGAAGGTAGTTCGTTGTTGAGATTTTGTTACTCCATTGGATGGTAGACTTGTCATTATGGAAGGTAGTTTGTTGTTGAGATTTTGTTACTCCAATGGATGGTAGCCTTGTCATTATGGAAGGTAGTTCATTGATGAGATTTTGTTACTATAATTGATGGTATCATTGTCATTACGGAAGGTAGTTCGTTGTTGAGATTTTGTTTCTCCATTGGATGGTAGCCTTGTCATTATGGAAGGTAGTTCGTTGTTGAGATTTTGTTACTCAAATGGATGGTAGCCTTGTCATTATGGAAGGTAGTTCATTGTTGAGATTTTGTTACTCCAATGGATGGTAGACTTGTCATTATGGAAGGTAGTTCGTTGTTGAGATTTTGTTACTCTAATGGATGGTAGCCTTGTCATTTTGGATGGTAGTTTGTTGTTGATATTTTGTTACTACATTGGATGGTACCCTTTTCATTACCGAAAGTAGTTCGTTGTTGAGATATTGTTATTCTAATGGATGGTAGCCTTGTCATTATGGAAGGTAGTTCATTGTTGACATTTTGTTACTCCAATGGATGTAGCCTTGTCATTATGGAAGGTAGTTCGATATTGATAATATTTTAATCTAATGGATGGAATCCTTTTCATTACGGAAGGTAGTTCTTTGTTGAGATTTTGTTTCTATAATGGATGGTAGCCTTGTCATTATGCAAGGTAGTTCATTGTTGAGATTTTGTCACTCAAATGGATGGTTTCCTTGTCATTATAGAAGGTAGTTCGTTGTTGAGATTTTGTTACTCCAATGGATGGTTGCCTTGTCATTATATAAGGTAGTTCGTTGTTGAGATTTTGTTACTCCAATGGATGGTAGCCTTGTAATTATTGAAGGTAGTTTATTGTTGAGATTTTGTTACTCCAATGGATGGTAGCCTTGTCATTATGGAGAATAGTTTGTTGTTGAGCTTTTGTTACTCCAATGGATGGTAGCCTTGTTATTATGGAAGGAAGTTCATTGTTGAGATTTTGTTACTCCAATAGATGGCAGCCTTATCATTATGCAAGGTAGTTCGTTGTTGATATTTTGTTACTTTAATGGATGGTAGCCTTGTCTTTATGAAAGGTAGTTCGTTGTTGAGATTTTGTTACTATGATGGATGGTATCCTTGTCATTACTGAAAGAAGTTCGTTGTTGAGAATTTGTTACTCTAATGGATGGTATCCTTGTCATTATGGAATGTAGTTCATTGTTGGGATTTTGTTACTTTAATGGATGGTAGCCTTGTCATTATGGAAGGTAGTTCGTTGTTGAGATTTTGTTACTCCAATTGTTGGTAGCCTTGTCATTATGGAAGGTAGTTCGTTGTTGAGATTTTGTTACTCCATTGGATGGTAGACTTGTCATTATGGAAGGTAGTTTGTTGTTGAGATTTTGTTACTTCAATGGATGGTAGCCTTGTCATTATGGAAGGTAGTTCATTGTTGAGATTTTGTTACTCTAATTGATGGTATCATTGTCATTACGGAAGGTAGTTCGTTGTTGAGATTTTGTTTCTCCACTGGATGGTAGCCTTGTCATTATGGAAGGTAGTTCATTGTTGAGATTTTGTTACTCAAATGGATGGTAGCCTTGTCATTATGGAAGGTAGTTCATTGTTGATATTTTGTTACTCCAATGGATGGTAGACTTGTCATTATGGAAGGTAGTTCGTTGTTGAGATTTTCTTACTCCAATGGATGGTAGCCTTGTCATTATGGATGGTAGTTCGTTGTAGAGATTTTGTGACTACACTGGATGGTACCCTTTTCATTACTGAAAGTAGTTCGTTATTGAGATTTTGTTATTCTAATGAATGGTATCCTTGTCATTATGGAAGGTAGTTCATTGTTGACATTTTGTTACTCCAATGGATGTAGCCTTGTCATTATGGAAGGTAGTTCGATATTGATAATATTTTACTCTAATGGATGGAATCCTTTTCATTACGGAAGGTACTTCTTTGTTGAGATTTTGTTTCTCCAATGGATGGTAGCCTTGTCATTATAGATGGTAGTTCGTTGTAGAGATTTTGTTACTACATTGGATGGTACCCTTTTCATTACCGAAAGTAGCTCGTTATTGAGATTTTGTTATTCTAATGGATGGTATCCTTGTCATTATGGAAGGTAGTTCATTGTTGACATTTTGTTACTCCAATGGATGTAGCCTTGTCATTATGGAAGGTAGTTCGATATTGATAATATTTTACTCTAATGGATGGAATCCTTTTCATTACGGAACGTACTTCTTTGTTGAGATTTTGTTTCTCCAATGGATGGTAGCCTTGTCATTATGGAAGGTAGTTCGTTGTTCAGATTTTGTTACTCAAATGGATTGTTGCCTTGTCATTATAGAAGGTAGTTCGTTGTTAAGATTTTGTTACTCCAATGGATGGTTGCCTTGTCATTATAGAAGGTAGTTCGCTGTTGAAATTTTGTTACTCCAATGGATGCTAGCCTTGTAATTATTGAAGGTAGTTTATTGTTGAGATTTTGTTACTCCAATGGATGGTAGCCTTGTTATTATGGAAGGAAGTTCATTGTTGAGATTTTGTTACTCCAATAGATGGCAGCCTTGTCATTATGCAAGGTAGTTCGTTGTTGATATTTTGTTACTTTAATGGATGGTAGCCTTGTCTTTATAAAAGGTAGTTCGTTGTTGAGATTTTGTTACTATAATGGATGTTATCCTTGTCATTACTGAAAGTAGTTCGTTGTTGAGATTTTGTTACTCTAATGGATGGTATCCTTGTCATTATGGAAGGTAGTTCATTGTTGTCATTTTGTTACTTCAATGGATGGTAGCCTTGTCATTATGGAAGGTAGTTCATTGTTGAGATTTTGTTACTCTAAATGATGGTTTCCTTGGCATTACGGAAGGTAGTTCGTTGTTGAGAATTTGTTTCTCCAATGGATGGTAGCCTTGTCATTATGGAAGGTAGTTCGTTGTTGAGATTTTGTTACTCCAATTGTTGGTAGCCTTGTCATTATGGAAGGTAGTTTGTTGTTGAGATTTTGTTACTCCATTGGATGGTAGACTTGTCATTATGGAAGGTAGTTTGTTGTTGAGATTTTGTTACTTCAATGGATGGTAGCCTTGTCATTATGGAAGGTAGTTCATTGTTGAGATTTTGTTACTCTAATTGATGGTATCATTGTCATTACGGAAGGTAGTTCGTTGTTGAGATTTTTTTTCTCCACTGGATGGTAGCCTTGTCATTATGGAAGGTAGTTCGTTGTTGAGATTTTGTTACTCAAATGGATGGTAGCCTTGTCATTATGGAAGGTAGTTCATTGTTGATATTTTGTTACTCCAATGGATGGTAGACTTGTCATTATGGAAGGTAGTTCGTTGTTGAGATTTTCTTACTCCAATGGATGGTAGCCTTGTCATTATGGATGGTAGTTCATTGTAGAGATTTTGTGACTACACTGGATGGTACCCTTTTCATTACTGAAAGAAGTTCGTTATTGAGATTTTGTTATTCTAATGAATGGTATCCTTGTCATTATGGAAGGTAGTTCATTGTTGACATTTTGTTACTCCAATGGATGTAGCCTTGTCATTATGGAAGGTAGTTCGATATTGATAATATTTTACTCTAATGGATGGAATCCTTTTCATTACGGAAGGTACTTGTTTGTTGAGATTTTGTTTCTCCAATGGATGGTAGCCTTGTCATTATAGATGGTAGTTCGTTGTAGAGATTTTGTTACTACATTGGATGGTACCCTTTTCATTACCGAAAGTAGCTCGTTATTGAGATTTTGTTATTCTAATGGATGGTATCCTTGTCATTATGGAAGGTAGTTCATTGTTGACATTTTGTTACTCCAATGGATGTAGCCTTGTCATTATTGAAGGTAGTTCGATATTGATAATATTTTACTCTAATGGATGGAATCCTTTTCATTACGGAACGTACTTCTTTGTTGAGATTTTGTTTCTCCAATGGATGGTAGCCTTGTCATTATGGAAGGTAGTTCGTTGTTGAGATTTTGTTACTCAAATGGATTGTTGCCTTGTCATTATAGAAGGTAGTTCGTTGTTAAGATTTTGTTACTCCAATGGATGGTTGCCTTGTCATTATAGAAGGTAGTTCGTTGTTGAGATTTTGTTACTCCAATGGATGCTAGCCTTGTAATTATTGAAGGTAGTTTATTGTTGAGATTTTGTTACTCCAATGGATGGTAGCCTTGTTATTATGGAAGGAAGTTCATTGTTGAGATTTTGTTACACCAATAGATGGCAGCCTTGTCATTATGCAAGGTAGTTCGTTGTTGATATTTTGTTACTTTAATGGATGGTAGCCTTGTCTTTATGAAAGGTAGTTCGTTGTTGAGATTTTGTTACTATAATGGATGTTATCCTTGTCATTACTGAAAGTAGTTCGTTGTTGAGATTTTGTTACTCTAATGGATGGTATCCTTGTCATTATGGAAGGTAGTTCATTGTTGTCATTTTGTTACTTCAATGGATGGTAGCCTTGTCATTATGGAAGGTAGTTCATTGTTGAGATTTTGTTACTCTAAATGATGGTTTCCTTGGCATTACGGAAGGTAGTTCGTTGTTGAGAATTTGTTTCTCCAATGGATGGTAGCCTTGTCATTATGGAAGGTAGTTCGTTGTTGAGATTTTGTTACTCCAATTGTTGGTAGCCTTGTCATTATGGAAGGTAGTTCGTTGTTGAGATTTTGTTACTCCATTGGATGGTAGACTTGTCATTATGGAAGGTAGTTTGTTGTTGAGATTTTGTTACTTCAATGGATGGTAGCCTTGTCATTATGGAAGGTAGTTCATTGTTGAGATTTTGTTACTCTAATTGATGGTATCATTGTCATTACGGAAGGTAGTTCGTTGTTGAGATTTTGTTTCTCCACTGGATGGTAGCCTTGTCATTATGGAAGGTAGTTCGTTGTTGAGATTTTGTTACTCAAATGGATGGTAGCCTTGTCATTATGGAAGGTAGTTCATTGTTGAGATTTTGTTACTCCAATGGATGGTAGACTTGTCATTATGGAAGGTAGTTCGTTGTTGAGATTTTGTTTCTCCAATGGATGGTAGCCTTGTCATTATGGATGGTAGTTCGTTGTAGAGATTTTGTGACTACACTGGATGGTACCCTTTTCATTACTGAAAGTAGTTCGTTATTGAGATTTTGTTATTCTAATGAATGGTATCCTTGTCATTATGGAAGGTAGTTCATTGTTGACATTTTGTTACTCCAATGGATGTAGCCTTGTCATTATGGAAGGTAGTTCGATATTGATAATATTTTACTCTAATGGATGGAATCCTTTTCATTACGGAAGGTACTTGTTTGTTGAGATTTTGTTTCTCCAATGGATGGTAGCCTTGTCATTATAGATGGTAGTTCGTTGTAGAGATTTTGTTACTACATTGGATGGTACCCTTTTCATTACCGAAAGTAGCTCGTTATTGAGATTTTGTTATTCTAATGGATGGTATCCTTGTCATTATGGAAGGTAGTTCATTGTTGACATTTTGTTACTCCAATGGATGTAGCCTTGTCATTATTGAAGGTAGTTCGATATTGATAATATTTTACTCTAATGGATGGAATCCTTTTCATTACGGAACGTACTTCTTTGTTGAGATTTTGTTTCTCCAATGGATGGTAGCCTTGTCATTATGGAAGGTAGTTCGTTGTTGAGATTTTGTTACTCAAATGGATTGTTGCCTTGTCATTATAGAAGGTAGTTCGTTGTTAAGATTTTGTTACTCCAATGGATGGTTGCCTTGTCATTATAGAAGGTAGTTCGTTGTTGAGATTTTGTTACTCCAATGGATGCTAGCCTTGTAATTATTGAAGGTAGTTTATTGTTGAG
This sequence comes from Vicia faba, assembly GCA_948472305.1. Taxonomy (NCBI): domain Eukaryota; kingdom Viridiplantae; phylum Streptophyta; class Magnoliopsida; order Fabales; family Fabaceae; genus Vicia; species Vicia faba. The sequence continues at coordinate 563,048,268 of OX451739.1, forward strand.
ATTTTGTTACTCCAATGGATGGTAGCCTTGTTATTATGGAAGGAAGTTCATTGTTGAGATTTTGTTACACCAATAGATGGCAGCCTTGTCATTATGCAAGGTAGTTCGTTGTTGATATTTTGTTACTTTAATGGATGGTAGCCTTGTCTTTATGAAAGGTAGTTCGTTGTTGAGATTTTGTTACTATAATGGATGTTATCCTTGTCATTACTGAAAGTAGTTCGTTGTTGAGATTTTGTTACTCTAATGGATGGTATCCTTGTCATTATGGAAGGTAGTTCATTGTTGTCATTTTGTTACTTCAATGGATGGTAGCCTTGTCATTATGGAAGGTAGTTCATTGTTGAGATTTTGTTACTCTAAATGATGGTTTCCTTGGCATTACGGAAGGTAGTTCGTTGTTGAGAATTTGTTTCTCCAATGGATGGTAGCCTTGTCATTATGGAAGGTAGTTCGTTGTTGAGATTTTGTTACTCCAATTGTTGGTAGCCTTGTCATTATGGAAGGTAGTTCGTTGTTGAGATTTTGTTACTCCATTGGATGGTAGACTTGTCATTATGGAAGGTAGTTTGTTGTTGAGATTTTGTTACTTCAATGGATGGTAGCCTTGTCATTATGGAAGGTAGTTCATTGTTGAGATTTTGTTACTCTAATTGATGGTATCATTGTCATTACGGAAGGTAGTTCGTTGTTGAGATTTTGTTTCTCCACTGGATGGTAGCCTTGTCATTATGGAAGGTAGTTCGTTGTTGAGATTTTGTTACTCAAATGGATGGTAGCCTTGTCATTATGGAAGGTAGTTCATTGTTGAGATTTTGTTACTCCAATGGATGGTAGACTTGTCATTATGGAAGGTAGTTCGTTGTTGAGATTTTGTTTCTCCAATGGATGGTAGCCTTGTCATTATGGATGGTAGTTCGTTGTAGAGATTTTGTGACTACACTGGATGGTACCCTTTTCATTACTGAAAGTAGTTCGTTATTGAGATTTTGTTATTCTAATGAATGGTATCCTTGTCATTATGGAAGGTAGTTCATTGTTGACATTTTGTTACTCCAATGGATGTAGCCTTGTCATTATGGAAGGTAGTTCGAAATTGATAATATTTTACTCTAATGGATGGAATCCTTTTCATTACGGAAGGTACTTCTTTGTTGAGATTTTGTTTCTCCAATGGATGGTAGCCTTGTCATTATGGATGGTAGTTCATTGTAGAGATTTTGTTATTACATTGGATGGTACCCTTTTCATTACCGAAAGTAGCTCGTTATTGAGATTTTGTTATTCTAATGGATGGTATCCTTGTCATTATGAAAGGTAGTTCATTGTTGACATTTTGTTACTCCAATGGATGTAGCCTTGTCATTATGGAAGGTAGTTCGATATTGATAATATTTTACTCTAATGGATGGAATCCTTTTCATTACGGAACGTACTTCTTTGTTGAGATTTTGTTTCTCCAATGGATGGTAGCCTTTTCATTACGGAACGTACTTCTTTGTTGAGATTTTGTTTCTCCAATGGATGGTAGCCTTGTCATTATGGAAGGTAGTTCGTTGTTGAGATTTTGTTACTCCAATGGATGGTTGCCTTGTCATTATAGAAGGTAGTTTTTTGTTGAGATTTTGATACTCCAATGGATGGTAGCCTTGTAATTATTGAAGGTAGTTTATTGTTGAGATTTTGTTACTCCAATGGATGGTAGCCTTGTCATTATGGAGAATAGTTCATTGTAGAGCTTTTGTTACTCCAATGGATGGTAGCCTTGTTATTATGGAAGGAAGTTCATTGTTGAGATTTTGTTACTCCAATAGATGGCAGCCTTGTCATTATGCAAGGTAGTTCGTTGTTGATATTTTGTTACTTTAATGGATGGTAGCCTTGTCTTTATGAAAGGTAGTTCGTTGTTGAGATTTTGTTACTATAATGGATGTTATCCTTGTCATTACTGAAAGTAGTTCGTTGTTGAGATTTTGTTACTCTAATGGATGGTATCCTTGTCATTATGGAAGGTAGTTCATTGTTGTCATTTTGTTACTTCAATGGATGGTAGCCTTGTCATTAGGGAAGGTAGTTTGTTGTTGACATTTTGTTACTCTAATTGATGGTATCCTTGTCATTACGGAAGGTAGTTCATTGTTGAGATTTTATTTCTCCAATGGATGGTAGCCTTGTCATTATGGAAGGTAGTTCGTTGTTGAGATTTTGTTACTCCAATGATTGGTAGCCTTGTCATTATGGAAGGTAGTTCGTTGTTGAGATTTTGTTACTCCAATGGATGGTATACTTGTCATTATGGAAGGTAGTTCATTGTTGAGATTTTGATTCTCCAATGGATGGTAGCCTTTTCATTATGGAAGGTAGTTCGTTGTTGATATTTTGTTACTCCAATGGATGGTAGACTTGTCATTATGGAAGGTAGTTCGTTGTTGAGATTTTGTTACTCCAATGGATGGTAGACTTGTCATTATGGAAGGTAGTTCATTGTTGAGATTTTGTTACTCCAATGGATGGTAGGCTTGTCATTATAGAAGGTAGTTCGTTGTTGAGATTTTGTTACTCTAATGGATTGTAGCTTTGTAATTATGGAAGGTAGTTTATTGTTGAGATTTTGTTATTCCAATGGATGGTAGCCTTGTCATTTTTGAGAATAGTTCGTTGTTGAGCTTTTGTTACTCCGATGGATGGTAGCCTTGTTATTATGGAAGGTAGTTCATTTTTAAGATTTTGTTACTCCAATGGATGGTAGCCTTGTCATTATGCAAGGTTGTTCGTTGGTTATATTTTGTTACTTTAATGGATGGTAGCCTTGTCTTTATGAAAGGTAGTTTATTGTTGAGATTTTGTGTCTCTAATGGATGTTATCATTGTGATTACTGAAAGTAGTTTGTTGTATAGATTTTGTTACTCTAATGCATGGTATCCTTGTCATTATGGAAGGTAGTTCATTGTTGAGATTTTGTTACTCTAATGGATGTGCGCCTTGTCATTATGGATGGTAGTTCGTTGTTGAGATTTTGTTACTACATTGGATGGTACCCTTTTCGTTATCATAAGTAGTTCGTTGTTGAGATTTTGTTACTCTAATGGATGGTAGCCTTGTTATTATGGAAGGTAGTTCATTGTTGACATTTTGTTACTTCAATGGATGTAGCCTTGTCATTATGGAAGGTAGTTCGATATTGGTAATATTTTACTCTAATGGATGGAATCCTTTTCATTACGGAAGGTAGTTCTTTGTTGACATTTTGTTTCTCCAATGGATGGTAGCCTTGTCATTATGGTAGGTAGTTTGTTGTTGAGATTTTGTTACTCAAATGGATGCTAGCCTTGTCATTATAAAAGGTAGTTCGTTGTTGAGATTTTGTTACTCCAATGGATGGTAGCCTGGTAATTATGGAAGGTAGTTTATTGTTGAGATTTTGTTACTCTAATGGATGGTAGCCTTGTCATTATGGAGAATAGTTCGTTGTTGAGATTTTGTTACTCCAATGGATGGTAGCCTTGTTATTATGGAAGGTAGTTCATTGTTGAGATTTTGTTACTCCAATAGATGACAGCCTTGTCATTTTGCAAGGTAGTTCATTGTTGATATTTTGTTACTTTAATGGATGGTAGCCTTGTCTTTATGAAAGGTAGTTCGTTGTTGAGATTTTGTGAGTATAATGGATGTTATCCTTGTCATTACTGAAAGTAGTTCGTTGTTGAGATTTTGTTACTCTAATGGATGGTAGCCTTGTCATTATGGAAGGTAGTTCATTGTTGTCATTTTGTTACTCCAATGGATGGTAGCCTTGTCTTTTCGGAAGATAGTTCGTTGTTGATATTTTGTTACTCTAATGGATGGAATCCTTGTAATTATGGAAGGTAGTTCTTTGTTGAGATTTTGTTTCTCCAATGGATGGTAGCCTTATCATTATGGAAGGTAGTTCGTTGTTGAGATTTTGTTACTCAAATGGATGGTAGCCTTGTCATTATGGAAGGTACTTCATTGTTGAGATTTTGTTACTCTAATTGATGGTTTCCTTGTCATTACGGAAGGTAGTTCGTTGTTGAGAATTTATTTCTCCAATGGATGGTAGCCTTGTCATTATGGAAGGTAGTTCGTTGGTTAGATTTTGTTACTCCAATGGTTGGTAGCCTTGTCATTATGGAAGGTAGTTCGTTGTTGAGATTTTGTTACTCCATTGGATGGTAGACTTGTCATTATGGAAGGTAGTTTGTTGTTGAGATTTTGTTACTCCAATGGATGGTAACCTTGTCATTATGGAAGGTAGTTCATTGATGAGATTTTGTTACTCTAATTGAAGGTATCATTGTCATTACGGAAGGTAGTTCATTGTTGAGATTTTGTTTCTCCATTGGATGGTAGCCTTGTCATTATGGAAGGTAGTTCGTTGTTGAGATTTTGTTACTCAAATGGATGGTAGCCTTGTCATTATGGAAGGTAGTTCATTGTTGAGATTTTGTTACTCCAATGGATGGTAGACTTGTCATTATGGAAGGTAGTTCGTTGTTGAGATTTTGTTACTCTAATGGATGGTAGCCTTGTCATTATGGATGGTAGTTTGTTGTTGATATTTTGTTACTACATTGGATGGTACCCTTTTCATTACCGAAAGTAGTTCGTTGTTGAGATATTGGTATTCTAATGGATGGTAGCCTTGTCATTATGGAAGGTAGTTCATTGTTGACATTTTGTTACTCCAATGGATGTAGCCTTGTCATTATGGAAGGTAGTTCGATATTGATAATATTTTAATCTAATGGATGGAATCCTTTTCATTATGGAAGGTAGTTCTTTGTTGAGATTTTGTTTCTACAATGGATGGTAGCCTTGTCATTATGGAAGGTAGTTCATTGTTGAGATTTTGTCACTCAAATGGATGGTTGCCTTGTCATTATAGAAGGTAGTTCGTTGTTGAGATTTTGTTACTCCAATGGATGGTTGCCTTGTCATTATAAAAGGTAGTTCGTTGTTGAGATTTTGTTACTCCAATGGATGGTATCCTTGTAATTATTGAAGGTAGTTTATTGTTGAGATTTTGTTACTCCAATGGATGGTAGCCTTGTCATTATGGAGAATAGTTTGTTGTTGAGCTTTTGTTACTCCAATGGATGGTAGCCTTGTTATTATGGAAGGAAGTTCATTGTTGAGATTTTGTTACTCCAATAGTTGGCAGCCTTGTCATTATGCAAGGTAGTTCATTGTTGATATTTTGTTACTTTAATGGATGGTAGCCTTGTCTTTATGAAAGGTAGTTCGTTGTTGAGATTTCGTTACTATGATGGATGTTATCCTTGTCATTACTGAAAGAAGTTCGTTGTTGAGAATTTGTTACTCTAATGGATGGTATCCTTGTCATTATGGAATGTAGTTCATTGTTGTCATTTTGTTACTTGAATGGATGGTAGCCTTGTCATTATGGAAGGTAGTTTGTTGTTGACATTTTGTTACTCTAATGGATGGAATCCTTGTCATTACGGAAGATAGTTTTTTGTTGAGATTTTGTTTCTCCAATGGATGGTAGCCTTGTCATTATGGAAGGTAGTTCTTTGTTGAGATTTTGTTACTTAAATGGATGGTAGCCTTGTCATTATGGAAGGTACTTCATTGTTGAGATTTTGTTACTCTAACTGATGGTTTCCTTTTTATTACGGAAGGTAGTTCGTTGTTGAGAATTTGTTTCTCCAATGGATGGTAGCCTTGTCATTATGGAAGGTAGTTTGTTGTTGAGATTTTGTTACTCAAATGGATGGTAGCCTTGTCATTATAAAAGGTAGTTCGTTGTTGAGATTTTGTTACTCCAATGGATGGTAGCCTGGTAATTATGGAAGATAGTTTATTGTTGAGATTTTGTTACTCCAATGGATGGTAGCCTTGTCATTATGGAGAATAGTTCGTTGTTGAGATTTTGTTACTCCAATGGATGGTAGCCTTGTTATTATGGAAGGTAGTTCATTTTTGAGAATTTGTTACTCCAATAGATGACAGCCTTGTCATTTTGCAAGGTAGTTCATTGTTGATATTTTGTTACTTTAATGGATGGTAGCCTTGTCTTTATGAAAGGTAGTTCGTTGTTGAGATTTTGTTAGTATAATGGATGTTATCCTTGTCATTACTGAAAGTAGTTCGTTGTTGAGATTTTGTTACTCTAATGGATGGTAGCCTTGTCATTATGGAAGGTAGTTCATTGTTGTCATTTTGTTACTCCAATGGATGGTAGCCTTGTCATTTCGGAAGGTAGTTCGTTGTTGATATTTTGTTAATCTAATGGATGGAATCCTTGTAATTATGGAAGGTAGTTCTTTGTTGAGATTTTGTTTCTCCAATGGATGGTAGCCTTGTCATTATGGAAGGTAGTTCGTTGTTGAGATTTTGTTACTCAAATGGATGGTAGCCTTGTCATTATGGAAGGTACTTCATTGTTGAGATTTTGTTACTCTAATTGATGGTTTCCTTGTCATTACGGAAGGTAGTTCGTTGTTGAGAATTTGTTTCTCCAATGGATGGTAGCCTTGTCATTATGGAAGGTAGTTAGTTGTTGAGATTTTGTTACTCCAATGGTTGGTAGCCTTGTCATTATGGAAGGTAGTTCGTTGTTGAGATTTTGTTACTCCATTGGATGGTAGACTTGTCATTATGGAAGGTAGTTTGTTGTTAAGATTTTGTTACTCCAATGGATGGTAGCCTTGTCATTATGGAAGGTAGTTCATTGATGAGATTTTGTTACTCTAATTGATGGTATCATTGTCATTACGGAAGGTAGTTCTTTGTTGAGATTTTTTTCTCCATTGGATGGTAGCCTTGTCATTATGGAAGGTAGTTTGTTGTTGAGATTTTGTTACTCAAATGGATGGTAGCCTTGTCATTATGGAAGGTAGTTCATTGTTGAGATTTTGTTACTCCAATGGATGGTAGACTTGTCATTATGGAAGGTAGTTCGTTGTTGAGATTTTGTTACTCTAATGGATGGTAGCCTTGTCATTATAGATGGTAGTTTGTTGTTGAGATTTTGTTAATACATGGGATGGTACCCTTTTCATTACCGAATGTAGTTCGTTGTTGAGATATTGTTATTCTAATGGATGGTAGCCTTGTCATTATGGAAGGTAGTTCATTGTTGACATTTTGTTACTCCAATGGATGTAGCCTTGTCATTATGGAAGGTAGTTCGATATTGATAATATTTTACTCTAATGGATGGAATCCTTTTCATTACGGAAGGTAGTTCTTTGTTGAGATTTTGTTTCTACAATGGAAGGGAGCCTTGTCATTATGGAAGGTAGTTCATTGTTGAGATTTTGATACCCAAATGGATGGTTGCCTTGTCATTATAGAAAGTAGTTCGTTGTTGAGATTTTGTTACTCCAATGGATGGTTGCCTTGTCATTATAGAAGGTAGTTCATTGTTGAGATTTTGTTACTCCAATGGATGGTAGCCTTGTAATTATTGAAGGTAGTTTATTGTTGAGATTTTGTTACTCCAATGGATGGTAGCCTTGTCATTATGGAGAATAGTTTGTTGTTGAGCTTTTGTTACTCCAATGGATGGTAGCCTTGTTATTATGGAAGAAAGTTCATTGTTGAGATTTTGTTACTCCAATAGATGGCAACCTTGTCATTATGCAAGGTAGTTCGTTGTTGATATTTTGTTACTCCAATGGATGGTAGCCTTGTCATTATGGAAAGAAGTTCGTTGTTGAGATTTTGTTACTATGATGGATGTTATCCTTGTCATTACTGAAAGAAGTTCGTTGTTGAGAACTTGTTACTCTATTGGATGGTATCCTTGTCATTATGGAATGTAGTTCATTGTTGTCATTTTATTTCTCCAATGGATGGTAGCCTTGTCATTATGGAAGGTAGTTTGTTGTTGAGATTTTGTTACTCCAATGGTTGGTAGCCTTGTCATTATGGAAGGTAGTTTGTTGTTGAGATTTTGTTACTCCATTGGATGGTAGACTTGTCATTATGGAAGGTAGTTTGTTGTTGAGATTTTGTTACTCCAATGGATGGTAGCCTTGTCATTATGGAAGGTAGTTCATTGATGAGATTTTGTTACTCTAATTGATAGTATCATTGTCATTACGGAAGGTAGTTTGTTGTTGAGATTTTGTTTCTCCATTGGATGGTAGCCTTGTCATTATGGAAGGTAGTTCTTTGTTGAGATTTTATTACTCAAATGGATGGTAGCCTTGTCATTATGGAAGGTAGTTCATTGTTGAGATTTTGTTACTCCAATGGATGGTAGACTTGTCATTATGGAAGGTAGTTCGTTGTTGAGATTTTGTTACTCTAATGGATGGTAGCCTTGTCATTATGGATGGTAGTTTGTTGTTGAGATTTTGTTACTACATTGGATGGTACCCTTTTCATTACCGAGAGTAATTCATTGTTGAGATATTGTTATTCTAATGGATGGTAGCCTTGTCATTATGGAAGGTAGTTCTTTGTTGACATTTTGTTACTCCAATGGATTTAGCCTTGTCATTATGGAAGGTAGTTCGATATTGATAATATTTTAATCTAATGGATGGAATCCTTTTCATTACGGAAGGTAGTTCTTTGTTGAGATTTTGTTTCTACAATGGATGGTAGCCTTGTCATTATGGAAGGTAGTTCATTGTTGAGATTTTGTTACCCAAATGGATGGTTGCCTTGTCATTATAGAAGGTAGTTCGTTATTGAGATTTTGTTACTCCAATGGATGGTTGCCTTGTCATTATAGAAGGTAGTTCATTGTTGAGATTTTGTTACTCCAATGGATGGTAGCCTTGTAATTATTGAAGGTAGTTTATTGTTGAGATTTTGTTACTCCAATGGATGGTAGCCTTGTCATTATGGAGAATAGTTTGTTGTCGAGCTTTTGTTACTCCAATGGATGGTAGCCTTGTTATTATAGAAGAAAGTTCATTGTTGAGATTTTGTTACTCCAATAGATGGCAACCTTGTCATTATGCAAGGTAGTTCGTTGTTGATATTTTGTTACTCCAATGGATGGTAGCCTTGTCATTATGGAAAGAAGTTCGTTGTTGAGATTTTGTTACTATGATGGATGTTATCCTTGTCATTACTGAAAGAAGTTCGTTGTTGAGAACTTGTTACTCTATTGGATGGTATCCTTGTCATTATGGAATGTAGTTCATTGTTGTCATTTTATGTCTCCAATGGATGGTAGCCTTGTCATTATGGAAGGTAGTTCGTTGTTGAGATTTTGTTACTCCAATGGTTGGTAGCCTTGTCATTATGGAAGGTAGTTTGTTGTTGAGATTTTGTTACTCCATTGGATGGTAGACTTGTCATTATGGAAGGTAGTTTGTTGTTGATATTTTGTTACTCCAATGGATGGTAGCCTTGTCATTATGGAAGGTAGTTCATTGATGAGATTTTGTTACTCTAATTAATAGTATCATTGTCATTACGGAAGGTAGTTTGTTGTTGAGATTTTGTTTCTCCATTGGATGGTAGCCTTGTCATTATGGAAGGTAGTTCGTTGTTGAGATTTTGTTACTCAAATGGATGGTAGCCTTGTCATTATGGAAGGTAGTTCATTGTTGAGATTTTGTTACTCCAATGTATGGTAGACTTGTCATTATGGAAGGTAGTTCGTTGTTGTGATTTTTTTACTCTAATGGATGGTAGCCTTGTCATTATGGATGGTAGTTTGTTGTTGAGATTTTGTTACTACATTGGATGGTACCCTTTTCATTACCGAGAGTAATTCGTTGTTGAGATATTGTTATTCTAATGGATGGTAGCCTTGTCATTATGGAAGGTAGTTCATTGTTGACATTTTGTTACTCCAATGGATTTAGCCTTGTCATTATGGAAGGTAGTTCGATATTGATAATATTTTAATCTAATGGATGGAATCCTTTTCATTACGGAAGGTAGTTCTTTGTTGAGATTTTGTTTCTACAATGGATGGTAGCCTTGTCATTATGGAAGGTAGTTCATTGTTGAGATTTTGTCACTCAAATGGATGGTTGCCTTGTAATTATAGAAGGTAGTTCGTTGTTGAGATTTTGTTACTCCAATGGATGGTTGCCTTGTCATTATAGAAGGTAGTTCGTTGTTGAGATTTTGTTACTCCAATGGATGGTAGCCTTGAAATTATTGAAGGTAGTTTATTGTTGAGATTTTGTTACTCCAATGGATGGTAGCCTTGTCATTATGGAGAATAGTTTGTTGTTGAGCTTTTGTTACTCCAATGGATGGTAGCCTTGTTATTATGGAAGGAAGTCCATTGTTGAGATTTTGTTACTCCAATAGATGGGAGCCTTGTCATTATACAAGGTAGTTCATTGTTGATATTTTGTTACTTTAATGGATGGTAGCCTTGTCTTTATGAAAGGTAGTTCGTTGTTGAGATTTTGTTACTATGATGGATGTTATCCTTGTCATTACTGAAAGAAGTTCGTTGTTGAGAATTTGTTACTCTAATGGATGGTATCCTTGTCATTATGGAATGTAGTTCATTGTTGTCATTTTGTTACTTCAATGGATGGTAGCCTTGTCCTTATGGAAGGTAGTTTGTTGTTGACATTTTGTTACTCTAATGGATGGAATCCTTGTCATTACGGAAGATAGTTTTTTGTTGAGATTTTGTTTCTCCAATGGATGGTAGCCTTGTCATTATGGAAGGTAGTTCTTTGTTGAGATTTTGTTACTTAAATGGATGGTAGCCTTGTCATTATGGAAGGTACTTCATTGTTGAGTTTTTGTTATTCTAATTGATGGTTTCCTTGTCATTACGGAAGGTAGTTCGTTGTTGAGAATTTGTTTCTCCAATGGATGGTAGCCTTGTCATTATGGAAGGTAGTTTGTTGTTGAGATTTTGTTACTCAAATGGATGGTAGCCTTGTCATTATAAAAGGTAGTTTGTTGTTGAGATTTTGTTACTCCAATGGATGGTAGCCTGGTAATTATGGAAGGTAGTTTATTGTTGAGATTTTGTTACTCCAATGAATGGTAGCCTTGTTATTATGGAAGGTAGTTCATTTTTGAGATTTTGTAACTCCAATAGATGACAGCCTTGTCATTTTGCAAGGTAGTTCATTGTTGATATTTTGTTACTTTAATGGATGGTAGCCTTGTCATTATGAAAGGTAGTTCGTTGTTGAGATTTTGTTAGTATAATGGATGTTATCCTTGTCATTACTGAAAGTAGTTCGTTGTTGAGATTTTGTTACTCTAATGGATGGTAGCCTTGTCATTATGAAAGGTAGTTCGTTGTTGATATTTTGTTACTCTAATGGATGGAATCCTGGTAATTATGGAAGGTAGTTCTTTGTTGAGATTTTGTTTCTCCAATGGATGGTAGCCTTGTCATTATGGAAGGTAGTTCGTTGTTGAGATTTTGTTACTCAAATGGATGGTAGCCTTGTCATTATGGAAGGTACTTCATTGTTGAGATTTTGTTACTCTAATTGATGGTTTCCTTGTCATTACGGAAGGTAGTTCGTTGTTGAGAATTTGTTTCTCCAATGGATGGTAGCCTTGTCATTATGGAAGGTAGTTCGTTGTTGAGATTTTGTTACTCCAATGGTTGGTAGCCTTGTCATTATAGAAGGTAGTTCGTTGTTGAGATTTTGTTACTCCATTGAATGGTAGACTTGTCATTATGGAAGTTAGTTTGTTGTTAAGATTTTGTTACTCCAATGGATGGTAGCCTTGTCATTATGGAAGGTAGTTCATTGATGAGATTTTGTTACTCTAATTGATGGTATCATTGTCATTACGGAAGGTAGTTCGTTGTTGATATTTTTTTCTCCATTGGATGATAGCCTTGTCATTGTGGAAGGTAGTTCGTTGTTGAGATTTTGTTACTCAAATGGATGGTAGCCTTGTCATTATGGAAGGTAGTTCATTGTTGAGATTTTGTTACTCCAATGGATGGTAAACTTGTCATTATGGAAGGTAGTTCGTTGTTGAGATTTTGTTACTCTAATGGATGGTAGCCTTGTCATTATAGATGGTAGTTTGTTGTTGAGCTTTTGTTACTCCAACGGATGGTAGCCTTGTTATTATGGAAGGAAGTTCATTGTTGAGATTTTGTTACTCCAATAGATGGCAGCCTTGTCATTATGCAAGGTAGTTCGTTGTTGATATTTTGTTACTTTAATGGATGGTAGCCTTGTCTTTATGAAAGGTAGTTCGTTGTTGAGATTTTGTTACTATGATGGATGTTATCCTTGTCATTACTGAAAGAAGTTCGTTGTTGAGAATTTGTTACTCTAATGGATGGTATCCTTGTCATTATGGAATGTAGTTCATTGTTGTCATTTTGTTTCTCCAATGGATGGTAGCCTTGTCATTAAGGAAGGTAGTTCGTTGTTGAGATTTTGTTACTCCAATGGTTGGTAGCCTTGTCATTATGGAAGGTAGTTCGTTGTTGAGATTTTGTTACTCCATTGAATGGTAGACTTGTCATTATGGAAGGTAGTTTGTTGTTGAGATTTTGTTACTCCAATGGATGGTAGCCTTTTCATTATGGAAGGTAGTTCATTGATGAGATTTTTTTATTCTAGTTGATAGTATCATTGTCATTACGGAAGGTAGTTTGTTGTTGAGATTTTGTTTCTCCATTGGATGGTAGCCTTGTCATTATGGAAGGTAGTTTGTTGTTGAGATTTTGTTACTCCAATGGATGGTAGACTTGTCATTATGGAAGGTAGTTCATTGTTGAGATTTTGATTCTCCATGGATGGAATCCTTGTAATTATGGAAGGTAGTTCTTTGTTGAGTTTTTGTTTCTCCAATGGATGGTAGCCTTGTCATTATGGAAGGTAGTTCGTTGTTGAGATTTTGTTACTCAAATGGATGGTAGCCTTGTCATTATGGAAGGTAGTTCATTGTTGAGATTTTGTTACTCTAATTGATGGTTTCCTTGTCATTACGGAAGGTAGTTCGTTGTTGATAATTTGTTTCTCCAATGGATGGTAGCCTTGTCATTATGGAAGGTAGTTCTTTGTTGAGATTTTATTACTCCAATTGTTGGTAGCCTTGTCATTATGGAAGGTAGTTCGTTGTTGAGATTTTGTTACTCCATTGGATGGTAGACTTGTCATTATGGAAGGTAGTTTGTTGTTGAGATTTTGTTACATCAATGGATGGTAGCCTTGTCATTATGGAAGGTAGTTCATTGTTGAGATTTTGTTACTCTAATTGATGGTATCATTGTCATTACGGAAGGTAGTTCGTTGTTGAGATTTTGTTTCTCCACTGGATGGTAGCCTTGTCATTATGGATGGTAGTTCGTTGTAGAGATTTTGTGACTACACTGGATGGTACCCTTTTCATTACTGAAAGTAGTTCGTTATTGAGATTTTGTTATTCTAATGAATGGTATCCTTGTCATTATGGAAGGTAGTTCATTGTTGACATTTCGTTACTCCAATGGATGTAGCCTTGTCATTATGGAAGGTAGTTCGATATTGATAATATTTTACTCTAATGGATGGAATCCTTTTCATTACGGAAGGTACTTCTTTGTTGAGATTTTGTTTCTCCAATGGATGGTAGCCTTGTCATTATGGATGGTAGTTTGTTGTAGAGATTTTGTTACTACATTGGATGGTACCCTTTTCATTACCGAAAGTAGCTCGTTATTGAGATTTTGTTATTCTAATGGATGGTATCCTTGTCATTATGGAAGGTAGTTCATTGTTGACATTTTGTTACTCCAATGGATGTAGCCTTGTCATTATGGAAGGTAGTTCGATATTGATAATATTTTACTCTAATGGATGGAATCCTTTTCATTACGGAAGGTACTTCTTTGTTGAGATTTTGTTTCTCCAATGGATGGTAGCCTTGTCATTATAGATGGTAGTTCGTTGTAGAGATTTTGTTACTACATTGGATGGTACCCTTTTCATTACCGAAAGTAGCTCGTTATTGAGATTTTGTTATTCTAATGGATGGTATCCTTGTCATTATGGAAGGTAGTTCATTGTTGACATTTTGTTACTCCAATGGATGTAGCCTTGTCATTATGGAAGGTAGTTCGATATTGATAATATTTTACTCTAATGGATGGAATCCTTTTCATTACGGAACGTACTTCTTTGTTGAGATTTTGTTTCTCCAATGGATGGTAGCCTTGTCATTATGGAAGGTAGTTCGTTGTTCAGATTTTCTTACTCAAATGGATTGTTTCCTTGTCATTATAGAAGGTAGTTCGTTGTTAAGATTTTGTTACTCCAATGGATGGTTGCCTTGTCATTATAGAAGGTAGTTCGTTGTTGAGATTTTGTTACTCCAATGGATGCTAGCCTTGTAATTATTGAAGGTAGTTTATTGTTGAGATTTTGTTACTCCAATGGATGGTAGCCTTGTTATTATGGAAGGAAGTTCATTGTTGAGATTTTGTTACTCCAATAGATGGCAGCCTTGTCATTATGCAAGGTAGTTCGTTGTTGATATTTTGTTACTTTAATGGATGGTAGCCTTGTCTTTATGAAAGGTAGTTCGTTGTTGAGATTTTGTTACTATAATGGATGTTATCCTTGTCATTACTGAAAGTAGTTCGTTGTTGAGATTTTGTTACTCTAATGGATGGTATCCTTGTCATTATGGAAGGTAGTTCATTGTTGTCATTTTGTTACTTCAATGGATGGTAGCCTTGTCATTATGGAAGGTAGTTCATTGTTGAGATTTTGTTACTCTAAATGATGGTTTCCTTGGCATTACGGAAGGTAGTTCGTTGTTGAGAATTTGTTTCTCCAATGGATGGTAGCCTTGTCATTATGGAAGGTAGTTCGTTGTTGAGATTTTGTTACTCCAATTGTTGGTAGCCTTGTCATTATGGAAGGTAGTTCGTTGTTGAGATTTTGTTACTCCATTGGAGGGTAGACTTGTCATTATGGAAGGTAGTTTGTTGTTGAGATTTTGTTACTTCAATGGATGGTAGCCTTGTCATTATGGAAGGTAGTTCATTGTTGAGATTTTGTTACTCTAATTGATGGTATCATTGTCATTACGGAAGGTAGTTCGTTGTTGAGATTTTGTTTCTCCACTGGATGGTAGCCTTGTCATTATGGAAGGTAGTTCGTTGTTGAGATTTTGTTACTCAAATGGATGGTAGCCTTGTCATTATGGAAGGTAGTTCATTGTTGAGATTTTGTTACTCCAATGGATGGTAGACTTGTCATTATGGAAGGTAGTTCGTTGTTGAGATTTTGTTTCTCCAATGGATGGTAGCCTTGTCATTATGGATGGTAGTTCGTTGTAGAGATTTTGTGACTACACTGGATGGTACCCTTTTCATTACTGAAAGTAGTTCGTTATTGAGATTTTGTTATTCTAATGAATGGTATCCTTGTCATTATGGAAGGTAGTTCATTGTTGACATTTTGTTACTCCAATGGATGTAGCCTTGTCATTATGGAAGGTAGTTCGATATTGATAATATTTTACTCTAATGGATGGAATCCTTTTCATTACGGAAGGTACTTCTTTGTTGAGATTTTGTTTCTCCAATGGATGGTAGCCTTGTCATTATGGATGGTAGTTCGTTGTAGAGATTTTGTTATTACATTGGATGGTACCCTTTTCATTACCGAAAGTAGCTCGTTATTGAGATTTTGTTATTCTAATGGATGGTATCCTTGTCATTATGAAAGGTAGTTCATTGTTGACATTTTGTTACTCCAATGGATGTAGCCTTGTCATTATGGAAGGTAGTTCGATATTGATAATATTTTACTCTAATGGATGGAATCCTTTTCATTACGGAACGTACTTCTTTGTTGAGATTTTGTTTCTCCAATGGATGGTAGCCTTGTCATTATGGAAGGTAGTTCGTTGTTGAGATTTTGTTACTCAAATGGATGGTTGCCTTGTCATTATAGAAGGTAGTTCGTTGTTAAGATTTTGTTACTCCAATGGATGGTTGCCTTGTCATTATAGAAGGTAGTTTTTTGTTGAGATTTTGATACTCCAATGGATGGTAGCCTTGTAATTATTGAAGGTAGTTTATTGTTGAGATTTTGTTACTCCAATGGATGGTAGCCTTGTCATTATGGAGAATAGTTTGTTGTAGAGCTTTTGTTACTCCAATGGATGGTAGCCTTGTTATAATGGAAGGAAGTTCATTGTTGAGATTTTGTTACTCCAATATATGGCAGCCTTGTCATTATGCAAGGTAGATCGTTGTTGATATTTTGTTACTTTAATGGATGGTAGCCTTGTCTTTATGAAAGGTAGTTCGTTGTTGAGATTTTGTTACTATAATGGATGTTATCCTTGTCATAACTGAAAGTAGTTCGTTGTTAAGATTTTGTTACTCTAATGGATGGTATCGTTGTCATTATGGAAGGTAGTTCATTATTGTCATTTTGTTACTTCAATGGATGGTAGCCTTGTCATTATGGAAGGTAGTTTGTTGTTGACATTTTGTTACTCTAGTGGATGGAATCCTTGTCATTATGGAAGGTAGTTCATTGTTGACATATTATTACTCCAATGGATGTAGCCTTGTCATTATGGAAGGTAGTTCGATATTGATAATATTTTACTCTAATGGATGGAATCCTTTTCATTACGGAACGTACTTCTTTGTTGAGATTTTGATTCTCCAATGGATGGTAGCCTTGTCATTATGGAAGGTAGTTCGTTGTTGAGATTTTGTTACTCCAATGGATGGTTGCCTTGTCATTATAGAAGGTAGTTTTTTGTTGAGATTTTGATACTCCAATGGATGGTAGCCTTGTAATTATTGAAGGTAGTTTATTGTTGAGATTTTGTTACTCCAATGGATGGTAGCCTTGTCATTATGGAGAATAGTTCGTTGTTGAGATTTTGTTACTTAAATGGATGGTAGCCTTGTCATTATGGAAGGTACTTCATTGTTGAGATTTTGTTACTCTAATTGATGGTTTCCTTGTCATTACGGAAGGTAGTTCGTTGTTGAGAATTTGTTTCTCCAATGGATGGTAGCCTTGTCATTATGGAAGGTAGTTCGTTGTTCAGATTTTGTTACTCAAATGGATGGTAGCCTTGTCATTACTGAAAGTAGTTCGTTGTTGAGATTTTGATACTCTAATGGATGGTATCCTTGTCATTATGGAAGGTAGTTCATTGTTGTCATTTTGTTACTTCAATGGATGGTAGCCTTGTCATTAGGGAAGGTAGTTTGTTGTTGACATTTTGTTACTCTAATTGATGGTATCCTTGTCATTACGGAAGGTAGTTCATTGTTGAGATTTTATTTCTCCAATGGATGGTAGCCTTGTCATTATGGAAGGTAGTTTGTTGTTGAGATTTTGTTACTCCAATGATTGGTAGCCTTGTCATTATGGAAGGTAGTTCGTTGTTGAGATTTTGTTACTCCAATGGATGGTATACTTGTCATTATGGAAGGTAGTTCATTGTTGAGATTTTGATTCTCCAATGGATGGTAGCCTTTTCATTATGGAAGGTAGTTCGTTGTTGATATTTTGTTACTCCAATGGATGGTAGACTTGTCATTATGGAAGGTAGTTCGTTGTTGAGATTTTGTTACTCCAATGGATGGTAGACTTGTCATTATGGAAGGTAGTTCATTGTTGAGATTTTGTTACCCCAATGGATGGTAGGCTTGTCATTATAGAAGGTAGTTCGTTGTTGAGATTTTGTTACTCTAATGGATTGTAGCTTTGTAATTATGGAAGGTAGTTTATTGTTGAGATTTTGTTATTCCAATGGATGGTAGCCTTGTCATTTTTGAGAATAGTTCGTTGTTGAGCTTTTGTTACTCCGATGGATGGTAGCCTTGTTATTATGGAAGGTAGTTCATTTTTAAGATTTTGTTACTCCAATGGATGGTAGCCTTGTCATTATGCAAGGTTGTTCGTTGGTTATATTTTGTTACTTTAATGGATGGTAGCCTTGTCTTTATGAAAGGTAGTTTATTGTTGAGATTTTGTGTCTCTAATGGATGTTATCATTGTGATTACTGAAAGTAGTTTGTTGTATAGATTTTGTTACTCTAATGCATGGTATCCTTGTCATTATGGAAGGTAGTTCATTGTTGAGATTTTGTTACTCTAATGGATGTGCGCCTTGTCATTATGGATGGTAGTTCGTTGTTGAGATTTTGTTACTACATTGGATGGTACCCTTTTCGTTATCATAAGTAGTTCGTTGTTGAGATTTTGTTACTCTAATGGATGGTAGCCTTGTTATTATGGAAGGTAGTTCATTGTTGACATTTTGTTACTTCAATGGATGTAGCCTTGTCATTATGGAAGGTAGTTCGATATTGGTAATATTTTACTCTAATGGATGGAATCCTTTTCATTACGGAAGGTAGTTCTTTGTTGACATTTTGTTTCTCCAATGGATGGTAGCCTTGTCATTATGGTAGGTAGTTTGTTGTTGAGATTTTGTTACTCAAATGGATGGTAGCCTTGTCATTATAAAAGGTAGTTCGTTGTTGAGATTTTGTTACTCCAGTGGATGGTAGCCTGGTAATTATGGAAGGTAGTTTATTGTTGAGATTTTGTTACTCCAATGGATGGTAGCCTTGTCATTATGGAGAATAGTTCGTTGTTGAGATTTTGTTACTCCAATGGATGGTAGCCTTGTTATTATGGAAGGTAGTTCATTGTTGAGATTTTGTTACTCCAATAGATGACAGCCTTGTCATTTTGCAAGGTAGTTCATTGTTGATATTTTGTTACTTTAATGGATGGTAGCCTTGTCTTTATGAAAGGTAGTTCGTTGTTGAGATTTTGTGAGTATAATGGATGTTATCCTTGTCATTACTGAAAGTAGTTCGTTGTTGAGATTTTGTTACTCTAATGGATGGTAGCCTTGTCATTATGGAAGGTAGTTCATTGTTGTCATTTTGTTACTCCAATGGATGGTAGCCTTGTCTTTTCGGAAGATAGTTCGTTGTTGATATTTTGTTACTCTAATGGATGGAATCCTTGTAATTATGGAAGGTAGTTCTTTGTTGAGATTTTGTTTCTCCAATGGATGGTAGCCTTATCATTATGGAAGGTAGTTCGTTGTTGAGATTTTGTTACTCAAATGGATGGTAGCCTTGTCATTATGGAAGGTACTTCATTGTTGAGATTTTGTTACTCTAATTGATGGTTTCCTTGTCATTACGGAAGGTAGTTCGTTGTTGAGAATTTGTTTCTCCAATGGATGGTAGCCTTGTCATTATGGAAGGTAGTTCGTTGTTGAGATTTTGTTACTCCAATGGTTGGTAGCCTTGTCATTATGGAAGGTAGTTCGTTGTTGAGATTTTGTTACTCCATTGGATGGTAGACTTGTCATTATGGAAGGTAGTTTGTTGTTGAGATTTTGTTACTCCAATGGATGGTAACCTTGTCATTATGGAAGGTAGTTCATTGATGAGATTTTGTTACTCTAATTGTTGGTATCATTGTCATTACGGAAGGTAGTTCATTGTTGAGATTTTGTTTCTCCATTGGATGGTAGCCTTGTCATTATGGAAGGTAGTTCGTTGTTGAGATTTTGTTACTCAAATGGATGGTAGCCTTGTTATTATGGAAGGAAGTTCATTGTTGAGATTTTGTTACTCCAATAGATGGCAGCCTTGTCATTATGCAAGGTAGTTCATTGTTGATATTTTGTTACTTTAATGGATGGTAGCCTTGTCTTTATGAAAGGTAGTTCGTTGTTGAGATTTCGTTACTATGATGGATGTTATCCTTGTCATTACTGAAAGAAGTTCGTTGTTGAGAATTTGTTACTCTAATGGATGGTATCCTTATCATTATGGAATGTAGTTCATTGTTGTCATTTTGTTACTTGAATGGATGGTAGCCTTGTCATTATGGAAGGTAGTTTGTTGTTGACATTTTGTTACTCTAATGGATGGAATCCTTGTCATTACGGAAGATAGTTTTTTGTTGAGATTTTGTTTCTCCAATGGATGGTAGCCTGGTCATTATGGAAGGTAGTTCTTTGTTGAGATTTTGTTACTCTAATTGATGGTTTCCTTGTCATTACGGAAGGTAGTTCGTTGTTGAGAATTTGTTTCTCCAATGGATGGTAGCCTTGTCATTATGGAAGGTAGTTTGTTGTTCAGATTTTGTTACTCAAATGGATGGTAGCCTTGTCATTATAAAAGGTAGTTCGTTGTTGAGATTTTGTTACTCCAATGGATGGTAGCCTTGTCATTATGGAAGGTAGTTCGTTGTTGAGATTTTGTTACTCCAATGGTTGGTAGCCTTGTCATTATGGAAGGTAGTTCGTTGTTGAGATTTTGTTACTCCATTGGATGGTAGACTTGTCATTATGGAAGGTAGTTTGTTGTTGAGATTTTGTTACTCCAATGGATGGTAACCTTGTCATTATGGAAGGTAGTTCATTGATGAGATTTTGTTACTCTAATTGTTGGTATCATTGTCATTACGGAAGGTAGTTCATTGTTGAGATTTTGTTTCTCCATTGGATGGTAGCCTTGTCATTATGGAAGGTAGTTCGTTGTTGAGATTTTGTTACTCAAATGGATGGTAGCCTTGTCATTATGGAAGGTAGTTCATTGTTGAGATTTTGTTACTCCATTGGATGGTAGACTTGTCATTATGGAAGGTAGTTCGTTGTTGAGATTTTGTTACTCTAATGGATGGTAGCCTTGTCATTATGGATGGTAGTTTGTTGTTGATATTTTGTTACTACATTGGATGGTACCCTTTTCATTACCGAAAGTAGTTCGTTGTTGAGATATTGGTATTCTAATGGATGGTAGCCTTGTCATTATGGAAGGTAGTTCATTGTTGACATTTTGTTACTCCAATGGATGTAGCCTTATCATTATGGAAGGTAGTTCGATATTGGTAATATTTTAATCTAATGGATGGAATCCTTTTCATTATGGAAGGTAGTTCTTTGTTGAGATTTTGTTTCTACAATGGATGGTAGCCTTGTCATTATGGAAGGTAGTTCATTGTTGAGATTTTGTCACTCAAATGGATGGTTGCCTTGTCATTATAGAAGGTAGTTCGTTGTTGAGATTTTGTTACTCCAATGGATGGTTGCCTTGTCATTATAAAAGGTAGTTCGTTGTTGAGATTTTGTTACTCCAATGGATGGTAGCCTTGTAATTATTGAAGGTAGTTTATTGTTGAGATTTTGTTACTCCAATGGATGGTAGCCTTGTCATTATGGAGAATAGTTTGTTGTTGAGCTTTTGTTACTCCAATGGATGGTAGCCTTGTTATTATGGAAGGAAGTTCATTGTTGAGATTTTGTTACTCCAATAGATGGCAGCCTTGTCATTATGCAAGGTAGTTCATTGTTGATATTTTGTTACTTTAATGGATGGTAGCCTTGTCTTTATGAAAGGTAGTTCGTTGTTGAGATTTCGTTACTATGATGGATGTTATCCTTGTCATTACTGAAAGAAGTTCGTTGTTGAGAATTTGTTACTCTAATGGATGGTATCCTTATCATTATGGAATGTAGTTCATTGTTGTCATTTTGTTACTTGAATGGATGGTAGCCTTGTCATTATGGAAGGTAGTTTGTTGTTGACATTTTGTTACTCTAATGGATGGAATCCTTGTCATTACGGAAGATAGTTTTTTGTTGAGATTTTGTTTCTCCAATGGATGGTAGCCTTGTCATTATGGAAGGTAGTTCTTTGTTGAGATTTTGTTACTTAAATGGATGGTAGCCTTGTCATTATGGAAGGTACTTCATTGTTGAGATTTTGTTACTCTAATTGATGGTTTCCTTGTCATTACGGAAGGTAGTTCGTTGTTGAGAATTTGTTTCTCCAATGGATGGTAGCCTTGTCATTATGGAAGGTAGTTTGTTGTTCAGATTTTGTTACTCAAATGGATGGTAGCCTTGTCATTATAAAAGGTAGTTCGTTGTTGAGATTTTGTTACTCCAATGGATGGTAGCCTGGTAATTATGGAAGATAGTTTATTGTTGAGATTTTGTTACTCCAATGGATGGTAGCCTTGTCATTATGGAGAATAGTTCGTTGTTGAGATTTTGTTACTCCAATGGATGGTAGCCTTGTTATTATGGAAGGTAGTTCATTTTTGAGAATTTGTTACTCCAATAGATGGCAGCCTTGTCATTTTGCAAGGTAGTTCATTGTTGATATTTTGTTACTTTAATGGATGGTAGCCTTGTCTTTATGAAAGGTAGTTCGTTGTTGAGATTTTGTTAGTATAATGGATGTTATCCTTGTCATTACTGAAAGTAGTTCGTTGTTGAGATTTTGTTACTCTAATGGATGGTAGCCTTGTCATTATGGAAGGTAGTTCATTGTTGTCATTTTGTTACTCCAATGGATGGTAGCCTTGTCATTTCGGAAGGTAGTTCGTTGTTGATATTTTGTTACTCTAATGGATGGAATCCTTGTAATTATGGAAGGTAGTTCTTTGTTGAGATTTTGTTTCTCCAATGGATGGTAGCCTTGTCATTATGGAAGGTAGTTCGTTGTTGAGATTTTGTTACTCAAATGGATGGTAGCCTTGTCATTATGGAAGGTACTTCATTGTTGAGATTTTGTTACTCTAATTGATGGTTTCCTTGTCATTACGGAAGGTAGTTCGTTGTTGAGAATTTGTTTCTCCAATGGATGGTAGCCTTGTCATTATGGAAGGTAGTTTGTTGTTGAGATTTTGTTACTCCAATGGTTGGTAGCCTTGTCATTATGGAAGGTAGTTCGTTGTTGAGATTTTGTTACTCCATTGGATGGTAGACTTGTCATTATGGAAGGTAGTTTGTTGTTGAGATTTTGTTACTCCAATGGATGGTAACCTTGTCATTATGGAAGGTAGTTCATTGATGAGATTTTGTTACTCTAATTGTTGGTATCATTGTCATTACGGAAGGTAGTTCATTGTTGAGATTTTGTTTCTCCATTGGATGGTAGCCTTGTCATTATGGAAGGTAGTTCGTTGTTGAGATTTTGTTACTCAAATGGATGGTAGCCTTGTCATTATGGAAGGTAGTTCATTGTTGAGATTTTGTTACTCCATTGGATGGTAGACTTGTCATTATGGAAGGTAGTTCGTTGTTGAGATTTTGTTACTCTAATGGATGGTAGCCTTGTCATTATGGATGGTAGTTTGTTGTTGATATTTTGTTACTACATTGGATGGTACCCTTTTCATTACTGAAAGTAGTTCGTTGTTGAGATATTGGTATTCTAATGGATGGTAGCCTTGTCATTATGGAAGGTAGTTCATTGTTGACATTTTGTTACTCCAATGGATGTAGCCTTATCATTATGGAAGGTAGTTCGATATTGATAATATTTTAATCTAATGGATGGAATCCTTTTCATTATGGAAGGTAGTTCTTTGTTGAGATTTTGTTTCTACAATGGATGGTAGCCTTGTCATTATGGAAGGTAGTTCATTGTTGAGATTTTGTCACTCAAATGGATGGTTGCCTTGTCATTATAGAAGGTAGTTCGTTGTTGAGATTTTGTTACTCCAATGGATGGTTGCCTTGTCATTATAAAAGGTAGTTCGTTGTTGAGATTTTGTTACTCCAATGGATGGTAGCCTTGTAATTATTGAAGGTAGTTTATTGTTGAGATTTTGTTACTCCAATGGATGGTAGCCTTGTCATTATGGAGAATAGTTTGTTGTTGAGCTTTTGTTACTCCAATGGATGGTAGCCTTGTTATTATGGAAGGAAGTTCATTGTTGAGATTTTGTTACTCCAATAGATGGCAGCCTTGTCATTATGCAAGGTAGTTCATTGTTGATATTTTGTTACTTTAATGGATGGTAGCCTTGTCTTTATGAAAGGTAGTTCGTTGTTGAGATTTCGTTACTATGATGGATGTTATCCTTGTCATTACTGAAAGAAGTTCGTTGTTGAGAATTTGTTACTCTAATGGATGGTATCCTTATCATTATGGAATGTAGTTCATTGTTGTCATTTTGTTACTTGAATGGATGGTAGCCTTGTCATTATGGAAGGTAGTTTGTTGTTGACATTTTGTTACTCTAATGGATGGAATCCTTGTCATTACGGAAGATAGTTTTTTGTTGAGATTTTGTTTCTCCAATGGATGGTAGCCTTGTCATTATGGAAGGTAGTTCTTTGTTGAGATTTTGTTACTTAAATGGATGGTAGCCTTGTCATTATGGAAGGTACTTCATTGTTGAGATTTTGTTACTCTAATTGATGGTTTCCTTGTCATTACGGAAGGTAGTTCGTTGTTGAGAATTTGTTTCTCCAATGGATGGTAGCCTTGTCATTATGGAAGGTAGTTTGTTGTTCAGATTTTGTTACTCAAATGGATGGTAGCCTTGTCATTATAAAAGGTAGTTCGTTGTTGAGATTTTGTTACTCCAATGGATGGTAGCCTGGTAATTATGGAAGATAGTTTATTGTTGAGATTTTGTTACTCCAATGGATGGTAGCCTTGTCATTATGGAGAATAGTTCGTTGTTGAGATTTTGTTACTCCAATGGATGGTAGCCTTGTTATTATGGAAGGTAGTTCATTTTTGAGAATTTGTTACTCCAATAGATGGCAGCCTTGTCATTTTGCAAGGTAGTTCATTGTTGATATTTTGTTACTTTAATGGATGGTAGCCTTGTCTTTATGAAAGGTAGTTCGTTGTTGAGATTTTGTTAGTATAATGGATGTTATCCTTGTCATTACTGAAAGTAGTTCGTTGTTGAGATTTTGTTACTCTAATGGATGGTAGCCTTGTCATTATGGAAGGTAGTTCATTGTTGTCATTTTGTTACTCCAATGGATGGTAGCCTTGTCATTTCGGAAGGTAGTTCGTTGTTGATATTTTGTTACTCTAATGGATGGAATCCTTGTAATTATGGAAGGTAGTTCTTTGTTGAGATTTTGTTTCTCCAATGGATGGTAGCCTTGTCATTATGGAAGGTAGTTCGTTGTTGAGATTTTGTTACTCAAATGGATGGTAGCCTTGTCATTATGGAAGGTACTTCATTGTTGAGATTTTGTTACTCTAATTGATGGTTTCCTTGTCATTACGGAAGGTAGTTCGTTGTTGAGAATTTGTTTCTCCAATGGATGGTACCCTTGTCATTATGGAAGGTAGTTTGTTGTTGAGATTTTGTTACTCCAATGGTTGGTAGCCTTGTCATTATGGAAGGTAGTTCGTTGTTGAGATTTTGTTACTCCATTGGATGGTAGACTTGTCATTATGGAAGGTAGTTTGTTGTTAAGATTTTGTTACTCTAATGGATGGTAGCCTTGTCATTATAGATGGTAGTTTGTTGTTGAGATTTTGTTAATACATGGGATGGTACCCTTTTCATTACCGAATGTAGTTCGTTGTTGAGATATTGTTATTCTAATGGATGGTAGCCTTGTCATTATGGAAGGTAGTTCATTGTTGACATTTTGTTACTCCAATGGATGTAGCCTTGTCATTATGGAAGGTAGTTCGATATTGATAATATTTTACTCTAATGGATGGAATCCTTTTCATTACGGAAGGTAGTTCTTTGTTGAGATTTTGTTTCTACAATGGAAGGGAGCCTTGTCATTATGGAAGGTAGTTCATTGTTGAGATTTTGTTACCCAAATGGATGGTTGCCTTGTCATTATAGAAAGTAGTTCGTTGTTGAGATTTTGTTACTCCAATGGATGGTTGCCTTGTCATTATAGAAGGTAGTTCATTGTTGAGATTTTGTTACTCCAATGGATGGTAGCCTTGTAATTATTGAAGGTAGTTTATTGTTGAGATTTTGTTACTCCAATGGATGGTAGCCTTGTCATTATGGAGAATAGTTTGTTGTTGAGCTTTTGTTACTCCAATGGATGGTAGCCTTGTTATTATGGAAGAAAGTTCATTGTTGAGATTTTGTTACTCCAATAGATGGCAACCTTGTCATTATGCAAGGTAGTTCGTTGTTGATATTTTGTTACTCCAATGGATGGTAGCCTTGTCATTATGGAAAGAAGTTCGTTGTTTAGATTTTGTTACTATGATGGATGTTATCCTTGTCATTACTGAAAGAAGTTCGTTGTTGAGAACTTGTTACTCTATTGGATGGTATCCTTGTCATTATGGAATGTAGTTCATTGTTGTCATTTTATTTCTCCAATGGATGGTAGCCTTGTCATTATGGAAGGTAGTTCGTTGTTGAGATTTTGTTACTCCAATGGTTGGTAGCCTTGTCATTATGGAAGGTAGTTTGTTGTTGAGATTTTGTTACTCCATTGGATGGTAGAGTTGTCATTATGGAAGGTAGTTTGTTGTTGAGATTTTGTTACTCCAATGGATGGTAGCCATGTCATTATGGAAGGTAGTTCATTGATGAGATTTTGTTACTCTAATTGATAGTATCATTGTCATTACGGAAGGTAGTTTGTTGTTGAGATTTTGTTTCTCCATTGGATGGTAGACTTGTCATTATGGAAGGTAGTTCTTTGTTGAGATTTTGTTACTCAAATGGATGGTAGCCTTGTCATTATGGAAGGTAGTTCATTGTTGAGATTTTGTTACTCCAATGGATGGTAGACTTGTCATTATGGAAGGTAGTTCGTTGTTGAGATTTTGTTACTCTAATGGATGGTAGCCTTGTCATTATGGATGGTAGTTTGTTGTTGAGATTTTGTTACTACATTGGATGGTACCCTTTTCATTACCGAGAGTAATTCGTTGTTGAGATATTGTTATTCTAATGGATGGTAGCCTTGTCATTATGGAAGGTAGTTCTTTGTTGACATTTTGTTACTCCAATGGATTTAGCCTTGTCATTATGGAAGGTAGTTCGATATTGATAATATTTTAATCTAATGGATGGAATCCTTTTCATTACGGAAGGTAGTTCTTTGTTGAGATTTTGTTTCTACAATGGATGGTAGCCTTGTCATTATGGAAGGTAGTTCATTGTTGAGATTTTGTTACCCAAATGGATGGTTGCCTTGTCATTATAGAAGGTAGTTCGTTATTGAGATTTTGTTACTCCAATGGATGGTTGCCTTGTCATTATAGAAGGTAGTTCATTGTTGAGATTTTGTTACTCCAATGGATGGTAGCCTTGTAATTATTGAAGGTAGTTTATTTTTGAGATTTTGTTACTCCAATGGATGGTAGCCTTGTCATTATGGAGAATAGTTTGTTGTTGAGCTTTTGTTACTCCAATGGATGGTAGCCTTGTTATTATGGAAGAAAGTTCATTGTTGAGATTTTGTTACTCCAATAGATGGCAACCTTGTCATTATGCAAGGTAGTTCGTTGTTGATATTTTGTTACTCCAATGGATGGTAGCCTTGTCATTATGGAAAGAAGTTCGTTGTTGAGATTTTGTTACTATGATGGATGTTATCCTTGTCATTACTGAAAGAAGTTCGTTGTTGAGAACTTGTTACTCTATTGGATGGTATCCTTGTCATTATGGAATGTAGTTCATTGTTGTCATTTTATGTCTCCAATGGATGGTAGCCTTGTCATTATGGAAGGTAGTTCGTTGTTGAGATTTTGTTACTCCAATGGTTGGTAGCCTTGTCATTATGGAAGGTAGTTTGTTATTGAGATTTTGTTACTCCATTGGATGGTAGACTTGTCATTATGGAAGGTAGTTTGTTGTTGAGATTTTGTTACTCCAATGGATGGTAGCCTTGTCATTATGGAAGGTAGTTCATTGATGAGATTTTGTTACTCTAATTAATAGTATCATTGTCATTACGGAAGGTAGTTTGTTGTTGAGATTTTGTTTCTCCATTGGATGGTAGCCTTGTCATTATGGAAGGTAGTTCGTTGTTGAGATTTTGTTACTCAAATGGATGGTAGCCTTGTCATTATGGAAGGTAGTTCATTGTTGAGATTTTGTTACTCCAATGGATGGTAGACTTGTCATTATGGAAGGTAGTTCGTTGTTGAGATTTTTTTACTCTAATGGATGGTAGCCTTGTCATTATGGATGGTAGTTTGTTGTTGAGATTTTGTTACTACATTGGATGGTACCCTTTTCATTACCGAGAGTAATTCGTTGTTGAGATATTGTTATTCTAATGGATGGTAGCCTTGTCATTATGGAAGGTAGTTCATTGTTGACATTTTGTTACTCCAATGGATTTAGCCTTGTCATTATGGAAGGTAGTTCGATATTGATAATATTTTAATCTAATGGATGGAATCCTTTTCATTACGGAAGGTAGTTCTTTGTTGAGATTTTGTTTCTACAATGGATGGTAGCCTTGTCATTATGGAAGGTAGTTCATTGTTGAGATTTTGTCACTCAAATGGATGGTTGCCTTGTAATTATAGAAGGTAGTTCGTTGTTGAGATTTTGTTACTCCAATGGATGGTTGCCTTGTCATTATAGAAGGTAGTTCGTTGTTGAGATTTTGTTACTCCAATGGATGGTAGCCTTGTAATTATTGAAGGTAGTTTATTGTTGAGATTTTGTTACTCCAATGGATGGTAGCCTTGTCATTATGGAGAATAGTTTGTTGTTGAGCTTTTGTTACTCCAATGGATGGTAGCCTTGTTATTATGGAAGGAAGTCCATTGTTGAGATTTTGTTACTCCAATAGATGGCAGCCTTGTCATTATACAAGGTAGTTCATTGTTGATATTTTGTTACTTTAATGGATGGTAGCCTTGTCTTTATGAAAGGTAGTTCGTTGTTGAGATTTTGTTACTATGATGGATGTTATCCTTGTCATTACTGAAAGAAGTTCGTTGTTGAGAATTTGTTACTCTAATGGATGGTATCCTTGTCATTATGGAATGTAGTTCATTGTTGTTATTTTGTTACTTCAATGGATGGTAGCCTTGTCCTTATGGAAGGTAGTTTGTTGTTGACATTTTGTTACTCTAATGGATGAAATCCTTGTCATTACGGAAGATAGTTTTTTGTTGAGATTTTGTTTCTCCAATGGATGGTAGCCTTGTCATTATGGAAGGTAGTTCTTTGTTGAGATTTTGTTACTTAAATGGATGGTAGCCTTGTCATTATGGAAGGTACTTCATTGTTGAGTTTTTGTTACTCTAATTGATGGTTTCCTTGTCATTACGGAAGGTAGTTCGTTGTTGAGAATTTGTTTCTCCAATGGATGGTAGCCTTGTCATTATGGAAGGTAGTTTGTTGTTGAGATTTTGTTACTCAAATGGATGGTAGCCTTGTCATTATAAAAGGTAGTTTGTTGTTGAGATTTTGTTACTCCAATGGATGGTAGCCTGGTAATTATGGAAGGTAGTTTATTGTTGAGATTTTGTTACTCCAATGGATGGTAGCCTTGTTATTATGGAAGGTAGTTCATTTTTGAGATTTTGTAACTCCAATAGATGACAGCCTTGTCATTTTGCAAGGTAGTTCATTGTTGATATTTTGTTACTTTAATGGATGGTAGCCTTGTCATTATGAAAGGTAGTTCGTTGTTGAGATTTTGTTAGTATAATGGATGTTATCCTTGTCATTACTGAAAGTAGTTCGTTGTTGAGATTTTGTTACTCTAATGGATTGTAGCCTTGTCATTATGAAAGGTAGTTCGTTGTTGATATTTTGTTACTCTAATGGATGGAATCCTGGTAATTATGGAAGGTAGTTCTTTGTTGAGATTTTGTTTCTCCAATGGATGGTAGCCTTGTCATTATGGAAGGTAGTTCGTTGTTGAGATTTTGTTACTCAAATGGATGGTAGCCTTGTCATTATGGAAGGTACTTCATTGTTGAGATTTTGTTACTCTAATTGTTGGTTTCCTTGTCATTACGGAAGGTAGTTCGTTGTTGAGAATTTGTTTCTCCAATGGATGGTAGCCTTGTCATTATGGAAGGTAGTTCGTTGTTGAGATTTTGTTACTCCAATGGTTGGTAGCCTTGTCATTATGGAAGGTAGTTCGTTGTTGAGATTTTGTTACTCCATTGAATGGTAGACTTGTCATTATGGAAGGTAGTTTGTTGTTAAGTTTTTGTTACTCCAATGGATGGTAGCCTTGTCATTATGGAAGGTAGTTCATTGATGAGATTTTGTTACTCTAATTGATGGTATCATTGTCATTACGGAAGGTAGTTCGTTGTTGATATTTTTTTCTCCATTGGATGATAGCCTTGTCATTGTGGAAGGTAGTTCGTTGTTGAGATTTTGTTACTCAAATGGATGGTAGCCTTGTCATTATGGAAGGTAGTTCATTGTTGAGATTTTGTTACTCCAATGGATGGTAAACTTGTCATTATGGAAGGTAGTTCGTTGTTGAGATTTTGTTACTCTAATGGATGGTAGCCTTGTCATTATAGATGGTAGTTTGTTGTTGAGCTTTTGTTACTCCAATGGATGGTAGCCTTTTTATTATGGAAGGAAGTTCATTGTTGAGATTTTGTTACTCCAATAGATGGCAGCCTTGTCATTATGCAAGGTAGTTCGTTGTTGATATTTTGTTACTTTAATGGATGGTAGCCTTGTCTTTATGAAAGGTAGTTCGTTGTTGAGATTTTGTTACTATGATGGATGTTATCCTTGTCATTACTGAAAGAAGTTCGTTGTTGAGAATTTGTTACTCTAATGGATGGTATCCTTGTCATTATGGAATGTAGTTCATTGTTGTCATTTTGTTTCTCCAATGGATGGTAGCCTTGTCATTAAGGAAGGTAGTTCGTTGTTGAGATTTTGTTACTCCAATGGTTGGTAGCCTTGTCATTATGGAAGGTAGTTCGTTGTTGAGATTTTGTTACTCCTTTGAATGGTAGACTTGTCATTATGGAAGGTAGTTTGTTGTTGAGATTTTGTTACTCCAATGGATGCTAGCCTTTTCATTATGGAAGGTAGTTCATTGATGAGATTTTGTTACTCTAATTGATAGTATCATTGTCATTACGGAAGGTAGTTCGTTGTTGAGATTTTGTTTCTCCATTGGATGGTAGCCTTGTCATTATGGAAGGTAGTTTGTTGTTGAGATTTTGTTACTCCAATGGATGGTAGACTTGTCATTATGGAAGGTAGTTCATTGTTGAGATTTTGATTCTCCATGGATGGAATCCTTGTAATTATGGAAGGTAGTTCTTTGTTGAGTTTTTGTTTCTCCAATGGATGGTAGCCTTGTCATTATGGAAGGTAGTTCGTTGTTGAGATTTTGTTACTCAAATGGATGGTAGCCTTGTCATTATGGAAGGTAGTTCATTGTTGAGATTTTGTTACTCTAATTGATGGTTTCCTTGTCATTAC
Organism: Vicia faba; assembly: GCA_948472305.1. Taxonomy (NCBI): domain Eukaryota; kingdom Viridiplantae; phylum Streptophyta; class Magnoliopsida; order Fabales; family Fabaceae; genus Vicia; species Vicia faba. The sequence continues at coordinate 563,079,369 of OX451739.1, forward strand.
GGAAGGTAGTTCGTTGTTGATAATTTGTTTCTCCAATGGATGGTAGCCTTGTCATTATGGAAGGAAGTTCGTTGTTGAGATTTTATTACTCCAATTGTTGGTAGCCTTGTCATTATGGAAGGTAGTTCGTTGTTGAGATTTTGTTACTCCATTGGATGGTAGACTTGTCATTATGGAAGGTAGTTTGTTGTTGAGATTTTGTTACTTCAATGGATGGTAGCCTTGTCATTATGGAAGGTAGTTCATTGTTGAGATTTTGTTACTCTAATTGATGGTATCATTGTCATTACGGAAGGTAGTTCGTTGTTGAGATTTTGTTTCTCCACTGGATGGTAGCCTTGTCATTATGGATGGTAGTTCGTTGTAGAGATTTTGTGACTACACTGGATGGTACCCTTTTCATTACTGAAAGTAGTTCGTTATTGAGATTTTGTTATTCTAATGAATGGTATCCTTGTCATTATGGAAGGTAGTTCATTGTTGACATTTCGTTACTCCAATGGATGTAGCCTTGTCATTATGGAAGGTAGTTCGATATTGATAATATTTTACTCTAATGGATGGAATCCTTTTCATTACGGAAGGTACTTCTTTGTTGAGATTTTGTTTCTCCAATGGATGGTAGCCTTGTCATTATGGATGGTAGTTTGTTGTAGAGATTTTGTTACTACATTGGATGGTACCCTTTTCATTACCGAAAGTAGCTCGTTATTGAGATTTTGTTATTCTAATGGATGGTATCCTTGTCATTATGGAAGGTAGTTCATTGTTGACATTTTGTTACTCCAATGGATGTAGCCTTGTCATTATGGAAGGTAGTTCGATATTGATAATATTTTACTCTAATGGATGGAATCCTTTTCATTACGAAACGTACTTCTTTGTTGAGATTTTGTTTCTCCAATGGATGGTAGCCTTGTCATTATGGAAGGTAGTTCGTTGTTGAGATTTTGTTACTCAAATGGATGGTTGCCTTGTCATTATAGAAGGTAGTTCGTTGTTAAGATTTTGTTATACCAATGGATGGTTGCCTTGTCATTATAGAAGGTAGTTTTTTGTTGAGATTTTGATACTCCAATGGATGGTAGCCTTGTAATTATTGAAGGTAGTTTATTGTTGAGATTTTGTTACTCCAATGGATGGTAGCCTTGTCATTATGGAGAATAGTTGGTTGTAGAGCCTTTTTTACTCCAATGGATGGTAGCCTTGTTATTATGGAAGGAAGTTCATTGTTGAGATTTTGTTACTCCAATAGATGGCAGCCTTGTCATTATGCAAGGTAGTTCGTTGTTGATATTTTGTTACTTTAATGGATGGTAGCCTTGTCTTTATGAAAGGTAGTTTATTGTTGAGATTTTGTTACTCTAATGGATGTTATCATTGTGATTACTGAAAGTAGTTTGTTGTATAGATTGTGTTACTCTAATGGATGGTATCCTTGTCATTATGGAAGGTAGTTCATTGTTGAGATTTTGTTACTCTAATGGATGTGCGCCTTGTCATTATGGATGGTAGTTCGTTGTTGAGATTTTGTTACTACATTGGATGGTACCCTTTTCGTTATCAGAAGTAGTTCGTTGTTGAGATTTTGTTACTCTAATGGATGGTAGCCTTGTTATTACGGAAGGTAGTTCCTTGTTGACATTTTGTTACTCCAATGGATGGTAGCCTTGTCATTTCGGAAGGTAGTTCGTTGTTGATATTTTGTTACTCTAATGGATGGAATCCTTGTAATTATGGAAGGTAGTTCTTTGTTGAGATTTTGTTTCTCCAATGGATGGTAGCCTTATCATTATGGAAGGTAGTTCGTTGTTGAGATTTTGTTACTAAAATGGATGGTAGCCTTGTCATTATGGAAGGTACTTCATTGTTGAGATTTTGTTACTCTAATTGATGGTTTCCTTGTCATTACGGAAGGTAGTTCGTTGTTGAGAATTTGTTTCTCCAATGGATGGTAGCCTTGTCATTATGGAAGGTAGTTCGTTGTTGACATTTTATTACTCCAATGGTTGGTAGCCTTGTCATTATGGAAGGTAGTTCGTTGTTGAGATTTTGTTACTCCATTGGATGGTAGACTTGTCATTATGGAAGGTAGTTTGTTGTTGAGATTTTTTTACTCCAATGGATGGTAGCCTTGTCATTATGGAAGGTAGTTCATTGATGAGATTTTGTTACTCTAATTGATGGTATCATTGTCATTACGGAAGGTAGTTCGTTGTTGAGATTTTGTTTCTCCACTGGATGGTAGCCTTGTCATTATGGAAGGTAGTTCGTTGTTGCGATTTTGTTACTCAAATGGATGGTAGCCTTGTCATTATGGAAGGTAGTTCATTGTTGAGATTTTGTTACTCCAATGGATGGTAGACTTGTCATTATGGAAGGTAGTTCGTTGTTGAGATTTTCTTACTCCAATGGATGGTAGCCTTGTCATTATGGATGGTAGTTCGTTGTTGAGATTTTGTTACTTCAATGGATGGTAGCCTTGTCATTATGGAAGGTAGTTCATTGTTGAGATTTTGTTACTCTAATTGATGGTATCATTGTCATTACGGAAGGTAGTTCGTTGTTGAGATTTTGTTACTCTAATGGATGGTAGCCTTGTCATTATAGATGGTAGTTTGTTGTTGAGCTTTTGTTACTCCAATGGATGGTAGCCTTTTTATTATGGAAGGAAGTTCATTGTTGAGATTTTGTTACTCCAATAGATGGCAGCCTTGTCATTATGCAAGGTAGTTCGTTGTTGATATTTTGTTACTTTAATGGATGGTAGCCTTGTCTTTATGAAAGGTAGTTCGTTGTTGAGATTTTGTTACTATGATGGATGTTATCCTTGTCATTACTGAAAGAAGTTCGTTGTTGAGAATTTGTTACTCTAATGGATGGTATCCTTGTCATTATGGAATGTAGTTCATTGTTGTCATTTTGTTTCTCCAATGGATGGTAGCCTTGTCATTAAGGAAGGTAGTTCGTTGTTGAGATTTTGTTACTCCAATGGTTGGTAGCCTTGTCATTATGGAAGGTAGTTCGTTGTTGAGATTTTGTTACTCCTTTGAATGGTAGACTTGTCATTATGGAAGGTAGTTTGTTGTTGAGATTTTGTTACTCCAATGGATGCTAGCCTTTTCATTATGGAAGGTAGTTCATTGATGAGATTTTGTTACTCTAATTGATAGTATCATTGTCATTACGGAAGGTAGTTCGTTGTTGAGATTTTGTTTCTCCATTGGATGGTAGCCTTGTCATTATGGAAGGTAGTTTGTTGTTGAGATTTTGTTACTCCAATGGATGGTAGACTTGTCATTATGGAAGGTAGTTCATTGTTGAGATTTTGATTCTCCATGGATGGAATCCTTGTAATTATGGAAGGTAGTTCTTTGTTGAGTTTTTGTTTCTCCAATGGATGGTAGCCTTGTCATTATGGAAGGTAGTTCGTTGTTGAGATTTTGTTACTCAAATGGATGGTAGCCTTGTCATTATGGAAGGTAGTTCATTGTTGAGATTTTGTTACTCTAATTGATGGTTTCCTTGTCATTACGGAAGGTAGTTCGTTGTTGATAATTTGTTTCTCCAATGGATGGTAGCCTTGTCATTATGGAAGGAAGTTCGTTGTTGAGATTTTATTACTCCAATTGTTGGTAGCCTTGTCATTATGGAAGGTAGTTCGTTGTTGAGATTTTGTTACTCCATTGGATGGTAGACTTGTCATTATGGAAGGTAGTTTGTTGTTGAGATTTTGTTACTTCAATGGATGGTAGCCTTGTCATTATGGAAGGTAGTTCATTGTTGAGATTTTGTTACTCTAATTGATGGTATCATTGTCATTACGGAAGGTAGTTCGTTGTTGAGATTTTGTTTCTCCACTGGATGGTAGCCTTGTCATTATGGATGGTAGTTCGTTGTAGAGATTTTGTGACTACACTGGATGGTACCCTTTTCATTACTGAAAGTAGTTCGTTATTGAGATTTTGTTATTCTAATGAATGGTATCCTTGTCATTATGGAAGGTAGTTCATTGTTGACATTTCGTTACTCCAATGGATGTAGCCTTGTCATTATGGAAGGTAGTTCGATATTGATAATATTTTACTCTAATGGATGGAATCCTTTTCATTACGGAAGGTACTTCTTTGTTGAGATTTTGTTTCTCCAATGGATGGTAGCCTTGTCATTATGGATGGTAGTTTGTTGTAGAGATTTTGTTACTACATTGGATGGTACCCTTTTCATTACCGAAAGTAGCTCGTTATTGAGATTTTGTTATTCTAATGGATGGTATCCTTGTCATTATGGAAGGTAGTTCATTGTTGACATTTTGTTACTCCAATGGATGTAGCCTTGTCATTATGGAAGGTAGTTCGATATTGATAATATTTTACTCTAATGGATGGAATCCTTTTCATTACGAAACGTACTTCTTTGTTGAGATTTTGTTTCTCCAATGGATGGTAGCCTTGTCATTATGGAAGGTAGTTCGTTGTTGAGATTTTGTTACTCAAATGGATGGTTGCCTTGTCATTATAGAAGGTAGTTCGTTGTTAAGATTTTGTTATACCAATGGATGGTTGCCTTGTCATTATAGAAGGTAGTTTTTTGTTGAGATTTTGATACTCCAATGGATGGTAGCCTTGTAATTATTGAAGGTAGTTTATTGTTGAGATTTTGTTACTCCAATGGATGGTAGCCTTGTCATTATGGAGAATAGTTGGTTGTAGAGCCTTTTTTACTCCAATGGATGGTAGCCTTGTTATTATGGAAGGAAGTTCATTGTTGAGATTTTGTTACTCCAATAGATGGCAGCCTTGTCATTATGCAAGGTAGTTCGTTGTTGATATTTTGTTACTTTAATGGATGGTAGCCTTGTCTTTATGAAAGGTAGTTTATTGTTGAGATTTTGTTACTCTAATGGATGTTATCATTGTGATTACTGAAAGTAGTTTGTTGTATAGATTGTGTTACTCTAATGGATGGTATCCTTGTCATTATGGAAGGTAGTTCATTGTTGAGATTTTGTTACTCTAATGGATGTGCGCCTTGTCATTATGGATGGTAGTTCGTTGTTGAGATTTTGTTACTACATTGGATGGTACCCTTTTCGTTATCAGAAGTAGTTCGTTGTTGAGATTTTGTTACTCTAATGGATGGTAGCCTTGTTATTACGGAAGGTAGTTCCTTGTTGACATTTTGTTACTCCAATGGATGGTAGCCTTGTCATTTCGGAAGGTAGTTCGTTGTTGATATTTTGTTACTCTAATGGATGGAATCCTTGTAATTATGGAAGGTAGTTCTTTGTTGAGATTTTGTTTCTCCAATGGATGGTAGCCTTATCATTATGGAAGGTAGTTCGTTGTTGAGATTTTGTTACTAAAATGGATGGTAGCCTTGTCATTATGGAAGGTACTTCATTGTTGAGATTTTGTTACTCTAATTGATGGTTTCCTTGTCATTACGGAAGGTAGTTCGTTGTTGAGAATTTGTTTCTCCAATGGATGGTAGCCTTGTCATTATGGAAGGTAGTTCGTTGTTGAGATTTTATTACTCCAATGGTTGGTAGCCTTGTCATTATGGAAGGTAGTTCGTTGTTGAGATTTTGTTACTCCATTGGATGGTAGACTTGTCATTATGGAAGGTAGTTTGTTGTTGAGATTTTTTTACTCCAATGGATGGTAGCCTTGTCATTATGGAAGGTAGTTCATTGATGAGATTTTGTTACTCTAATTGATGGTATCATTGTCATTACGGAAGGTAGTTCGTTGTTGAGATTTTGTTTCTCCACTGGATGGTAGCCTTGTCATTATGGAAGGTAGTTCGTTGTTGCGATTTTGTTACTCAAATGGATGGTAGCCTTGTCATTATGGAAGGTAGTTCATTGTTGAGATTTTGTTACTCCAATGGATGGTAGACTTGTCATTATGGAAGGTAGTTCGTTGTTGAGATTTTCTTACTCCAATGGATGGTAGCCTTGTCATTATGGATGGTAGTTCGTTGTTGAGATTTTGTTACTTCAATGGATGGTAGCCTTGTCATTATGGAAGGTAGTTCATTGTTGAGATTTTGTTACTCTAATTGATGGTATCATTGTCATTACGGAAGGTAGTTCGTTGTTGAGATTTTGTTTCTCCACTGGATGGTAGCCTTGTCATTATGGATGGTAGTTCGTTGTAGAGATTTTGTGACTACACTGGATGGTACCCTTTTCATTACTGAAAGTAGTTCGTTATTGAGATTTTGTTATTCTAATGAATGGTATCCTTGTCATTATGGAAGGTAGTTCATTGTTGACATTTTGTTACTCCAATGGATGTAGCCTTGTCATTATGGAAGGTAGTTCGATATTGATAATATTTTACTCTAATGGATGGAATCCTTGTCATTATGCAAGGTAGTTCGTTGTTGAGATTTTGTTACTCTAATGGATGGATGCCTTGTCATTATGGATGGTAGTTTGTTGTTGAGATTTTGTTACTACATTGGATGGTACCCTTTTCATTACCGAAAGTAGTTCGTTGTTGAGATATTGTTATTCTAATGGATGGTAGCCTATTCATTATGGAAGGTAGTTCATTGGTGACATTTTGTTACTCCAATGGATGTAGCCTTGTCATTATGGAAGGTAGTTCGTTGTTGACATTTTGTTACTCTAATGGATGGAATCCTTGTCATTACGGAAGATAGTTTTTTGTTGAGATTTTGTTACTCTAATTGATGGTTTCCTTGTCATTACGGAAGGTAGTTCGTTGTTGAGAATTTGTTTCTCCAATGGATGGTAGCCTTGTCATTATGGAAGGTAGTTTGTTGAGATTTTGTTACTTAAATGGATGGTAGCCTTGTCATTATGGAAGGTAGTTCATTGTTGAGATTTTGTTACTCTAATTGATGGTATCCTTGTCATTACGGAAGGTAGTTCATTGTTGAGATTTTGTTTCTCCAATGGATGGTAGCCTTGTCATTATGGAAGGTAGTTCGTTGTTGAGATTTTGTTACTCCAATGATTGGTAGCCTTGTCATTATTGAAGGTAGTTCGATGTTGAGATTTTGATACTCCAATGGATGGTATACTTGTCATTTTGGAAGGTAGTTCATTGTTGAGATTTTGATTCTCCAATGGATGGTAGCCTTTTCATTATGGAAGGTAGTTCGTTGTTGATATTTTGTTACTCCAATGGATGGTAGACTTGTCATTATGGAACGTAGTTCGTTGTTGAGATTTTGTTACTCCAATGGATGGTAGACTTGTCATTATGGAAGGTAGTTCATTGTTGAGATTTTGTTACTCCAATGGATGGTAGCCTTGTCATGATAGAAGGTAGTTCGTTGTTGAGATTTTGTTACTCTAATGGATGGTAGCCTTGTAATTATGGAAGGTAGTTTATTGTTGAGATTTTGTTATTCCAATGGATGGTAGCCTTGTCATTATGGAGAAGAGTTCGTTGTTGAGCTTTTGTTACTCCGATGGATGGTAGCCTTGTTATTATGGAAGGTAGTTCATTGTAAAGATTTTGTTACTCCAATGGATGGTAGCCTTGTCATTATGCAAGGTTGTTCGTTGGTTATATTTCGTTACTTTAATGGATGGTAGCCTTGTCTTTATGAAAGGTAGTTTATTGTTGAGATTTTGTTACTCTAATGGATGTTATCATTGTGATTTCTAAAAGTAGTTTGTTGTATAGATTTTGTTACTCTAATGGATGGTATCCTTGTCATTATGGAAGGTAGTTCATTGTTGAGATTTTGTTACTCTAATGGATGTGCGCCTTGTCATTATGGATGGTAGTTCGTTGTTGAGATTTTGTTACTACATTGGATGGTACCCTTTTCGTTATCAGAAGTAGTTCGTTGTTGAGATTTTGTTACTCTAATGGTTGGTAGCCTTGTTATTATGGAAGGTAGTTCATTGTTGACATTTTGTTACTTCAATGGATGTAGCCTTGTCATTATGGAAGGTAGTTCGATATTGGTTATATTTTACTCTAATGGATGGAATCCTTTTCATTACGGAAGGTAGTTCTTTGTTGACATTTTGTTTCTCCAATGGATGGTAGCCTTGTCATTATGGAAGGTAGTTTGTTGTTGAGATTTTGTTACTCAAATGGATGGTAGCCTTGTCCTTATAAAAGGTAGTTCGTTGTTGAGATTTTGTTACTCCAATGGATGGTAGCCTGGTAATTATGGAAGGTAGTATATTGTTGAGATTTTGTTACTCTAATGGATGGTAGCCTTGTCATTATGGATGGTAGTTTGTTGTTGAGATTTTGTTACTACATTGGATGGTACCCTTTTCATTACCGAAAGTAGTTCGTTGTTGAGATATTGTTATTCTAATGGATGGTAGCCTTGTCATTATGGAAGGTAGTTTATTGTTGACATTTTGTTACTCCAATGGATGTAGCCTTGTCATTATGGAAGGTAGTTCGATATTGATAATATTTTAATCTAATGGATGGAATCCTTTTAATTACAGAAGGTAGTTCTTTGTTGAGATTTTGTTTCAACAATGGATGGTAGTCTTGTCATTATGCAAGGTAGTTCATTGTTGAGATTTTGTCACTCAAATGGATGGTTGCCTTGTCATTATAGAAGGTACTTCGTTGTTGAGATTTTGTTACTCCATAGGATGGTTGCCTTGTCATTATAGAAGGTAGTTCGTTGTTGAGATTTTGTTACTCTAATGGATGGTAGCCTTGTAATTAATGAAAGTAGTTTATTGTTGAGATTTTGTTACTCCAATGGATGGTAGCCTTGTCATTATGGAGAATAGTTTGTTGTTGAGCTTTTGTTACTCCAATGGATGGTAGCCTTGTTATTATTGAAGGAAGTTCATTGTTGAGATTTTGTTACTCCATTAGATGGCAGCCTTGTCATTATGCAAGGTAGTTCGTTGTTGATATTTTGTTACTTTAATGGATGGTAGCCTTGTCTTTATGAAAGGTAGTTCGTTGTTGAGATTTTGTTACTATAATTGATGTTATCCTTGTCATTACTGAAAGTAGTTCGTTGTTGAGATTTTGTTACTCTAATGGATGGTATCCTTGTCATTATGGAAGGTAGTTCATTGTTGTCATTTTGTTACTTCAATGGATGGTTGCCTTGTCATTATGGAAGGTAGTTTGTTGTTGACATTTTGTTACTCTAATGGATGGAATCCTTGTCATTACGGAAGATAGTTTTTTGTTGAGATTTTGTTACTCTAATTGATGGTTTCCTTGTCATTACGGAAGGTATTTCGTTGTTGAGAATTTGTTTCTCCAATGGATGGTAGCCTTGTCATTATGGAAGGTAGTTTGTTGAGATTTTGTTACTTAAATGGATGGTAGCCTTGTCATTATGGAAGGTAGTTCATTGTTGAGATTTTGTTACTCTAATTGATGGTATCCTTGTCATTACGGAAGGTAGTTCATTGTTGAGATTTTGTTTCTCCAATGGATGGTAGCCTTGTCATTATGGAAGGTAGTTCATTGTTGAGATTTTGTTACTCCAATGATTGGTAGCCTTGTCATTATGGAAGGTAGTTCGATGTTGAGATTTTGATACTCCAATGGATGGTATACTTGTCATTTTGGAAGGTAGTTCATTGTTGAGATTTTGATTCTCCAATGGATGGTAGCCTTTTCATTATGGAAGGTAGTTCGTTGTTGATATTTTGTTACTCCAATGGATGGTAGACTTGTCATTATGGAAGGTAGTTCGTTGTTGAGATTTTGTTACTCCAATGGATGGTAGACTTGTCATTATGGAAGGTAGTTCATTGTTGAGATTTTGTTTCTCCAATGGATGGTAGCCTTGTCATGATAGAAGGTAGATCGTTGTTGAGATTTTGTTACTCTAATGGATGGTAGCCTTGTAATTATGGAAGGTAGTTTATTGTTGAGATTTTGTTATTCCAATGGATGGTAGCCTTGTCATTATGGAGAAGAGTTTGTTGTTGAGCTTTTGTTACTCCGATGGATGGTAGCCTTGTTATTATGGAAGGTAGTTCATTGTTAAGATTTTGTTACTCCAATGGATGGTAGCCTTGTCATTATGCAAGGTTGTTCGTTGGTTATATTTTGTTACTTTAAGTGATGGTAGCCTTGTCTTTATGAAAGGTAGTTTATTGTTGAGATTTTGTTACTCTAATGGATGTTATCATTGTGATTTCTGAAAGTAGTTTGTTGTATAGATTTTGTTACTCTGATGGATGGTATCCTTGTCATTATGGAAGGTAGTTCATTGTTGAGATTTTGTTACTCTAATGGATGTGCGCCTTGTCATTATGGATGGTAGTTCGTTGTTGAGATTTTGTTACTACATTGGATGGTACCCTTTTCGTTATCAGAAGTAGTTCGTTGTTGAGATTTTGTTACTCTAATGGTTGGTAGCCTTGTTATTATGGAAGGTAGTTCATTGTTGACATTTTGTTAATTCAATGGATGTAGCCTTGTCATTATGGAAGGTAGTTCGATATTGGTTATATTTTACTCTAATGGATGGAATCCTTTTCATTACGGAAGGTAGTTCTTTGTTGACATTTTGTTTCTCCAATGGATGGTAGCCTTGTCATTATGGAAGGTAGTTTGTTGTTGAGATTTTGTTACTCAAATGGATGGTAGCCTTGTCATTATAAAAGGTAGTTCGTTGTTGAGATTTTGTTACTCCAATGGATGGTAGCCTGGTAATTATGGAAGGTAGTATATTGTTGAGATTTTGTTACTCCAATGGATGGTAGCCTTGTCATTATGGAGAATAGTTCATTGTTGAGATTTTGTTACTCCAATGGATGGTAGCCTTGTTATTATGGAAGGTAGTTCATTGTTGAGATTTTGTTACTCCAATAGATAACAGCCTTGTCATTTTGCAAGGTAGTTCATTGTTGATATTTTGTTACTTTAATGGATGGTAGCCTTGTCTTTATGAAAGGTAGTTCGTTGTTGAGATTTTGTGAGTATAATGGATGTTATCCTTGTCATTACTGAAAGTAGTTCGCTGTTGAGATTTTGTTACTCTAATGGATGGTAGCCTTGTCATTATGGAAGGTAGTTCATTGTTGTCATTTTGTTACTCCAATGGATGGTAGCCTTGTCATTTCGGAAGGTAGTTCGTTGTTGATATTTTGTTACTCTAATGGATGGAATCCTTGTAATTATGGAAGGTAGTTCTTTGTTGAGATTTTGTTTCTCCAATGGATGGTAGCCTTATCATTATGGAAGGTAGTTTGTTGTTGAGATTTGGTTACTAAAATGGATGGTAGCCTTGTCATTATGGAAGGTACATCATTGTTGAGATTTTGTTACTCTAATTGATGGTTTCCTTGTCATTACGGAAGGTAGTTCGTTGTTGAGAATTTGTTTCTCCAATGGATGGTAGCCTTGTCATTATGGAAGGTAGTTCGTTGTTGAGATTTTGTTACTCCAATGGTTGGTAGCCTTGTCATTATGGAAGGTAGTTCGTTGTTGAGATTTTGTTACTCCATTGGATGGTAGACTTGTCATTATTGAAGGTAGTTTGTTGTTGAGATTTTGATACTCCAATGGATGGTAGCCTTGTCATTATGGAAGGTAGTTCATTGATGAGATTTTGTTACTCTAATTGATGGTATCATTGTCATTACGGAAGGTAGTTCGTTGTTGAGACTTTGTTTCTCCATTGGATGGTAGCCTTGTCATTATGGAAGGTAGTTCGTTGTTGAGATTTTGTTACTCAAATGGATGGTAGCCTTGTCATTATGGAAGGTAGTTCATTATTGAGATTTTGTTACTCCAATGGATGGTAGACTTGTCATTATGGAAGGTAGTTCGTTGTTGAGATTTTGTTACTCTAATGGATGGTAGCCTTGTCATTATGGATGGTAGTTTGTTGTTGATATTTTGTTACTACATTGGATGGTACCCTTTTCATTACCGAAAGTAGTTCGTTGTTGAGATATTGTTATTCTAATGGATGGTAGCCTTGTCATTATGGAAGGTAGTTCATTGTTGACATTTTGTTACTCCAATGGATGTAGCCTTGTCATTATGGAAGGTAGTTCGATATTGATAATATTTTAATCTAATGGATGGAATCCTTTTCATTACGGAAGGTAGTTCTTTGTTGAGATTTTGTTTCTACAATGGATGGTAGCCTTGTCATTATGGAAGGTAGTTCATTGTTGAGATTTTGTCACTCAAATGGATGGTTGCCTTGTCATTATAGAAGGTAGTTCGTTGTTGAGATTTTGTTACTCCAATGGATGGTTGCCTTGTCATTATAGAAGGTAGTTCGTTGTTGAGATTTTGTTACTCCAATGGATGGTAGCCATGTAATTATTGAAGGTAGTTTATTGTTGAGATTTTGTTACTCCAATGGATGGTAGCCTTGTTATTATGGAGAATAGTTTGTTGTTGATCTTTTGTTACTCCAATGGATGGTAGACTTGTTATTATGGAAGGAAGTTCATTGTTGAGATTTTGTTACTCCAATAGATGGCAGCCTTGTCATTATGCAAGGTAGTTCATTGTTGATATTTTGTTACTTTAATGTATGGTAGCCTTGTCTTTATGAAAGGTAGTTCGTTGTTGAGATTTTGTTACTATGATGGATGTTATCCTTGTCATTACTGAAAGAAGTTCGTTGTTGAGAATTTGATACTCTAATGGATGGTATCCTTGTCATTATGGAATGTAGTTCATTGTTGTCATTTTGTTACTTCAATGGATGGTAGCCTTGTCATTATGGAAGGTAGTTTGTTGTTGACATTTTGTTACTCTAATGGATGGAATCCTTTTCATTACGGAAGGTAGTTCTTTGTTGAGATTTTGTTTCTACAATGGATGGTAGCCTTGTCATTATGGAAGGTAGTTCATTGTTGAGATTTTGTCACTCAAATGGATGGTTGCCTTGTCATTATAGAAGGTAGTTCGTTGTTGAGATTTTGTTACTCCAATGGATGGTTGCCTTGTCATTATAGAAGGTAGTTCGTTGTTGAGATTTTGTTACTCCAATGGATGGTAGCCATGTAATTATTGAAGGTAGTTTATTGTTGAGATTTTGTTACTCCAATGGATGGTAGCCTTGTTATTATGGAGAATAGTTTGTTGTTGATCTTTTGTTACTCCAATGGATGGTAGACTTGTTATTATGGAAGGAAGTTCATTGTTGAGATTTTGTTACTCCAATAGATGGCAACCTTGTCATTATGCAAGGTAGTTCATTGTTGATATTTTGTTACTTTAATGGATGGTAGCCTTGTCTTTATGAAAGGTAGTTCGTTGTTGAGATTTTGTTACTATGATGGATGTTATCCTTGTCATTACTGAAAGAAGTTCGTTGTTGAGAATTTGATACTCTAATGGATGGTATCCTTGTCATTATGGAATGTAGTTCATTGTTGTCATTTTGTTACTTCAATGGATGGTAGCCTTGTCATTATGGAAGGTAGTTTGTTGTTGACATTTTGTTACTCTAATGGATGGAATCCTTGTCATTACGGAAGATAGTTTTTTGTTGAGATTTTGTTTCTCCAATGGATGGTAGCCTTGTCATCATGGAAGGTAGTTCTTTGTTGAGATTTTGTTACTTAAATGGATGGTAGCCTTGTCATTATGGAAGGTACTTCATTGTTGAGATTTTGTTACTCTAATTGATGGTTTCCTTGTCATTACGGAAGGTAGTTCGTTGTTGAGAATTTATTTCTCCAATGGATGGTAGCCTTGTCATTATGGAAGGTAGTTTGTTGTTGAGATTTTGTTACTCAAATGGATGGGAACCTTGTCATTATAAAAGGTAGTTCGTTGTTGAGATTTTGTTACTCCAATGGATGGTAGCCTTGTAATTATGGAAGGTAGTTTATTGTTGAGATTTTGTTATTCCAATGGATGGTAGCCTTGTCATTATGGAGAATAGTTCGTTGTTGAGATTTTGTTACTCCAATGGATGGTAGCCTTGTTATTATGGAAGGTAGTTCATTTTTGAGATTTTGTTACTCAAATAGATGACAGCCTTGTCATTTTACAAGGTAGTTCATTGTTGATATTTTGTTACTTTAATGGATGGTAGCCTTGTCTTTATGAAAGGTAGTTCGTTGTTGAGATGTTGTTGGTATAATGGATGTTATCCTTGTCATTACTGAAAGTAGTTTGTTGTTGAGATTTTGTTACTCTAATGGATGGTAGCCTTGTCATTATAGAAGGTAGTTCATTGTTGTCATTTTGTTACTCCAATGGATGGTAGCCTTGTCATTTCGGAAGGTAGTTCGTTGTTGATATTTTGTTACTCTAATGGATGTAATCCTTGTAATTATGGAAGGTAGTTCTTTGTTGAGATTTTGTTTCTCCAATGGATGGTAGCCTTGTCATTATGGAAGGTAGTTCGTTGTTGAGATTTTGTTACTCAAATGGATGGTAGCCTTGTCATTATGGAAGGTATTTCATTGTTGAGATTTCATTTACTCTAATTGATGGTTTCCTTGTCATTACGGAAGGTAGTTCGTTGTTGAGAATTTGTTTCTCCAATGGATAATAGCCTTGTCATTATGGAAGGTAGTTCGTTGTTGAGATTTTGTTACTCCAATGGTTGGTAGCCTTGTCATTATGGAAGGTAGTTCGTTGTTGAGATTTTGTTACTCCATTGGATGGTAGACTTGTGATTATGGAAGGTAGTTTGTTGTTGAGATTTTGTTACTCCAATGGATTGTAGCCTTGTCATTATGGAAGGTAGTTCATTGATGAGATTTTGTTACTCTAATTGATGGTATCATTGTCATTACGGAAGGTAGTTCGTTGTTGAGATTTTTTTCTCCATTGGATGGTAGCCTTGTCATTATGGAAGGTAGTTCGTTGTTGAGATTTTGTTACTCAAATGGATGGTAGCCTTGTCATTATGGAAGGTAGTTCATTGTTGAGATTTTGTTACTCCAAAGGATGGTAGACTTGTCATTATGGAAGGTAGTTCGTTGTTGAGATTTTGTTACTCTAATGGATGGTAGCCTTGTCATTATAGATGGTAGTTTGTTGTTGAGATTTTGTTACTACATTGGATGGTACCCTTTTCATTACCGAAAGTAGTTCGTTGTTGAGATATTGTTATTCTAATGGATGGTAGCCTTGTCATTATGGAAGGTAGTTCATTGTTGACATTTTGTTACTCCAATGGATGTAGCCTTGTCATTATGGAAGGTAGTTCGATATTGATAATATTTTACTCTAATGGATGGAATCCCTTTCATTACGGAAGGTAGTTCTTTGTTGAGATTTTGTTTCTACAATGGATGGTAGCCTTGTCATTATGGAAGGTAGTTCATTGTTGAGATTTTGTTACTCAAATGGATGGTTGCCTTGTCATTATAGAAGGTAGTTCGTTGTTGAGATTTTGTTACTCCAATGGATGGTTGCCTTGTCATTATAGAAGGTAGTTCGTTGTTGAGATTTTGTTACTCCAATGGATGGTAGCCTTGTAATTATTGAAGGTAGTTTATTGTTGAGATTTTGTTACTCCAATGGATGGTAGCCTTGTCATTATGGAGAATAGTTTGTTGTTGAGCTTTTGTTACTCCAATGGATGGTAGCCTTGTTATTATGGAAGGAAGTTCATTGTTGAGATTTTGTTACTCCAATAGATGGCAGCCTTGTCATTATGCAAGGTAGTTCGTTGTTGATATTTTGTTACTTTAATGGATGGTAGCCTTGTCTTTATGAAAGGTAGTTCGTTGTTGAGATTTTGTTACTATGATGGATGTTATCCTTGTCATTACTGAAAGAAGTTTGTTGTTGAGAATTTGTTACTCTAATGGATGGTAGCCTTGTCATTATGGATGGTAGTTTGTTATTGAGATTTTGTTACTACATTGGATGGTACCCTTTTCATTACCGAAAGTAGTTCGTTGTTGAGATATTGTTATTCTAATGGATGGTAGCCTTGTCATTATGGAAGGTAGTTTATTGTTGACATTTTGTTACTCCAATGGATGTAGCCTTGTCATTATGGAAGGTAGTTCGATATTGATAATATTTTAATCTAATGGATGGAATCCTTTTAATTACAGAAGGTAGTTCTTTGTTGAGATTTTGTTTCAACAATGGATGGTAGCCTTGTCATTATGGAAGGTAGTTCATTGTTGAGATTTTGTCACTCAAATGGATGGTTGCCTTGTCATTATAGAAGGTAGTTCGTTGTTGAGATTTTGTTACTCCAATGGATGGTTGCCTTGTCATTATAGAAGGTAGTTCGTTGTTTAGATTTTGTTACTCTAATGGATGGTAGCCTTGTAATTATTGAAGGTAGTTTATTGTTGAGATTTTGTTACTCCAATGGATGGTAGCCTTGTCATTATGGAGAATAGTTTGTTGTTGAGCTTTTGTTACTCCAATGGATGGTAGCCTTGTTATTATGGAAGGAAGTTCATTGTTGAGATTTTGTTACTCCGTTAGATGGCAGCCTTGTCATTATGCAAGGTAGTTCGTTGTTGATATTTTGTTACTTTAATGGATGGTAGCCTTGTCTTTATGAAAGGTAGTTCGTTGTTTAGATTTTGTTACTATAATTGATGTTATCCTTGTCATTACTGAAAGTAGTTCGTTGTTGAGATTTTGTTACTCTAATGGATGGTATCCTTGTCATTATGGAAGGTAGTTCATTGTTGTCATTTTGTTACTTCAATGGATGGTTGCCTTGTCATTATGGAAGGTAGTTTGTTGTTGACATTTTGTTACTCTAATGGATGGAATCCTTGTCATTACGGAAGATAGTTTTTTGTTGAGATTTTGTTACTCTAATTGATGGTTTCCTTGTCATTACGGAAGGTAGTTCGTTGTTGAGAATTTGTTTCTCCAATGGATGGTAGCCTTGTCATTATGGAAGGTAGTTTGTTGAGATTTTGTTACTTAAATGGATGGTAGCCTTGTCATTATGGAAGGTAGTTCATTGTTGAGATTTTGTTACTCTAATTGATGGTATCCTTGTCATTATGGAAGGTAGTTCATTGTTGAGATTTTGTTTCTCCAATGGATGGTAGCCTTGTCATTATGGAAGGTAGTTCGTTGTTGAGATTTTGTTACTCCAATGATTGGTAGCCTTGTCATTATGGAAGGTAGTTCGATGTTGAGATTTTGATACTCCAATGGATGGTATACTTGTCATTTTGGAAGGTAGTTCATTGTTAAGATTTTGATTCTCCAATGGATGGTAGCCTTTTCATTATGGAAGGTAGTTCGTTGTTGATATTTTGTTACTCCAATGGATGGTAGACTTGTCATTATGGAAGGTAGTTCGTTGTTGAGATTTTGTTACTCCAATAGATGGTAGACTTGTCATTATGGAAGGTAGTTCATTGTTGAGATTTTGTTACTCCAATGGATGGTAGCCTTGTCATGATAGAAGGTAGTTCGTTGTTGAGATTTTGTTACTCTAATGGATGGTAGCCTTGTAATTATGGAAGGTAGTTTATTGTTGAGATTTTGTTATTCCAATGGATGGTAGCCTTGTCATTATGGAGAAGAGTTTGTTGTTGAGCTTTTGTTACTCCGATGGATGGTAGCCTTGTTATTATGGAAGGTAGTTCATTGTTAAGATTTTGTTACTCCAATGGATGGTAGCCTTGTCATTATGCAAGGTTGTTCGTTGGTTATATTTTGTTACTTTAAGTGATGGTAGCCTTGTCTTTATGAAAGGTAGTTTATTGTTGAGATTTTGTTACTCTAATGGATGTTATCATTGTGATTTCTGAAAGTAGTTTGTTGTATAGATTTTGTTACTCTAATGGATGGTATCCTTGTCATTATGGAAGGTAGTTCATTGTTGAGATTTTGTTACTCTAATGGATGTGCGCCTTGTCATTATGGATGGTAGTTCGTTGTTGAGATTTTGTTACTACATTGAATGGTACCCTTTTCGTTATCAGAAGTAGTTCGTTGTTGAGATTTTGTTACTCTAATGGTTGGTAGCCTTGTTATTATGGAAGGTAGTTCATTGTTGACATTTTGTTACTTCAATGGATGTAGCCTTGTCATTATGGAAGGTAGTTCGATATTGGTTATATTTTACTCTAATGGATGGAATCCTTTTCATTACGGAAGGTACTTCTTTGTTGACATTTTGTTTCTCCAATGGATGGTAGCCTTGTCATTATGGAAGGTAGTTTGTTGTTGAGATTTTGTTACTCAAATGGATGGTAGCCTTGTCATTATAAAAGGTAGTTCGTTGTTGAGATTTTGTTACTCCAATGGATGGTAGCCTGGTAATTATGGAAGGTAGTATATTGTTGAGATTTTGTTACTCCAATGGATGGTAGCCTTGTCATTATGGAGAATAGTTCGTTGTTGAGATTTTGTTACTCCAATGGATGGTAGCCTTGTTATTATGGAAAGTAGTTCATTGTTGAGATTTTGTTACTCCAATAGATAACAGCCTTGTCATTTTGCAAGGTAGTTCATTGTTGATATTTTGTTACTTTAATGGATGGTAGCCTTGTCTTTATGAAAGGTAGTTCGTTGTTGAGATTTTGTGAGTATAATGGATGTTATCCTTGTCATTACTGAAAGTAGTTCGCTGTTGAGATTTTGTTACTCTAATGGATGGTAGCCTTGTCATTATGGAAGGTAGTTCATTGTTGTCATTTTGTTACTCCAATGGATGGTAGCCTTGTCATTTCGGAAGGTAGTTCGTTGTTGATATTTTGTTACTCTAATGGATGGAATCCTTGTAATTATGGAAGGTAGTTCTTTGTTAAGATTTTGTTTCTCCAATGGATGGTAGCCTTATCATTATGGAAGGTAGTTCGTTGTTGAGATTTTGTTACTCAAATGGATGGTAGCCTTGTCATTATGGAAGGTACTTCATTGTTGAGATTTTGTTACTCTAATTGATGGTTTCTTGTCATTACGGAAGGTAGTTCGTTGTTGAGAATTTGTTTCTCCAGTGGATGGTAGCCTTGTCATTATGGAAGGTAGTTCGTTGTTGAGATTTTGTTACTCCAATGGTTGGTAGCCTTGTCATTATGGAAGGTAGTTCGTTGTTGAGATTTTGTTACTCCATTGGATGGTAGACTTGTCATTATGGAAGGTAGTTTGTTGTTGAGATTTTGTTACTCCAATGGATGGTAGCCTTGTCATTATGGAAGGTAGTTCATTGATGAGATTTTGTTACTCTAATTGATGGTATCATTGTCATTACGGAAGGTAGTTCGTTGTTGAGACTTTGTTTCTCCATTGGATGGTAGCCTTGTCATTATGGAAGGTAGTTCGTTGTTGAGATTTTGTTACTCAAATGGATGGTAGCCTTGTCATTATGGAAGGTAGTTCATTATTGAGATTTTGTTACTCCAATGGATGGTAGACTTGTCATTATGGAAGGTAGTTCGTTGTTGAGATTTTGTTACTCTACTGGATGGTAGCCTTGTCATTATGGATGGTAGTTTGTTGTTGATATTTTGTTACTACATTGGATGGTACCCTTTTCATTACCGAAAGTAGTTCGTTGTTGAGATATTGTTATTCTAATGGATGGTAGCCTTGTCATTATGGAAGGTAGTTCATTGTTGACATTTTGTTACTCCAATGGATGTAGCCTTGTCATTATGGAAGGTAGTTCGATATTGATAATATTTTAATCTAATGGATGGAATCCTTTTCATTACAGAAGGTAGTTCTTTGTTGAGATTTTGTTTCTACAATGGATGGTAGCCTTGTCATTATGGAAGGTAGTTCATTGTTGAGATTTTGTCACTCAAATGGATGGTTGCCTTGTCATTATAGAAGGTAGTTCGTTGTTGAGATTTTGTTACTCCAATGGATGGTTGCCTTGTCATTATAGAAGGTAGTTCGTTGTTGAGATTTTGTTACTCCAATGGATGGTAGCCATGTAATTATTGAAGGTAGTTTATTGTTGAGATTTTGTTACTCCAATGGATGGTAGCCTTGTTATTATGGAGAATAGTTTGTTGTTGATCTTTTGTTACTCCAATGGATGGTAGACTTGTTATTATGGAAGGAAGTTCATTGTTGAGATTTTGTTACTCCAATAGATGGTAGCCTTGTCATTATGCAAGGTAGTTCATTGTTGATATTTTGTTACTTTAATGGATGGTAGCCTTGTCTTTATGAAAGGTAGTTCGTTGTTGAGATTTTGTTACTATGATGGATGTTATCCTTGTCATTACTGAAAGAAGTTCGTTGTTGAGAATTTGTTACTCTAATGGATGGTATCCTTGTCATTATGGAATGTAGTTCATTGTTGTCATTTTGTTACTTCAATGGATGGTAGCCTTGTCATTATGGAAGGTAGTTTGTTGTTGACATTTTGTTACTCTAATGGATGGAATCCTTGTCATTACGGAAGATAGTTTTTTGTTGAGATTTTGTTTCTCCAATGGATGGTAGCCTTGTCATCATGGAAGGTAGTTCTTTGTTGAGATTTTGTTACTTAAATAGATGGTAGCCTTGTCATTATGGAAGGTACTTCATTGTTGAGATTTTGTTACTCTAATTGATGGTTTCCTTGTCATTACGGAAGGTAGTTCGTTGTTGAGAATTTGTTTCTCCAATGGATGGTAGCCTTGTCATTATGGAAGGTAGTTTGTTGTTGAGATTTTGTTACTCAAATGGATGGGAACCTTGTCATTATAAAAGGTAGTTCGTTGTTGAGATTTTGTTACTCCAATGGATGGTAGCCTTGTAATTATGGAAGGTAGTTTATTGTTGAGATTTTGTTACTCCAATGGATGGTAGCCTTGTCATTATGGAGAATAGTTCGTTGTTGAGATTTTGTTACTCCAATGGATGGTAGCCTTGTTATTATGGAAGGTAGTTCATTTTTGAGATTTTGTTACTCAAATAGATGACAGCCTTGTCATTTGCAAGGTAGTTCATTGTTGATATTTTGTTACTTTAATGGATGGTAGCCTTGTCTTTATGAAAGGTAGTTCGTTGTTGAGATGTTGTTAGTATAATGGATGTTATCCTTGTCATTACTGAAAGTAGTTTGTTGTTGAGATTTTGTTACTCTAATGGATGGTAGCCTTGTCATTATAGAAGGTAGTTCATTGTTGTCATTTTGTTACTCCAATGGATGGTAGCCTTGTCATTTCGGAAGGTAGTTCGTTGTTGATATTTTGTTACTCTAATGGATGTAATCCTTGTAATTATGGAAGGTAGTTCTTTGTTGAGATTTTGTTTCTCCAATGGATGGTAGCCTTGTCATTATGGAAGGTAGTTCGTTGTTGAGATTTTGTTACTCAAATGGATGGTAGCCTTGTCATTATGGAAGGTATTTCATTGTTGAGATTTTATTTACTCTAATTGATGGTTTCCTTGTCATTACGGAAGGTAGTTCGTTGTTGAGAATTTGTTTCTCCAATGGATAATAGCCTTGTCATTATGGAAGGTAGTTCGTTGTTGAGATTTTGTTACTCCAATGGTTGGTAGCCTTGTCATTATGGAAGGTAGTTCGTTGTTGAGATTTTGTTACTCCATTGGATGGTAGACTTGTCATTATGGAAGGTAGTTTGTTGTTGAGATTTTGTTACTCCAATGGATTGTAGCCTTGTCATTATGGAAGGTAGTACATTGATGAGATTTTGGTACTCTAATTGATGGTATCATTGTCATTACGGAAGGTAGTTCGTTGTTGAGATTTTTTTCTCCATTGGATGGTAGCCTTGTCATTATGGAAGGTAGTTCGTTGTTGAGATTTTGTTACTCAAATGGATGGTAGCCTTGTCATTATGGAAGGTAGTTCATTGTTGAGATTTTGTTACTCCAATGGATGGTAGACTTGTCATTATGGAAGGTAGTTCGTTGTTGAGATTTTGTTACTCTAATGGATGGTAGCCTTGTCATTATAGATGGTAGTTTGTTGTTGAGATTTTGTTACTACATTGGATGGTACCCTTTTCATTACCGATAGTAGTTCGTTGTTGAGATATTGTTATTCTAATGGATGGTAGCCTTGTCATTATGGAAGGTAGTTCATTGTTGACATTTTGTTACTCCAATGGATGTAGCCTTGTCATTATGGAAGGTAGTTCGATATTGATAATATTTTACTCTAATGGATGGAATCCCTTTCATTACGGAAGGTAGTTCTTTATTGAGATTTTGTTTCTACAATGGATGGTAGCCTTGTCATTATGGAAGGTAGTTCATTGTTGAGATTTTGTTACTCAAATGGATGGTTGCCTTGTCATTATAGAAGGTAGTTCGTTGTTGAGATTTTGTTACTCCAATGGATGGTTGCCTTGTCATTATAGAAGGTAGTTCGTTGTTGAGATTTTGTTACTCCAATGGATGGTAGCCTTGTAATTATTGAAGGTAGTTTATTGTTGAGATTTTGTTACTCCAATGGATGGTAGCCTTGTCATTATGGAGAATAGTTTGTTGTTGAGCTTTTGTTACTCCAATGGATGGTAGCCTTGTTATTATGGAAGGAAGTTCATTGTTGAGATTTTGTTACTCCAATAGATTGCAGCCTTGTCATTATGCAAGGTAGTTCGTTGTTGATATTTTGTTACTTTAATGGATGGTAGCCTTGTCTTTATGAAAGGTAGTTCGTTGTTGAGATTTTGTTACTATGATGGATGTTATCCTTGTCATTACTGAAAGAAGTTTGTTGTTGAGAATTTGTTACTCTAATGGATGGTATCCTTGTCATTATGGAATGTAGTTCATTGTTGTCATTTTGTTACTTCAATGGATGGTAGCCTTGTCATTATGGAAGGTAGTTTGTTGTTGACATTTTGTTACTCCAATGGATGGTAGCCTTGTCATTATGGAAGGTAGTTCTTTGTTGAGATTTTGTTACTTAAATGGATGGTAGCCTTGTCATTACGGAAGGCAGTTCATTGTTGAGATTTTGTTACTCTAATTGATGGTATCCTTGTCATTACGGATGGTAGTTCATTGTTGAGATTTTGTTTCTCCAATGGATGGTAGCCTTGTCATTATGGAAGGTAGTTCATTGTTGATATTTTGTTACTCCAATGATTGGTAGCCTTGTCATTATGCAAGGTAGTTCATTGTTGAGATTTTGTTACTCCAATGGATGTTAGACTTGTCATTATGGAAGGTAGTTCATTGTTGAGATTTTGATTCTCCAATGGATGGTAGCCTTGTCATTCTGGAAGGTAGTTTTTTGTTGATATTTTGTTACTCCAATGGATGGTAGACTTGTCATTATGGAAGGTAGTTCATTATTGAGATTTTGTTACTCCAATGGATGGTAGCCTTGTCATTATAGAAGGTAGTTCGTTGTTGAGATTTTGTTACTCTAATGGATGGTAGCCTTGTAATTATGGAAGGTAGTTTATTGTTGAGATTTTGTTATGCCAATGGATGGTAGCCTTGTCATTATGGAGAATAGTTTGTTGTTGAGCTTTTGTTACTCCAATGGATGGTAGCCTTGTTATTATGGAAGGTAGTTCATTGTTGAGATTTTGTTACTCCAATGGATGGTCACCTTGTCATTATGCAAGGTAGTTTGTTGGTTATATTTTGTTACTTTAGTGTGATGGTAGCCTTGTCTTTATGAAAGGTAGTTTATTGTTGAGATTTTGTCACTCCAATCGATGTGCGCCTTGTCATTATGGATGGTAGTTCGTTGTTGAGATTTTGTTACTACATTGGATGGTACCCTTTTCATTACCGAAAGTAGTTTGTTGTTGAGATTTTGTTACTCTAATGGATGGTAACCTTGTTATTATGGAAGCTAGTTCATTGTTGACATTTTGTTACTTCAATGGATGTAGCCTTGTTATTATGGAAGGTAGTTCGATATTGATAATATTTTACTCTAATGGATGGAATCCTTTTCATTACGGAAGGTAGTCCTTTGTTGAGATTTTCTTTCTCCAATGGATGGTTGCCTTGTCATTATAGAAGGTAGTTCGTTGTTGAGATTTTGTTATTCCAATGGATGGTTGCCTTGTCATTATAAAAGGTAGTTCGTTGTTGAGATTTTGTTACTCCAATGGATGGTAGCCTTGTAATTATTGAAGGTAGTTTATTGTTGAGATTTTGTTACTCCAATGGATGGTAGCCTTGTCATTATGGAGAATAGTTTGTTGTTGAGCTTTTGTTACTCCAATGGATGGTAGCCTTGTTATTATGGAAGGAAGTTCATTGTTGAGATTTTGTTACTCCAATAGATGGCAGCCTTGTCATTATGCAAGGTAGTTCGTTGTTGATATTTTGTTACTTTAATGGATGGTAGCCTTGTCTTTATGAAAGGTAGTTCGTTGTTGAGATTTTGTTACTATGATGGATGTTATCCTTGTCATTACTGAAAGAAGTTCGTTGTTGAGAATTTGTTACTCTAATGGATGGTATCCTTGTCATTATGGAATGTAGTTCACTGTTGTCATTTTGTTTCTCCAATGGATGGTAGCCTTGTCATTATGGAAGGTACTTCATTGTTGAGATTTCGTTACTCCAACGGTTGGTAGCCTTGTCATTATGGAAGGTAGTTCGTTGTTGAAATTTTGTTACTCCATTGGATGGTAGACTTGTCATTATGGAAGGTAGTTTGTTGTTGAGATTTAGTTACTCCAATGGATGGTAGCCTTGTCATTATGGAAGGTAGTTCATTGATGAGATTTTGTTACTCTAATTGATAGTATCATTGTCATTACGGAAGGTAGTTCGTTGTTGAGATTTTGTTTCTCCATTGGATGGTAGCCTTGTCATTATGGAAGGTAGTTCGTTGTTGAGATTTTGTTACTCAAATGGATGGTAGCCTTGTCATTATGGAAGGTAGTTCATTGTTGAGATTTTGTTACTCCAATGGATGGTAGACTTGTCATTATGGAAGGTAGTTCTTTGTTGAGATTTTGTTACTCTAATGGATGGTAGCCTTGTCATTATGGATAGTAGTTTGTTGTTGAGATTTTGTTACTACATTGGATGGTACCCTTTTCATTACCGAAAGTAGTTCGTTGTTGAGATATTGTTATTCTAATGGATGGTAGCCTTGTCATTATGGAAGGTAGTTCATTGTGGACATTTTGTCACTCCAATGGATGTAGCCTTGTCATTACGGAAGGTAGTTCGATATTGATAATATTTTAATCTAATGGATGGAATCCTTTTCATTACGGAAGGTAGTTCTTTGTTGAGATTTTGTTTCTACAATGGATGGTAGCCTTGTCATTATGGAAGGTAGTTCATTGATGAGATTTTGTCACTCAAATGGATGGTTGCCTTGTCATTATAGAAGGTAGTTCGTTGTTGAGATTTTGTTACTCCAATGGATGGTTGCCTTGTCATTATAGAAGGTAGTTTGTTGTTGAGATTTTGTTACTCCAATGGATGGTAGCCTTGTAATTATTGAAGGTAGTTTATTGTTGAGATTTTGTTACTCCAATGGATGGTAGCCTTGTCATTATGGAGAATAGTTTGTTGTTGAGCTTTTGTTACTCCAATGGATGGTAGCCTTGTTATTATGGAAGGAAGTTCATTGTTGAGATTTTGTTACTCCAATAGATGGCAGCCTTGTCATTATGCAAGGTAGTTCGTTGTTGATATTTTGTTACTTTAATGGATGGTAGCCTTGTCTTTATGAAAGGTAGTTCGTTGTTGAGATTTTGTTACTATGATGGATGTTATCCTTGTCATTACTGAAAGAAGTTCGTTGTTGAGAATTTGTTACTCTAATGGATGGTATCCTTGTCATTATGGAATGTAGTTCATTGTTGTCATTTTGTTTCTCCAATGGATGGTAGCCTTGTCATTATGGAAGGTACTTCATTGTTGAGATTTTGTTACTCCAACGGTTGGTAGCCTTGTCATTATGGAAGGTAGTTCGTTGTTGAAATTTTGTTACTCCATTGGATGGTAGACTTGTCATTATGGAAGGTAGTTTGTTGTTGAGATTTAGTTACTCCAATGGATGGTAGCCTTGTCATTATGGAAGGTAGTTCATTGATGAGATTTTGTTACTCTAATTGATAGTATCATTGTCATTACGGAAGGTAGTTCGTTGTTGAGATTTTGTTTCTCCATTGGATGGTAGCCTTGTCATTATGGAAGGTAGTTCGTTGTTGAGATTTTGTTACTCAAATGGATGGTAGCCTTGTCATTATGGAAGGTAGTTCATTGTTGAGATTTTGTTACTCCAATGGATGGTAGACTTGTCATTATGGAAGGTAGTTCTTTGTTGAGATTTTGTTACTCTAATGGATGGTAGCCTTGTCATTATGGATAGTAGTTTGTTGTTGAGATTTTGTTACTACATTGGATGGTACCCTTTTCATTACCGAAAGTAGTTCGTTGTTGAGATATTGTTATTCTAATGGATGGTAGCCTTGTCATTATGGAAGGTAGTTCATTGTGGACATTTTGTCACTCCAATGGATGTAGCCTTGTCATTACGGAAGGTAGTTCGATATTGATAATATTTTAATCTAATGGATGGAATCCTTTTCATTACGGAAGGTAGTTCTTTGTTGAGATTTTGTTTCTACAATGGATGGTAGCCTTGTCATTATGGAAGGTAGTTCATTGATGAGATTTTGTCACTCAAATGGATGGTTGCCTTGTCATTATAGAAGGTAGTTCGTTGTTGAGATTTTGTTACTCCAATGGATGGTTGCCTTGTCATTATAGAAGGTAGTTTGTTGTTGAGATTTTGTTACTCCAATGGATGGTAGCCTTGTAATTATTGAAGGTAGTTTATTGTTGAGATTTTGTTACTCCAATGGATGGTAGCCTTGTCATTATGGAGAATAGTTTGTTGTTGAGCTTTTGTTACTCCAATGGATGGTAGCCTTGTTATTATGGAAGGAAGTTCATTGTTGAGATTTTGTTACTCCAATAGATGGCAGCCTTGTCATTATGCAAGGTAGTTCGTTGTTGATATTTTGTTACTTTAATGGATGGTAGCCTTGTCTTTATGAAAGGTAGTTCGTTGTTGAGATTTTGTTACTATGATGGATGTTATCCTTGTCATTACTGAAAGAAGTTCGTTGTTGAGAATTTGTTACTCTAATGGATGGTATCCTTGTCATTATGGAATGTAGTTCATTGTTGTCATTTTGTTTCTCCAATGGATGGTAGCCTTGTCATTATGGAAGGTACTTCATTGTTGAGATTTTGTTACTCCAACGGTTGGTAGCCTTGTCATTATGGAAGGTAGTTCGTTGTTGAAATTTTGTTACTCCATTGGATGGTAGACTTGTCATTATGGAAGGTAGTTTGTTGTTGAGATTTAGTTACTCCAATGGATGGTAGCCTTGTCATTATGGAAGGTAGTTCATTGATGAGATTTTGTTACTCTAATTGATAGTATCATTGTCATTACGGAAGGTAGTTCGTTGTTGAGATTTTGTTTCTCCATTGGATGGTAGCCTTGTCATTATGGAAGGTAGTTCGTTGTTGAGATTTTGTTACTCAAATGGATGGTAGCCTTGTCATTATGGAAGGTAGTTCATTGTTGAGATTTTGTTACTCCAATGGATGGTAGACTTGTCATTATGGAAGGTAGTTCTTTGTTGAGATTTTGTTACTCTAATGGATGGTAGCCTTGTCATTATGGATAGTAGTTTGTTGTTGAGATTTTGTTACTACATTGGATGGTACCCTTTTCATTACCGAAAGTAGTTCGTTGTTGAGATATTGTTATTCTAATGGATGGTAGCCTTGTCATTATGGAAGGTAGTTCATTATGGACATTTTGTCACTCCAATGGATGTAGCCTTGTCATTACGGAAGGTAGTTCGATATTGATAATATTTTAATCTAATGGATGGAATCCTTTTCATTACGGAAGGTAGTTCTTTGTTGAGATTTTGTTTCTACAATGGATGGTAGCCTTGTCATTATGGAAGGTAGTTCATTGTTGAGATTTTGTCACTCAAATGGATGGTTGCCTTGTCATTATAGAAGGTAGTTCGTTGTTGAGATTTTGTTACTCCAATGGATGGTTGCCTTGTCATTATAGAAGGTAGTTCGTTGTTGAGATTTTGTTACTCCAATGGATGGTAGCCTTGTAATTATTGAAGGTAGTTTATTGTTGAGATTTTGTTACTCCAATGGATGGTAGCCTTGTCATTATGGAGAATAGTTTGTTGTTGAGCTTTTGTTACTCCAATGGATGGTAGCCTTGTTATTATGGAAGGAAGTCCATTGTTGAGATTTTGTTACTCCAATAGATGGCAGCCTTGTCATTATACAAGGTAGTTCATTGTTGATATTTTGTTACTTTAATGGATGGTAGCCTTGTCTTTATGAAAGGTAGTTCGTTGTTGAGATTTTGTTACTATGATGGATGTTATCCTTGTCATTACTGAAAGAAGTTCGTTGTTGAGAATTTGTTACTCTAATGGATGGTATCCTTGTCATTATGGAATGTAGTTCATTGTTGTCATTTTGTTACTTCAATGGATGGTAGCCTTGTCATTATGGAAGGTAGTTTGTTGTTGACATTTTGTTACTCTAATGGATGGAATCCTTGTAATTACAGAAGATAGTTTTTTGTTGAGATTTTGTTTCTCCAATGGATGGTAGCCTTGTCATTATGGAAGGTAGTTCTTTGTTGAGATTTTGTTACTTAAATGGATGGTAGCCTTGTCATTATGGAAGGTACTTCATTGTTGAGATTTTGTTACTCTAATTGATGGTTTCCTTGTCATTACGGAAGGTAGTTCGTTGTTGAGAATTTGTTTCTTCAATGGATGGTAGCCTTGTCATTATGGAAGGTAGTTTGTTGTTGAGATTTTGTTACTCAAATGGATGGTAGCCTTGTCATTATAAAAGGTAGTTCGTTGTTGAGATTTTGTTACTCCAATGGATGGTAGCCTGGTAATTATGGAAGGTAGTTTATTGTTGAGATTTTGTTACTCCAATGGATGGTAGCCTTGTCATTATGGAGAATAGTTCGTTGTTGAGATTTTGTTACTCCAATGGATGTTAGCCTTGTTATTATGGAAGGTAGTTCATTTTTGAGATTTTGTTACTCCAATAGATGACAGCCTTGTCATTTTGCAAGGTAGTTCATTGTTGATATTTTGTTACTTTAATGGATGGTAGCCTTGTCTTTATGAAAGGTAGTTCGTTGTTGAGATGTTGTTAGTATAATGGATGTTATCCTTGTCATTACTGAAAGTAGTTTGTTGTTGAGATTTTGTTACTCTAATGGATGGTAGCCTTGTCATTATAGAAGGTAGTTCATTGTTGTCATTTTGTTACTCCAATGGATGGTAGCCTTGTCATTTCGGAAGGTAGTTCGTTGTTGATATTTTGTTACTCTAATGGATGGAATCCTTGTAATTATGGAAGGTAGTTTTTTGTTGATATTTTGTTTCTCCAATGGATGGTAGCCTTGTCATTATGGAAGGTAGTTCGTTGTTGAGATTTTGTTACTCAAATGGATGGTAGCCTTGTCATTATGGAAGGTACTTCATTGTTGAGATTTTGTTACTCTAATTGATGGTTTCCTTGTCATTACGGAAGGTAGTTCGTTGTTGAGAATTTGTTTCTCCAATGGATAATAGCCTTGTCATTATGGAAGGTAGTTCGTTGTTGAGATTTTGTTACTCCAATGGTTGGTAGCCTTGTCATTATGGAAGGTAGTTCGTTGTTGAGATTTTGTTACTCCATTGGATGGTAGACTTGTCATTATGGAAGGTAGTTTGTTGTTGAGATTTTGTTACTCTAATTGATGGTAGCCTTGTTATTACGGAAGGTAGTTCGTTGTTGAGATTTTTTTCTCCATTGGATGGTAGCCTTGTCATTATGGAAGGTAGTTCGTTGTTGAGATTTTGTTACTCAAATGGATGGTAGCCTTGTCATTATGGAAGGTAGTTCATTGTTGAGATTTTGTTACTCCAATGGATGGTAGACTTGTCATTATGGAAGGTAGTTCGTTGTTGAGATTTTGTTACTCTAATGGATGGTAGCCTTGTCATTATAGATGGTAGTTTGTTGTTGAGATTTTGTTACTACATTGGATGGTACCCTTTTCATTACCGAAAGTAGTTCGTTGTTGAGATATTGTTATTCTAATGGATGGTAGCATTGTCATTATGGAAGGTAGTTCATTGTTGACATTTTGTTACTCCAATGGATGTAGCCTTGTCATTATGGAAGGTAGTTCGATATTGATAATATTTTACTCTAATGGATGGAATCCTCTTCATTACGGAAGGTAGTTCTTTGTTGAGATTTTGTTTCTACAATGGATGGTAGCCTTGTCATTATGGAAGGTAGTTCATTGTTGAGATTTTGTTACTCAAATGGATGGTTGCCTTGTCATTATAGAAGGTAGTTCGTTGTTGAGATTTTGTTACTCCAATGGATGGTTGCCTTGTCATTATAGAAGGTAGTTCGTTGTTGAGATTTTGTTACTCCAATGGATGGTAGCCTTGTAATTATTGAAGGTAGTTTATTGTTGAGAATTTGTTACTCCAATGGATGGTAGCCTTGTCATTATGGAGAATAGTTTGTTGTTGAGCTTTTGTTACTCCAATGGATGGTAGCCTTGTTATTATGGAAGGAAGTTCATTGTTGAGATTTTGTTACTCCAATAGATGGCAGCCTTGTCATTATGCAAGGTAGTTCGTTGTTGATATTTTGTTACTTTAATGGATGGTAGCCTTGTCTTTATGAAAGGTAGTTCGTTGTTGAGATTTTGTTACTATGATGGATGTTATCCTTGTCATTACTGAAAGAAGTTCGTTGTTGAGAATTTGTTACTCTAATGGATGGTATCCTTGTCATTATGGAATGTAGTTCATTGTTGTCATTTTGTTACTTCAATGGATGGTAGCCTTGTCATTATGGAAGGTAGTTTGTTGTTGACATTTTGTTACTCCAATGGATGGTAGCCTTGTCATTATGGAAGGTAGTTCTTTGTTAAGATTTTGTTACTTAAATGGATGGTAGCCTTGTCATTATGGAAGGCAGTTCATTGTTGAGATTTTGTTACTCTAATTGATGGTATCCTTGTCATTACGGATGGTAGTTCATTGTTGAGATTTTGTTTCTCCAATGGATGGTAGCCTTGTCATTATGGAAGGTAGTTCATTGTTGAGATTTTGTTACTCCAATGATTGGTAGCCTTGTCATTATGGAAGGTAGTTCGTTGTTGAGATTTTGTTACTCCAATGGATGGTAGACTTGTCATTATGGAAGGTAGTTCATTATTGAGATTTTGATTCTCCAATGGATGGTAGCCTTGTCATTATGGAAGGTAGTTTTTTGTTGATATTTTGTTACTCCAATGGATGGTAGACTTGTCATTATGGAAGGTAGTTCATTATTGAGATTTTGTTACTCCAATGGATGGTAGCCTTGTCATTATAGAAGGTAGTTCGTTGTTGAGATTTTGTTACTCTAATGGATGGTAGCCTTGTAATTATGGAAGGTAGTTTATTGTTGAGATTTTGTTATTCCAATGGATGGTAGCCTTGTCATTATGGAGAATAGTTCGTTGTTGAGCTTTTGTTACTCTAATGGATGGTAGCCTTGTTATTATGGAAGGTAGTTCATTGTTGAGATTTTGTTACTCCAATGGATGGTCACCTTGTCATTATGCAAGGTAGTTTGTTGGTTATATTTTGTTACTTTAATGGATGGTAGCCTTGTCTTTATGAAAGGTAGTTTATTGTTGAGATTTTGTTACTCCAATCGATGTGCGCCTTGTCATTATGGATGGTAGTTCGTTGTTGAGATTTTGTTACTACATTGGATGGTACCCTTTTCATTACCGAAAGTAGTTCGTTGTTGAGATTTTGTTACTCTAATGGATGGTAACCTTGTTATTATGGAAGCTAGTTCATTGTTGACATTTTGTTACTTCAATGGATGTAGCCTTGTTATTATGGAAGGTAGTTCGATATTGATAATATTTTACTCTAATGGATGGAATCCTTTTCATTACGGAAGGTAGTTCTTTGTTGAGATTTTCTTTCTCCAATGGATGGTAGCCTTGTCATTATGGAATGTAGTTTGTTGTTGAGATTTTGTTACTCAAATGGATGGTAGCCTTGTCATTATAAAAGGTAGTTCATTGTTGAGATTTTGTTACTCCAATGGATGGTAGCCTTGTAATTATAGAAGGTAGTTTATTGTTGATATTTTGTTACTCCAATGGATGGTAGCCTTGTCATTATGGAGAATAGATCGTTGTTGAGATTTTGTTACTCCAATGGATGGTAGCCTTGTTATTATGGAAGGTAGTTCATTATTGAGATTTTGTTACTCCAATAGATGGCAACCTTGTCATTATGCAAGGTAGTTCGTTGTTGATATTTTGTTACTTTAATGGATGGTAGCCTTGTCTTTATTAAAGGTAGTTCATTATTGAGATTTTGTTAGTATAATGGATGTTATCCTTGTCATTACTGAAAGTAATTCGTTGTTGAGATTTTGTCACTCTAATGGATGGTTTCCTTGTCATTACGGAAGGTAGTTCGTTGTTGAGATTTTGTTTCTCCAATGGATGGTAGCCTTGTCATTATGAAAGGTAGTTCGTTATTGAGATTTTGTTACTCTAATGGATGGAATCATTGTCATTATGGAAATTAGTTCTTTGTTGAGATTTTGTTACTCCATTGGATGGTAGACTTGTCATTATGGAAAGTAGTTTGTTGTTGAGATTTTGTTACTCCAATGGATGGTAGCCTTGTCATTAAGAAAGGTAGTTCATTGTTGAGATTTTGTTACTCTAATTGATGGTATCATTGTCATTACGGAAGGTAGTTCATTGTTGAGATTTTGTTTCTCCACTGGATGGTAGCCTTGTCATTATGGAAGGAAGTTCATTGTTGAGATTTTGATTCTCTAATGGATGGTAGCCTTGTCATTATGGAAGGTAGTTTTTTGTTGATATTTTGTTACTCTAATGGATGGTAGACTTGTCATTACGGAAGATAGTTTTTTGTTGAGATTTTGATTCTCCAATGGATGGTAGCCTTGTCATTATGGAAGGTAGTTCTTTGTTGAGATTTTGTTATTAAATGGATGGTAGCCTTGTCATTATGGAAGGTACTTCATTGTTGAGATTTTGTTACTCTAATTGATGGTTTCCTTGTTATTACGGAAGGTAGTTCGTTGTTGAGAATTTGTTTCTCCAATGGATAATAGCCTTGTCATTATGGAAGGTAGTTCGTTGTTGAGATTTTGTTACTCCAATGGTTGGTAGCCTTGTCATTATGGAAGGTAGTTCATTGTTGAGATTTTGTTACTCCATTGGATGGTAGACTTGTCATTATGGAAGGTAGTTTGTTGTTGAGATTTTGTTACTCCAATGGATGGTAGCCTTGTCATTATGGAAGGTAGTTCATTGATGAGATTTTGTTACTCTAATTGATGGTATCATTGTCATTACGGAAGGTAGTTCGTTGTTGTGATTTTTTTCTCCATTGGATGGTAGCCTTGTCATTATGGAAGGTAGTTCGTTGTTGAGATTTTGTTACTCAAATGGATGGTAGCCTTGTCATTATGGAAGGTAGTTCATTGTTGAGATTTTGTTACTCCAATGGATGGTAGACTTGTCATTATGGAAGGTAGTTCGTTGTTGAGATTTTGTTACTCTAATGGATGGTAGCCTTGTCATTATAGATGGTAGTTTGTTGTTGAGATTTTGTTACTACATTGGATGGTACCCTTTTCATTACCGAAAGTAGTTCGTTGTTGAGATATTGTTATTCTAATGGATGGTAGCCTTGTCATTATGGAAGGTAGTTCATTGTTGACATTTTGTTACTCCAATGGATGTAGCCTTGTCATTATGGAAGGTAGTTCGATATTGATAATATTTTACTCTAATGGATGGAATCCTTTTCATTACGGAAGGTAGTTCTTTGTTGAGATTTTGTTTCTACAATGGATGGTAGCCTTGTCATTATGGAAGGTAGTTCATTGTTGAGATTTTGTTACTCAAATGGATGGTTGCCTTGTCATTATAGAAGGTAGTTCGTTGTTGAGATTTTGTTACTCCAATGGATGGTTGCCTTGTCATTATAGAAGGTAGTTCGTTGTTGAGATTTTGTTACTCCAATGGATGGTAGCCTTGTAATTATTGAAGGTAGTTTATTGTTGAGATTTTGTTACTCCAATGGATGGTAGCCTTGTCATTATGGAGAATAGTTTATTGTTGAGCTTTTGTTACTCCAATGGATGGTAGCCTTGTTATTATGGAAGGAAGTTCATTGTTGAGATTTTGTTACTCCAATAGATGGCAGTCTTGTCATTATGCAAGGTAGTTCGTTGTTGATATTTTGTTACTTTAATGGATGGTAGCCTTGTCTTTATGAAAGGTAGTTCGTTGTTGAGATTTTGTTACTATGATGGATGTTATCCTTGTCATTACTGAAAGAAGTTCGTTGTTGAGAATTTGTTACTCTAATGGATGGTATCCTTGTCATTATGGAATGTAGTTCATTGTTGTCATTTTGTTACTTCAATGGATGGTAGCCTTGTCATTATGGAAGGTAGTTTGTTGTTGACATTTTGTTACTCCAATGGATGGTAGCCTTGTCATTATGGAAGGTAGTTCTTTGTTGAGATTTTGTTACTTAAATGGATGGTAGCCTTGTCATTATGGAAGGCAGTTCATTGTTGAGATTTTGTTACTCTAATTGATGGTATCCTTGTCATTACGGATGGTAGTTCATTGTTGAGATTTTGTTTCTCCAATGGATGGTAGCCTTGTCATTATGGAAGGTAGTTCATTGTTGAGATTTTGTTACTCCAATGATTGGTAGCCTTGTCATTATGGAAGGTAGTTCGTTGTTGAGATTTTGTTACTCCAATGGATGGTAGACTTGTCATTATGGAAGGTAGTTCATTGTTGAGATTTTGATTCTCCAATGGATGGTAGCCTTGTCATTATGGAAGGTAGTTTTTTGTTGATATTTTGTTACTCCAATGGATGGTAGACTTGTCATTATGGAAGGTAGTTCATTATTGAGATTTTGTTACTCCAATGGATGGTAGCCTTGTCATTATAGAAGGTAGTTCGTTGTTGAGATTTTGTTACTCTAATGGATGGTAGCCTTGTAATTATGGAAGGTAGTTTATTGTTGAGATTTTGTTATTCCAATGGATGGTAGCCTTGTCATTATGGAGAATAGTTCGTTGTTGAGCTTTTGTTACTCCAATGGTTGGTAGCCTTGTTATTATGGAAGGTAGTTCATTGTTGAGATTTTGTTACTCCAATGGATGGTCACCTTGTCATTATGCAAGGTAGTTTGTCGGTTATATTTTGTTACTTTAATGGATGGTAGCCTTGTCTTTATGAAAGGTAGTTTACTGTTGAGATTTTGTTACTCCAATCGATGTGCGCCTTGTCATTATGGATGGTAGTTCGTTGTTGAGATTTTGTTACTACATTGGATGGTACCCTTTTCATTACCGAAAGTAGTTCGTTGTTGAGATTTTGTTACTCTAATGGATGGTAACCTTGTTATTATGGAAGCTAGTTCATTGTTGACATTTTGTTACTTCAATGGATGTAGCCTTGTTATTATGGAAGTTAGTTCGATATTGATAATATTTTACTCTAATGGATGGAATCCTTTTCATTACGGAAGGTAGTTCTTTGTTGAGATTTTCTTTCTCCAATGGATGGTAGCCTTGTCATTATGGAATGTAGTTTGTTGTTGAGATTTTGTTACTCCAATGGATGGTAGCCTTGTCATTATGGAAGGTAGTTCTTTGTTGAGATTTTGTTACTTAAATGGATGGTAGCCTTGTCATTATGGAAGGCAGTTCATTGTTGAGATTTTGTTACTCTAATTGATGGTATCCTTGTCATTACGGATGGTAGTTCATTGTTGAGATTTTGTTTCTCCAATGGATGGTAGCCTTGTCATTATGGAAGGTAGTTCATTGTTGAGATTTTGTTACTCCAATGATTGGTAGCCTTGTCATTATGGAAGGTAGTTCGTTGTTGAGATTTTGTTACTCCAATGGATGGTAGACTTGTCATTATGGAAGGTAGTTCATTGTTGAGATTTTGATTCTCCAATGGATGGTAGCCTTGTCATTATGGAAGGTAGTTTTTTGTTGATATTTTGTTACTCCAATGGATGGTAGACTTGTCATTATGGAAGGTAGTTCATTATTGAGATTTTGTTACTCCAATGGATGGTAGCCTTGTCATTATAGAAGGTAGTTCGTTGTTGAGATTTTGTTACTCTAATGGATGGTAGCCTTGTAATTATGGAAGGTAGTTTATTGTTGAGATTTTGTTATTCCAATGGATGGTAGCCTTGTCATTATGGAGAATAGTTCGTTGTTGAGCTTTTGTTACTCCAATGGATGGTAGCCTTGTTATTATGGAAGGTAGTTCATTGTTGAGATTTTTTTACTCCAATGGATGGTCACCTTGTCATTATGCAAGGTAGTTTGTTGGTTATATTTTGTTACTTTAATGGATGGTAGCCTTGTCTTTATGAAAGGTAGTTTACTGTTGAGATTTTGTTACTCCAATCGATGTGCGCCTTGTCATTATGGATGGAAGTTCGTTGTTGAGATTTTGTTACTATATTGGATGGTACCCTTTTCATTACCGAAAGTAGTTCGTTGTTGAGATTTTGTTACTCTAATGGATGGTAACCTTGTTATTATGTAAGCTAGTTCATTGTTGACATTTTGTTACTTCAATGGATGTAGCCTTGTTATTATGGAAGGTAGTTCGATATTGATAATATTTTACTCTAATGGATGGAATCCTTTTCATTACGGAAGGTATTTCTTTGTTGAGATTTTCTTTCTCCAATGGATGGTAGCCTTGTCATTATGGAATGTAGTTTGTTGTTGAGATTTTGTTACTCAAATGGATGGTAGCCTTGTCATTATAAAAGGTAGTTCATTGTTGAGATTTTGTTACTCCAATGGATGGTAGCCTTGTAATTATAGAAGGTAGTTTATTGTTGATATTTTGTTACTCCAATGGATGGTAGCCTTGTCATTATGGAGAATAGTTCGTTGTTGAGATTTTGTTACTCCAATAGATGGCAACCTTGTCATTATGCAAGGTAGTTCGTTGTGGATATTTTGTTACTTTAATGGATGGTAGCCTTGTCTTTATTAAAGGTAGTTCATTATTGAGATTTTGTTAGTATAATGGATGTTATCCTTGTCATTACTGAAAGTAATTCGTTGTTGAGATTTTGTTACTCTAATGGATGGTTTCCTTGTCATTACGGAAGGTAGTTCGTTGTTGAGGTTTTGTTTCTCCAATGGATGGTAGCCTTGTCATTATGAAAGGTAGTTTGTTATTGAGATTTTGTTACTCTAATGGATGGAATCCTTGTCATTATGGAAATTAGTTCATTGTTGAGATTTTTTTACTCCATTGGATGGTAGACTTGTCATTATGGAAGGTAGTTTGTTGTTGAGATTTTGTTACTCCAATGAATGGCAGCCTTGTCATTATGAAAGGTAGTTCATTGTTGAGATTTTGTTACTCTAATTGATGGTATCATTGTCATTACGGAAGGTAGTTCATTGTTGAGATTTTGTTTCTCCACTGGATGGTAGCCTTGTCATTATGGAAGGTAGTTCGTTGTTGAGATTTTGTTAATCAAATGGAGGGTAGCCTTGTCATTATGGAAGGTAGTTCATTGTTGAGATTTTGTTACTCCAATGGATGGAATCCTTTTCATTACGGAAGGTAGTTCTTTGTTGAGATTTTGTTTCTCCAATGGATGGTAGACTTGTCATTATGGAAGGTAGTTCATTATTGAGATTTTGTTACTCCAATGGATGGTAGCCTTGTCATTATAGAAGGTAGTTTGTTGTTGAGATTTTGTTACTCTAATGGATGGTAGCCTTGTAATTATGGAAGGTAGTTTATTGTTGAGATTTTGTTATTCCAATGGATGGTAGCCTTGTCATTATGGAGAATAGTTCGTTGTTGAGCTTTTGTTACTCCAATGGATGGTAGCCTTGTTATTATGGAAGGTAGTTCATTGTTGAGATTTTGTTACTCCAATGGATGGTCACCTTGTCATTATGCAAGGTAGTTTGTTGGTTATATTTTGTTACTTTAATGGATGGTAGCCTTGTCTTTATGAAAGGTAGTTTATTGTTGAGATTTTGTTACTCCAATCGATGTGCGCCTTGTCATTATGGATGGTAGTTCGTTGTTGAGATTTTGTTACTCCAATGGATGGAATCCTTTTCATTACGGAAGGTAGTTCTTTGTTGAGATTTTGTTTCTCCAATGGATGGTAGCCTTGTCATTATGGAAGGTAGTTCGTTTTTGAGATTTTGTTACTCAAATGTATGGTTGCCTTGTCATTATAGAAGTTAGTTCATTTTTGAGATTTTGTTACTCCAATGCATGGTTGCCTTGTCATTATAGAAGGTAGTTCGTTGTTGAGATTTTGTTACTCCAATGGATGATAGCCTTGTCATTATGGAGAATAGTTCGTTGTTGAGCTTTTGTTACTCCAATGGATGGTAGCCTTGTTATTATGGAAGGTAGTTCATTGTTGAGATTTTGTTACTCTAATTGATGGTATCATTGTCATTACGGAAGGTAGTTCGTTGTTGAGATTTTGTTTCTCCACTGGATGGTAGCCTTGTCATTATGTAAGGTAGTTCGTTGTTAATATTTTGTTACTCAAATGGATGGTAGCCTTGTCATTATCGAAGGTAGTTCATTGTTGAGATTTTATTACTCCAATGGATGGAATCCTTTTCATTACGGAAGTTAGTTCTTTGTTGAGATTTTGTTTCTCCAATGGATGGTTGCCTTGTCATTATGGAAGGTAGTTCGTTTTTGATATTTTGTTACTCAAATGGATGGTTGCCTTGTCATTATAGTAGGTAGTTCATTGTTGGGATTTTGTTACTCCAATGTATGGTTGCCTTGTCATTATAGAAGGTAGTTTGTTGTTGAGATTTTGCTACTCCAATGGATGGTAGCCTTGTAATTATTGAAGGTAGTTTATTGTTGAGATTTTGTTACTCCAATGGATGGTAGCCTTGTCATTATGGAGAATAGTTCGTTGTTGAGCTTTTGTTACTCCAATGGATGGTATCCTTGTTATTATGGAAGGAAGTTTATTGTTGAGATTTTGTTACTCCAATAGATGGCAGCCTTGTCATTATGCAATGTAGTTCATTGTTGATATTTTTTTACTTTAATGGATGTTAGCCTTGTCTTTATGAAAGGTAGTTCGTTGTTGAGATTTTGTTACTATAATGGGTGTTATTCTTGTCATTACTGAAAGTAGTTCGCTGTTGAGATTTTGTTACTCTAATGGATGGTATCCTTGTCATTATGGAAGGTAGTTCATTTTTGTCATTTTGTTACTTCAATGGATGGTAGCCTTATCATTATGGAAGGTAGTTTGTTGTTGACATTTTGTTACTCTAATGGATGGAATACTTGTCATTATGGAAGATAGTTTTTTGTTGAGATTTTGTTTCTCCAATGGATTGTAGCCTTGTCATTATGGAA
Source organism: Vicia faba (assembly GCA_948472305.1). Lineage (NCBI taxonomy): Eukaryota > Viridiplantae > Streptophyta > Magnoliopsida > Fabales > Fabaceae > Vicia > Vicia faba. The sequence continues at coordinate 563,118,717 of OX451739.1, forward strand.
GGTAGTTCGTTGTTGAGATTTTGTTACTCCAATGGATGGTAGACTTGTCATTATGGAAGGTAGTTCATTGTTGAGATTTTGATTCTCCAATGGATGGTAGCCTTATCATTATGGAAGGTAGTTCGTTGTTGATATTCTATTACTCCAATGGATGGTAGACTTGTCATTATGGAAGGTATTTGTTGTTGAGATTTTGTTACTCCAATGGATGGTAGACTTGTAATTATGGAAGGTAGTTTATTGTTGAAATTTTGTTACTCCAATCGATGTGCGCCTTGTCATTATGGATGGTAGTTTGTTGTTGAGATTTTGTTACTCCAATGGATGGAATCCTTTTCATTACGGAAGGTAGTTCTTTGTTGAGATTTTGTTTCTCCAATGGATGGTAGCCTTGTCATTATGGAAGGTAGTTCGTTTTTGAGATTTTGTTACTCAAATGTATGGTTGCCTTGTCATTATAGAAGTTAGTTCATTTTTGAGATTTTGTTACTCCAATGCATGGTTGCCTTGTCATTATAGAAGGTAGTTCGTTGTTGAGATTTTGTTACTCCAATGGATGGTAGCCTTGTCATTATGGAGAATAGTTCGTTGTTGAGCTTTTGTTACTCCAATGGATGGTAGCCTTGTTATTATGGAAGGTAGTTCATTGTTGAGATTTTGTTACTCTAATTGATGGTATCATTGTCATTACGGAAGGTAGTTCGTTGTTGAGATTTTGTTTCTCCACTGGATGGTAGCCTTGTCATTATGTAAGGTAGTTCGTTGTTAATATTTTGTTACTCAAATGGATGGTAGCCTTGTCATTATCGAAGGTAGTTCATTGTTGAGATTTTATTACTCCAATGGATGGAATCCTTTTCATTACGGAAGTTAGTTCTTTGTTGAGATTTTGTTTCTCCAATGGATGGTTGCCTTGTCATTATGGAAGGTAGTTCGTTTTTGATATTTTGTTACTCAAATGGATGGTTGCCTTGTCATTATAGTAGGTAGTTCATTGTTGGGATTTTGTTACTCCAATGTATGGTTGCCTTGTCATTATAGAAGGTAGTTTGTTGTTGAGATTTTGCTACTCCAATGGATGGTAGCCTTGTAATTATTGAAGGTAGTTTATTGTTGAGATTTTGTTACTCCAATGGATGGTAGCCTTGTCATTATGGAGAATAGTTCGTTGTTGAGCTTTTGTTACTCCAATGGATGGTATCCTTATTATTATGGAAGGAAGTTTATTGTTGAGATTTTGTTACTCCAATAGATGGAAGCCTTGTCATTATGCAATGTAGTTCATTGTTGATATTTTTTTACTTTAATGGATGTTAGCCTTGTCTTTATGAAAGGTAGTTCGTTGTTGAGATTTTGTTACTATAATGGGTGTTATTCTTGTCATTACTGAAAGTAATTCGCTGTTGAGATTTTGTTACTCTAATGGATGGTATCCTTGTCATTATGGAAGGTAGTTCATTTTTGTCATTTTGTTACTTCAATGGATGGTAGCCTTATCATTATGGAAGGTAGTTTGTTGTTGACATTTTGTTACTCTAATGGATGGAATACTTGTCATTATGGAAGATAGTTTTTTGTTGAGATTTTATTTCTCCAATGGATTGTAGCCTTGTCATTATGGAAGGTAGTTCGTTGTTGAGATTTTGTTACTCCAATGGATGGTAGACTTGTCATTATGGAAGGTAGTTCATTGTTGAGATTTTGATTCTCCAATGGATGGTAGCCTTATCATTATGGAAGGTAGTTCGTTGTTGATATTCTATTACTCCAATGGATGGTAGACTTGTCATTATGGAAGGTATTTGTTGTTGAGATTTTGTTACTCCAATGGATGGTAGACTTGTAATTATGGAAGGTAGTTTATTGTTGAGATTTTGTTACTCCAATCGATGTGCGCCTTGTCATTATGGATGGTAGTTTGTTGTTGAGATTTTGTTACTCCAATGGATGGAATCCTTTTCATTACGGAAGGTAGTTCTTTGTTGAGATTTTGTTTCTCCAATGGATGGTAGCCTTGTCATTATGGAAGGTAGTTCGTTTTTGAGATTTTGTTACTCAAATGTATGGTTGCCTTGTCATTATAGAAGTTAGTTCATTTTTGAGATTTTGTTACTCCAATGCATGGTTGCCTTGTCATTATAGAAGGTAGTTCGTTGTTGAGATTTTGTTACTCCAATGGATGGTAGCCTTGTCATTATGGAGAATAGTTCGTTGTTGAGCTTTTGTTACTCCAATGGATGGTAGCCTTGTTATTATGGAAGGTAGTTCATTGTTGAGATTTTGTTACTCTAATTGATGGTATCATTGTCATTACGGAAGGTAGTTCGTTGTTGAGATTTTGTTTCTCCACTGGATGGTAGCCTTGTCATTATGTAAGGTAGTTCGTTGTTAATATTTTGTTACTCAAATGGATGGTAGCCTTGTCATTATCGAAGGTAGTTCATTGTTGAGATTTTATTACTCCAATGGATGGAATCCTTTTCATTACGGAAGTTAGTTCTTTGTTGAGATTTTGTTTCTCCAATGGATGGTTGCCTTGTCATTATGGAAGGTAGTTCGTTTTTGATATTTTGTTACTCAAATGGATGGTTGCCTTGTCATTATAGTAGGTAGTTCATTGTTGGGATTTTGTTACTCCAATGTATGGTTGCCTTGTCATTATAGAAGGTAGTTTGTTGTTGAGATTTTGCTACTCCAATGGATGGTAGCCTTGTAATTATTGAAGGTAGTTTATTGTTGAGATTTTGTTACTCCAATGGATGGTAGCCTTGTCATTATGGAGAATAGTTCGTTGTTGAGCTTTTGTTACTCCAATGGATGGTATCCTTATTATTATGGAAGGAAGTTTATTGTTGAGATTTTGTTACTCCAATAGATGGAAGCCTTGTCATTATGCAATGTAGTTCATTGTTGATATTTTTTTACTTTAATGGATGTTAGCCTTGTCTTTATGAAAGGTAGTTCGTTGTTGAGATTTTGTTACTATAATGGGTGTTATTCTTGTCATTACTGAAAGTAGTTCGCTGTTGAGATTTTGTTACTCTAATGGATGGTATCCTTTTCATTATGGAAGGTAGTTCATTTTTGTCATTTTGTTACTTCAATGGATGGTAGCCTTATCATTATGGAAGGTAGTTTGTTGTTGACATTTTGTTACTCTAATGGATGGAATACTTGTCATTATGGAAGATAGTTTTTTGTTGAGATTTTGTTTCTCCAATGGATTGTAGCCTTGTCATTATGGAAGGTAGTTCGTTGTTGAGATTTTGTTACTCCAATGGATGGTAGACTTGTCATTATGGAAGGTAGTTCATTGTTGAGATTTTGATTCTCCAATGGAAGGTAGCCTTATCATTATGGAAGGTAGTTCGTTGTTGATATTCTATTACTCCAATGGATGGTAGACTTGTCATTATGGAAGGTAGTTTGTTGTTGAGATTTTGTTGCTCCAATGGATGGTAGACTTGTAATTATGGAAGGTAGTTCATTGTTGAGATTTTGTTACTCCAATTGATGGTAGCCTTGTCATTATAGAATGTAGTTCATTGTTGAGATTTTGTTACTCTAATGGATGGTAGCCTTGTAATTATGGAAGGTAGTTTATTGTTGAGATTTTGTTATTCCAATAGATGGTAGCCTTGTCATTATGGAGAATAGTTTGTTGTTGAGCTTTTGTTACTCCAATGGATGGTAGCCTTGTTATTATGAAAGGTAGTTCATTATTGAGATTTTGTTAATCCAATGGATGGTAGCCTTGTCATTATGCAAGGTAGTTCGCTGGTTATATTTTGTTATTTTAATGGATGGTAGCCTTGTCTTTATGAAAGGTAGTTTATTGTTGAGATTTTGTTACTCTAATGGATGTTATCCTTGTCATTACTGAAAGTAGTTCGTTGTATAGATTTTGTTACTCTAATGGATGGTAGCCTTGTCATTATGGAAGGTAGTTCATTGTTGAGATTTTGTTACTCTAATTGATGGTATCATTGTCATTACGGAAGGTAGTTCATTGTTGAGATTTTGTTTCTCCACTGGATGGTAGCCTTGTCATTATGGAAGGTAGCTCGTTGTTGAGATTTTGTTAATCAAATGGAGGGTAGCCTTGTCATTATGGAAGGTAGTTCATTGGTGAGATTTTCTTACTCCAATGGATGGAATCCTTTTCATTACGGAAGGTAGTTCTTTGTTGAGATTTTGTTTCTCCAATGGATGGTAGCCTTGTCATTATGGAAGGTAGTTCGTTTTTGAGATTTTGTTACTCAAATGTATGGTTGCCTTGTCATTATAGAAGTTAGTTCATTTTTGAGATTTTGTTACTCCAATGCATGGTTGCCTTGTCATTATAGAAGGTAGTTCGTTGTTGAGATTTTGTTACTCCAATGGATGGTAGCCTTGTCATTATGGAGAATAGTTCGTTGTTGAGCTTTTGTTACTCCAATGGATGGTAGCCTTGTTATTATGGAAGGTAGTTCATTGTTGAGATTTTGTTACTCTAATTGATGGTATCATTGTCATTACGGAAGGTAGTTCGTTGTTGAGATTTTGTTTCTCCACTGGATGGTAGCCTTGTCATTATGTAAGGTAGTTCGTTGTTAATATTTTGTTACTCAAATGGATGGTAGCCTTGTCATTATCGAAGGTAGTTCATTGTTGAGATTTTATTACTCCAATGGATGGAATCCTTTTCATTACGGAAGTTAGTTCTTTGTTGAGATTTTGTTTCTCCAATGGATGGTTGCCTTGTCATTATGGAAGGTAGTTCGTTTTTGATATTTTGTTACTCAAATGGATGGTTGCCTTGTCATTATAGTAGGTAGTTCATTGTTGGGATTTTGTTACTCCAATGTATGGTTGCCTTGTCATTATAGAAGGTAGTTTGTTGTTGAGATTTTGCTACTCCAATGGATGGTAGCCTTGTAATTATTGAAGGTAGTTTATTGTTGAGATTTTGTTACTCCAATGGATGGTAGCCTTGTCATTATGGAGAATAGTTCGTTGTTGAGCTTTTGTTACTCCAATGGATGGTATCCTTATTATTATGGAAGGAAGTTTATTGTTGAGATTTTGTTACTCCAATAGATGGAAGCCTTGTCATTATGCAATGTAGTTCATTGTTGATATTTTTTTACTTTAATGGATGTTAGCCTTGTCTTTATGAAAGGTAGTTCGTTGTTGAGATTTTGTTACTATAATGGGTGTTATTCTTGTCATTACTGAAAGTAGTTCGCTGTTGAGATTTTGTTACTCTAATGGATGGTATCCTTGTCATTATGGAAGGTAGTTCATTTTTGTCATTTTGTTACTTCAATGGATGGTAGCCTTATCATTATGGAAGGTAGTTTGTTGTTGACATTTTGTTACTCTAATGGATGGAATACTTGTCATTATGGAAGATAGTTTTTTGTTGAGATTTTGTTTCTCCAATGGATTGTAGCCTTGTCATTATGGAAGGTAGTTCGTTGTTGAGATTTTGTTACTCCAATGGATGGTAGACTTGTCATTATGGAAGGTAGTTCATTGTTGAGATTTTGATTCTCCAATGGAAGGTAGCCTTATCATTATGGAAGGTAGTTCGTTGTTGATATTCTATTACTCCAATGGATGGTAGACTTGTCATTATGGAAGGTAGTTTGTTGTTGAGATTTTGTTACTCCAATGGATGGTAGACTTGTAATTATGGAAGGTAGTTCATTGTTGAGATTTTGTTACTCCAATTGATGGTAGCCTTGTCATTATAGAATGTAGTTCATTGTTGAGATTTTGTTACTCTAATGGATGGTAGCCTTGTAATTATGGAAGGTAGTTTATTGTTGAGATTTTGTTATTCCAATAGATGGTAGCCTTGTCATTATGGAGAATAGTTTGTTGTTGAGCTTTTGTTACTCCAATGGATGGTAGCCTTGTTATTATGAAAGGTAGTTCATTATTGAGATTTTGTTAATCCAATGGATGGTAGCCTTGTCATTATGCAAGGTAGTTCGCTGGTTATATTTTGTTATTTTAATGGATGGTAGCCTTGTCTTTATGAAAGGTAGTTTATTGTTGAGATTTTGTTACTCTAATGGATGTTATCCTTGTCATTACTGAAAGTAGTTCGTTGTATAGATTTTGTTACTCTAATGGATGGTAGCCTTGTCATTATGGAAGGTAGTTCATTGTTGAGATTTTGTTACTCTAATTGATGGTATCATTGTCATTACGGAAGGTAGTTCATTGTTGAGATTTTGTTTCTCCACTGGATGGTAGCCTTGTCATTATGGAAGGTAGCTCGTTGTTGAGATTTTGTTAATCAAATGGAGGGTAGCCTTGTCATTATGGAAGGTAGTTCATTGGTGAGATTTTCTTACTCCAATGGATGGAATCCTTTTCATTACGGAAGGTAGTTCTTTGTTGAGATTTTGTTTCTCCAATGGATGGTAGCCTTGTCATTATGGAAGGTAGTTCGTTTTTGAGATTTTGTTACTCAAATGTATGGTTGCCTTGTCATTATAGAAGTTAGTTCATTGTTGAGATTTTGTTACTCCAATGCATGGTTGCCTTGTCATTATAGAAGGTAGTTCGTTGTTGAGATTTTGTTACTCCAATGGATGGTAGCCTTGTAATTATTGAAGGTAGTTTATTGTTGAGATTTTGTTACTCCAATGGATGGTAGCCTTGTCATTATGGAGAATAGTTCGTTGTTCAGCTTTTGTTACTCCAATGGATGGTAGCCTTGTTATTATGGAAGGTAGTTCATTGTTGAGATTTTGTTACTCTAATTGATGGTATCATTGTCATTACGGAAGGTAGTTCGTTGTTGAGATTTTGTTTCTCCACTGGATGGTAGCCTTGTCATTATGTAAGGTAGTTCGTTGTTAATATTTTGTTACTCAAATGGATGGTAGCCTTGTCATTATCGAAGGTAGTTCATTGTTGAGATTTTGTTACTCCAATGGATGGAATCCTTTTCATTACGGAAGTTAGTTCTTTGTTGAGATTTTGTTTCTCCAATGGATGGTAGCCTTGTCATTATGGAAGGTAGTTCGTTTTTGATATTTTGTTACTAAAATGGATGGTTGCCTTGTCATTATAGAAGGTAGTTCATTGTTGGGATTTTGTTACTCCAATGCATGGTTGCCTTGTCATTATAGAAGGTAGTTTGTTGTTCAGATTTTGTTACTCCAATGGATGGTAGCCTTGTAATTATTGAAGGTAGTTTATTGTTGAGATTTTGTTACTCCAAAGGATGGTAGCCTTGTCATTATGGAGAATTGTTTGTTGTTGAGCTTTTGTTACTCCAATGGATGGTAGCCTTGTTATTATGGAAGGAAGTTTATTGTTGAGATTTTGTTACTCCAATAGATGGCAGCCTTGTCATTATGCAACGTAGTTCATTGTTGATATTTTTTTACTTTAATGGATGTTAGCCTTGTCTTTATGAAAGGTAGTTCGTTGTTGAGATTTTGTTACTATAATGGGTGTTATTCTTGTCATTACTGAAAGTAGTTCGCTGTTGAGATTTTGTTACTCTAATGGATGGTATCCTTGTCATTATGGAAGGTAGTTCATTTTTGTCATTTTGTTACTTCAATGGATGGTAGCCTTATCATTATGGAAGGTAGTTTGTTGTTGACATTTTGTTACTCTAATGGATGGATTACTTGTCATTATGGAAGACAGTTTTTATTTGAGATTTTGTTTCTCCAATGGATGGTAGCCTTGTAATTATGGAAGGTAGTTCGTTGTTGAGATTTTGTTACTCCAATGGATGGTAGACTTGTCATAATGGAAGGTAGTTCATTGTTGAGATTTTGATTCTCCAATGGATGGTAGCCTTATCATTATGGAAGGTAGTTCGTTGTTGATATTCTATTACTCCAATGGATGGTAGACTTGTCATTATGGAAGGTAGTTTGTTGTTGAGATTTTGTTACTCCAATGGATGGTAGACTTGTAATTATGGAAGGTAGTTCATTGTTGAGATTTTGTTACTCCAATGGATGGTAGCCTTGTCATTATAGAATGTAGTTCGTTGTTGAGATTTTGTTACTCTAATGGATGGTAGCCTTGTAATTATGGAAGGTAGTTTATTGTTGAGATTTTGTTATTCCAATAGATGGTAGCCTTGTCATTATGGAGAATAGTTCGTTGTTGAGCTTTTGTTACTCCAATGGATAGTAGCCTTGTTATTATGGAAGGTAGTTCATTATTGAGATTTTGTTAATCCAATGGATGGTAGCCTTGTCATTATGCAAGGTAGTTCGCTGGTTATATTTTGTTACTTTAATGGATGGTAGCCTTGTCTTTATGAAAGGTAGTTTATTGTTGAGATTTTGTTACTCTAATGGATGTTATCCTTGTCATTACTGAAAGTCGTTCGTTGTATAGATTTTGTTACTCTAATGGATGGTAGCCTTGTCATTATGGAAGGTAGTTCATTGTTGAGATTTTGTTACTCCAATGGATGTGGCCCTTGTCATTATGGATGGTAGTTCGTTGTTGAGATTTTGTTACTACATTGGATGGTACCCTTTTCATTACCGGAAGTAGTAAGTTGTTGAGATTTTGTTACTCTAATGGATGTTAGCCTTGTTATTATGGAAGGTAGTTCGATATCGATAATATTTTACTCTAATGGATGAAATCCTTTTCATTACGGAAGGTAGTTCTTTGTTGAGATTTTGTTTCTCCAATGGATGGTAGCCTTGTCATTATGGAAGGTAGTTCTTTGTTGAGATTTTGTTACTTAAATGGATGGTAGCATTGTCATTATGGAAGGTAGTTCATTGTTGAGATTTTGTTACTCTAATTGATGGTATCCTTGTCATTACGGAAGGTAGTTCATTGTTGAGATTTTGTTTCTCCAATGGATGGTAGCCTTGTCATTATGGAAGGTAGTTCCTTGTTGAGATTTTGTTACTCCAATGATTGGTAGCCTTGTCATTATGGAAGGTAGTTCGTTGTTGAGATTTTGTTACTCCAATGGATGGTAGACTTGTCATTATGGAAGGTAGTTCATTGTTGAGATTTTGATTCTCCAATGGATGGTAGCCTTGTCATTATGGAAGGTAGTTCATTGTTGAGATTTTATTACTCCAATGGATGGTAGCCTTATCATTATAGAAGGTAGTTCGTTGTTGAGATTTTGTTACTCTAATGGATGGTAGCCTTGTAATTCTGGAAGGTAGTTTATTGTTGAGATTTTGTTATTCCAGTGGATGGTAGCCTTGTCATTATGGAGAATAGTTCGTTGTTGAGCTTTTGTTACCCCAATGGATGGTAGCCTTGTTATTATGGAAGGTAGTTCATTGTTGAGATTTTGTTAGTCTAATGGATGGTAGCCTTGTCATTATGGAAGGTAGTTCATTGTTGAGATTTTGTTACTCCAATGGATGTGCGCCTTGTCATTATGGATGGTAGTTTGTTGTTGAGATTTTGTTACTACATTGGATGGTACCCTTTTCATTACCGAAAGTAGTACGTTGTTGAGATTTTGTTACTCTAATGGACGGTAGCCTTGTTATTATGGAAAGTATTTCATTGTTGACATTTTATTACTTCAATGGAGGTAGCCTTGTCATTATGGAAGGTAGTTCGATATTGATAATATTTTACTCTAATGGATGGAATCCTTTTCATTACGGAAGGTAGTTCTTTGTTTAGATTTTGTTTCTCCAATGGATGGTAGCCTTGTCATTATTGAAGGTAGTTTGTTGTTGAGATTTTGTTACTCAAATGGATGGTAGACTTGTCATTATAAAAGGTAGTTCGTTGTTGAGATTATGTTACTCCAATGGATGGTAGCCTTGTAATTATGGAAGGTAGTTTATTGTTGAGATTTTGTTACTCCAATGGATGGTAGCCTTGTCATTATGGAGAATAGTTCATTGTTGAGATTTTGTTACTCCAATGGATGGTAGCCTTGTTATTATGGAAGGTAGTTCATTGTTGAGATTTTGTTACTCCAATGGATGTGGCCCTTGTCATTATGGATGGTAGTTCGTTGTTGAGATTTTGTTACTACATTGGATGGTACCCTTTTCATTACCGGAAGTAGTAAGTTGTTGAGATTTTGTTACTCTAATGGATGTTAGCCTTGTTATTATGGAAGGTAGTTCATTGTTGACATTTTATTACTACAATGGAGGTAGCCTTGTCATTATGGAAGGTAGTTCGATATCGATAATATTTTACTCTAATGGATGAAATCCTTTTCATTACGGAAGGTAGTTCTTTGTTGAGATTTTGTTTCTCCAATGGATGGTAGCCTTGTCATTATGGAAGGTAGTTCTTTGTTGAGATTTTGTTACTTAAATGGATGGTAGCCTTGTCATTATGGAAGGTAGTTCATTGTTGAGATTTTGTTACTCTAATTGATGGTATCCTTGTCATTACGGAAGGTAGTTCATTGTTGAGATTTTGTTTCTCCAATGGATGGTAGCCTTGTCATTATGGAAGGTAGTTCCTTGTTGAGATTTTGTTACTCCAATGATTGGTAGCCTTGTCATTATGGAAGGTAGTTCGTTGTTGAGATTTTGTTACTCCAATGGATGGTAGACTTGTCATTATGGAAGGTAGTTCATTGTTGAGATTTTGATTCTCCAATGGATGGTAGCCTTGTCATTATGGAAGGTAGTTCATTGTTGAGATTTTATTACTCCAATGGATGGTAGCCTTGTCATTATAGAAGGTAGTTCGTTGTTGAGATTTTGTTACTCTAATGGATGGTAGCCTTGTAATTTTAGAAGGTAGTTTATTGTTGAGATTTTGTTATTCCAGTGGATGGTAGCCTTGTCATTATGGAGAATAGTTCGTTGTTGAGCTTTTGTTACCCCAATGGATGGTAGCCTTGTTATTATGGAAGGTAGTTCATTGTTGAGATTTTGTTAGTCTAATGGATGGTAGCCTTGTCATTATGGAAGGTAGTTCATTGTTGAGATTTTGTTACTCCAATGGATGTGCGCCTTGTCATTATGGATGGTAGTTTGTTGTTGAGATTTTGTTACTACATTGGATGGTACCCTTTTCATTACCGAAAGTAGTACGTTGTTGAGATTTTGTTACTCTAATGGACGGTAGCCTTGTTATTATGGAAAGTATTTCATTGTTGACATTTTATTACTTCAATGGAGGTATCCTTGTCATTATGGAAGGTAGTTCGATATTGATAATATTTTACTCTAATGGATGGAATCCTTTTCATTACGGAAGGTAGTTCTTTGTTTAGATTTTGTTTCTCCAATGGATGGTAGCCTTGTCATTATTGAAGGTAGTTTGTTGTTGAGATTTTGTTACTCAAATGGATGGTAGCCTTGTCATTATAAAAGGTAGTTTGTTGTTGAGATTTTGTTACTCCAATGGATGGTAGCCTTGTAATTATGGAAGGTAGTTTATTGTTGAGATTTTGTTACTCCAATGGATGGTAGCCTTGTCATTATGGAGAATAGTTCATTGTTGAGATTTTGTTACTCCAATGGATGGTAGACTTGTCATTATGGAAGGTAGTTCATTGTTGAGATTTTGATTCTCCAATGGATGGTAGCCTTATCATTATGGAAGGTAGTTCGTTGTTGATATTCTATTACTCCAATGGATGGTAGACTTGTCATTATGGAAGGTAGTTTGTTGTTGAGATTTTGTTACTCCAATGGATGGTAGACTTGTAATTATGGAAGGTAGTTCATTGTTGAGATTTTGTTACTCCAATGGATTGTAGCCTTGTCATTATAGAATGTAGTTCGTTGTTGAGATTTTGTTACTCTAATGGATGGTAGCCTTGTAATTATGGAAGGTAGTTTATTGTTGAGATTTTGTTATTCCAATAGATGGTAGCCTTGTCATTATGGAGAATAGTTCGTTGTTGAGCTTTTGTTACTCCAATGGATAGTAGCCTTGTTATTATGGAAGGTAGTTCATTATTGAGATTTTGTTAATCCAATGGATGGTAGCCTTGTCATTATGCAAGGTAGTTCGCTGGTTATATTTTGTTACTTTAATGGATGGTAGCCTTGTCTTTATGAAAGGTAGTTTATTGTTGAGATTTTGTTACTCTAATGGATGTTATCCTTGTCATTACTGAAAGTCGTTCGTTGTATAGATTTTGTTACTCTAATGGATGGTAGCCTTGTCATTATGGAAGGTAGTTCATTGTTGAGATTTTGTTACTCCAATGGATGTGGCCCTTGTCATTATGGATGGTAGTTCGTTGTTGAGATTTTGTTACTACATTGGATGGTACCCTTTTCATTACCGGAAGTAGTAAGTTGTTGAGATTTTGTTACTCTAATGGATGTTAGCCTTGTTATTATGGAAGGTAGTTCGATATCGATAATATTTTACTCTAATGGATGAAATCCTTTTCATTACGGAAGGTAGTTCTTTGTTGAGATTTTGTTTCTCCAATGGATGGTAGCCTTGTCATCATGGAAGGTAGTTCTTTGTTGAGATTTTGTTACTTAAATGGATGGTAGCCTTGTCATTATGGAAGGTAGTTCATTGTTGAGATTTTGTTACTCTAATTGATGGTATCCTTGTCATTACGGAAGGTAGTTCATTGTTGAGATTTTGTTTCTCCATTGGATGGTAGCCTTGTCATTATGGAAGGTAGTTCCTTATTGAGATTTTGTTACTCCAATGATTGGTAGCCTTGTCATTATGGAAGGTATTTCGTTGTTGAGATTTTGTTACTCCAATGGATGGTAGACTTGTCATTATGGAAGGTAGTTCATTGTTGAGATTTTGATTCTCCAATGGATGGTAGCCTTGTCATTATGGAAGGTAGTTCATTGTTGAGATTTTATTACTCCAATGGATGGTAGCCTTGTCATTATAGAAGGTAGTTCGTTGTTGAGATTTTGTTACTCTAATGGATGGTAGCCTTGTAATTCTGGAAGGTAGTTTATTGTTGAGATTTTGTTATTCCAGTGGATGGTAGCCTTGTCATTATGGAGAATAGTTCGTTGTTGAGCTTTTGTTACCCCAATGGATGGTAGCCTTGTTATTATGGAAGGTAGTTCATTGTTGAGATTTTGTTAGTCTAATGGATGGTAGCCTTGTCATTATGGAAGGTAGTTCATTGTTGAGATTTTGTTACTCCAATGGATGTGCGCCTTGTCATTATGGATGGTAGTTCGTTGTTGAGATTTTGTTACTACATTGGATGGTACCCTTTTCATTACCGAAAGTAGTACGTTGTTGAGATTTTGTTACTCTAATGGACGGTAGCCTTGTTATTATGGAAAGTATTTCATTGTTGACATTTTATTACTTCAATGGAGGTAGCCTTGTCATTATGGAAGGTAGTTCGATATTGATAATATTTTACTCTAATGGATGGAATCCTTTTCATTACGGAAGGTAGTTCTTTGTTTAGATTTTGTTTCTCCAATGGATGGTAGCCTTGTCATTATTGAAGGTAGTTTGTTGTTGAGATTTTGTTACTCAAATGGATGGTAGCCTTGTCATTATAAAAGGTAGTTCGTTGTTGAGATTATGTTACTCCAATGGATGGTAGCCTTGTAATTATGGAAGGTAGTTTATTGTTGAGATTTTGTTACTCCAATGGATGGTAGCCTTGTCATTATGGAGAATAGTTCATTGTTGAGATTTTGTTACTCCAATGGATGGTAGCCTTGTTATTATGGAAGGTAGTTCATTGTTGAGATTTTGTTACTCCAATGGATGTGGCCCTTGTCATTATGGATGGTAGTTCGTTGTTGAGATTTTGTTACTACATTGGATGGTACCCTTTTCATTACCGGAAGTAGTAAGTTGTTGAGATTTTGTTACTCTAATGGATGTTAGCCTTGTTATTATGGAAGGTAGTTCATTGTTGACATTTTATTACTTCAATGGAGGTAGCCTTGTCATTATGGAAGGTAGTTCGATATCGATAATATTTTACTCTAATGGATGAAATCCTTTTCATTACGGAAGGTAGTTCTTTGTTGAGATTTTGTTTCTCCAATGGATGGTAGCCTTGTCATTATGGAAGGTAGTTCTTTGTTGAGATTTTGTTACATAAATGGATGGTAGCCTTGTCATTATGGAAGGTAGTTCATTGTTGAGATTTTGTTACTCTAATTGATGGTATCCTTGTCATTACGGAAGGTAGTTCATTGTTGAGATTTTGTTTCTCCAATGGATGGTAGCCTTGTCATTATGGAAGGTAGTTCCTTGTTGAGATTTTGTTACTCCAATGATTGGTAGCCTTGTCATTATGGAAGGTAGTTCGTTGTTGAGATTTTGTTACTCCAATGGATGGTAGACTTGTCATTATGGAAGGTAGTTCATTGTTGAGATTTTGATTCTCCAATGGATGGTAGCCTTGTCATTATGGAAGGTAGTTCATTGTTGAGATTTTATTACTCCAATGGATGGTAGCCTTGTCATTATAGAAGGTAGTTCGTTGTTGAGATTTTGTTACTCTAATGGATGGTAGCCTTGTAATTCTGGAAGGTAGTTTATTGTTGAGATTTTGTTATTCCAGTGGATGGTAGCCTTGTCATTATGGAGAATAGTTCGTTGTTGAGCTTTTGTTACCCCAATGGATGGTAGCCTTGTTATTATGGAAGGTAGTTCATTGTTGAGATTTGGTTAGTCTAATGGATGGTAGCCTTGTCATTATGGAAGGTAGTTCATTGTTGAGATTTTGTTACTCCAATGGATGTGCGCCTTGTCATTATGGATGGTAGTTCGTTGTTGAGATTTTGTTACTACATTGGATGGTACCCTTTTCATTACCGAAAGTAGTACGTTGTTGAGATTTTGTTACTCTAATGGACGGTAGCCTTGTTATTATGGAAAGTATTTCATTGTTGACATTTTATTACTTCAATGGAGGTAGCCTTGTCATTATGGAAGGTAGTTCGATATTGATAATATTTTACTCTAATGGATGGAATCCTTTTCATTACGGAAGGTAGTTCTTTGTTTAGATTTTGTTTCTCCAATGGATGGTAGCCTTGTCATTATTGAAGGTAGTTTGTTGTTGAGATTTTGTTACTCAAATGGATGGTAGCCTTGTCATTATAAAAGGTAGTTCGTTGTTGAGATTTTGTTACTCCAATGGATGGTAGCCTTGTAATTATGGAAGGTAGTTTATTGTTGAGATTTTGTTACTCCAATGGATGGTAGCCTTGTCATTATGGAGAATAGTTCATTGTTGAGATTTTGTTACTCCAATGGATGGTAGCCTTGTTATTATGGAAGGTAGTTCATTGTTGAGATTTTGTTACTCCAATAGATGGCAACCTTATCATTATGCAAGGTAGTTCGTTGTTGATATTTTGTTACTTTAATGGATGGTAGCCTTGTCTTTATTAAAGGTAGTTCTTTGTTGAGATTTTGTTAGTATAATGGATGTTATCCTTGTCATTACTGAAAGTAGTTCGTTGTTGAGATTTTGTTACTCTAATGGATGGTAGCCTTGTCATTATGGAAGGTAGTTCATTGTTGTCATTTTGTTACTCCAATGGATGGTAGCCTTGTCATTTTGGAAGGTAGTTCGTTGTTGACATTTTGTTACTCTAATGGATGGAATCCTTGTCATTATGGAAGGTAGTTCTTTATTGAGATTTTGTTTCTCCAATGGATGGTAGCCTTGTCATTATGGAAGGTAGTTCGTTGTTGAGATTTTTTTACTTAAATGGATGGTAGCCTTGTCATTATGGAAGGTAGTTCATTGTTGAGATTTTGTTACTCTAATTGATGGTTTCCTTGTCATTATGGAAGGTAGTTCGTTGTTGAGATTTTGTTTCTCCAATGGATGGTAGCCTTGTCATTATGGAAGGTAGTTCGTTGTTGAGATTTTGTTACTCCAATGGTTGGTAGCCTTGTCATTATGGAAGGGAGTTCGTTGTTGAGATTTTGTTACACCGTTGGATGGTAGACTTGTCATTATGGAAGGTAGTTTGTTGTTGAGATTTTGTTACTCCAATGGATGGTAGCCTTGTCATTATGGAAGGTAGTTCATTGTTGAGATTTTGATTCTCCAATGGATGGTAGACTTGTCATTATGGATGGTAGTTTGTTGTTGAGATTTTGTTACTACATTGGATGGTACCCTTTTCATTACCGAAAGTAGTTCGTTGTTGAGATTTTGTTATTCTATTGGATGGTAGCCTTGTCATTATGGAAGGTAGTTCATTGTTGACATTTTGTTACTCCAATGGATGTAGCCTTGTCATTATGGAAGGTAGTTCGATATTGATAATATTTTACTCTAATGGATGGAATCCTTTTCATTACGGAAGGTAGTTCTTTGTTGAGATTTTGTTTCTCCAATGGATGGTAGCCTTGTAATTACGGAAGGTAGTTGTTTTTTGAGATATTGTTTCTCCAATGGATGGTAGCCTTGTCATTATGGAAGGTAGTTCGTTGTTGAGATTTTGTTACTAAAATGGATAGTAGCCTTGTCATTATAGAAGGTAGTTCGCTGTTGAGATTTTGTTACTCCAATGGATGGTAGCCTTGTAATTATGGAAGTTAGTTTGTTCTTGAGATTTTGTTACTCCAATGGATGGTAGCCTTGTCATTATGGAGAATAGTTCGTTGTTGAGCTTTTTTTACTCCAATGGATGGTAGCCTTGTTATTATGGAAGGAAGTTCATTGTTGAGAATTTGTTACTCCAATAGATGGCAGCCTTGTCATTATGCAAGGTAGTTCGTTGTTGATATTTTGTTACTTTAATGGATGGTAGCCTTGTCTTTATGAAAGGTAGTTCGTTGTTGATATTTTGTTACTATAATGGATGTCATCCTTGTCATTACTGAAAGTAGTTTGTTGTTGAGATTTTGTTACTCTAATGGATGGTAGCCTTGTCATTATGGAAGGTAGTTCATTGTTGTCATTTTGTTACTCCAATGGATGGTAGCCTTGTCATTATGGAAGGTAGTTTGTTGTTGACATTTTGTTACTCTAATGGATGGAATCCTTGTCATTACGAAGATAGTTTTTTGGTGGGATTTTGTTTCTCCAATGGATGGTAGCCTTGTCATTATGGAAGGTAGTTCTTTGTTGAAATTTTGTTACTTAAATTGATGGTAGCCTTTGCATTATGGAAGGTAGTTAATTGTTGAGATTTTGTTACTCTAATTGATGGTATCCTTGTCATTACGGAATGTAGTTCATTGTTGAGATTTTTTTTCTCCAATGGATGGTGGCCTTGTCATTATGGAAGGTAGTTCATTGTTGAGATTTTGTTACTCCAATGATTGGTAGCCTTGTCATTATGGAAGGTAGTTCGTTGTTGAGATTTTGTTACTCTAATGGATGGTAGCCTTGTAGTTATGGTAGGTAGTTTATTGTTGAGATTCTGCTATTCCAATGGATGGTAGCCTTGTCATTATGGAGAATAGTTTGTTGTTGAGCTTTTGTCACTCTAATGGATGGTAGCCTTGTTATTATGGAAGTTAGTTCATTGTTGAGATTTTGTTACTCCAATGGATAGTAGCCTAGTCATTATGCAAGGTAGTTCGTTGGTTATATTTTGTTACTTTAATGGATGGTAGCCTTGTCTTTATGAAAGGTAGTTTATTGTTGAGATTTTGTTACTCTAATGGATGGTAGCCTTGTCATTATGGAAGGTAGTTCATTGTTTAGATTTTGTTACTCCAATGGATGTGCGCCTTGTCATTATGGATGGTAGTTCGTTGTTGAGATTTTGTTACTACATTGGATGGTGCCCTTTTCATTACCGAAAGTAGTACGTTGTTGACATTTTCTTACTCTAATGGATGGTAGCCTTTTTATTATGGAAGGTATTTCATTGTTGACATTTTATTACTTCAATGGAGGTAGCCTTGTCGTTATGGAAGGTAGTTCGATATTGATAATATTTTACTCTAATGGATGGAATCCTTTTCATTACGGAAGGTAGTTCTTTGTTTAGATTTTGTTTCTCCAATGGATGGTAGCCTTGTCATTATTGAAGGTAGTTTGTTGTTGAGATTTTGTTACTCAAATGGATGGTAGCCTTGTCATTATAAAAGGTAGTTCGTTTTTGAGATTTTGTTACTCCAATGGATGGTAGCCTTGTAATTATGGAAGGTAGTTTATTGTTGAGATTTTGTTACTCCAATGGATGGTAGCCTTGTCATTATGGAGAATAGTTCATTGTTGAGATTTTGTTACTCCAATGGATGGTAGCCTTGTTATTATGGAAGGTAGTTCATTGTTGAGATTTTGTTACTCCAATAGATGGCAACCTTGTCATTATGCAAGGTAGTTCGTTGTTGATATTTTGTTACTTTAATGGATGGTAGCCTTGTCTTTATTAAAGGTAGTTCTTTGTTGAGATTTTTTTAGTATAATGGATGTTATCCTTGTCATTACTGAAAGTAGTTCGTTGTTGAGATTTCGTTACTCTAATGGATGGTAGCCTTGTCATTATGGAAGGTAGTTCGTTGTTGAGATTTTGTTACTAAAATGGATAGTAGCCTTGTCATTATAGAAGGTAGTTCGTTGTTGAGATTTTGTTACTCCAATGGATGGTAGCCTTGTAATTATGGAAGGTAGTTCTTTGTTGAGATTTTGTTTCTCCAATGGATGGTAGCCTTGTCATTATGGAAGGTAGTTCGTTGTTGAAATTTTGTTACTCAAATGGATGGTAGCCTTGTCATTATGGAAGGTAGTTCATTGTTGAGATTTTGTTACTCTAATTGATGGTTTCCTTGTCATTATGGAAGGTAGTTCGTTGTTGAGATTTTGTTTCTCCAATGGATGGTAACCTTATCATTATGGAAGGTAGTTCGTTGTTCAGATTTTGTTACTCCAATGGTTGGTAGCCTTGTCATTATGGAAGGTAGTTCGTTGTTGAGATTTTGTTACTCCGTTGGATGGTAGACTTGTCATTATGCAAGGTAGTTCGTTGGTTATATTTTGTTACTTTAATGGATGGTAGCCTTGTCTTTATGAAAGGTAGTTCGTTATTGAGATTTTGTTACTCTAATGGATGTTATCCTTGTCATTACTGAAAGTAGTTCGTTGTATAGATTTTGTTACTCTAATGGATGGTAGCCTTGCCATTATGGAAGGTAGTTCATTGTTGACATTTTGTTACTCCAATGGATGGTAGACTTGTCATTAGGAAAGGTAGTTCGTTGTTGAGATTTTGTTACTCCAATGGATGGTAGCCTTGTCATTATGGATGGTAGTTCGTTGTTGAGATTTTGTTACTACATTTGATGGTACCCTTTTCATTACCGAAAGTAGTTAATTGTTTAGATTTTGTTACTCTAATGGATGGTAGCCTTGTCATTATGGAAGGTAGTTCATTGTTGACATTTTGTTACTCCAATGGATGTAGGCTTGTCATTATGGAAGGTAGTTCGATATTGATAATATTTTACTCTAATAGATGGAATCCTTTTCATTACGGAAGGTAGTTCTTTTTTGAGATTTTGTTTCTCCAATGGATGGTAGCCTTGTCATTATGGAAGGTAATTCATTGTTGAGATTTTGTTTCTCCAATGGATGGTAGCCTTGTCATTATAGAAGGTAGTTCGTTGTTGAGATTTTGTTACTCCAATGGATGGTAGCATTGTAATTATGGAAGTTAGTTTATTGTTGAGATTTTGTTACTCCAATTGATGGTAGCCTTGTCATTATGGATAATAGTTCGTTGTTGAGCTTTTGTTACTCCAATGGATGGGAGCCTTGTTATTATGGTAGGAAGTTCAATGTTGAGATTTTGTTACTCCAATAGATGGCAGCCTTGTCATTATGCAAGGTAGTTCGTTGTTGATATTTTGTTACTTTAATGGATGGTAGCCTTCTCTTTATGAAAGGTAGTTCGTTTATGAGATTTTGTTACTATAATGGATGTTATCCTTGTCATTACTGAAAGTAGTTCGTTGTTGAGATTTTGTTACTCTAATGGATGGTAGTCTTGTCATTATGGAAGGTAGTTCATTGTTGTCATTTTGTTACTCCAATGGATGGTAGCCTTTGTCATTATGGAAGGTAGTTTGTTGTTGACATTTTGTTACTCTAATGGATGGAATCCTTGTCATTACGGAAGATAGTTTTTTGTTGAGATTTTGTTTCTCGAATGTATGGTAGCCTTTTCATTATGGAAGGTAGTTCTTTTTTGATATTTTGTTACTTAAATGGATGGTAGCCTTGTTATTATGGAAGGTAGTTCATTGTTGAGATTTTGTTACTCTAATTGATGGTATCCTTGTCATTACGGAAGGTAGTTCATTGTTGAGATTTTGTTTCTCCAATGGATGGTAGCCTTGTCATTATGGAAGGTAATTCGTTGTTGAGATTTTGTTTCTCCAATGGATGGTAGCCTTGTCATTATGGAAGGTAGTTCATTGTTGATATTTTGTTACTCCAATGGATGGTAGACTTTTCATTATGGAAGGTAGTTCGTTGTTGAGATTTTGTTACTCCAATGGATGGTAGACTTGTCATTAGGGAAGGTAGTTCGTTGTTGAGATTTTGATACTCCAATGGATGGTAGCCTTGTCATTATGGATGGTAGTTTGTTGTTGAGATTTTGTTACTACATTTGATGGTACCCTTTTGATTACCGAAAGTAGTTTGTTGTTGAGATTTTGTTACTCTAATGGATGGTAGCCTTGTCATTATGGAAGGTAGTTCATTGTTGACATTTTGTTACTCCAATGGATGTAGCCTTTTCATTATAGAAGGTAGTTCGTTGTTGAGATTTTGTTACTCCAATGGATGGTAGTCTTGTTATTATGGAAGGTAGTTCATTGTTGACATTTTGTTACTCCAATGGATGTAGCCTTGTCATTATGGAAGGTAGTTCGATATTGATAATATTTTACTCTAATGGATGGAATCCTTTTCAATACGGAAGGTAGTTCTCTTTTGAGATTTTGTTTCTCCAGTGGATGGTAGCCTTGTCATTATGGAAGGTAGTTCGTTGTTGAGATTTTGTTACTCAAATGGATGGTAGCCTTGTCATTATAGAAGGTAGTTCGTTGTTGAGATTTTGTTACTCCTATGGATCGTAGTCTTGTAATTATGGAAGGTAGTTCATTGTTGAGATTTTGTTACTCTAATGGATGGAATCCTTGACATTATGGAAGATAGTTTTTTGTTGAGATTTTGTTTCTCCAATGGATGGTAGCCTTTTCATTAGGGAAGGTAGTTCTTTTTTGAGATTTTGTTACTTAAATGGATGGTAGCCTTGTTATTATGGAAGGTAGTTCATTGTTGATATTTTGTTACTCTAATTGATGGTATCCTTGTCATTACGGAAGGTAGTTCATTGTTGAGATTTTGTTTCTCCAATGTATGGTAGCCTTGTCATTATGGAAGGTAATTCGTTGTTGAGATTTTGTTTCTCCAATGGATGGTAGCCTTGTCATTATGGAAGGTAGTTCGTTGTTGATATTTTGTTACTCCAATGGATGGTAGACTTGTCATTATGGAAGGTAGTTTGTTGTTGAGATTTTGTTACTCCAATGGATGGTAGCCTTGTCATTATGGAAGGTTATTCGTTGTTGAGATTTTGTTTCTCCAATGGATGGTATCCTTGTGATTATGGAAAGTAGTTCGTTGTTGATATTTTGTTACTCCAATGGATGGAAAACTTGTCATTATGGAAGGTAGTTCATTGTTGAGATTTTGTTACTCCAATGGATGGTAGACTTGTCATTAGGGAAGGTAGTTTGTTGTTGAGATTTTGTTACTCCAATGGATGGTAGCCTTGTCATTATGGATGGTAGTTCGTTGTTGAGATTTTGTTACTACATTTGATGGTACCCTTTTCATTACCGAAAGTAGTTCGTTGTTGAGATTTTGTTACTCTAATGGATGGTAGCCTTGTCATTATGGAAGGTAGTTCATTATTGACATTTTGTTACTCCAATGGATGTAGCCTTGTCATTATGGAAGGTAGTTCGATATTGATAATATTTTACTCTAATGGATGATATCCTTTTCATTATGGAAGGTAGTTCTTTTTTGAGATTTTGTTTCTCCAATGGATGGTAGCCTTGTCATTATGGAAGGTAGTTTGTTGTTGAAATTTTGTTACTCCAATGGTTGGTAGCCTTGTCATTATGGAAGGTAGTTCGTTGTTGAGATTTTGTTACTCCAATGGATGGTAGCATTATCATTATGGATGGTAGTTTGTTGTTGAGATTTTGTTACTACATTTGATGGTACCCTTTTCATTACTGAAAGTAGTTCGTTGTTGAGATTTTGTTACTCTAATGGATGGTAGCCTTGTCATTATGGAAGGTAGTTCATTGTTGACATTTTGTTACTCCAATGGATGTAGCCTTGTCATTATGGAACGTAGTTCGATATTGATAATATTTTACTCTAATGGATGGAATCCTTTTCATTACGGAAGGTAGTTCTTTTTTGAGATTTTGTTTCTCCAGTGGATGGTAGCCTTGTCATTATGGAAGGTAGTTCGTTGTTGAGATTTTGTTACTCAAATGGATGGTAGCCTTGTCATTATAGAAGGTAGTTCGTTGTTGAGATTTTGTTACTCCAATAGATGGCAGCCTTGTCATTATGCAAGGTAGTTCCTTGTTGATATTTTGTTACTTTAATGGATGGTAGCCTTCTCTTTATGAAAGGTAGTTCGTTTATGAGATTTTGTTACTATAATGGATGTTATCCTTGTCATTACTGAAAGTAGTTCGTTGTTGAGATTTTGTTACTCTAATGGATGGTAGCCTTGTCATTATGGAAGGTAGTTCATTGTTGTCATTTTGTTACTCCAATGGATGGTAGCCTTTGTCATTATGGAAGGTAGTTTGTTGTTGACATTTTGTTACTCTAATGGATGGAATCCTTGTCATTACGGAAGATAGTTTTTTGTTGAGATTTTGTTTCTCGAATGTATGGTAGCCTTTTCATTATGGAAGGTAGTTCTTTTTTGATATTTTGTTACTTAAATGGATGGTAGCCTTGTTATTATGGAAGGTAGTTCATTGTTGAGATTTTGTTACTCTAATTGATGGTATCCTTGTCATTACGGAAGGTAGTTCATTGTTGAGATTTTGTTTCTCCAATGGATGGTAGCCTTGTCATTATGGAAGGTAATTCGTTGTTGAGATTTTGTTTCTCCAATGGATGGTAGCCTTGTCATTATGGAAGGTAGTTCATTGTTGATATTTTGTTACTCCAATGGATGGTAGACTTTTCATTATGGAAGGTAGTTCGTTGTTGAGATTTTGTTACTCCAATGGATGGTAGACTTGTCATTAGGGAAGGTAGTTCGTTGTTGAGATTTTGATACTCCAATGGATGGTAGCCTTGTCATTATGGATGGTAGTTTATTGTTGAGATTTTGTTACTACATTTGATGGTACCCTTTTGATTACCGAAAGTAGTTTGTTGTTGAGATTTTGTTACTCTAATGGATGGTAGCCTTGTCATTATGGAAGGTAGTTCATTGTTGACATTT
The DNA here is from genome assembly GCA_948472305.1 of Vicia faba. Classification (NCBI taxonomy): domain Eukaryota; kingdom Viridiplantae; phylum Streptophyta; class Magnoliopsida; order Fabales; family Fabaceae; genus Vicia; species Vicia faba. The sequence continues at coordinate 563,142,098 of OX451739.1, forward strand.
TGTTACTCCAATGGATGTAGCCTTGTCATTATGGAAGGTAGTTCGATATTGATAATATTTCACTCTAATGGATGGAATCCTTTTCATTACGGAAGGTAGTTCTTTTTTGAGATTTTGTTTCTCCAATGGATGGTAGCCTTATCATTATGGAAGGTAGTTCGTTGTTGAGATTTTGTTACTCAAATGGATGGTAGCCTTTTCATTATAGAAGGTAGTTCGTTGTTGAGATTTTGTTACTCCAATGGATGGTAGTCTTGTTATTATGGAAGGTAGTTCATTGTTGACATTTTGTTACTGCAATGGATGTAGCCTTGTCATTATGGAAGGTAGTTCGATATTGATAATATTTTACTCTAATGGATGGAATCCTTTTCAATACGGAAGGTAGTTCTCTTTTGAGATTTTGTTTCTCCAGTGGATGGTAGCCTTGTCATTATGGAAGGTAGTTCGTTGTTGAGATTTTGTTACTCAAATGGATGGTAGCCTTGTCATTATAGAAGGTAGTTCGTTGTTGAGATTTTGTTACTCCAATGGATCGTAGTCTTGTAATTATGGAAGGTAGTTCATTGTTGAGATTTTGTTACTCTAATGGATGGAATCCTTGACATTATGGAAGATAGTTTTTTGTTGAGATTTTGTTTCTCCAATGGATGGTAGCCTTTTCATTAGGGAAGGTAGTTCTTTTTTGAGATTTTGTTACTTAAATGGATGGTAGCCTTGTTATTATGGAAGGTAGTTCATTGTTGATATTTTGTTACTCTAATTGATGGTATCCTTGTCATTACGGAAGGTAGTTCATTGTTGAGATTTTGTTTCTCCAATGTATGGTAGCCTTGTCATTATGGAAGGTAATTCGTTGTTGAGATTTTGTTTCTCCAATGGATGGTAGCCTTGTCATTATGGAAGGTAGTTCGTTGTTGATATTTTGTTACTCCAATGGATGGTAGACTTGTCATTATGGAAGGTAGTTCGTTGTTGAGATTTTGTTACTCTAATGGATGGTAGCCTTGTCATTATGGAAGGTAATTCGTTGTTGAGATTTTGTTACTCCAATGGATGGTAGCATTATCATTATGGAAGGTAGTCTGTTGTTCGGATTTTTGTTCCTCCAATGGATGGTAGCCTTGTCATTATGGAAGGTAGTCTGTTGTCGAGAATATTTTTTCCATTGGATGGTGGGCTTGTCATTATGGAAGGTAGTCTGTTTTTGTGATTTTTTTTATTCCAATGGATAGTAACCTTGTCATTATGGAAGGTAGTATTTTGTCGAGATTTTTGTTACTCCGATGGATGGTAGCCTTGTCATTATGGAAGGTAGTCTGTTGTCGAGATTTTTGTTACTCCGATGGATGGTAGCCTTGTCATTATGGAAGGTAGTCTGTTGTCGAGATTTTGTTACTCTAATGGATGGTAGCCTTGTCATTATGGAAGGTAGTTCGTTGTTGATATTTTGTTACTCCAATGGATGGTAGCCTTGTCATTATGGAAGGTAGTTTGTTGTTGAAATTTTGTTACTCCAATGGTTGGTAGCCTTGTCATTATGGAAGGTAGTTCGTTGTTGAGATTTTGTTACTCCAATGGATGGTAGCATTATCATTATGGATGGTAGTTTGTTGTTGAGATTTTGTTACTACATTTGATGGTACCCTTTTCATTACTGAAAGTAGTTCGTTGTTGAGATTTTGTTACTCTAATGGATGGTAGCCTTGTCATTATGGAAGGTAGTTCATTGTTGACATTTTGTTACTCCAATGGATGTAGCCTTGTCATTATGGAAGGTAGTTCGATATTGATAATATTTTACTCTAATGGATGGAATCCTTTTCATTACGGAAGGTAGTTCTTTTTTGAGATTTTGTTTCTCCAGTGGATGGTAGCCTTGTCATTATGGAAGGTAGTTCGTTGTTGAGATTTTGTTACTCAAATGGATGGTAGCCTTGTCATTATAGAAGGTAGTTCGTTGTTGAGATTTTGTTACTCCAATGGATGGTAGTCTTGTTATTATGGAAGGTAGTTCATTGTTGAGATTTTGTTACTCCAATAGATGGTAGCCTTGTAATTATGCAAGGTAGTTCGTTGTTGATATTTTGTTACTCTAATGGATGGAATCCTTGTCATTACGGAAGATAGTTTTTTGTTGAGATATTGTTTCTCCAATGGATGGTAGCCTTTTCATTATGGAAGGTAGTTCTTTTTTGAGATTTTGTTACTTAAATGGATGGTAGCCTTGTTATTATGGAAGGTAGTTCATTGTTGAGATTTTGTTACTCTAATTGATGGTATCCGTATCATTACGGAAGGTAGTTCATTGTTGAGATTTTGTTTCTCCAATGGATGGTAGCCTTGTCATTATGGAAGGTAATTCGTTGTTGAGATTTTGTTACTCCAGTGGTTGGTAGCCTTGTCATTATGGAAGGTAGTTCGTTGTTGAGATTTTGTTACTCCAATGGATGGTAGCATTGTCATTATGGATGGTAGTTCGTTGTTGAGATTTTGTTACTACATTTGATGGTACCCTTTTCATTACCGAAAGTAGTTCGTTGTTGAGATTTTGTTACTCTAATTCATGGTAGCCTTGTCATTATGGAAGGTAGTTCATTGTTGACATTTTGTTACTCCAATCGATGTAGCCTTGTCATTATGGAAGGTAGTTCGATATTGATAATATTTTACTCTAATGGATGGAATCCTTTTCATTATGGAAGGTAGTTCTTTTTTGAGATTTTGTTTCTCCAATGGATGGTAGCCTTGTCATTATGGAAGGTAGTTTGTTGTTGAGAATTTGTTACTCAAATGGATGGTAGCCTTGTCATTATAGAAGGTAGTTCGTTGTTGAGATTTTGTTATTCCAATGGATGGTAGCCTTGTAATTATAGAAGTTAGTTTATTGTTGACATGTTGTTACTCCAATGGATGGTAGCCTTGTCATTATGGAGAATAGTTCGTTGTTGAGATTTTGTTTCTCCAATGGATGGTAGCCTTGTCATTATGGAAGGTAATTCGTTGTTGAGATTTTGTTTCTCCAATGGATGGTAGCCTTGTCATTATGGAAGGTAGTTCGTTGTTGATATTTTGTTACTCCAATGGATGGTAGACTTGTCATTATGGAAGGTAGTTCGTTGTTGAGATTTTGTTACTCTAATGGATGGTAGCCTTGTCATTATGGAAGGTAATTCGTTGTTGAGATTTTGTTTTTCCAATGGATGGTATCCTTGTGATTATGGAAGGTAGTTCGTTGTTGATATTTTGTTACTCCAATGGATGGAAGACTTGTCATTATGGAAGGTAGTTCATTGTTGAGATTTTGTTACTCCAATGAATGGTAGACTTGTCATTAGGGAAGGTAGTTTGTTGTTGAGATTTTGTTACTCCAATGGATGGTAGCCTTGTCATTATTGATGGTAGTTCGTTGTTGAGATTTTGTTTCTACATTTGATGGTACCCTTTTCATTATCGAATGTAGTTCGTTGTTGAGATTTTGTTACTCTAATGGATGGTAGCCTTGTCATTATGGAAGGTAGTTCATTATTGACATTTTGTTACTCCAATGGATGTAGCCTTGTCATTATGGAAGGTAGTTCGATATTGATAATATTTTACTCTAATGGATGATATCCTTTTCATTACGGGAGGTAGTTCTTTTTTGAGATTTTGTTTCTCCAATGGATGGTAGCCTTGTCATTATGGAAGGTAGTTTGTTGTTGAGATTTTGTTACTCCAATGGTTGGTAGCCTTGTCATTATGGAAGGTAGTTCGTTGTTGAGATTTTGTTACTCCAATGGATGGTAGCATTATCATTATGGATGGTAGTTCCTTGTTGAGATTTTGTTACTACATTTGATGGTACCCTTTTAATTACTGAAAGTAGTTCGTTGTTGAGATTTTGTTACTCTAATGGATGGTAGCCTTGTCATTATGAAAGGTAGTTCATTGTTGACATTTTGTTACTCCAATGGATGTAGCCTTGTCATTATGGAAGGTAGTTCGATATTGATAATATTTTACTCTAATGGATGAAATCCTTTTCATTACGGAAGGTAGTTCTTTTTTGAGATTTTGTTTCTCCAGTGGATGGTAGCCTTGTCATTATAGAAGGTAGTTCGTTGTTGAGATTTTGTTACTCAAATGGATGGTAGCCTTGTCATTATAGAAGGTAGTTCGTTGTTGAGATTTTGTTACTCCAATGGATGGTAGTCTTGTTATTCTGGAAGGTAGTTCATTGTTGAGATTTTGTTAGTCCAATAGATGGTAGCCTTTTAATTATGCAAGGTAGTTCGTTGTTGATATTTTGTTACTCTAATGGATGGAATCCTTGTCATTACGGAAGATAGTTTTTTGTTGAGATTTTGTTTCTCCAATGGATGGTAGCCTTTTCATTATGGAAGGTAGTTCTTTTTTGAGATTTTGTTACTTAAATGGATGGTAGCCTTGTTATTATGGAAGGTAGTTCATTGTTGATATTTTGTTACTCTAATTGATGGTATCCTTGTCATTACGGAAGGTAGTTCATTGTTGAGATTTTTTTTCTCCAATGGATGGTAGCCTTGTCATTATGGAAGGTAATTCGTTGTTGAGATTTTGTTTCTCCAATGGATGGTAGCCTTGTCATTATGGAAGGTAGTTCGTTGTTGATATTTTGTTACTCCAATGGATGGTAGACTTGTCATTATGGAAGGTAGTTCGTTGTTGAGATTTTGTTACTCCAACGGATGGTAGACTTGTCATTAGGGAAGGTAGTTCGTTGTTGAGATTTTGATACTCCAATGGATGGTAGCCTTGTCATTAAGGATGGTAGTTTGTTGTTGAGATTTTGTTACTACATTTGATGGTACCCTTTTGATTACCGAAAGTAGTTTGTTGTTGAGATTTTGTTACTCTAATGGATGGTAGCCTTGTCATTATGGAAGGTAGTTCATTGTTGACATTTTGTTACTCCAATGGATGTAGCCTTGTCATTATGGAAGGTAGTTCGATATTGATAATATTTTACTCTAATGGATGGAATCCTTTTCAATACGGAAGGTAGTTCTCTTTTGAGATTTTGTTTCTCCAGTGGATGGTAGCCTTGTCATTATGGAAGGTAGTTCGTTGTTGAGATTTTGTTACTCAAATGGATGGTAGCCTTGTCATTATAGAAGGTAGTTCGTTGTTGAGATTTTGTTACTCCAATGGATCGTAGTCTTGTAATTATGGAAGGTAGTTCATTGTTGAGATTTTGTTACTCTAATGGATGGAATCCTTGACATTATGGAAGATAGTTTTTTGTTGAGATTTTGTTTCTCCAATGGATGGTAGCCTTTTCATTAGGGAAGGTAGTTCTTTTTTGAGATTTTGTTACTTAAATGGATGGTAGCCTTGTTATTATGGAAGGTAGTTCATTGTTGATATTTTGTTACTCTAATTGATGGTATCCTTGTCATTACGGAAGGTAGTTCATTGTTGAGATTTTGTTTCTCCAATGTATGGTAGCCTTGTCATTATGGAAGGTAATTCGTTGTTGAGATTTTGTTTCTCCAATGGATGGTAGCCTTGTCATTATGGAAGGTAGTTCGTTGTTGATATTTTGTTACTCCAATGGATGGTAGACTTGTCATTATGGAAGGTAGTTCGTTGTTGAGATTTTGTTACTCTAATGGATGGTAGCCTTGTCATTATGGAAGGTAATTCGTTGTTGAGATTTTGTTACTCCAATGGATGGTAGCATTATCATTATGGAAGGTAGTCTGTTGTTCGGATTTTTGTTCCTCCAATGGATGGTAGCCTTGTCATTATGGAAGGTAGTCTGTTGTCGAGAATATTTTTTCCATTGGATGGTGGGCTTGTCATTATGGAAGGTAGTCTGTTTTTGTGATTTTTTTTATTCCAATGGATAGTAACCTTGTCATTATGGAAGGTAGTATTTTGTCGAGATTTTTGTTACTCCGATGGATGGTAGCCTTGTCATTATGGAAGGTAGTCTGTTGTCGAGATTTTTGTTACTCCGATGGATGGTAGCCTTGTCATTATGGAAGGTAGTCTGTTGTCGAGATTTTGTTACTCTAATGGATGGTAGCCTTGTCATTATGGAAGGTAGTTCGTTGTTGATATTTTGTTACTCCAATGGATGGTAGCCTTGTCATTATGGAAGGTAGTTTGTTGTTGAAATTTTGTTACTCCAATGGTTGGTAGCCTTGTCATTATGGAAGGTAGTTCGTTGTTGAGATTTTGTTACTCCAATGGATGGTAGCATTATCATTATGGATGGTAGTTTGTTGTTGAGATTTTGTTACTACATTTGATGGTACCCTTTTCATTACTGAAAGTAGTTCGTTGTTGAGATTTTGTTACTCTAATGGATGGTAGCCTTGTCATTATGGAAGGTAGTTCATTGTTGACATTTTGTTACTCCAATGGATGTAGCCTTGTCATTATGGAAGGTAGTTCGATATTGATAATATTTTACTCTAATGGATGGAATCCTTTTCATTACGGAAGGTAGTTCTTTTTTGAGATTTTGTTTCTCCAGTGGATGGTAGCCTTGTCATTATGGAAGGTAGTTCGTTGTTGAGATTTTGTTACTCAAATGGATGGTAGCCTTGTCATTATAGAAGGTAGTTCGTTGTTGAGATTTTGTTACTCCAATGGATGGTAGTCTTGTTATTATGGAAGGTAGTTCATTGTTGAGATTTTGTTACTCCAATAGATGGTAGCCTTGTAATTATGCAAGGTAGTTCGTTGTTGATATTTTGTTACTCTAATGGATGGAATCCTTGTCATTACGGAAGATAGTTTTTTGTTGAGATATTGTTTCTCCAATGGATGGTAGCCTTTTCATTATGGAAGGTAGTTCTTTTTTGAGATTTTGTTACTTAAATGGATGGTAGCCTTGTTATTATGGAAGGTAGTTCATTGTTGAGATTTTGTTACTCTAATTGATGGTATCCGTATCATTACGGAAGGTAGTTCATTGTTGAGATTTTGTTTCTCCAATGGATGGTAGCCTTGTCATTATGGAAGGTAATTCGTTGTTGAGATTTTGTTACTCCAGTGGTTGGTAGCCTTGTCATTATGGAAGGTAGTTCGTTGTTGAGATTTTGTTACTCCAATGGATGGTAGCATTGTCATTATGGATGGTAGTTCGTTGTTGAGATTTTGTTACTACATTTGATGGTACCCTTTTCATTACCGAAAGTAGTTCGTTGTTGAGATTTTGTTACTCTAATTCATGGTAGCCTTGTCATTATGGAAGGTAGTTCATTGTTGACATTTTGTTACTCCAATCGATGTAGCCTTGTCATTATGGAAGGTAGTTCGATATTGATAATATTTTACTCTAATGGATGGAATCCTTTTCATTATGGAAGGTAGTTCTTTTTTGAGATTTTGTTTCTCCAATGGATGGTAGCCTTGTCATTATGGAAGGTAGTTTGTTGTTGAGAATTTGTTACTCAAATGGATGGTAGCCTTGTCATTATAGAAGGTAGTTCGTTGTTGAGATTTTGTTATTCCAATGGATGGTAGCCTTGTAATTATAGAAGTTAGTTTATTGTTGACATGTTGTTACTCCAATGGATGGTAGCCTTGTCATTATGGAGAATAGTTCGTTGTTGAGATTTTGTTTCTCCAATGGATGGTAGCCTTGTCATTATGGAAGGTAATTCGTTGTTGAGATTTTGTTTCTCCAATGGATGGTAGCCTTGTCATTATGGAAGGTAGTTCGTTGTTGATATTTTGTTACTCCAATGGATGGTAGACTTGTCATTATGGAAGGTAGTTCGTTGTTGAGATTTTGTTACTCTAATGGATGGTAGCCTTGTCATTATGGAAGGTAATTCGTTGTTGAGATTTTGTTTTTCCAATGGATGGTATCCTTGTGATTATGGAAGGTAGTTCGTTGTTGATATTTTGTTACTCCAATGGATGGAAGACTTGTCATTATGGAAGGTAGTTCATTGTTGAGATTTTGTTACTCCAATGAATGGTAGACTTGTCATTAGGGAAGGTAGTTTGTTGTTGAGATTTTGTTACTCCAATGGATGGTAGCCTTGTCATTATTGATGGTAGTTCGTTGTTGAGATTTTGTTTCTACATTTGATGGTACCCTTTTCATTATCGAATGTAGTTCGTTGTTGAGATTTTGTTACTCTAATGGATGGTAGCCTTGTCATTATGGAAGGTAGTTCATTATTGACATTTTGTTACTCCAATGGATGTAGCCTTGTCATTATGGAAGGTAGTTCGATATTGATAATATTTTACTCTAATGGATGATATCCTTTTCATTACGGGAGGTAGTTCTTTTTTGAGATTTTGTTTCTCCAATGGATGGTAGCCTTGTCATTATGGAAGGTAGTTTGTTGTTGAGATTTTGTTACTCCAATGGTTGGTAGCCTTGTCATTATGGAAGGTAGTTCGTTGTTGAGATTTTGTTACTCCAATGGATGGTAGCATTATCATTATGGATGGTAGTTCCTTGTTGAGATTTTGTTACTACATTTGATGGTACCCTTTTAATTACTGAAAGTAGTTCGTTGTTGAGATTTTGTTACTCTAATGGATGGTAGCCTTGTCATTATGAAAGGTAGTTCATTGTTGACATTTTGTTACTCCAATGGATGTAGCCTTGTCATTATGGAAGGTAGTTCGATATTGATAATATTTTACTCTAATGGATGGAATCCTTTTCATTACGGAAGGTAGTTCTTTTTTGAGATTTTGTTTCTCCAGTGGATGGTAGCCTTGTCATTATAGAAGGTAGTTCGTTGTTGAGATTTTGTTACTCAAATGGATGGTAGCCTTGTCATTATAGAAGGTAGTTCGTTGTTGAGATTTTGTTACTCCAATGGATGGTAGTCTTGTTATTCTGGAAGGTAGTTCATTGTTGAGATTTTGTTAGTCCAATAGATGGTAGCCTTTTAATTATGCAAGGTAGTTCGTTGTTGATATTTTGTTACTCTAATGGATGGAATCCTTGTCATTACGGAAGATAGTTTTTTGTTGAGATTTTGTTTCTCCAATGGATGGTAGCCTTTTCATTATGGAAGGTAGTTCTTTTTTGAGATTTTGTTACTTAAATGGATGGTAGCCTTGTTATTATGGAAGGTAGTTCATTGTTGATATTTTGTTACTCTAATTGATGGTATCCTTGTCATTACGGAAGGTAGTTCATTGTTGAGATTTTTTTTCTCCAATGGATGGTAGCCTTGTCATTATGGAAGGTAATTCGTTGTTGAGATTTTGTTTCTCCAATGGATGGTAGCCTTGTCATTATGGAAGGTAGTTCGTTGTTGATATTTTGTTACTCCAATGGATGGTAGACTTGTCATTATGGAAGGTAGTTCGTTGTTGAGATTTTGTTACTCCAACGGATGGTAGACTTGTCATTAGGGAAGGTAGTTCGTTGTTGAGATTTTGATACTCCAATGGATGGTAGCCTTGTCATTAAGGATGGTAGTTTGTTGTTGAAATTTTGTTACTACATTTGATGGTACCCTTTTGATTACCGAAAGTAGTTTGTTGTTGAGATTTTGTTACTCTAATGGATGGTAGCCTTGTCATTATGGAAGGTAGTTCATTGTTGACATTTTGTTACTCCAATGGATGTAGCCTTGTCATTATGGAAGGTAGTTCGATATTGATAATATTTTACTCTAATGGATGGAGTCCTTTTCATTACGGAAGGTAGTTCTTTTTTGAGATTTTGTTTCTCCAATGGATGGTAGCCTTGTCATTATGGAAGGTAGTTCGTTGTTGAGATTTTGTTACTCAAATGGATGGTAGCCTTTTCATTATAGAAGGTAGTTCGTTGTTGATATTTTGTTACCTCAATGGATGGTAGCCTTGTAATTATGGAAGTTAGTTTATTGTTGAGATTTTGTTACTCCAATGGACGGTAGCCTTGTCATTATGGAGAATAGTTCCTTGTTGAGCTTTTGTTACTCCAATGGATGGTATCCTTGTTATTATGGTAGGAAGTTCATTGTTGAGATTTTGTTACTCCAATAGATGGCAACCTTGTCATTATGGAAGGTAGTTCGTTGTTGATATTTTGTTACTTTAATGGATGGTAGCCTTGTCTTTATGAAAGGTAGTTCATTGTTGAGATTTTGTTACTATAATGGATGTTATCCTTGTCATTATGGATGGTAGTTTTATGTTGAGATTTTGTTACTACATTTGATGGTACCCTTTTGATTACCGAAAGTAGTTTGTTGTTGACATTTTGTTACTCTAATGGATGGTAGCCTTGTCATTATGGAAGGTAGTTCATTGTTGTCATTTTGTTATTCCAATGGATGGTAGCCTTGTCATTATGGAATGTAGTTTGTTGTTGACATTTTGTTACTCTAATGGATGGTAGCCTTGTCATTATGGAAGGTAGTTCATTGTTGACATTTTGTTACTCCAATGGATGTAGCCTTGTCATTATGGAAGGTAGTTCGATATTGATAATATTTCACTCTAATGGATGGAATCCTTTTCATTACGGAAGGTAGTTCTTTTTTGAGATTTTGTTTCTCCAATGGATGGTAGCCTTGTCATTATGGAAGGTAGTTCGTTGTTGAGATTTTGTTACTCAAATGGATGGTAGCCTTTTCATTATAGAAGGTAGTTCGTTGTTGAGATTTTGTTACTCCAATGGATGGTAGTCTTGTTATTATGGAAGGTAGTTCATTGTTGACATTTTGTTACTCCAATGGATGTAGCCTTGTCATTATGGAAGGTAGTTCGATATTGATAATATTTTACTCTAATGGATGGAATCCTTTTCAATACGGAAGGTAGTTCTCTTTTGAGATTTTGTTTCTCCAGTGGATGGTAGCCTTGTCATTATGGAAGGTAGTTCGTTGTTGAGATTTTGTTACTCAAATGGATGGTAGCCTTGTCATTATAGAAGGTAGTTCGTTGTTGAGATTTTGTTACTCCAATGGATCGTAGTCTTGTAATTATGGAAGGTAGTTCATTGTTGAGATTTTGTTACTCTAATGGATGGAATCCTTGACATTATGGAAGATAGTTTTTTGTTGAGATTTTGTTTCTCCAATGGATGGTAGCCTTTTCATTAGGGAAGGTAGTTCTTTTTAGAGATTTTGTTACTTAAATGGATGGTAGCCTTGTTATTATGGAAGGTAGTTCATTGTTGATATTTTGTTACTCTAATTGATGGTATCCTTGTCATTACGGAAGGTAGTTCATTGTTGAGATTTTGTTTCTCCAATGTATGGTAGCCTTGTCATTATGGAAGGTAATTCGTTGTTGAGATTTTGTTTCTCCAATGGATGGTAGCCTTGTCATTATGGAAGGTAGTTCGTTGTTGATATTTTGTTACTCCAATGGATGGTAGACTTGTCATTACGGAAGGTAGTTCGTTGTTGAGATTTTGTTACTCCAGTGGATGGTAGCCTTGTCATTATGGAAGGTAATTCGTTGTTGAGATTTTGTTTCTCCAATGAATGGTATCCTTGTGATTATGGAAAGTAGTTCGTTGTTGATATTTTGTTACTCCAATGGATGGAAAACTTGTCATTATGGAAGGTAGTTCATTGTTGAGATTTTGTTACTCCAATGGATGGTAGACTTGTCATTAGGGAAGGTAGTTTGTTGTTGAGATTTTGTTACTCCAATGGATGGTAGCCTTGTCATTATGGATGGTAGTTCGTTGTTGAGATTTTGTTACTACATTTGATGGTACCCTTTTCATTACCGAAAGTAGTTCGTTGTTGAGATTTTGTTACTCTAATGGATGGTAGCCTTGTCATTATGGAAGGTAGTTCATTATTGACATTTTGTTACTCCAATGGCTGTAGCCTTGTCATTATGGAAGGTAGTTCGATATTGATAATATTTTACTCTAATGGATGATATCCTTTTCATTACGGAAGGTAGTTCTTTTTTGAGATTTTGTTTCTCCAATGGATGGTAGCCTTGTCATTATGGAAGGTAGTTTGTTGTTGAAATTTTGTTACTCCAATGGTTGGTAGCCTTGTCATTATGGAAGGTAGTTCGTTGTTGAGATTTTGTTACTCCAATGGATGGTAGCATTATCATTATGGATGGTAGTTCGTTGTTGAGATTTTGTTACTACATTTGATGGTACCCTTTTAATTACTGAAAGTAGTTCGTTGTTGAGATTTTGTTACTCTAATGGATGGTAGCCTTGTCATTATGAAAGGTAGTTCATTGTTGACATTTTGTTACTCCAATGGATGTAGCCTTGTCATTATGGAAGGTAGTTCGATATTGATAATATTTTACTCTAATGGATGGAATCCTTTTCATTACGGAAGGTAGTTCTTTTTTGAGATTTTGTTTCTCCAGTGGATGGTAGCCTTGTCATTATAGAAGGTAGTTCGTTGTTGAGATTTTGTTACTCAAATGGATGGTAGCCTTGTCATTATAGAAGGTAGTTCGTTGTTGAGATTTTGTTACTCCAATGGATGGTAGTCTTGTTATTCTGGAAGGTAGTTCATTGTTGAGATTTTGTTAGTCCAATAGATGGTAGCCTTTTAATTATGCAAGGTAGTTCGTTGTTGATATTTTGTTACTCTAATGGATGGAATCCTTGTCATTACGGAAGATAGTTTTTTGTTGAGATTTTGTTTCTCCAATGGATGGTAGCCTTTTCATTATGGAAGGTAGTTCTTTTTTGAGATTTTGTTACTTAAATGGATGGTAGCCTTGTTATTATGGAAGGTAGTTCATTGTTGATATTTTGTTACTCTAATTGATGGTATCCTTGTCATTACGGAAGGTAGTTCATTGTTGAGATTTTTTTTCTCCAATGGATGGTAGCCTTGTCATTATGGAAGGTAATTCGTTGTTGAGATTTTGTTTCTCCAATGGATGGTAGCCTTGTCATTATGGAAGGTAGTTCGTTGTTGATATTTTGTTACTCCAATGGATGGTAGACTTGTCATTATGAAAGGTAGTTCGTTGTTGAGATTTTGTTACTCCAACGGATGGTAGACTTGTCATTAGGGAAGGTAGTTCGTTGTTGAGATTTTGATACTCCAATGGATGGTAGCCTTGTCATTAAGGATGGTAGTTTGTTGTTGAGATTTTGTTACTACATTTGATGGTACCCTTTTGATTACCGAAAGTAGTTTGTTGTTGAGATTTTGTTACTCTAATGGATGGTAGCCTTGTCATTATGGAAGGTAGTTCATTGTTGACATTTTGTTACTCCAATGGATGTAGCCTTGTCGTTATGGAAGGTAGTTCGATATTGATAATATTTTACTCTAATGGATGGAATCCTTTTCATTACGGAAGGTAGTTCTTTTTTGAGATTTTGTTTCTCCAATGGATGGTAGCCTTGTCATTATGGAAGGTAGTTCGTTGTTGAGATTTTGTTACTCAAATGGATGGTAGCCTTTTCATTATAGAAGGTAGTTCGTTGTTGATATTTTGTTACCTCAATGGATGGTAGCCTTGTAATTATGGAAGTTAGTTTATTGTTGAGATTTTGTTACTCCAATGGACGGTAGCCTTGTCATTATGGAGAATAGTTCCTTGTTGAGCTTTTGTTACTCCAATGGATGGTATCCTTGTTATTATGGTAGGAAGTTCATTGTTGAGATTTTGTTACTCCAATAGATGGCAACCTTGTCATTATGGAAGGTAGTTCGTTGTTGATATTTTGTTACTTTAATGGATGGTAGCCTTGTCTTTATGAAAGGTAGTTCATTGTTGAGATTTTGTTACTATAATGGATGTTATCCTTGTCATTATGGATGGTAGTTTGTTGTTGAGATTTTGTTACTACATTTGATGGTACCCTTTTGATTACCGAAAGTAGTTTGTTGTTGACATTTTGTTACTCTAATGGATGGTAGCCTTGTCATTATGGAAGGTAGTTCATTGTTGTCATTTTGTTATTCCAATGGATGGTAGCCTTGTCATTATGGAATGTAGTTTGTTGTTGACATTTTGTTACTCTAATGGATGGAATCCTTGTCATTACGGAAGATAGTTTTTTGTTGAGATATTGTTTCTCCAATGGATGGTAGCCTTTTCATTAGGGAAGGTAGTTCTTTTTTGAGATTTTGTTACTTAAATGGATGGTAGCCTTGTTATTATGGAAGGTAGTTCATTGTTGAGATTTTGTTTCTCCAATGGATGGTAGCCTTGTCATTATGGAAGGTAATTCGTTGTTGAGATTTTGTTACTATAATGGATGTTATCCTTGTCATTACTGAAAGTAGTTCGTTGTTGAGATTTTGTTACTCTATTGGATGGTAGCCTTGTAATTATGGAATATACTTCATTGTTGTCATTTTGTTACTCCAATGGATGGTAGCCTTGTCATTATGGAAGGTAGTTTGTTGTTGACATTTTGTTACTCTAATGGATGGAATCCTTTTCATTACGGAAGGTAGTTCTTTTTTGAGATTTTGTTTCTCCAGTGGATGGTAGCCTTGTCATTATGGAAGGTAGTTCGTTGTTGAGATTTTTTTACTCAAATGGATGGTAGCCTTGTCATTATAGAAGGTAGTTCGTTGTTGAGATTTTGTTACTCCAATGGATGGTAGCCTTGTTATTATGGAAGGTAGTTCATTGTTGAGATTTTGTTACTCCAATAGATGGTAGCGTTGACATTATGCAAGGTAGTTCGTTGTTGAGATTTTGTTACTCCAGTGGTTGGTAGCCTTGTCATTATGGAAGGTAGTTCGTTGTTGAGATTTTGTTACTCCAATGGATGGTAGAATTGTCATTATGGATGGTAGTTCGTTGTTGAGATTTTGTTACTACATTTGATGGTACCCTTTTCATTACCGAAATTAGTTCGTTGTTGAGATTTTGTTACTCTAATTGATGGTAGCCTTGTCATTATGGAAGATAGTTCATTGTTGACATTTTGTTACTCCAATCGATGTAGCCTTGTCATTATGGAAGGTAGTTTGATATTGATAATATTTTACTCTAATGGATGGAATCCTTTTCATTACAGAAGGTAGTTATTTTTTGAGATTTTGTTTCTCCAATGGATGGTAGCCTTGTCATTATGGAAGGTAGTTTGTTGTTGAGATTTTGTTACTCAAATGGATGGTAGCCTTGTCATTATAGAAGGTGGTTGGTTGTTGAGATTTTGTTACTCCAATGGATGGTAGCCTTATAATTATGGAAGTTTGTTTATTGTTGACATTTTGTTACTCCAATGGATGGTAGCCTTGTCATTATGGAAAATAGTTCGTTGTTGAGCTTTTGTTTCTCCAATGGATGGTAGCCTTGTTATTATGGTAGGAAGTTCATTGTTGAGATTTTGTTACTCCAATAGATGGTAGCCTTGTCATTATGCAAGGTAGTTCGTTGTTGAGATTTTGTTAATCTAATTGATGGTATCCTTGTCATTACGAAAGGTAGTTCATTGTTGAGACTTTGTTTCTCCAATGGATGGTAACCTTGTCATTATGCAAGATAATTCGTTGTTGAGATTTTGTTTCTCCAATGGATGGTATCCTTGTGATTATGGAAGGTAGTTCGTTGTTGATATTTTGTTACTCCAATGGATGGAAGACTTGTCATTATGGAAGGTAGTTCATTGTTGAGATTTTGTTACTCCAATGGATGGTAGACTTGTCATTAGGGAAGGTAGTTTGTTGTTGAGATTTTGTTACTCCAATGGATGATAGCCTTGTCATTATGGATGGTAGTTCGTTGTTGAGATTTTGTTACTACATTTGATGGTACCCTTTTCATTACCGAAAGTAGTTCGTTGTTGAGATTTTGTTACTCTAATGGATGGTAGCCTTGTCATTTTGGAAGGTTGTTCATTATTGACATTTTGTTACTCCAATGGATGTAGCCTTGTCATTATGGAAGGTAGTTCGATATTGATAATATTTTACTCTAATGGATGATATCCTTTTCATTACGGAAGGTAGTTCTTTTTTGAGATTTTGTTTCTCCAATGGATGGTAGCCTTGTCATTATGGAAGGTAGTTTGTTGTTGAGATTTTGTTACTACAATGGTTGGTAGCCTTCTCATTATGGAAGGTAGCTCGTTGTTGAGATTTTGTTACTCCAATGGATGGTAGCATTATCATTATGGATGGTAGTTCGTTGTTGAGATTTTGTTACTACATTTGATGGTACCCTTTTCATTACTGAAAGTAGTTCGTTGTTGAGATTTTGTTACTCTAATGGATGGTAGCCTTGTCATTATGGAAGGTAGTTCATTGTTGACATTTTATTACTCCAATGGATGTAGCCTTGTCATTATGGAAGGTAGTTCGATATTGATAATATTTTACTCTAATGGATGGAATCCTTTTCATTACGGAAGGTAGTTCTTTTTTGAGATTTTGTTTCTCCAGTGGATGGTAGCCTTGTCATTATGGAAGGTAGTTCGTTGTTGAGATTTTGTTACTCAAATGGATGGTAGCCTTGTCATTATATAAGGTAGTTCGTTGTTGAGATTTTGTTACTCCAATGGATGGTAGCCTTGTTATTATGGAAGGTAGTTCATTGTTGAGATTTTGTTACTCCAATAGATGGTAGCGTTGACATTATGCAAGGTAGTTCGTTGTTGAGATTTTGTTACTCCAGTGGTTGGTAGCCTTGTCATTATGGAAGGTAGTTCGTTGTTGAGATTTTGTTACTCCAATGGATGGTAGCATTGTCATTATGGATGGTAGTTCGTTGTTGAGATTTTGTTACTACATTTGATGGTACCCTTTTCATTACCGAAATTAGTTCGTTGTTGAGATTTTGTTACTCTAATTGATGGTAGCCTTGTCATTATGGAAGATAGTTCATTGTTGACATTTTGTTACTCCAATCGATGTAGCCTTGTCATTATGGAAGGTAGTTTGATATTGAAAATATTTTACTCTAATGGATGGAATCCTTTTCATTACAGAAGGTAGTTATTTTTTGAGATTTTGTTTCTCCAATGGATGGTAGCCTTGTCATTATGGAAGGTAGTTTGTTGTTGAGATTTTGTTAGTCAAATGGATGGTAGCCTTGTCATTATAGAAGGTGGTTGGTTGTTGAGATTTTGTTACTCCAATGGATGGTAGCCTTATAATTATGGAAGTTTGTTTATTGTTGACATTTTGTTACTCCAATGGATGGTAGCCTTGTCATTATGGAGAATAGTTCGTTGTTGAGCTTTTGTTTCTCCAATGGATGGTAGCCTTGTTATTATGGTAGGAAGTTCATTGTTGAGATTTTGTTACTCCAATAGATGGTAGCCTTGTCATTATGCAAGGTAGTTCGTTGTTGAGATTTTGTTAATCTAATTGATGGTATCCTTGTCATTACGAAAGGTAGTTCATTGTTGAGACTTTGTTTCTCCAATGGATGGTAACCTTGTCATTATGCAAGATAATTCGTTGTTGAGATTTTGTTTCTCCAATGGATGGTATCCTTGTGATTATGGAAGGTAGTTCGTTGTTGATATTTTGTTACTCCAATGGATGGAAGACTTGTCATTATGGAAGGTAGTTCATTGTTGAGATTTTGTTACTCCAATGGATGGTAGACTTGTCATTAGGGAAGGTAGTTTGTTGTTGAGATTTTGTTACTCCAATGGATGATAGCCTTGTCATTATGGATGGTAGTTCGTTGTTGAGATTTTGTTACTACATTTGATGGTACCCTTTTCATTACCGAAAGTAGTTCGTTGTTGAGATTTTGTTACTCTAATGGATGGTAGCCTTGTCATTTTGGAAGGTTGTTCATTATTGACATTTTGTTACTCCAATGGATGTAGCCTTGTCATTATGGAAGGTAGTTCGATATTGATAATATTTTACTCTAATGGATGATATCCTTTTCATTACGGAAGGTAGTTCTTTTTTGAGATTTTGTTTCTCCAATGGATGGTAGCCTTGTCATTATGGAAGGTAGTTTGTTGTTGAGATTTTGTTACTACAATGGTTGGTAGCCTTCTCATTATGGAAGGTAGCTCGTTGTTGAGATTTTGTTACTCCAATGGATGGTAGCATTATCATTATGGATGGTAGTTCGTTGTTGAGATTTTGTTACTACATTTGATGGTACCCTTTTCATTACTGAAAGTAGTTCGTTGTTGAGATTTTGTTACTCTAATGGATGGTAGCCTTGTCATTATGGAAGGTAGTTCATTGTTGACATTTTATTACTCCAATGGATGTAGCCTTGTCATTATGGAAGGTAGTTCGATATTGATAATATTTTACTCTAATGGATGGAATCCTTTTCATTACGGAAGGTAGTTCTTTTTTGAGATTTTGTTTCTCCAGTGGATGGTAGCCTTGTCATTATGGAAGGTAGTTCGTTGTTGAGATTTTGTTACTCAAATGGATGGTAGCCTTGTCATTATATAAGGTAGTTCGTTGTTGAGATTTTGTTACTCCAATGGATGGTAGCCTTGTTATTATGGAAGGTAGTTCATTGTTGAGATTTTGTTACTCCAATAGATGGTAGCGTTGACATTATGCAAGGTAGTTCGTTGTTGAGATTTTGTTACTCCAGTGGTTGGTAGCCTTGTCATTATGGAAGGTAGTTCGTTGTTGAGATTTTGTTACTCCAATGGATGGTAGCATTGTCATTATGGATGGTAGTTCGTTGTTGAGATTTTGTTACTACATTTGATGGTACCCTTTTCATTACCGAAATTAGTTCGTTGTTGAGATTTTGTTACTCTAATTGATGGTAGCCTTGTCATTATGGAAGATAGTTCATTGTTGACATTTTGTTACTCCAATCGATGTAGCCTTGTCATTATGGAAGGTAGTTTGATATTGAAAATATTTTACTCTAATGGATGGAATCCTTTTCATTACAGAAGGTAGTTATTTTTTGAGATTTTGTTTCTCCAATGGATGGTAGCCTTGTCATTATGGAAGGTAGTTTGTTGTTGAGATTTTGTTAGTCAAATGGATGGTAGCCTTGTCATTATAGAAGGTGGTTGGTTGTTGAGATTTTGTTACTCCAATGGATGGTAGCCTTATAATTATGGAAGTTTGTTTATTGTTGACATTTTGTTACTCCAATGGATGGTAGCCTTGTCATTATGGAGAATAGTTCGTTGTTGAGCTTTTGTTTCTCCAATGGATGGTAGCCTTGTTATTATGGTAGGAAGTTCATTGTTGAGATTTTGTTACTCCAATAGATGGTAGCCTTGTCATTATGCAAGGTAGTTCGTTGTTGAGATTTTGTTAATCTAATTGATGGTATCCTTGTCATTACGAAAGGTAGTTCATTGTTGAGACTTTGTTTCTCCAATGGATGGTAACCTTGTCATTATGCAAGATAATTCGTTGTTGAGATTTTGTTTCTCCAATGGATGGTATCCTTGTGATTATGGAAGGTAGTTCGTTGTTGATATTTTGTTACTCCAATGGATGGAAGACTTGTCATTATGGAAGGTAGTTCATTGTTGAGATTTTGTTACTCCAATGGATGGTAGACTTGTCATTAGGGAAGGTAGTTTGTTGTTGAGATTTTGTTACTCCAATGGATGATAGCCTTGTCATTATGGATGGTAGTTCGTTGTTGAGATTTTGTTACTACATTTGATGGTACCCTTTTCATTACCGAAAGTAGTTCGTTGTTGAGATTTTGTTACTCTAATGGATGGTAGCCTTGTCATTTTGGAAGGTTGTTCATTATTGACATTTTGTTACTCCAATGGATGTAGCCTTGTCATTATGGAAGGTAGTTCGATATTGATAATATTTTACTCTAATGGATGATATCCTTTTCATTACGGAAGGTAGTTCATTTTTGAGATTTTGTTTCTCCAATGGATGGTAGCCTTGTCATTATGGAAGGTAGTTTGTTGTTGAGATTTTGTTACTACAATGGTTGGTAGCCTTGTCATTATGGAAGGTAGTTCGTTGTTGAGATTTTGTTACTCCAATGGATGGTAGCATTATCATTATGGATGGTAGTTCGTTGTTGAGATTTTGTTACTACATTTGATGGTACCCTTTTCATTACTGAAAGTAGTTCGTTGTTGAGATTTTGTTACTCTAATGGATGGTAGCCTTGTCATTATGGAAGGTAGTTCATTGTTGACATTTTGTTACTCCAATGGATGTAGCCTTGTCATTATGGAAGGTAGTTCGATATTGATAATATTTTACTCTAATGGTTGGAATCCTTTTCATTACGGAAGGTAGTTCTTTTTTGAGATTTTGTTTCTCCAGTGGATGGTAGCCTTGTCATTATGGAAGGTAGTTCGTTGTTGAGATTTTTGTTACAATAATGGATGTTATCCTTGTCATTACTGAAAGTAGTTCTTTGTTGAGATTTTGTTACTTAAATGGATGGTAGCCTTGTTATTATGGAAGGTAGTTCATTGTTGAGATTTTGTTACTCTAATTGATGGTATCCTTGTCATTACGGAAGGTAGTTCATTGTTGAGATTTTATTTCTCCAATGGATGGTAGCCTTGTCAGTATGGAAGGTAATTCATTGTTGAGATTTTGTTTCTCCAATGGATGGTAGCCTTGTTATTATGGAAGGTAGTTCGTTGTTGATATTTTGTTACTCTAATGGATGGTAGACTTGTCATTATGGAAGGTAGTTCGTTGTTGAGATTTTGTTACTCCAATGGATGGTAGACTTGTCATTATGGAAGGTAGTTCATTGTTAAGATTTTGTTTCTCCAATGGATGGTAGCCTTGTCATTATGGAAGGTAGTTTGTTGATGGGATTTTGTTACTCCAATTGATGGTAGCCTTATCATTATAGAAGGTAGTTCGTTGTTGAGATTTTGTTACTCCAATGGATGGTAGCCTTGTCATTATGGATGGTAGTTCATTGTTGACATTTTGTTACTCCAATGGATGTAGCCTTGTTATTATGGAAGGTAGTTCGATATTGATAATATTTTACTCTAATGGATGGAATCCTTTTCATTACGGAAGGTAGTTCTTTTTAGAGATTTTCTTTATCCAATGGATGGTAGCCTTGTCTTTATGGAAGGTAGTTAGTTGTTGAGATTTTGTTACTCAAATGGATGGTAGCCTTGTCATTATAGAAGGTAGTTCGTTGTTGAGATTTTGTTACTCCAATGGATGGTAGCCTTGTAATTATGGAAGTTAGTTTATTGTTGAGATTTTGTTACTCCAATGGATGGTAGCCTTGTCATTATGGACAATAGTTTGTGGTTGAGCTTTTGTTACTCCAATGGATGGTAGCCTTGTTATTATGGATGGAAGTTCATTGTTGAGATTTTGTTACTCCAATAGATGGCAGCCTTGTCATTATGCAAGGTAGTTCGTTGTTGATATTTTGTTACTTTAATGGATTGTAGCCTTGTCTTTATGAAAGGTAGTTCGTTGTTGAGATTTTGTTACTATAATGGATGTTATCCTTGTCATTACTGAAAGTAGTTCATTGTTGAGATTTTGTTACTCTAATGGATGGTAGCCTTGTCATTATGGAAGGTAGTTCATTGTTGTCATTTTGTTACTCCAATGGATGGTAGCTTTGTCATTATGGAAGGTAGTTTGTTGTTGACATTTTGTTACTCTAATGGATGGAATCCTTGTCATTACGAAAGATAGTTTTTTGTTGAGATTTTGTTTCTCCAATGGATGGTAGCCTTGTCATTATGGAAGGTAGTTCTTTGTTGAGATTTTGTTACTTAAATGGATGGTAACCTTGTCATTATGGAAGGTAGTTCATTGTTGAGATTTTGTTACTCTAATTGATGGTATCCTTGTCATTACGGAAGGTAGTTCATTGTTTAGATTTTATTTCTCCAATGGATGGTAGCCTTGTCATTATGGAAGGTAATTCGTTGATGAGATTTTGTTACTCCAATGGATGGTAGACTTGTCATTATGGAAGGTAGTTCATTGTTGATATTTTGTTACTCCAATGGATGGTAGCCTTGTCATTATAGAAGGTAGTTCGTTGTTGAGATTTTGTTACTCTAATGGATTTTAGCCATGTCATTATGGAAGGTAGTTCAATGTTGACATTTTGTTACTCCAATGGATGTAGCCTTTTTATTATGGAAGGTAGTTCGATATTGATAATATTTTACTCTATTTGATGGAATCCTTTTCATTACGGAAGGTAGTTCTTTTTTGAGATTTTGTTTCTCCAATGGATGGTAGCCTTGTCATTATGGAAGGTAGTTAGTTGTTGAGATTTTGTTACTCAAATGGATGGTAGCCTTGTCATTATAGAAGGTAGTTCGTTGTTGAGATTTTGTTACTCCAATGGATGGTAGCCTTGTAATTATTTAAGTTAGTTTATTGTTGAGATTTTGTTACTCCAATGGATGGTAGCCTTGTCATTATGGGCAATAGTTCGTTGTTGAGCTTTTGTTACTCCAATGGATGGTAGCCTTGTTATTATGGATGGAAGTTCATTGTTGAGATTTTGTTACTCCAATAGATGAAAGCCTTGTCATTATGCAAGGTAGTTCATTGTTGATATTTTGTTTCACCAATGGATGGTAGCCTTGTCTTTATGAAAGGTAGTTCGTTGTTGAGATTTTGTTACTATAATGGATGTTATCCTTGTCAATACTGAAAGTAGTTCATTGTTGAGATTTTGTTATTCTAATGGATGGTAGCCTTGTCATTATGGAAGGTAGTTCATTGTTGTCATTTTGTTACTCCAATGGATGGTAGCTTTGTCATTATGGAAGGTAGTTTGTTGTTGACATTTTGTTACTCTAATAGATGGAATCCTTGTCATTATGGAAGATATTTTTTTGTTGAGATTTTGTTTCTCCAATGGATGGTAGCCTTGTCGTTATGGAAGGTAGTTCTTTGTTGAGATTTTGTTACTTAAATGGATGGTAGCCTTGTCATTATGGAAGGTAGTTCATTGTTGAGATTTTGTTACTCTAATTGATGGTATCCTTGTCATTACGGAAGGTAGTTCATTGTTGAGATTTTGTTTCTCCAATGGATGGTAGCCTTGTCATTATGGAAGGTAATTCATTGTTGAAATTTTGTTTCTCCAATGGATGGTAGCCTTGTCATTATGGAAAGTAGTTCATTTTGATATTTTGTTACTCTAATGGATGGAATCCTTTTCATTACGGAAGGTAGTTCTTTTATGAGATTTTGTTTCTCCAATGGATGGTAGCCTTGTCATTATGAAAGGTAGTTCATTGTTGAGATTTTGTTACTTAAATGGATGGTAGCCTTGTCATTATGGAAGGTAGTTCATTGTTGATATTTTGTTACTCTAATTCATGGTATCCTTGTCATTACAGAAGGTAGTTCATTGTTGAGATTCTATTTCTCTAATGGATGGTAGCCTTGTCATTATGGAAGGTAATTCGTTGTTGAGATCTTGTTTCTCCAATGGATGGTAGACTTGTCATTATGGAAGGTAGTTTGTTGTTGATATTTTGTTACTCCAATGGATGGTAGACTTGTCATTATTGAAGGTAGTTCGTTGTTGAGATTTTGTTACTCCAATGGATGGTAGACTTGTCATTATGGAAGGTAGTTCATTGTTGAGATTTTGTTACTCCAATGGATGGTAGCCTTGTCATTATAGAAGGTAGTTTGTTGTTGAGATTTTGTTACTCTAATGGATGGTAGCCTTGTCATTATGGAAGGTAGTTCATTGTTGACATTTTGTTACTCCAATGGATGGTAGCCTTGTCATTATGGAAGGTAGTTTGTTGTTGATATTTTGTTACTCTAATGGATGGAATCCTTATCATTACGGAAGATAGTTTTTTGTTGAGATTTTGTTTCTCCAATGGATGGTATCCTTGTCATTATGGAAGGTAGTTCATTGTTGAGATTTTGTTACTCTAATTGATGGTATCCTTGTCATTACTGAAGGTAGTTCATTGTTGAAATTTTATTTCTCCAATGGATGGTAGCCTTGTCATTATGGAAGGTAATTCATTGTTGAAATTTTGTTTCTCCCATGGATGGTAGCCTTGTCATTATGGAAAGTAGTTCGTTTTTGATATTTTGTTACTCCAATGGATGGTAGACTTGTCATTATGGAAGGTAGTTCGTTGTTGAGATTTTGTTACTCCAATTGATGGTAGACTTGTCATTATGGAAGGTAGTTCATTGTTGAGATTTTGTAACTCCAATGGATGGTAGCCTTGTCATTATAGAAGGTAGTTTGTTGTTGAGATTTTGTTACTCTAATGGATGGTAGCCTTGTTATTATGGAAGGTAGTTTATTGTTGAGATTTTGTTACTCCAATGGATGATAGCCTTGTCATTATGGTGAATAGTTCGTTGTTGAGCTTTTGTTACTCCAATGGATGGTATCCTTGTTATTATGGAAGGTAGTTCATGGTTGTGATTTTGTTTATCCAATAGATGGTAGCCTTGTCATTATGCAAGGTACTTCGTTGGTTATATTTTGTTACTTTAATGGATGGTAGCCTTGTCTTTATGAAAGGTAGTTCGTTGTTGAGATTTTGTTACTCTAATGGATGTTATCCTTGTCATTACTGAAAGTAGATCGTTGTATAGATTTTGTTACTCTAATGGATGGTAGCCTTGTCATTATGGAAGGTAGTTCATTGTTGATATTTTGTTACTCTAATTCATGGTATCCTTGTCATTACAGAAGGTACTTCATTGTTGAGATTCTATTTCTCCAATGGATGGTAGCCTTGTCATTATGGAAGGTAATTCGTTGTTGAGATCTTGTTTCTCCAATGGATGGTAGACTTGTCATTATGGAAGGTAGTTTGTTGTTGATATTTTGTTACTCCAATGGATGGTAGACTTGTCATTATTGAAGGTAGTTCGTTGTTGAGATTTTGTTACTCCAATGGATGGTAGACTTGTCATTATGGAAGGTAGTTCATTGTTGAGATTTTGTTACTCCAATGGATGGTAGCCTTGTCATTATAGAAGGTAGTTTGTTGTTGAGATTTTGTTACTCTAATGGATGGTAGCCTTGTCATTATGGAAGGTAGTTCATTGTTGACATTTTGTTACTCCAATGGATGGTAGCCTTGTCATTATGGAAGGTAGTTTGTTGTTGACATTTTGTTACTCCAATGGATGGTAGCCTTGTCATTATGGAAGGTAGTTTGTTGTTGATATTTTGTTACTCTAATGGATGGAATCCTTATCATTACGGAAGATAGTTTTTTGTTGAGATTTTGTTTCTCCAATGGATGGTATCCTTGTCATTATGGAAGGTAGTTCATTGTTGAGATTTTGTTACTCTAATTGATGGTATCCTTGTCATTACGGAAGGTAGTTCATTGTTGAAATTTTATTTCTCCAATGGATGGTAGCCTTGTCATTATGGAAGGTAATTCATTGTTGAAATTTTGTTTCTCCAATGGATGGTAGCCTTGTCATTATGGAAAATAGTTTGTTTTTGATATTTTGTTACTCCAATGGATGGTAGACTTGTCATTATGGAAGGTAGTTCGTTGTTGAGATTTTGTAACTCCAATGGATGGTAGCCTTGTCATTATAGAAGATAGTTTGTTGTTGAGATTTTGTTACTCTAATGGATGGTAGCCTTGTAATTATGGAAGGTAGTTTATTGTTTAGATTTTGTTACTCCAATGGATGATAGCCTTGTCATTATGGTGAATAGTTCGTTGTTGAGCTTTTGTTACTCCAATGGATGGTATCCTTGTTATTATGGAAGGTAGTTCATGGTTGCGATTTTGTTTATCCAATAGATGGTAGCCTTGTCATTATGCAAGGTACTTCGTTGGTTATATTTTGTTACTTTAATGGATGGTAGCCTTGTCTTTATGAAAGGTAGTTCGTTGTTGAGATTTTGTTACTCTAATGGATGTTATCATTGTCATTACTGAAAGTAGATCGTTGTATAGATTTTGTTACTCTAATGGATGGTAGCCTTGTCATTATGGAAGGTAGTTCATTGTTGAGATTTTATTACTCCAATGGATGGTAGACGTGTCATTATGGAAGGTAGTTTGTTGTTGAGATTTTGTGACTCCAATGGATGGTAGCCTTGTCATTATGGATGGTAGTTCGTTGTTGAGATTTTGTTACTATATTGGATTGTACCCTTTTCATTACCAAAAGTAGTTGGTTGTAGAGATTTTGTTACTCTAATGGATGGTAGCCTTGTCATTATGGAAGGTAGTTCATTATTGACATTTTGTTACTCCAATGGATGTAGCCTTGTCATTATGGAAGGTAGTTCGACATTGATAATATTTTACTCTAATGGATGGAATCCTTTTCATTACGGATGGTAGTTCTTTTTGAAGATTTTGTTTCTCCAATGGATGGTAGCCTTGTCATTATGGAAGGTAGTTCGTTGTTGGTATTTTGTTACTCCAATGGATGGTAGCCTTGTAATTATGGAAGTTAGTTTATTGTTGAGATTTTGTTACTCCAATGGATAGTAGACTTGTCATTATGGAAGGTAGTACGTTGTTGAGATTTTGTTACTCCAATGGTTGGTAGCCTTGTCATTATGGAAGGTAGTTTGTTGTTGAGATTTTATTACTCCAATGGATGGTAGACTTGTCATTATGGAAGATAGTTCATTGTTGAGATTTTGTTACTCCAATGGTTGGTAGCCTTGTCATTATAGAAGGTAGTTCGTTGTTGAGATTTTGTTACTCCAATGGATGGTAGCCTTGTAATTATGCAAGGTAGTTCGTTGGTTATATTTTGTTACTTTAATGGATGGTAGCCTTGTCTTTATGAAAGGTAGTTCGTTATTGAGATTTTGTTACTCTAATGGATGTTATCCTTGTCATTACTAAAAGTAGTTCGTTGTATAGATTTTGTTACTCTAATGGATGGTAGCCTTGTCATTATGGAAGTTAGTTTATTGTTTAGATTGTGTTACTCCAATGGATGGTAGCCTTGTCATTATGGATGGTAGTTCATTGTTGATATTTTGTTACTCTAATGGATGGAATCCTTTTCATTACGGAAGGTAGTTCTTTTATGAGATTTTGTTTCTCCAATGGATGGTAGCCTTGTCATTATGAAAGGTAGTTCATTGTTGAGATTTTGTTACTTAAATGGATGGTAGCCTTGTCATTATGGAAGGTAGTTCATTGTTGATATTTTGTTACTCTAATTCATGGTATCCTTGTCATTACAGAAGGTAGTTCATTGTTGAGATTCTATTTCTCTAATGGATGGTAGCCTTGTCATTATGGAAGGTAATTCGTTGTTGAGATCTTGTTTCTCCAATGGATGGTAGACTTGTCATTATGGAAGGTAGTTTGTTGTTGATATTTTGTTACTCCAATGGATGGTAGACTTGTCATTATTGAAGGTAGTTCGTTGTTGAGATTTTGTTACTCCAATGGATGGTAGACTTGTCATTATGGAAGGTAGTTCATTGTTGAGATTTTGTTACTCCAATGGATGGTAGCCTTGTCATTATAGAAGGTAGTTTGTTGTTGAGATTTTGTTACTCTAATGGATGGTAGCCTTGTCATTATGGAAGGTAGTTCATTGTTGACATTTTGTTACTCCAATGGATGGTAGCCTTGTCATTATGGAAGGTAGTTTGTTGTTGATATTTTGTTACTCTAATGGATGGAATCCTTATCATTACGGAAGATAGTTTTTTGTTGAGATTTTGTTTCTCCAATGGATGGTATCCTTGTCATTATGGAAGGTAGTTCATTGTTGAGATTTTGTTACTCTAATTGATGGTATCCTTGTCATTACGGAAGGTAGTTCATTGTTGAAATTTTATTTCTCCAATGGATGGTAGCCTTGTCATTATGGAAGGTAATTCATTGTTGAAATTTTGTTTCTCCCATGGATGGTAGCCTTGTCATTATGGAAAGTAGTTCGTTTTTGATATTTTGTTACTCCAATGGATGGTAGACTTGTCATTATGGAAGGTAGTTCGTTGTTGAGATTTTGTTACTCCAATTGATGGTAGACTTGTCATTATGGAAGGTAGTTCATTGTTGAGATTTTGTAACTCCAATGGATGGTAGCCTTGTCATTATAGAAGGTAGTTTGTTGTTGAGATTTTGTTACTCTAATGGATGGTAGCCTTGTTATTATGGAAGGTAGTTTATTGTTGAGATTTTGTTACTCCAATGGATGATAGCCTTGTCATTATGGTGAATAGTTCGTTGTTGAGCTTTTGTTACTCCAATGGATGGTATCCTTGTTATTATGGAAGGTAGTTCATGGTTGTGATTTTGTTTATCCAATAGATGGTAGCCTTGTCATTATGCAAGGTACTTCGTTGGTTATATTTTGTTACTTTAATGGATGGTAGCCTTGTCTTTATGAAAGGTAGTTCGTTGTTGAGATTTTGTTACTCTAATGGATGTTATCCTTGTCATTACTGAAAGTAGATCGTTGTATAGATTTTGTT
This sequence comes from Vicia faba, assembly GCA_948472305.1. Lineage (NCBI taxonomy): Eukaryota > Viridiplantae > Streptophyta > Magnoliopsida > Fabales > Fabaceae > Vicia > Vicia faba. Next base: position 563,170,325 of record OX451739.1, read on the forward strand.
ACTCTAATGGATGGTAGCCTTGTCATTATGGAAGGTAGTTCATTGTTGATATTTTGTTACTCTAATTCATGGTATCCTTGTCATTACAGAAGGTACTTCATTGTTGAGATTCTATTTCTCCAATGGATGGTAGCCTTGTCATTATGGAAGGTAATTCGTTGTTGAGATCTTGTTTCTCCAATGGATGGTAGACTTGTCATTATGGAAGGTAGTTTGTTGTTGATATTTTGTTACTCCAATGGATGGTAGACTTGTCATTATTGAAGGTAGTTCGTTGTTGAGATTTTGTTACTCCAATGGATGGTAGACTTGTCATTATGGAAGGTAGTTCATTGTTGAGATTTTGTTACTCCAATGGATGGTAGCCTTGTCATTATAGAAGGTAGTTTGTTGTTGAGATTTTGTTACTCTAATGGATGGTAGCCTTGTCATTATGGAAGGTAGTTCATTGTTGACATTTTGTTACTCCAATGGATGGTAGCCTTGTCATTATGGAAGGTAGTTTGTTGTTGACATTTTGTTACTCCAATGGATGGTAGCCTTGTCATTATGGAAGGTAGTTTGTTGTTGATATTTTGTTACTCTAATGGATGGAATCCTTATCATTACGGAAGATAGTTTTTTGTTGAGATTTTGTTTCTCCAATGGATGGTATCCTTGTCATTATGGAAGGTAGTTCATTGTTGAGATTTTGTTACTCTAATTGATGGTATCCTTGTCATTACGGAAGGTAGTTCATTGTTGAAATTTTATTTCTCCAATGGATGGTAGCCTTGTCATTATGGAAGGTAATTCATTGTTGAAATTTTGTTTCTCCAATGGATGGTAGCCTTGTCATTATGGAAAATAGTTTGTTTTTGATATTTTGTTACTCCAATGGATGGTTGACTTGTCATTATGGAAGGTAGTTCATTGTTGAGATTTTGTAACTCCAATGGATGGTAGCCTTGTCATTATAGAAGATAGTTTGTTGTTGAGATTTTGTTACTCTAATGGATGGTAGCCTTGTAATTATGGAAGGTAGTTTATTGTTGAGATTTTGTTACTCCAATGGATGATAGCCTTGTCATTATGGTGAATAGTTCGTTGTTGAGCTTTTGTTACTCCAATGGATGGTATCCTTGTTATTATGGAAGGTAGTTCATGGTTGCGATTTTGTTTATCCAATAGATGGTAGCCTTGTCATTATGCAAGGTACTTCGTTGGTTATATTTTGTTACTTTAATGGATGGTAGCCTTGTCTTTATGAAAGGTAGTTCGTTGTTGAGATTTTGTTACTCTAATGGATGTTATCGTTGTCATTACTGAAAGTAGATCGTTGTATAGATTTTGTTACTCTAATGGATGGTAGCCTTGTCATTATGGAAGGTAGTTCATTGTTGAGATTTTATTACTCCAATGGATGGTAGACGTGTCATTATGGAAGGTAGTTTGTTGTTGAGATTTTGTGACTCCAATGGATGGTAGCCTTGTCATTATGGATGGTAGTTCGTTGTTGAGATTTTGTTACTATATTGGATTGTACCCTTTTCATTACCAAAAGTAGTTGGTTGTAGAGATTTTGTTACTCTAATGGATGGTAGCCTTGTCATTATGGAAGGTAGTTCATTATTGACATTTTGTTACTCCAATGGATGTAGCCTTGTCATTATGGAAGGTAGTTCGACATTGATAATATTTTACTCTAATGGATGGAATCCTTTTCATTACGGATGGTAGTTCTTTTTGAAGATTTTGTTTCTCCAATGGATGGTAGCCTTGTCATTATGGAAGGTAGTTCGTTGTTGGTATTTTGTTACTCCAATGGATGGTAGCCTTGTAATTATGGAAGTTAGTTTATTGTTGAGATTTTGTTACTCCAATGGATAGTAGACTTGTCATTATGGAAGGTAGTACGTTGTTGAGATTTTGTTACTCCAATGGTTGGTAGCCTTGTCATTATGGAAGGTAGTTTGTTGTTGAGATTTTGTTACTCCAATGGATGGTAGACTTGTCATTATGGAAGATAGTTCATTGTTGAGATTTTGTTACTCCAATGGTTGGTAGCCTTGTCATTATAGAAGGTAGTTCGTTGTTGAGATTTTGTTACTCCAATGGATGGTAGCCTTGTAATTATGCAAGGTAGTTCGTTGGTTATATTTTGTTACTTTAATGGATGGTAGCCTTGTCTTTATGAAAGGTAGTTCGTTATTGAGATTTTGTTACTCTAATGGATGTTATCCTTGTCATTACTAAAAGTAGTTCGTTGTATAGATTTTGTTACTCTAATGGATGGTAGCCTTGTCATTATGGAAGTTAGTTCATTGTTTAGATTGTTTTACTCCAATGGATGGTAGCCTTGTCATTATGGATGGTAGTTCGTTGTTGAAATTTTGTTACTACATTTGATGGTACCCTTTTCATTACCGAAAGTAGTTTGTTGTTGAGATTTTGTTACTCTAATGGATGGTAGCCTTTTCATTATGGAAGGTAGTTCATTGTTGACATTTTGTTACTCCAATGGATGTAGCCTTGTCATTATGGAAGGTAGTTCGATATTGATAATATTTTACTCTAATGGATGGAATCCTTTTCATTACGGAAGGTAGTTCTTTTATGAGATTTTGTTTCTCCAATGGATGGTAGCCTTGTCATTATGGAAGGTAGTTCTTTGTTGAGATTTTGTTACTTAAATGGATGGTAGCCTTGTCATTATGGAAGGTAGTTCATTGTTGATATTTTGTTACTCTAATTGATGGTATCCTTGTCATTACGGAAGGTAGTTCATTGTTGAGATTCTATTTCTCCAATGGATGGTAGCCTTGTCATTATGGAAGGTAATTCGTTGTTGAGATCTTGTTTCTCCAATGGATGGTAGCCTTGTCATTACGGAAGGTAGTTTGTTGTTGATATTTTATTACTCTAATGGATGGTAGACTTGTCATTATTGAAGGTAGTTCGTTGTTGAGATTTTGTTACTCCAATGGATGGTAGACTTGTCATTATGGAAGGTAGTTCATTGTTGAGATTTTGTTACTCCAATGGATGGTAGCCTTGTCATTATAGAAGGTAGTTTGTTGTTGAGATTTTGTTACTCTAATGGATGGTAGCCTTGTCATTATGGAAGGTAGTTCATTGTTGACATTTTGTTACTCCAATGGATGGTAGCCTTGTCATTATGGAAGGTAGTTTGTTGTTGATATTTTGTTACTCTAATGGATGGAATCCTTATCATTACGGAAGATAGTTTTTTGTTGAGATTTTGTTTCTCCAATGGATGGTAGCCTTGTCATTATGGAAGGTAGTTCTTTGTTGAGATTTTGTTACTTAAATGGATGGTAGCCTTGTCATTATGGAAGGTAGTTCATTGTTGAGATTTTGTTTCTCCAATGGATGGTAGCCTTGTCATTATGGAAGGTAGTTCGTTGATGAGATTTTGTTTCTCCAATGGATGGTAGACTTGTCATTATGGAAGGTAGTTCATTGTTGAGATTTTGTTACTCTAATGGATGGTAGCCTTGTAATTATGGAAGTTAGTTTATTGTTGAGATTTTGTTACTCTAATGGATGGTAGCCTTGTCATTTTGGAGAATAGTTCATTGTTGAGATTTTGTTACTCCAATGGATGGTAGCCTTGTTATTATAGAAGGAAGTTCATTGTTGAGATTTTGTTACTCCAATAGATGGAAGCCTTGTCATTATGCAAGGTAGTTCGTTGTTGATATTTTGTTACTTTAATGGAAGGTAGCCTTGTCTTTATGAAAGGTAGTTCGTTGTTGAGATTTTATTACTATAATGGATGTTATCCTTGTCATTACAGAAAGTAGTTCATTGTTGAGATTTTGTTACTCTAATGGATGGTAGCCTTGTCATTATGGAAGGTAGTTCATTGTTGTCATTTTGTTACTCCAATGGATGGTAGCTTTGTCATGATGGAAGGTAGTTCGTTGGTGAGATTTTGTTACTATAATGGATGTTTTCCTTGTCATTACTGAAAGTAGTTCTTTGTTGGGATTTTGTTACTTAAATGGATGGTAGCCTTGTTATTATGGAAGGTAGTTCATTGTTTAGATTTTGTTACTCTAATTGATGGTATCCTTGTCATTACGGAAGGTAGTTCATTGTTGAGATTTTATTTCTCCAATGGATGGTAGCCTTGTCAGTATGGAAGGTAATTCATTGTTGAGATTTTGTTTCTCCAATGGATGGTAGCCTTGTTATTATGGAAGGTAGTTCGTTGTTGATATTTTGTTACTCTAATGGATGGTAGACTTGTCATTATGGAAGGTAGTTCGTTGTTGAGATTTTGTTACTCCAATGGATGGTAGACTTGTCATTATGGAAGGTAGTTCATTGTTAAGATTTTGTTTCTCCAATGGATGGTAGCCTTGTCATTATGGAAGGTAGTTTGTTAATGGGATTTTGTTACTCCAATGGATGGTAGACTTGTCATTATGGAAGGTAGTTCATTGTTGATATTTTGTTACTCCAATGGATGGTAGCCTTATCATTATAAAAGGTAGTTCGTTGTTAAGATTTTGTTACTCTAATGGATGGTAGCCTTGTCATTATGGATGGTAGTTCATTGTTGACATTTTGTTACTCCAATGGATGTAGCCTTGTTATTATGGAAGGTAGTTCGATATTGATAATATTTTACTCTAATGGATGGAATCCTTTTCATTACGGAAGGTAGTTCTTTTTAGAGATTTTCTTTCTCCAATGGATGGTAGCCTTGTCATTATGGAAGGTAGTTAGTTGTTGAGATTTTGTTACTCAAATGGATGGTAGCCTTGTCATTATAGAAGGTAGTTCGTTGTTGAGATTTTGTTACTCCAATGGATGGTAGCCTTGTAATTATGGAAGTTAGTTTATTGTTGAGATTTTGTTACTCCAATGGATGGTAGCCTTGTCATTATGGACAATAGTTCGTTGTTGAGCTTTTTTTACTCCAATGGATGGTAGCCTTGTTATTATGGATGGAAGTTTATTGTTGAGATTTTGTTACTCCAATAGAAGGCAGCCTTGTCATTATGCAAGGTAGTTCGTTGTTGATATTTTGTTACTTTAATGGATTGTAGCCTTGTCTTTATGAAAGGTAGTTCGTTGTTGATATTTTGTTACTCTAATGGATGGTAGACTTGTCATTATGGAAGGTAGTTCGTTGTTGAGATTTTGTTACTCCAATGGATGTTAGACTTGTCATTACGGAAGGTAGTTCATTGTTGAGATTTTGTTTCTCCAATGGATGGTAGCCTTGTCATTATGGAAGGTAGTTCATTTATGAGATTTTGTTACTCCAATGGATGGTAGACTTGTCATTATGGAAGGTAGTTCATTGTTGATATTTTGTTACTCCAATGGATGGTAGCATTGTCATTATAGAAGGTAGTTCGTTGTTGAGATTTTGTTACTCTAATGGATGGTAGCCTTGTCATTATGGAAGGTAGTTCATTGTTGACATTTTGTTACTCCAATGGATGTAGCCTTGTTATTATGGAAGGTAGTTCGATATTGATAATATTTTACTCTAATGGATGGAATCCTTTTCATTACGGAAGGTAGTTCTTTTTTGAGATTTTGTTTCTCCAATGGATGGTAGCCTTGTCATTATGGAAGGTAGTTAGTTGTTGAGATTTTGTTACTCAAATGGATGGTAGCCTTGTCATTATAGAAGGTATTTCGTTGTTGAGATTTTGTTACTCCAATGGATGGTAGCCTTGTAATTATGGAAGTTAGTTTATTGTTGAGATTTTGTTACTCCAATGGATGGTAGCCTTGTCATTATGGACAATAGTTCGTTGTTGAGCTTTTGTTACTCCAATGGATGGTAGCCTTGTTATTATGGATGGAAGTTCATTGTTGAGATTTTGTTACTCCAATAGATGAAAGCCTTGTCATTATGCAAGGTAGTTCGTTGTTGATATTTTGTTACTTTAATGGATGGTAGCCTTGTCTTTATGAAAGGTAGTTCGTTGTTGAGATTTTGTTACTATAATGGATGTTATCCTTGTCATTACTGAAAGTAGTTCATTGTTGAGATTTTGGTACTCTAATGGATGGTAGCCTTGTCATTATGGAAGGTAGTTCATTGTTGTCATTTTGTTACTCCAATGGATGGTAGCTTTGTCATTATGGAAGGTAGTTTGTTGTTGACATTTTGTTACTCTAATGGATGGAATCCTTGTCATTATGGAAGATAGTTTTTTGTTGAGATTTTGTTTCTCCAATGGATGGTAGCCTTGTCATTATGGAAGGTAGTTCTTTGTTGAGATTTTGTTACTTAAATGGATGGTAGCCTTGTCACTATGGAAGGTAGTTCATTGTTGAGATTTTGTTACTCTAATTCATGGTATCCTTGTCATTACAGAAGGTAGTTCATTGTTGAGATTTTATTTCTCCAATGGATGGTAGCCTTGTCATTAAGGAAGGTAATTCATTGTTGAAATTTTGTTTCTCCAATGGATGGTAGCCTTGTCATTATAGAAAGTAGTTCGTTGATGAGATTTTGTTACTCCAATGGATGGTAGACTTGTCATTATGGAAGGTAGTTCATTGTTGATAATTTGTTACTCCAATGCATGGTAGCCTTGTCATTATAGAAGGTAGTTCGTTGTTGAGATTTTGTTACTCTAATGGATGGTAGCCTTGTCATTATGGAAGGTAGTTCATTGTTGACATTTTGTTACTCCAATGGATGTAGCCTTGTTATTATGGAAGGTAGTTCGATATTGATAATATTTTACTCTAATGGATGGAATCCTCTCATTACGGAAGGTAGTTCTTTTTTGAGATTTTGTTTCTCCAATGGATGGTAGCCTTGTCATTATGGAAGGTAGTTAGTTGTTGAGATTTTGTTACTCAAATGGATGGTAGCCTTGTCATTATAGAAGGTAGTTCGTTGTTGAGATTTTGTTACTCCAATGGATGGTAGCCTTGTAATTATGGAAGTTAGTTTATTGTTGAGATTTTGTTACTCCAATGGATGGTAGCCTTGTCATTATGGACAATAGTTTGTTGTTGAGCTTTTGTTACTCCAATGGATGGTAGCCTTGTTATTATGGATGGAAGTTCATTGTTGAGATTTTGTTACTCCAATAGATGAAAGCCTTGTCATTATGCAAGGTAGTTCGTTGTTGATATTTTGTTACTTTAATGGATGGTTGCCTTGTCTTTATGAAAGGTAGTTCGTTGTTGAGATTTTGTTACTCCAATGGATGGTAGCCTTGTAATTATGCAAGGTAGTTCGTTGGTTATATTTTGTTACTTTAATGGATGGTAGCCTTGTCTTTATGAAAGGTAGTTCGTTATTGAGATTTTGTTACTCTAATGGATGTTATCCTTGTCATTACTAAAAGTAGTTCGTTGTATAGATTTTGTTACTCTAATGGATGGTAGCCTTGTCATTATGGAAGTTAGTTCATTGTTTAGATTGTGTTACTCCAATGGATGGTAGCCTTGTCATTATGGATGGTAGTTCATTGTTGAAATTTTGTTACTACATTTGATGGTACCCTTTTCATTACCGAAAGTAGTTTGTTGTTGAGATTTTGTTACTCTAATGGATGGTAGCCTTTTCATTATGGAAGGTAGTTCATTGTTGACATTTTGTTACTCCAATGGATGGTAGCTTTGTCATTATGGAAGGTAGTCTGTTGTTGACATTTTGTTACTCTAATGGATGGAATCCTTGTCATTATGGAAGATAGTTTTTTGTTGAGATTTTGTTTCTCCAATGGATGGTAGCCTTGTCATTATGGAAGGTAGTTCTTTGTTGAGATTTTGTTACTTAAATGGATGGTAGCCTTGTCATTATGGAAGGTAGTTCATTGTTGAGATTTTGTTACCTTAATTCATGGTATCCTTGTCATTACGGAAGGTAGTTCATTGTTGAGATTTTATTTCTCCAATGGATGGTAGCCTTGTCATTATGGAAGGTAATTCATTGTTGAAATTTTGTTTCTCCAATAGATGGTAGCCTTGTCATTATGGAAAGTAGTTCGTTTTTTATATTTTGTTACTCCAATGGATGGTAGACTTTTCATTATGGAAGGTAGTTCGTTGTTGAGATTTTGTTACTCCAATAGATGGTAGACTTGTCATTATGGAAGGTAGTTCATTGTTGAGATTTTGTTACTCCAATGGATGGTAGCCTTGTCATTATAGAAGGTAGTTTGTTGTTGAGATTTTGTTACTCTAATGGATGGTAGCCTTGTAAATATGGAAGGTAGTTTATTGTTGAGATTTTGTTATTCCAATGGATGATAGCCTTGTCATTATGGTGAATAGTTCGTTGTTGAGCTTTTGTTACTCCAATGGATGGTATCCTTGTTATTATGGAAGGTAGTTCATGGTTGAGATCTTGTTTATCCAATAGATGGTAGCCTTGTCATTATGCAAGGTACTTCGTTGATTATATTTTGTTACTTTAATGGATGGTAGCCTTGTCTTTATGAAAGCTAGTTCGTTGTTGAGATTTTGTTACTCTAATGGATGTTATCCTTGTCATTACTGAAAGTAGTTTGTTGTATAGATTTTGTTACTCTAATGGATGGTAGCCTTGTCATTATGGAAGGTAGTTCATTGTTGAGATTTTGTTACTCCAATGGATGGTAGACTTGTCATTATGGAAGGTAGTTTGTTGTTGAGATTTTGTTACTCCAATGGATGGTAGCCTTGTCATTATGGATGGTAGTTCGTTTTTGAGATTTTGTTACTATATTGGTTTGTACCCTTTTCATTACCAAAAGTAGTTTGTTGTAGAGATTTTGTTACTCTAATGGATTGTAGCCTTGTCATTATGGAAGGTAGTTCATTGTTGACATTTTGTTACTCCAATGGATGTAGCCTTGTCATTATGAAAGGTAGTTCGATATTGATAATATTTTACTCTAATGGATGGAATCCTTTTCATTACGGAAGGTAGTTCTTTTTGGAGATTTTGTTTCTCCAATGGATGGTAGCCTTGTCATTATGGAAGGTAGTTCGTTGTTGATATTTTGTTACTCCAATGGATGGGAGCCTTGTAATTATGGAAGTTAGTTTATTGTTGAGATTTTATTACTCCAATGGATAATAGACTTGTCATTATAGAAGGTAGTACGTTGTTGAGATTTTTTTACTCCAATGGTTGGTAGCCTTGTCATTATGGAAGGTAGTTTGTTGTTGAGATTTTGTTACTCCAATGGATGGTAGACTTGTCATTATGGAAGGTAGTTCATTGTTGAGATTTTGTTACTCCAATGGTTGGTAGCCTAGTCATTATAAAAGGTAGTTCGTTGTTTAGATTTTGTTACTCTAATGGATGGTAGCCTTGTAATTATGGAAGGTAGTTTATTGTTGAGATTTTGTTACTCCAATGGATGGTAGCCTTGTCATTATGGAAAATAGTTCGTTGTTGAGCTTTTGTTACTCCAATGGATGGTAGCCTTGTTATTATCGAAGATAGTTCATTGTTGAGATTTTGTTACTCCAATAGATGACAGCCTTGTCATTATGCAAGGTAGTTGGTTGTTGATATTTTGTTACTTTAATTGATGGTAGCCTTGTCTTTATGAAAGGTAGTTCGTTGTTGAGTTTTTGTTACTATAATGGATGTTATCCTTGTCATTACTGAAAGTAGTTCATTGTTGAGATTTTGTTACTCTAATGGATGGTAGCCTTGTCATTATGGAAGGTAGTTTGTTGTTGAGATTTTGTTACTCTAATGGATGGTAGCCTTGTCATTATGGAAGGTAGTTCATTGTTGACATTTTGTTACTCCAATGGATGTAGCCTTGTTATTATGGAAGGTAGTTCGATATTGATAATATTTTACTCTAATGGATGGAATCCTTTTCATTACGGAAGGTAGTTCTTTTTTGAGATTTTGTTTCTCCAATGGATGGTAGCCTTGTCATTATGGAAGGTAGTTAGTTGTTGAGATTTTGTTACTCAAATGGATGGTAGCCTTGTCATTATAGAAGGTAGTTCGTTGTTGAGATTTTGTTACTCCAATGGATGGTAGCCTTGTAATTATGGAAGTTAGTTTATTGTTGAGATTTTGTTACTCCAATGGATGGTAGCCTTGTCATTATGGACAATAGTTCGTTGTTGAGCTTTTGTTACTCCAATGGATGGTAGCCTTGTTATTATGGATGGAAGTTCATTGTTGAGATTTTGTTACTCCAATAGATGAAAGCCTTGTTATTATGCAAGGTAGTTCGTTGTTGATATTTTGTTACTCTAATGGATGGTAGCCTTGTCTTTATGAAAGGTAGTTCGTTGTTGAGATTTTGTTAATATAATGGATGTTATCCTTGTCATTACTGAAAGTAGTTCATTGTTGAGATTTTGTTACTCTATTGGATGGTAGCCTTGTCATTATGGAAGGTAGTTCATTGTTGTCATTTTGTTACTCCAATGGATGGTAGCTTTGTCATTATGGAAGGTAGTTTGTTGTTGACATTTTGTTACTCTAATGGATGGAATCCTTGTCATTACGGAAGATAGTTTTTTGTTGAGATTTTGTTTCTCCAATGGATGGTAGCCTTGTCATTATGGAAGGTAGTTCTTTCTTGAGATTTTGTTACTTAAATGGATGGTAGCCTTGTCATTATGGAAGGTAGTTCATTATTGAGATTTTGTTACTCTAATTGATGGTATCCTTGTCATTACGGAAGGTAGTTCATTGTTGAGATTTTATTTCTCCAATGGATGGTAGCCTTGTCATTATGGAAGGTAATTCATTGTTGAAATTTTGTTTCTCCAATGGATGGTAGCCTTGTCATTATGGAAAGTAGTTCGTTGTTGATATTTTGTTACTCCAATGGATGGTAGACTTGTCATTATGGAAGGTAGTTCGTTGTTGAGATTTTGTTACTCCAATGGATGGTAGACTTGTCATTATGGAAGGTAGTTCATTGTTGAGATTTTGTTACTCCAATGGATGGTAGCCTTGTCATTATAAAAGGTAGTTTGTCGTTGAGATTTTGTTACTCTAATGGATGGTAGCCTTGTAATTATGGAAGGTAGTTTATTGTTGAGACTTTGTTACTCCAATGGATGATAGCCTTGTCATTATGGTGAATAGTTCGTTGTTGAGCTTTTGTTACTCCAATGGATGGTATCCTTGTTATTATGGAAGGTAGTTCATGGTTGAGATCTTGTTTATCCAATAGATGGTAGCCTTGTCATTATGCAAGGTACTTTGTTGGTTATATTTTGTTACTTTAATGGATGGTAGCCTTGTCTTTATGAAAGGTAATTCGTTGTTGAGATTTTGTTACTCTAATGGATGTTATCCTTGTCATTACAAAAAGTAGTTCGTTGTAGAGATTTTGTTACTCTAATGGATGGTAGCCTTGTCATTATGGGAGGTAGTTCATTATTGACATTTTGTTACTCCAATGGATGTAGCCTTGTCATTATGGAAGGTAGTTCGATATTGATAATATTTTACTCTAATGGATGGAATCCTTTTCATTACGGATGGTAGTTCTTTTTGAAGATTTTGTTTCTCCAATGGATGGTAGCCTTGTCATTATGGAAGGTAGTTCGTTGTTGGTATTTTGTTACTCCAATGGATGGTAGCCTTGTAATTATGGAAGTTAGTTTATTGTTGAGATTTTGTTACTCCAATGGATAGTAGACTTGTCATTATGAAAGGTAGTACGTTGTTGAGATTTTGTTACTCCAATGGTTGGTAGCCTTGTCATTATGGAAGGTAGTTTGTTGTTGAGATTTTGTTACTCCAATGGATGGTAGACTTGTCATTATGGAAGATAGTTCATTGTTGAGATTTTGTTACTCCAATGGTTGGTAGCCTTGTCATTATAGAAGGTAGTTCGTTGTTGAGATTTTGTTACTCCAATGGATGGTAGCCTTGTAATTATGCAAGGTAGTTCGTTGGTTATATTTTGTTACTTTAATGGATGGTAGCCTTGTCTTTATGAAAGGTAGTTCGTTATTGAGATTTTGTTACTCTAATGGATGTTATCCTTGTCATTACTAAAAGTAGTTCGTTGTATAGATTTTGTTACTCTAATGGATGGTAGCCTTGTCATTATGGAAGTTAGTTCATTGTTTAGATTGTGTTACTCCAATGGATGGTAGCCTTGTCATTATGGATGGTAGTTCATTGTTGAAATTTTGTTACTACATTTGATGGTACCCTTTTCATTACCGAAAGTAGTTTTTTGTTGAGATTTTGTTACTCTAATGGATGGTAGCCTTTTCATTATGGAAGGTAGTTCATTGTTGACATTTTGTTACTCCAATGGATGTAGCCTTGTCATTATGGAAGGTAGTTCGATATTGCTAATATTTTACTCTAATGGATGGAATCCTTTTCATTACGGAAGGTAGTTCTTTTATGAGATTTTGTTTCTCCAATGGATGGTAGCCTTGTCATTATGGAAGGTAGTTCTTTGTTGAGATTTTGTTACTTAAATGGATGGTAGCCTTGTCATTATGGAAGGTAGTTCATTGTTGATATTTTGTTACTCTAATTGATGGTATCCTTGTCATTACGGAAGGTAGTTCATTGTTGAGATTCTATTTCTCCAATGGATGGTAGCCTTGTCATTATGGAAGGTAATTCGTTGTTGAGATCTTGTTTCTCCAATGGATGGTAGCCTTGTCATTATGGAAGGTAGTTTGTTGTTGATATTTTGTTACTCTAATGGATGGTAGACTTGTCATTATTGAAGGTAGTTCGTTGTTGAGATTTTGTTACTCCAATGGATGGTAGACTTGTCATTATGAAAGGTAGTTCATTGTTGAGATTTTGTTACTCCAATGGATGGTAGCCTTGTCATTATAGAAGGTAGTTTGTCGTTGAGATTTTGTTACTCTAATGGATGGTAGCCTTGTAATTATGGAAGGTAGTTTATTGTTGAGACTTTGTTACTCCAATGGATGATAGCCTTGTCATTATGGTGAATAGTTCGTTGTTGAGCTTTTGTTACTCCAATGGATGGTATCCTTGTTATTATGAAAGGTAGTTCATGGTTGAGATCTTGTTTATCCAATAGATGGTAGCCTTGTCATTATGCAAGGTACTTCGTTGGTTATATTTTGTTACTTTAATGGATGGTAGCCTTGTCTTTATGAAAGGTAGTTCGTTGTTGAGATTTTGTTATTCTAATGGATGTTATCCTTGTCATTACTAAAAGTAGTTCGTTGTAGAGATTTTGTTACTCTAATGGATGGTAGCCTTGTCATTATGGAAGGTAGTTCATTATTGACATTTTGTTACTCCAATGGATGTAGCCTTGTCATTATGGAAGGTAGTTCGATATTGATAATATTTTACTCTAATGGATCGAATCCTTTTCATTACGGATGGTAGTTCTTTTTGAAGATTTTGTTTCTCCAATGGATGGTAGCCTTGTCATTATGGAAGGTAGTTCGTTGTTGGTATTTTGTTACTCCAATGGATGGTAGCCTTGTAATTATGGAAGTTAGTTTATTGTTGAGATTTTGTTACTCCAATGGATAGTAGACTTGTCATTATGGAAGGTAGTACGTTGTTGAGATTTTGTTACTCCAATGGTTGGTAGCCTTGTCATTATGGAAGGTAGTTTGTTGTTGAGATTTTGTTACTCCAATGGATGGTTAACTTGTCATTATGGAAGATAGTTCATTGTTGAGATTTTGTTACTCCAATGGTTGGTAGCCTTGTCATTATAGAAGGTAGTTCGTTGTTGAGATTTTGTTACTCCAATGGATGGTAGCCTTGTAATTATGCAAGGTAGTTCGTTGGTTATATTTTGTTACTTTAATGGATGGTAGCCTTGTCTTTATGAAAGGTAGTTCGTTATTGAGATTTTGTTACTCTAATGGATGTTATCCTTGTCATTACTAAAAGTAGTTCGTTGTATAGATTTTGTTACTCTAATGGATGGTAGCCTTGTCATTATGGAAGTTAGTTCATTGTTTAGATTGTGTTACTCCAATGGATGGTAGCCTTGTCATTATGGATGGTAGTTCATTGTTGAAATTTTGTTACTACATTTGATGGTACCCTTTTCATTACCGAAAGTAGTTTGTTGTTGAGATTTTGTTACTCTAATGGATGGTAGCCTTTTCATTATGGAAGGTAGTTCATTGTTGACATTTTGTTACTCCAATGGATGTAGCCTTGTCATTATGGAAGGTAGTTCGATATTGCTAATATTTTACTCTAATGGATGGAATCCTTTTCATTACGGAAGGTAGTTCTTTTATGAGATTTTGTTTCTCCAATGGATGGTAGCCTTGTCATTATGGAAGGTAGTTCTTTGTTGAGATTTTGTTACTTAAATGGATGGTAGCCTTGTCATTATGGAAGGTAGTTCATTGTTGATATTTTGTTACTCTAATTGATGGTATCCTTGTCATTACGGAAGGTAGTTCATTGTTGAGATTCTATTTCTCCAATGGATGGTAGCCTTGTCATTATGGAAGGTAATTCGTTGTTGAGATCTTGTTTCTCCAATGGATGGTAGCCTTGTCATTATGGAAGGTAGTTTGTTGTTGATATTTTGTTACTCTAATGGATGGTAGACTTGTCATTATTGAAGGTAGTTCGTTGTTGAGATTTTGTTACTCCAATGGATGGTTGACTTGTCATTATTGAAGGTAGTTCATTGTTGAGATTTTGTTACTCCAATGGATGGTAGCCTTGTAATTATAGAAGGTAGTTTGTTGTTGAGATTTTGTTACTATAATGGATGGTAGCCTTGTCATTATGGAAGGTAGTTCATTGTTGACATTTTGTTACTCCAATGGATGGTAGCCTTGTCATTATGGAAGGTAGTTTGTTGTTGATATTTTGTTACTCTAATGGATGGAATCCTTATCATTACGGAAGATAGTTTTTTGTTTAGATTTTGTTTCTCCAATGGATGGTAGCCTTGTCATTATGGAAGGTAGTTCTTGGTTGAGATTTTGTTACTTAAATGGATGGTAGCGTTGTCATTATGGAAGGTAGTTCATTGTTGAGATTTTGTTTCTCCAATGGATGGTAGCCTTGTCATTATGGAAGGTAGTACGTTGATGAGATTTTGTTTCTCCAATGGATGGTAGACTTGTCATTATGGAAGGTAGTTCATTGTTGAGATTTTGTTACTCTAATGGATGGTAGCCTTGTAATTATGGAAGTTAGTTTATTGTTGAGATTTTGTGACTCCAATGGATGGTAGCCTTGTCATTTTGGAGAATAGTTCATTGTTGAGCTTTTGTTACTCCAATGGATGGTAGCCTTGTTATTATTGAAGGAAGTTCATTGTTGAGATTTTGTTACTCCAATAGATGGAAGCCTTGTCATTATGCAAGGTAGTTCGTTGTTGATATTTTGTTACTTTAATGGAAGGTAGCCTTGTCTTTATGAAAGGTAGTTCGTTGTTGAGATTTTATTACTATAATGGATGTTATCCTTGTCATTACAGAAAGTAGTTCATTGTTGAGATTTTGTTACTCTAATGGATGGTAGCCTTGTCATTATGGAAGGTAGTTCATTGTTGTCATTTTGTTACTCCAATGGATTGTAGCCTTGTCTTTATGAAAGGTAGTTCGTTGTTGATATTTTGTTACTCTAATGGATGGTAGACTTGTCATTATGGAAGGTAGTTCGTTGTTGAGATTTTGTTACTCCAATGGATG
Organism: Vicia faba; assembly: GCA_948472305.1. NCBI lineage: Eukaryota > Viridiplantae > Streptophyta > Magnoliopsida > Fabales > Fabaceae > Vicia > Vicia faba. The sequence continues at coordinate 563,185,928 of OX451739.1, forward strand.
TTAGACTTGTCATTATGGAAGGTAGTTCATTGTTGAGATTTTGTTTCTCCAATGGATGGTAGCCTTGTCATTATGGAAGGTAGTTCATTTATGAGATTTTGTTAGTCCAATGGATGGTAGACTTGTCATTATGGAAGGTAGTTCATTGTTGATATTTTGTTACTCCAATGGATGGTAGCCTTGTCATTATAGAAGGTAGTTCGTTGTTGAGATTTTGTTACTCTAATGGATGGTAGCCTTGTCATTATGGAAGGTAGTTTATTGTTGACATTTTGTTACACCAATGGATGTAGCCTTGTTATTATGGAAGGTAGTTCGATATTGATAATATTTTACTCTAATGGATGGAATCCTTTTCATTACGGAAGGTAGTTCTTTTTTGAGATTTTGTTTCTCCAATGGATGGTAGCCTTGTCATTATGGAAGGTAGTTAGTTGTTGAGATTTTGTTACTCAAATGGATGGTAGCCTTGTCATTATAGAAGGTATTTCGTTGTTGAGATTTTGTTACTCTAATGGATGGTAGCCTTGTAATTATGGAAGTTAGTTTATTGTTGAGATTTTGTTACTCCAATGGATGGTAGCCTTGTCATTATGGACAATAGTTCGTTGTTGAGCTTTTGTTACTCCAATGGATGGTAGCCTTGTTATTATGGATGGAAGTTCATTGTTGAGATTTTGTTACTCCAATAGATGAAAGCCTTGTCATTATGCAAGGTAGTTCGTTGTTGATATTTTGTTACTTTAATGGATGGTAGCCTTGTCTTTATGAAAGGTAGTTCGTTGTTGAGATTTTGTTACTATAATGGATGTTATCCTTGTCATTACTGAAAGTAGTTCATTGTTGAGATTTTGTTACTCTAATGGATGGTAGCCTTGTCATTATGGAAGGTAGTTCATTGTTGTCATTTTGTTACTCCAATGGATGGTAGCTTTGTCATTATGGAAGGTAGTTTGTTGTTGACATTTTGTTACTCTAATGGATGGAATCCTTGTCATTATGGAAGATAGTTTTTTGTTGAGATTTTGTTTCTCCAATGGATGGTAGCCTTGTCATTATGGAAGGTAGTTCTTTGTTGAGATTTTGTTACTTAAATGGATGGTAGCCTTGTCATTATGGAAGGTAGTTCATTGTTGAGATTTTGTTACTCTAATTCATGGTATCCTTGTCATTACGGAAGGTAGTTCATTGTTGAGATTTTATTTCTCCAATGGATGGTAGCCTTGTCATTAAGGAAGGTAATTCATTGTTGAAATTTTGTTTCTCCAATGGATGGTAGCCTTGTCATTATGGAAAGTAGTTCGTTGATGAGATTTTGTTACTCCAATGGATGGTAGACTTGTCATTATGGAAGGTAGTTCATTGTTGATAATTTGTTACTCCAATGCATGGTAGCCTTGTCATTATAGAAGGTAGTTCGTTGTTGAGATTTTGTTACTCTAATGGATGGTAGCCTTGTCATTATGGAAGGTAGTTCATTGTTGACATTTTGTTACTCCAATGGATGTAGCCTTGTTATTATGGAAGGTAATTCGATATTGATAATATTTTACTCTAATGGATGGAATCCTCTCATTACGGAAGGTAGTTCTTTTTTGAGATTTTGTTTCTCCAATGGATGGTAGCCTTGTCATTATGGAAGGTAGTTAGTTGTTGAGATTTTGTTACTCAAATGGATGGTAGCCTTGTCATTATAGAAGGTAGTTCGTTGTTGAGATTTTGTTACTCCAATGGATGGTAGCCTTGTAATTATGGAAGTTAGTTTATTGTTGAGATTTTGTTACTCCAATGGATGGTAGCCTTGTCATTATGGACAATAGTTCGTTGTTGAGCTTTTGTTACTCCAATGGATGGTAGCCTTGTTATTATGGATGGAAGTTCATTGTTGAGATTTTGTTACTCCAATAGATGAAAGCCTTGTCATTATGCAAGGTAGTTCGTTGTTGATATTTTGTTACTTTAATGGATGGTTGCCTTGTCTTTATGAAAGGTAGTTCGTTGTTGAGATTTTGTTACTATAATGGATGTTATCCTTGTCATTACTGAAAGTAGTTCATTGTTGAGATTTTGTTACTCTAATGGATGGTAGCCTTGTCATTATGGAAGGTAGTTCATTGTTGTCATTTTGTTACTCCAATGGATGGTAGCTTTGTCATTATGGAAGGTAGTTTGTTGTTGACATTTTGTTACTCTAATGGATGGAATCCTTGTCATTATGGAAGATAGTTTTTTGTTGAGATTTTGTTTCTCCAATGGATGGTAGCCTTGTCATTATGGAAGGTAGTTCTTTGTTGAGATTTTGTTACTTAAATGGATGGTAGCCTTGTCATTATGGAAGGTAGTTCATTGTTGAGATTTTGTTACTCTAATTCATGGTATCCTTGTCATTACGGAAGGTAGTTCATTGTTGAGATTTTATTTCTCCAATGGATGGTAGCCTTGTCATTAAGGAAGGTAATTCATTGTTGAAATTTTGTTTCTCCAATGGATGGTAGCCTTGTCATTATGGAAAGTAGTTCGTTGATGAGATTTTGTTACTCCAATGGATGGTAGACTTGTCATTATGGAAGGTAGTTCATTGTTGATAATTTGTTACTCCAATGCATGGTAGCCTTGTCATTATAGAAGGTAGTTCGTTGTTGAGATTTTGTTACTCTAATGGATGGTAGACTTGTCATTATGGAAGGTAGTTCATTGTTGACATTTTGTTACTCCAATGGATGTAGCCTTGTTATTATGGAAGGTAGTTCGATATTGATAATATTTTACTCTAATGGATGGAATCCTCTCATTACGGAAGGTAGTTCTTTTTTGAGATTTTGTTTCTCCAATGGATGGTAGCCTTGTCATTATGGAAGGTAGTTAGTTGTTGAGATTTTGTTACTCAAATGGATGGTAGCCTTGTCATTATAGAAGGTAGTTCGTTGTTGAGATTTTGTTACTCCAATGGATGGTAGCCTTGTAATTATGGAAGTTAGTTTATTGTTGAGATTTTGTTACTCCAATGGATGGTAGCCTTGTCATTATGGACAATAGTTCGTTGTTGAGCTTTTGTTACTCCAATGGATGGTAGCCTTGTTATTATGGAAGGAAGTTCATTGTTGAGATTTTGTTACTCCAATAGATGAAAGCCTTGTCATTATGCAAGGTAGTTCGTTGTTGATATTTTGTTACTTTAATGGATGGTTGCCTTGTCTTTATGAAAGGTAGTTCGTTGTTGAGATTTTGTTACTATAATGGATGTTATCCTTGTCATTACTGAAAGTAGTTCATTGTTGAGATTTTGTTACTCTAATGGATGGTAGCCTTGTCATTATGGAAGGTAGTTCATTGTTGTCATTTTGTTACTCCAATGGATGGTAGCTTTGTCATTATGGAAGGTAGTTTGTTGTTGACATTTTGTTACTCTAATGGATGGAATCCTTGTCATTATGGAAGATAGTTTTTTGTTGAGATTTTGTTTCTCCAATGGATGGTAGCCTTGTCATTATGGAAGGTAGTTCTTTGTTGAGATTTTGTTACTTAAATGGATGGTAGCCTTGTCATTATGGAAGGTAGTTCATTGTTGAGATTTTGTTACTCTAATTCATGGTATCCTTGTCATTACGGAAGGTAGTTCATTGTTGAGATTTTATTTCTCCAATGGATGGTAGCCTTGTCATTAAGGAAGGTAATTCATTGTTGAAATTTTGTTTCTCCAATGGATGGTAGCCTTGTCATTATGGAAAGTAGTTCGTTGATGAGATTTTGTTACTCCAATGGATGATAGACTTGTCATTATGGAAGGTAGTTCATTGTTGATAATTTGTTACTCCAATGCATGGTAGCCTTGTCATTATAGAAGGTAGTTCGTTGTTGAGATTTTGTTACTCTAATGGATGGTAGCCTTGTCATTATGGAAGGTAGTTCATTGTTGACATTTTGTTACTCCAATGGATGTAGCCTTGTTATTATGGAAGGTAGTTCGATATTGATAATATTTTACTCTAATGGATGGAATCCTCTCATTACGGAAGGTAGTTCTTTTTTGAGATTTTGTTTCTCCAATGGATGGTAGCCTTGTCATTATGGAAGGTAGTTAGTTGTTGAGATTTTGTTACTCAAATGGATGGTAGCCTTGTCATTATAGAAGGTAGTTCGTTGTTGAGATTTTGTTACTCCAATGGATGGTAGCCTTGTAATTATGGAAGTTAGTTTATTGTTGAGATTTTGTTACTCCAATGGATGGTAGCCTTGTCATTATGGACAATAGTTCGTTGTTGAGCTTTTGTTACTCCAATGGATGGTAGCCTTGTTATTATGGATGGAAGTTCATTGTTGAGATTTTGTTACTCCAATAGATGAAAGCCTTGTCATTATGCAAGGTAGTTCGTTGTTGATATTTTGTTACTTTAATGGATGGTTGCCTTGTCTTTATGAAAGGTAGTTCGTTGTTGAGATTTTGTTACTATAATGGATGTTATCCTTGTCATTACTGAAAGTAGTTCATTGTTGAGATTTTGTTACTCTAATGGATGGTAGCCTTGTCATTATGGAAGGTAGTTCATTGTTGTCATTTTGTTACTCCAATGGATGGTAGCTTTGTCATTATGGAAGGTAGTTTGTTGTTGACATTTTGTTACTCTAATGGATGGAATCCTTGTCATTATGGAAGATAGTTTTTTGTTGAGATTTTGTTTCTCCAATGGATGGTAGCCTTGTCATTATGGAAGGTAGTTCTTTGTTGAGATTTTGTTACTTAAATGGATGGTAGCCTTGTCATTATGGAAGGTAGTTCATTGTTGAGATTTTGTTACTCTAATTCATGGTATCCTTGTCATTACGGAAGGTAGTTCATTGTTGAGATTTTATTTCTCCAATGGATGGTAGCCTTGTCATTAAGGAAGGTAATTCATTGTTGAAATTTTGTTTCTCCAATGGATGGTAGCCTTGTCATTATGGAAAGTAGTTCGTTGATGAGATTTTGTTACTCCAATGGATGGTAGACTTGTCATTATGGAAGGTAGTTCATTGTTGATAATTTGTTACTCCAATGCATGGTAGCCTTGTCATTATAGAAGGTAGTTCGTTGTTGAGATTTTGTTACTCTAATGGATGGTAGCCTTGTCATTATGGAAGGTAGTTCATTGTTGACATTTTGTTACTCCAATGGATGTAGCCTTGTTATTATGGAAGGTAATTCGATATTGATAATATTTTACTCTAATGGATGGAATCCTCTCATTACGGAAGGTAGTTCTTTTTTGAGATTTTGTTTCTCCAATGGATGGTAGCCTTGTCATTATGGAAGGTAGTTAGTTGTTGAGATTTTGTTACTCAAATGGATGGTAGCCTTGTCATTATAGAAGGTAGTTCGTTGTTGAGATTTTGTTACTCCAATGGATGGTAGCCTTGTAATTATGGAAGTTAGTTTATTGTTGAGATTTTGTTACTCCAATGGATGGTAGCCTTGTCATTATGGACAATAGTTCGTTGTTGAGCTTTTGTTACTCCAATGGATGGTAGCCTTGTTATTATGGATGGAAGTTCATTGTTGAGATTTTGTTACTCCAATAGATGAAAGCCTTGTCATTATGCAAGGTAGTTCGTTGTTGATATTTTGTTACTTTAATGGATGGTTGCCTTGTCTTTATGAAAGGTAGTTCGTTGTTGAGATTTTGTTACTATAATGGATGTTATCCTTGTCATTACTGAAAGTAGTTCATTGTTGAGATTTTGTTACTCTAATGGATGGTAGCCTTGTCATTATGGAAGGTAGTTCATTGTTGTCATTTTGTTACTCCAATGGATGGTAGCTTTGTCATTATGGAAGGTAGTTTGTTGTTGACATTTTGTTACTCTAATGGATGGAATCCTTGTCATTATGGAAGATAGTTTTTTGTTGAGATTTTGTTTCTCCAATGGATGGTAGCCTTGTCATTATGGAAGGTAGTTCTTTGTTGAGATTTTGTTACTTAAATGGATGGTAGCCTTGTCATTATGGAAGGTAGTTCATTGTTGAGATTTTGTTACTCTAATTCATGGTATCCTTGTCATTACGGAAGGTAGTTCATTGTTGAGATTTTATTTCTCCAATGGATGGTAGCCTTGTCATTAAGGAAGGTAATTCATTGTTGAAATTTTGTTTCTCCAATGGATGGTAGCCTTGTCATTATGGAAAGTAGTTCGTTGATGAGATTTTGTTACTCCAATGGATGGTAGACTTGTCATTATGGAAGGTAGTTCATTGTTGATAATTTGTTACTCCAATGCATGGTAGCCTTGTCATTATAGAAGGTAGTTCGTTGTTGAGATTTTGTTACTCTAATGGATGGTAGCCTTGTCATTATGGAAGGTAGTTCATTGTTGACATTTTGTTACTCCAATGGATGTAGCCTTGTTATTATGGAAGGTAGTTCGATATTGATAATATTTTACTCTAATGGATGGAATCCTCTCATTACGGAAGGTAGTTCTTTTTTGAGATTTTGTTTCTCCAATGGATGGTAGCCTTGTCATTATGGAAGGTAGTTAGTTGTTGAGATTTTGTTACTCAAATGGATGGTAGCCTTGTCATTATAGAAGGTAGTTCGTTGTTGAGATTTTGTTACTCCAATGGATGGTAGCCTTGTAATTATGGAAGTTAGTTTATTGTTGAGATTTTGTTACTCCAATGGATGGTAGCCTTGTCATTATGGACAATAGTTCGTTGTTGAGCTTTTGTTACTCCAATGGATGGTAGCCTTGTTATTATGGATGGAAGTTCATTGTTGAGATTTTGTTACTCCAATAGATGAAAGCCTTGTCATTATGCAAGGTAGTTCGTTGTTGATATTTTGTTACTTTAATGGATGGTTGCCTTGTCTTTATGAAAGGTAGTTCGTTGTTGAGATTTTGTTACTATAATGGATGTTATCCTTGTCATTACTGAAAGTAGTTCATTGTTGAGATTTTGTTACTCTAATGGATGGTAGCCTTGTCATTATGGAAGGTAGTTCATTGTTGTCATTTTGTTACTCCAATGGATGGTAGCTTTGTCATTATGGAAGGTAGTTTGTTGTTGACATTTTGTTACTCTAATGGATGGAATCCTTGTCATTATGGAAGATAGTTTTTTGTTGAGATTTTGTTTCTCCAATGGATGGTAGCCTTGTCATTATGGAAGGTAGTTCTTTGTTGAGATTTTGTTACTTAAATGGATGGTAGCCTTGTCATTATGGAAGGTAGTTCATTGTTGAGATTTTGTTACTCTAATTCATGGTATCCTTGTCATTACGGAAGGTAGTTCATTGTTGAGATTTTATTTCTCCAATGGATGGTAGCCTTGTCATTAAGGAAGGTAATTCATTGTTGAAATTTTGTTTCTCCAATGGATGGTAGCCTTGTCATTATGGAAAGTAGTTCGTTGATGAGATTTTGTTACTCCAATGGATGGTAGACTTGTCATTATGGAAGGTAGTTCATTGTTGATAATTTGTTACTCCAATGCATGGTAGCCTTGTCATTATAGAAGGTAGTTCGTTGTTGAGATTTTGTTACTCTAATGGATGGTAGCCTTGTCATTATGGAAGGTAGTTCATTGTTGACATTTTGTTACTCCAATGGATGTAGCCTTGTTATTATGGAAGGTAGTTCGATATTGATAATATTTTACTCTAATGGATGGAATCCTCTCATTACGGAAGGTAGTTCTTTTTTGAGATTTTGTTTCTCCAATGGATGGTAGCCTTGTCATTATGGAAGGTAGTTAGTTGTTGAGATTTTGTTACTCAAATGGATGGTAGCCTTGTCATTATAGAAGGTAGTTCGTTGTTGAGATTTTGTTACTCCAATGGATGGTAGCCTTGTAATTATGGAAGTTAGTTTATTGTTGAGATTTTGTTACTCCAATGGATGGTAGCCTTGTCATTATGGACAATAGTTCGTTGTTGAGCTTTTGTTACTCCAATGGATGGTAGCCTTGTTATTATGGATGGAAGTTCATTGTTGAGATTTTGTTACTCCAATAGATGAAAGCCTTGTCATTATGCAAGGTAGTTCGTTGTTGATATTTTGTTACTTTAATGGATGGTTGCCTTGTCTTTATGAAAGGTAGTTCGTTGTTGAGATTTTGTTACTATAATGGATGTTATCCTTGTCATTACTGAAAGTAGTTCATTGTTGAGATTTTGTTACTCTAATGGATGGTAGCCTTGTCATTATGGAAGGTAGTTCATTGTTGTCATTTTGTTACTCCAATGGATGGTAGCTTTGTCATTATGGAAGGTAGTTTGTTGTTGACATTTTGTTACTCTAATGGATGGAATCCTTGTCATTATGGAAGATAGTTTTTTGTTGAGATTTTGTTTCTCCAATGGATGGTAGCCTTGTCATTATGGAAGGTAGTTCTTTGTTGAGATTTTGTTACTTAAATGGATGGTAGCCTTGTCATTATGGAAGGTAGTTCATTGTTGAGATTTTGTTACTCTAATTCATGGTATCCTTGTCATTACGGAAGGTAGTTCATTGTTGAGATTTTATTTCTCCAATGGATGGTAGCCTTGTCATTAAGGAAGGTAATTCATTGTTGAAATTTTGTTTCTCCAATGGATGGTAGCCTTGTCATTATGGAAAGTAGTTCGTTGATGAGATTTTGTTACTCCAATGGATGGTAGACTTGTCATTATGGAAGGTAGTTCATTGTTGATAATTTGTTACTCCAATGCATGGTAGCCTTGTCATTATAGAAGGTAGTTCGTTGTTGAGATTTTGTTACTCTAATGGATGGTAGCCTTGTCATTATGGAAGGTAGTTCATTGTTGACATTTTGTTACTCCAATGGATGTAGCCTTGTTATTATGGAAGGTAGTTCGATATTGATAATATTTTACTCTAATGGATGGAATCCTCTCATTACGGAAGGTAGTTCTTTTTTGAGATTTTGTTTCTCCAATGGATGGTAGCCTTGTCATTATGGAAGGTAGTTAGTTGTTGAGATTTTGTTACTCAAATGGATGGTAGCCTTGTCATTATAGAAGGTAGTTCGTTGTTGAGATTTTGTTACTCCAATGGATGGTAGCCTTGTAATTATGGAAGTTAGTTTATTGTTGAGATTTTGTTACTCCAATGGATGGTAGCCTTGTCATTATGGACAATAGTTCGTTGTTGAGCTTTTGTTACTCCAATGGATGGTAGCCTTGTTATTATGGATGGAAGTTCATTGTTGAGATTTTGTTACTCCAATAGATGAAAGCCTTGTCATTATGCAAGGTAGTTCGTTGTTGATATTTTGTTACTTTAATGGATGGTTGCCTTGTCTTTATGAAAGGTAGTTCGTTGTTGAGATTTTGTTACTATAATGGATGTTATCCTTGTCATTACTGAAAGTAGTTCATTGTTGAGATTTTGTTACTCTAATGGATGGTAGCCTTGTCATTATGGAAGGTAGTTCATTGTTGTCATTTTGTTACTCCAATGGATGGTAGCTTTGTCATTATGGAAGGTAGTTTGTTGTTGACATTTTGTTACTCTAATGGATGGAATCCTTGTCATTATGGAAGATAGTTTTTTGTTGAGATTTTGTTTCTCCAATGGATGGTAGCCTTGTCATTATGGAAGGTAGTTCTTTGTTGAGATTTTGTTACTTAAATGGATGGTAGCCTTGTCATTATGGAAGGTAGTTCATTGTTGAGATTTTGTTACTCTAATTCATAGTATCCTTGTCATTACGGAAGGTAGTTCATTGTTGAGATTTTATTTCTCCAATGGATGGTAGCCTTGTCATTATGGAAGGTAATTCATTGTTGAAATTTTGTTTCTCCAATAGATGGTAGCCTTGTCATTATGGAAAGTAGTTCGTTTTTTATATTTTGTTACTCCAATGGATGGTAGACTTTTCATTATGGAAGGTAGTTCGTGGTTGAGATTTTGTTACTCCAATGGATGGTAGACTTGTCATTATGGAAGGTAGTTCATTGTTGAGATTTTGTTACTCCAATGGATGGTAGCCTTGTCATTATAGAAGGTAGTTTGTTGTTGAGATTTTGTTACTCTAATGGATGGTAGCCTTGTAATTATGGAAGGTAGTTTATTGTTGAGATTTTGTTATTCCAATGGATGATAGCCTTGTCATTATGGTGAATAGTTCGTTGTTGAGCTTTTGTTACTCCAATGGATGGTATCCTTGTTATTATGGAAGGTAGTTCATGGTTGAGATCTTGTTTATCCAATAGATGGTAGCCTTGTCATTATGCAAGGTACTTCGTTGGTTATATTTTGTTACTTTAATGGATGGTAGCCTTGTCTTTATGAAAGGTAGTTCGTTGTTGAGATTTTGTTACTCTAATGGATGTTATCCTTGTCATTACTGAAAGTAGTTCGTTGTATAGATTTTGTTACTCTAATGGATGGTAGCCTTGTCATTACGGAAGGTAGTTCATTGTTGAGATTTTGTTACTCCAATGGATGGTAGACTTGTCATTATGGAAGGTAGTTTGTTGTTGAGATTTTGTTACTCCAATGGATGGTAGCCTTGTCATTATGGATGGTAGTTCGTTGTTGAGATTTTGTTACTATATTGATTTGTACCCTTTTCATTACCAAAAGTAGTTTGTTGTAGAGATTTTGTTACTCTAATGGATTGTAGCCTTGTCATTATGGAAGGTAGTTCATTGTTGAAATTTTGTTACTCCAATGGATGTAGCCTTGTCATTATGGAAGGTAGTTCGATATTGATAATATTTTACTCTAATGGATGGAATCCTTTTCATTACGGAAGGTAGTTCTTTTTGGAGATTTTGCTTCTCCAATGGATGGTAGCCTTGTCATTATAGAAGGTAGTTCGTTGTTGATATTTTGTTACTCCAATGGATGGTAGCCTTGTAATTATGGAAGTTAGTTTATTGTTGAGATTTTGTTACTCCAATGGATAGTAGACTTGTCATTATGGAAGGTAGTACGTTGTTGAGATTTTTTTACTCCAATGGTTGGTAGCCTTGTCATTATGGAAGGTAGTTTGTTGTTGAGATTTTGTTACTCCAATGGATGGTAGACTTGTCATTATGGAAGGTAGTTCATTGTTGAGATTTTGTTACTCCAATGGTTGGTAGCCTTGTCATTATAAAAGGTAGTTCGTTGTTTAGATTTTGTTACTCTAATGGATGGTAGCCTTGTAATTATGGAAGGTAGTTTATTGTTGAGATTTTGTTACTCCAATGGATGGTAGCCTTGTCATTATGGACAATAGTTCGTTGTTGAGCTTTTGTTACTCCAATGGATGGTAGCCTTGTTATTATCGAAGGTAGTTCATTGTTGAGATTTTGTTACTCCAATAGATGACAGCCTTGTCATTATGCAAGGTAGTTCGTTGTTGATATTTTGTTACTTTAATTGATGGTAGCCTTGTCTTTATGAAAGGTAGTTCGTTGTTGAGTTTTTGTTACTATAATGGATGTTATCCTTGTCATTACTGAAAGTAGTTCATTGTTGAGATTTTGTTACTCTAATGGATGGTAGCCTTGTCATTATGGAAGGTAGTTCGTTGTTGAGATTTTGTTACTCTAATGGATGGTAGCCTTGTCATTATGGAAGGTAGTTCATTGTTGACATTTTGTTACTCCAATGGATGTAGCCTTGTTATTATGGAAGGTAGTTCGATATTGATAATATTTTACTCTAATGGATGGAATCCTTTTCATTACGGAAGGTAGTTCTTTTTTGAGATTTTGTTTCTCCAATGGATGGTAGCCTTGTCATTATGGAAGGTAGTTAGTTGTTGAGATTTTGTTACTCAAATGGATGGTAGCCTTGTCATTATAGAAGGTAGTTTGTTGTTGAGATTTTGTTACTCCAATGGATGGTAGCCTTGTAATTATGGAAGTTAGTTTATTGTTGAGATTTTGTTACTCCAATGGATGGTAGCCTTGTCATTATGGACAATAGTTCGTTGTTGAGCTTTTGTTACTCCAATGGATGGTAGCCTTGTTATTATGGATGGAAGTTCATTGTTGAGATTTTGTTACTCCAATAGATGAAAGCCTTGTCATTATGCAAGGTAGTTCGTTGTTGATATTTTGTTACTCTAATGGATGGTAGCCTTGTCTTTATGAAAGGTAGTTCGTTGTTGAGATTTTGTTAATATAATGGATGTTATCCTTGTCATTACTGAAAGTAGTTCATTGTTGAGATTTTGTTACTCTAATGGATGGTAGCCTTGTCATTATGGAAGGTAGTTCATTGTTGTCATTTTGTTACTCCAATGGATGGTAGCTTTGTCATTATGGAAGGTAGTTTGTTGTTGACATTTTGTTACTCTAATGGATGGAATCCTTGTCATTATGGGAGATAGTTTTTTGTTGAGATTTTGTTTCTCCAATGGATGGTAGCCTTGTCATTATGGAAGGTAGTTCATTGTGGAGATTTTGTTACTCTAATTCATGGTATCCTTGTCATTACGGAAGGTAGTTCATTGTTGAGATTTTATTTCTCCAATGGATGGTAGCCTTGTCATTATGGAAGGTAGTTCGTTTTTGATATTTTGTTACTCCAATGGACGGTAGACTTTTCATTATGGAAGGTTGTTCGTTGTTGAGATTTTGTTACTCCAATGGATGGTAGACTTGTCATTATGGAAGGTAGTTCATTGTGGAGATTTTGTTACTCCAATGGATGGTAGCCTTGTCATTATAGAAGGTAGTTTGTTGTTGAGATTTTGTTACTCTAATGGATGGTAGCCTTGTAATTATGGAAGGTAGTTTATTGTTGAGACTTTGTTACTCCAATGGATGATAGCTATGTCATTATGGTGAATAGTTCGTTGTTGTGCTTTTGTTACTCCAATGGATGGTATCCTTGTTATTATGGAAGGTAGTTCATGGTTGAGATCTTGTTTATCCAATAGATGGTAGCCTTGTCATTATGCAAGGTACTTCGTTGGTTATATTTTGTTACTTTAATGGATGGTAGCCTTGTCTTTATGAAAGGTAGTTCGTTGTTGAGATTTTGTTACTCTAATGGATGTTATCCTTGTCATTACTGAAAGTAGTTCGTTGTATAGATTTTGTTACTCTAATGGATGGTAGCCTTGTCATTATGGAAGGTAGTTCATTGTTGAGATTTTGTTACTCCAATGGATGGTAGACTTGTCATTATGGAAGGTAGTTTGTTGTTGAGATTTTGTTACTCCAATGGATGGTAGCCTTGTCATTATGGATGGTAGTTCGTTGTTGAGATTTTGTTACTATATTGGATTGTACCCTTTTCATTACCAAAAGTAGTTTGTTGTAGAGATTTTGTTACTCTAATGGATGGTAGCCTTGTCATTATGGAAGGTAGTTCATTGTTGACATTTTGTTACTCCAATGGATGTAGCCTTGTCATTATGGAAGGTAGTTCGATATTGATAATATTTTACTCTAATGGATGGAATCCTTTTCATTACGGAAGGTAGTTCTTTTTGGAGATTTTGTTTCTCCAATGGATGGTAGCCTTGTCATTATGGAAGGTAGTTCGTTGTTGATATTTTGTTACTCCAATGGATGGGAGCCTTGTAATTATGGAAGTTAGTTTATTGTTGAGATTTTGTTACTCCAATGGATAGTAGACTTGTCATTATGGAAGGTAGTACGTTGTTGAGAATTAGTTACTCCAATGGTTTGTAGCCTTGTCATTATGGAAGGTAGTTTGTTGTTGAGATTTTGTTACTCCAATGGATGGTAGACTTGTCATTATGGAAGGTAGTTCATTGTTGAGATTTTGTTACTCCAATGGTTGGTAGCCTTGTCATTATAGAAGGTAGTTCGTTGTTTAGATTTTGTTACTCTAATGGATGGTAGCCTTGTAATTATGGAAGGTAGTTTATTGTTGAGAATTTGTTACTCCAATGGATGGTAGCCTTGTCATTATGGACAATAGTTCGTTTTTGAGCTTTTGTTACTCCAATGGATGGTAGCCTTGTTATTATCGAAGGTAGTTCATTGTTGAGATTTTGTTACTCCAATAGATGACAGCCTTGTCATTATGCAAGGTAGTTCGTTGTTGATATTTTGTTACTTTAATTGATGGTAGCCTTGTCTTTATGAAAGGTAGTTCGTTGTTGAGATTTTGTTACTATAATGGATGTTATCCTTGTCATTACTGAAAGTAGTTCATTGTTGAGATTTTGTTACTCTAATGTATGGTAGCCTTGTCATTATGGAAGGTAGTTCATTGTTGTCATTTTGTTACTCCAATGGATGGTAGCTTTGTCATTATGGAAGGTAGTTTGTTGTTGACATTTTGTTACTCTAATGGATGGAATCCTTGTCATTACGGAAGATAGTTTTTTGTTGAGATTTTGTTTCTCCAATGGATGGTAGCCTTGTCATTATGGAAGGTAGTTCTTTCTTGAGATTTTGTTACTTAAATGGATGGTAGCCTTGTCATTATGGAAGGTAGTTCATTGTTGAGATTTTGTTACTCTAATTGATGGTATCCTTGTCATTACGGAAGGTAGTTCATTGTTGAGATTTTATTTCTCCAATGGATGGTAGCCTTGTCATTATGGAAGGTAATTCATTGTTGAAATTTTGTTTCTCCAATGGATGGTAGCCTTGTCATTATGGAAAGTAGTTCGTTGTTGATATTTTGTTACTCCAATGGATGGTAGACTTGTCATTATGGAAGGTAGTTCGTTGTTGAGATTTTGTTACTCCAATGGATGGTAGACTTGTCATTATGGAAGGTAGTTCATTGTTGAGATTTTGTTACTCCAATGGATGGTAGCCTTGTCATTATAGAAGGTAGTTTGTCGTTGAGATTTTGTTACTCTAATGGATGGTAGCCTTGTAATTATGGAAGGTAGTTTATTGTTGAGATTTTGTTACTCCAATGGATGATAGCCTTGTCATTATGGTGAATAGTTCGTTGTTGAGCTTTTGTTACTCCAATGGATGGTATCCTTGTTATTATGGAAGGTAGTTCATGGTTGAGATTTTGTTTATCAAATAGATGGTAGCCTTGTCATTATGCAAGGTACTTCGTTGGTTATATTTTGTTACTTTAATGGATGGTAGCCTTGTCTTTATGAAAGGTAGTTCGTTGTTGAGATTTTGTTACTCTAATGGATGTTATCCTTGTCATTACTGAAAGTAGTTCGTTGTATAGATTTTGTTACTCTAATGGATGGTAGCCTTGTCATTATGGAAGGTAGTTCATTGTTGAGATTTTGTTACTCCAATGGATGGTAGACTTGTCATTATGGAAGGTAGTTTGTTGTTGAGATTTTGTTACTCCAATGGATGGTAGCCTTGTCATTATGGATGGTAGTTCATTGTTGAGATTTTGTTACTATATTGGATGGTACCCTTTTCAATACCAAAAGTAGTTTGTTGTAGAGATTTTGTTCCTTTAATGGATGGTAGCCTTCTCATTATGGAAGGTAGTTCATTGTTGACATTTTGTTACTCCAATGGATGTAGCCTTGTCATTATGGAAGGTAGTTCGATATTGATAATATTTTACTCTAATGGATGGAATCCTTTTCATTACAGAAGGTAGGTCTTTTTGGAGATTTTGTTTCTCCAATGGATGGTAGCCTTGTCATTATGGAAGGTAGTTCGTTGTTGATATTTTGTTACTCCAATGGATGGTAGCCTTGTAATTATGGAAGTTAGTTTATTGTTGAGATTTTGTTACTCCAATGGATAGTAGACTTGTCATTATGGAAGGTAGTACGTTGTTGAGATTTTGTTACTCCAATGGTTGGTAGCCTTGTCATTATGGAAGGTAGTTTGTTGTTGAGATTTTGTTACTCCAATGGATGGTAGACTTGTCATTATGGAAGGTAGTTCATTGTTGAGATTTTGTTACTCCAATGGATGGTAGCCTTGTCATTATAGAAGGTAGTTCGTTGTTTAGATTTTGTTACTCTAATGGATGGTAGCCTTGTAATTATGGAAGGTAGTTTATTGTTGAGATTTTGTTACTCCAATGGATGGTAGCCTTTTCATTATGGAGAATAGTTCGCTGTTGAGCTTTTGTTACTCCAATGGATGGTAGCCTTGTTATTATCGAAGGTAGTTCATTGTTGAGATTTTGTTAGTCCAATAGATGCTAGCCTTGTCATTATGCAAGGTAGTTCATTGTTGATATTTTATTACTTTAATGGATGGTAGCCTTGTCTTTATGAAAGGTAGTTCATTGTTGAGATTTTGTTATTCTAATGGATGTTATCCTTGTCATTACTGAAAGTAGTTTGTTGTATAGATTTTGTTACTCCAATGGATGGTAGCCTTGTTATTATAGAAGGTAGTTCATTGTTCAGATTTTGTTACTCCAATAGATGGTAGCCTTGTCATTATGCAAGGTAGTTCGTTGTTGATATTTTGTTACTTTAATTGATGGTAGCCTTGTCTTTATGAAATGTAGTTAGTTGTTGAGATTTTTTTACTCTAATGGATGTTATCCTTGTCATTACTGAAAGTAGTTGGTTGTAAAGATTTTGTTACTCTAATGGATGGTAGCCTTGTCATTATGGAAGGTAGTTCATTATTGAGATTTTTTTACTCCAATGGATGGTAGACTTGTAATTATGGATGGTAGTTCGTTGTTCAGGATTGTTACTACATTGGATGGTATACTTTTCATTACCGAAAGTAGTTCGTTGTTGAGATTTTGTTACTCTAATGGATGGTAGCCTTGTCATTATGGAAGGTAGTTCATTGTTGATATTTTGTTACTCCAATGGATGTAGCCTTGTCATTATGGAAGGTAGTTCGATATTGATAATATTTTACTCTAATGGATGGAATCCTTTTCATTACGGAAGATAGTTGTTTGTTGAGATTTTGTTTCTCCAATGGATGGTAGCCTTGTCATTATGGAAGGTAGTTCGTTGTTGAGATTTTATTACTCAAATGGATGGTAGCCTTTTCATTATAGAAGGTAGTTCGTTGTTGAGATTTTGTTACTCCAATGGATGGTAGCCTTGTAATTATGGAAGGTAGTTTATTGTTGAGATTTTGTTACTCCAATGGATGGTAGCCTTGTCATTATAGAGAATAGTTCGTTGTTTAGCTTTTGTTACTCCAATGGATGGTATCCTTGTTATTATGGAAGGCAGTTCATTGATGAGATTTTGTTACTCCAATAGATGGCAGCCTTGTCATTATGCAAGGGAGTTCGTTGTTGATATTTTGTTACTTTAATGGATGGTAGCCTTGTCTTTCTGAAAGGTAGTTCTTTGTTGAGATTTTGTTACTCCAATGGATGGTAGACTTGTCATTATGGATGGTAGTTCGTTGTTGAGATTTTGTTACTATATTGGATGGTCCCTTTTCATTATCGAAAGTAGTTTATTGTAGAGATTTTGTTACTCTAATGTATGGTAGCCTTGTCATTATGGAAGGTAGTTCATTGTTGACATTTTGTTACTCCAATGGATGTAGCCTTGTCATTATGGAAGGTAGTTCGATATTGATAATATTTTACTCTAATGGATGGAATCCTTTTCATTACGGAAGGTAGTTCTTTTTGGAGATTTTGTTTCTCCAATGGATGGTAGCCTTGTCATTATGGAAGGTAGTTCGTTGTTGATATTTTGATACTCCAATGGATGGTAGACTTGTCATTATGGAAGGTAGTTCGTTGTTGAGATTTTGTTTCTCCAATGGATGGTAGACTTGTCATTATAAAAGGTAGTTCGTTGTTGAGATTTTGTTGCTCCAATGGTTGGTAGCCTTGTCATTATGGAAGGTAGTTCGTTGTTGAGATTTTGTTACTCCAATGGATGGTAGACTTGTCATTATGGAAGGTAGTTCATTGTTGAGATTTTGTTACTCTAATGGATGGTAGCCTTGTCACTATAGAAGGTAGTTCTTTGTTGAGATTTTGTTACTCTAATGGATGGTAGCCTTGTAATTATGGAAGGTAGTTTATTGTTGAGATTTTGTTACTCCAATGGATGGTAGCCTTTTCATTATGGAGAATAGTTTGTTGTTGAGCTTTTGTTACTCCAATGGATGGTAGCCGTGTTATTATCGAAGGTAGTTCATTGTTGAGATTTTGTTACTCTAATAGATGCTAGCCTTGTCATTATGCAAGGTAGTACATTGTTGATATTTTGTTACTTTAATGGATGGTAGCCTTGTCTTTATGAAAGGTAGTTCATTGTTGAGATTTTGTTACTCTAATGGATGTTATCCTTGTCATTACTGAAAGTAGTTTGTTGTATAGATTTTGTTACTCCAATGGATGGAAGCCTTGTTATTATGGAAGGTAGTTCACTGTTGATATTTTGTTACTCCAATAGATGGTAGCCTTGTCATTATGCAAGGTAGTTCGTTGTTGATATTTTGTTACTTTATTGGATGGTAGCCTTATCTTTATGAAATGTAGTTAGTTGTTGAGATTTTTTTACTCTAATGGATGTTATCCTTGTCATTACTGAAAGTAGTTCATTGTATAGATTTGGTTACTCTAATGGATGGTAGCCTTGTCATTATGGAAGGTAGTTCACTATTGAGGTTTTTTTACTCCAATGGATGGTAGACTTGTCATTATGGATGGTAGTTCGTTGTTGAGATTTTGTTACTACATTGGATGGTACCCTTTTCATTACCGAAAGTAGTTCGTTGTTGAGATTTTGTTACTCTAATGGATGGTAGCCTTGTCATTATAGAAGGTAGTTCATTGTTGATATTTTGTTACTCTAATGGATGTAGCCTTGTCATTATGGAAGGTAGTTCCATATTGATAATATTTTACTCTAATGGATGGAATCCTTTTCATTACGGAAGATAGTTGTTTGTTGAGATTTTGTTTCTGCAATAGATGGTAGCCTTGTCATTATGGAAGGTAGTTCGTTGTTGAGATTTTGTTACTCAAATGGATGGTAGCCTTGTCATTATAGAAGGTAGTTCGTTGTTGAGATTTTGTAACTCCAATGGATGGTAGCCTTGTAATTATGGAAGGTAGTTTATTGTTGAGATTTTGTTACTCCAATGGATGGTAGCCTTGTCATTATAGAGAATAGTTTGTTGTTGAGCTTTTGTTACTCCAATGGATGGTATCCTTGTTATTATGGAAGGCAGTTCATTGATGAGATTTTGTTACTCCAATAGATGGCAGCCTTGTCATTATGCAAGGGAGTTCGTTGTTGATATTTTGTTACTTTAATGGATGGTAGCCTTGTCTTTATGAAAGGTAGTTCTTTGTTGAGATTTTGTTACTATAATGGATGTTATCCTTGTAATTACTGAAAGTAGTTCGCTGTTGAGATTTTGTTACTCTAATGGATGGTAGCCTTGTCATTATGAAAGGTAGTTCATTGTTGTCATTTTGTTACTCCAATGGATGGTAGCCTTGTCATTATGAAAGGTAGTTTGTTGTTGATATTTTATTACTCTAATGGATGGAATCCTTGTCATTACGGAAGATAGTTTTTTGTTAAGATTTTGTTTCTCCAATGGATGGTAGCCTTGTCATTTTTGTAGGTAGTTTGTTGTTGAGATTTTGTTACTCCATTGGATGGTAGCCTTGTCATTATGGAAGGTAGTTCATTATTGAGGTTTTTTTACTCCAATGGATGGTAGCCTTGTCATTATGGATGGTAGTTCATTGTTGAGATTTTGTTACTACATTGGATGGTACCCTTTTCATTACCGAAAGTAGTTTGTTGTTGAGATTTTGTTACTCTAATGGATGGTAGCCTTGTTATTATGGAAGGTAGTTCATTGTTGAGATTTTGTTACTCCAATAGATGGTAGCCTTGTCATTATGCAAGGTAGTTCGTTGTTGATATTTTGTTACTTTAATGGATGGTAGCCTTGTCTTTATGAAATGTAGTTAGTTGTTGAGATTTTTTTACTCTAATGGATGTTATCCTTGTCATTACTGAAATTAGTTCGTTGTAAAGATTTGGTTACTCTAATGGATGGTAGCCTTGTCATTATGGAAGGTAGTTCACTATTGAGGTTTTTTTACTCCAATGGATGGTAGACTTGTCATTATGGATGGTAGTTCGTTGTTGAGATTTTGTTACTACATTGGATGGTACCCTTTTCATTACCGAAAGTAGTTCGTTGTTGAGATTTTGTTACTCTAATGGATGGTAGCCTTGTCATTATAGAAGGTAGTTCATTGTTGATATTTTGTTACTCTAATGGATGTAGCCTTGTCATTATGGAAGGTAGTTCCATATTGATAATATTTTACTCTAATGGATGGAATCCTTTTCATTACGGAAGATAGTTGTTTGTTGATATTTTGTTTCTCCAATGGATGGTAGCCTTGTCATTATGGAAGGTAGTTCGTTGTTAAGATTTTGTTACTCAAATGGATGGTAGCCTTGTCATTATAGAAGGTAGTTCGTTGTTGAGATTTTGTTACTCCAATGGATTGTAGCCTTGTAATTATGGAAGGTAGTTTATTGTTGAGATTTTGTTACTCCAATGGATGGTAGCCTTGTCATTATAGAGAATAGTTCGTTGTTGAGCTTTTGTTACTCCAATGGATGGTATCCTTGTTATTATGGAAGGCAGTTCATTGATGAGATTTTGTTACTCCAATAGATGGCAGCCTTGTCATTATGCAAGGGAGTTCGTTGTTGATATTTTGTTACTTTAATGGATGGTAGCCTTGTCTTTATGAAAGGTAGTTCTTTGTTGAGATTTTGTTACTATAATGGATGTTATCCTTATAATTACTGAAAGTAGTTCGTTGTTGAGATTTTGTTACTCTAATGGATGGTAGCCTTGTCATTATGAAAGGTAGTTCATTGTTGTCATTTTGTTACTCCAATGGATGGTAGCCTTGTCATTATGAAAGGTAGTTTGTTGTTGATATTTTGTTACTCTAATGGATGGAATCCTTGTCATTACGGAAGATAGTTTTTTGTTAAGATTTTGTTTCTCCAATGGATGGTAGCCTTGTCATTTTGGTAGGTAGTTTGTTGTTGAGATTTTGTTACTCCATTGGATGGTAGCCTTGTCATTATGGAAGGTAGTTCATTATTGAGGTTTTTTTACTCCAATGGATGGTAGCCTTGTCATTATGGATGGTATTTCGTTGTTGAGATTTTGTTACTACATTGGATGGTACCCTTTTCATTACCGAAAGTAGTTTGTTGTTGAGATTTTGTTACTCTAATGGATGGTAGCCTTGTTATTATGGAAGGTAGTTCATTGTTGAGATTTTGTTACTCCAATAGATGGTAGCCTTGTCATTATGCAAGGTAGTTCGTTGTTGATATTTTGTTACTTTAATGGATGGTAGCCTTGTCTTTATGAAATGTAGTTAGTTGTTGAGATTTTTTTACTCTAATGGATGTTATCCTTGTCATTACTGAAATTAGTTCGTTGTATAGATTTGGTTACTCTAATGGATGGTAGCCTTGTCATTATGGAAGGTAGTTCACTATTGAGGTTTTTTTACTCCAATGGATGGTAGACTTTTCATTATGGATGGTAGTTCGTTGTTGAGATTTTGTTACTACATTGGATGGTACCCTTTTCATTACCGAAAGTAGTTCGTTGTTGAGATTTTGTTACTCTAATGGATGGTGTCCTTGTCATTATAGAAGGTAGTTCATTGTTGATATTTTGTTACTCTAATGGATGTAGCCTTGTCATTATGGAAGGTAGTTCCATATTGATAATATTTTACTCTAATGGATGGAATCCTTTTCATTACGGAAGATAGTTGTTTGTTGATATTTTGTTTCTCCAATGGATGGTAGCCTTGTCATTATGGAAGGTAGTTCGTTGTTGAGATTTTGTAACTCAAATGGATTGTAGCCTTGTCATTATAGAAGGTAGTTCGTTGTTGATATTTTGTTACTCCAATGGATGGTAGCCTTGTAATTATGGAAGGTAGTTTATTGTTGAAATTTTGTTACTCCAATGGATGGTAGCCTTGTCATTATAGAGAATAGTTCGTTGTTGAGCTTTTGTTACTCCAATGGATGGTATCCTTGTTATTATGGAAGGCAGTTCATTGATGAGATTTTGTTACTCCAATAGATGGCAGCCTTGTCATTATGCAAGGGAGTTCGTTGTTGAGATTTTGTTACTCTAATGGATGGTAGCCTTGTCATTATGAAAGGTAGTTCATTGTTGTCATTTTGTTACTCCAATGGATGGTAGCCTTTTCATTATGAAAGGTAGTTTGTTGTTCATATTTTGTTACTCTAATGGATGGAATCCTTGTCATTACGGAAGATAGTTTTTTGTTAAGATTTTGTTTCTCCAATGGATGGTAGCCTTGTCATTTTGGTAGGTAGTTTGTTGTTGAGATTTTGTTACTCCATTGGATGGTAGCCTTGTCATTATGGAAGATAGTTCATTATTGAGGTTTTTTTACTCCAATGGATGGTCGACTTGTCATTATGGATGGTAGTTCGTTGTTGAGATTTTGTTACTACATTGGATGGTACCCTTTTCATTACCGAAAGTAGTTCGTTGTTGAGATTTTGTTACTCTAATGGATGGTAGCCTTGTCATTATAGAAGTTAGTTCATTGTTGATATTTTGTTACTCCAATTGATGTAGCCTTGTCATTATGGAAGGTAGTTCGATATTGATAATATTTTATTCTAATGGATGTAATCCTTTTCATTACGGAAGATAGTTGTTTGTTGAGATTTTGTTTCTCCAATTGATGGTAGCCTTGTCATTATGGAAGGTAGTTTGTTGTTGAGATTTTGTTACTCAAATGGATGGTAGCCTTGTCTTTATAGAAGGTAGTTCGTTGTTGAGATTTTGTTACTCCAATGGATGGAAGCCTTGTAATTATGGAAGGTAGTTTATTGTTTAGATTTTGTTACTCCAATGGATGGTAGCCTTGTCATTATAGAGAATAGTTCGTTGTTGAGCTTTTGTTACTCCAATGGATGGTATCCTTGTTATTATGGAAGGCAGTTCATTGATGAGATTTTGTTACTCCAATAGATGGCAGCCTTGTCATTTTGCAAGGGAGTTCGTTGTTGATATTTTGTTACTTTAATGGATTGTAGCCTTGTCTTTATGAAAGGTAGTTCTTTGTTGAGATTTTGTTACTATAATGGATGTTATCCTTGTAATTATTGAAAGTAGTTCGTTGTTGAGATTTTGTTTCTCTAATGGATGGTAGCCTTGTCATTATGAAAGGTAGTTCATTGTTGTCATTTTGTTACTCCAATGGATGGTAGCCTTGTCATTATGAAAGGTAGTTTGTTGTTGATATTTTGTTACTCTAATGGATGGAATCCTTGTCATTACGGAAGATAGTTTTTTGTTAAGATTTTGTTTCTCCAATGGATGGTAGCCTTGTCATTTTGGTAGGTAGTTTGTTGTTGAGATTTTGTTACTCCATTGGATGGTAGCCTTGTCATTATGGAAGGTAGTTCATTATTGAGGTTTTTTTACTCCAATGGATGGTAGCCTTGTCATTATGGATGGTAGTTCGTTGTTGAGATTTTGTTACTACATTGGATGGTACCCTTTTCATTACAGAAAGTAGTTTGTTGTTGAGATTTTGTTACTCTAATGGATGGTAGCCTTGTCATTATGGAAGGTAGTTCGTTGTTGATATTTTGTTACTTTAATGGATGGTAGCCTTGTCTTTATGAAATGTAGTTAGTTGTTGAGATTTTTTTACTCTAATGGATGTTATCCTTGTCATTACTGAAATTAGTTCGTTGTATAGATTTTGTTACTCTAATGGATGGTAGCCTTGTCATTATGGAAGGTAGTTCACTATTGAGGTTTTTTTACTCCAATGGATGGTAGACTTGTCATTATGGATGGTAGTTCGTTGTTGAGATTTTGTTACTACATTGGATGGTACCCTTTTCATTACCGAAAGTAGTTCGTTGTTGAGATTTTGTTACTCTAATGGATGGTAGCCTTGTCATTATAGAAGGTAGTTCATTGTTGATATTTTGTTACTCTAATGGATGTAGCCTTGTCATTATGGAAGGTAGTTCCATATTGATAATATTTTACTCTAATGGATGGAATCCTTTTCATTACGGAAGATAGTTGTTTGTTGATATTTTGTTTCTCCAATGGATGGTAGCCTTGTCATTATGGAAGGTAGTTCGTTGTTGAGATTTTGTTACTCAAATGGATGGTAGCCTTGTCATTATAGAAGGTAGTTCGTTGTTGAGATTTTGTTACTTCAATGGATGCTATCCTTGTAATTATGGAAGGTAGTTTATTGTTGAGATTTTGTTACTCCAATGGATGGTAGCCTTGTCATTATAGAGAATAGTTCGTTGTTGAGCTTTTGTTACTCCAATGGATGGTATCCTTGTTATTATGGAAGGCAGGTCATTGATGAGATTTTGTTACTCCAATAGATGGCAGCCTTGTCATTATGCAAGGGAGTTCGTCGTTGATATTTTGTTACTTTAATGGATGGTAGCCTTGTCTTTATGAAAGGTAGTTCTTTGTTGAGATTTTCTTACTATAATGGATGTTATCCTTGTCATTACTGAAAGAAGTTCGTTGTTGAGATTTTGTTACTCTAATGGATGGTAGCCTTATCATTATGAAAGGTAGTTCATTGTTGTCATTTTGTTACTCCAATGAATGGTAGCCTTGTCATTATGGAAGGTAGTTTGTTGTTGATATTTTGTTACTCTAATGGATGGAATCCTTGTCATTACGGAAGATAGTTTTTTGTTAAGATTTTGTTTCTCCAATGGATGGTAGCCTTGTCAGTATGGAAGGTAGTTCGTTGTTGAGATTTTGTTACTTAAATGGATGGTAGTCTTGTCTTTATGGAATGTAGTTTGTTGTTGAGATTTTGTTACTCCAATGGATGGTAGACTTGTCATTATGGAAGGTAGTTCATTGTTGAGATTTGGTTTCTCCAATGGATGGTAGCCTTGTCATTATGGAAGGTAGTTCGTTGTTGATATTTTGTTACTCCAATGGATGGTAGACTTGTCATTATGAAAGGTAGTTCGTTGTTGAGATTTTTTTACTCTAATGGATGTTATCCTTGTCATTACTGAAATTAGTTCGTTGTATAGATTTGGTTACTCTAATGGATGGTAGCCTTGTCATTATGGAAGGTAGTTCACTATTGAGGTTTTTTTACTCCAATGGATGGTAGACTTTTCATTATGGATGGTAGTTCGTTGTTGAGATTTTGTTACTACATTGGATGGTACCCTTTTCATTACCGAAAGTAGTTCGTTGTTGAGATTTTGTTACTCTAATGGATGGTGGCCTTGTCATTATAGAAGGTAGTTCATTGTTGATATTTTGTTACTCTAATGGATGTAGCCTTGTCATTATGGAAGGTAGTTCCATATTGATAATATTTTACTCTAATGGATGGAATCCTTTTCATTACGAAAGATAGTTGTTTGTTGATATTTTGTTTCTCCAATGGATGGTAGCCTTCTCATTATGGAAGGTAGTTTGTTGTTGAGATTTTGTTACTCAAATGGATGGTAGCCTTGTCTTTATAGAAGGTAGTTCGTTGTTGAGATTTTGTTACTCCAATGGATGGTAGCCTTGTAATTATGGAAGGTAGTTTATTGTTTAGATTTTGTTACTCCAATGGATGGTAGCCTTGTCATTATAGAGAATAGTTCGTTGTTGAGCTTTTGTTACTCCAATGGATGGTATCCTTGTTATTATGGAAGGCAGTTCATTGATGAGATTTTGTTACTCCAATAGATGGCAGCCTTGTCATTATGCAAGGGAGTTCGTTGTTGATATTTTGTTACTTTAATGGATTGTAGCCTTGTCTTTATGAAAGGTAGTTCTTTGTTGAGATTTTGTTACTATAATGGATGTTATCCTTGTAATTATTGAAAGTAGTTCGTTGTTGAGATTTTGTTTCTCTAATGGATGGTAGCCTTGTCATTATGAAAGGTAGTTCATTGTTGTCATTTTGTTACTCCAATGGATGGTAGCCTTGTCATTATGAAAGGTAGTTTGTTGTTGATATTTTGTTACTCTAATGGATGGAATCCTTGTCATTACGGAAGATAGTTTTTTGTTAAGATTTTGTTTCTCCAATGGATGGTAGCCTTGTCATTTTGGTAGGTAGTTTGTTGTTGAGATTTTGTTACTCCATTGGATGGTAGCCTTGTCATTATGGAAGGTAGTTCATTATTGAGGTTTTTTTACTCTAATGGATGGTAGCCTTGTCATTATGGATGGTAGTTCGTTGTTGAGATTTTGTTACTACATTGGATGGTACCCTTTTCATTACAGAAAGTAGTTTGTTGTTGAGATTTTGTTACTCTAATGGATGGTAGCCTTGTTATTATGGAAGGTAGTTCATTGTTGAGATTTTGTTACTCCAATAGATGGTAGTCTTGTCATTATGCAAGGTAGTTCGTTGTTGATATTTTGTTACTTTAATGGATGGTAGCCTTGTCTTTATGAAATGTAGTTAGTTGTTGAGATTTTTTTACTCTAATTGATGTTATCCTTGTCATTACTGAAATTAGTTCGTTGTATAGATTTGGTTACTCTAATGGATGGTAGCCTTGTCATTATGGAAGGTAGTTCACTATTGAGGTTTTTTTACTCCAATGGATGGTAGACTTGTCATTATGGATGGTAGTTCGTTGTTGAGATTTTGTTACTACATTGGATGGTACCCTTTTCATTACCGAAAGTAGTTCGTTGTTGAGATTTTGTTACTCTAATGGATGGTAGCCTTGTCATTATAGAAGGTAGTTCATTGTTGATATTTTGTTACTCTAATGGATGTAGCCTTGTCATTATGGAAGGTAGTTCCATATTGATAATATTTTACTCTAATGGATGGAATCCTTTTCATTACGGAAGATAGTTGTTTGTTGATATTTTGTTTCTCCAATGGATGGTAGCCTTGTCATTATGGAAGGTAGTTCGTTGTTGAGATTTTGTTACTCAAATGGATGGTAGCCTTGTCATTATAGAAGGTAGTTCATTGTTGAGTTTTTGTTACTCCAATGGATGGTAGCCTTGTAATTATGGAAGATAGTTTATTGTTTAGATTTTATTACTCCAATGGATGGTAGCCTTGTCATTATAGAGAATAGTTCGTTGTTGAGCTTTTGTTACTCCAATGGATGGTATCCTTGTTATTATGGAAGGCAGTTCATTGATGAGATTTTTTTACTCCAATAGATGGCAGCCTTGTCATTATGCAAGGGAGTTCGTTGTTGATATTTTGTTACTTTAATGGATTGTAGCCTTTTCTTTATGAAAGGTAGTTCTTTGTTGAGATTTTGTTACTATAATGGATGTTATCCTTGTAATTATTGAAAGTAGTTCGTTGTTGAGATTTTGTTTCTCTAATGGATGGTAGCCTTGTCATTATGAAAGGTAGTTCATTGTTGTCATTTTGTTACTCCAATGGATGGTAGCCTTGTCATTATGGAAGGTAGTTTGTTGTTGACATTTTGTTACTCTAATGGATGGAATCCTTGTCATTACGGAAGATAGTTTTTTGTTAAGATTTTGTTTCTCCAATGGATGGTAGCCTTGTCATTATGGAAGGTAGTTCGTTGTTGAGATTTTGTTACTTAAATGGATGGTAGCCTTGTCATTATGGAATGTAGTTCGTTGTTGAGATTTTGTTACTCCAATGGATGGTAGACTTGTCATTATGGAAGTTAGTTCATTGTTGAGATTTGGTTTCACCAATGGATGGTAGCCTTGTCATTATGGAAGGTAGTTCGTTGTTGATATTTTGTTACTCCAATGGATGGTAGACTTGTCATTATGAAAGGTAGTTTGTTGTTGAGATTTTGTTACTCCAATGGATGGTAGACTTGTCATTATGGAAGGTAGTTCGTTGTTGAGATTTTGTTACTCCTTTGGTTGGTAGCCTTGTCACTATGGAAGGTAGTTCGTTGTTGAGCTTTTGTTACTCCAATGGATGGTAGCCTTGTTATTTTCGAAGGTAGTTCATTGTTGAGATTTTGTTACTCCAATAGATGCTAGCCTTGTCATTATGCGAGGTAGTTCATTGTTGATATTTTGTTACTTTAATGGATGGTAGCCATGTCTTTATGAAAGGTAGTTCGTTGTTGAGATTTTGTTACTCTAATGGATGTTATCCTTGTCATTAC
Organism: Vicia faba; assembly: GCA_948472305.1. NCBI lineage: Eukaryota > Viridiplantae > Streptophyta > Magnoliopsida > Fabales > Fabaceae > Vicia > Vicia faba. The sequence continues at coordinate 563,213,928 of OX451739.1, forward strand.
TGAAAGTAGTTTGTTGTATAGATTTTGTTACTCCAATGGATGGTAGCCTTGTTATTATGGAAGGTAGTTCATTGTTGAGATTTTGTTACTCCAATATATGGTAGCCTTGTCATTATGCAAGGTAGTTCGTTGTTGATATTTTGTTACTTTAATGGATGGTAGCCTTGTCTTTATGAAATGTAGTTAGTTGTTGAAATTTTTTTACTCTAATGGATGTTATCCTTGTCATTATTGAAAGTAGTTCGTTGTATAGATTTTGTAACTCTAATGGATGGTAGCCTTGTCATTATGGAAGGTAGTTCATTGTTGAGATTTTGTCACTTCAATGGATGGTAGACTTGTCATAATGGAAGGTAGTTCGTTGTTGAGATTTTTTTACTCCAATGGATGGTAGACTTGTCATTATGGATGGCAGTTCGTTGTTGAGATTTTGTTACTACATTGGATGGTACCCTTTTCATTACCGAAAGTAGTTCGTTGTTGAGATTTTGTTACTCTAATGGATGGTAACCTTGTCATTATGGAAGGTAGTTCATTGTTGATATTTTGTTACTCCAATGGATGTAACCTTGTCATTATGGAAGGTAGTTCGATAATGATAATATTTTACTCTAATGGATGGAATCCTTTTCATTACGGAAGATAGTTGTTTGTTGAGATTTTGTTTCTCCAATGGATGGTAGCCTTGTCATTATGGAAGGTAGTTCATTGTTGAGATTTTGTTACTCAAATGGATGGTAGCCTTGTCATTATAGAAGGTAGTTCGTTGTTGAGATTTTGTTACTTCAATGGATGCTAGCCTTGTAATTATGGAAGGTAGTTTATTGTTGAGATTTTGTTACTCCAATGGATGGTAGCCTTGTCATTATAGAGAATAGTTTGTTGTTGAGCTTTTGTTACTCCAATGGATGGTATCCTTGTTATTATGGAAGGCAGGTCATTGATGAGATTTTGTTACTCCAATAGATGGCAGCCTTGTCATTATGCAAGGGAGTTCGTCGTTGATATTTTGTTACTTTAATGGATGGTAGCCTTGTCTTAATGAAAGGTAGTTCTTTGTTGAGATTTTCTTACTATAATGGATGTTATCCTTGTCATTACTGAAAGAAGTTCGTTGTTGAGATTTTGTTACTCTAATGGATGGTAGCCTTATCATTATGAAAGGTAGTTCATTGTTGTCATTTTGTTACTCCAATGGATGGTAGCCTTGTCATTATGGAAGGTAGTTTGTTGTTGATATTTTGTTACTCTAATGGATGGAATCCTTGTCATTACGGAAGATAGTTTTTTGTTAAGATTTTGTTTCTCCAATGGATGGTAGCCTTGTCAGTATGGAAGGTAGTTCGTTGTTGAGATTTTGTTACTTAAATGGATGGTAGTCTTGTCTTTATGGAATGTAGTTTGTTGTTGAGATTTTGTTACTCCAATGGATGGTAGACTTGTCATTATGGAAGGTAGTTCATTGTTGAGATTTGGTTTCTCCAATGGATGGTAGCCTTGTCATTATGGAAGGTAGTTCGTTGTTGATATTTTGTTACTCCAATGGATGGTAGACTTGTCATTATGGAAGGCAGTTCGTTGTTGAGATTTTGTTACTCCAATGGATGGTAGACTTGTCATTATGGAAGGTAGTTCGTTGTTGAGATTTTGTTACTCCAATGGTTGGTAGCCTTGTAACTATGGAAGGTAGTTCGTTGTTGAGATTTTGTTACTCCAATGGATGGTAGACTTTTCATTATGGAGAATAGTTCATTGTTGAGCTTTTGTTACTCCAATGGATGGTAGCCTTGTTATTATCGAAGGTAGTTCATTGTTGAGATTTTGTTACTCCAATAGAATGTAGCCTTGTCATTATGCAAGGTAGTTCATTGTTGATATATTATTACTTTAATGGATGGTAGCCATGTCTTTATGAAAGGTAGTTCGTTGTTGAGATTTTGTTACTCTAATGGATGTTATCCTTGTCATTACTGAAATTAGTTTGTTGTATAGATTTTGTTACTCCAATGGATGGTAGCCTTGTTATTATGGAAGGTAGTTAATTGTTGAGATTTTGTTACTCCAATAGATGGTAGCCTTGTTATTATGTAAGGTAGTTCTTTGTTGATATTTTGTTACTTTAATGGATGGTAGCCTTGTCTTTATGAAATGTAGTTAGTTGTTGAGATTTTTTTACTCTAATGGATGTTATCCTTGTCATTACTGAAAGTAGTTCGTTGTATAGATTTTGTTACTCTAATGGATGGTAGCCTTGTCATTATGGAAGGTAGTTCATTGTTGAGATTTTGTTACTTCAATGGATGGTAGACTTGTTATTATGGAAGGTAGTTCATTGTTGAGATTTTTTTACTCCAATGGATGGTAGACTTGTCATTATGGATGGTAGTTCGTTGTTGAGATTTTGTTACTACATTGGATGGTACCCTTTTCATTACCAAAAGTAGTTCGTTGTTGAGATTTTGTTACTCTAATGGATGGTAGCCTTGTCATTATGGAAGGTAGTTTTCATTGTTGATATTTTGTTACTCCATTGGATGTAGCCTTGTCATTATGGAAGGTAGTTCGATATTGATAATATTTTACTCTAATGGATGGAATCCTTTTCATTACGGAAGATAGTTGTTTGCTGAGATTTTGTTTCTCCAATGGATGGTAGCCTTGTCATTATGGAAGGTAGTTCGTTGTTGAGATTTTGTTACTCAAATGGATGGCAGCCTTGTCATTATAGAAGGTAGTTCGTTGTTGAGCTTTTGTTACTCCAATGGATGGTATCCTTGTTATTATGGAAGGCAGGTCATTGATGAGATTTTGTTACTCCAATAGATGGCAGCCTTGTCATTATGCAAGGGAGTTCGTCGTTGATATTTTGTTACTTTAATGGATGGTAGCCTTGTCTTTATGAAAGGTAGTTCTTTGTTGAGATTTTCTTACTATAATGGATGTTATCCTTGTCATTACTGAAAGAAGTTCGTTGTTGAGATTTTGTTACTCTAATGGATGGTAGCCTTATCATTATGAAAGGTAGTTCATTGTTGTCATTTTGTTACTCCAATGGATGGTAGCCTTGTCATTATGGAAGGTAGTTTGTTGTTGATATTTTGTTACTCTAATGGATGGAATCCTTGTCATTACGGAAGATAGTTTTTTGTTAAGATTTTGTTTCTCCAATGGATGGTAGCCTTGTCATTATGGAAGGTAGTTCGTTGTTGATATTTTGTTACTCCAATGGATGTAACCTTGTCATTATGGAAGGTAGTTCGATAATGATAATATTTTACTCTAATGGATGGAATCCTTTTCATTACGGAAGATAGTTGTTTGTTGAGATTTTGTTTCTCCAATGGATGGTAGCCTTGTCATTATGGAAGGTAGTTCATTGTTGAGATTTTGTTACTCAAATGGATGGTAGCCTTGTCATTATAGAAGGTAGTTCGTTGTTGAGATTTTGTTACTTCAATGGATGCTAGCCTTGTAATTATGGAAGGTAGTTTATTGTTGAGATTTTGTTACTCCAATGGATGGTAGCCTTGTCATTATAGAGAATAGTTCGTTGTTGAGCTTTTGTTACTCCAATGGATGGTATCCTTGTTATTATGGAAGGCAGGTCATTGATGAGATTTTGTTACTCCAATAGATGGCAGCCTTGTCATTATGCAAGGGAGTTCGTCGTTGATATTTTGTTACTTTAATGGATGGTAGCCTTGTCTTTATGAAAGGTAGTTCTTTGTTGAGATTTTCTTACTATAATGGATGTTATCCTTGTCATTACTGAAAGAAGTTCGTTGTTGAGATTTTGTTACTCTAATGGATGGTAGCCTTATCATTATGAAAGGTAGTTCATTGTTGTCATTTTGTTACTCCAATGGATGGTAGCCTTGTCATTATGGAAGGTAGTTTGTTGTTGATATTTTGTTACTCTAATGGATGGAATCCTTGTCATTACGGAAGATAGTTTTTTGTTAAGATTTTGTTTCTCCAATGGATGGTAGCCTTGTCAGTATGGAAGGTAGTTCGTTGTTGAGATTTTGTTACTTAAATGGATGGTAGTCTTGTCTTTATGGAATGTAGTTTGTTGTTGAGATTTTGTTACTCCAATGGATGGTAGACTTGTCATTATGGAAGGTAGTTCATTGTTGAGATTTGGTTTCTCCAATGGATGGTAGCCTTGTCATTATGGAAGGTAGTTCGTTGTTGATATTTTGTTACTCCAATGGATGGTAGACTTGTCATTATGGAAGGCAGTTCGTTGTTGAGATTTTGTTACTCCAATGGATGGTAGACTTGTCATTATGGAAGGTAGTTCGTTGTTGAGATTTTGTTACTCCAATGGTTGGTAGCCTTGTAACTATGGAAGGTAGTTCGTTGTTGAGATTTTGTTACTCCAATGGATGGTAGACTTTTCATTATGGAGAATAGTTCATTGTTGAGCTTTTGTTACTCCAATGGATGGTAGCCTTGTTATTATCGAAGGTAGTTCATTGTTGAGATTTTGTTACTCCAATAGAATGTAGCCTTGTCATTATGCAAGGTAGTTCATTGTTGATATATTATTACTTTAATGGATGGTAGCCATGTCTTTATGAAAGGTAGTTCGTTGTTGAGATTTTGTTACTCTAATGGATGTTATCCTTGTCATTACTGAAATTAGTTTGTTGTATAGATTTTGTTACTCCAATGGATGGTAGCCTTGTTATTATGGAAGGTAGTTAATTGTTGAGATTTTGTTACTCCAATAGATGGTAGCCTTGTTATTATGTAAGGTAGTTCTTTGTTGATATTTTGTTACTTTAATGGATGGTAGCCTTGTCTTTATGAAATGTAGTTAGTTGTTGAGATTTTTTTACTCTAATGGATGTTATCCTTGTCATTACTGAAAGTAGTTCGTTGTATAGATTTTGTTACTCTAATGGATGGTAGCCTTGTCATTATGGAAGGTAGTTCATTGTTGAGATTTTGTTACTTCAATGGATGGTAGACTTGTCATTATGGAAGGTAGTTCATTGTTGAGATTTTTTTACTCCAATGGATGGTAGACTTGTCATTATGGATGGTAGTTCTTTGTTGAGATTTTGTTACTACATTGGATGGTACCCTTTTCATTACCAAAAGTAGTTCGTTGTTGAGATTTTGTTACTCTAATGGATGGTAGCCTTGTCATTATGGAAGGTAGTTTTCATTGTTGATATTTTGTTACTCCATTGGATGTAGCCTTGTCATTATGGAAGGTAGTTCGATATTGATAATATTTTACTCTAATGGATGGAATCCTTTTCATTACGGAAGATAGTTGTTTGCTGAGATTTTGTTTCTCCAATGGATGGTAGCCTTGTCATTATGGAAGGTAGTTCGTTGTTGAGATTTTGTTACTCAAATGGATGGCAGCCTTGTCATTATAGAAGGTAGTTCGTTGTTGAGCTTTTGTTACTCCAATGGATGGTATCCTTGTTATTATGGAAGGCAGGTCATTGATGAGATTTTGTTACTCCAATAGATGGCAGCCTTGTCATTATGCAAGGGAGTTCGTCGTTGATATTTTGTTACTTTAATGGATGGTAGCCTTGTCTTTATGAAAGGTAGTTCTTTGTTGAGATTTTCTTACTATAATGGATGTTATCCTTGTCATTACTGAAAGAAGTTCGTTGTTGAGATTTTGTTACTCTAATGGATGGTAGCCTTATCATTATGAAAGGTAGTTCATTGTTGTCATTTTGTTACTCCAATGGATGGTAGCCTTGTCATTATGGAAGGTAGTTTGTTGTTGATATTTTGTTACTCTAATGGATGGAATCCTTGTCATTACGGAAGATAGTTTTTTGTTAAGATTTTGTTTCTCCAATGGATGGTAGCCTTGTCATTATGGAAGGTAGTTCGTTGTTGAGATTTTGTTACTTAAATGGATGGTAGTCTTGTCTTTATGGAATGTAGTTCGTTGTTGAGATTTTGTTACTCCAATGGATGGTAGACTTGTCATTATGGAAGGTAGTTCATTGTTGAGATTTGGTTTCTCCAATGGATGGTAGCCTTGTCATTATGGAAGGTAGTTCGTTGTTGATATTTTGTTACTCCAATGGATGGTAGACTTGTCGTTATGGAAGGCAGTTCGTTGTTGAGATTTTGTTACTCCAATGGATGGTAGACTTGTCATTATGGAAGGTAGTTCGTTGTTGAGATTTTGTTACTCCAATGGTTGGTAGCCTTGTAACTATGGAAGGTAGTTCGTTGTTGAGATTTTGTTACTCCAATGGATGGTAGACTTTTCATTATGGAGAATAGTTCATTGTTGAGCTTTTGTTACTCCAATGGATGGTAGCCTTGTTATTATCGAAGGTAGTTCATTGTTGAGATTTTGTTACTCCAATAGAATGTAGCCTTGTCATTATGCAAGGTAGTTCATTGTTGATATATTATTACTTTAATGGATGGTAGCCATGTCTTTATGAAAGGTAGTTCGTTGTTGAGATTTTGTTACTCTAAAGGATGTTATCCTTGTCATTACTGAAAGTAGTTTGTTGTATAGATTTTGTTACTCCAATGGATGGTAGCCTTGTTATTATGGAAGGTAGTTAATTGTTGAGATTTTGTTACTCCAATAGATGGTAGCCTTGTTATTATGTAAGGTAGTTCTTTGTTGATATTTTGTTACTTTAATGGATGGTAGCCTTGTCTTTATGAAATGTAGTTAGTTGTTGAGATTTTTTTACTCTAATGGATGTTATCCTTGTCATTACTGAAAGTAGTTCGTTGTATAGATTTTTTTACTCTAATGGATGGTAGCCTTGTCATTATGGAAGGTAGTTCATTGTTGAGATTTTGTTACTTCAATGGATGGTAGACTTGTCATTATGGAAGGTAGTTCATTGTTGAGATTTTTTTACTCCAATGGATGGTAGACTTGTCATTATGGATGGTAGTTCGTTGTTGAGATTTTGTTACTACATTGGATGGTACCCTTTTCATTACCAAAAGTAGTTCGTTGTTGAGATTTTGTTACTCTAATGGATGGTAGCCTTGTCATTATGGAAGGTAGTTTTCATTGTTGATATTTTGTTACTCCATTGGATGTAGCCTTGTCATTATGGAAGGTAGTTCGATATTGATAATATTTTACTCTAATGGATGGAATCCTTTTCATTACGGAAGATAGTTGTTTGCTGAGATTTTGTTTCTCCAATGGATGGTAGCCTTGTCATTATGGAAGGTAGTTCGTTGTTGAGATTTTGTTACTCAAATGGATGGCAGCCTTGTCATTATAGAAGGTAGTTCGTTGTTGAGCTTTTGTTACTCCAATGGATGGTATCCTTGTTATTATGGAAGGCAGGTCATTCATGAGATTTTGTTACTCCAATAGATGGCAGCCTTGTCATTATGCAAGGGAGTTCGTCGTTGATATTTTGTTACATTAATGGATGGTAGCCTTGTCTTTATGAAAGGTAGTTCTTTGTTGAGATTTTCTTACTATAATGGATGTTATCCTTGTCATTACTGAAAGAAGTTCGTTGTTGAGATTTTGTTACTCTAATGGATGGTAGCCTTATCATTATGAAAGGTAGTTCATTGTTGTCATTTTGTTACTCCAATGGATGGTAGCCTTGTCATTATGGAAGGTAGTTTGTTGTTGATATTTTGTTACTCTAATGGATGGAATCCTTGTCATTACGGAAGATAGTTTTTTGTTAAGATTTTGTTTCTCCAATGGATGGTAGCCTTGTCATTATGGAAGGTAGTTCGTTGTTGAGATTTTGTTACTTAAATGGATGGTAGTCTTGTCTTTATGGAATGTAGTTCGTTGTTGAGATTTTGTTACTCCAATGGATGGTAGACTTGTCATTATGGAAGATAGTTCATTGTTGAGATTTGGTTTCTCCAATGGATGGTAGCCTTGTCATTATGGAAGGTAGTTCGTTGTTGATATTTTGTTACTCCAATGGATGGTAGACTTGTCGTTATGGAAGGCAGTTCGTTGTTGAGATTTTGTTACTCCAATGGATGGTAGACTTGTCATTATGGAAGGTAGTTCGTTGTTGAGATTTTGTTACTCCAATGGTTGGTAGCCTTGTAACTATGGAAGGTAGTTCGTTGTTGAGATTTTGTTACTCCAATGGATGGTAGACTTTTCATTATGGAGAATAGTTCATTGTTGAGCTTTTGTTACTCCAATGGATGGTAGCCTTGTTATTATCGAAGGTAGTTCATTGTTGAGATTTTGTTACTCCAATAGAATGTAGCCTTGTCATTATGCAAGGTAGTTCATTGTTGATATATTATTACTTTAATGGATGGTAGCCATGTCTTTATGAAAGGTAGTTCGTTGTTGAGATTTTGTTACTCTAATGGATGTTATCCTTGTCATTACTGAAAGTAGTTTGTTGTATAGATTTTGTTACTCCAATGGATGGTAGCCTTGTTATTATGGAAGGTAGTTAATTGTTGAGATTTTGTTACTCCAATAGATGGTAGCCTTGTTATTATGTAAGGTAGTTCTTTGTTGATATTTTGTTACTTTAATGGATGGTAGCCTTGTCTTTATGAAATGTAGTTAGTTGTTGAGATTTTTTTACTCTAATGGATGGTAGCCTTGTCATTATGGAAGGTAGTTCATTGTTGAGATTTTGTTACTTCAATGGATGGTAGACTTGTCATTATGGAAGGTAGTTCATTGTTGAGATTTTTTTACTCCAATGGATGGTAGACTTGTCATTATGGATGGTAGTTCGTTGTTGAGATTTTGTTACTACATTGGATGGTACCCTTTTCATTACCAAAAGTAGTTCGTTGTTGAGATTTTGTTACTCTAATGGATGGTAGCCTTGTCATTATGGAAGGTAGTTTTCATTGTTGATATTTTGTTACTCCATTGGATGTAGCCTTGTCATTATGGAAGGTAGTTCGATATTGATAATATTTTACTCTAATGGATAGAATCCTTTTCATTACGGAAGATAGTTGTTTGCTGAGATTTTGTTTCTCCAATGGATGGTAGACTTGTCATTATGGAAGGTAGTTCATTGTTGAGATTTTGTTTCTCCAATGGATGGTAGCCTTGTCATTATGGAAGGTAGTTCGTTGTTGAGATTTTGTTACTTAAATGGATGGTAGCCTTGTCATTATGGAATGTAGTTCGTTGTTGAGATTTTGTTACTCCAATGGATGGTAGACTTGTCATTATGGAAGGTAGTTCATTGTTGAGATTTGGTTTCTCCAATGGATGGTAGCCTTGTCATTATGGAAGGTAGTTCGTTGTTGAGATTTTGTTACTCCAATGATTGGTAGCCTTGTCATTATGGAAGGTAGTTTGTTGTTGAGATTTTGTTACTCCAATGGATGGTAGACTTGTCATTATGGAAGGTAGTTCATTGTATAGATTTTGTTACTCCAATGGATGGTAGCCTTGTCATTATAGAAGGTAGTTTATTGTTGAGATTTTGTTACTCCAATGGATGATTGCCTTTTCATTATGGAGAATAGTTTGTTGTTGAGCTTTTGTTACTCCAATGGATGGTAGCCTTGTTATTATCGAAGGTAGTTCATTGTTGAGAGTTTGTTACTCCAATAGATGATAGCCTTGTCATTATGCAAGGTAGTTCATTGTTGATATTTTTTTACTTTAATGGATGGTAGCCTTGTCTTTATGAAAGGTAGTTCGTTGTTGAGATTTTGTTACTCTAATGGATGTTATCCTTGTCATTACTGAAAGTCGTTTGTTGTATAGATTTTGTTACTTCAATGGATGGTAACCTTGTTATTATGGAAGGTAGTTCATTGTTGAGATTTTGTTACTTCAATGGATGGTAGACTTGTCATTATGGAAGGTAGTTCATTGTTGAGATTTTTTTACTCCAATGGATGGTAGACTTGTCATTATGGATTGTAGTTCGTTGTTGAGATTTTGTTACTACATTGGATGGTACCCTTTTCATTACCAAAAGTAGTTCGTTGTTGAGATTTTGTTACTCTAATGGATGGTAGCCTTGTCATTATGGAAGGTAGTTTTCATTGTTGATATTTTGTTACTCCATTGGATGTAGCCTTGTCATTATGGAAGGTAGTTCGATATTGATAATATTTTACTCTAATGGATAGAATCCTTTTCATTACGGAAGATAGTTGTTTGCTGAGATTTTGTTTCTCCAATGGATGGTAGACTTGTCATTATGGAAGGTAGTTCATTGTTGAGATTTTGTTTCTCCAATGGATGGTAGCCTTGTCATTATGGAAGGTAGTTCGTTGTTGAGATTTTGTTACTTAAATGGATGGTAGCCTTGTCATTATGGAATGTAGTTCGTTGTTGAGATTTTGTTACTCCAATGGATGGTAGACTTGTCATTATGGAAGGTAGTTCATTGTTGAGATTTGGTTTCTCCAATGGATGGTAGCCTTGTCATTATGGAAGGTAGTTCGTTGTTGAGATTTTGTTACTCCAATGGTTGGTAGCCTTGTCATTATGGAAGGTAGTTTGTTGTTGAGATTTTGTTACTCCAATGGATGGTAGACTTGTCATTATGGAAGGTAGTTCATTGTATAGATTTTGTTACTCCAATGGATGGTAGCCTTGTCATTATAGAAGGTAGTTTATTGTTGAGATTCTGTTACTCCAATGGATGATTGCCTTTTCATTATGGAGAATAGTTTGTTGTTGAGCTTTTGTTACTCCAATGGATGGTAGCCTTGTTATTATCGAAGGTAGTTCATTGTTGAGAGTTTGTTACTCCAATAGATGCTAGCCTTGTCATTATGCAAGGTAGTTCATTGTTGATATTTTTTTACTTTAATGGATGGTAGCCTTGTCTTTATGAAAGGTAGTTCGTTGTTGAGATTTTGTTACTCTAATGGATGTTATCCTTGTCATTACTGAAAGTCGTTTGTTGTATAGATTTTGTTACTTCAATGGATGGTAACCTTGTTATTATGGAAGGTAGTTCATTGTTGAGATTTTGTTACTTCAATGGATGGTAGACTTGTCATTATGGAAGGTAGTTCGTTGTTGAGATTTTTTTACTCCAATGGATGGTAGACTTGTCATTATGGATGGTAGTTTATTGTTGAGATTTGGTTAATACATTGGATGGTACCCTTTTCATTACCGAAAGTAGTTCGTTGTTGAGATTTTGTTACTCTAATGGATGGTAGCCTTGTCATTATGGAATGTAGTTCATTGTTGATATTTTGTTACTCCAATGGATGTAGCCTTGTCATTATGGAAGGTAGTTCAATATTGATAATATTTTACTCTAATGGATGGAATCCTTTTCATTACGGAAGATAGTTGTTTGCTGAGATTTTGTTTCTACAATGGATGGTAGCCTTGTCATTATGGAAGGTAGTTTGTTGTTGAGATTTTGTTACTCAAATGGATGGTAGCCTTGTCATTATAGAAGGTAGTTCGTTGTTGAGATTTTGTTACTCTAATTGATGGTAGCCTTGTAATTATGGAAGGTAGTTTATTGTTGAGATTTTGTTACTCCAGTGGATGGTATCCTTTTCATTATGGAGAATAGTTCGTTGTTGAGCTTTTGTTACTCCAATGGATGGTAGCCTTGTTATTATCGAAGGTAGTTCATTGTTGAGATTTTTGTTACTCCAATAGATGTTAGCCTTGTCATTATGCAAGGTAGTTCATTGTTGATATTTTATTACTTTAATGGATGGTAGCCTTGTCTTTATGAAATGTAGTTAGTTGTTGAGATTTTTTTACTCTAATGGATGTTATCCTTGTCATTACTGAAAGTAGTTCGTTGTATAGATTTTTTTACTCTAATGGATGGTAGCCTTGTCATTATGGAAGGTAGTTCATTGTTGAGATTTTGTTACTTCAATGGATGGTAGACTTGTCATTATGGAAGGTAGTTCATTGTTGAGATTTTTTTACTCCAATGGATGGTAGACTTGTCATTATGGATGGTAGTTCGTTGTTGAGATTTTGTTACTACATTGGATGGTACCCTTTTCATTACCAAAAGTAGTTCGTTGTTGAGATTTTGTTACTCTAATGGATGGTAGCCTTGTCATTATGGAAGGTAGTTTTCATTGTTGATATTTTGTTACTCCATTGGATGTAGCCTTGTCATTATGGAAGGTAGTTCGATATTGATAATATTTTACTCTAATGGATGGAATCCTTTTCATTACGGAAGATAGTTGTTTGCTGAGATTTTGTTTCTCCAATGGATGGTAGCCTTGTCATTATGGAAGGTAGTTCGTTGTTGAGATTTTGTTACTCAAATGGATGGCAGCCTTGTCATTATAGAAGGTAGTTCGTTGTAGAGCTTTTGTTACTCCAATGGATGGTATCCTTGTTATTATGGAAGGCATGTCATTCATGAGATTTTGTTACTCCAATAGATGGCAGCCTTGTCATTATGCAAGGGAGTTCGTCGTTGATATTTTGTTACATTAATGGATGGTAGCCTTGTCTTTATGAAAGGTAGTTCTTTGTTGAGATTTTCTTACTATAATGGATGTTATCCTTGTCATTACTGAAAGAAGTTCGTTGTTGAGATTTTGTTACTCTAATGGATGGTAGCCTTATCATTATGAAAGGTAGTTCATTGTTGTCATTTTGTTACTCCAATGGATGGTAGCCTTGTCATTATGGAAGGTAGTTTGTTGTTGATATTTTGTTACTCTAATGGATGGAATCCTTGTCATTACGGAAGATAGTTTTTTGTTAAGATTTTGTTTCTCCAATGGATGGTAGCCTTGTCATTATGGAAGGTAGTTCGTTGTTGAGATTTTGTTACTTAAATGGATGGTAGTCTTGTCTTTATGGAATGTAGTTCGTTGTTGAGATTTTGTTACTCCAATGGATGGTAGACTTGTCATTATGGAAGATAGTTCATTGTTGAGATTTGGTTTCTCCAATGGATGGTAGCCTTGTCATTATGGAAGGTAGTTCGTTGTTGATATTTTGTTACTCCAATGGATGGTAGACTTGTCGTTATGGAAGGCAGTTCGTTGTTGAGATTTTGTTACTCCAATGGATGGTAGACTTGTCATTATGGAAGGTAGTTCGTTGTTGAGATTTTGTTACTCCAATGGTTGGTAGCCTTGTAACTATGGAAGGTAGTTCGTTGTTGAGATTTTGTTACTCCAATGGATGGTAGACTTTTCATTATGGAGAATAGTTCATTGTTGAGCTTTTGTTACTCCAATGGATGGTAGCCTTGTTATTATCGAAGGTAGTTCATTGTTGAGATTTTGTTACTCCAATAGAATGTAGCCTTGTCATTATGCAAGGTAGTTCATTGTTGATATATTATTACTTTAATGGATGGTAGCCATGTCTTTATGAAAGGTAGTTCGTTGTTGAGATTTTGTTACTCTAATGGATGTTATCCTTGTCATTACTGAAAGTAGTTTGTTGTATAGATTTTGTTACTCCAATGGATGGTAGCCTTGTTATTATGGAAGGTAGTTAATTGTTGAGATTTTGTTACTCCAATAGATGGTAGCCTTGTTATTATGTAAGGTAGTTCTTTGTTGATATTTTGTTACTTTAATGGATGGTAGCCTTGTCTTTATGAAATGTAGTTAGTTGTTGAGATTTTTTTAATCTAATGGATGGTAGCCTTGTCATTATGGAAGGTAGTTCATTGTTGAGATTTTGTTACTTCAATGGATGGTAGACTTGTCATTATGGAAGGTAGTTCATTGTTGAGATTTTTTTACTCCAATGGATGGTAGACTTGTCATTATGGATGGTAGTTCGTTGTTGAGATTTTGTTACTACATTGGATGGTACCCTTTTCATTACCAAAAGTAGTTCGTTGTTGAGATTTTGTTACTCTAATGGATGGTAGCCTTGTCATTATGGAAGGTAGTTTTCATTGTTGATATTTTGTTACTCCATTGGATGTAGCCTTGTCATTATGGAAGGTAGTTCGATATTGATAATATTTTACTCTAATGGATAGAATCCTTTTCATTACGGAAGATAGTTGTTTGCTGAGATTTTGTTTCTCCAATGGATGGTAGACTTGTCATTATGGAAGGTAGTTCATTGTTGAGATTTTGTTTCTCCAATGGATGGTAGCCTTGTCATTATGGAAGGTAGTTCGTTGTTGAGATTTTGTTACTTAAATGGATGGTAGCCTTGTCATTATGGAATGTAGTTCGTTGTTGAGATTTTGTTACTCCAATGGATGGTAGACTTGTCATTATGGAAGGTAGTTCATTGTTGAGATTTGGTTTCTCCAATGGATGGTAGCCTTGTCATTATGGAAGGTAGTTCGTTGTTGAGATTTTGTTACTCCAATGGTTGGTAGCCTTGTCATTATGGAAGGTAGTTTGTTGTTGAGATTTTGTTACTCCAATGGATGGTAGACTTGTCATTATGGAAGGTAGTTCATTGTATAGATTTTGTTACTCCAATGGATGGTAGCCTTGTCATTATAGAAGGTAGTTTATTGTTGAGATTTTGTTACTCCAATGGATGATTGCCTTTTCATTATGGAGAATAGTTTGTTGTTGAGCTTTTGTTACTCCAATGGATGGTAGCCTTGTTATTATCGAAGGTAGTTCATTGTTGAGAGTTTGTTACTCCAATAGATGATAGCCTTGTCATTATGCAAGGTAGTTCATTGTTGATATTTTTTTACTTTAATGGATGGTAGCCTTGTCTTTATGAAAGGTAGTTCGTTGTTGAGATTTTGTTACTCTAATGGATGTTATCCTTGTCATTACTGAAAGTCGTTTGTTGTATAGATTTTGTTACTTCAATGGATGGTAACCTTGTTATTATGGAAGGTAGTTCATTGTTGAGATTTTGTTACTTCAATGGATGGTAGACTTGTCATTATGGAAGGTAGTTCATTGTTGAGATTTTTTTACTCCAATGGATGGTAGACTTGTCATTATGGATTGTAGTTCGTTGTTGAGATTTTGTTACTACATTGGATGGTACCCTTTTCATTACCAAAAGTAGTTCGTTGTTGAGATTTTGTTACTCTAATGGATGGTAGCCTTGTCATTATGGAAGGTAGTTTTCATTGTTGATATTTTGTTACTCCATTGGATGTAGCCTTGTCATTATGGAAGGTAGTTCGATATTGATAATATTTTACTCTAATGGATAGAATCCTTTTCATTACGGAAGATAGTTGTTTGCTGAGATTTTGTTTCTCCAATGGATGGTAGACTTGTCATTATGGAAGGTAGTTCATTGTTGAGATTTTGTTTCTCCAATGGATGGTAGCCTTGTCATTATGGAAGGTAGTTCGTTGTTGAGATTTTGTTACTTAAATGGATGGTAGCCTTGTCATTATGGAATGTAGTTCGTTGTTGAGATTTTGTTACTCCAATGGATGGTAGACTTGTCATTATGGAAGGTAGTTCATTGTTGAGATTTGGTTTCTCCAATGGATGGTAGCCTTGTCATTATGGAAGGTAGTTCGTTGTTGAGATTTTGTTACTCCAATGGTTGGTAGCCTTGTCATTATGGAAGGTAGTTTGTTGTTGAGATTTTGTTACTCCAATGGATGGTAGACTTGTCATTATGGAAGGTAGTTCATTGTATAGATTTTGTTACTCCAATGGATGGTAGCCTTGTCATTATAGAAGGTAGTTTATTGTTGAGATTCTGTTACTCCAATGGATGATTGCCTTTTCATTATGGAGAATAGTTTGTTGTTGAGCTTTTGTTACTCCAATGGATGGTAACCTTGTTATTATGGAAGGTAGTTCATTGTTGAGATTTTGTTACTTCAATGGATGGTAGACTTGTCATTATGGAAGGTAGTTCGTTGTTGAGATTTTGTTACTCAAATGGATGGCAGCCTTGTCATTATAGAAGGTAGTTCGTTGTAGAGCTTTTGTTACTCCAATGGATGGTATCCTTGTTATTATGGAAGGCATGTCATTCATGAGATTTTGTTACTCCAATAGATGGCAGCCTTGTCATTATGCAAGGGAGTTCGTCGTTGATATTTTGTTACATTAATGGATGGTAGCCTTGTCTTTATGAAAGGTAGTTCTTTGTTGAGATTTTCTTACTATAATGGATGTTATCCTTGTCATTACTGAAAGAAGTTCGTTGTTGAGATTTTGTTACTCTAATGGATGGTAGCCTTATCATTATGAAAGGTAGTTCATTGTTGTCATTTTGTTACTCCAATGGATGGTAGCCTTGTCATTATGGAAGGTAGTTTGTTGTTGATATTTTGTTACTCTAATGGATGGAATCCTTGTCATTACGGAAGATAGTTTTTTGTTAAGATTTTGTTTCTCCAATGGATGGTAGCCTTGTCATTATGGAAGGTAGTTCGTTGTTGAGATTTTGTTACTTAAATGGATGGTAGTCTTGTCTTTATGGAATGTAGTTCGTTGTTGAGATTTTGTTACTCCAATGGATGGTAGACTTGTCATTATGGAAGATAGTTCATTGTTGAGATTTGGTTTCTCCAATGGATGGTAGCCTTGTCATTATGGAAGGTAGTTCGTTGTTGATATTTTGTTACTCCAATGGATGGTAGACTTGTCGTTATGGAAGGCAGTTCGTTGTTGAGATTTTGTTACTCCAATGGATGGTAGACTTGTCATTATGGAAGGTAGTTCGTTGTTGAGATTTTGTTACTCCAATGGTTGGTAGCCTTGTAACTATGGAAGGTAGTTCGTTGTTGAGATTTTGTTACTCCAATGGATGGTAGACTTTTCATTATGGAGAATAGTTCATTGTTGAGCTTTTGTTACTCCAATGGATGGTAGCCTTGTTATTATCGAAGGTAGTTCATTGTTGAGATTTTGTTACTCCAATAGAATGTAGCCTTGTCATTATGCAAGGTAGTTCATTGTTGATATATTATTACTTTAATGGATGGTAGCCATGTCTTTATGAAAGGTAGTTCGTTGTTGAGATTTTGTTACTCTAATGGATGTTATCCTTGTCATTACTGAAAGTAGTTTGTTGTATAGATTTTGTTACTCCAATGGATGGTAGCCTTGTTATTATGGAAGGTAGTTAATTGTTGAGATTTTGTTACTCCAATAGATGGTAGCCTTGTTATTATGTAAGGTAGTTCTTTGTTGATATTTTGTTACTTTAATGGATGGTAGCCTTGTCTTTATGAAATGTAGTTAGTTGTTGAGATTTTTTTAATCTAATGGATGGTAGCCTTGTCATTATGGAAGGTAGTTCATTGTTGAGATTTTGTTACTTCAATGGATGGTAGACTTGTCATTATGGAAGGTAGTTCATTGTTGAGATTTTTTTACTCCAATGGATGGTAGACTTGTCATTATGGATGGTAGTTCGTTGTTGAGATTTTGTTACTACATTGGATGGTACCCTTTTCATTACCAAAAGTAGTTCGTTGTTGAGATTTTGTTACTCTAATGGATGGTAGCCTTGTCATTATGGAAGGTAGTTTTCATTGTTGATATTTTGTTACTCCATTGGATGTAGCCTTGTCATTATGGAAGGTAGTTCGATATTGATAATATTTTACTCTAATGGATAGAATCCTTTTCATTACGGAAGATAGTTGTTTGCTGAGATTTTGTTTCTCCAATGGATGGTAGACTTGTCATTATGGAAGGTAGTTCATTGTTGAGATTTTGTTTCTCCAATGGATGGTAGCCTTGTCATTATGGAAGGTAGTTCGTTGTTGAGATTTTGTTACTTAAATGGATGGTAGCCTTGTCATTATGGAATGTAGTTCGTTGTTGAGATTTTGTTACTCCAATGGATGGTAGACTTGTCATTATGGAAGGTAGTTCATTGTTGAGATTTGGTTTCTCCAATGGATGGTAGCCTTGTCATTATGGAAGGTAGTTCGTTGTTGAGATTTTGTTACTCCAATGGTTGGTAGCCTTGTCATTATGGAAGGTAGTTTGTTGTTGAGATTTTGTTACTCCAATGGATGGTAGACTTGTCATTATGGAAGGTAGTTCATTGTATAGATTTTGTTACTCCAATGGATGGTAGCCTTGTCATTATAGAAGGTAGTTTATTGTTGAGATTTTGTTACTCCAATGGATGATTGCCTTTTCATTATGGAGAATAGTTTGTTGTTGAGCTTTTGTTACTCCAATGGATGGTAGCCTTGTTATTATCGAAGGTAGTTCATTGTTGAGAGTTTGTTACTCCAATAGATGATAGCCTTGTCATTATGCAAGGTAGTTCATTGTTGATATTTTTTTACTTTAATGGATGGTAGCCTTGTCTTTATGAAAGGTAGTTCGTTGTTGAGATTTTGTTACTCTAATGGATGTTATCCTTGTCATTACTGAAAGTCGTTTGTTGTATAGATTTTGTTACTTCAATGGATGGTAACCTTGTTATTATGGAAGGTAGTTCATTGTTGAGATTTTGTTACTTCAATGGATGGTAGACTTGTCATTATGGAAGGTAGTTCATTGTTGAGATTTTTTTACTCCAATGGATGGTAGACTTGTCATTATGGATTGTAGTTCGTTGTTGAGATTTTGTTACTACATTGGATGGTACCCTTTTCATTACCAAAAGTAGTTCGTTGTTGAGATTTTGTTACTCTAATGGATGGTAGCCTTGTCATTATGGAAGGTAGTTTTCATTGTTGATATTTTGTTACTCCATTGGATGTAGCCTTGTCATTATGGAAGGTAGTTCGATATTGATAATATTTTACTCTAATGGATAGAATCCTTTTCATTACGGAAGATAGTTGTTTGCTGAGATTTTGTTTCTCCAATGGATGGTAGACTTGTCATTATGGAAGGTAGTTCATTGTTGAGATTTTGTTTCTCCAATGGATGGTAGCCTTGTCATTATGGAAGGTAGTTCGTTGTTGAGATTTTGTTACTTAAATGGATGGTAGCCTTGTCATTATGGAATGTAGTTCGTTGTTGAGATTTTGTTACTCCAATGGATGGTAGACTTGTCATTATGGAAGGTAGTTCATTGTTGAGATTTGGTTTCTCCAATGGATGGTAGCCTTGTCATTATGGAAGGTAGTTCGTTGTTGAGATTTTGTTACTCCAATGGTTGGTAGCCTTGTCATTATGGAAGGTAGTTTGTTGTTGAGATTTTGTTACTCCAATGGATGGTAGACTTGTCATTATGGAAGGTAGTTCATTGTATAGATTTTGTTACTCCAATGGATGGTAGCCTTGTCATTATAGAAGGTAGTTTATTGTTGAGATTCTGTTACTCCAATGGATGATTGCCTTTTCATTATGGAGAATAGTTTGTTGTTGAGCTTTTGTTACTCCAATGGATGGTAACCTTGTTATTATGGAAGGTAGTTCATTGTTGAGATTTTGTTACTTCAATGGATGGTAGACTTGTCATTATGGAAGGTAGTTCGTTGTTGAGATTTTTTTACTCCAATGGATGGTAGACTTGTCATTATGGATGGTAGTTTATTGTTGAGATTTGGTTAATACATTGGATGGTACCCTTTTCATTACCGAAAGTAGTTCGTTGTTGAGATTTTGTTACTCTAATGGATGGTAGCCTTGTCATTATGGAATGTAGTTCATTGTTGATATTTTGTTACTCCAATGGATGTAGCCTTGTCATTATGGAAGGTAGTTCGATATTGATAATATTTTACTCTAATGGATGGAATCCTTTTCATTACGGAAGATAGTTGTTTGCTGAGATTTTGTTTCTACAATGGATGGTAGCCTTGTCATTATGGAAGGTAGTTTGTTGTTGAGATTTTGTTACTCAAATGGATGGTAGCCTTGTCATTATAGAAGGTAGTTCGTTGTTGAGATTTTGTTACTCTAATTGATGGTAGCCTTGTAATTATGGAAGGTAGTTTATTGTTGAGATTTTGTTACTCCAGTGGATGGTATCCTTTTCATTATGGAGAATAGTTCGTTGTTGAGCTTTTGTTACTCCAATGGATGGTAGCCTTGTTATTATCGAAGGTAGTTCATTGTTGAGATTTTTGTTACTCCAATAGATGTTAGCCTTGTCATTATGCAAGGTAGTTCATTGTTGATATTTTATTACTTTAATGGATGGTAGCCTTGTCTTTATGAAATGTAGTTAGTTGTTGAGATTTTTTTACTCTAATGGATGTTATCCTTGTCATTACTGAAAGTAGTTCGTTGTATAGATTTTGTTACTCTAATGGATGGTAGACTTGTAATTATGGATGGTAGTTCATTGTTGAGATTTTGTTACTACATTGGATGGTACCCTTTTCATTACCGAAAGTAGTTCGTTGTTGAGATTTTGTTACTCTAATGGATGGTAGCCTTATCATTATGGAAGGTAGTTCATTGTTGATATTTTGTTACTCCAATGGATGTAGCCTTGTCATTATGGAAGGTAGTTCGATATTGATAATATTTTACTCTAATGGATGGAATCCTTTTCATTATGGAAGATAGTTGTTTGTTGAGATTTTGATTCTCCAATGGATGGTAGCCTTGTCATTATGGAAGGTAGTTCGTTGTTGAGATTTTATTACTCA
Source organism: Vicia faba (assembly GCA_948472305.1). NCBI lineage: Eukaryota > Viridiplantae > Streptophyta > Magnoliopsida > Fabales > Fabaceae > Vicia > Vicia faba. The sequence continues at coordinate 563,234,327 of OX451739.1, forward strand.
AATGGATGGTAGCCTTATCATTATAGAAGGTAGTTCGTTGTTGAGATTTTGTTACTCCAATGGATGGTAGCCTTGTAATTATGGAAGGTAGTTTATTGTTGAGATTTTGTTACTCCAATGGATGTTAGCCTTGTCATTATAGAGAATAGTTTGTTGTTGAGCTTTTGTTACTCCAATGGATGGTATCCTTCTTATTATGGAAGGCAGTTCATTGATGAGATTTTGTTACTCCAATAGATGGGAGCCTTGTCATTATGCAAGGGAGTTCGTTGTTGATATTTTGTTACTTTAATGGATGGTAGCCTTGTCTTTATGAAAGGTAGTTCTTTGTTGAGATTTTGTTACTCCAATGGATGGTAGACTTGTCATTATGGAAGGTAGTTTGTTGTTGAGATTTTGTTACTCCAATGGATGGTAGCCTTGTCATTATGGATGGTAGTTCGTTGTTGTGATTTTGTTACTCTATTGGATGGTCCCTTTTCATTACCGAAAGTAGTTTGTTGTAGAGATTTTGTTACTCTAATGGATGGTAGCCTTGTCATTATGGAAGGTAGTTCATTGTTGACATTTTGTTACTCCAATGGATGTAGCCTTGTCATTATGGAAGGTAGTTCGATATTGATAATATTTTACTCTAATGGATGGAATCCTTTTTATTACGGAAGGTAGTTCTTTTTGAAGATTTTGTTTCTCCAATGGATGGTAGCCTTGTCATTATGGAAGGTAATTCGTTGTTGATATTTTGTTACTCCAATGGATGGTAGACTTGTCATTATGGAAGGTAGTTCGTTGTTGAGATTTTGTTACTCCAATGGATGATAGACTTGTCATTATAAAAGGTAGTTCGTTGTTGAGATTTTGTTACTGCAATGGTTGGTAGCCTTGTCATTATGGAAGGTAGTTCGTTGTTGAGATTTTGTTACTCCAATGGATGGTAGACTTGTCATTATGGAAGGTAGTTCATTGTTGTGATTTTGTTACTCCAATGGATGGTAGCCTTGTCATTATAAAAGGTAGTTCGTTGTTGAGATTTTGTTACTCTAATGGATGGTAGCCTTGTAATTATGGAAGGTAGTTTGTTGTTGAGATTTTGTTACTCCAATGAATGGTAGCCTTTTCATTATGGAGAATAGTTTGTTGTTGAGCTTTTGTTACTCCAATGGATGGTAGCCTTGTTATTATCTAAGGTAGTTCATTGTTGAGATTTTGTTACTCCAATAGATGCTAGCCTTGTCATTATGCAAGGTAGTTCATTGTTGATATTTTGTTACTTTAATGGATGATAGCCTTGTCTTTATGAAAGGTAGTTCATTGTTGAGATTTTGTTACTCTAATGGATGTTATCCTTGTCATTACTGAAAGTAGTTTTTTGTATAGATTTTGTTACTCCAATGGATGGTAGCCTTGTTATTATGGAAGGTAGTTCATTGTTGAGATTTTGTTACTCCAATAGATGGTAGCCTTGTCATTATGCAAGGTAGTTCGTTGTTTCTATTTTGTTACTTTAATGGATGGTAGCCTTGTCTTTATGAAATGTAGTTAGTTGTTGAGATTTTTTTACTCTAATGGATGTTATCCTTGTCATTACTGAAAGTAGTTCGTTGTATATATTTGGTTACTCTAATGGATGGTAGCCTTGTCATTATGGAAGGTAGTTCATTATTGATGTTTTTTTACTCCAATGGATGGTAGACTTGTCATTATGGATGGTAGTTCGTTGTTGAGATTTTGTTACTACATTGGATGGTACCCTTTTTATTACCGAAAGTAGTTCGTTGTTGAGATTTTGTTACTCAAATGGATGGTAGCCTTGTCATTATAGAAGGTAGTTCATTGTTGATATTTTGTTACTCCAATGGATGTAGCCTTGTCATTATGGAAGGTATTTCGATATTGATAATATTTTACTCTAATGGATGGAATCCTTTTCATTACGGAAGATAGTTGTTTGTTGAGATTTTGTTTCTCCAATGGATGGTAGCCTTGTCATTATGGAAGGTAGTTCGTTGTTGAGATTTTGTTACTCAAATGGATGGTAGCCTTGTCATTATAGAAGGTAGTTCGTTGTTGAGATTTCGTTACTCCAATGGATGGTAGCCTTGTAATTATGGAAGGTAGTTTATTGTTGAGATTTTGTTACTCCAATGGATGGTAGCCTTGTCATTATAGAGAATAGTTTGTTGTTGAACTTTTGTTACTCCAATGGATGGTATCCTTGTTATTATGGAAGGCAGTTCATTGATGAGATTTTGTTACTCCAATATATGGCAGCCTTGTCATTATGCAAGGGAGTTCGTTGTTGATATTTTGTTACTTTAATGGATGGTAGCCTTGTCTTTATGAAAGGTAGTTCTTTGTTGAGATTTTGTTACTATAATGGATGTTATCCTTGTCATTACTGAAAGTAGTTCGTTGTTGAGATTTTGTTACTCTAATGGATGGTAGCCTTGTCATTATGAAAGGTAGTTCATTGTTGTCATTTTGTTACTCCAATGGATGGTAGCCTTGTCAGTATGGAAGGTAGTTTGTTGTTGATATTTTGTTACTCTAATGGATGGAATCCTTGTCATTACGGAAGATAGTTTTTTGTTTAGATTTTGTTTCTCCAATGGATGGTAGCCTGGTCATTATGGAAGGTAGTTCGTTGTTGAGATTTTGTTACTTAAATGGATGGTAGCCTTGTCATTATGGAATGTAGTTCGTTGTTGAGATTTTGTTACTCCAATGGATGGTAGACTTGTAATTATGGAAGGTAGTTCATTGTTGAGATTTGGTTTCTCCAATGGATGGTAGCCTTGTCATTATGGAAGGTAGTTCATTGTTGATATTTTGTTACTCCAATGGATGGTAGACTTGTCATTATGGAAGGTAGTTTGTTGTTGAGATTTTGTTACTCCAATGGATGGTAGACTTGTCATTATGGAAGGTAGTTCGTTGTTGAGATTTTGTTACTCCAATGGTTGGTAGCCTTGTCACTATGGAAGGTAGTTCGTTGTTGAGATTTTGTTACTCCAATGGATGGTAGACTTGTCATTATGGAGAATAGTTCGTTGTTGAGCTTTTGTTACTCCAATGGATGGTAGCCTTGTTATTATCGAAGGTAGTTCATTGTTGAGATTTTGTTATTCCAATAGATGGTAGCCTTGTCATTGTGCAAGGTAGTTCATTGTTGATATTTTGTTACTTTAATGGATGGTAGCCTTGTCTTTATGAAATGTAGTTAGTTGTTGAGATTATTTTACTCTAATGGATGTTATCCTTGTCATTACTGAAAGTAGTTCGTAGTATAGATTTTGTTACTCTAATGGATGGTAGCCTTGTCATTATGGAAGGTAGTTCATTGTTGAGATTTTGTTACTTCAATGGATGGTAGACTTGTCATAATGGAAGGTAGTTCGTTGTTGAGATTTTTTTACTCCAATGGATGGTAGACTTGTCATTATGGATGGTAGTTCGTTGTTGAGATTTTGTTACTACATTGGATGGTACGCTTTTCATTACCGAAAGTAGTTCGTTGTTGAGATTTTGTTACTCTAATGGATGGTAGCCTTGTCATTATGGAAGCTAGTTCATTTTTCATATTTTGTTACTCCAATGGATGTTGCCTTGTCATTATGGAAGGTAGTTCGATATTGATAATATTTTACTCTAATGGATGGCATCCTTTTCATTACGGAAGATAGTTGTTTGTTGAGATTTTGTTTCTCCAATGGATGGTAGCCTTGTCATTATGGAAGGTAGTTCGTTGTTGAGATTTTGTGACCCAAATGGATGGTAGCCTTGTCATTATAGAAGGTAGTTCGTTGTTGAGATTTTGTTACTCCAATGGATGCTAGCCTTGTAATTATGGAAGGTAGTTTATTGTTGAGATTTTGTTACTCCAATGGATGGTAGCCTTATCATTATAGAGAATAGTTTGTTGTTGAGCTTTTGTTACTCCAATGGATGGTATCCTTGTTATTATGGAAGGCAGTTCATTGATGAGATTTTGTTACTCCAATAGATGGCAGCCTTGTCATTATGCAAGGGAGTTCGTTGTTGATATTTTGTTACTTTAATGGATGGTAGCCTTGTCTTTATGAAAGGTAGTTCTTTGTTGAGATTTTCTTACTATAATGGATGTTATCCTTGTCATTACTGAAAGTAGTTCGTTGTTGAGATTTTGTTACTCGAATGGATGGTAGCCTTGTCATTATGAAAGGTAGTTCATTGTTGTCTTTTTGTTACTCCAATGGATGGTAGCCTTGTCATTATGGAAGGTAGTTTGTTGTTGATATTTTGTTACTCTAATGGATGGAATCCTTGTCATTACGGAAGATAGTTTTTTGTTAACATTTTGTTTCTCCAATGGATGGTAGCCTTGTCATTATGGAAGGTAGTTCGTTGTTGAGATTTTGTTACTTAAATGGATGGTAGCCTTGTCATTATTGAATGTAGTTCGTTGTTGAGATTTTGTTACTCCAATGGATGGTAGACTTGTCATTATGGAAGGTAGTTCGTTGTTAAGATTTGGTTTCTCCAATGGATGGTAGCCTTGTCATTATGGAAGGTAGTTCGTTGTTGATATTTTGTTACTCCAATGGATGGTAGACTAGTCATTATGCAAGGTAGTTCGTTGTTGAGATTTTGTTACTCCAATGGATGGTAGACTTGTCATTATGGAAGGTAGTTCGTTGTTGAGATTTTGTTACTCCAATGGTTGGTAGCCTTGTCATTATGGAAGGTAGTTTGTTGTTGAGATTTTGTTACTCCAATGGATGGTAGACTTGTCATTATGGAAGGTAGTTTGTTGTTGAGATTTTGTTACTCCAATGGATGGTAGACTTGTCATTATGGAAGGTAGTTCATTGTTGTGATTTTGTTACTCCAATGGATGGTAGCCTTGTCATTATAAAAGGTAGTTCGTTGTTGAGATTTTGTTACTCTAATGGATGGTAGCCTTGTAATTATGGAAGGTAGTTTGTTGTTGAGATTTTGTTACTCCAATGAATGGTAGCCTTTTCATTATGGAGAATAGTTTGTTGTTGAGCTTTTGTTACTCCAATGGATGGTAGCCTTGTTATTATCGAAGGTAGTTCATTGTTGAGATTTTGTTACTCCATTAGATGCTAGCCTTGTCATTATGCAAGGTAGTTCATTGTTGATATTTTGTTACTTTAATGGATGGTAGCCTTGTCTTTATGAAAGGTAGTTCATTGTTGAGATTTTGTTACTCTAATGGATGTTATCCTTGTCATTACTGAAAGTAGTTTGTTGTATAGATTTTGTTACTCCAATGGATGGTAGCCTTGTTATTATGGAAGGTAGTTCATTGTTGAGATTTTGTTACTCCAATAGATGGTAGCCTTGTCATTATGCAAGGTAGTTCGTTATTGCTATTTTGTTACTTTAATGGATGGTAGCCTTGTGTTTATGAAATGTAGTTAGTTGTTGAGATTTTTTTACTCTAATGGATGTTATCCTTGTCATTATTGAAAGTAGTTCGTTGTATATATTTGGTTACTCTAATGGATGGTAGCCTTGTCATTATGGAAGGTAGTTCATTATTGATGTTTTTTTACTCCAATGGATGGTAGACTTGTCATTATGGATGGTAGTTCGTTGTTGAGATTTTGGTACTACATTGGATGGTACCCTTTTCATTACCGAAAGTAGTTCGTTATTGAGATTTTGTTACTCAAATGGATGGTAGCCTTGTCATTATAGAAGGTAGTTCATTGTTGATATTTTGTTACTCCAATGGATGTAGCCTTGTCATTATGGAAGGTAGTTCGATATTGATAATATTTTACTCTAATGGATGGAATCCTTTTCATTACGGAAGATAGTTGTTTGTTGAGATTTTGTTTCTCCAATGGATGGTAGCCTTGTCATTATGGAAGGTAGTTCGTTGTTGAGATTTTGTTACTCAAATGGATGGTAGCCTTGTCATTATAGAAGGTAGTTCGTTGTTGAGATTTCGTTACTCCAATAGATGGTAGCCTTGTAATTATGGAAGGTAGTTTATTGTTGAGATTTTGTTACTCCAATGGATGGTAGCCTTTTCATTATAGAGAATAGTTTGTTGTTGAGCTTTTGTTACTCCAATGGATGGTATCCTTGTTATTATGGAAGGCAGTTCATTGATGAGATTTTGTTACTCCAATATATGGCAGCCTTGTCATTATGCAAGGGAGTTCGTTGTTGATATTTTGTTACTTTAATGGATGGTAGCCTTGTCTTTATGAAAGGTAGTTCTTTGTTGAGATTTTGTTACTATAATGGATGTTATCCTTGTCATTACTAAAAGTAGTTCGTTGTTGAGATTTTGTTACTCTAATGGATGGTAGCCTTGTCATTATGAAAGGTAGTTCATTGTTGTTATTTTGTTACTCCAATGGATGGTAGCCTTGTCAGTATGGAAGGTAGTTTGTTGTTGATATTTTGTTACTCTAATGGATGGAATCCTTGTCATTACGGAAGATAGTTTTTTGTTTAGATTTTGTTTCTCCAATGGATGGTAGCCTGTTCATTATGGAAGGTAGTTCGTTGTTGAGATTTTGTTACTTAAATGGATGGTAGACTTGTAATTATGGAAGGTAGTTCATTGTTGAGATTTGGTTTCTCCAATGGATGGTAGCCTTGTCATTATGGAAGGTAGTTCATTGTTGATATTTTGTTACTCCAATGGATGGTAGACTTGTCATTATGGAAGGTAGTTTGTTGTTGAGATTTTGTTACTCCAATGGATGGTAGACTTGTCATTATGGAAGGTAGTTCGTTGTTGAGATTTTGTTACTCCAATGGTTGGTAGCCTTGTCACTATGGAAGGTAGTTCGTTGTTGAGATTTTGTTACTCCAATGGATGTTAGACTTGTCATTATGGAGAATAGTTCGTTGTTGAGCTTTTGTTACTCCAATGGATGGTAACCTTGTTATTATCGAAGGTAGTTCATTGTTGAGATTTTGTTACTCCAATAGATGCTAGCCTTGTCATTATGCGAGGTAGTTCATTGTTGATATTTTGTTACTTTAATGAATGGTATCCATGTCTTTAGGAGAGGTAGTTCGTTGTTGAGATTTTGTCACTCTAATGGATGTTATCCTTGTCATTACTGAAAGTAGTTTGTTGTATAGATTTTGTTACTCCAATGGATGGTAGCCTTGTTATTATGGAAGGTAGTTCATTGTTGAGATTTTGTTACTCCAATAGATGGTAGCCTTGTCATTGTGCAAGGTAGTTCATTGTTGATATTTTGTTACTTTAATGGATGGTAGCCTTGTCTTTATGAAATGTAGTTAGTTGTTGAGATTATTTTACTCTAATGGATGTTATCCTTGTCATTACTGAAAGTAGTTCGTAGTATAGATTTTGTTACTCTAATGGATGGTAGCCTTGTCATTATGGAAGGTAGTTCATTGTTGAGATTTTGTTACTTCAATGGATGGTAGACTTGTCATAATGGAAGGTAGTTCGTTGTTGAGATTTTTTTACTCCAATGGATGGTAGACTTGTCATTATGGATGGTAGTTCGTTGTTGAGATTTTGTTACTACATTGGATGGTACGCTTTTCATTACCGAAAGTAGTTCGTTGTTGAGATTTTGTTACTCTAATGGATGGTAACCTTGTCATTATGGAAGGTAGTTCATTTTTGATATTTTGTTACTCCAATGGATGTTGCCTTGTCATTATGGAAGGTAGTTCGATATTGATAATATTTTACTCTAATGGATGGCATCCTTTTCATTACAGAAGATAGTTGTTTGTTGAGATTTTGTTTCTCCAATGGATGGTAGCCTTGTCATTATGGAAGGTAGTTCGTTGTTGAGATTTTGTGACTCAAATGGATGGTAGCCTTGTCATTATAGAAGGTAGTTCGTTGTTGAGATTTTGTTACTTCAATGGATGCTAGCCTTGTAATTATGGAAGGTAGTTTATTGTTGAGATTTTGTTACTCCAATGGATGGTAGCCTTATCATTATAGAGAATAGTTTGTTGTTGAGCTTTTGTTACTCCAATGGATGGTATCCTTGTTATTATGGAAGGCAGTTCATTGATGAGATTTTGTTACTCCAATAGATGGCAGCCTTGTCATTATGCAAGGGAGTTCGTTGTTGATATTTTGTTACTTTAATGGATGGTAGCCTTGTCTTTATGAAAGGTAGTTCTTTGTTGAGATTTTGTTACTATAATGGATGTTATCCTTGTCATTACTAAAAGTAGTTCCTTGTTGAGATTTTGTTACTCTAATGGATGGTAGCCTTGTCATTATGAAAGGTAGTTCATTGTTGTCTTTTTGTTACTCCAATGGATGGTAGCCTTGTCAGTATGGAAGGTAGTTTGTTGTTGATATTTTGTTACTCTAATGGATGGAATCCTTGTCATTACGGAAGATAGTTTTTTGTTTAGACTTTGTTTCTCCAATGGATGGTAGCCTGGTCATTATGGAAGGTAGTTCGTTGTTGAGATTTTGTTACTTAAATGGATGGTAGACTTGTAATTATGGAAGGTAGTTCATTGTTGAGATTTGGTTTCTCCAATGGATGGTAGCTTTGTCATTATGGAAGGTAGTTCATTGTTGATATTTTGTTACTCCAATGGATGGTAGACTTGTCATTATGGAAGGTAGTTTGTTGTTGAGATTTGGTTACTCCAATGGATGGTAGACTTGTCATTATGGAAGGTAGTTCGTTGTTGAGATTTTGTTACTCCAATGGTTGGTAGCCTTGTCACTATGGAAGGTAGTTCGTTGTTGAGATTTTGTTACTCCAATGGATGTTAGACTTGTCATTATGGAGAATAGTTCGTTGTTGAGCTTTTGTTACTCCAATGGATGGTAACCTTGTTATTATCGAAGGTAGTTCATTGTTGAGATTTTGTTACTCCAATAGATGCTAGCCTTGTCATTATGCGAGGTAGTTCATTGTTGATATTTTGTTACTTTAATGAATGGTATCCATGTCTTTAGGAGAGGTAGTTCGTTGTTGAGATTTTGTCACTCTAATGGATGTTATCCTTGTCATTACTGAAAGTAGTTTGTTGTATAGATTTTGTTACTCCAATGGATGGTAGCCTTGTTATTATGGAAGGTAGTTCATTGTTGAGATTTTGTTACTCCAATAGATGGTAGCCTTGTCATTGTGCAAGGTAGTTCATTGTTGATATTTTGTTACTTTAATGGATGGTAGCCTTGTCTTTATGAAATGTAGTTAGTTGTTGAGATTTTGTTACTCCAATGGATGTTATCCTTGTCATTACTGAAAGTAGTTCGTAGTATAGATTTTGTTACTCTAATGGATGGTAGCCTTGTCATTATGGAAGGTAGTTCATTGTTGAGATTTTGTTACTTCAATGGATGGTAGACTTGTCATAATGGAAGGTAGTTCGTTGTTGAGATTTTTTTACTCCAATGGATGGTAGACTTGTCATTATGGATGGTAGTTCGTTGTTGAGATTTTGTTACTACATTGGATGGTACGCTTTTCATTACCGAAAGTAGTTCGTTGTTGAGATTTTGTTACTCTAATGGATGGTAGCCTTGTCATTATGGAAGCTAGTTCATTTTTCATATTTTGTTACTCCAATGGATGTTGCCTTGTCATTATGGAAGGTAGTTCGATATTGATAATATTTTACTCTAATGGATGGCATCCTTTTCATTACGGAAGATAGTTGTTTGTTGAGATTTTGTTTCTCCAATGGATGGTAGCCTTGTCATTATGGAAGGTAGTTCGTTGTTGAGATTTTGTGACTCAAATGGATGGTAGCCTTGTCATTATAGAAGGTAGTTCGTTGTTGAGATTTTGTTACTCCAATGGATGCTAGCCTTGTAATTATGGAAGGTAGTTTATTGTTGAGATTTTGTTACTCCAATGGATGGTAGCCTTATCATTATAGAGAATAGTTTGTTGTTGAGCTTTTGTTACTCCAATGGATGGTATCCTTGTTATTATGGAAGGCAGTTCATTGATGAGATTTTGTTACTCCAATAGATGGCAGCCTTGTCATTATGCAAGGGAGTTCGTTGTTGATATTTTGTTACTTTAATGGATGGTAGCCTTGTCTTTATGAAAGGTAGTTCTTTGTTGAGATTTTCTTACTATAATGGATGTTATCCTTGTCATTACTGAAAGTAGTTCGTTGTTGAGATTTTGTTACTCGAATGGATGGTAGCCTTGTCATTATGAAAGGTAGTTCATTGTTGTCTTTTTGTTACTCCAATGGATGGTAGCCTTGTCATTATGGAAGGTAGTTTGTTGTTGATATTTTGTTACTCTAATGGATGGAATCCTTGTCATTACGGAAGATAGTTTTTTGTTAACATTTTGTTTCTCCAATGGATGGTAGCCTTGTCATTATGGAAGGTAGTTCGTTGTTGAGATTTTGTTACTTAAATGGATGGTAGCCTTGTCATTATTGAATGTAGTTCGTTGTTGAGATTTTGTTACTCCAATGGATGGTAGACTTGTCATTATGGAAGGTAGTTTGTTGTTAAGATTTGGTTTCTCCAATGGATGGTAGCCTTGTCATTATGGAAGGTAGTTCGTTGTTGATATTTTGTTACTCCAATGGATGGTAGACTTGTCATTATGCAAGGTAGTTCGTTGTTGAGATTTTGTTACTCCAATGGATGGTAGACTTGTCATTATGGAAGGTAGTTCGTTGTTGAGATTTTGTTACTCCAATGGTTGGTAGCCTTGTCATTATGGAAGGTAGTTTGTTGTTGAGATTTTGTTACTCCAATGGATGGTAGACATGTCATTATGGAAGGTAGTTTGTTGTTGAGATTTTGTTACTCCAATGGATGGTAGACTTGTCATTATGGAAGGTAGTTCATTGTTGTGATTTTGTTACTCCAATGGATGGTAGCCTTGTCATTATAAAAGGTAGTTCGTTGTTGAGATTTTGTTACTCTAATGGATGGTAGCCTTGTAATTATGGAAGGTAGTTTGTTGTTGAGATTTTGTTACTCCAATGAATGGTAGCCTTTTCATTATGGAGAATAGTTTGTTGTTGAGCTTTTGTTACTCCAATGGATGGTAGCCTTGTTATTATCGAAGGTAGTTCATTGTTGAGATTTTGTTACTCCAATAGATGCTAGCCTTGTCATTATGCAAGGTAGTTCATTGTTGATATTTTGTTACTTTAATGGATGGTAGCCTTGTCTTTATGAAAGGTAGTTCATTGTTGAGATTTTGTTACTCTAATGGATGTTATCCTTGTCATTACTGAAAGTAGTTTGTTGTATAGATTTTGTTACTCCAATGGATGGTAGCCTTGTTATTATGGAAGGTAGTTCATTGTTGAGATTTTGTTACTCCAATAGATGGTAGCCTTGTCATTATGCAAGGTAGTTCGTTATTGCTATTTTGTTACTTTAATGGATGGTAGCCTTGTGTTTATGAAATGTAGTTAGTTGTTGAGATTTTTTTACTCTAATGGATGTTATCCTTGTCATTACTGAAAGTAGTTCGTTGTATATATTTGGTTACTCTAATGGATGGTAGCCTTGTCATTATGGAAGGTAGTTCATTATTGATGTTTTTTTACTCCAATGGATGGTAGACTTGTCATTATGGATGGTAGTTCGTTGTTGAGATTTTGGTACTACATTGGATGGTACCCTTTTCATTACCGAAAGTAGTTCGTTATTGAGATTTTGTTACTCAAATGGATGGTAGCCTTGTCATTATAGAAGGTAGTTCATTGTTGATATTTTGTTACTCCAATGGATGTAGCCTTGTCATTATGGAAGGTAGTTCGATATTGATAATATTTTACTCTAATGGATGGAATCCTTTTCATTACGGAAGATAGTTGTTTGTTGAGATTTTGTTTCTCCAATGGATGGTAGCCTTGTCATTATGGAAGGTAGTTCGTTGTTGAGATTTTGTTACTCAAATGGATGGTAGCCTTGTCATTATAGAAGGTAGTTCGTTGTTGAGATTTCGTTACTCCAATAGATGGTAGCCTTGTAATTATGGAAGGTAGTTTATTGTTGAGATTTTGTTACTCCAATGGATGGTAGCCTTGTCATTATAGAGAATAGTTTGTTGTTGAGCTTTTGTTACTCCAATGGATGGTATCCTTGTTATTATGGAAGGCAGTTCATTGATGAGATTTTGTTACTCCAATATATGGCAGCCTTGTCATTATGCAAGGGAGTTCGTTGTTGATATTTTGTTACTTTAATGGATGGTAGCCTTGTCTTTATGAAAGGTAGTTCTTTGTTGAGATTTTGTTACTATAATGGATGTTATCCTTGTCATTACTAAAAGTAGTTCGTTGTTGAGATTTTGTTACTCTAATGGATGGTAGCCTTGTCATTATGAAAAGTAGTTCATTGTTGTCATTTTGTTACTCCAATGGATGGTAGCCTTGTCAGTATGGAAGGTAGTTTGTTGTTGATATTTTGTTACTCTAATGGATGGAATCCTTGTCATTACGGAAGATAGTTTTTTGTTTAGATTTTGTTTCTCCAATGGATGGTAGCCTGGTCATTATGGAAGGTAGTTCGTTGTCGAGATTTTGTTACTTAAATGGATGGTAGACTTGTAATTATGGAAGGTAGTTCATTGTTGAGATTTGGTTTCTCCAATGGATGGTAGCCTTGTCATTATGGAAGGTAGTTCATTGTTGATATTTTGTTACTCCAATGGATGGTAGACTTGTCATTATGGAAGGTAGTTTGTTGTTGAGATTTTGTTACTCCAATGGATGGTAGACTTGTCATTATGGAAGGTAGTTCGTTGTTGAGATTTTGTTACTCCAATGGTTGGTAGCCTTGTCACTATGGAAGGTAGTTCGTTGTTGAGATTTTGTTACTCCAATGGATGTTAGACTTGTCATTATGGAGAACAGTTCGTTGTTGAGCTTTTGTTACTCCAATGGATGGTAACCTTGTCATTATGGAAGGTAGTTCATTGTTGAGATTTTGTTACTCCAATAGATGCTAGCCTTGTCATTATGCGAGGTAGTTCATTGTTGATATTTTGTTACTCCAATGGATGGTAGACTTGTCATTATGGAAGGTAGTTCATTGTTGTGATTTTGTTACTCCAATGGATGGTAGCCTTGTCATTATAAAAGGTAGTTCGTTGTTGAGATTTTGTTACTCTAATGGATGGTAGCCTTGTAATTATGGAAGGTAGTTTGTTGTTGAGATTTTGTTACTCCAATGAATGGTAGCCTTTTCATTATGGAGAATAGTTTGTTGTTGAGCTTTTGTTACTCCAATGGATGGTAGCCTTGTTATTATCGAAGGTAGTTCATTGTTGAGATTTTGTTACTCCAATAGATGCTAGCCTTGTCATTATGCAAGGTAGTTCATTGTTGATATTTTGTTACTTTAATGGATGGTAGCCTTGTCTTTATGAAAGGTAGTTCATTGTTGAGATTTTGTTACTCTAATGGATGTTATCCTTGTCATTACTGAAAGTAGTTTGTTGTATAGATTTTGTTACTCCAATGGATGGTAGCCTTGTTATTATGGAAGGTAGTTCATTGTTGAGATTTTGTTACTCCAATAGATGGTAGCCTTGTCATTATGCAAGGTAGTTCGTTATTGCTATTTTGTTACTTTAATGGATGGTAGCCTTGTGTTTATGAAATGTAGTTAGTTGTTGAGATTTTTTTACTCTAATGGATGTTATCCTTGTCATTACTGAAAGTAGTTCGTTGTATATATTTGGTTACTCTAATGGATGGTAGCCTTGTCATTATGGAAGGTAGTTCATTATTGATGTTTTTTTACTCCAATGGATGGTAGACTTGTCATTATGGATGGTAGTTCGTTGTTGAGATTTTGGTACTACATTGGATGGTACCCTTTTCATTACCGAAAGTAGTTCGTTATTGAGATTTTGTTACTCAAATGGATGGTAGCCTTGTCATTATAGAAGGTAGTTCATTGTTGATATTTTGTTACTCCAATGGATGTAGCCTTGTCATTATGGAAGGTAGTTCGATATTGATAATATTTTACTCTAATGGATGGAATCCTTTTCATTACGGAAGATAGTTGTTTGTTGAGATTTTGTTTCTCCAATGGATGGTAGCCTTGTCATTATGGAAGGTAGTTCGTTGTTGAGATTTTGTTACTCAAATGGATGGTAGCCTTGTCATTATAGAAGGTAGTTCGTTGTTGAGATTTCGTTACTCCAATAGATGGTAGCCTTGTAATTATGGAAGGTAGTTTATTGTTGAGATTTTGTTACTCCAATGGATGGTAGCCTTGTCATTATAGAGAATAGTTTGTTGTTGAGCTTTTGTTACTCCAATGGATGGTATCCTTGTTATTATGGAAGGCAGTTCATTGATGAGATTTTGTTACTCCAATATATGGCAGCCTTGTCATTATGCAAGGGAGTTCGTTGTTGATATTTTGTTACTTTAATGGATGGTAGCCTTGTCTTTATGAAAGGTAGTTCTTTGTTGAGATTTTGTTACTATAATGGATGTTATCCTTGTCATTACTAAAAGTAGTTCGTTGTTGAGATTTTGTTACTCTAATGGATGGTAGCCTTGTCATTATGAAAAGTAGTTCATTGTTGTCATTTTGTTACTCCAATGGATGGTAGCCTTGTCAGTATGGAAGGTAGTTTGTTGTTGATATTTTGTTACTCTAATGGATGGAATCCTTGTCATTACGGAAGATAGTTTTTTGTTTAGATTTTGTTTCTCCAATGGATGGTAGCCTGGTCATTATGGAAGGTAGTTCGTTGTCGAGATTTTGTTACTTAAATGGATGGTAGACTTGTAATTATGGAAGGTAGTTCATTGTTGAGATTTGGTTTCTCCAATGGATGGTAGCCTTGTCATTATGGAAGGTAGTTCATTGTTGATATTTTGTTACTCCAATGGATGGTAGACTTGTCATTATGGAAGGTAGTTTGTTGTTGAGATTTTGTTACTCCAATGGATGGTAGACTTGTCATTATGGAAGGTAGTTCGTTGTTGAGATTTTGTTACTCCAATGGTTGGTAGCCTTGTCACTATGGAAGGTAGTTCGTTGTTGAGATTTTGTTACTCCAATGGATGTTAGACTTGTCATTATGGAGAACAGTTCGTTGTTGAGCTTTTGTTACTCCAATGGATGGTAACCTTGTTATTATCGAAGGTAGTTCATTGTTGAGATTTTGTTACTCCAATAGATGCTAGCCTTGTCATTATGCGAGGTAGTTCATTGTTGATATTTTGTTACTTTAATGAATGGTATCCATGTCTTTAGGAGAGGTAGTTCGTTGTTGAGATTTTGTCACTCTAATGGATGTTATCCTTGTCATTACTGAAAGTAGTTTGTTGTATAGATTTTGTTACTCCAATGGATGGTAGCCTTGTTATTATGGAAGGTAGTTCATTGTTGAGATTTTGTTACTCCAATAGATGGTAGCCTTGTCATTGTGCAAGGTAGTTCATTGTTGATATTTTGTTACTTTAATGGATGGTAGCCTTGTCTTTATGAAATGTAGTTAGTTGTTGAGATTATTTTACTCTAATGGATGTTATCCTTGTCATTACTGAAAGTAGTTCGTAGTATAGATTTTGTTACTCTAATGGATGGTAGCCTTGTCATTATGGAAGGTAGTTCATTGTTGAGATTTTGTTACTTCAATGGATGGTAGACTTGTCATAATGGAAGGTAGTTCGTTGTTGAGATTTTTTTACTCCAATGGATGGTAGACTTGTCATTATGGATGGTAGTTCGTTGTTGAGATTTTGTTACTACATTGGATGGTACGCTTTTCATTACCGAAAGTAGTTCGTTGTTGAGATTTTGTTACTCTAATGGATGGTAGCCTTGTCATTATGGAAGGTAGTTCATTTTTGATATTTTGTTACTCCAATGGATGTTGCCTTGTCATTATGGAAGGTAGTTCGATATTGATAATATTTTACTCTAATGGATGGCATCCTTTTCATTACAGAAGATAGTTGTTTGTTGAGATTTTGTTTCTCCAATGGATGGTAGCCTTGTCATTATGGAAGGTAGTTCGTTGTTGAGATTTTGTGACTCAAATGGATGGTAGCCTTGTCATTATAGAAGGTAGTTCGTTGTTGAGATTTTGTTACTCCAATGGATGCTAGCCTTGTAATTATGGAAGGTAGTTTATTGTTGAGATTTTGTTACTCCAATGGATGGTAGCCTTATCATTATAGAGAATAGTTTGTTGTTGAGCTTTTGTTACTCCAATGGATGGTATCCTTGTTATTATGGAAGGCAGTTCATTGATGAGATTTTGTTACTCCAATAGATGGCAGCCTTGTCATTATGCAAGGGAGTTCATTGTTGATATTTTGTTACTTTAATGGATGGTAGCCTTGTATTTATGAAAGGTAGTTCTTTGTTGAGATTTTCTTACTATAATGGATGTTATCCTCGTCATTACTTAAAGTAGTTCGTTGTTGAGATTTTGTTACTCTAATGGATGGTAGCCTTGTCATTATGAAAGGTAGTTCATTGTTGTCTTTTTGTTACTCCAATGGATGGTAGCCTTGTCATTATGGAAGGTAGTTTGTTGTTGATATTTTGTTACTCTAATGGATGGAATCCTTGTCATTACGGAAGATAGTTTTTTGTTAACATTTTGTTTCTCCAATGGATGGTAGCCTTGTCATTATGGAAGGTAGTTCGTTGTTGAGATTTTGTTACTTAAATGGATGGTAGCCTTGTCATTATTGAATGTAGTTCGTTGTTGAGATTTTGTTACTCCAATGGATGGTAGACTTGTCATTATGGAAGGTAGTTCGTTGTTAAGATTTGGTTTCTCCAATGGATGGTAGCCTTGTCATTATGGAAGGTAGTTCGTTGTTGATATTTTGTTACTCCAATGGATGGTAGACTTGTCATTATGCAAGGTAGTTCGTTGTTGAGATTTTGTTACTCCAATGGATGGTAGACTTGTCATTACGGAAGGTGGTTCATTGTTGAGATTTTGTTAATCCAATGGTTGGTAGCCTTGTCATTATGGAAGGTAGTTTGTTGTTGAGATTTTGTTACTCCAATGGATGGTAGACTTGTCATTATGGAAGGTAGTTCGTTGTTGAGATTTTGTTACTCCAATGGATGGTAGACTTGTCATTATGGAAGGTAGTTCATTGTTGTGATTTTGTTACTCCAATGGATGGTAGCCTTGTCATTATAAAAGGTAGTTCGTTGTTGAGATTTTGTTACTCTAATGGATGGTAGCCTTGTAATTATGGAAGGTAGTTTATTGTTGAGATTTTGTTACTCCAATGAATGGTAGCCTTTTCATTATGGAGAATAGTTTGTTGTTGAGCTTTTGTTACTCCAATGGATGGTAGCCTTGTTATTATCGAAGGTAGTTCATCGTTGAGATTTTGTTACTCCAATAGATGCTAGCCTTGTCATTATGCAAGGTAGTTCATTGTTGATATTTTGTTACTTTAATGGATGGTAGCCTTGTCTTTATGAAAGGTAGTTCATTGTTGAGATTTTGTTACTCTAATGGATGTTATCCTTGTCATTACTGAAAGTAGTTTGTTGTATAGATTTTGTTACTCCAATGGATGGTAGCCTTGTTATTATGGAAGGTAGTTCATTGTTGAGATTTTGTTACTCCAATAGATGGTAGCCTTGTCATTATGCAAGGTAGTTCGTTATTGCTATTTTGTTACTTTAATGGATGGTAGCCTTGTGTTTATGAAATGTAGTTAGTTGTTGAGATTTTTTTACTCTAATGGATGTTATCCTTGTCATTACTGAAAGTAGTTCGTTGTATATATTTGGTTACTCTAATGGATGGTAGCCTTGTCATTATGGAAGGTAGTTCATTATTGATGTTTTTTTACTCCAATGGATGGTAGACTTGTCATTAAGGATGGTAGTTCGTTGTTGAGATTTTGTTACTACATTGGATGGTACCCTTTTCATTACCGAAAGTAGTTCGTTGTTGAGATTTTGTTACTCAAATGGATGGTAGCCTTGTCATTATAGAAGGTAGTTCATTGTTGATATTTTGTTACTCCAATGGATGTAGCCTTGTCATTATGGAAGGTAGTTCGATATTGATAATATTTTACTCTAATGGATGGAATCCTTTTCATTACGGAAGATAGTTGTTTGTTGAGATTTTGTTTCTCCAATGGATGGTAGCCTTGTCATTATGGAAGGTAGTTCGTTGTTGAGATTTTGTTACTCAAATGGATGGTAGCCATGTCATTATAGAAGGTAGTTCGTTGTTGAGATTTCGTTACTCCAATAGATGGTAGCCTTGTAATTATGGAAGGTAGTTTATTGTTGAGATTTTGTTACTCCAATGGATGGTAGCCTTGTCATTATAGAGAATAGTTTGTTGTTGAGCTTTTGTTACTCCAATGGATGGTATCCTTGTTATTATGGAAGGCAGTTCATTGATGAGATTTTGTTACTCCAATATATGGCAGCCTTGTCATTATGCAAGGGAGTTCGTTGTTGATATTTTGTTACATTAATGGATAGTAGCCTTGTCTTTATGAAAGGTAGTTCTTTGTTGAGATTTTGTTACTATAATGGATGTTATCCTTGTCATTACTGAAAGTAGTTCGTTGTTGAGATTTTGTTACTCTAATGGATGGTAGCCTTGTCATTATGAAAGGTAGTTCATTGTTGTCATTTTGTTACTCCAATGGATGGTAGCCTTGTCAGTATGGAAGGTAGTTTGTTGTTGATATTTTGTTACTCTAATGGATGGAATCCTTGTCATTACGGAAGATAGTTTTTTGTTTAGATTTTGTTTCTCCAATGGATGGTAGCCTGGTCATTATGGTAGGTAGTTCGTTGTTGAGATTTTGTTACTTAAATGGATGGTAGCCTTGTCATTATGGAATGTAGTTCGTTGTTGAGATTTTGTTACTCCAATGGATGGTAGACTTGTAATTATGGAAGGTAGTTCATTGTTGAGATTTGGTTTCTCCAATGGATGGTAGCCTTGTCATTATGGAAGGTAGTTCATTGTTGATATTTTGTTACTCCAATGGATGGTAGACTTGTCATTATGGAAGGTAGTTTGTTGTTGAGATTTTGTTACTCCAATGGATGGTAGACTTGTCATTATGGAAGGTAGTTCGTTGTTGAGATTTTGTTACTCCAATGGTTGGTAGCCTTGTCACTATGGAAGGTAGTTCGTTGTTGAGATTTTGTTACTCCAATGGATGGTAGACTTGTCATTATGGAGAATAGTTCGTTGTTGAGCTTTTGTTACTCCAATGGATGGTAGCCTTGTTATTATCGAAGGTAGTTCATTGTTGAGATTTTGTTACTCCAATAGATGCTAGCCTTGTCATTATGCGAGGTAGTTCATTGTTGATATTTTGTTACTTTAATGAATGGTATCCATGTCTTTAGGAGAGGTAGTTCGTTGTTGAGATTTTGTCACTCTAATGGATGTTATCCTTGTCATTACTGAAAGTAGTTTGTTGTATAGATTTTGTTACTCCAATGGATGGTAGCCTTGTTATTATGGAAGGTAGTTCATTGTTGAGATTTTGTTACTCCAATAGATGGTAGCCTTGTCATTGTGCAAGGTAGTTCATTGTTGATATTTTGTTACTTTAATGGATGGTAGCCTTGTCTTTATGAAATGTAGTTAGTTGTTGAGATTATTTTACTCTAATGGATGTTATCCTTGTCATTACTGAAAGTAGTTCGTAGTATAGATTTTGTTACTCTAATGGATGGTAGCCTTGTCATTATGGAAGGTAGTTCATTGTTGAGATTTTGTTACTTCAATGGATGGTAGACTTGTCATAATGGAAGGTAGTTCGTTGTTGAGATTTTTTTACTCCAATGGATGGTAGACTTGTCATTATGGATGGTAGTTCGTTGTTGAGATTTTGTTACTACATTGGATGGTACGCTTTTCATTACCGAAAGTAGTTCGTTGTTGAGATTTTGTTACTCTAATGGATGGTAGCCTTGTCATTATGGAAGGTAGTTCATTTTTGATATTTTGTTACTCCAATGGATGTTGCCTTGTCATTATGGAAGGTAGTTCGATATTGATAATATTTTACTCTAATGGATGGCATCCTTTTCATTACGGAAGATAGTTGTTTGTTGAGATTTTGTTTCTCCAATGGATGGTAGCCTTGTCATTATGGAAGGTAGTTCGTTGTTGAGATTTTGTGACTCAAATGGATGGTAGCCTTGTCATTATAGAAGGTAGTTCGTTGTTGAGATTTTGTTACTCCAATGGATGCTAGCCTTGTAATTATGGAAGGTAGTTTATTGTTGAGATTTTGTTACTCCAATGGATGGTAGCCTTATCATTATAGAGAATAGTTCGTTGTTGAGCTTTTGTTACTCCAATGGATGGTATCCTTGTTATTATGGAAGGCAGTTCATTGATGAGATTTTGTTACTCCAATAGATGGCAGCCTTGTCATTATGCAAGGGAGTTCGTTGTTGATATTTTGTTGCTTTAATGGATGGTAGCCTTGTCTTTATGAAAGGTAGTTCTTTGTTGAGATTTTCTTACTATAATGGATGTTATCCTTGTCATTACTGAAAGTAGTTCGTTGTTGAGATTTTGTTACTCTAATGGATGGTAGCCTTGTCATTATGAAAGGTAGTTCATTGTTGTCATTTTGTTACTCCAATGGATGGTAGCCTTGTCATTATGGAAGGTAGTTTGTTGTTGATATTTTGTTACTCTAATGGATGGAATCCTTGTCATTACGGAAGATAGTTTTTTGTTAACATTTTGTTTCTCCAATGGATGGTAGCCTTGTCATTAGGGAAGGTAGTTCATTGTTGAGATTTTGTTACTTAAATGGATGGTAGCCTTGTCATTATTGAATGTAGTTCGTTGTTGAGATTTTGTTACTCCAATGGATGGTAGACTTGTCATTATGGAAGGTAGTTCGTTGTTAAGATTTGGTTTCTCCAATGGATGGTAGCCTTGTCATTATGGAAGGTAGTTCGTTGTTGATATTTTGTTACTCCAATGGATGGTAGACTTGTCATTATGCAAGGTAGTTCGGTGTTGAGATTTTATTACTCCAATGGATGGTAGACTTGTCATTATGCAAGGTAGTTCGTTGTTGAGATTTTGTTACTCCAATGGATGGTAGACTTGTCATTATGGAAGGTAGTTCGTTGTTGAGATTTTGTTACTCCAATGGTTGGTAGCCTTGTCATTATGGAAGGTAGTTCGTTGTTAAGATTTTTTTACTCCAATGGATGGTAGCCTTGTCATTATGGAAGGTAGTTCATTGTTGAGATTTTGTTACTCCAATGGATGGTAGCCTTGTCATTATAGAAGGTAGTTCGTTGTTGAGATTTTGTTACTCTAATGGATGGTTGCCTTGTAATTATGGAAGGTAGTTTATTGTTGAGATTTTGTTACTCCAATGGATATAGCCTTTTAATTATGGAGAATAGTTTGTTGTTGAGGTTTTGTTACTCCAATGGATGGTAGCCTTGTTATTATCGAAGGTAGTTCAATGTTGAGATTTTGTGACTCCAATAGATGCTACCCTTGTCATTATGCAAGGTAGTTCATTGTTGATATTTTGTTACTTTAATGGATGGTAGCCTTGTCTTTATGAAAGGTAGTTCATTGATGAGATTTTGTTACTCTAATGGATGTTATCCTTGTCATTACTGAAAGTAGTTTGTTGTATAGATTTTGTTACTCCAATGGATGGTAGCCTTGTTATTATGGAAGGTAGTTCATTGTTGAGATTTTTTTAATTCAATGGATGGTAGACTTGTCATTATGGAAGGTAGTTTGTTGTTGAGATTTTTTTACTCCAATGGATGGTAGACTTGTCATTATGGATGGTAGTTTGTTGTTGTGATTTTGCTAATACATTGGATGGTACCCTTTTCATTATCGAAAGTAGTTCGTTGTTGAGATTTTGTTACTCTAATGGATGGTAGCCTTGTCATTATGGAATGTAGTTCATTGTTGATATTTTGTTACTCCAATGGATGTAGCCTTGTCATTATGGAAGGTAGTTCGATATTGATAATATTTTACTCTAATGGATGGAATCCTTTTCATTACGGAAAATAGTTGTTTGCTGAGATTTTGTTTCTCCAATGGATGGTAGCCTTGTCATTATGGAAGGTAGTTTGTTGTTGAGATTTTGTTACTCAAATGGATGGTAGCCTTGTCATTATAGAAGGTAGTTCGTTGTTGATATTTTGTTACTCCAATGGATGGTAGCCTTGTAATTATGGAAGGTAGTTTATTGTTGAGATTTTGTTACTCCAATGGATGGTAGCCTTGTCATTATAGAGAATAGTTCGTTGTTGAGATTTTGTTACTCCAATGGATGGTATCCTTGTTATTATGGAAGGCAGTTCACTGATGACATTTTGTTACTCCAATAGATGGCAGCCTTGTCATTATGCAAGGGAGTTCGTTGTTGATATTTTGTTACTTTAATGAATGGTAGCCTTGTCTTTATGAAAGGTAGTTCTTTCTGAGATTTTGTTACTATAATGGATGATATCCTTGTCATTACTGAAAGTAGTTCGTTGTTGAGATTTTGTTACTCTAATGGATGGTAGCCTTGTCATTATGAAAGGTAGTTCATTGTTGTCATTTTGTTACTCCAATGGATGGTAGGCTTGTCATTATCGAAGGTAGTTTGTTGTTGATATTTTGTTACTCTAATGGATGGAATCCTTGTCATTACGGAAGATAGTTTTTTGTTAAGATTTTGTTTCTCCAATGGATGGTAGCCTTGTCAATATTGAAGGTAGTTCGTTGTTGAGATTTTGTTACTCCAATGGATGGTAGACTTGTTATTATTGAAGGTAGTTCATTGTTGAGATTTGGTTTCTCTAATGGATGGTAGCCTTGTCATTATGGAAGGTAGTTCGTTGTTGATATTTTGTTACTCCAATGGATGGTAGACTTGTCATTATGGAAGGTAGTTCGTTGTTGAGATTTTGTTACTCCAATGGATGGTAGACTTGTCATTATGGAAGGTAGTTCGTCGTTGAGATTTTATTACTCCAATGGTTGGTAGCATTGTCATTATGGAAGGTAGCTTGTTGTTGAGATTTTGTTACTCCAATGGATGGTAGACTTGTCATTATGGAAGGTAGTTCGTTGTTGAGATTTTGTTACTCCAATCGATGGTAGCCTTGTCATTATAGAAGGTAGTTCGTTGTTGAGATTTTGTTACTCTAATGGATGGTTGCCTTGTAATTATGGAAGGTAGTTTATTGTTGAGATTTTGTTACTCCAATGGATGGTAGCCTTTTCATTATGGAGAATAGTTTGTTGTTGAGCTTTTGTTACTCCAATGGATGGTAGCCTTGTTATTATCGAAGGTAGTTCATTGTTGAGATTTTGTTACTCCAATAGATGCTAGCCTTGTCATTATGCAAGGTAGTTCATTGTTGATATTTTGTTACTTTAATGGATGGTAGCCTTGTCTTTATGAAAGTTAGTTCGTTGTTGAGATTTTGTTACTCTAATGGATGTTATCCTTGTCATTACTGAAAGTAGTTTGTTGTATAGATTTTTTTACTCCAATGGATGGTAGCCTTGTTATTATGGAAGGTAGTTCATTGTTGAGATTTTGTTACTCCAATAGATGGTAGCCTTGTCATTATGCAAGGTAGTTCGTTGTTGATATTTTATTACTTTTAATGGATGGTAGCCTTGTCTTTATGAAAGGTAGTTAGTTGTTGAGATTTTTTTACTCTAATGGATGTTATCCTTGTCATTACTGAAAGTAGTTCGTTGTATAGATTTTGTTACTCTAAGGGATGGTAGCCTTGTCATTATGGAAGGTAGTTCATTGTTGAGATTTTGTTACTTCAATGGATGGTAGACTTGTCATTATGGAAGGTAGTTTGTTGTTGATATTTTTTTACTCCAATGGATGGTAGACTTGTCATTATGGATGGTAGTTCGTTGTTGAGATTTTGTTACTACATCGGATGGTACCCTTTTCATTACCGAAAGTAGTTCGTTGTTGAGATTTTGTTACTCTAATGGATGGTAGCCTTGTCATTATGGAATGTAGTTCATTGTTGATATTTTGTTACTCCAATGGATGTAGCCTTGTCATTATGGAAGGTAGTTCGATATTGATAATATTTTACTCTAATGGATGGAATCCTTTTCATTACGGAAGATAGTTGTTTGCTGAGATTTTGTTTCTCCAATGGATGGTAGCCTTGTCATTATGGAAGGTAGTTTGTTGTTGAGATTTTGTTACTCAAATGGATGGTAGCCTTGTCATTATAGAAGGTAGTTCGTTGTTGATATTTTGTTACTCCAATGGATGGTACCCTTGTAATTATGGAAGGTAGTTTATTGTTGAGATTTTGTTACTCCAATGGATGGTAGCCTTGTCATTATAGAGAATAGTTCGTTGTTGAGATTTTGTTACTCCAATGAATGGTATCCTTGTTATTATGGAAGGCAGTTCATTGATGACATTTTGTTACTCCAATAGATGGCAGCCTTGTCATTATGCAAGGGAGTTCGTTGTTGATATTTTCTTACTTTAATGAATGGTAGCCTTGTCTTTATGAAAGGTAGTTCTTTCTGAGATTTTGTTACTATAATGGATGATATCCTTGTCATTACTGAAAGTAGTTCGTTGTTGAGATTTTGTTACTCTAATGGATGGTAGCCTTGTCATTATGAAAGGTAGTTCATTGTTGTCATTTTGTTACTCCAATGGATGGTAGGCTTGTCATTATCGAAGGTAGTTTGTTGTTGATATTTTGTTACTCTAATGGATGGAATCCTTGTCATTACGGAAGATAGTTTTTTGTTAAGATTTTGTTTCTCCAATGGATGGTAGCCTTGTCAATATTGAAGGTAGTTCGTTGTTGAGATTTTGTTACTCCAATGGATGGTAGACTTGTTATTATTGAAGGTAGTTCATTGTTGAGATTTGGTTTCTCTAATGGATGGTAGCCTTGTCATTATGGAAGGTAGTTCGTTGTTGATATTTTGTTACTCCAATGGATGGTAGACTTGTCATTATGGAAGGTAGTTCGTTGTTGAGATTTTGTTACTCCAATGGATGGTAGACTTGTCATTATGGAAGGTAGTTCGTCGTTGAGATTTTATTACTCCAATGGTTGGTAGCCTTGTCATTATGGAAGGTAGCTTGTTGTTGAGATTTTGTTACTCCAATGGATGGTAGACTTGTCATTATGGAAGGTAGTTCATTGTTGAGATTTTGTTAATCCAATGGATGGTAGCCTTGTCATTATAGAAGGTAGTTCGTTGTTGAGATTTTGTTACTCTAATGGATGGTTGCCTTGTAATTATGGAAGGTAGTTTATTGTTGAGATTTTGTTACTCCAATGGATGGTAGCCTTTTCATTATGGAGAATAGTTTGTTGTTGAGCTTTTGTTACTCCAATGGATGGTAGCCTTGTTATTATCGAAGGTAGTTCATTGTTGAGATTTTGTTACTCCAATAGATGCTAGCCTTGTCATTATGCAAGGTAGTTCATTGTTGATATTTTGTTACTTTAATGGATGGTAGCCTTGTCTTTATGAAAGTTAGTTCGTTGTTGAGATTTTGTTACTCTAATGGATGTTATCCTTGTCATTACTGAAAGTAGTTTGTTGTATAGATTTTTTTACTCCAATGGATGGTAGCCTTGTTATTATGGAAGGTAGTTCATTGTTGAGATTTTGTTACTCCAATAGATGGTAGCCTTGTCATTATGCAAGGTAGTTCGTTGTTGATATTTTATTACTTTTAATGGATGGTAGCCTTGTCTTTATGAAAGGTAGTTAGTTGTTGAGATTTTTTTACTCTAATGGATGTTATCCTTGTCATTACTGAAAGTAGTTCGTTGTATAGATTTTGTTACTCTAATGGATGGTAGCCTTGTCATTATGGAAGGTAGTTCATTGTTGAGATTTTGTTACTTCAATGGATGGTAGACTTGTCATTATGGAAGGTAGTTTGTTGTTGATATTTTTTTACTCCAATGGATGGTAGACTTGTCATTATGGATGGTAGTTCGTTGTTGAGATTTTGTTACTACATCGGATGGTACCCTTTTCATTACCGAAAGTAGTTTGTTGTTGAGATTTTGTTACTCTAATGGATGGTAGCCTTGTCATTATGGAAGGTAGTTCATTGTTGATATTTTGTTACTCCAATAGATGTAGCCTTGTCATTATGGAAGGTAGTTCGATATTGATAATATTTTACTCTAATGGATGGAATCCTTTTCATTACGGAAGATAGTTGTTTGTTGAGATTTTATTTCTCCAATGGATGGTAGCCTTGTCATTATGGAAGGTAGTTTGTTGTTGAGATTTTGTTACTCAAATGGATGGTAGCCTTGTCATTATAGAAGGTAGTTCGTTGTTGAGATTTTGTTACTCCAATGGATGGAGCCTTGTAATTATGGAGGGTAGTTAATTGTTGAGATTTTGTTACTCCAATGGATGTTAGCCTGGTCATTATGGAGAATAGTTCGTTGTTGATCTTTTGTTACTCCAATGGATGGTATCCTTGTTATTATGGAAGGTAGTTCATTGTTGTCATTTAGTTACTCCAATGGATGGTAGCCTTGTCATTATGGAAGGTAGTTTGTTGTTGATATTTTGTTACTCTAATGGATGGAATCCTTGTCATTACGGAAGATAGTTTTTTGTTGAGATTTTGTTTCTCCAATGGATGGTAGCCTTGTCATTATGGAAGGTAGTTCGTTGTTGAGATTTTGTTACTTAAATGGATGGTAGCCTTGTCATTATGGAAGGTAGTTCATTGTTGAGATTTTGTTACTCTAATTGATGGTATCCTTGTCATTACGAAAGGTAGTTCGTTGTTGAGATTTTGTTTCTCCAATGGATGGTAGCCTTGTCATTATGGAATCGTTGTTGAGATTTAGTTACTCCAATGCTTGGTAGCCTTGTCATTATGGAATGTAGTTCGTTGTTGAGATTTTGTTACTCCAATGGATGGTAGACTTGTCATTATGGAAGGTAGCTCATTGTTGAGATTTGGTTTCTCCAATGGATGGTAGCCTTGTCTTTATGAAAGGTAGTTCTTTGTTGAGATTTTGTTACTATAATGGATGTTATCCTTGTCATTAATGAAAGTAGTTTATTGTTGAGATTTTGTTACTCTAATGGATGGTAGCCTTGTCATTATGGAAGGTAGTTCATTGTTGATATTTTGTTACTCCAATAGATGGTAGCCTTGTCATTATGCAAGGTAGTTCATTGTTGATATTTTATTAATTTAATGGATGGTAGCCTTGTCTTTTGAAAGGTGGTTAGTTGTTGAAATTTGGTTACTCTAATGGATGTTATCCTTGTTATTACTGAAAGTAGTTCGTTGTATAGATTTTGTTACTCTAATGGATCGTAGCCTTGTTATTATGGAAAGTAGTTCATTGTTGAGATTTTGTTACTTCAATGGATGGTAGACTTGTCATTATGGAAGGTAGTTCGTTGTTGAGATTTTTTTACTCCAATGGATGGTAGCCTTGTCATTATGGATGGTAGTTCGTTGTTGAGATTTTGTTACTACATTGGATGGTACCCTTTTCACTACCGAAAGTAGTTCGTTGTTGAGATTTTGTTACTCTAATGGATGATAGCCTTGTCATTATGGAAGGTAGTTCGTTGTTGAGATTTTTTTACTCCAATGGATGGTAGCCTTGTCATTATGGATGGTAGTTCGTTGTTGAGATTTTGTTACTACATTGGATGGTACCCTTTTCTTTTCTCGAAAGTAGTTCGTTGTTGAGATTTTGTTACTCTAATGGATGATAGCCTTATCATTATGGAAGGTAGTTCATTGTTGATATTTTGTTATTCCAATGGATGTAGCCTTGTCATTATGGAAGGTAGTTCGATATTGATAATATTTTACTCTAATGGATGGAATCCTTTTCATTACGGAAGATAGTTGTTTGTTGAGATTTTGTTTCCCCAATGGATGGTAGCCTTGTCATTATGGAAGGTAGTTTGTTGTTGAGATTTTGTTACTCAAATGGATGGTAGCCTTGTCATTATGGAATTGTTGTTGAGATTTAGTTACTCCAATGCTTGCTAGCCTTGTCATTATGGAATGTAGTTCGTTGTTGAGATTTTGTTACTCCAATGGATGGTAGACTTGTCATTATGGAAGGTAGTTTGTTGTTGATATTTGGTTTCTCCAATGGATGGTAGCCTTGTCTTTATGAAAGGTATTTCTTTGTTGAGATTTTGTTACTATAATGGATGTTATCCTTGTCATTACTGAAAGTAGTTTGTTGTTGAGATTTTGTTACTCTAATGGATGGTAGCCTTGTCATTATGGAAGGTAGTTCATTGTTGATATTTTGTTACTCCAATAGATGGTAGCCTTGTCATTATGCAAGGTAGTTCATTGTTGATATTTTATTACTTTAATGGATGGTAGCCTTGTCTTTATGAAAGGTGGTTAGTTCTTGAGATTTGGTTACTCTAATGGATGTTATCCTTGTCATTACTGAAAGTAGTTCGTTGTATAGATTTTGTTACTCTAATGGATCGTAGCCTTGTCATTATGGAAAGTGGTTCATTGTTGAGATTTGGTTACTTCAATGGATGGTAGACTTGTCATTATGGAAGGTAGTTCGTTGTTGAGATTTTTTTACTCCAATGGATGGTAGCCTTGTCATTATGGATGGTAGTTCGTTGTTGTGATTTTGTTACTACATTGGATGGTACCCTTTTAATTACCGAAAGTAGTTCGTTGTTGAGATTTTGTTACTCTAATGGATGATAGCCTTGTCATTATGGAAGGTAGTTCGTTGTTGAGATTTTTTTACTCCAATGGATGGTAGCCTTGTCATTATGGATGGTAGTTCGTTGTTGAGATTTTGTTACTACATTGGATGGTACCCTTTTCTTTTCTCGAAAGTAGTTCGTTGTTGAGATTTTGTTACTCTAATGGATGATAGCCTTATCATTATGGAAGGTAGTTCATTGTTGATATTTTGTTACTCCAATGGATGTAGCCTTGTCATTATGGAAGGTAGTTCGATATTGATAATATTTTACTCTAATGGATGGAATCCTTTTCATTACGGAAGATAGTTGTTTGTTGAGATTTTGTTTCCCCAATGGATGGTAGCCTTGTCATTATGGAAGGTAGTTTGTTGTTGAGATTTTGTTACTCAAATGGATGGTAGCCTTGTCATTATGGAATTGTTGTTGAGATTTAGTTACTCCAATGCTTGCTAGCCTTGTCATTATGGAATGTAGTTCGTTGTTGAGATTTTGTTACTCCAATGGATGGTAGACTTGTCATTATGGAAGGTAGTTTGTTGTTGATATTTGGTTTCTCCAATGGATGGTAGCCTTGTCTTTATGAAAGGTATTTCTTTGTTGAGATTTTGTTACTATAATGGATGTTATCCTTGTCATTACTGAAAGTAGTTTGTTGTTGAGATTTTGTTACTCTAATGGATGGTAGCCTTGTCATTATGGAAGGTAGTTCATTGTTGATATTTTGTTACTCCAATAGATGGTAGCCTTGTCATTATGCAAGGTAGTTCATTGTTGATATTTTATTACTTTAATGGATGGTAGCCTTGTCTTTATGAAAGGTGGTTAGTTGTTGAGATTTGGTTACTCTAATGGATGTTATCCTTGTCATTACTGAAAGTAGTTCGTTGTATAGATTTTGTTACTCTAATGGATCGTAGCCTTGTCATTATGGAAAGTGGTTCATTGTTGAGATTTGGTTACTTCAATGGATGGTAGACTTGTCATTATGGAAGGTAGTTCGTTGTTGAGATTTTTTTACTCCAATGGATGGTAGCCTTGTCATTATGGATGGTAGTTCGTTGTTGAGATTTTGTTACTACATTGGATGGTACCCTTTTCATTACCGAAAGTAGTTCGTTGTTGAGATTTTGTTACTCTAATGGATGATAGCCTTGTCATTATGGAAGGTAGTTCGTTGTTGAGATTTTTTTACTCCAATGGATGGTAGCCTTGTCATTATGGATGGTAGTTCGTTGTTGAGATTTTGTTACTACATTGGATGGTACCCTTTTCTTTTCTCGAAAGTAGTTCGTTGTTGAGATTTTGTTACTCTAATGGATGATAGCCTTGTCATTATGGAAGGTAGTTCATTGTTGATATTTTGTTACTCCAATGGATGTAGCCTTGTCATTATGGAAGGTAGTTCGATATTGATAATATTTTACTCTAATGGATGGAATCCTTTTCATTACGGAAGATAGTTGTTTGTTGAGATTTTGTTTCCCCAATGGATGGTAGCCTTGTCATTATGGAAGGTAGTTTGTTGTTGAGATTTTGTTACTCAAATGGATGGTAGCATTGTCATTATGGAATCGTTGTTGAGATTTAGTTACTCCAATGCTTGGTAGCCTTGTCATTATGGAATGTAGTTCGTTGTTGAGATTTTGTTACTCCAATGGATGGTAGACTTGTCATTATGGAAGGTAGTTCATTGTTGAGATTTGGTTTCTCCAATGGATGGTAGCCTTGTATTTATGAAAGGTAGTTCTTTGTTGAGATTTTGTTACTATAATGGATGTTATCCTTGTCATTACTGAAAGTAGTTTGTTGTTGAGATTTTGTTACTCTAATGGATGGTAGCCTGGTCATTATGGAAGGTAGTTCATTGTTGATATTTTGTTACTCCAATAGATGGTAGCCTTGTCATTATGCAAGGTAGTTCATTGTTGATATTTTATTACTTTAATGGATGGTAGCCTTGTCTTTATGAAAGGTGGTTAGTTGTTGAGATTTGGTTACTCTAATGGATGTTATCCTTGTCATTACTGAAAGTAGTTCGTTGTATAGATTTTGTTACTCTAATGGATCGTAGCCTTGTCATTATGGAAAGTAGTTCATTGTTGAGATTTTGTTACTTCAATGGATGGTAGACTTGTCATTATGGAAGGTAGTTTGTTGATGAGATTTTTTTACTCCAATGGATGGTAGCCTTGTCATTATGGATGGTAGTTCGTTGTTGAGATTTTGTTACTACATTGGATGGTACCCTTTTCATTACCGAAAGTAGTTCGTTGTTGAGATTTTGTTACTCTAATGGAAGATAGCCTTGTCATTATGGAAGGTAGTTCGTTGTTGAGATTTTTTTACTCCAATGGATGGTAGCCTTGTCATTATGGATGGTAGTTCGTTGTTGAGATTTTGTTACTACATTGGATGGTACCCTTTTCTTTTCTCGAAAGTAGTTCGTTGTTGAGATTTTGTTACTCTAATGGATGATAGCCTTGTCATTATGGAAGGTACTTCATTGTTGATATTTTGTTACTCCAATGGATGTAGCCTTGTCATTATGGAAGGTAGTTCGATATTGATAATATTTTACTCTTGTGGATGGAATCCTTTTCATTACGGAAGATAGTTGTTTGTTGAGATTTTGTTTCCCCAATGGATGGTAGCCTTGTCATTATGGAAGGTAGTTTGTTGTTGAGATTTTGTTACTCAAATGGATGGTAGCCTTGTCATTATAGAAGGTAGTTCGTTGTTGAGATTTTGTTACTCCAATGGATGGTAGCCTTGCAATTATGGAAGGTAGTTTATTGTTGAGATTTTGTTACTCCAATGGATGGTAGCCTTGTCATTATGGAGAATAGTTTGTTGTTGAGCTTTTGTTACTCCAATGGATGGTATCCTTGTTATTATGGAAGGTAGTTTATTGTTGTCATTTAATTACTCCAATGGATGGTAGCCTTGTCATTATGGAAGGTAGTTTGTTGTTGATATTTTGTTACTCTAATGGATGGAATCCTTGTCATTACGGAAGATAGTTTTTTGTTGAGATTTTGTTTCTCCAATGGATGGTAGCCTTGTCATTATGGAAGGTAGTTCGTTGTTGAGATTTTGTTACTTAAATGGATGGTAGCCTTGTCATTATGGAAGGTAGTTCATTGTTGAGATTTTGTTACTCTAATTGATGGTATCCTTGTCATTACGGAAGGTAGTTCCTTGTTGAGATTTTGTTTCTCCAATGGATGGTAGCCTTGTCATTATGGAATCGTTGTTGAGATTTAGTTACTCCAATGCTTGGTAGCCTTGTCATTATGGAATGTAGTTCGTTGTTGAGATTTTGTTACTCCAATGGATGATAGACTTGTCATTATGGAAGGTAGTTCATTGTTGAGATTTGGTTTCTCCAATGGATGGTAGCCTTGTCATTATGGAAGGTAGTTCGTTGTTGATATTTTGTTACTCCAATGGATGGTAGACTTGTCATTATGGAAGGTAGTTCGTTGTTGAGATTTTGTTACTCCAATGGATGGTAAACTTGTCATTATGGAAGGTAGTTCATTGTTGAGATTTTGTTACTCCAATGGATGGTAGCCTTGTCATTATAGAAGGTAGTTTGTTGTTGAGATTTTGTTTCTCTAATGGATGGTAGCCTTGTAATTATGAAAGGTAGTTTATTGTTGAGATTTTGTTACTCCAATGGATGGTAGCCTTGTCATTATGGAGAATAGTTCGTTGTTGAGCTTTTGTTACTCCAATGGATGGTATCCTTGTTATTATGGAAGGTAGTTCATTGTTGAGATTTTGTTACTCCAACAGAAGCTAGCCTTGTAATTATGCAAGGTAGTTCGTTGTTGATATTTTGTTACTTTAATGGATGGTAGCCTTGTCTTTATGAAAGGTAGTTCTTTGTTGAGATTTTGTTACTATAATGGATGTTATCCTTGTCATTACTGAAAGTAGTTTGTTGTTGAGATTTTGTTACTCTAATGGATGGTAGCCTTGTCGTTATGGAAGGTAGTTCATTGTTGATATTTTGTTACTCCAATAGATGGTAGCCTTGTCATTATGCAAGGTAGTTCATTGTTGATATTTTATTACTTTAATGGATGGTAGCCTTGTCTTTATGAAAGGTAGTTAGTTGTTGAGATTTTGTTACTCTAATGGATGTTATCCTTGTCATTACTGAAAGTAGTTCATTGTATAGATTTTGTTACTCTAATGGATGGTAGCCTTGTCATTATGGAAAGTAGTTCATTGTTGAGATTTTGTTACTTCAATGGATGGTAGACTTGTCATTATGGAAGGTAGTTCGTTGTTGAGATTTTTTTACACCAATGGATAGTAGCCTTGTCATTATGGATGGTAGTTCGTTGTTGAGATTTTGCTACTACATTGGATGGTACCCTTTTCATTACCGAAAGTAGTTCGTTGTTGAGATTTTGTTACTCTAATGGATGATAGCCTTGCCATTATGGAAGGTAGTTCGTTGTTGAGATTTTTTTACTCCAATGGATGGTAGCCTTGTCAATATGGATGGTAGTTCGTTGTTGAGATTTTGTTACTACATTGGATTGTACCCTTTTCTTTTCTCGAAAGTAGTTCGTTGTTGAGATTTTGTTACTCTAATGGATTATAGCCTTGTCATTATGGAAGGTAGTTCATTGTTGATATTTTGTTACTCCAATGGATGTAGCCTTGTCATTATGGAAGGTAGTTCCATATTGATAATATTTTACTCTAATGGATGGAATCCTTTTCATTACGGAAGATAGTTGTTTGTTGAGATTTTGTTTCCCCAATGGATGGTAGCCTTGTCATTATGGAAGGTAGTTTGTTGTTGAGATTTTGTTACTCAAATGGATGGTAGCCTTGTCATTATAGAAGGTAGTTCGTTGTTGAGATTTTGTTACTCCAATGGATGGTAGCCTTGTAATTATGGAAGGTAGTTTATTGTTGAGATTTTGTTACTCCAATGGATGGTAGCCTTGTCATTATGGAGAATAGTTCGTTGTTGAGCTTTTGTTACTCCAATGGATGGTATCCTTGTTATTATGGAAGGTAGTTCATTGTTGTCATTTAGTTACTCCAATGGATGGTAGCCTTGTCATTATGGAAGGTACTTTGTTGTTGATATTTTGTTACTCTAATGGATGGAATCCTTGTCATTACGGAAGATAGTTTTTTGTTGAGATTTTGTTTCTCCAATGGATGGTAGCCTTGTAATTATGGAAGGTAGTTCATTGTTGAGATTTTGTTACTTAAATGGATGGTAGCCTTGTCATTATAGAAGGTAGTTCGTTGTTGAGATTTTGTTACTCCAATGGATGGTAGCCTTGTCATTATGGATGGTAGTTCGTTGTTGAGATTTTGTTACTACATTGGATGGTACCCTTTTCATTACCGAAAGTAGTTCGTTGTTGAGATTTTGTTACTCTAATGGATGATAGCCTTGTCATTATGGAAGGTAGTTCGTTGTTGAGATTTTTTTACTCCAATGGATGGTAGCCTTGTCATTATGGATGGTAGTTCGTTGTTGAGATTTTGTTACTACATTGGATGGTACCCTTTTCTTTTCTCGAAAGTAGTTCGTTGTTGAGATTTTGTTACTCTAATGGATGATAGCCTTGTCATTATGGAAGGTAGTTCATTGTTGATATTTTGTTACTCCAATGGATGTAGCCTTGTCATTATGGAAGGTAGTTCGATATTGATAATATTTTACTCTAATGGATGGAATCCTTTTCATTACGGAAGATAGTTGTTTGTTGAGATTTTGTTTCCCCAATGGATGGTAGCCTTGTCATTATGGAAGGTAGTTTGTTGTTGAGATTTTGTTACTCAAATGGATGGTAGCCTTGTCATTATGGAATCGTTGTTGAGATTTAGTTACTCCAATGCTTGGTAGCCTTGTCATTATGGAATGTAGTTCGTTGTTGAGATTTTGTTACTCCAATGGATGGTAGACTTGTCATTATGGAAGGTAGTTCATTGTTGAGATTTGGTTTCTCCAATGGATGGTAGCCTTGTCTTTATGAAAGGTAGTTCTTTGTTGAGATTTTGTTACTATAATGGATGTTATCCTTGTCATTACTGAACGTAGTTTGTTGTTGAGATTTTGTTACTCTAATGGATGGTAGCCTTGTCATTATGGAAGGTAGTTCATTGTTGATATTTTGTTACTCCAATAGATGGTAGCCTTGTCATTATGCAAGGTAGTTCATTGTTGATATTTTATTACTTTAATGGATGGTAGCCTTGTCTTTATGAAAGGTGGTTAGTTGTTGAGATTTGGTTACTCTAATGGATGTTATCCTTGTCATTACTGAAAGTAGTTCGTTGTATAGATTTTGTTACTCTAATGGATCGTAGCCTTGTCATTATGGAAAGTAGTTCATTGTTGAGATTTTGTTACTTCAATGGATGGTAGACTTGTCATTATGGAAGGTAGTTTGTTGATGAGATTTTTTTACTCCAATGGATGGTAGCCTTGTCATTATGGATGGTAGTTCGTTGTTGAGATTTTGTTACTACATTGGATGGTACCCTTTTCATTACCGAAAGTAGTTCGTTGTAGAGATTTTGTTACTCTAATGGATGATAGCCTTGTCATTATGGAAGGTAGTTCGTTGTTGAGATTTTTTTACTCCAATGGATGGTAGCCTTGTCATTATGGATGGTAGTTCGTTGTTGAGATTTTGTTACTACATTGGATAGTACCCTTTTCTTTTCTCGAAAGTAGTTCGTTGTTGAGATTTTGTTACTCTAATGGATGATAGCCTTGTCATTATGGAAGGTACTTCATTGTTGATATTTTGTTACTCCAATGGATGTAGCCTTGTCATTATGGAAGGTAGTTCGATATTGATAATATTTTACTCTAGTGGATGGAATCCTTTTCATTACGGAAGATAGTTGTTTGTTGAGATTTTGTTTCCCCAATGGATGGTAGCCTTGTCATTATGGAAGGTAGTTTGTTGTTGAGATTTTGTTACTCAAATGGATGGTAGCCTTGTCATTATAGAAGGTAGTTCGTTGTTGAGATTTTGTTACTCCAATGGATGGTAGCCTTGCAATTATGGAAGGTAGTTTATTGTTGAGATTTTGTTACTCCAATGGATGGTAGCCTTGTCATTATGGAGAATAGTTTGTTGTTGAGCTTTTGTTACTCCAATGGATGGTATCCTTGTTATTATGGAAGGTAGTTTATTGTTGTCATTTAGTTACTCCAATGGATGGTAGCCTTGTCATTATGGAAGGTAGTTTGTTGTTGATATTTTGTTACTCTAATGGATGGAATCCTTGTCATTACGGAAGATAGTTTTTTGTTGAGATTTTGTTTCTCCAATGGATGGTAGCCTTGTCATTATGGAAGGTAGTTCGTTGTTGAGATTTTGTTACTTAAATGGATGGTAGCCTTGTCATTATGGAAGGTAGTTCATTGTTGAGATTTTGTTACTCTAATTGATGGTATCCTTGTCATTACGGAAGGTAGTTTGTTGTTGAGATTTTGTTTCTCCAATGGATGGTAGCCTTGTCATTATGGAATCGTTGTTGAGATTTAGTTACTCCAATGCTTGGTAGCCTTGTCATTATGGAATGTAGTTCGTTGTTGAGATTTTGTTACTCCAATGGATGATAGACTTGAAATTATGGAAGGCAGTTCATTGTTGAGATTTGGTTTCTCCAATGGATGGTAGCCTTGTCATTATGGAAGGTAGTTCGTTGTTGATATTTTGTTACTCCAATGGATGGTAAACTTGTCATTATGGAAGGTAGTTCATTGTTGAGATTTTGTTACTCCAATGGATGGTAGCCTTGTCATTATAGAAGGTAGTTTGTTGTTGAGATTTTGTTTCTCTAATGGATGGTAGCCTTGTAATTACGAAAGGTAGTTTATTGTTGAGATTTTGTTACTCCAATGGATGGTAGCCTTGTCATTATGGAGAATAGTTCGTTGTTGAGCTTTTGTTACTCCAATGGATGGTATCCTTGTTATTATGGAAGGTAGTTCATTGTTGAGATTTTGTTACTCCAACAGAAGCTAGCCTTGTAATTATGCAAGGTAGTTCGTTGTTGATATTTTGTTACTTTAATGGATGGTAGCCTTGTCTTTATGAAAGGTAGTTCTTTGTTGAGATTTTGTTACTATAATGGATGTTATCCTTGTCATTACTGAAAGTAGTTTGTTGTTGAGATTTTGTTACTCTAATGGATGGTAGCCTTGTCGTTATGGAAGGTAGTTCATTGTTGATATTTTGTTACTCCAATAGATGGTAGCCTTGTCATTATGCAAGGTAGTTCATTGTTGATATTTTATTACTTTAATGGATGGTAGCCTTGTCTTTATGAAAGGTAGTTAGTTGTTGAGATTTTGTTACTCTAATGGATGTTATCCTTGTCATTACTGAAAGTAGTTCGTTGTATAGATTTTGTTACTCTAATGGATGGTAGCCTTGTCATTATGGAAAGTAGTTCATTGTTGAGATTTTGTTACTTCAATGGATGGTAGACTTGTCATTATGGAAGGTAGTTCGTTGTTGAGATTTTTTTACACCAATGGATAGTAGCCTTGTCATTATGGATGGTAGTTCGTTGTTGAGATTTTGCTACTACATTGGATGGTACCCTTTTCATTACCGAAAGTAGTTCGTTGTTAATATTTTTTTACTCTAATGGATGATAGCCTTGCCATTATGGAAGGTAGTTTGTTGTTGAGATTTTTTTACTCCAATGGATGGTAGCCTTGTCATTATGGATGGTAGTTCGTTGTTGAGATTTTGTTACTACATTGGATTGTACCCTTTTCTTTTCTCGAAAGTAGTTCGTTGTTGAGATTTTGTTACTCTAATGGATGATAGCCTTGTCATTATGGAAGGTAGTTCATTGTTGATATTTTGTTACTCCAATGGATGTAGCCTTGTCATTATGGAAGGTAGTTCCATATTGATAATATTTTACTCTAATGGATGGAATCCTTTTCATTACGGAAGATAGTTGTTTGTTGAGATTTTGTTTCCCCAATGGATGGTAGCCTTGTCATTATGGAAGGTAGTTTGTTGTTGAGATTTTGTTACTCAAATGGATGGTAGCCTTGTCATTATAGAAGGTAGTTCGTTGTTGAGATTTTGTTACTCCAATGGATGGTAGCCTTGTAATTATGGAAGGTAGTTTATTGTTGAGATTTTGTTACTCCAATGGATGGTAGCCTTGTCATTATGGAGAATAGTTCGTTGTTGAGCTTTTGTTACTCCAATGGATGGTATCCTTGTTATTATGGAAGGTAGTTCATTGTTGTCATTTAGTTACTCCAATGGATGGTAGCCTTGTCATTATGGAAGGTACTTTGTTGTTGATATTTTGTTACTCTAATGGATGGAATCCTTGTAATTACGGAAGATAGTTTTTTGTTGAGATTTTGTTTCTCCAATGGATGGTAGCCTTGTCATTATGGAAGGTAGTTCATTGTTGAGATTTTGTTACTTAAATGGATGGTAGCCTTGTCATTATAGAAGGTAGTTCGTTGTTGAGATTTTGTTACTCCAATGGATGGTAGCCTTGTAATTATGGAAGGTAGTTTATTGTTGAGATTTTGTTACTCCAATGGATGGTAGCCTTGTCATTATAGAAGGTAGTTCGTTGTTGAGCTTTTGTTACTCCAATGGCTGGTATCCTTGTTATTATGGAAGGTAGTTCATTGTTGTCATTTAGTTACTCCAATGGATTGTAGCCTTGTCATTATGGAAGGTAGTTTGTTGTTGATATTTTGTTACTCTAATGGATGGAATCCTTGTCATTACGGAAGATAGTTTATTGTTGAGATTTTGTTTCTCCAATCGACGGTAGCCTTGTCATTATGGAAGGTAGTTCGTTGTTGAGATTTTGTTACTTAAATGGATGGTAGCCTTGTCATTATGGAAGGTAGTTCATTGTTGAGATTTTATTACTCTAATTGATGGTATCCTTGTCATTAAGGAAGGTAGTTCGTTGTTGATATTTTGTTACTCTAATGGATGGTAGCCTTGTCATTATGGAAGGTAGTTTGTTGTTGATATTTTGTTACTCTAATGGATGGAATCCTTGTTATTACGGAAGATAGTTTTTTGTTGAGATTTTGTTTCTCCAATGGATGGTAGCCTTGTCATTATGGAAGGTAGTTCGTTGTTGAGATTTTGTTACTTAAATGGATGGTAGCCTTGTCGTTATGGAAGGTAGTTCATTGTTGAGATTTTATTACTCTAATTGATGGTATCCTTGTCATTACGGAGAATAGTTCGTTGTTGAGCTTTTGTTACTCCAATGGATGGTATCTTTGTTATTATGGAAGGTAGTTCATTGTTGAGATTTTGTTACTCCAACAGAAGCTAGCCTTATAATTATGCAAGGTAGTTCATTGTTGATATTTTGTTGCTTTAATGGATGGTAGCCTTGTCTTTATGAAAGGTAGTTCTTTGTTAAAATTTTGTTACTATAATGGATGTTATCATTGTCATTACTGAAAGTAGTTTGTTGTTGAGATTTTGTTACTCTAATGGATGGTAGCCTTGTCATTATGGAAGGTAGTTCATTGTTGATATTTTGTTACTCCAATAGATGGTAGCCTTGTCATTATGCAAGGTAGTTCATTGTTGATATTTTATTACTTTAATGGATGGTAGCCTTGTCTTTATGAAAGGTAGTTAGTTGTTGAGATTTTGGTACTCTAATGGATGTTATCCTTGTCATTACTGAAAGTAGTTCGTTGTATAGATTTTGTTACTCTAATGGATGATAGCCTTGTCATTATGGAAAGTAGTTCATTATTGATATTTTGTTACTTCAATGGATGGTAAACTTGTCATTATGGAAGGTAGTTCGTTGTTGAGATTTTTTTACTCCAATGGATGGTAGCCTTGTCATTATGGATGGTAGTTCGTTGTTGAGATTTTGTTACTACATTGGATGGTACCCTTTTCATTACCGAAAGTAGTTCGTTGTTGAGATTTTGTTACTCTAATGGATGATAGCCTTGTCATTATGGAAGGTAGTTAATTGTTGAGATTTTGTTACTCCAATGGATGTAGCCTTGTCATTATGGAAGGTAGTTCCATATTGATAATATTTTACTCTAATGGATGGAATCCTTTTCATTACGGAAGGTAGTTGTTTGTTGAGATTTTGTTTCTCCAATGGATGGTAGCCTTGTCATTATGGAATGTAGTTTGTTGTTGAGATTTTGTTACTTAAATGGATGGTAGCCTTGTCATTATAGATGGTAGTTCGTTGTTGAGATTTTGTTACTCCAATGGATGGTAGCCTTGTAATTATGGAAGGTAGTTCATTGTTGATATTTTGTTACTCCAATGGATGTAGCATTGTCATTATGGAAGGTAGTTCCATATTGATAATATTTTACTCTAATGGATGGAATCCTTTTCATTACGGAAGTTAGTTGTTTGTTGAGATTTTGTTTCTCCAATGGATGGTAGCCTTGTAATTATGGAAGGTAGTTTGTTGTTGAGATTTTGTTACTTTAATGGATGGTAGCCTTGTCATTATAGAAGGTAGTTTGTTGTTGAGCTTTTGTTACTCCAATGGATGGTATCCTTGTTATTATGGAAGGTAGTTCATTGTTGTCATTTAGTTACTCCAATGGATGGTAGCCTTGTCATTATGGAAGGTAGTTTGTTGTTGATATTTTGTTACTCTAATGGATGGAATCCTTGTCATTACGGAAGATAGTTTATTGTTGAGATTTTGTTTCTCCAATCGACGGTAGCCTTGTCATTATGGAAGGTAGTTCGTTGTTGAGATTTTGTTACTTAAATGGATGGTAGCCTTGTCATTATGGAAGGTAGTTCATTGTTGAGATTTTATTACTCTAATTGATTGTATCCTTGTCATTAAGGAAGGTAGTTCGTTGTTGATATTTTGTTACTCTAATGGATGGTAGCCTTGTCATTATGGAAGGTAGTTTGTTGTTGATATTTTGTTACTTTAATGGATGGAATCCTTGTTATTACGGAAGATAGTTTTTTGTTGAGATGTTGTTTCTCCAATGGATGGTAGCCTTGTCATTATGGAAGGTAGTTCGTTGTTGAGATTTTGTTACTTAAATGGATGGTAGCCTTGTCGTTATGGAAGGTAGTTCATTGTTGAGATTTTGTTACACTAATTGATGGTATCCTTGTCATTACGGAAGGTAGTTCGTTGTTGAGATTTTGTTTCTCCAATGGATGGTAGCCTTGTCATTATGGAAGGTAGTTCGTTGTTGAGATTTTGTTACTCCAATGCTTGGTAGCCTTGTATTTACTGAAAGTAGTTCGTTGTTGAGATTTTGTTACTCCAATGGATGGTAGACTTGTCATTATGGAAGGTAGTTCATTGTTGAGATTTGGTTTCTCCAATGGATGATAGCCTTGTCATTACGCAAGGTAGTTCGTTGTTGATATTTTATTACTTTAATGGATGGTAGCCTTGTCTTTATGAAAGGTAGTTAGTTGTTGAGATTTTTTTACTCTAATGGATATTATCCTTGTCACTACTGAAAGTAGTTCGTTGTATAGATTTTGTTACACTAATGGATGGTAGACTTGTCATTATGGAAGGTAGTTCGTTGTTGAGATTTTTTTAATCCAATGGATGGAAGCCTTGTCATTATGGAAGGTAGTTCGTTGTTGAGATTTTTTTACTCCAATGGATTGTAGACTTGTATTTATGGAGGGTAGTTTGTTGTTGAGATTTTGTTACTACATTGGATGGTACCCGTTTCATTACCGAAAGTAGTTCGTTGTTGAGATTTTGTTACTCTAATGGATGGTAGCCTTGTCATTATGGAAGGTAGTTCATTGTTGATATTTTGTTACTCCAATAGATGTAGCCTTGTCATTATGGAACGTAGTTCGATATTGATAATATTTTACTCTAATGGATGGAATCCTTTTCATTACGGAAGATAGTTGTTTGTTGAGATTTTGTTTCCCCAATGGATGGTATCCTTGTCATTATGGAAGTTAGTTTGTTGTTGAGATTTTGTTACTCAAATGGATGGTAGCCTTGTCATTATAGAAGGTAGTTCGTTGTTGAGATTTTGTTACTCCAATGGATGGTAGCCTTATA
Source organism: Vicia faba (assembly GCA_948472305.1). NCBI lineage: Eukaryota > Viridiplantae > Streptophyta > Magnoliopsida > Fabales > Fabaceae > Vicia > Vicia faba. The sequence continues at coordinate 563,276,101 of OX451739.1, forward strand.
ATTATGGAAGGAAGTTTATTGTTGAGATTTTGTTACTCCAATAGATGGTAGCCTTGTCATTATGGAGAATAGTTCGTTGTTGAGCTTTTGTTACTCCAATGGATGGTATCCTTGTTATTTTGGAAGGTAGTTCATTGTTGTCATTTAGTTACTCCAATGGATGGTAGCCTTGTCATTATGGAAGGTAGTTTGTTGTTGATATTTTGTTACTCTAATGGATGGAATCCTTGTCATTACGGAAGATAGTTTTTTGTTGAGATTTTGTTTCTCCAATGGATGGTAGCCTTGTCATTATGGAAGGTAGTTCGTTGTTGAGATTTTGTTACTTAAATGGATGGTAGCCTTGTCATTATGGAAGGTAGTTCATTGTTGAGATTTTGTTACTCTAATTGATGGTATCCTTGTCATTACAGAAGGTAGTTCGTTGTTGAGATTTTGTTTCTCCAATGGATGGTGGCCTTGTCATCATGGAATCGTTGTTGAGATTTAGTTACTCCAATGCTTGGTAACCTTGTCATTATGGAATGTAGTTCGCTGTTGAGATTTTGTTACTCCAATGGATGGTAGACTTGTCATTATGGAAGGTAGTTCATTGTTGAGATTTGGTTTCTCCAATGGATGGTAGCCTTGTCATTATGGAAGGTAGTTCGTTGTTGATATTTTGTTACTCCAATGGATGGTAGACTTGTCATTATGGAAGGTAGTTCGTTGTTGAGATTTTGTTACTCCAATGGATGGTAAACTTGTCATTATGGAAGGTAGTTCATTGTTGAGATTTTGTTACTCCAATGGATGGTAGCCTTGTCATTATAGAAGGTAGTTTGTTGTTGTGATTTTGTTACTCCAATGGATGGTAGCCTTGTCATTATAGAAGGTAGTTTGTTGTTGAGATTGTGTTACTCTAATGGATGGTATCCTTGTAATTATGGAAGGTAGTTTATTGTTGAGATTTTGTTACTCCAATGGATGGTAGCCTTGTCATTATGGAGAATAGTTCGTTGTTGAGCTTTTGTTACTCCAATGGATGGTATCCTTGTTATTATGGAAGGTAATTCATTGTTGAGATTTTGTTACTCCAACAGAAGCTAGCCTTGTAATTATGCAAGGTAGTTCGTTGTTGATATTTTGTTACTTTAATGGATGGTAGCCTTGTCTTTATGAAAGGTAGTTCTTTGTTGAGATTTTGTTACTATAATGGATGTTATCCTTGTCATTACTGAAAGTAGTTTGTTGTTGAGATTTTGTTACTCTAATGGATGGTAGCCTTGTCATTATGGAAGGTAGTTCATTGTTGATATTTTGTTACTCCAATAGATGGTAGCCTTGTCATTATGCAAGGTAGTTCGTTGTTGAGATTTTGTTACTCCAATGGATGGTAGCCTTGTCATTATAGAAGGTAGTTTGTTGTTGAGATTTTGTTACTCTAATGGATGGTAGCCTTGTAATTATGGAAGGTAGTTTTTTGTTGAGATTTTGTTACTCCAATGGATGGTAGCCTTGTCATTATGGAGAATAGTTCGTTGTTGAGCTTTTGTTACTCCAATGTATGGTATCCTTGTTATTATGGAAGGTAGTTCATTGTTGAGATTTTGTTACTCCAATAGAAGCTAGCCTTGGCATTATGCAAGGTAGTTCGTTGTTGATATTTTGTTACTTTAATGGATGTTATCCTTGTCATTACTGAAAGTAGTTTGTTGTTGAGATTTTGTTACTCTAATGGATGGTAGCCTTGTCATTATGGAAGGTAGTTCATTGTTGAGATTTTATTACTTCAATGGATGGTAGACTTGTCATTATGGAAGGTAGTTCGTTGTTGAGATTTTTTTACTCCAATGGATGGTAGCCTTGTCATTATGGATGGTAGTTTGTTGTTGAGATTTTGTTACTACATTCGATGGTACCCTTTTCATTACCGGAAGTAGTTCGTTGTTGAGATTTTGTTACTCTAATGGATGATAGCCTTGTCATTATGGAAGGTAGTTCGTTGTTGAGATTTTTTTACTCCAATGGATGGTAGCCTTGTCATTATGGATGGTAGTTCGTTGTTGAGATTTTGTTACTACATTGGATGGTACCCTTTTCTTTTCTCGAAAGTAGTTCGTTGTTGAGATTTTGTTACTCTAATGGATGATAGCCTTGTCATTATGGAAGGTAGTTCATTGTTGATATTTTGTTACTCCAATGGATGTAGCCTTGTCATTATGGAAGGTAGTTCCATATTGATAATATTTTACTCTAATGGATGGAATCCTTTTCATTACGGAAGGTAGTTATTTGTTGAGATTTTGTTTCTCCAATGGATGGTAGCCTTGTAATTATGGAAGGTAGTTTGTTGTTGAGATTTTGTTACTCAAATGGATGGTAGCCTTGTCATTATAGAAGGTAGTTCGTTGTTGAGATTTTGTTACTCCCATGGATGGTAGCCTTGTAATTATGGAAGGTAGTTTATTGTTGAGATTTTGTTACTCCAATGGATGGTAGCCTTGTCATTATAGAAGGTAGTTCGTTGTTGAGCTTTTGTTACTCCAATGGATGGTATCCTTGTTATTATGGAAGGTAGTTCATTGTTGTCATTTAGTTACTCCAATGGATGGTAGCCTTGTCATTATGGAAGGTAGTTTGTTGTTGATATTTTGTTACTCTAAGGGATGGAATCCTTGTCATTACGGAAGATAGTTTATTGTTGAGATTTTGTTTCTCCAATCGACGGTAGCCTTGTCATTATGGAAGGTAGTTCGTTGTTGAGATTTTGTTACTTAAATGGATGGTAGCCTTGTCATTATGGAAGGTAGTTCATTGATGAGATTTTATTACTCTAATTGATGGTATCCTTGTCATTAAGGAAGGTAGTTCGTTGTTGATATTTTGTTACTCTAATGGATGGTAGCCTTGTCATTAGGGAAGGTAGTTTGTTGTTGATATTTTGTTACTCTAATGGATGGAATCCTTGTCATTACGGAAGATAGTTTTTTGTTGAGATTTTGTTTCTCCAATGGATGGTAGCCTTGTCATTATGGAAGCTAGTTCGTTGTTGAGATTTTGTTACTTAAATGGATGGTAGCCTTGTCATTATGGAAGGTAGTTCATTGTTGAGATTTTGTTACTCTAATTGATGGTATCCTTGTCATTATGGAAGGTAGTTCGTTGTTGAGATTTTGTTTCTCCAATGGATGGTAGCCTTGTCATTATGGAAGGTAGTTCGTTGTTGAGATTTCGTTACTACAATACTTGGTAGCCTTGTCATTATGGAATGTAGTTCGTTGTTGAGATTTTGTTACTCCAATGGATGGTAGACTTGTCATGATGGAAGGTAGTTCATTGTTGAGATTTGGTTTCTCCAATGGATGGTAGCCTTGTCATTATGGAAGGTAGTTCGTTGTTGAGATTTTGTTACTCCAATGGATGGTAGACTTGTCATTATGGAAGGTAGTTCATTGTTGAGATTTTGTTACTCCAATGGATGGTAGCCTTGTCATTATAGAAGGTAGTTTGTTGTTGAGATTTTGTTACTCTAATGGATGGTAGCCTTGTAATTATGGAAGGTAGTTTTTTGTTGAGATTTTGTTACTCCAATGGATCGTAGCCTTGTCATTATGGAGAATAGTTCGTTGTTGAGCTTTTGTTACTCCAATGGATGGTATCCTTGTTATTATGGAAGGTAGTTCATTGTTGAGATTTTGTTACTCCAATAGAAGCTAGCCTTGTCATTATGGAAGGTAGTTCATTGTTGATATTTTGTTACTTTAATGGATGGTACCCTTTTCATTACCGAAAGTAGTTCGTTGTTGAGATTTTGTTACTTTAATGGATGGTAGCCTTGTCATTATAAAAGGTAGTTCATTGTTGAGATTTTGTTACTCCAATAGATGATAGCCTTGTCATTATGGATGGTAGTTCGTTGTTGAGATTTTGTTACTACATTGGATGGTACCCTTTTCTTTTCTCGAAAGTAGTTCGTTGTTGAGATTTTGTTACTCTAATGGATGATAGCCTTGTCATTATGGAAGGTAGTTCATTGTTGATATTTTGTTACTCCAATGGATGTAGCCTTGTCATTATGGAAGGTAGTTCCATATTCATAATATTTTACTCTAATGGATGGAATCCTTTTCATTACGGAAGGTAGTTGTTTGTTGAGATTTTGTTTCTCCAATGGATGGTAGCCTTGTAATTATGGAAGGTAGTTTGTTGTTGAGATTTTGTTACTCAAATGGATGGTAGCCTTGTCATTATAGAAGGTAGTTCGTTGTTGAGATTTTGTTACTCCCATGGATGGTAGCCTTGTAATTATGGAAGGTAGTTTATTGTTGAGATTTTGTTACTCCAATGGATGGTAGCCTTGTCATTATAGAAGGTAGTTCGTTGTTGAGCTTTTGTTACTCCAATGGATGGTATCCTTGTTATTATGGAAGGTAGTTCATTGTTGTCATTTAGTTACTCCAATGGATGGTAGCCTTGTCATTATGGAAGGTAGTTTGTTGTTGATATTTTGTTACTCTAAGGGATGGAATCCTTGTCATTACGGAAGATAGTTTATTGTTGAGATTTTGTTTCTCCAATCGACGGTAGCCTTGTCATTATGGAAGGTAGTTCGTTGTTGAGATTTTGTTACTTAAATGGATGGTAGCCTTGTCATTATGGAAGGTAGTTCATTGATGAGATTTTATTACTCTAATTGATGGTATCCTTGTCATTAAGGAAGATAGTTCGTTGTTGATATTTTGTTACTCTAATGGATGGTAGCCTTGTCATTATGGAAGCTAGTTTGTTGTTGATATTTTGTTACTCTAATGGATTGAATCTATGTCATTACGGAAGATAGTTTTTTGTTGAGATTTTGTTTCTCCAATGGATGGTATCCTTGTCATTATGGAAGCTAGTTCGTTGTTGAGATTTTGTTACTTAAATGGATGGTAGCCTTGTCATTATGGAAGGTAGTTCATTATTGAGATTTTGTTACTCTAATTGATGGTATCCTTGTCATTACGGAAGGTAGTTCGTTGTTGAGATTTTGTTTCTCCAATGGATGGTAGCCTTGTCATTATGGAAGGTAGTTCGTTGTTGAGATTTCGTTACTCCAATACTTGGTAGCCTTGTCATTATGGAATGTAGTTCGTTGTTGAGATTTTGTTACTCCAATGGATGGTAGACTTGTCATGATGGAAGGTAGTTCATTGTTGAGATTTGGTTTCTCCAATGGATGGTAGCCTGGTCATTATGGAAGGTAGTACGTTGTTGAGATTTTGTTACTCCAATGGATGGTAGACTTGTCATTATGGAAGGTAGTTCATTGTTGAGATTTTGTTACTCCAATGGATGGTAGCCTTGTCATTATAGAAGGTAGTTTGTTGTTGAGATTTTGTTACTCTAATGGATGGTAGCCTTGTAATTATGGAAGGTAGTTTTTTGTTGAGATTTTGTTTCTCCAATGGATGGTAGCCTTGTCATTATGGAAGGTAGTTCGTTGTTGAGATTTCGTTACTCCAATACTTGGTAGCCTTGTCATTATGGAATGTAGTTCGTTGTTGAGATTTTGTTACTCCAATGGATGGTAGACTTGTCATGATGGAAGGTAGTTCATTGTTGAGATTTGGTTTCTCCAATGGATGGTAGCCTGGTCATTATGGAAGGTAGTTCGTTGTTGAGATTTTGTTACTCCAATGGATGGTAGACTTGTCATTATGGAAGGTAGTTCATTGTTGAGATTTTGTTACTCCAATGGATGGTAGCCTTGTCATTATAGAAGGTAGTTTGTTGTTGAGATTTTGTTACTCTAATGGATGGTAGCCTTGTAATTATGGAAGGTAGTTTTTTGTTGAGATTTTGTTACTCCAATGAATGGTAGCCTTGTCATTATGGAGAATAGTTCGTTGTTGAGCTTTTGTTACTCCAATGGATGGTATCCTTGTTATTATGGAAGGTAGTTCATTGTTGAGATTTTGTTACTCCAATAGAAGCTAGCCTTGGCATTATGCAAGGTAGTTCATTGTTGATATTTTGTTACTTTAATGGATGGTACCCTTTTCATTACCGAAAGTAGTTCGTTGTTGAGATTTTGTTACTCTAATGGATGGTAGCCTTGTCATTATAAAAGGTAGTTCATTGTTGAGATTTTGTTACTCCAATAGATGATAGCCTTGTCATTATGGATGGTAGTTCGTTGTTGAGATTTTGTTACTACATTGGATGGTACCCTTTTCTTTTCTCGAAAGTAGTTCGTTGTTGAGATTTTGTTACTCTAATGGATGATAGCGTTCTCATTATGGAAGCTAGTTCATTGTTGATATTTTGTTACTCCAATGGATGTAGCCTTGTCATTATGGAAGGTAGTTCCATATTGATAATATTTTACTCTAATGGATGGAATCCTTTTCATTACGGAAGGTAGTTGTTTGTTGAGATTTTGTTTCTCCAATGGATGGTAGCCTTGTAATTATGGAAGGTAGTTTGTTGTTGAGATTTTGTTACTCAAATGGATGGTAGCCTTGTCATTATAGAAGGTAGTTCGTTGTTGAGATTTTGTTACTCCCATGGATGGTAGCCTTGTAATTATGGAAGGTAGTTTATTGTTGAGATTTTGTTACTCCAATGGATGGTAGCCTTGTCATTATAGAAGGTAGTTCGTTGTTGAGCTTTTGTTACTCCAATGGATGGTATCCTTGTTATTATGGAAGGTAGTTCATTGTTGTCATTTAGTTACTCCAATGGATGGTAGCCTTGTCATTATGGAAGGTAGTTTGTTGTTGATATTTTGTTACTCTAAGGGATGGAATCCTTGTCATTACGGAAGATAGTTTATTGTTGAGATTTTGTTTCTCCAATCGACGGTAGCCTTGTCATTATGGAAGGTAGTTCGTTGTTGAGATTTTGTTACTAAAATGGATGGTAGCCTTGTCATTATGGAAGGTAGTTCATTGATGAGATTTTATTACTCTAATTGATGGTATCCTTGTCATTAAGGAAGGTAGTTCGTTGTTGATATTTTGTTACTCTAATGGATGGTAGCCTTGTCATTATGGAAGCTAGTTTGTTGTTGATATTTTGTTACTCTAATGGATTGAATCTATGTCATTACGGAAGATAGTTTTTTGTTGAGATTTTGTTTCTCCAATGGATGGTATCCTTGTCATTATGGAAGCTAGTTCGTTGTTGAGATTTTGTTACTTAAATGGATGGTAGCCTTGTCATTATGGAAGGTAGTTCATTATTGAGATTTTGTTACTCTAATTGATGGTATCCTTGTCATTACGGAAGGTAGTTCGTTGTTGAGATTTAGTTTCTCCAATGGATGGTAGCCTTGTCATTATGGAAGGTAGTTCGTTGTTGAGATTTCGTTACTCCAATACTTGGTAGCCTTGTCATTATGGAATGTAGTTCATTGTTGAGATTTTGTTACTCCAATGGATGGTAGACTTGTCATGATGGAAGGTAGTTCATTGTTGAGATTTGGTTTCTCCAATGGATGGTAGCCTGGTCATTATGGAAGGTAGTTCGTTGTTGAGATTTTGTTACTCCAATGGATGGTAGACTTGTCATTATGGAAGGTAGTTCATTGTTGAGATTTTGTTACTCCAATGGATGGTAGCCTTGTCATTATAGAAGGTAGTTTGTTGTTGAGATTTTGTTACTTTAATGGATGGTAGCCTTGTAATTATGGAAGGTAGTTTTTTGTTGAGATTTTGTTTCTCCAATGGATGGTAGCCTTGTCATTATGGAAGGTAGTTCGTTGTTGAGATTTCGTTACTCCAATACTTGGTAGCCTTGTCATTATGGAATGTAGTTCGTTGTTGAGATTTTGTTACTCCAATGGATGGTAGACTTGTCATGATGGAAGGTAGTTCATTGTTGAGATTTGGTTTCTCCAATGGATGGTAGCCTGGTCATTATGGAAGGTAGTTCGTTGTTGAGATTTTGTTACTCCAATGGATGGTAGACTTGTCATTATGGAAGGTAGTTCATTGTTGAGATTTTGTTACTCCAATGGATGGTAGCCTTGTCATTATAGAAGGTAGTTTGTTGTTGAGATTTTGTTACTCTAATGGATGGTAGCCTTGTAATTATGGAAGGTAGTTTTTTGTTGAGATTTTGTTACTCCAATGAATGGTAGCCTTGTCATTATGGAGAATAGTTCGTTGTTGAGCTTTTGTTACTCCAATGGATGGTATCCTTGTTATTATGGAAGGTAGTTCATTGTTGAGATTTTGTTACTCCAATAGAAGCTAGCCTTGGCATTATGCAAGGTAGTTCATTGTTGATATTTTGTTACTTTAATGGATGGTACCCTTTTCATTACCGAAAGTAGTTCGTTGTTGAGATTTTGTTACTCTAATGGATGGTAGCCTTGTCATTATAAAAGGTAGTTCATTGTTGAGATTTTGTTACTCCAATAGATGATAGCCTTGTCATTATGGATGGTAGTTCGTTGTTGAGATTTTGTTACTACATTGGATGGTACCCTTTTCTTTTCTCGAAAGTAGTTCGTTGTTGAGATTTTGTTACTCTAATGGATGATAGCGTTCTCATTATGGAAGCTAGTTCATTGTTGATATTTTGTTACTCCAATGGATGTAGCCTTGTCATTATGGAAGGTAGTTCCATATTGATAATATTTTACTCTAATGGATGGAATCCTTTTCATTACGGAAGGTAGTTGTTTGTTGAGATTTTGTTTCTCCAATGGATGGTAGCCTTGTAATTATGGAAGGTAGTTTGTTGTTGAGATTTTGTTACTCAAATGGATGGTAGCCTTGTCATTATAGAAGGTAGTTCGTTGTTGAGATTTTGTTACTCCCATGGATGGTAGCCTTGTAATTATGGAAGGTAGTTTATTGTTGAGATTTTGTTACTCCAATGGATGGTAGCCTTGTCATTATAGAAGGTAGTTCGTTGTTGAGCTTTTGTTACTCCAATGGATGGTATCCTTGTTATTATGGAAGGTAGTTCATTGTTGTCATTTAGTTACTCCAATGGATGGTAGCCTTGTCATTATGGAAGGTAGTTTGTTGTTGATATTTTGTTACTCTAAGGGATGGAATCCTTGTCATTACGGAAGATAGTTTATTGTTGAGATTTTGTTTCTCCAATCGACGGTAGCCTTGTCATTATGGAAGGTAGTTCGTTGTTGAGATTTTGTTACTTAAATGGATGGTAGCCTTGTCATTATGGAAGGTAGTTCATTGATGAGATTTTATTACTCTAATTGATGGTATCCTTGTCATTAAGGAAGGTAGTTCGTTGTTGATATTTTGTTACTCTAATGGATGGTAGCCTTGTCATTATGGAAGGTAGTTTGTTGTTGATATTTTGTTACTCTAATGGATCGAATCTATGTCATTACGGAAGATAGTTTTTTGTTGAGATTTTGTTTCTCCAATGGATGGTATCCTTGTCATTATGGAAGCTAGTTCGTTGTTGAGATTTTGTTACTTAAATGGATGGTAGCCTTGTCATTATGGAAGGTAGTTCATTATTGAGATTTTGTTACTCTAATTGATGGTATCCTTGTCATTACGGAAGGTAGTTCGTTGTTGAGATTTTGTTTCTCCAATGGATGGTAACCTTGTCATTATGGAAGGTAGTTCGTTGTTGAGATTTCGTTACTCCAATACTTGGTAGCCTTGTCATTATGGAATGTAGTTCGTTGTTGAGATTTTGTTACTCCAATGGATGGTAGACTTGTCATGATGGAAGGTAGTTCATTGTTGAGATTTGGTTTCTCCAATGGATGGTAGCCTGGTCATTATGGAAGGTAGTTCGTTGTTGAGATTTTGTTACTCCAATGGATGGTAGACTTGTCATTATGGAAGGTAGTTCATTGTTGAGATTTTGTTACTCCAATGGATGGTAGCCTTGTCATTATAGAAGGTAGTTTGTTGTTGAGATTTTGTTACTCTAATGGATGGTAGCCATGTAATTATGGAAGGTAGTTTTTTTTTGAGATTTTGTTACTCCAATGGATCGTAGCCTTGTCATTATGGAGAATAGTTCGTTGTCGAGCTTTTGTTACTCCAATGGATGGTATCCTTGTTATTATGGAAGGTAGTTCATTGTTGAGATTTTGTTACTCCAATAGAAGCTAGCCTTGGCATTATGCAAGGTAGTTCGTTGTTGATATTTTGTTACTTTAATGGATGGTACCCTTTTCATTACCGAAAGTAGTTCGTTGTTGAGATTTTGTTACTCTAATGGATGGTAGCCTTGTCATTATAAAAGGTAGTTCATTGTTGAGATTTTGTTACTCCAATAGATGATAGCCTTGTCATTATGGATGGTAGTTCGTTGTTGAGATTTTGTTACTACATTGGATGGTACCCTTTTCTTTTCTCGAAAGTAGTTTGTTGTTGAGATTTTGTTACTCTAATGGATGATAGCCTTGTCATTATGGAAGGTAGTTCATTGTTGAGATTTTGTTACTCCCATGGATGGTAGCCTTGTAATTATGGAAGGTAGTTTATTGTTGAGATTTTGTTACTCCAATGGATGGTAGCCTTGTCATTATAGAAGGTAGTTCGTTGTTGAGCTTTTGTTACTCCAATGGATGGTATCCTTGTTATTATGGAAGGTAGTTCATTGTTGTCATTTAGTTACTCCAATGGATGGTAGCCTTGTCATTATGGAAGGTAGTTTGTTGTTGATATTTTGTTACTCTAAGGGATGGAATCCTTGTTATTACGGAAGATAGTTTATTGTTGAGATTTTGTTTCTCCAATCGACGGTAGCCTTGTCATTATGGAAGGTAGTTCGTTGTTGAGATTTTGTTACTTAAATGGATGGTAGCCTTGTCATTATGGAAGGTAGTTCATTGATGAGATTTTATTACTCTAATTGATGGTATCCTTGTCATTAAGGAAGGTAGTTCGTTGTTGATATTTTGTTACTCTAATGGATGGTAGCCTTGTCATTATGGAAGGTAGTTTGTTGTTGATATTTTGTTACTCTAATGGATCGAATCTATGTCATTACGGAAGATAGTTTTTTGTTGAGATTTTGTTTCTCCAATGGATGGTATCCTTGTCATTATGGAAGCTAGTTCGTTGTTGAGATTTTGTTACTTAAATGGATGGTAGCCTTGTCATTATGGAAGGTAGTTCATTATTGAGATTTTGTTACTCTAATTGATGGTATCCTTGTCATTACGGAAGGTAGTTCATTGTTGAGATTTTGTTACTCCAATGGATGGTAGACTTGTCATGATGGAAGGTAGCTCATTGTTGAGATTTGGTTTCTCCAATGGATGGTAGCCTGGTCATTATGGAAGGTAGTTTGTTGTTGAGATTTTGTTACTCCAATGGATGGTAGACTTGTCATTATGGAAGGTAGTTCATTGTTGAGATTTTGTTACTCCAATGGATGGTAGCCTTGTCATTATAGAAGGTAGTTTGTTGTTGAGATTTTGTTACTCTAATGGATGGTAGCCATGTAATTATGGAAGGTAGTTTTTTGTTGAGATTTTGTTACTCCAATGGATCGTAGCCTTGTCATTATGGAGAATAGTTCGTTGTCGAGCTTTTGTTACTCCAATGGATGGTATCCTTGTTATTATGGAAGGTAGTTCATTGTTGAGATTTTGTTACTCCAATAGAAGCTAGCCTTGGCATTATGCAAGGTAGTTCGTTGTTGATATTTTGTTACTTTAATGGATGGTACCCTTTTCATTACCGAAAGTAGTTCGTTGTTGAGATTTTGTTACTCTAATGGATGGTAGCCTTGTCATTATGGAAGGTAGTTCATTGTTGATATTTTGTTACTCCAATGGATGTAGCCTTGTCATTATGGAAGGTAGTTCCATATTGATAATATTTTACTCTAATGGATGGAATCCTTTTCATTACGGAAGGTAGTTGTTTGTTGAGATTTTGTTTCTCCAATGGATGGTAGCCTTGTAATTATGGAAGGTAGTTTGTTGTTGTGATTTTGTTACTCAAATGGATGGTAGCCTTGTCATTATAGAAGGTAGTTCGTTGTTGAGATTTTGTTACTCCCATGGATGGTAGCCTTGTAATTATGGAAGGTAGTTTATTGTTGAGATTTTGTTACTCCAATGGATGGTAGCCTTGTCATTATAGAAGGTAGTTCGTTGTTGAGCTTTTGTTACTCCAATGGATGGTATCCTTGTTATTATGGAAGGTAGTTCATTGTTGTCATTTAGTTACTCCAATGGATGGTAGCCTTGTCATTATGGAAGGTAGTTTGTTGTTGATATTTTGTTACTCTAAGGGATGGAATCCTTGTTATTACGGAAGATAGTTTATTGTTGAGATTTTGTTTCTCCAATCGACGGTAGCCTTGTCATTATGGAAGGTAGTTCGTTGTTGAGATTTTGTTACTTAAATGGATGGTAGCCTTGTCATTATGGAAGGTAGTTCATTGATGAGATTTTATTACTCTAATTGATGGTATCCTTGTCATTAAGGAAGGTAGTTCGTTGTTGATATTTTGTTACTCTAATGGATGGTAGCCTTGTCATTATGGAAGGTAGTTTGTTGTTGATATTTTGTTACTCTAATGGATCGAATCTATGTCATTACGGAAGATAGTTTTTTGTTGAGATTTTGTTTCTCCAATGGATGGTATCCTTGTCATTATGGAAGCTAGTTCGTTGTTGAGATTTTGTTACTTAAATGGATGGTAGCCTTGTCATTATGGAAGGTAGTTCATTATTGAGATTTTGTTACTCTAATTGATGGTATCCTTGTCATTACGGAAGGTAGTTCATTGTTGAGATTTTGTTACTCCAATGGATGGTAGACTTGTCATGATGGAAGGTAGCTCATTGTTGAGATTTGGTTTCTCCAATGGATGGTAGCCTGGTCATTATGGAAGGTAGTTCGTTGTTGAGATTTTGTTACTCCAATGGATGGTAGACTTGTCATTATGGAAGGTAGTTCATTGTTGAGATTTTGTTACTCCAATGGATGGTAGCCTTGTCATTATAGAAGGTAGTTTGTTGTTGAGATTTTGTTACTCTAATGGATGGTAGCCATGTAATTATGGAAGGTAGTTTTTTGTTGAGATTTTGTTACTCCAATGGATCGTAGCCTTGTCATTATGGAGAATAGTTCGTTGTCGAGCTTTTGTTACTCCAATGGATGGTATCCTTGTTATTATGGAAGGTAGTTCATTGTTGAGATTTTGTTACTCCAATAGAAGCTAGCCTTGGCATTATGCAAGGTAGTTCGTTGTTGATATTTTGTTACTTTAATGGATGGTACCCTTTTCATTACCGAAAGTAGTTCGTTGTTGAGATTTTGTTACTCTAATGGATGGTAGCCTTGTCATTATAAAAGGTAGTTCATTGTTGAGATTTTGTTACTCCAATAGATGATAGCCTTGTCATTATGGATGGTAGTTCGTTTTTGAGATTTTGTTACTACATTGGATGGTACCCTTTTCTTTTCTCGAAAGTAGTTTGTTGTTGAGATTTTGTTACTCTAATGGATGATAGCCTTGTCATTATGGAAGGTAGTTCATTGTTGACATTTTGTTACTCCAATGGATGTAGCCTTGTCATTATGGAAGGTAGTTCCATATTGATAATATTTTACTCTAATGGATGGAATCCTTTTCATTACGGAAGGTAGTTGTTTGTTGAGATTTTGTTTCTCCAATGGATGGTAGCCTTGTCATTATGGAAGGTAGTTTGTTGTTGAGATTTTGTTACTCAAATGGATGGTAGCCTTGTCATTATAGAAGGTAGTTCGTTGTTGAGATTTTGTTACTCCCATGGATGGTAGCCTTGTACATATGGAAGGTAGTTTATTGTTGAGATTTTGTTACTCCAATGGATGGTAGCCTTGTCATTATAGAAGGTAGTTCGTTGTTGAGCTTTTGTTACTCCAATGGATGGTATCCTTGTTATTATGGAAGGTAGTTCATTGTTGTCATTTAGTTACTCCAATGGATGGTAGCCTTGTCATTATGGAAGGTAGTTTGTTGTTGATATTTTGTTACTCTAAGGGATGGAATCCTTGTCATTACGGAAGATAGTTTATTGTTGAGATTTTGTTTCTCCAATCGACGATAGCCTTGTCATTATGGAAGGTAGTTCGTTGTTGAGTTTTTGTTACTTAAATGGATGGTAGCCTTGTCATTATGGAAGGTAGTTCATTGATGAGATTTTATTACTCTAATTGATGGTATCCTTGTCATTAAGGAAGGTAGTTCGTTGTTGATATTTTGTTACTCTAATGGATGGTAGCCTTGTCATTATGGAAGGTAGTTTGTTGTTGATATTTTGTTACTCTAATGGATGGAATCCTTGTCATTACGGAAGATAGTTTTTTGTTGAGATTTTGTTTCTCCAATGGATGGTAGCCTTGTCATTATGGAAGCTAGTTCGTTGTTGAGATTTTGTTACTTAAATGGATGGTAGCCTTGTCATTATGGAAGGTAGTTCATTGTTGCGATTTTGTTACTCTAATTGATGGTATCCTTGTCATTACGGAAGGTAGTTCATTGTTGAGATTTGGTTTCTCCAATGGATGGTAGCCTTGTCATTATGGAAGGTAGTTCGTTGTTGAGATTTTGTTACTCCAATGGATGGTAGACTTGTCATTATGGAAGGTAGTTCATTGTTGAGATTTTGTTACTCCAATGGATGGTAGCCTTGTCATTATAGAAGGTAGTTTGTTGTTGAGATTTTGTTACTCTAATGGATGGTAGCCTTGTAATTATGGAAGGTAGTTTTTTGTTGAGATTTTGTTACTCCAATGGATCGTAGCCTTGTCATTATGGAGAATAGTTCGTTGTTGAGCTTTTGTTACTCCAATGGATGGTATCCTTGTTATTATGGAAGGTAGTTCATTGTTGAGATTTTGTTACTCCAATAGAAGCTAGCCTTGGCATTATGCAAGGTAGTTCGTTGTTGATATTTTGTTACTTTAATGGATGGTACCCTTTTCATTATCGAAAGTAGTTCGTTGTTGAGATTTTGTTACTCTAATGGATGGTAGCCTTGTCATTATAAAAGGTAGTTCATTGTTGAGATTTTGTTACTCCAATAGATGATAGCCTTGTCATTATGGATGGTAGTTCGTTGTTGAGATTTTGTTACTACATTGGATGGTACCCTTTTCTTTTCTCGAAAGTAGTTCGTTGTTGAGATTTTGTTACTCTAATGGATGATAGCCTTGTCATTATGGAAGGTAGTTCATTGTTGATATTTTGTTACTCCAATGGATGTAGCCTTGTCATTATGGAAGGTAGTTCCATATTGATAATATTTTACTCTAATGGATATAATCCTTTTCATTACGGAAGGTAGTTGTTTGTTGAGATTTTGTTTCTCCAATGGATGGTAGCCTTGTCATTATGGAAGGTAGTTTGTTGTTGAGATTTTGTTACTCAAATGGATGGTAGCCTTGTCATTATAGAAGGTAGTTCGTTGTTGAGATTTTGTTACTCCCATGGATGGTAGCCTTGTAATTATGGAAGGTAGTTTATTGTTGAGATTTTGTTACTCCAATGGATGGAATCCTTGTTATTACGGAAGATAGTTTTTTGTTGAGATTTTGTTTCTCCAATGGATGGTATCCTTGTTATTATGGAAGGTAGTTCATTGTTGTCATTTAGTTACTCCAATGGATGGTAGCCTTGTCATTATGGAAGGTAGTTTGTTGTTGATATTTTGTTACTCTAAGGGATGGAATCCTTGTCATTACGGAAGATAGTTTATTGTTGAGATTTTGTTTCTCCAATCGACGGTAGCCTTGTCATTATGGAAGGTAGTTCGTTGTTGAGATTTTGGTACTTAAATGGATGGTAGCCTTGTCATTATGGAAGGTAGTTCATTGATGAGATTTTATTACTCTAATTGATGGTATCCTTGTCATTAAGGAAGGTAGTTCGTTGTTGATATTTTGTTACTCTAATGGATGGTAGCCTTGTCATTATGGAAGGTAGTTTGTTGTTGATATTTTGTTACTCTAATGGATCGAATCTATGTCATTACGGAAGATAGTTTTTTGTTGAGATTTTGTTTCTCCAATGGATGGTATCCTTGTCATTATGGAAGCTAGTTCGTTGTTGAGATTTTGTTACTTAAATGGATGGTAGCCTTGTCATTATGGAAGGTAGTTCATTATTGAGATTTTGTTACTCTAATTGATGGTATCCTTGTCATTACGGAAGGTAGTTCATTGTTGAGATTTTGTTACTCCAATGGATGGTAGACTTGTCATGATGGAAGGTAGCTCATTGTTGAGATTTGGTTTCTCCAATGGATGGTAGCCTGGTCATTATGGAAGGTAGTTCGTTGTTGAGATTTTGTTACTCCAATGGATGGTAGACTTGTCATTATGGAAGGTAGTTCATTGTTGAGATTTTGTTACTCCAATGGATGGTAGCCTTGTCATTATAGAAGGTAGTTTGTTGTTGAGATTTTGTTACTCTAATGGATGGTAGCCATGTAATTATGGAAGGTAGTTTTTTGTTGAGATTTTGTTACTCCAATGGATCGTAGCCTTGTCATTATGGAGAATAGTTCGTTGTCGAGCTTTTGTTACTCCAATGGATGGTATCCTTGTTATTATGGAAGGTAGTTCATTGTTGAGATTTTGTTACTCCAATAGAAGCTAGCCTTGGCATTATGCAAGGTAGTTCGTTGTTGATATTTTGTTACTTTAATGGATGGTACCCTTTTCATTACCGAAAGTAGTTCGTTGTTGAGATTTTGTTACTCTAATGGATGGTAGCCTTGTCATTATAAAAGGTAGTTCATTGTTGAGATTTTGTTACTCCAATAGATGATAGCCTTGTCATTATGGATGGTAGTTCGTTTTTGAGATTTTGTTACTACATTGGATTGTACCCTTTTCTTTTCTCGAAAGTAGTTTGTTGTTGAGATTTTGTTACTCTAATGGATGATAGCCTTGTCATTATGGAAGGTAGTTCATTGTTGATATTTTGTTACTCCAATGGATGTAGCCTTGTCATTATGGAAGGTAGTTCCATATTGATAATATTTTACTCTAATGGATGGAATCCTTTTCATTACGGAAGGTAGTTGTTTGTTGAGATTTTGTTTCTCCAATGGATGGTAGCCTTGTCATTATGGAAGGTAGTTTGTTGTTGAGATTTTGTTACTCAAATGGATGGTAGCCTTGTCATTATAGAAGGTAGTTCGTTGTTGAGATTTTGTTACTCCCATGGATGGTAGCCTTGTACATATGGAAGGTAGTTTATTGTTGAGATTTTGTTACTCCAATGGATGGTAGCCTTGTCATTATAGAAGGTAGTTCGTTGTTGAGCTTTTGTTACTCCAATGGATGGTATCCTTGTTATTATGGAAGGTAGTTCATTGTTGTCATTTAGTTACTCCAATGGATGGTAGCCTTGTCATTATGGAAGGTAGTTTGTTGTTGATATTTTGTTACTCTAAGGGATGGAATCCTTGTCATTACGGAAGATAGTTTATTGTTGAGATTTTGTTTCTCCAATCGACGATAGCCTTGTCATTATGGAAGGTAGTTCGTTGTTGAGTTTTTGTTACTTAAATGGATGGTAGCCTTGTCATTATGGAAGGTAGTTCATTGATGAGATTTTATTACTCTAATTGATGGTATCCTTGTCATTAAGGAAGGTAGTTCGTTGTTGATATTTTGTTACTCTAATGGATGGTAGCCTTGTCATTATGGAAGGTAGTTTGTTGTTGATATTTTGTTACTCTAATGGATGGAATCCTTGTCATTACGGAAGATAGTTTTTTGTTGAGATTTTGTTTCTCCAATGGATGGTAGCCTTGTCATTATGGAAGCTAGTTCGTTGTTGAGATTTTGTTACTTAAATGGATGGTAGCCTTGTCATTATGGAAGGTAGTTCATTGTTGAGATTTTGTTACTCTAATTGATGGTATCCTTGTCATTACGGAAGGTAGTTCATTGTTGAGATTTGGTTTCTCCAATGGATGGTAGCCTTGTCATTATGGAAGGTAGTTCGTTGTTGAGATTTTGTTACTCCAATGGATGGTAGACTTGTCATTATGGAAGGTAGTTCATTGTTGAGATTTTGTTACTCCAATGGATGGTAGCCTTGTCATTATAGAAGGTAGTTTGTTGTTGAGATTTTGTTACTCTAATGGATGGTAGCCTTGTAATTATGGAAGGTAGTTTTTTGTTGAGATTTTGTTACTCCAATGGATCGTAGCCTTGTCATTATGGAGAATAGTTCGTTGTTGAGCTTTTGTTACTCCAATGGATGGTATCCTTGTTATTATGGAAGGTAGTTCATTGTTGAGATTTTGTTACTCCAATAGAAGCTATCCTTGGCATTATGCAAGGTAGTTCGTTGTTGATATTTTGTTACTTTAATGGATGGTACCCTTTTCATTACCGAAAGTAGTTCGTTGTTGAGATTTTGTTACTCTAATGGATGGTAGCCTTGTCATTATAAAAGGTAGTTCATTGTTGAGATTTTGTTACTCCAATAGATGATAGCCTTGTCATTATGGATGGTAGTTCGTTGTTGAGATTTTGTTACTACATTGGATGGTACCCTTTTCTTTTCTCGAAAGTAGTTCGTTGTTGAGATTTTGTTACTCTAATGGATGATAGCCTTGTCATTATGGAAGGTAGTTCATTGTTGATATTTTGTTACTCCAATGGATGTAGCCTTGTCATTATGGAAGGTAGTTCCATATTGATAATATTTTACTCTAATGGATATAATCCTTTTCATTACGGAAGGTAGTTGTTTGTTGAGATTTTGTTTCTCCAATGGATGGTAGCCTTGTCATTATGGAAGGTAGTTTGTTGTTGAGATTTTGTTACTCAAATGGATGGTAGCCTTGTCATTATAGAAGGTAGTTCATTGTTGAGATTTTGTTACTCCCATGGATGGTAGCCTTGTAATTATGGAAGGTAGTTTATTGTTGAGATTTTGTTACTCCAATGGATGGAATCCTTGTTATTACGGAAGATAGTTTTTTGTTGAGATTTTGTTTCTCCAATGGATGGTATCCTTGTTATTATGGAATGTAGTTCGTTGTTGAGATTTTGTTACTCCAATGGATGGTAGACTTGTCATTATGGAAGGTAGTTCATTGTTGAGATTTGGTTTCTCCAATGGATGGTAGCCTTGTCATTATGGAAGGTAGTTCGTTGTTGAGATTTTGTTACTCCAATGGATGGTAGACTTGTCATTATGGAAGGTAGTTCATTGTTGAGATTTTGTTACTCCAATGGATGGTAGCCTTGTCATTATAGAAGGTAGTTTGTTGTTGAGATTTTGTTACTCTAATGGATGGTAGCCTTGTAATTATGGAAGGTAGTTTTTTGTTGAGATTTTGTTACTCCAATGGATGGTAGCCTTGTCATTATGGAGAATAGTTCGTTGTTGAGATTTTGTTACTCCAATGGATGGTATCCTTGTTATTATGGAAGGTAGTTCATTGTTGAGATTTTGTTTCTCCAATGGATGGTAGCCTTGTCATTATGGAAGCTAGTTCGTTGTTGAGATTTTGTTACTTAAATGGATGGTAGCCTTGTCATTATGGAAGGTAGTTCATTGTTGAGATTTTGTTACTCTAATTGATGGTATCCTTGTCATTACGGAAGGTAGTTCGTTGTTGAGATTTTGTTTCTCCAATGGATGGTAGCCTTGTCATTATGGAAGGTAGTTTGTTGTTGAGATTTCGTTACTCCAATACTTCGTAGCCTTGTCATTATGGAATGTAGTTCGTTGTTGAGATTTTGTTACTCCAATGGATGGTAGACTTGTCATTATGGAAGGTAGTTCATTGTTGAGATTTGGTTTCTCCAATGGATGGTAGCCTTGTCATTATGGAAGGTAGTTCGTTGTTGAGATTTTGTTACTCCAATGGATGGTAGACTTGTCATTATGGAAGGTAGTTCATTGTTGAGATTTTGTTACTCCAATGGATGGTAGCCTTGTCATTATAGAAGGTAGTTTGTTGTTGAGATTTTGTTACTCTAATGGATGGTAGCCTTGTAATTATGGAAGGTAGTTTTTTGTTGAGATTTTGTTACTCCAATGGATGGTAGCCTTGTCATTATGGAGAATAGTTTGTTGTTGAGATTTTGTTACTCCAATGGATGGTATCCTTGTTATTATGGAAGGTAGTTCATTGTTGAGATTTTGTTACTCCAATAGAAGCTAGCCTTGGCATTATGCAAGGTAGTTCGTTGTTGATATTTTGTTACTTTAATGGATGTTATCCTTGTCATTACTTAAAGTAGTTTGTTGTTGAGATTTTGTTACTCTAATGGATGGTAGCCTTGTCATTATAAAAGGTAGTTCATTGTTGAGATTTTGTTACTCCAATAGATGATAGCCTTGTCATTATGGATGGTAGTTCGTTTTTGAGATTTTGTTACTACATTGGATGGTACCCTTTTCTTTTCTCGAAAGTAGTTCGTTGTTGAGATTTTGTTACTTTAATGGATGATAGCCTTGTCATTATGGAAGGTAGTTCATTGTTGATATTTTGTTACTCCAATGGATGTAGCCTTGTCATTATGGAAGGTAGTTCCATATTGATAATATTTTACCCTAATGGATGGAATCCTTTTCATTACGGAAGGTAGTTGTTTGTTGAGATTTTGTTTCTCCAATGGATGGTACCCTTTTCATTACCGAAAGTAGTTCGTTGTTGAGATTTTGTTACTCTAATGGATGGTAGCCTTGTCATTATAAAAGGTAGTTCATTGTTGAGATTTTGTTACTCCAATAGATGATAGCCTTGTCATTATGGATGGTAGTTCGTTTTTGAGATTTTGTTACTACATTGGATGGTACCCTTTTCTTTTCTCGAAAGTAGTTTGTTGTTGAGATTTTGTTACTCTAATGGATGATAGCCTTGTCATTATGGAAGGTAGTTCATTGTTGATATTTTGTTACTCCAATGGATGTAGCCTTGTCATTATGGAAGGTAGTTCCATATTGATAATATTTTACTCTAATGGATGGAATCCTTTTCATTACGGAAGGTAGTTGTTTGTTGAGATTTTGTTTCTCCAATGGATGGTAGCCTTGTCATTATGGAAGGTAGTTTGTTGTTGAGATTTTGTTACTCAAATGGATGGTAGCCTTGTCATTATAGAAGGTAGTTCGTTGTTGAGATTTTGTTACTCCCATGGATGGTAGCCTTGTACATATGGAAGGTAGTTTATTGTTGAGATTTTGTTACTCCAATGGATGGTAGCCTTGTCATTATAGAAGGTAGTTCGTTGTTGAGCTTTTGTTACTCCAATGGATGGTATCCTTGTTATTATGGAAGGTAGTTCATTGTTGTCATTTAGTTACTCCAATGGATGGTAGGCTTGTCATTATGGAAGGTAGTTTGTTGTTGATATTTTGTTACTCTAAGGGATGGAATCCTTGTCATTACGGAAGATAGTTTATTGTTGAGATTTTGTTTCTCCAATCGACTATAGCCTTGTCATTATGGAAGGTAGTTCGTTGTTGAGTTTTTGTTACTTAAATGGATGGTAGCCTTGTCATTATGGAAGGTAGTTCATTGATGAGATTTTATTACTCTAATTGATGGTATCCTTGTCATTAAGGAAGGTAGTTCGTTGTTGATATTTTGTTACTCTAATGGATGGTAGCCTTGTCATTATGGAAGGTAGTTTGTTGTTGATATTTTGTTACTCTAATGGATGGAATCCTTGTCATTACGGAAGATAGTTTTTTGTTGAGATTTTGTTTCTCCAATGGATGGTAGCCTTGTCATTATGGAAGCTAGTTCGTTGTTGAGATTTTGTTACTTAAATGGATGGTAGCCTTGTCATTATGGAAGGTAGTTCATTGTTGAGATTTTGTTACTCTAATTGATGGTATCCTTGTCATTACGGAAGGTAGTTCATTGTTGAGATTTGGTTTCTCCAATGGATGGTAGCCTTGTCATTATGGAAGGTAGTTCGTTGTTGAGATTTTGTTACTCCAATGGATGGTAGACTTGTCATTATGGAAGGTAGTTCATTGTTGAGATTTTGTTACTCCAATGGATGGTAGCCTTGTCATTATAGAAGGTAGTTTGTTGTTGAGATTTTGTTACTCTAATGGATGGTAGCCTTGTAATTATGGAAGGTAGTTTTTTGTTGAGATTTTGTTACTCCAATGGATCGTAGCCTTGTCATTATGGAGAATAGTTCGTTGTTGAGCTTTTGTTACTCCAATGGATGGTATCCTTGTTATTATGGAAGGTAGTTCATTGTTGAGATTTTGTTACTCCAATAGAAGCTATCCTTGGCATTATGCAAGGTAGTTCGTTGTTGATATTTTGTTACTTTAATGGATGGTACCCTTTTCATTACCGAAAGTAGTTCGTTGTTGAGATTTTGTTACTCTAATGGATGGTAGCCTTGTCATTATAAAAGGTAGTTCATTGTTGAGATTTTGTTACTCCAATAGATGATAGCCTTGTCATTATGGATGGTAGTTCGTTGTTGAGATTTTGTTACTACATTGGATGGTACCCTTTTCTTTTCTCGAAAGTAGTTCGTTGTTGAGATTTTGTTACTCTAATGGATGATAGCCTTGTCATTATGGAAGGTAGTTCATTGTTGATATTTTGTTACTCCAATGGATGTAGCCTTGTCATTATGGAAGGTAGTTCCATATTGATAATATTTTACTCTAATGGATATAATCCTTTTCATTACGGAAGGTAGTTGTTTGTTGAGATTTTGTTTCTCCAATGGATGGTAGCCTTGTCATTATGGAAGGTAGTTTGTTGTTGAGATTTTGTTACTCAAATGGATGGTAGCCTTGTCATTATAGAAGGTAGTTCATTGTTGAGATTTTGTTACTCCCATGGATGGTAGCCTTGTAATTATGGAAGGTAGTTTATTGTTGAGATTTTGTTACTCCAATGGATGGAATCCTTGTTATTACGGAAGATAGTTTTTTGTTGAGATTTTGTTTCTCCAATGGATGGTATCCTTGTTATTATGGAATGTAGTTCGTTGTTGAGATTTTGTTACTCCAATGGATGGTAGACTTGTCATTATGGAAGGTAGTTCATTGTTGAGATTTGGTTTCTCCAATGGATGGTAGCCTTGTCATTATGGAAGGTAGTTCGTTGTTGAGATTTTGTTACTCCAATGGATGGTAGACTTGTCATTATGGAAGGTAGTTCATTGTTGAGATTTTGTTACTCCAATGGATGGTAGCCTTGTCATTATAGAAGGTAGTTTGTTGTTGAGATTTTGTTACTCTAATGGATGGTAGCCTTGTAATTATGGAAGGTAGTTTTTTGTTGAGATTTTGTTACTCCAATGGATGGTAGCCTTGTCATTATGGAGAATAGTTCGTTGTTGAGATTTTGTTACTCCAATGGATGGTATCCTTGTTATTATGGAAGGTAGTTCATTGTTGAGATTTTGTTTCTCCAATGGATGGTAGCCTTGTCATTATGGAAGCTAGTTCGTTGTTGAGATTTTGTTACTTAAATGGATGGTAGCCTTGTCATTATGGAAGGTAGTTCATTGTTGAGATTTTGTTACTCTAATTGATGGTATCCTTGTCATTACGGAAGGTAGTTCGTTGTTGAGATTTTGTTTCTCCAATGGATGGTAGCCTTGTCATTATGGAAGGTAGTTTGTTGTTGAGATTTCGTTACTCCAATACTTCGTAGCCTTGTCATTATGGAATGTAGTTCGTTGTTGAGATTTTGTTACTCCAATGGATGGTAGACTTGTCATTATGGAAGGTAGTTCATTGTTGAGATTTGGTTTCTCCAATGGATGGTAGCCTTGTCATTATGGAAGGTAGTTCGTTGTTGAGATTTTGTTACTCCAATGGATGGTAGACTTGTCATTATGGAAGGTAGTTCATTGTTGAGATTTTGTTACTCCAATGGATGGTAGCCTTGTCATTATAGAAGGTAGTTTGTTGTTGAGATTTTGTTACTCTAATGGATGGTAGCCTTGTAATTATGGAAGGTAGTTTTTTGTTGAGATTTTGTTACTCCAATGGATGGTAGCCTTGTCATTATGGAGAATAGTTTGTTGTTGAGATTTTGTTACTCCAATGGATGGTATCCTTGTTATTATGGAAGGTAGTTCATTGTTGAGATTTTGTTACTCCAATAGAAGCTAGCCTTGGCATTATGCAAGGTAGTTCGTTGTTGATATTTTGTTACTTTAATGGATGTTATCCTTGTCATTACTTAAAGTAGTTTGTTGTTGAGATTTTGTTACTCTAATGGATGGTAGCCTTGTCATTATAAAAGGTAGTTCATTGTTGAGATTTTGTTACTCCAATAGATGATAGCCTTGTCATTATGGATGGTAGTTCGTTTTTGAGATTTTGTTACTACATTGGATGGTACCCTTTTCTTTTCTCGAAAGTAGTTCGTTGTTGAGATTTTGTTACTTTAATGGATGATAGCCTTGTCATTATGGAAGGTAGTTCATTGTTGATATTTTGTTACTCCAATGGATGTAGCCTTGTCATTATGGAAGGTAGTTCCATATTGATAATATTTTACCCTAATGGATGGAATCCTTTTCATTACGGAAGGTAGTTGTTTGTTGAGATTTTGTTTCTCCAATGGATGGTAGCCTTGTCATTATGGAAGGTAGTTTGTTGTTGAGATTTTGTTACTCAAATGGATGGTAGCCTTGTCATTATAGAAGGTAGTTCGTTGTTGAGATTTTGTTACTCCAATAGATGATAGCCTTGTCATTATGGATGGTAGTTCGTTTTTGAGATTTTGTTACTACATTGGATGGTACCCTTTTCTTTTCTCGAAAGTAGTTTGTTGTTGAGATTTTGTTACTCTAATGGATGATAGCCTTGTCATTATGGAAGGTAGTTCATTGTTGATATTTTGTTACTCCAATGGATGTAGCCTTGTCATTATGGAAGGTAGTTCCATATTGATAATATTTTACTCTAATGGATGGAATCCTTTTCATTACGGAAGGTAGTTGTTTGTTGAGATTTTGTTTCTCCAATGGATGGTAGCCTTGTCATTATGGAAGGTAGTTTGTTGTTGAGATTTTGTTACTCAAATGGATGGTAGCCTTGTCATTATAGAAGGTAGTTCGTTGTTGAGATTTTGTTACTCCCATGGATGGTAGCCTTGTACATATGGAAGGTAGTTTATTGTTGAGATTTTGTTACTCCAATGGATGGTAGCCTTGTCATTATAGAAGGTAGTTCGTTGTTGAGCTTTTGTTACTCCAATGGATGGTATCCTTGTTATTATGGAAGGTAGTTCATTGTTGTCATTTAGTTACTCCAATGGATGGTAGGCTTGTCATTATGGAAGGTAGTTTGTTGTTGATATTTTGTTACTCTAAGGGATGGAATCCTTGTCATTACGGAAGATAGTTTATTGTTGAGATTTTGTTTCTCCAATCGACTATAGCCTTGTCATTATGGAAGGTAGTTCGTTGTTGAGTTTTTGTTACTTAAATGGATGGTAGCCTTGTCATTATGGAAGGTAGTTCATTGATGAGATTTTATTACTCTAATTGATGGTATCCTTGTCATTAAGGAAGGTAGTTCGTTGTTGATATTTTGTTACTCTAATGGATGGTAGCCTTGTCATTATGGAAGGTAGTTTGTTGTTGATATTTTGTTACTCTAATGGATGGAATCCTTGTCATTACGGAAGATAGTTTTTTGTTGAGATTTTGTTTCTCCAATGGATGGTAGCCTTGTCATTATGGAAGCTAGTTCGTTGTTGAGATTTTGTTACTTAAATGGATGGTAGCCTTGTCATTATGGAAGGTAGTTCATTGTTGAGATTTTGTTACTCTAATTGATGGTATCCTTGTCATTACGGAAGGTAGTTCATTGTTGAGATTTGGTTTCTCCAATGGATGGTAGCCTTGTCATTATGGAAGGTAGTTCGTTGTTGAGATTTTGTTACTCCAATGGATGGTAGACTTGTCATTATGGAAGGTAGTTCATTGTTGAGATTTTGTTACTCCAATGGATGGTAGCCTTGTCATTATAGAAGGTAGTTTGTTGTTGAGATTTTGTTACTCTAATGGATGGTAGCCTTGTAATTATGGAAGGTAGTTTTTTGTTGAGATTTTGTTACTCCAATGGATCGTAGCCTTGTCATTATGGAGAATAGTTCGTTGTTGAGCTTTTGTTACTCCAATGGATGGTATCCTTGTTATTATGGAAGGTAGTTCATTGTTGAGATTTTGTTACTCCAATAGAAGCTATCCTTGGCATTATGCAAGGTAGTTCGTTGTTGATATTTTGTTACTTTAATGGATGGTACCCTTTTCATTACCGAAAGTAGTTCGTTGTTGAGATTTTGTTACTCTAATGGATGGTAGCCTTGTCATTATAAAAGGTAGTTCATTGTTGAGATTTTGTTACTCCAATAGATGATAGCCTTGTCATTATGGATGGTAGTTCGTTGTTGAGATTTTGTTACTACATTGGATGGTACCCTTTTCTTTTCTCGAAAGTAGTTCGTTGTTGAGATTTTGTTACTCTAATGGATGATAGCCTTGTCATTATGGAAGGTAGTTCATTGTTGATATTTTTTTACTCCAATGGATGTAGCCTTGTCATTATGGAAGGTAGTTCCATATTGATAATATTTTACTCTAATGGATATAATCCTTTTCATTACGGAAGGTAGTTGTTTGTTGAGATTTTGTTTCTCCAATGGATGGTAGCCTTGTCATTATGGAAGGTAGTTTGTTGTTGAGATTTTGTTACTCAAATGGATGGTAGCCTTGTCATTATAGAAGGTAGTTCGTTGTTGAGATTTTGTTACTCCCATGGATGGTAGCCTTGTAATTATGGAAGGTAGTTTATTGTTGAGATTTTGTTACTCCAATGGATGGAATCCTTGTTATTACGGAAGATAGTTTTTTGTTGAGATTTTGTTTCTCCAATGGATGGTATCCTTGTTATTATGGAATGTAGTTCGTTGTTGAGATTTTGTTACTCCAATGGATGGTAGACTTGTCATTATGGAAGGTAGTTCATTGTTGAGATTTGGTTTCTCCAATGGATGGTAGCCTTGTCATTATGGAAGGTAGTTCGTTGTTGAGATTTTGTTACTCCAATGGATGGTAGACTTGTCATTATGGAAGGTAGTTCATTGTTGAGATTTTGTTACTCCAATGGATGGTAGCCTTGTCATTATAGAAGGTAGTTTGTTGTTGAGATTTTGTTACTCTAATGGATGGTAGCCTTGTAATTATGGAAGGTAGTTTTTTGTTCAGATTTTGTTACTCCAATGGATGGTAGCCTTGTCATTATGGAGAATAGTTCGTTGTTGAGATTTTGTTACTCCAATGGATGGTATCCTTGTTATTATGGAAGGTAGTTCATTGTTGAGATTTTGTTTCTCCAATGGATGGTAGCCTTGTCATTATGGAAGCTAGTTCCTTGTTGAGATTTTGTTACTTAAATGGATGGTAGCCTTGTCATTATGGAAGGTAGTTCATTGTTGAGATTTTGTTACTCTAATTGATGGTATCCTTGTCATTACGGAAGGTAGTTCGTTGTTGAGATTTTGTTTCTCCAATGGATGGTAGCCTTGTCATTATGGAAGGTAGTTTGTTGTTGAGATTTCGTTACTCCAATACTTCGTAGCCTTGTCATTATGGAATGTAGTTCGTTGTTGAGATTTTGTTACTCCAATGGATGGTAGACTTGTCATTATGGAAGGTAGTTCATTGTTGAGATTTGGTTTCTCCAATGGATGGTAGCCTTGTCATTATGGAAGGTAGTTCGTTGTTGAGATTTTGTTACTCCAATGGATGGTAGACTTGTCATTATGGAAGGTAGTTCATTGTTGAGATTTTGTTACTCCAATGGATGGTAGCCTTGTCATTATAGAAGGTAGTTTGTTGTTGAGATTTTGTTACTCTAATGGATGGTAGCCTTGTAATTATGGAAGGTAGTTTTTTGTTGAGATTTTGTTACTCCAATGGATGGTAGCCTTGTCATTATGGAGAATAGTTCGTTGTTGAGATTTTGTTACTCCAATGGATGGTATCCTTGTTATTATGGAAGGTAGTTCATTGTTGAGATTTTGTTACTCCAATAGAAGCTAGCCTTGGCATTATGCAAGGTAGTTCGTTGTTGATATTTTGTTACTTTAATGGATGTTATCCTTGTCATTACTTAAACTAGTTTGTTGTTGAGATTTTGTTACTCTAATGGATGGTAGCCTTGTCATTATAAAAGGTAGTTCATTGTTGAGATTTTGTTACTCCAATAGATGATAGCCTTGTCATTATGGATGGTAGTTCGTTTTTGAGATTTTGTTACTACATTGGATGGTACCCTTTTCTTTTCTCGAAAGTAGTTCGTTGTTGAGATTTTGTTACTTTAATGGATGATAGCCTTGTCATTATGGAAGGTAGTTCATTGTTGATATTTTGTTACTCCAATGGATGTAGCCTTGTCATTATGGAAGGTAGTTCCATATTGATAATATTTTACCCTAATGGATGGAATCCTTTTCATTACGGAAGGTAGTTGTTTGTTGAGATTTTGTTTCTCCAATGGATGGTAGCCTTGTCATTATGGAAGGTAGTTTGTTGTTGAGATTTTGTTACTCAAATGGATGGTAGCCTTGTCATTATAGAAGGTAGTTCGTTGTTGAGATTTTGTTACTCCCATGGATGGTAGCCTTGTACATATGGAAGGTAGTTTATTGTTGAGATTTTGTTACTCCAATGGATGGTAGCCTTGTCATTATAGAAGGTAGTTCGTTGGTGAGCTTTTGTTACTCCAATGGATGGTATCCTTGTTATTATGGAAGGTAGTTCATTGTTGTCATTTAGTTACTCCAATGGATGGTAGCCTTGTCATTATGGAAGGTAGTTTGTTGTTGATATTTTGTTACTCTAAGGGATGGAATCCTTGTCATTACGGAAGATAGTTTATTGTTGAGATTTTGTTTCTCCAATCGACGGTAGCCTTGTCATTATGGAAGGTAGTTCGTTGTTGAGATTTTGTTACTTAAATGGATGGTAGCCTTGTCATTATGGAAGGTAGTTCATTGATGAGATTTTATTACTCTAATTGATGGTATCCTTGTCATTAAGGAAGGTAGTTCGTTGTTGATATTTTGTTACTCTAATGGATGGTAGCCTTGTCATTATGGAAGGTAGTTTGTTGTTGATATTTTGTTACTCTAATGGATGGAATCCTTGTCATTACGGAAGATAGTTTTTTGTTGAGATTTTGTTTCTCCAATGGATGGTAGCCTTGTCATTATGGAAGCTAGTTCGTTGTTGAGATTTTGTTACTCCAATGGATGGTAGCCTTGTCATTATAGAAGGTAGTTCGTTGTTGAGCTTTTGTTACTCCAATGGATGGTATCCTTGTTATTATGGAAGGTAGTTCATTGTTGTCATTTAGTTACTCCAATGGATGGTAGCCTTGTCATTATGGAAGGTAGTTTGTTGTTGATATTTTGTTACTCTAAGGGATGGAATCCTTGTCATTACGGAAGATAGTTTATTGTTGAGATTTTGTTTCTCCAATCGACGGTAGCCTTGTCATTATGGAAGGTAGTTCGTTGTTGAGATTTTGTTACTTAAATGGATGGTAGCCTTGTCATTATGGAAGGTAGTTCATTGATGAGATTTTATTACTCTAATTGATGGTATCCTTGTCATTAAGGAAGGTAGTTCGTTGTTGATATTTTGTTACTCTAATGGATGGTAGCCTTGTCATTATGGAAGGTAGTTTGTTGTTGATATTTTGTTACTCTAATGGATGGAATCCTTGTCATTACGGAAGATAGTTTTTTGTTGAGATTTTGTTTCTCCAATGGATGGTAGCCTTGTCATTATGGAAGCTAGTTCGTTGTTGAGATTTTGTTACTTAAATGGATGGTAGCCTTGTCATTATGGAAGGTAGTTCATTGTTGAGATTTTGTTACTCTAATTGATGGTATCCTTGTCATTACGGAAGGTAGTTCGTTGTTGAGATTTTGTTTCTCCAATGGATGGTATCCTTGTCATTATGGAAGGTAGTTTGTTGTTGAGATTTCGTTACTCCAATACTTCGTAGCCTTGTCATTATGGAATGTAGTTCGTTGTTGAGATTTTGTTACTCCAATGGATGGTAGACTTGTCATTATGGAAGGTAGTTCATTGTTGAGATTTTGTTTCTCCAATGGATGGTAGCCTTGTCATTATGGAAGGTAGTTCGTTGTTGAGATTTTGTTACTCCAATGGATGGTAGACTTGTCATTATGGAAGGTAGTTCATTGTTGAGATTTTGTTACTCCAATGGATGGTAGCCTTGTCATTATAGAAGGTAGTTTGTTGTTGAGATTTTGTTACTGTAATGGATGGTAGCCTTGTAATTATGGAAGGTAGTTTTTTGTTGAGATTTTGTTACTCCAATGGATGGTAGCCTTGTCATTATGGAGAATAGTTCGTTGTTGAGATTTTGTTACTCCAATGGATGGTATCCTTGTTATTATGGAAGGTAGTTCATTGTTGAGATTTTGTTTCTCCAATGGATGGTAGCCTTGTCATTATGGAAGCTAGTTCGTTGTTGAGATTTTGTTACTTAAATGGATGGTAGCCTTGTCATTATGGAAGGTAGTTCATTGTTGAGATTTTGTTACTCTAATTGATGGTATCCTTGTCATTACGGAAGGTAGTTCGTTGTTGAGATTTTGTTTCTCCAATGGATGGTAGCCTTGTCATTATGGAAGGTAGTTTGTTGTTGAGATTTCGTTACTCCAATACTTCGTAGCCTTGTCATTATGGAATGTAGTTCGTTGTTGAGATTTTGTTACTCCAATGGATGGTAGACTTGTCATTATGGAAGGTAGTTCATTGTTGAGATTTGGTTTCTCCAATGGATGGTAGCCTTGTCATTATGGAAGGTAGTTCGTTGTTGAGATTTTGTTACTCCAATGGATGGTAGACTTGTCATTATGGAAGGTAGTTCATTGTTGAGATTTTGTTACTCCAATGGATGGTAGCCTTGTCATTATAGAAGGTAGTTTGTTGTTGAGATTTTGTTACTCTAATGGATGGTAGCCTTGTAATTATGGAAGGTAGTTTTTTGTTGAGATTTTGTTACTCCAATGGATGGTAGCCTTGTCATTATGGAGAATAGTTCGTTGTTGAGATTTTGTTACTCCAATGGATGGTATCCTTGTTATTATGGAAGGTAGTTCATTGTTGAGATTTTGTTACTCCAATAGAAGCTAGCCTTGGCATTATGCAAGGTAGTTCGTTGTTGATATTTTGTTACTTTAATGGATGTTATCCTTGTCATTACTTAAAGTAGTTTGTTGTTGAGATTTTGTTACTCTAATGGATGGTAGCCTTGTCATTATAAAAAGTAGTTCATTGTTGAGATTTTGTTACTCCAATAGATGATAGCCTTGTCATTATGGATGGTAGTTCGTTTTTGAGATTTTGTTACTACATTGGATGGTACCCTTTTCTTTTCTCGAAAGTAGTTCGTTGTTGAGATTTTGTTACTTTAATGGATGATAGCCTTGTCATTATGGAAGGTAGTTCATTGTTGATATTTTGTTACTCCAATGGATGTAGCCTTGTCATTATGGAAGGTAGTTCCATATTGATAATATTTTACCCTAATGGATTGAATCCTTTTCATTACGGAAGGTAGTTGTTTGTTGAGATTTTGTTTCTCCAATGGATGGTAGCCTTGTCATTATGGAAGGTAGTTTGTTGTTGAGATTTTGTTACTCAAATGGATGGTAGCCTTGTCATTATAGAAGGTAGTTCGTTGTTGAGATTTTGTTACTCCCATGGATGGTAGCCTTGTACATATGGAAGGTAGTTTATTGTTGAGATTTTGTTACTCCAATGGATGGTAGCCTTGTCATTATAGAAGGTAGTTCGTTGGTGAGCTTTTGTTACTCCAATGGATGGTATCCTTGTTATTATGGAAGGTAGTTCATTGTTGTCATTTAGTTACTCCAATGGATGGTAGCCTTGTCATTATGGAAGGTAGTTTGTTGTTGATATTTTGTTACTCTAAGGGATGGAATCCTTGTCATTACGGAAGATAGTTTATTGTTGAGATTTTGTTTCTCCAATCGACGGTAGCCTTGTCATTATGGAAGGTAGTTCGTTGTTGAGATTTTGTTACTTAAATGGATGGTAGCCTTGTCATTATGGAAGGTAGTTCATTGATGAGATTTTATTACTCTAATTGATGGTATCCTTGTCATTAAGGAAGGTAGTTCGTTGTTGATATTTTGTTACTCTAATGGATGGTAGCCTTGTAATTATGGAAGGTAGTTTGTTGTTGATATTTTGTTACTCTAATGGATGGAATCCTTGTCGTTACGGAAGATAGTTTTTTGTTGAGATTTTGTTTCTCCAATGGATGGTAGCCTTGTCATTATGGAAGCTAGTTCGTTGTTGAGATTTTGTTACTCCAATGGATGGTAGCCTTGTCATTATAGAAGGTAGTTCGTTGTTGAGCTTTTGTTACTCCAATGGATGGTATCCTTGTTATTATGGAAGGTAGTTCATTGTTGTCATTTAGTTACTCCAATGGATGGTAGCCTTGTCATTATGGAAGGTAGTTTGTTGTTGATATTTTGTTACTCTAAGGGATGGAATCCTTGTCATTACGGAAGATAGTTTATTGTTGAGATTTTGTTTCTCCAATCGACGGTAGCCTTGTCATTATGGAAGGTAGTTCGTTGTTGAGATTTTGTTACTTAAATGGATGGTAGCCTTGTCATTATGGAAGGTAGTTCATTGATGAGATTTTATTACTCTAATTGATGGTATCCTTGTCATTAAGGAAGGTAGTTCGTTGTTGATATTTTGTTACTCTAATGGATGGTAGCCTTGTCATTATGGAAGGTAGTTTGTTGTTGATATTTTGTTACTCTAATGGATGGAATCCTTGTCATTACGGAAGATAGTTTTTTGTTGAGATTTTGTTTCTCCAATGGATGGTAGCCTTGTCATTATGGAAGCTAGTTCGTTGTTGAGATTTTGTTACTTAAATGGATGGTAGCCTTGTCATTATGGAAGGTAGTTCATTGTTGAGATTTTGTTACTCTAATTGATGGTATCCTTGTCATTACGGAAGGTAGTTCGTTGTTGAGATTTTGTTTCTCCAATGGATGGTAGCCTTTTCATTATGGAAGGTAGTTTGTTGTTGAGATTTCGTTACTCCAATACTTCGTAGCCTTGTCATTATGGAATGTAGTTCGTTGTTGAGATTTTGTTACTCCAATGGATGGTAGACTTGTCATTATGGAAGGTAGTTCATTGTTGAGATTTGGTTTCTCCAATGGATGGTAGCCTTGTCATTATGGAAGGTAGTTCGTTGTTGAGATTTTGTTACTCCAATGGATGGTAGACTTGTCATTATGGAAGGTAGTTCATTGTTGAGATTTTGTTACTCCAATGGATGGTAGCCTTGTCATTATAGAAGGTAGTTTGTTGTTGAGATTTTGTTACTGTAATGGATGGTAGCCTTGTAATTATGGAAGGTAGTTTTTTGTTGAGATTTTGTTACTCCAATGGATGGTAGCCTTGTCATTATGGAGAATAGTTCGTTGTTGAGATTTTGTTACTCCAATGGATGGTATCCTTGTTATTATGGAAGGTAGTTCATTGTTGAGATTTTGTTTCTCCAATGGATGGTAGCCTTGTCATTATGGAAGCTAGTTCGTTGTTGAGATTTTGTTACTTAAATGGATGGTAGCCTTGTCATTATGGAAGGTAGTTCATTGTTGAGATTTTGTTACTCTAATTGATGGTATCCTTGTCATTACGGAAGGTAGTTCGTTGTTGAGATTTTGTTTCTCCAATGGATGGTAGCCTTGTCATTATGGAAGGTAGTTTGTTGTTGAGATTTCGTTACTCCAATACTTCGTAGCCTTGTCATTATGGAATGTAGTTCGTTGTTGAGATTTTGTTACTCCAATGGATGGTAGACTTGTCATTATGGAAGGTAGTTCATTGTTGAGATTTGGTTTCTCCAATGGATGGTAGCCTTGTCATTATGGAAGGTAGTTCGTTGTTGAGATTTTGTTACTCCAATGGATGGTAGACTTGTCATTATGGAAGGTAGTTCATTGTTGAGATTTTGTTACTCCAATGGATGGTAGCCTTGTCATTATAGAAGGTAGTTTGTTGTTGAGATTTTGTTACTCTAATGGATGGTAGCCTTGTAATTATGGAAGGTAGTTTTTTGTTGAGATTTTGTTACTCCAATGGATGGTAGCCTTGTCATTATGGAGAATAGTTCGTTGTTGAGATTTTGTTACTCCAATGGATGGTATCCTTGTTATTATGGAAGGTAGTTCATTGTTGAGATTTTGTTACTCCAATAGAGGCTAGCCTTGGCATTATGCAAGGTAGTTCGTTGTTGATATTTTGTTACTTTAATGGATGTTATCCTTGTCATTACTTAAAGTAGTTTGTTGTTGAGATTTTGTTACTCTAATGGATGGTAGCCTTGTCATTATAAAAGGTAGTTCATTGTTGAGATTTTGTTACTCCAATAGATGATAGCCTTGTCATTATGGATGGTAGTTCGTTTTTGAGATTTTGTTACTACATTGGATGGTACCCTTTTCTTTTCTCGAAAGTAGTTCGTTGTTGAGATTTTGTTACTCTAATTGATGATAGCCTTGTCATTATGGAAGGTAGTTCATTGTTGATATTTTGTTACTCCAATGGATGTAGCCTTGTCATTATGGAAGGTAGTTCCATATTGATAATATTTTACTCTAATGGATGGAATCCTTTTCATTACGGAAGGTAGTTGTTTGTTGAGATTTTGTTTCTCCAATGGATGGTAGCCTTGTCATTATGGAAGGTAGTTTGTTGTTGAGATTTTGTTACTCAAATGGATGGTAGCCTTGTCATTATAGAAGGTAGTTCGTTGTTGAGATTTTGTTACTCCCATGGATGGTAGCCTTGTAATTATGGAAGGTAGTTTATTGTTGAGATTTTGTTACTCCAATGGATGGAATCCTTGTTATTACGGAAGATAGTTTTTTGTTGAGATTTTGTTTCTCCAATGGATGGTATCCTTGTTATTATGGAAGGTAGTTCATTGTTGTCATTTAGTTACTCCAATGGATGGTAGCCTTGTCATTATGGAAGGTAGTTTGTTGTTGATATTTTGTTACTCTAAGGGATGGAATCCTTGTCATTACGGAAGATAGTTTATTGTTGAGATTTTGTTTCTCCAATGTAGCCTTGTCATTATGGAAGGTAGTTCGTTGTTGAGATTTTGTTACTTAAATGGATGGTAGCCTTGTCATTATGGAAGGTAGTTCATTGATGAGATTTTATTACTCTAATTGATGGTATCCTTGTCATTAAGGAAGGTAGTTCGTTGTTGATATTTTGTTACTCTAATGGATGGTTGCCTTGTCATTATGGAAGGTAGTTTGTTGGTGATATTTTGTTACTCTAATGGATGGAATCCTTGTCATTACGGAAGATAGTTTTTTGTTGAGATTTTGTTTCTCCAATGGATGGTAGCCTTGTCATTGTGGAAGCTAGTTCGTTGTTGAGATTTTGTTACTTAAATGGATGGTAGCCTTGTCATTATGGAAGGTAGTTCATTGGTGAGATTTTGTTACTCTAATTGATGGTATCCTTGTCATTACGGAAGGTAGTTCGTTGTTGAGATTTTGTTTCTCCAATGGATGGTAGCCTTGTCATTATGGAAGGTAGTTCGTTGTTGAGATTTCGTTACACTAATACTTGGTAGCCTTGTCATTATGGAATGTAGTTCGTTGTTGAGATTTTGTTACTCCAATGGATGGTAGACTTGTCATTATGGAAGGTAGTTCATTGTTGAGATTTGGTTTCTCCAATGGATGGTAGCCTTGTCATTATGGAAGGTAGTTCGTTGTAGAGATTTTGTTACTCCAATGGATGGTAGACTTGTCATTATGGAAGGTAGTTCATTGTTGAGATTTTGTTACTCCAATGGATGGTAGCCTTGTCATTATAGAAGGTAGTTTGTTGTTGAGATTTTGTTACTCTAATGGATGGTAGCCTTGTAATTATGGAAGGTAGTTTTTTGTTGAGATTTTGTTACTCCAATGGATGGTATCCTTGTCATTATGGAGAATAGTTCGTTGTTGAGATTTTGTTACTCCAATGGATGGTATCCTTGTTATTATGGAAGGTAGTTCATTGTTGAAATTTTGTTACTCCAATAGAAGCTAGCCTTGGCATTATGCAAGGTAGTTCGTTGTTGATATTTTGTTACTTTAATGGATGTTATCCTTGTCATTACTTAAAGTAGTTTGTTGTTGAGATTTTGTTACTCTAATGGATGGTAGCCTTGTCATTATAAAAGGTAGTTCATTGTTGAGATTTTGTTACTCCAATAGATGATAGCCTTGTCATTATGGATGGTAGTTCGTTTTTGAGATTTTGTTACTACATTGGATGGTACCCTTTTCTTTTCTCGAAAGTAGTTCGTTGTTGAGATTTTGTTACTTTAATGGATGATAGCCTTGTCATTATGGAAGGTAGTTTATTGTTGATATTTTGTTACTCCAATGGATGTAGCCTTGTCATTATGGAAGGTAGTTCCATATTGATAATATTTTACCCTAATGGATGGAATCCTTTTCATTACGGAAGGTAGTTGTTTGTTGAGATTTTGTTTCTCCAATGGATGGTAGCCTTGTCATTATGGAAGGTAGTTTGTTGTTGAGATTTTGTTACTCAAATGGATGGTAGCCTTGTCATTATAGAAGGTAGTTCGTTGTTGAGATTTTGTTACTCCCATGGATGGTAGCCTTGTACATATGGAAGGTAGTTTATTGTTGAGATTTTGTTACTCCAATGGATGGTAGCCTTGTCATTATAGAAGGTAGTTCGTTGTTGAGCTTTTGTTACTCCAATGGATGGTATCCTTGTTATTATGGAAGGTAGTTCATTGTTGTCATTTAGTTACTCCAATGGATGGTAGCCTTGTCATTATGGAAGGTAGTTTGTTGTTGATATTTTGTTACTCTAAGGGATGGAATCCTTGTCATTACGGAAGATAGTTTATTGTTGAGATTTTGTTTCTCCAATCGACGGTAGCCTTGTCATTATGGAAGGTAGTTCGTTGTTGAGATTTTGTTACTTAAATGGATGGTAGCCTTGTCATTATGGAAGGTAGTTCATTGATGAGATTTTATTACTCTAATTGATGGTATCCTTGTCATTAAGGAAGGTAGTTCGTTGTTGATATTTTGTTACTCTAATGGATGGTAGCCTTGTCATTATGGAAGGTAGTTTGTTGTTGATATTTTGTTACTCTAATGGATGGAATCCTTGTCATTACGGAAGATAGTTTTTTGTTGAGATTTTGTTTCTCCAATGGATGGTAGCCTTGTCATTATGGAAGCTAGTTCGTTGTTGAGATTTTGTTACTTAAATGGATGGTAACCTTGTCATTATGGAATGTAGTTCATTGTTGAGATTTTGTTACTCTAATTGATGGTATCCTTGTCATTACGGAAGGTAGTTCGTTGTTGAGATTTTGTTTCTCCAATGGATGGTAGCCTTGTCATTATGGAAGGTAGTTCGTTGTTGAGATTTCGTTACTCCAATACTTGGTAGCCTTGTCATTATGGAATGTAGTTCGTTGTTGAGATTTTGTTACTCCAATGGATGGTAGACTTGTCATTATGGAAGGTAGTTCATTGTTGAGATTTGGTTTCTCCAATGGATGGTAGCCTTGTCATTATGGAAGGTAGTTCGTTGTTGAGATTTTGTTACTCCAATGGATGGTAGACTTGTCATTATGGAAGGTAGTTCATTGTTGAGATTTTGTTACTCCAATGGATGGTAGCCTTGTCATTATAGAAGGTAGTTTGTTGTTGAGATTTTGTTACTCTAATGGATGGTAGCCTTGTAATTATGGAAGGTAGTTTTTTGTTGAGATTTTGTTACTCCAATGGATCGTAGCCTTGTCATTATGGAGAATAGTTCGTTGTTGAGCTTTTGTTACTCCAATGGATGGTATCCTTGTTATTATGGAAGGTAGTTCATTGTTGAGATTTTGTTACTCCAATAGAAGCTAGCCTTGGCATTATGCAAGGTAGTTCGTTGTTGATATTTTGTTACTTTAATGGATGGTACCCTTTTCATTACCGAAAGTAGTTCGTTGTTGAGATTTTGTTACTCTAATGGATGGTAGCCTTGTCATTATAAAAGGTAGTTCATTGTTGAGATTTTGTTACTCCAATAGATGATAGCCTTGTCATTATGGATGGTAGTTCGTTGTTGAGATTCTGTTACTACATTGGATGGTACCCTTTTCTTTTCTCGAAAGTAGTTCGTTGTTGAGATTTTGTTACTCTAATGGATGATAGCCTTGTCATTATGGAAGGTAGTTCATTGTTGATATTTTGTTACTCCAATGGATGTAGCCTTGTCATTATGGAAGGTAGTTCCATATTGATAATATTTTACTCTAATGGATGGAATCCTTTTCATTACGGAAGGTAGTTGTTTGTTGAGATTTTGTTTCTCCAATGGATGGTAGCCTTGTCATTATGGAAGGTAGTTTGTTGTTGAGATTTTGTTACTCAAATGGATGGTAGCCTTGTCATTATAGAAGGTAGTTCATTGTTGAGATTTTGTTACTCCCATGGATGGTAGCCTTGTAATTATGGAAGGTAGTTTATTGTTGAGATTTTGTTACTCCAATGGATGGAATCCTTGTTATTACGGAAGATAGTTTTTTGTTGAGATTTTGTTTCTCCAATGGATGGTATCCTTGTTATTATGGAAGGTAGTTCATTGTTGTCATTTAGTTACTCCAATGGATGGTAGCCTTGTCACTATGGAAGGTAGTTTGTTGTTGATATTTTGTTACTCTAAGGGATGGAATCCTTGTCATTACGGAAGATAGTTTATTGTTGAGATTTTGTTTCTCCAATCGACGGTAGCCTTGTCATTATGGAAGGTAGTTCGTTGTTGAGATTTTGTTACTTAAATGGATGGTAGCCTTGTCATTATGGAAGGTAGTTCATTGATGAGATTTTATTACTCTAATTGATGGTATCCTTGTCATTAAGGAAGGTAGTTCGTTGTTGATATTTTGTTACTCTAATGGATGGTTGCCTTGTCATTATGGAAGGTAGTTTGTTGGTGATATTTTGTTACTCTAATGGATGGAATCCTTGTCATTACGGAAGATAGTTTTTTGTTGAGATTTTGTTTCTCCAATGGATGGTAGCCTTGTCATTGTGGAAGCTAGTTCGTTGTTGAGATTTTGTTACTTAAATGGATGGTAGCCTTGTCATTATGGAAGGTAGTTCATTGGTGAGATTTTGTTACTCTAATTGATGGTATCCTTGTCATTACGGAAGGTAGTTCGTTGTTGAGATTTTGTTTCTCCAATGGATGGTAGCCTTGTCATTATGGAAGGTAGTTCGTTGTTGAGATTTCGTTACACTAATACTTGGTAGCCTTGTCATTATGGAATGTAGTTCGTTGTTGAGATTTTGTTACTCCAATGGATGGTAGACTTGTCATTATGGAAGGTAGTTCATTGTTGAGATTTGGTTTCTCCAATGGATGGTAGCCTTGTCATTATGGAAGGTAGTTCGTTGTAGAGATTTTGTTACTCCAATGGATGGTAGACTTGTCATTATGGAAGGTAGTTCATTGTTGAGATTTTGTTACTCCAATGGATGGTAGCCTTGTCATTATAGAAGGTAGTTTGTTGTTGAGATTTTGTTACTCTAATGGATGGTAGCCTTGTAATTATGGAAGGTAGTTTTTTGTTGAGATTTTGTTACTCCAATGGATGGTATCCTTGTCATTATGGAGAATAGTTCGTTGTTGAGATTTTGTTACTCCAATGGATGGTATCCTTGTTATTATGGAAGGTAGTTCATTGTTGAGATTTTGTTACTCCAATAGAAGCTAGCCTTGGCATTATGCAAGGTAGTTCGTTGTTGATATTTTGTTACTTTAATGGATGTTATCCTTGTCATTACTTAAAGTAGTTTGTTGTTGAGATTTTGTTACTCTAATGGATGGTAGCCTTGTCATTATAAAAGGTAGTTCATTGTTGAGATTTTGTTACTCCAATAGATGATAGCCTTGTCATTATGGATGGTAGTTCGTTTTTGAGATTTTGTTACTACATTGGATGGTACCCTTTTCTTTTCTCGAAAGTAGTTCGTTGTTGAGATTTTGTTACTTTAATGGATGATAGCCTTGTCATTATGGAAGGTAGTTTATTGTTGATATTTTGTTACTCCAATGGATGTAGCCTTGTCATTATGGAAGGTAGTTCCATATTGATAATATTTTACCCTAATGGATGGAATCCTTTTCATTACGGAAGGTAGTTGTTTGTTGAGATTTTGTTTCTCCAATGGATGGTAGCCTTGTCATTATGGAAGGTAGTTTGTTGTTGAGATTTTGTTACTCAAATGGATGGTAGCCTTGTCATTATAGAAGGTAGTTCGTTGTTGAGATTTTGTTACTCCCATGGATGGTAGCCTTGTACATATGGAAGGTAGTTTATTGTTGAGATTTTGTTACTCCAATGGATGGTAGCCTTGTCATTATAGAAGGTAGTTCGTTGTTGAGCTTTTGTTACTCCAATGGATGGTATCCTTGTTATTATGGAAGGTAGTTCATTGTTGTCATTTAGTTACTCCAATGGATGGTAGCCTTGTCATTATGGAAGGTAGTTTGTTGTTGATATTTTGTTACTCTAAGGGATGGAATCCTTGTCATTACGGAAGATAGTTTATTGTTGAGATTTTGTTTCTCCAATCGACGGTAGCCTTGTCATTATGGAAGGTAGTTCGTTGTTGAGATTTTGTTACTTAAATGGATGGTAGCCTTGTCATTATGGAAGGTAGTTCATTGATGAGATTTTATTACTCTAATTGATGGTATCCTTGTCATTAAGGAAGGTAGTTCGTTGTTGATATTTTGTTACTCTAATGGATGGTAGCCTTGTCATTATGGAAGGTAGTTTGTTGTTGATATTTTGTTACTCTAATGGATGGAATCCTTGTCATTACGGAAGATAGTTTTTTGTTGAGATTTTGTTTCTCCAATGGATGGTAGCCTTGTCATTATGGAAGCTAGTTCGTTGTTGAGATTTTGTTACTTAAATGGATGGTAACCTTGTCATTATGGAATGTAGTTCATTGTTGAGATTTTGTTACTCTAATTGATGGTATCCTTGTCATTACGGAAGGTAGTTCGTTGTTGAGATTTTGTTTCTCCAATGGATGGTAGCCTTGTCATTATGGAAGGTAGTTCGTTGTTGAGATTTCGTTACTCCAATACTTGGTAGCCTTGTCATTATGGAATGTAGTTCGTTGTTGAGATTTTGTTACTCCAATGGATGGTAGACTTGTCATTATGGAAGGTAGTTCATTGTTGAGATTTGGTTTCTCCAATGGATGGTAGCCTTGTCATTATGGAAGGTAGTTCGTTGTTGAGATTTTGTTACTCCAATGGATGGTAGACTTGTCATTATGGAAGGTAGTTCATTGTTGAGATTTTGTTACTCCAATGGATGGTAGCCTTGTCATTATAGAAGGTAGTTTGTTGTTGAGATTTTGTTACTCTAATGGATGGTAGCCTTGTAATTATGGAAGGTAGTTTTTTGTTGAGATTTTGTTACTCCAATGGATCGTAGCCTTGTCATTATGGAGAATAGTTCGTTGTTGAGCTTTTGTTACTCCAATGGATGGTATCCTTGTTATTATGGAAGGTAGTTCATTGTTGAGATTTTGTTACTCCAATAGAAGCTAGCCTTGGCATTATGCAAGGTAGTTCGTTGTTGATATTTTGTTACTTTAATGGATGGTACCCTTTTCATTACCGAAAGTAGTTCGTTGTTGAGATTTTGTTACTCTAATGGATGGTAGCCTTGTCATTATAAAAGGTAGTTCATTGTTGAGATTTTGTTACTCCAATAGATGATAGCCTTGTCATTATGGATGGTAGTTCGTTGTTGAGATTCTGTTACTACATTGGATGGTACCCTTTTCTTTTCTCGAAAGTAGTTCGTTGTTGAGATTTTGTTACTCTAATGGATGATAGCCTTGTCATTATGGAAGGTAGTTCATTGTTGATATTTTGTTACTCCAATGGATGTAGCCTTGTCATTATGGAAGGTAGTTCCATATTGATAATATTTTACTCTAATGGATGGAATCCTTTTCATTACGGAAGGTAGTTGTTTGTTGAGATTTTGTTTCTCCAATGGATGGTAGCCTTGTCATTATGGAAGGTAGTTTGTTGTTGAGATTTTGTTACTCAAATGGATGGTAGCCTTGTCATTATAGAAGGTAGTTCATTGTTGAGATTTTGTTACTCCCATGGATGGTAGCCTTGTAATTATGGAAGGTAGTTTATTGTTGAGATTTTGTTACTCCAATGGATGGAATCCTTGTTATTACGGAAGATAGTTTTTTGTTGAGATTTTGTTTCTCCAATGGATGGTATCCTTGTTATTATGGAAGGTAGTTCATTGTTGTCATTTAGTTACTCCAATGGATGGTAGCCTTGTCACTATGGAAGGTAGTTTGTTGTTGATATTTTGTTACTCTAAGGGATGGAATCCTTGTCATTACGGAAGATAGTTTATTGTTGAGATTTTGTTTCTCCAATTGACGGTAGCCTTGTCATTATGGAAGGTAGTTCGTTGTTGAGATTTTGTTACTTAAATGGAAGGTAGCCTTGTCATTTTGGAAGGTAGTTCATTGATGAGATTTTATTACTCTAATTGATGGTATCCTTGTCATTAAGGAAGGTAGTTCGTTGTTGATATTTTGTTACTCTAATGGATGAGTGCCTTGTCATTATGGAAGGTAGTTTGTTGTTGATATTTTGTTACTCTAATGGATGGAATCCTTGTCATTACGGAAGATAGTTTTTTGTTGAGATTTTGTTTCTCCAATGGATGGTAGCCTTGTCATTATGGAAGCTAGTTCGTTGTTGAGATTTTGTTACTTAAATGGATGGTAGCCTTGTCATTATGGAAGGTAGTTCATTGGTGAGATTTTGTTACTCTAATTGATGGTATCCTTGTCATTACGGAAGGTAGTTCGTTGTTGAGATTTTGTTTCTCCAATGGATGGTAGCCTTGT
Source organism: Vicia faba (assembly GCA_948472305.1). NCBI lineage: Eukaryota > Viridiplantae > Streptophyta > Magnoliopsida > Fabales > Fabaceae > Vicia > Vicia faba. Next base: position 563,319,125 of record OX451739.1, read on the forward strand.
CATTATGGAAGGTAGTTCGTTGTTGAGATTTCGTTACTCCAATACTTGGTAGCCTTGTCATTATGGAATGTAGTTCGTTGTTGAGATTTTGTTACTCCAATGGATGGTAGACTTGTCATTATGGAAGGTAGTTCATTGTTGAGATTTGGTTTCTCCAATGGATGGTAGCCTTGTCATTATGGAAGGTAGTTCGTTGTTGAGATTTTGTTACTCCAATGGATGGTAGACTTGTCATTATGGAAGGTAGTTCATTGTTGAGATTTTGTTACTCCAATGGATGGTAGCCTTGTCATTATAGAAGGTAGTTTGTTGTTGAGATTTTGTTACTCTAATGGATGGTAGCCTTGTAATTATGGAAGGTAGTTTTTTGTTGAGATTTTGTTACTCCAATGGATGGTAGCCTTGTCATTATGGAGAATAGTTCGTTGTTGAGATTTTGTTACTCCAATGGATGGTATCCTTGTTATTATGGAAGGTAGTTCATTGTTGAGATTTTGTTACTCCAATAGAAGCTAGCCTTGGCATTATGCAAGGTAGTTCGTTGTTGATATTTTGTTACTTTAATGGATGTTATCCTTGTCATTACTTAAAGTAGTTTGTTATTGAGATTTTGTTACTCTAATGGATGGTAGCCTTGTCATTATAAAAGGTAGTTCATTGTTGAGATTTTGTTACTCCAATAGATGATAGCCTTGTCATTATGGATGGTAGTTCGTTGTTGAGATTTTGTTACTACATTGGATGGTACCCTTTTCTTTTCTCGAAAGTAGTTCATTGTTGAGATTTTGTTACTCTAATGGATGATAGCCTTGTCATTATGGAAGGTAGTTCATTGTTGATATTTTGTTACTCCAATGGATGTAATCCTTTTCATTACGGAAGGTAGTTGTTTGTTGAGATTTTGTTTCTCCAATGGATGGTAGCCTTGTCATTATGGAAGGTAGTTTGTTGTTGAGATTTTGTTACTCAAATGGATGGTAGCCTTGTCATTATAGAAGGTAGTTCGTTGATGAGATTTTGTTACTCCAATGGATGGTAGCCTTGTAATTATGGAAGGTAGTTTATTGTTGAGATTTTGTTACTCCAATGGATGGTAGCCTTGTCATTATAGAAGGTAGTTCGTTGTTGAGCTTTTGTTACTCCAATGGATGGTATCCTTGTTATTATGGAAGGTAGTTCATTGTTGTCATTTAGTTACTCCAATGGATGGTAGCCTTGTCATTATGGAAGGTAGTTTGTTGTTGATATTTTGTTACTCTAATGGATGGAATCCTTGTCATTGCGGAAGATAGTTTATTGTTGAGATTTTGTTTCTCCAATCGACGGTAGCCTTGTCATTATGGAAGGTAGTTCGTTGTTGAGATTTTGTTACTTAAATGGATGGTAGCCTTGTCATTATGAAAGGTAGTTCATTATTGATATTTTGTTACTCTAATGGATGGTAGCCTTGTCATTATGGAAGGTAGTTTGTTGTTGATATTTTGTTACTCTAATGGATGGAATCCTTGTCATTACGAAAGATAGTTTTTTGTTGAGATTTTGTTTCTCCAATGGATGGTAGCCTTGTCATTATGGAAGGTAGTTCATTGTTGAGATTTTGTTACTTAAATGGATGGTAGCCTTGTCATTATGGAAGGTAGTTCATTGTTGAGATTTTGTGAACTCTAATTGATGGTATCCTTGTCATTACGGAAGGTAGTTCGTTGTTGAGATTTTGTTTCTCCAATGGATGGTAGCCTTGTCATTATGGAAGGTAGTTCGTTGTTGAGATTTTGTTACTCCAATGCTTGGTAGCCTTGTCATTATGGAATGTAGTTCGTTGTTGAGATTTTGTTACTCCAATGGATGGTAGACTTGTCATTATGGAAGGTAGTTCATTGTTAAGATTTGGTTTCTCCAATGGATGGTAGCCTTGTAATTATGGAAGGTAGTTCGTTGTTGAGATTTTGGTACTCCAATGGATGGTAGACTTGTCATTATGGAAGGTAGTTCATTGTTGATATTTTGTTACTCCAATGGATGTAATCCTTTTCATTACGGAAGGTAGTTGTTTGTTGAGATTTTGTTTCTCCAATGGATGGTAGCCTTGTCATTATGGAAGGTAGTTTGTTGTTGAGATTTTGTTACTCAAATGGATGGTAGCCTTGTCATTAAAGAAGGTAGTTCGTTGATGAGATTTTGTTACTCCAATGGATGGTAGCCTTGTAATTATGGAAGGTAGTTTATTGTTGAGATTTTGTTACTCCAATGGATGGTAGCCTTGTCATTATAGAAGGTAGTTCGTTGTTGAGCTTTTGTTACTCCAATGGATGGTATCCTTGTTATTATGGAAGGTAGTTCATTGTTGTCATTTAGTTACTCCAATGGATGGTAGCCTTGTCATTATGGAAGGTAGTTTGTTGTTGATATTTTGTTACTCTAATGGATGGAATCCTTGTCATTACGGAAGATAGTTTATTGTTGAGATTTTGTTTCTCCAATCGACGGTAGCCTTGTCATTATGGAAGGTAGTTCGTTGTTGAGATTTTGTTACTTAAATGGATGGTAGCCTTGTCATTATGAAAGGTAGTTCATTATTGATATTTTGTTACTCTAATGGATGGTAACCTTGTCATTATGGAAGGTAGTTTGTTGTTGATATTTTGTTACTCTAATGGATGGAATCCTTGTCATTACGAAAGATAGTTTTTTGTTGAGATTTTGTTTCTCCAATGGATGGTAGCCTTGTCATTATGGAAGGTAGTTCATTGTTGAGATTTTGTTACTTAAATGGATGGTAGCCTTGTCATTATGGAAGGTAGTTCATTGTTGAGATTTTGTTACTCTAATTGATGGTATCCTTGTCATTACGGAAGGTAGTTCGTTGTTGAGATTTTGTTTCTCCAATGGATGGTAGCCTTGTCATTATGGAAGGTAGTTCGTTGTTGAGATTTTGTTACTCCAATGCTTGGTAGCCTTGTCATTATGGAATGTAGTTCGTTGTTGAGATTTTGTTACTCCAATGGATGGTAGACTTGTCATTATGGAAGGTAGTTCATTGTTAAGATTTGGTTTCTCCAATGGATGGTAGCCTTGTAATTATGGAAGGTAGTTCGTTGTTGAGATTTTGGTACTCCAATGGATGGTAGACTTGTCATTATGGAAAGTAGTTCATTGTTGAGATTTTGTTACTCCAATGGATGGTAGCCTTGTCATTATAGAAGGTAGTTTGTTGTTGAGATTTTGTTACTCTAATGGATGGTAGCCTTGTATTTATGCAAGGTAGTTTTTTGTTGAGATTTTGTTACTCCAATGGATGGTAGCCTTGTCATTATGGAGAATAGTTCATTGTTGAGCTTTTGTTACTCCAATGGATGGTATCCTTGTTATTATGGAAGGTAGTTCATTGTTGAGATTTTGTTACTCCAATAGAAGCTAGCCTTGTCTTTATGAAAGGTAGTTCTTTGTTGAGATTTTGTTACTATAATGGATGTTATCATTGTCATTACTGAAAGTAGTTTGTTGTTGAGATTTTGTTACTCTATTGGATGGTAGCCTTGTCATTATGGAAGGAAGTTAATTGTTGAGATTTTGTTACTCCAATAGATGATAGCCTTGTCATTACGCAAGGTAGTTCATTGTTGATATTTTATTACTTTAATGGATGGTACCCTTGTCTTTATGAAAGGTAGTTAGTTGTTGAGATTTTTTTACTCTAATGGATGTTATCCTTGTCATTACTGAAAGTAGTTCGTTGTATAGATTTTGTTACACTAATGGATGGTAGACTTGTCATTATGGAAGGTAGTTCGTTGTATAGATTTTGTTACACTAATGGATGGTAGACTTGTCATTATGGAAGGTAGTTCGTTGTTGAGATTTTTTTACTCCAATGGATGATAGACTTGTCATTATGGAAGGTAGTTCGTTGTTGAGAGTTTTTTACTCCAATGGATGGTAGACTTGTCATTATGGAGGGTAGTTCATTGTTGAGATTTTGTTACTACATTGGATGGTACCCTTTTCATTACCGAAAGTAGTTCGTTGTTGAGATTTTGTTACTCTAACGGATGGTAGCCTTGTCATTATGGAAGGTAGTTCATTGTTGATATTTTGTTACTCCAATAGATGTAGCCTTGTCATTATGGAAGGTAGTTCGATATTGATAATATTTTACTCTAATGGATGGAATCCTTTTCATTACAGAAGATAGTTGTATGTTGAGATTTTGTTTCTCCAATGGATGGTAGCCTTGTCATTATGGAAGGTAGTTTGTTGTTGAGATTTTGTTACTCAAATGGATGGTAGCCTTGTCATTATAGAAGGTAGTTCATTGTTGAGATTTTGTTACTCCAATGGATGGTAGCCTTGTAATTATGGAAGGTAGTTTATTATTGAGATTTTGTTACTCCAATGGATGGTAGCCTTGTCATTATGGATAATAGTTCGTTGTTGAGCTTTTGTTACTCCAATGGATGGTATCCTTGTCATTATGGAAGGTAGTTCGTTGTTGAGATTTTGGTACTCCAATGGATGGTAGACTTGTCATTATGGAAGGTAGTTCTTTGTTGAGATTTTGTTACTCCAATGGATGGTAGCCTTGTCATTATAGAAGGTAGTTTGTTGTTGAGATTTTGTTACTCTAATGGATGGTAGCCTTGTATTTATGGAAGGTAGTTTTTTGTTGAGATTTTGTTACTCCAATGGATGGTAGCCTTGTCATTATGGAGAATAGTTCATTGTTGAGCTTTTGTTACTCCAATGGATGGTATCCTTGTTATTATGGAAGGTAGTTCATTGTTGAGATTTTGTTACTCCAATAGAAGCTAGCCTTGTCTTTATGAAAGGTAGTTCTTTGTTGAGATTTTGTTACTATAATGGATGTTATCCTTGTCATTACTGAAAGTAGTTTGTTGTTGAGATTTTGTTACTCTAATGGATGGTAGCCTTGTCATTATGGAAGGTAGTTAATTGTTGAGATTTTGTTACTCCAATAGATGATAGCCTTGTCATTACGCAAGGTAGTTCGTTGTTGATATTTTATTACTTTAATGGATGGTACCCTTGTCTTTATGAAAGGTAGTTAGTTGTTGAGATTTTTTTACTCTAATGGATGTTATCCTTGTCATTACTGAAAGTAGTTCGTTGTATAGATTTTGTTACACTAATGGATGGTAGACTTGTCATTATGGAAGGTAGTTCGTTGTTGAGATTTTTTTACTCCAATGGATGGTAGACTTGTCATTATGGAAGGTAGTTCGTTGTTGAGATTTTTTTACTCCAATGGATGGTAGACTTGTCATTATGGAGGGTAGTTCGTTGTTGAGATTTTGTTACTACATTGGATGGTACCCTTTTCATTACCGAAAGTAGTTCGTTGTTGAGATTTTGTTACTCTAACGGATGGTAGCCTTGCCATTATGGAAGGAAGTTCATTGTTGATATTTTGTTACTCCAATAGATGTAGCCTTGTCATTATGGAAGGTAGTTCGATATTGATAATATTTTACTCTAATGGATGGAATCCTTTTCATTACAGAAGATAGTTGTATGTTGAGATTTTGTTTCTCCAATGGATGGTAGCCTTGTCATTATGGAAGGTAGTTTGTTGTTGAGATTTTGTTACTCAAATGGATGGTAGCCTTGTCATTATAGAAGGTAGTTCATTGTTGAGATTTTGTTACTCCAATGGATGGTAGCCTTGTCATTATGGAAGGTAGTTCTTTGTTGAGATTTTGTTACTCCAATGGATGGTAGCCTTGTCATTATAGAAGGTAGTTTGTTGTTGAGATTTTGTTACTCTAATGGATGGTAGCCTTGTATTTATGGAAGGTAGTTTTTTGTTGAGATTTTGTTACTCCAATGGATGGTAGCCTTGTCATTATGGAGAATAGTTCATTGTTGAGCTTTTGTTACTCCAATGGATGGTATCCTTGTTATTATGGAAGGTAGTTCATTGTTGAGATTTTGTTACTCCAATAGAAGCTAGCCTTGTCTTTATGAAAGGTAGTTCTTTGTTGAGATTTTGTTACTATAATGGATGTTATCCTTGTCATTACTGAAAGTAGTTTGTTGTTGAGATTTTGTTACTCTAATGGATGGTAGCCTTGTCATTATGGAAGGTAGTTAATTGTTGAGATTTTGTTACTCCAATAGATGATAGCCTTGTCATTACGCAAGGTAGTTCGTTGTTGATATTTTATTACTTTAATGGATGGTACCCTTGTCTTTATGAAAGGTAGTTAGTTGTTGAGATTTTTTTACTCTAATGGATGTTATCCTTGTCATTACTGAAAGTAGTTCGTTGTATAGATTTTGTTACACTAATGGATGGTAGACTTGTCATTATGGAAGGTAGTTCGTTGTTGAGATTTTTTTACTCCAATGGATGGTAGACTTGTCATTATGGAAGGTAGTTCGTTGTTGAGATTTTTTTACTCCAATGGATGGTAGACTTGTCATTATGGAGGGTAGTTCGTTGTTGAGATTTTGTTACTACATTGGATGGTACCCTTTTCATTAGCGAAAGTAGTTCGTTGTTGAGATTTTGTTACTCTAACGGATGGTAGCCTTGTCATTATGGAAGGTAGATCATTGTTGATATTTTGTTACTCCAATAGATGTAGCCTTGTCATTATGGAAGGTAGTTCGATATTGATAATATTTTACTCTAATGGATGGAATCCTTTTCATTACAGAAGATAGTTGTATGTTGAGATTTTGTTTCTCCAATGGATGGTAGCCTTGTCATTATGGAAGGTAGTTTGTTGTTGAGATTTTGTTACTCAAATGGATGGTAGCCTTGTCATTATAGAAGGTAGTTCATTGTTGAGATTTTGTCACTCCAATGGATGGTAGCCTTGTAATTATGGAAGGTAGTTTATTATTGAGATTTTGTTACTCCAATGGATGGTAGCCTTGTCATTATGGATAATAGTTCGTTGTTGAGCTTTTGTTACTCCAATGGATGGTATCCTTGTCATTATGGAAGGTAGTTCGTTGTTGAGATTTTGGTACTCCAATGGATGGTAGACTTGTCATTATGGAAGGTAGTTCTTTGTTGAGATTTTGTTACTCTAATGGATGGTAGCCTTGTCATTATAGAAGGTAGTTTGTTGTTGAGATTTTGTTACTCTAATGGATGGTAGCCTTGTATTTATGGAAGGTAGTTTTTTGTTGAGATTTTGTTACTCCAATGGATGGTAGCCTTGTCATTATGGAGAATAGTTCATTGTTGAGCTTTTGTTACTCCAATGGATGGTATCCTTGTTATTATGGAAGGTAGTTCATTGTTGAGATTTTGTTACTCCAATAGAAGCTAGCCTTGGCATTATGCAAGGTAGTTCGTTGTTGATATTTTGTTACTTTAATGGATGTTATCCTTGTCATTACTTAAAGTAGTTTGTTGTTGAGATTTTGTTACTCTAATGGATGGTAGCCTTGTCATTAAAAAAGGTTGTTCATTGTTGAGATTTTGTTACTCCAATAGATGATAGCCTTGTCATTATGGATGGTAGTTCGTTGTTGAGATTTTGTTACTACATTGGATGGTACCCTTTTCTTTTCTCGAAAGTAGTTCGTTGTTGAGATTTTGTTACTCTAATGGATGATAGCCTTGTCATTATGGAAGGTAGTTCATTGTTGATATTTTGTTACTCCAATGGATGTAGCCTTGTCATTATGGAAGGTAGTTCCATATTGATAATATTTTACTCTAATGGATGGAATCCTTTTCATTACGGAAGGTAGTTGTTTGTTGAGATTTTGTTTCTCCAATGGATGGTAGCCTTGTCATTATGGAAGGTAGTTTGTTGTTGAGATTTTGTTACTCAAATGGATGGTAGCCTTGTCATTATAGAAGGTAGTTCGTTGATGAGATTTTGTTACTCCAATGGATGGTAGCCTTGTAATTATGGAAGGTAGTTTATTGTTGAGATTTTGTTACTCTAATGGATGGTAGCCTTGTCATTATAGAAGGTAGTTCGTTGTTGAGCTTTTGTTACTCTAATGGATGGTATCCTTGTTATTATGGAAGGTAGTTCATTGTTGTCATTTAGTTACTCCAATGGATGGTAGCCTTGTCATTATGGAAGGTAGTTTGTTGTTGATATTTTGTTACTCTAATGGATGGAATCCTTGTCATTACGGAAGATAGTTTATTGTTGAGATTTTGTTTCTCCAATCGACGGTAGCCTTGTCATTATGGAAGGTAGTTCGTTGTTGAGATTTTGTTACTTAAATGGATGGTAGCCTTGTCATTATGAAAGGTAGTTCATTATTGATATTTTGTTACTCTAATGGATGGTAGCCTTGTCATTATGGAAGGTAGTTTGTTGTTGATATTTTGTTACTCTAATGGATGGAATCCTTGTCATTACGGAAGATAGTTTTTTGTTGAGATTTTGTTTCTCCAATGGATGGTAGCCTTGTCATTATGGAAGGTAGTTCATTGTTGAGATTTTGTTACTTAAATGGATGGTAGCCTTGTCATTATGGAAGGTAGTTCATTGTTGAGATTTTGTTACTCTAATTGATGGTATCCTTGTCATTACGGAAGGTAGTTCGTTGTTGAGATTTTGTTTCTCCAATGGATGGTAGCCTTGTCATTATGGAAGGTAGTTCGTTGTTGAGATTTTGTTACTCCAATGCTTGGTAGCCTTGTCATTATGGAATGTAGTTCGTTGTTGAGATTTTGTTACTCCAATGGATGGTAGACTTGTCATTATGGAAGGTAGTTCATTGTTAAGATTTGGTTTCTCCAATGGATGGTAGCCTTGTAATTATGGAAGGTAGTTCGTTGTTGAGATTTTGGTACTCCAATGGATGGTAGACTTGTCATTATGGAAGATAGTTCATTGTTGAGATTTTGTTACTCCAATGGATGTTAGCCTTGTCATTATAGAGGGTAGTTTGTTGTTGAGATTTTGTTACTCTAATGGATGGTAACCTTGTATTTATGCAAGGTAGTTTTTTGTTGAGATTTTGTTACTCCAATGGATGGTAGCCTTGTCATTATGGAGAATAGTTCATTGTTGAGCTTTTGTTACTCCAATGGATGATATCCTTGTTATTATGGAAGGTAGTTCATTGTTGAGATTTTGTTACTCCAATAGAAGCTAGCCTTGTCTTTCTGAAAGGTAGTTCTTTGTTGAGATTTTGTTACTATAATGGATGTTATCCTTGTCATTACTGAAAGTAGTTTGTTGTTGAGATTTTGTTACTCTATTGGATGGTAGCCTTGTCATTATGGAAGGTAGTTAATTGTTGAGATTTTGTTACTCCAATAGATGATAGCCTTGTCATTACGCAAGGTAGTTCGTTGTTGATATTTTATTACTTTAATGGATGGTACCCTTGTCTTTATGAAAGGTAGTTAGTTTTTGAGATTTTTTTACTCTAATGGATGTTATCCTTGTCATTACTGAAAGTAGTTCGTTGTATATATTTTGTTACACTAATGGATGGTAGACTTGTCATTATGGAAGGTAGTTCGTAGTTGAGATTTTTTTACTCCAATGGATGGTAGACTTGTCATTATGGAAGGTAGTTCGTTGTTGAGATTTTTTTACTCCAATGGATGGTAGACTTGTCATTATGGAGGGTAGTTCATTGTTGAGATTTTGTTACTACATTGGATGGTACCCTTTTCATTACCGAAAGTAGTTCGTTGTTGAGATTTTGTTACTCTAACGGATGGTAGCCTTGTCATTATGGAAGGTAGTTCATTGTTGATATTTTGTTACTCCAATAGATGTAGCCTTGTCATTATGGAAGGTAGTTCGATATTGATAATATTTTACTCTAATGGATGGAATCCTTTTCATTACAGAAGATAGTTGTATGTTGAGATTTTGTTTCTCCAATGGATGGTAGCCTTGTCATTATGGAAGGTAGTTTGTTGTTGAGATTTTGTTACTCAAATGGATGGTAGCCTTGTCATTATAGAAGGTAGTTCATTGTTGAGATTTTGTTACTCCAATGGATGGTAGCCTTGTAATTATGGAAGGTAGTTTATTATTGAGATTTTGTTACTCCAATGGATGGTAGCCTTGTCATTATGGATAATAGTTCGTTGTTGAGCTTTTGTTACTCCAATGGATGGTATCCTTGTCATTATGGAAGGTAGTTCGTTGTTGAGATTTTGGTACTCCAATGGATGGTAGACTTGTCATTATGGAAGGTAGTTCTTTGTTGAGATTTTGTTACTCCAATGGATGGTAGCCTTGTCATTATAGAAGGTAGTTTGTTGTTGAGATTTTGTTACTCTAATGGATGGTAGCCTTGTATTTATGGAAGGTAGTTTTTTGTTGAGATTTTGTTACTCCAATGGATGGTAGCCTTGTCATTATGGAGAATAGTTCATTGTTGAGCTTTTGTTACTCCAATGGATGGTATCCTTGTTATTATGGAAGGTAGTTCATTGTTGAGATTTTGTTACTCCAATAGAAGCTAGCCTTGTCTTTATGAAAGGTAGTTCTTTGTTGAGATTTTGTTACTATAATGGATGTTATCCTTGTCATTACTGAAAGTAGTTTGTTGTTGAGATTTTGTTACTCTAATGGATGGTAGCCTTGTCATTATGGAAGGTAGTTAATTGTTGAGATTTTGTTACTCCAATAGATGATAGCCTTGTCATTACGCAAGGTAGTTCGTTGTTGATATTTTATTACTTTAATGGATGGTACCCTTGTCTTTATGAAAGCTAGTTAGTTGTTGAGATTTTTTTACTCTAATGGATGTTATCCTTGTCATTACTAAAAGTAGTTCGTTGTATAGATTTTGTTACACTAATGGATGGTAGACTTGTCATTATGGAAGGTAGTTCGTTGTTGAGATTTTTTTACTCCAATGGATGGTAGACTTGTCATTATGGAAGGTAGTTCGTTGTTGAGATTTTTTTACTCCAATGGATGGTAGACTTGTCATTATGGAGGGTAGTTCGTTGTTGAGATTTTGTTACTACATTGGATGGTACCCTTTTCATTACCGAAAGTAGTTCGTTGTTGAGATTTTGTTACTCTAACGGATGGTAGCCTTGTCATTATGGAAGGTAGTTCATTGTTGATATTTTGTTACTCCAATAGATGTAGCCTTGTCATTATGGAAGGTAGTTCGATATTGATAATATTTTACTCTAATGGATGGAATCCTTTTCATTACAGAAGATAGTTGTATGTTGAGATTTTGTTTCTCCAATGGATGGTAGCCTTGTCATTATGGAAGGTAGTTTGTTGTTGAGATTTTGTTACTCAAATGGATGGTAGCCTTGTCATTATAGAAGGTAGTTCATTGTTGAGATTTTGTTACTCCAATGGATGGTAGCCTTGTAATTATGGAAGGTAGTTTATTATTGAGATTTTGTTACTCCAATGGATGGTAGCCTTGTCATTATGGATAATAGTTCGTTGTTGAGCTTTTGTTACTCCAATGGATGGTATCCTTGTCATTATGGAAGGTAGTTCGTTGTTGAGATTTTGGTACTCCAATGGATGGTAGACTTGTCATTATGGAAGGTAGTTCTTTGTTGAGATTTTGTTACTCCAATGGATGGTAGCCTTGTCATTATAGAAGGTAGTTTGTTGTTGAGATTTTGTTACTCTAATGGATGGTAGCCTTGTATTTATGGAAGGTAGTTTTTTGTTGAGATTTTGTTACTCCAATGGATGGTAGCCTTGTCATTATGGAGAATAGTTCATTGTTGAGCTTTTGTTACTCCAATGGATGGTATCCTTGTTATTATGGAAGGTAGTTCATTGTTGAGATTTTGTTACTCCAATAGAAGCTAGCCTTGTCTTTATGAAAGGTAGTTCTTTGTTGAGATTTTGTTACTATAATGGATGTTATCCTTGTCATTACTGAAAGTAGTTTGTTGTTGAGATTTTGTTACTCTAATGGATGGTAGCCTTGTCATTATGGAAGGTAGTTAATTGTTGAGATTTTGTTACTCCAATAGATGATAGCCTTGTCATTACGCAAGGTAGTTCGTTGTTGATATTTTATTACTTTAATGGATGGTACCCTTGTCTTTATGAAAGGTAGTTAGTTGTTGAGATTTTTTTACTCTAATGGATGTTATCCTTGTCATTACTGAAAGTAGGTCGTTGTATAGATTTTGTTACACTAATGGATGGTAGACTTGTCATTATGGAAGGTAGTTCGTTGTTGAGATTTTTTTACTCCAATGGATGGAAGACTTGTCATTATGGAAGGTAGTTCGTTGTTGAGATTTTTTTACTCCAATGGATGGTAGACTTGTCATTATGGAGGGTAGTTCGTTGTTGAGATTTTGTTACTACATTGGATGGTACCCTTTTCATTACCGAAAGTAGTTCGTTGTTGAGATTTTGTTACTCTAACGGATGGTAGCCTTGTCATTATGGAAGGTAGTTCATTGTTGATATTTTGTTACTCCAATAGATGTAGCCTTGTCATTATGGAAGGTAGTTCGATATTGATAATATTTTACTCTAATGGATGGAATCCTTTTCATTACAGAAGATAGTTGTATGTTGAGATTTTGTTTCTCCAATGGATGGTAGCCTTGTCATTATGGAAGCTAGTTCTTTGTTGAGATTTTGTTACTTAAATGGATGGTAGCCTTGTCATTATGGAAGGTAGTTCATTGTTGAGATTTTGTTACTCTAATTGATGGTATCCTTGTCATTACGGAAGGTAGTTCGTTGTTGAGATTTTGTTTCTCCAATGGATGGTAGCCTTGTCATTATGGAAGGTAGTTCGTTGTTGAGATTTCGTTTCTCCAATACTTGGTAGCCTTGTCATTATGGAAGGTAGTTCGTTGTTGAGATTTTGTTACTCTAATGGATGGTAGACTTGTCATTATGGAAGGTAGTTCATTGTTGAGATTTTGTTACTCCAATGGATGGTAGCCTTGTCATTATAGAAGGTAGTTTGTTGTTGAGATTTTGTTACTCTAATGGATGGTAGCCTTGTAATTATGGAAGGTAGTTTTTTGTTGAGATTTTGTTACTCCAATGGATGGTAGCCTTGTCATTATGGAGAATAGTTCGTTGTTGAGCTTTTGTTACTCCAATGGATGGTATCCTTGTTATTATGGAAGGTAGTTCATTGTTGAGATTTTGTTACTCCAATAGAAGTTAGCCTTGGCATTATGCAAGGTAGTTCGTTGTTGATATTTTGTTACTTTAATGGATGTTATCCTTGTCATTACTTAAAGTAGTTTGTTGTTGAGATTTTGTTACTCTAATGGATGGTAGCCTTGTCATTATAAAAGGTAGTTCATTGTTGAGATTTTGTTACTCCAATAGATGATAGCCTTGTCATTATGGATGGTAGTTCGTTGTTGAGATTTTGTTACTACATTGGATGGTACCCTTTTCTTTTCTCGAAAGTAGTTTGTTTTTGAGATTTTGTTACTCTAATGGATGATAGCCTTTTCATTATGGAAGGTAGTTCATTGTTGATATTTTGTTACTCCAATGGATGTGGCCTTGTCATTATGGAAGGTTGTTCCATATTGATAATATTTTACTCTAATGGATGGAATCCTTTTCATTACGGAAGGTAGTTGTTTGTTGAGATTTTGTTTCTCCAATGGATGGTAGCCTTGTCATTATGGAAGGTAGTTTGTTGTTGAGATTTTGTTACTCAAATGGATGGTAGCCTTGTCATTATAGAAGGTAGTTCGTTGTTGAGATTTTGTTACTCCAATGGATGGTAGCCTTGTAATTATGGAAGGTAGTTTATTGTTGAGATTTTGTTATTCCAATGGATGGTAGCCTTGTCATTATAGAAGGTAGTTCGTTGTTGAGCTTTTGTTACTCCAATGGATGGTATCCTTGTTATTATGGAAGGTAGTTCATTGTTGTCATTTAGTTACTCCAATGGATGGTAGCCTTGTCATTATGGAAGGTAGTTTGTTGTTGATATTTTGTTACTCTAATGGATGGAATCCTTGTCATTACGGAAGATAGTTTATTGTTGAGATTTTGTTTCTCCAATCGACGGTAGCCTTGTCATTATGGAAGGTAGTTCGTTGTTGAGATTTTGTTACTTAAATGGATGGTAGCCTTGTCATTATGGAAGGTAGTTCATTGTTGAGATTTTATTACTCTAATTGATGGTATCCTTGTCATTAAGGAAGGTAGTTCGTTGTTGATATTTTGTTACTCTAATGGATGGTAGCCTTGTCATTATGGAAGGTAGTTTGTTGTTGATATTTTGTTACTCTAATGGATGGAATCCTTGTCATTACGGAAGATAGTTTTTTGTTGAGATTTTATTTCTCCAATGGATGGTAGACTTGTCATTATGGAAGGTAGTTCATTGTTGAGATTTTGTTACTTAAATGGATGGTAGCCTTGTCATTATGGAAGGTAGTTCATTGTTGAGATTTTGTTACTCTAATTGATGGTATCCTTGTCATTACGGAAGGTAGTCCGTTGTTGAGATTTTGTTTCTCCAATGGATGGTAGCCTTGTCATTATGGAAGGTAGTTCGTTGTTGATATTTTGGTATTCCAATGGATGGTAGACTTGTCATTATGGAAGGTAGTTCATTGTTGAGATTTTGTTACTCCAATGGATGGTAGCCTTGTCATTATAGAAGGTAGTTTGTTGTTGAGATTTTGTTACTCTAATGGATGGTAGCCTTGTATTTATGGAAGGTAGTTTTTTGTTGAGATTTTGTTACTCCAATGGATGGTAGCCTTGTCATTATGGAGAAGAGTTCATTGTTGAGCTTTTGTTACTCCAATGGATGGTATCCTTGTTATTATGGAAGGTAGTTCATTGTTGAGATTTTGTTACTCCAATTGAAGCTAGCCTTGTCTTTATGAAAGGTAGTTCTTTGTTGAGATTTTGTTACTATAATGGATGTTATCCTTGTCATTACTGAAAGTAGTTTGTTGTTGAGATTTTGTTACTCTAATGGATGGTAGCCTTGTCATTATGGAAGGTAGTTAATTGTTGAGATTTTGTTACTCCAATAGATGATAGCCTTGTCATTACGCAAGGTAGTTCGTTGTTTATATTTTATTACTTTAATGGATGGTACCCTTGTCTTTATGAAAGGTAGTTAGTTGTTGAGATTTTTTTACTCTAATGGATGTTATCCTTGTCATTACTGAAAGTAGTTCGTTGTATAGATTTTGTTACACTAATGGATGGTAGACTTGTCATTATGGAAGGTAGTTCGTTGTTGAGATTTTTTTACTCCAATGGATGGTAGACTTGTCATTATGGAAGGTAGTTCGTTGTTGAGATTTTTTTACTCCAATGGATGGTAGACTTGTCATTATGGAGGGTAGTTTGTTGTTGAGATTTTGTTACTACATTGGATGGTACCCTTTTCATTACCGAAAGTAGTTCGTTGTTGAGATTTTGTTACTCTAACGGATGGTAGCCTTGTCATTATGGAAGGTAGTTCATTGTTGATATTTTGTTACTCCAATAGATGTAGCCTTGTCATTATGGAAGGTAGTTCGATATTGATAATATTTTACTCTAATGGATGGAATCCTTTTCATTACAGAAGATAGTTGTATGTTGAGATTTTGTTTCTCCAATGGATGGTAGCCTTGTCATTATGGAAGGTAGTTTGTTGTTGAGATTTTGTTACTCAAATAGATGGTAGCCTTGTCATTATAGAAGGTAGTTCATTGTTGAGATTTTGTTACTCCAATGGATGGTAGCCTTGTAATTATGGAAGGTAGTTTATTGTTGAGATTTTGTTACTCCAATGGATGGTAGCCTTGTCATTATGGATAATAGTTCGTTGTTGAGCTTTTGTTACTCCAATGGATCCTTGTCATTATGGAAGGTAGTTCGTTGTTGAGATTTTGGTACTCCAATGGATGGTAGACTTGTCATTATGGAAGGTAGTTCATTGTTGAGATTTTGTTACTCCAATGGATGGTAGCCTTGTCATTATAGAATGTAGTTTGTTGTTTAGATTTTGTTACTCTAATGGATGGTAGCCTTGTATTTATGGAAGGTAGTTTTTTGTTGAGATTTTGTTACTCCAATGGATGGTAGCCTTGTCATTATGGAGAATAGTTCATTGTTGAGCTTTTGTAACTCCAATGGATGGTATCCTTGTTATTATGGAAGGTAGTTCATTGTTGAGATTTTGTTACTCTAATAGAAGCTAGCCTTGTCTTTATGAAAGGTAGTTCTTTGTTGAGATTCTGTTACTATAATGGATGATATCCTTGTCATTACTGAAAGTAGTTTGTTGTTGAGATTTTGTTACTCTAATGGATGGTAGCCTTGTCATTATGGAAGGTAGTTAATTGTTGAGATTTTGTTACTCCAATAGATGATAGCCTTGTCATTACGCAAAGTAGTTCGTTGTTGATATTTTATTACTTTAATGGATGGTACCCTTGTCTTTATGAAAGGTAGTTAGTTGTTGAGATTTTTTTACTCTAATGGATGTTATCCTTGTCATAACTGAAAGTAGTTCGTTGTATAGATTTTGTTACACTAATGGATGGTAGACTTGTCATTATGGAAGGTAGTTCGTTGTTGAGATTTTTTTACTCCAATGGATGGTAGACTTGTCATTATGGAAGGTAGTTCGTTGTTGAGATTTTTTTACTCCAATGGATGGTAGACTTGTCATTATGGAGGGTAGTTCGTTGTTGAGATTTTGTTACTACATTGGATGGTACCCTTTTCATTACCGAAAGTAGTTCGTTGTTGAGATTTTGTTACTCTAACGGATGGTAGCCTTGTCATTATGGAAGGTAGTTCATTGTTGATATTTTGTTACTCCAATAGATGTAGCCTTGTCATTATGGAAGGTAGTTCGATATTGATAATATTTTACTCTAATGGATGGAATCCTTTTCATTACAGAAGATAGTTGTATGTTGAGATTTTGTTTCTCCAATGGATGGTAGCCTTGTCATTATGGAAGGTAGTTTGTTGTTGAGATTTTGTTACTCAAATGGATGGTAGCCTTGTCATTATAGAAGGTAGTTCATTGTTGAGATTTTGTTACTCCAATGGATGGTAGCCTTATAATTATGGAAGGTAGTTTATTGTTGAGATTTTGTTACTCCAATGGATGGTATCCTTGTTATTATGGAAGGTAGTTCATTGTTATCATTTAGTTACTCCAATGGATGGTAGCCTTGTCATTATGGAAGGTAGTTTGTTGTTGATATTTTGTTACTCTAATGGATGGAATCCTTGTCATTACGGAAGATAGTTTTTTGTTGAGATTTTGATTCTCCAATGGATGGTATCCTTTTCATTATGTAAGGTAGTTCGTTGTTGAGATTTTGTTACTTAAATGGATGGTAGCCTTGTCATTATGGAAGGTAGTTCATTGTTTAGATTTTGTTACTCTAATTGATGGTATCCTTGTCATTACGGAAGGTAGTTCATTGTTGAGATTTTGTTTCTCCAATGGATGGTAGCCTTGTCATTATGGAATCGTTGTTGAGATTTAGTTACTCCAATACTTTGTAGCCTTGTCATTATGGAATGTAGTTTGTTGTTGAGATTTTGTTACTCCAATGGATGGTAGACTTGTCATTATGGAAGGTAGTTCATTGTTGAGATTTGGTTTCTCCAATGGATGGTAGCCTTGTCATTATGGAAGGTAGTTCGTTGTTGATATTTTATTACTCCAATGGATGGCAGACTTGTCATTATGGAGAATAGTTTGTTGTTGAGCTTTTTTTACTCCAATGGATGGTATCCTTGTTATAATGGAAGGTAGTTCATTATTGAGATTTTGTTACTCCAATGGATGGTAGCCTTGTCATTGTAGAAGGTAGTTTGTTGTTGAGATTTTGTTACTCTAATGGATGGTAGCCTTGTAATTATGGAAGGTAGTTTATTGTTGAGATTTTGTTACTCCAATGGATGGTAGCCTTGTCATTATGGAGAATAGTTCGTTGTTGAGCTTTTTTTACTCCAATGGATGGTATCCTTGTTATAATGGAAGGTAGTTCATTGTTGAGATTTTGTTACTTCAATAGAAGCTAGCCTTGTAATTATGCAAGGTAGTTCGTTGTTGATATTTTGTTACTTTAATGGATGGTAGCCTTGTCTTTATGAAAGGTAGCTCTTTGTTGAGATTTTGTTACTATAATGGATGTTATCCTTGTCATTACTGAAAGTAGTTTGTTGTTGAGATTTTTTTACTCTAATGGATGGTAGCCTTGTCATTATGGAAGGGAGTTCATTGTTGAGATTTTGTTACTCCAATAGATGGTAGCCTTGTCATTATGCAAGGTAGTTCATTATTGATATTTTATTACTTTAATGGATGGTAGCCTTGTCTTTATGAAAGGTAGTTAGTTGTTGAGATTTTGTTACTCTAATGGATGTTATCCTTGTCATTAGTGAAAGTAGTTCGTTGTATAGATTTTGTTACTCTAATGGATGGTAGCTTTGTCATTATGGAAGGTAATTCATTGTTGAGATTTTGTTAATTTAATGAATGGTAGACTTGTCATTATGGAAGGTAGTTCGTTGTTGAGATGTTTTTACTCCAATGGATGGTAGCCTTGTCATTATGGATGGTAGTTCGTTGTTGAGATTTTGTTACTACATTGGATGGTACCCTTTTCATTACCGAAAGTAGTTCGTTGTTGAGATTTTGTTACTCTAATGGATGATAGTCTTGTCATTATGGAAGGTAGTTCGTTGTTGAGATTTTTTTACTCCAATGGATGGTAGCCTTGTCATTATGGATGGTAGTTCGTTGTTGAGATTTTGTTACTACATTGGATGGTACCCTTTTCTTTTCTCGAAAGTAGTTTGTTGTTGAGATTTTGTTACTCTAATGGATGATAGCCTTGTCATTATGGAAGGTAGTTCATTGTTGATATTTTATTACTCCAATGGATGTAGCCTTGTCATTATGGAAGGTAGTTCCATATTGATAATATTTTACTCTAATGGATTGAATCCTTTTCATTACGGAAGGTAGTTGTTTGTTGAGATTTTGTTTCTCCAATGGATGGTAGCCTTGTCATTATGGAAGGTAGTTTGTTGTTGAGATTTTGTTACTCAAATGGATGGTAGCCTTGTCATTATAGAAGGTAGTTCGTTGTTGAGATTTGGTTACTCCAATGGATGGTAGCCTTGTAATTATGGAAGGTAGTTTATTATTGAGATTTTGTTACTCCAATGGATGGTAGCCTTGTCATTATGGAGAATAGTTCGTTGTTGATATTTTGTTACTCTAATTGATGGAATCCTTGTCATTACGGAAGATAGTTTATTGTTGAGATTTTGTTTCTCCAATCGACGGTAGCCTTGTCATTATGGAAGGTAGTTCGTTGTTGAGATTTTGTTACATAAATGGATGGTAGCCTTGTCATTATGGAAGGTAGTTCATTGTTGAGATTTTATTACTCTAATTGATGGTATCCTTGTCATTAAGGAAGGTAGTTCGTGGTTGAGATTTTGTTTCTCCAATGGATGGTAGCCTTGTCATTATGGAAGGTAGTTCGTTGTTGAGATTTTGTTAACCCAATGGTTGGTAGCCTTGTCATTATGGAATGTAGTTCGCTGTTGAGATTTTGTTACTCCAATGGATGGTAGACTTATCATTATGGAAGGTAGTTCATTGTTGAGATTTGGTTTCTCCAATAGATGGTAGCCTTGTCATTATGGAAGGTAGTATGTTGTTGATATTTTGTTACTCCAATGGATGGTAGCCTTGTCATTATGGAAGGTAGTTCGTTGTTGAGATTTTGTTACTCCAATGGATGGTAAACTTGTCATTATGGAAGGTAGTTCATTGTTGAGATTTTGTTACTCCAATGGATGGTAGCCTTGTCATTATAGAAGGTAGTTCGTTGTTGAGATTTTGTTACTCCAATGGATGGTAGACTTGTCATTATGGAAGGTAATTCATTGTTGAGATTTGGTTTCTCCAATGTATGGTAGCCTTGTCATTATGGAAGGTAGTTCGTTGTTGATAATTTATTACTCCAATGGATGGTAGCCTTGTCATTATGGAAGGTAGTTCGTTGTTGAGATTTTGTTACTCCAATGGATGGTAAACTTGTCATTATGGAAGGTAGTTCATTGTTGAGATTTTGTTACTCCAATGGATGGTAGCCTTGTCATTATAGAAGGTAGTTTGTTGTTGAGATTTCGTTACTCTAATGGATGGTAGCCTTGTAATTATGGAAGGTAGTTTATTGTTGAGATTTTGTTACTCCAATGGATGGTAGCCTTGGCATTATGGAGAATAGTTCGTTGTTGAGCTTTTTTTACTCCACTGGATGGTATCCTTGTTATAATGGAAGGTAGTTCATTGTTTAGATTTTGTTACTCCAATAGAAGCTAGCCTTGTAATTATGCAAGGTAGTTCGTTGTTGATATTTTGTTACTTTAATGGATGGTAGCCTTGTCTTTATGAAAGGTAGTTCTTTGTTGAGATTTTGTTACTATAATGGATGTTATCCTTGTCATTACTGAAAGTAGTTTGTTGTTGAGATTTTGTTACTCTAATGGATGGTAGCCTTGTCATTATGGAAGGTAGTTCATTGTTGAGATTTTGTTACTCCAATAGATGGTAGCCTTGTCATTATGCAAGGTAGTTCATTGTTTATATTTTATTACTTTAATGGATGGCAGCCTTGTCTTTATGAAAGGTAGTTAGTTGTTGAGATTTTGTTACTCTAATGGATGTTATCCTTGTCATTACTGAAAGTAGTTCGTTGTATAGATTTTGTTACTCTAATGGATGGTAGCCTTGTCATTATGGAAGGTAGTTCATTGTTGAGATTTTGTTACTTCAATGAATGGTAGACTTGTCATTATGGAAGGTAGTTCGTTGTTGAGATTTTTTTACTCCAATGGATGGTAGCCATGTCATTATGAATGGTAGTTCGTTGTTGAGATTTTGTTACTACATTTGATGGTACCCTTTTCATTACCGAAAGTAGTTCGTTGTTGAGATTTTGTTACTCTGATGGATGATAGCCTTGTCATTATGGAAGGTAGTTCGTTGTTGAGATTTTTTTACTCCAATGGATGGTAGCCTTGTCATTATGGATGGTAGTTCGTTGTTGAGATTTTGTTACTACATTGGATGGTAGCCTTGTCATTATAGAAGGTAGTTCGTTGTTGAGATTTTGGTACTCCAATGGATGGTAGCCTTGTAATTATGGAAGGTAGTTTATTGTTGAGATTTTGTTACTCCAATGGATCGTAGCCTTATCATTATGGAGAATAGTTCGTTGTTGATATTTTGTTACTCTAATGGATGGAATCCTTGTCATTACGGAAGATAGTTTATTGTTGAGATTTTGTTTCTCCAATCGACGGTAGCCTTGTCATTATGGAAGGTAGTTCGTTGTTGAGATTTTGTTACTTAAATGGATGGTAGCCTTGTCATTATGGAAGGTAGTTCATTGTTGAGATTTTATTACTCTAATTGATGGTATCCTTGTCATTAAGGAAGTTAGTTCGTTGTTGAGATTTTGTTTCTCCAATGGATGGTAGCCTTGTCATTATGGAAGGTAGTTCGTTGTTGAGATTTTGTTACTCCAATGGTTGGTAGCCTTGTCATTATGGAATGTAGTTCGCTGTTGAGATTTTGTTACTCCAATGGATGGTAGACTTATCATTATGGAAGGTAGTTCATTGTTGAGATTTGGTTTCTCCAATGGATGGTAGCCTTGTCATTATGGAAGGTAGTTTGTTGGTGATATTTTGTTACTCCAATGGATGGTAGACTTGTCATTATGGAAGGTAGTTTGTTGTTGAGATTTTGTTACTCCAATGGATGGTAGCCTTGTCATTATAGAAGGTAGTTTGTTGTTGATATTTTGTTACTCTAATGGATGGTAGCCTTGTAATTATGGAAGGTAGTTTATTGTTGAGATTTTTTTACTCCAATGGATGGTAGCCTTGTCATTATGGAGAATAGTTCGTTGTTGAGCTTTTGTTACTCCAATGGATGGTATCCTTGTTATTATGGAAGGTAGTTCATTGTTGATATTTTGTTACTTTAATGGATGGTAGCCTTGTCTTTATGAAAGGTAGTTCGTTGTTAAGATTTTGTTACTCTAATGGATGTTATCCTTGTCATTACTGAAAGTAGTTTGTTGTATAGATTTTGTTACTCCAATGGATGGTAGCCTTGTTATTATGGAAGGTAGTTCATTGTTGAGATTTTGTTACTCCAATAGATAGTAGCCTTGTCATTATGCAAGGTAGTTCGTTGTTGATATTTTGTTACTTTAATGGATGGTAGCCTTGTCTTTATTAAAGGTAGTTAGTTGTTGAGATTTTGTTACTCTAATGGATGTTATCCTTGTCATTACTGAAAGTAGTTCGTTGTATAAATTTTGTTACTCTAATGGATGGTAGCCTTGTCATTATGGAAGGTAGTTCTTTGTTGAGATTTTGTTATTTAAATGGATGGTAGACTTGTCATTATGGAAGGTAGTTGTTTGTTGAGATTTTGGTACTCCAATGGATGGTAGCCTTGTCATTATGGATGGTAGTTCGTTGTTGAGATTTTGTTACTACATTGGATGGTACCCTTTTCATTACCGAAAGTAGTTCGTTGTTGAGATTTTGTTACTCTAATGGATGATAGCCTTGCCATTATGGAAGGTACTTCATTGTTTATATTTTGTTACTCCAATGGATGTAGCCTTGTCATTATGGAAGGTAGTTCCATATTGATAATATTTTACTCTAATGGATGGAATCCTTTTCATTACGGAAGGTAGTTGTTTGTTGAGATTTTGTTTCTCCAATGGATGGTAGCCTTTTCATTATGGAAGGTAGTTTGTTGTTGAGATTTTGTTACTCAAATGGATGGTAGCCTTGTCATTATAGAAGGTAGTTCGTTGTTGAGATTTTGTTACTCCAATGGACGGTAGCCTTGTAATTATGGAAGGTAGTTTATTGTTGAGATTTTGTTACTCTAATGGATGGTAGCCTTGTCATTATGGAGAATAGTTCCTTGTTGAGCTTTTGTTACTCCAATGGATGGTATCCTTATTATTATGGAAGGTAGTTCATTATTGTCATTTAGTTACTGTAATGGATGGTAGCCTTGTCATTATGAAATGTAGTTTGTTGTTGATATTTTGTTACTCTAATGGATGGAATCCTTGTCATTACTGAAAGGTAGTTCTTTGTTGAGATTTTGTTACTATAATGGATGTTTTCCTTGTCATTACTGAAAGTAATTCGTTGTTGAGATTTTGTTACTCTAATGGATGGTAGCCCTGTCATTATCGAAGGTAGTTCATTGTTGTTATTTTGTAACTCCAATGGATGGTAGCCTTGTCATTATGGAAGGTAGTTTGTTGTTGATATTTTTTTACTCTAATGGATGGAATCCTTGTCATTACGGAAGATAGTTTTTTTTTGAGATTTTGTTTCTCAAATGGATGGTAGGCTTGTCATTATGGAAGGTAGTTCGTTGTTGAGATTTTGTTTCTCCAATGGATGGTAGCCTTGCCATTATGGAAGAAAGTTCGTTGTTGATATTTTGTTACTCCAATGGATGGTAGACTTGTCATTATGGAAGGTAGTTCGTTGTTGAGAATTTGTTACTCCAATGGATGGTAGACTTGTCATTATGGAAGGTAGTTAAGTGTTGAGATTTTGTTACTCCAATGGATGGTAGTCTTGTCATTATTGAAGGTAGTTCATTGTTGAGATTTTGTTACTCTAATGGATGGTAGCCTAGTAATTATGGAAGGTAGTTTATTGTTGAGATTTTGTTACTCCAATGGATGGTAGCCTTGTCATTATGGAGAATAGTTCGTTGTTGAGCTTTTGTTACTCCAATGGATGGTAGCCTTGTTATTATGGAAGGTAGATCATTGTTGAGATTTTGTTACTCCAATAGATGCTAGCCTTATCATTATGCAAGGTAGTTCGTTGTTGATATTTTGTTACTTTAATGGATGGTAGCCTTTTCTTTATGAAAGGTAGTTCGTTGTTGAGATATTGTTACTCTAATGGATGTTATCCTTGTCATTACTGAAATTAGTTCGTTGTATAGATTTTGTTACTCTAATGGATGGTAGCCCTGTCATTACGAAAGGTAGTTCATTGTTGTCATTTTGTTACTCCAATGGATGGTAGCCTTGTCATTATGGAAGGTAGTTTGTTGTTGATATTTTGTTACTCTAATGGATGGAATCCTTGTCATTACGGAAGATAGTTTTTTTTTGAGATTTTGTTTCTCCAATGGATGGTAGGCTTGTCATAATGGAAGGTAGTTCGTTGTTGAGATTTTTTTACTCCAATGGATGGTAGACTTGTCATTATGGAAGGTAGTTTATTGTTGAGATTTTGTTACTCCAATGGATGGTAGCCTTGTCATTATGGAGAATAGTTTGTTGTTGAGCTTTTGTTACTCCAATGGATGGTATCCTTGTTATTATGGAAGGTAGTTCCCTGATGAGATTTTGTTACTCCAATAGATGGCAGCCTTGTCATTATGCAAGGTAGTTCGTTGTTGATATTTTGTTACTTTAATGGATGGTAGCCTTGTCTTTATGAAAGGTAGTTCTTTGTTGAGATTTTGTTACTATAATGGATGTTTTCCTTGTCATTACTGAAAGTAGTTCGTTGTTGAGATTTTGTTACTCTAATGGATGGTAGCCCTGTCATTATCGAAGGTAGTTCATTGTTGTTATTTTGTTACTCCAATGGATGGTAGCCTTGTCATTATGGAAGGTAGTTTGTTGTTGATATTTTGTTACTCTAATGGATGGAATCCTTATCATTACGGAAGATAGTTTTTTTTTGAGATTTTGTTTCTCCAATGGATGGTAGGCTTGTCATTATGGAAGATAGTTCATTGTTGAGATTTTGTTTCTCCAATGGATGGTAGCCTTGTCATTATGGAAGGTAGTTCCTTGTTGATATTTTGTTACTCCAATGGATGGTAGACTTGTCATTATGGAAGGTAGTTCGTTGTTGAGATTTTGTTACTCCAATGGATGGTAGACTTGTCATTATGAAAGGTAGTTCATTGTTGAGATTTGGTTACTCCAATGGATGGTAGTCTTGTCATTATAGAAGGTAGTTCGTTGTTGAGATTTTGTTACTCTAATGGATGGTAGTCTTGTCATTATGGAAGGTAGTTCATTGTTGAGATTTTGTTACTTCAATGGATGGTAGACTTGTCATTATGGAAGGTAGTTCATTGTTGAGATTTTGTTACTCCAATAGATGGTAGACTTGTCATTATGGATGGTAGTTCGTTGTTGAGATTTTGTTACTACATTTGATGGTACCCTTTTCATTACCAAAAGTAGTTCGTTGTTGAGATTTTGTTACTCTAATGGATGATAGCCTTGTCATTATGGAAGGTAGTTCATTGTTGATATTTTGTTACTCCAATGGATGTAGCCTTGTCATTATGGAAGGTAGTTCCATATTGATAATATTTTACTCTAATGGATGGAATCCTTTTCATTACGGAAGGTAGTTGTTTGTTGAGATTTTGTTTCTCCAATGGACTGTAGCCTTGTCATTATGGAAGGTAGTTTGTTGTTGATATTTTGTTACTCCAATGGATGGTAGCCTTGTAATTATGGAAGGTAGTTTATTGTTGAGATTTTGTTACTCCAATGGATGGTAGCCTTGTCATTATGGAGAATAGTTCGTTGTTGAGCTTTTGGTACTCCAATGGATGGTATCCTTGTTATTATGGAAGGTAGTTCCTTGATGAGATTTTGTTACTCGAATAGATGGTAGCCTCATCATTATGCAAGGTAGTTCGTTGTTGATATTTTGTTACTTTAATGGATGGTAGCCTTGTCTTTATGAAAGGTAGTTCTTTATTGAGATTTTGTTACTATAGTGGATGTTTTCCTTGTCATTACTGAAAGTAGTTCATTGTTGAGATTTTGTTACTCTAATGGATGGTAGCCCTGTCATTATCGAAGGTAGTTCATTGTTGTTATTTTGTTACTCCAATGGATGGTAGCCTTGTCATTATGGAAGGTAGTTTGTTGTTGATATTTTTTTACTCTAATGGATCGAATCCTTGTCATTACGGAAGATAGTTTGTTTTTGAGATTTTGTTTCTCCAATGGATGGTAGGCTTGTCATTATGGAAGGTAGTTCGTTGTTGAGATTTTGTTTCTCCAATGGATGGTAGCCTTGTCATTATGGAAGAAAGTTCGTTGTTGATATTTTGTTACTCCAATGGATGGTAGACTTGTCATTATGGAAGGTAGTTTGTTGTTGAGATTTTGTTACTCCAATGGATGGTAGACTTGTCATTATGGAAGGTAGTTAAGTGTTGAGATTTTGTTACTCCAATGGATGGTAGTCTTGTCATTATTGAAGGTAGTTCATTGTTGAGATTTTGTTACTCCAATGGATGGTAGCCTTGTCATTATGGAGAATAGTTCGTTGTTGAGCTTTTGTTACTCCAATGGATGGTAGCCTTGTTATTATGGAAGGTAGATCATTGTTGAGATTTTGTTACTCCAATAGATGCTAGCCTTATCATTATGCAAGGTAGTTCGTTGTTGATATTTTGTTACTTTAATGGATGGTAGCCTTACCTTTATGAAAGGTAGTTCGTTGTTGAGATTTTGTTACTCTAATGGATGTTATCCTTGTCATTACTGAAAGTAGTTCGTTGTATAGATTTTGTTACTCCAATGGATGGTATCCTTGTTATTATGGAAGGTAGTTCCTTGATGAGATTTTGTTACTCCAATAGATGGCAGCCTCGTCATTATGCAAGGTAGTTCGTTGTTGATATTTTGTTACTTTAATGGATGGTAGCCTTGTCTTTATGAAAGGTAGTTCTTTGTTGATATTTTGTTACTATAATGGATGTTATCCTTCTCATTACTTAAATTAGTTCGTTGTATAGATTTTGTTACTCTAATGGATGGTAGCCCTGTCATTATGGAAGGTAGTTCATTGTTGTCATTTTGTTACTCCAATGGATGGTAGCCTTGTCATTATGGAAGGTAGTTTGTTGTTGATATTTTTTTACTCTAATGGATCGAATCCTTGTCATTACGGAAGATAGTTTTTTTTGAGATTTTGTTTCTCCAATGGATGGTAGGCTTGTCATTATGGAAGGTAGTTCGTTGTTGAGATTTTGTTTCTCCAATGGATGGTAGCCTTGTCATTATGGAAGAAAGTTCGTTGTTGATATTTTGTTACTCCAATGGATGGTAGACTTGTCATTATGGAAGGTAGTTCGTTGTTGAGATTTTGTTACTCCAATGGATGGTAGACATGTCATTATGGAAGGTAGTTCATTGTTGTTATTTTGTTACTCCAATGGATGGTAGCCTTGTCATTATGGAAGGTAGTTTGTTATTGATATTTTGTTACTCTAATGGATGGTAGCCTTGTAATTATGGAAGGTAGTTTATTGTTGAGATTTTGTTACTCCAATGGATGGTAGCCTTGTCATTATGGAAAATAGTTCGTTGTTGAGCTTTTGTTACTCCAATGGATGGTAGCCTTGTTATTATGGAAGGTAGTTCATTGTTGAGATTTTGTTACTCCAATAGATGCTAGCCTTATCATTATGCAAGGTAGTTCGTTGTTGATATTTTGTTACTTTAATGGATGGTAGCCTTATCTTTATGAAAGGTAGTTCGTTGTTGAGATTTTGTTACTCCAATGGATGTTATCCTTGTCATTACTGAAAGTAGTTCATTGTTTAGATTTTGTTACATTAATGGATTGTAGCCTTGTCTTTATGAAAGGTAGTTCTTTGTTGAGATTTTGTTACTATAATGGATGTTATCCTTGTCATTACTGAACGTAGTTTGTTGTTGAGATTTTGTTACTCTAATGGATGGTAGCCTTGTCATTATGGAAGGTAGTTCAATTCTGTCATTTTGTTACTCCAGTGGATGGTAGCCCTGTCATTATGGAAGGTAGTTTGTTGTTGATATTTTGTTACTCTAATGGGTGGAATCCTTGTCATTATGGAAGATAGTTTTTTGTTGAGATTTTGTTTCTCCAATGGATGGTAGCCTTATCATTATGGAAGGTAGTTCGTTGTTGAGATTTTGTTACTTAAATGGATGGTAGCCTTAACATTATGGAAGGTAGTTCATTGTTGAGATTTTGTTACTCTAATTGATGGTATCCTTGTCATCACGGAAGGTAGTTCGTTGTTGAGATTTTGTTTCTCCAATTGATGGTAGCCTTGTCATTATGGAAGGTAGTTCGCTGTTGAGATTTTGTTACTCCAATGGTTGGTAGCCTTGTCATTATGGAAGGTAGTTCATTGTTGATATTTTGTTACTCCAATGAATGGTAGACTTGTCATTATGGAAGGTCGTTCGTTGTTGATATTTTGTTACTCCAATGGATGGTAGACTTGTCATTATGGAAGGTAGTTTGTTGTTTAGATTTTGTTACTCCAATGGATGGTAGACTTGTCATTATGGAAGGTAGTTCATTGTTGATATTTTGTTACTCCAATGGATGGTAGCCTTGTCATTATAGAGGGTAGTTTGTTGTTGAGATTTTGTTACTCTAATGGATGGTATCCTTGTAATTACGGAAGGTAGTTCGTGGTTGAGATTTTGTTACTCCAATGGATGGTAGCCTTGTCATTATGGATGGTAGTTCGTTGTTTAGATTTTGTTACTACATTGAATGGTACCATTTTCATTACTGAAAGTAGTTCGTTGTTGAGATTTTGTTACCCTAATGGATAGTAGCCTTGTCATTATGGAAGGTAGTTCATTGTTGACATTTTGTTACTCAAATGGATGGTAGCCTTGTCATTATGGAAGGTAGTTCGTTATTGAGATTTTGTTACTCTAATTGATGGTATCCTTGTCATTACGGAAGGTAGTTCGTTGTTGAGATTTTGTTTCTCCAATGGATGGTAGCCTTGTCATTATGGAAGGTAGTTTGTTATTGATATTTTGTTACTCTAATGGATGGAATCCTTGTCTTTACGGAAGATAGTTTTTTTTTGAGATTTTGTTTCTCCAATGGATGGTAGGCTTGTCATTATGGAAGGTAGTTCATTGTTGAGATTTTGTTTCTCCAATGGATGGTAGCCTTGTCATTATGGAAGGTAGTTCGTTGTTGATATTTTGTTACTCCAATGGATGGTAGACTTGTCATTATGGAAGGTAGTTCGTTGTTGAGATTTTGTTACTCCAATGGATGGTAGACTTGTTATTATGGAAGGTAGTTCATTGTTGAGATTTGGTTACTCCAATGGATGGTAGTCTTGTCATTATAGAAGGTAGTTTGTTGTTGAGATTTTGTTACTCTAATGGATGGTAGCCTTGTAATTATGGAAGGTAGTTTATTGTTGAGATTTTGTTACTCCAATGGATGGTAGACATGTCATTATGGAAGGTAGTTCATTGTTGTTATTTTGTTACTCCAATGGATGGTAGCCTTGTCATTATGGAAGGTAGTTTGTTATTGATATTTTGTTACTCTAATGGATGGAATCCTTGTCTTTACGGAAGATAGTTTTTTTTTGAGATTTTGTTTCTCCAATGGATGGTAGGCTTGTCATTATGGAAGGTAGTTCATTGTTGAGATTTTGTTTCTCCAATGGATGGTAGCCTTGTCATTATGGAAGGTAGTTCGTTGTTGATATTTTGTTACTCCAATGGATGGTAGACTTGTCATTATGGAAGGTAGTTCGTTGTTGAAATTTTGTTACTCCAATGGATGGTAGACTTGTCATTATGGAAGGTAGTTCATTGTTGAGATTTGGTTACTCCAATGGATGGTAGTCTTGTCATTATAGAAGGTAGTTTGTTGTTGAGATTTTGTTACTCTAATGGATGGTAGCCTTGTAATTATGGAAGGTAGTTTATTGTTGAGATTTTGTTACTCCAATGGATGGTAGCCTTGTCATTATGGAAAATAGTTCGTTGTTGAGCTTTTGTTACTCCAATGGATGGTAGCCTTGTTATTATGGAAGGTAGTTCATTGTTGAGATTTTGTTACTCCAATAGATGCTAGCCTTATCATTATGCAAGGTAGTTCGTTGTTGATATTTTGTTACTTTAATGGATGGTAGCCTTATCTTTATGAAAGGTAGTTCGTTGTTGAGATTTTGTTACTCTAATGGATGTTATCCTTGTCATTACTGAAAGTAGTTCATTGTATAGATTTTGTTACTCCAATGGACGGTAGCCTTGTTATTATGGAAGGTAGTTCATTGTTGAGATTTTGTTACTCCAATAGATGGTAGCCTTGTCATTATGCAAGGTAGTTCGTTGTTGATATTTTGTTACTTTAATGGATGGTAGCCTTGTCTTTATGAAAGGTAGTTCATTGTTGAGATCTTGTTACTCTAATGGATGGTAGCCTTGTCAGTATGGAAGGTAGTTCATTGTTGAGATTTTATTACTTCAATGGATGGTAGACTTGTCATTATGGAAGGTAGTTCGTTTTTGAGATTTTGTCACTCCAATGGATGGTAGCCTTGTCATTATGGATGGTAGTTCGTTGTTGAGATTTTGTTACTACATTGGATGGTACCCTTTTCATTACCGAAAGTAGTTCGTTGTTGAGATTTTGTTAATCTAATGGATGGTAGCCTTGTCATTATGGAAGGTAGTTCATTGTTGACATTTTGTTACTCCAATGGATGTAGCCTTGTCATTATGGAAGGTAGTTCGATATTGATAATATTTTACTCTAATAGATGGAATCCTTTTCATTACAGAAGGTAGTTCTTTATTGAGATTTTGTTTCTCAAATGGATGGTAGCCTTGTCATTATAGAAGGTAGTTTATTGTTGAGATTTTGTTACTCCAATGAATGGTAGCCTTGTCATTACGGAGAATAGTTCATTGTTGAGCTTTTGTTACTCCAATGGACGGTAGCCTTGTTATTAGGGAAGGTAGTTCATTGTTGTTATTTTGTTACATTAATGGATTGTAGCCTTGTCTTTATGAAAGGTAGTTCTTTGTTGAGATTTTGTTACTATAATGGATGTTATCCTTGTCATTACTGAACGTAGTTTGTTGTTGAGATTTTGTTACTCTAATGGATGGTAGCCTTGTCATTATGGAAGGTAGTTCAATTCTGTCATTTTGTTACTCCAATGGATGGTAGCCCTGTCATTATGGAAGGTAGTTTGTTGTTGATATTTTGTTACTCTAATGGGTGGAATCCTTGTCATTATGGAAGATAGTTTTTTGTTGAGATTTTGTTTCTCCAATGGATGGTAGCCTTATCATTATGGAAGGTAGTTCGTTGTTGAGATTTTGTTACTTAAATGGATGGTAGCCTTAACATTATGGAAGGTAGTTCATTGTTGAGATTTTGTTACTCTAATTGATGGTATCCTTGTCATTACAGAAGGTAGTTCGTTGTTGAGATTTTGTTTCTCCAATTGATGGTAGCCTTGTCATTATGAAAGGTAGTTCGCTGTTGAGATTTTGTTACTCCAATGGTTGGTAGCCTTGTCATTATGGAAGGTAGTTCATTGTTGATATTTTGTTACTCCAATGAATGGTAGACTTGTCATTATGGAAGGTCGTTCGTTGTTGATATTTTGTTACTCCAATGGATGGTAGACTTGTCATTATGGAAGGTAGTTTGTTGTTTAGATTTTGTTACTCCAATGGATGGTAGACTTGTCATTATGGAAGGTAGTTCATTGTTGATATTTTGTTACTCCAATGGATGGTAGCCTTGTCATTATAGAGGGTAGTTCGTTGTTGAGATTTTGTTACTCTAATGGATGGTATCCTTGTAATTATGGAAGGTAGTTTATTGTTGAGATTTTGTTACTCCAATGGATGGTAGCCTTGTCATTACGGGAGGTAGTTTGTGGTTGAGATTTTGTTACTCCAATGGATGGTAGCCTTGTCATTATGGATGGTAGTTCGTTGTTGAGATTTTGTTACTACATTGAATGGTACCATTTTCATTACTGAAAGTAGTTCGTTGTTGAGATTTTGTTACCCTAATGGATAGTAGCCTTGTCATTATGGAAGGTAGTTCATTGTTGACATTTTGTTACTCAAATGGATGGTAGCCTTGTCATTATGGAAGGTAGATCGTTATTGAGATTTTGTTACTCTAATTGATGGTATCCTTGTCATTACGGAAGGTAGTTCGTTGTTGAGATTTTGTTTCTCTAATGGATGGTAGCCTTGTCATTATGGAAGGTAGTTTGTTATTGATATTTTGTTACTCTAATGGATGGAATCCTTGTCTTTACGGAAGAAAGTTTTTTTTTGAGATTTTGTTTCTCCAATGGATGGTAGGCTTGTCATTATGGAAGGTAGTTCATTGTTGAGATTTTGTTTCTCCAATGGATGGTAGCCTTGTCATTATGGAAGGTAGTTCGTTGTTGATATTTTGTTACTCCAATGGATGGTAGACTTGTCATTATGGAAGGTAGTTCGTTGTTGAGATTTTGTTACTCCAATGGATGGTAGACTTGTCATTATGGAAGGTAGTTCATTGTTGAGATTTGGTTACTCCAATGGATGGTAGTCTTGTCATTATAGAAGGTAGTTTGTTGTTGAGATTTTGTTACTCTAATGGATGGTAGCCTTGTAATTATGGAAGGTAGTTTATTGTTGAGATTTTGTTACTCCAATGGATGGTAGCCTTGTCATTATGGAAAATAGTTCGTTGTTGAGCTTTTGTTACTCCAATGGATGGTAGCCTTGTTATTATGGAAGGTAGTTCATTGTTGAGATTTTGTTACTCCAATAGATGCTAGCCTTATCATTATGCAAGGTAGTTCGTTGTTGATATTTTGTTACTTTAATGGATGGTAGCCTTATCTTTATGAAAGGTAGTTCGTTGTTGAGATTTTGTTACTCTAATGGATGTTATCCTTGTCATTACTGAAAGTAGTTCATTGTATAGATTTTGTTACTCCAATGGATGGTAGCCTTGTTATTATGGAAGGTAGTTCATTGTTGAGATTTTGTTACTCCAATAGATGGTAGCCTTGTCATTATGCAAGGTAGTTCGTTGTTGATATTTTGTTACTTTAATGGATGGTAGCCTTGTCTTTAAGAAAGGTAGTTCATTGTTGAGATCTTGTTACTCTAATGGATGGTAGCCTTGTCAGTATGGAAGGTAGTTCATTGTTGACATTTTGTTACTTCAATGGATGGTAGACTTGTCATTATGGAAGGTAGTTCGTTTTTGAGATTTTGTCACTCCAATGGATGGTAGCCTTGTCATTATGGATGGTAGTTCGTTGTTGAGATTTTGTTACTACATTGGATGGTACCCTTTTCATTACCGAAAGTAGTTCGTTGTTGAGATTATGTAATCTAATGGATGGTAGCCTTGTCATTATGGAAGGTAGTTCATTGTTGACATTTTGTTACTCCAATGGATGTAGCCTTGTCATTATGGAAGGTAGTTCGATATTGATAATATTTTACTCTAATAGATGGAATCCTTTTCATTACAGAAGGTAGTTCTTTATTGAGATTTTGTTTCTCAAATGGATGGTAGCCTTGTCATTATAGAAGGTAGTTTATTGTTGAGATTTTGTTACTCCAATGAATGGTAGCCTTGTCATTACGGAGAATAGTTCATTGTTGAGCTTTTGTTACTCCAATGGACAATAGCCTTGTTATTAGGGAAGGTAGTTCATTGTTGTTATTTTGTTACATTAATGGATTGTAGCCTTGTCTTTATGAAAGGTAGTTCTTTGTTGAGATTTTGTTACTATAATGGATGTTATCCTTGTCATTACTGAACGTAGTTTGTTGTTGAGATTTTGTTACTCTAATGGATGGTAGCCTTGTCATTATGGAAGGTAGTTCAATTCTGTCATTTTGTTACTCCAATGGATGGTAGCCCTGTCATTATGGAAGGTAGTTTGTTGTTGATATTTTGTTACTCTAATGGGTGGAATCCTTGTCATTATGGAAGATAGTTTTTTGTTGAGATTTTGTTTCTCCAATGGATGGTAGCCTTATCATTATGGAAGGTAGTTCGTTGTTGAGATTTTGTTACTTAAATCGATGGTAGCCTTAACATTATGGAAGGTAGTTCATTGTTGAGATTTTGTTACTCTAATTGATGGTATCCTTGTCATTACGGAAGGTAGTTCGTTGTTGAGATTTTGTTTCTCCAATTGATGGTAGCCTTGTCATTATGGAAGGTAGTTCGCTGTTGAGATTTTGTTACTCCAATGGTTGGTAGCCTTGTCATTATGGAAGGTAGTTCATTGTTGATATTTTGTTACTCCAATGAATGGTAGACTTGTCATTATGGAAGGTCGTTTGTTGTTGATATTTTGTTACTCCAATGCATGGTAGCCTTGTCATTATAGAGGGTAGTTCGTTGTTGAGATTTTGGTACTCTAATGGATGGTATCCTTGTAATTATGGAAGGTAGTTTATTGTTGAGATTTTGTTACTCCAATGGATGGTAGCCTTGTCATTACGGGAGGTAGTTCGTGGTTGAGATTTTGTTACTCCAATGGATGGTAGCCTTGTCATTATGGATGGTAGTTCGTTGTTGAGATTTTGTTACTACATTGAATGGTACCATTTTCATTACTGAAAGTAGTTCGTTGTTGAGATTTTGTTACCCTAATGGATAGTAGCCTTGTCATTATGGAAGGTAGTTCATTGTTGACATTTTGTTACTCAAATGGATGGTAGCCTTGTCATTATGGAAGGTAGTTCGTTATTGAGATTTTGTTACTCTAATTGATGGTATCCTTGTCATTACGGAAGGTAGTTCGTTGTTGAGATTTTGTTTCTCCAATGGATGGTAGCCTTGTCATTATGGAAGGTAGTTCGTTGTTTAGATTTTGTTACTCCAATGGATGGTAGACTTGTCATTATGAAAGGTAGTTCGTTGTTGAGATTTTGTTATTCCAATGGATGGTAGACTTGTCATTATGGAAGGTAGTTCATTGTTGAGATTTTGTTACTCTAATTGATGGTATCCTTGTCATTACGGAAGGTAGTTTGTTATTGAGATTTTGTTTCTCCAATTGATGGTAGCCTTGTCATTATGGAAGGTAGTTCGCTGTTGAGATTTTGTTACTCCAATGGTTGGTAGCCTTGTCATTATGGAAGGTAGTTCATTGTTGATATTTTGTTACTCCAATGAATGGTAGACTTGTCATTATGGAAGGTAGTTCGTTGTTTAGATTTTGTTACTCCAATGGATGGTAGACTTGTCATTATGGAAGGTAGTTCATTGTTGATAATTTGTTACTCCAATGGATGGTAGCCTTGTCATTATAGAGGGTAGTTCGTTGTTGAGATTTTGTTACTCTAATGGATGGTATCCTTGTAATTATGGAAGGTAGTTTATTGTTGAGATTTTGTTACTCCAATGGATGGTAGCCTTGTCATTACGGGAGGTAGTTCGTGGTTGAGATTTTGTTACTCCAATGGATGGTAGCCTTGTCATTATGGATGGTAGTTCGTTGTTGAGATTTTATTACTACATTGAATGGTACCATTTTCATTACTGAAAGTAGTTCGTTGTTGAGATTTTGTTACCCTAATGGATAGTAGCCTTGTCATTATGGAAGGTAGTTCGTTATTAAGATTTTGTTACTCTAATTGATGGTATCCGTGTCATTACGGAAGGTAGTTCGTTGTTGAGATTTTGTTTCTCCAATGGATGGTAGCCTTGTCATTATGGAAGGTAGTTCGTTGTTTAGATTTCGTTACTCCAATGGATGGTAGACTTGTCATTATGGAAGGTAGTTCGTTGTTGAGATTTTGTTACTCCAATGGATGGTAGACTTGTCATTATGGAAGGTAGTTCATTATTGATATTTTGTCACTCTAATGGATGGTAACCTTGTGATTATAGAGGGTAGTTAGTTGTTGAGATTTTGTTACTCTAATTGATGGTATCCTTGTCATTACGGAAGGTAGTTCGTTGTTGAGATTTTGTTTCTCCAATGGATGGTAGCCTTGTCATTATGGAAGGTAGTTCGATATTGATAATATTTTACTCTAATAGATGGAATCCTTTTCATTACAGAAGGTAGTTCTTTATTGAGATTTTGTTTCTCAAATGGATGGTAGCCTTGTCATTATAGAAGGTAGTTTATTGTTGAGATTTTGTTACTCCAATGAATGGTAGCCTTGTCATTACGGAGAATAGTTCATTGTTGAGCTTTTGTTACTCCAATGGACAATAGCCTTGTTATTAGGGAAGGTAGTTCATTGTTGTTATTTTGTTACATTAATGGATTGTAGCCTTGTCTTTATGAAAGGTAGTTCTTTGTTGAGATTTTGTTACTATAATGGATGTTATCCTTGTCATTACTGAACGTAGTTTGTTGTTGAGATTTTGTTACTCTAATGGATGGTAGCCTTGTCATTATGGAAGGTAGTTCAATTCTGTCATTTTGTTACTCCAATGGATGGTAGCCCTGTCATTATGGAAGGTAGTTTGTTGTTGATATTTTGTTACTCTAATGGGTGGAATCCTTGTCATTATGGAAGATAGTTTTTTGTTGAGATTTTGTTTCTCCAATGGATGGTAGCCTTATCATTATGGAAGGTAGTTCGTTGTTGAGATTTTGTTACTTAAATCGATGGTAGCCTTAACATTATGGAAGGTAGTTCATTGTTGAGATTTTGTTACTCTAATTGATGGTATCCTTGTCATTACGGAAGGTAGTTCGTTGTTGAGATTTTGTTTCTCCAATTGATGGTAGCCTTGTCATTATGGAAGGTAGTTCGCTGTTGAGATTTTGTTACTCCAATGGTTGGTAGCCTTGTCATTATGGAAGGTAGTTCATTGTTGATATTTTGTTACTCCAATGAATGGTAGACTTGTCATTATGGAAGGTCGTTCGTTGTTGATATTTTGTTACTCCAATGGATGGTAGCCTTGTCATTATAGAGGGTAGTTCGTTGTTGAGATTTTGTAACTCTAATGGATGGAATCCTTGTCTTTACGGAAGATAGTTTTTTTTTGAGATTTTGTTTCTCCAATGGATGGTAGGCTTGTCATTATGGAAGGTAGTTCATTGTTGAGATTTTGTTTCTCCAATGGATGGTAGCCTTGTCATTATGGAAGGTAGTTCGTTGTTGATATTTTGTTACTCCAATGGATGGTAGACTTGTCATTATGGAAGGTAGTTCGTTGTTGAGATTTTGTTACTCCAATGGATGGTAGACTTGTCATTATGGAAGGTAGTTCATTGTTGAGATTTGGTTACTCCAATGGATGGTAGTCTTGTCATTATAGAAGGTAGTTTGTTGTTGAGATTTTGTTACTCTAATGGATGGTAGCCTTGTAATTATGGAAGGTAGTTTATTGTTGAGATTTTGTTACTCCAATGGATGGTAGCCTTGTCATTATGGAAAATAGTTCGTTGTTGAGCTTTTGTTACTCCAATGGATGGTAGCCTTGTTATTATGGAAGGTAGTTCATTGTTGAGATTTTGTTACTCCAATAGATGCTAGCCTTATCATTATGCAAGGTAGTTCGTTGTTGATATTTTGTTACTTTAATGGATGGTAACCTTATCTTTATGAAAGGTAGTTCGTTGTTGAGATTTTGTTACTCTAATGGATGTTATCCTTGTCATTACTGAAAGTAGTTCATTGTATAGATTTTGTTACTCCAATGGATGGTAGCCTTGTTATTATGGAAGGTAGTTCATTGTTGAGATTTTGTTACTCCAATAGATGGTAGCCTTGTCATTATGCAAGGTAGTTCGTTGTTGATATTTTGTTACTTTAATGGATGGTAGCCTTGTCTTTATGAAAGGTAGTTCATTGTTGAGATCTTGTTACTCTAATGGATGGTAGCCTTGTCAGTATGGAAGGTAGTTCATTGTTGAGATTTTGTTACTTCAATGGATGGTAGACTTGTCATTATGGAAGGTAGTTCGTTTTTGAGATTTTGTCACTCCAATGGATGGTAGCCTTGTCATTATGGATGGTAGTTCGTTGTTGAGATTTTGTTACTACATTGGATGGTACCCTTTTCATTACCGAAAGTAGTTCGTTGTTGAGATTTTGTTAATCTAATGGATGGTAGCCTTGTCATTATGGAAGGTAGTTCATTGTTGACATTTTGTTACTCCAATGGATGTAGCCTTGTCATTATGGAAGGTAGTTCGATATTGATAATATTTTACTCTAATAGATGGAATCCTTTTCATTACAGAAGGTAGTTCTTTATTGAGATTTTGTTTCTCAAATGGATGGTAGCCTTGTCATTATAGAAGGTAGTTTATTGTTGAGATTTTGTTACTCCAATGAATGGTAGCCTTGTCACTACGGATAATAGTTCATTGTTGAGCTTTTGTTACTCCAATGGACGGTAGCCTTGTTATTAGGGAAGGTAGTTCATTGTTGTTATTTTGTTACATTAATGGATTGTAGCCTTGTCTTTATGAAAGGTAGTTCTTTGTTGAGATTTTGTTACTATAATGGATGTTATCCTTGTCATTACTGAACGTAGTTTGTTGTTGAGATTTTGTTACTCTAATGGATGGTAGCCTTGTCATTATGGAAGGTAGTTCAATTCTGTCATTTTGTTACTCCAATGGATGGTAGCCCTGTCATTATGGAAGGTAGTTTGTTGTTGATATTTTGTTACTCTAATGGGTGGAATCCTTGTCATTATGGAAGATAGTTTTTTGTTGAGATTTTGTTTCTCCAATGGATGGTAGCCTTATCATTATGGAAGGTAGTTCGTTATTGAGATTTTGTTACTTAAATGGATGGTAGCCTTAACATTATGGAAGGTAGTTCATTGTTGAGATTTTGTTACTCTAATTGATGGTATCCTTGTCATTAAGGAAGGTAGTTCGTTGTTGAGATTTTGTTTCTCCAATTGATGGTAGCCTTGTCATTATGAAAGGTAGTTCGCTGTTGAGATTTTGTTACTCCAATGGTTGGTAGCCTTGTCATTATGGAAGGTAGTTCATTGTTGATATTTTGTTACTCCAATGAATGGTAGACTTGTCATTATGGAAGGTCGTTCGTTGTTTATATTTTGTTACTCCAATGGATGGTAGACTTGTCATTATGGAAGGTAGTTTGTTGTTTAGATTTTGTTACTCCAATGGATGGTAGACTTGTCATTATGGAAGGTAGTTCATTGTTGATATTTTGTTACTCCAATGGATGGTAGCCTTGTCATTATAGAGGGTAGTTCGTTGTTGAGATTTTGTTACTCTAATGGATGGTATCCTTGTAATTATGGAAGGTAGTTTATTGTTGAGATTTTGTTACTCCAATGGATGGTAGCCTTGTCATTACGGGAGGTAGTTTGTGGTTGAGATTTTGTTACTCCAATGGATGGTAGCCTTGTCATTATGGATGGTAGTTCGTTGTTGAGATTTTGTTACTACATTGAATGGTACCATTTTCATTACTGAAAGTAGTTCGTTGTTGAGATTTTGTTACCCTAATGGATAGTAGCCTTGTCATTATGGAAGGTAGTTCATTGTTGACATTTTGTTACTCAAATGGATGGTAGCCTTGTCATTATGGAAGGTAGATCGTTATTGAGATTTTGTTACTCTAATTGATGGTATCCTTGTCATTACGGAAGGTAGTTCGTTGTTGAGATTTTGTTTCTCTAATGGATGGTAGCCTTGTCATTATGGAAGGTAGTTTGTTATTGATATTTTGTTACTCTAATGGATGGAATCCTTGTCTTTACGGAAGAAAGTTTTTTTTTGAGATTTTGTTTCTCCAATGGATGGTAGGCTTGTCATTATGGAAGGTAGTTCATTGTTGAGATTTTGTTTCTCCAATGGATGGTAGCCTTGTCATTATGGAAGGTAGTTCGTTGTTGATATTTTGTTACTCCAATGGATGGTAGACTTGTCATTATGGAAGGTAGTTCGTTGTTGAGATTTTGTTACTCCAATGGATGGTAGACTTGTCATTATGGAAGGTAGTTCATTGTTGAGATTTGGTTACTCCAATGGATGGTAGTCTTGTCATTATAGAAGGTAGTTTGTTGTTGAGATTTTGTTACTCTAATGGATGGTAGCCTTGTAATTATGGAAGGTAGTTTATTGTTGAGATTTTGTTACTCCAATGGATGGTAGCCTTGTCATTATGGAAAATAGTTCGTTGTTGAGCTTTTGTTACTCCAATGGATGGTAGCCTTGTTATTATGGAAGGTAGTTCATTGTTGAGATTTTGTTACTCCAATAGATGCTAGCCTTATCATTATGCAAGGTAGTTCGTTGTTGATATTTTGTTACTTTAATGGATGGTAGCCTTATCTTTATGAAAGGTAGTTCGTTGTTGAGATTTTGTTACTCTAATGGATGTTATCCTTGTCATTACTGAAAGTAGTTCATTGTATAGATTTTGTTACTCCAATGGATGGTAGCCTTGTTATTATGGAAGGTAGTTCATTGTTGAGATTTTGTTACTCCAATAGATGGTAGCCTTGTCATTATGCAAGGTAGTTCGTTGTTGATATTTTGTTACTTTAATGGATGGTAGCCTTGTCTTTAAGAAAGGTAGTTCATTGTTGAGATCTTGTTACTCTAATGGATGGTAGCCTTGTCAGTATGGAAGGTAGTTCATTGTTGACATTTTGTTACTTCAATGGATGGTAGACTTGTCATTATGGAAGGTAGTTCGTTTTTGAGATTTTGTCACTCCAATGGATGGTAGCCTTGTCATTATGGATGGTAGTTCGTTGTTGAGATTTTGTTACTACATTGGATGGTACCCTTTTCATTACCGAAAGTAGTTCGTTGTTGAGATTATGTAATCTAATGGATGGTAGCCTTGTCATTATGGAAGGTAGTTCATTGTTGACATTTTGTTACTCCAATGGATGTAGCCTTGTCATTATGGAAGGTAGTTCGATATTGATAATATTTTACTCTAATAGATGGAATCCTTTTCATTACAGAAGGTAGTTCTTTATTGAGATTTTGTTTCTCAAATGGATGGTAGCCTTGTCATTATAGAAGGTAGTTTATTGTTGAGATTTTGTTACTCCAATGAATGGTAGCCTTGTCATTACGGAGAATAGTTCATTGTTGAGCTTTTGTTACTCCAATGGACAATAGCCTTGTTATTAGGGAAGGTAGTTCATTGTTGTTATTTTGTTACATTAATGGATTGTAGCCTTGTCTTTATGAAAGGTAGTTCTTTGTTGAGATTTTGTTACTATAATGGATGTTATCCTTGTCATTACTGAACGTAGTTTGTTGTTGAGATTTTGTTACTCTAATGGATGGTAGCCTTGTCATTATGGAAGGTAGTTCAATTCTGTCATTTTGTTACTCCAATGGATGGTAGCCCTGTCATTATGGAAGGTAGTTTGTTGTTGATATTTTGTTACTCTAATGGGTGGAATCCTTGTCATTATGGAAGATAGTTTTTTGTTGAGATTTTGTTTCTCCAATGGATGGTAGCCTTATCATTATGGAAGGTAGTTCGTTGTTGAGATTTTGTTACTTAAATCGATGGTAGCCTTAACATTATGGAAGGTAGTTCATTGTTGAGATTTTGTTACTCTAATTGATGGTATCCTTGTCATTACGGAAGGTAGTTCGTTGTTGAGATTTTGTTTCTCCAATTGATGGTAGCCTTGTCATTATGGAAGGTAGTTCGCTGTTGAGATTTTGTTACTCCAATGGTTGGTAGCCTTGTCATTATGGAAGGTAGTTCATTGTTGATATTTTGTTACTCCAATGAATGGTAGACTTGTCATTATGGAAGGTCGTTTGTTGTTGATATTTTGTTACTCCAATGCATGGTAGCCTTGTCATTATAGAGGGTAGTTCGTTGTTGAGATTTTGGTACTCTAATGGATGGTATCCTTGTAATTATGGAAGGTAGTTTATTGTTGAGATTTTGTTACTCCAATGGATGGTAGCCTTGTCATTACGGGAGGTAGTTCGTGGTTGAGATTTTGTTACTCCAATGGATGGTAGCCTTGTCATTATGGATGGTAGTTCGTTGTTGAGATTTTGTTACTACATTGAATGGTACCATTTTCATTACTGAAAGTAGTTCGTTGTTGAGATTTTGTTACCCTAATGGATAGTAGCCTTGTCATTATGGAAGGTAGTTCATTGTTGACATTTTGTTACTCAAATGGATGGTAGCCTTGTCATTATGGAAGGTAGTTCGTTATTGAGATTTTGTTACTCTAATTGATGGTATCCTTGTCATTACGGAAGGTAGTTCGTTGTTGAGATTTTGTTTCTCCAATGGATGGTAG
Source organism: Vicia faba (assembly GCA_948472305.1). NCBI lineage: Eukaryota > Viridiplantae > Streptophyta > Magnoliopsida > Fabales > Fabaceae > Vicia > Vicia faba. Next base: position 563,361,202 of record OX451739.1, read on the forward strand.
CCTTGTCATTATGGAAGGTAGTTCGTTGTTTAGATTTTGTTACTCCAATGGATGGTAGACTTGTCATTATGAAAGGTAGTTCGTTGTTGAGATTTTGTTATTCCAATGGATGGTAGACTTGTCATTATGGAAGGTAGTTCATTGTTGAGATTTTGTTACTCTAATTGATGGTATCCTTGTCATTACGGAAGGTAGTTTGTTATTGAGATTTTGTTTCTCCAATTGATGGTAGCCTTGTCATTATGGAAGGTAGTTCGCTGTTGAGATTTTGTTACTCCAATGGTTGGTAGCCTTGTCATTATGGAAGGTAGTTCATTGTTGATATTTTGTTACTCCAATGAATGGTAGACTTGTCATTATGGAAGGTAGTTCGTTGTTTAGATTTTGTTACTCCAATGGATGGTAGACTTGTCATTATGGAAGGTAGTTCATTGTTGATAATTTGTTACTCCAATGGATGGTAGCCTTGTCATTATAGAGGGTAGTTCGTTGTTGAGATTTTGTTACTCTAATGGATGGTATCCTTGTAATTATGGAAGGTAGTTTATTGTTGAGATTTTGTTACTCCAATGGATGGTAGCCTTGTCATTACGGGAGGTAGTTCGTGGTTGAGATTTTGTTACTCCAATGGATGGTAGCCTTGTCATTATGGATGGTAGTTCGTTGTTGAGATTTTATTACTACATTGAATGGTACCATTTTCATTACTGAAAGTAGTTCGTTGTTGAGATTTTGTTACCCTAATGGATAGTAGCCTTGTCATTATGGAAGGTAGTTCGTTATTAAGATTTTGTTACTCTAATTGATGGTATCCGTGTCATTACGGAAGGTAGTTCGTTGTTGAGATTTTGTTTCTCCAATGGATGGTAGCCTTGTCATTATGGAAGGTAGTTCGTTGTTTAGATTTCGTTACTCCAATGGATGGTAGACTTGTCATTATGGAAGGTAGTTCGTTGTTGAGATTTTGTTACTCCAATGGATGGTAGACTTGTCATTATGGAAGGTAGTTCATTATTGATATTTTGTCACTCTAATGGATGGTAACCTTGTGATTATAGAGGGTAGTTAGTTGTTGAGATTTTGTTACTCTAATTGATGGTATCCTTGTCATTACGGAAGGTAGTTCGTTGTTGAGATTTTGTTTCTCCAATGGATGGTAGCCTTGTCATTATGGAAGGTAGTTCGATATTGATAATATTTTACTCTAATAGATGGAATCCTTTTCATTACAGAAGGTAGTTCTTTATTGAGATTTTGTTTCTCAAATGGATGGTAGCCTTGTCATTATAGAAGGTAGTTTATTGTTGAGATTTTGTTACTCCAATGAATGGTAGCCTTGTCATTACGGAGAATAGTTCATTGTTGAGCTTTTGTTACTCCAATGGACAATAGCCTTGTTATTAGGGAAGGTAGTTCATTGTTGTTATTTTGTTACATTAATGGATTGTAGCCTTGTCTTTATGAAAGGTAGTTCTTTGTTGAGATTTTGTTACTATAATGGATGTTATCCTTGTCATTACTGAACGTAGTTTGTTGTTGAGATTTTGTTACTCTAATGGATGGTAGCCTTGTCATTATGGAAGGTAGTTCAATTCTGTCATTTTGTTACTCCAATGGATGGTAGCCCTGTCATTATGGAAGGTAGTTTGTTGTTGATATTTTGTTACTCTAATGGGTGGAATCCTTGTCATTATGGAAGATAGTTTTTTGTTGAGATTTTGTTTCTCCAATGGATGGTAGCCTTATCATTATGGAAGGTAGTTCGTTGTTGAGATTTTGTTACTTAAATCGATGGTAGCCTTAACATTATGGAAGGTAGTTCATTGTTGAGATTTTGTTACTCTAATTGATGGTATCCTTGTCATTACGGAAGGTAGTTCGTTGTTGAGATTTTGTTTCTCCAATTGATGGTAGCCTTGTCATTATGGAAGGTAGTTCGCTGTTGAGATTTTGTTACTCCAATGGTTGGTAGCCTTGTCATTATGGAAGGTAGTTCATTGTTGATATTTTGTTACTCCAATGAATGGTAGACTTGTCATTATGGAAGGTCGTTCGTTGTTGATATTTTGTTACTCCAATGGATGGTAGCCTTGTCATTATAGAGGGTAGTTCGTTGTTGAGATTTTGTAACTCTAATGGATGGTATCCTTGTAATTATGGAAGGTAGTTTATTGTTGAGATTTTGTTACTCCAATGGATGGTAGCCTTGTCATTACGGGAGGTAGTTCGTGGTTGAGATTTTGTTACTCCAATGGATGGTAGCCTTGTCATTATGGATGGTAGTTCGTTGTTGAGATTTTGTTACTACATTGAATGGTACCATTTTCATTACTGAAAGTAGTTCGTTGTTGAGATTTTGTTACCCTAATGGATAGTAGCCTAGTCATTATGGAAGGTAGTTCATTGTTGACATTTTGTTACTCAAATGGATGGTAGCCTTGTCATTATGGAAGGTAGTTCGTTATTGAGATTTTGTTACTCTAATTGATGGTATCCTTGTCATTACGGAAGGTAGTTCGTTGTTGAGATTTTGTTTCTCCAATGGATGGTAGCCTTGTCATTATGGAAGGTAGTTCGTTGTTTAGATTTTGTTACTCCAATGGATGGTAGACTTGTCATTATGAAAGGTAGTTCGTTGTTGAGATTTTGTTATTCCAATGGATGGTAGACTTGTCATTATGGAAGGTAGTTCATTGTTGAGATTTTGTTACTCTAATTGATGGTATCCTTGTCATTACGGAAGGTAGTTTGTTATTGAGATTTTGTTTCTCCAATTGATGGTAGCCTTGTCATTATGGAAGGTAGTTCGCTGTTGAGATTTTGTTACTCCAATGGTTGGTAGCCTTGTCATTATGGAAGGTAGTTCATTGTTGATATTTTGTTACTCCAATGAATGGTAGACTTGTCATTATGGAAGGTAGTTCGTTGTTTAGATTTTGTTACTCCAATGGATGGTAGACTTGTCATTATGGAAGGTAGTTCATTGTTGATAATTTGTTACTCCAATGGATGGTAGCCTTGTCATTATAGAGGGTAGTTCGTTGTTGAGATTTTGTTACTCTAATGGATGGTATCCTTGTAATTATGGAAGGTAGTTTATTGTTGAGATTTTGTTACTCCAATGGATGGTAGCCTTGTCATTACGGGAGGTAGTTCGTGGTTGAGATTTTGTTACTCCAATGGATGGTAGCCTTGTCATTATAAATGGTAGTTCGTTGTTGAGATTTTATTACTACATTGAATGGTACCATTTTCATTACTGAAAGTAGTTCGTTGTTGAGATTTTGTTACCCTAATGGATAGTAGCCTTGTCATTATGGAAGGTAGTTCGTTATTAAGATTTTGTTACTCTAATTGATGGTATCCGTGTCATTACGGAAGGTAATTCGTTGTTGAGATTTTGTTTCTCCAATGGATGGTAGCCTTGTCATTATGGAAGGTAGTTCGTTGTTTAGATTTCGTTACTCCAATGGATGGTAGACTTGTCATTATGGAAGGTAGTTCGTTGTTGAGATTTTGTTACTCCAATGGATGGTAGACTTGTCATTATGGAAGGTAGTTCATTATTGATATTTTGTCACTCTAATGGATGGTAACCTTGTGATTATAGAGGGTAGTTAGTTGTTGAGATTTTATTACTCTAATGGATGGTATCCTTGTAATTATGGAAGGTAGTTCGCTGTTGAGATTTTGTTACTCCAATGGTTGGTAGCCTTGTCATTATGGAAGGTAGTTCATTGTTGATATTTTGTTACTCCAATGAATGGTAGACTTGTCATTATGGAAGGTCGTTCGTTGTTGATATTTTGTTACTCCAATGGATGGTAGACTTGTCATTATGGAAGGTAGTTTGTTGTTTATATTTTTTTACTCCAATGGATGGTAGACTTGTCATTATGGAAGGTAGTTCATTGTTGATATTTTGTTACTCCAATGGATGGTAGCCTTGTCATTATAGAGGGTAGTTTGTTGTTGAGATTTTGTTACTCTAATGGATGGTATCCTTGTAATTATGGAAGGTAGTTTATTGTTGAGATTTTGTTACTCCAATGGATGGTAGCCTTGTCATTACGGGAGGTAGTTCATGGTTGAGATTTTGTTACTCCAATGGATGGTAGCCTTGTCATTATGGATGGTAGTTCGTTGTTGAGATTTTGTTACTACATTGAATGGTACCATTTTCATTACTGAAAGTAGTTCGTTGTTGAGATTTTGTTACCCTAATGGATAGTAGCCTTGTCATTATGGAAGGTAGTTCATTGTTGACATTTTGTTACTCAAATGGATGGTAGCCTTGTCATTATGGAAGGTAGTTCGTTATTGAGATTTTGTTACTCTAATTGATGGTATCCTTGTCATTACGGAAGGTAGTTCGTTGTTGAGATTTTGTTTCTCCAATGGATGGTAGCCTTGTCATTATGGAAGGTAGTTCGATATTGATAATATTTTACTCTAATAGATGGAATCCTTTTCATTACAGAAGGTAGTTCTTTATTGAGATTTTGTTTCTCAAATGGATGGTAGCCTTGTCATTATAGAAGGTAGTTTATTGTTGAGATTTTGTTACTCCAATGAATGGTAGCCTTGTCATTACGGAGAATAGTTCATTGTTGAGCTTTTGTTACTCCAATGGACAATAGCCTTGTTATTAGGGAAGGTAGTTCATTGTTGTTATTTTGTTACATTAATGGATTGTAGCCTTGTCTTTATGAAAGGTAGTTCTTTGTTGAGATTTTGTTACTATAATGGATGTTATCCTTGTCATTACTGAACGTAGTTTGTTGTTGAGATTTTGTTACTCTAATGGATGGTAGCCTTGTCATTATGGAAGGTAGTTCAATTCTGTCATTTTGTTACTCCAATGGATGGTAGCCCTGTCATTATGGAAGGTAGTTTGTTGTTGATATTTTGTTACTCTAATGGGTGGAATCCTTGTCATTATGGAAGATAGTTTTTTGTTGAGATTTTGTTTCTCCAATGGATGGTAGCCTTATCATTATGGAAGGTAGTTCGTTGTTGAGATTTTGTTACTTAAATCGATGGTAGCCTTAACATTATGGAAGGTAGTTCATTGTTGAGATTTTGTTACTCTAATTGATGGTATCCTTGTCATTACGGAAGGTAGTTCGTTGTTGAGATTTTGTTTCTCCAATTGATGGTAGCCTTGTCATTATGGAAGGTAGTTCGCTGTTGAGATTTTGTTACTCCAATGGTTGGTAGCCTTGTCATTATGGAAGGTAGTTCATTGTTGATATTTTGTTACTCCAATGAATGGTAGACTTGTCATTATGGAAGGTCGTTCGTTGTTGATATTTTGTTACTCCAATGGATGGTAGCCTTGTCATTATAGAGGGTAGTTCGTTGTTGAGATTTTGTAACTCTAATGGATGGTATCCTTGTAATTATGGAAGGTAGTTTATTGTTGAGATTTTGTTACTCCAATGGATGGTAGCCTTGTCATTACGGGAGGTAGTTCGTGGTTGAGATTTTGTTACTCCAATGGATGGTAGCCTTGTCATTATGGATGGTAGTTCGTTGTTGAGATTTTGTTACTACATTGAATGGTACCATTTTCATTACTGAAAGTAAATCGTTGTTGAGATTTTGTTACCCTAATGGATAGTAGCCTTGTCATTATGGAAGGTAGTTCATTGTTGACATTTTGTTACTCAAATGGATGGTAGCCTTGTCATTATGGAAGGTAGTTCGTTATTGAGATTTTGTTACTCTAATTGATGGTATCCTTGTCATTACGGAAGGTAGTTCGTTGTTGAGATTTTGTTTCTCCAATGGATGGTAGCCTTGTCATTATGGAAGGTAGTTCGTTGTTTAGATTTTGTTACTCCAATGGATGGTAGACTTGTCATTATGAAAGGTAGTTCGTTGTTGAGATTTTGTTATTCCAATGGATGGTAGACTTGTCATTATGGAAGGTAGTTCATTGTTGAGATTTTGTTACTCTAATTGATGGTATCCTTGTCATTACGGAAGGTAGTTTGTTATTGAGATTTTGTTTCTCCAATTGATGGTAGCCTTGTCATTATGGAAGGTAGTTCGCTGTTGAGATTTTGTTACTCCAATGGTTGGTAGCCTTGTCATTATGGAAGGTAGTTCATTGTTGATATTTTGTTACTCCAATGAATGGTAGACTTGTCATTATGGAAGGTAGTTCGTTGTTTAGATTTTGTTACTCCAATGGATGGTAGACTTGTCATTATGGAAGGTAGTTCATTGTTGATAATTTGTTACTCCAATGGATGGTAGCCTTGTCATTATAGAGGGTAGTTCGTTGTTGAGATTTTGTTACTCTAATGGATGGTATCCTTGTAATTATGGAAGGTAGTTTATTGTTGAGATTTTGTTACTCCAATGGATGGTAGCCTTGTCATTACGGGAGGTAGTTCGTGGTTGAGATTTTGTTACTCCAATGGATGGTAGCCTTGTCATTATGGATGGTAGTTCGTTGTTGAGATTTTATTACTACATTGAATGGTACCATTTTCATTACTGAAAGTAGTTCGTTGTTGAGATTTTGTTACCCTAATGGATAGTAGCCTTGTCATTATGGAAGGTAGTTCGTTATTAAGATTTTGTTACTCTAATTGATGGTATCCGTGTCATTACGGAAGGTAGTTCGTTGTTGAGATTTTGTTTCTCCAATGGATGGTAGCCTTGTCATTATGGAAGGTAGTTCGTTGTTTAGATTTCGTTACTCCAATGGATGGTAGACTTGTCATTATGGAAGGTAGTTCGTTGTTGAGATTTTGTTACTCCAATGGATGGTAGACTTGTCATTATGGAAGGTAGTTCATTATTGATATTTTGTCACTCTAATGGATGGTAACCTTGTGATTATAGAGGGTAGTTAGTTGTTGAGATTTTGTTACTCTAATGGATGGTATCCTTGTAACTATGGAAGGTAGTTCGCTGTTGAGATTTTGTTACTCCAATGGTTGGTAGCCTTGTCATTATGGAAGGTAGTTCATTGTTGATATTTTGTTACTCCAATGAATGGTAGACTTGTCATTATGGAAGGTTGTTCGTTGTTGATATTTTGTTACTCCAATGGATGGTAGACTTGTCATTATGGAAGGTAGTTTGTTGTTTAGATTTTGTTACTCCAATGGATGGTAGACTTGTCATTATGGAAGGTAGTTCATTGTTGTTATTTTGTTACTCCAATGGATGGTAGCCTTGTCATTATAGAGGGTAGTTCGTTGTTGAGATTTTGTTACTCTAATGGATGGTATCCTTGTAATTATGGAAGGTAGTTTATTGTTGAGATTTTGTTACTCCAATGGATGGTAGCCTTGTCATTACGGGAGGTAGTTCATGGTTGAGATTTTGTTACTCCAATGGATGGTAGCCTTGTCATTATGGATGGTAGTTCGTTGTTGAGATTTTGTTACTACATTGAATGGTACCATTTTCATTACTGAAAGTAGTTCGTTGTTGAGATTTTGTTACCCTAATGGATAGTAGCCTTGTCATTATGGAAGGTAGTTCATTGTTGACATTTTGTTACTCAAATGGATGGTAGCCTTGTCATTATGGAAGGTAGTTCGTTATTGAGATTTTGTTACTCTAATTGATGGTATCCTTGTCATTACGGAAGGTAGTTCGTTGTTGAGATTTTGTTTCTCCAATGGATGGTAGCCTTGTCATTATGGAAGGTAGTTCGTTGTTTAGATTTTGTTACTCCAATGGATGGTAGACTTGTCATTATGAAAGGTAGTTCGTTGTTGAGATTTTGTTACTCCAATGGATGGTAGACTTGTCATTATGGAAGGTAGTTCATTGTTGAGATTTTGTTACTCTAATTGATGGTATCCTTGTCATTACGGAAGGTAGTTTGTTATTGAGATTTTGTTTCGCCAATTGATGGTAGCCTTGTCATTATGGAAGGTAGTTCGCTGTTGAGATTTTATTACTCCAATGGTTGGTAGCCTTGTCATTATGGAAGGTAGTTCATTGTTGATATTTTGTTACTCCAATGAATGGTAGACTTGTCATTATGGAAGGTAGTTCGTTGTTTAGATTTTGTTACTCCAATGGATGGTAGACTTGTCATTATGGAAGGTAGTTCATTGTTGATAATTTGTTACTCCAATGGATGGTAGCCTTGTCATTATAGAGGGTAGTTCGTTGTTGAGATTTTGTTACTCTAATGGATGGTATCCTTGTAATTATGGAAGGTAGTTTATTGTTGAGATTTTGTTACTCCAATGGATGGTAGCCTTGTCATTACGGGAGGTAGTTCGTGGTTGAGATTTTGTTACTCCAATGGATGGTAGCCTTGTCATTATGGATGGTAGTTCGTTGTTGAGATTTTATTACTACATTGAATGGTACCATTTTCATTACTGAAAGTAGTTCGTTGTTGAGATTTTGTTACCCTAATGGATAGTAGCCTTGTCATTATGGAAGGTAGTTCGTTATTAAGATTTTGTTACTCTAATTGATGGTATCCTTGTCATTACGGAAGGTAGTTCGTTGTTGAGATTTTGTTTCTCCAATGGATGGTAGCCTTGTCATTATGGAAGGTAGTTTGTTGTTTAGATTTCGTTACTCCAATGGATGGTAGACTTGTCATTATGGAAGGTAGTTCGTTGTTGAGATTTTGTTACTCCAATGGATGGTAGACTTGTCATTATGGAAGGTAGTTCATTATTGATATTTTGTCACTCTAATGGATGGTAACCTTGTGATTATAGAGGGTAGTTAGTTGTTGAGATTTTGTTACTCTAATGGATGGTATCCTTGTAATTATGGAAGGTAGTTTATTGTTGAGATTTTGTTACTCCAATGGATGGTAGCCTTGTCATTATGGAGAAGAGTTTGTTGTTGAGCTTTTGTTACTACAATGGATGTTAGCCATGTTATTATGGAAGGTAGTTCACTGTTAAGATTTATTTACTCTAATAGATTGTAGCCTTGTCATTATGCAAGATAGTTCGTTGTTGATAATTTTTTACTTTAATGGATGGTAGCCTTGACTTTATGAAAGGTAGTTCGTTTTTGAGATTTTGTTACTCTAATGGATGTTATCCTTGTCATTACTATAAGTAGTTCGTTGTATAGATTTTGTTTCTCTAATGGATGGTAGCCTTGTCATTATGGAAGGTAGTTCATTGTTGTCATTTTGTTACTCAAATGGATGGTAGCCTTGTCTTTACGGAAGGTAGTTCGTGGCTGAGATTTTGTTACTCCAATGGATGGTAGCCTTGTCATTATGGATGGTAGTTCGTTGTTGAGATTTTGTTACTACATTGAATGGTACCATTTTCATTACCGAAAGTAGTTCGTTGTTGAGATTTTGTTACTCTAATGGATAGTAGCCTTTTCATTATGGAAGGTAGTTCATTGTTGACATTTTGTTACTCAAATGGATGGTAGCCTTGTCATTATGGAAGGTAGTTTGTTGTTGAGATTTCGTTACTCTAATTGATGGTATCCTTGTCATTACGGAAGGTAGTTCGTTGTTGAGATTTTGTTTCTCCAATGGATGGTAGCCTTGTCATTATGGAAGGTTGTTCGTTGTTGAGATTTTGTTACTCCAATGGATGGTAGACTTATAATTATGGAAGGTAGTTTGTTTTTGAGATTTTGTTACTCCAATGGATGGTAGACATGTCATTATGGGAGGTAGTTCATTGTTGATATTTTGTTATTCCAATGGATGGTAGCCTTGTCATTATAGAGGGTAGTTCGTTGTTGAGATTTTGTTACTCTTATGGATGGTATCCTTGTAATTATGGAAGGTAGTTTATTGTTGAGATTTTGTTACTCTAATGGATGGTAGCCTTGTCATTATGGAGAATAGTTCTTTGTTGAGCTTTTGTTACTCCAATGGATAGTAGCCTTGTTATTATGGAACGAAGTTCATTGTTGAGATTTTGTTACTCCAATAGATGGTAGACTTGTCATTATGCAAGGTAGTTCGTTGTTGATATTTTGTTTCTTTAATGGATGGTAGCCTTGTCTTTATGAAAGGTAGTTCTTTGTTGAGATTTTGTTACTATAATGAATGTTATCCTTGTCATTACTGAAAGTAGTTCATTGTTGAGATTTTGTTACTCTAATGGATGTTATCCTTGACATTACTGAAAGTAGTTCGTTGTTGATATTTTGTTACTCCAATGGATGGTAGCCTTGTCATTATAGAGGGTAGTTCGTTGTTGAGATTTTGTTACTCTTATGGATGGTATCCTTGTAATTATGGAACGTACTTTATTGTTGAGATTTTGTTAATCCAATGGATGGTAGCCTTGTCATTATGGAGAAAAGTTCTTTGTTGAGCTTTTGTTACTACAATGGATGGTAGCCTTGTTATTATGGAAGGTAGTTCATTGTTGAGATTTTTTTACTCCAATAGATGGTAGTCTTGTCATTATGCAAGATAGTTCGTTGTTGATAATTTGTTACTTTAATGGATGGTAGCCTTGTCTTTATGAAAGGTAGTTCGTTTTTGAGATTTTGTTAGTCTAATGGATGTTATCCTTGTCATTACTGTAAGTAGTTCATTGTATATATTTTTTTTCTCTAATTGATGGTAGCCTTGTCATTATGGAAGGTAGTTCATTGTTGTCATTTTGTTACTCCAATGGATGGTAGCCTTGTCATTACGGAAGGTAGTTCGTTGTTGAGATTTTGTTACTCCAATGGATGGTAGCCTTGTCATTATGGATGGTAGTTCGTTGTTGAGATATTGTTACTACATTGGATGGTACTATTTTTATTACCGAAAGTAGTTCGTTGTTGAGATTTTGTTACTCTAACGGATAGTAGCCTTGTCATTATGGAAGGTAGTTCGTTGTTGAGATTTTGTTTCTCCAATTCATGGTAGCCTTGTCATTATGGAAGGTAGTTCGCTGTTGAGATTTTGTTACTCCAATGGTTGGTAGCCTTGTCATTATGGAAGGTAGTTCGTTGTTGATATTTTGTTACTCCAATGGATGGTAGACTTGTCATTATGGAAGGTAGTTCGTTGTTGATATTTTGTTACTCCAATGGATGGTAGACTTGTCATTATGGAAGGTAGTTTGTTATTTAGATTTTGTTACTCAAATGGATTGTAGCCTTGTCATTATGGAAGGTAGTTCGTTGTTGAAATTTTGTTACTCTAATGGATGGTATCCTTGTAATTATGAAAGGTAGTTTATTGTTGAGATTTTGTTACTCCAATGGATGGTAGCCTTGTCATTATGGAGAATAGTTTGTTGTTGAGCTTTTGTTACTACAATGGATGGTAGCCTTGTTATTATGGAAGGTAGTTCATTGTTGAGATTTATTTACTCCAATAGATGGTAGCCTTGTCATTATGCAAGATAGTTCGTTGTTGGTAATTTGTTACTTTAAAGGATGGTAGCCTTGTCTTTATGAAAGGTAGTTCGCTTTTGATATTTTGTTACTCTAATGGATGTTATCCTTGTCATTACTGTAAGTAGTTCGTTGTATAGATTTTGTTTCTCTAATGGATGGTAGCCTTGTCATTACGGAAGGTAGTTCATGGTTGAGATTTTGTTACTCCAATGGATGGTATCCTTGTCATTATGGATGGTAGTTCGTTGTTGAGATTTTGTTACTACATTGAATGGTACCATTTTCATTACTGAAAGTAGTTTGTTGTTGAGATTTTGTTACTCTAATGGATAGTAGCCTTGTTATTATGGAAGGTAGTTCATTGTTGACATTTTGTTACTCAAATGGATGGTAGCCTTGTCATTATGGAAGGTAGTTCGTTGTTGAGATTTTGTTACTCTAATTGATGGTATCCTTGTCATTACAGAAGGTAGTTCGTTGTTGAGATTTTGTTTCTCCAATGGATGGTAGCCTTGTCATTATGGAAGGTTGTTTGTTGTTGAGATTTTGTTACTCCAATGGATGGTAGACTTATAATTATGGAAGGTAGTTTGTTTTTGAGATTTTGTTACTCCAATGGATGGTAGACATGTCATTATGGAAGGTAGTTCATTGTTGATATTTTGTTATTCCAATGGATGGTAGCCTTGTCATTATAGAGGGTAGTTCGTTGTTGAGATTTTGTTACTCTTATGGATGGTATCCTTGTAATTATGGAAGGTAGTTTATTGTTGAGATTTTGTTACTCTAATGGATGGTAGCCTTGTCATTATGGAGAATAGTTCTTTGTTGAGCTTTTGTTACTCCAATGGATAGTAGCCTTGTTATTATGGAACGAAGTTCATTGTTGAGATTTTGTTACTCCAATAGATGGTAGACTTGTCATTATGCAAGGTAGTTCGTTGTTGATATTTTGTTTCTTTAATGGATGGTAGCCTTGTCTTTATGAAAGGTAGTTCTTTGTTGAGATTTTGTTACTATAATGAATGTTATCCTTGTCATTACTGAAAGTAGTTCATTGTTGAGATTTTGTTACTCTAATGGATGTTATCCTTGACATTACTGAAAGTAGTTCGTTGTTGATATTTTGTTACTCCAATGGATGGTAGCCTTGTCATTATAGAGGGTAGTTCGTTGTTGAGATTTTGTTACTCTTATGGATGGTATCCTTGTAATTATGGAACGTACTTTATTGTTGAGATTTTGTTAATCCAATGGATGGTAGCCTTGTCATTATGGAGAATAGTTCTTTGTTGAGCTTTTGTTACTACAATGGATGGTAGCCTTGTTATTATGGAAGGTAGTTCATTGTTGAGATTTTTTTACTCCAATAGATGGTAGTCTTGTCATTATGCAAGATAGTTCGTTGTTGATAATTTGTTACTTTAATGGATGGTAGCCTTGTCTTTATGAAAGGTAGTTCGTTTTTGAGATTTTGTTAGTCTAATGGATGTTATCCTTGTCATTACTGTAAGTAGTTCATTGTATATATTTTTTTTCTCTAATTGATGGTAGCCTTGTCATTATGGAAGGTAGTTCATTGTTGTCATTTTGTTACTCCAATGGATGGTAGCCTTGTCATTACGGAAGGTAGTTCGTTGTTGAGATTTTGTTACTCCAATGGATGGTAGCCTTGTCATTATGGATGTTAGTTCGTTGTTGAGATTTTGTTACTACATTGAATGGTACCATTTTCATTACTGAAAGTAGTTCGTTGTTGAGATTTTGTTACCCTAATGGATAGTAGCCTTGTCATTATGGAAGGTAGTTCATTGTTGACATTTTGTTACTCAAATGGATGGTAGCCTTGTCATTATGGAAGGTAGTTCGTTATTGAGATTTTGTTACTCTAATTGATGGTATCCTTGTCATTACGGAAGGTAGTTCGTTGTTGATATTTTGTTTCTCCAATGGATGGTAGCCTTGTCATTATGGAAGGTAGTTCGTTGTTTTGATTTTGTTACTCCAATGGATGGTAGACTTGTCATTATGAAAGGTAGTTCGTTGTTGAGATTTTGTTACTCCAATGGATGGTAGACTTGTCATTATGGAAGGTAGTTCATTGTTGAGATTTTGTTACTCTAATTGATGGTATCCTTGTCATTACGGAAGGTAGTTTGTTATTGAGATTTTGTTTCTCCAATTGATGGTAGCCTTGTCATTATGGAAGGTAGTTCGCTGTTGAGATTTTGTTACTCCAATGGTTGGTAGCCTTGTCATTATGGAAGGTAGTTCATTGTTGATATTTTGTTACTCCAATGAATGGTAGACTTGTCATTATGGAAGGTAGTTCGTTGTTTAGATTTTGTTACTCCAATGGATGGTAGACTTGTCATTATGGAAGGTAGTTCATTGTTGATAATTTGTTACTCCAATGGATGGTATCCTTGTCATTATAGAGGGTAGTTCGTTGTTGAGATTTTGTTACTCTAATGGATGGTGTCCTTGTAATTATGGAAGGTAGTTTATTGTTGAGATTTTGTTACTCCAATGGATGGTAGCCTTGTCATTACGGGAGGTAGTTCGTGGTTGAGATTTTGTTACTCCAATGGATGGTAGCCTTGTCATTATGGATGGTAGTTCGTTGTTGAGATTTTATTACTACATTGAATGGTACCATTTTCATTACTGAAAGTAGTTCGTTGTTGAGATTTTGTTACCCTAATGGATAGTAGCCTTGTCATTATGGAAGGTAGTTCGTTATTAAGATTTTGTTACTCTAATTGATGGTATCCTTGTCATTACGGAAGGTAGTTCGTTGTTGAGATTTTGTTTCTCCAATGGATGGTAGCCTTGTCATTATGGAAGGTAGTTTGTTGTTTAGATTTCGTTACTCCAATGGATGGTAGACTTGTCATTATGGAAGGTAGTTCGTTGTTGAGATTTTGTTACTCCAATGGATGGTAGACTTGTCATTATGGAAGGTAGTTCATTATTGATATTTTGTCACTCTAATGGATGGTAACCTTGTGATTATAGAGGGTAGTTAGTTGTTGAGATTTTGTTACTCTAATGGATGGTATCCTTGTAATTATGGAAGGTAGTTTATTGTTGAGATTTTGTTACTCCAATGGATGGTAGCCTTGTCATTATGGAGAAGAGTTTGTTGTTGAGCTTTTGTTACTACAATGGATGTTAGCCATGTTATTATGGAAGGTAGTTCACTGTTAAGATTTATTTACTCTAATAGATTGTAGCCTTGTCATTATGCAAGATAGTTCGTTGTTGATAATTTTTTACTTTAATGGATGGTAGCCTTGACTTTATGAAAGGTAGTTTGTTTTTGAGATTTTGTTACTCTAATGGATGTTATCCTTGTCATTACTATAAGTAGTTCGTTGTATAGATTTTGTTTCTCTAATGGATGGTAGCCTTGTCATTATGGAAGGTAGTTCATTGTTGTCATTTTGTTACTCAAATGGATGGTAGCCTTGTCTTTACGGAAGGTAGTTCGTGGCTGAGATTTTGTTACTCCAATGGATGGTAGCCTTGTCATTATGGATGGTAGTTCGTTGTTGAGATTTTGTTACTACATTGAATGGTACCATTTTCATTACCGAAAGTAGTTCGTTGTTGAGATTTTGTTACTCTAATGGATAGTAGCCTTTTCATTATGGAAGGTAGTTCATTGTTGACATTTTGTTACTCAAATGGATGGTAGCCTTGTCATTATGGAAGGTAGTTTGTTGTTGAGATTTCGTTACTCTAATTGATGGTATCCTTGTCATTACGGAAGGTAGTTCGTTGTTGAGATTTTGTTTCTCCAATGGATGGTAGCCTTGTCATTATGGAAGGTTGTTCGTTGTTGAGATTTTGTTACTCCAATGGATGGTAGACTTATAATTATGGAAGGTAGTTTGTTTTTGAGATTTTGTTACTCCAATGGATGGTAGACATGTCATTATGGGAGGTAGTTCATTGTTGATATTTTGTTATTCCAATGGATGGTAGCCTTGTCATTATAGAGGGTAGTTCGTTGTTGAGATTTTGTTACTCTTATGGATGGTATCCTTGTAATTATGGAAGGTAGTTTATTGTTGAGATTTTGTTACTCTAATGGATGGTAGCCTTGTCATTATGGAGAATAGTTCTTTGTTGAGCTTTTGTTACTCCAATGGATAGTAGCCTTGTTATTATGGAACGAAGTTCATTGTTGAGATTTTGTTACTCCAATAGATGGTAGACTTGTCATTATGCAAGGTAGTTCGTTGTTGATATTTTGTTTCTTTAATGGATGGTAGCCTTGTCTTTATGAAAGGTAGTTCTTTGTTGAGATTTTGTTACTATAATGAATGTTATCCTTGTCATTACTGAAAGTAGTTCATTGTTGAGATTTTGTTACTCTAATGGATGTTATCCTTGACATTACTGAAAGTAGTTCGTTGTTGATATTTTGTTACTCCAATGGATGGTAGCCTTGTCATTATAGAGGGTAGTTCGTTGTTGAGATTTTGTTACTCTTATGGATGGTATCCTTGTAATTATGGAACGTACTTTATTGTTGAGATTTTGTTAATCCAATGGATGGTAGCCTTGTCATTATGGAGAATAGTTCTTTGTTGAGCTTTTGTTACTACAATGGATGGTAGCCTTGTTATTATGGAAGGTAGTTCATTGTTGAGATTTTTTTACTCCAATAGATGGTAGTCTTGTCATTATGCAAGATAGTTCGTTGTTGATAATTTGTTACTTTAATGGATGGTAGCCTTGTCTTTATGAAAGGTAGTTCGTTTTTGAGATTTTGTTAGTCTAATGGATGTTATCCTTGTCATTACTGTAAGTAGTTCATTGTATATATTTTTTTTCTCTAATTGATGGTAGCCTTGTCATTATGGAAGGTAGTTCATTGTTGTCATTTTGTTACTCCAATGGATGGTAGCCTTGTCATTACGGAAGGTAGTTCGTTGTTGAGATTTTGTTACTCCAATGGATGGTAGCCTTGTCATTATGGATGGTAGTTCGTTGTTGAGATATTGTTACTACATTGGATGGTACTATTTTTATTACCGAAAGTAGTTCGTTGTTGAGATTTTGTTACTCTAACGGATAGTAGCCTTGTCATTATGGAAGGTAGTTCGTTGTTGAGATTTTGTTTCTCCAATTCATGGTAGCCTTGTCATTATGGAAGGTAGTTCGCTGTTGAGATTTTGTTACTCCAATGGTTGGTAGCCTTGTCATTATGGAAGGTAGTTCGTTGTTGATATTTTGTTACTCCAATGGATGGTAGACTTGTCATTATGGAAGGTAGTTCGTTGTTGATATTTTGTTACTCCAATGGATGGTAGACTTGTCATTATGGAAGGTAGTTTGTTATTTAGATTTTGTTACTCAAATGGATTGTAGCCTTGTCATTATGGAAGGTAGTTCGTTGTTGAAATTTTGTTACTCTAATGGATGGTATCCTTGTAATTATGAAAGGTAGTTTATTGTTGAGATTTTGTTACTCCAATGGATGGTAGCCTTGTCATTATGGAGAATAGTTTGTTGTTGAGCTTTTGTTACTACAATGAATGGTAGCCTTGTTATTATGGAAGGTAGTTCATTGTTGAGATTTATTTACTCCAATAGATGGTAGCCTTGTCATTATGCAAGATAGTTCGTTGTTGGTAATTTGTTACTTTAAAGGATGGTAGCCTTGTCTTTATGAAAGGTAGTTCGCTTTTGATATTTTGTTACTCTAATGGATGTTATCCTTGTCATTACTGTAAGTAGTTCGTTGTATAGATTTTGTTTCTCTAATGGATGGTAGTCTTGTCATTATGGAAGGTAGTTCATTGTTGTCATTTTGTTACTCCAATGGATGGTAGCCTTGTCATTACGGAAGGTAGTTCATGGTTGAGATTTTGTTACTCCAATGGATGGTAGCCTTGTCATTATGGATGGTAGTTCGTTGTTGAGATTTTGTTACTACATTGAATGGTACCATTTTCATTACTGAAAGTAGTTTGTTGTTGAGATTTTGTTACTCTAATGGATAGTAGCCTTGTTATTATGGAAGGTAGTTCATTGTTGACATTTTGTTACTCAAATGGATGGTAGCCTTGTCATTATGGAAGGTAGTTCGTTGTTGAGATTTTGTTACTCTAATTGATGGTATCCTTGTCATTACGGAAGGTAGTTCGTTGTTGAGATTTTGTTTCTCCAATGGATGGTAGCCTTGTCATTATGGAAGGTTGTTCGTTGTTGAGATTTTGTTACTCCAATGGATGGTAGACTTATAATTATGGAAGGTA
This sequence comes from Vicia faba, assembly GCA_948472305.1. Lineage (NCBI taxonomy): Eukaryota > Viridiplantae > Streptophyta > Magnoliopsida > Fabales > Fabaceae > Vicia > Vicia faba. The sequence goes on from OX451739.1 coordinate 563,378,796, forward strand.
GTTTGTTTTTGAGATTTTGTTACTCCAATGGATGGTAGACATGTCATTATGGAAGGTAGTTCATTGTTGATATTTTGTTATTCCAATGGATGGTAGCCTTGTCATTATAGAGGGTAGTTCGTTGTTGAGATTTTGTTACTCTTATGGATGGTATCCTTGTAATTATGGAAGGTAGTTTATTGTTGAGATTTTGTTACTCTAATGGATGGTAGCCTTGTCATTATGGAGAATAGTTCTTTGTTGAGCTTTTGTTACTCCAATGGATAGTAGCCTTGTTATTATGGAACGAAGTTCATTGTTGAGATTTTGTTACTCCAATAGATGGTAGACTTGTCATTATGCAAGGTAGTTCGTTGTTGATATTTTGTTTCTTTAATGGATGGTAGCCTTGTCTTTATGAAAGGTAGTTCTTTGTTGAGATTTTGTTACTATAATGAATGTTATCCTTGTCATTACTGAAAGTAGTATATTGTTGAGATTTTGTTACTATAATGGATGTTATCCTTGACATTACTGAAAGTAGTTCGTTGTTGATATTTTGTTACTCCAATGGATGGTAGCCTTGTCATTATAGAGGGTAGTTCGTTGTTGAGATTTTGTTACTCTTATGGATGGTATCCTTGTAATTATGGAACGTACTTTATTGTTGAGATTTTGTTAATCCAATGGATGGTAGCCTTGTCATTATGGAGAATAGTTCTTTGTTGAGCTTTTGTTACTACAATGGATGGTAGCCTTGTTATTATGGAAGGTAGTTCATTGTTGAGATTTTTTTACTCCAATAGATGGTAGTCTTGTCATTATGCAAGATAGTTCGTTGTTGATAATTTGTTACTTTAATGGATGGTAGCCTTGTCTTTATGAAAGGTAGTTCGTTTTTGAGATTTTGTTAGTCTAATGGATGTTATCCTTGTCATTACTGTAAGTAGTTCATTGTATATATTTTTTTTCTCTAATTGATGGTAGCCTTGTCATTATGGAAGGTAGTTCATTGTTGTCATTTTGTTACTCCAATGGATGGTAGCCTTGTCATTACGGAAGGTAGTTCGTTGTTGAGATTTTGTTACTCCAATGGATGGTAGCCTTGTCATTATGGATGGTAGTTCGTTGTTGAGATATTGTTACTACATTGGATGGTACTATTTTTATTACCGAAAGTAGTTCGTTGTTGAGATTTTGTTACTCTAACGGATAGTAGCCTTGTCATTATGGAAGGTAGTTCATTATTGACATTTTGTTACTCAAATGGATTGTAGCCTTGTCATTATGGAAGGTAGTTCGTTGTTGAGATTTTGTTTCTCCAATTCATGGTAGCCTTGTCATTATGGAAGGTAGTTCGCTGTTGAGATTTTGTTACTCCAATGGTTGGTAGCCTTGTCATTATGGAAGGTAGTTCGTTGTTGATATTTTGTTACTCCAATGGATGGTAGACTTGTCATTATGGAAGGTAGTTCGTTGTTGATATTTTGTTACTCCAATGGATGGTAGACTTGTCATTATGGAAGGTAGTTTGTTGTTTAGATTTTGTTACTCAAATGGATTGTAGCCTTGTCATTATGGAAGGTAGTTCGTTGTTGAAATTTTGTTACTCTAATGGATGGTATCCTTGTAATTATGAAAGGTAGTTTATTGTTGAGATTTTGTTACTCCAATGGATGGTAGCCTTGTCATTATGGAGAATAGTTTGTTGTTGAGCTTTTGTTACTACAATGGATGGTAGCCTTGTTATTATGGAAGGTAGTTCATTGTTGAGATTTATTTACTCCAATAGATGGTAGCCTTGTCATTATGCAAGATAGTTCGTTGTTGGTAATTTGTTACTTTAAAGGATGGTAGCCTTGTCTTTATGAAAGGTAGTTCGCTTTTGATATTTTGTTACTCTAATGGATGTTATCCTTGTCATTACTGTAAGTAGTTCGTTGTATAGATTTTGTTTCTCTAATGGATGGTAGTCTTGTCATTATGGAAGGTAGTTCATTGTTGTCATTTTGTTACTCCAATGGATGGTAGCCTTGTCATTACGGAAGGTAGTTCATGGTTGAGATTTTGTTACTCCAATGGATGGTAGCCTTGTCATTATGGATGGTAGTTCGTTGTTGAGATTTTGTTACTACATTGAATGGTACCATTTTCATTACTGAAAGTAGTTTGTTGTTGAGATTTTGTTACTCTAATGGATAGTAGCCTTGTTATTATGGAAGGTAGTTCATTGTTGACATTTTGTTACTCAAATGGATGGTAGCCTTGTCATTATGGAAGGTAGTTCGTTGTTGAGATTTTGTTACTCTAATTGATGTTATCCTTGTCATTACGGAAGGTAGTTCGTTGTTGAGATTTTGTTTCTCCAATGGATGGTAGCCTTGTCATTATGGAAGGTAGTTCGTTGTTTAGATTTTGTTACTCCAATTGATGGTAGCCTTGTCATTATGGAAGGTAGTTCGTTGTTGAGATTTTGTTACTCCAATGGATGGTAGACTTGTCATTATGGAAGGTAGTTCATTGTTGATATTTTGTCACTCCAATGGATGGTAGACTTGTGATTATAGAGGGTAGTTCGTTGTTGAGATTTTGTTACTCTAATGGATGGTATCCTTGTAATTATGGAAGGTAGTTTATTGTTAAGATTTTGTTACTCCAATGGATGGTAGCCTTGTCATTATGGAGAATAGTTTGTTGTTGAGATTTTGTTACTACAATGGATGGTAGCCTTGTTATTATGGAAGGTAGTTCATTGTTGAGATTTATTTACTCCAATAGATGGTAGCCTTGTCATTATGTAAGATAGTTCTTTGTTGATAATTTGTTACTTTAATGGATGGTAGCCTTGTCTTTATGAAAGGTAGTTCGTTTTTGAGATTTTGTTACTCTAATGGATGTTATCCTTGTCATTACTGTAAGTAGTTCGTTGTATAGATTTTGTTTCTCTAATGGATGGTAGCCTTGTCATTATGGAAGGTAGTTCATTGTTGTCATTTTGTTACTCCAATGGATGGTAGCCTTGTCATTACGGAAGGTAGTTCGTGGTTGAGATTTTGTTACTCCAATGGATGGTAGCCTTGTCATTATGGATGGTAGTTCGTTGTTGAGATTTTGTTACTACATTGAATGGTACCATTTTCATTACTGAAAGTAGTTCGTTGTTGAGATTTTGTTACTCTAATGGATAGTAGCCTTGTCATTATGGAAGGTAGTTCATTGTTGACATTTTTTTACTCAAATGGATGATAGCCTTGTCATTATGGAAGGTAGTTCGTTGTTGAGATTTTGTTACTCTAATTGATGGTATCCTTGTCATTACGGAAGGTAGTTCATTGTTGAGATTTTGTTTCTCCAATGGATGGTAGCCTTGTCATTATGGAAGGTTGTTCATTGTTGAGATTTTGTTACTCCAATGGATGGTAGACTTATCATTATGGAAGGTAGTTCGTTTTTGAGATTTTGTTACTCCAATGGATGGTAGACATGTCATTATGGAAGGTAGTTCATTATTGATATTTTGTTACTCCAATGGATGGTAGCCTTGTCATTATAGAGGGTAGTTTGTTGTTGATATTTTGTTACTCTAATTGATGGTATCCTTGTAATTATGGAAGGTAGTTTATTTTTGTGATTTTGTTACTCTAATGGATGGTAGCCTTGTCATTATGGAGAATAGTTCTTTGTTGAGCTTTTGTTACTCCAATGGATGGTAGCCTTACCTTTATGAAAGGTAGTTCGTTGTTGAGATTTTGTTACTCCAATGGATGGTAGCCTTGTCATTATGGATGGTAGTTCGTTGTTGAGATATTGTTACTACATTGGATGGTACTATTTTTATTACCGAAAGTAGTTCGTTGTTGAGATTTTGTTACTCTAACGGATAGTAGCCTTGTCATTATGGAAGGTAGTTCATTATTGACATTTTGTTACTCAAATGGATTGTAGCCTTGTCATTATGGAAGGTAGTTCGTTGTTGAGATTTTGTTTCTCCAATTCATGGTAGCCTTGTCATTATGGAAGGTAGTTCGCTGTTGAGATTTTGTTACTCCAATGGTTGGTAGCCTTGTCATTATGGAAGGTAGTTCGTTGTTGATATTTTGTTACTCCAATGGATGGTAGACTTGTCATTATGGAAGGTAGTTCGTTGTTGATATTTTGTTACTCCAATGGATGGTAGACTTGTCATTATGGAAGGTAGTTTGTTGTTTAGATTTTGTTACTCAAATGGATTGTAGCCTTGTCATTATGGAAGGTAGTTCGTTGTTGAAATTTTGTTACTCTAATGGATGGTATCCTTGTAATTATGAAAGGTAGTTTATTGTTGAGATTTTGTTACTCCAATGGATGGTAGCCTTGTCATTATGGAGAATAGTTTGTTGTTGAGCTTTTGTTACTACAATGGATGGTAGCCTTGTTATTATGGAAGGTAGTTCATTGTTGAGATTTATTTACTCCAATAGATGGTAGCCTTGTCATTATGCAAGATAGTTCGTTGTTGGTAATTTGTTACTTTAAAGGATGGTAGCCTTGTCTTTATGAAAGGTAGTTCGCTTTTGATATTTTGTTACTCTAATGGATGTTATCCTTGTCATTACTGTAAGTAGTTCGTTGTATAGATTTTGTTTCTCTAATGGATGGTAGTCTTGTCATTATGGAAGGTAGTTCATTGTTGTCATTTTGTTACTCCAATGGATGGTAGCCTTGTCATTACGGAAGGTAGTTCATGGTTGAGATTTTGTTACTCCAATGGATGGTAGCCTTGTCATTATGGATGGTAGTTCGTTGTTGAGATTTTGTTACTACATTGAATGGTACCATTTTCATTACTGAAAGTAGTTTGTTGTTGAGATTTTGTTACTCTAATGGATAGTAGCCTTGTTATTATGGAAGGTAGTTCATTGTTGACATTTTGTTACTCAAATGGATGGTAGCCTTGTCATTATGGAAGGTAGTTCGTTGTTGAGATTTTGTTACTCTAATTGATGTTATCCTTGTCATTACGGAAGGTAGTTCGTTGTTGAGATTTTGTTTCTCCAATGGATGGTAGCCTTGTCATTATGGAAGGTAGTTCGTTGTTTAGATTTTGTTACTCCAATTGATGGTAGCCTTGTCATTATGGAAGGTAGTTCGTTGTTGAGATTTTGTTACTCCAATGGATGGTAGACTTGTCATTATGGAAGGTAGTTCATTGTTGATATTTTGTCACTCCAATGGATGGTAGACTTGTGATTATAGAGGGTAGTTCGTTGTTGAGATTTTGTTACTCTAATGGATGGTATCCTTGTAATTATGGAAGGTAGTTTATTGTTAAGATTTTGTTACTCCAATGGATGGTAGCCTTGTCATTATGGAGAATAGTTTGTTGTTGAGATTTTGTTACTACAATGGATGGTAGCCTTGTTATTATGGAAGGTAGTTCATTGTTGAGATTTATTTACTCCAATAGATGGTAGCCTTGTCATTATGTAAGATAGTTCTTTGTTGATAATTTGTTACTTTAATGGATGGTAGCCTTGTCTTTATGAAAGGTAGTTCGTTTTTGAGATTTTGTTACTCTAATGGATGTTATCCTTGTCATTACTGTAAGTAGTTCGTTGTATAGATTTTGTTTCTCTAATGGATGGTAGCCTTGTCATTATGGAAGGTAGTTCATTGTTGTCATTTTGTTACTCCAATGGATGGTAGCCTTGTCATTACGGAAGGTAGTTCGTGGTTGAGATTTTGTTACTCCAATGGATGGTAGCCTTGTCATTATGGATGGTAGTTCGTTGTTGAGATTTTGTTACTACATTGAATGGTACCATTTTCATTACTGAAAGTAGTTCGTTGTTGAGATTTTGTTACTCTAATGGATAGTAGCCTTGTCATTATGGAAGGTAGTTCATTGTTGACATTTTTTTACTCAAATGGATGATAGCCTTGTCATTATGGAAGGTAGTTCGTTGTTGAGATTTTGTTACTCTAATTGATGGTATCCTTGTCATTACGGAAGGTAGTTCATTGTTGAGATTTTGTTTCTCCAATGGATGGTAGCCTTGTCATTATGGAAGGTTGTTCATTGTTGAGATTTTGTTACTCCAATGGATGGTAGACTTATCATTATGGAAGGTAGTTCGTTTTTGAGATTTTGTTACTCCAATGGATGGTAGACATGTCATTATGGAAGGTAGTTCATTATTGATATTTTGTTACTCCAATGGATGGTAGCCTTGTCATTATAGAGGGTAGTTTGTTGTTGATATTTTGTTACTCTAATTGATGGTATCCTTGTAATTATGGAAGGTAGTTTATTTTTGTGATTTTGTTACTCTAATGGATGGTAGCCTTGTCATTATGGAGAATAGTTCTTTGTTGAGCTTTTGTTACTCCAATGGATGGTAGCCTTACCTTTATGAAAGGTAGTTCGTTGTTGAGATTTTGTTACTCTAATGGATGTTATCCTTGTCATTACTGAAAGTAGTTCGTTGTATAGATTTTGTTGCTCCAATGGATGGTAGCCTTGTTATTATGGAAGGTAGTTCATTGTTAAGATTTTGTTACTCCAATAGATGGTAGCCTTGTCATTATGCAAGGTAGTTCGTTGTTGATATTTTGTTACTTTAATGGATGGTAGCCTTGTCTTTATGAAAGGTACTTCGTTGTTGAGATATTGTTACTCTAATGGATGTTATCCTTGTCATTACTGTAAGTAGTTCGTTGTATAGATTTTGTTTCTCTAATGGATGGTAGCCTTGTCATAATGGAAGGTAGTTCATTGTTGTCATTTTGTTACTCCAATGGATGGTAGCCTTGTCATTACGGAAGGTAGTTCGTGGTTGAGATTTTGTTACTCCAATGGATGGTAGCCCTGTCATTATGGAAGGTAGTTCATTGTTGTCATTTTGTTACTCCAATGGATGGTAGCCTTGTCATTAAGGAAGGTAGTTCGTTGTTGAGATTTTGTTACTCTAATTGATGGTATCCTTGTCATTACGGAAGGTAGTTCATTGTTGAGATTTTGTTTCTCCAATGGATGGTAGCCTTGTCATTATGGAAGGTTGTTCGTTGTTGAGATTTTGTTACTCCAATGGATGGTAGACTTATCATTATGGAAGGTAGTTCGTTTTTGAGATTTTGTTACTCCAATGGATGGTAGACATGTCATTATGGAAGGTAGTTCATTATTGATATTTTGTTACTCCAATGGATGGTAGCCTTGTCATTATAGAGGGTAGTTTGTTGTTGATATTTTGTTACTCTAATTGATGGTATCCTTGTAATTATGGAAGGTAGTTTATTTTTGAGATTTTGTTACTCTAATGGATGGTAGCCTTGTCATTATGGAGAATAGTTCTTTGTTGAGCTTTTGTTACTCCAATGGATGGTAGCCTTACCTTTATGAAAGGTAGTTCGTTGTTGAGATTTTGTTACTCTAATGGATGTTATCCTTGTCATTACTGAAAGTAGTTCGTTGTATAGATTTTGTTGCTCCAATGGATGGTAGCCTTGTTATTATGGAAGGTAGTTCATTGTTAAGATTTTGTTACTCCAATAGATGGTAGCCTTGTCATTATGCAAGGTAGTTCGTTGTTGATATTTTGTTACTTTAATGGATGGTAGCCTTGTCTTTATGAAAGGTACTTCGTTGTTGAGATATTGTTACTCTAATGGATGTTATCCTTGTCATTACTGTAAGTAGTTCGTTGTATAGATTTTGTTTCTCTAATGGATGGTAGCCTTGTCATAATGGAAGGTAGTTCATTGTTGTCATTTTGTTACTCCAATGGATGGTAGCCTTGTCATTAAGGAAGGTAGTTTGTTGTTGATATTTTGTTACTCTAATGGATGGAATCCTTGTCATTACGGAAGATAGTTTTTTTTTGAGATTTTGTTTCTCCAATGGATGGTAGGCTTGTCATAATGGAATGTAGTTCGTTGTTGAGATTTTGTTACTCCAATGGATGGTAGACTTGTCATTATGGAAGGTAGTTTATTGTTGAGATTTTGTTACTCCAATGGATGGTAGCCTTGTCATTATGGAGAATAGTTCGTTGTTGAGCTTTTGTTACTCCAATGGATGGTATCCTTGTTATTATGGAAGGTAGTTCCTTGATGAGATTTTGTTACTCCAATAGATGGCATCCTTGTCATTATGCAAGGTAGTTCGTTGTTGATATTTTGTTACTTTAAGGGATGGTAGCCTTGTCTTTATGAAAGGTAGTTCTATGTTGAGATTTTGTTATTATAATGGATGTTTTCCTTGTCATTACTGAAAGTAGTTCGTTGTTGAGATTTTGTTACTCTAATGGATGGTAGCCCTGTCATTATCGAAGGTAGTTCATTGTTGTTATTTTGTTACTCCAATGGATTGTAGCCTTGTCATTATGGAAGGTAGTTTGTTGTTGATATTTTATTACTCTAATGGATGGAATCCTTGTTATTATGGAAGGTAGTTCATTGTTGACATTTTGTTACTCAAATGGATGGTAGCCTTGTCATTATGGAAGGTAGTTCGTTGTTGAGATTTTGTTACTCTAATTGATGTTATCCTTGTCATTACGGAAGGTAGTTCGTTGTTGAGATTTTGTTTCTCCAATGGATGGTAGCCTTGTCATTATGGAAGGTAGTTCGTTGTTTAGATTTTGTTACTCCAATTGATGGTAGCCTTGTCATTATGGAAGGTAGTTCGTTGTTGAGATTTTGTTACTCCAATGGATGGTAGACTTGTCATTATGGAAGGTAGTTCATTGTTGATATTTTGTCACTCCAATGGATGGTAGACTTGTGATTATAGAGGGTAGTTCGTTGTTGAGATTTTGTTACTCTAATGGATGGTATCCTTGTAATTATGGAAGGTAGTTTATTGTTAAGATTTTGTTACTCCAATGGATGGTAGCCTTGTCATTATGGAGAATAGTTTGTTGTTGAGATTTTGTTACTACAATGGATGGTAGCCTTGTTATTATGGAAGGTAGTTCATTGTTGAGATTTATTTACTCCAATAGATGGTAGCCTTGTCATTATGTAAGATAGTTCTTTGTTGATAATTTGTTACTTTAATGGATGGTAGCCTTGTCTTTATGAAAGGTAGTTCGTTTTTGAGATTTTGTTACTCTAATGGATGTTATCCTTGTCATTACTGTAAGTAGTTCGTTGTATAGATTTTGTTTCTCTAATGGATGGTAGCCTTGTCATTATGGAAGGTAGTTCATTGTTGTCATTTTGTTACTCCAATGGATGGTAGCCTTGTCATTACGGAAGGTAGTTCGTGGTTGAGATTTTGTTACTCCAATGGATGGTAGCCTTGTCATTATGGATGGTAGTTCGTTGTTGAGATTTTGTTACTACATTGAATGGTACCATTTTCATTACTGAAAGTAGTTCGTTGTTGAGATTTTGTTACTCTAATGGATAGTAGCCTTGTCATTATGGAAGGTAGTTCATTGTTGACATTTTTTTACTCAAATGGATGATAGCCTTGTCATTATGGAAGGTAGTTCGTTGTTGAGATTTTGTTACTCTAATTGATGGTATCCTTGTCATTACGGAAGGTAGTTCATTGTTGAGATTTTGTTTCTCCAATGGATGGTAGCCTTGTCATTATGGAAGGTTGTTCATTGTTGAGATTTTGTTACTCCAATGGATGGTAGACTTATCATTATGGAAGGTAGTTCGTTTTTGAGATTTTGTTACTCCAATGGATGGTAGACATGTCATTATGGAAGGTAGTTCATTATTGATATTTTGTTACTCCAATGGATGGTAGCCTTGTCATTATAGAGGGTAGTTTGTTGTTGATATTTTGTTACTCTAATTGATGGTATCCTTGTAATTATGGAAGGTAGTTTATTTTTGTGATTTTGTTACTCTAATGGATGGTAGCCTTGTCATTATGGAGAATAGTTCTTTGTTGAGCTTTTGTTACTCCAATGGATGGTAGCCTTACCTTTATGAAAGGTAGTTCGTTGTTGAGATTTTGTTACTCCAATGGATGGTAGCCTTGTCATTATGGATGGTAGTTCGTTGTTGAGATATTGTTACTACATTGGATGGTACTATTTTTATTACCGAAAGTAGTTCGTTGTTGAGATTTTGTTACTCTAACGGATAGTAGCCTTGTCATTATGGAAGGTAGTTCATTATTGACATTTTGTTACTCAAATGGATTGTAGCCTTGTCATTATGGAAGGTAGTTCGTTGTTGAGATTTTGTTTCTCCAATTCATGGTAGCCTTGTCATTATGGAAGGTAGTTCGCTGTTGAGATTTTGTTACTCCAATGGTTGGTAGCCTTGTCATTATGGAAGGTAGTTCGTTGTTGATATTTTGTTACTCCAATGGATGGTAGACTTGTCATTATGGAAGGTAGTTCGTTGTTGATATTTTGTTACTCCAATGGATGGTAGACTTGTCATTATGGAAGGTAGTTTGTTGTTTAGATTTTGTTACTCAAATGGATTGTAGCCTTGTCATTATGGAAGGTAGTTCGTTGTTGAAATTTTGTTACTCTAATGGATGGTATCCTTGTAATTATGAAAGGTAGTTTATTGTTGAGATTTTGTTACTCCAATGGATGGTAGCCTTGTCATTATGGAGAATAGTTTGTTGTTGAGCTTTTGTTACTACAATGGATGGTAGCCTTGTTATTATGGAAGGTAGTTCATTGTTGAGATTTATTTACTCCAATAGATGGTAGCCTTGTCATTATGCAAGATAGTTCGTTGTTGGTAATTTGTTACTTTAAAGGATGGTAGCCTTGTCTTTATGAAAGGTAGTTCGCTTTTGATATTTTGTTACTCTAATGGATGTTATCCTTGTCATTACTGTAAGTAGTTCGTTGTATAGATTTTGTTTCTCTAATGGATGGTAGTCTTGTCATTATGGAAGGTAGTTCATTGTTGTCATTTTGTTACTCCAATGGATGGTAGCCTTGTCATTACGGAAGGTAGTTCATGGTTGAGATTTTGTTACTCCAATGGATGGTAGCCTTGTCATTATGGATGGTAGTTCGTTGTTGAGATTTTGTTACTACATTGAATGGTACCATTTTCATTACTGAAAGTAGTTTGTTGTTGAGATTTTGTTACTCTAATGGATAGTAGCCTTGTTATTATGGAAGGTAGTTCATTGTTGACATTTTGTTACTCAAATGGATGGTAGCCTTGTCATTATGGAAGGTAGTTCGTTGTTGAGATTTTGTTACTCTAATTGATGTTATCCTTGTCATTACGGAAGGTAGTTCGTTGTTGAGATTTTGTTTCTCCAATGGATGGTAGCCTTGTCATTATGGAAGGTAGTTCGTTGTTTAGATTTTGTTACTCCAATTGATGGTAGCCTTGTCATTATGGAAGGTAGTTCGTTGTTGAGATTTTGTTACTCCAATGGATGGTAGACTTGTCATTATGGAAGGTAGTTCATTGTTGATATTTTGTCACTCCAATGGATGGTAGACTTGTGATTATAGAGGGTAGTTCGTTGTTGAGATTTTGTTACTCTAATGGATGGTATCCTTGTAATTATGGAAGGTAGTTTATTGTTAAGATTTTGTTACTCCAATGGATGGTAGCCTTGTCATTATGGAGAATAGTTTGTTGTTGAGATTTTGTTACTACAATGGATGGTAGCCTTGTTATTATGGAAGGTAGTTCATTGTTGAGATTTATTTACTCCAATAGATGGTAGCCTTGTCATTATGTAAGATAGTTCTTTGTTGATAATTTGTTACTTTAATGGATGGTAGCCTTGTCTTTATGAAAGGTAGTTCGTTTTTGAGATTTTGTTACTCTAATGGATGTTATCCTTGTCATTACTGTAAGTAGTTCGTTGTATAGATTTTGTTTCTCTAATGGATGGTAGCCTTGTCATTATGGAAGGTAGTTCATTGTTGTCATTTTGTTACTCCAATGGATGGTAGCCTTGTCATTACGGAAGGTAGTTCGTGGTTGAGATTTTGTTACTCCAATGGATGGTAGCCTTGTCATTATGGATGGTAGTTCGTTGTTGAGATTTTGTTACTACATTGAATGGTACCATTTTCATTACTGAAAGTAGTTCGTTGTTGAGATTTTGTTACTCTAATGGATAGTAGCCTTGTCATTATGGAAGGTAGTTCATTGTTGACATTTTTTTACTCAAATGGATGATAGCCTTGTCATTATGGAAGGTAGTTCGTTGTTGAGATTTTGTTACTCTAATTGATGGTATCCTTGTCATTACGGAAGGTAGTTCATTGTTGAGATTTTGTTTCTCCAATGGATGGTAGCCTTGTCATTATGGAAGGTTGTTCATTGTTGAGATTTTGTTACTCCAATGGATGGTAGACTTATCATTATGGAAGGTAGTTCGTTTTTGAGATTTTGTTACTCCAATGGATGGTAGACATGTCATTATGGAAGGTAGTTCATTATTGATATTTTGTTACTCCAATGGATGGTAGCCTTGTCATTATAGAGGGTAGTTTGTTGTTGATATTTTGTTACTCTAATTGATGGTATCCTTGTAATTATGGAAGGTAGTTTATTTTTGTGATTTTGTTACTCTAATGGATGGTAGCCTTGTCATTATGGAGAATAGTTCTTTGTTGAGCTTTTGTTACTCCAATGGATGGTAGCCTTACCTTTATGAAAGGTAGTTCGTTGTTGAGATTTTGTTACTCTAATGGATGTTATCCTTGTCATTACTGAAAGTAGTTCGTTGTATAGATTTTGTTGCTCCAATGGATGGTAGCCTTGTTATTATGGAAGGTAGTTCATTGTTAAGATTTTGTTACTCCAATAGATGGTAGCCTTGTCATTATGCAAGGTAGTTCGTTGTTGATATTTTGTTACTTTAATGGATGGTAGCCTTGTCTTTATGAAAGGTACTTCGTTGTTGAGATATTGTTACTCTAATGGATGTTATCCTTGTCATTACTGTAAGTAGTTCGTTGTATAGATTTTGTTTCTCTAATGGATGGTAGCCTTGTCATAATGGAAGGTAGTTCATTGTTGTCATTTTGTTACTCCAATGGATGGTAGCCTTGTCATTACGGAAGGTAGTTCGTGGTTGAGATTTTGTTACTCCAATGGATGGTAGCCCTGTCATTATGGAAGGTAGTTCATTGTTGTCATTTTGTTACTCCAATGGATGGTAGCCTTGTCATTAAGGAAGGTAGTTCGTTGTTGAGATTTTGTTACTCTAATTGATGGTATCCTTGTCATTACGGAAGGTAGTTCATTGTTGAGATTTTGTTTCTCCAATGGATGGTAGCCTTGTCATTATGGAAGGTTGTTCGTTGTTGAGATTTTGTTACTCCAATGGATGGTAGACTTATCATTATGGAAGGTAGTTCGTTTTTGAGATTTTGTTACTCCAATGGATGGTAGACATGTCATTATGGAAGGTAGTTCATTATTGATATTTTGTTACTCCAATGGATGGTAGCCTTGTCATTATAGAGGGTAGTTTGTTGTTGATATTTTGTTACTCTAATTGATGGTATCCTTGTAATTATGGAAGGTAGTTTATTTTTGAGATTTTGTTACTCTAATGGATGGTAGCCTTGTCATTATGGAGAATAGTTCTTTGTTGAGCTTTTGTTACTCCAATGGATGGTAGCCTTACCTTTATGAAAGGTAGTTCGTTGTTGAGATTTTGTTACTCTAATGGATGTTATCCTTGTCATTACTGAAAGTAGTTCGTTGTATAGATTTTGTTGCTCCAATGGATGGTAGCCTTGTTATTATGGAAGGTAGTTCATTGTTAAGATTTTGTTACTCCAATAGATGGTAGCCTTGTCATTATGCAAGGTAGTTCGTTGTTGATATTTTGTTACTTTAATGGATGGTAGCCTTGTCTTTATGAAAGGTACTTCGTTGTTGAGATATTGTTACTCTAATGGATGTTATCCTTGTCATTACTGTAAGTAGTTCGTTGTATAGATTTTGTTTCTCTAATGGATGGTAGCCTTGTCATAATGGAAGGTAGTTCATTGTTGTCATTTTGTTACTCCAATGGATGGTAGCCTTGTCATTAAGGAAGGTAGTTTGTTGTTGATATTTTGTTACTCTAATGGATGGAATCCTTGTCATTACGGAAGATAGTTTTTTTTTGAGATTTTGTTTCTCCAATGGATGGTAGGCTTGTCATAATGGAATGTAGTTCGTTGTTGAGATTTTGTTACTCCAATGGATGGTAGACTTGTCATTATGGAAGGTAGTTTATTGTTGAGATTTTGTTACTCCAATGGATGGTAGCCTTGTCATTATGGAGAATAGTTCGTTGTTGAGCTTTTGTTACTCCAATGGATGGTATCCTTGTTATTATGGAAGGTAGTTCCTTGATGAGATTTTGTTACTCCAATAGATGGCATCCTTGTCATTATGCAAGGTAGTTCGTTGTTGATATTTTGTTACTTTAAGGGATGGTAGCCTTGTCTTTATGAAAGGTAGTTCTATGTTGAGATTTTGTTATTATAATGGATGTTTTCCTTGTCATTACTGAAAGTAGTTCGTTGTTGAGATTTTGTTACTCTAATGGATGGTAGCCCTGTCATTATCGAAGGTAGTTCATTGTTGTTATTTTGTTACTCCAATGGATTGTAGCCTTGTCATTATGGAAGGTAGTTTGTTGTTGATATTTTATTACTCTAATGGATGGAATCCTTGTCATTATGGAAGTTAGTTTTTTTTTGAGATTTTGTTTCTCCAATGGATGGTAGGCTTGTCATTATGGAAGGTTGTTCATTGTTGAGATTTTGTTTCCGGAATGGATGGTAGCCTTGTCATTATGTAAGGTAGTTCGTTGTTGATATTTTGTTAATCCAATGGATGGTAGACTTGTCATTATGGAAGGTAGTTCATTGTTGAGATTTTGTTACTCCAATGGATGGTAGACTTGTCATTATGGAAGGTAGTTCATTGTTGAGATTTTGTTACTCCAATGGATGGTAGTCTTGTCATTATAGAAGGTAGTTCGTTGTTGAGATTTTGTTACTCTAATGGATGGTAGCCTTGTAATTATGGAAGGTAGTTTATTGTTGAGATTTTGTTACTCCAATGGATGGTAGCCTTGTCATTATGGAAAATAGTTCGTTGTTGAGCTTTTGTTACTCCAATGGATGGTAGCCTTGTTATTATGGAAGGTAGTTCATTGTTGAGATTTTGTTACTCCAATAGATGCTAGCCTTATCATTATGCAAGGTAGTTCGTTGTTGATATTTTGTTACTTTAATGGATGGTAGCCTTATCTTTATGAAAGGTAGTTCGTTGTTGAGATTTTGTTACTCTAATGGATGTTATCCTTGTCCTTACTGAAAGTAGTTCGTTGTATAGATTTTGTTACTCCAATGGATGGTAGCCTTGTTATTATGGAAGGTAGTTAATTGTTGAGATTTTGTTACTCCAATAGATGGTAGCCTTGTCATTATGCAAGGTAGTTCGTTGTTGAGATTTTGTTACTCTAATGGATAGTAGCCTTGTCATTATGGAAGGTAGTTCATTGTTGACATTTTGTTACTCAAATGGATGGTAGCCTTGTCATTATGGAAGGTAGTTTGTTATTGAGATTTTGTTACTCTAATGGATGGTAGCCTTGTCAGTATAGAAGGTAGTTCATTGTTGAGATTTTGTTACTTCAATGGATGGTAGACTTGTCATTATGGAAGGTAGTTCATTTTTGAGATTTTGTCACTCCAATGGATGGTAGACTTGTCATTATGGATGGTAGTTCGTTGTTGAGATTTTGTTACTACATTGGATGGTACCCTTTTCATTACCGAAAGTAGTTCGTTGTTGAGATTTTGTTACTTTAATGGATGGTAGCCTTGTCATTATGGAAGGTAGTTCATTGTTGACATTTTGTTACTCCAATGGATGTAGCCTTGTCATTATGAAAGGTAGTTCGATATTGATAATATGTTACTCTAATGGATGGAATCCTTTTCATTACGGAAGGTAGTTCTTTATTGAGATTTTGTTTCTCAAATAGATGGTAGCCTTGTCATTATAGAAGGTAGTTTATTGTTGAGATTTTGTTACTACAATGAATGGTAGCCTTGTCATTACGGAGAATAGTTCATTGTTGAGCTTTTGTTACTCCAATGGATGGTAGCCTTGTTATTAGGGAACGTAGTTCATTATTGTTATTTTGTTACATTAATGGATTGTAGCCTTGTCTTTATGAAAGGTAGTTCTTTGTTGAGATTTTGTTACTATAATGGATGTTATCCTTGTCATTACTGAACGTAGTTTGTTGTTGAAATTTTGTTACTCTAATGGATGGTAGCCTTGTCATTATGGAAGGTAGTTCAATTCTGTCATTTTGTTACTCCAATGGATGGTAGCCTTGTCATTATGGAAGGTAGTTTGTTGTTGATATTTTGTTACTCTAATGGGTGGAATCCTTGTCATTACGGAAGATAGTTTTTTGTTGAGATTTTGTTTCTCCAATGGATGGTAGCCTTATCATTATGGAAGGTAGTTCGTTGTTGAGATTTTGTTACTTAAATGGATGGTAGCCTTGTCATTATGGAAGGTAGTTCATTGTTGAGATTTTGTTACTCTAATTGATGGTATCCTTGTCGTTGCGGAAGGTAGTTCGTTGTTGAGATTTTGTTTCTCCAATTGATGGTAGCCTTGTCATTATGGAAGGTAATTCGCTGTTGAGATTTTGTTACTCCAATGGTTGGTAGCCTTGTCATTATAGAAGGTAGTTCGTTGTTGATATTTTGTTACTACAATGGATGGTAGACTTGTCATTATGGAAGGTAGTTCGTTGTTTAGATTTTGTTACTCCAATGGATGGTAGACTTGTCATTATGGAAGGTAGTTCATTGTTGATATTTTGTTACTCGAATGGATGGTAGCCTTGTCATTATAAAGGGTAGTTCGTTGTTGAGATTTTGTTACTCTAATGGATGGTATCCTTGTAATTATGGAAGATAGTTTATTGTTGAGATTTTGTTACTCCAATGGATGGTAGCCTTGTCATTACGGAAGGTAGTTCGTGGTTGAGATTTTGTTACTCCAATGGATGGTAGCCTTGTCATTATGGATGGTAGTTCGTTGTTGAGATTTTGTTACTACATTGAATGGTACCATTTTCATTACTGAAGGTAGTTCGTTGTTGAGATTTCGTTACTCTAATAGATAGTAGCCTTGTCATCATGGAAGGTAGTTCATTGTTGACATTTTGTTACTCAAATGGATGGTATCCTTGTCATTACCGAAGGTAGTTCGTTGTTGAGATTTTGTTTCTCCAATGGATGGTAGCCTTGTCATTATGGAAGGTAGTTCGTTGTTTAGATTTTGTTACTCCAATGGATGGTAGACTTGTCATTATGGAAGGTAGTTCGTTGTTGAGATTTTTTTACTCCAATGGATGGTAGACTTGTCATTATGGAAGGTAGTTCATTGTTGATATTTTGTCACTCCAATGGATGGTAACCTTGTGATTATAGAGGGTAGTTAGTTGTTGAGATTTTGTTACTCTAATGGATGGTATCCTTGTCATTACGGAAGGTAGTTCGTTGTTGAGATTTTGTTTCTCCAATTGATGGTAGCCTTGTCATTATGGAAGGTAGTTCGCTGTTGAGATTTTGTTACTCCAATGGTTAGTAGCCTTGTCATTATGGAAGGAAGTTCGTTGTTGAGATTTATTTACTCTAATAGATGGTAGCCTTGTCATTATGCAAGATAGTTCGTTGTTGATAATTTGTTACTTTAATGGATGGTAGCCTTGACTTTATGAAAAGTAGTTCGTTTTTGAGATTTTGTTACTCTAATGGATGTTATCCTTGTCATTACTATAAGTAGTTCGTTGTATAGATTTTGTTTCTCTAATGGATGGTAGCCTTGTCATTATGGAAGGTAGTTCATTGTTGTCATTTTGTTACTCCAATGGATGGTAGCCTTGTCATTACGGAAGGTAGTTCGTGGTTGAGATTTTGTTACTCCAATGGATGGTAGCCTTGTCATTATGGATGGTAGTTCGTTGTTGAGATTTTGTTACTACATTGAATGGTACCATTTTCATTACTGAAAGTAGTTCGTTGTTGAGATTTTGTTACTCTAATGGATAGTAGCCTTGTCATTATGGAAGGTAGTTCATTGTTGACATTTTGTTACTCAAATGGATGGTAGCCTTGTCATTATGGAAGGTAGTTTGTTATTGAGATTTTGTTACTCTAATTGATGGTATCCTTGTCATTACGGAAGGTAGTTTGTTGTTGAGATTTTGTTTCTCCAATGGATGGTAGCCTTGTCATTATGGAAGGTTGTTCGTTGTTGAGATTTTGTTACTCCAATGGATGGTAGACTTATCATTATGGAAGGTAGTTCGTTTTTGAGATTTTGTTACTCCAATGGATGGTAGACATGTCATTATGGAAGGTAGTTCATTGTTGATATTTTGTTACTGCAATGGATGGTAGCCTTGTCATTATAGAGGGTAGTTCGTTGTTGAGATTTTGTTACTCTAATGGATGGTATCCTTGTAATTATGGAAGATAGTTTATTGTTGAGATTTTGTTACTCCAATGGATGGTAGCCTTGTCATTACGGAAGGTAGTTCGTGGTTGAGATTTTGTTACTCCAATGGATGGTAGCCTTGTCATTATGGATGGTAGTTCGTTGTTGAGATTTTGTTACTACATTGAATGGTACCATTTTCATTACTGAAAGTAGTTCGTTGTTGAGATTTCGTTACTCTAATGGATAGTAGACTTGTCATTATGGAAGGTAGTTCATTGTTGACATTTTGTTACTCAAATGGATGGTAGCCTTGTCATTATGGAAGGTAGTTCGTTGTTGAGATTTTGTTACTCTAATTGATGGTATCCTTGTCATTACGGAAGGTTGTTCGTTGTTGAGATTTTGTTTCTCCAATGGATGGTAGCCTTGTCATTATGGAAGGTAGTTCGTTGTTTAGATTTTGTTACTCCAATGGATGGTAGACTTGTCATTATGGAAGGTAGTTCGTTGTTGAGATTTTGTTACTCCAATGGATGGTAGACTTGTCATTATGGAAGGTAGTTCATTGTTGATATTTTGTCACTCCAATGGATGGTAACCTTGTGATTATAGAGGGTAGTTAGTTGTTGAGATTTTGTTACTCTAATGGATGGTATCCTTGTCATTTCGGAAGGTAGTTCGTTGTTGAGATTTTGTTTCTCCAATTGATGGTAGCCTTGTCATTATGGAAGGTAGTTCGCTGTTGAGATTTTGTTACTCCAATTGTTGGTAGCCTTGTCATTATGGAAGGTAGTTCGTTGTTGAGATTTATTTACTCTAATACACGGTAGCCTTGTCATTATGCAAGATAGTTCGTTGTTGATAATTTGTTACTTTAATGGATGGTAGCCTTGACTTTATGAAAGGTAGTTTGTTTTTGAGATTTTGTTACTCTAATGGATGTTATCCTTGTCATTATTATAAGTAGTTCGTTGTATAGATTTTGTTTCTCTAATGGATGGTAGCCTTGTCATTATGGAAGGTAGTTCATTGTTTTCATTTTGTTACTCCAATGGATGGTAGCCTTGTCATTACGGAAGGTAGTTCGTGGTTGAGATTTTGTTACTCCAATGGATGGTAGCCTTGTCATTATGGATGGTAGTTCGTTGTTGAGATTTTGTTACTACATTGAATGGTACCATTTTCATTACTGAAAGTAGTTCGTTGTTGACATTTTGTTACTCAAATGGATGGTAGCCTTGTCATTATGGAAGGTAGTTTGTTGTTGAGATTTTGTTACTCTAATTAATGGTATCCTTGTCATTACGGAAGGTAGTTCGTTGTTGAGATTTTGTTTCTCCAATGGATGGTAGCCTTGTCATTATGGAAGGTTGTTCGTTGTTGAGATTTTGTTACTCCAATGGATGGTAGCCTTGTCATTATGGAAGGTAGTTCATTGTTGTCATTTTGTTACTCCAATGGATGGTAGCCTTGTCATTACGGAAGGTAGTTCGTTGTTGAGATTTTGTTACTCCAATGGATGGTAGCCTTGTCATTATGGAAGGTAGTTTGTTGTTGATATTTTGTTACTCTAATTGATGGTATCCTTGTCATTACGGAAGGTAGTTCGTTGTTGAGATTTTGTTTCTCCAATGGATGGTAGCCTTGTCATTATGGAAGGTTGTTCGTTGTTGAGATTTTGTTACTCCAATGGATGGTAGACATGTCATTATGGAAGGTAGTTCATTGTTGATATTTTGTTACTCCAATGGATGGTAGCCTTGTCATTATAGAGGGTAGTTCGTTGTTGAGATTTTGTTACTCTAATGGATGGTATCCTTGTAATTATGGAAGGTAGTTTATTGTTGAGATTTTGTTACTCTAATGGATGGTAGCCTTGTCATTATGGAGAATAGTTCTTTGTTGAGCTTTTGTTACTCCAATGGATGGTAGCCTTGTTATTATGGAACGAAGTTCATTGTTGAGATTTTGTTACTCCAATAGATGGTAGACTTGTCATTATGCAAGGTAGTTCGTTGTTGATATTTTGTTACTTTAATGGATGGTAGCCTTGTCTTTATGAAAGGTAGTTCTTTGTTGAGATTTTGTTACTATAATGGATGTTATCCTTGTCATTACTGAAAGTAGTTCATTGTTGAGATTTTGTTACTCTAATGGATGTTATCCTTGACATTACTGAAAGGAGTTCGTTGTGGATATTTTGTTACTCCAATGGATGGTAGCCTTGTCATTATAGAGGGTAGTTCGTTGTTGAGATTTTGTTACTCTAATGGATGGTATCCTTGTAATTATGGAAGGTAGTTTATTGTTGAAATTTTGTTACTCCAATGGATGGTAGCCTTGTCATTATGGAGAATAGTTCTTTGTTGAGCTTTTGTTACTACAATGGATGGTAGCCTTGTTATTATGGAAGGTAGTTCATTGTTGAGATTTTTTTACTCCAATAGATGGTAGCCTTGTCATTATGCAAGATAGTTCGTTGTTGATAATTTGTTACATTAATGGATGGTCGCCTTGTCTTTATGAAAGGTAGTTCGTTTTTGAGATTTTGTTAGTCTAATGGATGTTATCGTTGTCATTACTGTAAGTAGTTTGTTGTATATATTTTGTTTCTCTACTTGATGGTAGCCTTGTCATTATGGAAGGTAGTTCATTGTTGTCATTTTGTTACTCCAATGGATGGTAGCCTTGTCATTACGGAAGGTAGTTCGTTGTTGAGATTTTGTTACTCCAATGGATGGTAGCCTTGTCATTATGGATGGTAGTTCGTTGTTGAGATATTGTTACTACATTGGATGGTACCATTTTCATTACAGAAAGTAGTTCGTTGTTGAGATTTTGATACTCTAACGGATAGTAGCCTTGTCATTATGGAAGGTAGTTCATTGTTGACATTTTGTTACTCAAATGGATTGTAGCCTTGTCATTATGGAAGGTAGTTCGTTGTTGAGATTTTGTTACTCTAATTGATGGTATCCTTGTCATTACGGAAGGTAGTTCGTTGTTGAGATTTTGTTTCTCTAATTGATGGTAGCCTTGTCATTATGGAAGGTAGTTCGCTGTTGAGATTTTGTTACTCCAATGGTTGGTAGCCTTTTCATTATGGAAGGTAGTTCGTTTTTGATATTTTGTTACTCCAATGGATGGTAGACTTGTCATTATGGAAGGTAGTTCGTTGTTGAGATTTTGTTACTCCAATGGATGGTAGACTTTTCATTATGGAAGGTAGTTCGTTGTTTAGATTTTGTTACTCAATTGGATTGTAGCCTTGTCATTATGGAAGGTAGTTCGTTGTTTAGATTTTGTTACTCTAATGGATGGTATCCTTGTAATTATGGAAGGTAGTTTATTGTTGAGATTTTGTTACTCCAATGGATGGTAGCCTTGTCATTATGGAGAATAGTTTGTTGTTGAGCTTTTGTTACTACAATGGATGGTAGCCTTGTTATTATGGAAGGTAGTTCATTGTTGAGATTTATTTACTCCAATAGATGGTAGCCTTGTCATTATGCAAGATAGTTCGGTGTTGATAATTTGTTACTGTAATGGATGGTAGCTTTGTCTTTATGAAAGGTAGTTCGTTTTTGAGATTTTGTTACTCTAATGGATGTTATCCTTGTCATTACTGTAAGTAGTTCGTTGTATAGATTTTGTTTCTCTAATGGATGGTAGCCTTGTCATTATGGAAGGTAGTTCATTGTTGTCATTTTGTTACCCCAATGGATGGTAGCCTTGTCATTACGGAAGGTAGTTCGTGGTTGAGATTTTGTTACTCCAATGGATGGTAGCCTTGTCATTATGGATGGTAGTTCATTGTTTAGATTTTGTTACTACATTGAATGGTACCATTTTCATTACTGAAAGTAGTTCGTTGTTGAGATTTTGTTACTCTAATGGATAGTAGCCTTGTCATTATGGAAGGTAGTTCATTGTTGACATTTTGTTACTCAAATGGATGGTAGCCTTGTCATTATGGAAGGTAGTTCGTTGTTGAGATTTTGTTACTCTAATTGATGTTATCCTTGTCATTACGAAAGGTAGTTCGTTGTTGAGATTTTGTTTCTCCAATGGATGGTAGCCTTGTCATTATGGAAGGTAGTTCGTTGTTTAGATTTTGTTACTCCAATGGATGGTAGACTTGTCATTATGGAAGGTAGTTCGTTGTTGAGATTTTGTTACTCCAATGGATGGTAGACTTGTCATTATGGAAGGTAGTTCATTGTTGATATTTTGTCACTCCAATGGATGGTAGCCTTGTGATTATAGAGGGTAGTTAGTTGTTAAGATTTTGTTACTCTAATGGATGGTATCCTTGTCATTTCGGAAGGTAGTTCGTTGTTGAGATTTTGTTTCTCCAATTGATGGTAGCCTTGTCATTATGGAAGGTAGTTCGCTGTTGAGATTTTGTTACTCCAATGGTTGGTAGCCTTGTCATTATGGAAGGTAGTTCGTTGTTGAGATTTATTTACTCTAATACACGGTAGCCTTGTCATTATGCAAGATAGTTCGTTGTTGATAATTTGTTACTTTAATGGATGGTAGCCTTGACTTTATGAAAGGTAGTTTGTTTTTGAGATTTTGTTACTCTAATGGATGTTATCCTTGTCATTATTATAAGTAGTTCGTTGTATAGATTTTGTTTCTCTAATGGATGGTAGCCTTGTCATTATGGAAGGTAGTTCATTGTTTTCATTTTGTTACTCCAATGGATGGTAGCCTTGTCATTACGGAAGGTAGTTCGTGGTTGAGATTTTGTTACTCCAATGGATGGTAGCCTTGTCATTATGGATGGTAGTTCGTTGTTGAGATTTTGTTACTACATTGAATGGTACCATTTTCATTACTGAAAGTAGTTCGTTGTTGACATTTTGTTACTCAAATGGATGGTAGCCTTGTCATTATGGAAGGTAGTTTGTTGTTGAGATTTTGTTACTCTAATTGATGGTATCCTTGTCATTACGGAAGGTAGTTCGTTGTTGAGATTTTGTTTCTCCAATGGATGGTAGCCTTGTCATTATGGAAGGTTGTTCGTTGTTGAGATTTTGTTACTCCAATGGATGGTAGCCTTGTCATTATGGAAGGTAGTTCATTGTTGTCATTTTGTTACTCCAATGGATGGTAGCCTTGTCATTACGGAAGGTAGTTCGTTGTTGAGATTTTGTTACTCCAATGGATGGTAGCCTTGTCATTATGGAAGGTAGTTTGTTGTTGAGATTTTGTTACTCTAATTGATGGTATCCTTGTCATTACGGAAGGTAGTTCGTTGTTGAGATTTTGTTTCTCCAATGGATGGTAGCCTTGTCATTATGGAAGGTTGTTCGTTGTTGAGATTTTGTTACTCCAATGGATGGTAGACATGTCATTATGGAAGGTAGTTCATTGTTGATATTTTGTTACTCCAATGGATGGTAGCCTTGTCATTATAGAGGGTAGTTCGTTGTTGAGATTTTGTTACTCTAATGGATGGTATCCTTGTAATTATGGAAGGTAGTTTATTGTTGAGATTTTGTTACTCTAATGGATGGTTGCCTTGTCATTATGGAGAATAGTTCTTTGTTGAGCTTTTGTTACTCCAATGGATGGTAGCCTTGTTATTATGGAACGAAGTTCATTGTTGAGATTTTGTTACTCCAATAGATGGTAGACTTGTCATTATGCAAGGTAGTTCGTTGTTGATATTTTGTTACTTTAATGGAGGGTAGCCTTGTCTTTATGAAAGGTAGTTCTTTGTTGAGATTTTGTTACTATAATGGATGTTATCCTTGTCATTACTGAAAGTAGTTCATTGTTGAGATTTTGTTACTCTAATGGATGTTATCCTTGACATTACTGAAAGTAGTTCGTTGTGGATATTTTGTTACTCCAATGGATGGTAGCCTTGTCATTATAGAGGGTAGTTCGTTGTTGAGATTTTGTTACTCTAATGGATGGTATCCTTGTAATTATGGAAGGTAGTTTATTGTTGAAATTTTGTTACTCCAATGGATGGTAGCCTTGTCATTATGGAGAATAGTTCTTTGTTGAGCTTTTGTTACTACAATGGATGGTAGCCTTGTTATTATGGAAGGTAGTTCATTGTTGAGATTTTTTTACTCCAATAGATGGTAGCCTTGTCATTATGCAAGATAGTTCGTTGTTGATAATTTGTTACATTAATGGATGGTCGCCTTGTCTTTATGAAAGGTAGTTCGTTTTTGAGATTTTGTTAGTCTAATGGATGTTATCGTTGTCATTACTGTAAGTAGTTTGTTGTATATATTTTGTTTCTCTACTTGATGGTAGCCTTGTCATTATGGAAGGTAGTTCATTGTTGTCATTTTGTTACTCCAATGGATGGTAGCCTTGTCATTACAGAAGGTAGTTCGTTGTTGAGATTTTGTTACTCCAATGGATGGTAGCCTTGTCATTATGGATGGTAGTTCGTTGTTGAGATATTGTTACTACATTGGATGGTACCATTTTCATTACAGAAAGTAGTTCGTTGTTGAGATTTTGATACTCTAACGGATAGTAGCCTTGTCATTATGGAAGGTAGTTCATTGTTGACATTTTGTTACTCAAATGGATTGTAGCCTTGTCATTATGGAAGGTAGTTCGTTGTTGAGATTTTGTTACTCTAATTGATGGTATCCTTGTCATTACGGAAGGTAGTTCGTTGTTGAGATTTTGTTTCTCTAATTGATGGTAGCCTTGTCATTATGGAAGGTAGTTCGCTGTTGAGATTTTGTTACTCCAATGGTTGGTAGCCTTTTCATTATGGAAGGTAGTTCGTTTTTGATATTTTGTTACTCCAATGGATGGTAGACTTGTCATTATGGAAGGTAGTTCGTTGTTGAGATTTTGTTACTCCAATGGATGGTAGACTTTTCATTATGGAAGGTAGTTCGTTGTTTAGATTTTGTTACTCAATTGGATTGTAGCCTTGTCATTATGGAAGGTAGTTCGTTGTTGAGATTTTGTTACTCTAATGGATGGTATCCTTGTAATTATGGAAGGTAGTTTATTGTTGAGATTTTGTTACTCCAATGGATGGTAGCCTTGTCATTATGGAGAATAGTTTGTTGATGAGCTTTTGTTACTACAATGGATGGTAGCCTTGTTATTATGGAAGGTAGTTCATTGTTGAGATTTATTTACTCCAATAGATGGTAGCCTTGTCATTATGCAAGATAGTTCGGTGTTGATAATTTGTTACTGTAATGGATGGTAGCCTTGTCTTTATGAAAGGTAGTTCGTTTTTGAGATTTTGTTACTCTAATGGATGTTATCCTTGTCATTACTGTAAGTAGTTCGTTGTATAGATTTTGTTTCTCTAATGGATGGTAGCCTTGTCATTATGGAAGGTAGTTCATTGTTGTCATTTTGTTACCCCAATGGATGGTAGCCTTGTCATTACGGAAGGTAGTTCGTGGTTGAGATTTTGTTACTCCAATGGATGGTAGCCTTGTCATTATGGATGGTAGTTCATTGTTTAGATTTTGTTACTACATTGAATGGTACCATTTTCATTACTGAAAGTAGTTCGTTGTTGAGATTTTGTTACTCTAATGGATAGTAGCCTTGTCATTATGGAAGGTAGTTCATTGTTGACATTTTGTTACTCAAATGGATGGTAGCCTTGTCATTATGGAAGGTAGTTCGTTGTTGAGATTTTGTTACTCTAATGGATGTTATCCTTGTCATTACGAAAGGTAGTTCGTTGTTGAGATTTTGTTTCTCCAATGGATGGTAGCCTTGTCATTATGGAAGGTAGTTCGTTGTTTAGATTTTGTTACTCCAATGGATGGTAGACTTGTCATTATGGAAGGTAGTTCGTTGTTGAGATTTTGTTACTCCAATGGATGGTAGACTTGTCATTATGGAAGGTAGTTCATTGTTGATATTTTGTCACTCCAATGGATGGTAGCCTTGTGATTATAGAGGGTAGTTCGTTGTTGAGATTTTGTTACTCTAATGGATGGTATCCTTGTAATTATGGAAGGTAGTTTGTTGTTGAGATTTTGTTACTCCAATGGATGGTAGCCTTGTCATTATTGAGAATAGTTTGTTGTTGAGCTTTTGTTACTACAATGGATGGTAGCCTTGTTATTATGGAAGGTAGTTCATTGTTGAGATTTATTTAATCCAATAGATGGTAGCCTTGTCATTATGTAAGATAGTTCGTTGTTGATAATTTGTTACTTTAATGGATGGTAGCCATGTCTTTATGAAAGGTAGTTCGTTTTTGAGATTTTGTTACTCTAATGGATGTTATCCTTGTCATTAGTGTAAGTAGTTCGTTGTATAGATTTTGTTTCTCTAATGGATGGTAGCCTTGTCATTATGGAAGGTAGTTCATTGTTGTTACTCCAATGGATGGTAGCCTTGTCATTACGGAAGGTAGTTCGTGGTTGAGATTTTGTTACTCCAATGGATGGTAGCCTTGTCATTATGGATGTTAGTTCGTTGTTGAGATTTTGTTACTACATTGAATGGTACCATTTTCATTACTGAAAGTAGTTCGTTGTTGAGATTTTGTTACTCTAATGGATAGTAGCCTTGTCATTATGGAAGGTAGTTCATTGTTGACATTTTGTTACTCAAATGGATGGTAGCCTTGTCATTATGGAAGGTAGTTTGTTGTTGAGATTTTGTTACTCTAATTGATGGTATCCTTGTCATTACGGAAGGTAGTTCGTTGTTGAGATTTTGTTTCTCCAATGGATGGTAGCCTTGTCATTATGGAAGGTTGTTCGTTGTTGAGATTTTGTTACTCCAATGGATGGTAGACTTATCATTATGGAAGGTAGTTCGTTTTTGAGATTTTGTTACTCCAATGGATGGTAGACATGTCATTATGGAAGGTAGTTCATTGTTGATATTATGTTACTCCAATGGATGGTAGCCTTGTCATTATAGAGGGTAGTTCGTTGTTGAGATTTTGTTACTCTAATGGATGGTATCCTTGTAATTATGTAAGGTAGTTTATTGTTGAGATTTTGTTACTCTAATGGATGGTAGCCTTGTCATTATGGAGAATAGTTCTTTGTTGATCTTTTGTTACTCCAATGGATGGTAGCCTTGTTATTATGGAACGAAGTTCATTGTTGAGATTTTGTTACTCCAGTAGATGGTAGACTTGTCATTATGCAAGGTAGTTCGTTGTTGATATTTTGTTACTTTAATGGATGGTAGCCTTGTCTTTATGAAAGGTAGTTCTTTGTTGAGATTTTGTTACTATAATGGATGTTATCCTTGTCATTACTGAAAGTAGTTCATTGTTGAGATTTTGTTACTCTAATGGATGTTATCCTTGTCATTACTGAAAGTAGTTTGTTGTTGATATTTTGTTACTCCAATGGATGGTAGCCTTGTCATTATAGAGGGTAGTTCGTTGTTGAGATTTTGTTACTCTAATGGATGGTATCCTTGTAATTATGGAAGGTAGTTTATTGTTGAGATTTTGTTACTCCAATGGATGGTAGCCTTGTCATTATGGAGAATAGTTTTTTGTTGAGCTTTTGTTACTACAATGGATGGTAGCCTTGTTATTATGGAAGGTAGTTCATTGTTGAGATTTTTTTACTCCAATAGATGGTAGCCTTGTCATTATGCAAGATAGTTCGTTGTTGATAATTTGTTACTCTAATTGATGGTATCCTTGTCATTACGGAAGGTAGTTCGTTGTTAAGATTTTGTTTCTCCAATGGATAGTTGCCTTGTCATTATGGAAGGTTGTTCGTTGTTGAGATTTTGTTACTTCAATGGATGGTAGACTTATCATTATGGAAGGTAGTTCATTGTTGAGATTTTGTTACTCCAAGGGATGGTATACTTGTCATTATGAAAGGTAGTTCTTTGTTGAGATTTTGTTACTATAATGGATGGTAGCCTTGTCATTTTAGAAGGTAGTTCGTTGTTGAGATTTTATTACTCTAATGGATGGTATCCTTGTAATTATGGAAGGTAGTTTATTGTTGAGATTTTGTTACTCTAATGGATGGTAGCCTTGTCATTATGGAGAATAGTTCTTTGTTGAGCTTTTGTTACTCCAATGGATGGTAGCCTTGTTATTATGGAACGAAGTTCATTGTTGAGATTTTGTTACTCCAATAGATGGTAGACTTGTCATTATGCAAGGTAGTTCGTTGTTGACATTTTGTTACTTAAATGGATGGTAGCCTTGTCTTTATATAAAGGTAGTTCTTTGTTGAGATTTTGTTACTATAATGGATGTTATCCTTGTCATTACTGAAAGTAGTTCATTATTGAGATTTTGTTACTCTAATGGATGTTATCCTTGTCATTACTGAAAGTAGTTCGTTGTTGATATTTTGTTACTCCAATGGATGGTAGCCTTGTCATTATAGAGGGTAGTTCGTTGTTGAGATTTTGTTACTCTAATGGATGGTATCCTTGTAATTATGGAAGGTAGTTTATTGTTGAGATTTTGTTACTCCAATGGATGGTAGCCTTGTCATTATGGAGAATAGTTCTTTGTTGAGCTTTTGTTACTACAATTGATGGTAGCCTTGTTATTATGGAAGGTAGTTCATTGTTGAGATTTTTTTACTCCAATAGATGGTAGCCTGTTCATTATGCAAGATAGTTCGTTGTTGATAATTTGTTACTCTAATTGATGGTATCCTTGTCATTACGGAAGGTAGTTCGTTGTTGAGATTTTGTTTCTCCAATGGATAGTAGCCTTGTCATTATGGAAGGTTGTTCGTTGTTGAGATTTTGTTACTCCAATGGATGGTAGACTTATCATTATGGAAGGTAGTTCAATGTTGAGCTTTTGTTACTCCAAGGGATGGTAGACTTGTCATTATGAAAGGTAGTTCTTTGTTTAGATTTTGTTACTATAATGGATGGTAGCCTTGTCATTATAGAAGGTAGTTCGTTGTTGAGATTTTATTACTCTAATGGATGGTAGCCTTGTAATTATGGAAGGTAGTTTATTGTTGAGATTTTGTTACTCTAATGGATGGTAGCCTTGTCATTATGGAGAATAGTTCTTTGTTGAGCTTTTGTTACTCCAATGGATGATAGCTTTGTTATTATGGAACGAAGTTCATTGTTGAGATTTTGTTACTCCAATAGATGATAGACTTGTCATTATGCAAGGTAGTTCGTTGTTGATATTTTGTTACTTTAATGGATGGTAGCCTTGTCTTTATGAAAGGTAGTTCTTTGTTGAGATTTTGTTACTATAATGGATGTTATCCTTATCATTATTGAAAGTAGTTCATTGTTGAGATTTTGTTACTCTAATGGATGTTATCCTTGTCATTACTGAAAGTAGTTCGTTGTTGATATTTTGTTACTCCAATGGATGGTAGCCTTGTCATTATAGAGGGTAGTTCGTTGTTGAGGTTTTGTTACTCTAATGGATGGTATCCTTGTAATTATGGAAGGTAGTTTATTGTTGAGATTTTGTTATTCCAATGGATGGTAGCCTTGTCATTATGGAGAATAGTTCTTTGTTGAGCTTTTGTTACTACAATGGATGGTAGCCTTGTTATTATGGAAGGTAGTTCATTGTTGAGATTTTTTTACTCCAATAGATGGTAGCCTTGTCATTATGCAAGATAGTTCGTTGTTGATAATTTGTTACTCTAATTGATGGTATCCTTGTCATTACGGAAGGTAGTTCGTTGTTGAGATTTTGTTTCTCCAATGGATAGTAGCCTTGTCATTATGGAAGGTTGTTCGTTGTTGAGATTTTGTTACTCCAATGGATGGTAGACTTATCATTATGGAAGGTAGTTCATTGTTGAGATTTTGTTACTCCAAGGGATGGTAGACTTGTCATTATGAAAGGTAGTTCTTTGTTGAGATTTTATTACTATAATGGATGGTAGCCTTGTCATTATAGAAGGTAGTTCGTTGATGAGATTTTATTACTCTAATGGATGGTATCCTTGTAATTATGGAAGGTAGTTTATTGTTGAGATTTTGTTACTCTAATGGATGGTAGCCTTGTCATTATGGAGAATAGTTCTTTGTTGAGCTTTTGTTACTCCAATGGATGGTAGCCTTGTTATTATGGAACGAAGTTCATTGTTGAGATTTTGTTACTTAATAGATGGTAGACTTCTCATTATGCAAGGTAGTTCGTTGTTGATATTTTGTTACTTTAATGGATGGTAGCCTTGTCTTTATGAAAGGTAGTTCTTTGTTGAGATTTTGTTACTATAATGGATGTTATCCTTGTCATTACTGAAAGTAGTTCATTGTTGAGATTTTGTTACTCTAATGGATGTTATCCTTGTCATTACTGAAAGTAGTTCGTTGTTGATATTTTGTTACTCCAATGGATGGTAGCCTTGTCATTATAGAGGGTAGTTCGTTGTTGAGATTTTGTTACTCTAATGGATGGTATCCTTGTAATTATGGAAGGTAGTTTATTGTTGAGATTTTGTTACTCCAATGGATGGTAGCCTTGTCATTATGGAGAATAGTTCTTTGATGAGCTTTTGTTACTACAATTGATGATAGCCTTGTTATTTTGGAAGGTACTTCATTGTTGAGATTTTTTTACTCCAATAGATGGTAGCCTTGTCATTATGCAAGATAGTTCGTTGTTGATAATTTGTTACTCTAATAGATGGTATCCTTGTCATTACGGAAGGTAGTTCGTTGTTGAGATTTTGTTTCTCCAATGGATAGTAGCCTTGTCATTATGGAAAGTTGTTCGTTGTTGAGATTTTGTTACTCCAATGGATGGTAGACTTATCATTATGGAAGGTAGTTCATTGTTGAGATTTTGTTACTCCAAGGGATGGTAGACTTGTCATTATGAAAGGTAGTTCATTGTTGAGATTTTGTTACTCTAATGGATGTTATCCTTGACATTACTGAAAGTAGTTCGTTGTTGATATTTTGTTACTCCAATGGATGGTAGCCTTGTCATTATAGAGGGTAGTTCGTTGTTGAGATTTTGTTACTCTTATGGATGGTATCCTTGTAATTATGGAACGTACTTTATTGTTGAGATTTTGTTAATCCAATGGATGGTAGCCTTGTCATTATGGAGAATAGTTCTTTGTTGAGCTTTTGTTACTACAATGGATGGTAGCCTTGTTATTATGGAAGGTAGTTCATTGTTAAGATTTTTTTACTCCAATAGATGGTAGTCTTGTCATTATGCAAGATAGTTCGTTGTTGATAATTTGTTACTTTAATGGATGGTAGCCTTGTCTTTATGAAAGGTAGTTCGTTTTTGAGATTTTGTTAGTCTAATGGATGTTATCCTTGTCATTACTGTAAGTAGTTCATTGTATATATTTTTTTTCTCTAATTGATGGTAGCCTTGTCATTATGGAAGGTAGTTCATTGTTGTCATTTTGTTACTCCAATGGATGGTAGCCTTGTCATTACGGAAGGTAGTTCGTTGTTGAGATTTTGTTACTCCAATGGATGGTAGCCTTGTCATTATGGATGGTAGTTCGTTGTTGAGATATTGTTACTACATTGGATGGTACTATTTTTATTACCGAAAGTAGTTCGTTGTTGAGATTTTGTTACTCTAACGGATAGTAGCCTTGTCATTATGGAAGGTAGTTCGTTGTTGAGATTTTGTTTCTCCAATTCATGGTAGCCTTGTCATTATGGAAGGTAGTTCGCTGTTGAGATTTTGTTACTCCAATGGTTGGTAGCCTTGTCATTATGGAAGGTAGTTCGTTGTTGATATTTTGTTACTCCAATGGATGGTAGACTTGTCATTATGGAAGGTAGTTCGTTGTTGATATTTTGTTACTCCAATGGATGGTAGACTTGTCATTATGGAAGGTAGTTTGTTATTTAGATTTTGTTACTCAAATGGATTGTAGCCTTGTCATTATGGAAGGTAGTTCGTTGTTGAAATTTTGTTACTCTAATGGATGGTATCCTTGTAATTATGAAAGGTAGTTTATTGTTGAGATTTTGTTACTCCAATGGATGGTAGCCTTGTCATTATGGAGAATAGTTTGTTGTTGAGCTTTTGTTACTACAATGGATGGTAGCCTTGTTATTATGGAAGGTAGTTCATTGTTGAGATTTATTTACTCCAATAGATGGTAGCCTTGTCATTATGCGAGATAGTTCGTTGTTGGTAATTTGTTACTTTAAAGGATGGTAGCCTTGTCTTTATGAAAGGTAGTTCGCTTTTGATATTTTGTTACTCTAATGGATGTTATCCTTGTCATTACTGTAAGTAGTTCGTTGTATAGATTTTGTTTCTCTAATGGATGGTAGTCTTGTCATTATGGAAGGTAGTTCATTGTTGTCATTTTGTTACTCCAATGGATGGTAGCCTTGTCATTACGGAAGGTAGTTCATGGTTGAGATTTTGTTACTCCAATGGATGGTAGCCTTGTCATTATGGATGGTAGTTCGTTGTTGAGATTTTGTTACTACATTGAATGGTACCATTTTCATTACTGAAAGTAGTTTGTTGTTGAGATTTTGTTACTCTAATGGATAGTAGCCTTGTTATTATGGAAGGTAGTTCATTGTTGACATTTTGTTACTCAAATGGATGGTAGCCTTGTCATTATGGAAGGTAGTTCGTTGTTGAGATTTTGTTACTCTAATTGATGGTATCCTTGTCATTACGGAAGGTAGTTCGTTGTTGAGATTTTGTTTCTCCAATGGATGGTAGCCTTGTCATTATGGAAGGTTGTTCGTTGTTGAGATTTTGTTACTCCAATGGATGGTAGACTTATAATTATGGAAGGTAGTTTGTTTTTGAGATTTTGTTACTCCAATGGATGGTAGACATGTCATTATGGAAGGTAGTTCATTGTTGATATTTTGTTATTCCAATGGATGGTAGCCTTGTCATTATAGAGGGTAGTTCGTTGTTGAGATTTTGTTACTCTTATGGATGGTATCCTTGTAATTATGGAAGGTAGTTTATTGTTGAGATTTTGTTACTCTAATGGATGGTAGCCTTGTCATTATGGAGAATAGTTCTTTGTTGAGCTTTTGTTACTCCAATGGATAGTAGCCTTGTTATTATGGAACGAAGTTCATTGTTGAGATTTTGTTACTCCAATAGATGGTAGACTTGTCATTATGCAAGGTAGTTCGTTGTTGATATTTTGTTTCTTTAATGGATGGTAGCCTTGTCTTTATGAAAGGTAGTTCTTTGTTGAGATTTTGTTACTATAATGAATGTTATCCTTGTCATTACTGAAAGTAGTATATTGTTGAGATTTTGTTACTCTAATGGATGTTATCCTTGACATTACTGAAAGTAGTTCGTTGTTGATATTTTGTTACTCCAATGGATGGTAGCCTTGTCATTATAGAGGGTAGTTCGTTGTTGAGATTTTGTTACTCTTATGGATGGTATCCTTGTAATTATGGAACGTACTTTATTGTTGAGATTTTGTTAATCCAATGGATGGTAGCCTTGTCATTATGGAGAATAGTTCTTTGTTGAGCTTTTGTTACTACAATGGATGGTAGCCTTGTTATTATGGAAGGTAGTTCATTGTTGAGATTTTTTTACTCCAATAGATGGTAGTCTTGTCATTATGCAAGATAGTTCGTTGTTGATAATTTGTTACTTTAATGGATGGTAGCCTTGTCTTTATGAAAGGTAGTTCGTTTTTGAGATTTTGTTAGTCTAATGGATGTTATCCTTGTCATTACTGTAAGTAGTTCATTGTATATATTTTTTTTCTCTAATTGATGGTAGCCTTGTCATTATGGAAGGTAGTTCATTGTTGTCATTTTGTTACTCCAATGGATGGTAGCCTTGTCATTACGGAAGGTAGTTCGTTGTTGAGATTTTGTTACTCCAATGGATGGTAGCCTTGTCATTATGGATGGTAGTTCGTTGTTGAGATATTGTTACTACATTGGATGGTACTATTTTTATTACCGAAAGTAGTTCGTTGTTGAGATTTTGTTACTCTAACGGATAGTAGCCTTGTCATTATGGAAGGTAGTTCATTGTTGACATTTTGTTACTCAAATGGATTGTAGCCTTGTCATTATGGAAGGTAGTTCGTTGTTGAGATTTTGTTTCTCCAATTCATGGTAGCCTTGTCATTATGGAAGGTAGTTCGCTGTTGAGATTTTGTTACTCCAATGGTTGGTAGCCTTGTCATTATGGAAGGTAGTTCGTTGTTGATATTTTGTTACTCCAATGGATGGTAGACTTGTCATTATGGAAGGTAGTTCGTTGTTGATATTTTGTTACTCCAATGGATGGTAGACTTGTCATTATGGAAGGTAGTTTGTTGTTTAGATTTTGTTACTCAAATGGATTGTAGCCTTGTCATTATGGAAGGTAGTTCGTTGTTGAAATTTTGTTACTCTAATGGATGGTATCCTTGTAATTATGAAAGGTAGTTTATTGTTGAGATTTTGTTACTCCAATGGATGGTAGCCTTGTCATTATGGAGAATAGTTTGTTGTTGAGCTTTTGTTACTACAATGGATGGTAGCCTTGTTATTATGGAAGGTAGTTCATTGTTGAGATTTATTTACTCCAATAGATGGTAGCCTTGTCATTATGCAAGATAGTTCGTTGTTGGTAATTTGTTACTTTAAAGGATGGTAGCCTTGTCTTTATGAAAGGTAGTTCGCTTTTGATATTTTGTTACTCTAATGGATGTTATCCTTGTCATTACTGTAAGTAGTTCGTTGTATAGATTTTGTTTCTCTAATGGATGGTAGTCTTGTCATTATGGAAGGTAGTTCATTGTTGTCATTTTGTTACTCCAATGGATGGTAGCCTTGTCATTACGGAAGGTAGTTCATGGTTGAGATTTTGTTACTCCAATGGATGGTAGCCTTGTCATTATGGATGGTAGTTCGTTGTTGAGATTTTGTTACTACATTGAATGGTACCATTTTCATTACTGAAAGTAGTTTGTTGTTGAGATTTTGTTACTCTAATGGATAGTAGCCTTGTTATTATGGAAGGTAGTTCATTGTTGACATTTTGTTACTCAAATGGATGGTAGCCTTGTCATTATGGAAGGTAGTTCGTTGTTGAGATTTTGTTACTCTAATTGATGTTATCCTTGTCATTACGGAAGGTAGTTCGTTGTTGAGATTTTGTTTCTCCAATGGATGGTAGCCTTGTCATTATGGAAGGTAGTTCGTTGTTTAGATTTTGTTACTCCAATTGATGGTAGCCTTGTCATTATGGAAGGTAGTTCGTTGTTGAGATTTTGTTACTCCAATGGATGGTAGACTTGTCATTATGGAAGGTAGTTCATTGTTGATATTTTGTCACTCCAATGGATGGTAGACTTGTGATTATAGAGGGTAGTTCGTTGTTGAGATTTTGTTACTCTAATGGATGGTATCCTTGTAATTATGGAAGGTAGTTTATTGTTAAGATTTTGTTACTCCAATGGATGGTAGCCTTGTCATTATGGAGAATAGTTTGTTGTTGAGATTTTGTTACTACAATGGATGGTAGCCTTGTTATTATGGAAGGTAGTTCATTGTTGAGATTTATTTACTCCAATAGATGGTAGCCTTGTCATTATGTAAGATAGTTCTTTGTTGATAATTTGTTACTTTAATGGATGGTAGCCTTGTCTTTATGAAAGGTAGTTCGTTTTTGAGATTTTGTTACTCTAATGGATGTTATCCTTGTCATTACTGTAAGTAGTTCGTTGTATAGATTTTGTTTCTCTAATGGATGGTAGCCTTGTCATTATGGAAGGTAGTTCATTGTTGTCATTTTGTTACTCCAATGGATGGTAGCCTTGTCATTACGGAAGGTAGTTCGTGGTTGAGATTTTGTTACTCCAATGGATGGTAGCCTTGTCATTATGGATGGTAGTTCGTTGTTGAGATTTTGTTACTACATTGAATGGTACCATTTTCATTACTGAAAGTAGTTCGTTGTTGAGATTTTGTTACTCTAATGGATAGTAGCCTTGTCATTATGGAAGGTAGTTCATTGTTGACATTTTGTTACTCAAATGGATGATAGCCTTGTCATTATGGAAGGTAGTTCGTTGTTGAGATTTTGTTACTCTAATTGATGGTATCCTTGTCATTACGGAAGGTAGTTCATTGTTGAGATTTTGTTTCTCCAATGGATGGTAGCCTTGTCATTATGGAAGGTTGTTCATTGTTGAGATTTTGTTACTCCAATGGATGGTAGACTTATCATTATGGAAGGTAGTTCGTTTTTGAGATTTTGTTACTCCAATGGATGGTAGACATGTCATTATGGAAGGTAGTTCATTATTGATATTTTGTTACTCCAATGGATGGTAGCCTTGTCATTATAGAGGGTAGTTTGTTGTTGATATTTTGTTACTCTAATTGATGGTATCCTTGTAATTATGGAAGGTAGTTTATTTTTGTGATTTTGTTACTCTAATGGATGGTAGCCTTGTCATTATGGAGAATAGTTCTTTGTTGAGCTTTTGTTACTCCAATGGATGGTAGCCTTACCTTTATGAAAGGTAGTTCGTTGTTGAGATTTTGTTACTCTAATGGATGTTATCCTTGTCATTACTGAAAGTAGTTCGTTGTATAGATTTTGTTGCTCCAATGGATGGTAGCCTTGTTATTATGGAAGGTAGTTCATTGTTAAGATTTTGTTACTCCAATAGATGGTAGCCTTGTCATTATGCAAGGTAGTTCGTTGTTGATATTTTGTTACTTTAATGGATGGTAGCCTTGTCTTTATGAAAGGTACTTCGTTGTTGAGATATTGTTACTCTAATGGATGTTATCCTTGTCATTACTGTAAGTAGTTCGTTGTATAGATTTTGTTTCTCTAATGGATGGTAGCCTTGTCATAATGGAAGGTAGTTCATTGTTGTCATTTTGTTACTCCAATGGATGGTAGCCTTGTCATTACGGAAGGTAGTTCGTGGTTGAGATTTTGTTACTCCAATGGATGGTAGCCCTGTCATTATGGAAGGTAGTTCATTGTTGTCATTTTGTTACTCCAATGGATGGTAGCCTTGTCATTAAGGAAGGTAGTTCGTTGTTGAGATTTTGTTACTCTAATTGATGGTATCCTTGTCATTACGGAAGGTAGTTCATTGTTGAGATTTTGTTTCTCCAATGGATGGTAGCCTTGTCATTATGGAAGGTTGTTCGTTGTTGAGATTTTGTTACTCCAATGGATGGTAGACTTATCATTATGGAAGGTAGTTCGTTTTTGAGATTTTGTTACTCCAATGGATGGTAGACATGTCATTATGGAAGGTAGTTCATTATTGATATTTTGTTACTCCAATGGATGGTAGCCTTGTCATTATAGAGGGTAGTTTGTTGTTGATATTTTGTTACTCTAATTGATGGTATCCTTGTAATTATGGAAGGTAGTTTATTTTTGAGATTTTGTTACTCTAATGGATGGTAGCCTTGTCATTATGGAGAATAGTTCTTTGTTGAGCTTTTGTTACTCCAATGGATGGTAGCCTTACCTTTATGAAAGGTAGTTCGTTGTTGAGATTTTGTTACTCTAATGGATGTTATCCTTGTCATTACTGAAAGTAGTTCGTTGTATAGATTTTGTTGCTCCAATGGATGGTAGCCTTGTTATTATGGAAGGTAGTTCATTGTTAAGATTTTGTTACTCCAATAGATGGTAGCCTTGTCATTATGCAAGGTAGTTCGTTGTTGATATTTTGTTACTTTAATGGATGGTAGCCTTGTCTTTATGAAAGGTACTTCGTTGTTGAGATATTGTTACTCTAATGGATGTTATCCTTGTCATTACTGTAAGTAGTTCGTTGTATAGATTTTGTTTCTCTAATGGATGGTAGCCTTGTCATAATGGAAGGTAGTTCATTGTTGTCATTTTGTTACTCCAATGGATGGTAGCCTTGTCATTAAGGAAGGTAGTTTGTTGTTGATATTTTGTTACTCTAATGGATGGAATCCTTGTCATTACGGAAGATAGTTTTTTTTTGAGATTTTGTTTCTCCAATGGATGGTAGGCTTGTCATAATGGAATGTAGTTCGTTGTTGAGATTTTGTTACTCCAATGGATGGTAGACTTGTCATTATGGAAGGTAGTTTATTGTTGAGATTTTGTTACTCCAATGGATGGTAGCCTTGTCATTATGGAGAATAGTTCGTTGTTGAGCTTTTGTTACTCCAATGGATGGTATCCTTGTTATTATGGAAGGTAGTTCCTTGATGAGATTTTGTTACTCCAATAGATGGCATCCTTGTCATTATGCAAGGTAGTTCGTTGTTGATATTTTGTTACTTTAAGGGATGGTAGCCTTGTCTTTATGAAAGGTAGTTCTATGTTGAGATTTTGTTATTATAATGGATGTTTTCCTTGTCATTACTGAAAGTAGTTCGTTGTTGAGATTTTGTTACTCTAATGGATGGTAGCCCTGTCATTATCGAAGGTAGTTCATTGTTGTTATTTTGTTACTCCAATGGATTGTAGCCTTGTCATTATGGAAGGTAGTTTGTTGTTGATATTTTATTACTCTAATGGATGGAATCCTTGTCATTATGGAAGTTAGTTTTTTTTTGAGATTTTGTTTCTCCAATGGATGGTAGGCTTGTCATTATGGAAGGTTGTTCATTGTTGAGATTTTGTTTCTGGAATGGATGGTAGCCTTGTCATTATGGAAGGTAGTTCGTTGTTGATATTTTGTTAATCCAATGGATGGTAGACTTGTCATTATGGAAGGTAGTTCGTTGTTGAGATTTTGTTACTCCAATGGATGGTAGACTTGTCATTATGGAAGGTAGTTCATTGTTGAGATTTTGTTACTCCAATGGATGGTAGTCTTGTCATTATAGAAGGTAGTTCGTTGTTGAGATTTTGTTACTCTAATGGATGGTAGCCTTGTAATTATGGAAGGTAGTTTATTGTTGAGATTTTGTTACTCCAATGGATGGTAGCCTTGTCATTATGGAAAATAGTTCGTTGTTGAGCTTTTGTTACTCCAATGGATGGTAGCCTTGTTATTATGGAAGGTAGTTCATTGTTGAGATTTTGTTACTCCAATAGATGCTAGCCTTATCATTATGCAAGGTAGTTCGTTGTTGATATTTTGTTACTTTAATGGATGGTAGCCTTATCTTTATGAAAGGTAGTTCGTTGTTGAGATTTTGTTACTCTAATGGATGTTATCCTTGTCCTTACTGAAAGTAGTTCGTTGTATAGATTTTGTTACTCCAATGGATGGTAGCCTTGTTATTATGGAAGGTAGTTAATTGTTGAGATTTTGTTACTCCAATAGATGGTAGCCTTGTCATTATGCAAGGTAGTTCGTTGTTGAGATTTTGTTACTCTAATGGATAGTAGCCTTGTCATTATGGAAGGTAGTTCATTGTTGACATTTTGTTACTCAAATGGATGGTAGCCTTGTCATTATGGAAGGTAGTTTGTTATTGAGATTTTGTTACTCTAATGGATGGTAGCCTTGTCAGTATAGAAGGTAGTTCATTGTTGAGATTTTGTTACTTCAATGGATGGTAGACTTGTCATTATGGAAGGTAGTTCATTTTTGAGATTTTGTCACTCCAATGGATGGTAGACTTGTCATTATGGATGGTAGTTCGTTGTTGAGATTTTGTTACTACATTGGATGGTACCCTTTTCATTACCGAAAGTAGTTCGTTGTTGAGATTTTGTTACTTTAATGGATGGTAGCCTTGTCATTATGGAAGGTAGTTCATTGTTGACATTTTGTTACTCCAATGGATGTAGCCTTGTCATTATGAAAGGTAGTTCGATATTGATAATATGTTACTCTAATGGATGGAATCCTTTTCATTACGGAAGGTAGTTCTTTATTGAGATTTTGTTTCTCAAATAGATGGTAGCCTTGTCATTATAGAAGGTAGTTTATTGTTGAGATTTTGTTACTACAATGAATGGTAGCCTTGTCATTACGGAGAATAGTTCATTGTTGAGCTTTTGTTACTCCAATGGATGGTAGCCTTGTTATTAGGGAACGTAGTTCATTATTGTTATTTTGTTACATTAATGGATTGTAGCCTTGTCTTTATGAAAGGTAGTTCTTTGTTGAGATTTTGTTACTATAATGGATGTTATCCTTGTCATTACTGAACGTAGTTTGTTGTTGAAATTTTGTTACTCTAATGGATGGTAGCCTTGTCATTATGGAAGGTAGTTCAATTCTGTCATTTTGTTACTCCAATGGATGGTAGCCTTGTCATTATGGAAGGTAGTTTGTTGTTGATATTTTGTTACTCTAATGGGTGGAATCCTTGTCATTACGGAAGATAGTTTTTTGTTGAGATTTTGTTTCTCCAATGGATGGTAGCCTTATCATTATGGAAGGTAGTTCGTTGTTGAGATTTTGTTACTTAAATGGATGGTAGCCTTGTCATTATGGAAGGTAGTTCATTGTTGAGATTTTGTTACTCTAATTGATGGTATCCTTGTCGTTGCGGAAGGTAGTTCGTTGTTGAGATTTTGTTTCTCCAATTGATGGTAGCCTTGTCATTATGGAAGGTAATTCGCTGTTGAGATTTTGTTACTCCAATGGTTGGTAGCCTTGTCATTATAGAAGGTAGTTCGTTGTTGATATTTTGTTACTACAATGGATGGTAGACTTGTCATTATGGAAGGTAGTTCGTTGTTTAGATTTTGTTACTCCAATGGATGGTAGACTTGTCATTATGGAAGGTAGTTCATTGTTGATATTTTGTTACTCGAATGGATGGTAGCCTTGTCATTATAAAGGGTAGTTCGTTGTTGAGATTTTGTTACTCTAATGGATGGTATCCTTGTAATTATGGAAGATAGTTTATTGTTGAGATTTTGTTACTCCAATGGATGGTAGCCTTGTCATTACGGAAGGTAGTTCGTGGTTGAGATTTTGTTACTCCAATGGATGGTAGCCTTGTCATTATGGATGGTAGTTCGTTGTTGAGATTTTGTTACTACATTGAATGGTACCATTTTCATTACTGAAGGTAGTTCGTTGTTGAGATTTCGTTACTCTAATAGATAGTAGCCTTGTCATCATGGAAGGTAGTTCATTGTTGACATTTTGTTACTCAAATGGATGGTATCCTTGTCATTACCGAAGGTAGTTCGTTGTTGAGATTTTGTTTCTCCAATGGATGGTAGCCTTGTCATTATGGAAGGTAGTTCGTTGTTTAGATTTTGTTACTCCAATGGATGGTAGACTTGTCATTATGGAAGGTAGTTCGTTGTTGAGATTTTTTTACTCCAATGGATGGTAGACTTGTCATTATGGAAGGTAGTTCATTGTTGATATTTTGTCACTCCAATGGATGGTAACCTTGTGATTATAGAGGGTAGTTAGTTGTTGAGATTTTGTTACTCTAATGGATGGTATCCTTGT
Source organism: Vicia faba (assembly GCA_948472305.1). Classification (NCBI taxonomy): domain Eukaryota; kingdom Viridiplantae; phylum Streptophyta; class Magnoliopsida; order Fabales; family Fabaceae; genus Vicia; species Vicia faba. The sequence continues at coordinate 563,420,474 of OX451739.1, forward strand.
CATTACGGAAGGTAGTTCGTTGTTGAGATTTTGTTTCTCCAATTGATGGTAGCCTTGTCATTATGGAAGGTAGTTCGCTGTTGAGATTTTGGTACTCCAATGGTTAGTAGCCTTGTCATTATGGAAGGAAGTTCGTTGTTGAGATTTATTTACTCTAATAGATGGTAGCCTTGTCATTATGCAAGATAGTTCGTTGTTGATAATTTGTTACTTTAATGGATGGTAGCCTTGACTTTATGAAAAGTAGTTCGTTTTTGAGATTTTGTTACTCTAATGGATGTTATCCTTGTCATTACTATAAGTAGTTCGTTGTATAGATTTTGTTTCTCTAATGGATGGTAGCCTTGTCATTATGGAAGGTAGTTCATTGTTGTCATTTTGTTACTCCAATGGATGGTAGCCTTGTCATTACGGAAGGTAGTTCGTGGTTGAGATTTTGTTACTCCAATGGATGGTAGCCTTGTCATTATGGATGGTAGCTCGTTGTTGAGATTTTGTTACTACATTGAATGGTACCATTTTCATTACTGAAAGTAGTTCGTTGTTGAGATTTTGTTACTCTAATGGATAGTAGCCTTGTCATTATGGAAGGTAGTTCATTGTTGACATTTTGTTACTCAAATGGATGGTAGCCTTGTCATTATGGAAGGTAGTTTGTTATTGAGATTTTGTTACTCTAATTGATGGTATCCTTGTCATTACGGAAGGTAGTTTGTTGTTGAGATTTTGTTTCTCCAATGGATGGTAGCCTTGTCATTATGGAAGGTTGTTCGTTGTTGAGATTTTGTTACTCCAATGGATGGTAGACTTATCATTATGGAAGGTAGTTCGTTTTTGAGATTTTGTTACTCCAATGGATGGTAGACATGTCATTATGGAAGGTAGTTCATTGTTGATATTTTGTTACTGCAATGGATGGTAGCCTTGTCATTATAGAGGGTAGTTCGTTGTTGAGATTTTGTTACTCTAATGGATGGTATCCTTGTAATTATGGAAGATAGTTTATTGTTGAGATTTTGTTACTCCAATGGATGGTAGCCTTGTCATTACGGAAGGTAGTTCGTGGTTGAGATTTTGTTACTCCAATGTATGGTAGCCTTGTCATTATGGATGGTAGTTCGTTGTTGAGATTTTGTTACTACATTGAATGGTACCATTTTCATTACTGAAAGTAGTTCGTTGTTGAGATTTCGTTACTCTAATGGATAGTAGACTTGTCATTATGGAAGGTAGTTCATTGTTGACATTTTGTTACTCAAGTGGATGGTAGCCTTGTCATTATGGAAGGTAGTTCGTTGTTGAGATTTTGTTACTCTAATTGATGGTATCCTTGTCATTACGGAAGGTTGTTCGTTGTTGAGATTTTGTTTCTCCAATGGATTGTAGCCTTGTCATTATGGAAGGTAGTTCGTTGTTTAGATTTTGTTACTCCAATGGATGGTAGACTTGTCATTATGGAAGGTAGTTCGTTGTTGAGATTTTGTTACTCCAATGGATGGTAGACTTGTCATTATGGAAGGTAGTTCATTGTTGATATTTTGTCACTCCAATGGATGGTAACCTTGTGATTATAGAGGGTAGTTAGTTGTTGAGATTTCGTTACTCTAATGGATGGTATCCTTGTCATTTCGGAAGGTAGTTCGTTGTTGAGATTTTGTTTCTCCAATTGATGGTAGCCTTGTCATTATGGAAGGTAGTTCGCTGTTGAGATTTTGTTACTCCAATTGTTGGTAGCCTTGTCATTATGGAAGGTAGTTCGTTGTTGAGATTTATTTACTCTAATACACGGTAGCCTTGTCATTATGCAAGATAGTTCGTTGTTGATAATTTGTTACTTTAATGGATGGTAGCCTTGACTTTATGAAAGGTAGTTTGTTTTTGAGATTTTGTTACTCTAATGGATGTTATCCTTGTCATTATTATAAGTAGTTCGTTGTATAGATTTTGTTTCTCTAATGGATGGTAGCCTTGTCATTATGGAAGGTAGTTCATTGTTTTCATTTTGTTACTCCAATGGATGGTAGCCTTGTCATTACGGAAGGTAGTTCGTGGTTGAGATTTTGTTACTCCAATGGATGGTAGCCTTGTCATTATGGATGGTAGTTCGTTGTTGAGATTTTGTTACTACATTGAATGGTACCATTTTCATTACTGAAAGTAGTTCGTTGTTGACATTTTGTTACTCAAATGGATGGTAGCCTTGTCATTATGGAAGGTAGTTTGTTGTTGAGATTTTGTTACTCTAATTGATGGTATCCTTGTCATTACGGAAGGTAGTTCGTTGTTGAGATTTTGTTTCTCCAATGGATGGTAGCCTTGTCATTATGGAAGGTTGTTCGTTGTTGAGATTTTGTTACTCCAATGGATGGTAGCCTTGTCATTATGGAAGGTAGTTCATTGTTGTCATTTTGTTACTCCAATGGATGGTAGCCTTGTCATTACGGAAGGTAGTTCGTTGTTGAGATTTTGTTACTCCAATGGATGGTAGCCTTGTCATTATGGAAGGTAGTTTGTTGTTGAGATTTTGTTACTCTAATTGATGGTATCCTTGTCATTACGGAAGGTAGTTCGTTGTTGAGATTTTGTTTCTCCAATGGATGGTAGCCTTGTCATTATGGAAGGTTGTTCGTTGTTGAGATTTTGTTACTCCAATGGATGGTAGACATGTCATTATGGAAGGTAGTTCATTGTTGATATTTTGTTACTCCAATGGATGGTAGCCTTGTCATTATAGAGGGTAGTTCGTTGTTGAGATTTTGTTACTCTAATGGATGGTATCCTTGTAATTATGGAAGGTAGTTTATTGTTGAGATTTTGTTACTCTAATGGATGGTAGCCTTGTCATTATGGAGAATAGTTCTTTGTTGAGCTTTTGTTACTCCAATGGATGGTAGCCTTGTTATTATGGAACGAAGTTCATTGTTGAGATTTTGTTACTCCAATAGATGGTAGACTTGTCATTATGCAAGGTAGTTCGTTGTTGATATTTTGTTACTTTAATGGATGGTAGCCTTGTCTTTATGAAAGGTAGTTCTTTGTTGAGATTTTGTTACTATAATGGATGTTATCCTTGTCATTACTGAAAGTAGTTCATTGTTGAGATTTTGTTACTCTAATGGATGTTATCCTTGACATTACTGAAAGGAGTTCGTTGTGGATATTTTGTTACTCCAATGGATGGTAGCCTTGTCATTATAGAGGGTAGTTCGTTGTTGAGATTTTGTTACTCTAATGGATGGTATCCTTGTAATTATGGAAGGTAGTTTATTGTTGAAATTTTGTTACTCCAATGGATGGTAGCCTTGTCATTATGGAGAATAGTTCTTTGTTGAGCTTTTGTTACTACAATGGATGGTAGCCTTGTTATTATGGAAGGTAGTTCATTGTTGAGATTTTTTTACTCCAATAGATGGTAGCCTTGTCATTATGCAAGATAGTTCGTTGTTGATAATTTGTTACATTAATGGATGGTCGCCTTGTCTTTATGAAAGGTAGTTCGTTTTTGAGATTTTGTTAGTCTAATGGATGTTATCGTTGTCATTACTGTAAGTAGTTTGTTGTATATATTTTGTTTCTCTACTTGATGGTAGCCTTGTCATTATGGAAGGTAGTTCATTGTTGTCATTTTGTTACTCCAATGGATGGTAGCCTTGTCATTACGGAAGGTAGTTCGTTGTTGAGATTTTGTTACTCCAATGGATGGTAGCCTTGTCATTATGGATGGTAGTTCGTTGTTGAGATATTGTTACTACATTGGATGGTACAATTTCATTACAGAAAGTAGTTCGTTGTTGAGATTTTGATACTCTAACGGATAGAAGCCTTGTCATTATGGAAGGTAGTTCATTGTTGACATTTTGTTACTCAAATGGATTGTAGCCTTGTCATTATGGAAGGTAGTTCGTTGTTGAGATTTTGTTACTCTAATTGATGGTATCCTTGTCATTACGGAAGGTAGTTCGTTGTTGAGATTTTGTTTCTCTAATTGATGGTAGCCTTGTCATTATGGAAGGTAGTTCGCTGTTGAGATTTTGTTACTCCAATGGTTGGTAGCCTTTTCATTATGGAAGGTAGTTCGTTTTTGATATTTTGTTACTCCAATGGATGGTAGACTTGTCATTATGGAAGGTAGTTCGTTGTTGAGATTTTGTTACTCCAATGGATGGTAGACTTTTCATTATGGAAGGTAGTTCGTTGTTTAGATTTTGTTACTCAATTGGATTGTAGCCTTGTCATTATGGAAGGTAGTTCGTTGTTGAGATTTTGTTACTCTAATGGATGGTATCCTTGTAATTATGGAAGGTAGTTTATTGTTGAGATTTTGTTACTCCAATGGATGGTAGCCTTGTCATTATGGAGAATAGTTTGTTGTTGAGCTTTTGTTACTACAATGGATGGTAGCCTTGTTATTATGGAAGGTAGTTCATTGTTGAGATTTATTTACTCCAATAGATGGTAGCCTTGTCATTATGCAAGATAGTTCGGTGTTGATAATTTGTTACTGTAATGGATGGTAGCTTTGTCTTTATGAAAGGTAGTTCGTTTTTGAGATTTTGTTACTCTAATGGATGTTATCCTTGTCATTACTGTAAGTAGTTCGTTGTATAGATTTTGTTTCTCTAATGGATGGTAGCCTTGTCATTATGGAAGGTAGTTCATTGTTGTCATTTTGTTACCCCAATGGATGGTAGCCTTGTCATTACGGAAGGTAGTTCGTGGTTGAGATTTTGTTACTCCAATGGATGGTAGCCTTGTCATTATGGATGGTAGTTCATTGTTTAGATTTTGTTACTACATTGAATGGTACCATTTTCATTACTGAAAGTAGTTCGTTGTTGAGATTTTGTTACTCTAATGGATAGTAGCCTTGTCATTATGGAAGGTAGTTCATTGTTGACATTTTGTTACTCAAATGGATGGTAGCCTTGTCATTATGGAAGGTAGTTCGTTGTTGAGATTTTGTTACTCTAATTGATGTTATCCTTGTCATTACGAAAGGTAGTTCGTTGTTGAGATTTTGTTTCTCCAATGGATGGTAGCCTTGTCATTATGGAAGGTAGTTCGTTGTTTAGATTTTGTTACTCCAATGGATGGTAGACTTGTCATTATGGAAGGTAGTTCGTTGTTGAGATTTTGTTACTCCAATGGATGGTAGACTTGTCATTATGGAAGGTAGTTCATTGTTGATATTTTGTCACTCCAATGGATGGTAGCCTTGTGATTATAGAGGGTAGTTAGTTGTTGAGATTTTGTTACTCTAATGGATGGTATCCTTGTCATTTCGGAAGGTAGTTCGTTGTTGAGATTTTGTTTCTCCAATTGATGGTAGCCTTGTCATTATGGAAGGTAGTTCGCTGTTGAGATTTTGTTACTCCAATGGTTGGTAGCCTTGTCATTATGGAAGGTAGTTCGTTGTTGAGATTTATTTACTCTAATACACGGTAGCCTTGTCATTATGCAAGATAGTTCGTTGTTGATAATTTGTTACTTTAATGGATGGTAGCCTTGACTTTATGAAAGGTAGTTTGTTTTTGAGATTTTGTTACTCTAATGGATGTTATCCTTGTCATTATTATAAGTAGTTCGTTGTATAGATTTTGTTTCTCTAATGGATGGTAGCCTTGTCATTATGGAAGGTAGTTCATTGTTTTCATTTTGTTACTCCAATGGATGGTAGCCTTGTCATTACGGAAGGTAGTTCGTGGTTGAGATTTTGTTACTCCAATGGATGGTAGCCTTGTCATTATGGATGGTAGTTCGTTGTTGAGATTTTGTTACTACATTGAATGGTGCCATTTTCATTACTGAAAGTAGTTCGTTGTTGACATTTTGTTACTCAAATGGATGGTAGCCTTGTCATTATGGAAGGTAGTTTGTTGTTGAGATTTTGTTACTCTAATTGATGGTATCCTTGTCATTACGGAAGGTAGTTCGTTGTTGAGATTTTGTTTCTCCAATGGATGGTAGCCTTGTCATTATGGAAGGTTGTTCGTTGTTGAGATTTTGTTACTCCAATGGATGGTAGCCTTGTCATTATGGAAGGTAGTTCATTGTTGTCATTTTGTTACTCCAATGGATGGTAGCCTTGTCATTACGGAAGGTAGTTCGTTGTTGAGATTTTGTTACTCCAATGGATGGTAGCCTTGTCATTATGGAAGGTAGTTTGTTGTTGAGATTTTGTTACTCTAATTGATGGTATCCTTGTCATTACGGAAGGTAGTTCGTTGTTGAGATTTTGTTTCTCCAATGGATGGTAGCCTTGTCATTATGGAAGGTTGTTCGTTGTTGAGATTTTGTTACTCCAATGGATGGTAGACATGTCATTATGGAAGGTAGTTCATTGTTGATATTTTGTTACTCCAATGGATGGTAGCCTTGTCATTATAGAGGGTAGTTCGTTGTTGAGATTTTGTTACTCTAATGGATGGTATCCTTGTAATTATGGAAGGTAGTTTATTGTTGAGATTTTGTTACTCTAATGGATGGTAGCCTTGTCATTATGGAGAATAGTTCTTTGTTGAGCTTTTGTTACTCCAATGGATGGTAGCCTTGTTATTATGGAACGAAGTTCATTGTTGAGATTTTGTTACTCCAATAGATGGTAGACTTGTCATTATGCAAGGTAGTTCGTTGTTGATATTTTGTTACTTTAATGGATGGTAGCCTTGTCTTTATGAAAGGTAGTTCTTTGTTGAGATTTTGTTACTATAATGGATGTTATCCTTGTCATTACTGAAAGTAGTTCATTGTTGAGATTTTGTTACTCTAATGGATGTTATCCTTGACATTACTGAAAGTAGTTCGTTGTGGATATTTTGTTACTCCAATGGATGGTAGCCTTGTCATTATAGAGGGTAGTTCGTTGTTGAGATTTTGTTACTCTAATGGATGGTATCCTTGTAATTATGGAAGGTAGTTTATTGATGAAATTTTGTTACTCCAATGGATGGTAGCCTTGTCATTATGGAGAATAGTTCTTTGTTGAGCTTTTGTTACTACAATGGATGGTAGCCTTGTTATTATGGAAGGTAGTTCATTGTTGAGATTTTTTTACTCCAATAGATGGTAGCCTTGTCATTATGCAAGATAGTTCGTTGTTGATAATTTGTTACATTAATGGATGGTCGCCTTGTCTTTATGAAAGGTAGTTCGTTTTTGAGATTTTGTTAGTCTAATGGATGTTATCGTTGTCATTACTGTAAGTAGTTTGTTGTATATATTTTGTTTCTCTACTTGATGGTAGCCTTGTCATTATGGAAGGTAGTTCATTGTTGTCATTTTGTTACTCCAATGGATGGTAGCCTTGTCATTACGGAAGGTAGTTCGTTGTTGAGATTTTGTTACTCCAATGGATGGTAGCCTTGTCATTATGGATGGTAGTTCGTTGTTGAGATATTGTTACTACATTGGATGGTACCATTTTCATTACAGAAAGTAGTTCGTTGTTGAGATTTTGATACTCTAACGGATAGTAGCCTTGTCATTATGGAAGGTAGTTCATTGTTGACATTTTGTTACTCAAATGGATTGTAGCCTTGTCATTATGGAAGGTAGTTCGTTGTTGAGATTTTGTTACTCTAATTGATGGTATCCTTGTCATTACGGAAGGTAGTTCGTTGTTGAGATTTTGTTTCTCTAATTGATGGTAGCCTTGTCATTATGGAAGGTAGTTCGCTGTTGAGATTTTGTTACTCCAATGGTTGGTAGCCTTTTCATTATGGAAGGTAGTTCGTTTTTGATATTTTGTTACTCCAATGGATGGTAGACTTGTCATTATGGAAGGTAGTTCGTTGTTGAGATTTTGTTACTCCAATGGATGGTAGACTTTTCATTATGGAAGGTAGTTCGTTGTTTAGATTTTGTTACTCAATTGGATTGTAGCCTTGTCATTATGGAAGGTAGTTCGTTGTTGAGATTTTGTTACTCTAATGGATGGTATCCTTGTAATTATGGAAGGTAGTTTATTGTTGAGATTTTGTTACTCCAATGGATGGTAGCCTTGTCATTATGGAGAATAGTTTGTTGTTGAGCTTTTGTTACTACAATGGATGGTAGCCTTGTTATTATGGAAGGTAGTTCATTGTTGAGATTTATTTACTCCAATAGATGGTAGCCTTGTCATTATGCAAGATAGTTCGGTGTTGATAATTTGTTACTGTAATGGATGGTAGCCTTGTCTTTATGAAAGGTAGTTCGTTTTTGAGATTTTGTTACTCTAATGGATGTTATCCTTGTCATTACTGTAAGTAGTTCGTTGTATAGATTTTGTTTCTCTAATGGATGGTAGCCTTGTCATTATGGAAGGTAGTTCATTGTTGTCATTTTGTTACCCCAATGGATGGTAGCCTTGTCATTACGGAAGGTAGTTCGTGGTTGAGATTTTGTTACTCCAATGGATGGTAGCCTTGTCATTATGGATGGTAGTTCATTGTTTAGATTTTGTTACTACATTGAATGGTACCATTTTCATTACTGAAAGTAGTTCGTTGTTGAGATTTTGTTACTCTAATGGATAGTAGCCTTGTCATTATGGAAGGTAGTTCATTGTTGACATTTTGTTACTCAAATGGATGGTAGCCTTGTCATTATGGAAGGTAGTTCGTTGTTTAGATTTTGTTACTCTAATGGATGTTATCCTTGTCATTACGAAAGGTAGTTCGTTGTTGAGATTTTGTTTCTCCAATGGATGGTAGCCTTGTCATTATGGAAGGTAGTTCGTTGTTTAGATTTTGTTACTCCAATGGATGGTAGACTTGTCATTATGGAAGGTAGTTCGTTGTTGAGATTTTGTTACTCCAATGGATGGTAGACTTGTCATTATGGAAGGTAGTTCATTGTTGATATTTTGTCACTCCAATGGATGGTAGCCTTGTGATTATAGAGGGTAGTTCGTTGTTGAGATTTTGTTACTCTAATGGATGGTATCCTTGTAATTATGGAAGGTAGTTTGTTGTTGAGATTTTGTTACTCCAATGGATGGTAGCCTTGTCATTATGGAGAATAGTTTGTTGTTGAGCTTTTGTTACTACAATGGATGGTAGCCTTGTTATTATGGAAGGTAGTTCATTGTTGAGATTTATTTACTCCAATAGATGGTAGCCTTGTCATTATGTAAGATAGTTCGTTGTTGATAATTTGTTACTTTAATGGATGGTAGCCTTGTCTTTATGAAAGGTAGTTCGTTTTTGAGATTTTGTTACTCTAATGGATGTTATCCTTGTCATTACTGTAAGTAGTTCGTTGTATAGATTTTGTTTCTCTAATGGATGGTAGCCTTGTCATTATGGAAGGTAGTTCATTGTTGTTACTCCAATGGATGGTAGCCTTGTCATTACGGAAGGTAGTTCGTGGTTGAGATTTTGTTACTCCAATGGATGGTAGCCTTGTCATTATGGATGTTAGTTCGTTGTTGAGATTTTGTTACTACATTGAATGGTACCATTTTCATTACTGAAAGTAGTTCGTTGTTGAGATTTTGTTACTCTAATGGATAGTAGCCTTGTCATTATGGAAGGTAGTTCATTGTTGACATTTTGTTACTCAAATGGATGGTAGCCTTGTCATTATGGAAGGTAGTTTGTTGTTGAGATTTTGTTACTCTAATTGATGGTATCCTTGTCATTACGGAAGGTAGTTCGTTGTTGAGATTTTGTTTCTCCAATGGATGGTAGCCTTGTCATTATGGAAGGTTGTTCGTTGTTGAGATTTTGTTACTCCAATGGATGGTAGACTTATCATTATGGAAGGTAGTTCGTTTTTGAGATTTTGTTACTCCAATGGATGGTAGACATGTCATTATGGAAGGTAGTTCATTGTTGATATTATGTTACTCCAATGGATGGTAGCCTTGTCATTATAGAGGGTAGTTCGTTGTTGAGATTTTGTTACTCTAATGGATGGTATCCTTGTAATTATGTAAGGTAGTTTATTGTTGAGATTTTGTTACTCTAATGGATGGTAGCCTTGTCATTATGGAGAATAGTTCTTTGTTGATCTTTTGTTACTCCAATGGATGGTAGCCTTGTTATTATGGAACGAAGTTCATTGTTGAGATTTTGTTACTCCAGTAGATGGTAGACTTGTCATTATGCAAGGTAGTTCGTTGTTGATATTTTGTTACTTTAATGGATGGTAGCCTTGTCTTTATGAAAGGTAGTTCTTTGTTGAGATTTTGTTACTATAATGGATGTTATCCTTGTCATTACTGAAAGTAGTTCATTGTTGAGATTTTGTTACTCTAATGGATGTTATCCTTGTCATTACTGAAAGTAGTTTGTTGTTGATATTTTGTTACTCCAATGGATGGTAGCCTTGTCATTATAGAGGGTAGTTCGTTGTTGAGATTTTGTTACTCTAATGGATGGTATCCTTGTAATTATGGAAGGTAGTTTATTGTTGAGATTTTGTTACTCCAATGGATGGTAGCCTTGTCATTATGGAGAATAGTTCTTTGTTGAGCTTTTGTTACTACAATGGATGGTAGCCTTGTTATTATGGAAGGTAGTTCATTGTTGAGATTTTTTTACTCCAATAGATGGTAGCCTTGTCATTATGCAAGATAGTTCGTTGTTGATAATTTGTTACTCTAATTGATGGTATCCTTGTCATTACGGAAGGTAGTTCGTTGTTAAGATTTTGTTTCTCCAATGGATAGTTGCCTTGTCATTATGGAAGGTTGTTCGTTGTTGAGATTTTGTTACTTCAATGGATGGTAGACTTATCATTATGGAAGGTAGTTCATTGTTGAGATTTTGTTACTCCAAGGGATGGTATACTTGTCATTATGAAAGGTAGTTCTTTGTTGAGATTTTGTTACTATAATGGATGGTAGCCTTGTCATTTTAGAAGGTAGTTCGTTGTTGAGATTTTATTACTCTAATGGATGGTATCCTTGTAATTATGGAAGGTAGTTTATTGTTGAGATTTTGTTACTCTAATGGATGGTAGCCTTGTCATTATGGAGAATAGTTCTTTGTTGAGCTTTTGTTACTCCAATGGATGGTAGCCTTGTTATTATGGAACGAAGTTCATTGTTGAGATTTTGTTACTCCAATAGATGGTAGACTTGTCATTATGCAAGGTAGTTCGTTGTTGACATTTTGTTACTTAAATGGATGGTAGCCTTGTCTTTATATAAAGGTAGTTCTTTGTTGAGATTTTGTTACTATAATGGATGTTATCCTTGTCATTACTGAAAGTAGTTCATTATTGAGATTTTGTTACTCTAATGGATGTTATCCTTGTCATTACTGAAAGTAGTTCGTTGTTGATATTTTGTTACTCCAATGGATGGTAGCCTTGTCATTATAGAGGGTAGTTCGTTGTTGAGATTTTGTTACTCTAATGGATGGTATCCTTGTAATTATGGAAGGTAGTTTATTGTTGAGATTTTGTTACTCCAATGGATGGTAGCCTTGTCATTATGGAGAATAGTTCTTTGTTGAGCTTTTGTTACTACAATTGATGGTAGCCTTGTTATTATGGAAGGTAGTTCATTGTTGAGATTTTTTTACTCCAATAGATGGTAGCCTGTTCATTATGCAAGATAGTTCGTTGTTGATAATTTGTTACTCTAATTGATGGTATCCTTGTCATTACGGAAGGTAGTTCGTTGTTGAGATTTTGTTTCTCCAATGGATAGTAGCCTTGTCATTATGGAAGGTTGTTCGTTGTTGAGATTTTGTTACTCCAATGGATGGTAGACTTATCATTATGGAAGGTAGTTCAATGTTGAGCTTTTGTTACTCCAAGGGATGGTAGACTTGTCATTATGAAAGGTAGTTCTTTGTTTAGATTTTGTTACTATAATGGATGGTAGCCTTGTCATTATAGAAGGTAGTTCGTTGTTGAGATTTTATTACTCTAATGGATGGTAGCCTTGTAATTATGGAAGGTAGTTTATTGTTGAGATTTTGTTACTCTAATGGATGGTAGCCTTGTCATTATGGAGAATAGTTCTTTGTTGAGCTTTTGTTACTCCAATGGATGATAGCCTTGTTATTATGGAACGAAGTTCATTGTTGAGATTTTGTTACTCCAATAGATGATAGACTTGTCATTATGCAAGGTAGTTCGTTGTTGATATTTTGTTACTTTAATGGATGGTAGCCTTGTCTTTATGAAAGGTAGTTCTTTGTTGAGATTTTGTTACTATAATGGATGTTATCCTTATCATTATTGAAAGTAGTTCATTGTTGAGATTTTGTTACTCTAATGGATGTTATCCTTGTCATTACTGAAAGTAGTTCGTTGTTGATATTTTGTTACTCCAATGGATGGTAGCCTTGTCATTATAGAGGGTAGTTCGTTGTTGAGGTTTTGTTACTCTAATGGATGGTATCCTTGTAATTATGGAAGGTAGTTTATTGTTGAGATTTTGTTATTCCAATGGATGGTAGCCTTGTCATTATGGAGAATAGTTCTTTGTTGAGCTTTTGTTACTACAATGGATGGTAGCCTTGTTATTATGGAAGGTAGTTCATTGTTGAGATTTTTTTACTCCAATAGATGGTAGCCTTGTCATTATGCAAGATAGTTCGTTGTTGATAATTTGTTACTCTAATTGATGGTATCCTTGTCATTACGGAAGGTAGTTCGTTGTTGAGATTTTGTTTCTCCAATGGATAGTAGCCTTGTCATTATGGAAGGTTGTTCGTTGTTGAGATTTTGTTACTCCAATGGATGGTAGACTTATCATTATGGAAGGTAGTTCATTGTTGAGATTTTGTTACTCCAAGGGATGGTAGACTTGTCATTATGAAAGGTAGTTCTTTGTTGAGATTTTATTACTATAATGGATGGTAGCCTTGTCATTATAGAAGGTAGTTCGTTGATGAGATTTTATTACTCTAATGGATGGTATCCTTGTAATTATGGAAGGTAGTTTATTGTTGAGATTTTGTTACTCTAATGGATGGTAGCCTTGTCATTATGGAGAATAGTTCTTTGTTGAGCTTTTGTTACTCCAATGGATGGTAGCCTTGTTATTATGGAACGAAGTTCATTGTTGAGATTTTGTTACTTAATAGATGGTAGACTTCTCATTATGCAAGGTAGTTCGTTGTTGATATTTTGTTACTTTAATGGATGGTAGCCTTGTCTTTATGAAAGGTAGTTCTTTGTTGAGATTTTGTTACTATAATGGATGTTATCCTTGTCATTACTGAAAGTAGTTCATTGTTGAGATTTTGTTACTCTAATGGATGTTATCCTTGTCATTACTGAAAGTAGTTCGTTGTTGATATTTTGTTACTCCAATGGATGGTAGCCTTGTCATTATAGAGGGTAGTTCGTTGTTGAGATTTTGTTACTCTAATGGATGGTATCCTTGTAATTATGGAAGGTAGTTTATTGTTGAGATTTTGTTACTCCAATGGATGGTAGCCTTGTCATTATGGAGAATAGTTCTTTGATGAGCTTTTGTTACTACAATTGATGATAGCCTTGTTATTTTGGAAGGTACTTCATTGTTGAGATTTTTTTACTCCAATAGATGGTAGCCTTGTCATTATGCAAGATAGTTCGTTGTTAATAATTTGTTACTCTAATAGATGGTATCCTTGTCATTACGGAAGGTAGTTCGTTGTTGAGATTTTGTTTCTCCAATGGATAGTAGCCTTGTCATTATGGAAAGTTGTTCGTTGTTGAGATTTTGTTACTCCAATGGATGGTAGACTTATCATTATGGAAGGTAGTTCATTGTTGAGATTTTGTTACTCCAAGGGATGGTAGACTTGTCATTATGAAAGGTAGTTCTTTGTTGAGATTTTGTTACTATAATGGATGGTAGCCTTGTAATTATGGAAGGTAGTTTATTGTTGAGATTTTGTTACTCTAATTGATGGTAGCCTTGTCATTATGGAGAATAGTTCTTTGTTGAGCTTTTGTTACTCCAATGGTTGATAGCCTTGTTATTATGGAACGAAGTTCATTGTTGAGATTTTGTTACTCCAATAGATGATAGACTTGTCATTATGCAAGGTAGTTCTTTGTTGATATTTTGTTATTTAATGGATGGTAGCCTTGTCTTTATGAAAGGTAGTTCTTTGTTGAGATTTTGTTACTATAATGGATGTTATCCTTATCATTACTGAAAGTAGTTCATTGTTGAGATTTTGTTAGTCTAATGGATGTTATCCTTGTCATTACTGAAAGTAGTTCGTTGTTGATATTTTGTTACTCCAATGGATGGTACCCTTGTCATTATAGAGGGTAGTTCGTTGTTGAGATTTTGTTACTCTAATGGATGGTATCCTTGTAATTATGGAAGGTAGTTTATTGTTGAGATTTTGTTATTCCAATGGATGGTAGCCTTGTCATTATGGAGAATAGTTCTTTGTTGAGCTTTTGTTACTACAATGGATGGTAGCCTTGTTATTATGGAAGGTAGTTCATTGTTGAGATTTTTTTAGTCTAATGGATGGTAGCCTTGTCATTATAGAGGGTAGTTTGTTGTTTAGATTTTGTTACTCTAATGGATGGTATCCTTGTAATTATGGAAGGAAGTTTATTGTTGAGATTTTGTTATTCCAATGGATGGTAGCCTTGTCATTATGGAAGGTTGTTCGTTGTTGAGATTTTGTTACTCCAATGGATGGTAGACTTATCATTATGGAAGGTAGTCCATTGTTGAGATTTTTTTACTCCAAGGGATGGTAGACTTGTCATTAAGAAAGGTAGTTCTTTGTTGAGATTTTGTTACTATAATGGATGGTAGCCTTGTTATTATAGAAGATAGTTCGTTGTTGAGATTTTATTACTCTAATGGATGGTATCCTTGTAATTATGGAAGGTAGTTTATTGTTGAGATTTTGTTACTCTAATGGATGGTAGCCTTGTCATTATGGAGAATAGTTCTTTGTTGAGCTTTTGTTACTCCAATGGATGGTAGCCTTGTTATTATGGAACGAAGTTCATTGTTGAGATTTTGTTACTCCAATAGATGGTAGACTTGTCATTATGCAAGGTAGTTCGTTGTTGATATTTTGTTACTTTAATGGATGGTAGCCTTGTCTTTATGAAAGGTAGTTCATTGTTGAGATTTTGTTACTATAATGGATGTTATCCTTGTCATTACTGAAAGTAGTTCATTGTTGAGATTTTGTTACTCTAATGGATGTTATCCTTGTCATTACTGAAAGTAGTTCGTTGTTGATATTTTGTTACTCCAATGGATGGTAGCCTTGTAATTATAGAGGGTAGTTCGTTGTTGAGATTTTGTTACTCTAATGGATGGTATCATTGTAATTATGGAAGGTAGTTTATTGTTGAGATTTTGTTACTCCAATGGATGGTAGCCTTGTCATTATGGAGAATAGTTCTTTGTTGAGCTTTTGTTACTACAATGGATGGTAGCCTTGTTGTTATGGAAGGTAGTTCATTGTTGAGATTTTTTTACTCCAATAGATGGTAGCCTTGTCATTATGCAAGATAGTTCGTTGTTGATAATTTGTTACTCTAATTGATGGTAATCTTGTCATTACGGAAGGTAGTTCATTGTTGAGATTTTGTTTCTCCAATGGATAGTAGCCTTGTCATTATGGAAGGTTGTTCGTTGTTGAGATTTTGTTACTCTAATGGATGGTAGACTTATCATTATGGAAGGTAGTTCATTGTTGAGATTTTGTTACTCCAAGGGATGGTAGACTTGTCATTATGAAAGGTAGTTCTTTGTTGAGATTTTATTACTATAATGGATGGTAGCCTTGTCATTATAGAAGGTAGTTCGTTGTTGAGATTTTATTACTCTAATGGATGGTATCCTTGTAATTATGGAACGTAGTTTATTGTTGAGATTTTGTTACTCTAATGGATGGTAGCCTTGTCATTATGGAGAATAGTTCTTTGTTGAGCTTTTGTTACTCCAATGGTTGGTAGCCTTGTTATTATAGAGGATAGTTCGTTGTTGAGATTTTGTTACTCTAATGGATGGTATCATTGTAATTATGGAAGGAAGTTTATTGTTGAGATTTTGTTATTCCAATGGATGGTAGCCTTGTCATTATGGAGAATAGTTCTTTGTTGAGCTTTTGTTACTACAATGGATGGTAGCCTTGTTATTATGGAAGGTAGTTCATTGTTAAGATTTTTTTACTCCAATAGATGGTAGCCTTGTCATTATGCAAGATAGTTCGTTGTTGATAATTTGTTGCTCTAATTGATGGTATCCTTGTCATTACGGAAGGTAGTTTGTTGTTGAGATTTTGTTTCTCCAATGGATAGTAGCCTTGTCATTATGGAAGGTTGTTCGTTGTTGAGATTTTGTTACTCCAATGGATGGTAGACTTATCATTGTGGAAGGTAGTTCATTGTTGAGATTTTGTTACTCCAAGGGATGGTAGACTTGCCATTATGAAAGGTAGTTCTTTGTTGAGATTTTGTTACTATAATGGATGGTAGCCTTGTAATTATGGAAGGTAGTTTATTGTTGAGATTTTGTTACTCTAATTGATGGTAGCCTTGTCATTATGGAAGGTAGTTTATTGTTGAGATTTTGTTACTCTAATGGATGGTAGCCTTGTCATTATGGAGAATAGTTCTTTGTTGAGCTTTTGTTACTCCAATGGATGGTAGCCTTGTTATTATGGAACGAAGTTCATTGTTGAGATTTTGTTACTCCAATAGATGGTAGACTTGTCATTATGCAAGGTAGTTCGTTGTTGATATTTTGTTACTTTAATGGATGGTAGCCTTGTCTTTATGAAAGGTAGTTCTTTGTTGAGATTTTGTTACTATAATGGATGTTATCCTTGTCATTACTGAAAGTAGTTCATTGTTGAGATTTTGTTACTCTAATGGATGTTATCCTTGTCATTACTGAAAGTAGTTCGTTGTTGATATTTTGTTACTCCAATGGATGGTAGCCTTGTAATTATAGAGGGTAGTTCGTTGTTGAGATTTTGTTACTCTAATGGATGGTATCATTGTAATTATGGAAGGTAGTTTATTGTTGAGATTTTGTTACTCCAATGGATGGTAGCCTTGTCATTATGGAGAATAGTTCTTTGTTGAGCTTTTGTTACTACAATGGATGGTAGCCTTGTTGTTATGGAAGGTAGTTCATTGTTGAGATTTTTTTACTCCAATAGATGGTAGCCTTGTCATTATGCAAGATAGTTCGTTGTTGATAATTTGTTACTCTAATTGATGGTATCCTTGTCATTACGGAAGGTAGTTCGTTGTTGAGATTTTGTTTCTCCAATGGATAGTAGCCTTGTCATTATGGAAGGTTGTTCGTTGTTGAGATTTTGTTACTCTAATGGATGGTAGACTTATCATTATGGAAGGTAGTTCATTGTTGAGATTTTGTTACTCCAAGGGATGGTAGACTTGTCATTATGAAAGGTAGTTCTTTGTTGAGATTTTATTACTATAATGGATGGTAGCCTTGTCATTATAGAAGGTAGTTCGTTGTTGAGATTTTATTACTCTAATGGATGGTATCCTTGTAATTATGGAACGTAGTTTATTGTTGAGATTTTGTTACTCTAATGGATGGTAGCCTTGTCATTATGGAGAATAGTTCTTTGTTGAGCTTTTGTTACTCCAATGGTTGGTAGCCTTGTTATTATAGAGGATAGTTCGTTGTTGAGATTTTGTTACTCTAATGGATGGTATCATTGTAATTATGGAAGGAAGTTTATTGTTGAGATTTTGTTATTCCAATGGATGGTAGCCTTGTCATTATGGAGAATAGTTCTTTGTTGAGCTTTTGTTACTACAATGGATGGTAGCCTTGTTATTATGGAAGGTAGTTCATTGTTAAGATTTTTTTACTCCAATAGATGGTAGCTTTGTCATTATGCAAGATAGTTCGTTGTTGATAATTTGTTGCTCTAATTGATGGTATCCTTGTCATTACGGAAGGTAGTTCGTTGTTGAGATTTTGTTTCTCCAATGGATAGTAGCCTTGTCATTATGGAAGGTTGTTCGTTGTTGAGATTTTGTTACTCCAATGGATGGTAGACTTATCATTGTGGAAGGTAGTTCATTGTTGAGATTTTGTTACTCCAAGGGATGGTAGACTTGCCATTATGAAAGGTAGTTCTTTGTTGAGATTTTGTTACTATAATGGATGGTAGCCTTGTAATTATGGAAGGTAGTTTATTGTTGAGATTTTGTTACTCTAATTGATGGTAGCCTTGTCATTATGGAAGGTAGTTTATTGTTGAGATTTTGTTACTCTAATGGATGGTAGCCTTGTCATTATGGAGAATAGTTCTTTGTTGAGCTTTTGTTACTCCAATGGATGGTAGCCTTGTTATTATGGAACGAAGTTCATTGTTGAGATTTTGTTACTCCTATAGATGGTAGACTTGTCATTATGCAAGGTAGTTCGTTGTTGATATTTTGTTACTTTAATGGATGGTAGCCTTGTCTTTATGAAAGGTAGTTCTTTGTTGAGATTTTGTTACTATAATGGATGTTATCCTTGTCATTACTGAAAGTAGTTCATTGTTGAGATTTTGTTACTCTAATGGATGTTATCCTTGTCATTACTGAAAGTAGTTCGTTGTTGATATTTTGTTACTCCAATGGATGGTAGCCTTGTCATTATAGAGGGTAGTTTGTTGTTGAGATTTTGTTACTCTAATGGATGGTATCATTGTAATTATGGAAGGTAGTTTATTGTTGAGATTTTGTTACTCCAATGGATGGTAGCCTTGTCATTATGGAGAATAGTTCTTTGTTGAGCTTTTGTTACTACAATGGATGGTAGCCTTGTTGTTATGGAAGGTAGTTCATTGTTGAGATTTTTTTACTCCAATAGATGGTAGCCTTGTCATTATGCAAGATAGTTCGTTGTTGATAATTTGTTACTCTAATTGATGGTATCCTTGTCATTACGGAAGGTAGTTCGTTGTTGAGATTTTGTTTCTCCAATGGATAGTAGCCTTGTCATTATGGAAGGTTGTTCGTTGTTGAGATTTTGTTACTCCAATGGATGGTAGACTTATCATTATGGAAGGTAGTTCATTGTTGAGATTTTGTTACTCCAAGGGATGGTAGACTTGTCATTATGAAAGGTAGTTCTTTGTTGAGATTTTGTTACTATAATGGATGGTAGCCTTGTCATTATAGAAGGTAGTTCCTTGTTGAGATTTTATTACTCTAATGGATGGTAGCCTTGTAATTATGGAAGGTAGTTTATTGTTGAGATTTTGTTACTATAATGGATGGTAGCCTTGTCATTATGGAGAATAGTTCTTTGTTGAGCTTTTGTTACTCCAATGGATGATAGCCTTGTTATTCTTGTTATTATGGAACGAAGTTCATTGTTGAGATTTTGTTACTCCAATAGATGATAGACTTGTCATTATGCAAGGTAGTTCGTTGTTGATATTTTGTTACTTTAATGGATGGTAGCCTTGTCTTTATGAAAGGTAGTTCTTTGTTGAGATTTTGTTACTATAATGGATGTTATCCTTATCATTACTGAAAGTAGTTCATTGTTGAGATTTTGTTACTCTAATGGATGTTATCCTTGTCATTACTGAAAGTAGTTCGTTGTTGATATTTTGTTACTCCAATGGATGGTAGCCTTGTCATTATAGAGGGTAGTTCGTTGTTGAGATTTTGTTACTCTAATGGATGGTATCCTTGTAATTATGGAAGGAAGTTTATTGTTGAGATTTTGTTATTCCAATGGATGGTAGCCTTGTCATTATGGAGAATAGTTCTTTGTTGAGCTTTTGTTACTACAATGGATGGTAGCCTTGTTATTATGGAAGGTAGTTCATTGTTGAGATTTTTTTACTCCAATAGATGGTAGCCTTGTCATTATGCAAGATAGTTCATTGTTGATAATTTGTTACTCTAATTGATGGTATCCTTGTCATTACGGAAGGTAGTTCGTTGTTGAGATTTTGTTTCTCCAATGGATAGTAGCCTTGTCATTATGGAAGGTTGTTCGTTGTTGAGATTTTGTTACTCCAATGGATGGTAGACTTATCATTATGGAAGGTAGTTCATTGTTGAGATTTTGTTACTCCAAGGGATGGTAGACTTGTCATTATGAAAGGTAGTTCTTTGTTGAGATTTTATTACTATAATGGATGGTAGCCTTGTCATTATAGAAGGTAGTTCGTTGTTGAGATTTTATTACTCTAATGGATGGTATCCTTGTAATTATGGAAGGTAGTTTATTGTTGAGATTTTGTTACTCTAATGGATGGTAGCCTTGTCATTATGGAGAATAGTTCTTTGTTGAGCTTTTGTTACTCCAATGGATGGTAGCCTTGTTATTATGGAACGAAGTTCATTGTTGAGATTTTGTTACTCAATAGATGGTAGACTTGTCATTATGCAAGGTAGTTCGTTGTTGATATTTTGTTACTTTAATGGATGGTAGCCTTTTCTTTATGAAAGGTAGTTCTTTGTTGAGATTTTGTTACTATAATGGATGTTATCCTTGTCATTACTGAAAGTAGTTCATTGTTGAGATTTTGTTACTCTAATGGATGTTATCCTTGTCATTACTGAAAGTAGTTCGTTGTTGATATTTTGTTACTCCAATGGATGGTAGCCTTGTCATTATAGAGGGTAGTTCGTTGTTGAGATTTTGTTACTCTAATGGATGGTATCCTTGTAATTATGGAAGGTAGTTTATTGTTGAGATTTTGTTACTCCAATGGATGGTAGCCTTGTCATTATGGAGAATAGTTCTTTGATGAGCTTTTGTTACTACAATTGATGATAGCCTTGTTATTATGGAAGGTAGTTCATTGTTGAGATTTTTTTACTCCAATAGATGGTAGCCTTGTCATTATGCAAGATAGTTCGTTGTTGATAATTTGTTGCTCTAATTGATGGTATCCTTGTCATTACGGAAGGTAGTTCGTTGTTGAGATTTTGTTTCTCCAATGGATAGTAGCCTTGTCATTATGGAAAGTTGTTCGTTGTTGAGATTTTGTTACTCCAATGGATGGTAGACTTATCATTGTGGAAGGTAGTTCATTGTTGAGATTTTGTTACTCCAAGGGAGGGTAGACTTGTCATTATGAAAGGTAGTTCTTTGTTGAGATTTTGTTACTATAATGGATGGTAGCCTTGTAATTATGGAAGGTAGTTTATTGTTGAGATTTTGTTACTCTAATTGATGGTAGCCTTGTCATTATGGAAGGTAGTTTATTGTTGAGATTTTGTTACTCTAATGGATGGTAGCCTTGTCATTATGGAGAATAGTTCTTTGTTGAGCTTTTGTTACTCCAATGGATGGTAGCCTTGTTATTATGGAACGAAGTTCATTGTTGAGATTTTGTTACTCCAATAGATGGTAGACTTGTCATTATGCAAGGTAGTTCGTTGTTGATATTTTGTTACTTTAATGGATGGTAGCCTTGTCTTTATGAAAGGTAGTTCTTTGTTGAGATTTTGTTACTATAATGGATGTTATCCTTGTCATTACTTAAAGTAGTTCATTGTTGAGATTTTGTTACTCTAATGGATGTTATCCTTGTCATTACTGAAAGTAGTTCGTTGTTGATATTTTGTTACTCCAATGGATGGTAGCCTTGTCATTATAGAGGGTAGTTCGTTGTTGAGATTTTGTTACTCTAATGGATGGTATCATTGTAATTATGGAAGGTAGTTTATTATTGAGATTTTGTTACTCCAATGGATGGTAGCCTTGTCATTATGGAGAATAGTTCTTTGTTGAGCTTTTGTTACTACAATGGATGGTAGCCTTGTTATTATGGAAGGTAGTTCATTGTTGAGATTTTTTTACTCCAATAGATGGTAGCCTTGTCATTATGCAAGATAGTTCGTTGTTGATAATTTGTTACTCTAATTGATGGTATCCTTGTCATTACGGAAGGTAGTTCGTTGTTGAGATTTTGTTTCTCCAATGGATAGTAGCCTTGTCATTATGGAAGGTTGTTCGTTGTTGAGATTTTGTTACTCCAATGAATGGTAGACTTATCATTATGGAAGGTAGTTCATTGTTGAGATTTTGTTACTCCAAGGGATGGTAGACTTGTCATTATGAAAGGTAGTTCTTTGTTGAGATTTTATTACTATAATGGATGGTAGCCTTGTCATTATAGAAGGTAGTTCGTTGTTGAGATTTTATTACTCTAATGGATGGTATCCTTGTAATTATGGAAGGTAGTTTATTGTTGAGATTTTGTTACTCTAATGGATGGTAGCCTTGTCATTATGGAGAATAGTTCTTTGTTGAGCTTTTGTTACTCCAATGGATGGTAGCCTTGTTATTATGGAACGAAGTTCATTGTTGAGATTTTGTTACTCAATAGATGGTAGACTTGTCATTATGCAAGGTAGTTCGTTGTTGATATTTTGGTACTTTAATGGATGGTAGCCTTTTCTTTATGAAAGGTAGTTCTTTGTTGAGATTTTGTTACTATAATGGATGTTATCCTTGTCATTACTGAAAGTAGTTCATTGTTGAGATTTTGTTACTCTAATGGATGTTATCCTTGTCATTACTGAAAGTAGTTCGTTGTTGATATTTTGTTACTCCAATGGATGGTAGCCTTGTCATTATAGAGGGTAGTTCGTTGTTGAGATTTTGTTACTCTAATGGATGGTATCCTTGTAATTATGGAAGGTAGTTTATTGTTGAGATTTTGTTACTCCAATGGATGGTAGCCTTGTCATTATGGAGAATAGTTCTTTGATGAGCTTTTGTTACTACAATTGATGATAGCCTTGTTATTATGGAAGGTAGTTCATTGTTGAGATTTTTTTACTCCAATAGATGGTAGCCTTGTCATTATGCAAGATAGTTCGTTGTTGATAATTTGTTGCTCTAATTGATGGTATCCTTGTCATTACGGAAGGTAGTTCGTTGTTGAGATTTTGTTTCTCCAATGGATAGTAGCGTTGTCATTATGGAAAGTTGTTCGTTGTTGAGATTTTGTTACTCCAATGGATGGTAGACTTATCATTGTGGAAGGTAGTTCATTGTTGAGATTTTGTTACTCCAAGGGATGGTAGACTTGTCATTATGAAAGGTAGTTCTTTGTTGAGATTTTGTTACTATAATGGATGGTAGCCTTGTAATTATGGAAGGTAGTTTATTGTTGAGATTTTGTTACTCTAATTGATGGTAGCCTTGTCATTATGGAAGGTAGTTTATTGTTGAGATTTTGTTACTCTAATGGATGGTAGCCTTGTCATTATGGAGAATAGTTCTTTGTTGAGCTTTTGTTACTCCAATGGATGGTAGCCTTGTTATTATGGAACGAAGTTCATTGTTGAGATTTTGTTACTCCAATAGATGGTAGACTTGTCATTATGCAAGGTAGTTCGTTGTTGACATTTTGTTACTTAAATGGATGGTAGCCTTGTCTTTATATAAAGGTAGTTCTTTGTTGAGATTTTGTTACTATAATGGATGTTATCCTTGTCATTACTGAAAGTAGTTCATTATTGAGATTTTGTTACTCTAATGGATGTTATCCTTGTCATTACTGAAAGTAGTTCGTTGTTGATATTTTGTTACTCCAATGGATGGTAGCCTTGTCATTATAGAGGGTAGTTCGTTGTTGAGATTTTGTTACTCTAATGGATGGTATCATTGTAATTATGGAAGGTAGTTTATTGTTGAGATTTTGTTACTCCAATGGATGGTAGCCTTGTCATTATGGAGAATAGTTCTTTGTTGAGCTTTTGTTACTACAATGGATGGTAGCCTTGTTGTTATGGAAGGTAGTTCATTGTTGAGATTTTTTTACTCCAATAGATGGTAGCCTTGTCATTATGCAAGATAGTTCGTTGTTGATAATTTGTTACTCTAATTGATGGTATCCTTGTCATTACGGAAGGTAGTTCGTTGTTGAGATTTTGTTTCTCCAATGGATAGTAGCCTTGTCATTATGGAAGGTTGTTCGTTGTTGAGATTTTGTTACTCCAATGGATGGTAGACTTATCATTATGGAAGGTAGTTCATTGTTGAGATTTTGTTACTCCAAGGGATGGTAGACTTGTCATTATGAAAGGTAGTTCTTTGTTGAGATTTTGTTACTATAATGGATGGTAGCCTTGTCATTATAGAAGGTAGTTCCTTGTTGAGATTTTATTACTCTAATGGATGGTAGCCTTGTAATTATGGAAGGTAGTTTATTGTTGAGATTTTGTTACTATAATGGATGGTAGCCTTGTCATTATGGAGAATAGTTCTTTGTTGAGCTTTTGTTACTCCAATGGATGATAGCCTTGTTATTCTTGTTATTATGGAACGAAGTTCATTGTTGAGATTTTGTTACTCCAATAGATGATAGACTTGTCATTATGCAAGGTAGTTCGTTGTTGATATTTTGTTACTTTAATGGATGGTAGCCTTGTCTTTATGAAAGGTAGTTCTTTGTTGAGATTTTGTTACTATAATGGATGTTATCCTTATCATTACTGAAAGTAGTTCATTGTTGAGATTTTGTTACTCTAATGGATGTTATCCTTGTCATTACTGAAAGTAGTTCGTTGTTGATATTTTGTTACTCCAATGGATGGTAGCCTTGTCATTATAGAGGGTAGTTCGTTGTTGAGATTTTGTTACTCTAATGGATGGTATCCTTGTAATTATGGAAGGAAGTTTATTGTTGAGATTTTGTTATTCCAATGGATGGTAGCCTTGTCATTATGGAGAATAGTTCTTTGTTGAGCTTTTGTTACTACAATGGATGGTAGCCTTGTTATTATGGAAGGTAGTTCATTGTTGAGATTTTTTTACTCCAATAGATGGTAGCCTTGTCATTATGCAAGATAGTTCATTGTTGATAATTTGTTACTCTAATTGATGGTATCCTTGTCATTACGGAAGGTAGTTCGTTGTTGAGATTTTGTTTCTCCAATGGATAGTAGCCTTGTCATTATGGAAGGTTGTTCGTTGTTGAGATTTTGTTACTCCAATGGATGGTAGACTTATCATTATGGAAGGTAGTTCATTGTTGAGATTTTGTTACTCCAAGGGATGGTAGACTTGTCATTATGAAAGGTAGTTCTTTGTTGAGATTTTATTACTATAATGGATGGTAGCCTTGTCATTATAGAAGGTAGTTCCTTGTTGAGATTTTATTACTCTAATGGATGGTAGCCTTGTAATTATGGAAGGTAGTTTATTGTTGAGATTTTGTTACTATAATGGATGGTAGCCTTGTCATTATGGAGAATAGTTCTTTGTTGAGCTTTTGTTACTCCAATGGATGATAGCCTTGTTATTCTTGTTATTATGGAACGAAGTTCATTGTTGAGATTTTGTTACTCCAATAGATGATAGACTTGTCATTATGCAAGGTAGTTCGTTGTTGATATTTTGTTACTTTAATGGATGGTAGCCTTGTCTTTATGAAAGGTAGTTCTTTGTTGAGATTTTGTTACTATAATGGATGTTATCCTTATCATTACTGAAAGTAGTTCATTGTTGAGATTTTGTTACTCTAATGGATGTTATCCTTGTCATTACTGAAAGTAGTTCGTTGTTGATATTTTGTTACTCCAATGGATGGTAGCCTTGTCATTATAGAGGGTAGTTCGTTGTTGAGATTTTGTTACTCTAATGGATGGTATCCTTGTAATTATGGAAGGTAGTTTATTGTTGAGATTTTGTTACTCCAATGGATGGTAGCCTTGTCATTATGGAGAATAGTTCTTTGATGAGCTTTTGTTACTACAATTGATGATAGCCTTGTTATTATGGAAGGTAGTTCATTGTTGAGATTTTTTTACTCCAATAGATGGTAGCCTTGTCATTATGCAAGATAGTTCGTTGTTGATAATTTGTTGCTCTAATTGATGGTATCCTTGTCATTACGGAAGGTAGTTCGTTGTTGAGATTTTGTTTCTCCAATGGATAGTAGCGTTGTCATTATGGAAAGTTGTTCGTTGTTGAGATTTTGTTACTCCAATGGATGGTAGACTTATCATTGTGGAAGGTAGTTCATTGTTGAGATTTTGTTACTCCAAGGGATGGTAGACTTGTCATTATGAAAGGTAGTTCTTTGTTGAGATTTTGTTACTATAATGGATGGTAGCCTTGTAATTATGGAAGGTAGTTTATTGTTGAGATTTTGTTACTCTAATTGATGGTAGCCTTGTCATTATGGAAGGTAGTTTATTGTTGAGATTTTGTTACTCTAATGGATGGTAGCCTTGTCATTATGGAGAATAGTTCTTTGTTGAGCTTTTGTTACTCCAATGGATGGTAGCCTTGTTATTATGGAACGAAGTTCATTGTTGAGATTTTGTTACTCCAATAGATGGTAGACTTGTCATTATGCAAGGTAGTTCGTTGTTGACATTTTGTTACTTAAATGGATGGTAGCCTTGTCTTTATATAAAGGTAGTTCTTTGTTGAGATTTTGTTACTATAATGGATGTTATCCTTGTCATTACTGAAAGTAGTTCATTATTGAGATTTTGTTACTCTAATGGATGTTATCCTTGTCATTACTGAAAGTAGTTCGTTGTTGATATTTTGTTACTCCAATGGATGGTAGCCTTGTCATTATAGAGGGTAGTTCGTTGTTGAGATTTTGTTACTCTAATGGATGGTATCATTGTAATTATGGAAGGTAGTTTATTGTTGAGATTTTGTTACTCCAATGGATGGTAGCCTTGTCATTATGGAGAATAGTTCTTTGTTGAGCTTTTGTTACTACAATGGATGGTAGCCTTGTTGTTATGGAAGGTAGTTCATTGTTGAGATTTTTTTACTCCAATAGATGGTAGCCTTGTCATTATGCAAGATAGTTCGTTGTTGATAATTTGTTACTCTAATTGATGGTATCCTTGTCATTACGGAAGGTAGTTCGTTGTTGAGATTTTGTTTCTCCAATGGATAGTAGCCTTGTCATTATGGAAGGTTGTTCGTTGTTGAGATTTTGTTACTCCAATGGATGGTAGACTTATCATTATGGAAGGTAGTTCATTGTTGAGATTTTGTTACTCCAAGGGATGGTAGACTTGTCATTATGAAAGGTAGTTCTTTGTTGAGATTTTGTTACTATAATGGATGGTAGCCTTGTCATTATAGAAGGTAGTTCCTTGTTGAGATTTTATTACTCTAATGGATGGTAGCCTTGTAATTATGGAAGGTAGTTTATTGTTGAGATTTTGTTACTATAATGGATGGTAGCCTTGTCATTATGGAGAATAGTTCTTTGTTGAGCTTTTGTTACTCCAATGGATGATAGCCTTGTTATTCTTGTTATTATGGAACGAAGTTCATTGTTGAGATTTTGTTACTCCAATAGATGATAGACTTGTCATTATGCAAGGTAGTTCGTTGTTGATATTTTGTTACTTTAATGGATGGTAGCCTTGTCTTTATGAAAGGTAGTTCTTTGTTGAGATTTTGTTACTATAATGGATGTTATCCTTATCATTACTGAAAGTAGTTCATTGTTGAGATTTTGTTACTCTAATGGATGTTATCCTTGTCATTACTGAAAGTAGTTCGTTGTTGATATTTTGTTACTCCAATGGATGGTAGCCTTGTCATTATAGAGGGTAGTTCGTTGTTGAGATTTTGTTACTCTAATGGATGGTATCCTTGTAATTATGGAAGGAAGTTTATTGTTGAGATTTTGTTATTCCAATGGATGGTAGCCTTGTCATTATGGAGAATAGTTCTTTGTTGAGCTTTTGTTACTACAATGGATGGTAGCCTTGTTATTATGGAAGGTAGTTCATTGTTGAGATTTTTTTACTCCAATAGATGGTAGCCTTGTCATTATGCAAGATAGTTCATTGTTGATAATTTGTTACTCTAATTGATGGTATCCTTGTCATTACGGAAGGTAGTTCGTTGTTGAGATTTTGTTTCTCCAATGGATAGTAGCCTTGTCATTATGGAAGGTTGTTCGTTGTTGAGATTTTGTTACTCCAATGGATGGTAGACTTATCATTATGGAAGGTAGTTCATTGTTGAGATTTTGTTACTCCAAGGGATGGTAGACTTGTCATTATGAAAGGTAGTTCTTTGTTGAGATTTTATTACTATAATGGATGGTAGCCTTGTCATTATAGAAGGTAGTTCCTTGTTGAGATTTTATTACTCTAATGGATGGTAGCCTTGTAATTATGGAAGGTAGTTTATTGTTGAGATTTTGTTACTATAATGGATGGTAGCCTTGTCATTATGGAGAATAGTTCTTTGTTGAGCTTTTGTTACTCCAATGGATGATAGCCTTGTTATTCTTGTTATTATGGAACGAAGTTCATTGTTGAGATTTTGTTACTCCAATAGATGATAGACTTGTCATTATGCAAGGTAGTTCGTTGTTGATATTTTGTTACTTTAATGGATGGTAGCCTTGTCTTTATGAAAGGTAGTTCTTTGTTGAGATTTTGTTACTATAATGGATGTTATCCTTATCATTACTGAAAGTAGTTCATTGTTGAGATTTTGTTACTCTAATGGATGTTATCCTTGTCATTACTGAAAGTAGTTCGTTGTTGATATTTTGTTACTCCAATGGATGGTAGCCTTGTCATTATAGAGGGTAGTTCGTTGTTGAGATTTTGTTACTCTAATGGATGGTATCCTTGTAATTATGGAAGGAAGTTTATTGTTGAGATTTTGTTATTCCAATGGATGGTAGCCTTGTCATTATGGAGAATAGTTCTTTGTTGAGCTTTTGTTACTACAATGGATGGTAGCCTTGTTATTATGGAAGGTAGTTCATTGTTGAGATTTTTTTACTCCAATAGATGGTAGCCTTGTCATTATGCAAGATAGTTCATTGTTGATAATTTGTTACTCTAATTGATGGTATCCTTGTCATTACGGAAGGTAGTTCGTTGTTGAGATTTTGTTTCTCCAATGGATAGTAGCCTTGTCATTATGGAAGGTTGTTCGTTGTTGAGATTTTGTTACTCCAATGGATGGTAGACTTATCATTATGGAAGGTAGTTCATTGTTGAGATTTTGTTACTCCAAGGGATGGTAGACTTGTCATTATGAAAGGTAGTTCTTTGTTGAGATTTTATTACTATAATGGATGGTAGCCTTGTCATTATAGAAGGTAGTTCGTTGTTGAGATTTTATTACTCTAATGGATGGTATCCTTGTAATTATGGAAGGTAGTTTATTGTTGAGATTTTGTTACTCTAATGGATGGTAGCCTTGTCATTATGGAGAATAGTTCTTTGTTGAGCTTTTGTTACTCCAATGGATGGTAGCCTTGTTATTATGGAACGAAGTTCATTGTTGAGATTTTGTTACTTAATAGATGGTAGACTTGTCATTATGCAAGGTAGTTCGTTGTTGATATTTTGTTACTTTAATGGATGGTAGCCTTTTCTTTATGAAAGGTAGTTCTTTGTTGAGATTTTGTTACTATAATGGATGTTATCCTTGTCATTACTGAAAGTAGTTCATTGTTGAGATTTTGTTACTCTAATGGATGTTATCCTTGTCATTACTGAAAGTAGTTCGTTGTTGATATTTTGTTACTCCAATGGATGGTAGCCTTGTCATTATAGAGGGTAGTTCGTTGTTGAGATTTTGTTACTCTAATGGATGGTATCCTTGTAATTATGGAAGGTAGTTTATTGTTGAGATTTTGTTACTCCAATGGATGGTAGCCTTGTCATTATGGAGAATAGTTCTTTGATGAGCTTTTGTTACTACAATTGATGATAGCCTTGTTATTATGGAAGGTAGTTCATTGTTGAGATTTTTTTACTCCAATAGATGGTAGCCTTGTCATTATGCAAGATAGTTCGTTGTTGATAATTTGTTGCTCTAATTGATGGTATCCTTGTCATTACGGAAGGTAGTTCGTTGTTGAGATTTTGTTTCTCCAATGGATAGTAGCCTTGTCATTATGGAAAGTTGTTCGTTGTTGAGATTTTGTTACTCCAATGGATGGTAGACTTATCATTGTGGAAGGTAGTTCATTGTTGAGATTTTGTTACTCCAAGGGATGGTAGACTTGTCATTATGAAAGGTAGTTCTTTGTTGAGATTTTGTTACTATAATGGATGGTAGCCTTGTAATTATGGAAGGTAGTTTATTGTTGAGATTTTGTTACTCTAATTGATGGTAGCCTTGTCATTATGGAAGGTAGTTTATTGTTGAGATTTTGTTACTCTAATGGATGGTAGCCTTGTCATTATGGAGAATAGTTCTTTGTTGAGCTTTTGTTACTCCAATGGATGGTAGCCTTGTTATTATGGAACGAAGTTCATTGTTGAGATTTTGTTACTCCAATAGATGGTAGACTTGTCATTATGCAAGGTAGTTCGTTGTTGATATTTTGTTACTTTAATGGATGGTAGCCTTGTCTTTATGAAAGGTAGTTCTTTGTTGAGATTTTGTTACTATAATGGATGTTATCCTTGTCATTACTTAAAGTAGTTCATTGTTGAGATTTTGTTACTCTAATGGATGTTATCCTTGTCATTACTGAAAGTAGTTCGTTGTTGATATTTTGTTACTCCAATGGATGGTAGCCTTGTCATTATAGAGGGTAGTTCGTTGTTGAGATTTTGTTACTCTAATGGATGGTATCATTGTAATTATGGAAGGTAGTTTATTATTGAGATTTTGTTACTCCAATGGATGGTAGCCTTGTCATTATGGAGAATAGTTCTTTGTTGAGCTTTTGTTACTACAATGGATGGTAGCCTTGTTATTATGGAAGGTAGTTCATTGTTGAGATTTTTTTACTCCAATAGATGGTAGCCTTGTCATTATGCAAGATAGTTCGTTGTTGATAATTTGTTACTCTAATTGATGGTATCCTTGTCATTACGGAAGGTAGTTCGTTGTTGAGATTTTGTTTCTCCAATGGATAGTAGCCTTGTCATTATGGAAGGTTGTTCGTTGTTGAGATTTTGTTACTCCAATGAATGGTAGACTTATCATTATGGAAGGTAGTTCATTGTTGAGATTTTGTTACTCCAAGGGATGGTAGACTTGTCATTATGAAAGGTAGTTCTTTGTTGAGATTTTATTACTATAATGGATGGTAGCCTTGTCATTATAGAAGGTAGTTCGTTGTTGAGATTTTATTACTCTAATGGATGGTATCCTTGTAATTATGGAAGGTAGTTTATTGTTGAGATTTTGTTACTCTAATGGATGGTAGCCTTGTCATTATGGAGAATAGTTCTTTGTTGAGCTTTTGTTACTCCAATGGATGGTAGCCTTGTTATTATGGAACGAAGTTCATTGTTGAGATTTTGTTACTCAATAGATGGTAGACTTGTCATTATGCAAGGTAGTTCGTTGTTGATATTTTGTTACTTTAATGGATGGTAGCCTTTTCTTTATGAAAGGTAGTTCTTTGTTGAGATTTTGTTACTATAATGGATGTTATCCTTGTCATTACTGAAAGTAGTTCATTGTTGAGATTTTGTTACTCTAATGGATGTTATCCTTGTCATTACTGAAAGTAGTTCGTTGTTGATATTTTGTTACTCCAATGGATGGTAGCCTTGTCATTATAGAGGGTAGTTCGTTGTTGAGATTTTGTTACTCTAATGGATGGTATCCTTGTAATTATGGAAGGTAGTTTATTGTTGAGATTTTGTTACTCCAATGGATGGTAGCCTTGTCATTATGGAGAATAGTTCTTTGATGAGCTTTTGTTACTACAATTGATGATAGCCTTGTTATTATGGAAGGTAGTTCATTGTTGATATTTTTTTACTCCAATAGATGGTAGCCTTGTCATTATGCAAGATAGTTCGTTGTTGATAATTTGTTGCTCTAATTGATGGTATCCTTGTCATTACGGAAGGTAGTTCGTTGTTGAGATTTTGTTTCTCCAATGGATAGTAGCCTTGTCATTATGGAAAGTTGTTCGTTGTTGAGATTTTGTTACTCCAATGGATGGTAGACTTATCATTGTGGAAGGTAGTTCATTGTTGAGATTTTGTTACTCCAAGGGATGGTAGACTTGTCATTATGAAAGGTAGTTCTTTGTTGAGATTTTGTTACTATAATGGATGGTAGCCTTGTAATTATGGAAGGTAGTTTATTGTTGAGATTTTGTTACTCTAATTGATGGTAGCCTTGTCATTATGGAAGGTAGTTTATTGTTGAGATTTTGTTACTCTAATGGATGGTAGCCTTGTCATTATGGAGAATAGTTCTTTGTTGAGCTTTTGTTACTCCAATGGATGGTAGCCTTGTTATTATGGAACGAAGTTCATTGTTGAGATTTTGTTACTCCAATAGATGGTAGACTTGTCATTATGCAAGGTAGTTCGTTGTTGATATTTTGTTACTTTAATGGATGGTAGCCTTGTCTTTATGAAAGGTAGTTCTTTGTTGAGATTTTGTTACTATAATGGATGTTATCCTTGTCATTACTTAAAGTAGTTCATTGTTGAGATTTTGTTACTCTAATGGATGTTATCCTTGTCATTACTGAAAGTAGTTCGTTGTTGATATTTTGTTACTCCAATGGATGGTAGCCTTGTCATTATAGAGGGTAGTTCGTTGTTGAGATTTTGTTACTCTAATGGATGGTATCATTGTAATTATGGAAGGTAGTTTATTATTGAGATTTTGTTACTCCAATGGATGGTAGCCTTGTCATTATGGAGAATAGTTCTTTGTTGAGCTTTTGTTACTACAATGGATGGTAGCCTTGTTATTATGGAAGGTAGTTCATTGTTGAGATTTTTTTACTCCAATAGATGGTAGCCTTGTCATTATGCAAGATAGTTCGTTGTTGATAATTTGTTACTCTAATTGATGGTATCCTTGTCATTACGGAAGGTAGTTCGTTGTTGAGATTTTGTTTCTCCAATGGATAGTAGCCTTGTCATTATGGAAGGTTGTTCGTTGTTGAGATTTTGTTACTCCAATGGATGGTAGACTTATCATTATGGAAGGTAGTTCATTGTTGAGATTTTGTTACTCCAAGGGATGGTAGACTTGTCATTATGAAAGGTAGTTCTTTGTTGAGATTTTGTTACTATAATGGATGGTAGCCTTGTCATTATAGAAGGTAGTTCGTTGTTGAGATTTTATTACTCTAATGGATGGTATTCTTGTAATTATGGAAGGTAGTTTATTGTTGAGATTTTGTTACTCTAATGGATGGTAGCCTTGTCATTATGGAGAATAGTTCTTTGTTGAGCTTTTGTTACTCCAATGGATGGTAGCCTTGTTATTATGGAACGAAGTTCATTGTTGAGATTTTGTTACTCCAATAGATGGTAGACTTGTCGTTATGCAAGGTAGTTCGTTGTTGATATTTTGTTACTTTAATGGATGGTAGCCTTGTCTTTATGAAAGGTAGTTCTTTGTTGAGATTTTTTTACTATAATTGATGTTATCCTTGTCATTACTGAAAGTAGTTCATTGTTGAGATTTTGTTACTCTAATGGATGTTATCCTTGTCATTACTGAAAGTAGTTCGTTGTTGATATTTTGTTACTCCAATGGATGGTAGCCTTGTCATTATAGAGGGTAGTTCGTTGTTGAGATTTTGTTACTCTAATGGATGGTATCATTGTAATTATGGAAGGTAGTTTATTGTTGAGATTTTGTTACTCCAATTGATGGTAGCCTTGTCATTATGGAGAATAGTTCTTTGTTGAGCTTTTGTTACTACAATGGATGGTAGCCTTGTTATTATGGAAGGTAGTTCATTGTTGAGATTTTTTTACTCCAATAGATGGTAGCCTTGTCATTATGCAAGATAGTTCGTTGTTGATAATTTGTTACTCTAATTGATGGTATCGTTTTCATTACGGAAGGTAGTTCGTTGTTGAGATTTTGTTTCTCCAATGGATAGTAGCCTTGTCATTATTGAAGGTTGTTCGTTGTTGAGATTTTGTTACTCCAATGGATCGTAGACTTATCATTATGGAAGGTAGTTCATTGTTGAGATTTTGTTACTCCAAGGGATGGTAGACTTGTCATTATGAAAGGTAGTTCTTTGTTGAGATTTTGTTACTATAATGGATGGTAGCCTTGTCATTATAGAAGGTAGTTCGTTGTTGAGATTTTATTACTCTAATGGATGGTAGCCTTGTAATTATGGAAGGTAGTTTATTGTTGAGATTTTGTTACTCTAATGGATGGTAGCCTTGTCATTATGGAGAATAGTTATTTGTTGAGCTTTTGTTACTCCAATGGATGATAGCCTTGTTATTATGGAACGAAGTTCATTATTGAGATTTTGTTACTCCAATAGATGATAGACTTGTCATTATGCAAGGTAGTTCGTTGTTGATATTTTGTTACTTTAATGGATGGTGGCCTTGTCTTTATGAATGGTAGTTCTTTGTTGAGATTTTGTTACTATAATGGATGTTATCCTTATCATTACTGAAAGTAGTTCATTGTTGAGATTTTGTTACTCTAATGGATGTTATCCTTGTCATTACTGAAAGTAGTTCGTTGTTGATATTTTGTTACTCCAATGGATGGTAGCCTTGTCATTATAGAGGGTAGTTCGTTGTTGAGATTTTGTTACTCTAATGGATGGTATCCTTGTAATTATGGAAGGTAGTTTATTGTTGAGATTTTGTTATTCCAATGGATGGTAGCCTTGTCATTATGGAGAATAGTTCTTTGTTGAGCTTTTGTTACTACAATGGATGGTAGCCTTGTTATTATGGAAGGTAGTTCATTGTTGAGATTTTTTTACTCCAATAGATGGTAGCCTTGTCATTATGCAAGATAGTTCGTTGTTGATAATTTGTTACTCTAATTGATGGTATCCTTGTCATTACGGAAGGTATTTCGTTGTTGAGATTTTGTTTCTCCAATGGATGGTAGCCTTGTCATTATGGAAGGTTGTTCGTTGTTGAGATTTTGTTACTCCAATGAATGGTAGACTTATCATTATGGAAGGTAGTTCATTGTTGAGATTTTGTTACTCCAAGGGATGGTAGACTTGTTATTATGAAAGGTAGTTCTTTGTTGAGATTTTATTACTATAATGGATGGTAGCCTTGTCATTATAGAAGGTAGTTCGTTGTTGAGATTTTATTACTCTAATGGATGGTATCCTTGTAATTATGGAAGGTAGTTTATTGTTGAGATTTTGTTACTCTAATGGATGGTAGCCTTGTCATTATGGAGAATAGTTCTTTGTTGAGCTTTTGTTACTCCAATGGATGGTAGCCTTGTTATTATGGAACGAAGTTCATTGTTGAGATTTTGTTACTCAATAGATGGTAGACTTGTCATTATGCAAGGTAGTTCGTTGTTGATATTTTGTTACTTTAATGGATGGTAGCCTTTTCTTTATGAAAGGTAGTTCTTTGTTGAGATTTTGTTACTATAATGGATGTTATCCTTGTCATTACTGAAAGTAGTTCATTGTTGAGATTTTGTTACTCTAATGGATGTTATCCTTGTCATTACTGAAAGTAGTTCGTTGTTGATATTTTGTTACTCCAATGGATGGTAGCCTTGTCATTATAGAGGGTAGTTCGTTGTTGAGATTTTGTTAATCTAATGGATGGTATCCTTGTAATTATGGAAGGTAGTTTATTGTTGAGATTTTGTTACTCCAATGGATGGTAGCCTTGTCATTATGGAGAATAGTTCTTTGTTGAGCTTTTGTTACTACAATGGATGGTAGCCTTGTTATTATGGAAGGTAGTTCATTGTTGAGATTTTTTTACTCCAATAGATGGTAGCCTTGTCATTATGCAAGATAGTTCGTTGTTGATAATTTATTACTCTAATTGATGGTATCCTTGTCATTACGGAAGGTAGTTCGTTGTTGAGATTTTGTTTCTCCAATGGATAGTAGCCTTGTCATTATGGAAAGTTGTTCGTTGTTGAGATTTTGTTACTCCAATGGATGGTAGACTTATCATTGTGGAAGGTAGTTCATTGTTGAGATTTTGTTACTCCAAGGGATGGTAGACTTGTCATTATGAAAGGTAGTTCTTTGTTGAGATTTTGTTACTATAATGGATGGTAGCCTTGTAATTATGGAAGGTAGTTTATTGTTGAGATTTTGTTACTCTAATTGATGGTAGCCTTGTCATTATGGAAGGTAGTTTATTGTTGAGATTTTGTTACTCTAATGGATGGTAGCCTTGTCATTATGGAGAATAGTTCTTTGTTGAGCTTTTGTTACTCCAATGGATGGTAGCCTTGTTATTATGGAACGAAGTTCATTGTTGAGATTTTGTTACTCCAATAGATGGTAGACTTGTCATTATGCAAGGTAGTTCGTTGTTGATATTTTGTTACTTTAATGGATGGTAGCCTTGTCTTTATGAAAGGTAGTTCTTTGTTGAGATTTTGTTACTATAATGGATGTTATCCTTGTCATTACTTAAAGTAGTTCATTGTTGAGATTTTGTTACTCTAATGGATGTTATCCTTGTCATTACTGAAAGTAGTTCGTTGTTGATATTTTGTTACTCCAATGGATGGTAGCCTTGTCATTATAGAGGGTAGTTCGTTGTTGAGATTTTGTTACTCTAATGGATGGTATCATTGTAATTATGGAAGGTAGTTTATTATTGAGATTTTGTTACTCCAATGGATGGTAGCCTTGTCATTATGGAGAATAGTTCTTTGTTGAGCTTTTGTTACTACAATGGATGGTAGCCTTGTTATTATGGAAGGTAGTTCATTGTTGAGATTTTTTTACTCCAATAGATGGTAGCCTTGTCATTATGCAAGATAGTTCGTTGTTGATAATTTATTACTCTAATTGATGGTATCCTTGTCATTACGGAAGGTAGTTCGTTGTTGAGATTTTGTTTCTCCAATGGATAGTAGCCTTGTCATTATGGAAGGTTGTTCGTTGTTGAGATTTTGTTACTCCAATGGATGGTAGACTTATCATTATGGAAGGTAGTTCATTGTTGAGATTTTGTTACTCCAAGGGATGGTAGACTTGTCATTATGAAAGGTAGTTCTTTGTTGAGATTTTGTTACTATAATGGATGGTAGCCTTGTCATTATAGAAGGTAGTTCGTTGTTGAGATTTTATTACTCTAATGGATGGTATCCTTGTAATTATGGAAGGTAGTTTATTGTTGAGATTTTGTTACTCTAATGGATGGTAGCCTTGTCATTATGGAGAATAGTTCTTTGTTGAGCTTTTGTTACTCCAATGGATGGTAGCCTTGTTATTATGGAACGAAGTTCATTGTTGAGATTTTGTTACTCCAATAGATGGTAGACTTGTCGTTATGCAAGGTAGTTCGTTGTTGATATTTTGTTAATTTAATGGATGGTAGCCTTGTCTTTATGAAAGGTAGTTCTTTGTTGAGATTTTGTTACTATAATGGATGTTATCCTTGTCATTACTTAAAGTAGTTCATTGTTGAGATTTTGTTACTCTAATGGATGTTATCCTTGTCATTACTGAAAGTAGTTCGTTGTTGATATTTTGTTACTCCAATGGATGGTAGCCTTGTCATTATAGAGGGTAGTTCGTTGTTGAGATTTTGTTACTCTAATGGATGGTATCATTGTAATTATGGAAGGTAGTTTATTATTGAGATTTTGTTACTCCAATGGATGGTAGCCTTGTCATTATGGAGAATAGTTCTTTGTTGAGCTTTTGTTACTACAATGGATGGTAGCCTTGTTATTATGGAAGGTAGTTCATTGTTGAGATTTTTTTACTCCAATAGATGGTAGCCTTGTCATTATGCAAGATAGTTCGTTGTTGATAATTTATTACTCTAATTGATGGTATCCTTGTCATTACGGAAGGTAGTTCGTTGTTGAGATTTTGTTTCTCCAATGGATAGTAGCCTTGTCATTATGGAAGGTTGTTCGTTGTTGAGATTTTGTTACTCCAATGGATGGTAGACTTATCATTATGGAAGGTAGTTCATTGTTGAGATTTTGTTACTCCAAGGGATGGTAGACTTGTCATTATGAAAGGTAGTTCTTTGTTGAGATTTTGTTACTATAATGGATGGTAGCCTTGTCATTATAGAAGGTAGTTCGTTGTTGAGATTTTATTACTCTAATGGATGGTATCCTTGTAATTATGGAAGGTAGTTTATTGTTGAGATTTTGTTACTCTAATGGATGGTAGCCTTGTCATTATGGAGAATAGTTCTTTGTTGAGCTTTTGTTACTCCAATGGATGGTAGCCTTGTTATTATGGAACGAAGTTCATTGTTGAGATTTTGTTACTCCAATAGATGGTAGACTTGTCGTTATGCAAGGTAGTTCGTTGTTGATATTTTGTTAATTTAATGGATGGTAGCCTTGTCTTTATGAAAGGTAGTTCTTTGTTGAGATTTTGTTACTATAATGGATGTTATCCTTGTCATTACTTAAAGTAGTTCATTGTTGAGATTTTGTTACTCTAATGGATGTTATCCTTGTCATTACTGAAAGTAGTTCGTTGTTGATATTTTGTTACTCCAATGGATGGTAGCCTTGTCATTATAGAGGGTAGTTCGTTGTTGAGATTTTGTTACTCTAATGGATGGTATCATTGTAATTATGGAAGGTAGTTTATTATTGAGATTTTGTTACTCCAATGGATGGTAGCCTTGTCATTATGGAGAATAGTTCTTTGTTGAGCTTTTGTTACTACAATGGATGGTAGCCTTGTTATTATGGAAGGTAGTTCATTGTTGAGATTTTTTTACTCCAATAGATGGTAGCCTTGTCATTATGCAAGATAGTTCGTTGTTGATAATTTGTTACTCTAATTGATGGTATCCTTGTCATTACGGAAGGTAGTTCGTTGTTGAGATTTTGTTTCTCCAATGGATAGTAGCCTTGTCATTATGGAAGGTTGTTCGTTGTTGAGATTTTGTTACTCCAATGGATGGTAGACTTATCATTATGGAAGGTAGTTCATTGTTGAGATTTTGTTACTCCAAGGGATGGTAGACTTGTCATTATGAAAGGTAGTTCTTTGTTGAGATTTTGTTACTATAATGGATGGTAGCCTTGTCATTATAGAAGGTAGTTCGTTGTTGAGATTTTATTACTCTAATGGATGGTATCCTTGTAATTATGGAAGGTAGTTTATTGTTGAGATTTTGTTACTCTAATGGATGGTAGCCTTGTCATTATGGAGAATAGTTCTTTGTTGAGCTTTTGTTACTCCAATGGATGGTAGCCTTGTTATTATGGAACGAAGTTCATTGTTGAGATTTTGTTACTCCAATAGATGGTAGACTTGTCGTTATGCAAGGTAGTTCGTTGTTGATATTTTGTTACTTTAATGGATGGTAGCCTTGTCTTTATGAAAGATAGTTCTTTGTTGAGATTTTTTTACTATAATGGATGTTATCCTTGTCATTACTGAAAGTAGTTCATTGTTGAGATTTTGTTACTCTAATGGATGTTATCCTTGTCATTACTGAAAGTAGTTCGTTGTTGATATTTTGTTACTCCAATGGATGGTAGCCTTGTCATTATAGAGGGTAGTTCGTTGTTGAGATTTTGTTACTCTAATGGATGGTATCATTGTAATTATGGAAGGTAGTTTATTGTTGAGATTTTGTTACTCCAATTGATGGTAGCCTTGTCATTATGGAGAATAGTTCTTTGTTGAGCTTTTGTTACTACAATGGATGGTAGCCTTGTTATTATGGAAGGTAGTTCATTGTTGAGATTTTTTTACTCCAATAGATGGTAGCCTTGTCATTATGCAAGATAGTTCGTTGTGGATAATTTGTTACTCTAATTGATGGTATCCTTTTCATTACGGAAGGTAGTTCGTTGTTGAGATTTTGTTTCTCCAATGGATAGTAGCCTTGTCATTATGGAAGGTTGTTCGTTGTTGAGATTTTGTTACTCCAATGGATCGTAGACTTATCATTATGGAAGGTAGTTCATTGTTGAGATTTTGTTACTCCAAGGGATGGTAGACTTGTCATTATGAAAGGTAGTTCTTTGTTGAGATTTTGTTACTATAATGGATGGTAGCCTTGTCATTATAGAAGGTAGTTCGTTGTTGAGATTTTATTACTCTAATGGATGGTAGCCTTGTAATTATGGAAGGTAGTTTATTGTTGAGATTTTGTTACTCTAATGGATGGTAGCCTTGTCATTATGGAGAATAGTTATTTGTTGAGCTTTTGTTACTCCAATGGATGATAGCCTTGTTATTATGGAACGAAGTTCATTATTGAGATTTTGTTACTCCAATAGATGATAGACTTGTCATTATGCAAGGTAGTTCGTTGTTGATATTTTTTTACTTTAATGGATGGTGGCCTTGTCTTTATGAAAGGTAGTTCTTTGTTGAGATTTTGTTACTATAATGGATGTTATCCTTATCATTACTGAAAGTAGTTCATTGTTGAGATTTTGTTACTCTAATGGATGTTATCCTTGTCATTACTGAAAGTAGTTCGTTGTTGATATTTTGTTACTCCAATGGATGGTAGCCTTGTCATTATAGAGTGTAGTTCGTTGTTGAGATTTTGTTACTCTAATGGATGGTATCCTTGTAATTATGGAAGGTAGTTTATTGTTGAGATTTTGTTATTCCAATGGATGGTAGCCTTGTCATTATGGAGAATAGTTCTTTGTTGAGCTTTTGTTACTACAATGGATGGTAGCCTTGTTATTATGGAAGGTAGTTCATTGTTGAGATTTTTTTACTCCAATAGATGGTAGCCTTGTCATTATGCAAGATAGTTCGTTGTTGATAATTTGTTACTCTAATTGATGGTATCCTTGTCATTACGGAAGGTAGTTCGTTGTTGAGATTTTGTTTCTCCAATGGATAGTAGCCTTGTCATTATGGAAGGTTGTTCGTTGTTGAGATTTTGTTACTCCAATGGATGGTAGACTTATCATTATGGAAGGTAGTTCATTGTTGAGATTTTGTTACTCCAAGGGATGGTAGACTTGTCATTATGAAAGGTAGTTCTTTGTTGAGATTTTGTTACTATAATGGATCGTAGCCTTGTCATTATAGAAGGTAGTTCGTTGTTGAGATTTTATTACTCTAATGGATGGTATCCTTGTAATTATGGAAGGTAGTTTATTGTTGAGATTTTGTTACTCTAATGGATGGTAGCCTTGTCATTATGGAGAATAGTTCTTTGTTGAGCTTTTGTTACTCCAATGGATGGTAGCCTTGTTATTATGGAACGAAGTTCATTGTTGAGATTTTGTTACTCCAATAGATGGTAGACTTGTCATTATGCAAGGTAGTTCGTTGTTGATATTTTGTTACTTTAATGGGTGGTAGCCTTATCTTTACGAAAGGTAGTTCTTTGTTGAGATTTTGTTACTATAATGGATGTTATCCTTGTCATTACTGAAAATAGTTCATTGTTGAGATTTTGTTACTCTAATGGATGTTATCCTTGTCATTACTGAAAGTAGTTTGTTGTTGATATTTTGTTACTCCAATGGATGGTAGCCTTGTCATTATAGAGGGTAGTTCGTTGTTGAGATTTTGTTACTCTAATGGATGGTATCCTTGTAATTATGGAAGGTAGTTTATTGTTGAGATTTTGTTATTCCAATGGATGGTAGCCTTGTCATTATGGAGAATAGTTCTTTGTTGAGCTTTTGTTACTACAATGGATGGTAGCCTTGTTATTATGGAAGGTAGTTCATTGTTGAGATTTTTTTACTCCAATAGATGGTAGCCTTGTCATTATGCAAGATAGTTCGTTGTTGATAATTTGTTACTCTAATTGATGGTATCCTTGTCATTACGGAAGGTAGTTCGTTGTTGAGATTTTGTTTCTCCAATGGATAGTAGCCTTGTCATTATGGAAGGTTGTTCGTTGTTGAGATTTTGTTACTCCAATGGATGGTAGACTTATCATTATGGAAGGTAGTTCATTGTTGAGATTTTGTTACTCCAAGGGATGGTAGACTTGTCATTATGAAAGGTAGTTCTTTGTTGAGATTTTGTTACTATAATGGATGGTAGCCTTGTCATTATAGAAGGTAGTTCGTTGTTGAGATTTTATTACTCTAATGGATGGTATCCTTGTAATTATGGAAGGTAGTTTATTGTTGAGATTTTGTTACTCTAATGGATGGTAGCCTTGTCATTATGGAGAATAGTTCTTTGTTGAGCTTTTGTTACTCCAATGGATGGTAGCCTTGTTATTATGGAACGAAGTTCATTGTTGAGATTTTGTTACTCCAATAGATGGTAGACTTGTCATTATGCAAGGTAGTTCGTTGTTGATATTTTGTTACTTTAATGGGTGGTAGCCTTGTCTTTACGAAAGGTAGTTCTTTGTTGAGATTTTGTTACTATAATGGATGTTATCCTTGTCATTACTGAAAATAGTTCATTGTTGAGATTTTGTTACTCTAATGGATGTTATCCTTGTCATTACTGAAAGTAGTTCGTTGTTGATATTTTGTTACTCCAATGGATGGTAGCCTTGTCATTATAGAGGGTAGTTTGTTGTTGAGATTTTGTTACTCTAATGGATGGTATCCTTGTAATTATGGATGGTAGTTTATTGTTGAGATTTTGTTACTCCAATGGATGGTAGCCTTGTCATTATGGAGAATAGTTCTTTGTTGAGCTTTTGTTACTACAATGGATGGTAGCCATGTTATTATGGAAGGTAGTTCATTGTTGAGATTTTTTTACTCCAATAGATGGTAGCCTTGTCATTATACAAGATAGTTCGTTGTTGATAATTTGTTACTCTAATTGATGGTATCCTTGTCATTACGGAAGGTAGTTCGTTGTTGAGATTTTGTTTCTCCAATGGATAGTAGCCTTGTCATTATGGAAGGTTGTTCGTGGTTGAGATTTAGTTACTCCAATGGATGGTAGACTTATCATTATGGAAGGTAGTTCATTGTTGAGATTTTGTTACTCCAAGGGATGGTAGACTTGTCATTATGAAAGGTAGTTCTTTGTTGAGATTTTGTTACTATAATGGATGGCAGCCTTGTCATTATAGAAGGTAGTTCGTTGTTGAGATTTTATTACTCTAATGGATGGTAGCCTTGTAATTATGGAAGGTAGTTTAATGTTGAGATTTTGTTACTCTAATGGATGGTAGCCTTGACATTATGGAGAATAGTTCTTTGTTGAGCTTTTGTTACTCCAATGGATGATAGCCTTGTTATTATGGAACGAAGTTCATTGTTGAGATTTTGTTACTCCAATAGATGATAGACTTGTCATTATGCAAGGTAGTTCGTTGTTGATATTTCGTTACTTTAATGGATGGTAGCCATGTCTTTATGAAAGGTAGTTCTATGTTGAGATTTTGTTACTATAATGGATGTTATCCTTATCATTATTGAAAGTAGTTTATTGTTGAGATTTTGTTACTCTAATGGATGTTATCCTTGTCATTCCTGAAAGTAGTTCGTTGTTGATATTTTGTTACTCCAATGGATGGTAGCCTTGTCATTATAGAGGGTAGTTCCTTGTTGAGATTTTGTTACTCTAATGGATGGTATCCTTGTAATTATGGAAGGTAGTTTATTGTTGAGATTTTGTTATTCCAATGGATGGTAGCCTTGTCATTATGGAGAATAGTTCTTTGTTGAGCTTTTGTTACTACAATGGATGGTAGCGTTGTTATTATGGAAGGTAGTTCATTGTTGAGATTTTTTTACTCCAATAGATGGTAGCCTTGTCATTATGCAAGGTAGTTCGTTGTTGATATTTTGTTACTTTAATGGGTGGTAGCCTTGTCTTTACGAAAGGTAGTTCTTTGTTGAGATTTTGTTACTATAATGGATGTTATCCTTGTCATTACTGAAAATAGTTCATTGTTGAGATTTTGTTACTCTAATGGATGTTATCCTTGTCATTATTGAAAGTAGTTCGTTGTTGATATTTTGTTACTCCAATGGATGGTAGCCTTGTCATTATAGAGGGTAGTTCGTTGTTGAGATTTTGTTACTCTAATGGATGGTATCCTTGTAATTATGGAAGGTAGTTTATTGTTGAGATTTTGTTATTCCAATGGATGGTAGCCTTGTCATTATGGAGAATAGTTCTTTGTTGAGCTTTTGTTACTACAATGGATGGTAGCCTTGTTATTATGGAAGGTAGTTCATTGTTGAGATTTTTTTACTCCAATAGATGGTAGCCTTGTCATTATGCAAGATAGTTCGTTGTTG
Organism: Vicia faba; assembly: GCA_948472305.1. Classification (NCBI taxonomy): domain Eukaryota; kingdom Viridiplantae; phylum Streptophyta; class Magnoliopsida; order Fabales; family Fabaceae; genus Vicia; species Vicia faba. Next base: position 563,464,437 of record OX451739.1, read on the forward strand.
ATAATTTGTTACTCTAATTGATGGTATCCTTGTCATTACGGAAGGTAGTTCGTTGTTGAGATTTTGTTTCTCCAATGGATAGTAGCCTTGTCATTATGGAAGGTTGTTCGTTGTTGAGATTTTGTTACTCCAATGGATGGTAGACTTATCATTATGGAAGGTAGTTCATTGTTGAGATTTTGTTACTCCAAGGGATGGTAGACTTGTCATTATGAAAGGTAGTTCTTTGTTGAGATTTTGTTACTATAATGGATGGTAGCCTTGTCATTATAGAAGGTAGTTCGTTGTTGAGATTTTATTACTCTAATGGATGGTATCCTTGTAATTATGGAAGGTAGTTTATTGTTGAGATTTTGTTACTCTAATGGATGTTATCCTTGTCATTACTGAAAGTAGTTCGTTGTTGATATTTTGTTACTCCAATGGATGGTAGCCTTGTCATTATAGAGGGTAGTTTGTTGTTGAGATTTTGTTACTCTAATGGATGGTATCCTTGTAATTATGGATGGTAGTTTATTGTTGAGATTTTGTTACTCCAATGGATGGTAGCCTTGTCATTATGGAGAATAGTTCTTTGTTGAGCTTTTGTTACTACAATGGATGGTAGCCATGTTATTATGGAAGGTAGTTCATTGTTGAGATTTTTTTACTCCAATAGATGGTAGCCTTGTCATTATGCAAGATAGTTCGTTGTTGATAATTTGTTACTCTAATTGATGGTATCCTTGTCATTACGGAAGGTAGTTCGTTGTTGAGATTTTGTTTCTCCAATGGATAGTAGCCTTGTCATTATGGAAGGTTGTTCGTGGTTGAGATTTAGTTACTCCAATGGATGGTAGACTTATCATTATGGAAGGTAGTTCATTGTTGAGATTTTGTTACTCCAAGGGATGGTAGACTTGTCATTATGAAAGGTAGTTCCTTTTTGAGATTTTGTTACTATAATGGATGGCAGCCGTGTCATTATAGAAGGTAGTTCGTTGTTGAGATTTTATTACTCTAATGGATGGTAGCCTTGTAATTATGGAAGGTAGTTTAATGTTGAGATTTTGTTACTCTAATGGATGGTAGCCTTGTCATTATGGAGAATAGTTCTTTGTTGAGCTTTTGTTACTCCAATGGATGGTAGCCTTGTTATTATGGAACGAAGTTCATTGTTGAGATTTTGTTACTCCAATAGATGGTAGACTTGTCATTATGCAAGGTAGTTCGTTGTTGATATTTTGTTACTTTAATGGGTGGTAGCCTTGTCTTTACGAAAGGTAGTTCTTTGTTGAGATTTTGTTACTATAATGGATGTTATCCTTGTCATTACTGAAAATAGTTCATTGTTGAGATTTTGTTACTCTAATGGATGTTATCCTTGTCATTACTGAAAGTAGTTCGTTGTTGATATTTTGTTACTCCAATGGATGGTAGCCTTGTCATTATAGAGGGTAGTTTGTTGTTGAGATTTTGTTACTCTAATGGATGGTATCCTTGTAATTATGGATGGTAGTTTATTGTTGAGATTTTGTTACTCCAATGGATGGTAGCCTTGTCATTATGGAGAATAGTTCTTTGTTGAGCTTTTGTTACTACAATGGATGGTAGCCATGTTATTATGGAAGGTAGTTCATTGTTGAGATTTTTTTACTCCAATAGATGGTAGCCTTGTCATTATGCAAGATAGTTCGTTGTTGATAATTTGTTACTCTAATTGATGGTATCCTTGTCATTACGGAAGGTAGTTCGTTGTTGAGATTTTGTTTCTCCAATGGATAGTAGCCTTGTCATTATGGAAGGTTGTTCGTGGTTGAGATTTAGTTACTCCAATGGATGGTAGACTTATCATTATGGAAGGTAGTTCATTGTTGAGATTTTGTTACTCCAAGGGATGGTAGACTTGTCATTATGAAAGGTAGTTCTTTGTTGAGATTTTGTTACTATAATGGATGGCAGCCTTGTCATTATAGAAGGTAGTTCGTTGTTGAGATTTTATTACTCTAATGGATGGTAGCCTTGTAATTATGGAAGGTAGTTTAATGTTGAGATTTTGTTACTCTAATGGATGGTAGCCTTGTCATTATGGAGAATAGTTCTTTGTTGAGCTTTTGTTACTCCAATGGATGATAGCCTTGTTATTATGGAACGAAGTTCATTGTTGAGATTTTGTTACTCCAATAGATGATAGACTTGTCATTATGCAAGGTAGTTCGTTGTTGATATTTCGTTACTTTAATGGATGGTAGCCATGTCTTTATGAAAGGTAGTTCTTTGTTGAGATTTTGTTACTATAATGGATGTTATCCTTATCATTATTGAAAGTAGTTTATTGTTGAGATTTTGTTACTCTAATGGATGTTATCCTTGTCATTCCTGAAAGTAGTTCGTTGTTGATATTTTGTTACTCCAATGGATGGTAGCCTTGTCATTATAGAGGGTAGTTCCTTGTTGAGATTTTGTTACTCTAATGGATGGTATCCTTGTAATTATGGAAGGTAGTTTATTGTTGAGATTTTGTTATTCCAATGGATGGTAGCCTTGTCATTATGGAGAATAGTTCTTTGTTGAGCTTTTGTTACTACAATGGATGGTAGCGTTGTTATTATGGAAGGTAGTTCATTGTTGAGATTTTTTTACTCCAATAGATGGTAGCCTTGTCATTATGCAAGGTAGTTCGTTGTTGATATTTTGTTACTTTAATGGGTGGTAGCCTTGTCTTTACGAAAGGTAGTTCTTTGTTGAGATTTTGTTACTATAATGGATGTTATCCTTGTCATTACTGAAAATAGTTCATTGTTGAGATTTTGTTACTCTAATGGATGTTATCCTTGTCATTATTGAAAGTAGTTCGTTGTTGATATTTTGTTACTCCAATGGATGGTAGCCTTGTCATTATAGAGGGTAGTTCGTTGTTGAGATTTTGTTACTCTAATGGATGGTATCCTTGTAATTATGGAAGGTAGTTTATTGTTGAGATTTTGTTATTCCAATGGATGGTAGCCTTGTCATTATGGAGAATAGTTCTTTGTTGAGCTTTTGTTACTACAATGGATGGTAGCCTTGTTATTATGGAAGGTAGTTCATTGTTGAGATTTTTTTACTCCAATAGATGGTAGCCTTGTCATTATGCAAGATAGTTCGTTGTTGATAATTTGTTACTCTAATTGATGGTATCCTTGTCATTACGGAAGGTAGTTCGTTGTTGAGATTTTGTTTCTCCAATGGATAGTAGCCTTGTCATTATGGAAGGTTGTTCGTTGTTGAGATTTTGTTACTCCAATGGATGGTAGACTTATCATTATGGAAGGTAGTTCATTGTTGAGATTTTGTTACTCCAAGGGATGGTAGACTTGTCATTATGAAAGGTAGTTCTTTGTTGAGATTTTGTTACTATAATGGATGGTAGCCTTGTCATTATAGAAGGTAGTTTGTTGTTGAGATTTTATTACTCTAATGGATGGTATCCTTGTAATTATGGAAGGTAGTTTATTGTTGAGATTTTGTTACTCTAATGGATGTTATCCTTGTCATTACTGAAAGTAGTTCGTTGTTGATATTTTGTTACTCCAATGGATGGTAGCCTTGTCATTATAGAGGGTAGTTTGTTGTTGAGATTTTGTTACTCTAATGGATGGTATCCTTGTAATTATGGATGGTAGTTTATTGTTGAGATTTTGTTACTCCAATGGATGGTAGCCTTGTCATTATGGAGAATAGTTCTTTGTTGAGCTTTTGTTACTACAATGGATGGTAGCCATGTTATTATGGAAGGTAGTTCATTGTTGAGATTTTTTTACTCCAATAGATGGTAGCCTTGTCATTATGCAAGATAGTTCGTTGTTGATAATTTGTTACTCTAATTGATGGTATCCTTGTCATTACGGAAGGTAGTTCGTTGTTGAGATTTTGTTTCTCCAATGGATAGTAGCCTTGTCATTATGGAAGGTTGTTCGTGGTTGAGATTTAGTTACTCCAATGGATGGTAGACTTATCATTATGGAAGGTAGTTCATTGTTGAGATTTTGTTACTCCAAGGGATGGTAGACTTGTCATTATGAAAGGTAGTTCCTTTTTGAGATTTTGTTACTATAATGGATGGCAGCCTTGTCATTATAGAAGGTAGTTCGTTGTTGAGATTTTATTACTCTAATGGATGGTAGCCTTGTAATTATGGAAGGTAGTTTAATGTTGAGATTTTGTTACTCTAATGGATGGTAGCCTTGTCATTATGGAGAATAGTTCTTTGTTGAGCTTTTGTTACTCCAATGGATGATAGCCTTGTTAATATGGAACGAAGTTCATTGTTGAGATTTTGTTACTCCAATAGATGATAGACTTGTCATTATGCAAGGTAGTTCGTTGTTGATATTTCGTTACTTTAATGGATGGTAGCCTTGTCTTTATGAAAGGTAGTTCTTTGTTGAGATTTTGTTACTATAATGGATGTTATCCTTATCATTATTGAAAGTAGTTTATTGTTGAGATTTTGTTACTCTAATGGATGTTATCCTTGTCATTCCTGAAAGTAGTTCGTTGTTGATATTTTGTTACTCCAATGGATGGTAGCCTTGTCATTATAGAGGGTAGTTCCTTGTTGAGATTTTGTTACTCTAATGGATGGTATCCTTGTAATTATGGAAGGTAGTTTATTGTTGAGATTTTGTTATTCCAATGGATGGTAGCCTTGTCATTATGGAGAATAGTTCTTTGTTGAGCTTTTGTTACTACAATGGATGGTAGCGTTGTTATTATGGAAGGTAGTTCATTGTTGAGATTTTTTTACTCCAATAGATGGTAGCCTTGTCATTATGCAAGATAGTTCGTTGTTGATAATTTGTTACTCCAATGGATGGTAGACTTGTCATTATGGAAGGTAGTTCGCTGTTGAGATTTTGTCTCTCCAATGGATAGTAGCCTTGTCATTATGGAAGGTTGTTCGTTGTTGAGATTTTGTTACTCCAATGGATGGTAGACTTATCATTATGGAAGGTAGTTCATTGTTGATATTTTGTTACTCCAAGGGATGGTAGACTTGTCATTATGAAAGGTAGTTCTTTGTTGAGATTTTGTTACTATAATGGATGGTAGCCTTGTCATTATAGAAGGTAGTTCGTTGTTGAGATTTTATTACTCTAATGGATGGTAGCCTTGTAATTATGGAAGGTAGTTTATTATTGAGATTTTGTTACTCTAATGGATGGTAGCCTTGTCATTATGGAGAATAGTTATTTTTTGAGCTTTTGTTACTCCAATGGATGATAGCCTTGTTATTATGGAACGAAGTTCATTGTTGAGATTTTGTTACTCCAATAGATGATAGACTTGTCATTATGCAAGGTAGTTCGTTGTTGATATTTTGTTACTTTAATGGATGGTGGCCTTGTCTTTATGAAAGGTAGTTCTTTGTTGAGATTTTGTTACTAAATGGATGTTATCCTTATCATTACTGAAAGTAGTTCATTGTTGAGATTTTGTTACTCTAATGGATGTTATCCTTGTCATTACTGAAAGTAGTTCGTTGTTGATATTTTTTTACTCCAATGGATGGTAGCCTTGTCATTATAGAGGGTAGTTCGTTGTTGAGATTTTGTTACTCTAATGGATGGTATCCTTGTAATTATGGAAGGTAGTTTATTGTTGAGATTTTGTTATTCCAATGGATGGTAGCCTTGTCATTATGGAGAATAGTTCTTTGTTGAGCTTTTGTTACTACAATGGATGGTAGCCTTTTTATTATGGAAGGTAGTTCATTGTTGAGATTTTTTTACTCCAATAGATGGTAGCCTTGTCATTATGCAAGATAGTTCGTTGTTGATAAGTTGTTACTCTAATTGATGGTATCCTTGTCATTACGGAAGGTAGTTCGTTGTTGAGATTTTGTTTCTCCAATGGATAGTAGCCTTTTCATTATGGAAGGTTGTTCGTTGTTGAGATTTTGTTACTCCAATGGATGGTAGACTTATCATTATGGAAGGTAGTTCATTGTTGAGATTTTGTTACTCCAAGGGATGGTAGACTTGTCATTATGAAAGGTAGTTCTTTGATGAGATTTTGTTACTATAATGGATGGTAGCCTTGTCATTATAGAAGGTAGTTCGTTGTTGAGATTTTATTACTCTAATGGATGGTATCCTTGTAATTATGGAAGGTAGTTTATTGTTGAGATTTTGTTACTCTAATGGATGGTAGCCTTGTCATTATGGAGAATAGTTCTTTGTTGAGCTTTTGTTACTCCAATGGATGGTAGCCTTGTTATTATGGAACGAAGTTCATTGTTGAGATTTTGTTACTCCAATAGATGGTAGACTTGTCATTATGCAAGGTAGTTCGTTGTTGATATTTTGTTACTTTAATGGGTGGTAGCCTTGTCTTTATGAAAGGTAGTTCTTTGTTGAGATTTTGTTACTATAATGGATGTTATCCTTGTCATTACTGAAAATAGTTCATTGTTGAGATTTTGTTACTCTAATGGATGTTATCCTTGTCATTACTGAAAGTAGTTCGTTGTTGATATTTTGTTACTCCAATGGATGGTAGCCTTGTCATTATAGAGGGTAGTTTGTTGTTGAGATTTTGTTACTCTAATGGATGGTATCCTTGTAATTATGGAAGGTAGTTTATTGTTGAGATTTTGTTACTCCAATGGATGGTAGCCTTGTCATTATGGAGAATAGTTCTTTGCTGAGCTTTTCTTACTACAATGGATGGTAGCCTTGTAATTATGGAAGGTAGTTCATTGTTGAGATTTTTTTACTCCAATAGATGGTAGCCTTGTCATTATGCAAGATAGTTCGTTGTTGATAATTTGTTACTCTAATTGATGGTATCCTTGTCATTACGGAAGGTAGTTCGTTGTTGAGATTTTGTTTCTCCATTGGATAGTAGCCTTGTCATTATGGAAGGTTGTTCGTTGTTGAGATTTTGTTACTCCAATGGATGGTAGACTTATCATTATGGAAGGTAGTTCATTGTTGAGATTTTGTTACTCCAAGGGATGGTAGACTTGTAATTATGAAAGGTAGTTCTTTGTTGAGATTTTATTACTATAATGGATGGTAGCCTTGTCATTATAAAAGGTAGTTCGTTGTTGAGATTTTATTACTCTAATGGATGGTAGCCTTGTAATTATGGAAGGTAGTTTATTGTTGAGATTTTGTTACTCTAATGGATGGTAGCCTTGTCATTATGGAGAATAGTTCTTTGTTGAGCTTTTGTTACTCCAATGGATGATAGCCTTGTTATTATGGAACGAAGTTCATTGTTGAGATTTTGTTACTCCAATAGATGATAGACTTGTCATTATGCAAGGTAGTTCGTTGTTGATATTTCGTTACTTTAATGGATGGTAGCCTTGTCTTTATGAAAGGTAGTTCTTTGTTGAGATTTTGTTACTATAATGGATGTTATCCTTATCATTACTGAAAGTAGTTTATTGTTGAGATTTTGTTACTCTAATGGATGTTATCCTTGTCATTCCTGAAAGTAGTTCGTTGTTGATATTTTGTTACTCCAATGGATGGTAGCCTTGTCATTATAGAGGGTAGTTTGTTGTTGAGATTTTGTTACTCTAATGGATGGTATCCTTGTAATTATGGAAGGTAGTTTATTGTTGAGATTTTGTTATTCCAATGGATTGTAGCCTTGTCATTATGGAGAATAGTTCTTTGTTGAGCTTTTGTTACTACAATGGATGGTAGCCTTGTTATTATGGATGGTAGTTCATTGTTGAGATTTTTTTACTCCAATAGATGGTAGCCTTGTCATTATGCAAGATAGTTCGTTGTTGATAATTTGTTACTCTAATCGATGGTATCCTTGTCATTACGGTAGGTAGTTCGTTGTTGAGATTTTGTTTCTCCAATGGATAGTAGCCTTGTCATTATGGAAGGTTGTTCGTTGTTGAGATTTTGTTACTCCAATGGATGGTAGACTTATCAGTATGGAAGGTAGTTCATTGTTGAGATTTTGTTACTCCAAGGGATGGTAGACTTGTCATTATGAAAGGTAGTTCTTTGTTGAGATTTTGTTACTATAATGGATGGTAGCCTTGTCATTATAGAAGGTAGTTCATTGTTGAGATTTTATTACTCTAATGGATGGTATCCTTGTAATTATGGAAGGTAGTTTATTGTTGAGATTTTGTTACTCTAATGGATGGTAGCCTTGTCATTATGGAGAATAGTTATTTGTTGAGTTTTTGTTACTCCAATGGATGGTAGCCTTGTTATTATGGAACGAAGTTCATTGTTGAGATTTTGTTACTCCAATAGATGGTAGACTTGTCATTATGCAAGGTAGTTCGTTGTTGATATTTTGTTACTTTAATGGATGGTAGCCTTGTCTTTATGAAAGGTAGTTCTTTGTTGAGATTTTGTTACTCCAATGGATGTTATCCTTGTCATTACTGAAAATAGTTCATTGTTGAGATTTTATTACTCTAATGGATGTTATCCTTGTCATTACTGAAAGTAGTTCGTTGTTGATATTTTGTTACTCCAATGGATTGTAGCCTTGTCATTATAGAGGGTAGTTCGTTGTTGAGATTTTGTTATTCTAATGGATGGTATCCTTGTAATTATGGAAGGTAGTTTATTGTTGAGATTTTGTTACTCCAATGGATGGTAGCCTTGTCATTATGGAGAATAGTTCTTTGTTGAGCTTTTGTTACTACAATGGATGGTAGCCTTGTTATTATGGAAGGTAGTTCATTGTTGAGATTTTTTTACTCCAATAGATGGTAGCCTTGTCATTATGCAAGATAGTTCGTTGTTGATAATTTGTTACTCTAATTGATGGTATCCTTGTCATTACGGAAGGTAGTTCGTTGTTGAGATTTTGTTTCTCCAATGGATAGTAGCCTTGTCATTATGGAAGGTTGTTCGTTGTTGAGATTTTGTTACTCCAATGGATGGTAGACTTATCATTATGGAAGGTAGTTCATTGTTGAGATTTTGTTACTCCAAGGGATGGTAGACTTGTCATTATGAAAGGTAGTTCTTTGTTGAGATTTTGTTACTATAATGGATGGTAGACTTGTCATTATAGAAGGTAGTTCGTTGTTGATATTTTATTACTCTAATGGATGGTACCCTTGTAATTATGGAAGGTAGTTTATTGTTGAGATTTTGTTACTCTAATGGATGGTAGCCTTGTCATTATGGAGAATAGTTCTTTGTTGAGGTTTTGTTACTCCAATGGATGGTAGCCTTGTTATTATGGAACGAAGTTCATTGTTGAGATTTTGTTACTCCAATAGATGGTAGACTTGTCATTATGCAAGGTAGTTCGTTGTTGATATTTTGTTACTTTAATGGATGGTAGCCTTGTCTTTATGAAAGGTAGTTCTTTGTTGAGATTTTGTTACTATAATGGATCTTATCCTTGTCATTACTGAAAGTAGTTCATTGTTGAGATTTTGTTACTCTAATGGATGTTATCCTTGTCATTACTGAAAGTAGTTCGTTGTTGATATTTTGTTACTCCAATGGATGGTAGCCTTGTCATTATAGAGGGTAGTTCGTTGTTGAGATTTTGTTACTCTAATGGATGGTATCCTTGTAATTATGGAAGGTAGTTTATTGTTGAGATTTTGTTACTCCAATGGATGGTAGCCTTGTCATTATGGAGAATAGTTCTTTGTTGAGCTTTTGTTACTACAATGGATGGGAGCCTTGTTATTATGGAAGGTAGTTCATTGTTGAGATTTTTTTACTCCAATAGATGGTGGCCTTGTCATTATGCAAGATAGTTCGTTGTTGATAATTTATTACTCTAATTGATGGTATCCTTGTCATTACGGAAGATAGTTCGTTGTTGAGATTTTGTTTTTCCAATGGATAGTAGCCTTATCATTATGGAAGGTTGTTCGTTGTTGAGATTTTGTTACTCCAATGGATGGTAGACTTATCATTATGGAAGGTAGTTCATTGTTGAGATTTTGTTACTCCAAGGGATGGTAGACTTGTCATTATGAAAGGTAGTTCTTTGTTGAGATTTTGTTACTATAATGGATGGTAGCCTTGTCATTATAGAAGGTAGTTCGTTGTTGAGATTTTATTACTCTAATGGATGGTATCCTTGTAATTATGGAAGGTAGTTTATTGTTGAGATTTTGTTACTCTAATGGATGGTAGCCTTGTCATTATGGAGAATAGTTCTTTGTTAAGCTTTTGTTACTCCAATGGATGTTAGCCTTGTTATTATGGAACAAAGTTAATTGTTGAGATTTTGTTACTCCAATAGATGTTAGACTTGTCATTATGCAAGGTAGTTCATTGTTGATATTTTGTTACTTTAATGGATGGTAGCCTTGTCTTTATGAAAGGTAGTTCTTTGTTGAGATTTTGTTACTATAATGGATGTTATCCTTGTCATTACTGAAATTAGTTCATTGTTGAGATTTTGTTACTCTAATGGATGTTATCCTTGTCATTACTGAAAGTAGTTCGTTGTTGATATTTTGTTACTCCAATGGATGGTAGCCTTGTCATTATAGAGGGTAGTTCGTTGTTGAGATTTTGTTACTCTAATGGATGGTATCCTTTTAATTATGGAAGGTAGTTTATTGTTGAGATTTTGTTACTCCAATGGATGGTAGCCTTGTCATTATGGAGAATAGTTCTTTGTTGAGCTTTCGTTACTACAATGGATGGTAGCCTTGTTATTATGGAAGGTACTTCATTGTTGAGATTTTTTTACTCCAATAGATGGTAGCCTTGTCATTATGCAAGATAGTTCGTTGTTGATAATTTGTTACTTTAATGGATGGTAGCCTTGTCTTTATGAAAGGTAGTTTGTTTTTGAGATTTTGTTAGTCTAATGGATGTTATCCTTGTCATTACTGTAAGTAGTTCGTTGTATAGATTTTGTTTCTGTAATTGATGGTAGCCTTGTCATTATGGAAGGTAGTTCATTGTTGTCATTTTGTTACTCCAATGGATGGTAGCCTTGTAATTACGGAAGGTAGTTCGTTGTTGAGATTTTGTTACTCCAATGGATGGTAGCCTTGTCATTATGGATGGTAGTTCGTTGTTGAGATATTGTTACTACATTGGATGGTACCATTTTCATTACCGAAAGTAGTTCGTTGTTGAGATTTTGTTACTCTAATGGATAGTAGCCTTGTCATTATGGAAGGTAGTTCATTGTTGACATTTTGTTACTCAAATGGATTGTAGCCTTGTCATTATGGAAGGTAGTTCGTTGTTGAGATTTTGTTACTCTAATTGATGGTATCCTTGTCATTACGGAAGGTAGTTCGTTGTTGAGATTATGTTTCTCCAATTGATGGTAGCCTTGTCATTATGGAAGGTAGTTCGCTGTTGAGATTTTGTTACTCCAATGGTTGGTAGCCTTGTCATTATGGAAGGTAGTTCGTTCTTGATATTTTGTTACTCCAATGGATGGTAGACTTGTCATTATGAAAGGTAGTTCGTTGTTGATATTTTGTTACTCCAATGGATGGTAGACTTGTCATTATGGAAGGTAGTTCGTTGTTTAGATTTTGTTACTCCAATGGATGGTAGACTTGTCATTATGGAAGGTAGTTCATTGTTGAGATTTTGTTACTCCAATGGATGGTAGACTTGTCATTATGGAAGGTAGTTCATTGTTGATATTTTGTCACTCCAATGGATGGTAGCCTTGTGATTATAGAGGGTAGTTCGTTGTTGAGATTTTGTTACTCTAATGGATGGTATCCTTGTAATTATGGAAGGTAGTTTATTGTTGAGATTTTGTTACTCCAATGGATGGTAGCCTTGTCATTATGGAGAATAGTTTATTGTTGAGCTTTTGTTACTACAATGGATGGTAGCCTTGTTATTATGGAAGGTAGTTCATTGTTGAGATTTTTTTACTCCAATAGATGGTAGCCTGACATTATGCAAGATAGTTCGTTGTTCATAATTTGTTACTCTAATTGATGGTATCCTTGTCATTACGGAAGGTAGTTCGTTGTTGAGATTTTGTTTCTCCAATGGATAGTAGCCTTGTCATTATGGAAGGTTGTTCGTTGTTGAGATTTTGTTACTCCAATGGATGGTAGACTTATCATTATGGAAGGTAGTTCATTGTTGAGATTTTGTTACTCCAAGGGATGGTAGACTTGTCATTATGAAAGGTAGTTCTTTGTTGAGATTTTGTTACTATAATGGATGGTAGCCTTGTCATTATAGAAGGTAGTTCGTTGTTTAGATTTTATTACTCTAATGGATGGTAGCCTTGTAATTATGGAAGGTAGTTTATTGTTGAGATTTTGTTACTCTAATGGATGGTAGCCTTGTCATTATGGAGAATAGTTCTTTGTTGAGTTTTTGTTACTCCAATGGATGGTAGCCTTGTTATTATGGAACGAAGTTCATTGTTGAGATTTTGTTACTCCAATAGATGGTAGACTTGTCATTATGCAAGGTAGTTCGTTGTTGATATTTTGTTACTTTAATGGATGGTAGCCTTGTCTTTATGAAAGGTAGTTCTTTTTTGAGATTTTGTTACTATAATGGATGTTATCCTTGTCATTACTGAAAGTAGTTCATTGTTGAGATTTTGTTACTCTAATGGATGTTATCCTTGTCATTACTGAAAGTAGTTCGTTGTTGATATTTTGTTACTCCAATGGATGGTAGCCTTGTCATTATAGAGGGTAGTTCGTTGTTGAGATTTTGTTACTCTAATGGATGGTATCCTTGTAATTATAGAAGGTAGTTTATTGTTGAGTTTTTGTTACTCCAATGGATGGTAGCCTTGTCATTATGGAGAATAGTTCTTTGTTGAGCTTTTGTTACTACAATGGATGGTAACCTTGTTATTATGGAAGGTAGTTCATTGTTGAGATTTTTTTACTCCAATAGGATGTAGCCTTGTCATTATGCAAGGTAGTTCGTTGTTGATAATTTGTTACTTTAATGGATGGTAGCCTTGTCTTTATGAAAGGTAGTTTGTTTTTGAGATTTTGTTAATCTAATGGATGTTATCCTTGTCATTACTGTAAGTAGTTCGTTGTATAGATTTTGTTTCTCTAATTGATGGTAGCCTTGTCATTATGGAAGGTAATTCATTGTTGTCATTTTGTTACTCCAATGGATGGTAGCCTTGTAATTACGGAAGGTAGTTCGTTGTTGAGATTTTGTTACTCCAATGGATGGTAGCCTTGTCATTATGGATGGTAGTTCGTTGTTGAGATATTGTTACTACATTGGATGGTACCATTTTCATTACCGAAAGTAGTTCGTTGTTGAGATTTTGTTACTCTAATGGATAGTAGCCTTGTCATTATGGAAGGTAGTTCATTGTTGACATTTTGTTACTCAAATGGATTGTAGCCTTGTCATTATGGAAGGTAGTTCGTTGTTGAGATTTTGTTACTCTAATTGATGGTATCCTTGTCATTACGGAAGGTAGTTCGTTGTTGAGATTATGTTTCTCCAATTGATGGTAGCCTTGTCATTATGGAAGGTAGTTCGCTTTTGAGATTTTGTTACTCCAATGGTTGGTAGCCTTGTCATTATGGAAGGTAGTTCGTTCTTGATATTTTGTTACTCCAATGGATGGTAGACTTGTCATTATGGAAGGTAGTTCGTTGTTGATATTTTGTTACTCCAATGGATGGTAGACTTGTCATTATGGAAGGTAGTTCGTTGTTTAGATTTTGTTACTCCAATGGATGGTAGACTTGTCATTATGGAAGGTAGTTCATTGTTGAGATTTTGTTACTCCAATGGATGGTAGACTTGTCATTATGGAAGGTAGTTCATTGTTGATATTTTGTCACTCCAATGGATGGTAGCCTTGTGATTATAGAGGGTAGTTCGTTGTTGAGATTTTGTTACTCAAATGGATGGTATCCTTGTAATTATGGAAGGTAGTTTATTGTTGAGATTTTGTTACTCCAATGGATGGTAGCCTTGTCATTATGGAGAATAGTTTGTTGTTGAGCTTTTGTTACTACAATGGATGGTAGCCTTGTTATTATGGAAGGTAGTTCATTGTTGAGAGTTTTTTACTCCAATAGATGGTAGCCTGACATTATGCAAGATAGTTCGTTGTTGATAATTTGTTACTCTAATTGATGGTATCCTTGTCATTACGGAAGGTAGTTCGTTGTTGAGATTTTGTTTCTCCAATGGATAGTAGCCTTGTCATTATGGAAGGTTGTTCGTTGTTGAGATTTTGTTACTCCAATGGATGGTAGACTTATCATTATGGAAGGTAGTTCATTGTTGAGATTTTGTTACTCCAAGGGATGGTAGACTTGTCATTATGAAAGGTAGTTCTTTGTTGAGATTTTGTTACTATAATGGATGGTAGCCTTGTCATTATAGAAGGTAGTTCGTTGTTTAGATTTTATTACTCTAATGGATGGTAGCCTTGTAATTATGGAAGGTAGTTTATTGTTGAGATTTTATTACTCTAATGGATGGTAGCCTTGTCATTATGGAGAATAGTTCTTTGTTGAGTTTTTGTTACTCCAATGGATGGTAGCCTTGTTATTATGGAACGAAGTTCATTGTTGAGATTTTGTTACTCCAATAGATGGTAGACTTGTCATTATGCAAGGTAGTTCGTTGTTGATATTTTGTTACTTTAATGGATGGTAGCCTTGTCTTTATGAAAGGTAGTTCTTTGTTGAGATTTTGTTACTATAATGGATGTTATCCTTGTCATTACTGAAAGTAGTTCATTGTTGAGATTTTGTTACTCTAATGGATGTTATCCTTGTCATTACTGAAAGTAGTTCGTTGTTGATATTTTGTTACTCCAATGGATGGTAGCCTTGTCATTATAGAGGGTAGTTCGTTGTTGAGATTTTGTTACTCTAATGGATGGTATCCTTGTAATTATAGAAGGTAGTTTATTGTTGAGTTTTTGTTACTCCAATGGATGGTAGCCTTGTCATTATGGAGAATAGTTCTTTGTTGAGCTTTTGTTACTACAATGGATGGTAACCTTGTTATTATGGAAGGTAGTTCATTGTTGAGATTTTTTTACTCCAATAGGATGTAGCCTTGTCATTATGCAAGGTAGTTCGTTGTTGATAATTTGTTACTTTAATGGATGGTAGCCTTGTCTTTATGAAAGGTAGTTTGTTTTTGAGATTTTGTTAGTCTAATGGATGTTATCCTTGTCATTACTGTAAGTAGTTCGTTTTATAGATTTTGTTTCTCTAATTGATGGTAGCCTTGTCATTATGGAAGGTAATTCATTGTTGTCATTTTGTTACTCCAATGGATGGTAGCCTTGTCATTACGGAAGGTAGTTCGTTGTTGAGATTTTGTTACTCCAATGGATGGTAGCCTTGTCATTATGGATGGTAGTTCGTTGTTGAGATATTGTTACTACATTGGATGGTACCATTTTCATTACCGAAAGTACTTCGTTGTTGAGATTTTGTTACTCTAATGGATAGTAGCCTTGTCATTATGGAAGGTAGTTCATTGTTGACATTTTGTTACTCAAATGGATTGTAGCCTTGTCATTATGGAAGGTAGTTCGTTGTTGAGATTTTGTTACTCTAATTGATGGTATCCTTGTCATTACGGAAGGTAGTTCATTGTTGAGATTTTGTTTCTCCAATTGATGGTAGCCTTGTCATTATGGAAGGTAGTTCGCTGTTGAGATTTTGTTACTCCAATGGTTGGTAGCCTTGTCATTATGGAAGGTAGTTCGTTGTTGATATTTTGTTACTCCAATGGATGGTAGACTTGTCATTATGGAAGGTAGTTCGTTGTTGATATTTTGTTACTCCAATGGATGGTAGACTTGTCATTATGGAAGGTAGTTCGTTGTTTAGATTTTGTTACTCCAATGGATGGTAGACTTGTCATTATGGAAGGTAGTTATTTGTTGAGATTTTGTTACTCCAATGGATGGTAGACTTGTCATTATGGAAGGTAGTTCATTGTTGATATTTTGTCACTCCAATGGATGGTAGCCTTGTGATTATAGAGGGTAGTTCGTTGTTGAGATTTTGTTACTCTAATGGATGGTATCCTTGTAATTATGGAAGGTAGTTTATTGTTGAGATTTTGTTACTCCAATGGA
The DNA here is from genome assembly GCA_948472305.1 of Vicia faba. Taxonomy (NCBI): domain Eukaryota; kingdom Viridiplantae; phylum Streptophyta; class Magnoliopsida; order Fabales; family Fabaceae; genus Vicia; species Vicia faba. Next base: position 563,480,463 of record OX451739.1, read on the forward strand.
TGGTAGCCTTGTCATTATGGAGAATAGTTTGTTGTTTAGCTTTTGTTACTACAATGGATGGTAGCCTTGTTATTATGGAAGGTAGTTCTTTGTTGAGATTTATTTACTCCAATAGATGGTAGCCTTGTCATTATGCAAGATAGTTTGTTGTTGATAATTTGTTACTTTAATGGATGGTAGCCTTGTCTTTATGAAAGGTAGTTCGTTTTTGAGATTTTGGTACTCTAATGGATGTTATCCTTGTCATTACTGTAAGTAGTTCGTTGTATAGATTTTGTTTCTCTAATGGATGGTAGCCTTGTCATTATGGAAGGTAGTTCATTGTTGTCATTTTGTTACTCCAATGGATGGTAGCCTTGTCATTACAGAAGGTAGTTCGTGGTTGAGATTTTGTTACTCCAATGGATGGTAGCCTTGTCATTATGGATGGTAGTTCGTTGTTGAGATTTTGTTACTACATTAAATGGTACCATTTTCATTACTGAAAGTAGTTTGTTGTTGAGATTTTGTTACTCTAATGGAAAGTAGCCTTGTCATTATGGAAGGTAGTTCATTGTTGACATTTTGTTACTCAAATGGATGGTAGCCTTGTCATTATGGAAGGTAGTTCATTGTTGAGATTTTGTTACTCTAATTGATGGTATCCTTGTCATTACGGAAGGTAGTTCGTTGTTGAGATTTTTTTTCTCCTATCGATGGTAGCCTTGTCATTATGGAAGGTTGTTCATTGTTGAGATTTTGTTACTCCAATGGATGGTAGACTTATCATTATGGAAGGTAGTTTGTTTTTGAGATTTTGTTACTCCAATGGATGGTAGACATGTCATTATGGAAGGTAGTTCATTGTTGATATTTTGTTACTCCAATGGATGGTAGCCTTGTCATTATAGACGGTAGTTCGTTGTTGAGATTTTGTTACTCTAATGGATGGTATCCTTGTAATTATGGAAGGTAGTTTATTGTTGAGATTTTGTTACTCCAATGGATGGTAGCCTTGTCATTATGGAGAAAAGTTTGTTGTTGAGCTTTTGTTACTACAATGGATGGTAGCCTTGTTATTATGGAAGGTAGTTCATTGTTGAGATTTTTTTACTCCAATAGATGGTAGCCTTGTCATTATGCAAGATAGTTCGTTGTTGATAATTTGTTACTTTAATGGATGGTAGCCTTGTCTTTATGAAGCGTAGTTCATTTTTTGAGATTTTGTTACTCTAATGGATGTTATCCTTGTCATTACTGTAAGTAGTTCGTTGTATAGATTTTGTTTCTCTAATGGATGGTAGCCTTGTCATTATGGAAGGTAGTTCATTGTTGTTATTTTGTTACTCCAATGGATGGTATCTTTGTCATTACGGAAGGTAGTTCGTTGTTGAGATTTTGTTACTCCAATGGATGGTAGCCTTGTCATTATGGATGGTAGTTTGTTGTTGAGATTTTGTTACTACATTGGATGGTACCATTTTCATTACCGAAAGTAGTTCGTTGTTGAGATTTTGTTACTCTAATGGATAGTAGCCTTGTTATTATGGAAGGTAGTTCATTGTTGACATTTTGTTACTCCAATGGATGGTAGCCTTGTCATTATGGAAGGTAGTTCATTGTTGAGATTTTTTTACTCTAATTGATGGTATCCTTGTCATTACGGAAGGTAGTTCGTTGTTGAGATTTTCTTTCTCCAATGGATAGTAGCCTTGTCATTATGGAAGGTAGTTCATTGTTGACATTTTTTTACTCCAATGGATGGTAGCCTTGTCATTACGGAAGGTAGTTCGTGGTTGAGATTTTGTTACTCCAATGGATGGTAGCCTTGTCATTATGGATGGTAGTTCGTTGTTGAGATTTTGTTACTACATTGAATGGTACCATTTTCATTACTGAAAGTAGTTTGTTGTTGAGATTTTGTTACTCTAATGGATAATAGCCTTGTCATTATGGAAGGTAGTTCATTGTTGAAATTTTGTTACTCAAATGGATGGTAGCCTTGTCATTATGGAAGTTAGTTCGTTGTTGAGATTTTGTTACTCTAATTGATGGTATCCTTGTCATTACGGAAGGTAGTTCGTTGTTGAGATTTTGTTTCTCCTATGGATGGTAGACTTATCATTATGGAAGGTAGTTCGTTTTTGAGATTTTGTTACTCCAATGGATGGTAGACATGTCATTATGGAAGGTTGTTCATTGTTGAGATTTTGTTACTTCAATGGATGGTAGACTTATCATTATGGAAGGTAGTTCGTTTTTGAGATTTTGTTACTCCAATGGATGGTAGACATGTCATTATGGAAGGTAGTTCTTTGTTGAGATTTTGTTACTATAATGGATGGTAGCCTTGTCATTATAGAAGGTAGTTCGTTGTTGAGATTTTATTACTCTAATGGATGGTAGCCTTGTAATTATGGAAGGTAGTTTATTGTTGAGATTTTGTTACTCTAATGGATGGTAGCCTTGTCATTATGGAGAATAGTTCTTTGTTGAGCTTTTGTTACTCCAATGGATGGTAGCCTTGTTATTATGGAACGAAGTTCATTGTTGAGATTTTGTTACTCCAATAGATTGTAGACTTGTCATTATGCAAGGTAGTTCGTTGTTGATATTTTGTTACTTTAATGGATGGTAGCCTTGTCTTTATGAAAGGTAGTTCTTTGTTGAGATTTTGTTACTATAATGGATGTTATCCTTGTCATTACTGAAAGTATTTCATTGTTGAGATTTTGTTACTCTAATGGATGTTATCCTTGTCATTACTGAAAGTAGTTCGTTGTTGATATTTTGTTACTCCAATGGATGGTAGCCTTGTCATTATAGAGGGAAGTTGGTTGTTGAGACTTTGTTACTACATTGGATGGTACCATTTTCATTACCGAAAGTAGTTCGTTGTTGAGATTTTGTTACTCTAATGGATAGTAGCCTTGTTATTATGGAAGGTAGTTCATTGTTGACATGTTGTTACTCCAATGGTTGGTAGCCTTGTCATTATGGAAAGTAGTTCATTGTTGAGATTTTGTTACTCTAATTGATGGTATCCTTGTCATTACGGAAGGTAGTTTGTTGTTGAGATTTTGTTTCTCCAATGGATAGTAGACTTATCATTATGGAAGGTAGTTCATTGTTGAGATTTTGTTACTCCAAGGGATGGTAGACTTGTCATTATGAAAGGTAGTTCTTTGTTGAGATTTTGTTACTATAATGGATGGTAGCCTTTTCATTATAGAAGGTAGTTCGTTGTTGAGATTTTATTACTCTAATGGATGGTAGCCTTGTAATTATGGAAGGTAGTTTATTGTTGAGATTTTGTTACTCTAATGGATGGTAGCCTTGTCATTATGGAGAATAGTTCTTTGTTGAGCTTTTGTTACTCCAATGGATGGTAACCTTGTTATTATGGAATGAAGTTCATTGTTGAGATTTTGTTACTCCAATAGATGGTAGACTTGTCATTATGCAAGGTAGTTCGTTGTTGATATTTTGTTACTTTAATGGATAGTAGCGTTGTCTTTATGAAAGGTAAATATTTGTTGAGATTTTGTTACTATAATGGATGTTATCCTTGTCATTACTGAAAGTAGTTCATTGTTGAGATTTTGTTACTCTAATGGATTTTATCCTTGTCATTATTGAAAGTAGTTCGTTGTTGATATTTTGTTACTCCAATGGATGGTAGCCTTGTCATTATAGAGGGTAGTTCGTTGTTGAGATTTTGTTACTCTAATGGATGGTATCCTTGTAATTATGGAAGGTAGTTTATTGTTAAGATTTTGTTACTCCAATAGATGGTAGCCTTGTCATTATGGAGAATAGTTCTTTGTTGAGCTTTTGTTACTACAATGGATGGTAGCCTTGTTATTATGGAAGGTAGTTCATTGTTGAGATTTTGTTACTCCAATGGATGGTAGACTTGTCATTATGGAAGGTAGTTCGTTGTTTAGATTTTGTTACTCCAATGGATGGTAGACTTGTCATTATGGAAGGTAGTTCGTTGTTGAGATTTTGTTACTCCAATGGATGGTAGACTTGTCATTATGGAAGGTAGTTCATTGTTGATATTTTGTCACTCCAATGGATGGTAGCCTTGTGATTATAGAGGGTAGTTCGTTGTTGATATTTTGTTACTCTAATGGATTGTATCCTTGTAATTATGGAAGGTAGTTTATTGTTGAGATTTTGTTACTCCAATGGATGGTAGCCTTGTCATTATGGAGAATAGTTTGTTGTTGAGCTTTTGTTACTACAATGGATGGTAGCCTTGTTATTATGGAAGGTAGTTCATTGTTGAGATTTATTTACTCCAATAGATGGTAGCCTTGTCATTATGCAAGATAGTTCGTTGTTGATAATTTGTTACTTTAATGGATGGTAGCCTTGTCTTTATGAAAGGTAGTTTGTTTTTGAGATTTTGTTACTCTAATGGATGTTATCCTTGTCATTACTATAAGTAGTTCGTTGTATAGATTTTGTTTCTCTAATGGATGGTAGCCTTGTCATTATGGAAGGTAGTTCATTGTTGTCATTTTGTTACTCCAATGGATGGTAGCCTTGTCATTATGGAAGGTAGTTCGTGGTTGAGATTTTGTTACTCCAATGGATGGTAGCCTTGTCATTATGGATGGTAGTTCGTTGTTGAGATTTTGTTACTACATTGAATGGTACCATTTTCATTACTGAAAGTAGTTCGTTGTTGAGATTTTGTTACTCTAATGGATAGTAGCCTTGTCGTTATGGAAGGTAGTTCATTGTTGACATTTTGTTACTCAAATGGATGGTAGCCTTGTCATTATGGAAGGTAGTTCGTTGTTGATATTTTGTTACTCCAATGGATGGTAGACTTGTCATTATGGAAGGTAGTTCGTTGTTGAGATTTTGTTACTCCAATGGATGGTAGACTTGTCATTATGGAAGGTAGTTCATTGTTGAGATTTTTTTACTCCAATGGATGGTAGACTTGTCATTATGGAAGGTAGTTCGTTGTTGAGATTTTGTTACTCTAATGGATGGTATCCTTGTAATTATGGAAGTTAGTTTTTGTTGAGATTTTGTTACTCCAATGGATGGTAGCCTTGTCATTATGGAGAATAGTTCGTTGTTGAGCTTTTGTTACTCCAATGGACGTTAGAATTGTTATTATGGAAGGTAGTTCATTGTTGATAATTTGTTACTTTAATGAATGGTAGCCTTGTCTTTATGAAAGGTAGTTCATTTTTGAGATTTTGTTACTCTAATGGATGTTATCCTTGTCATTACTGTAAGTAGTTCGTTGTATAGATTTTGTTTCTCTAATGGATGGTAGCCTTGTCATTATGGAAGGTAGTTCATTGTTGTCATTTTGTTACTCCAATGGAAAGTAGCCTTGTCATTACGGAAGGTAGTTCGTTGTTGAGATTTTGTTACTCCAATCGATGGTAGCCTTGTCATTATAGATGGTAGTTCGTTGTTGAGATTTTGTTACTACATTGGATGGTACCATTTTCATTACCGAAAGTAGTTCGTTGTTGAGATTTTGTTACTCTAATGGATAGTAGCCTTGTCATTATGGAAGGTAGTTCATTGTTGAGATTTTGTTACTCTAATGGATGTTATCCTTGTCATTACTGTAAGTAGTTCGTTGTATAGATTTTGTTTCTCTAATGGATGGTAGCCTTGTCATTATGGAAGGTAGTTCATTGTTGTCATTTTGTTACTCCAATGGATGGTATCTTTGTCATTACGGAAGGTAGTTCGTTGTTGACATTTTGTTACTCCAATGGATGGTAGCCTTGTCATTATGGATGGTAGTTTGTTGTTGAGATTTTGTTACTACATTGGATGGTACCATTTTCATTACCGAAAGTAGTTCGTTGTTGAGATTTTGTTACTCTAATGGATAGTAGCCTTGTTATTATGGAAGGTAGTTCATTGTTGACATTTTGTTACTCCAATGGATGGTAGCCTTGTCATTATGGAAGGTAGTTCGTTGTTGAGATTTTTTTACTCTAATTGATGGTATCCTTGTCATTACGGAAGGTAGTTCGTTGTTGAGATTTTATTACTCTAATGGATGGTAGCCTTGTAATTATGGAAGGTAGTTTATTGTTGAGATTTTGTTACTCTAATGGATGGTAGCCTTGTCATTATGGAGAATAGTTCTTTGTTGAGCTTTTGTTACTCCAATGGATGGTAGCCTTGTTATTATGGAACGAAGTTCATTGTTGAGATTTTGTTACTCCAATAGATTGTAGACTTGTCATTATGCAAGGTAGTTCGTTGTTGATATTTTGTTACTTTAATGGATGGTAGCCTTGTCTTTATGAAAGGTAGTTCTTTGTTGAGATTTTGTTACTATAATGGATGTTATCCTTGTCATTATAGAAGGTAGTTCGTTGTTGAGATTTTGTTACTCTAATGGATGGTATCCTTGTAATTATGGAAGTTAGTTTTTGTTGAGATTTTGTTACTCCAATGGATGGTAGCCTTGTCATTATGGAGAATAGTTCGTTGTTGAGCTTTTGTTACTCCAATGGACGTTAGAATTGTTATTATGGAAGGTAGTTCGTTGTTGATAATTTGTTACTTTAATGAATGGTAGCCTTGTCTTTATGAAAGGTAGTTCATTTTTGAGATTTTGTTACTCTAATGGATGTTATCCTTGTCATTACTGTAAGTAGTTCGTTGTATAGATTTTGTTTCTCTAATGGATGGTAGCCTTGTCATTATGGAAGGTAGTTCATTGTTGTCATTTTGTTACTCCAATGGAAAGTAGCCTTGTCATTACGGAAGGTAGTTCGTTGTTGAGATTTTGTTACTCCAATCGATGGTAGCCTTGTCATTATAGATGGTAGTTCGTTGTTGAGATTTTGTTACTACATTGGATGGTACCATTTTCATTACCGAAAGTAGTTCGTTGTTGAGATTTTGTTACTCTAATGGATAGTAGCCTTGTCATTATGGAAGGTAGTTCATTGTTGAGATTTTGTTACTCTAATGGATGTTATCCTTGTCATTACTGTAAGTAGTTCGTTGTATAGATTTTGTTTCTCTAATGGATGGTAGCCTTGTCATTATGGAAGGTAGTTCATTGTTGTCATTTTGTTACTCCAATGGATGGTATCTTTGTCATTACGGAAGGTAGTTCGTTGTTGACATTTTGTTACTCCAATGGATGGTAGCCTTGTCATTATGGATGGTAGTTTGTTGTTGAGATTTTGTTACTACATTGGATGGTACCATTTTCATTACCGAAAGTAGTTCGTTGTTGAGATTTTGTTACTCTAATGGATAGTAGCCTTGTTATTATGGAAGGTAGTTCATTGTTGACATTTTGTTACTCCAATGGATGGTAGCCTTGTCATTATGGAAGGTAGTTCGTTGTTGAGATTTTTTTACTCTAATTGATGGTATCCTTGTCATTACGGAAGGTAGTTCGTTGTTGAGATTTTATTACTCTAATGGATGGTAGCCTTGTAATTATGGAAGGTAGTTTATTGTTGAGATTTTGTTACTCTAATGGATGGTAGCCTTGTCATTATGGAGAATAGTTCTTTGTTGAGCTTTTGTTACTCCAATGGATGGTAGCCTTGTTATTATGGAACGAAGTTCATTGTTGAGATTTTGTTACTCCAATAGATTGTAGACTTGTCATTATGCAAGGTAGTTCGTTGTTGATATTTTGTTACTTTAATGGATGGTAGCCTTGTCTTTATGAAAGGTAGTTCTTTGTTGAGATTTTGTTACTATAATGGATGTTATCCTTGTCATTACTGAAAGTATTTCATTGTTGAGATTTTGTTACTCTAATGGATGTTATCCTTGTCATTACTGAAAGTAGTTCGTTGTTGATATTTTGTTACTCCAATGGATGGTAGCCTTGTCATTATAGAGGGAAGTTGGTTGTTGAGACTTTGTTACTACATTGGATGGTACCATTTTCATTACCGAAAGTAGTTCGTTGTTGAGATTTTGTTACTCTAATGGATAGTAGCCTTGTTATTATGGAAGGTAGTTCATTGTTGACATGTTGTTACTCCAATGGTTGGTAGCCTTGTCATTATGGAAAGTAGTTCATTGTTGAGATTTTGTTACTCTAATTGATGGTATCCTTGTCATTACGGAAGGTAGTTTGTTGTTGAGATTTTGTTTCTCCAATGGATAGTAGACTTATCATTATGGAAGGTAGTTCATTGTTGAGATTTTGTTACTCCAAGGGATGGTAGACTTGTCATGATGAAAGGTAGTTCTTTGTTGAGATTTTGTTACTATAATGGATGGTAGCCTTTTCATTATAGAAGGTAGTTCGTTGTTGAGATTTTATTACTCTAATGGATGGTAGCCTTGTAATTATGGAAGGTAGTTTATTGTTGAGATTTTGTTACTCTAATGGATGGTAGCCTTGTCATTATGGAGAATAGTTCTTTGTTGAGCTTTTGTTACTCCAATGGATGGTAACCTTGTTATTATGGAATGAAGTTCATTGTTGAGATTTTGTTACTCCAATAGATGGTAGACTTGTCATTATGCAAGGTAGTTCGTTGTTGATATTTTGTTACTTTAATGGATAGTAGCGTTGTCTTTATGAAAGGTAAATATTTGTTGAGATTTTGTTACTATAATGGATGTTATCCTTGTCATTACTGAAAGTAGTTCATTGCTGAGATTTTGTTACTCTAATGGATTTTATCCTTGTCATTATTGAAAGTAGTTCGTTGTTGATATTTTGTTACTCCAATGGATGGTAGCCTTGTCATTATAGAGGGTAGTTCGTTGTTGAGATTTTGTTACTCTAATGGATGATATCCTTGTAATTATGGAAGGTAGTTTATTGTTAAGATTTTGTTACTCCAATAGATGGTAGCCTTGTCATTATGGAGAATAGTTCTTTGTTGAGCTTTTGTTACTACAATGGATGGTAGCCTTGTTATTATGGAAGGTAGTTCATTGTTGAGATTTTGTTACTCCAATGGATGGTAGACTTGTCATTATGGAAGGTAGTTCGTTGTTTAGATTTTGTTACTCCAATGGATGGTAGACTTGTCATTATGGAAGGTAGTTCGTTGTTGAGATTTTGTTACTCCAATGGATGGTACACTTGTCATTATGGAAGGTAGTTCATTGTTGATATTTTGTCACTCCAATGGATGGTAGCCTTGTGATTATAGAGGGTAGTTCGTTGTTGATATTTTGTTACTCTAATGGATTGTATCCTTGTAATTATGGAAGGTAGTTTATTGTTGAGATTTTGTTACTCCAATGGATGGTAGCCTTGTCATTATGGAGAATAGTTTGTTGTTGAGCTTTTGTTACTACAATGGATGGTAGCCTTGTTATTATGGAAGGTAGTTCATTGTTGAGATTTATTTACTCCAATAGATGGTAGCCTTGTCATTATGCAAGATAGTTCGTTGTTGATAATTTGTTACTTTAATGGATGGTAGCCTTGTCTTTATGAAAGGTAGTTTGTTTTTGAGATTTTGTTACTCTAATGGATGTTATCCTTGTCATTACTATAAGTAGTTCGTTGTATAGATTTTGTTTCTCTAATGGATGGTAGCCTTGTCATTATGGAAGGTAGTTCATTGTTGTCATTTTGTTACTCCAATGGATGGTAGCCTTGTCATTATGGAAGGTAGTTCGTGGTTGAGATTTTGTTACTCCAATGGATGGTAGCCTTGTCATTATGGATGGTAGTTCGTTGTTGAGATTTTGTTACTACATTGAATGGTACCATTTTCATTACTGAAAGTAGTTCGTTGTTGAGATTTTGTTACTCTAATGGATAGTAGCCTTGTCATTATGGAAGGTAGTTCATTGTTGACATTTTGTTACTCAAATGGATGGTAGCCTTGTCATTATGGAAGGTAGTTCGTTGTTGATATTTTGTTACTCCAATGGATGGTAGACTTGTCATTATGGAAGATAGTTCGTTGTGTAGATTTTGTTACTCCAATGGATGGTAGACTTGTCATTATGGAAGGTAGTTCATTGTTGAGATTTTGTTACTCCAATGGATGGTAGACTTGTCATTATGGAAGGTAGTTCATTGTTGATATCGTGTTACTCCAATGGATGGTAGCCTTGTCATTATAGAAGGTAGTTCGTTGTTGAGATTTTGTTACTCTAATGGATGGTATCCTTGTAATTATGGAAGTTAGTTTTTGTTGAGATTTTGTTACTCCAATGGATGGTAGCCTTGTCATTATGGAGAATAGTTCGTTGTTGAGCTTTTGTTACTCCAATGGACGGTAGCCTTGTTATTATGGAAGGTAGTTCGTTGTTGATAATTTGTTACTTTAATGAATGGTAGCCTTGTCTTTATGAAAGGTAGTTCATTTTTGAGATTTTGTTACTCTAATGGATGTTATCCTTGTCATTACTGTAAGTAGTTCATTGTATAGATTTTGTTTCTCTAATGGATGGTAGCCTTGTCATTATGGAAGGTAGTTCATTGTTGTCATTTTGTTACTCCAATGGAAAGTAGCCTTGTCATTACGGAAGGTAGTTCGTTGTTGAGATTTTGTTACTCCAATCGATGGTAGCCTTGTCATTATAGATGGTAGTTCGTTGTTGAGATTTTGTTACTACATTGGATGGTACCATTTTCATTACCGAAAGTAGTTCGTTGTTGATAATTTGTTACTTTAATTAATGGTAGCCTTGTCTTTATGAAAGGTAGTTCATTTTTGAGATTTTGTTACTCTAATGGATGTTATCCTTGTCATTACCGTAAGTAGTTCGTTGTATAGATTTTGTTTCTCTAATGGATGGTAGCCTTGTCATTATGAAAGGTAGTTCATTGTTGTCATTTTGTTACTCCAATGGATGGTAGCCTTGTCATTACAGAAGGTAGTTCGTTGTTAAGATTTTGTTACTCCAATCGATGGTAGCCTTGTCATTATGGATGGTAGTTCGTTGTTGAGATTTTGTTACTACATTGGATGGTACCATTTTCATTACCGAAAGTAGTTCGTTGTTGAGATTTTGTTACTCTAATGGATAGTAGCCTTGTCATTATGGAAGGTAGTTCATTGTTGAGATTTTGTTTCTCCAGTGGATGGTAGCCTTGTCATTATGGAAGGTTGTTCGTTGTTGAGATTTTGTTACTACAATGGATGGTAGACTTATCATTATGGAAGGTAGTTCGTTGTTGAGATTTTGTTACTCCAATGGATAGTATCCTTGTCATTATGAAAGGTAGTTCTTTGTTGAGATTTTGTTACTCCAACGGATGGTAGCCTTGTCATTATAGAAGGTAGTTCGTGGTTGAGATTTTGTTACTCTAATGGATGGTAGCCTTGTCATTATGGAAGGTAGTTTATTGTTGAGATTTTTTTACTCCAATGGATGGTAGCCTTGTCATTATGGAGAATAGTTCTTTGTTGAGCTTTTGTTACTCCAATGGATGGTAGCTTTGTTATTATGGAACGTAGTTCATTGTTGAGATTTTGTTACTCCAATAGATGGTAGCCTTGTCATTATGCAAGGTAGTTCATTGTTGTCTTTTTGTTACTCCAATGGATGGTAGCCTTGTCATTATGGACAGTAGTTCTTTGTTGAGATTTTGTTACTCAAATGGATGGTAGCCTTGAAATTATGGAAGGTAGTTCATTGTTGAGATTTTGTTACTCCAATGGATGGTAGACTTGTCATTACGGAAGGTAGTTCGTTGTTGAGATTTTGTTACTCCAATGGATGGTAGCTATGTCATTATGGATGGTAGTTCGTTGTTGAGATTTTGTTACTACATTGGATGCTACCATTTTCATTACCGAAAGTAGTTCGTTGTTGAGATTTTTTTACTCTAATTGATGGTATCCTTGTCATTACGGAAGGTAGTTCGTTGTTGAGATTTTGTTTTCCAATGGATGGTAGCCTTGTCATTGTGGAAGGTTGTTCGTTGTTCAGATTTTTTTACTCCAATGGATGGTAGACTTGTCATTATGGAAGGTAGTTCTTTGTTGAGATTTTGTTACTCCAATGGATGGTAGACTTGTCATTATGGAAGGTTGTTCTTTGTTGAGATTTTGTTACTCCAATGCATGGTAAACTTGTCATTATGGAAGGTAGTTTGTTGTTAAGATTTTGTTACTCCAATGGATGGTAGACTTGTCATTATGGAAGGTAGTTCATTGTTGAGATTTTGTTACTCCAATGGATGGTAGCCTTGTAATTATAGAAGGTAGTTCGTTGTTGAGATTTTGTTACTCTAATGGATGGTAGCCTTGAAATTATGGAAGGTAGTTTATTGTTGAGATTTTGTTACTCCAATGGATGGTAGCCTTGTCATTATAGAGAATAGTTCGTTGTTGAGCTTTTGTTACTCCAATGGATTTTAGCCTTGTTATTATGGAAGGTAGTTCATTGTTGAGATTTTGTTACTCCAATAGATGGTAGCCTTGTCATTCACCAAGGTAGTTCGTTGTTGATATTTTGTTACTTTAATGGATGGTAGCCTTGTCTTTATGAAAGGTAGTTCGTTGTTGAGATTTTGTTACTCTAATGGATGTTATCCTTGTCATTACTGAAAGTAGTTCGTTGTATAGATTTTTTTACTCTAATGGATGGTAGCCTTGTCATTATGGAAGGTAGTTCGTTGTTGTCATTTTGTTACTCCAATGGATGGTAGCCTTGTCATTATGGAAGGTAGTTCGTTGTTGATATTTTATTACTCTAATGGATGGAATCCTTGTCATTACGGAAGGTAGTTCTTTGTTGAGATTTTGTTTCTCCAATGGATGGTAGCCTTGTCATTATGGAAGTTAGTTTATTGTTGATATTTTGTTATTCAAATGGATGGTAGCCTTGTCATTATGGAAGGTAGTTCGTTGTTTAGATTTTGTTTTGCCAATGGATGGTAGACTTGTCATTACGAAAGGTAGTTCGTTGTTGAGATTTTGGTACTCCAATGGATGGTAGCCTTGTCATTATTAATGGTAGTTCGTTGTTGAGATTTTGTTACTACATTGGATGGTACCATTTTCATTACCGAAAGTAGTTCGTTGTTGAGATTTTGTTACTCTAATGGATGGTAGCCTTGTCATTATGGAAGGTAGTTCGATATTGATAATATTTTACTCTAATGGATGGAATCCTTTTCATTATGGAAGGTAGTTCTTTGTTAAGATTTTGTTTCTCCAATGGATGGTAGCCTTGTCATTATGGAAGGTAGTTCATTGTTGAGATTTTGTTACTCAAATGGATGTTAGCCTTTTCATTATAGAAGGTAGTTCGTTGTTGAGATTTTGTTACTCCAATGGATGGTAGCCTTGTAATTATGGAAGGTAGTTTATTGTCGTGATTTTGTTACTCTAATGGATGGTAGCCTTGAAATTATGGAAGGTAGTTTATTGTTGAGATTTTGTTACTCCAATGGATGGTAGCCTTGTCATTATAGAGAATAGTTCGTTGTTGAGCTTTTGTTACTCCAATGGATTTTAACCTTGTTATTATGGAAGGTAGTTCATTGTTGAGGTTTTGTTACTCCAATAGATGGTAGCCTTGTCATTATGCAAGGTAGTTCGTTGTTGAGATTTTGTTACTCTAATGGATGTTATCCTTTTCATTACTGAAAGTAGTTCGTTGTATAGATTTTTTTACTCTAATGGATGGTAGCCTTGTCATTATGGAAGGTAGTTCGTTGTTGTCATTTTGTTACTCCAATGGATGGTAGCCTTGTCATTATGGAAGGTAGTTCGTTGTTGATATTTTGTTACTCTAATGGATGGAATCCTTGTCATTATGGAAGGTAGTTCTTTGTTGAGATTTTGTTTCTCCAATGGATGGTAGCCTTGTCATTATGGAAGGTAGTTCATTGTTGATATTTTGTTATTCAAATGGATATTAGCCTTGTCATTATGGAAGGTAGTACGTTGTTTAGATTTTGTTTTGCCAATGGATGGTAGACTTGTCATTACGGAAGGTAGTTCGTTGTTGAGATTTTGTTACTCCAATGGATAGTAGCCTTGTCATTATTAATGGTAATTCGTTGTTGAGATTTTGTTACTACATTGGATGGTACCATTTTCATTACCGAAAGTAGTTCGTTGTTGAGATTTTGTTACTCTAATGGATGGTAGCCTTGTCATTATGGAAGGTAGTTCGATATTGATAATATTTTACTCTAATGGATGGAATCCTTTTCATTACGGAAGGTAGTTCTTTGTTGAGATTTTGTTTCTCCAATGGATGGTAGCCTTGTCATTATGGAAGGTAGTTCGTTGTTGAGATTTTGTTACTCAAATGGATGTTAGCCTTTTCATTATAGAAGGTAGTTCGTTGTTGAGATTTTGATACTCCAATGGATGGTAGCCTTGTAATTATGGAAGGTAGTTTATTGTTGTGATTTTGTTACTCCAATGGATGGTAGCCTTGTCATTATGGAGAATAGTTCGTTGTTGAGCTTTTGTTACTCCATTGGATGGTAGCCTTGTTATTATAGAAGGTAGTTCATTGTTGAGATTTTGTTACTCCAATAGATGGCAGCCTTGTCATTATGCAAGGTAGTTCGTTGTTGATATTTTGTTACTCCAATGGATGGAAGACTTGTCGTTATGGAAAGTAGTTCGTTGTGGTGATTTTGTTACTCCGATGGATGGTAGCCTTGCCATTATAGAAGGTAGTTAGTTGTTGAGATTTTGTTACTCTAATGGATGGTAGCCTTGTAATTATGGAAGGTAGTTTATTGTTGAGATTTTGTTACTCCAATGGATGGTAGCCTTGTCATTATGGATGGTAGTTCGCTGTTGATATTTTGTTACTTTAATGGATGGTAGCCTTGTCTTTATGAAAGGTAGTTCGTTTTTGAGATTTTGTTACTCTAATGGATGTTATCATTGTCATTACTGAAAGTAGTTCGTTGTATAGATTTTGTTGCTCTAATGGATGGTAAACTTGTCATTATGGAAGGTAGTTCGTTGTTGAGATTTTGTTACTCCAATGGATGGTAGACTTGTCATTATGGAAGGTAGTTCATGGTTGAGATTTTGTTACTCCAATGGATGGTAGCCTTGTCATTATAGAAGGCAGTTCGTTGTTGAGATTTTGTTACTCAAATGGATGGTAGCCTTGTCATTATGGAAGGTAGTTCATTGTTGAGATTTTGTTACTCCAATGGATGGTAGACTTGTCATTATGGATGGTAGTTCGTTGTTGAGATTTTGTTACTCCAATGGATGGTAGCCTTGTCATTATGGATGGTAGTTCGTTGTTGAGATTTTGTTACTACATTGGATGGTACCATTTTCATTACCGAAAGTAGTTCGTTGTTGAGATTTTGTTACTCTAATGGATGGTAGCCTTGTCATTATGGAAGGTAGTTCATTGTTGACATTTAATTTCTCCAATGGATGGTAGCCTTGTCATTATGGAAGGTAGTTCGTTGTTGTGATTTTTTTACTGTAATTGGTGGTATCCTTGTCATTACGGAAGGTAGTTCGTTGTTGAGATTTTGTTTCTCCAATGGATGGTAACCTTGTCATTATGCAACGTTGTTCGTTGTTGAGATTTTGTTACTCCAATGGATGGTAGACTTGTCATTATGGAAGGTAGTTCGTTGTTGAGATTTTGTTACTCCAATGGATGGTAGACTTGTCATTATGGAAGGTTGTTCGTTGTTGAGATTTTGTTACTCTAATGGATGGTAAACTTGTCATTATGGAAGGTAGTTCGTTGTTGAGATTTTGTTACTCCAATGGTTGGTAGACTTGTCATTATGGAAGGTAGTTCCTTGTTGAGATTTTGTTACTCCAATGGATGGTAAACTTGTCATTATGGAAGGTAGTTCGTTTTTGAGATTTTGTTACTCCAATGGATGGTAGACTTGTCATTATGGAAGGTAGTTCATTGTTGAGATTTTGTTACTCCAATGGATGGTAAACTTATCATTATGGAAGGTAGTTCGTTTTTGAGATTTTGTTACTCCAATGGATGGTAGACTTGTCATTATGGAAGGTAGTTCATTGTTGTCATTTTGTTACTCCAATGGATGGTAGACTTGTCATTATGGAAGGTAGTTTGTTGTTGATATTTTGTTACTCCAATGGATGGTAGACTTGTCATTATGGAAGGTAGTTCGTTGTTGAGATTTTGTTACTCCAATGGATGGTAGACTTGTCATTATGGAAGGTAGTTCATTGTTGAGATTTTGTTACTCCAATGGATGGTAGACTTGTCATTATGGAAGGTTGTTCATTGTTGATATCTTGTTACTCCAATGGATGGTAGCCTTGTCATTATAGAAGGTAGTTCGTTGTTGAGATTTTGTTACTCTAATGGATGGTATCCTTGTAATTATGGAAGTTAGTTTATTGTTGAGATTTTGTTACTCCAATGGATGGTAGCCTTGTCATTATGGAGAATAGTTTGTTGTTGAGCTTTTGTTACTCCAATGGATCGTAGCCTTGTTATTATGGAAGGTAGTTCGTTGTTGATAATTTGTTATTTTAATGAATGGTAGCCTTGTCTTTATGAAAGGTAGTTCATTTTTGAGATTTTGTTACTCTAATGGATGTTATCCTTATCATTAATGTAAGTAGTTCGTTGTATAGATTTTGTTTCTCTAATGGATGGTAGCCTTGTCATTATGGAAGGTAGTTCATTGTTGTCATTTTGTTACTCCAATGGAAAGTAGCCTTGTCATTACGGAAGGTAGTTTGTTGTTGAGATTTTGTTACTCCAATCGATGGTAGCCTTGTCATTATGGATGGTAGTTCGTTGTTGAGATTTTGTTACTACATTGGATGGTACCATTTTCATTACCGAAAGTAGTTTGTTGTTGAGATTTTGTTACTCTAATGGATAGTAGCCTTGTCATTATGGAAGGTAGTTCATTGTTGAGATTTTGTTTCTCCAATGGATGGTAGCCTTGTCATTATGGAAGGTTGTTCGTTGTTGAGATTTTGTTACTGCAATGGATGGTAGACTTATCATTATGGAAGGTAGTTCGTTGTTGAGATTTTGTTACTCCAGTGGATGGTAGACTTGTCATTATGAAAGGTAGTTCTTTGTTGAGATTTTGTTACTCCAACGGATGGTAGCCTTGTCATTATAGAAGGTAGTTTGTTGTTGAGATTTTGTTATTCTAATGGATGGTAGCCTTGTCATTATGGAAGGTAGTTTATTGTTGAGATTTTTTTACTCCAATGGATGGTAGCCTTGTAATTATGGAAGGTAGTTTATTGTTGTGATTTTGTTATTCTAATGGATGGTAGCCTTGAAATTATGGAAGGTAGTTTATTGTTGAGATTTTGTTACTCCAATGGGTGGTAGCCTTGTCATTATAGAGAATAGTTCGTTGTTGAGCTTTTGTTACTCCAATGGATTTTATCCTTGTTATTATGGAAGGTAGTTCATTGTTGTGATTTTGTTACTCCAATACATGGTAGCGTTGTCATTGTGCAAGGTAGTTCGTTGTTGATATTTTGTTACTTTAATGGATGGTAGCCTTGTCTTTATGAAAGGTAGTTCGTTGTTGAGATTTTGTTACTCTAATGGATGTTATCCTCGTCATTACTGAAGGTAGTTCTTTGTTGAGATTTTGTTTCTCCAATGGATGGTAGCCTTGTCATTATGGAAGGTAGTTCATTGTTGATATTTTGTTATTCAAATGGATGGTAGCCTTGTCATTATGGAAGGTAGTTCGTTGTTTAGATTTTGTTTTGCCAATGGATGGTAGACTTGTCATTACGGAAGGTAGTTCGTTGTTGAGATTTTGTTACTCCAATGGATGGTAGCCTTGTCATTATTAATGGTAGTTCGTGGTTGAGATTATGTTACTACATTGGATGGTACCATTTTCATTACCGAAAGTAGTTCGTTGTTGAGATTTTGTTACTCTAATGGATGGTAGCCTTGTCATTATGGAAGGTAGTTCGATATTGATAATATTTTACTCTAATGGATGGAATCCTTTTCATTATGGAAGGTAGTTCTTTGTTGAGATTTTGTTTCTCCAATGGATGGTAGCCTTGTCATTATGGAAGGTAGTTCGTTGTTTAGATTTTGTTACTCCAATGGATGGTAGCCTTGTAATTATGGAAGGTAGTTTATTGTTGTGATTTTGTTACTCCAATGGATGGTAGCCTTGTCATTATGGAGAATACTTTGTTGTTGAGCTTTTGTTACTCCAGTGGATGGTAGCCTTGTTATTATAGAAGGTAGTTTATTGTTGAGATTTTGTTACTCCAATAGATGGCAGCCTTGTCATTACGCAAGGTAGTTCTTTGTTGATATTTTGTTACTCCAATGGATGGAATACTTGTCATTATGGAAAGTAGTTCGTTGTTGTGATTTTGTTACTCCGATGGATGGTAGCCTTGCCATTATAGAAGGTAGTTAGTTGTTGAGATTTTGTTACTGTAATGGATGGTAGCCTTGTAATTATGGAAGGTAGTTTATTGTTGAGATTTTGTTACTCCAATGGATGGTAGCCTTGTCATTATGGAGAATAGTTCTTTGTTGAGCTTTTGTTACTCCAATGGATGGTAGCCTTGTTATTATGGAACGTAGTTCATTGTTGAGATTTTGTTACTCCAATAGATGGAAGCCTTGTCATTATGCAAGGTAGTTCGCTGTTGATATTTTGTTACTTTAATGGATGGTAGCCTTGTCTTTATGAAAGGTAGTTCGTTTTTGAGATTTTGTTACTCTAATGGATGTTATCCTTGTCATTACTGAAAGTAGTTCGTTATTTAGATTTTGTTGCTCTAATGGATGGTAAACTTGTCATTATGGAAGGTAGTTCGTTGTTGAGATTTTGTTACTCCAATGGATGGTAGACTTGTCATTATGGAAGGTAGTTCATGGTTGAGATTTTGTTACTCCAATGGATGGTAGCCTTGTCATTATAGAAGGTAGTTCGTTATTGAGATTTTGTTACTCAAATGGATGGTAGCCTTGTCATTATGGAAGGTAGTTCATTGTTGAGATTTTGTTACTCCAATGGATGGTTGACTTGTCATTACGGATGGTAGTTCGTTGTTGAGATTTTGTTACTCCAATGGATTGTAGCCTTGTCATTATGGATGGTAGTTCGTTGTTGAGATTTTGTTACTACATTGGATGGTACCATTTTCATTACCGAAAGTAGTTCGTTGTTGAGATTTTGTTACACTAATGGATGGTAGCCTTGTCATTATGGAAGGTAGTTCATTGTTGACATTTAATTTCTCCAATGGATGGTAGCCTTGTCATTATGGAAGGTAGTTCGTTGTTTAGATTTTGTTTTGCCAATGGATGGTAGACTTGTCATTACGGAAGGTAGTTCGTTGTTGAGATTTTGTTACTCCAATGGATGGTAGCCTTGTCATTATTAATGGTAGTTCGTTGTTGAGATTTTGTTACTACATTGGATGGTACCATTTTCATTACCGAAAGTAGTTCGTTGTTGAGATTTTGTTACTCTAATGGATGGTAGCCTTGTCATTATGGAAGGTAGTTCGATATTGATAATATTTTACTCTAATGGATGGAATCCTTTTCATTACGGAAGGTAGTTCTTTGTTGAGATTTTGTTTCTCCAATGGATGGTAGCCTTGTCATTATGGAAGGTAGTTCGTTGTTGAGATTTTGTTACTCAAATGGATGTTAGCCTTTTCATTATAGAAGGTAGTTCGTTGTTGAGATTTTGTTACTCCAATGGATGGTAGCCTTGTAATTATGGAAGGTAGTTTATTGTTGTGATTTTGTTACTCCAATGGATGGAAGCCTTGTCATTATGGATAATAGTTCGTTGTTGAGCTTTTGTTACTCCAGTGGATGGTAGCCTTGTTATTATAGAAGGTAGTTCATTGTTGAGATTTTGTTACTCCAATAGATGGCAGCCTTGTCATTACGCAAGGTAGTTCGTTGTTGATATTTTGTTACTCCAATGGATGGAATACTTGTCATTATGGAAAGTAGTTCGTTGTTGTGATTTTGTTACTCCGATGGATGGTAGCCTTGCCATTATAGAAGGTAGTTAGTTGTTGAGATTTTGTTACTCTAATGGATGGTAGCCTTGTAATTATGGAAGGTAGTTTATTGTTGAGATTTTCTTATTCCAATGGATGGTAGCCTTGTCATTATGGAGAATAGTTCTTTGTTGAGCTTTTGTTACTCCAATGGATGGTAGCCTTGTTATTATGGAACGTAGTTCATTGTTGAGATTTTGTTACTCCAATAGATGGAAGCCTTGTCATTATGCAAGGTAGTTCGCTGTTGATATTTTGTTACTTTAATGGATGGTAGCCTTGTCTTTATGAAAGGTAGTTCGTTTTTGAGATTTTGTTACTCTAATGGATGTTATCCTTGTCATTACTGAAATTAGTTCGTTGTATAGATTTTGTTGCTCTAATGGATGGTAAACTTGTCATTATGGAAGGTAGTTCGTTGTTGAGATTTTGTTACTCCAATGGATGGTAGACTTGTCATTATAGAAGGTAGTTCATGGTTGAGATTTTGTTACTCCAATGGATGGTAGCCTTGTCATTATAGAAGGTAGTTCGTTATTGAGATTTTGTTACTCAAATGGATGGTAGCCTTGTCATTATGGAAGGTAGTTCATTGTTGAGATTTTGTTACTCCAATGGATGGTTGACTTGTCATTACGGATGGTAGTTCGTTGTTGAGATTTTGTTACTCCAATGGATGGTAGCCTTGTCATTATGGATGGTAGTTCGTTGTTGAGATTTTGTTACTACATTGGATGGTACCATTTTCATTACCGAAAATAGTTCGTTGTTGAGATTTTGTTACACTAATGGATGGTAGCCTTGTCATTATGGAAGGTAGTTCATTGTTGACATTTAATTTCTCCAATGGATGGTAGCCTTGTCATTATGGAAGGTAGTTCGTTGTTTAGATTTTGTTTTGCCAATGGATGGTAGACTTGTCATTACGGAAGGTAGTTCGTTGTTGAGATTTTGTTACTCCAATGGATGGTAGCCTTGTCATTATTAATGGTAGTTCGTTGTTGAGATTTTGTTACTTGGATGGTACCATTTTCATTATCGAAAGTAGTTCGTTGTTGAGATTTTGTTACTCTAATGGATGGTAGCCTTGTCATTATGGAAGGTAGTTCGATATTGATAATATTTTACTCTAATGGATGGAATCCTTTTCATTACGGAAGGTAGTTCTTTGTTGAGATTTTGTTTCTCCAATGGATGGTAGCCTTGTCATTATGGAAGGTAGTTCGTTGTTGAGATTTTGTTACTCAAATGGATGTTAGCCTTTTCATTATAGAAGGTAGTTCGTTGTTGAGATTTTGTTACTCCAATGGATGGTAGCCTTGTAATTATGGAAGGTAGTTTATTGTTGTGATTTTGTTACTCCAATGGATGGAAGCCTTGTCATTATGGATAATAGTTCGTTGTTGAGCTTTTGTTACTCCAGTGGATGGTAGCCTTGTTATTATAGAAGGTAGTTCATTGTTGAGATTTTGTTACTCCAATAGATGGCAGCCTTGTCATTACGCAAGGTAGTTCGTTGTTGATATTTTGTTACTCCAATGGATGGAATACTTGTCATTATGGAAAGTAGTTCGTTGTTGTGATTTTGTTACTCCGATGGATGGTAGCCTTGCCATTATAGAAGGTAGTTAGTTGTTGAGATTTTGTTACTCTAATGGATGGTAGCCTTGTAATTATGGAAGGTAGTTTATTGTTGAGATTTTCTTATTCCAATGGATGGTAGCCTTATCATTATGGAGAATAGTTCTTTGTTGAGCTTTTGTTACTCCAATGGATGGTAGCCTTGTTATTATGGAACGTAGTTCATTGTTGAGATTTTGTTACTCCAATAGATGGAAGCCTTGTCATTATGCAAGGTAGTTCGCTGTTGATATTTTGTTACTTTAATGGATGGTAGCCTTGTCTTTATGAAAGGTAGTTCGTTTTTGAGATTTTGTTACTCTAATGGATGTTATCCTTGTCATTACTGAAAGTAGTTCGTTGTATAGATTTTGTTGCTCTAATGGATGGTAAACTTGTCATTATGGAAGGTAGTTCGTTGTTGAGATTTTGTTACTCCAATGGATGGTAGACTTGTCATTATAGAAGGTAGTTCATGGTTGAGATTTTGTTACTCCAATGGATGGTAGCCTCGTCATTATAGAAGGTAGTTCGTTGTTGAGATTTTGTTACTCAAATGGATGGTAGCCTTGTCATTATGGAAGGTAGTTCATTGTTGAGATTTTGTTACTCCAATGGATGGTAGACTTGTCATTACAGATGGTAGTTCGTTGTTGAGATTTTGTTACTCCAATGGATGGTAGCCTTGTCATTATGGATGGTAGTTCGTTGTTGAGATTTTGTTACTACATTGGATGGTACCATTTTCATTACCGAAAGTAGTTCGTTGTTGAGATTTTGTTACTCTAATGGATAGTAGCCTTGTCATTATGGAAGGTAGTTCATTGTTGAGATTTTGTTTCTCCAATGGATGGTAGCCTTGTCATTATGGAAGGTTGTTCGTTGTTGAGATTTTGTTACTGCAATGGATGGTAGACTTATCATTATGGAAGGTAGTTCGTTGTTGAGATTTTGTTACTCCAGTGGATGGTAGACTTGTCATTATGAAAGGTAGTTCTTTGTTGAGATTTTGTTACTCCAACGGATGGTAGCCTTGTCATTATAGAAGGTAGTTTATTGTTGAGATTTTGTTACTCTAATGGAAGGTAGCCTTGTCATTATGGAAGGTAGTTTATTGTTGAGATTTTTTTACTCCAATGGATGGTAGCCTTGTAATTATGGAAGGTAGTTTATTGTTGTGATTTTGTTACTCTAATGGATGGTAGCCTTGAAATTATGGAAGGTAGTTTATTGTTGAGATTTTGTTACTCCAATGGATGGTAGCCTTGTCATTATAGAGAACAGTTCGTTGTTGAGCTTTTGTTACTCCAATGGATTTTAGCCTTGTTTTTATGGAAGGTAGTTCATTGTTGTGATTTTGTTACTCCAATAGATGGTAGCCTTGTCATTATGCAAGGTTGTTCGTTGTTGATATTTTGTTACTTTAATGGATGGTAGCCTTGTCTTTATGAAAGGTAGTTCGTTGTTGAGATTTTGTTACTCTAATGGATGTTATCCTTGTCATTACTGAAAGTAGTTGGTTGTATAGATTTTTTTACTCTAATGGATGGTAGCCTTGTCATTATGGAAGGTAGTTCGTTGTTGTCATTTTGTTACTCCAATAGATGGTAGCCTTGTCATTATGGAAGGTACTTCTTTGTTGAGATTTTGTTTCTCCAATGGATGGTAGCCTTGTCATTATGGAAGGTAGTTCGTTGTTGAGATTTTGTTACTCAAATGGATGTTAGCCTTTTCATTATAGAAGGTAGTTCGTTGTTGAGATTTTGTTACTCCAATGGATGGTAGCCTTGTAATTATGGAAGGTAGTTTATTGTTGTGATTTTGTTACTCCAATGGATGGTAGCCTTGTCATTATGGAGAATAGTTCGTTGTTGAGCTTTTGTTACTCCAGTGGATGGTAGCCTTGTTATTATAGAAGGTAGTTCATTGTTGAGATTTTGTTACTCCAATAGATGGCAGCCTTGTCATTACGCAAGGTAGTTCGTTGTTGATATTTTGTTACTCCAATGGATGGAATACTTGTCATTATGGAAAGTAGTTCGTTGTTGTGATTTTGTTACTCCGATGGATGGTAGCCTTGCCATTATAGAAGGTAGTTTGTTGTTGAGATTTTGTTACTCTAATGGATGGTAGCCTTGTAATTATGGAAGGTAGTTTATTGTTGAAATTTTCTTACTCCAATGGATGGTAGCCTTGTCATTATGGAGAATAGTTCTTTGTTGAGCTTTTGTTACTCCAATGGATGGTAGCCATGTTATTATGGAACGTAGTTCATTGTTGAGATTTTGTTACTCCAATAGATGGAAGCCTTGTCATTATGCAAGGTAGTTCGCTGTTGATATTTTGTTACTTTAATGGATGGTAGCCTTGTCTTTATGAAAGGTAGTTTGTTTTTGAGATTTTGTTACTCTAATGGATGTTATCCTTGTCATTACTGAAAGTAGTTCGTTGTATAGATTTTCTTGCTCTAATGGATGGTAAACTTGTCATTATGGAAGGTAGTTCGTTGTTGAGATTTTGTTACTCCAATGGATGGTAGACTTGTCATTATAGAAGGTAGTTCATGGTTGAGATTTTGTTACTCCAATGGATGGTAGCCTTGTCATTATAGAAGGTAGTTCGTTGTTGAGATTTTGTTACTCAAATGGATGGTAGCCTTGTCATTATGGAAGGTAGTTCATTGTTGAGATTTTGTTACTCCAATGGATGGTAGACTTGTCATTACAGATGGTAGTTCGTTGTTGAGATTTTGTTACTCCAATGGATGGTAGCCTTGTCATTATGGATGGGTGTTCGTTGTTGAGATTTTGTTACTACATTGGATGGTACCATTTTCATTACCGAAAGTAGTTCGTTGTTGAGATTTTGTTACTCTAATGGATAATAGCCTTGTCATTATGGAAGGTAGTTCATTGTTGAGATTTTGTTTCTCCAATGGATGGTAGCCTTGTCATTATGGAAGGATGTTCGTTGTTGAGATTTTGTTACTGCAATGGATGGTAGACTTATCATTATGGAAGGTAGTTCGTTGTTGAGATTTTGTTACTCCAGTGGATGGTAGACTTGTCATTATGAAAGGTAGTTCTTTGTTGAGATTTTGTTACTCCAACGGATGGTAGCCTTGTCATTATAGAAGGTAGTTTGTTGTTAAGATTTTGTTACTCTAATGGATGGTAGCCTTGTCATTATCGAAGGTAGTTTATTGTTGAGATTTTTTTACTCCAATGGATGGTAGCCTTGTAATTATGGAAGGTAGTTTATTGTTGTGATTTTGTTACTCTAATGGATGGTAGCCTTGAAATTATGGAAGGTAGTTTATTGTTGAGATTTTGTTACTCCAATGGATGGTAGCCTTGTCATTATAGAGAATAGTTCGTTGTTGAGCTTTTGTTACTCCAATGGATTTTAGCCTTGTTATTATGGAAGGTAGTTCATTGTTGTGATTTTGTTACTCCAATAGATGGTAGCCTTGTCATTATGCAAGGTTGTTCGTTGTTGATATTTTGTTACTTTAATGGATGGTAGCCTTGTCTTTATGAAAGGTAGTTCGTTGTTGAGATTTTGTTACTCTAATGGATGTTATCCTTGTCATTACTGAAAGTAGTTGGTTGTATAGATTTTTTTACTCTAATGGATGGTAGCCTTGTCATTATGGAAGGTAGTTCGTTGTTGTCATTTTGTTACTCCAATAGATGGTAGCCTTGTCATTATGGAAGGTACTTCTTTGTTGAGATTTTGTTTCTCCAATGGATGGTAGCCTTGTCATTATGGAAGGTAGTTCGTTGTTGAGATTTTGTTACTCAAATGGATGTTAGCCTTTTCATTATAGAAGGTAGTTCGTTGTTGAGATTTTGTTACTCCAATGGATGGTAGCCTTGTAATTATGGAAGGTAGTTTATTGTTGTGATTTTGTTACTCCAATGGATGGTAGCCTTGTCATTATGGAGAATAGTTCGTTGTTGAGCTTTTGTTACTCCAGTGGATGGTAGCCTTGTTATTATAGAAGGTAGTTCATTGTTGAGATTTTGTTACTCCAATAGATGGCAGCCTTGTCATTACGCAAGGTAGTTCGTTGTTGATATTTTGTTACTCCAATGGATGGAATACTTGTCATTATGGAAAGTAGTTCGTTGTTGTGATTTTGTTACTCCGATGGATGGTAGCCTTGCCATTATAGAAGGTAGTTTGTTGTTGAGATTTTGTTACTCTAATGGATGGTAGCCTTGTAATTATGGAAGGTAGTTTATTGTTGAAATTTTCTTACTCCAATGGATGGTAGCCTTGTCATTATGGAGAATAGTTCTTTGTTGAGCTTTTGTTACTCCAATGGATGGTAGCCATGTTATTATGGAACGTAGTTCATTGTTGAGATTTTGTTACTCCAATAGATGGAAGCCTTGTCATTATGCAAGGTAGTTCGCTGTTGATATTTTGTTACTTTAATGGATGGTAGCCTTGTCTTTATGAAAGGTAGTTTGTTTTTGAGATTTTGTTACTCTAATGGATGTTATCCTTGTCATTACTGAAAGTAGTTCGTTGTATAGATTTTCTTGCTCTAATGGATGGTAAACTTGTCATTATGGAAGGTAGTTCGTTGTTGAGATTTTGTTACTCCAATGGATGGTAGACTTGTCATTATAGAAGGTAGTTCATGGTTGAGATTTTGTTACTCCAATGGATGGTAGCCTTGTCATTATAGAAGGTAGTTCGTTGTTGAGATTTTGTTACTCAAATGGATGGTAGCCTTGTCATTATGGAAGGTAGTTCATTGTTGAGATTTTGTTACTCCAATGGATGGTAGACTTGTCATTACAGATGGTAGTTCGTTGTTGAGATTTTGTTACTCCAATGGATGGTAGCCTTGTCATTATGGATGGGTGTTCGTTGTTGAGATTTTGTTACTACATTGGATGGTACCATTTTCATTACCGAAAGTAGTTCGTTGTTGAGATTTTGTTACTCTAATGGATAATAGCCTTGTCATTATGGAAGGTAGTTCATTGTTGAGATTTTGTTTCTCCAATGGATGGTAGCCTTGTCATTATGGAAGGATGTTCGTTGTTGAGATTTTGTTACTGCAATGGATGGTAGACTTATCATTATGGAAGGTAGTTCGTTGTTGAGATTTTGTTACTCCAGTGGATGGTAGACTTGTCATTATGAAAGGTAGTTCTTTGTTGAGATTTTGTTACTCCAACGGATGGTAGCCTTGTCATTATAGAAGGTAGTTTGTTGTTAAGATTTTGTTACTCTAATGGATGGTAGCCTTGTCATTATGGAAGGTAGTTTATTGTTGAGATTTTTTTACTCCAATGGATGGTAGCCTTGTAATTATGGAAGGTAGTTTATTGTTGTGATTTTGTTACTCTAATGGATGGTAGCCTTGAAATTATGGAAGGTAGTTTATTGTTGAGATTTTGTTACTCCAATGGATGGTAGCCTTGTCATTATAGAGAATAGTTCGTTGTTGAGCTTTTGTTACTCCAATGGATTTTAGCCTTGTTATTATGGAAGGTAGTTCATTGTTGTGATTTTGTTACTCCAATAGATGGTAGCCTTGTCATTATGCAAGGTTGTTCGTTGTTGATATTTTGTTACTTTAATGGATGGTAGCCTTGTCTTTATGAAAGGTAGTTCGTTGTTGAGATTTTGTTACTCTAATGGATGTTATCCTTGTCATTACTGAAAATAGTTCGTTGTATAGATTTTTTTACTCTAATGGATGGTAGCCGTGTCATTATGGAAGGTAGTTCGTTGTTGTCATTTTGTTACTCCAATAGATGGTAGCCTTGTCATTATGGAAGGTAGTTCTTTGTTGAGATTTTGTTTCTCCAATGGATGGTAGCCTTGTCATTATGGAAGGTAGTTCGTTGTTGAGATTTTGTTACTCAAATGGATGTTAGCCTTTTCATTATAGAAGGTAGTTCGTTGTTGAGATTTTGTTACTCCAATGGATGGTAGCCTTGTAATTATGGAAGGTAGTTTATTGTTGTGATTTTCTTACTCCAATGGATGGTAGCCTTGTCATTATGGAGAATAGTTCGTTATTGAGCTTTTGTTAATCCAGTGGATTGTAGCCTTGTTATTATAGAAGGTAGTTCATTGTTGAGATTTTGTTACTCCAATAGATAGCAGCCTTGTCATTACGCAAGGTAGTTCATTGTTGATATTTTGTTACTCCAATGGATGGAATACTTGTCATTATGGAAAGTAGTTCGTTGTTGTGATTTTGTTACTCCGATGGATGGTAGCCTTGCCATTATAGAAGGTAGTTAGTTGTTGAGATTTTGTTACTCTAATGGATGGTAGCCTTGTAATTATGGAAGGTAGTTTATTGTTGAGATTTTCTTACTCCAATGGATGGTAGCCTTGTCATTATGGAGAATAGTTCTTTGTTGAGCTTTTGTTACTCCAATGGATGGTAGAATTGTCATTATGGAAGGTAGTTCATGGTTGAGATTTTGTTACTCCAATGGATGGTAGCCTTGTCATTATAGAAGGTAGTTCGTTATTGAGATTTTGTTACTCAAATGGATGGTAGCCTTGTCATTATGGAAGGTAGTTCATTGTTGAGATTTTGTTACTCCAATGGATGGTTGACTTGTCATTACGGATGGTAGTTCGTTGTTGAGATTTTGTTACTCCAATGGATGGTAGCCTTGTCATTATGGATGGTAGTTTGTTGTTGAGATTTTGTTACTACATTGGATGGTACCATTTTCATTACCGAAAGTAGTTCGTTGTTGAGATTTTGTTACACTAATGGATGGTAGCCTTGTCATTATGGAAGGTAGTTCATTGTTGACATTTAATTTCTCCAATGGATGGTAGCCTTGTCATTATGGAAGGTAGTTCGTTGTTTAGATTTTGTTTTGCCATTGGATGGTAGACTTGTCATTACGGAAGGTAGTTCGTTGTTGAGATTTTGTCACTCCAATGGTTGGTAGCCTTGTCATTATTAATGGTAGTTCGTTGTTAAGATTTTGTTACTACATTGGATGGTACCATTTTCATTACCGAAAGTAGTTCGTTGTTGAGATTTTGTTACTCTAATGGATGGTAGCCTTGTCATTATGGAAGCTAGTTCGATATTGATAATATTTTACTCTAATGGATGGAATCCTTTTCATTACGGAAGGTAGTTCTTTGTTGAGATTTTGTTTCTCCAATGGATGGTAGCCTTGTCATTATGGAAGGTAGTTCGTTGTTGAGATTTTGTTACTCAAATGGATGTTAGCCTTTTCATTATAGAAGGTAGTTCGTTGTTGAGATTTTGTTACTCCAATGGATGGTAGCCTTGTAATTATGGAAGGTAATTTATTGTTGTGATTTTGTTACTCCAATGGATGGAAGCCTTGTCATTATGGATAATAGTTTGTTGTTGAGCTTTTGTTACTCCAGTGGATGGTAGCCTTGTTATTATAGAAGGTAGTTCATTGTTGAGATTTTGTTACTCCAATAGATGGCAGCCTTGTCATTACGCAAGGTAGTTCGTTTTTGATATTTTGTTACTCCAATGGATGGAATACTTGTCATTATGGAAAGTAGTTCGTTGTTGTGATTTTGTTACTCCGATGGATGGTAGTCTTGCCATTATAGAAGGTAGTTAGTTGTTGAGATTTTGTTACTCTAATGGATGGTAGCCTTGTAATTATGGAAGGTAGTTTATTGTTGAGATTTTCTTATTCCAATGAATGGTAGCCTTGTCATTATGGAGAATAGTTCTTTGTTGAGCTTTTGTTACTCCAATGGATGGTAGCCTTGTTATTATGGAACGTAGTTCATTGTTGAGATTTTGTTACTCCAATAGATGGAAGCCTTGTCATTATGCAAGGTAGTTCGCTGTTGATATTTTGTTACTTTAATGGATGGTAGCCTTGTCTTTATGAAAGGTAGTTCGTTTTTGAGATTTTGTTACTCTAATGGATGTTATCCTTGTCATTACTGAAAGTAGTTCGTTGTATAGATTTTGTTGCTCTAATGGATGGTAAACTTGTCATTATGGAAGGTAGTTCGTTGTTGAGATTTTGTTACTCCAATTGATGGTAGACTTGTCATTATAGAAGGTAGTTCATGGTTGAGATTTTGTTACTCCAATGGATGGTAGCCTCGTCATTATAGAAGGTAGTTCGTTGTTGAGATTTTGTTACTCAAATGGATGGTAGCCTTGTCATTATGGAAGGTAGTTCATTGTTGAGATTTTGTTACTCCAATGGATGGTAGACTTGTCATTACAGATGGTAGTTCGTTGTTGAGATTTTGTTACTCCAATGGATGGTAGCCTTGTCATTATGGATGGTAGTTCGTTGTTGAGATTTTGTTACTACATTGGATGGTACCATTTTCATTACCGAAAGTAGTTCGTTGTTGAGATTTTGTTACTCTAATGGATAGTAGCCTTGTCATTATGGAAGGTAGTTCATTGTTGAGATTTTGTTTCTCCAATGGATGGTAGCCTTGTCATTATGGAAGGTTGTTCGTTGTTGAGATTTTGTTACTGCAATGGATGGTAGACTTATCATTATGGAAGGTAGTTCGTTGTTGAGATTTTGTTACTCCAGTGGATGGTAGACTTGTCATTATGAAAGGTAGTTCTTTGTTGAGATTTTGTTACTCCAACGGATGGTAGCCTTGTCATTATAGAAGGTAGTTTATTGTTGAGATTTTGTTACTCTAATGGATGGTAGCCTTGTCATTATGGAAGGTAGTTTATTGTTGAGATTTTTTTACTCCAATGGATGGTAGCCTTGTAATTATGGAAGGTAGTTTATTGTTGTGATTTTGTTACTCTAATGGATGGTAGCCTTGAAATTATAGAAGGTAGTTTATTGTTGAGATTTTGTTACTCCAATGGATGGTAGCCTTGTCATTATAGAGAATAGTTCGTTGTTGAGCTTTTGTTACTCCAATGGATTTTAGCCTTGTTATTATGGAAGGTAGTTCATTGTTGTGATTTTGTTACTCCAATAGATGGTAGCCTTGTCATTATGCAAGGTTGTTCGTTGTTGATATTTTGTTACTTTAATGGATGGTAGCCTTGTCTTTATGAAAGGTAGTTCGTTGTTGAGATTTTGTTACTCTAATGGATGTTATCCTTGTCATTACTGAAAGTAGTTGGTTGTATAGATTTTTTTACTCTAATGGATGGTAGTCTTGTCATTATGGAAGGTAGTTCATTGTTGTCATTTTGTTACTCCAATAGATGGTAGCCTTGTCATTATGGAAGGTACTTCTTTGTTGAGATTTTGTTTCTCCAATGGATGGTAGCCTTGTCACTATGGAAGGTAGTTCGTTGTTGAGATTTTGTTACTCCAATGGATGTTAGCCTTTTCATTATAGAAGGTAGTTCGTTGTTGAGATTTTGTTACTCCAATGGATGGTAGCCTTGTAATTATGGAAGGTATTTTATTGTTGTGATTTTGTTACTCCAATGGATGGTAGCCTTGTCATTATGGAGAATAGTTCGTTGTTGAGCTTTTGTTACTCCAGTGGATGGTAGCCTTGTTATTATAGAAGGTAGTTCATTGTTGAGATTTTGTTACTCCAATAGATGGCAGCCTTGTCATTACGCAAGGTAGTTCGTTGTTGATATTTTGTTACTCCAATGGATGGAATACTTGTCATTATGGAAATTAGTTCGTTGTTGTGATTTTGTTACTCCGATGGATGGTAGCCTTGCCATTATAGAAGGTAGTTTGTTGTTGAGATTTTGTTACTCTAATGGATGGTAGCCTTGTAATTATGGAAGGTAGTTTATTGTTGAGATTTTCTTACTCCAATGGATGGTAGCCTTGTCATTATGGAGAATAGTTCTTTGTTGAGCTTTTGTTACTCCAATGGATGGTAGCCTTGTTATTATGGAACGTAGTTCATTGTTGAGATTTTGTTACTCCAATAGATGGAAGCCTTGTCATT
Organism: Vicia faba; assembly: GCA_948472305.1. NCBI lineage: Eukaryota > Viridiplantae > Streptophyta > Magnoliopsida > Fabales > Fabaceae > Vicia > Vicia faba. The sequence continues at coordinate 563,511,908 of OX451739.1, forward strand.
ATGCAAGGTAGTTCGCTGTTGATATTTTGTTACTTTAATGGATGGTAGCCTTGTCTTTATGAAAGGTAGTTTGTTTTTGAGATTTTGTTACTCTAATGGATGTTATCCTTGTCATTACTGAAAGTAGTTCGTTGTATAGATTTTGAAGCTCTAATGGATGGTAAACTTGTCATTATGGAAGGTAGTTCGTTGTTGAGATTTTGTTACTCCAATGGATGGTAGACTTGTCATTATAGAAGGTAGTTCATGGTTGAGATTTTGTTACTCCAATGGATGGTAGCCTTGTCCTTGTAGAAGGTAGTTCGTTGTTGAGATTTTGTTACTCAAATGGATGGTAGCCTTGTCATTATGGAAGGTAGTTCATTGTTGAGATTTTGTTACTCCAATGGATGGTAGACTTGTCATTACAGATGGTAGTTCGTTGTTGAGATTTTGTTACTCCAATGGATGGTAGCCTTGTCATTATGGATGGTAGTTCGTTGTTGAGATTTTGTTACTACATTGGATGGTACCATTTTCATTACCGAAAGTAGTTCGTTGTTGAGATTTTGTTACTCTAATGGATAGTAGCCTTGTTATTATGGAAGGTAGTTCATTGTTGAGATTTTGTTTCTCCAATGGATGGTAGCCTTGTCATTATGGAAGGTTGTTCGTTGTTGAGATTTTGTTACTGCAATGGATGGTAGACTTATCATTATGGAAGGTAGTTCGTTGTTGAGATTTTGTTACTCCAGTGGATGGTAGACTTGTCATTATGAAAGGTAGTTCTTTGTTGAGATTTTGTTACTCCAACGGATGGTAGCCTTGTCATTATAGAAGGTAGTTTGTTGTTGAGATTTTGTTACTCTAATGGATGGTAGCCTTGTCATTATGGAAGGTAGTTTATTGTTGAGATTTTTTTACTCCAATGGATGGTAGCCTTGTAATTATGGAAGGTAGTTTATTGTTGTGATTTTGTTACTCTAATGGATGGTAGCCTTGAAATTATGGAAGGTAGTTTATTGTTGAGATTTTGTTACTCCAATGGATGGTAGCCTTGTCATTATAGAGAATAGTTCGTTGTTGAGCTTTTGTTACTCCAATGGATTTTAGCCTTGTTATTATGGAAGGTAGTTCATTGTTGTGATTTTGTTACTCCAATAGATGGTAGCCTTGTCATTATGCAAGGTTGTTCGTTGTTGATATTTTGTTACTTTAATGGATGGTAGCCTTGTCTTTATGAAAGGTAGTTCGTTGTTGAGATTTTGTTACTCTAATGGATGTTATCCTTGTCATTACTGAAAATAGTTCGTTGTATAGATTTTTTTACTCTAATGGATGGTAGCCGTGTCATTATGGAAGGTAGTTCGTTGTTGTCATTTTGTTACTCCAATAGATGGTAGCCTTGTCATTATGGAAGGTAGTTCTTTGTTGAGATTTTGTTTCTCCAATGGATGGTAGCCTTGTCATTATGGAAGGTAGTTCGTTGTTGAGATTTTGTTACTCAAATGGATGTTAGCCTTTTCATTATAGAAGGTAGTTCGTTGTTGAGATTTTGTTACTCCAATGGATGGTAGCTGTGTAATTATGGAAGGTAGTTTATTGTTGTGATTTTCTTACTCCAATGGATGGTAGCCTTGTCATTATGGAGAATAGTTCGTTATTGAGCTTTTGTTAATCCAGTGGATGGTAGCCTTGTTATTATAGAAGGTAGTTCATTTTTGAGATTTTGTTACTCCAATAGATGGCAGCCTTGTCATTACGCAAGGTAGTTCGTTGTTGATATTTTGTTACTCCAATGGATGGAATACTTGTCATTATGGAAAGTAGTTCGTTGTTGTGATTTTGTTACTCCGATGGATGGTAGCCTTGCCATTATAGAAGGTAGTTAGTTGTTGAGATTTTGTTACTCCAATGGATGGTAGCCTTGTAATTATGGAAGGTAGTTTATTGTTGAGATTTTCTTACTCCAATGGATGGTAGCCTTGTCATTATGGAGAATAGTTCTTTGTTGAGCTTTTGTTACTCCAATGGATGGTAGCCTTGTTATTATGGAACGTAGTTCATTGTTGAGATTTTGTTACTCCAATAGATGGAAGCCTTGTCATTATGCAAGGTAGTTCGCTGTTGATATTTTGTTACTTTAATGGATGGTAGCCTTGTCTTTATGAAAGGTAGTTTGTTTTTGAGATTTTGTTACTCTAATGGATGTTATCCTTGTCATTACTGAAAGTAGTTCGTTGTATAGATTTTGTTGCTCTAATGGATGGTAAACTTGTCTTTATGGAAGGTAGTTCGTTGTTGAGATTTTGTTACTCCAGTGGATGGTAGACTTGTCATTATGAAAGGTAGTTCTTTGTTGAGATTTTGTTACTCCAACGGATGGTAGCCTTGTCATTATAGAAGGTAGTTTGTTGTTGAGATTTTGTTACTCTAATGGATGGTAGCCTTGTCATTATGGAAGGTAGTTTATTGTTGAGATTTTTTTACTCCAATGGATGGTAGCCTTGTAATTATGGAAGGTAGTTTATTGTTGTGATTTTGTTACTCTAATGGATGGTAGCCTTGAAATTATGGAAGGTAGTTTATTGTCGAGATTTTGTTACTCCAATGGATGGTAGCCTTGTCATTATAGAGAATAGTTCGTTGTTGAGCTTTTGTTACTCCAATGGATTTTAGCCTTGTTATTATGGAAGGTAGTTCATTGTTGTGATTTTGTTACTCCAATAGATGGTAGCCTTGTCATTATGCAAGGTTGTTCGTTGTTGATATTTTGTTACTTTAATGGATGGTAGCCTTGTCTTTATGAAAGGTAGTTCGTTGTTGAGATTTTGTTACTCTAATGGATGTTATCCTTGTCATTACTGAAAATAGTTCGTTGTATAGATTTTTTTACTCTAATGGATGGTAGCCGTGTCATTATGGAAGGTAGTTCGTTGTTGTCATTTTGTTACTCCAATAGATGGTAGCCTTGTCATTATGGAAGGTAGTTCTTTGTTGAGATTTTGTTTCTCCAATGGATGGTAGCCTTGTCATTATGGAAGGTAGTTCGTTGTTGAGATTTTGTTACTCAAATGGATGTTAGCCTTTTCATTATAGAAGGTAGTTCGTTGTTGAGATTTTGTTACTCCAATGGATGGTAGCTGTGTAATTATGGAAGGTAGTTTATTGTTGTGATTTTCTTACTCCAATGGATGGTAGCCTTGTCATTATGGAGAATAGTTCGTTATTGAGCTTTTGTTAATCCAGTGGATGGTAGCCTTGTTATTATAGAAGGTAGTTCATTGTTGAGATTTTGTTACTCCAATAGATGGCAGCCTTGTCATTACGCAAGGTAGTTCGTTGTTGATATTTTGTTACTCCAATGGATGGAATACTTGTCATTATGGAAAGTAGTTTGTTGTTGTGATTTTGTTACTCCGATGGATGGTAGCCTTGCCATTATAGAAGGTAGTTTGTTGTTGAGATTTTGTTACTCTAATGGATGGTAGCCTTGTAATTATGGAAGGTAGTTTATTGTTGAGATTTTCTTACTCCAATGGATGGTAGCCTTGTCATTATGGAGAATAGTTCTTTGTTGAGCTTTTGTTACTCCAATGGATGGTAGCCTTGTTATTATGGAACGTAGTTCATTGTTGAGATTTTGTTACTCCAATAGATGGAAGCCTTGTCATTATGCAAGGTAGTTCGCTGTTGATATTTTGTTACTTTAATGGATGGTAGCCTTGTCTTTATGAAAGGTAGTTTGTTTTTGAGATTTTGTTACTCTAATGGATGTTATCCTTGTCATTACTGAAAGTAGTTCGTTGTATAGATTTTGTTGCTCTAATGGATGGTAAACTTGTCATTATGGAAGGTAGTTCGTTGTTGAGATTTTGTTACTCCAATGGATGGTAGACTTGTCATTATAGAAGGTAGTTCATGGTTGAGATTTTGTTACTCCAATGGATGGTAGCCTTGTCATTATAGAAGGTAGTTCGTTGTTGAGATTTTGTTACTCAAATGGATGGTAGCCTTGTCATTATGGAAGGTAGTTCATTGTTGAGATTTTGTTACTCCAATGGATGGTAGACTTGTCATTACAGATGGTAGTTTGTTGTTGAGATTTTGTTACTCCAATGGATGGTAGCCTTGTCATTATGGATGGTAGTTCGTTGTTGAGATTTTGTTACTACATTGGATGGTACCATTTTCATTACCGAAAGTAGTTCATTGTTGAGATTTTGTTACTCTAATGGATAGTAGCCTTGTTATTATGGAAGGTAGTTCATTGTTGAGATTTTGTTTCTCCTATGTGTGGTAGCCTTGTCATTATGGAAGGTTGTTCGTTGTTGAGATTTTGTTACTGCAATGGATGGTAGACTTATCATTATGGAAGGTAGTTCGTTGTTGAGATTTTGTTACTCCAGTGGATGGTAGACTTGTCATTATGAAAGGTAGTTCTTTGTTGAGATTTTGTTACTCCAACGGATGGTAGCCTTGTCATTATAGAAGGTAGTTTGTTGTTGAGATTTTGTTACTCTAATGGATGGTAGCCTTGTCATTATGGAAGGTAGTTTATTGTTGAGATTTTTTTACTCCAATGGATGGTAGCCTTGTAATTATGGAAGGTAGTTTATTGTTGTGATTTTGTTACTCTAATGGATGGTAGCCTTGAAATTATGGAAGGTAGTTTATTGTTGAGATTTTGTTACTCCAATGGATGGTAGCCTTGTCATTATAGAGAATAGTTCGTTGTTGAGCTTTTGTTACTCCAATGGATTTTAGCCTTGTTATTATGGAAGGTAGTTCATTGTTGTGATTTTGTTACTCCAATAGATGGTAGCCTTGTCATTATGCAAGGTTGTTCGTTGTTGAGCTTTTGTTACTCCAATGGATTTTAGCCTTGTCTTTATGAAAGGTAGTTCGTTGTTGAGATTTTGTTATTCTAATGGATGTTATCCTTGTCATTACTGAAAATAGTTCGTTGTATAGATTTTTTTACTCTAATGGATGGTAGCCGTGTCATTATGGAAGGTAGTTCGTTGTTGTCATTTTGTTACTCCAATAGATGGTAGCCTTGTCATTATGGAAGGTAGTTCTTTGTTGAGATTTTGTTTCTCCAATGGATGGTAGCCTTGTCATTATGGAAGGTAGTTCGTTGTTGAGATTTTGTTACTCAAATGGATGTTAGCCTTTTCATTATAGAAGGTAGTTCGTTGTTGAGATTTTGTTACTCCAATGGATGGTAGCCTTGTAATTATGGAAGGTAGTTTATTGTTGTGATTTTCTTACTCCAATGGATGGTAGCCTTGTCATTATGGAGAATAGTTCGTTATTGAGCTTTTGTTAATCCAGTGGATGGTAGCCTTGTTATTATAGAAGGTAGTTCATTGTTGAGATTTTGTTACTCCAATAGATGGCAGCCTTGTCATTACGCAAGGTAGTTCGTTGTTGATATTTTGTTACTCCAATTGATGGAATACTTGTCATTATGGAAAGTAGTTCGTTGTTGTGATTTTGTTACTCCGATGGATGGTAGCCTTGCCATTATAGAAGGTAGTTAGTTGTTGAGATTTTGTTACTCTAATGGATGGTAGCCTTGTAATTATGGAAGGTAGTTTATTGTTGAGATTTTGTTACTCCAATGGATGGTAGCCTTGTCATTATGGAGAATAGTTCTTTGTTGAGCTTTTGTTACTCCAATGGATGGTAGCCTTGATATTATGGAACGTAGTTCATTGTTGAGATTTTGTTACTCCAATAGATGGAAGCCTTGTCATTATGCAAGGTAGTTCGCTGTTGATATTTTGTTACTTTAATGGATGGTAGCCTTGTCTTTATGAAAGGTAGTTCGTTTTTGAGATTTTGTTACTCTAATGGATGTTATCCTTGTCATTACTGAAAGTAGTTCGTTGTATAGATTTTGTTGCTCTAATGGATGGTAAACTTGTCTTTATGGAAGGTAGTTCGTTGTTGAGATTTTGTTACTCCAATGGATGGTAGACTTGTCATTATAGAAGGTAGTTCATGGTTGAGATTTTGTTACTCCAATGGATGGTAGCCTTGTCATTATAGAAGGTAGTTCGTTGTTGAGATTTTGTTACTCAAATGGATGGTAGCCTTGTCATTATGGAAGGTAGTTCATTGTTAAGATTTTGTTACTCCAATGGATGGTAGACTTGTCATTACAGATGGTAGTTCGTTCTTGAGATTTTGTTACTCCAATGGATGGTAGCCTTGTCATTATGGATGGTAGTTCGTTGTTGAGATTTTGTTACTACATTGGATGGTACCATTTTCATTACCGAAAGTAGTTCGTTGTTGAGATTTTGTTACTCTAATGGATAGTAGCCTTGTCATTATGGAAGGTAGTTCATTGTTGAGATTTTGTTTCTCCAATGGATGGTAGCCTTGTCATTATGGAAGGTTGTTCGTTGTTGAGATTTTGTTACTGCAATGGATGGTAGACTTATCATTATGGAAGGTAGTTCGTTGTTGAGATTTTGTTACTCCAGTGGATGGTAGACTTGTCATTATGAAAGATAGTTCTTTGTTGAGATTTTGTTACTCCAACGGATTGTAGCCTTGTCATTATAGAAGGTAGTTTGTTGTTGAGATTTTGTTACTCTAATGGATGGTAGCCTTGTCATTATGGAAGGTAGTTTATTGTTGAGATTTTTTTACTCCAATGGATGGTAGCCTTGTAATTATGGAAGGTAGTTTATTGTTGTGATTTTGTTACTTTAATGGATGGTAGCCTTGAAATTATTGAAGGTATTTTATTGTTGAGATTTTGTTACTCCAATGGATGGTAGCCTTGTCATTATAGAGAATAGTTCGTTGTTGAGCTTTTGTTACTCCAATGGATTTTAGCCTTGTTATTATGGAAGGTAGTTCATTGTTGTGATTTTGTTACTCCAATAGATGGTAGCCTTGTCATTATGCAAGGTTGTTCGTTGTTGATATTTTGTTACTTTAATGGATGGTAGCCTTGTCTTTATGAAAGGTAGTTCGTTGTTGAGATTTTGTTACTCTAATGGATGTTATCCTTGTCATTACTGAAAGTAGTTCGTTGTATAGATTTTTTTACTCTAATGGATGGTAGCCGTGTCATTATGGAAGGTAGTTCGTTGTTGTCATTTTGTTACTCCAATAGATGGTAGCCTTGTCATTATGGAAGGTAGTTCTTTGTTGAGATTTTGTTTCTCCAATGGATGGTAGCCTTGTCATTATGGAAGGTAGTTCGTTGTTGAGATTTTGTTACTCAAATGGATGTTAGCCTTTTCATTATAGAAGGTAGTTCGTTGTTGAGATTTTGTTACTCCAATGGATGGTAGCCTTGTAATTATGGAAGGTAGTTTATTGTTGTGATTTTCTTACTCCAATGGATGGTAGCCTTGTCATTATGGAGAATAGTTCGTTGTTGAGCTTTTGTTAATCCAGTGGATGGTAGCCTTGTTATTATAGAAGGTAGTTCATTGTTGAGATTTTGTTACTCCAATAGATGGCAGCCTTGTCATTACGCAAGGTAGTTCGTTGTTGATATTTTGTTACTCCAATGGATGGAATACTTGTCATTATGGAAAGTAGTTTGTTGTTGTGATTTTGTTACTCCGATGGATGGTAGCCTTGCCATTATAGAAGGTAGTTAGTTGTTGAGATTTTGTTACTCTAATGGATGGTAGCCTTGTAATTATGGAAGGTAGTTTATTGTTGAGATTTTGTTACTCCAATGGATGGTAGCCTTGTCATTATGGAGAATAGTTCTTTGTTGAGCTTTTGTTACTCCAATGGATGGTAGCCTTTTTATTATGGAACGTAGTTCATTGTTGAGATTTTGTTACTCCAATAGATGGAAGCCTTGTCATTATGCAAGGTAGTTCGCTGTTGATATTTTGTTACTTTAATGGATGGTAGCCTTGTCTTTATGAAAGGTAGTTCGTTTTTGAGATTTTATTACTCTAATGGATGTTATCCTTGTCATTACTGAAAGTAGTTCGTTGTATAGATTTTGTTGCTCTAATGGATGGTAAACTTGTCATTATGGAAGATAGTTCGTTGTTGAGATTTTGTTACTCCAATGGATGGTAGACTTGTCATTATAGAAGGTAGTTCATGGTTGAGATTTTGTTACTCCAATGGATGGTAGCCTTGTCATTATAGAAGGTAGTTCGTTGTTGAGATTTTGTTACTCAAATGGATGGTAGCCATGTCATTATGGAAGGTAGTTCATTGTTGAGATTTTGTTACTCCAATGGATGGTAGACTTGTCATTACGGATGGTAGTTCGTTGTTGAGATTTTGTTACTCCAATGGATGGTAGCTTGTCATTATGGATGGTAGTTTGTTGTTGAGATTTTGTTACTACATTGGATGGTACCATTTTCATTACCGAAAGTAGTTCGTTGTTGAGATTTTGTTACTCAAATGGATGGTAGCCTTATCATTATGGAAGGTAGTTCATTGTTGACACTTAATTTCTCCAATGGATGGTAGCCTTGTCATTATGGAAGGTAGTTCGTTGTTGAGATTTTTTTACTGTAATTGATGGTATCCTTGTCATTACGGAAGGTAGTTCGTTGTTGAGATTTTGTTTCTCCAATGGATGGTAACCTTGTCATTATGGAAGGTTGTTCGTTGTTGAGATTTTGTTACTCCAATGGATTGTAGACTTGTCATTATGGAAGGTAGTTCGTTGTTGAGATTTTGTTACTCCAATGGATGGTAGCCTTGTCATTATGGAAGGTTGTTCGTTGTTGAGATTTTGTTACTCCAATGGATGGTAAACTTGTCATTATGGAAGGTAGTTCGTTGTTGAGATTTTGTTACTCCAATGGATGGTAGACTTGTCATTATGGAAGGTACTTCATTGTTGAGATTTTGTTACTCCAATGGATGGTAAACTTGTCATTATGGAAGGTAGTTCATTTTTGAGATTTTGTTACTCCAATGGATGGTAGACTTGTCATTATGGAAGGTAGTTCATTGTTGAGATTTTGTTACTCCAATGGATGGTAAACTTATCATTATGGAAGGTAGTTCGATTTTGAGATTTTTTTACTCCAATGGATGGTAGACTTGTCATTATGGAAGGTAGTTCATTGTTGTCATTTTGTTACTCCAATGGATGGTAGACTTGTCATTATGGAAGGTAGTTCGTTGTTGATATTTTGTTACTCCAATGGATGGTAGACTTGTCATTATGGAAGGTAGTTCGTTGTTGAGATTTTGTTACTCCAATGGATGGTAGACTTGTCATTATGGAAGGTAGTTCATTGTTGAGATTTTGTTACTCCAATGGATGGTAGACTTGTCATTATGGAAGGTAGTTCATTGTTGATATCTTGTTACTCCAATGGATGGTAGCCTTGTCATTATAGAAGGTAGTTCGTTGTTGAGATTTTGTTACTCTAATGGATGGTATCCTTGTAATTATGGAAGTTAGTTTATTGTTGAGATTTTGTTACTCCAATGGATGGAAGCCTTGTCATTATGGAGAATAGTTTGTTGTTGAGCTTTTGTTACTCCAATGGATGGTAGCCTTGTTATTATGGAAGGTAGTTCGTTGTTGATAATTTGTTACTTTAATGAATGGTAGCCTTGACTTTATGAAAGGTAGTTCATTTTTGAGATTTTGTTACTCTAATGGATGTTATCCTTGTCATTAATGTAAGTAGTTCGTTGTATAGATTTTGTTTCTCTAATGGATGGTAGCCTTGTCATTATGGAAGGTAGTTCACTGTTGTCATTTTGTTACTCCCATGGAAAGTAGCCTTGTCATTACGGAAGGTAGTTCATTGTTGAGATTTTGTTACTCCAATCGATGGTAGCATTGTCATTATGGATGGTAGTTCGTTGTTGAGATTTTGTTACTACATTGGATGGTACCATTTTCATTACCGAAAGTAGTTCGTTGTTGAGATTTTGTTACTCTAATGGATAGTAGCCTTGTCATTATGGAAGGTAGTTCATTGTTGAGATTTTGTTTCTCCAATGGATGGTAGCCTTGTCATTATGGAAGGTTGTTCGTTGTTGAGATTTTGTTACTGCAATGGATGGTAGACTTATCATTATGGAAGGTAGTTCGTTGTTGAGATTTTGTTACTCCAGTGGATGGTAGACTTGTCATTATGAAAGGTAGTTCTTTGTTGAGATTTTGTTACTCCAACGGATGGTAGCCTTGTCATTATAGAAGGTAGTTTGTTGTTGAGATTTTGTTACTCTAATGGATGGTAGCCTTGTCATTATGGAAGGTAGTTCATTGTTGTCATTTTGTTACTCCAATGGATGGTAGACTTGTCATTATGGAAGGTAATTCGTTGTTGATATTTTGTTACTCCAATGGATGGTAGACTTGTCATTATGGAAGGTAGTTCGTTGTTGAGATTTTGTTACTCCAATGGATGGTAGACTTGTCATTATGGAAGGTAGTTCATTGTTGAGATTTTGTTACTCCAATGGATGGTAGACTTGTCATTATGGAAGGTAGTTCATTGTTGAAATCTTGTTACTCCAATGGATGGTAGCCTTGTCATTATAGAAGGTAGTTCGTTGTTGAGATTTTGTTACTCTAATGGATGGTATCCTTGTAATTATGGAAGTTAGTTTATTGTTGAGATTTTGTTACTCCAATGGATGGACGCCTTGTCATTATGGAGAATAGTTTGTTGTTGAGCTTTTGTTACTCCAATGGATGGTAGCCTTGTTATTATGGAAGGTAGTTCGTTGTTGATAATTTGTTACTTTAATGAATGGTAGCCTTGACTTTATGAAAGGTAGTTCATTTTTGAGATTTTGTTACTCTAATGGATGTTATCCTTGTCATTAATGTAAGTAGTTCGTTGTATAGATTTTGTTTCTCTAATGGATGGTAGCCTTGTCATTATGGAAGGTAGTTCATTGTTGTCATTTTGTTACTCCAATGGAAAGTAGCCTTGTCATTACGGAAGGTAGTTCATTGTTGAGATTTTGTTACTCCAATCGATGGTAGCCTTGTCATTATGGATGGTAGTTCGTTGTTGAGATTTTGTTACTACATTGGATGGTACCATTTTCATTACCGAAAGTAGTTCGTTGTTGAGATTTTGTTACTCTAATGGATAGTAGCCTTGTCATTATGGAAGGTAGTTCATTGTTGAGATTTTGTTTCTCCAATGGATGGTAGCCTTGTCATTATGGAAGGTTGTTCGTTGTTGAGATTTTGTTACTGCAATGGATGGTAGACTTATCATTATGGAAGGTAGTTCGTTGTTGAGATTTTGTTACTCCAGTGGATGGTAGACTTGTCATTATGAAAGGTAGTTCTTTGTTGAGATTTTGTTACTTAAACGGATGGTAGCCTTGTCATTATAGAAGGTAGTTTGTTGTTGAGATTTTGTTACTCTAATGGATGGTAGCCTTGTCATTATGGAAGGTAGTTTATTGTTGAGATTTTTATACTCCAATGGATGGTAGCCTTGTAATTATGGAAGGTAGTTTATTGTTGTGATTTTGTTACTCTAATGGATGGTAGCCTTGAAATTATGGAAGGTAGTTTATTGTTGAGATTTTGTTACTCCAATGGATGGTAGCCTTGTCATTATAGAGAATAGTTTGTTGTTGAGCTTTTGTTACTCCAATGGATTTTAGCCTTGTTATTATGGAAGGTAGTTCATTGTTGAGATTTTGTTACTCCAATAGATGGTAGCCTTGTCATTATGCAAGGTAGTTCGTTGTTGATATTTTGTTACTTTAATGGATGGTAGCCTTGTCTTTATGAAAGGTAGTTTGTTGTTGAGATTTTGTTACTCTAATGGATGTTATCCTTGTCATTACTGAAAGTAGTTCGTTGTATAGATTTTTTTACTCTAATGGATGGTAGCCTTGTCATTATGGAAGGTAGTTCGTTGTTGTCATTTTGTTACTCCAATAGATGGTAGCCTTGTCATTATGGAAGGTAGTTCGTTGTTGATATTTTGTTACTCTAATGGATGGAATCCTTGTCATTACGGAAGGTAGTTCTTTGTTGAGATTTTGTTTCTCCAATGGATGGTAGCCTTGTCATTATGGAAGGTAGTTCATTGTTGATATTTTGTTATTCAAATGGATGGTAGCCTTGTCATTATGGAAGGTAGTTCGTTGTTTAGATTTTATTTTGCCAATGGATGGTAGACTTGTCATTACGGAAGGTAGTTCGTTGTTGAGATTTTGTTACTCCAATGGATGGTAGCCTTGTCATTATTAATGGTAGTTCGTTGTTGAGATTTTGTTACTACATTGGATGGTACCATTTTCATTATCGAAAGTAGTTCGTTGTTGAGATTTTGTTACTCTAATGGATGGTAGCCTTGTCATTATGGAAGGTAGTTCGATATTGATAATATTTTACTCTAATGGATGGAATCCTTTTCATTATGAAAGTTAGTTCTTTGTTGAGATTTTGTTTCTCCAAAAGATGGTAGCCTTGTCATTATGGAAGGTAGTTCGTTGTTGAGATTTTGTTACTCAAATGGATGTTAGCCTTTTCATTATAGAAGGTAGTTCGTTGTTGAGATTTTGTTACTCCAATGGATGGTAGCCTTGTAATTATGGAAGGTAGTTTATTGTTGTGATTTTGTTACTCCAATGGATGGTAGCCTTGTCATTATGGAGAATAGTTCGTTGTTGAGCTTTTGTTACTCCAGTGGATGGTAGCCTTGTTATTATAGAAGGTAGTTCATTGTTGAGATTTTGTTACTCCAATAGATGGCAGCCTTGTCATTACGCAAGGTAGTTCGTTATTGATATTTTGTTACTCCAATGGATGGAATACTTGTCATTATGGAAAGTAGTTCGTTGTTGTGATTTTGTTACTCCGATGGATGGTAGCCTTGCCATTATAGAAGGTAGTTAGTTGTTGAGATTTTGTTAATCTAATGGATGGTATACTTGTAATTATGGAAGGTAGTTTATTGTTGAGATTTTGTTACTCCAATGGATGGTAGCCTTGTCATTATGGAGAATAGTTCTTTGTTGAGCTTTTGTTACTCCAATGGATGGTAGCCTTGTTATTATGGAACGTAGTTCATTGTTGAGATTTTGTTACTCCAATAGATGGAAGCCTTGTCATTATGCAAGGTAGTTCGCTGTTGATATTTTGTTACTTTAATGGATGGTAGCCTTGTCTTTATGAAAGGTAGTTCGTTTTTGAGATTTTGTTACTCTAATGGATGTTATCCTTGTCATTACTGAAAGTAGTTCGTTGTATAGATTTTATTGCTCTAATGGATGGTAAACGTGTCATTATGGAAGGTAGTTCGTTGTTGAGATTTTGTTACTCCAATGGATGGTAGACTTGTCATTACGGAAGGTAGTTCATGGTTGAGATTTTGTTACTCCAATGGATGGTAGCCTTGTCATTATAGAAGGTAGTTCGTTGTTGAGATTTTGTTACTCAAATGGATGGTAGCCTTGTCATTATGGAAGGTAGTTCATTGTTGAGCTTTTGTTACTCCAATGGATGGTAGACTTGTCATTACGGATGGTAGTTCGTTGTTGAGATTTTGTTACTCCAATGGATGGTAGCCTTGTCATTATGGATGGTAGTTCGTTGTTGAGATTTTGTTACTACATTGGATGGTACCATTTTCATTACCGAAAGTAGTTCGTTGTTGAGATTTTGTTACTCTAATGGATGGTAGCCTTGTCATTATGGAAGGTAGTTCATTGTTGACATTTAATTTCTCCAATGGATGGTAGCCTTGTTATTATGGAAGGTAGTTCGTTGTTGAGATTTTTTTACTGTAATTGATGGTATCCTTGTCATTACGGAAGGTAGTTCGTTGTTGAGATTTTGTTTCTCCAATGGATGGTAACCTTGTCATTATGGAAGGTTGTTCGTTGTTGAGATTTTGTTACTCCAATGGATGGTAGACTTGTCATTATGGAAGGTAGTTCGTTGTTGAGATTTTGTTACTCCAATGGATGGTAGACTTATCATTATGGAAGGTTATTCGTTGTTGAGAATTTGTTACTCCAATGGATGGTAAACTTGTCATTATGGAAGGTAGTTCGTTGTTGAGATTTTGTTACTCCAATGGATGGTAGACTTGTCATTATGGAAGGTAGTTCATTGTTGAGATTTTGTTACTCCAATGGATGGTAAACTTGTCATTATGGAAGGTAGTTCGTTTTTGAGATTTTGTTAGTCCAATGGATGGTAGACTTGTCATTATGGAAGGTAGTTCATTGTTGAGATTTTGTTACTCCAATGGATGGTAAACTTATCATTATGGAAGGTAGTTCGTTTTTGAGATTTTGTTACTCCAATGGATGGTAGACTTGTCATTATGGAAGGTAGTTCATTGTTGTCATTTTGTTACTCCAATGGATGGTAGACTTGTCACTATGAAAGGTAGTTCGTTGTTGATATTTTGTTACTCCAATGGATGGTAGACTTGTCATTATGGAAGGTAGTTCGTTGTTGAGATTTTGTTACTCCAATGGATGGTAGACTTGTCATTATGGAAGGTAGTTCATTGTTGAGATTTTGTTACTCCAATGGATGGTAGACTTGTCATTATGGAAGGTAGTTCATTGTTGATATCTTGTTACTCCAATGGATGGTAGCCTTGTCATTATAGAAGGTAGTTCGTTGTTAAGATTTTGTTACTCTAATGGATGGTATCCTTGTAATTATGGAAGTTAGTTTATTGTTGAGATTTTGTTACTCCAATGGATGGTAGCCTTGTCATTATGGAGAATAGTTCGTTGTTGAGCTTTTGTTACTCCAATGGATGGTAGCCTTGTTATTATGGAAGGTAGTTCGTTGTTGATAATTTGTTACTTTAATGAATGGTAGCCTTGTCTTTATGAAAGGTAGTTCATTTTTGAGATTTTGTTACTCTAATGGATGTTATCCTTGTCATTAATGTAAGTAGTTCGTTGTATAAATTTTGTTTATCTAATGGATGGTAGCCTTGTCATTATGGAAGGTAGTTCATTGTTGTCATTTTGTTACTCCAATGGAAAGTATCCTTGTTATTACGGAAGGTAGTTCCTTGTTGAGATTTTGTTACTCCAATCGATGGTAGCCTTGTCATTATGGATGGTAGTCCGTTGTTGAGATTTTGTTACTACATTGGATGGTACCATTTTCATTACCGAAAGTAGTTCGTTGTTGAGATTTTGTTATTCTAATGGATAGTAGCCTTGTCATTATGGAAGGTAGTTCATTGTTGAGATTTTGTTTCTCCAATGGATGGTAGCCTTGTCATTATGGAAGGTTGTTCGTTGTTGAGATTTTGTTACTGCAATGGATGGTAGACTTATCATTATGGAAGGTAGTTCGTTGTTGAGATTTTGTTACTCCAGTGGATGGTAGACTTGTCATTATGAAAGGTAGTTCTTTGTTGAGATTTTGTTACTTAAACGGATGGTAGCCTTGTCATTATAGAAGGTAGTTTGTTGTTGAGATTTTGTTACTCTAATGGATGGTAGCCTTGTCATTATGGAAGGTAGTTTATTGTTGAGATTTTTATACTCCAATGGATGGTAGCCTTGTAATTATGGAAGGTAGTTTATTGTTGTGATTTTGTTACTCTAATGGATGGTAGCCTTGAAATTATGGAAGGTAGTTTATTGTTGAGATTTTGTTACTCCATTGGATGGTAGCCTTGTCATTATAGAGAATAGTTCGTTGTTGAGCTTTTGTTACTCCAATGGGTTTTAGCCTTGTTATTATGGAAGGTAGTTCATTGTTGAGATTTTGTTACTCCAATAGATGGTAGCCTTGTCATTATGCAAGGTAGTTCGTTGTTGATATTTTGTTACTTTAATGGATGGTAGCCTTGTCTTTATGAAAGGTAGTTCGTTGTTGAGATTTTGTTACTCTAATGGATGTTATCCTTGTCATTACTGAAAGTAGTTCGTTGTATAGATTTTTTTACTCTAATGGATGGTAGCCTTGTCATTATGGAAGGTAGTTCGTTGTTGTCATTTTGTTACTCCAATAGATGGTAGCCTTGTCATTATGGAAGGTAGTTCGTTGTTGATATTTTGTTACTCTAATGGATGGAATCCTTGTCATTACGGAAGGTAGTTCTTTGATGAGATTTTGTTTCTCCAATGGATGGTAGCCTTGTCATTATGGAAGGTAGTTCATTGTTGATATTTTGTTATTCAAATGGATGGTAGCCTTGTCATTATGGAAGGTAGTTCGTTGTTTAGATTTTATTTTGCCAATGGATGGTAGACTTGTCATTACGGAAGGTAGTTCGTTGTTGAGATTTTGTTACTCCAATGGATGGTAGCCTTGTCATTATTAATGGTAGTTCGTTGTTGAGATTTTGTTACTACATTGGATGGTACCATTTTCATTACCGAAAGTAGTTCGTTGTTGAGATTTTGTTACTCTAATGGATGGTAGCCTTGTCATTATGGAAGGTAGTTCGATATTGATAATATTTTACTCTAATGGATGGAATCCTTTTCATTATGGAAGTTAGTTCTTTGTTGAGATTTTGTTTCTCCAAAAGATGGTAGCCTTGTCATTATGGAAGGTAGTTCGTTGTTGAGATTTTGTTACTCAAATGGATGTTAGCCTTTTCATTATAGAAGGTAGTTCGTTGTTGAGATTTTGTTACTCCAATGGATGGTAGCCTTGTAATTATGGAAGGTAGTTTATTGTTTTGATTTTGGTACTCCAATGGATGGTAGCCTTGTCATTATGGAGAATAGTTCGTTGTTGAGCTTTTGTTACTCCAGTGGATGGTAGCCTTGTTATTATAGAAGGTAGTTCATTGTTGAGATTTTGTTACTCCAATAGATGGCAGCCTTGTCATTACGCAAGGTAGTTCGTTATTGATATTTTGTTACTCCAATGGATGGAATACTTGTCATTATGGAAAGTAGTTCGTTGTTGTGATTTTGTTACTCCGATGGATGGTAGCCTTGCCATTATAGAAGGTAGTTAGTTGTTGAGATTTTGTTACTCTAATGGATGGTATCCTTGTAATTATGGAAGGTAGTTTATTGTTGAGATTTTGTTACTCCAATGGGTGGTAGCCTTGTCATTATGGATAATAGTTCTTTGTTGAGCTTTTGTTACTCCAATGGATGGTAGCCTTGTTATTATGGAACGTAGTTCATTGTTGAGATTTTGTTACTCCAATAGATGGAAGCCTTGTCATTATGCAAGGTAGTTCGCTGTTGATATTTTGTTACTTTAATGGATGGTAGCCTTGTCTTTATGAAAGGTAGTTCGTTTTTGAGATTTTGTTACTCTAATGGATGTTATTCTTGTCATTACTGAAAGTAGTTCGTTGTATAGATTTTATTGCTCTAATGGATGGTAAACGTGTCATTATGGAAGGTAGTTCGTTGTTGAGATTTTGTTACTCCAATGGATGGTAGACTTGTCATTATGGAAGGTAGTTCATGGTTGAGATTTTGTTACTCCAATGGATGGTAGCCTTGTCATTATAGAAGGTAGTTCGTTGTTGAGATTTTGTTACTCAAATGGATGGTAGCCTTGTCATTATGGAAGGTAGTTCATTGTTGAGCTTTTGTTACTCCAATGGATGGTAGACTTGTCATTACGGATGGTAGTTCGTTGTTGAGATTTTGTTACTCCAATGGATGGTAGCCTTGTCATTATGGATGGTAGTTCGTTGTTGAGATTTTGTTACTACATTGGATGGTACCATTTTCATTACCGAAAGTAGTTCGTTGTTGAGATTTTGTTACTCTAATGGATGGTAGCCTTGTCATTATGGAAGGTAGTTCATTGTTGACATTTAATTTCTCCAATGGATGGTAGCCTTGTTATTATGGAAGGTAGTTCGTTGTTGAGATTTTTTTACTGTAATTGATGGTATCCTTGTCATTACGGAAGGTAGTTCGTTGTTGAGATTTTGTTTCTCCAATGGATGGTAACCTTGTCATTATGGAAGGTTGTTCGTTGTTGAGATTTTGTTACTCCAATGGATGGTAGACTTGTCATTATGGAAGGTAGTTCGTTGTTGAGATTTTGTTACTCCAATGGATGGTAGACTTATCATTATGGAAGGTTGTTCGTTGTTGAGATTTTGTGACTCCAATGTATGGTAAACTTGTCATTATGGAAGGTAGTTCGTTGTTGAGATTTTGTTACTCCAATGGATGGTAAAATTGTCATTATGGAAGGTAGTTCGTTTTTATGATTTTGTTAGTCCAATGGATGGTAGACTTGTCATTATGGAAGGTAGTTCATTGTTGAGATTTTGTTACTCCAATGGATGGTAAACTTATCATTATGGAATGTAGTTCGTTTTTGAGATTTTGTTACTCCAATGGATGGTAGACTTGTCATTATGGAAGGTAGTTCATTGTTGTCATTTTGTTACTCCAATGGATGGTAGACTTGTCATTATGGAAGGTAGTTCGTTGTTGATATTTTGTTACTCCAATGGATGGTAAACTTGTCATTATCGAAGGTAGTTCGTTGTTGAGATTTTGTTACTCCAATGGATGGTAGACTTGTCATTATGGAAGGTAGTTCATTGTTGAGATTTTGTTACTCCAATGGATGGTAGACTTGTCATTATGGAAGGTAGTTCATTGTTGATATCTTGTTACTCCAATGGATGGTAGCCTTGTCATTATAGAAGGTAGTTTGTTGTTGAGATTTTGTTACTCTAATGGATGGTATCCTTGTAATTATGGAAGTTAGTTTATTGTTGAGATTTTGTTACTCCAATGGATGGTAGCCTTGTCATTATGGAGAATAGTTCGTTGTTGAGCTTTTGTTACTCCAATGGATGGTAGCCTTGTTATTATGGAAGGTAGTTCGTTGTTGATAATTTGTTACTTTAATGAATGGTAGCCTTGTCTTTATGAAAGGTAGTTCATTTTTGAGATTTTGTTACTCTAATGGATGTTATCCTTGTCATTAATGTAAGTAGTTCGTTGTATAAATTTTGTTTCTCTAATGGATGGTAGCCTTGTCATTATGGAAGGTAGTTCATTGTTGTCATTTTTTTACTCCAATGGAAAGTAGCCTTGTTATTACGGAAGGTAGTTCGTTGTTGAGATTTTGTTACTCCAATTGATGGTAGCCTTGTCATTATGAATGGTAGTTCGTTGTTGAGATTTTGTTACTACATTGGATGGTACCATTTTCATTACCGAAAGTAGTTCGTTGTTGAGATTTTGTTACTCTAATGGATAGTAGCCTTGTCATTATGGAAGGTAGTTCATTGTTGAGATTTTGTTTCTCCAATGGATGGTAGCCTTGTCATTATGGAAGGTTGTTCGTTGTTGAGATTTTGTTACTGCAATGGATGGTAGACTTATCATTATGGAAGGTAGTTCGTTGTTGAGATTTTGTTACTCCAGTGGATGGTAGACTTGTCATTATGAAAGGTAGTTCTTTGTTGAGATTTTGTTACTCCCACGGATGGTAGCCTTTTCATTATAGAAGGTAGTTTGTTGTTGAGATTTTGTTACTCTAATGGATGGTAGCCTTGTCATTATAGAAGGTAGTTTATTGTTGAGATTTTTTTACTCCAATGGATGGTAGCCTTGTCATTATGGAGAATAGTTCTTTGTTGAGCTTTTGTTACTCCAATGGATGGTAGCTTTGTTATTATGGAACGTAGTTCATTGTTGAGATTTTGTTACTCCAATAGATGGTAGCCTTGTCATTACGCAAGGTAGTTTGTTGTTGATATTTTGTTACTTTAATGGATGGTAGCCTTGTCTTTATGAAAGGTAGTTCATTTTTGAGATTTTGTTACTCTAATGGATGTTATCCTTGTCATTACTGAAAGTAGTTCGTTGTATAGATTTTGTTGCTCTAATGGATGGTAGCCTTGTCATTATGGAAGGTAGTTCATTGTTGTCTTTTTGTTACTCCAATGGATGGTAGCCTTGTCATTACGGAATGTAGTTCTTTGTTGAGATTTTGTTTCTCCAATGGATGGTAGCCTTGTCATTATGGAAGGTAGTTCATTGTTGAGATTTTCTTACTCAAATGGATGGTAGCCTTGATATTATGGAAAGTAGTTCATTGTTGAGATTTTGTTACTCCAATGGATGGTAGACTTGTCATTACGAAAGGTAGTTCGTTGTATAGATTTTGTTACTCCAATGGATGGTAGCCATGTCATTATGGATGGTAGTTCGTTGTTGAGATTTTGTTACTACATTGGATGGTACCTTTTTCATTACCGAAAGTAGTTCGTTGTTGAGATTTTGTTACTCTAATGGATGGTAGCCTTGTCATTATGGAATGTAGTTCATTGTTGACATTTTGTTACTCCAATGGATGGTAGCCTTGTCATTATGGAAGGTAGTTCGTTGTTGAGATTTTTTTACTCTAATTGATGGTATCCTTGTCATTACGGAAGGTAGTTCGTTGTTGAGATTTTGTTCTCCAATGGATGGTAGCCTTGTCATTATGGAAGGTTGTTCGTTGTTGAGATTTTTTTACTCCAATGGATGGTAGACTTGTCATTATGGAAGGTAGTTCTTTGTTGAGATTTTGTTACTCCAATGGATGGTAGACTTGTCATTATGGAAGGTTGTTCGTTGTTGATATTTTGTTACTCCAATGTATGGTAAACTTGTTATTATGGAAGGTAGTTCGTTGTTGAGATTTTGTTACTCCAATGGATGGTAGACTTGTCATTTTGGAAGGTAGTTCATTGTTGAGATTATGTTACTCCAATGGATGGTAGCCTTGTCATTATAGAAGGTAGTTCGTTGTTGAGATTTTGTTACTCTAATGGATGGTATACTTGTGATTATAGAGAATAGTTCATTGTTGAGCTTTTGTTACTCCAATGGATTTTAGCCTTGTTATTATAGAAGGTAGTTCATTGTTGAGATTTTGTTACTCCAATAGATGGCAGCCTTGTCATTATGCAAGGTAGTTCGTTGTTGATATTTTGTTACTCCAATGGATGGTAGACTTGTCATTATGGAAAGTAGTTCGTTGTTGTGATTTTGTTACTCCAATGGATGGTAGCCTTGCCATTATAGAAGGTAGTTAGTTGTTGAGATTTTGTTACTCTAATGGATGGTAGCCTTGTAATTATGGAAGGTAGTTTATTGTTGAAATTTTTTTACTCCAATGGATGGTAGCCTTGTCATTATGGAGAATAGTTCTTTGTTGAGCTTTTGTTACTCCAATGGATGGTAGCTTTGTTATTATGGAACGTAGTTCATTGTTGAGATTTTGTTACTCCAATAGATGGTAGCCTTGTCATTACGCAAGGTAGTTCGTTGTTGATATTTTGTTACTTTAATGGATGGTAGCCTTGTCTTTATGAAAGGTAGTTCGTTGTTGAGATTTTGTTACTAGAATGGATGGTAGCCTTGTCATTATGGATGGTAGTTCGTTGTTGAGATTTTGTTACTACATTGGATGGTACCATTTTCATTACCGAAAGTAGTTCGTTGTTGAGATTTTGTTACTCTAATGGATGGTAGCCTTGTCATTATGGAAGGTAGTTCATTGTTGACATTTAATTTCTCCAATGGATGGTAGCCTTGTCATTATGGAAGGTAGTTCGATGTTGAGATTTTTTTACTGTAATTGATGGTATCCATGTCATTACGGAAGGTAGTTCGTTGTTGAGATTTTGTTTCTCCAATGGATGGTAACCTTGTCATTATGGAAGGTTGTTCGTTGTTGAGATTTTGTTACTCCAATGGATGGAAGACATGTCATTATGGAAGGTAGTTCGTTGTTGAGATTTTGTTACTCCAATGGATGGTGGACTTGTCATTATGGAAGGTTGTTCGTTGTTGAGATTTTGTTACTCCAATGGATGGTAAACTTGTCATTATGGAAGGTAGTTCGTTGTTGAGATTTTGTTACTCAAATGGATGGTAGACTTGTCATTATGGAAGGTAGTTCATTGTTGAGATTTTGTTACTCCAATGGATGGTAGCCTTGTCATTATATAAGGTAGTTCGTTTGTGAGATTTTGTTACTCCAATGGATGGTAGCCTTGTAATTATGGAAGGTAGTTTATTGTTGAGATTTTGTTACTCCAATGGATGGTAGCCTTGTCATTATAGAGAATAGTTCGTTTTTGAGATTTTGTTACTCCAATGGATGGTAGACTTGTCATTATGGAAGGTAGTTCATTGTTATCATTTTGTTACTCCGATGGATGGTAGACTTGTCATTATGGAAGGTAGTTCGTTGTTGATATTTTGTTACTCCAATGGATGGTAGACTTGTCATTATGGAAGGTAGTTCATTGTTTAGATTTTGTTACTCCAATGGATGGTAGACTTGTCATTATGGAAGGTAGTTCATTGTTGAGATTTTGTTACTCCAATGGATGGTAGACTTGTCATTATGTAAGGTAGTTCGTTGTTGATATCTTGTTACTCCAATGGATGGTAGCCTTGTCATTATAGAAGGTAGTTCGTTGTTGAGATTTTGTTACTCTAATGGATGGTATCCTTGTAATTATGGAAGTTAGTTTATTGTTGAGATTTTGTTACTCCAATGGATGGTAGCCTTGTCATTATGGAGAATAGTTCGTTGTTGAGCTTTTGTTACTCCAATGGATGGTAGCCTTGTTATTATGGAAGGTAGTTCGTTGTTGATAATTTGTTACTTTAATGAATGGTAGCCTTGTCTTTATGAAAGGTAGTTCATTTTTGAGATTTTGTTACTCTAATGGATGTTATCCTTGTCATTAATGTAAGTAGTTCGTTGTATAGATTTTGTTTCTCTAATGGATGGTAGCCTTGTCATTATGGAAGGTAGTTCATTGTTGTCATTTTGTTACTCCAATGGAAAGTAGCCTTGTCATTACGGAAGGTAGTTCGTTGTTGAGATTTTGTTACTCCAATCGATGGTAGCCTTGTCATTATGGATGGTAGTTCGTTGTTGAGATTTTGTTACTACATTTGATGGTACCATTTTCATTACCGAAAGTAGTTCGTTGTTGAGATTTTGTTACTCTAATGGATAGTAGCCTTGTCATTATGGAAGGTAGTTCATTGTTGAGATTTTGTTTCTCCAATGGATGGTAGCCTTGTCATTATGGAAGGTTGTTCGTTGTTGAGATTTTGTTACTGCAATGGATGGTAGACTTATCATTATGGAAGGTAGTTCGTTGTTGAGATTTTGTTACTCCAGTGGATGGTAGACTTGTCATTATGAAAGGTAGTTCTTTGTTGAGATTTTGTTACTCCCACGGATGGTAGCCTTTTCATTATAGAAGGTAGTTTGTTGTTGAGATTTTGTTACTCTAATGGATGGTAGCCTTGTCATTATGGAAGGTAGTTTATTGTTGAGATTTATTTACTCCAATGGATGGTAGCCTTGTCATTATGGAGAATAGTTCTTTGTTGAGCTTTTGTTAATCCAATGGATGGTAGCTTTGTTATTATGGAACGTAGTTCATTGTTGAGATTTTGTTACTCCAATAGATGGTAGCCTTGTCATTACGCAAGGTAGTTCGTTGTTGATATTTTGTTACTTTAATGGATGGTAGCCTTGTCTTTATGAAAGGTAGTTCATTTTTGAGATTTTGTTACTCTAATGGATGTTATCCTTGTCATTACTGAAAGTAGTTCGTTGTATAGATTTTGTTGCTCTAATGGATGGTAGCCTTGTCATTATGGAAGGTAGTTCATTGTTGTCTTTTTGTTACTCCAATGGATGGTAGCCTTGTCATTACGGAATGTAGTTCTTTGTTGAGATTTTGTTTCTCCATTGGATGGTAGCCTTGTCATTATGGAAGGTAGTTCGTTGTTGAGATTTTGTGACTCAAATGGATGGTAGCCTTGATATTATGGAAGGTAGTTCATTGTTGAGATTTTGTTACTCCAATGGATGGTAGACTTGTCATTACGAAAGGTAGTTCGTTGTATAGATTTTGTTACTCCAATGGATGGTAGCCATGTCATTATGGATGGTAGTTCGTTGTTGAGATTTTGTTACTACATTGGATGGTACCATTTTCATTACCGAAAGTAGTTCGTTGTTGAGATTTTGTTACTCTAATGGATGGTAGCCTTGTCATTATGGAATGTAGTTCATTGTTGACATTTTGTTACTCCAATGGATGGTAGCCTTGTCATTATGGAAGGTAGTTCGTTGTTGAGATTTTTTTACTCTAATTGATGGTATCCTTGTCATTACGGAAGGTAGTTCGTTGTTGAGATTTTGTTCTCCAATGGATGGTAGCCTTGTCATTATGGAAGGTTGTTCGTTGTTGAGATTTTTTTACTCCAATGGATGGTAGACTTGTCATTATGGAAGGTAGTTCTTTGTTGAGATTTGGTTACTCCAATGGATGGTAGACTTGTCATTATGGAAGGTTGTTCGTTGTTGATATTTTGTTACTCCAATGGATGGTAAACTTGTCATTATGGAAGGTAGTTCGTTGTTGAGATTTTGTTACTCCAATGGATGGTAGACTTGTCATTTTGGAAGGTAGTTCATTGTTGAGATTTTGTTACTCCAATGGATGGTAGCCTTGTCATTATAGAAGGTAGTTCGTTGTTGAGATTTTGTTACTCTAATGGATGGTAGCCTTGAAATTATGGAAGGTAGTTTATTGTTGAGATTTTGTTACTCCAATGGATGGTATACTTGTGATTATAGAGAATAGTTCGTTGTTGAGCTTTTGTTACTCCAATGGATTTTAGCCTTGTTATTATAGAAGGTAGTTCATTGTTGAGATTTTGTTACTCCAATTGATGGCAGCCTTGTCATTATGCAAGGTAGTTCGTTGTTGATATTTTGTTACTCCAATGGATGGTAGACTTGTCATTATGGAAAGTAGTTCGTTGTTGTGATTTTGTTACTCCAATGGATGGTAGCCTTGCCATTATAGAAGGTAGTTAGTTGTTGAGATTTTGTTACTCTAATGGATGGTAGCCTTGTAATTATGGAAGGTAGTTTATTGTTGAGATTTTTTTACTCCAATGGATGGTAGCCTTGTCATTATGGAGAGTAGTTCTTTGTTGAGCTTTTGTTACTCCAATGGATGGTGGCTTTGTTATTATGGAACGTAGTTCATTGTTGAGATTTTGTTACTCCAATAGATGGTAGCCTTGTCATAACGCAAGGTAGTTCGTTGTTGATATTTTGTTACTTTAATGGATGGTAGCCTTGTCTTTATGAAAGGTAGTTCGTTGTTGAGATTTTGTTACTACAATGGATGGTAGCCTTGTCATTATGGATGGTAGTTTGTTGTTGAGATTTTGTTACTACATTGGATGGTACCATTTTCATTACCGAAAGTAGTTCGTTGTTGAGATTTTGTTACTCTAATGGATGGTAGCCTTGTCATTATGGAAGGTAGTTCATTGTTGACATTTAATTTCTCCAATGGATGGTAGCCTTGTCATTATGGAAGGTAGTTCGATGTTGAGATTTTTTTACTGTAATTGATGGTATCCTTGTCATTACGGAAGGTAGTTCGTTGTTGAGATTTTGTTTCTCCAATGGATGGTAACCTTGTCATTATGGAAGGTTGTTCGTTGTTGAGATTTTGTTACTCCAATGGATGGAAGACTTGTCATTATGGAATGTAGTTTGTTGTTGATATTTTGTTACTCCAATGGATGGTAGACTTGTCATTATGGAAGGTTGTTCGTTTTTGAGATTTTGTTACTCCAATGGATGGTAAACTTGTCATTATGGAAGGTAGTTCGTTGTTGAGATTTTGTTACTCCAATGGATGGTAGACTTGTCATTATGGAAGGTAGTTCATTGTTGAGATTTTGTTACTCCAATGGATGGTAGCCTTGTCATTATAGAAGGTAGTTCGTTTGTGAGATTTTGTTACTCTAATGGATGGTAGCCTTGTAATTATGGAAGGTAGTTTATTGTTGAGATTTTGTTACTCCAATGGATGGTAGCCTTGTCATTATAGAGAATAGTTCGTTGTTAAGCTTTTGTTACTCCAATGGATTTTAGCCTTGTTATTATGGAAGGTAGTTCATTGTTGAGATTTTGTTACTTCGATAGATGTTAGCCTTGTCATTATGCAAGGTAGTTCATTGTTGATATTTTGTTACTGTAATGGATGGTAGCCTTGTCTTTATGAAAGGTAGTTCGTTGTTGAGATTTTGTTACTCTAATTGATGTTATCCTTGACATTACTGAAAATAGTTCATTGTATAGATTTTGTTACTCTAATGGATGGTAGCCTTGTCATTATGGAAGGTAGTTCGTTGTTGTCATTTTGTTACTCCAATGGATTGTAGCCTTGTCATTATGGAAGGTAGTTCATTGTTGATATTTTGTTACTCTAATGGATGGAATCCTCGTCATTACGGATGGTAGTTCTTTGTTGAGATTTTGTTTCTCCAATGGATGGTAGCCTTGTCATTATGGAAGGTAGTTCTTTGTTGATATTTTGTTACTCAAATGGATGGTAGCCTTGTCATTATGGAAGGTAGTTCGTTGTTGAGATTTTGTTTCGCCAATGGATGGTAGACTTGTCATTACGGAAGGTAGTTTGTTGTTGAGATTTTGTTACTCCAATGGATGGTAGCCTTTTCATGATTAATCGTAGTTCGTTGTTGAGATTTTGTTACTACATTGGATGGTACCATTTTCATTATCGAAAGTAGTTTGTTGTTGAGATTTTTTTACTCTAATGGATGGTAGCCTTGTCATTATGGAAGGTAGTTCGATATTGATAATATTTTATTCTAATGGATGGAATCCTTTTCATTATGGAAGGTAGTTCTTTGTTGAGATTTTGTTTCTCCAATGGATGGTAGCCTTGTCATTAGGGAAGGTAGTACATTGTTGAGATTTTGTTACTCCAATGGATGGTAGCCTTGCCATTATAGAAGGTAGTTAGTTGTTGAGATTTAGTTACTCTAATGGATGGTAGCCTTGTAATTATGGAAGGTAATTTATTGTTGAGATTTTGTTACTCCAATGGATGGTAGCCTTTTCATTATGGAGAATAGTTCTTTGTTGAGCTTTTGTTACTCCAATGGATGGTAGCCTTGTTATTATGGAACGTAGTTCATTGTTGAGATTTTGTTACTCCAATAGATGGTAGCCTTGTCATTGTGCAAGGTAGTTCGTTGTTGATATTTTGTTACTTTAATGGATGGTAGCCTTGTCTTTATGAAAGGTAGTTCGTTTTTGAGATTTTGTTTTATTTAATGGATGTTATCCTTGTCATTACTGAAAGTAGTTCGTTGTATAGATTTTGTTGCTCTAATGGATGGTAATCTTTTCATTATAGAAGGTAGTTCGTTGTTGAGATTTTGTTACTCCAATGGATGGTAGACTTGTCATTATGGAAGGTAGTTCATTGTTGAGATTTTGTTACTCCAATGGATGGTAGCCTTGTCATTATAGAAGGTAGTTCGTTGTTGAGATTTTGTTACTCTAATGGATGGTAGCCTTGTAATTATGGAAGGTAGTTTATTGTTGAGATTTTGTTACTCCAATGGATGGTAGCCTTGTCATTATAGAGAATAGTTCGTTGTTGAGCTTTTGTTACTCCAATGGATTTTAGCCTTGTTATTATGGAAGGTAGTTCATTGTTGAGATTTTGTTACTCCAATATATGGTAGCCTTGTCATTATCCAAGGTAGTTCGTTGTTGATATTTTGTTACTTTAATGGATGGTAGCCTTGTCTTTATGAAAGGTAGTTCGTTGTTGAGATTTTGTTACTCTAATGGATGTTATCCTTGTCATTACTGAAAGTAGTTCGTTGTATAGATTTTTTTACTCTAATGGATGGTAGCCTTGTCATTATGGAAGGTAGTTCGTTGTTGTAATTTTGTTACTCCAGTGGATGGTAGCCTTGTCATTATGGAAGGTAGTTCGTTGTTGATATTTTGTTACTCCAATGGATGGAATCCTTGTCATTACGGAAGGTAGTTCTTTGTTGAGATTTTGTTTCTCCAATGGATGGTAGCCTTGTCATTACGGAAGGTAGTTCTTTGTTGAGATTTTGTTTCTCCAATGGATGGTAGCCTTGTCATTACGGAAGGTAGTTCGTTGTTGAGATTTTGTTACTCTAATGGATGGTAGCCTTGTCATTATGGAAGGTAGTTCATTGTTGACATTTTGTTACTCCAATGGATGTTAGCCTTGTCATTATCGAAGGTAGTTCGTTGTTGATATTTTTTTACTCTAATTGATGGTATCCTTGTCATTACGGAAGGTAGTTCGTTGTTGAGATTTTGTTTCTCCAATGGATGGTAGCCTTATCATTATGGAAGGTTGTTCGTTGTTGAGATTTTGTTACTCCAATGGATGGTAGACTTGTCATTATGGAAGGTAGTTCGTTGTTGAGATTTTGTTACTCCAATGGATGGTAGACTTGTCATTATGGAAGGTAGTTCATTGTTGAGATTTTGTTACTCCAATGGATGGTAGCCTTATCATTATAGAAGGTATTTCGTTGTTGAGATTTTGTTACTCTAATGGATGGTAGCCTTGTAATTATGGAAGGTAGTTTATTGTTGAGATTTTGTTACTCCAATGGATGGTAGCTTTGTCATTATAGAGAATAGTTCGTTGTTGAGCTTTTGTTACTCCAATGGATTTTAGCCTTGTTATTATGGAAGGTCGTTCATTGTTGAGATTTTGTTACTCCAATAGATGGAGGCCTTGTCATTATGCAAGGTAGTTCGTTGTTGAAATTTTGTTACTTTAATGGATGGTAGCCTTGTCTTTATGAAAGGTAGTTCGTTGTTGATATTTTGTTACTCTAATGGATGTTATCCTTGTCATTACTGAAAGTAGTTCGTTGTATAGATTTTGTTACTCTAATGGATGGTAGCCTTGTCATTATGGAAGGTAGTTCGTTGTTGTCATTTTGTTACTCCAATGGATGGTAGCCTTGTCATTATGGAAGGTGGTTCGTTGTTGATATTTTGTTACTCTAATGGATGGAATCCTTGTCATTACGAAAGGTAGTTCTTTGTTGAGATTTTGTTTCTCCAATGGATGGTAGCCTTGTCATTACGGAAGGTAGTTCTTTGTTGAGATTTTGTTTCTCCAATGGATGGTAGCCTTGTCATTATGGAAGGTAGTTCGTTGTTGAGATTTTGTTACTCTAATGGATGGTAGCCTTGTCATTATGGAAGGTAGTTCATGGTTAACATTTTGTTACTCCAATGGATGGTAGCCTTGTCATTATGGAAGGTAGTTCGTTGTTGAGATTTTTTTACTCTAATTGATGTATCCTTGTCATTACGGAAGGTAGTTTGTTGTTGAGATTTTGTTTCTCCAATGGATGGTAGCCTTGTCATTATGGAAGGTTGTTCGTTGTTGAGATTTTGTTACTCCAATGGATGGTAGACTTGTCATTATGGAAGGTAGTTCGTTGTTGAGATTTTGTTACTCCAATGGATGGTAGAATTGTCATTATGGAAGGTTGTTCATTGTTGAGATTTTGTTACTCCAATGGATGGTAGCCTTGTCATTATAGAAGGTAGTTCGTTGTTGAGATTTTGTTACTCTAATGGATGGTAGCCTTGTAATTATGGAAGGTAGTTTATTGTGGAGATTTTGTTACTCCAATGGATGGTAGCTTTGTCATTATAGAGAAAAGTTCGTTGTTGAGATTTTGTTACTCCAATGGATGGTATACTTGTGATTATAGAGAATAGTTCGTTGTTGAGCTTTTGTTACTCCAATGGATTTTAGCCTTGTTCTTATAGAAGGTATTTCATTGTTGAGATTTTGTTACTCCAATAGATGGCAGCCTGGTCATTATGCAAGGTAGTTCGTTGTTGATATTTTGTTACTCCAATGGATGGTAGACTTGTCATTATGGAAGGTAGTTCGTTGTTGAGATTTTGTTACTCCAATGGATGGTAGAATGGTCATTATGGAAGGTTGTTCATTGTTGAGATTTTGTTACTCCAATGGATGGTAAACTTCTCATTATGGAAGGTAGTTCGTTGTTGACATTTTGTTACTCCAATGGATGGTAGACTTGTCATTATGGAAGGTAGTTCATTGTTGAGATTTTGTTACTCCAATGGATGGTAGCCTTGTCATTATAGAAGGTAGTTCGTTGTTGAGATTTTGTTACTCTAATGGATGGTAGCCTTGAAATTATGGAAGGGAGTTTATTGTTGAGATTTTGTTACTCCAATGGATGGTATACTTGTGATTATAGAGAATAGTTCGTTGTTGAGCTTTTGTTACTCCAATGGATTTTAGCCTTGTTATTATAGAAGGTAGTTCATTGTTGAGATTTTGTTACTCCAATAGATGGCAGCCTTGTCATTATGCAAGGTAGTTCGTTGTTGATATTTTGTTACTCCAATGGATGGTAGACTTGTCATTATGGAAAGTAGTTCGTTGTTGTGATTTTGTTACTCCAATGGATGGTAGCCTTGCCATTATAGAAGGTAGTTAGTTGTTGAGATTTTGTTACTCTAATGGATGGTAGCCTTGTAATTATGGAAGGTAGTTTATTGTTGAGATTTTTTTACTCCAATGGATGGTAGGCTTGTCATTATGGAGAGTAGTTCTTTGTTGAGCTTTTGTTACTCCAATGGATGGTGGCTTTGTTATTATGGAACGTAGTTCATTGTTGAGATTTTGTTACTCCAATAGATGGTAGCCTTGTCATTACGCAAGGTAGTTCGTTGTTGATATTTTGTTACTTTAATGGATGGTAGCCTTGTCTTTATGAAAGGTAGTTCGTTGTTGAGATTTTGTTACTACAATGGATGGTAGCCTTGTCATTATGGATGGTAGTTCGTTGTTGAGATTTTGTTACTACATTGGATGGTACCATTTTCATTACCGAAAGTAGTTCGTTGTTGAGATTTTGTTACTCTAATGGATGGTAGCCTTGTCATTATGGAAGGTAGTTCATTGTTGACATTTAATTTCTCCAATGGATGGTAGCCTTGTCATTATGGAAGGTAGTTCGATGTTGAGATTTTTTTACTGTAATTGATGGTATCCTTGTCATTACGGAAGGTAGTTCGTTGTTGAGATTTTGTTTCTCCAATGGATGGTAACCTTGTCATTATGGAAGGTTGTTCGTTGTTGAGATTTTGTTACTCCAATGGATGGAAGACTTGTCATTATGGAATGTAGTTTGTTGTTGATATTTTGTTACTCCAATGGATGGTAGACTTGTCATTATGGAAGGTTGTTCGTTGTTGAGATTTTGTTACTCCAATGGATGGTAAACTTGTCATTATGGAAGGTAGTTCGTTGTTGAGATTTTGTTACTCCAATGGATGGTAGACTTGTCATTATGGAAGGTAGTTCATTGTTGAGATTTTGTTACTCCAATGGATGGTAGCCTTGTCATTATAGAAGGTAGTTCGTTTGTGAGATTTTGTTACTCTAATGGATGGTAGCCTTGTAATTATGGAAGGTAGTTTATTGTTGAGATTTTGTTACTCCAATGGATGGTAGCCTTGTCATTATAGAGAATAGTTCGTTGTTGAGCTTTTGGTACTCCAATGGATTTTAGCCTTGTTATTATGGAAGGTAGTTCATTGTTGAGATTTTGTTACTTCGATAGATGGTAGCCTTGTCATTATGCAAGGTAGTTCATTGTTGATATTTTGTTACTGTAATGGATGGTAGCCTTGTCTTTATGAAAGGTAGTTCGTTGTTGAGTTTTGTTACTCTAATTGATGTTATCCTTGTCATTACTGAAAATAGTTCATTGTATAGATTTTGTTACTCTAATGGATGGTAGCCTTGTCATTATGGAAGGTAGTTCGTTGTTGTCATTTTGTTACTCCAATGGATTGTAGCCTTGTCATTATGGAAGGTAGTTCATTGTTGATATTTTGTTACTCTAATGGATGGAATCCTCGTCATTACGGATGGTAGTTCTTTGTTGAGATTTTGTTTCTCCAATGGATGGTAGCCTTGTCATTATGGAAGGTAGTTCTTTGTTGATATTTTGTTACTGAAATGGATGGTAGCCTTGTCATTATGGAAGGTAGTTCGTTGTTGAGTTTTTGTTTCGCCAATGGATGGTAGACTTGTCATTACGGAAGGTAGTTTGTTGTTGAGATTTTGTTACTACATTGGATGGTACCATTTTCATTATCGAAAGTAGTTCGTTGTTGAGATTTTTTTACTCTAATGGATGGTAGCCTTGTCATTATGGAAGGTAGTTCGATATTGATAATATTTTACTCTAATGGATGGAATCCTTTTCATTATGGAAGGTAGTTCTTTGTTGAGATTTTGTTTCTCCAATGGATGGTAGCCTTGTCATTAGGGAAGGTAGTACATTGTTGCGATTTTGTTACTCCAATGGATGGTAGCCTTGCCATTATAGAAGGTAGTTAGTTGTTGAGATTTAGTTACTCTAATGGATGGTAGCCTTGTAATTATGGAAGGTAGTTTATTGTTGAGATTTTGTTACTCCAATGGATGGTAGCCTTTTCATTATGGAGAATAGTTCTTTGTTGAGCTTTTGTTACTCCAATGGATGGTAGCCTTGTTATTATGGAACGTAGTTCATTGTTGAGATTTTGTTACTCCAATAGATGGTAGCCTTGTCATTGTGCAAGGTAGTTCGTTGTTGATATTTTGTTACTTTAATGGATGGTAGCCTTGTCTTTATGAAAGGTAGTTCGTTTTTGAGATTTTGTTACATTAATGGATGTTATCCTTGTCATTACTGAAAGTAGTTCGTTGTATAGATTTTGTTGCTCTAATGGATGGTAAACTTGTCATTATAGAAGGTAGTTCGTTGTTGAGATTTTGTTACTCCAATGGATGGTAGACTTGTCATTATGGAAGGTAGTTCATTGTTGAGATTTTGTTACTCCAATGGATGGTAGCCTTGTCATTATCCAAGGTAGTTCGTTGTTGATATTTTGTTACTTTAATGGATGGTAGCCTTGTCTTTATGAAAGGTAGTTCGTTGTTGAGATTTTGTTACTCTAATGGATGTTATCCTTGTCATTATGGAAGGTAGTTCGTTGTTGTAATTTTGTTACTCCAGTGGATGGTAGCCTTGTCATTATGGAAGGTAGTTCGTTGTTGATATTTTGTTACTCCAATGGATGGAATCCTTGTCATTACGGAAGGTAGTTCTTTGTTGAGATTTTGTTTCTCCAATGGATGGTAGCCTT
This sequence comes from Vicia faba, assembly GCA_948472305.1. Classification (NCBI taxonomy): domain Eukaryota; kingdom Viridiplantae; phylum Streptophyta; class Magnoliopsida; order Fabales; family Fabaceae; genus Vicia; species Vicia faba. The sequence goes on from OX451739.1 coordinate 563,544,900, forward strand.
GTCATTACGGAAGGTAGTTCTTTGTTGAGATTTTGTTTCTCCAATGGATGGTAGCCTTGTCATTACGGAAGGTAGTTCGTTGTTGAGATTTTGTTACTCTAATGGATGGTAGCCTTGTCATTATGGAAGGTAGTTCATTGTTGACATTTTGTTACTCCAATGGATGTTAGCCTTGTCATTATCGAAGGTAGTTCGTTGTTGATATTTTTTTACTCTAATTGATGGTATCCTTGTCATTACGGAAGGTAGTTCGTTGTTGAGATTTTGTTTCTCCAATGGATGGTAGCCTTATCATTATGGAAGGTTGTTCGTTGTTGAGATTTTGTTACTCCAATGGATGGTAGACTTGTCATTATGGAAGGTAGTTCGTTGTTGAGATTTTGTTACTCCAATGGATGGTAGACTTGTCATTATGGAAGGTAGTTCATTGTTGAGATTTTGTTACTCCAAGGGATGGTAGCCTTATCATTATATAAGGTATTTCGTTGTTGAGATTTTGTTACTCTAATGGATGGTAGCCTTGTAATTATGGAAGGTAGTTTATTGTTGAGATTTTGTTACTCCAATGGATGGTAGCTTTGTCATTATAGAGAATAGTTCGTTGTTGAGCTTTTGTTACTCCAATGGATTTTAGCCTTGTTATTATGGAAGGTCGTTCATTGTTGAGATTTTGTTACTCCAATAGATGGAGGCCTTGTCATTATGCAAGGTAGTTCGTTGTTGAAATTTTGTTACTTTAATGGATGGTAGCCTTGTCTTTATGAAAGGTAGTTCGTTGTTGATATTTTGTTACTCTAATGGATGTTATCCTTGTCATTACTGAAAGTAGTTCGTTGTAGAGATTTTGTTACTCTAATGGATGGTAGCCTTGTCATTATGGAAGGTAGTTCGTTGTTGTCATTTTGTTACTCCAATGGATGGTAGCCTTATCATTATGGAAGGTGGTTCGTTGTTGATATTTTGTTACTCTAATGGATGGAATCCTTGTCATTACGAAAGGTAGTTCTTTGTTGAGATTTTGTTTCTCCAATGGATGGTAGCCTTGTCATTACGGAAGGTAGTTCTTTGTTGAGATTTTGTTTCTCCAATGGATGGTAGTCTTGTCATTATGGAAGGTAGTTCGTTGTTGAGATTTTGTTACTCTAATGGATGGTAGCCTTGTCATTATGGAAGGTAGTTCATGGTTAACATTTTGTTACTCCAACGGATGGTAGCCTTGTCATTATGGAAGGTAGTTCGTTGTTGAGATTTTTTTACTCTAATTGATGTATCCTTGTCATTACGGAAGGTAGTTTTTGTTGAGATTTTGTTTCTCCAATGGATGGTAGCCTTGTCATTATGGAAGGTTGTTCGTTGTTGAGATTTTGTTACTCCAATGGATGGTAGACTTGTCATTATGGAAGGTAGTTCGTTGTTGAGATTTTGTTACTCCAATGGATGGTAGAATTGTCATTATGGAAGGTTGTTCATTGTTGAGATTTTGTTACTCCAATGGATGGTAAACTTCTCATTATGGAAGGTAGTTCGTTGTTGACATTTTGTTACTCCAATGGATGGTAGACTTGTCATTATGGAAGGTAGTTCGTTGTTGAGATTTTGTTACTCTAATGGATGGTAGCGTTGAAATTATGGAAGGGAGTTTATTGTTGAGATTTTGTTACTCCAATGGATGGTATACTTGTGATTATAGAGAATAGTTCGTTGTTGAGTTTTTGTTACTCCAATGGATTTTAGCCTTGTTCTTATAGAAGGTAGTTCATTGTTGAGATTTTGTTACTCCAATAGATGGCAGCCTGGTCATTATGCAAGGTAGTTCGTTGTTGATATTTTGTTACTCCAATGGATGGTAGACTTGTCATTATGGAAGGTAGTTCGTTGTTGAGATTTTGTTACTCCAATGGATGGTAGAATGGTCATTATGGAAGGTTGTTCATTGTTGAGATTTTGTTACTCCAATGGATGGTAAACTTCTCATTATGGAAGGTAGTTCGTTGTTGACATTTTGTTACTCCAATGGATGGTAAACTTCTCATTATGGAAGGTAGTTCGTTGTTGACATTTTGTTACTCCAATGGATGGTAGACTTGTCATTATGGAAGGTAGTTCGTTGTTGAGATTTTGTTACTCTAATGGATGGTAGCCTTGAAATTATGGAAGGGAGTTTATTGTTGAGATTTTGTTACTCCAATGGATGGTATACTTGTGATTATAGAGAATAGTTCGTTGTTGAGCTTTTGTTACTCCAATGGATTTTAGCCTTGTTCTTATAGAAGGTAGTTCATTGTTGAGATTTTGTTACTCCAATAGATGGCAGCCTGGTCATTATGCAAGGTAGTTCGTTGTTGATATTTTGTTACTCCAATGGATGGTAGACTTGTCATTATGGAAGGTAGTTCGTTGTTGAGATTTTGTTACTCCAATGGATGGTAGAATGGTCATTATGGAAGGTTGTTCATTGTTGAGATTTTGTTACTCCAATGGATGGTAAACTTCTCATTATGGAAGGTAGTTCGTTGTTGACATTTTGTTACTCCAATGGATGGTAGACTTGTCATTATGGAAGGTAGTTCATTGTTGAGATTTTGTTACTCCAATGGATGGTAGCCTTGTCATTAAAGAAGGTAGTTCGTTGTTGAGATTTTGTTACTCTAATGGATGGTAGCCTTGAAATTATGGAAGGGAGTTTATTGTTGAGATTTTGTTACTCCAATGGATGGTATACTTGTGATTATAGAGAATACTTCGTTGTTGAGCTTTTGTTACTCCAATGTATGGTAGCCTTGTTATTATGGAAGGTAGTTCATTGTTGAGATTTTGTTACTCCATTAGATGGTAGCCTTTTCATTATGCAAGGTAGTTCGTTGTTGATATTTTGTTAATTTAATGGATGGTAGCCTTGTCTTTATGAAAGGTAGTTCGTTGTTGAGATTTTGTTACTCTAATGGATGTTATCCTTGTTATTACTGAAAGTAGTTCGTTGTATAGATTTTGTTACTCATGGATGGTAACCTTGTCATTATGGAAGGTAGTTCATTGTTTTCATTTTGTAACTCCAATGGATGGTAGCCTTGTCAATATGGAAGGTAGTTTGTTGTTGATATTTTGTTACTCTAATGGATGGAATCCTTGTCATTACGGAATGTAGTTCTTTGTTGAGATTTTGTTTCTCCAGTTGATGGTAGCCTTGACATTACGGAAGGCAGTTCGTATTTGAGATTTTGTTACACAAATGGATGGTAGCCTAGTCATTATGGAAGGTATTTAATTGTTGATATTTTGTTACTACAATGGATGGTAGACTTGTCATTACGGAAGGTAGTTCGTTGTTGAGATTTTGTTACTCCAATGGATGGTAGCCTTGTCATTATGGATGGTAGTTCGTTGTTCAGATTTTGTTACTACATTGGATGGTACCATTTTCATTACCGAAAGTAGTTCGTTGTTGAGATTTTGTTACTCTAATGGATGGTAGACTTGTCATTACGGAAGGTAGTTCGTTGTTGAGATTTTTTTACTCCAATGGATGGTAGCCTTGTCATTATGGATGGTAGTTTGTTGTTGAGATTTTGTTACTACATTGGATGGTACCATTTTCATTACCGAAAGTAGTTCGTTGTTGAGATTTTGTTACTCTAATGGATGCTAGCCTTGTCATTATGGAAGGTAGTTCATTTTTGACATTTTGTTACTCCAATGGATGTAGCCTTGTCATTATGGAAGGTAGTTCGATATTGATAATATTTTACTCTAATGGATGGAATCCTTTTCATTACGGAGAGTAGTTCTTTGTTGAGATTTTGTTTCTCCAATGGATGGTAGCCTTGTCATTATGGAAGGTAGTTCGTTGTTGAGATTTTGTTACTCAAATGGATGGTAGCCTTGTCATTATAGAAGATAGTTTGTTGTTGAGATTTTGTTACTCCGATGGATGGTAGCCTTGTCATTATGGATGGTAGTTCGTTATTGAGATTTTGTTACTACATTGGATGGTACCCTTTTCATTACCGAAAGCAGTTCGTTGTTGAGATTTTGTTACTCTAATGGATGGTAGCCTTGTCATTATGGAAGGTAGTTCATTGTTGACATTTTGTTACTCCAATGGATGTAGCCTTGTCATTATGGAAGGTAGTTCGATATTGATAATATTTTACTCTAATGGATGGAATCCTTTTCATTACGGAAGGTAGTTCTTTGTTGAGATTTTTTTTCTCCAATGTATGGTAGCCTTGTTATTATGGAAGGTATTTCATTGTTGAGATTTTGTTACTCCAATGGATGGAAGACTTGTCATTACGGAAGGTAGTGCGTTGTTGAGATTTTGTTACTCCAATGGATGGTAGCCTTGTCATTATGGATGGTAGTTCGTTGTTGAGATTTTGTTACTACATTGGATGGTACCATTTTCATTACCGAAAGTAGTTCGTTGTTGAGATTTTGTTACTCTAATGGATGCTAGCCTTGTCATTATGGAAGGTAGTTCATTGTTGACATTTTGTTACTCCAATGGATGTAGCCTTGTCATTATGGAAGGTAGTTCGATAATGATAATATTTTACTCTAATGGATGGAATCCTTTTCATTAAGGAGAGTAGTTCTTTGTTGAGATTTTGTTTCTCCAATGTATGGTAGCCTTGTCATTATGGATGGTAGTTCGTTGTTGAGATTTTGTTACTCTAATGGATGGTAGCCTTGTAATTATAGAAGGTAGTTTATTGTTGACATTTTGTTACTCCAATGGATGGTAGCCTTGTCATTATGGAGAATAGTTCATTGTTGAGTTTTTGTTACTCCAATGTATGGTAGCCTTGTTATTATGGAAGGTAGTTCATTGTTGAGATTTTGTTACTCCATTAGATGTTAGCCTTTTCATTATGCAAGGTAGTTCGTTGTTGATATTTTGTTAATTTAATGGATGGTAGCCTTGTCTTTATGAAAGGTAGTTCGTTGTTGAGATTTTGTTACTCTAATTGATGTTATCCTTGTCATTACTGAAAGTAGTTCATTGTATAGATTTTGTTACACTAATGGATGGTAGCCTTGTCATTATGGAAGGTAGTTCGTTGTTGTCATTTTGTTACTCCAATGGATGGTAGCCTTGTCATTATGGAAGGTAGTTCGTTGTTGATATTTTGTTACTCTAATGGATGGAATCCTCGTCATTACGGATGGTAGTTCGTTGTTGAGATTTTGTTTCTGCAATGGATGGTAGCCTTGTCATTATGGAAGGTAGTTCTTTGTTGATATTTTGTTACTCAAATGGATGATAGCCTTGTCATTATGGAAGGTAGTTCGTTGTTGAGATTTTGTTTCGCCAATGGATGGTAGACTTGTCATTACGGAAGGTAGTTTGTTGTTGAGATTTTGTTACTCCAATGGATGGTAGCCTTTTCATGATTAATCGTAGTTCGTTGTTGAGATTTTGTTACTACATTGGATAGTACCATTTTCATTACCGAAAGTAGTTCGTTGTTGAGATTTTTTTACTCTAATGGATGGTAGCCTTGTCATTATGGAAGGTAGTTCGATATTGATAATATTTTACTCTAATGGATGGAATCCTTGTCATTAGGGAAGGTAGTACATTGTTGAGATTTTGTTACTCCAATGGATGGTAGCCTTGCCATTATAGAAGGTAGTTAGTCTTTGAGATTTAGTTACTCTAATGGATGGTAGCCTTGTAATTATGGAAGGTAGTTTATTGTTCAGATTTTGTTACTCCAATGGATGGTAGCCTTTTCATTATGGAGAATAGTTCTTTGTTGAGCTTTTGTTACTCCAATGGATGGTAGCCTTGTTATTCTGGAACGTAGTTCATTGTTGAGATTTTGTTACTCCAATAGATGGTAGCCTTGTCATTGTGCAAGGTAGTTCGTTGTTGATATTTTGTTACTTTAATGGATGGTAGCCTTGTTTTTATGAAAGGTAGTTCGTTTTTGAGATTTTGTTACTCTAATGGATGTTATCCTTGTCATTACTGAAAGTAGTTCGTTGTATAGATTTTGTTGCTCTAATGGATGGTAAACTTGTCATTATAGAAGGTAGTTCGTTGTTGAGATTTTGTTATTCCAATGGATGGTAGACTTGTCATTATGGAAGGTAGTTCATTGTTGAGATTTTGTTACTCCAATGGATGGTAGCCTTGTCATTATAGAAGGTAGTTCGTTGTTGAGATTTTGTTTCTCTAATGGATGGTAGCCTTGTAATTATGGAAGGTAGTTTATTGTTGGGATTTTGTTACTCCAATGGATGGTAGCCTTGTCATTATAGAGAATAGTTCGTTGTTGAGCTTTTGTTACTCCAATGGATTTTAGCCTTGTTATTATGGAAGGTAGTTCATTGTTGAGATTTTGTTACTCCAATAGATGGTAGCCTTGTCATTATGCAAGGTAGTTCGTTGTTGATATTTTGTTACTTTAATGGATGTTAGCCTTGTCTTTATGAAAGGTAGTTTGTTGTTGAGATTTTGTTACTCTAATGGATGTTATCCTTGTCATTACTGAAAGTAGTTCGTTGTATAGATTTTTTTACTCTAATGGATTGTAGCCTTGTCATTATGGAAGGTAGTTTGTTGTTGTCATTTTGTTACTCCAGTGGATGGTAGCCTTGTAATTATGGAAGGTAGTTCGTTGTTGATATTTTGTTACTCCAATGGATGGAATCCTTGTCATTACGGAAGGTAGTTCTTTGTTGAGATTTTGTTTCTCCAATGGATGGTAGCCTTGTCATTACGGAAGGTAGTTCTTTGTTGAGATTTTGTTTCTCCAATGGATGGTAGCCTTGTCATTATGGAAGGTAGTTCGTTGTTGAGATTTTGTTACTCTAATGGATGGTAGCCTTGTCATTATGGAAGGTAGTTCATTGTTGACATTTTGTTACTCCAATGGATGTTAGCCTTGTCATTATCGAAGGTAGTTCGTTGTTGAGATTTTTTTACTCTAATTGATGGTATCCTTGTCATTACGGAAGGTAGTTCGTTGTTGAGATTTTGTTTCTCCAATGGATGGTAGCCTTATCATTATGGAAGGTTGTTCGTTGTTGAGATTTTGTTACTCCAATGGATGGTAGACTTGTCATTATGGAAGGTAGTTCGTTGTTGAGATTTTGTTACTCCAATGGATGGTAGACTTGTCATTATGGAAGGTAGTTCATTGTTGAGATTTTGTTACTCCAATGGATGGTAGCCTTATCATTATAGAAGGTATTTCATTGTTGAGATTTTGTTACTCTAATGGATGGTAGCCTTGTAATTATGGAAGGTAGTTTATTGTTGAGATTTTGTTACTCCAATGGATGGTAGCTTTGTCATTATAGAGAATAGTTCGTTGTTGAGCTTTTGTTACTCCAATGGATTTTAGCCTTGTTATTATGGAAGGTCGTTCATTGTTGAGATTTTGTTACTCCAATAGATGGTAGCCTTGTCATTATGCAAGGTAGTTCGTTGTTGATATTTTGTTACTTTAATGGATGGTAGCCTTGTCTTTATGAAAGGTAGTTCGTTGTTGAGATTTTGTTACTCTAATGGATGTTATCCTTGTCATTACTGAAAGTAGTTCGTTGTATAGATTTTTTTACTCTAATGGATTGTAGCCTTGTCATTATGGAAGGTAGTTCGTTGTTGTCATTTTGTTACTCCAGTGGATGATAGCCTTGTAATTATGGAAGGTAGTTCGTTGTTGATATTTTGTTACTCCAATGGATGGAATCCTTGTCATTACGGAAGGTAGTTCTTTGTTGAGATTTTGTTTCTCCAATGGATGGTAGCCTTGTCATTACGGAAGGTAGTTCTTTGTTGAGATTTTGTTTCTCCAATGGATGGTAGCCTTGTCATTATGGAAGGTAGTTCATTGTTGAGATTTTGTTACTCTAATGGATGGTAGCCTTGTCATTATGGAAGGTAGTTCATTGTTGACATTTTGTTACTCCAATGGATGTTAGCCTTGTCATTATCGAAGGTAGTTCGTTGTTGAGATTTTTTTACTCTAATTGATGGTATCCTTGTCATTACGGAAGGTAGTTCGTTGTTGAGATTTTGGTTCTCCAATGGATGGTAGCCTTATCATTATGGAAGGTTGTTCGTTGTTGAGATTTTGTTACTCCAATGGATGGTAGACTTGTCATTATGGAAGGTAGTTCGTTGTTGAGATTTTGTTACTCCAATGGATGGTAGACTTGTCATTATGGAAGGTAGTTCATTGTTGAGATTTTGTTACTCCAATGGATGGTAGCCTTATCATTATAGAAGGTATTTCATTGTTGAGATTTTGTTACTCTAATGGATGGTAGCCTTGTAATTATGGAAGGTAGTTTATTGTTGAGATTTTGTTACTCCAATGGATGGTAGCTTTGTCATTATAGAGAATAGTTTGTTGTTGAGCTTTTGTTACTCCAATGGATTTTAGCCTTGTTATTATGGAAGGTCGTTCATTGTTGAGATTTTGTTACTCCAATAGATGGTAGCCTTGTCATTATGCAAGGTAGTTCGTTGTTGATATTTTGTTACTTTAATGGATGGTAGCCTTGTCTTTATGAAAGGTAGTTCGTTGTTGATATTTTGTTACTCTAATGGATGTTATCCTTGTCATTACTGAAAGTAGTTCGTTGTATAGATTTTGTTACTCTAATGGATGGTAGCCTTGTCATTATGGAAGGTAGTTCGTTGTTGTCATTTTGTTACTCTAGTGGATGGTAGCCTTGTAATTATGGAAGGTAGTTCGTTGTTGATATTTTGTTACTCCAATGGATGGAATCCTTGTCATTACGGAAGGTAGTTCTTTGTTGAGATTTTGTTTCTCCAATGGATGGTAGCCTTGTCATTACGGAAGGTAGTTCTTTGTTGAGATTTTGTTTCTCCAATGGATGGTAGCCTTGTCATTATGGAAGGTAGTTCGTTGTTTAGATTTTGTTACTCTAATGGATGGTAGCCTTGTCATTATGGAAGGTAGTTCATTGTTGACATTTTGTTACTCCAATGGATGTTAGCCTTGTCATTATCGAAGGTAGTTCGTTGTTGAGATTTTTTTACTCTAATTGATGTATCCTTGTCATTACGGAAGGTAGTTTGTTGTTGAGATTTTGTTTCTCCAATGGATGGTAGCCTTGTCATTATGGAAGGTTGTTCGTTGTTGAGATTTTGTTACTCCAATGGATGGTAGACTTGTCATTATGGAAGGTAGTTCGTTGTTGAGATTTTGTTACTCTAATGGATGGTAGACTTGTCATTATGGAAGGTTGTTCATTGTTGAGATTTTGTTACTCCAATGGATGGTAAACTTCTCATTATGGAAGGTAGTTTGTTGTTGACATTTTGTTACTCCAATGGATGGTAGACTTGTCATTATGGAAGGTAGGTCATTGTTGAGATTTTGTTACTCCAATGGATGGTAGCTTTGTCATTATAGAAGGTAGTTCGTTGTTGAGATTTTGTTACTCTAATGGATGGTAGCCTTGTAATTATGGAAGGTAGTTTATTATTGAGATTTTGTTACTCCACTGGATGGTAGCCTTGTCATTATGGAGAATAGTTTGTTGTTGAGCTTTTGTTACTCCAATGGATGGTAGCCTTGTTATTATCGAAGGTAGTTCATTGTTGAGATTTTGTTACTCCAATAGATGGTAGCCTTGTCATTATGCAAGGTAGCTCGTTGTTGATATTTTTCTACTTTAATGGATGGTAGCCTTGTCATTATGAGCGGTAGTTCGTTGTTGAGATTTTGTTACTCTAATGAATGTTATCCTTGTCATTACTGAAAGTAGTTCGTTGTATAGACTTTGATACTCTAATGGATGGTAGCCTTGTCATTATGGAAGGTAGTTCGTTGTTGTCATTTTGTTACTCCAATGGATGGTAGCCTTGTAATTATGGAAGGTAGTTCGTTGTTGATATTTTGTTACTCTAATGGATGGAATCCTTGTCATTACGGAAGGTAGTTCTTTGTTGAGATTTTGTTTCTCCAATGGATGGTAGCCTTTTCATTATGGACGGTAGTTTATTTTTGATATTTTGTTACGCCAATGGATGGTAGACTTGTCATTACAGAAGGTAGTTTGTTGTTGAGATTTTGTTACTCCAATGGATGGTAGCCTTGTCATTATTAATGGTAGTTCGTTGTTTAGATTTTGTTACTACATTGGATGGTACCATTTTTATTACCGAAAGTAGTTCGTTGTTGAGATTTTGTTACTCTAATGGATGGTAGCCTTATCGTTATGGAAGGTAGTTCTTTGTTGAGATTTTGTTTCTCCAATGGATGGTAGCCTTGTCATTATGGAAGGTAGTTCGTTGTTGAGATTTTGTTACTAACATGGATGGTAGCCTTATCATTATAGAAGGTAGTTCGTTGTTGAGATTTTGTTACTCCAATGGATGGTAGCCTTGTAATTATGGAAGGTGGTTTATTGTTGTGATTTTGTTACTCCAATGGATGGTAGCCTTTTCATTATGGAGAATAGTTTGTTGTTGAGCTTTTGTTACTCCAGTGGATGGTATCCTTGTTATTATAGAAGGTAGTTCATTGTTGAGATTTTGTTACTCCAATAGATGGCAGCCTTGTCATTATGCAAGGTAGTTCATTGTTGATATTTTGTTACTCCAATGGATGGTAGACTCGTCATTATGGAAAGTAGATCGTTGTTGAGATTTTGTTACTCCTATGGATGGTAGCCTTGCCATTATAGAAGGTAGTTAGTTGTTGAGATTTTGTTACTCTAATAGATGGTAGCCCTGTCATTATGGAAGGTAGTTCATTGTTGTCATTTTGTTACTCCAATGGATGGTAGCCTTGTCATTATGGAAGGTAGTTTGTTATTGATATTTTTTTACTCTAATGGATGGAATCCTTGTCATTACGGAAGATAGTTTTTTGTTGAGATTTTGTTTCTCCAATGGATGGTAGCCTTGTCATTATGGAAGGTAGTTCATTGTTGAGATTTTGTTACTCTAATTGATGGTATCCTTGTCATTACGGAAGGTAGTTCGTTGTTGAGATTTTGTTTCTCCAATTAATGGTAGCCTTGTCATTATGGAAGGTAGTTCATTGTTGACATTTTGTTACTCCAATGGATGGTAGCCTTGTCATTATGGAAGGTAGTTTGTTGTTGAGATTTTGTTACTCCAATGGATGGTAGACTTGTCATTATGGAAGGTAGTTCATTGTTTAGATTTTTTTTCTCCAATGGATGGTAGCCTTGTCATTATGGAAGGTAGTTCGTTGTTGATATTTTGTTACTCCAATGGATGGTAGACTTGTCATTATTGAAAGTAGTTCGTTGTTGAGATTTTGTTACTCCAATGGATGGTAGACTTGTAATTATAGAAGGTAGTTCATTGTTGATATTTTGTTACTCCAATGGATGGTAGCCTTGTCATTATATAAGGTAGTTCGTTGTTGAGATTTTGTTACTCTAATGGATGGTATCCTTGTAATTATGGAAGGTAGTTCATTGTTGAGATTTTTTTAATCCAATTGATGGTAGCCTTGTCATTATGCAAGATAGTTCGTTGTTGATAATTTGTTACTTTAATGGATGGTAGCCTTGTCTTTATGAAAGGTAGTTCGTTTTTGAGATTTTGTTACTCTAATGGATGTTATCCTTGTTATTACTGTGAGTAGTTCGTTGTATAGATTTTATTTCTCTAATGGATGGTAGCCTTGTCATTATGGAAGGTAGTTCATTGTTGTCATTTTGTTACTCCAATGGATGGTAGCCTTGTCATTATGGAAGGTAGTTCGTTGTTGATATTTTTTTACTCTAATGGATGGAATCCTTGTCATTATGGAAGGTAGTTCTTTGTTGAGATTTTGTTTCTCCAATGGATGGTAGCCTTATCATTATGGAAGGTAGTTCGTTGTTGATATTTTGTTACTCAAATGGATGGTAGCCTTGTCATTATGGAAGGTAGTTTGTTGTTGAGATTTTGTTACTCCAATGGATGAAAGCCTTGTCATTATTAATGGTAGGTCGTTGTTGAGATTTTGTTACTACATTGGATGGTACCATTTTCATTACCGAAAGTAGTTCGTTGTTGAGATTTTGTTACTCTAATGGATGGTAGCCTTGTCATTATGGAAGGTAGTTCGATATTGATAATATTTTACTCTAATGGATGGAATCCTTTTCATTACGGAAGGTAGTTCTTTGTTGAGATTTTGTTTCTCCAATGGATGGTAGCCTTGTCATTATAGAAGGTAGTTCATTGTTGAGATTTTGTTACAAAAATGGATGGTAGCCTTGTCATTATAGTAGATAGTTCGTTGTTGAGATTTTGTTACTCCAATGGATGGTAGCCTTGTAATTATGGAAGGTAGTTTATTGTTGTGATTTTGTTACTCCAATGGATGGTAGCCTTGTCATTATGGAAGGTAGTTTATTGTTGAGATTTTGTTACTCCAATGGATGGTAGCTTTGTCATTATGGAGAATATTTCGTTGTTGATCTTTTGTTACTCCAACGGTTGGTAGCCTTGTTATTATGGAAGGTAGTTTATTGTTGAGATTTTGTTACTCCAATAGATGGTAGCCTTGTCATTATGCAAGGTAGCTCGTTGTTGATACTTTGTTACTTTAATGGATGGTAGCCTTGTCTTTATGAAAGGTAGTTCGTTGTTGAGATTTTGTTACTCTAATGGATGTTATCCTTGTCATTACTGAAATTTGATCGTTGTATAGATTTTGTTTCACTAATGGATGGTAGCGTTGTCATTATGGAAGGTAGTTCGTTGTTGTCATTTTGTTACTCCAATGGATGGTAGCCTTGTCATTATGGAAGGTAGTTCGTTGTTGATATTTTGTTACTCTAATGGATAAAATCCTTGTCATTACAGAAGGTAGTTCTTTGTTGAGATTTTGTTTCTCCAATGGATGGTAGCCTTGTCATTATGGAAGGAAGTTCGTTGTTGATATTTTGTTACTCAAATGGATGGTAGCCTTGTCATTATGGAAGGTAGTTCGTTGTTGAGATTTTGTTACTCCAATGGATGGTTGCCTTGTCATTATTAATGGTAGTTCGTTGTTGAGATTTTGTTAATACATTGGATGGTACCATTTTCATTACCGAAAGTAGTTCGTTGTTGAGATTTTGTTACTCTAATGGATGGTAGCCTTGTCATTATGGAAGGTAGTTCGATATTGATAATATTTTACTCTAATGGATGGAATCCTTTTCATTACGGAAGGTAGTTTTTTGTTGAGATTTTGTTTCTCCAATGGATGGTAGCCTTGTCATTATGGAAGGTAGTTCGTTGTTGAGATTTTGTTACTCAAATGGATGGTAGCCTTGTCATTATAGAAGATAGTTTGTTGTTTAGATTTTGTTACTCCAATGGATGGTAGCCTTGTAATTATGGAAGGTAGTTTATTGTTGTTATTATGTTACTCCAATGGATGGTAGCCTTGTCATTATGGAGAATAGTTCGTTGTTGAGCTTTTGTTACTCCAGTGGATGGTAGCCTTGTTATTATAAAAGGTAGTTCATTGTTGAGATTTTGTTACTCCAATAGATGGCAACCATGTCGTTATGCAAGGTAGTTCGTTGTTGATATTTTGTTACTCAATGGATGGTAGACTTGTCATTATGGAAAGTAGTTCGTTGTTGAGATTTTGTTACTCCAATGGATGGTAGCCTTGCCATTATAGAAGGTAGTTCATTGTTGAGATTTTTTTACTCTAATGGATGGTAGCCTTGTCATTATGGAATGTAGTTCACTGTTGTTATGTTGTTACTCCAATGGATGGTAGCCTTGTCATTATGGAAGGTAGTTTTTTGTTGATATTTTGTTACTCTAATGGATGGAATCCTTGTCATTACGGAAGATAGTTTTTTGTTGAGATTTTGTTTCTCCAATGGATGGTAGCCTTGTCATTATGGAAGGTAGTTCGTTGTTGAGATTTTGTTATTTAAATGGATGGTAGCCTTGTCATTATGGAAGGTAGTTCATTGTTGAGATTTTGTTACTCTAATTGATGGTATCCTTGCCATTATTAATGGTAGTTTGTTGTTTAGATTTTGTTACTCTAATGGATGGTAGCCTTGTCATTATGGAAGGTAGTTCGATATTGATAATATTTTTTTCTAATGGATGGAATCCTTTTCATTACGGAAGGTAGTTTTTTGTTGTGATTTTGTTACTCCAATGGATGGTAGCCTTGTCATTATGGAGAATAGTTCGTTGTTGAGCTTTTGTTACTCCAGTGGATGGTAGCCTTGTTATTATAGAAGGTAGTTCATTGTTGAGATTTTGTTACTCCAATAGATGGAAACCATGTCATTATGCAAGGTAGTTCGTTGTTGATATTTTGTTACTCCAATGGATGGTAGACTTGTCATTATGGAAAGTAGTTTGTTGTTGAGATTTTGTTACTCCAATGGATGGTAGCCTTGCCATTATAGAAGGTAGTTCATTGTTGAGATTTTGTTACTCTAATGGATGGTAGCCTTGTCATTATGGAAGGTAGTTCATTGTTGTCATTTTGTTACTCCAATGGATGGTAGCCTTGTCATTATGGAAGGTAGTTTGTTGTTGATATTTTGTTACTCTAATGGATGGAATCCTTGTCATTACGAAAGATAGTTTTTTGTTGAGATTTTGTTTCTCCAATGGATGGTAGCCTTGTCATTATGGAAGGTAGTTCGTTGTTGAGATTTTGTTACTTAAATGGATGGTAGCCTTGTCATTATGGAAGGTAGTTCATTGTTGAGATTTTGTTACTCTAATTGATGGTATCCTTGTCATTACGGAAGGTAGTTCGTTGTTGAGATTTTGTTTCTCCAATTGATTGTAGCCTTGTCATTATGGAAGGTAGTTCGCTGTTGAGATTTTGTTACTCCAATGGTTGGTAGCCTTGTCATTATGGAAGGTAGTTCGTTGTTGAGATTTTGTTACTCTAATGGATGGTAGCCTTGTCAATATGGAAAGTAGTTCATTGTTGAGATTTTGTTACTCCAATGGATGGCAGCCTTGCCATTATAGAAGGTAGTTCGTTGTTGAGATTTTGTTACTCTAATGGATGGTAGCCTTGTAATTATGGAAGGTAATTTATTGTTGAGATTTTTTTACTCCAATGGATGGTAGCCTTGTTGTTATGGAGAATAGTTCTTTGTTGAGATTTTGTAACTCCAATGGATGGTAGCCTTGTTATTATGGAAGGTAGTTCATTGTTGAGATTTTGTTACTCCTATAGATGGTAGCCTTGTCATTATGCAAGGTAGTTCGTTGTTGATATTTTGTTACTTTAATGGATGGTAGCCTTGTCTTTATGAAAAGTAGTTCGTTTTTGAGATTTTGTTACTCTAATGGATGTTATCCTTGTCAATACTGAAAGTAGTTCGTTGTATAGATTTTTTTGCTCTAATCGATGGTAGCCTTGTCATTATCGAAGGTAGTTCATTGTTTTGATTTTGTTACTCCAATGGATGGTAGCCTTTTCATTATGGAAAGTAGTTCGTTGTTGATATTTTGTTACTCTAATGGGTGGAATCCTTGTCATTACGGAAATTAGTTCGTTGTTGAGATTTTGTTTCTCCAATGGATGGTAGCCTTGTCATCATGGAAGGTAGTTCGTTGTTGAGATTTTGTTACTCAAATGGATGGTAGCCTTGTCATTATGGAAGGTAGTTCATTGTTGAGATTTTGTTACTCCAATGGATGGTAGACTTGTCATTACGGAAGGTAGTTTGTTGTTGAGATTTTGTTATCCAATGGATGGTAGCCTTGTCATTATGGATGGTAGTTCGTTGTTGAAATTTTATTACTACATTGGATGGTACCATTTTCATTACCGAAAGTAGTTCGTTGTTGGGATTTTGTTACTCTAATGGATGCTAGCCTTGTCATTATGGAAGGTAGTTCATTGTTGACATTTTATTACTCCAATGGATGTAGCCTTGGCATTATGGAAGGTAGTTCGATATTGATAATATTTTACTCTAATGGATGGAATCCTTTTCATTACGGAGAGTAGTTCTTTGTTGAGATTTTGTTTCTCCGATGGATGGTAGCCTTGTCATTATGGAAGGTAGTTCGTTGTTGAGATTTTGTTACTCAAATGGATGGTAGCCTTGTCATTATAGAAGATAGTTCGTTGTTGAGATTTTGTTACTCCAATGGATGTATCCTTGTCATTATGGAAGGTAGTTTGGTATTGATAATATTTTACTCTAATGGATGGAATCCTTTTCATTACATAGAGTATTTCTTTGTTGAGATTTTGTTTCTCCAATGGATGGTAGCCTTGTCATTATGGAACGTAGTTCGTTGTTGAGATTTTGTTACTCAAATGGATGGTAGCCTTGTCATTATAGAAGATAGTTCGTTGTTGAGATTTTGTTACTTCAATGGATGGTAGCCTTGTCATTATGGATGGTAGTTCGTTGTTGAGATTTTGTTACTACATTGGATGGTACCCTATTCATTATCAAAAGTAGTTCGTTGTTGAGATTTGGTTACTCTAATGGATGCTAGCCTTGTCATTATGGAAGGTAGTTCATTGTTGACATTTTGTTACTCCAATGGATGTAGCCTTGTCATTATGGAAGGTAGTTCGATATTGATAATATTTTACTCTAATGGATGGAATCCTTTTCATTACGGAAGGTAGTTCTTTGTTGAGATTTTGTTTCTCCAATGGATGGTAGCCTTGTAATTATGGAACATATTTCATTGTTGAGATTTTGTTACTCCAATGGATGGTAGACTTGTCATTACGGAAGGTAGTTCGTTATTGAGATTTTGTTACTCCAATGGATGGTAGCCTTGTCATTATGGAGAATAGTTCGTTGTTGAGCTTTTGTTACTCCAATGGATAGTAGCCTTGTTATTATGGAAGGTAGTTCAATGTTGAGATTTTATTACTCCAATAGATGGTAGCCTTGTCATTATGCAAGATAGTTCGTTGCTGATAATTTGTTACTTTAATGGATGGTAGCCTTGTCTTTATGAAAGGTAGTTCGTTTTTGAGATTTTGTTACTCTAATGGATGTTATCCTTGTCATTACTGTAAGTAGTTCGTTGTATAGATTTTTTTGCTCTAATCGATGGTAGCCTTGTCATTATGGAAGGTAGTTCATTGTTTTGATTTTGTTACTCTAATGGATGGTAGCCTTGTCATTATGGAAGGTAGTTCATTGTTGAGGTTTTGTTACTCAAATGGATGGAATCCTTTTCATTACAGAAGGTAGTTCTTTGTTGAGATTTTGTTTCTCCAATGGATAGTAGCCTTGTCATTATGGAAGGTACTTCGTTTTTGAGATTTTGTTACTCAAATGGATGGTAGCCTTGTCATTATAGAAGGTAGTTCATTGTTGAGATTTTGATACTCCAGTGGATGGTAGACTTGTCATTACGGATGGTAGTTCGTTGTTGAGATTTTGTTACTCCAATGGATGGTAGCCTTGTCATTATGGATGGTAGTTCGTTGTTGAGATTTTATTACTACATTGGATGGTACCATTTTCATTACCGAAAGTAGTTTTTTGTTGAGATTTTGTTACTCTAATGGATAGTAGCCTTGTCATTATGGAAGGTAGTTCATTGGTGACATTTTGTTACTCCAATGGATGGTAGCCTTGTCATTATGGAAGGTAGTTCGTTGTTGAGATTTTGTTACTCTAATTGATGGTATCCTTGTCATTATGGAAGGTAGTTCGTTGTTGAGATTTTGTTTCTACAATGGATGATAGCCTTGTCATTATGGAAGGTTGTTCGTTTTTGAGATTTTGTTACTCCAATGGATGGTAGACTTTTCATTATGGAAGGTAGTTCGTTGTTGAGATTTTGTTACTCCAATGGATGGTAGACTTGTCATTATGGAAAGTAGTTCATTGTTGAGATTTTGTTACTCCAATGGATGGTAGCCTTGCCATTATAGAAGGTAGTTCGTTGTTGAGATTTTATTACTCTAATGGATGGTAGCCTTGTAATTATGGAAGTTAGTTTATTGTTGAGATTTTCTTACTCCAATGGATGGTAGCCTTGTCATTATGGAGAATAGTTATTTGGTTAGATTTTGTTACTCCAATGGATGGTAGCCTTGTTTTTATGGAAGGTAGTTCATTGTTGAGATTTTGTTACTCCTATAGATGGTAGCCTTGTCATTAAGCAAGGTAGTTCGTTGTTGATATTTTGTTACTTTAATGGATGGTAGCCTTGTCTTTATGAAAGGTAGTTCGTTTTTGAGATTTTGTTACTCTAATGGATGTTATCCTTCTCATTACTGAAAGTAGTTCGTTGTATAGATTTTGTTGCTCTAATGGATGGTAGCCTTGTCATTATGGAAGGTAGTTCATTGTTGTCATTTTGTTACTCCAATGGATGGTAGCCTTGTAATTATGGAAGGTAGTTCGTTGTTGATATTTTGTTACTCTAATGGATGGAATCCTTGTCATTACGGAAAGTAGTTCGTTGTTGAGATTTTGTTTCTCCAATGGATGGTAGCCTTGTCATCATGGAAGGTAGTTTGTTGTTGAGATTTTGTTACTCAAATGGATGGTAGCCTTGTCATTATGGAAGGTAGTTCATTGTTGAGATTTTGTTACTCCAATGGATGGTAGACTTGTCATTACGGAAGGTAGTTCGTTGTTGAGATTTTGTTACTCCAATGGATGGTAGCCTTGTCATTATGGATGGTAGTTCGTTGTTGAGATTTTGTTACTACATTGGATGGTACCATTTTCATTACCGAAAGTAGTTCGTTGTTGGGATTTTGTTAATCTAATGGATGCTAGCCTTGTCATTATTGAAGGTAGTTCATTGTTGACATTTTATTACTCCAATGGATGTAGCCTTGTCATTATGGAAGGTAGTTCGATATTGATAATATTTTACTCTAATGGATGGAATCCTTTTTATTACGGAGAGTAGTTCTTTGTTGAGATTTTGTTTCTCCAATGGATGGTAGCCTTGTCATCATGGAAGGTAGTTCGTTGTTGAGATTTTGTTACTCAAATGGATGGTAGCCTTGTCATTATGGAAGGTAGTTCATTGTTGAGATTTTGTTACTCCAATGGATGGTAGACTTGTCATTACGGAAGGTAGTTCGTTGTTGAGATTTTGTTATTCCAATGGATGGTAGCCTTGTCATAATGGATGGTAGTTCGTTGTTGAGATTTTGTTACTACATTGGATGGTACCATTTTCATTACCGAATGTAGTTCGCTGCTGGGATTTTGTTACTCTAACGGATGCTAGCCTTGTCATTATTGAAGGTAGTTCATTGTTGACATTTTATTACTCCAATGGATGTAGCCTTGTCATTATGGAAGGTAGTTCGATATTGATAATATTTTACTCTAATGGATGGAATCCTTTTCATTATGGAGAGTAGTTCTTTGTTGAGATTTTGTGTCTCCAACGGATGGTAGCCTTGTCATTATGGAAGGTAGTTCGTTGTTGAGATTTTCTTACTCAAATGGATGGTAGCCTTGTCATTATAGAAGATAGTTCGTTGTTGAGATTTTGTTACTCCAATGGATGCTAGCCTTGTCATTATGGATGGTAGTTTGTTGTTGAGATTTTGTTACTACATTGGACGGTACCCTTTTCATTATCGAAAGTAGTTCGTTGTTGGGATTTTGTTACTCTAATGGATGGTAGCCTTGTCATTATGGAAGGTAGTTCACTGTTGACATTTTGTTACTCCAATGGATGTAGCCTTGTCATTATGGAAGGTAGTTCGATATTGATAATATTTTACTCTAATGGATGGAATCCTTTTCATTACGGAAGGTAGTTCTTTGTTGAGATTTTGTTTCTCCAATGGATGGTAGCCTTGTCATTATGGAAGGTATTTCATTGTTGAGATTTTGTTACTCCAATGGATGGTAGACTTGTCATTACGAAAGGTAGTTCGATATTGAGATTTTGTTACTACAATGGATGGTAGCCTTGTCATTATGGATGGTAGTTCGTTGTTGTGATTTTGTTACTAAATTGGATGGTACCCTTTTCATTACCGAAAGTAGTTCGTTGTTGAGATTTTGTTACTCTAATGGATGGTAGACTTGTCATTATGGAAGGTAGTTCATTGTTGAGATTTTGCTACTCCAATGGATGGTAGACTTGTCATTATGGAAGGTAGTTCGTTGTTGAGATTTTGTTACTCCAATGGATGGTAGCCTTGTCATTATGATTGGTAGTTCGTTGTTGAGATTTTGTTACTACATTGGATGGTACCATTTTCATTACCGAAAGTAGTTCGTTGTTAAGATTTTGTTACTCTATTGGATGGTAGCCTTGTCATTAAGGAAGGTAGTTCATTGTTGACATTTTGTTACTCCAATGGATGGTAGCCTTGTCATTATGGAAGGTTGTTCGTTGTTGAGATTTTGTTACTCCAATGGATGGTAGACTTGTCATTATGGAAGATAGTCCGTTGTTGAGAATTTGTTACTCCAATGGATGGTAGACTTTTCATTATGGAAGGTAGTTCATTGTTGAGATTTTGTTACTCTAATGGATGGTAGCCTTGTAATTATAGAAGGTAGTTTATTGTTGACATTTTGTTACTCCAATGGATGGTAGCCTTGTCATTATGGAGAATAGTTCATTGTTAAGTTTTTGTTACTCCAATGGATGGTAGCCTTGTTATTATGGAAGGTAGTTCATTGTTGATATTTTGTTACTCCATTAGATGGTAGCCTTTTCATTATGCAAGGTAGTTCGTTGTTGATATTTTGTTAATTTAATGGATGGTAGCCTTGTCTTTATGAAAGGGAGTTCGTTGTTGAGATTTTGTTATTCTAATGGATGTTATCCTTGTCATTACTGAAAGTAGTTCGTTGTATAGATTTTGTTACTCATGGATGGTAACCTTGTCATTATTGAAGGTAGTTCATTGTTTTCATTTTGTTACTCCAATGGATGGTAGCCTTGTCAATATGGAAGGTAGTTCGTTGTTGATATTTTGTTACTCTAATGGATGGAATCGTTGTCATTACGGAATGTAGTTCTTTGTTGAGATTTTGTTTCTTCAGTGGATGGTAGCCTTGACATTACGGAAGGTAGTTCGTAGTTGAGATTTTGTTACACAAATGGATGGTAGCCTAGTCATTATGGAAGGTATTTCATTGTTGAGATTTTGTTACTCCAATGGATGGTAGACTTGTCATTACGGAAGGTAGTTCGTTGTTAAGATTTTGTTACTCCAATAGATGGTAGCCTTGTCATTATGGATGGTAGTTTGTTGTTGAGATTTTGTTACTACATTGGATTATACCATTTTCATTACCGAAAGCAGTTCGTTGTTGAGATTTTGTTACTTTAATGGATGGTAGCCTTGTCATTATGGAAGGTAGTTCATTGTTGACATTTTGTTACTCCAATGGATGTAGCCTTGTCATTATGGAAGGTTGTTCGATATTGATAATATTTTACTCTAATGGATGGAATCCTTTTCATTACGGAAGGTAGTTCTTTGTTGAGATTTTGTTTCTCCAATGTATGGTAGCCTTGTCATTATGGATGGTAGTTCGTTGTTGAGATTTTGTTACTCTAATGGATGGTAGCCTTGTAATTATAGAAGGTAGTTTATTGTTGACATTTTGTTACTCCAATGGATGGTAGCCTTGTCATTATGGAGAATAGTTCATTGTTGAGTTTTTGTTACTCCAATGGTGTGTAGCCTTGTTATTATGGAAGGTAGTTCATTGTTGAGATTTTGTTACTCCATTAGATGGTAGCCTTTTCATTATGCAAGGTAGTTCGTTGTTGATATTTTGTTAATTTAATGGATGGTAGCCTTGTCTTTATGAAAGGTAGTTCGTTGTTGAGATTTTGTTACTCTAATGGATGTTATCCTTGTCATTACTGAAAGTAGTTCGTTGTATAGATTTTGTTACTCATGGATGGTAACCTTGTCATTATGGAAGGTAGTTCATTGTTTTCATTTTGTTACTCCAATGGATGGTAGCCTTGTCAATATGGAAGGTAGTTCGTTGTTGATATTTTGTTACTCTAATGGATGGAATCCTTGTCATTACGGAATGTAGTTCTTTGTTGAGATTTTGTTTCTCCAGTGGATGGTAGCCTTGACATTACGGAAGGTAGTTCGTAGTTGAGATTTTGTTACACAAATGGATGGTAGCCTAGTCATTATGGAAGGTATTTCATTGTTGAGATTTTGTTACTCCAATGGATGGTAGACTTGTCATTACGGGAGGTAGTTCATTGTTGAGATTTTGTTACTCCAATGGATGGTAGCCTTGTCATTATGGATGGTAGTTCA
Organism: Vicia faba; assembly: GCA_948472305.1. NCBI lineage: Eukaryota > Viridiplantae > Streptophyta > Magnoliopsida > Fabales > Fabaceae > Vicia > Vicia faba. The sequence continues at coordinate 563,567,114 of OX451739.1, forward strand.
TTGTTGAGATTTTGTTACTACATTGGATGGTACCATTTTCATTACCGAAAGTAGTTCGTTGTTGAGATTTTGTTACTCTAATGGATGCTAGCCTTGTCATTATGGAAGGTAGTTCATTGTTGACATTTTGTTACTCCAATGGATGTAGCCTTGTCATTATGGAAGGTAGTTCGATATTGATAATATTTTACTCTAATGGATGGAATCCTTTTCATTACAGAGAGTAGTTCTTTGTTGAGATTTTGTTTCTCCAATGGATGGTAGCCTTGTCATTATGGAAGGTAGTTCGTTGTTGAGATTTTGTTACTCAAATGGATGGTAGCCTTGTCATTATAGAATATAGTTTGTTGTTGAGATTTTGTTACTCCAATGGATGGTAGCCTTGTCATTATGGATGGTAGTTTGTTGTTGAGATTTTGTTACTACATTGGATTATACCATTTTCATTACCGAAAGCAGTTCGTTGTTGAGATTTTGTTACTTTAATGGATGGTAGCCTTGTCATTATGGAAGGTAGTTCATTGTTGACATTTTGTTACTCCAATGGATGTAGCCTTGTCATTATGGAAGGTAGTTCGATATTGATAATATTTTACTCTAATGGATGGAATCCTTTTCATTACGGAAGGTAGTTCTTTGTTGAGATTTTGTTTCTCCAATGTATGGTAGCCTTGTCATTATGGATGGTAGTTCGTTGTTGAGATTTTGTTACTCTAATGGATGGTAGCCTTGTAATTATAGAAGGTAGTTTATTGTTGACATTTTGTTACTCCAATGGATGGTAGCCTTGTCATTATGGAGAATAGTTCATTGTTGAGTTTTTGTTACTCCAATGGTGTGTAGCCTTGTTATTATGGAAGGTAGTTCATTGTTGAGATTTTGTTACTCCATTAGATGGTAGCCTTTTCATTATGCAAGGTAGTTCGTTGTTGATATTTTGTTAATTTAATGGATGGTAGCCTTGTCTTTATGAAAGGTAGTTCGTTGTTGAGATTTTGTTACTCTAATAGATGTTATCCTTGTCATTACTGAAAGTAGTTCGTTGTATAGATTTTGTTACTCATGGATGGTAACCTTGTCATTATGGAAGGTAGTTCATTGTTTTCATTTTATTACTCCAATGGATGGTAGCCTTGTCAATATGGAAGGTAGTTCGTTGTTGATATTTTGTTACTCTAATGGATGGAATCCTTGTCATTACGGAATGTAGTTCTTTGTTGAGATTTTGTTTCTCCAGTGGATGGTAGCCTTGACATTACGGAAGGTAGTTCGTAGTTGAGATTTTGTTACACAAATGGATGGTAGCCTAGTCATTATGGAAGGTATTTCATTGTTGAGATTTTGTTACTCCAATGGATGCTAGACTTGTCATTACGGGAGGTAGTTCATTGTTGAGATTTTGTTACTCCAATGGATGGTAGCCTTGTCATTATGGATGGTAGTTCATTGTTGAGATTTTGTTACTACATTGGATGGTACCATTTTCATTACCGAAAGTAGTTCGTTGTTGAGATTTTGTTACTCTAATGGATGCTAGCCTTGTCATTATGGAAGGTAGTTCATTGTTGACATTTTGTTACTCCAATGGATGTAGCCTTGTCATTATGGAAGGTAGTTCGATATTGATAATATTTTACTCTAATGGATGGAATCCTTTTCATTACAGAGAGTAGTTCTTTGTTGAGATTTTGTTTCTCCAATGGATGGTAGCCTTGTCATTATGGAAGGTAGTTCGTTGTTGAGATTTTGTTACTCAAATGGATGGTAGCCTTGTCATTATAGAATATAGTTTGTTGTTGAGATTTTGTTACTCCAATGGATGGTAGCCTTGTCATTATGGATGGTAGTTCGTTGTTGAGATTTTGTTACTACATTGGATGGTACCCTTTTCATTACCGAAAGCAGTTCGTTGTTGAGATTTTGTTACTCTAATGGATGGTAGCCTTGTCATTATGGAAGGTAGTTCATTGTTGACATTTTGTTACTCCAAATCGATGTAGCCTTGTCATTATGGAAGGTAGTTCGATATTGATAATATTTTACTCTAATGGATGGAATCCTTTTCATTACGGAAGGTAGTTCTTTGTTGAGATTTTGTTTCTCCAATGTATGGTAGCCTTGTCATTATGGATGGTAGTTCGTTGTTGAGATTTTGTTACTCTAATGGATGGTAGCCTTGTAATTATAGAAGGTAGTTTATTGTTGACATTTTGTTACTCCAATGGATGGTAGCCTTGTCATTATGGAGAATAGTTCATTGTTGAGTTTTTGTTACTCCAATGGTGTGTAGCCTTGTTATTAAGGAAGGTAGTTCATTGTTGATATTTTGTTACTCCATTAGATGGCAGCCTTTTGATTATGCAAGGTAGTTCGTTGTTGATATTTTGTTAATTTAATGGATGGTAGCCTTGTCTTTATGAAAGGTAGTTCGTTGTTGAGATTTTGTTACTCTAATGGATGTTATCCTTGTCATTACTGAAAGTAGTTCGTTGTATAGATTTTGTTACTCATGGATGGTAACATTGTCATTATGGAAGGTAGTTCATTGTTTTCATTTTGTTACTCCAATGGATGGTAGCCTTGTCAATATGGAAGGTAGTTCGTTGTTGATATTTTGTTACTCTAATGGATGGAATCCTTGTCATTACGGAATGTAGTTCTTTGTTGAGATTTTGTTTCTCCAGTGGATGGTAGCCTTGAAATTACGGAAGGTAGTTCGTAGTTGAGATTTTGTTACACAAATGGATGGTAGCCTAGTCATTATGGAAGGTATTTCATTGTTGAGATTTTGTTACTCCAATGGATGGTAGACTTGTCATTACGGGAGGTAGTTCATTGTTGAGATTTTGTTACTCCAATGGATGGTAGCCTTGTCATTATGGATGGTAGTTCGTTGTTGAGATTTTGTTACTCTAATAGATGGTAGCCTTGTAATTATAGAAGGTAGTTTATTGTTGACATTTTGTTACTCCAATGGATGGTAGCCTTGTCATTATGGAGAATAGTTCATTGTTAAGTTTTTGTTACTCCAATGGTGTGTAGCCTTGTTATTATGGAAGGTAGTTCATTGTTGAGATTTTGTTACTCCATTAGATGGTAGCCTTTTCATTATGCAAGGTAGTTCGTTGTTGATATTTTGTTAATTTAATGGATGGTAGCCTTGTCTTTATGAAAGGTAGTTCATTGTTGAGATTTTGTTACTCTAATGGATGTTATCCTTGTCATTACTGAAAGTAGTTCGTTGTATAGATTTTGTTACTCATGGATGGTAACCTTGTCATTATGGAAGGTAGTTCATTGTTTTCATTTTGTTACTCCAATGGATGGTAGCCTTGTCAATATGGAAGGTAGTTCGTTGTTGATATTTTGTTACTCTAATGGATGGAATCCTTGTCATTACGGAATGTAGTTCTTTGTTGAGATTTTGTTTCTCCAATGGATGGTAGCCTTGACATTATGGAAGGTAGTTCGTAGTTGAGATTTTGTTACACAAATGGATGGTAGCCTAGTCATTATGGAAGGTATTTCATTGTTGAGATTTTGTTACTCCAATGGATGGTAGACTTGTCATTACGGGAGGTAGTTCATTGTTGAGATTTTGTTACTCCAATGGATGGTAGCCTTGTCATTATGGATGGTAGTTCGTTGTTGAGATTTTGTTACTACATTGGATGGTACCATTTTCATTACCGAAAGTAGTTCGTTGTTGAGATTTTGTTACTCTAATGGATGCTAGCCTTGTCATTATGGAAGGTAGTTCATTGTTGACATTTTGTTACTCCAATGGATGTAGCCTTGTCATTATGGAAGGTAGTTCGATATTGATAATATTTTACTCTAATGGATGGAATCCTTTTCATTACAGAGAGTAGTTCTTTGTTGAGATTTTGTTTCTCCAATGGATGGTATCCTTGTCATTATGGAAGGTAGTTCGTTGTTGAGATTTTGTTACTCAAATGGATGGTAGCCTTGTCATTATAGAATATAGTTTGTTGTTGAGATTTTGTTACTCCAATGGATGGTAGCCTTGTCATTATGGATGGTAGTTCGTTGTTGAGATTTTGTTACTACATTGGATGGTACCCTTTTCATTACCGAAAGAAGTTCGTTGTTGAGATTTTGTTACTCTAATGGATGGTAGCCTTGTCATTATGGAAGGTAGTTCATTGTTGACATTTTGTTACTCCAATGGATGTAGCCTTGTCATTATGGAAGGTAGTTCGATATTGATAATATTTTACTCTAATGGATGGAATCCTTTTCATTACGGAAGGTAGTTCTTTGTTAAGATTTTGTTTCTCCAATGTATGGTAGCCTTGTCATTATGGATGGTAGTTCGTTGTTGAGATTTTGTTACTCTAATGGATGGTAGCCTTGTAATTATAGAAGGTAGTTTATTGTTGACATTTTGTTACTCCAATGGATGGTAGCCTTGTCATTATGGAGAATAGTTCATTGTTGAGTTTTTGTTACTCCAATGGTGTGTAGCCTTGTTATTATGGAAGGTTGTTCATTGTTGATATTTTGTTACTCCATTAGATGGTAGCCTTTTCATTATGCAAGGTAGTTCGTTGTTGATATTTTGTTAATTTAATGGATGTTAGCCTTGTCTTTATGAAAGGTAGTTCGTTGTTGAGATTTTGTTACTCTAATGGATGTTATCCTTGTCATTACTGAAAGTAGTTCGTTGTATAGATTTTGTTACTCATGGATGGTAACTTTGTCATTATGGAAGGTAGTTCATTGTTTTCATTTTGTTACTCCAATGGATGGTAGCCTTGTCAATATGGAAGGTAGTTCGTTGTTGATATTTTGTTACTCTAATGGATGGAATCCTTGTCATTACGGAATGTAGTTCTTTGTTGAGATTTTGTTTCTCCAGTGGATGGTAGCCTTGAAATTACGGAAGGTAGTTCGTAGTTGAGATTTTGTTACACAAATGGATGGTAGCCTAGTCATTATGGAAGGTATTTCATTGTTGAGATTTTGTTACTCCAATGGATGGTAGACTTGTCATTACGGGAGGTAGTTCATTGTTGAGATTTTGTTACTCCAATGGATGGTAGCCTTGTCATTATGGATGGTAGTTCGTTGTTGAGATTTTGTTACTCTAATAGATGGTAGCCTTGTAATTATAGAAGGTAGTTTATTGTTGACATTTTGTTACTCCAATGGATGGTAGCCTTGTCATTATGGAGAATAGTTCATTGTTAAGTTTTTGTTACTCCAATGGTGTGTAGCCTTGTTATTATGGAAGGTAGTTCATTGTTGAGATTTTGTTACTCCATTAGATGGTAGCCTTTTCATTATGCAAGGTAGTTCGTTGTTGATATTTTGTTAATTTAATGGATGGTAGCCTTGTCTTTATGAAAGGTAGTTCATTGTTGAGATTTTGTTACTCTAATGGATGTTATCCTTGTCATTACTGAAAGTAGTTCGTTGTATAGATTTTGTTACTCATGGATGGTAACCTTGTCATTATGGAAGGTAGTTCATTGTTTTCATTTTGTTACTCCAATGGATGGTAGCCTTGTCAATATGGAAGGTAGTTCGTTGTTGATATTTTGTTACTCTAATGGATGGAATCCTTGTCATTACGGAATGTAGTTCTTTGTTGAGATTTTGTTTCTCCAATGGATGGTAGCCTTGACATTATGGAAGGTAGTTCGTAGTTGAGATTTTGTTACACAAATGGATGGTAGCCTAGTCATTATGGAAGGTATTTCATTGTTGAGATTTTGTTACTCCAATGGATGGTAGACTTGTCATTACGGGAGGTAGTTCATTGTTGAGATTTTGTTACTCCAATGGATGGTAGCCTTGTCATTATGGATGGTAGTTCGTTGTTGAGATTTTGTTACTACATTGGATGGTACCATTTTCATTACCGAAAGTAGTTCGTTGTTGAGATTTTGTTACTCTAATGGATGCTAGCCTTGTCATTATGGAAGGTAGTTCATTGTTGACATTTTGTTACTCCAATGGATGTAGCCTTGTCATTATGGAAGGTAGTTCGATATTGATAATATTTTACTCTAATGGATGGAATCCTTTTCATTACAGAGAGTAGTTCTTTGTTGAGATTTTGTTTCTCCAATGGATGGTATCCTTGTCATTATGGAAGGTAGTTCGTTGTTGAGATTTTGTTACTCAAATGGATGGTAGCCTTGTCATTATAGAATATAGTTTGTTGTTGAGATTTTGTTACTCCAATGGATGGTAGCCTTGTCATTATGGATGGTAGTTCGTTGTTGAGATTTTGTTACTACATTGGATGGTACCGTTTTCATTACCGAAAGAAGTTCGTTGTTGAGATTTTGTTACTCTAATGGATGGTAGCCTTGTCATTATGGAAGGTAGTTCATTGTTGACATTTTGTTACTCCAATGGATGTAGCCTTGTCATTATGGAAGGTAGTTCGATATTGATAATATTTTACTCTAATGGATGGAATCCTTTTCATTACGGAAGGTAGTTCTTTGTTAAGATTTTGTTTCTCCAATGTATGGTAGCCTTGTCATTATGGATGGTAGTTCGTTGTTGAGATTTTGTTACTCTAATGGATGGTAGCCTTGTAATTATAGAAGGTAGTTTATTGTTGACATTTTGTTACTCCAATGGATGGTAGCCTTGTCATTATGGAGAATAGTTCATTGTTGAGTTTTTGTTACTCCAATGGTGTGTAGCCTTGTTATTATGGAAGGTTGTTCATTGTTGATATTTTGTTACTCCATTAGATGGTAGCCTTTTCATTATGCAAGGTAGTTCGTTGTTGATATTTTGTTAATTTAATGGATGTTAGCCTTGTCTTTATGAAAGGTAGTTCGTTGTTGAGATTTTGTTACTCTAATGGATGTTATCCTTGTCATTACTGAAAGTAGTTCGTTGTATAGATTTTGTTACTCATGGATGGTAACTTTGTCATTATGGAAGGTAGTTCATTGTTTTCATTTTGTTACTCCAATGGATGGTAGCCTTGTCAATATGGAAGGTAGTTCGTTGTTGATATTTTGTTACTCTAATGGATGGAATCCTTGTCATTACGGAATGTAGTTCTTTGTTGAGATTTTGTTTCTCCAGTGGATGGTAGCCTTGAAATTACGGAAGGTAGTTCGTAGTTGAGATTTTGTTACACAAATGGATGGTAGCCTAGTCATTATGGAAGGTATTTCATTGTTGAGATTTTGTTACTCCAATGGATGGTAGACTTGTCATTACGGGAGGTAGTTCATTGTTGAGATTTTGTTACTCCAATGGATGGTAGCCTTGTCATTATGGATGGTAGTTTGTTGTTGAGATTTTGTTACTCTAATGGATGGTAGCCTTGTAATTATAGAAGGTAGTTTATTGTTGACATTTTGTTACTCCAATGGATGGTAGCCTTGTCATTATGGAGAATAGTTCATTGTTGAGTTTTTGTTACTCCAATGGTGTGTAGCCTTGTTATTATGGAAGGTAGTTCATTGTTGAGATTTTGTTACTCCATTAGATGGTAGCCTTTTCATTATGCAAGGTAGTTCGTTGTTGATATTTTGTTAATTTAATGGATGGTACCCTTGTCTTTATGAAAGGTAGTTCATTGTTGAGATTTTGTTACTCTAATGGATGTTATCCTTGTCATTACTGAAAGTAGTTCGTTGTATAGATTTTGTTACTCATGGATGGTAACCTTGTCATTATGGAAGGTAGTTCATTGTTTTCATTTTGTTACTCCAATGGATGGTAGCCTTGTCAATATGGAAGGTAGTTCGTTGTTGATATTTTGTTACTCTAATGGATGGAATCCTTGTCATTACGGAATGTAGTTCTTTGTTGAGATTTTGTTTCTCCAATGGATGGTAGCCTTGACATTATGGAAGGTAGTTCGTAGTTGAGATTTTGTTACACAAATGGATGGTAGCCTAGTCATTATGGAAGGTATTTCATTGTTGAGATTTTGTTACTCCAATGGATGGTAGACTTGTCATTACGGGAGGTAGTTCATTGTTGAGATTTTGTTACTCCAATGGATGGTAGCCTTGTCATTATGGATGGTAGTTCGTTGTTGAGATTTTGTTACTACATTGGATGGTACCATTTTCATTACCGAAAGTAGTTCGTTGTTGAGATTTTGTTACTCTAATGGATGCTAGCCTTGTCATTATGGAAGGTAGTTCATTGTTGACATTTTGTTACTCCAATGGATGTAGCCTTGTCATTATGGAAGGTAGTTCGATATTGATAATATTTTACTCTAATGGATGGAATCCTTTTCATTACAGAGAGTAGTTCTTTGTTGAGATTTTGTTTCTCCAATGGATGGTAGCCTTGTCATTATGGAAGGTAGTTCGTTGTTGAGATTTTGTTACTCAAATGGATGGTAGCCTTGTCATTATAGAATATAGTTTGTTGTTGAGATTTTGTTACTCCAATGGATGGTAGCCTTGTCATTATGGATGGTAGTTCGTTGTTGAGATTTTGTTACTACATTGGATGGTACCCTTTTCATTACCGAAAGCAGTTCGTTGTTGAGATTTTGTTACTCTAATGGATGGTAGCCTTGTCATTATGGAAGGTAGTTCATTGTTGACATTTTGTTACTCCAATGGATGTAGCCTTGTCATTATGGAAGGTAGTTCGATATTGATAATATTTTACTCTAATGGATGGAATCCTTTTCATTACGGAAGGTAGTTCTTTGTTGAGATTTTGTTTCTCCAATGTATGGTAGCCTTGTCATTATGGATGGTAGTTCGTTGTTTAGATTTTGTTACTCTAATGGATGGTAGCCTTGTAATTATAGAAGGTAGTTTATTGTTGACATTTTGTTACTCCAATGGATGGTAGCCTTGTCATTATGGAGAATAGTTCATTGTTGAGTTTTTGTTACTCCAATGGTGTGTAGCCTTGTTATTATGGAAGGTAGTTCATTGTTGATATTTTGTTACTCCATTAGATGGTAGCCTTTTCATTATGCAAGGTAGTTCGTTGTTGATATTTTGTTAATTTAATGGATGGTAGCCTTGTCTTTATGAAAGGTAGTTCGTTGTTGAGATTTTGTTACTCTAATGGATGTTATCCTTGTCATTACTGAAAGTAGTTCGTTTTATAGATTTTGTTACTCATGGATGGTAACCTTGTCATTATGGAAGGTAGTTCATTGTTTTCATTTTGTTACTCCAATGGATGGTAGCCTTGTCAATATGGAAGGTAGTTCGTTGTTGATATTTTGTTACTCTAATGGATGGAATCCTTGTCATTACGGAATGTAGTTCTTTGTTGAGATTTTGTTTCTCCAGTGGATGGTAGCCTTGAAATTACGGAAGGTAGTTCGTAGTTGAGATTTTGTTACACAAATGGATGGTAGCCTAGTCATTATGGAAGGTATTTCATTGTTGAGATTTTGTTACTCCAATGGATGGTAGACTTGTCATTACGGGAGGTAGTTCATTGTTGAGATTTTGTTACTCCAATGGATGGTAGCCTTGTCATTATGGATGGTAGTTTGTTGTTGAGATTTTGTTACTCTAATGGATGGTAGCCTTGTAATTATAGAAGGTAGTTTATTGTTGACATTTTGTTACTCCAATGGATGGTAGCCTTGTCATTATGGAGAATAGTTCATTGTTGAGTTTTTGTTACTCCAATGGTGTGTAGCCTTGTTATTATGGAAGGTAGTTCATTGTTGAGATTTTGTTACTCCATTAGATGGTAGCCTTTTCATTATGCAAGGTAGTTCGTTGTTGATATTTTGTTAATTTAATGGATGGTAGCCTTGTCTTTATGAAAGGTAGTTCATTGTTGAGATTTTGTTACTCTAATGGATGTTATCCTTGTCATTACTGAAAGTAGTTCGTTGTATAGATTTTGTTACTCATGGATGGTAACCTTGTCATTATGGAAGGTAGTTCATTGTTTTCATTTTGTTACTCCAATGGATGGTAGCCTTGTCAATATGGAAGGTAGTTCGTTGTTGATATTTTGTTACTCTAATGGATGGAATCCTTGTCATTACGGAATGTAGTTCTTTGTTGAGATTTTGTTTCTCCAATGGATGGTAGCCTTGACATTATGGAAGGTAGTTCGTAGTTGAGATTTTGTTACACAAATGGATGGTAGCCTAGTCATTATGGAAGGTATTTCATTGTTGAGATTTTGTTACTCCAATGGATGGTAGACTTGTCATTACGGGAGGTAGTTCATTGTTGAGATTTTGTTTCTCCAATGTATGGTAGCCTTGTCATTATGGATGGTAGTTCGTTGTTTAGATTTTGTTACTCTAATGGATGGTAGCCTTGTAATTATAGAAGGTAGTTTATTGTTGACATTTTGTTACTCCAATGGATGGTAGCCTTGTCATTATGGAGAATAGTTCATTGTTGAGTTTTTGTTACTCCAATGGTGTGTAGCCTTGTTATTATGGAAGGTAGTTCATTGTTGATATTTTGTTACTCCATTAGATGGTAGCCTTTTCATTATGCAAGGTAGTTCGTTGTTGATATTTTGTTAATTTAATGGATGGTAGCCTTGTCTTTATGAAAGGTAGTTCGTTGTTGAGATTTTGTTACTCTAATGGATGTTATCCTTGTCATTACTGAAAGTAGTTCGTTTTATAGATTTTGTTACTCATGGATGGTAACCTTGTCATTATGGAAGGTAGTTCATTGTTTTCATTTTGTTACTCCAATGGATGGTAGCCTTGTCAATATGGAAGGTAGTTCGTTGTTGATATTTTGTTACTCTAATGGATGGAATCCTTGTCATTACGGAATGTAGTTCTTTGTTGAGATTTTGTTTCTCCAGTGGATGGTAGCCTTGAAATTACGGAAGGTAGTTCGTAGTTGAGATTTTGTTACACAAATGGATGGTAGCCTAGTCATTATGGAAGGTATTTCATTGTTGAGATTTTGTTACTCCAATGGATGGTAGACTTGTCATTACGGGAGGTAGTTCATTGTTGAGATTTTGTTACTCCAATGGATGGTAGCCTTGTCATTATGGATGGTAGTTTGTTGTTGAGATTTTGTTACTCTAATGGATGGTAGCCTTGTAATTATAGAAGGTAGTTTATTGTTGACATTTTGTTACTCCAATGGATGGTAGCCTTGTCATTATGGAGAATAGTTCATTGTTGAGTTTTTGTTACTCCAATGGTGTGTAGCCTTGTTATTATGGAAGGTAGTTCATTGTTGAGATTTTGTTACTCCATTAGATGGTAGCCTTTTCATTATGCAAGGTAGTTCGTTGTTGATATTTTGTTAATTTAATGGATGGTAGCCTTGTCTTTATGAAAGGTAGTTCATTGTTGAGATTTTGTTACTCTAATGGATGTTATCCTTGTCATTACTGAAAGTAGTTCGTTGTATAGATTTTGTTACTCATGGATGGTAACCTTGTCATTATGGAAGGTAGTTCATTGTTTTCATTTTGTTACTCCAATGGATGGTAGCCTTGTCAATATGGAAGGTAGTTCGTTGTTGATATTTTGTTACTCTAATGGATGGAATCCTTGTCATTACGGAATGTAGTTCTTTGTTGAGATTTTGTTTCTCCAATGGATGGTAGCCTTGACATTATGGAAGGTAGTTCGTAGTTGAGATTTTGTTACACAAATGGATGGTAGCCTAGTCATTATGGAAGGTATTTCATTGTTGTGATTTTGTTACTCCAATGGATGGTAGACTTGTCATTACGGGAGGTAGTTCATTGTTGAGATTTTGTTACTCCAATGGATGGTAGCCTTGTCATTATGGATGGTAGTTCGTTGTTGAGATTTTGTTACTACATTGGATGGTACCATTTTCATTACCGAAAGTAGTTCGTTGTTGAGATTTTGTTACTCTAATGGATGCTAGCCTTGTCATTATGGAAGGTAGTTCATTGTTGACATTTTGTTACTCCAATGGATGTAGCCTTGTCATTATGGAAGGTAGTTCGATATTGATAATATTTTACTCTAATGGATGGAATCCTTTTCATTACAGAGAGTAGTTCTTTGTTGAGATTTTGTTTCTCCAATGGATGGTAGCCTTGTCATTATGGAAGGTAGTTCGTTGTTGAGATTTTGTTACTCAAATGGATGGTAGCCTTGTCATTATAGAATATAGTTTGTTGTTGAGATTTTGTTACTCCAATGGATGGTAGCCTTGTCATTATGGATGGTAGTTCGTTGTTGAGATTTTGTTACTACATTGGATGGTACCCTTTTCATTACAGAAAGCAGTTCGTTGTTGAGATTTTGTTACTCTAATGGATGGTAGCCTTGTCATTATGGAAGGTAGTTCATTGTTGACATTTTGTTACTCCAATGGATGTAGCCTTGTCATTATGGAAGTTAGTGCGATATTGATAATATTTTACTCTAATGGATGGAATCCTTTTCATTACGGAAGGTAGTTCTTTGTTGAGATTTTGTTTCTCCAATGTATGGTAGCCTTGTCATTATGGATGGTAGTTCGTTGTTGAGATTTTGTTACTCTAATGGATGGTAGCCTTGTAATTATAGAAGGTAGTTTATTGTTGACATTTTGTTACTCCAATGGATGGTAGCCTTGTCATTATGGAGAATAGTTCATTGTTGAGTTTTTGTTAGTCCAATGGTGTGTAGCCTTGTTATTATGGAAGGTAGTTCATTGTTGATATTTTGTTACTCCATTAGATGGTAGCCTTTTCATTATGCAAGGTAGTTCGTTGTTGATATTTTGTTAATTTAATGGATGGTAGCCTTGTCTTTATGAAAGGTAGTTCGTTGTTGAGATTTTGTTACTCTAATGGATGTTATCCTTGTCATTACTGAAAGTAGTTCGTTGTATATATTTTGTTACTCATGAATGGTAACTTTGTCATTATGGAAGGTAGTTCATTGTTTTCATTTTGTTACTCCAATGGATGGTAGCCTTGTCAATATGGAAGGTAGTTCGTTGTTGATATTTTGTTACTCTAATGGATGGAATCCTTGTCATTACGGAATGTAGTTTTTTGTTGAGATTTTGTTTCTCCAGTGGATGGTAGCCTTGAAATTACGGAAGGTAGTTCGTAGTTGAGATTTTGTTACACAAATGGATGGTAGCCTAGTCATTATGGAAGGTATTTCATTGTTGAGATTTTGTTACTCCAATGGATGGTAGACTTGTCATTACGGGAGGTAGTTCATTGTTGAGATTTTGTTACTCCAATGGATGGTAGCCTTGTCATTATGGATGGTAGTTCACTGTTGAGATTTTGTTACTACATTGGATGGTACCATTTTCATTACCGAAAGTAGTTCGTTGTTGAGATTTTGTTACTCTAATGGATGCTAGCCTTGTCATTATGGAAGGTAGTTCATTGTTGACATTTTGTTACTCCAATGGATGTAGCCTTGTCATTATGGAAGGTAGTTCGATATTGATAATATTTTACTCTAATGGATGGAATCCTTTTCATTACAGAGAGTAGTTCTTTGTTGAGATTTTGTTTCTCCAATGGATGGTAGCCTTGTCATTATGGAAGGTAGTTCGTTGTTGAGATTTTGTTACTCAAATGGATGGTAGCCTTGTCATTATAGAATATAGTTTGTTGTTGAGATTTTGTTACTCCAATGGATGGTAGCCTTGTCATTATGGATGGTAGTTCGTTGTTGAGATTTTGTTACTACATTGGATGGTACCCTTTTCATTACAGAAAGCAGTTCGTTGTTGAGATTTTGTTACTCTAATGGATGGTAGCCTTGTCATTATGGAAGGTAGTTCATTGTTGACATTTTGTTACTCCAATGGATGTAGCCTTGTCATTATGGAAGTTAGTTCGATATTGATAATATTTTACTCTAATGGATGGAATCCTTTTCATTACGGAAGGTAGTTCTTTGTTGAGATTTTGTTTCTCCAATGTATGGTAGCCTTGTCATTATGGATGGTAGTTCGTTGTTGAGATTTTGTTACTCTAATGGATGGTAGCCTTGTAATTATAGAAGGTAGTTTATTGTTGACATTTTGTTACTCCAATGGATGGTAGCCTTGTCATTATGGAGAATAGTTCATTGTTGAGTTTTTGTTAGTCCAATGGTGTGTAGCCTTGTTATTATGGAAGGTAGTTCATTGTTGATATTTTGTTACTCCATTAGATGGTAGCCTTTTCATTATGCAAGGTAGTTCGTTGTTGATATTTTGTTAATTTAATGGATGGTAGCCTTGTCTTTATGAAAGGTAGTTCGTTGTTGAGATTTTGTTACTCTAATGGATGTTATCCTTGTCATTACTGAAAGTAGTTCGTTGTATATATTTTGTTACTCATGAATGGTAACTTTGTCATTATGGAAGGTAGTTCATTGTTTTCATTTTGTTACTCCAATGGATGGTAGCCTTGTCAATATGGAAGGTAGTTCGTTGTTGATATTTTGTTACTCTAATGGATGGAATCCTTGTCATTACGGAATGTAGTTTTTTGTTGAGATTTTGTTTCTCCAGTGGATGGTAGCCTTGAAATTACGGAAGGTAGTTCGTAGTTGAGATTTTGTTACACAAATGGATGGTAGCCTAGTCATTATGGAAGGTATTTCATTGTTGAGATTTTGTTACTCCAATGGATGGTAGACTTGTCATTACGGGAGGTAGTTCATTGTTGAGATTTTGTTACTCCAATGGATGGTAGCCTTGTCATTATGGATGGTAGTTCACTGTTGAGATTTTGTTACTACATTGGATGGTACCATTTTCATTACCGAAAGTAGTTCGTTGTTGAGATTTTGTTACTCTAATGGATGCTAGCCTTGTCATTATGGAAGGTAGTTCATTGTTGACATTTTGTTACTCCAATGGATGTAGCCTTGTCATTATGGAAGGTAGTTCGATATTGATAATATTTTACTCTAATGGATGGAATCCTTTTCATTACAGAGAGTAGTTCTTTGTTGAGATTTTGTTTCTCCAATGGATGGTAGCCTTGTCATTATGGAAGGTAGTTCGTTGTTGAGATTTTGTTACTCAAATGGATGGTAGCCTTGTCATTATAGAATATAGTTTGTTGTTGAGATTTTGTTACTCCAATGGATGGTAGCCTTGTCATTATGGATGGTAGTTCGTTGTTGAGATTTTGTTACTACATTGGATGGTACCCTTTTCATTACAGAAAGCAGTTCGTTGTTGAGATTTTGTTACTCTAATGGATGGTAGCCTTGTCATTATGGAAGGTAGTTCATTGTTGACATTTTGTTACTCCAATGGATGTAGCCTTGTCATTATGGAAGTTAGTTCGATATTGATAATATTTTACTCTAATGGATGGAATCCTTTTCATTACGGAAGGTAGTTCTTTGTTGAGATTTTGTTTCTCCAATGTATGGTAGCCTTGTCATTATGGATGGTAGTTCGTTGTTGAGATTTTGTTACTCTAATGGATGGTAGCCTTGTAATTATAGAAGGTAGTTTATTGTTGACATTTTGTTACTCCAATGGATGGTAGCCTTGTCATTATGGAGAATAGTTCATTGTTGAGTTTTTGTTAGTCCAATGGTGTGTAGCCTTGTTATTATGGAAGGTAGTTTATTGTTGATATTTTGTTACTCCATTAGATGGTAGCCTTTTCATTATGCAAGGTAGTTCGTTGTTGATATTTTGTTAATTTAATGGATGGTAGCCTTGTCTTTATGAAAGGTAGTTCGTTGTTGAGATTTTGTTACTCTAATGGATGTTATCCTTGTCATTACTGAAAGTAGTTCGTTGTATATATTTTGTTACTCATGAATGGTAACTTTGTCATTATGGAAGGTAGTTCATTGTTTTCATTTTGTTACTCCAATGGATGGTAGCCTTGTCAATATGGAAGGTAGTTCGTTGTTGATATTTTGTTACTCTAATGGATGGAATCCTTGTCATTACGGAATGTAGTTTTTTGTTGAGATTTTGTTTCTCCAGTGGATGGTAGCCTTGAAATTACGGAAGGTAGTTCGTAGTTGAGATTTTGTTACACAAATGGATGGTAGCCTAGTCATTATGGAAGGTATTTCATTGTTGAGATTTTGTTACTCCAATGGATGGTAGACTTGTCATTACGGGAGGTAGTTCATTGTTGAGATTTTGTTACTCCAATGGATGGTAGCCTTGTCATTATGGATGGTAGTTCACTGTTGAGATTTTGTTACTACATTGGATGGTACCATTTTCATTACCGAAAGTAGTTCGTTGTTGAGATTTTGTTACTCTAATGGATGCTAGCCTTGTCATTATGGAAGGTAGTTCATTGTTGACATTTTGTTACTCCAATGGATGTAGCCTTGTCATTATGGAAGGTAGTTCGATATTGATAATATTTTACTCTAATGGATGGAATCCTTTTCATTACGGAGAGTAGTTCTTTGTTGAGATTTTATTTCTCCAATGGATGGTAGCCTTGTCATTATGGAAGGTAGTTCGTTGTTGAGATTTTGTTACTCAAATGGATGGTAGCCTTGTCATTATAGAATATAGTTTGTTGTTGAGATTTTGTTACTCCAATGGATGGTAGCCTTGTCATTATGGATGGTAGTTCGTTGTTGAGATTTGGTTACTACATTGGATGGTACCCTTTTCATTACCGAAAGCAGTTCGTTGTTGAGATTTTGTTACTCTAATGGATGGTAGCCTTGTAATTATAGAAGGTAGTTTATTGTTGACATTTTGTTACTCCAATGGATGGTAGCCTTGTCATTATGGAGAATAGTTCATTGTTGAGTTTTTGTTACTCGAATGGATGGTAGCCTTGTTATTATGGAAGGTAGTTTATTGTTGAGATTTTGTTACTCCATTAGATGGTAGCCTTTTCATTATGCAAGGTAGTTCGTTGTTGATATTTTGTTAATTTAATGGATGGTAGCCTTGTCTTTATGAAAGGTAGTTCGTTGTTGAGATTTTGTTAATCTAATGGATGTTATCCTTGTCATTACATAAAGTAGTTCGTTTTATAGATTTTGTTACTCATGGATGGTAACCTTGTCATTATGGAAGGTAGTTCATTGTTTTCATTTTGTTACTCCAATGGATGGTAGCCTTGTCAATATGGAAGGTAGTTCGTTGTTGATATTTTGTTACTCTAATGGATGGAATCCTTGTCATTACGGAATGTAGTTCTTTGTTGAGATTTTGTTTCTCCAGTGGATGGTAGCCTTGACATTACGGAAGGTAGTTCGTAGTTGAGATTTTGTTACACAAATGGATGGTAGCCTAGTCATTATGGAAGGTATTTCATTGTTGAGATTTTGTTACTCCAATGGATGGTAGACTTGTCATTACGGAAGGTAGTTCGTTGTTGAGATTTTGTTACTCCAATGGATGGTAGCCTTGTCATTATGGATGGTAGTTCGTTGTTGAGATTTTGTTACTACATTGGATGGTACCATTTTCATTACCGAAAGTAGTTCGTTGTTGAGATTTTGTTACTCTAATGGAAGCTAGCCTTGTCATTATGGAAGGTAGTTCATTGTTTACATTTTGTTACTCCAATGGATGTAGCCTTGTCATTATGGAAGGTAGTTCGATATTGATAATATTTTACTCTAATGGATGGAATCCTTTTCATTACGGAGAGTAGTTCTTTGTTGAGATTTTGTTTCTCCAATGGATGGTAGCCTTGTCATTATGGAAGGTAGTTTGTTGTTGACATTTTGTTACTCAAATGGATGGTAGCCTTGTCATTATAGAATATAGTTTGTTGTTGAGATTTTGTTACTCCAATGGATGGTAGCCTTGTCATTATGGATGGTAGTTCGTTGTTGAGATTTTGTTACTACATTGGATGGTACCCTTTTCATTACAGAAAGCAGTTCGTTGTTGAGATTTTGTTACTCTAATGGATGGTAGCCTTGTCATTATGGAAGGTAGTTCATTGTTGACATTTTGTTACTCCAATGGATGTAGCCTTGTCATTATGGAAGGTAGTTCGATATTGATAATATTTTACTCTAATGGATGGAATCCTTTTCATTACGGAAGGTAGTTCTTTGTTGAGATTTTGTTTCTCCAATGTATGGTAGCCTTGTCATTATGGATGGTAGTTCGTTGTTGAGATTTTGTTACTCTAATGGATGGTAGCCTTGTAATTATAGAAGGTAGTTTATTGTTGACATTTTGTTACTCCAATGGATGGTAGCCTTGTCATTATGGAGAATAGTTCATTGTTGAGTTTTTGTTACTCCAATGGTGTGTAGCCTTGTTATTATGGAAGGTAGTTCATTGTTGATATTTTGTTACTCCATTATATGGTAGCCTTTTCATTATGCAAGGTAGTTCGTTGTTGATATTTTGTTAATTTAATGGATGGTAGCCTTGTCTTTATGAAAGGTAGTTCGTTGTTGAGATTTTGTTACTCTAATGGATGTTATCCTTGTCATTACTGAAAGTAGTTCGTTGTATAGATTTTGTTACTCATGAATGGTAACTTTGTCATTATGGAAGGTAGTTCATTGTTTTCATTTTGTTACTCCAATGGATGGTAGACTTGTCAATATGGAAGGTAGTTCGTTGTTGATATTTTGTCACTCTAATGGATGGAATCCTTGTCATTACGGAATGTAGTTTTTTGTTGAGATTTTGTTTCTCCAGTGGATGGTAGCCTTGAAATTACGGAAGGTAGTTCGTAGTTGAGATTTTGTTACACAAATGGATGGTAACCTAGTCATTATGGAAGGTATTTCATTGTTGAGATTTTGTTACTCCAATGGATGGTAGACTTGTCATTACGGGAGGTAGTTCATTGTTGAGATTTTGTTACTCCAATGGATGGTAGCCTTGTCATTATGGATGGTAGTTCACTGTTGAGATTTTGTTACTACATTGGATGGTACCATTTTCATTACCGAAAGTAGTTTGTTGTTGAGATTTTGTTACTCTAATGGATGCTAGCCTTGTCATTATGGAAGGTAGTTCATTGTTGACATTTTGTTACTCCAATGGATGTAGCCTTGTCATTATGGAAGGTAGTTCGATATTGATAATATTTTACTCTAATGGATGGAATCCTTTTCATTACGGAGAGTAGTTCTTTGTTGAGATTTTGTTTCTCCAATGGATGGTAGCCTTGTCATTATGGAAGGTAGTTCGTTGTTGAGATTTTGTTACTCAAATGGATGGTAGCCTTGTCATTATAGAATATAGTTTGTTGTTGAGATTTTGTTACTCCAATGGATGGTAGCCTTGTCATTATGGATGGTAGTTCGTTGTTGAGATTTTGTTACTACATTGGATGGTACCCTTTTCATTACCGAAAGCAGTTCGTTGTTGAGATTTTTTTACTCTAATGGATGGTAGCCTTGTAATTATAGAAGGTAGTTTATTGTTGACATTTTGTTACTCCAATGTATGGTAGCCTTGTCATTATGGAGAATAGTTCATTGTTGAGTTTTTGTTACTCGAATGGACGGTAGCCTTGTTATTATGGAAGGTAGTTTATTGTTGAGATTTTGTTACTCCATTAAATGGTAGCCTTTTCATTATGCAAGGTAGTTCGTTGTTGATATTTTGTTAATTTAATGGATGGTAGCCTTGTCTTTATGAAAGGTAGTTCGTTGTTGAGATTTTGTTAATCTAATGGATGTTATCCTTGTCATTACTGAAAGTAGTTCGTTTTATAGATTTTGTTACTCATGGATGGTAACCTTGTCATTATGGAAGGTAGTTCATTGTTTTCATTTTGTTACTCCAATGGATGGTAGCCTTGTCAATATGGAAGGTAGTTCGTTGTTGATATTTTGTTACTCTAATGGATGGAATCCTTGTCATTACGGAATGTAGTTCTTTGTTGAGATTTTCTTTCTCCAGTGGATGGTAGCCTTGACATTACGGAAGGTAGTTCGTAGTTGAGATTTTGTTACACAAATGGATGGTAGCCTAGTCATTATGGAAGGTATTTCATTGTTGAGATTTTGTTACTCCAATGGATGGTAGACTTGTCATTACGGAAGGTAGTTCGTTGTTGAGATTTTGTTACTCCAATGGATGGTAGCCTTGTCATTATGGATGGTAGTTCGTTGTTGAGATTTTGTTACTACATTGGATGGTACCATTTTCATTACCGAAAGTAGTTCGTTGTTGAGATTTTGTTACTCTAATGGAAGCTAGCCTTGTCATTATGGAAGGTAGTTCATTGTTTACATTTTGTTACTCCAATGGATGTAGCCTTGTCATTATGGAAGGTAGTTCGATATTGATAATATTTTACTCTAATGGATGGAATCCTTTTCATTACGGAGAGTAGTTCTTTGTTGAGATTTTGTTTCTCCAATGGATGGTAGCCTTGTCATTATGGAAGGTAGTTTGTTGTTGACATTTTGTTACTCAAATGGATGGTAGCCATGTCATTATAGAAGATAGTTTGTTGTTGAGATTTTGTTACTCCAATTGATGGTAGCCTTGTCATTATGGATGGTAGTTCTTTGTTGAGATTTTGTCACTACATTGGATGGTACCCTTTTCATTACCGAAAGCAGTTCGTTGTTGAGATTTTGTTGCTCTAATGGATGGTAGCCATGTCATTATGGAAGGTAGTTCATTGTTGACATTTTGTTACTCCAATGGATGTAGCCTTGTCATTATGGAAGGTAGTTCGATATTGATAATATTTTACTCTAATGGATGGAATCCTTTTCATTACGCAAGGTAGTTCTTTGTTGAGATTTTGTTTCTCCAATGTATGGTAGCCTTGTCATTATGGATGGTAGTTCGTTGTTGAGATTTTGTTACTCTAATGGATGGTAGCCTTGTAATTATAGAAGGTAGTTTATTGTTGACATTTTGTTACTCCAATGGATGGTAGCCTTGACATTATGGAGAATAGTTCATTGTTGAGTTTTTGTTACTCCAATGGATGGTAGCCTTGTTATTATGGAAGGTAGTTCATTGTTGAGATTTTGTTACTCCATTAGATGGTAGCCTTTTCATTATGCAAGGTAGTTCGTTGTTGATATTTTGTTAATTTAATGGATGGTAGCCTTGTCTTTATGAAAGGTAGTTCGTTGTTGAGATTTTGTTACTCTAATGGATGTTATCATTGTCATTACTGAAAGTAGTTCGTTGTATAGATTTTGTTACTCATGGATGGTAACTTTGTCATTATGGAAGGTAGTTCATTGTTTTCATTTTGTTACTCCAATGGATGGTAGCCTTGTCAATATGGAAGGTAGTTCGTTGTTGATATTTTGTTACTCTAATGGATGGAATCCTTGTCATTACGGAATGTAGTTCTTTGTTGAGATTTTGTTTCTCCGGTGGATGGTAGCCTTGAAATTACGGAAGGTAGTTCGTAGTTGAGATTTTGTTACACAAATGGATGGTAGCCTAGTCATTATGGAAGGTATTTCATTGTTGAGATTTTGTTACTCCAATGGATGGTAGACTTGTCATTAAGGGAGGTAGTTCATTGTTGAGATTTTGTTACTCCAATGGATGGTAGCCTTGTCATTATGGATGGTAGTTCGCTGTTGAGATTTTGTTACTACATTGGATGGTACCATTTTCATTACCGAAAGTAGTTCATTGTTGAGATTTTGTTACTCTAATGGATGCTAGCCTTGTCATTATGGAAGGTAGTTCATTGTTGACATTTTGTTACTCCAATGGATGTAGCCTTGTCATTATGGAAGGTAGTTCGATATTGATAATATTTTACTCTAATGGATGGAATCCTTTTCATTACGGAGAGTAGTTCTTTGTTGAGATTTTGTTTCTCCAATGGATGGTAGCCTTGTAATTATGGAAGGTAGTTCGTTGTTGAGATTTTGTTACTCAAATGGATGGTAGCCTTGTCATTATAGAATATAGTTTGTTGTTGAGATTTTGTTACTCCAATGGATGGTAGCCTTGTCATTATGGATGGTAGTTCGTTGTTGAGATTTTGTTACTACATTGGATGGTACCCTTTTCATTACCGAAAGCAGTTCGTTGTTGAGATTTTGTTACTCTAATGGATGGTAGCCTTGTAATTATAGAAGGTAGTTTATTGTAGACATTTTGTTACTCCAATGGATGGTAGCCTTGTCATTATGGAGAATAGTTCATTGTTGAGTTTTTGTTACTCCAATGGATGGTAGCCTTGTTATTATGGAAGGTAGTTTATTGTTGAGATTTTGTTACTCCATTAGATGGTAGCCTTTTCATTATGCAAGGTAGTTCGTTGTTGATATTTTGTTAATTTAATGGATGGTAGCCTTGTCTTTATGAAAGGTAGTTCGTTGTTGAGATTTTGTTAATCTAATGGATGTTATCCTTGTCATTACTGAAAGTAGTTCGTTTTATAGATTTTGTTACTCATGGATGGTAACCTTGTCATTATGGAAGGTAGTTCATTGCTTTCATTTTGTTACTCCAATGGATGGTAGCCTTGTCAATATGGAAGGTAGTTCGTTGTTGATATTTTGTTACTCTAATGGATGTAATCCTTGTCATTACGGAATGTAGTTCTTTGTTGAGATTTTGTTTCTCCAGTGGATGGTAGCCTTGACATTACGGAAGGTAGTTCGTAGTTGAGATTTTGTTACACAAATGGATGGTAGCCTAGACATTATGGAAGGTATTTCATTGTTGAGATTTTGTTACTCCAATGGATGGTAGACTTGTCATTACGGAAGGTAGTTCGTTGTTGAGATTTTGTTACTCCAATGGATGGTAGCCTTGTCATTATGGATGGTAGTTCGTTGTTGAGATTTTGTTACTACATTGGATGGTACCATTTTCATTACCGAAAGTAGTTCGTTGTTGAGATTTTGTTACTCTAATGGATGCTAGCCTTGTCATTATGGAAGGTAGTTCATTGTTGACATTTTGTTACTCCAATGGATGTAGCCTTGTCATTATGGAAGGTAGTTCGATATTGATAATATTTTACTCTAATGGATGGAATCCTTTTCATTACGGAGAGTAGTTCTTTGTTGAGATTTTGTTTCTCCAATGGATGGTAGCCTTGTCATTATGGAAGGTAGTTTGTTGTTGAGATTTTGGTACTCAAATGGATGGTAGCCATGTCATTATAGAAGATAGTTTGTTGTTGAGATTTTGTTACTCCAATGGATGGTAGCCTTGTCATTATGGATGGTATTTCTTTTTTGAGATTTTGTCACTACATTGGATGGTACCCTTTTCATTACCGAAAGCAGTTCGTTGTTGAGATTTTGTTGCTCTAATGGATGGTAGCCTTGTCATTATGGAAGGTAGTTCATTGTTGACATTTTGTTACTCCAATGGATGTAGCCTTGTCATTATGGAAGGTAGTTCGATATTGATAATATTTTACTCTAATGGATGGAATCCTTTTCATTACGGAAGCTAGTTCTTTGTTGAGATTTTGTTTCTCCAATGTATGGTAGCCTTGTCATTATGGATGGTAGTTCGTTATTGAGATTTTGTTACTCTAATGGATGGTAGCCTTGTAATTATAGAAGGTAGTTTATTGTTGACATTTTGTTACTCCAATGGATGGTAGCCTTGTCATTATGGAGAATAGTTCATTGTTAATTTTTTGTTACTCCAATGGATGGTAACCTTGTTATTATGGAAGGTAGTTCATTGTTGAGATTTTGTTACTCCATTAGATGGTAGCCTTTTCATTATGCAAGGTAGTTCCTTGTTGATATTTTGTTAATTTAATGGATGGTAGCCTTGTCTTTATGAAAGGTAGTTCATTGTTGAGACTTTGTTACTCTATTGGATGTTATCCTTGTCATTACTGAAAGTAGTTCGTTGTATAGATTTTGTTACTCATGGATGGTAACCTTGTCATTATGGAAGGTAATTCATTGTTTTCATTTTGTTACTCCAATGGATGGTAGCCTTGTCAATATGGAAGGTAGTTCGTTGTTGACATTTTGTTACTCTAATGGATGGAATCCTTGTGATTACAAAATGTAGTTCTTTGTTGAGATTTTCTTTCTCCAGTGGATGGTAGCCTTGACATTACGGAAGGTAGTTCGTAGTTGAGATTTTGTTACAAAAATGGATGGTAGCCTAGTCATTATGGAAGGTATTTCATTGTTGAGATTTTGTTACACAAATGGATGGTAGCCTAGTCATTATGGAAGGTAGTTCGTTGTTGAGATTTTGTTACTCCAATGGATGGTAGACTTGTCATTACGGAAGGTAGTTCGTTGTTGAGATTTTGTTACTCCAATGGATGGTAGCCTTGTCATTATGGATGGTAGTTCGTTGTTGAGATTTTGTTACTACATTGGATGGTACCATTTTCATTACCGAAAGTAGTTCGTTGTTGAGATTTTGTTACTCTAATGGATGCTAGCCTTGTCATTATGGAAGGTAGTTCATTGTTGACATTTTGTTACTCCAATGGATGTAGCCTTGTCATTATGGAAGGTAGTTCGATATTGATAATATTTTACTCTAATGGATGGAATCCTTTTCATTACGGAGAGTAGTTCTTTGTTGAGATTTTGTTTCTCCAATGGATGGTAGCCTTGTCATTATGGAAGGTAGTTCGTTGTTGAGATTTTGTTACTCAAATGGATGGTAGCCATGTCATTATAGAAGATAGTTTGTTGTTGAGATTTTGTTACTCCAATGGATGGTAGCCTTGTCATTATGGATGGTAGTTCTTTGTTGAGATTTTGTCACTACATTGGATGGTACCCTTTTCATTACCGAAAGCAGTTCGTTGTTGAGATTTTGTTGCTCTAATGGATGGTAGCCTTGTCATTATGGAAGGTAGTTCATTGTTGACATTTTGTTACTCCAATGGATGTAGCCTTGTCATTATGGAAGGTAGTTCGATATTGATAATATTTTACTCTAATGGATGGAATCCTTTTCATTACGGAAGGTAGTTCTTTGTTGAGATTTTGTTTCTCCAATGTATGGTAGCCTTGTCATTATGGATGGTAGTTCGTTGTTGAGATTTTGTTACTCTAATGGATGGTAGCCTTGTAATTATAGAAGGTAGTTTATTGTTGACATTTTGTTACTCCAATGGATGGTAGCCTTGTCATTATGGATGGTAGTTCTTTGTTGAGATTTTGTCACTACATTGGATGGTACCCTTTTCATTACCGAAAGCAGTTCGTTGTTGAGATTTTGTTGCTCTAATGGATGGTAGCCTTGTCATTATGGATGGTAGTTCATTGTTGACATTTTGTTACTCCAATGGATGTAGCCTTGTCATTATGGAAGGTAGTTCGATATTGATAATATTTTACTCTAATGGATGGAATCCTTTTCATTACGGAAGGTAGTTCTTTGTTGAGATTTTGTTTCTCCAATGTATGGCAGCCTTGTCATTATGGATGGTAGTTCGTTGTTGAGATTTTGTTACTCTAATGGATGGTAGCCTTGTAATTATAGAAGGTAGTTTATTGTTGACATTTTGTTACTCCAATGGATGGTAGCCTTGTCATTATGGAGAATATTTCATTGTTGAGTTTTTGTTACTCCAATGGATGGTAGCCTTGTTATTATGGAAGGTAGTTCATTGTTGAGATTTTGTTACTCCATTAGATGGTAGCCTTTTCATTATGCAAGGTAGTTCCTTGTTGATATTTTGTTAATTTAATGGATGGTAGCCTTGTCTTTATGAAAGGTAGTTCATTGTTGAGACTTTGTTACTCTATTGGATGTTATCCTTGTCATTACTGAAAGTAGTTCGTTGTATAGATTTTGTTACTCATGGATGGAATCCTTGTCATTACAAAATGTAGTTCTTTGTTGAGATTTTGTTTCTCCAGTGGATGGTAGCCTTGACATTACGGAAGGTAGTTCGTAGTTGAGATTTTGTTACAAAAATGGATGGTAGCCTAGTCATTATGGAAGGTATTTCATTGTTGAGATTTTGTTACTCCAATGGATGGTAGCCTTGTCATTATGGATGGTAGTTCGTTGTTGAGATATTGTTACTACATTGGATGGTACCATTTTCATTACCGAAAGTAGTTCGTTGTTGAGATTTTGTTACTCTAATGGATGCTAGCCTTGTCATTATGGAAGGTAGTTCATTGTTGACATTTTGTTACTCCAATGGATGTAGCCTTGTCATTATGGAAGGTAGTTCGATATTGATAATATTTTACTCTAATGGATGGAATCCTTTTCATTACGGACAGTAGTTCTTTGTTGAGATTTTGTTTCTCCAATGGATGGTAGCCTTGTCATTATGGAAGGTAGTTCGTTGTTGAGATTTTGTTACTCAAATGGATGGTAGCCTTGTCATTATAGAAGATAGTTCGTTGTTGAGATTTTGTTACTCCAATGGATGGTAGCCTTGTCATTATGGATGGTAGTTCGTTATTGAGATTTTGTTACTACATTGGATGGTACCCTTTTCATTACCGAAAGCAGTTCGTTGTTGAGATTTTGTTACTCTAATGGATGGTAGCCTTGTCATTATGGAAGGTAGTTCATTGTTGACATTTTGTTACTCCAATGGATGTAGCCTTGTCATTATGGAAGGTAGTTCGATATTGATAATATTTTACTCTAATGGATGGAATCCTTTTCATTACGGAAGATAGTTCTTTGTTGAGATTTTGTTTCTCCAATGTATGGTAGCCTTGTTATTATGGAAGGTATTTCATTGTTGAGATTTTGTTACTCCAATGGATGGAAGACTTGTCATTACGGAAGGTAGTGCGTTGTTGAGATTTTGTTACTCCAATGGATGGTAGCCTTGACATTATGGATGGTAGTTCGTTGTTGAGATTTTGTTACTACATTGGATGGTACCATTTTCATTACCGAAAGTAGTTCGTTGTTGAGATTTTGTTACTCTAATGCATGCTAGCCTTGTCATTATGGAAGGTAGTTCATTGTTGACATTTTGTTACTCCAATTGATGTAGCCTTGTCATTATGGAAGGTAGTTCGATATTGATAATATTTTACTCTAATGGATGGAATCCTTTTCATTACGGAGAGTAGTTCTTTGTTGAGATTTTGTTACTCCAAGGGATGGTAGCCTTGTCATTATGGATGGTAGTTCGTTGTTGAGATTTTGTTACTACATTGGATGGTACCATTTTCATTACCGATAGTAGTTCGTTGTTGAGATTTTGTTACTCTAATGGATGCTAGCCTTGTCATTATGGAAGGTAGTTCATTGTTGACATTTTGTTACTCCAATGGATGTAGCCTTGTCATTATGGAAGGTAGTTCGATATTGATAATATTTTACTCTAATGGATGGAATCCTTTTCATTACGGAGAGTAGTTCTTTGTTGAGATTTTGTTTCTCCAATGGATGGTAGCCTTGTCATTATGGAAGGTAGTTCGTTGTTGAGATTTTGTTACTCAAATGGATGGTAGCAATGTCATTATAGAAGATAGTTTGTTGTTGAGATTTTGTTACTCCAATGGATGGTAGCCTTGTCATTATGGATGGTAGTTCTTTGTTGAGATTTTGTTACTACATTGGATGGGACCCTTTTCATTACCGAAAGCAGTTCGTTATTGAGATTTTGTTGCTCTAATGGATGGTAGCCTTGTCATTATGGAAGGTAGTTCATTGTTGACATTTTGTTACTCCAATGGATGTAGCCTTGTCATTATGGAAGGTAGTTCGATATTGATAATATTTTACTCTAATGGATGGAATCCTTTTCATTACGGAAGGTAGTTCTTTGTTGAGATTTTGTTTCTCCAATGTATGGTAGCCTTGTCATTATGGATGGTAGTTCGTTGTTGAGATTTTGTTACTCTAATGGATGGTAGCCTTGTCTTTATGAAAGGTAGTTCATTGTTGAGATTTTGTTACTCTAATGGATGTTATCCTTGTCATTATGGAGAATATTTCATTGTTGAGTTTTTGTTACTCCAATGGATGGTAGCCTTGTTATTATGGAAGGTAGTTCATTGTTGAGATTTTGTTACTCCATTAGATGGTAGCCTTTTCATTATGCAAGGTAGTTCCTTGTTGATATTTTGTTAATTTAATGGATGGTAGCCTTGTCTTTATGAAAGGTAGTTCATTGTTGAGACTTTGTTACTCTATTGGATGTTATCCTTGTCATTACTGAAAGTAGTTCGTTGTATAGATTTTGTTACTCATGGATGGAATCCTTGTCATTACAAAATGTAGTTCTTTGTTGAGATTTTGTTTCTCCAGTGGATGGTAGCCTTGACATTACGGAAGGTAGTTCGTAGTTGAGATTTTGTTACAAAAATGGATGGTAGCCTAGTCATTATGGAAGGTATTTCATTGTTGAGATTTTGTTACTCCAATGGATGGTAGCCTTGTCATTATGGATGGTAGTTCGTTGTTGAGATATTGTTACTACATTGGATGGTACCATTTTCATTACCGAAAGTAGTTCGTTGTTGAGATTTTGTTACTCTAATGGATGCTAGCCTTGTCATTATGGAAGGTAGTTCATTGTTGACATTTTGTTACTCCAATGGATGTAGCCTTGTCATTATGGAAGGTAGTTCGATATTGATAATATTTTACTCTAATGGATGGAATCCTTTTCATTACGGAGAGTAGTTCTTTGTTGAGATTTTGTTTCTCCAATGGATGGTAGCCTTGTCATTATGGAAGGTAGTTCGTTGTTGAGATTTTGTTACTCAAATGGATGGTAGCCTTGTCATTATAGAAGATAGTTCGTTGTTGAGATTTTGTTACTCCAATGGATGGTAGCCTTGTCATTATGGATGGTAGTTCGTTATTGAGATTTTGTTACTACATTGGATGGTACCCTTTTCATTACCGAAAGCAGTTCGTTGTTGAGATTTTGTTACTCTAATGGATGGTAGCCTTGTCATTATGGAAGGTAGTTCATTGTTGACATTTTGTTACTCCAATGGATGTAGCCTTTTCATTATGGAAGGTAGTTCGATATTGATAATATTTTACTCTAATGGATGGAATCCTTTTCATTACGGAAGATAGTTCTTTGTTGAGATTTTGTTTCTCCAATGTATGGTAGCCTTGTTATTATGGAAGGTATTTCATTGTTGAGATTTTGTTACTCCAATGGATGGAAGACTTGTCATTACGGAAGGTAGTGCGTTGTTGAGATTTTGTTACTCCAATGGATGGTAGCCTTGTCATTATGGATGGTAGTTCGTTGTTGAGATTTTGTTACTACATTGGATGGTACCATTTTCATTACCGAAAGTAGTTCGTTGTTGAGATTTTGTTACTCTAATGCATGCTAGCCTTGTCATTATGGAAGGTAGTTCATTGTTGACATTTTGTTACTCCAATGGATGTAGCCTTGTCATTATGGAAGGTAGTTCGATATTGATAATATTTTACTCTAATGGATGGAATCCTTTTCATTACGGAGAGTAGTTCTTTGTTGAGATTTTGTTACTCCAAGGGATGGTAGCCTTGTCATTATGGATGGTAGTTCGTTGTTGAAATTTTGTTACTACATTGGATGGTACCATTTTCATTACCGATAGTAGTTCGTTGTTGAGATTTTGTTACTCTAATGGATGCTAGCCTTGTCATTATGGAAGGTAGTTCATTGTTGACATTTTGTTACTCCAATGGATGTAGCCTTGTCATTATGGAAGGTAGTTCGATATTGATAATATTTTACTCTAATGGATGGAATCCTTTTCATTACGGAGAGTAGTTCTTTGTTGAGATTTTGTTTCTCCAATGGATGGTAGCCTTGTCATTATGGAAGGTAGTTCGTTGTTGAGATTTTGTTACTCAAATGGATGGTAGCAATGTCATTATAGAAGATAGTTTGTTGTTGAGATTTTGTTACTCCAATGGATGGTAGCCTTGTCATTATGGATGGTAGTTCTTTGTTGAGATTTTGTTACTACATTGGATGGGACCCTTTTCATTACCGAAAGCAGTTCGTTATTGAGATTTTGTTGCTCTAATGGATGGTAGCCTTGTCATTATGGAAGGTAGTTCATTGTTGACATTTTGTTACTCCAATGGATGTAGCCTTGTCATTATGGAAGGTAGTTCGATATTGATAATATTTTACTCTAATGGATGGAATACTTTTCATTACAGAAGGTAGTTCTTTGTTGAGATTTTGTTTCTCCAATGTATGGTAGCCTTTTCATTATGCAAGGTAGTTCGTTGTTGAGATTTTGTTACTCTAATGGATGGTAGCCTTGTCTTTATGAAAGGTAGTTCATTGTTGAGATTTTGTTACTCTAATGGATGTTATCCTTGTCATTACTGAAAGTATTTCGTTGTATAGATTTTGTTACTCATGGATGGTAACCTTGTCATTATGGAAGGTAATTCATTGTTTTCATTTTGTTACTCCAATGGATGGTAGCCTTGTCAATATGGAAGGTAGTTCGTTGTTGACATTTTGTTACTCTAATGGATGGAATCCTTGTCATTACAAAATGTAGTTCTTTGTTGAGATTTTTTTTCTCCAGTGGATGGTAGCCTTGACATTACGGAAGGTAGTTCGTAGTTGAGATTTTGTTACAAAAATGGATGGTAGCCTAGTCATTATGGAAGGTATTTCATTGTTGAGATTTTGTTACTCCAATGGATGGTAGCCTTGTCATTATGGATGGTAGTTCGTTGTTGAGATTTTGTTACTACATTGGATGGTACCATTTTCATTACCGAAAGTAGTTCGTTGTTGAGATTTTGTTACTCTAATGGATGCTAGCCTTGTCATTATGGAAGGTAGTTCATTGTTGACATTTTGTTACTCCAATGGATGTAGCCTTGTCATTATGGAAGGTAGTTCGATATTGATAATATTTTACTCTTATGGATGGAATCCTTTTCATTACGGAGAGTAGTTCTTTGTTGAGATTTTGTTTCTCCAATGGATGGTAGCCTTGTCATTATGGAAGGTAGTTCGTTGTTGAGATTTTGTTACTCAAATGGATGGTAGCCTTGTCATTATAGAAGATAGTTTGTTGTTGAGATTTTGTTACTCCAATGGATGGTAGCCTTGTCATTATGGATGGTAGTTCGTTATTGAGATTTTGTTACTACATTGGATGGTACCCTTTTCATTACCGAAAGCAGTTCGTTGTTGAGATTTTGTTACTCTAATGGATGGTAGCCTTGTCATTATGGAAGGTAGTTCATTGTTGACATTTTGTTACTCCAATGGATGTAGCCTTGTCATTATGGAAGGTAGTTCGATATTGATAATATTTTACTCTAATGGATGGAATCCTTTTCATTAAGGAGAGTAGTTCTTTGTTGAGATTTTGTTTCTCCAATGTATGGTAGCCTTGTCATTATGGATGGTAGTTCGTTGTTGAGATTTTGTTACTCTAATGGATGGTAGCCTTGTAATTATAGAAGGTAGTTTATTGTTGACATTTTGTTACTCCAATGGATGGTAGCCTTGTCATTATGGAGAATAGTTCATTGTTGAGTTTTTGTTACTCCAATGTATGGTAGCCTTGTTATTATGGAAGGTAGTTCATTGTTGAGATTTTGTTACTCCATTAGATGGTAGCCTTTTCATTATGCAAGGTAGTTCGTTGTTGATATTTTGTTAATTTAATGGATGGTAGCCTTGTCTTTATGAAAGGTAGTTCGTTGTTGAGATTTTGTTACTCTAATGGATGTTATCCTTGTTATTACTGAAAGTAGTTCGTTGTATAGATTTTGTTACTCATGGATGGTAACCTTGTCATTATGGAAGGTAGTTCATTATTTTCATTTTGTAACTCCAATGGATGGTAGCCTTGTCAATATGGAAGGTAGTTTGTTGTTGATATTTTGTTACTCTAATGGATGGAATCCTTGTCATTACGGAATGTAGTTCTTTGTTGAGATTTTGTTTCTCCAGTTGATGGTAGCCTTGACATTACGGAAGGCAGTTCGTATTTGAGATTTTGTTACACAAATGGATGGTAGCCTAGTCATTATGGAAGGTATTTAATTGTTGAGATTTTGTTACTACAATGGATGGTAGACTTGTCATTACAGAAGGTAGTTCGTTGTTGAGATTTTGTTACTCCAATGGATGGTAGCCTTGTCATTATGGATGGTAGTTCGTTGTTCAGATTTTGTTACTACATTGGATGGTACCATTTTCATTACCGAAAGTAGTTCGTTGTTGAGATTTTGTTACTCTAATGGATGGTAGACTTGTCATTACGGAAGGTAGTTCGTTGTTGAGATTTTTTTACTCCAATGGATGGTAGCCTTGTCATTATGGATGGTAGTTTGTTGTTGAGATTTTGTTACTACATTGGATGGTACCATTTTCATTACCGAAAGTAGTTCGTTGTTGAGATTTTGTTACTCTAATGGATGCTAGCCTTGTCATTATGGAAGGTAGTTCATTTTTGACATTTTGTTACTCCAATGGATGTAGCCTTGTCATTATGGAAGGTAGTTCAATATTGATAATATTTTACTCTAATGGATGGAATCCTTTTCATTACGGAGAGTAGTTCTTTGTTGAGATTTTGTTTCTCCAATTGATGGTAGCCTTGTCATTATGGAAGGTAGTTCGTTGTTGAGATTTTGTTACTCAAATGGATGGTAGCCTTGTCATTATAGAAGATAGTTTGTTGTTGAGATTTTGTTACTCCAATGGATGGTAGCCTTGTCATTATGGATGGTAGTTCGTTATTGAGATTTTGTTACTACATTGGATGGTACCCTTTTCATTACCGAAAGCAGTTCGTTGTTGAGATTTTGTTACTCTAATGGATGGTAGCCTTGTCATTATGGAAGGTAGTTCATTGTTGACATTTTGTTACTCCAATGGATGTAGCCTTGTCATTATGGAAGGTAGTTCGATATTGATAATATTTTACTCTAATGGATGGAATCCTTTTCATTACGGAAGGTAGTTCTTTGTTGAGATTTTTTTTCTCCAATGTATGGTAGCCTTGTTATTATGGAAGGTATTTCATTGTTGAGATTTTGTTACTCCAATGGATGGAAGACTTGTCATTACGGAAGGTAGTGCGTTGTTGAGATTTTGTTACTCCAATGGACGGTAGCCTTGTCATTATGGATGGTAGTTCGTTGTTGAGATTTTGTTACTACATTGGATGGTACCATTTTCATTACCGAAAGTAGTTCGTTGTTGAGATTTTGTTACTCTAATGGATGCTAGCCTTGTCATTATGGAAGGTAGTTCATTGTTGACATTTTGTTACTCCAATGGATGTAGCCTTGTCATTATGGAAGGTAGTTCGATATTGATAATATTTTACTCTAATGGATGGAATCCTTTTCATTAAGGAGAGTAGTTCTTTGTTGAGATTTTGTTTCTCCAATGTATGGTAGCCTTGTCATTATGGATGGTAGTTCGTTGTTGAGATTTTGTTACTCTAATGGATGGTAGCCTTGTAATTATAGAAGGTAGTTTATTGTTGACATTTTGTTACTCCAATGGATGGTAGCCTTGTCATTATGGAGAATAGTTCATTGTTGAGTGTTTGTTACTCCAATGTATGGTAGCCTTGTTATTATGGAAGGTAGTTCATTGTTGAGATTTTGTTACTCCATTAGATGTTAGCCTTTTCATTATGCAAGGTAGTTCGTTGTTGATATTTTGTTAATTTAATGGATGGTAGCCTTGTCTTTATGAAAGGTAGTTCGTTGTTGAGATTTTGTTACTCTAATGGATGTTATCCTTGTTATTACTGAAAGTAGTTCGTTGTATAGATTTTGTTACTCATGGATGGTAACCTTGTCATTATGGAAGGTAGTTCATTGTTTTCATTTTGTAACTCCAATGGATGGTAGCCTTGTCAATATGGAAGGTAGTTTGTTGTTGATATTTTGTTACTCTAATGGATGGAATCCTTGTCATTACGGAATGTAGTTCTTTGTTGAGATTTTGTTTCTCCAGTTGATGGTAGCCTTGACATTATGGAAGGCAGTTCGTATTTGAGATTTTGTTACACAAATGGATGGTAGCCTAGTCATTATGGAAGGTATTTAATTGTTGAGATTTTGTTACTACA
Source organism: Vicia faba (assembly GCA_948472305.1). Lineage (NCBI taxonomy): Eukaryota > Viridiplantae > Streptophyta > Magnoliopsida > Fabales > Fabaceae > Vicia > Vicia faba. The sequence continues at coordinate 563,600,916 of OX451739.1, forward strand.
ATGGATGGTAGACTTGTCATTACGGAAGGTAGTTCGTTGTTGAGATTTTGTTACTCCAATGGATGGTAGCCTTGTCATTATGGATGGTAGTTCGTTGTTCAGATTTTGTTACTACATTGGATGGTACCATTTTCATTACCGAAAGTAGTTCGTTGTTGAGATTTTGTTAATCTAATGGATGGTTGACTTGTCATTGCGGAAGGTAGTTCGTTGTTGACATTTTTTTACTCCAATGGATGGTAGCCTTGTCATTATGGATGGTAGTTCGTTGTTGAGATTTTGTTACTACATTGGATGGTACCATTTTCATTACCGAAAGTAGTTCGTTGTTGAGATTTTGTTACTCTAATGGATGCTAGCCTTGTCATTATGGAAGGTAGTTCATTGTTGACATTTTATTACTCCAATGGATGTAGCCTTGTCATTATGGAAGGTAGTTCGATATTGATAATATTTTACTCTAATGGATGGAATCCTTTTCATTACGGAGAGTAGTTCTTTGTTGAGATTTTGTTTCTCCAATGGATGGTAGCCTTGTCATTATGGAAGGTAGTTCGTTGTTGAGATTTTGTTACTCAAATGGATGGTAGCCTTGTCATTATAGAAGATAGTTCGTTGTTGAGATTTTGTTACTCCAATGGATGGTAGCCTTGTCATTATGGATCGTAGTTCGTTATTGAGATTTTGTTACTACATTGGATGGTACCCTTTTCATTACCGAAAGCAGTTCGTTGTTGAGATTTTGTTACTCTAATGGATGGTAGCCTTGTCATTATGGAAGGTAGTTCATTGTTGACATTTTGTTACTCCAATGGATGTAGCCTTGTCATTATGGAAGGTAGTTCGATATTGATAATATTTTACTCTAATGGATGGAATCCTTTTCATTACGGAAGGTAGTTCTTTGTTGAGATTTTGTTTCTCCAATGTATGGTAGCCTTGTTATTATGGAAGGTATTTCGTTGTTGAGATTTTGTTACTCCAATGGATGGAAGACTTGTCATTACGGAAGGTAGTTCGTTGTTGAGATTTTGTTACTCCAATGGATGGTAGCCTTTTCATTATGGATGGTAGTTCGTTGTTGAGATTTTGTTACTACATTGGATGGTACCATTTTCATTACCGAAAGTAGTTCGTTGTTGAGATTTTGTTACTCTAATGGAGGCTAGCCTTGTCATTATGGAAGGTAGTTCATTGTTGACATTTTGTTACTCCAATGGATGTAGCCTTGTCATTATGGAAGGTAGTTCGATATTGATAATATTTTACTCTAATGGATGGAATCCTTTTCATTAAGGAGAGTAGTTCTTTGTTGAGATTTTGTTTCTCCAATGTATGGTAGCCTTGTCATTATGGATGGTAGTTCGTTGTTGAGATTTTGTTACTCTAATGGATGGTAGCCTTGTAATTATAGAAGGTAGTTTATTGTTGACATTTTGTTACTCCAATGGATGGTAGCCTTGTCATTATGTAGAATAGTTCATTGTTGAGTTTTTGTTACTCCAATGTATGGTAGCCTTGTTATTATGGAAGGTAGTTCATTGTTGAGATTTTGTTACTCCATTAGATGGTAGCCTTTTCATTATGCAAGGTAGTTCGTTGTTGATATTTTGTTAATTTAATGGATGGTAGCCTTGTCTTTATGAAAGGTAGTTCGTTGTTGAGATTTTGTTACTCTAATGGATGTTATCCTTGTTATTACTGAAGGTAGTTCGTTGTATAGATTTTGTTACTCATGGATGGTAACCTTGTCATTATGGAAGGTAGTTCATTGTTTTCATTTTGTAACTCCAATGGATGGTAGCCTTGTCAATATGGAAGGTAGTTTGTTGTTGATATTTTGTTACTCTAATGGATGGAATCCTTGTCATTACGGAATGTAGTTCTTTGTTGAGATTTTGTTTCTCCAGTTGATGGTAGCCTTGACATTACGGAAGGCAGTTCGTATTTGAGATTTTGTTACACAAATGGATGGTAGCCTAGTCATTATGGAAGGTATTTAATTGTTGAGATTTTGTTACTACAATGGATGGTAGACTTGTCATTACGGAAGGTAGTTCGTTGTTGAGATTTTGTTACTCCAATGGATGGTAGCCTTGTCATTATGGATGGTAGTTCGTTGTTCAGATTTTGTTACTACATTGGATGGTACCATTTTCATTACCGAAAGTAGTTTGTTGTTGAGATTTTGTTACTCTAATGGATGGTAGACTTGTCATTACGGAAGGTAGTTCGTTGTTGAGATTTTTTTACTCCAATGGATGGTAGCCTTGTCATTATGGATGGTAGTTTGTTGTTGAGATTTTGTTACTACATTGGATGGTACCATTTTCATTACCGAAAGTAGTTCGTTGTTGAGATTTTGTTACTCTAATGGATGCTAGCCTTGTCATTATGGAAGGTAGTTCATTTTTGACATTTTGTTACTCCAATGGATGTAGCCTTGTCATTATGGAAGGTAGTTCGATATTGATAATATTTTACTCTAATGGATGGAATCCTTTTCATTACGGAGAGTAGTTCTTTGTTGAGATTTTGTTTCTCCAATGGATGGTAGCCTTGTCATTATGGAAGGTAGTTCGTTGTTGAGATTTTGTTACTCAAATGGATGGTAGCCTTGTCATTATAGAAGATAGTTTGTTGTTGAGATTTTGTTACTCCAATGGATGGTAGCCTTGTCATTATGGATCGTAGTTCGTTATTGAGATTTTGTTACTACATTGGATGGTACCCTTTTCATTACCGAAAGCAGTTCGTTGTTGAGATTTTGTTACTCTAATGGATGGTAGCCTTGTCATTATGGAAGGTAGTTCATTGTTGACATTTTGTTACTCCAATGGATGTAGCCTTGTCATTATGGAAGGTAGTTCGATATTGATAATATTTTACTCTAATGGATGGAATCCTTTTCATTACGGAAGGTAGTTCTTTGTTGAGATTTTTTTTCTCCAATGTATGGTAGCCTTGTTATTATGGAAGGTATTTCATTGTTGAGATTTTGTTACTCTAATGGATGGAAGACTTGTCATTACGGAAGGTAGTGCGTTGTTGAGATTTTGTTACTCCAATGGATGGTAGCCTTGTCATTATGGATGGTAGTTCGTTGTTGAGATTTTGTTACTACATTGGATGGTACCATTTTCATTACCGAAAGTAGTTCGTTGTTGAGATTTTGTTACTCTAATGGATGCTAGCCTTGTCATTATGGAAGGTAGTTCATTGTTGACATTTTGTTACTCCAATGGATGTAGCCTTGTCATTATGGAAGGTAGTTCGATATTGATAATATTTTACTCTAACGGATGGAATCCTTTTCATTAAGGAGAGTAGTTCTTTGTTGAGATTTTGTTTCTCCAATGTATGGTAGCCTTGTCATTATGGATGGTAGTTCGTTGTTGAGATTTTGTTACTCTAATGGATGGTAGCCTTGTAATTATAGAAGGTAGTTTATTGTTGACATTTTGTTACTCCAATGGATGGTAGCCTTGTCATTATGGAGAATAGTTCATTGTTGAGTTTTTGTTACTCCAATGTATGGTAGCCTTGTTATTATGGAAGGTAGTTCATTGTTGAGATTTTGTTACTCCATTAGATGTTAGCCTTTTCATTATGGAAGGTAGTTCGTTGTTGATATTTTGTTAATTTAATGGATGGTAGCCTTGTCTTTATGAAAGGTAGTTCGTTGTTGAGATTTTGTTACTCTAATGGATGTTATCCTTGTTATTACTGAAAGTAGTTCGTTGTATAGATTTTGTTACTCATGGATGGTAACCTTGTCATTATGGAAGGTAGTTCATTGTTTTCATTTTGTAACTCCAATGGATGGTAGCCTTGTCAATATGGAAGGTAGTTTGTTGTTGATATTTTGTTACTCTAATTGATGGAATCCTTGTCATTACGGAATGTAGTTCTTTGTTGAGATTTTGTTTCTCCAGTTGATGGTAGCCTTGACATTACGGAAGGCAGTTCGTATTTGAGATTTTGTTACACAAATGGATGGTAGCCTAGTCATTATGGAAGGTATTTAATTGTTGAGATTTTGTTACTACAATGGATGGTAGACTTGTCATTACGGAAGGTAGTTCGTTGTTGAGATTTTGTTACTCCAATGGATGGTAGCCTTGTCATTATGGATGGTAGTTCGTTGTTCTGATTTTGTTACTACATTGGATGGTACCATTTTCATTACCGAAAGTAGTTCGTTGTTGAGATTTTGTTAATCTAATGGATGGTTGACTTGTCATTACGGAAGGTAGTTCGTTGTTGACATTTTTTTACTCCAATGGATGGTAGCCTTGTCATTATGGATGGTAGTTCGTTGTTGAGATTTTGTTACTACATTGGATGGTACCATTTTCATTACCGAAAGTAGTTCGTTGTTGAGATTTTGTTACTCTAATGGATGCTAGCCTTGTCATTATGGAAGGTAGTTCATTGTTGACATTTTATTACTCCAATGGATGTAGCCTTGTCATTATGGAAGGTAGTTCGATATTGATAATATTTTACTCTAATGGATGGAATCCTTTTCATTACGGAGTGTAGTTCTTTGTTGAGATTTTGTTTCTCCAATGGATGGTAGCCTTGTCATTATGGAAGGTAGTTCGTTGTGGAGATTTTGTTACTCAAATGGATGGTAGCCTTGTCATTATAGAAGATAGTTCGTTGTTGAGATTTTGTTACTCCAATGGATGGTAGCCTTGTCATTATGGATCGTAGTTCGTTATTGAGATTTTGTTACTACATTGGATGGTACCCTTTTCATTACCGAAAGCAGTTCGTTGTTGAGATTTTGTTACTCTAATGGATGGTAGCCTTGTCATTATGGAAGGTAGTTCATTGTTGACATTTTGTTACTCCAATGGATGTAGCCTTGTCATTATGGAAGGTAGTTCGATATTGATAATATTTTACTCTAATGGATGGAATCCTTTTCATTACGGAAGGTAGTTCTTTGTTGAGATTTTGTTTCTCCAATGTATGGTAGCCTTGTTATTATGGAAGGTATTTCGTTGTTGAGATTTTGTTACTCCAATGGATGGAAGACTTGTCATTACGGAAGGTAGTTCGTTGTTGAGATTTTGTCACTCCAATGGATGGTAGCCTTTTCATTATGGATGGTAGTTCGTTGTTGAGATTTTGTTACTACATTGGATGGTACCATTTTCATTACCGAAAGTAGTTCGTTGTTGAGATTTTGTTACTCTAATGGATGCTAGCCTTGTCATTATGGAAGTTAGTTCATTGTTGACATTTTGTTAATCCAATGGATGTAGCCTTGTCATTATGGAAGGTAGTTCGATATTGATAATATTTTACTCTAATGGATGGAATCCTTTTCATTACGGAGAGTAGTTCTTTGTTGAGATTTTGTTTCTCCAATGTATGGTAGCCTTGTCATTATGGATGGTAGTTCGTTGTTGAGATTTTGTTACTCTAATGGATGGTAGCCTTGTAATTATAGAAGGTAGTTTATTGTTGACATTTTGTTACTCCAATGGATGGTAGCCTTGTCATTATGGAGAATAGTTCATTGTTGAGTTTTTGTTACTCCAATGGATGGTAGCCTTGTTATTATGGAAGGTAGTTCATTGTTGAGATTTTGTTACTCCATTAGATGGTAGCCTTTTCATTATGCAAGGTAGTTCGTTGTTGATATTTTGTTAATTTAATGGATGGTAGCCTTGTCTTTATGAAAGGTAGTTCGTTGTTGAGATTTTGTTACTCTAATGGATGTTATCCTTGTCATTACTGAAAGTAGTTCGTTGTATAGATTTTGTTACTCATGGATGGTAACCTTGTCATTATGGAAGGTAGTTCATTGTTTTAATTTTGTTACTCCAATGGATGGTAGCCTTGTCAATATGGAAGGTAGTTCGTTGTTGATATTTTGTTACTCTAATGGATGGAATCCTTGTCATTACGGAATGTAGTTCTTTGTTGAGATTTTGTTTCTCCAGTTGATGGTAGCCTTGACATTACGGAAGGTAGTTCGTAGTTGAGATTTTGTTACACAAATGGATGGTAGCCTAGTCATTATGGAAGGTATTTCATTGTTGAGATTTTGTTACTCCAATGGATGGTAGACTTGTCATTACGGAAGGTAGTTCGTTGTTGAGATTTTGTTACTCCAATGGATGGTAGCCTTGTCATTATGGATGGTAGTTCGTTGTTGAGATTTTGTTACTACATTGGATGGTACCATTTTCATTACCGAAAGTAGTTCGTTGTTGAGATTTTGTTACTCTAATGGATGCTAGCCTTGTCATTATGGAAGGTAGTTCATTGTTGACATTTTGTTACTCCAATGGATGTAGCCTTGTCATTATGGAAGGTAGTTCGATATTGATAATATTTTACTCTAATGGATGGAATCCTTTTCATTACGGAGAGTAGTTCTTTGTTGAGATTTTGTTTCTCCAATGGATGGTAGCCTTGTCATTATGGAAGGTAGTTCGTTGTTGAGATTTTGTTACTCAAATGGATGGTAGTCTTGTCATTATAGAAGATAGTTTGTTGTTGAGATTTTGTTACTCCAATGGATGGTAGCCTTCTCATTATGGATGGTAGTTCGTTATTGAGATTTTGTTACTACATTGGATGGTACCCTTTTCATTACCGAAAGCAGTTCGTTGTTGATATTTTGTTACTCTAATGGATGGTAGCCTTGTCATTATGGATGGTAGTTCATTGTTGACATTTTGTTACTCCAATGGATGTAGCCTTGTCATTATGGAAGGTAGTTCGATATTGATAATATTTTACTCTAATGGATGGAATCCTTTTCATTACGGAAGGTAGTTCTTTGTTGAGATTTTGTTTCTCCAATGTATGGTAGCCTTGTCATTATGGATGGTAGTTCGTTGTTGAGATTTTGTTACTCTAATGGATGGTAGCCTTGTAATTATAGAAGGTAGTTTATTGTTGACATTTTGTTACTCCAATGGATGGTAGCCTTGTCATTATGGAGAATAGTTCATTGTTGAGTTTTTGTTACTCCAATGGTGTGTAGCCTTGTTATTATGGAAGGTAGTTCATTGTTGAGATTTTGTTACTCCATTAGATTGTAGCCTTTTCATTATGCAAGGTAGTTCGTTGTTGATATTTTGTTAATTTAATGGATGGTAGCCTTGTCTTTATGAAAGGTAGCTCGTTGTTGAGATTTTGTTACTCTAATGGATGTTATCCTTGTCATTACTGAAAGTAGTTTGTTGTATAGATTTTGTTACTCATGGATGGTAACCTTGTCATTATGGAAGGTAGTTCATTGTTTTCATTTTGTTACTCCAATGGATGGTAGCCTTGTCAATATGGAAGGTAGTTCGTTGTTGATATTTTGTTACTCTAATGGATGGAATCCTTGTCATTACGGAATGTAGTTCTTTGTTGAGATTTTGTTTCTCCAGTGGATGGTAGCCTTGACATTACGGAAGGTAGTTCGTAGTTGAGATTTTGTTACACAAATGGATGGTAGCCTAGTCATTATGGAAGGTATTTCATTGTTGAGATTTTGTAACTCCAATGGATGGTAGACTTGTCATTACGAAAGGTAGTTCATTGTTGAGATTTTGTTACTCCAATGGATGGTAGCCTTGTCATTATGGATGGTAGTTCGTTGTTGAGATTTTGTTACTACATTGGATGGTACCATTTTCATTACCGAAAGTAGTTCGTTGTTGAGATTTTGTTACTCTAATGGATGCTAGCCTTGTCATTATGGAACGTAGTTCATTGTTGACATTTTGTTACTCCAATGGATGTAGCCTTGTCATTATGGAAGGTAGTTCGATATTGATAATATTTTACTCTAATGGATGGAATCCTTTTCATTACGGAGAGTAGTTCTTTGTTGAGATTTTGTTTCTCCAATGGATGGTAGCCTTGTCATTATGGAAGGTAGTTCGTTGTTGAGATTTTTTTACTCAAATGGATGGTAGCCTTGTCATTATAGAAGATAGTTCGTTGTTGAGATTTTGTTACTCCAATGGATGGTAGCCTTGTCATTATGGATCATAGTTCGTTATTGAGATTTTGTTACTACATTGGATGGTACCCTTTTCATTACCGAAAGCAGTTCGTTGTTGAGATTTTGTTACTCTAATGGATGGTAGCCTTGTCATTATGGAAGGTAGTTCATTGTTGACATTTTGTTACTCCAATGGATGTAGCCTTGTCATTATGGAAGGTAGTTCGATATTGATAATATTTTACTCTAATGGATGGAATCCTTTTCATTACGGAAGGTAGTTCTTTGTTGAGATTTTGTTTCTCCAATTTATGGTAGCCTTGTTATTATGGAAGGTATTTCGTTGTTGAGATTTTGTTACTCCAATGGATGGAAGACTTGTCATTACGGAAGGTAGTTCGTTGTTGAGATTTTGTTACTCCAATGGATGGTAGCCTTGTCATTATGGATGGTAGTTCGTTGTTGAGATTTTGTTACTACATTGGATGGTACCATTTTCATTACCGAAAGTAGTTCGTTGTTGAGATTTTGTTACTCTAATGGATGCTAGCCTTGTCATTATGGAAGTTAGTTCATTGTTGACATTTTGTTAATCCAATGGATGTAGCCTTATCATTATGGAAGGTAGTTCGATATTGATAATATTTTACTCTAATGGATGGAATCCTTTTCATTACGGAGAGTAGTTCTTTGTTGAGATTTTGTTTCTCCAATGTATGGTAGCCTTGTCATTATGGATGGTAGTTCGTTGTTGAGATTTTGTTACTCTAATGGATGGTAGCCTTGTAATTATAGAAGGTAGTTTATTGATGACATTTTGTTAATCCAATGGATGGTAGCCTTGTCATTATGGAGAATAATTCATTGTTGAGTTTTTGTTACTCCAATGGATGGTAGCCTTGTTATTATGGAAGGTAGTTCATTGTTGAGATTTTGTTACTCCATTAGATGGTAGCCTTTTCATTATGCAAGGTAGTTCGTTGTTGATATTTTGTTAATTTAATGGATGGTAGCCTTGTCTTTATGAAAGGTAGTTCGTTGTTGAGATTTTGTTACTCTAATGGATGTTATCCTTGTCATTACTGAAAGTAGTTCGTTGTATAGATTTTGTTACTCATGGATGGTAACCTTGTCATTATGGAGGGTAGTTCATTGTTTTAATTTTGTTACTCCAATGGATGGTAGCCTTGTCAATATGGAAGGTAGTTCGTTGTTGATATTTTGTTACTCTAATGGATGGAATCCTTGTCATTACGGAATGTAGTTCTTTGTTGAGATTTTGTTTCTCCAGTTGATGGTAGCCTTGACATTACGGAAGGTAGTTCGTAGTTGAGATTTTGTTACACAAATGGATGGTAGCCTAGTCATTATGGAAGGTATTTCATTGTTGAGATTTTGTTACTCCAATGGATGGTAGACTTGTCATTACGGAAGGTAGTTCGTTGTTGAGATTTTGTTACTCCAATGGATAGTAGCCTTGTCATTATGGATGGTAGTTCGTTGTTGAGATTTTGTTACTACATTGGATGGTACCATTTTCATTACCGAGAGTAGTTCGTTGTTGAGATTTTGTTACTCTAATGGATGCTAGCCTTGTCATTATGGAAGGTAGTTCATTGTTGACATTTTGTTACTCCAATGGATGTAGCCTTGTCATTATGGAAGGTAGTTCGATATTGATAATATTTTACTCTAATGGATGGAATCCTTTTCATTACGGAGAGTAGTTCTTTGTTGAGATTTTGTTTCTCCAATGGATGGTAGCCTTGTCATTATGGAAGGTAGTTCGTTGTTGAGATTTTGTTACTCAAATGGATGGTAGCCTTGTCATTATAGAAGATAGTTTGTTGTTGAGATTTTGTTACTCCAATGGATGGTAGCCTTCTCTTTATGGATGGTAGTTCGTTATTGAGATTTTGTTACTACATTGGATGGTACCCTTTTCATTACCGAAAGTAGTTCGTTGTTGATATTTTGTTACTCTAATGGATGGTAGCCTTGTCATTATGGATGGTAGTTCATTGTTGACATTTTGTTACTCCAATGGATGTAGCCTTGTCATTATGGAAGGTAGTTCGATATTGATAATATTTTACTCTAATGGATGGAATCCTTTTCATTACGGAAGGTAGTTATTTGTTGAGATTTTGTTTCTCCAATGTATGGTAGCCTTGTCATTATGGATGGTAGTTCGTTGTTGAGATTTTGTTACTCTAATGGATGGTAGCCTTGTAATTATAGAAGGTAGTTTATTGTTGACATTTTGTTACTCCAATGGATGGTAGCCTTGTCATTATGGAGAATAGTTCTTTGTTGAGTTTTTGTTACTCCAATGGTGTGTAGCCTTGTTATTATGGAAGGTAGTTCATTGTTGAGATTTTGTTACTCCATTAGATTGTAGCCTTTTCATTATGCAAGGTAGTTCGTTGTTGATATTTTGTTAATTTAATGGATGGTAGCCTTGTCTTTATGAAAGGTAGCTCGTTGTTGAGATTTTGTTACTCTAATGGATGTTATCCTTGTCATTACTGAAAGTAGTTCGTTGTATAGATTTTGTTACTCATGGATGGTAACCTTGTCATTATGGAAGGTAGTTCATTGTTTTAATTTTGTTACTCCAATGGATGGTAGCCTTGTCAATATGGAAGGTAGTTCGTTGTTGATATTTTGTTACTCTAATGGATGGAATCCTTGTCATTACGGAATGTATTTCTTTGTTGAGATTTTGTTTCTCCAGTGGATGGTAGCCTTGACATTACGGAAGGTAGTTCGTAGTTGAGATTTTGTTACACAAATGGATGGTAGCCTAGTCATTATGGAAGGTATTTCATTGTTGAGATTTTGTTACTCCAATGGAAGGTAGACTTGTCATTACGGAAGGTAGTTCATTGTTGAGATTTTGTTACTCCAATGGATGGTAGCCTTGTCATTATGGATGGTAGTTCGTTGTTGAGATTTTGTTACTACATTGGATGATACCATTTTCATTACCGAAAGTAGTTCGTTGTTGAGATTTTGTTACTCTAATGGATGCTAGCCTTGTCATTATGGAAGGTAGTTCATTGTTGACATTTTGTTACTCCAATGGATGTAGCCTTGTCATTATGGAAGGTAGTTCGATATTGATAATATTTTACTCTAATGGATGGAATCCTTTTCATTACGGAGAGTAGTTCTTTGTTGAGATTTTGTTTCTCCAATGGATGGTAGCCTTGTCATTATGGAAGGTAGTTCGTTGTTGAGATTTTATTACTCAAATGGATGGTAGCCTTGTCATTATAGAAGATAGTTTGTTGTTGAGATTTTGTTACTCCAATGGATGGTATCCTTGTCATTATGGATGGTAGTTCGTTGTTGAGATTTTGTTACTACATTGGATGGTACCCTTTTCATTACCGAAAGCAGTTCGTTGTTGATATTTTGTTACTCTAATGGATGGTAGCCTTGTCATTATGGAAGGTAGTTCATTGTTGACATTTTGTTACTCCAATGGATGTAGCCTTGTCATTATGGAAGGTAGTTCGATATTGATATTATTTTACTCTAACGGATGGAATCCTTTTCATTACGGAAGGTAGTTCTTTGTTGAGATTTTGTTTCTCCAATGTATGGTAGCCTTGTCATTATAGATGGTAGTTCGTTGTTGAGATTTTGTTACTCTAATGGATGGTAGCCTTGTAATTATAGAAGGTAGTTTATTGTTGACATTTTGTTACTCCAATGGATGGTAGCCTTGTCATTATGGAGAATAGTTCTTTGTTGAGTTTTTGTTACTCCAATGGTGTGTAGCCTTGTTATTATGGAAGGTAGTTCATTGTTGAGATTTTGTTACTCCATTAGATTGTAGCCTTTTCATTATGCAAGGTAGTTCGTTGTTGATATTTTGTTAATTTAATGGATGGTAGCCTTGTCTTTATGAAAGGTAGCTCGTTGTTGAGATTTTGTTACTCTAATGGATGTTATCCTTGTCATTACTGAAAGTAGTTCGTTGTATAGATTTTGTTACTCATGGATGGTAACCTTGTCATTATGGAAGGTAGTTCATTGTTTTAATTTTGTTACTCCAATGGATGGTAGCCTTGTCAATATGGAAGGTAGTTCGTTGTTGATATTTTGTTACTCTAATGGATGGAATCCTTGTCATTACGGAATGTAGTTCTTTGTTGAGATTTTGTTTCTCCAGTGGATGGTAGCCTTGACATTACGGAAGGTAGTTCGTAGTTGAGATTTTGTTACACAAATGGATGGTAGCCTAGTCATTATGGAAGGTATTTCATTGTTGAGATTTTGTTACTCCAATGGAAGGTAGACCTGTCATTACGGAAGGTAGTTCAATGTTGAGATTTTGTTACTCCAATGGATGGTAGCCTTGTCATTATGGATGGTAGTTCGTTGTTGAGATTTTGTTACTACATTGGATGGTACCATTTTCATTACCGAAAGTAGTTCGTTGTTGAGATTTTGTTACTCTAATGGATGCTAGCCTTGTCATTATGGAAGGTAGTTCATTGTTGACATTTTGTTACTCCAATGGATGTAGCCTTGTCATTATGGAAGGTAGTTCGATATTGATAATATTTTACTCTAATGGATGGAATCCTTTTCATTACGGAGAGTAGTTCTTTGTTGAGATTTTGTTTCTCCAATGGATGGTAGCCTTGTCATTATGGAAGGTAGTTCGTTGTTGAGATTTTGTTACTCAAATGGATGGTAGCCTTGTCATTATAGAAGATAGTTTGTTGTTGAGATTTTGTTACTCCAATGGATGGTAGCCTTGTCATTATGGATGGTAGTTCGTTGTTGAGATTTTGTTACTACATTGGATGGTACCCTTTTCATTACCGAAAGCAGTTTGTTGTTGAGATTTTGTTACTCTAATGGATGGTAGCCTTGTCATTATGGAAGGTAGTTCATTGTTGACATTTTGTTACTCCAATGGATGTAGCCTTGTCATTATGGAAGGTAGTTCGATATTGATATTATTTTACTCTAATGGATGGAATCCTTTTCATTACGGAAGGTATTTCTTTGTTGAGATTTTGTTTCTCCAATGTATGGTAGCCTTGTCATTATAGATGGTAGTTCGTTGTTGAGATTTTGTTACTCTAATGGATGGTAGCCTTGTAATTATAGAAGGTAGTTTATTGTTGACATTTTGTTACTCCAATGGATGGTAGCCTTGTCATTATGGAGAATAGTTCATTGTTGAGATTTTGTAACTCCATTAGATGGTAGCCTTGTTATTATGGAAGGTAGTTCGTTGTTGATATTTTGTTAATTTAATGGATGGTAGCCTTGTCTTTATGAAAGGTAGTTCGTTGTTGAGATTTTGTTACTCTAATGGATGTTATCCTTGTCATTACTGAAAGTAGTTCGTTGTATAGATTTTGTTACTCATGGATGGTAACCTTGTCATTATGGATGGTAGTTCATTGTTTTCATTTTGTTACTCCAATGGATGGTAGCCTTGTCAATATGGAAGGTAGTTCGTTGTTGATATTTTGTTACTCTAATGGATGGAATCCTTGTCATTACGGAATGTAGTTCTTTGTTGAGATTTTGTTTCTCCAGTGGATGGTAGCCTTGACATTACGGAAGGTAGTTCGTAGTTGAGATTTTGTTACACAAATGGATGGTAGCCTAGTCATTATGGAAGGTATTTCATTGTTGAGATTTTGTTACTCCAATGGATGGTAGACTTGTCATTACGGAAGGTAGTTCATTGTTGAGATTTTGTTACTCCAATGGATGGTAGCCTTGTCATTATGGATGGTAGTTCGTTGTTGAGATTTTGTTACTACATTGGATGGTACCATTTTCATTACCGAAAGTAGTTCGTTGTTGAGATTTTGTTACTCTAATGGATGCTAGCCTTGTCATTATGGAAGGTAGTTCATTGTTGACATTTTGTTACTCCAATGGATGTAGCCTTGTCATTATGGAAGGTAGTTCGATATTGATAATATTTTACTCTAATGGATGGAATCCTTTTCATTACGGAGAGTAGTTCTTTGTTGAGATTTTGTTTCTCCAATGGATGGTAGCCTTGTCATTATGGAAGGTAGTTCGTTATTGAGATTTTGTTACTCAAATGGATGGTAGCCTTGTCATTATAGAAGATAGTTTGTTGTTGAGATTTTGTTACTCCAATGGATGGTAGCCTTGTCATTATGGATGGTAGTTTGTTGTTGAGATTTTGTTACTACATTGGATGGTACCCTTTTCATTACCGAAAGCAGTTCGTTGTTGAGATTTTGTTACTCTAATGGATGGTAGCCTTGTCATTATGGAAGGTAGTTCATTGTTGACATTTTGTTACTCCAATGGATGTAGCCTTGTCATTATGGAAGGTAGTTCGATATTGATATTATTTTACTCTAATGGATGGAATCCTTTTCATTACGGAAGGTAGTTCTTTGTTGAGATTTTGTTTCTCCAATGTATGGTAGCCTTGTCATTATAGATGGTAGTTCGTTGTTGAGATTTTGTTACTCTAATGGATGGTAGCCTTGTAATTATAGAAGGTAGTTTATTGTTGACCTTTTGTTACTCCAATGGATGGTAGCCTTGTCATTATGGAGAATAGTTCATTGTTGAGATTTTGTTACTCCATTAGATGGTAGCCTTGTTATTATGGAAGGTAGTTCGTTGTTGATATTTTGTTAATTTAATGGATGGTAGCCTTGTCTTTATGAAAGGTAGTTCGTTGTTGAGATTTTGTTACTCTAATGGATGTTATCCTTGTCATTACTGAAAGTAGTTCGTTGTATAGATTTTGTTACTCATGGATGGTAACCTTGTCATTATGGAAGGTAGTTCATTGTTTTCATTTTGTTACTCCAATGGATGGTAGCCTTGTCAATATGGAAGGTAGTTCGTTGTTGATATTTTGTTACTCTAATGGATGGAATCCTTGTCATTACGGAATGTAGTTCTTTGTTGAGATTTTGTTTCTCCAGTGGATGGTCGCCTTGACATTACGGAAGGTAGTTCGTAGTTGAGATTTTGTTACACAAATGGATGGTAGCCTAGTCATTATGGAAGGTATTTCATTGTTGAGATTTTGTTACTCCAATGGATGGTAGACTTGTCATTACGGAAGGTAGTTCGTTGTTGAGATTTTGTTACTCCAATGGATGTAGCCTTGTCATTATGGAAGGTAGTTCGATATTGATAATATTTTACTCTAATGGATGGAATCCTTTTCATTACGGAGAGTAGTTCTTTGTTGAGATTTTGTTTCTCCAATGGATGGTAGCCTTGTCATTATGGAAGGTAGTTCGTTGTTGAGATTTTGTTACTCAAATGGATGGTAGCCTTGTCATTATAGAAGATAGTTTGTTGTTGAGATTTTGTTACTCCAATGGATGGTAGCCTTGTCATTATGGATGGTAGTTCGTTGTTGAGATTTTGTTACTACATTGGATGGTACCCTTTTCATTACCGAAAGCAGTTTGTTGTTGAGATTTTGTTACTCTAATGGATGGTAGCCTTGTCATTATGGAAGGTAGTTCATTGTTGACATTTTGTTACTCCAATGGATGTAGCCTTGTCATTATGGAAGGTAGTTCGATATTGATATTATTTTACTCTAATGGATGGAATCCTTTTCATTACGGAAGGTAGTTCTTTGTTGAGATTTTGTTTCTCCAATGTATGGTAGCCTTGTCATTATAGATGGTAGTTCGTTGTTGAGATTTTGTTACTCTAATGGATGGTAGCCTTGTAATTATAGAAGGTAGTTTATTGTTGACATTTTGATACTCCAATGGATGGTAGCCTTGTCATTATGGAGAATAGTTCATTGTTGAGATTTTGTTACTCCATTAGATGGTAGCCTTGTTATTATGGAAGGTAGTTCGTTGTTGATATTTTGTTAATTTAATGGATGGTAGCCTTGTCTTTATGAAAGGTAGTTCGTTGTTGAGATTTTGTTACTCTAATGGATGTTATCCTTGTCATTACTGAAAGTAGTTCGTTGTATAGATTTTGTTACTCATGGATGGTAACCTTGTCATTATGGATGGTAGTTCATTGTTTTCATTTTGTTACTCCAATGGATGGTAGCCTTGTAAATATGGAAGGTAGTTCGTTGTTGATATTTTGTTACTCTAATGGATGGAATCCTTGTCATTACGGAATGTAGTTCTTTGTTGAGATTTTGTTTCTCCAGTGGATGGTAGCCTTGACATTACGGAAGGTAGTTCGTAGTTGAGATTTTGTTACACAAATGGATGGTAGCCTAGTCATTATGGAAGGTATTTCATTGTTGAGATTTTGTTACTCCAATGGATGGTAGACTTGTCATTACGGAAGGTAGTTCATTGTTGAGATTTTGTTACTCCAATGGATGGTAGCCTTGTCATTATGGATGGTAGTTCGTTGTTGAGATTTTGTTACTACATTGGATGGTACCATTTTCATTACCGAAAGTAGTTCGTTGTTGAGATTTTGTTACTCTAATGGATGCTAGCCTTGTCATTATGGAAGGTAGTTCATTGTTGACATTTTGTTACTCCAATGGATGTAGCCTTGTCATTATGGAAGGTAGTTCGATATTGATAATATTTTACTCTAATGGATGGAATCCTTTTCATTACGGAGAGTAGTTCTTTGTTGAGATTTTGTTTCTCCAATGGATGGTAGCCTTGTCATTATGGAAGGTAGTTCGTTATTGAGATTTTGTTACTCAAATGGATGGTAGCCTTGTCATTATAGAAGATAGTTTGTTGTTGAGATTTTGTTACTCCAATGGATGGTAGCCTTGTCATTATGGATGGTAGTTCGTTGTTGAGATTTTGTTACTACATTGGATGGTACCCTTTTCATTACCGAAAGCAGTTCGTTGTTGAGATTTTGTTACTCTAATGGATGGTAGCCTTGTCATTATGGAAGGTAGTTCATTGTTGACATTTTGTTACTCCAATGGATGTAGCCTTGTCATTATGGAAGGTAGTTCGATATTGATATTATTTTACTCTAATGGATGGAATCCTTTTCATTACGGAAGGTAGTTCTTTGTTGAGATTTTGTTTCTCCAATGTATGGTAGCCTTGTCATTATAGATGGTAGTTCGTTGTTGAGATTTTGTTACTCTAATGGATGGTAGCCTTGTAATTATAGAAGGTAGTTTATTGTTGACCTTTTGTTACTCCAATGGATGGTAGCCTTGTCATTATGGAGAATAGTTCATTGTTGAGATTTTGTTACTCCATTAGATGGTAGCCTTGTTATTATGGAAGGTAGTTCGTTGTTGATATTTTGTTAATTTAATGGATGGTAGCCTTGTCCTTATGAAAGGTAGTTCGTTGTTGAGATTTTGTTACTCTAATGGATGTTATCCTTGTCATTACTGAAAGTAGTTCGTTGTATAGATTTTGTTACTCATGGATGGTAACCTTGTCATTATGGAAGGTAGTTCATTGTTTTCATTTTGTTACTCCAATGGATGGTAGCCTTGTCAATATGGAAGGTAGTTCGTTGTTGATATTTTGTTACTCTAATGGATGGAATCCTTGTCATTACGGAATGTAGTTCTTTGTTGAGATTTTGTTTCTCCAGTGGATGGTCGCCTTGACATTACGGAAGGTAGTTCGTAGTTGAGATTTTGTTACACAAATGGATGGTAGCCTAGTCATTATGGAAGGTATTTCATTGTTGAGATTTTGTTACTCCAATGGATGGTAGACTTGTCATTACGGAAGGTAGTTCGTTGTTGAGATTTTGTTACTCCAATGGATGTAGCCTTGTCATTATGGAAGGTAGTTCGATATTGATAATATTTTACTCTAATGGATGGAATCCTTTTCATTACAGAGAGTAGTTCTTTGTTGAGATTTTGTTTCTCCAATGGATGGTAGCCTTGTCATTATGGAAGGTAGTTCGTTGTTGAGATTTTGTTACTCAAATGGATGGTAGCCTTGTCATTATAGAAGATAGTTTGTTGTTGAGATTTTGTTACTCCAATGGATGGTAGCCTTGTCATTATGGATGGTAGTTCGTTGTTGAGATTTTGTTACTACATTGGATGGTACCCTTTTCATTACCGAAAGCAGTTTGTTGTTGAGATTTTGTTACTCTAATGGATGGTAGCCTTGTCATTATGGAAGGTAGTTCATTGTTGACATTTTGTTACTCCAATGGATGTAGCCTTGTCATTATGGAAGGTAGTTCGATATTGATATTATTTTACTCTAATGGATGGAATCCTTTTCATTACGGAAGGTAGTTCTTTGTTGAGATTTTGTTTCTCCAATGTATGGTAGCCTTGTCATTATAGATGGTAGTTCGTTGTTGAGATTTTGTTACTCTAATGGATGGTAGCCTTGTAATTATAGAAGGTAGTTTATTGTTGACATTTTGTTACTCCAATGGATGGTAGCCTTGTCATTATGGAGAATAGTTCATTGTTGAGATTTTGTTACTCCATTAGATGGTAGCCTTGTTATTATGGAAGGTAGTTCGTTGTTGATATTTTGTTAATTTAATGGATGGTAGCCTTGTCTTTATGAAAGGTAGTTCGTTGTTGAGATTTTGTTACTCTAATGGATGTTATCCTTGTCATTACTGAAAGTAGTTCGTTGTATAGATTTTGTTACTCATGGATGGTAACCTTGTCATTATGGATGGTAGTTCATTGTTTTCATTTTGTTACTCCAATGGATGGTAGCCTTGTCAATATGGAAGGTAGTTCGTTGTTGATATTTTGTTACTCTAATGGATGGAATCCTTGTCATTACGGAATGTAGTTCTTTGTTGAGATTTTGTTTCTCCAGTGGATGGTAGCCTTGACATTACGGAAGGTAGTTCGTAGTTGAGATTTTGTTACACAAATGGATGGTAGCCTAGTCATTATGGAAGGTATTTCATTGTTGAGATTTTGTTACTCCAATGGATGGTAGACTTGTCATTACGGAAGGTAGTTCATTGTTGAGATTTTGTTACTCCAATGGATGGTAGCCTTGTCATTATGGATGGTAGTTCGTTGTTGAGATTTTGTTACTACATTGGATGGTACCATTTTCATTACCGAAAGTAGTTCGTTGTTGAGATTTTGTTACTCTAATGGATGCTAGCCTTGTCATTATGGAAGGTAGTTCATTGTTGACATTTTGTTACTCCAATGGATGTAGCCTTGTCATTATGGAAGGTAGTTCGATATTGATAATATTTTACTCTAATGGATGGAATCCTTTTCATTACGGAGAGTAGTTCTTTGTTGAGATTTTGTTTCTCCAATGGATGGTAGCCTTGTCATTATGGAAGGTAGTTCGTTATTGAGATTTTGTTACTCAAATGGATGGTAGCCTTGTCATTATAGAAGATAGTTTGTTGTTGAGATTTTGTTACTCCAATGGATGGTAGCCTTGTCATTATGGATGGTAGTTCGTTGTTGAGATTTTGTTACTACATTGGATGGTACCCTTTTCATTACCGAAAGCAGTTCGTTGTTGAGATTTTGTTACTCTAATGGATGGTAGCCTTGTCATTATGGAAGGTAGTTCATTGTTGACATTTTGTTACTCCAATGGATGTAGCCTTGTCATTATGGAAGGTAGTTCGATATTGATATTATTTTACTCTAATGGATGGAATCCTTTTCATTACGGAAGGTAGTTCTTTGTTGAGATTTTGTTTCTCCAATGTATGGTAGCCTTGTCATTATAGATGGTAGTTCGTTGTTGAGATTTTGTTACTCTAATGGATGGTAGCCTTGTAATTATAGAAGGTAGTTTATTGTTGACCTTTTGTTACTCCAATGGATGGTAGCCTTGTCATTATGGAGAATAGTTCATTGTTGAGATTTTGTTACTCCATTAGATGGTAGCCTTGTTATTATGGAAGGTAGTTCGTTGTTGATATTTTGTTAATTTAATGGATGGTAGCCTTGTCTTTATGAAAGGTAGTTCGTTGTTGAGATTTTGTTACTCTAATGGATGTTATCCTTGTCATTACTGAAAGTAGTTCGTTGTATAGATTTTGTTACTCATGGATGGTAACCTTGTCATTATGGAAGGTAGTTCATTGTTTTCATTTTGTTACTCCAATGGATGGTAGCCTTGTCAATATGGAAGGTAGTTCGTTGTTGATATTTTGTTACTCTAATGGATGGAATCCTTGTCATTACGGAATGTAGTTCTTTGTTGAGATTTTGTTTCTCCAGTGGATGGTCGCCTTGACATTACGGAAGGTAGTTCGTAGTTGAGATTTTGTTACACAAATGGATGGTAGCCTAGTCATTATGGAAGGTATTTCATTGTTGAGATTTTGTTACTCCAATGGATGGTAGACTTGTCATTACGGAAGGTAGTTCGTTGTTGAGATTTTGTTACTCCAATGGATGGTAGCCTTGTCATTATGGATGGTAGTTCGTTGTTGAGATTTTGTTACTACATTGGATGGTACCATTTTCATTACCGAAAGTAGTTCGTTGTTGAGATTTTGTTACTCTAATGGATGGAATCCTTTTCATTACGGAAGGTAGTTCCTTGTTGAGATTTTGTTTCTCCAATGTATGGTAGCCTTGTCATTATGGATGGTAGTTCGTTGTTGAGATTTTGTTACTCTAATGGATGGTAGCCTTGTAATTATAGAAGGTAGTTTATTGTTGACATTTTGTTACTCCAATGGATGGTAGCCTTGTCATTATGGAGAATAGTTCATTGTTGAGATTTTGTTACTCCATTAGATGGTAGCCTTGTTATTATGGAAGGTAGTTCGTTGTTGATATTTTGTTAATTTAATGGATGGTAGCCTTGTCTTTATGAAAGGTAGTTCGTTGTTGAGATTTTGTTACTCTAATGGATGTTATCCTTGTCATTACTGAAAGTAGTTCGTTGTATAGATTTTGTTACTCATGGATGGTAACCTTGTCATTATGGAAGGTAGTTCATTGTTTTCATTTTGTTACTCCAATGGATGGTAGCCTTGTCAATATGGAAGGTAGTTCGTTGTTGATATTTTGTTACTCTAATGGATGGAATCCTTGTCATTACGGAATGTAGTTCTTTGTTGAGATTTTGTTTCTCCAGTGGATGGTAGCCTTGACATTACGGAAGGTAGTTCGTAGTTGAGATTTTGTTACACAAATGGATGGTAGCCTAGTCATTATGGAAGGTATTTCATTGTTGAGATTTTGTTACTCCAATGGATGGTAGACTTGTCATTACGGAAGGTAGTTCGTTGTTGAGATTTTGTTACTCCAATGGATGGTAGCCTTGTCATTATGGATGGTAGTTCGTTGTTGAGATTTTGTTACTACATTGGATGGTACCATTTTGATTACCGAAAGTAGTTCGTTGTTGAGATTTTGTTACTCTAATGGATGCTAGCCTTGTCATTATGGAAGGTAGTTCATTGTTGACATTTTGTTACTCCAATGGATGTAGCCTTGTCATTATGGAAGGTAGTTCGATATTGATAATATTTTACTCTAATGGATGGAATCCTTTTCATTACGGAGAGTAGTTCTTTGTTGAGATTTTGTTTCTCCAATGGATGGTAGCCTTGTCATTATGGAAGGTAGTTCGTTGTTGAGATTTTGTTACTCAAATGGATGGTAGCCATGTCATTATAGAAGATAGTTTGTTGTTGAGATTTTGTTACTCCAATGGATAATAGCCTTGTCATTATGGATGGTAGTTCGTTGTTGAGATTTTGTTACTACATTGGATGGTACCCTTTTCATTACCGAAAGCAGTTTGTTGTTGAGATTTTGTTACTCTAATGGACGGTAGCCTTGTCATTATGGAAGGTAGTTCATTGTTGACATTTTGTTACTCCAATGGATGTAGCCTTGTCATTATGGAAGGTAGTTCGATATTGATAATATTTTACTCTAATGGATGGAATCCTTTTCATTACGGAAGGTAGTTCTTTGTTGAGATTTTGTTTCTCCAATGTATGGTAGCCTTGTCATTATGGATGGTAGTTCGTTGTTGAGATTTTGTTACTCTAATGGATGGTAGCCTTGTAATTATAGAAGGTAGTTTATTGTTGACATTTTGTTACTCCAATGGATGGTAGCCTTGTCATTATGGAGAATAGTTCATTGTTGAGTTTTTGTTACTCCAATGGATGGTAGCCTTGTTATTATGGAAGGCAGTTCATTGTTGAGATTTTGTTACTCCATTAGATGGTAGCCTTTTCATTATGCAAGGTAGTTCGTTGTTGATATTTTGTTAATTTAATGGATGGTAGCCTTGTCTTTATGAAAGGTAGTTCATTGTTGAGATTTTGTTACTCTAATGGATGTTATCCTTGTCATTACTGAAAGTAGTTCGTTGTATAGATTTTGTTACTCATGGATGGTAACCTTGTCATTATGGAAGGTAATTCATTGTTTTCATTTTTTACTCCAATGGATGGTAGCCTTGTCAAT
Source organism: Vicia faba (assembly GCA_948472305.1). Classification (NCBI taxonomy): domain Eukaryota; kingdom Viridiplantae; phylum Streptophyta; class Magnoliopsida; order Fabales; family Fabaceae; genus Vicia; species Vicia faba. The sequence continues at coordinate 563,623,262 of OX451739.1, forward strand.
ATGGAAGGTAGTTCGTTGTTGATATTTTGTTATTCTAATGGATGGAATCCTTCACATTACGAAATGTATTTCTTTGTTGAGATTTTGTTTCTCCAGTGGATGGTAACCTTGACATTACGGAAGGTAGTTAGTAGTTGGGATTTTGTTACACAAATGGATGGTAGCCTAGTCAATATGGAAGGTATTTCATTGTTGAGATTTTGTTACTCCAATGGATGGTAGCCTTGTCATTATGGATGGTAGTTCGTTGTTGAGATTTTGTTACTACATTGGATGGTACCATTTTCATTACCGAAAGTAGTTCATTGTTGAGATTTTGTTACTCTAATGGATGCTAGCCTTGTCATTATGGAAGGTAGTTCATTGTTGACATTTTGTTACTCCAATGGATGTAGCCTTGTCATTATGGAAGGTAGTTCGATATTGATAATATTTTACTCTAATGGATGGAATCCTTTTCATTACGGAGAGTAGTTCTTTGTTGAGATTTTGTTTCTCCAATGGATGGTAGCCTTGTCATTATGGAAGGTAGTTCGTTGTTGAGATTTTGTTACTCAAATGGATGGTAGCCTTGTCATTATAGAAGATAGTTCGTTGTTGAGATTTTGTTACTCCAATGGATGGTAGCCTTGTCATTATGGATGGTAGTTCGTTATTGAGATTTTGTTACTACATTGGATGGGACCCTTTTCATTACCGAAAGCAGTTCGTTGTTGAGATTTTGTTACTCTAATGGATGGTAGCCTTGTCATTATGGAAGGTAGTTCATTGTTGACATTTTGTTACTCCAATGGATGTAGCCTTGTCATTATGGAAGGTAGTTCGATATTGATAATATTTTACTCTAATGGATGGAATCCTTTTCATTACGGAAGGTAGTTCTTTGTTGAGATTTTGTTTCTCCAATGTATGGTAGCCTTGTTATTATGGAAGGTATTTCATTGTTGAGATTTTGTTACTCCAATGGATGGAAGACTTGTCATTACGGAAGGTAGTACGTTGTTGAGATTTTGTTACTCCAATGAATGGTAGCCTTGTCATTATGGATGGTAGTTCGTTGTTGAGATTTTGTTACTACATTGGATGGTACCATTTACATTACCGAAAGTAGTTCGTTGTTGAGATTTTGTTACTCTAATGGATGCTAGCCTTGTCATTATGGAAGGTAGTTCATTGTTGACATTTTGTTACTCCAATGGATGTAGCCTTGTCATTATGGAAGGTAGTTCGATATTGATAATATTTTACTCTAATGGATGGAATCCTTTTCATTACGGAGAGTAGTTCTTTGTTGAGATTTTGTTTCTCCAATGTATGGTAGCCTTGTCATTATGGATGGTAGTTTGTTGTTGAGATTTTGTTACTCTAATGGATGGTAGCCTTGTAATTATAGAAGGTAGTTTATTTTTGACATTTTGTTACTCCAATGGATTGTAGCCTTGTCATTATGGAGAATAGTTCATTGTTGAGTTTTTGTTACTCCAATGTATGGTAGCCTTGTTGTTATGGAAGGTAGTTCATTGTTGAGATTTTGTTACTCCATTAGATGGTAGCCTTTTCATTATGCAAGGTAGTTCGTTGTTGATATTTTGTTAATTTAATGGATGGTAGCCTTGTCTTTATGAAAGGTAGTTCGTTGTTGAGATTTTGTTACTCTAATGGATGTTATCCTTGTCATTACTGAAAGTAGTTCGTTGTATAGATTTTGTTACTCATGGATGGTAACCTTGTCATTATGGAAGGTAGTTCATTGTTTTCATTTTGTTACTCCAATGGATGGTAGCCTTGTCAATATGGAAGGTAGTTCGTTGTTGATATTTTGTTACTCTAATGGATGTAATCCTTTTCATTACGGAATGTAGTTCTTTGTTGAGATTTTGTTTCTCCAGTTGATGGTAGCCTTGACATTACGGAAGGTAGTTCGTAGTTGAGATTTTGTTACACAAATGGACGGTAGCCTAGTCATTATAGAAGGTATTTCATTGTTGAGATTTTGTTACTACAATGGATGGTAGACTTGTCATTACGGAAGGTAGTTCGTTGTTGAGATTTTGTTACTCCAATGGATGGTAGCCATGTCATTATGGATGGTAGTTCGTTGTTGAGATTTTGTTACTACATTGGATGGTACCATTTTCATTACCGAAAGTAGTTCGTTGTTGAGATTTTGTTACTCTAATGGATGGTAGACTTGTCATTACGGAAGGTAGTTCGTTGTTGAGATTTTGTTACTCCAATGGATGGTAGCCTTGTCATTATGGATGGTAGTTCGTTGTTGAGATTTTGTTACTACATTGGATGGTACCATTTTCATTACCGAAAGTAGTTCGTTGTTGAGATTTTGTTACTCTAATGGATGCTAGCCTTGTCATTATGGAAGGTGGTTCATTCTTGACATTTTGTTACTCCAATGGATGTAGCCTTGTCATTATGGAAGGTAGTTCGATATTGATAATATTTTACTCTAATGGATGGAATCCTTTTCATTACGGAGAGTAGTTCTTTGTTGAGATTTTGTTTCTCCAATGGATGGTAGCCTTGTCATAATGGAAGGTAGTTCGTTGTTGAGATTTTGTTACTCAAATGGATGGTAGCCTTGTCATTATAGAAGATAGTTCGTTGTTGAGATTTTGTTACTCCAATGGATGGTAGCCTTGTCATTATGGATGGTAGTTCGTTATTGAGATTTTGTTACTACATTGGATGGTACCCTTTTCATTACCGAAAGCAGTTCGTTGTTGAGATTTTGTTACTCTAATGGATGGGAGCCTTGTCATTATGGAAGGTAGTTCATTGTTAACATTTTGTTACTCCAATGGATGTAGCCTTGTCATTATGGAAGGTAGTTCGATATTGATAATATTTTACTCTAATGGATGGAATCCTTTTCATTATGGAAGGTAGTTCTTTCTTGAGAGTTTGTTTCTCCAATGTATGGTAGCCTTGTTATTATGGAAGGTATTTCATTGTTGAGATTTTGTTACTCCAATGGATGGAAGACTTGTCATTACGGAAGGTAGTTCGTTGATGAGATTTTGTTACTCCAATGGATGGTAGCCTTGTCATTATGGATGGTAGTTCGTTGTTGAGATTTTGTTACTACATTGGATGGTACCATTTTCATTACCGAAAGTAGTTCGTTGTTGAGATTTTGTTACTCTAATGGATGCTAGCCTTGTCATTATGGAAGTTAGTTCATTGTTGACATTTTGTTACTCCAATGGATGTAGCCTTGTCATTATGGAAGGTAGTTCGATATTGATAATATTTTACTCTAATGGATGGAATCCTTTTCATTACGGAGAGTAGTTCTTTGTTGAGATTTTGTTTCTCCAATGTATGGTAGCCTTGTCATTATGGATGGTAGTTCTTTGTTGAGATTTTGTTACTCTAATGGCTGGTAGCCTTGTAATTATAGAAGGTAGTTTATTGTTGACATTTTGTTACTCCAATGAATGGTAGCCTTGTCATTATGGAGAATAGTTCATTGTTGAGTTTTTGTTACTCCAATGGATGGTAGCCTTGTTATTATGGAAGGTAGTTCATTGTTGAGATTTTGTTACTCCATTAGATGGTAGCCTTTTCATTATGCAAGGTAGTTCGTTGTTGATATTTTGTTAATTTAATGGATGGTAGCCTTGTCTTTATGAAAGGTAGTTCGTTGTTGAGATTTTGTTACTCTAATGGATGTTATCCTTGTCATTACTGAAAGTAGTTCGTTGTATAGATTTTGTTACTCATGGATGGTAACCTTGTCATTATGGAAGGTAGTTCATTGTTTTAATTTTGTTACTCCAATGGATGGTAGCCTTGTCAATATGGAAGGTAGTTCGTTGTTGATATTTTGTTACTCTAATGGATGGAATCCTTGTCATTACGGAATGTAGTTCTTTGTTGAGATTTTGTTTCTCCAGTTGATGGTAGCCTTGACATTACGGAAGGTAGTTCGTAGTTGAGATTTTGTTACACAAATGGATGGTAGCCTAGTCATTATGGAAGGTATTTCATTGTTGAGATTTTGTTACTCCAATGGATGGTAGACTTGTCATTACGGAAGGTAGTTCGTTGTTGAGATTTTGTTACTCCAATGGATGGTAGCCTTGTCATTATGGATGGTAGTTCGTTGTTGAGATTTTGTTACTACATTGGATGGTACCATTTTCATTACCGAAAGTAGTTCGTTGTTGAGATTTTTTTACTCTAATGGATGCTAGCCTTGTCATTATGGAAGGTAGTTCATTGTTGACATTTTGTTACTCCAATGGATGTAGCCTTGTCATTATGGAAGGTAGTTCGATATTGATAATATTTTACTCTAATGGATGGAATCCTTTTCTTTACGGAGAGTAGTTCTTTGTTGAGATTTTATTTCTCCAATGGATGGTAGCCTTGTCATTATGGAAGGTAGTTCGTTGTTGAGATTTTGTTACTCAAATTGATGGTAGCCTTGTCATTATAGAAGATAGTTTGTTGTTGAGATTTTGTTACTCCAATGGATGGTAGCCTTGTCATTATGGATGGTAGTTCGTTATTGAGATTTTGTTACTACATTGGATGGTACCCTTTTCATTACCAAAAGCAGTTCGTTGTTGATATTTTGTTACTCTAATGGATGGTAGCCTTGTCATTATGGATGGTAGTTCATTGTTGACATTTTGTTACTCCAATGGATGTTGCCTTGTCATTATGGAAGGTAGTTCGATATTGATAATATTTTACTCTAATGGATGGAATCCTTTTCATTACGGAAGGTAGTTCTATGTTGAGATTTTGTTTCTCCAATGTATGGTAGCCTTGTCATTATGGATGGTACTTCGTTGTTGAGATTTTGTTACTCTAATGGATGGTAGCCTTGTAATTATAGAAGGTAGTTTATTGTTGACATTTTGTTACGCCAATGGATGGTAGCCTTGTCATTATGGAGAATAGTTCATTGTTGAGTTTTTGTTACTCCAATGGATGGTAGCCTTGTTATTATGGAAGGTAGTTCATTGTTGAGATTTTGTTACTCCATTAGATGGTAGCCTTTTCATAAAGGAAGGTAGTTCGTTGTTGATATTTTGTTAATTTAATGGATGGTAGCGTTGTCTTTATGAAAGGTAGTTCGTAGTTGAGATTTTGTTACTCTAATGGATGTTATCCTTGTCATTACTGAAAGTAGTTCGTTGTATAGATTTTGTTACTCATGGATGGTAACCTTGTCATTATGGAAGGTAGTTCATTGTTTTCATTTTGTTACTCCAATGGATGGTAGCCTTGTCAATATGGAAGGTAGTTCGTTGTTGATATTTTGTTACTCTAATGGATGGAATCCTTGTCATTACGGAATGTAGTTCTTTGTTGAGATTTTGTTTCTCTAGTGGATGGTAGCCTTGACATTACGGAAGGTAGTTCGTAGTTGAGATTTTGTTACACAAATGGATGGTAGCCTAGTCATTATGGAAGGTATTTCATTGTTGAGATTTTGTTACTCCAATGGATGGTAGACTTGTCATTACGGAAGGTAGTTCGTTGTTGAGATTTTGTTACACCAATGGATGGTAGCCTTGTCATTATGGATGGTAGTTCGTTGTTGAGATTTTGTTACTACATTGGATGGTACCCTTTTCATTACCGAAAGTAGTTCGTTTGATGAGATTTTTTTACTCTAATGGATGCTAGCCTTGTCATTATGGAAGGTAGTTCATTGTTGACATTTTGTTACTCCAGTGGATGTAGCCTTGTCATTATGGAAGGTAGTTCGATATTGATAATATTTTACTCTAATGGATGGAATCCTTTTCATTACGGAGAGTAGTTATTTGTTGAGATTTTGTTTCTCCAATGTATGGTAGCCTTGTCATTATGGAAGGTAGTTCGTTGTTGAGATTTTGTTACTCAAATGGATGGTAGCCTTGTCATTATAGAAGATAGTTTGTTGTTGAGATTTTGTTACTCCAATGGATGGTAGCCTTGTCATTATGGATGGTAGTTCGTTATTGAGATTTTGTTACTACATTGGATGGTACCCTTTTCATTACCGAAAGAAGTTCGTTGTTGAGATTTTGTTACTCCAATGGATGTAGCCTTGTCATTATGGAAGGTAGTTCGATATTGATAATATTTTACTCTAATGGATGGAATCCTTTTCATTACGGAAGGTAGTTCTTTGTTGAGATTTTTTTTCTCCAATGTATGGTAGCCTTGTTATTATGGAAGGTATTTCATTGTTGAGATTTTGTTACTCCAATGGATGGAAGACTTGTCATTACGGAAGGTAGTTCGTTGTTAAGATTTTGTTACTCCAATGGATGGTAGCCTTGTCATTATGGATGGTAGTTCGTTGTTGTGATTTTGTTACTACATTGGATGGTACCCTTTTCATTACCAAAAGTAGTTCGTTGTTGAGATTTTGTTACTCTAATGGTTGGTCGACTTGTCATTATGGAAGGTAGTTCATTGTTGAGATTTTGTTACTCCAATGGATGGTAGACTTGTCATTACGCAAGGTAGTTCGTTGTTGAGATTTTGTTACGCCAATGGATGGTAGCCTTGTCATTATGAATGGTAGTTCGTTGTTGAGATTTTGTTACTACATTGGATGGTACCATTTTCATTACCAAAAGTAGTTCGTTGTTAAGATTTTGTTACTCTATTGGATGGTAGCCTTGTCATAAAGGAAGGTAGTTCATTGTTGACATTTTCTTACTCCAATGGATGGTAGCCTTGTCATTATGGAAGGTTGTTCGTTGTTGAGATTTTGTTACTCCAATGGATGGTAGACTTGTCATTATGGAAGGTAGTTTGTTGTTGAGAATTTGTTACTCCAATGGATTGTAGACTTTTCATTATGGAAGGTAGTTCACTGTTGAGAATTTGTTACTCTAATGGATGGTAGCCTTGTAATTATAGAAGGTAGTTTATTGTTGACATTTTGTTACTCCAATGGATGGTAGCCTTGTCATTATGGAGAATAGTTCATTGTTGAGTTTTTGTTACTCCAATGGATGGTAGCCTTGTTATGATGGAAGGTAGTTCATTGTTGAGATTTTGTTACTCCATTAGATGGTATCCTTTTCATTATGCAAGGTAGTTCGTTATTGATATTTTGTTAATTTAATGGATGGTAGCCTTGTCTTTATGAAAGGTAGTTCGTTGTTGAGATTTTGTTACTCTAATGGATGTTATCCTTGTCATTACTGAAAGTAGTTCGTTGTATAGATTTTGTTACTCATGGATGGTAACCTTGTCATTATGGAAGGTAGTTCATTGTTTTCATTTTGTTACTCCAATGGATGGTAGCCTTGTCAATATGGAAGGTAGTTCGTTGTTGCTATTTTGTTACTCTAATGGATGGAATCCTTGTCATTACGGAAGGTAGTTCTTTGTTGAGATTTTGTTTCTCCAATGGATGGTAGCCTTGTCATTACGGAAGGTAGTTCGTAGTTGAGATTTTGTTACACAAATGGATGGTAGCCTAGTCATTATGGAAGGTATTTCTTTGTTGAGATTTTGTTACTCCAATGGATGGTAGACTTGTCATTACGGAAGGTAGTTCGTTGTTGAGATTTTGTTACTCCAATGGATGGTAGCCTTGTCATTATGGATGGTAGTTCTTTGTTGAGATTTTGTTACTACATTGGATGGTACAATTTTCATTACCGAAAGTAGTTCCTTGTTGGGATTTTGTTACTCTAATGGATGCTAGCCTTGTAATTATGGAAGGTAGTTCATTGTTGACATTTTGTTACTCCAATGGATGTAGCCTTGTCATTATGGAAGGTAGTTCGATATTGATAATATTTTACTCTAATGGATGGAATCCTTTTCATTACCGAAGGTAGTTCTTTGTTTAGATTTTGTTTCTCGAATGGATGGTAGCCTTGTCATTATGGAAGGTATTTCATTGTTGAGATTTTGTTACTTCAATGGATGGTAGACTTGTCATTACGGAAGGTAGTTTGTTGTTGAGATTTTGTTACTCCAATGGATGGTAGCCTTGTCATTATGGATGGTAGTTTGTTGTTGAGATTTTGTTACTACATTGGATGGTACCCTTTTCATTACCAAAACTAGTTCGTTGTTGAGATTTTATTACTCTAATGGATGGTAGCCTTGTCATTATGGAAGGTAGTTCATTGTTGACATTTTGTTACTCCAATGGATGTAGCCTTGTCATTATGGAAGGTAGTTCGATATTGATAATATTTTACTCTAATGGATGGAATCCTTTTCATTACGGAGAGTAGTTCTTTGTTGAGATTTTGTTTCTCCATTGGATGGTAGCCTTGTCATTATGGAACGTAGTTCATTTTTGAGATTTTGTTACTCAAATGGATGGTAGCCTTGTCATTATAGAAGATAGTTCATGGTTGAGATTTTGTTACTCCAATGGATGGTAGCCTTATCATTATGGATAGTAGTTCGTTGTTGAGATTTATTACTACATTGGATGTTACTATTTTCATTATCGAAAATAGTTCGTTGTTGACATTTTGTTACTCTAATGGATGGTAGCCTTGTTATTATGGAAGGTATTTCATTGTTGAGATTTTGTTACTCCAATGGATGGTAGACTTGTCATTACGGAAGGTAGTTCGTTGTTGAGATTTTGTTACTTCAATGGATGGAAGCCTTGTCATTACGGAAGGTAGTTCGTTGTTGAGATTTTGTTACTCCAATGGATGGTAGCCTTGTCATTATGTATTGTAGTTCGTTGTTGAGATTTTGTTACTACATTGGATGGTACCATTTTCTTTACTGGAAGTAGTTCGTTGTTGGGACTTTGTTACTCTAATGGATGCTAGCCTTGTCATTATGGAAGGTAGTTCATTGTTGACATTTTATTACTCCAATGGATGTAGCCTTGTCATTATGGAAAGTAGTTCGATATTGATAATATTTTACTCTAATGGATGGAATCCATTTCATTACGGAGAGTAGTTCTTTGTTGAGATTTTGTTTCTCCAATGGATGGTAGCCTTGTCATTATGGAAGGTAGTTCGTTGTTGAAATTTTGTTACTCAAATGGATGGTAGCCTTGTCATTATAGAAGATAGTTTGTTGTTGAGATTTTGTTACTCCAATGGATGGTAGCCTTGTCATTATGGATGGTAGTTCGTTGTTGAGATTTTGTTACTACATTGGATGGTACCCTTTTCATTATCGAAAGTAGTTCGTTGTTGAGATTTTGTTACTCAAATGGATGGTAGCCTTGTCATTATAGAAGATAGTTCGTTGTTGAGATTTTGTTGCTCCAATGGATGTAGCCTTGTCATTATGGAAGGTAGTTCGATATTGATAATATTTTACTCTAACGGATGGAATCCTTTTCATTACGGAGAGTACTTCTTTGTTGAGATTTTGTTTCTCCAATGGATGGTAGCCTTGTCATTATGGAAGGTAGTTCGTTATTGAGATTTTGTTACTTAAATGGATGGTAGCCTTGTCATTATAGAAGATAGTTCGTTGTTGAGATTTTGTTACTCCAATGGATGGTAGCCTTGTCATTATGGATTGTAGTTCGTTGTTGAGATTTTGTTACTACATTGGATGGTATCCTTTTCATTATCGAAAGTAGTTCGTTGTTGTGATTTTGTTACTCTAATGGATGCTAGCCTTGTCATTATGGAAGGTAGTTCATTGTTGACATTTTGTTACTCCAATGGATGTTTCCTTGTCTTTATGGAAGGTAGTTCGATATTGATAATATTTTACTCTAATGGATGGAATCCTTTTCATTACGAAGAGTAGTTCATTGTTGAAATTCTATTTCTCCAATGGATGGTAGCCTTGTCATTATGGAAGGTCTTTCATTGTTGAGATTTTGTTACTCCAATGGATGGTAGACTTGTCATTACGGAAGGTAGTTCGTTGTTGAGATTTTGTTACTCCAATGGATGGTAGCCTTGTCATTATGGATGGTAGTTTGTTGTTGTGATTTTTTTACTACATTGGATGGTACCCTTTTCATTACCGAAAGTAGTTCATTGTTGAGATTTTGTTACTCTATTGGATGGTAGCCTTGTCATTATGGAAGGTAGTTCATTGTTGACATTTTGTTACTCCAATGGATGGTAGCCTTGTCATTATGGAAGGTAGTTCGTTGTTGAGATTTTGTTACTCTAATTGATGGTATCCTTGTCATTACGGAAAGTAGTTCGTTGTTGAGATTTTGTTTCTCCAATGGATGGTAGCCTTGTCATTATGGAAAGTTGTTTGTTGTTGAGATTTTGTTACTCCAATGGATGGTAGACTTGTCATTATGGAAGGTAGTTCGTTGTTGAGAATTTTTTACTCCAATGGATGGTAGACTTTTCATTATGGAAGGTAGTTCATTGTTGAGATTTTGTTACTCTAATGGATGGTAGCCTTGTAATTATAGAAGGTAGTTTATTGTTGACATTTTGTTACTCCAATGGATGGTAGCCTTGTCATTTTGGAGAATAGTTCATTGTTGAGTTTTTGTTACTCTAATGGATGGTAGCCTTGTTATTATGGAAGGTAGTTCATTGTTGAGATTTTGTTACTCCATTATATGGTAGCCTTTTCATTATGCAAGGTAGTTCGTTGTTGACATTTTGTTAATTTAATGGATGGTTGCCTTGTCTTTATGAAAGGTAGTTCGTTGTTGAGATTTTTTTACTCTAATGGATGTTATCCTTGTCATTACTGAAAGTAGTTCATTGTATAGATTTTGTTACTCATGGATGGTAACCTTGTTATTTTGGAAGGAAGTTCATTGTTTTCATTTTGCTACTCCAATGGATGGTAGCCTTGTCAATATGGAAGGTAGTTCGTTGTTGATATTCTGTTACTCTAATCGATGGAATCCTTGTCATTACGGAAGGTAGTTCTTTGTTGAGATTTTGTTTCTCCAATGGATGGTAGCCTTGTCATTACGGAAGGTAGTTCGTTGTTGAGATTTTGTTACTCAAATGGATGGTAGACTTTTCATTACGGAAGGTAGTTCGTTGTTGAGATTTTGTTACTCCAATGGATGGTAGACTTGTCATTATGGATGGTAGTTCGTTGTTGAGATTTTGTTACTACATTGGATGGTACCATTTTCATTACCGAAAGTAGTTCGTTGTTGAGATTTTGTTACTCTAATGGATGCTATCCTTGTCATTATGGAAGGTAGTTCATCGTTGACATTTTGTTACTCCAATGGAGGTAGCCTTGTCATTATGGAAGGTAGTACGATATTGATAATATTTTACTCTAATGGATGGAATCCTTTTCATTACGGAAAGTAGTTCTTTGTTGAGATTTTGTTTCTCCAATGAATGGTAGCCTTGTCATTATGGAAGGAAGTTCGTTGTTGAGATTTTGTTACTCAAATGGATGGTAGCCTTGTCATTATAGAAGATAGTTTGTTGTTGAGATTTTGTTACTCCAATGGATGGTAGCCTTGTCCTTATGGATGGTAGTTCGTTGTTGAGATTTTGTTACTACATTGGATGGTACCCTTTTCATTACCAAAAGTAGTTCGTTGTTGAGATTTTGTTACTCTAATGGATGGTAACCTTGTCATTATGGAAGGTAGTTCATTGTTGACATTTTGTTACTCCAATGGATGTAGCCTTGTAATTATGGAACGTAGTTCGATATTGATAATATTTTACTCTAATGGATGGAATCCTTTTCATTACGGAAGGTAGTTCTTTGTTGAGATTTTGTTTCTCGAATGGATGGTAGCCTTGTCATTATGGAAGGTATTTCATTGTTGAGATTTTGTTACTTCAATGGATGGTAGACTTGTCATTACCGAAGGTAGTTCGTTGTTGAGATTTTTTTACTCCAATGGATGGTAGCCTTGTCATTATGGATGGTAGTTCGTTGTTGAGATTTTGTTACTACATTGGATGGTACCCTTTTCATTACCGAAAGTAGTTCGTTGTTGAGATTTTATTACTCTAATGGATGGTAGCCTTGTCATTATGGAAGGTAGTTCATTGTTGACATTTTGTTACTCCAATGGATGTAGCCTTGTCATTATGGAAGGTAGTTCGATATATATAATATTTTACTCTAATGGTTGGAATCCTTTTCATTACGGAGAGTAGTTCTTTGTTGACATTTTGTTTCTCAAATGGATGGTAGCCTTGTCATTATGGAAGGTAGTTCCTTTTTGAGATTTTGTTACTCAAATGGATGGTAGCCTTGTCATTATAGAAGATAGTTGATGGTTGAGATTTTGTTACTCCAATGGATGGTAGCCTTGTCATTATGGATAGTAGTTCGTTGTTGAGATTTTGTTACTACATTGGATGTTACCATTTTCATTACCTAAAGTAGTTGGTTGTTGAGATTTTGTTACTCTAATGGATGGTAGCCTTGTTATTATGGAAGGTAGTTCATTGTTGACATTTTGTTACTCCAATGGATGTAGCCTTGTCATTATGGAAGGTAGTTCGATATTGATAATATTTTACTCTAATGGATGGAATCCTTTTCATTACGGAAGGTAGTTCTTTGTTAAGATTTTGTTTCTCCAATGGATGGTAGCCTTGTCATTATGGAAGGTAGTTCGTTGTTGAGATTTTGATTGCTCAAATGGATGGTAGCCTTGTCATTATAGAAGGTAGTTCGTTGTTGAGATTTTGTTACTCCAATGGTTGGTAGCCTTGTAATTATAGAAGGTAGTTTATTGTTGAGATTTTGTTTCTCCAATGGATGGTAGCCTTGTCATTATGGAGAATAGTTTGTTGTTGAGCTTTTGTTACTCCAATGGATGGTAGCCTTGTTATTATGGAAGGTAGTTCTTTGTTGAGATTTTGTTACTCCAATAGATGGCAGCCTTGTCATTATGCAAGGTAGTTCGTTGTTGATATTTTGTTACTTTAACGGATGGTAGCCTTGTCTTTGTGAAAAGTAGTTCGTTGTTGATATTATGTTACTATAATGGATGTTATCCTCGTCATTACTGAAAGTAGTTCGTTGTTGAGATTTTGTTACTCAAATGGATGGTTGCCTTGTCATTATGGAAGGTAGTTCATTGTTGTCATTTTGTTACTCCAATGGATGGTAGCCTTGTAATTATGGAAGGTAGTCCGTTGTTGAGATTTTGTTACTTAAATGGATGGTAGCCTTGTCATTATGTAAGGTAGTTCATTATTGATATTTTGATACTCTAATTGATGGTATCCTTGTCATTACGGAAGGTAGTTTGTTGTTAAGATTTGGTTTCTCCAATGGATGGTATCCTTGTCATTATGGAAGGTAGTTCGTTGTTGATATTTTGTTACTCCAATGGTTGGTAGCCTTTTCATTATGGAAGGTAGTTCGTTGTTGAGATTTTGTTACCCAAAAGGATGGTAGACTTGTCATTATGGAAGGTAGTTCATTGTTGAGATTTTGTTTCTCCAATTGATGGTAGCCTTGTCATTATGGAAGGTAGTTCGTTGTTGATATTTTGTTAATCCAATGGATGGTAAACTTGTCATTATGGAAGGTAGTTCATTGGTGAGATTTTGTTACTACAATGGATGGTAGACTTGTCATTATGGAAGGTAGTTCATTATTGAGATTTTGTTACTCCAATGGATGGTAGCCTTGTCATTATAGAAGGTAGTTCGTTGTTGAGATTTTGTTACTCTAATGGATGTTAGCCTTGTAATTATGGAAGGTAGTTTATTGTTGAGATTTTTTTACTCCAATGGATGGTAGCCTTGTCATTATGGAGAATAGTTTGTTGTTGAGCTTTTGTTACTCCAATGGATGGTAGCCTTGTTATTCTGGAAGGTACTTTATTGTTGAGATTTTGTTACTCCAATAGATGGTAGCCTTGTCATTATGCAAGGTAGTTCGTTGTTGATATTTTGTTACATTAATGGTTGGTAGCCTTGTCTTTATGAAAGGTAGTTCGTTGTTGAGATTTTGTTACTCTAATGGATGTTATCCTTGTCATTACTGAAAGTAGTTTGTTGTATAGATTTTGTTATCTAATGGATGGTAGCCTTATCATTATGGAAGGTAGTTCATTGTTGTCATTTTGTTACTCCAATGGATGGTAGCCTTGTCATTATGGAAGGTAGTTCGTTATTGATATTTTGTTACTCTAATGGATAGAATCCTTGTCATTACGGAAGGTAGTTCTTTGTTGAGATTTTGTTTCTCCAGTGGATTGTAGCCTTGTCATTATGGAAGGCAGTTCATTGTTGAGATTTTGTTACTCAAATGGATGGTAGCCTTGTCATTTTGGAAGGTAGTTCATTGTTGAGATTTTGTTACTCCAATGGATGGTAGACTTGTCATTACGGAAGGTAGTTCGTTGTTGAGATTTTGTTACTCCAATGGATGGTAGCCTTGTCATTATGGTTGGTAGTTCGTTGTTGAGATTTTTTTACTACATTGGATGGTACCCTTGTCATTATGGAAGGTAGTTCGATATTGATAATATTTTACTCTAATGGATGGAATCCTTTTCAGTACGGAAGGTAGTTCTTTATTGAGATTTTGTTTCTCCAATGGATGGTAGCCTTGTCATTATGGAAGGTAGTTCATTGTTGAGATTTTGTTACTCAAATGGATGGTAGCCTTGTCATTATATAAGGTAGATCATTGTTGAGATTTTGTTACTCCAATGGATGGTAGCCTTTTAATTATGGAAGGTAGTTTATTGTTGAGATTTAGTTACTCCAATGGATGGTAGACTTGTCATTTTGGAGAATAGTTCGTTGTTGAGCTTTTGTTACTCCAATGGATGGTAGCCTTGTTATTATGTAAGGTAGTTCATTTTTGAGATTTTGGTACTCCAATAGATGGCAGCCTTGTCATTATGCAAGTTAGTTCGTTGTTGATATTTTGTTACTTTAATGGATGGTAGCCTTGTCTTTTATGAAAGGTAGTTCGTTGTTGAGATTTTGTTTCTCTAATGGATGTTATCCTTGCCATTACTGAAAGTAGTTCGTTGTATAGATTTTGTTACTCTAATGGATGGTAGCCTTGTCATTATGGAAGGTAGTTCATTGTTGTCATTTTGTTACTCCAATGGATGGTAGCCTTGTCATTATGGAAGGTAGTTTGTTGTTGATATTTTGTTACTCTAATGGATAGAATCCTTGTCATTACGGAAGATAGTTTTTTGTTGAGATTTTGTTTCTCCAATGGATGGTAGCCTTGTCATTATGGATGGTAGTTCTTTGTTGAGATTTTGTTAATTAAATGGATGGTATCCTTGTCATTATGGAAGGTAGTTCATTGTTGAGATTTTGTTACTCTAATTGATGGTATCCTTGTCATTACGGAACGTAGTTCGTTGTTGAGATTTTGTTTCTCCAATGGATGGTAGCCTTGTCATTATGGAAGGTAGTTTGTTGTTGAGATTTTGTTACTCTAATGGTTGGTAGCCTTGTCATTATGGAAGGTAGTTCATTGTTGATATTTTGTTACTCCAATGGATGGTAGACTTGTCATTATGGAAGGTAGTTCATTGTTGAGATTTTGTTTCTCCAATGGATGGTAGCCTTGTCATTATGGAAGGTAGTTCGTTGTTGATATTTTGTTACTCTAATTGATGGTATCCTTGTCATTACGGAAGGTAGCTCGTTGTTAAGATTTTGTTACTCTAATGGATGGTAGCCTTGTCATTATGGAAGGTAGTTGATTGTTGTCATTTTGTTACTCCAATGGATGGTAACCTTGTCATTATGGAGAATAGTTTGTTGTTGAGCTTTTGTTACTTCAAATGATGGTAGCCTTGTCATTATGGAAGGTAGTTCGTTGTTGAGATTTTGTTACTCTAATTGATGGTATCCTTGTCATTACGGAAGGTAGTTCGTTGTTGAGATTTTGTTTCTCCAATTGATGGTAGCCTTGTCATTATGGAAGGTAGTTCGCTGTTGAGATTTTGTTACTCCAATGTTTGGTAGCCTTGTCATTATGGAAGGTAGTTCTTTGTTGAGATTTTCTTACTCCAATGGATGGTACACTTGTCATTATGGAAGGTAGTTCATTTTTGAGATTTTGTTTCTCTAATGGATGGTAGCCTTGTCATTATGGAAGGTAGTTCGTTGTTGATATTTTCTTACTCCAATGGATGGTAGACTTGTCATTATGGAAAGTAGTTCGTTGTTGAGATTTTGTTACTCCAATGGATGGTAGAGTTGTCATTATGGAGGTTAGTTCATTGTTGATATTTTGTTACTCCAATGGATGGTAGCCTTGTCATTATAGAAGGTAGTTCGTTGTTGCGATTTTGTTACTCTAATGGATGGTATCCTTGTAATTATGGAAGGTAGTTTATTGTTGAGATTTTGTTACTCCAATGGATGGTAGCCTTGTCATTATGGAGAATAGTTCGTTGTTGAGCTTTTGTTACTCCAATGGATGGTAGCCTTGTTATTATGGAAGGTAGTTCATTGTTGAGATTTTGTTACTCCAATAGATGGTAGCCTTGTCATTATGCAAGATAGTTCGTTGTTGATAATTTGTTACTTTAATGGATGGTAGCCTTGTCTTTATAAAAGGTAGTTCATTTTTGAGATTTTGTTACTGTAATGGATGTTATCCTTATCATTACTGTAAGTAGTTCGTTGTATAGATTTTGTTTGCTGTAATGGATGGTATCCTTGTCATTACGGAAGGTAGTTCGTTGTTGAGATTTTGTTTCTCCAATGGATGGTATCCTTGTCATTATGGAAGGTAGTTCGTTGTTAAGATTTTGTTACTCCAATGGTTGGTAGCCTTGTCATTATGGAAGGTAGTTCGTTGTTGATATTTTGTTACTCCAATGGATGGTAGACTTGTCATTATGGAAGGTAGTTCATTGTTGAGATTTTGTTTCTCCAATGGATGGTAGCCTTGTCATTATGGAAGGTAGTTCGTTGTTGATATTTTGTTACTCCAATGGATGGTAGACTTGTCATTATGGAAGGTAGTTCGGTGTTGAGATTTTGTTACTCCAATGGATGGTAGACTTGTCATTATGGAAGGTAGTGCATTATTGAGATTTTGTTTTTACAATGGATGGTAGCCTTGTCATTATAGAAGGTAGGTTGTTGTTGAGATTTTGTTACTCTAATGGATGGTAGCCTTGTAATTATGGAAGGAAGTTTATTTTTGGGATTGTGTTACTCCAATGGATGGTAGCCTTGTCATTATGGAGAATAGTTTGTTGTTCAACTTTTTTTACTCCAATGGATTGTAGCCTTGTTATTATGGAAGGTAGTTCATTGTTGAGAGTTTCTTACTCCAATAGATGGTAGCCTTGTCATTACGCAAGGTAGTTCGTTGTTGAGATTTTGTTACTCTAATGGATGTTATCCTTGTCATTACTGAAAGTAGTTCATTGTATAGATTTTGTTACTCTAATAGATGGTAGCCTTGTCTTTATGGAAGGTAGTTCATTGTTTTCATTTTGTTACTCCAATGGATGATAGCCTTGTCATTATGGAAGGTAGTTCGTTGTTGAAATTTTGTTACTCTAATGGATGAAATCCTTGTCATTACCGAAGGTAGTTCTTTGTTGAGATTTTGTTACTCTAATGGATGTTATCCTTGTCATTATGGAAGGTAGTTCATTGTTTTCATTTTGTTACTACAATGGATGATAGCCTTGTCATTATGGAAGGTAGTTTGTTGTTGAGATTTTGTTACTTCAATGGATGGTAGCCTTGTCATTATGGAAGGTAGTTTGTTGTTGAGATTTTGTTACTCTAATTGATGGTATCCTTGTCATTACGGAAGGTAGTTCGTTGTTGAGATTTTGTTTCTCCAATTGATGGTAGCCTTGTCATTATGGAAGGTAGTTCGCTGTTGAGATTTTGTTACTCCAATGGTTGGTACCCTTGTCATTATGGAAGGTAGTTCGTTGTTGAGATTTTGTTACTCCAATGGATGGTACACTTGTCATTATGGAAGGTAGTTCATTGTTGAGATTTTGTTTCTCCAATGGATGGTAGCCTTGTCATTATGGAAGGTAGTTCGCTGTTGAGATTTTGTTACTCCAATGGTTAGTAGCCTTGTAATTATGGAAGGTAGTTTGTTGTTAAGATTTTGTTACTCCAATGGATGGTAGACTTGTCATTATGGTAGGTAGTTCATTGTTGAGATTTTGTTTCTCCAATGGATGGTAGCCTTGTCATTATTGAAGGTAGTTCGTTGTTGATATTTTGTTACTCCAATGGATGGTAGACTTGTCATTATGGAAAGTAGTTCGGTGTTGAGATTTTGTTACTCCAATGGATGGTAGACTTGTCATTATGGAAGGTAGTTCATTATTGAGATTTTGTTTTTACAATGGATGGTAGCCTTGTCATTATAGAAGGTAGGTTGTTGTTGAGATTTTGTTACTCTTATGGATGGTAGCCTTGTAATTATGGAAGGAAGTTTATTTTTGGGATTGTGTTACTCCAATGGATGTTAGCTATGTCATTATGGAGAATAGTTTATTGTTGAACTTTTGTTACTCCAATGGATTGTAGCCTTGTTATTATGGAAGGTAGTTCATTGTTGAGAGTTTCTTACTCCAATAGATGGTAGCCTTGTCATTACGCAAGGTAGTTCGTTGTTGAGATTTTGTTACTCTAATGGATGTTATCCTTGTCATTACTGAAAGTAGTTCATTGTATAGATTTTGTTACTCTAATGGATGGTAGCCTTGTCATTATGGAAGGTAGTTCATTGTTTTCATTTTGTTACTCCAATGGATGATAGCCTTGTCATTATGGAAGGTAGTTCGTTGTTGAAATTTTGTTACTCTAATGGATGAAATCCTTGTCATTACCGAAGGTAGTTCTTTGTTGAGATTTTGTTACTCTAATGGATGTTATCCTTGTCATTATGGAAGGTAGTTCATTGTTTTCATTTTGTTACTACAATGGATGATAGCCTTGTCATTATGGAAGGTAGTTTGTTGTTGAGATTTTGTTACTTCAATGGATGGTAGCCTTGTCATTATGGAAGGTAGTTTGTTGTTGAGATTTTGTTACTCTAATTGATGGTATCCTTGTCATTACGGAAGGTAGTTCGTTGTTGAGATTTTGTTTCTCCAATTGATGGTAGCCTTGTCATTATGGAAGGTAGTTCGCTGTTGAGATTTTGTTACTCCAATGGTTGGTACCCTTGTCATTATGGAAGGTAGTTCGTTGTTGAGATTTTGTTACTCCAATGGATGGTACACTTGTCATTATGGAAGGTAGTTCATTGTTGAGATTTTGTTTCTCCAATGGATGGTAGCCTTGTCATTATGGAAGGTAGTTCGCTGTTGAGATTTTGTTACTCCAATGGTTAGTAGCCTTGTAATTATGGAAGGTAGTTTGTTGTTGAGATTTTGTTACTCCAATGGATGGTAGACTTGTCATTATGGTAGGTAGTTGATTGTTGAGATTTTGTTTCTCCAATGGATGGTAGCCTTGTCATTATTGAAGGTAGTTCGTTGTTGATATTTTGTTACTCCAATGGATGGTAGACTTGTCATTATGGAAAGTAGTTCGGTGTTGAGATTTTGTTACTCCAATGGATGGTAGACTTGTCATTATGGAAGGTAGTTCATTATTGAGATTTTGTTTTTACAATG
The DNA here is from genome assembly GCA_948472305.1 of Vicia faba. Taxonomy (NCBI): domain Eukaryota; kingdom Viridiplantae; phylum Streptophyta; class Magnoliopsida; order Fabales; family Fabaceae; genus Vicia; species Vicia faba. The sequence goes on from OX451739.1 coordinate 563,642,763, forward strand.
GATGGTAGCCTTGTCATTATAGAAGGTAGGTTGTTGTTGAGATTTTGTTACTCTAATGGATGGTAGCCTTGTAATTATGGAAGGAAGTTTATTTTTGGGATTGTGTTACTCCAATGGATGTTAGCTATGTCATTATGGAGAATAGTTTATTGTTGAACTTTTGTTACTCCAATGGATTGTAGCCTTGTTATTATGGAAGGTAGTTCATTGTTGAGAGTTTCTTACTCCAATAGATGGTAGCCTTGTCATTACGCAAGGTAGTTCGTTGTTGAGATTTTGTTACTCTAATGGATGTTATCCTTGTCATTACTGAAAGTAGTTCATTGTATAGATTTTGTTACTCTAATGGATGGTAGCCTTGTCATTATGGAAGGTAGTTCATTGTTTTCATTTTGTTACTCCAATGGATGATAGCCTTGTCATTATGGAAGGTAGTTCGTTGTTGAAATTTTGTTACTCTAATGGATGAAATCCTTGTCATTACCGAAGGTAGTCCTTTGTTGAGATTTTGTTACTCTAATGGATGTTATCCTTGTCATTATGGAAGGTAGTTCATTGTTTTCATTTTGTTACTACAATGGATGGTAGCCTTGTCATTATGGAAGGTAGTTTGTTGTTGAGATTTTGTTACTCTAATTGATGGTATCCTTGTCATTACGGAAGGTAGTTCGTTGTTGAGATTTTGTTTCTCCAATTGATGGTAGCCTTGTCATTATAGAAGGTAGTTCACTGTTGAGATTTTGTTACTCCAATGGTTGGTACCCTTGTCATTGTGGAAGGTAGTTCGTTGTTGAGATTTTGTTACTCCAATGGATGGTACACTTGTCATTATGGAAGGTAGTTCATTGTTGAGATTTTGTTTCTCCAATGGATGGTAGCCTTGTCATTATGGAAGGTAGTTCGCTGTTGAGATTTTGTTACTCCAATGGTTGGTAGCCTTGTAATTATGGAAGGTAGTTCGTTTTTGAGATTTTGTTACTCCAATGGATGGTAGACTTGTCATTATGGTAGGTAGTTCATTGTTGAGATTTTGTTTCTCCAATGGATGGTAGCCTTGTCATTATTGAAGGTAGTTCGTTGTTGAAATTTTGTTACTCCAATGGATGGTAGACTTGTCATTATGGAAAGTAGTTCGTTGTTGAGATTTTGTTACTCCAATGGATGGTAGACTTGTCATTATGGAAGTTAGTTCATTGTTGATATTTTGTTACCTCAATGGATGGTAGGCTTGTCATTATAGAAGGTAGTTCATCGTTGCGATTTTGTTACTCTAATGGATGGTATCCTTGTAATTATAGAAGGTAGTTTAATTTTGACATTTTGTTACTCCAATGGATGGTAGCCTTGTCATTATGGTGAATAGTTCGTTGTTGAGCTTTTGTTACTCCAATGGATGGTAACCTTGTTATTATGGAAGGTAGTTCACTGTTGAGATTTTGTTACTCCAATAGATGGTAGCCTTTTCATTATGCAAGATAGTTCGTTGTTGATAATTTGTTACTTTAATTGATGGTAGCCTTGTCTTTATGAAAGGTAGTTCGTTTTTGAGATTTTGTTACTCTAATGGATGTTATCCTTGTCATTACTGTAAGTAGTTCGTTGTATAGATTTTGTTGCTCTAATGGAAGGTATCCTTGTCATTACGGAAGGTAGTTCGTTGTGGAGATTTTGTTTCTCCAATGGATGGTAGCCTTGTCATTATGGAAGGTAGTTCGTTGTTGAGATTTTGTTACTCCAATGGTTGGTAGCCTTGTTATTATGGAAGGTAGTTCGTTGTTGATATTTTGTTACTCCAATGGATGGTAGACTTGTCATTATGGAAGGTAGTTCATTGTTGAGATTTTGTTTCTCCAATTGATGGTAGCCTTGTCATTATGGAAGGTAGTTCGTTATTGATATTTTGTTAATCCAATGGATGGTAAACTTGTCATTATGGAAGGTAGTTCATTGGTGAGATTTTGTTACTCCAATGGATGGTAGACTTGTCATTATGGAAGGTAGTTCATTGTTGAGATTTTGTTACTCAAATGGATGGTAGCCTTGTCATTATAGAAGGTAGTTCGTTGTTGAGATTTTGTTACTCTAATGTATGGTAGCCTTGTAATTATGGAAGGTAGTTTAATGTTGAGATTTTTTTACTCCAATGGATGGTAGCCTTGTCATTATGGAGAATAGTTCGTTGTTGAGCTTTTGTTACTCAAAGGGATGGTAGCCTTGTTATTCTGGAAGGTAGTTTATTGTTGAGATTTTATTACTCCAATAGATGGTAGCCTTGTCATTATGCAAGGTTGTTCGTTGTTGATATTTTGTTACTTTAATGGATGGTAGCCTTGTCTTTATTAAAGGTAGTTCGTTGTTGAGATTTTGTTTCTCTAATGGATGTTATCCTTGTCATTACTGAAAGTAGTTCGTTGTATAGATTTTGTTACTCTAATGGATGGTAGCCTTGTCATTATGGAAGGTAGTTCATTGTTGTCATTTTGTTACTCCAATGGATGGTAGCCTTGTCATTATGGAAGGTAGTTTGTTGTTGATATTTTGTTACTCTAATGGATGGAATCCTTGTCATTACGGAAGATAGTTTTTTGTTGAGATTTTGTTTCTCCAATGGATGGTAGCCTTGTCATTATGGATGGTAGTTCTTTGTTGAGATTTTGTTAATTAAATGGATGGTATCCTTGTCAATATGGAAGGTAGTTCATTGTTGAGATTTTGTTACTCTAATTGATGGTATCCTTGTCATTACGGAACGTAGTTCGTTGTTGAGATTTTGTTTCTCCAATGGATGGTAACCTTGTCATTATGGAAGGTAGTTCGTTGTTGAGATTTTGTTACTCTAATGGTTGGTAGCCTTGTCATTATGGAAGGTAGTTCATTGTAGATATTTTGTTACTCCAATGGATGGTAGACTTGTCATTATGGAAGGTAGTTCATTGTTGAGATTTTGTTTCTCCAATGGATGGTAGCCATGTCATTATGGAAGGTAGTTCGTTGTTGATATTTTGTTACTCTAATTGATGGTATCCTTGTCATTACGGAAGGTAGCTCGTTGTTAAGATTTTGTTACTCTAATGGATGGTAGCCTTGTCATTATGGAAGGTAGTTGATTGTTGTCATTTTGTTACTCCAATGGATGGTAACCTTGTCATTATGGAGAATACTTTGTTGTTGAGCTTTTGTTACTTCAAAGGATGGTAGCCTTGTCATTATGGAAGGTAGTTCGTTGTTGAGATTTTGTTACTCTAATTGATGGTATCCTTGTCATTACGGAAGGTAGTTCGTTGTTGAGATTTTGTTTCTCCAATTGATGGTAGCCTTGTCATTATGGAACGTAGTTCGTTGTTGAGATTTTCTTACTCCAATGTTTGGTAGCCTTGTCATTATGGAAGGTAGTTCTTTGTTGAGATTTTCTTACTCCAATGGATGGTACACTTGTCATTATTGAAGGTAGTTCATTTTTGAGATTTTGTTTCTCTAATGGATGGTAGCCTTGTCATTATGGAAGGTAGTTCGTTGTTGATATTTTGTTACTCCAATGGATGGTAGACTTGTCATTATGGAAAGTAGTTCGTTGTTGAGATTTTGTTACTCCAACGGATGGTAGACTTGTCATTATGGAAGTTAGTTCATTGTTGATATTTTGTTACTCCAATGGATGGTAGCCTTGTAATTATAGAAGGTAGTTTGTTGTCGATATTTTCTTTATTCTAACGGATTGTAGCCTTGTCATTATGGAACGTAGTCTGTTGTCGATGTTTTTGTTACTCCAATGGATGGTAGCCTTGTCATTATGGAAGGTAGTCTGTTGTCGAGATATTTGTTATTCCATATGGATGGTAGCCTTGTCATTATGGAAGGTAGTCTATTGTCGAGATTTTTTTTACTCCAATGGATGGTAATCTTGTCATTATAGAAGGTAGTCTGATGTTCATATTTTTGTTACTCTAATGGAAGGTAGTCTATTGTCGAGATTTTTTTTGTTCCAATGGATGGTAGCCTTGTCATTATGGAAGATAGTGTGTTGTCGATATTTTTGTTACTTCAATGTATGGTAGCCTTGTCATTATGGAAGGTAGTTTGATGTCGAGATTTTTGTTACTCAAATGGATGCTTGCCTTGTCATTATGGAAGGTAGTATGTCGTTGTGATTTATGTCACTCCAATGGATGGTAGCCTTGTCACTATAGAAGGTAGTATGTTGTTCGTATTTTTATTACTCCAATGGATGGTAGCCTTGTCATTATGGAAGGTTGTCTATTGTCGAGATTTTTGTTACTCCAACGGATGGTAGCCTTGTCATTATGGAAGGTTGTCAATTGTCGAGATTTTTCTTACTCTAATGGATGGTAGCCTTGTCATTATGGAAGGTAGTCTGTTTTCGAGATTTTTGTTACTCCAATGGATGGTAACCTTGTCACTATGGAAGGTAGTATGATGTTCATATTTTTGTTACTCCAATGGAAGGTAGCCTTGTCATTATTGAAGGTAGTCTATTGTCGAGATTTTTTTTACTCCAAATGATGGTAGCCTTGTCATTATGGAAGGTAGTCTGTTGTCAATATTTTTGTTACTCCAATGGATGGTAGCCTTGTCACTATGGAAGGTAGTCTATTTTCGAGATTTTTGTTACTCCAATGGATGGTAGCCTTGTAATTAGCGAAGGAAGTCTATTGTTCATATTTTTGTTACTCCAATGGATGGTAGCCTTGTCATTATGGAAGGTAGTATATTGTCGATATTTTGGGTACTACAATGTATGGTAGCCTTGTCATTATGGAAGGTAGTCCGTTGTCGAGAATTTTGTTACTCCAATGGATTGTAACCTTGTCATTATGGAAGGTACTCTGTTTTTGAGATTTTTATTACTCCAATGGAGGGTAGCCTGGTCATTATGGAAGGTAGTCTGTTGTCGAGATTTTGGTTACTACAATGGATGGTAGCCTTGTAATTATGGAACATAGTCTATTGCAGATATTTTTGTTACTCCAATAGATGGTAGCCTTATCATTATGGAAGTTAGTCGATTGTCGAGATTTTTGTTACTCCAATGGATGGTAGCATTATCATTATGAAAGGTAGTCCATTGTCGATATCTTTGTTACTCCAATGGATGGTATCCTAGTAATTATGGAAGGTAGTTTGTTGTCGAGATTTTTATTACTCCAATGGATGGTAGCCTGGTCGTTATAGAATGTAGTATGTTGTCGAGATTTTTGTTTCTCCAAGGGATGGTATCATTGTCATTATGGATGATAGTCTATTGTCGATATTTTTGTTACTCCAATGAATGGTAGCCTTGTCATTATGGAAGGTAGTTTGGTGTCGAGATTTTTGTTATTCCAATGGATGGTAGCCTTGTCATTATGGAAGGTAGTTTGTTGTCATTATTTTTGTTACTCCAATGGATGGTATCCTTGTCATTATGGAAGGTAGTCTGTTGTAGAGATTTTTGTTACTCCAATGGATGGTAGCCTTGTCATTATAGAAGGTAGTTTGTTGTCGAGATCTTTGTTACTCCAATGGACGGTAGCCTTGTCATTATGGAAGGTAGTTTGTCGTTGTGATTTGTCACTCCAATGGATGGTAGCCTTGTCATTATGGAAGGTAGTTTGTTGTTGAGATTTTTGTTATTCCATTGGATGGTAGCCTTGTCATTATGGAAGGTAGTCTGTTGTCGAGAGTTTTGTTACTCTAATGGATGGTAGACTTATCATTATGGAAGGTAGTATGTTGTCTATATTTTTGTTATTCCATTGGATGGTAGCCTTGTCATTATGGAATGAATTTTGTCCTCGAGATTTTTGTTATTCCAATAGATGGTATCCTTGTCATTATGGAAGGTAGTCTTTTATCGAGACTTTTCTTACTCCAATGGATGGTATCCTTGTCATTATGGAACGTAGTCTACTGTCGATGTTTTTGTTACCCCAATTGATGGTAGCCTTGTCATTATAAAAGGTAGTTTGTTGTCGAGATTTTTGTTACTCCAATGGATGCTAGCCTTGTCATTATGGAAGGTAGTCTGTCGTTATGATTTTTGTCACTCCAATGGATGGTATCCTTGTCATTATGGAACGTAGTCTGCTGTCGATGTTTTTGTTACCCCAATGGATGGTAGCCTTGTCATTATAAAAGGTAGTTTGTTGTCGAGATTTTTGTTACTCCAATGGATGCTAGCCTTGTCATTATGGAAGGTAGTCTGTCGTTATGATTTTTGTCACTCCAATTGATGGTAGCCTTGTCATTATGGAACGTAGTTTGTTGTCGATGTTTTTGTTACTCCAATGAATGGTAGCCTTGTCATTATGGAAGGTAGTCTGTTGTCGAGATTTTTGTTATTCCAATGGATGGTAGCCTTGTCATTATGGAAGGTAGTATGTGATCGAGATTTTTGTTACTTCAATGGATGGTAGCCTTGTCATTATGGAAGGTAGTTTGTTGTCGAGATTTTTGTTACTCCAATGGATGCTAGCCTTGTCATTATGGAAGGTAGTCTGTCGTTGTGATTTTTGTCACTCCAATGGATGGTAGCCTTGTCATTATGGAACGTAGTTTGTTGTCGATGTTTTTGTTACTCCAATGAATGGTAGCCTTGTCATTATGGAAGGTAGTTTGTTGTCGATGTTTTTGTTACTCCAATGAATGGTAGCCTTGTCATTATGGAAGGTAGTCTGTTGTCGAGATTTTTGTTATTCCAATGGATGGTAGCCTTGTCATTATGGAAGGTAATCTGTTGTCAATATTTTTGTTACTCCAATGGATGGTAGCCTTGTTTTTATGGATGTTAGTCTGTTTTCGAGATTTTTGTTATTCCAATGGAAGGTAGCATGTCATTATGGAAGGTAGTCTGTTGTCGATAATTTTGTTACTCCAATGGATGATAGCCTTGTCATTATGGAAGGTAGTATGTGATCGAGATTTTTGTTACTTCAATGGATGGTAGCCTTGTCATTATGGAAGGTAGTTTGTTGTCGAGATTTTTGTTACTCCAATGGATGCTAGCCTTGTCATTATGGAAGGTTATCTGTTGTCGTGATTTTTATTACTCCAATGGATGGTAGCCTTGTCATTATGGAAGGTAATCTGTTGTCAATATTTTTGTTACTCCAATGGATGGTAGCCTTGTTTTTATGGATGTTAGTCTGTTTTCGAGATTTTTGTTATTCCAATGGAAGGTAGCCTTGTCATTATGGAAGGTAGTCTGTTGTCGATAATTTTGTTACTCCAATGGATGATAGCCTTGTCATTATGGAAGGTAGTATGTGATCGAGATTTTTGTTACTTCAATGGATGGTAGCCTTGTCATTATGGAAGGTAGTTTGTTGTCGAGATTTTTGTTACTCCAATGGATGCTAGCCTTGTCATTATGGAAGGTTATCTGTTGTCGTGATTTTTATTACTCCAATGAATGGTAGCCTTGTTGTTATAGAAGGTAGTCTGTTGTCGAGATTTTTGTTTCTCCAAGGGAAGGTAGCCTTGTAATTATGGATGGTAGTCTGTTGTCGAGATTTTTGTTATTCTAACGGATTGTAGCCTTGTCATTATGGAACGTAGTCTGTTGTCGATGTTTTTGTTACTCCAATGGATGGTAGCCTTGTCATTATGGAAGGTAGTCTGTTGTCGAGATATTTGTTATTCCATATGGATGGTAGCCTTGTCATTATGGAAGGTAGTCTATTGTCGAGATTTTTTTTACTCCAATGGATGGTAATCTTGTCATTATGGAAGGTAGTTTGTCATAGTGATTTCAGTCACTCCAATGGATGGTAGCCTTGTCACTATGAAAGGTAGTCTGTTGTTCATATTTTTGTTACTCCAATGGATGGTAGCCTTGTCATTATTGAAGGTAGTCTATTGTCGAGATTTTTGTTACTCCAATGGATTATAGCCTTGTCATTATGGAAGGTTGTCTGTTGTCGAGATTTTTGTTACTCTAAAGGATGGTAGCTTTGTCATTACGGAAGGTAGTATGTTTTCGATATTTTTGTTACTCCAATGGATGGTAGCCTTGTCATTATGGAAGGTAATCTGTTGTCGAGATTTTTGTTACTCAAATGGATGGTATCGTTGTCATTATGGATGGTAGTCTATTGTCGAGATTTTTGTTATTACAATGGATTGTAGCCTTGTCATTATGGAACGTAGTCTGTTGTCGATGTTTATGTTTCTCCAACAGATTGTAGCCTTGTCATTATGGAAGGTAGTTTGTTGTCGAGATATTTTTTATTCCAATGGATGGTAGCCTTGTCATTATGGATGGTAGTCTATTGTCGAGATTTTTGTTATTCCAATTGATGGTAGCCTTGTCATTATGGAAGATAGTTTGTTGTCAATATTTATGTTACTTTAATGGATGGTATCCTTGTCATTATGGAAGGTAGTCTGTAGTCAGTATTTTTGATACTCCATTGGATGGTAGCGTTGTCATTATGGAAGGTAGTCTATTTTCGATATTTTGGTTACTCCAATGGATTGTAGCGTTGTCATTATGGAAAGTAGTCTATTGTCGATGTTTTTGTTACTCCAATGGATAGTAGCCTTGTCATTATGGAAGGTAGTCTGTTGTCGAGATTTTTGTTATTCTAATGGATGGTAACATTGTCATTATGGAATGTAGTCTGTTGTCGAGATTTTTTTACTCCAATGGATGCTAGCCTTGTCATTATGGAAGGAAATCTGTCATTGTGATTTCTGTCACTCCAATGGATGGTAGCCTTGTCACTATGGAAGGTAGTCTGTTTTTCATATTTTTGTTACTTAAATGGATGGTAGCCTTGTCATTAATTGAAGGTAGTCTATTGTCGAGATTTTTGTTACCCTAATGGATGGTAGCTTTGTCATTATGGAAGGTAGTATGTTTTCAAGATTTTTGTTACTCCAATGGATTGTAGCCTTGTCATTATGGAAGGTAGTCTGTTGTCGATATTTTTGTTACTCAAATGGATGGTATCGTTGTCATTATGGATGGTAGTCTATTGTCGAGATTTATGTTACTCCAACGGATGGTAGCCTTGTCATTATAGAAGGTAGTTTGTTGTCGAGATATTTTTTATTCCAATTGATGGTAGCCTTGTCATTATGGAAGGTAGTCTATTGTCGATGTTTTTGTTACTCCAATGGATGGTAGCGTTGTCATTATGTAAGGTAGTTTGTTGTCGAGATATTTATTATTCGAATGGATGATAGCCTTGTCATTATGGAAGGTAGTCTGTTGTCGATAGTTTTGTTACTCCAATGGATGGTAGCCTTGTCATTATAGAAGGTAGTCTGTTGTGGAGTATTTTGTCACTTCAATGTATGGTAGCCTTGCCATTATGGAAGGTAGTTTGTTGTCGAGATTTTTGTTACTCCAATGGATGCTAGCCTTGTCATTATGGAAGGTAGTCTGTTTTCGAGATTTTTGTTACTCTAATGGATGGTAGCCTTGTCATTATGGAAGGTAGTCTGTTTTTGAGATTATTGTTTCTCCAATGGATGGCAACCTTGTCATTATGGAAGGTATTCTGTTGTCGATATTTTTGTTACTCCAATGGATGGTAGCCTTTTCATTATGGAAGGTAGTATGTTGTCGATATCTTTGTTACTCCAATGGATTGTAGCCTTGTCATTATGGAAGGTAGTCTATTGTCGAGATTTTTGTTACTCCAATGCATGGCAGCCTTGTCATTATGGAAGGTTGTATGTTGTCGAGATTTTTGTTACTCTAATGGATGGTAGCCTTGTAATTATGGAACATAGTCTGTTTTCGAGATTTTTGTTACTCCAATGGATGGTAGCCTTGTAATTATGGAACATAGTCTATTGTAGATATTTTTGTTACTCCAATGGATGGTAGCATTATCATTATGGAAGGTAGTCCGTTGTCGATATCTTTGTTACTCCAATGGATGGTATCCTAGTAATTATGAAAGGTAGTCTGTTGTCAATATTTTTATTACTCCAACAGATGGTAGCCTTGTGGTTATAGAAGGTAGTCTGTTGTCGAGATATTTGTTATTCCAATTGATGGTATCCTTGTCATTATGGAAGGCTGTTTGTTGTCAATATTTTTGTTACTCCAATGGATGGTATCCTTGTCATTATGGAAGGTAGTTTGTAGTCGGTATTTTTGTTACTCCAATGGATGGTAGCCTTGTCATTATGGAAGGTTATTTGTTGTCAAGATTTTTGTTACTCTAATGGATGGTAGCCTTGCCATTATGGAAGGTAGTTTGTTGTCGAGATATTTTTTATTCCAATGGATGGTAGCCTTGTCATTATGGATGGTAGTCTATTGTCGAGATTTTTATTATTCCAATTAATGGTAGCCTTGTCATTATGGAAGATAGTTTGTTGTCAATATTTATGTTACTCCAATGGATGGTATCCTTGTCATTATGGAAGGTAGTCTGTAGTCGGTATTTTTGTTACTCCAATGGATGGTAGCCTTGTCATTATGGAAGGTAGTCTGTTTTCGATATTTTGGTTACTCCAATGGATTGTAGCCTTGTCATTATGGAAGGTAGTCTATTGTCGATATTTTTGTTACTCCAATGGATGGTAGCCTTGTCATTGTGGAAAGTAGTCTGTTGTCGATGTTTTTGTTACTCCAATATGTGGTAGCCTTGTCGTTATGGAAGGTAGTCTGTTGTCGAGATTTTTGTTATTCCAATGGATGGTAACATTGTCATTATGGAATGTAGTCTGTTGTCGAGATTTATTTACTCCAATGGATGCTAGCCTTGTCATTATGGAAGGTAGTCTGTCATTGTGATTTCTGTCACTCCAATGGATGGTAGCCTTGTCACTATGGAAGGTAGTCTGTTTTTCATATTTTTGTTACTTAAATGGATGGTAGCCTTGTCATTAATTGAAGGTAGTCTATTGTCGAGATTTTTGTTACCCTAATGGATGGTAGCTTTGTCATTATGGAAGGTAGTATGTTTTCAAGATTTTTGTTACTCCAATGGATTGTAGCCTTGTCATTATGGAAGGTAGTCTGTTGTCGATATTTTTGTTACTCAAATGGATGGTATCGTTGTCATTATGGATGGTAGTCTATTGTCGAGATTTATGTTACTCCAACGGATGGTAGCCTTGTCATTATAGAAGGTAGTTTGTTGTCGAGATATTTTTTATTCCAATTGATGGTAGCCTTGTCATTATGGAAGGTAGTCTATTGTCGATGTTTTTGTTACTCCAATGGATGGTAGCGTTGTCATTATGTAAGGTAGTTTGTTGTCGAGATATTTATTATTCGAATGGATGATAGCCTTGTCATTATGGAAGGTAGTCTGTTGTCGATAGTTTTGTTACTCCAATGGATGGTAGCCTTGTCATTATAGAAGGTAGTCTGTTGTGGAGTATTTTGTCACTTCAATGTATGGTAGCCTTGCCATTATGGAAGGTAGTTTGTTGTCGAGATTTTTGTTACTCCAATGGATGCTAGCCTTGTCATTATGGAAGGTAGTCTGTTTTCGAGATTTTTGTTACTCTAATGGATGGTAGCCTTGTCATTATGGAAGGTAGTCTGTTTTTGAGATTATTGTTTCTCCAATGGATGGCAACCTTGTCATTATGGAAGGTATTCTGTTGTCGATATTTTTGTTACTCCAATGGATGGTAGCCTTTTCATTATGGAAGGTAGTATGTTGTCGATATCTTTGTTACTCCAATGGATTGTAGCCTTGTCATTATGGAAGGTAGTCTATTGTCGAGATTTTTGTTACTCCAATGCATGGCAGCCTTGTCATTATGGAAGGTTGTATGTTGTCGAGATTTTTGTTACTCTAATGGATGGTAGCCTTGTAATTATGGAACATAGTCTGTTTTCGAGATTTTTGTTACTCCAATGGATGGTAGCCTTGTAATTATGGAACATAGTCTATTGTAGATATTTTTGTTACTCCAATGGATGGTAGCATTATCATTATGGAAGGTAGTCCGTTGTCGATATCTTTGTTACTCCAATGGATGGTATCCTAGTAATTATGAAAGGTAGTCTGTTGTCAATATTTTTATTACTCCAACAGATGGTAGCCTTGTGGTTATAGAAGGTAGTCTGTTGTCGAGATATTTGTTATTCCAATTGATGGTATCCTTGTCATTATGGAAGGCTGTTTGTTGTCAATATTTTTGTTACTCCAATGGATGGTATCCTTGTCATTATGGAAGGTAGTTTGTAGTCGGTATTTTTGTTACTCCAATGGATGGTAGCCTTGTCATTATGGAAGGTTATTTGTTGTCAAGATTTTTGTTACTCTAATGGATGGTAGCCTTGCCATTATGGAAGGTAGTTTGTTGTCGAGATATTTTTTATTCCAATGGATGGTAGCCTTGTCATTATGGATGGTAGTCTATTGTCGAGATTTTTATTATTCCAATTAATGGTAGCCTTGTCATTATGGAAGATAGTTTGTTGTCAATATTTATGTTACTCCAATGGATGGTATCCTTGTCATTATGGAAGGTAGTCTGTAGTCGGTATTTTTGTTACTCCAATGGATGGTAGCCTTGTCATTATGGAAGGTAGTCTGTTTTCGATATTTTGGTTACTCCAATGGATTGTAGCCTTGTCATTATGGAAGGTAGTCTATTGTCGATATTTTTGTTACTCCAATGGATGGTAGCCTTGTCATTGTGGAAAGTAGTCTGTTGTCGATGTTTTTGTTACTCCAATATGTGGTAGCCTTGTCGTTATGGAAGGTAGTCTGTTGTCGAGATTTTTGTTATTCCAATGGATGGTAACATTGTCATTATGGAATGTAGTCTGTTGTCGAGATTTATTTACTCCAATGGATGCTAGCCTTGTCATTATGGAAGGTAGTCTGTCATTGTGATTTCTGTCACTCCAATGGATGGTAGCCTTGTCACTATGGAAGGTAGTCTGTTGTTCATATTTTTGTTACTCCAATGGACGGTAGCCTTGTCATTAATTGAAGGTAGTCTATTGTAGAGATTTTTGTTACCCTATTGAATGGTAGCTTTGTCATTATGGAAGGTAGTCTGTTTTCAAGATTTTTGTTACTCCAATGGATTTTAGCCTTGTCATTATGGAAGGTAGTCTATTGTCGAGATTTTTTTTACTCAAATGGATGGTATCATTGTCATTATGGATGGTAGTCTATTGTCGAGATTTATGTTACTCCAACGGATGGTAGCCTTGTCATTATAGAAGGTAGTTTGTTGTCGAAATATTTTTTATTCCAATGGATGGTAGCCTTGTCATTATGGAAGGTAGTCTATTGTCGATGTTTTTGTTACTCCAATGGATGGTAGCCTTGTCATTATGGAAGGTAGTTTGTTGTCGAGATATTTGTAATTCGAATGGATGATAGCCTTGTCATTCTGGAAGGTAGTCTGTTGTCGATATTTTTGTTACTCCAATGGATGGTAGCCTTGTCATTATAGAAGGTAGTTTATTGTGGAGAATTTTGTCACTTCAATGTATGGTAGCCTTGCCATTATGGAAGGTAGTTTGTTGTCGAGATTTTTGTTACTCCAATGGATGCTAGCCTTGTCATTATGGAAGGTAGTCTGTTTTCGAGATTTTTGTTACTCTAATGGATGGTAGCATTGTCATTATGGAAGGTAGTCTGTTTTTGAGATTATTGTTACTCCAATGGATGTCAGCCTTGTCATTATGGAAGGTAGTCTATTGTCGATATTTTTGTTACTCCAATGGATGGTAGCCTTGTCATTATGGAAGGTAGTATGTTGTCGATATCTTTGTTACTCCAATGGATTGTAGCCTTGTCATTATGGAAGGTAGTCTATTGTCAAGATTTTTGTTACTCCAATGCATGGAAGCCTTTTCATTATGGATAGTTGTATGTTGTCGAAATTTTTGTTACTCTAATGGATGGTAGCCTTGTTATTATGGAACATAGTCTAAATTCGAGATTTTTGTTACTCCAATGGATGGTAGCCTTGTAATTATGGAACATAATCTATTGTAGATATTTTTGTTACTCCAATGGATGGTAGCATTATCATTATGGAAGGTAGTCTGTTGTCGATATCTTTGATACTCCAATGGATGGTATCCTACTAATTATGAAAGGTAGTCTGTTGTCAAGATTTTTATTTCTCCAACGGATGGTAGCCTTGTCATTATAGAAGGTAGTTTGTCGTCGAGATATTTGTTATTCCAATTGATGGTAACCTTGTCATTATGGAAGGCATTTTGTTGTCAATATTTTTGTTACTCCAATGGATGGTATCCTTGTCATTATGGAAGGTAGTTTGTAGTCGGTATTTTTGTTACTCCAATGGATGGTAGCCTTGTAATTATGGAAGGTTATCTGTTGTCAAGATTTTTGTTACTCTAATGGATGGTAGCCTTATCATTATGGAAGGTAGTCTATTTTCGAGATTTTTGTTAATCCAATGGATTGTAGCCTAGTCATTATGGAAGGTAGTCTTTTGTCGAAATTTTTGTTACTCCAATGGATGGTAGCCTTGTCATTATGGAACGTAGTCTGTTGTCGATGTTTTTGTTACTACAATGGATGGTAGCCTTGTCATTATGGAACGTAGTCTATTGTCGAGATTTTTGTTATTCCAATGGATGGTAACATTGTCATTATGGAAGGTAGTTTGTCATAGTGATTTCTGTCACTCCAATGGATGGTAGCCTTGTCACTATGGAAGGTAGTCTGTTGTTCATATTTTTGTTACTCCAATGGATGGTAGCCTTGTCATTATTGAAGGTAGTCTATTGTCGAGATTTTTCTTACTCCAATGGATGATAGCATTGTCATTATGAAAGGTTGTCTGTTGTCGAGATTTTTGTTACTCTAATGGATGGTAGCTTTTTCATTATGGAAGGTAGTATGTTTTCGATATTTTTGTTACTCCAATGGATGGTAGCTTTGTCATTATGGAAGGTAGTCTGTGGTAGAGATTTTTGTAACTCAAAGGGATGGTATCGTTGTCATTATGGATGGTAGTCTATTATCGAGATTTTTGTTATTACAATGGATTGTATCCTTGTCATTATGGAACTTAGTCTGTTGTCGATGTTTATGTTACTCCAACAGATGGTAGCCTTGTCATTATGGAAGGTAGTTTGTTGTCGTGATTTTTTTAATTCCAATGATTGGTAGCCTTGTCATTATGGAAGGTAGTCTATTGTCGATGTTTTTGTTACTCCAATGGATGGTAGCCTTGTCATTATGGAAGGCAGTTTGTTGTCGAGATATTTGTTATTCGAATGGATGATAGCCTTGTCATTATGTAAGGTAGTCTGTTGTCAATATTTTTGTTACTCCAATGGATGGTAGCCTTGTCATTATATAAGGTAGTCTGTTGTGGAGAATTTTGTCACTTCAATGTATGGTAGACTTGTCATTATGGAAGGTAGTTTGTTGTCGAGATTTTTATTACTCCAATGGATGGTAGCCTTGTCATTATGGAAGGTAGTATGTTGTCGATATCGTTGTTACTCCAATGGATTGTAGCCTTGTCATTATGGAAGGTAGTCTATTGTCGAGATTTTTGTCACTCCAATGGATGTTAGCCTTGTCATTAAGGAAGGTAGTCTGTTGTCGTTATGGAAGGTTGTTTGTTGTCTAGATTTTTCTTACTGTAATGGATGGTAGCCTTGTAATTATGGAAGGTAGTTTGTTGTCGAGATTTTTGTTACTCCAATGGATAGTAGCCTTGGCATTATGAAAGGTAGTCTATTGTCGATATTTTTGTTACTCTAATGGATGGTAGCATTGTCATTATGGAAGGTAGTCTGTTGTCGATATCTTTGTTACTCCAATGGATAGTAGCTCAGTTATTCTGGAAGGTAGTTTGTTGTCGAGATTTTTGTTACTCCAATGGATGGTAGGCTTTTCACTATCGAAGCTAGTTTGTTGTCAATATTTTTATTACTCCAATGGATGGTAGCCTTGTCATTATTGGAGGTAGTCTGTTGTCGTTATTTTTGTTACTCCAATAGATGGTAGCCTTATCATTAAGGAAGGTAGTCTGTTGTCGAGATTTTTGTTACTCCAATGGATGGTATCCTTGTCATTATGGTACGTAGTTTATTGTCGAGATTTTTGTTACTCCAAAGGATGGTAGCCTTGTCATTATGGAAGGTAGTCTGTTCTCGAGAGTTTTGTTATTCCAATAGATGGTAGCCTTGTCATTATAGAAGGTAGTCTGTTGTCGAAATTTTTTTTACTCCAATGGATGGTAGCCTGGTCATTATGGAAGGTAGTTTGTTGCCGAGATTTTTGTTACTCCAATGGATGGTAGCATTGTCATTCTGGAAGGTAGTCTGTTGTCGAGATTTTTAATGGATGGTAGCCTTGTAATTATGGAAGGTAGTCTGTTATCGAGATTTTAATTTCTACAATTGATGGTAGCCTTCTCATTATGGAAGGTAGTATGTTGTCTAGTTTTTTGTTATTCCATTGGATGGTAGTGTTGTCATTATGGAAGGTAGTCTGTTGTCGATATCTTTGTTAATCCAATGGATGGTAGCCTAGTAATTGTGGAAGGTAATCTGTTGCCGAGATTTTTGTTACTCCAATGGATTGTAGGCTTTTCATTATGTAAGGTAGTTTGTTGTCATTATTTTTGTTACTCCAATGGATGGTAGCCTTGTCATTATGGAAGGTAGTTTGTTGCCGACATTTTTGTTACTCTAATGGATCGTTGCCTTGTCATTATGGAAGGTAGTCTGTTGTTGAGATTTTTTTTACTCTAATGGATGGTAGCCATATCATTATGGTAGGTAGTCTATTGTTGAGATTTCTGTTACTCTAATGGATGGTAGCCTTGTCATTATGGAAGGTAGACTATTGTCGAGATTTTTGTTACTACAATGAATGGTAGCCTTGTCATTGTGGAAGGTAGTGTGTTGTCGAGATTTTTTTTATTACAATGTATGGTAGCCTTGTCATTATAGAAGGTAGTCTGTTGTCGATATCTTTGTTACTCTAATGGATGGTAGCCTAGTCATTATGGAAGGTAGTCTATTGTCGAGATTTTTGTCACTGTAATGGATGGTAGCCTTGTCATTATGGAAGGTAGAATGTTGTCGATATTTTTGTTACTCCAATGGATGGTAGCCTAGTCATTATGGAAGGTAGTCTGTTGTCGAGATTTTGTTACTCCAATGGATGGTAGCTTTGTCATTATGGAAGGTATTCTGTTGTCGAGATTTTTTTTACTCCAACGGATGGTAGCCTAGTCATTATGGAAGGTAGTCTGTTGTCGAGATTTTTGTTACTCTAATGGATGGTAGCCTTGTCATTATGGAAAGTAGTTTGTTGTCAAGATTTTTCTTACTCCAATGGATGGTAGCATTGTTATTATGGAAGGTAGTTTGTTTTCGAAATCTTTGTTACTCCAATGGATGGTAGCCTGGTCATTATGGATGGTAGTCTATTGCCGAGATTTTTGTTACTCTAATGGATGGTAGGCTTGTCATTATGGAAGGTTTTCTGGTGTCGAGATTTTTGTTACTCCAATGGATGGTAGCATTGTCATTATGGAAGGTAGTCTGTTGTCGAGATTTTTGTTATTCCAATGGATGGTAGCCTTGTAATTATGGAAGGTAGTCTGTTATCGAGATTTTAATTTCTACAATTGATGGTAGCCTTCTCATTATGGAAGGTAATATGTTGTCTAGTTTTTTGTTATTCCATTGGATGGTAGTGTTGTCATTATGGAAGGTAGTCTGTTGTCGATATCTTTGTTACTCCAATGGATGGTAGCCTAGTAATTGTGGAAGGTAGTCTATTGCCGAGATTTTTGTTACTCCAATGGATGGTAGGCTTTTCATTATCTAAGGTAGTTTGTTGTCATTATTTTTGTTACTCCAATGGATGGTAGCCTTGTCATTATGGAAGGTAGTCTGTTGCCGAGATTTTTGTTACTCTAATGGATCGTTGCCTTGTCATTATGGAAGGTAGTCTGTTGTTGAGATTTTTTTTACTCTAATGGATGGTAGCCATATCATTATGGAAGGTAGTTTGTTGTCGAGATTTTTGTTACTCCAATGGATGTTAGCCTTGTCATTATGGAAGGTAGTCTATTGTTGAGATTTTTGTTACTCTAACGGATGGTAGCCTTGTCATTATGGAAGGTAGACTATTGTCGAGATTTTTGTTACTACAATGAATGGTAGCCTTGTCATTGTGGAAGGTACTGTGTTGTCGAGATTTTTTTTATTACAATGTATGGTAGCCTTGTCATTATAGAAGGTAGTCTTTTGTCGATATCTTTGTTACTCTAATGGATGGTAGCCTAGTCATTATGGAAGGTAGTCTATTTTCGAGATTTTTGTCACTCCAATGGATGGTAGCCTTGTCATTATGGAAGGTAGAATGTTGTCGATATTTTTGTTACTCCAATGGATGGTAGCCTAGTCATTATGGAAGGTATTCTCTTGTTGATATTTTTGTTACTCCAATGGATAGTAGCCTAGTCATTATGGAAGGTAGTCTGTTGTCGAGATTTTGTTACTCCAATGGATGGTAGCTTTGTCATTATGGAAGGTATTCTGTTGTCGAGATTTTTTTTACTCCAATGGATGGTAGCCTAGTCATTATGGAAGGTAGTCTGTTGTCGTGATTTTTGTTACTCTAATGGATGGTAGCCTTGTCATTATGGAAGGTAGTTTGTTGTCAAGATTTTTCTTACTCCAATGGATGGTAGCATTGTTATTATGGAAGGTAGTCTGTTGTCGAAATCTTTGTTACTCCAATGGATGGTAGCCTAGTCATTATGGAAGGTAGTTTGTTGTCGAGATTTTTGTTACTCCAATGGATGGTAGGCTTTTCATTATGGAAGGTAGTCTATTGTCGATATTTTTGTTACTCCAATGGATGGTAGCTTTGTCATTATGGAAGGTAGTCTGTTGTCGAGATTTTTGTTACTCCAATGGATGGTAGCATTGTCATTATGGAAGGTAGTCTGTTGTCGAGATTTTTGTTATTCCAATGGATGGTAGCCTTGTAATTATGGAAGGTAGTCTGTTATCGAGATTTTAATTTCTACAATTGATGGTAGCCTTCTCATTATGGAAGGTAATATGTTGTCTAGTTTTTTGTTATTCCATTGGATGGTAGTGTTGTCATTATGGAAGGTAGTCTGTTGTCGATATCTTTGTTACTCCAATGGATGGTAGCCTTGTATTTATGGAAGGTAGTCTGTTGTCGTTATGGAAGGTTGTTTGTTGTCTAGATTTTTCTTACTGTAATGGATGGTAGCCTTGTAATTATGGAAGGTAGTTTGTTGTCGAGATTTTTGTTACTCCAATGGATAGTAGCCTTGGCATTATGAAAGGTAGTCTATTGTCGATATTTTTGTTACTCTAATGGATGGTAGCATTGTCATTATGGAAGGTAGTCTGTTGTCGATATCTTTGTTACTCCAATGGATAGTAGCTCAGTTATTCTGGAAGGTAGTTTGTTGTCGAGATTTTTGTTACTCCAATGGATGGTAGGCTTTTCACTATCGAAGCTAGTTTGTTGTCAATATTTTTATTACTCCAATGGATGGTAGCCTTGTCATTATTGGAGGTAGTCTGTTGTCGTTATTTTTGTTACTCCAATAGATGGTAGCCTTATCATTAAGGAAGGTAGTCTGTTGTCGAGATTTTTGTTACTCCAATGGATGGTATCCTTGTCATTATGGTACGTAGTTTATTGTCGAGATTTTTGTTACTCCAAAGGATGGTAGCCTTGTCATTATGGAAGGTAGTCTGTTCTCGAGAGTTTTGTTATTCCAATAGATGGTAGCCTTGTCATTATAGAAGGTAGTCTGTTGTCGAAATTTTTTTTACTCCAATGGATGGTAGCCTGGTCATTATGGAAGGTAGTTTGTTGCCGAGATTTTTGTTACTCCAATGGATGGTAGCATTGTCATTCTGGAAGGTAGTCTGTTGTCGAGATTTTTAATGGATGGTAGCCTTGTAATTATGGAAGGTAGTCTGTTATCGAGATTTTAATTTCTACAATTGATGGTAGCCTTCTCATTATGGAAGGTAGTATGTTGTCTAGTTTTTTGTTATTCCATTGGATGGTAGTGTTGTCATTATGGAAGGTAGTCTGTTGTCGATATCTTTGTTAATCCAATGGATGGTAGCCTAGTAATTGTGGAAGGTAATCTGTTGCCGAGATTTTTGTTACTCCAATGGATTGTAGGCTTTTCATTATGTAAGGTAGTTTGTTGTCATTATTTTTGTTACTCCAATGGATGGTAGCCTTGTCATTATGGAAGGTAGTTTGTTGCCGAGATTTTTGTTACTCTAATGGATCGTTGCCTTGTCATTATGGAAGGTAGTCTGTTGTTGAGATTTTTTTTACTCTAATGGATGGTAGCCATATCATTATGGTAGGTAGTCTATTGTTGAGATTTCTGTTACTCTAATGGATGGTAGCCTTGTCATTATGGAAGGTAGACTATTGTCGAGATTTTTGTTACTACAATGAATGGTAGCCTTGTCATTGTGGAAGGTAGTGTGTTGTCGAGATTTTTTTTATTACAATGTATGGTAGCCTTGTCATTATAGAAGGTAGTCTGTTGTCGATATCTTTGTTACTCTAATGGATGGTAGCCTAGTCATTATGGAAGGTAGTCTATTGTCGAGATTTTTGTCACTGTAATGGATGGTAGCCTTGTCATTATGGAAGGTAGAATGTTGTCGATATTTTTGTTACTCCAATGGATGGTAGCCTAGTCATTATGGAAGGTAGTCTGTTGTCGAGATTTTGTTACTCCAATGGATGGTAGCTTTGTCATTATGGAAGGTATTCTGTTGTCGAGATTTTTTTTACTCCAACGGATGGTAGCCTAGTCATTATGGAAGGTAGTCTGTTGTCGAGATTTTTGTTACTCTAATGGATGGTAGCCTTGTCATTATGGAAAGTAGTTTGTTGTCAAGATTTTTCTTACTCCAATGGATGGTAGCATTGTTATTATGGAAGGTAGTTTGTTTTCGAAATCTTTGTTACTCCAATGGATGGTAGCCTGGTCATTATGGATGGTAGTCTATTGCCGAGATTTTTGTTACTCTAATGGATGGTAGGCTTGTCATTATGGAAGGTTTTCTGGTGTCGAGATTTTTGTTACTCCAATGGATGGTAGCATTGTCATTATGGAAGGTAGTCTGTTGTCGAGATTTTTGTTATTCCAATGGATGGTAGCCTTGTAATTATGGAAGGTAGTCTGTTATCGAGATTTTAATTTCTACAATTGATGGTAGCCTTCTCATTATGGAAGGTAATATGTTGTCTAGTTTTTTGTTATTCCATTGGATGGTAGTGTTGTCATTATGGAAGGTAGTCTGTTGTCGATATCTTTGTTACTCCAATGGATGGTAGCCTAGTAATTGTGGAAGGTAGTCTATTGCCGAGATTTTTGTTACTCCAATGGATGGTAGGCTTTTCATTATCTAAGGTAGTTTGTTGTCATTATTTTTGTTACTCCAATGGATGGTAGCCTTGTCATTATGGAAGGTAGTCTGTTGCCGAGATTTTTGTTACTCTAATGGATCGTTGCCTTGTCATTATGGAAGGTAGTCTGTTGTTGAGATTTTTTTTACTCTAATGGATGGTAGCCATATCATTATGGAAGGTAGTTTGTTGTCGAGATTTTTGTTACTCCAATGGATGTTAGCCTTGTCATTATGGAAGGTAGTCTATTGTTGAGATTTTTGTTACTCTAACGGATGGTAGCCTTGTCATTATGGAAGGTAGACTATTGTCGAGATTTTTGTTACTACAATGAATGGTAGCCTTGTCATTGTGGAAGGTACTGTGTTGTCGAGATTTTTTTTATTACAATGTATGGTAGCCTTGTCATTATAGAAGGTAGTCTTTTGTCGATATCTTTGTTACTCTAATGGATGGTAGCCTAGTCATTATGGAAGGTAGTCTATTTTCGAGATTTTTGTCACTCCAATGGATGGTAGCCTTGTCATTATGGAAGGTAGAATGTTGTCGATATTTTTGTTACTCCAATGGATGGTAGCCTAGTCATTATGGAAGGTATTCTCTTGTTGATATTTTTGTTACTCCAATGGATAGTAGCCTAGTCATTATGGAAGGTAGTCTGTTGTCGAGATTTTGTTACTCCAATGGATGGTAGCTTTGTCATTATGGAAGGTATTCTGTTGTCGAGATTTTTTTTACTCCAATGGATGGTAGCCTAGTCATTATGGAAGGTAGTCTGTTGTCGTGATTTTTGTTACTCTAATGGATGGTAGCCTTGTCATTATGGAAGGTAGTTTGTTGTCAAGATTTTTCTTACTCCAATGGATGGTAGCATTGTTATTATGGAAGGTAGTCTGTTGTCGAAATCTTTGTTACTCCAATGGATGGTAGCCTAGTCATTATGGAAGGTAGTTTGTTGTCGAGATTTTTGTTACTCCAATGGATGGTAGGCTTTTCATTATGGAAGGTAGTCTATTGTCGATATTTTTGTTACTCCAATGGATGGTAGCTTTGTCATTATGGAAGGTAGTCTGTTGTCGATATTTTTATTATTCCAATGGATGGTAGCCTTATCATTATAGAAGTTAGTTTGTTGTCGAGATTTTTGTTACTCCAATGGATGGTAGCCTTGTATTTATGGAAGGTAGTCTGTTTTCGATATTTTTGTTATTCCAATGGATGTTAGCCTTGTCATTATGGAACGTAGTTTGTTGTCGATATTTTTGTTATTCTAATGGATGGTAGCCTTGTCATTATGGAAGGTAGTTTTTTGTCGAGATTTTTGTTACTCCAATGGATAGTAGCCTAGTCATTATGGAAGGTAGTCTGTTGTCGAGATTTTTGTTACTCCAATGGATAGTAGCCTAGTCATTATGGAAGGTAGTCTGTTGTCGAGATTTTGTTACTCCAATGGATGGTAGCTTTGTCATTATGGAAGGTAGTCTATTGTCGATATTTTTGATACTCCAATGGATGGTAGCCTTGTCATTATGGAAGGTAGTCTATTGGCGATATTTTTGTTACTCCAATGGATGGTAGCCTTGTCATTATGGAAGGTAGTTTCTTGTTGATATTTTCATTACTCCAATGCATGGTAGCCTTGTCATTATGGAAGTTAGTATGTTGTCGATATTTTTGTTACTGCAATGGATGGTAGCCTTGTCATTATGGAAGGTAGTCTATTGTCGAGATTTTTGTTACTCTAATGGATGGTAGCCTTGTCATGATGGAAGGTAGTCTGTTATCGATATTTTTGTTACTCAAATGGATCGTAGCTCATTTATTCTGGAAGGTAGTTTGTTGTCGAGATTTTTGTTACTCCAATGGATGGTAGGCTTTTCACTATCGAAGCTAGTTTTTTGTCAATATTTTTATTACTCCAATGGATGGTATCCTTGTCATTATGGAAGGTAGTTTTTTGTCGATATTTTTGTTACTACAATGTAAGGTAGCCTTGTCATTATAGAAGGTAGTTTGTTATCGATATCTTTGTTACTCTAATTGATGGTAGCCTAGTAATTATGGAAGGAATTCTATTCTCGAGATATTTGTCACTCCAATGGATGGTAGCCTTGTCATTATGGAAGGTAGTCTGTTGGCGAGATTTTTGTTACTCCAATGGATGGTAGCCTTGTTATTATGGAAGGTAGTCTCTTGTTTATATTTTCGTTACTCCAATGGATTGTAGCCTTGTCATTATGGAAGGTAGTCTGTTGTCGAGATTTTTGTCACTCCAATTGATGGTAGCCTTGTCATTATGGAAGGTAGAATGTTGTCGAGATTTTTGTTACTCCAATGGATGGTAACCTTGTAATTATGGAAGGTAGTTTGTTGTCGAGATTTTTTTTACTCCAATGGATGGTAGCCTTGTCATTATGGAAGGTAGTCTGTTGTCGATATTTTTGTTACTCTAATGGATGGTAGCCTTGTCATTATGGAAGGTAGTTTGTTGTCAAGATTTTTGTTACTCCCATGGATGGGAGCATTGTTATTATGGAAGGTAGTCTGTTGTAGAAATCTTTGTCACTGCAATAGATGGTAGCCTAGTCATTATGGAAGGTAGTTTGTTGTCGATATTTTTGTTACTACAATGGAGGGTAGGCTTTACATTATGGAAGGTAGTCTATTGTCGATATTTTTGTTACTCCAGTGGATGGTAGCCTTGTCATTATGGAAGGTAGTCTGTTATCGATATTTTTGTTAGTCCAATGGATGGTAGCCTTGTCATTATGGAACGTAGTTTGTTGTCGATATTTTTCTTATTCCAATGGATGGTAGCCTTATCATTATGGAAGGTAGTTTGTTGTCGATATTTTTGTTAAACCAATGGATGGTAGACTTGTCATTATGGAAGGTAGTTTGTTTTCGATATTTTTGTTATTCCAATGGATGGTAGCCTTGTCATTATGGAACGTAGTTTGTTGTCGATATTTTTGTTATTCTAATGGATGGTAGCCTTATCATTATGGAAGGTAGTTTGTTGTCGAGATTTTTGATACTCCAATGGATAGTAGACTTGTCATTATGGAAGGTAGTCTGTTGTCGAGATTTTGTTACTCCAATGGATGGTAGCTTTGTCATTATGGAAGGTAGTCTACTGTCGAGATTTTTGTTACTCCAATGGATGGTAGCCTTGTCATTATGGAAGGTAGTCTATTTTCGATATTTTTGTTACTCCAATGGATGGTAGCCTTGACATTATGGAAGGTAGTCTCTTGTTGATAATTTTATTACTCCAATGCATGGTAGCCTTGTCATTATGGAAGTTAGTATGTTGTCGATATTTTTGTTACTCCGATGGATGGTAGCCTTGTCATTATGGAAGGTAGTCTATTGTCGAGATTTTTGTTACTCTAATGGATGGTAGCCTTGTCATTATGGACGGTAGTCTGTTGTCGATATTTTTGTTACTCCAATGGATAGTAGCCTAGTCATTACGGAAGGTAGTCTCTTGTTGATATTTTTGTTACTCCAATGGATTGTAGCCTTGTCATTATGGAAGGTAGTCTGTTGTCGAGATTTTTGTCACTCCAATTGATGGTAGCCTTGTCATTATGGAAGGTAGAATGTTGTCGAGATTTTTGTTACTCCAATGGATGGTAGCCTTGTAATTATGGAAGGTATTCTCTTGTTGATATTTTTGTTACTCTAATGGATGATAGACTTGTCATTATGGAAGGTAGTCTGTTGTCTATATTTTTGTTACTCTAATGGATGGTAGCCTTGTCATTATGGAAGGTAGTCTGTTGTCGATATGTTTTTTACTCCAATGGATGGTAGCCTTGTCATTATGGAAGGTAGTTTGTTGTCGATATTTTTGTTATCTAATGGATGGTAGCCTTGTCATTATGGAAGGTAGTTTGTTGTCAAGATTTTTGTTACTCCCATGGATGGTAGCATTGTTATTATGGAAGGTAGTCTGTTGTAGAAATCTTTGTTACTCCAATAGATGGCAGCCTAGTCATTATGGAAGGTAGTTTGTTGTCGAGATTTTTGTTACTCCAATGGATGGTAGGCTTTTCATTATGGAAGGTAGTCTATTGTCGATATTTTTGTTACTCCAATGGATGGTAGCCTTGTCATTATGGAAGGTAGTCTGTTGTCGATATTTTTGTTACTCCAATGGATGGTAGCCTTGTCATTATGGAACGTAGTTTGTTGTCGATATTTTTCTTATTCCAATGGATGGTAGCCTTATCATTATGGAAGGTAGTTTGTTGTCGATATTTTCGTTACTCCAATGGATGGTAGCCTTGTCATTATGGAAGGTAGTTTGTTTTCGATATTTTTGTTATTCCAATGGATGGTAGCCTTGTCATTATGGAACGTAGTTTGTTGTCGATATTTTTGTTATTCTAATGGATGGTAGCCTTATCATTATGGAAGGTAGTTTGTTGTCGAGATTTTTGTTACTCCAATGGATAGTAGCCTTGTCATTATGGAAGGTAGTCTGTTGTCGAGATTTTGTTACTCCAATGGATGGTAGCTTTGTCATTATGGAAGGTAGTCTATTGTCGAGATTTTTGTTACTCCAATGGAGGGTAGCCTTGTCATTATGGAAGGTAGTCTATTGGCGATATTTTTGTTACTCCAATGGATGGTAGCCTTGTCATCATGGAAGGTAGTCTCTTGTTGATATTTTAATTACTCCAATGCATGGTAGCCTTGTCATTATGGAAGTTAGTATGTTGTCGATATTTTTGTTACTCCGATGGATGGTAGCCTTGTCATTATGGAAGGTAGTCTATTGTCGAGATTTTTGTTACTCTAATGGATGGTAGCCTTGTCATTATGGAAGGTAGTCTGTTGTCGATATTTTTGTTACTCCAATGGATAGTAGCCTAGTCATTACGGAAGGTAGTCTCTTGTTGATATTTTCGTTACTCCAATGGATTGTAGCCTTGTCATTATGGAAGGTAGTCTGTTGTCGAGATTTTTGTCACTCCAATTGATGGTAGCCTTGTCATTATGGAAGGTAGAATGTTGTCGAGATTTTTGTTACTCCAATGGATGTTAGCCTTGTAATTATAGAAGGTATTCTCTTGTTGATATTTTTGTTACTCTAATGGATGGTAGACTTGTCATTATGGAAGGTAGTCTGTTGTCTATATTTTTGTTACTCTAATGGATGGTAGCCTTGTCATTATGGAAGGTAGTCTATTGTCGATATGTTTTTTACTCCAATGGATGGTAGCCTTGTCATTATGGAAGGTAGTCTGTTGTCGATATTTTTGTTATCTAATGGATGGTAGCCTTGTCATTATGGAAGGTAGTTTGTTGTCAAGATATTTGTTACTCCCATGGATGGTAGCATTGTTATTATGGAAGGTAGTCTGTTGTAGAAATCTTTGTTACTCCAATAGATGGTAGCCTAGTCATTATGGAAGGTAGTTTGTTGTCGAGATTTATGTTACTCCAATGGATGGTAGGCTTTTCATTATGGAAGGTAGTCTATTGTCGATATTTTTGTTACTCCAATGGATGGTAGCCTTGTCATTATGGAAGGTAGTCTGTTGTCGATATTTTTGTTACTCCAATGGATGGTAGCCTTGTCATTATGGAACGTAGTTTGTTGTCGATATTTTTCTTATTCCAATGGATGGTAGCCTTATCATTATGGAAGGTAGTTTGTTGTCGATATTTATTTTACTCCAATGGATGGTAGCCTTGTTATTATAGAAGGTATTCTGTTGTCGAGATTTTTTTTACTCCAATGGATGGTAGCCTAGTCATTATGGAAGGTAGTCTGTTGTCGATATTTTTGTTACTCTAATGGATGGTAGCCTTGTCATTATGGAAGGTAGTTTGTTGTCAAGATTTTTCTTACTCCAATGGATGGTAGCATTGTTATTATGGAAGGTAGTCTGTTGTCGAAATCTTTGTTACTCCAATGGATGGTAGCCTAGTCATTATGGAAGGTAGTTTGTTGTCGAGATTTTTGTTACTCCAATGGATGGTAGGCTTTTCATTATGGAAGGTAGTCTATTGTCGATATTTTTGTTACTCCAATGGATGGTTGCTTTGTCATTATGGAAGGTAGTCTGTTGTCGATATTTTTGTTATTCCAATGGATGGTAGCCTTATCATTATGGAAGGTAGTTTATTGTCGAGATTTTTGTTACTCCAATGGATGGTAGCCTTGTCATTATGGAAGGTAGTCTCTTGTTGATATTTTCGTTACTCCAATGGATGGTAGCCTTGTCATTATGGAAGGTAGTCTGTTTTCGATATTTTTGTTATTCCAATGGATGGTAGCCTTGTCATTATGGAACGTAGTTTGTTGTTGATATTTTTGTTATTCTAATGGATGGTAGCCTTGTCATTATGGAAGGTAGTTTTTTGTCGAGATTTTTGTTACTCCAATGGTTAGTAGCCTAGTCATTATGGAAGGTAGTCTGTTGTCGAGATTTTGTTACTCCGATGGATGGTAGCTTTGTCATTATGGAAGGTAGTCTATTGTCGAGATTTTTGTTACTCCAATGGATGGTAGCCTTGTCATTATGGAAGGTAGTCTATTGGCGATATTTTTGTTACTCCAATTGATGGTGGCCTTGTCATTATGGAAGGTACTCTCTTGTTGATATTTTCATTACTCCAATGCATGGTAGCCTTGTCATTATGGAAGTTAGTATGTTGTCAATATTTTTGTTACTGCAATGGATGGTAGCCTTGTCATTAGGGAAGGTACTCTATTGTCGATATTTTTGTTATTCTAATGGATGGTAGCCTTGTCATTATGGAAGGTAGTCTGTTATCGATATTTTTGTTACTCCAATGGATAGTAGCCTAGTCATTACGGAAGGTAGTCTATTGTCGATATTTTTGTTACTCCAATGGAT
This sequence comes from Vicia faba, assembly GCA_948472305.1. Taxonomy (NCBI): domain Eukaryota; kingdom Viridiplantae; phylum Streptophyta; class Magnoliopsida; order Fabales; family Fabaceae; genus Vicia; species Vicia faba. The sequence continues at coordinate 563,671,021 of OX451739.1, forward strand.
GGTATCCTTGTGATTATGGAAGATAGTTTTTTGTCGATATTTTTGTTACTACAATGTAAGGTAGCCTTGTCATTATAGAAGGTAGTTTGTTATCGATATCTTTGTTACTCTAATGGATGGTAGCCTAGTAATTATGGAAGGAATTCTATTCTCGAGATATTTGTCACTCCAATGGATGGTAGCCTTGTCATTATGGAAGGTAGTCTGTTGGCGAGATTTTTGTTACTCCAATGGATGGTGGCCTTGTTATTATGGAAGGTAGTCTCTTGTTTATATTTTCGTTACTCCAATGGATTGTAGCCTTGTCATTATGGAAGGTAGTCTGTTGTCGAGATTTTTGTCACTCCAATTGATGGTAGCCTTGTCATTATGAAAGGTAGAATGTTGTCGAGATTTTTGTTACTCCAATGGATGGTAGCCTTGTAATTATGGAAGGTATTCTCTTGTTGATATTTTTGTTACTCTAATGGATGGAAGACTTGTAATTATGGAAGGTAGTCTGTTGTCTATATTTTTGTTACTCTAATGGATGGTAGCCTTGTCATTATGGAAGGTAGTTTGTTGTCGAGATTTTTTTTACTCCAATGGATGGTAGCCTTGTCATTATGGAAGGTAGTTTGTTGTCGATATTTTTGTTACTCTAATGGATGGTAGCCTTGTCATTATGGAAGGTAGTTTGTTGTCAAGATTTTTGTTACTCGCATGGATGGTAGCATTGTTATTATGGAAGGTAGTCTGTTGTAGAAATCTTTGTTGCTCCAATAGATGGTAGCCTAGTCATTATGGAAGGTAGTTTGTTGTCGATATTTTTGTTACTCCAGTGGATGGTAGCCTTGTCATTATGGAAGGTAATCTGTTATCGATATTTTTGTTACTCTAATGGATAGTAGCCTTGTCATTATGGAACGTAGTTTGTTGTCGATATTTTTCTTATTCCAATGGATGGTAGCCTTATCATTATGGAAGGTAGTTTGTTGTCGATATTTTTGTTAAACCAATGGATGGTAGACTTGTCAATATGGAAGGTAGTCTCTTGTTGATATTTTCGTTACTCCAATGGATGGTAGCCTTGTCATTATGGAAGGTAGTTTGTTTTCGATATTTTTGTTAATCCAACGGATGGTAGCCTTATCATTATGGAATGTAGTTTGTTGTCGATATTTTTGTTATTCTAATGGATGGTAGCCTTATCATTATGGAAGGTAATTTGTTGTCGAGATTTTTGTTACTCCAATGGATAGTAGCCTAGTCATTACGGAAGGTAGTCTCTTGTTGATATTTTCGTTACTCCAATGGATTGTAGCCTTGTCATTATGGAAGGTAGTCTGTTGTCGAGATTTTTGTCACTCCAATTGATGGTAGCCTTGTCATTATGGAAGGTAGTCTATTTTCGATATTTTTGTTACTCCAATGGATGGTAGCCTTGTCATTATGGTAGGTAGTCTCTTGTTGATATTTTCATTACTCCAATGCATGGTAGCCTTGTCATTATGGAAGTTAGAATGTTGTCGATATTTTTGTTACTCCGATGGATGGTAGCCTTGTCATTATGGAAGGTAGTCTATTGTCGAGATTTTTGTTACTGTACTGGATGGTAGCCTTGTCATTATGGAAGCTAGTCTGTTGTCGATATTTTTGTTACTCCAATGGATAGTAGCCTAGTCATTACGGAAGGTAGTCTCTTGTTGATATTTTCGTTACTCCAATGGATTGTAGCCTTGTCATTATGGAAGGTATTCTGTTGTCGAGATTTTTGTCACTCCAATTGATGGTAGCCTTGTCATTATGGAAGGTAGAATGTTGTCGAGATTTTTGTTACTCCAATGGATGGTAGCCTTGTAATTATGGAAGGTATTCTCTTGTTGATATATTTGTTACTCTAATGGATGGTAGACTTGTCATTATGGAAGGTAGTCTGTTGTCTATATTTTTGTTACTCTAATGGATGGTAGCCTTGTCATTATGGAAGGTAGTCTGTTGTCGATATGTTTTTTACTCCAATGGATGGTAGCCTTGTCATTATGGAAGGTAGTCTGTTGTCGATATTTTTGTTATCTAATGGATGGTAGCCTTGTCATTATGGAAGGTAGTTTGTTGTCAAGATTTTTGTTACTCCCATGGATGGTAGCATTGTTATTATGGAAGGTAGTCTGTTGTAGAAATCTTTGTTACTCCAATAGATGGCAGCCTAGTCATTATGGAAGGTAGTTTGTTGTCGAGATTTTTGTTACTCCAATGGATGGTAGGCTTTTCATTATGGAAGGTAGTCTATTGTCGATATTTTTGTTACTCCAGTGGATGGTAGCCTTGTCATTATGGAAGGTAGTCTGTTGTCGATATTTTTGTTACTCCAATGGATGGTAGCCTTGTCATTATGGAACGTAGTTTGTTGTCGATATTTTTCTTATTCCAATGGATGGTAGCCTTATCATTATGGAAGGTAGTTTGTTGTCGATATTTTTGTTAAACCAATGGATGGTAGACTTGTCATTATGGAAGGTAGTCTCTTGTTGATATTTTTGTTACTCCAATGGATGGTAGCCTTGTCATTATGGAAGGTAGTTTGTTTTCGATATTTTTGTTATTCCAATGGATGGTAGCCTTGTCATTATGTAACGTAGTTTGTTGTCGATATATTTGTTATTCTAATGGATGGTAGCCTTATCATTATGGAAGGTAGTTTGTTGTCGAGATTTTTGTTACTCCAATGGATAGTAGACTTGTCATTATGGAAGGTAGTCTGTTGTCGAGATTTTGTTACTCCAATGGATGGTAGCTTTGTCATTATGGAAGGTAGTCTATTGTCGAGATTTTTGTTACTCCAATGGATGGTAGCCCTGTCATTATGGAAGTAAGTCTATTTTCGATATTTTTGTTACTCCAATGGATGGTAGCCTTGTCATTATGGAAGTTAGTATGTTGTCGATATTTTTGTTACTCCGATGGATGGTAGCCTTGTCATTATGGAAGGTAGTCTATTGTCGAGATTTTTGTTACTCTAATGGATGGTAGCCTTCTCATTATGGAAGGTAGTCTATTGTCGATATTTTTGTTACTCCAATGGATAGTAGCCTAGTCATTACGGAAGGTAGTCTCTTGTTGATATTTTCGTTACTCCAATGGATGGTAGCCTTGTCATTATGGAAGGTAGTTTGTTTTCGATATTTTTGTTAATCCAACGGATGGTAGCCTTATCATTATGGAATGTAGTTTGTTGTCGATATTTTTGTTATTCTAATGGATGGTAGCCTTATCATTATGGAAGGTAATTTGTTGTCGAGATTTTTGTTACTCCAATGGATAGTAGCCTAGTCATTACGGAAGGTAGTCTCTTGTTGATATTTTCGTTACTCCAATGGATTGTAGCCTTGTCATTATGGAAGGTAGTCTGTTGTCGAGATTTTTGTCACTCCAATTGATGGTAGCCTTGTCATTATGGAAGGTAGTCTATTTTCGATATTTTTGTTACTCCAATGGATGGTAGCCTTGTCATTATGGTAGGTAGTCTCTTGTTGATATTTTCATTACTCCAATGCATGGTAGCCTTGTCATTATGGAAGTTAGAATGTTGTCGATATTTTTGTTACTCCGATGGATGGTAGCCTTGTCATTATGGAAGGTAGTCTATTGTCGAGATTTTTGTTACTCTACTGGATGGTAGCCTTGTCATTATGGAAGCTAGTCTGTTGTCTAAATTTTTGTTACTCCAATGGATAGTAGCCTAGTCATTACGGAAGGTAGTCTCTTGTTGATATTTTCGTTACTCCAATGGATTGTAGCCTTGTCATTATGGAAGGTAGTCTGTTGTCGAGATTTTTGTCACTCCAATTGATGGTAGCCTTGTCATTATGGAAGGTAGAATGTTGTCGAGATTTTTGTTACTCCAATGGATGGTAGCCTTGTAATTATGGAAGGTATTCTCTTGTTGATATTTTTGTTACTCTAATGGATGGTAGACTTGTCATTATGGAAGGTAGTCTGTTGTCTATATTTTTGTTACTCTAATGGATGGTAGCCTTGTCATTATGGAAGGTAGTCTGTTGTCGATATGTTTTTTACTCCAATGGATGGTAGCCTTGTCATTATGGAAGGTAGTCTGTTGTCGATATTTTTGTTATCTAATGGATGGTAGCCTTGTCATTATGGAAGGTAGTTTGTTGTCAAGATTTTTGTTACTCCCATGGATGGTAGCATTGTTATTATGGAAGGTAGTCTGTTGTAGAAATCTTTGTTACTCCAATAGATGGCAGCCTAGTCATTATGGAAGGTAGTTTGTTGTCGAGATTTTTGTTACTCCAATGGATGGTAGGCTTTTCATTATGGAAGGTAGTCTATTGTCGATATTTTTGTTACTCCAGTGGATGGTAGCCTTGTCATTATGGAAGGTAGTCTGTTGTCGATATTTTTGTTACTCCAATGGATGGTAGCCTTGTCATTATGGAACGTAGTTTGTTGTCGATATTTTTCTTATTCCAATGGATGGTAGCCTTATCATTATGGAAGGTAGTTTGTTGTCGATATTTTTGTTAAACCAATGGATGGTAGACTTGTCATTATGGAAGGTAGTCTCTTGTTGATATTTTTGTTACTCCAATGGATGGTAGCCTTGTCATTATGGAAGGTAGTTTGTTTTCGATATTTTTGTTATTCCAATGGATGGTAGCCTTGTCATTATGTAACGTAGTTTGTTGTCGATATATTTGTTATTCTAATGGATGGTAGCCTTATCATTATGGAAGGTAGTTTGTTGTCGAGATTTTTGTTACTCCAATGGATAGTAGACTTGTCATTATGGAAGGTAGTCTGTTGTCGAGATTTTGTTACTCCAATGGATGGTAGCTTTGTCATTATGGAAGGTAGTCTATTGTCGAGATTTTTGTTACTCGAATGGATGGTAGCCCTGTCATTATGGAAGTAAGTCTATTTTCGATATTTTTGTTACTCCAATGGATGGTAGCCTTGTCATTATGGAAGTTAGTATGTTGTCGATATTTTTGTTACTCCGATGGATGGTAGCCTTGTCATTATGGAAGGTAGTCTATTGTCGAGATTTTTGTTACTCTAATGGATGGTAGCCTTCTCATTATGGAAGGTAGTCTATTGTCGATATTTTTGTTACTCCAATGGATAGTAGCCTAGTCATTACGGAAGGTAGTCTCTTGTTGATATTTTCGTTACTCCAATGGATTGTAGCCTTGTCATTATGGAAGGTAGTCTGTTGTCGAGATTTTTGTCACTCCAATTGATGGTAGCCTTGTCATTATGGAAGGTAGAATGTTGTCCAGATTTTTGTTACTCCAATGGATGGTAGCCTTGTAATTATGGAAGGTATTCTCTTGTTGATATTTTTGTTACACTAATGGATGGTAGACTTGTCATTATGGAAGGTAGTCTGTTGTCTATATTTTTGTTACTCTAATGGATGGTAGCCTTGTCATTATGGAAGGTAGTCTGTTGTCGATATGTTTTTTACTCCAATGGATGGTAGCCTTCTCATTATGGAAGGTAGTCTGTTGTCGATATTTTTCTTATCTAATGGATGGTAGCCTTGTCATTATGGAAGGTAGTTTGTTGTCAAGACTTTTGTTACTCCCATGGATGGTAGCATTGTTATTATGGAAGGTAGTCTGTTGTAGAAATCTTTGTTACTCCAATAGATGACAACCTAGTCATTATGGAAGGTAGTTTGTTGTCGAGATTTTTGTTACTCCAATGGATGGTAGGCTTTTCATTATGGAAGGTAGTCTATTGTCGATATTTTTGTTACTCCAATGGATGGTAGCCTTGTCATTATGGAAGGTAGTCTGTTGTCGATATTTTTGTTACTCCAATGGATGGTAGCCTTGTCATTATGGAACGTAGTTTGTTGTCGATATTTTTCTTATTCCAATGGATGGTAGCCTTATCATTATGGAAGGTAGTTTGTTGTCGATATTTTTGTTACTCCAATGGATGGTAGCCTTGTCATTATGGAAGGTAGTCTCTTTTTGATATTTTCGTTACTCCAATGGATGGTAGCCTTGTCATTATGGAAGGTAGTTTGTTTTCGATATTTTTGTTATTCCAATGGATGGTAGCCTTGTCATTATGGAACGTAGTTTGTTGTCGATATTTTTGTTATTCTAATGGATGGTAGCCTTATCGTTATGGAAGGTAGTTTGTTGTCAAGATTTTTGTTACTCCAATGGATAGTAGCCTTGTCATTATGGAAGGTAGTCTGTTGTCTAGATTTTGTTACTCCAATGGATGGTAGCTTTGTCATTATGGAAGGTAGTCTATTGTCGAGATTTTTGTTACTCAAATGGATGGTAGCCTTGTCATTATGGAAGGTTGTCTATTGGCGATATTTTTGTTACTCCAATGGATGGTAGCCTTGTCATTATGGAAGGTAGTCTCTTGTTGATATTTTCATTACTCCAATGCATGGTAGCCTTGTCATTATGGAAGTTAGTATGTTGTCGATATTTTTGTTACTCCGATGGATGGTAGCCTTGTCATTATGGAAGGTAGTCTATTGTCGAGATTTTTGTTACTCTAATGGATGGTAGCCTTGTCATTATGGAAGGTAGTCTGTTGTCGATATTTTTGTTACTCCAATGGCTAGTAGCCATGTCATTACGGAAGGTAGTCTCTTGTTGATATTTTCGTTACTCCAATGGATTGTAGCCTTGTCATTATGGAAGGTAGTCTGTTGTCGAGATTTTTGTCATTCCAATTGATGGTAGCCTTGTCATTATGGAAAGTAGTCTCTTGTTTATATTTTCGTTACTCCGATGGATTGTAGCCTTGTCATTATGGAAGGTAGTTTGTTGTCGAGATTTTTGTCACTCCAATTGATGGTAGCCTTGTCATTATGAAAGGTAGAATGTTGTCGAGATTTTTGTCACTCCAATTGATGGTAGCATTGTCATTATGGAAGGTAGAATGTTGTCGATATTTTTGTTACTCCAATGGATGGTAGCCTAGTCATTGTGGAAGGTATTCTCTTGTTGATATTTTTGTTACTCCAATGGATAGTAGCCTAGTCATTATGGAAGGTAGTCTGTTGTCGAGATTTTGTTACTCCAATGGATGGTAGCTTTGTCATTATGGAAGGTAGTCTGTTGTCGAGATTTTTTTTACTTCAATGGATGGTAGCCTAGTCATTATGGAAGGTAGTCTGTTGTCGAGATTTTTGTTACTCTAATGGATGGTAGCCTTGTCATTATGGAAAGTAGTTTGTTGTCAAGATTTTTCTTACTCCAATGGATGGTAGCATTGTTATTATGGAAGGTAGTCTGTTGTCGAAATATTTGTTACTCCAATGGATGGTAGCCTAGTCATTATGGAAGGTAGTTTGTTGTCGAGATTTTTGTTACTCCAATGGATGGTAGGCTTTTCATTATGGAAGGTAGTCTATTGTCGATATTTTTGTTACTCCAATGGATGGTAGCTTTGTCATTATGGAAGGTAGTCTGTTGTCGATATTTTTGTTATTTCAATGGATGGTAGCCTTATCATTATGGAAGGTAGTTTGTTGTCGAGATTTTTGTTACTCCAATGGATGGTAGCCTTGTCATTATGGAAGGTAGTCTCTTGTGGATATTTTTGTTACTCCAATTGATGGTAGCCTTGTCATTATGGAAGGTAGTCTATTTTCGTTATTTTTGTTATTCCAATGGATGGTAGCCTTGTCATTATGGAACGTAGTTTGTTGTCGATATTTTTGTTATTCTAACGGATGGTAGCCTTGTCATTATGGAAGGTAGTTTTTTGTCGAGATTTTTGTTACTCCAATGGATAGTAGCCTAGTCATTATGGAAGGTAGTCTGTTGTCGAGATTTTTGTTACTCCAATGGATAATAGCCTAGTCATTATGGAAGGTAGTCTCTTGTTTATATTTTCGTTACTCCAATGCATTGTAGCCTTGTCATTATGGAAGGTAGTCTGTTGTCGAGATTTTTGTCACTCCAATTGATGGTAGCCTTGTCATTATGGAAGGTAGAATGTTGTCAAGATTTTTGTTACTCCAATGGATGGTAGCCTTATCATTATGGAAGGTAGTATGTTGTCGAGATTTTTGTCACTCCAATGGATGGTAGCCTTGTCATTATGGAAGGTAGAATGTTGTCAAGATTTTTGTTACTCCAATGGATGGTAGCCTTGTAATTATGGAAGGTAGTCTATTGTCGAGATTTTTGTCACTCCAATTGATGGTAGCCTTATCATTATGGAAGGTAGTTTGTTGTCGATATTTTTGTTACTCCAATGGATGGTAGCCATGTCATTATGGAACGTAGTTTGTTGTCGATATTTTTCTTATTCCAATGGATGGTAGCCTTATCATTATGGAAGGTAGTTTGTTGTCGATATTTTTGTTACTCCAATGGATGGTAGACTTGTCATTATGGAAGGTAGTCTCTTGTTGATATTTTCGTTACTCCAATGGATGGTAGCCTTGTCATTATGGAAGGTAGTTTGTTTTCGATATTTTTGTTATTACAATCGATGGTAGCCTTGTCATTATGGAACGTAGTTTGTTGTCGATATTTTTGTTATTCTAATGGATGGTAGCCTTATCATTATGGAAGGTAGTTTGTTGTCGACATTTTTGTTATTCCAATGGATGGTAGCCTTGTCATTATGGAACGTAGTTTGTTGTCGATATTTTTGTTATTCTAATGGATGGTAGCCGTATCATTATGGAAGGTAGTTTGTTGTCGAGATTTTTGTTACTTTAATGGATAGTAGCCTTGTCATTATGGAAGGTAGTCTGTTGTCGAGATTTGTTACTCCAATGGATGGTAGCTTTGTCATTATGGAAGGTAGTCTATTGTCGAGATTTTTGTTACTCCAATGGATGGTAGCCTTGTCATTATGGAAGGTAGTCTATTGGCGATATTTTTGTTACTCCAATGGATGGTAGCCTTGTCATTATGGAAGGTAGTCTCTTGTTGATATTTTCATTACTCCAATGCATGGTAGCCTTGTCATTATGGAAGTTAGTATGTTGTCGATATTTTTGTTACTCCGATGGATGGTAGCCTTGTCATTATGGAAGGTAGTCTATTGTCGAGATTTTTGTTACTCTAATGGATGGTAGCCTTGTCATTATGGAAGGTAGTCTGTTGTCGATATTTTTGTTACTCCAATGGATAGTAGCCTAGTCATTACGGAAGGTTGTGTCTTGTTGATATTTTCGTTACTCCAATGGATTGAGGCCTTGTCATTATGGAAGGTAGTCTGTTGTCGAGATTTTTGTCACTCCAATTGATTGTAGCCTTATCATTATGGAAGGTAGTATGTTGTCGAGATTTTTGTCACTCCAATGGATGGTAGCCTTGTCATTATTGAAGGTAGAATGTTGTCAAGATTTTTGTTACTCCAATGGATGGTAGCCTTGTAATTATGGAAGGTAGTCTATTGTCGAGATTTTTGTCACTCCAATTGATGGTAGCCTTATCATTATGGAAGGTAGTTTGTTGTCGATATTTTTGTTACTCCAATGGATGGTAGACTGGTCATTATGGAAGGTAGTCTCTTGTTGATATTTTCGTTACTCCAATGGATGGTAGCCTTGTCATTATGGAAGGTAGTTTGTTTTCGATATTTTTGTTATTCCAATGGATGGTAGCCTTGTCATTATGGAACGTAGTTTGTTGTCGATATTTTTGTTATTCTAATGGATGGTAGCCTTATCATTATGGAAGGTAGTTTGTTGTCGACATTTTTGTTATTCCAATGGATGGTAGGCTTGTCATTATGGAACGTAGTTTGTTGTCGATATTTTTGTTATTCTAATGGATGGTAGCCTTATCATTATGGAAGGTAGTTTGTTGTCGAGATTTTTGTTACTCCAATGGATAGTAGCCTTGTCATTATGGAAGGTAGTCTGTTGTCGAGATTTTGTTACTCCAATGGATGGTAGCTTTGTCATTATGGAAGGTAGTCTATTGTCGAGATTTTTCTTACTCCAATGGATGGTAGCCTTGTCATTATGGAAGGTAGTCTATTGGCGATATTTTTGTTACTCCAATGGATGGTAGCCTTGTCATTATGGAAGGTAGTCTCTTGTTGATATTTTCATTACTCCAATGCATGGTAGCCTTGTCATTTTGGAAGTTAGTATGTTGTCGATATTTTTGTTACTCCGATGGATGGTAGCCTTGTCATTATGGAAGGTAGTCTATTGTCGAGATTTTTGTTACCCTAATGGATGGTAGCCTTGTCATTATGGAAGGTAGTCTGTTGTCGATATTTTTGTTACTCCAATGGATAGTAGCCTAGTCATTACGGAAGGTAGTGTCTTGTTGATATTTTCGTTACTCCAATGGATTGAGGCCTTGTCATTATGGAAGGTAGTCTGTTGTCGAGATTTTTGTCACTCCAATTAATGGTAGCCTTGTCATTATGGAAGGTAGAATGTTGTCGATGTTTTTGTTACTCCAATGGATGGTAGCCTAGTCATTATGGAAGGTAGTCTGTTGTCGAGATTTTGTTACTCCAATGGATGGTAGCTTTGTGATTATGGAAGGTAGTCTGTTGTCGAGATTTTTTTTACTCCAATGGATGGTAGCCTAGTCATTATGGAAGGTAGTCTGTTGCCGAGATTTTTGTTACTCTAATGGATGGTAGCCTTGTCATTATGGAAGGTAGTTTGTTGTCAAGATTTTTCTTACTCCAATGGATGGTAGCATTGTTATTATGGAAGGTAGTCTGTTGTCGAAATCTTTGTTACTCCAATGGATGGTAGCCTAGTCATTATGGAAGGTACTTTGTTGTCGAGATTTTTGTTACTCCAATGGATGGTAGGCTTTTCATTATGGAAGGTAGTCTATTGTCGATATTTTTGTTACTCCAATGGATGTTAGCTTTGTCATTATGGAAGGTAGTCTATTGTCGATATTTTTGTTATTCCAATGGATGGTAGCCTTCTCATTATGGAAGGTAGTTTGTTGTCGAGATTTTTGTTACTCCAATGGATGGTAGCCTTGTCATTATGGAAGCTAGTCTCTTTTTGATATTTTTGTTACTCCAATGGATGGTAGCCTTGTCATTATGGAACGTAGTTTGTTGTCGATATTTTTGTTATTCTAATGGATGGTAGCCTTGTCATTATGGAAGGTAGTTTTTTGTCGAGATTTTTGTTACTCCAATGGATAATAGCCTAGTCATTATAGAAGGTAGTCTGTTGTCGAGATTTTTGTTACTCCAATGGATAATAGCCTAGTTATTATGGAAGGTAGTCTCTTGTTTATATTTTCGTTACTCCAATGGATTGTAGCCTTGTCATTATGGAAGGTAGTCTCTTGTTGAGGTTTTCATTAATCTAATGCATGTTAGCCTTGTCATTATGGAAGGTAGTATGTTGTCGATAGTTTTGTTACTCCAATGGATGGTAGCCTTGTCATTATGGAAGGTAGTCTGTTGCCGATATTTTTGTTACTCCAATGTATTATAGTCTTGTCATTATGGAAGGTAGTCTGTTGTCGAGATTTTTGTTACTCTAATGGATGGTAGCCTTGTCATTATGGAAGGTATTCTGTTGTCTAGATTTTTGTTACTCTAATGGATGGTAGCCTTGTCATTATGGAAGGTAGTTTGTTTTCGATATTTTTGTTATTCCAAAGGATGGTAGCCTTGTCATTATGGAACGTAGTTTGTTGTCGATATTTTTGTTATTCTAAGGGATGGTAGCCTTATCATTATGGAAGGTACTTTGTTGTCGAGATTTTTGTTACTCCAATGGATAGTAGCCTTGTCATTATGGAAGGTAGTCTGTTGTCGAGATTTTGTTACTCCAATGGATGGTAGATTTGTCATTATGGAAGATAGTCTATTGTCGAGATTTTTGTTACTCCAATGGATGGTAGCCTTGTAATTATGGAAGGTAGTCTGTTGGCGAGATTTTTGTTACTCAAATGGATGGTAGCCTTGTCATTATGGAAGGTAGTCTCTTGTTGATATTTTCTTTAATCTAATGCATGTTAGCCTTGTCATTATGGAAGGTAGTATGTTGTCGATAGGTTTGTTACTCTAATGGATGGTAGCCTTGTCATTATGGAAGGTAGTCTGTTGCCGATATTTTTGTTACTCCAATGGATTATAGTCTTGTCATTATGGAAGGTAGTCTGTTGTCGAGATTTTTGTTACTCTAATGGATGGTAGCCTTGTCATTATGAAAGGTATTATGTTGTCTAGATTTTTGTTACTCTAATGGATGGTAGGCTTGTCATTATGAAAGGTAGTCTGTTGTCAACATTTTTGTTACTCCAATGGATGGTAGGCTTGTCATTATGGAAGGTAGTCTGTTGTCGATATTTTTGTTACTCCAATGGATGGTAGCCTTGTCATTATGGAAGGTAGTCTGTTGTCGAGATTTTTGTTACTCTAATGGATGGTAGCCTTGTCATTATGAAAGGTAGTCTCCTATTCATATTTTGGTTACTCCAATGGATGGTAGCCTTGTCATTATGGAAGGTAGTCTGTTGTCTAGATTTTTGTTACTCTAATGGATGGTAGCCTTGTCATTATGGAAGGTAGTCTGTTGTTGAAATTTTTGTTACTCCAATGGATGATAGCCTTGTCATTATGAAAGGTAGTCTATTGTCGAGATTTTTGTTACTCTAATGGATGGTAGCCTTGTCATTATGGAAGGTAGTCTGTTGTCAATATTTTTGTTTTTCCAATGGATGGTAGCATTGTCATTATGGAAGGTAGTCTGTTGTTGATATCTTTGTTACCTTAATGGATAGTAGCCTAGTCATTACGGAAGGTAGTTTGTTGTTGATATTTTTGTTACTTCATTGGATGGTAGGCTTTTCACTATCGAAGCTAGTCTGTTGTCACCAATGGATGGTAGCCTTGTCATTATGGAAGGTAGTTTGTTGTCGATATTTTTCTTACTCCAATGGATGGTAGCCTTGTAATTATGGAACGTAGTTTGTTGTCGATATTTTTATTATTCTAATGGATGGTAGACTTATCATTATAAAAGGTAGTTTGTTGTCGAGAGTTTTGTTACTCCAATGGATAGTAGCCTTGTCATTATGGAAGGTAGTTTGTTGTCGATATTTTGTTACTCCAATGGAAGGTAGCCTTGTCATTATGGAAGGTAGTCTGTTGTCGATATTTTTGTTACTCCAATGGATGGTAGCCTTGTCATTATGGAAGGTAGTTTGTTGTCGAGATTTTTGTTACTACAATGTAAGGTAGCCTTGTCATTATAGAAGGTAGTTTGTTGTCGATATCTTTGTTACTCTAATGGATAGTAGACTAGTAATTATGGAAGCCTCGAGATTTTTGTCACTCCAATGGATGGTAGCCTTGTCATTATGGAAGTTAGTCTGTTGGCAAGTTTTTTGTTACTCCAATGGATGGTAGCCTCGTCATTATGGAAGGTAGTCTCAAGTTGATATTTTTGTTACTCTAATGGATGGTAGACTTGTCATTATGGAAGGTAGTTTGTTGTCTACATTTTTGTTACTCTAATGGATGGTAGCCTTGTCATTATGGAAGGTAGTCTGTTGTCGATATTTTTGTTACTCCAATGGATGGTAGCCTTGTCATTATGGAACGTAGTTTGTTGTCGATATTTTTTTTATTCCAATGGATGGTAGCCTTATCATTATGGAAAGTAGTTTGTTGTCGAGATTTTTGTTACTCCAATGGATAGTAGCCATGTCATTATGGAAGGTAGTCTGTTGTCGAGATTTTGTTACTCCAATGGATGGTAGCTTTATCATTATGGAAGATAGTCTATTGTCAAGATTTTTGTTACTCCAATGGATGGTAGCCTTGTCATTATGGAAGGTAGTCTCTTGTTGATATTTTCATTACTCCAATGCATAGGTAGCCTTGTCATTATGGAAGGTAGTATGTTGTCGATATTTTTGTTACTCCAATGGATGGTAGCCTTGTCATTATGGAAGGTAGTCTGTTGCCGATATTTTTGTTACTCCAATGTATTATAGTCTTGTCATTATGGAAGGTAGTCTGTTGTCGAGATTTTTGTTACTCTAATGGATGGTAGCCTTGTCATTATGGAAGGTATTCTGTTGTCTAGATTTTTGTTACTCTAATGGATGGTAGCCTTGTCATTATGGAAGGTAGTTTGTTTTCGATATTTTTGTTATTCCAATGGATGGTAGCCTTGTCATTATGGAACGTAGTTTGTTGTCGATATTTTTTTTATTCTAAGGGATGGTAGCCTTATCATTATGGAAGGTACTTTGTTGTCGAGATTTTTGTTACTCCAATGGATAGTAGCCTTGTCATTATGGAAGGTAGTCTGTTGTCGAGATTTTGTTACTCCAATGGATGGTAGATTTGTCATTATGGAAGATAGTCTATTGTCGAGATTTTTGTTACTCCAATGGATGGTAACCTTGTAATTATGGAAGGTAGTCTGTTGGCGAGATTTTTGTTACTCAAATGGATGGTAGCCTTGTCATTATGGAAGGTAGTCTCTTGTTGATATTTTCTTTAATCTAATGCATGTTAGCCTTGTCATTATGGAAGGTAGTATGTTGTCGATAGGTTTGTTACTCTAATGGATGGTAGCCTTGTCATTATGGAAGGTAGTCTGTTGCCGATATTTTTGTTACTCCAATGGATTATAGTCTTGTCATTATGGAAGGTAGTCTGTTGTCGAGATTTTTGTTACTCTAATGGATGGTAGCCTTGTCATTATGAAAGGTATTATGTTGTCTAGATTTTTGTTACTCTAATGGATGGTAGGCTTGTCATTATGAAAGGTAGTCTGTTGTCAACATTTTTGTTACTCCAATGGATGGTAGGCTTGTCATTATGGAAGGTAGTCTGTTGTCGATATTTTTGTTACTCCAATGGATGGTAGCCTTGTCATTATGGAAGGTAGTCTGTTGTCGAGATTTTTGTCACTCTAATGGATGGTAGCCTTGTCATTATGAAAGGTAGTCTCCTATTCATATTTTGGTTACTCCAATGGATGGTAGCCTTGTCATTATGGAAGGTAGTCTGTTGTCTAGATTTTTGTTACTCTAATGGATGGTAGCCTTGTCATTATGGAAGGTAGTCTGTTGTTGAGATTTTTGTTACTCCAATGGATGATAGCCTTGTCATTATGAAAGGTAGTCTATTGTCGAGATTTTTGTTACTCTAATGGATGGTAGCCTTGTCATTATGGAAGGTAGTCTGTTGTCAATATTTTTGTTTTTCCAATGGATGGTAGCATTGTCATTATGGAAGGTAGTCTGTTGTCGATATCTTTGGTACCTTAATGGATAGTAGCCTAGTCATTACGGAAGGTAGTTTGTTGTTGATATTTTTGTTACTTCATTGGATGGTAGGCTTTTCACTATCGAAGCTAGTCTGTTGTCACAAATGGATGGTAGCCTTGTCATTATGGAAGGTAGTTTGTTGTCGATATTTTTCTTACTCCAATGGATGGTAGCCTTGTCATTATGGAACGTAGTTTGTTGTCGATATTTTTATTATTCTAATGGATGGTAGACTTATCATTATAAAAGGTAGTTTGTTGTCGAGAGTTTTGTTACTCCAATGGATAGTAGCCTTGTCATTATGGAAGGTAGTTTGTTGTCGATATTTTGTTACTCCAATGGAAGGTAGCCTTGTCATTATGGAAGGTAGTCTGTTGTCGATATTTTTGTTACTCCAATGGATGGTAGCCTTGTCATTATGGAAGGTAGTTTGTTGTCGAGATTTTTGTTACTACAATGTAAGGTAGCCTTGTCATTATAGAAGGTAGTTTGTTGTCGATATCTTTGTTACTCTAATGGATAGTAGACTAGTAATTATGGAAGCCTCGAGATTTTTGTCACTCCAATGGATGGTAGCCTTGTCATTATGGAAGTTAGTCTGTTGGCAAGATTTTTGTTACTCCAATGGATGGTAGCCTCGTCATTATGGAAGGTAGTCTCAAGTTGATATTTTTGTTACTCTAATGGATGGTAGACTTGTCATTATGGAAGGTAGTTTGTTGTCTACATTTTTGTTACTCTAATGGATGGTAGCCTTGTCATTATGGAAGGTAGTGTGTTGTCGATATTTTTGTTACTCCAATGGATGGTAGCCTTGTCTTTATGGAACGTAGTTTGTTGTCGATATTTTTTTTATTCCAATGGATGGTAGCCTTATCATTATGGAAGGTAGTTTGTTGTCGAGATTTTTGTTACTCCAATGGATAGTAGCCTTGTCATTATGGAAGGTAGTCTGTTGTCGAGATTTTGTTACTCCAATGGATGGTAGCTTTATCATTATGGAAGATAGTCTATTGTCAAGATTTTTGTTACTCCAATGGATGGTAGCCTTGTCATTATGGAAGGTAGTCTCTTGTTGATATTTTCATTACTCCAATGCATAGGTAGCCTTGTCATTATGGAAGGTAGTATGTTGTCGATATTTTTGTTACTCCAATGGATGGTAGCCTTGTCATTATGGAAAGTAGTATGTTGTCGATATTTTTGTTACTCCAATGGATTAAATCCTTGTCATTATGGAAGGTAGTCTATTGTCGAGATTTTTGTTACTCTAATGGATGGTAGCCTTGTCATTATGGAAGGTAGTCTGTTGTCTAGATTTTTGTCACTCCAATTAATGGTATCCTTTTCATTATGGAAGGTAGAATGTCGTCGAGATTTTTGTTACTCCAATGGATGGTAGCCTTGTAATTATGGAAGGTATTCTCTTGTTGATATTTTTTTTACTCTAATGGATGGTAGACTTGGCATTATGGAAGGTAGTTTGTTGTCTATATTTTTGTTACTCTAATGGATGGAAGCCTTGTCATTATGGAAGGTAGTATGTTGTCGATATTTTTGTTACTCCGATGGATGGTAGCCTTGTCATTATGGAAGGTAGTCTGTTGTCGAGATTTTGTTACTCCAATGGATGGTAGCTTTGTCATTATGGAAGATAGTCTATTGTCGAGATTTTTGTTACTCCAATGGATGGTAGCCTTGTCATTACGGAAGGTAGTTTGTTGTCGATATTTTTGTTACTCCAATGGATGGTAGGCTTTTCACTGTCGAAACTAGTCTGTTGTCAATATTTTTATTACTCCAATGGATGGTAGCCTTGTCATTAGTGAAGGTAGTCTGTTGTCGATATTTTTCTTACTCCAATGGATGGTAGCCTTGTCATTATGGAAGGTAGTCTGTTGTCTAGATTTTTGTTACTCTAATGGATGGTAGCCTTGTCATTATGGAAGGTCGTCTATTGTCTAGATTTTTGTCACTCCAATTGATGGTAGCCTTGTCATTCTGGAAGGTAGTCTGTTGTCGAGATTTTTGCTACTCTAATGGATGGTGGCCTTGTCATTATGGAAGGTAGTCTGTTGTCTAGATTTTTGTCACTCCAATGGATGGTAGCCTTGTCATTCTGGAAGGTAGTTTGTTGTCGATATTTTTGTTATTCCAATGGATGGTAGCCTTATCATTATGGAAGGTAGTTTTTTGTCGAGATTTTTGTTATTCCAATGGATAGTAGCCTTGTCATTATGGAAGGTAGTCTGTTGAAGAGATTTTGTTACTCCAATGGATGGTAGCTTTGTCATTATGGAAGATAGTCTATTGTCGAGATTTTTGTTACTCCAATGGATGGTAGCCTTGTCATTATGGAAGGTAGTATGTTGTCGATATTTTTGTTACTCCAATGGATTGTAGCCTTGTCATTATGGAAGGTAGTCTGTTGTCGATATTTTGTTACTCCAATGGATGGTAGCCTTGTCATTATGGAAGGTAGTCTGTTGTCGAGATTTTTGCTACTCTAATGGATGGTGGCCTTGTCATTATGGAAGGTAGTCTGTTGTTTAGATTTTTGTCACTCCAATTGATGGTAGCCTTGTCATTATGGAAGGTAGAATGTCGTCAAGATTTTTGTTACTCCAATGGATGGTAGCCTTGTAATTATGGAAAGTATTCTCTTGTTGATATTTTTGTTACTCTAATGGATGGTAGACTTGGCATTATGGAAGGTAGTCTGTTGTCTATATTTTTGTTACTCTAATGGATGGTAGCCTTGTCATTATGGAAGGTAGTATGTTTTCGATATTTTTGTTACTCAAATGGATGGTAGCCTTGTCATTATCAAAGGTAGTCTGTTGTCGATATTTTTTTTACTCTAATGGATGGTAGCCTTGTCATTATGGAAGGTAGTCTGTTGTCGATATTTTTGTTACTTAAATGGATGGTAGCCTTGTAATTATGGAAGGTATTCTCTTGTTGATATTTTTATTACTCTAATGGATGGTAGACTTATCATTATGGAAGGTAGTATTTTGTTTAGATTTTTGTTACTCTAATGGATGGTAGCCTTGTCATTATGGAAGGTAGTCTGTTATCGAGATTTTTGTTACTCCAATGGATGGTATCATTGTTATTATGGAAGGTAGTCTGTTATCAAAATCTTTGTTACTCCAATGGATAGTAGCCTTGTTATTATGGAAGGTAGTTTGTTGTCAAGATTTTTGTTACTCCAATGGATGGTAGGCTTTTCATTATGGAAGGTAGTCTATTGTCGATATTTTTGTTACTCCAATGGATGGTAGCCTTGTCATTATGGAAGGTAGTCTGTTGTCGATATTTTTATTATTCCAATGGATGGTAGCCTTGTCATTATGGAACATAGTTTGTTATCGATATTTTTGTTATTCCAATGGATGGTAGCCTTATCATTATGGAAGGTAGTTTATTGTCGAGATTTTTGTTATTCCAATGGATAGTAGCCTTGTCATTATGGAAGGTAGTCTGTTGAAGAGATTTTGTTACTCCAATGGATGGTAGCTTTGTCATTATGGAAGATAGTCTATTGTCGAGATTTTTGTTACTCCAATGGATGGTAGCCTTCTCATTATGGAAGGTAGAATGTCGTCAAGATTTTTGTTACTCCAATTGATGGTAGCCTTGTAATTATGGAAGGTATTCTCTTGTTGATATTTTTGTTACTCTAATGGATGGTAGCCTTGTCATTATGGAAGGTAGTATGTTTTCGATATTTTTGTTACTCAAATGGATGGTAGCCTTGTCATTATCAAAGGTAGTCTGTTGTCGACATTTTTTTTACTCTAATGGATGGTAGCCTTGTCATTATGGAACATAGTCTGTTGTCGATATCTTTGTTACTCCAATAGATAATAGCCTAGTCATTACGGAAGGTAGTTTGTTGTCGAGATTTTTGTTACTCCAATGGATGGTAGGCTTTTCAATATCGAAGCTAGTCCGTTGTCAATATTTTTCTTACTCCAATGGATGGTAGCCTTGTCATTATGGAAGGTAGTCTGTTGTTGATATTTCACTTACTCCAATGAATGGTAGCCTTATCATTATGGAAGGTAGTCTGTTGTCCATATTTTTGTTACTCCAATGGCTGGTAGCCTTGTCCTTATGGAAGGTAGTCTGTTGTCGATATTTTTGGTACTCTAATGGATGGTGGCCTTGTCATTATGGAAGGTAGTCTGTTGTCACTCCAATTGATGGTAGCCTTGTCATTATGGAAGGTAGAATGTCGTCGATATTTTTGTTACTCCAATGGATTGTAGCCTTGTAATTATGGAAGGTATTCTCTTGTTGATATTTTCGTTACTCTAATGGATGGTAGACTTGGCATTATGGAAGGTAGTCTGTTGTCTAGATTTTTGTTACTCTAATGGATGGTAGCCTTGTCATTATGGAAGGTAGTATGTTGTCGATATTTTTGTTACTCCAATGGATGGTAGCGTTGTCATTATGGAAGGTAGTCTGTTGTCGAGATTTTTGCTACTCTAATGGATGGTGGCCTTGTCATTATGGAAGGTAGTCTATTGTCTAGATTTTTTTCACTCCAATTGATGGTAGCCTTGTCATTATGGAAGGTAGAATGTCGTCAAGATTTTTGTTACTCCAATGGATGGTAGCCTTGTAATTATGGAAGGTATTCTCTTGTTGATATTTTTGTTACTCTAATGGATGGTAGACTTGGCATTATGGAAGGTAGTCTGTTGTCTATATTTTTGTTACTCTAATGGATGGTAGCCTTGTCATTATGGAAGGTAGTATGTTTTCGATATTTTTGTTACTCAAATGGATAGTAGCCTTGTCATTATCAAAGGTAGTCTGTTGTCGAGATTTTTTTTACTCTAATGGATGGTAGCCTTGTCATTATGGAAGGTAGTCTGTTGTCGATATTTTTGTTACTTCAATGGATGGTAGCCTTGTAATTATGGAAGATATTCTCTTGTTGATATTTTTATTACTCTAATGGATGGTAGACTTATCATTATGGAAGGTAGTATGTTGTTTAGATTTTTGTTACTCTAATGGATGGTAGCCTTGTCATTATGGAAGGTAGTCTGTTATCGAGATTTTTGGTACTCCAATGGATGGTATCATTGTTATTATGGAAGGTAGTCTGTTATCCAAATCTTTGTTACTCCAATGGATAGTAGCCTTGTTATTATGGGAGGTAGTTTGTTGTCGAGATTTTTGTTACTCCAATGGATGGTAGGCTTTTCATTATGGAAGGTAGTCTATTGTCGATATTTTTGTTACTCCAATGGATGGTAGCCTTGTCATTATGGAAGGTAGTCTGTTTTCGATATTTTTGTTATTCCAATGGATGGTAGCCTTTTCATTATGGAACATAGTTTGTTATCGATATTTTTGTTATTCCAATGGATGGTAGCCTTATCATTATGGAAGGTAGTTTATTGTCGAGATTTTTGTTATTCCAATGGATAGTAGCCTTGTCATTATGGAAGGTAGTCTGTTGAAGAGATTTTGTTACTCCAATGGATGGTAGCTTTGTCATTATGGAAGATAGTCTATTGTCGAGATTTTTGTTACTCCAATGGATGGTAGCCTTCTCATTATGGAAGGTAGAATGTCGTCAAGATTTTTGTTACTCCAATTGATGGTAGCCTTGTAATTATGGAAGGTATTCTCTTGTTGATATTTTTGTTACTCTAATGGATGGTAGCCTTGTCATTATGGAAGGTAGTATGTTTTCGATATTTTTGTTACTCAAATGGATGGTAGCCTTGTCATTATCAAAGGTAGTCTGTTGTCGACATTTTTTTTACTCTAATGGATGGTAGCCTTGTCATTATGGAACATAGTCTGTTGTCGATATCTTTGTTACTCCAATAGATAATAGCCTAGTCATTACGGAAGGTAGTATGTTGTCGAGATTTTTGTTACTCCAATGGATGGTAGGCTTTTCAATATCGAAGCTAGTCCGTTGTCAATATTTTTCTTACTCCAATGGATGGTAGCCTTGTCATTATGGAAGGTAGTCTGTTGTTGATATTTCACTTACTCCAATGAATGGTAGCCTTATCATTATGGAAGGTAGTCTGTTGTCCATATTTTTGTTACTCCAATGGCTGGTAGCCTTGTCCTTATGGAAGGTAGTCTGTTGTCGATATTTTTGGTACTCTAATGGATGGTGGCCTTGTCATTATGGAAGGTAGTCTGTTGTCACTCCAATTGATGGTAGCCTTGTCATTATGGAAGGTAGAATGTCGTCGATATTTTTGTTACTCCAATGGATTGTAGCCTTGTAATTATGGAAGGTATTCTCTTGTTGATATTTTCGTTACTCTAATGGATGGTAGACTTGGCATTATGGAAGGTAGTCTGTTGTCTAGATTTTTGTTACTCTAATGGATGGTAGCCTTGTCATTATGGAAGGTAGTATGTTGTCGATATTTTTGTTACTCCAATGGATGGTAGCGTTGTCATTATGGAAGGTAGTCTGTTGTCGAGATTTTTGCTACTCTAATGGATGGTGGCCTTGTCATTATGGAAGGTAGTCTATTGTCTAGATTTTTTTCACTCCAATTGATGGTAGCCTTGTCATTATGGAAGGTAGAATGTCGTCAAGATTTTTGTTACTCCAATGGATGGTAGCCTTGTAATTATGGAAGGTATTCTCTTGTTGATATTTTTGTTACTCTAATGGATGGTAGACTTGGCATTATGGAAGGTAGTCTGTTGTCTATATTTTTGTTACTCTAATGGATGGTAGCCTTGTCATTATGGAAGGTAGTATGTTTTCGATATTTTTGTTACTCAAATGGATAGTAGCCTTGTCATTATCAAAGGTAGTCTGTTGTCGAGATTTTTTTTACTCTAATGGATGGTAGCCTTGTCATTATGGAAGGTAGTCTGTTGTCGATATTTTTGTTACTTCAATGGATGGTAGCCTTGTAATTATGGAAGATATTCTCTTGTTGATATTTTTATTACTCTAATGGATGGTAGACTTATCATTATGGAAGGTAGTATGTTGTTTAGATTTTTGTTACTCTAATGGATGGTAGCCTTGTCATTATGGAAGGTAGTCTGTTATCGAGATTTTTGGTACTCCAATGGATGGTATCATTGTTATTATGGAAGGTAGTCTGTTATCCAAATCTTTGTTACTCCAATGGATAGTAGCCTTGTTATTATGGGAGGTAGTTTGTTGTCGAGATTTTTGTTACTCCAATGGATGGTAGGCTTTTCATTATGGAAGGTAGTCTATTGTCGATATTTTTGTTACTCCAATGGATGGTAGCCTTGTCATTATGGAAGGTAGTCTGTTTTCGATATTTTTGTTATTCCAATGGATGGTAGCCTTTTCATTATGGAACATAGTTTGTTATCGATATTTTTGTTATTCCAATGGATGGTAGCCTTATCATTATTGAAGGTAGTTTGTTGTCGAGATTTTTGTTATTCTAATGGATAGTAGCCTTGTCATTATGGAACATAGTTTGTTGTCGATATTTTTGTTATTCCAATGGATGGTAGCCTTATCATTATGGAAGGTAGTTTTTTGTCGAGATTTTTGTTATTCCAATGGATAGTAGCCTTGTCATTATGGAAGGTAGTCTGTTGAAGAGATTTTGTTACTCCAATGGATAGTAGCCTAGTCATTACGGAAGGTAGTTTGTTGACGAGATTTTTGTTACTCCAATGGATGGTAGGCTTTTCACTATCGAAGCTGGTCCGTTGTCAATATTTTTCTTACTCCATTGGATGGTAGCCTTGTCATTATGGAAGGTAGTCTGTTGTCGATATTTCACTTACTCCAATGAATGGTAGCCTTGTCATTATGGAACGTAGTTTGTTGTCGATATTTTTTTTATTCCAATGTATGGTAGCCTTATCATTATGGAAGGTAGTCTGTTGTCGATATTTTTGTTACTCCAATGGATAGTAGCCTTGTCATTATGGAAGGTAGTCTGTTGTCGAGATTTTTGTTACTCTAATGGATGGTGGCCTTGTCATTATGGAAGGTAGTCTGTTGTCTAGATTTTTGTCACTCCAATTGATGGTAGCCTTGTCATTATGGAAGGTAGAATGTCGTCGAGATTTTTGTTACTCCAATGGATTGTAGCCTTGTAATTATGGAAGGTATTCTCTTGTTGATATTTTTGTTACTCTAATGGATGGTAGACTTGGCATTATGGAAGGTAGTCTATTGTCTAGATTTTTGTTACTCTAATGGATGGTAGCCTTGTCATTATGGAAGGTAGTATGTTGTCGATATTTTTGTTACTCAAATGGATGGTAGCCTTGTCATTATCAAAGGTAGTCTGTTGTCGAGATTTTTTTTACTCTAATGGATGGTAGCCTTGTCATTATGGAAGGTAGTCTGTTGTCGAGATTTTTGTTACTCTAATGGATGGTAGCCTTGTCCTTATGGAACATTGTCTGTTGTCGATATCTTTGTTACTCCAATGGATAGTAGCTTAGTCATTACGGAAGGTAGTTTGTTGTTGAGATTTTTGTTACTCCAATGGATGGTAGGATTTTCACTATCGAAGCTAGTCTGTTGTCAATCTTTTTCTTACTCCAATGGATGGTAGCCTTGTCATTATGGAAGGTAGTCTGTTGTCGATATTTTTGTTATTCCAAGGGATGGTAGCCTTATCATTATGGAAGGTAGTTTGTTGTCGAGATTTTTGTTATTCCAATGGATAGTAGCCTTGTCATTATGGAAGGTAGTCTGTTGAAGAGATTTTGTTACTCCACTGCATGGTAGCTTTGTCATTATGGAAGATAGTCTATTGTCGAGATTTTTGTTACTCCAATGGATGGTAGCCTTGTCATTATGGAAGGTAGTCTGTTTGCGATATTTTTGTTACTCCAATGGATGGTAGCCTTGTCATTATGGAAGGTAGTTTGTTGTCGAGATTTTTTCTACTCTAATGGATGGTGGCCTTGTCATTATGGAAGGTAGTCTCTTGTCTAGATTTTTGTCACTCCAATTGATGGTAGCCTTGTCATTATGGAAGGTAGAATGTCGTCGATATTTTAGTTACTCCAATGGATGGTAGCCTTGTAATTATGGAAGGTATTCTCTTGTTGATATTTTTGTTACTCTAATGGATGGTAGACTTAGCATTATGGAAGGTAGTCTGTTGTCTAGATTTTTGTTACTCTAATGGATTGTAGCCTTGTAATTATGGAAGGTATTCTCTTGTTGATATTTTTGTTACTCTAATGGATGGTAGACTTGGCATTATGGAAGGTAGTCTGTTGTCTAGATTTTTGTTACTCTAATGGATGGTAGCCTTGTCATTATGGAAGGTATTATGTTGTCGATATTTTTGTTACTCAAATGGATGGTAGCCTTGTCATTATCAAACGTAGTCTGTTGTCGAGATTTTTTTTACTCTAATGGATGGTAGCCTTATCATTATGGAAGGTAGTCTGTTGTCGATATTTTTGTTACTCCAATGGATGGTAGCCTTGTCATTATGGAACATAGTCTGTTGTCGATATCTTTGTTACTCCAATGGACGGTAGCCTAGTCATTACGGAAGGTAGTTTGTTGTCGAGATTTTTGTTACTCCAATGGATGGTAGGCTTTTCACTATCGAAGCTAGTCCGTTGTCAATATTTTTCTTACTCCAATGGATGGTAGACTTGTCATTATGGAAGGTAGTCTGTTGTCGATATTTCACTTACTCCAATGAATGGTAGCCTTGTCATTATGGAACGTAGTTTGTTGTCGATATTTTTTTTATTCCAATGGATGGTAGCCTTATCATTATGGAAGGTAGTCTGTTGTCGATATTTTTGTTACTCCAATGGATAGTAGCCTTGTCATTATGGAAGGTAGTCTGTTGTCGGGATTTTTGTTACTCTAATGGATGGTGGCCTTGTCATTATGGAAGGTAGTCTGTTGTCTAGATTTTTGTCACTCCAATTGATGGTAGCCTTGTCATTATGGAAGGTAGAATGTCGTCGAGATTTTTGTTACTCCAATGGATTGTAGCCTTGTAATTATGGAAGGTATTCTCTTGTTGATATTTTTGTTACTCTAATGGATGGTAGACTTGGCATTATGGAAGGTAGTCTGTTGTCTAGAATTTTGTTACTCTAATGGATGGTAGCCTTGTCATTATGGAAGGTAGTATGTTGTCGATATTTTTGTTACTCAAATGGATGGTAGCCTTGTCATTATCAAACGTAGTCTGTTGTCGAGATTTTTTTTACTCTAATGGATGGTAGCCTTATCATTATGGAAGGTAGTCTGTTGTCGATATTTTTGTTACTCCAATGGATGGTAGCCTTGTCATTATGGAACATAGTCTGTTGTCGATATCTTTGTTACTCCAATGGATAGTAGCCTAGTCATTACAGAGGGTAGTTTGTTATCGAGATTTTTGTTACTCCAATGGATGGTAGGCTTTTCACTATCAAAGCTAGTCTGTTGTCAATATTTTTCTTACTCCAATGGATGGTAGACTTGTCATTATGGAAGGTAGTCTGTTGTCGATATTTCACTTACTCCAATGAATGGTAGCCTTGTCATTATGGAACGTAGTTTGTTGTCGATATTTTTTTTATTCCAATGTATGGTAGCCTTATCATTATGGAAGGTAGTCTGTTGTCGATATTTTTGTTACTCCAATGGATAGTAGCCTTGTCATTATGGAAGGTAGTCTGTTGTCGAGATTTTTGTTACTCTAATGGATGGTGGCCTTGTCATTATGGAAGGTAGTCTGTTGTCTAGATTTTTGTCACTCCAATTGATGGTAGCCTTGTCATTATGGAAGGTTGAATGTCGTCGAGATTTTTGTTACTCCAATGGATTGTAGCCTTGTAATTATGGAAGGTATTCTCTTGTTGATATTTTTGTTACTCTAATGGATGGTAGACTTGGCATTATGGAAGGTAGTCTATTGTCTAGATTTTTGTTACTCTAATGGATGGTAGCCTTGTCATTATGGAAGGTAGTATGTTGTCGATATTTTTGTTACTCAAATGGATGGTAGCCTTGTCATTATCAAAGGTAGTCTGCTGTCGAGATTTTTTTTACTCTAATGGATGGTAGCCTTGTCATTATGGAAGGTAGTCTGTTGTCGAGATTTTTGTTACTCTAATGGATGGTAGCCTTGTCCTTATGGAACATTGTCTGTTGTCGATATCTTTGTTACTCCAATGGATAGTAGCCTAGTCATTACGGAAGGTAGTTTGTTGTTGAGATTTTTGTTACTCCAATGGATGGTAGGCTTTTCACTATCGAAGCTAGTCTGTTGTCAATCTTTTTCTTACTCCAATGGATGGTAGCCTTGTCATTATGGAAGGTAGTCTGTTGTCGATATTTCACTTACTCCAATGGATGGTAGCCTTGTCATTATGGAACGTAGTTTGTTGTCGATATTTTTGTTATTCCAAGGGATGGTAGCCTTATCATTATGGAAGGTAGTTTGTTGTCGAGATTTTTGTTATTCCAATGGATAGTAGCCTTGTCATTATGGAAGGTAGTCTGTTGAAGAGATTTTGTTACTCCACTGCATGGTAGCTTTGTCATTATGGAAGATAGTCTATTGTCGAGATTTTTGTTACTCCAATGGATGGTAGCCTTGTCATTATGGAAGGTAGTCTGTTTGCGAGATTTTTGTTACTCCAACGGATGGTAGCCTTGCATTATGGAAGGTAGTATGTTGTCGATATTATTGTTACTCCAATGGATTGTAGCCTTGTCATTATGGAAGGTAGTCTGTTGTCGATATTTTTGTTACTCCAATGGATGGTAGCCTTGTCATTATGGAAGGTAGTTTGTTGTCGAGATTTTTTCTACTCTAATGGATGGTGGCCTTGTCATTATGGAAGGTAGTCTCTTGTCTAGATTTTTGTCACTCCAATTGATGGTAGCCTTGTCATTATGGAAGGTAGAATGTCGTCGATATTTTAGTTACTCCAATGGATGGTAGCCTTGTAATTATGGAAGGTATTCTCTTGTTGATATTTTTGTTACTCTAATGGATGGTAGACTTAGCATTATGGAAGGTAGTCTGTTGTCTAGATTTTTGTTACTCTAATGGATGGTAGCCTTGTCATTATGGAAGGTAGTATGTTGTCGATATTTTTGTTACTCAAATGGATGGTAGCCTTGTCATTATCAAACGTAGTCTGTTGTCGAGATTTTTTTTACTCTAATGGATGGTAGCCTTATCATTATGGAAGGTAGTCTGTTGTCGATATTTTTGTTACTCCAATGGATGGTAGCCTTGTCATTATGGAACATAGTCTGTTGTCGATATCTTTGTTACTCCAATGGATAGTAGCCTAGTCATTACGGAAGGTAGTTTGTTGTCGAGATTTTTGTTACTCCAATGGATGGTAGGCTTTTCACTATCGAAGCTAGTCCGTTGTCAATATTTTTCTTACTCCAATGGATGGTAGACTTGTCATTATGGAAGGTAGTCTATTGTCGATATTTCACTTACTCCAATGAATGGTAGCCTTGTCATTATGGAACATAGTTTGTTGTCGATATTTTTTTTATTCCAATGGATGGTAGCCTTATCATTATGGAAGGTAGTCTGTTGTCGATATTTTTGTTACTCCAATGGATAGTAGCCTTGTCATTATGGAAGGTAGTCTCTTGTCGAGATTTTTGTTACTCTAATGGATGGTGGCCTTGTCATTATGGAAGGTAGTCTGTTGTCTAGATTTTTGTCACTCCAATTGATGGTAGCCTTGTCATTATGGAAGGTAGAATGTCGTCGATATTTTTGTTACTCCAATGGATTGTAGCCTTGTAATTATGGAAGGTATTCTCTTGTTGATATTTTTGTTACTTTAATGCATGGTAGACTTGGCATTATGGAAGGTAGTCTGTTGTCTAGATTTTTGTTACTCTAATGGATGGTAGCCTTGTCATTATGGAAGGTAGTATGTTGTCGATATTTTTGTTACTCAAATGGATGGTAGCCTTGTCATTATCAAAGGTAGTCTGTTGTCGAGATTTTTTTTACTCTAATGGATGGTAGCCTTGTCATTATGGAAGGTAATCTGTTGTCGAGATTTTTGTTACTCTAATGGATGGTAGCCTTGTCCTTATGGAACATTGTCTGTTGTCGATATCTTTGTTACTCCAATGGATAGTAGCCTAGTCATTACGGAAGGTAGTTTGTTGTTGACATTTTTGTTACTCCAATGGATGGTAGGCTTTTCACTATCGAAGCTAGTTTGTTGTCAATCTTTTTCTTACTCCAATGGATGGTAGCCTTGTCATTATGGAAGGTAGTCTGTTGTCGAAATTTCACTTACTCCAATGGATGGTACCCTTGTCATTATGGAACGTAGTTTGTTGTCGATATTTTTGTTATTCCAAGGGATGGTAGCCTTATCATTATGGAAGGTAGTTTGTTGTCGAGATTTTTGTTATTCCAATGGATAGTAGCCTTGTCATTATGGAAGGTAGTCTGTTGAAGAGATTTTGTTACTCCACTGCATGGTAGCTTTGTCATTATGGAAGATAGTCTATTGTCGAGATTTTTGTTACTCCAATGGATGGTAGCCTTGTCATTATGGAAGGTAGTCTGTTTGCGAGATTTTTGTTACTCCAACGGATGGTAGCCTTGCATTATGGAAGGTAGTATGTTGTCGATATTTTTGTTACTCCAATGGATTGTAGCCTTGTCATTATGGAAGGTAGTCTGTTGTCGATATTTTTGTTACTCCAATGGATGGTAGCCTTGTCATTATGGAAGGTAGTTTGTTGTCGAGATTTTTTCTACTCTAATGGATGGTGGCCTTGTCATTATGGAAGGTAGTCTGTTGTCTAGATTTTTGTCACTCCAATTGATGGTAGCCTTGTCATTATGGAAGGTAGAATGTCGTCGATATTTTAGTTACTCCAATGGATGGTAGCCTTGTAATTATGGAAGGTATTCTCTTGTTGATATTTTTGTTACTCTAATGGATGGTAGACTTAGCATTATGGAAGGTAGTCTGTTGTCTAGATTTTTGTTTCTCTAAAGGATGGTAGCCTTGTCATTATGGAAGGTAGTATGTTGTCGATATTTTTGTTACTCAAATGGATGGTAGCCTTGTCATTATCAAACGTAGTCTGTTGTCGAGATTTTTTTTACTCTAATGGATGGTAGCCTTATCATTATGGAAGGTAGTCTGTTGTCGATATTTTTGTTACTCCAAT
Organism: Vicia faba; assembly: GCA_948472305.1. Classification (NCBI taxonomy): domain Eukaryota; kingdom Viridiplantae; phylum Streptophyta; class Magnoliopsida; order Fabales; family Fabaceae; genus Vicia; species Vicia faba. Next base: position 563,700,421 of record OX451739.1, read on the forward strand.
GGATGGTAGCCTTGTCATTATGGAACATAGTCTGTTGTCGATATCTTTGTTACTCCAATGGATAGTAGCCTAGTCATTACGGAAGGTAGTTTGTTGTCGAGATTTTTGTTACTCCAATGGATGGTAGGCTTTTCACTATCGAAGCTAGTCCATTGTCAATATTTTTCTTACTCCAATGGATGGTAGACTTGTCATTATGGAAGGTAGTCTGTTGTCGATATTTCACTTACTCCAATGAATGGTAGCCTTGTCATTATGGAACGTAGTTTGTTGTCGATATTTTTTTTATTCCAATGGATGGTAGCCTTATCATTATGGAAGGTAGTCTGTTGTCGATATTTTTGTTACTCCAATGGATAGTAGCCTTGTCATTATGGAAGGTAGTCTGTTGTCGAGATTTTTGTTACTCTAATGGATGGTGGCCTTGTCATTATGGAAGGTAGTCTGTTGTCTAGATTTTTGTCACTCCAATTGATGGTAGCCTTGTCATTATGGAAGGTAGAATGTCGTCGAGATTTTTGTTACTCCAATGGATTGTAGCCTTGTAATTATGGAAGGTATTCTCTTGTTGATATTTTTGTTACTTTAATGGATGGTAGACTTGGCATTATGGAAGGTAGTCTGTTGTCTAGATTTTTGTTACTCTAATGGATGGTAGCCTTGTCATTATGGAAGGTAGTATGTTGTCGATATTTTTGTTACTCAAATGGATGGTAGCCTTGTCATTATCAAAGGTAGTCTGTTGTCGAGATTTTTTTTACTCTAATGGATGGTAGCCTTGTCATTATGGAAGGTAGTCTGTTGTCGAGATTTTTGTTACTCTAATGGATGGTAGCCTTGTCCTTATGGAACAATGTCTGTTGTCGATATCTTTGTTACTCCAATGGATAGTAGCCTAGTCATTACAGAAGGTAGTTTGTTGTTGAGATTTTTGTTACTCCAATGGATGGTAGGCTTTTCACTATCGAAGCTAGTCTGTTGTCAATCTTTTTCTTACTCCAATGGATGGTAGCCTTGTCATTATGGAAGGTAGTCTATTGTCGATATTTCACTTACTCCAATGGATGGTAGCCTTGTCATTATGGAACGTAGTTTGTTGTCGATATTTTTGTTATTCCAAGGGATGGTAGCCTTATCATTATGGAAGGTAGTTTGTTGTCGATATTTTTGTTACTCCAATGGATGGTAGCCTTGTCATTATGGAAGGTAGTCTGTTGTCAAGATTTTTTCTACTCTAATGGATGGTGGCCTTGTCATTATGGAAGGTAGTCTGTTGTCTAGATTTTTGTCACTCCAATTGATGGTAGCCTTGTCATTATGGAAGGTAGAATGTCGTCGATATTTTAGTTACTCCAATGGATGGTAGCCTTGTAATTATGGAAGGTATTCTCTTGTTGATATTTTTGTTACTCTAATGGATGGTATACTTAGCATTATGGAAGGTAGTCTGTTGTCTAGATTTTTGTTACTCTAATGGATGATAGCCTTGTCATTATGGAAGGTAGTATGTTTTCGATATTTTTGTTACTCAAATGGATGGTAGCCTTGTCATTATCAAAGGTATTCTGTTGTCGAGATTTTTTTTACTCCAATGGATGGTAGCCTTGTCATTATGGAAGATAGTCTGTTGTCGAGATTTTTGTTACTCCAATGGATGGTAGCCTTGTCATTATGGAACATAGTCTGTTGTCGATATCTTTGTTACTCCAATGGATAGTAGCCTAGTCATTACGGAAGATAGTTTGTTGTCGAGATTTTTGTTACTCCATTGGATAGTAGGCTTTTCACTATCGAAGCTAGTCCGTTGTCAATATTTTTCTTACTCCAATGGATGGTAGCCTTGGCATTATGGAAGGTAGTCTGTTGTCGATATTTCACTTACTCCAATGAATGGTAGCCTTGTCATTATGGAACGTAGTTTGTTGTCGATATTTTTTTTATTTCAATGGATGGTAGCCTTATCATTATGGAAGGTAGTCTGTTGTCGATATTTTTGTTACTCCAATGGCTGGTAGCCTTGTCATTATGGAAGGTAGTCTGTTGTCGAGATTATTGTTACCCTAATGGATGGTGGCCTTGTCATTATGGAAGGTAGTCTGTTGTCTAGATCGTTGTCACTCCAATTGATGGTAGCCTTGTCATTATGGAAGGTAGAATGTCGTCGAGATTTTTGTTACTCCAATGGATTGTAGCCTTGTAATTATTGAAGGTATTCTCTTTTGATATTTTTGTTACTCTAATGGATGGTAGACTTGGCATTATGGAAGGTAGTCTGTTGTCTAGATTTTTGTTACTCTAATGGATGATAGCCTTTTCATTATGGAAGGTAGTATGTTGTCGATATTTTTGTTACTCAAATGGATGGTAGCCTTGTCATTATCAAAGGTAGTCTTTTGTCGAGATTTTTTTTACTCCAATGGATGGTAGCCTTGTCATTATGGAAGGTAGTCTGTTGTCGAGATTTTTGTTACTCCAATGGATGGTAGCCTTGTCATTATGGAACATAGTCTGTTGTCGATATCTTTGTTACTCCAATGGATAGTAGCCTAGTCATTACGGAATATAGTTTGTTGTCGAGATTTTTGTTACTCCAATGGATGGTAGGCTTTTCACTATCGAAGCTAGTCCGTTGTCAATCTTTTTCTTACTCCAATGGATGGTAGCCTTGTCATTATGGAAGGTAGTCTGTTGTCGATATTTCACTTACTCCAATGAATGGTAGCCTTGTCATTATGGAACGTAGTTTGTTGTCGATATTTTTTTATTCTAATGGATGGTAGCCTAATCATTATGGAAGGTAGTCTGTTGTCGATATTTTTGTTACTCCAATGGATAGTAGCCTTGTCATTATGGAAGGTTGTCTGTTGTCGATATTTTTGTTACTCTAATGGATGGTGGCCTTGTCATTATGGAAGGTAGTATGTTGTCTAGATTTTTGTCACTCCAATTGATGGTAGCCTTGTCATTATGGAAGGTGGAATGTCGTCGAGATTTTTGTTACTCCAATGGATTGTAGCCTTGTCATTATGGAAGGTATTCTCTTGTTGATATTTTTGTTACTCCAATGGATGGTAGCCTTGCCATTATGGAAGGTAGTTTGTTGGCGAGATTTTTGTTACTCCAATGGATGGTAGCCTTGTCATTATGGAAGGTAGTATGTTGTCGATATTTTTGTTACTCCAATGGATTGTAGCCTTGTCATTATGGAAGGTAGTCTGTTGTCGATATTTTTGTTACTCCAATGGATGGTAGCCTTGTCATTATGGAAGGTAGTCTGTTGTCGAGATTTTTGTTACTCTAATGGATGGTTGCCTTGTCATTATGGAAGGTAGAATGTCGTCGAGATTTTTGTTACTCCAATGGATTGTAGCCTTGTAATTATGGAAGGTATTCTCTTGTTGATATTTTTGTTACTCTAATGGATGGTAGACTTGGCATTATGGAAGGTAGTCTGTTGTCTAGATTTTTGTTACTCTAATGGATGGTAGCCTTGTCATTATGGAAGGTAGTATGTTGTCGATATTTTTGTTACTCAAATGGATGGTAGCCTTGTCATTATCAAACGTAGTCTGTTGTCGAGATTTTTTTACTCTAATGGATGGTAGCCTTATCATTATGGAAGGTAGTCTAATGTCGATATTTTTGTTACTCCAATGGATGGTAGCCTTGTCATTATGGAACATTGTCTGTTGTCGATATCTTTGTTACTCCAATGGATAGTAGCCTAGTCATTACGGAAGGTAGTTTGTTGTTGAGATTTTTGTTACTCCAATGGATGGTAGGCTTTTCACTATCGAAGCTAGTCTGTTGTCAATCTTTTTCTTACTCCAATGGATGGTGGCCTTGTCATTATGGAAGGTAGTCTGTTGTCGATATTTCACTTACTCCAATGGATGGTAGCCTTGTCATTATGGAACATAGTTTGTTGTCGATATTTTTGTTATTCCAAGGGATGGTAGCCTTATCTTTATGGAAGGTAGTTTGTTGTCGAGATTTTTGTTATTCCAATGGATAGTAGCCTTGTCATTATGGAAGGTAGTCTGTTGAAGAGATTTTGTTACTCCAATGGATGGTAGCTTTGTCATTATGGAAGATAGTCTATTGTCGAGATTTTTGTTACTCCAATGGAAGGTAGCCTTGTCATTATGGAAGGTAGTCTGTTGGCGAGATTTTTGTTACTCCAATGGATGGTAGTCTTGTCATTATGGAAGGTAGTATGTTGTCGATATTTTTGTTACTCCAATGGATTGTAGCCTTGTCATTATGGAAGGTAGTCTGTTGTCGATATTTTTGTCACTCCAATTGATGGTAGCCTTGTCATTATGGAAGGTAGAATGTCGTCGATATTTTTGTTACTCCAATGGATGGTAGCCATGTAATTATGGAAGGTATTCTCTTGTTGATATTTTTGTTACTCTAATGGATGGTAGACTTAGCATTATGGAAGGTAGTCTGTTGTCGATATTTTTGTTACTCCAATGGATGGTAGCCTTGTCGTTATGGAACATAGTCTGTTGTCGATATCTTTGTTACTTCAATGGATAGTAGCCTAGTCATTACGGAAGGTAGTTTGTTGTCGAGATTTTTGTTACTCCAATGGATGGTAGGCTTTTCACTATCGAAGCTAGTCCGTTGTCATTATTTTTCTTACTCCAATGGATGGTAGCCTTGTCATTATGGAAGGTAGTCTGTTGTCGATATTTCACTTACTCCAATGAATGGTAGCCTTGTCATTATGGAACGTAGTTTGTTGTCAATATTTTTTTTATTCCAATGGATGGTAGCCTTATCATTATGGAAGGTTGTCTGTTGTCGATATTTTTGTTACTCCAATGGATAGTAGCCTTGTCATTATGGAAGGTAGTCTGTTGTCGAGATTTTTGTTACTCTAATGGATGGTGGCCTTGTCATTATGGAAGGTAGTCTGTTGTCTAGATTTTTGTCACTCCAATTGATGGTAGCCTTGTCATTATGGAAGGTAGAATGTCGTCGAGATTTTTGTTACTCCAATGGATTGTAGCCTTGTAATTATGGAAGTTATTCTCTTGTTGATATTTTTGTTACTCTAATGGATGGTAGACTTGGCATTATGGAAGGTAGTATGTTGTCTAGATTTTTGTTACTTTAATGGATGGTAGCCTTGTCATTATGGAAGGTAGTATGTTGTCGATATTTTTGTTACTCAAATGGATGGTAGCCTTGTCATTATCAAAGGTAGTCTGTTGTCGAGATTTTTTTTACTCTAATGGATGGTAGCCTTGTCATTATGGAAGGTAGTCTGTTGTCGAGATTTTTGTTACTCTAATGGATGGTAGCCTTGTCCTTATGGAACATTGTCTGTTGTCGATATCTTTGTTACTCCAATGGATAGTAGCCTAGTCATTACAGAAGGTAGTTTTGTTGAGATTTTTGTTACTCCAATGGATGGTAGGCTTTTCACTATCGAAGCTAGTCTGTTGTCAATCTTTTTCTTACTCCAATGGATGGTAGCCTTGTCATTATGGAAGGTAGTCTGTTGTCGATATTTCACTTACTCCAATGGATGGTAGCCTTGTCATTATGGAACGTAGTTTGTTGTCGATATTTTTGTTATTCCAAGGGATGGTAGCCTTATCATTATGGAAGGTAGTTTGTTGTCGAGATTTTTGTTATTCCAATGGATAGTAGCCTTGTCATTATGGAAGGTAGTCTGTTGAAGAGATTTTGTTACTCCACTGCATGGTAGCTTTATCATTATGGAAGATAGTCTATTGTCGATATTTTTGTTACTCCAATGGATGGTAGCCTTGTCATTATGGAAGGTAGTCTGTTTGCGAGATTTTTGTTACTCCAACGGATGGTAGCCTTGCATTATGGAAGGTAGTATGTTGTCGATATTTTTGTTACTCCAATGGATTGTAGCCTTGTCATTATGGAAGGTAGTCTGTTGTCGATATTTTTGTTACTCCAATGGATGGTAGCCTTGTCATTATGGAAGGTAGTCTGTTGTCGAGATTTTTTCTACTCTAATGGATGGTGGCCTTGTCATTATGGAAGGTAGTCTGTTGTCGAGATTTTTGTTACTCTAATGGATGGTGGCCTTGTCATTATGGAAGGTAGTTTGTTGTCTAGATTTTTGTCACTCCAATTGATGGTAGACTTGTCATCATGGAAGGTAGAATGTCGTCGAGATTTTTGTTACTCCAATGGATTGTAGCCTTGTAATTATGGAAGGTATTCTCTTGTTGATATTTTTGTTACTCTAATGGATGGTAGACTTGGCATTATGGAAGGTAGTCTGTTGTCTAGATTTTTGTTACTCTAATGGATGGTAGCCTTGTCATTATGGAAGGTAGTATGTTGAAGAGATTTTGTTACTCCAATGGATGGTAGCTTTGTCATTATGGAAGGTAGTCTGTTGAAGAGATTTTGTTACTCCAATGGATGGTAGCTTTGTCATTATGGAAGATAGTCTATTGTCGAGATTTTTGTTACTCCAATGGAAGGTAGCCTTGTCATTATGGAAGGTAGTCTGTTGGCGAGATTTTTGTTACTCCAATGGATGGTAGCCTTGTCATTATGGAAGGTAGTATGTTGTCGATATTTTTGTTACTCCAATGGATTGTAGCCTTGTCATTATGGGAGGTAGTCTGTTGTCGATATTTTTGTCACTCCAATTGATGGTAGCCTTGTCATTATGGAAGGTAGAATGTCGTCGATATTTTTGTTACTCCAATGGATGGTAGCCATGTAATTATGGAAGGTATTCTCTTGTTGATATTTTTGTTACTCTAATGGATGGTAGACTTAGCATTATGGAAGGTAGTCTGTTGTCTAGATTTTTGTTACTCTAATGGATGGTAGCCTTGTCATTATGGAAGGTAGTATGTTGAAGAGATTTTGTTACTCCAATGGATGGTAGCTTTGTCATTATGGAAGGTAGTCTGTTGAAGAGATTTTGTTACTCCAATGGATGGTAGCTTTGTCATTATGGAAGATAGTCTATTGTCGAGATTTTTGTTACTCCAATGGAAGGTAGCCTTGTCATTATAGAAGGTATTCTCTTGTTGATATTTTTGTTACTCTAATGGATGGTAGCCTTGTCATTATGGAAGGTAGTATGTTGAAGAGATTTTGTTACTTCAATGGATGGTAGCCTTGTAATTATGGAAGGTAGTATGTTGAAGAGATTTTGTTACTCCAATGGATGGTAGCTTTGTCATTATGGAAGGTAGAATGTCGTCGAGATTTTTGTTACTCCAATGGATGGTAGCCATGTAATTATGGAAGGTAGTCTGTTGTCTATATTTTTGTCACTCCAGTTGATTGTAGCCTCGTCATTATGGAAGGTAGAATGTCGTCGATATTTTTGTTACTCCAATGGATGGTAGCCTTGTAATTATGGAAGGTATTCTCTTGTTGATATTTTTGTTACTCTAATGGATGGTAGACTTAGCATTATGGAAGGTAGTCTGTTGTCTAGATTTGTGTTACTCTAATGGATGATAGCCTTGTCATTATGGAAGGTAGTATGTTTTCGATATTTTTGTTACCCAAATGGATGGTAGCCTTGTCATTATCAAAGGTAGTCTGTTGTCGAGATTTTTTTTACTCTAATGGATGGTAGCCTTGTCATTATGGAAGGTAGTCTGTTGTCGATATTTTTGTTACTCCAATGGATGGTAGCCTTGTCATTATGGAACATAGTCTGTTGTCGATATCTTTGTTACTCCAATGGATAGTAGCCTAGTCATTACGGAAGGTAGTTTGTTGTCGAGATTTTTGTTACTCCAATGGATGGTAGGCTTTTCACTATCGAAGCTAGTCTGTTGTCAATATTTATCTTACTCCAATGGATGGTAGCCTTGTCATTATGGAAGGTAGTCTGTTGTCAATATTTCACTTACTCCAATGAATGGTAGCCTTGTCATTATGGAATGTAGTTTGTTGTCGACATTTTTGTTATTCCAATGGATGGTAGCCTTATCATTAGGGAAGGTAGTCTGTTGTCGATATTTTTGTTACTCCAATGGATAGTAGCCTTGTCATTATGGAAGGTAGTCTGTTGTCGGGATTTCTTTACTCCAATGGATGGTAGCTTTGTCATTATAGAAGGTAGTCTATTGTCGAGATTTTTGTTACTCCAATGGAAGGTAGCCTTGTCATTATGGAAGGTAGTCTGTTGTCTAGATTTTTGTCACTCCAATTGATGGTTGCCTTGTCATTATGGAAGGTAGAATGTCGTCGAGATTTTTGTTACTCCAATGGATTGTAGCCTTGTAATTATGGAAGGTATTCTCTTGTTGATATTTTTGTTACTCTAAAGGATGGTAGACTTGGCATTATGGAAGGTAGTCTGTTGTCTAGATTTTTGTTACTCTAATGGATGGTAGCCTTATCATAATGGAAGGTAGTATGTTGTCGATATTTTTGTTACTCAAATGGATAGTAGCCTTGTCATTATCAAAGGTAGTCTGTTGTCGAGATTTTTTTTACTCTAATGGATGGTAGCCTTGTCATTATGGAAGGTAGTCTGTTGTCGAGATTTTTGTTACTCCAATGGATGGTAGCCTTGTCATTATGGAACATAGTCTGTTGTCGATATCTTTGTTACTCCAATAGATAGTAGCCTAGTCATGACGGAAGGTAGTTTGTTGTCGAGATTTTTGTTACTCCAATGGATGGTAGGCTTTTCACTATCGAAGCTAGTCTGTTGTCAGTATTTTTCTTACTCCAATGGATGGTAGCCTTGTCATTATGGAAGGTAGTCTGTTGTCGATATTTCACTTACTCCAATGGATGGTAGCCTTGTCATTATGGAACGTAGTTTGTTGTTGATATTTTTGTTATTCCAATGGATAGTAGCCTTATCATTATGGAAGGTAGTTTGTTGTCGAGATTTTTGTTACTCCAATGGATAGTAGCCTTGTCATTATGGAAGGTAGTCTGTTGTCGAGATTTCTTTACTCCAATGGATGGTAGCTTTGTCATTATAGAAGGTAGTCTATTGTCGAGATTTTTGTTACTCCAATGGAAGGTAGCCTTGTCATTATGGAAGGTAGTCTGTTGGCGAGATTTTTGTTACTCCAATGGACGGTAACATTGTGATTATGGAAGGTAGTCTCTTGTCGAGATTTTCATTACTCCAATGCATGGTAGCCTTATCATTATGTAAGGTAGTATGTTGTCGATATTTTTTTTACTCCAATGGATGGTAGCCTTGTCATTAAGGAAGGTAGTCTGTTGTCGATATTTTTGTTACTCCAATGGATTGTAGCCTTGTCATTATGGAAGGTAGTCTGTTGTCGAGATTTTTGTTACTCTAATGGATGGTAGCCTTGTCATTATGGAAGGTAGTCTGTTGTCTAGATTTTTGTCACTCCAATTGATGGTAGCCTTGTCATTATGGAAGGTAGAATGTCGTCGAGATTTTTGTTACTCCAATGGATGATAGCCTTGTAATTATGGAAGGTATTCTCTTGTTGATATTTTTGTTACTCTAATGGATGGTAGACTTGGCATTACGGAAGGTAGTCTGTTGTCTATATTTTTGTTACTCTAATGGATGGTAGCCTTGTCATTATTGAAGGTAGTCTGTTGTCGAGATTTTTTTTACTCCAATGGATGGTAGCCTTGTCATTATGGAAGGTAGTATGTTGTCGATATTTTTGTTACTCCAATGGATGGTAACCTTGTCATTATGGAAGGTAGTCTGTTGTCGATATCTTTGTTACTTCAATGGATAGTAGCCTTGTCATTACAGAAGGTAGTTTATTGTCGAGATTTTTGTTACTTCAATGGATGGAAGGCTTTTCACTATCGAAGCTAGTCTGCTGTCAATATTTTTATTACTCCAATGGATGGTAGCCTTGTCATTATGGAACATAGTTTGTTGTCGATATTTTTTTATTTTAATGGATGGTATACTTATCATTATAAAAGGTAGTTTGTTGTCGAGAGTTTTGTTACTCCAATGGATAGTAGCCTTGTCATTATGGAAGGTAGTCTGTTGTCGATATTTTGTTACTCTAATGGATGGTAGCCTTGTCATTATGGAAGGTAGTCTGTTGTCGATATTTTTGTTACTCCAATGGATGGTAGCCTTGTCATTATGGAAGGTAGTCTGTTGTTGATATCTTTGTTACTCTAATGGATGGTAGCCTAGTAATTATGGAAGGAAGCCTATTCTCGAAATTTTTGTCACTCCAATGGATGGTAGACTTGTCATTATGGAAGGTAGTCTGTTGGCGAGATTTTTGTTACTCCAATGGATGGTAGCCTTGTAATTATGGAAGGTAGTCTCTTGTTGTTATTTTCGATACTCCAATGGATTGTATCCTTGTCATTATGGAAGGTAGTTTGTTGTCGAGATTTTTGTCACTCCAATTGATGGTAGCCTTGTCATTATGGAAGGTAGAATGTTGTCGATATTTTTGTTACTCCAATGGATGGTAGCCTTGTAATTATGGAAGGTATTCTCTTGTTGATATTTTTGTTAGTCTAATGGATGGTAGACTTATCATTATGGAAGGTTGTATGTTTTATAGATTTTTGTTTCTGTAATGGATGGTAGCCTTGTCATTATGGAAGGTAGTCTGTTGTCGAGATTTTTGTTACTCCGATGGATGGTAACCTTGTTATTATGGAAGGTAGTTTGTTGTCGAGATTTTTGTTACTCCAATGGATGGTAGGCTTTTCATTATGGAAGGTAGTCTATTGTCGATATTTTTGTTACTCCAATGGATGGTAGCCTTGTCATTATGGAAGGTAGTCTGTTGTCGATATTTTTGTTATTCCAATGGATTGTAGCCTTGTCATTATGGAACATAGTTTGTTGTCGATATTTTTGTTATTCCAATGGATGGTAGCCTTATCATTATGGAAGGTAGTTTGTTGTCGAGATTTTTGTTATTCCAATGGATAATAGCCTTGTCATTATGGAAGGTAGTCTGTTGAAGAGATTTAGTTACTCCAATGGATGGTAGCTTTATCATTATGGAAGATAGTTTATTGTCGAGATTTTTGTTACTCCAATGGATGGTAGCCTTGTCATTATGGAAGGTAGTCTGTTGGCGAGATTTTTGTTACTACAATTGATGGTAGCCTTGTCATTATAGAAGGTAGTATGTTGTCGATATTTTTGTTACTCCAATGGATCGTAGCCTTGTCATTATGGAAGGTAGTCTGTTGTCGATATTTTTGTTACTCGAATGGATGGTAGCCTTGTAATTATGGAAGGTATTCTCTTGTTGATATTTTTGTTACTCTAATGGATGGTAGACTTGGCATTACGGAAGGTAGTCTGTTGTCTATATTTTTGTTACTCTAATGGATGGTAGCCTTGTCATTATTGAAGGTAGTCTGCTGTCAATATTTTTTTTACTCCAATGGATGGTAGCCTTGTCATTATGGAAGGTAGTATGTTGTCGATATTTTTGTTACTCCTATGGATTGTAGCCTTGTCATTATGGAAGGTAGTCTGTTGTCAATATCTTTGTTACTCCAATGGATAGTAGCCTTGTCATTACGGATGGTAGTTTGTTCTCAAGATTTTCGTTACTTCAATGGATGGTAAGCTTTTCACTATCGAAGCTAGTCTGCTGTCAATATTTTTTTTACTCCAATGGATGGTAGCCTTGTCATTATGGAAGGTAGTATGTTGTCCATATTTTTGTTACTCCTATGGATTGTAGCCTTGTCATTATGGAAGGTAGTCTGTTGTCGATATTTTTGTTACTCCAATGGATATTAGCCTTGTCATTATGGAAGGTAGTCTGTTGTCGAGATTTTTGTTACTCTAATGGATGGTGGCCTTGTCATTATGGAAGGTAGTCTGTTGTCTAGATTTTTGTCACTCTAATTGATGGTAGCCTTTTCATTATGGAAGGTAGAATGTCATCGAGATTTTTGTTACTCCAATGGATGGTAGCCTTGTAATTATGGAAGGTATTCTCTTGTTGATATTTTTGTTACTCTAATGGATGGTAGACTTGGCATTATGGAAGGTAGTCTGTTGTCTAGATTTTTGTTACTCTAATGGATGGTATCCTTATCATAATGGAAGGTAGTATGTTGTCGATATTTTTGTTACTCAAATGGATGGTAGCCTTGTCATTATCAAAGGTAGTCTGTTGTCGAGATTTTTTTTACTCTAATGGATGGTAGCCTTTTCATTATGGAAGGTAGTCTGTTGTCGAGATTTTTGTTACTCCAATGGATGGTAGCCTTGTCATTATGGAACATAGTCTGTTGTCGATATCTTTGTTACTCCAATGGATAGTAGCCTAGTCATTATAGAAGGTAGTTTGTTGTTGAGATTTTTGTTACTCCAATGGATGGTAGGCTTTTCACTATCGAAGCTAGTCTGTTGTCAATATTTTTCTTATTCCAATAGATGGTAGCCTTGTCATTATGGAAGGTAGTCTCTTGTCGATATTTCACTTACTCCAATGGATGGTAGCCTTGTCATTATGGAACGTAGTTTATTGTCGATATTTTTGTTATTCCAATGGATGGTAGCCTTATCATTATGGAAGGTAGTTTGTTGTCGAGATTTTTGTTACTCCAATGGATAGTAGCCTTGTCATTATGGAAGGTAGTCTGTTGTCGATATTTTGTTACTCCAATGGATGGTAGCTTTGTCATTATAGAAGGTAGTCTATTGTCGAGATTTTTGTTACTCCAATGGAAGGTAGCCTTGTCATTATGGAAGGTAGTCTGTTGGCGAGATTTTTGTTACTCCAATGGATGGTAGCATTGTGATTATGGAAGGTAGTCTCTTGTTGATATTTTCATTACTCCAATGCATGGTAGCCTTGTCATTATGGAAGGTAGTATGTTGTCGATATTTTTTTTACTCCAATGGACGGTAGCCTTGTCATAATGGAAGGTAGTCTGTTGTCGATATTTTTGTTACTCCAATGGATTGTAGCCTTGTCATTATGGAAGGTAGTCTGTTGTCGAGATTTTTGTTACTCTAATGGATGGTAGCCTTGTCATTATGGAAGGTAGTCTGTTGTCTAGATGTTTGTCACTCCAATTGATGGTAGCCTTGTCATTATGGAAGGTAGAATGTCGTCGAGATTTTTGTTACTCCAATGGATGGTAGCCTTGTAATTATGGAAGGTATTCTCTTGTTGATATTTTTGTTACTCTAATGGATGGTAGACTTGGCATTACGGAAGGTAGTCTGTTGTCTATATTTTTGTTACTCTAATGGATGGTAGCCTTGTCATTATTGAAGGTAGTCTGTTGTCGAGATTTTTTTTACTCCAATGGATGGTAGCCTTGTCATTATGGAAGGTAGTATGTTGTCGATATTTTTGTTACTCCAAATGATTGTAGCCTTGTCATTATGGAAGGTAGTCTGTTGTCGATATCTTTGTTACTCCAATGGATAGTAGCCTTGTCATTACGGAGGGTAGTTTGTTGTCGAGATTTTTGTTACTTCAATGGATGGTAGGCTTTTCACTATCGAAGCTAGTCTGCTGTCAATATTTTTTTTACTCCAATGGATGGTAGCCTTGTCATTATGGAAGGTAGTATGTTGTCGATATTTTTGTTACTCCAATGGATTGTAGCCTTGTCATTACGGAAGGTAGTCTGTTGTCAATATTTTTGTTACTCCAATGGATTGTAGCCTTGTCATTATGGAAGGTAGTCTGTTGTCGAGATTTTTGTTACTCTAATGGATGGTGGCCTTGTCATTATAGAAGGTAGTCTGTTGTCTAAATTTTTGTAACTCCAATTGATGGTAGCCTTGTCATTATAGAAGGTAGAATGTCGTCGAGATTTTTGTTACTCCAATGGATGGTAGCCTTGTAATTATGGACAGTATTCTCTTGTTGATATTTTTGTTACTCTAATGGATGGTAGACTTGGCATTACGGAAGGTAGTCTGTTGTCTATATTTTTGTTACTCTAATGGATGGTAGCCTTGTCATTATTGAAGGTAGTTTGTTGTCGAGATTTTTTTTACTCCAATGGACGGTAGCCTTGTCATTATGGAAGGTGGTATGTTGTCGATATTTTTGTTACTCCAATGGATGGTAGCCTTGTCATTATGGAAAGTAGTCTGTTGTCGATATCTTTGTTACTCCAATGGATAGTAGCCTTGTCATTACGGAGGGAAGTTTGTTGTCGAGATTTTTGTTACTTCAATGGATGGTCGGCTTTTCACTATCGAAGCTAGTCTGCTGTCAATATTTTTTTTACTCCAATGGATGGTAGCCTTGTCATTATGGAAGGTAGTATGTTGTCGATATTTTTGTTACTCCAATGGATTGTAGCCTTGTCATTACGGAAGGTAGTCTGTTGTCAATATTTTTGTTACTCCAATGGATTGTGGCCTTGTCATTATGGAAGGTAGTCTGTTGTCTAGATTTTTGTCACTCCAATTGATGGTAGCCTTGTCATTATGGAATGTAGAATGTCGTCGAGATTTTTGTTACTCCAATGGATGGTAGCCTTGTAATTATGGACAGTATTCTCTTGTTGATATTTTTGTTACTCTAATGGATGGTAGACTTGGCATTACGGAAGGTAGTCTGTTTTCTATATTTTTGTTACTCTAATGGATGGTAGCCTTGTCATTATTGAAGGTAGTTTGTTGTCGTGATTTTTTTTACTCCAATGGACGGTAGCCTTGTCATTATGGAAGGTAGTATGTTGTCGATATTTTTGTTACTCCAATGGATGGTAGCCTTGTCATTATGGAAAGTAGTCTGTTGTCGATATCTTTGTTACTCCAATGGATAGTAGCCTTGTCATTACGGAGGGTAGTTTGTTGTCGAGATTTTTGTTACTTCAATGGATGGTAGGCTTTTCACTATCGAAGCTAGTCTGCTGTCAATATTTTTTTTACTCCAATGGATGGTAGCCTTGTCATTATGGAAGGTAGTATGTTGTCGATATTTTTGTTACTCCAATGGATTGTAGCCTTCTCATTATGGAAGGTAGTCTGTTGTCAATATTTTTGTTACTCCAATGGATTGTAGCCTTGTCATTATGGAAGGTAGTCTGTTGTCGAGATTTTTGTTACTCTAATGGATGGTGGCCTTGTCATTATAGAAGGTAGTCTGTTGTCTAAATTTTTGTAACTCCAATTGATGGTAGCCTTGTCATTATAGAAGGTAGAATGTCGTCGAGATTTTTGTTACTCCAATGGATGGTAGCCTTGTAATTATGGACAGTATTCTCTTGTTGATATTTTTGTTACTCTAATGGATGGTAGACTTGGCATTACGGAAGGTAGTCTGTTGTCTATATTTTTGTTACTCTAATGGATGGTAGCCTTGTCATTATTGAAGGTAGTCTGTTGTCGAGATTTTTTTTACTCCAATGGATGGTAGCCTTGTCATTATGGAAGGTAGTATGTTGTCGATATTTTTGTTACTCCAATGGATGGTAGCCTTGTCATTATGGAAGGTAGTCTGTTGTCGATATCTTTGTTACTCCAATGGATAGTAGCCTTGTCATTACGGAGGGTAGTTTGTTGTCAAGATTTTTGTTACTTAATGGATGGTAGGCTTTTCACTATCGAAGCTAGTCTGCTGTCAATATTTTTTTTACTTCAATGGATGGTAGCCTTGTCATTATGGAAGGTAGTATGTTGTCAATATTTTTGTTACTCCAATAGATTGTAGCCTTGTCATTATGGAAGGTAGTCTGTTGTCGAGATTTTTGTTACTCTAATGGATGGTGGCCTTGTCATTATGGAAGGTAGTCTGTTGTCTAGATTTTTGTCACTCCAATTAATGGTAGCCTTGTCATTATGGAAGGTAGAATGTCGTCGAGATTTTTGTTACTCCAATGGATGGTAGCCTTGTAATTATGGAAGGTATTCTCTTGTTGATATTTTTGTTACTCTAATGGATGGTAGACTTGGCATTACAGAAGGTAGTCTGTTGTCTATATTTTTGTTACTCTAATGGATGGTAGCCTTGTCATTATGGAAGGTAGTCTGTTGTCGAGATTTTTGTTACTCCGATGGATAGTAGCCTTGTTATTATGGAAGGTAGTTTGTTGTCGAGATTTTTGTTACTCCAATGGATGGTAGGCTTTTCATTATGGAAGGTAGTCTATTATCGATGTTTTTGTTACTCCAATGGATGGTAGCCTTGTAATTATGGAAGGTAGTCTGTTGTCGATATTTTTGTTATTCCAATGGATGGTAGCCTTGTCATTATGGAACATAGTTTGTTGTCGATATATTTGTTATTCCAATGGATGGTAGCCTTATCATTATGGAAGGTAGTTTGTTGTCGAGATTTTTGTTATTCCAA
The DNA here is from genome assembly GCA_948472305.1 of Vicia faba. Taxonomy (NCBI): domain Eukaryota; kingdom Viridiplantae; phylum Streptophyta; class Magnoliopsida; order Fabales; family Fabaceae; genus Vicia; species Vicia faba. The sequence goes on from OX451739.1 coordinate 563,716,683, forward strand.
TGGATAATAGCCTTGTCATTATGGAAGGTAGTCTGTTGGAGAGATTTTGTTACTCCAATGGATGGTAGCTTTATCATTATGGAAGATAGGTTATTGTCGAGATTTTCGTTACTCCAATGGATGGTAGCCTTGTCATTATGGAAGGTAGTCTATTGGCGAGATTTTTGTTACTCCAATGGATGGTAGCCTTGTCATTATGGAAGGTAGTATGTTGTCGATATTTTTGTTACTCCAATGGATTGTAGCCTTGTCATTATGGAAGGTGGTCTGTTATCGATATTTTCGTTACTCTAATGGATTGTAGCCTTGTCATTATGGAAGGTAGTCTGTTGTCGAGATTTTTGTTACTCTAATGGATGGTGGCCTTGTCATTATGGAAGGTAGTCTGTTATCTAGATTTTTGTCACTCCAATTGATGGTAGCCTTGTCATTATGGAAGGTAGAATGTCGTCGAGATTTTTGTTACTCCAATGGATGGTAGCCTTGTAATTATGGAAGGTATTCTCTTGTTGATATTTTTGTTACTCTAATGGATGGTAGACTTGGCATTACGTAAGGTAGTCTGTTGTCTATATTTTTGTTACTCTAATGGATGGTAGCCTTGTCATTATTGAAGGTAGTATGTTGTCGAGATTTTTTTTACTCCAATGGATGGTAGCCTTGTCATTATGGAAGGTAGTATGTTGTCGATATTTTTGTTACTCCAATGGATTATAGCCTTGTCATTATGGAAGGTAGTCTGTTGTCGATATCTTTGTTACTCCAATGGATAGTAGCCTTGTCATTACGGAGGGTAGTTTGTTGTCGAGATTTTTGTTACTTCAATGGATGGTAGGCTTTTCACTATCGAAGCTAGTCTGCTGTCAATATTTTTTTTACTCCAATGGATGGTAGCCTTGTCCTTATGGAAGGTAGTATGTTGTCGATATTTTTGTTACTCCAATGGATAATAGCCTTGTCATTATGGAAGGTAGTCTGTTGGAGAGATTTTGTTACTCCAATGGATGGTAGCTTTATCATTATGGAAGATAGGTTATTGTCGAGATTTTTGTTACTCCAATGGATGGTAGCCTTGTCATTATGGAAGGTAGTCTGTTGGCGAGATTTTTGTTACTCCAATGGATGGTAGCCTTGTCATTATGGAAGGTAGTATGTTGTCGATATTTTTGTTACTCCAATGGATTGTAGCCTTGTCATTATGGAAGGTAGTCTGTTATCGATATTTTTGTTACTCCAATTGATTGTAGCCTTGTCATTATGGAAGGTAGTCCGTTGTCGAGATTTTTGTTACTCTAATGGATGGTGGCCTTGTCATTATGGAAGGTAGTCTGTTGTCTAGATTTTTGTCACTCCAATTGATGGTAGCCTTGTCATTATGGAAGGTAGAATGTCGTCGAGATTTTTGTTACTCCAATGGATGGTAGGCTTGTAATTATGGAAGGTATTCTCTTGTTGATATTTTTGTTACTCTAATGGATGGTAGACTTGGCATTACGGAAGGTAGTCTGTTGTCTATATTTTTGTTACTGTAATGGATGGTAGCCTTGTCATTATTGAAGGTAGTATGTTGTCGAGATTTTTTTTACTCCAATGGATGGTAGCCTTGTCATTATGGAAGGTAGTATGTTGTCGATATTTTTGTTACTCCAATGGATTGTAGCCTTGTCATTATGGAAGGTAGTCTGTTGTCGATATCTTTGTTACTCCAATGGATAGTAGCCTTGTCATTACGGAGGGTAGTTTGTTGTCGAGATTTTTGTTACTTCAATGGATGGTAGGCTTTTCACTATCGAAGCTAGTCTGCTGTCAATATTTTTTTTACTCCAATGGATGGTAGCCTTGTCATTATGGAAGGTAGTATGTTGTCGATATTTTTGTTACTCCAATGGATTGTAGCCTTGTCATTATGGAAGGTAGTCTGTTGTCAATATTTTTGTTACTCCAATGGATTGTAGCCTTGTCATTATGGAAGGTAGTTTGTTGTCGAGATTTTTGTTACTCTAATGGATGGTGGCCTTGTCATTATGGAAGGTAGTCTTTGTCTAGATTTTTGTCACTCCAATTGATGGTAGCCTTGTCATTATGGAAGGTAGAATGTCGTCGAGATTTTTGTTACTCGAATGGATGGTAGCCTTGTAATTATGGACAATATTCTCTTGTTGATATTTTTGTTACTCTAATGGATGGTAGACTTGGCATTACGGAAGGTAGTCTGTTGTGTATATTTTTGTTACTCTAATGGATGGTAGCCTTGTCATTATTGAAGGTAGTCTGTTGTCGAGATTTTTTTTACTCCAATGGATGGTAGCCTTGTCATTATGGAAGGTAGTATGTTGTCGATATTTTTGTTACTCCAATAGATGGTAGCCTTGTCATTATGGAAGGTAGTCTGTTGTCGATATCTTTGTTACTCCAATGGATAGTAGCCTTGTCATTACGGAGGGTAGTTTGTCATCAAGATTTTTGTTACTTCAATGGATGGTAGGCTTTTCACTATCGAATCTAGTCTGCTGTCAATATTTTTTTTACTCCAATGCATGGTAGCCTTGTCATTATGGAAGGTAGTATGTTGTCGATATTTTTGTTACTCCAATGGATTGTAGCCTTGTCATTATGGAAGGTATTCTGTTGTCGATATTTTTGTTACTCCAATGGATTGTAGCCTTGTCATTATGGAAGGTAGTCTGTTGTCGAGATTTTTGTTACTCTAATGGATGGTGGCCTTGTCATTATTGAAGGTAGTCTATTGTCTAGATTTTTGTCACTCCAATTGATGGTAGCCTTGTCATTATGGAAGGTAGAATGTCGTCGAGATTTTTGTTACTCCAATGGATGGTAGCCTTGTAATTATGGAAGGTATTCTCTTGTTGATATTTTTGTTACTCTAATGGATGGTAGACTTGGCATTACGGAAGGTAGTCTGTTGTCTATATTTTTGTTACTCTAATGGATGGTAGCCTTGTCATTATTGAAGGTAGTCTGTTGTCGAGATTTTTTTTACTCCAATGGATGGTAGCCTTGTCATTATGGAAGGTAATATGTTGTCGATATTTTTGTTACTCCAATGGATGGTAGCCTTGTCATTATGGAAGGTAGTCTGTTGTCGATATCTTCGTTACTCCAATGGATAGTAGCCTTGTCATTACGGAAGGTAGTTTGTTGTCGAGATTTTTGTTACTTCAATGGATGGTAGGATTTTCACTATCGAAGCTAGTCTACTGTCAATATTTTTATTACTCCAATGGATGGTAGCCTTGTCATTATGGAAGGTAGTCTGTTGTCGATATTTTTCTTACTCCAATGGATGGTAGCCTTGTCATTATGGAACATAGTTTGTTGTCGATATTTTTGTTATTCTAATGGATGGTAGACTTATCATTATAAAAGGTAGTTTGTTGTCGAGAGTTTTGTTACTCCAATGGATAGTAGCCTTGTCATTATGGAAGGTAGTCTGTTGTCGATATTTTGTTACTCTAATGGATGGTAGCCTTGTCATTATGGAAGGTAGTCTGTTGTCGATATTTTTGTTACTCCAATGGATTGTAGCCTTGTCATTATGGAAGGTAGTTTGTTGTCGAGATTTTTGTTACTCTAATGGATGGTGGCCTTGTCATTATGGAAGGTAGTCTGTTGTCTAGATTTTTGTCACTCCAATTGATGGTAGCCTTGTCATTATGGAAGGTAGAATGTCGTCGAGATTTTTGTTACTCCAATGGATGGTAGCCTTGTAATTATGGACAGTATTCTCTTGTTGATATTTTTGTTACTCTAATGGATGGTAGACTTGGCATTACGGAAGGTAGTCTGTTGTCTATATTTTTGTTACTCTAATGGATGGTAGCCTTGTCATTATTGAAGGTAGTCTGTTTTCGAGATTTTTTTTACTCCAATGGATGGTAGCCTTGTCATTATGGAAGGTAGTATGTTGTCGATATTTTTGTTACTCCAATGGATGGTAGCCTTGTCATTATGGAAGGTAGTCTGTTGTCGATATCTTTGTTACTCCAATGGATAGTAGCCTTGTCATTACGGAGGGTAGTTTGTCGTCAAGATTTTTGTTACTTCAATGGATGGTAGGCTTTTCACTATCGAATCTAGTCTGCTGTCAATATTTTTTTTACTCCAATGGATGGTAGCCTTGTCATTATGGAAGGTAGTATGTTGTCGATATTTTTGTTACTCCAATGGATTGTAGCCTTGTCATTATGGAAGGTAGTCTGTTGTCGATATTTTTGTTACTCCAATGGATTGTAGCCTTGTCATTATGGAAGGTAGTCTGTTGTCGAGATTTTTGTTACTCTAATGGATGGTGGCCTTGTCATTATTGAAGGTAGTCTGTTGTCTAGATTTTTGTCACTCCAATTGATGGTAGCCTTGTCATTATGGAAGGTAGAATGTCGTCGAGATTTTTGTTACTCCAATGGATGGTAGCCTTGTAATTATGGAAGGTATTCTCTTGTTGATATTTTTGTTACTCTAATGGATGGTAGACTTGGCATTACGGAAGGTAGTCTGTTGTCTATATTTTTGTTACTCTAATGGATGGTAGCCTTGTCATTATTGAAGGTAGTCTGTTGTCGAGATTTTTTTTACTCCAATGGATGGTAGCCTTGTCATTATGGAAGGTAATATGTTGTCGATATTTTTGTTACTCCAATGGATGGTAGCCTTGTCATTATGGAATGTAGTCTGTTGTCGATATCTTTGTTACTCCAATGGATAGTAGCCTTGTCATTACGGAAGGTAGTTTGTTGTCGAGATTTTTGTTACTTCAATGGATGGTAGGATTTTCACTATCGAAGCTAGTCTACTGTCAATATTTTTATTACTCCAATGGATGGTAGCCTTGTCATTATGGAAGGTAGTCTGTTGTCGATATTTTTCTTACTCCAATGGATGGTAGCCTTGTCATTATGGAACATAGTTTGTTGTCGATATTTTTGTAATTCTAATGGATGGTAGACTTATCATTATAAAAGGTAGTTTGTTGTCGAGAGTTTTGTTACTCCAATGGATAGTAGCCTTGTCATTATGGAAGGTAGTCTGTTGTCGATATTTTGTTACTCTAATGGATGGTAGCCTTGTCATTATGGAAGGTAGTCTGTTGTCGATATTTTTGTTACTTCAATGGATGGTAGCCTTGTCATTATGGAAGGAAGTTTGTTGTCGAGATTTTTGTCACTCCAATGGATGGTAGACTTGTCATTATGGAAGGTAGTTTGTTGGCGAGATTTTTGTTACTAAAATGGATGGTAGCCTTGTCATTATGGAAGGTAGTCTCTTGTTGTTATTTTCGTTACTCCAATGGATTGTAGCCTTGTCATTATGGAAGGTAGTCTATTGTCGAGATTTTTGTCACTCCAATTGATGGTAGCATTGTCATTATGGAAGGTAGAATGTTGTCGATATTTTTGTTACTTCAATAGATGGTAGCCTTGTGATTATGGAAGGTATTCTCTTGTTAATATTTTTGTTACTCTAATGGATGGTAGACTTATCATTATGAAAGGTAGTATGTTGTCTATATTTTTGTTACTCTAATGGATGGTAGCCTTGTCATTATGGAAGGTAGTCTGTTGTCGAGATTTTTGTTACTCCGATGGATGGTAGCATTGTTATTATGGAAGGTAGTCTGTTGTCGAAATCTTTGTTACTCCAATGGATAGTAGCCTTGTTATTATGGAAGGTAGTTTGTTGTCGAGATTTTTGTTACTCCAATGAATGGTAGGCTTTTCATTATGGAAGGTAGTCTATTATCGATATGTTTGTTACTCCAATGGATGGTAGCCTTGTCATTATGGAAGGTAGTATGTTGTCGATATTTTTGTTATTCCAATGGATGGTAGCCTTGTCATTATGGAACATAGTTTGTTGTCGATATTTCTGTTATTCCAATGGATGGTAGCCTTGTAATTATGGAACGTAGTCTTTTGGCGAGATTTTTGTTACTCCAATGGATGGTAGCCTTGTCATTATGGAAAGTAGTATGTTGTTGATATTTTTGTTACTCTAATGGATTGTAGCCTTGTCATTATGGAAGGTAGTCTGTTGTCGAGATTTTTGTTTCTCTAATGGATGGTGGCCTTGTCATTATGGAAGGTAGTTAGTTGTCTAGATTTTTGTCACTCCAATTGATGGTAGCCTTGTCATTATGGAAGGTAGAATTTCGTCGAGATTTTTGTTACTCCAATGGATGGTAGCCTTGTAATTATGGAAGGTATTCTCTTGTTGATATTTCTGTTACTCTAATGGATGGTAGACTTGGCATTATGGAAGGTAGTCTGTTGTCTAGATTTTTGTTACTCTAATGGATGGTAGCCTTGTCATTATGGATAGTAGTATGTTGCCGATACTTTTGTTACTCAAATGGATGGTAGCCTTGTCATTATCAAAGGTAGTCTATTGTCGAGATTTTTTTTACTCTAATGGATGGTAGCCTTGTCATTATGGAAGGTAGTCTGTTGTCGAGATTTTTGTTACTCCAATGGATGGTAGCCTTGTCATTATGGAACATAGTTTGTTGTCGATATCTTTGTTACTCCAATGGATAGTAGCCCAGTCATTACGGAAGGTAGTTTCTTGTCGAGATTTTTGTTACTCCAATGGATGGTAGGCTTTTCACTATCGAAGCTAGTCTGTTGTCAATATTTTTCTTACTCTAATGGATGGTAGCCTTGTCATTATGGAAGGTAGTCTGTTGTCGATATTTTTGTTACTCCAATGGATGGTAGCCTTGTCATTATGGAAGGTAGTCTGTTGTCGAGACTTTTGTTACTCTAATGGATGGTAGCCTTGTCATTATGGAAGGTAGTCTGTTGTCTAGATTTTTGTCACTCCAATTGATGGTAGCCATGTCATTATGGAAGGTAGAATGTCGTCGAGATTTTTGTTACTCCAATGGATGGTAGCCTTGTAATTATGGAAGGTATTCTCTTATTGATATTTTTGTTACTCTAATGGATGGTAGCCTAGTCATTACGGAAGGTAGTTTGTTGTCTATATTTTTGTTACTCTAATGGATGGTAGCCTTGTCATTATTGAAGGTAGTCTGTTGTCGAGAATTTTTTTACTCCAATGGATGGTAGCCTTGTCATTATGGAACATAGTTTGTTATCGATATTTTTGTTATTCTAATGGATGGTAGCCTTATCATTATAAAAGGTAGTTTGTTGTTGAGAGGTTTGTTACTCCAATGGATAGTAGCCTTGTCATTAGGAAGGTAGTCTGTTGTCGATATTTTGTTACTCTAATGGATGGTAGCCTTGTCATTATGGAAGGTAGTTTGTTGTCGATATTTTTGTTACTCCAATGGATGGTAGCATTGTCATTATTGAAGGTAGTATGTTGTCGAGATTTTTTTTACTCCAATGGATGGTAGCCTTGTCATTATGGAAGGTAGTATGTTGTCGATATTTTTGTTACTCCAATGGATTGTAGCCTTGTCATTATGGAAGGTAGTCTGTTGTCGATATCTTTGTTACTCCAATGGATAGTAGCCTTGTCATTACGGAGGGTAGTTTGTTGTCGAGATTTTTGTTACTTCAATGGATGGTAGGCTTTTCACTATCGAAGCTAGTCTGCTGTCAATATTTTTTTTACTCCAATGGATGGTAGCCTTGTCATTATGGAAGGGAGTATGTTGTCGATATTTTTGTTACTCCAATGGATTGTAGCCTTGTCATTATGGAAGGTAGTCTGTTGTCAATATTTTTGTTACTCCAATGGATTGTAGCCTTGTCATTATGGAAGGTAGTTTGTTGTCGAGATTTTTGTTACTCTAATGGATGGTGGCCTTGTCATTATGGAAGGTAGTCTGTTGTCTAGATTTTTGTCACTCCAATTGATGGTAGCCTTGTCATTATGGAAGGTAGAATGTCGTCGAGATTTTTGTTACTCCAATGGATGGTAGCCTTGTAATTATGGACAATATTCTCTTGTTGATATTTTTGTTACTCTAATGGATGGTAGACTTGGCATTACGGAAGGTAGTCTGTTGTCTATATTTTTGTTACTCTAATGGATGGTAGCCTTGTCATTATTGAAGGTAGTCTGTTGTCGAGATTTTTTTTACTCAAATGGATGGTAGCCTTGTCATTATGGAAGGTAGTATGTTGTCGATATTTTTGTTACTCCAATGGATGGTAGCCTTGTCATTATGGAAGGTAGTCTGTTGTCGATATCTTTGTTACTCCAATGGATAGTAGCCTTGTCATTACGGAGGGTAGTTTGTCATCAAGATTTTTGTTACTTCAATGGATGGTAGGCTTTTCACTATCGAATCTAGTCTGCTGTCAATATTTTTTTTACTCCAATGGATGGTAGCCTTGTCATTATGGAAGGTAGTATGTTGTTCATATTTTTGTTACTCCTATGGATGATAGCCTTGTCATTATGGTAGGTAGTCTATTATCGAGATTTTTGTTACTCCAATGGATTGTAGCCTTGTCATTATGGAAGGTAGTCTGTTGTCGATATTTTTGTTACTCCAATGGATTGTAGCCTTGTCATTATGGAAGGTAGTCTGTTGTCGAGATTTTTGTTACTCTAATGGATGGTGGCCTTGTCATTATTGAAGGTAGTCTATTGTCTAGATTTTTGTCACTCCAATTGATGGTAGCCTTGTCATTATGGAAGGTAGAATGTCGTCGAGATTTTTGTTACTCCAATGGATGGTAGCCTTGTAATTATGGAAGGTATTCTCTTGTTGATATTTTTGTTACTCTAATGGATGGTAGACTTGGCATTACGGAAGGTAGTCTGTTGTCTATATTTTTGTTACTCTAATGGATGGTAGCCTTGTCATTATTGAAGGTAGTCTGTTGTCGAGATTTTTTTTACTCCAATGGATGGTAGCCTTGTCATTATGGAAGGTAATATGTTGTCGATATTTTTGTTACTCCAATGGATGGTAGCCTTGTCATTATGGAAGGTAGTCTGTTGTCGATATCTTTGTTACTCCAATGGATAGTAGCCTTGTCATTACGGAAGGTAGTTTGTTGTCGAGATTTTTGTTACTTCAATGGATGGTAGGATTTTCACTATCGAAGCTAGTCTACTGTCAATATTTTTATTACTCCAATGGATGGTAGCCTTGTCATTATGGAAGGTAGTCTGTTGTCGATATTTTTCTTACTCCAATGGATGGTAGCCTTGTCATTATGGAACATAGTTTGTTGTCGATATTTTTGTTATTCTAATGGATGGTAGACTTATCATTATAAAAGGTAGTTTGTTGTCGAGAGTTTTGTTACTCCAATGGATAGTAGCCTTGTCATTATGAAAGGTAGTCTGTTGTCGATATTTTGTTACTCTAATGGATGGTAGCCTTGTCATTATGGAAGGTAGTCTGTTGTCGATATTTTTGTTACTCCAATGGATTGTAGCCTTGTCATTATGGAAGGTAGTTTGTTGTCGAGATTTTTGTTACTCTAATGGATGGTGGCCTTGTCATTATGGAAGGTAGTCTGTTGTCTAGATTTTTGTCACTCCAATTAATGGTAGCCTTGTCATTATGGAAGGTAGAATGTCGTCGAGATTTTTGTTACTCCAATGGATGGTAGCCTTGTAATTATGGACAGTATTCTCTTGTTGATATTTTTGTTACTCTAATGGATGGTAGACTTGGCATTACGGAAGGTAGTCTGTTGTCTATATTTTTGTTACTCTAATGGATGGTAGCCTTGTCATTATTGAAGGTAGTCTGTTGTCGAGATTTTTTTTACTCCAATGGATGGTAGCCTTGTCATTATGGAAGGTAGTATGTTGTCGATATTTTTGTTACTCCAATGGATGGTAGCCTTGTCATTATGGAAGGTAGTCTGTTGTCGATATCTTTGTTACTCCAATGGATAGTAGCCTTGTCATTACGGAGGGTAGTTTGTCGTCAAGATTTTTGTTACTTCAATGGATGGTAGGCTTTTCACTATCGAATCTAGTCTGCTGTCAATATTTTTTTTACTCCAATGGATGGTAGCCTTGTCATTATGGAAGGTAGTATGTTGTCGATATTTTTGTTACTCCAATGGATTGTAGCCTTGTCATTATGGAAGGTAGTCTGTTGTCGATATTTTTGTTACTCCAATGGATTGTAGCCTTGTCATTATGGAAGGTAGTCTGTTGTCGAGATTTTTGTTACTCTAATGGATGGTGGCCTTGTCATTATTGAAGGTAGTCTGTTGTCTAGATTTTTGTCACTCCAATTGATGGTAGCCTTGTCATTATGGAAGGTAGAATGTCGTCGAGATTTTTGTTACTCCAATGGATGGTAGCCTTGTAATTATGGAAGGTATTCTCTTGTTGATATTTTTGTTACTCTAATGGATGGTAGACTTGGCATTACGGAAGGTAGTCTGTTGTCTATATTTTTGTTACTCTAATGGATGGTAGCCTTGTCATTATTGAAGGTAGTCTGTTGTCGAGATTTTTTTTACTCCAATGGATGGTAGCCTTGTCATTATGGAAGGTAATATGTTGTCGATATTTTTGTTACTCCAATGGATGGTAGCCTTGTCATTATGGAAGGTAGTCTGTTGTCGATATTTTGTTACTCTAATGGATGGTAGCCTTGTCATTATGGAAGGTAGTCTGTTGTCGATATTTTTGTTACTTCAATGGATGGTAGCCTTGTCATTATAGAAGGAAGTTTGTTGTCGAGATTTTTGTCACTCCAATGGATGGTAGACTTGTCATTATGGAAGGTAGTTTGTTGGCGAGATTTTTGTTACTAAAATGGATGGTAGCCTTGTCATTATGGAAGGTAGTCTCTTGTTGTTATTTTCGTTACTCCAATGGATTGTAGCCTTGTCATTATGGAAGGTAGTCTATTGTCGAGATTTTTGTCACTCCAATTGATGGTAGCATTGTCATTATGGAAGGTAGAATGTTGTCGATATTTTTGTTACTTCAATAGATGGTAGCCTTGTGATTATGGAAGGTATTCTCTTGTTAATATTTTTGTTACTCTAATGGATGGTAGACTTATCATTATGAAAGGTAGTATGTTGTCTATATTTTTGTTACTCTAATGGATGGTAGCCTTGTCATTATGGAAGGTAGTCTGTTGTCGAGATTTTTGTTACTCCGATGGATGGTAGCATTGTTATTATGGAAGGTAGTCTGTTGTCGAAATCTTTGTTACTCCAATGGATAGTAGCCTTGTTATTATGGAAGGTAGTTTGTTGTCGATATTTTTGTTATTCCAATGGATGGTAGCCTTGTCATTATGGAACATAGTTTGTTGTCGATATTTCTGTTATTCCAATGGATGGTAGCCTTGTAATTATGGAACGTAGTCTTTTGGCGAGATTTTTGTTACTCCAATGGATGGTAGCCTTGTCATTATGGAAAGTAGTATGTTGTTGATATTTTTGTTACTCTAATGGATTGTAGCCTTGTCATTATGGAAGGTAGTCTGTTGTCGAGATTTTTGTTACTCTAATGGATGGTGGCCTTGTCATTATGGAAGGTAGTTAGTTGTCTAGATTTTTGTCACTCCAATTGATGGTAGCCTTGTCATTATGGAAGGTAGAATTTCGTCGAGATTTTTGTTACTCCAATGGATGGTAGCCTTGTAATTATGGAAGGTATTCTCTTGTTGATATTTCTGTTACTCTAATGGATGGTAGACTTGGCATTATGGAAGGTAGTCTGTTGTCTAGATTTTTGTTACTCTAATGGATGGTAGCCTTGTCATTATGGATAGTAGTATGTTGCCGATACTTTTGTTACTCAAATGGATGGTAGCCTTGTCATTATCAAAGGTAGTCTATTGTCGAGATTTTTTTTACTCTAATGGATGGTAGCCTTGTCATTATGGAAGGTAGTCTGTTGTCGAGATTTTTGTTACTCCAATGGATGGTAGCCTTGTCATTATGGAACATAGTTTGTTGTCGATATCTTTGTTACTCCAATGGATAGTAGCCCAGTCATTACGGAAGGTAGTTTCTTGTCGAGATTTTTGTTACTCCAATGGATGGTAGGCTTTTCACTATCGAAGCTAGTCTGTTGTCAATATTTTTCTTACTCTAATGGATGGTAGCCTTGTCATTATGGAAGGTAGTCTGTTGTCGATATTTTTGTTACTCCAATGGATGGTAGCCTTGTCATTATGGAAGGTAGTCTGTTGTCGAGACTTTTGTTACTCTAATGGATGGTAGCCTTGTCATTATGGAAGGTAGTCTGTTGTCTAGATTTTTGTCACTCCAATTGATGGTAGCCATGTCATTATGGAAGGTAGAATGTCGTCGAGATTTTTGTTACTCCAATGGATGGTAGCCTTGTAATTATGGAAGGTATTCTCTTATTGATATTTTTGTTACTCTAATGGATGGTAGCCTAGTCATTACGGAAGGTAGTTTGTTGTCTATATTTTTGTTACTCTAATGGATGGTAGCCTTGTCATTATTGAAGGTAGTCTGTTGTCGAGAATTTTTTTACTCCAATGGATGGTAGCCTTGTCATTATGGAACATAGTTTGTTATCGATATTTTTGTTATTCTAATGGATGGTAGACTTATCATTATAAAAGGTAGTTTGTTGTTGAGAGGTTTGTTACTCCAATGGATAGTAGCCTTGTCATTAGGAAGGTAGTTTGTTGTCGATATTTTGTTACTCTAATGGATGGTAGCCTTGTCATTATGGAAGGTAGTCTGTTGTCGAGATTTTTTTTACTCCAATGGATGGTAGCCTTGTCATTATGGAAGGTAATATGTTGTCGATATTTTTGTTACTCCAATGGATGGTAGCCTTGTCATTATGGAAGGTAGTCTGTTGTCGATATCTTTGTTACTCCAATGGATAGTAGCCTTGTCATTACGGAAGGTAGTTTGTTGTCGAGATTTTTGTTACTTCAATGGATGGTAGGATTTTCACTATCGAAGCTAGTCTACTGTCAATATTTTTATTACTCCAATGGATGGTAGCCTTGTCATTATGGAAGGTAGTCTGTTGTCGATATTTTTCTTACTCCAATGGATGGTAGCCTTGTCATTATGGAACATAGTTTGTTGTCGATATTTTTGTAATTCTAATGGATGGTAGACTTATCATTATAAAAGGTAGTTTGTTGTCGAGAGTTTTGTTACTCCAATGGATAGTAGCCTTGTCATTATGGAAGGTAGTCTGTTGTCGATATTTTGTTACTCTAATGGATGGTAGCCTTGTCATTATGGAAGGTAGTCTGTTGTCGATATTTTTGTTACTTCAATGGATGGTAGCCTTGTCATTATGGAAGGAAGTTTGTTGTCGAGATTTTTGTCACTCCAATGGATGGTAGACTTGTCATTATGGAAGGTAGTTTGTTGGCGAGATTTTTGTTACTAAAATGGATGGTAGCCTTGTCATTATGGAAGGTAGTCTCTTGTTGTTATTTTCGTTACTCCAATGGATTGTAGCCTTGTCATTATGGAAGGTAGTCTATTGTCGAGATTTTTGTCACTCCAATTGATGGTAGCATTGTCATTATGGAAGGTAGAATGTTGTCGATATTTTTGTTACTTCAATAGATGGTAGCCTTGTGATTATGGAAGGTATTCTCTTGTTAATATTTTTGTTACTCTAATGGATGGTAGACTTATCATTATGAAAGGTAGTATGTTGTCTATATTTTTGTTACTCTAATGGATGGTAGCCTTGTCATTATGGAAGGTAGTCTGTTGTCGAGATTTTTGTTACTCCGATGGATGGTAGCATTGTTATTATGGAAGGTAGTCTGTTGTCGAAATCTTTGTTACTCCAATGGATAGTAGCCTTGTTATTATGGAAGGTAGTTTGTTGTCGATATTTTTGTTATTCCAATGGATGGTAGCCTTGTCATTATGGAACATAGTTTGTTGTCGATATTTCTGTTATTCCAATGGATGGTAGCCTTGTAATTATGGAACGTAGTCTTTTGGCGAGATTTTTGTTACTCCAATGGATGGTAGCCTTGTCATTATGGAAAGTAGTATGTTGTTGATATTTTTGTTACTCTAATGGATTGTAGCCTTGTCATTATGGAAGGTAGTCTGTTGTCGAGATTTTTGTTACTCTAATGGATGGTGGCCTTGTCATTATGGAAGGTAGTTAGTTGTCTAGATTTTTGTCACTCCAATTGATGGTAGCCTTGTCATTATGGAAGGTAGAATTTCGTCGAGATTTTTGTTACTCCAATGGATGGTAGCCTTGTAATTATGGAAGGTATTCTCTTGTTGATATTTCTGTTACTCTAATGGATGGTAGACTTGGCATTATGGAAGGTAGTCTGTTGTCTAGATTTTTGTTACTCTAATGGATGGTAGCCTTGTCATTATGGATAGTAGTATGTTGCCGATACTTTTGTTACTCAAATGGATGGTAGCCTTGTCATTATCAAAGGTAGTCTATTGTCGAGATTTTTTTTACTCTAATGGATGGTAGCCTTGTCATTATGGAAGGTAGTCTGTTGTCGAGATTTTTGTTACTCCAATGGATGGTAGCCTTGTCATTATGGAACATAGTTTGTTGTCGATATCTTTGTTACTCCAATGGATAGTAGCCCAGTCATTACGGAAGGTAGTTTCTTGTCGAGATTTTTGTTACTCCAATGGATGGTAGGCTTTTCACTATCGAAGCTAGTCTGTTGTCAATATTTTTCTTACTCTAATGGATGGTAGCCTTGTCATTATGGAAGGTAGTCTGTTGTCGATATTTTTTTTACTCCAATGGATGGTAGCCTTGTCATTATGGAAGGTAGTCTGTTGTCGAGACTTTTGTTACTCTAATGGATGGTAGCCTTGTCATTATGGAAGGTAGTCTGTTGTCTAGATTTTTGTCACTCCAATTGATGGTAGCCATGTCATTATGGAAGGTAGAATGTCGTCGAGATTTTTGTTACTCCAATGGATGGTAGCCTTGTAATTATGGAAGGTATTCTCTTATTGATATTTTTGTTACTCTAATGGATGGTAGCCTAGTCATTACGGAAGGTAGTTTGTTGTCTATATTTTTGTTACTCTAATGGATGGTAGCCTTGTCATTATTGAAGGTAGTCTGTTGTCGAGAATTTTTTTACTCCAATGGATGGTAGCCTTGTCATTATGGAACATAGTTTGTTATCGATATTTTTGTTATTCTAATGGATGGTAGACTTATCATTATAAAAGGTAGTTTGCTGTTGAGAGGTTTGTTACTCCAATGGATAGTAGCCTTGTCATTAGGAAGGTAGTCTGGTGTCGATATTTTGTTACTCTAATGGATAGTAGCCTTGTCATTATGGAAGGTAGTTTGTTGTCGATATTTTTGTTACTCCAATGGATGGTAGCCTTGTCATTATGGAAAGTAGTTTGTTGTCGATATTTTTGTTACTACAATATAAGGTAGCCTTGTCATCATAGAAGGTAGTATGTTCTCGAGATTTTTGTCACTCCAATGGATGGTAGCCTTGTCATTATGGAAGGTAGTCTTTTGGCGAGATTTTTGTTACTCCAATGGATGGTAGCCTTGTCATTATGGAAGGTAGTCTCTTTTTGATATCTGCGTTACTCCAATTGATTGAAGCCTTGTCATTACGGAAGGTAGTGTGTTGTCGAGATTTTTGTCGCTCCAATTGATGGTAGCCTTGTCATTATGGAAGGTAGAATGTCGTCGAGATTTTTGTTACACCAATGGATGGTAGCCTTGTAATTATGGAAGGTATTCTCTTGTTGATATTTTTGTTACTCTAATGGATGGTAGACTTGGCATTACGGAAGGTAGTCTGTTGTCTATATTTTTGTTACTCTAATGGATGGTAGCCTTGTCATTATTGAAGGTAGTCTGTTGTCGAGATTTTTTTTACTCCACTGGATGGTATCCTTGTCATTATGGAATGTAGTATGTTGTCGATATTTTTGTTACTCCAATGGATAGTAGCCTTGTCATTATGGAAGGTAGTTTGTTGTCGAGATTTTTGTTACTTCAATGGATGGTAGGCTTTTCACTATCGAAGCTAGTCTGCTGTCAATATTTTTATTACTCCAATGGATGGTAGCCTTGTCATTATGGAAGGTAGTCTGTTGTCGATATTTTTCTTACTCCAATGGATGGTAGCCTTGTCATTATCGAACATAGTTTGTTGTCGATATTTTTGTTATTCTAATGGATGGTAGACTTATCGTTATAAAAGGTAGTTTGTTGTCGAGAGTTTTGTTACTCCAATGGATAGTAGCCTTGTCATTATGGAAGGTAGTCTGTTGTCGATATTTTGTTACTCTAATGGATGGTAGCCTTGTCATTATGGAAGGTAGTCTGTTGTCGATATTTTTGTTACTCCAATGGATGGTAGCCTTGTCATTATGGAAGGTAGTTTGTTGTCGAGATTTTTGTTACTACAATGTAAGGTAGCCTTGTCATTATAGAAGGTAGTTTGTTGTCGATATCTTTGTTACTCTAATGGATAGTAGCCTAGTAATTATGGAAGGTAGTCTATTCTCGAGATTTTTGTCACTTCAAATGATGGTAGACTTGTCATTATGGAAGGTAGTCTGTTGGTGAGATTTTTGTTACTCCAATGGATGGTAGCCTTGTCATTATGGAAGGTAGTCTCTTATTGTTATTTTCGTTACTCCAATGGATTGTAGCCTTGTCATTATGGAAGGTAGTCTGTTGTTGAGATTTTTGTCACTCCAATTGATGGTAGCCTTATCATTATGGAAGGTAGAATGTTGTCGATATTTTTGTTACTTCAATGGATGGTAACCTTGTAATTATGGAAGGTATTCTCTTGTTGATATTTTTGTTACTCTAATGGATGGTAGACTTATCATTATGGAAGGTAGTATGTTGTCTATATTTTTGTTACTCTAATGGATGGTAGCCTTGTCATTATGGAAGGTAGTCTGTTGTCGAGATTTTTGTTACTCCAATGGATGGTAGCATTGTTATTATGGAAGGTAGTCTGTTGTCGAAATCTTTGTTACTCCAATGGATAGTAGCCTTGTTATTATGGAAGGTAGTTTGTTGTCGAGATTTTTGTTACTCCAGTGGATGGTAGGTTTTTCATTATGGAAGGTAGTCTATTGTCGATATTTTTGTTATTCCAATGGATGGTAGCCTTGTCATTATGGAAGGTAGTCTGTTGTCTAGATTTTTTTTACTCTAATGGTAGGTAGCCTTGTCATTATGGAAGGTAGTATGTTATCGATATTTTTGTTACTTAAATGGATGGTAGCCTTGTCATTATCAAAGGTAGTCTGTTGTCGAGATTTTTTTACTCTAATGGATGGTAGCCTTGTCATTATGGAAGGTAGTCTGTTGTCGATATTTTTGTTACTCCAATGGATGGTAGCCTTGTCATTATGGAACATAGTTTGTTGTCGATATCTTTGTTACTCCAATGGATAGTAGCCCAGTCATTACGGAAGGTAGTTTCTTGTCGAGATTTTTGTTACTCCAATGGATGGTAGGCTTTTCACTATCGAAGCTAGTCTGTTGTCAATATTTTTCTTACTCTAATGGATGGTAGCCTTGTCATTATGGAAGGTAGTCTGTTGTCGATATTTTTGTTACTCCAATGGATGGTAGCCTTGTCATTATGGAAGGTAGTCTGTTGTCGAGACTTTTGTTACTCTAATGGATGGTAGCCTTGTCATTATGGAAGGTAGAATGTTGTCTAGATTTTTGTTACTCCAATGGATGGTAGCCTTGTAATTATGGAAGGTATTCTCTTGTTGATATTTTTGTTACTCTAATGGATGGTAGCCTAGTCATTACGGAAGGTAGTTTGTTGCCTATATTTTTGTTACTCTAATGGATGGTAGCCTTGTCATTATTGAAGGTAGTCTGTTGTCGAGAATTTTTTTACTCCAATGGATGGTAGCCTTGTCATTATGGAAGGTAGTCTGTTGTCGATATTTTTCTTACTCCAATGGATGGTAGCCTTGTCATTATGGAACATAGTTTGTTATCGATATTTTTGTTATTCTAATGGATGGTAGACTTATCATTATAAAAGGTAGTTTGTTGTTGAGAGGTTTGTTACTCCAATGGATAGTAGCCTTGTCATTTGGAAGGTAGTCTGTTGTCGATATTTTGTTACTCTAATGGATGGTAGCCTTGTCATTATGGAAGGTAGTTTGTTGTCGATATTTTTGTTACTCCAATGGATGGTAGCCTTGTCATTATGGAAAGTAGTTTGTTGTCGAGATTTTTGTTAGTACAATATAAGGTAGCCTTGTCATCATAGAAGGTAGTATGTTCTCGAGATTTTTGTCACTCCAATGGATGGTAGCCTTATCATTATGGAAGGTAGTCTTTTGGCGAGATTTTTGTTACTCCAATGGATGGTAGCCTTGTCATTATGGAAGGTAGTCTCTTGTTGATATCTGCGTTACTCCAATTGATTGTAGCCTTGTCATTACGGAAGGTAGTGTGTTGTTGAGATTTTTGTCGCTCCAATTGATGGTAGCCTTTTCATTATGGAAGGTAGAATGTCGTCGAGATTTTTGTTACACCAATGGATGGTAGCCTTGTAATTATGGAAGGTATTCTGATGTTGATATTTTTGTTACTCTAATGGATGGTAGACTTGGCATTATAGAAGGTAGTCTGTTGTCTATATTTTTGTTACTCTAATGGATGGTAGCCTTGTCATTATTGAAGGTAGTCTGTTGTCGAGATTTTTTTTACTCCACTGGATGGTATCCTTGTCATTATGGAAGGTAGTATGTTGTCGATATTTTTGTTACTCCAATGGATGGTAGCCTTGCCATTATGGAAGGTAGTCTGTTGTCGAGATTTTTTTTACTCCAATGGATGGTAGCCTTGTCATTATGGAAGGTAGTATGTTGTCGATATTTTTATTACTCCAATGGATGGTAGCCTTGTCATTATGGAAGGTAGTCTGTTGTCGATATTTTTCTTACTCCAATGGATGGTAGCCTTGTCATTATCGAACATAGTTTGTTGTCGATATTTTTGTTATTCTAATGGATGGTAGACTTATCGTTATAAACGGTAGTTTGTTGTCGAGAGTTTTGTTACTCCAATGGATAGTAGCCTTGTCATTATGGAAGGTAGTCTGTTGTCGATATTTTGTTACTCTAATGGATGGTAGCCTTGTCATTATGGAAGGTAGTCTGTTGTCGATATTTTTATTACTCCAATGGATGGTAGCCTTGTCATTATGGAAGGTAGTCTTTTGTTGATATTTTTGTCACTCCAATAGATGATAACCTTGTCATTATGGAAGGTAGAATGTCGTCGAGATTTTTGTTACTCCAATGGATGGTAGCCTTGTAATTATGTAAGGTATTCTCTTGTTGATATTTTTGTTACTCTAATGGATGGTAGCCTTGTCATTATGGAAGGTAGTTTGTTGTCTATATTTTTGTTACTCTAATGGATGGTAGCCTTGTCATTATGGAAAGTAGTCAGTTGTCGAGATTTTTTTTACTCTAATGGATGGTAGCCTTGCCATTATGGAAGGTAGTCTGTTGTCGAGATTTTTTTTACTCCAATGGATGGTAGCCTTGTCATTATGGAAGGTAGTATGTTGTCGATATTTTTGTTACTCTAATGGATGGTAGCCTTGTCATTATGGAAGGTAGTTTGTTGTCGATATCTTTGTTACTCCAATGGATAGTAGCCTAGTCATTACGAAAGGTAGTTTGTTGTCGAGATTTTTGTTACTTCAATGGATGGTAGGCTTTTCACTATCGAAGCTAGTCTGCTGTCAATATTTTTATTACTCCAATGGATGGTAGCCTTGTCATTATGGAAGGTAGTCTGTTGTCGATATTTTTCTTATTCCAATGGATGTTAGCCTTGTCATTATGGAACGTAGTTTGTTGCCGATATTTTTGTTATTCTAATGGAAGGTAGACTTATCATTATAAAAGGTAGTTTGTTGTCGTGAGTTTTGTTACTCCAATGGATAGTAGCCTTGTCATTATAGAAGGTAGTCTGTTGTCGATATTTTGTTACTCCAATGGATGGTAGCCTTGTCATTATGGAAGGTAGTCTGTTGTCGATATTTTTGTTACTACAATATAAGGTAGCCTTGTCATCATAGAAGGTAGTTTGTTGTCGATATCTTTGTTACTCTAATGGTTGGTAGACTAGTAATTATGGAAGGTAGTCTATTCTCGAGATTTTTGTCACTCCAATGGATGTAGCCTTGTCATTATGGAAGGTAGTCTGTTGGCGAGATTTTTGTTACTCCAATGGCTGGTAGCCTTGTCATTATGGAAGGTAGTCTCTTGTTGATATTTTCGATACTCCAATTGATTGTAGCCTTGTCATTATTGAAGGTAGTCTGTTGTCGAGATTTTTGTCACTCCAATTAATGGTAGCCTTGTCATTATGGAAGGTAGAATGTTGTCATTTTTTTTGTTACTCCAATGGATGGTAGCCTTGTAATTATGGAAGGTATTTTCTTGTTGAAAATTTTGTTACTCCAACGGATGGTAGACTTGTCATTATGGAAGGTAGTTTGTTGTCTACATTTTTGTTACTCTAATGGATGGTAGCCTTGTCATTATGGAAGGTAGTCTATTGTCGAGATTATTTTTGCTCCAAGTGGATGGTAGCCTTCTCATTATGGAAGGTAGTCTGTTGTCAAGATTTTTGTTACTCCAATGGATGGTAGCATTGTTATTATGGAAGGTAGTCAGTTTCTGAAATCTTTGTTACTCCAATTGATGGTAGCCTAGTCATTATGGAAGGTAGTTTCTTGTCGAGATTTTTGTTACTCCAATGGATGGTAGGCTTTTCATTATGGAAGGTAGTTTATTGTCGATATTTTTCTTACTCCAATGGATTGTAGCCTTGTCATTATGGAAGGTAGTCTGTTGTCGATATTTTTGTTACTCCAGTGGATGGTAGCCTTGTCATTATGGAACGTAGTTTGTTGTCGATATTTTTTTTATTCCAATGGATGGTAGCCTTATCATTATGGAAGGTAGATTGTTGTGGAGATTTTTGTTACTCCAATGGATGGTAGCCTTGTCATTATGGAAGGTAGTCTCTTTTTGATATTTAGTTACTCCAATGGATGGTAGCATTGTCATTATGGAAGGTAGTCTATTGTCGAGATTTTTGTTACTCCATTGGATGGTAGCCTTGTCATTATGGAAGGTAGTATATTATCAAGATTATTGTTACTCTAATGGATGGTAGCCTTGTCATTATGGAAGGTAGTCTCTTGTTGATATTTTTGTCACTCCAATTGATGGTAGCCTTGTCATTATGGAAGGTAGAATGTCGTCGAGATTTTTGTTACTCCAAGTGATGTTTGCCTTGTAATTATGGAAGGTATTCTCTTGTTGATATTTTTGTTACTCTAATGGATGGTAGCCTTGTCATTATGGAAGGTTGTTTGTTGTCTATATTTTTGTTACTCTAATGGATGGTAGCCTTGTCATTATGGAAGGTAGTCAGTTGTTGAGATTTTTTTTTACTCCAATGGATGGTAGCCTTGCCATTATGGAATGTAGTCTGTTGTCGAGATTTTTTTTACTCCAATGGATGGTAGCCTTGTCATTATGGAAGGTAGTATGTTGTCGATATTTTTGTTACTCTAATGGATGGTAGCCTTGTCATTATGGAAGGTAGTCTGTTGTTGATATCTTTGTTACTCCAATGGATAGTAGCCTAGTCATTACAAAAGGTAGTTTGTTGTCGAGATTTTTGTTACTTCAATGGATGGTAGGCTTTTCACTATCGAAGCTAGTCTGCTGTCAATATTTTTATTACTCCAATGGATGGTAGCGTTGTCATTATGGAAGGTAGTCTGTTGTCGATATTTTGCTTACTCCAATGGATGGTAGCCTTGTCATTATGGAACGTAGTTTGTTGTCGATATTTTTGTTATTCTAATTGAAGGGAGACTTATCATTATAAAAGGTAGTTTGTTGTCGAGAGTTTTGTTACTCCAATGCATAGTAGCCTTGTCATTATGGAAGGTAGTCTGTTGTCGATATCTTTGTTACTCCAATGGATGGTAGCCTAGTCATTACATAAGGTAGTTTGTTGTCGAGATTTTTGTTACTTCAATGGATGGTAGGCTTTTCACTATCGAAGCTAGTCTGCTGTCAATATTTTTATTACTCCAATGGATGGTAGCCTTGTCATTAAGGAAGGTAGTCTGTTGTCGATATTTTTCTTACTCCAATGGATGGTAGCCTTGTCATTATGGAACGTATTTTGTTGTTGATATTTTTGTTATTCTAATGGATGGTAGACTTATCATTATAAAAGGTAGTTTGTTGTCGAGAGTTTTGTTACTCCAATGGATAGTAGCCTTGTCATTATAGAAGGTAGTCTGTTGTCGATATTTTGTTACTCCAATGGATGGTAGCCTTGTCATTATGGAAGGTAGTCTGTTGTCGATATTTTTGTTACTCTAATGGATGGTAGCCTTGTCATTATGGAAGGTAGTTTGTTGTCGAGATTTTTGTTACTACATTATAAGGTAGCCTTGTCATCATAGAAGGTAGTTTGTTGTCGATATCTTTGTTACTCTAATGGATGGTAGACTAGTAATTATGGAAGGTAGTCTATTCTCGAGATTTTTGTCACTCCAATGGATGTAGCCTTGTCATTATGGAAGGTAGTCTGTTGGCGAGATTTTTGTTACTCCAATGGATGGTAGCCTTTTCATTATGGAAGGTAGTCTCTTGTTGATATTTTCGATACTCCAATTGATTGTAGCCTTGTCAGTATGGAAGGTAGTCTGTTGTCGAGATTTTTGTCACTCCAACTGATGGTAGCCTTGTCATTATAGAAGGTAGAATGTTGTCGAGATTTTTGTAACTCCAATGGATGATAGCCTTGTAATTATGGAAGGCATTCCTTGTTGATATTTTTGTTACTCTAACGGATGGTAGACTTGTCATTATGGAAGGTAGTTTGTCGTCTACATTTTTGTTACTCTAATGGATGGTAGCCTTGTCATTATGGAAGGTAGTCTGTTGTCGAGATTTTTTTTACTCCAATGGATGGTAGCCTTCTCATTATGGAAGCTAGTCTGTTGTCAAGATTTTTGTTATTCTAATGGATGGTAGCCTTGTCATTATGGAAGGTAGTCTATTGTCAAGATTTTTGTTACTCCAATGGATGGTAGCATTGTTATTATGGAAGGTAGTCAGATGCCGAAATCTTTGTTACTCCAATGGATGGTAGCCTAGTCATTATGGAAGGTAGTTTCTTGTCGAGATTTTTGTTACTCCAATGGATGGTAGGCTTTTCATTATGGAAGGTAGTTTATTGTCGATATTTTTCTTACTCCATTGGATGGTAGCCTTGTCATTATGGAAGGTATTCTGTTGTCGATATTTTTGTTACTCCAATGGATGGTAGGCTTGTCATTATGGAACGTAGTTTGTTGTCGATGTTTTTTTATTCCAATGGATGGTAGCCTTATCATTATGGAAGGTAGTTTGTTGTGGAGATTTTTGTTACTCCAATGGATGGTAGCTTTGTCATTATGGAAGGAAGTCTCTTGTTGATATTTTGTTACTCCAATGGATGGTATCCTTGTTATTATGGAAGGTAGTCTATTGTCGAGATTTTTGTTACTCTAATGGATGGTAGCTTTGTCATTATGGAAGGTAGTCTCTTGTTGATATTTTTGTCACCACAATAGATGGTAGCCTTGTCATTATGGAAGGTAGAATGTCGTCGAGATTTTTGTTACTCCAATGGATGGTAGCCTTGTAATTATGTAAGGTATTCTCTTGTTGATATTTTTGTTACTCTAATGGATGGTAGCATTGTCATTATGGAAGGTAGTCTGTTGTCAAGTTTTTTGTTACTCCAATGGATGGTAGCATTGTTATTATGGAAGGTAGTCAGTTGTCAAAATCTTTGTTACTCCAATGGATGGTAGCCTAGTCATTATGGAAGGTAGTTTCTTGTCGAGATTTTTGTTACTCCAATGGATGGTAGGCTTTTCATTATGGAAGGTAGTCTGTTGTTGATATTTTTGTTACTCCAATGGATGGTAGCCTTGTCATTATGGAACGTAGTTTATTGTCGATATTTTTTTTATTCCAATGGATCGTAGCCTTATCATTATGGAAGGTAGTTTGTTGTGGAGATTTTTGTTACTCCAATGGATGGTAGCATTGTCATTATGGAAGGTAGTCTATTGTCGAGAATTTTGTTACTCCAATGGATGGTAGCCTTGTTATTATGGAAGGTAGTCTGTTGTCGAGATTTTTGTTACTCTAATGGATGGTAGCCTTGTCATTATGGAAGGTAGTCTGTTGTCGAGATTTTTGTCACTCCAATTGATGGTAGCCTTGTCATTATGGAAGGTAGAATGTCGTCGATATTTTTTGTTACTCCAATGGATGGTAGCCTTGTAATTATGGAAGGTATTCTCTTGTTGATATTTTTATTACTCTAATGGATGGTAGCCTTGTCATTATGGAAGGTAGTCTGTTGTCAAGATTTTTGTTACTCCAATGGATGGTAGCATTGTTATTATGGAAGGTAGTCAATTGTCAAAATCTTTGTTACTCCAATGCATGGTAGCCTAGTCATTATGGAAGGTAGTTTCTTGTCGAGATTTTTGTTACTCCAATGGATGGTAGGCTTTTCATTATGGAAGGTAGTCTATTGTCGATATTTTTCTTACTCCAATGGATGGTAGCCTTGTCATTATGGAAGGTAGTCTCTTTTTGATATTTTGTTACTCCAATGGATGGTAGCATTGTCATTATGGAAGGTAGTCTATTGTCGAGATTTTTGTTACTCCAATGGATGGTAGCCTTGTCATTATGGAAGGTAGTCTATTGTCGAGATTTTTGTTACTCTAATGGATGGTAGCCTTGTCATTATGGAAGGTAGTCTCTTGTTGATATTTTTGTCACTCCAATTGATGGTAGCTTTGTCATTATGGAAGGTAGAATGTCGTCGAGATTTTTGTTACTCCAATGGATGGTAGCCTTGTCATTATGGAAGGTAGTCTGTTGTCGATATTTTTGTTACTCTAATGGATGGTAGCCTTGTCATTATGGAAGGTAGTTTGTTGTCGAGATTTTTGTTACTACATTATAAGGTAGCCTTGTCATCATAGAAGGTAGTTTGTTGTCGATATCTTTGTTACTCTAATGGATGGTAGACTAGTAATTATGGAAGGTAGTCTATTCTCGAGATTTTTGTCACTCCAATGGATGTAGCCTTGTCATTATGGAAGGTAGTCTGTTGGCGAGATTTTTGTTACTCCAATGGATGGTAGCCTTTTCATTATGGAAGGTAGTCTCTTGTTGATATTTTCGATACTCCAATTGATTGTAGCCTTGTCAGTATGGAAGGTAGTCTGTTGTCGAGATTTTTGTCACTCCAACTGATGGTAGCCTTGTCATTATAGAAGGTAGAATGTTGTCGAGATTTTTGTAACTCCAATGGATGATAGCCTTGTAATTATGGAAGGCATTCCTTGTTGATATTTTTGTTACTCTAACGGATGGTAGACTTGTCATTATGGAAGGTAGTTTGTCGTCTACATTTTTGTTACTCTAATGGATGGTAGCCTTGTCATTATGGAAGGTAGTCTGTTGTCGAGATTTTTTTTACTCCAATGGATGGTAGCCTTGTCATTATGAAAGGTAGTCTGTTGTCAAGATTTTTGTTATTCTAATGGATGGTAGCCTTGTCATTATGGAAGGTAGTCTATTGTCAAGATTTTTGTTACTCCAATGGATGGTAGCATTGTTATTATGGAAGGTAGTCATATGCCGAAATCTTTGTTACTCCAATGGATGGTAGCCTAGTCATTATGGAAGGTAGTTTCTTGTCGAGATTTTTGTTACTCCAATGGATGGTAGGCTTTTCATTATGGAAGGTAGTTTATTGTCGATATTTTTCTTACTCCATTGGATGGTAGCCTTGTCATTATGGAAGGTATTCTGTTGTCGATATTTTTGTTACTCCAATGGATGGTAGGCTTGTCATTATGGAACGTAGTTTGTTGTCGATGTTTTTTTATTCCAATGGATGGTAGCCTTATCATTATGGAAGGTAGTTTGTTGTGGAGATTTTTGTTACTCCAATGGATGGTAGCTTTGTCATTATGGAAGGAAGTCTCTTGTTGATATTTTGTTACTCCAATGGATGGTATCCTTGTTATTATGGAAGGTAGTCTATTGTCGAGATTTTTGTTACTCTAATGGATGGTAGCTTTGTCATTATGGAAGGTAGTCTCTTGTTGATATTTTTGTCACCACAATAGATGGTAGCCTTGTCATTATGGAAGGTAGAATGTCGTCGAGATTTTTGTTACTCCAATGGATGGTAGCCTTGTAATTATGTAAGGTATTCTCTTGTTGATATTTTTGTTACTCTAATGGATGGTAGCATTGTCATTATGGAAGGTAGTCTGTTGTCAAGTTTTTTGTTACTCCAATGGATGGTAGCATTGTTATTATGGAAGGTAGTCAGTTGTCAAAATCTTTGTTACTCCAATGGATGGTAGCCTAGTCATTATGGAAGGTAGTTTCTTGTCGAGATTTTTGTTACTCCAATGGATGGTAGGCTTTTCATTATGGAAGGTAGTCTGTTGTTGATATTTTTGTTACTCCAATGGATGGTAGCCTTGTCATTATGGAACGTAGTTTATTGTCGATATTTTTTTTATTCCAATGGATCGTAGCCTTATCATTATGGAAGGTAGTTTGTTGTGGAGATTTTTGTTACTCCAATGGATGGTAGCATTGTCATTATGGAAGGTAGTCTATTGTCGAGAATTTTGTTACTCCAATGGATGGTAGCCTTGTTATTATGGAAGGTAGTCTGTTGTCGAGATTTTTGTTACTCTAATGGATGGTAGCCTTGTCATTATGGAAGGTAGTCTGTTGTCGAGATTTTTGTCACTCCAATTGATGGTAGCCTTGTCATTATGGAAGGTAGAATGTTGTCGATATTTTTTGTTACTCCAATGGATGGTAGCCTTGTAATTATGGAAGGTATTCTCTTGTTGATATTTTTATTACTCTAATGGATGGTAGCCTTGTCATTATGGAAGGTAGTCTGTTGTCAAGATTTTTGTTACTCCAATGGATGGTAGCATTGTTATTATGGAAGGTAGACAATTGTCAAAATCTTTGTTACTCCAATGCATGGTAGCCTAGTCATTATGGAAGGTAGTTTCTTGTCGAGATTTTTGTTACTCCAATGGATGGTAGGCTTTTCATTATGGAAGGTAGTCTATTGTCGATATTTTTCTTACTCCAATGGATGGTAGCCTTGTCATTATGGAAGGTAGTCTCTTTTTGATATTTTGTTACTCCAATGGATGGTAGCATTGTCATTATGGAAGGTAGTCTATTGTCGAGATTTTTGTTACTCCAATGGATGGTAGCCTTGTCATTATGGAAGGTAGTCTATTGTCGAGATTTTTGTTACTCTAATGGATGGTAGCCTTGTCATTATGGAAGGTAGTCTCTTGTTGATATTTTTGTCACTCCAATTGATGGTAGCCTTGTCATTATGGAAGGTAGAATGTCGTCGAGATTTTTGTTACTCCAATGGATGGTAGCCTTGTAATTATGGAAGGTATTCTCTTGTTGATATTTTTGTTACTCTAATGGATGGTAGCCTTGTCATTATGCAAGGTAGTTTGTTGTCTATATTTTTGTTACTCTAATGGATGGTAGCCTTGTCATTATGGAAGGTAGTCAGTTGTCGAGATTTTTTTTACTCCAATGGATGGTAGCCTTGCCATTATGGAAGGTAGTCTGTTGTCGAGATTTTTTTACTCCAATGGCTGGTAGCCTTGTCATTATGGAAGCTAGTATGTTGTCGATATTTTTGTTACTCTAATGGATGGTAGCCTTGTCATTATGGAAGGTAGTCTGTTGTCGATATCTTTGTTACTCCAATGGATAATAGCCTAGTCATTACGAAAGGTAGTTTGTTGTCGAGATTTTTGTTACTTCAATGGATGGTAGGCTTTTCACTATCGAAGCTAGTCTGCTGTCAATATTTTTATTACTCCAATGGATGGTAGCCTTGTCATTATGGAACGTAGTTTGTTGTCGATATTTTTGTTATTCTAATTGATGGTAGACTTATCATTATAAAAGGTAGTTTGTTATCGAGAGTTTTGTTACTCCAATGGATAGTAGCCTTGTCATTGTAGAAGGTAGTCTGTTGTCGATATTTTGTTACTCCAATGGATGGTAGCCTTGTCATTATGGAAGGTAGTCTGTTGTCGATATTTTTGTTACTCCAATGGATGGTAGCCTTGTCATTATGGAAGGTAGTTTGTTGTCAAGTTTTTTGTTACTCCAATGGATGGTAGCATTGTTATTATGGAAGGTAGTCAGTTGTCAAAATCTTTGTTACTCCAATGGATGGTAGCCTAGTCATGATGGAAGGTAGTTTCTTGTCGAGATTTTTGTTACTCCAATGGATGGTAGGCTTTTCATTATGGAAGGTAGTCTGTTGTCGATATTTTTGTTACTCCAATGGATGGTAGCCTTGTCATTATGGAACGTAGTTTGTTGTCGATATTTTTTTTATTCCAATGGATCGTAGCCTTATCATTATGGAAGGTAGTTTGTTGTGGAGATTTTTGTTACTCCAATGGATGGTAGCATTGTCATTATGGAAGGTAGTCTATTGTCGAGAATTTTGTTACTCCAATGGATGGTAGCCTTGTTATTATGGAAGGTAGTCTGTTGTCGAGATTTTTGTTACTCTAATGGATGGTAGCCTTGTCATTATGGAAGGTAGTCTGTTGTCGAGATTTTTGTCACTCCAATTGATGGTAGCCTTGTCATTATGGAAGGTAGAATGTCGTCGATATTTTTTGTTACTCCAATGGATGGTAGCCTTGTAATTATGGAAGGTATTCTCTTGTTGATATTTTTGTTACTCTAATGGATGGTAGCCTTGTCATTATGGAAGGTAGTCTGTTGTCAAGATTTTTGTTACTCCAATGGATGGTAGCATTGTTATTATGGAAGGTAGTCAATTGTCAAAATCTTTGTTACTCCAATGCATGGTAGCCTAGTCATTATGGAAGGTAGTCTATTGTCGATATTTTTCTTACTCCAATGGATGGTAGCGTTGTCATTATGGAACGTAGTTTGTTGTCGATATTTTTGTTATTCTAATTGATGGTAGACTTATCATTATAAAAGGTAGTTTGTTATCGAGAGTTTTGTTACTCCAATGGATAGTAGCCTTGTCATTGTAGAAGGTAGTCTGTTGTCGATATTTTGTTACTCCAATGGATGGTAGCCTTGTCATTATGGAAGGTAGTCTGTTGTCGATATTTTTGTTACTCCAATGGATGGTAGCCTTGTCATTATGGAAGGTAGTTTGTTGTTGAGATTTTTGTTACTACAATATAAGGTAGCCTTGTCATCATAGAAGGTAGTTTGTTGTCGATATCTTTGTTACTCTAATGGATGGTAGACTAGTAATTATGGAAGGTAGTCTATTCTCGAGATTTTTGTCACTCCAATGGATGGTAGCCTTGTCATTATGGAAGGTAGTATGTTGGCGAGATTTTTGTTACTCCAATGGATGGTAGCCTTGTCATTATGGAAGGTAGTCTCTTGTTGATATTTTCGATACTCCAATTGATTGTAGCCTTGTCAGTATGGAAGGTAGTCTGTTGTCGAGATTTTTGTCACTCCAATTAATGGTAGCCTTGTCATTATAGAAGGTAGAATGTTGTCGAGATTTTTGTAACTCCAATGGATGGTAGCCTTGTAATTATTGAAGGTATTCCTTGTTGATATTTTTGTTACTCTAATGGATGGTAGCCTTGTCATTATGGAAGGTAGTCTGTTGTGGAGATTTTTTTACTCCAATGGATGGTAGCCTTGTCATTATGGAAGGTAGTATGTTGTCAAGATTTTTGTTACTCTAATGGATGGTAGCCTTGTCATTATGGAAGGTAGTTTGTTGTCAAGATTTTTGTTACTCCAATGGATGGTAGCATTGTTATTATGGAAGGTAGTCAGTTGCCGAAATCTTTGTTACTCCAATGGATGGTAGCCTAGTAATTATGGAAGGTAGTTTCTTGTCGAGATTTTTGTTACTACAATGGATGGTAGGCTTTTCATTATGGAAGGTAGTTTATTGTCGATATTTTTCTTACTCCAATGGATGGTAGCCTTGTCAGTATGGAAGGTAGTCTGTTGTCGATATTTTTGTTACTCCAATGGATGGTAGCCTTGTCATTATGGTAGGTAGTTTGTTAGTGAGATTTTTGTTACTATAATATAAGGTAGCCTTGTCATCATAGAAGGTAGTTTGTTGTCGATATCTTTGTTACTCTAATGGATGGTAGACTAGTAATTATGGAAGGTAGTCTATTCTCGAGATTTTTGTCACTCCAATGGATGGTAGCCTTGTCATTATGGAAGGTAGTCTGTTGGCGAGATTTTTGTTACTCCAATGGATGGTAGCCTTGTCATTATGGAAGGTAGTCTCTTGTTGATATTTTTGATACTCCAATTGATTGTAGCCTTGTCAGTATGGAAGGTAGTCTGTTGTCGAGATTTTTGTCACTCCAATTAATGGTAGCCTTGTCATTATAGAAGGTAGAATGTTGTCGAGATTTTTGTAACTCCAATGGATGGTAGCCTTGTAATTATGGAAGGTATTCCTTGTTGATATTTTTGTTACTCTAATGGATGGTAGCCTTGTCATTATGGAAGGTAGTCTGTTGTCGAGATTTTTTTTACTCCAATGGATGGTAGCCTTGTCATTATGGAAGGTAGTATGTTGTCAAGATTTTTGTTACTCTAATGGATGGTAGCCTTGTCATTATGGAAGGTAGTCTGTTGTCAAGATTTTTGTTACTCCAGTGGATGGTAGCATTGTTATTATGGAAGGTAGTCAGTTGCCGAAATCTTTGTTACTCCAATGGATGGTAGCCTAGTCATTATGGAAGGTAGTTTCTTGTCGAGATTTTTTTTACTCCAATGGATGGTAGGCTTTTCTTTATGGAAGGTAGTTTATTGTCGATATTTTTCTTACTCCAATGGATGGTAGCCTTGTCATTATGGAAGGTAGTCTGTTGTCGATATTTTTGTTACTCCAATGGATGATAGCCTTGTCATTATGGAACATAGTTTGTTTTCGATATTTTTTTATTCCAATGGATGGTAGCCTTATCATTATGGAAGATAGTTTGTTGTGGAGATTTTTGTTACTCCAATAGATGGTAGCCTTGTCATTATGGAAGGTAGTCTCTTGTTGATATTTTGTTACTCAAATAGATGGTAGCATTGTCATTATGGAAGGTAGTCTATTGTCGAGATTTTTGTTACTCCAATGGATGGTAGCCTTGTCATTATGGAAGGTAGTCTATTGTCGAGATTTTTGTTACTCTAATGGATGGTAGCCTTGTAATTATGGAAGGTAGTCTCTTGTTGATATTTTTGTTACTCCAATTGATGGTAGCCTTGTCATTATGGAAGGTAGAATGTCGTCGAGATTTTTGTTACTCCAATGGATGGTAGCCTTGTAATTATGGAAGGTATTCTCTTGTTGATATTTTTGTTACTCTAATGGATGGTAGCCTTGTCATTATGCAAGGTAGTTTGTTGTCTATATTTTTGTTACTCTAATGGATGGTAGCCTTGTCATTATGGAAGGTAGTCAGTTGTCGAGATTTTTTTTACTCCAATGGATGGTAGCCTTGCCATTATGGAAGGTAGTCTGCTGTCGAGATTTTTTTACTCCAATGGCTGGTAGCCTTGTCATTATGGAAGGTAGTATGTTGTCGATATTTTTGTTACTCTAATGGATGGTAGCCTTGTCATTATGGAAGGTAGTCTGTTGTCGATATCTTTGTTACTCCAATGGATAATAGCCTAGTCATTACGAAAGGTAGTTTGTTGTCGAGATTTTTGTTACTTCAATGGATGGTAGGCTTTTCACTATCGAAGCTAGTCTGCTTTCAATATTTTTATTACTCCAATGGATGGTAGCCTTGTCATTATGGAAGGTAGTCTGTTGTCGATATTTTTCTTACTCCAATGGATGGTAGCCTTGTCATTATGGAACGTAGTTTGTTGTCGATATTTTTGTTATTCTAATTGATGGTAGACTTATCATTATAAAAGGTAGTTTGTTATCGAGAGTTTTGTTACTCCAATGGATAGTAGCCTTGTCATTGTAGAAGGTAGTCTGTTGTCGATATTTTGTTACTCCAATGGATGGTAGCCTTGTCATTATGGAAGGTAGTCTGTTGTCGATATTTTTGTTACTCCAATGGATGGTAGCCTTGTCATTATGGAAGGTAGTTTGTTGTTGAGATTTTTGTTACTACAATATAAGGTAGCCTTGTCATCATAGAAGGTAGTTTGTTGTCGATATCTTTGTTACTCTAATGGATGGTAGACTAGTAATTATGGAAGGTAGTCTATTCTCGAGATTTTTGTCACTCCAATGGATGGTAGCCTTGTCATTATGGAAGGTAGTCTGTTGGCGAGATTTTTGTTACTCCAATGGATGGTAGCCTTGTCATTATGGAAGGTAGTCTCTTGTTGATATTTTCGATACTCCAATTGATTGTAGCCTTGTCAGTATGGAAGGTAGTCTGTTGTCGAGATTTTTGTCACTCCAATTAATGGTAGCCTTGTCATTATAGAAGGTAGAATGTTGTCGAGATTTTTGTAACTCCAATGGATGGTAGCCTTGTAATTATTGAAGGTATTCCTTGTTGATATTTTTGTTACTCTAATGGATGGTAGCCTTGTCATTATGGAAGGTAGTCTGTTGTGGAGATTTTTTTTACTCCAATGGATGGTAGCCTTGTCATTATGGAAGGTAGTATGTTGTCAAGATTTTTGTTACTCTAATGGATGGTAGCCTTGTCATTATGGAAGTTAGTCTGTTGTCAAGATTTTTGTTACTCCAATGGATGGTAGCATTGTTATTATGGAAGGTAGTCAGTTGCCGAAATCTTTGTTACTCCAATGGATGGTAGCCTAGTAATTATGGAAGGTAGTTTCTTGTCGAGATTTTTGTTACTACAATGGATGGTAGGCTTTTCATTATGGAAGGTAGTTTATTGTCGATATTTTTCTTACTCCAATGGATGGTAGCCTTGTCATTATGGAAGGTAGTCTGTTGTCGATATTTTTGTTACTCCAATGGATGGTAGCCTTGTCATTATGGTAGGTAGTTTGTTGTTGAGATTTTTGTTACTACAATATAAGGTAGCCTTGTCATCATAGAAGGTAGTTTGTTGTCGATATCTTTGTTACTCTAATGGATGGTAGACTAGTAATTATGGAAGGTAGTCTATTCTCGAGATTTTTGTCACTCCAATGGATGGTAGCCTTGTCATTATGGAAGGTAGTCTGTTGGAGAGATTTTTGTTACTCCAATGGATGGTGGCCTTGTCATTATGGAAGGTAGTCTCTTGTTGATATTTTTGATACTCCAATTGATTGTAGCCTTGTCAGTATGGAAGGTAGTCTGTTGTCGAGATTTTTGTCACTCCAATTAATGGTAGCCTTGTCATTATAGAAGGTAGAATGTTGTCGAGATTTTTGTAACTCCAATGGATGGTAGCCTTGTAATTATGGAAGGTATTCCTTGTTGATATTTTTGTTACTCTAATGGATGGTAGCCTTGTCATTATGGAAGGTAGTCTGTTGTCGAGATTTTTTTTACTCCAATGGATGGTAGCCTTGTCATTATGGAAGGTAGTATGTTGTCAAGATTTTTGTTACTCTAATGGATGGTAGCCTTGTCATTATGGAAGGTAGTCTGTTGTCAAGATTTTTGTTACTCCAGTGGATGGTAGCATTGTTATTATGGAAGGTAGTCAGTTGCCGAAATCTTTGTTACTCCAATGGATGGTAGCCTAGTCATTATGGAAGGTAGTTTCTTGTCGAGATTTTTGTTACTCCAATGGATGGTAGGCTTTTCATTATGGAAGGTAGTTTATTGTCGATATTTTTCTTACTCCAATGGATGGTAGCTTTGTCATTATGGAAGGTAGTCTGTTGTCGATATTTTTGTTACTCCAATGGATGATAGCCTTGTCATTATGGAACATAGTTTGTTTTCGATATTTTTTTATTCCAATGGATGGTAGCCTTATCATTATGGAAGGTAGTTTGTTGTGGAGATTTTTGTTACTCCAATGGATGGTAGCCTTGTCATTATGGAAGGTAGTCTCTTGTTGATATTTTGTTACTCCAATGGATGGTAGCATTGTCATTATGGAAGGTACTCTATTGTCGAGATTTTTGTTACTCCAATGGATGGTAGCCTTGTCATTATGGAAGGTAGTCTATTGTCGAGATTTTTGTTACTCTAATGGATGGTAGCCTTGTCATTATGGAAGGTAGTCTCTTGTTGATATTTTTGTTACTCCAATTGATGGTAGCCTTGTCATTATGGAAGGTAGAATGTCGTCGAGATTTTTGTTACTCCAATGGATGGTAGCCTTGTAATTATGGAAGGTATTCTCTTGTTGATATTTTTGTTACTCTAATGGATGTTAGCCTTGTCATTATGGAAGGTAGTTTGTTGTCTATATTTTTGTTACTCTAATGGATGGTAGCCTTGTCATTATGGAAGGTAGTCAGTTGTCGAGATTTTTTTTTACTCCAATGGATGGTAGCCTTGCCATTATGGAAGGTAGTCTGTTGTCGAGATTTTTTATACTCCAATGGATGGTAGCCTTGTAATTATGGAAGGTAGTATGTTGTCGATATTTTTGTTACTCTAATGGATTGTAGCCTTGTCATTATGGAAGGTAGTCTGTTGTCGATATCTTTGTTACTCTAATGGATAGTAGCCTAGTCATTACGAAAGGGAGTTTGTTGTCGAGATTTTTGTTACTTCAATGGATGGTAGGCTTTTCACTATCGAAGCTAGTCTGCTGTCAATATTAATATTACTCCAATGGATGGTAGCCTTGTTATTATGGAAGGTAGTCAGTTGTCGATATTTTTCTTACTCCAATGGATGTTAGCCTTATCATTATGGAACGTAGTTTGTTGTCGATATTTTTGTTATTCTAATGGAAGGTAGACTTATCATTATAAAAGGTAGTTTGTTGTCGATAGTTTTGTTACTCTAATGGATAGTAGCCTTGTAATTTTGGAAGGTAGTCTGTTGTCGATATCTAAGTTACTCCAATGGATGGTATCCTAGTCATTACAGAAGGTAGTTTGTTGTCGAGATTTTTGTTACTTCAATGGATGGTAGGTTTTCACTATCGAAGCTAGTCTGCTGTCAATATTTTTATTACTCCAATGGATGGTAGCCTTGTCATTATGGAAGGTAGTTTGTTGTCTATATTTTTGTTACTCTAATGGATGGTAGCCTTGTCATTATGGAAGGTAGTTTGTTGTCGAGATTTTTGTTACTACAATATAAGGTAGCCTTGTCATCATAGAAGGTAGTTTGTTGTCGATATCTATGTTACTCTAATGGATTGTAGACTAGTAATTATGGAAGGTAGTCCATTCTCGAGATTTTTGTAACTCCAATGGATGTAGCCTTGTTATTATGGAAGTTAGTCTGTTGGCGAGATTTTTGTTACTCCAATGGATGGTAGCCTTGTTATTATGGAAGGTAGTCTATTGTTTATATTTTCGATACTCCAATTGATTGTAGCCTTGTCATTATGGAAGGTAGTCTGTTGTCGAGATTTTTGTCACTCCAATTAATGGTAGCCTTGTCATTATGGAAGGTAGAATGTTGTCGAGATTTTTGTTACTCCAATGGATGGTAGCCTTGTAATTATGGAAGGTATTCTCTTGTTGATATTTTTGTTCCCCTAACGGATGGTAGACTTGTCATTATGGAAGGTAGTTTGTTGTCTACATGTTTGTTACTCTAATGGATGGTAGCCTTGTCATTATGGAAGGTAGTCTGTTGTCGAGATTTTTTTTACTCTAATGGATGGTAGCCTTGTCATTATGGAAGGTAGTCTGTTGTCAAGATTTTTGTTACTCTAATGGATGGTAGCCTTCTCATTATGGAAGGTAGTCTGTTGTCAAGATTATTGTTACTCCAATGGATGGTAGCATTGTTATTATGGAAGGTAGTCAGTTGTCAAAATCTTTGTTACTCCAATGGATGGTAGCCTAGTCATTATGGAAGGTAGTTTCTTGTCGTGATTTTTGTTACTCCAATGGATGGTAGGCTTTTCATTATGGAAGGTAGTCTGTTGTCGATATTTTTGTTACTCCAATGGATGGTAGCCTTGTCATTATGGAAGGTAGTCTGTTGTCGATATTTTTGTTACTCCAATGGATGATAGCCTTATCATTATGGAAGGTAGTTTGTTGTGGAGATTTTTGTTACTCCAATGGATGGTAGCCTTGTCATTATGGAAAGTAGTCTCTTGTTGATATTTTGTTACTCCAATGGATGGTAGCATTGTCATTATGGAAGGTAGTCTGTTGTCGAGATTTTTGTTACTCCAATGGATGGTAGCCTTGTTATTATGGAAGGTAGTCTGTTGTCGAGATTTTTGTTACTCTAATGGATGGTAGCCTTGTCATTATTGAAGGTAGTCTCTTGTTGATATTTTTGTCACTCCAGTTGATGGTAGCCTTGTCATTATGGAAGGTCGAATGTCGTCGAGATTTTTTGTTACTCCAATGGATGGTAGCCTTGCCATTATGGAAGGTATTCTCTTGTTGATATTTTTGTTACTCTAATGGATGGTAGCCTTGTCATTATGGAAGGTAGTCTGTTGTCTATATTTTTGTTACTCTAATGGATGGTAGCCTTGTCATTATGGAAGGTAGTCAGTTGTCGAGATTTTTTTTTACTCCAATGGATGGTAGCCTTGCCATTATGGAAGGTAGTCTGTTGTCGAGATTTTTTTTACTCAAATGGATGGTAGCCTTGTCATTATGGAAGGTGGTATGTTGTCGATATTTTTGTTACTATAATGGATGGTAGCCTTGTCATTATGGAAGGTAGTCTGTTGTCGATATCTTTGTTACTCCAATGGATAGTAGCCTAATCATTACGAAAGGTAGTTTGTTGTCGAGACTTTTGTTACTTCAATGGTTGGTAGGCTTTTCACTATCGAAGCTAGTCTGTTGTCAATATTTTTAAGACTCCAATGGATGGTAGCCTTTTCATTATGGAAGGTAGTATGTTGTCGATATTTTTCTTACTCCAATGGATGGTAGCCTTGTCATTATGGAACGTAGTTTATTGTCGATATTTTTGTTATTCTAATGGATGGTAGACTTATCATTATAAAAGGTAGTTTGTTGTCGAGAGTTTTGTTACTCCAATTGATAGTAGCCTTGTCATTATGGAAGGTAGTCTGTTGTCGATATCTTTGTTATTCCAATGGATGGTAGCCTAGTCATTACGGAAGGTAGTTTGTTGTCGAGATTTTTGTTACTTCAAAGGATGGCAGGCTTTTCACTATTGAAGCTAGTCTGCTGTCAATATTTTTATTAATCCAATGGATGGTAGCCTTGTCATTATGGAAGGTAGTCTATTGTCGATATTTTTATTACTCCAATGGATGGTAACCTTGTCATTATGGAACGTAGTTTGTTGTCGATATTTTTGTTATTCTAATGGATGGTAGACTTATCATTATAAAAGGTATTTTGTTGTCGAGAGTTTTGTTACTCCAATGGATAGTAGCCTTGTCATTACGGAAGGTAGTCTGTTGTCGATATTTTGTTACTCCAATGGATGGTAGCCTTGTCATTATGGAAGGTAGTCTGTTGTCGATATTTTTGTTACTCCAATGGATGGTAGCCTTGTCATTATGGAAGGTAGTTTGTTGTCGAGATTTTTGTTACTATAATATAAGGTAACCTTGTCATCATAGAAGGTAGTTTGTTGTCGATATCTTTGTTACTCTAATGGATGGTAGACTAGTAATTATGGAAGGTAGTCTATTCTCGAGATTTTTGTAACTCCAATGGATGGTAGCCTTGTCATTATTGAAGGTAGTCTGTTGGCGAGATTTTTGTTACTCCAATGGATGGTAGCCTTGTCATTATGGAAGGTAATATCTTGTTGATATTTTCGATACTCCAATTGCTTGTAACCTTGTCATTATGGAAGGTAGTCTGTTGTCGAGATTTTTTTTACTCCAATGGATGGTAGCCTTGTCATTACGGAAGGTAGTATGTTGTCAAGATTTTTGTTACTCTAAAGGATGGTAGCCTTGTCATTATGGAAGGTAGTCTGTTGTCAAGATTTTTGTTACTCCAATGGATGGTAGCATTGTTATTATGGAAGGTAGTCAGTTGTTGAAATCTTTGTTACTCCAATGCATGGTAGCCTAGTCATTATGGAAGGTAGTTTCTTGTCGAGATTTTTGTTACTCCAATGGATGGTAGGCTTTTCATTATGGAAGGTAGTCTATTGTCGAGATTTTTCTTACTCCAATGGATGGTGCCTTGTCATTA
Source organism: Vicia faba (assembly GCA_948472305.1). Lineage (NCBI taxonomy): Eukaryota > Viridiplantae > Streptophyta > Magnoliopsida > Fabales > Fabaceae > Vicia > Vicia faba. The sequence goes on from OX451739.1 coordinate 563,755,010, forward strand.
TGGAAGGTAGTCTGTTGTCGATATTTTTGTTACTCCAATGGTTGGTAGCCTTGTCATTATGGAACGTAGTTTGTTGTCGATATTTTTTTATTCCAATGGATGGTAGCCTTATCATTATGGAAGGTAGTTTGTTATGGAGATTTTTGTTACTCCAATGGATGGTAGCCTTGTCATTATGGAAGGTAGTTTCTTGTTGATATTTTTGTTACTCCAATGGATGGTAGCCTTGTCATTATGGAAGGTAATGTGTTGTCGATATCTTTGTTACTCCAATGGATGGTAGCCTAGTCATTATGGAAGGTAGTTTGTTGTCGAGATTTTTGTTACTTCAATGGATGGTAGGCTTTTCAATATCGAAGCTAGTCTGGTGTCAATATTTTTATTACTCCAATGGATGGTAGCCTTGTCATTATGGAAGGTAGTCTATTGTCGATATTTTTCTTACTCCAATGGATGGTATCCTTGTCATTATGGAACGTAGTTTGTTGTCGATATTTTTGTTATTCTAATGGATGGTAGACTTATCATTATAAAAGGTAGTTTGTTGTCGAGAGTTTTGTTACTCCAATGGATAATAGCCTTGTCATTACGGAAGGTAGTCTGTTGTCGATATTTTGTTACTCCAATGGATGGTAGCCTTGTCATTATAAAAGGTAGTCTATTGTCGATATTTTTGTTACTCCAATGGATGGTAGCCTTGTCATTAAGAAAGGTAGTTTGTTGTCCAGATTTTTGTTACTATAATATAAGGTGGCCTTGTCATCATAGAAGGTAGTTTGTTGTCGATATATTTGTTACTCTAATTGATGGTAGACTAGTAATTATGGAAGGTAGTCTATTCTCGAGATTTTTGTCACTCCAATGGATGGTAGCCTTGTCATTATGGAAGGCTGTTGGCGAGATTTTTGTTACTCTAATGGATGGTAGCCTTGTCATTATGGAAGGTAGTCTCTTGTTGATATTTTCGTTACTCCAATTCATTGTAGCGTTGTCATTATGGAAGGTAGTCTGTTGTCGAGATTTTTGTCACTCCAATTGATGGTAGCCTTGTCATTATGGAAGGTAGAATGTTGTCGAGATTTTTGTTACTCCAATGGATGGTAGCCTTGTAATTAGGGAAGGTATTCTCTTGTTGATATTTTTGTTACTCTAACGGATGGTAGACTTGTCATTATGGAAGGTAGTTTGTTGTCTACATTTTTGTTACTCTAATGGATGGTAGCCTCGTCATTATGGAAGGTAGTCTGTTGCCGAGATTTTTTTTACTCCAATGGATGGTAGCCTTGTCATTACGGAAGGTAGTATGTTGTCAAGATTTTTGTTACTCTAAAGGATGGTAGCCTTGTCATTATGGAAGGTAGTCTGTTGTCAAGATTTTTGTTACTCCAATGGATGGTAGCATTGTTATTATGGAAGGTAGTCAGTTGTCGAAATCTTTGTTACTCCAATGCATGGTAGCCTAGTCATTATGGAAGGTAGTTTCTTGTCGAGATTTTTGTTACTCCAATGGATGGTAGGCTTTTCATTATGGAAGGTAGTCTATTGTCGAGATTTTTCTTACTCCAATGGATGGTAGCCTTGTCATTATGGAAGGTAGTCTGTTGTCGATATTTTTGTTACTTCAATGGATGGTAGCCTTGTCATTATGGAACGTAGTTTGTTGTCGATATTTTTTTATTCCAATGGATGGTAGCCTTATCATTATGGAAGGTAGTTTTTATGGAGATTTTTGTTACTCCAATGGATGGTAGCCTTTTCATTATGGAAGGTAGTTTCTTGTTGATATTTTTGTTACTCCAATGGATGGTAGCCTTGTCATTATGGAAGGTAATGTGTTGTCGATATCTTTGTTACTCCAATGGATGGTAGCCTAGTCATTATGGAAGGTAGTTTGTTGTCGAGATTTTTGTTACTTCAATGGATGGTAGGCTTTTCAATATCGAAGCTAGTCTGCTGTCAATATTTTTATTACTCCAATGGATGGTAGCCTTGTCATTATGGAAGGTAGTTTATTGTCGATATTTTTCTTACTCCAATGGATGGTATCCTTGTCATTATGGAACGTAGTTTGTTGTCGATATTTTTGTTATTCTAATGGATGGTAGACTTATCATTATAAAAGGTAGTTTGTTGTCGAGAGTTTTGTTACTCCAATGGATAATAGCCTTGTCATTACGGAAGGTAGTCTGTTGTCGATATTTTGTTACTCCAATGGATGGTAGCCTTGTCATTATAAAAGGTAGTCTATTGTCGATATTTTTGTTACTCCAATGGATGGTAGCCTTGTCATTAAGAAAGGTAGTTTGTTGTCCAGATTTTTGTTACTATAATATAAGGTGGCCTTGTCATCATAGAAGGTAGTTTGTTGTCGATATCTTTGTTACTCTAATTGATGGTAGACTAGTAATTATGGAAGGTAGTCTATTCTCGAGATTTTTGTCACTCCAATGGATGGTAGCCTTGTCATTATGGAAGGCTGTTGGCGAGATTTTTGTTACTCTAATGGATGGTAGCCTTGTCATTATGGAAGGTAGTCTCTTGTTGATATTTTCGTTACTCCAATTCATTGTAGCCTTGTCATTATGGAAGGTAGTCTGTTGTCGAGATTTTTGTCACTCCAATTGATGGTAGCCTTGTCATTATGGAAGGTAGAATGTTGTCGAGATTTTTGTTACTCCAATGGATGGTAGCCTTGTAATTAGGGAAGGTATTCTCTTGTTGATATTTTTGTTACTCTAACGGATGGTAGACTTGTCATTATGGAAGGTAGTTTGTTGTCTACATTTTTGTTACTCTAATGGATGGTAGCCTCGTCATTATGGAAGGTAGTCTGTTGCCGAGATTTTTTTTACTCCAATGGATGGTAGCCTTGTCATTACGGAAGGTAGTATGTTGTCAAGATTTTTGTTACTCTAAAGGATGGTAGCCTTGTCATTATGGAAGGTAGTCTGTTGTCAAGATTTTTGTTACTCCAATGGATGGTAGCATTGTTATTATGGAAGGTAGTCAGTTGTCGAAATCTTTGTTACTCCAATGCATGGTAGCCTAGTCATTATGGAAGGTAGTTTGTTGTCGAGATTTTTGTTACTCCAAGAGATGGTAGGCTTTTCATTATGGAAGGTAGTCTATTTTAGATATTTTTCTTACTCCAATGGATGGTAGCCTTGTCATTATGGAAGGTAGTCTGTTGTCGATATTTTTGTTACTCTAATGGATGGTAGCCTTGTCATTATGGAACGTAGTTTGTTGTCGATATTTTTTTATTCCAATGGATGATAGCCTTATCATTATGGAAGGTAGTTTGTTGTGGAGATTTTTGTTACTCCAATGGATGGTAGCCTTGTCAATATGGAAGGTAGTCTCTTGTTGATATTTTCGTTACTCCAATGGATGGTAGCCTTGTCATTATGGAAGGTAGTCTGTTGTCGATATCTTTGTTACTCCAATGGATAATAGCCTACTCATTATGGAAGGTAGTTTGTTGTCGAGATTTTTGTTACTTCAATGGATGGTAGGCTTTTCACTATCGAAGCTAGTCAGCTGTCAATATTTTTATTACTCCAATGGATGGTAGCCTCGTAATTATGGAAGGTATTCTCTTGTTGATATTTTTGTTACTCTAACGGATGGTAGACTTGTCATTATGGAAGGTAGTTTGTTGTTTACATTTTTGTTACTCTAATGGATGGTAGCCTTGTCATTATGGAAGGTAGTCTGTTGTCGAGATTTTTTTTACTCCAATGTATGGTAGTCTTGTCATTACGGAAGGTAGTCTGTTGTCAAGATTTTTCTTACTCTAATGGATGGTAGCCTTGTCATTATGGAAGATAGTCTGTTGTCAAGATTTTTGTTACTCCAATGGATGGTAGCATTGTTATTATGGAAGGTAGTCAGTTGTCGAAATCTTTGTTACTCCAATGCATGGTAGCCTATTCATCATGGAAGTTAGTTTCTTGTCGATATTTTTGTTACTACAATGGATGGTAGGCTTTTCATTATGGAAGGTAGTCTATTGTCGATATTTTTCTTACTCCAATGGATGGTAGCCTTGTCATTATGGAAGGTAGTCTGTTGTCGATGTTTTTGTTACTCCAATGGATGGTAGCCTTGTCATTATGGAACGTAGTTTGTTGTCGATATTTTTTTATTCCAATGGATGGTAGCCTTATCATTATGGAAGGTAGTCTGTTGTGGAGATTTTTGTTACTCCATTGGATGGTAGCCTTGTCATTATGGAAGGTAGTCTCTTGTTGATATTTTCGTTACTCCAATGGATGGTAGCCTTGTCATTATGGAAGGTAGTCTGTTGTCGATATCTTTGTTACTCCAATGGATAGTAGCCTAGTCATTACGGAAGGTAGTTTGTTGTCGAGATTTTTGTTACTTCAATGGATGGTAGGCTTGTCACTATCGAAGCTAGTCGGCTTTCAATATTTTTATTACTCCAACGGATGGTAGCCTTGTCATTATGGAAGGTAGTCTGTTGTCGATATTTTTCTTACTCCAATGGATGGTAGCCTTGTGATTATGGAACGTAGTTTGTTGTCGATATTTTTGTTATTCTAATGGATGGTAGACTTATCATTATAAAAGGTTGTTTATTGTCGGGAGTTTTGTTACTCCAATGGATAGTAGCCTTGTCATTATGGAAGGTAGTCTGTTGTCGATATTTTGTTACTCCAATGGATGGTAGCCTTGTCATTATTGAAGGTAGTCTGTTGTCGATATTTTTGTTACTCCAATGGATGGTAGCCTTGTCATTATGGAAGGTAGTTTGTTGTCGAGATTTTTGTCACTACAATATAAGGTAGCCTTGTCATCATAGAAGGTAGTTTGTGGTCGATATATTTGTTACTCTAATGGATGGTAGACTAGTAATTATGGAAGGTAGTCTATTCTCGAGATTTTTGTCACTCCAATGGATGGTAGCCTTGTCATTATGGAAGGATGTTGGCGAGATTTTTGTTACTCCAATGGATGGTAGCCTTGTCATTATGGAAGGTAGTCTCTTGTTGATATTTTCGTTACTCCAATTGATTGTAGCCTTGTCATTATGGAAGGTAGTCTGTTGTCGAGATTTTGTTACTCCAATGGATGGTAGCTTTGTCATTATGGAAGGTAGTCTATTGTCATGATTTTTGTTACTCCAATGGATGGTAGCCTTGTCATTATGGAAGGTAGTCTCTTGTTGATATTTTCATTACTCCAATGCATGGTAGCCTTGTCATTATGGAAGGTAGTCTGTTTTCGAGATTTTTGTTACTCTAATGGATGGTAGCCTTGTCATTATGGAAGGTAGTTTGTTGTCTAGATTTTTGTCACTCCAATTGATGGTAGCCTTGTCATTATGGAAGGTAGAATGTCGTCGAGATTTTTGTTACTCTAATGGATGGTAGCCTTGTAATTATGGAAGGTATTATCTTGTGTATATTTTCGTTACTCTAATGGATGGTAGACTTGGCATTATGGAAGGTAGTCTGTTGTCTAGATTTTTGTTACTGTAATGGATGGTAGCCCTGTCATTATGGAAGGTAGTCAGTTGTCGAGGTTTGTTTTTACTCCAATGGATGGTAGCCTTGCTATTATTGAAGGTAGTCTATTGTCGAGATTTTGTTACCTCAATGGATGGTAGCCTTGTCATTATGGAAGGTAGTCTCTTGTTGATATTTTTGTTACTCCGATGGATGGTAGCCTTGTCATTATGGAAGGTAGTCTGTTGTCGATATTTTTGTTATTCCAATGGATGGTAGCCTTGTCATTATGGAACATAGTTTGTTGTCGATATTTTTGTTATTTCAATGGATGGTAGCCTTATCATTATGGAAGGTAGTTTGTTGTCGAGATTTTTGTTACTCCAATGGATAGTAGCCTTGTCATTATGGAAGGTAGTCTGTTGTCGAGATTTTGTTACTCCAATGGATGGTAGCTTTGTCATTATGGAAGGTAGTCTATTGTCAAGATTTTTGTTACTCCAATGGATGGTAGCCTTGTCATTTTGGAAGGTAGTCTGTTGGCGAGATTTTTGTTACTCCAATGGATGGTAGCCTTGTCATTATGGAAGGTAGTCTCTTGTTGATATTTTCATTACTCCAATGCATGGTAGCCTTGTCATTATGGAAGATAGTCTGTTGTCGAGATTTTTGTTACTCTAATGGATGGTAGCCTTTCATTATGGAAGGTAGTCTGTTGTCTAGATTTTTGTCACTCCAATTGATGGTAGCCTTGTCATTATGGAAGGTAGAATGTCGTCGAGATTTTTGTTACTCTAATGGATGGTAGCCTTGTAATTATGGAAGGTATTCTCTTGTTGATATTTTTGTTACTCTAATGGATGGTAGACTTGGCATTATGGAAGGTAGTCTGTTGTCTAGATTTTTGTTACTCTAATGGATGGTAACCTTGTCATTATGGAAGGTAGTCAGTTGTCGAGATTTGTTTTTACTCCAATGGATGGTAGCCTTGCTATTATTGAAGGTAGTCTATTGTCGAGATTTTTTTTACTCCAATGGATGGTAGCCTTGTCATTATGGATGGTAGTTTGTTGTCGATATCTTTGTTACTCTAATAGATGGTAGCCTTGTCATTATGGAAGGTAGTCTATTGTCAAGAATTTTGTTAGTCCAATGGATGGTAGCCTTGTCATTATGGAAGGTAGTATGTTATCGATATTTTTGTTACTCCAATGTATGGTAGCCTTATCATTATGGAAGTTAGTCTATTGTCGATATTTTTGTTAGTCCAATGGATTGTAACCTTGTCATTATGGAAGGTAGTTTGTTGTCAAGATTTTTGTTACTCTAATGGATGGTAGCCTTGTCATTATGGAAGGTAGTCTGTTGTCTAGATTTTTGTTACTCTAATGGATGGTAGCCTTGTCATTATGGAAGGTAGTCTCTTGTTGATATTTTCATTACTCCAATGCATGGTAGCCTTGTCATTATGGAAGGTAATCTGTTGTCGAGATGTTTGTTACTCTAATGGATGGTAGCCTTGTCATTATGGAATGTAGTCTCTTGTTGATATTTTCATTACACCAATGGATGGTAGCCTTGTCATTATGGAAGGTAGTCTGTTGTCTAGATTTTTGTTACTTTAATGGATGGTAGCCTTGTCATTATGGAAGGTAGTCTATTATCGAGATTTTTCTTACTCCAATGGATGGTAGCCTTGTCATTATGAAAGGTAGTCTATTGGCGAGATTTTTGTTATTCTAATGGATGGTAGCCTTGTCATTAGGGAAGGTAGTCTGTTGTTGATATCTTTGTTACTCTAATGGATAGTAGCCTAGTCATTACGGAAGGTAGTTTATTGTCGAGATTTTTGTTACTCCAATGGATGGTAGGCTTTTCACTATCGAAGCTAGTCTGTTGTCAATAATTTTATTACTCCAATGGATGGTAGCCTTGTAATTATGGAAGGTAGTTTGTTGACGATATTTTTCTTACTCTAATGGATGGTATCCTTGTCATTATGGAACGTAGTTTGTTGTTGATATTTTTGTTATTCTAATGGATGGTAGCCTTATCATTATAAAAGGTAGTTGTTGTCGAGAGTTTTGTTACTCCAATGGATAATAGCCTTGTCATTATGGAAGGTAGTCTGTTGTCGTGATTTTGTTACTCCAATGGATGGTAGCCTTATCATTATGGAAGGTAGTCTGTTGTCGATATTTTTGTTACTCCAATGGATGGTAGCCTTGTCATTATGGATGGTAGTTTGTTGTCGAGATTTTTGTTACTACAATGTAAGGTAGCCTTGTCATTATTGAAGGTAGTTTGTTGTCGATATCTTTGTTACTCTAATGGATGGTAGCCTAGTAATTATGGAAGGTAGTTTATTCTCGAGATTTTTGTCACACCAATGGATGGTAGACTTGTCATTATGGAAGGTAGTCTGTTGGCGAGATTTTTGTTACTCCAATGGATGGTAGCCTTGTCATTATGGAAGGTAGTCTCTTGTTGATATTTTCGTTACTCCAATGGATTGTAGCCTTGTCATTATGTAAGGTAGTCTGTTGTCGATATTTTTGTCACTCCAATTAATGGTAGCCTTGTCATTATGGAAGGTAGAATGTTGTCGAGATTTTTGTTACTTCAATGGATGGTAGCCTTGTAATCAGGAAGGTATTCTCTTGTTGATATTTTTGGTACTCTAATGGATGGTAGACTTGTCATTATGGAAGGTAGTATGTTGTCTAGATTTTTGTTACTTAATGGATGGTAGCCTCGTCATTATGGAAGGTAGTCTGTTTTCAAGATTTTTGTTACTCCAATGGATGGTAGCATTGTTATTATGGAAGGTAGTCTGTTGTCGAAATCTTTTTTACTCCAATGGATAGTAGCCTTGTTATTATGGAAGGTAGTTTGTTGTCGAGATTTTTGTTACTCCAATGGATGGTAGGCTTTTCATTATGGAAGGTAGTCTATTGTCGAGATTTTTGTTAGTGCAATGGATGGTAGCCTTGTCATTATGGAAGGTAGTATGTTGTTGATATTTTTGTTACTCCAATGGATGGTAACCTTGTCATTATGGAAGGTAGTCTATTGTCGATATTTTTGTTACTCCAATGGATTGTAGCCTTGTCATTATGGAAGGTAGTCTGTGGTCTAGATTTTTGTTACTCTAATTGATGGTAGCCTTGTCATTATGGAAGGTAGTCTATTGTCGAGATTATTGTTACTCCGATGGATGGTAGCCTTGTCATTATGAAAGGTAGTCTATTGGCGAGATTTTTGTTACTCTAATGGATGGTAGCCTTGTCATTAGGGAAGGTAGTCTGTTGTTGATATCTTTGTTACTCTAATGGATAGTAGCCTAGTCATTACGGAAGGTAGTCTATTGGCGAGATTTTTGTCACTCTAATGGATGGTAGCCTTGTCATTAGGGAAGGTAGTATGTTGTTGATATCTTTGTTACTCTAATGGATAGTAGCCTAGTCATTACGGAAGGTAGTTTATTGTCGAGATTTTTGTTACTCCAATGGATGGTAGGCTTTTCACTATCGAAGGTAGTCTGTTGTCAATAATTTTATTACTCCAATGGATGGTAGCCTTGTCATTATGGAAGGTAGTTTGTTGACGATATTTTTCTTACTCTAATGGATGGTATCCTTGTCATTATGGAACGTAGTTTGTTGTTGATATTTTTGTTATTCTAATGGATGGTAGCCTTATCATTATAAAAGGTAGTTGTTGTCGAGAGTTTTGTTACTCCAATGGATAATAGCCTTGTCATTATGGAAGGTAGTCTGTTGTCGTGATTTTGTTACTCCAATGGATGGTAGCCTTGTCATTATGGAAGGTTGTCTGTTGTCGATATTTTTGTTACTCCAATGGATGGTAGCCTTGTCATTATGGATGGTAGTTTGTTGTCGAGATTTTTGTTACTACAATGTAAGGTAGCCTTGTCATTATTGAAGGTAGTTTGTTGTCGATATCTTTGTTACTCTAATGGATGGTAGCCTAGTAATTATGGAAGGTAGTTTATTCTCGAGATTTTTGTCACACCAATGGATGGTAGACTTGTCATTATGGAAGGTAGTCTGTTGGCGAGATTTTTGTTACTCCAATGGATGGTAGCCTTGTCATTATGGAAGGTAGTCTGTTGTCGACATTTTTGTCACTCCAATTAATGGTAGCCTTGTCATTATGGAAGGTAGAATGTTGTCGAGATTTTTGTTACTTCAATGGATGGTAGCCTTGTAATCAGGAAGGTATTCTCTTGTTGATATTTTTGGTACTCTAATGGATGGTAGACTTGTCATTATGGAAAGTAGTATGTTGTCTAGATTTTTGTTACTTAATGGATGGTAGCCTCGTCATTATGGAAGGTAGTCTGTTTTCAAGATTTTTGTTACTCCAATGGATGGTAGCATTGTTATTATGGAAGGTAGTCTGTTGTCGAAATCTTTGTTACTCCAATGGATAGTAGCCTTGTTATTATGGAAGGTAGTTTGTTGTCGAGATTTTTGTTACTCCAATGGATGGTAGGCTTTTCATTATGGAAGGTAGTCTATTGTCGAGATTTTTGTTAGTGCAATGGATGGTAGCCTTGTCATTATGGAAGGTAGTATGTTGTTGATATTTTTGTTACTCCAATGGATGGTAACCTTGTCATTATGGAAGGTAGTCTATTGTCGATATTTTTGTTACTCCAATGGATTGTAGCCTTGTCATTATGGAAGGTAGTCTGTGGTCTAGATTTTTGTTACTCTAATTGATGGTAGCCTTGTCATTATGGAAGGTAGTCTATTGTCGAGATTATTGTTACTCCAATGGATGGTAGCCTTGTCATTATGAAAGGTAGTCTATTGGCGAGATTTTTGTTACTCTAATGGATGGTAGCCTTGTCATTAGGGAATGTAGTCTGTTGTTGATATCTTTGTTACTCTAATGGATAGTAGCCTAGTCATTACGGAAGGTAGTCTATTGGCGAGATTTTTGTCACTCTAATGGATGGTAGCCTTTTCATTAGGGAAGGTAGTATGTTGTTGATATCTTTGTTACTCTAATGGATAGTAGCCTAGTCATTACGGAAGGTAGTTTATTGTCGAGATTTTTGTTACTCCAATGGATGGTAGGCTTTTCACTATCGAAGCTAGTCTGTTGTCAATAATTTTATTACTCCAATGGATGGTAGCCTTGTCATTATGGAAGGTAGTTTGTTGACGATATTTTTCTTACTCTAATGGACGGTATCCTTGTCATTATGGAACGTAGTTTGTTGTTGATATTTTTGTTATTCTAATGGATGGTATCCTTATCATTATAAAAGGTAGTTGTTGTCGAGAGTTTTGTTACTCCAATGGATAATAGCCTTGTCATTATGGAAGGTAGTCTGTTGTCGTGATTTTGTTACTCCAATGGATGGTAGCCTTGTCATTATGGAAGGTTGTCTGTTGTCGATATTTTTGTTACTCCAATGGATGGTAGCCTTGTCATTATGGATGGTAGTTTGTTGTCGAGATTTTTGTTACTACAATGTAAGGTAGCCTTGTCATTATTGAAGGTAGTTTGTTGTCGATATCTTTGTTACTCTAATGGATGGTAGCCTAGTAATTATGGAAGGTAGTTTATTCTCGAGATTTTTGTCACACCAATGGATGGTAGACTTGTCATTATGGAAGGTAGTCTGTTGGCGAGATTTTTGTTACTCCAATGGATGGTAGCCTTGTCATTATGGAAGCTAGTCTCTTGTTGATATTTTCGTTACTCCAATGGATTGTAGCCTTGTCATTATGTAAGGTAGTCTGTTGTCGACATTTTGGTCACTCCAATTAATGGTAGCCTTGTCATTATGGAAGGTAGAATGTTGTCGAGATTTTTGTTACTTCAATGGATGGTAGCCTTGTAATCAGGAAGGTATTCTCTTGTTGATATTTTTGGTACTCTAATGGATGGTAGACTTGTCATTATGGAAGGTAGTATGTTGTCTAGATTTTTGTTACTTAATGGATGGTAGCCTCGTCATTATGGAAGGTAGTCTGTTTTCAAGATTTTTGTTACTCCAATGGATGGTAGCATTGTTATTATGGAAGGTAGTCTGTTGTCGAAATCTTTGTTACTCCAATGGATAGTAGCCTTGTTATTATGGAAGGTAGTTTGTTGTCGAGATTTTTGTTACTCCAATGGATGGTAGGCTTTTCATTATGGAAGGTAGTCTATTGTCGAGATTTTTGTTAGTGCAATGGATGGTAGCCTTGTCATTATGGAAGGTAGTATGTTGTTGATATTTTTGGTACTCCAATGGATGGTAACCTTGTCATTATGGAAGGTAGTCTATTGTCGATATTTTTGCTACTCCAATGGATTGTAGCCTTGTCATTATGGAAGGTAGTCTGTGGTCTAGATTTTTGTTACTCTAATTGATGGTAGCCTTGTCATTATGGAAGGTAGTCTATTGTCGAGATTATTGTTACTCCAATGGATGGTAGCCTTGTCATTATGAAAGATAGTCTATTGGCGAGATTTTTGTTACTCTAATGGATGGTAGCCTTGTCATTAGGGAAGGTAGTCTGTTGTTGATATCTTTGTTACTCTAATGGATAGTAGCCTAGTCATTACAGAAGGTAGTTTATTGTCGAGATTTTTGTTACTCCAATGGATGGTAGGCTTTTCACTATCGAAGCTAGTCTGTTGTCAATAATTTTATTACTCCCATGGATGGTAGCCTTGTCATTATGGAAGGTAGTTTGTTGACGATATTTTTCTTACTCTAATGGATGGTATCCTTGTCATTATGGAACGTAGTTTGTTGTTGATATTTTTGTTATTCTAATGGATGGTAGCCTTATCATTATAAAAGGTAGTTGTTGTCGAGAGTTTTGTTACTCCAATGGATAATAGCCTTGTCATTATGGAAGGTAGTCTGTTGTCGTGATTTTGTTACTCCAATGGATGGTAGCCTTGTCATTATGGAAGTTTGTCTGTTGTCGATATTTTTGTTACTCCAATGGATGGTAGCCTTGTCATTATGGATGGTAGTTTGTTGTCGAGATTTTTGTTACTACAATGTAAGGTAGCCTTGTCATTATTGAAGGTAGTTTGTTGTCGATATCTTTGTTACTCTAATGGATGGTAGCCTAGTAATTTTGGAAGGTAGTTTATTCTCGTGATTTTTGTCACACCAATGGATGGTAGACTTGTCATTATGGAAGGTAGTCTGTTGGCGAGATTTTTGTTACTCCAATGGATGGTAGCCTTGTCATTATGGAAGGTAGTCTCTTGTTGATATTTTCGTTACTCCAATGGATTGTAGCCTTGTCATTATGTAAGGTAGTCTGTTGTCGACATTTTTGTCACTCCAATTAATGGTAGCCTTGTCATTATGGAAGGTAGAATGTTGTCGAGATTTTTGTTACTTCAATGGATGGTAGCCTTGTAATCAGGAAGGTATTCTCTTGTTGATATTTTTGGTACTCTAATGGATGGTAGACTTGTCATTATGGAAGGTAGTATGTTGTCTAGATTTTTGTTACTTAATGGATGGTAGCCTCGTCATTATGGAAGGTAGTCTGTTTTCAAGATTTTTGTTACTCCAATGGATGGTAGCATTGTTATTATGGAAGGTAGTCTGTTGTCGAAATCTTTGTTACTCCAATGGATAGTAGCCTTGTTATTATGGAAGGTAGTTTGTTGTCGAGATTTTTGTTACTCCAATGGATGGTAGGCTTTTCATTATGGAAGGTAGTCTATTGTCGAGATTTTTGTTAGTGCAATGGATGGTAGCCTTGTCATTATGGAAGGTAGTATGTTGTTGATATTTTTGTTACTCCAATGGATGGTAACCTTGTCATTATGGAAGGTAGTCTATTGTCGATATTTTTGTTACTCCAATGGATTGTAGCCTTGTCATTATGGAAGGTAGTCTGTGGTCTAGATTTTTGTTACTCTAATTGATGGTAGCCTTGTCATTATGGAAGGTAGTCTATTGTCGAGATTATTGTTACTCCAATGGATGGTAGCCTTGTCATTATGAAAGGTAGTCTATTGGCGAGATTTTTGTTACTCTAATGGATGGTAGCCTTGTCATTAGGGAAGGTAGTCTGTTGTTGATATCTTTGTTACTCTAATGGATAGTAGCCTAGTCATTACGGAAGGTAGTTTATTGTCGAGATTTTTGTTACTCCAATGGATGGTAGGCTTTTCACTATCGAAGCTAGTCTGTTGACAATAATTTTATTACTCCCATGGATGGTAGCCTTGTCATTATGGAAGGTAGTTTGTTGACGATATTTTTCTTACTCTAATGGATGGTATCCTTGTCATTATGGAACGTAGTTTGTTGTTGATATTTTTGTTATTCTAATGGATGGTAGCCTTATCATTATAAAAGGTAGTTGTTGTCGAGAGTTTTGTTACTCCAATGGATAATAGCCTTGTCATTATGGAAGGTAGTCTGTTGTCGTGATTTTGTTACTCCAATGGATGGTAGCCTTGTCATTATCGAAGGTAGTCTGTTGTCGATATTTTTGTTACTCCAATGGATGGTAGCCTTGTCATTATGGATGGTAGTTTGTTGTCGAGAATTTTGTTACTACAATGTAAGGTAGCCTTGTCATTATTGAAGGTAGTTTGTTGTCGATATCTTTGTTACTCTAATGGATGGTAGCCTAGTAATTATGGAAGGTAGTTTATTCTCGAGATTTTTGTCACACCAATGGATGGTAGACTTGTCATTATGGAAGGTAGTCTGTTGGCGAGATTTTTGTTACTCCAATGGATGGTAGCCTTGTCATTATGGAAGGTAGTCTCTTGTTGATATTTTCGTTACTCCAATGGATTGTAGCCTTGTCATTATGTAAGGTAGTCTATTGTCGACATTTTTGTCACTCCAATTAATGGTAGCCTTGTCATTATGGAAGGTAGAATGTTGTCGAGATTTTTGTTACTTCAATGGATGGTAGCCTTGTAATCAGGAAGGTATTCTCTTGTTGATATTTTTGTTACTCTAATGGATGGTAGACTTGTCATTATGGAAGGTAGTATGTTGCCTAGATTTTTGTTACTTAATGGATGGTAGCCTCGTCATTATGGAAGGTAGTCTGTTGTCAAGATTTTTGTTACTCCAATGGATGGTAGCATTGTTATTATGGAAGGTAGTCTGTTGTCGAAATCTTTGTTACTCCAATGGATAGTAGCCTTGTTATTATGGAAGGTAGTTTGTTGTCGAGATTTTTATTACTCCAATGGATGGTAACCTTGTCATTATGGAAGGTAGTCTATTGCTGATATTTTTGTTACTCCAATGGATTGTAGCCTTGTCATTATGGAAGGTAGAGTGTGGTCTAGATTTTTGTTACTCTAATTGATGGTAGCCTTATCATTATGGAAGGTAGTCTATTGTCGAGATTATTGTTACTCCAATGGATGGTAGCCTTGTCATTATAGAAGGTAGTCTGTTGTCGAGATTTTTGTTACTCCAATGGATGGTAGCCTTATCATTATAAAAGGTAGTTTTTTGTCGATATTTTTGTTACTCTAATGGATGGTAGCCTTGTCATTATGGAAGGTAGTCTGTTGTCGATATCTTTGTTACTCCAATGGATAGTAGCCTAGTAATTACGGAAGGTAGTTTATTGTCGAGATTTTTGTTACTCCAATGGATGGTAGGCTTTTCACTATCGAAGCTAGTCTGTTGTCAATATTTTTATTACTCGAATGGATGGTAGCCTTGTCATTATGGAAGGTAGTTTGTTGTCGATATATTTCTTACTACAAGGGATGCTAGCCTTGTCATTATGGAACATAGTTTGTTGTCTATATTTTTGTTATTCTAATGGATGGTAGCCTTATCATTATAAAAGGTAGTTTGTTCTCGAGAGTTTTGTTACTCCAATGGATAGTAGCCTTGTGATTATGGAAGGTAGTCTGTTGTCGTGATTTTGTTACTCCAATGGATGGTAGCCTTGTCATTATGGAAGGTAGTTTGTTGTCGAGATTTTTGATACTACAATGTAAGGTAGCCTTGTAATTATAGAAGGTAGTTTGTTGTCGATATCTTTGTTACTCTAATGGATGGTAGCCTAGTAATTATGGAAGGTAGTCTATTCTCGATATTTTTGTCACTCCAATGGATGGTAGACTTGTAATTATGGAAAGTAGTCTGTTGGTGAGATTTTTGTTACTCCAATCGATGGTAGCCTTGTCATTATGGAAGGTAGTCTCTTGTTGATATTTTTGTTACTCCAATGGATTGTAGCCTTGTCATTATGGAAGGTAGTCTGTTGTCGAGATTTTTGTCACTCCAATTGATGGTAGCCTTGTCATTATGGAAGGTAGAATGTTGTCGAGATTTTTGATACTACAATGTAAGGTAGCCTTGTCATTATAGAAGGTAGTTTGTTGTCGATATCTTTGTTACTCTAATGGATGGTAGCCTAGTAATTATAGAAGGTAGTCTATTCTCGATATTTTTGTCACTCCAATGGATGGTAGACTTGTAATTATGGAAAGTAGTCTGTTGGTGAGATTTTTGTTACTCCAATCGATGGTAGCCTTGTCATTATGGAAGGTAGTCTCTTGTTGATATTTTTGTTACTCCAATGGATTGTAGCCTTGTAATTATGGAAGGTAGTCTGTTGTCGAGATTTTTGTCACTCCAATTGATGGTAGCCTTGTCATTATGGAAGGTAGAATGTTGTCGAGATTTTTGTTACTTCAAAGGATGGTAGCCTTGTAATTATGGAAGGTATTCTATTATTGATATTTTTGTTACTCTAATGGATGGTATACTTGTAATTATGGAAGGTAGTATGTTGTCTAGATTTTTGTTACTCTAATGGATGGTAGCCTTGTCATTATGGAAGGTTGTCTGTGGTCAAGATTTTTGTTACTCCAATGGATGGTAGCATTGTTATTATGGAAGGTCGTCTGTTGTCGAAATCTTTGTTACTCCAATGGATAGTAGCCTTGTTATTATGGAAGGTAGTCTATTGTCGAGATTTTTGTTAGTGCAATGGATGGTAGCCTTGTCTTTATGGAAGTTAGTCTGTTGTCTAGATTTTTGTTACTCTAATGGATGTTAGCCTTGTCATTATGGAAGATAGTCTGTTGTCAAGATTTTTGTTACTCCAATGGATGGTAGCCTTGTCATTATGGAAGCTAGTCTGTTGTCGAGATTTTTGTTACTCTAATGGATGGTAGCCATGTCATTATGGAAGGTAGTCTCTTGTTGATAATTTCATTACTCCAATTGATGGTAGCCTTGTCATTATGGAAGATAGTCTGTTGTCGAGATTTTTGTTACTTCAATGGATGGTGGCCTTGTCATTATGGAAGGTAGTCTGTTGTCGAGATTTTTGTTACTCCAATGGATGGTAGGCTTTTCACTATCGAAGCTAGTTTGTTGTCAATATTTTTATTACTCCAATGGATGGTAGCCTTGTCATTATGGAAGGTAGTCTATTGTGGAGATTTTTGTTACTCCAATGGATGGTAGCCTTGTCATTATGAAAGGTAGTCTATTGTCGAGATTTTTGTTACTCTAATGGATGGTAGCCTTGTCATTATGGAAGGTAGTCTGTTGTCGATATCTTTATTACTCCAATGGATAGTAGCCTAGTCATTACGAAAGGTAGTTTATTGTCTAGATTTTTGTTACTCCAATGGATGGTAGGCTTTTCACTATCGAAGCTAGTCTGTTGTCAATATTTTTATTACTCCAATGGATGGTAGCCTTGTCATTATGGAAGGTAGTTTGTTGTCGATATTTTTCTTACTCCAATGGATGGTAGCCTTGTCATTATGGAACGTAGTTTGTTGTCGATATTTTTGTTATTCTAATGGATGGTAGCCTTATCATTATAAAAGGTAGTTTGTTGTCGAGAGTTTTATTACTCCAATGGATAGTAGCCTTGTAATTATGGAAGGTAGTCTGTTGTCGATATTTTTGTTACTCCAATGGATGGTAGCCTTGTCATTATGGAAGGTAGTTTGTTGTCGAGATTTTTGTTACTACAATGTAAGGTAGCCTTGTCATTATAGAAGGTAGTTTGTTGTCGATATCTTTGTTACTCTAATGGATGGTAGCATAGTAATTATGGAAGGTAGTCTATTCTCGAGATTTTTGTCACTCCAATGGATGGTAGACTTGTCATTATGGAAGGTAGTCTATTGGCGAGATTTTTGTTACTCAAATGGCTGGTAGCCTTGTCATTATGGAAGGTAGTCTCTTGTTGATATTTTCGTTACTCCAATGGATTGTAGCCTTGTCATTATGGAAGGTAGTCTGTTGTTGAGATTTTTAGCACTCCAATTGATGGTAGGCTTGTCATTACGGAAGGTATTCTCTTGTTGATATTTTTGTTACTCTAATGGATGGTAGACTTGTCATTATGGAAGGTAGTATGTTGTCTAGATTTTTGTTACTCTAATGGATGGTAGCCTTGTCATTATGGAAGGTAGTCTGTTGTCAAGATTTTTGTTACTCCAATGGATGGTAGCATTGTTATTATGGAAGGTAGTTTGTTGTCGAAATCTTTGTTACTCCAATGGATAGTAGGATTGTTATTATGGAAGGTAGTTTGTTGTCGAGATTTTTGTTACTCCAATGGATGGTAGGCTTTTCATTATGGAAGGTAGTTTATTTTCGATATTTTTGTTACTCCAATGGATGGTAGCCTTGTCATTATGGAAGGTAGTTTGTTGTCGTGATTTTTGTCAGTCCAATTGATGGTAGCATTGTCATTATGAAAGGTAGAATGTTGTCGAGATTTTTGTTACTTCAATGGATGGTAGCCTTGTAATTATGGAAGGTATTCTCTTGTTGATATTTTTGTTACTCTAATGGATAGTAGCCTTGTCATTATGGAAGGTAGTATGTTGTCTAGATTTTTATTACCATAATGGATGGTAGCCTTGTCATTATGGAAGGTAGTCTGTTGTCAAGATTTTTGTTACTCCAATGGATGGTAGCATTGTTATTATGGAAGGTAATCTATTGTCGAAATCTTTGGTACTCCAATGGATAGTAGCCTTGTTATTATGGAAGGTAGTTTGTTGTCGATATTTTTGTTACTCGAATGGATGGTAGGCTTTTCATTATGGAAGGTAGTCTATTGTCGAGATTTTTGTTAGTCCAATGGATGGTAGCCTTGTCATTATGGAAGGTAGTATGTTGTCGATATTTTTGGTACTCCAATGGATGGTTGCCTTGTCATTATGGAAGGTAGTCTATTGTCGATACTTTAGTTACTCCAATGGATTGTAGCCTTGTCATTATGGAAGGTAGTTTGTTGTCGAGATTTTTGTTACTCTAATGGATGGTAGCCTTGTCATTATGGAAGGTAGTCTGTTGTCGAGAATTTTGTTACTCCAATGGATGGTAGCCTTGTAATTATGGAAGGTAGTCCGTTGTCGAGATTTTTGTTACTCTAATGGATTGTAGCCATGTCATTATGGAAAGTAGTTTGTTGTCAAGATTTTTGTTACTCTAATGGATGGTAGCCTTGTCATTATGGAAGGTATTCTATTGTCGAGATTTTTGTTACTCTAATGGATGGTAGCCTTGTCATTATGGAAGGTAGTCTCTTGTTGGTATTTTCGTTACTCCAATGGATGGTAGCCTTGTCATTATGGAAGGTAGTATGTTGTCTATATTTTTGTTACTCTAATGGATGGTAGCCTTGTCATTATGGAAGGTAGTCTATTGTCGAGATTTTTTTTACTCTAATGGATGGTAGCCATGTCATTATGGAAGGTAGTCTCTTGTCGTTAATTTCGTTACTCCAATGGATGATAGCCTTGTCATTATGGAAGGTAGTTTGTTGTCTAGATTTTTGTTACTCTAATGGATGGTAGCCTTGTCATTATGGAAGGTATTCTGTTGTCGAGATTTTTGTTACTCTAATGGATGGTAGCCTTGTCATTATGGAAGGTAGTGTCTTGTTAATATTTTCGTTACTCCAATGGATGGTAGCCTTGTCATTATGGAAGGTAGTATGTTGTCTAGATTTTTGTTACTCTAATGGATGGTAGCCTTGTCATTATGGAAGGTAGTCTATTGTCGAGATTTTTGTTACTCCAATGGATGGTAGCCTTGTCATTATGAAAGCTAGTCTGTTGTCAATATTTTTATTACTCCAATGGATGGTAGCCTTGTCATTATGGAAGGTAGTTTGTTGTCGATATTTTTCTTACTCCAATGGATGGTAGCCTTGTCATTATGGAACGTAGTTTGTTTTCGATATTTTTCTAACTCTAATGGATGGTAGACTAGTAATTATGGAAGGTAGTCTATTCTCGAGATTTTTGTCACTCCAATGGATGGTAGCCTTGTCATTATGGAAGGATGTCTGTTGGCGAGATTTTTGTTACTCTAATGGATGGTAGACTTGTCATTATGGAAGGTAGTTTGTTGTCCAGATTTTTGTTACTCTAATGGATGGTAGCCTTGTCATTATGGAAGGTAGTCTATTGTCGAGATTTTTGTTACTCTAATGGATGGTAGCCTTGTCATTATGGAAGATAGTCTCTTGTTGATATTTTCGTTACTCCAATGGATGGTAGCCTTGTCATTATGGAAGGTAGTATGTTGTCTAGATTTTTGTTACTCTAATGGATGGTAGCCTTGTCATTATGGAAGGTAGTCTATTGTCGAGATTTTTGTTACTCCTATGGATGGTAGCCTTGTCATTATGAAAGGTAGTCTATTGTCGAGATTTTTGTTACTCTAATGGGTTGTAGCCTTGTCATTATGGAAGGTAGTATGTTGTCGATATCTTTGTTACTCCAATGGATAGTAGCCTAGTCATTACGGAAGGTAGTTTGTTGTCGAGATTTTTGTTACTCCAATGGATGGTAGGCTTTTCACTATCGAAGCTAGTCTTTTGTCTAGATTTTTGTTACTCTAATGGATGGTAGCCTTGTCATTATGGAAGGTAGTCTGTTGTCAAGATTTTTGTTACTCCAATGGATGGTAGCATTGTTATTATGGAAGGTAGTTTGTTGTCGAAATCTTTGTTACTCCATTGGATAGTAGGATTGTTATTATGGAAGGTAGTTTGTTGTCGAGATTTTTGTTACTCCAATGGATGGTAGGCTTGTCATTATGGAAGGTAGTTTGTTGTCGTGATTTTTGTCAGTCCAATTGATGGTAGCCTTGTCATTATGGAAGGTAGAATGTTGTCGAGATTTTTGTTACTTCAATGGATGGTAGCCTTGTAATTATGGAAGGTATTCTCTTGTTGATATTTTTGTTACTCTAATGGATAGTAGCCTTGTCATTATGGAAGGTAGTATGTTGTCTAGATTTTTATTACCATAATGGATGGTAGCCTTGTCATTATGGAAGGTAGTCTGTTGTCAAGATTTTTGTTACTCCAATGGATGGTAGCATTGTTATTATGGAAGGTAATCTATTGTCGAAATCTTTGGTACTCCAATGGATAGTAGCCTTGTTATTATGGAAGGTAGTTTGTTGTCGATATTTTTGTTACTCGAATGGATGGTAGGCTTTTCATTATGGAAGGTAGTCTATTGTCGAGATTTTTGTTAGTCCAATGGATGGTAGCCTTGTCATTATGGAAGGTAGTATGTTGTCGATATTTTTGGTACTCCAATGGATGGTTGCCTTGTCATTATGGAAGGTAGTCTATTGTCGATACTTTAGTTACTCCAATGGATTGTAGCCTTGTCATTATGGAAGGTAGTTTGTTGTCGAGATTTTTGTTACTCTAATGGATGGTAGCCTTGTCATTATGGAAGGTAGTCTGTTGTCGAGATTTTTGTTACTCCAATGGATGGTAGCCTTGTAATTATGGAAGGTAGTCCGTTGTCGAGATTTTTGTTACTCTAATGGATGGTAGCCATGTCATTATGGAAAGTAGTTTGTTGTCTAGATTTTTGTTAGTCTAATGGATGGTAGCCTTGTCATTATGGAAGGTATTCTATTGTCGAGATTTTTGTTACTCTAATGGATGGTAGCCTTGTCATTATGGAAGGTAGTCTCTTGGTGATATTTTCGTTACTCCAATGGATGGTAGCCTTGTCATTATGGAAGGTAGTATGTTGTCTAGATTTTTGTTACTCTAATGGATGGTAGCCTTGTCATTATGGAAGGTAGTCTATTGTCGAGATTTTTGTTACTCTAATGGATGGTAGCCATGTCATTATGGAAGGTAGTCTCTTGTCGTTAATTTCGTTACTCCAATGGATGATAGCCTTGTCATTATGGAAGGTAGTTTGTTGTCTAGATTTTTGTTACTCTAATGGATGGTAGCCTTGTCATTATGGAACGTATTCTGTTGTCGAGATTTTTGTTACTCTAATGGATGGTAGCCTTGTCATTATGGAAGGTAGTCTCTTGTTGATATTTTCGTTACTCCAATGGATGGTAGCCTTGTCATTATGGAAGGTAGTATGTTGTCTAGATTTTTGTTACTCTAATGGATGGTAGCCTTGTCATTATGGAAGGTAGTCTATTGTCGAGATTTTTGTTACTCCAATGGATGGTAGCCTTGTCATTATGAAAGCTAGTCTGTTGTCAATATTTTTATTACTCCAATGGATGTTAGCCTTGTCATTATGGAAGGTAGTTTGTTGTCGATATTTTTCTTACTCCAATGGATGGTAGCCTTGTCATTATGGAACGTAGTTTGTTTTCGATATTTTTCTAACTCTAATGGATGGTAGACTAGTAATTATGGAAGGTAGTCTATTCTCGAGATTTTTGTCACTCCAATGTATGGTAGCCTTGTCATTATGGAAGGTAGTCAGTTGGCGAGATTTTTGTTACTCTAATGGATGGTAGACTTGTCATTATGGAAGGTAGTTTGTTGTCCAGATTTTTCTTACTCTAATGGATGGTAGCCTTGTCATTATTGAAGGTAGTCTTTTGTCGAGATTTTTGTTACTCTAATGGATGGTAGCCTTGTCATTATTGAAGGTAGTCTTTTGTCGAGATTTTTGTTACTCCAATGGATGGTAGCCTTGTCAATATGGAAGGTAGTCTATTGTCGAGATTTTTGTTACTCTAATGGATGGTAGCCTTGTCATTATGGAAGGTAGTCTCTTGTTGATATTTTCGTTACTCCAATGGATGGTAGCCTTGTCATTATGGAAGGTAGTATGTTGTCTAGATTTTTGTTACTCTAATGGATGGTAGCCTTGTCATTATGGAAGGTAGTCTATTGTCGAGATTTTTGTTACTCCAATGGATGGTAGCCTTGTCATTATGAAAGGTAGTCTATTGTCGAGATTTTTGTTACTCTAATGGGTGGTAGCCTTGTCATTATGGAAGGTAGTATGTTGTCGATATCTTTGTTACTCCAATGGATAGTAGCCTAGTCATTACGGAAGGTAGTTTGTTGTCGAGATTTTTGTTACTCCAATGGATGGTAGGCTTTTCACTATCGAAGCTAGTCTGTTGTCAATATTTTTATTACTCCTATGGATGGTAGCCTTGTTATTATGGAAGGTAGTTTGTTGTCGATATTTTTCTTACTCCAATGGATGGTAGCCTTGTCATTATGGAACGTAGTTTGTTGTTGATATTTATGTTATTCTAATGGATGGTAGCCTTATCATTATAAACGGTAGTTTGTTGTCGAGAGTTTTGTTATTCCAATGGATAGTATCCTTGTCATTATGGAAGGTAGTTTGTTGTCGTGATTTTGTTACTCCAATGGATGGTAGCCTTGTCATTATGGAAGGTAGTTTGTTGTCGAGATTTTTGTTACTACAATGTAAGGTAGCCTTGTAATTATAGAAGGTAGTTTATTGTCGATATCTTTGTTACTCTAATGGATGGTAGCCTAGTAATTATGGAAGGTAGTCTATTCTCGAGATTTTTGTCACTCCAATGGATGGTAGACTTGTCATTATGGAAGGTAGTCTGTTGGCGAGATTCTTGTTACTCCAATGGATGGTAGCCTTGTCATTATGGAAGGTAGTCTCTTGTTGATATTTTCGTTATTCCAATGTATTGTAGCCTTGTCATTATGGAAGGTAGTCTGTTGTCGAGATTTTTATCACTCCAATTGATAGTAGCCTTGTCATTATTGAAGGTAGAATGTTGTCGAGATTTTTGTTACTTCAATGATTGGTAGCCTTGTAATTATGGAAGGTATTCTCTTGTTGATATTTTTGTTACTCTAATGGATGGTAGACTTGTCATTATGGAAGGTAGTATGTTGTCTAGATTTTTGTTACTCTAATGGATGGTAGCCTTGTCATTATGGAAGGTAGTCTGTTGTCAAGATTTTTTTACTCCAATGGATGGTAGACTTGTCATTATGGAAGGTAGACTGTTGTCGAAATCTTTGTTACTCCAATGGATCGTAGCCTTGTTATTATGGAAGGTAGTTTGTTGTCGAGATTTTTGTTACTCCAATGGATGGTAGGCTTTTCATTATGGAAGGTAGTCTATTGTCGAGATTTTTGTTAGTCCAATGGATGGTAGCCTTGTCATTATAGAAGGTAGTATGTTGTCGATATTTTTGTTACTCCAATGGATTGTAGCCTTGTCAATATGAAAGGTAGTCTATTGTCGATATTTTTGTTACTCCAATGGATTGTAGCCTTGTCATTATGGAAGGTAGTTTGTTGTCGAGATTTTTGTTACTCTAATGGATGGTAGCCTTGTTATTATGGAAGGTAGTCTGTTGTCTAGATTTTTGTTACTCTAATGGATGGTATCCTTGTCATTATCGAAGGTAGTCCGTTGTCGAGATTTTTGTTACTCCAATGGATGGTAGCCTTGTCATTATGGAAGCTAGTTTGCTGTCAATATTTTGGTTACTCTAATGGATGGTAGCCTTGTCATTATGGAAGATAGTCTATTGTCGAGATTTTTGTTACTCCAATGGATGGTAGCCTTGTCATTATGAAAGGTAGTCTATTGTCGAGATTTTTGTTACTCTAATGGATGGTAGCCTTGTCATTATGGAAGGTAGTCTGTTGTCGATATCTTTGTTACTCCAATGGATTGTAGCCTAGTCATTACGAAAGGTAGTTTATTGTCGAGATTTTTGTTACTCCAATGGATGGTAGGCTTTTCACTATCGAAGCTAGTTTGTTGTCAATATTTTTATTACCCCAATGGATGGTAGCCTTGTCATTATGGAAGGTAGTTTGTTGTCGATATTTTTCTTACTCCAATGGATGGTAGCCTTGTCATTATGAAATGTAGTTTGTTGTCGAGATTTTTGTTATTTGAATGGATGGTAGTCTTGTAATTATGGAAGGTATTCTCTTGTTGATATTAGTGTTACTCTAATGGATGGTAGACTTGTCATTATGGAAGGTAGTCTGTTGTCTAGATTTTTGTTACTCTAATGGATGGTAGCCTTGTCATTATGGAAGGTAGTCTGTTGTCAAGATTTTTTTACTCCAATGGATGGTAGCATTGTTATTATGGAAGGTAGACTGTTGTCGAAATCTTTGTTACTCCAATGGATAGTAGGCTTGTTATTATGGAAGGTAGTTTGTTGTCGAGATTTTTGTTAGTCCAATGGATGGTAGCCTTGTCATTATGGAAGGTAGTCTATTTTCGATATTTTTGTTACTCCAATGGATTGTAGCCTTGTCATTATGGAAGGTAGTTTGTTGTCGAGATTTTTGTTACTCTAATGGATGGTAGCCTTGTTATTATGGAAGGTAGTCTGTTGTCTAGATTTTTGTTACTCTAAAGGATGGTATCCTTGTCATTATGGAAGGTAGTCTGTTGTCGAGATTTTTGTTACTCCAATGGATGGTAGCCTTGTCATTATGGAAGGTAGTCTGTTGTCGTGATTTTTGTTACTCTAATGGATGTTATCCTTGTCATTATGGAAGGTAGTCTCTTGTTGATATTTTCGTTACTACAATGGATGGTAGCCTTCTCTTAATGGAAGGTAGTCTGTTGTCTAGATTTTGGGTTACTCTAATGGATGGTAGCCTTGTCATTATGGAAGGTAGTCTATTGTCGAGATTTTTGTTACTCCAATGGATGGTATCCTTGTCATTATGAAAGGTAGTCTATTGTCGAGATTTTTGTTACTCTAATGGATGGTAGCCTTGTCATTATTGAAGGTAGTCTGTTGTCGATATCTTTGTTACTCCAATGGATTGTAGCCTAGTAATTACGGAAGTTAGTTTATTGTCGAGATTTTTGTTACTCCAATGGATGGTAGGCTTTTCACTATCGAAGCTAGTTTGCTGTCAATATTTTTATTACTCCAATGGATGGTAGCCTTGTCATTATGGAAGGTAGTCTATTGTGGAGATTTTTGTTACTCCAATGGATGGTAGCCTTGTCATTATGAAAGGTAGTCTATTGTCGAGATTTTTGTTACTCTAATGGATGTTAGCCTTGTCATTATGGAAGGTAGTCTGTTGTCGATATCTTTGTTACTCCAATGGATTGTAGCCTAGTCATTACGGAAGGTAGTTTATTGTCGAGATTTTTGTTACTCCAATGGATGGTAGGCTTTTCACTATCGAAGCTAGTTTGTTGTCAATATTTTTATTACTCCAATGGATGGTAGCCTTGTCATTATGGAAGGTAGTTTGTTGTCGATATTTTTCTTACTCCAATGGATGGTAGCCTTGTCATTATGAAATGTAGTTTGTTGTCGAGATTTTTGTTATTTGAATGGATGGTAGTCTTGTAATTATGGAAGGTAGTATGTTGTCTAGATTTTTGTTACTCTAATGGATGGTAGCCTAGTCATTATGGAAGGTAGTCTGTTGTCAAGATTTTTTTACTCCAATGGATGGTTGCATTGTTATTATGGAAGGTAGACTGTTGTCGAAATCTTTGTTACTCCAATGGATAGTAGCCTTGTTATTATGGAAGGTAGTTTGTTGTCGAGATTTTTGTTACTCCAATGGATGGTAGGATTTTCATTATGGAAGGTAGTCTATTGTCGAGATTTTTGTTAGTCCAATGGATGGTAGCCTTGTCATTATAGAAGGTAGTATGTTGTCGATATTTTTGTTACTCCAATGGATGGTAGCCTTGTCATTATGGAAGGTAGTCTATTGTCGATATTTTTGTTACTCCAATGGATTGTAGCCTTGTCATTATGGAAGGTAGTTTGTTGTCGAGATTTTTGTTACTGTAATGGATGATAGCCTTGTTATTATGGAAGGTAGTCTGTTGTCTAGATTTTAGTTACTCTAATGGATGGTATCCTTGTCATTATGGAAGGTAGTCTGTTGTCGAGATTTTTGTTACTCCAATGGATGGTAGCCTTGTCATTATGGAAGGTAGTCTGTTGTCGAGATTTTTTTTACTCTAATGGATGTTAGCCTTGTCATTATGGAAGGTAGTCTCTTGTTGATATTTTCGTTACTCCAATGGATGGTAGCCTTCTCATTATGGAAGGTAGTCTGTTGTCTAGATTTTGGTTACTCTAATGGATGGTAGCCTTGTCATTATGGAAGGTAGTCTATTGTCGAGATTTTTGTTACTCCAATGGATGGTAGCCTTGTCATTATGAAAGGTAGTCTATTGTCGAGATTTTTGTTACTCTAATGGATGGTAGCCTTGTCATTATGGAAGGTAGTCTGTTGTCGATATCTTTGTTACTCCAATGGATTGTAGCCTAGTAATTACAGAAGGTAGTTTATTGTCGAGATTTTTGTTACTCCAATGGATGGTAGGCTTTTCACTATCGAAGCTAGTTTGTTGTCAATATTTTTATTACTCCAATGGATGGTAGCCTTGTCATTATGTAAGGTAGTTTGTTGTCGATATTTTTCTTACTCCAATGGATGGTAGCCTTGTCATTATGAAATGTAGTTTGTTGTCGAGATTTTTGTTACTTCAATGATTGTTAGCCTTGTAATTATGGAAGGTATTCTCTTGTTGATATTTTTGTTACTCTAATGGATGGTAGACTTGTCATTATGGAACGTAGTATGTTGTCTAGATTTTTGTTACTCTAATGGATGGTAGCCTTGTCATTATGGAAGGTAGTCTGTTGTCAAGATTTTTTTACTCCAATGGATGGTAGCATTGTTATTATGGAAGGTAGACTATTGTCGAAATCTTTGTTACTCCAATGGATAGTAGCCTTGTTATTATGGAAGGTAGTTTGTTGTCGAGATTTTTGTTACTCCAATGGATGGTAGGCTTTTCATTATGGAAGGTAGTCTATTGTCGAGATTTTTGTTACTCCAATGGATGGTAGCCTTGTCATTATAGAAGGTAGTATGTTGTCGATATTTTTGTTACTCCAATGGATGGTGGCCTTGTCATTATGGAAGGTAGTCTATTGTCGATATTTTTGTTACTCCAATGGATTGTAGCCTTGTCATTATGGAAGGTAGTTTGTTGTCGAGATTTTTGTTACTCTAATGGATGGTAGCCTTGTTATTATGGAAGGTAGTCTGTTGTCTAGATTTTTGATACTCTAATGGATGGTATGCTTGTCATTATGGAAGGTAGTCTGTTGTCGAGATTTTTGTTACTCCAATGGATGGTAGCCTTGTCATTATGGAAGGTAGTCTGTTGTCGAGATTTTTGTTACTCTAATGGATGGTAGCCTTGTCATTATGGAAGGTAGTTTGTTGTCAAGATTTTTGTTACTCTAATGGATGGAGGCCTTTTCATTATGGAAGGTAGTCAGTTGTCGAGATTTTTTTTACAGCAATGGATGGTCGCCTTGTCATTATGGAAGGTAGGTTGTTGTCAAGATTTTTGTTACTCTAATGGATGGTAGCCTTGTCATTATGGAAGGTAGTCTATTGTCGAGATTTTGGTTACTCTAATGGATGGTAGCCTTGTCATTATGGAAGGTAGTCTGTTGTCGATATCTTTGTTACTCCAATGGATTGTAGCCTAGTCATTACGGAAGGTAGTTTATTGTCGAGATTTTTGTTACTCCAATGGATGGTAGGCTTTTCACTATCGAACCTAGTTTGTTGTCAATATTTTTATTACTCCAATGGATGGTAGCCTTGTCATTATGGAAGGTAGTTTGTTGTCGATATTTTTCTTAGTCCAATGGGTGGTAGCCTTGTCATTATGAAATGTAGTTTGTTGTCGAGATTTTTGTTACTTCAATGATTGGTAGCCTTGTAATTAAGGAAGGTATTCTCTTGTTGATATTTTTATTACTCTAATGGATGTTAGACTTGTAATTATGGAAGGTAGTATGTTGTCTAGATTTTTGTTACTCTAATGGATGGTAGCCTTGTCATTATGGAAGGTAGTCTGTTGTCAAGATTTGTTTACTCCAATGGATGGTAGCATTGTTATTATGGAAGGTAGACTGTTGTCGAAATCTTTGTTACTCCAATGGATAGTAGCCTTGTTATTATGGAATGTAGTTTGTTATCGAGATTTTTGTTACTCCAATGGATGGTAGGCTTTTCATTATGGAAGGTAGTCTATTGTCGAGATTTTTGTTAGTCCAATGGATGGTAGCCTTGTCATTATAGAAGGTAGTATGTTGTCGATATTTTTGTTATTCCAATGGATGGTAGCCTTGTCATTATTGAAGGTAGTCTATTGTCGATATTTTTGTTACTCCAATGGATTGTAGCCTTGTCATTATGGAAGGTAGTTTGTTGTCGAGATTTTTGTTACTCTAATGGATGGTACCGTTGTTATTATGGAAGGTAGTCTGTTGTCTATATTTTTGTTACTCTAATGGATGGTATCCTTGTCATTATGGAAGGTAGTCTGTTGTCGAGATTTTTGTTACTCCAATGGATGGTAGCCTTGTCATTATGGAAGGTAGTCTTTTGTCGAGATTTTTGTTACTCTAATGGATGTTAGCCTTGTCATTATGGAAGGTAGTCTCTTGTTGATATTTTCGTTATTCCAATGGATGGTAGCCTTGTCATTATGAAAGGTAGTCTGTTGTCTAGATTTTGGTTACTCTAATGGATGGTAGCCTTGTCATTATGGAAGGTAGTCTATTGTCGAGATTTTTGTTACTCCAATGGATGGTAGCCTTGTCATTTTGAAAGGTAGTCTATTGTCGAGATTTTTGTTACTCTAATGGATGGTAGCCTTGTCATTATGGAAGGTAGTATGTTGTCGATATCTTTGTTACTCCAATGGATTGTAGCCTAGTCATTACGGAAAGTAGTTTATTGTCGAGATTTTTGTTACTCCAATGGATGGTAGGCTTTTCACTATCGAAGCTAGTTTGTTGTCAATATTTTTATTACTCCAATGGATGGTAGCCTTGTCATTATGGAAAGTAGTTTGTTTTCGATATTTTTCTTACTCCAATGGATGGTAGCCTTGTCATTATGAAATGTAGTTTGTTGTCGAGATTTTTGTTACTTCAATGGATGGTAGTCTTATAATTATGGAAGGTATTCTCTTGTTGATATTTTTGTTACTCTAATGGATGGTAGACTTGTCATTATGGAAGGTAGTATGTTGTCTAGATTTTTGTTACTCTAATGGATGGTAGCCTTGTCATTATGGAAGGTAGTTTGTTGTCAAGATTTTTGTTACTCCAATGGATGGTAGCATTGTTATTATGGAAGGTAATCTGTTGTCGAAATCTTTGTTACTCCAATGGATAGTAGCCTTGTTATTATGGAAGGTAGTTTGTTGTCGAGATTTTTGTTACTCCAATGGATGGTAGGCTTTTCATTATGGAAGGTAGTCTATTGTCGAAATTTTTGTTACTCCAATGGATGGTAGCCTTGTCATTAAGGAAGGTAGTCTGTTGTCGATATTTTTGTTACTCTAATGGATGGTAGCCTTGTCATTATGGAACGTAGTTTGTTGTCGATATTTTTTTTATTCCAATGGATGGTAGCCTTATCATTATGGAAGGTAGTTTTTTGTCTAGATTTCTGTTACTCCAATGGATAGTAGCCTTGTCATTATGGAAGGTAGTCTGTTGTCGAGATTTTGTTACTCCAATGGATGGTAGCTTTGTCATTATGGAAGATAGTCTATTGTCGATTTTTTGTTACTCCAATGGATGGTAGCCTTGTCATTATGGAAGGTAGTCTATTAGCGAGATTTTTGTTACTCCAATGGATGGTAGCCTTGTCATTATGGAAGGTAGTCTCTTGTTGATATTTTCATTACTCCAATGCATGGTAGCCTTGTCATTATGGAAGGTAGTATGTTGTCGATATTTTTGTTACTCCAATGGATGGTAGCCTTGTCATTATGGAAGGAAGTCTATTTCGAAATTTTTTGTTACTCCAATGAATTGTAGCCTTGTCATTATGGAAGGTAGTCTGTAGTCGAGATTTTTGTTACTCTAATGGATGGTAGCCTTGTCATTGTGGAAGGTAGTTTGTTGTCTAGATTTTTGTCACTCCAATTGATGGTAGCCTTGTCATTATGGAATGTAGAATGTCGTCGAGATTTTTGTTACTCCAATGGATGGTAGCCTTGTAATTATGGAAGGTAGTCTGTTGTCTAGATTTTTGTTACTCTAATGGATGGTAGCCTCGTCATTATGAAAGGTAGTATGTTGTCGATATTTATGTTACTCGAATGGATGGTATCCTTGTCATTATCAAAGGTAGTTTTTTGTGGAGATTTTTGTTACTCCAATGGATGGTAGCCTTGTCATTATGGAAGGTAGTCTGTTGTCGATATCTTTGTTACTCCAATGGATAGTAGCCTAGTCATTACGGAAGGTAATTGGTTGTCGAGATTTTTGTTACTTCAATGGATGGTAGGCTTTTCACTATCGAAGCTAGTCTGTTGTCGATATTTTTATTACTCCAATGGATGGTAGCCTTGTCATTATGGAAGGTAGTCTGTTGTCAATATTTTTCTTACTCTAATGGATGGTAGCCTTCTCATTATGGAATGTAGTTTGTTATCGATATTTTTGTTATTCTAATGGATGGTAGACTTATCATTATAAAAGGTAGTTTGTTGTCGAGAATTTTGTTACTCCAATGGATAGTAGCCTTGTCATTATGGAAGGTTGTCTGTTGTCGATATTTTGTTACTCCAATGGATGGTAGCCTTGTCATTATGGAAGGTAGTTTGTTGTCGATATTTTTGTTACTCCAATGGATGGTAGCCTTGTCAATATGGAAGGTAGTTTGTTGTCGATATTTTTGTTACTACAATATAAGGTAGCCTTGTCATCATAGAAGGTAGTTTGTTGTCGATATCTTTGTTACTCTAATGGATGGTAGACTAGTAATTACGGAAGGTAGTCTATTCTCGATATTTTTGACACTCCAATGGATGGTAGCCTTGTCATTATGGAAGTTTGTCTGTTGGCGAGATTTTTGTTACTCCAATGGATGGTAGCCTTGTCATTATGGAAGGTAGTCTCTTGTTGATATATTCGTTACTCCAATTGATTGTAGCCTTGTCATTATGGAAGGTAGTCTATTGTCGAGATTTTTGTTACTCTAATGGATGGTAGCCTTGTCATTATGGAAGGTAGTCTGTTGTCGATATTTTTTTTACTGCAATGGATGGTCGCCTTGTCATTATGGAAGGTAGGTTGTTGTCAAGATTTTTATTACTCTAATGGATGGTAGCCTTGTCATTATGGAAGGTAGTCTGTTGTCAAGATTTTTGTTACTCCAATGGATGGTAGCATTGTTATTATGGAAGGTAGTCATTTGTCGAAATCTTTGTTACTCCAATGGATGGTAGCCTAGTCATTATGGAAGGTAGTCTATTGTCGATATTTTTCTTACTCCAATGGATGGTAGCCTTGTTATTATGGAAGGTAGTTTGTTGTCGATATTTTTGTTACTCCAATGGATGGTAGCCTTGTCATTTTGGAACGTAGTTTGTTGTCGATATTTTTTTTATTCCAACGGATGGTAGCCTTATCATTATGAAGGTAGTTTGTTGTGGAGATTTTTGTTACTCTAATGGATGGTAGCCTTGTCATTATGGAAGGTAGTCTCTTGTTGATATTTTCATTACTCCAATGGATGGTAGCCTTGTCATTATGGAAGGTAGTCTGTTGTCGATATTTTTGTTATTCCAATAGATGGTAGCCTTGTCATTATGGAACATAGTTTGTTGTCGATATTTTTGTTATTCCAATGGATGGTAGCCTTATCATTATGGAAGGTAGTTTTTTGTCGAGATTTTTGTTACTCCAATGGATGGTAGCCTCGTCATTAGGGAAGGTAGTCTGTTGGCGAGATTTTTTTTACTCCAATGGATGGTAGCCTTGTCATTATGGAAGGAAGTCTCTTGTTGATATTTTCATTACTCCAATGCATGGTAGCCTTGTCATTATGGAAGGTAGTCTGTTGGCGAGATTTTTGTTACTCCAATGGATGGTAGCCGTGTCATTATGGAAGGTAGTATGTTGTCTATATTTTTGTCAATCCAATTGATGGTATCCTTGTCATTATGGAAGGTAGAATGTCGTCGAGATTTTTGTTACTCCAATGGATGGTAGCCTTGTAATTATGGAAGGTATTCTGTTGTCGATATTTTTTTGACTCCAATGGATGGTAGCCTTTCCATTATTGAAGGTAGTCTATTGTCGAGATTTTTTTTACTCCAATGGATGGTAGCCTTGTCATTATGGAAGGTAGTTTGTTGTCGATATCTTTGTTACTCTAATAGATGGTAGCCTTGTCATTATGGAAGGTAGTCTGTCGTCTAGATTTTTGTTACTCTAATGGATGGTAGACTTGGAATTATGGAAGGTAGTCTGTTGTCTAGATTTTTGTTACTTTAATGGATGGTAGCCTCGTCATTATGGAAGGTAGTATGTTGTCGATAATTTTGTTACTCCAATGGATGGTATCCTTGTCATTAACAAAGGTAGTTTGTTGTGGAGATTTTTGTTACTCTAATGGATGGTAGCCTTGTCATTATGGAAGGTAGTATGTTGTCGATATCTTTGTTACTCCAATGGATAGTAGCCTAGTCATTACAGAAGGTAGTTTGTTGTCGAGATTTTTGTTACTTCAATGGATGGTAGGCTTTTAACTATCGAAGCTAGTCTGTTGTCGATATTTTTATTACTCCAATGGATGGTAGCCTTGTCATTATGGAAGGTAGTCTGTTGTCAATATTTTTCATACTCCAATGGATGGTAGCCTTCTGATTATGGAACGTAGTTTGTTGTCGATATTTTTGTTATTCTAATGGATGGTAGACTTATCATTATAAAAGGAAGTTTATTGTCAAGAGTTTTGTTACTCAAATGGATAGTAGCCTTGTCATTATGGAAGGTAGTCTGTTGTCGATATTTTGTTACTCCAATAGATGGTAGCCTTGTCATTATGGAAGGTAGTTTGTTGTCGATATTTTTGTTACTCCAATGGATGGTAGCCTTGTCATTATGGAAGGTAGTTTGTTGTCGATATTTTTGTTACTACAATATAAGGTAGCCTTTTCATCATAGAAGGTACTTCGTTGTCGATATCTTTGTTACTCTAATGGATGGTAGACTAGTAATTACGGAAGGTAGTCTATTCTCGATATTTTTGTCACTCTAATGGATGGTAGCCTTGTCATTATGGAAGTTTGTCTGTTGGCGAGATTTTTGTTACTCCAATGGATGGTAGCCTTGTCATTTTGGAAGGTAGTCTCTTGTTGATATTTTCGTTACTCCTATTGATTGTAGCCTTGTCATTATGGAAGGTAGTCTGTTGCCGAGATTTTTGTCACTCCAATTGATGGTAGCCTTGTCATTATGGAAGGTAGAATGTTGTCAAGATTTTTGTTACTCCAATGGATGGTAGCATTGTTATTATGGAAGGTAGTCAGTTGTCGAAATCTTTGTTACTCCAATGGATGGTAGCCTAGTCATTATGGAAGGTAGTTTGTTGTCGAGATTTTTGATACTCCAATGGATGGAAGGCTTTTCATTATGGAAGGTAGTCTATTGTCGATATTTTTCTTACTCCAACGGATGGTAGCCTTGTCATTATGGAAGGTAGTCTGTTGTCGATATTTTTGTTACTCCAATGGATGGTAGCCTTGTCATTATGGAACGTAGTTTGTTGTCGAAATTTTTTTTATTCCAACGGATGGAAGCCTTATCATTATGAAGGTAGTAGGTTGTGGAGATTTTTGTTACTCCAATGGATGGTAGCCTTGTCATTATGGCAGGTAGTCTCTTGTTGATATTCTCATTACTCCAATGGACGGTAGCCTTGTCATTATGGAAGGTAGTCTGTTGTCGATATTTTTGTTATTCCAATGGATGGTATCCTTGTCATTATGGAAGGTATTCTGTTGTCGAGATTTTTGTTACTCCAATGGATGGTAGCCTTGTCATTATGGAAGGTAGTCTGTTGTCGAGATTTTTGTTACTCTAATGGATGTTAGCCTTGTCATTATGGAAGGTAGTCTCTTATTGATATTTTTATTATTCCAATGGATGGTAGCCTTGTCATTATGGAAGGTAGTCTATTGTCGAGATTTTTGTTACTCCAATGGATGGTAGCCTTGTCATTATGAAAGGTAGTCTATTGTCGAGATTTTTGTTACTCTAATGGATGGTAGCCTTGTCATTATGGAAGGTAGTCTGTTGTCGATATCTTTGTTACTCCAATACATTGTAGCCTAGTCATTACGAAAGGTAGTTTATTGTCGAGATTTTTGTCACTCCAATTGATGGTAGCCTTGTCATTATGGAAGGTAGAATGTCGTCGAGATTTTTGTTACTCCAATGGATGGTAGCCTTGTAATTATGGAAGGTATTCTCTTGTCGATATTTTTTTTACTCCAATGGATGGTAGCCTTTCCATTATTGAAGGTAGTCTATTGTCGAGATTTTTTTTACTCCAATGGATGGTAGCCTTGTCATTATGGAAGGTAGTCTGTTGTCGATATCTTTGTTACTCTAATAGATGGTAGCCTTGTCATTATGGAAGGTAGTCTGTCGTCTAGATTTTTGTTACTCTAATGGATGGTAGACTTGGAATTATGGAAGGTAGTTTGTTGTCAAGATTTTTGTTACTCCAATGGATGGTAGCATTGTTATTATGGAAGGTAGTCAGTTGTCGAAATCTTTGTTACTCCAATGGATGGTAGCCTAGTCATTATGGAAGGTAGTTTGTTGTCGAGATTTTTGTTACTCCAATGGATGGAAGGATTTTCATTATGGAAGGTAGTCTATTGTCGATATTTTTGTTACTCCAATGGATTGTAGCCTTGTCATTAAGGAAGGTAGTCTGTTGTTGATATTTTTGTTACTCCAATGGATGGTAGCCTTGTCATTATGGAACGTAGTTTGTTGTCGATATTTTTTTTTATTCCAACGGATGGAAGCCTTATCATTATGAAGGTAGTAGGTTGTGGAGATTTTTGTTACTCCAATGGATGGTAGACTTGTCATTATGGAAGGTAGTCTCTTGTTGATATTTTCATTACTCCAATGGATGGTAGCCTTGTCATTATGGAAGGTAGTCTGTTGTCGATATTTTTGTTATTCCAATGGATGGTAGCCTTGTCATTATGGAACGTAGTTTTTTGTCGATATTTTTGTTATTCCAATGGATGGTAGCCTTATCATTATGGAAGGTACTTTTTTGTCGAGATTTTTGTTACTCCAATGGATCGTAGCCTTGTCATTATGGAAGGTAGTCTGTTGGCGAGATTTTTTTTACGCCAATGGATGGTAGCCTTGTCATTATGGAAGGTAGTCTGTTGTTGATATTTTCATTACTCCAATACATGGTAGCCTTGTCATTATGGAAGGTCGTCTGTTGGCGAGATTTTTGTTACTCCAATGGATGGTAGCCGTGTCATTATGGAAGGTAGTTTGTTGTCTATATTTTTATCACTCTAATGGATGGTAGCCTTGTCATTATGGAAGGTAGAATGTCGTCGAGATTTTTGTTACTCCAATGGATAGTAGCCTAGTCATTACAGAAGGTAGTTTGTTGTCGAGATTTTTGTTACTTCAATGGATGGTAGGCTTTTCACTATCGAAGCTAGTCTGTTGTCGATATTTTTATTACTCCAATGGATGGTAGCCTTGTCATTATGGAAGGTAGTCTGTTGTCAATATTTTTCTTACTCCAATGGATGGTAGCCTTCTCATTATGGAACGTAGTTTGTTGTCGATATTTTTGTTATTCCAAGGGATGGTAGACTTATCATTATAAAAGGTACATTATTGTCGAGAGTTTTGTTACTCCAATGGATAGTAGCCTTGTCATTATGGAAGGTAGTCTGTTGTCGATATTTTGTTACTCCAATGGATGGTAGCCTTGTCATTATGGAAGGTAGTTTGTTGTCGATATTTTTGTTACTCCAATGGATGGTAGCCTTGTCATTATGGAAGGTTGTTTGTTGTCGATATTTTTGTTACTACAATATAAGGTAGCCTTGTCATCATATGAGGTAGTTTGTTGTCGATATCTTTGTTACTCTAATGGATGGTAGACTAGTAATTACGGAAGGTAGTCTATTCTCGATATTTTTGTCACTCCAATGGATGGTAGCCTTGTCATTATTGAAGTTTGTCTGTTGGCGAGATTTTTGTTACTCCAATGGATGGTAGCCTTGTCATTATGGAAGGTAGTCTCTTGTTGAAATTTTCGTTACTCCAATTGATTGTAGCCTTGTCATTATGGAAGGTAGTCTGTTGTCAAGATTTTTGTCACTCCAATTGATGGTAGCCTTGTCATTATGGAAGGTAGAATGTTGTCGAGATTTTTGTTACTCCAATGGATGGTAGCCTTGTAATTATGGAAGGTATTCTCTTGTTGATATTTTTGTTACTCTAACGGATGGTAGACTTGTCATTATGGAAGGTAGTTTGTTGTCTACATTTTTGTTACTCTAATGGATGGTAGCCTTGTCATTATGGAAGGTAGTCTGTTGTCGAGATTTTTTTTACTCCAATGGATGGTAGCCTTGTCATTATGGAAGGTAGGTTGTTATCAAGAATTTTTTTACTCTAATGGATGGTAGCCTTGTCATTATGGAAGGTAGTCTGGTTTCAAGATTTTTGTTACTCCAATGGATGGTAGCATTTTTATTATGGAAGGTAGTCAGTTGTCGAAATCTTTGTTATTCCAATGGATGGTAGCCTAGTTATTATGGAAGGTAGTTTGTTGTCGAGATTTTTGTTACTCCAATGGATGGAAGGATTTTCATTATGGAAGGTAGTCTATTATCGATATTTTTCTTACTCCAATGGATGGTAGCCTTGTCATTATGGAACGTAGTTTGTGGTCAATATTTTTTTTATTCCAACGGATGGTAGCCTTATCATTAGGAAGGTAGTTTGTTGTGGAGATTTTTGTTACTCCAATGGATGGTAGCCTTGTCATTATAGAAGGTAGTCTCTTGTTGATATTTTCATTACTCCAATGGATGGTAGCCTTGTCATTATGGAAGGTAGTCTGATGTCGATATTTTTGTTATTCCAATGGATGGTAGACTTATCATTATGGAACGTAGTTTGTTGTCGATATTTTTGTTATTCCAATGGATCGTAGCCTTATCATTATGGAAGGTAGTTTTTTGTCGAGTTTTTTGTTACTCCAATGGATAGTAGCCTTGTCATTATGGAAGGTAGTTTGTCGTCGAGATTTTGTTACTCCAATGGATGGTAGCTTTGTCATTATGGAAGGTAGTCTATTGTCGAGATTTTTGTTACTCCAATGGATGGTAGCCTTGTCATTATGGAAGGTAGTCTGTTGGCGAGATTTTTTTTCCTCCAATGGATGGTAGCCTTGTAATTATGGAAGGTAGTCTGTTGTTGATATTTTCATTACTCCAATGCATGTTAGCCTTGTCATTATGGAAGGTAGTCTGTTGTCGAGATTTTTGTTACTCTAATGGATGGTAGCCTTGTCATTATGGAAGGTAGTCTGTTGTGTATATTTTTGTCACTCCAATTGATGGTAGCCTTGTCATTATGGAAGGTAGAATGTCGTCGATATTTTTGTTACTCCAATGGATGGTAGCCTTGTAATTATGGAAGGTATTCACTTGTTGATATTTTTTTACTCCAATGGATGGTAGCCTTTCCATTATTGAAGGTAGTTTATTGTCGAGATGTTTTTTACTCCAATGGATGGTAGCCTTGTCATTATGGAAGGTAGTCTGTTGTCGATACCTTTGTTACTCTAATAGATGGTAGCCTTATCATTATGGAAGGTAGTCTGTTGTCTAGATTTTTGTTACTCTAATTGATGGTAGCCTCGTCATTATGGAAGGTAGTCTGTTGTCGATAATTTTGTTACTCTAATGGATGGTATCCTTGTCATTAACAAAGGTAGTTTGTTGTGGAGATTTTTGTTACTCTAATGGATGGTAGCCTTGTCATTATGGAAGGTAGTCTGTTGCCGATATCTTTGTTACTCCAATGGATAGTAGCCTAGTCATTACAGAAGGTAGTTTGTTGTCGAGATTTTTGTTACTTCAATGGATGGTAGGCTTTTCACTATAGAAGCTAGTCTTTTGTCAATATTTTTATTACTCCAATGGATGGTAGTCTTCTCATTTTGGAACGTAGTTTGTTGTCGATATTTTTGTTACTCCAATGGATAGTAGCCTTGTCATTATGGAAGGTAGTCTGTTGTCGATATTTTGTTACTCCAATGGATGGTAGCCTTGTTATTATGGAAGGTAGTTTG
Source organism: Vicia faba (assembly GCA_948472305.1). NCBI lineage: Eukaryota > Viridiplantae > Streptophyta > Magnoliopsida > Fabales > Fabaceae > Vicia > Vicia faba. Next base: position 563,793,964 of record OX451739.1, read on the forward strand.
TTGTCGATATTTTTGTTACTCCAATGGATGGTAGCCTTGTCATTATGGAAGGTAGTTTGTTGTCGATATTTTTGTTACTACAATATAAGGTAGCCTTGTCATCATAGAAGGTAGTTTGTTGTCGATATCTTTGTTACTCTAATGGATGGTAGACTAGTAATTACGAAAGGTAGTCTCTTCTCGATATTTTTGTCACTCCAATGGATGGTAGCCTTGTCATTATGGAAGTTTGTCTGTTGGCGAGATTTTTGTTACTCCAATGGATGGTAGCCTTGTCATTATGGAAGGTAGTCTCTTGTTGATATTTTCGTTACTCCAATTGATTGTAGCCTTGTCATTATGGAAGGTAGTCTATTGTCGAGATTTTTGTCACTCCAATTGATGGTAGCCTTGTCATTATGGAAGGTATAATGTTGTCAGATTTTTGTTACTCCAATGGATGGGAGCCTTGTAATTATGGAAGGTATTCTCTTGTTTATATTTTTGGTACTCTAACGGATGGTAGACTTGTCATTATGGAAGGTAGTTTGTTGTCTACATTTTTGTAACTCTAATGGATGGTAGCCTTATCATTATGGAAGGTAGTCTGTTGTCGATATTTTTTTTACTCCAATGGATGGTAGCCTTGTCATTATGGAAGGTAGGATGTTATCAAGATTTTTGTTACTCCAATGGATGGTAGCCTAGTCATTATGGAAGGTAGTTTATTGTCGAGATTTTTGTTACTCCAATGGATTGAAGGATTTTCATTATGGAAGGTATTCTATTGTCGATATTTTTCTTACTCCAATGGATTGTAGCCTTGTCATTATGGAAGGTAGTTTGTTGTCGATATTTTTGTTACTCCAATGGATGGTAGCCTTGTCATTATGGAACGTAGTTTGTTGTCGATATTTTTTTTATTCCAACGGATGGTAGCCTTATCATTATGAAGGTAGTTTGTTGTGGACATTTTTGTTACTCCAATGGATGGTAGCCTTGTCATTATGGAAGGTAGTCTCTTGTTGATATTTTCATTACTCCAATGGATGGTAGCCTTGTCATTATGGAAGGTCGTCTGTTGTCGATATTTTTGTTATTCCAATGGATGGTAGCTTTGTCATTATGGAAGGTAGTCTATTGTCGAGATTTTTGTTACTCCAATGGATGGTAGCCTTGTCATTATGGAAGGTAGTTTGTTGGAGAGATTTTTTTTACTCCAATGGATGGTAGCCTTGTCATTATGGAAGGTAGTCTCTTGTTGATATTTTCATTACTCCAATGCATGGTAGCCTTGTCATTATGGAAGGTAGTATGTTGTCTAGATTTTTGTTACTCTAATGGATGGTAGCCTCGTCATTATGGAAGGTAGTATGTTGTCGATAATTTTGTTACTCCAATGGATGGTATCCTTGTCATTAACAAAGGTAGTTTGTTGTGGAGATTTTTGTTACTCTAATGGATGGTTGCCTTGTCATTATGGAAGGTAGTCTGTTGTCGATATCTTTGTTACTCTAGGATAGTAGCCTAGTCATTACAGAAGGTAGTTTGTTGTCGAGATTTTTGTTACTTCATTGGATGGTAGGCTTTTCACTATCGAAGCTAGTCTTTTGTCAATATTTTTATTACTCCAATGGATGGTAGACTTATCATTATAAAAGGTAGTTTATTGTCGAGAGTTTTGTTACTCCAATGGATAGTAGCCTTGTCATTATGGAAGGTAGTCTGTTGTCGATATTTTGTTACTGCAATGGATGGTAGCCTTGTCATTATGGAAGGTAGTTTGTTGTCGATATTTTTGTTACTCCAATTGATGGTAGCATTGTAATTATGGAAGGTAGTTTGTTGTCGATATTTTTGTTACTACAATAAAGGTAGCCTTGCCATCATAGAAGGTAGTTTGTTGTTGATATCTTTGTTACTCTAATGGATGGTAGACTTATCATTATAAAAGGTAGTTTATTGTCGATATTTTTCTTACTCTAACGGATTGTAGCCTTGTCATTAAGGAAGGTAGTCTGTTGTCGATATTTTTGTTACTCCAATGGATGGTAGCCTTGTCATTATGGAACGTAGTTTGTTGTCGATATTTTTTTTATTCCAACGGATGGTAGCCTTATCATTATGAAGGTAGTTTGTTGTGGACATTTTTGTTACTCCAATGGATGGTAGCCTTGTCATTATGGAAGGTAGTATCTTGTTGATATTTTCATTACTCCAATGGATGGTAGCCTTGTCATTATGGAAGGTAGTCTGTTGTCGATATTTTTGTTATTCCAATGGATGGTAGCCTTGTCATTATGGAACGTAGTTTGTTGTCGATATTTTTGTTATTCCAATTGATCGTAGCCTTATCAATATGGAAGGTAGTTTTTTGTCGAGTTTTTTGTTACTCCAATGGATAGTAGCCTTGTCATTATGGAAGGTAGTCTGTCGTCGAGATTTTGTTACTCCAATGGATGGTAGCTTTGTCATTATGGAAGGTAGTCTATTGTCGAGATTTTTGTTACTCCAATGGATGGTAGCCTTGTCATTATGGAAGGTAGTCTGTTGGCGAGATTTTTTTTACTCCAATGGATGGTAGCCTTGTCATTATGGAAGGTAGTCTCTTGTTGATATTTTCATTACTCCAATGCATGGTAGCCTTGTCATTATGGAAGGTAGTCTGTTGTCGAGATTTTTGTTACTCCAATGGATGGTAGCCTTGTCATTATGGAAGGTAGTTTGTTGTCGATATTTTTGTTACTATAATAAAGGTAGCCTTGTCATCATAGAAGGTAGTTTGTTGTCGATATCTTTGTTACTCTAATGGATGGTAGACTAGTAATTACGGAAGGTAGTCTATTCTCGATATTTTTGTCACTCCAATGGATGGTAGCCTTGTCATTATGGAAGTTTGTCTGTTGGCGAGATTTTTGTTACTCCAATGGATGGTAGCCTTGTCATTATGGAAGGTAGTCTCTTGTTGATATTTTCGTTACTCCAATTGATTGTAGCCTTGTCATTATGGAAGGTAGTCTGTTGTCGAGATTTTTGTAACTCCAATTGATGGTAGCCTTGTCATTATGGAAGGTAGAATGTTGGCAGATTTTTGTTACTCCAATGGATGGTAGCCTTGTAATTATGGAAGGAATTCTCTTGTTGATATTTTTGTTACTCTAACGGATGGTAGACTTGTCATTATGGAAGGTAGTTTGTTGTCAAGATTTTTGTTACTCTAATGGATGGTAGCCTTGTCATTATGGAAGGTAGTCTGTTGTCGAGATTTTTTTACTCCAATAGATGGTAGCCTTGTCATTATGGAAGGTAGGTTGTTATCAAGATTTTTGTTACTCTAATGGATGGTAGCCTTGTCATTATGGAAGGTAGTCTATTGTCAAGATTTTTGTTACTCCAATGGATGGTAGCATTGTTATTATGGAAGGTAGTCAGTTGTCGAAATCATTGTTACTCCAATGGATGGTAGCCTAGTCATTATGGAAGGTAGTTTGTTGTCGAGATTTTTGTTACTCCAATGGATGGAAGGATTTTCATTATGGAAGGTAGTCTATTGTCGATATTTTTCTTACTCTAACGGATTGTAGCCTTGTCATTATGGAAGGTAGTCTGTTGTCGATATTTTTGTTACTCCAATGGATGGTAGCCTTGTCATTATGGAACGTAGTTTGTTGTCGATATTTTTTTTATTCCAACGGATGGTAGCCTTATCATTATGAAGGTAGTTTGTTGTGGACATTTTTGTTACTCCAATGGATGGTAGCCTTGTCATTATGGAAGGTAGTCTCTTGTTGATATTTTCATTACTCCAATGGATGGTAGCCTTGTCATTATGGAAGGTAGTCTGTTGTCGATATTTTTGTTATTCCAATGGATGGTAGCCTTGTCATTATGGAACGTAGTTTGTTGTCGATATTTTTGTTATTCCAATTGATCGTAGCCTTATCAATATGGAAGGTACTTTTTTGTCGAGTTTTTTGTTACTCCAATGGATAGTAGCCTTGTCATTATGGAAGGTAGTCTGTCGTCGAGATTTTGTTACTCCAATGGATGGTAGCTTTGTCATTATGGAAGGTAGTCTATTGTCGAGATTTTTGTTACTCCAATGGATGGTAGCCTTGTCATTATGGAAGGTCGTCTGTTGGCGAGATTTTTTTTACTCCAATGGATGGTAGCCTTGTCATTATGGAAGGTAGTCTCTTGTTGATATTTTCATTACTCAAATGCATGGTAGCCTTGTCATTATGGAAGGTAGTCTCTTGTCGAGATTTTTGTTACTCCAATGGATGGTAGCCTTGTCATTATGGAAGGTAGTTTGTTGTCGATATTTTTGTTACTACAATAAAGGTAGCCTTGTCATCATAGAAGGTAGTTTGTTGTCGATATCTTTGTTACTCTAATGGATGGTAGACTAGTAATTACGGAAGGTAGTATATTCTCGATATTTTTGTCACTCCAATGGATGGTAGCCTTGTCATTTTGGAAGTTTGTCTGTTGGCGAGATTTTTGTTACTCCAATGGATGGTAGCCTTGTCATTATGGAAGGTAGTCTCTTGTTGATATTTTCGTTACTCCAATTGATTGTAGCCTTGTCATTATGGAAGGTAGTCTGTTGTCGAGATTTTTGTCACTCCAATTGATGGTAGCCTTGTCATTATGGAAGGTAGAATGTTGTCAGATTTTTGTTACTCCAATGGATGGTAGCCTTGTAATTATGGAAGGTATTCTCTTGTTGATATTTTTGTTACTCTAACGGATGGTAGACATGTCATTATGGAAGGTAGTTTGTTGTCTACATTTTTGTTACTCTAATGGATGGTAGCCTTGTCATTATGGAAGGTAGTCTGTTGTCGAGATTTTTTTTACTCCAATGGATGGTAGCCTTGTCATTATGGAAGGTAGGTTGTTATCAAGATTTTTGTTACTCTAATGGATGGTAGCCTTGTCATTATGGAAGGTAGTCTGTTGTCAAGATTTTTGTTACTCCAATGGATGGTAGCATTGTTATTATGGAAGTTAGTGAGTTGTCGAAATCATTGTTACTCCAATGGATGGTAGCCTAGTCATTATGGAAGGTAGTTTGTTGTCGAGATTTTTGTTACTCCAATGGATGGAAGGATTTTCATTATGGAAGGTAGTCTATTGTCGATATTTTTCTTACTCCAATGGATTGTAGCCTTGTCATTATGGAAGATAGTCTGTTGTCGATATTTTTGTTACTCCAATGGATGGTAGCCTTGTCATTATGGAACGTAGTTTGTTGTCGATATTTTTTTTATTCCAACGGATGGTAGCCTTATCATTATGAAGGTAGTTTGTTGTGGACATTTTTGTTACTCCAATGGATGGTAGCCTTGTCATTATGTAAGGTAGTCTCTTGTTGATATTTTCATTACTCCAATGGATGGTAGCCTTGTCATTATGGAAGGTAGTTTGTTGTCGATATTTTTGTTATTCCAATGGATGGTAGCCTTGTCATTATGGAACGTAGTTTGTTGTCGATATTTTTGTTATTCCAATGGATCGTAGCCTTATCAATATGGAAGGTAGTTTTTTGTCGAGTTTTTTGTTACTCCAATGGATAGTAGCCTTCTCATTATGGAAGGTAGTCTGTCGTCGAGATTTTGTTACTCCAATGGATGGTAGCTTTGTCATTATGGAAGGTAGTCTATTGTCGAGATTTTTGTTACTCCAATGGATGGTAGCCTTGTCATTATGGAAGGTAGTCTGTTGGCGAGATTTTTTTTACTCCAATGGATGGTAGCCATGTCATTATGGAAGGTAGTCTCTTGTTGATATTTTCATTACTCCAATGCATGGTAGCCTTGTCATTATGGAAGGTAGTCTGTTGTCGAGATTTTTGTTACTCCAATGGATGGTAGCCTTGTCATTATGGAAGGTAGTTTGTTGTCGATATTTTTGTTACTATAATAAAGGTAGCCTTGTCATCATAGAAGGTAGTTTGTTGTCGATATCTTTGTTACTCTAATGGATGGTAGACTAGTAATTACGGAAGGTAGTCTATTCTCGATATTTTTGTCACTCCAATGGATGGTAGCCTTGTCATTATGGAAGTTTGTCTGTTGGCGAGATTTTTGTTACTCCAATGGATGGTAGCCTTGTCATTATGGAAGGTAGTCTCTTGTTGATATTTTCGTTACTCCAATTGATTGTAGCCTTGTCATTATGGAAGGTAGTCTGTTGTCGAGATTTTTGTCACTCCAATTGATGGTAGCCTTGTCATTATGGAAGGTAGAATGTTGTCAGATTTTTGTTACTCCAATGGATGGTAGCCTTGTAATTATGGAAGGTATTCTCTTGTTGATATTTTTGTTACTCTAACGGATGGTAGACATGTCATTATGGAAGGTAGTTTGTTATCTACATTTTTGTTACTCTAATGGATGGTAGCCTTGTCATTATGGAAGGTAGTCTGTTGTCGAGATTTTTTTTACTCCAATGGATGGTAGCCTTGTCATTATGGAAGGTAGGTTGTTATCAAGATTTTTGTTACTCTAATGGATGGTAGCGTTGTCATTATGGAAGGTAGTCTGTTGTCAAGATTTTTGTTACTCCAATGGATGGTAGCATTGTTATTATGGAAGGTAGTCAGTTGTCGAAATCATTGTTACTCCAATGGATGGTAGCCTTGTCATTATGGAAGGTAGTTTGTTGTCGAGATTTTTGTTACTCCAATGGATGGAAGGATTTTCATTATGGAAGGTAGTCTATTGTCGATATTTTTCTTACTCCAATGGATTGTAGCCTTGTCATTATGGAAGGTAGTCTGTTGTCGATATTTTTTTTACTCCAATGGATGGTAGCCTTGTCATTATGGAACGTAGTTTGTTGTCGATATTTTTTTTATTCCAACGGATGGTAGCCTTATCATTATGAAGGTAGTTTGTTGTGGACATTTTTGTTACTCCAATGGATGGTAGCCTTGTCATTATGTAAGGTAGTCTCTTGTTGATATTTTCATTACTCCAATGGATGGTAGCCTTGTCATTATGGAAGGTATTCTGTTGTCGATATTTTTGTTATTCCAATGGATGGTAGCCTTGTCATTATGGAACGTAGTTTGTTGTCGATATTTTTGTTATTCCAATGGATCGTAGCCTTATCAATATAGAAGGTAGTTTTATGTCTTGTTTTTTGTTACTCCAATGGATAGTAGCCTTGTCATTATGGAAGGTAGTCTGTCGTCGAGATTTTGTTACTCCAATGGATGGTAGCTTTGTCATTATGGAAGGTAGTCTATTGTCGAGATTTTTGTTACTCCAATGGATGGTAGCCTTGTCATTATGGAAGGTAGTCTGTTGGCGAGATTTTTTTTACTCCAATGGATGGTAGCCTTGTCATTATGGAAGGTAGTCTCTTGTTGATATTTTCATTACTCCAATGCATGGTAGCCTTGTCATTATGGAAGGTAGTCTGTTGTCGAGATTTTTGTTACTCTAATGGTTGGTAGCCTTGTCATTATGGAAGGTAGTCTGTTGTCTATATTTTTGTCAGTCCAATTGATGGTAGCCTTGTCATTATGGAAGGTAGAATGTCGTCGAGATTTTTGTTACTCCAATGGATGGTAGCCTTGTAATTATGGAAGGTATTCTCTTGTTGATATTTTTTTACTCCAATGGATGGTAGCCTTTCCATTATTGAAGATTGTTTATTGTCGAGATTTTTTTTACTCCAATGGATGGTAGCCTTGTCATTATGGAAGGTAGTCTGTTGTCGATACCTTTGTTACTCTAATAGATGGTAGCCTTGTCATTATGGAAGGTAGTCTGTTGTCTAGATTTTTGTTACTCTAATTGATTGTAGACTTGGAATTTTGGAAGGTAGTCTGTTGTCTAGATTTTTGTTACTCTAATGGATGGTAGCCTCGTCATTATGGAAGGTAGTATGTTGTCGATAATTTTGTTACTCCAATGGATGGTATCCTTGTCATTAACAAAGGTAGTTTGTTGTGGATATTTTTGTTACTCTAATGGATGGTAGCCTTGTCCTTATGGAAGTTAGTCTGTTGTCGATATCTTTGTTACTCCAATGGATAGTAGCCTAGTCATTACAGAAGGTAGTTTGTTGTCGAGATTTTTATTACTTCAATGGATGGTAGGCTTTTCACTATCGAAGCTAGTCTGTTGTCAATATTTTTATTACTCCAATGGATGGTAGCCTTCTCATTATGGAACGTAGTTTGTTGTCGATATTTTTGTTATTCTAATGGATGGTAGACTTATCATTATAAAAGGTAGTTTATTGTCGAGAGTTTTGTTACTCCAATGGATAGTAGCCATGTCATTATGGATGGTAGTCTGTTGTTGATATTTTGTTACTCTAATGGATGGTAGCCTTGTCATTATGGAAGGTAGTTTGTTGTCGATATTTTTGTTATTCCAATGGATGGTAGCCTTGTCATTATGGAAGGTAGTTTGTTGTCGATATTTTTGTTACTACAATATAAGGTAGCCTTGTCATCATAGAAGGTAGTTTGTTGTCGATATCTTTGTTACTCTAATGGATGGTTGACTAGTAATTACAGAAGGTAGTCTATTCTCGATATTTTTGTCACTCCAATGGATGGTAGCCTTGTTATTATGGAAGTTTGTCTGTTGGCGAGATTTTTGTTACTCCAATGGATGGTAGGCTTGTCATTATGGAAGGTTGTCTCTTGTTGATATTTTCGTTACTCCAATTGATTGTAGCCTTGTCATTATGGAAGGTAGTCTGTTGTCGAGATTTTTGTTACTCCAATTGATGGTAACCTTGTCATTATGGAAGGTAGAATGTTGTCGAGATTTTTTTTACTCCAATGGATAGTAGCCTTGTCATTATGGAAGGTACTCTGTTGTCGAGATTTTTGTTACTCCAATGGATGGTAGCCTTGTCATTATGGAAGGTACTTTGTTGTCGATATTTTTGTTACTCTAATGGATGGTAGCCTTGTCATTATGGAAGGTAGTCTGTTGTCTATATTTTTGTCACTCCAATTGATGGTAGCCTTTTCATTATGGAAGGTAGAATGTTGTCGATATTTTTGTTACTCCAATGGATGGTAGCCTTGTAATTATGGAAGGTATTCTCTTGTTGATATTTTTTTTACTCCAATGGATGGTAGCCTTTCCATTATTGAAGGTAGTCTATTCTCGAGATTTTTTTTACTCCAATGGATGGTAGCCTTGTCATTATGGAAGGTAGTCTGTTGTCGATATCTTTGTTACTCTAATAGATGGTAGCCTTGTCATTATGGAAGGTAGTCTGTTGTATAGATTTTTGTTACTCTAATGGATGGTAGACTTGGAATTATGGAAGGTAGTCTATTGTCTAGATTTTTGTTACTCTAATGGATGGTAGCCTCGTCATTATGGAAGGTAGTATGTTGTCGATAATTTTGTTACTCCAATGGATGGTATCCTTGTCATTAATAAAGGTAGTTTGTTGTAGAGATTTTTGTTACTCTAATGGATGGTAGGCTTGTCATTATGGAATGTAGTCTGTTGTCGATATCTTTGTTACTCCAATGGATAGTAGCCTAGTCATTACAGAAGGTAGTTTGTTGTCGAGATTTTTGTTACTTCAATGGATGGTAGGCTTTTCACTATCGAAGCTAGTCTGTTGTCAATATTTTTATTACTCCAATGGATGGTAGCCTTGTCATTATGGAAGGTAGTCTATTGTCAATATTTTTCTCACTCCAATGGATGGTAGCCTTCTCATTATGGAATGTAGTTTGTTGTTGATATTTTTGTTATTCTAATGGATCATAGACTTATCATTATAAAAGGTAGTTTATTGTCGAGAGTTTTGTTACTCCAATGGATAGTAGCCTTGTCATTATGGAAGGTAGTCTGTTGTCGATATTTTGTTACTCCAATGGATGGTAGCCTTGTCATTATGGAAGGTAGTTTGTTGTCGATATTTTTGTTACTCCAATGGATGGTAGCCTTGTCATTATGGAAGGTAGTTTTTTGTCTATATTTTTGTTACTACAATATAAGGTAGCCTTGTCATCATAGAAGGTAGTTTATTGTCGATATCTTTGTTACTCTAATGGATGGTAGACTAGTAATTACGGAAGGTAGTCTATTCTCGATATTTTTGTCACTCCAATGGATAGTAGCCTTGTCATTATGGAATTTTGTCTGTTGGCGAGATTTTTGTTACTCCAATGGATGATAGCCTTGTTATTATGGAATGTAGTCTCTTGTTGATATTTTCGTTACTCCAATTGATTGTAGCCTTGTCATTATGGAAGTTAGTCTGTTGTCGAGATTTTTGTCACTCCAATTGATGGTAGCCTTGTCATTATGGAAGGTAGAATGTTGTCGAGATTTTTGTTACTCCAATGGATGGTAGCCTTGTAATTATGGAAGGTATTATCTTGTTGATATTTTTGTTACTCTAACGGATTGTAGACTTGTCATTATGGAAGGTAGTTTGTTGTCTACATTTTTAATACTCTAATGAATGGTAGCCTTGTCATTATGGAAGGTAGAATGTTGTCGAGATTTTTGTTACTCCAATGGATGGTAGCCTTGTAATTATGGAAGTTATTCTCTTGTTGATATTTTTGTTACTCTAACGGATGGTAGACTTGTCATTATGGAAGGTAGGTTGTTGTCAAGATTTTTGTTACTCTAATGGATGGTAGCCTTGTCATTATGGAAGCTAGTCTGTTGTCAAGATTTTTGTTACTCCAATGGATGGTAGCATTGTAATCATGGAAGGTAGTCAGTTGTCGAAATCTTTGTTACTCCAATGGATGGTAGCCTAGTCATTATGGAATGTAGTTTGTTGTCGAGATTTTTGTTACTCCAATGGATGGAAGGCTTTTCATTATGGAAGGTAGTCTATTGTCGATATTTTTTTTACTCCAATGGATAGTAGCCTTGTCATTATGGAAGGTAGTCTGTTGTCGATATTTTTGTTACTCCAATGGATGGTAGCCTTGTCATTATGGAACGTAGTTTGTTGTCGATATTTTTTTATTCCAATGGATGGTAGCCTTATCATTATGAAGGTAGTTTGTTGTGGAGATTTTTGTTACTCGAATGGATGGTAGCCTTTTCATTATGGAAGGTAGTCTCTTATTGACATTTTCATTACTCCAATGGATGGTAGCCTTGTCATTGTGGAAGGTAGTTTGTTGTCGATAATTTTGTTATTCCAATGGATGGTAGCGTTGTCATTATGGAACGTAGTTTGTTGTCGATATTTTTGTTATTCCAATGGAACGTAGCCTTATCATTATGGAAGGTAGTTTTTTGTCGAGTTTTTTGTTACTCCAATGGATATTAGCCTTGTCATTATGGAAGGTAGTCTGTCGTCGAGATTTTGTTACTCCAATGGATGGTAGCTTTGTCATTATGGAAGGTAGTCTATTGTCGAGATTTTTGTTACTCCAATGGATGGTAGCCTTGTCATTATGGAAGGTACTCTGTTGTCGAGATTTTTGTTACTCTAATGGATGGTAGCCTTGTCATTATGGAAGGTAGTCTGTTGTCTATATTTTTGTCACTCCAATTGATGGTAGCCTTGTCGTTATGGAAGGTAGAATGTCGTCGATATTTTTGTTACTCCAATGGATGGTAGCCTTGTAATTATGGAAGGTATTCTCTTGTTGATATTTTTTTTACTCCAATGGATGGTAGCCTTTCCATTATTGAAGGTAGTCTATTCTCGAGATTTTTTTTACTCCAATGGATGGTAGCCTTGTCATTATGGAAGGTAGTCTGTTGTCGATATCTTTGTTACTCTAATAGATGGTAGCCTTGTCATTATGGAAGGTAGTCTGTTGTCTAGATTTTTGTTACTCTAATGGATGGTAGACTTGGAATTATGGAAGGTAGTCTGTTGTCTAGATTTTTGTTACTCTAATGGATGGTAGCCTCGTCATTATGGAAGGTAGTATGTTGTCGATAATTTTGTTACTCCAATGGATGGTATCCTTGTCATTAACAAAGGTAGTTTGTTGTGGAGATTTTTGTTACTCTAATGAATGGTAGCCTTGTCATTATGGAAGGTAGTCTGTTGTCGATATCTTTGTTACTCCAATGGATAGTAGCCTAGTCATTAGAGAAGGTAGTCTATTGTCGAGATTTTTGTTACTCCAATGGATGGTAGCCTTGTCATTATGGAAGGTAGTTTTTTGTCGATATTTTTGTTACTACAATATAAGGTAGCCTTGTCATCATAGAAGGTAGTTTATTGTCGATATCTTTGTTACTCTAATGGATGGTAGACTAGTAATTACGGAAGGTAGTCTATTCTCGATATTTTTGTCACTCCAATGGATAGTAGCCTTGTCATTATGGAATTTTGTCTGTTGGCGAGATTTTTGTTACTCCAATGGATGATAGCCTTGTTATTATGGAATGTAGTCTCTTGTTGATATTTTCGTTACTCCAATTGATTGTAGCCTTGTCATTATGGAAGTTAGTCTGTTGTCGAGATTTTTGTCACTCCAATTGATGGTAGCCTTGTCATTATGGAAGGTAGAATGTTGTCGAGATTTTTGTTACTCCAATGGATGGTAGCCTTGTAATTATGGAAGGTATTATCTTGTTGATATTTTTGTTACTCTAACGGATTGTAGACTTGTCATTATGGAAGGTAGTTTGTTGTCTACATTTTTAATACTCTAATGAATGGTAGCCTTGTCATTATGGAAGGTAGAATGTTGTCGAGATTTTTGTTACTCCAATGGATGGTAGCCTTGTAATTATGGAAGTTATTCTCTTGTTGATATTTTTGTTACTCTAACGGATGGTAGACTTGTCATTATGGAAGGTAGCTTGTTGTCTACATTTTTGTTACTCTAATGGATGGTAGCCTTGTCATTATGGAAGGTAGTTTGTTGTCGATATTTTTTTTACTCCAATGGATGATAGCCTTGTCATTATGGAAGGTAGGTTGTTGTCAAGATTTTTGTTACTCTAATGGATGGTAGCCTTGTCATTATGGAAGCTAGTCTGTTGTCAAGATTTTTGTTACTCCAATGGATGGTAGCATTGTAATCATGGAAGGTAGTCAGTTGTCGAAATCTTTGTTACTCCAATGGATGGTAGCCTAGTCATTATGGAAGGTAGTTTGTTGTCGAGATTTTTGTTACTCCAATGGATGGAAGGCTTTTCATTATGGAAGGTAGTCTATTGTCGATATTTTTTTTACTCCAATGGATAGTAGCCTTGTCATTATGGAAGGTAGTCTGTTGTCGATATTTTTGTTACTCCAATGGATGGTAGCCTTGTCATTATGGAACGTAGTTTGTTGTCGATATTTTTTTATTCCAACGGATGGTAGCCTTATCATTATGAAGGTAGTTTGTTGTGGAGATTTTTGTTACTCCAATGGATGGTAGCCTTTTCATTATGGAAGGTAGTCTCTTATTGACATTTGCATTACTCCAATGGATGGTAGCCTTGTCATTGTGGAAGGTAGTTTGTTGTCCATAATTTTGTTATTCCAATGGAAGGTAGCGCTGTCATTATGGAACGTAGTTTGTTGTCGATATTTTTGTTATTCCAATGGAACGTAGCCTTATCATTATGGAAGGTAGTTTTTTGTCGAGTTTTTTGTTACTCCAATGGATAGTAGCCTTGTCATTATGGAAGGTAGTCTGTCGTCGAGATTTTGTTACTCCAATGGATGGTAGCTTTGTCATTATGGAAGGTAGTCTATTGTCGAGATTTGTGTTACTCCAATGGATGGTAGCCTTGTCATTATGGAAGGTACTCGGTTGTCGAGATTTTTGTTACTCTAATGGATGGTAGCCTTGTCATTATGGAAGGTAGTCTGTTGTCTATATTTTTGTCACTCCAATTGATGGTAGCCTTGTCATTATGGAAGGTAGAATGTCGTCGATATTTTTGTTACTCCAATGGATGGTAGCCTTGTAATTATGGAAGGTATTCTCTTGTTGATATTTTTTTTACTCCAATGGATGGTAGCCTTTCCATTATTGAAGGTAGTCTATTCTCGAGATTTTTTTTACTCCAATGGATGGTAGCCTTGTCATTATGGAAGGTAGTCTGTTGTCGATATCTTTGTTACTCTAATAGATGGTAGCCTTGTCATTATGGAAGGTAGTCTGTTGTCTAGATTTTTGTTACTCTAATGGATGGTAGACTTGGAATTATGGAAGGTAGTCTGTTGTCTAGATTTTTGTTACTCTAATGGATGGTAGCCTCGTCAGTATGGAAGGTAGTATGTTGTCGATAATTTTGTTACTCCAATGGATGGTATCCTTGTCATTAACAAAGGTAGTTTGTTGTGGAGATTTTTGTTACTCTAATGAATGGTAGCCTTGTCATTATGGAAGGTAGTCTATTGTCGATATCTTTGTTACTCCAATGGATAGTAGCCTAGTCATTAGAGAAGGTAGTTTTTTGTCGAGATTTTTGTTACTTCAATGGATGGTAGGCTTCTCACTATCGAAGCTAGTCTGTTGTTAATATTTTTATTACTCCAATGGATGGTAGCCTTGTCATTATGGAAGGTAGTCTGTTGTCAATATTTTTCTCACTCCAAAGGATGGTAGCCTTCTCATTATGGAATGTAGTTTGTTGTCGATATTTTTGTTATTCTAATGGATCGTAGACTTATCATTATAAAAGGTAGTTTATTGTCGAGAGTTTTGTTACTCCAATGGATAGTAGCCTTGTCATTATGGAAGGTAGAATGTTGTCTAGATTTTTGTTACTCCAATGGATGGTAGCCTTGTAATTATGGAAGGTATTATCTTGTTGATATTTTTGTTACTCTAACGGATTGTAGACTTGTCATTATGGAAGGTAGTTTGTTGTCTACATTTTTAATACTCTAATGAATGGTATCCTTGTCATTATGGAAGGTAGAATGTTGTCGAGATTTTTGTTACTCCAATGGATGGTAGCCTTGTAATTATGGAAGTTATTCTCTTGTTGATATTTTTGTTACTCTAACGGATGGTAGACTTGTCATTATGGAAGGTAGCTTGTTGTCTACATTTTTGTTACTCTAATGGATGGTAGCCTTGTCATTATGGAAGGTAGTCTGTTGTCGATATTTTTTTTACTCCAATGGATGATAGCCTTGTCATTATGGAAGGTAGGTTGTTGTCAAGATTTTTGTTACTCTAATGGATGGTAGCCTTGTCATTATGGAAGCTAGTCTGTTGGCAAGATTTTTGTTACTCCAATGGATGGTAGCATTGTAATCATGGAAGGTAGTCAGTTGTCGAAATCTTTGTTACTCCAATGGATGGTAGCCTAGTCATTATGGAAGGTAGTTTGTTGTCGAGATTTTTGTTACTCCAATGGATGGAAGGCTTTTCATTATGGAAGGTAGTCTATTGTCGATATTTTTTTTACTCCAATGGATAGTAGCCTTGTCATTATGGAAGGTAGTCTGTTGTCGATATTTTTGTTACTCCAATGGATGGTAGCCTTGTCATTATGGAACGTAGTTTGTTGTCGATATTTTTTTATTCCAACGGATGGTAGCCTTATCATTATGAAGGTAGTTTGTTGTGGAGATTTTTGTTACTCCAATGGATGGTAGCCTTTTCATTATGGAAGGTAGTCTCTTATTGACATTTTCATTACTCCAATGGATGGTAGCCTTGTCATTGTGGAAGGTAGTTTGTTGTCGATAATTTTGTTATTCCAATGGATGGTAGCGTTGTCATTATGGAACGTAGTTTGTTGTCGATATTTTTGTTATTCCAATGGAACGTAGCCTTATCATTATGGAAGGTAGTTTTTTGTCGAGTTTTTTGTTACTCCAATGGATAGTAGCCTTGTCATTATGGAAGGTAGTCTGTCGTCGAGATTTTGTTACTCCAATGGATGGTAGCTTTGTCATTATGGAAGGTAGTCTATTGTCGAGATTTTTGTTACTCCAATGGATGGTAGCCTTGTCATTATGGAAGGTACTCTGTTGTCGAGATTTTTGTTACTCTAATGGATGGTAGCCTTGTCATTATGGAAGGTAGTCTGTTGTCTATATTTTTGTCACTCCAATTGATGGTAGCCTTGTCATTATGGAAGGTAGAATATCGTCGATATTTTTGTTACTCCAATGGATGGTAGCCTTGTAATTATGGAAGGTATTCTCTTGTTGATATTTTTTTTACTCCAATGGATGGTAGCCTTTCCATTATTGAAGGTAGTCTATTCTCGAGATTTTTTTTACTCCAATGGATGGTAGCCTTGTCATTATGGAAGGTAGTCTGTTGTCGATATCTTTGTTACTCTAATAGATGGTAGCCTTGTCATTATGGAAGGTAGTCTGTTGTCTAGATTTTTGTTACTCTAATGGATGGTAGACTTGGAATTATGGAAGGTAGTCTGTTGTCTAGATTTTTGTTACTCTAATGGATGGTAGCCTCGTCATTATGGAAGGTAGTATGTTGTCGATAATTTTGTTACTCCAATGGATGGTATCCTTGTCATTAACAAAGGTAGTTTGTTGTGGAGATTTTTGTTACTCTAATGAATGGTAGCCTTGTCATTATGGAAGGTAGTCTGTTGTCGATATCTTTGTTACTCCAATGGATAGTAGCCTAGTCATTAGAGAAGGTAGTTTGTTGTCGAGATTTTTGTTACTTCAATGGATGGTAGGCTTCTCACTATCGAAGCTAGTCTGTTGTTAATATTTTTATTACTCCAATGGATGGTAGCCTTGTCATTATGGAAGGTAGTGTGTTGTCAATATTTTTCTCACTCCAAAGGATGGTAGCCTTCTCATTATGGAATGTAGTTTGTTGTCGATATTTTTGTTATTCTAATGGATCGTAGACTTATCATTATAAAAGGTAGTTTATTGTCGAGAGTTTTGTTACTCCAATGGATAGTAGCCTTGTCATTATGGAAGGTAGAATGTTGTCTAGATTTTTGTTACTCCAATGGATGGTAGCCTTGTAATTATGGAAGGTATTATCTTGTTGATATTTTTGTTACTCTAACGGATTGTAGACTTGTCATTATGGAAGGTAGTTTGTTGTCTACATTTTTAATACTCTAATGAATGGTAGCCTTGTCATTATGGAAGGTAGAATGTTGTCGAGATTTTTGTTACTCCAATGGATGGTAGCCTTGTAATTATGGAAGTTATTCTCTTGTTGGTTTTTTTTTTACTCTAACGGATGGTAGACTTGTCATTATGGAAGGTAGCTTGTTGTCTACATTTTTGTTACTCTAATGGATGGTAGCCTTGTCATTATGGAAGGTAGTCTGTTGTCGATATTTTTTTTACTCCAATGGATGATAGCCTTGTCATTATGGAAGGTAGGTTGTTGTCAAGATTTTTGTTACTCTAATGGATGGTAGCCTTGTCATTATGGAAGCTAGTCTGTTGTCAAGATTTTTGTTACTCCAATGGATGGTAGCATTGTAATCATGGAAGGTAGTCAGTTGTCGAAATCTTTGTTACTCCAATGGATGGTAGCCTAGTCATTATGGAAGGTAGTTTGTTGTCGAGATTTTTGTTACTCCAATGGATGGAAGGCTTTTCATTATGGAAGGTAGTCTATTGTCGATATTTTTTTTACTCCAATGGATAGTAGCCTTGTCATTATGGAAGGTAGTCTGTTGTCGATATTTTTGTTACTCCAATGGATGGTAGCCTTGTCATTATGGAACGTAGTTTGTTGTCGATATTTTTTTATTCCAACGGATGGTAGCCTTATCATTATGAAGGTAGTTTGTTGTGGAGATTTTTGTTACTCCAATGGATGGTAGCCTTTTCATTATGGAAGGTAGTCTCTTATTGACATTTTCATTACTCCAATGGATGGTAGCCTTGTCATTGTGGAAGGTAGTTTGTTGTCGATAATTTTGTTATTCCAATGGATGGTAGCGTTGTCATTATGGAACGTAGTTTGTTGTCGATATTTTTTTTATTCCAATGGAACGTAGCCTTATCATTATGGAAGGTAGTTTTTTGTTACTCCAATGGATAGTAGCCTTGTCATTATGGAAGGTAGTCTGTTGTCGATATTTTTGTTACTCCAATGGATGGTAGCCTTGTCATTATGGAAGGTAGTCTATTGTCGAGATTTTTGTTACTCCAATGGATGGTAGCCTTATCATTATGGAAGGTACTCTGTTGTCGAGATTTTTGTTACTCTAATGGATGGTAGCCTTGTCATTATGGAAGGTAGTCTGTTGTCTATATTTTTGTCACTCCAATTGATGGTAGCCTTGTCATTATGGAAGGTAGAATGTCGTCGATATTTTTGTTACTCCAATGGATGGTAGCCTTGTAATTATGGAAGGTATTCTCTTGTTGATATTTTTTTTACTCCAATGGATGGTAGCCTTTCCATTATTGAAGGTAGTCTATTCTCGAGATTTTTTTTACTCCAATGGATGGTAGCCTTGTCATTATGGAAGGTAGTCTGTTGTCGATATCTTTGTTACTCTAATAGATGGTAGCCTTGTCATTATGGAAGGTAGTCTGTTGTCTAGATTTTTGTTACTCTAATGGATGGTAGACTTGGAATTATGGAAGGTAGTCTGTTGTCTAGATTTTTGTTACTCTAATGGATGGTAGCCTCGTCATTATGGAAGGTAGTATGTTGTCGATAATTTTGTTACTCCAATGGATGGTATCCTTGTCATTAACAAAGGTAGTTTGTTGTGGAGATTTTTGTTACTCTAATGAATGGTAGCCTTGTCATTATGGAAGGTAGTCTGTTGTCGATATCTTTGTTACTCCAATGGATAGTAGCCTAGTCATTAGAGAAGGTAGTTTGTTGTCGAGATTTTTGTTACTTCAATGGATGGTAGGCTTCTCACTATCGAAGCTAGTCTGTTGTTAATATTTTTATTACTCCAATGGATGGTAGCCTTGTCATTATGGAAGGTAGTTTGTTGTCAATATTTTTCTCACTCCAATGGATGGTAGCCTTCTCATTATGGAATGTAGTTTGTTGTCGATATTTTTGTTATTCTAATGGATCGTAGACTTATCATTATAAAAGGTAGTTTATTGTCGAGAGTTTTGTTACTCCAATGGATAGTAGCCTTGTCATTATGGAAGGTAGTCTGTTGTCGATATTTTGTTACTCCAATGGATGGTAGCCTTGTCATTATGTAAGGTAGTTTGTTGTCGATATTTTTGTTACTCCAATGGATGGTAGACTTGTCATTATGGAAGGTAGTTTTTTGTCGATATTTTTGTTACTACAATATAAGGTAGCCTTGTCATCATAGAAGGTAGTTTGTTGTCGATATCTTCGTTACTCTAATGGATGGTAGACTAGTAATTACGGAAGGTAGTCTATTCTCGATATTTTTCTCACTCCAATGGATGGTAGCCTTGTCATTATGGAATTTTGTCTGTTGGCGAGATTTTTGTTACTCTAATGGATGGTAGCCTTGTTATTATGGAAGGTAGTCTCTTGTTGATATTTTCGTTAATCCAATTGATTGTAGCCTTGTCATTATGGAAGGTAGTCTGTTGTCGAGATTTTTGTCACTCCAATTGATGGTAGCCTTGTCATTATGGAAGGTAGAATGTTGTCGAGATTTTTGTTACTCCAATGGATGGTAGCCTTGTAATTATGGAAGGTATTCTCTTGTTGATATTTTTGTTACTCTAACGGATTGTAGACTTGTCATTATGGAAGGTAGTTTGTTGTCTACATTTTTGTTACTCTAATGAATGGTAGCCTTGTCATTATGGAAGGTAGTCTGTTGTCGAGATTTTTTTTACTCCAATGGATGGTAGCCTTGTCATTATGGAAGGTAGGTTGTTGTCAAGATTTTTGTTACTCTAATGGATGGTAGCCTTGTCATTATGGAAGGTAGTTTGTTTTCAAGATTTTTGTTACTCCAATGGATGGTAGCATTGTTATTATGGAAGGTAGTCAGTTGTCGAAATCTTTGTTACTCCAATGGATGGTAGCTTAGTCATTATGGAAGGTAGCTTGTTGTCGAGATTTTTGTTACTTCAATGGATGGAAGGCTTTTCATTATGGAAGGTAGTCTATTGTCGATATTTTTCTTACTCCAATGGATGGTAGCCTTGTCATTATGGAAGGTAGTCTGTTGTCGATATTTTTGTTACTCCAATGGATGGTAGCCTTGTCATTATGGAACGTAGTTTGTTGTCGATATTTTTTTTTATCCAACGGATGGTAGCCTTATCATTATGAAGGTAGTTTGTTGTTGAGATTTTTGTTACTCCAATGGATGGTAGCCTTGTCATTATGGAAGGTAGTGTCTTGTTGATATTTTTGTTACTCCAATGGATGGTAGCCTTGTCATTATGGAAGGTAGTCTGTTGTCAATATTTTTGTTATTCCAATGGATTGTAGCCTTGTCATTATGGAACGTAGTTTGTTTTCGATATTTTTTTTATTCCAATGGATGGTAGCCTTATCATTATGGAAGGTAGTTTTTTGTCGAGTTTTTTGTTACTCCAATGGATAGTAGCCTTGTCATTATGGAAGGTAGTCTGTTGTCGAGATTTTGTTACTCCAATGGAAGGTAGCCTAGTCATTATGGAAGGTAGTTTATTGTCGAGATTTTTGTTACTCCAATGGATGGAAGGCTTTTCATTATGGAAGGTAGTCTATTGTCGATATTTTTCTTACTCCAATGGATAGTAGCCTTGTCATTATGGAAGGTAGTCTATTGTCGATATTTTTGTTACTCCAATGGATGGTAGCCTTGTCATTATGGAATGTAGTTTGTTGTCGATATTTTTTTTATTCCAACGGATGGTAGCCTTATCATTATGAAGGTAGTTTGTTGTGGAGATTTTTGTTACTCCAATGGATGGTAGCCTTTTCATTATGGAAGGTAGTCTCTTGTTGACATTTTCATTACTCCAATGGATGGTAGCCTTGTCATTATGGAAGGTAGTCTGTTGTCGATATTTTTGTTATTCCAATGGATGGTAGCGTTGTCATTATGGAACGTAGTTTGTTGTCGATATTTTTGTTATTCCAATGGATCGTAGCCTTATCATTATGGAAGGTAGTTTTTTGTCGAGTTTTGTGTTACTCCAATGGATAGTAGCCTTGTCATTATGGAAGGTAGTCTGTCGTCGAGAATTTGTTACTCCAATGGATGGTAGCCTTGTCATTATGGAAGGTAGTCTATTGTCGATATTTTTGTTACTCCAATGGATGGTAGCCATGTCATTATGGAATGTAGTTTGTTGTCGATATTTTTTTTATTCCAACGGATGGTAGCCTTATCATTATGAAGGTAGTTTGTTGTGGAGATTTTTGTTACTCCAATGGATGGTAGCCTTGTCATTATGGAAGGTAGTCTCTTGTTGATATTTTCATTACTCCAATGCATGGTAGCCTTGTAATTATGGAACGTAGTATGTTGTCGATATTTTTGTTACTCCAATGGATGGTAGCCTTGTCATTATGGAAGGTAGTCTGTTGTCGATATTTTTGTTACTCCAATGGATCGTAGCCTTGTCATTATGGAAGGTAGTCTGTTGTCGATATTTTTGTTACTCCAATGGATGGTAGCCTTGTCATTATGGAACGTAGTTTGTTGTCGATATTTTTTTTATTCCAATGGATGGTAGCCTTATCATTATGGAAGGTAGTTTGTTGTCGAGATTTTTGTTACTTCAATGGATGGTAGCCTTGTCATTATGGAAGGTAGTCTCTTGTTGATATTTTTGTTACTCTCTTGGATGGTAGCCTTGTCATTATGGAAGGTAGTCTGTTGTCGAAATTTTAGTTACTCCAATGGATAGTAGCCTTGTCATTATGGAAGGTAGTTTGTTGTCGAGATTTTTTTACTCCAATGGATGGTAGCTTTGTCATTATGAAAGGTAGTCTATTGTCGAGATTTTTGTTACTCCAATGGATGAAAGCCTTGTCATTATGAAAGGTAGTCTGTTGGCGAGATTTTTGTTACTCCAATGGATGGTAGCCTTGTCATTATGGAAGGTAGTCTCTTGTTTATATTTTCATTACTCCAATGCATGGTAGCCTTGTCATTATAGAAGGTAGTATGTTGTCGAAATTTTTGTTACTCCAATGGATGGTAGCCTTGTCATTATGGAAGGTAGTCTGTTGTCGATATTTTTGTTATTCCAATGGATGGCAGCCTTGTCATTATGGAAGGTAGTCTCTTGTTTATATTTTCATTACTCCAATGCATGGTAGCCTTGTCATTATAGAAGGTAGTATGTTGTCGATATTTTTGTTACTCCAATAGATGGTAGCCTTGTCATTATGGAAGGTAGTCTATTGTCGATATTTTTGTTACTCCAATGGATTGTAGCCTTGTCCCTATGGAAGGTAGTCTGTTGTCTAGATTTTGGTCACTCCAATTGAAGGTAGCCTTGTCATTTTGGAAGGTAGAATGTTGTCGAGATTTCTGTTACTCCAATGGATGGTAGCCTTGTAATTATGGAAGGTATTCTCTTGTTGATATTTTTGTTACTCTAATGGATGGTAGACTTGGCATTATGGAAGGTAGTATGTTGTCTAGATTTTTGTTACTCTAATTGATGGAAGCCTTGTCATTATGGAAGGTAGCCTATTGTCGAAATTTTTGTTACTCCAATGGATAGTAGCCTTGTCATTATGGAAGGTATTTTGTTGTCGAGATTTTGTTACTCCAATGGATGGTAGCTTTGTCATTATGGAAGGTAGTCTATTGTCGAGATTTTTGTTACTCTAATGGATGGTAGCCTTGTCATTATGAAAGGTAGTCTATTGGCGTAATTTTTGTTACTTCAATGGATGGCAACCTTGTCATTATGGAAGGTAATCTCTTGTTTATATTTTCATTACTCCAATGCATGGTAGCCTTGTCATTATAGAAGGTAGTGTGTTGTCGAAATTTTTGTTATTCCAATGGATGGTAGCCTTGCCATTATGGAAGGTAGTTTGTTGTCGAGATTTTTGTTACTCCAATGGATAGTATCCTTGTCATTATGGAAGGTAGTTTTTTGTCGAGATTTTGTTACTCCAATGGATGGTAGCCTTGTCATTATGGAAGGTAGTCTGTTGGCGAGATTTTTGTTACTCCAATGAATGGTAGCCTTGTCATTATGGAAGGTAATCTCTTGTTGATATTTTCATTACTCCAATGCATGGTAGCCTTGTCATTATGGAAGGTAGTATGTTGTCGATATTTTTGTTACTCCAATGGATGATAGCCTTGTCATTATGGAAGGTAGTCTGTTGTCGATATTTTTGTTACTCCAATGGATCGTAGCCTTGTCATTATGGAAGGTAGTCTGTTGTCGATATTTTTGTTACTCCAATGGATGGTAGCCTTGTCATTATGGAACGTAGTTTGTTGTTGATATTTTTTTTATTCCAATGGATGGTAGCCTTATCATTATTGAAGGTAGTTTGTTGTCGAGATTTTTGTTACTTCAATGGATGGTAGCCTTGTCATTATGGAAGGTAGTCTCTTGTTGATATTTTCGTTACTCTAATGGATGGTAGCCTTGTCATTATGGAAGGTAGTCTGTTGTCGAAATTTTTGTTACTCCAATGGATAGTAGCCTTGTCATTATGGAAGGTAGTTTGTTGTCAAGATTTTGTTACTCCAATGGATGGTAGCTTTGTCATTATGGAAGGTAGTCTATTGTCGAGATTTTTGTTACTCCAATGGATGGTAGCCTTGTCATTATGAAAGGGAGTCTGTTGGCGAGATTTTTGTTACTCCAATGGATTGTAGCCTTGTCATTATGGAAGGTAGTCTCTTGTTTATATTTTCATTACTCCAATGCATGGTAGCCTTGTCATTATAGAAGGTAGTATGTTGTCGATATTTTTGTTACTCCAATGGATGGTAGCCTTGTCATTATGGAATGTAGTCTGTTGTCGATATTTTTGTTACGCCAATGGATTGTAGCCTTGTCATTATGGAAGGTAGTCTGTTGTCAAGATTTTTGTTACTCTAATGGATGGTAGCCTTGTCATTATGGAAGGTAGTCTGTTGTCAAGATTTTTGTTACTCCAATGGATGGTAGCATTGTTATTATGGAAGGTAGTCTGGTGTCGAAATCTTTGTTGCTCCAATGGATGGTAGCCTAGTCATTATGGAATGTAGTTTGTTGTCGAGATTTTTGTTACTTCAATGGATGGTAACATGTTCCAAGTTGATTGTCTTCTCTTCTACAAGATCTCTGATAAAGTGATGTCGTATGTCAATATGTTTGGTCCTACTATGCTGAATGGGATTCTTGGAAATGTTGATTGTACTCAGATTGTCACAGTACAATGTCATAACATCTTGTGTGACATTATACTCAGTGAGCATCTGTTTCATCCATATCATTTGGGAGCAGCTAGTACCAGCTGCAATGTATTCAGCTTCAGCAGTGGAAAGAGACACATAATTCTGTTTCTTGCTGAACCAGGAAACCAGATTACTTCCCAGGAAGAAACATCCTCCAGAGGTGCTTTTTCTATCATCAGCACTACCCGCCCAATCAGCATCACAGTAGCCAGTCAGAGCTGGTTCACAACCATGAGTATACATCAATCCATAGTTGTAAGTTCCACTTACATACTTCAAAATTCTCTTCACTTGATTGATATGGCTGACTTTGGGATCAGCTTGGTATCTTGCACAAACTCCAACTGCAAAGGCAATATCAGGTCTGCTGGCAGTTAAGTACAACAAGCTTCTTATCATGCTTCTGTACAGACTTTGATCCACCTTAACCCCACTTGAATCTTTGGAAAGCTTTAGATGAGTAGGAGCAGGAGTCCTTTTGTGACTTGCATTCTCCATACCAAACTTCTTTACAATGTTCTTAGCATACTTGCTTTGAGATAAGAAGATTGAGTCCTCCATCTGTGAGACTTGTAGTCCAAGAAAATAAGTTAGTTCTCCCATGAGACTCATTTCAAATTCAGCCTGCATCTGGTCAGCAAAGTGTTTAACCATATGTTCTGACATTCCTCCAAACACTATGTCATCAACATATATTTGGGCAACCATCAACTTCCCTCCTTCAGTTTTGACAAAGAGAGTTTTGTCCAAACCTCCTTTTCTGTAGCCTTTGTCTGAGAGAAACTTTGTTAACCTGTCATACCATGCTCTAGGAGCTTGTTTCAGGCCATATAGAGCTTTTCTCAATTTGTAGACATGTTCAGGGTGGGTTGGATCCACAAAACCTTTAGGTTGTTCCACATAAGCTTCCTCATTTAAGTACCCATTTAGAAAGGCACTTTTCACATCCATCTGAAATAATTTGAACTTCAGAAGACAAGCAATTGACAATAGGAGTCTGATTGATTCCAACCTGGCTACAGGTGTAAAGGTTTCATCAAAATCAACCCCTTCAACCTGGGTGTATCCTTGAGCAACAAGTCTTGCCTTATTTCTGGTGACAACTCCTTCAGCATCTGACTTGTTCTTGAATATCAACTTTGTCCCAATGATGTTAGTTCCTTCAGGTCTAGGAACCAGTTCCCAAACTTCATGTTGCTTGAATTGGTTCAGTTCATCTTGCATTGCACCAATCCAATATTCATAAGTTAAGGCTTCCTTGACATTTCTTGGTTCCATTTTGGACACAAAACAAGAGTTTGAGATGATTTCTCTAGATCTTGTGGTGACTCCAATATTGGGATCTCCTATGATGAGCTCTTTTGGATGATCCTTCTGAATTCTGATGGAAGGGATCTTGCTAGCTTCCTTTGATTCAGATTCTGTTGTGGTGGAGTTGGGTAGGTCATTCTGTTGGGTTGAAGTCTCAAAGAATGTCTCAATAGTACAAGGAACATCTGTTTCTTCATGATAGTCATCAATTATAACATTTATTTATTCCATCATGGTTTTGGTTCTCGAGTTGAATACTCTATAAGCTCTGCTGTTTGAGGAGTATCCTAGAAATATGCCTTCATCACTTTTAGGATCCAGTTTTCTTCTTTGTTCACGATCAGCCAGAATATAGCATTTGCTGCCAAACACATGGAAGTACTTCACAGTTGGTTTTCTTCCTTTCCAGAGTTCATATAAGGTGGATGAGGTTCTCTTCCTCAAGGTGACCCTGTTATGAACATAGCAGGCTGTATTCATAGCTTCAGCCCAAAAGTACATAGGAAGTCTTTTGGCATGTAGCATTGCTCTGGCAGATTCCTGTATGGTCCTGTTTTTTCTTTCCACAACTCCATTTTGTTGAGGTGTTATAGGAGAAGAAAACTCATGACTAATTCCTTCTGAAGAGCAGAAATCACCAAACTTACTATTTTCAAATTCCTTGCCATGATCACTTCTGATTCTGACAATACATCCTTCCTTCTCTCTTTGAATTCTTTTGCACAATTCTTTAAATACTTCAAATACATCTGATTTTTCCTTAATGAAATTAATCCAGGTGAATCTGGAAAAATCATCCACAACCACATAGGCATATCTTTTACCACCAAGACTCTCTACTTGCATTGGTCCCATCAGATCCATATGGAGGAGTTCTAGAACCTTAGAGGTGGTCAGATGTCTTGACATTGGATGTGACATCCTAGTCTGCTTACCAACCTGACATTCACCACAAACTCTTCCTTCATCAATTTGCAGTCTTGGAATCCCTCTGACTGCCTCCAAGGAGATGATCCTCTTCATACCCCTTAGATGAAGATGGCCAAGTTTTTGGTGCCACAGTTTCAACTCTTTTTCTTCTCTTGCAATGGAACACACAGATGAGAAATTAGTGTTCTCAGGCTCCCACAAGTAACAGTTGTCTTTGGATCTGACTCCTTTCATTACTATCTCTTGTTTGTCATTGATTACAAGGCATTCAGATTTTGAGAAATTGACCTTGAATCCTAGATCACACAATTGACTGATACTAATGAGATTAGCGGTCAGACCTTTCACCAGCAGTACTTCATTCAGACTTGGAACTCCAGGGCAGTCCAAATCACCAACTCCTTTGATTTCACCGTTAGCCCCATCTCCAAAGGTCACAAAACTGGTGGTGTGAGGCTTAACATTATTGAGGAGGTTCTTGATTCCAGTCATGTGTCTGGAACATCCACTGTCAAAGTACCAGTCTTCCTTTGTAGAGATCCTTAGGGAAGTGTGAGCTATCAGTGCAATAGCCTTTTTCTTCCATTTAGGAGAATGTGGTACCTTTTTAGACTTAGGTTTGACGCCTGAGTTCTGATTAGGGCATCCATGTAATCTGAAGCCGAAGGGCTTTATGTGGCCATATCTCCCACAATGATGACATTTCCATCTTTGGTACCTTTTCTTCATATGTCTCTGTTCCTGATGTTGAGAGTTGTGTTGAGACATCTGTTTTGACATTTGCTTTCCAGTACCAGATTTCTTTGCTTCCATGAATCCTAGTCCAGATTTATTTCCCACATTTTGTCCAACCTAAAGGCTCTCTTCCAATTTGTCTGTTCCATTTGTCAACATCTTGACAGATTTGGTCATTTGATTCAGTTGTGAGTTCAACAATTGAACTTCTCCTTCTAGATGACTTATAGTTTTAAGATTTGCCCTTTTTTCAGCCTTCAGCTTTATGATGAGTTTTGATTGTTTCTCATTCTGCACACAGACTTCAGTACTTCTGATACATAATTTCTTGTAAGTATCAGCCAGTTCTTCAAAAGTCACCTCTTCATCACTGATGTCACTTTCAGAGGTACAAACACCAGTTAAAGCAGTAACTCGTTTGGCAGTCTCTTCTTCAGAATTACTTTCTGAATCACAGTCAGACTAAGTAATTGTCATTCCTTTTTGTTTCTTAAGAAAGGTAGGACATTCAGCTCGAATATGCCCATATCCTTCACAACCATGGCATTGAATTCCTCTGCCTTGAATTCCCTTCTCTTCTGACTTTGGTCTTCTGCTGGAACTGTCAATGTCAGAGGGAATGTTATGAACATTAGACCTTGACTTTGGATCTATTCTTTTGATGAGTTTGTTGAACTGTCTTCCAAGCATGGCTATAGCTTCTGAAATATTTTCTTCAACATCAGTGTTGGACATAAGTGCTATGCTCTTGTTCTTCTTGTCACCATTATCAGTGATCCCCATCTCAAAAGTCTGAAGAGACCCAATAAGTTCATCCACTTTCAACTTGCTAATGTCCTGGGCTTCCTCTATGGCAGTTACCTTCATTGCAAATCTTTTGGGCAAGGATTTGAGAATCTTCCTCACCAGTTTTTCTTCTGACATCTTTTCTCCCAGTGCTCCTGAGGTGTTGGCAATCTCCAAGATGTTCATGTGAAACTCATGAATGGTTTCATCTTCCATCATTTTTAGATTCTCAAACTTGGTAGTCAACATCTGAAGCCTTGACATTTTTACTTTGGAAGTGCCCTCATGAGTAGTTTTGAGAGTGTCCCAAACTTCCTTGGCCAGTTCATATTGATGTACTAATCTGAAAATGTTTCTATCAATTCCATTGAACAAGGCATTTAAAGCTTTGGAATTTCCCAGGGCTAACTCATCTTCTTCTTTACTCCAATCTTCCTCAGGCTTCAGACTGATTGTACCATCTTTCTCAGTTATGGTGGGATGGATCCATCCTTTGTCAGCAGCTCTCCAAGCCTTTTTGTCCAGAGATTTTAGGAAGGCAATCATACGGGGTTTCCAGTAGTCATAATTAGTTCCATCCAGAATGGGTGGTCTATTTCCAAAAACTCCTTCTTTGTCCATAGTGCCAGAAAGTGATATCCCTAGATCTCACCCAGTAATACAGGCAGGGTGCCTGCTCTGATGCCAATTGAAATTCTGGCTGCAGATACTCAATGTCACGTTCAATGTTATGACACCGTATCTTACTTACTATATGACAGTAAATACAAAAGCAATAAAGAACACAGTCAATTGTTTACCCAGTTCAGTGTGCAACAACACCTACTCTGGGGGCTACCAAGCCAGGGAGGAAATCCACTATATGAGATGTTAATTCAGGAATAAACCAACCAGTTTATCTCCTTCACTTAAGACCTACCCAATGCAATTCCAATCTAAGTACAACTTAAACCTGAGTTCCTACTCACTCCCCCTCAATCACAGCAGTGATACATAAACCAATTTGACTTAAGAATTGATGAAGACACTCTTCAAAAACAAACACTTGATTAAGCTTCACAGCTTTTTAATCAAGCAACACAATCACTCGTACTTCACAGCTTTGAGTGATGCACACATCTAACTTGACTCTGCTTCACAGCTTTAGTCAAGGAACATTCAAACACTCTTGCTTCAAAGCTTTGAGTGCTACACAACCCTTACAATTAGAAACCTATTCCAAGTCACTTATCACAATGATAATTGCTTGGAGTACAATAATCAAACCTATACAGATTACAAATGATCTTCTGATCAATAAAGAGGGATGCCTTGAAAAACAGTAGTTCTGTTGAATATATAGCAGCTGCAACTTCAGTTAGGGTTTCCACAAAAACCTAGGGTTAATTCCGTTTGACCTAAAGACCAGGTCACAGGACTTTATTAACCAGGTTAGGGTTGAGCTAGGTTACCCCTCAGAAAACGCAGGATTCTGTTCAGGAAAGACTGAGTTATTTCCTGAAAAAACTCAGACTTATCCAACCTGCAAACCTGTTAGTTCAGAACAGGATGTCATAACATCTGTTATGACAACTGAGAAAACCTGTCTACTGATTTAGCAAAATGTGATCATTTTGCAAAATGCTCAGATACACACTTATAAACATCAGTACTTGAATTACAATATTTTTCTGCAAGGGTACCTAATGAGTCAGTACAAACTAAACTAGAATGTTATGACATCAGTCATGACATTCACACATACAATTGGGTTTTACCAAAAATGCAAGCCAATACCTAAACAACTACAAGAATTATTAAATAATTCTAAACTAAATTAAAACTTTAAAAGAAAGTTATTAGCTTAAATCTAATTAAAAAAGAAAACTAACAATTACTAAATTAATCTTAAAGTTAAACTTAATAAAAATGGTCAAATTATTTAAAATTGTTTAATTAAATGACACCTCTATTTAATTAGACTTACTAATTAACTAAATTAATAATATTCTTAAAAAAATTAATAGAAAGTAAATAGAAGGAGAGGTATATAAAAAGGAAAGGGTAGATAATAAATAATTTACATGGGCCAAAGGGGTTTCAAGGGCCCAATCAAAAAAACAGAAATGGGGGGTGTATAATGGGATTCGCTGGGCTTTTAGGAAGGAAACAGGTAAGGTCCAATTTTCATAATTTTCTTAGGTTAAACAAATTTGTTTTAGTGAATTAGGGTTATCAAATAGGTTAAGGTTACAGCGCCGCTGCTCTTAGTCTCGTTCTTGATTCGTCCTCATCTTCTCTTATGCCCTCGCCTGAACTCTCTTGCCCATGGCCACCGGCGTTCTCAACCTTCTTCCTCCCTCCAACGAGACGCTAGGGGGCGACGGATTTACGGTAACAATTCATTTTATTTCGTTAGGGTTTTTGGTTACTGCATGTTATGATCTTTGATTCTTACTTCAAACTAATAATGGTTATTTGAGGTATACAAAAGAAAGAGAGGGATAAAGGAAGGTTGGGGATGTGCGTAGGAGGCCAAGGAGAGGGGATGGCGTGTGATGTTGGGCTTTGGCTGGACTCCTTGTATTTGCGTCTTACTTTTGGTTTGATGATGAATAAAATTGAAAACCTTTATGTGATATTTCTTCTTCTTCTATTGACCCTGCCTTGCTTTGCTTATAAATGCTTCTTTTCCTTCTTCTTCTGTGGGCTTGATGCTTGACTGTTGCCTTCGAATACTTTCCCTCTCTTCTTCTTTGCTATGCTTCAGTTGCCTTTTGGATTGGCCTATGATGAATATTTCTGAGGCTTTTTCTGTATGCTTGAATATGCTATTGTTGAAATATTTGTTTTGACTAGCTTGACAATCTTGATGCTTGACTGCTGCCTTCGAATACTTTTCCTCTCTTCTTCTTGTCTCACTTCTGTTGACTCTTTATTCGCCTATGATGGAATAACTCTGAGGCGTGATGCTTGACATTGGTTTGATGAGTTGTGTTATTTGGTATTCTGGTTTTTTGGCTTTGGTTGGATTGACAGTGGTTTAAGGTTTTTGGTGATGGCTTTGGCTAGGCAACAAGTTTGTGCAGGTTGTGTTGGGCATATGCTGGTTGTGCAGGTTATGTTGTTGATCATGGTTTTCATGGTTTAACAGGGTATACTGGTTTTTAGGCCATAAGGTTTTACTGGTTTATGTAGGTTGATGGAAACAGGGTGAACTGGTTTTATGGTTTTTAGGCCATAAGTTTTTACTCGTTTATGTAGGTTGATGGAAATAGGGTGAACTGGTTTTATGGTTTTTAGGCCATATTAGTTGTGTTTTGGTGAGATTTTACTGGTTCATGCAGGTTATGGAAACATGTTTATTTGAAAGGCTTAAGGCTTTTTGTTAAGCTTGAGGCTTGAAGTTTTTGACAGTTTTTTGTTTTAGGCTTTGACAAGGTTCACTCTCTACCTTTTTTTCTGAAGGGGTTTGTTGTTATAACAGTTAATTGGCTTATCGTTTGATGGCTCAGGTTTTGGTATATTTAACTATTTTTTCTGCCTTTGACCTCTGCACATTATGCTGCTACATTCAGTTTTGTTTGGTATCCTTTTTCATGCTTTCCTTTTCTTATTGTGTTACTGCTATTCTGTTTGTATCCTTTTCCTGCCTAAGGCCAAAACCTGTAAACCCACACTCTTTCTCTCTTCTCTCTCCTTAGTACAGTTTGACATTAAAATGTGATGTTATGTACTTGTTCTAAAAAAGTGAAAGCTGGAAAATGATGAGAATTAGAAATATATTGCTTGCATATTTGGTTTTAACTGCACATGTTTCTCTTTGTCAACTGCATTGTACAATATGGAATCTTTGTATTTTTGACTTCTTCCCATACTTGACAGTTTACGTTGCATATTGGCTTTTGAAAATTGCATATGTTGTTGAACTATGCATATGATGTTGATTTTGAAATATGCAGTTTTGACCCAAAATTGAATTTGTGCATATGGTTTTGAACTATGCAGTTTATTTGAAATATGCAGTTGGCTTTTGAAAATGTGCAATGGATTTTGGCAAAAATGAATTTGTGCATATTTTAACTTGTGCATTCATTTTTATCAATAAAAATTCATCCCTTTTTGTGAACCGGGAGAAATCCCGTGATTTGCAAAAAGGGTAAAAACTGATTCCAGCCGTTTGCTTTTAATGATGAACGCTAAATTAATCGTCTGCTTTTAATTACATATTCATTTCTGACATTTTCTTTTAATTCTTTTGCAGGTAAAATCAAATGAGCATTAAAGAAGTATTGGGTAGAAGATAAAGATTTAGAACTTAGGAAAAAAATTAGGATAGCTTTTATTTCATTTTAAGCATTGTAAAAATTATCATTGTAAATACGTTGTAAATAAATACGGTATTTAAACAACAATTGTAACAATTAGAATAAAATGAATAAAACTCCAATATTTTATCAATTAATTCTTTTCTTCTTTGCAATTATTTATTTTATCATTTATAATTCTTTAAATTATATAATAACTGAAAATCAATTCCATTTATTTAAATTTAGAATGATAAATAATTAAATAACTATCATTGATCAATTAACTTCTCTTCAATTATTTACTTCATTATTTATAATTCTTCTAAATTATAATAACTGAAAATAAAATTTCAATTATTTAAACTTAGAATAATAAATAATTAAATAAACATTGTTTGATCAATTAATAACCTTCTTTTCAAATATTTACTTTTCTATTTATAATTCTTTAATTTATATAATAACTGAAAAATAAGTTCCAATTATTTAAATTCAGAATAATAAATAATTAAATAAACATTGTTTTAGCATTGATCAATTAATAAATTTAGCGTTCAAAAAATAAACAGCTCTCGACTTGAAAAAGTTATGAATTTAAAAACTGCTTTGAAAGTTGATAAAAATAGGTCAAAACCCTTGCAATGTAATGATGCAGATAGGAGATGGTATCTTAGGTCAAAATTTGGGGTACAACAGCTGCCCCTATTTAAGTTTCTTCTATCCGGAGATATGAAGATTAAAATCTTCGTCTCGACGAGATTGAAGGTACTTAAATACATAATACACAAATTTTTGCCCTAAGATACCGCCATTATGTTTGATATGAATGTAGTGATTGAATTCACAGAGAAAGATATTGTATGAAACCAAACAATGCTGGAGAAATCAAACACCAACAAAACACAGGGACAAGGATTATACAATACTGGGGAAATAAACCATCGACTTCAAGCAAGAGACTCTTGACGGCGAATAAAAATTTGAGCGAATACGGACTCTGACCCTAACAAAGAAGGTATCTTGCATAGGCCATAAGACATATTATTGACCCAAAAAGAACATCAGTGAGCTTACAACTCAAGGTCAAAGATAGACAGAGAGTATCAAATTTTGATGATAATGGATTACCGACTTCTGAAGGTAAAGATTCATAACAAACTTCTCTGCGAGATTTCCGGAGATATGCTCATTAATGCTGAAATAATAATAAGATTGTAGATACACAAGCTGCTTCAAATAAAGAAGCTGCCACTTGCTGTCTTCCAAAAATACTATGACATACAAGCTGCTCAAATAAAGAAGCTGCCACTTGCTGTCGTCCAGAGATGTCAATAACATACAAGCTGCTTAAATAAAGAAGCCGCCGCTTGTTGTCTTCCAAAAATACTATGACATACAAGCTGCTCAAATAAAGAGGCTGCCACTTGTTGTATTAAAAAAAAATACCAATAACATACAAGCTGCTCAAATAAAGAAGCCGCCACTTGTTGTATTCCAGAAAAAATACCAATAACATACAAGCTGCTCAAATAAAGAAGCCGCCACTTGCTGTATTCCAGAAAAAATACCAATAACATACAAGCTGCTCAAATAAAGAAGCCGCCACTTGCTGTATTCCAGAAAAAAATCAATAACGCGCAAGTTGCCCATGAAGAGACCGCCGCTTGCCGTTTTTCCAAAAACAATAACGTACAAGTTACTCGTGAAGAGCTGCCGCTTTCCGTTTTCCAAAAGGTAATAACGTACAAGTTGCTCGTGAAGAGCTACCGCTTGTCGTTTTCCGAAGAATAATAACATACAAGTTGCTCATGAAGAGACCGCCGCTTGTCGTTTTCCAAAATAATAACGTACAAGTTGCTCATGAAGAGACCGCCGCTTGTCGTTTTCCAAAAATAATAACGTACAAGTTTCCTCAGATAAAGAGACCGCCGCTTGTCGTTTTCCGAAAATAATAACGTACAAGTTGCTCATGAAGAGACCGCCGCTTGTCGTTTTCCAAAAATAACTCAGAAGGAAATTGCGATGATATTGGCAGAGAATAAGATCTTCGTCTAAGAGAACCATGAATCAATCCTTCCCGAGGAGATCACATATGTAAAGTGAAAAATAAATGCACCATTCGTCTAGGTGGCGACTTCACTGGGGAAATCATGAGATAGCCTATGCAAGAGACAACAACTTCGTCCAGGAATAAAATAGAGAGAAAACAGTTAAACAAAACTCCACCCACTGAGAAAGTAACTCGATTGGGGATTCATCCTATCCTGAAATGGACAAGGTAGGCTAAATCAAAAATCATCCACGAGGATTAGCTCAGTTGGGGAATTTAGAAAGGAAGCACATTTTCTGCCTAAGCTAACCTTCTACTTGGAAGGAAACATGTACACTGTTTGAATAAACAAAGTATACAACCCAAAATCAATGACAAATTTGAATATGCATACTGATGTAAGTGTAAATGAGTAAATGAATGTTATGCTGACAAAACGAACAGATGGAGTAACTTGAAGACAATAAGATGTCACAACATAATAGATACTCGGCCAATCTTAAAAAGACAGAAAATAACTGGAACTGGAACCACAAAGCAACGTCGGAGCGTACCATGCTACAAGGCTCAAATCTTCTAAGGAGAAAAGCATTCAAATCCAATATTCAAATACCAATAGACCACTGGCATGAGACAAAGTGTACCACACTACGGAAATCTACTCGAATAAAGATAACTGAAACAAAGCTTAACTGGAAAAACTCGGGAGTCACCAAACTTAGTACCACGAGAAACGCAAGTTTAACACAACCAACACCTCATGATGATTTTGAAATAAAACATGTTCATCATGCAAGGATAAATTACTGTACTGTTTCGCATTTCATGGCTTGACCATCCTCGGAACAACTGTCAACATTCCTTTCATCATTCACGACACATTTTTAAAATAAGAATACTTTACATAACTTTGTTTCAAATATTTCCGTAAAAATTAAAATTTTGCCCACAAAAGGTAAATGCTCAATATTTCATTAATAAGATGGTAGTTCACTAACAACGCGACTCCAACGGTTTACAAAAGTTTGGGAAATAGTACATGAAAGAAAAAGGTTACACAAAAACAATGATCACTATTCTCCCTAACAACTTCGAATTCCGACATGTGTTCAAATGCCAAGACCAGTCTGACCAAAATCTTGCCTAAGCCGCCCTTTCGGGTTTTCAACTTAGCAAACTGTCAACTCAAACCTAAGCGAAATACTTCTTGACTACATTGGCGTTCATGGAGCGCGGGAGCTCTTCACCGTCCATATTGGTGAGAAACAAAGGCACCTGCAGAGAAAACTTTCTTAACGACATACGGTCCTTCATAATTCGGAGCCCACTTGCCCCTAGAATCAGGTTGGAAAGATAATATCTTTTTGAGCACAAGGTCACCTTCTCTGAACTCGCGTGGTCGAACCTTCTTATCAAAAGCCTTCTTCATCCTCTTCTGATATAATTGACTGTGACACAACGCTGTCAATCTCTTTTCTTCAATTAAATTCAACTGATCATATCTACTTTGACACCATTCAGCCTCAGAAAGTTTAGCTTCCATAAACACTCTCATAGACGGAATCTCAACCTCCACGGGGAGTACTGCTTCTATACCATAAACTAGGGAAAATGGGGTTGCGCCTGTTGAAGTTCGAACTGAAGTACGGTATCCATGCAGAGCAAACAGAAGCATTTCATGCCAATCTTTATAAGTTACCACCATCTTCTGGACAATCTTTTTGATGTTCTTGTTAGCAGCTTCAACAGCTCCATTCATCTTCGGTCTGTAAGGAGAAGAATTATGATGTTCGATCTTGAACTCCTCACAAAGCTCTTTCATCATCCTTTTATTCAAATTCGAACAATTATCAGTGATGATCTTTCTCGGGATACCGTATCGACAAATGATCTGATTCTTGAAAAATCTGACTACCACCTGTCTGGTTACATTAGCATAAGATGCTGCTTCCACCCATTTAGTAAAATAATCGATCGCTACCAAGATGAAACGATGACCATTCGAAGCTTTGGGTTCAATCATTCCAATCATATCAATGCCCCACATAGAGAAAGGCCAAGGTAAAGAGATAACATTGAGGAGAGTCGGTGGCACGTGCATCTTGTCCGCATAAATCTGGCATATCTTGGTAGGACCAAGCAAACACATCGACATACTCTTTGAGATGCTCCAACATTTTCTCTTTGACCTCTGGGATGAGCAATGCTCCGACCTTGACATCCTTTCTATATTCTTCATCACCCAAATTGATCAACTCTATAGGTTCTTCAAACGGCTGAATAATCTTTTCATCGTGCTCAAGTAAACAGGAAATTTCATCAGGAATCTCTTCACTATCCTCTTCTTCGGCTCTGAACACAGGGAATTCAAAGTTGGGAGAGGGCATAGGATCATTGTTTTCAATGGTTAAGTCATGGATTAATCTGCACATATGATTATGCTTTATTTTAGAAATCGATTAATATGAATGTTGTACAAATGAAACAAAATATTATTATATTTTCCTATTACTACCAATTAATTTTCATTACTATTTCCCAGAAAAAGTGAAAAATAAAACAGTAGTGGACAAAATAACATTTTTATTCATGAAGGGAAATACTTGAAACAAAGGGCCCAAACATTTTCTCTTTTGCCTTGGGCAGAGCAAAAGGATTTATTTTCATCAAAGCCCGACACAAATACTTTTCGCCTTGGGCAGAGCGAAATTTTTCAAAAAACAAAACAAAACATTACTCAGAAATGTGCATCACAACAGGAACATCAACAACAATCCAGTTATGGCAAGCCACTCCATGCAATACAAAATTGGGTAAATCCTCTTCAGAATCATCTCCTATTACAGCATCAACCTCAGGA
Organism: Vicia faba; assembly: GCA_948472305.1. Classification (NCBI taxonomy): domain Eukaryota; kingdom Viridiplantae; phylum Streptophyta; class Magnoliopsida; order Fabales; family Fabaceae; genus Vicia; species Vicia faba. Next base: position 563,831,125 of record OX451739.1, read on the forward strand.
GGAGTCGGATGGATAAAACCTGCGCTTCAGAAAACCTCTTGTATCGGACGAGTAACTACCTCCTGCTTGACTCTTGCAGACACGGGATGAAAACCAAGACCTTCTCCAGACTTGTTCTCGGGAAAAGTCAACACTTGGCCCCAACCTTCAGCTGAACCACTTTCAACCACTCGTCGTGCATCCTCAAAAGAAGAAATAGATGTCCCTTGCTTCTTCACTTCATTATTAGCAACAGATAGAGCTTGGAATTGGGTTCCAACATCCTCATCAGCATCAATAAAAGAGAAAGATGACAAATGGCTTACCACTATAGCCTGCTCTCCACCAATCATTACCAGCTTTCCTTGCCTCACAAACTTCAATCTTTGATGGAGCGTGGAAGTGACTTCCCCTGCATCATGGATCCATGGACGACCCAATAGGCAACTGTAGGCGGCACTAATATCCATTACTTGAAAAGTGATCTGAAAAGTATGAGGACCAATTACTATAGGAAGATCCACTTCACCAATGACAGTCTTCCTAGAACCATCAAACGCTTTGACAATTACTCCACTAGGTCTCATGGGAACACCTTGATACGAGAGTCGAGATAATGTAGTATTGGGCATTACATTTAACGATGAACCTGTATCTACCAACACACTTGATAAAGTGTCATTTCCACAACTTATTGAGATATGCAAAGCCATATTATGGTCCCTTCCCTCCTTCGGAAGCTCTTCATCACTGAAACCAAGATTGTTAAACGAAGTAATATTTCCCACAATTCCATCAAATTGGTCAACCGTCACGTCATGATCCACGAATGCCTGGTCCAAGACCTTCATCAAAGCTTCTCTATGGGAACCAGAATCTCTCAGTAAAGCAAGCAAATAAATCTTGGAAGGAGTTTGCAAAAGTTGGTCCACAATCTTATATTCACTTCTCTTGATAAGCTTCAGAATCTCATCATCATCAGGATGTGGGATAGGTTCATTGGATCGACCTATCTCAACCCTTGGTTCAACATTTCTCGCTGGAATTTCTGCCGGTATGGGTCTCCTGACTTGAACTTCTGGTCTCTTCAAAGGTACTGCTGCAAAGACACGTCCACTTCTTGTAACTCTACTCACATCAGCGATGTTAACAAAAGACGGCCTTGTTGGTATAGGGACTTCTACCCCATTCTCAATCATTGTGGCATTATACTTATATGATATAGCTTGGTCTGAGTTGTAAGGAACAGGACCAGGTGGATAAATGATCAAAGAAGCAACAGGTGCAGTCTGACTGTCGTAAACGATCTCTACTGATTCAGGCAAATTGAATTATGGTATTATAACATTCACTTCATCCTCCGGATCTCTGTCATATGTAATGGCGATAACCCTCTAGTCTAACAACTTTTTAATATCCTCCTTCATAATAGGGCAATCAACCTCTCTTGAACAAAATTCACAAACGTCATAATCATGCTGATGCCTAACAAAGGCAAGTCTTCTTAAGCTCTGATGTAACCTTATTAACGACTCTCTTATGTTCTCAACTTGAAAAACTCGAAACTTTCCCGGACAACCTTCCACCATATTCACTGAGGCTGCCCCATGTCGAGGTAAAGGATTATCTCTAACATTCGGGTTAACATCCTTGAAAGACAAGATACCATTCTTAATCAACCTCTGCACGTCCGCCTTTAGAGCAAAACAATTTTTAAGGTTGTGCCCCGTCGACCCTTGATGATATTCACAAAACTGATCCGCCTTGTACCACGGAGAAGTACTATTTGGTGCGACAGGAGGAGGTTTTGTCGTTATGACGTTCTTTCTGATAAGAGCAGGGAAAAATTCAGTATAAGTCATAGGAATGGCATCGAATTGCGGTTTTCTTGGTGAACGGTTCTGGTTGTTGAATGGATAAGCCTGTTGTCGAGGCTGCTGCTGAAATGGCCGTTGTTGAGTTGGTGGGGTTTGATGAGCTGGGGTCATCAAAGCTGGGTGGACAGCCGGAGTGACTACCGCAACGTGTGAGTAACCTCTCCTCGGTCTCCCTGGGGAGATTGCGTTGACATCCTGTTCTTTTCTTTTTGGGAAAACACTTCCAAACTTCTTGGTACTGCTAGACGGACTTCCTTCTTTAACCAAACGCCCTTCACGAATCCCTTCCTCCAACCGCATGCCCATGCTTACCATTTCGGTGAAGTCACTGGGTGCGCTGGCGATCATTCTTTCATAGTAAAAGGAACCTAAAGTCTTCAAGAATATCTTCGTCATCTCTTTCTCCTCAAGAGGAGGATAGATTTGAGCAGCAATTTCACGCCACCTCTGGGCGTATTCCTTAAAAGATTCTCTATCCCTCTGGGACATCGCCCGGAGTTGATCCCTGTCCGGCGCCATGTCAACGTTATACTTATACTGGTGAACAAAAGCTTCGCTAAGATCGTTGAAGTTGCGGATCTGAATGTTGTCTAAACCCATATACCACTTTAAAGCAGCACCCGTCAAACTGTCTTGAAAATAATGAATCAACAAGTCATGATCATCAGAATATGTAGACATCTCTCTCACGTACATAGTCAAGTGACTCCGAGGACACGAATCACCCTTATATCTTTCAAAGTCTGGCACTTTGAATTTTGCTGGAATCTTGACATTCAGAACTAAACAAAGGTCATGCGTGTTCTTTCCAAACAAATCCTTCCCCTTTAACGCTCTGAGCTCCCTCTGCATTTCTTGGAATTGGTCTTGAAATTCTTCCATTCTATCAAAAAGACCCAAACTTTCAGCAGGCTCGGCAGGATAAGTAGGTTCATTCAAGTATGGCACAGAGTGAACCACAGGAGCGACAGTTGTCATCAACGATTGCGGGAAAGGTGTCATAGACGGGATTACCGGCGGCATGGCAGTTGTCTCTGGTTGAGGAAGAGACAAAGTAGGTTGAAACAAAGGCTGTACGACAGGCTGATACCCCTCTGGCACAAAGTTGTAAGGCATTCCCCACAGAAAACCTTTTGGCATCTGATGTTGAAGCGGAGAGTTGATTTGAGTCACAAATGTTGGAACGGTGACAATCTCGGAAACCACAGTAGTTGAAGTCTGAATCTCAGCAGCTGTAGTCGATGGCTGATTCTGAGCAGCCATCAAACTTTCCACTAGCGCAGTTAACTTTTCCATACCGACATGAAGGGTAGCGACCTCCTCACGAAGCTCGTGGTTTTCCTGTTCCAGATTTTCCATTTTCCTCTGACGATTGGCTCGAGTATCGTATCGATGAGACAGCTTGACAATCTATCGGAGTGGAAAAAGAAACAAGGATAAGACTCTAGAAAACATGTGAAGTGGAATGTTGGATGATGCATGATATATGATGAAAATGATAATTCATTTTAATAGTTTTTCAAGGAACTTTAATAATTTCGCACACATCAAAGGTAAAGGAATTTGGAACAACAACAACTCATTCCATTAATCAAAAGCGGTAAATTACAACTTACAACTTTGGAACAATAAAACGATAAATTACACTTTGGGATAACAACCCAATAATAAAGCAGTAAACTACAACTTTGGAACATGAAGCCCCTAATAAAAAGCAGTAAATTACAACTTTGGAACATGAAGCCCATAATAAAAGCAGTAAATTACAACTTTGGAACATGAAGCCCTTTTACAGAGTTTTACAAAATGACATCAGTAAAATAAAACTAAGAACTAAAGATCACTCAGAATCATCAGATGAAGGACCAAATGCCAACTGTAACTGGAGCTTCCTGATCTTCTCTACATAAAAGTCTTCCATCTCTACCTTCTCAGCTACCAGTCGATCAATGATTTCCTTTTGCAGATTAGGAACAAGAGCAACACTTACCGAACCTTCCTTCTTTCTCTTCCTTTCACTAGCATACTTCTTCAGTAAAGCATCCTTTTGACGAAGCTTCTCATCATGATCAATGAACCAGCCGTCTTGAATAAATAGCAAATCTTCCTTTTCCTTTAGTTGTCGAGCCAGGACCCGATTCTCATATTCAGACATATTATACTTTTCTTTCCAAGCATCTCTCTCGGACTTCATCCTAGCCAGATTTCCTTGGTATTCTCCCATATTCTCGATAGGGATATCAACAGATAACGATGCAACGGTAGGGAATAAAGGTTTCTCAGGTTTATAGGCCATCTTGAGAGCACAATCCCTAGCACGGACCCATTGTAGGTAAGGCTCCAAAGAAACGGCACCCCTATGTCCTAACATGTCTCTCCCTTTCCTATGGATGTGGTGCCAAGCTCCTTCAATCTCCCTCTTAGCTGCCTGATGATCTTGTCCTTCTTGAAGAAAGAAACCACTCACATGGATGTTGTTTGGCTTGTCCCTCATCGGGTATCAAAACTGACGGCGCGCGAGAACAGGATTATAATTAATTCCACCTTTCGTACCAAGAAGAGGCACGTTAGGAAAAGCACCACAGCTATCGATGATCTCCACGTCATAGTAAGCTCGATTATACCAATCAATGTCGAAATGAGTGAGAGCCATAATTTTTGGCGCCCATCGCGGCTCCTTCTCGAGATCCCAGAAAACATCATACCTAGGTAGATGAGAAACATACCACTGATACAGCAACGGTGCATAACAAATAATCATCCCTCCTTGATAAGAGTTTCGAAGATGGATGGAGTAGTAGGTATCTCCTAGCAACGTAGGGACCGGATTTCCAATCAAGAAAATTCTGATGGCGTTGATATCCACAAACTTATCAACGTTAGGGAACAAGAATAGACCATAAGCGAGTAAAGAAAAGACGTCTTCAAAGGCAATAGTATCTTTTATCTCAGCGAAATGACGAGCTTTCCTTAACAGAAACTGCGCAGACAAGCCTCGGATTCCCCCTTTTGTAGTCATGTTCTCCTCTATCTCTGACTTCTTCAAGTGGGTGATGGTCGCTATCTCGTGAGATTTGCGTTCCTCTTCTAAGCCAGAAAAAGGAACACAGTCGGTGATCGGCAAACCAAGTATGTAGGAGTACTCTTCTAAGGTGGGCATCAACTGGTAATCTGGAAAGGTGAAACATCGGTACAAAGGATCGTAGAATTGGACCAACGTATTAAGGATGCCTTCCTTCATCTTACGCTTCATGAGAGGTATAATGGACCCATACTTTTTCTGAAAATCCGTCGGGTTCTTGATCTTAGGAATTAAACTCTTCAGTTCTTCAATCTCGGGCTCCTTAAAACTAAAACTTCGAGTGTTTCTCCTTCAAAATTCCATAATAATAGTACCTGAGATGTCTGCAAAAATTATTCTTAAATCCCTTGAAAAACAAGTTTTTTACAAAAATGTTGATGAATGCATGAATGAATGATAATGCAACAGTTACACACAAGTTCACAAACATGGGGTTCAAAGGTTCAACGTTTCAGCATGGAGTCGAGGGTAAAGCCCACCCCAAGGTATGTACTAACGGTTCAATCACACCTGTAAGACAAGGTTCTAAGAGTTCCCAGAGTCTACATTCCTCCTTCAGATATTACCAACGTCTTGATTACTCAATAATTCACAATATTCTCAAGAGAAACTCATCCGAGTGTAGCATCGCGTAACAACTACTTCCGAGTTACTCCGTTATAGTCTCCGCGCTATAGCTAAAAAGGCCAAGATGGGTTAGGGTTCTACGGTTCTCAATTTCTCTGGCTCCCAGGTCGAAAATAATAATGTCTTCCCGATTACTCGGTAAACAAATATTATGTTCAAAAGGGCCTTCCATTGAGTGGGGGATCTCATGCCTCCTTCTTCGGGATTACTCCCTCAAAGTTGACATGACTGTACCGCCCGTCCTATTCTTAAGTGTAACTTAATCCGGGTATAGGATTCGTCCTTTGCAAAAAACCCAAACAACCCCAATTTAAACACATAATCAAACAAATCAAATAATAATAAAACAGATAAGACAAATTAGGCTTTACCCACTTAGGGATGGACCAGCAAGAGGTCAATCTTTCCCCAGCAGAGTCGCCAATTCTGTAGCGATAAAAAATGTAGCGGGGTAAATCGGAGATCGAATTATTGATTAATTCGTCTCACAAAAGCAAGAGTCGCCACCTCGCTTTATTATTTCCAAGGGAAAAGGGGATAGAGCGAAATAAAACCCTAAAGTATGCAATGTAAAATAAGACTTTTAAAAGTAATGAAAATACAAGGCATTTTTGAAAAGAAATCTATGGTTCGGGGGTTGGTTATACAGTGGGAAGGTATTAGCACCCAATGTATCTATGGTACTCTATAGGAACCTTTTGAAATATCTGTTTATTAAAATGTTTGTTTGATTAAAAAATAAATTGTTTTGGCCGAAAAGGGGTACGAATGGGTTTTTTGAAGGTACGACAACCTAATGTCGAAGTTTTGGCTTAAAAGGTATAAATTTTGAAAAGATTGAATGTTTGGGGAAAAAATATCTTAAGTTTTAATGAAATGAAGAGATTCGCGTGACTGGATTTGAGGACATGAAGTCAACAAATTTAATCATTTTTTCTCTTGGACTTAGACGTAAACAGAATAATCAAATAAAGGTGAAATAATCAAACAAAAAATTAGATAGATAAATGATATACAACCATAACAATTAAATAACAGACTAAATGGCGTGAACACACATTTTTGTATTTTTGTTTAATATTAATTAAAGCGAGGGAATTAATTAAAGAAAATAAAATGTTTTTTAAGTTTTTATTTTTTATACTTATTTTTTTTGTATTAATATAAAGTATTATTTTGAGAATTATTAAATAATTCTAAACTAAATTAAAACTTTAAAAGAAAGTTGTTAGCTTAAATCTAATTAAAAAAGAAAACTAACAATTACTAAATTAAATCTTAAAGTTAAACTTAATAAAAATGGTCAAATTATATAAAATTGTTTAATTAAATGACACCTCTATTTAATTAGACTTACTAATTAACTAAATTAATAATATTCTAAAAAAATTTAATAGAAAGTAAATAGAAGGAGAGGTATATAAAAAGGAAAGGGTAGATAATAAATAATTTACATGGGCCAAAGGGGTTTCAAGGGCCCAATCAAAAAAACAGAAATGGGGGGTGTATAATGGGATTCACTGGGATTTTAGGCAGGAAACGGGTAAGGTCCAATTTTCATAATTTGCTTAGGTTAAACAAATTTGTTTTAGTGAATTAGGGTTAGCAAAGAGGTTAAGGTTACAGCGCCGCTGCTCTTCGTCTCGTTCTTGATTCGTCCTCATCTTCTCTCATGCCCTCGCCTGAACTCTCTTGCCCATGGCCACCGGCGTTCTCAACCTTCTTCCTCCCTCCAACGAGACGCTAGGGGCGACGGATTTACGGTAACAATTCATTTTATTTCGTTAGGGTTTTTGGTTACTGCATGTTATGATCTTTGATTCTGACTTCAAACTAATAATGGTTATTTGAGGTATACAAAAGAAAGAGAGGGAGAAATCGTCACCTTTGGAGACGGAGGAAGGAAGGTTGGGGATGTGCGTAGGAGGCCAAGGCGAGGGGATGGCACGTGATGCTGGGCTTTGGCTGGACTCCTGGTATTTGCATCTTACTTTTGGTTTGATGATGAATAAAATTGAAAACCTTTATGTGATATTTATTCTTCTTCTGTTGACCCTGCCTTGCTTTGCTTATACACGCTTCTTTTCCTTCTTCTTCTGTGGGCTTGATGCTTGACTGTTGCCTTCGAATACTTTCCCTCTCTTCTTCTTTGCTGTGCTTCAGTTGCCTTTTGGATTGGCCTATGATGAATATTTCTGAGGCTTGAATATGCTATTGTTGAAATATTTGTTTTGACTAGCTTGACAATCTTGATGCTTGACTGCTGCCTTCGAATACTTTTCCTCTCTTCTTCTTGTCTCACTTCTGTTGACTCTTTATTCGCCTATGATGGAATAACTCTGAGGCGTGATGCTTGACATTGGTTTGATGAGTTGTGTTATTTGGTATTCTGGTTTTTTGGCTTTGGTTGGATTGACAGTGGTTTAAGGTTTTTGGTGATGGCTTTGGCTAGGCAACAAGTTTGTGCAGGTTGTGTTGGGCATATGCTGGTTGTGCAGGTTATGCTGTTGATCATGGTTTTCATGGTTTAACAGGGTATACTGGTTTTTAGGCCATAAGGTTTTACTGGTTTATGTAGGTTGATGGAAACAGGGTGAACTGGTTTTATGGTTTTTAGGCCATAAGGTTTTACTGGTTTATGTAGGTTGATGGAAACAGGGTGAACTGGTTTTATGGTTTTTAGGCCATATTAGTTGTGTTTTGGTGAGATTTTACTGGTTCATGCAGGTTATGGAAACAGGTTTATTTGAAAGGCTTAAGGCTTTTTGTTAAGCTTGAGGCTTGAAGTTTTTGACAGTTTTTTGTTTTAGGCTTTGACAAGGTTCACTCTCTACCTTTTTTTCTGAAGTGGTTTGTTGTTATAACAGTTAATTGGCTTATCGTTTGATGGCTCAGGTTTTGGTATATTTAACTATTTTTTCTGCCTTTGACCTCTGCACATTATGCTGCTTCATTCAGTTTTGTTTGGTATCCTTTTTCATGCTTTCCTTTTCTTATTGTGTTACTGCTATTCTGTTTGTATCCTTTTCCTGCCTAAGGCCAAAACCTGTAAACCCACACTCTTTCTCTCTTCTCTCTCCTTAGTACAGTTTGACATTAAAATGTGATGTTATGTACTTGTTCTGAAAAAGTGAAAGCTGGAAAATGATGAGAATTAGAAATATATTGCTTGCATATTTGGTTTTAACTGCACATGTTTCTCTTTGTCAACTGCATTGTACAGTATGAAGCCTTTGTATTTTTGACTTCTTCCCATACTTGACAGTTTACGTTGCATATTGGCTTTTGAAAATTGCATATGTTGTTGAACTATGCATATGATGTTGATTTTGAAATATGCAGTTTTGACAAAAAATTGAATTTGTGCATATGGTTTTGAACTATGCAGTTTATTTGAAATATGCAGTTGGCTTTTGAAAATGTGCAATGGATTTTGGCAAAAATGAATTTGTGCATATTTTAACTTGTGCATTCATTTTTATCAATAAAAATCCATCCCTTTTTGTGAACCGGGAGAAATCCCGTGATTTGCAAAAAGGGTAAAAACTGATTCCAACCGTTTGCTTTTAATGATGAACGCTAAATTAATCATCTGCTTTTAATTATATATTCATTTCTGACTTTTTCTTTTAATTCTTTTGCAGGTAAAATCAAATGAGCATTAAAGAAGTATTGGGTAGAAGATAAAGATTTAGAACTTAGGAAAAAAATTAGGATAACTTTTATTTCATTTTAAGCATTGTAAAAATTATCATTGTAAATACGTTGTAAATAAATACGGTATTTAAACAACAATTGTAACAGTTAGAATAAAATGAATAAAACTCCAATATTTTATCAATTAATTCTTTTCTTCTTTGCAATTATTTATTTTATCATTTATAATTATTTAAATTATATAATAACTGAAAATCAATTCCAATTATTTAAATTTAGAATGATAAATAATTAAATAACTATCATTGATCAATTAACTTCTCTTCAATTATTTACTTCATTATTTATAATTCTTCTAAATTATAATAACTGAAAATAAAATTTCAATTATTTAAACTTAGAATAATAAATAATTAAATAAACTTTGTTTGATCAATTAATAACTTTCTTTTCAAATATTTACTTTACTATTTATAATTCTTTAATTTATATAATAACTGAAAAATAAGTTCCAATTATTTAAATTCAGAATAATAAATAATTAAATAAACAGCTCTCAACTTGAAAAAGTTATGAATTTAAAAACTGCTTTGAAAGTTGATAAAAATAGGTAAAAACCCTTGCAATGTAATGATGCAGATAGGAGATGGTATCTTAGGTCAAAATTTGGAGTACAACACAATGGATGGTAGCCTTGTCATTATGGAAGGTAGTCTGCTGGCGAGATTTTTGTTACTCCAATGGATGGTAGCCTTGTCATTATGGAAGGTAGTCTCTTGTTGATATTTTCATTATTCCAATGCATGGTAGCCTTGTCATTATGGAAGGTAGTATGTTGTCGATATTTTTGTTACTCCAATGGATGGTATCCTTGTCATTATGGAAGGTAGTTTATTGTCGATATTTTTGTTACTCCAACGGATTGTAGCCTTGTCATTATGGAAGATAGTATGTTGTCGATATTTTTGTTACTCCAATGGATGGTAGCCTTGTCATTATGGAATGTAGTTTGTTGTCGATATTTTTTTTATTCCAATGGATGGTAGCCTTATCATTATGGAAGGTAGTTTGTTGTAGAGATTTTTGTTACTTCAATGGATGGTAGCCTTGTCATTATGAAAGGTAGTCTCTTGTTGATATTTTCGTTACTCTAATGGATTGTAGCCTATGGAAGGTAGTCTGTTGTCGAAATTTTTGTTATTCCAATGGATGGTAGCCTTGCCATTATGGAACGTAGTTTGTAGTCGATATTTTTGTTATTCCAATGGATGGTAGCCTTATCATTATGCAAGGTAGTTTGTTGTCGAGATTTTAGTTACTCTAATGGATAGTAGCCTTGTTCTTATGGAAGGTAGTTTGTTGTCGAGATTTTGTTACTCCAATGGATGGTAGCTTTGTCATTATGAAAGGTAGTCTATTGTGGAGATTTTTGTTACTCCAATGGATGGTAGCCTTGTCATTATGAAAGGTAATCTGTTGGCAAGATTTTTGTTACTCCAATGGATGGTAGCCTTGTCATTATGGAAGGTAGTCTCTTGTTGATATTTTCATTTCTCCAATGCATGGTAGCCTTGTCATTATGGAAGGTAGTCTGTTGTCGAGATTTTTTTTACTCAAATGGATGGTATCCTTGTCATTATGGAAGGTAGTCTGTTGTCAAGATTTTTTTTCCTCTAATGGATGGTAGCCTTGTCATTATTGAAGGTAGTCTATTGTCGATATTTTTGTAACTCCAATGGATAGTAGCCTTGTCATTATGGAAGGTAGTCTTTTGTCGATACTTTTGTTACTCCAATGGATGGTAGCCATGTCATTATGGAACGTATTTTGTTGTCGAGATTTTTGTTACTACAATGGATGGTACGCTTTTCATAATGGAAGTTAGTCTATTATGGATATATTTGTTACTCCAATGGATGGTAGCCTTGTCATTATTGAAGGTAGTCTATTGTCGATATTTTTGTTACTCCAATGGATGGTAGCCTTGTCATTATGGAACGTAGTTTGTTGTCGATATTTTTTTTACTTCAATGGATGGTAGCCTTGTCATTATGGAAGGTAGTCTCTTGTTGATATTTTCGTTACTCTAATGGATGGTAGCCTTGTCATTATGGAAGGTAGTCTTTTGTCGAAACTTTTGTTACTCCAATGGATAGTAGCCTTGTCATTATGGAAGGTAGTTTGTTGTCGAGATTTTGTTACTCCAATGGATGGTAGCCTTGTCATTATGGAAGGTAGTATTTTGTCGAGATTTTTCTTACTCCAATGGATGGTAGCCTTCTCATTATGAAAGGTAGTTTGTTGGCGAGATTTTTGTTACTCCAATGGATGGTACTTGTCATTGTGGAAGGTAGTCTCTTGTTTTTATTTTCATTACTCCAATGCATGGTAGCCTTGTCATTATAGAAGGTAGTATGTTGTCGATATTTTTGTTACTCCAATGGATGGTATCCTTGTCATTATGGAAGGTAGTCTGTTGTCGATATTTTTGTTACTCCAATGGATTGTAGCCTTGTCATTATGGAAGGTAGTCTGTTGTCGATATTTTTGTAACTCTAATGGATGGTAGCCATGTCATTATGGAAGGTAGTTTGTTGTCTAGATTTTTGTCACTCCAATTGATGGTAGCCTTGTCATTTTGGAAGGTAGAATGTTGTCGAGATTTATGTTACTCCAATGGATGGTAGCTTTGTAATTATGGAAGGTATTCTCTTGTTGATATTTTTGTTACTCTAATGGATGGTAGACTTGGCATTATGGAAGGTAGTCTGTTGTCTAGATTTTTGTTACTCTAATTGATGGTAGCCTTGTCATTATGGAAGGTAGTCTTTTGTCGAGATTTTTTTTACTCCAATGGATGGTATCCTTGTCATTATGGAAGGTAGTCTGTTGTAAAGATTTTTTTTACTCTAATGGATGGTAGCCTTGTCATTATTGAAGGTAGTCTATTGTCGATATTTTTGTTACTCCAATGGATAGTAGCCTTGTCATTATGGAAGGTAGTCTGTTGTCGATATTTTTGTTACTCCAATGGATGGTAGCCTTGTCATTATGGAACGTAGTTTGTTGTTGATTTTTTGTTATTCCAATGGATGGTAGCCTTATCATTATGGAAGTTAGTTTGTTGTCGAGATTTTTGTTACTCCAAAGGATGGTAGCCTTGTTATTATGGAAGGTAGTCTCTTGTTGATATTTTCGTTACTCCAATGGATGGTAGCCTTGTCATTATGGAAGGTAGTCTATTGGCGAGATTTTTGTTACTCCAATGGACGATAGCCTTTTCATTATGGAAGGTAGTCTCTTGTTGATATTTTCATTACTCCAATGCATGGTAGCCTTGTCATTATGGAAGGTAGTATGTTGTCGATATTTTTGTTACTCCAATGGATGGTAGCCTTTTCATTATGGAAGGTAGTCTTTTGTCGATACTTTTATTACTCCAATGGATGGTAGCCATGTCATTATGGAACGTAGTTTGTTGTCGAGATTTTTGTTACTACAATGGATGGTACGCTTTTCATTATGGAAGTTAGTCTATTATCAATATATTTGTTACTCCAATGGATGGTAGCCTTGTCATTATGGAAGGTAGTCTATTGTCGATATTTTTGTTACTCCAATGGATGGTAGCCTTGTCATTATGGAACGTAGTTTGTTGTCGATATTTTTTTTACTTCAATGGATGGTAGCCTTGTCCATATGGAAGGTAGTCTCTTGTTGATATTTTCGTTACTCTAATGGATGGTAGCCTTGTCATTATGGAAGGTAGTCTTTTGTCGAAAGTTTTGTTACTCCAATGGATAGTAGCCTTGTCATTATGGAAGGTAGTTTGTTGTCGAGATTTTGTTACTCCAATGGATGGTAGCCTTGTCATTATGGAAGGTAGTATTTTGTCGAGATTTTTCTTACTCCAATGGATGGTAGCCTTCTCATTATGAAAGGTAGTCTGTTGGCGAGATTTTTGTTACTCCAATGGATGGTAGCCTTGTCATTATGGAAGGTAGTCTCTTGTTTTTATTTTCATTACTCCAATGCATGGTAGCCTTGTCATTATAGAAGGTAGTATGTTGTCGATATTTTTGTTACTCCAATGGATGGTATCCTTGTCATTATGGAAGGTAGTCTGTTGTCGATATTTTTGTTACTCCAATGGATTGTAGCCTTGTCATTATGGAAGGTAGTCTGTTGTCGATATTTTTGTTACTCTAATGGATGGTAGCCTTGTCATTATGGAAGGTAGTTTGTTGTCTAGATTTTTGTCACTCCAATTGATGGTAGCCTTGTCATTTAGGAAGGTAGAATGTTGTCGAGATTTCTGTTATTCCAATGGATGGTAGCCTTGTAATTATGGAAGGTATTCTCTTGTTGATATTTTTGTTACTCTAATGGATGGTAGACTTGGCATTATGGAAGGTAGTCTGTTGTCTAGATTTTTGTTACTCTAATTGATGGTAGCCTTGTCATTATGGAAGGTAGTCTTTTGTCGAGACTTTTTTTTACTCCAATGGATGGTATCCTTGTCATTATGGAAGGTAGTCTGTTGTAAAGATTTTTTTTACTCTAATGGATGGTAGCCTTGTCATTATTGAAGGTAGTCTATTGTCGATATTTTTGTTACTCCAATGGATAGTAGCCTTGTCATTATGGAAGGTAGTTTGTTGTCGAGATTTTGTTACTCCAATGGATGGTAGCCTTGTCATTATGGAAGGTAGTCTATTGTCGAGATTTTTGTTACTCTATTGGATGGTAGCCTTGTCATTATGGAAGGTAGTCTCTTGTTGATATTTTCGTTACTCTAATGGATGGTAGCCTTGTCATTATGGAAGGTAGTCTTTTGTCGAAAGTTTTGTTACTCCAATGGATAGTAGCCTTGTCATTATGGAAGGTAGTTTGTTGTCGAGATTTTGTTACTCCAATGGATGGTAGCCTTGTCATTATGGAAGGTAGTATTTTGTCGAGATTTTTCTTACTCCAATGGATGGTAGCCTTCTCATTATGAAAGGTAGTCTGTTGGCGAGATTTTTGTTACTCCAATGGATGGTAGCCTTGTCATTATGGAAGGTAGTCTCTTGTTTTTATTTTCATTACTCCAATGCATGGTAGCCTTGTCATTATAGAAGGTAGTATGTTGTCGATATTTTTGTTACTCCAATGGATGGTATCCTTGTCATTATGGAAGGTAGTCTGTTGTCGATATTTTTGTTACTCCAATGGATTGTAGCCTTGTCATTATGGAAGGTAGTCTGTTGTCGATATTTTTGTTACTCCAATGGATGGTAGCCTTGTCATTATGGAACGTATTTTGTTGTCGATATTTTTGTTATTCCAATGGATGGTAGCCTTATCATTATGGAAGTTAGTTTGTTGTCGAGATTTTTGTTATTCCAATGGATGGTAGCCTTGTTATTATGGAAGGTAGTCTCTTGTTGATATTTTCGTTACTCCAATGGATGGTAGCCTTGTCATTATGGAAGGTACTCTGTTGGCGAGATTTTTGTTACTCCAATGGACGGTAGCCTTGTCATTATGGAAGGTAGTCTCTTGTTGATATTTTCATTACTTCAATGCATGGTAGCCTTGTCATTATGGAAGGTAGTATGTTGTCGATATTTTTGTTACTCCAATGGATGGTAGCCTTTTCATTATGGAACGTAGTTTGTTGTCGATATTTTTTTTATTCCAATGGATGGTAGCCTTATCATTATGGAATGTAGTTTGCTGTCGAGATTTTTGTTACTTCAATGGATGGTAGCCTTGTCATTATGGAAGGTAGTCTGTTGTCGAGATTTTTGTTACTCCAATGGATAGTAGCCTTGTCATTATGGAAGGTAGTTTGTTGTCGAGATTTTGTTACTCCAATGGATGGTAGCCTTGTCATTATGGAAGGTAGTCTATTGTCGAGATTTTTGTTACTCTATTGGATGGTAGCCTTGTCATTATGGAAGGTAGTCTCTTGTTGATATTTTCGTTACTCTAATGGATGGTAGCCTTGTCATTATGGAAGGTAGTCTTTTGTCGAAAGTTTTGTTACTCCAATGGATAGTAGCCTTGTCATTATGGAAGGTAGTTTGTTGTCGAGATTTTGTTACTCCAATGGATGGTAGCCTTGTCATTATGGAAGGTAGTATTTTGTCGAGATTTTTCTTACTCCAATGGATGGTAGCCTTCTCATTATGAAAGGTAGTCTGTTGGCGAGATTTTTGTTACTCCAATGGATGGTAGCCTTGTCATTATGGAAGGTAGTCTCTTGTTTTTATTTTCATTACTCCAATGCATGGTAGCCTTGTCATTATAGAAGGTAGTATGTTGTCGATATTTTTGTTACTCCAATGGATGGTATCCTTGTCATTATGGAAGGTAGTCTGTTGTCGATATTTTTGTTACTCCAATGGATTGTAGCCTTGTCATTATGGAAGGTAGTCTGTTGTCGATATTTTTGTTACTCTAATGGATGGTAGCCTTGTCATTATGGAAGGTAGTTTGTTGTCTAGATTTTTGTCACTCCAATTGATGGTAGCCTTGTCATTTTGGAAGGTAGAATGTTGTCGAGATTTCTGTTATTCCAATGGATGGTAGCCTTGTAATTATGGAAGGTATTCTCTTGTTGATATTTTTGTTACTCTAATGGATGGTAGACTTGGCATTATGGAAGGTAGTCTGTTGTCTAGATTTTTGTTACTCTAATTGATGGTAGCCTTGTCATTATGGAAGGTAGTCTTTTGTCGAGACTTTTTTTTACTCCAATGGATGGTATCCTTGTCATTATGGAAGGTAGTCTGTTGTAAAGATTTTTTTTACTCTAATGGATGGTAGCCTTGTCATTATTGAAGGTAGTCTATTGTCGATATTTTTGTTACTCCAATGGATAGTAGCCTTGTCATTATGGAAGGTAGTCTGTTGTCGATATTTTTGTTACTCCAATGGATGGTAGCCTTGTCATTATGGAACGTATTTTGTTGTCGATATTTTTGTTATTCCAATGGATGGTAGCCTTATCATTATGGAAGTTAGTTTGTTGTCGAGATTTTTGTTATTCCAATGGATGGTAGCCTTGTTATTATGGAAGGTAGTCTCTTGTTGATATTTTCGTTACTCCAATGGATGGTAGCCTTGTCATTATGGAAGGTACTCTGTTGGCGAGATTTTTGTTACTCCAATGGACGGTAGCCTTGTCATTATGGAAGGTAGTCTCTTGTTGATATTTTCATTACTCCAATGCATGGTAGCCTTGTCATTATGGAAGGTTGTATGTTGTCGATATTTTTGTTACTCCAATGGATGGTAGCCTTTTCATTATGGAACGTAGTTTGTTGTCGATATTTTTTTTATTCCAATGGATGGTAGCCTTATCATTATGGAATGTAGTTTGTTGTCGAGATTTTTGTTACTTCAATGGATGGTAGCCTTGTCATTATGGAAGGTAGTTTGTTGTCGAGATTTTTGTTACTCCAATGGATAGTAGCCTTGTCATTATGGAAGGTAGTTTGTTGTCGAGATTTTGTTACTCCAATGGATGGTAGCCTTGTCATTATGGAAGGTAGTCTATTGTCGAGATTTTTGTTACTCTAATGGATGGTAGCCTTGTCATTATGGAAGGTAGTCTGTTGTCTAGATTTTTGTCACTCCAATTGATGGTAGCCTTGTCATTTTGGAAGGTAGAATGTTGTCGAGATTTATGTTACTCCAATGGATGGTAGCCTTATAGATATGGAAGGTATTCTCTTGTTGATATTTTTGTTACTCTAATGGATGGTAGACTTGGCATTATGGAAGGTAGTCTATTGTCTATATTTTTGTTACTCTAATTGATGGTAGCCTTGTCATTATGGAAGGTAGTCTTTTGTCGAGATTTTTTTTACTCCAATGGATGGTATCCTTGTCATTATGGAAGGTAGTCTGTTGTAAAGATTTTTTTTACTCTAATGGATTGTAGCCTTGTCATTATTGAAGGTAGTCTATTGTCGATATTTTTGTTACTCCAATGGATAGTAGCCTTGTCATTATGGAAGGTAGTCTGTTGTCGATATTTTTGTTACTCCAATGGATGGTAGCCTTTTCATTATGGAACGTAGTTTGTTGTCGATATTTTTGTTATTCCAATGGATGGTAGCCTTATCATTATGGAAGTTAGTTTGTTGTCGAGATTTTTGTTACTCCAATGGATGGTAGCCTTGTTATTATGGAAGGTAGTCTCTTGTTGATATTTTCGTTACTCCAATGGATGGTAGCCTTGTCATTATGGAACGTAGTTTGTTGTCGATATTTTTGTTATTCCAATGGATGGTAGCCTTATCATTATGGAAGTTAGTTTGTTGTCGAGATTTTTGTTACTCCAATGGATGGTAGCCTTGTTATTATGGAAGGTAGTCTCTTGTTGATATTTTCGTTACTCCAATGGATGGTAGCCTTGTCATTATGGAAGGTAGTCTGTTGGCGAGATTTTTGTTACTCCAATGGACGGTAGCCTTGTAATTATGGAAGGTAGTCTCTTGTTGATATTTTCATTACTCCAATGCATGGTAGCCTTGTCATTATGGAAGGTAGTATGTTGTCGATATTTTTGTTACTCCAATGGATGGTAGCCTTTTCATTATGGAACGTAGTTTGTTGTCGATATTTTTTTTATTCCAATGGATGGTAGCCTTATCATTATGGAAGGTAGTTTGTTGTCGAGATTTTTGTTACTTCAATGGATGGTAGCCTTGTCATTATGGAAGGTAGTCTGTTGTCGAGATTTTTGTTACTCCAATGGATAGTAGCCTTGTCATTATGGAAGGTAGTTTGTTGTCGAGATTTTGTTACTCCAATGGGTGGTAGCCTTGTCATTATGGAAGGTAGTCTATTTTCGAGATTTTTGTTACTCTAATGGATGGTAGCCTTGTCATTATGGAAGGTAGTCTGTTGTCTAGATTTTTGTCACTCCAATTGATGGTAGCCTTGTCATTTTGGAAGGTAGAATGTTGTCGAAATTTATGTTACTCCAATGGATGGTAGCCTTGTAGATATGGAAGGTATTCTCTTGTTGATATTTTTGTTACTCTAATGGATGGTAGACTTGGCATTATGGAAAGTAGTCTGTTGTCTAGATTTTTGTTACTCTAATTGATGGTAGCCTTGTCATTATGGAAGGTAGTCTTTTGTCGAGATTTGTTTTACTCCAATGGATGGTATCCTTGTCATTATGGAAGGTAGTCTGTTGTAAAGATTTTTTTTACTCTAATGGATTGTAGCCTTGTCATTATTGAAGGTAGTCTATTGTCGATATTATTGTTACTCCAAGGGATAATAGCCTTGTCATTATGGAAGGTAGTCTGTTATCGATATTTTTGTTACTCCAATGGATGGTAGCCTTGTCATTATGGAACGTAGTTTGTTGTCGATATTTTTGTTATTCCAATGGATGGTTGCCTTATCATTATGGAAGTTAGTTTGTTGTCGAGATTTTTGTTACTCCAATGGATGGTAGCCATGTCATTATGGAAGGTAGTCTCTTGTTGATATTTTTGTTACTCCAATGGATGGTAGCCTTGTCATTATGGAAGGTAGTCTGTTGGCGAGATTTTTGTTACTCCAAAGGATGGTAGCCTTGTCATTACGGAAGGTAGTCTCTTGTTGATATTTTCATTACTCCAATGCATGGTAGCCTTGTCATTATGGAAGGTAGTATGTTGTCGATATTTTTGTTACTCCAATGGATGGTAGCCTTTTCATTATGGAACGTAGTTTGTTGTCGATATTTTTTTTATTCCAATGGATGGTAGCCTTATCATTATGGAAGGTAGTTTGTTGTCGAGATTTTTGTTACTTCAATGGATGGTAGCCTTATCATTATGGAAGTTAGTTTGTTGTCGAGATTTTTGTTACTCCAATGGATGGTAGCCTTGTTATTATGGAAGGTATTCTCTTGTTGATATTTTCGTTACTCCAATGGATGGTAGCCTTGTCATTATGGAAGGTAGTCTGTTGGCGAGATTTTTGTTACTCCAATGGACGGTAGCCTTGTCATTATGGAAGGTAGTCTCTTGTTGATATTTTCATTACTCCAATGCATGGTAGCCTTGTCATTATGGAAGGTAGTATGTTGTCGATATTTTTGTTACTCCAATGGATGGTAGCCTTTTCATTATGGAACGTAGTTTGTTGTCGATATTTTTTTTATTCCAATGGATGGTAGCCTTATCATTATGGAAGGTAGTTTGTTGTCGAGATTTTTGTTACTTCAATGGATGGTAGCCTTGTCATTATGGAAGGTAGTCTGTTGTCGAGATTTTTGTTACTCCAATGGATAGTAGCCTTGTCATTATGGAAGGTAGTTTGTTGTCGAGATTTTGTTACTCCAATGGATGGTAGCCTTGTCATTATGGAAGGTAGTCTATTGTCGAGATTTTTGTTACTCTAATGGATGGTAGCCTTGTCATTATGGAAGGTAGTCTGTTGTCTAGATTTTTGTCACTCCAATTGATGGTAGCCTTGTAATTTTGGAAGGTAGAATGTTGTCGAGATTTATGTTACTCCAATGGATGGTAGCCTTGTAGATATGGAAGGTATTCTCTTGTTGATATTTTTGTTACTCTAATGGATGGTAGACTTGGCATTATTGAAGGTAGTCTGTTGTTTAGATTTTTGTTACTCTAATTGATGGTAGCCTTGTCATTAGGGAAGGTAGTCTTTTGTCGAGATTATTTTTACTCCAATGGATGGTATCCTTGTCATTATGGAAGGTAGTCTGTTGTAAAGATTTTTTTTACTCTAATGGATGGTAGCCTTGTCATTATTGAAGGTAGTCTATTGTCGATATTTTTGTTACTCCAATGGATAGTAGCCTTGTCATTATGGAAGGTAGTCTGTTGTCGATATTTTTGTTACTCCAATGGATGGTAGCCTTGTCATTATGGAACGTAGTTTGTTGTCGATATTTTTGTTATTCCAATGGATGGTAGCCTTATCATTATGGAAGTTAGTTTGTTGTCGAGATTTTTGTTACTCCAATGGATGGTAGCCTTGTCATTATGGAAGGTAGTCTCTTGTTGATATTTTCATTACTCCAATGCATGGTAGCCTTGTCATTATGGAAGGTAGTATGTTGTCGATATTTTTGTTACTCCAATGGATGGTAGCCTTTTCATTATGGAACATAGTTTGTTGTCGATATTTTTTTTATTCCAATGGATGGTAGCCTTATCATTATGGAAGGTAGTTTGTTGTCGATATTTTTGTTACTTCAATGGATGGTAGCCTTGTCATTATGAAAGGTAGTCTGTTGTCGAGATTTTTGGTACTCCAATGGATAGTAGCCTTGTCATTATGGAAGGTAGTTTGTTGTCGAGATTTTGTTACTCCAATGGATGGTAGCCTTGTCATTATGGAAGGTAGTCTATTGTCGAGATTTTTGTTACTCTAATGGATGGTAGCCTTGTCATTATGGAAAGTAGTCTGTTGTCTAGATTTTTGTCACTCCAATTGATGGTAGCCTTGTCATTTTGGAAGGTAGAATGTTGTCGAGATTTATGTTACTCCAATGGATGGTAGCCTTGTAGATATGGAAGGTATTCTCTTGTTGATATTTTTGTTACTCTAATGGATGGTAGACTTGGCATTATGGAAGGTAGTCTGTTGTCTAGATTTTTGTTACTCTAATTAATGGTAGCCTTGTCATTAGGGAAGGTAGTCTTTTGTCGAGATTTTTTTTACTCCAATGGATGGTATCCTTGTCATTATGCAAGGTAGTCTGTTGTAAAGATTTTTTTTACTCTAATGGATGGTAGCCTTGTCAATATTGAAGGTAGTCTATTGTCGATATTTTTGTTACTCCAATGGATAGTAGCCTTGTCATTATGGAAGGTAGTCTGTTGTCGATATTTTTGTTACTCCAATGGATGGTTGCCTTGTCATTATGGAACGTAGTTTGTTGTCGATATTTTTGTTATTCCAATGGATGGTAGCCTTATCATTATGGAAGTTAGTTTGTTGTCGAGATTTTTGTTACTCCAATGGATGGTAGCCTTGTCATTATGGAAGGTAGTCTCTTGTTGATATTTTCGTTACTCCAATGGATGGTAGCCTTGTCATTATGGAAGGTAGTCTGTTGGCGAGATTTTTGTTACTCCAATGGATGGTAGCCTTGTCATTATGCAAGGTAGTCTCTTGTTGATATTTTCATTACTCCAATTCATGGTAGCCTTGTCATTATGGAAGGTAGTATGTTGTCGATATTTTTGTTACTCCAATGGATGGTAGCCTTTTCATTATGGAACGTAGTTTGTTGTCGATATTTTTTTTATTCCAATGGATGGTAGCCTTATCATTATGGAAGGTAGTTTGTTGTCGAGATTTTTGTTACTTCAATGGATGGTAGCCTTGTCATTATGGAAGATAGTCTGTTGTCGAGATTATTGTTACTCCAATGGATAGTAGCCTTGTCATTATGGAAGGTAGTTTGTTGTCGAGATTTTGTTACTCCAATGGATGGTAGCCTTGTCATTATGGAAGGTAGTCTATTGTCGAGATTTTTGTTACTCTAATGGATGGTAGCCTTGTCATTATGGAAGGTAGTCTGTTGTCTAGATTTTTGTCACTCCAATTGATGGTAGCCTTGTCATTTTGGAAGGTAGAATGTTGTCGAGATTTATGTTACTCCAATGGATGGTAGCCTTGTAGATATGGAAGGTATTCTCTTGTTGATATTTTTGTTACTCTAATGGATGGTAGACTTGGCATTATGGAAGGTAGTCTGTTGTCTAGATTTTTGTTACTCTAATTGATGGTAGCCTTGTCATTATGGAAGGTAGTCTTTTGTCGAGATTTTTTTTACTTTAATGGATGGTATCCTTGTCATTATGGAAGGTAGTCTGTTGTAAAGATTTTTTTTACTCTAATGGATGGTAGCCTTGTCATTATTGAAGGTAGTCTATTGTCGATATTTTTGTTACTCCAATGGATAGTAGCCTTGTCATTATGGAAGGTAGTCTGTTGTCGATATTTTTGTTACTCCAATGGATGGTAGCCTTGTCATTATGGAACGTAGTTTGTTGTCGATATTTTTGTTATTCCAATGGATGGTAGCCTTATCATTATGGAAGTTAGTTTGTTGTCGAGATTTTTGTTACTCCAATGGATGGTAGGCTTGTCATTATGGAAGGTAGTCCCTTGTTGATATTTTCGTTACTCCAATGGATGGTAGCCTTGTAGATATGGAAGGTATTCTCTTGTTGATATTTTTGTTACTCTAATGGATGGTAGACTTGGCATTATGGAAGGTAGTCTGTTGTCTAGATTTTTGTTACTCTAATTGATGGTAGCCTTGTCATTAGGGAAGGTAGTCTTTTGTCGAGATTTTTTTTACTCCAATGGATGGTATCCTTGTCATTATGCAAGGTAGTCTGTTGTAAAGATTTTTTTTACTCTAATGGATGGTAGCCTTGTCATTATTGAAGGTAGTCTATTGTCGATATTTTTGTTACTCCAATGGATAATAGCCTTGTCAATATGGAAGGTAGTCTGTTGTCGATATTTTTGTTACTCCAATGGATGGTAGCCTTGTCATTATGGAACGTAGTTTGTTGTCGATATTTTTGTTATTCCAATGGATGGTAGCCTTATCATTATGGAAGTTAGTTTGTTGTCGAGATTTTTGTTACTCCAATGGATGGTAGCCTTGTCATTATGGAAGGTAGTCTCTTGTTGATATTTTCGTTACTCCAATGGATGGTAGCCTTGTCATTATGGAAGGTAGTCTGTTGGCGAGATTTTTGTTACTCCAATGGATGGTAGCCTTGTCATTATGGAAGGTAGTCTCTTGTTGATATTTTCATTACTCCAATGCATAGTAGCCTTGTCATTATGGAAGGTAGTATGTTGTCGATATTTTTGTTACTCCAATGGATGGTAGCCTTTTCATTATGGAACGTAGTTTGTTGTCGATATTTTTTTTATTCCAATGGATGGTAGCCTTATCATTATGGAAGGTAGTTTGTTGTCGAGATTTTTGTTACTTAAATGGATGGTAGCCTTGTCATTATGGAAGGTAGTCTGTTGTCGAGATTTTTGTTACTCCAATGGATAGTAGCCTTGTCATTATGGAAGGTAGTTTGTTGTCGAGATTTTGTAACTCCAATGGATGGTAGCCTTGTCATTATGGAAGGTAGTCTATTGTCGAGATTTTTGTTACTCTAATGGATGGTAGCCTTGTCATTATGGAAGGTAGTCTGTTGTCTAGATTTTTGTCACTCCAATTGATGGTAGCCTTGTCATTTTGGAAGGTAGAATGTTGTCGAGATTTATGTTACTCCAATGGATGGTAGCCTTGTAGATATGGAAGGTATTCTCTTGTTGATATTTTTGTTACTCTAATGGATGGTAGACTTGGCATTATGGAAGGTAGTCTGTTGTCTAGATTTTTGTTACTCTAATTGATGGTAGCGTTGTCATTAGGGAAGGTAGTCTTTTGTCGAGATTTTTTTTACTCCAATGGATGGTATCCTTGTCATTATGGAAGGTAGTCTATTGTAAAGATTTTTTTTACTCTAATGGATGGTAGCCTTGTCATTATTGAAGGTAGTCTATTGTCGATATTTTTGTTACTCCAATGGATAGTAGCCTTGTCATTATGGAAGGTAGTCTGTTGTCGATATTTTTGTTACTCCAATGGATGGTAGCCTTGTCATTATGGAACGTAGTTTGTTGTCGATATTTTTGTTATTCCAATGGATGGTAGCCTTATCATTATGGAAGTTAGTTTGTTGTCGAGATTTTTGTTACTCTAATGGATGGTAGCCTTGTCATTATGGAAGGTAGTCTCTTGTTGATATTTTCGTTACTCCAATGGATGGTAGCCTTGTCATTATGTAAGGTAGTCTGTTGGCGAGATTTTTGTTACTCCAATGGATGGTAGCCTTGTCATTATGCAAGGTAGTCTCTTGTTGAAATTTTCATTACTCCAATTCATGGTAGCCTTGTCATTATGGAAGGTAGTTTGTTGTCGAGATTTTTGTTACTTCAATGGATGGTAGCCTTGTCATTATGGAAGATAGTCTGTTGTCGAGATTATTGTTACTCCAATGGATAGTAGCCTTGTCATTATGGAAGGTAGTTTGTTGTCGAGATTTTGTTACTCCAATGGATGGTAGCCTTGTCATTATGGAAGGTAGTCTATTGTCGAGATTTTTGTTACTCTAATGGATGGTAGCCTTGTCATTATGGAAGGTAGTCTGTTGTCTAGATTTTTGTCACTCCAATTGACGGTAGCCTTGTCATTTTGGAAGGTAGAATGTTGTCGAGATTTATGTTACTCCAATGGATGGTAGCCTTGTAGGTATGGAAGGTATTCTCTTGTTGATATTTTTGTTACTCTAATGGATGGTAGACTTGGCATTATGGAAGGTAGTCTGTTGTCTAGATTTTTGTTACTCTAATTGATGGTAGCCTTGTCATTATGGAAGGTAGTCTTTTGTCGAGATTTTTTTTACTCCAATGGATGGTATCCTTGTCATTATGGAAGGTAGTCTGTTGTAAAGATTTTTTTACTCTAGTGGATGGTAGCCTTGTCATTATTGAAGGTAGTCTATTGTCGATATTTTTGTTACTCCAATGGATAGTAGCCTTGTCATTATGGAAGGTAGTCTGTTGTCGATATTTTTGTTACTCCAATGGATGGTAGCCTTGTCATTATGGAACGTAGTTTGTTGTCGATATTTTTGTTATTCCAATGGATGGTAGCCTTATCATTATGGAAGTTAGTTTGTTGTCGAGATTTTTGTTACTCCAATGGATGGTAGCCTTGTCATTATGGAAGGTAGTCTCTTGTTGATATTTTCGTTACTCCAATGGATGTTAGCCTTGTCATTATGGAAGGTAGTCTGTTGGCGAGATTTTTGTTACTCCAATGGATGGTAGCCTTGTCATTATGCAAGGTAGTCTCTTGTTGAAATTTTCATTACTCTAATTCATGGTAGCCTTGTCATTATGGAAGGTAGTTTGTTGTCGAGATTTTTGTTACTTCAATGGATGGTAGCCTTGTCATTATGGAAGATAGTCTGTTGTCGAGATTATTGTTACTCCAATGGATAGTAGCCTTGTCATTATGGAAGGTAGTTTGTTGTCGAGATTTTGTTACTCCAATGGATGGTAGCCTTGTCATTATGGAAGGTAGTCTATTGTCGAGATTTTTGTTACTCTAATGGATGGTAGCCTTGTCATTATGGAAGGTAGTCTGTTGTCTAGATTTTTGTCACTCCAATTGATGGTAGCCTTGTCATTTTGGAAGGTAGAATGTTGTCGAGATTTATGTTACTCCAATGGATGGTAGCCTTGTAGATATGGAAGGTATTCTCTTGTTGATATTTTTGTTACTCTAATGGATGGTAGACTTGGCATTATGGAAGGTAGTCTGTTGTCTAGATTTTTGTTACTCTAATTGATGGTAGCCTTGTCATTATGGAAGGTAGTCTTTTGTCGAGATTTTTTTTACTCCAATGGATGGTATCCTTGTCATTATGGAAGGTAGTCTGTTGTAAAGATTTTTTTTACTCTAATGGATGGTAGCCTTGTCATTATTGAAGGTAGTCTATTGTCGATATTTTTGTTACTCCAATGGATAGTAGCCTTGTCATTATGGAAGGTAGTCTGTTGTCGATATTTTTGTTACTCCAATGGATGGTAGCCTTGTCATTATGGAACGTAGTTTGTTGTCGATATTTTTGTTATTCCAATGGATGGTAGCCTTATCATTATGGAAGTTAGTTTGTTGTCGAGATTTTTGTTACTCCAATGGATGGTAGGCTTGTCATTATGGAAGGTAGTCCCTTGTTGATATTTTCGTTACTCCAATGGATGGTAGCCTTGTAATTATGGAAGGTAGTCTGTTGGCGAGATTTTTGTTACTCCAATGGATGGTAGCCTTGTCATTATGGAAGGTAGTCTCTTGTTGATATTTTCATTACTCCAATGCATGGTAGCCTTGTCATTATGGAAGGTAGTATGTTGTCGATATTTTTAGTTACTCCAATGGATGGTAGACTTTTCATTATGGAACGTAGTTTGTTGTCGATATTTTTTTTATTCCAATGGATGGTAGCCTTATCATTATGGAAGGTAGTTTGTTGTCGAGATTTTTGTTACTTCAATGGATGGTAGCCTTGTCATTATGGAAGGTAGTTTGTTGTCGAGATTTTTGTTACTCCAATGGATAGTAGCCTTGTCATTATGGAAGGTAGTTTGTTGTCGAGATTTTGTTACTCCAATGGATGGTAGCCTTGTCATTATGGAAGGTAGTCTATTGTCGAGATTTTTGTTACTCTAATGGATGGTAGCCTTGTCATTATGGAAGGTAGTCTGTTGTCTAGATTTTTGTCACTCCAATTGATGGTAGCCTTGTCATTTTGGAAGGTAGAATGTTGTCGAGATTTATGTTACTCCAATGGATGGTAGCCTTGTAGATATGGAAGGTATTCTCTTGTTGATATTTTTGTTACTCTAATGGATGGTAGACTTGGCATTATGGAAGGTAGTCTGTTGTCTAGATTTTTGTTACTCTAATTGATGGTAGCCTTGTCATTATGGAAGGTAGTCTTTTGTCGAGATTTTTTTTACTCCAATGGATGGTATCCTTGTCATTATGGAAGGTAGTCTGTTGTAAATATTTTTTTTACTCTAATGGATGGTAGCCTTGTCATTATTGATGGTAGTCTATTGTCGATATTTTTGTTACTCCAATGGATTGTAGCCCTGTCATTATGGAAGGTAGTCTTTTGTCGATATTTTTGTTACTCCAATGGATGGTAGCCTTGTCCTTATGGAACGTAGTTTGTTGTTGATATTTTTGTTATTCCAATGGATAGTAGCCTTATCATTATGGAAGTTAGTTTGTTGTCGAGATTTTTGTTACTCCAATGGATGATAGCCTTGTCATTATGGAAGGTAGTCTCTTATTGATATTTTTGTTACTCCAATGGATGGTAGCCTTGTCATTATGGAAGGTAGTCTGTTGGCGAGATTTTTGTTACTCCAATGGATGGTAGCCTCGTCATTATGGAAGGTAGTCTCTTGTTTATATTTTCATTACTCCAATGCATGGTAGCCTTGTCATTATAGAAGGTAGTATGTTGTCGATATTTTTGTTACTCCAATGGATGGTAGCCTTGTCATTATGGAAGGTAGTCTGTTGTCGATATTTTTGTTACTCCAATGGATTGTAGCCTTGTCATTATGGAAGGTAGTCTGTTGTCGATATTTTTGTCACTCTAATGGATGGTATCCTTGTCATTATGGAAGGTAGTCTGTTGTCTAGATTTTTGTCACTCCAATTGATGGTAGCCTTGTCATTTTGGAAGGTAGAATGTTGTCAAGATTTCTGTTACTCCAATGGATGGTAGCCTTGTAGATATGGAAGGTATTCTCTTGTTGATATTTTTGTTACTCTAATGGATGGTAGACTTGGCATTATGGAAGGTAGTCTGTTGTCTAGATTTTTGTTACTCTAATTGATGGTAGCCTTGTCATTATGGAAGGTAGTCTTTTGTCGAGATTTTTTTTACTCCAATGGATGGTATCCTTGTCATTATGGAAGGTAGTCTGTTGTAAAGATTTTTTTTACTCTAATGGATGGTAGCCTTGTCATTATTGAAGGTAGTCTATTGTCGATATTTTTGTTACTCCAATGGATAGTAGCCTTGTCATTATGGAAGGTAGTCTGTTGTCGATATTTTTGTTACTCCAATGGATGGTAGCCTTGTCATTATGGAACGTATTTTGTTGTCGATATTTTTGTTATTCCAATGGATGGTAGCCTTATCATTATGGAAGTTAGTTTGTTGTCGAGATTTTTGTTATTCCAATGGATGGTAGCCTTGTTATTATGGAAGGTAGTCTCTTGTTGATATTTTCGTTACGCTAATGGATTGTAGCCTTGACATTATGGAAGGTAGTCTGTTGTCGAAATTTTTGTTATTCCAATGGATGGTATCCTTGCCATTATGGAACGTAGTTTGTTGTCGATATTTTTGTTATTCCAATGGATGGTAGCCTTATCATTATGGAAGGTAGTCTGTTGTCAAGATTTTTGTTACTCCAATGGATAGTAGCCTTGTCATTATGGAAGGTAGTTTGTTGTCGCGATTTTGTTACTCGAATGGATGGTAGCTTTGTCATTATGGAAGGTAGTCTATTGTCGAGATTTTTGTTACTCCAATGGATGGTAGCCTTGTCATTATGGAAGGTAGTCTCTTGTTGATATTTTCATTACTCCAGTGCATGGAAGCCTTGTCATTATGGAAGGTAGTATGTTGTCGATATTTTTGTTACTCCAATGGATGGTAGCCTTGTCATTATGGAAGGTAGTCTGTTGTCTAGATTTTTGTCACTCCAATTGATGGTAGCCTTGTCATTTTGGAAGGTAGAATGTTGTCGAGTTTTCTGTTACTCTAATGGATGCTAGCCTTGTAATTATGGAAGGTATTCTCTTGTTGATATTTTTGTTACTCTAATTGATGGTATACTTGGCATTATGGAAGGTAGTCTGTTGTCGTTATTTTTGTTACTTCAATGGATGGTAGCCTTGTCATTATGGAACATAGTTTGTTGTCGATATTTTTGTTATTCCAATGGATGATAGCCTTATCAATATGGAAGGTAGTTTGTTGTCGAGATTTTTGTTACTCCAATGGATGTTAGCCTTGTCATTATGGAAGGTAGTCTCTTATTGATATTTTCGTTACTCCAATGGATGGTAGCCTTCTCATTATGGAAGGTAGTCTGTTTGCGAGATTTTTGTTACTCCAATGGATGGTAGCCTTGTCATTATGGAAGGTAGTCTCTTGTTGATATTTTCATTACTCCAATGCATGGTAGCCTTGTCATTAGGGAAGGTAGTATGTTGTCGATATTTTTGTTACTCCAATGGATGGTAGCCTTGTCATTATGGAAGGTAGTATGTTGTCGATATTTTAGTTACTCCAATGGATTGTAGCCTTGTCATTATGGAAGGTAGTCTGTTGTCGATATTTTTGTTACTTTAATGGATGGTAGCCTTGTCATTATGGAAGGTAGTCTGTTGTCGAGATTTTTGTTACTCCAATAGATTGTAGCCTTGTCATTATGGATGGTAGCCTTGTCATTATGGAAGGTAGTCTGTTGTCGAGATTTTTGTTACTCCAATAGATTGTAGCCTTGTCATTATGGAAGGTAGTCTGTTGTCGAGATTTTTGTTACTCTAATGGATGGTATCCTTGTCATTATGGAAGGTAGTCTATTGTCAAGATTTTTGTTACTCCACTGGATGGTAGCATTTTTATTATGGAAGGTAGTCTGTTGTCGAAATCTTTCTTACTCCAATGGATGGTAGCCTTGTCATTATGGAACATAGTTTGTTGTCGATATTGTTGTTATTCTAATGGATGGTAGCCTTATCATTATGG
Organism: Vicia faba; assembly: GCA_948472305.1. Lineage (NCBI taxonomy): Eukaryota > Viridiplantae > Streptophyta > Magnoliopsida > Fabales > Fabaceae > Vicia > Vicia faba. The sequence continues at coordinate 563,860,755 of OX451739.1, forward strand.
AAGGTAGTTTGTTCTCGAAATTTTTGTTACTCCAATGGATAGTAGCCTTGTCATTATGGAAGGTAGTCTATTGTCGAGATTTTGTTATTCCAATGGATGGTAGCCTTGTCATTATGGAAGGTAGTCTGTTGTCGAGATTTTTGTTACTCCAGTGGATGGTAGCCTTGTCATTATGGAAGGTAGTCTCTTGTTGATATTTTCATTACTCCAATGCATGGTATCCTTGTCATTATGGAAGGTAGTATGTGGTCGATATTTTTGTTACTCCAATGGATGGTAGCCTTGTCATTATGGAAGGTACTCTGTTGTCGATATTTTCGTTACTCCAATGGATGGTAGCCTTTTCATTATGGAACGTAGTATGTTGTCGATATTTTTTTTATTCCAATGGATGGTATCCTTGTCATTATGGAAGGTAGTCTATTGTAAAGATTTTTTTTACTCTAATGGATGGTAGCCTTGTCATTATTGAAGGTAGTCTATTGTCGATATTTTTGTTACTCCAATGGATAGTAGCCTTGTCATTATGGAAGGTAGTCTGTTGTCGATATTTTTGTTACTCCAATGGATGGTAGCCTTGTCATTATGGAACGTAGTTTGTTGTCGATATTTTTGTTATTCCAATGGATGGTAGCCTTATCATTATGGAAGTTAGTTTGTTGTCGAGATTTTTGTTACTCCAATGGATGGTAGCCTTGTCATTATGGAAGGTAGTCTCTTGTTGATATTTTCGTTACTCCAATGGATGGTAGCCTTGTCATTATGGAAGGTAGTCTGTTGGCGAGATTTTTGTTACTCCAATGGATGGTAGCCTTGTCATTATGCAAGGTAGTCTCTTGTTGAAATTTTCATTACTCCAATTCATGGTAGCCTTGTCATTATGGAAGGTAGTTTGTTGTCGAGATTTTTGTTACTTCAATGGATGGTAGCCTTGTCATTATGGAAGATAGTCTGTTGTCGAGATTATTATTACTCCAATGGATAGTAGCCTTGTCATTATGGAAGGTAGTTTGTTGTCGAGATTTTGTTACTCCAATGGATGGTAGCCTTGTCATTATGGAAGGTAGTCTATTGTCGAGATTTTTGTTACTCTAATGGATGGTAGCCTTGTCATTATGGAAGGTAGTTTGTTGTCTAGATTTTTGTCACTCCAATTGATGGTAGCCTTGTCATTTTGGAAGGTAGAATGTTGTCGAGATTTATGTTACTCCAATGGATGGTAGCCTTGTAGATATGGAAGGTATTCTCTTGTTGATATTTTTGTTACTCTAATGGATGGTAGACTTGGCATTATGGAAGGTAGTCTGTTGTCTAGATTTTTGTTACTCTAATTGATGGTAGCCTTGTCATTATGGAAGGTAGTCTTTTGTCGAGATTTTTTTTACTCCAATGGATGGTATCCTTGTCATTATGGAAGGTAGTCTGTTGTAAAGATTTTTTTTACTCTAATGGATGGTAGCCTTGTCATTATTGAAGGTAGTCTATTGTCGATATTTTTGTTACTCCAATGGATAGTAGCCTTGTCATTATGGAAGGTAGTCTGTTGTCGATATTTTTGTTACTCCAATGGATGGTAGCCTTGTCATTATGGAACGTAGTTTGTTGTCGATATTTTCATTACTCCAATGCATGGTATCCTTGTCATTATGGAAGTTAGTTTGTTGTCGAGATTTTTGTTACTCCAATGGATGGTAGGCTTGTCATTATGGAAGGTAGTCTCTTGTTGATATTTTCGTTACTCCAATGGATGGTAGCCTTGTAATTATGGAAGGTAGTCTGTTGGCGAGATTTTTGTTACTCCAATGGATGGTAGCCTTGTCATTATGGAAGGTAGTCTCTTGTTGATATTTTCATTACTCCAATGCATGGTAGCCTTGTCATTATGGAAGGTAGTATGTTGTCGATATTTTTAGTTACTCCAATGGATGGTAGACTTTTCATTATGGAACGTAGTTTGTTGTCGATATTTTTTTTATTCCAATGGATGGTAGCCTTATCATTATGGAAGGTAGTTTGTTGTCGAGATTTTTGTTACTTCGATGGATGGTAGCCTTGTCATTATGGAAGGTAGTTTGTTGTCGAGATTTTTGTTACTCCAATGGATAGTAGCCTTGTCATTATGGAAGGTAGTTTGTTGTCGAGATTTTGTTACTCCAATGGATGGTAGCCTTGTCATTATGGAAGGTAGTCTATTGTCGAGATTTTTGTTACTCTAATGGATGGTAGCCTTGTCATTATGGAAGGTAGTCTGTTGTCTAGATTTTTGTCACTCCAATTGATGGTAGCCTTGTCATTTTGGAAGGTAGAATGTTGTCGAGATTTATGTTACTCCAATGGATGGTAGCCTTGTAGATATGGAAGGTATTCTCTTGTTGATATTTTTGTTACTCTAATGGATGGTAGACTTGGCATTATGGAAGGTAGTCTGTTGTCTAGATTTTTGTTACTCTAATTGATGGTAGCCTTGTCATTATGGAAGGTAGTCTTTTGTCGAGATTTTTTTTACTCCAATGGATGGTATCCTTGTCATTATGGAAGGTAGTCTGTTGTAAATATTTTTTTTACTCTAATGGATGGTAGCCTTGTCATTATTGATGGTAGTCTATTGTCGATATTTTTGTTACTCCAATGGATTGTAGCCTTGTCATTATGGAAGGTAGTCTGTTGTCGATATTTTTGTTACTCCAATGGATGGTAGCCTTGTCCTTATGGAACGTAGTTTGTTGTCGATATTTTTGTTATTCCAATGGATAGTAGCCTTATCATTATGGAAGTTAGTTTGTTGTCGAGATTTTTGTTACTCCAATGGATGATAGCCTTGTCATTATGGAAGGTAGTCTCTTGTTGATATTTTCGTTACTCCAATGGATGGTAGCCTTGTCATTATGGAAGGTAGTCTGTTGGAGAGATTTTTGTTACTCCAATGGATGGTAGCCTCGTCATTATGGAAGGTAGTCTCTTGTTTATATTTTCATTACTCCAATGCATGGTAGCCTTGTCATTATAGAAGGTAGTATGTTGTCGATATTTTTGTTACTCCAATGGATGGTAGCCTTGTCATTATGGAAGGTAGTCTGTTGTCGATATTTTTGTTACTCCAATGGATGGTAGCCTTGTCCTTATGGAACGTAGTTTGTTGTCGATATTTTTGTTATTCCAATGGATAGTAGCCTTATCATTATGGAAGTTAGTTTGTTGTCGAGATTTTTGTTACTCCAATGGATGATAGCCTTGTCATTATGGAAGGTAGTCTCTTGTTGATATTTTCGTTACTCCAATGGATGGTAGCCTTGTCATTATGGAAGGTAGTCTGTTGGCGAGATTTTTGTTACTCCAATGGATGGTAGCCTCGTCATTATGGAAGGTAGTCTCTTGTTTATATTTTCATTACTCCAATGCATGGTAGCCTTGTCATTGTAGAAGGTAGTATGTTGTCGATATTTTTGTTACTCCAATGGATGGTAGCCTTGTCATTATGGAAGGTAGTCTGTTGTCGATATTTTTGTTACTCCAATGGATTGTAGCCTTGTCATTATGGAAGGTAGTCTGTTGTCGATATTTTTGTCACTCTAATGGATGGTATCCTTGTCATTATGGAAGGTAGTTTGTTGTCTAGATTTTTGTCACTCCAATTGATGGTAGCCTTGTCATTTTGGAAGGTAGAATGTTGTAAAGATTTCTGTTACTCCAATGGATGGTAGCCTTGTAATTATGGAAGGTATTCTCTTGTTGATATATTTGTTACTCTAATAGATGGTAGACTTGGCATTATGGAAGGTAGTCTGTTGTCTAGATTTTTGTTACTCTAATTGATGGTAACCTTGTCATTATGGAAGGTAGTCTTTTGTCGAGATTTTTTTTACTCTAATGGATGGTATCCTTGTCATTATGGAAGGTAGTCTGTTGTAAAGATTTTTTTTACTCTAATGGATGGTAGCCTTGTCATTATTGAAGGTTGTCTATTGTCGATATTTTTGTTACTCCAATGGATAGTAGCCTTGTCATTATGGAAGGTAGTCTGTTGTCGATATTTTTGTTACTCCAATGGATGGTAGCATTGTCATTATGGAACGTAGTTTGTTGTCGATATTTTTGTTATTCCAATGGATGGTAGCCTTATCATTATGGAAGTTTGTTTGTTGTCGAGATTTTTGTTATTCCAATGGATGGTAGCCTTGTCATTATGGAAGGTAGTCTCTTGTTGATATTTTCGTTACTCCAATGGATGGTAGCCTTGTCGTTATGGAAGGTAGTCTGTTGGCGAGATTTTTGTTACTCCAGTGGATGGTAGCCTTGTCATTATGGAAGGTAGTCTGTTGTCGATATTTTCATTACTCCAATGCATGGTATCCTTGTCATTATGGAAGGTAGTATGTGGTCGATATTTTTGTTACTCCAATGGATGGTAGCCTTGTCATTATGGAAGGTACTCTGTTGTCGATATTTTCGTTACTCCAATGGATGGTAGCCTTTTCATTATGGAACGTAGTATGTTGTCGATATTTTTTTTATTCCAATGGATGGTAGCCTTATCATTATGGAAGGTAGTTTGTTGTCGAGATTTTTGTTACTTCAATGGATGGTAGCCTTGTCATTATGGAAGGTAGTCTCTTGTTGATATTTTCGTTACGCTAATGGATTGTAGCCTTGACATTATGGAAGGTAGTCTGTTGTCGAAATTTTTGTTATTCCAATGGATGGTATCCTTGCCATTATGGAACGTAGTTTGTTGTCGATATTTTTGTTATTCCAATGGATGGTAGCCTTATCATTATGGAAGGTAGTCTGTTGTCAAGATTTTTGTTACTCCAATGGATAGTAGCCTTGTCATTATGGAAGGTAGTTTGTTGTCGCGATTTTGTTACTCGAATGGATGGTATCTTTGTCATTATGGAAGGTAGTCTATTGTCGAGATTTTTGTTACTCCAATGGATGGTAGCCTTGTCATTATGGAAGGTAATCTGTTGGCGAGATTTTTGTTACTCCAATGGATGGTAGCCTTGTCATTATGGAAGGTAGTCTCTTGTTGATATTTTCATTACTCTAGTGCATGGAAGCCTTGTCATTATGGAAGGTAGTATGTTGTCGATATTTTTGTTACTCCAATGGATGGTAGCCTTGTCATTATGGAAGGTAGTCTGTTGTCTAGATTTTTGTCACTCCAATTGATGGTAGCCTTGTCATTTTGGAAAGTAGAATGTTGTCGAGTTTTCTGTTACTCTAATGGATGCTAGCCTTGTAATTATGGAAGGTATTCTCTTGTTGATATTTTTGTTACTCTAATTGATGGTATACTTGGCATTATGGAACGTAGTCTGTTGTCGTTATTTTTGTTACTCCAATGGATGGTAGCCTTGTCATTATGGAACATAGTTTGTTGTCGATATTTTTGTTATTCCAATGGATGGTAGCCTTGTCATTATGGAAGGTAGTCTCTTATTGATATTTTCATTACTCCAATGGATGGTAGCCTTCTCATTATGAAAGGTAGTCTGTTTGCGAGATTTTTGTTACTCCAATGGATGGTAGCCTTGTCATTATGGAAGGTAGTCTCTTGTTGATATTTTCATTACTCCAATGCATGGTAGCCTTGTCATTATGGAAGGTAGTATGTTGTCGATATTTTTGTTACTCCAATGGATGGTAGCCTTGTCATTATGGAAGGTAGTATGTTGTCGATATTTTAGTTACTCCAATGGATTGTAGCCTTGTCATTATGGAAGGTAGTCTGTTGTCGATATTTTTGTTACTTTAATGGATGGTAGCCTTGTCATTATGGAAGGTAGTCTGTTGTCGAGATTTTTGTTACTCCAATAGATTGTAGCCTTGTCATTATGGATGGTAGCCTTGTCATTATGGAAGGTAGTCTGTTGTCGAGATTTTTGTTACTCCAATAGATTGTAGCCTTGTCATTATGGAAGGTAGTCTGTTGTCGAGATTTTTGTTACTCTAATGGATGGTATCCTTGTCATTATGGAAGGTAGTCTATTGTCAAGATTTTTGTTACTCCACTGGATGGTAGCATTTTTATTATGGAAGGTAGTTTGTTGTCGAAATCTTTCTTACTCCAATGGATGGTAGCCTTGTCATTATGGAACATAGTTTGTTGTCGATATTGTTGTTATTCTAATGGATGGTAGCCTTATCATTATGGAAGGTAGTTTGTTCTCGAAATTTTTGTTACTCCAATGGATAGTAGCCTTGTCATTATGGAAGGTAGTCTATTGTCGAGATTTTGTTATTCCAATGGATGGTAACCTTGTCATTATGGAAGGTAGTCTATTGTCGAGATTTTTGTCACTCCAAAGGATGGATGCTTGTCATTATGGAAGGAAGTCTGTTGTCTATATTTTTGTTACTCCAATGGATGGTAGCCTTGTCATTATGGAAGGTAGTCTATTATCGAGATTTTTGTCACTCCAATGGATGGTAGCCTTGTCATTATGGAAGGTTGTTTGTTGGCGAGATTTTTGTTACTCCAATGGATGGTAGCCTTGTTGATATTTTCATTACTCCAATGCATTGTAGCCTTTTCATTATGGAAGGTAGTCTCTTGTTGATATTTTCATTACTACAATGGATGCTAGCCTTGTCATAATGGAAGGTAGTCCGTTGTCGAGATTTTTGTTACTCTAATGGATAGTAGCCTTGTCATTATGGAAGGTAGTCTGTTGTCGAGATTTTTGTTACTATAATGGATGGTAGCATTGTCATTATGGAAGGTAGTGTGTTGTCAAGATTTTTTTTAATCTAATGGATGGTAGCCTTGTCATTATTGAAGGTAGTCTATTGTCGATATTTTTGTTACCCAAATGGATGGTAGCCTTGTCATTATGGAAGGTAGTTTGTTGTCGATATTTTTGTTACTCCAATGGATGGTAGCCTTGTCTTTATGGAACGTAGTTTGTTGTCAATATTTTTGTTATTCCAATGGATCGTAGCCTTATTATTATGGAAGGTAGTTTGTTGTCGAGATTTTTGTTACTCCAATGGATGTTAGCCTTGTCATTATGGAAGGTAGTCTCTTATTGATATTTTCGTTACTCCAATGGATGGTAGCCTTGTCATTATGGAAGGTAGTCTGTTTGCGAGATTTTTGTTACTCCAATGGATGGTAGCCTTGTCATTATGGAAGGTAGTCTCTTGTTGATATTTTCATTACTCCAATGCATGGTAGACTTGTCATTATGGATGGTAGTATATTGTCGATATTTTTGTTACTCCAATGGATGGTAGCCTTGTCATTATGGAAGGTAGTATGTTGTCGATATTTTTGTTACTCCAATGGATGATAGCCTTGTCATTATGGAAGGTAGTCTGTTGTCTAGATTTTTGTTACTTTAATGGATGGTAGCCTTGTCATTATGGAAGGTAGTCTGTTGTCGAGATTTTTGTTAATCCAATAGATTGTAGCCTTGTCATTATGGAAGGTAGTCTGTTGTCGAGATTTTTGTTACTCTAATGAATGGTATCCTTGTCATTATGGAGGGTAGTCTATTGTCAAGATTTTTGTTACTCCACTGGATGGTAGCATTGTTATTTTGGAAGGTAGTCTGTTGTCGAAATCTTTCTTACTCCAATGGATGGTAACCTTGTCATTATGGAACGTAGTTTGTTGTCGATATTGTTGTTATTCTAATGGATGGTAGCCTTATCATTATGGAAGGTAGTTTGTTCTAGAGATTTTTGTTACTCCAATGGATAGTAGACTTGTCATTATGGAAGGTAGTCTGTTGTCGAGATTTTGTTATTCCAATGGATGGTAGCCTTGTCATTATGGAAGGTAGTCTATTGTGGAGATTTTTGTCACTCCAAAGGATGGTAGCCTTGTCATTATGGAAGGAAGTCTGTTGTCTATATTTTTGTTACTCCAATAGATGGTAGTCTTGTCATTATGGAAAGTAGTCTATTATCGAGATTTTTGTCACTCCAATGGATGGAAGCCTTGTCATTATGGAAGGTAGTCTGTTGGCGAGATTTTTGTTATTCCAATGGATGGTAGCCTTGTCATTATGGAAGGTAGTCTCTTATTGATATTTTCGTTACTCCAATGGGTGGTAGCCTTGTCATTATGGAAGGTAGTCTGTTTGAGAGATTTTTGTTACTCCAATGGATGGTAGCCTTGTCATTATGGAAGGTAGTCTCTTGTTGATATTTTCATTACTCCAATGCATGGTAGACTTGTCATTATGGAAGGTAGTATGTTGTCGATATTTTTGTTACTCCAATGGATGGTAGCCTTGTCATTATGGAAGGTAGTATGTTGTCGATATTTTTGTTACTCCAATGGATGATAGCCTTGTCATTATGGAAGGTAGTCTGTTGTCTAGATTTTTGTTACTTTAATGGATGATAGCCTTGTCATTATGGAAGGTAGTCTGTTGTCGAGATTTTTGTTAATCCAATAGATTGTAGCCTTGTCATTATGGAAGGTAGTCTGTTGTCGAGATTTTTGTTACTCTAATGAATGGTATCCTTGTCATTATGGAAGGTAGTATGTTGTCTATATTTTTGTTACTCCAATAGATGGTAGTCTTGTCATTATGGAAGGTAGTCTATTATCGAGATTTTTATCACTCCAATGGATGGAAGCCTTGTCATTATGGAAGGTAGTCTGTTGGCGAGATTTTTGTTACTCCAATGGATGGTAGCCTTGTTGATATTTTCATTACTCCAATGCATGGTAGCCTTTTCATTATGGAAGGTAGTCTCTTGTTGATATTTTCATTACTACAATGGATGCTAGCCTTGTCATAATGGAAGTTAGTCTGTTGTCAAGATTTTTGTTACTCTAATGGATAATAGCCTTGTCATTATGGAAGGTAGTTTGTTGTCGAGATTTTTGTTACTATAATGAATGGTAGGCTTGTAATTATGGAAGGTAGTTTGTTGTCGAGATTTTTGTTACTCCAATGGGTGGTAGCCTTGTTATTATGGAAGGTAGTCTATTGTCGAGATTTTTGTTACTCCAATGGATGGTAGCCTTGTCATTATGGATGGTAGTCTTGTCATTGTGGAAGGTAGTTTGTTGTCGAGATTTTTGTCACTAAAATGTAAGGTAGCCTTGTCATTAAAGAAGGTAGTATATTCTTGAGATATTTGTCACTCCAATGGATGGTAGCCTTGTCATTATTGAAGGTAGTCTGTTGGTGGGATTTTTGTTACTCCAATGGATGGTAGCCTTGTCATTATGGAAGGTAGTCTCTTGTTGATATTTTCGTTACTCCAATGAATTGTAGCCTTGTCATTATGGAAGGTAGTCTATTGTCGAGATTTTTATCACTCCAATGGATGGTAGCCTTGTCATTATGGAAGGTAGAATGTTGTCGAGATTTTTGTTACTCCAATGGATCGTAGCCTTGTCATTATGGAAGGTAGTGTGTTGTCGAGATTTTTGTTACTCTAATGGATGGTAGCCTTGTCATTATGGAAGGAGGTATGTTGTCAAGATTTTTGTTACTCCAAAGGATGGTAGCATTGTTATTATGGAATGTATTCTGTTGTCGAAATCTTTGTTACTCCAATGGATGGTAGCCTAGTCATTATGGAAGGTAGTTTGTTGTCGAGATTTTTGTTACTCTAATGGATGGTTGGCTTTTCATTATGGAAGGTAGTCTGTTGTCGATATTTTTGTTACTCCAATGGATGGTAGCCTTGTCATTATGGAAGGTAGTCTGTTGTCGATTTTTTTGTTATTCCAATGGATGGTAGCCTTGTCATTTTTGAACGTAGTTTGTTGTCGATATTTTTGTTATTAAAATGGATGGTAGCCTTATCATTATGGAAAGTAGTTTGTTATCCAGATTTTTGTTACTCCAATAGATAGTAGCCTTATCATTATGGAAGGTAGTCTGTTGTCGAGATTTTGTTACTCTAATGGATGGTAGCTTTATCATTATGGAAGGTAGTCTATTGTCGAGATTTTTGATACTCCAATGGATGGTAGCCTTGTCATTATTGAAGGTAGTCTGTTGGTGGGATTTTTGTTACTCCAATGGATGGTAGCCTTGTCATTATGGAAGGTAGTCTCTTGTTGATATTTTCGTTACTCCAATGAATTGTAGCCTTGTCATTATGGAAGGTAGTCTATTGTCGAGATTTTTGTCACTCCAATGGATGGTAGCCTTGTCATTATGGAAGGTAGAATGTTGTCGAGATTTTTGTTACTCCAATGGATGGTAGCCTTGTAATTATGGAAGGTAGTCTCTTGTTGATATTTTTGTTACTCCAATGGATGGTAGACTTGTCATTATGGAATGTAGTATGTTGTCTAGATTTTTGTTACTCTAATGGATGGTAGCCTTGTCATTATGGAATGTAGTCTATTGTCGAGATTTTTGTTACTCCAATGGATCGTAGCCTTGTCATTATGGAAGGTAGTGTGTTGTCGAGATTTTTGTTACTCAAATGGATGGTAGCCTTGTCATTATGGAAGGAGGTATGTTGTCAAGATTTTTGTTACTCCAAAGGATGGTAGCATTGTTATTATGGAATGTATTCTGTTGTCGAAATCTTTGTTACTCCAATGGATGGTAGCCTAGTCATTATGGAAGGTAGTTTGTTGTCGAGATTTTTGTTACTCTAATGGATGGTTGGCTTTTCATTATGGAAGGTAGTCTGTTTTCGATATTTTTGTTACTCCAATGGATGGTAGCCTTGTCATTATGGAAGGTAGTCTGTTGTCGATTTTTTTGTTATTCCAATGGATGGTAGCCTTGTCATTTTTGAACGTAGTTTGTTGTCGATATTTTTGTTATTAAAATGGATGGTAGCCTTATCATTATGGAAAGTAGTTTGTTATCCAGATTTTTGTTACTCCAATAGATAGTAGCCTTATCATTATGGAAGGTAGTCTGTTGTCGAGATTTTGTTACTCTAATGGATGGTAGCTTTATCATTATGGAAGGTAGTCTATTGTCGAGATTTTTGATACTCCAATGGATGGTAGCCTTGTCATTTTTTAAGGTAGTCTCTTGTTGAGATTTTCATTACTCCAATGCATGGTAGCCTTGTCATTTTGGAACGTAGTTTGTTGGCGATATTTTTGTTATTCCAATGGATGGTAGCCTTATCATTATGGAAGGTAGTTTGTTGTCGAGATTTTTGTTACTCCAATGGATAGTAGCCTTGTCATTATGGAAGGTAGTCTGTTGTCGAGATTTTGTTACCCCAATGGATGGTAGCTTTGTCATTATGGAAGGTAGTCTGTTGTCGAGATTTTTGTTACTCTAATGGATGGTAGCCTTGTCATTATGGAAGGTAGTCTATTGTGGAGATGTTTGATACTCCAAAGGATGGTAGCATTATCATTATGGAAGGTATTCTATTGTCGAAATCTTTGTTACTCCAATGGATGGTAGCCTAGTCATCATGGAAGGTAGTTTGTTGTCGAGATTTTTGTTACTCCAATGGATGGTACGCTTTTCATTATGGAAGGTAGTCTGTTGTCGATATTTATGTTACTCCAATGGATGGTAGACTTGTCATTATGGAAGGTAGTCTGTTGTCGATATTTTTGTTACTCCAATGGATGGTAGCATTGTCATTATGGAAGGTAGTTTGTTGTCAAGATTTTTGTTTATCCAATGGATGGTGGCCTTGTCATTATGGAAGGTAGTCTTTTGTCGAGATTTTTGTTACTCCAATGGATGGTAGCCTTGTCATTATGGAAGGTAGTCATTTGTCTAGATTTTTGTTACTCTAATGGATGGTAGCCTTGTCATTATGGAAGGTAGTCTATTGTCAAGATTTTTGTTACTCCAATGGATTGTATCATTGTTATTATGGAAGGTAGTCTGTTGTCGAAATCTTTCTTACTCCAATGGATGGTAGCCTTGTCATTATGGAACGTAGTTTGTTGTCGATATTGTTGTTATTCTAATGGATGGTAGCCTTATCATTATGGAAGGTAGTTTGTTGTCGAGATTTTTGTTACTCTAATGGATAGTAGCCTTGTCATTATGGAAGGTAGTATGTTGTCGAGATTTTTGTCACTCCAATGGATGGTAGCCTTGTCATTATGGAAGGAAATCTGTTGTCGATATTTTTGTCACTCCGATGGATGGTAGCCTTGTCATTATGGAAGGTAGTCTATTGTCGATATTTTTGTTACTCTAATGGATGGTACCCTTGTCATTATGGAAGGTATTCTGTTGTCTAGATTTTTCTTACTCTAATGGATGGTAGCCTTGTCATTATTGAAGGTAGTTTTTTGTCGAGATTTTTGTTACACCAATGGATGGTAGCGTTGTCATTATGGAAGGTACTCTGTTGTCGATATTTTTGTTACTCCAATTGATGGTAGCCTTGTCATTATGGAAGGTAGTCTGTAGTCAAGATTTTTGTTACTCCAATGGATGGTAGCAATGTCATTATGGACGGTAGTCTGTTATCAACATTTTTGTTACTCCAATGGATGGTAGGCTTGTCATTATGGAAGGAGTCTTTTGTCGAGATTTTTGTTACTCCAATGGATGGTAGCCTTGTCATTATGGAAGGTAGTCTGTTGTCGATATTTTTGTTACTGTAATGGATGGTAGCCTTGTCATTATGGAAGGTAGTCTGTTGTTAAGATTTTTATTACTCCAATGGATTGTATCATTGTTATTATGGAAGGTAGTCTGTTGTCGAAATCTTTCTTACTCCAATGGATGGTAGCCTTGTCATTATGGAACATAGTTTGTTGTCGATATTGTTGTTATTCTAATGGATGGTAGCCTTATCATTATGGAAGGTAGTTTGTTGTCGAGATTTTTGTTACTCCAATGGATAGTAGCCTTGTCAATATGGAAGGTAGTCTGTTGTCGAGATTTCGTTACTCCAATGGATGGTAGCCTTGTCATTATGGAAGGTAGTCTGTTGTCGAGATTTTTGTCACTCCAATGGCTGGTAGCCTTGTCATTATGGAAGGTAATCTGTTGTCGAGATTTTTGTTACTCCAATGTATGGTAGCCTTGTCATTATAGAAGGTAGTCTCTTGTTGATATTTTCTTTACTCCAATAGATGGTAGCCTTGTCATTATGGAAGGTAGTCTATTGTCTAGATTTTTGTTACTCTAATGGATGGTAGCCTTGTCAATATGAAAGGTAGTCAGTTGTCGAGATTTTTGTTACTCCAATGGATGGTAGCCTTGTCATTATGGAACGTAGTCTATTGTCGAGATTTTTGTTACTCTAATGGATGGTAGCCTTGTCATTATGGAAGGTAGTCTGTTGTCAAGACTTTTATTACTCCAATGGATGGTATCGTTGTTATTATGGAAGGTAGTCTGTTGTCAAAATCTTTGTTACTCCAATGGATGGTAGCCTTGTCATTATGGAAGGTAGTTTGTTGTCGATATTTTTGTTACTCCAATGGATGGTAGGCTTTTCATTATGGAAGGTAGTCTGTTGTGGATATTTTTGTTACTCCAATGGATGGTAGCCTTGTCATTATGGAACGTAGTTTGTTGTCGATATTTTTGTTATTCCAATGGACGGATGCCTTATCATTATGGAAGGTAGTCTGTTGTCGAAATCTTTCTTACTCCAATGGATGGTAGCCTTGTCATTATGGAACGTAGTTTGTTGTCGATATTGTTGTTATTCTAATGGATGGTAGCCTTATCATTATGGAAGGTAGTTTGTTGTCGATATTTTTGTTACTCCAATGGATAGTAGCCTTGTCATTATGGAAGGTAGTCTGTTGTCGAGATTTTGTTACTCCAATGGATTGTAGCCTTGTCATTATGGAAGGTAGTTATTTGTCTAGATTTTTGTTACTCCAATGGATGGTAGCCTTGTAATTATGGAAGGTAGTCTATTGTGGAGATTTTTGTCACTCCAAAGGATGGTAGCCTTGTCATTATGGAAGGAAGTCTGTTGTCTATATTTTTGTTACTCCAATAGATGGTAGTCTTGTCATTATGGAAAGTAGTCTATTATCGAGATTTTTGTCACTCCAATGGATGGAAGCCTTGTCATTATGGAAGGTAGTCTGTTGGCGAGATTTTTGTTATTCCAATGGATGGTAGCCTTGTCATTATGGAAGGTAGTCTCTTATTGATATTTTCGTTACTCCAATGGGTGGTAGCCTTGTCATTATGGAAGGTAGTCTGTTTGAGAGATTTTTGTTACTCCAATGGATGGTAGCCTTGTCATTATGGAAGGTAGTCTCTTGTTGATATTTTCATTACTCCAATGCATGGTAGACTTGTCATTATGGAAGGTAGTATGTTGTCGATATTTTTGTTACTCCAATGGATGGTAGCCTTGTCATTATGGAAGGTAGTATGTTGTCGATATTTTTGTTACTCCAATGGATGATAGCCTTGTCATTATGGAAGGTAGTCTGTTGTCGAGATTTTTGTTACTCCAATAGATTGTAGCCTTGTCATTATGGATGGTAGCCTTGTCATTATGGAAGGTAGTCTGTTGTCGAGATTTTTGTTACTCCAATAGATTGTAGCCTTGTCATTATGGATGGTAGCCTTGTCATTATGGAAGGTAGTCTGTTGTCGAGATTTTTGTTACTCCAATAGATTGTAGCCTTGTCATTATGGAAGGTAGTCTGTTGTCGAGATTTTTGTTACTCTAATGGATGGTATCCTTGTCATTATGGAAGGTAGTCTATTGTCAAGATTTTTGTTACTCCACTGGATGGTAGCATTTTTATTATGGAAGGTAGTTTGTTGTCGAAATCTTTCTTACTCCAATGGATGGTAGCCTTGTCATTATGGAACATAGTTTGTTGTCGATATTGTTGTTATTCTAATGGATGGTAGCCTTATCATTATGGAAGGTAGTTTGTTCTCGAAATTTTTGTTACTCCAATGGATAGTAGCCTTGTCATTATGGAAGGTAGTCTATTGTCGAGATTTTGTTATTCCAATGGATGGTAACCTTGTCATTATGGAAGGTAGTCTATTGTCGAGATTTTTGTCACTCCAAAGGATGGATGCTTGTCATTATGGAAGGAAGTCTGTTGTCTATATTTTTGTTACTCCAATGGATGGTAGCCTTGTCATTATGGAAGGTAGTCTATTATCGAGATTTTTGTCACTCCAATGGATGGTAGCCTTGTCATTATGGAAGGTTGTTTGTTGGCGAGATTTTTGTTACTCCAATGGATGGTAGCCTTGTTGATATTTTCATTACTCCAATGCATTGTAGCCTTTTCATTATGGAAGGTAGTCTCTTGTTGATATTTTCATTACTACAATGGATGCTAGCCTTGTCATAATGGAAGGTAGTCCGTTGTCGAGATTTTTGTTACTCTAATGGATAGTAGCCTTGTCATTATGGAAGGTAGTCTGTTGTCGAGATTTTTGTTACTATAATGGATGGTAGCATTGTCATTATGGAAGGTAGTGTGTTGTCAAGATTTTTTTTAATCTAATGGATGGTAGCCTTGTCATTATTGAAGGTAGTCTATTGTCGATATTTTTGTTACCCAAATGGATGGTAGCCTTGTCATTATGGAAGGTAGTTTGTTGTCGATATTTTTGTTACTCCAATGGATGGTAGCCTTGTCTTTATGGAACGTAGTTTGTTGTCAATATTTTTGTTATTCCAATGGATCGTAGCCTTATTATTATGGAAGGTAGTTTGTTGTCGAGATTTTTGTTACTCCAATGGATGTTAGCCTTGTCATTATGGAAGGTAGTCTCTTATTGATATTTTCGTTACTCCAATGGATGGTAGCCTTGTCATTATGGAAGGTAGTCTGTTTGCGAGATTTTTGTTACTCCAATGGATGGTAGCCTTGTCATTATGGAAGGTAGTCTCTTGTTGATATTTTCATTACTCCAATGCATGGTAGACTTGTCATTATGGATGGTAGTATATTGTCGATATTTTTGTTACTCCAATGGATGGTAGCCTTGTCATTATGGAAGGTAGTATGTTGTCGATATTTTTGTTACTCCAATGGATGATAGCCTTGTCATTATGGAAGGTAGTCTGTTGTCTAGATTTTTGTTACTTTAATGGATGGTAGCCTTGTCATTATGGAAGGTAGTCTGTTGTCGAGATTTTTGTTAATCCAATAGATTGTAGCCTTGTCATTATGGAAGGTAGTCTGTTGTCGAGATTTTTGTTACTCTAATGAATGGTATCCTTGTCATTATGGAGGGTAGTCTATTGTCAAGATTTTTGTTACTCCACTGGATGGTAGCATTGTTATTTTGGAAGGTAGTCTGTTGTCGAAATCTTTCTTACTCCAATGGATGGTAACCTTGTCATTATGGAACGTAGTTTGTTGTCGATATTGTTGTTATTCTAATGGATGGTAGCCTTATCATTATGGAAGGTAGTTTGTTCTAGAGATTTTTGTTACTCCAATGGATAGTAGACTTGTCATTATGGAAGGTAGTCTGTTGTCGAGATTTTGTTATTCCAATGGATGGTAGCCTTGTCATTATGGAAGGTAGTCTATTGTGGAGATTTTTGTCACTCCAAAGGATGGTAGCCTTGTCATTATGGAAGGAAGTCTGTTGTCTATATTTTTGTTACTCCAATAGATGGTAGTCTTGTCATTATGGAAAGTAGTCTATTATCGAGATTTTTGTCACTCCAATGGATGGAAGCCTTGTCATTATGGAAGGTAGTCTGTTGGCGAGATTTTTGTTATTCCAATGGATGGTAGCCTTGTCATTATGGAAGGTAGTCTCTTATTGATATTTTCGTTACTCCAATGGGTGGTAGCCTTGTCATTATGGAAGGTAGTCTGTTTGAGAGATTTTTGTTACTCCAATGGATGGTAGCCTTGTCATTATGGAAGGTAGTCTCTTGTTGATATTTTCATTACTCCAATGCATGGTAGACTTGTCATTATGGAAGGTAGTATGTTGTCGATATTTTTGTTACTCCAATGGATGGTAGCCTTGTCATTATGGAAGGTAGTATGTTGTCGATATTTTTGTTACTCCAATGGATGATAGCCTTGTCATTATGGAAGGTAGTCTGTTGTCTAGATTTTTGTTACTTTAATGGATGATAGCCTTGTCATTATGGAAGGTAGTCTGTTGTCGAGATTTTTGTTAATCCAATAGATTGTAGCCTTGTCATTATGGAAGGTAGTCTGTTGTCGAGATTTTTGTTACTCTAATGAATGGTATCCTTGTCATTATGGAAGGTAGTATGTTGTCTATATTTTTGTTACTCCAATAGATGGTAGTCTTGTCATTATGGAAGGTAGTCTATTATCGAGATTTTTATCACTCCAATGGATGGAAGCCTTGTCATTATGGAAGGTAGTCTGTTGGCGAGATTTTTGTTACTCCAATGGATGGTAGCCTTGTTGATATTTTCATTACTCCAATGCATGGTAGCCTTTTCATTATGGAAGGTAGTCTCTTGTTGATATTTTCATTACTACAATGGATGCTAGCCTTGTCATAATGGAAGTTAGTCTGTTGTCAAGATTTTTGTTACTCTAATGGATAATAGCCTTGTCATTATGGAAGGTAGTTTGTTGTCGAGATTTTTGTTACTATAATGAATGGTAGGCTTGTAATTATGGAAGGTAGTTTGTTGTCGAGATTTTTGTTACTCCAATGGGTGGTAGCCTTGTTATTATGGAAGGTAGTCTATTGTCGAGATTTTTGTTACTCCAATGGATGGTAGCCTTGTCATTATGGATGGTAGTCTTGTCATTGTGGAAGGTAGTTTGTTGTCGAGATTTTTGTCACTAAAATGTAAGGTAGCCTTGTCATTAAAGAAGGTAGTATATTCTTGAGATATTTGTCACTCCAATGGATGGTAGCCTTGTCATTATTGAAGGTAGTCTGTTGGTGGGATTTTTGTTACTCCAATGGATGGTAGCCTTGTCATTATGGAAGGTAGTCTCTTGTTGATATTTTCGTTACTCCAATGAATTGTAGCCTTGTCATTATGGAAGGTAGTCTATTGTCGAGATTTTTATCACTCCAATGGATGGTAGCCTTGTCATTATGGAAGGTAGAATGTTGTCGAGATTTTTGTTACTCCAATGGATCGTAGCCTTGTCATTATGGAAGGTAGTGTGTTGTCGAGATTTTTGTTACTCTAATGGATGGTAGCCTTGTCATTATGGAAGGAGGTATGTTGTCAAGATTTTTGTTACTCCAAAGGATGGTAGCATTGTTATTATGGAATGTATTCTGTTGTCGAAATCTTTGTTACTCCAATGGATGGTAGCCTAGTCATTATGGAAGGTAGTTTGTTGTCGAGATTTTTGTTACTCTAATGGATGGTTGGCTTTTCATTATGGAAGGTAGTCTGTTGTCGATATTTTTGTTACTCCAATGGATGGTAGCCTTGTCATTATGGAAGGTAGTCTGTTGTCGATTTTTTTGTTATTCCAATGGATGGTAGCCTTGTCATTTTTGAACGTAGTTTGTTGTCGATATTTTTGTTATTAAAATGGATGGTAGCCTTATCATTATGGAAAGTAGTTTGTTATCCAGATTTTTGTTACTCCAATAGATAGTAGCCTTATCATTATGGAAGGTAGTCTGTTGTCGAGATTTTGTTACTCTAATGGATGGTAGCTTTATCATTATGGAAGGTAGTCTATTGTCGAGATTTTTGATACTCCAATGGATGGTAGCCTTGTCATTATTGAAGGTAGTCTGTTGGTGGGATTTTTGTTACTCCAATGGATGGTAGCCTTGTCATTATGGAAGGTAGTCTCTTGTTGATATTTTCGTTACTCCAATGAATTGTAGCCTTGTCATTATGGAAGGTAGTCTATTGTCGAGATTTTTGTCACTCCAATGGATGGTAGCCTTGTCATTATGGAAGGTAGAATGTTGTCGAGATTTTTGTTACTCCAATGGATGGTAGCCTTGTAATTATGGAAGGTAGTCTCTTGTTGATATTTTTGTTACTCCAATGGATGGTAGACTTGTCATTATGGAATGTAGTATGTTGTCTAGATTTTTGTTACTCTAATGGATGGTAGCCTTGTCATTATGGAATGTAGTCTATTGTCGAGATTTTTGTTACTCCAATGGATCGTAGCCTTGTCATTATGGAAGGTAGTGTGTTGTCGAGATTTTTGTTACTCAAATGGATGGTAGCCTTGTCATTATGGAAGGAGGTATGTTGTCAAGATTTTTGTTACTCCAAAGGATGGTAGCATTGTTATTATGGAATGTATTCTGTTGTCGAAATCTTTGTTACTCCAATGGATGGTAGCCTAGTCATTATGGAAGGTAGTTTGTTGTCGAGATTTTTGTTACTCTAATGGATGGTTGGCTTTTCATTATGGAAGGTAGTCTGTTTTCGATATTTTTGTTACTCCAATGGATGGTAGCCTTGTCATTATGGAAGGTAGTCTGTTGTCGATTTTTTTGTTATTCCAATGGATGGTAGCCTTGTCATTTTTGAACGTAGTTTGTTGTCGATATTTTTGTTATTAAAATGGATGGTAGCCTTATCATTATGGAAAGTAGTTTGTTATCCAGATTTTTGTTACTCCAATAGATAGTAGCCTTATCATTATGGAAGGTAGTCTGTTGTCGAGATTTTGTTACTCTAATGGATGGTAGCTTTATCATTATGGAAGGTAGTCTATTGTCGAGATTTTTGATACTCCAATGGATGGTAGCCTTGTCATTTTTTAAGGTAGTCTCTTGTTGAGATTTTCATTACTCCAATGCATGGTAGCCTTGTCATTTTGGAACGTAGTTTGTTGGCGATATTTTTGTTATTCCAATGGATGGTAGCCTTATCATTATGGAAGGTAGTTTGTTGTCGAGATTTTTGTTACTCCAATGGATAGTAGCCTTGTCATTATGGAAGGTAGTCTGTTGTCGAGATTTTGTTACCCCAATGGATGGTAGCTTTGTCATTATGGAAGGTAGTCTGTTGTCGAGATTTTTGTTACTCTAATGGATGGTAGCCTTGTCATTATGGAAGGTAGTCTATTGTGGAGATGTTTGATACTCCAAAGGATGGTAGCATTATCATTATGGAAGGTATTCTATTGTCGAAATCTTTGTTACTCCAATGGATGGTAGCCTAGTCATCATGGAAGGTAGTTTGTTGTCGAGATTTTTGTTACTCCAATGGATGGTACGCTTTTCATTATGGAAGGTAGTCTGTTGTCGATATTTATGTTACTCCAATGGATGGTAGACTTGTCATTATGGAAGGTAGTCTGTTGTCGATATTTTTGTTACTCCAATGGATGGTAGCATTGTCATTATGGAAGGTAGTTTGTTGTCAAGATTTTTGTTTATCCAATGGATGGTGGCCTTGTCATTATGGAAGGTAGTCTTTTGTCGAGATTTTTGTTACTCCAATGGATGGTAGCCTTGTCATTATGGAAGGTAGTCATTTGTCTAGATTTTTGTTACTCTAATGGATGGTAGCCTTGTCATTATGGAAGGTAGTCTATTGTCAAGATTTTTGTTACTCCAATGGATTGTATCATTGTTATTATGGAAGGTAGTCTGTTGTCGAAATCTTTCTTACTCCAATGGATGGTAGCCTTGTCATTATGGAACGTAGTTTGTTGTCGATATTGTTGTTATTCTAATGGATGGTAGCCTTATCATTATGGAAGGTAGTTTGTTGTCGAGATTTTTGTTACTCTAATGGATAGTAGCCTTGTCATTATGGAAGGTAGTATGTTGTCGAGATTTTTGTCACTCCAATGGATGGTAGCCTTGTCATTATGGAAGGAAATCTGTTGTCGATATTTTTGTCACTCCGATGGATGGTAGCCTTGTCATTATGGAAGGTAGTCTATTGTCGATATTTTTGTTACTCTAATGGATGGTACCCTTGTCATTATGGAAGGTATTCTGTTGTCTAGATTTTTCTTACTCTAATGGATGGTAGCCTTGTCATTATTGAAGGTAGTTTTTTGTCGAGATTTTTGTTACACCAATGGATGGTAGCGTTGTCATTATGGAAGGTACTCTGTTGTCGATATTTTTGTTACTCCAATTGATGGTAGCCTTGTCATTATGGAAGGTAGTCTGTAGTCAAGATTTTTGTTACTCCAATGGATGGTAGCAATGTCATTATGGACGGTAGTCTGTTATCAACATTTTTGTTACTCCAATGGATGGTAGGCTTGTCATTATGGAAGGAGTCTTTTGTCGAGATTTTTGTTACTCCAATGGATGGTAGCCTTGTCATTATGGAAGGTAGTCTGTTGTCGATATTTTTGTTACTGTAATGGATGGTAGCCTTGTCATTATGGAAGGTAGTCTGTTGTTAAGATTTTTATTACTCCAATGGATTGTATCATTGTTATTATGGAAGGTAGTCTGTTGTCGAAATCTTTCTTACTCCAATGGATGGTAGCCTTGTCATTATGGAACATAGTTTGTTGTCGATATTGTTGTTATTCTAATGGATGGTAGCCTTATCATTATGGAAGGTAGTTTGTTGTCGAGATTTTTGTTACTCCAATGGATAGTAGCCTTGTCAATATGGAAGGTAGTCTGTTGTCGAGATTTCGTTACTCCAATGGATGGTAGCCTTGTCATTATGGAAGGTAGTCTGTTGTCGAGATTTTTGTCACTCCAATGGCTGGTAGCCTTGTCATTATGGAAGGTAATCTGTTGTCGAGATTTTTGTTACTCCAATGTATGGTAGCCTTGTCATTATAGAAGGTAGTCTCTTGTTGATATTTTCTTTACTCCAATAGATGGTAGCCTTGTCATTATGGAAGGTAGTCTATTGTCTAGATTTTTGTTACTCTAATGGATGGTAGCCTTGTCAATATGAAAGGTAGTCAGTTGTCGAGATTTTTGTTACTCCAATGGATGGTAGCCTTGTCATTATGGAACGTAGTCTATTGTCGAGATTTTTGTTACTCTAATGGATGGTAGCCTTGTCATTATGGAAGGTAGTCTGTTGTCAAGACTTTTATTACTCCAATGGATGGTATCGTTGTTATTATGGAAGGTAGTCTGTTGTCAAAATCTTTGTTACTCCAATGGATGGTAGCCTTGTCATTATGGAAGGTAGTTTGTTGTCGATATTTTTGTTACTCCAATGGATGGTAGGCTTTTCATTATGGAAGGTAGTCTGTTGTGGATATTTTTGTTACTCCAATGGATGGTAGCCTTGTCATTATGGAACGTAGTTTGTTGTCGATATTTTTGTTATTCCAATGGACGGATGCCTTATCATTATGGAAGGTAGTCTGTTGTCGAAATCTTTCTTACTCCAATGGATGGTAGCCTTGTCATTATGGAACGTAGTTTGTTGTCGATATTGTTGTTATTCTAATGGATGGTAGCCTTATCATTATGGAAGGTAGTTTGTTGTCGATATTTTTGTTACTCCAATGGATAGTAGCCTTGTCATTATGGAAGGTAGTCTGTTGTCGAGATTTTGTTACTCCAATGGATTGTAGCCTTGTCATTATGGAAGGTAGTTATTTGTCTAGATTTTTGTTACTCCAATGGATGGTAGCCTTGTAATTATGGAAGGTAGTCTATTGTGGAGATTTTTGTCACTCCAAAGGATGGTAGCCTTGTCATTATGGAAGGAAGTCTGTTGTCTATATTTTTGTTACTCCAATAGATGGTAGTCTTGTCATTATGGAAAGTAGTCTATTATCGAGATTTTTGTCACTCCAATGGATGGAAGCCTTGTCATTATGGAAGGTAGTCTGTTGGCGAGATTTTTGTTATTCCAATGGATGGTAGCCTTGTCATTATGGAAGGTAGTCTCTTATTGATATTTTCGTTACTCCAATGGGTGGTAGCCTTGTCATTATGGAAGGTAGTCTGTTTGAGAGATTTTTGTTACTCCAATGGATGGTAGCCTTGTCATTATGGAAGGTAGTCTCTTGTTGATATTTTCATTACTCCAATGCATGGTAGACTTGTCATTATGGAAGGTAGTATGTTGTCGATATTTTTGTTACTCCAATGGATGGTAGCCTTGTCATTATGGAAGGTAGTATGTTGTCGATATTTTTGTTACTCCAATGGATGATAGCCTTGTCATTATGGAAGGTAGTCTGTTGTCTAGATTTTTGTTACTTTAATGGATGATAGCCTTGTCATTATGGAAGGTAGTCTGTTGTCGAGATTTTTGTTAATCCAATAGATTGTAGCCTTGTCATTATGGAAGGTAGTCTGTTGTCGAGATTTTTGTTACTCTAATGAATGGTATCCTTGTCATTATGGAAGGTAGTATGTTGTCTATATTTTTGTTACTCCAATAGATGGTAGTCTTGTCATTATGGAAGGTAGTCTATTATCGAGATTTTTATCACTCCAATGGATGGAAGCCTTGTCATTATGGAAGGTAGTCTGTTGGCGAGATTTTTGTTACTCCAATGGATGGTAGCCTTGTTGATATTTTCATTACTCCAATGCATGGTAGCCTTTTCATTATGGAAGGTAGTCTCTTGTTGATATTTTCATTACTACAATGGATGCTAGCCTTGTCATAATGGAAGTTAGTCTGTTGTCAAGATTTTTGTTACTCTAATGGATAATAGCCTTGTCATTATGGAAGGTAGTTTGTTGTCGAGATTTTTGTTACTATAATGAATGGTAGGCTTGTAATTATGGAAGGTAGTTTGTTGTCGAGATTTTTGTTACTCCAATGGGTGGTAGCCTTGTTATTATGGAAGGTAGTCTATTGTCGAGATTTTTGTTACTCCAATGGATGGTAGCCTTGTCATTATGGATGGTAGTCTTGTCATTGTGGAAGGTAGTTTGTTGTCGAGATTTTTGTCACTAAAATGTAAGGTAGCCTTGTCATTAAAGAAGGTAGTATATTCTTGAGATATTTGTCACTCCAATGGATGGTAGCCTTGTCATTATTGAAGGTAGTCTGTTGGTGGGATTTTTGTTACTCCAATGGATGGTAGCCTTGTCATTATGGAAGGTAGTCTCTTGTTGATATTTTCGTTACTCCAATGAATTGTAGCCTTGTCATTATGGAAGGTAGTCTATTGTCGAGATTTTTATCACTCCAATGGATGGTAGCCTTGTCATTATGGAAGGTAGAATGTTGTCGAGATTTTTGTTACTCCAATGGATCGTAGCCTTGTCATTATGGAAGGTAGTGTGTTGTCGAGATTTTTGTTACTCTAATGGATGGTAGCCTTGTCATTATGGAAGGAGGTATGTTGTCAAGATTTTTGTTACTCCAAAGGATGGTAGCATTGTTATTATGGAATGTATTCTGTTGTCGAAATCTTTGTTACTCCAATGGATGGTAGCCTAGTCATTATGGAAGGTAGTTTGTTGTCGAGATTTTTGTTACTCTAATGGATGGTTGGCTTTTCATTATGGAAGGTAGTCTGTTGTCGATATTTTTGTTACTCCAATGGATGGTAGCCTTGTCATTATGGAAGGTAGTCCGTTGTCGATTTTTTTGTTATTCCAATGGATGGTAGCCTTGTCATTTTTGAACGTAGTTTGTTGTCGATATTTTTGTTATTAAAATGGATGGTAGCCTTATCATTATGGAAAGTAGTTTGTTATCCAGATTTTTGTTACTCCAATAGATAATAGCCTTATCATTATGGAAGGTAGTCTGTTGTCGAGATTTTGTTACTCTAATGGATGGTAGCTTTATCATTATGGAAGGTAGTCTATTGTCGAGATTTTTGATACTCCAATGGATGGTAGCCTTGTCATTATTGAAGGTAGTCTGTTGGTGGGATTTTTGTTACTCCAATGGATGGTAGCCTTGTCATTATGGAAGGTAGTCTCTTGTTGATATTTTCGTTACTCCAATGAATTGTAGCCTTGTCATTATGGAAGGTAGTCTATTGTCGAGATTTTTGTCACTCCAATGGATGGTAGCCTTGTCATTATGGAAGGTAGAATGTTGTCGAGATTTTTGTTACTCCAATGGATGGTAGCCTTGTAATTATGGAAGGTAGTCTCTTGTTGATATTTTTGTTACTCCAATGGATGGTAGACTTGTCATTATGGAATGTAGTATGTTGTCTAGATTTTTGTTACTCTAATGGATGGTAGCCTTGTCATTATGGAATGTAGTCTATTGTCGAGATTTTTGTTACTCCAATGGATCGTAGCCTTGTCATTATGGAAGGTAGTGTGTTGTCGAGATTTTTGTTACTCAAATGGATGGTAGCCTTGTCATTATGGAAGGAGGTATGTTGTCAAGATTTTTGTTACTCCAAAGGATGGTAGCATTGTTATTATGGAATGTATTCTGTTGTCGAAATCTTTGTTACTCCAATGGATGGTAGCCTAGTCATTATGGAAGGTAGTTTGTTGTCGAGATTTTTGTTACTCTAATGGATGGTTGGCTTTTCATTATGGAAGGTAGTCTGTTTTCGATATTTTTGTTACTCCAATGGATGGTAGCCTTGTCATTATGGAAGGTAGTCTGTTGTCGATTTTTTTGTTATTCCAATGGATGGTAGCCTTGTCATTTTTGAACGTAGTTTGTTGTCGATATTTTTGTTATTAAAATGGATGGTAGCCTTATCATTATGGAAAGTAGTTTGTTATCCAGATTTTTGTTACTCCAATAGATAGTAGCCTTATCATTATGGAAGGTAGTCTGTTGTCGAGATTTTGTTACTCTAATGGATGGTAGCTTTATCATTATGGAAGGTAGTCTATTGTCGAGATTTTTGATACTCCAATGGATGGTAGCCTTGTCATTTTTTAAGGTAGTCTCTTGTTGAGATTTTCATTACTCCAATGCATGGTAGCCTTGTCATTTTGGAACGTAGTTTGTTGGCGATATTTTTGTTATTCCAATGGATGGTAGCCTTATCATTATGGAAGGTAGTTTGTTGTCGAGATTTTTGTTACTCCAATGGATAGTAGCCTTGTCATTATGGAAGGTAGTCTGTTGTCGAGATTTTGTTACCCCAATGGATGGTAGCTTTGTCATTATGGAAGGTAGTCTGTTGTCGAGATTTTTGTTACTCTAATGGATGGTAGCCTTGTCATTATGGAAGGTAGTCTATTGTGGAGATGTTTGATACTCCAAAGGATGGTAGCATTATCATTATGGAAGGTATTCTATTGTCGAAATCTTTGTTACTCCAATGGATGGTAGCCTAGTCATCATGGAAGGTAGTTTGTTGTCGAGATTTTTGTTACTCCAATGGATGGTACGCTTTTCATTATGGAAGGTAGTCTGTTGTCGATATTTATGTTACTCCAATGGATGGTAGACTTGTCATTATGGAAGGTAGTCTTTTGTCGAGATTTTTCTTACTCCAATGGATGGTAGCCTTGTCATTATGGAAGGTAGTCTTTTGTCTAGATTTTTCTTACTCCAATGGATCGTAGCCTTGTCATTATAGAAGGTAGTCTGTTGTCGATATTTTTGTTACTCCAATGGATGGTAGCATTGTCATTATGGAAGGTAGTTTGTTGTCAAGATTTTTGTTTATCCAATGGATGGTGGCCTTGTCATTATGGAAGGTAGTCTTTTGTCGAGATTTTTGTTACTCCAATGGATGGTAGCCTTGTCATTATGGAAGGTAGTCATTTGTCTAGATTTTTGTTACTCTAATGGATGGTAGCCTTGTCATTATGGAAGGTAGTCTATTGTCAAGATTTTTGTTACTCCAATGGATTGTATCATTGTTATTATGGAAGGTAGTCTGTTGTCGAAATCTTTCTTACTCCAATGGATGGTAGCCTTGTCATTATGGAACGTAGTTTGTTGTCGATATTGTTGTTATTCTAATGGATGGTAGCCTTATCATTATGGAAGGTAGTTTGTTGTCGAGATTTTTGTTACTCTAATGGATAGTAGCCTTGTCATTATGGAAGGTAGTATGTTGTCGAGATTTTTGTCACTCCAATGGATGGTAGCCTTGTCATTATGGAAGGAAATCTGTTGTCGATATTTTTGTCACTCCGATGGATGGTAGCCTTGTCATTATGGAAGGTAGTCTATTGTCGATATTTTTGTTACTCTAATGGATGGTACCCTTGTCATTATGGAAGGTATTCTGTTGTCTAGATTTTTCTTACTCTAATGGATGGTAGCCTTGTCATTATTGAAGGTAGTTTTTTGTCGAGATTTTTGTTACACCAATGGATGGTAGCGTTGTCATTATGGAAGGTACTCTGTTGTCGATATTTTTGTTACTCCAATTGATGGTAGCCTTGTCATTATGGAAGGTAGTCTGTAGTCAAGATTTTTGTTACTCCAATGGATGGTAGCAATGTCATTATGGACGGTAGTCTGTTATCAACATTTTTGTTACTCCAATGGATGGTAGGCTTGTCATTATGGAAGGAGTCTTTTGTCGAGATTTTTGTTACTCCAATGGATGGTAGCCTTGTCATTATGGAAGGTAGTCTGTTGTCGATATTTTTGTTACTGTAATGGATGGTAGCCTTGTCATTATGGAAGGTAGTCTGTTGTTAAGATTTTTATTACTCCAATGGATTGTATCATTGTTATTATGGAAGGTAGTCTGTTGTCGAAATCTTTCTTACTCCAATGGATGGTAGCCTTGTCATTATGGAACATAGTTTGTTGTCGATATTGTTGTTATTCTAATGGATGGTAGCCTTATCATTATGGAAGGTAGTTTGTTGTCGAGATTTTTGTTACTCCAATGGATAGTAGCCTTGTCAATATGGAAGGTAGTCTGTTGTCGAGATTTCGTTACTCCAATGGATGGTAGCCTTGTCATTATGGAAGGTAGTCTGTTGTCGAGATTTTTGTCACTCCAATGGCTGGTAGCCTTGTCATTATGGAAGGTAATCTGTTGTCGAGATTTTTGTTACTCCAATGTATGGTAGCCTTGTCATTATAGAAGGTAGTCTCTTGTTGATATTTTCTTTACTCCAATAGATGGTAGCCTTGTCATTATGGAAGGTAGTCTATTGTCTAGATTTTTGTTACTCTAATGGATGGTAGCCTTGTCAATATGAAAGGTAGTCAGTTGTCGAGATTTTTGTTACTCCAATGGATGGTAGCCTTGTCATTATGGAACGTAGTCTATTGTCGAGATTTTTGTTACTCTAATGGATGGTAGCCTTGTCATTATGGAAGGTAGTCTGTTGTCAAGACTTTTATTACTCCAATGGATGGTATCGTTGTTATTATGGAAGGTAGTCTGTTGTCAAAATCTTTGTTACTCCAATGGATGGTAGCCTTGTCATTATGGAAGGTAGTTTGTTGTCGATATTTTTGTTACTCCAATGGATGGTAGGCTTTTCATTATGGAAGGTAGTCTGTTGTGGATATTTTTGTTACTCCAATGGATGGTAGCCTTGTCATTATGGAACGTAGTTTGTTGTCGATATTTTTGTTATTCCAATGGACGGATGCCTTATCATTATGGAAGGTAGTCTGTTGTCGAAATCTTTCTTACTCCAATGGATGGTAGCCTTGTCATTATGGAACGTAGTTTGTTGTCGATATTGTTGTTATTCTAATGGATGGTAGCCTTATCATTATGGAAGGTAGTTTGTTGTCGATATTTTTGTTACTCCAATGGATAGTAGCCTTGTCATTATGGAAGGTAGTCTGTTGTCGAGATTTTGTTACTCCAATGGATTGTAGCCTTGTCATTATGGAAGGTAGTTATTTGTCTAGATTTTTGTTACTCCAATGGATGGTAGCCTTGTAATTATGGAAGGTAGTCTGTTGTCGATATTTTTGTCACTACAATGGATGGTAGCCTTGTCATTATGGAAGGTAGTTTGTTGTCGAGATTTTTGTTACTCCAATGGATGGTAGCCTTGTTATTATGGAAGGTAGTCTCTTGTTGATATTTTCGTTACTCCAATAGATGGTAGCCTTGTCATTATTGAAGGTAGTCTATTGTCTAGATTTTTGTTACTCTAATGGATGGTAGCCTTGTCATTATGGAAGGTAGTCAATTGTCGATATTTTTGTTACTCCAATGGATGGTAGCCTTGTCATTATGGAAGGTAGTCTGTTGTCGAGATTTTTGTTACTCTAATGGATGGTAGCCTTGTCATTATGGAAGGTAATTTGTTGTCAAGATTTTTGTTACTCCAATGGATGGTAGAATTGTTATTATGGAAGGTAGTCTGTTGTCGAAATCTTTGTTACGCCAATGGATAGTAGCCTAGTCATTATGGAGGGTACTTTGTTGTCGAGATTTTTGTTACTCCAATGGATGGTAGGCTTTTCATTATGGAAGGTAGTCTGTTGTCGATATTTTTGTTACTCCAATGGATGGTAGCCTTGTCATTATGTAAGGTAGTCTGTTGTCGATATTTTTGTTACTCCAATGGGTGGTAGCCTTGTCATTATGCAAGGTAGTCTGTTGTTCATATTTTTGTTACTCCAATGGATGGTAGCCTTTTCATTATGGAAGGTAGTCTGTTATCGATATTTTTGTTACTCCAATGAATGGTAGCCTTGTCAATATGGAAGGTAGTCTGTCATTAAGATTTTCGTTACTCCAATGGATGGTAGCCTTGTCATTATGGAAGGTAGTTTGTTGTCGAGATTTTTGTTACTCTAATGGATGTTAGCCTTGTCATTATGGAAGGTAGTCTTTTGGAGAGATTTTTGTTACTCCAATGGACGGTAGCCTTGTCATTATGTAAGGTAGTATGTTGTCAATATTTTTATTACTCCAATGGATGGTAGCCTTGTCATTATGGAACGTACTTTGTCGTTGATATTTTGGTTATTCCAATGGATGGTAGCCTTATCATTATGGAAGGTAGTTTGTTGTCGAGATTTTTGTTACTCCAATGGATGGTAGCCTTGTCATTATGGAAGGTAGTCTATTGTCTAGATTTTTGTTACTATAATGGATGGTAGCCTTGTCATTATGGAAGGTAGTTATTTGTCTAGATTTTTGTTACTCCAATGGATGGTAGCCTTGTAATTATGGAAGGTAGTCTGTTGTTGATATTTTTGTCACTACAATGGATGGTAGCCTTGTCATTATGGAAGGTAGTTTGTTGTCGAGATTTTTGTTACTCCAATGGATGGTAGCCTTGTCATTATGGAAGGTAGTCTCTTGTTGATATTTTCGTTACTCCAATAGATGGTAGCCTTGTCATTATTGAAGGTAGTCTATTGTCTAGATTTTTGTTACTCTAATGGATGGTAGCCTTGTCATTATGGAAGATAGTCAATTGTAGATATTTTTGTTACTCCAATGGATGGTAGCCTTGTCATTATGGAAGGTAGTTTGTTGTCGAGATTTTTGTTACTCTAATGGATGGTATCCTTGTCATTATGGAAGGTAATTTGTTGTCAAGATTTTTGTTACTCCAATGGATGGTAGAATTGTTATTATGGAAGGTAGTCTGTTGTCGAAATCTTTGTTACTCCAATGGATAATAGCCTAGTCATTATGGAAGGTAGTTTGTTGTCAAGATTTTTGTTACTCCAATGGATGGTAGGCTTTTCATTATGGAAGGTAGTCGGTTGTCGATATTTTTGTTACTCCAATGGATGGTAGCCTTGTCATTATGTAAGGTAGTCTGTTGTCGATATTTTTGTTACTCCAATGGGTGGTAGCCTTGTCATTATGGAAGGTAGTCTGTCATTAAGATTTTTGTTACTCCAATGGATGGTAGCCTTGTCATTATGGAAGGTAGTCTCTTGTTGATATTTTCGTTACTCCAATAGATGGTAGCCTTGTCATTATTGAAGGTAGTCTATTGTCTAGATTTTTGTTACTCTAATGGATGGTAGCCTTGTCATTATGGAAGGTAGTCAATTGTCGATATTTTTGTTACTCCAATGGATGGTAGCCTTGTCATTATGGAAGGTAGTCTGTTGTCGAGATTTTTGTTACTCTAATGGATGGTAGCCTTGTCATTATGGAAGGTAGTCTGTTGTGGATATTTTTGTTACTCCAATGGATGGTAGCCTTGTCATTATGGAACGTAGTTTGTTGTCGATATTTTTGTTATTCCAATGGACGGATGCCTTATCATTATGGAAGGTAGTCTGTTGTCGAAATCTTTCTTACTCCAATGGATGGTAGCCTTGTCATTATGGAACGTAGTTTGTTGTCGATATTGTTGTTATTCTAATGGATGGTAGCCTTATCATTATGGAAGGTAGTTTGTTGTCGATATTTTTGTTACTCCAATGGATAGTAGCCTTGTCATTATGGAAGGTAGTCTGTTGTCGAGATTTTGTTACTCCAATGGATTGTAGCCTTGTCATTATGGAAGGTAGTTATTTGTCTAGATTTTTGTTACTCCAATGGATGGTAGCCTTGTAATTATGGAAGGTAGTCTATTGTGGAGATTTTTGTCACTCCAAAGGATGGTAGCCTTGTCATTATGGAAGGAAGTCTGTTGTCTATATTTTTGTTACTCCAATAGATGGTAGTCTTGTCATTATGGAAAGTAGTCTATTATCGAGATTTTTGTCACTCCAATGGATGGAAGCCTTGTCATTATGGAAGGTAGTCTGTTGGCGAGATTTTTGTTATTCCAATGGATGGTAGCCTTGTCATTATGGAAGGTAGTCTCTTATTGATATTTTCGTTACTCCAATGGGTGGTAGCCTTGTCATTATGGAAGGTAGTCTGTTTGAGAGATTTTTGTTACTCCAATGGATGGT
Source organism: Vicia faba (assembly GCA_948472305.1). Classification (NCBI taxonomy): domain Eukaryota; kingdom Viridiplantae; phylum Streptophyta; class Magnoliopsida; order Fabales; family Fabaceae; genus Vicia; species Vicia faba. The sequence continues at coordinate 563,892,228 of OX451739.1, forward strand.
AGCCTTGTCATTATGGAAGGTAGTCTCTTGTTGATATTTTCATTACTCCAATGCATGGTAGACTTGTCATTATGGAAGGTAGTATGTTGTCGATATTTTTGTTACTCCAATGGATGGTAGCCTTGTCATTATGGAAGGTAGTATGTTGTCGATATTTTTGTTACTCCAATGGATGATAGCCTTGTCATTATGGAAGGTAGTCTGTTGTCTAGATTTTTGTTACTTTAATGGATGATAGCCTTGTCATTATGGAAGGTAGTCTGTTGTCGAGATTTTTGTTAATCCAATAGATTGTAGCCTTGTCATTATGGAAGGTAGTCTGTTGTCGAGATTTTTGTTACTCTAATGAATGGTATCCTTGTCATTATGGAAGGTAGTATGTTGTCTATATTTTTGTTACTCCAATAGATGGTAGTCTTGTCATTATGGAAGGTAGTCTATTATCGAGATTTTTATCACTCCAATGGATGGAAGCCTTGTCATTATGGAAGGTAGTCTGTTGGCGAGATTTTTGTTACTCCAATGGATGGTAGCCTTGTTGATATTTTCATTACTCCAATGCATGGTAGCCTTTTCATTATGGAAGGTAGTCTCTTGTTGATATTTTCATTACTACAATGGATGCTAGCCTTGTCATAATGGAAGTTAGTCTGTTGTCAAGATTTTTGTTACTCTAATGGATAATAGCCTTGTCATTATGGAAGGTAGTTTGTTGTCGAGATTTTTGTTACTATAATGAATGGTAGGCTTGTAATTATGGAAGGTAGTTTGTTGTCGAGATTTTTGTTACTCCAATGGGTGGTAGCCTTGTTATTATGGAAGGTAGTCTATTGTCGAGATTTTTGTTACTCCAATGGATGGTAGCCTTGTCATTATGGATGGTAGTCTTGTCATTGTGGAAGGTAGTTTGTTGTCGAGATTTTTGTCACTAAAATGTAAGGTAGCCTTGTCATTAAAGAAGGTAGTATATTCTTGAGATATTTGTCACTCCAATGGATGGTAGCCTTGTCATTATTGAAGGTAGTCTGTTGGTGGGATTTTTGTTACTCCAATGGATGGTAGCCTTGTCATTATGGAAGGTAGTCTCTTGTTGATATTTTCGTTACTCCAATGAATTGTAGCCTTGTCATTATGGAAGGTAGTCTATTGTCGAGATTTTTATCACTCCAATGGATGGTAGCCTTGTCATTATGGAAGGTAGAATGTTGTCGAGATTTTTGTTACTCCAATGGATCGTAGCCTTGTCATTATGGAAGGTAGTGTGTTGTCGAGATTTTTGTTACTCTAATGGATGGTAGCCTTGTCATTATGGAAGGAGGTATGTTGTCAAGATTTTTGTTACTCCAAAGGATGGTAGCATTGTTATTATGGAATGTATTCTGTTGTCGAAATCTTTGTTACTCCAATGGATGGTAGCCTAGTCATTATGGAAGGTAGTTTGTTGTCGAGATTTTTGTTACTCTAATGGATGGTTGGCTTTTCATTATGGAAGGTAGTCTGTTGTCGATATTTTTGTTACTCCAATGGATGGTAGCCTTGTCATTATGGAAGGTAGTCCGTTGTCGATTTTTTTGTTATTCCAATGGATGGTAGCCTTGTCATTTTTGAACGTAGTTTGTTGTCGATATTTTTGTTATTAAAATGGATGGTAGCCTTATCATTATGGAAAGTAGTTTGTTATCCAGATTTTTGTTACTCCAATAGATAATAGCCTTATCATTATGGAAGGTAGTCTGTTGTCGAGATTTTGTTACTCTAATGGATGGTAGCTTTATCATTATGGAAGGTAGTCTATTGTCGAGATTTTTGATACTCCAATGGATGGTAGCCTTGTCATTATTGAAGGTAGTCTGTTGGTGGGATTTTTGTTACTCCAATGGATGGTAGCCTTGTCATTATGGAAGGTAGTCTCTTGTTGATATTTTCGTTACTCCAATGAATTGTAGCCTTGTCATTATGGAAGGTAGTCTATTGTCGAGATTTTTGTCACTCCAATGGATGGTAGCCTTGTCATTATGGAAGGTAGAATGTTGTCGAGATTTTTGTTACTCCAATGGATGGTAGCCTTGTAATTATGGAAGGTAGTCTCTTGTTGATATTTTTGTTACTCCAATGGATGGTAGACTTGTCATTATGGAATGTAGTATGTTGTCTAGATTTTTGTTACTCTAATGGATGGTAGCCTTGTCATTATGGAATGTAGTCTATTGTCGAGATTTTTGTTACTCCAATGGATCGTAGCCTTGTCATTATGGAAGGTAGTGTGTTGTCGAGATTTTTGTTACTCAAATGGATGGTAGCCTTGTCATTATGGAAGGAGGTATGTTGTCAAGATTTTTGTTACTCCAAAGGATGGTAGCATTGTTATTATGGAATGTATTCTGTTGTCGAAATCTTTGTTACTCCAATGGATGGTAGCCTAGTCATTATGGAAGGTAGTTTGTTGTCGAGATTTTTGTTACTCTAATGGATGGTTTGCTTTTCATTATGGAAGGTAGTCTGTTTTCGATATTTTTGTTACTCCAATGGATGGTAGCCTTGTCATTATGGAAGGTAGTCTGTTGTCGATTTTTTTGTTATTCCAATGGATGGTAGCCTTGTCATTTTTGAACGTAGTTTGTTGTCGATATTTTTGTTATTAAAATGGATGGTAGCCTTATCATTATGGAAAGTAGTTTGTTATCCAGATTTTTGTTACTCCAATAGATAGTAGCCTTATCATTATGGAAGGTAGTCTGTTGTCGAGATTTTGTTACTCTAATGGATGGTAGCTTTATCATTATGGAAGGTAGTCTATTGTCGAGATTTTTGATACTCCAATGGATGGTAGCCTTGTCATTTTTTAAGGTAGTCTCTTGTTGAGATTTTCATTACTCCAATGCATGGTAGCCTTGTCATTTTGGAACGTAGTTTGTTGGCGATATTTTTGTTATTCCAATGGATGGTAGCCTTATCATTATGGAAGGTAGTTTGTTGTCGAGATTTTTGTTACTCCAATGGATAGTAGCCTTGTCATTATGGAAGGTAGTCTGTTGTCGAGATTTTGTTACCCCAATGGATGGTAGCTTTGTCATTATGGAAGGTAGTCTGTTGTCGAGATTTTTGTTACTCTAATGGATGGTAGCCTTGTCATTATGGAAGGTAGTCTATTGTGGAGATGTTTGATACTCCAAAGGATGGTAGCATTATCATTATGGAAGGTATTCTATTGTCGAAATCTTTGTTACTCCAATGGATGGTAGCCTAGTCATCATGGAAGGTAGTTTGTTGTCGAGATTTTTGTTACTCCAATGGATGGTACGCTTTTCATTATGGAAGGTAGTCTGTTGTCGATATTTATGTTACTCCAATGGATGGTAGACTTGTCATTATGGAAGGTAGTCTTTTGTCGAGATTTTTCTTACTCCAATGGATGGTAGCCTTGTCATTATGGAAGGTAGTCTTTTGTCTAGATTTTTCTTACTCCAATGGATCGTAGCCTTGTCATTATAGAAGGTAGTCTGTTGTCGATATTTTTGTTACTCCAATGGATGGTAGCATTGTCATTATGGAAGGTAGTTTGTTGTCAAGATTTTTGTTTATCCAATGGATGGTGGCCTTGTCATTATGGAAGGTAGTCTTTTGTCGAGATTTTTGTTACTCCAATGGATGGTAGCCTTGTCATTATGGAAGGTAGTCATTTGTCTAGATTTTTGTTACTCTAATGGATGGTAGCCTTGTCATTATGGAAGGTAGTCTATTGTCAAGATTTTTGTTACTCCAATGGATTGTATCATTGTTATTATGGAAGGTAGTCTGTTGTCGAAATCTTTCTTACTCCAATGGATGGTAGCCTTGTCATTATGGAACGTAGTTTGTTGTCGATATTGTTGTTATTCTAATGGATGGTAGCCTTATCATTATGGAAGGTAGTTTGTTGTCGAGATTTTTGTTACTCTAATGGATAGTAGCCTTGTCATTATGGAAGGTAGTATGTTGTCGAGATTTTTGTCACTCCAATGGATGGTAGCCTTGTCATTATGGAAGGAAATCTGTTGTCGATATTTTTGTCACTCCGATGGATGGTAGCCTTGTCATTATGGAAGGTAGTCTATTGTCGATATTTTTGTTACTCTAATGGATGGTACCCTTGTCATTATGGAAGGTATTCTGTTGTCTAGATTTTTCTTACTCTAATGGATGGTAGCCTTGTCATTATTGAAGGTAGTTTTTTGTCGAGATTTTTGTTACACCAATGGATGGTAGCGTTGTCATTATGGAAGGTACTCTGTTGTCGATATTTTTGTTACTCCAATTGATGGTAGCCTTGTCATTATGGAAGGTAGTCTGTAGTCAAGATTTTTGTTACTCCAATGGATGGTAGCAATGTCATTATGGACGGTAGTCTGTTATCAACATTTTTGTTACTCCAATGGATGGTAGGCTTGTCATTATGGAAGGAGTCTTTTGTCGAGATTTTTGTTACTCCAATGGATGGTAGCCTTGTCATTATGGAAGGTAGTCTGTTGTCGATATTTTTGTTACTGTAATGGATGGTAGCCTTGTCATTATGGAAGGTAGTCTGTTGTTAAGATTTTTATTACTCCAATGGATTGTATCATTGTTATTATGGAAGGTAGTCTGTTGTCGAAATCTTTCTTACTCCAATGGATGGTAGCCTTGTCATTATGGAACATAGTTTGTTGTCGATATTGTTGTTATTCTAATGGATGGTAGCCTTATCATTATGGAAGGTAGTTTGTTGTCGAGATTTTTGTTACTCCAATGGATAGTAGCCTTGTCAATATGGAAGGTAGTCTGTTGTCGAGATTTCGTTACTCCAATGGATGGTAGCCTTGTCATTATGGAAGGTAGTCTGTTGTCGAGATTTTTGTCACTCCAATGGCTGGTAGCCTTGTCATTATGGAAGGTAATCTGTTGTCGAGATTTTTGTTACTCCAATGTATGGTAGCCTTGTCATTATAGAAGGTAGTCTCTTGTTGATATTTTCTTTACTCCAATAGATGGTAGCCTTGTCATTATGGAAGGTAGTCTATTGTCTAGATTTTTGTTACTCTAATGGATGGTAGCCTTGTCAATATGAAAGGTAGTCAGTTGTCGAGATTTTTGTTACTCCAATGGATGGTAGCCTTGTCATTATGGAACGTAGTCTATTGTCGAGATTTTTGTTACTCTAATGGATGGTAGCCTTGTCATTATGGAAGGTAGTCTGTTGTCAAGACTTTTATTACTCCAATGGATGGTATCGTTGTTATTATGGAAGGTAGTCTGTTGTCAAAATCTTTGTTACTCCAATGGATGGTAGCCTTGTCATTATGGAAGGTAGTTTGTTGTCGATATTTTTGTTACTCCAATGGATGGTAGGCTTTTCATTATGGAAGGTAGTCTGTTGTGGATATTTTTGTTACTCCAATGGATGGTAGCCTTGTCATTATGGAACGTAGTTTGTTGTCGATATTTTTGTTATTCCAATGGACGGATGCCTTATCATTATGGAAGGTAGTCTGTTGTCGAAATCTTTCTTACTCCAATGGATGGTAGCCTTGTCATTATGGAACGTAGTTTGTTGTCGATATTGTTGTTATTCTAATGGATGGTAGCCTTATCATTATGGAAGGTAGTTTGTTGTCGATATTTTTGTTACTCCAATGGATAGTAGCCTTGTCATTATGGAAGGTAGTCTGTTGTCGAGATTTTGTTACTCCAATGGATTGTAGCCTTGTCATTATGGAAGGTAGTTATTTGTCTAGATTTTTGTTACTCCAATGGATGGTAGCCTTGTAATTATGGAAGGTAGTCTGTTGTCGATATTTTTGTCACTACAATGGATGGTAGCCTTGTCATTATGGAAGGTAGTTTGTTGTCGAGATTTTTGTTACTCCAATGGATGGTAGCCTTGTTATTATGGAAGGTAGTCTCTTGTTGATATTTTCGTTACTCCAATAGATGGTAGCCTTGTCATTATTGAAGGTAGTCTATTGTCTAGATTTTTGTTACTCTAATGGATGGTAGCCTTGTCATTATGGAAGGTAGTCAATTGTCGATATTTTTGTTACTCCAATGGATGGTAGCCTTGTCATTATGGAAGGTAGTCTGTTGTCGAGATTTTTGTTACTCTAATGGATGGTAGCCTTGTCATTATGGAAGGTAATTTGTTGTCAAGATTTTTGTTACTCCAATGGATGGTAGAATTGTTATTATGGAAGGTAGTCTGTTGTCGAAATCTTTGTTACGCCAATGGATAGTAGCCTAGTCATTATGGAGGGTACTTTGTTGTCGAGATTTTTGTTACTCCAATGGATGGTAGGCTTTTCATTATGGAAGGTAGTCTGTTGTCGATATTTTTGTTACTCCAATGGATGGTAGCCTTGTCATTATGTAAGGTAGTCTGTTGTCGATATTTTTGTTACTCCAATGGGTGGTAGCCTTGTCATTATGCAAGGTAGTCTGTTGTTCATATTTTTGTTACTCCAATGGATGGTAGCCTTTTCATTATGGAAGGTAGTCTGTTATCGATATTTTTGTTACTCCAATGAATGGTAGCCTTGTCAATATGGAAGGTAGTCTGTCATTAAGATTTTCGTTACTCCAATGGATGGTAGCCTTGTCATTATGGAAGGTAGTTTGTTGTCGAGATTTTTGTTACTCTAATGGATGTTAGCCTTGTCATTATGGAAGGTAGTCTTTTGGAGAGATTTTTGTTACTCCAATGGACGGTAGCCTTGTCATTATGTAAGGTAGTATGTTGTCAATATTTTTATTACTCCAATGGATGGTAGCCTTGTCATTATGGAACGTACTTTGTCGTTGATATTTTGGTTATTCCAATGGATGGTAGCCTTATCATTATGGAAGGTAGTTTGTTGTCGAGATTTTTGTTACTCCAATGGATGGTAGCCTTGTCATTATGGAAGGTAGTCTATTGTCTAGATTTTTGTTACTATAATGGATGGTAGCCTTGTCATTATGGAAGGTAGTTATTTGTCTAGATTTTTGTTACTCCAATGGATGGTAGCCTTGTAATTATGGAAGGTAGTCTGTTGTTGATATTTTTGTCACTACAATGGATGGTAGCCTTGTCATTATGGAAGGTAGTTTGTTGTCGAGATTTTTGTTACTCCAATGGATGGTAGCCTTGTCATTATGGAAGGTAGTCTCTTGTTGATATTTTCGTTACTCCAATAGATGGTAGCCTTGTCATTATTGAAGGTAGTCTATTGTCTAGATTTTTGTTACTCTAATGGATGGTAGCCTTGTCATTATGGAAGATAGTCAATTGTAGATATTTTTGTTACTCCAATGGATGGTAGCCTTGTCATTATGGAAGGTAGTTTGTTGTCGAGATTTTTGTTACTCTAATGGATGGTATCCTTGTCATTATGGAAGGTAATTTGTTGTCAAGATTTTTGTTACTCCAATGGATGGTAGAATTGTTATTATGGAAGGTAGTCTGTTGTCGAAATCTTTGTTACTCCAATGGATAATAGCCTAGTCATTATGGAAGGTAGTTTGTTGTCAAGATTTTTGTTACTCCAATGGATGGTAGGCTTTTCATTATGGAAGGTAGTCGGTTGTCGATATTTTTGTTACTCCAATGGATGGTAGCCTTGTCATTATGTAAGGTAGTCTGTTGTCGATATTTTTGTTACTCCAATGGGTGGTAGCCTTGTCATTATGGAAGGTAGTCTGTCATTAAGATTTTTGTTACTCCAATGGATGGTAGCCTTGTCATTATGGAAGGTAGTCTCTTGTTGATATTTTCGTTACTCCAATAGATGGTAGCCTTGTCATTATTGAAGGTAGTCTATTGTCTAGATTTTTGTTACTCTAATGGATGGTAGCCTTGTCATTATGGAAGGTAGTCAATTGTCGATATTTTTGTTACTCCAATGGATGGTAGCCTTGTCATTATGGAAGGTAGTCTGTTGTCGAGATTTTTGTTACTCTAATGGATGGTAGCCTTGTCATTATGGAAGGTAATTTGTTGTCAAGATTTTTGTTACTCCAATGGATGGTAGAATTGTTATTATGGAAGGTAGTCTGTTGTCGAAATCTTTGTTACGCCAATGGATAGTAGCCTAGTCATTATGGAGGGTACTTTGTTGTCGAGATTTTTGTTACTCCAATGGATGGTAGGCTTTTCATTATGGAAGGTAGTCTGTTGTCGATATTTTTGTTACTCCAATGGATGGTAGCCTTGTCATTATGTAAGGTAGTCTGTTGTCGATATTTTTGTTACTCCAATGGGTGGTAGCCTTGTCATTATGCAAGGTAGTCTGTTGTTCATATTTTTGTTACTCCAATGGATGGTAGCCTTTTCATTATGGAAGGTAGTCTGTTATCGATATTTTTGTTACTCCAATGAATGGTAGCCTTGTCAATATGGAAGGTAGTCTGTCATTAAGATTTTCGTTACTCCAATGGATGGTAGCCTTGTCATTATGGAAGGTAGTTTGTTGTCGAGATTTTTGTTACTCTAATGGATGTTAGCCTTGTCATTATGGAAGGTAGTCTTTTGGAGAGATTTTTGTTACTCCAATGGACGGTAGCCTTGTCATTATGTAAGGTAGTATGTTGTCAATATTTTTATTACTCCAATGGATGGTAGCCTTGTCATTATGGAACGTACTTTGTCGTTGATATTTTGGTTATTCCAATGGATGGTAGCCTTATCATTATGGAAGGTAGTTTGTTGTCGAGATTTTTGTTACTCCAATGGATGGTAGCCTTGTCATTATGGAAGGTAGTCTATTGTCTAGATTTTTGTTACTATAATGGATGGTAGCCTTGTCATTATGGAAGGTAGTTATTTGTCTAGATTTTTGTTACTCCAATGGATGGTAGCCTTGTAATTATGGAAGGTAGTCTGTTGTTGATATTTTTGTCACTACAATGGATGGTAGCCTTGTCATTATGGAAGGTAGTTTGTTGTCGAGATTTTTGTTACTCCAATGGATGGTAGCCTTGTCATTATGGAAGGTAGTCTCTTGTTGATATTTTCGTTACTCCAATAGATGGTAGCCTTGTCATTATTGAAGGTAGTCTATTGTCTAGATTTTTGTTACTCTAATGGATGGTAGCCTTGTCATTATGGAAGATAGTCAATTGTAGATATTTTTGTTACTCCAATGGATGGTAGCCTTGTCATTATGGAAGGTAGTTTGTTGTCGAGATTTTTGTTACTCTAATGGATGGTATCCTTGTCATTATGGAAGGTAATTTGTTGTCAAGATTTTTGTTACTCCAATGGATGGTAGAATTGTTATTATGGAAGGTAGTCTGTTGTCGAAATCTTTGTTACTCCAATGGATAATAGCCTAGTCATTATGGAAGGTAGTTTGTTGTCAAGATTTTTGTTACTCCAATGGATGGTAGGCTTTTCATTATGGAAGGTAGTCGGTTGTCGATATTTTTGTTACTCCAATGGATGGTAGCCTTGTCATTATGTAAGGTAGTCTGTTGTCGATATTTTTGTTACTCCAATGGGTGGTAGCCTTGTCATTATGGAAGGTAGTCTGTCATTAAGATTTTTGTTACTCCAATGGATGGTAGCCTTGTCATTATGGAAGGTAGTCTCTTGTTGATATTTTCGTTACTCCAATAGATGGTAGCCTTGTCATTATTGAAGGTAGTCTATTGTCTATATTTTTGTTATTCTAATGGATGGTAGCCTTGTCATTATGGAAGGTAGTCAATTGTAGATATTTTTGTTACTCTAATGGATGGAAGCCTTGTCATTATGGAAGGTAGTCTGTTGTCGAGATTTTTGTTACTCTAATGGATGGTATCCTTGTCATTATGGAAGGTAATTTGTTGTCAAGATTTTTGTTACTCCAATGGATGGTAGATTTGTTATTATGGAAGGTAGTCTGTTGTCGAAATCTTTGTTACTCCAATGGATAATAGCCTAGTCATTATGGAAGGTAGTTTGTTGTCGAGATTTTTGTTACTCCAATGGATGGTAGGCTTTTCATTATGGAAGGTAGTCTGTTGTCGATATTTTTGTTACTCCAATGGATGGTAGCCTTGTCATTATGTAAGGTAGTTTGTTGTCGATATTTTTGTTACTCCAATGGGTGGTAGCCTTGTCATTATGGAAGGTAGTCTGTCATTAAGATTTTCTTTACTCCAATGAATGGTAGCCTTGTCATTATGGAAGGTAGTTTGTTGTCGAGATTTTTGTTACTCTAATGGATGTTAGCCTTGTCATTATGGAAGGTAGTGTGTTGGCGAGATTTTTGTTACTCCAATGGATGGTAGCCTTGTCATTATGTAAGGTAGTCTGTTGTGGATATTTTTATTACTCCAATGGATGGTAGCCTTGTCATTATGGAACGTACTTTGTCGTTGATATTTTGGTTATTCCAATGGATGGTAGCCTTATCATTATGGAAGGTAGTTTGTTGTCGAGATTTTTGTTAATCCAATCGATGGTAGCCTTGTCATTATGGAAGGTAGTCTATTGTCTAGATTTTTGTTACTATAATGGATGGTAGCCTTGTCATTATGGAAGGTAGTTATTTGTCTAGATTTTTGTTACTCCAATGGATGGTAGCCTTGTAATTATGGAAGGTAGTCTGTTGTTGATATTTTTGTCACTACAATGGATGGTAGCCTTGTCATTATGGAAGGTAGTTTGTTGTCGAGATTTTTGTTACTCCAATGGATGGTAGCCTTGTCATTATGGAAGGTAGTCTCTTGTTGATATTTTCGTTACTCCAATAGATAGTAGCCTTGTCATTATTGAAGGTAGTCTATTGTCTAGATTTTTGTTACTCTAATGGATGGTAGCCTTGTCATTATGGAAGATAGTCAATTGTAGATATTTTTGTTACTCCAATGGATGGTAGCCTTGTCATTATGGAAGGTAGTTTGTTGTCGAGATTTTTGTTACTCTAATGGATGGTATCCTTGTCATTATGGAAGGTAATTTGTTGTCAAGATTTTTGTTACTCCAATGGATGGTAGAATTGTTATTATGGAAGGTAGTCTGTTGTCGAAATCTTTGTTACTCCAATGGATAATAGCCTAGTCATTATGGAAGGTAGTTTGTTGTCAAGATTTTTGTTACTCCAATGGATGGTAGGCTTTTCATTATGGAAGGTAGTCGGTTGTCGATATTTTTGTTACTCCAATGGATGGTAGCCTTGTCATTATGTAAGGTAGTCTGTTGTCGATATTTTTGTTACTCCAATGGGTGGTAGCCTTGTCATTATGGAAGGTAGTCTGTCATTAAGATTTTTGTTACTCCAATGGATGGTAGCCTTGTCATTATGGAAGGTAGTCTCTTGTTGATATTTTCGTTACTCCAATAGATGGTAGCCTTGTCATTATTGAAGGTAGTCTATTGTCTAGATTTTTGTTACTCTAATGGATGGTAGCCTTGTCATTATGGAAGGTAGTCAATTATAGATATTTTTGTTACTCTAATGGATGGAAGCCTTGTCATTATGGAAGGTAGTCTGTTGTCGAGATTTTTGTTACTCTAATGGATGGTATCCTTGTCATTATGGAAGGTAATTTGTTGTCAAGATTTTTGTTACTCCAATGGATGGTAGATTTGTTATTATGGAAGGTAGTCTGTTGTCGAAATCTTTGTTACTCCAATGGATAATAGCCTAGTCATTATGGAAGGTAGTTTGTTGTCGAGATTTTTGTTACTCCAATGGATGGTAGGCTTTTCATTATGGAAGGTAGTCTGTTGTCGATATTTTTGTTACTCCAATGGATGGTAGCCTTGTCATTATGTAAGGTAGTCTGTTGTCGATATTTTTGTTACTCCAATGGGTGGTAGCCTTGTCATTATGGAAGGTAGTCTGTCATTAAGATTTTCTTTACTCCAATGAATGGTAGCCTTGTCATTATGGAAGGTAGTTTGTTGTCGAGATTTTTGTTACTCTAATGGATGTTAGCCTTGTCATTATGGAAGGTAGTGTGTTGGCGAGATTTTTGTTACTCCAATGGATGGTAGCCTTGTCATTATGTAAGGTAGTCTGTTGTGGATATTTTTATTACTCCAATGGATGGTAGCCTTGTCATTATGGAACGTACTTTGTCGTTGATATTTTGGTTATTCCAATGGATGGTAGCCTTATCATTATGGAAGGTAGTTTGTTGTCGAGATTTTTGTTAATCCAATCGATGGTAGCCTTGTCATTATGGAAGGTAGTCTCTTCTTGATATTTTTGTTACTCCAATGGATGGTAGTCTTGTCATTAGCGAAGGTAGTCCGTTGTCTAGATTTTTGTTACTCTAATGGATGGTAGCCTTGTCATTATGGAAGATAGTTTGTTGTTGATATTTTTGTCACTACAATGGATGGTAGCCTTGTCATTATGGAAGGTAGTTTGTTGTCGAGATTTTTGTTACTCCAATGGATGGTAGCCTTGTCATTATGGAAGGTAGTCTCTTGTTGATATTTTCGTTACTCCAATAGATGGTAGCCTTGTCATTATTGAAGGTAGTCTATTGTCTAGATTTTTGTTACTCTAATGGATGGTAGCCTTGTCATTATGGAAGGTAGTCAATTGTAGATATTTTTGTTACTCTAATGGATGGTAGCCTTGTCATTATGGAAGGTAGTTTGTTGTCGAGATTTTTGTTACTCTAATGGATGGTATCCTTGTCATTATGGAAGGTGATTTGTTGTCAAGATTTTTGTTACTCCAATGGATGGTAGAATTGTTATTATGGAAGGTAGTCTGTTGTCGAAATCTTTGTTACTCCACTGGATAATAGCCTAGTCATTATGGAAGGTAGTTTGTTGTCAAGATTTTTGTTACTCCAATGGATGGTAGGCTTTTCATTATGGAAGGTAGTCTATTGTCGATAGTTTTGTTACTCCAATGGATGGTAGCCTTGTCATTATGTAAGGTAGTCTGTTGTCGATATTTTTGTTACTCCAATGGGTGGTAGCCTTGTCATTATGGAAGGTAGTCTGTCATTAAGATTTTCTTTACTCCAATGAATGGTAGCCTTGTCATTATGGAAGGTAGTCTCTTGTTGATATTTTCGTTACTCCAATAGATGGTAGCCTTGTCATTATTGAAGGTAGTCTATTGTCTAGATTTTTGTTACTCTAATGGATGGTAGCCTTGTCATTATGGAAGGTAGTCAATTGTAGATATTTTTGTTACTCCAATGGATGGTAGCCTTGTCATTATGGAAGGTAGTCTGTTGTCGAGATTTTTGTTACTCTAATGGATGGTATCCTTGTCATTATGGAAGGTAATTTGTTGTCAAGATTTTTGTTACTCCAATGGATGGTAGAATTGTTATTATGGAAGGTAGTCTGTTGTCGAAATCTTTGTTACTCCACTGGATAATAGCCTAGTCATTATGGAAGGTAGTTTGTTGTCAAGATTTTTGTTACTCCAATGGATGGTAGGCTTTTCATTATGGAAGGTAGTCTATTGTCGATAGTTTTGTTACTCCAATGGATGGTAGCCTTGTCATTATGTAAGGTAGTCTGTTGTCGATATTTTTGTTACTCCAATGGGTGGTAGCCTTGTCATTATGGAAGGTAGTCTGTCATTAAGATTTTCTTTACTCCAATGAATGGTAGCCTTGTCATTATGGAAGGTAGTTTGTTGTCGAGATTTTTGTTACTCTAATGGATGTTAGCCTTGTCATTATGGAAGGTAGTGTGTTGGCGAGATTTTTGTTACTCCAATGGATGGTAGCCTTGTCATTATGTAAGGTAGTCTGTTGTCGATATTTTTATTACTCCAATGGATGGTAGCCTTGTCATTATGGAACGTACTTTGTCGTTGATATTTTGGTTATTCCAATGGATGGTAGCCTTATCATTATGGAAGGTAGTTTGTTGTCGAGATTTTTGTTAATCCAGTCGATGGTAGCCTTGTCATTATGGAAGGTAGTCTCTTGTTGATATTTTTGTTACTCCAATGGATGGTTGTCTTGTCATTAGCGAAGGTAGTCCGTTGTCTAGATTTTTGTTACTCTAATGGATGGTAGCCTTGTCATTATGGAAGATAGTTTGTTGGCGAGATTTTTGTTACTCCAATGGATTGTAGCCTTGTCATTATTGAAGGTATTCTCTTGTTGATATTTTCATTACTCCAGTGCATTTTAGCCTTGTCATTGTGGAAGGTAGTCTATTGTTGATATTTTCATTACTCCATTGGATGCTAGCCTTGTCATTATGGAAGGTAGTCCGATGTCGAGATTTTTATTACTCTAATGGATTGCAGCCTTGTCATTATGGAAGGTAGTCTGTTGTCGAGATTTTTGTTACTCCAATGGATGGTAACTTTGTCATTATGGAAGGTAGTCTATTGTCGAGATTTTTGTTACTCCAATGGATGGTAGCCTTGTCATTATTTAAGGTAGTCTGTTGGCGAGATTTTTGTTACTCCAATGGATGGTAGCCTTGTCATTTTGGAAGGTAGTCTCTTGTTGAGATTTTCATTACTCCAATGCATGGTAGCCTTGTCATTATGGAAGGTAGTCTGTTGTCGATATTTTTGTTACTCCAATGGATGGTAGCCTTGTCATTATGGAAGGTAGTCTGTTGTCTAGAATTTTGTTACTCTAATGGATGGTAGCCCTGTAATTATGGAAGGTAGTCTGTTGTCGAAATCTTTGTTACTCCAATGGATAGTAGCCCTGTCATTATGGAAGGTAGTTTGTTGTCGAGATTTTTGTTACTCCAATGGATGGTAGGATTTTCATTATGGAAGGTAGTCTGTTGTCGATATTTTTGTTACTCCAATGGATGGTAGCCTTGTCATTATGTAAGGTAGTCTGTTGTCGATATTTTTGTTACTCCAATGGGGGGTAGCCTTGTCATTATGCAAGGTAGTATGTTGTTCATATTTTTGTTACTCCAATGGATGGTAGCCTTTTCATTATGGAAGGTAGTCTATTGTCGATATTTTTGTTACTCCAATGAATGGTAGCCTTGTCATTATGGAAGGTAGTCTGTCATTAAGATTTTCGTTACTCCAATGAATGGTAGCCTTGTCATTATGGAAGGTAGTTTGTTGTCGAGATTTTTGTTACTCTAATGGATGTTAGCCTTGTCATTATGGAAGGTAGTGTGTTGGCGAGATTTTTGTTACTCCAATGGATGGTAGCCTTGTCATTATGTAAGGTAGTTTGTTGTCGATATTTTTATTACTCCAATGGATGGTAGCCTTGTCATTATGGAACGTACTTTGTCGTTGATATTTTGGTTATTCCAATGGATGGTAGCCTTATCATTATGGAAGGTAGTTTGTTGTCGAGATTTTTGTTAATCCAATCGATGGTAGCCTTGTCATTATGGAAGGTAGTCTCTTGTTGATATTTTTGTTACTCCAATGGATGGTAGTCTTGTCATTAGCGAAGGTAGTCCGTTGTCTAGATTTTTATTACTCTAATGGATGGTAGCCTTGTTATTATGGAAGATAGTTTGTTGGCGAGATTTTTGTTACTCCAATGGATGGTAGCCTTGTCATTATTGAAGGTAGTCTCTTGTTGATATTTTCATTACTCCAGTGCATTGTAGCCTTGTCATTGTGGAAGGTAGTCTATTGTTGATATTTTCATTACTCCATTGGATGCTAGCCTTGTCATTATGGAAGGTAGTCCGTTGTCGAGATTTTTATTACTCTAATGGATCGTAGCCTTGTCATTATGGAAGGTAGTCTGTTGTCGATATTTTTGTTACTCCAATGGATGGTAACTTTGTCATTATGGAAGGTAGTCTATTGTCGAGATTTTTGTTACTCCAATGGATGGTAGCCTTGTCATTATTTAAGGTAGTCTGTTGGCGAGATTTTTGTTACTCCAATGGATGGTAGCCTTGTCATTATGGAAGGTAGTCTCTTGTTGAGATTTTCATTACTCCAATGCATGGTAGCCTTGTCATTATGGAAGGTAGTTTGTTGTCGATATTTTTGTTACTCCAATGGATGGTAGCCTTGTCATTATGGAAGGTAGTCTGTTGTCTAGAATTTTGTTACTCTAATGGATGGTAGCCCTGTAATTATGGAATGAAGTCTGTTGTAGAAATCTTTGTTACTCCAATGGATAGTAGCCCTGTCATTATGGAAGGTAGTTTGTTGTCGAGATTTTTGTTACTCCAATGGATGGTAGGATTTTCATTATGGAAGGTAGTCTGTTTTCGATATTTTTGTTACTCCAATGGATGGTAGCCTTGTCATTATGTAAGGTAGTCTGTTGTCGATATTTTTGTTACTCCAATGGGTGGTAGCCTTGTCATTATGCAAGGTAGTATGTTGTTCATATTTTTGTTACTCCAATGGATGGTAGCCTTTTCATTATGGAAGGTAGTCTGTTGTCGATATTTTTGTTACTCCAATGAATGGTAGCCTTGTCAATATGGAAGGTAGTCTGTCATTAAGATTTTCGTTACTCCAATGGATGGTAGTCTTTTCATTATGGAAGGTAGTTTGTTGTCGAGATTTTTGTTACTCTAATGGATGTTAGCCTTGTCATAATGGAAGGTAGTCTGTTGGCGAGATTTTTGTTACTCCAATGGATGATAGCCTTGTCATTATGAATGGTAGTTTGTTGTCGATATTTTTATTACTCCAATGGATGGTAGCCTTGTCATTATGGAACGTACTTTGTCGTTGATATTATGGTTATTCCAATGGATGGTAGCCTTATCATTATGGAAGGTAGTTTGTTGTCGAGATTTTTGTTACTCCAATGGATGGTAGGATTTTCATTATGGAAGGTAGCATGTTGTCGATATTTTTGTTACTCCAATGGATGGTAGCCTTGTCATTATGTAAGGTAGTCTGTTGTCGATATTTTTGTTACTCCAATGGACGGTAGCCTTGTCATTATGTAAGGTAGTCTGTTGTCAATATTTTTATTACTCCAATCGATATTATCCTTGTCATTATGGAACGTACTTTGTCCTTGATATTTTGGTTATTCCAATGGATGGTAGCCTTATCATTATGGAAGGTAGTTTGTTGTCGAGATTTTTGTTACTCCAATGGATGGTAGCCTTGTCATTATGGAAGGTAGTCTATTGTCTAGATTTTTGTTACTATAATGGATGGTAGACTTGTCATTATGGAAGGTAGTTATTTGTCTAGATTTTTGTTACTCCAATGGATGGTAGCCTTGTAATTATGGAAGGTAGTCTGTTGTCGATATTTTTGTCACTACAATGGATGGTAGCCTTGTCATTATGGAAGGTAGTTTGTTGTCGACATTTTTGTTACTCCAATGGATGGTAGCCTTGTCATTATGGAAGGTAGTCTCTTGTTGATATTTTTGTTACTCCAATAGATGGTAGACTTGTCATTATTGAAGGTAGTCTATTGTCTAGATTTTTGTTACTCTAATGGATGGTAGCCTTGTCATTATGGAAGGTAGTCAATTGTAGATATTTTTGTTACTCCAATGGATGGTAGCCTTGTCATTATGGAAGGTAGTCTGTTGTCGAGATTTTTGTTACTCTAATGGATGGTATCCTTGTCATTATGGAAGGTAATTTGTTGTCAAGATTTTTGTTACTCCAATGGATGGTAGAATTGTTATTATGGAAGGTAGTCTGTTGTCGAAATCTTTGTTACTCTAATGGATAATAGCCTAGTCATTATGGAAGGTAGTTTGTTGTCGAGATTTTTGTTACTCCAATGGATGGTAGGCTTTTCATTATGGAAGGTAGTCTGTTGTGGATATTTTTGTTACTCCAATGGATGGTAGCCTTGTCATTATGTAAGGTAGTCTGTTGTCGATATTTTTGTTACTCCAATGGGTGGTAGCCTTGTCATTATGGAAGGTAGTCTGTCATTAAGATTTTCTTTACTCCAATGAATGGTAGCCTTGTCATTATGGAAGGTAGTTTGTTGTCGAGATTTTTTGTTACTCTAATGGATGTTAGCCTTGTCATTATGGAAGGTAGTGTGTTGGCGAGATTTTTGTTACTCCAATAGATGGTAGCCTTGTCATTATGTAAGGTAGTCTGTTGTCGATATTTTTATTACTCCAATGGATGGTAGCCTTGTCATTATGGAACGTACTTTGTCGTTGATATTTTGGTTATTCCAATGGATGGTAGCCTTATCATTATGGAAGGTAGTTTGTTGGCGAGATTTTTGTTACTCCAATTGATGGTAGCCTTGTCATTATTGAAGGTAGTCTCTTGTTGATATTTTCATTACTCCAGTGCATTGTAGCCTTGTCATTGTGAAAGGTAGTCTATTGTTGATATTTTCATTACTCCATTGGATGCTAGCCTTGTCATTATGGAAGGTAGTCCGTTGTCGAGATTTTTATTACTCTAATGGATCGTAGCCTTGTCATTATGGAAGGTAGTCTGTTGTCGAGATTTTTGTTACTCCAATGGATGGTAACTTTGTCATTATGGAAGGTAGTCTATTGTCGAGATTTTTGTTACTCCAATGGATGGTAGCCTTGTCATTATTTAAGGTAGTCTGTTGGCGAGATTTTTGTTACTCCAATGGATGGTAGCCTTGTCATTATGGAAGGTAGTCTCTTGTTGAGATTTTCATTACTCCAATGCATGGTAGCCTTGTCATTATGGAAGGTAGTCTGTTGTCGATATTTTTGTTACTCCAATGGATGGTAGCCTTGTCATTATGGAAGGTAGTCAGTTGTCTAGAATTTTGTTACTCTAATGGATGGTAGCCCTGTAATTATGGAAGGTAGTCTGTTGTCGAAAACTTTGTTACTCCAATGGATAGTAGCCCTGTCATTATGGAAGGTAGTTTGTTGTCGAGATTTTTGTTACTCCAATGGATGGTAGGATTTTCATTATGGAAGGTAGTCTGTTGTCGATATTTTTGTTACTCCAATGGATGGTAGCCTTGTCATTATGTAAGGTAGTCTGTTGTCGATATTTTTGTTACTCCAATGGGTGGTAGCCTTGTCATTATGCAAGGTAGTCTATTGTTCATATTTTTGTTACTCCAATGGATGGTAGCCTTTTCATTATGGAAGGTAGTCTGTTGTCGATATTTTTGTTACTCCAATGAATGGTAGCCTTGTCAATATGAAAGGTAGTCTGTCATTAAGATTTTCGTTACTCCAATGGATGGTAGCCTTGTCATAATGGAAGGTAGTTTGTTGTCGAGATTTTTGTTACTCTAATGGATGTTAGCCTTGTCATTATGGAAGGTAGTCTGTTGGCGAGATTTTTGTTACTCCAATGGATGGTAGCCTTGTCATTATGAATGGTAGTCTGTTGTCGATATTTTTATTACTCCAATGGATGGTAGCCTTGTCATTATGGAACGTACTTTGTCGTTTTTATTTTGGTTATTCCAATGGATGGTAGCCTTATCATTATGGAAGGTAGTTTGTTGTCGAGATTTTTGTTACTCCAATGGATGGTAGCCTTGTCATTATGGAAGGTAGTCTCTTGTTGATATTTTCGTTACTCCAATGGATGGTAGTCTTGATTTAGCGAAGGTAGTATGTTGTCTAGATTTTTATTACTCTAATGGTTCGAGCCTTATCATTATGGAAGGTAGTTTGTTGTCGAGATTTTTGTTACTCCAATGGATAGTAGCCTTGTCATTATGGAAGGTAGTCTGTTGTCGAGATTTTGTTACTCCAATGGATGGTAGCCTTGTCATTATGGAAGGTTGTCTATTGTCTAGATTTTTGTTACTCTAATGGATGGTAGCCTTGTCATTATGGAAGGTAGTTATTTGTCTAGATTTTTGTTACTCCAATTGATGGTAAGCTTGTAATTATGGAAGGTAGTCTGTTTTCGATATTTTTGTCACTACAATGGATGGTAGCCTTGTCATTATGGAAGATAGTTTGTTGTCGAGATTTTTGTTACTCCAATGGATGGTAGCCTTGTCATTATGGAAGGTAGTCTGTTGTCGATATTTTTGTTACTCCAATGGGTGGTAGCCTTGTCATTATGCAAGGTAGTCTGTTGTTCATATTTTTGTTACTCCAATGGATGGTAGCCTTGTCATTATGCAAGGTAGTCTGTTCATATTTTTGTTACTCCAATGAATGGTAGCCTTGTTAATATGGAAGGTAGTCTGTCATTAAGATTTTCGTTACTCCAATGAATGGTAGCCTTGTCATTATGGAAGGTAGTTTGTTGTCGAGATTTTGTTACTCCAATGGATGGTAGCCTTGTCATTATGGAAGGTAGTCTATTGTCGAGAATTTTGTCACTCCAATGGATGGTAGCCTTGTCATTATGGAAGGAAGTCTGTCGTCGATATTTTTGTTACTCCAATGGATGGTAGCCTTGTCATTATGGAACGTAGTCTATTGTCGAGATTTTTGTCACTCCAATGGATGGTAGCCTTGTCATTATGGAAGGTAGTCTGTTGGCGAGATTTTTGTTACTCCAATTAATGGTAGCCTTGTTGATATTTTCATTACTCCAATGGATGGTAGCCTTGTCATTATGGAAGGTAGTCTATTGTAGAGAATTTTGTCACTCCAATGGATGGTAGCCTTGTCATTATGGAAGGAAGTCTGTTGTCGCTATTTTTGTTACTCCAATGGATGGTAGCCTTGTCATTATGGAAGGTAGTCTATTGTTGAGATTTTTGTCACTCCAATGGATGGTAGCCTTGTCATTATGGAAGGTAGTCTGTTGGAGAGATTTTTGTTACTCCAATGGATGGTAGCCTTGTTGATATTATCATTACTCCAATGCATGGTAGCCTTGTCATAATGGAAGGTAGTCTCTTGTTGATATTTTAATTACTCCAATGGATGCTAGCCTTGTCATAATGGAAGGTAGTCTCTTGTTGATATTTTAATTACTCCAATGGATGCTAGCCTTGTCATAATGGAAGGTAGTCTCTTGTTGATATTTTAATTACTCCAATGGATGCTAGCCTTGTCATAATGGAAGTTAGTCTGTTGTCGAGATTTTTATTACTCTAATGGATCGTAGCCTTGTCATTATGGAACGTAGTATGTTGTCGAGATTTTTGTTACTATAATGAATGGTAGCCTTGTCATTATGGAAGGTAGTTTGTTGTTGACATTTTTGTTACTCCAATGGGTGGTATCCTTGTAATTATGGAAGGTAGTCTATTGTCGAGATTTTTGTCACTCCAATGGATGGTAGCCTTGTCATTATGGAAGGTAGTCTATTGTCGAGATTTTTGTCACTCCAATGGATGGTAGCCTTGTCATTATGGAAGGTAGTCTGTTGGCGAGATTTTTGTTACTCCAATTAATGGTAGCCTTGTTGATATTTTCATTACTCCAATGGATGGTAGCCTTGTCATTATGGAAGGTAGTCTATTGTCGAGAATTTTGTCACTCCAATGGATGGTAGCCTTGTCATTATGGAAGGAAGTCTGTTGTCGATATTTTTGTTACTCCAATGGATGGTAGCCTTGTCATTATGGAAGGTAGTCTATTGTCGAGATTTTTGTCACTCCAATGGATGGTAGCCTTGTCATTATGGAAGGTAGTCTGTTGGCGAGATTTTTGTTACTCCAATGGATGGTAGCCTTGTTGATATTATCATTACTCCAATGCATGGTACCCTTGTCATAATGGAAGGTAGTCTCTTGTTGATATTTTCATTACTCCAATGGATGCTAGCCTTGTCATAATGGAAGTTAGTCTGTTGTCGAGATTTTTGTTACTCTAATGGATCGTAGCCTTGTCATTATGGAAGGTAGTATGTTGTCGAGATTTTTGTTACTATAATGAATGGTAGCCTTGTCATTATGGAAGGTAGTTTGTTGTTGACATTTTTGTTACTCCAATGGGTGGTATCCTTGTTATTATGGAAGGTAGTCTATTGTCGAGATTTTTGTTACTCCAATGGATGGTAGCCTTGACATTATGGAAAGTAGACTATTGTCGAGATTTTTGTTACTACAATGTATGGTAGTCTTGTCATTCTGGAAGGTAGTTTGTTGTCGAAATTTTTGTTACTAAAATGTAAGGTAGCCTTGTCATTATAGAAGGTAGTTTATTGTCGATATCTTCGTTACTCTAATGGATTGTAGCCTTGTCATTATGGAAGGTAGTCTGTTGTCGAGATTTTTGTCACTCCAATTGATGGTAGTCTTGTCATTAAGGAAGGTAGAATGTTGGCGAGATTTTTGTTACTCCAATGGATGGTAGGCTTGTAATTATGGAAGGTTGTCTCTTGTTGATATTTTTATTACTCCAATGGATGGTATACTTGTCATTATGGAATGTAGTATGTTGTCTAGATTTTTGTTACTCTAATGGATGGTAGCCTTGTCATTATGGAAGGTAATCTATTGTCGAGATTTTTGTTACTCCAATGGATGGTATCCTTGTCATTATGGAAGTTAGTCTGTTGTCGAGATTTTTGTTACTCTAATGGATGGTAGCCTTGTCATTATGGAAGGTAGTTTATTGTCGAGATTTTTGTTACTCCAATGGATGGTAACCTTGTCATTATGGAAGGTAGACTATTGTCGAGATTTTTGTTACTACAATGTATGCTAGTCTTTTTATTGTGGAATGAAGTTTGTTGTCGATATTTTTGTTACTAAAATGTAAGGTAGCCTTATCATTATAGAAGGTAGTCTGTTGTCGATATCTTTGTTAATCTAAAGGATGGTAGCCTGGTCATTATGGAAGGTAGTCTATTCTCGAGATTTTTGTCACTCCAATGGATGGTAGCCTTGTCATTATGGAAGGTAGTCTCTTATTGATATTTTCGTTACTCCAATGGATTGTAGTCTTGTCATTATGGAAGGTAGTCTGTTGTCGAGATTTTTGTCACTCCAATTGATGGTAGTCTTGTCATTATGGAAGGTAGAATGTTGTCGAGATTTTTGTTACTCCAATGGATGGTATCCTTGTAATTATGGAAGGTAGTCTCTTGTTGATATTTTCGTTACTCCAATGGATGGTAGACTTGTCATTATGGAATGTAGTATGTTGTCTATATTTTTGTTACTCTAAGGGATGGTAGCCTTGTCATTATGGAAGGTAATCTATTGTCGAGATATTTGTTACTCCAATGGATGGTAGCCTTGTCATTATGGAAGGTAGTCTGTTGTCGAGATTTTTGTTACTCTAATGGATGGTAGCCTTGTCATTATGGAAGGTAGTATGTTGTCAAGATTTTTGTTACTCCAAAGGATGGTAGCATTGTTATTAAGGAATGTATTATGTTGTCGAAATCTTTGTTACTCCAATGGATGGTAGCCTAGTCATTATGGAAGGTAGTTTTTTGTCGAGATTTTTGTTACTCCAATGGATGGTAGGCTTTTCATTATGGAAGGTAGTCTGTTGTCGATATTTTTAGTACTCCAATGGATGGTAGCCTTTTCATTATGGAAGGTAGTCTGATGACGATATTTTTTTTATTCCAATGGATGGTAGCCTTGTCATTATGGAACGTAGTTTGTTGTCGATATTTTTGTTATTCCAATGGATGGTAGCCTTATCATTATGGAAGGTAGTTCGTTTTCGAGATTTTTGTTACTCCAATGGATAGTAGCCTTGTCATTATGGAAGGTAGTCTGTTGTCGAGATTTTGTTACTCCAATGGATTGTAGCTTTGTCATTATGGAAGGTAGTCTATTGTCGAGATTTTTGTTACTCCAATGGATGGTAGCCTTGTCATTATTTAAGGTAGTCTCTTGTTGAGATTTTCATTACTCCAATGCATGGTAGCCTTATCATTATGGAAGGTAGTCTATTGTCGATATTTTTGTTACTCCAATGGAAGGTAGCCTTGTCATTATGGAAGGTAGTATGTTGTCGAGATTTTTGTTACTCTAATGGATGGTAGCCTTGTCATTATTGAAGGTATTTTGTTGTCGAGATTTTAGTTACTACGATGGATGGTAGCCTTGTCATTATGGAAGGTAGTCTGTTGTCGATATTTTTGTTACTCCAATTGATGGTAGCCTTGTCATTTTGGAAGGTAATCTGTTGTCAAGATTTTTGTTACTCCAATGGATGGTAGCATTGTCATTATGGAAGGTAGTCTGTTGTCATCGTTTTTGTTACTCCAATGGATGGTAGACTTGTCATTATGGAAGGTAGTATTTAGTACATATTTTTGTTACTCCAATGGATGGTAGCCTTTTCATTATGGAAGGTAGTCTGTTGTCGATATTTTTGTTACTCTAATGGATGGTAGCCTTGTCATTATGGAAGGTAGTATGTTGTCTAAATTTTTGTTACTCTAATGGATGGTAGCCTTGTCATTATGGAAGGTAATATGTTGTCAAGATTTTTGTTACTCCAAAGGATGGTAGCATTGTTATTAAGGAATGTATTATGTTGTCGGAATCTTTGTTACTCCAATGGATGGTAGCCTAGTCATTATGGAAGGTAGTTTTTTGTCGAGATTTTTGTTACTCCAATGGATGGTAGGCTTTTCATTATGGACGGTAGTCTATTGTCGATATTTTTAGTACTCCAATGGATGGTAGCCTTGTCGTTATGGAAGGTAGTCTGATGTCGATATTTTTTTTATTCCAATGGATGGTAGCCTTGTCATTATGGAACGTAGTTTGTTGTCGATATTTTTGTTATTCTAATGGATGGTAGCCTTATCATTATGGAAGGTAGTTCGTTTTCGAGATTTTTGTTACTCCAATGGATAATAGCCTTGTCATTATGGAAGGTAGTCTGTTGTCGAGATTTTGTTACTCCAATGGATGGTAGCCTTGTCATTATGGAAGGTAGTATGTTGTCGAGATTTTTGTTACTCTAATGGATGGTAGCCTTGTCATTATTGAAGGTATTTTGTTGTCGAGATTTTTGTTACTCCGATGGATGGTAGCCTTGTCATTATGGAAGGTAGTCTGTTGTCGATATTTTTGTTACTCCAATTGATGGTAGCCTTGTCATTTTGGAAGGTAATCTATTGTCGAGATTTTTGTTACTACAATGTATGGTAGTCTTGTCATTCTGGAAGGTAGTTTGTTGTCGAAATTTTTGTTACTAAAATGTAAGGTAGCCTTGTCATTGTAGAAGGTAGTTTGTTGTCGATATCTTCGTTACTCTAATTGATTGTAGCCTTGTCATTATGGAAGGTAGTCTGTTGTCGAGATTTTTGTCACTCCAATTGATGGTAGTCTTGTCATTAAGGAAGGTAGAATGTTGGCGAGATTTTTGTTACTCCAATGGATGGTAGGCTTGTAATTATGGAAGGTTGTCTCTTGTTGATATTTTTATTACTCCAATGGATGGTATACTTGTCATTATGGAATGTAGTATGTTGTCTAGATTTTTGTTACTCTAATGGATGGTAGCCTTGTCATTATGGAAGGTAGTCTATTGTCGAGATTTTTGTTACTCCAATGGATGGTAGCCTTGTCATTATGGAAGTTAGTCTGTTGTCGAGATTTTTGTTACTCTAATGGATGGTAGCCTTGTCATTATGGAAGGTAGTCTATTGTCGAGATTTTTGTTACTCCAATGGATGGTAACCTTGTCATTATGGAAGGTAGACTATTGTCGAGATTTTTGTTACTACAATGTATGGTAGTCTTTTTATTGTGGAATGAAGTTTGTTGTCGATATTTTTGTTACTAAAATGTAAGGTAGCCTTATCATTATAGAAGGTAGTCTGTTGTCGATATCTTTGTTACTCTAAAGGATGGTAGCCTGGTCATTATGGAAGGTAGTCTATTCTCAAGATTTTTGTCACTCCAATGGATGGTAGCCTTGTCATTATGGAAGGTAGTCTCTTGTTGATATTTTCGTTACTCCAATGGATTATAGTCTTGTCATTATGGAAGGTAGTCTGTTGTCGAGATTTTTGTCACTCCAATTGATGGTAGTCTTGTCATTATGGAAGGTAGAATGTTGTCGAGATTTTTGTTACTCCAATGGATGGTAGCCTTGTAATTATGGAAGGTAGTCTCTTGTTGATATTTTCGTTACTCCAATGGATGGTAGACTTGTCATTATGGAATGTAGTATGTTGTCTATATTTTTGTTACTCTAATGGATGGTAGCCTTGTCATTATGGAAGGTAATCTATTGTCGAGATATTTGTTACTCCAATGGATGGTAGCCTTGTCATTATGGAAGGATGTCTGTTGTCGAGATTTTTGTTACTCTAATGGATGGTAGCCTTGTCATTATGGAAGGTAGTATGTTGTCAAGATTTTTGTTACTCCAAAGGATGGTAGCATTGTTATTAAGGAATGTATTATGTTGTTGAAATCTTTGTTACTCCAATGGATGGTAGCCTAGTCATTATGGAAGGTAGTTTTTTGTCGAGATTTTTGTTACTCCAATGGATGGTAGGCTTTTCATTATGGAAGGTAGTCTGTTGTCGATATTTTTAGTACTCCAATGGATGGTAGCCTTGTCATTATGGAAGGTAGTCTGATGACGATATTTTTTTTATTCCAATGGATGGTAGCCTTGTCATTATGGAACATAGTTTGTTATCGATATTTTTGTTATTCCAATGGATGGTAGCCTTATCATTATGGAAGGTAGTTCGTTTTCGAGATTTTTTTTACTCCAATGGATAGTAGCCTTGTCATTATGGAAGGTAGTCTGTTGTCGAGATTTTGTTACTCCAATGGATTGTAGCTTTGTCATTATGGAAGGTAGTCTATTGTCGAGATTTTTGTTACTCCAATGGATGGTAGCCTTGTCATTATTTAAGGTAGTCTCTTGTTGAGATTTTCATTACTCCAATGCATGGTAGCCTTATCATTATGGAAGGTAGTCTGTTGTCGATATTTTTGTTACTCCAATGGAAGGTAGCCTTGTCATTATGGAAGGTAGTATGTTGTCGAGATTTTTGTTACTCTAATGGATGGTATCCTTGTCATTATAGAAGGTATTTTGTTGTCGAGATTTTTGTAACTACGATGGATGGTAGCCTTGTCATTATGGAAGGTAGTCTGTTGTCGATATTTTTGTTACTCCAATTGATGGTAGCCTTGTCATTTTGGAAGGTAATCTGTTGTCAAGATTTTTGTTACTCCAATGGATGGTAGCATTGTCATTATGGAAGGTAGTCTGTTGTCATCATTTTTGTTACTCCAATGGATGGTAGACTTGTCATTATGGAAGGTAGTATTTTGTAGATATTTTTGTTACTCCAATGGATGGTAGCCTTGTCATTATGGAAGGTAGTCTGTTATCGATATTTTTGTTACTCTAATGGATGGTAGCCTTGTCATTATGGAAGGTAGTCTGTTGTCGAGATTTTTGTTACTCTAATGGATGGTAGCCTTGTCATTATGGAAGGTAGTATGTTGTCAAGATTTTTGTTACTCCAAAGGATGGTAGCATTGTTATTAAGGAATGTATTATGTTGTCGAAATATTTGTTACTCCAATGGATGGTAGCCTAGTCATTATGGAAGGTAGTTTTTTGTCGAGATTTTTGTTACTCCAATGGATGGTAGGCTTTTCATTATGGAAGGTAGTCTATTGTCGATATTTTTAGTACTCCAATGGATGGTAGCCTTGTCATTATGGAAGGTAGTCTGATGTCAATATTTTTTTTATTCCAATGGATGGTAGCCTTGTCATTATGGAACGTAGTTTGTTGTCGATATTTTTGTTATTCTAATGGATGGTAGCCTTATCATTATGGAAGGTAGTTCGCTTTCGAGATTTTTGTTACTCCAATGTATAATAGCCTTGTCATTATGGAAGGTAGTCTGTTGTCGAGATTTTGTTACTCCAATGGATGGTAGCCTTGTCATTATGGAAGGTAGTATGTTGTCGAGATTTTTGTTACTCCAATGGATGGTAGCCTTGTCATTCTTGAAGGTATTTTGTTGTCGAGATTTTTGTTACTCCGATGGATGGTAGCCTTGTCATTATGGAAGGTAGTCTGTTGTCGATATTTTTGTTACTCCAATTGATGGTAGCCTTGTCATTTTGGAAGGTAATCTATTGTCGAGATTTTTGTTACTACAATGTATGGTAGTCTTGTCATTCTGGAAGGTTGTTTGTTGTCGAAATTTTTGTTACTAAAATGTAAGGTAGCCTTGTCATTATAGAAGGTAGTTTGTTGTCGATATCTTCGTTACTCTAATGGATTGTAGCCTTGTCATTATGGAAGGTAGTCTGTTGTCGAGATTTTTGTCACTCCAATTGATGGTAGTCTTGTCATTAAGGAAGGTAGAATGTTGGCGAGATTTTTGTTACTCCAATGGGTGGTAGGCTTGTAATTATGGAAGGTTGTCTCTTGTTGATATTTTTATTACTCCAATGGATGGTATACTTGTCGTTATGGAATGTAGTATGTTGTCTAGATTTTTGTTACTCTAATGGATAGTAGCCTTGTCATTATGGAAGGTAGTCTATTGTCGAGATTTTTGTTACTCCAATGGATAGTAGCCTTGTCATTATGGAAGGTAGTCTGTTGTCGAGATTTTGTTACTCCAATGGATTGTAGCTTTGTCATTATGGAAGGTAGTCTATTGTCGAGATTTTTGTTACTCCAATGGATGGTAGCCTTGTCATTATTTAAGGTAGTCTCTTGTTGAGATTTTCATTACTCCAATGCATGGTAGCCTTATCATTATGGAAGGTAGTCTGTTGTCGATATTTTTGTTACTCCAATGGAAGGTAGCCTTGTCATTATGGAAGGTAGTATGTTGTCGAGATTTTTGTTACTCTAATGGATGGTAGCCTTGTCATTATTGAAGGTATTTTGTTGTCGAGATTTTAGTTACTACGATGGATGGTAGCCTTGTCATTATGGAAGGTAGTCTGTTGTCGATATTTTTGTTACTCCAATTGATGGTAGCCTTGTCATTTTGCAAGGTAATCTGTTGTCAAGATTTTTGTTACTCCAATGGATGGTAGCATTGTCATTATGGAAGGTAGTCTGTTGTCATCATTTTTGTTACTCCAATGGATGGTAGACTTGTCATTATGGAAGGTAGTATTTAGTACATATTTTTGTTACTCCAATGGATGGTAGCCTTGTCATTATGGAAGGTAGTCTGTTGTCGATATTTTTGTTACTCTAATGGATGGTAGCCTTGTCATTATGGAAGGTAGTATGTTGTCTAAATTTTTGTTACTCTAATGGATGGTAGCCTTGTCATTATGGAAGGTAATATGTTGTCAAGATTTTTGTTACTCCAAAGGATGGTAGCATTGTTATTAAGGAATGTATTATGTTGTCGGAATCTTTGTTACTCCAATGGATGGTAGCCTAGTCATTATGGAAGGTAGTTTTTTGTCGAGATTTTTGTTACTCCAATGGATGGTAGGCTTTTCATTATGGACGGTAGTCTATTGTCGATATTTTTAGTACTCCAATGGATGGTAGCCTTGTCGTTATGGAAGGTAGTCTGATGTCGATATTTTTTTTATTCCAATGGATGGTAGCCTTGTCATTATGGAACGTAGTTTGTTGTCGATATTTTTGTTATTCTAATGGATGGTAGCCTTATCATTATGGAAGGTAGTTCGTTTTCGAGATTTTTGTTACTCCAATGGATAATAGCCTTGTCATTATGGAAGGTAGTCTGTTGTCGAGATTTTGTTACTCCAATGGATGGTAGCCTTGTCATTATGGAAGGTAGTATGTTGTCGAGATTTTTGTTACTCTAATGGATGGTAGCCTTGTCATTATTGAAGGTATTTTGTTGTCGAGATTTTTGTTACTCCGATGGATGGTAGCCTTGTCATTATGGAAGGTAGTCTGTTGTCGATATTTTTGTTACTCCAATTGATGGTAGCCTTGTCATTTTGGAAGGTAATCTATTGTCGAGATTTTTGTTACTACAATGTATGGTAGTCTTGTCATTCTGGAAGGTAGTTTGTTGTCGAAATTTTTGTTACTAAAATGTAAGGTAGCCTTGTCATTGTAGAAGGTAGTTTGTTGTCGATATCTTCGTTACTCTAATTGATTGTAGCCTTGTCATTATGGAAGGTAGTCTGTTGTCGAGATTTTTGTCACTCCAATTGATGGTAGTCTTGTCATTAAGGAAGGTAGAATGTTGGCGAGATTTTTGTTACTCCAATGGATGGTAGGCTTGTAATTATGGAAGGTTGTCTCTTGTTGATATTTTTATTACTCCAATGGATGGTATACTTGTCATTATGGAATGTAGTATGTTGTCTAGATTTTTGTTACTCTAATGGATGGTAGCCTTGTCATTATGGAAGGTAGTCTATTGTCGAGATTTTTGTTACTCCAATGGATGGTAGCCTTGTCATTATGGAAGTTAGTCTGTTGTCGAGATTTTTGTTACTCTAATGGATGGTAGCCTTGTCATTATGGAAGGTAGTCTATTGTCGAGATTTTTGTTACTCCAATGGATGGTAACCTTGTCATTATGGAAGGTAGACTATTGTCGAGATTTTTGTTACTACAATGTATGGTAGTCTTTTTATTGTGGAATGAAGTTTGTTGTCGATATTTTTGTTACTAAAATGTAAGGTAGCCTTATCATTATAGAAGGTAGTCTGTTGTCGATATCTTTGTTACTCTAAAGGATGGTAGCCTGGTCATTATGGAAGGTAGTCTATTCTCAAGATTTTTGTCACTCCAATGGATGGTAGCCTTGTCATTATGGAAGGTAGTCTCTTGTTGATATTTTCGTTACTCCAATGGATTATAGTCTTGTCATTATGGAAGGTAGTCTGTTGTCGAGATTTTTGTCACTCCAATTGATGGTAGTCTTGTCATTATGGAAGGTAGAATGTTGTCGAGATTTTTGTTACTCCAATGGATGGTAGCCTTGTAATTATGGAAGGTAGTCTCTTGTTGATATTTTCGTTACTCCAATGGATGGTAGACTTGTCATTATGGAATGTAGTATGTTGTCTATATTTTTGTTACTCTAATGGATGGTAGCCTTGTCATTATGGAAGGTAATCTATTGTCGAGATATTTGTTACTCCAATGGATGGTAGCCTTGTCATTATGGAAGGATGTCTGTTGTCGAGATTTTTGTTACTCTAATGGATGGTAGCCTTGTCATTATGGAAGGTAGTATGTTGTCAAGATTTTTGTTACTCCAAAGGATGGTAGCATTGTTATTAAGGAATGTATTATGTTGTTGAAATCTTTGTTACTCCAATGGATGGTAGCCTAGTCATTATGGAAGGTAGTTTTTTGTCGAGATTTTTGTTACTCCAATGGATGGTAGGCTTTTCATTATGGAAGGTAGTCTGTTGTCGATATTTTTAGTACTCCAATGGATGGTAGCCTTGTCATTATGGAAGGTAGTCTGATGACGATATTTTTTTTATTCCAATGGATGGTAGCCTTGTCATTATGGAACATAGTTTGTTATCGATATTTTTGTTATTCCAATGGATGGTAGCCTTATCATTATGGAAGGTAGTTCGTTTTCGAGATTTTTTTTACTCCAATGGATAGTAGCCTTGTCATTATGGAAGGTAGTCTGTTGTCGAGATTTTGTTACTCCAATGGATTGTAGCTTTGTCATTATGGAAGGTAGTCTATTGTCGAGATTTTTGTTACTCCAATGGATGGTAGCCTTGTCATTATTTAAGGTAGTCTCTTGTTGAGATTTTCATTACTCCAATGCATGGTAGCCTTATCATTATGGAAGGTAGTCTGTTGTCGATATTTTTGTTACTCCAATGGAAGGTAGCCTTGTCATTATGGAAGGTAGTATGTTGTCGAGATTTTTGTTACTCTAATGGATGGTATCCTTGTCATTATAGAAGGTATTTTGTTGTCGAGATTTTTGTAACTACGATGGATGGTAGCCTTGTCATTATGGAAGGTAGTCTGTTGTCGATATTTTTGTTACTCCAATTGATGGTAGCCTTGTCATTTTGGAAGGTAATCTGTTGTCAAGATTTTTGTTACTCCAATGGATGGTAGCATTGTCATTATGGAAGGTAGTCTGTTGTCATCATTTTTGTTACTCCAATGGATGGTAGACTTGTCATTATGGAAGGTAGTATTTTGTAGATATTTTTGTTACTCCAATGGATGGTAGCCTTGTCATTATGGAAGGTAGTCTGTTATCGATATTTTTGTTACTCTAATGGATGGTAGCCTTGTCATTATGGAAGGTAGTCTGTTGTCGAGATTTTTGTTACTCTAATGGATGGTAGCCTTGTCATTATGGAAGGTAGTATGTTGTCAAGATTTTTGTTACTCCAAAGGATGGTAGCATTGTTATTAAGGAATGTATTATGTTGTCGAAATATTTGTTACTCCAATGGATGGTAGCCTAGTCATTATGGAAGGTAGTTTTTTGTCGAGATTTTTGTTACTCCAATGGATGGTAGGCTTTTCATTATGGAAGGTAGTCTATTGTCGATATTTTTAGTACTCCAATGGATGGTAGCCTTGTCATTATGGAAGGTAGTCTGATGTCGATATTTTTTTTATTCCAATGGATGGTAGCCTTGTCATTATGGAACGTAGTTTGTTGTCGATATTTTTGTTATTCTAATGGATGGTAGCCTTATCATTATGGAAGGTAGTTCGCTTTCGAGATTTTTGTTACTCCAATGTATAATAGCCTTGTCATTATGGAAGGTAGTCTGTTGTCGAGATTTTGTTACTCCAATGGATGGTAGCCTTGTCATTATGGAAGGTAGTATGTTGTCGAGATTTTTGTTACTCTAATGGATGGTAGCCTTGTCATTCTTGAAGGTATTTTGTTGTCGAGATTT
This sequence comes from Vicia faba, assembly GCA_948472305.1. NCBI lineage: Eukaryota > Viridiplantae > Streptophyta > Magnoliopsida > Fabales > Fabaceae > Vicia > Vicia faba. The sequence continues at coordinate 563,924,780 of OX451739.1, forward strand.
TTGTTACTCCGATGGATGGTAGCCTTGTCATTATGGAAGGTAGTCTGTTGTCGATATTTTTGTTACTCCAATTGATGGTAGCCTTGTCATTTTGGAAGGTAATCTATTGTCGATATTTTTGTTACTACAATGTATGGTAGTCTTGTCATTCTGGAAGGTTGTTTGTTGTCGAAATTTTTGTTACTAAAATGTAAGGTAGCCTTGTCATTATAGAAGGTAGTTTGTTGTCGATATCTTCGTTACTCTAATGGATTGTAGCCTTGTCATTATGGAAGGTAGTCTGTTGTCGAGATTTTTGTCACTCCAATTGATGGTAGTCTTGTCATTAAGGAAGGTAGAATGTTGGCGAGATTTTTGTTACTCCAATGGGTGGTAGGCTTGTAATTATGGAAGGTTGTCTCTTGTTGATATTTTTATTACTCCAATGGATGGTATACTTGTCGTTATGGAATGTAGTATGTTGTCTAGATTTTTGTTACTCTAATGGATAGTAGCCTTGTCATTATGGAAGGTAGTCTATTGTCGAGATTTTTGTTACTCCAATGGATAGTAGCCTTGTCATTATGGAAGGTAGTCTGTTGTCGAGATTTTGTTACTCCAATGGATTGTAGCTTTGTCATTATGGAAGGTAGTCTATTGTCGAGATTTTTGTTACTCCAATGGATGGTAGCCTTGTCATTATTTAAGGTAGTCTCTTGTTGAGATTTTCATTACTCCAATGCATGGTAGCCTTATCATTATGGAAGGTAGTCTGTTGTCGATATTTTTGTTACTCCAATGGAAGGTAGCCTTGTCATTATGGAAGGTAGTATGTTGTCGAGATTTTTGTTACTCTAATGGATGGTAGCCTTGTCATTATTGAAGGTATTTTGTTGTCGAGATTTTAGTTACTACGATGGATGGTAGCCTTGTCATTATGGAAGGTAGTCTGTTGTCGATATTTTTGTTACTCCAATTGATGGTAGCCTTGTCATTTTGGAAGGTAATCTGTTGTCAAGATTTTTGTTACTCCAATGGATGGTAGCATTGTCATTATGGAAGGTAGTCTGTTGTCATCATTTTTGTTACTCCAATGGATGGTAGACTTGTCATTATGGAAGGTAGTATTTAGTACATATTTTTGTTACTCCAATGGATGGTAGACTTGTCATTATGGAAGGTAGTATTTAGTACATATTTTTGTTACTCTAATGGATGGTAGCCTTGTCATTATGGAAGGTAGTATGTTGTCTAAATTTTTGTTACTCTAATGGATGGTAGCCTTGTCATTATGGAAGGTAATATGTTGTCAGGATTTTTGTTACTCCAAAGGATGGTAGCATTGTTATTAAGGAATGTATTATGTTGTCGGAATCTTTGTTACTCCAATGGATGGTAGCCTAGTCATTATGGAAGGTAGTTTTTTGTCGAGATTTTTGTTACTCCAATGGATGGTAGGCTTTTCATTATGGACGGTAGTCTATTGTCGATATTTTTAGTACTCCAATGGATGGTAGCCTTGTCGTTATGGAAGGTAGTCTGATGTCGATATTTTTTTTATTCCAATGGATGGTAGCCTTGTCATTATGGAACGTAGTTTGTTGTCGATATTTTTGTTATTCTAATGGATGGTAGCCTTATCATTATGGAAGGTAGTTCGTTTTCGAGATTTTTGTTACTCCAATGGATAATAGCCTTGTCATTATGGAAGGTAGTCTGTTGTCGAGATTTTGTTACTCCAATGGATGGTAGCCTTGTCATTATGGAAGGTAGTATGTTGTCGAGATTTTTGTTACTCTAATGGATGGTAGCCTTGTCATTATTGAAGGTATTTTGTTGTCGAGATTTTTGTTACTCCGATGGATGGTAGCCTTGTCATTATGGAAGGTAGTCTGTTGTCGATATTTTTGTTACTCCAATTGATGGTAGCCTTGTCATTTTGGAAGGTAATCTATTGTCGAGATTTTTGTTACTACAATGTATGGTAGTCTTGTCATTCTGGAAGGTAGTTTGTTGTCGAAATTTTTGTTACTAAAATGTAAGGTAGCCTTGTCATTGTAGAAGGTAGTTTGTTGTCGATATCTTCGTTACTCTAATTGATTGTAGCCTTGTCATTATGGAAGGTAGTCTGTTGTCGAGATTTTTGTCACTCCAATTGATGGTAGTCTTGTCATTAAGGAAGGTAGAATGTTGGCGAGATTTTTGTTACTCCAATGGATGGTAGGCTTGTAATTATGGAAGGTTGTCTCTTGTTGATATTTTTATTACTCCAATGGATGGTATACTTGTCATTATGGAATGTAGTATGTTGTCTAGATTTTTGTTACTCTAATGGATGGTAGCCTTGTCATTATGGAAGGTAGTCTATTGTCGAGATTTTTGTTACTCCAATGGATGGTAGCCTTGTCATTATGGAAGTTAGTCTGTTGTCGAGATTTTTGTTACTCTAATGGATGGTAGCCTTGTCATTATGGAAGGTAGTCTATTGTCGAGATTTTTGTTACTCCAATGGATGGTAACCTTGTCATTATGGAAGGTAGACTATTGTCGAGATTTTTGTTACTACAATGTATGGTAGTCTTTTTATTGTGGAATGAAGTTTGTTGTCGATATTTTTGTTACTAAAATGTAAGGTAGCCTTATCATTATAGAAGGTAGTCTGTTGTCGATATCTTTGTTACTCTAAAGGATGGTAGCCTGGTCATTATGGAAGGTAGTCTATTCTCAAGATTTTTGTCACTCCAATGGATGGTAGCCTTGTCATTATGGAAGGTAGTCTCTTGTTGATATTTTCGTTACTCCAATGGATTATAGTCTTGTCATTATGGAAGGTAGTCTGTTGTCGAGATTTTTGTCACTCCAATTGATGGTAGTCTTGTCATTATGGAAGGTAGAATGTTGTCGAGATTTTTGTTACTCCAATGGATGGTAGCCTTGTAATTATGGAAGGTAGTCTCTTGTTGATATTTTCGTTACTCCAATGGATGGTAGACTTGTCATTATGGAATGTAGTATGTTGTCTATATTTTTGTTACTCTAATGGATGGTAGCCTTGTCATTATGGAAGGTAATCTATTGTCGAGATATTTGTTACTCCAATGGATGGTAGCCTTGTCATTATGGAAGGATGTCTGTTGTCGAGATTTTTGTTACTCTAATGGATGGTAGCCTTGTCATTATGGAAGGTAGTATGTTGTCAAGATTTTTGTTACTCCAAAGGATGGTAGCATTGTTATTAAGGAATGTATTATGTTGTCGAAATCTTTGTTACTCCAATGGATGGTAGCCTAGTCATTATGGAAGGTAGTTTTTTGTCGAGATTTTTGTTACTCCAATGGATGGTAGGCTTTTCATTATGGAAGGTAGTCTGTTGTCGATATTTTTAGTACTCCAATGGATGGTAGCCTTGTCATTATGGAAGGTAGTCTGATGACGATATTTTTTTTATTCCAATGGATGGTAGCCTTGTCATTATGGAACATAGTTTGTTATCGATATTTTTGTTATTCCAATGGATGGTAGCCTTATCATTATGGAAGGTAGTTCGTTTTCGAGATTTTTTTTACTCCAATGGATAGTAGCCTTGTCATTATGGAAGGTAGTCTGTTGTCGAGATTTTGTTACTCCAATGGATTGTAGCTTTGTCATTATGGAAGGTAGTCTATTGTCGAGATTTTTGTTACTCCAATGGATGGTAGCCTTGTCATTATTTAAGGTAGTCTCTTGTTGAGATTTTCATTACTCCAATGCATGGTAGCCTTATCATTATGGAAGGTAGTCTGTTGTCGATATTTTTGTTACTCCAATGGAAGGTAGCCTTGTCATTATGGAAGGTAGTATGTTGTCGAGATTTTTGTTACTCTAATGGATGGTATCCTTGTCATTATAGAAGGTATTTTGTTGTCGAGATTTTTGTAACTACGATGGATGGTAGCCTTGTCATTATGGAAGGTAGTCTGTTGTCGATATTTTTGTTACTCCAATTGATGGTAGCCTTGTCATTTTGGAAGGTAATCTGTTGTCAAGATTTTTGTTACTCCAATGGATGGTAGCATTGTCATTATGGAAGGTAGTCTGTTGTCATCATTTTTGTTACTCCAATGGATGGTAGACTTGTCATTATGGAAGGTAGTATTTTGTAGATATTTTTGTTACTCCAATGGATGGTAGCCTTGTCATTATGGAAGGTAGTCTGTTATCGATATTTTTGTTACTCTAATGGATGGTAGCCTTGTCATTATGGAAGGTAGTCTGTTGTCGAGATTTTTGTTACTCTAATGGATGGTAGCCTTGTCATTATGGAAGGTAGTATGTTGTCAAGATTTTTGTTACTCCAAAGGATGGTAGCATTGTTATTAAGGAATGTATTATGTTGTCGAAATATTTGTTACTCCAATGGATGGTAGCCTAGTCATTATGGAAGGTAGTTTTTTGTCGAGATTTTTGTTACTCCAATGGATGGTTGGCTTTTCATTATGGAAGGTAGTCTATTGTCGATATTTTTAGTACTCCAATGGATGGTAGCCTTGTCATTATGGAAGGTAGTCTGATGTCGATATTTTTTTTATTCCAATGGATGGTAGCCTTGTCATTATGGAACGTAGTTTGTTGTCGATATTTTTGTTATTCTAATGGATGGTAGCCTTATCATTATGGAAGGTAGTTCGCTTTCGAGATTTTTGTTACTCCAATGTATAATAGCCTTGTCATTATGGAAGGTAGTCTGTTGTCGAGATTTTGTTACTCCAATGGATGGTAGCCTTGTCATTATGGAAGGTAGTATGTTGTCGAGATTTTTGTTACTCTAATGGATGGTAGCCTTGTCATTCTTGAAGGTATTTTGTTGTCGAGATTTTTGTTACTCCGATGGATGGTAGCCTTGTCATTATGGAAGGTAGTCTGTTGTCGATATTTTTGTTACTCCAATTGATGGTAGCCTTGTCATTTTGGAAGGTAATCTATTGTCGAGATTTTTGTTACTACAATGTATGGTAGTCTTGTCATTCTGGAAGGTAGTTTGTTGTCGAAATTTTTGTTACTAAAATGTAAGGTAGCCTTGTCATTATAGAAGGTAGTTTGTTGTCGATATCTTCGTTATTCTAATGGATTGTAGCCTTGTCATTATGGAAGGTAGTCTGTTGTCGAGATTTTTGTCACTCCAATTGATGGTAGTCTTGTCATTAAGGAAGGTAGAATGTTGGCGAGATTTTTGTTACTCCAATGGGTGGTAGGCTTGTAATTATGGAAGGTTGTCTCTTGTTGATATTTTTATTACTCCAATGGATGGTATACTTGTCGTTATGGAATGTAGTATGTTGTCTAGATTTTTGTTACTCTAATGGATAGTAGCCTTGTCATTATGGAAGGTAGTCTATTGTCGAGATTTTTGTTACTCCAATGGATAGTAGCCTTGTCATTATGGAAGGTAGTCTGTTGTCGAGATTTTGTTACTCCAATGGATTGTAGCTTTGTCATTATGGAAGGTAGTCTATTGTCGAGATTTTTGTTACTCCAATGGATGGTAGCCTTGTCATTATTTAAGGTAGTCTCTTGTTAAGATTTTCATTACTCCAATGCATGGTAGCCTTGTCATTATGGAAGGTAGTCTATTGTCGAGATATTTGTTACTCCAATGGATGGTAGCCTTGTCATTATGGAAGGTAGTCTGTTGTCGAGATTTTTGTTACTCTAATGGATGGTAGCCTTGTCATTATGGAAGGTAGTATGTTGTCAAGATTTTTGTTACTCCAAAGGATGGTAGCGTTGTTATTAAGGAATGTATTATGTTGTCGAAATCTTTGTTACTCCAATGGATGGTAGCCTAGTCATTATGGAAGGTAGTTTTTTGTCGAGATTTTTGTTACTCCAATGGATGGTAGGCTTTTCATTATGGAAGGTAGTCTGTTGTCGATATTTTTAGTACTCCAATGGATGGTAGCCTTGTCATTATGGAAAGTAGTCTGATGACGATATTTTTTTTATTCCAATGGATGGTAGCCTTGTCATTATGGAACGTAGTTTGTTGTCGATATTTTTGTTATTCCAATGGATGGTAGCCTTATCATTACGGAAGGTAGTTCGTTTTCGAGATTTTTGTTACTCCAATGGATAGTAGCCTTGTCATTATGGAAGGTAGTCTGTTGTCGAGATTTTGTTACTCCAATGGATTGTAGCTTTGTCATTATGGAAGGTAGTCTATTGTCGAGATTTTTGTTACTCCAATGGATGGTAGCCTTGTCATTATTTAAGGTAGTCTCTTGTTAAGATTTTCATTACTCCAATGCATGGTAGCCTTATCATTATGGAAGGTAGTCTGTTGTCGATATTTTTGTTACTCCAATGGATGGTAGCCTTGTCATTATGGAAGGTAGTATGTTGTCGAGATTTTTGTTACTCTAATGGATGGTAGCCTTGTCATTATTGAAGGTATTTTGTTGTCGAGATTTTTGTTACTACAATGGATGGTAGCCTTGTCATTATGGAAGGTAGTCTGTTGTCGATATTTTTGTTACTCCAATTGATGGTAGCCGTGTCATTTTGGAAGGTAATCTGTTGTCAAGATTTTTGTTACTCCAATGGATGGTAGCATTGTCATTATGGAAGGTAGTCTATTGTCATCATTTTTGTTACTCCAATGGATGGTAGCCTTGTCATTATGGAAGTTAGTCTGTTGTCGACATTTTTGTTACTCTAATGGATGGTAGCCTTGTCATTATGGAAGGTAGTCTATTGTCGAGATTTTTGTTACTCCAATGGATGGTAACCTTGTCATTATGGAAGGTAGACTATTGTCGAGATTTTTGTTACTACAATGTATGGTATTCTTTTTATTGTGGAATGAAGTTTGTTGTCGATATTTTTGTTACTAAAATGTAAGGTAGCCTTATCATTATAGAAGGTAGTCTGTTGTCGATATCTTTGTTACTCTAAAGGATGGTAGCCTGGTCGTTATGGAAGGTAGTCTATTCTCGAGATTTTTGTCACTCCAATGGATGGTAGCCTTGTCATTATGGAAGGTAGTCTCTTGTTGATATTTTCGTTACTCCAATGGATTGTAGTCTTGTCATTATGGAAGGTAGACTGTTGTCGAGATTTTTGTCACTCCAATTGATGGTAGTCTTGTCATTATGGAAGGTAGAATGTTGTCGAGATTTTTGTTACTCCAATGGATGGTAGCCTTATAATTATGGAAGGTAGTCTCTTGTTGATATTTTCGTTACTCCAATGGATGGTAGACTTGTCATTATGGAATGTAGTATGTTGTCTATAATTTTGTTACTCTAATGGATGGTAGCCTTGTCATTATGGAAGGTAATCTATTGTCGAGATATTTGTTACTCCAATGGATGGTAGCCTTGTCATTATGGAAGGTAGTCTGTTGTCGAGATTTTTGTTACTTTAATGGATGGTAGCCTTGTCATTATAGAAGGTAGTATGTTGTCAAGATTTTTGTTACTCCAAAGGATGGTAGCATTGTTATTAAGGAATGTATTATGTTGTCGAAATCTTTGTTACTCCAATGGATGGTAGCCTAGTCATTATGGAAGGTAGTTTTTTGTCGAGATTTTTGTTACTCCAATGGATGGTAGGCTTTTCATTATGGAAGGTAATCTGTTGTCGATATTTTTAGTACTCCAATGGATGGTAGCCTTGTCATTATGGAAAGTAGTCTGATGACGATATTTTTTTTATTCCAATGGATGGTAGCCTTGTCATTATGGAACGTAGTTTGTTGTCGATATTTTTGTTATTCCAATGGATGGTAGCCTTATCATTACGGAAGGTAGTTCGTTTTCGAGATTTTTGTTACTCCAATGGATAGTAGCCTTGTCATTATGGAAGGTAGTCTGTTGTCGAGATTTTGTTACTCCAATGGATTGTAGCTTTGTCATTATGGAAGGTAGTCTATTGTCGAGATTTTTGTTACTCCAATGGATGGTAGCCTTGTCATTATTTAAGGTAGTCTCTTGTTAAGATATTCATTACTCCAATGCATGGTAGCCTTGTCATTATGGAAGGTAGTCTATTGTCGAGATATTTGTTACTCCAATGGATGGTAGCCTTGTCATTATGGAAGGTAGTCTGTTGTCGAGATTTTTGTTACTCTAATGGATGGTAGCCTTGTCATTATGGAAGGTAGTATGTTGTCAAGATTTTTGTTACTCCAAAGGATGGTAGCATTGTTATTAAGGAATGTATTATGTTGTCGAAATCTTTGTTACTCCAATGGATGGTAGCCTAGTCATTATGGAAGGTAGTTTTTTGTCGAGATTTTTGTTACTCCAATGGATGGTAGGCTTTTCATTATGGAAGGTAGTCTGTTGTCGATATTTTTAGTACTCCAATGGATGGTAGCCTTGTCATTATGGAAAGTAGTCTGATGACGATATTTTTTTTATTCCAATGGATGGTAGCCTTGTCATTATGGAACGTAGTTTGTTGTCGATATTTTTGTTATTCCAATGGATGGTAGCCTTATCATTACGGAAGGTAGTTCGTTTTCGAGATTTTTGTTACTCCAATGGATAGTAGCCTTGTCATTATGGAAGGTAGTCTGTTGTCGAGATTTTGTTACTCCAATGGATTGTAGCTTTGTCATTATGGAAGGTAGTCTATTGTCGAGATTTTTGTTACTCCAATGGATGGTAGCCTTGTCATTATTTAAGGTAGTCTCTTGTTAAGATTTTCATTACTCCAATGCATGGTAGCCTTATCATTATGGAAGGTAGTCTGTTGTCGATATTTTTGTTACTCCAATGGATGGTAGCCTTGTCATTATGGAAGGTAGTATGTTGTCGAGATTTTTGTTACTCTAATGGATGGTAGCCTTGTCATTATTGAAGGTATTTTGTTGTCGAGATTTTTGTTACTACGATGGATGGTAGCCTTGTCATTATGGAAGGTAGTCTGTTGTCGATATTTTTGTTACTCCAATTGATGGTAGCCTTGTCATTTTGGAAGGTAATCTGTTGTCAAGATTTTTGTTACTCCAATGGATGGTAGCATTGTCATTATGGAAGGTAGTCTATTGTCATCATTTTTGTTACTCCAATGGATGGTAGACTTGTCATTATGGAAGGTAGTATTTTGTAGATATTTTTGTTACTCCAATGGATGGTAGCCTTGTCATTATGGAAGGTAGTCTGTTATCGATATTTTTGTTACTCTAATGGATGGTAGCCTTGTCATTATGGAAGGTAGTCTGTTGTCGAGATTTTTGTTACTCTAATGGATGGTAGCCTTGTCATTATGGAAGGTAGTATGTTGTCAAGATTTTTGTTACTCCAAATGATGGTAGCATTGTTATTAAGGAATGTATTATGTTGTCGAAATCTTTGTTACTCCAATGGATGGTAGCCTAGTCATTATGGAAGGTAGTTTTTTGTCGAGATTTTTGTTACTCCAATGGATGGTAGGCTTTTCATTATGGAAGGTAGTCTATTGTCGATATTTTTAGTACTCCAATGGATGGTAGCCTTGTCATTATGGAAGGTAGTCTGATGTCGATATTTTTTTTATTCCAATTGATGGTAGCCTTGTCATTATGGAACGTAGTTTGTTGTCGATATTTTTGTTATTCTAATGGATGGTAGCCTTATCATTATGGAAGGTAGTTCGTTTTCGAGATTTTTGTTACTCTAATGGATAGTAGCCTTGTCATTATGGAAGGTAGTCTATTGTCGAGATTTTTGTTACTCCAATGGATGGTAGCCTTGTCATTATGGAAGTTAGTCTGTTGTCGAGATTTTTGTTACTCTAATGGATGGTAGCCTTGTCATTATGGAAGGTAGCTATTGTCGAGATTTTTGTTACTCCAATGGATGGTAACCTTGTCATTATGGAAGGTAGACTATTGTCGAGATTTTTGTTACTACAATGTATGGTATTCTTTTTATTGTGGAATGAAGTTTGTTGTCGATATTTTTGTTACTAAAATGTAAGGTAGCCTTATCATTATAGAAGGTAGTCTGTTGTCGATATCTTTGTTACTCTAAAGGATGGTAGCCCGGTCGTTATGGAAGGTAGTCTATTCTCGAGATTTTTGTCACTCCAATGGATGGTAGCCTTGTCATTATGGAAGGTAGTCTCTTGTTGATATTTTCGTTACTCCAATGGATTGTAGTCTTGTCATTATGGAAGGTAGACTGTTGTCGAGATTTTTGTCACTCCAATTGATGGTAGTCTTGTCATTATGGAAGGTAGAATGTTGTCGAGATTTTTGTTACTCCAATGGATGGTAGCCTTATAATTATGGAAGGTAGTCTCTTGTTGATATTTTCGTTACTCCAATGGATGGTAGACTTGTCATTATGGAATGTAGTATGTTGTCTATAATTTTGTTACTCTAATGGATGGTAGCCTTGTCATTATGGAAGGTAATCTATTGTCGAGATATTTGTTACTCCAATGGATGGTAGCCTTGTCATTATGGAAGGTAGTCTGTTGTCGAGATTTTTGTTACTTTAATGGATGGTAGCCTTGTCATTATAGAAGGTAGTATGTTGTCAAGATTTTTGTTACTCCAAAGGATGGTAGCATTGTTATTAAGGAATGTATTATGTTGTCGAAATCTTTGTTACTCCAATGGATGGTAGCCTAGTCATTATGGAAGGTAGTTTTTTGTCGAGATTTTTGTTACTCCAATGGATGGTAGGCTTTTCATTATGGAAGGTAATCTGTTGTCGATATTTTTAGTACTCCAATGGATGGTAGCCTTGTCATTATGGAAAGTAGTCTGATGACGATATTTTTTTTATTCCAATGGATGGTAGCCTTGTCATTATGGAACGTAGTTTGTTGTCGATATTTTTGTTATTCCAATGGATGGTAGCCTTATCATTACGGAAGGTAGTTCGTTTTCGAGATTTTTGTTACTCCAATGGATAGTAGCCTTGTCATTATGGAAGGTAGTCTGTTGTCGAGATTTTGTTACTCCAATGGATTGTAGCTTTGTCATTATGGAAGGTAGTCTATTGTCGAGATTTTTGTTACTCCAATGGATGGTAGCCTTGTCATTATTTAAGGTAGTCTCTTGTTAAGATTTTCATTACTCCAATGCATGGTAGCCTTGTCATTATGGAAGGTAGTCAATTGTCGAGATATTTGTTACTCCAATGGATGGTAGCCTTGTCATTATGGAAGGTAGTCTGTTGTCGAGATTTTTGTTACTCTAATGGATGGTAGCCTTGTCATTATGGAAGGTAGTATGTTGTCAAGATTTTTGTTACTCCAAAGGATGGTAGCATTGTTATTAAGGAATGTATTATGTTGTCGAAATCTTTGTTACTCCAATGGATGGTAGCCTAGTCATTATGGAAGGTAGTTTTTTGTCGAGATTTTTGTTACTCCAATGGATGGTAGGCTTTTCATTATGGAAGGTAGTCTGTTGTCGATATTTTTAGTACTCCAATGGATGGTAGCCTTGTCATTATGGAAAGTAGTCTGATGACGATATTTTTTTTATTCCAATGGATGGTAGCCTTGTCATTATGGAACGTAGTTTGTTGTCGATATTTTTGTTATTCCAATGGATGGTAGCCTTATCATTACGGAAGGTAGTTCGTTTTCGAGATTTTTGTTACTCCAATGGATAGTAGCCTTGTCATTATGGAAGGTAGTCTGTTGTCGAGATTTTGTTACTCCAATGGATTGTAGCTTTGTCATTATGGAAGGTAGTCTATTGTCGAGATTTTTGTTACTCCAATGGATGGTAGCCTTGTCATTATTTAAGGTAGTCTCTTGTTAAGATTTTCATTACTCCAATGCATGGTAGCCTTATCATTATGGAAGGTAGTCTGTTGTCGATATTTTTGTTACTCCAATGGATGGTAGCCTTGTCATTATGGAAGGTAGTATGTTGTCGATATTTTTGTTACTCTAATGGATGGTAGCCTTGTCATTATTGAAGGTATTTTGTTGTCGAGATTTTTGTTACTACGATGGATGGTAGCCTTGTCATTATGGAAGGTAGTCTGTTGTCGATATTTTTGTTACTCCAATTGATGGTAGCCTTGTCATTTTGGAAGGTAATCTGTTGTCAAGATTTTTGTTACTCCAATGGATGGTAGCATTGTCATTATGGAAGGTAGTCTATTGTCATCATTTTTGTTACTCCAATGGATGGTAGACTTGTCATTATGGAAGGTAGTATTTTGTAGATATTTTTGTTACTCCAATGGATGGTAGCCTTGTCATTATGGAAGGTAGTCTGTTATCGATATTTTTGTTACTCTAATGGATGGTAGCCTTGTCATTATGGAAGGTAGTCTGTTGTCGAGATTTTTGTTACTCTAATGGATGGTAGCCTTGTCATTATGGAAGGTAGTATGTTGTCAAGATTTTTGTTACTCCAAATGATGGTAGCATTGTTATTAAGGAATGTATTATGTTGTCGAAATCTTTGTTACTCCAATGGATGGTAGCCTAGTCATTATGGAAGGTAGTTTTTTGTCGAGATTTTTGTTACTCCAATGGATGGTAGGCTTTTCATTATGGAAGGTAGTCTATTGTCGATATTTTTAGTACTCCAATGGATGGTAGCCTTGTCATTATGGAAGGTAGTCTGATGTCGATATTTTTTTTATTCCAATTGATGGTAGCCTTGTCATTATGGAACGTAGTTTGTTGTCGATATTTTTGTTATTCTAATGGATGGTAGCCTTATCATTATGGAAGGTAGTTCGTTTTCGAGATTTTTGTTACTCCAATGGATAATAGCCTTGTCATTATGGAAGGTAGTCTGTTGTCGAGATTTTGTTACTCCAATGGATGGTAGCCTTGTCATTATGGAAGGTAGTATGTTGTCGAGATTTTTGTTACTCTAATGGATGGTAGCCTTGTCATTATTGAAGGTATTTTGTTGTCGAGATTTTTGTTACTCCGATGGATGGTAGCCTTGTCATTATGGAAGGTAGTCTGTTGTCGATATTTTTGTTACTCCAATTGATGGTAGCCTTGTCATTTTGGAAGGTAATCTGTTGTCAAGATTTTTGTTACTCCAATGGATGGTAGCATTGTCATTATGGAAGGTAGTCTGTTGTCAACATTTTTGTTACTCCAATGGATGGTAGACTTGTTATTATGGAAGGTAGTATTTTGTAGATATTTTTGTTACTCCAATGGATGGTAGCCTTGTCATTATGGAAGGTAGTCTGTTATCGATATTTTTGTTACTCTAATGGATGGTAGCCTTGTCATTATGGAAGGTAGTCTGTTTTCGAGATTTTTGTTACTCTAATGGATGGTAGCCTTGTCATTATGGAAGGTAGTATGTTGTCAAGATTTTTGTTACTCCAAAGGATGGTAGCATTGTTATTAAGGAATGTATTATGTTGTCGAAATCTTTGTTACTCCAATGGATGGTAGCCTAGTCATTATGGAAGGTAGTTTTTTGTCGAGATTTTTGTTACTCCAATGGATGGTAGGCTTTTCATTATGGAAGGTAGTCTATTATCGATATTTTTAGTACTCCAATGGATGGTATCCTTGTCATTATGGAAGGTAGTCTGATGTCGATATTTTCTTTATTCCAATGGATGGTAGCCTTGTCATTATGGAACGTAGTTTGTTGTCGATATTTTTGTTATTCCAATGGATGGTAGCCTTATCATTATGGAAGGTAGTTCGTTTTCGAGATTTTTGTTACTCCAATGGATAATAGCCTTGTCATTATGGAAGGTAGTCGGTTGTCGAGATTTTGTTACTCCAATGGATGGTAGCCTTGTCATTATGGAAGGTAGTATGTTGTCGAGATTTTTGTTACTCTAATGGATGGTAGCCTTGTCATTATTGAAGGTAATTTGTTGTCGAGATTTTTGTTACTCCGATGGATGGTAGCCTTGTCATTATGGAAGGTAGTCTGTTGTCGATATTTTTGTTACTCCAATTGATGGTAGCCTTGTAATTTTGGAAGGTAATCTGTTGTCAAGATTTATGTTACTCCAATGGATGGTAGCATTGTCATTATGGAAGGTAGTCTGTTGTCAACATTTTTGTTACTCCAATTGATGGTAGACTTGTCATTATGGAAGGTAGTATTTTGTAGATATTTTTGTTACTCCAATGGATGGTAGCCTTGTCATTATGGAAGGTAGTCTGTTATCGATATTTTTGTTACTCTAATGGATGGTAGCCTTGTCATTATGGAAGGTAGTCTGTTTTCGTGATTTTTGTTACTCTAATGGATGGTAGCCTTGTCATTATGGAAGGTAGTATGTTGTCAAGATTTTTGTTACTCCAAAGGATGGTAGCATTGTTATTAAGGAATGTATTCTGTTGTCGAAATCTTTGTTACTCCAATGGATGGTAGCCTAGTCATTATGGAAGGTAGTTTTTTGTCGAGATTTTTGTTACTCCAATGGCTGGTAGGCTTTTCATTATGGAAGGTAGTCTATTGTCGATATTTTTAGTACTCCAATGGATGGTAGCCTTGTCATTATGGAAGGTAGTCTGATGTCAATATTTTTTTTATTCCAATGGATGGTAGCCTTGTCATTATGGAACGTAGTTTGTTGTCGATATTTTTGTTATTCCAATGGATGGTAGCGTTATCATTATGGAAGGTAGTTCGTTTTCGAGATTTTTGTTACTCCAATGGATAGTAGCCTTGTCATTATGGAAGGTAGTCTATTGTCGAGATTTTGTTACTCCAATGGATTGTAGCTTTGTCATTATAGAAGGTAGTCTATTGTCGAGATTTTTGTTACTCCAATGGATGGTAGCCTTGTCATTATTTAAAGTAGTCTCTTGTTGAGATTTTCATTACACCAATGCATGGTAGCCTTGTCATTATGCAAGGTAGTCTGTTTTCGATATTTTTGTTACTCCAATTGATGGTAGCCTTGTCATTTTGGAAGGTAATCTGTTGTCAAGGTTTTTGTTACTCCAATGGATGGTAGCATTGTCATTATGGAAGGTAGTCTGTTGTCAACATTTTTGTTACTCCAATGGATGGTAGACTTGTCATTATGGAAGGTAGTATTTTGTAGATATTTTTGTTACTCCAATGGATGGTAGCCTTGTCATTATGGAAGGTAGTCTGTTATCGATATTTTTGTTACTCTAATGGATGGTAGCCTTGTCATTATGGAAGGTAGTCTGTTGTCGAGATTTTTGTTACTCTAATGGATGGTAGCCTTGTCATTATGGAAGGTAGTATGTTGTCAAGATTTTTGTTACTCCAAAGGATGGCAGCATTGTTATTAAGGAATGTATTCTGTTGTCGAAATCTTTGTTACTCCAATGGATGGTAGCCTAGTCATTATGGAAGGTAGTTTTTTGTCGAGATTTTTGTTACTCCAATGGATGGTAGCCTTGTCATTATGGAAGGTAGTCTGATGTCGATGTTTTTTTTATTCCAATGGATGGTAGCCTTGTCTTTATGGAACGTAGTTTGTTGTCGATATTTTTGTTATTCCAATGGATGGTAGCCTTATCATTATGGAAGGTAGTTCATTTTCGAGATTTTTGTTACTCCAATGGATAGTAGCCTTGTCATTATGGAAGGTAGTCTGTTGTCGAGATTTTGTTACTCCAATGGATTGTAGCTTTGTCATTATAGAAGGTAGTCTATTGTCGAGATTTTTGTTACTCCAATGGATGGTAGCCTTGTCATTATTTAAGGTAGTCTCTTGTTGAGATTTTCATTACTCCAATGCATGGTAGCCTTGTCATTATGGAAGGTAGTCTGTTGTCGATATTTTTGTTACTCCAATGGATGGTAGCCTTGTCATTATGGAAGGTAGTATGTTGTCGTGATTTTTGTTACTCTAATGGATGGTAGCCTTGTCATTATTGAAGGTATTTTGTTGTCGAGATTTTTGTTACTCCAATGGATGGTAGTCTTGTCATTATGGAAGGTTGTTTGTTGTCGATATTTTTGTTACTCCAATTGATGGTAGCCTTGTCATTTTGGAAGGTAATCTGTTGTCAAGATTTTTGTTACTCCAATGGATGGTAGCATTGTCATTATGGAAGGTAGTCTGTTGTCAACATTTTTGTTACTCCAATGGATGGTAGCCTTGTCATTATGGAAGGTAGTATTTTGTAGATATTTTTGTTACTCCAATGGATGGTAGCCTTGTCATTATGGAAGGTAGTCTGTTATCGATATTTTTGTTACTCTAATGGATGGTAGCCTTGTCATTATGGAAGGTAGTCTGTTGTCAAGATTTTTGTTACTCCAATGGATTGTATCATTGTTATTATGGAAGGTATTCTGTTGTCAAAATCTTTCTTACTCCAATGGATGGTAGCCTTGTCATTATGGAACGTAGTTTGTTGTCGATGTTGTTGTTATTCTAATGGATGGTAGCCTTATTATTATGGAAGGTAGTCTGTTGTCGATATTTTTGTTACTCCAATGGATGGTAGCCTTGTCATTATGGTAGGTAGTCTATTGTCGAGAATTTTGTCACTCCAATGGATGGTAGCCTTGTCATTATGGAAGGTAGTCTGTTATCGATATTTTTGTTACTCTAATGGATGGTAGCCTTGTCATTATGGAAGGTAGTCTGTTGTCGAGATTTTTGTTACTCTAATGGATGGTAGCCTTGTCATTATGGAAGGTAGTATGTTGTCATGATTTTTGTTACTCCAAAGGATGGTAGCATTGTTATTAAGGAATGTATTCTGTTGTCGAAATCTTTGTTACTCCAATGGATGGTAGCCTAGTCAATATGGAAGGTAGTTTTTTTCCGACATTTTTGTTACTCCAATGGATGGTAGGCTTTTCATTATGGAAGGTAGTCTATTATCGATATTTTTAGTACTCCAATGGATGGTAGCCTTGTCATTATGGAAGGTAGTCTGATGTCGATATTTTTTTTATTCCAATGGATGGTAGCCTTGTCATTATGGAACGTAGTTTGTTGTCGACATTTTTGTTATTCCAATGGATGGTAGCCTTATCATTATGGAAGGTAGTTCGTTTTAGAGATTTTTGTTACTCCAATGGATAGTAGCCTTGTCATTATGGAAGGTAGTCTATTGTCGAGATTTTGTTACTCCAATGGATGGTAGCCTTGTCATTATGGAAGGTAGTATGTTGTCGAGATTTTTGTTACTCTAATGGATGGTAGCCTTGTCATTATTGAAGGTATTTTGTTGTCGAGATTTATTTTAATCCGATGGATGGTAGCCTTGTCATTATGGAAGGTAGTCTGTTGTCGATATTTTTGTTACTCCAATTGATGGTAGCCTTGTCATTTTGGAAGGTAATCTGTTGTCAAGATTTTTGTTACTCCAATGGATGGTAGCATTGTCATTATGGAAGGTAGTCTGTTGTCAACATTTTTGTTACTCCAATGGATGGTAGACTTGTCATTATAGAAGGTAGTATTTTGTAGATATTTTTGTGACTCCAATGGATGGTAGCCTTGTCATTATGGAAGGTAGTCTGTTATCGATATTTTTGTTACTCTAATGGATGATAGCCTTGTCATTATGGAAGGTAGTCTGTTCTCGAGATTTTTGTTACTCTAATGGATGGTAGCCTTCTCATTATTGAAGGTAGTATGTTGTCAAGATTTTTGTTACTCCAAAGGATGGTAGCATTGTTATTAAGGAATGTAATCTATTATCGAAATCTTTGTTACTCCAATGGATGGTAGCCTAGTCATTATAGAAGGTAGTTTTTTGTCGAGATTTATGTTACTCCAATGGATGGTAGGCTTTTCATTATGGAAGGTAGTCTATTGTCAATATTTTTAGTACTCCAATGGATGGTAGCCTTGTCATTATGGAAGGTAGTCTGATGTCGATATTTTTTTTATTCCAATGGATGGTATCCTTGTCATTATGGAACGTAGTTTGTTGTCGATATTTTTGTTATTCCAATGGATGGTAGCCTTATCATTATGGAAGGTAGTTCGTTTTCGAGATTTTTGTTACTACAATGGATAGTAGCCTTGTCATTATGGAAGGTAGTCTGTTTTCGAGATTTTGTTACTCCAATGGATTGTAGATTTGTCATTAAAGAAGGTAGTCTATTGTCGAGATTTTTGTTACTCCAATGGATGGTAGCCTTGTCATTATTTAAAGTAGTCTCTTTTTGAGATTTTCATTACTCCAATGCATGGTAGCCTTGTCATTATGGAAGGTAGCCTGTTGTCGAGATTTTTGTTACTCCAATGGATGGTAGCCTTGTCATTATGGAAGGTAGTATGTTGTCGAGATTTTTGTTACTCTAATGGATGGTAGCCTTGTCATTATTGAAGGTATTTTGTTGTCGAGATTTTTGTTACTCCGATGGATGGTAGCGTTGTCATTATGCAAGGTAGTCTGTTGTCGATATTTTTGTTACTCCAATTGATGGTAGCCTTGTCATTTTGGAAGGTAATCTGTTGTCAAGATTTTTGTTACTCCAATGGATGGTAGCATTGTCATTATGGAAGGTAGTCTGTTGTAAACATTTTTGTTACTCCAATGGATGGTAGACTCGTCATTATGCAAGGTAGTATTTTGTAGATATTTTTGTTACTCCAATGTTTGGTAGCCTTGTCATTATGGAAGGTAGTCTGTTATCGATATTTTTGTTACTCTAATGGATGGTAGCCTTGTCATTATGGAAGGTAGTCTGTTGTCGAGATTTTTGTTACTCTAATGGATGATAGCCTTGTCATTATGGAAGGTAGTATGTTGTCAAGATTTTTGTTACTCCAAAGGATGGTAGCATTGTTATTAAGGAATGTATTCTGTTGTCGAAATCTTTGTTACTCCAATGGATGGTAGCCTAGTCATTATGGAAGGTAGTTTTTTGTTGAGATTTTCGTTACTCCAATGGATGGTAGGCTTTTCATTATGGAAGGTAGTCTATTGTCGATATTTTTAGTACTCCAATGGATGGTAGCCTTGTCATTATGGAAGGTAGTCTGATGTCGATATTTTTTTTTCCAATGGATGGTAGCCTTGTCATTATGGAACGTAGTTTGTTGTCGATATTTTTGTTATTCCAATGGATGGTAGCCTTATCATTATGGAAGGTAGTTCGTTTTCGAGATTTTTCTTACTCCAATGGATAGTAGCCTTGTCATTATGGAAGGTAGTCTGTTGTCGAGATTTTGTTACTCCAATGGATTGTAGCTTTGTCATTATAGAAGGTAGCCTATTGTCGAGATTTTTGTTACTCCAATGGATGGTAGCCTTGTAATTATTTAAAGTAGTCTCTTGTTGAGATTTTCATTACTCCAATGCATGGTAGCCTTGTCATTATGGAAGGTAGTCTGTTGTCGAGATTTTTGTTACTCCAATGGATGGTAGCCTTGTCATTATGGAAGGTAGTATGTTGTCGAGATTTTTGTTACTGTAATGGATGGTAGCCTTGTCATTATTGAAGGTATTTTGTTGTCGAGATTTTTGTTACTCCGATGGATGGTAGCCTTGTCATTATGCAAGGTAGTCTGTTGTCAATATTTTTGTTACTCCAATTGATGGTAGCCTTGTCATTTTGGAAGGTAATCTGTTGTCAAGATTTTTGTTACTCCAATGGATGGTAGCATAGTCATTATGGAAGGTAGTCTGTTGTCAACATTTTTGTTACTCCAATGGATGGTAGACTTGTCATTATGGAAGGTAGTATTTTGTAGATATTTTTGTTACTCCAATGGATGGTAGCCTTGTCATTATGGAAGGTAGTCTGTTATCGATATTTTTGTTACTCTAATGGATGGTAGCCTTGTCATTATGGAAGGTAGTCTGTTGTCGAGATTTTTGTTACTCTAATGGATGATAGCCTTGTCATTATGGAAGGTAGTATGTTGTCAAGATTTTTGTTACTCCAAAGGATGGTAGCATTGTTATTAAGGAATGTATTCTGTTGTCGAAATCTTTGTTACTCCAATGGATGGTAGCCTAGTCATTATGGAAGGTAGTTTTTTGTTGAGATTTTCGTTACTCCAATGGATGGTAGGCTTTTCATTATGGAAGGTAGTCTATTGTCGATATTTTTAGTACTCCAATGGATGGTAGCCTTGTCATTATGGAAGGTAGTCTGATGTCGATATTTTTTTTTCCAATGGATGGTAGCCTTGTCATTATGGAACGTAGTTTGTTGTCGATATTTTTGTTATTCCAATGGATGGTAGCCTTATCATTATGGAAGGTAGTTCGTTTTCGAGATTTTTCTTACTCCAATGGATAGTAGCCTTGTCATTATGGAAGGTAGTCTGTTGTCGAGATTTTGTTACTCCAATGGATTGTAGCTTTGTCATTATAGAAGGTAGCCTATTGTCGAGATTTTTGTTACTCCAATGGATGGTAGCCTTGTAATTATTTAAAGTAGTCTCTTGTTGAGATTTTCATTACTCCAATGCATGGTAGCCTTGTCATTATGGAAGGTAGTCTGTTGTCGAGATTTTTGTTACTCCAATGGATGGTAGCCTTGTCATTATGGAAGGTAGTATGTTGTCGAGATTTTTGTTACTGTAATGGATGGTAGCCTTGTCATTATTAAAGGTATTTTGTTGTCGAGATTTTTGTTACTCCGATGGATGGTAGCCTTGTCATTATGCAAGGTAGTCTGTTGTCAATATTTTTGTTACTCCAATTGATGGTAGCCTTGTCATTTTGGAAGGTAATCTGTTGTCAAGATTTTTGTTACTCCAATGGATGGTAGCATAGTCATTATGGAAGGTAGTCTGTTGTCAACATTTTTGTTACTCCAATGGATGGTAGACTTGTCATTATGGAAGGTAGTATTTTGTAGATATTTTTGTTACTCCAATGGATGGTAGCCTTGTCATTATGGAAGGTAGTCTGTTATCGATATTTTTGTTACTCTAATGGATGGTAGCCTTGTCATTATGGAAGGTAGTCTGTTGTCGAGATTTTTGTTACTCTAATGGATGGTAGCCTTGTCATTATGGAAGGTAGTATGTTGTCAAGATTTTTGTTACTCCAAAGGATGGTAGCATTGTTATTAAGGAATGTATTTTGTTGTCGAAATCTTTGTTACTCCAATGGATGGTAGCCTAGTCATTATGGAAGGTAGTTTTTTGTTTAGATTTTTGTTACTCCAATGGATGGTAGGCTTTTCATTATGGAAGGTAGTCTATTGTCGATATTTTTAGTACTCCAATGGATGATAGCCTTGTCATTATGGAAGATAGTCTGATGTCGATATTTTTTTTATTCCAATGGATGGTAGCCTTGTCATTATGGAACGTAGTTTGTTGTCGATATTTTTGTTATTCCAATGGATGGTAGCCTTATCATTATGGAAGGTAGTTCGTTTTCGAGATTTTTGTTACTCCAATGGATAGTAGCCTTGTTATTATGGAAGGTAGTCTGTTGTCGAGATTTTGTTACTCCAATGGATTGTAGCTTTGTCATTATAGAAGGTAGTCTATTGTCGAGATTTTTGTTACTCCAATGGATGGTAGCCTTGTCATTATTTAAGGTAGTCTCTTGTTGAGATTTTCATTACTCCAATGCATGGTAGCCTTGTCATTATGGAAGGTAGTCTATTGTCGATATTTTTGTTACTCCAATGGATGGTAGCCTAGTCATTATGGAAGGTAGTTTTTTGTCGAGATTTTTGTTACTCCAATGGATGGTAGGCTTTTCATTATGGAAGGTAGTCTATTGTCGATATTTTTAGTACTCCAATGGATGGTAGCCTTGTCATTATGGAAGGTAGTCTGATGTCGATATTTTTTTTTCCAATGGATGGTAGCCTTGTCATTATGGAACGTAGTTTGTTGTCGATATTTTTGTTATTCCAATGGATGGTAGCCTTGTCATTATGGAAGGTAGTATTTTGTAGATATTTTTGTTACTCCAATGGGTGGTAGCCTTGTCATTATGGAAGGTAGTCTGTTATCGATATTTTTGTTACTCTAATGGATGGTAGCCTTGTCATTATGGAAGGTAGTCTGTTGTCAAGATTTTTTTTACTCCAATGGATTGTATCATTGTTATTATGGAAGGTATTCTATTGTCAAAATCTTTCTTACTCCAATGGATGGTAGCCTTGTCATTATGGAACGTAGTTTGTTGTCGATGTTGTTGTTATTCTAATGGATGGTAGCCTTATCATTATGGAAGGTAGTTTGTTGTCGAGATTTTTGTTACTCCAATGGATAGTAGCCTTGTCATTATGGAAGGTAGTCTGTTGTTGAGATTTTGTTGCTCCAATGGATGGTAGCCGTGTCATTATGGAAGGTAGTCTATTGTCGAGAATTTTGTCACTCCAATGGATGGTAGCCTTGTCATTATAGAAGGAAGTCTGTTGTCGATATTTTTGTTACTCCAATGGATGGTAGCCTTGTCATTATGGAAGGTAGTCTATTGTCGAGATTTTTGTCACTCCAATGGATGGTAGCCTTGACATTATGGAAGGTAGTCTGTTGGCGAGATTTTTGTTACTCCAATGAATGGTAGCGTTGTTGATATTTTCATTACTCCAATGGATGGTAGCCTTGTCATTATGGAAGGTAGTCTATTGTCGGGAATTTTGTCACTCCAATGGATGGTAGCCTTGTCATTATGGAAGGAAGTCTGTTGTCGAGATTTTGTTACTCCAATGGATTGTAGCTTTGTCATTATAGAAGGTAGCCTATTGTCGAGATTTTTGTTACTCCAATGGATGGTAGCCTTGTAATTATTTAAAGTAGTCTCTTGTTGAGATTTTCATTACTCCAATGCATGGTAGCCTTGTCATTATGGAAGGTAGTCTGTTGTCGAGATTTTTGTTACTCCAATGGATGGTAGCCTTGTCATTATGGAAGGTAGTATGTTGTCGAGATTTTTGTTACTGTAATGGATGGTAGCCTTGTCATTATTGAAGGTATTTTGTTGTCGAGATTTTTGTTACTCCGATGGATGGTAGCCTTGTCATTATGCAAGGTAGTCTGTTGTCAATATTTTTGTTACTCCAATTGATGGTAGCTTTGTCATTTTGGAAGGTAATCTGTTGTCAAGATTTTTGTTACTCCAATGGATGGTAGCATAGTCATTATGGAAGGTAGTCTGTTGTCAACATTTTTGTTACTCCAATGGATGGTAGACTTGTCATTATGGAAGGTAGTATTTTGTAGATATTTTTGTTACTCCAATGGATGGTAGCCTTGTCATTATGGAAGGTAGTCTGTTATCGATATTTTTGTTACTCTAATGGATGGTAGCCTTGTCATTATGGAAGGTAGTCTGTTGTCGAGATTTTTGTTACTCTAATGGATGGTAGCCTTGTCATTATGGAAGGTAGTATGTTGTCAAGATTTTTGTTACTCCAAAGGATGGTAGCATTGTTATTAAGGAATGTATTTTGTTGTCGAAATCTTTGTTACTCCAATGGATGGTAGCCTAGTCATTATGGAAGGTAGTTTTTTGTTGA
Source organism: Vicia faba (assembly GCA_948472305.1). Lineage (NCBI taxonomy): Eukaryota > Viridiplantae > Streptophyta > Magnoliopsida > Fabales > Fabaceae > Vicia > Vicia faba. The sequence goes on from OX451739.1 coordinate 563,948,088, forward strand.
GATTTTTGTTACTCCAATGGATGGTAGGCTTTTCATTATGGAAGGTAGTCTATTGTCGATATTTTTAGTACTCCAATGGATGATAGCCTTGTCATTATGGAAGATAGTCTGATGTCGATATTTTTTTTATTCCAATGGATGGTAGCCTTGTCATTATGGAACGTAGTTTGTTGTCGATATTTTTGTTATTCCAATGGATGGTAGCCTTATCATTATGGAAGGTAGTTCGTTTTCGAGATTTTTGTTACTCCAATGGATAGTAGCCTTGTTATTATGGAAGGTAGTCTGTTGTCGAGATTTTGTTACTCCAATGGATTGTAGCTTTGTCATTATAGAAGGTAGTCTATTGTCGAGATTTTTGTTACTCCAATGGATGGTAGCCTTGTCATTATTTAAGGTAGTCTCTTGTTGAGATTTTCATTACTCCAATGCATGGTAGCCTTGTCATTATGGAAGGTAGTCTATTGTCGATATTTTTGTTACTCCAATGGACGGTAGCCTAGTCATAATGGAAGGTAGTTTTTTGTCGAGATTTTTGTTACTCCAATGGATGGTAGGCTTTTCATTATGGAAGGTAGTCTATTGTCGATATTTTTAGTACTCCAATGGATGGTAGCCTTGTCATTATGGAAGGTAGTCTGATGTCGATATTTTTTTTTCCAATGGATGGTAGCCTTGTCATTATGGAACGTAGTTTGTTGTCGATATTTTTGTTATTCCAATGGATGGTAGCCTTATCATTATGGAAGGTAGTTCGTTTTCGAGATTTTTGTTACTCCAATGGATAATAGCCTTGTCATTATGGAAGGTAGTCTGTTGTCGAGATTTTGTTACTCCAATGGATTGTAGCTTTGTCATTATAGAAGGTAGCCTATTGTCGAGATTTTTGTTACTCCAATGGATGGTAGCCTTGTAATTATTTAAAGTAGTCTCTTGTTGAGATTTTCATTACTCCAATGCATGGTAGCCTTGTCATTATGGAATGTAGTGTGTTGTCGAGATTTTTGTTACTCCAATGGATGGTAGCCTTGTCATTATGTAAGGTAGTATGTTGTCGAGATTTTTGTTACTGTAATGGATGGTAGCCTTGTCATTATTGAAGGTATTTTGTTGTCGAGATTTTTGTTACTCCGATGGATGGTAGCCTTGTCATTATGCAAGGTAGTCTGTTGTCAATATTTTTGTTACTCCAATTGATGGTAGCCTTGTCATTTTGGAAGGTAATCTGTAGTCAAGATTTTTGTTACTCCAATGGATGGTAGCATAGTCATTATGGAAGGTAGTCTGTTGTCAACATTTTTGTTACTCCAATGGATGGTAGACTTGTCATTATGGAAGGTAGTATTTTGTAGATATTTTTGTTACTCCAATGGATGGTAGCCTTGTCATTATGGAAGGTAGTCTGTTATCGATATTTTTGTTACTCTAATGGATGGTAGCCTTGTCATTATGGAAGGTAGTCTGTTGTCGAGATTTTTGTTACTCTAATGGATGGTAGCCTTGTCATTATGGAAGGTAGTATGTTGTCAAGATTTTTGTTACTCCAAAGGATGGTAGCATTGTTATTAAGGAATGTATTTTGTTGTCGAAATCTTTGTTACTCCAATGGATGGTAGCCTAGTCATTATGGAAGGTAGTTTTTTGTTGAGATTTTTGTTACTCCAATGGATGGTAGGCTTTTCATTATGGAAGGTAGTCTATTGTCGATATTTTTAGTACTCCAATGGATGATAGCCTTGTCATTATGGAAGATAGTCTGATGTCGATATTTTTTTTATTCCAATGGATGGTAGCCTTGTCATTATGGAACGTAGTTTGTTGTCGATATTTTTGTTATTCCAATGGATGGTAGCCTTATCATTATGGAAGGTAGTTCGTTTTCGAGATTTTTGTTACTCCAATGGATAGTAGCCTTGTTATTATGGAAGGTAGTCTGTTGTCGAGATTTTGTTACTCCAATGGATTGTAGCTTTGTCATTATAGAAGGTAGTCTATTGTCGAGATTTTTGTTACTCCAATGGATGGTAGCCTTGTCATTATTTAAGGTAGTCTCTTGTTGAGATTTTCATTACTCCAATGCATGGTAGCCTTGTCATTATGGAAGGTAGTCTATTGTCGTTATTTTTGTTACTCCAATGGATGGTAGTCTTGTCATTATGGAAGGTATTTTGTTGTCGAGAATTTTGTTACTCCAATGGATGGTAGCCTTGTCATTATGGAAGGTAGTCAGTTGTCGATATTTTTGTTACTCCAATTGATGGTAGCCTTGTCATTTTGGAAGGTAATCTGTTGTCAAGATTTTTGTTACTCCAATGGATGGTAGCATTGTCATTATGGAAGGTAGTCTGTTGTCAACATTTTTGTTACTCCAATGGATGGTAGCCTTGTCATTATGGAAGGTAGTATTTTGTAGATATTTTTGTTACTCCAATGGGTGGTAGCCTTGTCATTATGGAAGGTAGTCTGTTATCGATATTTTTGTTACTCTAATGGATGGTAGCCTTGTCATTATGGAAGGTAGTCTGTTGTCAAGATTTTTTTTTACTCCAATGGATTGTATCATTGTTATTATGGAAGGTATTCTATTGTCAAAATCTTTCTTACTCCAATGGATGGTAGCCTTGTCATTATGGAACGTAGTTTGTTGTCGATGTTGTTGTTATTCTAATGGATGGTAGCCTTATCATTATGGAAGGTAGTTTGTTGTCGAGATTTTTGTTACTCCAATGGATAGTAGCCGTGTCATTATGGAAGGTAGTCTATTGTCGAGAATTTTGTCACTCCAATGGATGGTAGCCTTGTCATTATAGAAGGAAGTCTGTTGTCGATATTTTTGTTACTCCAATGGATGGTAGCCTTGTCATTATGGAAGGTAGTCTATTGTCGAGATTTTTGTCACTCCAATGGATGGTAGCCTTGACATTATGGAAGGTAGTCTGTTGGCGAGATTTTTGTTACTCCAATGAATGGTAGCGTTGTTGATATTTTCATTACTCCAATGGATGGTAGCCTTGTCATTATGGAAGGTAGTCTATTGTCGGGAATTTTGTCACTCCAATGGATGGTAGCCTTGTCATTATGGAAGGAAGTCTGTTGTCGATATTTTTGTTATTCCAATGGATGGTAGCCTTGTCATTATGGAAGGTAGTCTATTGTCGTGATTTTTGTCACTCCAATGGATGGTAGCCTTGGCATTATGGAAGGTAGTCTGTTGGCGAGATTTTTGTTACTCCAATGGATGGTAGCCTTGTTGATATTATCATTACTCCAATGCATGGTAGCCTTGTCATAATGGAAGGTATTCTCTTGTTGATATTTTCATAACTCCAATGGATGCTAGCCTTGTCATAATGGAAGGTAGTCTGTTGTCGAGATTTTTGTTACTCTAATGGATAGTAGCCTTGTCATTATGGAAGGTATTCTGTTGTCGAGATTTTTGTTACTATAATGAATGGTAGCCTTGTCATTATGGAAGGTAGTTTGTTGTCGACATTTTTGTTACTCCAATGGGTGGTATCCTTGTTATTATGGAAGGTAGTCTATTGTCGAGATTTTTGTTACTCCAATGGATGGTAGCCTTGTCATTATGGAAAGTAGACTATTGTCGAGATTTTTGTTACTACAATGTATGGTAGTCTTGTCATTCTGGAAGGTAGTTTGTTGTCGAAATTTTTGTTACTAAAATGTAAGGTAGCCTTGTCATTATAGAAGGTAGTTTGTTGTCGATATCTTCGTTACTCTAATGGATTGTAGCCTTGTCATTATGGAAGGTAGTATGTTGTCGAGATTTTTGTCACTCCAATTGATGGTAGTCTTGTCATTAAGGAAGGTAAAATGTTGGCGAGATTTTTGTTACTCCAATGGATGGTAGCCTTGTAATTATGGAAGGTTGTCTCTTGTTGATATTTTTATTACTCCAATGGATGGTATACTTGTCATTATGGAATGTAGTATGTTGTCTAGATTTTTGTTACTCTAATGGATGGTAGCCTTGTCATTATGGAAGGTAGTTTATTGTCGAGATTTTGGTTACTCCAATGGATGGTAGCCTTGTCATTATGGAAGTTAGTCTGTTGTCAAGATTTTTGTTACTCTAATGGATGGTAGCCTTGTCATTATGGAATGTGTTCTGTTGTCGAGATCTTTGTTACTCCAATGGATGGTAGCCTAGTCATTATGGAAGGTAGTTTTTTGTCGAGATTTTTGTTACTCCAATGGATGGTAGGCTTTTCATTATGGAAGGTAGTCTGTTGTCGATATTTTTAGTACTACAATGGATGGTAGCCTTGTCATTATGGAAGGTAGTCTGATGTCGATATTTTTATTATTCCAATGGATGGTAGCCTTGTCATTATGGAACGTAGTTTGTTGTCGATTTTTTTGTTATTCCAATGGATGGTAGCCTTATCATTATGGAAGGTAGTTCGTTTTCGAGATTTTTGTTACTCCAATGGATAGTAGCCTTGTCATTTTGGAAGGTAGTCTGTTGTCGAGATTTTGTTACTCCAATGGATTGTAGCTTTGTCATTATGGAAGGTATTCTATTGTCGAGATTTTTGTTACTCCAATGGATGGTAGCCTTGTCATTATTTAAGGTAGTCTCTTGTTGAGATTTTCATTACTCCAATGCATGGTAGTCTTGTCATTCTGGAAGGTAGTTTGTTGTCGAAATTTTTGTTACTAAAATGTAAGGTAGCCTTGTCATTATAGAAGGTAGTTTGTTGTCGATATCTTCGTTACTCTAATGGATTGTAGCCTTGTCATTATGGAAGGTAGTTTGTTGTCGAGATTTTTGTCACTCCAATTGATGGTAGTCTTGTCATTAAGGAAGGTAGAATGTTGGCGAGATTTTTGTTACTCCAATGGATGGTAGCCTTGTAATTATGGAAGGTTGTCTCTTGTTGATATTTTTATTACTCCAATGGATGGTATACTTGTCATTATGGAATGTAGTATGTTGTCTAGATTTTTGTTACTCTAATGGATGGTAGCCTTGTCATTATGGAAGGTAGTCTATTGTCGAGATTTTTGTTACTCCAATGGATGGTAGCCTTGTCATTATGGAAGTTAGTCTGTTGTCAAGATTTTTGTTACTCTAATGGATGGTAGCGTTGTCATTATGGAAGGTAGTATGTTGTCGATATTTTTGTTACTCCAATTGATGGTAGCCTTGTCATTTTGGAAGGTAATCTGTTGTCAAGATTTTTGTTACTCCAATGGATGGTAGCATTGTCATTATGGAAGGCAGTCTGTTGTCAACATTTTTGTTACTCCAATGGATGGTAGCCTTGTCATTATGGAAGGTAGTATTTTATAGAGATTTTTGTTACTCCAATGGATGGTAGCCTTGTTATTATGGAAGGTAGTCTGTTATCGATATTTTTGTTACTCTAATGGATGGTAGCCTTGTCATTATGGAAGGTAGTTTGTTGTCAAGATTTTTGTTACTCCAATGGATTGTATCATTGTTATTATGGAAGGGATTTTGTTGTCGAAATCTTTCTTACTCCAATGGATGGTAGCCTTGTCATTATGGAACGTAGTTTGTTATCGATGTTGTTGTTATTCTAATGGATGGTAGCCTTATCATTATGGAAGGTAGTTTGTTGTCGAGATTTTTGTTACTCCAATGGATAGTAGCCTTGTCATTATGGAAGGTAGTCTGTTGTTGAGATTTTGTTACTCCAATTAATGGTAGCCTTGTCATTATGGAAGGTAGTCTATTGTCGAGAATTTTGTCACTCCAATGGATGGTAGCCTTGTCATTATGGAAGGAAGTCTATTATCGATATTTTTGTTACTCCAATGGATGGTAGCCTTGTCATTATGGTAGGTAGTCTATTGTCGAGATTTTTGTCACTCCAATGGATGGTAGCCTTGTCATTATGGAAGGTAGTCTGTTGGCAAGATTTTTGTAACTCCAATGAATGGTAGCCTTGTTGATATTTTCATTACTCCAATGGATGGTAGCCTTGTCATTATGGAAGGTAGTCTATTGTCGAGAATTTTGTCACTCCAATGGATGGTAGCCTTGTCATTATGGAAGGAAGTCAGTTGTCGATATTTTTGTTACTCCAATGGATGGTAGCCTTGTTGATATTATCATTACTCCAATGCATGGTAGCCTTGTCATTATGGAAGGTAGTCTCTTGTTGATATTTTCATTACTCCATTGGATGTTAGCCTTGTCATAATGGAAGGTAGTCTCTTGTTGATATTTTCATTACTCCAATGGATGCTAGCCTTGTCATAATGGAAGGTAATCTGTTGTCGAGATTTTTGTTACTCTAATGGATCGTAGCCTTGTCATTATGGAAGGTAGTCTGTTGTCGAGATTTTTGTTACTATAATGAATGGTAGCCTTGTCATTATGGAAGGTAGTTTGTTGTCGACATTTTTGTTACTCCAATGGGTGGTATCCTTGTTATTATGGAAGGTAGTCTATTGTCGAGATTTTTGTTACTCCAATGGATGGTAGCCTTGTCATTATGGAAAGTAGACTATTGTCGAGATTTTTGTTACTACAATGTATGGTAGTCTTGTCATTCTGGAAGGTAGTTTGTTATCGAGATTTTTGTTACTAAAATGTAAGGTAGCCATGTCATTATAGAAGGTAGTTTGTTGTCGATATCTTCGTTACTCAAATGGATTGTAGCCTTGTCATTATGGAAGGTAGTCTGTTGTCGAGATTTTTGTCACTCCAATTGATGGTAGTCTTGTCATTAAGGAAGGTAGAATGTTGGCGAGATTTTTGTTACTCCAATGGATGGTAGCTTGTAATTATGGAAGGTTGTCTCTTGTTGATATTTTTATTACTCCAATGGATGGTATACTTGTCATTATGGAATGTAGTATGTTGTCTAGATTTTTGTTACTCTAATGGATGGTAGCCTTGTCATTATGGAAGGTAGTCTATTGTCGAGATTTTTGTTACTCCAATGGATGGCAGCCTTGTTATTATGTAAGTTAGTCTGTTGTCAAGATTTTTGTTACTCCAAAGGATGGTAGCATTGTTATTATGGAATTTATTCTGTAGTCGAATTCTTTGTTACTCCAATGGATGGTAGCCTAGTCAATATGGAAGGTAGTTTGTTGTCGAGATTTTTGTTACTCCAATGGATGGTAGGCTTTTCATTATGGAAGGTAGTCTGTTGTCGATATTTTTGTTATTCCAATGGATGGTAGCCTTGTCATTTTGGAAGGTAGTTTGTTGTCGATATTTTTGTTATTCCAATGGATGGTAGCCTTATCATTATGGAAGGTAGTTTATTGTCGAGATTTTTGTTACTCAAATGGATAGTAGCCTTGTCATTATGGAAGGTAGTCTGTTGTCGAGATTTTGTTACTCTAATGGATGGTAGCTTTGTCATTATGGAAGGTAGTCTATTGTAGAGATTTTTGTTACTCCAATGGATGGTAGCCTTTTCATTATTTAAGGTAGTCTCTTGTTGAGATTTTCATTACTCCAATGCATGGTAGCCTTGTCATTTTGGAAGGTAGTCTGTTGTCGATATTTTTGTTATTCTAATGGATGGTAGCTTTGTCATTATGAAAGGTAGTCTATTATCAAGATTTTTGTTACTCCAATGGATGGTAGCCTTGTCATTATGGAAGGAAGTTTGTTGTCGAGATTTTTGTTACTCTAATGGATGGTACCCTTGTCATTATGGAAGGGAGTCTATTGTCGAGATGTTTGTTACTCCAAAGGATGGTAGCATTGTCATTATGGAAGGTATTCTGTTGTCGAAATCTTTGTTACTCCAATGGATGGTAGCCTAGTCATCATGGAAGGTAGTTTGTTGTCGAGATTTTTGTTACTCCAATGGATGGTAGGCTTTTCATTATGGAAGGTATTCTGTTGTCGATATTTTTGTTACTACAATGGATGGTATCCTTGTCATTATGGAAGGTATTCTTTTGTCGAGATTTTTCTTACTCCAATGGATGGTAGCCTTGTCATTATGGAAGGTAGTATTTTGTCGAGATTTTTCTTACTCCAATGGATGGTAGCCTTGTCATTATAGAAGGTAGTCTGTTGTCGAGATTTTTGTTACTCAAATGGATGGTAGCCTTGTCATTATGGAAGTTAGTCTGTTGTCGATATTTTTGTTACTCCAATGGATGGTAGCATTGTCATTATGGAAGGTACTCTGTTGTCAAAAATTTTGTTACTCCAATGGATGGTAGCCTTGTCATTATGGAAGGTAGTCTGTTGTCTAGATTTTTGTTACTCTAATGGATGGTATCCTTGTCATTATTGAAGGTAATTTGTTGTCGAGATTTTTGTTACTCCAATGGATGGTAGGCTTGTCATTATGGAAGGTAGTCTTTTGTCGAGTTTTTTGTTACTCCAATGGATGGTAGCCTTGTCATTATGGAAGGTAGTCTGTTGTCGATATTTTTGTTACTCTAATGGATGGTAGCCTTGTCATTATGGAAGTTAGTCTGTTGTCAAGATTTTTATTACTCCAATGGATTGTATCATTGTTATTATGGAAGGTAGTCTGTTGTCGAAATCTTTCTTACTCCAATGGATGGTAGCCTTGTCATTATGGAAGGTAGTCTGTTGGCGAGATTTTTGTTACTCCAATGGATGGTAGCCTTTTCATTATGGAAGGTAGTCTCTTGTTGATATTTTCGTTACTCCAATGGATTGTAGCCTTGTCATTATGGAAGGTAGTCTGTTGTCGAGATTTTTGTCATTCCAATTGATGGTAGTCTTGTCATTATGGAAGGTAGAATGTTGTCGAAATTTTTGTTACACCAATGGATGGTAGCCTTGTAATTATGGAAGGTAGTCTCTTGTTGATATTTTCGTTACTCCAATGGATGGTAGACTTGCCATTATGGAATGTAGTATGTTGTTTATATTTTTGTTACTCTAATGGATGGTAGCCTTGTCATTATGGAAGGTAATTTATTGTCGACATATTTGTTACTCCAATGGATGGTAGCCTTTTCATTATGGAAGGTAGTCTGTTGTCGAGATTTTTGTTACTCTAATGGATGGTAGCCTTTTCATTATGGAAGGTAGTATGTTGTCAAGATTTTTGTTACTCCAAAGGATGGTAGCATTGTTATTAAGGAATGTATTCTGTTGTCGAAATCTTTGTTACTCCAATGGATGGTAGCCTAGTCATTATGGAAGGTAGTTTGTTGTCGAGATTTTTGTTACTCCAATGGATGGTAGGCTTTTCATTATGGAAGGTAGTCTGTTGTCGATATTTTTAGTACTCCAATGTATGGAAGCCTTGTCATTATGGAACGTAGTCTGTTGTCGATATTTTTTTTATTCCAATGGATGGTAGCCTTGTCATTATGGAAGGTAGTCTGTTGTCGATATCTTTGTTACTCCAATGGATGGTAGCCTTATCATTAGGGAAGGTAGTTCGTTTTTGAGATTTTGTTACTCCAATGGATTGTAGCTTTGTCATTATGGAAGGTAGTCTATTGTCGAGATTTTTGTTACTCCAATGGATGGTAGCCTTGTCATTATTTAAGGTAGTCTCTTGTTGAGATTTTCATTACTCCAATGCATGGTAGCCTTGTCATTAGGGAAGGTAGTCTGTTGTCGATATTTTTGTTACTCCAATGGATGGTAGCCTTGTCATTATGGAAGGTAGTCTGTTGTCGAGATTTTTGTTACTCTAATAGATGGTAGCCTTGTCATTATTGAAGGTATTTTGTTGTCGAGATTTTTGTTACTCCAATGGATGGTAGCCTTGTCATTATGGAAGGTAGTCTGATGTCGATATTTTTGTTACTCCAATTGATGGTAGCCTTGTCATTTTGGAAGGTAATCTGTTGTCAAGATTTTAGTTACTCCAATGGATGGTAGCATTGTCATTATGGAAGGTAGTCTATTGTCAACATTTTTGTTACTCCAATGGATGGTATCCTTGTCATTATGGAAGGTAGTATTTTGTAGAGATTTTTTGTTACTCCAATGGATGGTAGCCTTGTCATTATGGAAGGTAGTCTGTTATCGAGATTTTTGTTTCTTTAATGGATGGTAGTCTTGTCATTATGCAAGGTAGTCTGTTGTCAAGATTTTTGTTACTCCAATGGATTGTATCATTGTTATTATGGAAGGTATTCTGTTGTCGAAATCTTTCTTACTCCAATGGATGGTAGCCTTGTCATTATGGAACGTAGTTTGTTGTCAATGTTGTTGTTATTCTAATGGATGGTAGCCTTATCATTATGGAAGGTAGTTTGTTGTCGAGATTTTTGTTACTCCAATGGATAGTAGCCTTGTCATTATGGAAGGTAGTTTGTTTTTGAGATTTTGTTACTCCAATGGATGGTAGCCTTGTCATTATGGAAGGTAGTCTATTGTCGAGAATTTTGTCACTCCAATGGATGGTAGCCTTGTCATTATGGAAGGAAGTCTGTTGTCGATATTTTTGTTACTCCAATGGATGGTAGCCTTGTCATTATGGAAGGTAGTCTATTGTCGAGATTTTTGTCACTCCAATGGATGGTAGCCTTGTCATTATGGAAGGTAGTATGTTGGCGAGATTTTTGTTACTCCAATGGATGGTAGCCTTGTTGATATTATCATTACTCCAATGCATGGTAGCCTTGTCATTATGGAAGGTAGTCACTTGTTGATATTTTCATTACTCCATTGGATGTTAACCTTGTCATAATGGAAGGTAGTCTCTTGTTGATATTTTCATTACTCCAATGGATGCTAGCCTTGTCATAATGGAAGGTAGTCCGTTGTCTTGATTTTTGTTACTCTAATGGATCGTAGCCTTGTCATTATGGAAGGTAGTCTGTTGTTGAGATTTTTGTTACTATAATGAATGGTAGCCTTGTCATTATGGAAGGTAGTTTGTTGTCGACATTTTTGTTACTCCAATGGGTGGTAGCCTTGTTATTATGGAAGGTAGTCTATTGTCGAGATTTTTATTACTCCAATGGATGGTAGCCTTGTCATTATGGAAAATAGACTATTGTCGAGATTTTTATTACTCCAATGGATGGTAGCCTTGTCATTCTGGAAGGTAGTTTGTTGTCGAGATTTTCGTTACTAAAATCTAAGGTAGCCTTGTCATTATAGAAGGTAGTTTGTTATCGATATCTTCGTTAGTCCAATGGATTGTAGCCTTGTCATTATGGAAGGTAGTCTGTTGTCGAGATTTTTGTCATTCCAATTGATGGTAGTCTTGTCATTATGGAAGGTAGAATGTTGTCGAGATTTTTGTTACACCAATGGATGGTAGCCTTGTAATTATGGAAGGTAGTCTCTTGTTGATATTTTCGTTACTCCAATGGATGGTAGACTTGCCATTATGGAATGTAGTATGTTGTTTATATTTTTGTTACTCTAATGGATGGTAGCCTTGTCTTTATGGAAGGTAATTTATTGTCGAGATATTTGTTACTCCAATGGATGGTAGCCTTTTCATTATGGAAGGTAGTCTGTTGTCGAGATTTTTGTTACTCTAATGGATGGTAGCCTTTTCATTATGGAAGGTAGTATGTTGTCAAGATTTTTGTTACTCGAAAGGATGGTAGCATTGTTATTAAGGAATGTATTCTGTTGTCGAAATCTTTGTTACTCCAATGGATGGTAGCCTAGTCATTATGGAAGGTAGTTTGTTGTCGAGATTTTTGTTACTCCAATGGATGGTAGGCTTTTCATTATGGAAGGTAGTCTGTTGTCGATATTTTTAGTACTCCAATGTATGGTAGCCTTGTCATTATGGAAGGTAGTCTGTTGTCGATATTTTTTTTATTCCAATGGATGGTAGCCTTGTCATTATGGAAGGTAGTCTGTTGTCGATATCTTTGTTACTCCAATGGATGGTAGCCTTATCATTAGGGAAGGTAGTTCGTTTTCGAGATTTTGTTACTCCAATGGATTGTAGCTTTGTCATTATGGAAGGTAGTCTATTGTCGATATTTTTGTTACTCCAATGGATGGTAGCCTTGTCATTATTTAAGGTAGTCTCTTGTTGAGATTTTCATTACTCCAATGCATGGTAGCCTTGTCATTATGGAAGGTAGTCTGTTGTCGATATTTTTGTTACTCCAATGGATGGTAGCCTTGTCATTATGGAAGGTAGTCTGTTGTCGAGATTTTTGTTACTCTAATGGATGGTAGCCTTGTCATTATTGAAGGTATTTTGTTGTCGAGATTTTTGTTACTCCAATGGATGGTAGCCTTGTCATTATGGAAGGTAGTCTGATGTCGATATTTTTGTTACTCCAATTGATGGTTGCCTTGTCCTTTTGGAAGGTAATCTGTTGTCAAGATTTTTGTTACTCCAATGGATGGTAGCATTGTCATTATGGAAGGTAGTCTATTGTCAACATTTTTGTTACTCCAATGGATGGTATCCTTGTCATTATGGAAGGTAGTATTTTGTAGAGATTTTTTGTTACTCCAATGGATGGTAGCCTTGTCATTATGGAAGGTAATCTGTTATCGAGATTTTTGTTACTCTAATGGATGGTAGTCTTGTCATTATGAAAGGTAGTCTGTTGTCAAGATTTTTGTTATTCCAATGGATTGTATCATTGTTATTATGGAAGGTATTCTGTTGTCGAAATCTTTCTTACTCCAATGGATGGTAGCCTTGTCATTATGGAACGTAGTTTGTTGTCAATGTTGTTGTTATTCTAATGGATGGTAGCCTTATCATTATGGAAGGTAGTTTGTTGTCGAGATTTTTGTTACTCCAATGGATAGTAGCCTTGTCATTATGGAAGGTAGTTTATTGTTGAGATTTTGTTACTCCAATGGATGGTAGCCTTGTCATTATGGAAGGTAGTCTATTGTCGAGAATTTTTCACTCCAATGGATGGTAGCCTTGTCATTATGGAAGGAAGTCTGTTGTCGATATTTTTGTTACTCCAATGGATGGTAGCCTTGTCATTATGGAAGGTAGTCTATTGTCGAGATTTTTGTCACTCCAATGGATGGTAGCCTTGTCATTATGGAAGGTAGTCTGTTGGAGAGATTTTTGTTACTCCAATGGATGGTAGCCTTGTTGATATTATCATTACTCCAATGCATGGTAGCCTTGTCATTATGGAAGGTAGTCACTTGTTGATATTTTCATTACTCCATTGGATGTTAGCCTTGTCATAATGGAAGGTAGTCTCTTGTTGATATTTTCATTACTCCAATGGATGCTAGACTTGTCATAATGGAAGGTAGTCCGTTGTCGAGATTTTTGTTACTCTAATGGATCGTAGCCTTGTCATTATGGAAGGTAGTCTGTTGTTGAGATTTTTGTTACTATAATGAATGGTAGCCTTGTCATTATGGAAGGTAGTTTGTTGTCGACATTTTTGTTACTCCAATGGGTGGTAGCCTTGTTATTATGGAAGGTAGTCTATTGTCGAGATTTTTATTACTCCAATGGATGGTAGCCTTGTCATTATGGAAAGTAGACTATTGTCGAGATTTTAATTACTCCAATGGATGGTAGCCTTGTCATTCTGGAAGGTAGTTTGTTGTCGAGATTTTCGTTACTAAAATGTAAGGTAGCCTTGTCATTATAGAAGGTAGTTTGTTATCGATATCTTCGTTAGTCCAATGGATTGTAGCCTTGTCATTGTGGAAGGTAGTCTGTTGTCGAGATTTTTGTCACTCCAATTGATGGTAGTCTTGTCATTAAGGAAGGTAGAATGTTGGCGAGATTTTTGTTACTCCAATGGATGGTATCCTTGTAATTATGGAAGGTTTTCTCTTGTTGATATTTTTATTACTCCAATGGGTGGTATACTTGTCATTATGGAATGTAGTATGTTGTCTAGATTTTTGTTACTCTAATGGATGGTATCCTTGTCATTATGGAAGGTAGTCTATTGTCGAGATTTTTGTTACTCCAATGGATGGTAGCCTTGTCATTATGGAAGTTAGTCTGTTGTCATGATTTTTGTTACTCCAATGGATGGTAGCCTTTTCATTATTTAAGGTAGTCTCTTGTTGAGATTTTCATTACTCCAATGCATGGTAGCCTTGTCATTTTAGAAGGTAGTTTGTTGTCGATATTTTTGTTATTCCAATGGATGGTAGCCTTATCATTATGGAAGGTAGTTTGTTGTCGAGATTTTTGTTACTCCAATGGATAGTAGCCTTGTCATTATGGAAGGTAGTCTGTTGTCGAGATTTTGTTACTCCAATGGATGGTAGCTTTGTCATTATGGAAGGTAGTCTATTATCGAGATTTTTGTTACTCCAATGGATGGTAGCCTTGTCATTATGGAAGGTAGTCTGTTGTCGGGATTTTGATTACTCTAATGGATGGTAGCCTTGTCATTATGGAAGGGAGTCTATTGTAGAGATGTTTGTTACTCCAAAGGATGGTAGCATTGTTATTATGGAAGGTATTCTGTTGTCGAAATCTTTGTTACTCCAATGGATGGTAGCCTAGTCATCATGGAAGGTAGTTTGTTGTCGAGATTTTTGTTACTCCAATGGATGGTAGGCTTTTCATTATGGAAGGTATTCTGTTGTCGATATTTTTGTTACTACAATGGATGGTAGCCTTGTCATTATGGAAGGTAGTCTTTTGTCGAGATTTTTCTTACTCCAATGGATGGTAGCCTTGTCATTATGGAAGGTAGTATTTTGACGAGATTTTTCTTACTCCAATGGATGGTAGCCTTGTCATTATAGAAGGTAGTCTGTTGTCGAGATTTTTGTTACTCAAATGGATGGTAGCCTTGTCATTATGGAAGTTAGTCTGTTGTCGATATTTTTGTTACTCCAATGGATGGTAGCATTGTCATTATGGAAGGTAGTATGTTGTCAACATTTTTGTTACTCCAATGGATGGTAGCCTTGTCATTATGGAAGGTAGTATGTTGTCTAGATTTTTGTTACTCTAATGGATGGTAGCCTTGTCATTATGGAAGGTAGTTTGTTGTCGAAATCTTTCTTACTCCAATGGATGGTTGCCTTGTCATTATGGAACATAGTTTGTTGTCGATATTGTTGTTATTCTAATGGATGGTAGCCTTGTCGTTATGGAAGGTAGTCTGTTGGCGAGATTTTTGTCACTCCAATGGATGGTAGCCTTGTCATTATGGAAGGTAGTCTGTTGTCGAGATTTTTGTTACTCCAATGGATGGTAGTCTTGTCATTATGGAAGGTAGTAAGTTGTCGAGATTTTTGTTACTCCAATGGATGGTAGCCTTGTCATTATGGAATGTAGTCTATTGTCGAGATTTTTGTTATTCTAATGGATGGTAGCCTTGTCATTATGGAAGGTAGTCTGTTGTCAAGATTTTTGTTACTCCAATGGATGGTAACATTGTTATTATGGAAGGTAGTCTGTTGTCAAAATCTTTGTTACTCCAATGGATGGTAGCCTTGTCATTATGGAAGGTAGTTTGTTGTCGAGATTTTTGTTACTCCAATGGATGGTAGGCTTTTCATTATGGAAGGTAGTCTATTGTCGATATTTTTGTTACTACAATGGATGGTAGCCTTGTCATTATGGAACATAGTTTGTTGTCGATATTTTTGTTATTTCAATGGACGGTAGCCTTATCATTATGGAAGGTAGTCTATTGTCGAAATTTTTCTTACTCCAATGGATGGTAGCCTTGTCATTATGGAACGTAGTTTGTTGTCGATATTGTTGTTATTCTAATGGATGGTAGCCTTATCATTATGGAAGGTAGTTTGTTGTCGAGATTTTTGTTACTCCAATGGATAGTATCCTTGTCATTATGGAAGGTAGTCTGTTGTCGAGATTTTGTTACTCCAATGGATGGCTGCCTTGTCATTATGGAAGGTTGTCTATTGTCTAGATTTTTGTTACTCTAATGGATGGTAGCCTTGTCATTATGGAAGGTAGTCATTTGTCTAGATTTTTGTTACTCCAATGGATGGTAGCCTTGGAATTATGGAAGGTAGTCTGTTGTCGATATTTTTGTCACTACAATGGATGGTAGCCTTGTCATTATGGAAGGTAGTTTGTTGTCGAGATTTTTGTTACTCCAATGGATGGTAGCCTTGTCATTATGGAAGGTAGTCTCTTGTTGATATTTTCGTTACTCCAATAGATGGTAGCCTTCTCATTATTGAAGGTAGTCTATTGTCGAGATTTTTGTTACTCTAATGGATGGTAGCCTTGTCATTATGGAAGGTAGTCAATTGTCGATATTTTTGTTACTCCAATGGATGGTATCCTTGTCATTATGTAAGTTAGTCTGTTGTCGATATTTTTGTTACTCCAATGGGTGGTAGCATTGTCATTATGCAAGGTAGTATGTTGTTCATATTTTTGTTACTCCAATGGATGGTAGCCTTGTAATTATAGAAGGTAGTCTGTTGTCGATATTTTTGTTACTCCAATGAAAGGTTGCCTTGTCAATATGGAAGGTAGTCTGTCATTAAGATTTTCGTTACTCCAATGGATGGTAGCCTTGTCATTATGGAAGGTCGTTTGTTGTCGAGATTTTTGTTACTCTAATGGATGTTAGCCTTGTCATTATGGAAGGTAGTTTGTTGGCGAGATTTTTGTTAGTCCAATGGATGGTAGCCTTGTCATTAAGTAAGGTAGTCTGTAGTCGATATTTTTATTACTCCAATGGATGGTAGCCTTGTCATTATGGAACGTACTTTGTCATCGATATTTTGGTTATTCCAATGGATGGTAGCCTTATCATTATGGAAGGTAGTTTGTTGTCGAGATTTTTGTTACTCTAATGGATGGTAGCCTTGTCATTATGGAAGGTAGTCTCTTGTTGATATTTTCGTTACTCCAATGGATGGTAGTCTTGTCATTAGGGAAGGTAGTATGTTGTCTAGATTTTTGTTACTCTAATGGATGGTAGCCTTCTCATTATGGAAGGTAGTCTGTTGGCGAGATTTTTGTTACTCCAATGGATTGTAGCCTTGTCATTATTAAAGGTAGTTTCTTGTTGATATTTTCATTACTCCAATGCATTGTAGCCTTGTCATTATGGAAGGTAGTCTATTGTTGATATTTTCATTACTCCAATGGATGCTAGCCTTGTCATTATGGAAGGTAGTCCGTTGTCAAGATTTTTATTACAATAATAGATCGTAGCCTTGTCATTATGGAAGGTAGTCTGTTGTCGAGATTTTTGTTACTCCAATGGATGGTAGCTTTGTCATTATGGAAGGTAGTCTATTGTCGAGATTTTTGTTACTCCAATGGATGGTAGCCTTGTAATTATTTAAGGTAGTCTATTGGCGATATTTTTGTTACTCCAATGGATGGTAGCCTTGTCATTATGGAAGGTAGTCTCTTGTTGAGATTTTCATTACTCCAATGCATGGTAGCCTTGTCATTATGGAAGGTAGTCTGTTGTCGATATTTTTGTTACTCCAATGGATGGTAGCCTTGTCATTATAGAAGGTAGTCTGTTGTCAATATTTTTGTTACTCTAATGGATGGTAGCCTTGTCATTATTGAAGGTAGTTTGTTGTCGAGATTTTTGTTACTCCAATGGATGGTAGCCTTGTCATTATGGAAGGTAGTCTGTTGTCGATGTTTTTGTTACTCCAATTGATGGTAGCCTTGTCATTATGGAAGGTAGTCTATTGTCAACATTTTTGTTACTCCAATGGATGGTAGACTTGTCATTATGGAAGGTAGTCTGTTGTCGAGATTTTTGTTACTCCAATGGATGGTAGCCTTGACATTAAGGAAGGTAGTCTGTTGTTGATATTTTTGTTACTCTAATGGATGGTAGCCTTGTCATTATGGAAGGTAGTCTGTTGTCAAGATTTTTGTTACCCCAATGGATTGTAGCATTGTTATTATGGAAGGTAGTCTGTTGTCGAAATCTTTCTTACTCCAATGGATAATAGCCTTGTCATTATGGAACGTAGTTTGTTGTCGATATTGTTGTTATTCTAATGGATGATAGCCTTATCATTATGGAAGGTAGTTTGTTGTTGAGATTTTTGTTACTCCAATGGATAGTAGCCTTGTCATTATGGAAGGTAGTCTGTTGTCGAGATTATTTAACTCCAATGGATGATAGCCTTGTCATTATGGAAGGTAGTCTATTGTCGATATTTTTGTCACTCCAATGGATGGTAGCCTTGTCATTATGGAAGGAAGTCTGTTGTCGATATTTTTGTTACTCCAATGGATGGTAGCCTTGTCATTATGGAAGGTAGTCTCTTGTTGATATTTTAGTTACTCCAATGGATGGTAGACTTGTCATTATGGAAGGTAGTCTGTTGTTGAGATTTTTGTCACTCCAATGGATGGTAGCCTTGTCATTATGGATGGTAGTCTGTTGTTGAGATTTTTGTTACTCAAATAGATGGTAGCCTTGTCATTATAGAAGGTAGTCTATTCTCTAGATTTTTGTTACTCTAATGGATAGTAGCCTTGTCATTATGGAAGGTAATCAATTGTCGAGATTTTTGTTACTCTAATGGATGGTAGCCTTGTCATTATGGAAGGTAGTCTATTGTCGAGATTTTTGTTACTCTAATGGATGGTAGCCTTGTCATTATGGAAGGTAGTCTGTTGTCAAGATTTGTGTTACTCCAATGGATGGTAGCATTTTTATTATGGAAGGTAGTATGTTTTCAAAATCTTTGTTACTCCAATGGACTGTAGCCTTGTCATTATGGAAGGTAGTCTCTTGTTAATATTTTCGTTACTCCAATGGATGGTAGCCTTGTCATTATGGAAGGTAGTCTGTTGTTGAGATTTTTGTCACTCCAATGGATGGTAGCCTTGTCATTATGGAAGGTAGTCTGTCGTCGAGATTTTTGTTACTCCAATAGATGGTAGCTTTTTCATTATGGAAGGTAGTCTATTGTCTAGATTTTTGTTACTCTAATGGATGATAGCCTTGTCATTATGTATAGTAGTCAATTGTCAATATTTTTGTTACTCCAATGGATGGTAGCCCTGTCATTATGGAAGGTAGTCTGTTGTCGAGATTTTTGTTACTCTAATGGATGGTAGCCTTGTCATTATGGAAGGTAGTTTGTTGTCAAGATTTTTGTTACTCCAATGGATGGTAGCATTGATATTATGGAAGGTAGTCTGTTGTCGAAATCTTTGTTACTCCAATGGATGGTAGCCTAGTCATTATGGAAAGTAGTTTGTTGTCGAGATTTTTGTTACTCCAATGGATGGTAGGCTTTTCATTATGGAAGGTAGTCTGTTGTCGATATTTTTGTTACTTCAATGGATGGTAGCCTTGTCATTATGTAAGGTAGTCTGTTGTCGATATTTTTGTTACTCCAATGGGTGGTAGCCTTGTCATTATAGAACGTAGTTTCTTGTCGATATTTTTGTTATTCGAATGGATGGTAGCCTTATCATTATGGAAGGTAGTTTGTTGTCGAGATTTTTGTTACTCCAATGGATGGTAGCATTGTCATTATGGAAGGTAGTCTCTTGTTGATATTTTCGTTACTCCAATGGATTGTAGCCTTGTCATTATGGAAGGTAGTTTGTTGTCGAGATTTTTGTTACTCTAATGGACGTTAGCCTTGTCATTATGGAAGGTAGTCTGTTGGCGAGAATTTTGTTACTCCAATGGATGGTAGCCTTGTCATTATGTAAGGTAGTCTGTTGTCGATATTTTTGTTACTCCAATGGATGGTAGCCTTGCCTTTATGGAACGTAGTTTGTCGTCGATAGTTTTGTTATTCCAATGGATGGAAGCCTTATCATTATGGAAGATAGTTTGTTGTCGAGATTTTTGTTACTCTAATGGATGTTAGCCTTGTCATTATGGAAGGTAGTCTGTTGGCGAGATTTTTGTTACTCCAATGGATGGTAGCCTTGTCATTATGGAAGGTAGTCTATTTTTGAAATTTTTCTTACTCCAATGGATGGTAGCCTTGTCATTATGGAACGTAGTTTGTTGTCGATATTGTTGTTATTCTAATGGATGGTAGCCTTATCATTATGGAAGGTAGTTTGTTGTCGAGATTTTTGTTACTCCAATGGATAGTATCCTTGTCATTATGGAAGGTAGTCTGTTGTCGAGATTTTGTTACTCCAATGGATGGCTGCCTTGTCATTATGGAAGGTTGTCTATTGTCTAGATTTTTGTTACTCTAATGGATGGTAGCCTTGTCATTATGGAAGGTAGTCATTTATCTAGATTTTTGTTACTCCAATGGATGGTAGCCTTGGAATTATGGAAGGTAGTCTGTTGTCGATATTTTTGACACTACAATGGATGGTAGCCTTGTCATTATGGAAGGTAGTTTGTTGTCGAGATTTTTGTTACTCCAATGGATGGTAGCCTTGTCATTATGGAAGGTAGTCTCTTGTTGATATTTTCGTTACTCCAATAGATGGTAGCCTTGTCATTA
Source organism: Vicia faba (assembly GCA_948472305.1). Lineage (NCBI taxonomy): Eukaryota > Viridiplantae > Streptophyta > Magnoliopsida > Fabales > Fabaceae > Vicia > Vicia faba. Next base: position 563,968,387 of record OX451739.1, read on the forward strand.
TTGAAGGTAGTCTATTGTCGAGATTTTTGTTACTCTAATGGATGGTAGCCTTGTCATTATGGAAGGTAGTCAATTGTCGATATTTTTGTTACTCCAATGGATGGTATCCTTGTCATTATGTAAGGTAGTCTGTTGTCGATATTTTTGTTACTCCAATGGGTGGTAGCATTGTCATTATGCAAGGTAGTATGTTGTTCATATTTTTGTTACTCCAATGGATGGTAGCCTTGTAATTATAGAAGGTAGTCTGTTGTCGATATTTTTGTTACTCCAATGAAAGGTTGCCTTGTCAATATGGAAGGTAGTCTGTCATTAAGATTTTCGTTACTCCAATGGATGGTAGCCTTGTCATTATGGAAGGTCGTTTGTTGTCGAGATTTTTGTTACTCTAATGGATGTTAGCCTTGTCATTATGGAAGGTAGTTTGTTGGCGAGATTTTTGTTAGTCCAATGGATGTTAGCCTTGTCATTAAGTAAGGTAGTCTGTAGTCGATATTTTTATTACTCCAATGGATGGTAGCCTTGTCATTATGGAACGTACTTTGTCATCGATATTTTGGTTATTCCAATGGATGGTAGCCTTATCATTATGGAAGGTAGTTTGTTGTCGAGATTTTTGTTACTCCAATGGATGGTAGCCTTGTCATTATGGAAGGTAGTCTCTTGTTGATATTTTTGTTACTCCAATGGATGGTAGTCTTGTCATTAGGGAAGGTAGTATGTTGTCTAGATTTTTGTTACTCTAATGGATGGTAGCCTTCTCATTATGGAAGGTAGTCTGTTGGCGAGATTTTTGTTACTCCAATGGATTGTAGCCTTGTCATTATTAAAGGTAGTTTCTTGTTGATATTTTCATTACTCCAATGCATTGTAGCCTTGTCATTATGGAAGGTAGTCTATTGTTAATATTTTCATTACTCCAATGGATGCTAGCCTTGTCATTATGGAAGGTAGTCCGTTGTCAAGATTTTTATTACAATAATAGATCGTAGCCTTGTCATTATGGAAGGTAGTCTGTTATCGAGATTTTTGTTACTCCAATGGATGGTAGCTTTGTCATTATGGAAGGTAGTCTATTGTCGAGATTTTTGTTACTCCAATGGATGGTAGCCTTGTAATTATTTAAGGTAGTCTATTGGCGATATTTTTGTTACTCCAATGGATGGTAGCCTTGTCATTATGGAAGGTAGTCTCTTGTTGAGATTTTCATTACTCCAATGCATGGTAGCCTTGTCATTATGGAAGGTAGTCTGTTGTCGATATTTTTGTTACTCCAATGGATGGTAGCCTTGTCATTATAGAAGGTAGTCTATTGTCAATATTTTTGTTACTCTAATGGATGGTAGCCTTGTCATTATTGAAGGTAGTTTGTTGTCGAGATTTTTGTTACTCCAATGGATGGTAGCCTTGTCATTATGGAAGGTAGTCTGTTGTCGATGTTTTTGTTACTCCAATTGATGGTAGCCTTGTCATTATGGAAGGTAGTCTGTTGTCAACATTTTTGTTACTCCAATGGATAGTAGCCTTGTCATTATGGAAGGTAGTCTGTTGTCGAGATTATTTAACTCCAATGGATGATAGCCTTGTCATTATGGAAGGTAGTCTATTGTCGATATTTTTGTCACTCCAATGGATGGTAGCCTTGTCATTATGGAAGGAAGTCTGTTGTCGATATTTTTGTTACTCCAATGGATGGTAGCCTTGTCATTATGGAAGGTAGTCTCTTGTTGATATTTTAGTTACTCCAATGGATGGTAGACTTGTCATTATGGAAGGTAGTCTGTTGTTGAGATTTTTGTCACTCCAATGGATGGTAGCCTTGTCATTATGGATGGTAGTCTGTTGTTGAGATTTTTGTTACTCCAATAGATGGTAGCCTTGTCATTATAGAAGGTAGTCTATTCTCTAGATTTTTGTTACTCTAATGGATAGTAGCCTTGTCATTATGGAAGGTAATCAATTGTCGAGATTTTTGTTACTCTAATGGATGGTAGCCTTGACATTATGGAAGGTAGTCTATTGTCGAGATTTTTGTTACTCTAATGGATGGTAGCCTTGTCATTATGGAAGGTAGTCTGTTGTCATGATTTGTGTTACTCCAATGGATGGTAGCATTTTTATTATGGAAGGTAGTATGTTTTCAAAATCTTTGTTACTCCAATGGACTGTAGCCTTGTCATTATGGAAGGTAGTCTCTTGTTAATATTTTCGTTACTCCAATGGATGGTAGCCTTGTCATTATGGAAGGTAGTCTGTTGTTGAGATTTTTGTCACTCCAATGGATGGTAGCCTTGTCATTATGGAAGGTAGTCTGTCGGCGTGATTTTTGTTACTCCAATAGATGGTAGCTTTTTCATTATGGAAGGTAGTCTATTGTCTAGATTTTTGTTACTCTAATGGATGATAGCCTTGTCATTATGTATAGTAGTCAATTGTCAATATTTTTGTTACTCCAATGGATGGTAGCCCTGTCATTATGGAAGGTAGTCTGTTGTCGAGATTTTTGTTACTCTAATGGATGGTAGCCTTGTCATTATGGAAGGTAGTTTGTTGTCAAGATTTTTGTTACTCCAATGGATGGTAGCATTGATATTATGGAAGGTAGTCTGTTGTCGAAATCTTTGTTACTCCAATGGATGGTAGCCTAGTCATTATGGAAAGTAGTTTGTTGTCGAGATTTTTGTTACTCCAATGGATGGTAGGCTTTTCATTATGGAAGGTAGTCTGTTGTCGATATTTTTGTTACTTCAATGGATGGTAGCCTTGTCATTATGTAAGGTAGTCTGTTGTCGATATTTTTGTTACTCCAATGGGTGGTAGCCTTGTCATTATAGAACGTAGTTTCTTGTCGATATTTTTGTTATTCGAATGGATGGTAGCCTTATCATTATGGAAGGTAGTTTGTTGTCGAGATTTTTGTTACTCCAATGGATGGTAGCATTGTCATTATGGAAGGTAGTCTCTTTTTGATATTTTCGTTACTCCAATGGATTGTAGCCTTGTCATTATGGAAGGTAGTTTGTTGTCGAGATTTTTGTTACTCTAATGGATGTTAGCCTTGTCATTATGGAAGGTAGTCTGTTGGCGAGAATTTTGTTACTCCAATGGATGGTAGCCTTGTCATTATGTAAGGTAGTCTGTTGTCGATATTTTTGTTACTCCAATGGATGGTAGCCTTGCCTTTATGGAACGTAGTTTGTCGTCGATAGTTTTGTTATTCCAATGGATGGAAGCCTTATCATTATGGAAGATAGTTTGTTGTCGAGATTTTTGTTACTCTAATGGATGTTAGCCTTGTCATTATGGAAGGTAGTCTGTTGGCGAGATTTTTGTTACTCCAATGGATGGTAGCCTTGTCATTATGTAAGGTAGTCTTTTGTCGATATTTTTTTTAATCCAATGGATGGTAGCCTTGCCATTATTGAACGTAGTTTGTCGTCGATAGTTTTGTTATTCCAATGGATGGTAGCCTTATCATTATGGAAGGTAGTTTGTTGTCGTGATTTTTGTTACTCCAATGGATGGTAGCCTTGTCATTATGGAAGGCAGTCTCTTGTTGATATTTTCGTTACTCCAATGGATGGTAGCCTTGTCATTATAGAAGGTAGTCTGTTGTCTAGATTTTTGTTACTCTAATGGATGGTAGCGTTGTCATTATAGAAGGTAGTCTGTTGGCGAGATTTTTGTTACTCCAATGGATGGTAGCCTTGTCATTATGGAAGGTAGTCTCTTGTTGATATTTTCATTACTACAATGCATGGTAGCCTTGTCATTGTGGAAGGTAGTCTATTGTTGATATTTTCATTACTACAATGGATGCTAGCCTTGTCATTATAGAAGGTAGTCTGTTGACGATATCTTTGTTACTCTAATGGATGGTAGCCTAGTCATTATGGAAGGTAGTCTATTCTCGAGATTTTTGTCACTCCAATGGATGGTAGCCTTGTCATTATAGAAGGTAGTCTGTTGTCAAAATTTTTGTTACTCCAATGGATTGTGGCGTTGTCAATATTTTTGTTACTCCAATGGATGGTAGCCATGTCATTATGGAACGTAGCCTGTATTCTAGATTTTTTGTTACTCCAATGGATTGTAGCCTTATCATTATGGAAGGTAGTCTCTTGTTGATATTTTTTTTACTCTAATGGATGGTAGCCTTGTCATTATAGATGGTAGTCTGTTGTCGAGATTTTTGTGACTCCAATGGATGGTAGCCTTGTCATTATGGAAGGTAGTCTGTCGTTGTGATTTCCGTTACTCCAATAAATGGTAGCCTTGTCATTATGGAAAATAGTATGTTGTCGATATCTTTGTTACTCCAATGGATGATATCCTTGTCATTATGGATGGTAGTCTATTGTCGAGTGTTTTGTTACTCCAATGGATTGTAGCCTTGTCATTATGGAAGGCAGTCTGTTGTCGAGATTATTGTTACTCCAATGGATCGTAGCCTTGTCATTATGGAAGGTAGTATGTTGTCGATATCTTTGTTATTCTAATGGATGGTAGCCTTGTCATTATGGAAAGTAGTATGTTGTGCAGAGATATGTTACTCTAATGGATGGTAGACTTGTCATTATGGAAGGTAGTCTGTTGTCCAGATTTTTGTTTTTCCATTGGATGGTAGCCTTGTCATTATGGAAGGTAGTCTGTTCTCGATATTTTTGTTATTCCAATAGATGGTAGCCTTGTCATTATGGAAAGTAGACTATTGTCGAGATTTTTTTTACTACAATGTATTGTAGCCTTGTCATTGTGGAAGGTAGTCATTTCTTGAGATTTTTAAAATTCCAATAGATGATAGCCTTGTCATTATGGAAGGTAGTCAGTTGACGAAATTTTTGTTACTCCAATGGATGGTAGCCTTGTCATTATGGAAGGTAGTTTGTTGTCAAGATTTTTGTTACTCCAATGGATGGTAGCATTTTTATTATGGAAGGTAGTCTGTTGTCGATGTTTTTGTTACTCCAATGGATGGTAGCCTAGTCATTATGGAAGGTAGTCTGTTGTCGATGTTTTTGTTACTCCAATGGATGGTAGCCTTGTCATTATGGAAGGTAGTCTGTTGTCAACATTTTTGTTACTCCAATGGATGGTAGACTTGTCATTATGGAAGGTAGTCTGTTGTCGAGATTTTTGTTACTCCAATGGATGGTAGCCTTGACATTAAGGAAGGTAGTCTGTTGTTGATATTTTTGTTACTCTAATGGATGGTAGCCTTGTCATTATGGAAGGTAGTCTGTTGTCAAGATTTTTTTTACTCCAATGGATTGTAGCATTGTTATTATGGAAGGTAGTCTGTTGTCGAAATCTTTCTTACTCCAATGGATAATAGCCTTGTCATTATGGAACGTAGTTTGTTGTCGATATTGTTGTTATTCTAATGGATGATAGCCTTATCATTATGGAAGGTAGTTTGTTGTTGAGATTTTTGTTACTCCAATGGATAGTAGCCTTGTCATTATGGAAGGTAGTCTGTTGTCGAGATTATTTAACTCCAATGGATGATAGCCTTGTCATTTTTTAAGGTAGTCTATTATAGATATTTTTGCCACTCCAATGGATGGTAGCCTTGTCATTATGGAAGGAAGTTTGTTGTCGATATTTTTGTTACTCCAATGGATGGTAGCCTTGTCATTATTGAAGGTAGTCTCTTGTTGATATTTTAGTTACTCCAATGGATGGTAGACTTGTCATTATGGAAGGTAGTATGTTGTCGAGATTTTTGTTACTCCAATAGATGGTAGCCTTGTCATTATAGAAGGTAGTCTATTGTCTAGATTTTTGTTACTCTAATGGATAGTAGCCTTGTCATTATGGAAGGTAGTCAATTGTCGAGATTTTTGTTACTCTAATGGATGGTAGCCTTGTAATTATTGAAGGTAGTCTATTGTCGAGATTTTTGTTACTCTAATGGATGGTAGCCTTGTCATTTTGGAAGGTAGTCTGTTGTCAAGATTTTTGTTACTCCAATGGATGGTAGCATTTTTATTATGGAAGTTAGTACGTTTTCAAAATCTTTGTTACTCCAATGGACTGTAGCCTTGTCATTATGGAAGGTAGTCTCTTGTTAATATTTTCGTTACTCCAATGGATGGTAGCCTTGCCATTATGGAAGGTAGTCTGTTGTCGAGATTTTTGTCACTACAATCGATGGTAGCCTTGTCATTATGGAAGGTAGTCTGTTGTCGAGATTTTTGTTACTCCAATAGATGGTAGCCTTTTCATTATGGAAGGTAGTCTATTATCTAGATTTTTGTTACTCTAATGGATGATAGCATTGTCATTATGGAAGGTTGTCTGTTGTCGAGATTTTTGTTACTCTAATGGATGATAGCCTTGTCATTATGGAAGGTAGTTTGTTGTCAAGATTTTTGTTACTCCAATGGATGGTAGCATTGATATTATGGAAGGTAGTCTGTTGTCCAAATCTTTGTTATACCAATGGATGGTAGCCTAGTCATTATGGAAAGTAGTTTGTTGTCGAGATTTTTGTTACTCCAATGGATGGTAGGCTTTTCATTATGTAAGGTAGTCTGTTGTCGATATTTTTGTTACTCCAATGGGTGGTAGCCTTGTCATTATAGAACGTAGTTTCTTGTCGCTATTTTTGTTATTCGAATGGATGGTAGCCTTATCATTATGGAAGGTAGTTTGTTGTCGAGATTTTTGTTACTCCAATGGATGGTAGCGTTGTCATTATGGAAGGTAGTCTCTTGTTGATATTTACGTTACTCCAATGGATTGTAGCCTTGTCATTATGGAAGGTAGTTTGTTGTCGAGATTTTTGTTACTCTAATGGATGTTAGCCTTGTCATTATGGAAGGTAGTCTGTTGGCGAGATTTTTGTTACTCCAATGGATGGTAGCCTTGTCATTATATAAGGTAGTCTGTTGTCGATATTTTTGTTACTCCAATGGATGGTAGCCTTGCCATTATGGAACGTAGTTTGTCGTCGATAGTTTTGTTATTCCAATGGATGGTAGCCTTATCATTATGGAAGATAGTTTGTTGTCGAGATTTTTGTTACTCCAATGGATGGTAGCCTTGTTATTATGGAAGGTAGTCTCTTGTTGATATTTTCGTTACTCCAATGGATGGTAGCCATGTCATTATGGAAGGTAGTTTGTTGTCGAGATTTTTGTTACTCTAATGGATGTTAGCCTTGTCATTATGGAAGGTAGTCTGTTGGCGAGATTTTTGTTACTCCAATGGATGGTAGCCTTGTCATTATGTAAGGTAGTCTGTTGTCGATATTTTTTTTACTCCAATGGATGGTAGCCTTGCCATTATGGAACGTAGTTTGTCGTCGATAGTTTTGTTATTCCAATGGATGGTTGCCTTATCATTATGGAAGGTAGTTTGTTGTCGAGATTTTTGTTACTCCAATGGATGGTAGCCTTGTCATTATGGAAGGCAGTCTCTTGTTGATATTTTCGTTACTCCAATGGATGGTAGCCTTGTCATTATGCAAGGAAGTCTGTTGTCTAGATTTTTGTTACTCTAATGGATGGTAGCGTTGTCATTATAGAAGGTAGTCTGTTGTCGAGATTTTTGTGACTCCAATGGATGGTAGCCTTGTCATTATGGAAGGTAGTTTGTCGTTGTGATTTCCGTTACTCCAATAAATGGTAGCCTTGTCATTATGGAAGAGAGTATGTTGTCGATATCTTTGTTACTCCAATGGATGATATCCTTGTCATCATGGATGGTAGTCTATTGTCGAGTGTTTTGTTACTCCAATGGATTGTAGCCTTGTCATTATGGAAGGCAGTCTGTTGTCGAGATTATTGTTACTCCAACGGATCGTAGCCTTGTCATTATGGAAGGTAGTATGTTGTCGATATCTTTGTTATTCTAATGGATGATAGCCTTGTCATTATGGAAAGTAGTATGTTGTGCAGAGATATGTTACTCCAATGGATGGTAGACTTGTCATTATGGAAGGTATTCTGTTGTCCAGATTTTTGTTTTTCCATTGGATGGTAGCCTTGTCATTATGGAAGGTAGTCTGTTCTCGATATTTTTGTTATTCCAATAGATGGTAGCCTTGTCATTATGGAAAGTAGACTATTGTCGAGATTTTTTTTACTACAATGTATGGTAGCCTTGTCATTGTGGAAGGTAGTCATTTCTTGAGATTTTTAAAATTCCAATAGATGATAGCCTTGTCATTATGGAAGGTAGTCAGTTGTCGAATTTTTGTTACTCCAATGGATGGTAGCCTTGTCATTATGGAAGGTAGTTTGTTGTCAAGATTTTTGTTACTCCAATGGATGGTAGCATTGTTATTATGGAAGGTAGTCTGTTGTCGAAATCTTTGTTACTCCAATGGATGGTAGCCTAGTCATTATGGAAGCTAGTTTGTTGTCGAGATTTTTGTTACTCCAATGGATGGTAGGCTTTTCATTATGGAAGGTAGTCTGTTGTCGATATTTTTGTTACTTCAATGGATGGTAGCCTTGTCATTATGTAAGGTAGTCTGTTGTTGATATTTTTGTTACTCAAATTGGTGGTAGCCTTGTCATTATAGAACTTAGTTTGTTGTCGATATTTTTGTTATACAAATGGATGGTAGCCTTATAATTATGGAAGGTAGTTTGTTGTCAAGATTTTTGTTACTCTAATGGATGGTAGCCTTGTCATTATGGAAGGTAGTCTCTTGTTGATATTTTCTTTACTCAAATGGATGGTAACCCTGTTATTTTGGAAGGTAGTTTGTTGTCGAGATTTTTCTTACTCTAATGGATGTTAGCCTTGTCATTATGGAAGGTAGTCTATTGGCGAGATTTTTGTTACTCCAATAGATGGTAGCCTTGTCATTATGTAAGGTAGTCTATTGTCGATATTTTTGTTACTCCAATGGATGGTAGCCTGGCCATTATGGAACGTAGTTTGTCGTCGATAGTTTTGTTATTCTAATGGATGGTAGCCTTATCATTATGGAAGGTAGTTTGTTGTCGAGATTTTTGTTACTCCAATGGATGGTAGCCTTGTCATTATGGAAGGTAGTCTCTTGTTGATATTTTCGTTACTCCAATGGATGGTAGCCTTGTCATTAGGGAAGGTAGTTTGTTGTCGAGATTTTTGTTACTCTAACGGATGTTAGCCTTGTCACTATGGAAGGAAGTCTTTTAGTGAGATTTTTGTTACTCCAATGGATGTTATCCTTGTCATTATGTAAGGTAGTATGTTGTCGATATTTTTGTTACTCCAATGGATGGTAGCCTTGCCATTATGGAACGTAGTTTGTCGTCGATAGTTTTGTTATTCCAATGGATGGTAGCCTTATCATTATGGAAGGCTATTTGTTGTCGAGATTTTTGTTACTCCAATGGATGGTAGCCTTGTCATTATGGAAGGTAGTCTCTTTTTTTGATATTTTCGTTACTCCAATGGATGGTAGCCTTGTCAGTATGGAAGGTAGTCTGTTGTCTAGATTTTTGTTACTCTAATGGATGGTAGCGTTGTCATTATGGAAGGTAGTCTATTGTTGATATTTTCATTACTACAATGGATGCTACCCTTGTCATTATAGAAGGTATTCTGTTGACGATATCTTTGTTACTCTAATGGATGGTAGCCTAGTCTTTATGGAAGGTAGTCTATTCTAGAGATTTTTGTCACTCCAATTGATGGTAGCCTTGTCATTATGGAAGGTAGTGTGTTGTCAACATTTTTGTTACTCCAATGGATTGTGGCCTTGTCAATATTTTTGTTGCTCCAATGGATGGTAGCCATGTCATTATGGAACGTAGTCCGTTGTCTAGATTTTTTGTTACTCCAATGGATGGTAGCCTTATCATTATGGAAGGTAGTCTCTTGTTGATATTTTTGTTACTCCAATGGATGGTAGCCTTGTCATTATAGATGGTAGTCTGTTGTCGAGATTTTTGTGACTCCAATGGATGGTAGCCTTGTCATTATGGAAGGTAGTTTGTCGTTGTGATTTCCGTTACTCCAATAGATGGTAGCCATGTCATTATGGAAGATAGTATGTTGTCGATAACTTTGTTACTCTATTGGATGATATCCTTGTCATTATGGATGGTAGTCTATTGTCGAGTGTTTTGTTACTCCAATGGATTGTAGCCTTGTCATTATGGAAGGCAGTCTCTTGTCGAGATTATTGTTACTCCAATGGATCGTAGCCTTGTCATTATGGAAGGTAGTATGTTGTCGATATCTTTGTTATCCTAATGGATGGTAGCCTTGTCATTATGGAAAGTAGTATGTTGTGCAGAGATATGTTACTCCAATGAATGGTAGACTTGTAATTATGGAAGGTAGTCTGTTGTCCAGATTTTTGTTTTTCCGTTGGATGGTAGCCTTGTCATTATGGAAGGTAGTCTGTTCTCGATATTTTTGTTATTCCAATAGATGGTAGCCTTGTCATTATGGAAAGTAGACTATTGTCAAGATATTTTTTACTACAATGTATGGTAGCCTTGTCATTGTGGAAGGTAGTCATTTCTTGAGATTTTTAAAATTCAAATAGATGATAGCCTTGTCATTATGGAAGGTAGTTTGTTGTCGAAATTTTTGTTACTCCAATGAATTGTGGCCTTGTCATTATGGAAGGTAGACTATTGTCGAGATTTTTGTTACTCCAATGGATTGTAGCATTGTCATTATGGAAGGTATTTTGTGGTCTAGATTTTTTGTTACTCCAATAGTATGGGTTCGAGATTTTTGTTACTCTTACGGATAGTAGCCTTGTCATTATGGAAGGAAGTTTGTTGTCGAGATTTTTGTTACTCCAATGGATAATAGCCTTGTCATTATGGAAGGTAGTCTGTTGAAGATATTTTGTTACTCCAATGGATGGTATCCTTGTCATTATGGAAGGTAGTCTATTGTCGATAATTTTGTGACTCCAATTGATGGTAGCCTTGTCATTATGTAAGGTAGTCTCTTGTTGATATTTTGATTACTCCAATGCATGGTAGCCTTGTCATTTTGGAAGGTAGTCTGTTGTCGATATTTCTGTTACTCCAATGGATGGTAGCCTTGTCATAATGGAAGGTAGTTTGTTGTCTAGATTTTTGTTACTCTAATGGATGGTAGCCTTGTCATTATGGAAGGTAGTCTGTTGTCGAGATTTTTGTCACTCCAATGGATGGTAGCCTTGTCTTTATGGAATGTTATCTGTTGTCGAGATTTTTGTTACTCCAATGGATGGTAGAATTGTTATTATGGAAGGTAGTTTGTTGTATAAATCTTTGTTACTCCAATGGATGGTAGCCTAGTTATTATGGAAGGTAGTTTGTTGTCGAGATTTTTGTTACTCCAATGGATGGTAGGCTTTTCATAATCGAAGGTAGTATATTGTCGATATTTTTGTTACTCCAATGGATGGTAGCCTTGTCATTATGGAAGGTAGTCTATTGTCGATATTTTTGTTACTGCAATGGATGGTAGCCTTTACATTATGGAACGAAGTTCGTTGTCGATATTTTTGTTATTCCAATGGATGGTAGCCTTATCATTATGGAAGGTAGTTTTTTGTCGAGATTTTTGTTACTCCAATGGATATTAGCCTTGTCATTATGGAAGATAGTCTGTTGTCGAGATTTTGTTATTCCAATGGATGGTAGCCTTGTCATTATGGAAGGTAGTCTATTATCTAGATCTTTGTTACTCCAATGGATGGTAGGCTTGTCATTATGGAAGGTAGTCTGTTGGCGAGATTTTTGTTACTCCAATGGATGGTAGCCTTATCATTATGGAAGATAGTTTGTTGACAAGATTTTTGTTACTTCAATGGATAGTAGCCTTGTCATTATGGAAGGTAGTATTTTGTCGAGATTTTGTTACTCCAATGGATGGTAGCCTTGTCATTATGGAAGGTAGTCTCTTGTTGATATTTTCATTTATCCAATTCATGGTAGCCTTGTCATTATAGAAGGCAGTATATTGTCAAGATTTTTGTTACTATAATGGATGGGAGCCTTGTCATTATGGAAGATAGTCTGTTGTCAAGATTTTTTTTACTCCAATGGATGGTAGCCTTTTTAATTATAGAAGGTAGTTTGTTGTCGAGATTTTTGTCAGTCCAATGGATGGTAGCCTTGTCATTATGGAAGGTAGTCTGTTGGCGTGATTTTTGTTACTCCAGTGGATGGTAGCCTTATCATTATGGAAGGTAGTCTGTTGTCGAGATTTTGTTATCCAATGGATGGTAGCCTTGTCATTATGGAAGGTAGTCTATTATCGAGATCTTTGTTACTCCAATGGATGGTAGCCTTGTCATTATAGAAGGCAGTCTGTTGTCGAGATTTTTGTTACTATAATGGATGGTAGCCTTGTCATTATGGAAGATAGTTTGTTGTCAAGATTTTTTTTACTCCAATGGATGGTAGCCTTGTCAATTATGGAAGCTAGTCTGTTGTCGAGAGTTTTGTCATTCCAATGGATGGTAGCCTTGTCATTATGGAAGGTAGTCTGTTGGAGAGATTTTTGTTACTCCAGTGGATGGTAGCCTTATCATTATGGAAGGTAGTCTCTTGTTGATATTTTCGTTACTCCAATGCATGGTAGCTTTGTCATTATGGAAGGTAGTTTTTTGTCGATATTTTTGTTACTCCAATGGATGGTAGTCTTGTCATCATGGAAGGTAGTTTATTGTCTAGATTTTTGTTACTCTAATAGATGGTAGCCTTGCCATTATGGAAGGTAGTCTGTTGTCGAGGTTTTTGTCACTCCAATGGATGGTAGCCTTGTCATTATGGAAGGTTATATGTTGTCGAGATTTTTGTTACTCCAATGGATGGTAGCCTTGTCATTATGGAATGTAGTTTGTTGTCATGATTTTTGTTACTCCAATGGATGGTAGCATTGTTATTATGGAAGGTAGTTTGTTGTAAAAATCTTTGTTACTCCAATGGATGGTAGCCTAGTTATTATGGAAGGTAGTTTGTTGTCGAGATTTTGGTTACTCCAATGGATGGTAGGCTTTTCATAATTGAAGGTAGTCTGTTGTCAAGATTTTTGTTACTCCAATGGATGGTAGCCTTGTCATTATGGAAGGTAGTCTATTGTCGATATTTTTGTTACTCCAATGGATGGTAGCCTTTACATTATGGAACGAAGTTCGTTGTCGATATTTTTGTTATTCCAATGGATGGTAGCCTTATCATTATGGAAGGTAGTTTGTTTTCGAGATTTTTGTTTCTCCAATGGATAGTAGCCTTGTCATTATGGAAGGTATTCTTTTGTCGAGATTTTGTTACTCTAATGGATGGTAGCCTTGTCATTATGGAAGGTAGTCTCTTGTTGATATTTTCATTACTCCAATTCATGGTAGCCTTGTAATTATGGAAGGTAGTCTGTTGTCGATATTTTTGTTACTCCAATGGATGGTAGCCTTGTCATTATGGAAGATAGTTTGTTGTCTAGACTTTTGATACTCTAATGGATGGTAACCTTGTCATAATGGAAGGTAGTCCGTTGTCAATATTTTTGTTACTCCAATGGATGGTAGCCATGTCATTATGGAACGTAGTTTGTTGTCGATATTTTTGTTATTCCAATGGATAGTAGCCTTGTCATTATGGAAGGTAGTCCATTGTCGAGATTTTGTTACTCCAATGGAATGTAGCCTTGTCATTATGGAAGGTAGTCTATTGTCGGGATTTTTGTTACTCCAATGGATGGTAGGCTTGTCATTATGGAAGGTAGTCTGTTGGCGAGATGTTTGTTACTCCAATGGATGGTAGCCTTGTCATTATGTAAGGAAGTATCTTGTTGATATTTTCATTACTCCAATTCATGGTAGCCTTGTCATTATGGAAGGTAGTTTTCTTGTAGATATTTTTGTTACTCCAATGGATGGTAGCCTTGTCATTATGGAAGGAAGTTTGTTGTCGAGATTTTTGTTACTCTAATGGATGGTTGCCTTTTCATTATGGAAGGTAGTCTGTTGTCGATATTATTGTTACTCCAATGGATGGTAGCCTTGTCATTATGGAAGGTAGTTTGTTGTCGATATTTTTGTTACTCCAATGGATGGTAGCCTTGTCATTATGGAACGTAGTTTCTTGTGGATATTTTTTTTATTCCAATAGATGGTATCCTTATCATTATGGAAGATAGTTTGTTGTCGATATTTTTGTTACTCCAATGGATAGTAGCCTTGTCATTATGTAAGGTAGTTTATTGACGAGATTTTGTTACTCCAATGGATGGTAGCCCTGTCATTATAGAAGGTAGTCTATTGTCGATATTTTTGTCACTCCAATGGATGGTAGCCTTGTCATTATGGAAGGTAGTCTGTTGGCGAGATTTTTGTTACTCCAATGGATGGCAGCCTTGTCATTATGGAAGGTAGTCTGTTGTTGATATTTTCATTACTCCAATGCTAGGTAGCCTTGTCATTATGGAAGGTAGTCTATTGTCGATATTTTTGTTACTCCAATGGATGGTAGCCTTGTCATTATGGAAGGTAGTTTGTTGTCTAGACTTTTGTTACTCTAATGGATGGTAGCCTTATCATTATGGAAGGTAGTCTTTTGTAGAGATTTTTGTTATTCCAATGGATGGTAGCCTTATCATTATGGAAGGTAGTCTGTTGTCGAGATTTTGTTACTCCAATGGATGGTAGGCTTGTCATTATGGAAGGTAGTCTATTATCGAGATCTTTGTTACTCCAATGGATGTTAGGCTTGTCATTATGGAAGGTAGTCTGTTGGCGATATTTTTGTTACTCCAATGGATGGTAGCCTTTTCATTATGGAAGGTAGTCTATTGTCTAGATTTTTGTTACTCTAATGGATGGTAGCCTTGCCATTATGGAAGGTAGTCAGTTGTCGAGATTTTTGTTACTCCAATGGATTGTAGCCTTGTCATTATAGAAGGCAGTCTGTTGTTGAGATTTTTGTTACTCTAATGGATGGTAGCCTTGTCATTATGGAAGATAGTCTGTTGTCAAGATTTTTTTACTCCAATGGATGGTAGCCTTGTCATTTATGGAAGGTAGTCTGTTGTCGAGATTTTTGTCACTCCAATGGATGGTAGCCTTGCCATTATGGAAGGTAGTTTGTTGGCGAGATTTTTGTTACTCCAGTGGATGGTAGCCTTATCATTATGGAAGGTAGTCTCTTGTTGATATTTTCATTACTCCAATGCATGGTAGCCTTGTCATTATCGAAGGTAGTTTGTTGTCGATATTTTTGTTACACCGATGGATGGTAGCCTTGTCATCATGGAAGGTAGTTTATTGTCTAGATTTTTGTCACTCTAATGGATGGTAGCCTTGTCATTATGGAAGGTAGTCTGTTGTCGAGATTTTTGTCACTCCAATGGATGGTAGCCTTGTCATTATGGAAGGTAGTATGTTGTCAAGATTTTTGTTACTCCAATGGATGGTAGCATTGTTATTATGGAAGGTAGTTTGTTGTCTAAATCTTTGATACTCCAATGGATGGTAGCCTACTTATTATGGAAGGTAGTTTGTTGTCGAGATTTTTTTTACTCCAATGGATGGTAGGCTTTTCATAATTGAAGGTAGTCTGTTGTCGAGATTTTTGTTACTCCAATGGATGGTTGCCTTGTCATTTTGGAAGGTAGTCTATTGTCGATATTTTTATTACTCCAATGGATGGTAGCCTTTACATTATGGAAATAAGTTCATTGTCGATATTTTTGTTATTCCAATGGATGGTAGCCTTATCATTATGGAAGGTAGTTTGTTGTCGAGATTTTTGTTACTTCAATGGATAGTAGCCTTGTCATTATGGAAGGTAGTATTTTGTCGAGATTTTGTTACTCCAATGGATGGTAGCCTTGTCATTATGGAAGGTAGTCTCTTGTTGATATTTTCATTAATCCAATTCATGGTAGCCTTGTCATTATGGAAGGTAGTCTGTTGTCGATATTTTTGTTACTCCAATGGATGGTAGCGTTGTCATTATGGAAGGTAGTTTGTTGTCTAGATTTTTGTTACTCTAATGGATGGTAGCCTTGTCATTATGGGAGGTAGTCTTTTGTAGAGATTTTTGTTATTCCAATGGATGGTAGCCTTATCATTATGGAAGGTAGTCTGTTGTCGAGATTTTGTTACTCCAATGGATGGTAGCCTTGTCATTATGGAAGGTAGTCTATTATCGAGATCTTTGTTACTCCAATGGATGTTAGGCTTGTCATTATGGAAGGTAGTCTGTTGGCGATATTTTTGTTACTCCAATGGATGGTAGCCTTGTCATTATGGAAGGTAGTCTATTGTCTAGATTTTTGTTACTCTAATGGATGGTAGCCTTGCCATTATGGAAGGTAGTCAGTTGTCGATATTTTTGTTACTCCAATGGATTGTAGCCTTGTCATTATAGAAGGCAGTCTGTTGTTGAGATTTTTGTTACTCTAATGGATGGTAGCCTTGTAATTATGGAAGATAGTCTGTTGTCAAGATTTTTTTTATTCCAATGGATGGTAGCCTTGTCATTTATTGGAGGTAGTCTGTTGTCGAGATTTTTGTTACTCCAATGGATGGTAGGCTTTTCATAATTGAAGGTAGTCTGTTGTCGAGATTTTTGTTACTCCAATGGATGGTAGCCTTGTCATTTTGGAAGGTAGTCTATTGTCGATATTTTTATTACTCCAATGGATGGTAGCCTTTACATTATGGAAAGAAGTTCATTGTCGATATTTTTATTATTCCAATGGATGGTAGCCTTATCATTATGGAAGGTAGTTTGTTGTCGAGATTTTTGTTACTTCAATGGATAGTAGCCTTGTCATTATGGAAGGTAGTATTTTGTCGAGATTTTGTTACTCCAATGGATGGTAGCCTTGTCATTATGGAAGGTTGTCTGTTGTCGATATTTTTGTTACTCCAATGGATGGTAGCCTTGTCATTATTGAAGGTAGTTTGTTGTCTAGATTTTCGTTACTCTAATGGATGGTAGCCTTGTCATTATGGGAGGTAGTCTTTTGTAGAGATTTTTGTTATTACAATGGATGGTAGCCTTATCATTATGGAAGGTAATTAGTTGTTGAGATTTTTGTTACTCTAATGGATAGTAGCCTTGTCATTATGGAAAGTAGTCTGTTGTCGAGATTTTGTTATCCAATGGATGGTAGCCTTGTCATTATGGAAAGTAGTCTATTATCGAGATCTTTATCACTCCAATGGATGGTAGGCTTGTCATTATGGAAGGTAGTCTTTTGTCGAGATTTTGTTACTCCAATGGATGGTAGCCTTGTCATTATGGAAGGTAGTCTATTGTCTAGATTTTTGTTACTCTAATGGATGGTAGCCTTGTCATTATGGAAGGTAGTCAGTTGTCGAGATTTTTGTTACTCCAATGGATTATAGCCTTGTCATTATAGAAGGCAGTCTGTTGTCGAGATTTTTATTACTATAATGGATGGTAGCCTTGTCATTATGGAAGATAGTTTGTTGTTAAGATTTTTTTACTCCAATGGATGGTATCCTTTTCAATTATGGAAGGTAGTCTGTTGTCGAGATTTTTGTCACTCCAATGTATGGTAGCCTTGTCATTATGGAAGGTAGTCTGTTGGCGTGATTTTTGTTACACCAGTGGATGGTAGCCTTATCATTATGGAAGGTAGTCTGTTGTCGAGATTTTGTTATCCAATGGATGGTAGCCTTGTCATTATGGAAGGTAGTCAATTATCGAGATCTTTGTTACTCCAATGGATGGTAGGCTTGTCGTTATGGAAGGTAGTCTATTGGCAATATTTTTGTTACTCCAATGGATGGTAGCCTTGTCATTATGGAAGGTAATCTATTGTCTAGATTTTTGTTACTCTAATGGATGGTAGCCTTGCCATTATGGAAGGTAGTCAGTTGTCGAGATTTTTGTTACTCCAATGGATTGTAGCCTTGTCATTATAGAAGGCAGTCTGTTGTCGAGATTTTTGTTACTATAGTGGATGGTAGCCTTGTCATTATGGAAGATAGTCTGTTGTCAAGATTTTTTTTACTCCAATGGATGATAGCCTTGTCAATTATGGAAGGTAGTCTGTTGTCGAGATTTTTGACACTCCAATGGATGGTAGCCTTGTCATTATGGAAGTTAGTCTGTTGGCGAGATTTTTGTTACTCCAGTGGATGGTAGCCTTATCATTATGGAAGGTAGTCTCTTGTTGATATTTTCATTACTCCAATGCATGGTAGCTTTGTCATTATGGAAGGTAGTTTTTTGTCGATATTTTTGTTACTCCAATGGATGGTAGCCTTGTCATCATGGAAGGTAGTTTATTGTCTAGATTTTTGTTACTCTAATGGATGGTAGCCTTGCCATTATTGAAGGTAGTCTGTTGTCGAGATTTTTGTCACTCCAATGGATGGTAGCATTGTTATTATGGAAGGTGGTTTGTTGTCAAAATCTTTGTTACTCCAATGGATGGTAGCCTAGTTATTATGGAAGGTAGTTTGTTGTCGAGATTTTTGTTACTCCAACGGATGGTAGGCTTTTCATAATTGAAGGTAGTCTGTTGTCATGATTTTTGTTACTCCAATGGATGGTAGCCTTGTCATTATGGAAGGTAGTCTATTGTCGATATTTTTGTTACTCCAATGGATGGTAGCCTTTACATTATGGAACGAAGTTCGTTGTCGATATTTTTGTTATTCCAATGGATGGTAGCCTTATCATTATGGAAGGTAGTTTGTTGTCGAGATTTTTTTTTCTCCAATGGATAGTAGCCTTGTCATTATGGAAGGTAGTCTTTTGTCTAGATTTTGTTACTCCAATGGATGGTAGCCTTGTCATTATAGAAGGTAGTCTCTTGTTGATATTTTCATTACTCCAATTCATGATAGCCTTGTCATTATGGAAGGTAGTCTGTTGTCGATATTTTTGTTACTCTAATGAATGGTAGCCTTGTCATTATGGAAGGTAGTTTGTTGTCTAGATTTTTGATACTATAATGGATGGTAACCTTGTCATAATGGAAGGTAGTCCGTTGTCAATATTTTTGTTACTCCAATGGATGGTAGCCATGTCATTATGGAACGTAGTTTGTTGTCGATATTTTTGTTATTCCAATGGATAGTAGCCTTGTCATTATGGAAGGAAGTCTATTGTCGAGATTTTGTTACTCCAATGGATGGTAGCCTTGTCATTATGGAAGGTAGTCTATTATCGAGATTTTTGTTACTCCTATGGATGGTAGGCTTGTCATTATGGAAGGTAGTCTGTTGGCGAGATGTTTGTTACTCCAATGGATGGTAGCCTTGTCATTATGTAAGGTAGTCTCTTGTTGATATTTTCATTACTCCAATGCATGGTAGCCTTGTCATTACGGAAGGTAGTTTTCTTGTAGATATTTTTGTTACTCCAATGGATGGTAGCCTTGTCATTATGGAAGGTAGTCTGTTGTCTAGATTTTTGTTACTCTAATGGATGGTTGCCTTTTCATTATGGAAGGTAGTTTGTTGTCGAGATTTTTGTTACTCCAATGGATGGTAGCCTTGTCATTATGGAAGGTAGTCTGTTGTCGATATTTTTGTTACTCCAATGGAGGGTAGCCTTGTCATTATGGAACGTAGTTTCTTGTCGATATTTTTGTTATTCCAATGGATGGTAGCCCTATAATTATGGAAGATAGTTTGTTGTCGATATTTTTGTTACTCCAATGGATAGTAGCCTTGTCATTATGTAAGGTAGTTTATTGACGATATTTTGTTACTCCAATGGATGGTAGCCTTGTCATTATAGAAGGTAGTCTATTGTCGATATTTTTGTCACTCCAATGGATGGTAGCCTTGTCATTATGGAAGGTAGTCTGTTGGCGAGATTTTTGTTACTCCAATGGATGGCAGCCTTGTCATTATGGAAGGTAGTCTGTTGTTGATATTTTCATTACTCCAATGGTAGGTAGCCTTGTCATTATGGAAGGTAGTCTATTGTCGATATTTTTGTTACTCCAATGGATGGTAGCCTTGTCATTATGGAAGGTAGTTTGTTGTCTAGACTTTTGTTACACTAATGGATGGTAGCCTTATCATTATGGAAGGTAGTCTTTTGTAGAGATTTTTGTTATTCCAATGGATGGTAGCCTTATCATTATGGAATGTAGTTTGTTGTCGAGATTTTTGTTACTCCAATGGATAGTAGCCTTGTCATTATGGAAGGTAGTCTGTTGTCGAGATTTTGTTACTCCAATGGATGTTGGCCTTGTCATTATGGAAGGTAGTCTATTATCGAGATCTTTGTTACTCCAATGGATGGTAGGCTTGTCATTATGGAAGGTAGTCTGTTGGCGATATTTTTGTTACTCCAATGGATGGTAAGCTTGTCATTATGGAAGGTAGTCTATTGTCTAGATTTTTGTTACTCTAATGGATGGTAGCCTTGCCATTATGGAAGGTAGTCAGTTGTCGAGATTTTTGTTACTCCAATGGATTGTAGCCTTGTCATTATAGAAGGCAGTCTGTTGTTAAGATTTTTGTTACTCTAATGGATGGTAGCCTTGTCATTGTGGAAGATAGTCTGTTGTCAAGATTTTTTTTACTCCAATGGATGGTAGCCTTGTCAATTATGGAAGGTAGTCTGTTATCGAGATTTTTGTCACTCCAATGGATGGTAGCCTTGCCATAATGGAACGTAGTTTGTTGGCGAGATTTTTGTTACTCCAGTGGATGGTAGCCTTATCATTATGGAAGGTAGTCTCCTGTTGATATTTTCATTACTCCATTGCATGGTAGCCTTGTCATTATCGAAGGTAGTTTGTTGTCGATATTTTTGTTACTCCAATGGATGGTAGCCTTGTCATAATGGAAGGTAGTTTATTGTCTAGATTTTTGTTACTCTAATGGATGGTAGCCTTGTCATTATGGAAGGTAGTCTGTTGTTGAGATTTTTGTCACTCCAATGGATGGTAGCCTTGTCATTATGGAAGGTAGTCTGTTGTCAAGATTTTTGTTACTCCAATGGATGGTAGCATTGTTATTATGGAAGGTAGTTTGGTGTCTAAATCTTTGTTACTCCAATGGATGGTAGCCTAGTTATTATGGAAGGTAGTTTGTTGTCGAGATTTTTGTTACTCCAATGGATGGTAGGCTTTTCATAATTGAAGGTAGTCTTTTGTCGAGATTTTGTTACTCCAATGGATGGTAGCCTTGTCATTATGGAAGGTAGTCTCTTGTTGATATTTTCATTACTCCAGTTCATGGTAGCCTTGTCATTATGGAAGGTAGTCTGTTGTCGATATTTTTTTTACTCCAATGGATGATAGCCTTGTCATTATGGAAGGTAGTTTGCTGTCTAGACTTTTGTTACTCTAATGGATGGTAGCCTTGTCTTTATGGAAGGTAGTCTTTTGTAGAGATTTTTGTTATTCCATTGGATGGTAGCCTTATCATTATGGAAGGTAGTTTGTTGTCGAGATATTTGTTACTCCAATGGATAGTAGCCTTGTCATTATGGAAGGTAGTCTGTTGTCGAGATTTTGTTACTCCAATGGATGGTAGCCTTGTCATTATGGAAGGTAGTCTATTATTGAGATCTTTGTTACTCCAATGGATGGTAGGCTTGTCATTATGGAAGGTAGTCTGTTGGCGAGATGTTTGTTACTCCAATGGATGGTAGCCTTGTCATTATCTAAGGTAGTCTCTTGTTGATATTTTCATTACTGCAATGCATGGTAGCCTTGTCATTATGGAAGGTAGTTTTCTTGTAGATATTTTTGTTACTCCAATGGATGGTAGCCTTGTCATTATGGAAAGTAGTCTGTTGTCTAGATTTTTGTTACTCTAATGGATGGTTGCCTTTTCATTATGGAAGGTAGTTTGTTGTCGAGATTTTTGTTACTCCAATGGATGGTAGCCTTGTCATTATGGAAGGTAGTCTGTTGTCAATATTTTTGTTACTCCAATGGATGGTAGCCTAGTCATTATGGAACGTAGTTTCTTGTCGATATTTTTGTTATTCCAATGGATGGTAGCCTTATCATTATGGAAGATAGTTTGTTGACGAGATTTTGTTACTCCAATGGATGGTAGCCTTGTCATTAAGTAAGGTAGTTTATTGACGAGATTTTGTTACTCCAATGGATGGTAGCCTTGTCATTATAGAAGGTAGTCTATTATCGATATTTTTGTCACTCCAATGGATGGTAGCCTTGTCATTATGGAAGGTAGTCTGTTGGCGAGATTTTTGTTACTCCAATGGATGGCTGCCTTGTCATTATGGAATGTAGTCTGTTGTGGATATTTTCATTACTCCAATGCTAGGTAGCCTTGTCATTATGGAAGGTAGTCTATTGTCGATATATTTGTTACTCCAATGGATGGTAGCCTTGTCATTATGGAAGGTAGTTTGTTGTCTAGACTTTTGTTACTCTAATGGATGGTAGCCTTGTCATTATGGAAGGTAGTCTTTTGTAGAGATTTTTGTTATTCCAATGGATGGTAGCCTTATCATTATGGAAGGTAGTTTGTTGTTGAGATATTTGTTACTCCAATGGATAGTAGCCTTGTCATTATGGAAGGTAGTCTGTTGTAGAGATTTTGTTACTCCAATGGATGGTAGCCTTGTCATTATGGAAGGTAGTCTATTATCGAGATCTTTGTTACTCCAATGGATGGTAGGCTTGTCATTATGGAAGGTAGTTTGTTGGTGAGATTTTTGTTACTCCAATGGATGGTAGCCTTGTCATTATGGAAGGTAGTCTCTTGTTGATATTTTCATTACTCCAATGCATGGTAGCCTTGTCATTATGGAAGGTATTTTGTTGTCGATATTTTTGTTACTCCAATGGATTGTAGCCCTGTCATTATAGAAGGCAGTCTATTGTCGAGATTTTTGTTACTCTAATGGATGGTAGCCATGTCATTATGGAAGGTAGTCTGTTGTCAAGATTTTTTTTTACTCCAATGGATGGTAGCCTTGTCAATTATGGAAGGTAGTCTGTTGTCGAGATTTTTGTCACTCCAATGGATGGTAGCCTTGCCATTATGGAAGGTAGTCTGTTGGCGAGATTTTTTTTACTCCAGTGGATGGTAGCCTGATCATTATGGAAGGTAGTCTCTTGTTGATATTTTCATTACTCCAATGCATGGTAGCCTTGTCATTATGGAAGGTAGTTTGTTGTCGATATTTTTGTTACTCCATTGGACGGTAGCCTTGTCATAATGGAAGGTAGTTTATTGTCAAATTTTTGTTACTCTAATGGATGGCAGCCTTGTCATTATGGAAGGTAGTCTGTTGTCGAGATTTTTATCACTCCAATGGATGGTAGCCTTGTCATTATGGAAGGTTATCTGTTGTCGAGATTTTTGTTACTCCAATGGATGGTAGCCTTGTCATTATGGAATGTAGTCTGCTGTCAAGATTTTTGTTACTCCAATGGATGGTAGCATTATTATTATGGAAGGTAGATTGTTGTCTAAATCTTTGTTACTCCAATGGATGGTAGCCTAGTTATTATGGAAGGTAGTTTTTTGTCGAGATTTTTGTTACTCCAATGGATGGAAGGCTCTTCATAATTGAAGGTAGTCTATTGTCGAGATTTTTGTTACTCCAATGGATGGTAGCCTTGTCATTATGGAAGGTAGTCTATTGTCGATATTTTTGTTACTCCAATGGATGGTAGCCTTTACATTATGGAACGAAGTTCGTTGTCGATATTTTTGTTATTCCAATGGATGGTAGCCTTATCATTATGGAAGGTAGTTTGTTGTCGAGATTTTTGTTACTCCAATGGATAGTAGCCTTGTCATTATGGAAGGTAGTCTTTTGTCGAGATTTTGTTACTCCAATGGATGGTAGCCTTGTCATTATGGAAGGTAGTCTCTTGTTGATATTTTCATTAATGCAATTCATGGTAGCCTTGTCATTATGGAAGGTAGTCGGTTGTCGATATTTTTGATACTCCAATGGATGGTAGCCTTGTCATTATGGAAGGTAGTTTGTTGTCTAGATTTTTGATACTCTAATGGATGGTAACCTTGTCATAATGGAAGGTGGTCCGTTGTTAATATTTTTGTTACTCCAATGGATGGTAGCCATGTCATTATGGAACGTAGTTTGTTGTCGATATTTTTTTTATTCCAATGGATGGTAGCCTTATCATTATGGAAGGTAGTTTATTGTCGAGATTTTTGTTAATCCAATGGATAGTAGCCTTGTCATTATGGAAGGTAGTCTATTGTCGAGATTTTGTTACTCCAATGGATGGTAGCCTTGTCCTTATGCAAGGTAGTCTATTGTCGAGATTTTTGTTACTCCAATGGATGGTAGGCTTGTCATTATGGAAGGTAGTCTGTTAGCGAGATGTTTGTTACTCCAATGGATGGTAGCCTTGTCATTATGTAAGGAAGTCTCTTGTTGATATTTTCATTACTCCAATGCATGGTAGCCTTCTCATTATGGAAGGTAGTTTTCTTGTAGATATTTTTGTTACTCCAATGGATGGTAGCCTTGTCATTATGGAAGGTAGTTTGTTGTCTAGATTTTTTTTACTCTAATTGATGGTTGCCTTTTCATAATTGATGGTAGTTTGTAGTCGAGATTTTTGTTACTCCAATGGATGGTAGCCTTGTCATTATGGAAGGTAGTCTATTGTCGATATTTTTGTTACTCCAATGGATGGTAGCCTTTACATTATGGAACGAAGTTCGTTGTCGATATTTTTGTTATTCCAATGGATGGTAGCCTTATCATTATGGAAGGTAGTTTGTTGTCGAGATTTTTGTTACTCCAATGGATAGTAGCCTTGTCATTATGGAAGGTAGCCTTTTGTCGAGATTTTGTTACTCCAATGGATGGTAGCCTTGTCATTATGGAAGGTAGTCTCTTGTTGATATTTTCATTAATCCAATTCATGGTAGCCTTGTCATTATGGAAGGTAGTCTGTTGTCTAGATTTTTGATACTATAATGGATGGTAACCTTGTCATAATGGAAGGTAGTCCGTTGTTAATAATTTTGTTACTCCAATGGATGGTAGCCATGTCATTATGGAACATAGTTTGTTGTCGATATTTTTGTTATTCCAATGGATGGTAGCCTTATCATTATGGAAGGTAGTTTATTGTCGAGATTTTTGTTACTCCAATGGATAGTAGCCTTGTCATTATGGAAGGTAGTCTATTGTCGAGATTTTATTACTCCAATGGATGGTAGCCTTGTCATTATGGAAGGTAGTCTATTGTCGAGATTTTTGTTACTCCAATGGATGGTTGGCTTGTCATTATGGAACGTAGTTTCTTTTCGATATTTTTGTTATTCCAATGGATGGTAGCCTTGTCATTATGGAAGGTAGTTTGTTGTCAAGATTTTTGTTACTCCAATGGATAGTAGCCTTGTCATTATGTAAGGTAGTTTATTGACGAGATTTTGTTACTCCAATGGATGGTAGCCTTGTCATTATAGAAGGTAGTCTATTGTCGAGATTTTCGTCACTCCAATGGATGGTAGCCTTGTCATTATAGAAGGTAGTCTGTTGGCGAGATTTTTGTTACTCCAATGGATGGAAGCCTTGTCATTATGGAAGGTAGTCTCTTGTTGATATTTTCATTACTCCAATGCTAGGTAGCCTTGTCATTATGGAAGGTAGTCTGTTGGCGAGATTTTTGTTACTCCAATGGATGGTAGCCTTGTCATTATGGAAGGTAGTCTATTGTCTAGATTTTTGTTACTCTAATGGATGGTAGCCTTGCCATTATGGACGGTAGTCAGTTGTCGAGATATTTGTCACTCCAATGGATTGTAGCCTTGTCATTATAGAAGGCAGTCTGTTGTCGAGATTTTTGTTACTCTAATGGATGGTAGCCTTGTCATTATGGAAGATATTCTGTTGTCAAGAATTTTTTTACTCCAATGGATGGTAGCCTTGTCAATTATGGAAGGTAGTTTGTTGTCGAGATTTTTGTCACTCCAATGGATGGTAGCCTTGTCATTATGGAAGGTAGTCTGTTGGCGAGAATTTTGTTACTCGAGTGGATGGTAGCCTTATCATTATGGAAGGTAGTCTATTGTTGATATTTTCATTACTCCAATGCATGGTAGCCTTGTCATTATGGAAGGTAGTTTGTTGTCGATATTTTTGTTACTCCAATGGATGGTAGCCTTGTCATCATGGAAGGTAGTTTATTGTCTAGATTTTTGTTACTCTAATGGATGGTAGCCTTGTCATTATGGAAGGTAGTTTGTTGTCGATATTTTTGTTACTCCAATGGATGGTAGCCTTGTCATCATGGAAGGTAGTTTATTGTCTAGATTTTTGTTACTCTAATGGATGGTAGCCTTGTCATTATGGAAGGTAGTCTGTTGTCCAGATTTTTGTCACTCCAATGGATGGTAGCCTTGTCATTATGGAAGGTTATCTAATGTCGATATTTTTGTTACTCCAATGGAAGGTAGTCTTTGGTCAAGATTTTTGTTACTCCAATGGATGGTATCATTGTTATTATGGAAGGTAGTTTGTTGTCTAAATCTTTGTTACTCCAATGGATGGTAGCCTAGTTATTAGGGAAGGTAGTTTGTTGTCGAGATTTTTGTTACTCCAATGGATGGTAGCCTTGTCATTATGGAAGGTAGTCTATTGTCGATATTTTTGTTACTCCAATGGATGGTAGCCTTTACATTATGCAACGAAGTTCATTGTCGATATTTTTGTTATTCCAATGGATGGTAGCCTTGTCATTATGGAAGGTAGTCTTTTGTCGAGATTTTGTTACTCCAATGGATGGTAGCCTTGTCATTATGGAAAGTAGTCTCTTATTGATATTTTCATTAATCCAATTCATGGTAGCCTTGTCATTATGGAAGGTAGTCTGTTGTCTAGATTTTTGATACTCTAATGGATGGTAACCTTGTCATAACGGAAGGTAGTCCGTTGTCAATATTTTTTTTACTCTAATGGATGGTAGCCATTTCATTATGGAACGTAGTTTGTTGTCGATATTTTTGTTATTCCAATGGATGGTAGCCTAATCATTATGAAAGGTAGTTTATTGTCGAGATTTTTGTTACTCCAATGGATAATAGCCTTGTCATTATGGAAGGTAGTCTATTGTCGAGATTTTGTTACTCCAATGGATGGTAGCCTTGTCATTATGGAAGGTAGTCTATTGTCGAGATTTTTGTTACTCCAATGGATGGTAGGCTTGTCATTATGGAAGGTTGTCTATTGGCGAGATGTTTGTTACTCCAATGGATGGTAGCCTTGTCATTATGTAAGGTAGTCTCTTGTTGATATTTTCATTACTCCAATGCATGGTATCCTTGTCATTATGGAAGGTAGTTTTCTTGTAGATATTTTTGTTACTCCAATGGATGGTAGCCTTGTCATTATGGAAGGTAGTATGTTGTCTAGATTTTTGTTACTCTAATGGATGGTTGCCTTTTCATTATGGAAGGTAGTTTGTTGTCGAGATTTTTGTTACTCCAATGGATGGTAGCCTTGTCATTATGGAAGGTAGTCTGTTGTCGATATTTTTGTTACTCCAATGGATAGTAGCCTTGTCATTATGGAACGTAGTTTCTTGTCGATATTTTTGTTATTCCAATGGATGGTAGCCTTATCATTATGGAAGGTAGTTTGTTGTCGAGATTTTTATTACTCCAATGGATAGTAGCCTTGTCATTATGTAAGGTAGTTTATTGACGAGATTTTGTTACTCCAATGGATGGTAGCCTTGTCATTATAGAAGGTAGTCTATTGTCGAGATTTTTGTCACTCCAATGGATGGTAGCCTTGTCATTATTGAAGGTAGTCTGTTGGCGAGATTTTTGTTACTCCAATGGATGGAAGCCTGGTCATTATGGAAGGTAGTCTCTTGTTGATATTTTCATTACTCCAATGCTAGGTAGCCTTGTCATTATGGAAGGTAGTCTATTGTCGATATTTTTGTTACTCCAATGGATGGTAGCCTTGTCATTATGGAAGATATTCTGTTGTCAAGAATTTTTTTACTCCAATGGATGGTAGCCTTGTCAATTATGGAAGGTAGTTTGTTGTTGAGATTTTTGTCACTCCAATGGATGGTAGCCTTGTCATTATGGAAGGTAGTCTGTTGGCGAGAATTTTGTTACTCGAGTGGATGGTAGCCTTATCATTATGGAAGGTAGTCTATTGTTGATATTTTCATTACTCCAATGCATGGTAGCCTTGTCATTATGGAAGGTAGTTTGTTGTCGATATTTTTGTTACTCCAATGGATGGTAGCCTTGTCATCATGGAAGGGAGTTTATTGTCTAGATTTTTGTTACTCTAATGGATGGTAGCCTTGTCATTATGGAAGGTAGTTTGTTGTCGATATTTTTGTTACTCCAATGGATGGTAGCCTTGTCATCATGGAAGGTAGTTTATTGTCTAGATTTTTGTTACTCTAATGGATGGTAGCCTTGTCATTATGGAAGGTAGTCTGTTGTCCAGATTTTTGTCACTCCAATGGATGGTAGCCTTGTCATTATGGAAGGTTATCTAATGTCGATATTTTTGTTACTCCAATGGAAGGTAGTCTTTTGTCAAGATTTTTGTTACTCCAATGGATGGTATCATTGTTATTATGGAAAGTAGTTTGTTGTCTAAATCTTTGTTACTCCAATGGATGGTAGCCTAGTTATTATGGAAGGTAGTTTGTTTTCGAGATTTTTGTTACTCCAATGGATGGTAGGCTTTTCATAATTGAAGGTAGTTTGTTGTCGAGATTTTTGTTACTCCAATGGATGGGAGCCTTGTCATTATGGAAGGTAGTCTATTGTCGATATTTTTGTTACTCCAATAGATGGTAGCCTTTACATTATGGAACGAAGTTCATTGTCGATATTTTTGTTATTCCAATGGATGGTAGCCTTGTCATTATGGAAGGTAGTCTTTTGTCGAGATTTTGTTACTCCAATGGATGGTAGCCTTGTCATTATGGAAGGTAGTCTCTTATTGATATTTTCATTAATCCAATTCATGGTAGCCTTGTCATTATGGAAGGTAGTCTGTTGTCTAGATTTTTGATACTCTAATGGATGGTAACCTTGTCATAACGGAAGTTAGTCTGTTGTCAATATTTTTGTTACTCCAATGGATGGTAGCCTTATCATTATGGAAGGTAGTTTATTGTCGAGATTTTTGTTACTCCAATGGATAATAGCCTTGTCATTATGGAAGGTAGTCTATTGTCGAGATTTTGTTACTCCAATGGATGGTAGCCTTGTCATTATGGAAGGTAGTCTATTGTCGAGATTTTTGTTACTCCAATGGATGGTAGGCTTGTCATTATGGAAGGTAGTCTATTGGCGAGATGTTTGTTACTCCAATGGATGGTAGCCTTGTCATTACGTAAGGTAGTCTCTTGTTGATATTTTCATTACTCCAATGCATGGTATCCTTGTCATTATGGAAGGTAGTTTTCTTGTAGATATTTTTGTTACTCCAATGGATGGTAGCCTTGTCATTATGGAAGGTAGTATGTTGTCTAGATTTTTGTTACTCTAATGGATGGTAGCCTTGTCATTATGGAAGGTAGTCTGTTGTCGATATTTTTGTTACTCCAATGGATAATAGCCTTGTCATTATGGAACGTAGTTTCTTGTCGATATTTTTGTTATTCCAATGGATGGTAGCCTTATCATTATGGAAGGTAGTTTGTTGTCGAGATTTTTATTACTCCAATGGATAGTAGCCTTGTCATTATGTAAGGTAGTTTATTGACGAGATTTTGTTACTCCAATGGATGGTAGCCTTGTTATTATAGAAGGTAGTCTATTGTCGAGATTTTTGTCACTCCAATGGATGGAAGCCTTGTCATTATGGAAGGTAGTCTCTTGTTGATATTTTCATTACTCCAATGCTAGGTAGCCTTGTCATTATGGAAGGTAGTCTATTGTCGATATTTTTGTTACTCCAATGGATGGTAGCCTTGTCATTATGGAAGGTAGTTTTTTGTCTAGATTTTTGTTACTCTAATGGATGGTAGCCTTGTCATTATGGAAGGTAGTCTTTTGTAGAGACTTTTGTTATTCCAATGGATGGTAGCATTGTCATTAGGGAAGGTAGTATGTTGTCAATATTTTTGTTACTCCAATGGATGGTAGCCTTGTCATTATGGAACGTAGTTTGTTTTCGATATTTTTGTTATTCCAATGGATGGCAGCCTTATCATTATGGAAGGTAGTTAGTTGTCGAGATTTTTGTTACTCCAATGTATAGTAGCTTTGTCATTATGTAAGGTAGTCTGTTGTCGAGATTTTGTTAATCCAGTGGATGGTAGCCTTGTCATTATGGAAGGTAGTCTATTGTCGAGATTTTTGTTACTCCAATGGATGGTAGGCTTGTCATTATGGATGGAAGTTTGTTGTCTATATTTTTGTTACTCTAATGGATAATAGCCTTGTCATTATGGAAGGTAGTCTGTTGTCGAGATTTTTGTCACTCAAATGGATGGTAGCCTTGTCATTATGGAAGGTTGTCTATTTTCGAGATTTTTGTTACTCCAATGGATGGTAGTCTTGTCATTATGGAAGGTAGTCTGTTGTCAACATTTTTGTTACTCCAATTGATGGTTGCATTGTCATTATGGAAGGTAGTCTATTGTCAACATTTTTGTTACTCCAATGGATGGTAGCCTTGTCATTATGGAAGGTAGTCTGTTGTCGATATTTTTGTTACTCAAATGGATGGTAGCCTTGTCATTATGGAAGGTAGTCTGTTGTCTAGATTTTTGTTACTCTAATGTATGGTAGCCTTATCATTATGGAAGGTAGTCTATTTTAGAGATTTTTGTCACTCCAATGGATGGTAGCCTAGTCATTATGGAAGGTACTCTGTTATCCAGATTTTTGTTACTCCAATGGATGGTAGCCTTTTCATTATGGAAGGTAGTCTGTTGTCGAGATATTTATTACTCCAATGGATGGTAGCCTTGTCATTATGGAAGGTAGTCTATTGTCAATCTTTTTTTTACTCCAATGGATGGTAGCCTTGTCATTATGGAACGTAGTTTGTTGTCAATATTTTTGTTATTCAAATGGATGGTAGCCTTATCATTATGGAAGGTAGTTTGTTGGAGAGATTTTTGTTACTCCAATGGATAGTAGCCTTGTCATTATGGAAGGTAGTCAGATGTCGAGATTTTGTTACTCCAATGGATGTTAGCCTTGTCATTATGGAAGGTAGTCAATTGTAGAGATTTTTGTTACTCCAATGGATGGTAGGCTTCTCCTTATGGAAGGTAGTCTGTTGGCAAGATTTTTGTTACTCCAATGGATGGTAGCCTTGTCATTATGTAAGATAGTCTCTTGTTGATATTTTCATTACTCCAATGCATGGTAGCCTTGTCATTATGAAAAGGTAGTCTTTTGTCGATGTTTTTGTTACTCCAATGGATGGTAGCCTTGTCATTATGGAAGGTAGTCTGTTGTCTAGATTTTTGTTACTCTAATGGATGGTAGCCTAGGCATTATGGAAGGTAGTTTGTTGTCGAGATTTTTGTTACTCCAATGGATGGTAGCCTTTTCATTATGGAAGGTAGTCTCTTGTCGATATGTTTGTTACTCCAATGGATGGTAGCATTGTCATTAGGGAAGGTAGTATGTTGTCAATATTTTTGTTACTCCAATGGATGGTAGCCTTGTCATTATGGAACGTAGTTTGTTTTCGATATTTTTGTTATTCCAATGGATGGTAGCCTTATCATTATGGAAGGTAGTTAGTTGTCGAGATTTTTGTTACTCCAATGTATAGTAGCCTTGTCATTATGTAAGGTAGTCTGTTGTCGAGATTTTGTTAATCCAGTGGATGGTAGCCTTGTCATTATGGAAGGTAGTCTATTGTCGAGATTTTTGTTACTCCAATGGATGGTAGGCTTGTTATTATGGATGGTAGCCTTGTCATTATGTAAGGTGGTCTCTTGTTGATATTTTCATTACTCCAATGTATGGTAGCCTTGTCATTATGGAAGGTATTCTGTTTTCGATATTTTTGTTACACAAATGGATGGTAGCCTTGTCATTATGGAAGGTAGTCTATTGTCTAGATTTTTGTTACTCTAATGGATGGTAGCCTTGTCATTATGGAAGGTAGTCTGTTGTCGAGATTTTTGTCACTCCAATGGATGGTAGCCTAGTCATTATGGAAGGTACTCTGTTATAAAGATTTTTGTTACTCAAATGGATGGTAGCCTTTTCATTATGGAAGGTAGTATGTTGTCGAGATATTTATTACTCCAATGGATGGTAGCCTTGTCATTATGGAAGGTAGTCTATTGTCAATCTTTTTGTTACTCCAATGGATGGTAGCCTTGTAATTATGGAACGTAGTTTGTTATCGATATTTTTGTTATTCCAATGGATGGTAGCCTTATCATTATGGAAGGTAGTTTGTTGGCGAGATTTTTGTTACTCCAATGGATAGTAGCCTTGTCATTATGGAAGGTAGTCTGATGTCGAGATTTTGTTACTCCAATGTATGTTAGCCTTGTCATTATGGAAGGTAGTCTATTGTCGAGATTTTTGTTGATCCAATGGATGGTAGGCTTCTCCTTATGGAAGGTAGTCTGTTGGCAATATTTTTGTTACTCCAATGGATGGTAGCCTTGTCATTATGTAAGATAGTCTCTTGTTGATATTTTCAATACTCCAATGCATGGTAGCCTTGTCATTATGGAAGGTAGCCTTTTGTCGATATTTTTGTTACTTCAATGGATGGTAGCCTTGTCATTATGGAAGGTAGTCTGTTGTCTAGATTTTTGTTACTCTATTGGATGGTAGCCTAGGCATTATGAAAGGTAGTCTGTTGTCGAGATTTTTGTTACTCCAATGGATGGTAGCCTTGCCATTAAGGAAGGTAGTCTATTGTCGATATTTTTGTTACTCCAATGGATGGTAGCCTTGTCATTATGGAAGGTAGTATGTTGTCAATATTTTTGTTACTCCAATGGATGGAAGCCTTGTCATTATGGAACGTAGTTTGTTTTCGATATTTTTGTTATTCCAATGGATGGTAGCCTTATTATTATGGAAGTAGTTTGTTGTCGAGATTTTTGTTACTCCAATGGATAATAGCCTTGTCATTATGGAAGGTAGTCTGTTGTCGAGATTTTGTTAATCCAGTTGATGGTAGCCTTGTCATTATGGATTAAATAAGGATTAATTATTTAATTTAGATGAAGTTTGATAATTAATCAGATCGTCGGTATCGTTTGAGAAGTGTTATTGGTTTATCAAGTAGAGTTGAATTTTATTCGGTTAACCGGAGATTTAATGCGAGTCAGTTACCGGAGCAATAATATTAGAAATAATATTATTATTGGAATTTGACCGTTTGAATAAAGTCTGATTTAATCGGTTTGACCGGGAAATAGGATTCGATATAATAATATTTTTCTTGATTAATTATATTTACTTAATTGGTAGCATACTACTCGGTCCGGTATGTGATTTCCAATAGTTTTAATTAATATTATTTATATTATTATTTTCTAAATATGACCGGTTTGATATTTGTTTTGGTAAATCGTTAATTATTTAGTCGGTTATTCGGTCCGGTAGTCAATTATTTTTGTTTATTCGATTTATCGGAAAATGATTATTTTTATATGATAATATCGTATTTTGATGTGTATATATTATTATGTGTGTTAATTGATTAATTAGTGATACTTGAATTATTAAAATATTTATTTAATTATATTAAGTTAATTTAATTAAATAATAGAAATCAATTTTATTATATAAAATAACTAAACTATATATATATATATATGTTTACGTTAACTCAGTATGTTTATAAGTATATTAGTTTTATAATATAATAATATATATTAGTTTTATAATATAATAATATAAGTTAGTTTTTATATTATATAATAAAATAGTATAATAGGAAGTGAGGTTACTTTGTAAATTAGAAAAAAAAACCAGTAAAACAGAGAGAAGTGAGAAAGAAAGTAGCATGAGGAGAAGAAAGGGGGGAAAGCTAGGGTTGAAGAGAAGAGGAGAAATTTCTAGAATCAAATCGAAGAGCTTTCTTCGGAGATTAATCGGTAAGGGTTAGACTTCCTCTAAACATCTAGTATGTTTTTATTGCATTTGATTTCGGTTTTTTTTTCCGATTTAGGCGGTAAAATTAGTTATCCAGAAATTAATGAAATTTGACGGGGTAACTAAGTTAAATGCGTAGGTAATTATGGTTGAGTTATTTTTTGAGATTGCGACGTTTTCGGAGACTGATCGGGACAGTGTTGTTTCAAATTAGCCGGTTTAGAAGGTAAAATTAGTTATCCGGAAATTAATGAAATTTGACGAGGTAACTAAGTTAAACGCGTAGGTAATTATGGTTGAGTTATTTTTTTGAGATTGCAATATTTTCGGAGACTGATCGGGACTGTGTTGTTTTGAATTAGCCGGTTTAGGTGGTAAAATTAGTTATCCGGAAATTAATGAAATTTGACGGGGTAACTAAGTTAAACGCGTAGATAATTATGGTGGAGTTATTTTTTTGAGACTGGAAAATGGTAAAGGAGAAATGGAGAATGTTATTATAGTATTTATTTAATTATATTAAATTAGTTTAATAAAATATTAATTTTCATTATATATATACATGTTAACTAACAGTATATATATATAAATTTCTAACTAACCTATTATTAGTTTTATATTATATATATAAGTAAATAGTTTAGTTAATATATTAATATATATTATGATTAACAATGTGATTAATTATATAATCGATTACGGTTTATCGATAAAACTTGATATTTTGGATTCGATCGGAGAGGAATTAAATTGTAGACGTGTGGTATATTGGAATTGTATTGTGAAATACCGATTCCGAAAATAACATCTTCAGTTTATAAATGTTATGTTGTTGTGTGATTAATTAATATAATCGGTTATGATTAATCAGTAAAACTTAATATTTTGAGTACGATTGGAGATGAATTAAATTGTAGATGTGTTGAATATTCGAGATATTTGGTTAATTGTCGATTCCAGAAATGATATGTTTGGTTTATGAATATTTTGGTGTTGTGTGATAATTGTTGAAAATGAAATAAATGATGTTTGTTGTGCAATGTTGTGAGATTAATTCATAGAGTTGAATTATGGTGATGTATGCTTGTAATTGAGATAGAGAAATGTCTTGATTTGCATATTGTTGTTGATCGAATTGCACACCGCATCATAAGTCGTGTCAAGAGGCGATGTATGTTAGTCTCGTGGAGGCTAGTGGCTCGTCCCAAACTCAAAGTGGGGGTTTGAAAGCTTAGGGAATGGGCTTTTGTGATTATCTGTCTGAGGGATAGACATCGGCAAGTTCGAAGGATAATAGATGATTGGTACCACATGCATGAGTCGTGTCATTGTGTCGAGTCACACGTACACGTTTTATTGAGTTTTTGTGTCGTTGAATATTATGCAATATGTGCTAATTGGTAAATGAAATTGACCGTGTTTGTTTTCTTTGAGTTGTTGAATATGAGAATTTGATTAAATGAATATATTATGTAGTTTATGTAAGAGTTGGAAAAAGAGTAAGATTCCTTTATTTAATGCCTTTCATTTGCTTTAAATTACATACTTTATGTTTGTTGGAATTCTTACCCTTCTGTTGGAAAATGCTTGCTACGACATTGTTCAGGTACCGAAGAAGGTAGTGCGAGGCACTAGCTTAGCGGATGCATTTGGACTGTAATCCGTTTTATTTTAGTTTATCGAGTCGATGCTCTGGTTGTAACACTTGGGGGTTAGGTGTCCGCATTCGAACTCGTATATTTTGTATATGGATTATACTTGTATATAACCCATTCTTTTGATTATATGTTGATGTATGTATATTATGACTTGATAACATGTTTGGTGTATGAACCGTATGGCTTAATGCCTTGAATTTTATATTTTGATTCCTCCTTTGGAGATGAAGTTATTATTATTCCGTTGCATTTGCACGAAAAAGAAAGTATATGCCATGAATGTATTATGTGATTAAATGACTAAAGTAACGAATATGTCATGTCCGTTTTTCTTGAATACGTGAATTGATGTTCTGACACTCCTTCCGTGCAAATTTTATTTTCTCTGATTTTAATTATATCGTTTAATTCGGGGTTTATTAGAAGGGGTGTTACAGTAGCCTTGTCATTATGGAAGGTAGTCTGTTGTCTAGATTTTTGTTACTCTAATGGATGGCAGCCTTGTCATTATGGAAGGTAGTCTATTGTCGAGATTTTTGTCACTCCAATGGATGGTAGCCTAGTCATTATTGAAGGTACTCTGTTATCCAGATTTTTGTTACTCCAATGGATGGTAGCCTTTTCATTATGGAAGGTAGTCTGTTGTCGAAATATTTATTACTCCAATGGTTGGTAGTCTTGTCATTATGGAAGGTAGTCTATTGTTAATCTTTTTGTTACTCCAATGGATGGTAGGCTTGTCATTATGGAACGTAGTTTGTTGTCGATATTTTTGTTATTCCAATGGATGGTAGCCTTATCATTACGGAATGTAGTTTGTTGGCGAGATTTTTGTTACTCCAATGGATAGTAGCCATGTCATTATGGAAGGTAGTCTGATGTCGAGATTTTTTTACTCCAATGGATGTTAGCCTTGTCATTATGGAAGGTAGTCTATTGTCGAGATTTTTGTCACTCCAATGGATGGTAGGCTTGTCATCATGGAAGGTAGTCTGTTGGCGATATTTTTGTTACTCCAATGGATGGTAGCCTTGTCATTATGTAAGATAGTGTCTTGTTTATTTTTTCATTACTCCAATTCATGGTAGCCTTGTCATTATGGAAGGTAGTCTTTTGTCGATATTTTTGTTACTCCAACGGATGGTAGCCTTGTCATTATGGAAGGTAGTATGTTGTCTAGATATTTGTTACTCTAATGGATGGTAGCCTAAGCATTATGGAAAGTAGTCTGTTGTCGAGATTTTTGTTACTCCAATGGATGGTAGCCTTTTCATTATGGAAGGTAGTCTATTGTCGATATTTTTGTTACTCCAATGGATGGTAGCCTTGTCATTATGGAAGGTAGTATGTTGTCAATATTGTTGTTACTCCAATGGATGGTAGCCTTGTCATTATGGAACGTAGTTTGTTTTGGATATTTTTGTTATTCAAATGGATGGTAGCCTTATCATTATGGAAGGTAGTTTGTTGTCGAGGTTTTTGTTACTCCAATGGATAGTAGCCTTGTCATTATGGAAGGTAGTATGTTGTCGAGATTTTGTTAATCCAGTGGATGGTAGCCTTGTCCTTATGGAAGGTAGTCTATTGTCGAGATTTTTGTTACTCCAATGGATGGTAGGCTTGTCATTATAGATGGTAGTCTGTTGGTGAGATTTTTGTTACTCCAATGGATGGTAGCCTTGTCATTATGTAAGGTAGTCTCTTGTTGATATTTTCATTACTCCAATTCATGGTAGCCTTGTCATTATGGAAGGTAGTCTTTTGTCGATATTTTTGTTACCCATGTGGATGGTAGCCTTGTCATTATTGAAGGTAGTCTGTTATCTAGATTTTTGTTACTCTAATGGATGGTAGCCTTATCATTATGGAAGTTAGTTTGTTGTCGAGATTTTTGTTACTCCAATGGATGGTAGCCTTGTCATTATGGAAGGTAGTCTGTTGTCGAGATTTTTGTCACTCCAATGGATGCTAGCCTAGTCATTATGGAAGGTAGTCTGTTGTCGATATTTTTGTTACTCCAATGAATGGTAGCCTTGTCATTATGGAAGGTAGTCTATTGTCAATCTTTTTGTTACTCCAATGGATGGTAGCCTTGTCATTATGGAACGTAGTTTGTTGTCGATATTTTTGTTATTCCAATGGATGGTAGCCTTATCATTATTGAAGATAGTTTGTTGTAGAGATTTTTGCTACTCCAATGGATAATAGCCTTGTCATTATGGAAGGTAGTTTGTTGACGAGATTTTGTTACTCCAATGGATGGTAGCCTTGTCATTATGGAAGGTAGTCTATTGTCGAGATTTTTGTCACTCTAATGGATGGTAGCCTTGTCATTATGGAAGGTAGTCTGTTGGCGAGATTTTTGTTACTCCAATGAATGGTAGCATTGTCATTATGGAAGGTAGTCTCTTGTTGATATTTTAATTACT
The DNA here is from genome assembly GCA_948472305.1 of Vicia faba. Lineage (NCBI taxonomy): Eukaryota > Viridiplantae > Streptophyta > Magnoliopsida > Fabales > Fabaceae > Vicia > Vicia faba. Next base: position 564,006,420 of record OX451739.1, read on the forward strand.
CCAATGCATGGTAGCCTTGTCATTATGGAAGGTAGTCTATTGTCAATCTTTTTGTTACTCCAATGGATGGTAGCCTTGTCATTATGGAACGTAGTTTGTTGTCGATATTTTTGTTATTCCAATGGATGGTAGCCTTATCATTATTGAAGGTAGTTTGTTGTAGAGATTTTTGCTACTCCAATGGATAGTAGCCTTGTCATTATGGAAGGTAGTTTGTTGACGAGATTTTGTTACTCCAATGGATGGTAGCCTTGTCATTATGGAAGGTAGTCTATTGTCGAGATTTTTGTCACTCTAATGGATGGTAGCCTTGTCATTATGGAAGGTAGTCTGTTGGCGAGATTTTTGTTACTCCAATGAATGGTAGCATTGTCATTATGGAAGGTAGTCTCTTGTTGATATTTTAATTACTCCAATGCATGGTAGCCTTGTCATTATGGAAGGTAGTCTATTGTCAATCTTTTTGTTACTCCAATGGATGGTAGCCTTGTCATTATGGAACGTAGTTTGTTGTCGATATTTTTGTTATTCCAATGGATGGTAGCCTTATCATTATTGAAGGTAGTTTGTTGTAGAGATTTTTGCTACTCCAATGGATAGTAGCCTTGTCATTATGGAAGGTAGTTTGTTGACGAGATTTTGTTACTCCAATGGATGGTAGCCTTGTCATTATGGAAGGTAGTCTATTGTCGAGATTTTTGTCACTCTAATGGATGGTAGCCTTGTCATTATGGAAGGTAGTCTGTTGGCGAGATTTTTGTTACTCCAATGAATGGTAGCATTGTCATTATGGAAGGTAGTCTCTTGTTGATATTTTAATTACTCCAATGCATGGTAGCCTTGTCATTATAGATGGTAGTCTGTTGTCGATATTTTTGTTACTCCAATGGATGGTAGCCTTGTCATTATGGAAGGTAGTTTGTTGTCTAGATTTTTTTACTCTAATGGATGGTAGCATTGTCATTATGGAAGGAAGTCTGTTGACGAGATTTTTGTCACTCCAATGGATGGTAGCCTTGTCATTATGGAAGGTTATCTGTTGTCGAGATTTTTGTTACTCCAATGGATGGTAGCGTTGTCATTATGGAAGGTAGTCTCTTGTCAAGATTTTTGGTACTCCAATGGATGGTAGCATTGTCTTTATAGAAGGTAGTTTATTGTCAACATTTTTGTTACTTTAATGGATGGTAGCCTTGTCATTATTGAAGGTAGTCTGTTATCGATATTTTTGTTACTCTAATGGATGTTCGCCTTGTCATTATGGAACATAGTTTGTTATCGATATTTTTGTTATTCCAATAGATGGTAGCCTTATCATTATGGAATGTAGTTTGTTATCGAGATTTTTGTTAGTCCAATGGATAATAGCCTTGTCATAATGGAAGGTAGTCTGTAGAAGAAATTTTGTTACTCCTATGGATGGTAGCCCTGTCATTTTGTAAGGTAGTGTATTGTCGAGATTTTTGTCACTCCAATGGATGGTAGCCTTGTCATCATGGAAGGTAGTCTGTTGGCGATATTTTTGTTACTCCAATGGATGGTAGCCTTGTCATTATGTAAGATAGTCTCTTGTTGATATTTTCATTACTCCAATGCATGGTAGCCTTATAATTATGGAAGGTAGTCTTTTGTCGATATTTTTGTTACTCCAATGGATGGTAGCACTACGAAAAAAACAATTTTTGGCAGCGCATCTACGAAAGCGCTTTTAAGAGAAAGCGCTTTCGTAGCCTTTAAAAAAAAATCGCTTAAAAAAAGCCCTTTTATAGGGTTTTCTACGAAAGCGCTTTTCAGAAAGCGCTTTCATAGGTATTTGAAATATCTAACCTACGAAAGCGCTTTTGAAAAACGCTCTTATAGGTGGCCCTATAAAAGCGCTTTTGAAAAGCGCTCTGAAAGGGGGACCTACGAAAGCGCTTTCTAAAGCGCTCTTATATGGGGGTTATACGAAAGCGCTTTTTACCTCAGAAGCGCTCTCATATATGGGTCTTAGAAAGCGCTTTTAAAAGCGCTTTCGTAGGTTGTTTTTATAATTAAATTAAAAATCCCTAAATCTGATATTTGCCATCACTTGGTAAGTTCGTTCGTTCCGTCTTCTTCATTTCTTCGTCTTCTTCATTTCTTCCGTCTTCTTCAGTCGTCGCTGCCGCCGTTCGTTCCGTCTTCTTGAGTCGTCGCCGCCGTTCGTTCCGTCTTCTCCATCTTGGTAAGTTTCTTCTTCTTCCATTATCTTCTTCCATTATCTGTTCCATTATCTGTTCATCTTATATTATTACTACATTTTACTAGTGTTAAACAAAAACCTACATCTTGAACAAGCTTAACAAACCTTGGCAAAATAGTCTTCAAATCCTTTTGTTGTTGAGAAGGCAAGTTATATCCTTCATTGAAAAGATCATCTATGGCTTATACATGATAACTTTGGGTATTGGCTGCGTGAAAATGGGGTTTATTGGGGATAGTTAGTCTCATTGTTAGATGGTATGATTATTTTTATTAAGGAGTGGAACAAGGACATATTTGGAAAACATTTGTTTATAAGGTGATGATGATAATTAGGAATGAAATTATGTTGGATGTTCATGAGTTAGGTTAAACTTTGGATTGTTGAATTGAACAAAGTTTTAATTTCATGAGTAAATTTGACATTGAATTGAATATTGGGGTGTGATTCTTGAAGTTGACTTGTTAAACAATTATATGATTCTTGAATTGTGTTGAACTTTGTTCTTGAAAATTCATGATATATTTGAATTATTGAATATGCATAAGTCTTGATTTCTTGAACAGTGTAAAAAGGATGAAAAGAGGAATAGGTTGATTGGTGAGTATCTTTGTTTTAGAACAAGAGTCTAGAGTATAAATGTTAGATTCATGTTAGTTCATGGCTGTTGGTATCAAATCATGGTGAATTGGTGAATTTGATGTTGAATCCGGATAAATTTTGTTGATAACTTTTGGATGTCGAATTATAGCGGAACTCTTGAATACCTTGTCAATTGAACTTTAAAATTGTTTGATGCCTAAGAAGAAGGTTCCTGTCCATAAATTGTTTGATGAATGATGGAATTCGTCAAATCGATGTGGATGAAATTGTCTTTGGTTTTCCATGTACCGAAACAATTGGATTAGAGGACATGGAACAAATCTTTCATCATCGAGAGTTAGGCATCAGTGTGATGCACTCGTACTGTTAGAACAATGTTTGAATCTAGTACCCTATAATTAAGTTTTGATGATAACAATGTGAAAAGATATAGTAGTTAAATATTTCATGATTAAATTATATGCTACTTAAAATCACTATGCTCTGACTTGCAGATATGCTGATTAAAATAAGCAAGATCACGTTCTCAGCATCAGAATATGAGTTTGCACACCAGCATCAGAAGTTGCTGAATCAGAACGTCAAGATCAGAAGATCAACGCTTGCACATGCTGAAGCTTGATGAACAGAACTGCGCGTGAAATACTCTGATACAGAATCAAATATGTTCATCAGCAGCGAAGCAGAATCAGAATGAGCCAAGCCAGAACGTGCATTGAAGAAGCAACGGTACTGTGCATTGAAAGCTAATCAATACCAACGGCATCATTCTAGACAAGATCTGCTCAGAAAGGAAAGCTTGTTAATAGCATTGAATCAAGAATATTTGCTTCAACGTTCATCTTCTCAAGTGCTATATAAACCAAGCTTTGAAGATTATCACGGCTAATGCTTCCAAACTCTCTACACGCAAAAAGCTGAACAGTAATCTCAACTATACAAGTTTTGCTAAACCACCAAACTCTGATACTCTATTAGCGTTTAGCATCTTAGTATTCTAAGCTTCATTTGTGTAAACATCACAGTTGTGATATAGTTTTTTGTAGAAAACATTCATACACACTTGTTCATTCCTTTGTAAGAAAGTGTTGCCTTGACAAACCGGATTGTGGTTTGAATCAAGAAGGTTTTAGCAGTTGCTAAAGCAGATTTGTATTCAGTTGAATATAGTGAATTAAGACCTCGTTGGAGAGAGGCGAAATCACCTTGAACGGGTGGACTGGAGTAGTTTGAGATCAAACGAACCAGGATAAAAATACCTTGTCAGTTGCTTTAAAGTTTCCAGTTTTACAATTCAACCCCCCCCTTCTTGTGTTTTTCACCCCTTCAATTGGTATCAAAGCGCCTGGTTCTGAGCTAAAACACTTAACCGTGTCAGTAAAAGATCCAGCGTCAGAAAAACACTATGGCAGGAAACAACTCTCATTTCAGCAATGACAACAATGAGGATAGAGACAGATTCAGCGGCAAACCTCCAGTCTTTGATGGAGAAAACTTTGACTACTGGAAAGACAGAATTGAAAGCTTCTTTCTAGCACATGATGCTGATCTGTGGGATATGGTGACAGATGGATACACGCACCCTGTTAATGCAACTGGTCAGAAGATTGATAGAAAATCAATGACTGATCAACAAAAGCGTGATTTCAAGAATCACCATAAGGCCAGAACCATCCTCCTCAGTGCTATCTCCTATACTGAGTATGAGAAGATCTCCAACAGAGACACAGCTAAGAACATCTTTGATTCTCTCAGAATGACGCATGAGGGCAACGTCCAAGTCAAGGAAACAAAGGCTCTGGCGCTCATTCAGAAGTATGAGGCGTTTAAAATGGAAGAATCTGAATCCATTGAAACTATGTTCTCCAGATTCCAGATTCTGGTAGCTGGTCTCAAAGTTCTGGACAAGGGGTACTCTACTGCTGACCATGTCAAGAAGATAATCAGAAGTTTACCCAAGCAGTGGAGGCCTATGGTTACTACTCTGAAGCTGGCGAAAGATCTCAACAAAATCACTCTGGAGGAACTTATAAGCTCCCTCAGAAGTCATGAGATAGAGCTGGAAGCTGACGAGCCTCAGAAGCAAGGTAAGCCTATAGCTTTAAAATCTAACAGAAAATCTGAATCTAAAGTTTTGCAGGCAGTTGAAGAAACATCTGATGGATCCTCATCAGAAGAAGACGAGCTTTCTCTTCTCTCCAGAAGAGTAAATCAACTGTGGAAGCAAAGACAAAAGAAATTCAGGAATCCCAGAAGATCTGATCAGAACGAGTCTTCCTCCAGATACAGAAGAACAGATTCTTCCTCTGGATACAGAAGATCTGAAGGCTCCTCAGGTAGCAAGAAGCCAAATACAAAAGACATCATCTGCTACGAGTGCAATGAGCAAGGTCACTACAAGAGTGACTGCCCAAAGCTTCAGAGGGAAAAGCCAAAAAGGAAGTTTGGAAGAGAGAAGAAGAAAAGTCTCATGGCCACATGGGATGACTCTGACTCGTCTGAAGCTGACTCAGAATCAGATGATGAAAGGGCGAACATAGCGCTTATGGCTAACATTCCAGATGACAGTGAAGCTTCTGACTCAGACTCAGAATCAGACACAGAAGAGGTATTCCCTAACTTCGCTGTTAATTTTACAAAGGCTGAACTTGCTGAAAGCCTAAATGAAATTCTGGAACGTTATCAGCAGATTAGAGCTAAATTCAGAGACCTGAAAAGGACTCTTGAATCTGACTCTAATAAGTCTGAGAGTCTCAAATTGGAAAACTCTGAGCTGAGAGATAAAATTTTAAAATTAGAAAACTCTTTACAAAACTCTCAGAAGGTACCAATTTCTGAAACTCCTAGCAACGCTGATGAGATCATCAAGGAGTATGATCATAGTTTCCAGAAGTTCCTTGCTAAAAGCATAGATAGAAGCAGAATGGCTTCAATGATCTATGGAGTTAGCGGAAACGGCAGGAAAGGAATAGGATACCTAGGTAAGGTTCCTACACCTAAAAATGTCATGGATTTAACAATTAAATACACTCCTCTAAATTCACACTTTGTGTATGGTCACACACATGACATCAAATATACTAGTAGTAATCACTTTGTGAAACCAAAATTCAACCAGAGTTTTGGTAAAACTAACAAATCAGGACCCAAGAAGATCTGGGTACCTAAGGATAAAATAATACATGTTGCAGATATCTTTAGCAGCAAGTCAGAAACACCAATCATGGTACCTGGACTCTGGATGCTCACGTCACATGACGGGAAGAAGGCATATGTTCCAAAGCCTGGAACTTAAGCCTGGAGGCCACGTTGGTTTTGGAGGCAATCAGAGGGGAAAGATAATTGGCTCTGGAACTGTAGGTAACGGAAATCTTCCCTCTATTAATAATGTTCTGCTTGTTGATGGATTGATGCATAACCTGTTATCCATAAGTCAATTAAGTGATAACGGTTATGATATAATCTTTAATCAAAAATCATGTAAAGCTGTTAGTCAGAAAGATGGGACTATCCTATTTAATGGTAAGAGGAAAAACAACATTTACAAAATCAAACTTTCTGAACTTAAGAGTCAGAACGTAAAATGTCTTCTGTCTGTTAACAACGAGCAATGGATCTGGCACAGAAGATTGGGACATGTTAGTATGAGAAGAATATCTCAGATTAACAAACTCAATCTTGTCAGAGGACTTCCAAATTTGAAGTTCAATTCAGATGCTCTGTGTGAAGCATGTCAGAAAGGCAAATTTGCAAAACCCCCTTTTAAATCCAAAAATGTTGTTTCTACCTCTAAGCCATTAGAACTTCTGCACATTGACTTATTTGGACCAGTTAAAACTGCTTCTGTCAGTGGCAAGAAGTATGGGTTAGTAATCGTAGATGACTATAGCAGATGGACATGGGTAAAGTTCTTAAGACACAAGGACGAGTCACACTCTATGTTTGTTACCTTCTGTAACCAAGTTCAGAATGAAAAAGATCTTAGAATCGTTAAAGTCAGAAGTGATCATGGTGGAGAATTTGAAAATAAAGATTTTGAGTCATTCTTTAATGACAAAGGCATTCTGCATGATTTCTCTTGTCCTAGAACTCCTCAACAAAATGGAGTTGTAGAACGAAAGAACAGAACATTGCAAGAAATGGCCAGAACCATGATCAACGAGACAAACGTTGCTAAGACCTTCTGGGCAGAGGCAATAAACACAGCGTGCTACATTCAGAATAGAATCTCAATAAGACCTATTCTGGAAAAGACTCCATATGAATTGTGGAAGAACAGAAAGCCCAACATTTCGTATTTTCATCCATTTGGATGTACTTGCTATATGTTAAACACTAAGAATTATTTGAACAAGTTTGATTCTAAGGCACAGAAGTGTATTATGTTAGGATACTCTGAACGCTCAAGAGGGTACAGAGTATACAATACAGAAACACAGATTGTGGAAGAATCAATCAGTGTTCGTTTTGATGACAAGCTTGACTCTGAAAAGTCAAAGCAGAATGAAAATCTTGCAGGTATAGAAATTGAATTTGCAGGTTCTGAAGACAGGTCATCAGAAGCTCTCAACACAGACATCCCTTCAACGTCTGAAAGAAGCAATGCTAGAAATCCTACAACTGCTGCTGATCAACCTCAGAAGAGATTACCCAGAAGCAGTTTGGATCACCCAGAAGAGACTATCCTAGGAAGAAAGGAAGATCCAATCAGAACAAGAGCAAGCTTCAGAAACTCTGAAGAAACTCCGATGGGACTTGTGTCTCTGATTGAACCTTCTTCTCTTGATGAAGCACTTCTGGACAATGACTGGATTCTGGCAATGCAAGAAGAGCTGAATCAATTCACCAGAAACGACGTTTGGGATCTCGTTCCAAGACCAAAAGGATTCAACGTCATTGGAACAAGATGGGTGTTCAGAAACAAGCTCAATGAACAAGGTGAAGTCGTCAGAAACAAGGCACGACTGGTTGCACAAGGTTATAGTCAGCAAGAGGGGATAGACTATACAGAAACCTTTGCCCCAGTCGCCAGGTTAGAATCTATCAGACTCTTAATCTCATTTGCTGTTAATAGAGGCATCACTCTGTATCAGATGGATGTCAAAAGTGCATTCTTAAATGGTTATATAGAAGAAGAAGTGTATGTTCACCAACCCCCAGGTTTTGAAAATACTAACATCCAGAACATGTTTTCAAACTGAAAAAGTCACTGTATGGTCTGAAACAAGCTCCCAGAGCTTGGTATGAAAGGCTAAGTAACTTTCTGCTTGAAAATGAGTTCACCAGAGGGAAAGTGGACACCACTCTATTCTGTAAAACAGTTAAGAGTGACATTTTAGTCTGTCAAATTTATGTTGATGATATAATCTTTGGTTCTACTAATCCCTCTCTTGGAAGAAAATTTGCTAAGTGTATGCAGGCAGAATTTGAGATGAGCCTCATGGGGGAACTGAAGTTCTTTTTAGGAATTCAGATCAATCAAACTCCAGAGGGAACTTACATTCATCAGAGCAAATACATCAGAGATCTTCTGAAGAAATTTGACCTCTCAGAATGTAAGCCATCAAAGATTCCAATGCATCCCACGTGCATTCTGGAAAGAGAAGAGGTAAGCAAAAGCGTAGAACAGAAGGTCTACAGAGGTATGATTGGTTCTCTCCTTTATCTGACTGCTTCAAGACCTGATATTCTATTCAGTGTATGTATTTGTGCTAGATTCCAATCAGATCCTAGAGAATCTCACTTAACAGCTGTTAAGCGAATTTTCAAGTATCTGAAAGGTACTACTAATCTGGGTTTGTTTTATAGAAAATCTAGTGATTACAGTTTAGTAGGCTACTGCGACGCTGATTTTGCTGGAGACAGAGTGGAACGCAAAAGTACTTCTGGAAGCTGCCAGTTTCTGGGAGAAAATCTGATCTCGTGGTCCAGCAAAAGGCAATCAACTATTGCTCTGTCAACAGCAGAAGCTGAGTACATAGCAGCAGCTGGATGTAGCACACAGATGCTCTGGATGAAAAGTCAGCTTGAAGACTTCCAGATTTTTGAGAGTAACATTCCTATTCTTTGTGATAATACTTCTGCTATTTGCTTAAGTAAGAATCCTATTTTACATTCTAGAGCTAAGCATATAGAAATAAAACATCATTTCATTAGGGACTATATTCAGAAAGGCATTTTAAACTTGAAATTTATAGATACAGACCATCAATGGGCTGATATCTTTACAAAACCCCTTTCAGAAGATAGGTTTAATTTCATTCTGAAACATCTCAGCATGAAAGTATGCCCAGAATGAAAATGCTTTAATTCCATATTTTTATCTTTCAGAATGTAATTATATTACTGTGAACTTCTGATCAATCTTTGTTTCAGAAAGTTAGAACATGCAGATTGTATCAGAGGCAAGTCTAAAGATCTGAGAGTCTAATCTCAAATACAGACGTGCTGATCACTACATCAAACAAGTGTCATCCAATCATCAGCAAATCCCTGAAGCAGAACGCGTGCACGCTTCTGAGAAAGGAAAGCGCTGATTGGGTGCATTGAGACACATGTCTGGTAACCGTTTTTAAGTATCTTTCTCAAATCCCCCAAAATCAGCAAGCATTAAATGCAAAAGTAATCACGCTTGTTAATTGCAATCATTATTTTTTTCTCTCTCTTAAAAACGTTTTAGTTTTCAAAATAATTTTTGAAAATCCTATTTAAGCACATTACTCTTCATGTTTATTCTTTACGCTTATTCATAATCTCTTAAGAATTTTTCTGCATATCTCCTTCAAAACCCTAGCTTTTCTCAAATCACTCTCAAGCTTTTTGTGTGAGAACAATGGCATCCTCCAGCATTTCTGCAGGAAATCAGAAGAAAGAAACCTCTGAGCAATATCAAGCGCCTACCAGAACTCTTCTCACACCGGTTAAGAATCTTGAGGTTCTCTCTGAATTAATCATCGATTTCGAAAGTTTGAAGGATAATGGATTTGACCTATCTGCTGAAGTCAAAGCTCAGAAGTGGGAGAGGTACTTTGATAGATTGGTTGGACCAACCTTCCCAGAGCTTGTCAAAGAATTTTGGATTCATGCCAAGATTGATAAGCATCTAGTTATCTCTTCTGTCATGGGGAAGAAGATAATAATTTCTGAAGACCTCATTGCCAGGTTAATAGGTCAGAGTGGTGGTGGAGTCCGTTGTGTGGACATGGCTGATAGGTGCCCTGATATTGGTGTGGTAGCAAACTGCATCTTCACTCTTGGTTTTCCCAGCAGCAAAATCAAGGATCTGAAGGATCACTGCAGAGTGTGGGCCAAGATTGTCCTAGGCTGTTTCAATCACAGGAAGCCAACAAGCTCTCCTGACTATATAAACGTGGATCAGCAATTTCTGATCTACTTTATTAATCAGAGGGTGAAGATCAATTTGGCACACTTCCTGTTCAATCATCTGAAGACTAGTGTGAAAGAGACTAGAGAAGAAGAAAGGACGAAAAGAGACTGGATACCTTTTGGGAGGCTCATATCAGATATTCTGACAGAGAATAAGCTGATAGATTATCTGAGCGAAGCTAAAGTACTGGGCAATTTTGAACCAACTGTTGGAAAACCACTGAATGCCAAGAATCTGAAAAAGATGAAGCTGATAGACAATATCAGGAAGGAACCCAGAGCTTCTTCAACTGCCGACATCGCCAGAAGAAGAGTGCCTCTGAGTGATTTTCCAAGATTTTCTGAGATGGAATCTCACCCTGATATGGTTGCCAAGTATCCAGATTCTCCCAAGGCAGAAGTTGCAGGTTCTAAGCTGAAGATCAAAGACCTGAGTCAAGTTCAACCTGAAGTGACTCAGAAGAAGTCAAAGAAGAGGAAAGCAGAAGGATCATCTCACCAGACTCCAAAGAAACGAGGTAATCCATCTGCTGCTCCTATTTCAATTTCAACTACTATTCCATCATCTATTGCTCCACCCCAAACCTCTCACAGAATTTCCATTCCAATCCCCACTATTGATGAAAACATACCAGAAGACCCTTCTGAGGCCTTACAACTCAGAAGAACCAGAATTAAAATTCCTCTCAAAATTACCAAACAACAACCAACTGTTTCAACAACATCAGCACTTGATAGCGTGCTAGCTGACATTGAGCGTGAACATGCTTCTGTTCAACCTCACTCTGAACCACCAAATATTCCTCCTCCACAACCTGAACCAGAAATTCAACCAGAACCACAACCAGAACCAGAACAACAACAACCTATCACAGAAGAACCTCTGATCCCTGAACAATCAGAAGTTCCACCTCCTCAACCAGAAAATAATCCTCCCTCACCTCAAACAGAGTTTCATCGCTATGAAACCCCATCTCCTCATCATTCTGATCCCCACTCACCTCAACCTTCACCGCTGGCAATCCAGTTGCCATGTGGAACCACCATTATCACACCCCAGTTACCATCATCAGAGGAATCAACACCTCCAAAAACTCCAACCACTCCAATAGACATATCCTCTGACTCTGATAACCATCCACCAAAACAAACAGCACCTCAGCACACCTCTGAAAACCAATCATCTGAAAACCCCAGCAGAACATTCATTGACTTAACAAGTCTTGAACGTCTTGCTGATTTAAGACACAAATTGGCCATTCCCAAACCAAAGCAATTAGATGTTGGCTCTGGTATTTTGGACTTTGAAACAGGTATGCTGCAGTGGATTACTTCGCTGAAACAAGTTTGTCCGGGGATGATCGACCCAGCTGCTTCTGATCAGCTCTGGTCTCAGTTCAGAGTATGGGTTCGTGCTGAAGCACTCAAGCTGCAGGACGTCAACTATGAGCAGGCTCAACAGAACTTTAGCAAGCTGCTGAAGGAAGTTGAGAGTCAGCTGCCTCAAGAAGTTGTGCTCCCTCTGGACTCTGAATCGTGGTCTGAGAAAGAACAAGCTGCACAGGTGGAACCAGCAGAAGAAGACAAGACTCTTCAAGAAGAAAATCCAGCAGAAGATGTAGCTGAAAGTTCTGAGAAGCTTCCTCCTGCTGAAAGTTCTCAAGCTGCCTTGGACAGGCAGGCTCTGGAAGAATTAAGGCTGAATGACTTGCGTCTACAGCAGCAGATGGATGAGAATAATCAGAAGATGGAAGCAAGAATGAATGTCCAGGACATCAAGATTGATACTGTTGTCACCATGGTTCAGAAGCAGAATGCAACTTCTGAAAAGATTCAGGCAATGCTGGAAAGCCTGTTCTCACGCATGCCCCCACAACCCTGAAATTTTTTTCATGCATGACATTCTCTATATTTTCTTCATTTTCTGATGTACTTTTGACTATGTTTTGACTATGGTTTGTAATGCTATTTTGCTCTAATTCTGAACTATCTTTAATATTATTAGTTTTTCTGATCTAAATCATTTTAGCACATCACCAGCACTTTTTGATTGCTGACAAAAAGGGGGAGAACAAGAATGATATTTAAAATCAATAACGGCTAACTAGACAGAAATTCTCAAACATTCTAACCCTATTACTTGAAATGTTTTTCTGTTTTGTCTTTAAGTCTACAGGCACAATGAAGACTAGAAGCTCTGATCAAATATGAAGTTCTGATATATGAAGATCTGATCGACCTAACACTCTGATCCGAAGCAAAGCTCTGACAGGAAAAGCTCTGAAGCTCTGCTCTCTGATAAGTCAAAGACTTATAATCTGATGCTCAAAGATAGAAAAAGATCTGACTCTGAAGAACACACATATCAAAGGGAAGTAACAAACTCAGGGGGAGTATCTCTTAACTCTGATTTCTCCGTACTTCTTATTCTGATACATAGATCTGATAACTTTTCACGTTATTTTTTATTTAAAATATCTAGTTTTTGTCATCATCAAAAAGGGGGAGATTGTTAGAACAATGTTTGAATCTAGTACCCTATAATTAAGTTTTGATGATAACAATGTGAAAAGATATAGTAGTTAAATATTTCATGATTAAATTATATGCTACTTAAAATCACTATGCTCTGACTTGCAGATATGCTGATTAAAATAAGCAAGATCACGTTCTCAGCATCAGAATATGAGTTTGCACACCAGCATCAGAAGTTGCTGAATCAGAACGTCAAGATCAGAAGATCAACGCTTGCACATGCTGAAGCTTGATGAACAGAACTGCGCGTGAAATACTCTGATACAGAATCAAATATGTTCATCAGCAGCGAAGCAGAATCAGAATGAGCCAAGCCAGAACGTGCATTGAAGAAGCAACGGTACTGTGCATTGAAAGCTAATCAATACCAACGGCATCATTCTAGACAAGATCTGCTCAGAAAGGAAAGCTTGTTAATAGCATTGAATCAAGAATATTTGCTTCAACGTTCATCTTCTCAAGTGCTATATAAACCAAGCTTTGAAGATTATCACGGCTAATGCTTCCAAACTCTCTACACGCAAAAAGCTGAACAGTAATCTCAACTATACAAGTTTTGCTAAACCACCAAACTCTGATACTCTATTAGCGTTTAGCATCTTAGTATTCTAAGCTTCATTTGTGTAAACATCACAGTTGTGATATAGTTTTTTGTAGAAAACATTCATACACACTTGTTCATTCCTTTGTAAGAAAGTGTTGCCTTGACAAACCGGATTGTGGTTTGAATCAAGAAGGTTTTAGCAGTTGTTAAAGCAGATTTGTATTCAGTTGAATATAGTGAATTAAGACCTCGTTGGAGAGAGGCGAAATCACCTTGAACGGGTGGACTGGAGTAGTTTGAGATCAAACGAACCAGGATAAAAATACCTTGTCAGTTGCTTTAAAGTTTCCAGTTTTACAATTCAACCCCCCCTTCTTGTGTTTTTCACCCCTTCACGTACATCCGGTAACCCGATCAATATATTAATTAATTGGTTGAACATTTTTTTTAAACATTTAATTGAAATAGTCTAATATTAATTATGTTTTTATTTAAGGATGTTATTTGACAAATTGATGTGCGGGAATCAATTGTCAAATAGATTACGTTTCGTGTCTTCCTCCCGTGTCAGTGGAGCAACAATTTCTAGGGAACCTGATTCAGTAAGAGAACACTTGGTCGAAAGATTCAGGACAACTGCCAGTATAGAGAGCTTGTATCTTTTGCCTTATAATACAGGGTTAGATTTTCATTCTAAGCTCCTTTTAATATTTGTATTTTTTACATTAAAATTCGCTTCTAAATTGTTGCTTTAATTTATAGATGTCAATGGTTGTTGCTTGCAATTAATCCCATAAAAGAAGTGGTCTATTACCTGAATTCGGTTGACGGTGATTGGACAAATTATCCGGAAATGAAGCTAGTGATTGATACGTAAGTGACATTATTCTAAATATTCGTTTGTGTTTATATATTTAATTATTTCAATGTCATTGTTCTAAATAAATATTTTAATTTTGTCATCAGTTCAATACAAGTATTCCGATGTCAAAGGGGAGCACGAGTACCACGGTCTAGATCAAACAACATTAATTGGATCAAAGTACAGGTATATAAATTTCAACAATTTTGCTTATAATATTTATGCTACTCGATAAATCAATAGATGTGTATAATCTTATTTGTTTTTCTATGTAGTGCCCTCAACAACAAAACAGCATAGATTGCGGATACTTCGTTTTGATGTTTATCAAAGAAATCATTCAAATGAATGAAATCGAGATTCCAATCACGGTATGGATTTATACTTTGTTTTATTACTTATCGGATTTTGCATATAATTTATTACATTAAACTAAATCATGCATATATTTTGTTTTGTAATGTAGTATTTTGATCAATACAATTGTCCATATTACTCGCCACGTCAATTGGAAGAACTAAAAGAGGAGTTGTGCCAATATTTTATTGAGCTAAGAATCTTATAATAAGGTACGAATACATTGTTGTGTTAAAATTGGTTAATTATGAATATATTGTTTTGTGTATACAACACTGACCGTGTTATTATGTTCAGATTGCAGGATCACGACCTTGGATATATATGTAGATTAGGATTGATTTACTTAGTGTTATATAGCTGATTTCTTAGGGTGTATTTTGTTACGTTTAAAAACATGTTAATATTGAATTACCATGGTGTATATATATTTTGGATATGAATTGATTATAATGGTATTTGTATATATATATAATATTTGGTATTTGAATTACATTTGGTATTTGGATTAAAACTAATATATATTGGTATTTCTAGATTAGATTGTAAAATACCGGTTTAAGAATTACAGGTTTGCTGCAAAAAAATGCAGGTTTAGAAATTTTTTAAATTTAAGATTTTTCAGTAGAAAACCTATGAAAGCGCTTTTAAGTAAAAAGCGCACTCGTAGGCCTACCTATGAAAGCGCTTTTTTCTTAAAAGCGCTTTCATAGGTAGGCCTACGACAGAGCTTTTTTCTGAACAAAAAACGCTCTTATAGGCCTACTTTATACGCATTCTGAATACACCTATGAAAGCGCTTTTTCAGAAAAAAGCGCTCTCGTAGGCCTACCTATGAAAGCGCTTTTAAGAAAAAAGCGCTTTCATAGGTAGGCCTACGAGAGCGCTTTTTTCAGAACAAAAAGCGCTGCTAAAACCTTTAGCAGCGCCACCTACGAGAGCATTTTTAAGCGCTTTTAAAGCCCAAAAAAAGCGCTTTCGTAGGTTATTTCTGGCATAGTGTAGCCTTGTCATTATGGAAGGTAGTCTGTTGTCTAGATATTTGTTACTCTAATGGATGGTAGCCTAGACATTATGGAAGGTAGCCTGTTGTCGAGATTGTTGTTACTCCAATGGATGGTAGCCTTTTTATTATGGAAGGTAGTCTATTGTCGATATTTTTGTTACTCCAATGGATGGTAGCCTTGTCATTATGGAAGGTAGTATGTTGTCAATATTGTTGTTACTCTAATGGATGGTAGCCTTGTCATTATGGAACGTAGTTTGTTTTCGATATTTTTGTTATTCCAATGGATGGTAGCCTTATCATTATGGAAGGTAGTTTGTTGTCGAGGTTTTTGTTACTCCAATGGATAGTAGCCTTGTCATTATAGAAGGTAGTATGTTGTCGAGATTTTGTTAATCTAGTGGATGGTAGCCTTGTCCTTATGGAAGGTAGTCTATTGTCGAGATTTTTGTTACTCCAATGGATGGTAGGCTTGTCATTATAGATGGTAGTCTGTTGGCGAGATTTTTGTTACTCCAATGGATGGTAGCCTTGTCATTATGTAAGGTGGTCTCTTGTTGATATTTTCATTACTCCAATTCATGGTAGCCTTGTCATTATGGAAGGTAGTCTGTTGTCGATATTTTTGTTACTCAAGTGGATGGTAGCCTTGTCATTATTGAAGGTAGTCTGTTATCTAGATTTTTGTTACTCTAATGGATGGTAGTCTTATCATTATGGAAGTTAGTTTGTTGTCGAGATTTTTGTTACTCCAATGGATGGTAGCCTTGTCATTATGGAAGGTAGTATGTCGTCGAGATTTTTGTCACTCCAATGGATAGTAGCCTAGTCATTATGGAAGGTACTTTGTTGTCTAGATTTTTGTTACTCCAATGGATGGTAGCCTTTTCATTATGGAAGGTAGTCTGTTATCGATATTTTTGTTACTCCAATGGATGGTAGCCTTGTCATTATGAAAGGTAGTCTATTGTAAATCTTTTTGTTACTCCAATGGATGGTAGCCTTGTCATTATGGAACGTAGTTTGTTGTCGATATTTTTGTTACTCCAATGGATGGTAGCCTTGTCATTATGGAAGGTAGTTTGTTGTCTAGATTTTTGTTACTCTAATGGATAGTAGCCTTGTCATTATGGAAGGTAGTCTATTGTCGAGATTTTTGTCACTCCAATGGATGGTAGCCTTTTCATTATGGAAGGTTGTCTGTTGTCGAGATTTTTGTTACTCCAATGGATGGTAGACCTTTCATTATGGAAGGTAGTATGTTGTCAAGATTTTTGTTACTCCAATGGATGGTAGCATTGTCATTATGGAAGGTAGTCTATTCTCAACATTTTTGTTACTCCAATGATTGGTAGCCTTGTCATTATGGAAGGTAGTCTGTTATCGATATTTTTGTTACTCAAATGGATGGTAGCCTTGTCATTATGGAAGGTAGTCTCTTGTTGATATTTTCATTACTCCAATGCATGGTAGCCTTGTCATTAGGGAAGGTAGTCTGTTGTCCATATTTGTGTTACTCCAATGGATGGTAGCCTTGTCATTATGGAAGGTAGTTATTTGTCTAGATTTTTGTTACTCTAATGGATAGTAGCCTTGTCATTATGGAAGGTAGTCTGTTGTCGAGATTTTTGTCACTCCAATGGATGGTAGCCTTGTCATTATGAAAGGTAGTCTGTTGTCGAGATTTTTGTCACTCCAATGGATGGTAGCCTAGTCATTATGGAAGGTACTCTGTTATCTAGATTTTTGTTACTCCAATGGATGGTAGCCTTTTCATTATAGAAGGTAGTCTGTTATCGATATTTTTGTTACTCCAATGGATGGTAGCCTTGTCATTATGGAAGGTAGTCTATTGTCGAGATTTTTGTCACTCTAATGGATGGTAGCCTTGTCATTATCGAAGGTAGTTTGTTGACAAAAATTTTGTTACTCCAATGAATGGTAGCATTGTCATTATGGAAGGTAGTCTCTTGTTGATATTTTAATTACTCCAATGCATTGTAGCCTTGCCATTATAGAAGGTAGTCTGTTGTCAATATTTTTGTTACTCCAATGGATGGTAGCATTGTCATTATGGAAGGCAGTTTGTTGTCGAGATTTTTGTCACTCCAATGGATGGTAGCCTTGTCATTATGGAAGGTAGTCTGTTGTCAAGATTTTTGTTACTCCAATGGATGTTAGCATTGTCTTTATAGAAGGTAGTTTGTTGTCGATATTTTTGTTACTCCAATGGATGTTCGCCTTGTCATTATGGACCGTAGTTTGTTGTCGATATTTTTGTTATTCCAATGGATGGTAGCCTTATCATTATGGAATGTAGTTTGTTGTCGAGATTTTTATTAGTCCAATGGATAATAGCCTTGTCATTATGGAAGGTAGTCTGTAGACGAGATTTTGTTACTCCTATGGATGGTAGCCTTGTCATTTTGTAAGGTAGTCTATTGTCGATATTTTTGTCACTCCAATGGATGGTAGCCTTGTCATTATGGAAGGTAGTCTATTGGCGAGATTTTTGTCACTCCAATGGATGCTAGCCTAGTCATTATGGAAGGTAGTCTATTGTAAATCTTTTTGTTACTCCAATGGATGGTAGCCTTGTCATTATGGAACGTAGTTTGTTGTCGATATTTTTGTTACTCCAATGGATGGTAGCCTTGTCATTATGGAAGGTAGTTTGTTGTCTAGATTTTTGTTACTCTAATGTATAGTAGCCTTGTCATTATGGAAGGTAGTCTATTGTCGAGATTTTTGTCACTTCAATGGATGGTAGCCTTGTCATTATGGAAGGTTGTCTGTTGTCGAGATTTTTGTTACTCCAATGGATGGTAGCCTTGTCATTATGGAAGGTAGTATGTTGTCAAGATTTTTGTTACTCCAATGGATGGTAGCATTGTGATTATAGAAGGTAGTCTATTGTCAACATTTTTGTCACTCCAATGGATGGTAGCCTTGTCATCATGGAAGGTAGTCTGTTGGCGATATTTTTGTTACTCCAATGGATGGTAGCCTTGTCATTATGTAAGATAGTCTCTTGTTGATATTTTCATTACTCCAATGCATGGTAGCCTTATAATTATGGAAGGTAGTCTTTTGTCGATATTTTTGTTACTCCAATGGATGGTAGCACTACGAAAAAAACAATTTTTGGCAGCGCATCTACGAAAGCGCTTTTAAGAGAAAGCGCTTTCGTAGCCTTTAAAAAAAAATCGCTTAAAAAAAGCCCTTTTATAGGGTTTTCTACGAAAGCGCTTTTCAGAAAGCGCTTTCATAGGTATTTGAAATATCTAACCTACGAAAGCGCTTTTGAAAAACGCTCTTATAGGTGGCCCTATAAAAGCGCTTTTGAATAGCGCTCTGAAAGGGGGACCTACGAAAGCGCTTTCTAAAGCGCTCTTATATGGGGGTTATACGAAAGCGCTTTTTACCTCAGAAGCGCTCTCATATATGGGTCTTAGAAAGCGCTTTTAAAAGCGCTTTCGTAGGTTGTTTTTATAATTAAATTAAAAATCCCTAAATCTGATATTTGCCATCACTTGGTAAGTTCGTTCGTTCCGTCTTCTTCATTTCTTCGTCTTCTTCATTTCTTCCGTCTTCTTCAGTCGTCGCTGCCGCCGTTCGTTCCGTCTTCTTGAGTCGTCGCCGCCGTTCGTTCCGTCTTCTCCATCTTGGTAAGTTTCTTCTTCTTCCATTATCTTCTTCCATTATCTGTTCCATTATCTGTTCATCTTATATTATTACTACATTTTACTAGTGTTAAACAAAAACCTACATCTTGAACAAGCTTAACAAACCTTGGCAAAATAGTCTTCAAATCCTTTTGTTGTTGAGAAGGCAAGTTATATCCTTCGTTGAAAAGATCATCTATGGCTTATACATGATAACTTTGTGTATTGGCTGCGTGAAAATGGGGTTTATTGGGGATAGTTAGTCTCATTGTTAGATGGTATGATTATTTTTATTAAGGAGTGGAACAAGGACATATTTGGAAAACATTTGTTTATAAGGTGATGATGATAATTAGGAATGAAATTATGTTGGATGTTCATGAGTTAGGTTAAACTTTGGATTGTTGAATTGAACAAAGTTTTAATTTCATGAGTAAATTTGACATTGAGTTGAATATTGGGGTGTGATTCTTGAAGTTGACTTGTTAAACAATTATATGATTCTTGAATTGTGTTGAACTTTGTTCTTGAAAATTCATGATATATTTGAATTATTGAATATGCATAAGTCTTGATTTCTTGAACAGTGTAAAAAGGATGAAAAGAGGAATAGGTTGATTGGTGAGTATCTTTGTTTTAGAACAAGAGTCTAGAGTATAAATGTTAGATTCATGTTAGTTCATGGCTGTTGGTATCAAATCATGGTGAATTGGTGAATTTGATGTTGAATCCGGATAAATTTTGTTGATAACTTTTGGATGTCGAATTATACCGGAACTCTTGAATACCTTGTCAATTGAACTTTAAAATTGTTTGATGCCTAAGAAGAAGGTTCCTGTCCATAAATTTGTGCCTAGGTATCGACAGTGTCTGGAGACACTAGTTGGCACATCAGATTTGATGAATGATGGAATTCGTCAAATCGATGTGGATGAAATTGTCTTTGGTTTTCCATGTACCGAAACAATTGGATTAGAGGACATGGAACAAATCTTTCATCATCGAGAGATAGGCATCAGTGTGATGCACTCGTACATCCGGTAACCCGATCAATATATTAATTAATTGGTTGAACATTTTTTTTAAACATTTAATTGAAATAGTCTAATATTAATTATGTTTTTATTTAAGGATGTTATTTGACAAATTGATGTGCGGGAATCAATTGTCAAATAGATTACGTTTCGTGTCTTCCTCCCGTGTCAGCGGAGCAACAATTTCTAGGGAACCTGATTCAGTAAGAGAACACTTGGTCGAAAGATTCAGGACAACTGCCAGTACAGAGAGCTTGTATCTTTTGCCTTATAATACAGGGTTAGATTTTCATTCTAAGCTCCTTTTAATATTTGTATTTTTTACATTAAAATTCGCTTCTAAATTGTTGCTTTAATTTATAGATGTCAATGGTTGTTGCTTGCAATCAATCCCATAAAAGAAGTGGTCTATTACCTGAATTCGGTTGACGGTGATTGGACAAATTATCCGGAAATGAAGCTAGTGATTGATACGTAAGTGACATTATTCTAAATATTCGTTTGTGTTTATATATTTAATTATTTCAATGTCATTGTTCTAAATAAATATTTTAATTTTGTCATCAGTTCAATACAAGTATTCCGATGTCAAAGGGGAGCACGAGTACCACGGTCTAGATCAAACAACATTAATTGGATCAAAGTACAGGTATATAAATTTCAACAATTTTGCTTATAATATTTATGCTACTCGATAAATCAATAGATGTGTATAATCTTATTTGTTTTTCTATGTAGTGCCCTCAACAACAAAACAGCATAGATTGCGGATACTTCGTTTTGATGTTTATCAAAGAAATCATTCAAATGAATGAAATCGAGATTCCAATCACGGTATGGATTTATACTTTGTTTTATTACTTATCGGATTTTGCATATAATTTATTACATTAAACTAAATCATGCATATATTTTGTTTTGTAATGTAGTATTTTGATCAATACAATTGTCCATATTACTCGCCACGTCAATTGGAAGAACTAAAAGAGGAGTTGTGCCAATATTTTATTGAGCTAAGAATCTTATAATAAGGTACGAATACATTGTTGTGTTAAAATTGGTTAATTATGAATATATTGTTTTGTGTATACAACACTGACCGTGTTATTATGTTCAGATTGCAGGATCACGACCTTGGATATATATGTAGATTAGGATTGATTTACTTAGTGTTATATAGCTGATTTCTTAGGGTGTATTTTGTTACGTTTAAAAACATGTTAATATTGAATTACCATGGTGTATATATATTTTGGATATGAATTGATTATAATGGTATTTGTATATATATATAATATTTGGTATTTGAATTACATTTGGTATTTGGATTAAAACTAATATATATTGGTATTTCTAGATTAGATTGTAAAATACCGGTTTAAGAATTACAGGTTTGCTGCAAAAAAATGCAGGTTTAGAAATTTTTTAAATTTAAGATTTTTCAGTAGAAAACCTATGAAAGCGCTTTTAAGTAAAAAGCGCACTCGTAGGCCTACCTATGAAAGCGCTTTTTTCTTAAAAGCGCTTTCATAGGTAGGCCTACGACAGAGCTTTTTTCTGAACAAAAAACGCTCTTATAGGCCTACTTTATACGCATTCTGAATACACCTATGAAAGCGCTTTTTCAGAAAAAAGCGCTCTCGTAGGCCTACCTATGAAAGCGCTTTTAAGAAAAAAGCGCTTTCATAGGTAGGCCTACGAGAGCGCTTTTTTCAGAACAAAAAGCGCTGCTAAAACCTTTAGCAGCGCCACCTACGAGAGCGTTTTTAAGCGCTTTTAAAGCCCAAAAAAAGCGCTTTCGTAGGTTATTTCTGGCATAGTGTAGCCTTGTCATTATGGAAGGTAGTCTGTTGTCTAGATATTTGTTACTCTAATGGATGGTAGCCTAGACATTATGGAAGGTAGTCTATTGTCGAGATTGTTGTTACTCCAATGGATGGTAGCCTTTTTATTATGGAAGGTAGTCTATTGTCGATATTTTTGTTACTCCAATGGATGGTAGCCTTGTCATTATGGAAGGTAGTATGTTGTCAATATTGTTGTTACTCCAATGGATGGTAGCCTTGTCATTATGGAACGTAGTTTGTTTTCGATATTTTTGTTATTCCAATGGATGGTAGCCTTATCATTATGGAAGGTAGTTTGTTGTCGAGGTTTTTGTTACTCCAATGGATAGTAGCCTTGTCATTATAGAAGGTAGTATGTTGTCGAGATTTTGTTAATCTAGTGGATGGTAGCCTTGTCCTTATGGAAGGTAGTCTATTGTCGAGATTTTTGTTACTCCAATGGATGGTAGGCTTGTCATTATAGATGGTAGTCTGTTGGCGAGATTTTTGTTACTCCAATGGATGGTAGCCTTGTCATTATGTAAGGTGGTCTCTTGTTGATATTTTCATTACTCCAATTCATGGTAGCCTTGTCATTATGGAAGGTAGTCTGTTGTCGATATTTTTGTTACTCAAGTGGACGGTAGCCTTGTCATTATTGAAGGTAGTCTATTATCTAGATTTTTGTTACTCTAATGGATGGTAGTCTTATCATTATGGAAGTTAGTTTGTTGTTGAGATTTTTGTTACTCCAATGGATGGTAGCCTTGTCATTATGGAAGGTAGTATGTCGTCGAGATTTTTGTCACTCCAATGGATAGTAGCCTAGTCATTATGGAAGGTACTTTGTTGTCTAGATTTTTGTTACTCCAATGGATGGTAGCCTTTTCATTATGGAAGGTAGTCTGTTATCGATATTTTTGTTACTCCAATGGATGGTAGCCTTGTCATTATGAAAGGTAGTCTATTGTAAATCTTTTTGTTACTCCAATGGATGGTAGCCTTGTCATAATGGAACGTAGTTTGTTGTCGATATTTTTGTTACTCCAATGGATGGTAGCCTTGTCATTATGGAAGGTAGTTTGTTGTCTAGATTTTTGTTACTCTAATGGATAGTAGCCTTGTCATTATGGAAGGTAGTCTATTGTCGAGATTTTTGTCACTCCAATGGATGGTAGCCTTTTCATTATGGAAGGTTGTCTGTTGTCGAGATTTTTGTTACTCCAATGGATGGTAGACCTTTCATTATGGAAGGTAGTATGTTGTCAAGATTTTTGTTACTCCAATGGATGGTAGCATTGTCATTATGGAAGGTAGTCTATTCTCAACATTTTTGTTACTCCAATGGATGGTAGCCTTGTCATTATGGAAGGTAGTCTGTTATCGATATTTTTGTTACTCAAATGGATGGTAGCCTTGTCATTATGGAAGGTAGTCTCTTGTTGATATTTTCATTACTCCAATGCATGGTAGCCTTGTCATTATGGAAGGTAGTCTGTTGTCCATATTTGTGTTACTCCAATGGATGGTAGCCTTGTCATTATGGAAGGTAGTTATTTGTCTAGATTTTTGTTACTCTAATGGATAGTAGCCTTGTCATTATGGAAGGTAGTCTGTTGTCGAGATTTTTGTCACTCCAATGGATGGTAGCCTTGTCATTATGAAAGGTAGTCTGTTGTCGAGATTTTTGTCACTCCAATGGATGGTAGCCTAGTCATTATGGAAGGTACTCTGTTATCTAGATTTTTGTTACTCCAATGGATGGTAGCCTTTTCATTATAGAAGGTAGTCTGTTATCGATATTTTTGTTACTCCAATGGATGGTAGCCTTGTCATTATGGAAGGTAGTCTATTGTCGAGATTTTTGTCACTCTAATGGATGGTAGCCTTGTCATTATCGAAGGTAGTTTGTTGACAAAATTTTTGTTACTCCAATGAATGGTAGCATTGTCATTATGGAAGGTAGTCTCTTGTTGATATTTTAATTACTCCAATGCATTGTAGCCTTGCCATTATAGAAGGTAGTCTGTTGTCAATATTTTTGTTACTCCAATGGATGGTAGCATTGTCATTATGGAAGGCAGTCTGTTGTCGAGATTTTTGTCACTCCAATGGATGGTAGCCTTGTCATTATGGAAGGTTATATGTTGTCGAGATTTTTGTTACTCCAATAGATGGTAGCCTTGTCATTATGGAAGGTAGTCTGTTGTCAAGATTTTTGTTACTCCAATGGATGTTAGCATTGTCTTTATAGAAGGTAGTTTGTTGTCGATATTTTTGTTACTCCAATGGATGTTCGCCTTGTCATTATGGAACGTAGTTTGTTGTCGATATTTTTGTTATTCCAATGGATGGTAGCCTTATCATTATGGAATGTAGTTTGTTGTCGAGATTTTTATTAGTCCAATGGATAATAGCCTTGTCATTATGGAAGGTAGTCTGTAGACGAGATTTTGTTACTCCTATGGATGGTAGCCTTGTCATTTTGTAAGGTAGTCTATTGTCGATATTTTTGTCACTCCAATGGATGGTAGCCTTGTCATTATGGAAGGTAGTCTATTGGCGAGATTTTTGTCACTCCAATGGATGCTAGCCTAGTCATTATGGAAGGTAGTCTATTGTAAATCTTTTTGTTACTCCAATGGATGGTAGCCTTGTCATTATGGAACGTAGTTTGTTGTCGATATTTTTGTTACTCCAATGGATGGTAGCCTTGTCATTATGGAAGGTAGTTTGTTGTCTAGATTTTTGTTACTCTAATGTATAGTAGCCTTGTCATTATGGAAGGTAGTCTATTGTCGAGATTTTTGTCACTTCAATGGATGGTAGCCTTGTCATTATGGAAGGTTGTCTGTTGTCGAGATTTTTGTTACTCCAATGGATGGTAGCCTTGTCATTATGGAAGGTAGTATGTTGTCAAGATTTTTGTTACTCCAATGGATGGTAGCATTGTGATTATAGAAGGTAGTCTATTGTCAACATTTTTGTCACTCGAATGGATGGTAGCCTTGTCATCATGGAAGGTAGTCTGTTGGCGATATTTTTGTTACTCCAATGGATGGTAGCCTTGTCATTATGTAAGATAGTCTCTTGTTGATATTTTCATTACTCCAATGCATGGTAGCCTTATAATTATGGAAGGTAGTCTTTTGTCGATATTTTTGTTACTCCAATGGATGGTAGCACTACGAAAAAAACAATTTTTGGCAGCGCATCTACGAAAGCGCTTTTAAGAGAAAGCGCTTTCGTAGCCTTTAAAAAAAAATCGCTTAAAAAAAGCCCTTTTATAGGGTTTTCTACGAAAGCGCTTTTCAGAAAGCGCTTTCATAGGTATTTGAAATATCTAACCTATGAAAGCGCTTTTGAAAAACGCTCTTATAGGTGGCCCTATAAAAGCGCTTTTGAAAAGCGCTCTGAAAGGGGGACCTACGAAAGCGCTTTCTAAAGCGCTCTTATATGGGGGTTATACGAAAGCGCTTTTTACCTCAGAAGCGCTCTCATATATGGGTCTTAGAAAGCGCTTTTAAAAGCGCTTTCGTAGGTTGTTTTTATAATTAAATTAAAAATCCCTAAATCTGATATTTGCCATCACTTGGTAAGTTCGTTCGTTCTGTCTTCTTCATTTCTTCGTCTTCTTCATTTCTTCCGTCTTCTTCAGTCGTCGCTGCCGCCGTTCGTTCCGTCTTCTTGAGTCGTCGCCGCCGTTCGTTCCGTCTTCTCCATCTTGGTAAGTTTCTTCTTCTTCCATTATCTTCTTCCATTATCTGTTCCATTATCTGTTCATCTTATATTATTACTACATTTTACTAGTGTTAAACAAAAACCTACATCTTGAACAAGCTTAACAAACCTTGGCAAAATAGTCTTCAAATCCTTTTGTTGTTGAGAAGGCAAGTTATATCCTTCATTGAAAAGATCATCTATGGCTTATACATGATAACTTTGGGTATTGGCTGCGTGAAAATGGGGTTTATTGGGGATAGTTAGTCTCATTGTTAGATGGTATGATTATTTTTATTAAGGAGTGGAACAAGGACATATTTGGAAAACATTTGTTTATAAGGTGATGATGATAATTAGGAATGAAATTATGTTGGATGTTCATGAGTTAGGTTAAACTTTGGATTGTTGAATTGAACAAAGTTTTAATTTCATGAGTAAATTTGACATTGAATTGAATATTGGGGTGTGATTCTTGAAGTTGACTTGTTAAACAATTATATGATTCTTGAATTGTGTTGAACTTTGTTCTTGAAAATTCATGATATATTTGAATTATTGAATATGCATAAGTCTTGATTTCTTGAACAGTGTAAAAAGGATGAAAAGAGGAATAGGTTGATTGGTGAGTATCTTTGTTTTAGAACAAGAGTCTAGAGTATAAATGTTAGATTCATGTTAGTTCATGGCTGTTGGTATCAAATCATGGTGAATTGGTGAATTTGATGTTGAATCCGGATAAATTTTGTTGATAACTTTTGGATGTCGAATTATACGGGAACTCTTGAATACCTTGTCAATTGAACTTTAAAATTGTTTGATGCCTAAGAAGAAGGTTCCTGTCCATAAATTTGTGCCTAGGTATCGACAGTGTCTGGAGACACTAGTTGGCACATCAGATTTGATGAATGATGGAATTCGTCAAATCGATGTGGATGAAATTGTCTTTGGTTTTCCATGTACCGAAACAATTGGATTAGAGGACATGGAACAAATCTTTCATCATCGAGAGATAGGCATCAGTGTGATGCACTCGTACATCCGGTAACCCGATCAATATATTAATTAATTGGTTGAACATTTTTTTTAAACATTTAATTGAAATAGTCTAATATTAATTATGTTTTTATTTAAGGATGTTATTTGACAAATTGATGTGCGGGAATCAATTGTCAAATAGATTACGTTTCGTGTCTTCCTCCCGTGTCAGCGGAGCAACAATTTCTAGGGAACCTGATTCAGTAAGAGAACACTTGGTCGAAAGATTCAGGACAACTGCCAGTACAGAGAGCTTGTATCTTTTGCCTTATAATACAGGGTTAGATTTTCATTCTAAGCTCCTTTTAATATTTGTATTTTTTACATTAAAATTCGCTTCTAAATTGTTGCTTTAATTTATAGATGTCAATGGTTGTTGCTTGCAATCAATCCCATAAAAGAAGTGGTCTATTACCTGAATTCGGTTGACGGTGATTGGACAAATTATCCGGAAATGAAGCTAGTGATTGATACGTAAGTGACATTATTCTAAATATTCGTTTGTGTTTATATATTTAATTATTTCAATGTCATTGTTCTAAATAAATATTTTAATTTTGTCATCAGTTCAATACAAGTATTCCGATGTCAAAGGGGAGCACGAGTACCACGGTCTAGATCAAACAACATTAATTGGATCAAAGTACAGGTATATAAATTTCAACAATTTTGCTTATAATATTTATGCTACTCGATAAATCAATAGATGTGTATAATCTTATTTGTTTTTCTATGTAGTGCCCTCAACAACAAAACAACATAGATTGCGGATACTTCGTTTTGATGTTTATCAAAGAAATCATTCAAATGAATGAAATCGAGATTCCAATCACGGTATGGATTTATACTTTGTTTTATTACTTATCGGATTTTGCATATAATTTATTACATTAAACTAAATCATGCATATATTTTGTTTTGTAATGTAGTATTTTGATCAATACAATTGTCCATATTACTCGCCACGTCAATTGGAAGAACTCAAAGAGGAGTTGTGCCAATATTTTATTGAGCTAAGAATCTTATAATAAGGTACGAATACATTGTTGTGTTAAAATTGGTTAATTATGAATATATTGTTTTGTGTATACAACACTGACCGTGTTATTATGTTCAGATTGCAGGATCACGACCTTGGATATATATGTAGATTAGGATTGATTTACTTAGTGTTATATAGCTGATTTCTTAGGGTGTATTTTGTTACGTTTAAAAACATGTTAATATTGAATTACCATGGTGTATATATATTTTGGATATGAATTGATTATAATGGTATTTGTATATATATATAATATTTGGTATTTGAATTACATTTGGTATTTGGATTAAAACTAATATATATTGGTATTTCTAGATTAGATTGTAAAATACCGGTTTAAGAATTACAGGTTTGCTGCAAAAAAATGCAGGTTTAGAAATTTTTTAAATTTAAGATTTTTCAGTAGAAAACCTATGAAAGCGCTTTTAAGTAAAAAGCGCACTCGTAGGCCTACCTATGAAAGCGCTTTTTTCTTAAAAGCGCTTTCATAAGTAGGCCTACGACAGAGCTTTTTTCTGAACAAAAAACGCTCTTATAGGCCTACTTTATACGCATTCTGAATACACCTATGAAAGCGCTTTTTCAGAAAAAAGCGCTCTCGTAGGCCTACCTATGAAAGCGCTTTTAAGAAAAAAGCGCTTTCATAGGTAGGCCTACGAGAGCGCTTTTTTCAGAACAAAAAGCGCTGCTAAAACCTTTAGCAGCGCCACCTACGAGAGCGTTTTTAAGCGCTTTTAAAGCCCAAAAAAAGCGCTTTCGTAGGTTATTTCTGGCATAGTGTAGCCTTGTCATTATGGAAGGTAGTCTGTTGTCTAGATATTTGTTACTCTAATGGATGGTAGCCTAGACATTATGGAAGGTAGTCTGTTGTCGAGATTGTTGTTACTCCAATGGATGGTAGCCTTTTTATTATGGAAGGTAGTCTATTGTCGATATTTTTGTTACTCCAATGGATGGTATCCTTGTCATTATGGAAGGTAGTATGTTGTCAATATTGTTGTTACTCCAATGGATGGTAGCCTTGTCATTATGGAACGTAGTTTGTTTTCGATATTTTTGTTATTCCAATGGATGGTAGCCTTATCATTATGGAAGGTAGTTTGTTGTCGAGGTTTTTGTTACTCCAATGGATAGTAGCCTTGTCATTATAGAAGGTAGTATGTTGTCGAGATTTTGTTAATCTAGTGGATGGTAGCCTTGTCCTTATGGAAGGTAGTCTATTGTCGAGATTTTTGTTACTCCAATGGATGGTAGGCTTGTCATTATAGATGGTAGTCTGTTGGCGAGATTTTTGTTACTCCAATGGATGGTAGCCTTGTCATTATGTAAGGTGGTCTCTTGTTGATATTTTCATTACTCCAATTCATGGTAGCCTTGTCATTATGGAAGGTAGTCTGTTGTCGATATTTTTG
This sequence comes from Vicia faba, assembly GCA_948472305.1. Taxonomy (NCBI): domain Eukaryota; kingdom Viridiplantae; phylum Streptophyta; class Magnoliopsida; order Fabales; family Fabaceae; genus Vicia; species Vicia faba. The sequence continues at coordinate 564,035,674 of OX451739.1, forward strand.
TTACTCAAGTGGATGGTAGCCTTGTCATTATTGAAGGTAGTCTGTTATCTAGATTTTTGTTACTCTAATGGATGGTAGTCGTATCATTATGGAAGTTAGTTTGTTGTCGAGATTTTTGTTACTCCAATGGATGGTAGCCTTGTCATTATGGAAGGTAGTATGTCGTCGAGATTTTTGTCACTCCAATGGATAGTAGCCTAGTCATTATGGAAGGTACTTTGTTGTCTAGATTTTTGTTACTCCAATGGATGGTAGCCTTTTCATTATGGAAGGTAGTCTGTTATCGATATTTTTGTTACTCCAATGGATGGTAGCCTTGTCATTATGAAAGGTAGTCTATTGTAAATCTTTTTGTTACTCCAATGGATGGTAGCCTTGTCATTATGGAACGTAGTTTGTTGTCGATATTTTTGTTACTCCAATGGATGGTAGCCTTGTCATTATGGAAGGTAGTTTGTTGTCTAGATTTTTGTTACTCTAATGGATAGTAGCCTTGTCATTATGGAAGGTAGTCTATTGTCGAGATTTTTGTCACTCCAATGGATGGTAGCCTTTTCATTATGGAAGGTTGTCTGTTGTCGAGATTTTTGTTACTCCAATGGATGGTAGACCTTTCATTATGGAAGGTAGTATGTTGTCAAGATTTTTGTTACTCCAATGGATGGTAGCATTGTCATTATGGAAGGTAGTCTATTCTCAACATTTTTGTTACTCCAATGGATGGTAGCCTTGTCATTATGGAAGGTAGTCTGTTATCGATATTTTTGTTACTCAAATGGATGGTAGCCTTGTCATTATGGAAGGTAGTCTCTTGTTGATATTTTCATTACTCCAATGCATGGTAGCCTTGTCATTATGGAAGGTAGTCTGTTGTCCATATTTGTGTTACTCCAATGGATGGTAGCCTTGTCATTATGGAAGGTAGTTATTTGTCTAGATTTTTGTTACTCTAATGGATAGTAGCCTTGTCATTATGGAAGGTAGTCTGTTGTCGAGATTTTTGTCACTCCAATGGATGGTAGCCTTGTCATTATGAAAGGTAGTCTGTTGTCGAGATTTTTGTCACTCCAATGGATGGTAGCCTAGTCATTATGGAAGGTACTCTGTTATCTAGATTTTTGTTACTCCAATGGATGGTAGCCTTTTCATTATAGAAGGTAGTCTGTTATCGATATTTTTGTTACTCCAATGGATGGTAGCCTTGTCATTATGGAAGGTAGTCTATTGTCGAGATTTTTGTCACTCTAATGGATGGTAGCCTTGTCATTATCGAAGGTAGTTTGTTGACAAAATTTTTGTTACTCCAATGAATGGTAGCATTGTCATTATGGAAGGTATTCTCTTGTTGATATTTTAATTACTCCAATGCATTGTAGCCTTGCCATTATAGAAGGTAGTCTGTTGTCAATATTTTTGTTACTCCAATGGATGGTAGCATTGTCATTATGGAAGGCAGTCTGTTGTCGAGATTTTTGTCACTCCAATGGATGGTAGCCTTGTCATTATGGAAGGTTATATGTTGTCGAGATTTTTGTTACTCCAATAGATGGTAGCCTTGTCATTATGGAAGGTAGTCTGTTGTCAAGATTTTTGTTACTCCAATGGATGTTAGCATTGTCTTTATAGAAGGTAGTTTGTTGTCGATATTTTTGTTACTCCAATGGATGTTCGCCTTGTCATTATGGAACGTAGTTTGTTGTCGATATTTTTGTTATTCCAATGGATGGTAGCCTTATCATTATGGAATGTAGTTTGTTGTCGAGATTTTTATTAGTCCAATGGATAATAGCCTTGTCATTATGGAAGGTAGTCTGTAGACGAGATTTTGTTACTCCTATGGATGGTAGCCTTGTCATTTTGTAAGGTAGTCTATTGTCGATATTTTTGTCACTCCAATGGATGGTAGCCTTGTCATTATGGAAGGTAGTCTATTGGCGAGATTTTTGTCACTCCAATGGATGCTAGCCTAGTCATTATGGAAGGTAGTCTATTGTAAATCTTTTTGTTACTCCAATGGATGGTAGCCTTGTCATTATGGAACGTAGTTTGTTGTCGATATTTTTGTTACTCCAATGGATGGTAGCCTTGTCATTATGGAAGGTAGTTTGTTGTCTAGATTTTTGTTACTCTAATGTATAGTAGCCTTGTCATTATGGAAGGTAGTCTATTGTCGAGATTTTTGTCACTTCAATGGATGGTAGCCTTGTCATTATGGAAGGTTGTCTGTTGTCGAGATTTTTGTTACTCCAATGGATGGTAGCCTTGTCATTATGGAAGGTAGTATGTTGTCAAGATTTTTGTTACTCCAACGGATGGTAGCATTGTGATTATGGAAGGTAGTCTATTGTCAACATTTTTGTTTCTCCAATGGATGGTAGCCTTGTCATTATGGAAGGTAGTCTGTTGTCGATATTTTTGTTACTCAAATGGATGGTAGCCTTGTCATTATGGAAGGTAGTCTCTTGTTGATATTTTCATTACTCCAATGCATGGTAGCCTTGTCATTATGGAAGGTAGTCTGTTGTCCATATTTGTGTTACTCTAATGGATGGTAGCCTTGTCATTATGGAAGGTAGTTTTTTGTCTAGATTTTTTTTACTCTAATGGATAGTAGCCTTGTCATTATGGAAGGTATTCTGTTGTCGAGATTTTTGTCACTCCAATGGATGGTAGCTTTGTCATTATGGAAGGTAGTCTGTTGTCGTGATTTTTGTCACTCCAATGGATGGTAGCCTAGTCATTATGGAAGGTACTCTGTTATCCAGATTTTTGTTACTCCAATGGATGATAGCCTTTTCATTATGGAAGGTAGTCTGTTGTCGATATTTTTGTTACTCCAATGGATGGTAGCCTTGTCATTATGGAAGGTAGTCTATTATCGAGATTTTTGTCACTCTAATGGATGGTAGCCTTGTCATTATCGAAGGTAGTCTGTTGGCGAAATTTTTGTTACTCCAATGAATGGTAGCATTGTCATTATGGAAGGTAGTCTCTTGTTGATATTTTAATTACTCCAATGCATGGTAGCCTTGTCATCATAGAAGGTAGTCTGTTGTCAATATTTTTGTTACTCCAATGGATGGTAGCCTTGTCATTATGGAAGGTTGTTTGTTGTTTAGATTTTTTTACTCTAATGGATGGTAGCATTGTCATTATGGAAGGCAGTCTGTTGTCGAGATTTTTGTCACTCCCATGGATGGTAGCCTTGTCTTTATGGAAGGTTATATGTTGTCAAGATTTTTGTTACTCCAATAGATGGTAGCCTTGTCATTATGGAAGGTAGTCTGTTGTAAAGATTTTTGTTACTCCAATGGATGTTAGCATTGTCTTTATAGAAGGTAGTCTGTTGTCGATATTTTTGTTACTCCAATGGAAGTTCGCCTTGTCATTATGGAACGTAGTTTGTTGTCGATATTTTTGTTATTCCAATGGATGGTAGCCTTATCATTATGGAATGTAGTTTGTTGTCGAGATTTTTGTTAGTCCAATGGATAATAGCCTTTTCATTATGGAAGGTAGTCTGTAGACGAGATTTTGTTACTCCTATGGATGGTAGCCTTGTCATTTTGTAAGGTAGTCTATTGTCGATATATTTGACACTCCAATGGATGGTAGCCTTGTCATTATGGAAGGTAGTCTGTTGGCGAGATTTTTGGCACTCCAATGGATGCTAGCCTAGTCATTATGGAAGGTAGTCTGTTGTCGAGATTTTTGTTACTCCAATGGATGGTAGCCTTTTCATTATGGAAGGTAGTCTGTTGTCGATATTTTTGTTACTCCAATGGATGGTAGCCTTTTCATTATGGAAGGTAGTCTATTGTCAATCTTTTTGTTACTCCAATGGATGGTAGCCTTGTCATTATGGAACGTAGTTTGTTGTCTATATTTTTGTTATTCCAATGGATGGTAGCCTTATCATTATGGAAGGTAGTTTGTTGTCGAGATTTTTGCTACTCCAATGGATAGTAGCCTTGTCATTATGGAAGGTAGTTTGTTGACGAGATTTTGTTACTCCAATGGATGGTAGCCTTGTCATTATGGAAGGTAGTCTATTGTCGAGATTTTTGTCACTCTAATGGATGGTAGCCTTGTCATTATGGAAGGTAGTGTGTTGGCGAGATTTTTGTTACTCCAATGAATGGTAGCATTGTCATTATGGAAGGTAGTCTCTTGTTGATATTTTAATTACTCCAATGCATGGTAGCCTTGTCATTATAGAAGGTAGTCTGTTGTCGATATTTTTGTTACTCCAATGGATGGTAGCCTTGTCATTATGGAAGGTAGTCTGTTGTCAAGATTTTTGTTACTCCAATGGATGTTAGCATTATCTTTATAGAAGGTAGTCTGTTGTCGATATTTTTGTTACTCCAATGGATGTTCGCCTTATCATTATGGAACGTAGTTTGTTGTCGATATTTTTGTTATTCCAATGGATGGTAGCCTTATCATTATGGAATGTAGTTTGTTGTCGAGATTTTTGTTAGTCCAATGGATAATAGCCTTGTCATTATGGAAGTTAGTCTGTAGACGAGATTTTGTTACTCCTATGGATGGTAGCCTTGTCATTTTGTAAGGTAGTCTATTGTCGATATTTTTGTCACTCCAATGGATGGTAGCCTTGTCATTATGGAAGGTAGTCTATTGGCGAGATTTTTGTCACTCCAATGGATGCTAGCCTAGTCATTATGGAAGGTAGTCTATTGTAAATCTTTTTGTTACTCCAATGGATGGTAGCCTTGTCATTATGGAACGTAGTTTGTTGTCGATATTTTTGTTACTCCAATGGATGGTAGCCTTGTCATTATGGAAGGTAGTCTGTTGTCTAGATTTTTGTTACTCTAATGTATAGTAGCCTTGTCATTATGGAAGGTAGTCTATTGTCGAGATTTTTGTTACTCCAATGGATGGTAGCCTTGTCATTATGGAACGTAGTTTGAAGTAGATATATTTGTTATTCCAATGGATGGTAGCCTTATCATTATGGAAGGTAGTTTGTTGGAGAGATTTTTGTTACTCCAATGGATAGTAGCCTTGTCATTATGGAAGGTAGTCTGATGTCGAGATTTTGTTACTCCAATGGATGTTAGCCTTGTCAGTATGGTAGGTAGTCTATTATCTAGATTTTTGTTACTCCAATGGATGGTAGGCTTCTCCTTATGGAAGGTAGTCTGTTAGCAAGATTTTTGTTAGTCCAATGGATGGTAGCCTTGTCATTATTTAAGATAGTCTTTTGTTGATATTTTCATTACTCCAATGCATGGTAGCCTTGTCATTATCGAAGGTAGTCTTTTGTCGATATTTTTGTTACTTCAATGGATGGTAGCCTTGTCATTATCGAAGGTAGTCTGTTGTCTATATTTTTGTTACTCTAATGGATGGTAGCCTAGGCATTATGGAAGGTAGTTTGTTGTCGAGATTTTTGTTACTCCAATGGATGGTAGCCTTTTCATTATGGAAGGTAGTCTATTGTCGATATTTTTGATACTCCAATGGATGGTAGACTTGTCATTATGGAAGGTAGTATGTTGTCAATATTTTTGTTACTCCAATGGATGGTAGCCTTGTCATTATGGAACGTAGTTTGTTTTTGATATTTTTGTTATTTCAATGGATGGTAGCCTTATCATTATGGAAGGTAGTTTGTTGTCGAGATATTTTTTACTCTAATGGATAGTAGCCTTGTCATTATGGAAGGTTGTTTGTTGTCGAGATTTTGTTAATCCAGTGGATGGTAGCCTTGTCATTATGGAAGGTAGTCTATTGTCGAGATTTTTGTTACTCCAATGGATGGTAGGCTTGTCATTATGGATGGTAGTCTGTTGGCGAGATTTTTGTTACTCCAATGGATGGTAGCCTTGTCATTATGTAAGGTAGTCTATTGTCAATCTTTTTGTTACTCCAATGGATGGTAGCCTTGTCATTAAGGAACGTAGTTTGTTGTCGATGCTTTTGTTATTCAAATGAATGGTAGCCTTATCATTATGGAAGGTAGTTTGTTGGCGAGATTTTTGTTACTCCAGTGGATAATAGCCTTGTCATTATGGAAGGTAATCTGTTGTCGAGATTTTGTTACTCCAATGGATGGTAGCCTTGTCATTATGGAAGGTAGTCTATTGTCGAGATTTTTGTTACTCCAATGGATGGTAGGCTTCTCCTTATGGAAGGTAGTCTGTTGGCGAGATTTTTGTTAATCCAATGGATGGTAGCCTTGTCATTATGTAAGATAGTCTCTTGTTGATATTTTTATTACTCCAATGCATGGTAGCCTTGTCATTATGGAAGGTAGTCTTTTGTCGATATTTTTGTTACTCCAATGGATGGTAGCCTTGTCATTATGGAAGGTAGTCTGTTGTCTAGATTTTTGTTACTCTAATGGATGGTAGCCTAGGCATTATGGAAGGTAGTCTGTTGTCGAGATTTTTGTTACTCCAATGGATGGTAGCCTTTTCATTATGGAAGGTAGTCTATTGTCGATATTTTTGTTACTCCAATGGATGGTAGCCTTGTCATTATGGAAGGTAGAATGTTGTCAATATTTTTGTTACTCCAATGGATAGTAGCCTTGTCATTATGGAATGTAGTCTGTTGTCGAGATTTTTTTAATCCAGTGGATGGTAGCCTTGTCATTATGGAAAGTAGTCTATTGTCGAGATTTTTGTTACTCCATTGGATGGTAGGCTTGTCATTATGGATGGTATTCTGTTGGCGAGATTTTTGTTACTCTAATGGATGGTAGCCTTGTCATTATGTAAGGTAGTCTCTTGTTGATATTTTCATTACTCCAATGCATGGTAGCCTTGTCATTATAGAAGGTAGTTTGTTGTCGATATTTTTGTTACTCCAATGGATGGTAGCCTTGTCATTATCGAAGGTAGTTTGTTGTCTAGATTTTTGTTACTCTAATGGATGGTAGCCTTAAAATTATGGTAGGTAGTTTGTTGTCGAGATTTTTGTTACTCCAATGGATGGTAGCATTGTCATTGTGGAAGGTAGTCTGTTATCGATATTTTTATTACTCCAATGGATGGTAGCCTTGTCATTATGGAAGGTAGTCTGTTGTCGATATTTTTGTTACTCCAATGAATGTTAGCCTTTTCATTATGGAATGTAGTTTGTTGTCAATATTTTTGTTATTCCAATGGATGGTAGCCTTGTCATTATGGAAGGTAGTTTGTTGTCGAGATTTTTGCTACTCCAATGGATAGTAGCCTTGTCATTATGGAAGGTAGTTTGTTGACGATATTTTGTTACTCCAATGGATGGTAGCCTTTTCATTATGGAAGGTATTCTATTGTCGAGATTTTTGTCACTCCAATTGATGGTAGCCTTGTCCTTATGGAAGGTAGTTTGTTGGCGAGTTTTTGTTATTCCAATGAATGGTAGCATTGTCATTATGGAAGGTAGTCTCTTGTTGATATTTTCATTACTCCAATGCATGGTAGCCTGGTCATTATAGAAGGTAGTCTGTTGTGGATATTTTGGTTACTCCAATGGATGGTAGCCTTGTCATTATGGAAGGTAGTTTGTTGTCTAGATTTTTGTTACTCCTGTGGATGGTTGCCTTGTCATTATAGAACGTAGTTTGCTTTCGGTATTTTTGTTATTCCAATGGATGGAAGCCTTATCATTATGGAAGGTAGTTTGTTTTCGAGATTTTTGTTACTCCAATGGATAGTAGCCTTGTCATTATGGAAGGTAGTCTGTTGTCGAGATTTTGTTAATCCAGTGGATGGTAGCCTTGTCATTATGGAAGGTAGTCTATTGTCGAGATTTTTGTTACTCCAATGGATGGTAGGCTTGTCATTGTGGATGGTAGCCTGTTGGCGAGATTTTTGTTACTCCAATGGATGGTAGCCTTGTTATTATGTAAGGTAGTCTCTTGTTGATATTTTCATTACTCCAATGCATGGTAGTCTTGTCATTATGGAAGGTAGTCTGTTGTCGATATTTTTGTTACTCAAATGGATGGTAGCCTTGTCATTATGGAAGGTAGTCTGTTGTCTAGTTTTTGTTACTCTAATGGATGGTAGCCTTATCATTATGGAAGTTAGTTTGTTGTCGAGATTTTTGTCACTCCAATGGATGGTAGCCTAGTCATTATGGAAGGTACTCTGTTGTCCTGATTTTTGTTACTCCAATGGATGGTAGCCTTTTCATTATGGAAGGTAGTCTGTTGTCGATATTTTTGTTACTCCAATGGATGGTAGCCTTGTCATTATGGAAGGTAGTCTATTGTCAATCTTTTTGTTACTCCAATGGATGGTAGCCTTGTCATTATGGAATGTAGTTTGTTGTCGATATTTTTGTTATTTTTATGGATGGTAGCCTTATAATTATGGAAGGTAGTTTGTTGGCGAGATTTTTGTTACTCCAATGAATGGTAGCATTGTCATTATGGAAGGTAGTCTCTTGTTGATATTTTCATTACTCCAATGCATGGTAGCCTTGTCATTATTGAAGGTAGTCTGTTGTCGATATTTTTGTTACTCCAATGGATGGTAGGCTTGTTATTATGGAAGGTAGTGTGTTGTCTAGATTTTTGTTACTCTAATGGATGGTAGCATTGTCATTATGGAAGGCAGTCTGTTGTCAAGATTTTTGTCACTCCAATGGATGGTAGCCTTGTCATTATTGAAGGTTATCTGTTGACGAGATTTTTGTTACTCCAATGGATGGTAGCCTTGTCATTATGGAAGGTAGTCTCTTGTCAAGATTTTTGTAACTCCAATGGATGGTAGCATTGTCTTTATAGAAGGTAGTCTATTGTCAACATTTTTGTTACTTCAATGGATGGTAGCCTTGTAATTATTGAAGGTAGTTTGTTGTCGATATTTTTGTTACTCCAATGGATGTTCGCCTTGTCATTATGGAACGTAGTTTGTTGTCGATATTTTTGTTATTCCAATGGATGGTAGCCTTATCATTATGGAATGTAGTTTGATGTCGAGATTTTTGTTAGTCCAATGGATAATAGCCTTGTCATTATGGAAGGTAGTCTGTTGACGAGATTTTGTTACTCCAATGGATGGTAGCCTTGTCATTTTGTAATGTAGTCTATTGTCGAGATTTTTGTCACTCCAATGGATGGTAGCCTTGTCATTATGGAAGGTAGTCTGTTGGAGATATTTTTGTTACCACAATGGATAGTAGCCTTGTCATTATGGAAGGTAGTCTCTTGTTGATATTTTCATTACTCCAATGCATGGTAGCCTTGTCATTATGGAAGGTAGTCTGTTGTCGATATTTTTGTTACTCCAATGGATTGTAGCCTTGTCATTATGGAAGGTAGTTTGTTGTCTATATTTTTTTTACTCTAATGGATAATAGCCTTGTCATTATGGAAGTTAGTCAGTTGTCGAGATTTTTGTCACTCCAATGGATGGTAGCCTTGTCATTATGGAAGGTTGTCTGTTGGCGAGATTTTTGTTACTCCAATGGATGGTAGCCTTGTCATTATGGAAGGTAGTATGTTGTCAAGATTTTTATTACTCCAATGGATGGTAGCATTGTCATTATGGAAGGTAGTCTATTGTCAACATTTTTGTTACTCCAATGGATGGTAGCCTTGTCATTATGGAAGGTAGTCTATTGTCGATATTTTTGTTACTCAAATGGATGGTAGCCTTGTCATTATGGAAGGTAGTCTGTTGTCTAGATTTTTGTTACTCTAATGGATGGTAGCCTTCTCATTATGGAAGGTAGTCTGTTGTCGAGATTTTTGTCACTCCATTGGATGGTAGCCTAGTCATTATGGAAGGTACTCTGTTATCCAGATTTTTGTTACTCCAATGGATGGTAGCCTTTTCATTATGGAAGGTAGTCTGTTGTCGATATTTTTTTTACTCCAATGGATGGTAGCCTTGTCATTATGGAAGGTAGTCTATTGCCAATCTTTTTGTTACTCCAATGGATGGTAGCCTTGTCATTATGGAACGTAGTTTGAAGTCGATATTTTTGTTATTCAAATGGATGGTAGCCTTATCATTATGGAAGGTAGTTTGTTGGAGAGATTTTTGTTACTCCAATGGATAGTAGCCTTGTCATTATGGAAGGTACTCTGTTATCCAGATTTTTGTTACTCCAATGGATGGTAGCCTTTTCATTATGGAAGGTAGTCTGATGTCGAGATTTTGTTACTCCAATGGATGTTAGCCTTGTCATTATGGAAGGTAGTCTATTATCTAGATTTTTGTTACTCCAATGGATGATAGGCTTCTCCTTATGGAAGGTAGTCTGTTGGCAAGATTTTTGTTACTCCAATGGATGGTAGCCTTGTCATTATGTAAGATAGTCTCTTGTTGATATTTTCATTACTTCAATGCATGGTAGCCTTGTCATTATCGAAGGTAGTCTTTTGCCGATATTTTTGTTACTCCAATGGATGGGAGCCTTGTCATTATGGAAGGTAGTCTATTGTCTATATTTTTGTTACTCTAATGGATGGTAGCATAGGCATTATGGAAGGTAGTCTGTTGTCGAGATTTTTGTTATTCCAATGGATGGTAGCCTTTTAATTATGGAAGGTAGTCTATTATCGATATTTTTGATACTCCAATGGATGGTAGACTTGTCATTATGGAAGGTAGTATGTTGTCATTATTTTTGTTACTCCAATGGATGGTAGCCTTGTCATTATGGAACGTAGTTTGTTTTCGATATTTTTGTTATTTCAATGGATGGTAGCCTTATCATTATGGAAGGTAGTTTGTTGTCGAGATTTTTTTTACCCTAATGGATAGTAGCCTTGTCATTATGGAAGGTAGTCTGTTGTCGAGAATTTGTTAATCCAGTGGATGGTAGCCTTGCCATTATGGAAGGTAGTTTATCGTCGAGATTTTTGTTACTCCAATGGATGGTAGCCTTGTCATTATGGAACGTAGTTTGTTGTTGATATTTTTTTTATTCCAATGGATGGTAGCCTTATCATTATGGAAGGTAGTTTGTTGGCGAGATTTTTGTTACTCCAATGAATGGTAGCATTGTCATTATGGAAGGTAGTCTCTTGTTGATATTTTCATTACTCCAATGCATGGTAGCCTGGTCATTATTGAAGGTAGTCTGTTGTCGAGATTTTTGTTACTCCAATGGATGGTAGCCTTTTCATTATGGAAGGTAGTCTATTGTCGATATTTTTGTTACTCCAATGGATGGTAGCATTGTCATTATGGAAGGTAGAATGTTGTCAATATTTTTGTTACTCCTATGGATGGTAGCCTTGTCATTATGGAACGTAGTTTTCTTTCGATATTTTTGTTATTCCAATTGATGGTAGCCTTATCATTATGGAAGGTAGTTTGTTGTCGAGATTTTTGTTACTCCAATGGATAGTAGCCTTGTCATTATGGAATGTAGTCTGTTGTCGAGATTTTGTTAATCCAGTGGATGGTAGCCTTGTCATTATGGAAAGTAGTCTATTGTCGAGATTTTTGTTACTCCATTGGATGGTAGGCTTGTCATTATGGATGGTATTCTGTTGGCGAGATTTTTGTTACTCCAATGGATGGTAGCCTTGTCATTATGTAAGGTAGTCTCTTGTTGATATTTTCATTACTCCAATGCATGGTAGCCTTGTCATTATGGAAGGTAGTCTGTTGTCGATATTTTTGTTAGTCAAATGGATGGTATCCTTGTCATTATGGAAGGTAGTCTGTTGTCTAGATTTTTGTTACTCTAATGGATGGTAGCCTTATCATTATGGTACTTAGTTTGTTGTCGAGATTTTTGTTACTCCAATGGATTGTAGCCTTGTCATTATGGAAGGTACTCTGTTGTCCAAATTTTCGTTACTCCAATGGATGGTAGCCTTGTCATTGTGTAAGATAGTCTCTTGTTGATATTTTCATTACTCCAATGCATGGTAGCCTTGTCATTATCGAAGGTAGTCTTTTGCCGATATTTTTGTTACTCCAACGGATGGGAGCCTTGTCATTATGGAAGGTAGTCTGTTGTCTATATTTTTGTTACTCTAATGGATGGTAGCATAGGCATTATGGAAGGTAGTTTGTTGTCGAGATTTTTGTTACTCCAATGGATGGTAGCCTTTTCATTATGGAAGGTAGTCTATTGTCGATATTTTTGATTCTCCAATGGATGGTAGACTTGTCATTATGGAAGGTAGTATGTTGTCATTATTTTTGTTACTCCAATGGATGGTAGCCTTGTCATTATGGAACGTAGTTTGTTTTCGATATTTTTGTTATTTCAATGGATGGTAGCCTTATCATTATGGAAGGTATTTTGTTGTCGAGATTTTTTTTACCGTAATGGATAGTAGCCTTGTCATTATGGAAGGTAGTCTGTTGTCGAGATTTTGTTAATCCAGTGGATGGTAGCCTTGTCATTATGGAAGGTAGTCTATCGTCGAGATTTTTGTTACTCCAATGGATGGTAGCCTTGTCATTATGGAACGTAGTTTGTTGTCGATATTTTTTTTATTCCAATGGATGGTAGCCTTATCATTATGGAAGGTAGTTTGTTGGCGAGATTTTTGTTACTCCAATGAATGGTAGCATTGTCATTATGGAAGGTAGTCTCTTGTTGATATTTTCATTACTCCAATGCATGGTAGCCTGGTCATTATTGAAGGTAGTCTGTTGTCGATATTTTTGTTACTCCAATGGATGGTAGCCTTGTCATTATGGAAGGTAGTTTGTTGTCTAGATTTTTGTAACTCTAATGGATGGTAGCATTGTCATTATGGAAGGAAGTCTGTTGTCAAGATTTTTGTCACTCCAATGGATGGTAGCCTTGTCATTATGGAAGGCTATCTGTTGTCGAGATTTTTGTTACTCCAATGGATGGTAGCCTTTTTATTATGGAAGGTAGTCTCTTGTCAAAATTTTTGTTACTCCAATGGATGGTAGCATTGTCTTTATAGAAGGTAGTCTATTGTCAACATTTTTGTTACTTCAATGGATGGTAGCCTTGTAATTATTGAAGGTAGTTTGTTATCGATATTTTTGTTACTCCAATGGATGTTCACCTTGTCATTATGGAACGTAGTTTGTTGTCGATATTTTTTTTATTCCAATGGATGGTAGCCTTGTCATTTTGTAAGGTAGTCTATTGTCGAGATTTTTGTCACAGCAATGGATGGTAGCCTTGTCATTATGGAGTGTAGTCTGTTGGCGATATTTTTGTTACTTCAATGGATAGTAGCCTTGTCATTATGTAAGGTAGTCTCTTGTTAATATTTTCATTACTCCAATGCATGGTAGCCTTGTTATTATGGAAGGTAGTCTGTTGTCGATATTTTTGTTACTCAAATGGATGGTAGCCTTGTCATTATGGAAGGTAGTCTGTTGTCTAGATTTTTGTTACTCTAATGGATGGTAGACTTATCATTATGGAAGTTAGTTTGTTGTCGAGATTTTTGTTACTCCAATGGATGGTAGCCTTGTCATTATGGAAGGTAGTCTGTTGTCGAGATTTTTGTCACTCTAATGGATGGTAGCCTAGTCATTATGGAAGGTACTCTATTGTCCAGATTTTTGTTACTCCAATGGATGGTAGCCTTTTCATTATGGAAGGTAGTCTGTTGTCGATATTTTTGTTACTCCAATGGATGGTAGCCTTGTCATTATGGAAGGTAGTCTGTTGTCGATATTTTGTTTACCCTAATGGATAGTAGCCTTGTCATTATGGAAGGTAGTCTATTGTCGAGATTTTTTTAATCCAATGGATGGTAGCCTTGTCATTATGGAACGCATTTTGTTGTCGAGATTTTTGTTACTCCAATGGATGGTAGGCTTGTCATTATGGATGGTAGTCTGTTGGCGAGATTTTTGTTACTCCAATGGATGGTAGCCTTGTCATTATTTAAGGTAGTCTCTTGTTGATATTTTCATTACTCCAATGCATGGTAGCCTTGTTATTATGGAAGGTAGTATGTTGTCGATATTTTTGTTACTCAAATGGATGGTAGCCTTGTCATTATGGAAGGTAGTATGTTGTCTAGATTTTTGTTAATCTAATGGATGGTAGCCTTGTCATTATGTAAGAAAGTCTCTTGTTGATATTTTCATTACTCTAGTGCATGGTAGCCTTGTCATTATGGAAGGTAGTCTTTTGTTGATATTTTTGTTACTCCAATGGATGGTAGCCTGGTCATTATGGCAGGTAGTCTGTTGGGGAGATTTTTGTTACTCTAATGGATGGTAGCCTAGGCATAATGGAAGGTAGTCTGTTGGGGAGATTTTTGTTACTCCAATGGATGGTAGCCTTTTCATTATGGAAGGTAGTCTGTTGTCGATTTTTTTGTTACTCCAATGGATGGTAGCCTTGTCATTATGGAAGGTAGTATGTTGTCAATATTTTTGTTACTCCAGTGGATGGTAGCCTTGTCATTATGCAACGTAGTTTGTTTTCGATATGTTTGTTATTCCAATGGATGGTAGCCTTGTCATTATGGAAGGTAGTCAGTTGTCGAGATTTTGTTAATCCAGTGGATGGTAGCCTTGCATTATGGAAGGTAGTCTATTGTCGAGATTTTTGTTACTCCAATGGATGGTAGGCTTGTCATTATGGATGGTAGTCTGTTGGCGAGATTTTTGTTACTCCAATGGATGGTAGCCTTGTCATTATGTAAGGTAGTCTCTTGTTGATATTTTAATTACTCCAATGCATGGTAGCCTTGTCATTATGGAAGGTAGTCTGTTGTCGATATTTTTGTTACTCAAATGGATGGTGGCCTTGTCATTATGGAAGGTAGTCTGTTGTCTAGATTATTTTTACTCTAATGGATGGTAGCCTTATCATTATGGAAGTTATTTTGTTGTCAAGATTTTTGTTACTCCAATGGATGGCAGCATTGTCTTTATAGAAGGTAGTCTATTGTCAACATTTTTGTTACTCCAATGGATGGTAGCCTTGTAATTATTGAAGGTAGTTTGTTGTCGATATTTTTGTTACTCCAATGGATGTTCTCCTTGCCATTATGGAATGTAGTTTGTTATCGATATTTTTGTTATTCCAATGGATGGTAGCCTTATCATTATAGAAGGTAGTCTGTTGTCTAGATTTTTGTTACTCTAATGGATGGTAGCCTTATCATTATTGAAGTTAGTTTGTTGTCGAGATTTTTGTCACTCCAATGGATGGTAGCCTAGTCATTATGGAAGGTACTCTGTTGTCCAGATTTTTGTTACTCCAATGGATGGTAGCCTTTTCATTATGGAAGGTAGTCTGTTGTCGATATTTTTGTTACTCCAATGGATGGTAGCCTTCTCATTATGGAAGGTAGTCTATTGTCAGTCTTTTTGTTACTCCAATGGATGGTAGCCTTGTCATTATGGAACGTAGTTTGTTGTCGATATTTTTGTTATTCCAATGGATGGTAGCCTTATCATTATGGAAGGTAGTTTGTTGGCGAGATTTTTGTTACTCCAATGAATGGTAGCATTGTTATTATGGAAGGTAGTCTCTTCTTGATATTTTCATTACTACAATGCATGGTTGCCTTGTCATTATAGAAGGTAGTCTGTTGTCGAT
Source organism: Vicia faba (assembly GCA_948472305.1). Lineage (NCBI taxonomy): Eukaryota > Viridiplantae > Streptophyta > Magnoliopsida > Fabales > Fabaceae > Vicia > Vicia faba. The sequence continues at coordinate 564,051,163 of OX451739.1, forward strand.
ATTTTTGTTACTCCAATGGATTGTAGCCTTGTCATTATGGAAGGTAGTTTTTTGTCTAGATTTTTGTTACTCTAATGGATGGTAGCGTTGTCATTATGGAAGGCAGTCTGTTGTCGAGATTTTTGTCACTCCAATGGATGGTAACCTTGTCATTATGGAAGGTTATTTGTTGTCGAGATATTTGTTACTCCAATGGATGGTAGCCTTGTTATTATGGAAGGTAGTCTCTTGTCAAGATTTTTGTTACTCCAATGGATGGTAGCATTGTCTTTATAGAAGGTAGTCTATTGTCAACATTTTTGTTACTCCAATGGATGGCAGCCTTGTCATTATTGAAGGTAGTTTGTTGTCGATATTTTTGTTACTCCAATGGATGTTCGCCTTGTCATTATGGAACATAGTTTGTTATCGTTATTTTTATTATTCCAATGGATGGTAGCCTTATCATTACGGAATGTAGTTTGTTGTCGAGATTTTTGTTATTCCAATGGATAGTAGCCTTGTCATTATTGAAGGTAGTTTGTTGACGAGATTTTGTTACTCCAATGGATGGTAGCCTTGTCATTTTGTAAGGTAGTCTATTATCGAGATTTTTGTCACTGCAATGGATGCTAGCCTTGTCATTATGGAAGGTAGTCTGTTGTCGATATTTTTGTTACTCCAATGGATGGTAGCCTTTTCATTATGGAAGGTAGTCTGTTGTCGATATTTTTGTTACTCCAATGTATGGTAGCCTTGTCATTATGGAAGGTAATCTATTGTCAATCTTTTTGCTACTCCAATGGATGGTAGCGTTGTCATTATGGAACGTAGTTTGTTGTCGATATTTTTGTTATTCCAATGGATGGTAGCCTTATCATTATGGAAGGTAGTTTGTTGGCGAGATTTTTGTTACTCCAATGAATGGTAGCATTGTTATTATGGAAGGTAGTCTCTTGTTGATATTTTCATTACTGCAATGCATGGTAGCCTTGTCATTATAGAAGGTAGTCTGTTGTCGATATTTTTGTTACTCCAATGGATGGTATCCTTGTCATTATGGAAGGTAGTTTGTTGTCTAGATTTTTGTTACTCTAATGGATGGTAGCGTTGTCATTATGGAAGGCAGTCTGTTTTCGAGATTTTTGTCACTCCAATGGATGGTAACCTTGTCATTATGGAAGGTTATTTGTTGTCGAGATATTTGTTACTCCAATGGATGGTAGCCTTGTCATTATGGAAGGTAGTCTATTGTCACTCTTTTTGTTACTCCAATGGATGGTAGCCTTGTCATTATGGAACGTGGTTTTTTGTCGTTATTTTTGTTATTCCAATGGATGGTAGCATTATCATTATGGAAGGTAGTTTGTTGGCGAGATTTTTGTTACTCCAATAAATGGTAGCATTTTTATTTTTGAAGGTAGTCTCTTGTTGATATTTTCATTACTGCAATGCATGGTAGCCGTGTCATTATAGAAGGTAGTCTGTTGTCGATATTTTTGTTACTCCAATGGATGGTAGCCTTGTCATTATGGAATGTAGTTTGTTGTCTAGATTTTTGTTACTCTAATGGATGGTAGCATTGTCATTATGGAAGGCAGTCTGTTGTCGAGATTTTTGTCACTCCAATGGATGGTAACCTTGTCATTATGGAAGGTTATTTGTTGTCGAGATATTTGTTACTCCAATGGATGGTAGCCTTATTATTATGGAAGGTAGTCTCTTGTCAAGATTTTTGTTACTCTAATGGATGGTAGCATTGTCTTTATAGAAGGTAGTCTATTGTCAACATTTTTGTTACTCCAATGGATGGCAGCCTTGTCATTATTGAAGGTAGTCTGTTGTCGATATTTTTGTTACTCCAATGGATGTTCGCCTTGTCAATATGGAACATAGTTTGTTATCGTTATTTTTATTATTCCAATGGATGGTAGCCTTATCATTACGGAATGTAGTTTGTTGTCGAGATTTTTGTTAGTCCAATGGATAGTAGCCTTGTCATTATGGAAGGTAGTCTGTTGACGAGATTTTGTTACTCCAATGGATGGTAGCCTTGTCATTTTGTAAGGTAGTCAATTATCGAGATTTTTGTCACTGCAATGGATGCTAGCCTTGTCATTATGGAAGGTAGTCTGTTGGCGGTATTTTTATTACTCCAATGGATGGTAGCCTTTTCATTATGGAAGGTAGTCTGTTGTCGATATTTTTGTTACTCCAATGGATGGTAGCCTTGTCATTATGGAAGGTAATTTATTGTCAATCTTTTTGCTACTCCAATGGATGGTAGCCTTGTCATTATGGAACGTAGTTTGTTGTCGATATTTTTGTTATTCCAATGGATGGTAGCCTTATCATTATGGAAGGTAGTTTGTTGGCGAGATTTTTGTTACTCCAATGAATGGTAGCATTGTTATTATGGAAGGTAGTCTCTTGTTGATATTTTCATTACTGCAATGCATGGTAGCCTTGTCATTATAGAAGGTAGTTTGTTGTCGATATTTTTGTTACTCCAATGGATGGTAGCCTTGTCATTATGGAATGTAGTTTGTTGTCTAGATTTTTGTTACTCTAATGGATGGTAGCGTTGTCATTATGGAAGGCAGTCTGTTGTCGAGATTTTTGTCACTCCAATGGATGGTAACCTTGTCATTATGGAAGGTTATTTGTTGTCGAGATATTTGTTACTCCAATGGATGGTAGCCTTGTTATTATGGAAGGTAGTCTCTTGTCAAGATTTTTGTTACTCTAATGGATGGTAGCATTGTCTTTATAGAAGGTAGTCTATTGTCAACATTTTTGTTACTCCAATGGATGGCAGCCTTGTCATTATTGAAGGTAGTTTGTTGTCGATATTTTTGTTACTCCAATGGATGTTCGCCTTGTCATTATGGAACATAGTTTGTTATCGTTATTTTTATTATTCCAATGGATGGTAGCCTTATCATTACGGAATGTAGTTTGTTGTCGAGATTTTTGTTATTCCAATGGATAGTAGCCTTGTCATTATTGAAGGTAGTTTGTTGACGAGATTTTGTTACTCCAATGGATGGTAGCCTTGTCATTTTGTAAGGTAGTCTATTATCGAGATTTTTGTCACTGCAATGGATGCTAGCCTTGTCATTATGGAAGGTAGTCTGTTGTCGATATTTTTGTTACTCCAATGGATGGTAGCCTTTTCATTATGGAAGGTAGTCTGTTGTCGATATTTTTGTTACTCCAATGTATGGTAGCCTTGTCATTATGGAAGGTAATCTATTGTCAATCTTTTTGCTACTCCAATGGATGGTAGCGTTGTCATTATGGAACGTAGTTTGTTGTCGATATTTTTGTTATTCCAATGGATGGTAGCCTTATCATTATGGAAGGTAGTTTGTTGGCGAGATTTTTGTTACTCCAATGAATGGTAGCATTGTTATTATGGAAGGTAGTCTCTTGTTGATATTTTCATTACTGCAATGCATGGTAGCCTTGTCATTATAGAAGGTAGTCTGTTGTCGATATTTTTGTTACTCCAATGGATGGTATCCTTGTCATTATGGAAGGTAGTTTGTTGTCTAGATTTTTGTTACTCTAATGGATGGTAGCGTTGTCATTATGGAAGGCAGTCTGTTGTCGAGATTTTTGTCACTCCAATGGATGGTAACCTTGTCATTATGGAAGGTTATTTGTTGTCGAGATATTTGTTACTCCAATGGATGGTAGCCTTGTCATTATGGAAGGTAGTCTATTGTCACTCTTTTTGTTACTCCAATGGATGGTAGCCTTGTCATTATGGAACGTGGTTTTTTGTCGTTATTTTTGTTATTCCAATGGATGGTAGCATTATCATTATGGAAGGTAGTTTGTTGGCGAGATTTTTGTTACTCCAATAAATGGTAGCATTTTTATTTTTGAAGGTAGTCTCTTGTTGATATTTTCATTACTGCAATGCATGGTAGCCGTGTCATTATAGAAGGTAGTCTGTTGTCGATATTTTTGTTACTCCAATGGATGGTAGCCTTGTCATTATGGAATGTAGTTTGTTGTCTAGATTTTTGTTACTCTAATGGATGGTAGCATTGTCATTATGGAAGGCAGTCTGTTGTCGAGATTTTTGTCACTCCAATGGATGGTAACCTTGTCATTATGGAAGGTTATTTGTTGTCGAGATATTTGTTACTCCAATGGATGGTAGCCTTATTATTATGGAAGGTAGTCTCTTGTCAAGATTTTTGTTACTCTAATGGATGGTAGCATTGTCTTTATAGAAGGTAGTCTATTGTCAACATTTTTGTTACTCCAATGGATGGCAGCCTTGTCATTATTGAAGGTAGTCTGTTGTCGATATTTTTGTTACTCCAATGGATGTTCGCCTTGTCAATATGGAACATAGTTTGTTATCGTTATTTTTATTATTCCAATGGATGGTAGCCTTATCATTACGGAATGTAGTTTGTTGTCGAGATTTTTGTTAGTCCAATGGATAGTAGCCTTGTCATTATGGAAGGTAGTCTGTTGACGAGATTTTGTTACTCCAATGGATGGTAGCCTTGTCATTTTGTAAGGTAGTCAATTATCGAGATTTTTGTCACTGCAATGGATGCTAGCCTTGTCATTATGGAAGGTAGTCTGTTGGCGGTATTTTTATTACTCCAATGGATGGTAGCCTTTTCATTATGGAAGGTAGTCTGTTGTCGATATTTTTGTTACTCCAATGGATGGTAGCCTTGTCATTATGGAAGGTAATTTATTGTCAATCTTTTTGCTACTCCAATGGATGGTAGCCTTGTCATTATGGAACGTAGTTTGTTGTCGATATTTTTGTTATTCCAATGGATGGTAGCCTTATCATTATGGAAGGTAGTTTGTTGGCGAGATTTTTGTTACTCCAATGAATGGTAGCATTGTTATTATGGAAGGTAGTCTCTTGTTGATATTTTCATTACTGCAATGCATGGTAGCCTTGTCATTATAGAAGGTATTTTGTTGTCGATATTTTTGTTACTCCAATGGATGGTAGCCTTGTCATTATGGAATGTAGTTTGTTGTCTAGATTTTTGTTACTCTAATGGATGGTAGCGTTGTCATTATGGAAGGCAGTCTGTTGTCGAGATTTTTGTCACTCCAATGGATGGTAACCTTGTCATTATGGAAGGTTATTTGTTGTCGAGATATTTGTTACTCCAATGGATGGTAGCCTTGTTATTATGGAAGGTAGTCTCTTGTCAAGATTTTTGTTACTCTAATGGATGGTAGCATTGTCTTTATAGAAGGTAGTCTATTGTCAACATTTTTGTTACTCCAATGGATGGCAGCCTTGTCATTATTGAAGGTAGTCTGTTGTCGATATTTTTGTTACTCCAATGGATGTTCGCCTTGTCAATATGGAACATAGTTTGTTATCGTTATTTTTATTATTCCAATGGATGGTAGCCTTATCATTACGGAATGTAGTTTGTTGTCGAGATTTTTGTTAGTCCAATGGATAGTAGCCTTGTCATTATGGAAGGTAGTCTGTTGACGAGATTTTGTTACTCCAATGGATGGTAGACTTGTCATTTTGTAAGGTAGTCTATTATAGAGATTTTTGTCACTGCAATGGATGCTAGCCTTGTCATTATGGAAGGTAGTCTGTTGGCGATATTTTTATTACTCCAATGGATGGTAGCCTTTTCATTATGGAAGGTAGTCTGTTGTCGATATTTTTGTTACTCCAATGGATGGTAGCCTTGTCATTATGGAAGGTAATTTATTGTCAATCTTTTTGCTACTCCAATGGATGGTAGCCTTGTCATTATGGAACGTAGTTTGTTGTCGATATTTTTGTTATTCCAATGGATGGTAGCCTTATCATTATGGAAGGTAGTTTGTTGGCGAGATTTTTGTTACTCCAATGAATGGTAGCATTGTTATTATGGAAGGTAGTCTCTTGTTGATATTTTCATTACTGCAATGCATGGTAGCCTTGTCATTATAGAAGGTAGTCTGTTGTCGATATTTTTGTTACTCCAATGGATGGTAGCCTTGTCATTATGGAAGGTAGTTTGTTGTCTAGATTTTTGTTACTCTAATGGATGGTAGCGTTGTCATTATGGAAGGCAGTCTGTTGTCGAGATTTTTGTCACTCCAATGGATGGTAACCTTGTCATTATGGAAGGTTATTTGTTGTCGAGATATTTGTTACTCCAATGGATGGTAGCCTTGTCATTATGGAAGGTAGTCTATTGTCACTCTTTTTGTTACTCCAATGGATGGTAGCCTTGTCATTATGGAACGTAGTTTGTTGTCGATATTTTTGTTATTCCAATGGATGGTAGCATTATCATTATGGAAGGTAGTTTGTTGGCGAGATTTTTCTTACTCCAATGAATGGTTGCATTGTTATTTTCGAAGGTAGTCTCTTGTTGATATTTTCATTACTGCAATGCATGGTAGCCTTGTCATTATAGAAGGTAGTCTGTTGTCGATATTTTTGTTACTCCAATGGATGGTAGCCTTGTCATTATGGAAGGTAGTTTGTTGTCTAGATTTTTGTTTCTCTAATGGATGGTAGCGTTGTCATTATGGAAGGAAGTCTGTTGTCGAGATTTTTGTCACTCCAATGGATGGTAACCTTGTCATTATGGAAGGTTATTTGTTGTCGAGATATTTGTTACTCCAATGGATGGTAGCCTTGTTATTATGGAAGGTAGTCTCTTGTCAAGATTTTTGTTACTCCAATGGATGGTAGCATTGTCTTTATAGAAGGTAGTTTATTGTCAACATTTTTGTTACTCCAATGGATGGCAGCCTTGTCATTATTGAAGGTAGTCTGTTGTCGATATTTTTGTTACTCCAATGGATGTTCGCCTTGTCATTATGGAACGTAGTTTGTTATCGATATTTTTATTATTCCAATGGATGGTAGCCTTATCATTACAGAATGTAGTTTGTTGTCGAGATTTTTGTTAGTCCAATGGATAGTAGCCTTGTCATTATGGAAGGTAGTTTGTTGACGAGATTTTGTTACTCCAATGGATGGTAGCCTTGTCATTTTGTAAGGTAGTCTATTATCAAGATTTTTGTCACTCCAATGGATGCTAGCCTTGTCATTATGGAAGGTAGTCTGTTGGAGATATTTTTGTTAGTCCAATGGATGGTAGCCTTTTCATTATGGAAGGTAGTCTGTTGTCGATATTTTTGTTACTCCAATGGATGGTAGCCTTGTCATTATGGAAGGTAATTTATTGTCAATCTTTTTGCTACTCCAATGGATGGTAGCCTTGTCATTATGGAACGTAGTTTGTTGTCGATATTTTTGTTATTCCAATGGATGGTAGCCTTATCATTATGGAAGGTAGTTTGTTGGCGAGATTTTTGTTACTCCAATGAATGGTAGCATTGTTATTATGGAAGGTAGTCTCTTGTTGATATTTTCATTACTGCAATGCATGGTAGCCTTGTCATTATAGAAGGTAGTTTGTTGTCGATATTTTTGTTACTCCAATGGATGGTAGCCTTGTCATTATGGAATGTAGTTTGTTGTCTAGATTTTTGTTACTCTAATGGATGGTAGCGTTGTCATTATGGAAGGCAGTCTGTTGTCGAGATTTTTGTCACTCCAATGGATGGTAACCTTGTCATTATGGAAGGTTATTTGTTGTCGAGATATTTGTTACTCCAATGGATGGTAGCCTTGTTATTATGGAAGGTAGTCTCTTGTCAAGATTTTTGTTACTCTAATGGATGGTAGCATTGTCTTTATAGAAGGTAGTCTATTGTCAACATTTTTGTTACTCCAATGGATGGCAGCCTTGTCATTATTGAAGGTAGTCTGTTGTCGATATTTTTGTTACTCCAATGGATGTTCGCCTTGTCAATATGGAACATAGTTTGTTATCGTTATTTTTATTATTCCAATGGATGGTAGCCTTATCATTACGGAATGTAGTTTGTTGTCGAGATTTTTGTTAGTCCAATGGATAGTAGCCTTGTCATTATGGAAGGTAGTCTGTTGACGAGATTTTGTTACTCCAATGGATGGTAGACTTGTCATTTTGTAAGGTAGTCTATTATAGAGATTTTTGTCACTGCAATGGATGCTAGCCTTGTCATTATGGAAGGTAGTCTGTTGGCGATATTTTTATTACTCCAATGGATGGTAGCCTTTTCATTATGGAAGGTAGTCTGTTGTCGATATTTTTGTTACTCCAATGGATGGTAGCCTTGTCATTATGGAAGGTAATTTATTGTCAATCTTTTTGCTACTCCAATGGATGGTAGCCTTGTCATTATGGAACGTAGTTTGTTGTCGATATTTTTGTTATTCCAATGGATGGTAGCCTTATCATTATGGAAGGTAGTTTGTTGGCGAGATTTTTGTTACTCCAATGAATGGTAGCATTGTTATTATGGAAGGTAGTCTCTTGTTGATATTTTCATTACTGCAATGCATGGTAGCCTTGTCATTATAGAAGGTAGTTTGTTGTCGATATTTTTGTTACTCCAATGGATGGTAGCCTTGTCATTATGGAAGGTAGTTTGTTGTCTAGATTTTTGTTACTCTAATGGATGGTAGCGTTGTCATTATGGAAGGCAGTCTGTTGTCGAGATTTTTGTCACTCCAATGGATGGTAACCTTGTCATTATGGAAGGTTATTTGTTGTCGAGATATTTGTTACTCCAATGGATGGTAGCCTTGTCATTATGGAAGGTAGTCTATTGTCACTCTTTTTGTTACTCCAATGGATGGTAGCCTTGTCATTATGGAACGTAGTTTGTTGTCGATATTTTTGTTATTCCAATGGATGGTAGCATTATCATTATGGAAGGTAGTTTGTTGGCGAGATTTTTCTTACTCCAATGAATGGTTGCATTGTTATTTTCGAAGGTAGTCTCTTGTTGATATTTTCATTACTGCAATGCATGGTAGCCTTGTCATTATAGAAGGTAGTCTGTTGTCCATATTTTTGTTACTCCAATGGATGGTAGCCTTGTCATTATGGAAGGTAGTTTGTTGTCTAGATTTTTGTTTCTCTAATGGATGGTAGCGTTGTCATTATGGAAGGAAGTCTGTTGTCGAGATTTTTGTCACTCCAATGGATGGTAACCTTGTCATTATGGAAGGTTATTTGTTGTCGAGATATTTGTTACTCCAATGGATGGTAGCCTTGTTATTATGGAAGGTAGTCTCTTGTCAAGATTTTTGTTACTCCAATGGATGGTAGCATTGTCTTTATAGAAGGTAGTTTATTGTCAACATTTTTGTTACTCCAATGGATGGCAGCCTTGTCATTATTGAAGGTAGTCTGTTGTCGATATTTTTGTTACTCCAATGGATGTTCGCCTTGTCATTATGGAACGTAGTTTGTTATCGATATTTTTATTATTCCAATGGATGGTAGCCTTATCATTACAGAATGTAGTTTGTTGTCGAGATTTTTGTTAGTCCAATGGATAGTAGCCTTGTCATTATGGAAGGTAGTTTGTTGACGAGATTTTGTTACTCCAATGGATGGTAGCCTTGTCATTTTGTAAGGTAGTCTATTATCAAGATTTTTGTCACTCCAATGGATGCTAGCCTTGTCATTATGGAAGGTAGTCTGTTGGAGATATTTTTGTTAGTCCAATGGATGGTAGCCTTTTCATTATGGAAGGTAGTCTGTTGTCGATATTTTTGTTACTCCAATGGATGGTAGCCTTGTCATTATGGAAGGTAGTTTGTTGTCTAGATTTTTGTTACTCTAATGGATGGTAGCGTTGTCATTATGGAAGGCCGTCTGTTGTCGAGATTTTTGTCACTCGAATGGATGGTAACCTTGTCATTATGGAAGGTTATTTGTTGTCGAGATATTTGTTACTCCAATGGATGGTAGCCTTGTTATTATGGAAGGTAGTCTCTTGTCAAGATTTTTGTTACTCCAATGGATGGTAGCATTGTCTTTATAGAAGGTAGTCTATTGTCAACATTTTTGTTACTCCAACGGATGGCAGCCTTATCATTATTGAAGTTAGTCTGTTGTCGATATTTTTGTTACTCCAATGGATGTTCGCCTTGTCATTATGGAACGTAGTTTGTCATCGATATTTTTATTATTCCAATGGATGGTAGCCTTATCATTACGTAATTTAGTTTGTTGTCGAGATTTTTGTTAGTCCAATGGATAGTAGCCTTGTCATTATGGAAGGTAGTTTGTTGACGAGATTTTGTTACTCCAATGGATGGTAGCCTTGTAATTTTGTAAGGTAGTCTATTATCGAGATTTTTGTCACTCCAATGGATGCTAGCCTTGTCATTATGGAAGGTAGTATGTTGGCGATATTTTTGTTACTCCAATGGATGGTAGCCTTTTTATTATGGAAGGTAGTCTGTTGTCGATATTTTTGTTACTCCAATGGATGGTAGCCTTGTCATTATGGAAGGTAGTTTGTTGTCTAGATTTTTGTTACTCTAATGGATGGTAGCGTTGTCATTATGGAAGGCAGTCTGTTGTCGAGATTTTTGTCACTCCAATGGATGGTAACCTTGTCATTATGGAAGGTTATTTGTTGTCGAGATATTTGTTACTCCAATGGATGGTAGCCTTGTAATTATTGAAGGTAGTCTGTTGTCGATATTTTTGTTACTCCAATGGATGTTCTCCTTGCCATTATGGAATGTAGTTTGTTATCGATATTTTTGTTATTCCAATGGATGGTAGCCTTATCATTATAGAAGGTAGTCTGTTGTCTAGATTTTTGTTACTCTAATGGATGGTAGCCTTATCATTATTGAAGTTAGTTTGTTGTCGAGATTTTTGTCACTCCAATGGATGGTAGCCTAGTCATTATGGAAGGTACTCTGTTGTCCAGATTTTTGTTACTCCAATGGATGGTAGCCTTTTCATTATGGAAGGTAGTCTGTTGTCGATATTTTTGTTACTCCAATGGATGGTAGCCTTCTCATTATGGAAGGTAGTCTATTGTCAGTCTTTTTGTTACTCCAATGGATGGTAGCCTTGTCATTATGGAACGTAGTTTGTTGTCGATATTTTTGTTATTCCAATGGATGGTAGCCTTATCATTATGGAAGGTAGTTTGTTGGCGAGATTTTTGTTACTCCAATGAATGGTAGCATTGTTATTATGGAAGGTAGTCTCTTGTTGATATTTTCATTACTACAATGCATGGTAGCCTTGTCATTATAGAAGGTAGTCTGTTGTCGATATTTTTGTTACTCCAATGGATGGTAGCCTTGTCATTATGGACGGTAGTTTGTTGTCTAGATTTTTGTTACTCTAATGGATGGTAGCGTTGTCATTATGGAAGGCAGTCTGTTGTCGAGATTTTTGTCACTCCAATGGATGGTAACCTTGTCATTATGGAAGGTTATTTGTTGTCGAGATATTTGTTACTCCAATGGATGGTAGCCTTGTTATTATGGAAGGTAGTCTCTTGTCAAGATTTTTGTTACTCCAATGGATGGTAGCATTGTCTTTATAGAAGGTAGTCTATTGTCAACATTTTTGTTACTCCAATGGATGGCAGCCTTGTCATTATTGAAGGTAGTCTGTTGTCGATATTTTTGTTACTCCAATGGATGTTGGCCTTGTCATTATGGAACATAGTTTGTTATCGTTATTTTTATTATTCCAATGGATGGTAGCCTTATCATTACGGAATGTAGTTTGTTGTCGAGATTTTTGTTAGTCCAATGGATAGTAGCCTTGTCATTATGGAAGGTAGTCTGTTGACGAGATTTTGTTACTCCAATGGATGGTAGCCTTGTCATTTTGTAAGGTAGTCTATTATCGAGATTTTTGTCACTACAATGGATGCTAGCCTTGTCATTATGGAAGGTAGTCTGTTGGCGATATTTTTGTTACTCCAATGGATTGTAGCCTTTTCATTATGGAAGGTAGTCTGTTGTCGATATTTTTGTTACTCCAATGGATGGTAGCCTTGTCATTATGGAAGGTAATCTATTGTCAATCTTTTTGCTACTCCAATGGATGGTAGCCTTGTCATTATGGAACGTAGTTTGTTGTCGATATTTTTGTTATTCCAATGGATGGTAGCCTTATCATTATGGAAGGTAGTTTGTTGGCGAGATTTCTGTTACTCCAATGAATGGTAGCATTGTTATTATGGAAGGTAGTCTCTTGTTGATATTTTCATTACTGCAATGCATGGTAGCCTTGTCATTATAGAAGGTAGTCTGTTGTCGATATTTTTGTTACTCCAATGGATGGTAGCCTTGTCATTATGGAAGGTAGTTTGTTGTCTAGATTTTTGTTACTCTAATGGATGGTAGCGTTGTCATTATGGAAGGCAGTCTGTTGTCGAGATTTTTGTCACTCCAATGGATGGTAACCTTGTCATTATGGAAGGTTATTTGTTGTCGAGATATTTGTTACTCCAATGGATGGTAGCCTTGTCATTATGGAAGGTAGTCTATTGTCACTCTTTTTGTTACTCCAATGGATGGTAGCATTGTCTTTATAGAAGGTAGTCTATTGTCAACATTTTTGTTACTCCAATGGATGGCAGCCTTGTCATTATTGAAGGTAGTCTGTTGTCGATATTTTTGTTACTCCAATGGATGTTGGCCTTGTCATTATGGAACATAGTTTGTTATCGTTATTTTTATTATTCCAATGGATGGTAGCCTTATCATTACGGAATGTAGTTTGTTGTCGAGATTTTTGTTAGTCCAATGGATAGTAGCCTTGTCATTATGGAAGGTAGTCTGTTGACGAGATTTTGTTACTCCAATGGATGGTAGCCTTGTCATTTTGTAAGGTAGTCTATTATCGAGATTTTTGTCACTGCAATGGATGCTAGCCTTGTCATTATGGAAGGTAGTCTGTTGGCGATATTTTTATTACTCCAATGGATGGTAGCCTTTTCATTATGGAAGGTAGTCTGTTGTCGATATTTTTGTTACTCCAATGGATGGTAGCCTTGTCATTATGGAAGGTAATTTATTGTCAATCTTTTTGCTACTCCAATGGATGGTAGCCTTGTCATTATGGAACGTAGTTTGTTGTCGATATTTTTGTTATTCCAATGGATGGTAGCCTTATCATTATGGAAGGTAGTTTGTTGGCGAGATTTTTGTTACTCCAATGAATGGTAGCATTGTTATTATGGAAGGTAGTCTCTTGTTGATATTTTCATTACTGCAATGCATGGTAGCCTTGTCATTATAGAAGGTAGTTTGTTGTCGATATTTTTGTTACTCCAATGGATGGTAGCCTTGTCATTATGGAAGGTAGTTTGTTGTCTAGATTTTTGTTACTCTAATGGATGGTAGCGTTGTCATTATGGAAGGCAGTCTGTTGTCGAGATTTTTGTCACTCCAATGGATGGTAACCTTGTCATTATGGAAGGTTATTTGTTGTCGAGATATTTGTTACTCCAATGGATGGTAGCCTTGTCATTATGGAAGGTAGTCTATTGTCACTCTTTTTGTTACTCCAATGGATGGTAGCCTTGTCATTATGGAACGTAGTTTGTTGTCGATATTTTTGTTATTCCAATGGATGGTAGCATTATCATTATGGAAGGTAGTTTGTTGGCGAGATTTTTCTTACTCCAATGAATGGTTGCATTGTTATTTTCGAAGGTAGTCTCTTGTTGATATTTTCATTACTGCAATGCATGGTAGCCTTGTCATTATAGAAGGTAGTCTGTTGTCCATATTTTTGTTACTCCAATGGATGGTAGCCTTGTCATTATGGAAGGTAGTTTGTTGTCTAGATTTTTGTTTCTCTAATGGATGGTAGCGTTGTCATTATGGAAGGAAGTCTGTTGTCGAGATTTTTGTCACTCCAATGGATGGTAACCTTGTCATTATGGAAGGTTATTTGTTGTCGAGATATTTGTTACTCCAATGGATGGTAGCCTTGTTATTATGGAAGGTAGTCTCTTGTCAAGATTTTTGTTACTCCAATGGATGGTAGCATTGTCTTTATAGAAGGTAGTTTATTGTCAACATTTTTGTTACTCCAATGGATGGCAGCCTTGTCATTATTGAAGGTAGTCTGTTGTCGATATTTTTGTTACTCCAATGGATGTTCGCCTTGTCATTATGGAACGTAGTTTGTTATCGATATTTTTATTATTCCAATGGATGGTAGCCTTATCATTACAGAATGTAGTTTGTTGTCGAGATTTTTGTTAGTCCAATGGATAGTAGCCTTGTCATTATGGAAGGTAGTTTGTTGACGAGATTTTGTTACTCCAATGGATGGTAGCCTTGTCATTTTGTAAGGTAGTCTATTATCAAGATTTTTGTCACTCCAATGGATGCTAGCCTTGTCATTATGGAAGGTAGTCTGTTGGAGATATTTTTGTTAGTCCAATGGATGGTAGCCTTTTCATTATGGAAGGTAGTCTGTTGTCGATATTTTTGTTACTCCAATGGATGGTAGCCTTGTCATTATGGAAGGTAGTTTGTTGTCTAGATTTTTGTTACTCTAATGGATGGTAGCGTTGTCATTATGGAAGGCCGTCTGTTGTCGAGATTTTTGTCACTCGAATGGATGGTAACCTTGTCATTATGGAAGGTTATTTGTTGTCGAGATATTTGTTACTCCAATGGATGGTAGCCTTGTTATTATGGAAGGTAGTCTCTTGTCAAGATTTTTGTTACTCCAATGGATGGTAGCATTGTCTTTATAGAAGGTAGTCTATTGTCAACATTTTTGTTACTCCAACGGATGGCAGCCTTATCATTATTGAAGTTAGTCTGTTGTCGATATTTTTGTTACTCCAATGGATGTTCGCCTTGTCATTATGGAACGTAGTTTGTCATCGATATTTTTATTATTCCAATGGATGGTAGCCTTATCATTACGTAATTTAGTTTGTTGTCGAGATTTTTGTTAGTCCAATGGATAGTAGCCTTGTCATTATGGAAGGTAGTTTGTTGACGAGATTTTGTTACTCCAATGGATGGTAGCCTTGTAATTTTGTAAGGTAGTCTATTATCGAGATTTTTGTCACTCCAATGGATGCTAGCCTTGTCATTATGGAAGGTAGTATGTTGGCGATATTTTTGTTACTCCAATGGATGGTAGCCTTTTTATTATGGAAGGTAGTCTGTTGTCGATATTTTTGTTACTCCAATGGATGGTAGCCTTGTCATTATGGAAGGTAGTTTGTTGTCTAGATTTTTGTTACTCTAATGGATGGTAGCGTTGTCATTATGGAAGGCAGTCTGTTGTCGAGATTTTTGTCACTCCAATGGATGGTAACCTTGTCATTATGGAAGGTTATTTGTTGTCGAGATATTTGTTACTCCAATGGATGGTAGCCTTGTAATTATTGAAGGTAGTCTGTTGTCGATATTTTTGTTACTCCAATGGATGTTCTCCTTGCCATTATGGAATGTAGTTTGTTATCGATATTTTTGTTATTCCAATGGATGGTAGCCTTATCATTATAGAAGGTAGTCTGTTGTCTAGATTTTTGTTACTCTAATGGATGGTAGCCTTATCATTATTGAAGTTAGTTTGTTGTCGAGATTTTTGTCACTCCAATGGATGGTAGCCTAGTCATTATGGAAGGTACTCTGTTGTCCAGATTTTTGTTACTCCAATGGATGGTAGCCTTTTCATTATGGAAGGTAGTCTGTTGTCGATATTTTTGTTACTCCAATGGATGGTAGCCTTCTCATTATGGAAGGTAGTCTATTGTCAGTCTTTTTGTTACTCCAATGGATGGTAGCCTTGTCATTATGGAACGTAGTTTGTTGTCGATATTTTTGTTATTCCAATGGATGGTAGCCTTATCATTATGGAAGGTAGTTTGTTGGCGAGATTTTTGTTACTCCAATGAATGGTAGCATTGTTATTATGGAAGGTAGTCTCTTGTTGATATTTTCATTACTACAATGCATGGTAGCCTTGTCATTATAGAAGGTAGTCTGTTGTCGATATTTTTGTTACTCCAATGGATGGTAGCCTTGTCATTATGGACGGTAGTTTGTTGTCTAGATTTTTGTTACTCTAATGGATGGTAGCGTTGTCATTATGGAAGGCAGTCTGTTGTCGAGATTTTTGTCACTCCAATGGATGGTAACCTTGTCATTATGGAAGGTTATTTGTTGTCGAGATATTTGTTACTCCAATGGATGGTAGCCTTGTTATTATGGAAGGTAGTCTCTTGTCAAGATTTTTGTTACTCCAATGGATGGTAGCATTGTCTTTATAGAAGGTAGTCTATTGTCAACATTTTTGTTACTCCAATGGATGGCAGCCTTGTCATTATTGAAGGTAGTCTGTTGTCGATATTTTTGTTACTCCAATGGATGTTGGCCTTGTCATTATGGAACATAGTTTGTTATCGTTATTTTTATTATTCCAATGGATGGTAGCCTTATCATTACGGAATGTAGTTTGTTGTCGAGATTTTTGTTAGTCCAATGGATAGTAGCCTTGTCATTATGGAAGGTAGTCTGTTGACGAGATTTTGTTACTCCAATGGATGGTAGCCTTGTCATTTTGTAAGGTAGTCTATTATCGAGATTTTTGTCACTACAATGGATGCTAGCCTTGTCATTATGGAAGGTAGTCTGTTGGCGATATTTTTGTTACTCCAATGGATTGTAGCCTTTTCATTATGGAAGGTAGTCTGTTGTCGATATTTTTGTTACTCCAATGGATGGTAGCCTTGTCATTATGGAAGGTAATCTATTGTCAATCTTTTTGCTACTCCAATGGATGGTAGCCTTGTCATTATGGAACGTAGTTTGTTGTCGATATTTTTGTTATTCCAATGGATGGTAGCCTTATCATTATGGAAGGTAGTTTGTTGGCGAGATTTCTGTTACTCCAATGAATGGTAGCATTGTTATTATGGAAGGTAGTCTCTTGTTGATATTTTCATTACTGCAATGCATGGTAGCCTTGTCATTATAGAAGGTAGTCTGTTGTCGATATTTTTGTTACTCCAATGGATGGTAGCCTTGTCATTATGGAAGGTAGTTTGTTGTCTAGATTTTTGTTACTCTAATGGATGGTAGCGTTGTCATTATGGAAGGCAGTCTGTTGTCGAGATTTTTGTCACTCCAATGGATGGTAACCTTGTCATTATGGAAGGTTATTTGTTGTCGAGATATTTGTTACTCCAATGGATGGTAGCCTTGTCATTATGGAAGGTAGTCTATTGTCACTCTTTTTGTTACTCCAATGGATGGTAGCATTGTCTTTATAGAAGGTAGTCTATTGTCAACATTTTTGTTACTCCAATGGATGGCAGCCTTGTCATTATTGAAGGTAGTCTGTTGTCGATATTTTTGTTACTCCAATGGATGTTGGCCTTGTCATTATGGAACATAGTTTGTTATCGTTATTTTTATTATTCCAATGGATGGTAGCCTTATCATTACGGAATGTAGTTTGTTGTCGAGATTTTTGTTAGTCCAATGGATAGTAGCCTTGTCATTATGGAAGGTAGTCTGTTGACGAGATTTTGTTACTCCAATGGATGGTAGCCTTGTCATTTTGTAAGGTAGTCTATTATCGAGATTTTTGTCACTGCAATGGATGCTAGCCTTGTCATTATGGAAGGTAGTCTGTTGGCGATATTTTTGTTACTCCAATGGATGGTAGCCTTTTCATTATGGAAGGTAGTCTGTTGTCGATATTTTTGTTACTCCAATGGATGGTAGCCTTGTCATTATGGAAGGTAATCTATTGTCAATCTTTTTGCTACTCCAATGGATGGTAGCCTTGTCATTATGGAACGTAGTTTGTTGTCGATATTTTTGTTATTCCAATGGATGGTAGCCTTATCATTATGGAAGGTAGTTTGTTGGCGAGATTTCTGTTACTCCAATGAATGGTAGCATTGTTATTATGGAAGGTAGTCTCTTGTTGATATTTTCATTACTGCAATGCATGGTAGCCTTGTCATTATAGAAGGTAGTCTGTTGTCGATATTTTTGTTACTCCAATGGATGGTAGCCTTGTCATTATGGAAGGTAGTTTGTTGTCTAGATTTTTGTTACTCTAATGGATGGTAGCGTTGTCATTATGGAAGGCAGTCTGTTGTCGAGATTTTTGTCACTCCAATGGATGGTAACCTTGTCATTATGGAAGGTTATTTGTTGTCGAGATATTTGTTACTCCAATGGATGGTAGCCTTGTCATTATGGAAGGTAGTCTATTGTCACTCTTTTTGTTACTCCAATGGATGGTAGCCTTGTCATTATGGAACATAGTTTGTTGTCGTTATTTTTGTTATTCCAATGGATGGTAGCATTATCATTATGGAAGGTAGTTTGTTGGCGAGATTTTTGTTACTCCAATAAATGGTAGCATTTTTATTTTTTAAGGTAGTCTCTTGTTGATATTTTCAGTACTGCAATGCATGGTAGCCGTGTCATTATAGAAGGTAGTCTGTTGTCGATATTTTTGTTACTCCAATGGATGGTAGCCTTGTCATTATGGAAGGTAGTTTGTTGTCTAGATTTTTGTTACTCTAATGGATGGTAGCATTGTCATTATGGAAGGCAGTCTGTTGTCGAGATTTTTGTCACTCCAATGGATGGTAACCTTGTCATTATGGAAGGTTATTTGTTGTCGAGATATTTGTTACTCTAATGGATGGTAGCCTTGTTATTATGGAAGATAGTCTCTTGTCAAGATTTTTGTTACTCCAATGGATGGTAGCATTGTCTTTATAGAAGGTAGTCTATTGTCAACATTTTTGTTACTCCAATGGATGGCAGCCTTGTCATTATTGAAGGTAGTCTGTTGTCGATATTTTTGTTACTCCAATGGATGTTCGCCTTGTCATTATGGAACGTAGTTTGTTATCGATATTTTTATTATTCCAATGGATGGTAGCCTTATCATTACGGAATGTAGTTTGTTGTCGAGATTTTTGTTAGTCCAATGGATAGTAGCCTTGTCATTATGGAAGGTAGTCTGTTGACGAGATTTTGTTACTCCAATGGATGGTAGCCTTTTCATTTTGTAAGGTAGTTTATTATCGAGATTTTTGTCACTGCAATGGATGCTAGCCTTGTCATTATGGAAGGTAGTCTGTTGGCGATATTTTTGTTACTCCAATGGATGGTAGCCTTTTCATTATGGAAGGTAGTCTGTGGTCGATATTTTTGTTACTCCAATGGATGGTAGCCTTGTCATTATGGAAGGTAGTCTATTGTCAATCTTTTTGCTACTCCAATGGATGGTAGCCTTGACATTATGGAACTTAGTTTGTTGTCGATATTTTTGTTATTCCAATGGATGGTAGCCTTATCATTATGGAAGGTAGTTTGTTGGCGAGATTTCTGTTACTCCAATGAATGGTAGCATTGTTATTATGGAAGGTAGTCTCTTGTTGATATTTTCATTACTGCAATGCATGGTAGCCTTGTCATTATAGAAGGTAGTCTGTTGTCGATATTTTTGTTACTCCAATGGATGGTAGCGTTGTCATTATGGAAGGTAGTTTGTTGTCTAGATTTTTGTTACTCTAATGGATGGTAGCGTTGTCATTATGGAAGGCAGTCTGTTGTCGAGATTTTTGTCACTCCAATGGATGGTAACCTTGTCATTATGGAAGGTTATTTGTTGTCGAGATATTTGTTACTCCAATGGATGGTAGCCTTGTCATTATGGAAGGTAGTCTATTGTCACTCTTTTTGTTACTCCAATGGATGGTAGCCTTGTCATTATGGAACATAGTTTGTTGTCGTTATTTTTGTTATTCCAATGGATGGTAGCATTATCATTATGGAAGGTAGTTTGTTGGCGAGATTTTTGTTACTCAAATAAATGGTAGCATTTTTATTTTTTAAGGTAGTCTCTTGTTGATATTTTCAGTACTGCAATGCATGGTAGCCGTGTCATTATAGAAGGTAGTCTGTTGTCAATATTTTTGTTACTCCAATGGATGGTAGCCTTGTCATTATGGAAGGTAGTTTGTTGTCTAGATTTTTGTTACTCTAATGGATGGTAGCATTGTCATTATGGAAGGCAGTCTGTTGTCGAGATTTTTGTCACTCCAATGGATGGTAACCTTGTCATTATGGAAGGTTATTTGTTGTCGAGATATTTGTTACTCCAATGGATGGTAGCCTTGTTATTATGGAAGATAGTCTCTTGTCAAGATTTTTGTTACTCCAATGGATGGTAGCATTGTCTTTATAGAAGGTAGTCTATTGTCAACATTTTTGTTACTCCAATGGATGGCAGCCTTGTCATTATTGAAGGTAGTCTGTTGTCGATATTTTTGTTACTCCAATGGATGTTCGCCTTGTCATTATGGAACGTAGTTTGTTATCGATATTTTTATTATTCCAATGGATGGTAGCCTTATCATTACGGAATGTAGTTTGTTGTCGAGATTTTTGTTAGTCCAATGGATAGTAGCCTTGTCATTATGGAAGGTAGTCTGTTGACGAGATTTTGTTACTCCAATGGATGGTAGCCTTTTCATTTTGTAAGGTAGTTTATTATCGAGATTTTTGTCACTGCAATGGATGCTAGCCTTGTCATTATGGAAGGTAGTCTGTTGGCGATATTTTTGTTACTCCAATGGATGGTAGCCTTTTCATTATGGAAGGTAGTCTGTGGTCGATATTTTTGTTACTCCAATGGATGGTAGCCTTGTCATTATGGAAGGTAGTTTATTGTCAATCTTTTTGCTACTCCAATGGATGGTAGCCTTGACATTATGGAACTTAGTTTGTTGTCGATATTTTTGTTATTCCAATGGATGGTAGCCTTATCATTATGGAAGGTAGTTTGTTGGCGAGATTTCTGTTACTCCAATGAATGGTAGCATTATTATTATGGAAGGTAGTCTCTTGTTGATATTTTCATTACTGCAATGCATGGTAGCCTTGTCATTATAGAAGGTAGTCTGTTGTCGATATTTTTGTTACTCCAATGGATGGTAGCGTTGTCATTATGGAAGGTAGTTTGTTGTCTAGATTTTTGTTACTCTAATGGATGGTAGCGTTGTCATTATGGAAGGCAGTCTGTTGTCGAGATTTTTGTCACTCCAATGGATGGTAACCTTGTCATTATGGAAGGTTATTTGTTGTCGAGATATTTGTTACTCCAATGGATGGTAGCCTTGTCATTATGGAAGGTAGTCTATTGTCACTCTTTTTGTTACTCCAATGGATGGTAGCCTTGTCATTATGGAACATAGTTTGTTGTCGTTATTTTTGTTATTCCAATGGATGGTAGCATTATCATTATGGAAGGTAGTTTGTTGGCGAGATTTTTGTTACTCCAATAAATGGTAGCATTTTTATTTTTTAAGGTAGTCTCTTGTTGATATTTTCAGTACTGCAATGCATGGTAGCCGTGTCATTATAGAAGGTAGTCTGTTGTCGATATTTTTGTTACTCCAATGGATGGTAGCCTTGTCATTATGGAAGGTAGTTTGTTGTCTAGATTTTTGTTACTCTAATGGATGGTAGCATTGTCATTATGGAAGGCAGTCTGTTGTCGAGATTTTTGTCACTCCAATGGATGGTAACCTTGTCATTATGGAAGGTTATTTGTTGTCGAGATATTTGTTACTCCAATGGATGGTAGCCTTGTTATTATGGAAGATAGTCTCTTGTCAAGATTTTTGTTACTCCAATGGATGGTAGCATTGTCTTTATAGAAGGTAGTCTATTGTCAACATTTTTGTTACTCCAATGGATGGCAGCCTTGTCATTATTGAAGGTAGTCTGTTGTCGATATTTTTGTTACTCCAATGGATGTTCGCCTTGTCATTATGGAACGTAGTTTGTTATCGATATTTTTATTATTCCAATGGATGGTAGCCTTATCATTACGGAATGTAGTTTGTTGTCGAGATTTTTGTTAGTCCAATGGATAGTAGCCTTGTCATTATGGAAGGTAGTCTGTTGACGAGATTTTGTTACTCCAATGGATGGTAGCCTTTTCATTTTGTAAGGTAGTTTATTATCGAGATTTTTGTCACTGCAATGGATGCTAGCCTTGTCATTATGGAAGGTAGTCTGTTGGCGATATTTTTGTTACTCCAATGGATGGTAGCCTTTTCATTATGGAAGGTAGTCTGTGGTCGATATTTTTGTTACTCCAATGGATGGTAGCCTTGTCATTATGGAAGGTAGTCTATTGTCAATCTTTTTGCTACTCCAATGGATGGTAGCCTTGACATTATGGAACTTAGTTTGTTGTCGATATTTTTGTTATTCCAAAGGATTGTAGCCTTATCATTATGGAAGGTAGTTTGTTGGCGAGATTTTTGTTACTCCAATGAATGGTAGCATTGTTATTATGGAAGGTAGTCTCTTGTTGATATTTTCATTACTGCAATGCATGGTAGCCTTGTCATTATAGAAGGTAGTCTGTTGTCGATATTTTTGTTACTCCAATGGATGGTAGCCTTGTCATTATGGAAGGTAGTTTGTTGTCTAGATTTTTGTTACTCTAATGGAATGTAGCGTTGTCATTATGGAAGGCAGTCTGTTGTCAAGATTTTTGTCACTCCAATGGATGGTAACCTTGTCATTATGGAAGGTTATTTGTTGTCGAGATATTTGTTACTCCAATGGATGGTAGCCTTGTTATTATGGAAGGTAGTCTCTTGTCAAGATTTTTGTTACTCCAATGGATGGTAGCATTGTCTTTATAGAAGGTAGTCTATTGTCAACATTTTTCTTACTCCAATGGATGGCAGCCTTGTCATTATTGAAGGTAGTCTGTTGTCGATATTTTTGTTACTCCAATGGATGTTCGCCTTGTCATTATGGAACGTAGTTTGTTATCGATATTTTTATTATTCCAATGGATGGTAGCCTTATCATTACAGAATGTAGTTTGTTGTCGAGATTTTTGTTAGTCCAATGGATATTAGCCTTGTCATTATAGAAGGTAGTTTGTTGACGAGATTTTGTTACTCCAATGGATGGTAGCCTTGTCATTTTGTAAGGTAGTCTATTATCGAGATTTTTGACACTCCAATGGATGCTAGCCTTGTCATTATGGAAGGTAGTCTGTTGGAGATATTTTTGTTACTCCAATGGATGGTAGCCTTTTCATTATGGAAGGTAGTCTGTTGTCGATATTTTTGTTACTCCAATGGATGGTAGCCTTGTCATTATGGAAGGTAGTTTGTTGTCTAGATTTTTGTTACTCTAATGGATGGTAGCGTTGTCATTATGGAAGGCAGTCTGTTGTCGAGATTTTTGTCACTCGAATGGATGGTAACCTTGTCATTATGGAAGGTTATTTGTTGTCGATATATTTGTTACTCCAATGGATGGTAGCCTTGTTATTATGGAAGGTAGTCTCTTGTTAAGATTTTTGTTACTCCAATGGATGGTAGCATTGTCTTTATAGAAGGTAGTCTATTGTCAACATTTTGTTACTCCAATGGATGGCAGCCTTGTCATTATTGAAGGTAGTCTGTTGTCGATATTTTTGTTACTCCAATGGATGTTCGCCTTGTCATTATGGAACGTAGTTTGTTATCGATATTTTTATTATTCCAATGGATGGTAGCCTTATCATTACAGAATGTAGTTTGTTGTCGAGATTTTTGTTAGTCCAATGGATAGTAGCCTTGTCATTATGGAAGGTAGTTTGTTGACGAGATTTTGTTACTCCAATGGATGGTAGCCTTGTCATTTTGTAAGGTAGTCTATTATCGAGATTTTTTTCACTCCAATGGATGCTAGCCTTGTCATTATGGAGGGTAGTCTCTTGGCGATATTTTTGATACTCCAATGGATGGTAGCCTTTTTATTATGGAAGGTAGTCTGTTGTCGATATTTTTGTTACTCCAATGGATGGTAGCCTTGTCATTATGGAAGGTAGTTTGTTGTCTAGATTGTTGTTACTCTAATGGATGGTAGCGTTGTCATTATGGAAGGAAGTCTGTTGTCGAGATTTTTGTCACTCCAATGGATGGTAACCTAGTCATTATGGAAGGTTATTTGTTGTCGAGATATTTGTTACTCCAATGGATGGTAGCCTTGTTATTATGGAAGGTAGTCTCTTGTCAAGATTTTTGTTACTCCAATGGATGGTAGCATTGTCTTTATAGAAGGTAGTCTATTGTCAACATTTTTGTTACTCCAATGGATGGCAGCCTTGTCATTATTGAAGGTAGTCTGTTGTCGATATTTTTGTTACTCCAATGGATGTTCGCCTTGTCATTATGGAATGTAGTTTGTTATCGATATTTTTATTATTCCAATGGATGGTAGCCTTATCATTACGGAATGAAGTTTGTTGTCGAGATTTTTGTTAGTCCAATGGATAGTAGCCTTGTCATTATGGAAGGTAGTCTGTTGACGACATTTTGTTACTCCAATGGATGGTAGCCTTTTCATTTTGTAAGGTAGTTTATTATCGAGATTTTTGTCACTGCAATGGTTGCTAGCCTTGTCATTATGGAAGGTAGTCTGTTGGCGATATTTTTGTTACTCCAATGGATGGTAGCCTTTTCATTATGGAAGGTAGTCTGTTGTCGATATTTTTTTTACTCCAATGGATGGTAGCCTTGTCATTATGGAAGGTAGTCTATTGTCGATCTTCTTGCTACTCCAATGGATGGTAGCCTTGTCATTATGGAACTTAGTTTGTTGTCGATATTTTTGTTATTCCAAAGGATTGTAGCCTTATCATTATGGAAGGTAGTTTGTTGGCGAAATTTTTGTTACTCCAATGAATGGTAGCATTATTATTATGGAAGGTAGTCTCTTGTTGATATTTTCATTACTGCAATGCATGGTAGCCTTGTCATTATAGAAGGTAGTCTGTTGTCGATATTTTTGTTACTCCAATGGATGGTAGCCTTGTCATTATGGAAGGTAGTTTGTTGTCTAGATTTTTGTAACTCTAATGGATGGTAGCGTTGTCATTATGGAAGGCAGTCTGTTGTCGAGATTTTTGTCACTCCAATGGATGGTAACCTAGTCATTATGGAAGGTTATTTGTTGTCGAGATATTTGTTACTCCAATGGATGGTAGCCTTGTTATTATGGAAGGTAGTCTCTTGTCAAGATTTTTGTTACTCCAATGGATGGTAGCATTGTCTTTATAGAAGGTAGTCTATTGTCAACATTTTTGTTACTCCAATGGATGGCAGCCTTGTCATTATTGAAGGTAGTTTGTTGTCGATATTTTTGTTACTCCAATGGATGTTCGCCTTGTCATTATGGAATGTAGTTTGTTATCGATATTTTTATTATTCCAATGGATGGTAGCCTTATCATTACGGAATGAAGTTTGTTGTCGAGATTTTTGTTAGTCCAATGGATAGTAGCCTTGTCATTATGGAAGGTAGTCTGTTGACGACATTTTGTTACTCCAATGGATGGTAGCCTTTTCATTTTGTAAGGTAGTTTATTATCGAGATTTTTGTCACTGCAATGGTTGCTAGCCTTGTCATTATGGAAGGTAGTCTGTTGGCGATATTTTGGTTACTCCAATGGATGGTAGCCTTTTCATTATGGAAGGTAGTCTGTTGTCGATATTTTTGTTACTCCAATGGATGGTAGCCTTGTCATTATGGAAGGTAGTCTATTGTCGATCTTTTTGCTACTCCAATGGATGGTACCCTTGTCATTATGGAACTTAGTTTGTTGTCGATATTTTCGTTATTCCAAAAGATTGTAGCCTTATCATTATGGAAGGTAGTTTGTTGGTGAAATTTTTGTTACTCCAATGAATGGTAGCATTGTTATTATGGAAGGTAGTCTCTTGTTGATATTTTCATTACTGCAATGCATGGTAGCCTTGTCATTATAGAAGGTAGTCTGTTGTCGATATTTTTGTTACTCCAATGGATGGTAGCCTTGTCATTATGGAAGGTAGTTTGTTGTCTAGATTTTTGTTACTCTAATGGATGGTAGCCTTGTCATTATGGAAGGCAGTCTGTTGTCAAGATTTTTGTCACTCCAATGGATGGTAACCTTGTCATTATGGAAGGTTATTTGTTGTCGATATATTTGTTACTCCAATGGATGGTAGCCTTGTTATTATGGAAGGTAGTCTCTTGTCAAGATTTTTGTTACTCCAATGGATGGTAGCATTGTCTTTATAGAAGGTAGTCTATTGTCAACATTTTTGTTACTCCAATGGATGGCAGCCTTGTCATTATTGAAGGTAGTCTGTTGTCGATATTTTTGTTACTCCAATGGATGTTCGCCTTGTCATTATGGAACGTAGTTTGTTATCGATATTTTTATTATTCCAATGGATGGTAGCCTTATCATTACGTAATGTAGTTTGTTGTCGAGATTTTTGTTAGTCCAATGGATAGTAGCCTTGTCATTATGGAAGGTAGTCTGTTGACGAAATTTTGTTACTCCAATGGATGGTAGCTTTGTCATTTTGTAAGGTAGTCTATTATCGAGATTTTTGTCACTGCAATGGATGCTAGCCTTGTCATTATGGAAGGTAGTCTGTGGGCGATATTTTTGTTACTCCAATGGATGGTAGCCTTTTCATTATGGAAGGTAGTCTGTTGTCGATATTTTTGTTACTCCAATGGATGGTAGCCTTGTCATTATGGAAGGTAGTCTATTGTCAATCTTTTTGCTACTCCAATGGATGGTAGCCTTGTCATTATGGAACGTAGTTTGTTGTCGATATTTTTTTTATTCCAAAGGATGGTAGCCTTATCTTTATGGAAGGTAGTTTGTTGGCGAGATTTTTGTTACTCCAATGAATGGTAGCATTGTTATTATGGAAGGTAGTCTCTTGTTGATATTTTCATTACTGCAATGCATGGTAGCCTTGTCATTATAGAAGGTAGTTTGTTGTCGATATTTTTGTTACTCCAATGGATGGTAGCCTTGTCGTTATGGAAGGTAGTTTGTTGTCTAGATTTTTGTTACTCTAATAGATGGTAGCGTTGTCATTATGGAAGGCAGTCCGTTGTCGAGATTTTTGTCACTCCAATGGATGGTAACCTTGTCATTATGGAAGGTTATTTGTTGTCGAGATATTTGTTACTCCAATGGATGGTAGCCTTGTCATTATGGAAGGTAGTCTATTGTCACTCTTTTTGTTACTCCAATGGATGGTAGCCTTGTCATTATGGAATGTAGTTTGTTGTCGATATTTTTGTTATTCCAATGGATGGTAGCCTTATCATTGTGGAAGGTAGTTTGTTGGCGAGATTTTTGTTACTCCAATGAATGGTAGCATTGTTATTATGGAAGGTAGTCTCTTGTTGATATTTTCATTACTGCAATGCATGGTAGCCTTGTCATTATAGAAGCTAGTCTGTTGTCGATATTTTTTTTACTCCAATGGATGGTAGCCTTGTCATTATGGAAGGTAGTTTGTTGTCTAGATTTTTGTTACTCTAATGGATGGTAGCATTGTCATTATGGAAGGCAGTTTCTTGTCGAGATTTTTGTCACTCCAATGGATGGTAACCTTGTCATTATGGAAGGTTATTTGTTGTCGAGATATTTGTTACTCCAATGGATGGTAGCCTTGTTATTATGGAAGGTAGTCTCTTGTCAAGATTTTTGTTACTCCAATGGATGGTAGCATTGTCTTTATAGAAGGTAGTCTATTGTCAACATTTTTGTTACTCCAATGGATGGCAGCCTTGTCATTATTGAAGGTAGTCTGTTGTCGATATTTTTGTTACTCCAATGGATGTTCGCCTTGTCATTATGGAACGTAGTTTGTTATCGATATTTTTATTATTACAATGGATGGTAGCCTTATCATTACAGAATGTAGTTTGTTGTCGAGATTTTTGTTAGTCCAATGGATAGTAGCCTTGTCATTATGGAAGGTAGTCTGTTGACGAGATTTTGTTACTCCAATGGATGGTAGCCTTGTCATTTTGTAAGGTAGTCTATTATCGAGATTTTTGTCACTGCAATGGATGCTAGCCTTGTCATTATGGAAGGTAGTCTGTTGGCGATATTTTTGTTACTCTAATGGATGGTAGCCTTTTCATTATGGAAGGTAGTCTGTTGTCGATATTTTTGTTACTCCAATGGATGGTAGCCTTGTCATTATGGAAGGTAGTCTATTGTCAATCTTTTTGCTACTCCAATGGATGTTAGCCTTGTCATTATGGAACGTAGTTTGTTGTCGATATTTTTGTTATTCCAATGGATGGTAGCCTTATCATTATGGAAGGTAGTTTGTTGGCGAGATTTTTGTTACTCCAATGAATGGTAGCATTGTTATTATGGAAGGTAGTCTCTTGTTGATATTTTCATAACTGCAATGCATGGTAGCCTTGTCATTATAGAAGGTAGTCTGTTGTCGATATTTTTGTTACTCCAATGGATGGTAGCCTTGTCATTATGGAAGGTAGTTTTTTGTCTAGATTTTTGTTACTCTAATGGATGGTAGCGTTGTCATTATGGAAGGCAGTCTGTTGTCGAGATTTTTGTCACTCCAATGGATGGTAACCTTGTCATTATGGAAGGTTATTTGTTGTCGAGATATTTGTTACTCCAATGGATGCTAGCCATGTTATTATGGAAGGTAGTCTCTTGTCAAGATTTTTGTTACTCCAATGGATGGTAGCATTGTCTTTATAGAAGGTAGTCTATTGTCAACATTTTTGTTACTCCAATGGATGGAAGCCTTGTCATTATTGAAGGTAGTCTGTTGTAGATATTTTTGTTACTCCAATGGATGTTCGCCTTGTCATTATGGAACGTAGTTTGTTATCGATATTTTTATTATTCCAATGGATGGTAGCCTTATCATTATAGAAGGTAGTCTGTTGTCTAGATTTTTGTTACTCTAATGGATGGTAGCGTTGTCATTATGGAAGGCAGTCTGTTGTCGAGATTTTTGTCACTCCAATGGATGGTAACCTTGTCATTATGGAAGGTAGTCTATTGTCAATCTTTTTGCTACTCCAATGGATGGTAGCCTTGTCATTATGGAACATAGTTTGTTGACGATATTTTTGTTATTCCAATGGATGGTAGCCTTATCATTATGGAAGGTAGTTTGTTGGCGAGATTTTTTTTACTCCAATGAATGGTAGCATTGTTATTATGGAAGGTAGTCTCTTGTTGATATTTTCATTAATGCAATGCATGGTAGCCTTGTCATTGTAGAAGGTAGTCTGTTGTCGATATTTTTGTTACTCCAATGGATGGTAGCCTTGTCATTATGGAAGGTAGTTTGTTGTCTAGATTTTTGTTACTCTAATGGATGGTAGCGTTGTCATTATGGAAGGCCGTCTGTTGTCGAGATTTTTGTCACTCCAATGGATGGTAGTCTTGTCATTATGGAAGGTTATTTGTTGTCGAGATATTTGTTACTCCAATGGATGGTAGCCTTGTTATTATGGAAGGTAGTCTCTTGTCAAGATTTTTGTTACTCCAATGGATGGTAGCATTGTCTTTATAGAAGGTAGTCTATTGTCAACATTTTTGTTACTCTAATGGATGGCAGCCTTGTCATTATTGAAGGTAGTCTGTTGTCGATATTTTTGTTACTCCGATGGATGTTCGCCTTGTCATTATGGAACGTAGTTTGTTATCGATATTTTTATTATTCCAATGGATGGTAGCCTTATCATTACGGAATGTAGTTTGTTGTCGAGATTTTTGTTAGTCCAATGGATAGTAGCCTTGTCATTATGGAAGGTAGTCTGTTGACGAGATTTTGTTACTCCAATGGATGGTAGCCTTGTCATTTTGTAAGGTAGTCTATTATCAAGATTTTTTTCACTCCAATGGATGCTAGCCTTGTCATTATGGAATGTAGTCTGTTGGCGATATTTTTGTTACTCCAATGGATGGTAGCCTTTTCATTATGGAAGGTAGTCTGTTGTCGATATTTTTGTTACTCCAATGGATGGTAGCCTTGTCATTATGGAAGGTAGTCTATTGTCAATCTTTTTGCTACTCCAATGGATGGTAGCCTTGTCATTATGGAACGTAGTTTGTTGTCGATATTTTTGTTATTCCAATGGATGGTAGCCTTATCATTATGGAAGGTAGTTTGTTGGCGAGATTTTTGTTACTCCAATGAACGGTAGCATTGTTATTATGGAAGGTAGTCTCTTGTTGATATTTTCATAACTGCAATGCATGGTAGCCTTGTCATTATAGAAGGTAGTCTGTTGTCGATATTTTTGTTACTCCAATGGATGGTAGCCTTGTCATTATGGAAGGTAGTTTGTTGTCTAGATTTTTGTTACTCTAATGGATGGTAGCGTTGTCATTATGGAAGGCAGTCTGTTGTCGAGATTTTTGTCACTCCAATGGATGGTAACCTTGTCATTATGGAAGGTTATTTGTTGTCGAGATATTTGTTACTCCAATGGATGCTAGCCTTGTTATTATGGAAGGTAGTCTCTTATCAAGATTTTTGTTACTCCAATGGAGGGTAGCATTGTCTTTATAGAAGGTAGTCTAATTTCAACATTTTTGTTACTCCAATGGATGGCAGCCTTGTCATTATTGAAGGTAGTCTGTTGTAGTTATTTTTGTTACTCCAATGGATGTTCGCCTTGTCATTATGGAACGTAGTTTGTTATCGATATTTTTAATATTCCAATGGATGGTAGCCTTATCATTATAGAAGGTAGTCTGTTGTCTAGATTTTTGTTACTCTAATGGATGGTAGCGTTGTCATTATGGAAGGCAGTCTGTTGTCGAGATTTTTGTCACTCCAATGGATGGTAACCTTGTCATTATGGAAGGTAGTCTATTGTCAATCTTTTTGCTACTCCAATGGATGGTAGCCTTGTCATTATGGAACATAGTTTGTTGACGATATTTTTGTTATTCCAATGGATGGTAGCCTTATCATTATGGAAGGTAGTTTGTTGGCGAGATTTTTGTTACTCCAATGAATGGTAGCATTGTTATTATGGAAGGTAGTCTCTTGTTGATATTTTCTTAATGCAATGCATGGTAGCCTTGTCATTGTAGAAGGTAGTCTGTTGTCGATATTTTTGTTACTCCAATGGATGGTAGCCTTGTCATTATGGAAGGTAGTTTGTTGTCTAGATTTTTGTTACTCTAATGGATGGTAGCGTTGTCATTATGGAAGGTAGTCTGTTGTCGAGATTTTTGTCACTCCAATGGATGGTAGACTTGTCATTATGGAAGGTTATTTGTTGTCGAGATATTTGTTACTCCAATGGATGGTAGCCTTGTTATTATGGAAGGTAGTCTCTTGTCAAGATTTTTGTTACTCCAATGGATGGTAGCATTGTCTTTATAGAAGGTAGTCTATTGTCAACATTTTTGTTACTCTAATGGATGGCAGCCTTGTCTTTATTGAAGGTAGTCTGTTGTCGATATTTTTGTTACTCCGATGGATGTTCGCCTTGTCATTATGGAACGTAGTTTGTTATCGATATTTTTATTATTCCAATGGATGGTAGCCTTATCATTACGGAATGTAGTTTGTTGTCGAGATTTTTGTTAGTCCAATGGATAGTAGCCTTGTCATTATGGAAGGTAGTCTGTTGACGAGATTTTGTTACTCCAATGGATGGTAGCCTTGTCATTTTGTAAGGTAGTCTATTATCAAGATTTGTTTCACTCCAATGGATGCTAGCCTTGTCATTATGGAATGTAGTCTGTTGGCGATATTTTTGTTACTCTAATGGATGGTAGCCTTTTCATTATGGAAGGTAGTCTGTTGTCGATATTTTTGTTACTCCAATAGATGGTAGCCTTGTCATTATGGAAGGTAGTCTATTGTCAATCTTTTTGCTACTCCAATGGATGGTAGCCTTGTCATTATGGAACGTAGTTTGTTGTCGATATTTTTGTTATTCCAATGGATGGTAGCCTTATCATTATGGAAGGTAGTTTGTTGGCGAGATTTTTGTTACTCCAATGAACGGTAGCATTGTTATTATGGAAGGTAGTCTCTTGTTGATATTTTCATAACTGCAATGCATGGTAGCCTTGTCATTATAGAAGGTAGTCTGTTGTCGATATTTTTGTTACTCCAATGGATGGTAGCCTTGTCATTATGGAAGGTAGTTTGTTGTCTAGATTTTTGTTACTCTAATGGATGGTAGCGTTGTCATTATGGAAGGCAGTCTATTGTCGAGATTTTTGTCACTCCAATGGATGGTAACCTTGTCATTATGGAAGGTTATTTGTTGTCGAGATATTTGTTACTCCAATGGATGCTAGCCTTGTTATTATGGAAGGTAGTCTCTTATCAAGATTTTTGTTACTCCAATGGAGGGTAGCATTTTCTTTATAGAAGGTAGTCTATTGTCAACATTTTTGTTACTCCAATGGATGGCAGCCTTGTCATTATTGAAGGTAGTCTGTTGTAGATATTTTTGTTACTCCAATGGATGTTCGCCTTGTCATTATGGAACGTAGTTTGTTATCGATATTTTTATTATTCCAATGGATGGTAGCCTTATCATTATAGAAGGTAGTCTGTTGTCTAGATTTTTGTTACTCTAATGGATGGTAGCGTTGTCATTATGGAAGGCAGTCTGTTGTCGAGATTTTTGTCACTCCAATGGATGGTAACCTTGTCATTATGGAAGGTAGTCTATTGTCAATCTTTTTGCTACTCCAATGGATGGTAGCCTTGTCATTATGGAACATAGTTTGTTGACGATATTTTTGTTATTCCAATGGATGGTAGCCTTATCATTATGGAAGGTAGTTTGTTGGCGAGATTTTTCTTACTCCAATGAATGGTAGCATTGTTATTATGGAAGGTAGTCTCTTGTTGATATTTTCATTAATGCAATGCATGGTAGCCTTGTCATTGTAGAAGGTAGTCTGTTGTCGATATTTTTGTTACTCCAATGGATGGTAGCCTTGTCATTATGGAAGGTAGTTTGTTGTCTAGATTTTTGTTACTCTAATGGATGGTAGCGTTGTCATTATGGAAGGCAGTCTGTTGTCGAGATTTTTGTCACTCCAATGGATGGTAGACTTGTCATTATGGAAGGTTATTTGTTGTCGAGATATTTGTTACTCCAATGGATGGTAGCCTTGTTATTATGGAAGGTAGTCTCTTGTCAAGATTTTTGTTACTCCAATGGATGGTAGCATTGTCTTTATAGAAGGTAATCTATTGTCAACATTTTTGTTATTCCAATGGATGGCAGCCTTGTCATCATTGAAGGTAGTCTGTTGTCGATATTTTTGTTACTCCGATGGATGTTTGCCTTGTCATTATGGAACGTAGTTTGTTATCGATATTTTTATTATTCCAATGGATGGTAGCCTTATCATTATAGAAGGTAGTCTGTTGTCTAGATTTTTGTTACTCTAATGGATGGTAGCATTGTCATTATGGAAGGCAGTCTGTTGTCGAGATTACTGTCACTCCAATGGATGGTAACCTTGTCATTATGGAAGGTAGTCTATTGTCAATCTTTTTGCTATTCCAATGGATGGTAGCCTTGTCATTATGGAACGTAGTTTGTTGTCGATATTTTTGTTATTCCAACGGATGGTAGCCTTATCATTATGGAAGGTAGTTTGTTGGCGAGATTTTTGTTACTCCAATGAATGGTAGCATTGTTATTATGGAAGGTAGTCTTTTGTTGATATTTTCATTACTGCAATGCATGGTAGCCTTGTCATTATAGAAGGTAGTCTGTTGTCGATATTTTTGTTACTCGAATGGATGGTAGCCTTGTCATTATGGAAGGTAGTTTGTCGTCTAGATTTTTGTTACTCTAATGGATGGTAGCGTTGTCATTATGGAAGGCAGTCTATTGTCGAGATTTTTGTCACTCCAATGGATGGTAACCTTGTCATTATGGAAGGTTATTTGTTGTCGAGATATTTGTTACTCCAATGGATGGTAGCCTTGTTATTATGGAAGGTAGTCTCTTGTCAAGATTTTTGTTACTCCAATGGATGGTAGCATTGTCTTTATAGAAGGTAGTCTATTGTCAACATTTTTGTTACTCTAATGGATGGCAGCCTTGTCATTATTGAAGGTAGTCTGTTGTCGATATTTTTGTTACTCTGATGGATGTTCGCCTTGTCATTATGGAACGTAGATTGTTATCGATATTTTTATTATTCCAATGGATGGTAGCCTTATCATTACAGAATGTAGTTTGTTGTCGAGATTTTTGTTAGTCCAATGGATAGTAGCCTTGTCATTATGGAAGGTAGTCTGTTGACGAGATTTTGTTACTCCAATGGATGGTAGCCTTGTCATTTTGTAAGGTAGTCTATTATCGAGATTTTTTTCACTCCAATGGATGCTAGCCTTGTCATTATGGAATGTAGTCTGTTGGCGATATTTTTGTTACTCCAATGGATGGTAGCTTTTTCATTATGGAAGGTAGTCTGTTGTCGATATTTTTGTTACTCTAATGGATGGTAGCCTTGTCATTATGGAAGGTAGTCTATTGTCAATCTTTTTTCTACTCCAATGGATGGTAGCCTTGTCATTATGGAACGTAGTTTGTTGTCGATATTTTTGTTATTCCAATGGATGGTAGCCTTATCATTATGGAAGGTAGTTTGTTGGCGAGATTTTTGTTACTCCAATGAACGGTAGCATTGTTATTATGGAAGGTAGTCTCTTGTTGATATTTTCATTACTGCAATGCATGGTAGCCTTGTCATTATAGAAGGTAGTCTGTTGTCGATATTTTTGTTACTCCAATGGATGGTAGCCTTGTCATTATGGAATGTAGTTTGTTGTCTAGATTTTTGTTAGTCTAATGGATGGTAGCATTGTCATTATGGAAGGCAGTTTGTTGTCGAGATTTTTGTCACTCCAATGGATGGTAACCTTGTCATTAGGGAAGGTTATTTGTTGTCGAGATATTTGTTATTCCAATGGATGGTAGCCTTGTTATTATGGAAGGTAGTCTCTTGTCAAGATTTTTGTTACTCCAATGGATGGTAGCATTGTCTTTATAGAAGGTAATCTATTGTCAACATTATTGTTATTCCAATGGATGGCAGCCTTGTCATTATTGAAGGTAGTCTGTTGTCGATATTTTTGTTACTCCAATGGATGTTTGCCTTGTCATCATGGAACGTAGTTTGTTATCGATATTTTTATTATTCCAATGGATGGTAGCCTTATCATTATAGAAGGTAGTCTGTTGTCTAGATTTTTGTTACTCTAATGGATGGTAGCGTTGTCATTATGGAAGGCAGTCTGTTGTCGAGATTACTGTCACTCCAATAAATGGTAACCTTGTCATTATGGAAGGTAGTCTATTGTCAATCTTTTTGCTACTCCAATGGATGGTAGCTTTGTCATTATGGAACGTAGTTTGTTGTCGATATTTTTGTTATTCCAACGGATGGTAGCCTTATCATTATGGAAGGTAGTTTGTTGGCGAGATTTTTGTTACTCCAATGAATGGTAGCATTGTTATTATGAAAGGTAGTCTCTTGTTGATATTTTCATTACTGCAATGCATGGTAGCCTTGTCATTATAGAAGGTAGTCTGTTGTCGATATTTTTGTTACTCGAATTGATGGTAGCCTTGTCATTATGGAAGATAGTTTGTCGTCTAGATTTTTGTTACTCTGATGGAAGGTAGCGTTGTCATTATGGAAGGCAGTCTGTTGTCGAGATTTTTGTCACTCCAATGGATGGTAACCTTGTCATTATGGAAGGTAATTTTTTGTCGAGATATTTGTTACACCAATGGATGGTAGCCTTGTTATTATGGAAGGTAGTCTCTTGTCAAGATTTTTGTTACTCCAATGGATGGTAGCATTGTCTTTATAGAAGGTAGTCTATTGTCAACATTTTTGTTACTCTAATGGATGGCAGCCTTGTCATTATTGAAGGTAGTCTGTTGTCGATATTTTTGTTACTCCAATGGATGTTCGCCTTGTCATTATGGAACGTAGTTTGTTATCGATATTTTTATTATTCCAATGGATGGTAGCCTTATCATTACGGAATGTAGTTTGTTGTCGAGATTTTTGGTAGTCCAATGGATATTAGCCTTGTCATTATGGAAGGTAGTCTGTTGACGAGATTTTGTTACTCCAATGCATGGTAGCCTTGTCATTTTGTAAGGTAGTCTATTATCGAGATTTTTTCACTCCAATGGATGCTAGCCTTGTCATTATGGAAGGTAGTCTGTTGGCGATAATTTTGTTACTCCAATCGATGGTAGCCTTTTCATTATGGAAGGTAGTCTGTTGTCGATATTTTTGTTACTCCAATGGATGGTAGCCTTGTCATTATGGAAGGTAGTCTATTATCAATCTTTTTGTTACTCCGATGGATGGTAGCCTTGTCATTATGGAACGTAGTTTGTTGTCAATATTTTTGTTATTCCAATGGATGGTAGCCTTATCATTATGGAAGGTAGTTTGTTGGTGATATTTTTGTTACTCCAATGGATAGTAGCCTTGTCATTATGGAAGGTATTCTGTTGTCGAGATTTTGTTACTCCAATGGATGGTAGCCTTGTCATTATGGAAGGTAGTCTATTGTCGAGATTTTTGTTACTCCAATGGATGGTAGGCTTCTCCTTATGGAAGGTAGTCTGTTGGCGAGATTTTTGTTACTCCAATGGATGCTAGCCTTGTCATTATATAAGATAGTCTCTTGTTGATATTTTCATTACTCCAATGCATGGTAGCCTTGTCATTATGGAAGGTAGCCTTTTGTCGATATTTTTGTTACTCCAATGGATGGTAGCCTGGTCATTATGGAAGGTAGTCTGTTGTCTAGATTTTTGTTACTCTAATGGATGGTAGCCTAGGCATAATGGAAGGTAGTCTGTTGTCGAGATTTTTGTTACTCCAATGGATGGTAGCCTTTTCATTATGGAAGGTAGTCTGTTGTCGATATTTTTGTTACTCCAATGGATGGTAGCCTTGTCATTATGGAAGGTAGTATGTTGTCAATATTTTTGGTACTCCAGTGGATGGTAGCCTTGTCATTATGGATCGTAGTTCGTTTTCGATAATTTTGTTATTCCAATGGATGGTAGCCTTATCATTATGGAAGGTAGTTTGTTGTCATGATTTTTGTTACTCCAATGGATAGTAGCCTTGTCATTATGGAAGGTAGTATGCTGTCGAGATTTTGTTAATCCAGTGGATGGTAGCGTTGTCATTATGGAAGGTAGTCTATTGTCGAGATTTTTGTTACTCCAATGGATGGTAGGCTTGTCATTATGGATGGTAGTCTGTTGGCGAGATTTTTGTTACTCTAATGGATGGTAGCCTTGTCATTATGTAAGGTAGTCTCTTGTTGATATTTTCATTACTCCAATGCATGGTAGCCTTGTCATTATGGAAGGTAGTTTGTTCTTGATATTTTTGTTACTCAAATGGATGGTAGCCTTGTCATTATGGAAGGTAGTCTGTTGTCTAGATTATTTTTACTCTAATGGATGGTAGCCTTATCATTATGGAAGTTAGTTTGTTGTCAAGATTTTTGTTACTCCAATGGATGGCAGCATTGTCTTTATAGAAGGTAGTCTATTGTCAACATTTTTGTTACTCCAATGGATGGTAGCCTTGTAATTATTGAAGGTAGTCTGTTGTCGATATTTTTGTTACTCCATTGGATGTTCGCCTTGTCATTATGGAACGTAGTTTGTTATCGAAATTTTTATTATTCCAATGGATGATAGCCTTATCATTATAGAAGGTAGTCTGTTGTCTAGATTTTTGTTACAATAATGGATGGTAGCATTGTCATTATGGAAGGCAGTCTGTTGTCGAGATTTTTGTAACTCCAATG
This sequence comes from Vicia faba, assembly GCA_948472305.1. NCBI lineage: Eukaryota > Viridiplantae > Streptophyta > Magnoliopsida > Fabales > Fabaceae > Vicia > Vicia faba. The sequence continues at coordinate 564,088,731 of OX451739.1, forward strand.
GATGGTAACCTTGTCATTATGGAAGGTTATTTGTTGTCGAGATATTTGTTACTCCAATGGATGGTAGCCTTGTTATTATGGAAGGTAGTCTCTTGTCAAGATTTTTGTTACTCCAATGGATGGTAGCATTGTCTTTATAGAAGGTAGTCTATTGTCAACATTTTTGTTACTCCAATGGATGGCAGCCTTGTCATTATTGAAGGTAGTCTGTTGTCTATATTTTTGTTACTCCAATGGATGTTAGCCTTGTAATTATGGAACATAGTTTGTTATCGATATTTTTATTATTCCAATGTATGGCAGCCTTTTCATTATGGAAGGTAGTCTGTTGTCGATATTTTTGTTACTCCAATGGATGGTAGCCTTGTCATTATGGAAGGTAGTCTATTGTCAATCGTTTTACTACTCCAATGGATGGTAGCCTTGTCATTATGGAACGTAGTTTGTTGTCGATATTTTTGTTATTCCAATGGATGGTAGCCTTATCATTATGGAAGGTATTTTGTTGGCGAGATTTTTGTTACTCTAATGAATGGTAGCATTGTTATTATGGAAGGTAGTCTCTTGTTGATATTTTCATTACTGCAATGCATGGTAGCCTTGTCATTATAGAAGGTAGTCTGTTGTCGATATTTTTGTTACTCCAATGGATGGTAGCCTTGTCATTATGGAAGGTAGTTTGTTGTCTAGATTTTTGTTAATCTAATGGATGGTAGCGTTGTCATTATGGAAGGCAGTCTGTTGTCGAGATTTTTGTCACTCCAATGGATGGTAACCTTGTCATTATGGAAGGTTATTTGTTGTCGAGATATTTGTTACTCCAATGGATGGTAGCCTTGTTATTATGGAAGGTAGTCTCTTGTCAAGATTTTTGTTACTCCAATGGATGGTAGCATTGTCTTTATAGAAGGTAGTCTATTGTCAACATTTTTGTTACTCCAATGGATGGCAGCCTTGTCATTATTGAAGGTAGTCTGTTGTCTATATTTTTGTTACTCCAATGGATGTTCGCCTTGTAATTATGGAACATAGTTTGTTATCGATATTTTTATTATTCCAATGTATGGCAGCCTTTTCATTATGGAAGGTAGTCTGTTGTCGATATTTTTGTTACTCCAATGGATGGTAGCCTTGTCATTATGGAAGGTAGTCTATTGTCAATCGTTTTGCTACTCCAATGGATGGTAGCCTTGTCATTATGGAACGTAGTTTGTTGTCGATATTTTTGTTATTCCAATGGATGGTAGCCTTATCATTATGGAAGGTATTTTGTTGGCGAGATTTTTGTTACTCTAATGAATGGTAGCATTGTTATTATGGAAGGTAGTCTCTTGTTGATATTTTCATTACTGCAATGCATGGTAGCCTTGTCATTATAGAAGGTAGTCTGTTGTCGATATTTTTGTTACTCCAATGGATGGTAGCCTTGTCATTATGGAAGGTAGTTTGTTGTCTAGATTTTTGTTAATCTAATGGATGGTAGCGTTGTCATTATGGAAGGCAGTCTGTTGTCGAGATTTTTGTCACTCCAATGGATGGTAACCTTGTCATTATGGAAGGTTATTTGTTGTCGAGATATTTGTTACTCCAATGGATGGTAGCCTTGTTATTATGGAAGGTAGTCTCTTGTCAAGATTTTTGTTACTCCAATGGATGGTAGCATTGTCTTTATAGAAGGTAGTCTATTGTCAACATTTTTGTTACTCCAATGGATGGCAGCCTTGTCATTATTGAAGGTAGTCTGTTGTCTATATTTTTGTTACTCCAATGGATGTTCGCCTTGTCATTATGGAACGTAGTTTGTTATCGATATTTTTATTATTCCAATGGATGGTAGCCTTATCATTATAGAAGGTAGTCTGTTGTCTAGATTTTTGTTACTCTAATGGATGGTAGCGTTGTCATTATGGAAGGCAGTCTGTTGTCGAGATTTTTGTCACTCCAATGGATGGTAACCTTGTCATTATGGAAGGTAGTCTATTGTCAATCTTTTTGCTACTCCAATGGATGGTAGCCTTGTCATTATGGAACATAGTTTGTTGACGATATTTTTGTTATTCCAATGGATGGTAGCCTTATCATTATGGAAGGTAGTTTGTTGGCGAGATTTTTGTTACTCCAATGAATGGTAGCATTGTTATTATGGAAGGTAGTCTCTTGTTGATATTTTCATTAATGCAATGCATGGTAGCCTTGTCATTGTAGAAGGTAGTCTGTTGTCGATATTTTTGTTACTCCAATGGATGGTAGCCTTGTCATTATGGAAGGTAGTTTGTTGTCTAGATTTTTGTTACTCTAATGGATGGTAGCGTTGTCATTATGGAAGGCAGTCTGTTGTCGAGATTTTTGTCACTCCAATGGATGGTAGACTTGTCATTATGGAAGGTTATTTGTTGTCGAGATATTTGTTACTCCAATGGATGGTAGCCTTGTTATTATGGAAGGTAGTCTCTTGTCAAGATTTTTGTTACTCCAATGGATGGTAGCATTGTCTTTATAGAAGGTAATCTATTGTCAACATTTTTGTTATTCCAATGGATGGCAGCCTTGTCATCATTGAAGGTAGTCTGTTGTCGATATTTTTGTTACTCCGATGGATGTTTGCCTTGTCATTATGGAACGTAGTTTGTTATCGATATTTTTATTATTCCAATGGATGGTAGCCTTATCATTATAGAAGGTAGTCTGTTGTCTAGATTTTTGTTACTCTAATGGATGGTAGCATTGTCATTATGGAAGGCAGTCTGTTGTCGAGATTACTGTCACTCCAATGGATGGTAACCTTGTCATTATGGAAGGTAGTCTATTGTCAATCTTTTTGCTATTCCAATGGATGGTAGCCTTGTCATTATGGAACGTAGTTTGTTGTCGATATTTTTGTTATTCCAACGGATGGTAGCCTTATCATTATGGAAGGTAGTTTGTTGGCGAGATTTTTGTTACTCCAATGAATGGTAGCATTGTTATTATGGAAGGTAGTCTTTTGTTGATATTTTCATTACTGCAATGCATGGTAGCCTTGTCATTATAGAAGGTAGTCTGTTGTCGATATTTTTGTTACTCGAATGGATGGTAGCCTTGTCATTATGGAAGGTAGTTTGTCGTCTAGATTTTTGTTACTCTAATGGATGGTAGCGTTGTCATTATGGAAGGCAGTCTGTTGTCGAGATTTTTGTCACTCCAATGGATGGTAACCTTGTCATTATGGAAGGTTATTTGTTGTCGAGATATTTGTTACTCCAATGGATGGTAGCCTTGTTATTATGGAAGGTAGTCTCTTGTCAAGATTTTTGTTACTCCAATGGATGGTAGCATTGTCTTTATAGAAGGTAGTCTATTGTCAACATTTTTGTTACTCTAATGGATGGCAGCCTTGTCATTATTGAAGGTAGTCTGTTGTCGATATTTTTGTTACCCTGATGGATGTTCGCCTTGTCATTATGGAACGTAGATTGTTATCGATATTTTTATTATTCCAATGGATGGTAGCCTTATCATTACAGAATGTAGTTTGTTGTCGAGATTTTTGTTAGTCCAATGGATAGTAGCCTTGTCATTATGGAAGGTAGTCTGTTGACGAGATTTTGTTACTCCAATGGATGGTAGCCTTGTCATTTTGTAAGGTAGTCTATTATCGAGATTTTTTTCACTCCAATGGATGCTAGCCTTGTCATTATGGAATGTAGTCTGTTGGCGATATTTTTGTTACTCCAATGGATGGTAGCTTTTTCATTATGGAAGGTAGTCTGTTGTCGATATTTTTGTTACTCTAATGGATGGTAGCCTTGTCATTATGGAAGGTAGTCTATTGTCAATCTTTTTTCTACTCCAATGGATGGTAGCCTTGTCATTATGGAACGTAGTTTGTTGTCGATATTTTTGTTATTCCAATGGATGGTAGCCTTATCATTATGGAAGGTAGTTTGTTGGCGAGATTTTTGTTACTCCAATGAACGGTAGCATTGTTATTATGGAAGGTAGTCTCTTGTTGATATTTTCATTACTGCAATGCATGGTAGCCTTGTCATTATAGAAGGTAGTCTGTTGTCGATATTTTTGTTACTCCAATGGATGGTAGCCTTGTCATTATGGAATGTAGTTTGTTGTCTAGATTTTTGTTAGTCTAATGGATGGTAGCATTGTCATTATGGAAGGCAGTTTGTTGTCGAGATTTTTGTCACTCCAATGGATGGTAACCTTGTCATTAGGGAAGGTTATTTGTTGTCGAGATATTTGTTATTCCAATGGATGGTAGCCTTGTTATTATGGAAGGTAGTCTCTTGTCAAGATTTTTGTTACTCCAATGGATGGTAGCATTGTCTTTATAGAAGGTAATCTATTGTCAACATTTTTGTTATTCCAATGGATGGCAGCCTTTTCATTATTGAAGGTAGTCTGTTGTCGATATTTTTGTTACTCCAATGGATGTTTGCCTTGTCATCATGGAACGTAGTTTGTTATCGATATTTTTATTATTCCAATGGATGGTAGCCTTATCATTATAGAAGGTAGTCTGTTGTCTAGATTTTTGTTACTCTAATGGATGGTAGCGTTGTCATTATGGAAGGCAGTCTGTTGTCGAGATTACTGTCACTCCAATAAATGGTAACCTTGTCATTATGGAAGGTAGTCTATTGTCAATCTTTTTGCTACTCCAATGGATGGTAGCTTTGTCATTATGGAACGTAGTTTGTTGTCGATATTTTTGTTATTCCAACGGATGGTAGCCTTATCATTATGGAAGGTAGTTTGTTGGTGAGATTTTTGTTACTCCAATGAATGGTAGCATTGTTATTATGAAAGGTAGTCTCTTGTTGATATTTTCATTACTGCAATGCATGGTAGCCTTGTCATTATAGAAGGTAGTCTGTTGTCGATATTTTTGTTACTCGAATTGATGGTAGCCTTGTCATTATGGAAGATAGTTTGTCGTCTAGATTTTTGTTACTCTGATGGAAGGTAGCGTTGTCATTATGGAAGGCAGTCTGTTGTCGAGATTTTTGTCACTCCAATGGATGGTAACCTTGTCATTATGGAAGGTAATTTTTTGTCGAGATATTTGTTACACCAATGGATGGTAGCCTTGTTATTATGGAAGGTAGTCTCTTGTCAAGATTTTTGTTACTCCAATGGATGGTAGCATTGTCTTTATAGAAGGTAGTCTATTGTCAACATTTTTGTTACTCTAATGGATGGCAGCCTTGTCATTATTGAAGGTAGTCTGTTGTCGATATTTTTGTTACTCCAATGGATGTTCGCCTTGTCATTATGGAACGTAGTTTGTTATCGATATTTTTATTATTCCAATGGATGGTAGCCTTATCATTACGGAATGTAGTTTGTTGTCGAGATTTTTGGTAGTCCAATGGATATTAGCCTTGTCATTATGGAAGGTAGTCTGTTGACGAGATTTTGTTACTCCAATGCATGGTAGCCTTGTCATTTTGTAAGGTAGTCTATTATCGAGATTTTTTCACTCCAATGGATGCTAGCCTTGTCATTATGGAAGGTAGTCTGTTGGCGATAATTTTGTTACTCCAATCGATGGTAGCCTTTTCATTATGGAAGGTAGTCTGTTGTCGATATTTTTGTTACTCCAATGGATGGTAGCCTTGTCATTATGGAAGGTAGTCTATTATCAATCTTTTTGTTACTCCGATGGATGGTAGCCTTGTCATTATGGAACGTAGTTTGTTGTCAATATTTTTGTTATTCCAATGGATGGTAGCCTTATCATTATGGAAGGTAGTTTGTTGGTGATATTTTTGTTACTCCAATGGATAGTAGCCTTGTCATTATGGAAGGTATTCTGTTGTCGAGATTTTGTTACTCCAATGGATGGTAGCCTTGTCATTATGGAAGGTAGTCTATTGTCGAGATTTTTGTTACTCCAATGGATGGTAGGCTTCTCCTTATGGAAGGTAGTCTGTTGGCGAGATTTTTGTTACTCCAATGGATGCTAGCCTTGTCATTATATAAGATAGTCTCTTGTTGATATTTTCATTACTCCAATGCATGGTAGCCTTGTCATTATGGAAGGTAGCCTTTTGTCGATATTTTTGTTACTCCAATGGATGGTAGCCTGGTCATTATGGAAGGTAGTCTGTTGTCTAGATTTTTGTTACTCTAATGGATGGTAGCCTAGGCATAATGGAAGGTAGTCTGTTGTCGAGATTTTTGTTACTCCAATGGATGGTAGCCTTTTCATTATGGAAGGTAGTCTGTTGTCGATATTTTTGTTACTCCAATGGATGGTAGCCTTGTCATTATGGAAGGTAGTATGTTGTCAATATTTTTGTTACTCCAGTGGATGGTAGCCTTGTCATTATGGATCGTAGTTCGTTTTCGATAATTTTGTTATTCCAATGGATGGTAGCCTTATCATTATGGAAGGTAGTTTGTTGTCATGATTTTTGTTACTCCAATGGATAGTAGCCTTGTCATTATGGAAGGTAGTATGCTGTCGAGATTTTGTTAATCCAGTGGATGGTAGCGTTGTCATTATGGAAGGTAGTCTATTGTCGAGATTTTTGTTACTCCAATGGATGGTAGGCTTGTCATTATGGATGGTAGTCTGTTGGCGAGATTTTTGTTACTCTAATGGATGGTAGCCTTGTCATTATGTAAGGTAGTCTCTTGTTGATATTTTCATTACTCCAATGCATGGTAGCCTTGTCATTATGGAAGGTAGTTTGTTCTTGATATTTTTGTTACTCAAATGGATGGTAGCCTTGTCATTATGGAAGGTAGTCTGTTGTCTAGATTATTTTTACTCTAATGGATGGTAGCCTTATCATTATGGAAGTTAGTTTGTTGTCAAGATTTTTGTTACTCCAATGGATGGCAGCATTGTCTTTATAGAAGGTAGTCTATTGTCAACATTTTTGTTACTCCAATGGATGGTAGCCTTGTAATTATTGAAGGTAGTCTGTTGTCGATATTTTTGTTACTCCATTGGATGTTCGCCTTGTCATTATGGAACGTAGTTTGTTATCGAAATTTTTATTATTCCAATGGATGATAGCCTTATCATTATAGAAGGTAGTCTGTTGTCTAGATTTTTGTTACTCTAATGGATGGTAGCATTGTCATTATGGAAGGCAGTCTGTTGTCGAGATTTTTGTAACTCCAATGGATGGTAACCTTGTCATTATGGAAGGTTATTTGTTGTCGAGATATTTGTTACTCCAATGGATGGTAGCCTTGTTATTATGGAAGGTAGTCTCTTGTCAAGATTTTTGTTACTCCAATGGATGGTAGCATTGTCTTTATAGAAGGTAGTCTATTGTCAACATTTTTGTTACTCCAATGGATGGCAGCCTTGTCATTATTGAAGGTAGTCTGTTGTCTATATTTTTGTTACTCCAATGGATGTTAGCCTTGTAATTATGGAACATAGTTTGTTATCGATATTTTTATTATTCCAATGTATGGCAGCCTTTTCATTATGGAAGGTAGTCTGTTGTCGATATTTTTGTTACTCCAATGGATGGTAGCCTTGTCATTATGGAAGGTAGTCTATTGTCAATCGTTTTGCTACTCCAATGGATGGTAGCCTTGTCATTATGGAACGTAGTTTGTTGTCGATATTTTTGTTATTCCAATGGATGGTAGCCTTATCATTATGGAAGGTATTTTGTTGGCGAGATTTTTGTTACTCTAATGAATGGTAGCATTGTTATTATGGAAGGTAGTCTCTTGTTGATATTTTCATTACTGCAATGCATGGTAGCCTTGTCATTATAGAAGGTAGTCTGTTGTCGATATTTTTGTTACTCCAATGGATGGTAGCCTGGTCATTATGGAAGGTAGTTTGTTGTCTAGATTTTTGTTAATCTAATGGATGGTAGCGTTGTCATTATGGAAGGCAGTCTGTTGTCGAGATTTTTGTCACTCCAATGGATGGTAACCTTGTCATTATGGAAGGTTATTTGTTGTCGAGATATTTGTTACTCCAATGGATGGTAGCCTTGTTATTATGGAAGGTAGTCTCTTATCAAGATTTTTGTTACTCCAATGGATGGTAGCATTGTCTTTATAGAAGGTAGTCTATTGTCAACATTTTTGTTACTCCAATGGATGGCAGCCTTGTCATTATTGAAGGTAGTCTGTTGTCTATATTTTTGTTACTCCAATGGATGTTCGCCTTGTAATTATGGAACATAGTTTGTTATCGATATTTTTATTATTCCAATGTATGGCAGCCTTTTCATTATGGAAGGTAGTCTGTTGTCGATATTTTTGTTACTCCAATGGATGGTAGCCTTGTCATTATGGAAGGTAGTCTATTGTCAATCGTTTTGCTACTCCAATGGATGGTAGCCTTGTCATTATGGAACGTAGTTTGTTGTCGATATTTTTGTTATTCCAATGGATGGTAGCCTTATCATTATGGAAGGTATTTTGTTGGCGAGATTTTTGTTACTCTAATGAATGGTAGCATTGTTATTATGGAAGGTAGTCTCTTGTTGATATTTTCATTACTGCAATGCATGGTAGCCTTGTCATTATAGAAGGTAGTCTGTTGTCGATATTTTTGTTACTCCAATGGATGGTAGCCTTGTCATTATGGAAGGTAGTTTGTTGTCTAGATTTTTGTTAATCTAATGGATGGTAGCGTTGTCATTATGGAAGGCAGTCTGTTGTCGAGATTTTTGTCACTCCAATGGATGGTAACCTTGTCATTATGGAAGGTTATTTGTTGTCGAGATATTTGTTACTCCAATGGATGGTAGCCTTGTTATTATGGAAGGTAGTCTCTTGTCAAGATTTTTGTTACTCCAATGGATGGTAGCATTGTCGTTATGGAAGGTAGTATGCTGTCGAGATTTTGTTAATCCAGTGGATGGTAGCATTGTCATTATGGAAGGTAGTCTATTGTCGAGATTTTTGTTACTCCAATGGATGGTAGGCTTGTCATTATGGATGGTAGTCTGTTGGCGAGATTTTTGTTACTCTAATGGATGGTAGCCTTGTCATTATGTAAGGTAGTCTGTTGTCTAGATTATTTTTACTCTAATGGATGGTAGCCTTATCATTATAGAAGTTTGTTTGTTGTCAAGATTTTTGTTACTCCAATGGATAACAGCATTGTCTTTATAGAAGGTAGTCTATTGTCAACATTTTTGTTACTCCAATGGATGGTAGCCTTGTCATTATGGAATGTAGTTTGTTATCGATATTTTTATTATTCCAATGGATGTTAGCCTTATCATTATAGAAGGTAGTCTGTTGTCTAGATTTTTGTTACGCTAATGGATGGTAGCGTTGTCATTATGGAAGGCAGTCTGTTGTCGAGATTTTTGTCACTCCAATGGATGGTAACCTTGTCATTATGGAAGGTAGTCTCTTGTCAATAGTTTTGTTACTCCAATGGATGGTAGCATTGTCTTTATAGAAGGTAGTCTATTGTCAACATTTTTGTTACTCCAATGGATGGCAGCCTTGTCATTATTGAAGGTAGTTTGTTGTCGATATTTTTTTTACTCCAATGGATGTTCGCCTTGTCATTATGGAACGTAGTTTGTTGTTGATATTTTTGTTATTCCAATGGATGGTAGCCTTATCATTATAGAAGGTAGTCTGTTGTCTAGATTTTTGTTACTCTAATGGATGGTAGCCTTTTCATTATGGAAGGTAGTCTGTTGTCGATATTTTTGTTACTCCAATTGATGGTAACCTTGTCATTATGGAAGGTAGTCTATTGTCAATCTTTTTGGTACTCCAATGGATGGTAGCCTTGTCATTATCGAATGTAGTTTGTTGTCGATATTTTTGTTACTCCAATGGATGGTATCATTATGGAAGGTAGTTTGTTGGCGAGATTTTTGTTACTCCAATGAATGGTAGCATTGTTATTATGGAAGGTAGTCTCTTGTTGATATTTTCATAACTACAATGCATGGTAGCCTTGTCATTATAGAAGGTAGTCTGTTGTCGATATTTTTGTTACTCCAATGGATGGTAGCCTTGTCATTATGGAAGGTAGTTTGTTGTCTAGATTTTTGTTACTCTAATGGATGGTAGCATTGTCATTATGGAAGGCAGTCTGTTGTCGAGATTTTTGTCACACCAATGGATGGTAACCTTTTCATTATGGAAGGTTATTTGTTGTCGAGATATTTGTTACTCCAATGGATGGTAGCTTTGTTATTATGGAAGGTAGTCTCTTGTCAAGATTTTTGTTACTCCAATGGATAGTAGCATTGTCTTTATAGAAGGTAGTCTATTGTCAACATTTTTCTTACTCTAATGGATGGCGGCCTTGTCATTATTGAAGGTAGACTGTTGTCGATATTTTTGTTACTCCAATGGATGTTCACCTTGTCATTATGGAACGTAGTTTGTTATTGATATTTTTATTATTCCAATGGATGGTAGCCTTATCATTATGGAATGTAGTTTGTTGTCGAGATTTTTGTTAGTCCAATGGATAGTAGCCTTGTCATTATGGAAGGTAGTCTGTTGACGAGATTTTGTTACTCCAATGGATGGTAGCCATGTCATTTTGTAAGGTAGTCTATTATCGAGATTTTTTTCACTCCAATGGATGCTAGCCTTGTCATTATGGAAGGTAGTCTGTTGGCGATATTTTTGTTACTCCAATGGATGGTAGCCTTTTCATTATGGAAGGTAGTCTATTGTCGATATTTTTGTTACTCCAATGGATAGTAGCCTTGTCATTATTGAAGGTAGTCTATTGTCAATCTTTTTGCTACTCCAATGGATGGTAGCCTTGTCATTATGGAACGTAGTTTGTTGTCGATATTTTTGTTATTCCAATGGATGGTAGCCATATCATTATGGAAGGTAGTTTGTTGGCGAGATTTTTGTTACTCCAATGAATGGTAGCATTATTATTATGGAAGGTAGTCTCTTGTTGATATTTTCATTAGTGCAATGCATGGTAGCCTTGTCATTATAGAAGGTAGTCTGTTGTCGATATTTTTGTTACTCCAATGGATGGTAGCCTTGTCATTATGGAAGGTAGTTTGTTGTCTAGATTTTTGTTAATCTAATGGATGGTAGCGTTGTCATTATGGAAGGCAGTCTGTTGTCGAGATTTTTGTCACTCCAATGGATGGTAACCTTGTCATTATGGAAGGTTATTTGTTGTCGAGATATTTGTTACTCCAATGGATGGTAGCCTTGTTATTATGGAAGGTAGTCTCTTGTCAATATTTTTGTTACTCCAATGGATGGTAGCATTGTCATTATGGAAGGTAGTATGCTGTCGAGATTTTGTTAATCCAGTGGATGGTAGCATTGTCATTATGGAAGGTAGTCTATTGTCGAGATTTTTGTTACTCCAATGGATGGTAGGATTGTCATTATGGATGGTAGTCTGTTGGCGAGATTTTTGTTACTCTAATGGATGGTAGCCTTGTCATTATGTAAGGTAGTCTCTTGTTGATATTTTCATTACTCCAATACATGGTAGCCTTGTCATTATGGAAGGTAGTTTGTTGTCGATATTTTTGTTACTCAAATGGATGGTAGCCTTGTCATTATGGAAGGTAGTCTGTTGTCTAGATTATTTTTACTCTAATGGATGGTAGCCTTATCATTATAGAAGTTTGTTTGTTGTCAAGATTTTTGTTACTCCAATGGATAACAGCATTGTCTTTATAGAAGGTAGTCTATTGTCAACATTTTTGTTACTCCAATGGATGGTAGCCTTGTCATTATGGAATGTAGTTTGTTATCGATATTTTTATTATTCCAATGGATGTTAGCCTTATCATTATAGAAGGTAGTCTGTTGTCTAGATTTTTGTTACGCTAATGGATGGTAGCGTTGTCATTATGGAAGGCAGTCTGTTGTCGAGATTTTTGTCACTCCAATGGATGGTAACCTTGTCATTATGGAAGGTTATTTGTTGTCGAGATATTTGTTACTCCAATGGATGGTAGCCTTGTTATTATGGAAGGTAGTCTCTTGTCAATAGTTTTGTTACTCCAATGGATGGTAGCATTGTCTTTATAGAAGGTAGTCTATTGTCAACATTTTTGTTACTCCAATGGATGGCAGCCTTGTCATTATTGAAGGTAGTTTGTTGTCGATATTTTTTTTACTCCAATGGATGTTCGCCTTGTCATTATGGAACGTAGTTTGTTGTTGATATTTTTGTTATTCCAATGGATGGTAGCCTTATCATTATAGAAGGTAGTCTGTTGTCTAGATTTTTGTTACTCTAATGGATGGTAGCCTTTTCATTATGGAAGGTAGTCTGTTGTCGATATTTTTGTTACTCCAATTGATGGTAGCCTTGTCATTATGGAAGGTAGTCTATTGTCAATCTTTTTGGTACTCCAATGGATGGTAGCCTTGTCATTATCGAATGTAGTTTGTTGTCGATATTTTTGTTACTCCAATGGATGGTATCATTATGGAAGGTAGTTTGTTGGCAAGATTTTTGTTACTCCAATGAATGGTAGCATTGTTATTATGGAAGGTAGTCTCTTGTTGATATTTTCATAACTGCAATGCATGCTAGCCTTGTCATTATAGAAGGTAGTCTGTTGTCGATATTTTTGTTACTCCAATGGATGGTAGCCTTGTCATTATGGAAGGTAGTTTGTTGTCTAGATTTTTGTTACTCTAATGGATGGTAGCATTGTCATTATGGAAGGCAGTCTGTTGTCGAGATTTTTGTCACACCAATGGATGGTAACCTTTTCATTATGGAAGGTTATTTGTTGTCGAGATATTTGTTACTCCAATGGATGGTAGCTTTGTTATTATGGAAGGTAGTCTCTTGTCAAGATTTTTGTTACTCCAATGGATAGTAGCATTGTCTTTATAGAAGGTAGTCTATTGTCAACATTTTTGTTACTCTAATGGATGGCGGCCTTGTCATTATTGAAGGTAGACTGTTGTCGATATTTTTGTTACTCCAATGGATGTTCGCCTTGTCATTATGGAACGTAGTTTGTTATTGATATTTTTATTATTCCAATGGATGGTAGCCTTATCATTATGGAATGTAGTTTGTTGTCGAGATTTTTTTTAGTCCAATGGATAGTAGCCTTGTCATTATGGAAGGTAGTCTGTTGACGAGATTTTGTTACTCCAATGGATGGTAGCCATGTCATTTTGTAAGGTAGTCTATTATCGAGATTTTTTTCACTCCAATGGATGCTAGCCTTGTCATTATGGAAGGTAGTCTGTTGGCGATATTTTTGTTACTCCAATGGATGGTAGCCTTTTCATTATGGAAGGTAGTCTATTGTCGATATTTTTGTTACTCCAATGGATAGTAGCCTTGTCATTATGGAAGGTAGTCTATTGTCAATCTTTTTGCTACTCCAATGGATGGTAGCCTTGTCATTATGGAACGTAGTTTGTTGTCGATATTTTTGTTATTCCAATGGATGGTAGCCATATCATTATGGAAGGTAGTTTGTTGGCGAGATTTTTGTTACTCCAATGAATGGTAGCATTATTATTATGGAAGGTAGTCTCTTGTTGATATTTTCATTAGTGCAATGCATGGTAGCCTTGTCATTATTGAAGGTAGTCTGTTGTCGATATTTTTGTTACTCCATTGGAGGTAGCCTTGTCATTATGGAAGGTAGTTTATTGTCTAGATTTTTGTTACTCTAATGGATGGTAGCGTTGTCATTATGGAAGGCAGACTGTTGTCGAGATTTTTGTCACTCCAATGGATGGTAACCTTGTCATTATGGAAGGTTATTTGTTGTCGAGATATTTGTTACTCCAATGGATGGTAGCCTTGTTATTATGGAAGGTAGTCCCTTGTCAAGATTTTTGTTACTCCAATGGATGGTAGCATTGTCTTTATAGAAGGTAGTCTATTGTCAACATTTTGGTTACTCCAATGGATGGCAGCCTTGTCACTATTGAAGGTAGTCTGTTGTCGATATTTTTGTTACTCCAATGGATGTTCGCCTTGTCATTATGGAACGTAGTTTGTTATCGATATTTTTATTATTCCAATGGATGGTAGCCTTATCATTATAGAAGGTAGTCTGTTGTCTAGATTTTTGTTACTCTAATGGATGGTAGCCTTTTCATTATGGAAGGTAGTCTGTTGTCGATATTTTTGTTACTCCAATGGATGGTAGCCTTGTCATTATGGAAGGTAGTCTATTGTCAATCTTTTTGGTACTCCTATGGATGGTAGCCTTGTCATTATGGAACGTAGTTTGTTGTCGATATTTTTGTTATTCCAATGGATGGTAGCCTTATCATTATGGAAGGTAGTTTGTTGGCGAGATTTTTGTTACTCCAATGAATGGTAGCATTGTTATTATGGAAGGTAGTCTCTTGTTGATATTTTCATTACTGCAATGCATGGTAGCCTTTTCATTATAGAAGGTAGTCTGTTGTCGATATTTTTGTTACTCCAATGGATGGTAGCCTTGTCATTATGGAAGGTAGTTTGTCGTCTAGATTTTTGTTACTCTAATGGATGGTAGCGTTGTCATTATGGAAGGCAGTCTGTTGTCGAGATTTTTGTCACTCCAATGGATGGTAACCTTGTCATTATGGAAGGTTATTTGTTGTCGAGATATTTGTTACTCCAATGGATGGTAGCCTTGTTATTATGGAAGGTAGTCTCTTGTCAAGATTTTTGTTACTCCAATGGATGGTAGCATTGTCTTTATAGAAGGTAGTCTATTGTCAACATTTTTGTTACTCTAATGGATGGCAGCCTTGTCATATTGAAGGTAGTCTATTGTCGATATTTTTGTTACTCCAATGGATGTTCGCCTTGTCATTGAGGAACGTAGTTTGTTGTCGATATTTTTGTTATTCCAATGGATGGTAGCCTTATCATTATGGAAGGTAGTTTGTTGGCGAGATTTTTGTTACTCCAATGAATGGTAGCATTGTTATTATGGAAGGTAGTCTCTTGTTGATATTTTCATAACTGCAATGCATGGTAGCCTTGTCATTATAGAAGGTAGTCTGTTGTCGATATTTTTGTTACTCCAATGGATGGTAGCCTTGTCATTATGGAAGGTAGTTTGTTATCTAGATTTTTGTTACTCCAATGGATGGTAGCGTTGTCATTATGGAAGGCAGTCTGTTGTCGAGATTTTTGTCACACCAATGGATGGTAACCTTGTCATTATGGAAGGTTATTTGTTGTCGAGATATTTGTTACTCAAATGGATGGTAGCCTTGTTATTATGGAAGGTAGTCTCTTGTCAAGATTTTTGTTACTCCAATGGAAGGTAGCATTGTCTTTATAGAAGGTAGTCTATTGTCAACATTTTTGTTACTCTAATGGATTGCGGCCTTGTCATTATTGAAGGTAGTCTGTTGTCGATATTTTTGTTACTCCAATGGATGTTCGCCTTGTCATTATGGAATGTAGTTTGTTATCGATATTTTTATTATTCCAATGGATGGTAGCCTTATCATTATGGAATGTAGTTTGTTGTCGAGATTTTTGTTAGTCCAATGGATAGTAGCCTTGTCATTATGGAAGGTAGTCTGTTGACGAGATTTTGTTACTCCAATGGATGGTAGCCATGTCATTTTGTAAGGTAGTCTATTATCGAGATTTTTTTCACTCCAATGGATGCTAGCCTTGTCATTATGGAAGGTAGTCTGTTGGCGATATTTTTGTTACTCCAATGGATGGTAGCCTTTTCATTATGGAAGGTAGTCTATTGTCGATATTTTTGTTACTCCAATGGATAGTAGCCTTGTCATTATGGAAGGTAGTCTATTGTCAATCTTTTTGCTACTCCAATGGATGGTAGCCTTGTCATTATGGAACGTAGTTTGTTGTTGATATTTTTGTTATTCCAATGGATGGTAGCCTTGTTATTATGGAAGGTAGTCTCTTGTCAAGATTTTTGTTACTCCAATGGATGGTAGCATTGTCTTTATAGAAGGTAGTCTATTGTCAACATTTTTGTTACTCCAATGGATGGCAGCCTTGTCATTATTGAAGGTAGTCTGTTGTCGATATTTTTGTTACTTCAATGGATGTTCGCCTTGTCATTATGGAACGTAGTTTGTTATCGATATTTTTATTATTCCAATGGATGGTAGCCTTATCATTATAGAAGGTAGTCTGTTGTCTAGATTTTTGTTACTCTAATGGATGGTAGCCTTTTCATTATGGAAGGTAGTCTGTTGTCGATATTTTTGTTACTCCAATGGATGGTAGCCTTGTCATTATGGAAGGTAGTCTATTGTCAATCTTTTTGGTACTCCTATGGATGGTAGCCTTGTCATTATGGAACGTAGTTTGTTGTCGATATTTTTGTTATTCCAATGGATGGTAGCCTTATCATTATGGAAGGTAGTTTGTTGGCGAGATTTTTGTTACTCCAATGAATGGTAGCATTGTTATTATGGAAGGTAGTCTCTTGTTGATATTTTCATTACTGCAATGCATGGTAGCCTTTTCATTATAGAAGGTAGTCTGTTGTCGATATTTTTGTTACTCCAATGGATGGTAGCCTTGTCATTATGGAAGGTAGTTTGTCGTCTAGATTTTTGTTACTCTAATGGATGGTAGCGTTGTCATTATGGAAGGCAGTCTGTTGTCGAGATTTTTGTCACTCCAATGGATGGTAACCTTGTCATTATGGAAGGTTATTTGTTTTCGAGATATTTGTTACTCCAATGGATGGTAGCCTTGTTATTATGGAAGGTAGTCTCTTGTCAAGATTTTTGTTACTCCAATGGATGGTAGCATTGTCTTTATAGAAGGTAGTCTATTGTCAACATTTTTGTTACTCTAATGGATGGCAGCCTTGTCATGTTGAAGGTAGTCTGTTGTCGATATTTTTGTTACTCCAATGGATGTTCGCCTTGTCATTATGGAACGTAGTTTGTTGTCGATATTTTTTTTATTCCAATGGATGGTAGCCTTATCATTATGGAAGGTAGTTTGCTTGCGAGATTTTTGTTACTCCAATGAATGGTAGCATTGTTATTATGGAAGGTAGTCTCTTGTTGATATTTTCATAACTGCAATGCATGGTAGCCTTGTCATTATAGAAGGTAGTCTGTTGTCGATATTTTTGTTACTCCAATGGATGGTAGCCTTGTCATTATGGAAGGTAGTTTGTTGTCTAGATTTTTGTTACTCTAATGGATGGTAGCGTTGTCATTATGGAAGGCAGTCTGTTGTCGAGAGTTTTGTCACACCAATGGATGGTAACCTTGTCATTATGGAAGGTTATTTGTTGTCGAGATATTTGTTACTCCAATGGATGGTAACCTTGTTATTATGGAAGGTAGTCTCTTGTCAAGATTTTTGTTACTCCAATGGATGGTAGCATTTTCTTTATAGAAGGTAGTCTATTGTCAACATTTTTGTTACTCTAATGGATGGCGGCCTTGTCATTATTGAAGGTAGTCTGTTGTCGATATTTTTGTTACTCCAATGGATGTTCGCCTTGTCATTATGGAACGTAGTTTGTTATCGATATTTTTATTATTCCAATGGATGGTAGCCTTATCATTATGGAATGTAGTTTGTTGTCGAGATTTTTGTTAGTCCAATGGATTGTAGCCTTGTCATTATGGAAGGTAGTCTGTTGACGAGATTTTGTTACTCCAATGGATGGTAGCCACGTCATTTTGTAAGGTAGTCTATTATCGAGATTTTTTTCACTCCAATGGATGCTAGCCTTGTCATTATGGAAGGTAGTCTGTTGGCGATATTTTTGTTACTCCAATGGATGGTAGCCTTTTCATTATGGAAGGTAGTCTATTGTCGATATTTTTGTTACTCCAATGGATATTAGCCTTGTCATTATGGAAGGTAGTCTATTGTCAATCTTTTTGGTACTCCTATGGATGGTAGCCTTGTCATTATGGAACGTAGTTTGTTGTCGATATTTTTGTTATTCCAATGGATGGTAGCCTTATCATTATGGAAGGTAGTTTCTTGGCGAGATTTTTGTTACTCCAATGAATGGTAGCATTGTTATTATGGAAGGTAGTCTCTTGTTGATATTTTCATTACTGCAATGCATGGTAGCCTTTTCATTATAGAAGGTAGTCTGTTGTCGATATTTTTGTTACTCCAATGGATGGTAGCCTTGTCATTATGGAAGGTAGTTTGTCGTCTAGATTTTTGTTACTCTAATGGATGGTAGCGTTGTCATTATGGAAGGCAGTCTATTGTCGAGATTTTTGTCACTATAATGGATGGTAACCTTGTCATTATGGAAGGTTATTTGTTTTCGAGATATTTGTTACTCCAATGGATGGTAGCCTTGTTATTATGGAAGGTAGTCTCTTGTCAAGATTTTTGTTACTCCAATGGATGGTAGCATTGTCTTTATAGAAGGTAATCTATTGTCAACATTTTTGTTACTCTAATGGATGGCAGCCTTGTCATATTGAAGGTAGTCTGTTGTCGATATTTTTGTTACTCCAATGGATGTTCGCCTTGTCATTATGGAACGTAGTTTGTTGTCGATATTTTTGTTATTCCAATGGATGGTAGCCTTATCATTATGGAAGGTAGTTTGCTGGCGAGATTTTTGTTACTCCAATGAATGGTAGCATTGTTATTATGGAAGGTAGTCTCTTGTTGATATTTTCATAACTGCAATGCATGGTAGCCTTGTCATTATAGAAGGTAGTCTGTTGTCGATATTTTTGTTACTCCAATGGATGGTAGCCTTGTCATTATGGAAGGTAGTTTGTTGTCTAGATTTTTGTTACTCTAATGGATGGTAGCGTTGTCATTATGGAAGGCAGTCTGTTGTCGAGAGTTTTGTCACACCAATGGATGGTAACCTTGTCATTATGGAAGGTTATTTGTTGTCGAGATATTTGTTACTCCAATGGATGGTAGCCTTGTTATTATGGAAGGTAGTCTCTTGTCAAGATTTTTGTTACTCCAATGGATGGTAGCATTGTCTTTATAGAAGGTAGTCTATTGTCAACATTTTTGTTACTCTAATGGATGGCGGCGTTGTCATTATTGAAGGTAGTCTGTTGTCGATATTTTTGTTACTCCAATGGATGTTCGCCTTGTCATTATGGAACGTAGTTTGTTATCGATATTTTTATTATTCCAATGGATGGTAGCCTTATCATTATGGAATGTAGTTTGTTGTCGAGATTTTTGTTAGTCCAATGGATAGTAGCCTTGTCATTATGGAAGGTAGTCTGTTGACGAGATTTTGTTACTCTAATGGATGGTAGCCATGTCATTTTGTAAGGTAGTCTATTATCGAGATTTTTTTCACTCCAATGGATACTAGCCTTGTCATTATGGAAGGTAGTCTGTTGGCGATATTTTTGTTACTCCAATGGATGGTAGCCTTTTCATTATGGAAGGTAGTCTATTGTCGATATTTTTGTTACTCCAATGGATATTAGACTTGTCATTATGGAAGGTAGTCTATTGTCAATCTTTTTGGTACTCCTATGGATTGTAGCCTTGTCATTATGGAACGTAGTTTGTTGTCGATATTTTTGTTATTCCAATGGATGGTAGCCTTATCATTATGGAAGGTAGTTTCTTGGCGAGATTTTTGTTACTCCAATGAATGGTAGCATTGTTATTATGGAAGGTAGTCTCTTGTTGATATTTTCATTACTGCAATGCATGGTAGCCTTTTCATTATAGAAGGTTGTCTGTTGTCGATATTTTTGTTACTCCAATGGATGGTAGCCTTGTCATTATGGAAGGTAGTTTGTCGTCTAGATTTTTGTTACTCTAATGGATGGTAGCGTTGTCATTATGGAAGGCAGTCTGTTGTCGAGATTTTTGTCACTCCAATGGATGGTAACCTTGTCATTATGGAAGGTTATTTGTTTTCGAGATATTTGTTACTCCAATGGATGGTAGCCTTGTTATTATGGAAGGTAGTCTCTTGTCAAGATTTTTGTTACTCCAATGGATGGTAGCATTGTCTTTATAGAAGGTAGTCTATTGTCAACATTTTTGTTACTCTAATGGATGGCAGCCTTGTCATATTGAAGGTAGTCTGTTGTCGATATTTTTGTTACTCCAATGGATGTTCGCCTTGTCATTATGGAACGTAGTTTGTTGTCGATATTTTTGTTATTCCAATGGATGGTAGCCTTATCATTATGGAAGGTAGTTTGCTGGCGAGATTTTTGTTACTCCAATGAATGGTAGCATTGTTATTATGGAAGGTAGTCTCTTGTTGATATTTTCATAACTGCAATGCATGGTAGCCTTGTCATTATAGAAGGTAGTCTGTTGTCGATATTTTTGTTACTCCAATGGATGGTAGCCTTGTCATTATGGAAGGTAGTTTGTTGTCTAGATTTTTGTTACTCTAATGGATGGTAGCGTTGTCATTATGGAAGGAAGTCTGTTGTCGAGATTTTTCTCACACCAATGGATGGTAACCTTGTCATTATGGAAGGTTATTTGTTGTCGAGATATTTGTTACTCCAATGGATGGTAGCCTTGTTATTATGGAAGGTAGTCTCTTGTCAAGATTTTTGTTACTCCAATGGATGATAGCATTGTCTTTATAGACGGTAGTCTATTGTCAACATTTTTGTTACTCTAATGGATGGCGGCCTTGTCATTATTGAAGGTAGTCTGTTGTCGATATTTTTGTTACTCCAATGGATGTTCGCCTTGTCATTATGGAACGTAGTTTGTTATCGATATTTTTATTATTCCAATGGATGGTAGCCTTATCATTATGGAATGTAGTTTGTTGTCGAGATTTTTTTTAGTCCAATGGATAGTAGCCTTGTCATTATGGAAGGTAGTCTGTTGACGAGATTTTGTTACTCCAATGGATGGTAGCCATGTCATTTTGTAAGGTAGTCTATTATCGAGATTTTTTTCACTCCAATGGATTCTAGCCTTGTCATTATGGAAGGTAGTCTGTTGGCGATATTTTTGTTACTCCAATGGATGGTAGCCTTTTCATTATGGAAGGTAGTCTATTGTCGATATTTTTGTTACTCCAATGGATATTAGCCTTGTCATTATGGAAGGTAGTCTATTGTCAATCTTTTTGCTACTTCAATGGATGGTAGCCTTGTCATTATGGAACGTAGTTTGTTGTCGATATTTTTGTTATTCCAATGGATGGTAGCCTTATCATTATGGAAGGTAGTTTCTTGGCGAGATTTTTGTTACTCCAATGAATGGTAGCATTGTTATTATGGAAGGTAGTCTCTTGTTGATATTTTCATTAGTGCAATGCATGGTAACCTTGTCATTATAGAAGGTAGTCTGTTGTCGATATTTTTGTTACTCCATTGGAGGTAGCCTTGTCATTATGGAAGGTAGTTTGTTGTCTAGATTTTTGTTACTCTAATGGATGGTAGCGTTGTCATTATGGAAGGCAGTCTGTTGTCGAGATTTTTGTCACTCCAATGGATGGAAACCTTGTCATTATGGAAGGTTATTTGTTGTCGAGATATTTGTTACTCCAATGGATGGTAGCCTTGTTATTATGGAAGGTAGTCTCTTGTCAAGATTTTTGTTACTCCAATGGATGGTAGCATTGTCTTTATAGAAGGTAGTCTATTGTCAACATTTTTGTTACTCCAATGGATGGCAGCCTTGTCATTATTGAAGGTAGTCTGTTGTCGATATTTTTGTTACTCAAATGGATGTTCGCCTTGTCATTATGGAACGTAGTATGTTATCGATATTTTTATTATTCCAATGGATGGTAGCCTTATCATTATAGAAGGTAGTTTGTTGTCTAGATTTTTGTTACTCTAATGGATGGTAGCCTTTTCATTATGGAAGGTAGTCTATTGTCGATATTTTTGCTACTCCAATGGATGGTAGCCTTGTCATTATGGAACGTAGTTTGTTGTCGATATTTTTGCTACTCCAATGGATGGTAGCCTTGTCATTATGGAACGTAGTTTGTTGTCGATATTTTTGTTATTCCAATGGATGGTAGCCTTTTCATTATGGAAGGTAGTCTATTGTCGATATTTTTGTTACTCCAATGGATATTAGCCTTGTCATTATGGAAGGTAGTCTATTGTCAATCTTTTTGGTACTCCTATGGATGGTAGCCTTGTCATTATGGAACGTAGTTTGTTGTCGATATTTTTGTTATTCCAATGGATGATAGCCTTATCATTATGGAAGGTAGTTTCTTGGCGAGATTTTTGTTACTCCAATGAATGGTAGCATTGTTATTATGGAAGGTAGTCACTTGTTGATATTTTCATTACTGCAATGCATGGTAGCCTTTTCATTATAGAAGGTAGTCTGTTGTCGATATTTTTGTTACTCCAATGGATGGTAGCCTTGTCATTATGGAAGGTAGTTTGTCGTCTATATTTTTGTTACTCTAATGGATGGTAGCGTTGTCATTATGGAAGGCAGTCTGTTGTCGAGATTTTTGTCACTCCAATGGATGGTAACCTTGTCATTATGGAAGGTTATTTGTTTTCGAGATATTTGTTACTCCAATGGATGGTAGCCTTGTTATTATGGAAGGTAGTCTCTTGTAAGGATTTTTGTTACTCCAATGGATGGTAGCATTGTCTTTATAGAAGGTAGTCTATTGTAAACATTTTTGTTACTCTAATGGATGGCAGCCTTGTCATATTGAAGGTAGTCTGTTGTCGATATTTTTGTTACTCCAATGGATGTTCGCCTTGTCATTCTGGAACGTAGTTTGTTGTCGATATTTTTGTTATTCCAATGGATGGTAGCCTTATCATTATGGAAGGTAGTTTGCTGGCGAGATTTTTGTTACTCCAATGAATGGTAGCATTGTTATTATGGAAGGTAGTCTCTTGTTGATATTTTCATAACTGCAATGCATGGTAGCCTTGTCATTATAGAAGGTAGTCTGTTGTCGATATTTTTGTTACTCCAACGGATGGTAGCCTTGTGATTATGGAAGGTAGTTTGTTGTCTAGATTTTTGTTACTCTAATGGATGGTAGCGTTGTCATTATGGAAGGCAGTCTGTTGTCGAGATTTTTGTCACACCAATGGATGGTAACCTTGTCATTATGGAAGGTTATTTGTTGTCGAGATATTTGTTACTCCAATGGATGGTAGCCTTGTTATTATGGAAGGTAGTCTCTTGTCAAGATTTTTGTTACTCCAATGGATGGTAGCATTGTCTTTATAGAAGGTAGTCTATTGTCAACATTTTTGTTACTCTAATGGATGGCGGCCTTGTCATTATTGAAGGTAGTCTGTTGTCGATATTTTTGTTACTCCAATGGATGTTCGCCTTGTCATTATGGAACGTAGTTTGTTATCGATATTTTTATTATTCCAATGGATGGTAGCCTTATCATTATGGAATGTAGTTTGTTGTCGAGATTTTTTTTAGTCCAATGGATAGTAGCCTTGTCATTATGGAAGGTAGTCTGTTGACGAGATTTTGTTACTCCAATGGATGGTAGCCATGTCATTTTGTAAGGTAGTCTATTATCGAGATTTTTTTCACTCCAATGGATGCTAGCCTTGTCATTATGGAAGGTAGTCTGTTGGCGATATTTTTGTTACTCCAATGGATGGTAGCCTTTTCATTATGGAAGGTAGTCTATTGTCGATATTTTTGTTACTCCAATGGATATTAGCCTTGTAATTATGGAAGGTAGTCTATTGTCAATCTTTTTGCTACTCCAATGGATGGTAGCCTTGTCATTATGGAACGTAGTTTGTTGTCGATATTTTTGTTATTCCAATGGATGGTAGCCTTATCATTATGGAAGGTAGTTTCTTGGCGAGATTTTTGTTACTCCAATGAATGGTAGCATTGTTATTATGGAAGGTAGTCTCTTGTTGATATTTTCATTAGTGCAATGCCTGGTAACCTTGTCATTATATAAGGTAGTCTGTTGTCGATATTTTTGTTACTCCATTGGAGGTAGCCTTGTCATTATGGAAGGTAGTTTGTTGTCTAGATTTTTGTTACTCTAATGGATGGTAGCGTTGTCATTATGGAAGGCAGTCTGTTGTCGAGATTTTTGTCACTCCAATGGATGGAAACCTTGTCATTATGGAAGGTTATTTGTTGTCGAGATATTTGTTACTCCAATGGATGGTAGCCTTGTTATTATGGAAGGTAGTCTCTTGTCAAGATTTTTGTTACTCCAATGGATGGTAGCATTGTCTTTATAGAAGGTAGTCTATTGTCAACATTTTTGTTACTCCAATGGATGGCAGCCTTGTCATTATTGAAGGTAGTCTGTTGTCGATATTTTTGTTACTCCAATGGATGTTCGCCTTTTCATTATGGAACGTAGTATGTTATCGATATTTTTATTATTCCAATGGATGGTAGCCTTATCATTATAGAAGGTAGTCTGTTGTCTAGATTTTTGTTACTCTAATGGATGGTAGCCTTTTCATTATGGAAGGTAGTCTGTTGTCGATATTTTTGCTACTCCAATGGATGGTAGCCTTGTCATTATGGAACGTAGTTTGTTGTCGATATTTTTGTTATTCCAATGGATGGTAGCCTTATCATTATGGAAGGTAGTTTGTTGGCGAGATTTTTGTTACTCCAATGAATGGTAGCATTGTTATTATGGAAGGTAGTCTCTTTTTGATATTTTCATTACTGCAATACATGGTAGCCTTGTTATTATAGAAGGTAGTCTGTTGTCGATATTTTTGTTACTCCAATGGATGGTAGCCTTGTCATTATGGAAGGTAGTTTGTCGTCTAGATTTTTGTTACTCTAATGGATGGTAGCGTTGTCATTATGGAAGGTAGTCTGTTGTCGAGATTTTTGTCACTCTAATGGATGGTAACCTTGTCATTATGGAAGGTTATTTGTTGTCGAGATATTTGTTACTCCAATGGATGGTAGCCTTGGTATTATGGAAGGTAGTCTCTTGTCAAGATTTTTGTTACTCCAATGGATGGTAGCATTGTCTTTATAGAAGGTAGTCGATTATCAACATTTTTGTTACTCTAATGGATGGCAGCCTTGTCATATTGAAGGTAGTCTGTTGTCGATATTTTTGTTACTCCAATGGATGTTCGCCTTGTCATTATGGAACGTAGTTTGTTATCGATATTTTTATTATTCCAATGGATGGTAGCCTTATCATTACAGAATGTAGTTTTTTGTGGAGATTTTTGTTAGTCCAATGGATAGTAGCCTTGTCATTATGGAGGGTAGTCTGTTGTCGATATTTTGTTAATCTAGAGGATGGTAGCATTGTCATTATGGAAGGTAGTCTATTGTCGAGATTTTTGTTACTCCAATGGATGGTAGGCTTGTCATTATGGATGGTAGTCTGTTGGCGAGATTTTTGTTACTCTAATGGATGGTAGCCTTGTGATTATGTAAGGTAGTCTCTTGTGATATTTTCATTACTCCAATGCATGGTAGCCTTGTCATTATGGAAGGTAGTTTGTTGTCGATATTTTTGTTACTCAAATGGATGGTAGCCTTGTCATTATGGAAGGTAGTCTATTGTCTAGATTATTTTTACTCTAATGGATGGTAGCCTTATCATTATGGAAGTTAGTTTGTTGTCAAGATTTTTGTTACTCCAATGGATGGCAGCATTGTCTTTATAGAAGGTAGTCTATTGTCAACATTTTTGTTACTCCAATGGATGGTAGCCTTGTAATTATTGAAGGTAGTCTGTTGTCGATATTTTTGTTACTCCAATGGATGTTCTCCTTGTCATTATGGAACGTAGTTTGTTATCGATATTTTTGTTATTCCAATGGATGGTAGCCTTATCATTATAGAATGTAGTTTGTTGTCAACATTATGGAAGGTAGTCCGTTGACGAGATTTTGTTACTCCAATGGATGGTCGCCTTGTCATTTTGTAAGGTAGTTTATTGTCGAGATTTTTTTCACTCCAATGGATGGTAGCCTTGTCATTATAGAAGGTAGTCTATTGTCAATCTTTTTATTACTCCAATGGATGGTAGCCTTGTCATTATGGAACGTAGTTTGTTGTCGATAATTTTGTTATTCCAATGAATGGTAGCCTTTTCATTATGGAAGGTAGTTTGTTGGCGAGATTTTTGTTACTCCAATGGATAGTAGCCTTATCATTATGGAAGGTAGTCTGTTGTCGATATTTTGTTACTCCAGTGGATGGTAGCCTTGTCATTATGGAAGGTAGTCTATTGTCGAGATTTGTGTTACTCCAATGGATGGTAGGCTTCTCCTTATGGAAGGTTGTCTGTTGGCGAGATTTTTGTTACTCCAATGGCTGGTAGCCTTGTCATTATGGAAGGTAGTTTTTTGAATAGATTTTTGTTACTCTAATGGATGGTAGCGTTGTCGTTATGGAAGGCAGTCTGTTGTCGAGATTTTTGTCACTCCAATGGATGGTAACCTTGTCATTATGGAAGGTTATTTGTTGTCGAGATTTTTGTTACTCCAATGGATGGTAGCCTTATTATAATGGAAGGTAGTCTCTTGTCAAGATTTTTGTTACTCCAATGGATGGTAGCATTGTCTTTATAGAAGGTAGTCTATTGTCAACATTTTTGTTACTCCAATGGATGGTAGCCTTGTCATTATTGAAGGTAGTCTGTTGTCGATATTTTTGTTACTCTAATGGATGTTCGCCTTGTCATTATGGAACGCAGTTTGTTATCGATATTTTTGTTATTCTAATGGATGGTAGCCTTATCATTACGGAATGTAGTTTGTTGTCGAGATTTTTGTTAGTCCAATGGATAGTAGCCTTGTCATTATGGAAGGTAGTCTGTTGTCGAGATTTTGTTACTCCAATGGATGGTAGCCATGTCATTTTGTAAGGTAGTCTATTATCGAGATTTTTGTCTCTCCAATGGATGCTAGCCTTGTCATTATGGAAGGTAGTCTGTTGGCGATATTTTTGTTACTCCAATGGATGGTAGCCTTATCATTATGGAAGGTAGTCTATTGTCAATCTTTTTGTTACTCCAATGGATGGTAGCCTTGTCATTATGGAACATAGTTTTTTGTCGATATTTTTGTTATTCCAATGGATGGTAGCCTTATCGTTATGGAAGGTAGTTTGTTGGCGAGATTTTTGTTACTCCAATGGATAGTAGCCTTGTCATTATGGAAGGTATTCTGTTGTCGAGATTTTGTTACTCCAATGGATGGTAGCCTTTTCATTATGGAAGGTAGTCTGTTGTCGATATTTTTGTTACTCCAATGGATGGTAGCCTTGTCATTATGGAAGGTAGTCTATTGTCAATCTTTTTGTTACTCCGATGGATGGTAGCCTTGTCATTATGGAAGGTAGTCTGTTGTCGAGATTTTGTTACTCCAATGGATGGTAGCCATGTCATTTTGTAAGGTAGTCTATTATCGAGATTTTTGTCTCTCCAATGGATGCTAGCCTTGTCATTATGGAAGGTAGTCTGTTGGCGATATTTTTGTTACTCCAATGGATGGTAGCCTTATCATTATGGAAGGTAGTCTATTGTCAATCTTTTTGTTACTCCAATGGATGGTAGCCTTGTCATTATGGAACATAGTTTTTTGTCGATATTTTTGTTATTCCAATGGATGGTAGCCTTATCGTTATGGAAGGTAGTTTGTTGGCGAGATTTTTGTTACTCCAATGGATAGTAGCCTTGTCATTATGGAAGGTATTCTGTTGTCGAGATTTTGTTACTCCAATGGATGGTAGCCTTTTCATTATGGAAGGTAGTCTGTTGTCGATATTTTTGTTACTCCAATGGATGGTAGCCTTGTCATTATGGAAGGTAGTCTATTGTCAATCTTTTTGTTACTCCGATGGATGGTAGCCTTGTCATTATGGAACGTAGTTTGTTGTCGATATTTATGTTATTCCAATGGATGGTAGCCTTATCATTATGGAAGGTAGTTTGTTGGCGAGATTTTTGTTACTCCAATGGATGGTAGGCTTCTCCTTATGGAAGGTAGTCTGTTGGCGAGATTTTTGTTACTCCAATGGATAGTAGCCTTGTCATTAGGGAAGGTATTCTGTTGTCGAGATTTTGTTATTCCAATGGATGGTAGCCTTGTCATTATGGAAGGTAGTCTGTTGGCGAGATTTTTGTTACTCCAATGGATGGTAGCCTTGTCATTATGTAAGATAGTCTCTTGTTGATATTTTCATTACTCCAATGCATAGTAGCCTTGTCATTATGGAAGGTAGTCTTTTGTCGATATTTTTGTTACTCCAATGGATGGTAGCCTGGTCATTATGGAAGGTAGTCTGTTGTCTAGATTTTTGTTACTCTAATGGATGGTAGCCTAGGCATAATGGAAGGTAGTCTGTTGTCGAGATTTTTGTTACACCAATGGATGGTAGCCTTTTCATTATGGAAGGTAGTCTGTTATCAATATTTTTGTTACTCCAATGGATGGTAGCCTTGTCATTATGGAAGGTAGTATGTTGTCAATATTTTTGTTACTCCAGTGGATGGTTGCCTTGTCATTATGGAACGTAGTTTGTTTTCGATATTTTTGTTATTCCAATGGATGGTAGCCTTATCATTATGGAAGGTAGTTTGTTGTCGAGATTTTTGTTACTCCAATGGATAGTAGCCTTTTCATTATGGAAGGTAGTATGTTGTCGAGATTTTGTTAATCCAGTGGATGGTAGCCTTGTCATTATGGAAGGTAGTCTATTGTCGAGATTTTTGTTACTCCAATGGATGGTATGCTTGTCATTATGGATGGTAGTCTGTTGGCGAGATTTTTGTTACTCCAATGGATGGTAGCCTTGTCATTATGTAAGGTAGTCTCTTGTTGATATTTTCATTACTCCAATGCATGGTAGCCTTGTCATTATGGAAGGTAGTTTGTTGTCGATATTTTTGTTACTCAAATGGATGGTAGCCTTGTCATTATGTAAGGTAGTCTGTTGTCTAGATTATTTTTACTCTAATGGATGGTAGCCTTATCATTATTGAAGTTAGTTTGTTGTCAAGATTTTTGTTACTCCAATGGATGGAAGCATTGTCTTTATAGAAGGTAGTCTATTGTCAACATTTTTGTTACTCTAATGGTTGGTAGCCTTGTAATTATTTAAGGTAGTCTGTTGTCGATATTTTTGTTACTCCAATGGATGTTCTCCTTGTCATTATGGAACGTAGTTTGTTATCGATATTTTTGTTATTCCAATGGATGGTAGCCTTATCATTATAGAATGTAGTTGTTGTCGACATTTTTGTTAGTCCAATGGATAGTAGCCTTGTCATTATGGAAGGTAGTCCATTGACGAGATTTTGTTACTCCAATGGATGGTCGCCTTGTCATTTTGTAAGGTAGTCTATTGTCGAGATTTTTTTCACTCCAATGGATGGTAGCCTTGTCATTATGGAAGGTAGTCTGTTGGCGATATTTTTGTTACTCCAATGGATAGTAGCATTTTCATTATGGAAGGTAGTCTTTTGTCGATATTTTTGTTACTCCAATGGATGGTAGCCTTGTCATTATGGAAGGTAGTCTATTGTCAATCTTTTTGTTACTCACATGGATGGTAGCCTTGTCATTATGGAACGTAGTTTGTTGTCGATATTTTTGTTATTCCAATGAATGGTAGCCTTATCATTATGGAAGGTAGTTTGTTGGAGAGATTTTTGTTACTCCAATGGATAATAGCCTTATCATTATGGAAGGTAGTCTGTTGTCGAGATTTTGTTACTCCAATGGATGGTAACCTTGTCATTATGGAAGGTAGTCTATTGTCGAGATTTTTGTTACTCCAATGGATGGTAGGCTTCTCCTTATGGAAGGTAGTCTGTTGGCGAGATTTTTGTTACTCCAATGGATGGTAGCCTTGTCAGTATGTAAGTTAGTCTCTTGTTGATATTTTCATTACTCCAATGCATGGTAGCCTTGTCATTATGGAAGGTAGTCTTTTTTCGATATTTTTGTTACTCCAATGGATGGTAGCCTTGTCATTATGGAATATAGTCTGTTGTCTAGATTTTTGTTACTCTAATGGATGGTAGCCTAGGCATAATGGAAGGTAATCTGTTGTCGAGATTTTTGTTACTCCAATGGATGGTAGCCTTTTCATTATGGAAGGTAGTCTGTTGTCGATATTTTTGTTACTCCAATGGATGGTAGCCTTGTCATTATGGAAGGTAGTATGTTGTCAATATTTTTGTTACTCCAGTGGATGGTAGCCTTGTCATTATGGAACGTAGTTTGTTTTTGATATTTTTGTTATTCTAATGGATGGTAGCCTTAGCATTATGGAAGGTAGTTTGTTGTCGAGATTTTTGTTACTCCAATGGATAGTAGCCTTGTCATTATGGAAGGTAGTATGTTGTCGAGATTTTGTTAATCCATTGGATGGTAGCCTTGTCATTATGGAAGGTAGTCTATTGTCGAGATTTTTGTTACTCCAATGGATGTTAGGCTTGTCATTATGGATGGTAGTTTGTTGGCGAGATTTTTGTTACTCCAATGGATGGTAGCCTTGTCATTATGTAAGGTAGTCTCTTGTTGATATTTTCATTACTCCAATGCATGGTAGCCTTGTCATTATGGAAGGTAGGCTGTTGTCTAGATTTTTGTTACTCTAATGGATGGTAGCCTAGGCATAATGGAAGGTAATCTGTTGTCGAGATTTTTGTTACTCCAATAGATGGTAGCCCTTTCATTATGGAAGGTAGTCTGTTGTCGATATTTTTTTTACTCCAATGGAAGGTAGCCTTGTCATTATGGAACGTAGTTTGTTTTTGATATTTTGGATATTCTAATGGATGTTCGCCTTGTCATTATGGAAGGTAGTTTGTTGTCGAGATTTTTGTTACTCCAATGGATAGTAGCCTTGTCATTATGGAAGGTAGTCTATTGTCGAGATTTTTGTTAATCCAGTGGATGGTAGCCTTGTCATTATGGAAGGTAGTCTATTGTCGAGATTTTTGTTACTCCAATGGATGTTAGGCTTGTCATTATGGATGGTAGTCAGTGGGCGAGATTTTTGTTACTCCAATGGATGGTAGCCTTGTCATTATGTAAGGTAGTCTCTTGTTGATATTTTCATTACTCCAATGCATGGTAGCCTTGTCATTATGGAAGGTAGTCTGTTGTCGATATTTTTGTTATTCAAATGGATGGTAGCCTTGTCATTATGGAAGGTAGTCTGTTGTCTAGATTATTTTTACTCTAATGGATGGTAGCCTTATCATTATGGAAGTTAGTTTGTTGTCAAGATTTTTGTTACTCCAAAGGATGGTAGCCTTGTAATTATTGAAGGTAGTCTGTTGTCGATATTTTTGTTACTCCAATGGATGTTCTCCTTGTCATTATGGAACGTAGTTTGTTATCGATATTTTTGTTATTCCAATGGATGGTAGCCTTATCATTATAGAATGTAGTTCGTTAAAGACATTTTTGTTAGTCCAATGGATAGTAGCCTTGTCATTATGGAAGGTAGTCCGTTGACGAGAATTTGTTACTCCAATGGATGGTCTCCTTGTCATTTTGTAAGGTAGTCTATTGTCGAGATTTTTTTCACTCCAATGGATGGTAGCCTTGTCATTATGGAAGGTAGTCTGTTGGCGATATTTTTGTTACTCCAATGGATGGTAGCCTTTTCATTATGGAAGGTAGTCAGTTGTCGATATTTTTGTTACTCCAATGGATGGTAGCCTTGTCATTATGGAAGGTAGTCTATTGTCAATCTTTTTGTTACTCCAATGGATGGTAGCCTTGTCATTATGGAACGTAGTTTGTTGTCGATATTTTTGTTATTCTAATGGATGGTAGCCTTATCATTATGGAAGGTAGTTTGTTGGCGAGATTTTTGTTACTATAATGGATAGTAGCCTTGTCATTGTGGAAGGTATTATGTTGTCGAGATTTTGTTACTTCAATGGATGGTAGCCTTGTCATTATGGAAGGTAGTCTATTGTCGAGATTTTTGTTACTCCAATGGATGGTAGGCTTCTCCTTATGGAAGGTAGTCTGTTGGCGAGATTTTTGTTACTCCAATGGATGGTAGCCTTGTCATTATGTAAGATAGTCTCTTGTTGATATTTTCATTACTCCAATGCATGGTAGCCTTGTCATTATGGAAGGTAGTCTTTTGTCGATATTTTTGTTACTCCAATGGATGGTAGCCTTGTCATTATGGAAGGTAGTCTGTTGTCTAGATTTTTGTTACTCTAATGGATGGTAGCCTAGGCATAATGGAAGGTAGTCTGTTGTCGAGATTTTTGTTACTCCAATGGATGATAGCCTTTTCATTATGGAAGGTAGTCTGTTGTCGATATTTTTGTTACTCCAATGGATGGTAGCCTTATCATTATGGAAGGTAGTATGTTGTCAATATTTTTGTTACTCCAGTGGATGGTAGCCTTGTCATTATGGAACGTAGTTTGTTTTCAATATTTTTGTTATTCTAATGGATGGTAGCCTTATCATTATGGAAGGTAGTTTGTTGTCGAGATTTTTGTTACTCCAATGGATAATAGCCTTGTCATTATGGAAGGTAGTCTATTGTCGAGATTTTTGTTACTCCAATGGATGTTAGGCTTGTCATTATGGATGGTAGTCTGTGGGCGAGATTTTTGTTACTCCAATGGATGGTAGCCTTGTCATTATGTAAGGTAGTCTCTTGTTGATATTTTCATTACTCCAATGCATGGTAGCCTTGTCATTATGGAAGGTAGTCTGTTGTCGATATTTTTGTTATTCAAATGGATGGTAGCCTTGTCATTATGGAAGGTAGTCTGTTGTCTAGATTATTTTTACTCTAATGGATGGTAGCCTTATCATTATGGAAGTTAGTTTGTTGTCAAGATTTTTGTTACTCCAAAGGATGGTAGCCTTGTAATTATTGAAGGTAGTCTGTTGTCGATATTTTTGTTACTCCAATGGATGTTCTCCTTGTCATTATGGAACGTAGTTTGTTATCGATATTTTTGTTATTCCAATGGATGGTAGCCTTATCATTATAGAATGTAGTTCGTTGTCGACATTTTTGTTAGTCCAATGGATAGTAGCCTTGTCATTATGGAAGGTAGTCCGTTGACGAGATTTTATTACTCCAATGGATGGTCGCCTTGTCATTTTGTAAGGTAGTCTATTGTCGAGATTTTTTTCACTCCAATGGATGGTAGCCTTGTCATTATGGAAGGTAGTCTGTTGGCGATATTTTTGTTACTCCAATGGATGGTAGCCTTTTCATTATGGAAGGTAGTCAGTTGTCGATATTTTTGTTACTCCAATGGATGGTAGCCTTGTCATTATGGAAGGTAGTCTATTGTCAATCTTTTTGTTACTCCAATGGATGGTAGCCTTGTCATTATGGAACGTAGTTTGTTGTCGATATTTTTGTTATTCTAATGGATGGTAGCCTTATCATTATGGAAGGTAGTTTGTTGGCGAGATTTTTGTTACTATAATGGATAGTAGCCTTGTCATTGTGGAAGGTATTATGTTGTCGAGATTTTGTTACTTCAATGGATGGTAGCCTTGTCATTATGGAAGGTAGTCTATTGTCGAGATTTTTGTTACTCCAATGGATGGTAGGCTTCTCCTTATGGAAGGTAGTCTGTTGGCGAGATTTTTGTTACTCCAATGGATGGTAGCCTTGTCATTATGTAAGATAGTCTCTTGTTGATATTTTCATTACTCGAATGCATGGTAGCCTTGTCATTATGGAAGGTAGTCTTTTGTCGATATTTTTGTTACTCCAATGGATGGTAGCCTTGTCATTATGGAAGGTAGTCTGTTGTCTAGATTTTTGTTACTCTAATGGATGGTAGCCTAGGCATAATGGAAGGTAGTCTGTTGTCGAGATTTTTGTTACTCCAATGGATGATAGCCTTTTCATTATGGAAGGTAGTCTGTTGTCGATATTTTTGTTACTCCAATGGATGGTAGCCTTATCATTATGGAAGGTAGTATGTTGTCAATATTTTTGTTACTCCAGTGGATGGTAGCCTTGTCATTATGGAACGTAGTTTGTTTTCGATATTTTTGTTATTCTAATGGATGGTAGCCTTATCATTATGGAAGGTAGTTTGTTGTCGAGATTTTTGTTACTCCAATGGATAATAGCCTTGTCATTATGGAAGGTAGTCTATTGTCGAGATTTTTGTTACTCCAATGGATGTTAGGCTTGTCATTATGGATGGTAGTCTGTGGGCGAGATTTTTGTTACTCCAATGGATGGTAGCCTTGTCATTATGTAAGGTAGTCTCTTGTTGATATTTTCATTACTCCAATGCATGGTAGCCTTGTCATCATGGAAGGTAGTCTGTTGTCGATATTTTTGTTATTCAAATGGATGGTAGCCTTGTCATTATGGAAGGTAGTCTGTTGTCTAGATTATTTTTACTCTAATGGATGGTAGCCTTATCATTATGGAAGTTAGTTTGTTGTCAAGATTTTTGTTACTCCAAAGGATGGTAGCCTTGTAATTATTGAAGGTAGTCTGTTGTCGATATTTTTGTTACTCCAATGGATGTTCTCCTTGTCATTATGGAACGTAGTTTGTTATCGATATTTTTGTTATTCCAATGGATGGTAGCCTTATCATTATAGAATGTAGTTCGTTGTCGACATTTTTGTTAGTCCAATGGATAGTAGCCTTGTCATTATGGAAGGTAGTCCGTTGACGAGATTTTATTACTCTAATGGATGGTCGCCTTGTCATTTTGTAAGGTAGTCTATTGTCGAGATTTTTTTCACTCCAATGGATGGTAGCCTTGTCATTATGGAAGGTAGTCTGTTGGCGATATTTTTGTTACTCCAATGGATGGTAGCCTTTTCTTTATGGAAGGTAGTCAGTTGTCGATATTTTTGTTACTCCAATGGATGGTAGCCTTGTCATTATGGAAGGTAGTCTATTGTCAATCTTTTTGTTACTCCAATGGATGGTAGCCTTGTCATTATGGAACGTAGTTTGTTGTCGATATTTTTGTTATTCTAATGGATGGTAGCCTTATCATTATGGAAGGTAGTTTGTTGGCGAGATTTTTGTTACTATAATGGATAGTAGCCTTGTCATTGTGGAAGGTATTATGTTGTCGAGATTTTGTTACTTCAATGGATGGTAGCCTTGTCATTATGGAAGGTAGTCTATTGTCGAGATTTTTGTTACTCCAATGGATGGTAGGCTTCTCCTTATGGAAGGTAGTCTGTTGGCGAGATTTTTGTTACTCCAATGGATGGTAGCCTTGTCATTATGTAAGATAGTCTCTTGTGGATATTTTCATTACTCGAATGCATGGTAGCCTTGTCATTATGGAAGGTAGACTTTTGTCGATATTTTTGTTAATCCAATGGATGGTAGCCTTGTCATTATGGAAGGTAGTCTGTTGTCTAGATTTTTGTTACTCTAATGGATGGTAGCCTAGGCATAATGGAAGGTAGTCTGTTGTCGAGATTTTTGTTACTCCAATGGATGATAGCCTTTTCATTATGGAAGGTAGTCTGTTGTCGATATTTTTGTTACTCCAATGGATGGTAGCCTTATCATTATGGAAGGTAGTATGTTGTCAATATTTTTGTTACTCCAGTGGATGGTAGCCTTGTCATTATGGAATGTAGTTTGTTTTCAATATTTTTGTTATTCTAATGGATGGTAGCCTTATCATTATGGAAGGTAGTTTGTTGTCGAGATTTTTGTTACTCCAATGGATAATAGCCTTGTCATTATGGAAGGTAGTATGTTGTCGAGATTTTGTTAATCCAGTGGATGGTAGCCTTGTCATTATGGAAGGTAGTCTATTGTCGAGATTTTTGTTACTCCAATGGATGTTAGGCTTGTCATTATGGATGGTAGTCTGTTGGCGAGATTTTTGTTACTCCAATGGATGGTAGCCTTGTCATTATGTAAGGTAGTCTCTTGTTGATATTTTCATTACTCCAATGCATGGTAGCCTTGTCATTATGGAAGGTAGTCTGTTGTCTAGATTTTTGTTACTCTAATGGATGGTAGCCTAGGCATAATGGAAGGTAATCTGTTGTCGAGATTTTTGTTACTCCAATAGATGGTAGCCTTTTCATTATGGAAGGTAGTCTGTTGTCGATATTTTTTTTACTCCAATGGATGTTAGCCTTGTCATTATGGAAGGTAGTATGTTGTCAATATTTTTGTTACTCCAGTGGATGGTAGCCTTGTCATTATGGAACGTAGTTTGTTTTTGATATTTTGGTTATTCTAATGGATGTTCGCCTTGTCATTATGGAAGGTAGTTTGTTGTCGAGATTTTTGTTACTCCAATGGATAGTAGCCTTGTCATTATGGAAGGTAGTCTATTGTCGAGATTTTTGTTAATCCAGTGGATGGTAGCCTTGTCATTATGGAAGGTAGTCTATTGTCGAGATTTTTGTTACTCCAATGGATGTTAGGCTTGTCATTATGGATGGTAGTCTGTGGGCGATATTTTTGTTACTCCAATGGATGGTAGCCTTGTCATTATGTAAGGTAGTCTCTTGTTGATATTTTCATTACTCCAATGCATGGTAGCCTTGTCATTATAGAAGGTAGTCTGTTGTCGATATTTTTGTTATTCAAATGGATGGTAGCCTTGTCATTATGGAAGGTAGTCAGTTGTCTAGATTATTTTTACTCTAATGGATGGTAGCCTTATCATTATGGAAGTTAGTTTGTTGTCAAGATTTTTGTTACTCCAAAGGATGGTAGCCTTGTAATTATTGAAGGTAGTCTGTTGTCGATATTTTTGTTACTCCAATGGATGTTCTCCTTGTCATTATGGAACGTAGTTTGTTATCGATATTTTTGTTATTCCAATGGATGGTAGCCTTATCATTATAGAATGTAGTTCGTTAAAGACATTTTTGTTAGTCCAATGGATAGTAGCCTTGTCATTATGGAAGGTAGTCCGTTGACGAGATTTTGTTACTCCAATGGATGGTCTCCTTGTCATTTTGTAAGGTAGTCTATTGTCGAGATTTTTTTCACTCCAATGGATGGTAGCCTTGTCATTATGGAAGGTAGTCTGTTGGCGATATTTTTGTTACTCCAATGGATGGTAGCCTTTTCATTATGGAAGGTAGTCAGTTGTCGATATTTTTGTTACTCCAATGGATGGTAGCCTTGTCATTATGGAAGGTAGTCTATTGTCAATCTTTTTGTTACTCCAATGGATGGTAGCCTTGTCATTATGGAACGTAGTTTGTTGTCGATATTTTTGTTATTCTAATGGATGGTAGCCTTATCATTATGGAAGGTTGTTTGTTGGCGAGATTTTTGTTACTATAATGGATAGTAGCCTTGTCATTGTGGAAGGTATTATGTTGTCGAGATTTTGTTACTTCAATGGATGGTAGCCTTGTCATTATGGAAGGTAGTCTATTGTCGAGATTTTTGTTACTCCAATGGATGGTAGGCTTCTCCTTATGGAAGGTAGTCTGTTGGCGAGATTTTTGTTAATCCAATGGATGGTAGCCTTGTCATTATGTAAGATAGTCTCTTGTTCATATTTTCATTACTCGAATGCATGGTAGCCTTGTCATTATGGAAGGTAGACTTTTGTCGATATTTTTGTTAATCCAATGGATGGTAGCCTTGTCATTATGGAAGGTAGTCTGTTGTCTAGATTTTTGTTACTCTAATGGATGGTAGCCTAGGCATAATGGAAGGTAGTCTGTTGTCGAGATTTTTGTTACTCCAATGGATGATAGCCTTTTCATTATGGAAGGTAGTCTGTTGTCGATATTTTTGTTACTCCAATGGATGGTAGCCTTATCATTATGGAAGGTAGTATGTTGTCAATATTTTTGTTACTCCAGTTGATGGTAGCCTTGTCATTATGGAACGTAGTTTGTTTTTGATATTTTTGTTATTCTAATGGATGGTAGCCTTATCATTATGGAAGGTTGTTTGTTGGCGAGATTTTTGTTACTATAATGGATAGTAGCCTTGTCATTGTGGAAGGTATTATGTTGTCGAGATTTTGTTACTTCAATGGATGGTAGCCTTGTCATTATGGAAGGTAGTCTATTGTCGAGATTTTTGTTACTCCAATGGATGGTAGGCTTCTCCTTATGGAAGGTAGTCTGTTGGCGAGATTTTTGTTACTCCAACGGATGGTAGCCTTGTCATTATGTAAGATAGTCTCTTGTTGATATTTTCATTACTCGAATGCATGGTAGCCTTGTCATTATGGAAGGTAGTCTTTTGTCGATATTTTTGTTACTCCAATGGATGGTAGCCTTGTCATTATGGAAGGTAGTCTGTTGTCTAGATTTTTGTTACTCTAATGGATGGTAGCCTAGGCATAATGGAAGGTAGTCTGTTGTCGAGATTTTTGTTACTCCAATGGATGATAGCCTTTTCATTATGGAAGGTAGTCTGTTGTCGATATTTTTGTTACTCCAATGGATGGTAGCCTTATCATTATGGAAGGTAGTATGTTGTCAATATTTTTGTTACTCCAGTGGATGGTAGCCTTGTCATTATGGAACGTAGTTTGTTTTCGATATTTTTGTTATTCTAATGGATGGTAGCCTTATCATTATGGAAGGTAGTTTGTTGTCGAGATTTTTGTTACTCCAATGGATAATAGCCTTGTCATTATGGAAGGTAGTCTATTGTCGAGATTTTTGTTACTCCAATGGATGTTAGGCTTGTCATTATGGATGGTAGTCTGTGGGCGAGATTTTTGTTACTCCAATGGATGGTAGCCTTGTCATTATGTAAGGTAGTCTCTTGTTGATATTTTCATTACTCCAATGCATGGTAGCCTTGTCATCATGGAAGGTAGTCTGTTGTCGATATTTTTGTTATTCAAATGGATGGTAGCCTTGTCATTATGGAAGGTAGTCTGTTGTCTAGATTATTTTTACTCTAATGGATGGTAGCCTTATCATTATGGAAGTTAGTTTGTTGTCAAGATTTTTGTTACTCCAAAGGATGGTAGCCTTGTAATTATTGAAGGTAGTCTGTTGTCGATATTTTTGTTACTCCAATGGATGTTCTCCTTGTCATTATGGAACGTAGTTTGTTATCGATATTTTTGTTATTCCAATGGATGGTAGCCTTATCATTATAGAATGTAGTTCGTTGTCGACATTTTTGTTAGTCCAATGGATAGTAGCCTTGTCATTATGGAAGGTAGTCCGTTGACGAGATTTTATTACTCTAATGGATGGTCGCCTTGTCATTTTGTAAGGTAGTCTATTGTCGAGATTTTTTTCACTCCAATGGATGGTAGCCTTGTCATTATGGAAGGTAGTCTGTTGGCGATATTTTTGTTACTCCAATGGATGGTAGCCTTTTCTTTATGGAAGGTAGTCAGTTGTCGATATTTTTGTTACTCCAATGGATGGTAGCCTTGTCATTATGGAAGGTAGTCTATTGTCAATCTTTTTGTTACTCCAATGGATGGTAGCCTTGTCATTATGGAACGTAGTTTGTTGTCGATATTTTTGTTATTCTAATGGATGGTAGCCTTATCATTATGGAAGGTAGTTTGTTGGCGAGATTTTTGTTACTATAATGGATAGTAGCCTTGTCATTGTGGAAGGTATTATGTTGTCGAGATTTTGTTACTTCAATGGATGGTAGCCTTGTCATTATGGAAGGTAGTCTATTGTCGAGATTTTTGTTACTCCAATGGATGGTAGGCTTCTCCTTATGGAAGGTAGTCTGTTGGCGAGATTTTTGTTACTCCAATGGATGGTAGCCTTGTCATTATGTAAGATAGTCTCTTGTGGATATTTTCATTACTCGAATGCATGGTAGCCTTGTCATTATGGAAGGTAGACTTTTGTCGATATTTTTGTTAATCCAATGGATGGTAGCCTTGTCATTATGGAAGGTAGTTTGTTGTCTAGATTTTTGTTACTCTAATGGATGGTAGCCTAGGCATAATGGAAGGTAGTCTGTTGTCGAGATTTTTGTTACTCCAATGGATGATAGCCTTTTCATTATGGAAGGTAGTCTGTTGTCGATATTTTTGTTACTCCAATGGATGGTAGCCTTATCATTATGGAAGGTAGTATGTTGTCAATATTTTTGTTACTCCAGTGGATGGTAGCCTTGTCATTATGGAATGTAGTTTGTTTTCGATATTTTTGTTATTCTAATGGATGGTAGCCTTATCATTATGGAAGGTAGTTTGTTGTCGAGATTTTTGTTACTCCAATGGATAATAGCCTTGTCATTATGGAAGGTAGTATGTTGTCGAGATTTTGTTAATCCAGTGGATGGTAGCCTTGTCATTATGGAAGGTAGTCTATTGTCGAGATTTTTGTTACTCCAATGGATGTTAGGCTTGTCATTATGGATGGTAGTCTGTTGGCGAGATTTTTGTTACTCCAATGG
Source organism: Vicia faba (assembly GCA_948472305.1). Taxonomy (NCBI): domain Eukaryota; kingdom Viridiplantae; phylum Streptophyta; class Magnoliopsida; order Fabales; family Fabaceae; genus Vicia; species Vicia faba. The sequence goes on from OX451739.1 coordinate 564,128,875, forward strand.
ATGGTAGCCTTGTCATTATGTAAGGTAGTCTCTTGTTGATATTTTCATTACTCCAATGCATGGTAGCCTTGTCATTATGGAAGGTAGTCTGTTGTCTAGATTTTTGTTACTCTAATGGATGGTAGCCTAGGCATAATGGAAGGTAATCTGTTGTCGAGATTTTTGTTACTCCAATAGATGGTAGCCTTTTCATTATGGAAGGTAGTCTGTTGTCGATATTTTTTTTACTCCAATGGATGTTAGCCTTGTCATTATGGAAGGTAGTATGTTGTCAATATTTTTGTTACTCCAGTGGATGGTAGCCTTGTCATTATGGAACGTAGTTTGTTTTTGATATTTTGGTTATTCTAATGGATGTTCGCCTTGTCATTATGGAAGGTAGTTTGTTGTCGAGATTTTTGTTACTCCAATGGATAGTAGCCTTGTCATTATGGAAGGTAGTCTATTGTCGAGATTTTTGTTAATCCAGTGGATGGTAGCCTTGTCATTATGGAAGGTAGTCTATTGTCGAGATTTTTGTTACTCCAATGGATGTTAGGCTTGTCATTATGGATGGTAGTCTGTGGGCGATATTTTTGTTACTCCAATGGATGGTAGCCTTGTCATTATGTAAGGTAGTCTCTTGTTGATATTTTCATTACTCCAATGCATGGTAGCCTTGTCATTATAGAAGGTAGTCTGTTGTCGATATTTTTGTTATTCAAATGGATGGTAGCCTTGTCATTATGGAAGGTAGTCTGTTGTCTAGATTATTTTTACTCTAATGGATGGTAGCCTTATCATTATGGAAGTTAGTTTGTTGTCAAGATTTTTGTTACTCCAAAGGATGGTAGCCTTGTAATTATTGAAGGTAGTCTGTTGTCGATATTTTTGTTACTCCAATGGATGTTCTCCTTGTCATTATGGAACGTAGTTTGTTATCGATATTTTTGTTATTCCAATGGATGGTAGCCTTATCATTATAGAATGTAGTTCGTTAAAGACATTTTTGTTAGTCCAATGGATAGTAGCCTTGTCATTATGGAAGGTAGTCCGTTGACGAGATTTTGTTACTCCAATGGATGGTCTCCTTGTCATTTTGTAAGGTAGTCTATTGTCGAGATTTTTTTCACTCCAATGGATGGTAGCCTTGTCATTATGGAAGGTAGTCTGTTGGCGATATTTTTGTTACTCCAATGGATGGTAGCCTTTTCATTATGGAAGGTAGTCAGTTGTCGATATTTTTGTTACTCCAATGGATGGTAGCCTTGTCATTATGGAAGGTAGTCTATTGTCAATCTTTTTGTTACTCCAATGGATGGTAGCCTTGTCATTATGGAACGTAGTTTGTTGTCGATATTTTTGTTATTCTAATGGATGGTAGCCTTATCATTATGGAAGGTTGTTTGTTGGCGAGATTTTTGTTACTATAATGGATAGTAGCCTTGTCATTGTGGAAGGTATTATGTTGTCGAGATTTTGTTACTTCAATGGATGGTAGCCTTGTCATTATGGAAGGTAGTCTATTGTCGAGATTTTTGTTACTCCAATGGATGGTAGGCTTCTCCTTATGGAAGGTAGTCTGTTGGCGAGATTTTTGTTAATCCAATGGATGGTAGCCTTGTCATTATGTAAGATAGTCTCTTGTTCATATTTTCATTACTCGAATGCATGGTAGCCTTGTCATTATGGAAGGTAGACTTTTGTCGATATTTTTGTTAATCCAATGGATGGTAGCCTTGTCATTATGGAAGGTAGTCTGTTGTCTAGATTTTTGTTACTCTAATGGATGGTAGCCTAGGCATAATGGAAGGTAGTCTGTTGTCGAGATTTTTGTTACTCCAATGGATGATAGCCTTTTCATTATGGAAGGTAGTCTGTTGTCGATATTTTTGTTACTCCAATGGATGGTAGCCTTATCATTATGGAAGGTAGTATGTTGTCAATATTTTTGTTACTCCAGTTGATGGTAGCCTTGTCATTATGGAACGTAGTTTGTTTTCGATATTTTTGTTATTCTAATGGATGGTAGCCTTATCATTATGGAAGGTTGTTTGTTGGCGAGATTTTTGTTACTATAATGGATAGTAGCCTTGTCATTGTGGAAGGTATTATGTTGTCGAGATTTTGTTACTTCAATGGATGGTAGCCTTGTCATTATGGAAGGTAGTCTATTGTCGAGATTTTTGTTACTCCAATGGATGGTAGGCTTCTCCTTATGGAAGGTAGTCTGTTGGCGAGATTTTTGTTAATCCAATGGATGGTAGCCTTGTCATTATGTAAGATAGTCTCTTGTTCATATTTTCATTACTCGAATGCATGGTAGCCTTGTCATTATGGAAGGTAGACTTTTGTCGATATTTTTGTTAATCCAATGGATGGTAGCCTTGTCATTATGGAAGGTAGTCTGTTGTCTAGATTTTTGTTACTCTAATGGATGGTAGCCTAGGCATAATGGAAGGTAGTCTGTTGTCGAGATTTTTGTTACTCCAATGGATGATAGCCTTTTCATTATGGAAGGTAGTCTGTTGTCGATATTTTTGTTACTCCAATGGATGGTAGCCTTATCATTATGGAAGGTAGTATGTTGTCAATATTTTTGTTACTCCAGTTGATGGTAGCCTTGTCATTATGGAACGTAGTTTGTTTTCGATATTTTTGTTATTCTAATGGATGGTAGCCTTATCATTATGGAAGGTAGTTTGTTGTCGAGATTTTTGTTACTCTAATGGATAATAGCCTTGTCATTATGGAAGGTAGTATGTTGTCGAGATTTTGTTAATCTAGTGGATGGTAGCCTTGTCATTATGGAAGGTAGTCTATTGTCGAGATTTTTGTTACTCCAATGGATGTTAGGCTTGTCATTATGGATGGTAGTCTGTTGGCGAGATTTTTGTTACTCCAATGGATGGTAGCCTTGTCATTATGTAAGGTAGTCTCTTGTTGATATTTTCATTACTCCAATGCATGGTAGCCTTGTCATTATGGAAGGTAGTCTGTTGTCTAGATTTTTGTTACTCTAATGGATGGTAGCCTAGGCATAATGGAAGGTAATTTGTTGTCGAGATTTTTGTTACTCCAATAGATGGTAGCCTTTTCATTATGGAAGGTAGTCTGTTGTCGATATTTTTTTTACTCCAATGGATGGTAGCCTTGTCATTATGGAAGGTAGTATGTTGTCAATATTTTTGTTACTCCAGTGGATGGTAGCCTTGTCATTATGGAACGTAGTTTGTTTTTGATATTTTTGTTATTCTAATGGATGTTCGCCTTGTCATTATGGAAGGTAGTTTGTTGTCGAGATTTTTGTTACTCCAATGGATAGTAGCCTTGTCATTATGGAAGGTAGTCTATTGTCGAGATTTTTGTTAATCCAGTGGATGGTAGCCTTGTCATTATGGAAGGTAGTCTATTGTCGAGATTTTTGTTACTCCAATGGATGTTAGGCTTGTCATTATGGATGGTAGTCTGTGGGTGAGATTTTTGTTACTCCAATGGATGGTAGCCTTGTCATTATGTAAGGTAGTCTCTTGTTGATATTTTCATTACTCCAATGCATGGTAGCCTTGTCATTATGGAAGGTAGTCTGTTGTCGATATTTTTGTTATTCAAATGGATGGTAGCCTTGTCATTATGGAAGGTAGTCTGTTGTCTAGATTATTTTTACTCTAATGGATGGTAGCATTATCATTATGGAAGTTAGTTTGTTGTCAAGATTTTTGTTACTCCAATGGATGGTAGCCTTGTAATTATTGAAGGTAGTCTGTTGTCGATATTTTTGTTACTCCAATGGATGTTCTCCTTGTAATTATTGAAGGTAGTCTGTTGTCGATATTTTTGTTACTCCAATGGATGGTAGCCTTATCATTATAGAATGTAGTTCGTTGTCGACATTTTTGTTAGTCCAATGGATAGTAGCCTTGTCATTATGGAAGGTAGTCCGTTGACGAGATTTTGTTACTCCAATGGATGGTCTCCTTGTCATTTTGTAAGGTAGTCTATTGTCGAGATTTTTTTCACTCCAATGGATGGTAGCCTTGTCATTATGGAAGGTAGTCTGTTGGCGATATTTTTGTTACTCCAATGAATGGTAGCCTTTTCATTATGGAAGGTAGTCAGTTGTCGATATTTTTGTTACTCCAATGGATGGTAGCCTTGTCATTATGGAAGGTAGTCTGTTGTCTAGATTTTTGTTACTCTAATGGATGGTAGCCTAGGCATAATGGAAGGTAGTTTGTTGTCGAGATTTTTGTTACTCCAATGGATGATAGCCTTTTCATTATGGAAGGTAGTCTGTTGTCGATATTTTTGTTACTCCAATGGATGGTAGCCTTATCATTATGGAAGGTAGTATGTTGTCAATATTTTTGTTACTCCAGTTGATGGTAGCCTTGTCATTATGGAACGTAGTTTGTTTTCGATATTTTTGTTATTCTAATGGATGGTAGCCTTATCATTATGGAAGGTTGTTTGTTGGCGAGATTTTTGTTACTATAATGGATAGTAGCCTTGTCATTGTGGAAGGTATTATGTTGTCGAGATTTTGTTACTTCAATGGATGGTAGCCTTGTCATTATGGAAGGTAGTCTATTGTCGAGATTTTTGTTACTCCAATGGATGGTAGGCTTCTCCTTATGGAAGGTAGTCTGTTGGCGAGATTTTTGTTAATCCAATGGATGGTAGCCTTGTCATTATGTAAGATAGTCTCTTGTTCATATTTTCATTACTCGAATGCATGGTAGCCTTGTCATTATGGAAGGTAGACTTTTGTCGATATTTTTGTTAATCCAATGGATGGTAGCCTTGTCATTATGGAAGGTAGTCTGTTGTCTAGATTTTTGTTACTCTAATGGATGGTAGCCTAGGCATAATGGAAGGTAGTCTGTTGTCGAGATTTTTGTTACTCCAATGGATGATAGCCTTTTCATTATGGAAGGTAGTCTGTTGTCGATATTTTTGTTACTCCAATGGATGGTAGCCTTATCATTATGGAAGGTAGTATGTTGTCAATATTTTTGTTACTCCAGTTGATGGTAGCCTTGTCATTATGGAACGTAGTTTGTTTTCGATATTTTTGTTATTCTAATGGATGGTAGCCTTATCATTATGGAAGGTAGTTTGTTGTCGAGATTTTTGTTACTCTAATGGATAATAGCCTTGTCATTATGGAAGGTAGTATGTTGTCGAGATTTTGTTAATCTAGTGGATGGTAGCCTTGTCATTATGGAAGGTAGTCTATTGTCGAGATTTTTGTTACTCCAATGGATGTTAGGCTTGTCATTATGGATGGTAGTCTGTTGGCGAGATTTTTGTTACTCCAATGGATGGTAGCCTTGTCATTATGTAAGGTAGTCTCTTGTTGATATTTTCATTACTCCAATGCATGGTAGCCTTGTCATTATGGAAGGTAGTCTGTTGTCTAGATTTTTGTTACTCTAATGGATGGTAGCCTAGGCATAATGGAAGGTAATTTGTTGTCGAGATTTTTGTTACTCCAATAGATGGTAGCCTTTTCATTATGGAAGGTAGTTTGTTGTCGATATTTTTTTTACTCCAATGGATGGTAGCCTTGTCATTATGGAAGGTAGTATGTTGTCAATATTTTTGTTACTCCAGTGGATGGTAGCCTTGTCATTATGGAACGTAGTTTGTTTTTGATATTTTTGTTATTCTAATGGATGTTCGCCTTGTCATTATGGAAGGTAGTTTGTTGTCGAGATTTTTGTTACTCCAATGGATAGTAGCCTTGTCATTATGGAAGGTAGTCTATTGTCGAGATTTTTGTTAATCCAGTGGATGGTAGCCTTGTCATTATGGAAGGTAGTCTATTGTCGAGATTTTTGTTACTCCAATGGATGTTAGGCTTGTCATTATGGATGGTAGTCTGTGGGTGAGATTTTTGTTACTCCAATGGATGGTAGCCTTGTCATTATGTAAGGTAGTCTCTTGTTGATATTTTCATTACTCCAATGCATGGTAGCCTTGTCATTATGGAAGGTAGTCTGTTGTCGATATTTTTGTTATTCAAATGGATGGTAGCCTTGTCATTATGGAAGGTAGTCTGTTGTCTAGATTATTTTTACTCTAATGGATGGTAGCATTATCATTATGGAAGTTAGTTTGTTGTCAAGATTTTTGTTACTCCAATGGATGGTAGCCTTGTAATTATTGAAGGTAGTCTGTTGTCGATATTTTTGTTACTCCAATGGATGTTCTCCTTGTAATTATTGAAGGTAGTCTGTTGTCGATATTTTTGTTACTCCAATGGATGGTAGCCTTATCATTATAGAATGTAGTTCGTTGTCGACATTTTTGTTAGTCCAATGGATAGTAGCCTTGTCATTATGGAAGGTAGTCCGTTGACGAGATTTTGTTACTCCAATGGATGGTCTCCTTGTCATTTTGTAAGGTAGTCTATTGTCGAGATTTTTTTCACTCCAATGGATGGTAGCCTTGTCATTATGGAAGGTAGTCTGTTGGCGATATTTTTGTTACTCCAATGAATGGTAGCCTTTTCATTATGGAAGGTAGTCAGTTGTCGATATTTTTGTTACTCCAATGGATGGTAGCCTTGTCATTATGGAAGGTAGTCTATTTTCAATCTTTTTGTTACTCCAATGGATGGTAGCCTTGTCATTATGGAACGTAGTTTGTTGTCCATATTTTTGTTATTCTAATGGATGGTAGCCTTATCATTATGGAAGGTAGTTTGTTGGCGAGATTTTTGTTACTATAATGGATAGTAGCCTTGTCATTGTGGAAGGTATTATGTTGTCGAGATTTTGTTACTTCAATGGATGGTAGCCTTGTCATTATGGAAGGTAGTCTATTGTCGAGATTTTTGTTACTCCAATGGATGGTAGGCTTCTCCTTATGGAAGGTAGTCTGTTGGCGAGATTTTTGTTACTCCAATGGATGGTAGCCTTGTCATTATGTAAGATAGTCTCTTGTGGATATTTTCATTACTCGAATGCATGGTAGCCTTGTCATTATGGAAGGTAGACTTTTGTCGATATTTTTGTTAATCCAATGGATGGTAGCCTTGTCATTATGGAAGGTAGTCTGTTGTCTAGATTTTTGTTACTCTAATGGATGGTAGCCTAGGCATAATGGAAGGTAGTCTGTTGTCGAGATTTTTGTTACTCCAATGGATGATAGCCTTTTCATTATGGTAGGTAGTCTGTTGTCGATATTTTTGTTACTCCAATGGATGGTAGCCTTATCATTATGGAAGGTAGTATGTTGTCAATATTTTTGTTACTCCAGTGGATGGTAGCCTTGTCATTATGGAACGTAGTTTGTTTTCGATATTTTTGTTATTCTAATGGATGGTAGCCTTATCATTATGGAAGGTAGTTTGTTGTCGAGATTTTTGTTACTCCAATGGATAATAGCCTTGTCATTATGGAAGGTAGTATGTTGTCGAGATTTTGTTAATCCAGTGGATGGTAGCCTTGTCATTATGGAAGGTAGTCTATTGTCGAGATTTTTGTTACTCCAATGGATGTTAGGCTTGTCATTATGGATGGTAGTCTGTTGGCGAGATTTTTGTTACTCCAATGGATGGTAGCCTTGTCATTATGTAAGGTAGTCTCTTGTTGATATTTTCATTACTCCAATGCATGGTAGCCTTGTCATTATGGAAGGTAGTCTGTTGTCTAGATTTTTGTTACTCTAATGGATGGTAGCCAATGCATAATGGAAGGTAATCTGTTGTCGAGATTTTTGTTACTCCAATAGATGGTAGCCTTTTCATTATGGAAGGTAGTCTGTTGTCGATATTTTTTTTACTCCAATGGATGGTAGCCTTGTCATTATGGAAGGTAGTATGTTGTCAATATTTTTGTTACTCCAGTGGATGGTAGCCTTGTCATTATGGAACGTAGTTTGTTTTTGATATTTTGGTTATTCTAATGGATGTTCGCCTTGTCATTATGGAAGGTAGTTTGTTGTCGAGATTTTTGTTACTCCAATGGATAGTAGCCTTGTCATTATGGAAGGTAGCCTATTGTCGAGATTTTTGTTAATCCAGTGGATGATAGCCTTGTCATTATGGAAGGTAGTCTATTGTCGAGATTTTTGTTACTCCAATGGATGTTAGGCTTGTCATTATGGATGGTAGTCTGTGGGCGAGATTTTTGTTACTCCAATGGATGGTAGCCTTGTCATTATGTAAGGTAGTCTCTTGTTGATATTTTCATTACTCCAATGCATGGTAGCCTTGTCATTATGGAAGGTAGTTTGTTGTCGATATTTTTGTTATTCAAATGGATGGTAGCCTTGTCATTATGGAAGGTAGTCTGTTGTCTAGATTATTTTTACTCTAATGGATGGTAGCCTTATCATTATGGAAGTTAGTTTGTTGTCAAGATTTTTGTTACTCCAAAGGATGGTAGCCTTGTAATTATTGAAGGTAGTCTGTTGTCGATATTTTTGTTACTCCAATGGATGTTCTCCTTGTCATTATGGAACGTAGTTTGTTATCGATATTTTTGTTATTCCAATGGATGGTAGCCTTATCATTATAGAATGTAGTTCGTTAAAGACATTTTTGTTAGTCCAATGGATAGTAGCCTTGTCATTATGGAAGGTAGTCCGTTGACGAGATTTTGTTACTCCAATGGATGGTCTCCTTGTCATTTTGTAAGGTAGTCTATTGTCGAGATTTTTTTCACTCCAATGGATGGTAGCCTTGTCATTATGGAAGGTAGTCTGTTGGCGATATTTTTGTTACTCCAATGGATGGTAGCCTTTTCATTATGGAAGGTAGTCAGTTGTCGATATTTTTGTTACTCCAATGAATGGTAGCCTTGTCATTATGGAAGGTAGTCTATTGTCAATCTTTTTGTTACTCCAATGGATGGTAGCCTTGTCATTATGGACTGTAGTTTGTTGTCGATATTTTTGTTATTCTAATGGATGGTAGCCTTATCATTATGGAAGGTAGTTTGTTGGCGAGATTTTTGTTACTATAATGGATAGTAGACTTGTCATTGTGGAAGGTATTATGTTGTCGAGATTTTGTTACTTCAATGGATGGTAGCCTTGTCATTATGGAAGGTAGTCTATTGTCGAGATTTTTGTTACTCCAATGGATGGTAGGCTTCTCCTTATGGAAGGTAGTCTGTTGGCGAGATTTTTGTTACTCCAATGGATGGTAGCCTTGTCATTATGTAAGATAGTCTCTTGTTGATATTTTCATTACTCGAATGCATGGTAGCCTTGTCATTATGGAAGGTAGACTTTTGTCGATATTTTTGTTAATCCAATGGATGGTAGCCTTGTCATTATGGAAGGTAGTCTGTTGTCTAGATTTTTGTTACTCTAATGGATGGTAGCCTAGGCATAATGGAAGGTAGTCTGTTGTCGAGATTTTTGTTACTCCAATGGATGATAGCCTTTTCATTATGGAAGGTAGTCTGTTGTCGATATTTTTGTTACTGCAATGGATGGTAGCCTTATCATTATGGAAGGTAGTATGTTGTCAATATTTTTGTTACTCCAGTTGATGGTAGCCTTGTCATTATGGAACGTAGTTTGTTTTTGATATTTTTGTTATTCTAATGGATGGTAGCCTTATCATTATGGAAGGTAGTTTGTTGTCGAGATTTTTGTTACTCTAATGGATAATAGCCTTGTCATTATGGAAGGTAGTATGTTGTCGAGATTTTGTTAATCCAGTGGATGGTAGCCTTGTCATTATGGAAGGTAGTCTATTGTCGAGATTTTTGTTACTCCAATGGATGTTAGGCTTGTCATTATGGATGGTAGTCTGTTGGCGAGATTTTTGTTACTCCAATGGATGGTAGCCTTGTCATTATGTAAGGTAGTCTCTTGTTGATATTTTCATTACTCCAATGCATGGTAGCCTTGTCATTATGGAAGGTAGTCTGTTGTCTAGATTTTTGTTACTCTAATGGATGGTAGCCTAGGCATAATGGAAGGTAATCTGTTGTCGAGATTTTTGTTACTCCAATAGATGGTAGCCTTTTCATTATGGAAGGTAGTCTGTTGTCGATATTTTTTTTACTCCAATGGATGGTAGCCTTGTCATTATGGAAGGTAGTATGTTGTCAATATTTTTGTTACTCCAGTGGATGGTAGCCTTGTCATTATGGAACGTAGTTTGTTTTGATATTTTTGTTATTCTAATGGATGTTCGCCTTGTCATTATGGAAGGTAGTTTGTTGTCGAGATTTTTGTTACTCCAATGGATAGTAGCCTTGTCATTATGGAAGGTAGTCTATTGTCGAGATTTTTGTTAATCCAGTGGATGGTAGCCTTGTCATTATGGAAGGTAGTCTATTGTCGAGATTTTTGTTTCTCCAATGGATGTTAGGCTTGTCATTATGGATGGTAGTCTGTGGGTGAGATTTTTGTTACTCCAATGGATGGTAGCCTTGTCATTATGTAAGGTAGTCTCTTGTTGATATTTTCATTACTCCAATGCATGGTAGCCTTGTCATTATGGAAGGTAGTCTGTTGTCGATATTTTTGTTATTCAAATGGATGGTAGCCTTGTCATTATGGAAGGTAGTCTGTTGTCTAGATTATTTTTACTCTAATGGATGGTAGCATTATCATTATGGAAGTTAGTTTGTTGTCAAGATTTTTGTTACTCCAATGGATGGTAGCCTTGTAATTATTGAAGGTAGTCTGTTGTCGATATTTTTGTTACTCCAATGGATGTTCTCCTTGTAATTATTGAAGGTAGTCTGTTGTCGATATTTTTGTTACTCCAATGGATGGTAGCCTTATCATTATAGAATGTAGTTCGTTGTCGACATTTTTGTTAGTCCAATGGATAGTAGCCTTGTCATTATGGAAGGTAGTCCGTTGACGAGATTTTGTTACTCCAATGGATGGTCTCCTTGTCATTTTGTAAGGTAGTCTATTGTCGAGATTTTTTTCACTCCAATGGATGGTAGCCTTGTCATTATGGAAGGTAGTCTGTTGGCGATATTTTTGTTACTCCAATGGATGGTAGCCTTTTCATTATGGAAGGTAGTCAGTTGTCGATATTTTTGTTACTCCAATGGATGGTAGCCTTGTCATTATGGAAGGTAGTCTATTGTCAATCTTTTTGTTACTCCAATGGATGGTAGCCTTGTCATTATGGAACGTAGTTTGTTGTCGATATTTTTGTTATTCTAATGGATGGTAACCTTATCATTATGGAAGGTAGTTTGTTGGCGAGATTTTTGTTACTATAATGGATAGTAGCCTTGTCATTGTGGAAGGTATTATGTTGTCGAGATTTTGTTACTTCAATGGATGGTAGCCTTGTCATTATGGAAGGTAGTCTGTTGGCGAGATTTTTGTTACTCCAATGGATGGTAGCCTTGTCATTATGTAAGATAGTCTCTTGTTGATATTTTCATTACTCGAATGCATGGTAGCCTTGTCATTATGGAAGGTAGACTTTTGTCGATATTTTTGTTAATCCAATGGATGGTAGCCTTGTCATTATGGAAGGTAGTCTGTTGTCTAGATTTTTGTTACTCCAATGGATGATAGCCTTTTCATTATGGAAGGTAGTCTGTTGTCGATATTTTTGTTACTCCAATGGATGGTAGCCTTATCATTATGGAAGGTAGTATGTTGTCAATATTTTTGTTACTCCAGTGGATGGTAGCCTTGTCATTATGGAACGTAGTTTGTTTTCGATATTTTTGTTATTCTAATGGATGGTAGCCTTATCATTATGGAAGGTAGTTTGTTGTCGAGATTTTTGTTACTCCAATGGATAATAGCCTTGTCATTGTGGAAGGTATTATGTTGTCGAGATTTTGTTACTTCAATGGATGGTAGCCTTGTCATTATGGAAGGTAGTCTATTGTCGAGATTTTTGTTACTCCAATGGATGGTAGCCTTCTCCTTATGGAAGGTAGTCTGTTGGCGAGATTTTTGTTACTCCAATGGATGGTAGCCTTGTCATTATGTAAGATAGTCTCTTGTTGATATTTTCATTACTCCAATGCATGGTAGCCTTGTCATTATGGAAGGTAGTCTTTTGTCGATATTTTTGTTACTCCAATGGATGGTAGCCTTGTCATTATGGAAGGTAGTCTGTTGTCTAGATTTTTGTTACTCTAATGGATGGTAGCCTAGGCATAATGGAAGGTAGTCTGTTGTCGAGATTTTTGTTACTCCAATGGATGATAGCCTTTTCATTATGGAAGGTAGTCTGTTGTCGATATTTTTGTTACTCCAATGGATGGTAGCCTTATCATTATGGAAGGTAGTATGTTGTCAATATTTTTGTTACTCCAGTGGATGGTAGCCTTGTCATTATGGAACGTAGTTTGTTTTCAATATTTTTGTTATTCTAATGGATGGTAGCCTTATCATTATGGAAGGTAGTTTGTTGTCGAGATTTTTGTTACTCCAATGGATAATAGCCTTGTCATTATGGAAGGTAGTCTATTGTCGAGATTTTTGTTACTCCAATGGATGTTAGGCTTGTCATTATGGATGGTAGTCTGTGGGCGAGATTTTTGTTACTCCAATGGATGGTAGCCTTGTCATTATGTAAGGTAGTCTCTTGTTGATATTTTCATTACTCCAATGCATGGTAGCCTTGTCATTATGGAAGGTAGTCTGTTGTCGATATTTTTGTTATTCAAATGGATGGTAGCCTTGTCATTATGGAAGGTAGTCTGTTGTCTAGATTATTTTTACTCTAATGGATGGTAGCCTTATCATTATGGAAGTTAGTTTGTTGTCAAGATTTTTGTTACTCCAAAGGATGGTAGCCTTGTAATTATTGAAGGTAGTCTGTTGTCGATATTTTTGTTACTCCAATGGATGTTCTCCTTGTCATTATGGAACGTAGTTTGTTATCGATATTTTTGTTATTCCAATGGATGGTAGCCGTATCATTATAGAATGTAGTTCGTTGTCGACATTTTTGTTAGTCCAATGGATAGTAGCCTTGTCATTATGGAAGGTAGTCCGTTGACGAGATTTTATTACTCCAATGGATGGTCGCCTTGTCATTTTGTAAGGTAGTCTATTGTCGAGATTTTCTTCACTCCAATGGATGGTAGCCTTGTCATTATGGAAGGTAGTCTGTTGGCGATATTTTTGTTACTCCAATGGATGGTAGCCTTTTCTTTATGGAAGGTAGTCAGTTGTCGATAGTTTTGTTACTCCAATGGATGGTAGCCTTGTCATTATGGAAGGTAGTCTATTGTCAATCTTTTTGTTACTCCAATGGATGGTAGCCTTGTCATTATGGAACGTAGTTTGTTGTCGATATTTTTGTTATTCTAATGGATGGTAGCCTTATCATTATGGAAGGTAGTTTGTTGGCGAGATTTTTGTTACTATAATGGATAGTAGCCTTGTCATTGTGGAAGGTATTATGTTGTCGAGATTTTGTTACTTCAATGGATGGTAGCCTTGTCATTATGGAAGGTAGTCTATTGTCGAGATTTTTGTTACTCCAATGGATGGTAGGCTTCTCCTTATGGAACGTAGTCTGTTGGCGAGATTTTTGTTACTCCAATGGATGGTAGCCTTGTCATTATGTAAGATAGTCTCTTGTGGATATTTTCATTACTCGAATGCATGGTAGCCTTGTCATTATGGAAGGTAGACTTTTGTCGATATTTTTGTTAATCCAATGGATGGTAGCCTTGTCATTATGGAAGGTAGTCTGTTGTCTAGATTTTTGTTACTCTAATGGATGGTAGCCTAGGCATAATGGAAGGTAGTCTGTTGTCGAGATTTTTGTTACTCCAATGGATGATAGCCTTTTCATTATGGAAGGTAGTCTGTTGTCGATATTTTTGTTACTCCAATGGATGGTAGCCTTATCATTATGGAAGGTAGTATGTTGTCAATATTTTTGTTACTCCAGTGGATGGTAGCCTTGTCATTATGGAACGTAGTTTGTTTTCGATATTTTTGTTATTCTAATGGATGGTAGCCTTATCATTATGGAAGGTAGTTTGTTGTCGAGATTTTTGTTACTCCAATGGATAATAGCCTTGTCATTATGGAAGGTAGTATGTTGTCGAGATTTTGTTAATCCAGTGGATGGTAGCCTTGTCATTATGGAAGGTAATCTATTGTCGAGATTTTTGTTACTCCAATGGATGTTAGGCTTGTCATTATGGATGGTAGTCTGTTGGCGAGATTTTTGTTACTCCAATGGATGGTAGCCTTGTCATTATGTAAGGTAGTCTCTTGTTGATATTTTCATTACTCCAATGCATGGTAGCCTTGTCATTATGGAAGGTAGTCTGTTGTCTAGATTTTTGTTACTCTAATGGATGGTAGCCTAGGCATAATGGAAGGTAATCTGTTGTCGAGATTTTTGTTACTCCAATAGATGGTAGCCTTTTCATTATGGAAGGTAGTCTGTTGTCGATATTTTTTTTACTCCAATGGATGTTAGCCTTGTCATTATGGAAGGTAGTATGTTGTCAATATTTTTGTTACTCCAGTGGATGGTAGCCTTGTCATTATGGAACGTAGTTTGTTTTTGATATTTTGGTTATTCTAATGGATGTTCGCCTTGTCATTATGGAAGGTAGTTTGTTGTCGAGATTTTTGTTACTCCAATGGATAGTAGCCTTGTCATTATGGAAGGTAGTCTATTGTCGAGATTTTTGTTAATCCAGTGGATGGTAGCCTTGTCATTATGGAAGGTAGTCTATTGTCGAGATTTTTGTTACTCCAATGGATGTTAGGCTTGTCATTATGGATGGTAGTCTGTGGGCGATATTTTTGTTACTCCAATGGATGGTAGCCTTGTCATTATGTAAGGTAGTCTCTTGTTGATATTTTCATTACTCCAATGCATGGTAGCCTTGTCATTATAGAAGGTAGTCTGTTGTCGATATTTTTGTTATTCAAATGGATGGTAGCCTTGTCATTATGGAAGGTAGTCTGTTGTCTAGATTATTTTTACTCTAATGGATGGTAGCCTTATCATTATGGAAGTTAGTTTGTTGTCAAGATTTTTGTTACTCCAAAGGATGGTAGCCTTGTAATTATTGAAGGTAGTCTGTTGTCGATATTTTTGTTACTCCAATGGATGTTCTCCTTGTCATTATGGAACGTAGTTTGTTATCGATATTTTTGTTATTCCAATGGATGGTAGCCTTATCATTATAGAATGTAGTTCGTTAAAGACATTTTTGTTAGTCCAATGGATAGTAGCCTTGTCATTATGGAAGGTAGTCCGTTGACGAGATTTTGTTACTCCAATGGATGGTCTCCTTGTCATTTTGTAAGGTAGTCTATTGTCGAGATTTTTTTCACTCCAATGGATGGTAGCCTTGTCATTATGGAAGGTAGTCTGTTGGCGATATTTTTGTTACTCCAATGGATGGTAGCCTTTTCATTATGGAAGGTAGTCAGTTGTCGATATTTTTGTTACTCCAATGGATGGTAGCCTTGTCATTATGAAAGGTAGTCTATTGTCAATCTTTTTGTTACTCCAATGGATGGTAGCCTTGTCATTATGGAACGTAGTTTGTTGTCGATATTTTTGTTATTCTAATGGATGGTAGCCTTATCATTATGGAAGGTTGTTTGTTGGCGAGATTTTTGTTACTATAATGGATAGTAGCCTTGTCATTGTGGAAGGTATTATGTTGTCGAGATTTTGTTACTTCAATGGATGGTAGCCTTGTCATTATGGAAGGTAGTCTATTGTCGAGATTTTTGTTACTCTAATGGATGGTAGGCTTCTCCTTATGGAAGGTAGTCTGTTGGCGAGATTTTTGTTAATCCAATGGATGGTAGCCTTGTCATTATGTAAGATAGTCTCTTGTTGATATTTTCATTACTCGAATGCATGGTAGCCTTGTCATTATGGAAGGTAGACTTTTGTCGATATTTTTGTTAATCCAATGGATGGTAGCCTTGTCATTATGGAAGGTAGTCTGTTGTCTAGATTTTTGTTACTCTAATGGATGGTAGCCTAGGCATAATGGAAGGTAGTCTGTTGTCGAGATTTTTGTTACTCCAATGGATGATAGCCTTTTCATTATGGAAGGTAGTCTGTTGTCGATATTTTTGTTACTCCAATGGATGGTAGCCTTATCATTATGGAAGGTAGTATGTTGTCAATATTTTTGTTACTCCAGTTGATGGTAGCCTTGTCATTATGGAACGTAGTTTGTTTTCGATATTTTTGTTATTCTAATGGATGGTAGCCTTATCATTATGGAAGGTAGTTTGTTGTCGAGATTTTTGTTACTCTAATGGATAATAGCCTTGTCATTATGGAAGGTAGTATGTTGTCGAGATTTTGTTAATCTAGTGGATGGTAGCCTTGTCATTATGGAAGGTAGTCTATTGTCGAGATTTTTGTTACTCCAATGGATGTTAGGCTTGTCATTATGGATGGTAGTCTGTTGGCGAGATTTTTGTTACTCCAATGGATGGTAGCCTTGTCATTATGTAAGGTAGTCTCTTGTTGATATTTTCATTACTCCAATGCATGGTAGCCTTGTCATTATGGAAGGTAGTCTGTTGTCTAGATTTTTGTTACTCTAATGGATGGTAGCCTAGGCATAATGCAAGGTAATTTGTTGTCGAGATTTTTGTTACTCCAATAGATGGTAGCCTTTTCATTATGGAAGGTAGTCTGTTGTCGATATTTTTTTTACTCCAATGGATGGTAGCCTTGTCATTATGGAAGGTAGTATGTTGTCAATATTTTTGTTACTCCAGTGGATGGTAGCCTTGTCATTATGGAACGTAGTTTGTTTTTGATATTTTTGTTATTCTAATGGATGTTCGCCTTGTCATTATGGAAGTTAGTTTGTTGTCGAGATTTTTGTTACTCCAATGGATAGTAGCCTTGTCATTATGGAAGGTAGTCTATTGTCGAGATTTTTGTTAATCCAGTGGATGGTAGCCTTGTCATTATGGAAGGTAGTCTATTGTCGAGATTTTTGTTACTCCAATGGATGTTAGGCTTGTCATTATGGATGGTAGTCTGTGGGTGAGATTTTTGTTACTCCAATGGATGGTAGCCTTGTCATTATGTAAGGTAGTCTCTTGTTGATATTTTCATTACTCCAATGCATGGTAGCCTTGTCATTATGGAAGGTAGTCTGTTGTCGATATTTTTGTTATTCAAATGGATGGTAGCCTTGTCATTATGGAAGGTAGTCTGTTGTCTAGATTATTTTTACTCTAATGGATGGTAGCATTATCATTATGGAAGTTAGTTTGTTGTCAAGATTTTTGTTACTCCAATGGATGGTAGCCTTGTAATTATTGAAGGTAGTCTGTTGTCGATATTTTTGTTACTCCAATGGATGTTCTCCTTGTAATTATTGAAGGTAGTCTGTTGTCGATATTTTTGTTACTCCAATGGATGGTAGCCTTATCATTATAGAATGTAGTTCGTTGTCGACATTTTTGTTAGTCCAATGGATAGTAGCCTTGTCATTATGGAAGCTAGTCCGTTGACGAGATTTTGTTACTCCAATGGATGGTCTCCTTGTCATTTTGTAAGGTAGTCTATTGTCGAGATTTTTTTCACTCCAATGGATGGTAGCCTTGTCATTATGGAAGGTAGTCTGTTGGCGATATTTTTGTTACTCCAATGGATGGTAGCCTTTTCATTATGGAAGGTAGTCAGTTGTCGATATTTTTGTTACTCCAATGGATGGTAGCCTTGTCATTATGGAAGGTAGTCTATTTTCAATCTTTTTGTTACTCCAATGGATGGTAGCCTTGTCATTATGGAACGTAGTTTGTTGTCGATATTTTTGTTATTCTAATGGATGGGAGCCTTATCATTATGGAAGGTAGTTTGTTGGCGAGATTTTTGTTACTATAATGGATAGTAGCCTTGTCATTGTGGAAGGTATTATGTTGTCGAGATTTTGTTACTTCAATGGATGGTAGCCTTGTCATTATGGAAGGTAGTCTATTGTCGAGATTTTTGTTACTCCAATGGATGGTAGGCTTCTCCTTATGGAAGGTAGTCTGTTGGCGAGATTTTTGTTACTCCAATGGATGGTAGCCTTGTCATTATGTAAGATAGTCTCTTGTGGATATTTTCATTACTCGAATGCATGGTAGCCTTGTCATTATGGAAGGTAGACTTTTGTCGATATTTTTGTTAATCCAATGGATGGTAGCCTTGTCATTATGGAAGGTAGTCTGTTGTCTAGATTTTTGTTACTCTAATGGATGGTAGCCTAGGCATAATGGAAGGTAGTCTGTTGTCGAGATTTTTGTTACTCCAATGGATGATAGCCTTTTCATTATGGTAGGTAGTCTGTTGTCGATATTTTTGTTACTCCAATGGATGGTAGCCTTATCATTAAGGAAGGTAGTATGTTGTCAATATTTTTGTTACTCCAGTGGATGGTAGCCTTGTCATTATAGAACGTAGTTTGTTTTCGATATTTTTGTTATTCTAATGGATGGTAGCCTTATCATTATGGAAGGTAGTTTGTTGTCGAGATTTTTGTTACTCCAATGGATAATAGCCTTGTCATTATGGAAGGTAGTATGTTGTCGAGATTTTGTTAATCCAGTGGATGGTAGCCTTGTCATTATGGAAGGTAGTCTATTGTCGAGATTTTTGTTACTCCAATGGATGTTAGGCTTGTCATTATGGATGGTAGTCTGTTGGCGAGATTTTTGTTACTCCAATGGATGGTAGCCTTGTCATTATGTAAGGTAGTCTCTTGTTGATATTTTCATTACTCCAATGCATGGTAGCCTTGTCATTATGGAAGGTAGTTTGTTGTCTAGATTTTTGTTACTCTAATGGATGGTAGCCTAGGCATAATGGAAGGTAATCTGTTGTCGAGATTTTTGTTACTCCAATAGATGGTAGCCTTTTCATTATGGAAGGTAGTCTGTTGTCGATATTTTTTTTACTCCAATGGATGGTAGCCTTGTCATTATGGAAGGTAGTATGTTGTCAATATTTTTGTTACTCCAGTGGATGGTAGCCTTGTCATTATGGAACGTAGTTTGTTTTTGATATTTTGGTTATTCTAATGGATGTTCGCCTTGTCATTATGGAAGGTAGTTTGTTGTCGAGATTTTTGTTACTCCAATGGATAGTAGCCTTGTCATTATGGAAGGTAGTCTATTGTCGAGATTTTTGTTAATCCAGTGGATGATAGCCTTGTCATTATGGAAGGTAGTCTATTGTCGAGATTTTTGTTACTCCAATGGATGTTAGGCTTGTCATTATGGATGGTAGTCTGTGGGCGAGATTTTTGTTACTCCAATGGATGGTAGCCTTGTCATTATGTAAGGTAGTCTCTTGTTGATATTTTCATTACTCCAATGCATGGTAGCCTTGTCATTATGGAAGGTAGTCTGTTGTCGATATTTTTGTTATTCAAATGGATGGTAGCCTTGTCATTATGGAAGGTAGTCTGTTGTCTAGATTATTTTTACTCTAATGGATGGTAGCCTTATCATTATGGAAGTTAGTTTGTTGTCAAGATTTTTGTTACTCCAAAGGATGGTAGCCTTGTAATTATTGAAGGTAGTCTGTTGTCGATATTTTTGTTACTCCAATGGATGTTCTCCTTGTCATTATGGAACGTAGTTTGTTATCGATATTTTTGTTATTCCAATGGATGGTAGCCTTATCATTATAGAATGTAGTTCGTTAAAGACATTTTTGTTAGTCCAATGGATAGTAGCCTTGTCATTATGGAAGGTAGTCCGTTGACGAGATTTTGTTACTCCAATGGATGGTCTCCTTGTCATTTTGTAAGGTAGTCTATTGTCGAGATTTTTTTCACTCCAATGGATGGTAGCCTTGTCATTATGGAAGGTAGTCTGTTGGCGATATTTTTGTTACTCCAATGGATGGTAGCCTTTTCATTATGGAAGGTAGTCAGTTGTCGATATTTTTGTTACTCCAATGGATGGTAGCCTTGTCATTATGGAAGGTAGTCTATTGTCAATCTTTTTGTTACTCCAATGGATGGTAGCCTTGTCATTATGGAATGTAGTTTGTTGTCGATATTTTTGTTATTCTAATGGATGGTAGCCTTATCATTATGGAAGGTAGTTTGTTGGCGAGATTTTTGTTACTATAATGGATAGTAGCCTTGTCATTGTGGAAGGTATTATGTTGTCGAGATTTTGTTACTTCAATGGATGGTAGCCTTGTCATTATGGAAGGTAGTCTATTGTCGAGATTTTTGTTACTCCAATGGATGGTAGGCTTCTCCTTATGGAAGGTAGTCTGTTGGCGAGATTTTTGTTACTCCAATGGATGGTAGCCTTGTCATTATGTAAGATAGTCTCTTGTTGATATTTTCATTACTCGAATGCATGGTAGCCTTGTCATTATGGAAGGTAGACTTTTGTCGATATTTTTGTTAATCCAATGGATGGTAGCCTTGTCATTATGGAAGGTAGTCTGTTGTCTAGATTTTTGTTACTCTAATGGATGGTAGCCTAGGCATAATGGAAGGTAGTCTGTTGTCGAGATTTTTGTTACTCCAATGGATGATAGCCTTTTCATTATGGAAGGTAGTCTGTTGTCGATATTTTTGTTACTCCAATGGATGGTAGCCTTATCATTATGGAAGGTAGTATGTTGTCAATATTTTTGTTACTCCAGTTGATGGTAGCCTTGTCATTATGGAACGTAGTTTGTTTTCGATATTTTTGTTATTCTAATGGATGGTAGCCTTATCATTATGGAAGGTAGTTTGTTGTCGAGATTTTTGTTACTCTAATGGATAATAGCCTTGTCATTATGGAAGGTAGTATGTTGTCGAGATTTTGTTAATCCAGTGGATGGTAGCCTTGTCATTATGGAAGGTAGTCTATTGTCGAGATTTTTGTTACTCCAATGGATGTTAGGCTTGTCATTATGGATGGTAGTCTGTTGGCGAGATTTTTGTTACTCCAATGGATGGTAGCCTTGTCATTATGTAAGGTAGTCTCTTGTTGATATTTTCATTACTCCAATGCATGGTAGCCTTGTCATTATGGAAGGTAGTCTGTTGTCTAGATTTTTGTTACTCTAATGGATGGTAGCCTAGGCATAATGGAAGGTAATCTGTTGTCGAGATTTTTGTTACTCCAATAGATGGTAGCCTTTTCATTATGGAAGGTAGTCTGTTGTCGATATTTTTTTTACTCCAATGGATGGTAGCCTTGTCATTATGGAAGGTAGTATGTTGTCAATATTTTTGTTACTCCAGTGGATGGTAGCCTTGTCATTATGGAACGTAGTTTGTTTTTGATATTTTTGTTATTCTAATGGATGTTCGCCTTGTCATTATGGAAGGTAGTTTGTTGTCGAGATTTTTGTTACTCCAATGGATAGTAGCCTTGTCATTATGGAAGGTAGTCTATTGTCGAGATTTTTGTTAATCCAGTGGATGGTAGCCTTGTCATTATGGAAAGTAGTCTATTGTCGAGATTTTTGTTTCTCCAATGGATGTTAGGCTTGTCATTATGGATGGTAGTCTGTGGGTGAGATTTTTGTTACTCCAATGGATGGTAGCCTTGTCATTATGTAAGGTAGTCTCTTGTTGATATTTTCATTACTCCAATGCATGGTAGCCTTGTCATTATGGAAGGTAGTCTGTTGTCGATATTTTTGTTATTCAAATGGATGGTAGCCTTGTCATTATGGAAGGTAGTCTGTTGTCTAGATTATTTTTACTCTAATGGATGGTAGCATTATCATTATGGAAGTTAGTTTGTTGTCAAGATTTTTGTTACTCCAATGGATGGTAGCCTTGTAATTATTGAAGGTAGTCTGTTGTCGATATTTTTGTTACTCCAATGGATGTTCTCCTTGTAATTATTGAAGGTAGTCTGTTGTCGATATTTTTGTTACTCCAATGGATGGTAGCCTTATCATTATAGAATGTAGTTCGTTGTCGACATTTTTGTTAGTCCAATGGATAGTAGCCTTGTCATTATGGAAGGTAGTCCGTTGACGAGATTTTGTTACTCCAATGGATGGTCTCCTTGTCATTTTGTAAGGTAGTCTATTGTCGAGATTTTTTTCACTCCAATGGATGGTAGCCTTGTCATTATGGAAGGTAGTCTGTTGGCGATATTTTTGTTACTCCAATGGATGGTAGCCTTTTCATTATGGAAGGTAGTCAGTTGTCGATATTTTTGTTACTCCAATGGATGGTAGCCTTGTCATTATGGAAGGTAGTCTATTGTCAATCTTTTTGTTACTCCAATGGATGGTAGCCTTGTCATTATGGAACGTAGTTTGTTGTCGATATTTTTGTTATTCTAATGGATGGTAGCCTTATCATTATGGAAGGTAGTTTGTTGGCGAGATTTTTGTTACTATAATGGATAGTAGCCTTGTCATTGTGGAAGGTATTGTGTTGTCGAGATTTTGTTACTTCAATGGATGGTAGCCTTGTCATTATGGAAGGTAGTCTGTTGGCGAGATTTTTGTTACTCCAATGGATGGTAGCCTTGTCATTATGTAAGATAGTCTCTTGTTGATATTTTCATTACTCGAATGCATGGTAGCCTTGTCATTATGGAAGGTAGACTTTTGTCGATATTTTTGTTAATCCAATGGATGGTAGCCTTGTCATTATGGAAGGTAGTCTGTTGTCTAGATTTTTGTTACTCCAATGGATGATAGCCTTTTCATTATGGAAGGTAGTCTGTTGTCGATATTTTTGTTACTCCAATGGATGGTAGCCTTATCATTATGGAAGGTAGTATGTTGTCAATATTTTTGTTACTCCAGTGGATGGTAGCCTTGTCATTATGGAACGTAGTTTGTTTTCGATATTTTTGTTATTCTAATGGATGGTAGCCTTATCATTATGGAAGGTAGTTTGTTGTCGAGATTTTTGTTACTCCAATGGATAATAGCCTTGTCATTATGGAAGGTAGTATGTTGTCGAGATTTTGTTAATCCAGTGGATGGTAGCCTTGTCATTATGGAAGGTAGTCTATTGTCGAGATTTTTGTTACTCCAATGGATGTTAGGCTTGTCATTATGGATGGTAGTCTGTTGGCGAGATTTTTGTTACTCCAATGGATGGTAGCCTTGTCATTATGTAAGGTAGTCTCTTGTTGATATTTTCATTACTCCAATGCATGGTAGCCTTGTCATTATGGAAGGTAGTCTGTTGTCTAGATTTTTGTTACTCTAATGGATGGTAGCCTAGGCATAATGGAAGGTAATCTGTTGTCGAGATTTTTGTTACTCCAATAGATGGTAGCCTTTTCATTATGGAAGGTAGTCTGTTGTCGATATTTTTTTTACTCCAATGGATGGTAGCCTTGTCATTATGGAAGGTAGTATGTTGTCAATATTTTTGTTACTCCAGTGGATGGTAGCCTTGTCATTATGGAACATAGTTTGTTTTTGATATTTTTGTTATTCTAATGGATGTTCGCCTTGTCATTATGGAAGGTAGTTAGTTGTCGAGATTTTTGTTACTCCAATGGATAGTAGCCTTGTCATTATGGAAGGTAGTCTATTGTCGAGATTTTTGTTAATCCAGTGGATGGTAGCCTTGTCATTATGGAAGGTAGTCTATTGTCGAGATTTTTGTTACTCCAATGGATGTTAGGCTTGTCATTATGGATGGTAGTCTGTGGGTGAGATTTTTGTTACTCCAATGGATGGTAGCCTTGTCATTATGTAAGGTAGTCTCTTGTTGATATTTTCATTACTCCAATGCATGGTAGCCTTGTCATTATGGAAGGTAGTCTGTTGTCGATATTTTTGTTATTCAAATGGATGGTAGCCTTGTCATTATGGAAGGTAGTCTGTTGTCTAGATTATTTTTACTCTAATGGATGGTAGCATTATCATTATGGAAGTTAGTTTGTTGTCAAGATTTTTGTTACTCCAATGGATGGCAGCATTGTCTTTATAGAAGGTAGTCTATTGTCAACATTTTTGTTACTCCAATGGATGGTAGCCTTGTAATTATTGAAGGTAGTCTGTTGTCGATATTTTTGTTACTCCAATGGATGTTCTCCTTGTCATTATGGAACGTAGTTTGTTATGGATATTTTTGTTATTCCAATGGATGGTAGCCTTATCATTATAGAATGTAGTTCGTTGTCGACATTTTTATTAGTCCAATGGATAGTAGCCTTGTCATTATGGAAGGTAGTCCGTTGACGAGATTTTGTTACTCCAATGGATGGTCGCCTTGTCATTTTGTAAGGTAGTCTATTGTCGAGATTTTTTTCACTCCAATGGATGGTAGCCTTGTCATTATGGAAGGTAGTCTGTTGGCGATATTTTTGTTACTCCAATGGATGGTAGCCTTTTCATTATGGAAGGTAGTCAGTTGTCGATATTTTTGTTACTCCAATGGATGGTAGCCTTGTCATTATGGAAGGTAGTCTATTGTCAATCTTTTTGTTACTCCAATGGATGGTAGCCTTGTCATTATGGAACGTAGTTTGTTGTCGATATTTTTATTATTCTAATGGATGGTAGCCTTATCATTATGGAATGTAGTTTGTTGGCGAGATTTTTGTTACTATAATGGATAGTAGCCTTGTCATTGTGGAAGGTATTATGTTGTCGAGATTTTGTTACTTCAATGGATGGTAGCCTTGTCATTATGGAAGGTACTCTATTGTCGAGATTTTTGTTACTCCAATGGATGGTAGGCTTCTCCTTATGGAAGGTAGTCTGTTGGCGAGATTTTTGTTACTCCAATGGATGGTAGCCTTGTCATTATGTAAGATAGTCTCTTGTTGATATTTTCATTACTCCAATGCATGGTAGCCTTTAGATTATGGAAGGTAGTCTTTTGTCGATATTTTTGTTACTCCAATGGATGGTAGCCTGGTCATTATGGAAGGTAGTCTGTTGTCTAGATTTTTGTTACTCTAATGGATGGTAGCCTAGGCATAATGGAAGGTAGTATGTTGTCGAGATTTTTTTTACTCCAATGGATGGTAGCCTTTTCATTATGGAAGGTAGTCTATTGTCGATATTTTTGTTACTCCAATGGATGGTAGCCTGGTCATTATGGATGGTAGTATGTTGTCAATATTTTTGTTACTCCAGCGGATGGTAGCCTTGTCATTATGGAACATAGTTTGTTTTCGATATTTTTGTTATTCCAATGGATGGTAGCCTTATCATTATGGAAGGTAGTTTGTTGTCGAGATTTTTGTTACTCCAATGGATAGTAGCCTTGTCATTATGGAAGGTAGTTTGTTGTCGAGATTTTGTTAATCCAGTGGATTGTAGCCTTGTCATTATGGAAGGTTGTCTATTGTCGAGATTTTTGTTACTCTAATGGATGGTAGGCTTGTCATTAAGGATGGTAGTCTGTTGGCGAGATTTTTGTTACTCCAATGGATGGTAGCCTTGTCATTATGTAAGGTAGTCTCTTGTTGATATTTTCATTACTCCAATGCATGGTAGCCTTGTCATTATGGAAGGTAGTCTTTTGTCGATATTTTTGTTATTCAAATGGATGGTAGCCTTGTCATTATGGATGGTAGTCTGTTGTCTAGATTATTTTTACTCTAATGGATGGTAGCCTTATCATTATGGAAGTTAGTTTGTTGTCAAGATTTTTGTTACTCCAATGGATGGCAGCATTGTCTTTATAGAAGGTAGTCTATTGTCAACATTTTTGTTACTCCAATGGATGGTAGCCTTGTAATTATTGAAGGTAGTCTGTTGTCGATATTTTTGTTACTCCAATGGATGTTCTCCTTGTCATTATGGAACGTAGTTTGTTATCGATATTTTTGTTATTCCAATGGATGGTAGCCTTATCATTATAGAATGTAGTTTGTTGTCGACATTTTTATTAGTCCAATGGATAGTAGCCTTGTCATTATGGAAGGTAGTCCGTTGACGAGATTTTGTTACTCCAATGGATGGTCGCCTTGTCATTTTGTAAGGTAGTCTATTGTCGAGATTTTTTTCACTCCGATGGATGGTAGCCTTGTCATTATGGAAGGTAGTCTGTTGGCGATATTTTTGTTACTCCAATGGATGGTAGCCTTTTCATTATGGAAGGTAGTCAGTTGTCGATATTTTTGTTACTCCAATGGATGGTAGCCTTGTCATTATGGAAGGTAGTCTATTGTCAATCTTTTTGTTACTCCAATGGATGGTAGCCTTGTCATTATGGAACGTAGTTTGTTGTCGATATTTTTATTATTCTAATGGATGGTAGCCTTATCATTATGGAAGGTAGTTTGTTGGCGAGATTTTTGTTACTATAATGGATAGTAGCCTTGTCATTGTGGAAGGTATTATGTTGTCGAGATTTTGTTACTTCAATGGATGGTAGCCTTGTCATTATGGAAGGTAGTCTATTGTCGAGATTTTTGTTACTCCAATGGATGGTAGGCTTCTCCTTATGGAAGGTAGTCTGTTGGCGAGATTTTTGTTACTCCAATGGATGGTAGCCTTGTCATTATGTAAGATAGTCTCTTGTTGATATTTTCATTACTCCAATGCATGGTAGCCTTTACATTATGGAAGGTAGTCTTTTGTCGATATTTTTGTTACTCCAATGGATGGTAGCCTGGTCATTATGGAAGGTAGTCTGTTGTCTAGATTTTTGTTACTCTAATGGATGGTAGCCTAGGCATAATGGAAGGTAGTCTGTTGTCGAGATTTTTGTTACTCCAATGGATGGTAGCCTTTTCATTATGGAAGGTAGTCTATTGTCGATATTTTTGTTACTCCAATGGATGGTAGCCTTGTCATTATGGATGGTAGTATGTTGTCAATATTTTTGTTACTCCAGTGGATGGTAGCCTTGTCATTATGGAACGTAGTTTGTTTTCGATATTTTTGTTATTCCAATGGATGGTAGCCTTATCATTATGAAAGGTAGTTTGTTGTCGAGATTTTTGTTACTCCAATGGATAGTAGCCTTGTCATTATGGAAGGTAGTTTATTGTCGAGATTTTGTTAATCCAGTGGATTGTAGCCTTGTCATTATGGAAGGTTGTCTATTGTCGAGATTTTTGTTACTCTAATGGATGGTAGGCTTGTCATTATTGATTGTAGTCTGTTGGCGAGATTTTTGTTACTCCAATGGATGGTAGCCTTGTCATTATGTAAGGTAGTCTCTTGTTGATATTTTCATTACTCCAATGCATGGTAGCCTTGTCATTATGGAAGGTAGTCTTTTGTCAAGATTTTTGTTACTCCAATGGATGGTAGCCTTGTCATTATGGAAGGTAGTCTATTGTCAATCTTTTTGTTACTCCAATGGATGGTAGCCTTGTCATTATGGAAGGTAGTCTATTGTCAATCTTTTTGTTACTCCAATGGATGGTAGCCTTGTCATTATGGAACGTAGTTTGTTGTCGATATTTTTATTATTCTAATGGATGGTAGCCTTATCATTATGGAAGGTAGTTTGTTGGCGAGATTTTTGTTACTATAATGGATAGTAGCCTTGTCATTGTGGAAGGTATTATGTTGTCGAGATTTTGTTACTTCAATGGATGGTAGCCTTGTCATAATGGAAGGTAGTCTATTGTCGAGATTTTTGTTACTCCAATGGATGGTAGGCTTCTCCTTATGGAAGGTAGTCTGTTGGCGAGATTTTTGTTACTCCAATGGATGGTAGCCTTGTCATTATGTAAGATAGTCTCTTGTTGATATTTTCATTACTCCAATGCATGGTAGCCTTTACATTATGGAAGGTAGTCTTTTGTCGATATTTTTGTTACTCCAATGGATGGTAGCCTGGTCATTATGGAAGGTAGTCTGTTGTCTAGATTTTTGTTACTCTAATGGATGGTAGCCTAGGCATAATGGAAGGTAGTCTGTTGTCGAGATTTTTGTTACTCCAATGGATGGTAGCCTTTTCATTATGGAAGGTAGTCTATTGTCGATATTTTTGTTACTCCAATGGATGGTAGCCTTGTCATTATGGATGGTAGTATGTTGTCAATATTTTTGTTACTCCAGTGGATGGTAGCCTTGTCATTATGGAACGTAGTTTGTTTTCGATATTTTTGTTATTCCAATGGATGGTAGCCTTATCATTATGAAAGGTAGTTTGTTGTCGAGATTTTTGTTACTCCAATGGATAGTAGCCTTGTCATTATGGAAGGTAGTTTGTTGTCGACATTTTGTTAATCCAGTGGATTGTAGCCTTGTCATTATGGAAGGTTGTCTATTGTCGAGATTTTTGTTACTCCAATGGATGGTAGCCTTGTCATTATGTAAGGTAGTCTCTTGTTGATATTTTCATTACTCCAATGCATGGTAGCCTTGTCATTATGGAAGGTAGTCTTTTGTCAAGATTTTTGTTACTCCAATGGATGGTAGCCTTGTCATTATGGAAGGTAGTCTATTGTCAATCTTTTTGTTACTCCAATGGATGGTAGCCTTGTCATTATGGAACGTAGTTTATTGTTGATATTTTTGTTATTCCAATGGACGGTAGCCTTGTCATTATGGAAGGTAGTCTGTTGTCGAGATTTTGTTACTCCAATGGATGGTAGCCTTGTCATTATGGAAGGTAGTCTGTTGGCGAGATTTTTGTTACTCCAATGGATGGTAGGCCTCTCCTTATGGAAGGTAGTCTGTTGGCGAGATTTTTGTTACTCCAATGGATGGTAGCCTTGTCATTATGTATGATAGTCTCTTGTTGATATTTTAATTACTCCAATGGATGGTAGCCTTTTCATTATGGAAGGTAGTCTTTTGTCAAGATTTTTGTTACTCCAATGGATGGTAGCCTTGTAATTATGGAAGGAAGTTTGTTGTTGAGATTTTTGTTACTCCAATGGATGGTAGCCTTGTCATTATGGAAGGTAGTCTGTTGTCGATACTTTATTTACTACAATGGATGTTTGCCTTATCATTTTGGAACGTAGTTTGTTGTCGATATTTTTGTTATTCCAATGGATGGTAGGCTTGTCATTATGGAAGGTAGTTTGTTGTCGAGATTTTTGTTACTCCAATAGATAGTAGCCTTGTCATTATGGAAGGTAGTCTGTTGACGAGATTTTGTTACTCCAATGGATGGTAGCCTTGTCATTATTGAAGGTAGTCTATTGTCGATATTTTTTTCACTCCAATAGATAGTATCCTTGTCATTATGAAGGGTAGTATGTTGACGAGAGTTTGTTACTCCAATGGATGGTAGCCTTTTCATTATGGAAGGTAGTCTATTGTCGAGATTTTTTCACTCCAATGGATGGTAGCCTTGTCATTATGGAAGGTAGTTTGTTGGCGATATTTTTCTTACTCCAATGGATGGTAGGCTTCTCCTTATGGAAGGTAGTCTGTTGGCGAGATTTTTGTTACTCCAATGGATAATAGCCTTGTCATTAGGGAAGGTATTCTGTTGTCGAGATTTTGTTATTCCAATGGATGGTAGCCTTATCATTATGGAAGGTAGTCTATTGTCGAGATTTTTTTCACTCCAATGGATGGTAGCCTTGTCATTATAGAAGGTAGTCTGTTGGCGAGATTTTTGTTACTCCAATGGATGGTAGCCTTGTAATTATGGAAGGTAGTCTCTTGTTGATATTTTCATTACTCCAATGCATGGTAGCCTTGTCATTATGGAATGTATTCTGTTGTAAAGGATTTTGTTACTCTAATGGATGGTAGGCTTTTCATTATGGAAGGTAGTCTCTTGTTGATATTTTCGTTACTCGAATGGATGGTACACTTGTCATGATGGAAGGTATTCTGTTGTCGAGCTTTTTGTAACTCCAATGGATGGTAGCATTGTCATTATGGAAGGTATTTTGTTGTCGATATATTTGTTACTCCAATGGATAGTAGCCTTGTCATAATGGAAGGTACTTTGTTGTCGATATTTTTGTTACTCCAACGGATGGTAGCCTTGTCATTATGGAATGTAGTTTGTTGTCGAAAGTTTTGTTATTACAATGTATGGTAGCCTTGTCATTATTGAAGGTAGTCTGTTGTCGATATCTTTGTTACTCTAATCGATGGTAGCCTAGTCATTATGGAAGGTAGTTTGTTGTCGAGATTTTTGTTATTCCATTGGATGGTAGCCTTGTCATTATGGAAGGTAGTCTGTTCTCGAGATTTTTGTTATTCCGATAGATGGTAGCCTTGTCATTATAGAAGGTAGTATGTTGTCGAGATTTTTGTTACTCCAATAGATGGTAGCCTTGTCATTATGGAAGGTAGTCCGTTGTCGAGATTTTTGTTACTCCAATGGATGGTAGCCTTGTGATTATGTAAGGTACTCTTTTTTAAATATTTTTTTACTCCAATGGATGGTAGCCTTGTCATTATGGAAGGTAGTCTGTTCTCGAGATTTTTGTTCTTCCAATAGATGTTAGCCTTGTCATTATTGAAGGTAGTATGTTGTCGAGATTTTTGTTACTCCAATAGATGGTAGCCTTGTCATTATGGAAGGTAGTCTGTTGTCGAGATTTTTGTTACTCCAATGGTTGGTAGCCTTGTGATTATGTAAGGTAGTGTTTTTTCGAGATTTTTTTTACTCCAATGGATGGTAGCCTTGTTATTATGGAAGGTAGTCTGTTGTTGAGATTTTTGTTACTCCAATGGATGGTAGCATTGTCATTATGGAAGGTATTCTATTATCGATATCTTTGTTACTCCAATGGATGGTAGCCTAGTCATTATGGAAGGTAGTCTCTTGTCGAGATTTTTGTTACTCCAATGGATGGTAGGCTTTTCATTATGGAAGGTAGTCTTTTGTCGAGATTTTGGTTACTACAATTTATGGTAGTCTTGTCATTATGGAAGGTAGTATGTTGTCGAGATCTTTGTTACTCCAATGGATGGTAGCCTTGTCATTATGGAAGGTAGATTGTTGTCAAGATTTTTTTTACTACAATGTATGGTAGTATTGTCGTTGTGGAATGTAGTTTGTTGTCGAGAGTTTTGTTATTACAATGTATGGTAGCCTTGTAATTATAGAAGGTAGTATGTTGTCGATATCTTTGTTACTCTAATGGATGGTAGCCTAGTCATTATGGAAGGTAGTTTGTTGTAGATATTTTTGTTATTCCATTGGATGGAAACCTTGTTATTATGGAAGGTAGTCTGTTCTCGAGATTTTTGTTATTCCAATAGATGGTAGCCTTGTCATTATAGAAGGTAGTATGTTGTCGAGATTTTTGTTACTCCAATAGATGGTAGCCTTGTCATTATGGAAGGCAGTCTGTTATCGAGATTTTTGTTACTACAATGGATGGTAGCCTTGTCATTATCGAAGGTTGTCTATTATCGAGACTTTTGTTACTCCATTGGATGTTAGGAGTGTAATTATGGAATGTAGTCTGTTGTCGAGATTTTTGTTACTACAATGGATGGTAGACTAGTCATTATGGAAGGTAGTCTGTTGTCGATATTTTGGTTACTACAATTGATGGTAGCCTTGTCATTATGGAAGGTAGTCCATTTTCGAGATTTTTGTTACTCCAATGGATGGTTGCCTTGTCATTACGGAAGGTAGTCTGTTGTCGAGATTTTTGTTACTCCAACGGATGGTAGCCTTTTCATTATGGAACGTAGTATGTTGTCGATATTTTTTTTATTCCAATGGATGGTAACTTTGTCATTATGGAAGGTAGTTTGTTGTCGAGATTTTTGTTACTCCAATGGATGGTAGCCTTGTCATTTTGGAAGGTTGTCTGCTGTCGAGATTTTTTTTACTAGAATGTATGGTATCCTTGTTATTATGGAAGGTAGTCTCTTGTCGAGATTTTTGTTATTCCAATGGATGGTAGCCTTGTCATTATGGAAGGTATTCTATTGTCAAGATTTTTGTTACTCCAACGGTTGTAGCATTGTCATTACGGAAGGTAGTCTGTTGTCGATATCTTCGTTACTCCAATGGATAGTAGCCTAGTCATTATGGAAGGTAGTTTG
Organism: Vicia faba; assembly: GCA_948472305.1. Taxonomy (NCBI): domain Eukaryota; kingdom Viridiplantae; phylum Streptophyta; class Magnoliopsida; order Fabales; family Fabaceae; genus Vicia; species Vicia faba. The sequence goes on from OX451739.1 coordinate 564,160,661, forward strand.
TTGTCGAGATTTTTGTTACTCCAATTGATGGTAGGATTTTCATTATGGAAGCTAGTGTGCTGTCAATATTTTTTTTACTCTAATCGATGGTAGCCTTTTCATTGTGGAGGGTAGTCTGTTGTCGATATTCTTCTTACTCCAATGGATGGTAGCCTTGTCATTATGGAACGTAGTTTGTTGTCGATATTTTTATTATTCCAATGGATGGTAGCCTTGTCATTATGGAAGGTAGTTTGTTGTTGAGATTTTTGTTACTCCAATGGATAATAGCCTTGTTATTATGGAAGGTAGTCTGTTGTCGAGATTTTGTTACTCCAATGGATGGTAGCCTTGTCATTATGGAAGGTAGTTTATTGTCGATATTTTGTTCACTCTAATGTATAGTAGCCTTGTCATTATGGAAGGTCGTCACCTGTTGATATTTTCATTACACCAATGCATGGTAGCCTTGTCATTATGGAAGGTAGTTTCTTGTTGATATTTTCATTACTACAATAGATGGTACCCTTGTCATTTTGGAAGGTAGTCTGTTGTCGAGATTTTTGTTACTCCAATGGATGGTAGCCTTGTCATTATGGAAGGTAGTGTATTGCCGATATTTTGTTCACTCCAATGGATGGTAGCCTTGTCATTATGGAAGGTAGTTTATTGCCGATATTTTGTTCACTCCAATGATGGTAGCCTTGTCCTTATGGAAGGTAGTCACTTGTTGATATTTTCATTACTCCAATGCATGGTAGCCTTGTCATTATGGAAAGTAGTTTCTTGTTGATATTTTCATTACTACAATGGATGGTACCCTTGACATTTTGGAAGGTAGTATGTTGTCGATATTTTTGTTACTCTAATGCATCGTAGCCTTGTAATTATGGAAGGTAGTCTTTTATCGAGATTTTTTTTACTCTAATGGATTGTAGCATTGTAATTATCGAAGGTAGTCTGTTATTGATATCTTTGTTAATCCAATGGATGGTAGCCTAGTCATTATGGAAGGTAGTTTGTTGTCGAGATTTTGGTTACTCCAATGGATGGTAGGCTTTTCCCTATGGAAAGTAGTATGTTGTCGATATCTTTGTTACTCCAATGGATGGTAGCCTTATCATTATGGAAGGTAGTCTATTGTCGATATTTTTGTTACTCCAATGGATGGTAGCCTTGTCATTATGGAATGTAGTTTGTTGTCGATATTTTTGTTATTCCAATGGATGGTTGCCTTGTCATTATGGAAGGTAGTTTGTTGTCGAGATTTTTGTTACTCCAATGGATGGTAGCCTTTTCATTATGAAAGGTAGTCTGTTTTCGAGAATTTGTTACTCCAATGGATGGTAGCCTTGTCATTATGGAAGGTAGTATATTATCAAGATTTTTGTCACTCCAACGAATGGTAACCTTGTCATTATGGAAGGTAGTCTGTTGGCGAGATTTTTGTTACTCTAATGGATGGTAGCCTTGTCATTACGGAAGGTAGTCTCTTGTTGATATTTTAATTACTCCAATGCATGGTAGCATTGTCATTATGGAAGGTAGTCTCTTGTTGATATTTTCATTACTCCAATGGATGGTACCCTTGTCCTTATGGAAGGTAGTCTGTTTTCGATATTTTTGTTACTTTAATGGATTGTAGCCTTATCATTATTGAAGGTAGTCTGTTGTCGAGAATTTTTTTACTCTAATGGATGGTAGCCTTGTAATTATGGAAGGTAGTTTGTTGTCGAGATTTTTGTTACTCCAATGGATGGTAGCTTTATCATTATGGAAGGTAGTCTATTGTCGAGATTTTTGTTACTCCAATGGATGGTAGTCTTGTCATTATGGAAGGTGTTCTATTGTCGGGATTTTTGTTACTCCAATGGATGGTAGCCTTGTCATTATTGAAGGTAGACTGCTGTCGAGATTTTTGTTACTAGAATGTATGGTATCCTTGTTATTATGGAAGGTAGTCTCTTGTCGAGATTTTTGTTATTCCAATGGATGGTAGCCTTGTCATTATGGAAGGTATTCTATTGTCAAGATTTTTGTTACTCCAACGGATGGTAGCATTGTCATTAGGGAAGGTAATCTGTTGTCGATATCTTCGTTACTCCAATGGATAGTAGCCTAGTCATTATGGAAGGTAGTTTGTTGTCGAGATTTTTGTTACTCCAATTGATGGTAGGATTTTCATTATGGAAGCTAGTGTGTTGTCAATATTTTTTTTACTCTAATCGATGGTAGCCTTTTCATTGTGGAGGGTAGTCTGTTGTCGATATTCTTCTTACTCCAATGGATGGTAGCCTTGTCATTATGGAACGTAGTTTGTTGTCGATATTTTTATTATTCCAATGGATGGTAGCCTTGTCATTATGGAAGGTAGTTTGTTGTCGAGATTTTTGTTACTCCAATGGATAATAGCCTTGTTATTATGGAAGGTAGTCTGTTGTCGAGATTTTGTTACTCCAATGGATGGTAGCCTTGTCATTATGGAAGGTAGTTTATTGTCGATATTTTGTTCACTCTAATGTATGGTAGCCTTGTCATTATGGAAGGTCGTCACTTGTTGATATTTTCATTACACCAATGCATGGTAGCCTTGTCATTATGGAAGGTAGTTTCTTGTTGATATTTTCATTACTACAATGGATGGTACCCTTGTCATTTTGGAAGGTAGTCTGTTGTCGAGATTTTTGTTACTCTAATGGATCGTAGCCTTGTCATTATGGAAGGTAGTCTGTTATTGAGATTTTTTTTACTCTAATGGATTGTAGCATTGTCATTATGGAAGGTAGTCTGTTATTGATATCTTTGTTACTCCAATGGATGGTAGCCTAGTCATTATGGAAGGTAGTTTGTTGTCGAGATTTTTGTTACTCTAATGGATGGTAGGCTTTTCCTTATGGAAGGTAGTCTGTTGTCGATATCTTTGTTACTCCAATGGATGGTAGCCTTGTCATTATCGAAGGTAGTCTATTATCGATATTTTTGTTACTCCAATGGATGGTAGCCTTGTCATTATGGAATGTAGTTTGTTGTCGATATTTTTGTTATTCCAATGGATGGTTGCCTTGTCATTATGGAAGGTAGTTTGTTGTCGAGATTTTTGTTACTCCAATGGATGGTAGCCTTTTCATTATGAAAGGTAGTCTGTTGTCGAGATTTTGTTACTCCAATGGATGGTAGCCTTGTCATTATGGAAGGTAGTATATTATCAAGATTTTTGTCACTCCAACGAATGGTAACCTTGTCATTATGGAAGGTAGTCTGTTGGCGAGATTTTTGTTACTCTAATGGATGGTAGCCTTGTCATTACGGAAGGTAGTCTCTTGTAGATATTTTAATTACTCCAATGCATGGTAGCATTGTCATTATGGAAGGTAGTCTCTTGTTGATATTTTCATTACTCCAATGGATGGTACCCTTGTCCTTATGGAAGGTAGTTTGTTGTCGAGATTTTTGTTACTTTAATGGATTGTAGCCTTATCATTATTAAAGGTAGTCTATTGTCGAGATTTTTTTTACTCTAATGGATGGTAGCCTTGTAATTATGGAAGGTAGTTTGTTGTCGAGATTTTTGTTACTCCAATGGATGGTAGCCTTATCATTATGGAAGGTAGTCTATTGTCGAGATTTTTGTTACTCCAATGGATGGTAGCCTTGTCATTATGGAAGGTGTTCTATTGTCGGGATTTTTGTTACTCCAATGGATGGTAGCCTTGTCATTATTGAAGGTAGACTGCTGTCGAGATTTTTGTTACTAGAATGTATGGTATCCTTGTTATTATGGAAGGTAGTCTGTTGTTGAGATTTTTGTTATTCCAATGGATGGTAGCCTTGTCATTATGGAAGGTATTCTATTGTCAAGATTTTTGTTACTCCAACGGATGGTAGCATTGTCATTACGGAAGGTAGTCTGTTGTCGATATCTTCGTTACTCCAATGGATAGTAGCCTAGTCATTATGGAAGGTAGTTTGTTGTCGAGATTTTTGTTACTCCAATTGATGGTAGGATTTTCATTATGGAAGCTAGTGTGTTGTCAATATTTTTTTTACTCTAATCGATGGTAGCCTTTTCATTGTGGAAGGTAGTCTGTTGTCGATATTCTTCTTACTCCAATGGATGGTAGCCTTGTCATTATGGAACGTAGTTTGTTGTCGATATTTTTATTATTCCAATGAATGGTAGCCTTGTCATTATGGAAGGTAGTTTGTTGTCGAGATTTTTGTTACTCCAATGGATAATAGCCTTGTTATTATGGAAGGTAGTCTGTTGTCGAGATTTTGTTACTCCAATGGATGGTAGCCTTGTCATTATGGAAGGTTGTTTATTGTCGATATTTTGTTCACTCTAATGTATGGTAGCCTTGTCATTATGGAAGGTCGTCACTTGTTGATATTTTCATTACACCAATGCATGGTAGCCTTGTCATTATGGAAGGTAGTTTCTTGTTGATATTTTCATTACTACAATGGATGGTACCCTTGTCATTTTGGAAGGTAGTCTGTTGTCGAGATTTTTGTTACTCTAATGGATCGTAGCCTTGTCATTATGGAAGGTAGTCTGTTATTGAGATTTTTTTTACTCTAATGGATTGTAGCATTGTCATTATGGAAGGTAGTCTGTTATTGATATCTTTGTTACTCCAATGGATGGTAGCCTAGTCATTATGGAAGGTAGTTTGTTGTCGAGATTTTTGTTACTCCAATGGATGGTAGGCTTTTCCTTATGGAAGGTAGTCTGTTGTCGATATCTTTGTTACTCCAATGGATGGTAGCCTTGTCATTATTGAAGGTAGTCTATTATCGATATTTTTGTTACTCCAATGGATGGTAGCCTTGTCATTATGGAATGTAGTTTGTTGTCGATATTTTTGTTATTCCAATGGATGGTTGCCTTGTCATTATGGAAGGTAGTTTGTTGTCGAGATTTTTGTTACTCCAATGGATGGTAGCCTTTTCATTATGAAAGGTAGTCTGTTGTCGAGATTTTGTTACTCCAATGGATGGTAGCCTTGTCATTATGGAAGGTAGTATATTATCAAGATTTTTGTCACTCCAACGAATGGTAACCTTGTCATTATGGAAGGTAGTCTGTTGGCAAGATTTTTGTTACTCTAATGGATGGTAGCCTTGTCATTACGGAAGGTAGTCTCTTGTTGATATTTTAATTACTCCAATGCATGGTAGCATTGTCATTATGGAAGGTAGTCTCTTGTTGATATTTTCATTACTCCAATGGATGGTACCCTTGTCCTTATGGAAGGTAGTCTGTTTTCGATATTTTTGTTACTTTAATGGATTGTAGCCTTATCATTATTGAAGGTAGTCTGTTGTCGAGAATTTTTTTACTCTAATGGATGGTAGCCTTGTAATTATGGAAGGTAGTTTGTTGTTGATATTTTCATTACTACAACGGATGGTACCCTTATCATTATGGAAGGTAGTCTGTTGTCGAGATTTTTGTTACTCCAATGGATGGTAGCCTTGTCATTATGGAAGGTGTTCTATTGTCGGGATTTTTGTTACTCCAATGGATGGTAGCCTTGTCATTATTGAAGGTAGACTGCTGTCGAGATATTTGTTATTAGAATGTATGGTATCCTTGTTATTATGGAAGGTAGTCTCTTGTCGAGATTTTTGTTATTCCAATGGATGGTAGCCTTGTCGTTATGGAAGGTATTCTATTGTCAAGATTTTTGTTACTCCAACGGATGGTAGCATTGTCATTACGGAAGGTAGTCTGTTGTCGATATCTTCGTTACTCCAATGGATAGTAGCCTAGTCATTATGGAAGGTAGTTTGTTGTCGAGATTTTTGTTACTCCAATTGATGGTAGGATTTTCATTATGGAAGCTAGTGTGTTGTCAATATTTTTTTTACTCTAATCGATGGTAGCCTTTTCATTGTGGAGGGTAGTCTGTTGTCGATATTCTTCTTACTCCAATGGATGGTAGCCTTGTCATTATGGAACGTAGTTTGTTGTCGATATTTTTATTATTCCAATGAATGGTAGCCTTGTCATTATGGAAGGTAGTTTGTTGTCGAGATTTTTGTTACTCCAATGGATAATAGCCTTGTTATTATGGAAGGTAGTCTGTTGTCGAGATTTTGTTACTCCAATGGATGGTAGCCTTGTCATTATGGAAGGTAGTTTATTGTCGATATTTTGTTCACTCTAATGTATGGTAGCCTTGTCATTATGGAAGGTCGTCACTTGTTGATATTTTCATTACACCAATGCATGGTAGCCTTGTCATTATGGAAGGTAGTTTCTTGTTGATATTTTCATTACTACAATGGATGGTACCCTTGTCATTTTGGAAGGTAGTCTGTTGTCGAGATTTTTGTTACTCTAATGGATCGTAGCCTTGTCATTATGGAAGGTAGTCTGTTATTGAGATTTTTTTTACTCTAATGGATTGTAGCATTGTCATTATGGAAGGTAGTCTGTTATTGATATCTTTGTTACTCCAATGGATGGTAGCCTAGTCATTATGGAAGGTAGTTTGTTGTCGAGATTTTTGTTACTCCAATGGATGGTAGGCTTTTCCTTATGGAAGGTAGTCTGTTGTCGATATCTTTGTTACTCCAATGGATGGTAGCCTTGTCATTATCGAAGGTAGTCTATTATCGATATTTTTGTTACTCCAATGGATGGTAGCCTTGTCATTATGGAATGTAGTTTGTTGTCGAGATTTTTGTTACTCCAATGGATGGTAGCCTTGTCATTATGAAAGGTAGTCTATTGTCGAGATTTTTTTACTCCAATGGATGGTAGCCTTGTCATTATGGAAGGTAGTTTATTGTCGATATTTTGTTCACTCTAATGGATGGTAGCCTTGTCATTATGGATGGTAGTCACTTGTTGATATTTTCATTACACCAATGCATGGTAGCCTTGTCATTATGGAAGGTAGTTTCTTGTTGATATTTTCATTACTACAATGGATGGTACCCTTGTCATTTTGGAAGGTAGTCTGTTGTCGAGATTTTTGTTACTCTAATGGATCCTAGCCTTGTCATTATGGAAGGTAGTCTGTTATCGAGATTTTTTTTACTCTAATGGATTGTAGCATTGTCATTATGGAATGTAGTCTGTTATTGATATCTTTGTTACTCCAATGGATGGTAGCCTAGTCATTATGGAAGGTACTTTGTTGTCGAGATTTTGGTTACTCCAATGGATGGTAGGCTTTTCCTTACAGAAGGTAGTCTGTTCTCGAGATTTTTGTTATTCCAATAGATGGTAGCCTTGTCATTATATAAGGTAGTATGTTGTCGAGATTTTTGTTACTCCAATAGATGGAAGCCTTTTCATTATGGAAGGTAGTCTTTTGTCGAGATTTTTGTTACTACAATGGATGGTAGCCTTGTCATTATGTAAGGTAGTATGTTGTCGAGATTTTTGTTCATTGGATGGTAGCATTGTCATTATGGAAGGTAGTCTATTGTCGAGATTTTTGTTACTACATTGGATGGTAGCCTTGTCATTATGGAAGGTAGTCTATTGTCGATATTTTGGTTACTACAATTGATGGTCACCTTGTCATTATGGAAGGTAGTATGTTGTCGAGATTTTTGTTATTTCATTGGATGGTAGCCTTGTCATTATGGAAGGTAGTCTGTTCTCGAGATTTTTGTTATTCCAATAGATGGTAGCCTTGTTATTATGGAAGGTAGACTGTTGTCGAGATTTTTGTTACTACAATGTATAGTAGCCTTGTCATTGTGGAAGGTAGTCTGTTATGGAAGGTAGTATTGTCGAGATGGAAGGTAGTATTGTCGAGGTTTTTGATACTCCATTGGATGGTAGCATTGTCATTATGGAAGGTAGTATGTTGTCGAGATTTTTGTTACTACAATGGATGGTAGCCTTGTCATTATGGAAGGTAGTCTATTGTCGATATTTTGGTTACTACAATTGATGGTACCCTTGTCATTATGGAAGGTAGTATGTTGTCGAGATTTTTTTTATTTCATTGGATGGTAGCCTTGTCATTATGGAAGGTAGTCTGTTCTTGAGATTTTTCTTATTCCAATAGATGGTAGCCTTGTCATTATGGAAGGTAGACTGTTGCCGAGATCTTTGTTACTACAATGTATAGTAGCCTTGTCATTGTGGAATGTAGTTTGTTGTCGAGAGTTTTGTTATTACAATGTACGGTAGCCTAGTCATTATGGAAGGTAGTTTATTGTCGAAATTTTTGTTATTCCATTAGATGGTAGCCTTGTCATTATGGAAGTTAGTATGTTGTCGAGATTTTTGTTACTCCAATAGATGGTAGCCTTGTCATTATGGAAGATAGTCTGTGGTCGAGATTTTGTTACTCCAATGGATGGTAGCCTTGTCATTATGGAAGGTAGTCTAATGTCAAGATTTTTGTCACTCCAATGGATGGTAGCCTTGTCATTATGGAAGGTAGTCTGTTGGCGAGTTTTTGTTACTCCAATGGATGGTAGCCTTGTCATTATGGAAGGTAGTCTATTGTCAAGATTTTTGTCACTCCAATGGATGGTAGCCTTGTCATTATGGAAGGTAGTCTATTGTCAAGATTTTTGTTACTCCAATGGATGGTAGCCTTGTCATTATGGAAGGTAGTCTCTTGTCGAGATTTTTGTTACTACAATGTATGGTAGCCTTGTCATTGTGAAATGTAGTTTGTTGTCGAGGGTTTTTATATTACAATGTATGGTAGCCTTGTTATTATAGAAGGTTGTCTGTTATCGGTATCTTTGTTACTCTAATGGATGGTAGCCTAGTCATTATGGAAGGTAGTTTGTTGTTGAGATTTTTGTTATTCCATTGGATGGTAACCTTGTCATTATGGAAGGTAGTCTTTTCTCGAGATTTTTGTTACTCCAATAGATGGTAGCCTTGTCATTTTGGAAGGTAGTCTGTTGTCGAGATTTTTGTTACTACAATGGATGGTAGCCTTGTCATTATGGAAGGTAGTATGTTGTCAAAAATTTTGATACTCCATTGGATGGTAGCATTGTCATTATGGAAGGTAGTATGTTGTCGAGATTTTTGTTACTACAATGGATGGTAGCCTTGTCATTATGGAAGGTAGTGTGTTGTCAAAAGTTTAGTTACTCCATTGGATGGTAGCATTGTCATTATGGAAGGTAGTCTGTTGTCAAGATTTTGGTTACTCAAATGGATGGTAGCGTTGTCATTATGGAAGGTTGTCTGTTATCGATATCTTTGTTACTCCAATGGATGGTAGCCTAGTCATTATGGAAGGTAGTCTCTTGTCGAGATTTTTGTTACTCCAATGGATGGTAGGCTATTCATTATGGAAGGTAGTCTCTTGTTGATATTTTCATTACTCCAATGGATGGTAGCCTTGTCATTATGGAAGGTAGTCTGTTTTTGAGATTTTTGTTATTCCAATGGATGGTAGCCTTGTCATTATGGAAGGTAGTCTGTTGTCGAGATTTTGTTACTCCAATGAATGGTAGCCTTGTCATTATGGAAGGTAGTCTATTGTCAAGATTTTTGTTACTCCAATGGATGGTAGCCTTGTCATTATGGAAGGTAGTCTCTCGTCGAGATTTTTGTTACTACAGTGTATGGTAGCCTTGTCATTGTGAAATGTAGTTTGTTGTCGAGGGTTTTTATATTACAATGTATGGTAGCCTTGTTATTATAGAAGGTTGTCTGTTATCGATATCTTTGTTACTCTAATGGATGGTAGCCTAGTCATTATGGAAGGTAGTTTGTTGTCGAGATTTTTGTTATTCCATTGGATGGTAACCTTGTCATTATGGAAGGTAGTGTTTTCTCGAGATTTTAGTTATTCCAATAGATGGTAGCCTTGTCATTATAGAAGGTAGTATGTTGTCGAGATTTTTGTTACTCCAATAGATGGTAGCCTTGTCATTTTGGAAGGTAGTCTGTTGTCGAGATTTTTGTTACTACAATGGATGGTAGCCTTGTCATTATGGAAGGTAGTATGTTGTCAAAATTTTTGATACTCCATTGGATGGTAGCATTGTCATTATGGAAGGTAGTATGTTGTCGAGATTTTTGTTACTACAATGGATGGTAGCCTTGTCATTATGGAAGGTAGTCTATTGTCGATATTTTGGTTACTACAATTGATGGTACCCTTGTCATTATGGAAGGTAGTATGTTGTCGAGATTTTTTTTATTTCATTGGATGGTAGCCTTGTCATTATAGAAGGTAGTCTGTTCTCGAGATTTTTCTTAATCCAATAGATGGTAGCCTTGTCATTATGGAAGGTAGACTGTTGTCGAGATCTTTGTTACTACAATGTATAGTAGCCTTGTCATTATGGAATGTAGTTTGTTGTCGAGAGTTTTGTTATTACAATGTATGGTAGCCTTGTCATTATAGAAGGTAGTCTGTTGTCGATATCTTTGTTACTCTAATGGATTGTAGCCTAGTCATTATGGAAGGTAGTTTATTGTTGAAATTTTTGTTATTCCATTGGATGGTAGCCTTGTCATTATGGAAGTTAGTATGTTGTCGAGATTTTTGTTACTCCAATAGATGGTAGCCTTGTCATTATGGAAGATAGTCTGTGGTCGAGATTTTGTTACTCCAATGGATGGTAGCCTTGTCATTATGGAAGGTAGTCTAATGTCAAGATTTTTGTCACTCCAATGGATGGTAGCCTTGTCATTATGGAAGGTAGTCTGTTGGCGAGTTTTTGTTACTCCAATGGATGGTAGCCTTGTCATTATGGAAGGTAGTCTATTTTAAAGATTTTTGTCACTCCAATGGATGGTAGCCTTGTCCTTATGGAAGCTAGTCTGTTGGCGAGATTTTTGTCACTCCAATGGATGGTAGCCTTGTCATTATAGAAGGTAGTCTGTTGTCGATATTTTTGTTACTACAATGGATGGTAGCCTTGTCATTATGGAAGGTAGTCTATTGTCGATATTTTGGTTACTACAATTGATGGTACCCTTGTCATTATGCAAGGTAGTATGTTGTCGAGATTTTTGTTATTTCATTGGATGGTAGCCTTGTCATTATGGAAGGTAGTCTGTTCTCGAGATTTTTGTTATTCCAATAGATGGTAGCCTTATCATTATGGAAGGTAGATTGTTGTCGAGATTTTTGTTACTACAATGTATAGTAGCCTTGTCATTGTGGAATGTAGTTTCTTGTCGAGAGTTTTGTTATTACAATCTATGGTAGCTTTGTCATTATATAAGGTAGTCTGTTGTCGATATCTTTGTTACTCTAATGGATGGTAGCCTAGTCATTATGGAAGGTAGTTTATTGACGAAATTTTTGTTATTCCATTGGATGGTAGCCTTGTCATTATGGAAGGTAGTATGTTGTCGAGATTTTTGTTACTCCAAAAGATGGTAGCCTTGTCATTATGGAAGATAGTCTGTGGTCGAGATTTCGTTACTCCAATGGATGGTAGCCTTGTCAATTTGGAAGGTAGTCTAATGTCAAGATTTTTGTCACTCCAATGGATGGTAGCCTTGTCATTATGGAAGGTAGTTTGTTGGCGAGATTTTTGGTACTCCAATGGATGGTAGCCTTGTCATTATGAAAGGTAGTCTCTTGTTGATATTTTCATTACTCCAATGACTGGTAGACTTGTCATTATGGAAGGTAGTCTCTTATTGATATTTTCATTACTCTAATTGATGGTACCCTTGTCATTATGGAAGGTATTCTGTTGTCGAGATTTTTGTTACTCTAATGTATCGTAGCCTTGTCATTATGGAAGGTATTCTGTTGTCGAGATTTTTGTTACTCCAATGGATGGTAGCATTGTCATTATGGATGGTAGTCTGTTATCGAGATTTTTGTTACTACAATGGATGGTAGCCTTGTCATTATGGAAGGTAGTCTATTGTCGAGACTTTGGTTACTACAATTGATGGTAGACTTGTCATTATGGAAGGTAGTATGTTGTCGAAATTTTTGTTACTCCAATGGATGGTACCCTTGTCATTATGGAAGGTAGTCTGTTATCGAGATTTTTGTTATTCCAATGGATGGTAGCATTGTCATTATGGAAGGTAGTCTGTTATCGATATCTTTGTTACTCCAATGGATGGTAGCCTAGTCATTATGGAAGGTAGTCTCTTGTCGAGATTTTTGTTACTCCATTGGATGGTAGGCTATTCATTATGGAAGGTAGTCTCTTGTTGATATTTTCATTACTCTAATGGATGATAGCCTTGTCATTATGGAAGGTAGTCTATTTTTGAGATTTTTGTTATTCCAATGGATGGTAGCCTTGTCATTATGGAAGGTAGTCTGTTGTCGAGATTTTGTTACTCCAATGGAATGTAGCCTTGTCATTATGGAAGGTAGTCTATTGTCAAGATTTTTGTTACTCCAATGGATTGTAGCCTTGTCATTATGGAAGGTAGTCTCTTGTCAAGATTTTTGTTACTACAATGTATGGTAGTCTTGTCATTGTGAAATGTAGTTTGTTGTCGAGGGTTTTTATATTACAATGTATGGTAGCCTTGTTATTATAGAAGGTAGTCTGTTGTCGATATCTTTGTTACTCTAATGGATGGTAGCCTAGTCATTATGGAAGATAGTTTGTTATCGAGATTTTTGTTATTCCATTGGATGGTAACCTTGTCATTATGGAAGGTAGTCTTTTCTCGAGATTTTTGTTATTCCAATAGATGATAGCCTTGTCATTATAGAAGGTAGTATGTTGTCGAGATTTTTGGTACTCCAATAGATGGTAGCCTTGTCATTTTGGAAGGTAGTCTGTTGTCGTGATTTTTGTTACTACAATGGATGGTAGCCTTGTTATTATGGAAGGTAGTATGTTGTCGAAATTTTTAATACTCCATTGGATGGTAGCATTGTCATTATGAAAGGTAGTCTGTTGTCGAGATTTTTGTTACTACAATGGATGGTAGCCTTGTCATTATGGAAGGTAGTCTATTGTCGATATTTTGGTTACTACAATTGATGGTACCCTTGTCATTATGGAAGGTAGTATGTTGTCGAGATTTTTGTTATTTCATTGGATGGTAGCCTTGTCATTATGGAAGGTAGTCTGTTCTCGAGATTTTTCTTATTCCAATAGATGGTAGCCTTGTCATTATGGAAAATAGACTATTGTCGAGATTTTTGTTACTACAATGTATAATAGCCTTGTCATTGTGGAATGTAGTTTGTTGTCGAGAGATTTGTTATTACAATGTATTATAGCCTTGTCATTATAGAAGGTAGTTTGTTGTTGATATCTTTGTTACTCTAATGGATGTTAGCCTAGTCATTATGGAAGGTAGTATGTTGTCGAAATTTTTGTTATTCCATTGGATGGTAGCCTTGTCATTATGGAAGGTAGTATGTTGTCGAGATTTTTGTTACTCCGATAGATGGTACCCTTGTCATTATGGAAGATAGTCTGTGGTCGATATTTTGTTACTCCAATGGATGGTAGCCTTGTCATTATAGAAGGTAGTCTAATGTCAAGATTTTTGTAACTCCAATGGATGGTAGCCTTGTCATTATGGAAGGTAGTCTGTTGGCGAGATTTTGTTACTCCAATGGAGGGTAGCCTTGTCATTATGGAAGGTAGTCTATTGTCAAGATTTTTGTCACTCCAATGGATGGTAGCCTTGTCATTATGGAAGGTAGTCTTTTGTCGAGATTTTTGTTACTACAATGTATGGTAGCCTTGTCATTGTGAAATGTAGTTTGTTGTCGATGGTTTTTATATTACAATGTATGGTAGCCTTGTTATTATAGAAGGTAGTTTGTTGTCGATATCTTTGTTACTCTAATGGATGGTAGCCTAGTCATTATGGAAGGTGGTTTGTTGTCAAGATTTTTATTATTCCATTGGAAGGTAACCTTGTCATTATGGAAGGTAGTCTTTTCTCGAGATTTTTGTTATTCCAATAGATGGTAGCCTTGTCATTATAGAAGGTACTATGTTGTCGAGATTTTTGTTACTCCAATAGATGGTAGCCTTGTCATTTTGGAAGGTAGTCTGTTGTCGAGATTTTTGTTACTACAATGGATGGTAGCCTTGACATTATGGAAGGTAGTATGTTTTCGAAATTTTTGTTACTCCATTAGATGGTAGCATTGTCATTATGGAAGGTAGTCTGTTGTCGAGATTTTTGTTACTACAATGGATGGTAGCCTTGTCATTATTGAAGGTAGACTATTGTCGAGATTTTTGTTACTACAATGTATAGTAGCCTTATCATTGTGGAATGTAGTTTGTTGTCGAGGGTTTTGTTATTACAATGTATGGTAGCCTTGTCATTATAGAAGGTAGTCTGTTGTCGATATCTTTGTTACTCTAATGGATGGTAGCCTAGTCATTATAGAAGGTAGTTTGTTGTCGAGATTTTTTTTATTCCATTGGATGGTAGCCTTGTCATTATGGAAGGTAGTATGTTCTCGAGATTTTTGTTATTCCAAATTATGGTAGCCTTGTCATTATAGAAGGTAGTATGTTGTTGAGATTTTTGTTACTCCAATGGATTGTAGCCTTGTCATTATGGAAGGTAGTCTGTTGTTGAGATTTTTGTTACTCCAATAGATGGTAGCCTTGTCATTATGGAAGGTAGTCTGTTATTGATATCTTTGTTACTCTAATGGATGGTAGCCTCGTCATTATGGAAGTTAGTCTGTTGTCGAGATTTTTGTTACTCCAATGGATGGTAGGCTTTTCATTATGGAAGGTAGTCTCTTGTTGATATTTTCATTACTCCAATGGATAGTACCCTTGTCATAATGGAAGGTATTCTGTTGTCGTGATTTTTGTTACTCTAATGGATCGTAGCCTTGTCATTATGGAAGGTAGTCTGTTGTCGAGATTTTTGTTACTCAAATGGATGGTAGCATTGTCATTATGGAAGGTATTCTATTATCGATATTTTCGTTACTACAATGGATGGTAGCCTTGTCATTATGGAAGGTAGTCTGTTGTCGAGATTTTTGTTACTAAAATGTATAGTAGCCTTGTCATTGTGGAATGTAGTTTGTTGTCGAGAGTTTTGTTTTTACAATGTATGGTAGCCTTGTCATTATAGAAGGTAGTCTGTTGTCGATATCTTTGTTACTCTAATGGATGGTAGCCTACTCATTATGGAAAGTAGTTTGTTGTCGGGATTTTTGTTATTCCATAAGATGATAGCCTTGTCATCATGGAAGGTAGTATGTTCTCGAAATTTTTGTTATTCCAAATGATGGTAGCCTTGTCATTATAGAAGGTAGTATGTTGTCGAGATTTTTGTTACTTCAATAGATGGAAGCCTTTTCATTATGGAAGGTAGTCTATTGTCGAATTTTTTGTTACTCCAATGGATGGTAGCATTGTCATTATGGAAGGTATTCTGTTGTCGATATTTTTGTTACTACAATGGATGGTAGCCTTGTCATTATGGAAGGTAGTCTGTTGTCGAGATTTTGGTTACTACAATTGATGGTAGCATTGTCATTATTGAAGGTAGACTATTGTCGAGATTTTTGTTACTACAATGTATAGTAGCCTTATCATTGTGGAATGTAGTTTGTTGTCGAGAGTTTTGTTATTAAAATGTATGGTAGCCTTGTCATTATAGAAGGTAGTCTGTTGTCGATATCTTTGTTACTCTAATGGATGGTAGCCTAGTCATTATGGAAAGTAGTTTGTTGTCGAGATTTTTGTTATTCCATTGGATGATAGCCTTGTCATCATGGAAGGTAGTATGTTCTCGAAATTTTTGTTATTCCAAATGATGGTACCCTTGTCATTATAGAAGGTAGTATGTTGTCGAGATTTTTGTTACTCCAATAGATGGCAGCCTTTTCATTATGGAAGGTAGTCTGTTGTCGATATTTTTGTTACTCCAATGGATGGTACCCTTGTCATTATGGAAGGTAGTATGTTCTCGAGATTTTGGTTACTCCAATGGATGGTAGCATTGTCATTATGGAAGGTAGTCTATTGTCGAGGTTTTTGTTACTACAATGGATGGTAGCCTTGTCATTATGGAAGGTAGTCTATTTTCGAGATTTTGGTTACTACAATTGATGGTAGCCTTGTCATTATGGAAGGATATGTTGTCGATATTTTTGTTACTCCAATGGATGGTACCCTTGTCATTATGGAAGGTAGTCTGTTCTCGAGATTTTTGTTATTCCAATAGATGGTAGCCTTGTCATTATGGAAGGTATTCTGTTGTCGATATTTTTGTTACTATAATGGATGGTAGCCTTGTCATTATGGAAGGTAGTCTGTTGTCGAGATTTTTGTTACTACAATTGATGGTAGCATTGTCATTATGGAAGGTAGTATGTTGTCGATATTTTTGTTACTCCAATGGATGGTAGCCTTGTCATTATGGAAGGTAGACTGTTGTCGAGATTTTTGTTACTACAATGTATAGTAGCCTTGTCATTTTGGAATGTAGTTTGTTGTCGAGAGTTTTGTTATTACAATGTATGGTAACCTTGTCATTATAGAAGGTAGTCTGTTGTCGATATCTTTGTTACTCTAATGGATGGTAGCCTAGTCATTATGGAAGGTAGTTTGTTGTCGATATTTTTGGTATTCCATTGGATGGTAGCCTTTTCATTATGGAAGGTAGTATGTTCTCTAGATTTTTGTTATTCCAAATGATGGTAGCCTTGTCATTATGGAAGGTAGTATGTTATCGAGATTTTTGTTATTCCTATGGATGGTAGCCTTGTCATTATGGAAGGTAGTCTGTTGTCGAGATTTTGTTACTCCAATGGATGGTAGCCTTGTCATTATGGAAGGTAGTCTATTTTCAAGATTTTTTCACTCCAATGGATGGTAGCCTTGGCATTATGGAAGGTAGTATGTTCTCGATATTTTTGTTATTCCAAATTATGGTAGCCTTGTCATTATAGAAGGTAGTATGTTGTCGAGATTTTTGTTACTCCAATGGATTGTAGCCTTGTCATTATGGAAGGTAGTCTGTTGTCGAGATTTTTGTTACTCCAATAGATGGTAGCCTTGTCATTATGGAAGGTAGTCTGTTATTGATATCTTTGTTACTCTAATGGATGGTAGCCTCGTCATTATGGAAGTTAGTCTGTTGTCGAGATTTTTGTTACTCCAATGGATGGTAGGCTTTTCATTATGGAAGGTAGTCTCTTGTTGATATTTTCATTACTCCAATGGATAGTACCCTTGTCATAATGGAAGGTATTCTGTTGTCGAGATTTTTGTTACTCTAATGGATCGTAGCCTTGTCATTATGGAAGGTAGTCTGTTGTCGAGATTTTTGTTACTCAAATGGATGGTAGCATTGTCATTATGGAAGGTATTCTATTATCGATATTTTCGTTACTACAATGGATGGTAGCCTTGTCATTATGGAAGGTAGTCTGTTGTCGAGATTTTTGTTACTAAAATGTATAGTAGCCTTGTCATTGTGGAATGTAGTTTGTTGTCGAGAGTTTTGTTTTTACAATGTATGGTAGCCTTGTCATTATAGAAGGTAGTCTGTTGTCGATATCTTTGTTACTCTAATGGATGGTAGCCTAATCATTATGGAAAGTAGTTTGTCGTCGAGATTTTTGTTATTCCATTGGATGATAGCCTTGTCATCATGGAAGGTAGTATGTACTCGAAATTTTTGTTATTCCAAATGATGGTAGCCTTGTCATTATTGAAGGTAGTATGTTGTCGAGATTTTTGTAACTCCAATAGATGGCAGCTGTTTCATTATGGAAGGTAGTATGTTGTCGATATTTTTGTTACTCCAATGGATGATAGCATTGTGATTATGGAAGGTAGTCTGTTGTCGATATTTTTGTTACTACAATGGATGGTAGCCTTGTCATTATGGAAGGTAGTCTGTTGTCGAGATTTTGGTTACTACAATTGATGGTAGCATTGTCATTATGGAAGGTAGTATGTTGTCAATATTTTTGTTACTCCAATGGATGGTAGCCTTGTCATTATTGAAGGTAGACTATTGTCGAGATTTTTGTTACTACAATGTATAGTAGCCTTATCATTGTGGAATGTAGTTTGTTGTCGAGAGTTTTGTTATTACAATGTATGGTAGCGTTCTCATTATAGAAGGTAGTCTGTTATCGATATCTTTGTTACTCTAATGGATGGTAGCCTAGTCATTATGGAAGGTAGTTTGTTGTCGAGATTTTTTTTATTCCATTGGATGGTAGCCTTGTCATTATGGAAGGTAGTATGTTCTCGAGATTTTTTTATTCCAAATTATGGTAGCCTTGTCATTATAGAAGGTAGTATGTTGTCGAGATTTTTGTTACTCCAATGGATTGTAGCCTTGTCATTATGGAAGGTAGTCTGTTGTCGAGATTTTTGTTACTCCAATAGATGGTAGCCTTGTCATTATGGAAGGTAGTCTGTTATCGATATCTTTGTTACTCTAATGGATGGTAGCCTCGTCATTATGGAAGTTAGTCTGTTGTCGAGATTTTTGTTACTCCAATGGATGGTAGGCTTTTCATTATGGAAGGTAGTCTCTTGTTGAAATTTTCATTACTCCAATGGATAGTACCCTTGTCATAATGGAAGGTATTCTGTTGTCGAGATTTTAGTTACTCTAATGGATCGTAGCCTTGTCATTGTGGAAGGTAGTCTGTTGTCGAGATTTTTGTTACTCAAATGGATGGTAGCATTGTCATTATGGAAGGTATTCTATTATCGATATTTTCGTTACTACAATGGATGGTAGCCTTGTCATTATGGAAGGTAGTCTGTTGTCGAGATTTTTGTTACTAAAATGTATAGTAGCCTTGTCATTGTGGAATGTAGTTTGTTGTCGAGAGTTTTGTTTTTACAATGTATGGTAGCCTTGTCATTATAGAAGGTAGTCTGTTGTCGATATCTTTGTTACTCTAATGGATGGTAGCCTAGTCATTATGGAAAGTAGTTTGTTGTCGAGATTTTTGTTATTCCATTGGATGATAGCCTTGTCATCATGGAAGGTAGTATGTACTCGAAATTTTTTTTATTCCAAATGATGGTAGCCTTGTCATTATTGAAGGTAGTATGTTGTCGAGATTTTTGTAACTCCAATAGATGGCAGCTGTTTCATTATGGAAGGTAGTCTGTTGTCGATATTTTTGTTACTCCAATGGAGGGTAGCCGTGTGATTATGGAAGGTAGTCTGTTGTCTAGATTTTGGTTACTCCAATGGATGGTAGCCTTGTCATTATGGAAGGTAGTCTATTTTCGAGATTTTGGTTACTACAATTGATGGTAGCATTGTCATTATGGAAGATAGTATGTTGTCGATATTTTTGTTACTCCAATGGATGGTACCCTTGTCATTATGGAAGGTAGATTGTTGTCGAGATTTTTGTTACTACAATGTATAGTAGCCTTATCATTGTGGAATGTAGTTTGGGTTCGAGAGTTTTGTTATTAAAATGTATGGTAGCCTTGTCATTATAGAAGGTAGTCTGTTGTCGATATCTTTGTTACTCTAATGGATGGTAGCCTAGTCATTATGGAAGGTAGTTTGTTGTCGATATTTTTGGTATTCCATTGGATGGTAGCCTTGTCATTATGGAAGGTAGTATGTTATCGAGATTTTTATTATTCCAATGGATGGTAGCCTTGTCATTATGGAAGGTAGTCTGTTGTCGAGATTTTGTTACTCCAATGAATGGTAGCCTTGTCATTATGGAAGGTAGTCTATTTTCAAGATTTTTTCACTCCAATGGATGGTAGCCTTGTCATTATGGAAGGTAGTCTATTGGCGATATTTTTGTTACTCCAATGGATGGTAGCCTTGTCATTATGGAAGGTAGTCTGTTGTCGAGATTTTGGTTACTACAATTGATGGTAGCATTGTCATTATGGAAGGTAGTATGTTGTCGATATTTTTGTTACTCCAATGGATGGTAGCCTTGTCATTATGGAAGGTAGACTGTTGTCGAGATTTTTGTTACTACAATGTATAGTAGCCTTGTCATTTTGGAATGTAGTTTGTTGTCGAGAGTTTTGTTATTACAATGTATGGTAATCTTGTCATTATAGAAGGTAGTCTGTTGTCGATATCTTTGTTACTCTAATGGATGGTAGCCTAGTCATTATGGAAGGTAGTTTGTTGTCGATATTTTTGGTATTCCATTGGATGGTAGCCTTTTCATTATGGAAGGTAGTATGTTCTCTAGATTTTTGTTATTCCAAATGATGGTAGCCTTGTCATTATGGAAGGTAGTATGTTATCGAGATTTTTGTTATTCCTATGGATGGTAGCCTTGTCATTATGGAAGGTAGTCTGTTGTCGAGATTTTGTTACTCCAATGGATGGTAGCCTTGTCATTATGGAAGGTAGTCTGTTGTCGAGATTTTGTTACTCCAATGGATGGTAGCCTTGTCATTATGGAAGGTAGTCTATTTTCAAGATTTTTTCACTCCAATGGATGGTAGCCTTGGCATTATGGAAGGTAGTATGTTCTCGATATTTTTGTTATTCCAAATTATGGTAGCCTTGTCATTATAGAAGGTAGTATGTTGTCGAGATTTTTGTTACTCCAATAGATTGTAGCCTTGTCATTATGGAAGGTAGTCTGTTGTCGAGATTTTTGTTACTCCAATAGATGGTAGCCTTGTCATTATGGAAGGTAGTCTGTTATTGATATCTTTGTTACTCTAATGGATGGTAGCCTCGTCATTATGGAAGTTAGTCTGTTGTCGAGATTTTTGTTACTCCAATGGATGGTAGGCTTTTAATTATGGAAGGTAGTCTCTTGTTGATATTTTCATTACTCCAATGGATAGTACCCTTGTCATAATGGAAGGTATTCTGTTGTCGAGATTTTTGTTACTCTAATGGATCGTAGCCTTGTCATTATGGAAGGTAGTCTGTTGTCGAGATTTTTGTTACTCAAATGGATGGTAGCATTGTCATTATGGAAGGTATTCTATTATCGATATTTTCGTTACTACAATGGATGGTAGCCTTGTCATTATGGAAGGTAGTCTGTTGTCGAGATTTTTGTTACTAAAATGTATAGTAGCCTTGTCATTGTGGAATGTAGTTTGTTGTCGAGAGTTTTGTTTTTACAATGTATGGTAGCCTTGTCATTATAGAAGGTAGTCTGTTGTCGATATCTTTGTTACTCTAATGGATGGTAGCCTAATCATTATGGAAAGTAGTTTGTCGTCGAGATTTTTATTATTCCATTGGATGATAGCCTTGTCATCATGGAAGGTAGTATGTTCTTGAAATTTTTGTTATTCCAAATGATGGTAGCCTTGTCATTATAGAAGGTAGTATGTTGTCGAGATTTTTGTTACTCCAATAGATGGCAGCCTTTTCATTATGGAAGGTAGTATGTTGTCGATATTTTTGTTACTCCAATGGATGATAGCATTGTCATTATGGAAGGTATTCTGTTGTCGATATTTTTGTTACTACAATGGATGGTAGCCTTGTCATTATGGAAGGTAGTCTGTTGTCGAGATTTTGGTTACTACAATTGATGGTAGCATTGTCATTATGGAAGGTAGTATGTTGTCAATATTTTTGTTACTCCAATGGATGGTAGCCTTGTCATTATTGAAGGTAGACTATTGTCGAGATTTTTGTTACTACAATGTATAGTAGCGTTATCATTGTGGAATGTAGTTTGTTGTCGAGAGTTTTGTTATTACAATGTAGGGTAGCGTTGTCATTATAGAAGGTAGTCTGTTGTCGATATCTTTGTTACTCTAATGGATGGTAGCCTAGTCATTATGGAAGGTAGTTTGTTGTCGAGATTTTTTTTATTCCATTGGATGGTAGCCTTGTCATTATGGAAGGTAGTATGTTCTCGAGATTTTTTTATTCCAAATTATGGTAGCCTTGTCATTATAGAAGGTAGTATGTTGTCGAGATTTTTGTTACTCCAATGGATTGTAGCCTTGTCATTATGGAAGGTAGTCTGTTGTCGAGATTTTTGTTACTCCAATAGATGGTAGCCTTGTCATTATGGAAGGTAGTTTGTTATCGATATCTTTGTTACTCTAATGGATGGTAGCCTCGTCATTATGGAAGTTAGTCTGTTGTCGAGATTTTTGTTACTCCAATGGATGGTAGGCTTTTCATTATGGAAGGTAGTCTCTTGTTGAAATTTTCATTACTCCAATGGATAGTACCCTTGTCATAATGGAAGGTATTCTGTTGTCGAGATTTTAGTTACTCTAATGGATCGTAGCCTTGTCATTGTGGAAGGTAGTCTGTTGTCGAGATTTTTGTTACTCAAATGGATGGTAGCATTGTCATTATGGAAGGTATTCTATTATCGATATTTTCGTTACTACAATGGATGGTAGCCTTGTCATTATGGAAGGTAGTCTGTTGTCGAGATTTTTGTTACTAAAATGTATAGTAGCCTTGTCATTGTGGAATGTAGTTTGTTGTCGAGAGTTTTGTTTTTACAATGTATGGTAGCCTTGTCATTATAGAAGGTAGTCTGTTGTCGATATCTTTGTTACTCTAATGGATGGTAGCCTAGTCATTATGGAAAGTAGTTTGTTGTCGAGATTTTTGTTATTCCATTGGATGATAGCCTTGTCATCATGGAAGGTAGTATGTTCTCGAAATTTTTGTTATTCCAAATGATGGTAGCCTTGTCATTATTGAAGGTAGTATGTTGTCGAGATTTTTGTAACTCCAATAGATGGCAGCTGTTTCATTATGGAAGGTAGTCTGTTGTCGATATTTTTGTTACTCCAATGGAGGGTAGCCGTGTGATTATGGAAGGTAGTCTGTTGTCTAGATTTTGGTTACTCCAATGGATGGTAGCCTTGTCATTATGGAAGGTAGTCTATTTTCGAGATTTTGGTTACTACAATTGATGGTAGCATTGTCATTATGGAAGATAGTATGTTGTCGATATTTTTGTTACTCCAATGGATGGTACCCTTGTCATTATGGAAGGTAGATTGTTGTCGAGATTTTTGTTACTACAATGTATAGTAGCCTTATCATTGTGGAATGTAGTTTGGGTTCGAGAGTTTTGTTATTAAAATGTATGGTAGCCTTGTCATTATAGAAGGTAGTCTGTTGTCGATATCTTTGTTACTCTAATGGATGGTAGCCTAGTCATTATGGAAGGTAGTTTGTTGTCGATATTTTTGGTATTCCATTGGATGGTAGCCTTGTCATTATGGAAGGTAGTATGTTATCGAGATTTTTATTATTCCAATGGATGGTAGCCTTGTCATTATGGAAGGTAGTCTGTTGTCGAGATTTTGTTACTCCAATGAATGGTAGCCTTGTCATTATGGAAGGTAGTCTATTTTCAAGATTTTTTCACTCCAATGGATGGTAGCCTTGTCATTATGGAAGGTAGTCTATTGGCGATATTTTTGTTACTCCAATGGATGGTAGCCTTGTCATTATGGAAGGTAGTCTCTTGTTGATATTTTCATTACTCCAATGACTGGTAGACTTGTCATTATGGAAGGTAGTCTCTTATTGATATTTTCATTACCCTAATGGATGGTACCCTTGTCATTATGGAAGGTATTCTGTTGTCGAGATTTTTGTTACTCTAATAGATCGTAGCCTTGTCATTATGGAAGGTAGTCTGTTGTCGAGATTTTTGTTACTCCAATGGATGGTAGCCTTGTCATTATGGAAGGTATTCTTTTGTCGAGATTTTGGTTACTACAATTGATGGTAGCCTTGTCATTATGGAATGTAGTATGTTGTCGATATTTTTGTTACTCCAATGGGTGGTACCCTTGTCATTATGGAAGGTAGTATGTTCTCGAGATTTTGGTTACTCCAATGGATGGTAGCATTGTCATTATGGAAGGAAGTCTATTGCCGATGTTTTTGTTACTACAATGGATGGTAGTCTTGTCAGTATGGAAGGTAGTTTATTTTCGAGATTTTGGTTACTACAATTGATGGTAGCCTTGTCATTATGGAAGGATATGTTGTCGATATTTTTGTTACTCCAATGGATGGTACCCTTGTCATTATGGAAGGTAGTCTGTTCTCGAGATTTTTGTTATTCCAATAGATGGTAGCCTTGTCATTATGGAAGGTATTCTGTTGTCGATAGTTTTGTTACTACAATGGATGGTAGCCTTGTCATTATGGAAGGTAGTCTGTTGTCGACATTTTTGTTACTACAATTGATGGTAGCATTGTCATTATGGAAGGTAGTATGTTGTCGATATTTTTGTTACTCCAATGGATGGTAGCCTTGTTATTATGGAAGGTAGACTGTTGTCGAGATTTTTGTTACTACAATGTATAGTAGCCTTGTCATTGTGGAATGTAGTTTGTTGTCGAGAGTTTTGTTATTACAATGTATGGTAGCCTTGTCATTATAGAAGGTAGTCTGTTGTAGATATCTTTGTTACTCTAATGGATGGTAGCCTAGTCATTATGGAAGGTAGTTTCTTGTCGATATTTTTGGTATTCCATTGGATGGTAGCATTTTCATTATGGAAGGTAGTATGTTCTCAAGATTTTTGTTATTCCAAATGATGGTAGCCTTGTCATTATGGAAGGTAGTATGTTATCGAGATTTTTGTTATTCCAATGGATGGTAGCCTTGTCATTATGGAAGGTAGTCTGTTGTCGAGATTTTGTTACTCCAATGGATGGTAGCCTTGTCATTATGGAAGGTAGTCTATTTTCAAGATTTTTTCACTCCAATGGATGGTAGCCTTGGCATTATGGAAGGTAGTCTATTGTCGATATTTTTGTTACTCCAATGGATGGTAGCCTTGTCATTATGGAAGGTAGTCTCTTATTGATATTTTCATTACTCCAATGACTGGTAGACTTGTCATTATGGAAGGTAGTCTCTTATTGATATTTTCATTACCCTAATGGATGGTACCCTTGTCATTATGGAAGGTATTCTGTTGTCGAGATTTTTGTTACTCTAATGGATCGTAGCCTTGTCATTATGGAAGGTAGTATGTTGTCGAGATTTTTGTTACTCCAATGGATGGTAGCCTTGTCATTATGGAAGGTAGTCTGTTGTCGATATTTTGGTTACTACAATTGATGGTAGCCTTGTCATTATGGAATGTAGTATGTTGTCGATATTTTTGTTACTCCAATGGATGGTACCCTTGTCATTATGAAAGGTAGTATGTTCTCGAGATATTTGTTATTCCAATAAATGGTAGCCTTGTCATTATGGAAGGTAGTCTATTGTCAAAATTTTTGTTACTTTAATGGATTGTAGCCTTGTCATTATGGAAGGTAGTCTGTTGTTGAGATTTTTGTTACTCCAATGGAATGTAGCGTTGTCATTATGGAAGGTAGTCTGTTATCGATATCTTTGTTACTCTAATGGATGGTAGCCTAGTCATTATGGAAGTTAGTCTGTTGTCGAGATTTTTGTTACTCCAATGTATGGTAGGCTCTTCATTATGGAAGGTAGTCTCTTGTTGATATTTTCATTAATCCAATGGATGGTACCCTTGTCATTATGGAAGGTATTCTGTTGTCGGGATTTTTGTTACTCTAATGGATCGTAGCCTTGTGATTATGGAAGGAAGTCTTTTTTCGAGATTTTTGTTACTCCAATGGATGGTAGCCTTGTCATTATGGAAGGTAGACTGTTGTCGAGATTTTTGTTTCTAAAATGTATAGTAGCCTTATCATTGTGGAATGTAGTTTGTTGTCGAGAATTTTGTTATTACAATGTATGGTAGCCTTGTCATTATAGAAGGTAGTATGTTGTCGATATCTTTGTTACTCTAATGGATGGTAGCCTAGTCATTATGGAAGGTAGTTTATTGTCGAGATTTTTGTTATTCCATTGGATGGTAGCCTTGTCATCATGGAAGGTAGTATGTTCTCGAAATTTTTGTTATTCCAAATGATGGTAGCCTTGTCATTATAGTAGGTAGTATGTTGTCAAGATTTTTGTTAATCCAATAGATTGCAGCCTTTTCATTATGGAAGGTAGTCTATTGTCGATATTTTTGTTACTCCAATGGATGGTAGCCTTGTGATTATGGAAGGCAGTCTGTTGTCGAGATTTTGGTTACTCCAATGGATGGTAGCATTGTCATTATGAAAGGTAGTCTGTTGTCGAGGTTTTTGTTACTACAATGGATGGTAGCCTTGTCATTATGGAAGGTAGTCTATTTTCGAGATGTTGGTTACTACAATTGATGGTAGCCTTGTCATTATGGAAGGTATTATGTTGTCGATATTTTTGTTACTCCAATGGATGGTACCCTTGTCATTATGGAAGGTATTCTATTGTCGATATTTTTGTTACTACAATGGATGGTAGCCTTGTCATTATGGAAGGTAGTCTATTGTCGAGATTTTGGTTACTACAATTGATGATAGCATTGTCATTATGGAAGGTAGTATGTTGTCGATATCTTTGTTACTCCAATGGATGGTAGCCTTGTCATTATGGAAGGTAGATTGTTGTCGAGATTTTTGTTACTACAATATATAGTAGCCTTGTCATTGTGGAATGTAGTTTGTTGTTCTAGAGGTTTGTTATTACAATGTATGGTAGCCTTGTCATTATATAAGGTAGTCTATTGTCGATATCTTTATTACTCTAATGGATGGTAGCCTAGTCATTATGGAAGGTAGTTTGTTGTCGAGATTTTTGGTATTCCATTGGATGGTAGCCTTGTCATTATGTAAGGTAGTATGTTCTCGAGAATTTTGATATTCCAAATGATGGTAGCCTTGTCATTATGGAAGGTAGTATGTTGTCGAGATTTTTGTTATTCCGATTGATGGTAGCCTTTTCATTATGGAAGGTAGTCTGTTGTCGAGATTGAGTTACTCCAATGGATGGTAGCCTTGTCATTATGGAAGGTAGTCTATTGTCGAGATTTTGGTTACTACAATTGATGATAGCATTGTCATTATGGAAGGTAGTATGTTGTCGATATCTTTGTTACTCCAATGGATGGTAGCCTTGTCATTATGGAAGGTAGATTGTTGTCGAGATTTTTGTTACTACAATATATAGTAGCCTTGTCATTGTGGAATGTAGTTTGTTGTTCTAGAGGTTTGTTATTACAATGTATGGTAGCCTTGTCATTATATAAGGTAGTCTATTGTCGATATCTTTATTACTCTAATGGATGGTAGCCTAGTCATTATGGAAGGTAGTTTGTTGTCGAGATTTTTGGTATTCCATTGGATGGTAGCCTTGTCATTATGTAAGGTAGTATGTTCTCGAGAATTTTGATATTCCGAATAATGGTAGCCTTGTCATTATGGAAGGTAGTATGTTGTCGAGATTTTTGTTATTCCGATTGATGGTAGCCTTTTCATTATGGAAGGTAGTCTGTTGTCGAGATTGAGTTACTCCAATGGATGGTAGCCTTGTCATTATGGAAGGTAGTATTTTGTCAAGATTTTTTCACTCCAATGGATGGTAGCCTTGTCATTATGGAAGGTAGTCTGTTGGCGATATTTTTGTTACTCCAATGGATGGTAGCCTTGTCATTATGGAAGTTAGTCTTTTGTTGTTATTTTCATTACTCCAATGACTGGTAGACTTGTCATTATGGATAGTATTTTGTTGTCGAGATTTTTGTTACTCTAACGGATCGTAGCCTTGTCATTATGGAAGGTAGTCTGTTGTCGAGATTTTTGTTACTCCAATGGATTGTAGCATTGTAATTATGGAAGGTAGTCTGTTGTCGAGATTTTTGTTACTACAATGGATGGTAGCCTTGTCATTATGGAAGGTAGTCTATTGATGAGATTTTGGTTACTACAATTGATGGTAGCCTTGTCATTATGGAAGGTAGTATGTTGTCGATATTTATTTTACTCCAATGGATTGTACCCTTGTCATTATGGATGGTAGTTTATACTCGAGATATTTGTTATTCCAATAGATGGTAGCCTTGTCATTATGGAAGGTAGTCTGTTGTCAAAAATTTTGTTACTCCAATGGATGGTAGCCTTGTCATTATGGAAGGTAGTCTTTTTTCGAGATTTTTGTTACTTCGATGGATTGTAGCCTTGTCATTATGGAAGGTAGTCTGTTGTCGAGATTTTTGTTACTCTAATGGATGGTAGCGTTGTCATTATGGAAGGTAGTCTGTTATCAATATCTTTGTGACTCTAATGGATGGTAGCCTA
This sequence comes from Vicia faba, assembly GCA_948472305.1. Taxonomy (NCBI): domain Eukaryota; kingdom Viridiplantae; phylum Streptophyta; class Magnoliopsida; order Fabales; family Fabaceae; genus Vicia; species Vicia faba. Next base: position 564,188,661 of record OX451739.1, read on the forward strand.
GTCATTATGGAAGTTAGTCTGTTGTCGAGATTTTTGTTACTCCAATGTATGGTAGGATCTTCATTATGGAAGGTAGTCTCTTGTTGATATTTTCATTACTCCAATGGATGGTATCCTTGTCATTATGGAAGGTATTCTGTTGTCGAGATTTTTGTTACTCTAATGGATCGTAGCCTTGTCATTATGGAAAGTAGTCTGTTGTCGAGATTTTTGTTACTCCAATGGATCGTAGCATTGTCATTATGGAAGGTATTATGTTGTCAATATTTTTGTTACTACAATGGATGGTAGCCTTGTCATTATGGAAGGTAGTCTGTTGTCGAGATTTTGGTTACTAAAATTGATGGTAGCATTGTCATTATGGAAGGTAGTATGTTGTCGATATTTTTGTTACTCTAATGGATGGTAGCCTTGTCATTATTGAAAGTAGACTGTTGTCGAGATTTTTGTTACTACAATGTATAGTAGCCTTATCATTGTGGAATGTAGTTTGTTGTCGAGAGTTTTGTTATTACAATGTATGGTAGCCTTGTCATTATAGAAGGTAGTCTGTTGTCGATATCTTTGTTACTCTAATGGATGGTATCCTAGTCATTATGGAAGGTACTTTGTTGTCGAGATTTTTGTTATTCCATTGGATGGTAGCCTTGTCATTATGGAAGGTAGTATGTTCTCGATATTTTTGTTATTCCAAATTATGGTAGCCTTGTCATTATAGAAGGTAGTGTGTTGTCGAGATTTTTGTTGCTCCAATAGATGGTAGCCTTGGGATTATGGAAGGTAGTATGTTGTCGAGATTTTTGTTACTCCAATAGATTGTAGCCTTGTCATTATGGAAGGTAGTCTTTTGTCGAGATTTTTGTTACTCCAATGGATGGTAGCATTGTCATTATGGAAGGTAGTCTGTTATCGATATCATTTATTACTTTAATGGATGGTAGCCTTGTCATTATGGAAGTTAGTCTGTTGTCGAGATATTTGTTACTCCAATGGATGGTAGGCTTTTCATTATGGAAGGTAGTCTCTTGTTGATATTTTCATTACTCCAATGGATAGCACCCTTGTCATTATGGAATGTATTTTGTTGTCGAGAATTTTGTTACTCCAATGGATGGTAGCATTGTCATTATGGAAGGTATTCTATTGTCGATATTTTCGTTACTATAATGGATGGTAGCCTTGTCATTATGGAAGGTAGTATGTTGTCAAGATTTTGGTTACTACAATTGATGGTAGCATTGTCATTATAGAAGGTAGTTTGTTGTCGATATCTTTGTTACTCTAATTGATGGTAGCCTAGCCATTATGGAAGGTAGTTTGTTGTCGAGATTTTTGTTATTCCATTGGATGGTAGCCTTGTCATCATGGAAGGTAGTATGTTCTCGAAATTATTGATATTCCAAATGATGGTAGCCTTGTCATTATAGAAGGTAGTATGTTGTCGAGATTTTTATTACTCCAATAGATGGCAGCGTTGTCATTATGGAAGGTAGTCTGTTATCGATATCATTTATTACTTTAATGGATGGTAGCCTTGTCATTATGGAAGTTAGTCTGTTGTCGAGATATTTCTTACTCCAATGGATGGTAGGCTTTTCATTATGGAAGGTAGTCTCTTGTTGATATTTTCATTACTTCAATGGATAGTACCCTTGTCATTATGGAAGGTATTCTGTTGTCGAGATTTTTGTTACTCCAATGGATGGTAGCATTGTCATTATGGAAGGTATTCTATTGTCGATATTTTCGTTACTATAATGGATGGTAGCCTTGTCATTATGGAAGGTAGTATGTTGTCAATATTTTGGTTACTACAATTGATGGTAGCATTGTCATTATGGAAGGTAGTATGTTGTCGATATTTTTGTTACTCGAATGGATGGTAGCCTTGTCATTATGGAAGGTAGACTGTTGTCGAGATTTTTGTTACTAAAATGTGTAGTAGCCTTGTCATTGTGGAATGTAGTTTGTTGTCGAGAGTTTTGTTATTACAATGTATGGTAGCCTTGTCATTATAGAAGGTAGTTTGTTGTCGATGTCTTTGTTACTCTAATTGATGGTAGCCTAGTCATTATGGAAGGTAGTTTGTTGTCGAGATTTTTGTTATTCCATTGGATGGTAGCCTTGTCATCATGGAAGGTAGTATGTTCTCGAAATTATTGTTATTCCAAATGATGGTAGCCTTGTCATTATAGAAGGTAGTATGTTGTCGAGATTTTTGTTACTCCAATAGATGGCAGCCTTTTCATTATGGAAGGTAGTCTGTTGTCGATATTTTTGTTACTCCAATGGATGGTAGCCTTGTGATAATGGAAGGTAGTCTGTTGTCGAGATTTTGGTTACTCCAATGGATGGTAGTATTGTCATTATGGAAGGTAGTCTATTTTCGAGATTTTGGTTACTACAATTGATGGTAGCCTTGTCATTATGTAAGGTAGTATGTTGTCGATATTTTTGTTACTCCAATGAATGGTACCCTTGTCGTTATGGAAGGTAGTCTGTTCTCGAGATTTTAGTTATTCAAATAGATGGTAGCCTTGTCATTATGGAAGGTATTCTATTGTCGATATTTTTGTTACTACAATGGATGGTTGCCTTGTCATTATGGAAGGTAGTCTGTTGTCGAGATTTTGGTTACTACAATTGATGGTAGCATTGTCATTATGGAAGGTAGTATGTTGTCGATATTTTTGTTACTCCAATGGATGGAAGCCTTGTCATTATGGAAGGTAGACTGTTGTCGAGATTTTTGTTACTACATTGTATAGTAGCCTTGTCATTGTGGAATGTAGTTTGTTGTTCTAGAGTTTTGATATTACAATGTATGGTAGCCTTGTCATTATAGAAGGTAGTCTGTTATCGATATCTTTGTTACTCTAATGGATGGTAGCCTAGTCATTATGGAAGGTAGTTTGTTGTCGAGATTTTTGTTATTCCATTGGATGGTAGCCTTGTCATTATGGAAGGTAGTATGTTCTCGATATTTTTGTTATTCCAAATTATGGTAGCCTTGTCATTATAGAAGGTAGTGTGTTGTCGAGATTTTTGTTGCTCCAATAGATGGTAGCCTTGGGATTATGGAAGGTAGTATGTTGTCGAGATTTTTGTTACTCCAATAGATTGTAGCCTTGTCATTATGGAAGGTAGTCTTTTGTCGAGATTTTTGTTACTCCAATGGATGGTAGCATTGTCATTATGGAAGGTAGTCTGTTATCGATATCATTTATTACTTTAATGGATGGTAGCCTTGTCATTATGGAAGTTAGTCTATTGTCGAGATATTTGTTACTCCAATGGATGGTAGGCTTTTCATTATGGAAGGTAGTCTCTTGTTGATATTTTCATTACTCCAATGGATAGCACCCTTGTCATTATGGAATGTATTTTGTTGTCGAGAATTTTGTTACTCCAATAGATGGTAGAATTGTCATTATGGAAGGTATTCTATTGTCGATATTTTCGTTACTATAATGGATGGTAGCCTTGTCATTATGGAAGGTAGTATGTTGTCAAGATTTTGGTTACTACAATTGATGGTAGCATTGTCATTATAGAAGGTAGTTTGTTGTCGATATCTTTGTTACTCTAATTGATGGTAGCCTAGCCATTATGGAAGGTAGTTTGTTGTCGAGATTTTTGTTATTCCATTGGATGGTAGCCTTGTCATCATGGAAGGTAGTATGTTCTCGAAATTATTGATATTCCAAATGATGGTAGCCTTGTCATTATAGAAGGTAGTATGTTGTCGAGATTTTTGTTACTCCAATAGATGGCAGCGTTGTCATTATGGAAGGTAGTCTGTTATCGATATCATTTATTACTTTAATGGATGGTAGCCTTGTCATTATGGAAGTTAGTCTGTTGTCGAGATATTTCTTACTCCAATGGATGGTAGGCTTTTCATTATGGAAGGTAGTCTCTTGTTGATATTTTCATTACTTCAATGGATAGTACCCTTGTCATTATGGAAGGTATTCTGTTGTCGAGATTTTTGTTACTCCAATGGATGGTAGCATTGTCATTATGGAAGGTATTCTATTGTCGATATTTTCGTTACTATAATGGATGGTAGCCTTGTCATTATGGAAGGTAGTATGTTGTCAATATTTTGGTTACTACAATTGATGGTAGCATTGTCATTATGGAAGGTAGTATGTTGTCGATATTTTTGTTACTCGAATGGATGGTAGCCTTGTCATTATGGAAGGTAGACTGTTGTCGAGATTTTTGTTACTAAAATGTGTAGTAGCCTTGTCATTGTGGAATGTAGTTTGTTGTCGAGAGTTTTGTTATTACAATGTATGGTAGCCTTGTCATTATAGAAGGTAGTTTGTTGTCGATGTCTTTGTTACTCTAATTGATGGTAGCCTAGTCATTATGGAAGGTAGTTTGTTGTCGAGATTTTTGTTATTCCATTGGATGGTAGCCTTGTCATCATGGAAGGTAGTATGTTCTCGAAATTATTGTTATTCCAAATGATGGTAGCATTGTCATTATAGAAGGTAGTATGTTGTCGAGATTTTTGTTACTCCAATAGATGGCAGCCTTTTCATTATGGAAGGTAGTCTGTTGTCGATATTTTTGTTACTCCAATGGATGGTAGCCTTGTGATAATGGAAGGTAGTCTGTTGTCGAGATTTTGGTTACTCCAATGGATGGTAGTATTGTCATTATGGAAGGTAGTCTATTTTCGAGATTTTGGTTACTACAATTGATGGTAGCCTTGTCATTATGTAAGGTAGTATGTTGTCGATATTTTTGTTACTCCAATGAATGGTACCCTTGTCGTTATGGAAGGTAGTCTGTTCTCGAGATTTTAGTTATTCAAATAGATGGTAGCCTTGTCATTATGGAAGGTATTCTATTGTGGATATTTTTGTTACTACAATGGATGGTTGCCTTGTCATTATGGAAGGTAGTCTGTTGTCGAGATTTTGGTTACTACAATTGATGGTAGCATTGTCATTATGGAAGGTAGTATGTTGTCGATATTTTTGTTACTCCAATGGATGGAAGCCTTGTCATTATGGAAGGTAGACTGTTGTCGAGATTTTTGTTACTACATTGTATAGTAGCCTTGTCATTGTGGAATGTAGTTTGTTGTTCTAGAGTTTTGATATTACAATGTATGGTAGCCTTGTCATTATAGAAGGTAGTCTGTTATCGATATCTTTGTTACTCTAATGGATGGTAGCCTAGTCATTATGGAAGGTAGTTTGTTGTCGATATTTTTGGTATTCCATTGGATGGTAGCCTTGTCATTATGGAAGGTAGTATGTTCTCGAGATTTTTGTTATTCCAAATGATGGTAGCCTTGTCATTATGGAAGGTAGTATGTTGTCGAGATTTTTGTTATTCTAATGGATGGTAGCCTTGTCATTATGGAAGGTAGTCTGTTGTCGAGATTTTGTTACTCCAATGGATGGTAGCCTTGTCATTATGGAAGGTAGTCTATTGTCAAGATTTTTTCACTCCAATGGATGGTAGCCTTGTCATTATGGAAGGTAGTCTGTTGGCGATATTTTTGTTACTACAATGGATGGTAGCCTTGTCATTATGGAAGGTAGTCTGTTGCCGAGATTTTGGTTACTACAATTGATGGTAGCCTTGTCATTATGTAAGGTAGTATGTTGTCGATATTTTTGTTACTCCAATGGATGGTACCCTTGTCATTATGGAAGGTAGTTTGTTCTCGAGATTTTTGTTATTCAAATAGATGGTAGCCTTGTCATTATGGAAGGTATTCTATTGTCGATATTTTTGTTACTACAATGGATGGTAGCCTTGTCATTATGGAAGGTAGTCTGTTGTCGAGATTTTTGTTACTACAATTGATGGTAGCGTTGTCATTATGGAAGGTAGTATGTTGTCGATATTTTTGTTACTCCAATGGATGGTAGCCTTGTCATTATGGAAGGTAGACTGTTGCCGAGATTTTTGTTACTACAATGTATAATAGCCTTGTCATTGTGGAATGTAGTTTGTTGTTCTAGAGTTTTGTTACTCCAATGTATGGTAGGCTCTTCATTATGGAAGGTAGTCTCTTGTTGATATTTTCATTACTCCAATGGATGGTACCCTTGTCATTACGGAAGGTATTCTGTTGTCGAGATTTTTGTTACTCTAATGGATCGTAGCCTTGTCATTATGGAAGGTTGTCTGTTGTCGAGATTTTTGTTACTCCAATGGATGGTAGCATTGTCATTATGGAAGGTATTATGTTGTCAATAGTTTTGTTACTACAATGGATGTAAGCCTTGTCATTATGGAAGGTAGTCTGTTGTCGAGATTTTGGTTACTAAAATTGATGGTAGCATTGTCATTATGGAAGGTAGTATGTTATCGATATTTTTGTTACTCTAATGGATGGTAGCCTTGTCATTATTGAAGGTAGATGATTGTCGAGATTTTTGTTACTATAATGTATAGTAGCCTTATCATTGTGGAATGTAGTTTGTTGTCGAGAGTTTTGTTATTACAATGTATGGTAGCCTTGTCATTATAGAAGGTAGTCTGTTGTCGATATCTTTGTTACTCTAATGGATGGTAGCCTAGTCATTATGGAAGGTAGTTTGTTGTCGAGATTTTTGTTATTCCATTGGATGGTAGCCTTGTCATTATGGAAGGTAGTATGTTCTCGAGATTTTTGTTATTCCAAATTATGGTAGCCTTGTCATTATAGAAGGTAGTATGTTGTCGAGATTTTTGTTACTCCAATAGATGGTAGCCTTGTGATTATGGAAGGTAGTATGTTGTCGAGATTTTTGTTACTCCAATGGATTGTAGCCTTGTCATTATGGAAGGTAGTCTTTTGTCGAGATTTTTGTTACTCCAATGGATGGTAGCGTTGTCATTATGGAAGGTAGTCTGTTATCGATATCATTTATTACTTTAATGGATGGTAGCCTTGTCATTATGGAAGTTAGTCTGTTGTCGAGATATTTCTTACTCCAATGGATGGTAGGCTTTTCATTATGGAAGGTAGTCTCTTGTTGATATTTTCATTACTTCAATGGATAGTACCCTTGTCATTATGGAAGGTATTCTGTTGTCGAGATTTTTGTTACTCCAATGGATGGTAGCATTGTCATTATGGAAGGTATTCTATTGTCGATATTTTCGTTACTATAATGGATGGTAGCCTTGTCATTATGGAAGGTAGTATGTTGTCAAGATTTTGGTTACTACAATTGATGGTAGCATTGTCATTATGGAAGGTAGTATGTTGTCGATATTTTTGTTACTCCAATGGATGGTAGCCTTGTCATTATGGAAGGTAGACTGTTGTCGAGATTTTTGTTACTAAAATGTGTAGTAGCCTTGTCATTGTGGAATGTAGTTTGTTGTCGAGAGTTTTGTTATTACAATGTATGGTAGCCTTGTCATTATAGAAGGTAGTTTGTTGTCGATATCTTTGTTACTCTAATTGATGGTAGCCTAGTCATTATGGAAGGTAGTTTGTTGTCGAGACTTTTGTTATTCCATTGGATGGTAGCCTTGTCATCATGGAAGGTAGTATGTTCTCGAAATTATTGTTATTCCAAATGATGGTAGCCTTGTCATTATAGAAGGTAGTATTTTGTCGAGATTTTTGTTACTCCAATAGATGGCAGCCTTTTCATTATGGAAGGTAGTCTGTTGTCGATATTTTTGTTACTCCAATGGATGGTAGCCTTGTGATAATGGAAGGTAGTCTGTTGTCGAGATTTTGGTTACTCCAATGGATGGTAGTATTGTCATTATGGAAGGTAGTCTGTTGTCGAGGTTTTTGTTACTACAATGGATGGTAGCCTTGTCCTTATGGAAGGTAGTCTATTTTCGAGATTTTGGTTACTACAATTGATGGTAGCCTTGTCATTATGTAAGGTAGTATGTTGTCGATATTTTTGTTACTCCAATGAATGGTATCCTTGTCATTATGGAAGGTAGTTTGTTCTCGAGATTTTAGTTATTCAAATAGATGGTAGCCTTGTCATTATGGAAGGTATTCTATTGTCGATATTTTTGTTACTTCAATGGATGGTAGCCTTGTCATTATGGAAGGTAGTCTATTGTCGAGATTTTGGTTACTACAATTGATGGAAGCCTTGTCATTATGGAAGGTAGACTGTTGTCGAGATTTTTGTTACTACATTGTATAGTAGCCTTGTCATTGTGGAATGTAGTTTGTTGTTCTAGAGTTTTGATATTACAATGTATGGTAGCCTTGTCATTATAGAAGGTAGTCTGTTATCGATATCTTTGTTACTCTAATGGATGGTAGCCTAGTCATTATGGAAGGTAGTTTGTTGTCGATATTTTTGGTATTCCATTGGATGGTAGCCTTGTCATTATGGAAGGTAGTATGTTCTCGAGATTTTTGTTATTCCAAATGATGGTAGCCTTGTCATTATGGAAGGTAGTATGTTGTCGAGATTTTTGTTATTCTAATGGATAGTAGCATTGTCATTATGGAAAGTAGTCTGTTTTCGAGATTTTGTTACTCCAATGGATGGTAGCCTTGTCATTATGGAAGGTAGTCTATTGTCAAGATTTTTTCACTCCAATGGATGGTAGCCTTGTCATTATGGAAGGTAGTCTGTTGGCGATATTTTTGTTACTACAATGGATGGTAGCCTTGTCATTATGGAAGGTAGTCTGTTGCCGAGATTTTGGTTACTACATTTGATGATAGCATTGTCATTATGGAAGGTAGTATGTTGTCGATATTTTTGTTAATCCAATGGATGGTAGCCTTGTCATTATTGAAGGTAGATTGTTGTCGAGATTTTTTTACTACAATGTATAGTAGCCTTATCATTGTGGAATGTAGTTTGTTGTCGAGAGTTTTGTTATTACAATGTATGGTAGCCTTGTCATTATAGAAGGTAGTTAGTTGTCGATATCTTTGTTACTCTAATGGATGGTACCCTAGTCATTATGGAAGGTAGTTTGTTGTCGAGATTTTTGTTATTCCATTGGATGGTAGCCTTGTCATTATGGAAGGTAGTATGTTCTCGAGATTTTTTGTTATTCTAAATTATGGTAGCCTTGTCATTATAAAAGGTAGTCTGTTGTCAAAAATTTTGTTACTCCAATGGATGGTACCCTTGTCATTATGGAAGGTATTCTGTTGTCGAGATTTTTGTTACTCTAATGGATCGTAGCCTTGTCATTATGGAAGGTAGTCTGTTGTCGAGATTTTTGTTACTCCAATGGATGGTAGCATTGTCATTATGGAAGGTATTATGTTGTCAATAGTTTTGTTACTACAATGGATGTAAGCCTTGTCATTATGGAAGGTAGTCTGTTGTCGAGATTTTGGTTACTAAAATTGATGGTAGCATTGTCATTATGGAAGGTAGTATGTTATCGATATTTTTGTTACTCTAATGGATGGTAGCCTTGTCATTATTGAAGGTAGATGATTGTCAAGATTTTTGTTACTATAATGTATAGTAGCCTTATCATTGTGGAATGTAGTTTGTTGTCGAGAGTTTTGTTATTACAATGTATGGTAGCCTTGTCATTATAGAAGGTAGTCTGTTGTCGATATCTTTGTTACTCTAATGGATGGTAGCCTAGTCATTATGGAAGGTAGTTTGTTGTCGAGATTTTTGTTATTCCATTGGATGGTAGCCTTGTCATTATGGAAGGTAGTATGTTCTCGAGATTTTTGTTATTCCAAATTATGGTAGCCTTGTCATTATAGAAGGTAGTATGTTGTCGAGATTTTTGTTACTCCACTAGATGGTAGCCTTGTGATTATGGAAGGTAGTATGTTGTCGAGATTTTTGTTACTCCAATGGATTGTAGCCTTGTCATTATGGAAGGTAGTCTTTTGTCGAGATTTTTGTTACTCCAATGGATGGTAGCGTTGTCATTATGGAAGGTAGTCTGTTATCGATATCATTTATTACTTTAATGGATGGTAGCCTTGTCATTATGGAAGTTAGTCTGTTGTGGAGATATTTCTTACTCCAATGGATGGTAGTCTTTTCATTATGGAAGGTAGTCTCTTGTTAATATTTTCATTACTTCAATGGATAGTACCCTTGTCATTATGGAAGGTATTCTGTTGTCGAGATTTTTGTTACTCCAATGGATGGTAGCATTGTCATTATGGAAGGTATTCTATTGTCGATATTTTCGTTACTATAATGGATGGTAGCCTTGTCATTATGGAAGGTAGTATGTTGTCAAGATTTTGGTTACTACAATTGATGGTAGCATTGTCATTATGGAAGGTAGTATGTTGTCGATATTTTTGTTACTCCAATGGATGGTAGCCTTGTCATTATGGAAGGTAGACTGTTGTCGAGATTTTTGTTACTAAAATGTGTAGTAGCCTTGTCATTGTGGAATGTAGTTTGTTGTCGAGAGTTTTGTTATTACAATGTATGGTAGCCTTGTCATTATAGAAGGTAGTATGTTGTCGATATCTTTGTTACTCTAATTGATGGTAGCCTAGTCATTATGGAAGGTAGTTTGTTGTCGAGACTTTTGTTATTCCATTGGATGGTAGCCTTGTCATCATGGAAGGTAGTATGTTCTCGAAATTATTGTTATTCCAAATGATGGTAGCCTTGTCATTATAGATGGTAGTATGTTGTCGAGATTTTTGTTACTCCAATAGATGGCAGCCTTTTCATTATGGAAGGTAGTCTGTTGTCGATATTTTTGTTACTCCAATGGATGGTAGCCTTGTGATAATGGAAGGTAGTCTGTTGTCGAGATTTTGGTTACTCCAATGGATGGTAGTATTGTCATTATGGAAGGTAGTCTGTTGTCGAGGTTTTTGTTACTACAATGGATGGTAGCCTTGTCCTTATGGAAGGTAGTCTATTTTCGAGATTTTGGTTACTACAATTGATGGTAGCCTTGTCATTATGTAAGGTAGTATGTTGTCGATATTTTTGTTACTCCAATGAATGGTACCCTTGTCATTATGGAAGGTAGTTTGTTCTCGAGATTTTAGTTATTCAAATAGATGGTAGCCTTGTCATTATGGAAGGTATTCTATTGTCGATATTTTTGTTACTTCAATGGATGGTAGCCTTGTCATTATGGAAGGTAGTCTATTGTCGAGATTTTGGTTACTACAATTGATGGAAGCCTTGTCATTATGGAAGGTAGACTGTTGCCGAGATTTTTGTTACTACATTGTATAGTAGCCTTGTCATTGTGGAATGTAGTTTGTTGTTCTAGAGTTTTGATATTACAATGTATGGTAGCCTTGTCATTATAGAAGGTAGTCTGTTATCGATATCTTGGTTACTCTAATGGATGGTAGCCTAGTCATTATGGAAGGTAGTTTGTTGTCGATAATTTTGGTATTCCATTGGATGGTAGCCTTTCATTATGGAAGGTAGTATGTTCTCGAGATTTTTGTTATTCCAAATGATGGTAGCCTTGTCATTATGGAAGGTAGTATGTTGTCGAGATTTTTGTTATTCTAATGGATAGTAGCGTTGTCATTATGGAAGGTAGTCTGTTTTCGAGATTTTGTTACTCCAATGGATGGTAGCCTTGTCATTATGGAAGGTAGTCTATTGTCAAGATTTTTTCACTCCAATGGATGGTAGCCTTGTCATTATGGAAGGTAGTCTGTTGGCGATATTTTTGTTACTACAATGGATGGTAGCCTTGTCATTATGGAAGGTAGTCTGTTGCCGAGATTTTGGTTACTACAATTGATGATAGCATTGTCATTATGGAAGGTAGTATGTTGTCGATATTTTTGTTAATCCAATGGATGGTAGCCTTGTCATTATTGAAGGTAGATTGTTGTCGAGATTTTTGTTACTACAATGTATAGTAGCCTTATCATTGTGGAATGTAGTTTGTTGTCGAGAGTTTTGTTATTACAATGTATGGTAGCCTTGTCATTATAGAAGGTAGTTTGTTGTCGATATCTTTGTTACTCTAATGGATGGTACCCTAGTCATTATGGAAGGTAGTTTGTTGTCGAGATTTTTGTTATTCCATTGGATGGTAGCCTTGTCATTATGGAAGGTAGTATGTTCTCGAGATTTTTTGTTATTCTAAATTATGGTAGCCTTGTCATTATAAAAGGTAGTCTGTTGTCAAAATTTTTGTTACTCCAATGGATGGTACCCTTGTCATTATGGAAGGTATTCTGTTGTCGAGATTTTTGTTACTCTAATGGATCGTAGCCTTGTCATTATGGAAGGTAGCCTGTTGTCGAGATTTTCGTTACTCCAATGGATTGTAGCCTTGTCATTATGGAAGGTAGTCTTTTGTCGAGATTTTTGTTACTCCAATGGATGGTAGCATTGTCATTATGGAAGGTAGTCTGTTATCTATATCATTTATTACTTTAATGGATGGTAGCCTTGTCATTATGGAAGTTAGTCTGTTGTCGAGATTTTTGTTACTCCAATGGATGGTAGGCTTTTCATTATGGAAGGTAGTCTCTTGTTGATATTTTCATTACTCCAATGGATAGTACCCTTGTCATTATGGAAGGTATTCTGTTGTCGAGATTTTTGTTACTCTAATGGATTGTAGCCTTGTCATTATGGAAGGTAGTCTGTTGTCGACATTTTTGTTACTCCAATGGATGGTAGCATTGTCATTATGGAAGGTATTCTATTGTCGATATTTTCGTTACTACAATGGATGGTAGCCTTGTCATTATGGAAGGTAGTCTGTTGTCGAGATTTTGGTTACTACAATCGATGGTAGCATTGTCATTATGGAAGGTAGTATGTTGTCGATATTTTTGTTACTCCAATGGATGGTAGCCTTGTCATTATGGAAGGTAGACTGTTGTCGAGATTTCTGTTACTAAAATGTATAGTAACCTTGTCATTGTGGAATGTAGTTTGTTGTCGAGAGTTTTGTTATTACAATGTATGGTAGCCTTGTCATTATAGAAGGTAGTCTGTTGTCGATATCTTTGTTACTCTAATGGATGGTAGCCTTGTCATTACGGAAGGTAGTCTGTTGTCGAGATTTTGGTTACTACAATTGATGGTAGCATTGTCATTATGCAAGGTAGTATGTTGTCGATATTTTTGTTACTCCAATGGATGGAAGCCTTGTCATTATGGAAGGTAGACTGTTGTCGAGATTTTTGTTACTACATTGTATAGTAGCCTTGTCATTGTGGAATGTAGTTTGTTGTTCTAGAGTTTTGATATTACAATGTATGGTAGCCTTGTCATTATAGAAGGTAGTCTGTTGTCGATATCTTTGTTACTCTAATGGATGGTAGCCTAGTCATTATGGAAGGTAGTTTGTTGTCGATATTTTTGGTATTCCATTGGATGGTAGCCTTGTCATTATGGAAGGTAGTATGTTCTCGAGATTTTTGTTATTCCAAATGATGGTAGCCTTGTCATTATGGAAGGTAGTATGTTGTCGAGATTTTTGTTATTCCAATGGATGGTAGCCTTGTCATTATGGAAGGTAGTCTGTTGTCGAGATTTTGTTACTCCAATGGATGGTAGCCTTGTCATTATGGAATGTAGTCTATTGTCAAGATTTATTCACCCCAATGGATGGTAGCCTTGTCATTATGGAAGGTAGTCTGTTGGCGATATTTTTGTTACTACAATGGATGGTAGCCTTGTCATTATGGAAGGTAGTCTGTTGCCGAGATTTTGGTTACTACAATTGATGGTAGCATTGTCATTATGGAAGGTAGTATGTTGTCGATATTTTTGTTAATCCAATGGATGGTAGCCTTGTCATTATTGAAGGTAGATTGTTGTCGAGATTTTTGTTACTACAATGTATAGTAGCCTTATCATTGTGGAATGTAGTTTGTTGTCGAGAGTTTTGTTATTACAATGTATGGTAGCCTTGTCATTATAGAAGGTAGTTTGTTGTCGATATCTTTGTTACTCTAATGGATGGTACCCTAGTCATTATGGAAGGTAGTTTGTTGTCGAGATTTTTGTTATTCCATTGGATGGTAGCCTTGTCATTATGGAAGGTAGTATGTTCTCGAGATTTTTTGTTATTCTAAATTATGGTAGCCTTGTCATTATAAAAGGTAGTCTGTTGTCAAAATTTTTGTTACTCCAATGGATGGTACCCTTGTCATTATGGAAGGTATTCTGTTGTCGAGATTTTTGTTACTCTAATGGATCGTAGCCTTGTCATTATGGAAGGTAGCCTGTTGTCGAGATTTTCGTTACTCCAATGGATTGTAGCCTTGTCATTATGGAAGGTAGTCTTTTGTCGAGATTTTTGTTACTCCAATGGATGGTAGCATTGTCATTATGGAAGGTAGTCTGTTATCTATATCATTTATTACTTTAATGGATGGTAGCCTTGTCATTATGGAAGTTAGTCTGTTGTCGAGATTTTTGTTACTCCAATGGATGGTAGGCTTTTCATTATGGAAGGTAGTCTCTTGTTGATATTTTCATTACTCCAATGGATAGTACCCTTGTCATTATGGAAGGTATTCTGTTGTCGAGATTTTTGTTACTCTAATGGATTGTAGCCTTGTCATTATGGAAGGTAGTCTGTTGTCGACATTTTTGTTACTCCAATGGATGGTAGCATTGTCATTATGGAAGGTATTCTATTGTCGATATTTTCGTTACTACAATGGATGGTAGCCTTGTCATTATGGAAGGTAGTCTGTTGTCGAGATTTTGGTTACTACAATCGATGGTAGCATTGTCATTATGGAAGGTAGTATGTTGTCGATATTTTTGTTACTCCAATGGATGGTAGCCTTGTCATTATGGAAGGTAGACTGTTGTCGAGATTTCTGTTACTAAAATGTATAGTAACCTTGTCATTGTGGAATGTAGTTTGTTGTCGAGAGTTTTGTTATTACAATGTATGGTAGCCTTGTCATTATAGAAGGTAGTCTGTTGTCGATATCTTTGTTACTCTAATGGATGGTAGCCTTGTCATTACGGAAGGTAGTCTGTTGTCGAGATTTTGGTTACTACAATTGATGGTAGCATTGTCATTATGCAAGGTAGTATGTTGTCGATATTTTTGTTACTCCAATGGATGGAAGCCTTGTCATTATGGAAGGTAGACTGTTGTCGAGATTTTTGTTACTACATTGTATAGTAGCCTTGTCATTGTGGAATGTAGTTTGTTGTTCTAGAGTTTTGATATTACAATGTATGGTAGCCTTGTCATTATAGAAGGTAGTCTGTTGTCGATATCTTTGTTACTCTAATGGATGGTAGCCTAGTCATTATGGAAGGTAGTTTGTTGTCGATATTTTTGGTATTCCATTGGATGGTAGCCTTGTCATTATGGAAGGTAGTATGTTCTCGAGATTTTTGTTATTCCAAATGATGGTAGCCTTGTCATTATGGAAGGTAGTATGTTGTCGAGATTTTTGTTATTCCAATGGATGGTAGCCTTGTCATTATGGAAGGTAGTCTGTTGTCGAGATTTTGTTACTCCAATGGATGGTAGCCTTGTCATTATGGAATGTAGTCTATTGTCAAGATTTATTCACCCCAATGGATGGTAGCCTTGTCATTATGGAAGGTAGTCTGTTGGCGATATTTTTGTTACTACAATGGATGGTAGCCTTGTCATTATGGAAGGTAGTCTGTTGCCGAGATTTTGGTTACTACAATTGATGGTAGCATTGTCATTATGGAAGGTAGTATGTTGTCGATATTTTTGTTAATCCAATGGATGGTAGCCTTGTCATTATTGAAGGTAGACTGTTGTCGAGATTTTTGTTACTACAATGTATAGTAGCCTTATCATTGTGGAATGTAGTTTGTTGTCGAGAGTTTTGTTATTACAATGTATGGTAGCCTTGTCATTATAGAAGGTAGTTTGTTGTCGATATCTTTGTTACTCTAATGGATGGTACCCTAGTCATTATGGAAGGTAGTTTGTTGTCGAGATTTTTGTTATTCCATTGGATGGTAGCCTTGTCATTATGGAAGGTAGTATGTTCTCGAGATTTTTGTTATTCAAAATTATGGTAGCCTTGTCATTATAAAAGGTAGTCTGTTGTCAAAATTTTTGTTACTCCAATGGATGGTACCCTTGTCATTATGGAAGGTATTCTGTTGTCGAGATTTTTGTTACTCTAATGGATCGTAGCCTTGTCATTATGGAACGTAGTCTGTTGTCGAGATTTTTGTTACTCCAATGGATTGTAGCCTTGTCATTATGGAAGGTAGTCTTTTGTCGAGATTTTTGTTACTCCAATGGATGGTAGCATTGTCATTATGGAAGGTAGTCTGTTATCTATATCATTTATTACTTTAATGGATGGTAGCCTTGTCATTATGGAAGTTAGTCTGTTGTCGAGATTTTTTTTACTCCAATGGATGGTAGGCTTTTCATTATGGACGGTAGTCTCTTGTTGATATTTTCATTACTCCAATGGATAGTACCCTTGTCATTATGGAAGGTATTCTGTTGTCGAGATTTTTGTTACTCTAAAGGATTGTAGCCTTGTCATTATGGAAGGTAGTCTGTTGTCGACATTTTTGTTACTCCAATGGATGGTAGCATTGTCATTATGGAAGGTATTCTACTGTCGATATTTTCGTTACTACAATGGATGGTAGCCTTGTCATTATGGAAGGTAGTCTGTTGTCGAGATTTTGGTTACTACAATTGATGGTAGCATTGTCATTATGGAAGGTAGTATGTTGTCAATATTTTTGTTACTCCAATGGATGGTAGCCTTGTCATTATGGAAGGTAGACTTTTGTCGAGATTTCTGTTACTAAAATGTATAGTAGCCTTGTCATTGTGGAATGTAGTTTGTTGTCGAGAGTTTTGTTATTACAATGTATGGTAGCCTTGTCATTATAGAAGGTAGTCTGTTGTCGATATCTTTGTTACTCTAATGGATGGTAGCCTAGTCATTATGGAAGGTAGTTTGTTGTCGAGATTTTTGTTATTCCATTAGATGGTAGCCTTGTCATCATGGAAGGTAGTATGTTGTCGAGATTTTTGTTACTCCAATAGATGGCAGCCTTTTCATTATGGAAGGTAGTCTGTTGTCGATATTTTTGTTACTCCAATGGATGGTAGCCTTGTGATTATGGAAGGTAGTCTGTTGTCGAGATTTTGGTTACTCCAATGCATGGTTGTATTGTTATTATGGAAGGTTGTCTATTGTCGAGGTTTTTGTTACTACAATGGATGGTAGCCTTGTCATTATGGAAGGTTGTCTATTTTCGAGATTTTGGTTACTTCAATTGATGGTAGCCTTGTCATTATGGAAGGTAGTATGTTGTCGATATTTTTGTTACTCCAATGGATGGTACCCTTGTCATTATGGAAGGTAGTCTGTTCTCGAGATTTTTGTTATTCCAATAGATGGTAGCCTTGTCATTATGGAAGGTATTCTGTTGTCGATATTTTTGTTACTCCAATGGATGGTAGCCTTGTCATTATGGAAGGTAGACTGTTGTCGAGATTTTTGTTACTAAAATGTGTAGTAGCCTTGTCATTGTGGAATGTAGTTTGTTGTCGAGAGTTTTGTTATTACAATGTATGGTAGCCTTGTCATTATAGAAGGTAGTTTGTTGTCGATATCTTTGTTACTCTAATTGATGGTAGCCTAGTCATTATGGAAGGTAGTTTGTTGTCGAGACTTTTGTTATTCCATTGGATGGTAGCCTTGTCATCATGGAAGGTAGTATGTTCTCGAAATTATTGTTATTCCAAATGATGGTAGCCTTGTCATTATAGAAGGTAGTATGTTGTCGAGATTTTTGTTACTCCAATAGATGGCAGCCTTTTCATTATGGAAGGTAGTCTGTTGTCGATATTTTTGTTACTCCAATGGATGGTAGCCTTGTGATAATGGAAGGTAGTCTGTTGTCGAGATTTTGGTTACTCCAATGGATGGTAGTATTGTCATTATGGAAGGTAGTCTGTTGTCGAGGTTTTTGTTACTACAATGGATGGTAGCCTTGTCCTTATGGAAGGTAGTCTATTTTCGAGATTTTGGTTACTACAATTGATGGTAGCCTTGTCATTATGTAAGGTAGTATGTTGTCGATATTTTTGTTACTCCAATGAATGGTACCCTTGTCATTATGGAAGGTAGTTTGTTCTCGAGATTTTAGTTATTCAAATAGATGGTAGCCTTGTCATTATGGAAGGTATTCTATTGTCGATATTTTTGTTACTTCAATGGATGGTAGCCTTGTCATTATGGAAGGTAGTCTATTGTCGAGATTTTGGTTACTACAATTGATGGAAGCCTTGTCATTATGGAAGGTAGACTGTTGTCGAGATTTTTGTTACTACATTGTATAGTAGCCTTGTCATTGTGGAATGTAGTTTGTTGTTCTAGAGTTTTGATATTACAATGTATGGTAGCCTTGTCATTATAGAAGGTAGTCTGTTATCGATATCTTTGTTACTCTAATGGATGGTAGCCTAGTCATTATGGAAGGTAGTTTGTTGTCGATATTTTTGGTATTCCATTGGATGGTAGCCTTGTCATTATGGAAGGTAGTATGTTCTCGAGATTTTTGTTATTCCAAATGATGGTAGCCTTGTCATTATGGAAGGTAGTATGTTGTCGAGATTTTTGTTATTCTAATGGATAGTAGCGTTGTCATTATGGAAGGTAGTCTGTTTTCGAGATTTTGTTACTCCAATGGATGGTAGCCTTGTCATTATGGAAGGTAGTCTATTGTCAAGATTTTTTCACTCCAATGGATGGTAGCCTTGTCATTATGGAAGGTAGTCTGTTGGCGATATTTTTGTTACTACAATGGATGGTAGCCTTGTCATTATGGAAGGTAGTCTGTTGCCGAGATTTTGGTTACTACAATTGATGATAGCATTGTCATTATGGAAGGTAGTATGTTGTCGATATTTTTGTTAATCTAATGGATGGTAGCCTTGTCATTATTGAAGGTAGATTGTTGTCGAGATTTTTGTTACTACAATGTATAGTAGCCTTATCATTGTGGAATGTAGTTTGTTGTCGAGAGTTTTGTTATTACAATGTATGGTAGCCTTGTCATTATAGAAGGTAGTTTGTTGTCGATATCTTTGTTACTCTAATGGATGGTACCCTAGTCATTATGGAAGGTAGTTTGTTGTCGAGATTTTTGTTATTCCATTGGATGGTAGCCTTGTCATTATGGAAGGTAGTATGTTCTCGAGATTTTTTGTTATTCTAAATTATGGTAGCCTTGTCATTATAAAAGGTAGTCTGTTGTCAAAATTTTTGTTACTCCAATGGATGGTACCCTTGTCATTATGGACGGTATTCTGTTGTCGAGATTTTTGTTACTCTAATGGATCGTAGCCTTGTCATTATGGAAGGTAGCCTGTTGTCGAGATTTTCGTTACTCCAATGGATTGTAGCCTTGTCATTATGGAAGGTAGTCTTTTGTCGAGATTTTTGTTACTCCAATGGATGGTAGCATTGTCATTATGGAAGGTAGTCTGTTATCTATATCATTTATTACTTTAATGGATGGTAGCCTTGTCATTATGGAAGTTAGTCTGTTGTCGAGATTTTTGTTACTCCAATGGATGGTAGGCTTTTCATTATGGAAGGTAGTCTCTTGTTGATATTTTCATTACTCCAATGGATAGTACCCTTGTCATTATGGAAGGTATTCTGTTGTCGAGATTTTTGTTACTCTAATGGATTGTAGCCTTGTCATTATGGAAGGTAGTCTGTTGTCGACATTTTTGTTACTCCAATGGATCGTAGCATTGTCATTATGGAAGGTATTCTATTGTCGATATTTTCGTTACTACAATGGATGGTAGCCTTGTCATTATGGAAGGTAGTCTGTTGTCGAGATTTTGGTTACTACAATCGATGGTAGCATTGTCATTATGGAAGGTAGTATGTTGTCGATATTTTTGTTACTCCAATGGATGGTAGCCTTGTCATTATGGAAGGTAGACTGTTGTCGAGATTTCTGTTACTAAAATGTATAGTAACCTTGTCATTGTGGAATGTAGTTTGTTGTCGAGAGTTTTGTTATTACAATGTATGGTAGCCTTGTCATTATAGAAGGTAGTCTGTTGTCGATATCTTTGTTACTCTAATGGATGGTAGCCTTGTCATTACGGAAGGTAGTCTGTTGTCGAGATTTTGATTACTACAATTGATGGTAGCATTGTCATTATGCAAGGTAGTATGTTGTCGATATTTTTGTTACTCCAATGGATGGAAGCCTTGTCATTATGGAAGGTAGACTGTTGTCGAGATTTTTGTTACTACATTGTATAGTAGCCTTGTCATTGTGGAATGTAGTTTGTTGTTCTAGAGTTTTGATATTACAATGTATGGTAGCCTTGTCATTATAGAAGGTAGTCTGTTGTCGATATCTTTGTTACTCTAATGGATGGTAGCCTAGTCATTATGGAAGGTAGTTTGTTGTCGATATTTTTGGTATTCCATTGGATGGTAGCCTTGTCATTATGGAAGGTAGTATGTTCTCGAGATTTTTGTTATTCCAAATGATGGTAGCCTTGTCATTATGGAAGGTAGTATGTTGTCGAGATTTTTGTTATTCCAATGGATGGTAGCCTTGTCATTATGGAAGGTAGTCTGTTGTCGAGATTTTGTTACTCCAATGGATGGTAGCCTTGTCATTATGGAATGTAGTCTATTGTCAAGATTTATTCACCCCAATGGATGGTAGCCTTGTCATTATGGAAGGTAGTCTGTTGGCGATATTTTTGTTACTACAATGGATGGTAGCCTTGTCATTATGGAAGGTAGTCTGTTGCCGAGATTTTGGTTACTACAATTGATGGTAGCATTGTCATTATGGAAGGTAGTATGTTGTCGATATTTTTGTTAATCCAATGGATGGTAGCCTTGTCATTATTGAAGGTAGACTGTTGTCGAGATTTTTGTTACTACAATGTATAGTAGCCTTATCATTATGGAATGTAGTTTGTTGTCGAGAGTTTTGTTATTACAATGTATGGTAGCCTTGTCATTATAGAAGGTAGTTTGTTGTCGATATCTTTGTTACTCTAATGGATGGTACCCTAGTCATTATGGAAGGTAGTTTGTTGTCGAGATTTTTGTTATTCCATTGGATGGTAGCCTTGTCATTATGGAAGGTAGTATGTTCTCGAGATTTTTGTTATTCAAAATTATGGTAGCCTTGTCATTATAAAAGGTAGTCTGTTGTCAAAATTTTTGTTACTCCAATGGATGGTACCCTTGTCATTATGGAAGGTATTCTGTTGTCGAGATTTTTGTTACTCTAATGGATCGTAGCCTTGTCATTATGGAACGTAGTCTGTTGTCGAGATTTTTGTTACTCCAATGGATTGTAGCCTTGTCATTATGGAAGGTAGTCTTTTGTCGAGATTTTTGTTACTCCAATGGATGGTAGCATTGTCATTATGGAAGGTAGTCTGTTATCTATATCATTTATTACTTTAATGGATGGTAGCCTTGTCATTATGGAAGTTAGTCTGTTGTCGAGATTTTTTTTACTCCAATGGATGGTAGGCTTTTCATTATGGACGGTAGTCTCTTGTTGATATTTTCATTACTCCAATGGATAGTACCCTTGTCATTATGGAAGGTATTCTGTTGTCGAGATTTTTGTTACTCTAATGGATTGTAGCCTTGTCATTATGGAAGGTAGTCTGTTGTCGACATTTTTGTTACTCCAATGGATGGTAGCATTGTCATTATGGAAGGTATTCTACTGTCGATATTTTCGTTACTACAATGGATGGTAGCCTTGTCATTATGGAAGGTAGTCTGTTGTCGAGATTTTGGTTACTACAATTGATGGTAGCATTGTCATTATGGAAGGTAGTATGTTGTCAATATTTTTGTTACTCCAATGGATGGTAGCCTTGTCATTATGGAAGGTAGACTTTTGTCGAGATTTCTGTTACTAAAATGTATAGTAGCCTTGTCATTATGGAATGTAGTTTGTTGTCGAGAGTTTTGTTATTACAATGTATGGTAGCCTTGTCATTATAGAAGGTAGTCTGTTGTCGATATCTTTGTTACTCTAATGGATGGTAGCCTAGTCATTATGGAAGGTAGTTTGTTGTCGAGATTTTTGTTATTCCATTAGATGGTAGCCTTGTCATCATGGAAGGTAGTATGTTATCGAAATTTTTGTTATTCCAAATGATGGTAGCCTTGTCATTATAGAAGGTAGTATGTTGTTGAGATTTTTGTTACTCCAATAGATGGCAGCCTTTTCATTATGGAAGGTAGTCTGTTGTCGATATTTTTGTTACTCCAATGGATGGTAGCCTTGTGATTATGGAAGGTAGTCTGTTGTCGAGATTTTGGTTACTCCAATGCATGGTTGTATTGTTATTATGGAAGGTTGTCTATTGTCGAGGTTTTTGTTACTATAATGGATGGTAGCCTTGTCATTATGGAAGGTTGTCTATTTTCGAGATTTTGGTTACTTCAATTGATGGTAGCCTTGTCATTATGGAAGGTAGTATGTTGTCGATATTTTTGTTACTCCAATGGATGGTACCCTTGTCATTATGGAAGGTAGTCTGTTCTCGAGATTTTTGTTATTCCAATAGATGGTAGCCTTGTCATTATGGAAGGTATTCTGTTGTCGATATTTTTGTTACTACAATGGATGGTAGCCTTGTCATTATGGAAGGTAGTATGTTGTCAAGATTTTGGTTACTACAATTGATGGTAGCATTGTCATTATAGAAGGTAGTTTGTTGTCGATATCTTTGTTACTCTAATTGATGGTAGCCTAGCCATTATGGAAGGTAGTTTGTTGTCGAGATTTTTGTTATTCCATTGGATGGTAGCCTTGTCATCATGGAAGGTAGTATGTTCTCGAAATTATTGTTATTCCAAATGATGGTAGCCTTGTCATTATAGAAGGTAGTATGTTGTCGAGATTTTTGTTACTCCAATAGATGGCAGCGTTGTCATTATGGAAGGTAGTCTGTTATCGATATCATTTATTACTTTAATGGATGGTAGCCTTGTCATTATGGAAGTTAGTCTGTTGTCGAGATATTTCTTACTCCAATGGATGGTAGGCTTTTCATTATGGAAGGTAGTCTCTTGTTGATATTTTCATTACTTCAATGGATAGTACCCTTGTCATTATGGAAGGTATTCTGTTGTCGAGATTTTTGTTACTCCAATAGATGGTAGCATTGTCATTATGGAAGGTATTCTATTGTCGATATTTTCGTTACTATAATGGATGGTAGCCTTGTCATTATGGAAGGTAGTATGTTGTCAATATTTTGGTTACTACAATAGATGGTAGCATTGTCATTATGGAAGGTAGTATGTTGTCGATATTTTTGTTACTCGAATGGATGGTAGCCTTGTCATTATGGAAGGTAGACTGTTGTCGAGATTTTTGTTACTAAAATGTGTAGTAGCCTTGTCATTGTGGAATGTAGTTTGTTGTCGAGAGTTTTGTTATTACAATGTATGGTAGCCTTGTCATTATAGAAGGTAGTTTGTTGTCGATGTCTTTGTTACTCTAATTGATGGTAGCCTAGTCATTATGGAAGGTAGTTTGTTGTCGAGATTTTTGTTATTCCATTGGATGGTAGCCTTGTCATCATGGAAGGTAGTATGTTCTCGAAATTATTGTTATTCCAAATGATGGTAGCCTTGTCATTATAGAAGGTAGTATGTTGTCGAGATTTTTGTTACTCCAATAGATGGCAGCCTTTTCATTATGGAAGGTAGTCTGTTGTCGATATTTTTGTTACTCCAATGGATGGTAGCCTTGTGATAATGGAAGGTAGTCTGTTGTCGAGATTTTGGTTACTCCAATGGATGGTAGTATTGTCATTATGGAAGGTAGTCTATTTTCGAGATTTTGCTTATACAATTGATGGTAGCCTTGTCATTATGTAAGGTAGTATGTTGTCGATATTTTTGTTACTCCAATGAGTGGTACCCTTGTCGTTATGGAAGGTAGTCTGTTCTCGAGATTTTAGTTATTCAAATAGATGGTAGCCTTGTCATTATGGAAGGTATTCTATTGTCGATATTTTTGTTACTACAATGGATGGTTGCCTTGTCATTATGGAAGGTAGTCTGTTGTCGAGATTTTGGTTACTACAATTGATGGTAGCATTGTCATTATGGAAGGTAGTATGTTGTCGATATTTTTGTTACTCCAATGGATGGAAGCCTTTTCATTATGGAAGGTAGACTGTTGTCGAGATTTTTGTTACTACATTGTATAGTAGCCTTGTCATTGTGGAATGTAGTTTGTTGTTCTAGAGTTTTGATATTACAATGTATGGTAGCCTTGTCATTATAGAAGGTAGTCTGTTATCGATATCTTTGTTACTCTAATGGATGGTAGCCTAGTCATTATGGAAGGTAGTTTGTTGTCGATATTTTTGGTATTCCATTGGATGGTAGCCTTGTCATTATGGAAGGTAGTATGTTCTCGAGATTTTTGTTATTCCAAATGATGGTAGCCTTGTCATTATGGAAGGTAGTATGTTGTCGAGATTTTTGTTATTCTAATGGATGGTAGCCTTGTCATTATGGAAGGTAGTCTGTTGTCGAGATTTTGTTACTCCAATGGATGGTAGCCTTGTCATTATGGAAGGTAGTCTATTGTCAAGATTTTTTCACTCCAATGGATGGTAGCCTTGTCATTATGGAAGGTAGTCTGTTGGCGATATTTTCGTTACTACAATGGATGGTAGCCTTGTCATTATGGAAGGTAGTCTGTTGCCGAGATTTTGGTTACTACAATTGATGGTAGCCTTGTCATTATGTAAGGTAGTATGTTGTCGATATTTTTGTTACTCCAATGGATGGTACCCTTGTCATTATGGAAGGTAGTTTGTTCTCGAGATTTTTGTTATTCAAATAGATGGTAGCCTTGTCATTATGGAAGGTATTCTATTGTCGATATTTTTGTTACTACAATGGATGGTAGCCTTGTCATTATGGAAGGTAGTCTGTTGTCGAGATTTTTGTTACTACAATTGATGGTAGCGTTGTCATTATGGAAGGTAGTATGTTGTCGATATTTTTGTTACTCCAATGGATGGTAGCCTTGTCATTATGGAAGGTAGACTGTTGTCGAGATTTTTGTTACTCAATGTATAATAGCCTTGTCATTGTGGAATGTAGTTTGTTGTTCTAGAGTTTTGTTACTCCAATGTATGGTAGGCTCTTCATTATGGAAGGTAGTCTCTTGTTGATATTTTCATTACTCCAATGGATGGTACCCTTGTCATTACGGAAGGTATTCTGTTGTCGAGATTTTTGTTACTCTAATGGATCGTAGCCTTGTCATTATGGAAGGTAGTCTGTTGTCGAGATTTTTGTTACTCCAATGGATGGTAGCATTGTCATTATGGAAGGTATTATGTTGTCAATAGTTTTGTTACTACAATGGATGTAAGCCTTGTCATTATGGAAGGTAGTCTGTTGTCGAGATTTTGGTTACTAAAATTGATGGTAGCATTGTCATTATGGAAGGTAGTATGTTATCGATATTTTTGTTACTCTAATGGATGGTAGCCTTGTCATTATTGAAGGTAGATGATTGTCGAGATTTTTGTTACTATAATGTATAGTAGCCTTATCATTGTGGAATGTAGTTTGTTGTCGAGAGTTTTGTTATTACAATGTATGGTAGCCTTGTCATTATAGAAGGTATTCTGTTGTCGATATCTTTGTTACTCTAATGGATGGTAGCCTAGTCATTATGGAAGGTAGTTTGTTGTCGAGATTTTTGTTATTCCATTGGATGGTAGCCTTGTCATTATGGAAGGTAGTATGTTCTCGAGATTTTTGTTATTCCAAATTATGGTAGCCTTGTCATTATAGAAGGTAGTATGTTGTCGAGATTTTTGTTACTCCAATAGATGGTAGCCTTGTGATTATGGAAGGTAGTATGTTGTCGAGATTTTTGTTACTCCAATGGATTGTAGCCTTGTCATTATGGAAGGTAGTCTTTTGTCGAGATTTTTGTTACTCCAATGGATGGTAGCGTTGTCATTATGGAAGGTAGTCTGTTATCGATATCATTTATTACTTTAATGGATGGTAGCCTTGTCATTATGGAAGTTAGTCTGTTGTCGAGATATTTCTTACTCCAATGGATGGTAGGCTTTTCATTATGGAAGGTAGTCTCTTGTTGATATTTTCATTACTTCAATGGATAGTACCCTTGTCATTATGGAAGGTATTCTGTTGTCGAGATTTTTGTTACTCCAATGGATGGTAGCATTGTCATTATGGAAGGTATTCTATTGTCGATATTTTCGTTACTATAATGGATGGTAGCCTTGTCATTATGGAAGGTAGTATGTTGTCAAGATTTTGGTTACTACAATTGATGGTAGCATTGTCATTATGGAAGGTAGTATGTTGTCGATATTTTTGTTACTCCAATGGATGGTAGCCTTGTCATTATGGAAGGTAGACTGTTGTCGAGATTTTTGTTACTAAAATGTGTAGTAGCCTTGTCATTGTGGAATGTAGTTTGTTGTCGAGAGTTTTGTTATTACAATGTATGGTAGCCTTGTCATTATAGAAGGTAGTTTGTTGTCGATATCTTTGTTACTCTAATTGATGGTAGCCTAGTCATTATGGAAGGTAGTTTGTTGTCGAGACTTTTGTTATTCCATTGGATGGTAGCCTTGTCATCATGGAAGGTAGTATGTTCTCGAAATTATTGTTATTCCAAATGATGGTAGCCTTGTCATTATAGAAGGTAGTATGTTGTCGAGATTTTTGTTACTCCAATAGATGGCAGCCTTTTCATTATGGAAGGTAGTCTGTTGTCGATATTTTTGTTACTCCAATGGATGGTAGCCTTGTGATAATGGAAGGTAGTCTGTTGTCGAGATTTTGGTTACTCCAATGGATGGTAGTATTGTCATTATGGAAGGTAGTCTGTTGTCGAGGTTTTTGTTACTACAATGGATGGTAGCCTTGTCCTTATGGAAGGTAGTCTATTTTCGAGATTTTGGTTACTACAATTGTTGGTAGCCTTGTCATTATGTAAGGTAGTATGTTGTCGATATTTTTGTTACTCCAATGAATGGTACCCTTGTCATTATGGAAGGTAGTTTGTTCTCGAGATTTTAGTTATTCAAATAGATGGTAGCCTTGTCATTATGGAAGGTATTCTATTGTCGATATTTTTGTTACTTCAATGGATGGTAGCCTTGTCATTATGGAAGGTAGTCTATTGTCGAGATTTTGGTTACTACAATTGATGGAAGCCTTGTCATTATGGAAGGTAGACTGTTGTCGAGATTTTTGTTACTACATTGTATAGTAGCCTTGTCATTGTGGAATGTAGTTTGTTGTTCTAGAGTTTTGATATTACAATGTATGGTAGCCTTGTCATTATAGAAGGTAGTCTGTTATCGATATCTTTGTTACTCTAATGGATGGTAGCCTAGTCATTATGGAAGGTAGTTTGTTGTCGATATTTTTGGTATTCCATTGGATGGTAGCCTTGTCATTATGGAAGGTAGTATGTTCTCGAGATTTTTGTTATTCCAAATGATGGTAGCCTTGTCATTATGGAAGGTAGTATGTTGTCGAGATTTTTGTTATTCTAATGGATAGTAGCGTTGTCATTATGGAAGGTAGTCTGTTTTCGAGATTTTGTTACTCCAATGGATGGTAGCCTTTTCATTATGGAAGGTAGTCTATTGTCAAGATTTTTTCACTCAAATGGATGGTAGCCTTGTCATTATGGAAGCTAGTCTGTTGGCGATATTTTTGTTACTACAATGGATGGTAGCCTTGTCATTATGGAAGGTAGTCTGTTGCCGAGATTTTGGTTACTACAATTGATGATAGCATTGTCATTATGGAAGGTAGTATGTTGTCGATATTTTTGTTAATCCAATGGATGGTAGCCTTGTCATTATTGAAGGTAGATTGTTGTCGAGATTTTTGTTACTACAATGTATAGTAGCCTTATCATTGTGGAATGTAGTTTGTTGTCGAGAGTTTTGTTATTACAATGTATGGTAGCCTTGTCATTATAGAAGGTAGTTTGTTGTCGATATCTTTGTTACTCCAATGGATGGTACCCTTGTCATTATGGAAGGTATTCTGTTGTCGAGATTTTTGTTACTCTAATGGATCGTAGCCTTGTCATTATGGAAGGTAGTCTGTTGTCGAGATTTTCGTTACTCCAATGGATTGTAGCCTTGTCATTATGGAAGGTAGTCTTTTGTCGAGATTTTTGTTACTCCAATGGATGGTAGCATTGTCATTATGGAAGGTAGTCTGTTATCTATATCATTTATTACTTTAATGGATGGTAGCCTTGTCATTATGGAAGTTAGTCTGTTGTCGAGATTTTTGTTACTCCAATGGATGGTAGGCTTTTCATTATGGAAGGTAGTCTCTTGTTGATATTTTCATTACTCCAATGGATAGTACCCTTGTAATTATGGAAGGTATTCTGTTGTCGAGATTTTTGTTACTCTAATGGATTGTAGCCTTGTCATTATGGAAGGTAGTCTGTTGTCGACATTTTTGTTACTCCAATGGATGGTAGCATTGTCATTATGGAAGGTATTCTATTGTCGATATTTTCGTTACTACAATGGATGGTAGCCTTGTCATTATGGAAGGTAGTCTGTTGTCGAGATTTTGGTTACTACAATCGATGGTAGCATTGTCATTATGGAAGGTAGTATGTTGTCGATATTTTTGTTACTCCAATGGTTGGTAGCCTTGTCATTATGGAAGGTAGACTGTTGTCGAGATTTCTGTTACTAAAATGTATAGTAACCTTGTCATTGTGGAATGTAGTTTGTTGTCGAGAGTTTTGTTATTACAATGTATGGTAGCCTTGTCATTATAGAAGGTAGTCTGTTGTCGATATCTTTGTTACTCTAATGGATGGTAGCCTTGTCATTACGGAAGGTAGTCTGTTGTCGAGATTTTGGTTACTACAATTGATGGTAGCATTGTCATTATGCAAGGTAGTATGTTGTCGATATTTTTGTTACTCCAATGGATGGAAGCCTTGTCATTATGGAAGGTAGACTGTTGTCGAGATTTTTGTTACTACATTGTATAGTAGCCTTGTCATTATGGAATGTAGTTTGTTGTTCTAGAGTTTTGATATTACAATGTATGGTAGCCTTGTCATTATAGAAGGTAGTCTGTTGTCGATATCTTTGTTACTCTAATGGATGGTAGCCTAGTCATTATGGAAGGTCGTTTGTTGTCGATATTTTTGGTATTCCATTGGATGGTAGCCTTGTCATTATGGAAGGTAGTATGTTGTCGAGATTTTTGTTATTCCAATGGATGGTAGCCTTGTCATTATGGAAGGTAGTCTGTTGTCGAGATTTTGTTACTCCAATGGATGGTAGCCTTGTCATTATGGAATGTAGTCTATTGTCAAGATTTATTCACCCCAATGGATGGTAGCCTTGTCATTATGGAAGGTAGTCTGTTGGCGATATTTTTGTTACTACAATGGATGGTAGCCTTGTCATTATGGAAGGTAGTCTGTTGCCGAGATTTTGGTTACTACAATTGATGGTAGCATTGTCATTATGGAAGGTAGTATGTTGTCGATATTTTTGTTAATCCAATGGATGGTAGCCTTGTCATTATTGAAGGTAGACTGTTGTCGAGATTTTTGTTACTACAATGTATAGTAGCCTTATCATTGTGGAATGTAGTTTGTTGTCGAGAGTTTTGTTATTACAATGTATGGTAGCCTTGTCATTATAGAAGGTAGTTTGTTGTCGATATCTTTGTTACTCTAATGGATGGTACCCTAGTCATTATGGAAGGTAGTTTGTTGTCGAGATTTTTGTTATTCCATTGGATGGTAGCCTTGTCATTATGGAAGGTAGTATGTTCTCGAGATTTTTGTTATTCAAAATTATGGTAGCCTTGTCATTATAAAAGGTAGTCTGTTGTCAAAATTTTTGTTACTCCAATGGATGGTACCCTTGTCATTATGGAAGGTATTCTGTTGTCGAGATTTTTGTTACTCTAATGGATCGTAGCCTTGTCATTATGGAACGTAGTCTGTTGTCGAGATTTTTGTTACTCCAATGGATTGTAGCCTTGTCATTATGGAAGGTAGTCTTTTGTCGAGATTTTTGTTACTCCAATGGATGGTAGCATTGTCATTATGGAAGGTAGTCTGTTATCTATATCATTTATTACTTTAATGGATGGTAGCCTTGTCATTATGGAAGTTAGTCTGTTGTCGAGATTTTTTTTACTCCAATGGATGGTAGGCTTTTCATTATGGACGGTAGTCTCTTGTTGATATTTTCATTACTCCAATGGATAGTACCCTTGTCATTATGGAAGGTATTCTGTTGTCGAGATTTTTGTTACTCTAATGGATTGTAGCCTTGTCATTATGGAAGGTAGTCTGTTGTCGACATTTTTGTTACTCCAATGGATGGTAGCATTGTCATTATGGAAGGTATTCTACTGTCGATATTTTCGTTACTACAATGGATGGTAGCCTTGTCATTATGGAAGGTAGTCTGTTGTCGAGATTTTGGTTACTACAATTGATGGTAGCATTGTCATTATGGAAGGTAGTATGTTGTCAATATTTTTGTTACTCCAATGGATGGTAGCCTTGTCATTATGGAAGGTAGACTTTTGTCGAGATTTCTGTTACTAAAATGTATAGTAGCCTTGTCATTGTGGAATGTAGTTTGTTGTCGAGAGTTTTGTTATTACAATGTATGGTAGCCTTGTCATTATAGAAGGTAGTCTGTTGTCGATATCTTTGTTACTCTAATGGATGGTAGCCTAGTCATTATGGAAGGTAGTTTGTTGTCGAGATTTTTGTTATTCCATTAGATGGTAGCCTTGTCATCATGGAAGGTAGTATGTTATCGAAATTTTTGTTATTCCAAATGATGGTAGCCTTGTCATTATAGAAGGTAGTATGTTGTCGAGATTTTTGTTATTCCAATGGATGGTAGCCTTGTCATTATGGAAGGTAGTCTGTTGTCGAGATTTTGTTACTCCAATGGATGGTAGCCTTGTCATTATGGAATGTAGTCTATTGTCAAGATTTATTCACCCCAATGGATGGTAGCCTTGTCATTATGGAAGGTAGTCTGTTGGCGATATTTTTGTTACTACAATGGATGGTAGCCTTGTCATTATGGAAGGTAGTCTGTTGCCGAGATTTTGGTTACTACAATTGATGGTAGCATTGTCATTATGGAAGGTAGTATGTTGTCGATATTTTTGTTAATCCAATGGATGGTAGCCTTGTCATTATTGAAGGTAGACTGTTGTCGAGATTTTTGTTACTACAATGTATAGTAGCCTTATCATTATGGAATGTAGTTTGTTGTCGAGAGTTTTCTTATTACAATGTATGGTAGCCTTGTCATTATAGAAGGTAGTTTGTTGTCGATATCTTTGTTACTCTAATGGATGGTACCCTAGTCATTATGGAAGGTAGTTTGTTGTCGAGATTTTTGTTATTCCATTGGATGGTAGCCTTGTCATTATGGAAGGTAGTATGTTCTCGAGATTTTTGTTATTCAAAATTATGGTAGCCTTGTCATTATAAAAGGTAGTCTGTTGTCAAAATTTTTGTTACTCCAATGGATGGTACCCTTTTCATTATGGAAGGTATTCTGTTGTCGAGATTTTTGTTACTCTAATGGATCGTAGCCTTGTCATTATGGAACGTAGTCTGTTGTCGAGATTTTTGTTACTCCAATGGATTGTAGCCTTGTCATTATGGAAGGTAGTCTTTTGTCGAGATTTTTGTTACTCCAATGGATGGTAGCATTGTCATTATGGAAGGTAGTCTGTTATCTATATCATTTATTACTTTAATGGATGGTAGCCTTGTCATTATGGAAGTTAGTCTGTTGTCGAGATTTTTTTTACTCCAATGGATGGTAGGCTTTTCATTATGGACGGTAGTCTCTTGTTGATATTTTCATTACTCCAATGGATAGTACCCTTGTCATTATGGAAGGTATTCTGTTGTCGAGATTTTTGTTACTCTAATGGATTGTAGCCTTGTCATTATGGAAGGTAGTCTGTTGTCGACATTTTTGTTACTCCAATGGATGGTAGCATTGTCATTATGGAAGGTATTCTACTATCGATATTTTCGTTACTACAATGGATGGTAGCCTTGTCATTATGGAAGGTAGTCTGTTGTCGAGATTTTGGTTACTACAATTGATGGTAGCATTGTCATTATGGAAGGTAGTATGTTGTCAATATTTTTGTTACTCCAATGGATGGTAGCCTTGTCATTATGGAAGGTAGACTTTTGTCGAGATTTCTGTTACTAAAATGTATAGTAGCCTTGTCATTGTGGAATGTAGTTTGTTGTCGAGAGTTTTGTTATTACAATGTATGGTAGCCTTGTCATTATAGAAGGTAGTCTGTTGTCGATATCTTTGTTACTCTAATGGATGGTAGCCTAGTCATTATGGAAGGTAGTTTGTTGTCGAGATTTTTGTTATTCCATTAGATGGTAGCCTTGTCATCATGGAAGGTAGTATGTTATCGAAATTTTTGTTATTCCAAATGATGGTAGCCTTGTCATTATAGAAGGTAGTATGTTGTCGAGATTTTTGTTACTCCAATAGATGGCAGCCTTTTCATTATGGAAGGTAGTCTGTTGTCGATATTTTTGTTACTCCAATGGATGGTAGCCTTGTGATTATGGAAGGTAGTCTGTTGTCGAGATTTTGGTTACTCCAATGCATGGTTGTATTGTTATTATGGAAGGTTGTCTATTGTCGAGGTTTTTGTTACTACAATGGATGGTAGCCTTGTCATTATGGAAGGTTGTCTATTTTCGAGATTTTGGTTACTTCAATTGATGGTAGCCTTGTCATTATGGAAGGTAGTATGTTGTCGATATTTTTGTTACTCCAATGGATGGTACCCTTGTCATTATGGAAGGTAGTCTGTTCTCGAGATTTTTGTTATTCCAATAGATGGTAGCCTTGTCATTATGGAAGGTATTCTGTTGTCGATATTTTTGTTACTACAATGGATGGTAGCCTTGTCATTATGGAAGGTAGTTTGTTGTCGAGATTTTGGTTACTATAATTGATGGTAGCATTGCCATTATGGAAGGTAGTATGTTGTCGATATTTTTGTTACTCTAATGGATGGTAGCCTAGTCATTATGGAAGGTAGTTTGTTGTCGAGATTTTTGTTATTCCATTGGATGGTAGCCTTGTCATTATGGAAGGTAGTATGTTCTCGAGATTTTTGTTATTCCAAATGATGGTAGCCTTGTCATTATGGAAGGTAGTCTTGTCATTATGGAAGATAGTCTATTGTCAAGATTTTTTCACTCCAATGGACGGTAGCTTTGTCATTATGGAAGGTAGTCTGTTGGCGATATTTTTGTTACTCCAATGGATGGTAGCCTTGTCATTATGGAAGGTAGTCTCTTGTTGATATTTTCATTACTCCAATGACTGGTAGACTTGTCATTATGGAAGGTAGTCCCTTATTGATATTTTCATTACTCTAATGGATGGTACCCTTATCATTATGGAAGGTATTCTGTTGTCGAGATTTTTGTTACTTTAATGGATCGTAGCCTTGTCATTATGGAAGGTAGACTGTTGTCGAGATTTTTGTTACTACATTGTATAGTAGCCTTGTCATTGTGGAATGTAGTTTGTTGTTCTAGAGTTTTGATATTACAATGTATGGTAGCCTTGTCATTATAGAAGGTAGTCTGTTATCGATATCTTTGTTACTCTAATGGATGGTAGCCTAGTCATTATGGAAGGTAGTTTGTTGTCGATATTTTTGGTATTCCATTGGATGGTAGCCTTGTCATTATGGAAGGTAGTATGTTCTCGAGATTTTTGTTATTCCAAATGATGGTAGCCTTGTCATTATAGAAGGTAGTATGTTGTCGAGATTTTTGTTATTCCAATGGATGGTAGCCTTGTCATTATGGAAGGTAGTCTGTTGTCGAGATTTTGTTACTCCAATGGATGGTAGCCTTGTCATTATGGAATGTAGTCTATTGTCAAGATTTATTCACCCCAATGGATGGTAGCCTTGTCATTATGGAAGGTAGTCTGTTGGCGATATTTTTGTTACTACAATGGATGGTAGCCTTGTCATTATGGAAGGTAGTCTGTTGCCGAGATTTTGGTTACTACAATTGATGATAGCATTGTCATTATGGAAGGTAGTATGTTGTCGATATTTTTGTTAATCCAATGGATGGTAGCCTTGTCATTATTGAAGGTAGATTGTTGTCGAGATTTTTGTTACTACAATGTATAGTAGCCTTATCATTGTGGAATGTAGTTTGTTATCGAGAGTTTTGTTATTACAATGTATGGTAGCCTTGTCATTATAGAAGGTAGTTTGTTGTCGATATCTTTGTTACTCTAATGGATGGTACCCTAGTCATTATGGAAGGTAGTTTGTTGTCGAGATTTTTGTTATTCCATTGGATGGTAGCCTTGTCATTATGGAAGGTAGTATGTTCTCGAGATTTTTGTTATTCTAAATTATGGTAGCCTTGTCATTATAAAAGGTAGTCTGTTGTCAAAATTTTTGTTACTCCAATGGATGGTACCCTTGTCATTATGGAAGGTATTCTGTTGTCGAGATTTTTGTTACTCTAATGGATCGTAGCCTTGTCATTATGGAAGGTAGTCTGTTGTCGCGATTTTCGTTACTCCAATGGATTGTAGCCTTGTCATTATGGAATGTAGTCTTTTGTCGAGAATTTTGTTACTCCAATGGATGGTAGCATTGTCATTATGGAAGGTAGTCTGTTATCTATATCATTTATTACTTTAATGGATGGTAGCCTTGTCATTATGGAAGTTAGTCTGTTGTCGAGATTTTTGTTACTCCAATGGATGGTAGGCTTTTCATTATGGAAGGTAGTCTCTTGTTGATATTTTCATTACTCCAATGGATAGTACCCTTGTCATTATGGAAGGTATTCTGTTGTCGAGATTTTTGTTACTCTAATGGATTGTAGCCTTGTCATTATGGAAGGTAGTCTGTTGTCGACATTTTTGTTACTCCAATGGATGGTAGCATTGTCATTATGGAAGGTATTCTATTGTCGATATTTTCGTTACTACAATGGATGGTAGCCTTGTCATTATGGAAGGTAGTCTGTTGTCGAGATTTTGGTTACTACAATCGATGGTAGCATTGTCATTATGGAAGGTAGTATGTTGTCGATATTTTTGTTACTCCAATGGATGGTAGCCTTGTCATTATGGAAGGTAGACTGTTGTCGAGATTTCTGTTACTAAAATGTATAGTAACCTTGTCATTATGGAATGTAGTTTGTTGTCGAGAGTTTTGTTATTACAATGTATGGTAGCCTTGTCATTATAGAAGGTAGTCTGTTGTCGATATCTTTGTTACTCTAATGGATGGTAGCCTTGTCATTACGGAAGGTAGTCTGTTGTCGAGATTTTGGTTACTACAATTGATGGTAGCATTGTCATTATGCAAGGTAGTATGTTGTCGATATTTTTGTTACTCCAATGGATGGAAGCCTTGTCATTATGGAAGGTAGACTGTTGTCGAGATTTTTGTTACTACATTGTATAGTAGCCTTGTCATTGTGGAATGTAGTTTGTTGTTCTAGAGTTTTGATATTACAATGTATGGTAGCCTTGTCATTATAGAAGGTAGTCTGTTGTCGATATCTTTGTTACTCTAATGGATGGTAGCCTAGTCATTATGGAAGGTAGTTTGTTGTCGAGATTTTTGTTATTCCATTGGATGGTAGCCTTGTCATTATGGAAGGTAGTATGTTCTCGAGATTTTTGTTATTCCAAATGATGGTAGCCTTGTCATTATGGAAGGTAGTATGTTGTCGAGATTTTTGTTATTCCAATGGATGGTAGCCTTGTCATTATGGAAGGTAGTCTGTTGTCGAGATTTTGTTACTCCAATGGATGGTAGCCTTGTCATTATGGAATGTAGTCTATTGTCAAGATTTATTCACCCCAATGGATGGTAGCCTTGTCATTATGGAAGGTAGTCTGTTGGCGATATTTTTGTTACTACAATGGATGGTAGCCTTGTCATTATGGAAGGTAGTCTGTTGCCTAGATTTTGGTTACTACAATTGATGGTAGCATTGTCATTATGGAAGGTAGTATGTTGTCGATATTTTTGTTAATCCAATGGATGGTAGCCTTGTCATTATTGAAGGTAGACTGTTGTCGAGATTTTTGTTACTACAATGTATAGTAGCCTTATCATTGTGGAATGTAGTTTGTTGTCGAGAGTTTTGTTATTACAATGTATGGTAGCCTTGTCATTATAGAAGGTAGTTTGTTGTCGATATCTTTGTTACTCTAATGGATGGTACCCTAGTCATTATGGAAGGTAGTTTGTTGTCGAGATTTTTGTTATTCCATTAGATGGTAGCCTTGTCATCATGGAAGGTAGTATGTTATCGAAATTTTTGTTATTCCAAATGATGGTAGCCTTGTCATTATAGAAGGTAGTATGTTGTCGAGATTTTTGTTACTCCAATAGATGGCAGCCTTTTCATTATGGAAGGTAGTCTGTTGTCGATATTTTTGTTACTCCAATGGATGGTAGCCTTGTGATTATGGAAGGTAGTCTGTTGTCGAGATTTTGGTTACTCCAATGCATGGTTGTATTGTCATTATGGAAGGTTGTCTATTGTCGAGGTTTTTGTTACTACAATGGATGGTAGCCTTGTCATTATGGAAGGTTGTCTATTTTCGAGATTTTGGTTACTTCAATTGATGGTAGCCTTGTCATTATGGAAGGTAGTATGTTGTCGATATTTTTGTTACTCCAATGGATGGTACCCTTGTCATTATGGAAGGTAGTCTGTTCTCGAGATTTTTGTTATTCCAATAGATGGTAGCCTTGTCATTATGGAAGGTATTCTGTTGTCGATATTTTTGTTACTACAAGTGATGGTAGCCTTGTCATTATGGAAGGTAGTTTGTTGTCGAGATTTTGGTTACTATAATTGATGGTAGCATTGTCATTATGGAAGGTAGTATGTTGTCGATATTTTTGTTACTCTAATGGATGGTAGCCTAGTCATTATGGAAGGTAGTTTGTTGTCGAGATTTTTGGTATTCCATTGGATGGTAGCCTTGTCATTATGGAAGGTAGTCTGTTGTCGAGATTTTGGTTACTACAATCGATGGTAGCATTGTCATTATGGAAGGTAGTATGTTGTCGATATTTTTGTTACTCCAATGGATGGTAGCCTTGTCATTATGGAAGGTAGACTGTTGTCGAGATTTCTGTTACTAAAATGTATAGTAACCTTGTCATTATGGAATGTAGTTTGTTGTCGAGAGTTTTGTTATTACAATGTATGGTAGCCTTGTCATTATAGAAGGTAGTCTGTTGTCGATATCTTTGTTACTCTAATGGATGGTAGCCTTGTCATTACGGAAGGTAGTCTGTTGTCGAGATTTTGGTTACTACAATTGATGGTAGCATTGTCATTATGCAAGGTAGTATGTTGTCGATATTTTTGTTACTCCAATGGATGGAAGCCTTGTCATTATGGAAGGTAGACTGTTGTCGAGATTTTTGTTACTACATTGTATAGTAGCCTTGTCATTGTGGAATGTAGTTTGTTGTTCTAGAGTTTTGATATTACAATGTATGGTAGCCTTGTCATTATAGAAGGTAGTCTGTTGTCGATATCTTTGTTACTCTAATGGATGGTAGCCTAGTCATTATGGAAGGTAGTTTGTTGTCGATATTTTTGGTATTCCATTGGATGGTAGCCTTGTCATTATGGAAGGTAGTATGTTCTCGAGATTTTTGTTATTCCAAATGATGGTAGCCTTGTCATTATGGAAGGTAGTATGTTGTCGAGATTTTTGTTATTCCAATGGATGGTAGCCTTGTCATTATGGAAGGTAGTTTGTTGTCGAGATTTTGTTACTCCAATGGATGGTAGCCTTGTCATTATGGAATGTAGTCTATTGTCAAGATTTATTCACCCCAATGGATGGTAGCCTTGTCATTATGGAAGGTAGTCTGTTGGCGATATTTTTGTTACTACAATGGATGGTAGCCTTGTCATTATGGAAGGTAGTCTGTTGCCGAGATTTTGGTTACTACAATTGATGGTAGCATTGTCATTATGGAAGGTAGTATGTTGTCGATATTTTTGTTAATCCAATGGATGGTAGCCTTGTCATTATTGAAGGTAGACTATTGTCGAGATTTTTGTTACTACAATGTATAGTAGCCTTATCATTGTGGAATGTAGTTTGTTGTCGAGAGTTTTGTTATTACAATGTATGGTAGCCTTGTCATTATAGAAGGTAGTTTGTTGTCGATATCTTTGTTACTCTAATGGATGGTACCCTAGTCATTATGGAAGGTAGTTTGTTGTCGAGATTTTTGTTATTCCATTGGATGGTAGCCTTGTCATTATGGAAGGTAGTATGTTCTCGAGATTTTTGTTATTCAAAATTATGGTAGCCTTGTCATTATAAAAGGTAGTCTGTTGTCAAAATTTTTGTTACTCCAATGGATGGTACCCTTGTCATTATGGAAGGTATTCTGTTGTCGAGATTTTTGTTACTCTAATGGATCGTAGCCTTGTCATTATGGAACGTAGTCTGTTGTCGAGATTTTTGTTACTCCAATGGATTGTAGC
This sequence comes from Vicia faba, assembly GCA_948472305.1. Taxonomy (NCBI): domain Eukaryota; kingdom Viridiplantae; phylum Streptophyta; class Magnoliopsida; order Fabales; family Fabaceae; genus Vicia; species Vicia faba. Next base: position 564,227,210 of record OX451739.1, read on the forward strand.
CTTGTCATTATGGAAGGTAGTCTTTTGTCGAGATTTTTGTTACTCCAATGGATGGTAGCATTGTCATTATGGAAGGTAGTCTGTTATCTATATCATTTATTACTTTAATGGATGGTAACCTTGTCATTATGGAAGTTAGTCTGTTGTCGAGATTTTTTTTACTCCAATGGATGGTAGGCTTTTCATTATGGAAGGTAGTCTCTTGTTGATATTTTCATTACTCCAATGGATAGTACCCTTGTCATTATGGAAGGTATTCTGTTGTCGAGATTTTTGTTACTCTAATGGATTGTAGCCTTGTCATTATGGAAGGTAGTCTGTTGTCGACATTTTTGTTACTCCAATGGATGGTAGCATTGTCATTATGGAAGGTATTCTACTGTCGATATTTTCGTTACTACAATGGATGGTAGCCTTGTCATTATGGAAGGTAGTCTGTTGTCGAGATTTTGGTTACTACAATTGATGGTAGCATTGTCATTATGGAAGGTAGTATGTTGTCAATATTTTTGTTACTCCAATGGATGGTAGCCTTGTCATTATGGAAGGTAGACTTTTGTCGAGATTTCTGTTACTAAAATGTATAGTAGCCTTGTCATTGTGGAATGTAGTTTGTTGTCGAGAGTTTTGTTATTACAATGTATGGTAGCCTTGTCATTATAGAAGGTAGTCTGTTGTCGATATCTTTGTTACTCTAATGGATGGTAGCCTAGTCATTATGGAAGGTAGTTTGTTGTCGAGATTTTTGTTATTCCATTAGATGGTAGCCTTGTCATCATGGAAGGTAGTATGTTATCGAAATTTTTGTTATTCCAAATGATGGTAGCCTTGTCATTATAGAAGGTAGTATGTTGTCGAGATTTTTGTTACTCCAATAGATGGCAGCCTTTTCATTATGGAAGGTAGTCTGTTGTCGATATTTTTGTTACTCCAATGGATGGTAGCCTTGTGATTATGGAAGGTAGTCTGTTGTCGAGATTTTGGTTACTCCAATGCATGGTTGTATTGTCATTATGGAAGGTTGTCTATTGTCGAGGTTTTTGTTACTACAATGGATGGTAGCCTTGTCATTATGGAAGGTTGTCTATTTTCGAGATTTTGGTTACTTCAATTGATGGTAGCCTTGTCATTATGGAAGGTAGTATGTTGTCGATATTTTTGTTACTCCAATGGATGGTACCCTTGTCATTATGGAAGGTAGTCTGTTCTCGAGATTTTTGTTATTCCAATAGATGGTAGCCTTGTCATTATGGAAGGTATTCTGTTGTCGATATTTTTGTTACTACAATGGATGGTAGCCTTGTCATTATGGAAGGTAGTTTGTTGTCGAGATTTTGGTTACTATAATTGATGGTAGCATTGTCATTATGGAAGGTAGTATGTTGTCGATATTTTTGTTACTCTAATGGATGGTAGCCTAGTCATTATGGAAGGTAGTTTGTTGTCGAGATTTTTGGTATTCCATTGGATGGTAGCCTTGTCATTATGGAAGGTAGTATGTTCTCGAGATTTTTGTTATTCCAAATGATGGTAGCCTTGTCATTATGGAAGGTAGTCTTGTCATTATGGAAGATAGTCTATTGTCAAGATTTTTTCACTCCAATGGATGGTAGCTTTGTCATTATGGAAGGTAGTCTGTTGGCGATATTTTTGTTACTCCAATGGATGGTAGCCTTGTCATTATGGAAGGTAGTCTCTTGTTGATATTTTCATTACTCCAATGACTGGTAGACTTGTCATTATGGAAGGTAGTCCCTTATTGATATTTTCATTACTCTAATGGATGGTACCCTTATCATTATGGAAGGTATTCTGTTGTCGAGATTTTTGTTACTTTAATGGATCGTAGCCTTGTCATTATGGAAGGTAGTATGTTGTCGAGATTTTTGTTACTCCAATAGATGGCAACCTTTTCATTATGGAAGGTAGTCTGTTGTCGATATTTTTGTTACTCCAATGGATGATAGCCTTGTGATTATGGAAGGTAGTCTGTTGTCGAGATTTTTGTTACTCTAATGGATCGTAGCCTTGTCATTATGGAAGGTAGTCTATTGTCGAGGTTTTTGTTACTACAATGGATGGTAGCCTTGTCATTATGGAAGGTAGTCTATTTTCGAGATTTTGGTTACTTCAATTGATGGTAGCCTTGTCATTATGGAAGGTAGTATGTTGTCGATATTTTTGTTACTCCAATGGATGGTACCCTTGTCATTATGGAAGGTAGTCTGTTCTCGAGATTTTTGTTATTCCAATAGATGGTAGCCTTGTCATTATGGAAGGTATTCTGTTTTCGATATTTTTGTTACTACAATGGATGGTAGCCTTGTCATTATGGAAGGTAGTTTGTTGTCGAGATTTTGGTTACTACAATTGATGGTAGCATTGTCATTATGGAAGGTAGTATGTTGTCGATATTTTTGTTACTCTAATGGATGGTAGCCTAGTCATTACGGAAGGTAGTTTGTTGTCGAGATTTTTGGTATTCCATTGGATGGTAGCCTTGTCATTATGGAAGGTAGTATGTTCTCGAGATTTTTGTTATTCCAAATGATGGTAGCCTTGTCATTATGAAAGGTAGTCTTGTCATTATGGAAGGTAGTCTATTGTCAAGATTTTTTCACTCCAATGGATGGTAGCTTTGTCATTATGGAAGGTAGTCTGTTGGCGATATTTTTGTTACGCCTATGGATGGTAGCCTTGTCATTATGGAAGGTAGTCCCTTATTGATATTTTCATTACTCTAATGGATGGTACCCTTATCATTATGGAAGGTATTCTGTTGTCGAGATTTTTGTTACTTTAATGGATCGTAGCCTTGTCATTATGGAAGGTAGTCAGTTGTCGAGATTTTTGTTACTCCAATGGATGGTAGCCTTGTCATTATGGAATGTAGTCTATTGTCAAGACTTATTCACCCCAATGGATGGTAGCCTTGTCATTATGGAAGGTAGTCTGTTGGCGATATTTTTGTTACTACAATGGATGGTAGCCTTGTCATTATGGAAGGTAGTCTGTTGCCGAGATTTTGGTTACTACAATTGATGGTAGCATTCTCATTATGGAAGGTAGTATGTTGTCGATATTTTCGTTAATCCAATGGATGGTAGCCTTGTCATTATTGAAGGTAGACTGTTGTCGAGATTTTTGTTACTACAATGTATAGTAGCCTTATCATTGTGGAATGTAGTTTGTTGTCGAGAGTTATGTTATTACAATGTATGGTAGCCTTGTCATTATAGAAGGTAGTTTGTTGTCGATATCTTTGTTACTCTAATGGATGGTACCCTAGTCATTATGGAAGGTAGTTTGTTGTCGAGATTTTTGTTATTCCATTGGATGGTAGCCTTGTCATTATGGAAGGTAGTATGTTCTCGAGATTTTTGTTATTCCAAATTATGGTAGCCTTGTCATTATAAAAGGTAGTCTGTTGTCAAAATTTTTGTTACTCCAATGGATGGTACCCTTGTCATTATGGAAGGTATTCTGTTGTCGAGATTTTTGTTACTCTAATGGATCGTAGCCTTGTCATTATGGAACGTAGTCTGTTGTCGAGATTTTTGTTACTCCAATGGATTGTAGCCTTGTCATTATGGAAGGTAGTCTTTTGTCGAGATTTTTGTTACTCCAATGGATGGTAGCATTGTCATTATGGAAGGTACTCCGTTATCTATATCATTTATTACTTTAATGGATGGTAGCCTTGTCATTATGGAAGTTAGTCTGTTGTCGAGATTTTTGTTACTCCAATGGATGGTAGGCTTTTCATTATGGACGGTAGTCTCTTGTTGATATTTTCATTACTCCAATGGATAGTACCCTTGTCATTATGGAAGGTATTCTGTTGTCGAGATTTTTGTTACTCTAATGGATTGTAGCCTTGTCATTATGGAAGGTAGTCTGTTGTCGACATTTTTGTTACTCCAATGGATGGTAGCATTGTCATTATGGAAGGTATTCTACTGTCGATATTTTCGTTACTACAATGGATGGTAGCCTTGTCATTACGGAAGGTAGTCTGTTGTCGAGATTTTGGTTACTACAATTGATGGTAGCATTGTCATTATGGAAGGTAGTATGTTGTCAATATTTTTGTTACTCCAATAGATGGTAGCCTTCTCATTATGGAAGGTAGACTTTTGTCGAGATTTCTGTTACTAAAATGTATAGTAGCCTTGTCATTGTGGAATGTAGTTTGTTGTCGAGAGTTTTGTTATTACAATGTATGGTAGCCTTGTCATTATAGAAGGTAGTCTGTTGTCGATATCTTTGTTACTCTAATGGATGGTAGCCTAGTCATTATGGAAGGTAGTTTGTTGTCGAGATTTTTGTTATTCCATTAGATGGTAGCCTTGTCATCATGGAAGGTAGTATGTTATCGAAATTTTTGTTATTCCAAATGATGGTAGCCTTGTCATTATAGAAGGTAGTATGTTGTCGAGATTTTTGTTACTCCAATAGATGGGAGCCTTTTCATTATGGAAGGTAGTATGTTGTGAATATTTTTGTTACTCCAATGGATGGTAGCCTTGTGATTATGGAAGGTAGTCTGTTGTCGAGATTTTGGTTACTCCAATGCATGGTTGTATTGTCATTATGGAAGGTTGTCTATTGTCGAGGTTTTTGTTACTACAATGGATGGTAGCCTTGTCATTATGGAAGGTAGTCTATTTTCGAGATTTTGGTTACTTCAATTGATGGTAGCCTTGTCATTATGCAAGGTAGTATGTTGTCGATATTTTTGTTACTCCAATGGATGGTACCCTTGTCATTATGGAAGGTAGTCTGTTCTCGAGATTTTTGTTATTCCAATAGATGGTAGCCTTGTCATTATGGAAGGTATTTTGTTGTCGATATTTTTGTTACTACAATGGATGGTAGCCTTGTCATTATGGAAGGTAGTTTGTTGTCGATATTTTGGTTACTATAATTGATGGTAGCCTTGTCATTATGGAAGGTATTCTGTTGTCGATATTTTTGTTACTACAATGGATGGTAGCCTTGTCATTATGGAAGGTAGTTTGTTGTCGAGATTTTGGTTACTATAATTGATGGTAGCATTGTCATTATGGAAGGTAGTATGTTGTCGATATTTTTGTTACTCTAATGGATGGTAGCCTAGTCATTATGGAAGGTAGTTTGTTGTCGAGATTTTTGGTATTCCATTGGATGGTAGCCTTGTCATTATGGAAGGTAGTATGTTCTCGAGATTTTTGTTATTCCAAATGATGGTAGCCTTGTCATTATGGAAGGTAGTCTTGTCATTATGGAAGATAGTCTATTGTCAAGATTTTTTCACTCCAATGGATGGTAGCTTTGTCATTATGGAAGGTAGTCTGTTGGCGATATTTTTGTTACTCCAATGGATGGTAGCCTTGTCATTATGGAAGGTAGTCTCTTGTTGATATTTTCATTACTCCAATGACTGGTAGACTTGTCATTATGGAAGGTAGTCCCTTATTGATATTTTCATTACTCTAATGGATGGTACCCTTATCATTATGGAAGGTATTCTGTTGTCGAGATTTTTGTTACTTTAATGGATCGTAGCCTTGTCATTATGGAAGGTAGTATGTTGTCGAGATTTTTGTTACTCCAATAGATGGCAGCCTTTTCATTATGGAAGGTAGTCTGTTGTCGATATTTTTGTTACTCCAATGGATGATAGCCTTGTGATTATGGAAGGTAGTCTGTTGTCGAGATTTTGGTTACTCCAATGGATGGTAGTATTGTCATTATGGAAGGTAGTCTATTGTCGAGGTTTTTGTTACTACAATGGATGGTAGCCTTGTCATTATGGAAGGTAGTCTATTTTCGAGATTTTGGTTACTTCAATTGATGGTAGCCTTGTCATTATGGAAGGTAGTATGTTGTCGATATTTTTGTTACTCCAATGGATGGTACCCTTGTCATTATGGAAGGTAGTCTGTTCTCGAGATTTTTGTTATTCCAATAGATGGTAGCCTTGTCATTATGGAAGGTATTCTGTTTTCGATATTTTTGTTACTACAATGGATGGTAGCCTTGTCATTATGGAAGGTAGTTTGTTGTCGAGATTTTGGTTACTACAATTGATGGTAGCATTGTCATTATGGAAGGTAGTATGTTGTCGATATTTTTGTTACTCTAATGGATGGTAGCCTAGTCATTACGGAAGGTAGTTTGTTGTCGAGATTTTTGGTATTCCATTGGATGGTAGCCTTGTCATTATGGAAGGTAGTATGTTCTCGAGATTTTTGTTATTCCAAATGATGGTAGCCTTGTCATTATGAAAGGTAGTCTTGTCATTATGGAAGGTAGTCTATTGTCAAGATTTTTTCACTCCAATGGATGGTAGCTTTGTCATTATGGAAGGTAGTCTGTTGGCGATATTTTTGTTACGCCTATGGATGGTAGCCTTGTCATTATGGAAGGTAGTCTCTTGTTGATATTTTCATTACTCCAATGACTGGTAGACTTGTCATTATGGAAGGTAGTCCCTTATTGATATTTTCATTACTCAAATGGATGGTACCCTTATCATTATGGAAGGTATTCTGTTGTCGAGATTTTTGTTACTTTAATGGATCGTAGCCTTGTCATTATGGAAGGTAGTCAGTTGTCGAGATTTTTGTTACTCCAATGGATGGTAGCCTTGTCATTATGGAAGGTAGTCTGTTGTCTAGATTTTGGTTACTACAATTGATGGTAGCCTTGTCATTATGGAAGGTAGTATGTTCTCAATATTTTTGTTACTCCAATGGATGGTACCCTTGTCATTATGGAAGGTAGTATGTTCTCGAGATATTTGTTATTCCAAATGATGGTAGCCTTGTCATTATAGAAGGTAGTATGTTGTCGAGATTTTTGTTACTCTAATAGATGGCAGCCTTTTCATTATGGAAGGTAGTATGTTGTTGATATTTTTGTTACTCCAATGGATGGTAGCCTTGTGATTTTGGAAGGTAGTCTGTTGTCGAGATTTTGGTTACTCCAATGGATGGTAGTATTGTCATTATGGAAGGTAGTCTGTTGTCGAGGTTTTTGTTACTACAATGGATGGTAGCCTTGTCATTATGGAAGGTAGTCTATTTTCGAGATTTTGGTTACTACAATTGATGGTAGCCTTGTCATTATGGAAGGTATTATGTTGTCGATATTTTTGTTACTCCAATGGATGGTACCCTAGTCATTATGGAAGGTAGTCTGTTCTTGAGATTTTTGTTATTCCAATAGATGGTAGCCTTGTCATTATGGAAGGTATTCTGTTGTCGATATTTTTGTTACTACAATGGATGGTAGCCTTGTCATTATGGAAGGTAGTTTGTTGTCGAGATTTTGGTTACTACAATTGATGGTAGCATTGTCATTATGGAAGGTAGTATGTTGTCGATATTTTTGTTACTCTAATGGATGGTAGCCTAGTCATTATGGAAGGTAGTTTGTTGTCGAGTTTTTTGGTATTTTATTGGATGGCAGCCTTGTCATTATGGAAGGTAGTATGTTCTCGAGATTTTTGTTATTCCAAATGATGGTAGCCTTGTAATTATGGAAGGTAGTCTTGTCATTATGGAAGGTAGTTTGGTATCGATATCTTTCTTACTCTAATGGATGGTAGCCTAGTCATTATGGAAGTTAGTCTGTTGTCGAGATTTTTGTTACTCCAATTTATGGTAGGCTTTTCATTATGGAAGGTAGTCTCTTGTTGATATTTTCATTACTCCAATGGATGGTACCCTTCTCATTATGGAAGGTATTATGTTGTCGAGATTTTTGTTACTCTAATGGATCGTAGCCTTGTCATTATGGAAAGTAGTCTATTGTCGAGATTTTTGTTACTCCAATAGATGGCATCCTTTTCATTATGGAAGGTAGTCTGTTGTGAATATTTTTGTTACTCCAATGGATGGTAGCCTTGTGATTATGGAAGGTAGTCTGTTGTCGAGATTTTGGTTACTCCAATGCATGGTTGTATTGTCATTATGGAAGGTTGTCTATTGTCGAGGTTTTTGTTACTACAATGGATGGTAGCCTTGTCATTATGGAAGGTAGCCTATTTTCAAGATTTTGGTTACTTCAATTGATGGTAGCCTTGTCATTATGCAAGGTAGTATGTTGTCGATATTTTTGTTACTCCAATGGATGGTACCCTTGTCATTATGGAAGGTAGTCTGTTCTCGAGATTTTTGTTATTCCAATAGATGGTAGCCTTGTCATTATGGAAGGTATTTTGTTATCGATATTTTTGTTACTACAATGGATGGTAGCCTTGTCATTATGGAAGGTAGTTTGTTGTCGAGATTTTGGTTACTATAATTGATGGTAGCCTTGTCATTATGGAAGGTATTCTGTTGTCGATATTTTTGTTACTACAATGGATGGTAGCCTTGTCATTATGGAAGGTAGTTTGTTGTCGAGATTTTGGTTACTATAATTGATGGTAGCATTGTCATTATGGAAGGTAGTATGTTGTCGATATTTTTGTTACTCTAATGGATGGTAGCCTAGTCATTATGGAAGGTAGTTTGTTGTCGAGATTTTTGGTATTCCATTGGATGGTAGCCTTGTCATTATGGAAGGTAGTATGTTCTCGAGATTTTTGTTATTCCAAATGATGGTAGCCTTGTCATTATGGAAGGTAGTCTTGTCATTATGGAAGATAGTCTATTGTCAAGATTTTTTCACTCCAATGGATGGTAGCTTTGTCATTATGGAAGGTAGTCTGTTGGCGATATTTTTGTTACTCCAATGGATGGTAGCCTTGTCATTATGGAAGGTAGTCTCTTGTTGATATTTTCATTACTCCAATGACTGGTAGACTTGTCATTATGGAAGGTAGTCCCTTATTGATATTTTCATTACTCTAATGGATGGTACCCTTATCATTATGGAAGGTATTCTGTTGTCGAGATTTTTGTTACTTTAATGGATCGTAGCCTTGTCATTATGGAAGGTAGTATGTTGTCGAGATTTTTGTTACTCCAATAGATGGCAGCCTTTTCATTATGGAAGGTAGTTTGTTGTCGATATTTTTGTTACTCCAATGGATGATAGCCTTGTGATTATGGAAGGTAGTCTGTTGTCGAGATTTTGGTTACTCCAATGGATGGTAGTATTGTCATTATGGAAGGTAGTCTATTGTCGAGGTTTTTGTTACTACAATGGATGGTAGCCTTGTCATTATGGAAGGTAGTCTATTTTCGAGATTTTGGTTACTTCAATTGATGGTAGGCTTGTCATTATGGAAGGTAGTATGTTGTCGATATTTTTGTTACTCCAATGGATGGTACCCTTGTCATTATGGAAGGTAGTCTGTTCTCGAGATTTTTGTTATTCCAATAGATGGTAGCCTTGTCATTATGGAAGGTATTCTGTTTTCGATATTTTTGTTACTACAATGGATGGTAGCCTTGTCATTATGGAAGGTAGTTTGTTGTCGAGATTTTGGTTACTACAATTGATGGTAGGATTGTCATTATGGAAGGTAGTATGTTGTCGATATTTTTGTTACTCTAATGGATGGTAGCCTAGTCATTACGGAAGGTAGTTTGTTGTCGAGATTTTTGGTATTCCATTGGATGGTAGCCTTGTCATTATGGAAGGTAGTATGTTCTCGAGATTTTTGTTATTCCAAATGATGGTAGCCTTGTCATTATGAAAGGTAGTCTTGTCATTATGGAAGGTAGTCTATTGTCAAGATTTTTTCACTCCAATGGATGGTAGCTTTGTCATTATGGAAGGTAGTCTGTTGGCGATATTTTTGTTACGCCTATGGATGGTAGCCTTGTCATTATGGAAGGTAGTCTCTTGTTGATATTTTCATTACTCCAATGACTGGTAGACTTGTCATTATGGAAGGTAGTCCCTTATTGATATTTTCATTACTCAAATGGATGGTACCCTTATCATTATGGAAGGTATTCTGTTGTCGAGATTTTTGTTACTTTAATGGATCGTAGCCTTGTCATTATGGAAGGTAGTCAGTTGTCGAGATTTTTGTTACTCCAATGGATGGTAGCCTTGTCATTATGGAAGGTAGTCTGTTGTCTAGATTTTGGTTACTACAATTGATGGTAGCCTTGTCATTATGGAAGGTAGTATGTTCTCAATATTTTTGTTACTCCAATGGATGGTACCCTTGTCATTATGGAAGGTAGTATGTTCTCGAGATATTTGTTATTCCAAATGATGGTAGCCTTGTCATTATAGAAGGTAGTATGTTGTCGAGATTTTTGTTACTCTAATAGATGGCAGCCTTTTCATTATGGAAGGTAGTATGTTGTTGATATTTTTGTTACTCCAATGGATGGTAGCCTTGTGATTTTGGAAGGTAGTCTGTTGTCGAGATTTTGGTTACTCCAATGGATGGTAGTATTGTCATTATGGAAGGTAGTCTGTTGTCGAGGTTTTTGTTACTACAATGGATTGTAGCCTTGTCATTATGGAAGGTAGTCTATTTTCGAGATTTTGGTTACTACAATTGATGGTAGCCTTGTCATTATGGAAGGTATTATGTTGTCGATATTTTTGTTACTCCAATGGATGGTACCCTAGTCATTATGGAAGGTAGTCTGTTCTTGAGATTTTTGTTATTCCAATAGATGGTAGCCTTGTCATTATGGAAGGTATTCTGTTGTCGATATTTTTGTTACTACAATGGATGGTAGCCTTGTCATTATGGAAGGTAGTTTGTTGTCGAGATTTTGGTTACTACAATTGATGGTAGCATTGTCATTATGGAAGGTAGTATGTTGTCGATATTTTTGTTACTCTAATGGATGGTAGCCTAGTCATTATGGAAGGTAGTTTGTTGTCGAGTTTTTTGGTATTTTATTGGATGGCAGCCTTGTCATTATGGAAGGTAGTATGTTCTCGAGATTTTTGTTATTCCAAATGATGGTAGCCTTGTAATTATGGAAGGTAGTCTTGTCATTATGGAAGGTAGTTTGGTATCGATATCTTTCTTACTCTAATGGATGGTAGCCTAGTCATTATGGAAGTTAGTCTGTTGTCGAGATTTTTGTTACTCCAATTTATGGTAGGCTTTTCATTATGGAAGGTAGTCTCTTGTTGATATTTTCATTACTCCAATGGATGGTACCCTTCTCATTATGGAAGGTATTATGTTGTCGAGATTTTTGTTACTCTAATGGATCGTAGCCTTGTCATTATGGAAGGTAGTCTATTGTCGAGATTTTTGTTACTCCAATGGATGGTACCCTTGACATTATGGAAGGTAGTCTGTTCTCGAGATTTTTGTTATTCCAATAGATGGTAGCCTTGTCATTATGGAAGGTATTATGTTGTCGATATTTTTGTTACTACAATGGATGGTAGCCTTGTCATTATGGAAGGTAGTTTGTTGTCGAGATTTTGGTTACTATAATTGATGGTAGCATTGTCATTATAGAAGGTAGTATGTTGTCGATATTTTTGTTACTCTAATGGATGGTAGCCTAGTCATTATGGAAGGTAGTTTGTTGTCGAGATTTTTGGTATTCAATTGGATGGTAGCCTTGTCATTATGGAAGGTAGTATGTTCTCGAGATTTTTGTTATTCGAAATGATGGTAGCCTTGTCATTATGGAAGGTAGTCTTGTCATTATGGAAGATAGTCTATTGTCAAGATTTTTTCACTCCAATGGATGGTAGCTTTGTCATTATGGAAGGTAGTCTGTTGGCGATATTTTTGTTACTCCAATGGATGGTAGCCTTGTCATTATGGAAGGTAGTCTCTTGTTGATATTTTCATTACTCCAATGACTGGTAGACTTGTCATTATGGAAGGTAGTCCCTTATTGATATTTTCATTACTCTAATGGATGGAACCCTTATCATTATGGAAGGTATTCTGTTGTCGAGATTTTTGTTACTTTAATGGATCGTAGCCTTGTCATTATGGAAGGTAGTATGTTGTCGAGATTTTTGTTACTCCAATAGATGGCAGCCTTTTCATTATGGAAGGTAGTCTGTTGTCGATATCTTTCTTACTCTAATAGATGGTAGCCTAGTCATTATGGAAGTTAGTCTGTTGTCGAGATTTTTGTTACTCCAATGGATGGTAGTATTGTTATTATGGAAGGTAGTCTATTGTCAAGGTTTTTGTTACTACAATGGATGGTAGCCTTGTCATTATGGAAGGTAGTCTATTTTCGAGATTTTGGTTACTCTAATGGATCTTAGCCTTGTCATTATGGAAGGTAGTATGTTGTCGATATTTTTGTTACTCCAATGGATGGTACCCTTGTCATTATGGAAGGTAGTCTGTTCTCGAGATTTTTGTTATTCCAATAGATGGTAGCCTTGTCATTATGGAAGGTATTCTGTTGTCGATATTTTTGTTACTACAATGGATGGTAGCCTTGTCATTATGGAAGGTAGTTTGTTGTCGATATTTTGGTTACTACAATTGATGGTAGCATTGTCATTATGGAAGGTAGTATGTTGTCGATATTTTTGTTACTCTAATGGATGGTAGCCTAGTCATTACGGAAGGTAGTTTGTTGTCGAGATTTTTGGTATTCCATTGGATGGTAGCCTTGTCATTATGGAAGGTAGTATGTTCTCGAGATTTTTGTTATTCCAAATGATGGTAGCCTTGTCATTATGGAAGGTAGTCTTGTCATTATGGAAGGTAGTCTATTGTCAAGATTTTTTCACTCCAATGGATGGTAGCTTTGTCATTATGGAAGGTAGTCTGTTGGCGATATTTTTGTTACGCCTATGGATGGTAGCCTTGTCATTATGGAAGGTAGTCTCTTGTTGATATTTTCATTACTCCAATGACTGGTAGACTTGTCATTATGGAAGGTAGTCCCTTATTGATATTTTCATTACTCTAATGGATGGTACCCTTATCATTATGGAAGGTATTCTGTTGTCGAGATTTTTGTTACTTTAATGGATCGTAGCCTTCTGATTATGGAAGGTAGTATGTTGTTGAGATTTTTGTTACTCCAATAGATGGCAGCCTTTTCATTATGGAAGGTAGTCTGTTGTCGATATTTTTGTTACTCCAATGGATGATAGCCTTGTGATTATGGAAGGTAGTCTGTTGTCGAGATTTTGGTTACTCCAATGGATGGTAGTTTTGTCATTATGGAAGGTAGTCTATTGTCGAGGTTTTTGTTACTACAATGGATGGTAGCCTTGTCATTATGGAAGGTAGTCTATTTTCGAGATTTTGGTTACTTCAATTGATGGTAGCCTTGTCATTATGGAAGGTAGTATGTTGTTGATATTTTTGTTACTCCAATGGATGGTACCCTTGTCATTATGGAAGGTAGTCTGTTCTCGAGATTTTTGTTATTCCAATAGATGGTAGCCTTGTCATTATGGAAGGTATTCTGTTGTCGATATTTTTGTTACTACAATGGATGGTAGCCTTGTCATTATGGAAGGTAGTTTGTTGTCGAGATTTTGGTTACTACAATTGATGGTAGCATTGTCATTATGGAAGGTAGTATGTTGTCGATATTTTTGTTACTCTAATGGATGGTAGCCTAGTCATTACGGAAGGTAGTTTGTTGTCGAGATTTTTGGTATTCCATTGGATGGTAGCCTTGTCATTATGGAAGGTAGTATGTTCTCGAGATTTTTGTTATTCCAAATGATGGTAGACTTGTCATTATGGAAGGTAGTCTTGTCATTATGGAAGGTAGTCTATTGTCAAGATTTTTTCACTCCTATGGATGGTAGCTTTGTCATTATGGAAGGTAGTCTGTTGGCGATATTTTTGTTACGCCTATGGATGGTAGCCTTGTCATTATGGAAGGTAGTCTCTTGTTGATATTTTCATTACTCCAATGACTGGTAGACTTGTCATTATGGAAGGTAGTCCCTTATTGATATTTTCATTACTCTAATGGATGGTACCCTTATCATTATGGAAGGTATTCTGTTGTCGAGATTTTTGTTACTTTAATGGATCGTAGCCTTGTCATTATGGAAGTTAGTCAGTTGTCGAGATTTTTGTTACTCCAATGGATGGTAGCCTTGTCATTATGGAAGGTAGTCTGTTGTCTAGATTTTGGTTACTACAATTGATGGTAGCCTTGTCATTATGGAAGGTAGTATGTTGTCAATATTTTTGTTACTCCAATGGATGGTACCCTTGTCATTATGGAAGGTAGTATGTTCTCGAGATATTTGTTATTCCAAATGATGGTAGCCTTGTCATTATAGAAGGTAGTATGTTTTCGAGATTTTTATTACTCCAATAGATGGCATCCTTTTCATTATGGAAGGTATGATGTTGTCGATATTTTTGTTACTCCAATGGATGGTTGCCTTGTGATTTTGGAAGGTAGTCCGTTGTCGAGATTTTGGTTACTCCAATGGATGGTAGTATTGTCATTATGGAAGGTAGTCTGTTGTCGAGGTTTTTGTTACTACAATGGATGGTAGCCTTGTCATTATGGAAGGTAGTCTATTTTCGAGATTTTGGTTACTACAATTGATGGTAGCCTTGTCATTATGGAAGGTATTATGTTGTCGATATTTTTGTTACTCCAATGGATGGTACCCTTGTCATTATGGAAGGTAGTCTGTTCTTGAGATTTTTGTTATTCCAATAGATGGTAGCCTTGTCATTATGGAAGGTATTCTGTTGTCGATATTTTTGTTACTACAATGGGTGGTAGCCTTGTCATTATGGAAGGTAGTTTGTTGTCGAGATTTTGGTTACTACAATTGATGGTAGCATTGTAATTATGGAAGGTAGCATGTTGTCGATATTTTTGTTACTCTAATGGATGGTAGCCTAGTCATTATGGAAGGTAGTTTGTTGTCGAGTTTTTTGGTATTTCATTGGATGGCAGCCTTGTCATTATGGAAGGTAGTATGTTCTCGAGATTTTTGTTATTCCAAATGATGGTAGCCTTGTCATTATGGAAGGTAGTCTTGTCATTATGGAAGGTAGTTTGGTATCGATATCTTTCTTACTCTAATGGATGGTAGCCTAGTCATTATGGAAGTTAGTCTGTTGTCGAGATTTTTGTTACTTCAATGTATGGTAGGCTTTTCATTATGGAAGGTAGTCTCTTGTTGATATTTTCATTACTCCAATGGATGGTACCCTTGTCATTATGGAAGGTATTCTGTTGTCGAGATTTTTGTTACTCTAATGGATCGTAGCCTTGTCATTATGGAAGGTAGTCTATTGTCGAGATTTTTGTTACTCCAATGGATGGTAGCATTGTCATTATGGAAGGTATTCTGTTGTTGATATTTTTGTTACTACAATGGATGGTAGCCTTGTCATTATGGAAGGTAGTCTGTTGTCTAGATTTTGGTAACTACAATTGTGGTAGCATTGTCATTATGGAAGGTAGTATGTTGTCGATATTTTTGTTACTCCAATGGATGGTAGCCTTGTCATTATTGAAGGTAGATTGTTGTCGAGATTTTTGTTACTACAATGTATAGTAGCCTTATCATTGTGGAATGTAGTTTGTTGTCGAGAGTTTTGTTATTACAATGTATGGTAGCCTTGTCATTATAGAAGGTAGTATGTTGTTGATATCTTTGTTACTCTAATGGATGGTAGCCTAGTCATTATGGAAGGTAGTTTGTTGTCGGGATTTTTGTTATTTCATTGGATGGTAGCCTTGTCATTATGGAAGGTAGTATGTTCTCGAGATTTTTGTTATTCCAAATTTTGGTAGCCTTGTCATTATAGAAGGTAGTATGTTGTCGAGATTTTTGTTACTCCAATAGATGGTAGCCTTGTCCTTATGAAAGGTAGTATGTTGTCAAGATTTTTGTTACTCCAATAGATGGTAGCCTTGTGATTATGTAAGGTAGTCTTTTTTCGAGATTTTTGTTACTCCAATGGATTGTAGCCTTGTCATTATGGAAGGTAGTCTTTTGTCGAGATTTTTGTTACTCCAATGGATGGTAGCATTGTCATTATGGAAGGTAGTCTGTTATCGATATCTTTGTTACTCTAATGGATGGTAGCCTTGTCATTATGGAAGTTAGTCTGTTGTCGAGATTTTTGTTACTCCAATGGATGGTAGGCTTTTCATTATGGAAGTAGTCTCTTGTTGATATTTTCATTACTCCAATGGATAGTACCCTTGTCATTATGGAAGGTATTCTGTTGTCGAGATTTTTGTTACTCTAATGGATCGTAGCCTTGTCATTATGAAAGGTAGTATGTTGTCGAGATTTTTGTTACTCCAATGGATGGTAGCATTGTCATTATGGAAGGTATTCTATTGTCGATATTTTCGTTACTACAATGGATGGTAGCCTTGTCATTATGGAAGGTAGTCTGTTGTCGAGATTTTGGTTACTACAATTGATGGTAGCCTTGTCATTATGGAAGGTAGACTGTTGTCGAGATTTTGGTTACTACAATGGATGGTAGCCTTGTCATTATGGAAGGTAGTATGTTGTCGATATTTTTTTTACTCCAATGGATGGTAGCCTTGTCATTATGGAAGGTAGTCTGTTCTCGAGATATTTGTTATTCCAATAGATGGTAGCCTTGTCATTATGGAAGGTATTTTGTTGTCGATATTTTTGTTACTACAATGGATGGTAGCGTTGTCATTATGGAAGGTAGTTTGTTGTCTAGATTTTGGTTACTACAATTGATGGTAGCATTGTCATTATGGAAGGTAGTATGTTGTCGATATTTTTGTTACTCTAATGGATGGTAGCCTTGTCATTATGGAAGAAAGACTGTTGTCGATATTTTTGTTACTCCAATGGATGGTAGCCTTGTCATTATGGAAGGTATTTTGTTGTCGATATTTTTGTTACTACAATGGATGGTAGCCTTGTCATTATGGAAGGTAGTCTGTTGTCTAGATTTTGGTTACTACAATTGATGGTAGCATTGTCATTATGGAAGGTAGTATGTTGTCTAGATTTTGGTTACTCTAATGGATGGTAGCCTTGTCATTATGGAAGAAAGACTGTTGTCGAGATTTTTGTTACTACAATGTATAGTTACCTTGTCATTAGAGTAACAATCTGTTGTCGATATCTTTGTTACTCTAATGGATGGTAGCCTAGTCATTATGGAAGGTAGTATGTTGTCGAGATTTTTGGTATTCCATTGGATGGTAGCCTTGTCATTATGGAAGGTAGTATGTTCTCGAGATTTTTGTTATTCCAAATGATGGTAGCCTTGTCATTATGGAAGGTAGTATGTTGTCGAGATTTTTGTTATTCCAATGGATGGTAGTCTGTTGTCGAGATTTTGTTACTCCAATGGATGGTAGCCTTGTCATTATGGAAGGTAGTCTATTGTCAAGATTTTTTCACTCCAATGGATGGTAGCCTTGTCATTATGGAAGATAGTCTGTTGGCTATATTTTTGTTACTCCAATGGATGGTAGCCTGGTCATTATGGAAGGGAGTCTCTTGTTGATATTTTCATTACACCAATGGATGGTACCCTTGTCATTCTGGATAGTATTTTGTTGTCGATATTTTTGTTACTCTAATGGATCGTAGCCTTGTCATTATGGAAGGTAGTCTATTGTCGAGATTTTTGTTACTCCAATGGATGGTAGCATTGTCATTATGAAAGGTAGTCTGTTGTCGAGATTTTTGTTACTACAATGGATGGTAGCCTTGTCATTATGGAAGGTAGTCTATTGTCGAGATTTTGGTTACTACAATTGATGGTAGCCTTGTCATTATGGAAGGTAGTATGTTGTCCATATTTTTGTTACTCCAATGGATGGTACCCTTGTCATTATGGAAGGTAGTATGTTCTCGAGATATTTGTTATTCCAATAGATGGTAGCCTTGTCATTATGGAAGGTAGTTTGTTGTCATAATTTTTGTTACTCCAATGGATGGTAGCCTGGTCATTATGGAAGGTAGTCTTTTTTCGAGATTTTTGGTATTCAATTGGATGGTAGCCTTGTCATTATGGAAGGTAGTATGTTCTCGAGATTTTTGTTATTCGAAATGATGGTAGCCTTGTCATTATGGAAGGTAGTCTTGTCATTATGGAAGATAGTCTATTGTCAAGATTTTTTCACTCCAATGGATGGTAGCTTTGTCATTATGGAAGGTAGTTTGTTGGCGATATTTTTGTTACTCCAATGGATGGTAGCCTTGTCATTATGGAAGGTAGTCTCTTGTTGATATTTTCATTACTCCAATGACTGGTAGACTTGTCATTATGGAAGGTAGTCCCTTATTGATATTTTCATTACTCTAATGGATGGAACCCTTATCATTATGGAAGGTATTCTGTTGTCGAGATTTTTGTTACTTTAATGGATCGTAGCCTTGTCATTATGGAAGGTAGTATGTTGTCGAGATTTTTGTTACTCCAATAGATGGCAGCCTTTTCATTATGGAAGGTAGTCTGTTGTCGATATCTTTCTTACTCTAATAGATGGTAGCCTAGTCATTATGGAAGTTAGTCTGTTGTCGAGATTTTTGTTACTCCAATGGATGGTAGTATTGTTATTATGGAAGGTAGTCTATTGTCAAGGTTTTTGTTACTACAATGGATGGTAGCCTTGTCATTATGGAAGGTAGTCTATTTTCGAGATTTTGGTTACTCTAATGGATCTTAGCCTTGTCATTATGGAAGGTAGTATGTTGTCGATATTTTTGTTACTCCAATGGATGGTACCCTTGTCATTATGGAAGGTAGTCTGTTCTCGAGATTTTTGTTATTCCAATAGATGGTAGCCTTGTCATTATGGAAGGTATTCTGTTGTCGATATTTTTGTTACTACAATGGATGGTAGCCTTGTCATTATGGAAGGTAGTTTGTTGTCGATATTTTGGTTACTACAATTGATGGTAGCATTGTCATTATGGAAGGTAGTATGTTGTCGATATTTTTGTTACTCTAATGGATGGTAGCCTAGTCATTACGGAAGGTAGTTTGTTGTCGAGATTTTTGGTATTCCATTGGATGGTAGCCTTGTCATTATGGAAGGTAGTATGTTCTCGAGATTTTTGTTATTCCAAATGATGGTAGCCTTGTCATTATGGAAGGTAGTCTTGTCATTATGGAAGGTAGTCTATTGTCAAGATTTTTTCACTCCAATGGATGGTAGCTTTGTCATTATGGAAGGTAGTCTGTTGGCGATATTTTTGTTACGCCTATGGATGGTAGCCTTGTCATTATGGAAGGTAGTCTCTTGTTGATATTTTCATTACTCCAATGACTGGTAGACTTGTCATTATGGAAGGTAGTCCCTTATTGATATTTTCATTACTCTAATGGATGGTACCCTTATCATTATGGAAGGTATTCTGTTGTCGAGATTTTTGTTACTTTAATGGATCGTAGCCTTCTGATTATGGAAGGTAGTATGTTGTTGAGATTTTTGTTACTCCAATAGATGGCAGCCTTTTCATTATGGAAGGTAGTCTGTTGTCGATATTTTTGTTACTCCAATGGATGATAGCCTTGTGATTATGGAAGGTAGTCTGTTGTCGAGATTTTGGTTACTCCAATGGATGGTAGTTTTGTCATTATGGAAGGTAGTCTATTGTCGAGGTTTTTGTTACTACAATGGATGGTAGCCTTGTCATTATGGAAGGTAGTCTATTTTCGAGATTTTGGTTACTTCAATTGATGGTAGCCTTGTCATTATGGAAGGTAGTATGTTGTTGATATTTTTGTTACTCCAATGGATGGTACCCTTGTCATTATGGAAGGTAGTCTGTTCTCGAGATTTTTGTTATTCCAATAGATGGTAGCCTTGTCATTATGGAAGGTATTCTGTTGTCGATATTTTTGTTACTACAATGGATGGTAGCCTTGTCATTATGGAAGGTAGTTTGTTGTCGAGATTTTGGTTACTACAATTGATGGTAGCATTGTCATTATGGAAGGTAGTATGTTGTCGATATTTTTGTTACTCTAATGGATGGTAGCCTAGTCATTACGGAAGGTAGTTTGTTGTCGAGATTTTTGGTATTCCATTGGATGGTAGCCTTGTCATTATGGAAGGTAGTATGTTCTCGAGATTTTTGTTATTCCAAATGATGGTAGACTTGTCATTATGGAAGGTAGTCTTGTCATTATGGAAGGTAGTCTATTGTCAAGATTTTTTCACTCCTATGGATGGTAGCTTTGTCATTATGGAAGGTAGTCTGTTGGCGATATTTTTGTTACGCCTATGGATGGTAGCCTTGTCATTATGGAAGGTAGTCTCTTGTTGATATTTTCATTACTCCAATGACTGGTAGACTTGTCATTATGGAAGGTAGTCCCTTATTGATATTTTCATTACTCTAATGGATGGTACCCTTATCATTATGGAAGGTATTCTGTTGTCGAGATTTTTGTTACTTTAATGGATCGTAGCCTTGTCATTATGGAAGTTAGTCAGTTGTCGAGATTTTTGTTACTCCAATGGATGGTAGCCTTGTCATTATGGAAGGTAGTCTGTTGTCTAGATTTTGGTTACTACAATTGATGGTAGCCTTGTCATTATGGAAGGTAGTATGTTGTCAATATTTTTGTTACTCCAATGGATGGTACCCTTGTCATTATGGAAGGTAGTATGTTCTCGAGATATTTGTTATTCCAAATGATGGTAGCCTTGTCATTATAGAAGGTAGTATGTTTTCGAGATTTTTGTTACTCCAATAGATGGCATCCTTTTCATTATGGAAGGTATGATGTTGTCGATATTTTTGTTACTCCAATGGATGGTTGCCTTGTGAT
Organism: Vicia faba; assembly: GCA_948472305.1. Lineage (NCBI taxonomy): Eukaryota > Viridiplantae > Streptophyta > Magnoliopsida > Fabales > Fabaceae > Vicia > Vicia faba. Next base: position 564,247,851 of record OX451739.1, read on the forward strand.
TTTGGAAGGTAGTCTGTTGTCGAGATTTTGGTTACTCCAATGGATGGTAGTATTGTCATTATGGAAGGTAGTCTGTTGTCGAGGTTTTTGTTACTACAATGGATGGTAGCCTTGTCATTATGGAAGGTAGTCTATTTTCGAGATTTTGGTTACTACAATTGATGGTAGCCTTGTCATTATGGAAGGTATTATGTTGTCGATATTTTTGTTACTCCAATGGATGGTACCCTTGTCATTATGGAAGGTAGTCTGTTCTTGAGATTTTTGTTATTCCAATAGATGGTAGCCTTGTCATTATGGAAGGTATTCTGTTGTCGATATTTTTGTTACTACAATGGGTGGTAGCCTTGTCATTATGGAAGGTAGTTTGTTGTCGAGATTTTGGTTACTACAATTGATGGTAGCATTGTAATTATGGAAGGTAGCATGTTGTCGATATTTTTGTTACTCTAATGGATGGTAGCCTAGTCATTATGGAAGGTAGTTTGTTGTCGAGTTTTTTGGTATTTCATTGGATGGCAGCCTTGTCATTATGGAAGGTAGTATGTTCTCGAGATTTTTGTTATTCCAAATGATGGTAGCCTTGTCATTATGGAAGGTAGTCTTGTCATTATGGAAGGTAGTTTGGTATCGATATCTTTCTTACTCTAATGGATGGTAGCCTAGTCATTATGGAAGTTAGTCTGTTGTCGAGATTTTTGTTACTTCAATGTATGGTAGGCTTTTCATTATGGAAGGTAGTCTCTTGTTGATATTTTCATTACTCCAATGGATGGTACCCTTGTCATTATGGAAGGTATTCTGTTGTCGAGATTTTTGTTACTCTAATGGATCGTAGCCTTGTCATTATGGAAGGTAGTCTATTGTCGAGATTTTTGTTACTCCAATGGATGGTAGCATTGTCATTATGGAAGGTATTCTGTTGTTGATATTTTTGTTACTACAATGGATGGTAGCCTTGTCATTATGGAAGGTAGTCTGTTGTCTAGATTTTGGTAACTACAATTGTGGTAGCATTGTCATTATGGAAGGTAGTATGTTGTCGATATTTTTGTTACTCCAATGGATGGTAGCCTTGTCATTATTGAAGGTAGATTGTTGTCGAGATTTTTGTTACTACAATGTATAGTAGCCTTATCATTGTGGAATGTAGTTTGTTGTCGAGAGTTTTGTTATTACAATGTATGGTAGCCTTGTCATTATAGAAGGTAGTATGTTGTTGATATCTTTGTTACTCTAATGGATGGTAGCCTAGTCATTATGGAAGGTAGTTTGTTGTCGGGATTTTTGTTATTTCATTGGATGGTAGCCTTGTCATTATGGAAGGTAGTATGTTCTCGAGATTTTTGTTATTCCAAATTTTGGTAGCCTTGTCATTATAGAAGGTAGTATGTTGTCGAGATTTTTGTTACTCCAATAGATGGTAGCCTTGTCCTTATGAAAGGTAGTATGTTGTCAAGATTTTTGTTACTCCAATAGATGGTAGCCTTGTGATTATGGAAGGTAGTCTTTTTTCGAGATTTTTGTTACTCCAATGGATTGTAGCCTTGTCATTATGGAAGGTAGTCTTTTGTCGAGATTTTTGTTACTCCAATGGATGGTAGCATTGTCATTATGGAAGGTAGTCTGTTATCGATATCTTTGTTACTCTAATGGATGGTAGCCTTGTCATTATGGAAGTTAGTCTGTTGTCGAGATTTTTGTTACTCCAATGGATGGTAGGCTTTTCATTATGGAAGTAGTCTCTTGTTGATATTTTCATTACTCCAATGGATAGTACCCTTGTCATTATGGAAGGTATTCTGTTGTCGAGATTTTTGTTACTCTAATGGATCGTAGCCTTGTCATTATGAAAGGTAGTATGTTGTCGAGATTTTTGTTACTCCAATGGATGGTAGCATTGTCATTATGGAAGGTATTCTATTGTCGATATTTTCGTTACTACAATGGATGGTAGCCTTGTCATTATGGAAGGTAGTCTGTTGTCGAGATTTTGGTTACTACAATTGATGGTAGCCTTGTCATTATGGAAGGTAGACTGTTGTCGAGATTTTGGTTACTACAATGGATGGTAGCCTTGTCATTATGGAAGGTAGTATGTTGTCGATATTTTTTTTACTCCAATGGATGGTAGCCTTGTCATTATGGAAGGTAGTCTGTTCTCGAGATATTTGTTATTCCAATAGATGGTAGCCTTGTCATTATGGAAGGTATTTTGTTGTCGATATTTTTGTTACTACAATGGATGGTAGCGTTGTCATTATGGAAGGTAGTTTGTTGTCTAGATTTTGGTTACTACAATTGATGGTAGCATTGTCATTATGGAAGGTAGTATGTTGTCGATATTTTTGTTACTCTAATGGATGGTAGCCTTGTCATTATGGAAGAAAGACTGTTGTCGATATTTTTGTTACTCCAATGGATGGTAGCCTTGTCATTATGGAAGGTATTTTGTTGTCGATATTTTTGTTACTACAATGGATGGTAGCCTTGTCATTATGGAAGGTAGTCTGTTGTCTAGATTTTGGTTACTACAATTGATGGTAGCATTGTCATTATGGAAGGTAGTATGTTGTCTAGATTTTGGTTACTCTAATGGATGGTAGCCTTGTCATTATGGAAGAAAGACTGTTGTCGAGATTTTTGTTACTACAATGTATAGTTACCTTGTCATTAGAGTAACAATCTGTTGTCGATATCTTTGTTACTCTAATGGATGGTAGCCTAGTCATTATGGAAGGTAGTATGTTGTCGAGATTTTTGGTATTCCATTGGATGGTAGCCTTGTCATTATGGAAGGTAGTATGTTCTCGAGATTTTTGTTATTCCAAATGATGGTAGCCTTGTCATTATGGAAGGTAGTATGTTGTCGAGATTTTTGTTATTCCAATGGATGGTAGTCTGTTGTCGAGATTTTGTTACTCCAATGGATGGTAGCCTTGTCATTATGGAAGGTAGTCTATTGTCAAGATTTTTTCACTCCAATGGATGGTAGCCTTGTCATTATGGAAGATAGTCTGTTGGCTATATTTTTGTTACTCCAATGGATGGTAGCCTGGTCATTATGGAAGGGAGTCTCTTGTTGATATTTTCATTACACCAATGGATGGTACCCTTGTCATTCTGGATAGTATTTTGTTGTCGATATTTTTGTTACTCTAATGGATCGTAGCCTTGTCATTATGGAAGGTAGTCTATTGTCGAGATTTTTGTTACTCCAATGGATGGTAGCATTGTCATTATGAAAGGTAGTCTGTTGTCGAGATTTTTGTTACTACAATGGATGGTAGCCTTGTCATTATGGAAGGTAGTCTATTGTCGAGATTTTGGTTACTACAATTGATGGTAGCCTTGTCATTATGGAAGGTAGTATGTTGTCCATATTTTTGTTACTCCAATGGATGGTACCCTTGTCATTATGGAAGGTAGTATGTTCTCGAGATATTTGTTATTCCAATAGATGGTAGCCTTGTCATTATGGAAGGTAGTTTGTTGTCATAATTTTTGTTACTCCAATGGATGGTAGCCTGGTCATTATGGAAGGTAGTCTTTTTTCGAGATTTTTGTTACTTCAATGGATTGTAGCCTTGTCATTATGGAAGGTAGTCTGTTGTCGAGATTTTTGTTACTCTAGTGGATGGTAGCATTGTCATTATGGAAGGTAGTCTGGTATCGATATCTTTGTTACTCTAATGGATGGTAGCCTAGTCATTATGGAAGTTAGTCTGTTGTCGAGATTTTTGTTACTCCATTGTATGGTAGGCTTTTCATTATCGAAGGTAGTCTCTTGTTGATATTTTCATTAATCTAATGGATGGTACCCTTGTCATTATGGAAGGTATTCTGTTGTCGAGGTTTTTGTTACTACAATGGATGGTAGCCTTGTCATTATGCAAGGTAGTCTATTTTCGATATTTTGGTTACTACAATTGATGGTATCCTTGTCATTATGGAAGGTAGTATGTTGTCGATATTTTTGTTACTCCAATGGATGGTACCCTTGTCATTATGGAAGGTAGTATGTTCTCGAGATTTTTGTTATTCCAATAGATGGTAGCCTTGTCATTATCGAAGGTATTTTGTTGTCGATATTTTTGTTACTACAATGGATGGTAGCCTTGTCATTATGGAAGGTAGTCTGTTGTCTAGATTTTGGTTACTACAATTGATGGTAGCATTGTCATTATGGAAGGTAGTATGTTGTCGATATTTTTGTTACTCTAATGGATGGTAGCCTTGTCATTATGGAAGGTAGACTGTTGTCGAGATTTTTGTTACTACAATGTATAGTAGCCTTGTCATTGTGGAATGTAGTTTGTTGTCGAGAGTTTTGTTATTATAATGTATGGTAGCCTTGTCATTATAGAAGGTAGTCTGTTGTCGATATCTTTGTTACTCTAATGGATGGTAGCCTAGTCATTATGGAAGGTAGTTTGTTGTCGATATTTTTGGTATTCCATTGGATGGTAGCCTTGTCATTATGGAAGGTAGTATGTTCTCGAGATTTTTGTTATTCCAAATGATGGTAGCCTTGTCATTATGGAAGGTAGTATGTTGTCGAGATTTTTGTTATACCAATGGATGGTAGCCTTGTCATTATGGAAGGTAGTCTGTTGTCAAGATTTTTTCACTCCAATGGATGGTAGCCTTGTCATTATGGAAGGTAGTCTGTTGGCGATATTTTTGTTACTCCAATGGATGGTAGCCTTGTCATTATGGAAGGTAGTGTCTTGTTGATATTTTCATTACACCAATGGATGGTACCCTTGTCATTATGGATAGTATTTTGTTGTCGAGATTTTTGTTACTCTAATGGATCGTAGCCTTGTCATTATGGAAGGTAGTCTATTGTCGAGATTTTTGTTACTCCAATGGATGGTAGCATTGTCATTATGGAAGGTAGTCTATTGTCGAAATTTTTGTTACTACAATGGATGGTAGCCTTGTTATTATGGAAGGTAGTCTATTGTCGAGATTTTGGTTACTACAATTGATGGTAGCCTTGTCATTATGGAAGGTAGTATGTTGTCGATATTTTTGTTACTCCAATGGATGGTACCCTTGTCATTATGGAAGGTAGTATGTTCTCGAGATATTTGTTATTCCAATAGATGGTAGCCTTGTCATTATGGAAGGTAGTCTATTGTCAAAAATTTTGTTACTCCAATGGATGGTAGCCTGGTCACTATGGAAGGTAGTCTTTTTTCGAGATTTTTGTTACTTCAATGGATTGTAGCCTTGTCATTATGGAAGGTAGTCTGTTGTCGAGATTTTTGTTACTTCAGTGGATGGTAGCATTGTCATTATGGAAGGTAGTCTGGTATCGATATCTTTGTTACTCTAATGGATGTTAGCCTAGTCATTATGGAAGTTAATCTGTTGTCGAGATTTTTGTTACTCCATTGTATGGTAGGCTTTTCATTATGGAAGGTAGTCTCTTGTTGATATTTTCATTACTCTAATGGATGGTACCCTTGTCATTATGGAAGGTATTCTGTTGTCGAGGTTTTTGTTACTACAATGGATGGTAGCCTTGTCATTATGCAAGGGAGTCTATTTTCGAGATTTTGGTTACTACAATTGATGGTATCCTTGTCATTATGGAAGGTAGTATGTTGTCGATATTTTTGTTACTCCAATGGATGGTACCCTTGTCATTATGGAAGGTAGTCTGTTCTCGAGATTTTTGTTATTCCAATAGATGGTAGCCTTGTCATTATGGAAGGTATTTTGTTGTCGATATTTTTGTTGCTACAATGGATGGTAGCCTTGTCATTATGGAAGGTAGTTTGTTGTCTAGATTTTGATTACTACAATTGATGGTAGCATTGTCATTATGGAAGGTAGTATGTTGTCGATATTTTTGTTACTCTAATGGATGGTAGCCTTGGCATTATGGAAGGTAGAATGTTGTCGAGATTTTTGTTACTACAATGTATAGTAGCCTTGTCATTGTGGAATGTAGTTTGTTATCGAGAGTTTTGTTATTACAATGTATGGTAGCCTTGTCATTATAGAAGGTAGTCTATTGTCGATATCTTTATTACTCTAATGGATGGTAGCCTAGTCATTATGGAATGTAGTTTGTTGTCGAGATTTTTGGTATTCCATTGGATGGTAGCCTTGTCATTATGGAAGGTAGAATGTTCTCGAGATTTTTGTTATTCCAAATGATGGTAGCCTTGTCATTATGGAAGGTAGTATGTTGTCGAGATTTTTGTTATTCCAATGGATGGTAGCCTTATAATTATGGAAGGTAGTCTGTTGTTGAGATTTTGTTACTCCGATGGATGGTAGCCTTATCATTATGGAAGGTAGTCTATTGTCAATATTTTTTCACTCTAATGGATGGTAGCGTTGTCATTATGGAAGGTTGTCTGTTGGCGATATTTTGGTTACTCCAATGGATGGTAGCCTTGTCATTATGGAAGGTAGTCTCTTGTTGATATTTTCATTACACCAATGGATGGTACCCTTGTCATTATGGATAGTATTTTGTTGTCGAGATTTTTGTTACTCTAATGGATCGTAGCCTTGTCATTATGGAAGGTAGTCTATTGTCGAGATTTTTGTTACTCCAATGGATGGTAGCATTGTCATTATGGAAGGTAGTCTATTGTCGAGATTTATGTTACTACGATGGATGGTAGCCTTGTCATTATGGAAGGTAGTCTATTGTCAAGATTTTGTTTACTACAATTGATGGTAGCCTTGTCATTATGGAAGGTAGTATGTTGTCGATATTTTTGTTACTCCAATGCATGGTACCCTTGTAATTATGGAAGGCAATATGTTCTCGAGATATTTGTTATTCCAATAGATGGTAGCCTTGTCATTATGGAAGGTAGTATGTTGTCAAAATTTTTTTTACTCCTATGGATGGTAGCCTTGTCATTATGGAAGGTAGTCTTTTTTCGAGATTTTTGTTACTTCAATAGATTGTAGCCTTGTCATTATGGAAGGTAGTTTGTTGTCGATATTTTTGTTACTCCAATGGATGGTAGCGTTGTCATTATGGAAGGTAGTCTGGTATCGATATCTTTGTTACTCTAATGGATGGTAGCCTAGTCATTATGGAAGTTAGTCTGTTGTCGAGATTTTTGTTACTCCAATGTATGGTAGGCTTTTCATTATGGAAGGTAGTCTCTTGTTGATATTTTCATTACTCTAATGGATGGTACCCTTGTCATTATGGAAGGTATTATGTTGTCGAGATTTTTGTTACTCTAATGGATTGTAGCCTTGTCATTGTGGAAGGTAGTCTGTTGCCGAGATTTTTTTTACTCCAATGGATGGTAGCATTGTCATTATGGAAGGTATTCTGTTGTCGATATTTTTGTTACTACAATGGATGGTAGCCTTGTCATTACGGAAGGTAGTCTGTTGTCGAGATTTTGCTTACTATAATTGATGGTAGCATTGTCATTATGGAAGGTAGTATGTTGTCGATATTTTTGTTACTCCAATAAATGGTAGCCTTGTGATTATGGAAGGTAGTCTCTTTTCAAGATTTTTGTTACTCCAATGGATGGTAGCGTTGTCATTATGGAACGTAATTTGTTATCGATATCTTTGTTACTCTAATGGATGGTAGCCTTGTCATTATGGAAGGTAGTCTTTTGTCGAGATTTTTGTTACTCCAATGGATGGTAGCATTGTCATTATGGAAGGTAGTATGTTATCGATATCTTTGTTAATCTAATGGATGGTAGCCTTGTCATTATGGAAGTTAGTCTGTTGTAGAGATTTTTGTTACTCCAATGGATGGTAGGCTTTTCATTATGGAAGGTAGTCTCTTGTTGATATTTTCATTACTCCAATGGATAGTACCCTTGTCATTATGGAAGGTATTCTGTTGTCGATATTTTTATTACTCTAATGGATCGTAGCCTTGTCATTATGGAAGGTAGTCTGTTGTCGTGATTTTTGTTACTCCAATGGATGGTAGCATTGTCATTATGGAAGGTATTCTATTGTCGATATTTTCGTTACTACAATGGATGGTAGCGTTGTCATTATGGAAGGTAGTCTGCTGTCGAGATTTTGGTTACTACAATTGATGGTAGCATTGTCATTATGGAAGGTAGTATGTTGTCGATATTTTTGTTACTCCAATGGATGGTAGCCTTGTCATTATGGAAGGTAGACTGTTGTCGAGATTTTGGTTGCTACAATTGATGGTAGCATTGCCATTATGGAAGGTAGTATGTTGTCGATATTTTTGTTACTCCAATGGATGGTAGCCTTGTCATTATGGAAGGTAGTTTGTTGTCGATATTTTTGTTACTCCAATGGATGGTAGCGTTGTCATTATGGAAGGTAGTCTGGTATCGATATCTTTGTTACTCTAATGGATGGTAGCCTAGTCATTATGGAAGTTAGTCTGTTGTCGAGATTTTTGTTACTCCAATGTATGGTAGGCTTTTCATTATGGAAGGTAGTCTCTTGTTGATATTTTCATTACTCTAATGGATGGTACCCTTGTCATTATGGAAGGTATTATGTTGTCGAGATTTTTGTTACTCTAATGGATTGTAGCCTTGTCATTGTGGAAGGTAGTCTGTTGCCGAGATTTTTTTTACTCCAATGGATGGTAGCATTGTCATTATGGAAGGTATTCTGTTGTCGATATTTTTGTTACTACAATGGATGGTAGCCTTGTCATTACGGAAGGTAGTCTGTTGTCGAGATTTTGCTTACTATAATTGATGGTAGCATTGTCATTATGGAAGGTAGTATGTTGTCGATATTTTTGTTACTCCAATAAATGGTAGCCTTGTGATTATGGAAGGTAGTCTCTTTTCAAGATTTTTGTTACTCCAATGGATGGTAGCGTTGTCATTATGGAACGTAATTTGTTATCGATATCTTTGTTACTCTAATGGATGGTAGCCTTGTCATTATGGAAGGTAGTCTTTTGTCGAGATTTTTGTTACTCCAATGGATGGTAGCATTGTCATTATGGAAGGTAGTATGTTATCGATATCTTTGTTAATCTAATGGATGGTAGCCTTGTCATTATGGAAGTTAGTCTGTTGTAGAGATTTTTGTTACTCCAATGGATGGTAGGCTTTTCATTATGGAAGGTAGTCTCTTGTTGATATTTTCATTACTCCAATGGATAGTACCCTTGTCATTATGGAAGGTATTCTGTTGTCGATATTTTTATTACTCTAATGGATCGTAGCCTTGTCATTATGGAAGGTAGTCTGTTGTCGTGATTTTTGTTACTCCAATGGATGGTAGCATTGTCATTATGGAAGGTATTCTATTGTCGATATTTTCGTTACTACAATGGATGGTAGCGTTGTCATTATGGAAGGTAGTCTGCTGTCGAGATTTTGGTTACTACAATTGATGGTAGCATTGTCATTATGGAAGGTAGTATGTTGTCGATATTTTTGTTACTCCAATGGATGGTAGCCTTGTCATTATGGAAGGTAGACTGTTGTCGAGATTTTGGTTGCTACAATTGATGGTAGCATTGTCATTATGGAAGGTAGTATGTTGTCGATATTTTTGTTACTCCAATGGATGGTAGCCTTGTCATTATGGAAGGTAGTTTGTTGTCGATATTTTTGTTACTCCAATGGATGGTAGCGTTGTCATTATGGAAGGTAGTCTGGTATCGATATCTTTGTTACTCTAATGGATGGTAGCCTAGTCATTATGGAAGTTAGTCTGTTGTCGAGATTTTTGTTACTCCAATGTATGGTAGGCTTTTCATTATGGAAGGTAGTCTCTTGTTGATATTTTCATTACTCTAATGGATGGTACCCTTGTCATTATGGAAGGTATTATGTTGTCGAGATTTTTGTTACTCTAATGGATTGTAGCCTTGTCATTGTGGAAGGTAGTCTGTTGCCGAGATTTTTTTTACTCCAATGGATGGTAGCATTGTCATTATGGAAGGTATTCTATTGTCGATATTTTTGTTACTACAATGGATGGTAGCCTTGTCATTACGGAAGGTAGTCTGTTGTCGAGATTTTGCTTACTATAATTGATGGTAGCATTGTCATTATGGAAGGTAGTATGTTGTCGATATTTTTGTTACTCCAATAAATGGTAGCCTTGTGATTATGGAAGGTAGTCTCTTTTCAAGATTTTTGTTACTCCAATGGATGGTAGCGTTGTCATTATGGAACGTAATTTGTTATCGATATCTTTGTTACTCTAATGGATGGTAGCCTTGTCATTATGGAAGGTAGTCTTTTGTCGAGATTTTTGTTACTCCAATGGATGGTAGCATTGTCATTATGGAAGGTAGTATGTTATCGATATCTTTGTTAATCTAATGGATGGTAGCCTTGTCATTATGGAAGTTAGTCTGTTGTAGAGATTTTTGTTACTCCAATGGATGGTAGGCTTTTCATTATGGAAGGTAGTCTCTTGTTGATATTTTCATTACTCCAATGGATAGTACCCTTGTCATTATGGAAGGTATTCTGTTGTCGATATTTTTATTACTCTAATGGATCGTAGCCTTGTCATTATGGAAGGTAGTCTGTTGTCGTGATTTTTGTTGCTCCAATGGATGGTAGCATTGTCATTATGGAAGGTATTCTATTGTCGATATTTTCGTTACTACAATGGATGGTAGCGTTGTCATTATGGAAGGTAGTCTGCTGTCGAGATTTTGGTTACTACAATTGATGGTAGCATTGTCATTATGGAAGGTAGTATGTTGTCGATATTTTTGTTACTCCAATGGATGGTAGCCTTGTCATTATGGAAGGTAGACTGTTGTCGAGATTTTGGTTGCTAAAATTGATGGTAGCATTGTCATTATGGAAGGTAGTATGTTGTCGATATTTTTGTTACTCCAATGGATGGTAGCCTTGTCATTATGGAAGGTAGTTTGTTGTCGATATTTTTGTTACTCCAATGGATGGTAGCGTTGTCATTATGGAAGGTAGTCTGGTATCGATATCTTTGTTACTCTAATGGATGGTAGCCTAGTCATTATGGAAGTTAGTCTGTTGTCGAGATTTTTGTTACTCCAATGTATGGTAGGCTTTTCATTATGGAAGGTAGTCTCTTGTTGATATTTTCATTACTCTAATGGATGGTACCCTTGTCATTATGGAAGGTATTATGTTGTCGAGATTTTTGTTACTCTAATGGATTGTAGCCTTGTCATTGTGGAAGGTAGTCTGTTGCCGAGATTTTTTTTACTCCAATGGATGGTAGCATTGTCATTATGGAAGGTATTCTGTTGTCGATATTTTTGTTACTACAATGGATGGTAGCCTTGTCATTACGGAAGGTAGTCTGTTGTCGAGATTTTGCTTACTACAATTGATGGTAGCATTGTCATTATGGAAGGTAGTATGTTGTCGATATTTTTGTTACTCCAATAAATGGTAGCCTTGTGATTATGGAAGGTAGTCTCTTTTCAAGATTTTTGTTACTCCAATGGATGGTAGCGTTGTCATTATGGAACGTAATTTGTTATCGATATCTTTGTTACTCTAATGGATGGTAGCCTTGTCATTATGGAAGGTAGTCTTTTGTCGAGATTTTTGTTACTCCAATGGATGGTAGCATTGTCATTATGGAAGGTAGTATGTTATCGATATCTTTGTTAATCTAATGGATGGTAGCCTTGTCATTATGGAAGTTAGTCTGTTGTAGAGATTTTTGTTACTCCAATGGATGGTAGACTTTTCATTATGGAAGGTAGTCTCTTGTTGATATTTTCATTACTCCAATGGATAGTACCCTTGTCATTATGGAAGGTATTATGTTGTCGATATTTTTATTACTCTAATGGATCGTAGCCTTGTCATTATGGAAGGTAGTCTGTTGTCGAGATTTTTGTTACTCCAATGGATGGTAGCATTATCATTATGGAAGGTATTCTATTGTCGATATTTTCGTTACTACAATGGATGGTAGCGTTGTCATTATGGAAGGTAGTCTGCTGTCGAGATTTTGGTTACTACAATTGATGGTAGCATTGTCATTATGGAAGGTAGTATGTTGTCGATATTTTTGTTACTCCAATGGATGGTAGCCTTGTCATTATGGAAGGTAGACTGTTGTCGAGATTTTGGTTGCTACAATTGATGGTAGCATTGTCATTATGGAAGGTAGTATGTTGTCGATATTTTTGTTACTCCAATGGATGGTAGCCTTGTCATTATGGAAGGTAGACTGTTGTCGAGATTTTTGTTACTACAATGTATAGTAGCCTTGTCTTTGTGGAATGTAGTTTGTTGTCGAGAGTTTTGTTATTACAATGTATGGTAGCCTTGTCATTATAGAAGGTAGTTAGTTGTCGATATCTTTGTTACTCTAATGGATGGTAGCCTAGTCATTATGGAAGGTAGTATGTTCTCGAGATTTTTGTTATTCCAAATGATGGTAGCCTTGTCATTATGGAAGGTAGTCTGTTGTCGATATTTTTGTTACTCCAATGGATGGTAGCCTTGTGATTATGGAAGGTAGTTGTTGTCGAGATTTTGGTTACTCCAATGGATGGTAGCATTGTCATTATGGAAGGTAGTCTGTTGTCGAGGTTTTTGTTACTACAATGGATGGTAGCCTTGTCATTATGCAAGGTAGTCTATTTTCGAGATTTTGGTTACTACAATTGATGGTATCCTTGTCATTATGGAAGGTAGTATGTTGTCGATATTTTTGTAACTCCAATGGATGGTAGCCTTGTCATTATGGAAGGTAGACTGTTGTCGAGATTTTTGTTACTACAATGTATAGTAGCCTTGTCTTTATGGAATGTATTTTGTTGTCGAGAGTTTTGTTATTACAATGTATGGTAGCCTTGTCATTATAGAAGGTAGTCTGTTGTCGATATCTTTGTTACTCTAATGGATGGTAGCCTAGTCATTATGGAAGGTAGTATGTTCTCGAGATTTTTGTTATTCCAAATGATGGTAGCCTTGTCATTATGGAAGGTAGTATGTTGTCGATATTTTTGTTATTCCAATGGATGGTAGCCTTGTCATTATGGAAGGTAGTCTGTTGTCGAGATTTTGTTACTCCAATGGATGGTAGCCTTGTCATTATGGAAGGTAGTCTATTGTCAAGATTTTTTCACTCCAATGGATGGTAGCCTTGTCATTATGGAAGGTAGTCTGTTGGTGATATTTTTGTTACTCCAATGGATGGTAGCCTTGTCATTATGGAAGGTAGTCTCTTGTTGATATTTTCATTACACCAATGGATGGTACCCTTGTCATTATGGATAGTATTTTGTTGTCGAGATTTTTGTTACTCTAATGGATCGTAGCCTTGTCATTATGGAAGGTAGTCTACTGTCGAGATTTTTGTTACTCCAATGGATGGTAGCATTTTAATTATGGAAGGTAGTTTATTGTCTAGATTTTTGTTACTACAATGGATGGTAGCCTTGTCATTATGGAAGGTAGTCTATTGTCGAGATTTTGGTTACTACAATGGATGATAGCCTTGTCATTATGGAAGGTAGTATGTTGTCGATATTTTTGTTACTCCAATGGATGGTACCCTTGTCATTATGGAAGGTAGTCAGTTGTAAAAAATTTTGTTACTCCAATGGATGGTAGCCTTGTCATTATGGAAGGTAGTCTTTTTTCGAGATTTTTGTTACTTCAATGGATTGTAGACTTGTCATTATGGAAGATAGTTTGTTGTCGAGATTTTTGTTACTCCAATGGATGGTAGCGTTGTCATTATGTAAGGTAGTCTAGTATCGATATCTTTGTTACTCTAATGGATGGTAGCCTAGTCATTATGGAAGTTAGTCTGTTGTCGAGATTTTTGTTACTCCAATGTATGGTAGGCTTTTCATTATGGAAGGTAGTCTCTTGTTGATATTTTCATTACTCTAATGGATGGTACCCTTGTCATTATGGAAGGTATTTTGTTGTCGAGGTTTTTGTTACTACAATGGATGGTAGCCTTGTCATTATGCAAGGTAGTCTATTTTCGAGATTTTGGTTACTACAATTGATGGTATCCTTGTCATTATGGAAGGTAGTATGTTGTCGATATTTTTGTTACTCCAATGGATGGTACCCTTGTCATTATGGAAGGTAGTCTGTTCTCGAGATTTTTGTTATTCCAATAGATGGTAGCCTTGTCATTATGGAAGGTATTTTGTTGTCGATATTTTTGTTACTACAATGGATGGTAGCCTTGTCATTATGGAAGGTAGTCTGTTGTCTAGATTTTGGTTGCTACAATTGATGGTAGCATTGTCATTATGGAAGGTAGTATGTTGTCGATATTTTTGTTACTCCAATGGATGGTAGCCTTGTCATTATGGAAGGTAGACTGTTGTCGAGATTTTTGTTACTACAATGTATAGTAGCCTTGTCTTTGTGGAATGTAGTTTGTTGTCGAGAGTTTTGTTATTACAATGTATGGTAGCCTTGTCATTATAGAAGGTAGTCTGTTGTCGATATCTTTGTTACTCTAATGGATGGTAGCCTAGTCATTATGGAAGGTAGTATGTTCTCGAGATTTTTGTTATTCCAAATGATGGTAGCCTTGTCATTATGGAAGGTAGTATGTTGTCGATATTTTTGTTACTCCAATGGATGGTAGCCTTGTGATTATGGAAAGTAGTCTGTTGTCGAGATTTTGGTTACTCCAATGGATGGTAGCATTGTCATTATGGAAGGTAGTCTGTTGTCGAGGTTTTTGTTACTACAATGGATGGTAGCCTTGTCATTATGCAAGGTAGTCTATTTTCGAGATTTTGGTTACTACAATTGATGGTATCCTTGTCATTATGGAAGGTAGTATGTTGTCGATATTTTTGTTACTCCAATGGATGGTACCCTTGTCATTATGGAAGGTAGTCTGTTCACGAGATTTTTGTTATTCCAATAGATGGTAGCCTTGTCATTATGGAAGGTATTTTGTTGTCGATATTTTTGTTACTACAATGGATGGTAGCCTTGTCATTATGGAAGGTAGTCTGTTGTCTAGATTTTGGTTGCTACAATTGATGGTAGCATTGTCATTATGGAAGGTAGTATGTTGTCGATATTTTTGTTACTCCATTGGATGGTAGCCTTGTCATTATGGAAGGTAGACTGTTGTCGAGATTTTTGTTACTACAATGTATAGTAGCCTTGTCTTTGTGGAATGTAGTTTGTTGTCGAGAGTTTCGTTATTACAATGTATGGTAGCCTTGTCATTATAGAAGGTAGTCTGTTGTCGATATCTTTGTTACTCTAATGGATGGTAGCCTAGTCATTATGGAAGGTAGTATGTTCTCGAGATTTTTGTTATTCCAAATGATGGTAGCCTTGTCATTATGGAAGGTAGTCTGTTGTCGATATTTTTGTTACTCCAATGGATGGTAGCCTTGTGATTATGGAAGGTAGTCTGTTGTCGAGATTTTGGTTACTCCAATGGATGGTAGCATTGTCATTATGGAAGGTAGTCTGTTGTCGATATTTTTGTTACTCCAATGGATGGTAGCCTTGTCATTATGGAAGGTAGACTGTTGTCGAGATTTTTGTTACTACAATGTATAGTAGCCTTGTCTTTGTGGAATGTAGTTTGTTGTCGAGAGTTTTGTTATTACAATGTATGGTAGCCTTGTCATTATAGAAGGTAGTCTGTTGTCGATATCTTTGTTACTCTAATGGATGGTAGCCTAGTCATTATGGAAGGTAGTATGTTCTCGAGATTTTTGTTATTCCAAATGATGGTAGCCTTGTCATTATGGAAGGTAGTATGTTGTCGATATTTTTGTTATTCCAATGGATGGTAGCCTTGTCATTATGGAAGGTAGTCTGTTGTCGAGAATTTGGTACTCCAATGGATGGTAGCCTTGTCATTATGGAAGGTAGTCTATTGTCAAGATTTTTTCACTCCAATGGATGGTAGCCTTGTCATTATGGAAGGTAGTCTGTTGGCGATATTTTTGTTACTCCAATGGATGGTAGCCTTGTCATTATGGAAGGTAGTCTCTTGTTGATATTTTCATTACACCAATGGATGGTACCCTTGTCATTATGGATAGTATTTTGTTGTCGAGATTTTTGTTACTCTAATGGATCGTAGCCTTGTCATTATGGAAGGTAGTCTACTATCGATATTTTTGTTACTCCAATGGATGGTAGCATTGTCATTATGGAAGGTAGTTTATTGTCGAGATTTTTGTTACTACAATGGATGGTAGCCTTGTCATTATGGAAGGTAGTCTATTGTCGAGATTTTGGTTACTACAATGGATGATAGCCTTGTCATTATGGAAGGTAGTATGTTGTCGATATTTTTGTTACTCCAATGGATGGTACCCTTGTCATTATGGAAGGTAGTCAGTTGTCAAAAAATTTGTTACTCCAATGGATGCAAGCCTTGTCATTATGGAAGGTAAACTTTTTTCGAGATTTTTGTTACTTCGATGGATTGTAGACTTATCATTATGGAAGGTAGTCTGTTGTCGAGATTTTTGTTACTCCAATGGATGGTAGCGTTGTGATTATGGAAGGTAGTCTGTTGTCGAGATTTTGGTTACTCCAATGGATGGTAGCATTGTCATTATGGAAGGTAGTCTGTTGTCGAGGTTTTTGTTACTACAATGGATGGTAGCCTTGTCATTATGCAAGGTAGTCTATTTTCGAGATTTTGGTTACTACAATTGATGGTATCCTTGTCATTATGGAAGGTAGTATGTTGTCGATATTTTTTTTACTCCAATGGATGGTACCCTTGTCATTATGGAAGGTAGTCGGTTCACGAGATTTTTGTTATTCCAATAGATGGTAGCCTTGTCATTATGGAAGGTATTTTGTTGTCGATATTTTTGTTACTACAATGGATGGTAGCCTTGTCATTATGGAAGGTAGTCTGTTGTCTAGATTTTGGTTGCTACAATTGATGGTAGCATTGTCATTATGGAAGGTAGTATGTTATCGATATTTTTGTTACTCCAATGGATGGTAGCCTTGTCATTATGGAAGGTAGACTGTTGTCGAGATTTTTGTTACTACAATGTATAGTAGCCTTGTCTTTGTGGAATGTAGTTTGTTGTCGAGAGTTTTGTTATTACAATGTATGGTAGCCTTGTCATTATAGAAGGTAGTCTGTTGTCGATATCTTTGTTACTCTAATGGATGGTAGCCTAGTCATTATGGAAGGTAGTATGTTCTCGAGATTTTTGTTATTCCAAATGATGGTAGCCTTGTCATTATGGAAGGTAGTATGTTGTCGATATTTTTGTTATTCCAATGGATGGTAGCCTTGTCATTATGGAAGGTAGTCTGTTGTCGAGATTTTGTTACTCCAATGGATGGTAGCCTTGTCATTATGGAAGGTAGTCTATTGTCAAGATTTTTTCACTCCAATGGATGGTAGCCTTGTCATTATGGAAGGTAGTCTGTTGGCGATATTTTTGTTACTCCAATGGATGGTAGCCTTGTCATTATGGAAGGTAGTCTCTTGTTGATATTTTCATTACACCAATGGATGGTACCCTTGTTATTATGGATAGTATTTTGTTGTCGAGATTTTTGTTACTCTAATGGATCGTAGCCTTGTCATTATGGAAGGTAGTCTACTGTCGAGATTTTTGTTACTCCAATGGATGGTAGCATTGTCATTATGGAAGGTAGTTTATTGTCTAGATTTTTGTTACTACAATGGATGGTAGCCTTGTCATTATGGAAGGTAGTCTATTGTCGAGATTTTGGTTACTACAATGGATGATAGCCTTGTCATTATGGAAGGTAGTATGTTGTCGATATTTTTGTTACTCCAATGGATGGTACCCTTGTCATTATGGAAGGTAGTCAGTTGTAAAAAAATTTGTTACTCCAATGGATGGTAGCCTTGTCATTATGGAAGGTAGTCTTTTTTCGAGATTTTTGTTACTTCAATGGATTGTAGACTTGTCATTATGGAAGGTAGTTTGTTGTCGAGATTTTTGTTACTCCAATGGATGGTAGCGTTGTCATTATGGAAGGTAGTCTAGTATCGATATCTTTGTTACTCTAATGGATGGTAGCCTAGTCATTATGGAAGTTAGTCTGTTGTCGAGATTTTTGTTACTCCAATGTATGGTAGGCTTTTCATTATGGAAGGTAGTCTCTTGTTGATATTTTCATTACTCTAATGGATGGTACCCTTGTCATTATGGAAGGTATTTTGTTGTCGAGGTTTTTGTTACTACAATGGATGGTAGCCTTGTCATTATGCAAGGTAGTCTATTATCGAGATTTTGGTTACTACAATTGATGGTATCCTTGTCATTATGGAAGGTAGTATGTTGTCGATATTTTTGTTACTCCAATGGATGGTACCCTTGTCATTATGGAAGGTAGTCTGTTCTCGAGATTTTTGTTATTCCAATAGATGGTAGCCTTGTCATTATGGAAGGTATTTTGTTGTCGATATTTTTGTTACTACAATGGATGGTAGCCTTGTCATTATGGAAGGTAGTCTGTTGTCTAGATTTTGGTTGCTACAATTGATGGTAGCATTGTCATTATGGAAGGTAGTATGTTGTCGATATTTTTGTTACTCTAATGGATGGTAGCCTTGTCATTATGGAAGGTAGACTGTTGTCGAGTTTTTTGTTACTACAATGTATAGTAGCCTTGTCTTTGTGGAATGTAGTTTGTTGTCGAGAGTTTTGTTATTACAATGTATGGTATCCTTGTCATTATAGAAGGTAGTCTGTTGTCGATATCTTTGTTACTCTAATGGATGGTAGCCTAGTCATTATGGAAGGTAGTATGTTCTCGAGATTTTTGTTATTCCAAATGATGGTAGCCTTGTCATTATGGAAGGTAGTATGTTGTCGATATTTTTGTTACTCCAATGGATGGTACCCTTGTCATTATGGAAGGTAGTCAGTTGTAAAAAATTTTGTTACTCCAATGGATGGTAGCCTTGTCATTATGGAAGGTAGTCTTTTTTCGAGATTTTTGTTACTTCAATGGATTGTAGACTTGTCATTATGGAAGATAGTCTGTTGTCGAGATTTTTGTTACTCCAATGGATGGTAGCGTTGTCATTATGGAAGGTAGTCTAGTATCGATATCTTTGTTACTCTAATGGATGGTAGCCTAGTCATTATGGAAGTTAGTCTGTTGTCGAGATTTTTGTTACTCCAATGTATGGTAGGCTTTTCATTATGGAAGGTAGTCTCTTGTTGATATTTTCATTACTCTAATGGATGGTACCCTTGTCATTATGGAAGGTATTTTGTTGTCGAGGTTTTTGTTACTACAATGGATGGTAGCCTTGTCATTATGCAAGGTAGTCTATTTTCGAGATTTTGGTTACTACAATTGATGGTATCCTTGTCATTATGGAAGGTAGTATGTTGTCGATATTTTTGTTACTCCAATGGATGGTACCCTTGTCATTATGGAAGGTAGTCTGTTCTCGAGATTTTTGTTATTCCAATAGATGGTAGCCTTGTCATTATGGAAGGTATTTTGTTGTCGATATTTTTGTTACTACAATGGATGGTAGCCTTGTCATTATGGAAGGTAGTCTGTTGTCTAGATTTTGGTTGCTACAATTGATGGTAGCATTGTCATTATGGAAGGTAGTATGTTGTCGATATTTTTGTTACTCCAATGGATGGTAGCCTTGTCATTATGGAAGGTAGACTGTTGTCGAGATTTTTGTTACTACAATGTATAGTAGCCTTGTCTTTGTGGAATGTAGTTTGTTGTCGAGAGTTTTGTTATTACAATGTATGGTAGCCTTGTCATTATAGAAGGTAGTCTGTTGTCGATATCTTTGTTACTCTAATGGATGGTAGCCTAGTCATTATGGAAGGTAGTATGTTCTCGAGATTTTTGTTATTCCAAATGATGGTAGCCTTGTCATTATGGAAGGTAGTATGTTGTCGATATTTTTGTTACTCCAATGGATGGTAGCCTTGTGATTATGGAAGGTAGTCTGTTGTCGAGATTTTGGTTACTCCAATGGATGGTAGCATTGTCATTATGGAAGGTAGTCTGTTGTCGAGGTTTTTGTTACTACAATGGATGGTAACCTTGTCATTATGCAAGGTAGTCTATTTTCGAGATTTTGGTTACTACAATTGATGGTATCCTTGTCATTATGGAAGGTAGTATGTTGTCGATATTTTTGTTACTCCAATGGATGGTACCCTTGTCATTATGGAAGGTAGTCTGTTCACGAGATTTTTGTTATTCCAATAGATGGTAGCCTTGTCATTATGGAAGGTATTTTGTTGTCGATATTTTTGTTACTACAATGGATGGTAGCCTTGTCATTATGGAAGGTAGTCTGTTGTCTAGATTTTGGTTGCTACAATTGATGGTAGCATTGTCATTATGGAAGGTAGTATGTTGTCGATATTTTTGTTACTCCATTGGATGGTAGCCTTGTCATTATGGAAGGTAGACTGTTGTCGAGATTTTTGTTACTACAATGTATAGTAGCCTTGTCTTTTTGGAATGTAGTTTGTTGTCGAGAGTTTCGTTATTACAATGTATGGTAGCCTTGTCATTATAGAAGGTAGTCTGTTGTCGATATCTTTGTTACTCTAATGGATGGTAGCCTAGTCATTATGGAAGGTAGTATGTTCTCGAGATTTTTGTTATTCCAAATGATGGTAGCCTTGTCATTATGGAAGGTAGTCTGTTGTCGATATTTTTGTTACTCCAATGGATGGTAGCCTTGTGATTATGGAAGGTAGTCTGTTGTCGAGATTTTGGTTACTCCAATGGATGGTAGCATTGTCATTATGGAAGGTAGTCTGTTGTCGATATTTTTGTTACTCCAATGGATGGTAGCCTTGTCATTATGGAAGGTAGACTGTTGTCGAGATTTTTGTTACTACAATGTATAGTAGCCTTGTCTTTGTGGAATGTAGTTTGTTGTCGAGAGTTTTGTTATTACAATGTATGGTAGCCTTGTCATTATAGAAGGTAGTCTGTTGTCGATATCTTTGTTACTCTAATGGATGGTAGCCTAGTCATTATGGAAGGTAGTATGTTCTCGAGATTTTTGTTATTCCAAATGATGGTAGCCTTGTCATTATGGAAGGTAGTATGTTGTCGATATTTTTGTTATTCCAATGGATGGTAGCCTTGTCATTATGGAAGGTAGTCTGTTGTCGAGATTTTGGTACTCCAATGGATGGTAGCCTTGTCATTATGGAAGGTAGTCTATTGTCAAGATTTTTTCACTCCAATGGATGGTAGCCTTGTCATTATGGAAGGTAGTCTGTTGGCGATATTTTTGTTACTCCAATGGATGGTAGCCTTGTCATTATGGAAGGTAGTCTCTTGTTGATATTTTCATTACACCAATGGATGGTACCCTTGTCATTATGGATAGTATTTTGTTGTCGAGATTTTTGTTACTCTAATGGATCGTAGCCTTGTCATTATGGAAGGTAGTCTACTATCGATATTTTTGTTACTCCAATGGATGGTAGCATTTTCATTATGGAAGGTAGTTTATTGTCGAGATTTTTGTTACTACAATGGATGGTAGCCTTGTCATTATGGAAGGTAGTCTATTGTCGAGATTTTGGTTACTACAATGGATGATAGCCTTGTCATTATGGAAGGTAGTATGTTGTCGATATTTTTGTTACTCCAATGGATGGTACCCTTGTCATTATGGAAGGTAGTCAGTTGTCAAAAAATTTGTTACTCCAATGGATGCAAGCCTTGTCATTATGGAAGGTAAACTTTTTTCGAGATTTTTGTTACTTCGATGGATTGTAGACTTATCATTATGGAAGGTAGTCTGTTGTCGAGATTTTTGTTACTCCAATGGATGGTAGCGTTGTGATTATGGAAGGTAGTCTGTTGTCGAGATTTTGGTTACTCCAATGGATGGTAGCATTGTCATTATGGAAGGTAGTCTGTTGTCGAGGTTTTTGTTACTACAATGGATGGTAGCCTTGTCATTATGCAAGGTAGTCTATTTTCGAGATTTTGGTTACTACAATTGATGGTATCCTTGTCATTATGGAAGGTAGTATGTTGTCGATATTTTTTTTACTCCAATGGATGGTACCCTTGTCATTATGGAAGGTAGTCGGTTCACGAGATTTTTGTTATTCCAATAGATGGTAGCCTTGTCATTATGGAAGGTATTTTGTTGTCGATATTTTTGTTACTACAATGGATGGTAGCCTTGTCATTATGGAAGGTAGTCTGTTGTCTAGATTTTGGTTGCTACAATTGATGGTAGCATTGTCATTATGGAAGGTAGTATGTTGTCGATATTTTTGTTACTCCAATGGATGGTAGCCTTGTCATTATGGAAGGTAGACTGTTGTCGAGATTTTTGTTACTACAATGTATAGTAGCCTTGTCTTTGTGGAATGTAGTTTGTTGTCGAGAGTTTTGTTATTACAATGTATGGTAGCCTTGTCATTATAGAAGGTAGTCTGTTGTCGATATCTTTGTTACTCTAATGGATGGTAGCCTAGTCATTATGGAAGGTAGTATGTTCTCGAGATTTTTGTTATTCCAAATGATGGTAGCCTTGTCATTATGGAAGGTAGTATGTTGTCGATATTTTTGTTATTCCAATGGATGGTAGCCTTGTCATTATGGAAGGTAGTCTGTTGTCGAGATTTTGTTACTCCAATGGATGGTAGCCTTGTCATTATGGAAGGTAGTCTATTGTCAAGATTTTTTCACTCCAATGGATGGTAGCCTTGTCATTATGGAAGGTAGTCTGTTGGCGATATTTTTGTTACTCCAATGGATGGTAGCCTTGTCATTATGGAAGGTAGTCTCTTGTTGATATTTTCATTACACCAATGGATGGTACCCTTGTCATTATGGATAGTATTTTGTTGTCGAGATTTTTGTTACTCTAATGGATCGTAGCCTTGTCATTATGGAAGGTAGTCTACTGTCGAGATTTTTGTTACTCCAATGGATGGTAGCATTGTCATTATGGAAGGTAGTTTATTGTCTAGATTTTTGTTACTACAATGGATGGTAGCCTTGTCATTATGGAAGGTAGTCTATTGTCGAGATTTTGGTTACTACAATGGATGATAGCCTTGTCATTATGGAAGGTAGTATGTTGTCGATATTTTTGTTACTCCAATGGATGGTACCCTTGTCATTATGGAAGGTAGTCAGTTGTAAAAAATTTTGTTACTCCAATGGATGGTAGCCTTGTCATTATGGAAGGTAGTCTTTTTTCGAGATTTTTGTTACTTCAATGGATTGTAGACTTGTCATTATGGAAGGTAGTCTGTTGTCGAGATTTTTGTTACTCCAATGGATGGTAGCGTTGTCATTATGGAAGGTAGTCTAGTATCGATATCTTTGTTACTCTAATGGATGGTAGCCTAGTCATTATGGAAGTTAGTCTGTTGTCGAGATTTTTGTTACTCCAATGTATGGTAGGCTTTTCATTATGGAAGGTAGTCTCTTGTTGATATTTTCATTACTCTAATGGATGGTACCCTTGTCATTATGGAAGGTATTTTGTTGTCGAGGTTTTTGTTACTACAATGGATGGTAGCCTTGTCATTATGCAAGGTAGTCTATTTTCGAGATTTTGGTTACTACAATTGATGGTATCCTTGTCATTATGGAAGGTAGTATGTTGTCGATATTTTTGTTACTCCAATGGATGGTACCCTTGTCATTATGGAAGGTAGTCTGTTCTCGAGATTTTTGTTATTCCAATAGATGGTAGCCTTGTCATTATGGAAGGTATTTTGTTGTCGATATTTTTGTTACTACAATGGATGGTAGCCTTGTCATTATGGAAGGTGGTCTGTTGTCTAGATTTTGGTTGCTACAATTGATGGTAGCATTGTCATTATGGAAGGTAGTATGTTGTCGATATTTTTGTTACTCCAATGGATGGTAGCCTTGTCATTATGGAAGGTAGACTGTTGTCGAGTTTTTTGTTACTACAATGTATAGTAGCCTTGTCTTTGTGGAATGTAGTTTGTTGTCGAGAGTTTTGTTATTACAATGTATGGTATCCTTGTCATTATAGAAGGTAGTCTGTTGTCGATATCTTTGTTACTCTAATGGATGGTAGCCTAGTCATTATGGAAGGTAGTATGTTCTCGAGATTTTTGTTATTCCAAATGATGGTAGCCTTGTCATTATGGAAGGTAGTATGTTGTCGATATTTTTGTTACTCCAATGGATGGTAGCCTTGTGTTTATGGAAGGTAGTCTGTTGTCGAGATTTTGGTTACTCCAATGGATGGTAGCATTGTCATTATGGAAGGTAGTCTGTTGTCGAGGTTTTTGTTACTACAATGGATGGTAGCCTTGTCATTATGCAAGGTAGTCTATTTTCGAGATTTTGGTTACTACAATTGATGGTATCCTTGTCATTATGGAAGGTAGTATGTTGTCGATATTTTTGTTACTCCAATGGATGGTACCCATGTCATTATGGAAGGTAGTCTGTTCACGAGATTTTTGTTATTCCAATAGATGGTAGCCTTGTCATTATGGAAGGTATTTTGTTGTCGATATTTTTGTTACTACAATGGATGGTAGCCTTGTCATTATGGAAGGTAGTCTGTTGTCTAGATTTTGGTTGCTACAATTGATGGTAGCATTGTCATTATGGAAGGTAGTATGTTGTCGATATTTTTGTTACTCCAATGGATGGTAGCCTTGTGATTATGGAAGGTAGTCTGTTGTCGAGATTTTGGTTACTCCAATGGATGGTAGCATTGTCATTATGGAAGGTAGTCTGTTGTCGATATTTTTGTTACTCCAATGGATGGTAGCCTTGTCATTATGGAAGGTAGACTGTTGTCGAGATTTTTGTTACTACAATGTATAGTAGCCTTGTCTTTGTGGAATGTAGTTTGTTGTCGAGAGTTTTGTTATTACAATGTATGGTAGCCTTGTCATTATAGAAGGTAGTCTGTTGTCGATATCTTTGTTACTCTAATGGATGGTAGCCTAGTCATTATGGAAGGTAGTATGTTCTCGAGATTTTTGTTATTCCAAATGATGGTAGCCTTGTCATTATGGAAGGTAGTATGTTGTCGATATTTTTGTTATTCCAATGGATGGTAGCCTTGTCATTATGGAAGGTAGTCTATTGTCGAGATTTTTTTACTCCAATGGATGGTAGCCTTGTCATTATGGAAGGTAGTCTATTGTCAAGATTTTTTCATTCCAATGGATGGTAGCCTTGTCATTATGAAAGGTAGTCTGTTGGCGATATTTTTGTTACTCCAATGGATGGTAGCCGTGTCATTATGGAAGGTAGTCTCTTGTTGATATTTTCATTACACCAATGGATGGTACCATTGTCATTATGGATAGTATTTTGTTGTCGAGATTTTTGTTACTCTAATGGATCGTAGCCTTGTCATTATGGAAGGTAGTCTACTGTCGAGATTTTTGTTACTCCAATGGATGGTAGCATTGTCATTATGGAAGGTAGTTTATTGTCGAGATTTTTGTTACTACAATGGATGGTAGCCTTGTCATTATGGAAGGTAGTCTATTGTCGAGATTTTGGTTACTACAATGGATGATAGCCTTGTCATTATGGAAGGTAGTATGTTGTCGATATTTTTGTTACTCCAATGGATGGTACCCTTGTCATTATGGAAGGTAGTCAGTTGTAAAAAATTTTGTTACTCCAATGGATGGTAGCCTTGTCATTATGGAAGGTAGTCTTTTTTCGAGATTTTTGTTACTTCAATGGATTGTAGACTTGTCATTATGGAAGGTAGTCTGTTGTCGATATTTTTGTTACTCCAATGGATGGTAGCCTTGTCATTATGGAAGGTAGACTGTTGTCGAGATTTTTGTTACTACAATGTATAATAGCCTTGTCTTTGTGGAATGTAGTTTGTTGTCGAGAGTTTTGTTATTACAATGTATGGTAGCCTTGTCATTATAGAAGGTAGTCTGTTGTCGATATCTTTGTTACTCTAATGGATGGTAGCCTAGTCATTATGGAAGGTAGTATGTTCTCGAGATTTTTGTTATTCCAAATGATGGTAGCCTTGTCATTATGGAAGGTAGTCTGTTGTCGATATTTTTGTTACTCCAATGGATGGTAGCCTTGTGATTATGGAAGGTAGTCTGTTGTCGAGATTTTGGTTACTCCAATGGATGGTAGCATTGTCATTATGGAAGGTAGTCTGTTGTCGATATTTTTGTTACTCCAATGGATGGTAGCCTTGTCATTATGGAAGGTAGACTGTTGTCGAGATTTTTGTTACTACAATGTATAGTAGCCTTGTCTTTGTGGAATGTAGTTTGTTGTCGAGAGTTTTGTTATTACAATGTATGGTAGCCTTGTCATTATAGAAGGTAGTCTGTTGTCGATATCTTTGTTACTCTAATGGATGGTAGCCTAGTCATTATGGAAGGTAGTATGTTCTCGAGATTTTTGTTATTCCAAATGATGGTAGCCTTGTCATTATGGAAGGTAGTATGTTGTCGATATTTTTGTTATTCCAATGGATGGTAGCCTTGTCATTATGGAAGGTAGTCTGTTGTCGAGATTTTGTTACTCCAATGGATGGTAGCCTTGTCATTATGGAAGGTAGTCTATTGTCAAGATTTTTTCACTCCAATGGATGGTAGCCTTGTCATTATGGAAGGTAGTCTGTTGGCGATATTTTTGTTACTCCAATGGATGGTAGCCTTGTCATTATGGAAGGTAGTCTCTTGTTGATATTTTCATTACACCAATGGATGGTACCCTTGTCATTATGGATAGTATTTTGTTGTCGAGATTTTTGTTACTCTAATGGATCGTAGCCTTGTCATTATGGAAGGTAGTCTACTATCGATATTTTTGTTACTCCAATGGATGGTAGCATTGTCATTATGGAAGGTAGTTTATTGTCGAGATTTTTGTTACTACAATGGATGGTAGCCTTGTCATTATGGAAGGTAGTCTATTGTCGAGATTTTGGTTACTACAATGGATGATAGCCTTGTCATTATGGAAGGTAGTATGTTGTCGAGATTTTTGTTACTCCAATGGATGGTACCCTTGTCATTATGGAAGGTAGTCAGTTGTCAAAAATTTTGTTACTCCAATGGATGCAAGCCTTGTCATTATGGAAGGTAGTCTTTTTTCGAGATTTTTGTTACTTCAATGGATTGTAGACTTGTCATTATGGAAGGTAGTCTGTTGTCGAGATTTTTGTTACTCCAACGGATGGTAGCGTTGTCATTATGGAAGGTAGTCTAGTATCGATATCTTTGTTACTCTAATGGATGGTAGCCTAGTCATTATGGAAGTTAGTCTGTTGTCGAGATTTTTGTTACTCCAATGTATGGTAGGCTTTTCATTATGGAAGGTAGTCTCTTGTTGATATTTTCATTACTCTAATGGATGGTACCCTTGTCATTATGGAAGGTATTTTGTTGTCGAGGTTTTTGTTACTACAATGGATGGTAGCCTTGTCATTATGCAAGGTAGTCTATTTTTGAGATTTTGGTTACTACAATTGATGGTATCCTTGTCATTATGGAAGGTAGTATGTTGTCGATATTTTTGTTACTCCAATGGATGGTACCCTTGTCATTATGGAAGGTAGTCTGTTCTCGAGATTTTTGTTATTCCAATAGATGGTAGCCTTGTCATTATGGAAGGTATTTTGTTGTCGATATTTTTGTTACTACAATGGATGGTAGCCTTGTCATTATGGAAGGTAGTTTGTTGTCTAGATTTTGGTTACTACAATTGATGGTAGCATTTTTATTATGGAAGGTAGTATGTTGTCGATATTTTTGTTACTCCAATGGATGGTAGCCTTGTCATTATGGAAGGTAGACTGTTGTCGAGATTTTTGTTACTACAATGTATAGTAGCCTTGTCATTGTGGAATGTAGTTTGTTGTCGAGAGTTTTGTTATTACAATGTATGGTAGCCTTGTCATTATAGAAGGTAGTTTGTTGTCGATATCTTTGTTACTCTAATGGATGGTAGCCTAGTCATTATGGAAGGTAGTTTGTTGTCGAGATTTTTGGTATTCCATTGGATGGTAGCCTTGTCATTATGGAAGGTAGTATGTTCTCGAGATTTTTGTTATTCCAAATGATGGTAGCCTTGTCATTATGGAAGGTAGTATGTTGTCGAGATTTTTGTTATTCCAATGGATGGTAGCCTTGTCATTATGGAAGGTAGTCTGTTGTCGAGATTTCGTTACTCCAATGGATGGTAGCATTGTCATTATTGAAGGTAGTCTATTGTCAAGATTTTTTCACTCCAATGGATGGTAGCCTTGTCATTATGGAAGGTAGTCTGTTGGCGATATTTTTGTTACTCCAATGGATGGTAGCCTTGTTATTATGGAAGATAGTCTCTTGTTGATATTTTCATTACACCAATGGATGGTACCCTTGTCATTATGGATAGTATTTTGTTGTCGAGATTTTTGTTAATCTAATGGATCGTAGCCTTGTCATTATGGAAGGTAGTCTATTTTCGAGATTTTTGTTACTCCAATGGATGGTAGCATTGTCATTATTGAAGGTAGTCTATTGTCGAGATTTTTGTTACTACAATGGATGGTAGCCTTGTCATTATGGAAGGTAGTCTATTGTCGAGATTTTGGTTGCTACAATTGATGGTAGCCTTGTCATTATGGAAGGTAGTACGTTGTCGATATTTTTGTTAATCCAATGGATGGTACCCTTGTCATTATGGAAGGTAGTTTGTTCTCTAGATTTTTGTTATTCCAATAGATGGTAGCCTTTTCATTATGGAAGGTATTTTGTTGTCGATATTTTTGTTACTACAATGGATGGTAGCCTTGTCATTATGGAAGGTAGTCTGTTGTCTAGATTTTGGTTACTATAATTGATGGTAGCATTTTTATTATGGAAGGTAGAATGTTGTCGATATTTTTGTTACTCCAATGGATGGTAGCCTTGTCATTATGGAAGGTAGACTGTTGTCGAGATTTTTGTTACTACAATGTATAGTAGCCTTGTCATTGTGGAATGTAGTTTGTTGTCGAGTGTTTTGTTATTACAATGTATGGTAGCCTTGTCATTATAGAAGGTAGTCTGTTGTCGATATCTTTGTTACTCTAATGGATGGTAGCCTAGTCATTATGGAAGGTAGTTTGTTGTCGAGATTTTTGGTATTCCATTGGATGGTAGCCTTGTCATTATGGAAGGTAGTATGTTCTCGAGATTTTTGTTATTCCAAATGATGGTAGCCTTGTCATTATGGAAGGTAGTATGTTGTCGAGATTTTTGTTATTCCAATGGATGGTAGCCTTGTCATTATGGAAGGTAGTCTGTTGTCGAGATTTCGTTACTCCAATGGATGGTAGCATTGTCATTATTGAAGGTAGTCTATTGTCAAGATTTTTTCACTCCAATGGATGGTAGCCTTGTCATTATGGAAGGTAGTCTGTTGGCGATATTTTTGTTACTCCAATGGATGGTAGCCTTGTTATTATGGAAGGTAGTCTCTTGTTGATATTTTCATTACACCAATGGATGGTACCCTTATCATTATGGATAGTATTTTGTTGTCGAGATTTTTGTTACTCTAATGGATCGTAGCCTTGTCATTATGGAAGGTAGTCTATTTTCGAGATTTTTGTTACTCCAATGGATTGTAGCATTGTCATTATTGAAGGTAGTCTATTGTCGAGATTTTTGTTACTACAATGGATGGTAGCCTTGTCATTATGGAAGGTAGTCTATTGTCGAGATTTTGGTTGCTACAATTGATGGTAGCCTTGTCATTATGGAAGGTAGTATGTTGTCGATATTTTTGTTACTCCAATGGATGGTACCCTTGTCATTATGGAAGGTAGTATGTTCTCGAGATATTTGTTATTCCAATAGATGGTAGCCTTATCATTATGGAAGGTAGTCTGTTGTCAAAAATTTTGTTACTCCAATGGATGGTAGCCTTCTCATTATGGAAGGTAGTCTTTTTTCGAGATTTTTGTTACTTCAATGGATTGTAGACTTGTCATTATGAAAGGTAGTCTGTTGTCGAGATTTTTGTTACTCCAATGGATGGTAGCGTTGTCATTATGGAAGGTAGTCTGGTATCGATATCTTTGTTACTCTAATGGATGGTAGCCTAGTCATTATGGAAGTTAGTTTGTTGTCGAGATTTTTGTTACTCCAATGTATGGTAGGTTTTTCATTATGGAAGGTAGTCTCTTGTTGATATTTTCATTACTCTAATGGATGGTACCCTTGTCATTATGGAAGGTATTTTGTTGTCGAGGTTTTTGTTACTACAATGGATGGTAGCCTTGTCATTATGCAAGGTAGTATATTTTCGAGATTTTGGTTACTACATTGATGGTATCCTTGTCATTATGGAAGGTAGTATGTTGTCGATATTTTTGTTACTCCAATGGATGGTACCCTTGTCATTATGGAAGGTAGTCTGTTCTCGAGATTTTTGTAATTCCAATAGATGGTAGCCTTGTCATTATGGAAGGTATTTTGTTGTCGATATTTTTGTTACTACAATGGATGGTAGCCTTGTCATTATGGAAGGTAGTCTATTGTCTAGATTTTGGTTACTACAATTGATGGTAGCATTTTTATTATGGAAGGTAGTATGTTGTCGATATTTTTGTTACTCCAATGGATGGTAGCCTTGTCATTATGGAAGGTAGACTGTTGTCGAGATTTTTGTTACTACAATGTATAGTAGCCTTGTCATTGTGGAATGTAGTTTGTTGTCGAGTGTTTTGTTATTACAATGTATGGTAGCCTTGTCATTATAGAAGGTAGTCTGTTGTCGATATCTTTGTTACTCTAATGGATGGTAGCCTAGTCATTATGGAAGGTAGTTTGTTGTCGAGATTTTTGGTATTCCATTGGATGGTAGCCTTGTCATTATGGAAGGTAGTATGTTGTCGAGATTTTTGTTATTCCAAATGATGGTAGCCTTGTCATTATGGAAGGTAGTATGTTGTCGAGATTTTTGTTATTCCAATGGATGGTAGCCTTGTCATTATGGAAGGTAGTCTGTTGTCGAGATTTCGTTACTCCAATGGATGGTAGTGTAAGTGCCTTTGTTTAGGATTGGCTCATTTCTTGTAAAACAAATAGTAACAACAATAATGTAATGTAATGTACAATAGGAACAGCCTGAAAACCCTATTGTAAATGCCTAAACATGTTGTGCTGATTTAAATCAACATCTGGAACAACATGTCTCAAGAGATGTCATAACATCATACCAGACATCAAGCTACTGAACTGTCAAGTCTGATGCAGTTCTGTTCCTGAAGTTATGCAGAATATTCTGCCAAATAGAATGCATAACAAGTAGCAAAAATTGAAGGCATCTGTGGAGCCCTAGAAGATTCAATCAGAAGCTAAGGATAAGGAGAAAAGCTCGATTGAAGACCTAACTTACAGCAGAAGTTTTCTGCTTACTTTATGCAGGTCGTTAAAGCTGCATTGCTGTCATATGAAGGCCCAAATCCAGTTGGGTAAAAAGGGTTATAAATAGAAGTATTGTAACCTAATTTAAGTGTGCCGTGTATTGACAAGATGTGATTATTAGTTCTAGTTTTGTTGTGAACCACCCGGGCTGTGGGATGGTCACCATACTCCTTGAAACCTGTAGGTTAGAGGATGTATGCATTGTACTTGATTGAAGCTTTTAAGCATGATCAAGTTGTGTAATGGAAGTGTATCTTCTGAACAGTTTATGTACTGCAGAAAGTAATCACTGCGATGATTGAGGGGGAGTGAGAGGGGTCTCATATCTAGGATTGGATCTTAGGTAAAAGTGTCATTGGGTAGTGATTAAGTGAGAAGGCTGTCAACGGGTGTGTTGGCTGTAGGGTCTTTGAATTGATACTACTAATAGTGAACTTTATCCCTGGCTTGGAAGCCTCCAGATGTAGGTTGGTTGAACCGAATTGGGTGAACAATTCTGTGTGTTATTTACTTTCTGCATTGGTTATTTGTTTGATGTCACAGCATTCCTCATGACATCAATGTATATGTTTAACCTTAACTGTTCTAAACTTCAGTAAATCAGAACCTGCGTTTGTCAAAGGTGTTGCAGGTTCTGGCATGATAGATCAGTGTATGTTGTAGAACAGATATCAAAAGTACAGCCTATTCTACCTGTACAACTTCATGTCAGATCAGATGTCTTAACATTCCATTAGACATCCTGAGTCTGTGACATACCAGGAATTTCAATTGGTATCAGAGCTGGCATCATGTCTGTCTCTGGATGAGATCCATGGGGGATACTTTCCGGTTGTGTACAAGGTAGAATATTGTTTGAACCAGTAGTGTTCATATTGTTTGGTCCCTAGGAGTGGAGGATGGACCAATTTGGGAGAAACTAGATCAGCTATGTTGAAGGAAGATGAAAGTGTTTGAACAAATTCAAAGACCTCATTCGGGAGTGAAGATTTTGGAGTGCATTGTTCAACCTGTATTCAGGACAAAGAAGAATATTATCAAAACCTTCATGCGGGAGTGAAGATATTGATAAGGCATCCTTTGTGTTTATACAGCTTTCTTTTAACAGGGCTGTAGAGTTGGGTCTAGAAAGTTGCTTGGTGAAGAAGCAAACAACTTGTAGGATTGATTTATTTTCAATCCTCATGTGTCATGCTTGCTATATGGAGTAAGCACTGTGTAAGTTCTGCTGAAGTACTGCTATTCCGCTGCATAGCTTCTGATACAAACCTTAAAGTGAAAGAAGAACTCTAGGGTTATTATTTTCAACAGAATTTGTAAGCAGATTTTGCAATCTATCAATAATGTCAAAGATACTTGAGATTTCCTCAAGTCCACTCATAAAGGCTTTTATTATTAGTGTTGATGAGTATCAATTGATCAATGATTCTCATATACATCTGCAAGCTGCTTGAAGACCTTGAAGATTATCAAGGATGATGTGTTCCAAGGAGATGGAACTGATGTTCTTAAGGATGTTAGAACATCATGCAACTGCCAGTTGAAGAACAGATGTTCTGGGTGCTAAACACATGTAATGTAAGTACATATGTTTGGAACCTACTCCTAATCTGGAAGAGGAGACATCTGTTTTGAAATAATTGATCAGGACACGATCAACAGGTCATCTACTCCAGTTGTGAGTTTAAGGGAGTATATGTGCTGAGCTAAATGCACTTAAAAGGACTTTAAAGCTGTGATTTCTAGGTTTCCCCTCATGTGATGGATGATGGAACATCATTTCTGTGTCTTCAGCCAAGTAAATATGCTTAGCAAGCATGAAGAAGTAATCAGTCAGGATCCTCTAGTGTGATTAGATAATTCTAACTGAATAAATGATGGAAGCAGAATATTTATGTGGAAATCAGAATCAAAAGTTCTAAAGCTTGTGATGATAAAGGATGTACAACATCACAACTGTTGAAGACATCAGTTGTTGAGGAAAGACAGATAAGTTCCAGATTTAGTGAACATCCTCATGATTGATAATGAAGTTTCTTCTAGTACAAGTTACAGAATGTGGCAACCTGAAACTTGTATAGCAAGCAAACTAAGGACTCTTAATTTGAAACCTGTGGCAAATTCCAAATAAAGAGTACTTACTATGTGTCTAAAGTAAAGAGCTCAACACTGTATCCATAAAGAGGGAAGTTGGATAACATTTTGTTCAGAGGGAGTAGTATGATCAAGCTGATGTGAAAGGGAGTTCATCTTACCTTGTTCTATAAGATGCTTGAGTTTATTTCTCATGATCTTAGTGATTTCCAAGGAGGATAGGAATAGAACAGGTTATGTCTACCAATCACATAAACTGCAGCATGTGAAGGAGAATTCACTTAATTCTCTACAAAGATCTGAGCTGAGCTTCAGGGGGAGTCCTTAACCTGAAGATCTTGGAAGACATGTCATACAAAATGTCTTGACATCCTGGACCAAAGTCAAATGGTGGAAATCTGCACTTTGACAAGTCATCCCCATCACCTAGGATGAACTTGTTAGTTGTATGTAGCAAGGAGGAGTTATCTTCAAAAGATCATGGGTTCCTGAGAAGATCCTCTTTTTACTTGAAGTTCATTTATGTGGTGTCCTCACATAATAGAACAACTTGGTCCGCTCTTGTCTACATGAGTATGGTACAATTAACTCATTTGTACTGTTCAAGGGTCAGCAGACAAGATACATGCTAGTTGCTGCATGGTTATGTGGTTGTCATGGGTCTGATCATAAAGGATGTAAGAAAAGTGTGCTTTGATTTCTATGAATGTTCATCCAAAACCATAGTCTAAGCCAGGCTCATATGGTTGAGATCAATATCAGATCTGATGTTGCAACATCATCTCAAACGAAGGGTCTCTTCAGCAAAGGAAGCTTGTAAGGACCAGTTGGTTCTTCGTGCATGGAGCAGAAGATTGTTAGAATAATTATCATACCTTGAGAAGATGGCATAATCTAACTAATAATGAATACTTTGACGGGAGACTAAGTATTCATTAGGATCTTGCATAAAGATATATATAAGCACTTTGATGGGAGACTAAGTGTTTGTATAATATGCATGCAAGGCTGTATTCTGAACCTATTTCTCAGAACTTGGTAGAGAGTTTATTTCTCTCTAAGAGTATTCTGGTGAGTAATTATTGCTGAAGATGAAGATCATACCTTTCTTATGGGGAATATAAAAGGGCATCAATCCCCTGGATGTTAACTTCAGAACCCAAGCAGATAGGTTCATGCTGTAACATCATTATTGTTAGAAGTCTGTGGCAGAGACTTGGGACTGTGAATCTTAATATTCTATTGCCTCATTCAGAAGTGGCAGTTCTATTGTTGGTTTGGAATAAGTAGATTCTACGTGTGTTTAAAAGTAGTATGCTTAACAATGCATAACTACTGTTGTGGTCTGAAGAATTTACTAGTATTAGCAACTACTAGTAAATATATTATACAGAAGGATGACATGATCAAAGGATAATCCTTCTAGAAAGTCTGAATCTTAGTAAAGCTTGTAAGCACACTAAGAAGGTTGGAGGTTGGTTTCAGACTATGGCTAAATGATTTCTCAGCCATCCAGAGAGTCATGATAAGTGTGGAAGTGCAAGGGCATGAATCAGAGATGTCCTTACTATTCTAAGACTAGTTCAGGGTGCTTGAAGTTACCACCTCAGAGCTAGTGCTACTGGTTTCCACGCTAATGTTTTGATTGGCCTGAACAAGGGGAGTCACTGAGTGTTGCACTTTCTCCAATTACAATATACATTGAAGGGAGACTTTGTATATGTATTGTTGGACTTAATCTGAAGATCAGAAGAAGTAAATCAGATTAAGAAATCTGATATATTCAGCATATGTTCAAGGGGTTCTTTTACTACAAGAAATAGAAGTGGCATCTAAATTTGGTGTATTAGAACTAATCTGTGATGTCTTGTGAAGCATTTTGGAGTCTTCTGGTTTATTCCCTCCTTCCTTATTTTGCTGTCTGGAAGAAGGTAAAAGGTAATTGTGTTGGATCTCAGCAACACTTAAGAAAGCATGATTGATGGCCATGCTTAATGCTACTAGCTGTTTAAAGTGTCCTTCTCTGTGCCTAACTGAGAGAAGTAAAAAGAAGGCTGCTGTTGTTGAAGAATGTAAGGTAATGTCTAAGTAAGTGTCATGACATTACCAACGACATTGCAACCTTGGGGAAATCAAGAAGAATACATGGAAAATAACTTCACCACGTAATTGTAGCTATTCAGGAGCTATATTTGGTGTTCTATTTCCCAGAAGGAATAAATCTTCAGCCTTAAAAGTCGGTCAAAGGCTGATTTTATTCAGGAATTGCTTTGACCTAAACTTATTCATGTATTAGGACTGGTCCTTTTGGCAGAAACAAACAAATGCGTCAAAATTTCATGCACAGTCAGTCTGAAATATGCAACAACTTTAACAGGTATCCTTGACAAAGACTTTATATTACCATCTTCTTGAACCTGTTATCTCCTTATATAACCTCCTGTCACACATTCTTTTCTCTCACAACCATCATGGGGTTTGTACGGATCTGGGAAAACTGTTCTTGGATCTGGTTTTGTGAGGGCTTTATTTGTCAATTTTTGGCCAAAAAGGGGGAGAAAGGAGTAAAGGAGTACTGTTACGGTTTGACATTGTCCTCGTTGCAGCAGCTACTCAAAATTTTGATCACAAAGACTTGTCACAAATTCAGCAGAAATTCAAATGGCGTGAATTTCTTTGTGACTTGTGATCTGAGTTATGAACACAGTTGTGACCTGTGTTCTGAGTTACAAGGGAGATATTCTGGTCACTCCTTAAAGGTTCTCTGATGCCTCTGAAAGGATAGTTTATCTCCCACGGTCCTCTATTTCCACCACCAGTGACAAGAAATGGTTCGTGGTCTAAAAGGGAATGAGGTGCATCCTCTTCCTCCTGTGCTTCAAGAGGTCCTGAATGGTTAGTGTGGTTACAACCAAAGATGTCAAGATCAATGTCAAGACATCCTTCTGTGTGTATCCTGAACACTTTTATTTTTTATTGTTGTATTTGTTTTAGCCAAAATTTGCCAAAGGGGGAGATTGTAAGTGCCTTTGTTTAGGATTGGCTCATTTCTTGTAAAACAAATAGTAACAACAATAATGTAATGTAATGTACAATAGGAACAGCCTGAAAACCCTATCGTAAATGCCTAAACATGTTGTGCTGATTTAAATCAACATCTGGAACAACATGTCTCAAGAGATGTCACAACATCATACCAGACATCAAGCTACTGAACTGTCAAGTCTGATGCAGTTCTGTTCCTGAAGTTATGCAGAATATTCTGCCAAATAGAATACATAACAAGTAGCGAAAATTGAAGGCATATGTGGAGCCCTAGAAGATTCAATCAGAAGCTAAGGATAAGGAGAAAAGCTCGATTGAAGACCTAACTTACAGCAGAAGTTTTCTGCTTACTTTATGCAGGTCGTTAAAGCTGCATTGCTGTCATATGAAGGCCCAAATCCAGTTGGGTAAAAAGGGTTATAAATAGAAGTATTGTAACCTAATTTAAGTGTGCCGTGTATTGACAAGATGTGATTATTAGGGCTAGTTTTGTTGTGAACCACCCGGGCTGTGGGATGGTCACCATACTCCTTGAAACCTGTAGGTTAGAGGATGTATGCATTGTACTTGATTGAAGCTTTTAAGCATGATCAAGTTGTGTAATGGAAGTGTATCTTCTGAACAGTTTATGTACTGCAGGAAGTAATCACTGCGATGATTGAGGGGGAGTGAGAGGGGTCTCATATCTAGGATTGGATCTTAGGTAAAAGTGTCATTGGGTAGTGATTAAGTGAGAAGGCTGTCAACGGGTGTGTTGGCTGTAGGGTCTTTGAATTGATACTACTAATAGTGAACTTTATCCCTGGCTTGGAAGCCTCCAGATGTAGGTTGGTTGAACCGAACTGGGTGAACAATTCTGTATGTTATTTACTTTCTGCATTGGTTATTTGTTTGATGTCATAGAATTCCTCATGACATCAATGTATATGTTTAACCTTAACTGTTCTGAACTTCAGTAAATCAGAACCTGCGTTTGTCAAAGGTGTTGCAGGTTCTGGCATGATAGATCAGTGTATGTTGTAGAACAGATATCAAAAGTACAGCCTATTCTACCTGTACAGCTTCATGTCAGATCAGATGTCTTAACATTCCATTAGACATCCTGAGTCTGTGACATACCAGGAATTTCAGGTAGCATTGTCATTATTGAAGGTAGTCTATTGTCAAGATTTTTTCACTCCAATGGATGGTAGCCTTGTCATTATGGAAGGTAGTTTGTTGGCGATATTTTTGTTACTCCAATGGATGGTAGCCTTGTTATTATGGAAGGTAGTCTCTTGTTGATATTTTCATTACACCAATGGATGGTACCCTTGTCATTATGGATAGTATTTTGTTGTCGAGATTTTTGTTACTCTAATGGATCGTAGCCTTGTCATTATGGAAGGTAGTCTATTTTCGAGATTTTTGTTACTCCAATGGATGGTAGCATTGTCATTATTGAAGGTAGTCTATTGTCGAGATTTTTGTTACTACAATGGATGGTAGCCTTGTCATTATGGAAGGTAGTCTATTGTCGAGATTTTGGTTGCTACAATTGATGGTAGCCTTGTCATTATGGAAGGTAGGATGTTGTCGATATTTTTGTTACTCCAATGGATGGTACCCTTGTCATTATGGAAGGTAGTATGTTCTCGAGATATTCGTTATTCCAATAGATGGTAGCCTTGTCATTATGGAAGGTAGTCTGTTGTCAAAAATTTTGTTACTCCAATGGATGGTAGCATTCTCATTATGGAAGGTAGTCTTTTTTCGAGATTTTTGTTACTTCAATGGATTGTAGACTTGTCATTATGAAAGGTAGTCTGTTGTCGAGATTTTTGTTACTCCAATGGATGGTAGCGTTGTCATTATGGAAGGTAGTCTGGTATCGATATCTTTGTTACTCTAATGGATGGTAGCCTAGTCATTATGGAAGTTAGTTTGTTGTCGAGATTTTTGTTACTCCAATGTATGGTAGGTTTTTCATTATGGAAGGTAGTCTCTTGTTGATATTTTCATTACTCTAATGGATGGTACCCTTGTCATTATGGAAGGTATTTTGTTGTCGAGGTTTTTGTTACTACAATGGATGGTAGCCTTTTCATTATGCAAGGTAGTCTATTTTCGAGATTTTGGTTACTACAATTGATGGTATCCTTGTCATTATGGAAGGTAGTATGTTGTCGATATTTTTGTTACTCCAATGGATCGTACCCTTGTCATTATGGAAGGTAGTCTGTTCTCGAGATTTTTGTAATTCCAATAGATGGTAGCCTTGTCATTATGGAAGGTATTTTGTTGTCGATATTTTTGTTACTACAATGGATGGTAGCCTTGTCATTATGGAAGGTAGTCTGTTGTCTAGATTTTGGTTACTACAATTGATGGTAGCAGTTTCATTATGGAAGGTAGTATGTTGTCGATATTTTTGTTAATCCAATGGATGGTAGCCTTGTCACTATGGAAGGTAGACTGTTGTCGAGATTTTTGTTACTACAATGTATAGTAGCCTTGTCATTGTGGAATGTAGTTTGTTTTCGAGAGTTTTGTTATTACAATGTATGGTAGTCTTGTCATTATAGAAGGTAGTCTGTTGTCGATATCTTTGTTACTCTAATGGATGGTAGCCTAGTCATTATGGAAGGTACTTTGTTGTCGAGATTTTTGGTATTCCATTGGATGGTAGCCTTGTCATTATGGAAGGTAGTATGTTCTCGAGATTTTTGTTATTCCAAATGATGGTAGCCTTATCATTATGGAAGGTAGTATGTTGTCGAGATTTTTGTTATTCCAATGGATGGTAGCCTTGTCATTATGGAAGGTAGTCTGTTGTCGAGATTTCGTTACTCCAATGGATGGTAGCCTTGTCATTATGGAAGGTAGTCTATTGTCAAGATTTTTTCACTCCAATGGATGGTAGCCTTGTCATTATGGAAGGTAGTTTGTTGGCGATATTTTTGTTACTCCAATGGATGGTAGCCTTGTTATTATGGAAGGTAGTCTCTTGTTGATATTTTCATTACACCATTGGATGGTACCCTTGTCATTATGGATAGTATTTTATTGTCGAGATTTTTGTTACTCTAATGGATCGTAGCCTTGTCATTATGGAAGGTAGTATATTGTCGAGATTTTTGTTACTCCAATGGATGGTAGCATTGTCATTATTGAAGGTAGTCTATTGTCGAGATTTTTGTTACTACAATGGATGGTAGCCTTGTCATTATGGAAGGTAGTCTATTGTCGAGATTTTGGTTGCTACAATTGATGGTAGCCTTGTCATTATGGAAGGTAGTATGTTGTCGATATTTTTGTTACTCCAATGGATGGTACCCTTGTCATTATGGAAGGTAGTATGTTCCCGAGATATTTGTTATTCCAATAGATGGTAGCCTTGTCATTATGGAAGGTAGTGTGTTGTCAAAAAATTTGTTACTCCAATGGATGGTAGCCTTGTCATTATGGAAGGTAGTCTTTTTTCGAGATTTTTATTACTTCAATGGATTGTAGACTTGTCATTATGGAAGGTAGTCTGTTGTCGAGATTTTTGTTACTCCAATGGATGGTAGCGTTGTCATTATGGAAGGTAGTCTGGTATCGATATCTTTGTTACTCTAATGGATGGTAGCCTAGTCATTATGGAAGTTAGTCTGTTGTCGAGATTTTTGTTACTCCAATGTATGGTAGGCTTTTCATTATGGAAGGTAGTCTCTTGTTGATATTTTCATTACTCTAATGGATGGTACCCTTGTCATTATGGAAGGTATTTTGTTGTCGAGGTTTTTGTTACTACAATGGATGGTAGCCTTTTCATTATGCAAGGTAGTCTATTTTCGAGATTTTGGTTACTACAATTGATGGTATCCTTGTCATTATGGAAGGTAGTATGTTGTCGATATTTTTGTTACTCCAATGGATCGTACCCTTGTCATTATGGAAGGTAGTCTGTTCTCGAGATTTTTGTAATTCCAATAGATGGTAGCCTTGTCATTATGGAAGGTATTTTGTTGTCGATATTTTTGTTACTACAATGGATGGTAGCCTTGTCATTATGGAAGGTAGTCTGTTGTCTAGATTTTGGTTACTACAATTGATGGTAGCAGTTTCATTATGGAAGGTAGTATGTTGTCGATATTTTTGTTAATCCAATGGATGGTAGCCTTGTCACTATGGAAGGTAGACTGTTGTCGAGATTTTTGTTACTACAATGTATAGTAGCCTTGTCATTGTGGAATGTAGTTTGTTTTCGAGAGTTTTGTTATTACAATGTATGGTAGTCTTGTCATTATAGAAGGTAGTCTGTTGTCGATATCTTTGTTACTCTAATGGATGGTAGCCTAGTCATTATGGAAGGTACTTTGTTGTCGAGATTTTTGGTATTCCATTGGATGGTAGCCTTGTCATTATGGAAGGTAGTATGTTCTCGAGATTTTTGTTATTCCAAATGATGGTAGCCTTATCATTATGGAAGGTAGTATGTTGTCGAGATTTTTGTTATTCCAATGGATGGTAGCCTTGTCATTATGGAAGGTAGTCTGTTGTCGAGATTTCGTTACTCCAATGGATGGTAGCCTTGTCATTATGGAAGGTAGTCTATTGTCAAGATTTTTTCACTCCAATGGATGGTAGCCTTGTCATTATGGAAGGTAGTCTGTTGGCGATATTTTTGTTACTCCAATGGATTGTAGCCTTGTTATTATGGAAGGTAGTCTCTTGTTGATATTTTCATTACACCATTGGATGGTACCCTTGTCATTATGGATAGTATTTTATTGTCGAGATTTTTGTTACTCTAATGGATCGTAGCCTTGTCATTATGGAAGGTAGTATATTGTCGAGATTTTTGTTACTCCAATGGATGGTAGAATTGTCATTATGGAAGGTAGTCTATTGTCGAGATTTTTGTTACTACAATGGATGGTAGCCTTGTCATTATGGAAGGTAGTCTATTGTCGAGATTTTGGTTACTACAATTGATGGTAGACTTGTCATTATGGAAGGTAGTATGTTGTCGATATTTTTGTTACTCCAATGGATGGTACCCTTGTCATTATGGAAGGTAGTATGTTCCCGAGATATTTGTTATTCCAATAGATGGTAGCCTTGTCATTATGGAAGGTAGTGTGTTGTCAAAAAATTTGTTACTCCAATGGATGGTAGCCTTGTCATTATGGAAGGTAGTCTTTTTTCGAGATTTTTATTACTTCAATGGATTGTAGACTTGTCATTATGGAAGGTAGTCTGTTGTCGAGATTTTTGTTACTCCAATGGATGGTAGCGTTGTCATTATGGAAGGTAGTCTGGTATCGATATCTTTGTTACTCTAATGGATGGTAGCCTAGTCATTATGGAAGTTAGTCTGTTGTCGAGATTTTTGTTACTCCAATGTATGGTAGGCTTTTCATTATGGAAGGTAGTCTCTTGTTGATTTTTTCATTACTCTAATGGATGGTACCCTTGTCATTATGGAAGGTATTTTGTTGTCGAGGTTTTTGTTACTACAATGGATGGTAGCCTTGTCATTATGCAAGGTAGTCTATTTTCGAGATTTTGGTTACTACAATTGATGGTATCCTTGTCATTATGGAAGGTAGTATGTTGTCGATATTTTTGTTACTCCAATGGATGGTAGCCTTGTCATTATGGAAGGTAGTCTGTTCTCGAGATTTTTGTTATTCCAATAGATGGTAGCCATGTCATTATGGAAGGTATTTTGTTATTGATATTTTTGTTACTACAATGAATGGTAGCCTTGTCATTATGGAAGGTAGTCTGTTGTCTAGATTTTGGTTACTACAATTGATGGTAGCATTTTCATTATGGAAGGTAGTATGTTGTCGATATTTTTGTTAATCCAATGGATGGTAGCCTTGTCATTATGGAAGGTAGACTGTTGTCGAGATTTTTGTTACTACAATGTATAGTAGCCTTGTCATTATGGAATGTAGTTTGTTGTCGAGAGTTTTGTTATTACAATGTATGGTAGTCTTGTCATTATAGAAGGTAGTCTGTTGTCGATATCTTTGTTACTCTAATGGATGGTAGCCTAGTCATTATGGAAGGTAGTTTGTTGTCGAGATTTTTGGTATTCCATTGGATGGTAGCCTTGTCATTATGGAAGGTAGTATGTTCTCGAGATTTTTGTTATTCCAAATGATGGTAGCCTTATCATTATGGAAGGTAGTATGTTGTCGAGATTTTTGTTATTCCAATGGATGGTAGCCTTGTCATTATGGAAGATAGTCTGTTGTCGAGATTTCGTTACTCCAATGGATGGTAGCCTTGTCATTATGGAAGATAGTCTATTGTCAAGATTTTTTCACTCCAATGGATGGTAGCCTTGTCATTATGGAAGGTAGTCTGTTGGCGATATTTTTGTTACTCCAATGGATGGTAGCCTTGTTATTATGGAAGGTAGTCTCTTTTTGATATTTTCATTACACCAATGGATGGTACCCTTGTCATTATGGATAGTATTTTGTTGTCGAGATTTTTGTTACTCTAATGGATCGTAGCCTTGTCATTATGGAAGGTAGTATATTGTCGAGATTTTTGTTACTCCAATGGATGGTAGCATTGTCATTATGGAAGGTAGTCTATTGACGAGATTTTTGTTACTACAATGGATGGTAGCCTTGTCATTATGGAAGGTAGTCTATTGTCGAGATTTTGGTTACTACA
This sequence comes from Vicia faba, assembly GCA_948472305.1. Lineage (NCBI taxonomy): Eukaryota > Viridiplantae > Streptophyta > Magnoliopsida > Fabales > Fabaceae > Vicia > Vicia faba. The sequence goes on from OX451739.1 coordinate 564,290,977, forward strand.
ATTGATGGTAGACTTGTCATTATGGAAGGTAGTATGTTGTCGATATTTTTGTTACTCCAATGGATGGTACCCTTGTCATTATGGAAGGTAGTATGTTCCCGAGATATTTGTTATTCCAATAGATGGTAGCCTTGTCATTATGGAAGGTAGTGTGTTGTCAAAAAATTTGTTACTCCAATGGATGGTAGCCTTGTCATTATGGAAGGTAGTCTTTTTTCGAGATTTTTATTACTTTAATGGATTGTAGACTTGTCATTATGGAAGGTAGTCTGTTGTCGAGATTTTTGTTACTCCAATGGATGGTAGCGTTGTCATTATGGAAGGTAGTCTGGTATCGATATCTTTGTTACTCTAATGGATGGTAGCGTAGTCATTATGGAAGTTAGTCTGTTGTCGAGATTTTTGTTACTCCAATGGATGGTAGCATTGTCATTATGGAAGGTAGTCTCTTGTTGATTTTTTCATTACTCTAATGGATGGTACCCTTGTCATTATGGAAGGTATTTTGTTGTCGAGGTTTTTGTTACTACAATGGATGGTAGCCTTGTCATTATGCAAGGTAGTCTATTTTCGAGATTTTGGTTACTACAATTGATGGTATCCTTGTCATTATGGAAGGTAGTATGTTGTCGATATTTTTGTTACTCCAATGGATGGTAGCCTTGTCATTATGGAAGGTAGTCTGTTCTCGAGATTTTTGTTATTCCAATAGATGGTAGCCATGTCATTATGGAAGGTATTTTGTTATTGATATTTTTGTTACTACAATGAATGGTAGCCTTGTCATTATGGAAGGTAGTCTGTTGTCTAGATTTTGGTTACTACAATTGATGGTAGCATTTTCATTATGGAAGGTAGTATGTTGTCGATATTTTTGTTAATCCAATGGATGGTAGCCTTGTCATTATGGAAGGTAGACTGTTGTCGAGATTTTTGTTACTACAATGTATAGTAGCCTTGTCATTATGGAATGTAGTTTGTTGTCGAGAGTTTTGTTATTACAATGTATGGTAGTCTTGTCATTATAGAAGGTAGTCTGTTGTCGATATCTTTGTTACTCTAATGGATGGTAGCCTAGTCATTATGGAAGGTAGTTTGTTGTCGAGATTTTTGGTATTCCATTGGATGGTAGCCTTGTCATTATGGAAGGTAGTATGTTCTCGAGATTTTTGTTATTCCAAATGATGGTAGCCTTATCATTATGGAAGGTAGTATGTTGTCGAGATTTTTGTTATTCCAATGGATGGTAGCCTTGTCATTATGGAAGATAGTCTGTTGTCGAGATTTCGTTACTCCAATGGATGGTAGCCTTGTCATTATGGAAGATAGTCTATTGTCAAGATTTTTTCACTCCAATGGATGGTAGCCTTGTCATTATGGAAGGTAGTCTGTTGGCGATATTTTTGTTACTCCAATGGATGGTAGCCTTGTTATTATGGAAGGTAGTCTCTTTTTGATATTTTCATTACACCAATGGATGGTACCCTTGTCATTATGGATAGTATTTTGTTGTCGAGATTTTTGTTACTCTAATGGATCGTAGCCTTGTCATTATGGAAGGTAGTATATTGTCGAGATTTTTGTTACTCCAATGGATGGTAGCATTGTCATTATGGAAGGTAGTCTATTGACGAGATTTTTGTTACTACAATGGATGGTAGCCTTGTCATTATGGAAGGTAGTCTATTGTCGAGATTTTGGTTACTACAATTGATGGTAGACTTGTCATTATGGAAGGTAGTATGTTGTCGATATTTTTGTTACTCCAATGGATGGTACCCTTGTCATTATGGAAGGTAGTATGTTCCCGAGATATTTGTTATTCCAATAGATGGTAGCCTTGTCATTATGGAAGGTAGTGTGTTGTCAAAAAATTTGTTACTCCAATGGATGGTAGCCTTGTCATTATGGAAGGTAGTCTTTTTTCGAGATTTTTATTACTTTAATGGATTGTAGACTTGTCATTATGGAAGGTAGTCTGTTGTCAAGATTTTTGTTACTCCAATGGATGGTAGCGTTGTCATTATGGAAGGTAGTCTGGTATCGATATCTTTGTTACTCTAATGGATGGTAGCGTAGTCATTATGGAAGTTAGTCTGTTGTCGAGATTTTTGTTACTCCAATGGATGGTAGCATTGTCATTATGGAAGGTAGTCTGGTATCGATATCTTTGTTACTCTAATGGATGGTACCCTTGTCATTATGGAAGGTATTTTGTTGTCGAGGTTTTTGTTACTACAATGGATGGTAGCCTTGTCATTATGTAAGGTAGTCTATTTTCGAGATTTTGGTTACTACAATTGATGGTATCCTTGTCATTATGGAAGGTAGTATGTTGTCGATATTTTTCTTACTCCAATGGATGGTACCCTTGTCATTATGGAAGGTAGTTTGTTCTCGATATTTTTGTTATTCCAATAGATGGTAGCCTTGTCATTATGGAAGGTATTTTGTTGTCGATATTTTTGTTACTACAATGGATGGTAGCCTTGTCATTATGGAAGGTAGTCTGTTGTCTAGATTTTGGTTACTACAATTGATGGTAGCATTTTCATTATGGAAGGTAGTATGATGTCGATATTTTTGTTACTACAATGGATGGTAGCCTTGTCATTATGGAAGGTAGTCTATTGTCTAGATTTTGGTTACTACAATTGATGGCAGCATTTTCATTATGGAAGGTAGTATGTTGTCGATATTTTTGTTACTCCAATGGATGGTAGCCTTGTCATTATGGAAGGTAGACTGTTGTCGATATTTTTGTTACTACAATGTATAGTAGCCTTGTCATTGTGGAATATAGTTTGTTGTCGAGAGTTTTGTTATTACAATGTATGGTAGCCTTGTCATTATAGAAGGTAGTCTGTTGTCGATATCTTTATTACTCTAATGGATGGTAGCCTAGTCATTATGGAAGGTAGTTTGTTGTCAAGATTTTTGGTATTCCATTGGATGGTGGCCTTGTCATTATGGAAGGTAGTATGTTCTCGAGATTTTTGTTATTCCAAATGATGGTAGCCTTGTCATTATGGAAGGTAGTATGTTGTCGAGATTTTTTTTATTCCAATGGATGGTAGTCTTGTCATTATGGAAGGTAGTCTGTTGTCGAGATGTCGTTAGTCCAATGGATGGTAGCCTTGTCATTATGGAAGGTAGTCTATTGTCAAGATTTTTTCACTCCAATGGATGGTAGCCTTGTCATTATGGAAGGTAGTCTCTTGTTGATATTTTCATTACACCAATGGATGGTACCCTTGTCATTATGGATAGTATTTTGTTGTCGAGAATTTTGTTACTCTAATGGATCGTAGCCTTGTCATTATGGAAGGTAGTCTATTGTCGAGATTTTTGTTACTCCAATGGATGAAAGCATTGTCATTATGGAAGGTAATTTGTTGTCGATATTTTTGTTACTACAATGGATGGTAGCCTTGTCATTATGGAAGGTAGTCTATTGTCGAGATTTTGGTTACTACAATTGATGGTAGCCTTGTCATTATGGAAGGTAGTATGTTGTCGATATTTTTGTTACTCCAATGGATGGTACCCTTGTCATTATGGAAGGTAGTATATTCTCGAGATATTTGTTATTCCAATAGATGGTAGCCTTGTCATTATGGAAGGTAGTCTGTTGTCGAAATTTTTGTTACTCCAATTGATGGTAGCCTTGTCATTATGGAAGGTAGTCTTTTTTCGATATTTGTGTTACTTCAATGGATTGTAGCCTTGTCATTATGGAAGGTAGTCTGTTGTCGAGATTTTTGTTACTCCAATAGATGGTAGCGTTGTCATTATGGAAGGTAGTCTGGTATCGATATCTTTGTTACTCTAATGTATGGTAGCCTAGTAAATATGGAAGTTAGTTTGTTGTCGAGATTTTTGTTACTCCAATGTATGGTAGGCTTTTCATTATGGAAGGTAGTCTCTTGTTGATATTTTCATTACTCTAATGGATGGTACCCTTGTCATTATGGAAGGTATTCTGTTGTCGATATTTTTGTTACTCTAATGGATTGTAGCCTTGTCATTATGGAAGGTAGTCTGTTGTCATGATTTTTGTTACTCCAATGGATCGTAGCATTGTCATTATGGAAGGTATTCTGTTGTCGATATTTTTGTTACTACAATGGATGGTAGCCTTGTCATTATAGAAGGTAGTCTGTTGTCGAGATTTTGGTTACTACAATTGATGGTAGCATTGTCATTATGGAAGGTAGTATGTTGTAAATTTTTTTGTTACTCCAATGGATGGTAGCCTTGTCATTATTGAAGGTAGACTATTGTCGAGATTTTTGTTACTACAATGTATAGTAGCCTTATCATTGTGGAATGTAGTTTGTTGTCGAGAGTTTTGTTATTACAATGTATGGTAGCCTTGTCATTATAGAAGGTAGTCTGTTGTCGATATCTTTGTTACTCTAATGGATGGTAGCCTAGTCATTATGGAAGGTAGTTTGTTGTCGGGATTTTTGTTATTCCATTGGATGGTAGCCTTGTCATTATGGAAGGTAGTATGTTCTCGAGATTTTTGTTATTCCAAATTATGGTAGCCTTGTCATTATAGAAGGTAGTATGTTGTCGAGATTTTTGTTACTCCAATAGATGGTAGCCTTGTTATTATGGAAGGTAGTATGTTGTCGAGATTTTTGTTACTCCAATAGATGGTAGCCTTGTGATTATGGAAGGTTGTCTTTTTTCGAGATTTTTGTTACTCCAATGGATTGTAGCCTTGTCATTATGGAAGGTAGTCTTTTGTCGAGATTTTTGTTACTCCAATGGATGGTAGCGCTGTCATTATGGAAGGTAGTCTGTTATCGATATCTTTGTTACTCTAATGGATGGTAGCCTTGTCATTATGGAAGTTAGTCTGTTGTAGAGATTTTTGTTACTCCAATGGATGGTAGGCTTTTCATTATTGAAGGTAGTCTCTTGTTGATATTTTCATTACTCCAATGGATGGTACCCTTGTCATTATGGAAGGTATTCTGTTGTCGAGATTTTTATTACTCTAATGGATCGTAGCCCTGTCATTATGGAAGGTAGTCTGCTCTCAAGATTTTTGTTATTCCAATAGATGGTAGCCTTGTCATTATGGAAGGAATTTTGCTGTCGATATTTCCGTTAGTACAATGGATGGTAGCCTTGTCATTATGGAAGGTAGTCTGTTGTCGAGATTTTGGTTACTACAATTGATGACAGCATTGTCATTATGGAAGGTAGTATGTTGTCGATATTTTTGTTACTCCAATGGATGGTAGCCTTGTCATTATGGAAGGTAGTAAGTTGTCGAGATTTTTGTTACTACAATGTATATTAGCCTTGTCATTTTGGAATGTAGTTTGTTGTCGAGAGTTTTGTTATTACAATGTATGGTAGCCTTGTCATTATAGAAGGTAGCCAGTTGTCGATATCTTTGTTACTCTAATGGATGGTAGCCTAGTCATTATGGAAGGTAGTTTGTTGTCGAGATTTTTGGTATTCCATTGGATGGTAGCCTTGTCATTATGGAAGGTAGTATGTTCTCGAGATTTTTGTTATTCCAAATGATGGTAGCCTTGTCATTATGGAAGGTAGTATGTTGTCGAGATTTTTGTTATTCCAATGGATGGCGGCCTTTTCATTATGGAAGGTAGTCTGTTGTCGAGATTTTGTTACTCCAATGGATGGTAGCCTTGTCATTATTGAAGGTAGTCTATTGTCAAGATTTTTTCACTCCAATGGATGGTAGCCTTGTCATTATGGAAGGTAGTCTGTTGGCGATATTTTTGTTACTCCAATGGATGGTAGCCTTGTCATTATGGAAGGTAGTCTCTTGTTGATGTTTTCATTACTCCAATGAATGGTAGACTTGTCATTATGGAAGGTAGTCTCTTATTGATATTTTCATTACTCTAATGGATGGTACCCTTGTCATTATGGATAGTATTTTGTTGTCGAGATTTTTGTTACTCTAATGGATCGTAGCCTTGTCATTATGGAAGGTAGTCTATTGTCGAGATTTTTGTTACTCCAATGGATGGTAGCATTGTCATTATGGAAGGTAGTCTGTTGTCGAGATTTTTGTTACTACAATGGATGGTAGCTTTGTCATTATGGAAGGTAGTCTATTGTCGAGATTTTGGTTACTACAATTGATTGTAGCCTTGTCATTATGGAAGGTAGTATGTTATCGATATTTTTGTTACTCCATTGGATGGTACCCTTGTCATTATGGAAGGTAGTCTGTTCTCGAGATATTTGTTATTCCAATAGATGGTAGCCTTGTCATTATAAAAGGTAGTCTGTTGTAAAAAATTTTGTTACTCCAATGGATGCTAGCCTTGTCATTATGGAAGGTAGTCTTTTTTCGAGATTTTTGTTACTTCAATGGATTGTAGCCTTGTCATTATGGAAGGTAGTCTGTTGTCGAGATTTTTGTTACTCCAATGGATGGTAGCGTTGTCATTATGGAAGGTAGTCTGTTATCGGTATCTTTGTTACTCTAATGGATGGTAGCCAAGTCATTATGGAAGTTAGTCTGTTGTCGAGATTTTTGCTACTCTAATGTATGGTAGGCTTTTCATTATGGAAGGTAGTCTCTTGTTGATATTTTAATTACTCCAATGGATGGTACCCTTGTCATTATGGAAGGTATTCTATTGTCAAGATTTTTGTTACTCTAATGGATCGTAGCCTTGTCATTATGGAAGGTAGTCTATTGTCGAGATTTTTGTTACTCCAATGGATGGAAGCATTGTCATTATGGAAGGTATTCTATTGTCGATATTTTCGTTACTACAATGGATGGTAGCCTTCTCATTATGGAAGGTAGTCTGTTGTCGAGATTTTGGTTACTACAATTGATGGTAGCATTGTCATTATGGAAGGTAGTATGTTGTCGATATTTTTGTTACTCCAATGGATGGTAGCCTTGTCATTATAGAAGGTAGACTGTTGTCGAAATTTTTGTTATTCCAATGGATGGTAGCCTTGTCATTGTGGAATGTAGTTTGTTGTAGAGAGTTTTGTTATTACAATGTATGGTAGCCTTGCAATTATAAAAGGTAGTCTGTTGTCGAGATTTTTGTTACTCCAATGGATGGTAGCATTGTCATTATGGAAGGTAGTCTGTTGTCGAGATTTTTGTTACTACAATGGATTGTAGCCTTGTCATTATGGAATGTAGTCTATTGTCGAGATTTTGGTTACTACAATTGATGGAAGCATTGTCATTATGGAAGGTAGTATGTTATCGATATTTTTGTTACTCTAATGGATGGTACCCTTGTCATTATGGAAGGTAGTCTGTTCTCAAGATATTTGTTATTCCAATGGATGGTAGCCTTGTCATTATGGAAGGTAGTCTATTGTCAAGATTTTTTCACTCCAATGGATGGTAGCCTTGTCATTATGGAAGGTAGTCTGTTGGCGATATTTTTGTTACTCCAATGGATGGTAGCCTTGTCATTATGGAAGGTAGTCTCTTGATGATGTTTTCATTACTCCAATGAGTGGTAGACTTGTCATTATGGAAGGTAGTCTCTTATTGATATTTTCATTACTCTAATGGATGGTACCCTTGTCATTATGGATAGTATTTTGTTGTCGAGATTTTTGTTACTCTAATGGATCGTAGCCTTGTCATTATGGAAGATAGTCTGTTGTCGAGATTTTTGTTACTCCAATGGATGGTAGCATTGTAATTATGGAAGGTAGTCTGTTGTCTAGATTTTTGTTACTACAATGGATGGTAGCCTTGTAATTATGGAAGGTAGTCTGTTCTCGAGATATTTGTTATTCCAATAGATGGTAGCCTTGTCATTATGGAAGGAAGTCTGTTGTCGAGATTTTTGTTACTCCAATGGATGGTAGCGTTGTCATTATGGAAGGTAGTCTGTTATCGATATCTTTGTTACTCTAATGGATGATAGCCTAGTCATTATGGAAGTTAGTCTGTTGTCGAGATTTTTGTTACTCCAATGTATGGTAGGCTTTTCATTATGGAAGGTAGTCTCTTGTTGATATTTTTATTACTCCAATGGATGGTTCCCTTGTCATTATGGAAGGTATTCTATTGTCGAGATTTTTGTTACTCTAATGGATCGTAGCCTTGTCATTATGGAAGGTAGTCTGTTGTCGAGATTTTTGTTACTCCAATGGATGGTAGCATTGTCATTATGGAAGGTATTATGTTGTCGACATTTTTGTTACTACAATGGATGGTAGCCTTGTCATTATGGAAGGTAGTCTGTTGTTGAGATTTTGGTTACTACAATGTATAATAGCCTTATCATTATGGAATGTAGTTTGTTGTCGAGATTTTTGTTACTCCAATGGATGGTAGCATTGTCATTATGGAAGGTAGTTTGTTGTCGAGATTTTTGTTACTCTAATGGATGGTAGCCTAGTCATTATGGAAGGTATTTTGTTGTCGGGATTTTTGTTATTCCATTGGATGGTAGCCTTGTCATTATGGAAGGTAGTATGTTCTCGAGATTTAAGTTATTCGAAATTATGGTAGCCTTGTCATTATAGAATGTAGTATGTTGTCGAGATTTTTGTTACTCCAATAGATGGTAGCCTTGTCATTATGGAAGGTAGTCTGTTGTCGAGATTTTTGTTACTCCAATGGATGGTAACGTTGTCATTATGGAAGGTAGTCTGTTATCGATATCTTTGTTACTCTAATGGATGGTAGCCTTGTCATTATGAAAGTTAGTCTGTTGTCGAGATTTTTGTTACTCCAATGGGTGGTAGGCTTTTCATTATTGAAGGTAGTCTCTTGTTGATATTTTCATTACTCCAATAGATGGTACCCTTGTCATTATGGAAGGTATTCTATTGTCAAGATTTTTGTTACTCTAATGGATCGTAGCCTTGTCATTATGGAAGGTAGTCGGTTGTCGAGATTTTTGTTACTCCAATGGATGGAAGCATTGTCATTATGGAAGGTATTCTATTGTCGATATTTTCGTTACTACAATGGATGGTAGCCTTTTCATTATGGAAGGTAGTCTGTTGTTGAGATTTTGGTTACTACAATTGATGGTAGCATTGTCATTATGGAAGGTAGTATGTTGTCGATATTTTTGTTACTCCAATGGATGGTAGCCTTGTAATTATGGAAGGTAGACTGTTGTCGAGATTTTTGTTACTAAAATGTATAGTAGCCTTGTCATTGGGGAATGTAGTTTGTTGTCGAGAGTTTTGTTATTACAATGTATGGTAGCCTTGTCATTATAGAAGGTAGTATGTTGTCGATATCTTTGTTACTCTAATGGATGGTAGCATTGTCATTATGGAAGGTAGTCTGTTGTCGAGATTTTTGTTACTACAATGGATTGTAGCCTTGTCATTATGGAATGTAGTCTATTGTCGAGATTTTGGTTACTACAATTGATGGAAGCATTGTCATTATGGAAGGTAGTATGTTATCGATATTTTTGTTACTCCAATGGATGGTACCCTTGTCATTATGGAAGGTAGTCTGTTCTCAAGATATTTGTTATTCCAATGGATGGTAGCCTTGTTATTATGGAAGGTAGTCTATTGTCAAGATTTTTTCACTCCAATGGATGGTAGCCTTGTCATTATGGAAGGTAGTCTGTTGGCGATATTTTTGTTACTCCAATGGATGGTAGCCTTGTCATTATGGAAGGTAGTCTCTTGATGATGTTTTCATTACTCCAATGAGTGGTTGACTTGTCATTATGGAAGGTAGTCTCTTATTGATATTTTCATTACTCTAATGGATGGTACCCTTGTCATTATGGATAGTATTTTGTTGTCGAGATTTTTGTTACTCTAATGGATCGTAGCCTTGTCATTATGGAAGATAGTCTGTTGTCGAGATTTTTGTTACTCCAATGGATGGTAGCATTGTAATTATGGAAGGTAGTCTGTTGTCTAGATTTTTGTTACTACAATGGATGGTAGCCTTGTAATTATGGAAGGTAGTCTGTTCTCGAGATATTTGTTATTCCAATAGATGGTAGCCTTGTCATTATGGAAGGAAGTCTGTTGTCGAGATTTTTGTTACTCCAATGGATGGTAGCGTTGTCATTATGGAAGGTAGTATGTTATCGATATCTTTGTTACTCTAATGGATGATAGCCTAGTCATTATGGAAGTTAGTCTGTTGTCGAGATTTTTGTTACTCCAATGTATGGTAGGCTTTTCATTATGGAAGGTAGTCTCTTGTTGATATTTTTATTACTCCAATGGATGGTTCCCTTGTCATTATGGAAGGTATTCTATTGTCGAGATTTTTGTTACTCTAATGGATCGTAGCCTTGTCATTATGGAAGGTAGTCTGTTGTCGAGATTTTTGTTACTCCAATGGATGGTAGCATTGTCATTATGGAAGGTATTATGTTGTCGACATTTTTGTTACTACAATGGATGGTAGCCTTGTCATTATGGAAGGTAGTCTGTTGTTGAGATTTTGGTTACTACAATGTATAATAGCCTTATCATTATGGAATGTAGTTTGTTGTCGAGATTTTTGTTACTCCAATGGATGGTAGCATTGTCATTATGGAAGGTAGTCTGTTGTCGAGATTTTTGTTACTCTAATGGATGGTAGCCTAGTCATTATGGAAGGTATTTTGTTGTCGGGATTTTTGTTATTCCATTGGATGGTAACCTTGTCATTATGGAAGGTAGTATGTTCTCGAGATTTAAGTTATTCGAAATTATGGTAGCCTTGTCATTATAGAATGTAGTATGTTGTCGAGATTTTTGTTACTCCAATAGATGGTAGCCTTGTCATTATGGAAGGTAGTCTGTTGTCGAGATTTTTGTTACTCTAATGGATCGTAGCCTTGTCATTATGGAAGGTAGTCTGTTGTTGATATTTTTGTTACTCCAATGGATGGTAGCATTGTCATTATGTAAGGTAGTCTGTTGGCGAAATTTTTGTTACTACAATGGATGGTAGCCTTGTCATTATGGAAGGTAGTCTCTTGTTGATGTTTTCATTACTCCAATGAATGGTAGACTTGTCATTTTGGAAGGTAGTATGTTGTCGATATTTTTGTTACTCCAATGGATGATAGCCTTGTCATTATTGAAGGTAGACTGTTGTCGACATTTTTATTACTACAATGTATAGTAGCCTTATCATTGTGGAAGGTAGTTTGTTGTCGAGAGTTTTGTTATTACAATGTATGGTAGCCTTGTCATTATAGAAGGTAGTCTGTTGTCGATATCTTTATTACTCTAATGGATGGTAGCCTAGTCATTATGGAAGGTAGTCTGTTGTCGAGATTTTAGTTACTCCAATGGATGGAAGCATTGTCATTATGGAAGGTATTCTATTGTCGATATTTTCGTTACTACAATGGATGGTAGCCTTGTCATTATGGAAGGTAGTCTGTTGTCGAGACTTTGGTTACTACAATTGATGGTAGCATTGTCATTATGGAAGGTAGTATGTTGTCGATATTTTTGTTACTCCAATGGATGGTAGCCTTGTCATTATGGAAGGTATACTGTTGTCGAGATTTTTGTTACTAAAATGTATAGTAGCCTTGTCATTGTGGAATGTAGTTTGTTGTCGAGAGTTTTGTTATTACAATGTATGGTAGCCTTATCATTATAGAAGGTAGTCTGTTGTCGATATCTTTGTTACTCTAATGGATGGTAGCCTAGTCATTTTGGAAGGTAATTTGTTGTCGAGATTTTTGTTATTCCATTGGATGCTATCCTTGTCATTATGAAAGGTAGTATGTTCTCGAAATTTTTGTTACTCCAATAGATGGCAACCTTTTCATTATCGAAGGTAGTCTGTTATCGATATTTTTGTTACTCCAATGGATGGTAGCCTTGTGATTACGGAGGGTAGTCTTTTTTCGAGATTTTTTTTACTCCAATGGATGGTAGCCTTGTCATTATGGAAGGTAGTCTGTTGTCATGATTTTTGTTACTCCAATAGATGGTAGCGTTGTCATTATGGAAGGTAGTCTGTTGTCAAGATTTTTGTTACTACAATGGATGGTAGCCTTGTCATTATGGAAGGTAGTCTATTGTCGAGATTTTGGTTACTACAATTGATGGTAGCCTTGTCATTATGGAAGTTAGTATTTTATCGATATTTTTATTACTCCAATGGATGGTACCCTTGTCATTATGGAAGGTAGTCAATTCTCGAGATATTTGTTATTCCAATAGATGGTAGCCTTGTCATTATGGAAGGTAGTCTGTTGTCGAGATTTTTGTTACTCCAATGGATGGTAGCGTTGTCATTATGGAAGGTAGTCTGTTATCGATATCTTTGTTACTCTAATGGATGGTAGCCTAGTCATTATGGAAGTTAGTCTGTTGTCGAGATTTTTGTTACTCCAATGTAAGGTAGGCTTTTCATTATGGAAGGTAGTCTCTTGTTGATATTTTCATTACTCCAATGGATGGTACCCTTGTCATTATGGAAGGGATTCTATTGTCGAGAATTTTGTTACTCTAATGGATCGTAGCCTTGTCATTATGGAATGTAGTCTGTTGTCGAGACTTTTGTTACTCCAATGGATTGTAGCATTGTCATTATGGAAGGTATTCTGTTGTCGATATTTTTGTTACTACAATGGATGGTAGCCTTGTCATTATGGAAGGTAGTCTGTTGTTGAGATTTTGGTTACTACAATTGATGGTAGCATTGTCATTATGGAAGGTTGTATGTTGTCGATATTTTTGTTACTCCAATGGATGGTAGCCTTGTCATTATTGAAGGTAGACTGTTGTCGAGATTTTTGTTACTACAATGTATAGTAGCCTTATCATTATGGAATGTAGTTTGTTGTCAGGATTTTTGTTACTCCATTGGATGGTAGCATTGTCATTATGGAAGGTAGTCTGTTGTCGAGATTTTTGTTACTCTAATGGATGGTAGCCTAGTCATTATGGAAGGTAGTTTGTTGTCGGGGTTTTTGTTATTCCATTGGATGGTAGCCTTGTCATTATGGAAGGTAGTATGTTCTCGAGATTTTTGTTATTCCAAATCATGGTAGCCTTGTCATTATAGAATGTAGTATGTTGTCGAGTTTTTGATACTCCAATAGATGGTAGCCTTGTCATTATGGAAGGTAGTCTGTTGTCTAGATTTTTGTTACTCCAATAGATGGTAGCCTTGTGATTATGGAAGGTAGTCTTTTTTCGAGATTTTTGTTACTCCAATGGATTGTAGCCTTGTCATTATGGGAGGTAGTCTATTGTCGAGATTTTTGTTACTCCAATGGATGGTAGCATTGTCATTATGGAAGGTAGTCTGTTATCGATATCTTTGTTACTCTAATGGATGGTAGCCTTGTCATTATGGAAGTTAGTCTGTTGTCGAGATTTTTGTTACTCCAATGGATGGTAGGCTTTTCATTATGGAAGGTAGTCTCTTGTTGATGTTTTCATTACTCCAATGGATGGTACCCTTGTCATTATGGAAGGTATTCTATTGTCATGATTTTTGTTACTCTAATGGATCGTAGCCTTGTCATTATGGAAGGTAGTTTGTTGTCGATATTTTTTTTACTCCAATGGATGGAAGCATTTTCATTATGGAAGGTATTCTATTGTCGATATTTTTGTTACTACAATGGATGGTAGCCTTGTCATTATGGAAGGTAGTCTGTTGTCGAGATTTTGGTTACTACAATTGATGGTAGCATTGTCATTATGGAAGGTAGTATGTTGTCTATATTTTTGTTACTCCAATGGATGGTAGCCTTGTCATTATGGAAGGTGGACTATTGTCGAGATTTTTGTTACTAAAATGTATAGTAGCCTTGTCATTGTGAAATGTAGTTTGTTGTCGAGAGTTTTGTTATTACAATGTATGGTAGCCTTGTCATTATAGAAGGTAGTCTGTTGTCGATATCTTTGTTACTCTAATGGATGGTATCCTAGTCATTATGGAAGGTAGTTTGTTGTCGAGATTTTTGTTATTCCATTGGATGCTAGCGTTGTCATTATGGAAGGTAGTATGTTCTCGAAATTTTTGTTATTCCAAATGATGGTAGCCTTGTCATTATAGAAGGTAGTATGTTGTCGAGATTTTTGTTACTCCAATAGATGGTAGCCTTTTCATTATCGAAGGTAGTCTATTGTCGATATTTTTGTTACTCCAATGGATGGTAGCCTTGTGATTATGGAGGGTAGTCTTTTTTCGAGATTTTTTTTACTCCAATGGATGGTAGCCTTGTCATTATGGAAGGTAGTCTGTTGTCATGATTTTTGTTACTCCAATGGATGGTAGCATTGTCATTATGGAAGGTAGTCTGTTATCGATATCTTTGTTACTCCAGAGGATGGTAGCCTAGTCATTATGGAAGGTAGTCTCTTGTCGAGATTTTTGTTACTCCAATGGTTGGTTCCCTTGTCATTATGGAAGGTATTATGTTGTCCAGATTTTTGTTACTCTAATGGATCGTAGCCTTGTCATTATGGAAGGTAGTCTGTTGTCCATATTTTTGTTACTACAATGGATGGTAGCCTTGTCATTATGGAAGGTAGTCTATTGTCGAGATTTTGGTTACTACAATGGATGGTAGCCTTGTCATTATGGAAGGTAGTATGTTGTCGATATTTTTGTTACTCCAATGGATGGTACCCTTGTCATTATGGAAGGTAGTCTGTTCTCGAGATATTTGTAATTCCAATAGATGGTAGCCTTGTCATTATGGAAGGTAGTCTGTTGTCAAAAATTTTGTTACTCCAATAGATGGTAGCCTTGTCATTATGGAAGGTAGTCTCTATGCGAGATATTTGTTACTTCAATGGATTGTAGCCTTGTCATTATGGAAGGTAGTCTGTTGTCGAGATTTTTGTTACTCCAATGGATGGTAGCGTTGTCATTATGGAAGGTATTCTGTTATCGATATCTTTGTTACTCTAATGGATGGTAGCCTAGTCATTATGGAAGTTAGTCTGTTGTCAAGATTTTTCTTACTCCAATGTATGGTAGGCTTTTCATTATGGAAGGTAGTCTCTTGTTAATATTTTCATTACTCCAATGGATGGTACCCTGTCATTATGGAAGGTATTCTGTTGTCGCGATTTTTGTTACTCTAATGGATCGTAGCCTTGTCATTATGGAAGGTAGTCTGTTGTCGAGATTTTTGTTACTCCAATGGATGGTAGCATTGTCATTATGTAAGGTATTTTGTTGTCGATATTTTCGTTATTACAATGGATGGTAGCCTTGTCATTATGGAAGGTAGTCTGTTGTCGAGATTTTGGTTACTACAATTGATGGTAGCATTGTCATTATGGAAGGTAGTATGTTGTCGATATTTTTGTTACTCCAATGGATGGTAGCCTTGTCATTATTGAAGGTAGACTGTTGTCGAGATTTTTGTTACCACAATGTATAGTAGCCTTATCATTATGGAAGGTAGTTTGTTGTCGAGAGTTTTGTTATTACAATGTATGGTAGCCTTGTCATTATAGAAGGTAGTCTGTTGTCGATATCTTTGTTACTCTAATGGATGGTATCCTAGTCATTATGGAAGGTAGTTTGTTGTCGAGATTTTTGTTATTCCATTGGATGCTAGCGTTGTCATTATGGAAGGTAGTATGTTCTCGAAATTTTTGTTATTCCAAATGATGGTAGCCTTGTCATTATAGAAGGTAGTATGTTGTCGAGATTTTTGTATCTCCAATAGATGGCAGCCTTTTCATTATCGAAGGTAGTCTGTTGTCGATATTTTTGTTACTCCAATGGATGGTAGCCTTGTGATTATAGAGGGTAGTCTTTTTTCGAGATTTTTTTTACTCCAATGGATGGTAGCCTTGTCATTATGGAAGGTAGTCTGTTGTCATGATTTTTGTTACTCCAATGGATGGTAGCATTGTCATTATGGAAGGTAGTCTTTTATCGATATCTTTGTTGCTCCAATGGATGGTAGCCTAGTTATTATGGAACGTAGTCTCTTGTCGAGATTTTTGTTACTCCAATGGTTGGTACCCTTGTCATTATGGAAGGTATTATGTTGTCCAGATTTTTGTTACTCCAATGGATGGTACCCTGTCATTATGGAAGGTATTCTGTTGTCGCGATTTTTGTTACTCTAATGGATCGTAGCCTTGTCATTGTGGAAGGTAGTCTATTGTCGAGATTTTGGTTACTACAATGGATGGTAGCCTTGTCATTATGGAAGGTAGTATGTTGTCGATATTTTTGTTACTCCAATGGATGGTACCCTTGTCATTATGGAAGGTAGTCTGTTCTCGAGATATTTTTAATTCCAATAGATGGTAGCCTTGTCATTATGGAAGGTAGTCTGTTGTCAAAAATTTTGTTACTCCAATAGATGGTAGCCTTGTCATTATGGAAGGTAGTCTCTTTGCGAGATATTTGTTACTTCAATGGATTGTAGCCTTGTCATTATCGAAGGTAGTCTGTTGTCGAGATTTTTGTTACTCCAATGGATGGTAGCGTTGTCATTATGGAAGGTAGTCTGTTATCGATATCTTTGTTACTCTAATGGATGGTAGCCTAGTCATTATGGAAGTTAGTCTGTTGTCGAGATTTTTCTTACTCCAATGTATGGTAGGCTTTTCATTATTGAAGGTAGTCTCTTGTTGATATTTTCATTACTCCAATGGATGGTACCCTGTCATTATGGAAGGTATTCTGTTGTCGCGATTTTTGTTACTTTAATGGATCGTAGCCTTGTCATTATGGAAGTTAGTATGTTGTCGAGATTTTTGTTACTCCAATGGATGGTAGCATTGTCATTATGGAAGGTATTTTGTTGTCGATATTTTCGTTATTACAATGGATAGTAGCCTTGTCATTATGGAAGGTAGTCTGTTGTCGAGATTTTGGTTACTACAGTTGATGGTAGCATTGTCATTATGGAAGGTAGTATGTTGTCGATATTTTTGTTACTCCAATGGATGGTAGCCTTTTCATTATTGAAGGTAGACTGTTGTCGAGATTTTTGTTGCTACAATGTATAGTAGCCTTATCATTATGGAAGGTAGTTTGTTGTCGAGAGTTTTGTTATTACAATGTATGGTAGCCTTGTCATTATAGAAGGTAGTCTGTTGTCGATATCTTTGTTACTCTAATGGATGGTATCCTAGTCATTATGGAAGGTAGTTTGTTGTCGAGATTTTTGTTATTCCATTGGATGCTAGCGTTGTCATTATGGAAGGTAGTATGTTCTCAAAATTTTTGTTATTCCAAATGATGGTACCCTTGTCATTATAGAAGGTAGTATGTTGTCGAGATTTTTGTATCTCCAATAGATGGAAGCCTTTTCATTATCGAAGGTAGTCTATTGTCGATATTTTTGTTACTCCAATGGATGGTAGCCTTGTGATTATAGAGGGTAGTCTTTTTTCGAGATTTTTTTTACTCCAATGGATGGTAACCTTGTCATTATGGAAGGTAGTCTGTTGTCATGATTTTTGTTACTCCAATGGATGGTAGCATTGTCATTATGGAAGGTAGTCTGTTATCGATATCTTTGTTGCTCCAATGGATGGTAGCCTAGTTATTATGGAACGTAGTCTCTTGTCAAGATTTTTGTTACTCCAATGGTTGGTACCCTTGTCATTATGGAAGGTATTATGTTGTCCAGATTTTTGTTACTCTAATGGATCGTAGCCTTGTCATTATGGAAGGTAGTCTGTTGTCGATATTTTTGTTACTACAATGGATGGTAGCCTTGTCATTATGGAAGGTAGTCTATTGTCGAGATTTTGGTTACTACAGTTGATGGTAGCATTGTCATTATGGAAGGTAGTATGTTGTCGATATTTTTGTTACTCCAATGGATGGTAGCCTTTTCATTATTGAAGGTAGACTGTTGTCGAGATTTTTGTTGCTACAATGTATAGTAGCCTTATCATTATGGAAGGTAGTTTGTTGTCGAGAGTTTTGTTATTACAATGTATGGTAGCCTTGTCATTATAGAAGGTAGTCTGTTGTCGATATCTTTGTTACTCTAATGGATGGTATACTAGTCATTATGGAAGGTAGTTTGTTGTCGAGATTTTTGTTATTCCATTGGATGCTAGCGTTGTCATTATGGAAGGTAGTATGTTCTCAAAATTTTTGTTATTCCAAATGATGGTACCCTTGTCATTATAGAAGGTAGTATGTTGTCGAGATTTTTGTATCTCCAATAGATGGAAGCCTTTTCATTATCGAAGGTAGTCTATTGTCGATATTTTTGTTACTCCAATGGATGGTAGCCTTGTGATTATAGAGGGTAGTCTTTTTTCGAGATTTTTTTTACTCCAATGGATGGTAACCTTGTCATTATGGAAGGTAGTCTGTTGTCATGATTTTTGTTACTCCAATGGATGGTAGCATTGTCATTATGGAAGGTAGTCTGTTATCGATATCTTTGTTGCTCCAATGGATGGTAGCCTAGTTATTATGGAACGTAGTCTCTTGTCGAGATTTTTGTTACTCCAATGGTTGGTACCCTTGTCATTATGGAAGGTATTATGTTGTCCAGATTTTTGTTACTCTAATGGATCGTAGCCTTGTCATTATGGAAGGTAGTCTGTTGTCGATATTTTTGTTACTACAATGGATGGTAGCCTTGTCATTATGGAAGGTAGTCTATTGTCGAGATTTTGGTTACTACAATGGATGGTAGCCTTTTCATTATGGAAGGTAGTATGTTGTCGATATTTTTTATACTCCAATGGATGGTTCCCTTGTCATTATGGAAGGTAGTCTGTTCTCGAGATATTTGTAATTCCAATAGATGGTAGCCTTGTCATTATGGAAGGTAGTCTGTTGTCAAAATTTTTGTTACTCCAATAGATGGTAGCCTTGTCATTATGGAAGGTAGTCTCTTTGCGAGATTTTTGTTACTTCAATGGATTGTAGCCTTGTCATTATGGAAGGTAGTCTGTTGTCGAGATTTTTGTAACTCCAATGGATGGTAGCGTTGTCATTATGGATGGTAGTCTGTTATCGATATCTTTGTTACTCTAATGGATGGTAGCCTAGTCATTATGGAAGTTAGTCTGTTGTCGAGATTTTTCTTACTCCAATGTATGGTAGGCTTTTCATTATGGAAGGTAGTCTCTTGTTGATATTTTCATTACTCCAATGGATGGTACCCTTGTCATTATGGAAGGTATTCTGTTGTCGCGATTTTTGTTACTCTAATGGATCGTAGCCTTGTCATTATGGAAGGTAGTCTGTTGTCGAGATTTTTGTTACTCCAATGGATGGTAGCATTATCATTATGGAAGGTATTTTGTTGTCGATATTTTTGTTATTACAATCGATGGTAGCCTTGTCATTATGGAAGGTAGTCTGTTGTCGAGATTTTGGTTACTACAATTTATGGTAGCATTGTCATTATGGAAGGTAGTATGTTGTCGATATTTTTGTTACTCCAATGGATGGTAGCCTTGTCATTTTTGAAGGTAGACTGTTGTCGAGATTTTTGTTACTACAATGTATAGTAGCCTTATCATTGTGGAAGGTAGTTTGTTGTCGAGAGTTTTGTTATTACAATGTATAGTAGCCTTGTCATTAAAGAAGGTAGTCTGTTGTCGATATCTTTGTTACTTTGATGGATGGTATCCTAGTCATTATGGAAGGTAGTTTGTTGTCGAGATTTTTGTTATTCCATTGGATGCTAGCGATGTCATTATGGAAGGTAGTATGTTCTCGAAATTTTTGTTATTCCAAATGATGGTAGCCTTGTCATTATAGAAGGTAGTATGTTGTCGAGATTTTTGTTACTCCAATAGATGGCAGCCTTTTCATTATCGAAGGTAGTCTGTTGTCGATATTTTTGTTATTCCAATGGATGGTAGCCTTGTGATTATAGAGGGTAGTCTTTTTTCGATATTTTTTTTACTCCAATGGATGGTAGCCTTGTCATTATGGAAGGTAGTCTGTTGTCATGATTTTTGTTACTCCAATGGATGGTAGCATTGTCATTATGGAAGGTAGTCTGTTATCGATATCTTTGTTGCTCCAATGGATGGTAGCCTAGTCATTATGGAAGGTAGTCTCTTGTGGAGATTTTTGTTACTCCAATGGTTGGTACCCTTGTCATTATGGAAGGTATTATGTTGTCCAGATTTTTGTTACTCTAATGGATCGTAGCCTTGTCATTATGGAAGGTAGGCTGTTGTCGATATTTTTGTTACTACAATGGATGGTAGCCTTGTCATTATGGAAGGTAGTCTATTGTCGAGATTTTCGTTACTACAATGGATGGTAGCCTTGTCATTATGGAAGGTAGTATGTTGTCGATATTTTTTTTACTCCAATGGATGGTACCCTTGTCATTATGGAAGGTAGTCTATTCTCGAGATATTTGTAATTCCAATAGATGGTAGCCTTGTCATTATGGAAGGTAGTCTGTTGTCAATATTTTTGTTACTCCAATAGATGGTAGCCTTGTCATTATGGAAGGTAGTCTCTTTGCGAGATTTTTGTTACTTCAATGGATTGTAGCCTTGTCATTATGGAAGGTAGTCTGTTGTCGAGATTTTTGTTACTCCAATGGATGGTAGCGTTGTCATTATGGAAGGTAGTCTATTATCGATATCTTTGTTACTCTAATGGATGGTAGCCTAGTCATTATGGAAGTTAGTCTGTTGTCGAGATTTTTATTACTCCAATGTATGGTAGGCTTTTCATTATGGAAGGTAGTCTCTTGTTGATATTTTCATTACTCCAATGGATGGTACCCTTGTCATTATGGAAGGTATTCTGTTGTCGCGATTTTTGTTACTCTAATGGATCGTAGCCTTGTCATTATGGAAGGTAGTCTGTTGTCGAGATTTTTGTTACTCCAATGGATGGTAGCATTGTCATTATGGAAGGTATTTTATTGTCGATATTTTTGTTAGTACAATGGATGGTAGCCTTGTCATTATGGAAGGTAGTCTGTTGTCGAGATTTTGGTTACTACAATTGATGGTAGCATTGTCATTATGAAAGGTAGTATGTTGTCGATATTTTTTTTACTCCAATGGATGGTAGCCTTGTCATTATTGAAGGTAGACTGGTGTCGAGATTTTTGTTACTACAATGTATAGTAGCCTTATCATTGTGGAAGGTAGTTTGTTGTCGAGAGTTTTGTTATTACAATGTATGGTAGCCTTGTCATCATAGAAGGTAGTCTGTTGTCGATATCTTTGTTACTCTAATGGATGGTATCCTAGTCATTATGGAAGGTAGTTTGTTGTCGAGATTTTTGTTATTCCATTGGATGCTAGCGTTGTCATTATGGAAGGTAATATGTTCTCGAAATTTTTGTTATTCCAAATGATGGTAGCCTTGTCATTATAGAAGGTAGTATGTTGTCGAGATTTTTGTATCTCCAATAGATGGCAGCCTTTTCATTATCGAAGGTAGTCTGTTGTCGATATTTTTGTTACTCCAATGGATGGTAGCCTTGTGATTATAGAGGGTAGTCTTTTTTCGAGATATTTTTTACTCCAATGGATGGTAGCCTTGTCATTATGGAAGGTAGTTTGTTGTCATGATTTTTGTTACTCCAATGGATGGTAGCATTGTCATTATGGAAGGTAGTCTTTTATCGATATCTTTGTTGCTCCAATGGATGGTAGCCTAGTTATTATGGAACGTAGTCTCTTGTCGAGATTTTTGTTACTCCAATGGTTGGTACCCTTGTCATTATGGAAGGTATTATGTTGTCCAGATTTTTGTTACTCCAATGGATGGTACCCTGTCATTATGGAAGGTATTCTGTTGTGGCGATTTTTGTTACTCTAATGGATCGTAGCCTTGTCATTATGGAAGGTAGTCTATTGTCGAGATTTTGGTTACTACAATGGATGGTAGCCTTGTCATTATGGAAGGTAGTATGTTGTCGATATTTTTGTTACTCCAATAGATGGTACCCTTGTCATTATGGAAGGTAGTCTGTTCTCGAGATATTTTTAATTCCAATAGATGGTAGCCTTGTCATTATGGAAGGTAGTCTGTTGTCAAAAATTTTGTTACTCCAATAGATGGTAGCCTTGTCATTATGGAAGGTAGTCTCTTTGCGAGATATTTGTTACTTCAATGGATTGTAGCCTTGTCATTATGGAAGGTAGTCTGTTGTCGAGATTTTTGTTACTCCAATGGATGGTAGCGTTGTCATTATGGAAGGTAGTCTGTTATCGATATCTTTGTTACTCTAATGGATGGTAGCCTAGTCATTATGGAAGTTAGTCTGTTGTCAAGATTTTTCTTACTCCAATGTATGGTAGGCTTTTCATTATGGAAGGTAGTCTCTTGTTGATATTTTCATTACTCCAATGGATGGTACCCTGTCATTATGGAAGGTATTCTGTTGTCGCAATTTTTGTTACTCTAATGGATCGTAGCCTTGTCATTATGGAAGGTAGTCTGTTGTCGAGATTTTTGTTACTCCAATGGATGGTAGCATTGTCATTATGGAAGGTATTTTGTTGTCGATATTTTCGTTATTACAATGGATGGTAACCTTGTCATTATGGAAGGTAGTCTGTTGTC
This sequence comes from Vicia faba, assembly GCA_948472305.1. Classification (NCBI taxonomy): domain Eukaryota; kingdom Viridiplantae; phylum Streptophyta; class Magnoliopsida; order Fabales; family Fabaceae; genus Vicia; species Vicia faba. The sequence continues at coordinate 564,313,424 of OX451739.1, forward strand.
GAGATTTTGGTTACTACAGTTGATGGTAGCATTGTCATTATGGAAGGTAGTATGTTGTCGATATTTTTGTTACTCCAATGGATGGTAGCCTTGTCATTATTGAAGGTAGACTGTTGTCGAGATTTTTGTTACTACAATGTATAGTAGCCTTATCATTATGGAAGGTAGTTTGTTGTCGAGAGTTTTGTTATTACAATGTATGGTAGCCTTGTCATTATAGAAGGTAGTCTGTTGTCGATATCTTTGTTACTCTAATGGATGGTATCCTAGTCATTATGGAAGGTAGTTTGTTGTCGAGATTTTTGTTATTCCATTGGATGCTAGCGTTGTCATTATGGAAGGTAGTATGTTCTCAAAATTTTTGTTATTCCAAATGATGGTACCCTTGTCATTATAGAAGGTAGTATGTTGTCGAGATTTTTGTATCTCCAATAGATGGCAGCCTTTTCATTATCGAAGGTAGTCTGTTGTCGATATTTTTGTTACTCCAATGGATGGTAGCCTTGTGATTATAGAGGGTAGTCTTTTTTCGAGATTTTTTTTACTCCAATGGATGGTAGCCTTGTCATTATGGAAGGTAGTCTGTTGTCATGATTTTTGTTACTCCAATGGATGGTAGCATTGTCATTATGGAAGGTAGTCTGTTATCGATATCTTTGTTGCTCCAATGGATGGTAGCCTAGTTATTATGGAACGTAGTCTCTTGTCGAGATTTTTGTTACTCCAATGGTTGGTACCCTTGTCATTATGGAAGGTATTCTGTTGTCGCGATTTTTGTTACTCTAATGGATCGTAGCTTTGTCATTATGGAAGGTAGTCTGTTGTCGATATTTTGGTTACTACAATGGATGGTAGCCTTGTCATTATGGAAGGTAGTCTATTGTCGAGATTTTGGTTACTACAATGGATGGTAGCCTTGTCATTATGGAAGGTAGTATGTTGTCGATATTTTTGTTACTCCAATGGATGGTAGCCTTGTCATTATGGAAGGTAGTTTGTTCTCGAGATATTTGTAATTCCAATAGATGGTAGCCTTGTCATTATGGAAGGTAGTCTGTTGTCAAAAATTTTGTTACTCCAATAGATGGTAGCCTTGTCATTATGGAAGGTAGTCTCTTTGCGAGATATTTGTTACTTCAATGGATGGTAGCGTTGTCATTATGGAAGGTAGTCTGTTATCGATATCTTTGTTACTCTAATGGATGGTAGCCTAGTCATTATGGAAGTTAGTCTGTTGTCGAGATTTTTCTTACTCCAATGTATGGTAGGCTTTTCATTATGGAAGGTAGTCTCTTGTTGATATTTCCATTACTCCAATGGATGGTACCCTGTCATTATGGAATGTATTCTGTTGTCGCGGTTTTTGTTACTCTAATGGATCGTAGCCTTGTCATTATGGAAGGTAGTCTGTTGTCGAGATTTTTGTTACTCCAATGGATGGTAGCATTGTCATTATGGAAGGTATTTTGTTGTCGATATTTTCGTTATTACAATGGATGGTAGCCTTGTCATTATGGAAGGTAGTCTGTTGTCGAGATTTTGGTTACTACAATTGATGGTAGCATTGTCATTATGGAAGGTAGTATGTTGTCGATATTTTTGTTACTCCAATGGATGGTAGCCTTATCATTATTGAAGGTAGACTGTTGTCGATATTTTTGTTACTACAATGTATAGTAGCCTTATTATTGTGGAAGGTAGTTTGTTGTCGAGAGTTTTGTTATTACAATGTATGGTAGCCTTGTCATTATAGAAGGTAGTCTGTTGTCGAATACTTTGTTACTCTAATGGATGGTATCCTAGTCATTATGGAAGGTAGTTTGTTGTCGAGATTTTTGTTATTCCATTGGATGCTAGCGTTGTCATTATGGAAGGTTGTATGTTCTCGAAATTTTTGTTATTCCAAATGATGGTAGCCTTGTCATTATAGAAGGTAGTATGTTGTCGAGATTTTTGTTACTCCAATAGATGGCAGCCTTTTCATTATCGAAGGTAGTCTATTGTCGATATTTTTGTTACTCCAATGGATGGTAGCCTTGTGATTATAGAGGGTAGTCTTTTTTTGAGATTTTTTTTACTCCAATGGATGGTAGCCTTGTAATTATGGAAGGTAGTCTGTTGTCATGATTTTTGTTACTCCAATGGATGGTAGCATTGTCATTATGGAAGGTAGTCTGTTATCGATATCTTTGTTGCTCCAATGGATGGTAGCCTAGTTATTATGGAACGTAGTCTCTTGTCGAGATTTTTGTTACTCCAATGGTTGGTACCCTTATCATTATGGAAGGTATTATGTTGTCCAGATTTTTGTTACTCTAATGGATCGTAGCCTTGTCATTATGGAAGGTAGTCTGTTGTCGATATTTTTGTTACTACAATGGATGGTAGCCTTGTCATTATGGAAGGTAGTCTATTGTCGAGATTTTGGTTACTACAATGGATGGTAGCCTTGTCATTATGGAAGGTAGTATGTTGTCGATATTTTTTATACTCCAATGGATGGTACCCTTGTCATTATGGAAGGTAGTCTGTTCTCGAGATATTTGTAATTCCAATAGATGGTAGCCTTGTCATTATGGAAGGTAGTTTGTTGTCAAAATTTTTGGTACTCCAATAGATGGTAGCCTTGTCATTATGGAAGGTAGTCTCTTTGCGAGATTTTTGTTACTTCAATGGATTGTAGACTTGTCATTATGGAAGGTAGTCTGTTGTCGAGATTTTTGTAACTCCAATGGATGGTAGCGTTGTCATTATGGATGGTAGTCTGTTATCGATATCTTTGTTACTCTAATGGATGGTAGCCTAGTCATTATGGAAGTTAGTCTGTTGTCGAGATTTTTCTTACTCCAATGTATGGTAGGCTTTTCATTATGGAAGGTAGTCTCTTGTTGATATTTTCATTACTCCAATGGATGGTACCCTGTCATTATGGAAGGTATTCTGTTGTCGCGATTTTTGTTACTCTAATGGATCGTAGCCTTGTCATTATGGAAGGTAGTCTATTGTCGAGATTTTGGTTACTACAATGGATAGTAGCCTTGTCATTATGGAAGGTAGTATGTTGTCGATATTTTTGTTACTCCAATGGATGGTACCCTTGTCATTATGGAAGGTAGTCTGTTCTCGAGATATTTTTAATTCCAATAGATGGTAGCCTTGTCATTATGGAAGGTAGTCTGTTGTCAAAAATTTTGTTACTCCAATAGATGGTAGCCTTGTCATTATGGAAGGTAGTCTCTTTGCGAGATATTTGTTACTTCAATGGATTGTAGCCTTGTCATTACGGAAGGTAGTCTGTTGTCGAGATTTTTGTTACTCCAATGGATGGTAGCGTTGTCATTATGGAAGGTAGTCTGTTATCGATATCTTTGTTACTCTAATGGATGGTAGCCTAGTCATTATGGAAGTTAGTCTGTTGTCGAGATTTTTCTTACTCCAATGTATGGTAGGCTTTTCATTATGGAAGGTAGTCTCTTGTTGATATTTTCATTACTCCAATGGATGGTACCCTGTCATTATGGAAGGTATTCTGTTGTCGCGATTTTTGTTACTCTAATGGATCGTAGCCTTGTCATTATGGAAGGTAGTCTGTTGTCGAGATTTTTGTTACTCCAATGGATGGTAGCATTGTCATTATGGAAGGTATTTTGTTGTCGATATTTTCGTTATTACAATGGATGGTAGCCTTGTCATTATGGAAGGTAGTCTGTTGTCGAGATTTTGGTTACTACAGTTGATGGTAGCATTGTCATTATGGAATGTAGTATGTTGTCGATATTTTTGTTACTCCAATGGATGGTAGCCTTGTCATTTTTGAAGGTAGACTGTTGTCGAGATTTTTGTTACTACAATGTATAATAGCCTTATCATTGTGGAAGGTAGTTTGTTGTCGAGAGTTTTGTTATTACAATGTATAGTAGCCTTGTCATTATAGAAGGTAGTCTGTTGTCGATATCTTTGTTACTCTGATGGATGGTATCCTAGTCATTATGGAAGGTAGTTTGTTGTCGAGATTTTTGTTATTCCATTGGATGCTAGCGATGTCATTATGGAAGGTAGTATGTTCTCGAAATTTTTGTTATTCCAAATGATGGTAGCCTTGTCATTATAGAAGGTAGTATGTTGTCGAGATTTTTGTTACTCCAATAGATGGCAGCCTTTTCATTATCGAAGGTAGTCTGTTGTCGATATTTTTGTTATTCCAATGGATGGTAGCCTTGTGATTATAGAGGGTAGTCTTTTTTCGATATTTTTTTTACTCCAATGGATGGTAGCCTTGTCATTATGGAAGGTAGTCTGTTGTCATGATTTTTGTTACTCCAATGGATGGTAGCATTGTCATTATGGAAGGTAGTCTGTTATCGATATCTTTGTTGCTCCAATGGATGGTAGCCTAGTCATTATGGAAGGTAGTCTCTTGTGGAGATTTTTGTTACTCCAATGGTTGGTACCCTTGTCATTATGGAAGGTATTATGTTGTCCAGATTTTTGTTACTCTAATGGATCGTAGCCTTGTCATTATGGAAGGTAGGCTGTTGTCGATATTTTTGTTACTACAATGGATGGTAGCCTTGTCATTATGGAAGGTAGTCTATTGTCGAGATTTTCGTTACTACAATGGATGGTAGCCTTGTCATTATGGAAGGTAGTATGTTGTCGATATTTTTTTTACTCCAATGGATGGTACCCTTGTCATTATGGAAGGTAGTCTATTCTCGAGATATTTGTAATTCCAATAGATGGTAGCCTTGTCATTATGGAAGGTAGTCTGTTGTCAATATTTTTGTTACTCCAATAGATGGTAGCCTTGTCATTATGGAAGGTAGTCTCTTTGCGAGATTTTTGTTACTTCAATGGATTGTAGCCTTGTCATTATGGAAGGTAGTCTGTTGTCGAGATTTTTGTTACTCCAATGGATGGTAGTGTTGTCATTATGGAAGGTAGTCTATTATCGATATCTTTGTTACTCTAATGGATGGTAGCCTAGTCATTATGGAAGTTAGTCTGTTGTCGAGATTTTTATTACTCCAATGTATGGTAGGCTTTTCATTATGGAAGGTAGTCTCTTGTTGATATTTTCATTACTCCAATGGATGGTACCCTTGTCATTATGGAAGGTATTCTGTTGTCGCGATTTTTGTTACTCTAATGGATCGTAGCCTTGTCATTATGGAAGGTAGTCTGTTGTCGAGATTTTTGTTACTCCAATGGATGGTAGCATTGTCATTATGGAAGGTATTTTATTGTCGATATTTTTGTTAGTACAATGGATGGTAGCCTTGTCATTATGGAAAGTAGTCTGTTGTCGAGATTTTGGTTACTACAATTGATGGTAGCATTGTCATTATGAAAGGTAGTATGTTGTCGATATTTTTTTTACTCCAATGGATGGTAGCCTTGTCATTATTGAAGGTAGACTGGTGTCGAGATTTTTGTTACTACAATGTATAGTAGCCTTATCATTGTGGAAGGTAGTTTGTTGTCGAGAGTTTTGTTATTACAATGTATGGTAGCCTTGTCATCATAGAAGGTAGTCTGTTGTCGATATCTTTGTTACTCTAATGGATGGTATCCTAGTCATTATGGAAGGTAGTTTGTTGTCGAGATTTTTGTTATTCCATTGGATGCTAGCGTTGTCATTATGGAAGGTAATATGTTCTCGAAATTTTTGTTATTCCAAATGATGGTAGCCTTGTCATTATAGAAGGTAGTATGTTGTCGAGATTTTTGTATCTCCAATAGATGGCAGCCTTTTCATTATCGAAGGTAGTCTGTTGTCGATATTTTTGTTACTCCAATGGATGGTAGCCTTGTGATTATAGAGGGTAGTCTTTTTTCGAGATATTTTTTACTCCAATGGATGGTAGCCTTGTCATTATGGAAGGTAGTTTGTTGTCATGATTTTTGTTACTCCAATGGATGGTAGCATTGTCATTATGGAAGGTAGTCTTTTATCGATATCTTTGTTGCTCCAATGGATGGTAGCCTAGTTATTATGGAACGTAGTCTCTTGTCGAGATTTTTGTTACTCCAATGGTTGGTACCCTTGTCTTTATGGAAGGTATTATGTTGTCCAGATTTTTGTTACTCCAATGGATGGTACCCTGTCATTATGGAAGGTATTCTGTTGTGGCGATTTTTGTTACTCTAATGGATTGTAGCCTTGTCATTATGGAAGGTAGTCTATTGTCGAGATTTTGGTTACTACAATGGATGGTAGCCTTGTCATTATGGAAGGTAGTATGTTGTCGATATTTTTGTTACTCCAATGGATGGTACCCTTGTCATTATGGAAGGTAGTCTGTTCTCGAGATATTTTTAATTCCAATAGATGGTAGCCTTGTCATTATGGAAGGTAGTCTGTTGTCAAAAATTTTGTTACTCCAATAGATGGTAGCCTTGTCATTATGGAAGGTAGTCTCTTTGCGAGATATTTGTTACTTCAATGGATTGTAGCCTTGTCATTATGGAAGGTAGTCTGTTGTCGAGATTTTTGTTACTCCAATGGATGGTAGCGTTGTCATTATGGAAGGTAGTCTGTTATCGATATCTTTGTTACTCTAATGGATGGTAGCCTAGTCATTATGGAAGTTAGTCTGTTGTCAAGATTTTTCTTACTCCAATGTATGGTAGGCTTTTCATTATGGAAGGTAGTCTCTTGTTGATATTTTCATTACTCCAATGGATGGTACCCTGTCATTATGGAAGGTATTCTGTTGTCGCAATTTTTGTTACTCTAATGGATCGTAGCCTTGTCATTATGGAAGGTAGTCTGTTGTCGAGATTTTTGTTACTCCAATGGATGGTAGCATTGTCATTATGGAAGGTATTTTGTTGTCGATATTTTCGTTATTACAATGGATGGTAACCTTGTCATTATGGAAGGTAGTCTGTTGTCGAGATTTTGGTTACTACAGTTGATGGTAGCATTGTCATTATGGAAGGTAGTATGTTGTCGATATTTTTGTTACTCCAATGGATGGTAGCCTTGTCATTATTGAAGGTAGACTGTTGTCGAGATTTTTGTTACTACAATGTATAGTAGACTTATCATTATGGAAGGTAGTTTGTTGTCGAGAGTTTTGTTATTACAATGTATGGTAGCCTTGTCATTATAGAAGGTAGTCTGTTGTCGATATCTTTGTTACTCTAATGGATGGTATCCTAGTCATTATGGAAGGTAGTTTGTTGTCGAGATTTTTGTTATTCCATTGGATGCTAGCGTTGTCATTATGGAAGGTAGTATGTTCTCAAAATTTTTGTTATTCCAAATGATGGTACCCTTGTCATTATAGAAGGTAGTATGTTGTCGAGATTTTTGTATCTCCAATAGATGGCAGCCTTTTCATTATCGAAGGTAGTCTGTTGTCGATATTTTTGTTACTCCAATGGATGGTAGCCTTGTGATTATAGAGGGTAGTCTTTTTTCGAGATTTTTTTTACTCCAATGGATGGTAGCCTTGTCATTATGGAAGGTAGTCTGTTGTCATGATTTTTGTTACTCCAATGGATGGTAGCATTGTCATTATGGAAGGTAGTCTGTTATCGATATCTTTGTTGCTCCAATGGATGGTAGCGTAGTTATTATGGAACGTAGTCTCTTGTCGAGATTTTTGTTACTCCAATGGTTGGTACCCTTGTCATTATGGAAGGTATTCTGTTGTCGCGATTTTTGTTACTCTAATGGATCGTAGCTTTGTCATTATGGAAGGTAGTCTGTTGTCGATATTTTGGTTACTACAATGGATGGTAGCCTTGTCATTATGGAAGGTAGTCTATTGTCGAGATTTTGGTTACTACAATGGATGGTAGCCTTGTCATTATGGAAGGTAGTATGTTGTCGATATTTTTGTTACTCCAATGGATGGTAGCCTTGTCATTATGGAAGGTAGTTTGTTCTCGAGATATTTGTAATTCCAATAGATGGTAGCCTTGTCATTATGGAAGGTAGTCTGTTGTCAAAAATTTTGTTACTCCAATAGATGGTAGCCTTGTCATTATGGAAGGTAGTCTCTTTGCGAGATATTTGTTACTTCAATTGATGGTAGCGTTGTCATTATGGAAGGTAGTCTGTTATCGATATCTTTGTTACTCTAATGGATGGTAGCCTAATCATTATGGAAGTTAGTCTGTTGTCGAGATTTTTCTTACTCCAATGTATGGTAGGCTTTTCATTATGGAAGGTAGTCTCTTGTTGATATTTTCATTACTCCAATGGATGGTACCCTGTCATTATGGAATGTATTCTGTTGTCACGATTTTTGTTACTCTAATGGATCGTAGCCTTGTCATTATGGAAGGTAGTCTGTTGTCGAGATTTTTGTTACTCCAATGGATGGTAGCATTGTCATTATGGAAGGTATTTTGTTGTCGATATTTTCGTTATTACAATGGATGGTAGCCTTGTCATTATGGAAGGTAGTCTGTTGTCGAGATTTTGGTTACTACAATTGATGGTAGCCTTGTCAATATGGAAGGTAGTCTATTGTCGATATTTTTGTTACTCCAATGGATGGTAGCCTTATCATTATTGAAGGTAGACTGTTGTCGAGATTTTTGTTACTACAATGTATAGTAGCCTTATTATTGTGGAAGGTAGTTTGTTGTCGAGAGTTTTGTTATTACAATGTATGGTAGCCTTGTCATTATAGAAGGTAGTCTGTTGTCGAATACTTTGTTACTCTAATGGATGGTATCCTAGTCATTATAGAAGGTAGTTTGTTGTCGAGATTTTTGTTATTCCATTGGATGCTAGCGTTGTCATTATGGAAGGTTGTATGTTCTCGAAATTTTTGTTATTCCAAATGATGGTAGCCTTGTCATTATAGAAGGTAGTATGTTGTCGAGATTTTTGTTACTCCAATAGATGGCAGCCTTTTTATTATCGAAGGTAGTCTATTGTCGATATTTTTGTTACTCCAATGGATGGTAGCCTTGTGATTATAGAGGGTAGTCTTTTTTTGAGATTTTTTTTACTCCAATGGATGGTAGCCTTGTAATTATGGAAGGTAGTCTGTTGTCATGATTTTTGTTACTCCAATGGATGGTAGCATTGTCATTATGGAAGGTAGTCTGTTATCGATATCTTTGTTGCTCCAATGGATGGTAGCCTAGTTATTATGGAACGTAGTCTCTTGTCGAGATTTTTGTTACTCCAATGGTTGGTACCCTTATCATTATGGAAGGTATTATGTTGTCCAGATTTTTGTTACTCTAATGGATCGTAGCCTTGTCATTATGGAAGGTAGTCTGTTGTCGATATTTTTGTTACTACAATGGATGGTAGCCTTGTCATTATGGAAGGTAGTCTATTGTCGAGATTTTGGTTACTACAATGGATGGTAGCCTTGTCATTATGGAAGGTAGTATGTTGTCGATATTTTTTATACTCCAATGGATGGTACCCTTGTCATTATGGAAGGTAGTCTGTTCTCGAGATATTTGTAATTCCAATAGATGGTAGCCTTGTCATTATGGAAGGTAGTCTGTTGTCAAAATTTTTGGTACTCCAATAGATGGTAGCCTTGTCATTATGGAAGGTAGTCTCTTTGCGAGATTTTTGTTACTTCAATGGATTGTAGACTTGTCATTATGGAAGGTAGTCTGTTGTCGAGATTTTTGTAACTCCAATGGATGGTAGCGTTGTCATTATGGATGGTAGTCTGTTATCGATATCTTTGTTACTCTAATGGATGGTAGCCTAGTCATTATGGAAGTTAGTCTGTTGTCGAGATTTTTCTTACTCCAATGTATGGTAGGCTTTTCATTATGGAAGGTAGTCTCTTGTTGATATTTTCATTACTCCAATGGATGGTACCCTGTCATTATGGAAGGTATTCTGTTGTCGCGATTTTTGTTACTCTAATGGATCGTAGCCTTGTCATTATGGAAGGTAGTCTATTGTCGAGATTTTGGTTACTACAATGGATAGTAGCCTTGTCATTATGGAAGGTAGTATGTTGTCGATATTTTTGTTACTCCAATGGATGGTACCCTTGTCATTATGGAAGGTAGTCTGTTCTCGAGATATTTTTAATTCCAATAGATGGTAGCCTTGTCATTATGGAAGGTAGTCTGTTGTCAGAAATTTTGTTACTCCAATAGATGGTAGCCTTGTCATTATGGAAGGTAGTCTCTTTGCGAGATATTTGTTACTTCAATGGATTGTAGCCTTGTCATTACGGAAGGTAGTCTGTTGTCGAGATTTTTGTTACTCCAATGGATGGTAGCGTTGTCATTATGGAAGGTAGTCTGTTATCGATATCTTTGTTACTCTAATGGATGGTAGCCTAGTCATTATGGAAGTTAGTCTGTTGTCGAGATTTTTCTTACTCCAATGTATGGTAGGCTTTTCATTATGGAAGGTAGTCTCTTGTTGATATTTTCATTACTCCAATGGATGGTACCCTGTCATTATGGAAGGTATTCTGTTGTCGCGATTTTTGTTACTCTAATGGATCGTAGCCTTGTCATTATGGAAGGTAGTCTGTTGTCGAGATTTTTGTTACTCCAATGGATGGTAGCATTGTCATTATGGAAGGTATTTTGTTGTCGATATTTTCGTTATTACAATGGATGGTAGCCTTGTCATTATGGAAGGTAGTCTGTTGTCGAGATTTTGGTTACTACAGTTGATGGTAGCATTGTCATTATGGAAGGTAGTATGTTGTCGATATTTTTGTTACTCCAATGGATGGTAGCCTTGTCATTATTGAAGGTAGACTGTTGTCGAGATTTTTGTTACTACAATGTATAGTAGCCTTATCATTATGGAAGGTAGTTTGTTGTCAAGAGTTTTGTTATTACAATGTATGGTAGCCTTGTCATTATAGAAGGTAGTCTGTTGTCGATATCTTTGTTACTCTAATGGATGGTATCCTAGTCATTATGGAAGGTAGTTTGTTGTCGAGATTTTTGTTATTCCATTGGATGCTAGCGTTGTCATTATGGAAGGTAGTATGTTCTCAAAAATTTTGTTATTCCAAATGATGGTACCCATGTCATTATAGAAGGTAGTATGTTGTCGAGATTTTTGTATCTCCAATAGATGGCAGCCTTTTCATTATCGAAGGTAGTCTGTTGTCGATATTTTTGTTACTCCAATGGATGGTAGCCTTGTGATTATAGAGGGTAGTCTTTTTTCGAGATTTTTTTTACTCCAATGGATGGTAGCCTTGTCATTATGGAAGGTAGTCTGTTGTCATGATTTTTGTTACTCCAATGGATGGTAGCATTGTCATTATGGAAGTTAGTCTGTTATCGATATCTTTGTTGCTCCAATGGATGGTAGCCTAGTTATTATGGAACGTAGTCTCTTGTCGAGATTTTTGTTACTCCAATGGTTGGTACCCTTGTCATTATGGAAGGTATTATGTTGTCCAGATTTTTGTTACTCTAATGGATCGTAGCCTTGTCATTATGGAAGGTAGTCTGTTGTCGATATTTTTGTTACTACAATGGATGGTAGCCTTGTCATTATGGAAGGTAGTCTATTGTCGAGATTTTGGTTACTACAATGGATGGTAGCCTTGTCATTATGGAAGGTAGTATGTTGTCGATATTTTTGTTACTCCAATGGATGGTAGCCTTGTCATTATGGAAGGTAGTTTGTTCTCGAGATATTTGTAATTCCAATAGATGGTAGCCTTGTCATTATGGAAGGTAGTCTGTTGTCAAAAATTTTGTTACTCCAATAGATGGTAGCCTTGTCATTATGGAAGGTAGTCTCTTTGCGAGATATTTGTTACTTCAATGGATGGTAGCGTTGTCATTATGGAAGGTAGTCTGTTATCGATATCTTTGTTACTCTAATGGATGGTAGCCTAGTCATTATGGAAGTTAGTCTGTTGTCGAGATTTTTCTTACTCCAATGTATGGTAGGCTTTTCATTATGGAAGGTAGTCTCTTGTTGATATTTTCATTACTCCAATGGATGGTACCCTGTCATTATGGAATGTATTATGTTGTCACGATTTTTGTTACTCTAATGGATCGTAGCCTTGTCATTATGGAAGGTAGTCTGTTGTCGAGATTTTTGTTACTCCAATGGATGGTAGCATTGTCATTATGGAAGGTATTTTGTTGTCGATATTTTCGTTATTACAATGGATGGTAGCCTTGTCATTATTGAAGGTAGTCTGTTGTCGAGATTTTGGTTACTACAATTGATGGTAGCATTGTCATTATGGAAGGTAGTATGTTGTCGATATTTTTGTTACTCCAATGGATGGTAGCCTTATCATTATTGAAGGTAGACTGTTGTCGAGATTTTTGTTACTACAATGTATTGTAGCCTTATCATTGTGGAAGGTAGTTTGTTGTCGAGAGTTTTGTTATTACAATGTATGGTAGCCTTGTCATTATAGAAGGCAGTCTGTTGTCGAATACTTTGTTACTCTAATGGATGGTATCCTAGTCATTATGGAAGGTAGTTTGTTGTCGAGATTTTTGTTATTCCATTGGATGCTAGCGTTGTCATTATGGAAGGTAGTATGTTCTCGAAATTTTTGTTATTCCAAATGATGGTAGCCTTGTCATTATGGAAGGTAGTATGTTGTCGAGATTTTTGTTACTCCAATAGATGGCAGCCTTTTCATTATCGAAGGTAGTCTGTTGTCGATATTTTTGTTATTCCAATGGATGGTAGCCTCGTGATTATAGAGGGTAGTCTTTTTTCGATATTTTTTTTACTCCAATGGATGGTAGCCTTGTCATTATGGAAGGTAGTCTGTTGTCATGATTTTTGTTACTCCAATGGATGGTAGCATTGTCATTATGGAAGGTAGTCTGTTATCGATATCTTTGTTGCTCCAATGGATGGTAGCCTAGTCATTATGGAAGGTAGTCTCTTGTGGAGATTTTTGTTACTCCAATGGTTGGTACCCTTGTCATTATGGAAGGTATTATGTTGTCCAGATTTTTGTTACTCTAATGGATCGTAGCCTTGTCATTATGGAAGGTAGTCTGTTGTCGATATTTTTGTTACTACAATGGATGGTAGCCTTGTCATTATGGAAGGTAGTCTATTGTCGAGATTTTCGTTACTACAATGGATGGTAGCCTTGTCATTATGGAAGGTAGTATGTTGTCGATATTTTTGTTACTCCAATGGATGGTACCCTTATCATTATGGAAGGTAGTCTATTCTCGAGATATTTGTAATTCCAATAGATGGTAGCCTTATCATTATGGAAGGTAGTCTGTTGTCAATATTTTTGTTACTCCAATAGATGGTAGCCTTGTCATTATGGAAGGTAGTCTCTTTGCGAGATTTTTATTACTTCAATGGATTGTAGCCTTGTCATTATGGAAGGTAGTCTGTTGTCGAGATTTTTGTTACTCCAATGGATGGTAGCGTTGTCATTTTGGAAGGTAGTCTATTATCGATATCTTTGTTACTCTAATGGATGGTAGCCTAGTCATTATGGAAGTTAGTCTGTTGTCGAGATTTTTATTACTCCAATGTATGGTAGGCTTTTCATTATGGAAGGTAGTCTCTTGTTGATATTTTCATTACTCCAATGGATGGTACCCTTGTCATTATGGAAGGTATTCAGTTGTCGCGATTTTTGTTACTCTAATGGATCGTAGCCTTGTCATTATGGAAGGTAGTCTGTTGTCGAGATTTTTGTTACTCCAATGGATGGTAGCATTGTCATTATGGAAGGTATTTTATTGTCGATATTTTTGTTAGTACAATGGATGGTAGCCTTGTCATTATGGAAGGTAGTCTGTTGTCGAGATTTTGGTTACTACAATTGATGGTAGCATTGTCATTATGGAAGGTAGTATGTTGTCGATATTTTTGTTACTCCAATGGATGGTAGCCTTGTCATTATTGAAGGTAGACTGGTGTCGATATTTTTGTTACTACAATGTATAGTAGCCTTATCATTGTGGAAGGTAGTTTGTTGTCGAGAGTTTTGTTATTACAATGTATGGTAGCCTTGTCATTATAGAAGGTAGTCTGTTGTCGATATCTTTGTTACTCTAATGGATGGTATCCTAGTCATTATGGAAGGTAGTTTGTTGTCGAGATTTTTGTTATTCCATTGGATGCTAGCGTTGTCATTATGGAAGGTAGTATGTTCTCGAAATTTTTGTTATTCCAAATGATGGTAGCCTTGTCATTATAGAAGGTATTATGTTGTCGAGATTTTTGTTACTCCAATAGATGGCAGCCTTTTCATTATCGAAGGTCGTCTGTTGTCGATATTTTTCTTACTCCAATGGATGGTAGCCTTGTCATTATGGAAGGTAGTCTGTTGTCATGATTTTTGTTACTCCAATGGATGGTAGCATTGTCATTATGGAAGGTAGTCTGTTATCGATATCTTTGTTGCTCCAATGGATGGTAGCCTAGTCATTATGGAAGGTAGTCTCTTGTCGAGATTTTTGTTACTCCAATGGTTGGTACCCTTGTCATTATGGAAGGTATTATGTTGTCCAGATTTTTGTTACTCTAATGGATCGTAGCCTTGTCATTATGGAAGGTAGTTTGTTGTCGATATTTTTGTTACTACAATGGATGGTAGCCTTGTCATTATGGAAGGTAGTCTAATGTGGAGATTTTGGTTACTACAATGGATGGTAGCCTTGTCATTATGGAAGGTAGTATGTTGTCAATATTTTTGTTACTCTAGTGGATAGTACCCTTGTCATTATGGAAGGTAGTCTGTTTTCAAATTTTTGGTTACTCCAATAGATGGTAGCCTTGTCATTATGGAAGGTAGTCTTTTTTCGAGATTTTTGTTACTTCAATGGATTGTAGCCTTGTCATTATGGAAGGTAGTCTGTTGTCGAGATTTTTGTTACTCCAATGGATGGTAGCGTTGTCATTATGGAAGGTAGTCTGTTATCGATATCTTTGTTACTCTAATGGATGGTACCCTTGTCATTATGGAAGTTAGTCTATTGTCGATATTTTTGTTACTCCAATGGATGGTAGCCTTGTCATTATGGAAGGTAGTTTGTTGTCGAGATTTTGGTTACTACAATTGATGGTAGCATTGTCATTATGGAAGGTAGTATGTTGTCGATATTTTTGTTACTCTAATGGATGGTAGCCTTGTCATTATTGAAGGTAAACTGTTGTCGAGATTTTTGTTACTACAATGTATAGTAGCCTTATCATTGTGGAATGTAGTTTGTTGTCGAGAGTTTTGTTATTACAATGTATGGTAGCCTTGTCATTATAGAAGGTAGTCTGTTGTCGATATCTTTGTTACTCTAATGGATGGTAGCCTAGTCATTATGGAAGGTAGTTTGTTGTCGAGATTTTTGTTACTACAATAGATGGTAGCCTTGTGATTATGGAAGGTAGTCTTTTTTCGAGATTTTTGTTACTCCAATGGATTGTAGCCTTGTCATTATGGAAGGTAGTCTTTTGTCGAGATTTTTGTTACTCCAATGGATGGTAGCGTTGTCACTATGGAAGGTAGTCTGTTATCGATATCTTTGTTACTCTAATGGATGGTAGCCTTATCATTATGGAAGGTAGTCTGTTGTCGATATTTTTGTTACTCCAATGGATGGTAGGCTTTTCATTATGGAAGGTTGTCTGTTGTTGATATTTTCATTACTCCAATGGATGGTACCCTTGTCATTATGGAAGGTATTTTGTTGTCGCGATTTTTGTTACTCTAATGGATCGTAGCCTTGTCATTATGGAAGGTAGTCTGTTGTCGAGATTTTTGTTACTCCAATGGATGGTAGCATTGTCATTATGGAAGGTATTTTATTGTCGATATTTTTGTTACTACAATGGATGGTAGCCTTGTCATTATGGAAGGTAGTCTATTCTCGAGATTTTGGTTACTACAATTGATGGTAGCATTGTCATTATGGAAGGTAGTATGTTGTCGATATTTTCGTTACTCCAGTGGATGGTAGCCTTGTCATTATTGAAGGTAGACTGTTGTCAAGATTTTTGTTACTACAATGTATAGTAGCCTTATCTTTGTGGAATGTAGTTTGTTGTCGAGAGTTTTGTTATTAAAATGTATGGTAGCCTTGTCATTATAGAAGGTAGTTTGTTGTCGATATCTTTGTTAATCTAATGGATGGTAGCCTAGTCATTATGGAAGGTAGTTTGTTGTCGAGATTTTTGTTATTCCATTGGATGGTAGCCTTGTCATTATGGAAGGTAGTATGTTCTCGAGATTTTTGTTATTCCAAATTATGGTAGCCTTGTCATTATAGAAGGTAGTATGTTGTCGAGATTTTTGTTACTCCAATAGATGGTAGCCTTGTCATTATGGAAGGTAGTCTGTTGTCGAGATTTTTGTTACTCTAATAGATGGTAGCCTTGTGATTATGGAAGGTAGTCTTTTTTCGATATTTTTGTTACTCCAATGGATTGTAGCCTTGTCATTATGGAAGGTAGTCTTTTATCGAGATTTTTGTTACTCCAATGGATGGTAGCGTTGTCATTATGGAAGGTAGTCTGTTATCAATATCTTTGTTACTGTAATGGATGGTAGCCTTGTCAATATGGAAGGTAGTCTGTTGTCGAGATTTTTGTTACTACAATGGATGGTAGGCTTTTCATTATGGAAGGTAGTCTCTTGTTGATATTTTCATTACTCCAATGGATGGTACCCTTGTCATTATGGAAGGTATTCTGTTGTCCAGATTTTTGTTACTCTAATGGATCGTAGCCTTGTCATTATGGAAGGTAGTCTGTTGTCGAGATTTTTGTTACTCCAATGGATGGTAGCATTGTCATTATGGAAGGTAGTATGTTGTCGATATTTTTGTTACTCCAATGGATGGTAGCCTTGTTATTATGGAAGGTAGAATGTTATCGAGATTTTTGTTACTAAAATGTATAGTAGCCTTGTCATTATGGAATGTAGTTTGTTGTCGAGAGTTTTGTTATTACAATGTATGGTAGCCTTGTCATTATAGAAGGTAGTGTGTTGTCGATATCTTTGTTACTCTAATGGATGGTAGCCTAGTAATTATGGAAGGTAGTACGTTCTCGAAATTTTTGTTATTCCAAATGATGGTAGCCTTGTCATTATAGAAGGTAGTATGTTGTCGAGATTTTTGTTACTCCAATAGATGGCAGCCTTTTCATTATCGAAGGTAGTCTATTGTCGATATTTTTGTTACTCCAATGGATGGTAGCCTTGTGATTATAGAGGGTAGTCTTTTTTTGAGATTTTTTTTACTCCAATGGATGGTAGCCTTGTAATTATGGAAGGTAGTCTGTTGTCATGATTTTTGTTACTCCAATGGATGGTAGCATTGTCATTATGGAAGGTAGTCTGTTATCGATATCTTTGTTGCTCCAATGGATGGTAGCCTAGTTATTATGGAACGTAGTCTCTTGTCGAGATTTTTGTTACTCCAATGGTTGGTACCCTTATCATTATGGAAGGTATTATGTTGTCCAGATTTTTGTTACTCTAATGGATCGTAGCCTTGTCATTATGGAAGGTAGTCTGTTGTCGATATTTTTGTTACTACAATGGATGGTAGCCTTGTCATTATGGAAGGTAGTCTATTGTCGAGATTTTGGTTACTACAATGGATGGTAGCCTTGTCATTATGGAAGGTAGTATGTTGTCGATATTTTTTATACTCCAATGGATGGTACCCTTGTCATTATGGAAGGTAGTCTGTTCTCGAGATATTTGTAATTCCAATAGATGGTAGCCTTGTCATTATGGAAGGTAGTTTGTTGTCAAAATTTTTGGTACTCCAATAGATGGTAGCCTTGTCATTATGGAAGGTAGTCTCTTTGCGAGATTTTTGTTACTTCAATGGATTGTAGACTTGTCATTATGGAAGGTAGTCTGTTGTCGAGATTTTTGTAACTCCAATGGATGGTAGCGTTGTCATTATGGATGGTAGTCTGTTATCGATATCTTTGTTACTCTAATGGATGGTAGCCTAGTCATTATGGAAGTTAGTCTGTTGTCGAGATTTTTCTTACTCCAATGTATGGTAGGCTTTTCATTATGGAAGGTAGTCTCTTGTTGATATTTTCATTACTCCAATGGATGGTACCCTGTCATTATGGAAGGTATTCTGTTGTCGCGATTTTTGTTACTCTAATGGATCGTAGCCTTGTCATTATGGGAGGTAGTCTATTGTCGAGATTTTGGTTACTACAATGGATAGTAGCCTTGTCATTATGGAAGGTAGTATGTTGTCGATATTTTTGTTACTCCAATGGATGGTACCCTTGTCATTATGGAAGGTAGTCTGTTCTCGAGATATTTTTAATTCCAATAGATGGTAGCCTTGTCATTATGGAAGGTAGTCTGTTGTCAAAAATTTTGTTACTCCAATAGATGGTAGCCTTGTCATTATGGAAGGTAGTCTCTTTGCGAGATATTTGTTACTTCAATGGATTGTAGCCTTGTCATTACGGAAGGTAGTCTGTTGTCGAGATTTTTGTTACTCCAATGGATGGTAGCGTTGTCATTATGGAAGGTAGTCTGTTATCGATATCTTTGTTACTCTAATGGATGGTAGCCTAGTCATTATGGAAGTTAGTCTGTTGTCGAGATTTTTCTTACTCCAATGTATGGTAGGCTTTTCATTATGGAAGGTAGTCTCTTGTTGATATTTTCATTACTCCAATGGATGGTACCCTGTCATTATGGAAGGTATTCTGTTGTCGCGATTTTTGTTACTCTAATGGATCGTAGCCTTGTCATTATGGAAGGTAGTCTGTTGTCGAGATTTTTGTTACTCCAATGGATGGTAGCATTGTCATTATGGAAGGTATTTTGTTGTCGATATTTTCGTTATTACAATGGATGGTAGCCTTGTCATTATGGAAGGTAGTCTGTTGTCGAGATTTTGGTTACTACAGTTGATGGTAGCATTGTCATTATGGAAGGTAGTATGTTGTCGATATTTTTGTTACTCCAATGGATGGTAGCCTTGTCATTTTTGAAGGTAGACTGTTGTCGAGATTTTTGTTACTACAATGTATAATAGCCTTATCATTGTGGAAGGTAGTTTGTTGTCGAGAGTTTTGTTATTACAATGTATAGTAGCCTTGTCATTATAGAAGGTAGTCTGTTGTCGATATCTTTGTTACTCTGATGGATGGTATCCTAGTCATTATGGAAGGTAGTTTGTTGTCGAGATTTTTGTTATTCCATTGGATGCTAGCGATGTCATTATGGAAGGTAGTATGTTCTCGAAATTTTTGTTACTCCAATAGATGGCAGCCTTTTCATTATCGAAGGTAGTCTGTTGTCGATATTTTTGTTATTCCAATGGATGGTAGCCTTGTGATTATAGAGGGTAGTCTTTTTTCGATATTTTTTTTACTCCAATGGATGGTAGCCTTGTCATTATGGAAGGTAGTTTGTTGTCATGATTTTTGTTACTCCAATGGATGGTAGCATTGTCATTATGGAAGGTAGTCTGTTATCGATATCTTTGTTGCTCCAATGGATGGTAGCCTAGTCATTATGGAAGGTAGTCTCTTGTGGAGATTTTTGTTACTCCAATGGTTGGTACCCTTGTCATTATGGAAGGTATTATGTTGTCCAGATTTTTGTTACTCTAATGGATCGTAGCCTTGTCATTATGGAAGGTAGGCTGTTGTCGATATTTTTGTTACTACAATGGATGGTAGCCTTGTCATTATGGAAGGTAGTCTATTGTCGAGATTTTCGTTACTACAATGGATGGTAGCCTTGTCATTATGGAAGGTAGTATGTTGTCGATATTTTTTTTACTCCAATGGATGGTACCCTTGTCATTATGGAAGGTAGTCTATTCTCGAGATATTTGTAATTCCAATAGATGGTAGCCTTGTCATTATGGAAGGTAGTCTGTTGTCAATATTTTTGTTACTCCAATAGATGGTAGCCTTGTCATTATGGAAGGTAGTCTCTTTGCGAGATTTTTGTTACTTCAATGGATTGTAGCCTTGTCATTATGGAAGGTAGTCTGTTGTCGAGATTTTTGTTACTCCAATGGATGGTAGCGTTGTCATATGGAAGGTAGTCTATTATCGATATCTTTGTTACTCTAATGGATGGTAGCCTAGTCATTATGGAAGTTAGTCTGTTGTCGAGATTTTTATTACTCCAATGTATGGTAGGCTTTTCATTATGGAAGGTAGTCTCTTGTTGATATTTTCATTACTCCAATGGATGGTACCCTTGTCATTATGGAAGGTATTCTGTTGTCGCGATTTTTGTTACTCTAATGGATCGTAGCCTTGTCATTATGGAAGGTAGTCTGTTGTCGAGATTTTTGTTACTCCAATGGATGGTAGCATTGTCATTATGGAAGGTATTTTATTGTCGATATTTTTGTTAGTACAATGGATGGTAGCCTTGTCATTATGGAAAGTAGTCTGTTGTCGAGATTTTGGTTACTACAATTGATGGTAGCATTGTCATTATGAAAGGTAGTATGTTGTCGATATTTTTTTTACTCCAATGGATGGTAGCCTTGTCATTATTGAAGGTAGACTGGTGTCGAGATTTTTGTTACTACAATGTATAGTAGCCTTATCATTGTGGAAGGTAGTTTGTTGTCGAGAGTTTTGTTATTACAATGTATGGTAGCCTTGTCATCATAGAAGGTAGTCTGTTGTCGATATCTTTGTTACTCTAATGGATGGTATCCTAGTCATTATGGAAGGTAGTTTGTTGTCGAGATTTTTGTTATTCCATTGGATGCTAGCGTTGTCATTATGGAAGGTAATATGTTCTCGAAATTTTTGTTATTCCAAATGATGGTAGCCTTGTCATTATAGAAGGTAGTATGTTGTCGAGATTTTTGTATCTCCAATAGATGGCAGCCTTTTCATTATCGAAGGTAGTCTGTTGTCGATATTTTTGTTACTCCAATGGATGGTAGCCTTGTGATTATAGAGGGTAGTCTTTTTTCGAGATATTTTTTACTCCAATGGATGGTAGCCTTGTCATTATGGAAGGTAGTTTGTTGTCATGATTTTTGTTACTCCAATGGATGGTAGCATTGTCATTATGGAAGGTAGTCTTTTATCGATATCTTTGTTGCTCCAATGGATGGTAGCCTAGTTATTATGGAACGTAGTCTCTTGTCGAGATTTTTGTTACTCCAATGGTTGGTACCCTTGTCATTATGGAAGGTATTATGTTGTCCAGATTTTTGTTACTCCAATGGATGGTACCCTGTCATTATGGAAGGTATTCTGTTGTGGCGATTTTTGTTACTCTAATGGATCGTAGCCTTGTCATTATGGAAGGTAGTCTATTGTCGAGATTTTGGTTACTACAATGGATGGTAGCCTTGTCATTATGGAAGGTAGTATGTTGTCGATATTTTTGTTACTCCAATGGATTTTACCCTTGTCATTATGGAAGGTAGTCTGTTCTCGAGATATTTTTAATTCCAATAGATGGTAGCCTTGTCATTATGGAAGGTAGTCTGTTGTCAAAAATTTTGTTACTCCAATAGATGGTAGCCTTGTCATTATGGAAGGTAGTCTCTTTGCGAGATATTTGTTACTTCAATGGATTGTAGCCTTGTCATTATGGAAGGTAGTCTGTTGTCGAGATTTTTGTTACTCCAATGGATGGTAGCGTTGTCATTATGGAAGGTAGGCTGTTATCGATATCTTTGTTACTCTAATGGATGGTAGCCTAGTCATTATGGAAGTTAGTCTGTTGTCAAGATTTTTCTTACTCCAATGTATGGTAGGCTTTTCATTATGGAAGGTAGTCTCTTGTTGATATTTTCAATACTCCAATGGATGGTACCCTGTCATTATGGAAGGTATTCTGTTGTCGCAATTTTTGTTACTCTAATGGATCGTAGCCTTGTCATTATGGAAGGTAGTCTGTTGTCGAGATTTTTGTTACTCCAATGGATGGTAGCATTGTCATTATGGAAGGTATTTTGTTGTCGATATTTTCGTTATTACAATGGATGGTAACCTTGTCATTATGGAAGGTAGTCTGTTGTCGAGATTTTGGTTACTACAGTTGATGGTAGCATTGTCATTATGGAAGGTAGTATGTTGTCGATATTTTTGTTACTCCAATGGATGGTAGCCTTGTCATTATTGAAGGTAGACTGTTGTCGAGATTTTTGTTACTACAATGTATAGTAGCCTTATCATTATGGAAGGTAGTTTGTTGTCGAGAGTTTTGTTATTACAATGTATGGTAGCCTTGTCATTATAGAAGGTAGTCTGTTGTCGATATCTTTGTTACTCTAATTGATGGTATCCTAGTCATTATGGAAGGTAGTTTGTTGTCGAGATTTTTGTTATTCCATTGGATGCTAGCGTTGTCATTATGGAAGGTAGTATGTTCTCAAAATTTTTGTTATTCCAAATGATGGTACCCTTGTCATTATAGAAGGTAGTATGTTGTCGAGATTTTTGTATCTCCAATAGATGGCAGCCTTTTCATTATCGAAGGTAGTCTGTTGTCGATATTTTTGTTACTCCAATGGATGGTAGCCTTGTGATTATAGAGGGTAGTCTTTTTTCGAGATTTTTTTTACTCCAATGGATGGTAGCCTTGTCATTATGGAAGGTAGTCTGTTGTCATGATTTTTGTTACTCCAATGGATGGTAGCATTGTCATTATGGAAGGTAGTCTGTTATCGATATCTTTGTTGCTCCAATGGATGGTAGCCTAGTTATTATGGAACGTAGTCTCTTGTCGAGATTTTTGTTACTCCAATGGTTGGTACCCTTGTCATTATGGAAGGTATTCTGTTGTCGCGATTTTTGTTACTCTAATGGATCGTAGCTTTGTCATTATGGAAGGTAGTCTGTTGTCGATATTTTGGTTACTACAATGGATGGTAGCCTTGTCATTATGGAAGGTAGTCTATTATCGAGATTTTGGTTACTACAATGGATGGTAGCCTTGTCATTATGGAAGGTAGTATGTTGTCGATATTTTTGTTACTCCAATGGATGGTAGCCTTGTCATTATGGAAGGTAGTTTGTTCTCGAGATATTTGTAATTCCAATAGATGGTAGCCTTGTCATTATGGAAGGTAGTCTGTTGTCAAAAATTTTGTTACTCCAATAGATGGTAGCCTTGTCATTATGGAAGGTAGTCTCTTTGCGAGATATTTGTTACTTCAATGGATGGTAGCGTTGTCATTATGGAAGGTAGTCTGTTATCGATATCTTTGTTACTCAAATGGATGGTAGCCTAGTCATTATGGAAGTTAGTCTGTTGTCGAGATTTTTCTTACTCCAATGTATGGTAGGCTTTTCATTATGGAAGGTAGTCTCTTGTTGATATTTTCATTACTCCAATGGATGGTACCCTGTCATTATGGAATGTATTCTGTTGTCGCGATTTTTGTTACTCTAATGGATCGTAGCCTTGTCATTATGGAAGGTAGTCTGTTGTCGAGATTTTTGTTACTCCAATGGATGGTAGCATTGTCATTATGGAAGGTATTTTGTTGTCGATATTTTCGTTATTACAATGGATGGTAGCCTTGTCATTATGGAAGGTAGTCTGTTGTCGAGATTTTGGTTACTACAATTGATGGTAGCCTTGTCAATATGGAAGGTAGTCTATTGTCGATATTTTTGTTACTCCAATGGATGGTAGCCTTATCATTATTGAAGGTAGACTGTTGTCGAGATTTTTGTTACTACAATGTATAGTAGCCTTATTATTGTGGAAGGTAGTTTGTTGTCGAGAGTTTTGTTATTACAATGTATGGTAGCCTTGTCATTATAGAAGGTAGTCTGTTGTCGAATACTTTGTTACTCTAATGGATGGTATCCTAGTCATTATGGAAGGTAGTTTGTTGTCGAGATTTTTGTTATTCCATTGGATGCTAGCGTTGTCATTATGGAAGGTTGTATGTTCTCGAAATTTTTGTTATTCCAAATGATGGTAGCCTTGTCATTATAGAAGGTAGTATGTTGTCAAGATTTTTGTTACTCCAATAGATGGCAGCCTTTTCATTATCGAAGGTAGTCTATTGTCGATATTTTTGTTACTCCAATGGATGGTAGCCTTGTGATTATAGAGGGTAGTCTTTTTTTGAGATTTTTTTTACTCCAATGGATGGTAGCCTTGTAATTATGGAAGGTAGTCTGTTGTCATGATTTTTGTTACTCCAATGGATGGTAGCATTGTCATTATGGAAGGTAGTCTGTTATCGATATCTTTGTTGCTCCAATGGATGGTAGCCTAGTTATTATGGAACGTAGTCTCTTGTCGAGATTTTTGTTACTCCAATGGTTGGTACCCTTATCATTATGGAAGGTATTATGTTGTCCAGATTTTTGTTACTCTAATGGATCGTAGCCTTGTCATTATGGAAGGTAGTCTGTTGTCGATATTTTTGTTACTACAATGGATGGTAGCCTTGTCATTATGGAAGGTAGTCTATTGTCGAGATTTTGGTTACTACAATGGATGGTAGCCTTGTCATTATGGAAGGTAGTATGTTGTCGATATTTTTTATACTCCAATGGATGGTACCCTTGTCATTATGGAAGGTAGTCTGTTCTCGAGATATTTGTAATTCCAATAGATGGTAGCCTTGTCATTATGGAAGGTAGTCTGTTGTCAAAATTTTTGGTACTCCAATAGATGGTAGCCTTGTCATTATGGAAGGTAGTCTCTTTGCGAGATTTTTGTTACTTCAATGGATTGTAGACTTGTCATTATGGAAGGTAGTCTGTTGTCGAGATTTTTGTAACTCCAATGGATGGTAGCGTTGTCATTATGGATGGTAGTCTGTTATCGATATCTTTGTTACTCTAATGGATGGTAGCCTAGTCATTATGGAAGTTAGTCTGTTGTCGAGATTTTTCTTACTCCAATGTATGGTAGGCTTTTCATTATGGAAGGTAGTCTCTTGTTGATATTTTCATTACTCCAATGGATGGTACCCTGTCATTATTGAAGGTATTCTGTTGTCGCGATTTTTGTTACTCTAATGGATCGTAGCCTTGTCATTATGGAAGGTAGTCTATTGTCGAGATTTTGGTTACTACAATGGATAGTAGCCTTGTCATTATGGAAGGTAGTATGTTGTCGATATTTTTGTTACTCCAATGGATGGTACCCTTGTCATTATGGAAGGTAGTCTGTTCTCGAGATATTTTTAATTCCAATAGATGGTAGCCTTGTCATTATGGAAGGTAGTCTGTTGTCAGAAATTTTGTTACTCCAATAGATGGTAGCCTTGTCATTATGGAAGGTAGTCTCTTTGCGAGATATTTGTTACTTCAATGGATTGTAGCCTTGTCATTACGGAAGGTAGTCTGTTGTCGAGATTTTTGTTACTCCAATGGATGGTAGCGTTGTCATTATGGAAGGTAGTCTGTTATCGATATCTTTGTTACTCTAATGGATGGTAGCCTAGTCATTATGGAAGTTAGTCTGTTGTCGAGATTTTTCTTACTCCAATGTATGGTAGGCTTTTCATTATGGAAGGTAGTCTCTTGTTGATATTTTCATTACTCCAATGGATGGTACCCTGTCATTATGGAAGGTATTCTGTTGTCGCGATTTTTGTTACTCTAATGGATCGTAGCCTTGTCATTATGGAAGGTAGTCTGTTGTCGAGATTTTTGTTACTCCAATGGATGGTAGCATTGTCATTATGGAAGGTATTTTGTTGTCGATATTTTCGTTATTACAATGGATGGTAGCCTTGTCATTATGGAAGGTAGTCTGTTGTCGAGATTTTGGTTACTACAGTTGATGGTAGCATTGTCATTATGGAAGGTAGTATGTTGTCGATATTTTTGTTACTCCAATGGATGGTAGCCTTGTCATTATTGAAGGTAGACTGTTGTCGAGATTTTTGTTACTACAATGTATAGTAGCCTTATCATTATGGAAGGTAGTTTGTTGTCAAGAGTTTTGTTATTACAATGTATGGTAGCCTTGTCATTATAGAAGGTAGTCTGTTGTCGATATCTTTGTTACTCTAATGGATGGTATCCTAGTCATTATGGAAGGTAGTTTGTTGTCGAGATTTTTGTTATTCCATTGGATGCTAGCGTTGTCATTATGGAAGGTAGTATGTTCTCAAAATTTTTGTTATTCCAAATGATGGTACCCATGTCATTATAGAAGGTAGTATGTTGTCGAGATTTTTGTATCTCCAATAGATGGCAGCCTTTTCATTATCGAAGGTAGTCTGTTGTCGATATTTTTGTTACTCCAATGGATGGTAGCCTTGTGATTATAGAGGGTAGTCTTTTTTCGAGATTTTTTTTACTCCAATGGATGGTAGCCTTGTCATTATGGAAGGTAGTCTGTTGTCATGATTTTTGTTACTCCAATGGATGGTAGCATTGTCATTATGGAAGTTAGTCTGTTATCGATATCTTTGTTGCTCCAATGGATGGTAGCCTAGTTATTATGGAACGTAGTCTCTTGTCGAGATTTTTGTTACTCCAATGGTTGGTACCCTTGTCATTATGGAAGGTATTATGTTGTCCAGATTTTTGTTACTCTAATGGATCGTAGCCTTGTCATTATGGAAGGTAGTCTGTTGTCGATATTTTTGTTACTACAATGGATGGTAGCCTTGTCATTATGGTAGGTAGTCTATTGTCGAGATTTTGGTTACTACAATGGATGGTAGCCTTGTCATTATGGAAGGTAGTATGTTGTCGATATTTTTGTTACTCCAATGGATGGTAGCCTTGTCATTATGGAAGGTAGTTTGTTCTCGAGATATTTGTAATTCCAATAGATGGTAGGCTTGTCATTATGGAAGGTAGTCTCTTTGCGAGATATTTGTTACTTCAATGGATGGTAGCGTTGTCATTATGGAAGGTAGTCTGTTATCGATATCTTTGTTACTCTAATGGATGGTAGCCTAGTCATTATGGAAGTTAGTCTGTTGTCGAGATTTTTCTTACTCCAATGTATGGTAGGCTTTTCATTATGGAAGGTAGTCTCTTGTTGATATTTTCATTACTCCAATGGATGGTACCCTGTCATTATGGAATGTATTATGTTATCACGATTTTTGTTACTCTAATGGATCGTAGCCTTGTCATTATGGAAGGTAGTCTGTTGTCGAGATTTTTGTTACTCCAATGGATGGTAGCATTGTCATTATGGAAGGTATTTTGTTGTCGATATTTTCGTTATTACAATGGATGGTAGCCTTGTCATTATTGAAGGTAGTCTGTTGTCGAGATTTTGGTTACTACAATTGATGGTAGCATTGTCATTATGGAAGGTAGTCTATTGTCGATATTTTTGTTACTCCAATGGATGGTAGCCTTATCATTATTGAAGGTAGACTGTTGTCGAGATTTTTGTTACTACAATGTA
The DNA here is from genome assembly GCA_948472305.1 of Vicia faba. Classification (NCBI taxonomy): domain Eukaryota; kingdom Viridiplantae; phylum Streptophyta; class Magnoliopsida; order Fabales; family Fabaceae; genus Vicia; species Vicia faba. The sequence continues at coordinate 564,340,687 of OX451739.1, forward strand.
TTGTAGCCTTATCATTGTGGAAGGTAGTTTGTTGTCGAGAGTTTTGTTATTACAATGTATGGTAGCCTTGTCATTATAGAAGGCAGTCTGTTGTCGAATACTTTGTTACTCTAATGGATGGTATCCTAGTCATTATGGAAGGTAGTTTGTTGTCGAGATTTTTGTTATTCCATTGGATGCTAGCGTTGTCATTATGGAAGGTTGTATGTTCTCAAAATTTTTGTTATTCCAAATGATGGTAGCCTTGTCATTATAGAAGGTAGTATGTTGTCGAGATTTTTGTTACTCCAATAGATGGCAGCCTTTTCATTATCGAAGGTAGTCTATTGTCGATATTTTTGTTACTCCAATGGATGGTAGCCTTGTGATTATAGAGGGTAGTCTTTTTTTGAGATTTTTTTTACTCCAATGGATGGTAGCCTTGTAATTATGGAAGGTAGTCTGTTGTCATGATTTTTGTTACTCCAATGGATGGTAGCATTGTCATTATGGAAGGTAGTCTGTTATCGATATCTTTGTTGCTCCAATGGATGGTAGCCTAGTTATTATGGAACGTAGTCTCTTGTCGAGATTTTTGTTACTCCAATGGTTGGTACCCTTATCATTATGGAAGGTATTATGTTGTCCAGATTTTTGTTACTCTAATGGATCGTAGCCTTGTCATTATGGAAGGTAGTCTGTTGTCGATATTTTTGTTACTACAATGGATGGTAGCCTTGTCATTATGGAAGGTAGTCTATTGTCGAGATTTTGGTTACTACAATGGATGGTAGCCTTGTCATTATGGAAGGTAGTATGTTGTCGATATTTTTTATACTCCAATGGATGGTACCCTTGTCATTATGGAAGGTAGTCTGTTCTCGAGATATTTGTAATTCCAATAGATGGTAGCCTTGTCATTATGGAAGGTAGTCTGTTGTCAAAATTTTTGGTACTCCAATAGATGGTAGCCTTGTCATTATGGAAGGTAGTCTCTTTGCGAGATTTTTGTTACTTCAATGGATTGTAGACTTGTCATTATGGAAGGTAGTCTGTTGTCGAGATTTTTGTAACTCCAATGGATGGTAGCGTTGTCATTATGGATGGTAGTCTGTTATCGATATCTTTGTTACTCTAATGGATGGTAGCCTAGTCATTATGGAAGTTAGTCTGTTGTCGAGATTTTTCTTACTCCAATGTATGGTAGGCTTTTCATTATGGAAGGTAGTCTCTTGTTGATATTTTCATTACTCCAATGGATGGTACCCTGTCATTATTGAAGGTATTCTGTTGTCGCGATTTTTGTTACTCTAATGGATCGTAGCCTTGTCATTATGGAAGGTAGTCTATTGTCGAGATTTTGGTTACTACAATGGATAGTAGCCTTGTCATTATGGAAGGTAGTATGTTGTCGATATTTTTGTTACTCCAATGGATGGTACCCTTGTCATTATGGAAGGTAGTCTGTTCTCGAGATATTTTTAATTCCAATAGATGGTAGCCTTGTCATTATGGAAGGTAGTCTGTTGTCAGAAATTTTGTTACTCCAATAGATGGTAGCCTTGTCATTATGGAAGGTAGTCTCTTTGCGAGATATTTGTTACTTCAATGGATTGTAGCCTTGTCATTACGGAAGGTAGTCTGTTGTCGAGATTTTTGTTACTCCAATGGATGGTAGCGTTGTCATTATGGAAGGTAGTCTGTTATCGATATCTTTGTTACTCTAATGGATGGTAGCCTAGTCATTATGGAAGTTAGTCTGTTGTCGAGATTTTTCTTACTCCAATGTATGGTAGGCTTTTCATTATGGAAGGTAGTCTCTTGTTGATATTTTCATTACTCCAATGGATGGTACCCTGTCATTATGGAAGGTATTCTGTTGTCGCGATTTTTGTTACTCTAATGGATCGTAGCCTTGTCATTATGGAAGGTAGTCTGTTGTCGAGATTTTTGTTACTCCAATGGATGGTAGCATTGTCATTATGGAAGGTATTTTGTTGTCGATATTTTCGTTATTACAATGGATGGTAGCCTTGTCATTATGGAAGGTAGTCTGTTGTCGAGATTTTGGTTACTACAGTTGATGGTAGCATTGTCATTATGGAAGGTAGTATGTTGTCGATATTTTTGTTACTCCAATGGATGGTAGCCTTGTCATTATTGAAGGTAGACTGTTGTCGAGATTTTTGTTACTACAATGTATAGTAGCCTTATCATTATGGAAGGTAGTTTGTTGTCAAGAGTTTTGTTATTACAATGTATGGTAGCCTTGTCATTATAGAAGGTAGTCTGTTGTCGATATCTTTGTTACTCTAATGGATGGTATCCTAGTCATTATGGAAGGTAGTTTGTTGTCGAGATTTTTGTTATTCCATTGGATGGTACCCATGTCATTATAGAAGGTAGTATGTTGTCGAGATTTTTGTATCTCCAATAGATGGCAGCCTTTTCATTATCGAAGGTAGTCTGTTGTCGATATTTTTGTTACTCCAATGGATGGTAGCCTTGTGATTATAGAGGGTAGTCTTTTTTCGAGATTTTTTTTACTCCAATGGATGGTAGCCTTGTCATTATGGAAGGTAGTCTGTTGTCATGATTTTTGTTACTCCAATGGATGGTAGCATTGTCATTATGGAAGTTAGTCTGTTATCGATATCTTTGTTGCTCCAATGGATGGTAGCCTAGTTATTATGGAACGTAGTCTCTTGTCGAGATTTTTGTTACTCCAATGGTTGGTACCCTTGTCATTATGGAAGGTATTATGTTGTCCAGATTTTTGTTACTCTAATGGATCGTAGCCTTGTCAATATGGAAGGTAGTCTGTTGTCGATATTTTTGTTACTACAATGGATGGTAGCCTTGTCATTATGGTAGGTAGTCTATTGTCGAGATTTTGGTTACTACAATGGATGGTAGCCTTGTCATTATGGAAGGTAGTATGTTGTCGATATTTTTGTTACTCCAATGGATGGTAGCCTTGTCATTATGGAAGGTAGTTTGTTCTCGAGATATTTGTAATTCGAATAGATGGTAGGCTTGTCATTATGGAAGGTAGTCTGTTGTCAAAAATTTTGTTACTCCAATAGATGGTAGCCTTGTCATTATGGAAGGTAGTCTCTTTGCGAGATATTTGTTACTTCAATGGATGGTAGCGTTGTCATTATGGAAGGTAGTCTGTTATCGATATCTTTGTTACTCTAATGGATGGTAGCCTAGTCATTATGGAAGTTAGTCTGTTGTCGAGATTTTTCTTACTCCAATGTATGGTAGGCTTTTCATTATGGAAGGTAGTCTCTTGTTGATATTTTCATTACTCCAATGGATGGTACCCTGTCATTATGGAATGTATTATGTTGTCACGATTTTTGTTACTCTAATGGATCGTAGCCTTGTCATTATGGAAGGTAGTCTGTTGTCGAGATTTTTGTTACTCCAATGGATGGTAGCATTGTCATTATGGAAGGTATTTTGTTGTCGATATTTTCGTTATTACAATGGATGGTAGCCTTGTCATTATTGAAGGTAGTCTGTTGTCGAGATTTTGGTTACTACAATTGATGGTAGCATTGTCATTATGGAAGGTAGTATGTTGTCGATATTTTTGTTACTCCAATGGATGGTAGCCTTATCATTATTGAAGGTAGACTGTTGTCGAGATTTTTGTTACTACAATGTATTGTAGCCTTATCATTGTGGAAGGTAGTTTGTTGTCGAGAGTTTTGTTATTACAATGTATGGTAGCCTTGTCATTATAGAAGGCAGTCTGTTGTCGAATACTTTGTTACTCTAATGGATGGTATCCTAGTCATTATGGAAGGTAGTTTGTTGTCGAGATTTTTGTTATTCCATTGGATGCTAGCGTTGTCATTATGGAAGGTAGTATGTTCTCGAAATTTTTGTTATTCCAAATGATGGTAGCCTTGTCATTATGGAAGGTAGTATGTTGTCGAGATTTTTGTTACTCCAATAGATGGCAGCCTTTTCATTATCGAAGGTAGTCTGTTGTCGATATTTTTGTTATTCCAATGGATGGTAGCCTCGTGATTATAGAGGGTAGTCTTTTTTCGATATTTTTTTTACTCCAATGGATGGTAGCCTTGTCATTATGGAAGGTAGTCTGTTGTCATGATTTTTGTTACTCCAATGGATGGTAGCATTGTCATTATGGAAGGTAGTCTGTTATCGATATCTTTGTTGCTCCAATGGATGGTAGCCTAGTCATTATGGAAGGTAGTCTCTTGTGGAGATTTTTGTTACTCCAATGGTTGGTACCCTTGTCATTATGGAAGGTATTATGTTGTCCAGATTTTTGTTACTCTAATGGATCGTAGCCTTGTCATTATGGAAGGTAGTCTGTTGTCGATATTTTTGTTACTACAATGGATGGTAGCCTTGTCATTATGGAAGGTAGTCTATTGTCGAGATTTTCGTTACTACAATGGATGGTAGCCTTGTCATTATGGAAGGTAGTATGTTGTCGATATTTTTGTTACTCCAATGGATGGTACCCTTGTCATTATGGAAGGTAGTCTATTCTCGAGATATTTGTAATTCCAATAGATGGTAGCCTTGTCATTATGGAAGGTAGTCTGTTGTCAATATTTTTGTTACTCCAATAGATGGTAGCCTTGTCATTATGGAAGGTAGTCTCTTTGCGAGATTTTTATTACTTCAATGGATTGTAGCCTTGTCATTATGGAAGGTAGTCTGTTGTCGAGATTTTTGTTACTCCAATGGATGGTAGCGTTGTCATTTTGGAAGGTAGTCTATTATCGATATCTTTGTTACTCTAATGGATGGTAGCCTAGTCATTATGGAAGTTAGTCTGTTGTCGAGATTTTTATTACTCCAATGTATGGTAGGCTTTTCATTATGGAAGGTAGTCTCTTGTTGATATTTTCATTACTCCAATGGATGGTACCCTTGTCATTATGGAAGGTATTCTGTTGTCGCGATTTTTGTTACTCTAATGGATCGTAGCCTTGTCATTATGGAAGGTAGTCTGTTGTCGAGATTTTTGTTACTCCAATGGATGGTAGCATTGTCATTATGGAAGGTATTTTATTGTCGATATTTTTGTTAGTACAATGGATGGTAGCCTTGTCATTATGGAAGGTAGTCCGTTGTCGAGATTTTGGTTACTACAATTGATGGTAGCATTGTCATTATGGAAGGTAGTATGTTGTCGATATTTTTGTTACTCCAATGGATGGTAGCCTTGTCATTATTGAAGGTAGACTGGTGTCGAGATTTTTGTTACTACAATGTATAGTAGCCTTATCATTGTGGAAGGTAGTTTGTTGTCGAGAGTTTTGTTATTACAATGTATGGTAGCCTTGTCATTATAGAAGGTAGTCTGTTGTCGATATCTTTGTTACTCTAATGGATGGTATCCTAGTCATTATGGAAGGTAGTTTGTTGTCGAGATTTTTGTTATTCCATTGGATGCTAGCGTTGTCATTATGGAAGGTAGTATGTTCTCGAAATTTTTGTTATTCCAAATGATGGTAGCCTTGTCATTATAGAAGGTATTATGTTGTCGAGATTTTTGTTACTCCAATAGATGGCAGCCTTTTCATTATCGAAGGTCGTCTGTTGTCGATATTTTTCTTACTCCAATGGATGGTAGCCTTGTCATTATGGAAGGTAGTCTGTTGTCATGATTTTTGTTACTCCAATGGATGGTAGCATTGTCATTATGGAAGGTAGTCTGTTATCGATATCTTTGTTGCTCCAATGGATGGTAGCCTAGTCATTATGGAAGGTAGTCTCTTGTCGAGATTTTTGTTACTCCAATGGTTGGTACCCTTGTCATTATGGAAGGTAGTCTTTTTTCGAGATTTTTGTTACTTCAATGGATTGTAGCCTTGTCATTATGGAAGGTAGTCTGTTGTCGAGATTTTTGTTACTCCAATGGATGGTAGCGTTGTCATTATGGAAGGTAGTCTGTTATCGATATCTTTGTTACTCTAATGGATGGTACCCTTGTAATTATGGAAGTTAGTCTATTGTCGATATTTTTGTTACTCCAATGGATGGTAGCCTTGTCATTATGGAAGGTAGTTTGTTGTCGAGATTTTGGTTACTACAATTGATGGTAGCATTGTCATTATGGAAGGTAGTATGTTATCGATATTTTTGTTACTCTAATGGATGGTAGCCTTGTCATTATTGAAGGTAAACTGTTGTCGAGATTTTTGTTACTACAATGTATAGTAGCCTTATCATTGTGGAATGTAGTTTGTTGTCGAGAGTTTTGTTATTACAATGTATGGTAGCCTTGTCATTATAGAAGGTAGTCTGTTGTCGATATCTTTGTTACTCTAATGGATGGTAGCCTAGTCATTATGGAAGGTAGTTTGTTGTCGAGATTTTTGTTACTACAATAGATGGTAGCCTTGTGATTATGGAAGGTAGTCTTTTTTCGAGATTTTTGTTACTCCAATGGATTGTAGCCTTGTCATTATGGAAGGTAGTCTTTTGTCGAGATTTTTGTTACTCCAATGGATGGTAGCGTTGTCACTATGGAAGGTAGTCTGTTATCGATATCTTTGTTACTCTAATGGATGGTAGCCTTATCATTATGGAAGGTAGTCTGTTGTCGATATTTTTGTTACTCCAATGGATGGTAGGCTTTTCATTATGGAAGGTTGTCTGTTGTTGATATTTTCATTACTCCAATGGATGGTACCCTTGTCATTATGGAAGGTATTTTGTTGTCGCGATTTTTGTTACTCTAATGGATCGTAGCCTTGTCATTATGGAAGGTAGTCTGTTGTCGAGATTTTTGTTACTCCAATGGATGGTAGCATTGTCATTATGGAAGGTATTTTATTGTCGATATTTTTGTTACTACAATGGATGGTAGCCTTGTCATTATGGAAGGTAGTCTATTCTCGAGATTTTGGTTACTACAATTGATGGTAGCATTGTCATTATGGAAGGTAGTATGTTGTCGATATTTTCGTTACTCCAGTGGATGGTAGCCTTGTCATTATTGAAGGTAGACTGTTGTCGAGATTTTTGTTACTACAATGTATAGTAGCCTTATCTTTGTGGAATGTAGTTTGTTGTCGAGAGTTTTGTTATTAAAATGTATGGTAGCCTTGTCATTATAGAAGGTAGTTTGTTGTCGATATCTTTGTTAATCTAATGGATGGTAGCCTAGTCATTATGGAAGGTAGTTTGTTGTCGAGATTTTTGTTATTCCATTGGATGGTAGCCTTGTCATTATGGAAGGTAGTATGTTCTCGAGATTTTTGTTATTCCAAATTATGGTAGCCTTGTCATTATAGAAGGTAGTATGTTGTCGAGATTTTTGTTACTCCAATAGATGATAGCCTTGTCATTATGGAAGGTAGTCTGTTGTCGAGATTTTTGTTACTCTAATAGATGGTAGCCTTGTGATTATGGAAGGTAGTCTTTTTTCGATATTTTTGTTACTCCAATGGATTGTAGCCTTGTCATTATGGAAGGTAGTCTTTTATCGAGATTTTTGTTACTCCAATGGATGGTAGCGTTGTCATTATGGAAGGTAGTCTGTTATCAATATCTTTGTTACTGTAATGGATGGTAGCCTTGTCAATATGGAAGGTAGTCTGTTGTCGAGATTTTTGTTACTACAATGGATGGTAGGCTTTTCATTATGGAAGGTAGTCTCTTGTTGATATTTTCATTACTCCAATGGATGGTACCCTTGTCATTATGGAAGGTATTCTGTTGTCCAGATTTTTGTTACTCTAATGGATCGTAGCCTTGTCATTATGGAAGGTAGTCTGTTGTCGAGATTTTTGTTACTCCAATGGATGGTAGCATTGTCATTATGGAAGGTAGTATGTTGTCGATATTTTTGTTACTCCAATGGATGGTAGCCTTGTTATTATGGAAGGTAGAATGTTATCGAGATTTTTGTTACTAAAATGTATAGTAGCCTTGTCATTATGGAATGTAGTTTGTTGTCGAGAGTTTTGTTATTACAATGTATGGTAGCCTTGTCATTATAGAAGGTAGTGTGTTGTCGATATCTTTGTTACTCTAATGGATGGTAGCCTAGTAATTATGGAAGGTAGTATGTTCTCGAAATTTTTGTTATTCCAAATGATGGTAGCCTTGTCATTATAGAAGGTAGTATGTTGTCGAGATTTTTGTTACTCCAATAGATGACATCCTTTTCTTATCGAAGGTAGTCTATTGTCGATATTTTTGTTACTCCAATGGATGGTAGCCTTGTGATTATTGACTGTAGTCTTTATTCGAGATTTTTTTTTCTCCAATGGATGGTAGCCTTGTCATTATGTAAGGTAGTCTGTTGTCAAGATTTTTAGTTACTCCAATGGATGGTAGCGTTGTCATTATGGAAGGTAGTATGTTATCGATATCTTTGTTACTCCAATGGATGGTAGCCTAGTCATTATGGAAGGTAGTCCCTTGTCGAGATTTTTGTTACTCCAATGGTTGGCACCCTTGTCATTATGGAAGGTATTCTGTTGTTCAGATTTTTGTTAGTCTAATGGATCATAGCCTTGTCATTATGGAAGGAAGTCTGTTGTCGAGATTTTTATTACTCCAATGGATGGTAGCCTTTTTATTATGGAAGGTAGTCTGTTTTAGATATTTTTGTTACTCCAATGGATTGTAGCCTTGTCATTATGGAAGGTAGTCTCTTGTCGAGATTTTTGGCACTCCAATGGATGGTAGACTTGTTATTATGGAAGGTAGTCTATTGGCGATATTTTTGTTACTCCAATGGATGGTAGCCTTGTCATTATGGAAGGTAGTCTCTTGTTGATACTTTCATTACTCCAATGCATGGTAGCCTTGTCATTATGGAAGGTAGTCTCTTGTTGATATTTTCATTATTGCAATGGATGGTAGCCTTGTCATTATGGAAGGTAGTCTGTTGTCGAGATTTGTATAACTCCAACGGATGGTAGCCTTGTCATTATGGAACAAAGTATGTTGTCAATATTTTTGTTATTCCAATGGATGGTAGCTTTGTCATTATGGAAGTTAGTTTGTTGTCGAGATTTTTGTTACTCCAATGGATGGTAGCCTTGACATTATGGAATGTAGTATGTTGTAGAGATTTTTGTTACTCCAATGGATGGTAGCGTTGTCATTATGGAAGGTAGTCTGTTGTCGAGATTTTTCTTACTCTAATAGATCGTAGCCTTGTCATTATGGAAGGTAGTTTGTTGTCGAGATTTTTGTTACTCCAATGGATGGCAGCATTGTCATTATGGAAGTTATTCTGTTGTCGATATTTTTGTTACTACAATGGCTGGTAGCCTTGTCATTATGGAAGGAAGTATGTTGTCGAGATTTTGGTTACTACAATTGATGGTAGCCTTGTCATTATGGAAGGTAGTAAGTTGTCGATATTTTTGTTACTCCAATGGATGGTAGCCTTGTCATTATGGAAGGTAGACTGTTGTCGAGATTTTTGTTACTACAATGTATGGTAGCCTTGTCATTGTGGAATGTAGTTGGTTATCGAGATTTTTTTATTCCATTGGATGGTAGCCTTGTCATTATGGAAGGTAGTTTGTTCTCGATATTTTTGTTATTCCAATAGATGGTAGCCTTGTCATTATAGATAATAGTATGTTGTCGAGATTTTTGTTACTCCAATAGATGGTAGCCTTGTCATTATGGAAGGTAGTCTGTTGTCGAGATTTTTGTTACTCCAATGGATGGTAGCCTTGTCATTATGGAAGGTAGTCTTTTTTCGTAATTTTTTTTACTCCAATTGATGGTAGCCTTGACATTATGGAAGGTAGTCTGTTTTCGAGATTTTTGTTACTCCAATGGATGGTAGCATTGTCATTATGGAAGGTAGTCTGTTATCGATATCTTTGTTACTCCAATGGATGGTAGCCTAGTCATTATGGAAGGTAGTCTCTTGTCGAGATTTTTGTTACTCCAATGGATGGTAGGCTTTTCTTATGGAAGGTATTTTCTTGTTGATATTTTTATTACTCTAATGGATGGTACCCTTGTCATTATGGAAGGTATTCTGTTGTCGAGATTTTTGTTACTCTAATGGATCATAGCCTTGTCATTATGGAAGGAAGTTCGTTGTCGAGATTTTTGTTACTCCAATAGATGGTAGCATTGTCATTATGGAAGGTAGTCTGTTATCGAGATTTTTGTTACTACAATGGATGGTAGCCTTGTCATTATGGAAGGTAGTCTGTTGTCGATATTTTGGTTACTACAATGGATGGTAGCCTTGTCATTATGGAAGGTAGACTGTTGTCGAGATTTTTGTTACTACAATGTATGGTAGCCTTGTCATTGTGGATTGTAGTTTGTTGTCAAGAGTTTTGTTATTACAATGTATGGTAGCCTTGTCATTATAGAAGGTAGTCTGTTGTCGATATCTTTTTTACTCTAATGGATGGAAGCCTAGTCATTATGGAAGGTAGTCTTTTGTCGAGATTTTTGTTACTCCAATGGATGGTAGCATTGTCATTATGGAAGGTATTTTGTTGTCGATATTTTTGTTACTACAATGGATGGTAGCCTTGTCATTATGGAAGGTAGTCTGGTGTCGAGATATTGGTTACTACAATTGATGATTGCCTTGTCATTATGGAAGGTAGTAAGTTGTCGATATTTTTGTTACTCCAATGGATGGTAGCCTTGTCATTATGGAAGGTAGACTGTTGTCAAGATTTTTGTTACTACAATGTATTGTAGCCTTGTCATTGTGGGATGTAGTTTGTTGTCGAGAGTTTTGTTATTACAATGTATGGTAGCCTTGTCATTATAGAAGGTAGTTTGTTGTCGATATCTTTGTTACTCTAATGGATGGTAGCCTAGTCATTATGGAAGGTAGTTGGTTATCGAGATTTTTGTTATTCCATTGGATGGTAGCCTTGTCATTATGGAAGGTAGTCTGTTCTCGATATTTTTGTTATTCCAATAGATGGTAGTTGTTGTACCCCAAAATTTGGCCTCCCATTTCCTCAACATTTTCTCACCACAAGACCCTTGGAGTTCAGGATCAAGTTAGAGTTTGCTCTACTCAAGACTTCTCCTTGCACTGTTGACCCAAATTAGGGTTTGAGTTTGCACAAAGATATTTTGACCTAAAATGCCTAAGATGACTTTCATGCTTCATATTGGACTCCCAAGTTTATCCATACCAAGTTTCAAGCCTTGATTCCAATCTTTGCCCAGTCAATTGGACAGTTGACCTAGAAATCAGCTGTATTGGGAAAAAGTCAACTATGGTCAATTGACAGTCAAACCTCATGATTTTTGACCCACATAAACATTATGAACTCATATGGACCATTTGATCAAGTTTGGATCACAATTCCACAAGAAATTTGATCAGATCACCAAAAGGCCAAAATGGTCATTTTTTAGGGTTTTGACTGCACAAAGGCAATTTCTGACTGTTTGACCTAGCCAATGGCAAACCAAGATCACATATGGACTCAAGGACCCCATGGAATTGTCTTGACATGTTCAACAAATTCAAAAGACCCCAAATGCACAAGATTGAAAGATGAATTTTCTAGTCAATTGATCAATTTTTGACTACACTGAAAAGTCAAACTTTGACTTTTTGGTCAAAATCAAGTGTCAAGATTCATTTTTCATCAAGACATGTCAAATTATGAAACTTGTTCATCAAGAAATCAAAAATCACAAATTAGGGGTTGAAATGAAGAAATTTCATAAGTTAGAACTTTTCTAAGTTATGAAAATTCCTAATTTTTTCCTGACTTTGTCCCATTTTTTCATCAAGATACATTTGGATTCAAGGAAAACTCGAAACATGAAAGTTGTAGTCCATTGCAAAATCTACAACTTTGTTTCACAAAGTTTCCTCAAAAGAAGCTTGTAGCTCAAGTTACAATTTTTGGAACAAGGGTGCAAAACATTCTTAACTTAGAAAAGTTTTGACCTATTCTAGGCAGGATTTTTGCCTAACTTCATGGCCACTTTTCACATGCTTCCACTTGTAATTTCAACTTGCAATACAAATATGGATTGTAGTACACATTCCAAGCTTTCCAAAATGTCCAAGAACTCATCAAACGCCCTTGTGGTTAGGGAGAATCGAATTTGGCAATATGGGCAAAAGTCACTTTGTTCATGAGCCATTTCCATGTTCATAACTTGTGCAATTTTTCAAATCAGCATGAGCAAGCTAGTTACAGGCCTCTAATCCTTTTCTTACTCAATAATTAAATGCCAACCCATTGTGCCAAGGAATTATTTTGTGCATTTGGTCATTGTATAAAGAATTAAGTCTTAATTAGAAAAAGCAAGTTATCCATTTTTGAAAAGTTACACTTTATGTCAAGTTTGCAAATCAAGAAGTACAAAGCCATATCTTTGGACACAGGATTCATGGACATAACACACTGATCAAGAGGCATTGAGGCAGCATGTTTAGGTGGCCTGCATAAGTCTAGAAACCAAGTTGACAATTTTTGCTTAAGTTAGAAGAAACATTGCATAACTTAACACAACTCACATTGCTGCAACCACAGGCCTAGACAAACTTGTTGAACACATTCCAAACATCAAACCTAATCTAAGACACGAGCCAACCACCTCCAAAACCTCACCATTCACAAAAACACCATTGTACTTCAAAAAACAGGGCATCCCTGCAGTTTGAGTGGCACAACTCAATCCACTCGTGCGCCTTGGCCAAAACCACTTCATACACACTCCATAGCATCCATACAAACTATCCCAAGCCCTAGCTTCAGACTGTAACACCTCTAACCAACTTCACCATTTTCACTTTTTCTGTTTGCAGGTTGACTCCTATAGCTCGATTCATTTAGTTTCAAAGCAAGCTAAAGGTGGGAGAAGCATCCCTGAACTTCAAGCAAGTTGTACAAGTCCTCACATTGCCTTGAAAGTGCCTCCATTGTCAAACACGATCCAAGCTGAACAGGTAAGTTCATGGACTTCTATCTCTCAATCTAGGAAGAGTTAGCTTTAGGTTTATGAATGAAAAATGCTCTACTCATGGCCCTGAAGCTACACATATATTTACTTTCCATTTATATTGCATGTGCTGAGAGAATTTAGAACCTGAACATTAGAAAAAACTTAGGTTAACAATTAGGGATGGAGAAATTCTCTCTCATTTCTGAGAGTTAAGTCAAGTTTTTTATATGTATGGATTCGTCTCATGATGCTCTACATTTTTGGTGTTATGAGTTTTGCTTGAAAGTCCAGGAATCATGAGATAGCAGGAAGCACGCGTTTTTTGTTTGGAAGACAGTCTGGAGGTTGAAGACAACCCCTTTGGGCTGGGCCTGATTCTTTTTCCTTTTTGCACCATCTTTTTACACATGCACCCCCCTGGCCCATTTTGAGATATATTTGTCATTTTTAATTTTTTCCTTTTGATTTTGTTTCTATATTTTTATTTAAGCATGAAAAAATATTAAAAATATTTTTCTCCCATTTTTTGCATTTTATTTGATAGTTATTTTGTTTCATTTAGTTTATATGTAAATAAATACATAATATCTTTTATTTAAAAATGCTAAAGATAATACAAACACATTTTATTTCTGATTTTATTTTATTTTATCTTTTGAAAACATTTTATAAAAAATATACTTCTTTTTTTTGTAAATATTAAATATTTTATTTTTTTGTACATATTTAATATATTTATTAAATAATATAAATACTATTATTTTTATTAGTATATTTAGGTTAAAAATACAAAAAATAATACATTTTTATTGTTATTAGTATTTTGACCTCAAAAATCCTTTTTTTACAATATACTTTCTTCTTATTTATTTTTTGTACATAATTAATAAATATTGCATACATTAAATAATTAATACCTTTTATTTAGTAAAATTAGGGTTTTACCCTAAAAACATAAAAATACCCAAAAATTAACTTTTTTTTTTTGACACATAAAAAATACCTTTTACATACATATAAAAAAATATTTTTTTTTACATCTTGCATATTTATTTCATTTAATTATTGTACAATTAAATATCTTGTAAAATTTCAATTTGGATGTAATAGTTTAGGTTTAAATTTCTTGTTAAATATCCCCATTTGAACATTTGTACCCCCCATCCCATAATTGTGTTGTAATAGTTTAGGACTTTAAATTTCGCACTTTAAATCTTTCTAATTATGCCATGATAGAATTAGGGTTTTGTATGCGAAAATCAACCAAAACAAATAGTTTGACCTAATTCCAAGATAAAAGCATGAAAATGAACAAACACCAATCACACTTGCACCCCTTAGGGTTACTCCACTTGTTGCCTTCAATAATGGGCCATATTGCATGTTGGGTGTCTTTGGAAAAACAAAACAATAACAAATGATCATAGTCCCTCGATGACGCTTTCGAAAGTTGCCTAAAAATGATCAAGTCCCTTAAAGGAAAAATTGCCCAAAGATACTTGGCACCATTGCAATCATGGTCCAAACGATGACCCTTAGGATAAAATAAAAAGTCGGTGGCGACTCTTGCTCAACTGAAACATTTGCGAAAACAAACGCAAAACCCAAGTCAGTTCTCCCACCGTATCACAGAACTGGCGACTCTGCTGGGGAACTTTTAAAGTGGAGTAAACTTAGGGCTTAGATCACCCTCTTGCATGACTAATTGTTTGTTTTGATTGATTTACATCTTGGCTCTCTTGTTTGGGTTTTCAATCCTACACCCGGATTTGGGGAAACATTCATAGATAGCAATACATTGTTGAAACTGTGCGGGGTATACCGACACAGTTGAAGCAATAGCTATATCAGTGCGACATATTTGTGAGTACTGGTAACCCTTGAGTTCAATCAAGGAGAGTACGGGGCCGCTGATTGATGTCACTAAGCACTAATGACCTAGAACCTTACTTGACCATCTTGGCCTTTCATTAGGGGTAGTGAGATGACCGGCTTTGGTGCAGTCCGAAGTTGGTAGATACTCGATACTACACTCATTGAGGGTTGTTTTCTTGGGATATTTTGTTCGCTAGTTAAGTGGCTAAACCAAAACAATGAACAATGAAAACAATCCAGTTATATTGAGCTCCTTATAACCCGGTTACTATTTATAGGACAGGTTTTTAAGCCAACTACACTCAAGAGGGTACTTACCTATGAAACCCCATGCAAGCCTGAAACTAGGGTTTTGTGTGAATTGCTTGTACATATGTTTGTGCATACATCATGAACATCATAAAGCATCATATGCATACACTAACCATTTCAAGGGTTTAGATCTTCATCTTTGTTCTTGTTTTGTAGGTCATGGAAATTCTTCGCAGGAAAACTATCCAAGTCAACCTTGTGAGAATCCCTCCTCAACTCAAAGAGCTCACATCAAGAATTCCGGAAAGCTCTCCCTTCAGTGAAAGACCTGGTAGACTGCTCAGCCTAGTCAACACCAGCATTGAAGAGGACATGGTAAAGGTGTTGTTCCAGTTCTTTGACCCCCTTCACCACTGTTTCACTTTCCCCGACTACCAGTTGGTGCCCACTTTGGAGGAATTTTCTCAACTCCTGAGAATTCCTATCCTTAATCAACTACCCTACAACGGTACAGAAAAGGAATCAAAGCCTGAAGATATTGCTCAAGCACTACACCTATAGCCATCTGACATCAAGGGGCATTGGGAAACTAGAAGCGGTGTCAAAGGCTTCTTGGCAAAATTCTTGTTTGAGAAGGCACAACAGTGTTGGAATTCATTGGACCTACAAGCCTTTGAAGAAATTGTGGCACTCCTCATTTATGGGTTGGTCTTGTTCCCAAATCCTAACCAACTTGTAGATGTCAACGCCGTCAAAATCATCTTATCCAGGAATCCAATACCAATATTGCTTGGGGACATTCTTCACTCATTTTACACACGAACAATGAGAAAGAGGGATGTTCTCATGTGCTGTACTCCTCTCCTTGCAAGGTGGTTTATTTCGCACCTTCCACAATCTGTTTTGAAAAATGACCAAGGCTTAAGGTGGTCACAATGGTTGATGACCCTTACTCACTCTGATGTACATTGGTCTTCTCGGTCCAGAGAAAATGTCATCATCATCGATTGTTGTGGAGAGTTCCCTAATGTTCCATTACTTGGCATTAGAGGATGCATTACCTACAACCCTTGTCTAGCCTTGAGACAATTTGGATATGCACGAAGAGATGGCCCTCACGACATGTTGATTCCTGACCTAGTTTTTTACTTCAACAACGATGCGCAAGGACTTCGCCAAAGATTCATCAGAGCTTGGAGGATGCCTAACAAGGTTGACAATAAGACACTGGGACACAAGAATTCCATCCCCCTTGAGCCTTATCTCAAGTGGTTACGAACCCAAGCCCAGAGTCTAATGATGCCTTATCCTCATGTTCTCCCTGTGATTAAAGAGCCGGTTAAGGAAGTACAGGTTCCCTACACCATCCTATATCCTGACATGCCTACATCGTGGGAGGAGATGCAAAAGAGTTGGATCCAACTCAAGGAGGAACAAAACACTTTTGAAGCCAGCTTCTACGCTAGTGAGAAGAAGGTTTTGGAGCTTACCCGTCGACTCCACGAGGAAGAGACCCTCAACACCTACATCGCACCAAAGAGGATGCGCAACGTCTTTTTACCTTGAGAAGCTTTTGTAATATTTGGCCCATGGGGCATTTATGTACTGGCAAATTTCTTCTTATTAATATGACGTGCGTTCTTTTTGTTTGCAACAATTTTGAACTTTCTAAATCCTTGAATGCATTGCATACATAAGCATACCATTCATCATACGCATAAGCAGGTCTCCACACCAGGTTTCCTTATCTTTCTGCTGTTTATTTCAGTAAGATGGATCTCGAACAGACGGTCAAGGACTTGCAGTCTCAGAATTCACAATTTCAACAACTCCTGATGATCTTGGCTAAGGGTCAGGAAGATCTGAAAGCCCTGCTGGGGAACAAAGAGCAAGTGAAAAAGAAGAAGAAGAGAATTGGGGTGGCTACCCTAGGAAGAAGGTTTGAGGGTGAAGCCAGAAGAGTGCTTGAATTTCCCCCTACTTATGAGGAGGGAACCAATAAAGGGAATGCGGTTGCGGTACCTTCCGAATCCGAGGTTGAAGAAGAGGAGGCTGAAGAGGATAAGGACTACTCTGATCAACAATACCCGCCCGCCGATGATAAGTACAAAGGTTTGGAAGACAGGTTGGCAGCCATGGAGCTGCAGAGAGTTCCCGGCTTAGATTTCGAAGACTTGGGATTAGTTGCTGGAATTGTGATCCCCCCGAAGTTCAAAGTACCAGTTTTTTCAAGGTATGACGGGCTATCCAGCCTGAAGATGCATCTCATATCATATGTAAGGAAGATCCAAACTTACACTACAGACAAGAACCTTTGGATCCATTTCTTTCAGGATAGCCTTTCAGGGGCTCAACTCGAATGGTTCTATCAGCTGGATGGAGCCAGTATCCGAAACTGGGAGGACTTGGCTACGGAATTTTATAAACAATATCAGTATAATTCTGACCTCGCTCCCAGACGTACCCAACTTCAGGGTATGTCACTAGGGACGGGCGAAGGATTCAAGGAGTATGCGCAAAAGTGGAGAGACCTGGCTGGCAGGGTGCAGCCGCCGCTGACTGACCGTGAACTTGTTGACATGTTCCTTGGGACCTTGTCTGGTTCGTTATTTAACCATCTGATTGGTAATTCTTCAGCTGGGTTTACAGATTTGATCTTGAAGGGTGAGAGGATAGAAGCTGGTATTAAGTCATGGAAGATACAGAAAGGTGCCTCTGCGAGTACTGAAAAGAAGCCCTTCAAGAAGGAAGCTAGTGTTGTTTATGGTCCCAAAAGACAAGTTAAACCGGAACGCCGCCAAGCTGTCAATGCATTGGTAATTTCAAAGCCTGCTGCTTCTCCTCAGCAATTCAACCAGCCAAGGGGTGAGAGACCCAAAAGACTGTACACTCGACTCAGCATGACCCTGTCTCAGATTTTGCCGCAACTACTATCAACCAATCTGGTAACTATCAAAGAAGCTCCAAAGGTAGTGAACACGGCTTCTCCGAAGTACAACCCCAACGCCCGTTGCGCTTATCACTCTAATAGCCTGGGGCATACTACGGACGATTGCTGGGCTTTGAGGAATAAGGTTCAAGACCTTATTGATGCTAAGGAAATACAGTTTGAGGCGCCCGAAAGACCCAATGTTGTGACTGCTCCCATGCCCCAGCATGGAGTGAATGCTGTGGAAGAAGACCGGTATGTAGCCTCCGTGGAAGAGATTGTTACCCCGTTGTTAACTGTTAAAAGGAATCTGTTGCTAGCCGGTTTATTTCCGGGATGTGGTGAAGATTGCCTTCTATGTGCTGTTTCGCCTTTTGGTTGTCCTTTGCTGAAAACATGTATCCAAAGCCTGATGGATAGCAAAGAGATCTTGTTCGAGAAGATTGTTGTTCCTGCTGTCCCTGCCGAAGAAGTTTCTATTGTCACTATTTTCAACAAACCTCCCAAGGCTCCTTCAAAGAAGCCTGTCAAAATCATGTCCACTCAGAAGATTTCTCCTATCATCATCACTGTTCTGGGGCCCCTCTCTTATACGTCCGACAAAGCTGTGCCGTGGCACTATGGGGAAGATGATTATGTGCTTTGAGTGAAGCAAGAGTTTCATACAAGTACCGGTGTTAGTAACATCACCGGGCCTGCCAAAATTACTCGCAGTGGTAGGCTGTTTTCACCAGATATTTCGCCACCAGCTATTCAGAAACCCCTTATCATCACACCTGCAATTGTGCATGTTCCACTTCCTAATCAAGTTCCTGTTTCTACCCCTGCTGCCGAGTCATCTGACGCTCGGGGAAAAGGGATTGCTACTGATTTGCCTGCCCTGACGGAGGCGCCGAAGACAACCACTGTTGAAGCCTCCAAGCAAGAGATGGAGGAGATCCTCAAGATTATCAAGAAAAGTGATTTCAATGTAGTTGAGCAGTTGGGGCACACCCCATCAAAGATTTCTATGCTATCACTGTTGTTGTGTTCAGAAGCCCACGCCAAGGCTATGATCTCCTTCCTGAAGACGGCCCATATGCCACAAGAAACATCTGCTGATCAATTTAATGATTGTGTGGCTAACATGACTGCCGATAATGGTTTGGGTTTCTCTGACGCTGATTTGACTACAAAAGGAAAGAACCATAACGACGCCCTGCATGTCTCCATTGATTGCAGGGGCACTACTCTTGCCCATGTGTTTGTAGACACCGGTTCTTCATTAAACGTATTGCTCAAGAAGGCCCTAGACAGACTGGATTGTGAGGGTCTGGAGCTCAAGCCCAATAACATTGTTGTCCGAGCCTTTGACGGTTCGAAAAGGATGGTACATGGTGAAGTTGACATTCCAATCAGGGTTGGTTCTCAAGTTTTTGATTCTACTTTCTATGTGATGGATATCCGACCATCCTACTCTTATTTGTTGGGTCGTCCATGGATCCACAAGGCTGGAGCTGTGACCTCCACACTACATCAGAAGCTTAAGTATCCAGTCTGAGGGAAGATTGTCACAGTTCACGGGGAGGAAGAATATATGGTCATCCACCTAAACTCGTTCCGGTACATAGAAATGGATGGGGAGTTCATTGAAACCCCCTTTCAACACTTTGAAGAGGTGCCTCAGAAACTTGCATCAACTGAAACTGTGATTGAAGACCCTCCTTTGAAGATGGCTTCCTTAAAGGATGCCCGGGCTGTGATTGAGAAGGGTGAGTGTGCAAACTGGGGCCGACTTCCTGACTTCACTCCAAAGACTGACAAGTTTGGTTTGGGCTTCACTGCGGAGGCTCAGAAGGCTGTTCGTAAGGCGAGGATTGGAAGACCTCCTGTGTTCATCACCAACCCGGGAGTGAACGCTATTGAAGACGAAGTGGAGGAATCTGAATTCGACAGCTGGATCTACCCAACAACCGACATTGGACCAAGCAACTGGACTGCCAAAGACTTCACACCTATTACTTTTGTCACTCAGTAATGAACTCTTTTGTTTTCAATTTGTAACAAACAATATGTTGAAACTTTTATGGCTCGGTGTCCTACCCGGGGCACCGTGGCTCCATTTGTGAGGGCTTTTGTATGACATTTTCATATATCATTAATCAAAACATTGGACGTTTGTTGCATTTCAAAATCTTGCGCTCCTTTTCTTTCTTTATTTATATATTGCAAAACAGCTATATTTACACACACTCACTTATAAAGGTTCCAATCCACTCTGGATCTCACTGGTAACGACTCTGCTGCTGCCAGTTATGACTTCGAAAATCCGATCAACTTAGCCGAAGACGAAGGTGAAGATGATTGTGAAGTGCCTGGTGAACTTGCAAAACTGCTACTCCAGGAAGAGAGGTCCATTCAGCCACATGAAGAGCCAGTGGAAATGGTAAATCTGGGTACTGAGACAGACAAAAAGGAAGTCAAGATTGGTTCCAATCTAGAGTTCAGTGTGAAGCAACGGTTGATTCAGATGCTGCATGACTATGTGGAAATCTTTGCCTGGTCTTATGAAGACATGCCTGGGTTGGATACCGACATTGTGGTTCATCACCTGCCTACCAAGGAAGACAGCCCTCCGGTAAAACAGAAGGTCCGCCGTATGCGTCCAGAGATGTCCGAGAAAATCAAAGCTGAGGTTATGAAACAATTTGATACCGGGTTTCTAGCAGTGACTTCTTACCCTCAGTGGATTGCCAACGCGGTTCCAGTGCCGAAAAAAGATGGTAAGGTCCGAATGTGTGGTCATTACAGGGATTTGAACAGGGCCAGCACCAAGGATGATTTCCCTCTGCCCCATATCGACGTCCTGGTTTACAACACTGCTCAGCATAAAGTTTTCTCCTTCATGGACGGCTTCTCCGGTTATAATCAGATCAAGATGGCTCCTGAAGACATGGAGAAGACCACCTTTCTTACTCAGTGGGGCACCTTTTGCTACAAGGTCATGCCTTTTGGGTTGAAAAATGCTGGGGCAACCTACCAACATGCCATGGTTGCTTTATTTCATGATATGATCCATCACGAGATAGAAGTATACATCGACGATATGATTGCAAGGTCCCAAACTTAGGAGGAACACCTTGACCATCTACGGAAGTTGTTTGACCGTCTTAAGTTGTACAAGCTAAGGTTGAACCCAAACAAATGCACCTTTGGGGTAAGATCGGGAAAATTGCTACGCTTCGTCGTAAGTGATAAAGGTATTCAAGTGGATCCTGCCAAGGTGAAAGCCATACAAGAGATGCCAACTCCCAAGACAAAGAAAGAAGTCAGAGGCTTTCTAGGACGGTTGAACTACATTGCCCGATTCATCTCGCATCTAACTGCTACCTGTGAGCCAATCTTTAAGCTGCTGAAGAAAGATAAAGTAGTACGCTGGAATGATGAATGTCAGGCCGCTTTCGAAAAGATCAAAGAGTATCTCCAAGAACCACCCATTCTTATGCCACCGGTTGAAGGGAGACCTCTAATCTTATACTTGACAGTGCTTGACAACTCAATGGGGTGTGTGCTGGGGCAGCATGACGAGTCTGTTCGAAAAGAACACACCATTTATTACCTGAGCAAAAAGTTTACCAACTGTGAGACTCGGTACTCACTGCTCGAGAAAACTTGCTGCGCTCTGGTATGGGCTGCTCGCCGGCTGAGACAGTATATGTTGACTCACACTACTCTGTTGATTTCAAAAATGGATCCAATCAAGTACATATTCGAAAAGCCTGCCTTGTCCAGAAGAATAGCAAGATGGCAAATGATCTTGACGGAATATGACATCCAGTACACGACTCAAAAAGCAATCAAGGGAAGTGTACTTGCAGACCATTTGGCACACCAGGCTGTGGACGATTACCAGTCATTGAACTTTGAATTTCCAGACGAGGATATCATGGTAGTGACTGATTGTGAAGTACCTGGACTAGATGAAGGACCTGAGGAAGGATCCCGATGGTCTATGCACTTTGACGGAGCCTCGAACGCTTTGGGTAATGGTATCGGCGCTGTGATCATATCCCCTAAAGGCACTCATACTCCACTCAATGCCCGTTTATGTTTCAACTGCACCAACAATATGGCGGAGTATGAGGCATGTATCATGGGTCTTCAAGCTGCAATTGACTTAAGGATCATGTTTCTGAGTGTCTTCGGAGATTCCGCTCTCGTGATCAATCAGGTCAAAGGCGAGTGGGATATGAAACACCCAAATCTTATTCCTTACAAGGAGTATGTGCTGACATTGCTTCCCCACTTCGAGGAGATAAAATTTGAACATTTCCCAAGAGAGGAGAATCAGTTAGCGGACGCGTTGGCTACAATGTCTTCTATGTTCAAAGTCAAATGGGACAACGAGGCTCCCCGGATCATTATCTTGAAGTTAGATGAACCTGCACATTGCTACGATCTTGAGGCTGAAGAGGTAACATAAAAACCCTGGTATCATGAAGTGAAGAGGTACCTTGAAGCTCAAGAATACCCCAAAGGCGCATCTGTTAATGACAAAAAGTATCTGAGAAGGTTTGCAGCGAAGTTCTTCCTCAACAATGGCATTCTCTACAAACGAAACCATGATTCAACCTTACTGCGTTGCATGGATGAGACTGAAGCAGAAAGGATCATGGCAGAACTACATGAAGGTACATTCGGAACACATTCCAGTGGACATACCATGACAAAGAAACTCCTTCGGGCAGGATATTTCTGGTCCACAATGGAAGCCGACTGTTATCAGCATTCTCGAACTTGTCATAAATGCCAGATCTATGCTGATAAGGTGCACATTCCTCTGGTTCCTATGAACGTCTTGACAGCACCTTGGCCTTTTGCAATATGGGGCATTGATATGATCAGTGAAAGCAGACCTACAACATCCAACAAGCATCGCTTCATCCTAGTCGTGATTGATTACTTCACAAAGTGGGTCGAAGCAACTTCCTACGCCACCGTAACCAAGAGCGTCGTGGCACGGTTCATTCGGAACAACCTGATCTGTCGATACGGTGTACCTGAGAGGATCATTACGGATAATGGTACCAATCTTAACAACAAGATGATCACTGAGCTCTGCGAGCAATTCAAGATACAACACCACAATTCTTCTCCCTACCGGCCGAAGATGAATGGGGCCGTAGAAGCAGCGAATAAGAACATCAAGAAGATTGTGCAGAAGATGGCACGAGATGTTACTGTTTGCTCTTCATGGGTACCGTACCTAAGCACGGACGTCAACAGGGGTAACCCCCTTTTCCTTAGTCTATGGCATGGAGGCAGTCTTGCCTATTGAAGTCCAGATACCCTCTCTCCGGATAATGAAGGATGCAGACTTGAGCGAAGATGACTGGATCCACACTCGGCTTGATCAATTAAACCTAATTGACGAAAAGAGACTCACTGCTATTTGTCATGGTCAGACGTACCAAAAACGGATGATCAGGGCATTCAACAAGAAGGTCAGACGACAAGAGTATCAAGTCGGAGACCTGGTAATCAAGCGCATCATTCTTCTTCAAAGTGATCCCAGGGGCAAGTGGACCCCCACGTACGAAGGGCCATTTGTAGTTAAACATATCTTCTCAGGAGGAGCTATGATCCTAACCACCATGGATGGTGACGACCTTCCTCACCCCACCAATGCAGACATAGTAAAAAGATACTGCGCATGAATCAAAGACCCGCTAGGTTGACACACCTAGGCAAAAATAAGGGCTTCCCGGCGAACCATAAGGGTTCGGGAAAAAATAAGGGATGAAATGAAAAATTTTGTACACCCGGCAAGTCGAAAACCTGAAAAGGCGGCTTGGGCAAAAATGGGTATCCCGATGGACTGAAAACCCGAAAGGGCGGTCCAGGCAAAAGTTAGGGATAAAGTGTAATACTATGTCTCATTGGATCACCTTGCACCCAGAATTCGGCATCAACTATCAGGCTCAGATGACTCCAATCAATCAGCTTTATCTTCAACTAAGCAGCAAAGTGATGAGACGTTTGAAGACATAAAGGCGATAGCAGAGTTGGAACCCAGTGGGATTATTTTCACATAGCTGTTTTGTTTCCTCTTCACAAAATTGTATAAACTCTATTTTGCTCGGCGATGTTCTCTTACTAGGACGTCAGCCTCTTGTACACAAAAACGCCTATTTACAAGCAAATTTCAAAATCAATACAAGTTCAATTTTTTAGACAAATTATCCATTGTTTTTCCTTTTTCTATTTTGTTTTGCGAAGAACGTCCAATGTTCATTTTTGATATATGCATTTGACATTAATTGCTAATCATGAATAGTTGCATGTGAAACAAAGGACCGATTACAGGTGGCATCAGAAACAAGGGAAATTTAGAAATGCCTAAACAATATAGTTGCTCTGTCCACCAAGGTGTCAAGGTAGGTTCGACTGAAGAACGTGACCAAGTTACCTCAACTCCCCACAGAGTAAGAACAGATTTCAACAATACTCTCCTCAAGAAGAGTTAGTCTCCTATCCGCCCCAAAAAGGCACAGTTCCCCTAGCAAGTCAGCGATACTCTCCTCAAGCAGAGTTAGTCTACTGTCACCCTTAAGGAAGTTGGGTATCCCCAGAAGATCTCAACATTCCCCAGCGGAGTATAGACATTCCTCAGCAAGCATCCCCGGCAGTCTTAATATAAGATTGTTCCCCGGCGGAATACCAACACCCCAGTACAGTCTGAAAAGTTTCCCCAGGTGAGTTGAATCATTATCCCCAGCAGGTCTTGAAGCTTATCCCTAGTAGATTCTGGAAGCTTATCCCCTGCAGAGTACGAACGACTCTCCCCGACTTTATTCAGAGGTTATTCCCCACCAGAGCTTATAACTGGGTTATCCTCAACTAATTACCATGGAAAGTTCGTCCTCAGCGAAGTTCTTCCTACCTCCAGCGGAGTTCATCAAATTCCCTAACATAACTCATCAGTAGAATCCCCAGCGGAGCTCTCATCAAAACCTCGGCGAAGTATCTCTTCTCACAGAGTAATACCCCGCAGAGTAATCTCTTCACCTATTGTATTCCCCTCAGAGTAATCTCCCCAACAAGTTTGTTCCCCAACAGAGTCATCTTCTCCTACCGGTTTATCCTCACAACCCTCATCCCCAGCGTAAGCGAAGAACTCTACTCTTCATCATCAGCCCAAGATTTGATTCCCTGGCCATTCGTTAAGGATTTATTTTCCTAGATGAAAATACATTCATAGACATTTCACATTTCATACATCCTGCTTACATACATGATAAAGTGCATACAACACTATCTCATTTTGGGCATCATGACATCATGCATCTTATACATCATGACATTACATACAACTGATGTTTTGCCGTTTCAGGAAAAGATCAATCCAAAAGATGATTACTATTAACTATCGCAATTCCAGATTCGATACCTGTATCTAGCCAGGGCATATCTGTGAGCAACTAATTCCAGATTTGATACCTGTATCCAGCCAGGGCATATCTGAAGACGACAAGTTCCAGATTCGATTCCTGTATCCAGCCTCGACATATCTGTGAGTACTTGATTGTGGATTCGATTCTTGTATCTAGCCAGGGCATATCTGCATGAAGAGTTTAGAGATTCGATACCTGTATCCAGCCAGGGCACGTCTGTAAACAACCTTTTGAAGTTCCGGATTTGATTCCTGTATCTAGCTAGGGCACATTTGTGAGCAACTAATTGTGGATTCGACTCCTGTATCCAGCCAGGGCACATCTGCATGAAGAGACGGAAGATCAACACATGTAACAAGCCAGGAAACCATCTTTCTTTCTCAAGTACGCAAGTTCTCGCTAAGGAATCTCTTATGCGATCAACACTTCCAAATGGCATCTATAAGCCCATTCCCGATAAGTTTCTCTTACGCCTCCAGATGGCATCTATAAGCCCATTCCCGCCATCACATTGCTGATACTCCAGCATGCGAGTGCAAATTTCCGGGCACTCTAGTGTCCAATCTCCTTTTACCCTCGAGTCGCGAAAGTCAAACTTGCCAATCTAACTCTTCAGGTTCAAGAAGATTGAACAGGGGCAACTATTGTACCCGAAAATTTTCCCTCCCATTTCCTCAACAATTTCTCACCACAAGACCCTTGGAGTTCAGGATCAAGTTAGGGTTTGCTCTGCTGAAGACTTCTCCTTGCACTGTTGACCCAAATTAGGGTTTGAGTTTGCACAAATATGTTTTGACCTAAAATGGCTAAGATGACTTTCATGCTTCATATTGGACTCCCAAGTTTATCCATACCAAGTTTCATGCCTTGATTCCAATCTTTGCCCAGTCAATTGGACAGTTGACCTAGAAATCAGTTGTATTGGGAAAAAGTCAACTGTGGTCAATTGACAGTCAAACCTCATGATTTTTGACCCACATCAACATTATGAACTCATATGAACCATTTGATCAAGTTTGGATCACAATTCCACAAGAAATTTGATCAGATCACCAAAAGGGCAAAATGGTCATTTTTTAGGGTTTTGACTGCACAAAGGCAATTTCTGACTGTTTGACCTAGCCAATGGCAAACCAAGCTCACATATGGACTCAAGGACCCCATGGAATTGTCTTGACATGTTCAACAAATTCAAAAGATCCCAAATGCACAAGATTGACAGATGAATTTTCCAGTCAATTGAGCAATTTTTGACTGTATACTGAAAAGTCAAACTTTGACTTTTTGGTCAAAATCAAGTGTCAAGATTCATTTTTCATAAAGACATGTCAAATTATGAAACTTGTTCATCAAGAAATCAAAAATCACAAATTAGGGTTTGAAATGAAGAAATTTCATAACATAGAATTTTTCTAAGTTATGAAAATTCCTAATTTTTTCCTGACTTTGTCCCATTTTTTCATCAAGATACATTTGGATTCAAGGAAAACTCAAAACATGAAAGTTGTAGTCCATTGCAAAATCTACAACTTTGTTTCACAAAGTTTCCTCAAAAGATGCTTGTAAAACATTCTTAACTTAGAAAAATTTTGACCTATTATAGGCAGGATTTTTGCCTAACTTCATGGCCACTTTTCACATGCTTCCACTTGGAATTTCAACTTCCATTACAAATATGGATTGTAGTACACATTCCAAGCTTTCAAAAATGTCAAGGAACTCATCAAACACCCTTGTGGTTAGGGAGAATCGAATTTGGCAATATGGGCAAAAGTCACTTTGTTCATGAGCCATTTCCATGTTCATAACTTGTGCAATTTTTCAAATCAGCATGAGCAAGCTAGTTACAGGCCTTTAATCCTTTTCTTACTAAATAATTAAATGCCAACCCATTGTGCCAAGGAATTATTTTGTGCATTTGGTCATTGTATAAAGAATTAAGCCTTAATTAGAAAAAGCAAGTTATCCATTTTTGAAAAGTTAGACTTTATGTCAAGTTTGCAAATCAAGAAGTACAAAGCCATATCTTTGGACACAGGATTCATGGACATAACACACTGATCAAGAGGGATTGAGGCATCATGTTTAGGGGGCCTGCATAAGTCTAGAAACCAAGTTGACAATTTTTGCTTAAGTTAGAAGAAACATTGCATAACTTAACACAACTCACATTGCTGCAACCACAGGCCTAGACAAACTTGTTTAACACATTCCAAACATCAAACCTGAGCTAAGACACGAGCCAACCACCTCCAAAACCTCACCATTCACAAAAACACCATTGTACTGCATAAAACAGGGCATCCCTGCAGTTTGAGTGACACAACTCAATCCACTCGTGCGCCTTGGCCAAAACCACTTCATACACACTCCATAGCATCCATACAAACTATCCCAAGCCCTAGCGTTAGACTATAACACCTCTAACCAACTTCACCATTTTCACTTTTTCTGTTTTGCAGGTTGACTCCTATAGCTCGATTAATTTAGTTTCAAAGCAAGCTAAAGGTGGGAGAAGCATCCCTGAACTTCAAGCAAGTTGTACAAGTCCTCACATTGCCTTGAAAGTGCCTCCATTATCAGACACGATCCAAGTTGAACATTGCCTTAAAATTCTCTCTCATTTCTGAGAGTTAAGTCAAGTTTTTTATATGTATGGATTCGTCTCATGATGCTCTACATTTTTGGTGTTATGAGTTTTACTTGAAAGTCCAGGAATCATGAGATAGCAGGAAGCACGCGTTTTTTGTTTGGAAGATAGTCTGGAGGTTGAAGACAACCCCTTTGGGCTGGGCCTGATTCTTTTTCCTTTTTGCACCATCATTTTACACATGCACCCCCTGGCCCATTTTGAGATATATTTGTCATTTTTAATTTTTTCCTTTTGATTTTGTTTTTATATTTTTATTTAAGCATGAAAAAATATTAAAAATATTTTTCTCCCATTTTTTGCATTTTATTTGATAGTTATTTTGTTTCATTTAGTTTATATGTAAATAAATACATAATATCTTTTATTTAAAAATGCTAAAAATAATACAAACACATTTTATTTCTGATTTTATTTTATTTTATCTTTTGAAAACATTTTATAAAAAATATATTTCTTTTTTTTGTAAATATTAAATATTTTATTTTTTTGTACATATTTAATATATTTATTAAATAATGTAAATACTATTATATTTATTAGTATATTTAGGTTAAAAATACAAAAAATTATACATTTTTATTGTTATTAATATTTTGACCTCAAAAATCCTTTTTTTACAATATACTTTCTTCTTATTTATTTTTTGTAAATAATTAATAAATATTGCATACATTAAATAATTAATACCTTTTATTTAGTAAAATTAGGGTTTTACCTTAAAAACATAAAAATACCCAAAAATTAACTTTTTTTTTATTTCACACATAAAAAATACCTTTTACATACATATAAAAAAATATTTTTTTTTGCATCTTGCATATTTATTTCATTTAATTATTGTACAATTAAATATCTGGTAAAATTTCAATTTGGATGTAATAGTTTAGGTTTATATTTCTTGTTAAATATCCCCATTTGAACATTTGTACCCCCCATCCCATAATTGTGTTGTAATAGTTTAGGACTTTAAATTTCGCACTTTAAAGCTTTCTAATTATGCCATGATAGAATTAGGGTTTTGTATGCGAAAATCAACCAAAACAAATAGTTTGACCTAATTCCAAGATAAAAGCATGAAAATGAACAAACACCAATCACACTTGCACCCCTTAGGGTTACTCCACTTGTTGCCTTCAATAATGGGCCATATTGCATGTTGGGTGTCTTTGGCAAAACAAAACAATAACAAATGATCATAGTCCCTCGATGACGCTTTCGAAAGTTGCCTAAAAATGATCAAGTCCCTTAAAGGAAAAATTGCCCAAAGATACTTGGCACCATTGCAATCATGGCCCAAACGATGACCCGCGCCCGTCCCGTTCACATCCTAACACAAGATTGTCCACCAAATACAATGGTGGAACAAAATTGTTAAAAGGGTTAAAACATAGCAATGCTCTTTGAGAAAGTTAGGGTAGATAGCTCTTGGTTACTTGCCAACTTGCAAAACAAAAACACTTGCCTATTTTTTCAAAACCACACATCACAACACTTTCAAAACAACTTTCAGAAAAACATTGAAAACTTTTCAAAAGACATACGCCTTTGTATACATCCCAACATGGATCATTACAAAGGTTGCCACCACATTGGCCTCTTTTCAAAACATTTTTCAAACCCACACACAAAGCACCATTTCAAACAATTGAAAATCAAAGCAAGTTGATCTAAGCAAGTAACTAAGAGCCCATGGATAACCATGGATAGAAAGGGTGCTAATACCTTCCCTTTCTATAATCTACTCCCTGAACCCAAGAAAACATCTCAAAGGTTTTTGCTGTGCTTTTTAACCTTTCCTTAGGATAAAATAAAAAGTCGGTGGCGACTCTTGCGCAACCGAAACATTTGCGAAAACAATTGCAAAACCCAAGTCAGTTCTCCCACCGTATCACAGTAGCCTTGTCATTATAGAAGGTAGTATATTGTCGAGATTTTTGTTACTCCAATAGATGGCAGCCTTATCATTATGGAAGGTAGTCTGTTGTCGAGATTTTTGTTACTCCAATGGATGGTAGCCTTGTGATTTTGGAAGGTAGTCTTTTTTCGTAATTTTTTTTACTCCAATGGATGGTAGCCTTGTCATTATGGAAGGTAGTCTGTTGTCGAGATTTTTGTTACTCCAATGGATGGTAGCGTTGTCATTATGGAAGGTAGTCTGTTATCGATATCTTTGTTACTCCAATGAATGGTAGCCTAGTCATTATGGAAGGTAGTCTCTTGTCGAGATTTTTGTTACTCCAATGGATGGTAGGATTTTCATTATGGAAGGTATTCTCTTGTTGATATTTTTATTACTCCAATGGATTGTACCCTTGTCATTATGGAAGGTATTCTGTTGTCGAGATTTTTGTTACTTTAATGGATCATAGCCTTGTATTATGGAAGGAAGTCTGTTGTTGAGATTTTTGTTACTTCAATAGATGGTAGCATTGTCATTATGGAAGGTAGTCTGTTGTCGAGATTTTTGTTACTACAATGGATGGTAGCCTTGTCATTATGGAAGGTAGTCTGTTGTCGATATTTTGGTTACTACAATGGATGGTAGCCTTGTCATTATGGAAGGTAGTATGTTGTCGAGATTTTTGTTACTCCAATGGATGGTAGCCTTAACATTATGGAAGGTAGACTATTGTCGAGATTTTTGTTACTACAATTTATGGTAGCCTTGTCATTATGGAATGTAGTTTGTAGTCGAGAGTTTTGTTATTACAATGTATGGTAGCCTTGTCATTATAGAAGGTAGTCTGTTGTCGATATCTTTGTTACTCTAATGGATGGTAGCCTAGTCATTATGGAAGGTAGTCTGTTGTCGAGATTTTTGTTACTCCAATGGATGGTAGCATTGTCATTATGGAAGGTATTCTGTTGTCGATATTTTTGTTACTACAATGGATGGTAGCCTTGTCATTATGGAAGGTAGTCTGTTGTCGAGATTTTGGTTACTACAATTGATGGTAGCATTGTCATTATGGAAGGTAGTATGTTGTCGATATTTTTGTTACTCCAATGGATGGTAGCCTTATCATTGTGGAATGTAGTTTGTTGTCGATAGTTTTGTTATTACAATGGATGGTAGCCTTGTCATTATAGAAGTTAGTCTATTGTCGATATCTTTGTTACTCTAATGGATGGTAGCCTAGCCATTATGGAAGGTAGTTTGTTGTCGAGATTTTTGTTATTCCATTGGATGGTAGCCTTGTCATTATTGAAGGTAGTATGTTCTCGAGATTTTTGTTATTCCAAATTATGGTAGCCTTGTCATTATAGAAGGTAGTATGTTGTCGAGATTTTTGTTACTCCAATAGATGGTAGCCTTGTCATTATGGAAGGTAGTCTGTTGTCGAGATTTTTGTTACTCCAATAGATGGTAGCCTTGTGATTATGGAAGGTAGTCTTTTTTCGATATTTTTATTACTCCAATGGATTGTAGCCTTGTCATTATAGAAGGTAGTCTTTTGTCGAGATTTTTGTTACTCCAATGGATGGTAGCATTGTCATTATGGAAGGTAGTCTGTTATCGATATCTTTGTTACTCTAATGGATGGTAGCCTTGTCATTGTCGAAGGTAGTCTATTGTCAAGATTTTTGTTACTCCAATGGATGGTAGGCTTTTCATTATGGAAGGTAGTCTCTTGTTGATATTTTCATTACTCCAATGGATGGTACCCTTGTCATTATGGAAGGTATTCTGTTGTCGAGATTTTTGTTACTCTAATGGATCGTAGCCTTGTCATTATGGAAGGTAGTCTGTTGTCGAGATTTTTGTTACTCCAATGGATGGAAGCATTGTCATTATGGAAGGTATTCTATTGTCGATATTTTCGTTACTACAATGGATGGTAGCCTTGTCATTATGGAAGGTAGTCTGTTGTCGAGATTTTGGTTACTACAATTGATGGTAGCATTGTCATTATGGAAGGTAGTATGTTGTCGATATTTTTGTTACTCCAATGGATGGTAGCCTTGTCATTATGGAAGGTATACTGTTGTCGAGATTGTTGTCGAGAGTTTTGTTATTACAATGTATGGTAGCCTTGTCATTATAGAAGGTAGTCTGTTGTCGATATCTTTGTTACTCTAATGGATGGTAGCCTAGTCATTATGGAAGGTAGTATGTTCTCGAAATTTTCTTTATTCCAAATGATGGTAGCCTTATCATTATAGAAGGTAGTATGTTGTCGAGATTTTTGTTACTCCAAAAGATGGCATCCTTTTCATTATGGAAGGTAGTCTGTTGTCGATATTTTTGTTACTCCAATGGATGGTAGCCTTGTGATTATGGAAGGTAGTCTTTTTTCGAGATTTTTTTTACTCCAATGGATGGTAGCCTTGTCATTATGGAAGGTAGTCTGTTGTCAAGATTTTTGTTACTCCAATGGATCATAGCCTTGTCATTATGGAAGGAAGTCTGTTGTCGAGATTTTTGTTACTCCAATGGATGGTAGCCTTGTTATTATGGAAGGTAGTCTGTTTTCGATATTTTTGTTAATCCAATGGATGGTAGCCTTGTCATTATGGAAGTTAGTCTCTTGTGGAGATTTTTGTCACTCCAATGGATGGTAGACTTGTTATTATGGAAGGTAGTCTATTGGCGAGATTTTTGTTACTCCAATGGATGGCAGCCTTATCATTATGGAAGGTAGTCTCTTGTTGATATTTTCATTACTCCAATGCATGGTAGCCTTGTCATTATGGAAGGTAGTCTCTTGTTGATATTATCATTACTACAATGGATGGTAGCCTTGTCATTATGGAAGGTAGTCGGTTGTCGAGATTTTTGTTACTCCAACGGATGGTAGCCTTGTCATTATGGAACAAAGTATGTTGTCGATATTTTTGTTATTCCAATGGATGGTAGCCTTGTCATTATGGAATGTAGTTTGTTGTAGAGATTTTTGTTACTCCAATGGATGGTAGCGTTGTCATTATGGAAGGTAGTCTGTTGTCGAGATTTTTGTTACTCTAATGGATCGTAGCCTTGTCATTATGGAAGGTAGTTTGTTGTCGAGATTTTCATTACTCCAATGGATGGTAGCATTGTCATTATAAAAGGTATTCTATTGTCGATATTTTTGTTACTACAATGGATGGTAGCCTTGTCATTATTGAAGGAAGTCTGTTGTCGAGATTTTGGTTACTACAATTGATGGTGGCCTTGTCATTATGGAAGGTAGTAAGTTGTCGAGATTTTTGTTACTACAATGTATGGTAGCCTTGTCATTGTGGAATGTAGTTTGTTGTCGAGAGTTTTATTATTACAATGTATGGTAGCCTTGTCATTATAGAAGGTAGTCTGTTGTCGATATCTTTGTTACTCTAATGGATGGTAGCCTAGTCATTATGGAAGGTAGTTGGTTATCGAGATTTTTGTTATACCATTGGATGGCAGCCTTGTCATTATGGAAGGAAGTTCGTTGTCGAGATTTTTGTTACTCCAATAGATGGTAGCATTGTCAATATGGAAGGTAGTCTGTTGTCGAGATTTTTGTTACTCCAATGGATGGTAGCGTTGTCATTATGGAAGGTATTCTGTTATCGATATCTTTGTTACTCTAATGGATGGTAGCCTTGTCATTGTCGAAGGTAGTCTATTGTCGAGATTTTTGTTACTCCAATGGATGGTAGGCTTTTCATTATGGAAGGTAGTCTCTTGTTGATATTTTCATTACTCCAATGGATGGTACCCTTGTCATTATGGAAGGTATTCTGTGGTCGAGATTTTTGTTACTCTAATGGATCGTAGCCTTGTCATTATGGAAGGTAGTCTGTTGTCGAGATTTTTGTTACTCCAATGGATGGAAGCATTGTCATTATGGAAGGTATTCTATTGTCGATATTTTCGTTACTACAATGGATGGTAGCCTTGTCATTATGGAAGGTAGTCTGTTGTCGAGATTTTGGTTACTATAATTGATGGTAGCATTGTCATTATGGAAGGTAGTATGTTGTCGATATTTTTGTTACTCCAATGGATTGTAGCCTTGTCATTATGGAAGGTAGACTGTTGTCGAGATTTTTGTTACTAAAATGTATAGTAGCCTTGTCATTATGGAATGTAGTTTGTTGTCGAGAGTTTTGTTATTACAATGTATGGTAGCCTTGTCATTATAGAAGGTAGTCTGTTATCGATATCTTTGTTACTCTAATGGATGGTAGCCTAGTCATTATGGAAGGTAGTATGTTCTCGAAATTTTCTTTATTCCAAATGATGGTAGCCTTGTCATTATAGAAGGTAGTATGTTGTCGAGATTTTTGTCACTCCAATAGATGGCATCCTTTTCATTATGGAAGGTAGTCTCTTGTCGATATTTTCATTACTCCAATGGATGGTACCCTTGTGATTATGGAAGGTAGTCTGTTGTCGAGATTTTTGTTACTCTAATGGATCATAGCCTTGTCATTATAGAAGGTAGTCTGTTGTCGAGATTTTTGTTACTCCAATGGATCATAGCCTTGTCATTATGGAAGGAAGTCTGTTGTCGAGATTTTTGTTACTCCAATGGATGGTAGCCTTGTTATTATGGAAGGTAGTCTGTTGTCGAGATTTTGGTTACTACAATTGATGGTAGCATTGTCATTATGGAAGGTAGTAAGTTGTCGATATTTTTGTTACTCCAATGGATGGTAGCCTTGTCATTATGGAAGGTAGACTGTTGTCGAGATTTTTGTTACTAAAATGTATAGTAGCCTTGTCATTATGGAATGTAGTTTGTTGTCGAGAGTTTTGTTATTACAATGTATGGTAGCCTTGTCATTATAGAAGGTAGTCTGTTATCGATATCTTTGTTACTCTAATGGATGGTAGCCTAGTCATTATGGAAGGTAGTATGTTGTCGAGATTTTTGTTACTCCAATAGATGGCATCCTTTTCATTATGGAAGGTAGTCTGTTGTCGACATTTTTGTTACTCCAATGGATGGTAGCCTTGTGATTATGGAAGGTAGTCTTTTTTTGAGATTTTTTTTACTCCCATGGATGGTAGCCTTGTCATTATGGAAGGTAGTCTGTTGTCAAGATTTTTGTTACTCCAATGGATCATAGCCTTGTCATTATGAAAGGAAGTCTGTTGTCGAGATTTTTGTTACTCCAATGGATGGTAGCCTTGTTATTATGGAAGGTAGTCTGTTTTCGATATTTTTGTTAATCCAATGGATGGTAGCCTTGTCATTATGGAATTTAGTCTCTTGTCGAGATTTTTGTCACTCCAATGGATGGTAGACTTGTTATTATGGAAGGTAGTCTATTGGCGAGATTTTTGTTACTCCAATGGATGGTAGCCTTGTCATTATGGAAGGTAGTCTCTTGTTGATATTTTCATTACTCCAATGCATGGTAGCCTTGTCATTATAGAAGGTAGTCTCTTGTTGATATTATCATTACTGCAATGGATGGTAGCCTTGTCATTATGGAAGGTAGTCGGTTGTCGAGATTTTTGTTACTCCAACGGATGGTAGCCTTGTCATTATGGAACAAAGTATGTTGTCGATATTTTTGTTATTCCAATGGATGGTAGCTTTGTCATTATAGAAGTTAGTTTGTTGTCGAGATTTTTGTTACTCCAATGGATGGTAGCCTTGTCATTATGGAATGTACTTTGTTGTAGAGATTTTTGTTACTCTAATGGATGGTAGCGTTGTCATTATGGAAGGTAGTCTGTTGTCGAGATTTTTGTTACTCTAATGGATCGTAGCCTTGTCATTATGGAAGGTAGTTTGTTGTCGAGATTTTCGTTACTCCAATGGATGGTAGCATTGGCATTATGGAAGGTATTCTGTTGTCGATATTTTTGTTACTACAATGGATGGTAGCCTTGTCATTATGGAAGGAAGTCTGTTGTCGAGATTTTGGTTACTACAATTGATGGTGGCCTTGTCATTATGGAAGGTAGTAAGTTGTCGATATTTTTGTTACTCCAATGGATGGTAGCCTTGTCATTATGGAAGGTAGACTGTTGTCGAGATTTTTGTTACTACAATGTATGGTAGCCTTGTCATTGTGGAATGTAGTTTGTTGTCGAGAGTTTTATTATTACAATGTATGGTAGCCTTGTCATTATAGAAGGTAGTCCGTTGTCGATATCTTTGTTACTCTAATGGATGGTAGCCTAGTCATTATGGAAGGTAGTTGGTTATCGAGATTTTTGTTATACCATTGGATGGCAGCCTTGTCATTATGGAAGGTAGTCTGTTCTTGATATTTTTGTTATTCCAATAGACGATAGCCTTGTCATTATAGAAGGTAGTATGTTGTCGATATTTTTGTTACTCCAATAGGTGGTAGCCTTTTCATTATGGAAGGTAGTCTGTTGTCGAGATTTTTGTTACTCCAATGGATGGTAGCGTTGTCATTATGGAAGGTAGTCTGTTATCGATATCTTTGTTACTCCAATGGATGGTAGCCTAGTCATTATGGAAGGTAGTCTCTTGTCGAGATTTTTGTTACTCCAATGGATGGTAGGCTTTTCATTATGGAAGGTATTCTCTTGTTGATATTTTTATTACTCTAATGGAGGTACCCTTGTCATTATGGAAGGTATTCTGTTGTCGAGATTTTTGTTACTCTAATGGATGATAGCCTTGTCATTATGGAAGGAAGTTCGTTGTCGAGATTTTTGTTAGTCCAATAGATGGTAGCATTATCATTATGGAAGGTAGTCTGTTGTCGAGATTTTTGTTACTACAATGGATGGTAGCCTTGTCATTATGGAAGGGAGTCTGTTGTCGATATTTTGGTTACTACAATGGATGGTAGCCTTGTCATTATGGAAGGTAGACTATTGTCGAGATTTTGGTTACTACAATTGATGGTAGCCTTGTCATTATGGAAGGTAGTAAGTTGTCGATATTTTTGTTACTCCATTGGATGGTAGACTTGTCATTATGGAAGGTAGACTGTTGTCGAGATTTTTTTTACTACAATGTATGGTAGCCTTGTCATTATGGAATGTAGTTTGTTGTCGAGAGTTTTGTTATTACAATGTATGGTAGCCTTGTCATTATAGAAGGTAGTCTGTTGTCGATATCTTTGTTACTCTAATGGATGGTAGCCTAGTCATTATGGAAGGTAGTATGTTGTCGAGATTTTTGTTACTCCAATAGATGGCATCCTTTTCATTATGGAAGGTAGTCTGTTGTCGATATTTTTGTTACTCCAATGGATGGTAGCCTTGTGATTATGGAAGGTAGTCTTTTTTCGAGATTTTTTTTACTCCAATGGATGGTAGCCTTGTCATTATGGAAGGTAGTCTGTTGTCAAGATTTTTGTTACTCCAATGGATCATAGCCTTGTCATTATGGAAGGAAGTCTGTTGTCGAGATTTTTGTTACTCCAATAGATGGTAGCATTGTCATTATGGAAGGTAGTCTGTTGTCGAGATTTTTGTTACTACAATGGATGGTAGCCTTGTCATTATGGAAGGTAGACTGGTGTCGAGATTTTGGTTACTACAATGGATGGTAGCCTTGTCATTATGGAAGGTAGTAAGTTGTCGATATTTTTGTTACTCCATTGGATGGTAGACTTGTCATTATGGAAGGTAGACTGTTGTCGAGATTTTTTTTACTACAATGTATGGTAGCCTTTTCATTGTGGAATGTAGTTTGTTGTCGAGAGTTTTGTTATTACAATGTATGGTAGCCTTGTAATTATAGAAGGTAGTCTGTTGTCGATATCTTTGTTACTCTAATGGATGGTAGCCTTGTCATTATGGAAGGTAGTCTGTTCTCGATATTCTTGTTATTCCAATAGATGGTAGCCTTGTCATTATAGAAGGTAGTATGTTGTCGAGATTTTTGTTACTCCAATAGATGGTAGCCTTGTTATTATGGAAGGTAGTCTGTTGTCGAGATTTTTGTTACTCCAATGGATGGTAGCCTTGTGATTATGGAAGGTAGTGATTTTTCGTAATTTTTTTTACTCCAATGGATGGTATCCTTGTCATTATGGAAGGTAGTCTGTTGTCGAGATTTTTGATACTCCAATGGATGGTAGCGTTGTAATTATGGAAGGTAGTCTGTTATCGATATCTTTCTTTGTTACTCCAATGGATGGTAGCCTAGTCATTATGGAAGGTAGTCTCTTGTCGAGATTTTTGTTACTCCAATGGATGGTAGGCTTTTCATTATGGAAGGTATTCTCTTGTTGATATTTTTATTACTCCAATGGATGGTACCCTTGTCATTATGGAAGGTATTTTATTGTCGAGATTTTTGTCGCTCTAATGAATCATAGCCTTGTCATTATGGAAGGAAGTCTGTTGTCGAGATTTTTGTTAATCCAATAGATGGTAGCATTGTAATTATGGAAGGTAGTTTGTTGTCGATATTTTGGTTACTACAATGAATGGTTGCCTTGTCATTATGGAAGCTAGGCTGTTGTCGAGATTTTTGTAATAACAATGTATGGTAGCCTTGTCATTGTGGAATGTAGTTTGTTGTCGAGAGTTTTGTTATTACAATGTATGGTAGCCTTGTCATTATAGAAGGTAGTTTTTTGTCGATATCTTTGTTACTCTAATGGATGGTAGCCTAGTCATTATGGAAGTTAGTTTGTTGTCGAGATTTCTGTTATTCCATTGGATGGTAACCTTGTCATTATGGAAGGTAGTCTGTTCTCGAGATTTTTGTTATTCCAATAGATGGTAGCCTTGTCATTATAGAAGGTAGTATGTTTTCGAGATTTTGGTTACTCCAATAGATGGTAGCCTTGTCATTATGGAAGGTAGTTTGTTGTTGAGATTTTTGTTAGTACTATGGATGGTAGCCTTGTCATTATGGAAGGTAGTCTGTTGTCGAGATTTTTGTTACTACAATGGATGGTAGCCTTGTCATTATGGAAGGTAGTCTCTTATTGATATTTTCATTACTGCAATGGATGGTAGCCTTGTCATTATGGAAGATAGTCTGTTGTCGAGATTTTTGTTACTCCAACGGATGGTAGCCTTGTCATTATGGAACGTAGTATGTTGTCGATATTTTTGTTATTCCAATGGATGGTAGCTTTGTCATTATAGAAGGTAGTATGTTGTCGAGATTTTTTTTACTCCAATAGGTGGTAGCCTTGTCATTATGGAAGGTAGTTTGTTGTCGAGATTTTTGTTACTCCAATGGATGGTAGCGTTGTCATTATGGAAGGTAGTCTGTTATCGATATCTTTGTTACTCCAATGGATTGTAGCCTAGTCATTATGGAAGGTAGTCTCTTGTCGAGATTTTTGTTACTCCAATGGATGGTAGGCTTTTCATTATGGAAGGTATTCTCTTGTTGATATTTTTATTACTCTAATGGATGGTACCCTTGTCATTATGGAAGGTATTTTGTTGTCGAGATTTTTGTTACTCTAATGGATGATAGCCTTGTCATTATTGAAGGAAGTTCGTTGTCGAGATTTTTGTTACTCCAATAGATGGTAGCATTGTCATTATGGAAGGTAGTCTGTTGTCGAGATTTTTGTTACTACAATGGATGGTAGCCTTGTCATTATGGAAGGTAGTCTGTTGTCGATATTTTGGTTACTACAATTGATGATAGCCTTGTCCTTATGGAAGGTAGTCTGTTGTCAATATTTTGTCACTCCAATGGATGGTAGACTTGTAATTATGGAAGGTAGTCTATTGGAGAGATTTTTGTTACTCCAATGGATGGTAGCCTTGTCATTATGAAAGGTAGTCTCTTGTTGATATTTTCATTACTCTAATGCATGGTAGCCTTGTCCTTATGGAAGATAGTCTCTTGTTGATATTTTCATTACTGCAATGGATGGTAGCCTTGTCATTATGGAAGGTAGTATGTTCTCGATATTTTTGTTATTCCAATAGATGGTAACCTTGTCATTATAGAAGGTAGTATGTTGTCGAGATTTTTGTTACTCCAATAGATGGTAGCCTTGTCATTATGGAAGGTAGTCTGTTGTCGAGATTTTTGTTACTCCAATGGATGGTAGCCTTGTGATTATGGAAGTTAGTCTTTTTTCGTAATTTTTTTTAGTCCAATGGATCGTAGCCTTGTCATTATGGAAGGTAGTCTGTTGTCGAGATTTTTGTTACTCCAATGGATGGTAGCGTTGTCATTATGGAAGGTAGTCTGTTGTAGATATTTTTGTTACTACAATGGATGGTAGCCTTGTCATTATGAAAGGTAGTCTATTGTAGAGATTTCGGTTACTACAATTGATGGTAGCCTTGTCATTATGGAAGGTAGTCTGTTGTCAAGATTTTTGTCACTGCAATGGATGGTAGACTTGTTATTATGGAAGGTAGTCTATTGGCGAGATTTTTGTTACTCCAATGGATGGTAGCCTTGTCATTATGGAAGGTAGTCTCTTGTTGATATTTTCATTACTCCAATGCATGGTAGCCTTGTCATTATGGAAGGAAGTCTCTTGTTGATATTTTTGTTATTCCAATGGATGGTAGCCTTGTCATTATGGAACGTAGTATGTTGTCGATATTTTTGTTATTCCAATGGATGGTAGCTTTGTCATTATGGAAGGTAGTTTGTTGTCGAGATTTTTGTTACTCCAATGGATGGTAGCCTTGTCATTATGGAAGGTAGTCTGATGTAGAGATTTTTGTTACTCCAATGGATGGTAGCATTGTCATTATGGAAGGTAGTCTGTTGTCGAGATTTTTGTTACTCTAATGGATCGTAGCCTTGTCATTATGTAAGGTAGTCTGTTGTCGAGATTTTTGTTACTCCAATGGATGGTAGCCTTGTGATTATGGAAGGTAGTCTTTTTTCGTAATTTTTTTTACTCCAATGGATGGTAGCCTTGTCATTATGGAAGGTAGTCTATTGTCGAGATTTTTTTACTCCAATGGATGGTAGCGTTGTCATTATGAAAAGTAGTTTGTTGTCGAGATTTTTGTTACTCCAATGGATGGTAGCCTTGTCATTATGGAAGGTAGTCTGTTTTCGAGATTTTTGTTACTCCAATGGATGTTAGCATTGTCATTATGGAAGGTATTCTGTTGTCGATATTTTTGTTACTACAATGGATGGTAGCCTTGTCATTATGGAAGGTTGTTTTTATCGAGATTTTTGTTACTCCAATTGATGGTAGCCTTGTCATAATGGAAGGTAGTAAGTTGTCGATATTTTTGTTACTCCAATGGATGGTAGCCTTGTCATTATGGAAGGTAGACTGTTGTCGAGATTTTTGTTACTACAATGTATGGTAGCCTTGTCATTGTCGAAAGTAGTTTGTCGTCGAGATTTTTGTTATTACAATGTATGGTAGCCTTGTCATTATAGAAGGTAGTCTGTTGTCGATATCTTTGTTACTCTAATGGATGGTAGCCTAGTCATTATGGAAGGTAGTTGGTTATCGAGATTTTTGTTATTCCATTGGATGGTAGCCTTGTCATTATGGAAGGTAGTCTGTTCTCGATATTTTTGTTATTCCAATAGATGGTAGCCTTGTCATTATGGAAAGTAGTCTGTTGTCGAGATTTTTGTTACTCCAATGGATGGTAGCCTTGTCATTATGTAAGGTAGTCTGTTTTCGAGATTTTTGTTACTCCAATGGATGGTAGCCTTGTCATTATGGAAGGTAGCCTCTTGTCGAGATTTTTGTCACTCCAATGGATGGTAGCCTTGTCATTATGGAAGGTAGTCTCTTGTTGATATTTTCATTACCGCAATGGATGGTAGCCTTGTCATTATGGAAGGTAGTCTGTTGTCGAGATTTTGGTTACTCCAACGGATGGTAGCCTTGTCATTATGGAACGTAGTATGTTTTCGATATTTTTGTTATTCCAATGGATGGTAGCTTTGTCATTATGGAAGTTAGTTTGTTATCGAGATTTTTATTACTCCAATGGATGGTAGCCTTGTCATTATAGAAGGTAGTATGTTGTCGAGATTTTTGTTACTCCAATAGATGGTAGCCTTGTCATTATGGAAGGTAATCTGTTGTCGAGATTTTTGTTACTCCAATGGATGGAAGCCTTGTGATTATGGAAGGTAGTCTTTTTTCGTAATTTTTTTACTCCAATGGATGGTAGACTTGTCATTATGGAAGGTAGTCTATTGTCGAGATTTTTGTTACTCCAATGGATGGTAGCGTTGTCATTATGGAAGGTAGTCTGTTATCGATATCTTTGTTACTCCAATGGATGGTAGCCTTGTCATTATGGAAGGTAGTCTGTTGTCGAGATTTTTGTTACTCCAACTAATGGTAGCCTTGTCATTATGGAACGTAGTATCTTGTCGATATTTGTGTTATTCCAATGGATGGTAGCTTTGTCATTATGGAAGGTAGTTTGTTGTCGAGATTTTTGTTACTCCAATGGATGCTAGCCTTGTCATTATGGAAGGTAGTCTGTTGTAGAGATTTTTGTTACTCCAATGGATGGTAGCATTGTCATTATGGAGGGTAGTCTGTTGTCGAGATTTTTGGTACTCTAATGGATCGTATCCTTTTCATTATGGAAGGTAGTATGTTGTCGAGATTTTTGTTACTCCAATGTATGGTAGCATTGTCATTATGGAATGTATTTTGTTGTCGATATTTTTGTTACTACAATGGATGGTAGCCTTGTCATTATGGAAGGTAGTCTGTTGTCGAGATTTTTGTTACTACAATTGATGGTAGCCTTGTCATTATGGAAGGTAGTAAGTTGTCGATATTTTTGTTACTCCAATGGATGGTAGCCTTGTCATTATGGAAGGTAGATTGTTGTCTAGATTTTTGTTATTACAATGTATGGTAGCCTTGTCATTATGGATGGTAGTTGGTTATCGAGATTTTTGTTATTCCATTGGATGGTAGCCTTATCATTATGGAAGGTAGTATGTTCTCGATATTTTTGTTATTCCATTGGATGGTAGCCTTGTCATTATGGAAGGTAGTCTGTTCTCGATATTTTTGTTATTCCAATAGATGGTAGCCTTGTCATTATAGAAGGTAGTATGTTGTCGATATTTTTGTTACTCCAATAGATGGTAGCCTTGTCATTATGGATGATAGTCTGTTGTCGAGATTTTTGTTACTCCAATGGATGGTAGCCTTGTGACTATGAAAGGTAGTCTTTTTTCGTAATTTATTTACTCCAATGGATGGTAGCCTTGTCATTATGGAAGGTAGTTTGTCGTCGAGATTTTTGTTACTCCAATGGATGGTAGCATTGTCATTATTGAAGGTAGTTTGTTATTGATATCTTTGTTACTCCAATGGATGGTAGCCTAGTCATGATGGAAGGTAGTCTCTTGTCGAGATTTTTATTACTCCAATGGATGGTACCCTTGTCACTATGGAAGGTAGGCTTTTCATTATGGAAGGTATTCTCTTGTTGATATTTTTATTACTCCAATGGATGGTATCCTTGTCACTATGGAAGGTATTTTGTTGTCGAGATTTCTGTTACTCTAATGGATCATAGCCTTGTCATTATGGAAGGAAGTCTCTTGTTGATATTTTTGTTATTCCAAGGGATTGTAGCCTTGTCATTATGGAACGTAGTATGTTGTCGATATTTTTGTTATTCCAATGGATGGTAGCTTTGTCATTATGGAAGGTAGTTTGTTGTCGAGATTTTTGTTACTCCAATGGATGGTAGCCTTGTCATTATGGAAGGTAGTCTGTTGTAGAGATTTTTGTTACTCCAATGGATGGTAGCGTTGTCATTATGGAAGGTAGTCTGTTGTCGAGATTTTAGTTACTCTAATGGATCGTAGCCTTGTGATTATGGAAGGTAGTCTTTTTTCGTAAATTTTTTTTACTCCAATGGATGGTGGCCTTGTCATTATGGAAGGTAGTCAGTTGTCGAGATTTTTTTACTCCAATGGATGGTAGCGTT
Organism: Vicia faba; assembly: GCA_948472305.1. Taxonomy (NCBI): domain Eukaryota; kingdom Viridiplantae; phylum Streptophyta; class Magnoliopsida; order Fabales; family Fabaceae; genus Vicia; species Vicia faba. The sequence goes on from OX451739.1 coordinate 564,384,528, forward strand.
GTCATTATGAAAAGTAGTCTGTTGTCGAGATTTTTGTTACTCCAATGGATGGTAGCCTTGTCATTATGGAAGGTAGTCTGTTTTCGAGATTTTTGTTACTCCAATGGATGTTAGCATTGTCATTATGGAAGGTATTTTGTTGTCGATATTTTTGTTACTACAATGGATGGTAGCCTTGTCATTATGGAAGGTAGTTTGTTATCGAGATTTTGGTTACTCCAATTGATGGTAGCCTTGTCATAATGGAAGGTAGTAAGTTGTCGATATTTTTGTTACTCCAATGGATGGTAGCCTTGTCATTATTGAAGGTAGACTGTTGTCGAGATTTTTGTTACTACAATGTATGGTAGCCTTGTCATTGTGGAAAGTAGTTTGTCGTCGAGATTTTTGTTATTACAATGTATGGTAGCCTTGTCATTATAGAAGGTAGTTTGTTGTCGATATCTTTGTTACTCTAATGGATGGTAGCCTAGTCATTATGGAAGGTAGTTGGTTATCGAGATTTTTGTTATTCCAATGGATGGTAGCTTTGTCATTATGGAAGGTAGTTTGTTGTCGAGATTTTTGTTACTCCAATGGATGGTAGCCTTGTCATTATGGAAGGTAGTCTGATGTAGAGATTTTTGTTACTCCAATGGATGGTAGCATTGTCATTATGGAAGGTAGTCTGTTGTCGAGATTTTTGTTACTCTAATGGATCGTAGCCTTGTCATTATGTAAGGTAGTCTGTTGTCGAGATTTTTGTTACTCCAATGGATGGTAGCCTTGTGATTATGGAAGGTAGTCTTTTTTCGTAATTTTTTTTACTCCAATGGATGGTAGCCTTGTCATTATGGAAGGTAGTCTATTGTCGAGATTTTTTTACTCCAATGGATGGTAGCGTTGTCATTATGAAAAGTAGTCTGTTGTCGAGATTTTTGTTACTCCAATGGATGGTAGCCTTGTCATTATGGAAGGTAGTCTGTTTTCGAGATTTTTGTTACTCCAATGGATGTTAGCATTGTCATTATGGAAGGTATTCTGTTGTCGATATTTTTGTTACTACAATGGATGGTAGCCTTGTCATTATGGAAGGTTGTTTTTATCGAGATTTTTGTTACTCCAATTGATGGTAGCCTTGTCATAATGGAAGGTAGTAAGTTGTCGATATTTTTGTTACTCCAATGGATGGTAGCCTTGTCATTATGGAAGGTAGACTGTTGTCGAGATTTTTGTTACTACAATGTATGGTAGCCTTGTCATTGTCGAAAGTAGTTTGTCGTCGAGATTTTTGTTATTACAATGTATGGTAGCCTTGTCATTATAGAAGGTAGTCTGTTGTCGATATCTTTGTTACTCTAATGGATGGTAGCCTAGTCATTATGGAAGGTAGTTGGTTATCGAGATTTTTGTTATTCCATTGGATGGTAGCCTTGTCATTATGGAAGGTAGTCTGTTCTCGATATTTTTGTTATTCCAATAGATGGTAGCCTTGTCATTATGGAAAGTAGTCTGTTGTCGAGATTTTTGTTACTCCAATGGATGGTAGCCTTGTCATTATGTAAGGTAGTCTGTTTTCGAGATTTTTGTTACTCCAATGGATGGTAGCCTTGTCATTATGGAAGGTAGCCTCTTGTCGAGATTTTTGTCACTCCAATGGATGGTAGCCTTGTCATTATGGAAGGTAGTCTCTTGTTGATATTTTCATTACCGCAATGGATGGTAGCCTTGTCATTATGGAAGGTAGTCTGTTGTCGAGATTTTGGTTACTCCAACGGATGGTAGCCTTGTCATTATGGAACGTAGTATGTTTTCGATATTTTTGTTATTCCAATGGATGGTAGCTTTGTCATTATGGAAGTTAGTTTGTTATCGAGATTTTTATTACTCCAATGGATGGTAGCCTTGTCATTATAGAAGGTAGTATGTTGTCGAGATTTTTGTTACTCCAATAGATGGTAGCCTTGTCATTATGGAAGGTAATCTGTTGTCGAGATTTTTGTTACTCCAATGGATGGAAGCCTTGTGATTATGGAAGGTAGTCTTTTTTCGTAATTTTTTTACTCCAATGGATGGTAGACTTGTCATTATGGAAGGTAGTCTATTGTCGAGATTTTTGTTACTCCAATGGATGGTAGCGTTGTCATTATGGAAGGTAGTCTGTTATCGATATCTTTGTTACTCCAATGGATGGTAGCCTTGTCATTATGGAAGGTAGTCTGTTGTCCAGATTTTTGTTACTCCAACTAATGGTAGCCTTGTCATTATGGAACGTAGTATCTTGTCGATATTTGTGTTATTCCAATGGATGGTAGCTTTGTCATTATGGAAGGTAGTTTGTTGTCGAGATTTTTGTTACTCCAATGGATGCTAGCCTTGTCATTATGGAAGGTAGTCTGTTGTAGAGATTTTTGTTACTCCAATGGATGGTAGCATTGTCATTATGGAGGGTAGTCTGTTGTCGAGATTTTTGGTACTCTAATGGATCGTATCCTTTTCATTATGGAAGGTAGTATGTTGTCGAGATTTTTGTTACTCCAATGTATGGTAGCATTGTCATTATGGAATGTATTTTGTTGTCGATATTTTTGTTACTACAATGGATGGTAGCCTTGTCATTATGGAAGGTAGTCTGTTGTCGAGATTTTTGTTACTACAATTGATGGTAGCCTTGTCATTATGGAAGGTAGTAAGTTGTCGATATTTTTGTTACTCCAATGGATGGTAGCCTTGTCATTATGGAAGGTAGATTGTTGTCTAGATTTTTGTTATTACAATGTATGGTAGCCTTGTCATTATGGATGGTAGTTGGTTATCGAGATTTTTGTTATTCCATTGGATGGTAGCCTTATCATTATGGAAGGTAGTATGTTCTCGATATTTTTGTTATTCCATTGGATGGTAGCCTTGTCATTATGGAAGGTAGTCTGTTCTCGATATTTTTGTTATTCCAATAGATGGTAGCCTTGTCATTATAGAAGGTAGTATGTTGTCGATATTTTTGTTACTCCAATAGATGGTAGCCTTGTCATTATGGATGATAGTCTGTTGTCGAGATTTTTGTTACTCCAATGGATGGTAGCCTTGTGACTATGGAAGGTAGTCTTTTTTCGTAATTTATTTACTCCAATGGATGGTAGCCTTGTCATTATGGAAGGTAGTTTGTCGTCGAGATTTTTGTTACTCCAATGGATGGTAGCATTGTCATTATTGAAGGTAGTTTGTTATTGATATCTTTGTTACTCCAATGGATGGTAGCCTAGTCATGATGGAAGGTAGTCTCTTGTCGAGATTTTTATTACTCCAATGGATGGTACCCTTGTCACTATGGAAGGTAGGCTTTTCATTATGGAAGGTATTCTCTTGTTGATATTTTTATTACTCCAATGGATGGTATCCTTGTCACTATGGAAGGTATTTTGTTGTCGAGATTTCTGTTACTCTAATGGATCATAGCCTTGTCATTATGGAAGGAAGTCTCTTGTTGATATTTTTGTTATTCCAAGGGATTGTAGCCTTGTCATTATGGAACGTAGTATGTTGTCGATATTTTTGTTATTCCAATGGATGGTAGCTTTGTCATTATGGAAGGTAGTTTGTTGTCGAGATTTTTGTTACTCCAATGGATGGTAGCCTTGTCATTATGGAAGGTAGTCTGTTGTAGAGATTTTTGTTACTCCAATGGATGGTAGCGTTGTCATTATGGAAGGTAGTCTGTTGTCGAGATTTTAGTTACTCTAATGGATCGTAGCCTTGTGATTATGGAAGGTAGTCTTTTTTCGTAAATTTTTTTTACTCCAATGGATGGTGGCCTTGTCATTATGGAAGGTAGTCAGTTGTCGAGATTTTTTTACTCCAATGGATGGTAGCGTTGTCATTATGAAAAGTAGTCTGTTGTCGAGATTTTTGTTACTCCAATGGATGGTAGCCTTGTCATTATGGAAGGTAGTCTGTTTTCGAGATTTTTGTTACTCCAATGGATGTTAGCATTGTCATTATGGAAGGTATTTTGTTGTCGATATTTTTGTTACTACAATGGATGGTAGCCTTGTCATTATGGAAGGTAGTTTGTTATCGAGATTTTGGTTACTCCAATTGATGGTAGCCTTGTCATAATGGAAGGTAGTAAGTTGTCGATATTTTTGTTACTCCAATGGATGGTAGCCTTGTCATTATTGAAGGTAGACTGTTGTCGAGATTTTTGTTACTACAATGTATGGTAGCCTTGTCATTGTGGAAAGTAGTTTGTCGTCGAGATTTTTGTTATTACAATGTATGGTAGCCTTGTCATTATAGAAGGTAGTTTGTTGTCGATATCTTTGTTACTCTAATGGATGGTAGCCTAGTCATTATGGAAGGTAGTTGGTTATCGAGATTTTTGTTATTCCATTGGATGGTAGCCTTGTCATTATGGAAGGTAGTCTGTTCTCGATATTTTTGTTATTCCAATAGATGGTAGCCTTGTCATTATAGAAGGTAGTATGTTGTCGAGATTTTTGTTACTCCAATAGATGGTAGCCTTGTCATTATGGAAGGTAGTCTGTTGTCGAGATTTTTGTTACTCCAATGGATGGTAGCCTTGTGATTATGGAAGGTAGTCTTTTTTCGTAATTTTTTTTACACCAATGGATGGTAGCCTTGTCATTATGGAAGGTAGTCTGTTGTTGAGATTTTTGTTATTCCAATAGATGGTAGCCTTGTCATTATGGAAAGTAGTCTGTTGTCGAGATTTTTGTTACTCCAATGGATGGTAGCCTTGTCATTATGTAAGGTAGTCTGTTTTCGAGATTTTTGTTACTCCAATGGATGGTAGCCTTGTCATTAGGGAAGGTAGTCTCTTGTCGAGATTTTTGTCACTCCAATGGATGGTAGCCTTGTCATTATGGAAGGTAGTCTCTTGTTGATATTTTCATTACTCCAATGCATGGTAGCCTTGTCATTTTGGAAGGTAGTCTCTTGTTGATATTTTCATTACCGCAATGGATGGTAGCCTTGTCATTATGGAAGGTAGTCTGTTGTCGAGATTTTTGTTACTCCAACGGATGGTAGCCTTGTCATTACGGAACGTAGTATGTTGTCGATATTTTTGTTATTCCAATGGATGATAGCTTTGTCATTATGGAAGTTAGTTTGTTATCGAGATTTTTGTTACTCCAATGGATGGTAGCCTTGTCATTATAGAAGGTAGTATGTTGTCGAGATTTTTGTTACTCCAATAGATGGTAGCCTTGTCATTATGGAAGGTAGTCTGTTGTCTAGTTTTTTGTTACTCCAACGGATGGAAGCCTTGTGATTATGGAATGTAGTCTTTTTTCGTAATTTTTTTTACTCCAATGGATGGTAGCCTTGTCATTATGGAAGGTAGTCTGTTGTCGAGATTTTTGTTATTCCAATAGATGGTAGCCTTGTCGTTATGGAAAGTAGTCTGTTGTCGAGATTTTTGTTACTCCAATGGATGGTAGCCTTGTCATTATGGAAGGTAGTCTGTTTTCGATATTTTTGTTACTCCAATGGATGGTAGCCTTGTTATTATGGAAGATAGACTGTTGTCGAGATTTTTGTTACTACAATGTATGGTAGCCTTGTCATTGTGGAATGTAGTTTGTTGTCGAGAGTTTTGTTATTACAATGTATGGTAGCCTTGTCATTATAGAAGGTAGTCTGTTGTCGATATCTTTGTTACTCTAATGGATGGTAGCCTAGTCATTATGGAAGGTAGTTGGTTATCGAGATTTTTGTTATTTCATTGGATGGTAGCCTTGTCATTATGGAAGGTAGTCTGTTCTCGATATTTCTGTAATTCCAATAGATGGTAGCCTTGTCATTATAGAAGGTAGTATGTTGTCGAGATTTTTGTTACTCCAATAGATGGTAGCCTTGTCATTATGGAAGGTAGTCTGTTGTCGAGATTTTTGTTACTCCAATGGATGGTAGCCTTGTCATTATGGAAGGTAGCCTCTTGTCGAGATTTTTGTCACTCCAATGGATGGTAGCCTTGTCATTATGGAAGGTAGTCTCTTGTTGATATTTTCATTACCGCAATGGATGGTAGCCTTGTCATTATGGAAGGTAGTCTGTTGTCGAGATTTTTGTTACTCCAACGGATGGTAGCCTTGTCATTATGGAACGTAGTATGTTTTCGATATTTTTGTTATTCCAATGGATGGTAGCTTTGTCATTATGGAAGTTAGTTTGTTATCGAGATTTTTATTACTCCAATGGATGGTAGCCTTGTCATTATAGAAGGTAGTATGTTGTCGAGATTTTTGTTACTCCAATAGATGGTAGCCTTGCCATTATGGAAGGTAATCTGTTGTCGAGATTTTTGTTACTCCAATGGATGGACGCCTTGTGATTATGGAAGGTAGTCTTTTTTCGTAATTTTTTTACTCCAATGGATGGTAGACTTGTCATTATGGAAGGTAGTCTATTGTCGAGATTTTTGTTACTCCAATGGATGGTAGCGTTGTCATTATGGAAGGTAGTCTGTTATCGATATCTTTGTTACTCCAATGGATGGTAGCCTTGTCATTATGGAAGGTAGTCTGTTGTCGAGATTTTTGTTACTCCAACTAATGGTAGCCTTGTCATTATGGAACGTAGTATCTTGTCGATATTTGTGTTATTCCAATGGATGGTAGCTTTGTCATTATGGAAGGTAGTTTGTTGTCGAGATTTTTGTTACTCCAATGGATGCTAGCCTTGTCATTATGGAAGGTAGTCTGTTGTAGAGATTTTTGTTACTCCAATGGATGGTAGCATTGTCATTATGGAGGGTAGTCTGTTGTCGAGATTTTTGTTACTCTAATGGATCGTATCCTTTTCATTATGGAAGGTAGTATGTTGTCGAGATTTTTGTTACTCCAATGTATGGTAGCATTGTCATTATGGAATGTATTTTGTTGTCGATATTTTTGTTACTACAATGGATGGTAGCCTTGTCATTATGGAAGGTAGTCTGTTGTCGAGATTTTTGTTACTACAATTGATGGTAGCCTTGTCATTATGGAAGGTAGTAAGTTGTCGATATTTTTGTTACTCCAATGGATGGTAGCCTTGTCATTATGGAAGGTAGATTGTTGTCTAGATTTTTGTTATTACAATGTATGGTAGCCTTGTCATTATGGATGGTAGTTGGTTATCGAGATTTTTGTTATTCCATTGGATGGTAGCCTTATCATTATGGAAGGTAGTATGTTCTCGATATTTTTGTTATTCCATTGGATGGTAGCCTTGTCATTATGGAAGGTAGTCTGTTCTCGATATTTTTGTTATTCCAATAGATGGTAGCCTTGTCATTATAGAAGGTAGTATGTTGTCGATATTTTTGTTACTCCAATAGATGGTAGCCTTGTCATTATGGATGATAGTCTGTTGTCGAGATTTTTGTTACTCCAATGGATGGTAGCCTTGTGACTATGGAAGGTAGTCTTTTTTCGTAATTTATTTACTCCAATGGATGGTAGCCTTGTCATTATGGAAGGTAGTTTGTCGTCGAGATTTTTGTTACTCCAATGGATGGTAGCATTGTCATTATTGAAGGTAGTTTGTTATTGATATCTTTGTTACTCCAATGGATGGTAGCCTAGTCATGATGGAAGGTAGTCTCTTGTCGAGATTTTTATTACTCCAATGGATGGTACCCTTGTCACTATGGAAGGTAGGCTTTTCATTATGGAAGGTATTCTCTTGTTGATATTTTTATTACTCCAATGGATGGTATCCTTGTCACTATGGAAGGTATTTTGTTGTCGAGATTTCTGTTACTCTAATGGATCATAGCCTTGTCATTATGGAAGGAAGTCTCTTGTTGATATTTTTGTTATTCCAAGGGATTGTAGCCTTGTCATTATGGAACGTAGTATGTTGTCGATATTTTTGTTATTCCAATGGATGGTAGCTTTGTCATTATGGAAGGTAGTTTGTTGTCGAGATTTTTGTTACTCCAATGGATGGTAGCCTTGTCATTATGGAAGGTAGTCTGTTGTAGAGATTTTTGTTACTCCAATGGATGGTAGCGTTGTCATTATGGAAGGTAGTCTGTTGTCGAGATTTTAGTTACTCTAATGGATCGTAGCCTTGTGATTATGGAAGGTAGTCTTTTTTCGTAAATTTTTTTTACTCCAATGGATGGTGGCCTTGTCATTATGGAAGGTAGTCAGTTGTCGAGATTTTTTTACTCCAATGGATGGTAGCGTTGTCATTATGAAAAGTAGTCTGTTGTCGAGATTATTGTTACTCCAATGGATGGTAGCCTTGTCATTATGGAAGGTAGTCTGTTTTCGAGATTTTTGTTACTCCAATGGATGTTAGCATTGTCATTATGGAAGGTATTTTGTTGTCGATATTTTTGTTACTACAATGGATGGTAGCCTTGTCATTATGGAAGGTAGTTTGTTATCGAGATTTTGGTTACTCCAATTGATGGTAGCCTTGTCATAATGGAAGGTAGTAAGTTGTCGATATTTTTGTTACTCCAATGGATGGTAGCCTTGTCATTATTGAAGGTAGACTGTTGTCGAGATTTTTGTTACTACAATGTATGGTAGCCTTGTCATTGTGGAAAGTAGTTTGTCGTCGAGATTTTTGTTATTACAATGTATGGTAGCCTTGTCATTATAGAAGGTAGTTTGTTGTCGATATCTTTGTTACTCTAATGGATGGTAGCCTAGTCATTATGGAAGGTAGTTGGTTATCGAGATTTTTGTTATTCCATTGGATGGTAGCCTTGTCATTATGGAAGGTAGTCTGTTCTCGATATTTTTGTTATTCCAATAGATGGTAGCCTTGTCATTATAGAAGGTAGTATGTTGTCGAGATTTTTGTTACTCCAATAGATGGTAGCCTTGTCATTAATGAAGGTAGTCTGTTGTCGAGATTTTTGTTACTCCAATGGATGGTAGCCTTGTTATTATGGAAGGTAGTCTTTTTTCGTAATTTTTTTTACACCAATGGATGGTAGCCTTGTCATTATGGAAGGTAGTCTGTTGTTGAGATTTTTGTTATTCCAATAGATGGTAGCCTTGTCATTATGGAAAGTAGTCTGTTGTCGAGATTTTTGTTACTCCAATGGATGGTAGCCTTGTCATTATGTAAGGTAGTCTGTTTTCGAAATTTTTGTTACTCCAATGGATGGTAGCCTTGTCATTAGGGAAGGTAGTCTCTTGTCGAGATTTTTGTCACTCCAATGGATGGTAGCCTTGTCATTATGGAAGGTAGTCTCTTGTTGATATTTTCATTACTCCAATGCATGGTAGCCTTGTCATTTTGGAAGGTAGTCTCTTGTTGATATTTTCATTACCGCAATGGATGGTAGCCTTGTCATTATGGAAGGTAGTCTGTTGTCGAGATTTTTGTTACTCCAACGGATGGTAGCCTTGTCATTACGGAACGTAGTATGTTGTCGATATTTTTGTTATTCCAATGGATGATAGCTTTGTCATTATGGAAGTTAGTTTGTTATCGAGATTTTTGTTACTCCAATGGTTGGTAGCCTTGTCATTATAGAAGGTAGTATGTTGTCGAGATTTTTGTTACTCCAATAGATGGTAGCCTTGTCATTATGGAAGGTAGTCTGTTGTCTAGATTTTTGTTACTCCAACGGATGGAAGCCTTGTGATTATGGAATGTAGTCTTTTTTCGTAATTTTTTTTACTCCAATGGATGGTAGCCTTGTCATTATGGAAGGTAGTCTGTTGTCGAGATTTTTGTTATTCCAATAGATGGTAGCCTTGTCGTTATGGAAAGTAGTCTGTTGTCGAGATTTTTGTTACTCCAATGGATGGTAGCCTTGTCATTATGGAAGGTAGTCTGTTTTCGATATTTTTGTTACTCCAATGGATGGTAGCCTTGTTATTATGGAAGATAGACTGTTGTCGAGATTTTTGTTACTACAATGTATGGTAGCCTTGTCATTGTGGAATGTAGTTTGTTGTCGAGAGTTTTGTTATTACAATGTATGGTAGCCTTGTCATTATAGAAGGTAGTCTGTTGTCGATATCTTTGTTACTCTAATGGATGGTAGCCTAGTCATTATGGAAGGTAGTTGGTTATCGAGATTTTTGTTATTTCATTGGATGGTAGCCTTGTCATTATGAAAGGTAGTCTGTTCTCGATATTTCTGTAATTCCAATAGATGGTAGCCTTGTCATTATAGAAGGTAGTATGTTGTCGAGATTTTTGTTACTCCAATAGATGGTAGCCTTGTCATTATGGAAGGTAGTCTGTTGTCGAGATTTTTGTTACTCCAATGGATGGAAGCCTTGTGATTATGGAAGGTAGTCTTTTTTCGTAATTTTTTACTCCAATGGATGGTAGACTTGTCATTATGGAAGGTAGTCTATTGTCGAGATTTTTGTTACTCCAATGGATGGTAGCGTTGTCATTATGGAAGGTAGTCTGTTATCGATATCTTTGTTACTCCAATGGATGGTAGCCTTGTCATTATGGAAGGTAGTCTGTTGTCGAGATTTTTGTTACTCCAACGGATGGTAGCCTTGTCATTATGGAACGTAGTATCTTGTCGATATTTTTGTTATTCCAATGGATGGTAGCTTTGTCATTATGGAAGGTAGTTTGTTGTCGAGATTTTTGTTACTCCAATGGATGGTAGCCTTGTCATTATGGAAGGTAGTCTGTTGTAGAGATTTTTGTTACTCCAATGGATGGTAGCATTGTCATTATGGAGGGTAGTCTGTTGTCGAGATTTTTGTTACTCTAATGGATCGTATCCTTTTCATTATGGAAGGTAGTATGTTGTCGAGATTTTTTTTACTCCAATGTATGGTAGCATTCTCATTATGGAAGGTATTTTGTTGTCGATATTTTTGTTACTACAATGGATGGTGGCCTTGTCATTATTGAAGGTAGTCTGTTGTCGAGATTTTGGTTACTACAATTGATGGTAGCCTTGTCATTATGGAAGGTAGTAAGTTGTCGATATTTTTGTTACTCCAATGGATGGTAGCCTTGTCATTATGGAAGGTTGATTGTTGTCGAGATTTTTGTTATTACAATGTATGGTAGCCTTGACATTATGGAAGGTAGTTGGTGATCGAGATTTTTGTTATACCATTGGATGCTAGCCTTATCATTATGGAAGGTAGTCTATTCTTGATATTTTTGTTATTCCATTGGATGGTAGCCTTGTCATTATGGAAGGTAGTCTGTTCTCGATATTTTTGTTATTCCAATAGATGGTAGCCTTGTCATTGTAGAAGGTAGTATGTTGTCGAGATTTTTGTTACTCCAATAGATGGTAGCCTTGTCATTATGGATGGTAGTCTGTTGTCGAGATTTTTGTTACTCCAATGGATGGTAGCCTTGTCATTATGTAAGGTAGTCTGTTTTCGAAATTTTTGTTACTCCAATGGATGGTAGCCTTGTCATTAGGGAAGGTAGTCTCTTGTCGAGATTTTTGTCACTCCAATGGATGGTAGCCTTGTCATTATGGAAGGTAGTCTCTTGTTGATATTTTCATTACTCCAATGCATGGTAGCCTTGTCATTTTGGAAGGTAGTCTCTTGTTGATATTTTCATTACCGCAATGGATGGTAGCCTTGTCATTATGGAAGGTAGTCTGTTGTCGAGATTTTTGTTACTCCAACGGATGGTAGCCTTGTCATTACGGAACGTAGTATGTTGTCGATATTTTTGTTATTCCAATGGATGATAGCTTTGTCATTATGGAAGTTAGTTTGTTATCGAGATTTTTGTTACTCCAATGGTTGGTAGCCTTGTCATTATAGAAGGTAGTATGTTGTCGAGATTTTTGTTACTCCAATAGATGGTAGCCTTGTCATTATGGAAGGTAGTCTGTTGTCTAGATTTTTGTTACTCCAACGGATGGAAGCCTTGTGATTATGGAATGTAGTCTTTTTTCGTAATTTTTTTTACTCCAATGGATGGTAGCCTTGTCATTATGGAAGGTAGTCTGTTGTCGAGATTTTTGTTATTCCAATAGATGGTAGCCTTGTCGTTATGGAAAGTAGTCTGTTGTCGAGATTTTTGTTACTCCAATGGATGGTAGCCTTGTCATTATGGAAGGTAGTCTGTTTTCGATATTTTTGTTACTCCAATGGATGGTAGCCTTGTTATTATGGAAGATAGACTGTTGTCGAGATTTTTGTTACTACAATGTATGGTAGCCTTGTCATTGTGGAATGTAGTTTGTTGTCGAGAGTTTTGTTATTACAATGTATGGTAGCCTTGTCATTATAGAAGGTAGTCTGTTGTCGATATCTTTGTTACTCTAATGGATGGTAGCCTAGTCATTATGGAAGGTAGTTGGTTATCGAGATTTTTGTTATTTCATTGGATGGTAGCCTTGTCATTATGAAAGGTAGTCTGTTCTCGATATTTCTGTAATTCCAATAGATGGTAGCCTTGTCATTATAGAAGGTAGTATGTTGTCGAGATTTTTGTTACTCCAATAGATGGTAGCCTTGTCATTATGGAAGGTAGTCTGTTGTCGAGATTTTTGTTACTCCAATGGATGGAAGCCTTGTGATTATGGAAGGTAGTCTTTTTTCGTAATTTTTTACTCCAATGGATGGTAGACTTGTCATTATGGAAGGTAGTCTATTGTCGAGATTTTTGTTACTCCAATGGATGGTAGCGTTGTCATTATGGAAGGTAGTCTGTTATCGATATCTTTGTTACTCCAATGGATGGTAGCCTTGTCATTATGGAAGGTAGTCTGTTGTCGAGATTTTTGTTACTCCAACGGATGGTAGCCTTGTCATTATGGAACGTAGTATCTTGTCGATATTTTTGTTATTCCAATGGATGGTAGCTTTGTCATTATGGAAGGTAGTTTGTTGTCGAGATTTTTGTTACTCCAATGGATGGTAGCCTTGTCATTATGGAAGGTAGTCTGTTGTAGAGATTTTTGTTACTCCAATGGATGGTAGCATTGTCATTATGGAGGGTAGTCTGTTGTCGAGATTTTTGTTACTCTAATGGATCGTATCCTTTTCATTATGGAAGGTAGTATGTTGTCGAGATTTTTTTTACTCCAATGTATGGTAGCATTCTCATTATGGAAGGTATTTTGTTGTCGATATTTTTGTTACTACAATGGATGGTAGCCTTGTCATTATTGAAGGTAGTCTGTTGTCGAGATTTTAGTTACTACAATTGATGGTAGCCTTGTCATTATGGAAGGTAGTAAGTTGTCGATATTTTTGTTACTCCAATGGATGGTAGCCTTGTCATTATGGAAGGTTGATTGTTGTCGAGATTTTTGTTATTACAATGTATGGTAGCCTTGACATTATGGAAGGTAGTTGGTGATCGAGATTTTTGTTATACCATTGGATGCTAGCCTTATCATTATGGAAGGTAGTCTATTCTTGATATTTTTGTTATTCCATTGGATGGTAGCCTTGTCATTATGGAAGGTAGTCTGTTCTCGATATTTTTGTTATTCCAATAGATGGTAGCCTTGTCATTGTAGAAGGTAGTATGTTGTCGAGATTTTTGTTACTCCAATAGATGGTAGCCTTGTCATTATGGATGGTAGTCTGTTGTCGAGATTTTTGTTACTCCAATGGATGGTAGCCTTGTGATTATGGAAGGTAGTCTTTTTTCGTAATTTTTTTACTCCAATGGATGGTAGCCTTGTCATTATGGAAGGTAGTTTGTTGTCGAGATTTTTGTTACTCCAATGGATGGTAGCGTTGTCATTATGGAAGGTAGTCTGTTATTGATATCTTTGTTACGCCAATGGATGGTAGCCTAGTCATGATGGAAGGTAGTCTCTTGTCGAGATTTTTGTTACTCCAATGGATGGTAGGCTTTTCATTATGGAAGGTATTCTCTTGTTGATATTTTTATTACTCCAATGGATGGTACCCTTGTCATTATGGAAGGTATTTTGTTGTCGACATTTCTGTTACTCTAATGGATCATAGCATTGTCATTATGGAAGGAAGTCTGTTGTCAAGATTTTTGTTACTCCAATAGATGGTAGCATTGTCATTATGGAAGGTAGTCAGTTGTCGAGATTTTTGTTACTACAATGGATGGTAGCCTTGTTTTATGGAAGGTAGTCTGTTGTCGATATTTTGGTTACTACAATGGATGGTAGCCTTGTCATTATGGAAGGTAGTATGTTGTCGAGATTTTTGTTACTCCAATGGATGGTAGCCTTGTCATTATGGAAGGTAGACTGTTGTCGAGATTTTTGTTACTACAATGTATGGTAGCGTTGTCATTATGGAGGGTAGTCTGTTGTCGAGATTTTTGTTACTCTAATGGATCATATCCTTTTCATTATGGAAGGTAGTATGTTGTCGAGATTTTTGTTATTCCAATGTATGGTAGCATTGTCATTATGGAAGGTAGTCTGTTCTCGAGATTTTGGTTACTACAATTGATGGTAGCCTTGTCATTATGGAAGGTAGTAAGTTGTCGATATTTTTGTTACTCCAATGGATGGTAGCCTTGTCATTATGGAAGGTAGATTGTTGTCGAGATTTTTGTTACTACAATGTATGGTAGCCTTGTCATTGTGGAATGTAGTTTTTTGTCGAGAGTTTTGTTATTACAGTGTATGGTAGCCTTGTCATTATGGAAGGTAGTTGGTTATCGAGATTTTTGTTATTCCATTGGATGGTAGCCTTGTCATTATGGAAGGTAGTCTGTTCTCGATATTTTTGTTATTCCATTGGATGGTAGCCTTGTCATTATGGAAGGTAGTCTGTTCTCGATATTTTTGTTATTCCAATAGATGGTAGCCTTGTCATTATAGAAGGTAGTATGTTGTCGAGATTTTTTTTACTCCAATAGATGGTAGCCATGTCATTATGGATGGTAGTCTGTTGTCGAGATTTTTGTTACTCCAATGGTCGGTAGCCTTGTGATTATGGAAGTTAGTCTTTTTTCGTAATTTTTTTACTCCAATGGATGGTAGCCTTGTCATTATGGAAGGTAGTTTGTTGTCGAGATTTTTGTTACTCCAATGGATGGTAGCGTTGTCATTATGGAAGGTAGTCTGTATTGATATCTTTGTTACTCCAATGGATGGTAGCCTAGTCATGATGGAAGGTAGTCTCTTGTCGAGATTTTTGTTACTCCAATGGATGGTAGGCTTTTCATTATGGAAGGTATTCTCTTGTTGATATTTGTATTACTCCAATGAATGGTACCCTTGTCATTATGGAAGGTATTTTGTTGTCGAGATTTTTGTTACTCTAATGGATCATAGCCTTGTCATTATGGAAGGAAGTATGTTTTCGAGATTTTTGTTACTCCAATAGATGGTAGCATTATCATTATGGAAGGTAGTCTGTTGTCGAGATTTTTGTTACTACAATGGATGGTAGCCTTGTCATTATGGAAGGTAGTCTGTTGTCGATATTTTGGTTACTACAATGGATGGTAGCCTTGTCATTATGGAAGGTAGTATGTTGTCGAGATTTTTGTTACTCCAATGGATGGTAGCCTTGTGATTATGGAAGGTAGTCTTTTTTCGTAATTTTTTTAGTCCAATGGATGGTAGACTTGTCATTATGGAAGGTAGTCTGTTGTCGAGATTTTTGTTACTCCAATGGATGGTAGCGTTGTCATTATGGAAGGTAGTCTGTTATCGATATCTTTGTTACTCCAATTGATGGTAGCCTTGTCATTATGGAAGGTAGTCTGTTGTTGAGATTTTTGTTACTCCAACGGATGGTAGCCTTGTCGTTATGGAACGTAGTATCTTGTCGATATTTTTGTTATTCCAATGGATGGTAGCTTTGTCATTATGGAAGGTAGTTTGTTGTCGAGATTTTTGTTACTCCAATGGATGGTAGCCTTGTCATTATGGAAGGTAGTCTGTTGTAGAGATTTTTGTTACTCCAATGGATGGTAGCATTGTCATTATGGAAGGTAGTCTGTTGTCGAGATTTTTGTCACTCTAATGGATCGTAGCCTTTTCATTATGGAAAGTAGTATGTTGTCGAGATTTTTGTTACTCCAATGTATGGTAGCATTGTCATTATGGAAGGTATTTTGTTGTTGATATTTTTGTTACTACAATGGATGGTAGCCTTGTCATTATGGAAGGTAGTCTTTTGTCGAGATTTTGGTTACTACAATTGATGGTAGCCTTGTCATTATGGAAGGTAGTAAGTTGTCGATATTTTTGTTACTCCAATGGATGGTAGCCTTGTCATTATGGAAGGTAGTCTGTTGTCGAGATTTTGGTTACTACAATTGATGGTAGCCTTATCATTATGGAAGGTAGTAAGTTGTCGATATTTTTGTTACTCCAATGGATGGTAGCCTTGTCATTATGGAAGGTAGATTGTTGTCGAGATTTTTGTTACTACAATGTATGGTAGCCTTGTCATTGTGGAATGTAGTTTTTTGTCGAGAGTTTTGTTATTACAATGTATGGTAGCCTTGTCATTATGGAAGGTAGTTGGTTATCGAGATTTTTGTTATTCCATTGGAAGATAGCCTTGTCATTATGGAAGGTAGTCCGTTCTCGATATTTTTGTTATTCCATTGGATGGTAGCCTTGTCATTATGGAAGGTAGTATGTTCTCGATATTTTTGTTATTCCAATAGATGGTAGCCTTGTCATTATAGAAGGTAGTATGTTGTCGAGAATTGTTTTACTCCAATAGATGGTAGCCTTGTCATTATGGATGGTAGTTTGTTGTCGAGATTTTTGTTACTCCAATGGATGGTAGCCTTGTGATTATGGAAGGTAGTCTTTTTTCGTAAGTTTTTTTACTCCAATGGATGGTAGCCTTGTCATTACGGAAGGTAGTTTGTTGTCGAGATTTTTGTTACTCCAATGGATGGTAGCGTTGTCATTATGGAAGGTAGTCTGTTATTGATATCTTTGTTACTCCAATGGATGGTAGCCTAGTCATGATGGAAGGTAGTCTCTTGTCGAGATTTTTGTTACTCCAATGGATGGTAGGCTTTTCATTATGGAAGGTATTCTCTTGTTGATATTTTTATTACTCCAATGGATGGTACCCTTGTCATTATGGAAGGTATTTTGTTGTCGAGATTTCTGTTACTCTAATGGATCATAGCCTTGTCATTATGGAAGGTAGTATGTTGTCAAGATTTTTGTTACTCCAATGGATGGTAACCTTGTCATTATGGAAGGTAGACTGTTGTCGAGATTTTTGTTACTACAATGTATGGTAACCTTGTCCTTGTGGAAGGTATTTTGTTGTCGATATTTTTGTTACTACAATGGATGGTAGCATTATCATTATGGAAGGTAGTCTGTTGTCGAGATTTTTGTTACTACAATGGATGGTAGCCTTGTCATTATGGAAGGTAGTCTGTTGTCGATATTTTGGTTACTACAATGGATGGTAGCCTTGTCATTATGGAAGGTAGTATGTTGTCGAGATTTTTGTTACTCCAATGGATGGTAGCCTTATGATTATGGAAGGTAGTCTTTTTTCGTAATTTTTTTAGTCCAATGGATGGTAGACTTGTCATTATGGAAGGTAGTCTGTTGTCGAGATTTTTGTTACTCCAATGGATGGTAGTGTTGTCATTATGGAAGGTAGTCTGTTATCGATATCTTTGTTACTCCAATTGATGGTAGCCTTGTCATTATGGAAGGTAGTCTGTTGTTGAGATTTTTGTTACTCCAACGGATGGTAGCCTTGTCGTTATGGAACGTAGTATCTTGTCGATATTTTTGTTATTCCAATGGATGGTAGCTTTGTCATTATGGAAGGTAGTTTGTTGTCGAGATTTTTGTTACTCCAATGGATGGTAGCCTTGTCATTATGGAAGGTAGTCTGTTGTAGAGATTTTTGTTACTCCAATGGATGGTAGCGTTGTCATTATGGAAGGTAGTCTGTTGTCGAGATTTTTGTCACTCTAATGGATCGTAGCCTTTTCATTATGGAAGGTAGTATGTTGTCGAGATTTTTGTTACTCCAATGTATGGTAGCATTGTCATTATGGAAGGTATTTTGTTGTTGATATTTTTGTTACTACAATGGATGGTAGCCTTGTCATTATGGAAGGTAGTCTTTTGTCGAGATTTTGGTTACTACAATTGATGGTAGCCTTGTCATTATGGAAGGTAGTAAGTTGTCGATATTTTTGTTACTCCAATGGATGGTAGCCTTGTCATTATGGAAGGTAGTCTGTTGTCGAGATTTTTGTTACTCCTATGGATGGTAGCCTTGTCATTATAGAAGGTAGATTGTTGTCGAGATTTTTGTTACTACAATGTATGGTAGCCTTGTCATTGTGGAATGTAGTTTTTTGTCGAGAGTTTTGTTATTACAATGTATGGTAGCCTTGTCATTATGGAAGGTAGTTGGTTATCGAGATTTTTGTTATTCCATTGGAAGATAGCCTTGTCATTATGGAAGGTAGTCCGTTCTCGATATTTTTGTTATTCCATTGGATGGTAGCCTTGTCATTATGGAAGGTAGTATGTTCTCGATATTTTTGTTATTCCAATAGATGGTAGCCTTGTCATTATAGAAGGTAGTATGTTGTCGAGATTTTTTTTACTCCAATAGATGGTAGCCTTGTCATTATGGATGGTAGTTTGTTGTCGAGATTTTTGTTACTCCAATGGATGGTAGCCTTGTGATTATGGAAGGTAGTCTTTTTTCGTAATTTTTTTACTCCAATGGATGGTAGCCTAGTCATGATGGAAGGTAGTCTGTTGTCGAGATTTTTGTTACTCCAATGGATGGTAGGCTTTTCATTATGGAAGGTATTCTCTTGTTGATATTTTTATTACTCCAATGGATGGTACCCTTGTCATTATGGAAGGTATTTTGTTGTCGATATTTCTGTTACTCTAATGGATCATAGCCTTGTCATTATGGAAGGTAGTATGTTGTCAAGATTTTTGTTACTCCAATGGATGGTAGCCTTGTCATTATGGAAGGTAGACTGTTGTCGAGATTTTTGTTACTACAATGTATGGTAACCTTGTCCTTGTGGAAGGTATTTTGTTGTCGATATTTTTGTTACTACAATGGATGGTAGCCTTGTCATTATGGAAGGTAGTCTGTTGTCGAGATTTTGGTTACTACAATTGATGGTAGCCTTGTCATTATGGAAGGTAGTATGTTGTCGAGATTTTTGTTACTCCAATGGATGGTAGCCTTGTCATTATGGAAGGTAGATTGTTGTCGAGATTTTTGTTACTACAATGTATGATAGCCTTGTCATTGTGGAATGTAGTTTGTTGCCAAGAGTTTTGTTATTACATTGTATGGTAGCCTTGTCATTATAAAAGTTAGTCTGTTGTCGATATCTTTGTTACTCTAACGGATGGTAAACTAGTCATTATGGAATGTAGTTGGTTATCGAGATTTTTGTTATTCCATTGGATGGTAGCCTTGTTATTATGGAAGGTAGTCTGTTCTCGATATTTTTGTTATTATAATAGATGGTAGCCTTGTCATTATAGAAGGTAGTATGTTGTCAAGATTTTTGTTACTCCAATAGATGGTAGCCTTGTCATTATGGAAGGTAGTCTGTTGTCGAGATTTTTGTTACTCCAATGGATGGTAGCCTTGTGATTATGGAAGGTAGTCTTTTTTCATAATTTTTTTAGTCCAATGGATGGTAGACTTGTCATTATGGAAGGTAGTCTGTTGTCGAGATTTTTGTTACTCCAATGGATGGTAGCATTGTCATTATGGAAGGTAGTCTGTTATCGATATCTTTGTTACTCTAATTGATGGTAGCCTTGTCATTATGGAAGGTAGTTTGTTGTCGAGATTTTTGTTACTCCAATGGATGGTAGCGTTGTCATTATGGAAGGTAGTCTGTTATTGATATCTTTGTTACTCCAATGGATGGTAGCCTAGTCATGATGGAAGGTAGTCTCTTGTCGAGATTTTTGTTACTCCAATGGATGGTAGGCTTTTCATTATGGAAGGTATTCTCTTGTTGATATTTTTATTACTCCAATGGATGGTACCCTTGTCATTATGGAAGGTATTTTGTTGTCGAGATTTCTGTTACTCTAATGGATCATAGCCTTGTCATTATGGAAGGTAGTATGTTGTCAAGATTTTTGTTACTACAATGGATGGTAGCCTTGTCATTATGGAAGGTAGTCTTTTGTCGAGATTTTGGTTACTACAATTGATGGTAGCCTTGTCATTATGAAAGGTAGTAAGTTGTCGATATTTTTGTTACTCCAATGGATGGTAGCCTTGTCATTATGGAAGGTAGTCTGTTGTCGAGATTTTGGTTACTACAATTGATGGTAGCCTTGTCATTATGGAAGGTAGTATGTTGTCGAGATTTTTGTTACTCCAATGGATGGTAGCCTTGTCATTATGGAAGGTAGACTGTTGTCGAGATTTTTGTTACTACAATGTATGATAGCCTTGTCATTGTGGAATGTAGTTTGTTGCCGAGAGTTTTGTTATTACATTGTATGGTAGCCTTGTCATTATAAAAGTTAGTCTGTTGTCGATATCTCTGTTACTCTAACTGATGGTAAACTAGTCATTATGGAATGTAGTTGGTTATCGAGATTTTTGTTATTCCATTGGATGGTAGCCTTGTCATTATGGAAGGTAGTCTGTTCTCGATATTTTTGTTATTCCAATAGATGGTAGCCTTGTCATTATAGAAGGTAGTATGTTGTCAAGATTTTTGTTACTCCAATAGATGGTAGCCTTGTCATTATGCAAGGTAGTCTGTTGTCGAGATTTTTGTTACTCCAATGGATGGTAGCCTTGTGATTATGGAAGGTAGTCTTTTTTCATAATTTTTTTAGTCCAATGGATGGTAGACTTGTCATTATTGAAGGTAGTCTTTTGTCGAGATTTTTGTTACTCCAATGGATGGTAGCATTGTCATTATGGAAGGTAGTCTGTTATCGATATCTTTGTTACTCCAATTGATGGTAGCCTTGTCATTATGGAAGGTAGTCTGTTGTTGAGATTTTTGTTACTCCAACGGATGGTAGCCTTGTCGTTATGGAACGTAGTATCTTGTCGATATTTTTGTTATTCTAATGGATGGTAGCTTTATCATTATGGAAGGTAGTCTGTTGTCGAGATTTTTGTTACTACAATGGATGGTAGCCTTGTCATTATGGAAGGTAGTCTGTTGTCGATATTTTGGTTACTACAATGGATGGTAGCCTTGTCATTATGGAAGGTAGTATGTTGTAGAGATTTTTGTTACTCCAATGGATGGTAGCCTTGTCATTATGGAAGGTAGTATGTTGTCGAGATTTTTGTTACTCCAATGGATGGTAGCCTTGTGATTATGGAAGGTACTCTTTTTTCGTAATTTTTTTAGTCCAATGGATGGTAGACTTGTCATTAGGGAAGGTAGTCTGTTGTCGAGATTTTTGTTACTCCAATGGATGGTAGCGTTGTCATTATGGAAGGTAGTCTGTTATCGATATCTTTGTTACTCCAATTGATGGTAGCCTTGTCATTATGGAAGGTAGTCTGTTGTCTAGATTTTTGTTACTCCAATGGATGGTAGCCTTGTCGTTATGGAACGTAGTATCTTGTCGATATTTTTGTTATTCCAATGGATGGTAGCTTTGTCATTATGGAAGGTAGTTTGTTGTCGAGATTTTTGTTACTCCAATGGATGGTAGCCTTGTCATTATGGTAGGTAGTCTGTTGTAGAGATTTTTGTTACTCCAATGGATGGTAGCGTTGTCATTATGGAAGGTAGTCTGTTGTCGAGATTTTTGTCACTCTAATGGATCGTAGCCTTTTCATTATGGAAGGTAGTATGTTGTCGAGATTTTTGTTACTCCAATGTATGGTAGCATTGTCATTATGGAAGGTATTTTGTTGTTGATATTTTTGTTACTACAATGGATGGTAGCCTTGTCATTATGGAAGGTAGTCTTTTGTCGAGATTTTGGTTACTACAATTGATGGTAGCCTTGTCATTATGGAAGGTAGTAAGTTGTCGATATTTTTGTTACTCCAATGGATGGTAGCCTTGTCATTATGGAAGGTAGTCTGTTGTCGAGATTTTTGTTACTCCTATGGATGGTAGCCTTGTCATTATAGAAGGTAGATTGTTGTCGAGATTTTTGTTACTACAATGTATGGTAGCCTTGTCATTGTGGAATGTAGTTTTTTGTCGAGAGTTTTGTTATTACAATGTATGGTAGCCTTGTCATTATGGAAGGTAGTTGGTTATCGAGATTTTTGTTATTCCATTGGAAGATAGCCTTGTCATTATGGAAGGTAGTCCGTTCTCGATATTTTTGTTATTCCATTGGATGGTAGCCTTGTCATTATGGAAGGTAGTATGTTCTCGATATTTTTGTTATTCCAATAGATGGTAGCCTTGTCATTATAGAAGGTAGTATGTTGTCGAGATTTTTTTTACTCCAATAGATGGTAGCCTTGTCATTATGGATGGTAGTTTGTTGTCGAGATTTTTGTTACTCCAATGGATGGTAGCCTTGTGATTATGGAAGGTAGTCTTTTTTCGTAATTTTTTTACTCCAATGGATGGTAGCCTAGTCATGATGGAAGGTAGTCTCTTGTCGAGATTTTTGTTACTCCAATGGATGGTAGGCTTTTCATTATGGAAGGTATTCTCTTGTTGATATTTTTATTACTCCAATGGATGGTACCCTTGTCATTATGGAAGGTATTTTGTTGTCGAGATTTCTGTTACTCTAATGGATCATAGCCTTGTCATTATGGAAGGTAGTATGTTGTCAAGATTTTTGTTACTCCAATGGATGGTAGCCTTGTCATTATGGAAGGTAGACTGTTGTCGAGATTTTTGTTACTACAATGTATGGTAACCTTGTCCTTGTGGAAGGTATTTTGTTGTCGATATTTTTGTTACTACAATGGATGGTAGCCTTGTCATTATGGAAGGTAGTCTGTTGTCGAGATTTTGGTTACTACAATTGATGGTAGCCTTGTCATTATGGAAGGTAGTATGTTGTCGAGATTTTTGTTACTCCAATGGATGGTAGCCTTGTCATTATGGAAGGTAGATTGTTGTCGAGATTTTTGTTACTACAATGTATGATAGCCTTGTCATTGTGGAATGTAGTTTGTTGCCAAGAGTTTTGTTATTACATTGTATGGTAGCCTTGTCATTATAAAAGTTAGTCTGTTGTCGATATCTTTGTTACTCTAACGGATGGTAAACTAGTCATTATGGAATGTAGTTGGTTATCGAGATTTTTGTTATTCCATTGGATGGTAGCCTTGTTATTATGGAAGGTAGTCTGTTCTCGATATTTTTGTTATTATAATAGATGGTAGCCTTGTCATTATAGAAGGTAGTATGTTGTCAAGATTTTTGTTACTCCAATAGATGGTAGCCTTGTCATTATGGAAGGTAGTCTGTTGTCGAGATTTTTGTTACTCCAATGGATGGTAGCCTTGTGATTATGGAAGGTAGTCTTTTTTCATAATTTTTTTAGTCCAATGGATGGTAGACTTGTCATTATGGAAGGTAGTCTGTTGTCGAGATTTTTGTTACTCCAATGGATGGTAGCATTGTCATTATGGAAGGTAGTCTGTTATCGA
This sequence comes from Vicia faba, assembly GCA_948472305.1. Lineage (NCBI taxonomy): Eukaryota > Viridiplantae > Streptophyta > Magnoliopsida > Fabales > Fabaceae > Vicia > Vicia faba. The sequence goes on from OX451739.1 coordinate 564,407,999, forward strand.
TATCTTTGTTACTCCAATTGATGGTAGCCTTGTCATTATGGAAGGTAGTTTGTTGTCGAGATTTTTGTTACTCCAATGGATGGTAGCGTTGTCATTATGGAAGGTAGTCTGTTATTGATATCTTTGTTACTCCAATGGATGGTAGCCTAGTCATGATGGAAGGTAGTCTCTTGTCGAGATTTTTGTTACTCCAATGGATGGTAGGCTTTTCATTATGGAAGGTATTCTCTTGTTGATATTTTTATTACTCCAATGGATGGTACCCTTGTCATTATGGAAGGTATTTTGTTGTCGAGATTTCTGTTACTCTAATGGATCATAGCCTTGTCATTATGGAAGGTAGTATGTTTTCAAGATTTTTGTTACTACAATGGATGGTAGCCTTGTCATTATGGAAGGTAGTCTTTTGTCGAGATTTTGGTTACTACAATTGATGGTAGCCTTGTCATTATGAAAGGTAGTAAGTTGTCGATATTTTTGTTACTCCAATGGATGGTAGCCTTGTCATTATGGAAGGTAGTCTGTTGTCGAGATTTTGGTTACTACAATTGATGGTAGCCTTGTCATTATGGAAGGTAGTATGTTCTCGAGATTTTTGTTACTCCAATGGATGGTAGCCTTGTCATTATGGAAGGTAGACTGTTGTCGAGATTTTTGTTACTACAATGTATGATAGCCTTGTCATTGTGGAATGTAGTTTGTTGCCGAGAGTTTTGTTATTACATTGTATGGTAGCCTTGTCATTATAAAAGTTAGTCTGTTGTCGATATCTCTGTTACTCTAACTGATGGTAAACTAGTCATTATGGAATGTAGTTGGTTATCGAGATTTTTGTTATTCCATTGGATGGTAGCCTTGTCATTATGGAAGGTAGTCTGTTCTCGATATTTTTGTTATTCCAATAGATGGTAGCCTTGTCATTATAGAAGGTAGTATGTTGTCAAGATTTTTGTTACTCCAATAGATGGTAGCCTTGTCATTATGCAAGGTAGTCTGTTGTCGAGATTTTTGTTACTCCAATGGATGGTAGCCTTGTGATTATGGAAGGTAGTCTTTTTTCATAATTTTTTTAGTCCAATGGATGGTAGACTTGTCATTATTGAAGGTAGTCTTTTGTCGAGATTTTTGTTACTCCAATGGATGGTAGCATTGTCATTATGGAAGGTAGTCTGTTATCGATATCTTTGTTACTCCAATTGATGGTAGCCTTGTCATTATGGAAGGTAGTCTGTTGTTGAGATTTTTGTTACTCCAACGGATGGTAGCCTTGTCGTTATGGAACGTAGTATCTTGTCGATATTTTTGTTATTCCAATGGATGGTAGCTTTATCATTATGGAAGGTAGTCTGTTGTCGAGATTTTTGTTACTACAATGGATGGTAGCCTTGTCATTATGGAAGGTAGTCTGTTGTCGATATTTTGGTTACTACAATGGATGGTAGCCTTGTCATTATGGAAGGTAGTATGTTGTAGAGATTTTTGTTACTCCAATGGATGGTAGCCTTGTCATTATGGAAGGTAGTATGTTGTCGAGATTTTTGTTACTCCAATGGATGGTAGCCTTGTGATTATGGAAGGTACTCTTTTTTCGTAATTTTTTTAGTCCAATGGATGGTAGACTTGTCATTAGGGAAGGTAGTCTGTTGTCGAGATTTTTGTTACTCCAATGGATGGTAGCGTTGTCATTATGGAAGGTAGTCTGTTATCGATATCTTTGTTACTCCAATTGATGGTAGCCTTGTCATTATGGAAGGTAGTCTGTTGTCTAGATTTTTGTTACTCCAATGGATGGTAGCCTTGTCGTTATGGAACGTAGTATCTTGTCGATATTTTTGTTATTCCAATGGATGGTAGCTTTGTCATTATGGAAGGTAGTTTGTTGTCGAGATTTTTGTTACTCCAATGGATGGTAGCCTTGTCATTATGGAAGGTAGTCTGTTGTAGAGATTTTTGTTACTCCAATGGATGGTAGCGTTGTCATTATGGAAGGTAGTCTGTTGTCGAGATTTTTGTCACTCTAATGGATCGTTGCCTTTTCATTATGGAAGGTAGTATGTTGTCGAGATTTTTGTTACTGCAATGTATGGTAGCATTGTCATTATGGAAGGTATTTTGTTGTTGATATTTTTGTTACTACAATGGATGGTAGCCTTGTCATTATGGAAGGTAGTCTTTTGTCGAGATTTTGGTTACTACAATTGATGGTAGCCTTGTCATTATGGAAGGTAGTAAGTTGTCGATATTTTTGTTACTCCAATGGATGGTAGCCTTGTCATTATGGAAGGTAGTCTGTTGTCGAGATTTTTGTTACTACAATTGATGGTAGCCTTGTAATTATGGAAGGTAGTAAGTTGTCGATATTTTTGTTACTCCAATGGATGGTAGCCTTGTCATTATGGAAGGTAGATTGTTGTCAAGATTTTTGTTACTACAATGTATGGTAGCCTTGTCATTGTGGAATGTAGTTTTTTGTCGAGAGTTTTGTTATTACAATGTATGGTAGCCTTGTCATTATGGAAGGTAGTTGGTTATCGAGATTTTTGTTATTCCATTGGAAGATAGCCTTGTCATTATGGAAGGTAGTCCGTTCTCGATATTTTTGTTATTCCATTGGATGGTAGCCTTGTCATTATAGAAGGTAGTATGTTCTCGATATTTTTTTTATTCCAATAGATGGTAGCCTTGTCATTATAGAAGGTAGTATGTTGTCGAGATTTTTTTTACTCCAATAGATGGTAGCCTTGTCATTATAGATGGTAGTTTGTTGTCGAGATTTTTGTTACTCCAATGGATGGTAGCCTTGTGATTATGGAAGGTAGTCTTTTTTCGTAATTTTTTTACTCCAATGGATGGTAGCCTTGTCATTATGGAAGGTAGTTTGTTGTCGAGATTTTTGTTACTCCAATGGATGGTAGCGTTGTCATTATGGAAGGTAGTCTGTTATTGATATCTTTGTTACTCCAATGGATGGTAGCCTAGTCATGATGGAAGGTAGTCTCTTGTCGAGATTTTTGTTACTCCAATGGATGGTAGGCTTTTCATTATGGAAGGTATTCTCTTCTTGATATTTTTATTACTCCAATGGATGGAACCCTTGTCATTATGGAAGGTATTTTGTTGTCGAGATTTCTGTTACTCTAATGGATCATAGCCTTGTCATTATGGAAGGTAGTATGTTGTCAAGATTTTTGTTACTCCAATGGATGGTAGCCTTGTCATTATGGAAGGTAGACTATTGTCGAGATTTTTGTTACTACAATGTATGGTAACCTTGTCATTGTGGAAGGTATTTTGTTATCGATATTTTTGTTACTACAATGGATGGTAGCCTTGTCGTTATGGAAGGTAGTCTGTTGTCGAGATTTTGGTTACTACAATTGATGGTAGCCTTGTCATTATGGAAGGTAGTATGTTGTCGAGATTTTTGTTACTCCAATGGATGGTAGCCTTGTCATTATGGAAGGTAGATTGTTGTCGAGATTTTTGTTACTACAATGTATGGTAGCCTTGTCATTGTGGAATGTAGTTTGTTGCCGAGAGTTTTGTTATTACATTGTATGGTAGCCTTGTCATTATAAAAGTTAGTCTGTTGTCGATATCTCTATTACTCTAACGGATGGTAAACTAGTCATTATGGAATGTAGTTGGTTATCGAGATTTTTGTTATTCCATTGGATGGTAGCCTTGTCATTATAGAAAGTAGTCTGTTCTCGATATTTTTGTTATTCCAATAGATGGTAGCCTTGTCATTATTGAAGGTAGTATGTTGTCAAGATTTTTGTTACTCCAACGGATGGTAGCCTTGTCGTTATGGAACGTAGTATCTTGTCGATATTTTTGTTATTCCAATGGATGGTAGCTTTATCATTATGGAAGGTAGTTTGTTGTCGAGATTTTTGTTACTCCAATGGATGGTAGCCTTGTCATTATGGAAGGTAGTCTGTTGTAGAAATTTTTGTTACTCCAATGGATGGTAGCATTGTCATTATGGAAGGTAGTCCGTTGTCGAGAATTTTGTCACTCTAATGGATCGTAGCCTTTTCATTATGGAAGGTAGTATGTTGTCGAGATTTTTGTTACTACAATGGATGGTAGCCTTGTCATTATGGAAGGTAGTCTTTTGTCGAGATTTTGGATACTACAATTGATGGTAGCCTTGTCATTATGGTAGGTAGTAAGTTGTCGATATTTTGGTTACTACAATGGATGGTAGCCTTGTCATTATGGAAGGTAGTATGTTGTCGAGATTTTTGTTACTCCAATGGATGGTAGCCTTGTCATTATGGAAAGTAGATTGTTGTCGAGATTTTTGTTACTACAATGTATGGTAGCCTTGTCATTGTGGAATGTAGTTTGTTGCCGCGAGTTTTGTTATTACATTGTATGGTAGCCTTGTCATTATAAAAGTTAGTCTGTTGTCGATATCTTTGTTACTCTAACGGATGGTAAACTAGTCATTATGGAATGTAGTTGGTTATCGAGATTTTTGTTATTCCATTGGATGGTAGCCTTGTCATTATGGAAGGTAGTCTGTTCTCGATATTTTTGTTATTCCAATAGATGTTAGCCTTGTCATTATAGAAGGTAGTATGTTGTCAGGATTTTTGTTACTCCAATAGATGGTAGCCTTGTCATTATGGAAGGTAGTCTGTTGTCGAGATTTTTGTTACTCCAATGGATGGTAGCCTTGTGATTATGGAAGGTAGTCTTTTTTCGTAATTTTTTTACTCCAATGGATGGTAGACTTGTCATTATGGAAGGTAGTCTGTTGTCGAGATTTTTGTTACTCCAATGGATGGTAGCGTTGTCATTATGGAAGGTAGTCCGTTATCGATATCTCTGTTACTCCAATGGATGGTAGCCTTGTCATTATGGAAGGTAGTCTGTTGTCGAGATTTTTGTTACTCCAACGGATGGTAGCCCTGTGGTTATGGAACGTAGTATCTTGTCGATATTTTTGTTATTCCAATGGATGGTAGCTTTGTCATTATGGAAGGTAGTTTGTTGTCGATATTTTTGTTACTCCAATGGATAGTAGACTTGTCATTATGGAAGGTAGTCTGTTGTCGAGATTTTTGTTACTCCAATGGATGGTAGCGTTGTCATTATGGAAGGTAGTCTGTTATCGATATCTTTGATACTCCAATTGATGGTAGCCTTGTCATTATGGAAGGTAGTCTGTTGTTGAGATTTTTGTTACTCCAACGGATGGTAGCCTTGTCGTTATGGAACGTAGTATCTTGTCGATATTTTTGTTATTCCAATGGATGGTAGCTTTGTCATTATGGAAGGTAGTTTGTTGTCGAGATTTTTGTTACTCCAATGGATGGTAGCCTTGTCATTATGGAAGGTAGTCTGTTGTAGAGATTTTTGTTACTCCAATGGATGGTAACGTTGTCATTATGGAAGGTAGTCTATTGTCGAGATTTTTGTCACTCTAATGGATCGTAGCCTTTTCATTATGGAAGGTAGTATGTTGTCGAGATTTTTGTTACTCCAATGTATGGTAGCATTGTCATTATGGATGGTATTTTGTTGTTGATATTTTTGTTACTACAATGGATGGTAGCCTTGTCATTATGGAAGGTAGTCTTTTGTCGAGATTTTGGTTACTACAATTGATGGTAGCCTTGTCATTATGGAAGGTAGTAAGTTGTCGATATTTTTGTTACTCCAATGGATGGTAGCCTTGTCATTATGGAAGGTAGTCTGTTGTCGAGATTTTGGTTACTACAATTGATGGTAGCCTTGTCATTATGGAAGGTAGTAAGTTGTCGATATTTTTGTTACTACAATGGATGGTAGCCTTGTCATTATGGAAGGTAGATTGTTGTCGAGATTTTTGTTACTACAATGTATGGTAGCCTTGTCATTGTGGAATGTAGTATTTTGTCGAGAGTTTTGTTATTACAATGTATGGTAGCCTTGTCATTATGGAAGGTAGTTGGTTATCGAGATTTTTGTTATTCCATTGGAAGATAGCCTTGTCATTATGGAAGGTAGTCCGTTCTCGATATTTTTGTTATTCCATTGGATGGTAGCCTTGTCATTATGGAAGGTAGTATGTTCTCGATATTTTTGTTATTCCAATAGATGGTAGCCTTGTCATTATAGAAGGTAGTATGTTGTCGAGATTTTTTTTACTCCAATAGATGGTAGCCTTGTCATTATGGATGGTAGTTTGTTGTCGAGATTTTTGTTACTCTAATGGATGGTAGCCTTGTGATTATGGAAGGTAGTCTTTTTTCGTAATTTTTTTACTCCAATGGATGGTAGCCTTGTCATTATGGAAGGTAGTTTGTTGTCGAGATTTTTGTTACTCCAATGGATGGTAGCGTTGTCATTATGGAAGGTAGTCTGTTATTGATATCTTTGTTACTCCAATGGATGGTAGCTTAGTCATGATGGAAGGTAGTCTCTTGTCGAGATTTTTGTTACTCCAATGGATGGTAGGCTTTTCATTATGGAAGGTATTCTCTTGTTGATATTTTTATTACTCCAATGGATGGTACCCTTGTCATTATGGAAGGTATTTTGTTGTCGAGATTTCTGTTACTCTAATGGATCATAGCCTTGTCATTATGGAAGGTAGTATGTTGTCAAGATTTTTGTTACTCCAATGGATGGTAGCCTTGTCATTATGGAAGGTAGACTGTTGTCGAGATTTTTGTTACTACAATGCATGGTAACCTTGTCATTATGGAAGGTATTTTGGTGTCGATATTTTTGTTACTACAATGGATGGTAGCCTTGTCATTATAGAAGGTAGTCTGTTGTCGAGATTTTGGTTACTACAATTGATGGTAGCCTTGTCATTATGGAAGGTAGTATGTTGTCGAGATTTTTGTTACTCCAATGGATGGTAGCCTTGTCATTATGGAAGGTAGACTGTTGTCGAGATTTTTGTTACTACAATGTATGATAGCCTTGTCATTGTGGAATGTAGTTTGTTGCCGAGAGTTTTTTTATTACATTGTATGGTAGCCTTGTCATTATAAAAGTTAGTCTGTTGTCGATATCTTTGTTACTCTAACGGATGGTAAACTAGTCATTATGGAATGTAGTTGGTTATCGAGATTTTTGTTATTCCATTGGATGGTAGACTTGTCATTATGGAAAATAGTCTTTTGTCGAGATTTTTGTTACTCCAATGGATGGTAGCATTGTCATTATGGAAGGTAGTCTGTTATCGATATCTTTGTTACTCCAATTGATGGTAGCCTTGTCATTATGGAAGGTAGTCTGTTGTTGAGATTTTTGTTACTCCAACCGATGGTAGCCTTGTCGTTATGGAACGTAGTATCTTGTCGATATTTTTGTTATTCCAATGGATGGTAGCTTTATCATTATGGAAGGTAGTTTGTAGTCGAGATTTTTGTTACTCCAATGGATGGTAGCCTTGTCATTATGGAAGGTAGTCTGTTGTAGAGATTTTTGTTACTCCAATGGATGGTAGCATTGGCATTATGGAAGGTAGTCCGTTGTCGAGAATTTTGTCACTCTAATGGATCATAGCCTTTTCATTATGGAAGGTAGTATGTTGTCGAGATTTTTGTTACTCCAATGTATGGTAGCATTGTCATTATGGAAGGTATTTTGTTGTTGATATTTTTGTTACTACAATGGATGGTAGCCTTGTCATTATGGAAGGTAGTCTGTTGTCGAGATTTTGGTTACTACAATTGATGGTAGCCTTGTCATTATGGAAGGTAGTAAGTTGTCGATATTTTTGTTACTCCAATGGATGGTAGCCTTGTCATTATGGAAGGTAGATTGTTGTCGAGATTTTTGTTACTACAATGTATGGTAGCCTTGTCATTGTGGAATGTAGTTTTTTGTCCAGAGTTTTGTTATTACAATGTATGGTAGCCTTGTCATTATGGAAGGTAGTTGGTTATCGAGATTTTTGTTATTCCATTGGAAGATAGCCTTGTCATTATGGAAGGTAGTCCGTTCTCGATATTTTTGTTATTCCATTGGATGGTAGCCTTGTCATTATGGAAGGTAGTATGTTCTCGATATTTTTGTTATTCCAATAGATGGTAGCCTTGTCATTATAGAAGGTAGTATGTTGTCGAGATTTTTTTTACTCCAATAGATGGTAGCCTTGTCATTATGGATGGTAGTTTGTTGTCGAGATTTTTGTTACTCCAATGGATGGTAGCCTTGTGATTATGGAAGGTAGTCTTTTTTCGTAATTTTTTTACTCCAATGGATGGTAGCCTTGTCATTATGGAAGGTAGTTTGTTGTCGAGATTTTTGTTACTCCAATGGATGGTAGCGTTGTCATTATGGAAGGTAGTCTGTTATTGATATCTTTGTTACTCCAATGGATGGTAGCCTAGTCATGATGGAAGGTAGTCTCTTGTCGAGATTTTTGTTACTCCAATGGATGGTAGGCTTTTCATTATGGAAGGTATTCTCTTGTTGATATTTTTATTACTCCAATGGATGGTACCCTTGTCATTATGGAAGGTATTTTGTTGTCGAGATTTCTGTTACTCTAATGGATCATAGCCTTGTCATTATGGAAGGTAGTATGTTGTCAAGATTTTTGTTACTCCAATGGATGGTAGCCTTGTCATTATGGAAGGTAGACTGTTGTCGAGATTTTTGTTACTACAATGTATGGTAACCTTGTCATTGTGGAAGGTATTTTGTTGTCGATATTTTTGTTACTACAATGGATGGTAGCCTTGTCATTATGGAAGGTAGTCTGTTGTCGAGATTTTGGTTACTACAATTGATGGTAGCCTTGTCATTATGGAAGGTAGTATGTTGTCGAGATTTTTGTTACTCCAATGGATGGTAGCCTTGTCATTATGGAAGGTAGACTGTTGTCGAGATTTTTGTTACTACAATGTATGATAGCCTTGTCATTGTGGAATGTAGTTTGTTGCCGAGAGTTTTGTTATTACATTGTATGGTAGCCTTGTCATTATAAAAGTTAGTCTGTTGTCGATATCTTTGTTACTCTAACGGATGGTAAACTAGTCATTATGGAATGTAGTTGGTTATCGAGATTTTTGTTATTCCATTGGATGGTAGCCTTGTCATTATGGAAGGTAGTCTGTTCTCGATATTTTTGTTATTCCAATAGATGGTAGCCTTGTCATTATAGAAGGTAGTATGTTGTCAAGATTTTTGTTACTCCAATAGATGGTAGCCTTGTCATTATGGAAGGTAGTCTGTTGTCGAGATTTTTGTTACTCAAATGGATGGTAGCCTTGTGATTATGGAAGGTAGTCTTTTTTCATAATTGTTTTAGTCCAATGGATGGTAGACTTGTCATTATGGAAAATAGTCTGTTGTCGAGATTTTTGTTACTCCAATGGATGGTAGCATTGTCATTATGGAAGGTAGTCTGTTATCGATATCTTTGTTACTCCAATTGATGGTAGCCTTGTCATTATGGAAGGTAGTCTGTTGTTGAGATTTTTGTTACTCCAACCGATGGTAGCCTTGTCGTTATGGAACGTAGTATCTTGTCGATATTTTTGTTATTCCAATGGATGGTAGCTTTATCATTATGGAAGGTAGTTTGTAGTCGAGATTTTTGTTACTCCAATGGATGGTAGCCTTGTCATTATGGAAGGTAGTCTGTTGTAGAGATTTTTGTTACTCCAATGGATGGTAGCATTGGCATTATGGAAGGTAGTCCGTTGTCGAGAATTTTGACACTCTAATGGATCGTAGCCTTTTCATTATGGAAGGTAGTATGTTGTCGAGATTTTTGTTACTCCAATGTATGGTAGCATTGTCATTATGGAAGGTATTTTGTTGTTGATATTTTTGTTACTACAATGGATGGTAGCCTTGTCATTATGGAAGGTAGTCTGTTGTCGAGATTTTGGTTACTACAATTGATGGTAGCCTTGTCATTATGGAAGGTAGTAAGTTGTCGATATTTTTGTTACTCCAATGGATGGTAGCCTTGTCATTATGGAAGGTAGATTGTTGTCGAGATTTTTGTTACTACAATGTATGGTAGCCTTGTCATTGTGGAATGTAGTTTTTTGTCCAGAGTTTTGTTATTACAATGTATGGTAGCCTTGTCATTATGGAAGGTAGTTGGTTATCGAGATTTTTGTTATTCCATTGGAAGATAGCCTTGTCATTATGGAAGGTAGTCCGTTCTCGATATTTTTGTTATTCCATTGGATGGTAGCCTTGTCATTATGGAAGGCAGTATGTTCTCGATATTTTTGTTATTCCAATAGATGGTAGCCTTGTCATTATAGAAGGTAGTATGTTGTCGAGATTTTTTTTACTCCAATAGATGGTAGCCTTGTCATTATGGATGGTAGTTTGTTGTCGAGATTTTTGTTACTCCAATGGATGGTAGCCTTGTGATTATGGAAGGTAGTCTTTTTTCGTAATTTTTTTACTCCAATGGATGGTAGCCTTGTCATTATGGAAGGTAGTTTGTTGTCGAGATTTTTGTTACTCCAATGGATGGTAGCGTTGTCATTATGGAAGGTAGTCTGTTATTGATATCTTTGTTACTCCAATGGATGGTAGCCTAGTCATGATGGAAGGTAGTCTCTTGTCGAGATTTTTGTTACTCCAATGGATGGTAGGCTTTTCATTATGGAAGGTATTCTCTTGTTGATATTTTTATTACTCCAATGGATGGTACCCTTGTCATTATGGAAGGTATTTTGTTGTCGAGATTTCTGTTACTCTAATGGATCATAGCCTTGTCATTATGGAAGGTAGTATGTTGTCAAGATTTTTGTTACTCCAATGGATGGTAGCCTTGTCATTATGGAAGGTAGACTGTTGTCGAGATTTTTGTTACTACAATGTATGGTAACCTTGTCATTGTGGAAGGTATTTTGTTGTCGATATTTTTGTTACTACAATGGATGGTAGCCTTGTCATTATGGAAGGTAGTCTGTTGTCGAGATTTTGGTTACTACAATTGATGGTAGCCTTGTCATTATGGAAGGTAGTATGTTGTCGAGATTTTTGTTACTCCAATGGATGGTAGCCTTGTCATTATGGAAGGTAGACTGTTGTCGAGATTTTTGTTACTACAATGTATGATAGCCTTGTCATTGTGGAATGTAGTTTAATGCCGAGAGTTTTGTTATTACATTGTATGGTAGCCTTGTCATTATAAAAGTTAGTCTGTTGTCGATATCTTTGTTACTCTAACGGATGGTAAACTAGTCATTATGGAATGTAGTTGGTTATCGAGATTTTTGTTATTCCATTGGATGGTAGCCTTGTCATTATGGAAGGTAGTCTGTTCTCGATATTTTTGTTATTCCAATAGATGGTAGCCTTGTCATTATAGAAGGTAGTATGTTGTCAAGATTTTTGTTACTCCAATAGATGGTAGCCTTGTCATTATGGAAGGTAGTCTGTTGTCGAGATTTTTGTTACTCCAATGGATGGTAGCCTTGTGATTATGGAAGGTAGTCTTTTTTCATAATTGTTTTAGTCCAATGGATGGTAGACTTGTCATTATGGAAAATAGTCTGTTGTCGAGATTTTTGTTACTCCAATGGATGGTAGCATTGTCATTATGGAAGGTAGTCTGTTATCGATATCTTTGTTACTCCAATTGATGGTAGCCTTGTCATTATGGAAGGTAGTCTGTTGTTGAGATTTTTGTTACTCCAACCGATGGTAGCCTTGTCGTTATGGAACGTAGTATCTTGTCGATATTTTTGTTATTCCAATGGATGGTAGCTTTATCATTATGGAAGGTAGTTTGTAGTCGAGATTTTTGTTACTCCAATGGATGGTAGCCTTGTCATTATGGAAGGTAGTCTGTTGTAGAGATTTTTGTTACTCCAATGGATGGTAGCATTGGCATTATGGAAGGTAGTCCGTTGTCGAGAATTTTGACACTCTAATGGATCGTAGCCTTTTCATTATGGAAGGTAGTATGTTGTCGAGATTTTTGTTACTCCAATGTATGGTAGCATTGTCATTATGGAAGGTATTTTGTTGTTGATATTTTTGTTACTACAATGGATGGTAGCCTTGTCATTATGGAAGGTAGTCTGTTGTCGAGATTTTGGTTACTACAATTGATGGTAGCCTTGTCATTATGGAAGGTAGTAAGTTGTCGATATTTTTGTTACTCCAATGAATGGTAGCCTTGTCATTATGGAAGGTAGATTGTTGTCGAGATTTTTGTTACTACAATGTATGGTAGCCTTGTCATTGTGGAATGTAGTTTTTTGTCCAGAGTTTTGTTATTACAATGTATGGTAGCCTTGTCATTATGGAAGGTAGTTGGTTATCGAGATTTTTGTTATTCCATTGGAAGACAGCCTTGTCATTATGGAAGGTAGTCCGTTCTCGATATTTTTGTTATTCCAATGGATGGTAGCCTTGTCATTATGGAAGGTAGTATGTTCTCGATATTTTTGTTATTCCAATAGATGGTAGCCTTGTCATTATAGAAGGTAGTATGTTGTCGAGATTTTTTTACTCCAATAGATGGTAGCCTTGTCATTATGGATGGTAGTTTGTTGTCGAGATTTTTGTTACTCCAATGGATGGTAGCCTTGTGATTATGGAAGGTAGTCTTTTTTCGTAATTTTTTTACTCCAATGGATGGTAGCCTTGTCATTATGGAAGGTAGTTTGTTGTCGAGATTTTTATTACTCCAATGGATGGTAGCGTTGTCATTATGGAAGGTAGTCTGTTATTGATATCTTTGTTACTCCAATGGATGGTAGCCTAGTCATGATGGAAGGTAGTCTCTTGTCGAGATTTTTGTTACTCCAATGGATGGTAGGCTTTTCATTATGGAAGGTATTCTCTTGTTGATATTTTTATTACTCCAATGGATGGTACCCTTGTCATTATGGAAGGTATTTTGTTGTCGAGATTTCTGTTACTCTAATGGATCATAGCCTTGTCATTATGGAAGGTAGTATGTTGTCAAGATTTTTGTTACTCCAATGGATGGTAGCCTTGTCATTATGGAAGGTAGACTGTTGTCGAGATTTTTGTTACTACAATGTATGGTAACCTTGTCATTGTGGAAGGTATTTTGTTGTCGATATTTTTGTTACTACAATGGATGGTAGCCTTGTCATTATGGAAGGTAGTCTGTTGTCGAGATTTTGGTTACTACAATTGATGGTAGCCTTGTCATTATGGAAGGTAGTATGTTGTCGAGATTTTTGTTACTCCAATGGATGGTAGCATTGTCATTATGGAAGGTAGTCTGTTATCGATATCTTTGTTACTCCAATTGATGGTAGCCTTGTCATTATGGAAGGTAGTCTGTTGTTGAGATTTTTGTTACTCCAACCGATGGTAGCCTTGTCGTTATGGAACGTAGTATCTTGTCGATATTTTTGTTATTCCAATGGATGGTAGCTTTATCATTATGGAAGGTAGTTTGTAGTCGATATTTTTGTTACTCCAATGGATGGTAGCCTTGTCATTATGGAAGGTAGTCTGTTGTAGAGATTTTTGTTACTCCAATGGATGGTAGCATTGGCATTATGGAAGGTAGTTCGTTGTCGAGAATTTTGTCACTCTAATGGATCGTAGCCTTTTCATTATGGAAGGTAGTATGTTGTCGAGATTTTTGTTACTCCAATGTATGGTAGCATTGTCATTATGGAAGGTATTTTGTTGTTGATATTTTTGTTACTACAATGGATGGTAGCCTTGTCATTATGGAAGGTAGTCTGTTGTCGAGATTTTGGTTACTACAATTGATGGTAGCCTTGTGATTATGGAAGGTAGTAAGTTGTCGATATTTTTGTTACTCCAATGGATGGTAGCCTTGTCATTATGGAATGTAGATTGTTGTCGAGATTTTTGTTACTACAATGTATGGTAGCCTTGTCATTGTGGAATGTAGTTTTTTGTCCAGAGTTTTGTTATTACAATGTATGGTAGCCTTGTAATTATGGAAGGTAGTTGGTTATCGAGATTTTTGTTATTCCATTGGAAGATAGCCTTGTCATTATGGAAGGTAGTCCGTTCTCGATATTTTTGTTATTCCATTGGATGGTAGCCTTGTCATTATGGAAGGTAGTATGTTCTCGATATTTTTGTTATTCCAATAGATGGTAGCCTTGTCATTATAGAAGGTAGTATGTTGTCGAGATTTTTTTTACTCCAATAGATGGTAGCCTTGTCATTATGGATGGTACTTTGTTGTCGAGATTTTTGTTACTCCAATGGATGGTAGCCTTGTGATTATGGAAGGTAGTATTTTTTCGTAATTTTTTTACTCCAATGGATGGTAGCCTTGTCATTATGGAAGGTAGTTTGTTGTCGAGATTTTTGTTACTCCAATGGATGGTAGCGTTGTCATTATGGAAGGTAGTCTGTTATTGATATCTTTGTTACTCCAATGGATGGTAGCCTAGTCGTGATGGAAGGTAGTCTCTTGTCGAGATTTTTGTTACTCCAATGGATGGTAGGCTTTTCATTATGGAAGGTATTCTCTTGTTGATATTTTTGTTACTCCAATGGATGGTAGCCTTGTCATTATGGAAGGTAGTCTGTTGTAGAGATTTTTGTTACTCCAATGGATGGTAGCATTGGCATTATGGAAGGTAGTCCGTTGTCGAGAATTTTGTCACTCTAATGGATCATAGCCTTTTCATTATGGAAGGTAGTATGTTGTCGAGATTTTTGTTACTCCAATGTATGGTAACCTTGTCATTGTGGAAGGTATTTTGTTGTCGATATTTTTGTTACTACAATGGATGGTAGCCTTGTCATTATGGAAGGTAGTCTGTTGTCGAGATTTTGGTTACTACAATTGATGGTAGCCTTGTCATTATGGAAGGTAGTATGTTGTCGAGATTTTTGTTACTCCAATGGATGGTAGCCTTGTCATTATGGAAGGTAGACTGTTGTCGAGATTTTTGTTACTACAATGTATGATAGCCTTGTCATTGTGGAATGTAGTTTGTTGCCGAGAGTTTTGTTATTACATTGTATGGTAGCCTTGTCATTATAAAAGTTAGTCTGTTGTCGATATCTTTGTTACTCTAACGGATGGTAAACTAGTCATTATGGAATGTAGTTGGTTATCGAGATTTTTGTTATTCCATTGGATGGTAGCCTTGTCATTATGGAAGGTAGTCTGTTCTCGATATTTTTGTTATTCCAATAGATGGTAGCCTTGTCATTATAGAAGGTAGTATGTTGTCAAGATTTTTGTTACTCCAATAGATGGTAGCCTTGTCATTATGGAAGGTAGTCTGTTGTCGAGATTTTTGTTACTCCAATGGATGGTAGCCTTGTGATTATGGAAGGTAGTCTTTTTCATAATTTTTTTAGTCCAATGGATGGTAGCCTTGTCATTATGGAAGGTAGTTTGTTGTCGAGATTTTTGTTACTCCAATGGATGGTAGCGTTGTCATTATGGAAGGTAGTCTGTTATTGATATCTTTGTTACTCCAATGGATGGTAGCCTAGTCATGATGGAAGGTAGTCTCTTGTCGAGATTTTTGTTACTCCAATGGATGGTAGGCTTTTCATTATGGAAGGTATTCTCTTGTTGATATTTTTATTACTCCAATGGATGGTACCCTTGTCATTATGGAAGGTATTTTGGTGTCGAGATTTCTGTTACTCTAATGGATCATAGCCTTGTCATTATGGAAGGTAGTATGTTGTCAAGATTTTTGTTACTCCAATGGATGGTAGCCTTGTCATTATGGAAGGTAGACTGTTGTCGAGATTTTTGTTACTACAATGTATGGTAACCTTGTCATTGTGGAAGGTATTTTGTTGTCGATATTTTTGTTACTACAATGGATGGTAGCCTTGTCATTATGGAAGGTAGTCTGTTGTCGAGATTTTGGTTACTACAATTGATGGTAGCCTTGTCATAATGGAAGGTAGTAAGTTGTCGATATTTTTGTTACTCCAATGGATGGTAGCCTTGTCATTATGGAAGGTAGATTGTTGTCGAGATTTTTGTTACTACAATGTATGGTAGCCTTGTCATTGTGGAATGTAGTTTTTTGTCCAGAGTTTTGTTATTACAATGTATGGTAGCCTTGTCATTATGGAAGGTAGTTGGTTATCGAGATTTTTGTTATTCCATTGGAAGATAGCCTTGTCATTATGGAAGGTAGTCCGTTCTCGATATTTTTGTTATTCCATTGGATGGTAGCCTTGTCATTATGGAAGGTAGTATGTTCTCGATATTTTTGTTATTCCAATAGATGGTAGCCTTGTCATTATAGAAGGTAGTATGTTGTCGAGATTTTTTTTACTCCAATAGATGGTAGCCTTGTCATTATGGATGGTAGTTTGTTGTCGAGATTTTTGTTACTCCAATGGATTGTAGCCTTGTGATTATGGAAGGTAGTCTTTTTTCGTAATTTTTTTACTCCAATGGATGGTAGCCTTGTCATTATGGAAGGTAGTTTGTTGTCGAGATTTTTGTTACTCCAATGGATGGTAGCGTTGTCATTATGGAAGGTAGTCTGTTATTGATATCTTTGTTACTCCAATGGATGGTAGCCTAGTCATGATGGAAGGTAGTCTCTTGTCGAGATTTTTGTTACTCCAATGGATGGTAGGCTTTTCATTATGGAAGGTACTCTCTTGTTGATATTTTTGTTACTCCAATGGATGGTAGCCTTGTCATTATGGAAGGTAGTCTGTTGTAGAGATTTTTGTTACTCCAATGGATGGTAGCATTGGCATTATGGAAGGTAGTCCGTTGTCGAGAATTTTGTCACTCTAATGGATCATAGCCTTTTCATTATGGAAGGTAGTATGTTGTCGAGATTTTTGTTACTCCAATGTATGGTAACCTTGTCATTGTGGAAGGTATTTTGTTGTCGATATTTTTGTTACTACAATGGATGGTAGCCTTGTCATTATGGAAGGTAGTCTGTTGTCGAGATTTTGGTTACTACAATTGATGGTAGCCTTGTCATTATGGAAGGTAGTATGTTGTCGAGATTTTTGTTACTCCAATGGATGGTAGCCTTGTCATTATGGAAGGTAGACTGTTGTCGAGATTTTTGTTACTACAATGTATGATAGCCTTGTCATTGTGGAATGTAGTTTGTTGCCGAGAGTTTTGTTATTACATTGTATGGTAGCCTTGTCATTATAAAAGTTAGTCTGTTGTCGATATCTTTGTTACTCTAACGGATGGTAAACTAGTCATTATGGAATGTAGTTGGTTATCGAGATTTTTGTTATTCCATTGGATGGTAGCCTTGTCATTATGGAAGGTAGTCTGTTCTCGATATTTTTGTTATTCCAATAGATGGTAGCCTTGTCATTATAGAAGGTAGTATGTTGTCAAGATTTTTGTTACTCCAGTAGATGGTAGCCTTGTCATTATGGAAGGTAGTCTGTTGTCGAGATTTTTGTTACTCCAATGGATGGTAGCCTTGTGATTATGGAAGGTAGTCTTTTTCATAATTTTTTTAGTCCAATGCATGGTAGACTTGTCATTATGGAAGGTAGTCTGTTGTCGAGATTTTTGTTACTCCAATGGATGGTAGCATTGTCATTATGGAAGGTAGTCTGTTATCGATATCTTTGTTACTCCAATTGATGGTAGCGTTGTCATTATGGAAGGTAGTCTGTTGTTGAGATTTTTGTTACTCCAACGGATGGTAGCCTTGTCGTTATGGAACGTAGTATCTTGTCGATATTTTTGTTATTCCAATGGATGGTAGCTTTATCATTATGGAAGGTAGTTTGTTGTCGAGATTTTTGTTACTCCAATGGATGGTAGCCTTGTCATTATGGAAGGTAGTCTGTTGTAGAGATTTTTGTTACTCCAATGGATGGTAGCATTGTCATTATGGAAGGTAGTCCGTTGTCGAGAATTTTGTCACTCTAATGGATCGTAGCCTTTTCATTATGGAAGGTAGTATGTTGTCGAGATTTTTGTTACTCCAATGTATGGTAGCATTGTCATTATGGAAGGTATTTTGTTGTTGATATTTTTGTTACTACAATGGATGGTAGCCTTGTCATTATGGAAGGTAGTCTTTTGTCGAGATTTTGGATACTATAATTGATGGTAGCCTTGTCATTATGGAAGGTAGTAAGTTGTCGATATTTTGGTTACTACAATGGATGGTAGCCTTGTCATTATGGAAGGTAGTATGTTGTCGAGATTTTTGTTACTCCAATGGATGGTAGCCTTGTCATTATGGAAGGTAGACTGTTGTCGAGATTTTTGTTACTACAATGTATGGTAGCCTTGTCATTGTGGAATGTAGTTTGTTGCCGAGAGTTTTGTTATTACATTGTATGGTAGCCTTGTCATTATAAAAGTTAGTATGTTGTCGATATCTTTGTTACTCTAACGGATGGTAAACTAGTCATTATGGAATGTAGTTGGTTATCGAGATTTTTTTTATTCCATTGGATGGTAGCCTTGTCATTATGGAAGGTAGTCTGTTCTCGATATTTTTGTTATTCCAATAGATGGTAGCCTTGTCATTATAGAAGGTAGTATGTTGTCAAGATTTTTGTTACTCCAATAGATGGTAGCCTTGTCATTATGGAAGGTAGTCTGTTGTCGAGATTTTTGTTACTCCAATGGATGGTAGCCTTGTGATTATGGAAGGTAGTCTTTTTTCATAATTGTTTTAGTCCAATGGATGGTAGACTTGTCATTATGGAAGGTAGTCTGTTGTCGAGATTTTTGTTACTCCAATGGATGGTAGCATTGTCATTATGGAAGGTAGTTTGTTATCGATATCTTTGTTACTCCAATTGATGGTAGCCTTGTCATTATGGAAGGTAGTCTGTTGTTGAGATTTTTGTTACTCCAACGGATGGTAGCCTTGTCGTTATGGAACGTAGTATCTTGTCGATATTTTTGTTATTCCAATGGATGGTAGCTTTATCATTATGGAAGATAGTTTGTTGTCGAGATTTTTGTTACTCCAATGGATGGTAGCCTTGTCATTATGGAAGGTAGTCTGTTGTAGAGATTTTTGTTACTCCAATGGATGGTAGCATTGTCATTATGGAAGGTAGTCCGTTGTCGAGAATTTTGTCACTCTAATGGATCGTAGCCTTTTCATTATGGAAGGTAGTATGTTGTCGAGATTTTTGTTACTCCAATGTATGGTAGCATTGTCATTATGGAAGGTATTTTGTTGTTGATATTTTTGTTACTACAATGGATGGTAGCCTTGTCATTATGGAAGGTAGTCTTTTGTCGAGATTTTGGATACTACAATTGATGGTAGCCTTGTCATTATGGAAGGTAGTAAGTTGTCGATATTTTGGTTACTACAATGGATGGTAGCCTTGTCATTATGGAAGGTAGTATGTTGTCGAGATTTTTGTTACTCCAATGGATGGTAGCCTTGTCATTATGGAAGGTAGACTGTTGTCGAGATTTTTGTTACTACAATGTATGGTAGCCTTGTCATTGTGGAATGTAGTTTGTTGCCGAGAGTTTTGTTATTACATTGTATGGTAGCCTTGTCATTATAAAAGTTAGTCTGTTGTCGATATCTTTGTTACTCTAACTGATGGTAAACTAGTCATTATGGAATGTAGTTGGTTATCGAGATTTTTGTTATTCCATTGGATGGTAGCCTTGTCATTATGGAAGGTAGTCTGTTCTCGATATTTTTGTTATTCCAATAGATGGTAGCCTTGTCATTATAGAAGGTAGTATGTTGTCAAGATTTTTGTTACTCCAATAGATGGTAGCCTTGTCATTATGGAAGGTAGTCTGTTGTCGAGATTTTTGTTACTCCAATGGATGGTAGCCTTGTGATTATGGAAGGTAGTCTTTTTTCGTAATTTTTTTACTCCAATGGATGGTAGACTTGTCATTATGGAAGGTAGTCTGTTGTCGAGATTTTTGTTACTCCAATGGATGGTAGCATTGTCATTATGGAAGGTAGTCTGTTATCGATATCTCTGTTACTCCAATGGATGGTAGCCTTGTCATTATGGAAGGTAGTCTGTTGTCGAGATTTTTGTTACTCCAACGGATGGTAGCCCTGTGGTTATGGAACGTAGTATCTTGTCGATATTTTTGTTATTCCAATGGATGGTAGCTTTGTCATTATGGAAGGTAGTTTGTTGTCGATATTTTTGTTACTCCAATGGATGGTAGCCTTGTCATTATGGAAGGTAGTCTGTTGTAGAGATTTTTGTTACTCCAATGGATGGTAGCGTTGTCATTATGGAAGGTAGTCCGTTGTCGAGAATTTTGTCACTCTAATGGATCATAGCCTTTTCATTATGGAAGGTAGTATGTTGTCGAGATTTTTGTTACTCCAATGCATGGTAGCATTGTCATTATGGAAGGTATTTTGTTGTTGATATTTTTGTTACTACAATGGATGGTAGCCTTGTCATTATGGAAGGTAGTCTTTTGTCGAGATTTTGGATACTATAATTGATGGTAGCCTTGTCATTATGGAAGGTAGTAAGTTGTCGATATTTTGGTTACTACAATGGATGGTAGCCTTGTCATTATGGAAGGTAGTATGTTGTCAAGATTTTTGTTACTCCAATAGATGGTAGCCTTGTCATTATGGAAGGTAGTCTGTTGTCGAGATTTTTGTTACTCCAATGGATGGTAGCCTTGTGATTATGGAAGGTAGTCTTTTTTCGTAATTTTTTTAGTCCAATGGATGGTAGACTTGTCATTATGGAAGGTAGTCTGTTGTCGATATCTTTGTTACTCCAATTGATGGTAGCCTTGTCATTATGGAAGGTAGTCTGTTGTCGAGATTTTTGTTACTCCAACGGATGGTAACCTTGTCGTTATGGAACGTAGTATCTTGTCGATATTTTTGTTATTCCAATGGATGGTAGCTTTTCATTATGGAAGGTAGTTTGTTGTCGAGATTTTTGTTACTCCAATGGATGGTAGCCTTGTCATTATGGAAGGTAGTCTGTTGTAGAGATTTTTGTTACTCCAATGGAGTGTAGCGTTGTCATTATGGAAGGTAGTCCGTTGTCGAGATTTTTGTCACTCTAATGGATCGTAGCCTTTTCATTATGGAAGGTAGTATGTTGTCGAGATTTTTTTTACTCCAATGTATGGTAGCATTGTCATTATGGAAGGTATTTTGTTGTTGATATTTTTGTTACTACAATGGATGGTAGCCTTGTCATTATTGAAGGTAGTCTTTTGTCGAGATTTTGGATGCTACAATTGATGGTAGCCTTGTCATTATGGAAGGTAGTAAGTTGTCGATATTTTGGTTACTACAATGGATGGTAGCCTTGTCATTATGGAAGGTAGTATGTTGTCAAGATTTTTGTTACTCCAATAGATGGTAGCCTTGTCATTATGGAAGGTAGTCTGTTGTCGAGATTTTTGTTACTCCAATGGATGGTAGCCTTGTGATTATGGAAGGTAGTCTTTTTTCGTAATTTTTTTAGTCCAATGGATGGTAGACTTGTCATTATGGAAGGTAGTCTGTTGTCGAGATTTTTGTTACTCCAATGGATGGTAGCGTTGTCATTATGGAAGGTAGTCTATTATCGATATCTTTGTTACTCCAATTGATGGTAGCCTTGTCATTATGGAAGGTAGTCTGTTGTCGAGATTTTTGTTACTCCAACGGATGGTAGCCTTGTCGTTATGGAATGTAGTATCTTGTCAATATTTTTGTTATTCCAATGGATGGTAGCTTTGTCATTATGGAAGGTAGTTTGTTGTCGAGATTTTTGTTACTCCAATGGATGGTAGCCTTGTCATTATGGAAGGTAGTCTGTTCTCGATATTTTTGTTATTCCAATAGATGGTAGCCTTGTCATTATAGAAGGTAGTATGTTGTCAAGATTTTTGTTACTCCAATAGATGGTAGCCTTGTCATTATGGAAGGTAGTCTGTTGTCGAGATTTTTGTTACTCCAATGGATGGTAGCCTTGTGATTATGGAAGGTAGTCTTTTTTCGTAATTTTTTTACTCCAATGGATGGTAGACTTGTCATTATGGAAGGTAGTCTGTTGTCGAGATTTTTGTTACTCCAATGGATGGTAGCGTTGTCATTATGGAAGGTAGTCTGTTATCGATATCTCTGTTACTCCAATGGATGGTAGCCTTGTCATTATGGAAGGTAGTCTGTTGTCGAGATTTTTGTTACTCCAACGGATGGTAGCCCTGTGGTTATGGAACGTAGTATCTTGTCGATATTTTTGTTATTCCAATGGATGGTAGCTTTGTCATTATGGAAGGTAGTTTGTTGTCGATATTTTTGTTACTCCAATGGATGGTAGCCTTGTCATTATGGAAGGTAGTCAGTTGTAGAGATTTTTGTTACTCCAATGGATGGTAGCGTTGTCATTATGGAAGGTAGTCCGTTGTCGAGAATTTTGTCACTCTAATGGATCATAGCCTTTTCATTATGGAAGGTAGTATGTTGTCGAGATTTTTGTTACTCCAATGTATGGTAGCATTGTCATTATGGAAGGTATTTTGTTGTTGATATTTTTGTTACTACAATGGATGGTAGCCTTGTCATTATGGAAGGTAGTCTTTTGTCGAGATTTTGGATACTATAATTGATGGTAGCCTTGTCATTATGGAAGGTAGTAAGTTGTCGATATTTTGGTTACTACAATGGATGGTAGCCTTGTCATTATGGAAGGTAGTATGTTGTCAAGATTTTTGTTACTCCAATAGATGGTAGCCTTGTCATTATGGAAGGTAGTCTGTTGTCGAGATTTTTGTTACTCCAATGGATGGTAGCCTTGTGATTATGGAAGGTAGTCTTTTTTCGTAATTTTTTTAGTCCAATGGATGGTAGACTTGTCATTATGGAAGGTAGTCTATTGTCGATATCTTTGTTACTCCAATTGATGGTAGCCTTGTCATTATGGAAGGTAGTCTGTTGTCGAGATTTTTGTTACTCCAACGGATGGTAACCTTGTCGTTATGGAACGTAGTATCTTGTCGATATTTTTGTTATTCCAATGGATGGTAGCTTTTCATTATGGAAGGTAGTTTGTTGTCGAGATTTTTGTTACTCCAATGGATGGTAGCCTTGTCATTATGGAAGGTAGTCTGTTGTAGAGATTTTTGTTACTCCAATGGAGTGTAGCGTTGTCATTATGGAAGGTAGTCCGTTGTCGAGATTTTTGTCACTCTAATGGATCGTAGCCTTTTCATTATGGAAGGTAGTATGTTGTCGAGATTTTTTTTACTCCAATGTATGGTAGCATTGTCATTATGGAAGGTATTTTGTTGTTGATATTTTTGTTACTACAATGGATGGTAGCCTTGTCATTATGGAAGGTAGTCTTTTGTCGAGATTTTGGATGCTACAATTGATGGTAGCCTTGTCATTATGGAAGGTAGTAAGTTGTCGATATTTTGGTTACTACAATGGATGGTAGCCTTGTCATTATGGAAGGTAGTATGTTGTCAAGATTTTTGTTACTCCAATAGATGGTAGCCTTGTCATTATGGAAGGTAGTCTGTTGTCGAGATTTTTGTTACTCCAATGGATGGTAGCCTTGTGATTATGGAAGGTAGTCTTTTTTCGTAATTTTTTTAGTCCAATGGATGGTAGACTTGTCATTATGGAAGGTAGTCTGTTGTCGAGATTTTTGTTACTCCAATGGATGGTAGCGTTGTCATTATGGAAGGTAGTCTATTATCGATATCTTTGTTACTCCAATTGATGGTAGCCTTGTCATTATGGAAGGTAGTCTGTTGTCGAGATTTTTGTTACTCCAACGGATGGTAGCCTTGTCGTTATGGAATGTAGTATCTTGTCAATATTTTTGTTATTCCAATGGATGGTAGCTTTGTCATTATGGAAGGTAGTTTGTTGTCGAGATTTTTGTTACTCCAATGGATGGTAGCCTTGTCATTATGGAAGGTAGTCTGTTCTCGATATTTTTGTTATTCCAATAGATGGTAGCCTTGTCATTATAGAAGGTAGTATGTTGTCAAGATTTTTGTTACTCCAATAGATGGTAGCCTTGTCATTATGGAAGGTAGTCTGTTGTCGAGATTTTTGTTACTCCAATGGATGGTAGCCTTGTGATTATGGAAGGTAGTCTTTTTTCGTAATTTTTTTACTCCAATGGATGGTAGACTTGTCATTATGGAAGGTAGTCTGTTGTCGAGATTTTTGTTACTCCAATGGATGGTAGCGTTGTCATTATGGAAGGTAGTCTGTTATCGATATCTCTGTTACTCCAATGGATGGTAGCCTTGTCATTATGGAAGGTAGTCTGTTGTCGAGATTTTTGTTACTCCAACGGATGGTAGCCCTGTGGTTATGGAACGTAGTATCTTGTCGATATTTTTGTTATTCCAATGGATGGTAGCTTTGTCATTATGGAAGGTAGTTTGTTGTCGATATTTTTGTTACTCCAATGGATGGTAGCCTTGTCATTATGGAAGGTAGTCAGTTGTAGAGATTTTTGTTACTCCAATGGATGGTAGCGTTGTCATTATGGAAGGTAGTCCGTTGTCGAGAATTTTGTCACTCTAATGGATCATAGCCTTTTCATTATGGAAGGTAGTATGTTGTCGAGATTTTTGTTACTCCAATGTATGGTAGCATTGTCATTATGGAAGGTATTTTGTTGTTGATATTTTTGTTACTACAATGGATGGTAGCCTTGTCATTATGGAAGGTAGTCTTTTGTCGAGATTTTGGATACTATAATTGATGGTAGCCTTGTCATTATGGATGGTAGTAAGTTGTCGATATTTTGGTTACTACAATGGATGGTAGCCTTGTCATTATGGAAGGTAGTATGTTGTCAAGATTTTTGTTACTCCAATAGATGGTAGCCTTGTCATTATGGAAGGTAGTCTGTTGTCGAGATTTTTGTTACTCCAATGGATGGTAGCCTTGTGATTATGGAAGGTAGTCTTTTTTCGTAATTTTTTTAGTCCAATGGATGGTAGACTTGTCATTATGGAAGGTAGTCTGTTGTCGAGATTTTTGTTACTCCAATGGATGGTAGCGTTGTCATTATGGAAGGTAGTCTGTTATCGATATCTTTGTTACTCCAATTGATGGTAGGCTTGTCATTATGGAAGGTAGTCTGTTGTCGAGATTTTTGTTACTCCAACGGATGGTAACCTTGTCGTTATAGAACGTAGTATCTTGTCGATATTTTTGTTATGCCAATGGATGGTAGCTTTGTCATTATGGAAGGTAGTTTGTTGTCGAGATTTTTGTTACTCCAATGGATGGTAGCCTTGTCATTATGGAAGGTAGTCTGTTGTAGAGATTTTTGTTACTCCAATGGAGTGTAGCGTTGTCATTGTGGAAGGTAGTCCGTTGTCGAGAATTTTGTCACTCTGATGGATCATAGCCTTTTCATTATGGAAGGTAGTATGTTGTCGAGATTTTTGTTACTCCAATGTATGGTAGCATTGTCATTATGGAAGGTACTTTGTTGTTGATATTTTTGTTACTACAATGGATGGTAGCCTTGTCATTATGGAAGGTAGTCTTTTGTCGAGATTTTGGATACTACAATTGATGGTAGCCTTGTCATTATGGAAGGTAGTAAGTTGTCGATATTTTGGTTACTACAATGGATGGTAGCCTTGTCATTATGGAAGGTAGTATGTTGTCGAGATTTTTGTTACTCCAATGGATGGTAGCCTTGTCATTATGGAAGGTAGACTATTGTCGAGATTTTTGTTACTACAATGTATGGTAGCCTTGTCATTGTGGAATGTAGTTTGTTGCCGAGAGTTTTGTTATTACATTGTATGGTAGCCTTGTCATTATAAAAGTTAGTCTGTTGTCGATATCTTTGTTACTCTAACGGATGGTAAACTAGTCATTATGGAATGTAGTTGGTTATCGAGATTTTTGTTATTCCATTGGATGGTAGCCTTGTCATTATGGAAGGTAGTCTGTTCTCGATATTTTTGTTATTCCAATAGATGGTAGCCTTGTCATTATAGAAGGTAGTATGTTGTCAAGATTTTTGTTACTCCAATAGATGGTAGCCTTGTCATTATGGAAGGTAGTCTGTTGTCGAGATTTATGTTACTCCAATGGATGGTAGCCTTGTGATTATGGAAGGTAGTCTTTTTTCGTAATTTTTTTACTCCAATGGATGGTAGACTTGTCATTATGGAAGGTAGTCTGTTGTCGAGATTTTTGTTACTCCAATGGATGGTAGCGTTGTCATTATGGAAGGTAGTCTGTTATCGATATCTCTGTTACTCCAATGGATGGTAGCCTTGTCATTATGGAAGGTAGTCTGTTGTCGAGATTTTTGTTACTCCAACGGATGGTAGCCCTGTGGTTATGGAACGTAGTATCTTGTCGATATTTTTGTTATTCCAATGGATGGTAGCTTTGTCATTATGGAAGGTAGTTTGTTGTCGATATTTTTGTTACTCCAATGGATGGTAGCCTTGTCATTATGGAAGGTAGTCTGTTGTAGAGATTTTTGTTACTCCAATGGATGGTAGCGTTGTCATTATGGAAGGTAGTCCGTTGTCGAGAATTTTATCACTCTAATGGATCATAGCCTTTTCATTATGGAAGGTAGTATGTTGTCGAGATTTTTGTTACTCCAATGTATGGTAGCATTGTCATTATGGAAGGTATTTTGTTGTTGATATTTTTGTTACTACAATGGATGGTAGCCTTGTCATTATGGAAGGTAGTCTTTTGTCGAGATTTTGGATACTACAATTGATGGTAGCCTTGTCATTATGGAAGGTAGTAAGTTGTCGATATTTTGGTTACTACAATGGATGGTAGCCTTGTCATTATGGAAGGTAGTATGTTGTCAAGATTTTGGTTACTCCAATAGATGGTAGCCTTGTCATTATGGAAGGTAGTCTGTTGTCGAGATTTTTGTTACTCCAATGGATGGTAGCCTTGTGATTATGGAAGGTAGTCTTTTTTTGTAATTTTTTTAGTCCAATGGATGGTAGATTTGTCATTATGGAAGGTAGTCTGTTGTCGAGATTTTTGTTACTCCTATGGATGGTAGCGTTGTCATTATGGAAGGTAGTCTGTTATCGATATCTTTGTTACTCCAATTGATGGTAGCCTTGTCATTATGGAAGGTAGTCTGTTGTCGAGATTTTTGTTACTCCAACGGATGGTAGCCTTGTCGTTATGGAACGTAGTATCTTGTCGATATTTTTGTTATTCCAATGGATGGTAGCTTTGTCATTATGGAAGGTAGTTTGTTGTCGAGATTTTTGTTACTCCAATGGATGGTAGCCTTGTCATTATGGAAGGTAGTCTGTTGTTGAGATTTTTGTTACTCCAATGGAGTGTAGCGTTGTCATTATGGAAGGTAGTCCGTTGTCGAGAATTTTGTCACTCTAATGGATCGTAGCCTTTTCATTATGGAA
This sequence comes from Vicia faba, assembly GCA_948472305.1. Taxonomy (NCBI): domain Eukaryota; kingdom Viridiplantae; phylum Streptophyta; class Magnoliopsida; order Fabales; family Fabaceae; genus Vicia; species Vicia faba. The sequence goes on from OX451739.1 coordinate 564,435,270, forward strand.
GGTAGTATGTTGTCGAGATTTTTGTTACTCCAATGTATGGTAGCATTGTCATTATGGAAGGTATTTTGTTGTTGATATTTTTGTTACTACAATGGATGGTAGACTTGTCATTATGGAAGGTAGTTTGTTGTCGAGATTTTTGTTACTCCAATGGATGGTAGCGTTGTCATTATGGAAGGTAGTTTGTTATCGATATCTCTGTTACTCCAATGGATGGTAGCCTTGTCATTATGGAAGGTAGTCTGTTGTCGAGATTTTTGTTACTCCAACGGATAGTAGCCCTGTGGTTATGGAACGTAGTATCTTGTCGATATTTTTGTTATTCCAATGGATGGTAGCTTTGTCATTATGGAAGGTAGTTTGTTGTCGATATTTTTGTTACTCCAATGGATGGTAGCCTTGTCATTATGGAAGGTAGTCTGTTGTAGAGATTTTTGTTACTCCAATGGATGGTAGCGTTGTCATTATGGAAGTTAGTCCGTTGTCGAGAATTTTATCACTCTAATGGATCATAGCCTTTTCATTATGGAAGGTAGTATGTTGTCGAGATTTTTGTTACTCCAATGTATGGTAGCATTGTCATTATGGAAGGTATTTTGTTGTTGATATTTTTGTTACTACAATGGATGGTAGCCTTGTCATTATGGAAGGTAGTCTTTTGTCGAGATTTTGGATACTACAATTGATGGTAGACTTGTCATTATGGAAGGTAGTAAGTTGTCGATATTTTGGTTACTACAATGGATGGTAGCCTTGTCATTATGGAAGGTAGTATGTTGTCAAGATTTTTGTTACTCCAATAGATGGTAGCCTTGTCATTATGGAAGGTAGTCTGTTGTCGAGATTTTTGTTACTCCAATGGATGGTAGCCTTGTGATTATGGAAGGTAGTCTTTTTTTGTAATTTTTTTAGTCCAATGGATGGTAGACTTGTCATTATGGAAGGTAGTCTGTTGTCGAGATTTTTGTTACTCCTATGGATGGTAGCGTTGTCATTATGGAAGGTAGTCTGTTATCGATATCTTTGTTACTCCAATTGATGGTAGCCTTGTCATTATGGAAGGTAGTCTGTTGTCGAGATTTTTGTTACTCCAACGGATGGTAGCCTTGTCGTTATGGAACGTAGTATCTTGTCGATATTTTTGTTATTCCAATGGATGGTAGCTTTGTCATTATGGAAGGTAGTTTGTTGTCGAGATTTTTGTTACTCCAATGGATGGTAGCCTTGTCATTATGGAAGGTAGTCCGTTGTCGAGAATTTTGTCACTCTAATGGATCGTAGCCTTTTCATTATGGAAGGTAGTATGTTGTCGAGATTTTTGTTACTCCAATGTATGGTAGCATTGTCATTATGGAAGGTATTTTGTTGTTGATATTTTTGTTACTACAATGGATGGTAGACTTGTCATTATGGAAGGTAGTCTGTTGTCGAGATTTTTGTTACTCCAATGGATGGTAGCATTGTCATTATGGAAGGTAGTCTGTTATCGATATCTTTGTTACTCTAATTGATGGTAGCCTTATCATTATGGAAGGTAGTCTGTTGTCGAGATTTTTGTTACTCCAACGGATGGTAGCCTTGTCGTTATGGAACGTAGTATCTTGTCGATATTTTTGTTATTCTAAAGGATGGTAGCTTTGTCATTATGGAAGGTAGTTTGTTGTCGAGATTTTTGTTACTCCAATGGATGGTAGCCTTGTCATTATGGAAGGTAGTCTGTTGTAGAGATTTTTGTTACTCCAATGGATGGTAGCGTTGTCATTATGGAAAGTAGTCCGTTGTCGAGAATTTTGTCACTCTAATGGATCGTAGCCTTTTCATTATGGAAGGTAGTATGTTGTCGAGATTTTTGTTACTCCAAAGTATGGTAGCATTGTCATTATGGAAGGTATTTTGTTGTTGATATTTTTGTTACTACAATGGATGGTAGCCTTGTCATTATGGAAGGTAGTCTTTTGTCGAGATTTTGGATACTACAATTGATGGTAGCCTTGTCATTATGGAAGGTAGTAAGTTGTCGATATTTTGGTTACTACAATGGATGGTAGCCTTGTCATTATGGAAGGTAGTATGTTGTCGAGATTTTTGTTACTCCAATGGATGGTAGCCTTGTCATTATGGAAGGTAGACTGTTGTCGAGATTTTTGTTACTACAATGTATGGTAGCCTTGTCATTGTGGAATGTAGTTTGTTGCCGAGAGTTTTGTTATTACATTGTATGGTAGCCTTGTCATTATAAAAGTTAGTCTGTTGTCGATATCTTTGTTACTCTAACGGATGGTAAACTAGTCATTATGGAATGTAGTTGGTTATCGAGATTTTTGTTATTCCATTGGATGGTGGCCTTGTCATTATGGAAGGTAGTCTGTTCTCGATATTTTTGTTATTCCAATAGATGGTAGCCTTGTCATTATAGAAGGTAGTATGTTGTCAAGATTTTTGTTACTCCAATAGATGGTAGCCTTGTCATTATGGAAGGTAGTCTGTTGTCGAGATTTTTGTTACTCCAATGGATGGTAGCCTTGTGATTATGGAAGGTAGTCTTTTTTCGTAATTTTTTTACTCCAATGGATGGTAGACTTGTCATTATGGAAGGTAGTATGTTGTCGAGATTTTTGTTACTCCAATGGATGGTAGCGTTGTCATTATGGAAGGTATTTTGTTGTTGATATTTTTGTTACTACAATGGATGGTAGCCTTGTCATTATGGAAGGTAGTCTTTTGTCGAGATTTTGGATACTACAATTGATGGTAGCCTTGTCATTATGGAAGGTAGTAAGTTGTCGATATTTTGGTTACTACAATGGATGGTAGCCTTGTCATTATGGAAGGTAGTATGTTGTCGAGATTTTTTTTACTCCAATGGATGGTAGCCTTGTCATTATGGAAGGTAGACTGTTGTCGAGATTTTTGTTACTACAATGTATGGTAGACTTGTCATTATGGAAGGTAGTCTGTTGTCGAGATTTTTGTTACTCCAATGGATGGTAGCGTTGTCATTATGGAAGGTAGTCTGTTATCGATATCTTTGTTACTCCAATTGATGGTAGCCTTTTCATTATGGAAGGTAGTCTGTTGTCGAGATTTTTGTTACTCCAACGGATGGTAGCCTTGTCGTTATGGAACGTAGTATCTTGTCGATATTTTTGTTATTCCAATGGATGGTAGCTTTGTCATTATGGAAGGTAGTTTGTTGTCGAGATTTTTGTTACTCCAATGGATGGTAGCCTTGTCATTATGGAAGGTAGTCTGTTGTAGAGATTTTTGTTACTCCAATGGATGGTAGCATTGTCATTATGGAAGGTAGTCTGTTGTCGAGATTTTTGTCACTCTAATGGATCGTAGCCTTTTCATTATGGAAGGTAGTATGTTGTCGAGATTTTTGTTACTCCAATGTATGGTAGCATTGTCATTATGGAAGGTATTTTGTTGTTTATATTTTTGTTACTACAATGGATGGTAGCCTTGTCATTATGGAAGGTAGTCTTTTGTCGAGATTTTGGTTACTACAATTGATGGTAGCCTTGTCATTATGGAAGGTAGTAAGTTGTCGATATTTTTGTTACTCCAATGGATGGTAGCGTTGTCATTATGGAAGGTAGTCTGTTGTCGAGATTTTGGTTACTACAATTGATGGTAGCCTTGTCAGTATGGAAGGTAGTAAGTTGTCGATATTTTTGTTACTCCAATGGATGGTAGCCTTGTCATTATGGAAGGTAGATTGTTGTCGAGATTTTTGTTACTACAATGTATGGTAGCCTTGTCATTATGGAATGTAGTTTGTTGTCGAGAGTTTTGTTATTACAATGTATGGTAGCCTTGTCATTATGGAAGGTAGTTGGTTATCGAGATTTTTGTTATTCCATTGGATGGTAGCCTTGTCATTATGGAAGGTAGTCTTTTGTCGAGATTTTGGATACTACAATTGATGGTAGCCTTGTCATTATGGAAGGTAGTAAGTTGTCGAGATTTTGGTTACTACAATGGATGGTAGCCTTGTCATTATGGAAGGTAGTATGTTGTCAAGATTTTTGTTACTCCAATAGATGGTAGCCTTGTCATTATGGAAGGTAGTCTGTTGTCGAGATTTTTGTTACTCCAATGGATGGTAGCCTTGTGATTATGGAAGGTAGTCTTTTTTTGTAATTTTTTTAGTCCAATGGATGGTAGACTTGTCATTATGGAAGGTAGTCTGTTGTCGAGATTTTTGTTACTCCAATGGATGGTAGCGTTGTCATTATGGAAGGTAGTCTGTTATCGATATCTTTGTTACTCCAATTGATGGTAGCCTTGTCATTATGGAAGGTAGTCTGTTGTCGAGATTTTTGTTACTCCAACGGATGGTAGCCTTGTCGTTATGGAACGTAGTATCTTGTCGATATTTTTGTTATTCTAATGGATGGTAACTTTGTCATTATGGAAGGTAGTTTGTTGTCGAGATTTTTGTTACTCCATTGGATGGTAGCCTTGTCATTATGGAAGGTAGTCTGTTGTAGAGATTTTTGTTTCTCCAATGGATGGTAGCGTTGTCATTATGGAAGGTAGTCTTTTGTCGAGAATTTTGTCACTCTAATGGATCGTAGCCTTTTCATTATGGAAGGTAGTATGTTGTCGAGATTTTTGTTACTCCAATGTATGGTAGCATTGTCATTATGGAAGGTATTTTTTTGTTGATATTTTTGTTACTACAATGGATGGTAGTCTTGTCATTATGGAAGGTAGTCTTTTGTCGAGATTTTGGTTACTACAATTGATGGTAGCCTTGTCATTATGGAAGGTAGTAAGTTGTCGATATTTTGGTTACTACAATGGATGGTAGCCTTGTCATTATGGAAGGTAGTATGTTGTCGAGATTTTTGTTACTCCAATGGATGGTAGCCTTGTTATTATGGAAGGTAGACTGTTGTCGAGATTTTTGTTACTACAATGTATGATAGCCTTGTCATTGTGGAATGTAGTTTGTTGCCGAGAGTTTTGTTATTACATTGTATGGTAGCCTTGTCATTATAAAAGTTAGTCTGTTGTCGATATCTTTGTTACTCTAACGGATGGTAAACTAGTCATTATGGAATGTAGTTGGTTATCGAGATTTTTGTTATTCCATTGGATGGTGGCCTTGTCATTATGGAAGGTAGTTTGTTCTTGATATTTTTGTTATTCCAATAGATGGTAGCCTTGTCATTATAGAAGGTAGTATGTTGTCAAGATTTTTGTTACTCCAATAGATGGTAGCCTTGTCATTATGGAAGGTAGTCTGTTGTCGAGATTTTTGTTACTCCAATGGATGGTAGCCTTGTGATTATGGAAGGTAGTCTTTTTTCGTAATTTTTTTAGTCCAATGGATGGTAGACTTGTCATTATGGAAGGTAGTCTGTTGTCGAGATTTTTGTTACTCCAATGGATGGTAGCGTTGTCATTATGGAAGGTAGTCTGTTATCGATATCTTTGTTACTCCAATTGATGGTAGCCTTGTCATTATGGAAGGTAGTCTGTTGTCGAGATTTTTGTTACTCCAACGGATGGTAGCCTTGTCGTTATGGAACGTAGTATCTTGTCGATATTTTTGTTATTCCAATGGATGGTAGCTTTGTCATTATGGAAGGTAGTTTGTTGTCGAGATTTTTGTTACTCCAATGGATGGTAGCCTTGTCATCATGGAAGGTAGTCTGTTGTAGAGATTTTTGTTACTCCAATGGATGGTAGCATTGTCATTATGGAAGGTAGTCTGTTGTCGAGATTTTTGTCACTCTAATGGATCGTAGCCTTTTCATTATGGAAGGTAGTATGTTGTCGAGATTTTTGTTACTCCAATGTATGGTAGCATTGTCATTTTGGAAGGTATTTTGTTGTTTATATTTTTGTTACTACAATGGATGGTAGCCTTGTCATTATGGAAGGTAGTCTTTTGTCGAGATTTTGGTTACTACAATTGATGGTAGCCTTGTCATTATGGAAGGTAGTAAGTTGTCGATATTTTTGTTACTCCAATGGATGGTAGCCTTGTCATTATGGAAGGTAGTCTGTTGTCGAGATTTTGGTTACTACAATTGATGGTAGCCTTGTCATTATGGAAGGTAGTAAGTTGTCGATATTTTTGTTACTCCAATGGATGGTAGCCTTGTTATTATGGAAGGTAGATTGTTGTCGAGATTTTTGTTACTACAATGTATGGTAGCCTTGTCATTATGGAATGTAGTTTGTTGTCGAGAGTTTTGTTATTACAATGTATGGTAGCCTTGTCATTATGGAAGGTAGTTGGTTATCGAGATTTTTGTTATTCCATTGGATGGTAGCCTTGTCATTATGGAAGGTAGTCTGTTCTCGATATTTTTGTTATTCCATTGGATGGTAGCCTTGTCATTATGGAAGGTAGTCTGTTCTCGATATTTTGTTATTCCAATAGATGGTAGCCTTGTCATTATAGAAGGTAGTATGTTGTCGAGATTTTTTTTACTCCAATAGATGGTAGCCTTGTCATTATGGATGATAGTCTGTTGTCGAGATTTTTGTTACTCCAATGAATGGTAGCCTTGTGATTATGGAAGGTAGTCTTTTTTCGTAATTTTTTTACTCCAATGGATGGTAGCCTTGTCATTATGGAAGGTAGTTTGTTGTCGAGATTTTTGTTACTCCAATGGATGGTAGCGTTGTCATTATGGAAGGTAGTCTATTATTGATATCTTTGTTACTCCAATGGATGGTAGCCTAGTCATGATGGAAGGTAGTCTCTTGTCGAGATTTTTGTTACTCCAATGGATGGTAGGCTTTTCATTATGGAAGGTATTCTCTTGTTGATATTTTTATTACTCCAATGGATGGTACCCTTGTCATTATGGAATGTATTTTGTTGTCGAGATTTCTGTTACTCTAATGGATCATAGCCTTGTCATTATGGAAGGAAGTCTGTTTTCGAGATTTTTGTTACTCCAATAGATGGTAGCATTGTCATTATGGAAGGTAGTCTGTTGTCGAGATTTTTGTTACTACAATGGATGGTAGCCTTGTCATTATGGAAGGTAGTCTGTTGTCGATATTTTGGTTACTACAATGGATGGTAGCCTTGTCATTATGGAAGGTAGTATGTTGTCGAGATTTTTGTTACTACAATGTATGGTAGCCTTGTCATTGTGGAAGGTATTTTGTTGTCGATATTTTTGTTACTACAATGGATGGTAGCCTTGTCATTATGGAAGGTAGTCTGTTGTCGAGATTTTTGTTACTACAATGGATGGTAGCCTTGTCATTATGGAAGGTAGTCTGTTGTCGATATTTTGGTTACTACAATGGATGGTAGCCTTGTCATTATGGAAGGTAGTATGTTGTCGAGATTTTTGTTACTACAATGTATGGTAGCCTTGTCATTGTGGAAGGTATTTTGTTGTCGATATTTTTGTTACTACAATGGATGGTAGCCTTGTCATTATGGAAGGTAGTCTGTTGTCGAGATTTTGGTTACTACAATGGATGGTAGCCTTGTCATTATGGAAGGTAGTAAGTTATCGATATTTTTGTTACTCCAATGGATGGTAGCCTTGTCATTATGGAAGGTAGATTGTTGTCGAGATTTTTGTTACTACAATGTATGGTAGCCTTGCAATTGTGGAATGTAGTTTGTTTTCGAGAGTTTTGTTATTACAATGTATGGTAGCCTTGTCATTATGGAAGGTAGTTGGTTATCGATATTTTTGTTATTCCATTGGATGGTAGCCTTGTCATTATGGAAGGTAGTCTGTTATCGAGATTTTTGTTATTCCATTGGATGGTAGCCTTGTCATTATGGAAGGTAGTCTGTTCTCGATATTTTTGTTATTCCATTGGATGGTAGCCTTGTCATTATGGAAGGTAGTCTGTTCTCGATATTATTGTTATTCCAATAGATGGTAGCCTTGTCATTATAGAAGGTAGTATGTTGTCGAGATTTTTGTTACTACAATGGATGGTAGCCTTGTCATTATGGAAGGTAGTCTGTTGTCGATATTTTGGTTACTACAATGGATGGTAGCCTTGACATTATGGAAGGTAGTATGTTGTCGAGATTTTTGTTACTCCAATGGATGGTAGCCTTGTCATTATGGAAGGTAGACTGTTGTCGAGATTTTTGTTATTACAATGTATGGTAGCCTTGTCATTGTGGAATGTAGTTTGTTGCCTAGAGTTTTGTTATTACATTGTATGGTAGCCTTGTCATTATAAAAGGTAGTCTGTTGTCGATATCTTTGTTACTCTAATGGATGGTAACCTAGTCATTATGGAATGTAGTTGGTTATCGATATTTTTGTTATTCCATTGGATGGTAGCCTTGTCATTATGGAAGGTAGTCTGTTCTCGATATTTTTGTTATTCCAATAGATGGTAGCCTTGTCATTATAGAAGGTAGTATGTTGTCGAGATTTTTGTTACTCCAATAGATGGTAGCCTTGCCATTATGGAAGGTAGTCTGTTGTCGAGATTTTTGTTTCCAATGGATGGTAGCCTTGTGATTACGGAAGGTAGTCTTTTTTCGTAATTTTTTTGGTCCAATGGATGGTAGACTTATCATTATGGAAGGTAGTCTATTGTCGAGATTTTTGTTACTCCAATGGATGGTAGCGTTGTCATTATGGAAGGTAGTCTATTATCGATATCTTTGTTATTCCAATGGATGGTAGCCTTGTCATTATGGAAGGTAGTCTGTTGTTGAGATTTTTGTTACTCCAACGGATGGTAGCCTTGTCGTTATGGAACGTAGTATCTTGTCGATATTTTTGTTATTCCAATGGATGGTAGCTTTGTCATTATGGAAGGTAGTTTGTTGACGAGATTTTTGTTACTCCAATGGATGGTAGCCTTGTCATTATGGGAGGTAGTCTGTTGTAGAGATTTTTGTTACTCCAATGGATGGTAGCGTTGTCATTATGGAAGGTAGTCTGTTGTCGAGATTTTTGTCACTCTAATGGATCGTAGCCTTTTCATTATGGAAGGTAGTATGTTGTCGATATTTTTGTTACTCCAATGTATGGTAGCATTGTCATTATGGAAGGTATTTTGTTGTTGATATTTTTGTTTCTACAATGGATGGTAGCCTTGTCATTATGGAAGGTAGTCTTTTGTCGAGATTTTGGTTACTACAATTGATGGTAGCCTGGTCATTATGGAAGGTAGTAAGTTGTCGATATTTTTGTTACTCCAATGGATGGTAGCCTTGTCATTATGGAAGGTAGATTATTGTCGGGTTTTTGTTACTACAATGTATGGTAGCCTTATCATTATGGAATGTAGTTTGTTGTCGAGAGTTTTGTTATTACAATGTATGGTAGCCTTGTCATTATAGAAGGTAGTCTTGTCATTATGGATGGTAGTCTGTTGTCGAGATTTTTGTTACTCCAATGAATGGTAGCCTTGTGATTATGGAAGGTAGTCTTTTTTCGTAATTTTTTTACTCCAATGGATGGTAGCCTTGTCATTATGGAAGGTAGTTCGTTGTCGAGATTTTTGTTACTCCAATGGATGGTAGCGTTGTCATTATGGAAGGTAGTATATTATTGATATCTTTGTTACTCCAATGGATGGTAGCCTAGTCATGATGGAAGGTAGTCTCTTGTCGAGATTTTTGTTACTCCAATGGATGGTAGGCTTTTCATTATGGAAGGTATTCTCTTGTTGATATTTTTATTACTCCAATGGATGGTACCCTTGTCATTATGGAAGGTATTTTGTTGTCGAGATTTCTGTTACTCTAATGGATCATAGCCTTGTCATAATGGAAGGAAGTCTGTTTTCGAGATTTTTGTTACTCCAATAGATGGTAGCATTGTCATTATGGAAGGTAGTCTGTTGTCGAGATTTTTGTTACTACAATGGATGGTAGCCTTGTCATTATTGAAGGTAGTCTGTTGTTGATATTTTAGTTACTACAATGGATGGTAGCCTTGTCATTATGGAAGGTAGTATGTTGTCGAGATTTTTGTTACTACAATGTATGGTAGCCTTGTCATTGTGGAAGGTATTTTGTTGTCGATATTTTTGTTACTACAATGGATGGTAGCCTTGTCATTATGGAAGGTAGTCTGTTGTCGAGATTTTGGTTACTACAATTGATGGTAGCCTTGTCATTATGGAAGGTAGTAAGTTATCGATATTTTTGTTACTCCAATGGATGGTAGCCTTGTCATTATGGAAGGTAGATTGTTGTCGAGATTTTTGTTACTACAATGTATGGTAGCCTTGTCATTGTGGAATGTAGTTTGTTTTCGAGAGTTTTGTTATTACAATGTATGGTAGCCTTGTCATTATGGAAGGTAGTTGGTTATCGAGATTTTTGTTATTCCATTGGATGGTAGCCTTGTCATTATGGAAGGTAGTCTGTTATCGAGATTTTTGTTATTCCATTGGATGGTAGCCTTGTCATTATGGAAGGTAGTCTGTTCTCGATATTTTTGGTATTCCATTGGATGGTAGCCTTGTCATTATGGAAGGTAGTCTGTTCTCGATATTTTTGTTATTCCAATAGATGGTAGCCTTGTCATTATAGAAGGTAGTATGTTGTCGAGATTTTTGTTACTACAATGGATGGTAGCCTTGTCATTATGGAAGGTAGTCTGTTGTCGATATTTTGGTTACTACAATGGATGGTAGCCTTGACATTATGGAAGGTAGTATGTTGTCGAGGTTTTTATTACTCCAATGGATGGTAGCCTTGTCATTATGGAAGGTAGACTGTTGTCGAGATTTTTGTTACTACAATCTATGGTAGCCTTGTCATTGTGGAATGTAGTTTGTTGCCGAGAGTTTTGTTATTACATTGTATGGTAGCCTTGTCATTATAAAAGGTAGTCTGTTGTCGATATCTTTGTTACTCTAATGGATGGTAACCTAGTCATTATGGAATGTAGTTGGTTATCGAGATTTTTGTTATTCCATTGGATGGTATCCTTGTCATTATGGAAGGTAGTCTGTTCTCGATATTTTTTTTATTCCAATAGATGGTAGCCTTGTCATTATAGAAGGTAGTATGTTGTCGAGATTTTTGTTACTCCAATAGATGGTAGCCTTGCCATTATGGAAGGTAGTCTGTTGTCGAGATTTTTGTTTCCAATGGATGGTAGCCTTGTGATAATGGAAGGTAGTCTTTTTTCCTAATTTTTTTGGTCCAATGGATGGTAGACTTATCATTATGGAAGGTAGTCTATTGTCGAGATTTTTGTTACTCCAATGGATGGTAGCGTTGTCATTATGGAAGGTAGTCTATTATCGATATCTTTGTTATTCCAATGGATGGTAGCCTTGTCATTATGGAAGGTAGTCTGTTGTCGAGATTTTTGTTACTCCAACGGATGGTAGCCTTGTCGTTATGGAACGTAGTATCTTGTCGATATTTTTGTTATTCCAATGGATGGTAGCTTTGTCATTATGGAAGGTAGTTTGTTGTCGAGATTTTTGTTACTCCAATGGATGGTAGCCTTGTCATTATGGGAGGTAGTCTGTTGTAGAGATTTTTGTTACTCCAATGGATGGTAGCGTTGTCATTATGGAAGGTAGTCTGTTGTCGAGATTTTTGTCACTCAAATGGATCGTAGCCTTTTCATTATGGAAGGTAGTATGTTGTCGAGATTTTTGTTACTCCAATGTATGGTAGCATTGTCATTATGGAAGGTATTTTGTTGTTGATATTTTTGTTTCTACAATGGATGGTAGCCTTGTCATTATGGAAGGTAGTCTTTTGTCGAGATTTTGGTTACTACAATTGATGGTATCCTTGTCATTATGGAAGGTAGTAAGTTGTCGATATTTTTGTTACTCCAATGGATGGTAGCCTTGTCATTATGGAAGGTAGATTGTTGTCGGGTTTTTGTTACTACAATGTATGGTAGCCTTGTCATTATTGAATGTAGTTTGTTGTCGAGAGTTTTGTTATTACAATGTATGGTAGCCTTGTCATTATAGAAGGTAGTCTTGTCATTATGGATGGTAGTCTGTTGTCGAGATTTTTGTTACTCCAATGAATGGTAGCCTTGTGATTATGGAAGGTAGTCTTTTTTCGTAATTTTTTTACTCCAATGGATGGTAGCCTTGTCATTATGGAAGGTAGTTTGTTGTCGAGATTTTTGTTACTCCAATGGATGGTAGCGTTGTCATTATGGAAGGTAGTATATTATTGTTATCTTTGTTACTCCAATGGATGGTAGCCTAGTCATGATGGAAGGTAGTCTCTTGTCGAGATTTTTGTTACTCCAATGGATGGTAGGATTTTCATTATGGAAGGTATTCTCTTGTTGATATTTTTATTACTCCAATGGATGGTACCCTTGTCATTATGGAAGGTATTTTGTTGTCGAGATTTCTGTTACTCTAATGGATCATAGCCTTGTCATAATGGAAGGAAGTCTGTTTTCGAGATTTTTGTTACTCCAATAGATGGTAGCATTGTCATTATGGAAGGTAGTCTGTTGTCGAGATTTTTGTTACTACAATGGATGGTAGCCTTGTCATTATTGAAGGTAGTCTGTTGTTGATATTTTGGTTACTACAATGGATGGTAGCCTTGTCATTATGGAAGGTAGTATGTTGTCGAGATTTTTGTTACTACAATGTATGGTAGCCTTGTCATTGTGGAAGGTATTTTGTTGTCGATATTTTTGTTACTACAATGGATGGTAGCCTTGTCATTATGGAATGTAGTTGGTTATCGAGATTTTTGTTATTCCATTGGATGGTAGCCTTGTCATTATGGAAGGTAGTAAGTTATCGATATTTTTGTTACTCCAATGGATGGTAGCCTTGTCATTATGGAAGGTAGATTGTTGTCGAGATTTTTGTTACTACAATGTATGGTAGCCTTGTCATTGTGGAATGTAGTTTGTTTTCGAGAGTTTTGTTATTACAATGTATGGTAGCCTTGTCATTATGGAAGGTAGTTGGTTATCGAGATTTTTGTTATTCCATTGGATGGTAACCTTGTCATTATGGAAGGTAGTCTGTTATCGAGATTTTTGTTATTCCATTGGATGGTAGCCTTGTCATTATGGAAGGTAGTCTGTTCTCGATATTTTTGTTATTCCATTGGATGGTAGCCTTGTCATTATGGAAGGTAGTCTGTTCTCGATATTTTTGTTATTCCAATAGATGGTAGCCTTGTCATTATAGAAGGTAGTATGTTGTCGAGATTTTTGTTACTACAATGGATGGTAGCCTTGTCATTATGGAAGGTAGTCTGTTGTCGATATTTTGGTTACTACAATGGATGGTAGCCTTGACATTATGGAAGGTAGTATGTTGTCGAGATTTTTATTACTCCAATGGATGGTAGCCTTGTCATTATGGAAGGTAGACTGTTGTCGAGATTTTTGTTACTACAATCTATGGTAGCCTTGTCATTGTGGAATGTAGTTTGTTGCCGAGAGTTTTGTTATTACATTGTATGGTAGCCTTGTCATTATAAAAGGTAGTCTGTTGTCGATATCTTTGTTACTCTAATGGATGGTAACCTAGTCATTATGGAATGTAGTTGGTTATCGAGATTTTTGTTATTCCATTGGATGGTAGCCTTGTCATTATGGAAGGTAGTCTGTTCTCGATATTTTTGTTATTCCAATAGATGGTAGCCTTGTCATTATAGAAGGTAGTATGTTGTCGAGATTTTTGTTACTCCAATAGATGGTAGCCTTGCCATTATGGAAGGTAGTCTGTTGTCGAGATTTTTGTTTCCAATGGATGGTAGCCTTGTGATTATGGAAGGTAGTCTTTTTTCGTAATTTTTTTGGTCCAATGGATGGTAGACTTATCATTATGGAAGGTAGTCTATTGTCGAGATTTTTGTTACTCCAATGGATGGTAGCGTTGTCATTATGGAAGGTAGTCTATTATCGATATCTTTGTTATTCCAATGGATGGTAGCCTTGTCATTATGGAAGGTAGTCTGTTGTCGAGATTTTTGTTACTCCAACGGATGGTAGCCTTGTCGTTATGGAACGTAGTATCTTGTCGATATTTTTGTTATTCCAATGGATGGTAGCTTTGTCATTATGGAAGGTAGTTTGTTGTCGAGATTTTTGTTACTCCAATGGATGGTAGCCTTGTCATTATGGGAGGTAGTCTGTTGTAGAGATTTTTGTTACTCCAATGGATGGTAGCGTTGTCATTATGGAAGGTAGTCTGTTGTCGAGATTTTTGTCACTCTAATGGATCGTAGCCTTTTCATTATGGAAGGTAGTATGTTGTCGAGATTTTTGTTACTCCAATGTATGGTAGCATTGTCATTATGGAAGGTATTTTGTTGTTGATATTTTTGTTTCTACAATGGATGGTAGCCTTGTCATTATGGAAGGTAGTCTTTTGTCGAGATTTTGGTTACTACAATTGATGGTATCCTTGTCATTATGGAAGGTAGTAAGTTGTCGATATTTTTGTTACTCCAATGGATGGTAGCCTTGTCATTATGGAAGGTAGATTGTTGTCGGGTTTTTGTTACTACAATGTATGGTAGCCTTGTCATTATGGAATGTAGTTTGTTGTCGAGAGTTTTGTTATTACAATGTATGGTAGCCTTGTCATTATAGAAGGTAGTCTTGTCATTATGGATGGTAGTCTGTTGTCGAGATTTTTGTTACTCCAATGAATGGTAGCCTTGTGATTATGGAAGGTAGTCTTTTTTCGTAATTTTTTTACTCCAATGGATGGTAGCCTTGTCATTATGGAAGGTAGTTTGTTGTCGAGATTTTTGTTACTCCAATGGATGGTAGCGTTGTCATTATGGAAGGTAGTATATTATTGTTATCTTTGTTACTCCAATGGATGGTAGCCTAGTCATGATGGAAGGTAGTCTCTTGTCGAGATTTTTGTTACTCCAATGGATGGTAGGATTTTCATTATGGAAGGTATTCTCTTGTTGATATTTTTATTACTCCAATGGATGGTACCCTTGTCATTATGGAAGGTATTTTGTTGTCGAGATTTCTGTTACTCTAATGGATCATAGCCTTGTCATAATGGAAGGAAGTCTGTTTTCGAGATTTTTGTTACTCCAATAGATGGTAGCATTGTCATTATGGAAGGTAGTCTGTTGTCAAGATTTTTGTTACTACAATGGATGGTAGCCTTGTCATTATTGAAGGTAGTCTGTTGTTGATATTTTGGTTACTACAATGGATGGTAGCCTTGTCATTATGGAAGGTAGTATGTTGTCGAGATTTTTGTTACTACAATGTATGGTAGCCTTGTCATTGTGGAAGGTATTTTGTTGTCGATATTTTTGTTACTACAATCGATGGTAGCCTTGTCATTATGGAAGGTAGTCTGTTGTCGAGATTTTGGTTACTACAATTGATGGTAGCCTTGTCATTATGGAAGGTAGTAAGTTATCGATATTTTTGTTACTCCAATGGATGGTAGCCTTGTCATTATGGAAGGTAGATTGTTGTCGAGATTTTTGTTACTACAATGTATGGTAGCCTTGTCATTGTGGAATGTAGTTTGTTTTCGAGAGTTTTTTTATTACAATGTATGGTAGCCTTGTCATTATGGAAGGTAGTTGGTTATCGAGATTTTTGTTATTCCATTGGATGGTAGCCTTGTTGTGATCGGTGGATCTGGAACTGACTGTTTAACGCTGGTTCGCGAAATGTCGCGGAAGCAAGAGTCGCCACCGTCTTTTATTTTCTCCAAATGGAAAGGACAAAAGCACAGAAAAATTCCTTATAAGAGATTGCTCTCGGTTCGGGAGGTAGGTTATAGAAAGGGAAGGTGTTAGCACCCTTTCTATCCATGGTTATCCATGGGCTCTTAGATACTTGCTCAATGTGTTTTCAAAAATATTTTGTTCGCTTTTCAATGTGGGTTTTAAAAAAGTTTCTTTGGAAAATTTCAGTTCGACTCGTACGTCAGAGTGTTTGAAAAATTTGCTTTGAAAGCTTTTGAAAAGTGTTGGTGTGAAAAGATTTCAGTTTGTTTTGAAGAGAGCAAGTATCTATGAGTTGTCTACCTACCCTAAGGAATTCGTCTGTGTAAATGTCCTTTAAAGTAATGCCATCCCACCATTGAGAGGTAGGTAGCACCACCGTTGGAGGTGTTCGGGTCAATTCGAGTTTGTAGGGACATGGTGATCACCAGAGCAATGGGAAGACACCTTAGAAGCTACCCTCATGCCAGGTTCCCGGATCATGAGGACTTACTAAGACGCCCTCTACTCGACGACCACCTTTCGAAAGGCAACAGTGAGGCGTACCCTAGGGGTGGTGTGTGCGATTCGTGTGTCGTTTTCATTGATACTTGTCTTGTCATGTTTGTTGTGATCTACGCTTGATTTTATTTTTACGGCCATACATTCTTTCATGCTTATTTAACAGTTAATATTTGCGGGAAAAGTAAATCTAAAGCTATTACAAATGGCGCGGGTCCACACCGCCAAAATTAAACCGGACCCGATTTGACAGAAAATAAATAAAGCAAGGGAAATAAAAGTGCGAAATGTAATTACAAGGCTTCGGGACAGATACATAATTATTTAAGCAATAAAATAAATGCGCAAATTAAACAATTAAAAATATGGGCGTTGGACCCTTTTGCAAAAATGAAAATTAATAAGGAATTAAAATTAAAAAAATAGGAAATGTTTTTGGTATTTTTATGTTTTTTTAAGAATTAATGGAAAAAGATAATTAATCAAAATTAAAATTAAAAGGCAAACCCTAATTCTAATAGCTTTTAAATTTATTGTGAAAATATTAAATTTTAACCTAATTTAAATCTAAGTTAATTTACATGCATTTTTAATTATGAAAAAAAATAAATAAAATAAATATTATTATTGTGAAAGAAAAATTAAAAGGAAATAAAAATTATCACTTAAACCTAATTCTACTTTTGGATTTTTAGTTATTAAAAGAATTAAAATTATATCCTAATTAAAACTAGATATTTACATGTGAAAATACTTATAAAAATAATTAAAATAAATATTATATTTTGCTCTTTGTCTGATTTTTTTGTGTATTTTATAATTTGTAAAAAAAAACAATTAATCAAATTAAAGCAATAAAATAAATAAAACAAAATATAAAGCAAAGTTGCAAACCAGGGGGGGTGGAGGTCCCCAATATGGAGGTGTGGACTTAGCAAATCTGGCCCAATGACCTTCAGAATTTGTTGACTTTCCAGGCGCCATGTGGCTCTTTTGACTAGGGTTCAGGGTGTGTTTCCAATCTCAGCCTTTGGTTTGGTCATCAGGGACGCGTGGACGTTGGATAACGAAGATGCATGGTGTGCCTTATCATAAGCGCTGCACATGAATGGTTAATGAAAAATAATATGAGAAATATACAGACCTGGGACTCGAACCCAGGTCTTGGATGTGAACGCTACCAACGCCTGCCAGCTGAGCCATTGAACGCTTTTGATATATTAATAACAAACAAATAACAAAAAGAAAAACAAAACGCATTAGTGATTTAACGCGCCAATTTTCAAACCGGCCTATCGCTGATGGACAACACATCATCTCCTTCGTTCTATTTTATTTTTTTCTGAAACAAGACTGTAAGGCAACGGTTTTCATAGCGTTTCATTAGGCCGGCTTCAAGAAAATAGCGACTAGCGCTACAGGGCTCATAAATTGTTCGCGATAAGTGCTTCTTCTTCGTCTCTCTACACTGAATTGGATGGTAATAGTCTTGAGGCTTAATTTTTCCTTGGGTGAAAAGCCCCAATCTAGAACTCTGAAAACCCTAAAAGTCAGTTATGGCATAATCTTATATACAGCGTAATAATGCAATTAAACATGATAGTTAGTTTTAGAATCTCATGAGGAATAAGAATCAATAAAAAAAATGCTGTAAAAGTGCTTGTATCATGATGCACGATAATGGAATTTTCTCTTTACAGTTCGAGTCATAGGTACCGATTCTTGGAGCCTTGGTTGTTGTTTGTGATTGGAATGCGTTCAGGGATTGCCAAGGAAGCTTTTGGAATAGGTTTTGTGCCTTGAATCCACTTGGAAAGATGTTTTCAGTTTTGAGTTTTATGGAGAATTTTTCAAGTTTGGTAGGGGAATTGCTGCGCAGTTTTCAGTGTTCTATGATTAGGGTTATCATTCTGATTATGTAGTAAAGCTATTAGGTTAAGAAAATTGAATAAAATCCATGGCATTGATGATTTTGCATATTTGATTTTCCAAGATCTTCCATATCTTTTTTTCATGTGTATTTTGTGTCAATTAGCTCCCAATCAAGCCAAATCTTTCCATGTTGGGATGTGCACGAATTATTGAGCCTAAAATGTGTACAAAAAGATTGGTTAGGTCATGTTAGATATTTTTCACATATTTATATAATTTAAATGAATTAATATGAATAATAATTCAAATAAATAAATAAAAAATGAGAAAATACTTCCCTTTGGGCCAAGTGGTCGTGCATATGCTTAGAATGATGAATCATGGAATAAAAATGGGCCCATTAGCATTTTTAGGTCATTTGGATCAATGTTGACTTTTCAAAATATCCAAAAATTTCCCAACTTCCACAAGGCATAACTTACTCAATTTTTATGATTTTCTCATGTTCTTGGACATTTTGGAAATTTCTTTGAGTCCTCTAACCAATGCCTTTGGTCTCATGTCATTTTGATTTACCAATCTCAAGTTATGGCCTTTGACTTAAAGTCCCTTTTTGTTGACTTTTGAAAATGACCTATAATGTTGAAATTGATAACTTTTTGTGAGAGCATTTCTTGGACTTGAAGTATGAAGATGAGTTGTAGGAAATGTCTTTCTATTCAAAATGAGCTTTGGATGGAATTTTTCTGATAATCCATGTGAAAGTTATGCCCTGGTCAATTTCAGTTGACTTTTTCAGCTGTCCAAATATAGTAACTTTTGCATCTTTGATGATTTCTGAGCCAAATTTTGAGAATCATGATCAAGCATTGATCAAATGATGTTTGTGGCTTCAAAATGATATGTTGACCAAAAATTTGAACTTTTGACTGTCAAATGACCATTTTGCCCCTATAGTTGACTGTAGTGCAATTTAGGGTTTTGACTGTGCAATTTTGTGCTAAATGCCTTGAAACTTGACATGAGGATACTTGACCATATTTGTAGGCATATGAGACTTGATTGGGCCTTTGAAAACTTCCTTTCTTGATCAGAACACAAAACCCTAGTCTTGACTGTGTAGGGGACCTTTGCACTGTGTAACCCTTGGGGAATTTTGCAGCTTGACTTGGCAATTTCTTGGAGAATATGGGAGGGAAAATTTTGGGGTACAACAGTTGCCCCTGTTCAATCTTCTTAGACCTGAGGATGCAGATTGGCGGACGTGCCTTTCGTAATCCGAGGGTAGAAGATGATTGGACACTAGAGTGCCCAGAAATTTGCGCTCACATGTTAGCAGTATGATGGGGGAATGGGCTTATAGATGCCATTTAGAGATTGCTGGATAGGATGATGGGCTTATAGATGCCATCTGGATGTTGATCGCGTAGGAGATTCCTTAGTGAGAACCTGCATACCTGCAAAATAGAGAATGAGTACCTGACACGTTGCAGGAGCAGATTATCAGATGCTTGGTATAGATGTGTCCTGACTGGTTACAGGAGCTGAGTCTGGAGCTTCAAACGGCAATGAATGAACCAGGGATGGTTACTGTCTTAGTATGAGTGATAAGAGAACCTTGGGCGACTTTAACTTCAACAACGCTCGTTGAGAAAAATCTTGGGTGACTTTAACTTCAACAACGCTCGTTGAGAAAAATCTTGGGTAACTTTAACTTCAACAACGCTCGTTGAGAAAAATCTTGGGTGACTTTAACTTCAACAACGCTCGTTGAGAAAAATCTTGGGTGACTTTAACTTCAACAACGCTCGTTGAGAAAAATCTTGGGTGACTTTAACTTCAACAACGCTCGTTGAGAAAAATCTTTGGTGACTTTACTGGGATAAGAATCAGGGAGATCTTAGGGTCGATCTGACTGAACCAGAGGAGGCCTTTGACTAGATAAGCATCAGGAAAATCTTAGGGTCGATTTAACTGAACCGGTCTAGGTCTTGAAATATCTTCAACTGGGTAAGCATCAGGGAGATCTTGGGGTCGATCTGACTGAACCAGAGAAGGCCTTTGACTGGATAAGCATCAGGAAAATCTTAGGGTCGATTTAACTGAACCGGTCTAGGTCTTGAAATATCTTCAACTGGGTAAGCATCAGGGAGATCTTGGGGTCGATCTGACTGAACCAGAGAAGGCCTTTGACTGGATAAGCATCAGGAAAATCTTAGGGTCGATTTAACTGAACCGGTCTAGGTCTTGAAATATCTTCAACTGGGTAAGCATCAGGGAGATCTTATGGTCGATCTGACTGAACCAGAGAAGGCCTTTGACTGGATAAGCATTAGGAAAATCTTAGGGTCGATCTAACTGAACCGGTCTAGGTCTTGAAATGTGATTGAGAATTTAAACTGCATCTTTCCTGAAAGGTAAAAGTCAGTCATATGCAATGCATGATATGGATCAAGCAATGATGTTCTCAACATAAATGAGACTTGTATGATGCAGTGCGTTATGCATGCTATAATGATGTATGCGATATTTTATGTGTGTTTTCGTCTAGGAAAGAAAATCCTTGACTGGTGCCGGGAAGTCGTATCCTGGGCTGATGTTGAAGAATAGATTTTGCTTCCGCCAGGGATGATAGTTGCAAGAATACCGGCAGGAGAAGATGACTCCGTTGCGGAATAAACTTGGCGAATGGAAGATTCTGCGGGGATAAAAAGATATTCTAGCGACCATGCTGGGAGGCAATACTCTGTGGGGAGAGAGATGCTTTGCTGAATGTAGATAATAATTTGCTGGGGATACCCTTGTTGTATTGGAAATATTGATGAACTTTGTTGGGGTTAAGAAGGCTTTGTCGACGACGCTCTTTCCGGGGCTTTTGGCTGAGGATAACCCAGTTATATCCTGTTAAGGAAATAACTCTTTAAATCAAGCCAGACGACGCGTTCGTACTCTGTGAGGGGATAAGCTTCCAGAATCTACTGGGGATAAGCTTACTGCATGGGGATATGGACTCCATCTTTCTTGGGGAAACCGGATTGGACTCTCCTGGGGGGTATTGATATGCTGGGGAAGTAATCCCCTTGAATGTTGATACGCCGCCGGGGAACAATCTTTAGACCAAGACTGCCGGGGATGCTTGTTACGAATATATGCTGCTGCTGGGGAGGTTGAGATCTACGGGAGGATACTCAATTTCCTTGATAATCTGATAATAGCTTGGAGAAGAATGTATTGTTTTACTGAACCATTCTCTGGGGAATTAAGGTATCTGGTTATGTTCTTTAGCCGAACCTACCTTGGTACCTTGGAGGATAGAACAATTGGATTGTTTAGACAACTCTTTCATTGCCCCTGCTTCTAGTGTCACCTGCAATTAATTCCTTTGTTTCGTATGCGAATATTTATGAGTTAGCAAACTACTGTCAATGCATATATCACAGATTGAACCTTGGACGTTCTTCACAAAACAAAACAGAAAAAGAAAAACACTTGGCACGTTTAACTGAAAATATATTTGTATTGATTTTGGATGGCCTGAAAATAGGCGTTTTGTGTACAAGAGGCTGACGTCCTAGTAAGAGGAACGCCGCCGAGCAAAGAGTTTATACAAATTTTGTACAAAAGAAAATAAAACAGCTGTGTGAAGTGAATGATCCCACTGGGTTTCAACTCTGCTATTGCCTTTATAACTCCGAGCGTCTCATCACTTGATGACCTTGGTTGAAGGTGAAGCTGACTGATCGATGCCGTCTGAACTTGATGTAGATACCGGATTCTGGATGCAAAGTGATCAATGAGACATAGTATTACGCTTCATCCCTAATTTTTGCCTGGACCGCCCTTTCGGGTTTTCAGTCCACCGGGATACCCATTTTTGCCCAAGCCGCCTTTTCAGGTTTTCGACTTGCCGGGTGTACACATTTTTTCATTTTCATCCCTTCATTTTGCCCGAACCCTTTTGGTTCGACGGGAAGCCCTAATTTTTGCCTAGGCATGTCAGCCTAGCGGTTCTTTTTTCATGCGTAGTATTTTTTTACTATGTCTGCATTGGCGGGGTGAGGAAGGTCGTCACCATCCATGTTGGTTAAGATCATTGCTCCTCCTGAGAACACATGCTTAACCACAAATGGTCCTTCGTACGTAGGGGTCCATTTGCCCCTTGGATCACTCTGAGGAAGGATGATTCTCTTGATTACCAGATCCCCAACTTGATATTCCTGTGGTCTGACCTTTTTGTTAAATGCCCTGATCATCCGTTTCTGATACGTCTGACCATGACAGATAGCAGCAAGTCTCTTCTCGTCAATGAGGTTGAGTTGATCAAGTCGTGTCTGGATCCAGTCATCTTCATTCAGATTTGCATCCTTCATTATCCGGAGAGAGGGAATTTGCACTTCGATCGGCAAGACTGCCTCCATGCCATAAACCAGAGAGAAAGGAGTTGCCGCGGTTGACGTCCTAGCTGAGGTACGGTACCCATGCAAAGCGAACGGTAACATCTCGTGCCAATCTTTATAAGTCACTATCATCTTTTGCACGATTTTCTTGATGTTTTTATTTGCTGCTTCTACAGCCCCATTCATCTTCGGTCTGTAAGGAGAAGAATTGTGGTGCTGTATCTTGAATTGTTCGCAGAGCTCAGCAATCATCTTATTGTTCAGATTGGTACCGTTGTCTGTAATAATCCGCTCAGGGACGCCGTACCGACAGATCAGATTGTGTCGAATGAACCGTGCCACAACAGTCTTGGTTACCGTAGCATAGGAGGCTGCCTCGACCCACTTTGTGAAATAATCAATCGCTACCAGAATGAAGCGATGCCCATTGGATGCCGTAGGTTTAATCTCGCCGATCATGTCTATGCCCCACATTGCAAACGGCCAAGGCGCAGTCAGAACGTTCAGGGGAACGGGAGGAACATGCACCTTGTCTGCATAGATCTGGCACTTGTGGCATGTCCTGGAATGTTGGTAGCAATCAGCTTCCATTGTGGACCAGTAATATCCTGCCCGTAGGATTTTCTTAGCCATAGTATGTCCACTGGAATGTGTACCAAAGGTCCCTTCATGTAGCTCTTCCATGATTCTTTCTGCTTCAGTCTTATCCACACAACGCAGTAAGGTTGAATCATGGTTTCGCTTGTACAAGATGCCGTTGCTTAGGAAGAACTTGGCTGCGAACCTCCTCAGGAATTTCTTATCATTGATAGAGGCACCTTCAGGGTATTCCTGAGTTTCCAGATATCTTTTCACTTTATGGTACCAAGGCTTCTCAGTCACCGATTCAGTTTCGAGATCACAACAGTATGCCGGTTCGTCCAGTTTCCAGATGATGATCCGGGGAGCCTCATTATCCCATTTGACCTTGAACATTGAAGACATTGTAGCTAACGCGTCCGCTAACTGATTCTCTTCTCTTGGAAAGTGCTCAAAGGTTATCTCTGTGAAGTGGGGAATCAGGGTCAACACACATTCTCTGTAAGGAATCAGGTTTGGGTGTTTCGTATCCCACTCTCCTTTGATCTGATTGATCACGAGAGCGGAATCTCCAAAGACACTTAGAAATTTGATCCTTAGGTCGATCGCAGCTTGAAGACCCATGTTGTTGGTACAGTTGAAACACAGTCGGGCAGTGAGTGGAGTATGAGTACCTTGTGGAGATATGATTATGGCGCTGATACCATTTCCCAAGGCATTGGAGGCTCCGTCAAAATGCATAGACCATCGGGATCCTGGCTCAGGTCCTTCATCCGGTCCAGGTACTTCACAATCAGTTACTATCATGATGCTTTCATCCGGAAACTCGAAGTTCATTGATTGGTAGTCATCTACAGCTTGATGAGCTAAGTGGTCTACCAATACACTCCCCTTGATGGCTTTCTGGGTTGTGTACTGAATTTCGTATTCCGTCAAGATCATTTGCCATCTTGCAATTCTCCCAGACAGAGCAGGCTTTTCGAATATGTACTTTATAGGATCCATCTTTGAGATCAACAAAGTAGTGTGAGTCAGCATATACTGTCTCAGCCGGCGAGCAGCCCATACCAAAGCGCAGCAAGTTTTCTCGAGCAGTGAGTATCGGGTCTCACAGTCGGTAAACTTTTTGCTAAGGTAATAAATGGCATTCTCTTTTCGGCCAGACTCGTCATGCTGCCCCAGCACACACCCCATTGAGTTGTCAAGTACTGTCAAGTATAGTATCAGAGGTCTCCCTTCAACCGGTGGCATAAGGATAGGTGGTTCTTGGAGATACTCTTTGATTCTGTCGAAGGCAGCCTGACATTCATCATTCCAACGTACTACCTGATCTTTCTTCAGTAGCTTGAAGATTGGTTCACAGGTAGCAGTCAGATGAGAGATGAATCGAGCAATGTAATTCAGGCGTCCTAAAAAGCCTCTGACTTCCTTCTCTGTCTTGGGAACTGGCATCTCTTGAATAGCTTTGACCTTAGCAGGATCCACTTGAATACCTTTATCACTGACCACGAAGCCTAGCAACTTCCCAGACCTTACCCCGAAGGTGCACTTGTTTGGGTTCAATCTCAGCTTGTACAGTTTCAACCGGTCAAACAATTTCTGCAGATGATCTAGATGCTCTTCCTCAGTCTGGGACCTTGAGATCATGTCGTCAACATACACCTCTATCTCATGATGGATCATGTCATGAAATAAGGCAACCATGGCACGTTGGTAGGTTGCCCCAGCGTTCTTCAACCCGAATGGCATGACCTTGTAACAGAAGGTGCCCCACTGAGTGACAAATGTAGTCTTTTCCATGTCTTCAGGTGCCATCTTGATCTGATTGTAACCTGAAAAGCCATCCATGAAAGAGAATACTTTGTGCTGAGCTGTATTATCCACAAGGACATCAATGTGAGGCAAGGGGAAGTCATCCTTGGGGCTGGCCCTGTTCAGATCCCTGTAATCGACACACATTCTGACCTTACCGTCCTTCTTAGGTACCGGCACCACGTTAGCAACCCACTGAGGGTAAGAAGTTACTGCAAGGAACCCCGCATCAAACTGTTTCATGACCTCGGCTTTAATCTTCTCGGACATCTCTGGACGCATCCGACGGACCTTTTGCTTAACTGGAGGACATTCTTCCTTAGTTGGCAAGTGATGGACAACAATATCGGTATCCAACCCGGGCATGTCTTCGTAGGACCAGGCAAAGATCTCCATGTAGTCATGTAACATCTTGGTTAACCGTTGCTTCACGCTGAGCTCTAGGTTGGCACCAATCTTCACCTCTCTCTTGTCTGCTTCAGTACCCAAGTTTATTGTTTCCACTGGCTCTTCGTGGGGTTGAATTGCCCTCTCTTCCTGAAGCAACAGTCTTGCAAGCTCGCCGGGCACTTCGCAATCATCTTCACCTTCGTCTTCGGCTAAGTTGATCGGATTTTCGAAGTCATAATTGGCAGTAGCAGAGTTGTTATCAGTAAGATCCAGAGTGGATTGAAACCTGTATGAGTGAGTGTGTGTGTAAATACAGCTGTTTTGAAAATTATGTAAAGGAAAGAAAGACAGAAAAGGAGCACAATATTTGCAATGCGAAAAATACGTCCAAGATTTTTATTCATGATATATGAAATGACAGTTTGTATGCCCTCACAAATAGAACCACGGTGCCTCGGGTAAGACACCGGGCCATAGAGTTTATCATTGTTTATTACAAAATAACAAAACATAGGAATTCATTACTTAGTAACAAAAGAAACAGGGAGATTGTCCTTTGCGCTCCAATTGTTAAGTCCACCGTCAGTTGCCGGGTAGATCCAGCTATCAAACTCAGCTTCATCAACTTCCTCTTCATCCCCAATAGCATTAACTCCATGAGCAGGCAGGGGAGCTGTCACCACATTAGGCTTGTCAGATGCCTCAAACTGTACCTCCTTAGCGTCAATGAGGTCCTGCAGCTTGTTCTTTAGTTCCCAACAGTCATCAGTAGAGTGCCCCGGGCTATCTGAATGGTAGGCACAACGAGCATTCGGGTTGTACTTGGGGGATGCAGTATTTGGAAACTTCGGCGCCTCCCTGACAGTCACTAAATTAGTTGAGAGCAACTGTGGCAGGATCTGCGACAAAGTCATGTTTAAACGGGTGAATTCTCTCCGGGGTCTTTCCACCTTCTGAGTATTGTTTGGCCGGGATGCGGCAGCAGGCTTAGCAATCATTACCGCACTGACAGATTGGCGGTGTTCATTTCTCTCTGATTTCCTGGAACCATATACGGCGCTAGACTCCTTCTTGAAGGGTTTCTTCTCAGCACTGGATGATGCACCCTTCGGAATTTTTCCAGAATTTATCCCAGCTTCAATCCTTTCTCCAGTCAAGATCAAATCAGTGAACCCAGCAGAAGAATTCCCAATGAGATGGTTGAAAAACGGCCCAGATAGGGTCCCCAAGAACATGTCTACCAACTCCCGATCAGTCAATGGTGGCTGCACCCTGCCAGCCAGGTCTCTCCACTTCTGAGCGTACTCCTTAAAACCTTCGCTTGCACCTAACGCCATACCCTGGAGTTGGGTACGTGTGGGGGCAAGGTCGGCATTATATTGATACTGCTTATAGAAAGCAGTAGCCAACTCCTCCCAGTTACGAACTTTGGTCCCATCCAGCTGATAGAACCATTCGAGATGAGTCCCTGAAAGACTCTCCTGGAAGAAGTGGATCCATAAATTCTTATCCGCAGAGTACGGCTGAATTTTCCGAACATAGGACCTTAAATGCAGCTTGGGACAAGACGCCCCGACATATTTGGAGAAGGATGGTGCTTTGAACTTATGGGGGATGATCACACCAGTCGACAAACCCAGATCTCCGAAATCCAGCCCAGGTACCTGTTGAACCTCCATAGCCTTCAACCTGTCCTCCAATTTCTTATATCTGTCATCTGCAGGAGGGTACTGCTCTTCATCAAAATCTGTCTCGTTGTCGGAGACTACCGGACTAGGGACTTTTACTTCTGCCTGAGAAGGACTCTTGCCAACAGAAGAACCAGCCTCTTCATGCTGCAGAGTATTGCCAAACCTTCGGCCCGAGTTGAACAGAACAGTTATTCTCTTCTTCTTCTTCTCCTTCTTCAGGAGCATAGTCTTTAATTCTTCTTGGCCTTTAGCCAGCCCCTTGATTAGTTCTTGAAACTGCACATTCTGCGCCTGAAGAGCCTTGATTGATGTCTCGGTTGATGCAGATTCGGGATTCATGATGCTGAAATAAACAGCGAAGAACTGTAAGCAACCTGAAAAGGGGAAAACCTGTTATGCACATGATGTATGAAATGCGTATGAATTATGTTTTCAAAGACAATCGGGAATCAACTTTGTAAACAAAAACGAACACACTTTATTAGATTCAACTTTGCAACTGAAATTATTCAACAAGTTGCCCTTAGGCGTTACATGAAAGGAAATACTGGAAAGGAAATAAAACTGTAAAAGCACATCTGGGGCTCCTTATTGATCCCATGGTCTCCTCTTCTCAGTACGGATGTAGGCATTCAGAGCTCTCTCATTCTCCAACTGCTTTGTCAGCTTCTGGATCTTTGATTCCTGCTCGTTGAACTTTTCTCGGTAAGAATCCCGTTCTTCTCGCAGTTGCGACCAAGATCTCTTCAATGTCTCATAATCAGTAGGTATCTGAGGAGGAAGGACAGTTGGAGGAACACCATCTTTATCAGGACACTCAAGAACGACGGGTCTGACAGCTTCATACGGCATACCTAACTTCTGAGCACGGATGCGAACCCATTTGTAGTAGGCTTCCATAGGTAAAGAAGTCTTTGGCCCTAGCTCTTGTGGGCCAGCTTTATGAACCTTGTCCCAAGCCTTGATGAACCTGCGACGCAGCTCGTCACTATCCACCTGAAACTCGAAACTGATGTGAGGCACCAACATCTCATGGGGGCCTGCTCTTCTTGCTCTTCCAAACTGACGGAGTGCTAGACATGGATTATAAGAGATCCCTCCTTGAGTACCAATCAGAGGAACATTAGGGTATTCCCCGCATCGATCAATAATAGCTATCTCATCCAAACCCCTGCAAGTCCAAATGATGTCTTTATCGGTGAGAGACATTAACCTATGAGCCCAACCTCTTCCTTCTTGATTCTTCAGTACGAACTTAGGGAGGTGCGAAATAAACCACCTCACCAACAAAGGGATACAACACCATAGGGTTCCTCGTCTTCGGGTAGTACGGGCATGAAGTTGCTGCAAGATGTCACCCAAGAGAGTGGGCACCGGATTCTGAGACATAAAGATCCTTATGGCAGTGACATTGATGAAGTTATCAGGATTAGGAAACAGGACTAACCCATAGATTAGGAGAGCCAAGATGTCTTCATATGCCCTAAAGTCCAGGTCATTCCAGAAATTGTTAGCTTTACCAATTAGAAACTTGGCCAAGAAACCCTCAACTCCGCTTCTAGTTACCCAGTTGTCTGTTACCTCTTGATGGGTCAAAGGAAGAGCTGCAGCAACGTCCTCAAGCCTGAGGGTCTTTTCCCAACCAGTAAAGGGGGTCTGATCCAAGATAGGGATACCAAGCAAATCAGAGAACTCTTCCAGGGTAGGGACCAGCTGGAAGTCTTGAAAGGTGAAGCACTGGTACAGAGGGTCATAGAACTGGGTCAGAACACTCATCAACTGTTGATCCCGCTTTGCCGTGACTAAACTGAGAAGAGAACCATGCCTCTGAATGAAGGAAGTGGTATTTGGAATTCTGCCAACCAACTCGTCAAGCAACTCAGGTGAACGAACAAAGTTGAACCGAATAGTATTCCTTCGTACATGCATCATAATGTCCTACAAAACAGAGCAAAGATGAAACCCTCTTGTCTTTGAAATGGTCAGTCCTTATGCAGGATGCATGCAATGCTCATGATGCTATGATGTTATGATAAAGCACACCACATATAGATACAAAGGCAAACATGGTAAGGCACACAAGTCACACAAGGCAAGCCCCTAAAGTTTAGGCCAGCATGAGGTCTAGGTACTACCCTCTTTCAGTTTGTTGGTTCATACCTGTCCTAATCAAAAGTAACCGGGTTCTTAGAGGATCCCAATATCATTGACTACCCTCAATCGGTCATAACTCCAGCATCGCAATCTTTTCTTGCGGCCAGAACTATCACGAGAGTTTAGCCTCAATGGGCGTTGCATACTGCTACAATTCTAAAGGCCAAGTTGTGTCAATTAAGGTTCTAAGGTTGTTGGTGCTTAATGACTCCTTAGAAGACCCATATTCTCCTCGTTGCGACACAAGGGATATCGGTACAGACTAAGGTGTCACACCAACGTAGCCACTGTTTCACCCGTGTCGGTCTACGCCGGACAGGTCCCTCACAGCTTATGCTACCTAAACAGGGTATCCCCAGATCCGGGTTAGGATCTATGTAACTCCCATGCAACCCACAAATTTAAAGCAGACAAGTCAATACAATTGAAAACACAGTTATGAACTAACCCTAAGGTACACCTCACTTTAAGTTCCTATCCCTAGCAGAGTCACCAGTTCTGTGATCGGTGGATCTGGAACTGACTGTTTAACGCTGGTTCGCGAAATGTCGCGGAAGCAAGAGTCGCCATCGTCTTTTATTTTCTCCAAATGGAAAGGACAAAAGCACAGAAAAATTCCTTATAAGAGATTGCTCTCGGTTCGGGAGGTAGGTTATAGAAAGGGAAGGTGTTAGCACCCTTTCTATCCATGGTTATCCATGGGCTCTTAGATACTTGCTCAATGTGTTTTCAAAAATATTTTGTTCGCTTTTCAATGTGGGTTTTAAAAAAGTTTCTTTGGAAAATTTCAGTTCGACTCGTACGTCAGAGTGTTTGAAAAATTTGCTTTGAAAGCTTTTGAAAAGTGTTGGTGTGAAAAGATTTCAGTTTGTTTTGAAGAGAGCAAGTATCTATGAGTTGTCTACCTACCCTAAGGAATTCGTCTGTGTAAATGTCCTTTAAAGTAATGCCATCCCACCATTGAGAGGTAGGTAGCACCACCGTTGGAGGTGTTCGGGTCAATTCGAGTTTGTAGGGACATGGTGATCACCAGAGCAATGGGAAGACACCTTAGAAGCTACCCTCATGCCAGGTTCCCGGATCATGAGGACTTACTAAGACGCCCTCTACTCGACGACCACCTTTTGAAAGGCAACAGTGAGGCGTACCCTAGGGGTGGTGTGTGCGATTCGTGTGTCGTTTTCATTGATACTTGTCTTGTCATGTTTGTTGTGATCTACGCTTGATTTTATTTTTACGGCCATACATTCTTTCATGCTTATTTAACAGTTAATATTTACGGGAAAAGTAAATCTAAAGCTATTACAAATGGCGCGGGTCCACACCGCCAAAATTAAACCGGACCCGATTTGACAGAAAATAAATAAAGCAAGGGAAATAAAAGTGCGAAATGTAATTACAAGGCTTCGGGACAGATACATAATTATTTAAGCAATAAAATAAATGCGCAAATTAAACAATTAAAAATATGGGCGTTGGACCCTTTTGCAAAAATGAAAATTAATAAGGAATTAAAATTAAAAAAATAGGAAATGTTTTTGGTATTTTTATGTTTTTTTAAGAATTAATGGAAAAAGAGAATTAATCAAAATTAAAATTAAAAGGCAAACCCTAATTCTAATAGCTTTTAAATTTATTGTGAAAATATTAAATTTTAACCTAATTTAAATCTAAGTTAATTTACATGCATTTTTAATTATGAAAAAAAATAAATAAAATAAATATTATTATTGTGAAATAAAAATTAAAAGGAAATAAAAATTATCACTTAAACCTAATTCTACTTTTGGATTTTTAGTTATTAAAAGAATTAAAATTATATCCTAATTAAAACTAGATATTTACATGTGAAAATACTTATAAAAATAATTAAAATAAATATTATATTTTGCTCTTTGTCTGATTTTTTTGTGTATTTTATAATTTGTAAAAAAAAACAATTAATCAAATTAAAGCAATAAAATAAATAAAACAAAATATAAAGCAAAGTTGCAAACCAGGGGGGGTGGAGGTCCCCAATATGGAGGTGTGGACTTAGCAAATCTGGCCCAATGACCTTCAGAATTTGTTGACTTTCCAGGCGCCATGTGGCTCTTTTGACTAGGGTTCAGGGTGTGCTTCCAATCTCAGCCTTTGGTTTGGTCATCAGGGACGCGTGGACGTTGGATAACGAAGATGCATGGTGTGCCTTATCATAAGCTCTGCACATGAATGGTTAATGAAAAATAATATGAGAAATATACAGACCTGGGACTCGAACCCAGGTCTTGGATGTGAACGCTACCAACGCCTGCCAGCTGAGCCATTGAACGCTTTTGATATATTAATAACAAACAAATAACAAAAAGAAAAACAAAACGCATTAGTGATTTAACGCGCCAATTTTCAAACCGGCCTATCGCTGATGGACAACACATCATCTCCTTCGTTCTATTTTATTTTTTTCTGAAACAAGACTGTAAGGCAACGGTTTCATAGCGTTTCATTAGGCCGGCTTCAAGAAAATAGCGACTAGCGCTACAGGGCTCATAAACTGTTCGCGATAAGTGCTTCTTCTTCGTCTCTCTACACTGAATTGGATGGTAATAGTCTTGAGGCTTAATTTTTCCTTGGGTGAAAAGCCCCAATCTAGAACTCTGAAAACCCTAAAAGTCAGTTATGGCATAATCTTATATACAGCGTAATAATGCAATTAAACATGATAGTTAGTTTTAGAATCTCATGAGGAATAAGAATCAATAAAAAAAATGCTGTAAAAGTGCTTGTATCATGATGCACGATAATGGAATTTTCTCTTTACAGTTCGAGTCATAGGTACCGATTCTTGGAGCCTTGGTTGTTGTTTGTGATTGGAATGCGTTCAGGGATTGCCAAGGAAGCTTTTGGAATAGGTTTTGTGCCTTGAATCCACTTGGAAAGCTGTTTTCAGTTTTGAGTTTTATGGAGAATTTTTCAAGTTTGGTAGGGGAATTGCTGCACAGTTTTCAGTGTTCTATGATTAGGGTTATCATTCTGATTATGTAGTAAAGCTATTAGGTTAAGAAAATTGAATAAAATCCATGGCATTGATGATTTTGCATATTTGATTTTCCAAGATCTTCCATATCTTTTTTTCATGTGTATTTTGTGTCAATTAGCTCCCAATCAAGCCAAATCTTTCCATGTTGGGATGTGCACGAATTATTGAGCCTAAAATGTGTACAAAAAGATTGGTTAGGTCATGTTAGATATTTTTCACATATTTATATAATTTAAATGAATTAATATGAATAATAATTCAAATAAATAAATAAAAAATGAGAAAATACTTCCCTTTGGGCCAAGTGGTCGTGCATATGCTTAGAATGATGAATCATGGAAGAAAAATGGGCCCATTAGCATTTTTAGGTCATTTGGATCAATGTTGACTTTTCAAAATATCCAAAAATTTCCCAACTTCCACAAGGCATAACTTACTCAATTTTTATGATTTTCTCATGTTCTTTGACATTTTGGAAAGGTCTTTGAGTCCTCTAACCAATGCCTTTGGTCACATGTCATTTTGATTTACCAATCTCTAGTTATGGCCTTTGACTTAAAGTCCCTTTTTGTTGACTTTTGAAAATGACCTATAATGTTGAAATTGATAACTTTTTGTGAGAGAATTTCTTGGACTTGAAGTATGAAGATGAGTTGTAGTAAATGTATTTCTATTCAAAATGAGCTTTGGATGGAATTTTTCTGATAATCCATGTGAAAGTTATGTCCTGGTCAATTTCAGTTGACTTTTTCAACTGTCCAAATATAGTAACTTTTGCATCTTTGATGATTTCTGAGCCAAATTTTGAGAATCATGATCAAGCATTGATCAAATGATGTTTGTGGCTTCAAAATGATATGTTGACCAAAAATTTGAACTTTTGACTGTCAAATGACCATTTTGCCCCTACAGTTGACTGTAGTGCAATTTAGGGTTTTGACTGTGCAATTTTGTGCTAAATGCCTTGAAACTTGACATGAGGATACTTGACCATATTTGTAGGCATATGAGACTTGATTGGGCCTTTGAAAACTTCCTTTCTTGATCAGAACACAAAACCCTAGTCTTGACTGTGTAGGGGACCTTTGCACTGTGTAACCCTTGGGGAATTTTGCAGCTTGACTTGGCAATTTCTTGGAGAATATGGGAGGGCAAATTTTGGGGTACAACACTTGTCATTATGGAAGGTAGTCTGTTATCGAGATTTTTGTTATTCCATTGGATGGTAGCCTTGTCATTATGGAAGGTAGTCTGTTCTCGATATTTTTATTATTCCATTGGATGGTAGCCTTGTCATTATGGAAGGTAGTCTGTTCTCGATATTTTTGTTATTCCAATAGATGGTAGCCTTGTCATTATAGAAGGTAGTATGTTGTCGAGATTTTTGTTACTACAATGGATGGTAGCCTTGTCATTATGGAAGGTAGTCTGTTGTCGATATTTTGGTTACTACAATGGATGGTAGCCTTGACATTATGGAAGGTAGTATGTTGTCGAGATTTTTGTTACTCCAATGGATGGTAGCCTTGTCATTATGGAAGGTAGACTGTTGTCGAGATTTTTGTTACTACAATGTATGGTAGCCTTGTCATTGTTGAATGTAGTTTGTTGCCGAGAGTTTTGTTATTACATTGTATGGTAGCCTTGTCATTATAAAAGGTAGTCTGTTGTCGATATCTTTGTTACTCTAATGGATGGTAACCTAGTCATTATGGAATGTAGTTGGTTATCGAGATTTTTGTTATTCCATTGGATGGTAGCCTTGTCATTATGGAAGGTAGTTTGTTCTCGATATTTTTGTTATTCCAATAGATGGTAGCCTTGTCATTATAGAAGGTAGTATGTTGTCGAGATTTTTGTTACTCCAATAGATGGTAGCCTTACCATTATGGAAGGTAGTCTGTTGTCGAGATTTTTGTTACTCCAATGGATGGTAGCCTTGTGATTATGGAAGGTAGTCTTTTTTCGTAATTTTTTTAGTCCAATGGATGGTAGACTTGTCATTATGGAAGGTAGTCTATTGTCGAGATTTTTGTTACTCCAATGGATGGTAGCGTTGTCATTATGGAAGGTAGTCTGTTATCGATATCTTTTTTACTCCAATGGATGGTAGCCTTGTCATTATGGAAGGTAGTCTGTTGTCGAGATTTTTGTTACTCCAACGGATGGTAGCCTTGTCGTTATGGAACGTAGTATCTTGTCGATATTTTTGTTATTCCAATGGATGGTAGCTTTGTCATTATGGAAGGTAGTTTGTTGTCGAGATTTTTGTTACTCCAATGGATGGTAGCCTTGTCATTATGGAAGGTAGTCTATTGTAGAGATTTTTGTTACTCCAGTGGATGGTAGCGTTGTCATTATGGAAGGTAGTCTGTTGTCGAGATTTTTGTCACTCTAATGGATCGTAGCCTTTTCATTATGGAAGGTAGTATTTTGTCGAGATTTTTGTTACTCCAATGTATGGTAGCATTGTCATTATGGAAGGTATTTTGTTGTTGATATTTTTGTTACTACAATGGATGGTAGCCTTGTCATTATGGAAGGTAGTCTTTTGTCGAGATTTTGGTTACTACAATTGATGGTAGCCTTGTCATTATGGAAGGTAGTAAGTTGTCGATATTTTTGTTACTCCAATGGATGGTAGCCTTGTCGTTATGGAAGGTAGATTGTTGTCGAGATTTTTACTACTACAATGTATGGTAGCCTTGTCATTATGGAATGTAGTTTGTTGTCGAGAGTTTTGTTATTACAATGTATGGTAGCCTTGTCATTATAGAAGGTAGTCTTGTCATTATGGATGGTAGTCTGTTGTCGAGATTTTTGTTACTCCAATGAATGGTAGCCTTGTGATTATGGAAGGTAGTCTTTTTTCGTAATTTTTTTACTTCAATGGATGGTAGCCTTGTCATTATGGAAGGTAGTTTGTTGTCGAGATTTTTGTTACTCCAATGGATGGTAGCGTTGTCATTATGGAAGGTAGTATATTATTGATATCTTTGTTACTCCAATGGATGGTAGCCTATTCATGATGGAAGGTAGTCTCTTGTCGAGATTTTTGTTACTCCAATGGATGGTAGGCTTTTCATTATGGAAGGTATTCTCTTGTTGATATTTTTATTACTCCAATGGATGGTACCCTTTGTTGGTGTAAGCCCTAGAGGCCAATACTTTTGGTACTTGTATCGAATTATTTATTAATAATAAAAGGCATTTCTTTATTATGTTTTCCAAAATAATAAAGTCCCTAGAATGGTTTATTGGTTTAATGAAATGTTAAGTGTGACTTAATCATGAGATCCTATTAAACATAAGAAACTATTCTTAAAGTATCCGTAGTCAAGCTTTAATGTGAAGTGGGATAACATTAAAGCATTAAGATTATTATGAAGATAGATTGATGATCACATCTCATGGATCATAGATAAGGAGTTATCAAGTCTTGACATAGGTATGAATATTAGGAGTAATATTTATACTGGATTGACCCGTTATGAGAATACTACATAGAATGTTATGCAATGTGTCATAAGTTATTCTCATGATGATAATGGTGTATACCACCCTTCGACCTGAAACCACTATGGACCCTAGATGTAGAGTCAAGTACTTTATTGCTGATCAAACGTCATCCGTAACTGGATGACTATAAAGATGGTTGATGGGTACTTCACAAAGCATGCTAAGGGACATGAGTGACCTAGATGGAATTTGCTCATCCTGCATAACAGGATAAATGTCTAAGGGCCCAATATTGAACTGGACAAGGGTGACACAGTGTATGCCTTGTGTTCAATATAGACATGAGGGCAAAAGGGTAATTGTACAACACAAATATTATCACGGAAAAGGTTTGGTCAGATCACATGACATTTTCGTGACTTGGGTAACAGTGAAGTGTTGCTAGATACCGCTCACTATTTATTATATTAAATGTGTAATTTAATATAATTGCCAACGTCGCGAAAACCTACAGGGTGACACACATAAGGACAGGTTGATGAGAGATAGAATAAATAAGGAACACCGTAAGGTACGGTGCACTTAAGTGTAATACGGAAAGTGGTAAGGTACCACGTGGATGAGTGATATATGGTACATCATAAGGTATGATGTCCATAAGCTTAATTGGGCTTTTAGCTTATAGCCTTAATTGGGCTTTTAGCTTGTAGCCCACACGAGTGATTCTATAAATAGATCCCTTGTGATGAAGTTTTTTCACTTGATGCATTTTCGTTTTTGACTCTCTCTCTCACTCAAGGTTTCCGTTTGTGATCAGCTAGCACTGTGACCGGAAGCGATCTGTTCGTGTGGACTGAGTAGAGGCGTTGTTCTTCATCAACGCTCGTGATCACGACATCAAAGGTCTGAATCGCCACAAGAGGTAAAACTTTCTATCACTGACCATGCTCATTCGTAAGGATCTCTAAAGGAAAATTTTATATTCCGCTGCGTTTTGATCGCAATTTTCCTTCACCCTTGTCATTATGGAAGGTATTTTGTTGTCGAGATTTCTGTTACTCTAATGGATCATAGCCTTGTCATAATGGAAGGAAGTCTGTTTTCGAGATTTTTGTTACTCCAATAGATGGTAGCATTGTCATTATGGAAGGTAGTCTGTTGTCGAGATTTTTGTTACTACAATGGATGGTAGCCTTGTCATTATTGAAGGTAGTCTGTTGTTGATATTTTGGTTACTACAATGGATGGTAGCCTTGTCATTATGGAAGGTAGTATGTTGTCGAGATTTTTGTTACTACAATGTATGGTAGCCTTGTCATTGTGGAAGGTATTTTGTTGTCGATATTTTTGTTACTACAATGGATGGTAGCCTTGTCATTATGGAAGGTAGTCTGTTGTCGAGATTTTGGTTACTACAATTGATGGTAGCCTTGTCATTATGGAAGGTAGTAAGTTATCAATATTTTTGTTACTCCAATGGATGGTAGCCTTGTCATTTTGGAAGGTAGATTGTTGCCGAGATTTCTGTTACTACAATGTATGGTAGCCTTGTCATTGTGGAATGTAGTTTGTTTTCGAGAGTTTTGTTATTACAATGTATGGTAGCCTTGTCATTATGGAAGGTAGTTGGTTATCGAGATTTTTGTTATTCCATTGGATGGTAGCCTTGTCATTATGGAAGGTAGTCTGTTATCGAGATTTTTGTTATTCCATTGGATGGTAGCCTTGTCATTATGGAAGGTAGTCTGTTCTCGATATTTTTGTTATTCCATTGGATGGTAGCCTTGTCATTATGGAAGGTAGTCTGTTCTCGATATTTTTGTTATTCCAATAGATGGTAGCCTTGTCATTATAGAAGGTAGTATGTTGTCGAGATTTTTGTTACTACAATGGATGGTAGCCTTGTCATTATGCAAGGTAGTCTGTTGTCGATATTTTGGTTACTACAATGGATGGTAGCCTTGACATTATGGAAGGTAGTATGTTGTCGAGATTTTTGTTACTCCAATGGATGGTAGCCTTGTCATTATGGAAGGTAGACTGTTGTCGAGATTTTTGTTACTACAATGTATGGTAGCCTTGTCAATGTGGAATGTAGTTTGTTGCCGAGAGTTTTGTTATTACATTGTATGGTAGCCTTGTCATTATAAAAGGTAGTTTGTTGTCGATATCTTTGTTACTCTAATGGATGGTAACCTAGTCATTATGGAATGTAGTTGGTTATCGAGATTTTTGTTATTCCATTGGATGGTAGCCTTGTCATTATGGAAGGTAGTCTGTTCTCGATATTTTTGTTATTCCAATAGATGGTAGCCTTGTCATTATAGAAGGTAGTATGTTGTCGAGATTTTTGTTACTCCAATAGATGGTAGCCTTGCCATTATGGAAGGTAGTCTGTTGTCGAGATTTTTGTTACTCCAATGGATGGTAGCCTTGTGATTATGGAAGGTAGTCTTTTTTCGTAATTTTTTTAGTCGAATGGATGGTAGACTTGTCATTATGGAAGGTAGTCTATTGTCGAGATTTTTGTTACTCGAATGGATGGTAGCGTTGTCATTATGGAAGGTAGTCTGTTATCGATATCTTTGTTACTCCAATGGATGGTAGCCTTGTCATTATGGAAGGTAGTCTGTTGTCGAGATTTTTGTTACTCCAACGGATGGTAGCCTTGTCGTTATGGAACGTAGTATCTTATCGATATTTTTGTTATTCCAATGTATGGTAGCATTGTCATTATGGAAGGTATTTTGTTGTTGATATTTTTGTTACTACAATGGATGGTAGCCTTGTCATTATGGAAGGTAGTCTTTTGTCGAGATTTTGGTTACTACAATTGATGGTAGCCTTGTCATTATGGAAGGTAGTAAGTTGTCGATATTTTTGTTACTCCAATGGATGGTAGCCTTGTCATTATGGAAGGTAGATTGTTGTCGAGATTTTTACTACTACAATGTATGGTAGCCTTGTCATTATGGAATGTAGTTTGTTGTCGAGAGTTTTGTTATTACAATGTATGGTAGCCTTGTCATTATAGAAGGTAGTCTGTTGTCGATATCTTTGTTACTCTAATGGATGGTAGCCTAGTCATTATGGAATGTAGTTGGTTATCGAGATTTTTGTTATTCCATTGGATGGTAGCCTTGTCATTATGGAAGGTAGTCTGTTCTCGATATTTTTGTTATTCCATTAGATGGTAGCCTTGTCATTATAGAAGGTATTATGTTGTCGAGATTTTTGTTACTCCAATAGATGGTAGCCTTGTCATTATGGAAGGTAGTCTGTTGTCGAGATTTTTGTTACTCCAATGGATGGTAGCCTTGTGATTATGGAAGGTAGTCTTTTTTCGTAATTTTTTTACTCCAATGGATGGTAGACTTGTCATTATGGAAGGTAGTCTGTTGTCGAGATTTTTGTTACTCCAATGGATGGTAGCGTTGTCATTATGGAAGGTAGTCTGTTATCGATATCTCTGTTACTCCAATGGATGGTAGCCTTGTCATTATGGAAGGTAGTCTGTTGTCGAGACTTTTGTTACTCCAATGGATGGTAGCCCTGTGGTTATGGAACGTAGTATCTTGTCGATATTTTTGTTATTCCAATGGATGGTAGCTTTGTCATTATGGAAGGTAGTCTATTGGCGAGATTTTTGTTACTCCAATGGATGGTAGGATTTTCATTATGGAAGGTATTCTCTTGTTGATATTTTTATTACTCCAATGGATGGTACCCTTGTCATTATGGAAGGTATTCCATTGTCGAGATTTTTGTTACTCTAATGGATCATAGCCTTGTCATTATGGAAGGAAGTCTGTTGTCGAGATTTTTGTTACTCCAATGGATGGTAGCCTTGTCATTATGGAAGGTAGTAAGTTGTCGATATTTTTGTTACTCCAATGGATGGTAGCCTTGTTATTATGGAAGGTAGACCATTGTCGAGATTTTTGTTACTACAATGTATGGTAGCCTTGTCATTATGGATTGTAGTTTGTTGTCGAGAGTTTTGTTATTACAATGTATTGTAGCCTTGTCATTACAGAAGGTAGTCTATTGTCGATATCTTTGTTACTCTAATGGATGGTAGCCTAGTCATTATGGATGGTAGTTGGTTATCGAGATTTTTGTTATTCCATTGGATGATAGCCTTGTCATTATGGAAGGTAGTCTGTTCTCGATCTTTTTGTTATTCCAATAGATGGTAGCCTTGTCATTATGGAAGGTAGTCTGTTACTCTAATGGATCATAGCCTTGTCATTATGGAAGGTAGTATGTTGTAGAGATTTTTGTTACTCCAATGAATGGTAGCCTTGTCATTATGGAAGGTAGACTGTTGTCGAGATTTTTGTTACTACAATGTATGGTAGCCTTGTCATTGTGGAAGGTATTTTGTTGTCGATATTTTTGTTACTACAATGGATGGTAGCCTTGTCATTATGGAAGGTAGTATGTTGTCGAGATTTTGGTTACTACAATTGATGGTAGCCTTGTCATTATGGAAGGTAGTAAGTTATCGATATTTTTGTTACTCCAATGGATGGTAGCCTTGTCATTATGGAAGGTAGATTGTTGTCGAGATTTTTGTTACTACAATGTATGGTAGCCTGGTCATTGTGGAATGTAGTTTGTTTTCGAGAGTTTTGTTATTACAATGTATGGTAGCCTTGTCATTATGGAAGGTAGTTGGTTATCGAGATTTTTGTTAGTCCATTGAATGGTAGCCTTGTCATTATGGAAGGTAGTCTGTTCTCGATATTTTTGTTATTCCATTGGATGGTAGCCTTGTCATTATGGAAGGTAGTCTGTTCTCGATATTTTTGTTATTCCAATAGATGGTAGCCTTGTCATTATAGAAGGTAGTATGTTGTCGAGATTTTTGTTACTCCAATGGATGGTAGCCTTGTCATTATGGAAGGTAGTCTGTTGTCGAGATTTTTGTTACTCCAACGGATGGTAGCCTTGTCGTTATGGAACGTAGTATCTTCTCGAGATTTTTGTTATTCCAATGGATGGTAGCTTTGTCATTATGGAAGGTAGTTTGTTGTCGAGATTTTTGTTACTCCAATGGATGGTAGCCTTGTCATTATGGAAGGTAGTCTATTGTAGAGATTTTCTTTACTCCAATGGATGGTAGCGTTGTCATTATGGAAGGTAGTCTGTTGTCGAGATTTTTGTCACTCTAATGGATCGTAGCCTTTTCATTATGGAAGGTAGTATGTTGTCGAGATTTTTGTTACTCCAATGTATGGTAGCATTGTCATTATGGAAGGTATTTTGTTGTTGATATTTTTGTTACTACAATGGATGGTAGCCTTGTCATTATGGAAGGTAGTCTTTTGTCGAGATTTTGGTTACTACAATTGATGGTAGCCTTGTCATTATGGAAGGTAGATTGTTGTCGAGATTTTTACTACTACAATGTATGGTAGCCTTGTCATTATGGAATGTAGTTTGTTGTCGAGAGTTTTGTTATTACAATGTATGGTAGCCTTGTCATTATAGAAGGTAGTCTGTTGTCGATATCTTTGTTACTCTAATGGATGGTAGCCTAGTCATTATGGAATGTAGTTGGTTATCGAGATTTTTGTTATTCCATTGGATGGTAGCCTTGTCATTATGGAAGGTAGTCTGTTCTCGATATTTTTGTTATTCCATTAGATGGTAGCCTTGTCATTATAGAAGGTGGTATGTTGTCGAGATTTTTGTTACTCCAATAGATGGTAGCCTTGTCATTATGGAAGGTAGTCTGTTGTCGAGATTTTTGTTACTCCAATGGATGGTAGCCTTGTGATTATGGAAGGTAGTCTTTTTTCGTAATTTTTTTACTCCAATGGATGGTAGACTTGTCATTATGGAAGGTAGTCTGTTGTCGAGATTTTTGTTACTCCAATGGATGGTAGCGTTGTCATTATGGAAGGTAGTCTGTTATCGATATCTCTGTTACTCCAATGGATGGTAGCCTTGTCATTATGGAAGGTAGTCTGTTGTCGAGACTTTTGTTACTCCAACGGATGGTAGCTCTGTGGTTATGGAACGTAGTATCTTGTCGATATTTTTGTTATTCCAATGGATGGTAGCTTTGTCATTATGGAAGGTAGTCTATTGGCGAGATTTTTGTTACTCCAATGGATGGTAACATTGTCATTATGGAAGGTAGTCTGTTATCGATATCTTTGTTACTCCAATGGATGGTAGCCTAGTCATTATGGAAGGTAGTCTCTTGTCAAGATTTTTGTTACTCCAATGGATGGTAGGCTTTTCATTATGGAAGGTATTCTCTTGTTGATATTTTTATTACTCCAATGGATGGTACCCTTGTCATTATGGAAGGTATTCCATTGTCGAGATTTTTGTTACTCTAAT
Source organism: Vicia faba (assembly GCA_948472305.1). Lineage (NCBI taxonomy): Eukaryota > Viridiplantae > Streptophyta > Magnoliopsida > Fabales > Fabaceae > Vicia > Vicia faba. The sequence continues at coordinate 564,477,153 of OX451739.1, forward strand.
GGATCATAGCCTTGTCATTATGGAAGGAAGTCTGTTGTCGAGATTTTTGTTACTCCAATGGATGGTAGCCTTGTCATTATGGAAGGTAGTAAGTTGTCGATATTTTTGTTACTCCAATGGATGGTAGCCTTGTTATTATGGAAGGTAGTCTGTTATCGATATCTCTGTTACTCCAATGGATGGTAGCCTTGTCATTATGGAAGGTAGTCTGTTGTCGAGACTTTTGTTACTCCAGTGGATGGTAGCCCTGTGGTTATGGAACGTAGTATCTTGTCGATATTTTTGTTATTCCAATGGATGGTAGCTTTGTCATTATGGAAGGTAGTCTATTGGCGAGATTTTTGTTACTCCAATGGATGGTAGGCTTTTCATTATGGAAGGTATTCTCTTGTTGATATTTTTATTACTCCAATGGATGGTACCCTTGTCATTATGGAAGGTATTCCATTGTCGAGATTTTTGTTACTCTAATGGATCATAGCCTTGTCATTATGGAAGGAAGTCTGTTGTCGAGATTTTTGTTACTCCAATGGATGGTAGCCTTGTTATTATGGAAGGTAGACCATTGTCGAGATTTTTGTTACTACAATGTATGGTAGCCTTGTCATTATGGATTGTAGTTTGTTGTCGAGAGTTTTGTTATTACAATGTATTGTAGCCTTGTCATTACAGAAGGTAGTCTATTGTCGATATCTTTGTTACTCTAATGGATGGTAGCCTAGTCATTATGGATGGTAGTTGGTTATCGAGATTTTTGTTATTCCATTGGATGATAGCCTTGTCATTATGGAAGGTAGTCTGTTCTCGATCTTTTTGTTATTCCAATAGATGGTAGCCTTGTCATTATGGAAGGTAGTCTGTTACTCTAATGGATCATAGCCTTGTCATTATGGAAGGTAGTATGTTGTCGAGATTTTTGTTACTCCAATGAATGGTAGCTTTGTCATTATGGAAGGTAGACTGTTGTCGAGATTTTTGTTACTACAATGTATGGTAGCCTTGTCATTGTGGAAGGTATTTTGTTGTCGATATTTTTGTTACTACAATGGATGGTAGCCTTGTCATTATGGAAGGTAGTATGTTGTCGAGATTTTGGTTACTACAATTGATGGTAGCCTTGTCATTATGGAAGGTAGTAAGTTATCGATATTTTTGTTACTCCAATGGATGGTAGCCTTGTCATTATGGAAGGTAGATTGTTGTCGAGATTTTTGTTACTACAATGTATGGTAGCCTGGTCATTGTGGAATGTAGTTTGTTTTCGAGAGTTTTGTTATTACAATGTATGGTAGCCTTGTCATTATGGAAGGTAGTTGGTTATCGAGATTTTTGTTAGTCCATTGAATGGTAGCCTTGTCATTATGGAAGGTAGTCTGTTCTCGATATTTTTGTTATTCCATTGGATGGTAGCCTTGTCATTATGGAAGGTAGTCTGTTCTCGATATTTTTGTTATTCCAATAGATGGTAGCCTTGTCATTATAGAAGGTAGTATGTTGTCGAGATTTTTGTTACTCCAATGGATGGTAGCCTTGTCATTATGGAAGGTAGTCTGTTGTCGAGATTTTTGTTACTCCAACGGATGGTAGCCTTGTCGTTATGGAACGTAGTATCTTGTCGAGATTTTTGTTATTCCAATGGATGGTAGATTTGTCATTATGGAAGGTAGTTTGTTGTCGAGATTTTTGTTACTCCAATGGATGGTAGCCTTGTCATTATGGAAGGTAGTCTATTGTAGAGATTTTCTTTACTCCAATGGATGGTAGCGTTGTCATTATGGAAGGTAGTCTGTTGTCGAGATTTTTGTCACTCTAATGGATCGTAGCCTTTTCATTATGGAAGGTAGTATGTTGTCGAGATTTTTGTTACTCCAATGTATGGTAGCATTGTCATTATGGAAGGTATTTTGTTGTTGATATTTTTGTTACTACAATGGATGGTAGCCTTGTCATTATGGAAGGTAGTCTTTTGTCGAGATTTTGGTACCTACAATTGATGGTAGCCTTGTCATTATGGAAGGTAGATTGTTGTCGAGATTTTTACTACTACAATGTATGGTAGCCTTGTCATTATGGAATGTAGTTTGTTGTCGAGAGTTTTGTTATTACAATGTATGGTAGCCTTGTCATTATAGAAGGTAGTCTGTTGTCGATATCTTTGTTACTCTAATGGATGGTAGCCTAGTCATTATGGAATGTAGTTGGTTATCGAGATTTTTGTTATTCCATTCGATGGTAGCCTTGTCATTATGGAAGGTAGTTTGTTCTCGATATTTTTGTTATTCCATTAGATGGTAGCCTTGTCATTATAGAAGGTAGTATGTTGTCGAGATTTTTGTTACTCCAATAGATGGTAGCCTTGTCATTATGGAAGGTAGTCTGTTGTCGAGATTTTTGTTACTCCAATGGATGGTAGCCTTGTGATTATGGAAGGTAGTCTTTTTTCGTAATTTTTTTACTCCAATGGATGGTAGACTTGTCATTATGGAAGGTAGTATGTTGTCGAGATTTTTGTTACTCCAATGGATGGTAGCGTTGTCATTATGGAAGGTAGTCTGTTATCGATATCTCTGTTACTCCAATGGATGGTAGCCTTGTCATTATGGAAGGTAGTCTGTTGTCGAGACTTTTGTTACTCCAACGGATGGTAGCTCTGTGGTTATGGAACGTAGTATCTTGTCGATATTTTTGTTATTCCAATGGATGGTAGCTTTGTCATTATGGAAGGTAGTCTATTGGCGAGATTTTTGTTACTCCAATGGATGGTAACATTGTCATTATGGAAGGTAGTCTGTTATCGATATCTTTGTTACTCCAATGGATGGTAGCCTAGTCATTATGGAAGGTAGTCTCTTGTCAAGATTTTTTTTACTCCAATGGATGGTAGGCTTTTCATTATGGAAGGTATTCTCTTGTTGATATTTTTATTACTCCAATGGATGGTACCCTTGTCATTATGGAAGGTATTCCATTGTCGAGATTTTTGTTACTCTAATGGATCATAGCCTTGTCATTATGGAAGGAAGTCTGTTGTCGAGATTTTTGTTACTCCAATGGATGGTAGCCTTGTCATTATGGAAGGTAGTAAGTTGTCGATATTTTTGTTACTCCAATGGATGGTAGCGTTGTCATTATGGAAGGTAGTCTGTTATCGATATCTCTGTTACTCCAATGGATGGTAGCCTTGTCATTATGGAAGGTAGTCTGTTGTCGAGACTTTTGTTACTCCAATGGATGGTAGCCCTGTGGTTATGGAACGTAGTATCTTGTCGATATTTTTGTTATTCCAATGGATGGTAGCTTTGTCATTATGGAAGGTAGTCTATTGGCGAGATTTTTGTTACTCCAATGGATGGTAGGCTTTTCATTATGGAAGGTATTCTCTTGTTGATATTTTTATTACTCCAATGGATGGTACCCTTGTCATTATGGAAGGTATTCCATTGTCGAGATTTTTGTTACTCTAATGGATCATAGCCTTGTCATTATGGAAGGAAGTCTGTTGTCGAGATTTTTGTTACTCCAATGGATGGTAGCCTTGTCATTATGGAAGGTAGTAAGTTGTCGATATTTTTGTTACTCCAATGGATGGTAGCCTTGTTATTATGGAAGGTAGACCATTGTCGAGATTTTTGTTACTACAATGTATGGTAGCCTTGTCATTATGGATTGTAGTTTGTTGTCGAGAGTTTTGTTATTACAATGTATTGTAGCCTTGTCATTACAGAAGGTAGTCTATTGTCGATATCTTTGTTACTCTAATGGATGGTAGCCTAGTCATTATGGATGGTAGTTGGTTATCGAGATTTTTGTTATTCCATTGGATGATAGCCTTGTCATTATGGAAGGTAGTCTGTTCTCGATCTTTTTGTTATTCCAATAGATGGTAGCCTTGTCATTATGGAAGGTAGTCTGTTACTCTAATGGATCATAGCCTTGTCATTATGGAAGGTAGTCTGTTGTCGAGACTTTTGTTACTCCAACGGATGGTAGCTCTGTGGTTATGGAACGTAGTATCTTGTCGATATTTTTGTTATTCCAATGGATGGTAGCTTTGTCATTATGGAAGTTAGTCTATTGGCGAGATTTTTGTTACTCCAATGGATGGTAACATTGTCATTATGGAAGGTAGTCTGTTATCGATATCTTTGTTACTCCAATGGATGGTAGCCTAGTCATTATGGAAGGTAGTCTCTTGTCAAGATTTTTGTTACTCCAATGGATGGTAGGCTTTTCATTATGGAAGGTATTCTCTTGTTGATATTTTTATTACTCCAATGGATGGTACCCTTGTCATTATGGAAGGTATTCCATTGTCGAGATTTTTGTTACTCTAATGGATCATAGCCTTGTCATTATGGAAGGAAGTCTGTTGTCGAGATTTTTGTTACTCCAATGGATGGTAGCCTTGTCATTATGGAAGGTAGTAAGTTGTCGATATTTTTGTTACTCCAATGGATGGTAGCGTTGTCATTATGGAAGGTAGTCTGTTATCGATATCTCTGTTACTCCAATGGATGGTAGCCTTGTCATTATGGAAGGTAGTCTGTTGTCGAGACTTTTGTTACTCCAATGGATGGTAGCCCTGTGGTTATGGAACGTAGTATCTTGTCGATATTTTTGTTATTCCAATGGATGGTAGCTTTGTCATTATGGAAGGTAGTCTATTGGCGAGATTTTTGTTACTCCAATGGATGGTAGGCTTTTCATTATGGAAGGTATTCTCTTGTTGATATTTTTATTACTCCAATGGATGGTACCCTTGTCATTATGGAAGGTATTCCATTGTCGAGATTTTTGTTACTCTAATGGATCATAGCCTTGTCATTATGGAAGGAAGTCTGTTGTCGAGATTTTTGTTACTCCAATGGATGGTAGCCTTGTCATTATGGAAGGTAGTAAGTTGTCGATATTTTTGTTACTCCAATGGATGGTAGCCTTGTTATTATGGAAGGTAGACCATTGTCGAGATTTTTGTTACTACAATGTATGGTAGCCTTGTCATTATGGATTGTAGTTTGTTGTCGAGAGTTTTGTTATTACAATGTATTGTAGCCTTGTCATTACAGAAGGTAGTCTATTGTCGATATCTTTGTTACTCTAATGGATGGTAGCCTAGTCATTATGGATGGTAGTTGGTTATCGAGATTTTTGTTATTCCATTGGATGATAGCCTTGTCATTATGGAAGGTAGTCTGTTCTCGATCTTTTTGTTATTCCAATAGATGGTAGCCTTGTCATTATGGAAGGTAGTCTGTTACTCTAATGGATCATAGCCTTGTCATTATGGAAGGTAGTATGTTGTCGAGATTTTTGTTACTCCAATGAATGGTAGCCTTGTCATTATGGAAGGTAGACTGTTGTCGAGATTTTTGTTACTACAATGTATGGTAGCCTTGTCATTGTGGAAGGTATTTTGTTGTCGATATTTTTGTTACTACAATGGATGGTAGCCTTGTCATTATGGAAGGTAGTATGTTGTCGAGATTTTGGTTACTACAATTGATGGTAGCCTTGTCATTATGGAAGGTAGTAAGTTATCGATATTTTTGTTACTCCAATGGATGGTAGCCTTGTCATTATGGAAGGTAGATTGTTGTCGAGATTTTTGTTACTACAATGTATGGTAGCCTGGTCATTGTGGAATGTAGTTTGTTTTCGAGAGTTTTGTTATTACAATGTATGGTAGACTTGTCATTATGGAAGGTAGTTGGTTATCGAGATTTTTGTTAGTCCATTGAATGGTAGCCTTGTCATTATGGAAGGTAGTCTGTTCTCGATATTTTTGTTATTCCATTGGATGGTAGCCTTGTCATTATGGAAGGTAGTCTGTTCTCGATATTTTTGTTATTCCAATAGATGGTAGCCTTGTCATTATAGAAGGTAGTATGTTGTCGAGATTTTTGTTACTCCAATGGATGGTAGCCTTGTCATTATGGAAGGTAGTCTGTTGTCGAGATTTTTGTTACTCCAACGGATGGTAGCCTTGTCGTTATGGAACGTAGTATCTTGTCGAGATTTTTGTTATTCCAATGGATGGTAGCTTTGTCATTATGGAAGGTAGTTTGTTGTCGAGATTTTTGTTACTCCAATGGATGGTAGCCTTGTCATTATGGAAGGTAGTCTATTGTAGAGATTTTCTTTACTCCAATGGATGGTAGCGTTGTCATTATGGAAGGTAGTCTGTTGTCGAGATTTTTGTCACTCTAATGGATCGTAGACTTTTCATTATGGAAGGTAGTATGTTGTCGAGATTTTTGTTACTCCAATGTATGGTAGCATTGTCATTATGGAAGGTATTTTGTTGTTGATATTTTTGTTACTACAATGGATGGTAGCCTTGTCATTATGGAAGGTAGTCTTTTGTCGAGATTTTGGTTACTACAATTGATGGTAGCCTTGTCATTATGGAAGGTAGATTGTTGTCGAGATTTTTACTACTACAATGTATGGTAGCCTTGTCATTATGGAATGTAGTTTGTTGTCGAGAGTTTTGTTATTACAATGTATGGTAGCCTTGTCATTATAGAAGGTAGTCTGTTGTCGATATCTTTGTTACTCTAATGGATGGTAGCCTAGTCATTATGGAATGTAGTTGGTTATCGAGATTTTTGTTATTCCATTGGATGGTAGCCTTGTCATTATGGAAGGTAGTCTGTTCTCGATATTTTTGTTATTCCATTAGATGGTAGCCTTGTCATTATAGAAGGTAGTATGTTGTCGAGATTTTTGTTACTCCAATAGATGGTAGCCTTGTCATTATGGAAGGTAGTCTGTTGTCGAGATTTTTGTTACTCCAATGGATGGTAGCCTTGTGATTATGGAAGGTAGTCTTTTTTCGTAATTTTTTTACTCCAATGGATGGTAGACTTGTCATTATGGAAGGTAGTCTGTTGTCGAGATTTTTGTTACTCCAATGGATGGTAGCGTTGTCATTATGGAAGGTAGTCTGTTATCGATATCTCTGTTACTCCAATGGATGGTAGCCTTGTCATTATGGAAGGTAGTCTGTTGTCGAGACTTTTGTTACTCCAACGGATGGTAGCTCTGTGGTTATGGAACGTAGTATCTTGTCGATATTTTTGTTATTCCAATGGATGGTAGCTTTGTCATTATGGAAGGTAGTCTATTGGCGAGATTTTTGTTACTCCAATGGATGGTAACATTGTCATTATGGAAGGTAGTCTGTTATCGATATCTTTGTTACTCCAATGGATGGTAGCCTAGTCATTATGGAAGGTAGTCTCTTGTCAAGATTTTTGTTACTCCAATGGATGGTAGGCTTTTCATTATGGAAGGTATTCTCTTGTTGATATTTTTATTACTCCAATGGATGGTACCCTTGTCATTATGGAAGGTATTCCATTGTCGAGATTTTTGTTACTCTAATGGATCATAGCCTTGTCATTATGGAAGGAAGTCTGTTGTCGAGATTTTTGTTACTCCAATGGATGGTAGCCTTGTCATTATGGAAGGTAGTAAGTTGTCGATATTTTTGTTACTCCAATGGATGGTAGCCTTGTTATTATGGAAGGTAGACCATTGTCGAGATTTTTGTTACTACAATGTATGGTAGCCTTGTCATTATGGAATGTAGTTTGTTGTCGAGAGTTTTGTTATTACAATGTATTGTAGCCTTGTCATTACAAAAGGTAGTCTATTGTCGATATCTTTGTTACTCTAATGGATGGTAGCCTAGTCATTATGGATGGTAGTTGGTTATCGAGATTTTTGTTATTCCATTGGATGATAGCCTTGTCATTATGGAAGGTAGTCTATTCTCGATATTTTTGTTACTCCAATAGATGGTAGCCTTGTCATTATAGAAGGTAGTATGTTGTCCAGATTTTTGTTACTCCAATAGATGGTAGACTTGTCATTATGGATGGTAGTCTGTTGTCGAGATTTTTGTTACTCCAATGGATGGTAGCCTTGTGATTATGGAAGGTAGTCTTTTTTTGTAATTTTTTTACTCCAATGGATGGTAGCCTTGTCATTATGGAAGGTAGTTTGTTGTCGAGATTTTTGTTACTCCAATGGATGGTAGCGTTGTCATTATGGAAGGTAGTCTGTTATTGATATCTTTGTTACTCCAATGGATGGTAGCCTAGTCATGATGGAAGGTAGTCTCTTGTCGAGATTTTTGTTACTCCAATGGATGGTAGGCTTTTCATTATGGAAGGTATTCTCTTGTTGATATTTTTATTACTCCAATGGATGGTACCCTTGTCATTATGGACGATATTTTTGTTGTCGAGATTTCTGTTACTCTAATGGATCATAGCCTTGTCATTATGGAAGGAAGTCTGTCGTCGAGATTTTTGTTACTCCAATAGATGGTAGCATTGTCATTATGGTAGGTAGTCTGTTGTCGAGATTTTTGTTACTACAATGGATGGTAGCCTTGTCATTATGGAAGGTAGTCTGTTGTCGATATTTTGGTTACTACAATGGATGGTAGCCTTGTCATTATGGAAGGTAGTATGTTGTCGAGATCATTGTTACTCCAATGGATGGTAGCCTTGTCATTATGGAAGGTAGATTGTTGTCGAGATTTTTGTTACTAAAATGTATTGTATCCTTGTCATTGTGGAATGTAGTTTGTTGCCGAGAGTTTTGTTATTACAATGTAGGGTAGCCTTGTCATTATAGAAGGTAGTCTATTGTTGATATCTTTGTTACTCTAATGGATGGTAGCCTTGTCATTTTAGAAGGTAGTATGTTGTCGAGATTTTTGTTACTCGAATAGATGGTAGCCTTGTCATTATGGAAGGTAGTCTGTTGTCGAGATTTTTGTTACTCCAATGGATGGAAGCCTTGTGATTATAGAAGGTAGTCTTTTTTCGTAATTTTTTTTACTCCAATGGATGGTAGCCTTGCCATTATGGAAGGTAGTCTGTTTTCGAGATTTTTGTTACTCCAATGGATGGTAGCCTTGTCATTATGGAAGGTAGTCCCTTGTCGAGATTTTTGTCACTCCAATGGATGGTAGCCTTGTCACTATGGAAGGTAGTCTGTTTTCGAGATTTTTGTTACTCCAATGGATGGTAGCCTTGTCATTATGGAAGGTAGTCTCTTGTCGAGATTTTTGTCACTCCAATGGATGGTAGACTTGTTATTATGGAAGGTAGTTTGTTGTCGAGATTTTTGTTACTCCAATGGATGGAAGACTTGTGATTATGGAAGGTAGTCTTTTTTCGTAATTTATTTTATTCCAATGGATGGTAGCCTTGTCATTATGGAAGGTAGTCTGTTGTCGAGATTTTTGTTATTCCAATAGATGGTAGCCTTGTTATTATGGAAAGTAGTCTGTTGTCGAGATTTTTGTTACTCCAATGGATGGTAGCCTTGTCACTATGGAAGGTAGTCTGTTTTCGAGATTTTTGGTTACTCCAATGGATGGTAGCCTTGTCATTATGGAAGGTAGTCTCTTGTCGAGATTTTTGTCACTCCAATGGATGGTAGACTTGTTATTATGGAAGGTAGTCTATTGGCGAGATTTTTGTTACTCCAATGGATGGTAGCCTTTTCATTATGGAAGGTAGTCTCTTGTTGATATTTTCAGTACTCCAATGCATGGTAGCCTTGTCATTATGGAAGGTAGTCTCTTGTTGGTATTTTCATTACTACAATGGATGGTAGCCTTGTCATTATGGAAGGTAGTCTGTTGTCGAGATTTTTGTTACTCCAACGGATGGAAGCCTTATCATTATGGAAGGTAGTATGTTGTCGATATTTTTGTTATTCCAATGGATGGTAGCTTTTTCATTATGGAAGGTAGTTTGTTGTCGAGATTTTTGTTATTCCAATGGATGGTAGCCTTGTCATTATTGAAGGTAGTCTGTTGTAGAGCTTTGTGTTACTCCAATGGATGGTAGCGTTGTCATTATGGAAGGTAGTCTATTGTCGAGATTTTTGTTACTCTAATTGATCGTAGCCTTGTCATTATGGAAGGTAGTCTGTTATCGAGATTTTTGTTACTCCAATGTATGGTAGCATTGTCATTATGGAAGGTATTCTGTTGTCGATATTTTTGTTACTACAATGGATGGTAGCCGTGTCATTATGGAAGGTAGTCTGTTGTCGAGATTTTGGTTACTATAATTGGTGGTAGCCTTGTCATTATGGAAGGTAGTAAGTTGTCGATATTTTTGTTACTCCAGTGGATGGTAGCCTTGTCATTATGGAAGGTAGACTGTTGTCGAGATTTTTGTTACTACAATGTATGGTAGCCTTGTCATTGTGGAATGTAGTTTTTTGTCGAGAGTTTTGTTATTACAATGTATGGTAGCCTTGTCATTATAGAAGGTAGTCTGTTGTCGATATCTTTGTTACTCTAATGGATGGTAGCCTAGTCATTATGGAAGGTAGTTGGTTATCAAGATTTTTCTTATTCCATTGGATGGTATCCTTGTCATTATGGAAGGTAGTTTGTTCTCGATATTTTTGTTATACCAATAGATGGTAGCCTTGTCATTATAGAAGGTAGTATGTTGTCGAGATTTTTGTTACTCCAATAGATGGTAGCCTTGTCATTATGGAAGGTAGTCTGTTGTCGAGATTTTTGTTACTCCATTGGATGGTAGCCTTGTGATTATGGAAGGTAGTCTTTTTTCGTAATTTTTTTTACTCCAATGGATGGTAGCACTGTCATTATGGAAGGTAGTCTCTTGTTGATATTTTCATTACACCAATGCATGGTAGCCTTCTCATTATGGAAGGTAGTCTCTTGTTGGTATTTTCATTACTACAATGGATGGTAGCCTTGTCATTATGGAACGTAGTATGTTGTCGATATTTTTGTTATTCCAATGGATGGTAGCTTTGTCATTATGGAAGGTAGACTGTTGTCGAGATTTTTGTTACTACAATATATGGTAGCCTTGTCATTATGGAAGGTAGTCTGTTGTCGAGATTTTTGTTACTCCAACGGATGGTAGCCTTGTCTTTATGAAAGGTAGTCTCTTTTCGAGATTTTTGTCACTCTAATGGATGGTAGACTTGTTATTATGGAAGGTAGTCTATTGGCGAGATTTTTGTTACTCCAATGGATGGTAGCCTTGTCATTATGGTAGGTAGTCTCTTGTTGATATTTTCATTACACCAATGCATGGTAGCCTTGTCATTATGGAAGGTAGTCTCATGTTGATATTTTCATTACTACAATGGATGGTAGCCTTGTCATTATGGAAGGTAGTCTGTTGTCGAGATTTTTGTTACTCCAACGGATGGTAGCCTTGTCATTATGGAACGTAGTATGTTGTCGATATTTTTGTTATTCCAATGGATGGTAGCTTTGTCATTATGGAAGGTAGTTTGTTATCTAGATTTTTGTTACTCCAATGGATGATAGCCTTGTCATTATGGAACGTAGTATGTTGTAGAGATTTTTGTTACTCCAATGGATGGTAGCATTGTCATTATGGAAGGTAGTCTGTTGTCGAGATTTTTGTTACTCTAATGGATCGTAGCCTTGTCATTATGGAAGGTAGTCTATTGCCGAGATTTTTGTTACTCCAATGTATGGTAGCATTGTCATTATGGAAGGTATTTTGTTGTCGATATTTTTGTTACTACAATGGATGGTAGCCTTGTCATTTTGGAAGGTAGTCTGTTGTCGAGATTTTGGTTACTACAATTGATGGTAGCCTTGTCATTATGGAAGTTAGTAAGTTGTCGATATTTTTGTTACTCCAATGGATGGTAGCCTTGTCATTATGGAAGGTAGACTGTTTTCGAGATTTTTGTTACTACAATGTATGGTAGCCTTGTCATTGTGGAATGTAGTTTGTTGTCGAGAGTTTTGTTATTACAAAGTATGGTAGCCTTGTCATTATAGAAGGTAGTCTGTTGTCGATATCTTTGTTACTCTAATGGATGGTAGCCTAGTCATTATGGAAGGTAGTTAGTTATTGAGATTTTTGTTATTCCATTGGATGGTAGCCTTGTCATTATGGAAGGTAGTCTGTTCTCGATATTTTTGTTATTCCAATAGATGGTAGCCATGTCATTATGGAAGGAGGTTTGTTGTCGAGATTTTTGTTACTCCAATAGATTGTAGCATTGTCATTATGGAAGATAGTATGTTGTCGAGATTTTTGTTACTACAATGGATGGTAGCCTTGTCATTATAGAAGGTAGTCTGTTGTCGATATTTTGGTTTCTACAATGGATGGTAGCCTTGTCATTATTGAAGGTAGTATGTTGTCGAGATTTTTGTTATTCCAATGGATGGTAGACTTATCATTATGGAAAGTAGACTATTGTCGAGAGTTATTTTATTGCAATGTATGGTAGCCTTGTCATTATAGAAGGTATTATGTTGTCGATATCTTTGTTACTCTAAAGGATGGTAGCCTAGTCATTATGGAAGGTAGTTGGTTATCGAGATTTTTGTTATTCCATTGGATGGTAGCCTTGTCATTATGGAAGGTAGTCTGTTCTCGATATTTTGGTTATTCCAATAGATGGTAGCCTTGTCATTATAGAAGGTAGTCTATTGCCGAGATTTTTGTTACTCCAATGGATGGTAGCCTTGTCATTATGGAAGGTAGTCTATTGTTGATATTTTCATTACTCCAATGCATGGTAGCCTTGTCATTATGGAAGGTAGTCTCTTATTGATATTTTCATTACTGCAATGGATGGTAGCCTTGTCATTATGGAATGTAGTCTATTATCGAGATTTTTGTTACTCTAACGGATGGTAGCCTTGTCATTATGGAACGTAGTATGTTGTTGATATTTTTGTTATTCTAATGGATGGTAGCATTGTCATTATGGAAGGTAGTTTGATGTCGAGATTTTTGTTACTCCAATGGATGGTAGCCTTGTCATTATGGAAGGTAGTCTGTTGTAGAGATTTTTGTTACTCCAATAGATGGTAGCGTTGTCATTATGGAAGGTAGTCTGTTGTCGAGATTTTTGTTACTCTAATGGATCGTAGCATTGCCATTATGGAAGGTAGTCTATTGTCGAGATTTTTGTTACTACAATAGATGGTAGCCTTGTCATTATGGTAGGTAGTCTGTTGTCGAGATTTTTATTACTCCAATGGATGGTAGCCTTGTCATTATGGAAGGTAGTCTCTTGTTGAGATTTTTGTCACTCCAATGGATGGTAGACTTGTTATTATGGAAGGTAGTCTATTGGCGAGATTTTTGTTACTCCAATGGATGGTAGCCTTGTCATTATGGAAGGTAGTCTCTTGTTGATATTTTCATTACACCAATGCATGGTAGCCTTGTCATTATGGAAGGTAGTCTCTGGTTGATAATTTCATTACTGCAATGGATGGTAGCCTTGTCATTATGGAAGGTAGTCTGTTGTCGAGATTTTTGTTACTCCAACGGATGGTAGCCTTGTCATTATGGAACGTAGTATGTTGTCGATATTTTTGTTATTCCAATGGATGGTAGCTTTGTCATTATGGAAGGTAGTTTGTTATCTAGATTTTTGTTACTCCAATGGATGATAGCCTTGTCATTATGGAACGTAGTATGTTGTAGAGATTTTTGTTACTCCAATGGATGGTAGCATTGTCATTATGGAAGGTAGTCTGTTGTCGAGATTTTTGTTACTCTAATGGATCGTAGCCTTGTCATTATGGAAGGTAGTCTATTGCCGAGATTTTTGTTACTCCAATGTATGGTAGCATTGTCATTATGGAAGGTATTTTGTTGTCGATATTTTTGTTACTACAATGGATGGTAGCCTTGTCATTTTGGAAGGTAGTCTGTTGTCGAGATTTTGGTTACTACAATTGATGGTAGCCTTGTCATTATGGAAGTTAGTAAGTTGTCGATATTTTTGTTACTCCAATGGATGGTAGCCTTGTCATTATGGAAGGTAGACTGTTTTCGAGATTTTTGTTACTACAATGTATGGTAGCCTTGTCATTGTGGAATGTAGTTTGTTGTCGAGAGTTTTGTTATTACAAAGTATGGTAGCCTTGTCATTATAGAAGGTAGTCTGTTGTCGATATCTTTGTTACTCTAATGGATGGTAGCCTAGTCATTATGGAAGGTAGTTAGTTATTGAGATTTTTGTTATTCCATTGGATGGTAGCCTTGTCATTATGGAAGGTAGTCTGTTCTCGATATTTTTGTTATTCCAATAGATGGTAGCCATGTCATTATGGAAGGAGGTTTGTTGTCGAGATTTTTGTTACTCCAATAGATTGTAGCATTGTCATTATGGAAGATAGTATGTTGTCGAGATTTTTGTTACTACAATGGATGGTAGCCTTGTCATTATAGAAGGTAGTCTGTTGTCGATATTTTGGTTTCTACAATGGATGGTAGCCTTGTCATTATTGAAGGTAGTATGTTGTCGAGATTTTTGTTATTCCAATGGATGGTAGACTTATCATTATGGAAAGTAGACTATTGTCGAGAGTTATTTTATTGCAATGTATGGTAGCCTTGTCATTATAGAAGGTATTATGTTGTCGATATCTTTGTTACTCTAAAGGATGGTAGCCTAGTCATTATGGAAGGTAGTTGGTTATCGAGATTTTTGTTATTCCATTGGATGGTAGCCTTGTCATTATGGAAGGTAGTCTGTTCTCGATATTTTGGTTATTCCAATAGATGGTAGCCTTGTCATTATAGAAGGTAGTCTATTGCCGAGATTTTTGTTACTCCAATGGATGGTAGCCTTGTCATTATGGAAGGTAGTCTATTGTTGATATTTTCATTACTCCAATGCATGGTAGCCTTGTCATTATGGAAGGTAGTCTCTTATTGATATTTTCATTACTGCAATGGATGGTAGCCTTGTCATTATGGAATGTAGTCTATTATCGAGATTTTTGTTACTCTAACGGATGGTAGCCTTGTCATTATGGAAGGTAGTCTGTTGTCGAGATTTTTGTTACTCTAATGGATCGTAGCGTTGCCATTATGGAAGGTAGTCTATTGTCGAGATTTTTGTTACTACAATAGATGGTAGCCTTGTCATTATGGTAGGTAGTCTGTTGTCGAGATTTTTATTACTCCAATGGATGGTAGCCTTGTCATTATGGAAGGTAGTCTCTTGTTGAGATTTTTGTCACTCCAATGGATGGTAGACTTGTTATTATGGAAGGTAGTCTATTGGCGAGATTTTTGTTACTCCAATGGATGGTAGCCTTGTCATTATGGAAGGTAGTCTCTTGTTGATATTTTCATTACACCAATGCATGGTAGCCTTGTCATTATGGAAGGTAGTCTCTGGTTGATAATTTCATTACTGCAATGGATGGTAGCCTTGTCATTATGGAAGGTAGTCTGTTGTCGAGATTTTTGTTACTCCAACGGATGGTAGCCTTGTCATTATGGAACGTAGTATGTTGTCGATATTTTTGTTATTCAAATGGATGGTAGCTTTGTCATTATGTAAGGTAGTTTGTTGTCGAGATTTTTGTTACTCCAATGGATGGTAGCCTTGTCATTATGGAAGGTAGGCTGTTGTAGAGATTTTTGTTAATCCAATGGATGGTAGTGTTGTCATTATGGAAGGTAGTCTATTGTCGAGATTTTTGTAACTCCAATGTATGGTAGCATTGTCATTATGGAAGGTATTCTATTGTCGATATTTTTGTTACTACAATGGATGGTAGCCTTGTCATTATGGAAGGTAGTCTGTTCTCGAGATTTTGGTTACTACAATTGATGGTAGCCTTTTCATTATGGAAGGTAGTAAGTTATCGATATTTTTGTTACTCCAATGGATGGTAGCCTTGTCATTATGGAAGGTAGACTGTTGTCGAGTATTTTGTTACTACAATGTATGGTAGCCTTGTCACTGTGGAATGTAGTTTGTTGTCAAGAGTTTTATTATTACAATGTATGGTAGCCTTGTCATTATATAAGGTAGTCTGTTGTCGATATCTTTGTTACTCTAATGGATGGTAGCCTAGTCATTATGGAAGGTAGTTGGTTATCGAGATTTTTGTTATTCCATTGGATGGTAGCCTTGTCATTATGGAAGGTAGTTTGTTCTCAATATTTTTGTTATTCCAATAGATGGTAGCCTTGTCATTATGGAAGGAGGTCTGTTGTCGATATTTTTGTTACTCCAATGGATGGTAGACTTGTGATTACGGAAGGTAGTCTTTTTTCGTAATTTTTTTTACTCCAATGGATGGTAGCCTTGTCAATATGGAAGGTAGTCTGTTGTCGAGATTTTTGTTACTCCAATGGATGGTAGCGTTGTCATTATGGAAGGTAGTCTGTTATCGATATCTTTGTTACTCCAATGGATGGCAGCCTATTCATTATGGAAGGTAGTCTCTTGTCTAGATTTTTGATACTCCAATGGATGGTAGGCTTTTCATTATGGATGGTATTCTCTTGTTGATATTTTTATTACTCCAATGGATGGTACCCTTATCATTATGGAAGGTATTCTGTTGTCGAGATTTTTGTTACTCTAATGGATCATAGCCTTGTCATTATGGAAGGAAGTCTGTTGTCGAGATTTTTGTTACTCCAATAGATGGTAGCATTGTCATTATGGAAGGTAGTATGTTGTCGAGATTTTTGTTACTACAATGGATGGTAGACTTTTCATTATGGAAGGTAGTCTGTTGTCGATATTTTTGTAACTCCAATGGATGGTAGTCTTATCATTATGGAAGGTAGATTGTTATCGATATTTTTGTTACTACAATGTATGGTAGCCTTGTCATTGTGGAATGTAGTTTGTTGTCGATATCTTTGTTACTCTAATTGATGGTAGCCTAGTCATTATGGAAGGTAGTTTGTTGTCGAGATTTTTGTTATTCCATTGGATGGTGACTTTGTCATTATGGAAGGTAGTATGTTCTCGAGAATTTTTTTTTCCAATAGATTGTAGCCTTGTCATTATATAAGGTAGTATGTTTTCGAGATTTTTGTTACTCCAATAGATGGTAGCCTTGTCATTATGGAAGGCAGTCTGTTGTCGAGATTTTTGTTACTATAATGGATGGTAGCCTTGTCATTATCGAAGGTAGTCTGTTGTCGATATTTTGGAAACTCCATTGGATGGTAGCATTGTCATTATGAAAGGTAGTCTATAGTCGAGATTTTTGTTACTATAATGGATGGTAGCCTTGTCATTATGGAAGGTAGTCTCTTGTTGATATTTTCATTACTGTAATGGATGGTAGCCTTGTCATTATGGAAGGTAGTCTGTTGTCGACATTTTTGTTACTCCAACGGATGGTAGCCTTGTCATTATGGACCGTAGTATGTTGTCAATATTTTTGTTATTCCAATGGATGGTAGCCTTGTCATTATGGAAGGTAGTCTGTTTTCGAGATTTTTGTTACTCCAATGGATGGTAGCCTTATCATTATGGAAGGTAGACTGTTGTCGAGATTTTTGTTACTACAATAGATGGTAGACTTGTCATTATGGAAGGTAGTCTGTTGTCGAGATTTTTGTTACTCCAATGGATGGTAGCCTTGTCATTATGGAAGGTAGTCTCTTGTCGAGATTTTTGTCACTCCAATGGATGGTAGACTTGTTATTATGGAAGGTAGTCTATTGGCGAGATTTTTGTTACTCCAATGGATGGTAGCCTTGTCATTATGGAAGGTAGTCTCTTATTGATATTTTCATTACACTAATACATGGTAGCCTTGTCATTATGGAAGGTAGTCTCTTGTTGATATTTTCATTACTACAATGGATGGTAGCCTTGTCATTATGGAAGGTAGTCTGTTGTCGAGATTTTTGTTACTCCAACGGATGGTAGCCTTGTCATTATGGAACGTAGTATGTTGTCGATATTTTTATTATTCCAATGGAAGGTAGCTTTGTCATTATGGAAGGTAGACTGTTGTCGAGATTTTTGTTACTACAATAGATGGTAGCCTTGTCATTATGCAAGGTAGTCTGTTGTCGAGATTTTTGTTACTCCAATGGATGGTAGCCTTGTCTTTATGGAAGGTAGTCTCTTGTCAAGATTTTTGTCACTCCAATGGATGGTAGACTTGTTATTATGGAAGGTAGTCTATTGGCGAGATTTTTGTTACTCCAATGGATGGTAGCCTTGTCATTATGGAAGGTAGTCTCTTGTTGATATTTTCATTACACCAATGCATGGTAGCCTTGTCATTATGGAAGGTAGTCTCATGTTGATATTTTCATTACTACAATGGATGGTAGCCTTGTCATTATTGAAGGTAGTCTGTTGTCGAGATTTTTGTTACTCCAACGGATGGTAGCCTTGTCATTATGGAACATAGTATGTTGTCGATATTTTTGTTATTCCAATGGATGGTAGCTTTGTCATTATGGAAGGTAGTTTGTTGTCGAGATTTTTGTTACTCCAATGGATGGTAGCCTTGTCATTATGGAAGGTAGTATGTTGTCGAGATTTTTGTTACTACAATGGATGGTAGACTTGTCATTATGGAAGGTAGTCTGTTGTCGATATTTTTGTTACTCCAATGGATGGTAGCCTTGTCATTATGGAAGGTAGTCTATTGCCTAGATTTTGGTTACTACAATTGATGGTAGCCTTGTCATTATGGAAGGTAGTAAGTTATCGATATTTTTGTTACTCCAATGGATGGTAGCCTTGTCATTAT
Source organism: Vicia faba (assembly GCA_948472305.1). Lineage (NCBI taxonomy): Eukaryota > Viridiplantae > Streptophyta > Magnoliopsida > Fabales > Fabaceae > Vicia > Vicia faba. Next base: position 564,495,712 of record OX451739.1, read on the forward strand.
GGAAGGTAGACTGTTTTCGAGATTTTTATTACTACAATGTATGGTAGCCTTGTCATTGTGGAATGTAGTTTGTTGTCGAGAGTTTTGTTATTACAATGTATGGTAGCCTTGTCATTATAGAAGGTAGTCTGTTGTCGATGTCTTTGTTATTCCAATAGATGGTTGCCTTGACATTATGGAAGGAGGTTTGTTGTCGAGATTTTTGTTACTCCAATAGATGGTAGAATTGTCATTATGGAAGGTAGTATGTTGTCGAGATTTTTGTTACTACAATGGATGGTAGCCTTGTCACTATAGAAGGTAGTTTGTTTTCGATATTTTGGTTTCTACAATGGATGGTAGCCTTGTCATTATGGAAGGTAGTATGTTGTCGAGATTTTTGTTACTCCAATGGATGGTAGACTTATCATTATGGAAAGTAGACTATTGTCGAGAGTTTTGTTATTACAATGTATGGTAGCCTTGTCATTATAGAAGGTAGTATGTTGTCGATATCTTTGTTACTCTAAAGGATTGTAGCCTAGTCATTAGGGAAGGTAGTTGGTTATCGAGATTATTGTTATTCCATTGGATGGTAGCCTTGTCATTATGGAAGGTAGTTTGTTCTCAATATTTTTGTTATTCCAATAGATGGTAGCCTTGTCATTATGGAAGGACGTCTGTTGTCGATATTTTTGTTACTCCAATGGATGGTAGCCTTGTGATTATGGAAGGTAGTCTTTTTTCGTAATTTTTTTTACTCCAATGGATGGTAGCCTTGTCAATATGGAAGGTAGTCTGTTGTCGAGATTTTTGTTACTCCAATGGATGGTAGCGTTGTCATTATGGAAGGTAGTCTGTTATCGATATCTTTGTTACTCCAATATGGTAGCCTATTCATTATGGAAGGTAGTCTCTTGTCGAGATTTTTGATACTCCAATGGATGGTAGGCTTTTCATTATGGATGGTATTCTCTTGTTGATATTTTTATTACTCCCATGAATGATACCCTTGTCATTATGGAAGGTATTTTGTTGTCGAGATTTTTGTTACTCTAATGGATCATTGCCTTGTCATTATGGAAGGAAGTCTGTTGTCGAGATTTTTTTTACTCCAATAGATGGTAGCATTGTCATTATGGAAGGTAGTATGTTGTCGAGATTTTTGTTACTACAATGGATGGTAGACTTGTCATTATGGAAGGTAGTCTGTTCTCGATATTTTTGTTATTCCAATAGATGGTAGCCTTGTCATTATGGAAGGTGGTTTGTTGTCGAGATTTTTGTTACTCCAATAGATGGTAGCATTGTCATTATGGTAGGTAGTATGTTGTCGAGATTTTTGTTACTACAATGGATGGTAGCCTTCTCATTATAGAAGGTAGTCTGTTGTCGATATTTTGGTTTCTACAATGGATGGTAGCCTTGTCATTATGGAAGGTAGTATGTTGTCGAGATTTTTGTTACTCCAATGGATGGTAGACTTATCATTATGGAAAGTAGACTATTGTCGAGAGTTTTGTTATTACAATGTATGGTAGCCTTGTCATTATAGAAGGTAGTATGTTGTCGATATCTTTGTTACTCTAAAGGATGTTAGCCTAGTCATTATGGAAGGTAGTTGGTTATCGAGATTTTTGTTATTCCATACAATGGTAGCCTTGTCATTATGGAAGGTAATCTGTTCTCGATATTTTTGTTATTCCAATAGATGGTAGCCTTGTCATTATAGAAGGTAGTCTATTTCCGAGATTTTTGTTACTCCAATGGATGGTAGCCTTGTCATTATGGAAGGTAGTCTATTGTTGATATTTTCATTACTCCAATGCATGGTAGCCTTGTCATTATGGAAGGTAGTCTCTTATTGATATTTTCATTACTGCAATGGATGGTAGCCTTGTCATTATGGAATGTAGTCTGTTATCGAGATTTTTGTTACTCCAACGGATGATAGCCTTGTCATTATGGAACGTAGAATGTTGTTGATATTTTTGTTATTCTAATGGATGGTAGCTTTGTCATTATGGAATGTAGTTTGTTGTCGAGATTTTTGTTACTCCAATGGATGGTAGCCTTGTCATTACGGAAAGTAGTCTGTTGTAGAGATTTTTGTTACTCCAATAGATGGTAGCGTTGTCATTATGGAAGGTAGTCTGTTGTCGAGATTTGTGTTACTCTAATGGATCGTAGCGTTGCCATTATAGAAGGTAGTCTGTTGTCGAGATTTTTGTTACTACAATAGATGGTAGCCTTGTCATTATGGTAGGTAGTCTGTTGTCGAGATTTTTATTACTCCAATGGATGGTAGCCTTGTCTTTATGAAAGGTAGTCTCTTGTTGAGATTTTTGTCACTCCAATGGATGGTAGACTTGTTATTATGGAAGGTAGTCTATTGGCGAGATTTTTGTTTCTCCAATGGATGGTAGCCTTGTCATTATGGAATGTAGTCTCTTGTTGATATTTTCATTACACCAATGCATGGTAGACTTGTCATTATGGAAGGTAGTCTCTTGTTGATATTTTCATTACTGCTATGGATGGTAGGCTTGTCATTATGGAAGGTAGTCTGTTGTCGAGATTTTTGTTACTCCAACGGATGGTAGCCTTGTCATTATGGAACGTAGTATGTTGACGATATTTTTGTTATTCAAATGGATGGTAGCTTTGCCATTATGGAAGGTAGTTTGTTGTCGAGATTTTTGTTACTCCAATGGATGGTAGCCTTGTCATTATGGAAGGTAGGCTGTTGTAGAGATTTTTGTTACTCCAATGGATGGTAGCGTTGTCATTATGGAAGGTAGTCTGTTGTTCAGATTTTTGTTACTCTAATGGATTGTAGCCTTGTCATTATGGAAGGTAGTCTATTGTCGAGATTTTTGTTACTCCAATGTATGGTAGCATTGTCATTTTGGAAGGTATTCTATTGTCGATATTTTTGTTACTACAATGGATGGTAGCCTTGTCATTATGGAAGGTAGTCTGTTGTAGAGATTTTGGTTACAACAATTGATGGTAGCCTTTTCATTATGGAAGGTAGTAAGTTATCGATATTTTTGTTACTCCAATGGATGGTAGCCTTGTCATTATGGAAGGTAGACTGTTGTCGAGTATTTTGTTATTACAATGTATGGTAGCCTTGTCATTGTGGAATGTAGTTTGTTGTCGAGAGTTTTATTATTACAATGTATGGTAGCCTTGTCATTATAGAAGGTAGTCTGTTGTCGATATCTTTGTTACTCTAATGGATGGTAGCCTAGTCATTATGGAAGGTAGTTGGTTATCGAGATTATTGTTATTCCATTGGATGGTAGCCTTGTCATTATGGAAGGTAGTTTGTTCTCAATATTTTTGTTATTCTAATAGATGGTAGCCTTGTCATTATGGAAGGAGGTCTGTTGTCGATATTTTTGTTACTCCAATGGATGGTAGCCTTGTGATTATGGAAGGTAGTCTTTTTTCGTTATTTTTTTTACTCCAATGGATGGTAGCCTTGTCAATATGGAAGGTAGTCTGTTGTCGAAATTTTTGTTACTCCAATGGATGGTAGCGTTGTCATTATGGAAGGTAGTCTGTTATCGATATCTTTGTTACTCCAATGGATGGTAGCCTATTCATTATGGAAGGTAGTCTCTTGTCGAGATTTTTGATACTCCAATGGATGGTAGGCTTTTCATTATGGATGGTATTCTCTTGTTGATATTTTTATTACTCCAATGGATGGTACCCTTGTCATTATGGAAGGTATTCTGTTGTCGAGATTTTTGTTACTCTAATGGATCATAGCCTTGTCATTATGGAAGGAAGTCTGTTGTCGAGATTTTTGTTACTCCAATAGATGGTAGCATTGTCATTATGGAAGGTAGTATGTTGTCGAGAATTTTTTTACTACAATGGATGGTAGACTTGTCATTATGGAAGGTAGTCTGTTGTAGATATTTTTGTTACTCCAATGGATGGTAGTCTTATCATTATGGAAGGTAGATTGTTGTGGAGATTTTTGTTACTACAATGTATGGTAGCCTTGTCATTGTGGAATGTAGTTTGTTGTCGAGAGTCTTATTATTACAATGTATGGTAGCCTTGTCATTATAAAAGGTAGTCTGTTGTCGATATCTTTGTTACTCTAATGGATGGTAGCCTAGTCATTATGGAAGGTAGTTTGTTGTCGAGATTTTTGTTATTCCAATAGATGGTAGCCTTGTCATTATAGAAGGTAGTATGTTTTCGAGATTTTTGTTACTCCAATAGATGGTAGCCTTGTCATTATGGAAGGCAGTCTGTTGTCGAGATTTTTGTTACTATAATGGATGGTAGCCTTGTCATTATGGAAGGTAGTCTGTTGTCGATATTTTGGAAACTCCATTTGATGGTAGCATTGTCATTATGAAAGGTAGTCTATTGTCGAGATTTTTGATACTATAATGGATGGTAGCCTTGTCATTATGGAAGGCAGTCTGTTGTCGAGATTTTTGTTACTATAATGGATGGTAGCGTTGTCATTATGGAAGGTAGTCTGTCGTCGATATTTTGGAAACTCCATTGGATGGTAGCATTGTCATTACGGAAGGTAGTCTATTGTCGAGATTTTTGTTACTACAATGGATGGTAGCGTTGTCATTATGGAAGGTAGTCTCTTGTTGATATTTTCATTAATGGATGGTAGCCTTGTCATTATGGAAGGTAGTCTGTTGTCGAGATTTTTGTTACTCCAACAGAAGGTAGCCTTGTCATTATGGAACATAGTATGTTTTCGATATTTTTGTTATTCCAATGGATGGTAGCCTTGTCATTATGGAAGGTAGTCTGTTTTCGAAATTTTTGTTACTCCAATGGATGGTAGCCTTGTCATTATGGAGGGTAGTCTATTGTCGAGATTTTTGTCACTCCAATGGATGGTAGACTTGTTATTATGGAAGGTAGTCTATTGGCGAGATTTTTGTTACTCCAATGGATAGTAGCCTTGTCATTATGGAAGGTAGTCTCTTGTTGATATTTTCATTACTCCAATGCATGGTAACCTTGTCATTATGGAAGGTAGTCTTTTTTCGAGATTTTTGTTACTACAATTGATTTTAGCCTTGCCATTATGGAAGGTAGTCTGTTGTGGAGATTTTTGTTACTCCAATGGATGGTAGCGTTGTCATTATGGAAGGTAGTCTGTTATCGATATCTTTTTTACTCTAATGGATGGTAGCCTAGTCATTAAGGAAGTTAGTCTGTTGTCGAGATTTTTGTTACTCCAATGGATGGTAGGCTTTTCATTATAGAAGGTAGTCTCCTGTTGATATTTTCATTACTCCAATGGATGGTACCCTTGTCATTATGGAAGGTATTATGTTGTCGAGATTTTTTTTACTCTAATGGATGGTAGCCTTGTCATTATGGAAGGTAGTCTGTTGTCGAGATTTTGGTTACTACAATTGATGGTAGCCTTATCATTATGGAAGGTAGTATGTTGTCGATATTTTTGTTACTCCAATGTATGGTAGCCTTGTCATTATGGAATGTAGTTTGTCGTCGAGAGTTTTTTTATTATAATGTATGGTAGCCTTGTCATTGTAAAAGGTAGTCTGTTGTCAATATCGTTGTTACTCTAATGGATGGTAGCCTAGTCATTATGGAAGGTAGTTGGTTATCGAGATTTTTGTTATTCCATTGGATGGTAGCCTTGTCATTATGGAAGGTAGTATGTTCTCGATATTTTTGTTATTCCAATTGATGGTAGCCTTGTCATTATAGAAGGTAGTATGTTGTCGATATTTTTGTTACTCCAATAGATGGTGGCCTTGTCATTATGGAAGGAAGTCTGTTGTCGAGATTTATGTTACTCCAATGGATGGTAGCCTTGTGATTATGGAAGGAAGTCTTTTTTCATAATTTTTTTTACTCCAATGGATGGTAGCATTTTCATTATGAAAGGTAGTCTTTTGTCGAGATTTTTGTTACTCCAATGGATGGTAGGCTTTTCATTATGGAAGGTATTCTCTTGTTGATATTTTTATTACTCCAATAGATGGTAGCCTTGCCATTATGGAAGGCAGTTTGTTGTCGAGATTTTTGTTACTACAATGGATGGTAGCCTTGTCATTATGGAAGGTAGTCTGTTGACGATATTTTGGAAACTCCATTACATGGTAGCATTGTCATTATGGAAGGTAGTCTGTTGTCCAGATTTTTGTTACTACAATGGATGGTAGCCTTGTCATTATGGAAGGTAATCTCTTGTTGATATTTTCATTACTATAATGGATGGTAGCCTTGTCATTATGAAAGGTAGTCTTTTGCGAGATTTTTGTTACTCCAACGAATGGTAGCCTTGTCATTATGGAACGTAGTATGTTGTCGATATTTTTGTTATTCCAATGGATGGTAGCCTTGTCATTATGGAAGGTAGTCTGTTTTCGAGATTTTTGTTACTCCAATGGATGGTAGCCTTGTCATTATGGAAGGTAGTCTCTTGTCGAGATTTTTTTCACATCAATGGATTGTAGCCTTGCCATTATGGAAGGTAGTCTGTTGTCGAGATTTTTGTTACTCCAATGGATGGTAGCGTTGTCATTATGGAAGGTAGTCTGTTATCGATATCTTTGTTACTCTAATGGATGGTAGCCTAGTCATTATGGAAGTTAGTCTATTGTCGAGATTTTTGTTACTCCAATGGATGGTAGGCTTTTCATTATGGAAGGTAGTGTCTTGTTGATATGTTCATTACTCCAATGGATGGTACCCTTGTCATTATGGAAGGTATTCTGTTGTCGAGATTTTTTTTACTCTAATGGATCGTAGCCTTGTCATTATGGAAGGTAGTCTGTTATCGAGATTTTTGTTACTCCAATGGATGGTAGCATTATCATTATGGAAGGTATTCTGTTGTCGAGATTTTGGTTACTACACTTGATGGTAGCATTTTCATTATGGAAGGTAGTATGTTGTCGATATTTTTGTTACTCCAATGGATGGCAGCATTGTCATTATGGAAGGTAGTCTGTTATCGATACCTTTGTTACTCCAATGGATGGTAGCCTAGTCATTATGGAAGGTAGTCTCTTGTCGAGATTTTTGTTACTCCAATGGATGGTAGGCTTTTCATTATGGAAGGTATTCTCTTGTTGATATTTTTATTACTCCAATAGATGGTAGCCTTGCCATTATGGAAGGCAGTTTGTTGTCGAGATTTTTGTTACTACAATGGATGGTAGCCTTGTCATTATGGAAGGTAGTCTGTTGTCGATATTTTGGAAACTCCATTACATGGTAGCATTGTCATTATGGAAGGTAGTCTGTTGTCCAGATTTTTGTTACTACAATGGATGGTAGCCTTGTCATTATGGAAGGTAATCTCTTGTTGATATTTTCATTACTATAATGGATGGTAGCCTTGTCATTATGAAAGGTAGTCTTTTGCGAGATTTTTGTTACTCCAACGAATGGTAGCCTTGTCATTATGGAACGTAGTATGTTGTCGATATTTTTGTTATTCCAATGGATGGTAGCCTTGTCATTATGGAAGGTAGTCTGTTTTCGAGATTTTTGTTACTCCAATGGATGGTAGCCTTGTCATTATGGAAGGTAGTCTCTTGTCGAGATTTTTTTCACATCAATGGATTGTAGCCTTGCCATTATGGAAGGTAGTCTGTTGTCGAGATTTTTGTTACTCCAATGGATGGTAGCGTTGTCATTATGGAAGGTAGTCTGTTATCGATATCTTTGTTACTCTAATGGATGGTAGCCTAGTCATTATGGAAGTTAGTCTATTGTCGAGATTTTTGTTACTCCAATGGATGGTAGGCTTTTCATTATGGAAGGTAGTGTCTTGTTGATATGTTCATTACTCCAATGGATGGTACCCTTGTCATTATGGAAGGTATTCTGTTGTCGAGATTTTTTTTACTCTAATGGATCGTAGCCTTGTCATTATGGAAGGTAGTCTGTTATCGAGATTTTTGTTACTCCAATGGATGGTAGCATTATCATTATGGAAGGTATTCTGTTGTCGAGATTTTGGTTACTACACTTGATGGTAGCATTTTCATTATGGAAGGTAGTATGTTGTCGATATTTTTGTTACTCCAATGGATGGCAGCATTGTGATTATGGAAGGTAGTCTGTTATCGATATCTTTGTTACTCCAATGGATGGTAGCCTAGTCATTATGGAAGGTAGTCTCTTGTCGAGATTTTTGTTACTCCAATGGATGGTAGGCTTTTCATTATGGAAGGTATTCTCTTGTTGATATTTTTATTACTCCAATAGATGGTAGCCTTGCCATTATGGAAGGCAGTTTGTTGTCGAGATTTTTGTTACTACAATGGATGGTAGCCTTGTCATTATGGAAGGTAGTCTGTTGTCGATATTTTGGAAATTCCATTACATGGTAGCATTGTCATTATGGAAGGTAGTCTGTTGTCCAGATTTTTGTTACTACAATGGATGGTAGCCTTGTCATTATGGAAGGTAATCTCATGTTGATATTTTCATTACTATAATGGATGGTAGCCTTGTCATTATGAAAGGTAGTTTGTTGTCGAGATTTTTGTTACTCCAACGAATGGTAGCCTTGTCATTATGGAACGTAGTATGTTGTCGATATTTTTGTTATTCCAATGGATGGTAGCCTTGTCATTATGGAAGGTAGTCTGTTTTCGAGATTTTTGTTACTCCAATGGATGGTAGCCTTGTCATTATGGAAGGTAGTCTCTTGTCAAGATTTTTTTCACATCAATGGATTGTAGCCTTGCCATTATGGAAGGTAGTCTGTTGTCGAGATTTTTGTTAGTCCAATGGATGGTAGCGTTGTCATTATGGAAGGTAGTCTGTTATCGATATCTTTGTTACTCTAATGGATGGTAGCCTAGTCATTATGGAAGTTAGTCTATTGTCGAGATTTTTGTTACTCCAATGGATGGTAGGCTTTTCATTATGGAAGGTAGTGTCTTGTTGATATGTTCATTACTCCAATGGATGGTACCCTTGTCATTATGGAAGGTATTCTGTTGTCGAGATTTTTTTTACTCTAATGGATCGTAGCCTTGTCATTATGGAAGGTAGTCTGTTATCGAGATTTTTGTTACTCCAATGGATGGTAGCATTATCATTATGGAAGGTATTCTGTTGTCGAGATTTTGGTTACTACACTTGATGGTAGCATTTTCATTATGGAAGGTAGTATGTTGTCGATATTTTTGTTACTCCAATGGATGGCAGCATTGTCATTATGGAAGGTAGTCTGTTATCGATATCTTTGTTACTCCAATGGATGGTAGCCTAGTCATTATGGAAGGTAGTCTCTTGTCGAGATTTTTGTTACTCCAATGGATTGTAGGCTTTTCATTATGGAAGGTATTCTGTTGTCGATATTTTTATTACTACAATGGATGGTAGCCTTGTCATTATGGAAGGTAGTCTGTTGTCGAGATTTTGGTTACTACCATTGATGGTAGACTTGTCATTTTGGAAGGTACTAAGTTGTCGATATTTTTGTTACTCCAATGGATGGTAGCCTTGTCATTATGGAAGGTAGACTGTTGTCGAGATTTTTGTTACTACAATGTATGGTAGCCTTGTCATTGTGGATTGTAGTTTGTTGTCGAGAGTTTTGTTATTACAATGTATGGTAGCCTTGTCATTATAAAAGGTAGTCTGTTGTCGATATCTTTGTTACTCTAATGGATGGTAGCCTAGTCATTATGGAAGGTAGTTGGTTATCGAGATTTTTGTTATTCCATTGGATTGTAGCCTTGTAATTATGAAAGGTAGTATGTTCTCGATATTTTTGTTATTCCAATAGATGGTAGCCTTGTCATTATAGAAGGTAGTATGTTGTCAAGATTTTTGTTACTCCAATAGATGGTAGCCTTGTCATTATGGAAGGTAGTCTGTTGTCGAGATTTTTGTTACTCCAATAGATGGTAGCCTTGTCATTATGGAAGGTAGTCTATTGTCGAGATTTTTGTTACTCCAATGGATGGTAGCCTTGTGATTATGGAAGGTAGTCTTTTTTCGTAATTTTGTTTACTCCAATGGATGGTAGCCTTTTCATTATGGAAGGTAGTTTGTTGTCGAGATTTTTGTAACTCCAATGGATGGTAGCGTTGTCATTATGGAAGGTAGTTTGTTATCGATATCTTTGTTACTCCAATGGATGGTAGCCTAGTCATTATGGAAGGTAGTCTCTTGTCGAGATTTTTGTTACTCCAATGGATGGTAGGCTTTTCATTATGGAAGTTATTCTCTTGTTGATATTTTTATTACTCCAATGGATGGTACCCTTGTCATTATGGAAGGTATTCTGTTGTCGAGATTTTTGTTACTCCAATAGATGGTAGCATTGTCATTATGGAAGGTAGTCTGTTGTCGATATCTTTGTTACTCTAATGGATGGTAGCCTAGTCATTATGGAAGGTAGTTTGTTGTCGATATTTTTGTCATTCCATTGGATGGTAACCTTGTCATTATGGAAGGTAGTCTTTTCTCTAGATTTTTGTTATTCCAATAGATGGTAGCCTTGTCATTATAGAAGGTAGTATGTTTTCGAGATTTTTGTTACTCCAATAGATGGTAGCCTTGCCATTATGGAAGGAAGTTTGTTGTCGAGATTTTTGTTACTACAATGGATGGTAGCCTTGTCATTATGGAAGGTAGTCTGTTGTCGATATTTTGGAAACTCCATTGCATGGTAGCATTGTCATTATCGAAGGTAGTCTGTTGTTGAGATATTTGTTACTCCAACGAATGGTAGCCTTGTCATTATGGAACGTAGTATGTTGTCGATATTTTTGTTATTCCAATGGATGGTAGCCTTGTCATTATGGAAGGTAGTCTGATTTCGAGATTTTTGTTACTCCAATGGATGGTAGCCTTGTCATTATGGAAGGTAGTCTATTGGCGAGATTTTTGTTACTCCAATAGATGGTAGCCTTGTCATTATGGAAGGTAGTCTTTTTTCGAGATTTTTGTTACTACAATGGATTGTAGCCTTGCCATTATGGAAGGTAGTCTGTTGTCGAGAATTTTGTTACTCCAATGGATGGTAGTGTTGTCATTATGGAAGGTAGTCTGTTATCGATATCTTTGTTTTTCTAATGGATGGTAGCCTAGTCATTATGGAAGTTAGTCTGTTGTCGAGATTTTTTTTACTCCAATGGATGGTAGGCTTTTAATTATGGAAGGTAGTCTCTTGTTGATATTTTCATTACTCCAATGGATGGTACCCTTATCATTATAGAAGGTATTCTCTTGTCGAGATTTTTTTTACTCTAATGGATGGTAACCTTGTCATTATGGAAGGTAGTCTGTTGTCGAGATTTTTGTTACTCCAATGGATGGTAGCATTGTCATTATGGAAGGTATTTTATTGTCGATATTTTCGTTACTACAATGGATGGTAGCCTTGTCATTATGGCAGGTAGTCTGTTGTCGAGATTTTGGTTACTACAATTGATAGTAGCATTGTCATTATGGAAGGTAGTATGTTGTCGATATTTTTGTTACTCTAATGGATGTTAGCCTTGTCATTATGGAAGGTAGACTGTTGTCGAGATTTTTGTTACTACAATGTATAGTAGCCTTGTCATTGTGGAATGTAGTTTGTTGTCGATAGTTTTGTTATTACAATGTATGGTAGCCTTGTCATTATAGAAGGTAGTCTGTTGTCGATATCTTTGTTACTCTAATGGATGGTATCCTAGTCATTATGGAAGGTAGTTTGTTGTCGAGATTTTTGTTATTCCATTGGATGGTAGTCTTGTCATTATGGAAGGTAGTATGTTCTCGAAATTTTTGTTATTCCAAATGATGATAGCCTTGTCATTATAGAAGGTAGTATGTTGTCGAGATTTTTGTTACTCCAATAGATGGAAGCCTTGTCATTATGGAAGGTAGTCTGTTGTCGATATTTTTGTTACTCATATGGATGGTAGCCTTGTGATTATGGAAGGTAGTCTTTTTTCGAGATTTTTTTTACTCCAATGGATGGTAGCCTTGTCATTATGGAAGGTAGTCTGTTGTCAGGATTTTTGTTACTCCAATGGATGGTAGCGTTGTCATTATGGAAGATAGTCTGTTATCGATATCTTTGTTACTCCAATGGATGGTAGCCTAGTCATTATGGAAGGTAGTCTCTTGTCGAGATTTTTGTTACTCCAATGGTTGGTAGGCTTTTCATTATGGAAGGTAGTCTCTTGTTGATATTTTCATTACTCAAATGGATGTTACCCTTGTCATTATGGAAGTTATTTTGTTGTCCGGATTTTTGTTACTCTAATGGATCGTAGCCTTGTCATTATGGAAGGAAGTTTGTTGTCGATATTTTTGTTACTCCAATGGATGGTAGCATTGTCATTATTGAAGGTAGTCTATTGTTGAGATTTTTGTTACTACAATGGATGGTAGCCTTGTCTTTATGGAAGGTAGTCTGTTGTCGAGATTTTGGTTACTACAATTGATGGTAGCCTTGTCATTATGGAAGGTAGACTGTTGTCGAGATTTTTGTTACTACAATGTATGGTAGTCTTGTCATTATGGAATGTAGTTTGTTGTCGAGTGTTTTGTTATTACAATGTATGGTAGCCTTGTCATTATAGAAGGTAGTCTGTTGTCGATATCTTTGTTCCTCTAATGGATGGTAGCCTAGTCATTATGGAAGGTAGTTTGTTGTCGAGATTTTTTTTATTCCATTGGATGGTAACCTTGTCATTATGGAAGGTAGTCTGTTGTCGAGATTTTTGTTATTCCAATAGATGGTAGCCTTGTCATTATAGAAGGTAGTATGTTGTCGAGATTTTTGTTACTCCAATAGAGGGTAGCCTTGTCATTATGGAAGGTAGTCTGTTGTCGAGATTTTTGTTACTCCAATGTATGGTAGGCTTTTCATTATGGAAGGTAGTCTCTTGTTGATATTTTCATTACTCTAATGGATGGTACCCTTGTCATTATGGAAGGTATTCTGTTGTCGAGATTTTTTTTACTCTAATGGATCGTAGCCTTGTCATTATGGAAGGTAGTCTGTTATCGAGATTTTTGTTACTCCAATGGATGGTAGCATTGTCATTATGGAAGGTATTTTATTGTCGATATTTTCGTTACTACAATGGATGGTAGCCTTGTCATTATGGCAGGTAGTCTGTTGTCGAGATTTTGGTTACTACAATTGATAGTAGCATTGTCATTATGGAAGGTAGTATGTTGTCGATATTTTTGTTACTCTAATGGATGTTAGCCTTGTCATTATGGAAGGTAGACTGTTGTCGAGATTTTTGTTACTACAATGTATAGTAGCCTTGTCATTGTGGAATGTAGTTTGTTGTCGAGAGTTTTGTTATTACAATGTATGGTAGCCTTGTCATTATAGAAGGTAGTCTGTTGTCGATATCTTTGTTACTCTAATGGATGGTATCCTAGTCATTATGGAAGGTAGTTTGTTGTCGAGATTTTTGTTATTCCATTGGATGGTAGTCTTGTCATTATGGAAGGTAGTATGTTCTCGAAATTTTTGTTATTCCAAATGATGATAGCCTTGTCATTATAGAAGGTAGTATGTTGTCGAGATTTTTGTTACTCCAATAGATGGAAGCCTTGTCATTATGGAAGGTAGTCTGTTGTCGATATTTTTGTTACTCATATGGATGGTAGCCTTGTGATTATGGAAGGTAGTCTTTTTTCGAGATTTTTTTTACTCCAATGGATGGTAGCCTTGTCATTATGGAAGGTAGTCTGTTGTCAGGATTTTTGTTACTCCAATGGATGGTAGCGTTGTCATTATGGAAGATAGTCTGTTATCGATATCTTTGTTACTCCAATGGATGGTAGCCTAGTCATTATGGAAGGTAGTCTCTTGTCGAGATTTTTGTTACTCCAATGGTTGGTAGGCTTTTCATTATGGAAGGTAGTCTCTTGTTGATATTTTCATTACTCAAATGGATGTTACCCTTGTCATTATGGAAGTTATTTTGTTGTCCGGATTTTTGTTACTCTAATGGATCGTAGCCTTGTCATTATGGAAGGAAGTTTGTTGTCGATATTTTTGTTACTCCAATGGATGGTAGCATTGTCATTATTGAAGGTAGTCTATTGTTGAGATTTTTGTTACTACAATGGATGGTAGCCTTGTCTTTATGGAAGGTAGTCTGTTGTCGAGATTTTGGTTACTACAATTGATGGTAGCCTTGTCATTATGGAAGGTAGACTGTTGTCGAGATTTTTGTTACTACAATGTATGGTAGTCTTGTCATTATGGAATGTAGTTTGTTGTCGAGTGTTTTGTTATTACAATGTATGGTAGCCTTGTCATTATAGAAGGTAGTCTGTTGTCGATATCTTTGTTCCTCTAATGGATGGTAGCCTAGTCATTATGGAAGGTAGTTTGTTGTCGAGATTTTTTTTATTCCATTGGATGGTAACCTTGTCATTATGGAAGGTAGTCTGTTGTCGAGATTTTTGTTATTCCAATAGATGGTAGCCTTGTCATTATAGAAGGTAGTATGTTGTCGAGATTTTTGTTACTCCAATAGAGGGTAGCCTTGTCATTATGGAAGGTAGTCTGTTGTCGAGATTTTTGTTACTACAATTGATGGTAGCCTTGTCATTATGGAAGGTAGTATGTTGTCGAGATTTTTGTTACTCCATTGGATGGTAGCATTGTCATTATGGAAGGTAGTCTGTTGTCGAGATTTTTGTTACTACAATGGATGGTAGCCTTGTCATTATGGAAGGTAGTCTATTGTCAATATTTTGGTTACTACAATTAATGCTAGCCTTGTCATTATGGAAGGTAGTATGTTGTCGAGATTTTGGTTACTACAATTGATGGTAGCATTGTCATTATGGAAGGTAGTATGTTGTCGATATTTTTGTTACTCCAATGGATGGTAGCCTTGTCATTATTGAAGGTAGTCTATTGTTCAGATTTTTGTTACTCAAAAGGATGGTAGCCTTGTTATTATGGAAGGTAGTCTGTTGTTGAGATTTTTGTTATTCCATTGGATGGTAGCCTTGTCATTATGGAAGGTAGACTATTGTCTAGATTTTTGTTATTCCAATGGATGGTAGCCTTGTCATTATTGAAGGTAGTCTATTGTCGATATCTTTGTTACTCCAATGGATGATAGCCTTATCATTATGCAAGGTAGTCTGTTGTTCATATTTTTTTTACTCTAATGGATGGTAGCCTTGTCATTATTGAAGGTAGTCGGTTATCGATATCTTGGTTACTCCAATGGATGATATCGTTTTCATTATAGAAGGTAGTCTGTTGTCGAGAATTTTGTTACTCCAATGGATGGTAGCCTTGTCATTATGGAAGGTAGTCTGTTGTCGAGATTTTTGTTACCCCAACGGATGGTAGCCTTTTAATTATGGAAGGTAGTTTGTTGTCGAGATTTTTGTTAATCCAATGGATGGAAGCCTTGTCATTATGGAAGGTAGTCGGTCGTTGAGAATTCTGTTACTCCAATGGATTGTAGCTTTGTCATTATGTAAGGTAGTCTGTTGTGAAGATTTTTGTTACTCCAATGGATGTTAGCCTTGTCATTATGGAAGGTAGTATGTTATTGGTATTTTTGTCATTCCAATGGATGGTAACCTTGTCATTATGGAAGGCAGTCTTTTGTCGAGATTTTTGTTACTCCAATGGATGGTAGCCTTGTGATTGTTGAAGGTAGTCTGTTGTCGATATCATTGTTACTCCAATGGATGATAGCCTTGTCATTATGCAAGGTAGTTTGTTGTTTATATTTTTGTTACTCCAATGGATGTTAGCCTTGTCATTATGGAAGGTAGTCTGTTGTTTAGATTTTTTTTACTACAATGGATGGTAGCCTTGTCATTATGAAAGGTAGTCAGTTGTCGAGATTTTTGATACCCAATGGATGGTGGCCTTGTAATTATGGAAAGTAGTTTTTTGTCGTGGTTTTTGTTACTCCAATGGATGGTAGCCTTGTCATTATGGAAGGTATTCTGTCGTTGAGATTTTTGTTACTCCAATGGATTGTAGCCTTGTCATTATGGAAGGTAGTCTTTTGTCGAGAATTTTTTTATTCCATTGGATGGTAGCCTTTTCATTATGGAAGGTAGTCTGTTGACGAGATTTTTGTTATTCCATAGGATGGTAACCTTGTCGTTATGGAAGGTAGTGTGTCGTTAAGATTTTTGTTACTCCAATGGATTATAGCCTTGTCATTATGGAATGTAGCCTCTTGTTGATATCTTTGTTACTCCAATGGATGATAGCCTTGTCATTATGCAAGGTAGTCTATTTTTCAGATTTTTATTACTCCAATGGATGGTAGCCTTGTCATTATGGAAGGTAGTATTTTGTCTAGATTTTTGTTACTCCAATGGATGGTAGCCTTGTCATTATTGAAGGTTGTCTGTTATTGATATCTTTGTTACTCCAATGGATGATAGCCTTGTTATTATGGAAGGTAGTCTGTTGTCGAGATTTTTTTTACTCCAATGGATGGTAGCCATTTAATTATGGAAGGTAGTCTATTGTCGAGATTGTTTTTACTCCAATGGATGGTAGCCTTGTCATTATGGAATGTAGCCTGTTGTCGAGATTGTTGTTACTACAATGGATGGTAGCCTTGTCATTATGGAAGGTAGTATGTCGTTGAGATTTCTGTTACTCCAATGGAATGTAGCCTAGTCATTATGTAAGGTAGTCTGTTGTTCATATTTTTGTTAGTCCAATGGATGGTTGTCATTATGGAAGATAGTCTGTTGTCGAGATTTTTGTTATTCCAATGGATGGTAACCTTGTCAGTATGGAAGGTAGTCTTTTGTCGAGATTTTTGTTACTCCAATGGATGGTAGCCTTGTCATTATGGAAGGTAGTCTGTTGTCAAGATTTTTGTTACCCCAATGGATGGTAGCCTTATCATTATGGAAGGTAGTTTTTTATCGAGATTTTTGTTACTCCAATGGATGGTATCCTTGTCATTACAGAAGATAGTCTGTAGTTGAGATTTTTGTTATTCCAATGGATGGTAACCTTGTCAGTATGGAAGGTAGTCTTTTGTCGATACTTTTGTTACTCCAATGGATGGTAGCCTTCCCATTAATGAAGGTAGTCTATTGTCGATATCTTTGTTACTCCAATGGATGATAGCCTTGTCATTATGCAAGGTATTCTGTTGTTCATATTTATGTTACTCCAATGGATGGTAGCCTTGTCATTATGGAAGGTAGTCCGTTGTCGGGATTTTTTTTACTACAATGGCTGGTAGCCTTCTCATTATGGAAGGTAGTTTTTTGTCGTGATTTTTGTTACTCCAATGGATGGTAGCCTTGTCATTATGGAAGGTATTATGTCGTTGAGATTTTTGTTACTCCAATAGATTGTAGCCTTGTCATTATGGAAGGTAGTCTGTTGTCGAGAATTTTTTTATTCCATTGGATGGTAGCCTTTTCATTATGGAAGGTAGTCTGTTGACGATATTTTTGTTATTCCAATGGATGGTAACCTTGTCATTATGGAAGATAGTGTGTCGTTAAGATTTTTGATACTCCAATGGATTATAGCCTTGTCATTATGGAAGGTAGTCTATTGTCGATATCTTTGTTACTCCAATGGATGATAGCCTTGTCATTATGCAAGGTAGTCTATTTTTCAGATTTTTGTTACTCCAATGGAAGGTAGCCTTGTCATTATGGAAGGTAGTATTTTTTCGAGATTTTTGTTACTCCAATGGATGGTAGCCTTTTCATTATGGAAGGTAGCCTGTTGTCAAGATTTTTGTTACCCCAATGGATGGTAACCTTGTTATTATGAAAAGTAGTCTGTTGTCGAGATTTTTGTTACTCCAATGGATGGTAGCCTTGTCATTATGGAAGGTAGTTTGTCCTTGATATTTTTATTACTCCAATGGATTGTAGACTTGTCATTTTGTAAGGTAGTCTATTGTTCAGATTTTTGTTACTCCAATGGATGGTAGCCTTGTCATTATGGAAGATAGTCTGTTGTCGAGATTTATTTTATTCCAATGGATGGTAACCATGTTAGTATGGAATGTAATCTTTTGTCGAGATTTTTGTTACTCCAATGGATGGTAGCCTAGTCATTATTTAAGGTATTCTATTGTCGATATCTTTGTTACTCTAATGGATGTTAGCCTTGTCATTATGCAAGGTAGTCTGTTGTTCAGATTTTTGTTACTCCAATGGATGGTAGCCTTGTCATTATGGAAGTTAGTCTATTGTCGATATTTTTGTTATTCCAATGGATGGAAGCCTTGTCCTTATAGAAGGTAGTATTTTGTCGAGATTTTTGTTACTCAAATGAATGGTAGCCTTCTCATTATTGAAGATAGTCTGTTATCAATATCCTTGTTACTCTAATGGATGATAGCCTTATCATTATGATAGGTAGTCTGTTGTCGAGATTTTTGTTGCTCAAATAGATGGTAGCCTTGTCATTATGGAAGGTAGTCTGTTGTCGAGATTATTGTTACCCCAATGGATGGTAGCCTTTTAATTATGGAAGGTAGTCTGTTGTCGAGATTTTTGTTACTCCAATGGATGGTAGCCTTGTCATTATGGAAGGTAATCGGTCATTGCGAATTTTGTTACTCCAATGGATGTTAGCCTTGTCATTATGGAAGGAAGTCTGTTGTTGATATTTTTGTTATTCCAATGGATGGTAGCCTTGTCATTATGGAAGGTAGTATTTTGTCCAGATTTTTGTTACTCCAATGGATGGTAGCCTTGTCATTATTGAAGGTAGTCTATTGTCGATATCTTTGTTACTCAATTGGATGATAGACTTATCATTATGAAAGGTACTTTGTTGTTCGGATTTTTGTTACTCCAATGGATGGTAGCCTTGTCATTATGGAAGGTAGTCTTTTGTCCAAATTTTTGTTACTCCAATGGATGGTAGCCTTGTCATTATTGAAGGTAGTCTATTGTCGATATCTTTGTTACTCAATTGGATGATAGACTTATCATTATGAAAGGTAGTTTGTTGTTCAGATTTTTGTTACTCTAATGGATGGTAGACTTGTCATTATTGAAGGTAGTCTGTTATCGAGATTTTTGTTAACCCAATGGATGGTACTCTTGTAATTATGGAAGGTAGTCTGTTGTCGAGATTTTTGTTACTACAACGGATGGTAGCCTTGTCATTATGGAAGGTAGTCTGTCGTTGAGATTTCTGTTACTCCAATGGATTGTAGCCTAGTCATTATGTAAGGTAGTCTGTTGTTCATATTTTTGTTACTCGAATGGATGGTATCCATGTCATTATGGAATATAGTCTGTTTTCGTGATTTTTGATATTCCAATAGATGGTAACCTTGTCAGTATGGAAGGTATTTTTTTGTCGATATTTTTGTTACTCAAATGGATGTTAGCCTTGTCATTATGGAAGGTAGTCTGTTGTCAAGATTCTTGTTACCCCAATGGATGGTAGCCTTATCATTATGCAAGGTAGTTTTTTATCGAGATTTTTGTTACTCCAATGGATGGTAGCCTTGTCATTACAGAACATAGTCTGTAGTCGAGATTTTTGTTATTCCAATGGATGGTAACCTTGTCAGTTTGGAAGGTAGTCTTTTGTCGATACTTTTGTTACTCCAATGGATGGTAACCTTTCCATTATTCAAGGTAGTCTATTTTCGATATCTTTGTTACTCCAATGGATGATAGCCTTGTCATTATGCAAGGTACTTTGTTGTTCATACTTTTGTTACTCCAATGGATGGTAGCCTTGTCATTATGGAAGGTAGTCTGTTGTTGGGATTTTTTTTACTATAATGGATGGTAGCCTTGTCATTATGGAAGGTAGTCAGTTATCGAGATTTTTGTTACCCCAATGGATGGTAGCCTTGTAATTATGGAAGGTAGTTTGTTGTCGATATTTTTGTTACTCCAATGGATGGTAGCCTTGTCATTATGGAAGGTAGTCTGTCGTTGAGATTTTTGTTACTCCAATGGATGGTAGCCTTGTCATTATGGAAGATAGTCTGTTGTCTGGATTTTTGTTATTCCAATGGATGGTAACCTTGTCAGTATGTAAGGTAGTCTTTTATCGAGATTTTTGTTACTCCAATGGTTGGTAGCCTTGTCATTATTTAAGGTAGTCTATTGTCGATATCTTTGTTACTCTAATGGATGATAGCCTTGTCATTATGCAAGGTAGTCTGTTGTTCAGATTTTTGTTACTCCAATGGATGGTAGCCTTGTCATTAAGGAAGGTAGTCTATTGTCGAGATTTTTTTTATTCTGATGGATGGTAGCCTTATCATTATGGAAGGTATTTTTTTATCGAGATTTTTGTAACTCCAATGGATGGTAGCTTTGTCATTATGGAAGGTAGTCTATTGTCGAGATTTTTGTTATTCCAATGGATGGTAACCTTGTGAGTATGGAAGGTAGTCTTTTGTCGAGATTTTTGTTACTTCAATGGATGGTAGCCTTGTCATTATTGAAGGTAGTCTATTGTCGATATCTTTGTTACTCCAATGGATGATAGCCTTTTCATTATGAAAGGTAGTCTGTTGTTCATATTTTTGTTACTCCAATGGATGGTAGCCTTGTCATTATGGAAGAAAGTCTGTTGTCGAGATTTTTTTTACTACAATGGATGGTAGCCTTGTCATTATGGAAGGTAGTCTGTTCTCCAGATTTTCGTTACCCCGATGGATGGTAGCCTTGTAATTATGGAAGGTAGTTTGTTGTCGAGATTTTTGTTACTCCAATGGATGGTAACCTTGTCATTATGGAAGGTAGTCTGTCATTGAGATTTTTGTTACTCCAATGGATTGTAGCCTTGTCATTATGTAAGATAGTTTGTTGTTCAGATTTTTGTTCCTCCAATGGATGGTAGCCTTGTCATTACAAAAGATAGTCTGTAGTCTAGATTTTTGTTATTCCAATGGATGGTAACCTTGTCAGCATGGAAGGTAGTCTTTTATCGAGATTTTTGTTACTCCAATGGATGGTAGCCTTGTCATTATTTAGGTTAGTCTATTGTCGATATCTTTGTTACTCCAATGGATTATAGCTTTGTCATTATGCAAGGTAGTCTGTTGTTCAGATTTTTGTTACTCCAATGGATGGTAGCCTTGTCATTATGGAAGGTAGTCTATTGTTGATATTTTTGTTATTCCAATGGATGGTAGCCTTATCATTATGGAAGGTAGTTTTTTATCAAGATTTTTGTTACTCCAATGGATGGTAGCCTTGTCATTATGGAAGGTAGTCTATTGTCGAGATTTTTGTTATTCCAATGGATGGTAACCTTGTCAGTATGGAAGGTAGTCTTTTGTCGAGATTTTTGTTACTCCAATGGATGGTAGCCTTGTCATTATTGAAGTTAGTCTATTGGAGATATCTATGTTACTCCAATGGATGATAGCCTTATAATTACGAAAGGTAGTATGTTGTCGAGATTTTTTTTACTCCAATGGATGGTAGCCTTGTCATTATGGAAGGTAGTCTATTGTCGAGATTTTTTTTACTACAATGGATGGTAGCCTTGTCATTATGGAAGGTTGTCTGTTGTCGAGATTTTTGTTACCCCAATGGATGGTAGCCTTGTAATTATAGAAGGTAGTTTGTTGTCGAGATTTTTGTTACTCCAATGGATGGTAGCCTTGTCATTATGGAAGGTAGTCTGTTGTCTAGATTTCTGTTACTCCAATGGATTGTAGCCTTGTCATTATGGAAGGTAGTCTGTTGTTCATATTTTTGTTACTCCAAACGATGGTAGCCTTTTCATTATGGAAGTTAGTCTGTTGTCGAGAATTTTTTTATTCCATTGGATGGTAGCCTTTTCATTATGGAAGGTAGTCTGTTGATGAGATTTTTGTTATTCTAATGGATTGTAACCTTGTCATTATGGAAGGTAGTCTTTTGTCGAGATTTTTGTTACTCCAATGGATGGTAGCCTTGTCATTATTGAAGGTAGTCTGTTGTCGATATCTTTGTTACTCCAATGGATGATAGCCTTGCCATTATGCAAGGTATTCTGTTGTTCAGATTTTTATTACTCCAATGGATGATAGCCTTGTCATTATGGAAGATTGTCTGTTGTCGAGATTTTTGTTATTCCAATGGATGGTAACCTTGTCAGTATGGAAGGTAGTCTTTTGTCGAGATTTTTGTTACTCCGATGGATGGTAGCCCTGTCATTATTAAAGGTAGTCTATTGTCGATATCTTTGTTAGTCCAATGGATGATAGCCTTGTCATTATGCAAGGTAGTCTGTTGTTCAGATTTTTGTTACTCCAATGGATGGTAGCCTTGTCATTATGGAAGGTAATTTGTTGTCGATATCTTTGTTACTCCAATGGATGGTAGCCTTATCATTATGGAAGGTAGTTTTTTATCGAGTTTTTTTTTTACTCCAATGGATTGTCGTCTTGTCATTATGGAAGGTAAGCTATTGTCGAGATTTTTGTTATTCCAATGGATGGAAACCTTATCATTATGGAAGGTAGTCTTTTGTCGAGATTTTTGTTACTCTAATGGATGGTAGCCTTGTCATTATTGAAGGTAGTCTGTTGTCGATATCTTTGTTACTCCAATGGATGATAGCCTTGTCATTATGCAAGGTAGTCTGTTGTTCAGATTTTTGTTACTCCAATGGATGGTAGCCTTGTCATTATGGAAGGTAGTAGTTTGTGGAGATTTTTGTTACTCTAATGGATTGTAGCCTTGTCATTATGGAAGGTAGTCTTTTGTCGAGAATTTTTTTATTCCATTGGATGATAGCCTTTTCATTATGGAAGGTAGTCTATTGACGAGATTTTTGTTATTCCATAGGATGGTAACCTTGTCGTTATGGAAGGTAGTCTGTTGTCGATATTTTTTTTACTACAATGGATGGTAGCCTTGTCATTATGGAAGGTAGTATGTTGTCGAGATTTTCGTTACCCCAATGGATGGTAGCCTCGTAATTATGGAAGGTAGTCTGTTGTCGAGAATTTTTTTATTCCATTGGATGGTAGCCTTTTCATTATGGAAGGTAGTATGTTGTCGAGAATTTTTTTATTCCATTGGATGGTAGCCTTTTCATTATGGAAGGTAGCCTGTTGTCGAGATTTTTGTTACTCCAAAGGATGGTAGCCTTGTCATTACGGAAGGTAGTATTTTGTGGAGATTTTTGTTACTCCAATGGATGGTAGCTTTGTCATTATTGAAGGTAGTCTAATATCGATATCTTTGTTACTCCAATGGCTGATACCGTTGACATTATGAAAGGTAGTCTGTTGTCGATATTTTTTTTACTCTAATGGATGGTAGCCCTGTCATTATGGAAGATAGTCTGTTGTCGAGATTTTTGTTACCCCAATGGATGTTAGCCTTGTCATTATGGAAGGTAGTTTGTTGTTGAGATTTTTGTTACTCCAATGGATTGTAGCCTTGTCATTATGTAAGGTAGTCTGTTGTTCAGAATTTTGTTACTCCAATGGATGGTAGCCTTGTCATTATGGAAGATAGTCTGTTGTCGAGATTTTTGATATTCCAATGGATGGTAACCTTGTCAGTATGGAAGGTAGTCTTTTGTCGGGATTTTTGTTGCTCCAATGAATGGTAGCCTTGTCATTATTGAAGGTAGTCTGTTGTCGATATCTTTGTTACTCCAATGGATGATAGCCTTGTCATTATGCAAGGTAGTCTGTTGTTCAGATTTTTGTTACTCCAATGGATGGTAGCTTTGTCATTATGGAAGGTAGTAGTTTGTGGAGATTTTTGTTACTCCAATGGATGGTAGCCTTGTCATTATTGAAGGTAGTCTATTATCGATATCTTTGTTACTCCAATGGATGATAGCCTTGTCATTATGAAAGGTAGTCTGTTGTTCATATTTTTGTTACTCCAATGGATGGTAGCCTTGTCATTATGGAAGGTAGTCTGTTGTCGATATTTTTTTACTACAATGGATGGTAGCCTTGTCATTATGGAAGGTAGTCTGTTGTCGAGATTTTTGTTACCCCAATGGATGGTAGCCTTGTCATTATGGAAGGTAGCCTGTTGTCGAGATTTTTGTTACTCCAAAGGATGGTAGCCTTGTCATTACGGAAGGTAGTATTTTGTGGAGATTTTTGTTACTCCAATGGATGGTAGCTTTGTCATTATTGAAGGTAGTCTATTATCGATATCTTTGTTACTCCAATGGCTGATACCGTTGACATTATGAAAGGTAGTCTGTTGTCGATATTTTTTTTACTTTAATGGATGGTAGCCCTGTCATTATGGAAGATAGTCTTTTGTCGAGATTTATGTTACTCCAATGGATGGTAGCCTTGTCATTATTGAAGTTAGTCTATTGGAGATATCTTTGTTACTCCAATGGATGATAGCCTTATAATTACGAAAGGTAGTATGTTGTCGAGATTTTTTTTTACTCCAATGGATGGTAGCCTTGTCATTATGGAAGGTAGTCTATTGTCGAGATTTTTTTTACTACAATGGATGGTAGCCTTGTCATTATGGAAGGTTGTCTGTTGTCGAGATTTTTGTTACCCCAATGGATGGTAGCCTTGTAATTATAGAAGGTAGTTTGTTGTCGAGATTTTTGTTACTCCAATGGATGGTAGCCTTGTCATTATGGAAGGTAGTCTGTTGTCTAGATTTCTGTTACTCCAATGGATTGTAGCCTTGTCATTATGGAAGGTAGTCTGTTGTTCATATTTTTGTTACTCCAAACGATGGTAGCCTTTTCATTATGGAAGTTAGTCTGTTGTCGAGAATTTTTTTATTCCATTGGATGGTAGCCTTTTCATTATGGAAGGTAGTCTGTTGATGAGATTTTTGTTATTTTAATGGATTGTAACCTTGTCATTATGGAAGGTAGTCTTTTGTCGAGATTTTTGTTACTCCAATGGATGGTAGCCTTGTCATTATTGAAGGTAGTCTGTTGTCGATATCTTTGTTACTCCAATGGATGATAGCCTTGCCATTATGCAAGGTATTCTGTTGTTCAGATTTTTATTACTCCAATGGATGATAGCCTTGTCATTATGGAAGATTGTCTGTTGTCGAGATTTTTGTTATTCCAATGGATGGTAACCTTGTCAGTATGGAAGGTAGTCTTTTGTCGAGATTTTTGTTACTCCGATGGATGGTAGCCCTGTCATTATTAAAGGTAGTCTATTGTCGATATCTTTGTTAGTCCAATGGATGATAGCCTTGTCATTATGCAAGGTAGTCTGTTGTTCAGATTTTTGTTACTCCAATGGATGGTAGCCTTGTCATTATGGAAGGTAATTTGTTGTCGATATCTTTGTTACTCCAATGGATGGTAGCCTTATCATTATGGAAGGTAGTTTTTTATCGAGTTTTTTTTTTACTCCAATGGATTGTCGTCTTGTCATTATGGAAGGTAGTCTATTGTCGAGATTTTTGTTATTCCAATGGATGGAAACCTTATCATTATGGAAGGTAGTCTTTTGTCGAGATTTTTGTTACTCTAATGGATGGTAGCCTTGTCATTATTGAAGGTAGTCTGTTGTCGATATCTTTGTTACTCCAATGGATGATAGCCTTGTCATTATGCAAGGTAGTCTGTTGTTCAGATTTTTGTTACTCCAATGGATGGTAGCCTTGTCATTATGGAAGGTAGTAGTTTGTGGAGATTTTTGTTACTCCAATGGATTGTAGCCTTGTCATTATGGAAGGTAGTCTTTTGTCGAGAATTTTTTTATTCCATTGGATGATAGCCTTTTCATTATGGAAGGTAGTCTGTTGACGAGATTTTTGTTATTCCATAGGATGGTAACCTTGTCGTTATGGAAGGTAGTCTGTTGTCGATATTTTTTTTACTACAATGGATGGTAGCCTTGTCATTATGGAAGGTAGTATGTTGTCGAGATTTTCGTTACCCCAATGGATGGTAGCCTCGTAATTATGGAAGGTAGTCTGTTGTCGAGAATTTTTTTATTCCATTGGATGGTAGCCTTTTCATTATGGAAGGTAGTATGTTGTCGAGAATTTTTTTATTCCATTGGATGGTAGCCTTTTCATTATGGAAGGTAGCCTGTTGTCGAGATTTTTGTTACTCCAAAGGATGGTAGCCTTGTCATTACGGAAGGTAGTATTTTGTGGAGATTTTTGTTACTCCAATGGATGGTAGCTTTGTCATTATTGAAGGTAGTCTAATATCGATATCTTTGTTACTCCAATGGCTGATACCGTTGACATTATGAAAGGTAGTCTGTTGTCGATATTTTTTTTACTCTAATGGATGGTAGCCCTGTCATTATGGAAGATAGTCTGTTGTCGAGATTTTTGTTACCCCAATGGATGTTAGCCTTGTCATTATGGAAGGTAGTTTGTTGTTGAGATTTTTGTTACTCCAATGGATTGTAGCCTTGTCATTATGTAACGTAGTCTGTTGTTCAGAATTTTGTTACTCCAATGGATGGTAGCCTTGTCATTATGGAAGATAGTCTGTTGTCGAGATTTTTGATATTCCAATGGATGGTAACCTTGTCAGTATGGAAGGTAGTCTTTTGTCGGGATTTTTGTTGCTCCAATGAATGGTAGCCTTGTCATTATTGAAGGTAGTCTGTTGTCGATATCTTTGTTACTCCAATGGATGATAGCCTTGTCATTATGCAAGGTAGTCTGTTGTTCAGATTTTTGTTACTCCAATGGATGGTAGCTTTGTCATTATGGAAGGTAGTAGTTTGTGGAGATTTTTGTTACTCCAATGGATGGTAGCCTTGTCATTATTGAAGGTAGTCTATTATCGATATCTTTGTTACTCCAATGGATGATAGCCTTGTCATTATGAAAGGTAGTCTGTTGTTCATATTTTTGTTACTCCAATGGATGGTAGCCTTGTCATTATGGAAGGTAGTCTGTTGTCGATATTTTTTTACTACAATGGATGGTAGCCTTGTCATTATGGAAGGTAGTCTGTTGTCGAGATTTTTGTTACCCCAATGGATGGTAGCCTTGTCATTATGGAAGGTAGCCTGTTGTCGAGATTTTTGTTACTCCAAAGGATGGTAGCCTTGTCATTACGGAAGGTAGTATTTTGTGGAGATTTTTGTTACTCCAATGGATGGTAGCTTTGTCATTATTGAAGGTAGTCTATTATCGATATCTTTGTTACTCCAATGGCTGATACCGTTGACATTATGAAAGGTAGTCTGTTGTCGATATTTTTTTTACTTTAATGGATGGTAGCCCTGTCATTATGGAAGATAGTCTTTTGTCGAGATTTATGTTACTCCAATGGATGGTAGCCTTGTCATTATTGAAGTTAGTCTATTGGAGATATCTTTGTTACTCCAATGGATGATAGCCTTATAATTACGAAAGGTAGTATGTTGTCGAGATTTTTTTTTACTCCAATGGATGGTAGCCTTGTCATTATGGAAGGTAGTCTATTGTCGAGATTTTTTTTACTACAATGGATGGTAGCCTTGTCATTATGGAAGGTTGTCTGTTGTCGAGATTTTTGTTACCCCAATGGATGGTAGCCTTGTAATTATAGAAGGTAGTTTGTTGTCGAGATTTTTGTTACTCCAATGGATGGTAGCCTTGTCATTATGGA
The DNA here is from genome assembly GCA_948472305.1 of Vicia faba. NCBI lineage: Eukaryota > Viridiplantae > Streptophyta > Magnoliopsida > Fabales > Fabaceae > Vicia > Vicia faba. Next base: position 564,523,196 of record OX451739.1, read on the forward strand.
AGGTAGTCTGTTGTCTAGATTTCTGTTACTCCAATGGATTGTAGCCTTGTCATTATGGAAGGTAGTCTGTTGTTCATATTTTTGTTACTCCAAACGATGGTAGCCTTTTCATTATGGAAGTTAGTCTGTTGTCGAGAATTTTTTTATTCCATTGGATGGTAGCCTTTTCATTATGGAAGGTAGTCTGTTGATGAGATTTTTGTTATTTTAATGGATTGTAACCTTGTCATTATGGAAGGTAGTCTTTTGTCGAGATTTTTGTTACTCCAATGGATGGTAGCCTTGTCATTATTGAAGGTAGTCTGTTGTCGATATCTTTGTTACTCCAATGGATGATAGCCTTGCCATTATGCAAGGTATTCTGTTGTTCAGATTTTTATTACTCCAATGGATGATAGCCTTGTCATTATGGAAGATTGTCTGTTGTCGAGATTTTTGTTATTCCAATGGATGGTAACCTTGTCAGTATGGAAGGTAGTCTTTTGTCGAGATTTTTGTTACTCCGATGGATGGTAGCCCTGTCATTATTAAAGGTAGTCTATTGTCGATATCTTTGTTAGTCCAATGGATGATAGCCTTGTCATTATGCAAGGTAGTCTGTTGTTCAGATTTTTGTTACTCCAATGGATGGTAGCCTTGTCATTATGGAAGGTAATTTGTTGTCGATATCTTTGTTACTCCAATGGATGGTAGCCTTATCATTATGGAAGGTAGTTTTTTATCGAGTTTTTTTTTTACTCCAATGGATTGTCGTCTTGTCATTATGGAAGGTAGTCTATTGTCGAGATTTTTGTTATTCCAATGGATGGAAACCTTATCATTATGGAAGGTAGTCTTTTGTCGAGATTTTTGTTACTCTAATGGATGGTAGCCTTGTCATTATTGAAGGTAGTCTGTTGTCGATATCTTTGTTACTCCAATGGATGATAGCCTTGTCATTATGCAAGGTAGTCTGTTGTTCAGATTTTTGTTACTCCAATGGATGGTAGCCTTGTCATTATGGAAGGTAGTAGTTTGTGGAGATTTTTGTTACTCCAATGGATTGTAGCCTTGTCATTATGGAAGGTAGTCTTTTGTCGAGAATTTTTTTATTCCATTGGATGATAGCCTTTTCATTATGGAAGGTAGTCTGTTGACGAGATTTTTGTTATTCCATAGGATGGTAACCTTGTCGTTATGGAAGGTAGTCTGTTGTCGATATTTTTTTTACTACAATGGATGGTAGCCTTGTCATTATGGAAGGTAGTATGTTGTCGAGATTTTCGTTACCCCAATGGATGGTAGCCTCGTAATTATGGAAGGTAGTCTGTTGTCGAGAATTTTTTTATTCCATTGGATGGTAGCCTTTTCATTATGGAAGGTAGTATGTTGTCGAGAATTTTTTTATTCCATTGGATGGTAGCCTTTTCATTATGGAAGGTAGCCTGTTGTCGAGATTTTTGTTACTCCAAAGGATGGTAGCCTTGTCATTACGGAAGGTAGTATTTTGTGGAGATTTTTGTTACTCCAATGGATGGTAGCTTTGTCATTATTGAAGGTAGTCTATTATCGATATCTTTGTTACTCCAATGGCTGATACCGTTGACATTATGAAAGGTAGTCTGTTGTCGATATTTTTTTTACTCTAATGGATGGTAGCCCTGTCATTATGGAAGATAGTCTGTTGTCGAGATTTTTGTTACCCCAATGGATGGTAGCCTTGTAATTATGGAAGGTAGTATGTTGTCGAGTTTTTTGTTACTCCAATGGATGTTAGCCTTGTCATTATGGAAGGTAGTTTGTTGTTGAGATTTTTGTTACTCCAATGGATTGTAGCCTTGTCATTATGTAAGGTAGTCTGTTGTTCAGAATTTTGTTACTCCAATGGATGGTAGCCTTGTCATTATGGAAGATAGTCTGTTGTCGAGATTTTTGATATTCCAATGGATGGTAACCTTGTCAGTATGGAAGGTAGTCTTTTGTCGGGATTTTTGTTGCTCCAATGAATGGTAGCCTTGTCATTATTGAAGGTAGTCTGTTGTTGATATCTTTGTTACTCCAATGGATGATAGCCTTGTCATTATGCAAGGTAGTCTGTTGTTCAGATTTTTGTTACTCCAATGGATGGTAGCTTTGTCATTATGGAAGGTAGTAGTTTGTGGAGATTTTTGTTACTCCAATGGATGGTAGCCTTGTCATTATTGAAGGTAGTCTATTATCGATATCTTTGTTACTCCAATGGATGATAGCCTTGTCATTATGAAAGGTAGTCTGTTGTTCATATTTTTGTTACTCCAATGGATGGTAGCCTTGTCATTATGGAAGGTAGTTTGTTGTCGATATTTTTTTACTACAATGGATGGTAGCCTTGTCATTATGGAAGGTAGTCTGTTGTCGAGATTTTTGTTACCCCAATGGATGGTAGATTTGTCATTATGGAAGGTAGTCTGTTGTAGAGAATTTTTTTATTCCATTGGATGGTAGCCTTTTCATTATGGAAGGTAGTCTGTTGTCGAGAATTTTTTTATTCCATTGGATGGTATCCTTTTCATTATGGAAGGTAGCCTGTTGTCGAGATTTTTTTTACTCCAAAGGATGGTAGCCTTGTCATTACGGAAGGTAGTATTTTGTGGAGATTTTTGTTACTCCAATGGATGGTAGCTTTGTCATTATTGAAGGTAGTCTATTATCGATATCTTTGTTACTCCAATGGCTGATAGCGTTGACATTATGAAAGGTAGTCTGTTGTCGATATTTTTTTTACTCTAATGGATGGTAGCCCTGTCATTATGGAAGATAGTCTGTTGTCGAGATTTTTGTTACCCCAATGGATGGTAGCCTTGTAATTATGCAAGGTAGTATGTTGTCGAGATTTTTGTTACTCCAATGGATGTTAGCCTTGTCATTATGGAAGGTAGTTTGTTGTTGAGATTTTTGTTACTCCAATGGATTGTAGCGTTGTCATTATGTAAGGTAGTCTATTGTTCAGAATTTTGTTACTCCAATGGATGATAGCCTTGTCATTATGGAAGATAGTCTGTTGTCGAGATTTTTGTTATTCCAATGGATGGTAACCTTGTCAGTATGGAAGGTAGTCTTTTGTCGGGATTTTTGTTACTCCAATGAATGGTAGCCTTGTCATTATTTAAGGTAGTCTATTGTCGATATCTTTGTTACTCCAATGGATGATAGTCTTGTCATTATGCAAGGTAGTCTGTTGTTCAGATTTTTGTTACTCCAATGGATGGTAGCCTTGTCATTATGGAAGGTAGTCTATTGTCGACATTTTTGTTATTCCAATGGATGGTAACCTTATCATTATGGAAGGTAGTCTTTTGTCGAGATTTTTGTTACTACAATGGATGGTAGCCTTGTCATTATTGAAGGTAGTATGTTGTCAATATCTTTGGTACTCCAATGGATGATAGCCTTTTCATTATGCAAGGTAGTCTGTTGTTCAGATTTTTTTGATTCCAATGGATGATAGCCTTGTCATTATGGAAGATAGTCTGTTGTCGAGATTTTTGTTATTCCAATGGATGGTAACCTTGTCAGTATGGAAGGTAGTCTTTTGTCGAGTATTTTGTTACTCTAATGGATGGTAGCCTTGTGATTATTTAAGGTAGTCTATTGTCGATATCTTTGTTACTCCAATGGATGATAGCCTTCTCATTATTCAAGGTAGTCTGTTGTTCATATTTTTGTTACTCCATTGAATGTTAGCCTTGTCATTATGGAAGGTAGTTTGTTGTCGATATCTTTGTTACTCCAATGGATGGTAGCCTTATCAATATGGAAGGTAGTTTTTTATCGAGATTTTTGTTACTCCAATGGATGGTGGCCTTGTCATTATGGAAGGTAGTCTATTGTCAAGAGATTTTTTGATCCAATGGATGGTAACCTTGTCATTATGAAAGGTAGTCTTCTGTTCAAATTTTTGTTACTCCAATGGATGGTAGCCTTATCATTATTGAAGGTAGTCTGTTGTCGATTTCTCTGTTACTCCAATGGATGATAGCCTTTTCATTATGCAAGGTAGTCTGTTGTTCAGATTTTTGTTACTCCAATGGATGATGGCCTTGTCATTATGGAAGATTGTCTGTTGTCGAGATTTTTGTTATTCCAATGGATGGTAACCTTGTCAGTATGGAAGGTAGTATTTTGTCGAGATTTTTGTTACTCTGATGGATGGTAGCCTTGTCATTATTTAAAGTAGTCAGTTATCGATATCTTTGTTACTCCAATGGCTGATAGCCTAGTCATATGGAAGGTAGTCTGTTATCAATATTTTTTTACTCCAATGGATGGTAGCCCAGTCATTATGGAAGATAGTCTGTTGTCGAGATTTTTGTTACCTCAATGGATGGTAGCCTTGTAATTATTGAAGGTAGTATGTTGTCGAGATTTTTGTTACTCCAATGGATGTTAGCCTTGTCATTATGGAAGGTAGTTTGTTGTTGAGATTTTTGTTACTCCAATGGATTGTAGCCTTGTCATTATGTAAGGTAGTTTGTTGTTCAGATTTTTGTTACTCCAATGGATGATAGCCTTGTCATTATGGAAGATAGTCTGTTGTCTAGATTTTTGTTATTCCAATAGATGGTAACCTTGTCAGTATGGAAGGTAGTCTTTTGTCGAGATTTTTGTTACTCCAATGAATGGTAGCCTTGTCATTATTTAAGGTAGTCTATTGTCGATATCTTTGTTACTCCAATGGATGATAGTCTTGTCATTATGCAAGGTAGTCTGTTGTTCAGATTTTTGTTACTCCAATGGATGGTAGCCTTGTCATTATGGAAGGTAGTCTATTGTCAAGATTTTTGTTATTCCAATGGATGGTAGCCTTATCATTATGGAAGGTAGTTTTTTATCGACATTTTTGTTACTACAATGGATGGTAGCCTTGTCATTATGGAAGGTAGTCTATTGTCGACATTTTTGTTATTCCAATGGATGGTAACCTTATCATTATGGAAGGTAGTCTTTTGCCGAGATTTTTGTTACTACAATGGATGGTAGCCTTGTCATTATTGAAGGTAGTACGTTGTCAATATCTTTGTTACTCCAATGGATGATAGCCTTTTCATTAAGCAAGGTAGTCTGTTGTTCAGATTTTTTTTATTCCAATGGATGATAGCCTTGTCATTATGGAAGATAGTCTGTTGTCGATATTTTTGTTATTCCAATGGATGGTAACCTTGTCAGTATGGAAGGTAGTCTTTTGTCGAGTATTTTGTTACTCTAATGGATGGTAGCCTTGTGATTATTTAAGCTAGTCTATTGTCGATATCTTTGTTACTCCAATGGATGATAGCCTTCTCATTATTCAAGGTAGTCTGTTGTTCATATTTTTGTTACTCAATTGAATGGTAGCCTTGTCATTATGGAAGGTAGTTTGTTGTCGATATCTTTGTTACTCCAATGGATGGTAGCCTTATCAATATGGAAGGTAGTTTTTTATCGAGATTTTTGTTACTCCAATGGATGGTGGCCTTGTCATTATGGAAGGTAGTCTATTGTCAAGAGATTTTTTGATCCAATGGATGGTAACCTTGTCATAATGAAAGGTAGTCTTCTGTTCAAATTTTTGTTACTCCAATGGATGGTAGCCTTATCATTATTGAAGGTAGTCTGTTGTCGATTTCTCTGTTACTCCAATGGATGATAGCCTTTTCATTATGCAAGGTAGTCTGTTGTTCAGATTTTTGTTACTCCAATGGATGATAGCCTTGTCATTATGGAAGATTGTCTGTTGTCGAGATTTTTGTTATTCCAATGGATGGTAACCTTGTCAGTATGGAAGGTAGTATTTTGTCGAGATTTTTGTTACTCTGATGGATGGTAGCCTTGTCATTATTGAAAGTAGTCTGTTATCGATATCTTTGTTACTCCAATGGCTGATTGCCTAGTCATTATGGAAGGTAGTCTGTTATCGATATTTTTTTTACTCCAATGGATGGTAGCCCAGTCATTATGGAAGATAGTCTGTTGTCGAGATTTTTGTTACCCCAACGGATGGTAGCCTTGTAATTATGGAAGGTAGTATGTTGTCGAGATTTTTGTTACTCCAATGGATGTTAGCCTTGTCATTATGGAAGGTAGTTTGTTGTTGAGATTTTTGTTACTCCAATGGATTGTAGCCTTGTCATTATGTAAGGTAGTTTGTTGTTCAGATTTTTGTTACTCCAATGGATGATAGCCTTGTCATTATGGAAGATAGTCTGTTGTCTAGATTTTTGTTATTCCAATAGATGGTAACCTTGTCAGTATGGAAGGTAGTCTTTTGTCGAGATTTTTGTTACTCCAATGAATGGTAGCCTTGTCATTATTTAAGGTAGTCTATTGTCGATATCTTTGTTACTCCAATGGATGATAGTCTTGTCATTATGCAAGGTAGTCTGTTGTTCAGATTTTTGTTACTCCAATGGATGGTAGCCTTGTTATTATGGAAGGTAGTCTATTGTCAAGATTTTTGTTATTCCAATGGATGGTAGCCTTATCATTATGGAAGGTAGTTTTTTATCGAGATTTTTGTTACTACAATGGATGGTAGCCTTGTCATTATGGAAGGTAGTCTATTGTCGACATTTTTGTTATTCCAATGGATGGTAACCTTATCATTATGGAAGGTAGTCTTTTGCCGAGATTTTTGTTACTACAATGGATGGTAGCCTTGTCATTATTGAAGGTAGTACGTTGTCAATATCTTTGTTACTCCAATGGATTATAGCCTTTTAATTAAGCAAGGTAGTCTGTTGTTCAGATTTTTTTATTCCAATGGATGATAGCCTTGTCATTATGGAAGATAGTATGTTGTCGATATTTTTGTTATTCCAATGGATGGTAACCTTGTCAGTATGGAAGGTAGTCTTTTGTCGAGTATTTTGTTACTCTAATGGATGGTAGCCTTGTGATTATTTAAGGTAGTCTATTGTCGATATCTTTGTTACTCCAATGGATGATAGCCTTCTCATTATTCAAGGTAGTCTGTTGTTCATATTTTTGTTACTCCATTGAATGGTAGCCTTGTCATTATGGAAGGTAGTTTGTTGTCGATATCTTTGTTACTCCAATGGATGGTAGCCTTATCAATATGGAAGGTAGTTTTTTATCGAGATTTTTGTTACTCCAATGGATGGTGGCCTTGTCATTAAGGAAGGTAGTCTATTGTCAAGAGATTTTTTGATCCAATGGATGGTAACCTTGTCATTATGAAAGGTAGTCTTCTGTTCAAATTTTTGTTACTCCAATGGATGGTAGCCTTATCATTATTGAAGGTAGTCTGTTGTCGATTTCTCTGTTACTCAAATGGATGATAGCCTTTTCATTATGCAAGGTAGTCTGTTGTTCAGATTTTTGTTACTCCAATGGATGATAGCCTTGTCATTATGAAAGATTGTCTGTTGTCGAGATTTTTGTTATTCCAATGGATGGTAACCTTGTCAGTATGGAAGGTAGTATTTTGTCGAGATTTTTGTTACTCTGATGGATGGTAGCCTTGTCATTATTGAAAGTAGTCTGTTATCGATATCTTTGTTACTCCAATGGCTGATTGCCTAGTCATTATGGAAGGTAGTCTGTTATCGATATTTTTTTTACTCCAATGGATGGTAGCCCAGTCATTATGGAAGATAGTCTGTTGTCGAGATTTTTGTTACCCCAACGGATGGTAGCCTTGTAATTATGGAAGGTAGTATGTTGTCGAGATTTTTGTTACTCCAATGGATGTTAGCCTTGTCATTATGGAAGGTAGTTTGTTGTTGAGATTTTTGTTACTCCAATGGATTGTAGCCTTGTCATTATGTAAGGTAGTTTGTTGTTCAGATTTTTGTTACTCCAATGGATGATAGCCTTGTCATTATGGAAGATAGTCTGTTGTCTAGATTTTTGTTATTCCAATAGATGGTAACCTTGTCAGTATGGAAGGTAGTCTTTTGTCGAGATTTTTGTTACTCCAATGAATGGTAGCCTTGTCATTATTTAAGGTAGTCTATTGTCGATATCTTTGTTACTCCAATGGATGATAGTCTTGTCATTATGCAAGGTAGTCTGTTGTTCAGATTTTTGTTACTCCAATGGATGGTAGCCTTGTCATTATGGAAGGTAGTCTATTGTCAAGATTTTTGTTATTCCAATGGATGGTAGCCTTATCATTATGGAAGGTAGTTTTTTATCGAGATTTTTGATACTACAATGGATGGTAGCCTTGTCATTATGGAAGGTAGTCTATTGTCGACATTTTTGTTATTCCAATGGATGGTAACCTTATCATTATGGAAGGTAGTCTTTTGCCGAGATTTTTGTTACTACAATGGATGGTAGCCTTGTCATTATTGAAGGTAGTATGTTGTCAATATCTTTGTTACTCCAATGGATGATAGCCTTTTCATTAAGCAAGGTAGTCTGTTGTTCAGATTTTTTTTACTCCAATGGATGATAGCCTTGTCATTATGGAAGATAGTTTGTTGTCGATATTTTTGTTATTCCAATTGATGGTAACCTTGTCAGTATGGAAGGTAGTCTTTTGTCGAGTATTTTGTTACTCCAATGGATGGTAGCCTTTTGATTATTTAAGGTAGTCTATTGTCGATATCTTTGTTACTCCAATGGATGATAGCCTTCTCATTATTCAAGGTAGTCTGTTGTTCAGATTTTTGTTACTCCATTGAATGGTAGCCTTGTCATTATGGAAGGTAGTTTGTTGTCGATATTTTTGTTACTCCAATGGATGGTAGCCTTATCAATATGGAAGGTAGTTTTTTATCGAGATTTTTGTTACTCCAATGGATGGTGGCCTTGTCATTATGGTAGGTAGTCTATTGTCAAGATATTTTTTATTCCAATGGATGGTAACCTTGTTATTATGAAAGGTAGTCTTCTGTTCAAATTTTTGTTACTCCAATGGATGGTAGCCTTATCATTATTGAAGGTAGTCTGTTGTCGATTTCTTTGTTACTCCAATGGATGATAGCCTTTTCATCAGCAAGGTAGTCTGTTGTTCAGATTTTTGTTACTCCAATGTATGATAGCCTTGTCATTATGGAAGATTGTCTGTTGTCGAGATTTTTGTTATTCCAATGGATGGTAACCTTGTCAGTATGGAAGGTAGTATTTTGTCGAGATTTTTGTTACTCTGATGGATGGTAGCCTTGTCATTATTGAAAGTAGTCTGTTATCGATATCTTTGTTACTCCAATGGCTGATTGCCTAGTCATTATGGAAGGTAGTCTGTTATCGATATTTTTTTTACTCCAATGGATGGTAGCCCAGTCATTATGGAAGATAGTCTGTTGTCGAGATTATTGTTACCCCAACGGATGGTAGCCTTGTAATTATGGAAGGTAGTATGTTGTCGAGATTTTTGTTACTCCAATGGATGTTAGCCTTGTCATTATGGAAGGTAGTTTGTTGTTGAGATTTTTGTTACTCCAATGGATTGTAGCCTTGTCATTATGTAAGGTAGTTTGTTGTTCAGATTTTTGTTACTCCAATGGATGATAGCCTTGTCATTATGGAAGATAGTCTGTTGTCTAGATTTTTGTTATTCCAATAGATGGTAACCTTTTCAGTATAGAAGGTAGTCTTTTGTCGAGATTTTTGTTACTCCAATGAATGGTAGCCTTGTCATTATTTAAGGTAGTCTATTGTCGATATCTTTGTTACTCCAATGGATGATAGTCTTGTCATTATGCAAGGTAGTCTGTTGTTCAGATTTTTGTTACTCCAATGGATGGTAGCCTTGTCATTATGGAAGGTAGTCTATTGTCAAGATTTTTGTTATTCCAATGGATGGTAGCCTTATCATTATGGAAGGTAGTTTTTTATCGAGATTTTTGTTACTACAATGGATGGTAGCCTTGTCATTATGGAAGGTAGTCTATTGTCGACATTTTTGTTATTCCAATGGATGGTAACCTTATCATTATGGAAGGTAGTCTTTTGCCGAGATTTTTGTTACTACAATGGATGGTAGCCTTGTCATTATTGAAGGTAGTATGTTGTCAATATCTTTGTTACTCCAATGGATGATAGCCTTTTCATTATGCAAGGCAGTCTGTTGTTCAGATTTTTTTTACTCCAATGGATGATAGCCTTGTCATTATGGAAGATACTCTGTTGTCGAGATTTTTGTTATTCCAATGGATGGTAACCTTGTCAGTATGGAAGGTAGTCTTTTGTCGAGTATTTTGTTACTCCAATGGATGGTAGCCTTGTGATTATTTAAGGTAGTCTATTGTCGATATCTTTGTTACTCCAATGGATGATAGCCTTCTCATTATTCAAGGTAGTCTGTTGTTCAGATTTTTGTTACTCCATTGAATGGTAGCCTTGTCATTATGGAAGGTAGTTTTTTGTCGATATCTTTGTTACTCCAATGGATGGTAGCCTTATCAATATGGAAGGTAGTTTTTTATCGAGATTTTTGTTACTCCAATGGATGGTGGCCTTGTCATTATGGAAGGTAGTCTATTGTCAAGATATTTTTTATTCCAATGGATGGTAACCTTGTCATTATGAAAGGTTGTCTTCTGTTCAAATTTTTGTTACTCCAATGGATGGTAGCCTTATCATTATTGAAGGTAGTCTGTTGTCGATTTCTTTGTTACTCTAATGGATGATAGCCTTTTCATTATGCAAGGTAGTCTGTTGTTCAGATTTTTGTTACTCCAATGGATGATAGCCTTGTCATTATGGAAGATTTTCTGTTGTCGAGATTTTTGTTATTCCAATGGATGGTAACCTTGTCAGTATGGAAGGTAGTATTTTGTCGAGATTTTTGTTACTCTGATGGATGGTAGCCTTGTCATTATTGAAAGTAGTATGTTATCGATATCTTTGTTACTCCAATGGCTGATTGCCTAGTCATTATGGAAGGTAGTCTGTTATCGATTTTTTTTTACTCCAATGGATGGTAGCCCAGTCATTATGGAAGATAGTCTGTTGTCGAGATTTTTGTTACCCCAACGGATGGTAGCCTTGTAATTATGGAAGGTAGTATGTTGTCGAAATTTTTGTTACTCCAATGGATGTTAGCCTTGTCATTATGGAAGGTAGTTTGTTGTTGAGATTTTTTTTTACTCCAATGGATTGTAGCCTTGTCATTATGTAAGGTAGTTTGTTGTTCAGATTTTTGTTACTCCAATGGATGATAGCCTTGTCATTATGGAAGATAGTCTGTTGTCTAGATTTTTGTTATTCCAATAGATGGTAACCTTGTCAGTATGGAAGGTAGTCTTTTTTCGAGATTTTTGTTACTCCAATGAATGGTAGCCTTGTCATTATTTAAGGTAGACTATTGTCAATATCTTTGTTACTCCAATGGATGATAGTCTTGTCATTATGCAAGGTAGTCTGTTGTTCAGATTTTTGTTACTCCAATGGATGGTAGCCTTGTCATTATGGAAGGTAGTCTATTGTCAAGATTTTTGTTATTCCAATGGATGGTAGCCTTATCATTATGGAAGGTAGTTTTTTATCGAGATTTTTGTTACTACAATGGATCGTAGCCTTGTCATTATGGAAGGTAGTCTATTGTCGACATTTTTGTTATTCCAATGGATGGTAACCTTATCATTATGGAAGGTAGTCTTTTGCCGAGATTTTTGTTACTACAATGGATGGTAGCCTTGTCATTATTGAAGGTAGTATGTTGTCAATATCTTTGTTACTCCAATGGATGATAGCCTTTACATTATGCAAGGCAGTCTGTTGTTCAGATTTTTTTTACTCCAATGGATGATAGCCTTGTCATTATGGAAGATAGTCTGTTGTCGAGATTTTTGTTATTCCAATGGATGGTAACCTTGTCAGTATGGAAGGTAGTCTTTTGTCGAGTATTTTGTTACTCCAATGGATGGTAGCCTTTTGATTATTTAAGGTAGTCTATTGTCGATATCTTTGTTACTCCAATGGATGATAGCCTTCTCATTATTCAAGGTAGTCTGTTGTTCAGATTTTTGTTACTCCATTGAATGGTAGCCTTGTCATTATGGAAGGTAGTTTGTTGTCGATATCTTTGTTACTCCAATGGATGGTAGCCTTATCAATATGGAAGGTAGTTTTTTATCGAGATTTTTGTTACTCCAATGGATGGTGGCCTTGTCATTATGGAAGGTAGTCTATTGTCAAGATATTTTTTATTCCAATGGATGGTAACCTTGTCATTATGTAAGGTTGTCTTCTGTTCAAATTTTTGTTACTCCAATGGATGGTAGCCTTATCATTATTGAAGGTAGTCTGTTGTCGATTTCTTTGTTACTCTAATGGATGATAGCCTTTTCATTATGCAAGGTAGTCTGTTGTTCAGATTTTTGTTACTCCAATGGATGATAGCCTTGTCATTATGGAAGATTTTCTGTTGTCGAGATTTTTGTTATTCCAATGGATGGTAACCTTGTCAGTATGGAAGGTAGTATTTTGTCGAGATTTTTGTTACTCTGATGGATGGTAGCCTTGTCATTATTGAAAGTAGTATGTTATCGATATCTTTGTTACTCCAATGGCTGATTGCCTAGTCATTATGGAAGGTAGTCTGTTATCGATTGTTTTTTACTCCAATGGATGGTAGCCCAGTCATTATGGAAGATAGTCTGTTGTCGAGATTTTTGTTACCCCAACGGATGGTAGCCTTGTAATTATGGAAGGTAGTATGTTGTCGAGATTTTTGTTACTCCAATGGATGTTAGCCTTGTCATTATGGAAGGTAGTTTGTTGTTGAGATTTTTTTTAGTCCAATGGATTGTAGCCTTGTCATTATGTAAGGTAGTTTGTTGTTCAGATTTTTGTTACTCCAATGGATGATAGCCTTGTCATTATGGAAGATAGTCTGTTGTCTAGATTTTTGTTATTCCAATAGATGGTAACCTTGTCAGTATGGAAGGTAGTCTTTTTTCGAGATTTTTGTTACTCCAATGAATGGTAGCCTTGTCATTATTTAAGGTAGTCTATTGTCAATATCTTTGTTACTCCAATGGATGATAGTCTTGTCATTATGCAAGGTAGTCTGTTGTTCAGATTTTTGTTACTCCAATGGATGGTAGCCTTGTCATTATGGAAGGTAGTCTATTGTCAAGATTTTTGTTATTCCAATGGATGGTAGCCTTATCATTATGGAAGGTAGTTTTTTATCGAGATTTTTGTTACTATAATGGATCGAAGCCTTGTCATTATGGAAGGTAGTCTATTGTCGACATTTTTGTTATTCCAATGGATGGTAACCTTATCATTATGGAAGGTAGTCTTTTGCCGAGATTTTTGTTACTACAATGGATGGTAGCCTTGTCATTATTGAAGGTAGTATGTTGTCAATATCTTTGTTACTCCAATGGATGATAGCCTTTTCATTATGCAAGGCAGTCTGTTGTTCAGATTTTTTTTACTCCAATGGATGATAGCCTTGTCATTATGGAAGATAGTCTGTTGTCGAGATTTTTGTTATTCCAATGGATGGTAACCTTGTCAGTATTGAAGGTAGTCTTTTGTCGAGTATTTTGTTACTCCAATGGATGGTAGCCTTTTGATTATTTAAGGTAGTCTATTGTCGATATCTTTGTTACTCCAATGGATGATAGCCTTCTCATTATTCAAGGTAGTCTGTTGTTCAGATTTTTGTTACTCCATTGAATGGTAGCCTTGTCATTATGGAAGGTAGTTTGTTGTCGATATCTTTGTTACTCCAATGGATGGTAGCCTTATCAATATGGAAGGTAGTTTTTTATCGAGATTTTTGTTACTCCAATGGATGGTGGCCTTGTCATTATGGAAGGTAGTCTATTGTCAAGATATTTTTTATTCCAATGGATGGTAACCTTGTCATTATGAAAGGTAGTCTTCTATTCAAATTTTTGTTACTCCAATGGATGGTAGCCTTATCATTATTGAAGGTAGTCTGTTGTCGATTTCTCTGTTACTCCAATGGATGATAGCCTTTTCATTATGCAAGGTAGTCTGTTGTTCAGATTTTTGTTACTCCAATGGATGATAGCCTTGTCATTATGGAAGATTGTCTGTTGTCGAGATTTTTGTTATTCCAATGGATGGTAACCTTGTCAGTATGGAAGGTAGTATTTTGTCGAGATTTTTGTTACTCTGATGGATGGTAGCCTTGTCATTATTGAAAGTAGTCTGTTATCGATATCTTTGTTACTCCAATGGCTGATTGCCTAGTCATTATGGAAGGTAGTATGTTATCGATATTTTTTTTACTCCAATTGATGGTAGCCCAGTCATTATGGAAGATAGTTTGTTGTCGAGATTTTTGTTACCCCAACGGATGGTAGCCTTGTAATTATGGAAGGTAGTATGTTGTCGAGATTTTTGTTACTCCAATGGATGTTAGCCTTGTCATTATGGAAGGTAGTTTGTTGTTGAGATTTTTGTTACTCCAATGGATTGTAGCCTTGTCATTATGTAAGGTAGTTTGTTGTTCAGATTTTTGTTACTCCAATGGATGATAGCCTTGTCATTATGGAAGATAGTCTGTTGTCTAGATTTTTGTTATTCCAATAGATGGTAACCTTGTCAGTATGGAAGGTAGTCTTTTGTCGAGATTTTTGTTACTCCAATGAATGGTAGCCTTGTCATTATTTAAGGTAGTCTATTGTCGATATCTTTGTTACTCCAATGGATGATAGTCTTGTCAATATGCAAGGTAGTCTGTTGTTCAGATTTTTGTTACTCCAATGGATGGTAGCCTTGTCATTATGGAAGGTAGTCTATTGTCAAGATTTTTGTTATTCCAATGGATGGTAGCCTTATCATTATGGAAGGTAGTTTTTTATCGAGATTTTTGTTACTATAATGGATCGAAGCCTTGTCATTATGGAAGGTAGTCTATTGTCGACATTTTTGTTATTCCAATGGATGGTAACCTTATCATTATGGAAGGTAGTCTTTTGCCGAGATTTTTGTTACTACAATGGATGGTAGCCTTGTCATTATTGAAGGTAGTATGTTGTCAATATCTTTGTTACTCCAATGGATGATAGCCTTTTCATTATGCAAGGCAGTCTGTTGTTCAGATTTTTTTTACTCCAATGGATGATAGCCTTGTCATTATGGAAGATAGTCTGTTGTCGAGATTTTTGTTATTCCAATGGATGGTAACCTTGTCAGTATTGAAGGTAGTCTTTTGTCGAGTATTTTGTTACTCCAATGGATGGTAGCCTTTTGATTATTTAAGGTAGTCTATTGTCGATATCTTTGTTACTCCAATGGATGATAGCCTTCTCATTATTCAAGGTAGTCTGTTGTTCAGATTTTTGTTACTCCATTGAATGGTAGCCTTGTCATTATGGAAGGTAGTTTGTTGTCGATATCTTTGTTACTCCAATGGATGGTAGCCTTATCAATATGGAAGGTAGTTTTTTATCGAGATTTTTGTTACTCCAATGGATGGTGGCCTTGTCATTATGGAAGGTAGTCTATTGTCAAGATATTTTTTATTCCAATGGATGGTAACCTTGTCATTATGAAAGGTAGTCTTCTATTCAAATTTTTGTTACTCCAATGGATGGTAGCCTTATCATTATTGAAGGTAGTCTGTTGTCGATTTCTCTGTTACTCCAATGGATGATAGCCTTTTCATTATGCAAGGTAGTCTGTTGTTCAGATTTTTGTTACTCCAATGGATGATAGCCTTGTCATTATGGAAGATTGTCTGTTGTCGAGATTTTTGTTATTCCAATGGATGGTAACCTTGTCAGTATGGAAGGTAGTATTTTGTCGAGATTTTTGTTACTCTGATGGATGGTAGCCTTGTCATTATTGAAAGTAGTCTGTTATCGATATCTTTGTTACTCCAATGGCTGATTGCCTAGTCATTATGGAAGGTAGTCTGTTATCGATATTTTTTTTACTCCAATTGATGGTAGCCCAGTCATTATGGAAGATAGTCTGTTGTCGAGATTTTTGTTACCCCAACGGATGGTAGCCTTGTAATTATGGAAGGTAGTATGTTGTCGAGATTTTTGTTACTCCAATGGATGTTAGCCTTGTCATTATGGAAGGTAGTTTGTTGTTGAGATTTTTGTTACTCCAATGGATTGTAGCCTTGTCATTATGTAAGGTAGTTTGTTGTTCAGATTTTTGTTACTCCAATGGATGATAGCCTTGTCATTATGGAAGATAGTCTGTTGTCTAGATTTTTGTTATTCCAATAGATGGTAACCTTGTCAGTATGGAAGGTAGTCTTTTGTCGAGATTTTTGTTACTCCAATGAATGGTAGCCTTGTCATTATTTAAGGTAGTCTATTGTCGATATCTTTGTTACTCCAATGGATGATAGTCTTGTCATTATGCAAGGTAGTCTGTTGTTCAGATTTTTGTTACTCCAATGGATGGTAGCCTTGTCATTATGGAAGGTAGTCTATTGTCAAGATTTTTGTTATTCCAATGGATGGTAGCCTTATCATTATGGAAGGTAGTTTTTTATCGACATTTTTGTTACTACAATGGATGGTAGCCTTGTCATTATGGAAGGTAGTCTATTGTCGACATTTTTGTTATTCCAATGGATGGTAACCTTATCATTATGGAAGGTAGTCTTTTGCCGAGATTTTTGTTACTACAATGGATGGTAGCCTTGTCATTATTGAAGGTAGTACGTTGTCAATATCTTTGTTACTCCAATGGATGATAGCCTTTTCATTAAGCAAGGTAGTCTGTTGTTCAGATTTTTTTTATTCCAATGGATGATAGCCTTGTCATTATGGAAGATAGTCTGTTGTCGATATTTTTGTTATTCCAATGGATGGTAACCTTGTCAGTATGGAAGGTAGTCTTTTGTCGAGTATTTTGTTACTCTAACGGATGGTAGCCTTGTGATTATTTAAGGTAGTCTATTGTCGATATCTTTGTTACTCCAATGGATGATAGCCTTCTCATTATTCAAGGTAGTCTGTTGTTCATATTTTTGTTACTCCATTGAATGGTAGCCTTGTCATTATGGAAGGTAGTTTGTTGTCGATATCTTTGTTACTCCAATGGATGGTAGCCTTATCAATATGGAAGGTAGTTTTTTATCGAGATTTTTGTTACTCCAATGGATGGTGGCCTTGTCATTAAGGAACGTAGTCTATTGTCAAGAGATTTTTTGATCCAATGGATGGTAACCTTGTCATTATGAAAGGTAGTCTTCTGTTCAAATTTTTGTTACTCCAATGGATGGTAGCCTTATCATTATTGAAGGTAGTCTGTTGTCGATTTCTCTGTTACTCCAATGGATGATAGCCTTTTCATTATGCAAGGTAGTCTGTTGTTCAGATTTTTGTTACTCCAATGGATGATAGCCTTGTCATTATGGAAGATTGTCTGTTGTCGAGATTTTTGTTATTCCAATGGATGGTAACCATGTCAGTATGGAAGGTAGTATTTTGTCGAGATTTTTGTTACTCTGATGGATGGTAGCCTTGTCATTATTGAAAGTAGTCTGTTATCGATATCTTTGTTACTCCAATGGCTGATTGCCTAGTCATTATGGAAGGTAGTCTGTTATCGATATTTTTTTTACTCCAATGGATGGTAGCCCAGTCATTATGGAAGATAGTCTGTTGTCGAGATTTTTGTTACCCCAACGGATGGTAGCCTTGTAATTATGGAAGGTAGTATGTTGTCGAGATTTTTGTTACTCCAATGGATGTTAGCCTTGTCATTATGGAAGGTAGTTTGTTGTTGAGATTTTTGTTACTCCAATGGATTGTAGCCTTGTCATTATGTAAGGTAGTTTGTTGTTCAGATTTTTGTTACTCCAATGGATGATAGCCTTGTCATTATGGAAGATAGTCTGTTGTCTAGATTTTTGTTATTCCAATAGATGGTAACCTTGTCAGTATGGAAGGTAGTCTTTTGTCGAGAATTTTGTTACTCCAATGAATGGTAGCCTTGTCATTATTTAAGGTAGTCTATTGTCGATATCTTTGTTACTCCAATGGATGATAGTCTTGTCATTATGCAAGGTAGTCTGTTGTTCAGATTTTTGTTACTCCAATGGATGGTAGCCTTGTCATTATGGAAGGTAGTCTATTGTCAAGATTTTTGTTATTCCAATGGATGGTAGCCTTATCATTATGGAAGGTAGTTTTTTATCGAGATTTTTGTTACTACAATGGATGGTAGCCTTGTCATTATGGAAGGTAGTCTTTTGCCGAGATTTTTGTTACTACAATGGATGGTAGCCTTGTCATTATTGAAGGTAGTATGTTGTCAATATCTTTGTTACTCCAATGGATGATAGCCTTTTCATTATGCAAGGCAGTTTGTTGTTCAGATTTTTTTTACTCCAATGGATGATAGCCTTGTCATTATGGAAGATAGTCTGTTGTCGAGATTTTTGTTATTCCAATGGATGGTAACCTTGTCAGTATGGAAGGTAGTCTTTTGTCGAGTATTTTGTTACTCCAATGGATGGTAGCCTTGTGATTATTTAAGGTAGTCTATTGTCGATATCTTTGTTACTCCAATGGATGATAGCCTTCTCATTATTCAAGGTAGTCTGTTGTTCAGATTTTTGTTACTCCATTGAATGGTAGCCTTGTCATTATGGAAGTTTAGTTTTTTGTCGATATCTTTGTTACTCCAATGGATGGTAGCCTTATCAATATGGAAGGTAGTTTTTTATCGAGATTTTTGTTACTCCAATTGATGGTGGCCTTGTCATTATGGAAGGTAGTCTATTGTCAAGATATTTTTTATTCCAATGGATGGTAACCTTGTCATTATGAAAGGTAGTCTTCTGTTCAAATTTTTGTTACTCCAATGGATGGTAGCCTTATCATTATTGAAGGTAGTCTGTTGTCGATTTCTTTGTTACTCCAATGGATGATAGCCTTTTCATTATGCAAGGTAGTCTGTTGTTCAGATTTTTGTTACTCCGATGGATGATAGCCTTGTCATTATGGAAGATTGTCTGTTGTCGAGATTTTTGTTATTCCAATGGATGGTAACCTTGTCAGTACGGAAGGTAGTATTTTGTCGAGATTTTTGTTACTCTGATGGATGGTAGCCTTGTCATTATTGAAAGTAGTCTGTTATCGATATCTTTGTTACTCCAATGGCTGATTGCCTAGTCATTATGGAAGGTAGTCTGTTATCGATATTTTTTTTACTCCAATGGATGGTAGCCCAGTCATTATGGAAGATAGTCTTTTGTCGAGATTTTTGTTACCCCAACGGATGGTAGCCTTTTAATTATGGAAGGTAGTATGTTGTCGAGATTTTTGTTACTCCAATGGATGTTAGCCTTGTCATTATGGAAGGTAGTTTGTTGTTGAGATTTTTGTTACTCCAATGGATTGTAGCCTTGTCATTATGTAAGGTAGTTTGTTGTTCAGATTTTTGTTACTCCAATGGATGATAGCCTTGTAATTATGGAAGATAGTCTGTTGTCTAGATTTTTGTTATTCAAATAGATGGTAACCTTGTCAGTATGGAAGGTAGTCTTTTGTCGAGATTTTTGTTACTCCAATGAATGGTAGCCTTGTCATTATTTAAGGTAGTCTATTGTCGATATCTTTGTTACTCCAATGGATGATAGTCTTGTCATTATGCAAGGTAGTCTGTTGTTCAGATTTTTGTTACTCCAATGGATGGTAGCCTTGTCATTATGGAAGGTAGTCTATTGTCAAGATTTTTGTTATTCCAATGGATGGTAGCCTTATCATTATGGAAGGTAGTTTTTTATCGAGATTTTTGTTACTACAATGGATGGTAGCCTTGTCATTATGGAAGGTAGTCTATTGTCGACATTTTTGTTATTCCAATGGATGGTAACCTTATCATTATGGAAGGTAGTCTTTTGCCGAGATTTTTGTTACTACAATGGATGGTAGCCTTGTCATTATTGAAGGTAGTATGTTGTCAATATCTTTGTTACTCCAATGGATGATAGCCTTTTCATTATGCAAGGCAGTTTGTTGTTCAGATTTTTTTTACTCCAATGGATGATAGCCTTGTCATTATGGAAGATAGTCTGTTGTCGAGATTTTTGTTATTCCAATGGATGGTAACCTTGTCAGTATGGAAGGTAGTCTTTTGTCGAGTATTTTGTTACTCCAATGGATGGTAGCCTTGTGATTATTTAAGGTAGTCTATTGTCGATATCTTTGTTACTCCAATGGATGATAGCCTTCTCATTGTTCAAGGTAGTTTGTTGTTCAGATTTTTGTTACTCTATTGAATGGTAGCCTTGTCATTATGGAAGGTAGTTTTTTGTCGATATCTTTGTTACTCCAATGGATGGTAGCCTTATCAATATGGAAGGTAGTTTTTTATCGAGATTTTTGTTACTCCAATTGATGGTGGCCTTGTCATTATGGAAGGTAGTCTATTGTCAAGATATTTTTTATTCCAATGGATGGTAACCTTATCATTATGAAAGGTAGTCTTCTGTTCAAATTTTTGTTACTCCAATGGATGGTAGCCTTATCATTATTGAAAGGTAGTCTGTTGTCGATTTCTTTGTTACTCCAATGGATGATAGCCTTTTCATTATGCAAGGTAGTCTGTTGTTCAGATTTTTGTTACTCCAATGTATGATAGCCTTGTCATTATGGAAGTTTTTCTGTTGTCGAGATTTTTGTTATTCCAATGGATGGTAACCTTGTCAGTATGGAAGGTAGTATTTTGTCGAGATTTTTGTTACTCTGATGGATGGTAGCCTTGTCATTATTGAAAGTAGTATGTTATCGATATCTTTGTTACTCCAATGGCTGATAGCCTAGTCATTATGGAAGGTAGTCTGTTATCGATTTTTTTTTACTCCAATGGATGGTAGCCCAGTCATTATGGAAGATAGTCTGTTGTCGAGATTTTTGTTACCCCAACGGATGGTAGCCTTGTAATTATGGAAGGTAGTATGTTGTCGAGATTTTTGTTACTCCAATGGATGTTAGCCTTGTCATTATGGAAGGTAGTTTGTTGTTGAGATTTTTGTTACTCCAATGGATTGTAGCCTTGTCATTATGTAAGGTAGTTTGTTGTTCAGATTTTTGTTACTCCAATGGATGATAGCCTTGTCATTATGGAAGATAGTCTGTTGTCTAGATTTTTGTTATTCCAATAGATGGTAACCTTGTCAGTATGGAAGGTAGTCTTTTTTCGAGATTTTTGTTACTCCAATGAATGGTAGCCTTGTCATTATTTAAGGTAGTCTATTGTCGATATCTTTGTTACTCCAATGGATGATAGTCTTGTCATTATGCAAGGTAGTCTGTTGTTCAGATTTTTGTTACTCCAATGGATGGTAGCCTTGTCATTATGGAAGGTAGTCTATTGTCAATATTTTTGTTATTCCAATGGATGGTAGCCTTATCATTATGGAAGGTAGTTTTTTATCGAGATTTTTGTTACTACAAGGGATGGTAGCCTTGTCATTATGGAAGGTAGTCTATTGTCGACATTTTTGTTATTCCAATGGATGGTAACCTTATCATTATGGAAGGTAGTCTTTTGCCGAGATTTTTGTTACTACAATGGATGGTAGCCTTGTCATTATTGAAGGTAGTATGTTGTAAATATCTTTGTTACTCCAATGGATGATATCCTTTTCATTATGCAAGGCAGTTTGTTGTTCAGATTTTTTTTACTCCAATGGATGATAGCCTTGTCATTATGGAAGATAGTCTGTTGTCGAAATTTTTTTTATTCCAATGGATGGTAACCTTGTCAGTATGGAAGGTAGTCTTTTGTCGAGTATTTTGTTACTCAAATGGATGGTAGCCTTGTGATTATTTAAGGTAGTCTATTGTCGATATCTTTGTTACTCCAATGGATGATAGCCTTCTCATTATTCAAGGTAGTCTGTTGTTCAGATTTTTGTTACTCCATTGAATGGTAGCCTTGTCATTATGGAAGGTAGTTTGTTGTCGATATCTTTGTTACCCCAATGGATGGTAGCCTTATCAATATGGAAGGTAGTTTTTTATCGAGATTTTTGTTACTCTAATGGATGGTGGCCTTGTCATTATGGAAGGTAGTCTATTGTCAAGATATTTTTTATTCCAATGGATGGTAACCTTGTCATTATGAAAGGTAGTCTTCTGTTAAAAATTTTGTTACTCCAATGGATGGTAGCCTTATCATTATTGAAGGTAGTCTGTTGTCGATTTCTTTGTTACTCCAATGGATGATAGCCTTTTCATTATGCAAGGTAGTCTATTGTTCAGATTTTTGTTACTCCAATGGATGATAGCCTTGTCATTATGGAAGATTGTCTGTTGTCGAGATTTTTGTTATTCCAATGGATGGTAACCTTGTCAGTATGGAAGGTAGTATTTTGTCGAGATTTTTGTTACTCTGATGGATGGTAGCCTTGTCATTATTGAAAGTAGTCTGTTATCGATATCTTTGTTACTCCAATGGCTGATAGCCTAGTCATTATGGAAGGTAGTCTGTTATCGATATTTTTTTTACTCCAATGGATGGTAGCCCAGTCATTATGGAAGATAATCTATTGTCGAGATTTTTATAACCCCAACGGATGGTAGCCTTGTAATTATGGAAGGTAGTATGTTGTCGAGATTTTTGTTACTCCAATGGATGTTAGCCTTGTCATTATGGAAGGTAGTTTGTTGTTGAGATTTTTGTTACTCCAATGGATTGTAGCCTTGTCATTATGTAAGGTAGTTTGTTGTTCAGATTTTTGTTACTCCAATGGATGATAGCCTTGTCATTATGGAAGATAGTCTCTTTTCTAGATTTTTGTTATTCCAATAGATGGTAACCTTGTCAGTATGGAAGGTAGTCTTTTGTCGAGATTTTTGTTACTCCAATGAATGGTAGCCTTGTCATTATTTAAGGTAGTCTATTGTCGATATCTTTGTTACTCCAATGGATGATAGTCTTGTCATTATGCAAGGTAGTCTGTTGTTCAGATTTTTGTTACTCCAATGGATGGTAGCCTTGTCATTATGGAAGGTAGTCTATTGTCAAGATTTTTGTAATTCCAATGGATGGTAGCCTTATCATTATGGAAGGTAGTTTTTTATCGAGATTTTTGTTACTACAATGGATGGTAGCCTTGTCATTATGGAAGGTAGTCTATTGTCGACATTTTTGTTATTCCAATGGATGGTAACCTTATCATTATGGAAGGTAGTCTTTTACCGAGATTTTTGTTACTACAATGGATGGTAGCCTTGTCATTATTGAAGGTAGTATGTTGTCAATACCTTTGTTACTCCAATGGATGATAGCCTTTTCATTATGCAAGGCAGTTTGTTGTTCAGATTTTTTTTACTCCAATGGATGATAGCCTTGTCATTATGGAAGATAGTCTGTTGTCGAGATTTTTGTTATTCCAATGGATGGTAACCTTGTCAGTATGGAAGGTAGTCTTTTGTCGAGTATTTTGTTACTCCAATGGATGGTAGCCTTGTGATTATTTAAGGTAGTCTATTGTCGATATCTTTGTTACTCTAATGGATGATAGCCTTCTCATTATTCAAGGTAGTCTGTTGTTCAGATTTTTATTACTCCATTGAATGGTAGCCTTGTCATTATGGAAGGTAGTTTTTTGTTGATATCTTTGTTACTCCAATGGATGGTAGCCTTATCAATATGGAAGGTAGTTTTTTATCGATATTTTTGTTACTCCAATGGATGGTTGCCTTGTCATTACGGAAGGTAGTCTATTGTCAAGATATTTTTTATTCCAATGGATGGTAACCTTGTCATTATGAAAGGTAGTCTTCTGTTCAAATTTTTGTTACTCCAATGGATGGTAGCCTTATCATTATTGAAGGTAGTCTGTTGTCGATTTCTTTGTTACTCCAATGGATGATAGCCTTTTCATTATGCAAGGTAGTCTGTTGTTCAGATTTTTGTTACTCCAATGGATGATAGCCTTGTCATTATGGAAGATTGTCTGTTGTCGAGATTTTTGTTATTCCAATGGATGGTAACCTTGTCAGTATGGAAGGTAGTATTTTGTCGAGATTTTTGTTACTCTGATGGATGGTAGCCTTGTCATTATTGAAAGTAGTCTGTTATCGATATCTTTGTTACTCCAATGGCTGATAGCCTAGTCATTATGGAAGGTAGTCTGTTATCGATATTTTTTTTACTCCAATGGATGGTAGCCCAGTCATTATGGAAGATAGTCTGTTGTCGAGATTTTTGTTACCCCAACGGATGGTAGCCTTGTAATTATGGAAGGTAGTATGTTGTCGACATTTTTGTTACTCCAATGGATGTTAGCCTTGTCATTATGGAAGGTAGTTATTTGTTGAGATTTTTGTTACTCCAATGGATTGTAGCCTTGTCATTTATAATGTAGTTTGTTGTTCAGATTTTTGTTACTCCAATGGATGGTAGCCTTGTCATTATGGAAGATAGTCTGTTGTCGAGATTTTTGTTATTCCAATAGATGGTAACCTTGTCAGTATGGAAGGTAGTCTTTTGTCGAGATTTTTGTTACTCCAATGAATGATAGCCTTGTCATTATTTAAGGTAGTCTATTGTCGATATCTTTGTTACTCCAATGGATGATAGCCTTTTCATTATGCAAGGTAGTCTGTTGTTCAGATTTTTGTTACTCCAATGGATGATAGCCTTGTCATTATGGAAGATTGTCTGTTGTCGAGATTTTTGTTATTCCAATGGATGGTAACCTTGTCAGTATGGAAGGTAGTATTTTGTCGAGATTTTTGTTACTCTGATGGATGGTAGCCTTGTCATTATTGAAAGTAGTCTGTTATCGATATCTTTGTTACTCCAATGGCTGATAGCCTAGTCATTATGGAAGGTAGTCTGTTATCGATATTTTTTTTACTCCAATGGATGGTAGCCCAGTCATTATGGAAGATAGTCTGTTGTCGAGATTTTTGTTACCCCAACGGATGGTAGCCTTGTAATTATGGAAGGTAGTATGTTGTCGAGATTTTTGTTACTCCAATGGATGTTAGCCTTGTCATTATGGAAGGTAGTTTGTTGTTGAGATTTTTGTTACTCCAATGGATTGTAGCCTTGTCATTTGTAAGGTAGTTTGTTATTCAGATTTTTGTTACTCCAATGGATGATAGCCTTGTCATTATGGAAGATAGTCTGTTGTCGAGATTTTTGTTATTCCAATAGATGGTAACCTTGTCAGTATGGAAGGTAGTCTTTTGTCGAGATTTTTGTTACTCCAATGGATGGTAGCCTTGTCATTATTGAAGGTAGTCTGTTGTCGATATCTTTGTTACTCCAATGGATGATAACCTTTTCATTATGCAAGGTAGTCTGTTGTTCAGATTTTTTTTACTCCAATGGATAATAGCCTTGTCATTATGGAAGATAGTCTGTTGTCGAGATTTTTGTTATTCCAATGGATGGTAACCTTGTCAGTATGGAAGGTAGTCTTTTGTCGAGTATTTTGTTACTCCAATGGATGTTAGCCTTGTGATTATTTAAGGTAGTCTATTGTCGATATCTTTGTTACTCCAATGGATGATAGCCTTCTCATTATTCAAGGTAGTCTGTTGTTCAGATTTTTGTTACTCCATTGAATGGTAGCCTTGTCATTATGGAAGGTAGTTTGTTGTCGATATCTTTGTTACTCCAATGGATGGTAGCCTTATCAATATGGAAGGTAGTTTTTTATCGAGATTTTTGTTACTCCAATGGATGGTGGCCTTGTCATTATGGAAGGTAGTCTATTGTCAAGATATTTTTTATTCCAATGGATGGTAACCTTGTCATTATGAAAGGTAGTCTTCTGTTCAAATTTTTGTTACTCCAATGGATGGTAGCCTTATCATTATTGAAGGTAGTCTGTTGTCGATTTCTTTGTTACTCCAATGGATGATAGCCTTTTCATTATGCAAGGTAGTCTGTTGTTCAGATTTTTGTTACTCCAATGGATGATAGCCTTGTCATTATGGAAGATTGTCTGTTGTCGAGATTTTTGTTATTCCAATGGATGGTAACCTTGTCAGTATGGAAGGTAGTATTTTGTCGAGATTTTTGTTACTCTGATGGATGGTAGCCTTGTCATTATTGAAAGTAGTCTGTTATCGATATCTTTGTTACTCCAATGGCTGATAGCCTAGTCATTATGGAAGGTAGTCTGTTATCGATATTTTTTTTACTCCAATGGATGGTAGCCCAGTCATTATGGAAGATAGTCTGTTGTCGAGATTTTTGTTACCCCAATGGATGGTAGCCTTGTAATTATGGAAGGTAGTATGTTGTCGAGATTTTTGGTAGTCCAATGGATGTTAGCATTGTCATTATGGAAGGTAGTTTGTTGTTAAGATTTTTGTTACTCCAATGGATTGTAGCCTTATCATTATGGAAGGTAGTCTATTGTCGACATTTTTGTTATTCCAATGGATGGAAACCTTATCATTATGGAAGGTAGTCTTTTGTCAAGATTTTTGTTACTCCAATGGATTGTAGCCTTTTCATTATTGAAGGTAGTCTGTTGTCGATATCTTTGTTACTCCAATGGATGATAGCCTTTTCATTATGCAAGGTAGTCTGTTGTTCAGATTTTTGTTACTCCAATGGATGATAGCCTGGTCATCATGGAAGATAGTCTGTTGTCGAGATTTTTGTTATTCCAATAGATGGTAACCTTGTGAGTATGGAAGGTAGTCTTTTGTCGAGATTTTTGTTACTCCAATGAATGATAGCCTTGTCATTATTTAAGGTAGTCTATTGTCGATATCTTTGTTACTCCAATGGATGATAGCCTTGTCATTATGCAAGGTAGTCTGTTGTTCAGATTTTTGTTACCCCAATGGATGGTAGCCTTGTCATTATGGAAGGTAGTCTATTGTCAAGATTTTTGTTATTCCAATGGATGGTAGCCTTATCATTATGGAAGGTAGTTGTTTATCGAGATTTTTGTTACTACAATGGATAGTAGCCTTGTCATTATGGAAGGTAGTCTATTGTGGACATTTTTGTTATTCCAATGGATGGTAACCTTATCATTATGGAAGGTAGTCTTTTGTTGAGATTTTTGTTACTCCAATGGATGGTAGCCTTGTCATTATTGAAGGTAGTTTGTTGTCTATATCTTTGTTACTCCAATGGATGATAGCCTTGTCATTATGGAAGATAGTTTGTTGTTGAGATTTTTTTATTCCAATGGTTGGTAACCTTGTCAGTATGGAAGGTAGTCTTTTGTTGAGATTTTTGTTACTACAATGGATGGTAGCTTTGTCATTATTTAAGGTAGTCTATTGTCGATATCATTGTTACTCCAATGGATGATAGCCTTGTCATTATGGAAGGAAGTCTGTTAATCAGATTTTAGTTACTCCAATGAATGGTAGCCTTGTCATTATGGAAGGTAGTTTGTTGTTGATATCTTTGTTAGTACAATGGATGGAAGCCTTATCATTATGGAAGGTAAATTTTTATCGAGATTTTTGTTACTCCAATGGATGGTGGCCTTGTCATTATGGAAGGTAGTCTATTGTCAAGATTTTTGTTATTCCAATGGATGGTAACCTTGTCATTATGCAAGGTAGTCTGTTTTTCAGATTTTTGTTACTCCAATGGATGGTAGCCTTATCATTATTGAAGGTAGTTTGTTGTTGATATCTTTGTTACTCCAATGGATGATAGCCATTTCATTACGCAAGGTAGTCTGTTGTTCAGATTTTTGTTACTCCAATGGTTGATAGCCTTGTCATTATGGAAGGTTGTTTGTTGTCAAGATTTTTGTTATTCCAATGGATGGTAACCTGGTCAGTATGGAAGGTATTCTTTTGTTGAGATTTTTGTTACTCCGATGGGTGGTAGCCTTGTCATTATTTAAGGTAGTCTATTGTCGATATCTTTGTTACTCAAATGGATGATAGCCTTGTCATTATGTAAGGTAGTCTGTTGTTCAGATTTTTGTTACTCCAATGGATGGTAGCCTTGTCATTATGGAAGGTAGTCTGTTGTCGATATCTTTGTTACTCCAATGGATGATAGCCTTTTCATTATGCAGGCTAGTTTGTTGTTCAGATTTTTGTTACTCCAATGGATGATAGCCTTGTAATTATGGAAGATTGTCTGTAGTCGAGATTTTTGTTATTCCAATGGATGGTAACCTTGTCAGTATTGAAGGTAGTCTTTTGTCGAGATTTTTGTAACTCCAATGAATGGTAGCCTTGTCATTAATTAAGGTAGTGTATTGTCGATATCTTTGTTACTCCAATGGATGATAGCCTTGTCATTATGCAAGGTAGTATGTTGTTCAGATTTTTATTATTCCAATGGATGGTAGCCTTATCATTATGGAGGGTAGTTTTTTATCGAGATTTTTGTTACTACAATGGATGGTAGCCTTGTCATTATGGAAGGTAGTCTATTGTTGACATTTTTGTTATTCCAATGGATGGTAACCTTATCATTATGGAAGGTAGTCTTTTGTCGATATTTTTGTTACTCCAATGGATGGTAGCCTTGTCATTATTGAAGGTAGTATGTTGTCTATATCTTTGTTACTCCAATGGATGATAGCCTTTTCATTATGCAAGGTAGTCTGTTGTTCAGATTTTTGTTACTCCAATGGATGATAGCCTTGTCATTATGGAAGATAGTCTGTTGTCTAGATTTTTGTTATTCCAATGGATGGTAACCTTGTCAGTATGGAAGGTAGTCTTTTGTCAAGATTTTTGTTACTCCAATGGATGGTAGCCTTGTCATTATTTAAGGTATTCTATTGTCGATATCTTTGTTACTCCAATGGATGATAGCCTTCTCATTATGCAAGGTAGTCTGTTGTTCAGATTTTTGTTACTCCAATGAATGGTAGCGTTGTCATTATGGAAGGTATTCTGTTGTCGATATCTTTGTTACTCCAATGGATGGTAGCCTTATGAATATGGAAGGTAGTTTTTTATCGAGATTTTTGTTACTCCAATGGATGGTGGCCTTGTCATTATGGAAGGTAGTCTATTGTCAAGATTTTTTTTATTCCAATGGATGGTAACCTTGTCATAATGAAAGGTAGTCTTCTGTTCAAATTTTTAATACTCCAATGGATGGTAGCCTTGTCATTATTGAAGGTAGTCTGTTGTCGATATCTTTGTTACTCCAAGGGATGATAGCCTTTTCATTATGCAAGGTAGTCTGTTGTTCATATTTTTGTTACTCCAATGGATGATAGCCTTGTCATTATGGAAGATTGTCTGTTGTCGAGACTTTTGTTATTGCAATGGATGGTAACCTTGTCATTATGGAAGGTAGTCTTTTGTCGAGATTCTTGTTACTCCGATGGATGGTAGCCTTGTCATTATTGAAGGTAGTCTGTTATTGATATCTTTGTTACTCCAATGGTGATAGCATTGTCATTATGGAAGGTAGTCTGTTGTCGATATTTTTTTTACTCCAATGGATGGTAGCCCTGTCACTATGGAAGATAGTCTGTTGTCGAGATTTTTGTTACCCCAATGGATTGTAGCCTTGTAATTATGGAAGGTAGTATGTTGTCGAGATTTTTGTTACTCCGATGGATGTTAGCCTTGTCATTATGGAAGGTAGTTTGGTGTTGAGATTTTTGTTACTCCAATGTATTGTAGCCTTATCATTATGTAAGGTAGTCTGTTGTTCAGATTTTTGTTACTCCAATGGATGATAGCCTTGTCATTATTGAAGATAGTCTGTTGTCGAGATTTTTGTTATTCCAATAGATGGTAACCTTGTCAATATGGAAGGTAGTCTTTTGTCGAGATTTTTGTTACTCCAATGAATGGTAGCCTTGTCATTATTTAAGGTAGTCTATTGTTGATATCTTTGTTACTCCAATGGATGATAGCCTTGTCATTATGCAAGGTAGACTATTGTTCAGATTTTTGTTACTCCAATGGATGGTAGCCTTATCATTAAGGAAGGTAGTTTTTATCGAGATTTTTGTTGCTACAATGGATAGTAGCCTTGTCATTATGGAAGGTAGTCTATTGTCGACATTTTTGTTATTCCAATGGATGGTAACCTTATCATTATGGATGGTAGTCTTTTGTCGAGATTTTGGTTACTCCAATGGATGGTAGCCTTGTCATTATTGAAGGTAGTCTGTTGTCGATATCTTTGTTACTCCAATGGATAATAGCCTTTTCATTATGCAAGGTAGTCTGTTGTTCATATTTTTGTTACTCCAATGGATGATAGCCTTGTCATTATGGAAGATAGTCTGTTTTTGAGATTTTTGTTATTCCAATGGATGGTAACCTTGTCAGTATGAAAGGTAGTCTTTTGTCGAGATTTTTGTTACTACAATGGATGGTAGCCTTGTCATTATTTAAGGTAGTCTATTGTCGATATCTTTGTTACTCCAATGGATGATAGCCTTGTCATTATGCAAGGTAGTCTGTTGTTCAAATTTTTGTTACTCTAATGAATGGTAGCCTTGTCATTATGGAAGGTAGTCTGTTGTTGATATCTTTGTTACTCCAATGGATGGCAGCCTTATCATTATGGAAGGTAGTTTTTTATCGAGATTTTTGTTACTCCAATGGATGATAGCCTTGTCATTATGGAAGATAGTTTGTTGTTGAGATTTTTGTTATTCCAATTGATGGTAACCTTGTCAGTATGAAAGGTAGTCTTTTGTCGAGATTTTTGTTACTACAATGGATGGTAGCCTTGTCATTATTTAAGGTAGTCTATTGTCGATATCTTTGTTACTCCAATGGATGATAGCCTTGTCATTATGCAAGGTAGTCTATTGTTCAGATTTTTGTTACTCCAATGGATGATAGCCTTGTCATTATGGAAGATTGTCTGTAGTCAAGATTTTTGATATTCCAATGGATGGTAACCTGGTCAGTATGGAAGGTATTCTTTTGTCGAGATTTTTGTTACTCCGATGGGTGGTAGCCTTGTCATTATTTAAGGTAGTCTATTGTCGATATCTTTGTTACTCCAATGGATGATAGCCTTGTCATTATGCAAGGTAGTATGTTGTTCAGATTTTTGTTACTCCAATGGATGGTAGCCTTGTCATTATGGAAGGTAGTCTATTGTCAAGATTTTTGTTATTCTAATGGATGGTAGCCTTATCATTATGGAAGGTAGTCTTTTGTCGAGATTTTTGTTACTCCAATGGATGGTAGCCTTGTCATTATTGAAGGTAGTATGTTGTCGATATCTTTGTTACTCCAATGGATGATAGCCTTTTTATTATGCAAGGTAGTCTGTTGTTCAGATTTTTGTTACTCCAATGGATGATAGCCTTGTCATTATAGAAGATAGTCTGTTGTCGAGAGTTTTGTTATTCCAATGGATGGTAACATTGTCAGTTTGAAAGGTAGTCTTTTGTCGAGATTTTTGTTACTCCAATGGATGGTATCCTTGTCATTATTTAAGGTAGTCTTTTGTCGAGATTTTTATTACTCCAATGGATGGTATCCTTGTCATTATTTAAGGTAGTCTATTGTCGACATCTTTGTTACTCCAATGGATGATAGCCTTCTCATTATGCAAGGTATTATGTTGTTCAGATTTTTGTTACTCCAATGAATGATAGCTTTGTCATTATGGAAGGTATTCTGTTGTCGATATCTTTGTTACTCCAATGGATGGTAGCCTTATCAATATGGAAGGTAGTTTTTTATCGAGATTTTTGTTACTCCAATGGATGGTGCCCTTGTCATTATGGAAGGAAGTCTATTGTCAAGATTTTTGTTATTCCAATGGATGGTAACCTTGTCAGTATGAAAGGTAGTCTTTTATTGAGATTTTTGTTACTACAATGGATGGTAGCCTTGTCATTATTTAAGGTAGTCTATTGTCGATATCTTTGTTACTCCAATGGACGATAGCCTTGTCATTATGCATGGTAGTCTGTTGTTCATATTTTTGTTACTCCAATGGATGATAGCCTTGTCATTATAGAAGATTGTCTGTTGTCTAGATTTTTGTTATTCCAATGGATGGTAACCTTGTCAGTATGGAAGGTATTCTTTTGTCGAGATTTTTGTTACTCCGATGGGTGGTAGCGTTGTCATTATTTAAGGTTGTCTATTGTCGATATCTTTGTTACTCCAATGGATGATAGCCTTGTCATTATGCAAGGTAGTATGTTGTTCAGATTTTTGTTACTCCAATGGATGGTAGCCTTGTCATTATGGAAGGTAGTCTATTGTCAAGATTTTTGTTATTCTAATGGATGGTAGCCTTATCATTATGGAAGGTAGTCTTTTGTCGAGATTTTTGTTACTCCAATGGATGGTAGCCTTGTCATTATTGAAGGTAGTATGTTGTCGATATCTTTGTTACTCCAATGGATGATAGCCTTTTTATTATGCAAGGTAGTCTGTTGTCGAGATTTTTGTTATTCCAATGGATGGTAACATTGTCAGTATGGAAGGTAGTCTTTTGTCGAGATTTTTGTTACTCCAATGGATGGTATCCTTGTCATTATTTAAGGTAGTCTATTGTCGACATCTTTGTTACTCCAATGGATGATAGCCTTCTCATTATGCAAGGTATTATGTTGTTCATATTTTTGTTACTCCAATGAATGGTAGCCTTGTTTTTATTGAAGGTATTCTGTTGTCGATATCTTTGTTACTCCAATGGATGGTAGCCTTATCAATATGGAAGGTAGTTTTTTATCGAGATTTTTGTTACTCCAATGGATGGTGGCCTTGTCATTATGGAAGGTAGTCTATTGTCAAGATTTTTGTTATTCCAATGGATGGTAACCTTGTCAGTATGAAAGGTAGTCTTTTATCGAGATTTTTGTTACTACAATGGATGGTAGCCTTGTCAATATTTAAGGTAGTCTATTGTCGATATCTTTGTTACTCCAATGGATGATAGCCTTGTCATTATGCATGGTAGTCTGTTGTTCATATTTTTGTTACTCCAATGGATGATAGCCTTGTCATTATTGAAGATTGTCTGTTGTCTAGATTTTTGTTATTCCAATGGATGGTAACCTTGTCAGTATGGAAGGTAGTCTTTTGTCGAGATTTTTGTTACTCCGATGGATGGTAGCCTTGTCATTATTGAAGGTAGTCTGTTATCGATATCTTTGTTACTCCAATGGCTGATAGCCTTGTCATTATGGAAGATAGTCTGTTGTTGAGATTTTTGTTATTCCAATGGATGGTAACCTTGTCAGTATGAAAGGTAGTCTTTTGTCGAGATTTTTGTTACTACAATGGATGGTAGCCTTGTCATTATTTAAGGTAGTCTATTGTCGATATCTTTGTTACTCCAATGGATGATAGCCTTGTCATTATGCAAGGTAGTCTATTGTTCAGATTTTTGTTACTCTAATGGATGATAGCCTTGTAATTATGGAAGATTGTTTGTTGTCCAGATTTTTTTTATTCCAATGGATGGTAACCTGGTCAGTATGGAAGGTATTCTTTTGTCAAGATTTTTGTTACTCCGATGGGTGGTAGCCTTGTCATTATTTAAGGTAGCCTTTTGTCGATATCTTTGTTACTCCAATGGATGATAGCCTTGTCATTATGCAAGGTAGTCTGTTGTTCAGATTTTTGTTACTCCAATGGATGGTAACCTTGTCATTATGGAAGGTAGTCTGTTGTCGATATCTTTGTTACTCCAATGGATTATAGCCTTTTCATTATGCAAGGTAGTCTGTTGTTCATATTTTTGTTACTCCAATGAATGATAGCCTTGTCATTATGGAAGATAGTGTGTTGTCGAGATTTTTGTTATTCCAATGGATGGTAACCTTGTCAGTATGGAAGGTAGTCTTTTGTCGAGATTTTTGTTACTCCAATGGATGGTATCCTTGTCATTATTTAAGGTAGTCTATTGTTGATATCTTTGTTACTCCAATGGATGATAGCCTTCTCATTATGCAAGGTAGTCTGTTGTTCATATTTTTGTTACTCCAATGAATGGTAGCCTTGTCATTATGGAAGGTATTCTGTTGTCGATATCTTTGTTACTCCAATGGATGGTAGCCTTATCAATATGGAAGGTAGTTTTTTATCGAGATTTTTGTTACTCCAATGGTTGGTGGCCTTGTCATCATGGAAGGTAGTCTATTGTCAATATTTTTTTTATTCCAATGGATGGTAACCTTGTCATTATGAAAGGTAGTCTTCTGTTCAAATTTTTGTTACTCCAATGGATGGTAGCCTTGTCATTATTGAAGGTAGTCTGTTGTCGATATCTTTGTTACTCCAATGGATGATAGCCTTTTCATTATGCAAGGTAGTCTGTTGTTCATATTTTTGTTACTCCAATGGATGATAGCCTTGTCATTATGGAAGATTGTCTGTTGTCGAGATTTTTGTTATTCCAATGGATGGTAACCTTGTCAGTATGCAACGTAGTCTTTTGTCGAGATTTTTGTTACTCCGATGGATGGTAGCCTTGTAATTATTGAAGGTTGTCTGTTATCGATATCTTTGTTACTCCAATGGCTGATAGCCTTGTCATTATGGAAGGTGGTATGTTGTCGATATTTTTTTACTCCAATGGATGGTAGCCCTGTCATTATGGAAGATAGTTTATTGTCGAGATTTTTGTTACCCCAATGGATGGTAGCCTTGTAATTATGGAAGGTAGTATGTTGTCGAGATTTTTGTTACTCCAATGGATGTTAGACTTGTCATTATGGAAGGTAGTTTGTTGTTGAGATTTTTGTTACTCCAATGGATTGTAGCCTTGTCATTATGTAAGGTAGTCTATTGTTCATATTTTTGTTACTCCAATGGATGATAGCCTTGTCATTATGGAAGATAGTCTATTGTCGAGATTTTTTTTATTCCAATAGATGGTAACCTTGTAAGTATGGAAGGTAGTCTTTTTGTCGAGATTTTTGTTACTCCAATGAATGGTAGCCTTGTCATTATTTATGGTAGTCTATTGTCGATATCTTTGTTACTCCAATGGATGATAGCCTTGTCATTATGCAAGGTAGTCTGTTGTCAAGATTTTTGTTTTTACAATGGATGGTAGCCTTATCATTATGGAAGGTAGTTTTTTATCGACATTTTTGTTGCTACAATTGATAGTAGCCTTGTCATTATTGAAGGTAGTCTGTTGTCGATATCTTTGTTACTCCAATGGATGATAGCCTTTTCATTATGCAAGGTAGTCTATTTTTCAGATTTTTGTTACTCCAATGGATGATAGCCTTGTCATTATGGAAGATAGTCTGTTGTTGAGATTTTTGTTATTCCAATGGATGGTAACCTTGTCATTATTTAAGGTAGTCTTTTGTTCAGATTTTTGTTACTCTAATGAATGGTAGCCTTGTCATTATGGAAGGTAGTCTGTTGTTGATATCTTTGTTACTCCAATGGATGGCAGCCTTATCATTATGGAAGGTAGTTTTTTATCGATATTTTTGTTACTCCAATGGATGGTGGCCTTGTCATTATAGAAGGTAGTCTATTGTCAAGATTTTTGTTATTCCAATGGATGGTAACCTCGTCATTATGCAAGGTAGTCTGTTGTTCAGATTTTTGTTACTCCAATGGATGGTAGCCTTGTCATTATTGAAGGTAGTCTGTTTTCGATATCTTTGTTACTCTAATGGATGATAGCCTTTTCATTATGCAAGGTAGTCTGTTGTTCAGATTTTTGTTACTCCAATGGATGGTAGCCTTGTCATTATGGTAGGTAGTCTGTTGTCGATATCTTTGTTACTCCAATGGATGATAGCCTTTTCATTATGCAAGGTAGTTTGTTGTTCAGATTTTTGTTACTCCAATGGATGATAGCCTTGTCATTATTGAAGGTAGTCTGTTGTCGATATCTTTGTTACTCTAATGGATGATAGCCTTTTCATTATGCAAGGTAGTCTGTTGTTCAGATTTTTATTACCCCAATGGATGGTAGCCTTGTCATTATGGAAGGTAGTGTCTTGTCGATATCTTTGTTACTCCAATGGATGCTAGCCTTTTCATTATGCAAGGTAGTTTGTTGTTCAGATTTTTGTTACTCCAATGGATGATAGCCTTGTAATTATGGAAGATTGTGTGTTGTAGAGATTTTTGTTATTCCAATGGATGGTAACCTTGTCAGTATGGAAGGTAATCTTTTGTCGAGATTTTTGTTACTCCAATGGATGGTAGCCTTGTCATTATTGAAGGTAGTATGTTGTCGATATCTTTGTTACTCCAATGGATGATAGCCTTTTTATTATGCAAGGTAGTCTGTTGTTCAGATTTTTGTTACTCCAATGGATGATAGCCTTGTCATTATAGAAGATAGTCTGTTGTCGAGAGTTTTGTTATTCCAATGGATGGTAACATTGTCAGTTTGAAAGGTAGTCTTTTGTCGAGATTTTTGTTACTCCAATGGATGGTATCCTTGTCATTATTTAAGGTAGTCTTTTGTCGAGATTTTTATTACTCCAATGGATGGTATCCTTGTCATTATTTAAGGTAGTCTATTGTCGACATCTTTGTTACTCCAATGGATGATAGCCTTCTCATTATGCAAGGTATTATGTTGTTCAGATTTTTGTTACTCCAATGAATGATAGCTTTGTCATTATGGAAGGTATTCTGTTGTCGATATCTTTGTTACTCCAATGGATGGTAGCCTTATCAATATGGAAGGTAGTTTTTTATCGAGATTTTTGTTACTCCAATGGATGGTGCCCTTGTCATTATGGAAGGAAGTCTATTGTCAAGATTTTTGTTATTCCAATGGATGGTAACCTTGTCAGTATGAAAGGTAGTCTTTTATTGAGATTTTTGTTACTACAATGGATGGTAGCCTTGTCATTATTTAAGGTAGTCTATTGTCGATATCTTTGTTACTCCAATGGACGATAGCCTTGTCATTATGCATGGTAGTCTGTTGTTCATATTTTTGTTACTCCAATGGATGATAGCCTTGTCATTATAGAAGATTGTCTGTTGTCTAGATTTTTGTTATTCCAATGGATGGTAACCTTGTCAGTATGGAAGGTATTCTTTTGTCGAGATTTTTGTTACTCCGATGGGTGGTAGCGTTGTCATTATTTAAGGTTGTCTATTGTCGATATCTTTGTTACTCCAATGGATGATAGCCTTGTCATTATGCAAGGTAGTATGTTGTTCAGATTTTTGTTACTCCAATGGATGGTAGCCTTGTCATTATGGAAGGTAGTCTATTGTCAAGATTTTTGTTATTCTAATGGATGGTAGCCTTATCATTATGGAAGGTAGTCTTTTGTCGAGATTTTTGTTACTCCAATGGATGGTAGCCTTGTCATTATTGAAGGTAGTATGTTGTCGATATCTTTGTTACTCCAATGGATGATAGCCTTTTTATTATGCAAGGTAGTCTGTTGTCGAGATTTTTGTTATTCCAATGGATGGTAACATTGTCAGTATGGAAGGTAGTCTTTTGTCGAGATTTTTGTTACTCCAATGGATGGTATCCTTGTCATTATTTAAGGTAGTCTATTGTCGACATCTTTGTTACTCCAATGGATGATAGCCTTCTCATTATGCAAGGTATTATGTTGTTCATATTTTTGTTACTCCAATGAATGGTAGCCTTGTTTTTATTGAAGGTATTCTGTTGTCGATATCTTTGTTACTCCAATGGATGGTAGCCTTATCAATATGGAAGGTAGTTTTTTATCGAGATTTTTGTTACTCCAATGGATGGTGGCCTTGTCATTATGGAAGGTAGTCTATTGTCAAGATTTTTGTTATTCCAATGGATGGTAACCTTGTCAGTATGAAAGGTAGTCTTTTATCGAGATTTTTGTTACTACAATGGATGGTAGCCTTGTCAATATTTAAGGTAGTCTATTGTCGATATCTTTGTTACTCCAATGGATGATAGCCTTGTCATTATGCATGGTAGTCTGTTGTTCATATTTTTGTTACTCCAATGGATGATAGCCTTGTCATTATTGAAGATTGTCTGTTGTCTAGATTTTTGTTATTCCAATGGATGGTAACCTTGTCAGTATGGAAGGTAGTCTTTTGTCGAGATTTTTGTTACTCCGATGGATGGTAGCCTTGTCATTATTGAAGGTAGTCTGTTATCGATATCTTTGTTACTCCAATGGCTGATAGCCTTGTCATTATGGAAGATAGTCTGTTGTTGAGATTTTTGTTATTCCAATGGATGGTAACCTTGTCAGTATGAAAGGTAGTCTTTTGTCGAGATTTTTGTTACTACAATGGATGGTAGCCTTGTCATTATTTAAGGTAGTCTATTGTCGATATCTTTGTTACTCCAATGGATGATAGCCTTGTCATTATGCAAGGTAGTCTATTGTTCAGATTTTTGTTACTCTAATGGATGATAGCCTTGTAATTATGGAAGATTGTTTGTTGTCCAGATTTTTTTTATTCCAATGGATGGTAACCTGGTCAGTATGGAAGGTATTCTTTTGTCAAGATTTTTGTTACTCCGATGGGTGGTAGCCTTGTCATTATTTAAGGTAGCCTTTTGTCGATATCTTTGTTACTCCAATGGATGATAGCCTTGTCATTATGCAAGGTAGTCTGTTGTTCAGATTTTTGTTACTCCAATGGATGGTAACCTTGTCATTATGGAAGGTAGTCTGTTGTCGATATCTTTGTTACTCCAATGGATTATAGCCTTTTCATTATGCAAGGTAGTCTGTTGTTCATATTTTTGTTACTCCAATGAATGATAGCCTTGTCATTATGGAAGATAGTGTGTTGTCGAGATTTTTGTTATTCCAATGGATGGTAACCTTGTCAGTATGGAAGGTAGTCTTTTGTCGAGATTTTTGTTACTCCAATGGATGGTATCCTTGTCATTATTTAAGGTAGTCTATTGTTGATATCTTTGTTACTCCAATGGATGATAGCCTTCTCATTATGCAAGGTAGTCTGTTGTTCATATTTTTGTTACTCCAATGAATGGTAGCCTTGTCATTATGGAAGGTATTCTGTTGTCGATATCTTTGTTACTCCAATGGATGGTAGCCTTATCAATATGGAAGGTAGTTTTTTATCGAGATTTTTGTTACTCCAATGGTTGGTGGCCTTGTCATCATGGAAGGTAGTCTATTGTCAATATTTTTTTTATTCCAATGGATGGTAACCTTGTCATTATGAAAGGTAGTCTTCTGTTCAAATTTTTGTTACTCCAATGGATGGTAGCCTTGTCATTATTGAAGGTAGTCTGTTGTCGATATCTTTGTTACTCCAATGGATGATAGCCTTTTCATTATGCAAGGTAGTCTGTTGTTCATATTTTTGTTACTCCAATGGATGATAGCCTTGTCATTATGGAAGATTGTCTGTTGTCGAGATTTTTGTTATTCCAATGGATGGTAACCTTGTCAGTATGCAACGTAGTCTTTTGTCGAGATTTTTGTTACTCCGATGGATGGTAGCCTTGTAATTATTGAAGGTTGTCTGTTATCGATATCTTTGTTACTCCAATGGATGATAGCCTTGTCATTATGGAAGGTGGTATGTTGTCGATATTTTTTTACTCCAATGGATGGTAGCCCTGTCATTATGGAAGATAGTTTATTGTCGAGATTTTTGTTACCCCAATGGATGGTAGCCTTGTAATTATGGAAGGTAGTATGTTGTCGAGATTTTTGTTACTCCAATGGATGTTAGACTTGTCATTATGGAAGGTAGTTTGTTGTTGAGATTTTTGTTACTCCAATGGATTGTAGCCTTGTCATTATGTAAGGTAGTCTATTGTTCATATTTTTGTTACTCCAATGGATGATAGCCTTGTCATTATGGAAGATAGTCTATTGTCGAGATTTTTTTTATTCCAATAGATGGTAACCTTGTAAGTATGGAAGGTAGTCTTTTTGTCGAGATTTTTGTTACTCCAATGAATGGTAGCCTTGTCATTATTTATGGTAGTCTATTGTCGATATCTTTGTTACTCCAATGGATGATAGCCTTGTCATTATGCAAGGTAGTCTGTTGTCAAGATTTTTGTTTTTACAATGGATGGTAGCCTTATCATTATGGAAGGTAGTTTTTTATCGACATTTTTGTTGCTACAATTGATAGTAGCCTTGTCATTATTGAAGGTAGTCTGTTGTCGATATCTTTGTTACTCCAATGGATGATAGCCTTTTCATTATGCAAGGTAGTCTATTTTTCAGATTTTTGTTACTCCAATGGATGATAGCCTTGTCATTATGGAAGATAGTCTGTTGTTGAGATTTTTGTTATTCCAATGGATGGTAACCTTGTCATTATTTAAGGTAGTCTTTTGTTCAGATTTTTGTTACTCTAATGAATGGTAGCCTTGTCATTATGGAAGGTAGTCTGTTGTTGATATCTTTGTTACTCCAATGGATGGCAGCCTTATCATTATGGAAGGTAGTTTTTTATCGATATTTTTGTTACTCCAATGGATGGTGGCCTTGTCATTATAGAAGGTAGTCTATTGTCAAGATTTTTGTTATTCCAATGGATGGTAACCTCGTCATTATGCAAGGTAGTCTGTTGTTCAGATTTTTGTTACTCCAATGGATGGTAGCCTTGTCATTATTGAAGGTAGTCTGTTTTCGATATCTTTGTTACTCTAATGGATGATAGCCTTTTCATTATGCAAGGTAGTCTGTTGTTCAGATTTTTGTTACTCCAATGGATGGTAGCCTTGTCATTATGGTAGGTAGTCTGTTGTCGATATCTTTGTTACTCCAATGGATGATAGCCTTTTCATTATGCAAGGTAGTTTGTTGTTCAGATTTTTGTTACTCCAATGGATGATAGCCTTGTCATTATTGAAGGTAGTCTGTTGTCGATATCTTTGTTACTCTAATGGATGATAGCCTTTTCATTATGCAAGGTAGTCTGTTGTTCAGATTTTTATTACCCCAATGGATGGTAGCCTTGTCATTATGGAAGGTAGTGTCTTGTCGATATCTTTGTTACTCCAATGGATGCTAGCCTTTTCATTATGCAAGGTAGTTTGTTGTTCAGATTTTTGTTACTCCAATGGATGATAGCCTTGTAATTATGGAAGATTGTGTGTTGTAGAGATTTTTGTTATTCCAATGGATGGTAACCTTGTCAGTATGGAAGGTAATCTTTTGTCGAGATTTTTGTTACTCCGATGGATGGTAGCCTTGTCATTATTGAAGCTAGTCTGTCATGGATATCTTTGTTACTCCAATGGCTATTAGCCTTGTCATTATGGAAGGTAGTAATTTATCGAGATTTTTGTTACTACAATGGATGGTAGCCTTGTCATTATGGAAGGTAGTCTATTGTCGACATTTTGGTTATTCCAATGGATGGTAACCTTATCATTATGGAAGGTAGTCTTTTGTCGAGATTTTTGTTACTCCAATGGATGGAAGCCTTGTCATTATTGAAGGTAGTTTGTTGTCGATATCTTTGTTACTCCAATGGATGATAGCCTTTTCATTATGCAAGGTAGTCTGTTGTTCAGATTTTTGTTACTCCAATGGATGATAGCCTTGTCATTATGCAAGGTAGTCTGTTGTTCAGATTTTTGTTACTCCAATGAATGGTAGCCTTGTCATTATGGAAGGTAGTCTGTTGTTGATATCTTTGTTACTCCAATGGATGGCAGCCTTATCATTATGGAAGGTAGTTTTTTATCGATATTTTGGTTACTCCAATGGATGGTGGCCTTGTCATTATGGAAGGTAGTCTATTGTGAAGATTTTTGTTATTCCAATGGATGGTAACCTCGTCATTATGCAAGGTAGTCTGTTGTTCATATTTTTGTTACTCCAATGGATGGTAGCCTTGTCATTATTGAAGGTAGTCTGTTTTCGATATCTTTGTTACTCCAATGGATGATAGCCTTTTCATTATGCAAGGTAGTCTGTTGTTCAGATTTTTGTTACTCCAATGGATGGTAGCCTTGTCATTATGGAAGGTAGTCTGTTGTCGATATCTATGTTACTCCAATGGATGATAGCCTTTTCATTATGCAAGGTAGTCTGTTGTTCAGATTTTTGTTACTCCAATGGATGGTAGCCTTGTCATTATGGAAGGTAGTCTGTTGTCGATATCTTTTTTACTCCAATGGATGATAGCCTTTTCATTATGCAAGGTAGTTTGTTGTTCAGATTTTTGTTACTCCAATGGATGATAGCCTTGTAATTATGGAAGATTGTGTGTTGTCGAGATTTTTGTTATTCCAATGGATGGTAACCTTGTCAGTATGGAAGGTAGTCTTTTGTCGAGATTTTTGTTACTCCGATGGATGGTAGCCTTGTCATTATTGAAGGTAGTCTGTTATCGATATCTTTGTTACTCCAATGGCTGATAGCCTTGTCATTATGGAAGATAGTCTGTTGTTGAGATTTTTGTTATTCCAATGGATGGTAACCTTGTCAGTATGAAAGGTAGTCTTTTGTCGAGATTTTTGTTACTACAATGGATGGTAGCCTTGTCATTATTTAAGGTAGTCTATTGTCGATATCTTTGTTACTCCAATGGATGATAGCCTTGTCATTATGCAAGGTAGTCTATTGTTCAGATTTTTGTTACTCTAATGGATGATAGCCTTGTAATTATGGAAGATTGTTTGTTGTCCAGATTTTTTTTATTCCAATGGATGGTAACCTGGTCAGTATGGAAGGTATTCTTTTGTCAAGATTTTTGTTACTCCGATGGGTGGTAGCCTTGTCATTATTTAAGGTAGCCTTTTGTCGATATCTTTGTTACTCCAATGGATGATAGCCTTGTCATTATGCAAGGTAGTCTGTTGTTCAGATTTTTGTTACTCCAATGGATGGTAACCTTGTCATTATGGAAGGTAGTCTGTTGTCGATATCTTTGTTACTCCAATGGATTATAGCCTTTTCATTATGCAAGGTAGTCTGTTGTTCATATTTTTGTTACTCCAATGAATGATAGCCTTGTCATTATGGAAGATAGTGTGTTGTCGAGATTTTTGTTATTCCAATGGATGGTAACCTTGTCAGTATGGAAGGTAGTCTTTTGTCGAGATTTTTGTTACTCCAATGGATGGTATCCTTGTCATTATTTAAGGTAGTCTATTGTTGATATCTTTGTTACTCCAATGGATGATAGCCTTCTCATTATGCAAGGTAGTCTGTTGTTCAGATTTTTGTTACTCCAATGAATGGTAGCCTTGTCATTATGGAAGGTATTCTGTTGTCGATATCTTTGTTACTCCAATGGATGGTAGCCTTATCAATATGGAAGGTAGTTTTTTATCGAGATTTTTGTTACTCCAATGGTTGGTGGCCTTGTCATCATGGAAGGTAGTCTATTGTCAATATTTTTTTT
Source organism: Vicia faba (assembly GCA_948472305.1). Classification (NCBI taxonomy): domain Eukaryota; kingdom Viridiplantae; phylum Streptophyta; class Magnoliopsida; order Fabales; family Fabaceae; genus Vicia; species Vicia faba. Next base: position 564,566,284 of record OX451739.1, read on the forward strand.
ATTCCAATGGATGGTAACCTTGTCATTATGAAAGGTAGTCTTCTGTTCAAATTTTTGTTACTCCAATGGATGGTAGCCTTGTCATTATTGAAGGTAGTCTGTTGTCGATATCTTTGTTACTCCAATGGATGATAGCCTTTTCATTATGCAAGGTAGTCTGTTGTTCATATTTTTGTTACTCCAATGGATGATAGCCTTGTCATTATGGAAGATTGTCTGTTGTCGAGATTTTTGTTATTCCAATGGATGGTAACCTTGTCAGTATGCAACGTAGTCTTTTGTCGAGATTTTTGTTACTCCGATGGATGGTAGCCTTGTAATTATTGAAGGTTGTCTGTTATCGATATCTTTGTTACTCCAATGGCTGATAGCCTTGTCATTATGGAAGGTGGTATGTTGTCGATATTTTTTTACTCCAATGGATGGTAGCCCTGTCATTATGGAAGATAGTTTATTGTCGAGATTTTTGTTACCCCAATGGATGGTAGCCTTGTAATTATGGAAGGTAGTATGTTGTCGAGATTTTTGTTACTCCAATGGATGTTAGACTTGTCATTATGGAAGGTAGTTTGTTGTTGAGATTTTTGTTACTCCAATGGATTGTAGCCTTTTCATTATGTAAGGTAGTCTATTGTTCATATTTTTGTTACTCCAATGGATGATAGCCTTGTCATTATGGAAGATAGTCTATTGTCAAGATTTTTTTTATTCCAATAGATGGTAACCTTGTAAGTATGGAAGGTAGTCTTTTTGTCGAGATTTTTGTTACTCCAATGAATGGTAGCCTTGTCATTATTTATGGTAGTCTATTGTCGATATCTTTGTTACTCCAATGGATGATAGCCTTGTCATTATGCAAGGTAGTCTGTTGTCAAGATTTTTGTTTTTACAATGGATGGTAGCCTTATCATTATGGAAGGTAGTTTTTTATCGACATTTTTGTTGCTACAATTGATAGTAGCCTTGTCATTATTGAAGGTAGTTTGTTGTCGATATCTTTGTTACTCCAATGGATGATAGCCTTTTCATTATGCAAGGTAGTCTATTTTTCAGATTTTTGTTACTCCAATGGATGATAGCCTTGTCATTATGGAAGATAGTCTGTTGTTGAGATTTTTGTTATTCCAATGGATGGTAACCTTGTCATTATTTAAGGTAGTCTTTTGTTCAGATTTTTGTTACTCTAATGAATGGTAGCCTTGTCATTATGGAAGGTAGTCTGTTGTTGATATCTTTGTTACTCCAATGGATGGCAGCCTTATCATTATGGAAGGTAGTTTTTTATCGATATTTTTGTTACTCCAATGGATGGTGGCCTTGTCATTATAGAAGGTAGTCTATTGTCAAGATTTTTGTTATTCCAATGGATGGTAACCTCGTCATTATGCAAGGTAGTCTGTTGTTCAGATTTTTGTTACTCCAATGGATGGTAGCCTTGTCATTATTGAAGGTAGTCTGTTTTCGATATCTTTGTTACTCTAATGGATGATAGCCTTTTCATTATGCAAGGTAGTCTGTTGTTCAGATTTTTGTTACTCCAATGGATGGTAGCCTTGTCATTATGGTAGGTAGTCTGTTGTCGATATCTTTGTTACTCCAATGGATGATAGCCTTTTCATTATGCAAGGTAGTTTGTTGTTCAGATTTTTGTTACTCCAATGGATGATAGCCTTGTCATTATTGAAGGTAGTCTGTTGTCGATATCTTTGTTACTCTAATGGATGATAGCCTTTTCATTATGCAAGGTAGTCTGTTGTTCAGATTTTTGTTACCCCAATGGATGGTAGCCTTGTCATTATGGAAGGTAGTGTCTTGTCGATATCTTTGTTACTCCAATGGATGCTAGCCTTTTCATTATGCAAGGTAGTTTGTTGTTCAGATTTTTGTTACTCCAATGGATGATAGCCTTGTAATTATGGAAGATTGTGTGTTGTAGAGATTTTTGTTATTCCAGTGGATGGTAACCTTGTCAGTATGGAAGGTAATCTTTTGTCGAGATTTTTGTTACTCCGATGGATGGTAGCCTTGTCATTATTGAAGCTAGTCTGTCATGGATATCTTTGTTACTCCAATGGCTATTAGCCTTGTCATTATGGAAGGTAGTAATTTATCGAGATTTTTGTTACTACAATGGATGGTAGCCTTGTCATTATGGAAGGTAGTCTATTGTCGACATTTTGGTTATTCCAATGGATGGTAACCTTATCATTATGGAAGGTAGTCTTTTGTCGAGATTTTTGTTACTCCAATGGATGGAAGCCTTGTCATTATTGAAGGTAGTTTGTTGTCGATATCTTTGTTACTCCAATGGATGATAGCCTTTTCATTATGCAAGGTAGTCTGTTGTTCAGATTTTTGTTACTCCAATGGATGATAGCCTTGTCATTATGCAAGGTAGTCTGTTGTTCAGATTTTTGTTACTCCAATGAATGGTAGCCTTGTCATTATGGAAGGTAGTCTGTTGTTGATATCTTTGTTACTCCAATGGATGGCAGCCTTATCATTATGGAAGGTAGTTTTTTATCGATATTTTGGTTACTCCAATGGATGGTGGCCTTGTCATTATGGAAGGTAGTCTATTGTGAAGATTTTTGTTATTCCAATGGATGGTAACCTCGTCATTATGCAAGGTAGTCTGTTGTTCATATTTTTGTTACTCCAATGGATGGTAGCCTTGTCATTATTGAAGGTAGTCTGTTTTCGATATCTTTGTTACTCCAATGGATGATAGCCTTTTCATTATGCAAGGTAGTCTGTTGTTCAGATTTTTGTTACTCCAATGGATGGTAGCCTTGTCATTATGGAAGGTAGTCTGTTGTCGATATCTATGTTACTCCAATGGATGATAGCCTTTTCATTATGCAAGGTAGTCTGTTGTTCAGATTTTTGTTACTCCAATGGATGGTAGCCTTGTCATTATGGAAGGTAGTCTGTTGTCGATATCTTTTTTACTCCAATGGATGATAGCCTTTTCATTATGCAAGGTAGTTTGTTGTTCAGATTTTTGTTACTCCAATGGATGATAGCCTTGTAATTATGGAAGATTGTGTGTTGTCGAGATTTTTGTTATTCCAATGGATGGTAACCTTGTCAGTATGGAAGGTAGTATTTTGTCGAGATTTTTGTTACTCCGATGGATGGTAGCCTTGTCATTATTGAAGGTAGTCTATTATCGATATCTTTGTTACTCCAATGGCTGATACCCTTGTCATTATGGAAGGTAGTTATTTATCGAGATTTTTTTTACTATAATGGATGGTAGCCTTGTCATTATGGAAGGTAGTCTATTGTCGACATTTTGGTTATTCCAATGGATGGTAACCTAATCATTATGGAAGGTAGTCTTTTGTCGAGATTTTTGTTACTCCAATGGATGGTAGCCTTGTCATTATTGAAGGTAGTCTGTTGTCGATATCTTTGTTACTCCAATGGATGATAGCCTTTTCATTATGCAAGGTAGTCTGTTGTTCAGATTTTTGTTACTCCAATGGATGATAGCCTTGTCATTATGCAAGGTAGTCTGTTGTTCAGATTTTTGTTACTCCAATGAATGGTACCCTTGTCATTATGGAAGGTAGTCTGTTGTTGATATCTTTGTTACTCCAACGGATGGCAGCCTTATCATTATGGAAGGTAGTTTTTTATCGATATTTTTTTTACTCCAATGGATGGTGGCCTTGTCATTATGGAAGGTAGTCTATTGTCAAGATTTTTGTTATTCCAATGGACGGTAACCTTGTCATTATGCAAGGTAGTCTGTTGTTCAGATTTTTGTTACTCCAATGGATGGTAGCCTTGTCATTATTGAAGGTAGTCTGTTGTCGATATCTTTGTTAATCCAATGGATGATAGCCTTGTCATTATGGAAGGTAGTCTGTTGTTCAGATTTTTGTTACTCCAATGGATGATAGCCTTGTCATTATTAAAGGTAGTCTGTTGTCGATATCTTTGTTACTCCAATTGATGATAGCCTTTTCATTATGCAAGGTAGTATGTTGTTCATATTTTTGTTACTCCAATGGATGGTAGCCTTTTCATTATGGAAGGTAGTCTGTTGTCGATATCTTTTTTACTCTAATGGATGATAGCTTTTTCATTATGCAAGGTAGTTTGTTGTTCAGATTTTTGTTACTCCAATGGATGATAGCCTTGTAATTATGGAAGATTGTGTGTTGTCGAGATTTTTGTTATTCCAATGGATGGTAACCTTGTCAGTATGGAAGGTAGTCTTTTGTCGAGATTTTTGTTACTCCGATGGATGGTAGCCTTGTCATTATTGAAGGTAGTCTATTGTCGATATCTTTGTTACTCCAATGGCTGATAGCCTTGTCATTATGGAAGGTAGTCTTTTGTCGAGATTTTTGTTACTCCAATGGATGGTAGCCTTGTCATTATTGAAGGTAGTCTGTTGTCGATATCTTTGTTACTCCAATGGATGATAGCCTTTTAATTATGCAAGGTAGTCTGTTGTTCAGATTTTTGTTACTCCAATGGATGATAGCCTTGTCATTATGGAAGATTGTCTGTTGTCGAGATTTTTGTTATTCCAATGGATGGTAACCTGGTCAGTATGGAAGGTATTCTTTTGTCGAGATTTTTGTTACTCCGATGGGTGGTAGCCATGTCATTATTTAAGGTAGTCTATTATCGATATCTTTGTTATTTCAATGGATGATAGCCTTGTCATTATGCAAGATAGTCTGTTGTTCAGATTTTTGTTACTCCAATGGATGGTAGCCTTGTCATTATGGAAGGTAGTCTATTGTCGATAACTTTGTTACTCCAATGGATGATAGCCTTTTCATTATGCAAGGTAGTTTGTTGTTCAGATTTTTGTTACTCCAATGGATTATAGCCTTGTAATTATGGAAGATTGTTTGTTGTCGAGATTTTTGTTATTCCAATGGATGGTAACCTTGTCTGTATAGAAGGTAGTCTTTTGTCAAGATTTTTGTTACTCCGATGGATGGTAGCCTTGTCATTATTGAAGGTAGTCTGTCATTGATATCTTTGTTACTCCAATGGCTGATAGCCTTGTCATTATGGAGGGTAGTTTTTTATCGAGATTTTTGTTACTACAATGGATGGTAGCCTTGTCATTATGGAAGGTAGTCTATTGTCGACATTTTTGTTATTCCAATGGATGGTAACCTTATCATTATGGAAGGTAGTCTTTTGTCGAGATTTTTGTTACTCCAATGGATGGTAGACTTGTCATTATTGAAGGTAGTCTGTTGTCGATATCTTTGTTACTCCAATGGATGATAGCCTTTTCATTATGCAAGGTAGTCTGTTGTTCAGATTTTTGTTACTCCAATGGATGATAGCCTTGTCATTATGGAAGATAGTTTGTTGTCGAGATTTTTTTTATTCCAATGGATGGTAACCATGTCAGTATTGAAGGTAGTCTTTTTTCGAGATTTTTGTTACTCCAATGGATGGTAGCCTTGTCATTATTTAAGGTAGCCTATTGTCGATATCTTTGTTACTCCAGTGGATGATATCCTTGTCATTATGCAAGGTAGTCTGTTGTTCAGATTTTTGTTACTCCAATGAATGGTAGCCTTGTCATTATGGATGGTAGTCTGTTGTCGATATCTTTGTTACTCCAATGGATGATAGCCTTTTCATTATGCAAGGTAGTCTGTTGTTCAAATTTTTGTTACTCCAATGGATGATAGCCTTGTCATTATGGAAGATTGTCTATTGTCGATATTTTGTTATTCCAATGGATGGTAACCTTGTCAGTAAGGAAGGTAGTCTTTTGTCGAGATTTTTGTTACTCCAATGGATGGTAGCCTTGTCATTATTTAAGGTAGTCTATTGTCGATATCTTTGTTACTACAATGGATGATAGCCTTGTCATTATGAAAAGTAGTCTATTGTTCAGATTTTTGTTACTCCATTGGATGGTAGCCTTGTCATTATGGAAGGTATTCTATTGTCGATATTTTTGTTATTCCAATGGATGGTAACCTTATTATTATGGAAGGTAGTTTTTTATCGAGATTTTTGTTACTCCAATGGATAATATCCTTGTCATTATGGAAGGTAGTCTATTGTCAAGATTTTTGTTATTCCAATGGATGGTAACCTTGTCAAGATGGAAGGTAGTCTTTTGTCGAGATTTTTGATACTCCAATAGATGGTACACTTGTCATTATTGAAGGCAGTCTATTATCGATATCTTTGTTATTCCAATGGATGATAGCCTTGTCATTATGAAAGGTAGTCTGTTGTTCATATTTTTGTTACTCCAATGGATGGTAGCCTTGTCATTATGGAAGGTAGTCTGTTGTCAAGATTTTTTTACTACAATGGATGGTAGCCTTGTCATTATGGAAGTTAGTTTGTTGTCGAGATTTTTGTTATTACAATGGATGGTAATCTTGTCAGTATAGAAGGTAGTCTGTTGTCGAGATTTTTGTTACTCCAATGGATGGTAGCCTTGTCATTATGGAAGTTAGTTTGTTGTCGAGATTTTTGTTATTACAATGGATGGTAATCTTGTCAGTATAGAAGGTAGTCTTTTGTCGAGATTTTTGTTACTCTAATGGATGGTAGCCTTGTCAGTATTTAAGGTAGTCTATTGTCGAAATCTTAGTTACTCCAATGGATGATAGCCTTGTCATTATGCAAGGTAGTACGTTGTTCAGATTTTTGTTACTCTAATGGATGGTAGCCTTGTCATTACGGAAGGTAGTCTATTGTCGAGATTTTTGTTATTCCAATGGATGGTAGCCTTATCATTATGGAGGGTAGTTTTTTATCGAGATTTTTGTTACTCCAATGGATGGTAGCCTTGTCATTATGGAAGGTAGTCTATTGTCGAGATTTTTGTTATTCCAATGGATGGTAACCTTGTCATTATGGAAGGTAGTATTTTGTCGATATCTTTGTTACTCTAATGGATGTAGCATTATCATTATGGAAGGTAGTTTTTTATCGAGATTTTTCTTACTCCAATGGATGGTGTCCTTGTCATTATGCAAGGTAGTCTGTTGTTTAGATTTTTGTTACTCCAAGGGATGGTAGCCTTGTCATTATTGAAGGTAGTCTGTTGTTGATATCTTTGTTACTCCAATGGGTGATAGCCTTTTCATTATGCAAGGTAGTCTGTTGTTCAAATTTTTGTTACTCCAATGGATGATAGCCATGTCATTATGGAAGATTGTCTGTTGTCGAGATTTTTGGTATTCCAATGGATGGTAACCTTGTCAGTTAGGAAGGTAGTCTTTTATCGAGATTTTTTTTACTCCGATGGATGGTAGCCTTGTCATTATTTAAAGTAGTCTATTGTCGATATCTTTGTTACTACAATGGATGATAGCCTTGTCATTATGCAAGGTAGTCTGTTGTTCATATTTTTGTTACTCCAATGGATGGTAGCCTTGTCATTATGGAAGGTAGTCTGTTGTCGATATCTTTGTTACACCAATGGATGGTAGCCTTATCATTATGGAAGGTAGTTTTTTATCGAGATTTTTGTTACTCCAATGGATGGTGGCCTTGTCACTATGGAAGGTAGTCTATTGTCAAGATTTTTGTTATTCCAATGGATGGTAACCTTATCATTATAGAAGGTAGTCTTTTGTCGAAATTTTTGTTACTCAAATGGATGGTAGCCTTCTCATTATTGAAGGTAGTCTATTATCGATATCATTGTTACTCCAATGGATGATAGCCTTGTCATTATGCAAGGTAGTCTGTTGTTCAGATTTTTGTTACTCCAATGGATGATAGCCTTGTCATTATGGAAGATAGTCTGTTGTCGAGATTTTTGTTATTCCAATGGATGGTAACCTTGTCATTATTGAATGTAGTCTTTTGTCGAGATTTTTGTTACTCCAATGGATGGTAGCCTTGTCATTATTTAAGCTAGCCTATTGTGGATATCTTTGTTACTCCAATGGATGATAGCCTTGTCATTATGCAAGGTAGTCTGTTGTTCAGATTTTTGTTAGTCCAATGAATGGTGGCCTTGTCATTATGGAAGGTAGTCTATTGTCGAGATTTTTGTTATTCCAATGGGATGGTAACCTTGTCAAGATGGAAGGTAGTCTTTTATCATGATTTTTGTTACTCCAATGGATGGTAGCCTTGTCAATATTGAAGCTAGTCTATTGTCGATATCTTTGTTACTCCAATGGATGGTAGCCTTGTCATTATGGAAGATAGTCTGTTGTCGATATTTTTGTTACCCCAATGGATGGTAGCCTTATAATTATGGAAGGTTGTCGGTTGTTGAGATTTTTGTTACCCCAATGGATGGTAGCCTTGTAATTATGGAAGGTAGTCTGTTGTTGATATTTTTGTTACTCCAATGGATGGTAGCCTTGTCATTATGGAAGGTACTCTGTCTTTGAGATTTTTGTTACTCCAATGTATTGTAGCCTTGTCATTATGTAAGGTAGTATGTTGTCCAGATTTTTGTTAGTCCAATGGATGGTAGCCTTGTCATTATGGAAGATAGTTTGTTGTCGAGATTTTGGTTATTTCAATGGATGGTAATCTTGTCATTATAGAAAGTAGTCTTTTGTCGAGATTTTAATTACTCCAATGGATGGTAGCCTTGTCATTATTTAAGGTAGTCTATTGTCGAAATCTTAGTTACTCCAATGGATGATAGCCTTGTCATTATGCAAGGTAGTACGTTGTCAAGATTTTTGTTACTCTAATGGATGGTAGCCTTGTCATTACGGAAGGTTGTCTATTGTCGAGATTTTTGTTATTCTAATGGATGGGTGCCTTATCATTATGGAAGGTAGTTTTTTATCGAGATTTTTATTACTCCAATGGATGGTAGCCTTGTCATTATGGAAGGTAGTCTATTGTCGAGATTTTTGTTATTCCAATGGATGATAACCTTGTCATTATGGAAGGTAGTATTTTGTCGAGATTTTTGTTACTCTAATGGATGGTAGCCTTGTGATTATTGAAGGTAGTCTGTTGTCGATATGTTTGTTATTCCAATGGATGGTAGCCTTGTCATTATGGAAGGTAGTATTTTGTCGAGATTTTTGTTACTCCAATGGATGGTAGCCTTGTCATTATTGACGGTAGTTTGTTATCGATATCTTTGTTACTCCAATGGATTATAGCCTTGTCATTATGGAAGGTAGTCTATTGTCGAGATTTTTTTTACTCCAATGGATGGTAGCCTTGTAAGTATGGAAGGTAGTCTGTTATCGAGATTTTTATTACCCCAATGGATGGTAGCCTTGTAATCATGGAAGGTAGTCTCTTGTCGAGATTTTTGTTACTCCAATGGATGGTAACCTTGTTATTATGGAAGGTATTTTGTCGTTGAGATTTCTGTTACTCCAATGGATTATAGCCTTGTCATTATATAAGGTAGTTTGTTGTTCAGATTTTTGTTACTCCAATGGATGGTAGCCTTGTCATTTTGGAAGATAGTCTGTAGTCGAGATTTTTGTTATTCCAATGGATGGTAACCTTGTCAGTATGGAAGGTAGTCTTTTGTCGAGATTTTTGTTACTCCAATGGATGGTAGCCTTGTCATTATTGAAGGTAGTCTATTATCGATATCTTTGTTACTCCAATGGATGACAGCCTTGTCATTATGCAAGGTAGTCTGTAGTTCATATTTTTGTTACTCCAATGGATGGTGGCCTTGTCATTATGGAAGGTAGTCTGTTGTCGATATTTTTTACTCCAATGGATGGTAGCCTTGTCATTATGGAAGGTAGTCAGTTGTCTATATTTTTGTTACCCCAATGAATGGTAGCCTTGTAATTATGGAAGGTAGTCTATTGTCGAGACTTTTGTTACCCCAATGGATGGTAGCCTTGTAATTATGGAAGGTAGTATGTTGTCGAGATTTTTGCTACTCCAATAGATAGTAGCCTTCTAATTATGGAAGGTAGTCTGTTGTCGAGATTTTTGTTACTCCAATGGATAGTAAGCTTGTCATTATGGAAGGTAGTCTTTCTTTGAGATTTCTGTTAATCCAATGGATTGTAGCCTTGTCATTATGTAAGGTAGTCTGTTGTTCAGATTTTTGTTACTCCAATAGATGGTTGCCTTGTCATTTTGGAAGATAGTCTATAGTCGAGATTTTTGTTATTCCAATGGATGGTAACCTTGTCAGTATGGAAGATAGTCTTTTGTCGAGATTTTTTTTTTACTCCAATGGATGGTAGCCTTTTCATTATGGAAGTTAGTATTTTGTCGAGATTTTTGTTACTCCAATGGATGGTAGCCTTGTCATTATTGACGGTACTTTGTTATCTATATCTTTGTTACTCCAATGGATTATAGCCTTGTCATTATGGAAGGTAGTCTATTGTTGAGATTTTTTTTACTCCAATTGATGGTAGCCTTGTAAGTATGGAAGGTAGTCTGTTATCGATATTTTTATTACCCCAATGGATGGTAGCCTTGTAATTATGGAAGGTAGTCTCTTTTCGAGATTTTTGTTACTCCAATGGATGGTGGCCTTGTCATTATGCAAGGTAGTCTGTTGTTCAGATTTTTATTACTCCAATGCATTGTAGCCTTGTCATTATGGAAGGTAGTCTGTCATTGAGATTTTTGTTACTCCAATGGATGATAGCCTTTTCATTATGCAAGGTAGTCTGTTGTTCAAATTTTTGTTACTCCAATGGATTGGTAGCCTTGTCATTATGGAAGATTGTATGTTGTCAAGATTTTTGTTATTTCAATGGATGGTAACCTTGTCAGTTAGGAAGGTAGTCTTTTATCGAGATTTTTTTTACTCCGATGGATGGTAGCCTTGTCATTATTTAAGGTAGTCTATTGTCGAAATCTTAGTTACTACAATGGATGATAGCCTTGTCATTATGCAAGGTAGTACGTTGTCAAGATTTTTGTTACTCCAATGGATGGTAGCCTTATCATTATGGAAGGTAGTTTTTTATCGAGATTTTTGTTACTCCAATGGATGGTGGCCTTGTCATTATGGAAGGTAGTCTATTGTCAAGATTTTTGTTATTCCAATGGATGGTAACCTTATCATTATGGAAGGTATTCTTTTGTCGAAATTTTTGTTACTCCAATGGATGGTAGCCTTGTCATTATTGAAGGTACTCTATTATCGATATCTTTGTTACTCCAATGGATGATAGCCTTGTCATTATGCAAGGTAGTCTGTTGTTCATATTTTTGTTACTCCAATGGATGATAGCCTTGTCATTATGGAAGATAGTCTGTTGTCGAGATTTTTGTTATTCCAATGGATGGTAACCTTGTCAGTATTGAAGGTAGTCTTTTGTCGAGATTTTTGTTACTCCAACGGATGGTAGCCTTGTCATTATTTAAGCTAGCCTATTGTCGATATCTTTGTTACTCCAATGGATGATAGCCTTGTCATTATGCAAGGTAGTCTATTGTTCAGATTTTTGTTACTCCAATGAATGGTAGCCTATTCATTATGGAAGGTAGTCTATTGTCGATATCTTTGTTACTCCAATGGATAGTAGCCTTATCATTATGGAAGGTAGTTTTTTATCGAGATTTTTGTTACTCCACTAGATTGTGGCCTTGTCATTATAGAAGGTAGTCTATTGTCAAGATTTTTGTTATTCCAATGGATGGTAACCTTGTCATTATGCAAGGTAGTCTGATGTTCAGCTTTTGTTACTCCAATGGATGGTAGCCTTGTCATTAAGGAAAGTAGTCTTGTGTGGAGATTTTTGTTACCCCAATGGATGGTAGCCTTGTAATTATGGAAGGTAGTCTATTGGCGAGATTTTTATTACTCCAATGGATGATAACCTTGTCATTATGCAAGGTAGTCTGTCGTTGAGATTTCTATTACTCCAATGGATTATAGCCTTGTCATTATGTAAGGTAGTCTATTGTTCATATTTTTGTTACTCCAATGGATGGTAGCCTTGTCATTACGGAAGATAGTTTGTAGTCGAGATTATTGTTATTCGAATGGATGCTAACCTTGTCAGTATGGAAGGTAGTATTTTGTCGAGATTTTTGTTACTCCAATGGATGGTAGCCTTTTCATTATTGAAGGTAGTGTATTGTCAATATCTTTGTTATCTAGTGGATGATAGCCTTGTCATTATGCAAGGTAGTCCGTTGTTCATATTTTTGTTACTCCAATGGATAGTAGCCTTGTCATTATGGAAGGTAGTCTGCTGTCGAGATTTTTTTTACTACAATGGATGGAAGCTTTGTCATTATGGAAGGTAGTCAGTTGTCGAGATTTTTGTTACCCCAATGGATGGTAGCCTTGTAATTATGGAAGGTAGTCTGTTCTCTAGATTTTTGTTACTCTAATGGATGGTAGACTTGTCATTATGGAAGGTAGTCTGTCATTGAGATTTTTGTTACTCCAATGGATTGTAACCTTGTCATTATGTAAGGTAGTCTGTTGTTCAGATTTTTGTTAGTCCAATGGATGGTAGCCTTGTCATTATGGAAGATAGTCTATTGTCGAGATTTTTGTTATTCCAATGGGATGGTAACCTTGTCAAGATGGAAGGTAGTCTTTTGTCGTGATTTTTGTTACTCCAATGGATGGTAGCCTTGTCAATATTGAAGCTAGTCTATTGTCGATATCTTTGTTACTCCAATGGATGGTAGCCTTGTCATTATGGAAGATAGTCTGTTGTCGATATTTTTGTTACCCCAATGGATGGTAGCCTTATAATTATGGAAGGTTGTCGGTTGTTGAGATTTTTGTTACCCCAATGGATGGTAGCCTTGTAATTATGGAAGGTAGTCTGTTGTCGAGATTTTTGTTACTCCAATGGATGGTAGCCTTGTCATTATGGAAGGTACTCTACCATTGAGATTTTTGTTACTCCAATGTATTGTAGCCTTGTCATTATGTAAGGTAGTATGTTGTCCAGATTTTTGTTAGTCCAATGGATGGTAGCCTTGTCATTATGGAAGATAGTTTGTTGTCGAGATTTTGGTTATTTCAATGGATGGTAATCTTGTAATTATAGAAAGTAGTCTTTTGTCGAGATTTTAATTACTCCAATGGATGGTAGCCTTGTCATTATTTAAGGTAGTCTATTGTCGAAATCTTAGTTACTCCAATGGATGATAGCCTTGTCATTATGCAAGGTAGTACGTTGTCAAGATTTTTGTTACTCTAATGGATGGTAGCCTTGTCATTACGGAAGGTTGTCTATTGTCGAGATTTTTGTTATTCCAATGGATGGGTGCCTTATCATTATGGAAGGTAGTTTTTTATCGAGATTTTTGTTACTCCAATGGATGGTAGCCTTGTCATTATGGAAGGTAGTCTATTGTCGAGATTTTTGTTATTCCAATGGATGATAACCTTGTCATTATGGAAGGTAGTATTTTGTCGAGAATTTTGTTACTCTAATGGATTGTAGCCTTGTGATTATTGAAGGTAGTCTGTTGTCGATATGTTTGTTATTCCAATGGATGGTAGCCTTGTCATTATGGAAGGTAGTATTTTGTCGAGATTTTTGTTACTCCAATGGATGGTAGACTTGTCATTATTGACAGTAGTTTGTTATCGATATCTTTGTTACTCCAATGGATTATAGCCTTGTCATTATGGAAGGTAGTCTATTGTCGAGATGTTTTTTACTCCAATGGATGGTAGCCTTGTAAGTATGGAAGGTAGTCTGTTATCGAGATTTTTATTACCCCAATGGATGGTAGCCTTGTAATCATGGAAGGTAGTCTCTTGTCGAGATTTTTGTTACTCCAATGGATGGTAACCTTGTTATTATGGAAGGTATTTTGTCGTTGAGATTTCTGTTACTCCAATAGATTATAGCCTTGGCATTATGTAAGGTAGTCTGTTGTTCAGATTTTTGTTACTCCAATGGATGGTGGCCTTGTCATTATGGAAGGTAGTCTGTTGTCGATATTTTTTACTCCAATGGATGGTAGCCTTGTCATTATGGAAGGTAGTTAGTTGTCTATATTTTTGTTACCCCAATGGATGGTAACCTTGTAATTATGGAAGGTAGTCTATTGTCGAGATTTTTGTTACCCCAATGGATGGTAGCCTTGTAATTATGGAAGGTAGTATGTTGTCGAGATTTTTGCTACTCCAATGGATAGTAGCCTTCTAATTATGGAAGGTAGTCTGTTGTCGAGATTTTTGTTACTCCAATGGATAGTAAGCTTGTCATTATGGAAGGTAGTCTGTCTTTGAGATTTTTGTTAATCCAATGGATTGTAGCCTTGTCATTATGTAAGGTAGTCTGTTGTTCAGATTTTTGTTATTCCAATGGATGGTAACCTTGTCATTACGGAAGATAGTCTGTAGTCGAGATTTTTGTTATTCGAATGGATGCTAACCTTGTCAGTATGGAAGGTAGTATTTTGTCGAGATTTTTGTTACTCCAATGGATGGTAGCCTTGTCATTATTGAAGGTAGTGTATTGTCAATATCTTTGTTATCCAGTGGATGATAGACTTGTCATTATGCAAGGTAGTCTGTTGTTCATATTTTTGTTACTCCAATGGATAGTAGCCTTGTCATTATGGAAGGTAGTCTGCTGTCGAGATTTTTTTTACTACAATGGATGGTAGCTTTGTCATTATGGAAGGTAGTCAGTTGTCGAGATTTTTGTTACCCCAATGGATGGTAGCCTTGTAATTATGGAAGGTAGTTTGTTCTCTAGATTTTTGTTACTCTAATGGATGGTAGACTTGGCATTATGGAAGGTAGTCTGTCATTGAGATTTTTGTTACTCCAATGGATTGTAACCTTGTCATTATGTAAGGTAGTCTGTTGTTCAGATTTTTGTTAGTCCAATGGATGGTAGCCTTGTCATTATGGAAGATAGTCTATTGTCGAGATTTTTGTAATTCCAATGGGATGGTAACCTTGTCAAGATGGAAGGTAGTCTTTTGTCGTGATTTTTGTTACTCCAATGGATGGTAGCCTTGTCAATATTGAAGGTAGTCTATTGCTGATATCTTTGTTACTCCAATGGATGGTAGCCTTGTCATTATGGAAGGTAGTCTGTTGTCGATATTTTTGTTACCCTAATGGATGGTAGCCTTATAATTATGGAAGGTTGTTTGTTGTTGAGATTTTTGTTACCCCAATGGATGGTAGCCTTGTAATTATGGAAGGTAGTCTGTTGTCGAGATTTTTGTTACTCCAATGGATGGTAGCCTTGTCATTATGGAAGGTACTCTGTCATTCAGATTTTTGTTACTCCAATGTATTCTAGCCTTGTCATTATGCAAGGTAGTCTGTCGTTGAGATTTCTATTACTCCAATGGATTATAGCCTTGTCATTATGTAAGGTAGTCTATTGTTCATATTTTTGTTACTCCAATGGATGGTAGCCTTGTCATTACGGAAGATAGTTTGTAGTCGAGATTATTGTTATTCGAATGGATGCTAACCTTGTCAGTATGGAAGGTAGTATTTTGTCGAGATTTTTGTTACTCCAATGGATGGTAGCCTTTTCATTATTGAAGGTAGTGTATTGTCAATATCTTTGTTATCTAGTGGATGATAGCCTTGTCATTATGCAAGGTAGTCAGTTGTTCATATTTTTGTTACTCCAATGGATAGTAGCCTTGTCATTATGGAAGGTAGTCTGCTGTCGAGATTTTTTTTACTACAATGGATGGAAGCTTTGTCATTATGGAAGGTAGTCAGTTGTCGAGATTTTTGTTACCCCAATGGATGGTAGCCTTGTAATTATGGAAGGTAGTCTGTTCTCTAGATTTTTGTTACTCTAATGGATGGTAGACTTGTCATTATGGAAGGTAGTCTGTCATTGAGATTTTTGTTACTCCAATGGATTGTAACCTTGTCATTATGTAAGGTAGTCTGTTGTTCAGATTTTTGTTAGTCCAATGGATGGTAGCCTTGTCATTATGGAAGATAGTCTATTGTCGAGATTTTTGTTATTCCAATGGGATGGTAACCTTGTCAAGATGGAAGGTAGTCTTTTGTCGTGATTTTTGTTACTCCAATGGATGGTAGCCTTGTCAATATTGAAGCTAGTCTATTGTCGATATCTTTGTTACTCCAATGGATGGTAGCCTTGTCATTATGGAAGATAGTCTGTTGTCGATATTTTTGTTACCCCAATGGATGGTAGCCTTATAATTATGGAAGGTTGTCGGTTGTTGAGATTTTTGTTACCCCAATGGATGGTAGCCTTGTAATTATGGAAGGTAGTCTGTTGTCGAGATTTTTGTTACTCCAATGGATGGTAGCCTTGTCATTATGGAAGGTACTCTACCATTGAGATTTTTGTTACTCCAATGTATTGTAGCCTTGTCATTATGTAAGGTAGTATGTTGTCCAGATTTTTGTTAGTCCAATGGATGGTAGCCTTGTCATTATGGAAGATAGTTTGTTGTCGAGATTTTGGTTATTTCAATGGATGGTAATCTTGTAATTATAGAAAGTAGTCTTTTGTCGAGATTTTAATTACTCCAATGGATGGTAGCCTTGTCATTATTTAAGGTAGTCTATTGTCGAAATCTTAGTTACTCCAATGGATGATAGCCTTGTCATTATGCAAGGTAGTACGTTGTCAAGATTTTTGTTACTCTAATGGATGGTAGCCTTGTCATTACGGAAGGTTGTCTATTGTCGAGATTTTTGTTATTCCAATGGATGGGTGCCTTATCATTATGGAAGGTAGTTTTTTATCGAGATTTTTGTTACTCCAATGGATGGTAGCCTTGTCATTATGGAAGGTAGTCTATTGTCGAGATTTTTGTTATTCCAATGGATGATAACCTTGTCATTATGGAAGGTAGTATTTTGTCGAGAATTTTGTTACTCTAATGGATTGTAGCCTTGTGATTATTGAAGGTAGTCTGTTGTCGATATGTTTGTTATTCCAATGGATGGTAGCCTTGTCATTATGGAAGGTAGTATTTTGTCGAGATTTTTGTTACTCCAATGGATGGTAGACTTGTCATTATTGACAGTAGTTTGTTATCGATATCTTTGTTACTCCAATGGATTATAGCCTTGTCATTATGGAAGGTAGTCTATTGTCGAGATGTTTTTTACTCCAATGGATGGTAGCCTTGTAAGTATGGAAGGTAGTCTGTTATCGAGATTTTTATTACCCCAATGGATGGTAGCCTTGTAATCATGGAAGGTAGTCTCTTGTCGAGATTTTTGTTACTCCAATGGATGGTAACCTTGTTATTATGGAAGGTATTTTGTCGTTGAGATTTCTGTTACTCCAATAGATTATAGCCTTGGCATTATGTAAGGTAGTCTGTTGTTCAGATTTTTGTTACTCCAATGGATGGTGGCCTTGTCATTATGGAAGGTAGTCTGTTGTCGATATTTTTTACTCCAATGGATGGTAGCCTTGTCATTATGGAAGGTAGTTAGTTGTCTATATTTTTGTTACCCCAATGGATGGTAACCTTGTAATTATGGAAGGTAGTCTATTGTCGAGATTTTTGTTACCCCAATGGATGGTAGCCTTGTAATTATGGAAGGTAGTATGTTGTCGAGATTTTTGCTACTCCAATGGATAGTAGCCTTCTAATTATGGAAGGTAGTCTGTTGTCGAGATTTTTGTTACTCCAATGGATAGTAAGCTTGTCATTATGGAAGGTAGTCTGTCTTTGAGATTTTTGTTAATCCAATGGATTGTAGCCTTGTCATTATGTAAGGTAGTCTGTTGTTCAGATTTTTGTTATTCCAATGGATGGTAACCTTGTCATTACGGAAGATAGTCTGTAGTCGAGATTTTTGTTATTCGAATGGATGCTAACCTTGTCAGTATGGAAGGTAGTATTTTGTCGAGATTTTTGTTACTCCAATGGATGGTAGCCTTGTCATTATTGAAGGTAGTGTATTGTCAATATCTTTGTTATCCAGTGGATGATAGACTTGTCATTATGCAAGGTAGTCTGTTGTTCATATTTTTGTTACTCCAATGGATAGTAGCCTTGTCATTATGGAAGGTAGTCTGCTGTCGAGATTTTTTTTACTACAATGGATGGTAGCTTTGTCATTATGGAAGGTAGTCAGTTGTCGAGATTTTTGTTACCCCAATGGATGGTAGCCTTGTAATTATGGAAGGTAGTTTGTTCTCTAGATTTTTGTTACTCTAATGGATGGTAGACTTGGCATTATGGAAGGTAGTCTGTCATTGAGATTTTTGTTACTCCAATGGATTGTAACCTTGTCATTATGTAAGGTAGTCTGTTGTTCAGATTTTTGTTAGTCCAATGGATGGTAGCCTTGTCATTATGGAAGATAGTCTATTGTCGAGATTTTTGTAATTCCAATGGGATGGTAACCTTGTCAAGATGGAAGGTAGTCTTTTGTCGTGATTTTTGTTACTCCAATGGATGGTAGCCTTGTCAATATTGAAGGTAGTCTATTGCTGATATCTTTGTTACTCCAATGGATGGTAGCCTTGTCATTATGGAAGGTAGTCTGTTGTCGATATTTTTGTTACCCTAATGGATGGTAGCCTTATAATTATGGAAGGTTGTTTGTTGTTGAGATTTTTGTTACCCCAATGGATGGTAGCCTTGTAATTATGGAAGGTAGCCTGTTGTCGAGATTTTTGTTACTCCAATGGATGGTAGCCTTGTCATTATGGAAGGTACTCTGTCATTCAGATTTTTGTTACTCCAATGTATTCTAGCCTTGTCATTATGTAAGGTAGTCTGTTGTCCAGATTTTTGTTAGTCCAATGGATGGTAGCCTTGTCATTATGGAAGATAGTTTGTTGTCGAGATTTTTGTTATTTCAATGGATGGTAATCTTGTCATTATAGAAGGTAGTCTTTTGTCGAGATTTTAATTACTCCAATGGATGGTAGCCTTGTAATTATTTAAGGTAGTCTATTGTCTAAATCTTAGTTACTCCAATGGATGAAAGCCTTGTCATTATGCAAGGTAGTACGTTGTCAAGATTTTTGTTACTCTAATGGATGGTATCCTTGTCATTAAGGAAGGTAGTCTATTGTCGATATTTTTGTTATTCCAATGGATGGGTGCCTTATCATTATGGAAGGTTGTTTTTTATCGAGATTTTTGTTACTCCAATGGATGGTAGCCTTGTCATTATGGAAGGTATTCTATTGTCGAGATTTTTGTTATTCCAATGGATGGTAACCTTGTCATTATGGAAGGTAGTATTTTGTCGAGATTTTTGTTACTCTAATGGATGGTAGCCTTGTGATTATTGAAGGTAGTCTGTTGTCGATATGTTTGTTACTCCAATGGATGGTAGCCTTGTCATTATGGAAGGTAGTATTTTGTCGAGATTTTTGTTACTCCAATGGATGGTAGCCTTGTCATTATTGACGGTAGTTTGTTATCGATATCTTTGTTACTCCAATGGATTATAGCCTTGTCATTATGGAAGGTAGTCTATTGTCGAGATTTTTTTTACTCCAATGGATGGTAGCCTTGTAACTATGGAAGGTAGTCTGTTATCGACATTTTTATTACCCCAATGGATGGTAGCCTTGTAATCATGGAAGGTAGTCTCTTGTCGAGATTTTTGTTACTCCAATGGATGGTAACCTTGTTATTATGGAAGGTATTTTGTCGTTGAGATTTCTGTTACTCCAATGGATTATAGCCTTGTCATTATGTAAGGTAGTCTGTTGTTCAGATTTTTGTTACTCCAATGGATGGTAGCCTTGTCATTTTGGAAGATAGTCTGTAGTCGAGATTTTTGTTATTCCAATGGATAGTAACCTTGTCAGTATGGAAGGTAGTCTTTTGTCGAGATTTTTGTTACTCAAATGGATGGTAGCCTTGTCATTATTGAAGGTAGTCTATTGTCGATATCTTTGTTACTCCAATGGATGATAGCCTTGTCATTATGCAAGGTAGTCTATTGTTCAGATTTTTGTTACTCCAATGAATGGTAGCCTTGTCATTATGGAAGGTAGTCTATTGTCGATATCTTTGTTACTCCAATGGATAGTAGCCTTATCATTATGGAAGGTAGTTTTTTATCGAGATTTTTGTTAATCCACTAGATTGTGGCCTTGTCATTATAGAAGGTAGTCTATTGTCAAGATTTTTGTTATTCCAATGGATGGTAACCTTGTCATTATGCAAGGTAGTCTGATGTTCAGATTTTTGTTACTCCAATGGATGGTAGCCTTGTCATTAAGGAAAGTAGTCTTGTGTGGAGATTTTTGTTACCCCAATGGATGGTAGCCTTGTAATTATGGAAGGTAGTCTATTGGCGAGATTTTTATTACTCCAATGGATGATAACCTTGTCATTATGCAAGGTAGTCTGTCGTTGAGATTTCTATTACTCCAATGGATTATAGCCTTGTCATTATGTAAGGTAGTCTATTGTTCATATTTTTGTTACTCCAATGGATGGTAGCCTTGTCATTACGGAAGATAGTCTGTAGTCGAGATTATTGTTATTCGAATGGATGCTAACCTTGTCAGTATGGAAGGTAGTATTTTGTCGAGATTTTTGTTACTCCAATGGATGGTAGCCTTTTCATTATTGAAGGTAGTGTATTGTCAATATCTTTGTTATCTAGTGGATGATAGCCTTGTCATTATGCAAGGTAGTCCGTTGTTCATATTTTTGTTACTCCAATGGATAGTAGCCTTGTCATTATGGAAGGTAGTCTGCTGTCGAGATTTTTTTTACTACAATGGATGGAAGCTTTGTCATTATGGAAGGTAGTCAGTTGTCGAGATTTTTGTTACCCCAATGGATGGTAGCCTTGTAATTATGGAAGGTAGTCTGTTCTCTAGATTTTTGTTACTCTAATGGATGGTAGACTTGTCATTATGGAAGGTAGTCTGTCATTGAGATTTTTGTTACTCCAATGGATTGTAACCTTGTCATTATGTAAGGTAGTCTGTTGTTCAGATTTTTGTTAGTCCAATGGATGGTAGCCTTGTCATTATGGAAGATAGTCTATTGTCGATATTTTTGTTATTCCAATGGGATGGTAACCTTGTCAAGATGGAAGGTAGTCTTTTGTCGTGATTTTTGTTACTCCAATGGATGGTAGCCTTGTCAATATTGAAGCTAGTCTATTGTCGATATCTTTGTTACTCCAATGGATGGTAGCCTTGTCATTATGGAAGATAGTCTGTTGTCGATATTTTTGTTACCCCAATGGATGGTAGCCTTATAATTATGGAAGGTTGTCGGTTGTTGAGATTTTTGTTACCCCAATGGATGGTAGCCTTGTAATTATGGAAGGTAGTCTGTTGTCGAGATTTTTGTTACTCCAATGGATGGTAGCCTTGTCATTATGGAAGGTACTCTGTCATTGAGATTTTTGTTACTCCAATGTATTGTAGCCTTGTCATTATGTAAGGTAGTATGTTGTCCAGATTTTTGTTAGTCCAATGGATGGTAGCCTTGTCATTATGGAAGATAGTTTGTTGTCGAGATTTTGGTTATTTCAATGGATGGTAATCTTGTAATTATAGAAAGTAGTCTTTTGTCGAGATTTTAATTACTCCAATGGATGGTAGCCTTGTCATTATTTAAGGTAGTCTATTGTCGAAATCTTAGTTACTCCAATGGATGATAGCCTTGTCATTATGCAAGGTAGTACGTTGTCAAGATTTTTGTTACTCTAATGGATGGTAGCCTTGTCATTACGGAAGGTTGTCTATTGTCGAGATTTTTGTTATTCCAATGGATGGGTGCCTTATCATTATGGAAGGTAGTTTTTTATCGAGATTTTTGTTACTCCAATGGATGGTAGCCTTGTCATTATGGAAGGTAGTCTATTGTCGAGATTTTTGTTATTCCAATGGATGATAACCTTGTCATTATGGAAGGTAGTATTTTGTCGAGAATTTTGTTACTCTAATGGATTGTAGCCTTGTGATTATTGAAGGTAGTCTGTTGTCGATATGTTTGTTATTCCAATGGATGGTAGCCTTGTCATTATGGAAGGTAGTATTTTGTCGAGATTTTTGTTACTCCAATGGATGGTAGACTTGTCATTATTGACAGTAGTTTGTTATCGATATCTTTGTTACTCCAATGGATTATAGCCTTGTCATTATGGAAGGTAGTCTATTGTCGAGATTTTTTTTACTCCAATGGATGGTAGCCTTGTAAGTATGGAAGGTAGTCTGTTATCGAGATTTTTATTACCCCAAGTGATGGTAGCCTTGTAATCATGGAAGGTAGTCTCTTGTCGAGATTTTTGTTACTCCAATGGATGGTAACCTTGTTATTATGGAAGGTATTTTGTCGTTGAGATTTCTGTTACTCCAATAGATTATAGCCTTGGCATTATGTAAGGTAGTCTGATGTTCAGATTTTTGTTACTCCAATGGATGGTGGCCTTGTCATTATGGAAGGTAGTCTGTTGTCGATATTTTTTACTCCAATGGATGGTAGCCTTGTCATTATGGAAGGTAGTTAGTTGTCTATATTTTTGTTACCCCAATGGATGGTAACCTTGTAATTATGGAAGGTAGTCTATTGTCGAGATTTTTGTTACCCCAATGGATGGTAGCCTTGTAATTATGGAAGGTAGTATGTTGTCGAGATTTTTGCTACTCCAATGGATAGTAGCCTTCTAATTATGGAAGGTAGTCTGTTGTCGAGATTTTTGTTACTCCAATGGATAGTAAGCTTGTCATTATGGAAGGTAGTCTGTCTTTGAGATTTTTGTTAATCCAATGGATTGTAGCCTTGTCATTATGTAAGGTAGTCTGTTGTTCAGATTTTTGTTATTCCAATGGATGGTAACCTTGTCATTACGGAAGATAGTCTGTAGTCGAGATTTTTGTTATTCGAATGGATGCTAACCTTGTCAGTATGGAAGGTAGTATTTTGTCGAGATTTTTGTTACTCCAATGGATGGTAGCCTTGTCATTATTGAAGGTAGTGTATTGTCAATATCTTTGTTATCCAGTGGATGATAGACTTGTCATTATGCAAGGTAGTCTGTTGTTCATATTTTTGTTACTCCAATGGATAGTAGCGTTGTCATTATGGAAGGTAGTCTGCTGTCGAGATTTTTTTTACTACAATGGATGGTAGCTTTGTCATTATGGAAGGTAGTCAGTTGTCGAGATTTTTGTTACCCCAATGGATGGTAGCCTTGTAATTATGGAAGGTAGTCTGTTCTCTAGATTTTTGTTACTCTAATGGATGGTAGACTTGGCATTATGGAAGGTAGTCTGTCATTGAGATTTTTGTTACTCCAATGGATTGTAACCTTGTCATTATGTAAGGTAGTCTGTTGTTCAGATTTTTGTTAGTCCAATGGATGGTAGCCTTGTCATTATGGAAGATAGTCTATTGTCGAGATTTTTGTTATTCCAATGGGATGGTAACCTTGTCAAGATGGAAGGTAGTCTTTTGTCGTGATTTTTGTTACTCCAATGGATGGTAGCCTTGTCAATATTGAAGGTAGTCTATTGCTGATATCTTTGTTACTCCAATGGATGGTAGCCTTGTCATTATGGAAGGTAGTCTGTTGTCGATATTTTTGTTACCCTAATGGATGGTAGCCTTATAATTATGGAAGGTTGTTTGTTGTTGAGATTTTTGTTACCCCAATGGATGGTAGCCTTGTAATTATGGAAGGTAGTCTGTTGTCGAGATTTTTGTTACTCCAATGGATGGTAGCCTTGTCATTATGGAAGGTACTCTGTCATTCAGATTTTTGTTACTCCAATGTATTCTAGCCTTGTCATTATGTAAGGTAGTCTGTTGTCCAGATTTTTGTTAGTCCAATGGATGGTAGCCTTGTCATTATGGAAGATAGTTTGTTGTCGAGATTTTTGTTATTTCAATGGATGGTAATCTTGTCATTATAGAAGGTAGTCTTTATCGAGATTTTAATTACTCCAATGGATGGTAGCCTTGTAATTATTTAAGGTAGTCTATTGTCTAAATCTTAGTTACTCCAATGGATGATAGCCTTGTCATTATGCAAGGTAGTACGTTGTGAAGATTTTTGTTACTCTAATGGATGGTAGCCTTGTCATTAAGGAAGGTAGTCTATTGTCGATATTTTTGTTATTCCAATGGATGGGTGCCTTATCATTATGGAAGGTAGTTTTTTATCGAGATTTTTGTTACTCCAATGGATGGTAGCCTTGTCATTATGGAAGGTATTCTATTGTCGAGATTTTTGTTATTCCAATGGATGGTAACCTTGTCATTATGGAAGGTAGTATTTTGTCGAGATTTTTGTTACTCTAATGGATGGTAGCCTTGTGATTATTGAAGGTAGTCTGTTGTCGATATGTTTGTTGCTCCAATGGATGGTAGCCTTGTCATTATGGAAGGTAGTATTTTGTCGATATTTTTGTTACTCCAATGGATGGTAGCCTTGTCATTATTGACGGTAGTTTGTTATCGATATCTTTGTTACTCCAATGGATTATAGCCTTGTCATTATGGAAGGTAGTCTATTGTCGAGATTTTTTTTACTCCAATGGATGGTAGCCTTGTAACTATGGAAGGTAGTCTGTTATCGACATTTTTATTACCCCAATGGATGGTAGCCTTGTAATCATGGAAGGTAGTCTCTTGTCGAGATTTTTGTTACTCCAATGGATGGTAACCTTGTTATTATGGAAGGTATTTTGTCGTTGAGATTTCTGTTACTCCAATGGATTATAGCCTTGTCATTATGTAAGGTAGTCTGTTGTTCAGATTTTTGTTACTCCAATGGATGGTAGCCTTGTCATTTTGGAAGATAGTTTGTAGTCGAGATTTTTGTTATTCCAATGGATAGTAACCTTGTCAGTATGGAAGGTAGTCTTTTGTCGAGATTTTTGTTACTCAAATGGATGGTAGCCTTGTCATTATTGAAGGTAGTCTATTATCGATATCTTTGTTACTCCAATGGATGATAGCCTTGTCATTATGCAAGGTAGTATGTTGTTCATATTTTTGTTACTCCAATGGATGGTGGCCTTGTCATTATGGAAGGTAGTCTGTTGTCGATATTTTTTACTCCAATGGTTTGTAGCCTTGTCATTATGGAAGGTAGTAAGTTGTCTATATTTTTGTTACCCCAATGGATGGTAGCCTTGTAATTATGGAAGGTAGTCTATTGTCGAGATTTTTGTTACCCCAATGGATGGTAGCCTTGTAATTATGGAAGGTAGTATGTTGTCGAGATTTTTGCTACTCCAATGGATAATAGCCTTCTAATTATGGAAGGTAGTCTGTTGTCGAGATTTTGGTTACTCCAATGGATAGTAAGCTTGTCATTATGGAAGGTAGTCTGTCTTTGAGATTTCTGTTAATCCAATGGATTGTAGCCTTGTCATTATGTAAGGTAGTCTGTTGTTCAGATTTTTGTTATTCCAATGGATGGTAACCTTGTCATTATGGAAGATAGTTTGTAGTCGAGATTTTTGTTATTCGAATGGATGCTAACCTTGTCAGTATGGAAGGTAGTATTTTGTCGAGATTTTTGTAACTCCAATGGATGGTAGCCTTGCCATTATTGAAGGTAGTGTATTGTCAATATCTTTGTTATCCAGTGGATGATAGCGTTGTCATTATGCAAGGTAGTCTGTTGTTCATATTTTTGTTACTCCAATGGATAGTAGCCTTGTCATTATGTAAGGTAGTCTGCTGTCGAGATTTTTTTTACTACAATGGATGGTAGCTTTGTCATTATGGAAGGTAGTCAGTTGTCGATATTTTTGTTACCCCAATGGATGGTAGCCTTGTAATTATGGAAGGTAGTCTATTCTCTAGATTTTTGTTACTCTAATGGATGGTAGACTTGTCATTATGGAAGGTAGTTTGTCATTGAGATTTTTGTTACTCCAATGGATTGTAACCTTGTCATTATGTAAGGTAGTCTGTTGTTCAGATTTTTGTTAGTCCAATGGATGGTAGCCTTGTCATTATGGAAGATAGTCTATTGTCGAGATTTTTGTTATTCCAATGGGATGGTAACCTTGTCAAGATGGAAGGTAGTCTTTTGTCGTGATTTTTGTTACTCCAATGGATGGTAGCCTTGTCAATATTGAAGGTAGTCTATTGTCGATATCTTTGTTACTCCAATGGATGGTAGCCTTGTCATTATGGAAGGTAGTTTGTTGTCGATATTTTTGTTACCCCAATGGATGGTAGCCTTCTAATTATGGAAGGTAGTTTGTTGTTGTGATTTTTGTTACCCCAATGGATGGTAGCCTTGTAATTATGGAAGGTAGTCTGTTGTCGAGATTTTTGTTACTCCAATGGATGGTAGCCTTGTCATTATGGAAGGTACTCTGTCATTGAGATTTTTGTTACTCCAATGTATTGTAGCCTTGTCATTATGTAAGGTAGCCTGTTGTCCAGATTTTTGTTAGTCCAATGGATGGTAGCCTTGTCATTATGGAAGATAGTTTGTTGTCGAGATTTTTGTTATTTCAATGGATGGTAATCTTGTCATTATAGAAGGTAGTCTTTTGTCGAGATTTTAATTACTCCAATGGATGGTAGCCTTGTCATTATTTAAGGTAGTCTATTGTCGAAATCTTAGTTACTCCAATGGATGATAGCCTTGTCATTATGCAAGGTAGTACGTTGTCAAGATTTTTGTTACTCTAATGGATGGTAGCCTTGTCATTACGGAAGGTAGTCTATTGTCGAGATTTTTGTTATTCCAATGGATGGGTGCCTTATCATTATGGAAGGTAGTTTTTTATCGAGATTTTTGTTACTCTAATGGATGGTAGCCTTGTCATTATGGAAGGTAGTCTATTGTCGAGATTTTTGTTATTCCAATGGATGGTAACCTTGTCATTATGGAAGGTAGTATTTTGTCGAGATTTTTGTTACTCTAATGGATGGAAGCCTTGTGATTATTGAAGGTAGTCTGTTGTCGATATGTTTGTTACTCCAATAGATGGTAGCCTTGTCATTATGGAAGGTAGTATTTTGTCGAGATTTTTGTTACTCCAATGGATGGTAGCCTTGTCATTATTGACGGTAGTTTGTTATCGATATCTTTGTTACTCCAATGGATTATAGCCTTGTCATTATGGAAGGTAGTCTATTGTCGAGATTTTTTTTACTCCAATGGATGGTAGCCTTGTAAGTATGGAAGGTAGTCTGTTATCGAGATTTTTATTACCCCAATGGATGGTAGCCTTGTAATCATGGAAGGTAGTCTCTTGTCGAGATTTTTGTTACTCCAATGGATGGTAACCTTGTTATTATGGAAGGTATTTTGTCGTTGAGATTTCTGTTACTCCAATGGATTATAGCCTTGTCATTATGTAAGGTAGTCTGTTGTTCAGATTTTTGTTACTCCAATGGATAGAAGCCTTGTCATTATGGAAGGTAGTCTGCTGTCGAGATTTTTTTTACTACAATGGATGGTAGCTTTGTCATTATGGAAGGTAGTCAGTTGTCGAGATTTTTGTTACCCCAATGGATGGTAGCCTTGTAATTATGGAAGGTAGTCTGTTCTCTAGATTTTTGTTACTCTAATGGATGGTAGACTTGTCATTATGGAAGGTAGTCTGTCATTGAGATTTTTGTTACTCCAATGGATTGTAACCTTGTCATTATGTAAGGTAGTCTGTTGTTCAGATTTTTGTTAGTCCAATGGATGGTAGCCTTGTCATTATGGAAGATAGTCTATTGTCGAGATTTTTGTTATTCCAATGGGATGGTAACTTTGTCAAGATGGAAGATAGTCTTTTGTCGTGATTTTTATTACTCCAATGGATGGTAGCCTTGTCAATATTGAAGGTAGTCTATTGTCGATATCTTTGTTACTCCAATGGATGGTAGCCTTGTCATTATGGATGGTAGTCTGTTGTTGAGATTTATGTTACCCCAAAGGATGGTAGCCTTGTAATTATGGAAGGTAGTCTGTTGTCGAGATATTTGTTACTCCAATGGATGGTAGCCTTGTCATTATGGAAGGTACTCTGTCATTGAGATTTTTGTTACTCCAATGTATTGTAGCCTTGTCATTATGTAAGGTAGTCTGTTGTCCAGATTTTTGTTAGTCCAATGGATGGTAGCCTTGTCATTATGGAAGATAGTTTGTTGTCGAGATTTTTGTTATTTCAATGGATGGTAATCTTATCATTATAGAAGGTAGTCTTTTGTCGAGATTTTAATTACTCCAATGGATGGTAGCCTTGTCATTATTTAAGGTAGTCTATTGTCGAAATCTTAGTTACTCCAATGGATGATAGCCTTGTCATTATGCAAGGTAGTACGTTGTCAAGATTTTTGTTACTCTAATGGATGGTAGCCTTGTCATTACGGAAGGTAGTCTATTGTCGAGATTTTTGTTATTCCAATGGATGGGTGCCTTATCATTATGGAAGGTAGTTTTTTATCGAGATTTTTGTTACTCTAATGGATGGTAGCCTTGTCATTATGGAAGGTAGTCTATTGTCGAGATTTTTGTTATTCCAATGGATGGTAACCTTGTCATTATGGAAGGTAGTATTTTGTCGAGATTTTTGTTACTCTAATGGATGGAAGCCTTGTGATTATTGAAGGTAGTCTGTTGTCGATATGTTTGTTACTCCAATAGATGGTAGCCTTGTCATTATGGAAGGTAGTATTTTGTCGAGATTTTTGTTACTCCAATGGATGGTAGCCTTGTCATTATTGACGGTAGTTTGTTATCGATATCTTTGTTACTCCAATGGATTATAGCCTTGTCATTATGGAAGGTAGTCTATTGTTGAGATTTTTTTTACTCCAATGGATGGTAGCCTTGTAAGTATGGAAGGTAGTCTGTTATCGAGATTTTTATTACCCCAATGGATGGTAGCCTTGTAATCATGGAAGGTAGTCTCTTGTCGAGATTTTTGTTACTCCAATGGATGGTAACCTTGTTATTATGGAAGGTATTTTGTCGTTGAGATTTCTGTTACTCCAATGGATTATAGCCTTGTCATTATGTAAGGTAGTCTGTTGTTCAGATTTTTGTTACTCCAATGGATAGTAGCCTTGTGATTATGGAAGGTAGTCTGCTGTCGAGATTTTTTTTACTACAATGGATGGTAGCTTTGTCATTATGGAAGGTAGTCAGTTGTCGAGATTTTTGTTACCCCAATGGATGGTAGCCTTGTAATTATGGAAGGTAGTCTGTTCTCTAGATTTTTGTTACTCTAATGGATGGTAGACTTGTCATTATGGAAGGTAGTCTGTCATTGAGATTTTTGTTACTCCAATGGATTGTAACCTTGTCATTATGTAAGGTAGTCTGTTGTTCAGATTTTTGTTAGTCCAATGGATGGTAGCCTTGTCATTATGGAAGATAGTCTATTGTCGAGATTTTTGTTATTCCAATGGGATGGTAACCTTGTCAAGATGGAAGGTAGTCTTTTGTCGTGATTTTTATTACTCCAATGGATGGTAGCCTTGTCAATATTGAAGGTAGTCTATTGTCGATATCTTTGTTACTCCAATGGATGGTAGCCTTGTCATTATGGAAGGTAGTCTGTTGTTGAGATTTTTGTTACCCCAAAGGATGGTAGCCTTGTAATTATGGAAGGTAGTCTGTTGTCGAGATATTTGTTACTCCAATGGATGGTAGCCTTGTCATTATGGAAGGTACTCTGTCATTGAGATTTTTGTTACTCCAATGTATTGTAGCCTTGTCATTATGTAAGGTAGTCTGTTGTCCAGATTTTTGTTAGTCCAATGGATGGTAGCCTTGTCATTATGGAAGATAGTTTGTTGTCGAGATTTTTGTTATTTCAATGGATGGTAATCTTGTCATTATAGAAGGTAGTCTTTTGTCGAGATTTTAATTACTCCAATGGATGGTAGCCTTCTCATTGTTTAAGGTAGTCTATTGTCGAAATCTTAGTTACTCCAATGGATGATAGCCTTGTCATTATGCAAGGTAGTACGTTGTCAAGATTTTTGTTACTCTAATGGATGGTAGCCTTGTCATTACAGAAGGTAGTCTATTGTCGAGATTTTTGTTATTCCAATGGATGGGTGCCTTATAATTATGGAAGGTAGTTTTTTATCGAGATTTTTGTTACTCCAATGGATGGTAGCCTTGTCATTATGGAAGGTAGTCTATTGTCGAGATTTTTGTTATTCCAATGGATGGTAACCTTGTCATTATGGAAGGTAGTATTTTGTCGAGCTTTTTGTTACTCTAATGGATGGTAGCCTTGTGATTATTGAAGGTAGTCTGTTGTCGATATGTTTGTTACTCCAATAGATGGTAGCCTTGTCATTATGGAAGGTAGTATTTTGTCGAGATTTTTGTTACTCCAATGGATGGTAGCCTTGTCATTATTGACGGTAGTTTGTTATCGATATCTTTGTTACTCCAATGGATTATAGCCTTGTCATTATGGAAGGTAGTCTATTGTCGAGATTTTTTTTACTCCAATGGATGGTAGCCTTGTAAGTATGGAAGGTAGTCTGTTATCGAGATTTTTATTACCCCAATGGATGGTAGCCTTGTAATCATGGAAGGTAGTCTCTTGTCGAGATTTTTGTTACTCCAATGGATGGTAACCTTGTTATTATGGAAGGTATTTTGTCGTTGAGATTTCTGTTACTCCAATGGATTATAGCCTTGTCATTATGTAAGGTAGACTGTTGTTCAGATTTTTGTTACTCAAACGGATGGTAGCCTTGTCATTTTGGAAGATAGTCTGTAGTCGAGATTTTTGTTATTCCAATGGATGGTAACCTTGTCAGTATGGAAGGTAGTCTTTTGTCGAGATTTTTGTTACTCAAATGGATGGTAGCCTTGTCATTATTGAAGGTAGTCTATTATCGATATCTTTGTTACTCCAATGGATGATAGCCTTGTCATTATGCAAGGTAGTCTGTTGTTCATATTTTTGTTACTCCAATGGATGGTGGCCTTGTCATTATGGAAGGTAGTCTGTTGTCGATATTTTTTACTCCTATGGATGGTAGCCTTGTCATTATGGAAGGTAGTCAGTTGTCTATATTTTAGTTACCCCAATGGATGGTAGCCTTGTAATTATGGAAGGTAGTCTATTGTCGAGATTTTTTTTACCCCAATGGATGGTAGCCTTGTAATTATGGAAGGTAGTATGTTGTCGAGATTTTTGCTACTCCAATGGATAGTAGCCTTCTAATTATGGAAGGTAGTCTGTTGTCGAGATTTTTGTTACTCCAATTGATAGTAAGCTTGTCATTATGGAAGGTTGTAGCCTTGTCATTATGTAAGGTAGTCTGTTGTTCAGATTTTGGTTATTCCAATGGATGGTAACCTTATCAGTATGGAAGATAGTCTTTTGTCGAGATTTTTTTTTACTCCAACGGATGGTAGCCTTGTCATTATTGAAGGTAGTCTATTGTCTATATCTTTGTTACTCCAATTGATGATAGCCTTGTTATTATGCAAGGTAGTTTGTTGTTCATATTTTTGTTACTCCAATGGATGGTGGCCTTGTCATTATGGAAGGTAGTGTGTTGTCGATATTTTTGTTACCCCAATGGATGGTAGCCTTGTAATTATGGAAGGTAGTCTGTTGTCGAGATTTTTGTTACCCCAATGGATGGTAGCCTTGTAATTATGGAAGGTAGTCTGTTGTCGAGATTTTTGTTACTCCAATGGATGGTAGCCTTGTCATTATGGAAGGTAGTCTGTCATTGAGATTTTTGTTACTCCAATGTATTGTAGCCTTGTCATTATGTAAGGTAGTCTGTTGTCCAGATTTTTGTTAGTCCAATGGATTGGTAGCCTTGTCATTATGGAAGACAGTTTGTTGTCGAGATTTTTGTTATTTCAATGGATGGTAATCTTGTCAGTATAGAAGGTAGTCTTTTGTCGAGATTTTTGTTACCCCAATGGATGGTAGCCTTGTCATTATTTAAGGTAGTCTATTGTCGAAATCTTAGTTACTCCAATGGATGATAGCCTTGTCATTATGCAAGGTAGTACGTTGTCAAGATTTTTGTTACTCTAATGGATGGTAGCCTTATCATTACGGAAGGTAGTCTATTGTCGAGATTTTTGTTATTCCAATGGATGGGTGCCTTATCATTATGGAAGGTAGTTTTTTATCGAGATTTTTGTTACTCCAATGGATGGTAGCCTTGTCATTATAGAAGGTAGTCTATTGTCGAGATTTTTGTTATTCCAATGGATGGTAACCTTGTCATTATGGAAGGTAGTATTTTGTCGATATTTTTGTTACTCTAATGGATGGTAGCCTTGTGATTATTGAAGGTAGTCTGTTGTCAATATGTTTGTTACTCCAATGGATGGTATCCTTTTCATTATGTAAGGTAGTATTTTGTCGAGATTTTTGTTACTCCAATGGAAGGTAGCCTTGTCATTATTGACGGTAGTTTGTTATCGATATCTTTGTTACTCCAATGGATTATAGCCTTGTCATTATGGAAGGTAGTCTGTTGTTCAGATTTTTGTTACTCCAATGGATGGTAGCCTTGTCATTTTGGAAGATAGTCTGTAGTCGAGATTTTTGTTATTCCAATGGATGGTAACCTTGTCAGTATGGAAGGTCGTCTTTTGTCGAGATTTTTGTTACTCCAATGGATGGTAGCCTTGTCATTATTGAAGGTAGTATATTATTGATATCTTTGTTACTCCAATGGATGATAGCCTTGTCATTACGCAAGGTAGTCTGTTGTTCAGATTTTTGTTACTCCAATGGATGGTGGCCTTGTCATTATGGAAGGTAGTCTATTGTCGATATTTTTTACTCCAATGGATGGTAGCCTTGTCATTATGGAAGTTAGTCTGTTGTCGATATTTTTGTTACCCCAATGGATGGTAGCCTTGTAATTATGGAAGGTAGTATGTTGTCAAGATTTTTGTTACCCCAATGGATGGTAGCCTTGTAATTATGGAAGGTAGTATGTTGTCGAGTTTTTTGCTACTCCAATGGATAGTAGCCTTTTAATTATGGAAGGTAGTCTGTTGTCGATATTTTTGTTACTCAATTGGATAGTAAGCTTGTCATTATGGAAGGTAGTCTGTCTTTGAGATTTCTGTTAATCCAATGGATTGTAGCCTTGTCATTATGTAAGGTAGTTCATTGTTCAGATTTTTGTTACTCCAATGGATTGTAGCCTTGACATTTTGGAAGATAGTCTGTAGTCGAGATTTTTGTTATTCCAATGGATGGTAACCTTGTCAGTATGGAAGATAGTCTTTTGTCGATATTTTTTTTTACTCCAACGGATGGTAGCCTTGTCATTATTGAAGGTAGTCTATTGTCTATATCTTTGTTACTCCAATTGATGACAGCCTTGTTATTATGCAAGGTAGTTTGTTTTTCATATTTTTGTTACTCCAATGGATGGTGGCCTTGTCATTATGGAAGGTAGTCTGTTGTCGATATTTTTTACTCCAATGGATGGTAGCCTTGTCATTATGGAAGGTAGTCTGTTGTCGATATTTTTGTTACCCCAATGGATGGTAGCCTTGTAATTATGGAAGGTAGTCTGTTGTCGAGATTTTTGTTACCCCAATGGATGGTAGCCTTGTAATTATGGAAGGTAGTCTGTTGTCGAGATTTTTGTTACCCCAATGGATGGTAGCCTTGTAATTATGGAAGGTAGTCTGTTGTCGAGATTTTTGTTACTCCAATGGATGGTAGCCTTGTCATTATGGAAGGTAGTCTGTCATTGAGATTTTTGTTACTCCAATGTATTGTAGCATTGTCATTATGTAAGGTAGTCTGTTGTCCAATGGATTGGTAGCCTTGTCATTATGGAAGACAATTTGTTGTCGAGATTTTTGTTATTTCAATGGATGGTAATCTTGTCAGTATAGAAGGTAGTCTTTTGTCGAGATTTTTGTTACTCCAATGGATGGTATCCTTGTCATTATTTAAGGTAGTCTATTGTCGAAATCTTAGTTACTCCAATGGATGATAGCCTTGTCATTTAGCAAGGTAGTACGTTGTCAAGATTTTTGTTACTCTAATGGATGGTAGCCTTGTCATTACGGAAGGTAGTCTATTGTCGAGATTTTTGTTATTCCAATGGATGGGTGCCTTATCCTTATGGAAGGTAGTTTTTTATCGAGATTTTTGTTACTCCAATGGATGGTAGCCTTGTCATTATAGAAGGTAGTCTATTGTCGAGATTTTTGTTATTCCAACGGATGGTAGCCTTGTCATTATTGAAGGTAGTCTATTGTCTATATCTTTGTTACTCCAATTGATGGTAGCTTTGTTATTATGCAAGGTAGTTTGTTTTTCATATTTTTGTTACTCCAATGGATGGTGGCCTTGTCATTATGGAAGGTAGTCTGTTGTCGATTTTTTTTACTCCAATGGATGGTAGCCTTGTCATTATGGAAGGGAGTCTGTTGTCGATATTTTTGTTACCCCAATGGATGGTAGCCTTGTAATTATTGAAGGTAGTCTGTTGTCGAGATTTTTGTTACCCCAATGGATGGTAGCCTTGTAATTATGGAAGGTAGTTTGTTGTCGACATTTTTGTTACTCCAATTGATGGTAGCCTTGTCATTATGGAAGGTAGTCTATCGTTGAGATTTTTTTTACTCCAATGGATGGTAGCCTTGTCATTATGGAAGGTAGTCTGTTGTCGAGATTCTTGTTACCCCAATGGATGGTAGCCTTGTAATTATGGAAGGAAGTCTGTTGTCGAGATTTTTGTTACTCCAATGGATGGTAACCTTGTCATTATGAAAGGTAGTCTGTCATTGAGATTTCTGTTACTCCAATGGATTGTATCCTTGTCATTATGTAAGGTAGTCTGTTGTTCATATTCTTGTTACTCCAATGGATGGTAGCCTTGTCATTATGGAAGATAGTCTGTAGTCGAGATTTTTGTTATTCGAATGGATGGTAACCTTGTCAGTATGTAAGGTAGTCTTTTATTGAGATTTTTGTTACTCCAATGGATGGTAGCCTTGTCATTATTGAAGGTAGTCTATTGTCGATATCTTTGTTACTCCAATGGATGATAGCCTTGTCATTATGCAACATTGTCTATTGTTCATATTTTTGTTACTCCAATGGATGGTAGCCTTGTCATTATGGAAGGTAGTATTTTGTCGAGATTTTTGTTACTCCAATGGATGGTAGCCTTGTCATTATTGAAGGTAGTCTGTTGTCGAGATTTTTGTTACTCCAATGGATGGTAGCCTTGTCATTATGGAAGGTAGTCTATTGTCGAGATTTTTTTTACTTCAATGGATGGTAGCTTTGTAATTATGGAAGATAGTCTGTTTTCGAGATTTTTGTTACCCCAATGGATGGTAGCCTTGTAATTATGGAAGGTAGTCTATTGTCGAGATTTTTGTTACTCCAATGGATGGTAACCTTGTCATTATGGAAGGTATTTTGTCGTTGAGATTTTTGTTACTCCAATGGATTGTAGCCTTGTCATTATGTAAGGTAGTCTGTTGTCGAGATTTTTGTTACTCTAATGGATAGTAGCCTTGTCATTATGGAAGGTAGTCTTTTGTCGACATTTTTGTTACTCCAATGTATGGTATCCTTATCATTAAAGGTAGTCTATTGTCGATATCTTTGTTACTCCAATGGATGATAGCCTTGTTATTATGCAAGGTAGTTTGTTGTTCATATTTTTGTTACTCAAATGGATGTTAGCCTTGTCATTATGGAAGGTAGTCTTTTGTCGAGATTTTTTTTACTCCAATGGATGGTAGCCTTGTCATTATGGAAGGTAGTCTGTCGTTGACATTTCTGTTACTCCAATGGATTGTAGCCTTGTCATTATGTAAGGTAGTCTGTTGTTCATATTTTTGTTACTCCAATGGATGGTAGCCTTGTCATTATGGAAGATAGTCTGTAGTCGAGATTTTTGTTATTCTAATGGATGGTAACCTTGTCATTATGGAAGGTAGTATTTTGTCAAGATTTTTGTTACTCCAATGGATGGTAGCCTTATCATTATTGAAGGTAGTCTATTGTCAATATCTTTGTTACTCTTGTGGATGATAGCCTTGTCATTATACAAGGTAGTCTATTGTTCATATTTTTGTTACTTCATTAGATGATAGCCTTGTCATTATGGAAGATAGTCTGTAGTCGAGATTTTTGTTATTCCAATGGATGGTAACCTTGTCAGTATGGAAAGTAGTCTTTGCTCGAGATTTTTTTTACTCCAATGGATGGTATCCTTGTCATTATGGAAGGTAGTCTGGTGTTGAGATTTTTTTTACTCCAATGGATGTTAGCCTTGTCATTATGGAAGATAGTGTGTTGTCGAGATTTTTGTTACCCGAATGGATGGTAGCCTTGTAATTATGGAAGGTAGTCTGTTGTCGAGATTTTTGTTACTCCAATGGATGGTAACCTTGTCTTTATGGAAGGTAGTCTGTCGTTGAGATTTCTGTTAATCCAATGGATTGTATCCTTGTCATTATGTAAGTTAGTATGTTGTTCAGATTTTTGTTACTCTAATGGATGGTAGCCTTGTCATTATGGAAGATAGTCTGTAGTCGAGATTTTTGTTATTCCAATGGATGGTAACCTTGTCAGTATGGAAGGTAGTCTTTTGTCGAGATTTATGTTACTCCAATTGATGGTTGCCTTGTCATTATGGAAGGTAGTCTGTTGTTTATATTTTTGTTACTCCAATGGATGGTAGCCTTGTCATTATGGAAGGTAGTCTGTTGTCGAGATTTTTGTTACTCCAATGGATGGTAGCCTTGTCATTATGGAAGGTACTTTGTGGTTGAGATTTTCTTTACTCCAATGGATGGTAGCCTTGTCATTATGGAAGGTAGTTTGTTGTTGAGATTTTTTTACTCCAATGGATGGTAGCCTTGTCATTATGGAAGGTAGTCTGTTGTCGAGATTTTTGTTACCGTAATGGATGGTAGCCTTGTATTTATGGAAGGAAGTCTGTTGTCGATATTTTTGTTACTCCAATGGATGGTAACCTTGTCATTATGGAAGGTAGTCTGTCATTGAGATTTCTGTTACTCCAATGGATTGTAGGCTTCTCATTATGTAAGGTAGTCTGTTGTTCAGATTTTTGTTACTCCAATGGATGGTAGCCTTGTCATTATGGAAGATAGTCTGTAGTCGAGATTTTTGTTATTCCAATGGATGGTAACCTTGTCAGTATGTAAGGTAGTCTTTTATCGAGATTTTTGTTACTCCAATGGATGGTAGCCTTGTCATTATTGAAGGTAGTCTATTGTCGATATCTTTGTTACTCCAATGGATAATAGCCTTGTCATTATGCAACGTTGTCTATTGTTCATATTTTTGTTACTCCAATGGATGGTAGCCTTGTCATTATGGAAGGTAGTATTTTGTCGAGATTTTTGTTACTCCAATGGATGGTAGCCTTGTCATTATTGAAGGTAGTCTGTTGTCGAGATTTTTATTACTCCAATGGATGGTAGCCTTGTCATTAAGGAAGGTAGTCTATTGTCGAGATTTTTGTTACTCCAATGGATGGTAACCTTGTCTTTATGGAAGGTAGTCTATCGTTGAGATTTCTGTTAATCCAATGGATTGTAGCCTTGTCATTATGTAAGTTAGTATGTTGTTCAGATTTTTGTTACTCCAATGGATGGTAGCCTTGTCATTATGGAAGATAGTTTGTAGTCGAGATTTTTGTTATTCCAATGGATGGTAACCTTGTGAGTATGGAAGGTAGTCTTTTGTCGAGATTTATGTTATTCCAATTGATGGTAGCCTTGTCATTATGGAAGGTAGTCTGTTGTTCATATTTTTCTTACTTCAATGGATGGTAGCCTTGTCATTATGGAAGGTAGTCTGTTGTCGAGATTTTTGTTACTCCAATGGATGGTAGCCTTGTCATTATGGAAGGTACTCTGTGGTTGAGATTTTCTTTACTCCAATGGATGGTAGTCTTGTCATTATGGAAGGTAGTTTGTTGTTGAGATTTTTTTACTCCAATGGATGGTGGCCTTTTCATTATGGAAGGTAGTTTGTTGTCGAGATTTTTGTTACCTTAATGGATGGTAGCCTTGTATTTATGGAAGGAAGTCTGTTGTCGATATTTTTGTTACTCCAATGGATGGTAACCTTGTCATTATGGAAGGTAGTCTGTCATTGAGATTTTTGTTACTCCAATGGATTGTAGCCTTGTCATTATGTAAGGTAGTCTGTTGTTCATATTTTTGTTACTCCAATGGATGGTAGCCTGGTTATTATTGAAGATAGTCTGTAGTCGAGATTTTTGTTATTCCAATGGATGGTAACCTTGTCAGTATGTAAGGTAGTCTTTTATCGAGATTTTTGTTACTCCAATGGATGGTAGCCTTGTCATTATTGAAGGTAGTCTATTGTCGATATCTTTGTTCTTCCAATGGATGATAGCCTTGTCATTATGCAACGTTGTCTATTGTTCATATTTTTGTTACTCCAATGGATGGTAGCCTTGTCATTATGGAAGGTAGTATTTTGTCGAGATTTTTGTTATTCCAAAGGATGGTAACCTTGTCAAGATGGAAGGTAGTCTTTTGTCGAGATTTTTGTTACTCCAATGGATGGTAGCCTTGTCATTATTAAAGGTAGTCTATTGTCGATATCTTTGTTACTCCAATGGATGATAGCCTTGTCATTATGAAAGGTAGTCTGTTGTTCATATTTTTGTTACTCCAATGGATGGTAGCCTTGTCATTATTGAAGGTAGTCTGTTGTCAAGATTTTTTTTACTACAATGGATGGTAGCCTTGTCATTATGGAAGGTAGTCTTTTGTCGAGATTTTTGTTACCCCAATGGATGGTAGCCTTGTAATTATGGAAGGTAGTCTGTTGTCGAGATTTTTGTTACTCCAATGGATGGTAGCCTTGTCATTATGGAAGGTAGTCTGTCATTGAGATTTTTGTTACTCCAATGTATTGTAGCCTTGTCATTATGTAAGGTAGTCTGTTGTTCAGATTTTTGTTAGTCCAATGGATGGTAGCCTTGTGATTATGGAAGATAGTGTGTAGTCGAGATTTTTGTTAGTCCAATGGATGGTAACCTTGTCAGTATGGAAGGTAGTCTTTTGTCGTGATTTTTGTTACTCCAATGGATGGTAGCCTTATCATTATTAAAGGTAGTCTATTGTCGATATCTTTGTTACTCCAATGGATGATAGCCTTGTCATTGTGCAAGGTTGAAGATGTGAAAAACACAAGAAGGGGGGTTGAATTGTTAAAACTTGAAATCAAATGCAGACAACACGTTATTTTTATCCTGGTTCGTTTGATCTCAAACTACTCCAGTCCACCCGTCAAGGTGATTTCGCCTCTCTCCAACGAGGTCTTAATCCACTATGTTCAACTAAATACAAAACTGCTTTAACAACTGCTAAAGCCTTCTTGAGTCTAAACCACAGACCGGTTTCTCAAGGAAATTCTTTCTTACAGATAAATGAACAATTATGTGTGTTTGATGTTTTCTAGAAAAACGATATATCACAACTGTGATAATACAAAAAATGAAGCTTAAGAAACTATTTTGCTAGAGCTATAGAGTAAGCGGTTGAAATCTTTTAGCAAAAGTGAGAACGAGTTTAGTGATGATTGACTTTAGGCGTGTAGAGTATTGTAGAGCATTAGCCATTTCCTTTCTCACAGATTTGTTTAAATACTTCTTGGAAAAGATACGTTGATGCCAATAATTCCATTTCAATGCTCATTACGATCTTTCCATTTTGAGAAGATCTTTGTCTTGGAATAAAGCCGTTGGTAATTAATCTGCCTTGAATGCAGTACCGTTGACACTTCAGAATGTTCTGCTTGATTAAGATCAGAGTGTGTTGGCTTTAGCTTATTCTGATTGCTTGAGTGCTGATGACATTGTTATGATCTTGATCAGAGTCAGAGTATGTTGAGCGCATATTTTGTTCATCAGACTTCAGCGTAGCACATGTATTGATCTTCTGATGTGACATATCTTTTGATGCTGATGTTGATATTCTGATATTCTGATGCTGATTCCATCAGAGTTTCCTGTAAATACACAACATAATTTTAGGTAGCATCTATGTCATATATAAAACTCATAATTCATTTAATCTTGTATTTTGTTATCATCAAAACTCTAACTGAGGGTTGTAGAATCAAACTATGTTCTAACAATCTCCCCCTTTTTGATGATGACAAAAACTAGATTTTTTCAATTAAAAATAAAATGATGAAAGTATCATATTTTAAGGATAAGAAGGAAACCATATCAGAGATAATCAGATAATGAGTAAAAGTATCAGAGCTAAGAGGGTAAGGAATAAAAAGTATCAGAGTAATGATAAGAAAAACTCCCCCTGAGTTGATTATTTCCCTTTGATTCCTTAAGACCTTGAGTATCAGAACTTTAGAACTTTATTGAACCTTTCTTTGAGCATCAGAATTTTGCTTCATCAGAGTTCTTCAGATTCTTGTACCTGTAAGCTTTTCAGAACAACAAATATATAAGGATGTTAGAATGTTTGAGACTTTTGTCTCAGTAAACCGTTATTGAAAAATATCATTCTTTCTCCCCCTTTTTGTCAGCTATCAAAAAGCATATATAATCAGAGTTAAAAAGATTAGAGCAAAAACACATTTGTATTAAAACAGAAGCAATGATAGTTTAGAACAAGTAGAAATATTACAGACAAACATGTAAAGAAAACAAGGAAAACATAAGAAAAATCTAAGAAGAAAGAGGAAGTCGTGTGAACAGAGCTTCCAACATGCTCTTTATTTGTTCGCTGGTTTCGTTTTGCTTGGCTACCATGTTTGCTATAGATTCAATCTTGATATCCTGCTTGTCGATCCGTTCATTCATCAGCATGTCTGGTCTCTTCAAATCCTCCAGAGCTTGCCTGTCAAGAGAGGAAGCCTGAGGATCTTCAGATACAAGCTGCTTCTCAGAGCTTTCTGTAGTTTCTTCTACTTGACCCAAGTCTTCATCTAGAATTATCTGTTCTTCTGCAGGTTGAACTGTAGATGCTGGACGCTTTTCAGACCAAGGCTCACTGTCCAAATGGAGAACTTCTTCCTTCAACAGCTTTCTCAGAACTGGACCTTCCATTTCATTCAGCAGTTTGCTGAAGTTCTGTTGATCCTGTCCATAACTCTGGTCTTGCAACTTGAAGGTTTCAGCGCAAACCCATCTTCTGAATTGAGTCCAGAGATGATCTAATACAGTAGGATCAACCACTTCCAGACTTGCTTGTTTCAACAAAGTGATCCACTTCTGCATATCTGATTCAAAGTTCAAAATGCTGGAACCAAAATCTGGTTCTTTTGGTTTAGGGATGGCAGTTTTCTGGTTTATTACAGCAAGGCGTTCAAGGACTGTTAATTCAATGACTGTCTTGCTGTGGCTTTCTATATTTTTCTTAGGTGAGGGAGTAGGAGAATCAGAAATAACGATTGGACTATGTGGAGTATTTGGTGGAGTTGTTTCTGGTGAAGAGGGAAGTTGAGCCATATTAATAGTTGTACCACAAGGAAATTTAATGGCCAAGGGTTTTGGTTCAGGAGACTCAGAGGTTTGGTCCTCAGAGTTTTGAGTCTTAGGATGTGGGGATTGTTTGTTTCAGGAGCGGAAGTATGTTGGTCTATGTCAGACAGAACTTGTGCAAGTTCTGGTTCTGGTATGGTTGTAGTGTTTGGATTTTATGGTTTGGAGCGGGATCTTTTGAGAGTTAATGACTCAGAAGGGTCAAAATCAGTGTCAAAATCTTCAAAGGTTTGGGGTGTTGGGATATCAGATGGAATTGGAGTAGGAATGGATGTGGAACTAGCAGTTGAATCTAAAACAGATACAAAAACAAGATTACCTCTTTTCTTTGGAGTCTGTTGTGATGATCCTTCTAGAGCAGCTTTTCTCTTCTTCGTCTTCTTCAGAGAAACCTTTGGTGCCTTCTGCTGAAGATCTTGAATGTTAAGATTGGGTGTTGTACTATCAGCTTTACAGGGGTCCAAGTATCTCAGAATGATCTGAGGCTTGGAGTCAATCTCTGTGAACATGGGGAAATCGTCCAGAGGGACTCTTCTGCTGGAGATGTCAGCAAAAGGAGTGACGCTGGGCTCCTTCTTAATGTTCTCTATCAGCTTCATCTTCTTTAGATTCTTGGCATTCAGTTGCTTGCCAACAGAAGGTTCCAGGGTGCTGATCTCTTGTGCCTCTGTCAAGTGTTCAATCAGCCTATTCTCAGTCAGAATATCTGATATCAATCTGCCCAAGGGTATCCAATCCCTTTTAGTGCGTTCATCTTATCTGGTTTCCTTGATGCTTGTTCTCAGATGGTTGAACAAAAGATGAGCTAGATTAATCTTTATCCTCTGAGAAATAAAATAGATCAGAAACTGCTGATCTATGATTATCTAATCAGGGGTGCTTGTAGGCTTCCTATGGTTGAAACATCCCAGAATAATCTTTGCCCAAATTCTGTGCTTATCTCTCAAATCCCTTATCTTGCTGGAGGGAAGCCCCAGCGTGAAAATTTCCCTTGCTATAATAGCAACATCTGAGCACCTTTCTGCCATGTCAATATAGCGAATACCACCACCATTGTACCCAATCAGTTTTGCAATCAGCTCTTCTATAATCACAATATTCTTCCCCATTATGTAAGAAGTGACTTGGTGATTTGAGGAAGAGGCATGAATCTAAAATTCCTTAACCAAGATAGGAAAAGTTGGACCCACCAACCTGTCAAAGTATTTCTCCCATCCTTGAGCTTGAATCTCTTCTGACAAGTCAAAACCATTTTCCTTCAAACTGTTGAAATCCACTATAATCTCTGACAGAACTTCAAGATTCTTGACTGGAGTGAGTAGAGTTCTGAGAGGAACCTCATATTGCTCAGCTGATGCATCTTTCTGGGAACCTGAAGAGAGATTGCTGCTAGAAGCCATGTTCACACGAGGATTTTTTGAAAAAGCTTTAAGGGGTTTCTTGAGAAAGAAGGACACAGACACAAATATCAGAAAAATTGATTGAAAACGAACGTAAGGGTAAACGTTCTGAATGGTGTGAATGGTGTTTAAATAGGTTTTGAAAAAGTTTTTGAAAACATAAATGCTTAAGAGAGAGAAATAAATCATGATTAATAGCATTTAATGATGGTTGATTTTAGGGGATTTCGGAAAGATACTTAAACGGTTACCAGTGACATGTGTCTCAATGCAACCAATCAGCGCTTTGCCTTTTTAGAACCGTGAACGCGTGTTCAGCCTCAGGAAACAGCTGATGATTGGATGACACTTTTTTGCTTTGAGTGAACATCACTTCTATCCTTGAACTGAAGAGCTCAAAGCTTCAAGGATTGATCTGATACAATCTGTATTTCTAAAAATGCTGAAAGAGGATTGATCAGAAGTTCACAGAGAAATAAACATAATTCTGAAGGTTTATATATAAAATTAAAACAGTTTTATTCTGGACAGAGCTTCATGCTAAGATGATTCAGAATGAAGTTGAACCTATCTTCAGAAAGTGGTTTTGTAAATATATCAGCTCATTGATGGTCTGTATCAATAAATTTTAAGTTTAAGATTCCTTTCTGAATATAGTCCCTAATAAAATGATGTTTTATTTCTATATGCTTAGCCCTAGAATGCAAAGTTGGATTTTTACTTAAGCAAATGGCAGAAGTATTATCACAGAGTATGGGAATGTTACTCTCATAAATCTGGAAGTCCTCAAGTTGACTTTTCATCCAGAGCATTTGTGTGTTGCATCCAGCTGCTGCTATGTATTCAGCTTTTGTTGTTGATAGAGCAATGGTGGATTGTCTTTTGCTGGACCACGAGATCAGATTTTCTCCCAGAAACTGGCAGCTTCCAGAAGTGCTTTTACGTTCAACTCTGTCTCCAGCAAAGTCAGCATCACAGTAACCTACTAAGGTGAAATCACCAGTTTTTCTATAAAAAAAAACCCAGATTAGTAGTACCTTTCAGATACTTGAAAATTCGCTTAACAGCTGTTAAGTGAGATTCTCTAGGATCTGATTGGAATCTTGCACAAATGCATACACTAAATAAGATATCAGGCCTTGAAGCTGTCAGATAAAGAAGAGAACCAATCATACCTCTGTAGACCTTCTATTCTACCTTTTTGCTTACCTCTTATCTTTCCAGAATGCATGTGGGATGCATTGGAATCTTTGATGGATTACATTCTGAGAGATCAAATTTCTTCAGAAGTTCTCTGACATATTTGCTCTTATGAATGTAAGTTCCTTCTGGGGTTTGATTGATCTGAATTCCCAGAAAGAATTTCAGTTCCCCCATTAGGCTCATCTCAAATTCTGCCTGCATACACTTAGCAAATTTTCTTCCTAGAGAGGGATTAGTATATCCAAATATTATATCATCAACATAAATCTGGCAGACTAAGATGTCATTCTTAATTGTCTTACAGAATAAGGCTGTGTCCACCTTCCCTCTGGTGAATTCCTTTTCTAATAGTAAGTTACTTAGTCTTTCATACCAAGCTCTGGGAGCTTGTTTCAGACCATACAGTGACTTCTTTAGTTTGAAAACATATTCTGGATTTTTTGAACTTTCAAAACCAGGGGGTTGGTGCACATATACCTCTTCTTCTATATAGCCATTTAAGAATGCATTCTTGACATCCATCTAATATAGAGTGATGCCTTTATTAATAGCAAAATAGATTAAAAGTCTGATAGATTCTAACCTAGCGACTGGAGCAAAGGTTTCTGTGTAGTATATCCCCTCTTGCTTACTATAACCTTGTGCTACCAATCGTGCCTTGTTTTCTGATGACTTCACCTTGTTCATTCAGCTTGTTTTTGAACACCCATTTTGTTCCAATGATGTTGAATCCTTTTGGTTTAGGAACTAAATCCCATACTTCATTCCTTGTGAATTGATTCAGCTCCTCTTGCATTGCTAGAATCCAGTCATTGTCCAGAAGTGCTTCATCAATTGAAGATGGTTCAATTAGAGAGACAAGTCCCATGAGGGATTCTTCAGAGTTTCTGAAGCTGGCTCTTGTTCTAATTGGATCTTCCTTTC
Source organism: Vicia faba (assembly GCA_948472305.1). NCBI lineage: Eukaryota > Viridiplantae > Streptophyta > Magnoliopsida > Fabales > Fabaceae > Vicia > Vicia faba. Next base: position 564,611,112 of record OX451739.1, read on the forward strand.
TTCCTAGGATAGTTTCTTCTGGGTGATCCATGCTGCTTCTGGATGATATTTCCTGAGGATGATCAACAGAAGGTGCTGGATTGCTTGCAGTGCCTCTTTCTGAAGTTGAGGGAGTGTCTCTGTTAAGAGCTTCTGATGACTTGTCTTCAGTACCTGTGAATTGAACTTCCATACCTGCAAGTAATTCATTCTGCTTTGACTTTTGAGAGTCAAGCTTATCATCAAAACGAACACTGATTGATTCTTCCACAATCTGTGTTTCTGTATTGTATACTCTGTACCCTCTTGAGCGTTCAGAGTATCCTAACATAATACACTTCTGTGCTTTAGAGTCAAACTTGTTCAAATAATTTTAAGTATTCAAAATAAAGCAAGTACATCAAAATGGATGAAAATATGAAATGTTTGGCTTTTTGTTCTTCCACAATTCATATGGAGTCTTTTCCATAATAGGTCTTATGGAGATTCTATTTTGAATGTAGCACGCTGTGTTTATTGCCTCTGCCTAGAAGATCTTAGCAACGTTAGTATCGTTGATCATGGTTCTTGCCATTTCTTGCAATGTTCTGTTATTTCGTTCTACAACTCCATTTTGCTGGGGAATTCTAGGACAAGAGAAATCATGCATAATGCCTTTGTCATTAAAAAATGATTCAAAATCTTTGTTTTCAAACTCTCCACCATGATCACTTCTGACTTTTACGATCCTAATATCCTTTTCATTCTGAACTTGGTTACAGAAGGTGACAAACACAGAGTGTGTCTCGTCCTTGTGTCTTAAGAACTTTACCCATGTCCATCTGCTATAGTCATCTATGATTACTAACCCTTACTTATTGCCACTGACTGAAGCAATTTTCACTGGTCCAAATAAGTCAATGTGAAGAAGTTCTAATGGCTTAGAGGTGGAAACAACGTTTTTAGATTTAAAAGCAGGTTTTGCAAACTTGCCTTTCTGACATGCTTCACACAGAGCATCTGAATTGAACATCAGGTTAGGAAGTCCTCTGACCATATTGAGTTTGTTAATCTGAGATATTCTTCTCATACTAACATGCCCCAATCTTCTGTGCCAGATCCCTTGCTCGTTGTTAATAGACAGAAGACATTTTATATTCTGACTTTTCAGTTCAGAAAGTTTGATTTTGTAAATGTTGTTTCTCCTCTTTCCATTAAACAGGATAGTCCCATCTTTCTGACTAACAGCTTTACATGAATTTTGATTAAAGATTATATCATAACCGTTATCACTTAATTGACTTATGGATAACAGGTTATGCATTAATCCATCTACTAATAAAACATTACTGATAGAGGGAAGATTTCCATTACCTATAGTTCCAGAGCCAATGATCTTTCCCCTCTGATTGCCTCCAAAGCCTACATGGCCTCCAGGCTTAAGTTCCAGGCTTTGGAACATATGCCTTCTTCCCGTCATGTGTCGTGAGCAGCCAGAGTCCAGGTACCATGACTGGTGTTTCTGCTTTGCTGCTAAAGATATCTGCAACATGTATTATTTTATCCTTAGGTACCCATATTTTCTTGTGTCCTGATTTGTTAGTTTTACCAAAACTCTGGTTGAATTTTGGTTTGACAGAATAATTACTACTAGTATATTTGATGTCGTGTGTGTGCCCATATACAAAGTGTGAATTAAGAGGAGTTCGTTTAATAACTAAATCCATGGCATTCTTTGGTGTAGGTACCTTACCTTGGTATCCTATTCCCTTTCTGCCATTTTTGCTAACTCCATAGATCATTGAAGCCATCTTGCTTCTATCTATGCTTTTAGCAAGAAACTTCTGAAAGCTGTGATCATACTCCTTGATGATCTCAGACGCGATACTGGGAGTTTCAAGAATTGTTTCCTTCTGAGAGTTTTGTAAATGATTTTCTAATTTTGAAACTTTATTTTTCAACTCAGAATTTTCCAGCTTGAGACTCTCAGTTTTATCAAAGTCAGAAGCAAGATCCCTTTTCAGGTTTCTGAATTTGACTCTGATCTGCTGATATCTTTCCAGAATCTCATTAAGGCTTTCAGCTAGTTCAGCCTTAGTAAAATTAATAGCAAAGTCAGGAAATACCTCTTCTGTGTATGATTCAGAGTCTGATTCAGAAGCTTCACTGTCTTCTGATATGTTTGCCATGAGAGTTATGTTTTCTCTCTCATCATCTGATTCTGAGTCAGCTTCAGATGTGTCAGAGTCATCCCACGTGGCCATGAGACTTTTCTTCTTTTCCTTGCCAAACTTTCTTCTGGGCTTTTCCTTTTGAAGCTTTGGGAAATCACTCTTGTAGTGTCCTTGCTCGTTGCATTCATAGCAGATGATGTCCTTGTTGTTTGGCTTTCTGCTTCCTGAAGAGCCTTCAGATCTTCTGTGTCCAGAGGAGGATTCTGACCTTCTGTATCTGGAGGAGGATTCGTTCTGGTTCTCAGATCTTCTGGGAGTCCTGAACTTTCTTTGCCTCTGCTTACACAGTTGGTTCACACTTCTAGAGAGGAGAGACAGTTCATCTTCTTCTGAAGAGGACCCATCAGAGGTTTCTTCAACTGCCTGCAAAACCTTGGAGTCAGATTTTCTGTTAGATTTTAAAGCTAATGGCTTACCTTGCTTTTGAGGTTCATCAACTTCTAGCTCTATCTCGTGACTTCTTAGGGAGCTGACAAGTTCCTCCAGAGAGATTGTATTGAGATCCTTAGCTAGCTTCAGCGCTGTGACCATTGGCCTTCACTGTTTTGGAAAGCTTCTGATGATCTTCTTGACATGATCAACAGTAGAATACCCTTTGTCCAGAACTTTGAGACCAGCAACCATAATCTGAAATCTTGAGAACATTGTTTCAATAGATTCACATTCTTCCATCTTGAATGCCTCATACATCTGGCTGAGCGCAAGAGCTTTAGTTTCTTTAACTTGAAGGTTGCCTTCATGCGTCATTCTGAGAGAATCAAACATGTTCTTTGCAGTGTCTCTGTTTTATATCTTTTCATATTCAGAATAAGAGATAGCATGAGAAGAATAGTTTTGGCCTTGTGATGATTCTTGAAATCACGCTTTTATTGGTCAAACATTGCTTTTCTGTCAATCTTCTAACCACTTGCATTCACTGGGTGCGTGTATCCATTTGTCACCATATCCCACAGATCAGCATCATGGGCTAGAAAGATGCTTTCAATTTTGTCTTTCCAGTAATCAAAGTTCTCTCCATCAAAGACTGAAGGTTTGCCATTAAATCTGTCTCTTTCTTCATTGTGGTCATTGCTGATGTTTTGTTGTTGTCCTGCCATAGTGTTTTTCAATGCTGGATCTTGTACTGACACAGTTAACTGTTATGAGCTCAGAACCATGCGCTGTGATGCCAATTGAAGATGTGAAAAACACAAGAAGGGGGTTGAATTGTTAAAACTTGAAATCAAATGCAGACAACACGTTATTTTTATCTTGGTTCGTTTGATCTCAAACTACTCCAGTCCTCCCGTCAAGGTGATTTCGCCTCTCTCCAACGAGGTCTTAATCCACTATATTCAACTGAATACAAAACTTCTTTAACAACTGCTAAAGCCTTCTTGAGACTAAACCACAAACTGATTTCTCAAGGAAATTATTTCTTACAGATAAATGAACAATTATGTGTGTTTGATGTTTTCTAGAAAAACGATATATCACAACTGTGATAATACAAAAAATGAAGCTTAAGAAACTATTTTGCTAGAGCTATAGAGTAAGCGGTTGAAAGCTTTTAGAAAAAGTGAGAACGAGTTTAGTGATGATTGACTTTAGGCGTGTAGAGTATTGTAGAGCATTAGCCATTTCCTTTCTCACTAATTTGTTTAAATACTTCTTGGAAAAGATACGTCGATGCCAATAATTCCATTTAAATGCTCATTATGTTCCTTCCATTTTGAGAAGATCTTTGTCTTGGAATAAAGTCGTTGGTAATTAATCTGCCTTGAATGCAGTACCGTTGACACTTTAGAATGTTCTTCTTGATTAAGATCAGAGTGTGTTGGCTTTAGCTTATTCTGATTGCTTCTGAGTGCTGATGACATTGTTAAGATCTTAATCAGAGACAGAGTATGTTGAGCGTAGATTCTGTTCATAAGACTTTAGCGTAGCACATGTATTGATCTTCTGATGTGACATATCTTTTGATGCTGATTTTGATATTGTGATATTCTGATGTTGATTCCATCAGAGTTTCTTGTAAATACACAACATAATTTTAGGTAGCATCTCTATCATATATAAAACTCATAATTCATTTAATCTTGTATTTTGTTATCATCAAAACTCTAACTGAAGGTTTTAGAATCAAACTATGTTCTGACAAAGGTAGTCTGTTGTTCATATTTTTGTTACTCCAATGGATGGTAGCCTTGTCATTATGGAAGGTAGTATGTTGTCGAAATTTTTGTTACTCCAATGGATGGTAGACTTGTCACTATGGAGGGTAGTCTGTTGTTGAGATTTTCTTTACTCCAATGGATGGTAGCCTTGTCATTATGGAAGCTAGTTTGTTGTCGATATTTTTGTTACTCCAATGGATGATAGCCTTGTCATTATGGAAGGTAGTCTGTTGTCGAGATTTTTGTTACCCCAATGGATGGTAGCCTTGTAATTATGGAAGGAAGTCTGTTGTCGAGATTTTTGTTACTCCAATGGATGGTAACATTGTCATTATGGAAGGTAGTCTATCATTGTGATTTCTGTTACTCCAATGGATGGTAGCCTTGTCATTATGGAAGATAGTCTGTAGTCGATATTTTTGTTATTCCAATGGATGGTAACCTTGTCAGTATGGAAGGTAGTCTTTTATCGAGATTTTTGTTACTCCAATGGATGGTAGCCTTGTCATTACGGAAGGTAGTCTATTGTCGAGATTTTTGTTATTCCAATGGATGGTAGCCTTATCATTATGGAAGGTTGTTTTTTATCGAGATTTTTGTTACTCCAATGGATGGTAGCCATGTCATTATGGAAGGTAGTCTATTGTCGAGATTTTTGTTATTCCAATGGTTGGTAACCTTGTCAAGATGAAAGGTAGTCTTTTGTCGAGATTTTTGTTACTCCAATGGATGGTAGCCTTGTCATTATTGAAGGTAGTTTATTGTCGATATCTTTGTTACTCCAATGGATGATAGCCTTGTCATTATGAAAGGTAGTCTGTTGTTCATATTTTTGTTACTCTAATGGATGGTAGCCTTGTCATTATGGAAGGTAGTCTGTTGTCAAGATTTTTTTTACTACAATGGATGGTAGCCTTGTCATTATGGAAGGTAGTCTGTTGTCCAGATTTTTGTTACTCCAATGGATGGTAGCCTTGTCATTATTGAAGGTAGTCTACTGTCGATATCTTTGTTACTCAAATGGATGATAGCCTTGTCATTATGCAAGGTAGTCTGTTGTTTATATTTTTGTTACTCCAATGGATGGTAGCCTTGTCATTATGGAAGGTAGTCTTTTGTCGAGATTTTTTTTACTCCAATGGATGGTATCCTTGTCATTATGGAAGGTAGTCTATTGTCGAGATTTTTGTTACTCCAATGGATGGTAGCCTTGTCATTATTGAAGGTAGTCTATTATCGATATCTTTGTTACTCAAATGGATGATAGCCTTGTCATTATGCAAGGTAGTCTGTTGTTCATATTTTTGTTACTCCAATGGATGGTAGCCTTGTCATTATGGAAGGTAGTCTTTTGTCGAGATTTTTTTTTAATCCAATGGATGGTAGCCTTGTCATTATGGAAGGTAGTCTATTGTCGAGATTTTTGTTACTCCAATGGATGGTAGCCTTGTCATTATTGCAGGTAGTCTATTGTCGATATCTTTGTTACTCCAATGGATGATAGCCTTGTCATTATGCAAGGTAGTCTGTTGTTCATATTTTTGTTACTCTAATGGATGGTAGCCTTGTCATTATGGAAGGTAGTCTTTTGTCGAGATTTTTTTTACTCCAATGGATGGTAGCCTTGTCATTATGGAAGGTAGTCTGTTGTCCAGATTTTTGTTACTCCAATGGATGGTAGCCTTGTCATTATTGAAGGTAGTCTAATGTCGATATCTTTGTTACTCAAATGGATGATAGCCTTGTCATTATGCAAGGTAGTCTGTTGTTCATATTTTTGTTACTCCAATGGATGGTAGCCTTGTCATTATGGAAGGTAGTCTTTTGTCGAGATTTTTTTTACTCCAATGGATGGTAGCCTTGTCATTATGGAAGGTAGTCTATTGTCGAGATTTTTGTTACTCCAATGGATGGTAGCCTTGTCATTATTGAAGGTAATCTATTATCGATATCTTTGTTACTCCAATGGATGATAGCCTTGTCATTATGCAAGGTAGTCTGTTGTTCATATTTTTGTTTCTACAATGGATGGTAGCCTTGTCATTATGGAAGGTAGTCTATTGTCGAGATTTTTGTTATTCCAATGGATGGTAGCCTTATCATTATGGAAGGTTTTTTTTTATCGAGATTTTTGTTACTCCAATGGATGGTAGCCATGTCATTATGGAAGGTAGTCTATTCTCGAGATTTTTGTTATTCCAATGGTTGGTAACCTTGTCAAGATGAAAGGTAGTCTTTTGTCAAGATTTTTGTTACTCCAATGGATGGTAGCCTTGTCATTATTGAAGGTAGTTTATTTTCGATATCTTTGTTACTCCAATGGATGATAGCCTTGTCATTATGAAAGGTAGTCTGTTGTTCATATTTTTGTTACTCTAATGGATGGTAGCCTTGTCATTATGGAAGGTAGTCTGTTGTCAAGATTTTTTTTACTACAATGGATGGTAGCCTTGTCATTATGGAAGGTAGTCTGTTGTCCAGATTTTTGTTACTCCAATGGATGGTAGCCTTGTCATTATTGAAGGTAGTCTACTGTCGATATCATTGTTACTCAAATGGATGATAGCCTTGTCATTATGCAAGGTAGTCTGTTGTTCATATTTTTGTTACTCCAATGGATGGTAGCCCTGTCATTATGGAAGGTAGTCTTTTGTCGAGATTTTTTTTACTCCAATGGATGGTAGCCTTGTCATTATGGAAGGTAGTCTATTGTCGAGATTTTTGTTACTCCAATGGATGGTAGCCTTGTCATTATTGAAGGTAGTCTATTATCGATATCTTTGTTACTCCAATGGATGATAGCCTTGTCATTATGCAAGGTAGTCTGTTGTTCATATTTTTGTTACTCCAATGGATGGTAGCCTTGTCATTATGGAAGGTAGTCTTTTGTTGAGATTTTTTTTTACTCCAATGGATGGTAGCCTTGTCATTATGGAAGGTAGTCTATTGTCGAGATTTTTGTTACTCCAATGGATGGTAGCCTTGTCATTATTGAAGGTAGTCTATTGTCGATATCTTTGTTACTCCAATGGATGATAGCCTTGTCATTATGCAAGGTAGTCTGTTGTTCGTATTTTTGTTACTCTAATGGATGGTAGCCTTGTCATTATGGAAGGTAGTCTTTTGTCGAGATTTTTTTTACTCCAATGGATGGTAGCCTTGTCATTATGGAAGGTAGTCTGTTGTCCAGATTTTTGTTACTCCAATGGATGGTAGCCTTGTCATTATTGGAGGTAGTCTACTGTCGATATCTTTGTTACTCAAATGGATGATAGCCTTGTCATTATGCAAGGTAGTATGTTGTTCATATTTTTGTTACTCCAATGGATGGTAGCCTTGTCATTATGGAAGGTAGTCTTTTGTCGAGATTTTTTTTACTCCAATGGATGGTAGCCTTGTCATTATGGAAGGTAGTCTATTGTCGAGATTTTTGTTACTCCAATGGATGGTAGCCTTGTCATTATTGAAGGTAGTCTATTATCGATATCTTTGTTACTCCAATGGATGATAGCCTTGTCATTATGCAAGGTAGTCTGTTGTTCATATTTTTGTTACTCCAATGGATGGTAGCCTTGTCATTATGGAAGGTAGTCTTTTGTCGAGATTTTTTTTTACTCCAATGGATGGTAGCCTTGTCATTATGGAAGGTAGTCTATTGTCGAGATTTTTGTTACTCCAATGGATGGTAGCCTTGTCATTATTGAAGGTAGTCTATTGTCGATATCTTTGTTACTCCAATGGATGATAGCCTTGTCATTATGCAAGGTAGTCTGTTGTTCATATTTTTGTTACTCTAATGGATGGTAGCCTTGTCATTATGGAAGGTAGTCTTTTGTCGAGATTTTTTTTACTCCAATGGATGGTAGCCTTGCCATTACGGAAGGTAGTCTATTGTCGAGATTTTTGTTATTCCAATGGATGGTAGCCTTATCATTATGGAAGGTTGTTTTTTATCGAGATTTTTGTTACTCCAATGGATGGTAGCCATGTCATTATGAAAGGTAGTGTATTGTCGAGATTTTTGTTATTCCAATGGTTGGTTACCTTGTCAAGATGAAAGGTAGTCTTTTGTCGAGATTTTTGTTACTCCAATGGATGGTAGCCTTGTCATTATTGAAGGTAGTTTATTGTCGATATCTTTGTTACTCCAATGGATGATAGCCTTGTCATTATGAAAGGTAGTCTGTTGTTCATATTTTTGTTACTCTAATGGATGGTAGCCTTGTCATTATGGAAGGTAGTCTGTTGTCAAGATTTTTTTTACTACAATGGATGGTAGCCTTGTCATTATGGAAGGTAGTCTGTTGTCCAGATTTTTGTTACTCCAATGGATGGTAGCCTTGTCATTATTGAAGGTAGTCTACTGTCGATATCTTTGTTACTCAAATGGATGATAGCCTTGTCATTATGGAAGGTAGTCTGTTGTTCATATTTTTGTTACTCCAATGGATGGTAGCCTTGTCATTATGGAAGGTAGTCTTTTGTCGAGATTTTTTTTACTCCAATGGATGGTAGCCTTGTCATTATGGAAGGTAGTCTATTGTCGAGATTTTTGTTACTCCAATGGATGGTAGCCTTGTCATTATTGAAGGTAGTCTATTATCGATATCTTTGTTACTCCAATGGATGATAGCCTTGTCATTATGCAAGGTAGTCTGTTGTTCATATTTTTGTTACTCCAATGGATGGTAGCCTTGTCATTATGGAAGGTAGTCTTTTGTCGAGATTTTTTTTTACTCCAATGGATGGTAGCCTTGTCATTATGGAAGGTAGTCTATTGTCGAGATTTTTGTTACTCCAATGGATGGTAGACTTGTAATTATTGAAGGTAGTCTATTGTCGATATCTTTGTTACTCCAATGGATGATAGCCTTGTCATTATGCAAGGTAGTCTGTTGTTCATATTTTTGTTACTCTAATGGATGGTAGCCTTGTCATTATGGAAGGTAGTCTTTTGTCGAGATTTTTGTTATTCCAATGGATGGTAGCCTTATCATTATGGAAGGTTGTTTTTTATCGAGATTTTTGTTACTCCAATGGATTGTAGCCATGTCATTATGGAAGGTAGTCTATTGTCGAGATTTTTGTTATTCCAATGGTTGGTAACCTTGTCAAGATGAAAGGTAGTCTTTTGTCGAGATTTTTGTTACTCCAATGGATGGTAGCCTTGTCATTATTGAAGGTAGTTTATTGTCGATATCTTTGTTACTCCAATGGATGATAGCCTTGTCATTATGAAAGGTAGTCTGTTGTTCATATTTTTGTTACTCTAATGGATGGTAGCCTTGTCATTATGGAAGGTAGTCTGTTGTCAAGATTTTTTTTACTACAATGGATGGTAGCCTTTTCATTATGGAAGGTAGTCTGTTGTCCAGATTTTTGTTTCTCCAATGGATGGTAGCCTTGTCATTATTGAAGGTAGTCTACTGTCGATATCTTTGTTACTCAAATGGATGATAGCCTTGTCATTATGCAAGGTAGTGTGTTGTTCATATTTTTGTTACTCCAATGGATGGTAGCCTTGTCATTATGGAAGGTAGTCTTTTGTCGAGATTTTTTTTACTCCAATGGATGGTAGCCTTGTCATTATGGAAGGTAGTCTATTGTCGAGATTTTTGTTACTCCAATGGATGGTAGCCTTGTCATTATTGAAGGTAGTCTATTATCGATATCTTTGTTACTCCAATGGATGATAGCCTTGTCATTATGCAAGGTAGTCTGTTGTTCATATTTTTGTTACTCCAATGGATGGTAGCCTTGTCATTATGGAAGGTAGTCTTTTGTCGAGATTTTTTTTTACTCCAATGGATGGTAGCCTTGTCATTATGGAAGGTAGTCTATTGTCGAGATTTTTGTTACTCCAATGGATGGTAGCCTTGTCATTATTGAAGGTAGTCTATTGTCGATATCTTTGTTACTCCAATGGATGATAGCCTTGTCATTATGCAAAGTAGTCTGTTGTTCATATTTTTGTTACTCTAATGGATGGTAGCCTTGTCATTATGGAAGGTAGTCTTTTGTCGAGATTTTTTTTACTGCAATGGAAGGTAGCCTTGTCATTATGGAAGGTAGTCTATTGTTGAGATTTTTATTACGCCAATGGATGGTAGCCTTGTAATTATGGAAGGTAGTATGTTGTCGAGATTTTTGTTACTCCAATGGATGGTAGCCTTGTCATTATGGAAGGTAGTCTTTCGTTGAGATTTCTGTTACTCCAATGGATTCTAGCCTTGTCATTATGTAAGGTAGTTTGTTGTTCATATTTTTGTTACTCCAATGGATGGTAGCCTTGTCATTATGGAAGATAGTCAGTAGTCGAGATTTTTGTTATTCCAATGGATGATAACCTTGTCAGTATGGTTGGTAGTATTTTATCGATATTTTTGTTACTCCAATGGATGGTAGCCTTATCATTATTGAAGGTAGCCTATTGTCGATATCTTTGTTACTCTAGTGGATGATAGCCTTGTCATTAAGCAAGGTAGTCTGTTATTCATATTTTTGTTACTCCAATGGATTGTAGCCTTGTCATTATGTAAGGTATTCTATTGTTCATATTTTTGTTACTCCAATGGATGATAGCCTTGTCATTATGGAAGATAGTTTGTAGTCGAGATTTTTGTTTTTCCAATGGATGGTAACCTTGTCAGTATGGAAAGTAGTCTTTGCTCGAGATTTTTGTTACTCCAATGGATGGTAGCCTTGTCATTATGGAAGGTAGTCTGGTGTTGAGATTTTTTTTACTCCAATGGATGGTAGCCTTGTCATTATGGAAGGTAGTGTGTGGTCGATATTTTTGTTACCCCAATGGATGGTAGCCTTGTAATTATGGAAGGTAGTCTGTCGTCGAGATTTTTGTTACTCCAATGGATGGTAACCTTGTCATTATGGAAGGTAGTCTGTCGTTGAGATTTCTGTTAATCCAATGGATTGTAGTCTTGTCATTATGTAAGTTAGTATGTTGTTCAGATTTTTGTTACTCCAATGGATGGTATCCTTGTCATTATGGAAGATAGTCTGTAGTCGAGATTTTTGTTATTCCAATGGATGGTAACCTTCTTAGTATAGAAGGTAGTCTTTTGTCGAGATTTATGTTACTCCAATTGATGGTAGCCTTGTCATTATTAAAGGTAGTCTATTGTCGCTATCTTTGTTACTCCAATGGATGATAGCCTTGTCATTATGCAAGGTAGTCTGTTGTTCATATTTTTGTTACTCCAATGGATGGTAGCCTTGTCATTATATAAGGTAGTCTGTTGTCGAGATTTTTGTTACTCCAATATATGGTAGCCTTGTCATTATGGAAGATAGTCAGTAGTCGAGATTTTTGTTATTCCAATGGATGGTAACCTTGTCAGTATGGTTGGTAGTATTTTGTCGAGATTTTTGTTAGTCCAATGGATGGTAGCCTTATCATTATTGAAGGTGACCTATTGTCGATATCTTTGTTACTCTAGTGGATGATAGCCTTGTCATTATGCAAGGTAGTCTGTTATTCATATTTTTGTTACTCCAATGGATTGTAGCCTTGTCATTATGTAAGGTAGTCTATTGATCAAATTTTTGTAACTCCAATGGATGATAGCCTTGTCATTATGGAAGATAGTTAGTAGTCGAGATTTTTGTTATTCCAATGGATGGTAACCTTGTCAGTATGGAAAGTAGTCATTGCTCGAGATTTTTGTTACTCCAATGGATGGTAGCCTTTTCATTATGGAAGGTAGTCTGGTGTTGAGATTTTTTTTACTCCAATGGATGGTAGCCTTGTCATTATGGAAGGTAGTGTGTTTTCGAGATTTTTGTTACCCCAATGGATGGTTGCCTTGTAATTATGGAAGGTAGTATGTCGTCGAGATTTTTGTTACTCCAATGGATGGTATCCTTGTCATTATGGAAGGTAGTCTGTCGTTGATATTTCTGTTTATCCAATGGATTGTAGCCTTGTCATTATGTAAGTTAGTATGTTGTTCAGATTTTTGTTACTCCAATGGATGGTAGCCTTGTCATTATGGAAGATAGTCTATAGTCGAGATTTTTGTTATTCCAATGGATGGTAACCTTCTCAGTATGGAAGGTAGTCTTTTGTCGAGATTTATGTTACTCCAATTGATGGTAGCCTTGTCATTATTAAAGGTAGTCTATTGTTGCTATCTTTGTTACTCCAATGGATGATAGCCTTGTCATTATGCAAGGTACTCTATTGTTGAGATTTTCTTTACTCCAATGGATGGTAGCCTTGTCATTATGGAAGGTAGTCTGTTGTCAAGATTTTTGTTACTCCAATGGATGGTAGCCTTGTCATTATGGAAGGTAGTCTGTTGTTGAGATTTTTTTTACTCCAATGGATGGTAGCCTTATCATTATGGAAAGTAGTCAGTTGTCGAGATTTTTGTTACCCCAATGGATGGTAGCCTTGTAATTATGGAAGGAAGTCTGTTGACGAGATTTTTGTTACTCCAATGGATGGTAACCTTGTCATTATGGAAGGTAGTCTATCATTGTGATTTCTATTACTCCAATGGATTGTAGCCTTGTCATTATGGAAGGTAGTCTGTTGTTCAGATTTTTGTTACTTCAATGGATGGTAGCCTTGTCATTATGGAAGATAGTCTGTAGTCGAGATTTTTGTTATTCCAATGGATGGTAACCTTGTCAGTATGGAAGGTAGTCTTTTATCGATATTTTTGTTACTCCAATGGATGGTAGCCTTGTCATTACGGAAGGTAGTCTATTGTCGAGATTTTTGTTATTCCAATGGATGGTAGCCTTATCATTATGGAAGGTTGTTTTTTATCGAGATTTTTGTTACTCCAATGGATGGTAGCCTTGTCATTATGAAAGGTAGTCTATTCTCGAGATTTTTGTTATTCCAATGGATGGTAGCCTTGTCATTACAGAAGGTAGTCTATTGTCGAGATTTTTGTTACTCCAATGGATGGTAGCCTTGTCATTATGGAAGGTAGTCTTTTGTCGAGATTTTTATTACTCCAATGGATGGTAGCCTTGTCATTATTGAAGGTAGTCTATTGTTGATATCTTTGTTACTCCAATGGATGATAGCCTTGTCATTATGAAAGGTAGTCTGTTGTTCATATTTTTGATACTCTAATGGATGGTAGCCTTGTCATTATGGAAGGTAGTCTGTTGTCAAGATTTTTTTTACTACAATGGATGGTAGCCTTGTCATTATGGAAGGTAGTCTGTTGTCGAGATTTTTGTTACCCCAATGGATGGTAGTTTTGTAATTATGGAAGGTAGTCTATTGTCGAGATTTTTGTTACTCCAATGGATGGTAGCCTTGTCATTATTAAAGGTAGTCGGTCGTTGAGATTTTTGTTACTCCAATGTATTGTTGCCTTGTCATTATGTAAGGTAGTCTGTAGTTCAGATTTTTGTTAGTCCAATGGATGGTAGCCTTGTCATTATGGAAGATAGTGTGTAGTTGAGATTTTTGTTATTCCAATGGATGGTAACCTTGTCATTATGGAAGGTAGTCTTTTGTCGAGATTTTTGTTACTCCAATGGATGGTAGCCTTGTCATTATTAAAGGTAGTCTATTATCGATATCTTTGTTACTCCAATGGATGATAGCCTTGTCATTATGCAAGGTAGTCTGTTGTTAATATTTTTGTTACTCCAATGGATGGTAGCCTTGCCATTATGGAAGGTAGTTTGTTGTCGAGATTTTTGTTACTCCAATGGATGGTAGACTTGTCACTATGGAAGGTAGTCTGTTGTCGAGATTTTTGTTACCCAAATGGATGGTAGCCTGGTAATTATGGAAGGTAGTCTATTGTCGAGATTTTTGTTACTCCAATGGATGGTAACCTTGTCATAATGGAAGGTAGTCTGTCGTTAAAATTTCGGTTAATCCAATGGATTGTAGCCTTGTCATTATGTAAGTTAGTATGTTGTTCAGATTTTTGTTACTCCAATGGATGGTAGCCTTGTGATTATGGAAGATAGTCTGTAGTTGAGATTTTTGTTATTCCAATAGATGGTAACCTTCTCAGTATGGAAGGTAGTCTTTTGTCGAGATTTATGTTACTCCAATTGATGGTAGTCTTGTCATTATTAAAGGTAGTTTATTGTCGATATCTTTGTTACTCCAATGGATGATAGCCTTGTCATTATGCAAGGTAGTTTGTTGTTCATATTTTTGTTACTCCAATGGATGGTGGCCTTGTCATTATGGAAGGTAGTATGTTGTCCAGATTTTTGTTACTCCAATGGATGGTAGCATTGTCATTATGGAAGGTACTCTCTTGTTGAGATTTTATTTACTCCAATGGATGGTAGCCTTGTCATTATGGAAGGTAGTCTGTTGTCGAGATTTTTGTTACTCCAATGGATGGTAGCCTTGTCATTATGGAAGGTAGTCTGTTGTTGAGATTTTTTTTTACTCCAATGGATGGTATCCTTGTCATTATGGAAGGTAGTCTATTGTCGAGATTTTTGTTACCCCAATGGATGGTAGCCTTGTAATTATGGAAGGTAGTCTATTGTCGATATTTTTGTTACTCCAATGGATGGTAGCCTTGTCATTATTGAAGGTAGTCTATTGTCGATATCTTTGTTACTCTAATGGATGATAGCCTTGTCATTATGGAAGGTAGTCTGTTGTTCATATTTTTGTTACTCCAATGGATGGTAGCCTTGTCATTATGGAAGGTAGTCTTTTGTCGAGATTTTTTTTACTCCAATGGATGGTAGCCTTGTCATTATGGAAGGTAGTCTATTGTCGAGATTTTTGTTACTCCAATGGATGGTAGCCTTGTCATTATTGAAGGTAGTCTATTATCGATATCTTTGTTACTCCAATGGATGATAGCCTTGTCATTATGCAAGGTAGTCTGTTGTTCATATTTTTGTTACTCTAATGGATGGTAGCCTTGTCATTATGGAAGGTAGTCTTTTGTCGAGATTTTTTTTACTCCAATGGATGGTAGCCTTGCCATTACGGAAGGTAGTCTATTGTCGAGATTTTATGTTATTCCAATGGATGGTAGCCTTATCATTATGGAAGGTTGTTTTTTATCGAGATTTTTGTTACTCCAATGGATGGTAGCCATGTCATTATGAAAGGTAGTGTATTGTCGAGATTTTTGTTATTCCAATGGTTGGTTACCTTGTCAAGATGAAAGGTAGTCTTTTGTCGAGATTTTTGTTACTCCAATGGATGGTAGCCTTGTCATTATTGAAGGTAGTTTATTGTCGATATCTTTGTTACTCCAATGGATGATAGCCTTGTCATTATGAAAGGTAGTCTGTTGTTCATATTTTTGTTACTCTAATGGATGGTAGCCTTGTCATTATGGAAGGTAGTCTGTTGTCAAGATTTTTTTTACTACAATGGATGGTAGCCTTGTCATTATGGAAGGTAGTCTGTTGTCCAGATTTTTGTTACTCCAATGGATGGTAGCCTTGTCATTATTGAAGGTAGTCTACTGTCGATATCTTTGTTACTCAAATGGATGATAGCCTTGTCATTATGGAAGGTAGTCTGTTGTTCATATTTTTGTTACTCCAATGGATGGTAGCCTTGTCATTATGGAAGGTAGTCTTTTGTCGAGATTTTTTTTACTCCAATGGATGGTAGCCTTGTCATTATGGAAGGTAGTCTATTGTCGAGATTTTTGTTACTCCAATGGATGGTAGCCTTGTCATTATTGAAGGTAGTCTATTATCGATATCTTTGTTACTCCAATGGATGATAGCCTTGTCATTATGCAAGGTAGTCTGTTGTTCATATTTTTGTTACTCCAATGGATGGTAGCCTTGTCATTATGGAAGGTAGTCTTTTGTCGAGATTTTTTTTTACTCCAATGGATGGTAGCCTTGTCATTATGGAAGGTAGTCTATTGTCGAGATTTTTGTTACTCCAATGGATGGTAGACTTGTAATTATTGAAGGTAGTCTATTGTCGATATCTTTGTTACTCCAATGGATGATAGCCTTGTCATTATGCAAGGTAGTCTGTTGTTCATATTTTTGTTACTCTAATGGATGGTAGCCTTGTCATTATGGAAGGTAGTCTTTTGTCGAGATTTTTGTTATTCCAATGGATGGTATCCTTATCATTATGGAAGGTTGTTTTTTATCGAGATTTTTGTTACTCCAATGGATTGTAGCCATGTCATTATGGAAGGTAGTCTATTGTCGAGATTTTTGTTATTCCAATGGTTGGTAACCTTGTCAAGATGAAAGGTAGTCTTTTGTCGAGATTTTTGTTACTCCAATGGATGGTAGCCTTGTCATTATTGAAGGTAGTTTATTGTCGATATCTTTGTTACTCCAATGGATGATAGCCTTGTCATTATGAAAGGTAGTCTGTTGTTCATATTTTTGTTACTCTAATGGATGGTAGCCTTGTCATTATGGAAGGTAGTCTGTTGTCAAGATTTTTTTTACTACAATGGATGGTAGCCTTTTCATTATGGAAGGTAGTCTGTTGTCCAGATTTTTGTTTCTCCAATGGATGGTAGCCTTGTCATTATTGAAGGTAGTCTACTGTCGATATCTTTGTTACTCAAATGGATGATAGCCTTGTCATTATGCAAGGTAGTGTGTTGTTCATATTTTTGTTACTCCAATGGATGGTAGCCTTGTCATTATGGAAGGTAGTCTTTTGTCGAGATTTTTTTTACTCCAATGGATGGTAGCCTTGTCATTATGGAAGGTAGTCTATTGTCGAGATTTTTGTTACTCCAATGGATGGTAGCCTTGTCATTATTGAAGGTAGTCTATTATCGATATCTTTGTTACTCCAATGGATGATAGCCTTGTCATTATGCAAGGTAGTCTGTTGTTCATATTTTTGTTACTCCAATGGATGGTAGCCTTGTCATTATGGAAGGTAGTCTTTTGTCGAGATTTTTTTTTACTCCAATGGATGGTAGCCTTGTCATTATGGAAGGTAGTCTATTGTCGAGATTTTTGTTACTCCAATGGATGGTAGCCTTGTCATTATTGAAGGTAGTCTATTGTCGATATCTTTGTTACTCCAATGGATGATAGCCTTGTCATTATGCAAAGTAGTCTGTTGTTCATATTTTTGTTACTCTAATGGATGGTAGCCTTGTCATTATGGAAGGTAGTCTTTTGTCGAGATTTTTTTTACTGCAATGGAAGGTAGCCTTGTCATTATGGAAGGTAGTCTATTGTTGAGATTTTTATTACGCCAATGGATGGTAGCCTTGTAATTATGGAAGGTAGTATGTTGTCGAGATTTTTGTTACTCCAATGGATGGTAGCCTTGTCATTATGGAAGGTAGTCTTTCGTTGAGATTTCTGTTACTCCAATGGATTCTAGCCTTGTCATTATGTAAGGTAGTTTGTTGTTCATATTTTTGTTACTCCAATGGATGGTAGCCTTGTCATTATGGAAGATAGTCAGTAGTCGAGATTTTTGTTATTCCAATGGATGATAACCTTGTCAGTATGGTTGGTAGTATTTTATCGATATTTTTGTTACTCCAATGGATGGTAGCCTTATCATTATTGAAGGTAGCCTATTATCGATATCTTTGTTACTCTAGTGGATGATAGCCTTGTCATTAAGCAAGGTAGTCTGTTATTCATATTTTTGTTACTCCAATGGATTGTAGCCTTGTCATTATGTAAGGTATTCTATTGTTCATATTTTTGTTACTCCAATGGATGATAGCCTTGTCATTATGGAAGATAGTTTGTAGTCGAGATTTTTGTTTTTCCAATGGATGGTAACCTTGTCAGTATGGAAAGTAGTCTTTGCTCGAGATTTTTGTTACTCCAATGGATGGTAGCCTTGTCATTATGGAAGGTAGTCTGGTGTTGAGATTTTTTTTACTCCAATGGATGGTAGCCTTGTCATTATGGAAGGTAGTGTGTGGTCGATATTTTTGTTACCCCAATGGATGGTAGCCTTGTAATTATGGAAGGTAGTCTGTCGTCGAGATTTTTGTTACTCCAATGGATGGTAACCTTGTCATTATGGAAGGTAGTCTGTCGTTGAGATTTCTGTTAATCCAATGGATTGTAGTCTTGTCATTATGTAAGTTAGTATGTTGTTCAGATTTTTGTTACTCCAATGGATGGTATCCTTGTCATTATGGAAGATAGTCTGTAGTCGAGATTTTTGTTATTCCAATGGATGGTAACCTTCTTAGTATAGAAGGTAGTCTTTTGTCGAGATTTATGTTACTCCAATTGATGGTAGCCTTGTCATTATTAAAGGTAGTCTATTGTCGCTATCTTTGTTACTCCAATGGATGATAGCCTTGTCATTATGCAAGGTAGTCTGTTGTTCATATTTTTGTTACTCCAATGGATGGTAGCCTTGTCATTATATAAGGTAGTCTGTTGTCGAGATTTTTGTTACTCCAATATATGGTAGCCTTGTCATTATGGAAGATAGTCAGTAGTCGAGATTTTTGTTATTCCAATGGATGGTAACCTTGTCAGTATGGTTGGTAGTATTTTGTCGAGATTTTTGTTAGTCCAATGGATGGTAGCCTTATCATTATTGAAGGTGACCTATTGTCGATATCTTTGTTACTCTAGTGGATGATAGCCTTGTCATTATGCAAGGTAGTCTGTTATTCATATTTTTGTTACTCCAATGGATTGTAGCCTTGTCATTATGTAAGGTAGTCTATTGATCAAATTTTTGTAACTCCAATGGATGATAGCCTTGTCATTATGGAAGATAGTTAGTAGTCGAGATTTTTGTTATTCCAATGGATGGTAACCTTGTCAGTATGGAAAGTAGTCATTGCTCGAGATTTTTGTTACTCCAATGGATGGTAGCCTTTTCATTATGGAAGGTAGTCTGGTGTTGAGATTTTTTTTACTCCAATGGATGGTAGCCTTGTCATTATGGAAGGTAGTGTGTTTTCGAGATTTTTGTTACCCCAATGGATGGTTGCCTTGTAATTATGGAAGGTAGTATGTCGTCGAGATTTTTGTTACTCCAATGGATGGTATCCTTGTCATTATGGAAGGTAGTCTGTCGTTGATATTTCTGTTTATCCAATGGATTGTAGCCTTGTCATTATGTAAGTTAGTATGTTGTTCAGATTTTTGTTACTCCAATGGATGGTAGCCTTGTCATTATGGAAGATAGTCTATAGTCGAGATTTTTGTTATTCCAATGGATGGTAACCTTCTCAGTATGGAAGGTAGTCTTTTGTCGAGATTTATGTTACTCCAATTGATGGTAGCCTTGTCATTATTAAAGGTAGTCTATTGTTGCTATCTTTGTTACTCCAATGGATGATAGCCTTGTCATTATGCAAGGTACTCTATTGTTGAGATTTTCTTTACTCCAATGGATGGTAGCCTTGTCATTATGGAAGGTAGTCTGTTGTCAAGATTTTTGTTACTCCAATGGATGGTAGCCTTGTCATTATGGAAGGTAGTCTGTTGTTGAGATTTTTTTTACTCCAATGGATGGTAGCCTTATCATTATGGAAAGTAGTCAGTTGTCGAGATTTTTGTTACCCCAATGGATGGTAGCCTTGTAATTATGGAAGGAAGTCTGTTGACGAGATTTTTGTTACTCCAATGGATGGTAACCTTGTCATTATGGAAGGTAGTCTATCATTGTGATTTCTATTACTCCAATGGATTGTAGCCTTGTCATTATGGAAGGTAGTCTGTTGTTCAGATTTTTGTTACTTCAATGGATGGTAGCCTTGTCATTATGGAAGATAGTCTGTAGTCGAGATTTTTGTTATTCCAATGGATGGTAACCTTGTCAGTATGGAAGGTAGTCTTTTATCGATATTTTTGTTACTCCAATGGATGGTAGCCTTGTCATTACGGAAGGTAGTCTATTGTCGAGATTTTTGTTATTCCAATGGATGGTAGCCTTATCATTATGGAAGGTTGTTTTTTATCGAGATTTTTGTTACTCCAATGGATGGTAGCCTTGTCATTATGAAAGGTAGTCTATTCTCGAGATTTTTGTTATTCCAATGGATGGTAGCCTTGTCATTACAGAAGGTAGTCTATTGTCGAGATTTTTGTTACTCCAATGGATGGTAGCCTTGTCATTATGGAAGGTAGTCTTTTGTCGAGATTTTTATTACTCCAATGGATGGTAGCCTTGTCATTATTGAAGGTAGTCTATTGTTGATATCTTTGTTACTCCAATGGATGATAGCCTTGTCATTATGAAAGGTAGTCTGTTGTTCATATTTTTGATACTCTAATGGATGGTAGCCTTGTCATTATGGAAGGTAGTCTGTTGTCAAGATTTTTTTTACTACAATGGATGGTAGCCTTGTCATTATGGAAGGTAGTCTGTTGTCGAGATTTTTGTTACCCCAATGGATGGTAGTTTTGTAATTATGGAAGGTAGTCTATTGTCGAGATTTTTGTTACTCCAATGGATGGTAGCCTTGTCATTATTAAAGGTAGTCGGTCGTTGAGATTTTTGTTACTCCAATGTATTGTTGCCTTGTCATTATGTAAGGTAGTCTGTAGTTCAGATTTTTGTTAGTCCAATGGATGGTAGCCTTGTCATTATGGAAGATAGTGTGTAGTTGAGATTTTTGTTATTCCAATGGATGGTAACCTTGTCATTATGGAAGGTAGTCTTTTGTCGAGATTTTTGTTACTCCAATGGATGGTAGCCTTGTCATTATTAAAGGTAGTCTATTATCGATATCTTTGTTACTCCAATGGATGATAGCCTTGTCATTATGCAAGGTAGTCTGTTGTTAATATTTTTGTTACTCCAATGGATGGTAGCCTTGCCATTATGGAAGGTAGTTTGTTGTCGAGATTTTTGTTACTCCAATGGATGGTAGACTTGTCACTATGGAAGGTAGTCTGTTGTCGAGATTTTTGTTACCCAAATGGATGGTAGCCTGGTAATTATGGAAGGTAGTCTATTGTCGAGATTTTTGTTACTCCAATGGATGGTAACCTTGTCATAATGGAAGGTAGTCTGTCGTTAAAATTTCGGTTAATCCAATGGATTGTAGCCTTGTCATTATGTAAGTTAGTATGTTGTTCAGATTTTTGTTACTCCAATGGATGGTAGCCTTGTGATTATGGAAGATAGTCTGTAGTTGAGATTTTTGTTATTCCAATAGATGGTAACCTTCTCAGTATGGAAGGTAGTCTTTTGTCGAGATTTATGTTACTCCAATTGATGGTAGTCTTGTCATTATTAAAGGTAGTTTATTGTCGATATCTTTGTTACTCCAATGGATGATAGCCTTGTCATTATGCAAGGTAGTTTGTTGGTCATATTTTTGTTACTCCAATGGATGGTGGCCTTGTCATTATGGAAGGTAGTATGTTGTCCAGATTTTTGTTACTCCAATGGATGGTAGCATTGTCATTATGGAAGGTACTCTCTTGTTGAGATTTTATTTACTCCAATGGATGGTAGCCTTGTCATTATGGAAGGTAGTCTGTTGTCGAGATTTTTGTTACTCCAATGGATGGTAGCCTTGTCATTATGGAAGGTAGTCTGTTGTTGAGATTTTTTTTTACTCCAATGGATGGTATCCTTGTCATTATGGAAGGTAGTCTATTGTCGAGATTTTTGTTACCCCAATGGATGGTAGCCTTGTAATTATGGAAGGAAGTTTGTTGTCGATATTTTTGTTACTCTAATGGATGGTAGCCTTTTCATTATTGAAGGTAGTCTATTGTCGATATCTTTGTTACTCTAATGGATGATAGCCTTGTCATTATGGAAGGTAGTCTGTTGTCCAGATTTTTGTTACTCCAATGGATGGTAGCCTTGTCATTATGGAAGGTACTCTGTTGTTGAGATTTTTGTTATTCCAATGGATGGTAACCTTGTCATTATGGAAGGTAGTCTGTTGTTCAGATTTTTGTTACTCCAATGGATGGTAGCCTTGTCATTATGGAAGGTAGTCTGTAGTAGAGATTTTTGTTATTCCAATGGATGGTAGCCTTATCATTATGGAAGGTTGTTTTTTATCGAGATTTTTGTTACTCCATTGGATGGTAACCTTGTCATTATGGAAGGTAGTCTATTGTCGAGATTTTTTTTATTCCAATGGATTGTAACCTTGTCAAGATGGAAGGTAGTCTTTTGTCGAGATTTTTATTACTCCAATGGATGGTAGCCTTGTCATTATTGAAGGTAGTCTATTGTCGATATCTTTGTTACTCCAATGGATGATAGCCTTGTCATTATGAAAGGTAGTCTGTTGTTCATATTTTTGTTACTCTAATGGATGGTAGCCTTGTCATTATGGAAGGTAGTCTGTTGTTAATATTTTTTTTACTACAATGGATGGTAGCCTTGTCATTATGGAAGGTAGTCTGTTGTCGAGATTTTTGTTACCCCAATGGATGGTAGTCTTGTAATTATGGAAGGTAGTCTATTGTCGAGATTTTTGTTACTCCAATGGATGGTAGCCTTATTATTATGGAAGGTAGTCGGTCGTTGAGATTTATGTTACTCCAATGTATTGTTGCCTTGTCATTATGTAAGGTAGTCTGTTGTTCAGATTTTTGTTAGTCCAATGGATTGTAGCCTTGTCATTATGGAAGATAGTGTGTAGTTGAGATTTTTGTTATTCCAATGGATGGTAACCTTGTCATTATGGAAGGTAGTCTTTTGTCGAGATTTTTGTTACTCCAATCGATGGTAGACTTGTCATTATTAAAGGTAGTCTATTATCGATATCTTTGTTACTCCAATGGATGATAGCCTTGTCATTATGCAAGGTAGTCTGTTGTTAATATTTTTGTTACTCCAATGGATGGTAGCCGTGTCATTATGGAAGGTAGTTTGTTGTCGAGATTTTTGTTACTCCAATGGATGGTAGACTTGTCACTATGGAAGGTAGTCTGTTGTCGAGATTTTTGTTACCCAAATGGATGGTAGCCTGGTAATTATGGAAGGTAGTCTATTGTCGAGATTTTTGTTACTCCAATGGATGGTAACCTTGTCATAATGGAAGGTAGTCTGTCGTTAAAATATCGGTTAATCCAATGGATTGTAGCCTTGTCATTATGTAAGTTAGTATGTTGTTCAGATTTTTGTTACTCCAATGGATGGTAGCCTTGTCCTTATGGAAGATAGTCTGTAGTCGATATTTTTGTTATTCCAATGGATGGTAACCTTCTCAGTATGGAAGGTAGTCTTTTGTCGAGATTTATGTTACTCCAATCGATGGTAGACTTGTCATTATTAAAGGTAGTCTATTATCAATATCTTTGTTACTCCAATGGATGATAGCCTTGTCATTATGCAAGGTAGTCTGTTGTTCATATTTTTGTTACTATAATGGATGGTAGCCTTGTCATTATGGAAGGTAGTTTGTTGTCGAGATTTTTCTTACTCCAATGGATGGTAGACTTGTCACTATGGAAGGTAGTCTGTTGTTGAGATTTTCATTACTTTAATGGATGGTAGCCTTGTCATTATGGAAGGTAGTCTGTTGTCGAGATTTTTGTCACTCCAATGGATGGTAGCCTTGTCATTATGTAACGTAGTCTGTTGTTCAAATTTTTGTTACTCCAATGGATGGTAGCCTTGTCATTATGGAAGATAGTTTGTAGTCGAGATTTTTGTTATTCCAATGGATGGTAACCTTGTGAGTATGGAAGGTAGTCTTTTATCGAGATTTTTGCTACTCCAATGGATGGTAGCCTTGTCATTACGGAAGGTAGTCTATTGTCGAGATTTTTGTTATTCCAATGATTGGTAGCCTTATCATTATGGATAGGAGTTTTTTATCAAGATTTTTGTTACTCCAATGGATGGTAGCCTTGTCATTATGGAAGGTAGTCTATTGTCGAGATTTTTGTTATTCCAATGGATGGTAGCCTTGTCATTATGGAAGGTAGTCTGTTGTCGAGATTTTTGTTACCCCAATGGATTGTAGCCTTGTCATTATGTAAGGTAGTCTGTTGTTCAGATTTTTGTTACTCCAATGG
The DNA here is from genome assembly GCA_948472305.1 of Vicia faba. Taxonomy (NCBI): domain Eukaryota; kingdom Viridiplantae; phylum Streptophyta; class Magnoliopsida; order Fabales; family Fabaceae; genus Vicia; species Vicia faba. Next base: position 564,635,374 of record OX451739.1, read on the forward strand.
ATGGTAGCCTTGTCATTATGGAAGATAGTCTTTTATCGAGATTTTTTTTACTCCAATGGATGGTATCCTTGTCATTATTGAAGGTAGTCTATTATCGATATCTTTGTTACTCCAATGGATGATAGCCTTGTCATTATGCAACGTTGTTTGTTGTTCATATTTTTGCTACTCCAATGGATGGTAGCCTTGTCATTATAGAAGGTAGTATTTTGTCGAGATTTTTGTTACTCCAATGGATGGTAGCCTTGTCATTATTGGAGGTGGTTTGTTATCAATATCTTTGTTACTCCAATGAATGATAGCCTTGTCATTATGGAAGGTAGTCTATTATCGAGATTTTTTTTACTTCAATGGATGGTAGCTTTGTAATTATGGAAGGTAGTCTGTTGTCGAGATTTTTTTACCCCAATGGATGGTAGCCTTGTAATTATGGAAGGTAGTCTATTGTCGAGATTTTTGTTACTCTAATGGATGGTAACCTTGTCATTATGGAAGGTATTCTGTCGTTGAGATTTTTGTTACTCCAATGGATTGTAGCCTTGTCATTATGTAAGGTAGTCTGTTGTCGATATTTTTGTTACTCTAGTGGATGGTAGCCTTTTCATTATTGAAGGTAGTCTATTGTCGATATCTTTGTTACTCTAATGGATGATAGCCTTGTCATTATGGAAGGTAGTCTGTTGTCCAGATTTTTGTTACTCCAATGGATGGTAGCCTTGTCATAATGGAAGGTACTCTGTTGTTGAGATTTTATTTACTCCAATGGATTGTAGCCTTGTCATTATGGTAGGTAGTCTGTTGTCGAGATTTTTGTTACTCCAATGGATGGTAGCCTTGTCATTATGGAAGGTAGTCTGTTGTTGAGATTTTTTTTACTCCAATGGATGGTAGCTTTGTCATTATGGAAGGTAGTCTGTTGTCGATATTTTTGTTACCCCTATGGATGGTAGCCTTGTAATTATGGAAGGAAGTCTGTTGTCGAGATTTTTGTTACTCCAATGGATGGTAACCTTGTCATTATGGAAGGTAGTCTGTTGTTCAGATTTTTGTTACTCCAATGGATGGATGCCTTGTCCTTTTGGAAGATAGTCTGTAATCGAGATTTTTGTTATTCCAATGGATGGTAACCTTGTCAGTATGGAAGGTAGTCTTTTATCGAGATTTTTGTTACTCCAATGGATGGTAGCCTTGTCATTACAGAAGGTAGTCTATTGTCGAGATTTTTGTTATTCCAATGGATGGTAGCCTTATCATTATGGAAGGTTGTTTTTTATCGAGATTTTTGTTACTCCAATGGATGGTAGCCTTGTCATTATGGAAGGTAGTCTATTGTCGAGATTTTTGTTATTCCAATGGATTGTAACCTTGTCAAGATGGAAGGTAGTCTTTTGTCGAGATTTTTGTTACTCCAATGGATGATAGCCTTGTCATTATGAAAGGTAGTCTGTTGTTCATATTTTTGTTACTCTAATGGATGGTAGCCTTGTCATTATGGAAGGTAGTCTGTTGTCAAGATTTTTTTTACTACAATGGATGGTAGCCTTGTCATTATGGAAGGTAGTCTGTTGTCGAGATTTTTGTTACCCCAATGGATGGTAGTCTTGTAATTATGGAAGGTAGTCTATTGTCGAGATTTTTGATACTCCAATGGATGGTAGCCTTGTCATTATTGAAGGTAGTCGATCGTTGAGATTTTTGTTACTCCAATGTATTGTTGCCTTGTCATTATGTAAGGTAGTCTGTTGTTCAGATTTTTGTTAGTCCAATGGATGGTAGCCTTGTCATTATGGAAGATAGTGTGTAGTTGACATTTTTGTTATTCCGATGGATGGTAACCTTGTCATTATGGAAGGTAATCTTTTGTCGAGATTTTTGTTACTCCAATGGATGGTAGCCTTGTCATTATTAAAGGTAGTCTATTATCGATATCTTTGTTACTCCAATGGATGATAGCCTTGTCATTATGCAAGGTAGTCTGTTGTTCATATTTTTGTTACTCCAATGGATGGTAGCCTTGTCATTATGGAAGGTAGTTTGTTGTCGAGATTTTTGTTACTCCAATGGATGGTAGACTTGTCACTATGGAAGGTAGTCTGTTGTCGAGATTTTTGTTACCCAAATGGATGGTAGCCTTGTAATTATGGAAGGTAGTCTATTGTCGAGATTTTTGTTACTCCAATGGATGGTAACCTTGTCATTATGTAACGTAGTCTGTTGTTCAGATTTTTGTTACTCCAATGGATGGTAGCCTTGTCATTATGGAAGATAGTTTGTAGTCGAGATTTTTGTTATTCCAATGGATGGTAACCTTGTGAGTATGGAAGGTAGTCTTTTATCGAGATTTTTGTTACTCCAATGGATGGTAGCCTTGTCATTACGGAAGGTAGTCTATTGTCGAGATTTTTGTTATTCCAATGATTGGTAGCCTTATCATTATGGAAGGTAGTTTTTTATCAAGATTTTTGTTACTCCAATGGATGGTAGCCTTGTCATTATGGAAGGTAGTCTATTGTCGAGATTTTTGTTATTCCAATGGATGGTAACCTTGTCAAGATGGAAGGTAGTCTTTTGTCGATATTTTTGTTACTCCAATGGATGGTAGCCTTGTCATTATTGAAGGTAGTCTATTGTCGATATCTTTGTTACTCCAATGGATGATAGCCTTGTCATTATGAAAGGTAGTCTGTTGTTCATATTTTTGTTACTCTAATGGATGGTAGCCTTGTCATTATGGAAGATAGTCTGTTGTTAATATTTTTTTTACTACAATGGATGGTAGCCTTGTCATTATGGAAGGTAGTCTGTTGTCGAGATTTTTGTTACCCCAATGGATTGTAGCCTTGTCATTATGTAAGGTAGTTTGTTGTTCAGATTTTTGTTACTCCAATGGATGGTAGCTTTGTCATTATGGAAGATAGTCTTTTATCGAGATTTGTTTTACTCCAATGGATGGTAGCCTTGTCATTATTGAAGGTAGTCTATTATCGATATCTTTGTTACTCCAATGGATGATATCCTTGTAATTATGCAACGTTGTTTGTTGTTCATATTTTTGCTACTCCAATGGATGGTAGCCTTGTCATTATAGAAGGTAGTATTTTGTCGAGATTTTTGTTACTCCAATGGATGGTAGCCTTGTCATTATTGGAGGTGGTTTGTTATCAATATCTTTGTTACTTCAATGAATGATAGCCTTGTCATTATGGAAGGTAGTCTATTATCGAGATTTTTTTTACTCCAATGGATGGTAGCTTTGTAATTATGGAAGGTAGTTTGTTGTTGAGATTTTTGTTACCCCAATGGATGGTAGCCTTGTAATTATGGAAGGTAGTCTATTGTCGAGATTTTTGTTACTCCAATGGATGGTAACCTTGTCATTATGGAAGGTATTATGTCGTTGAGATTTTTGTTACTCCAATGGATTTTAGCCTTGTCATTATGTAAGGTAGTCTGTTGTCGAGATTTTTGTTACTCTAATGGATGGTAGCCTTTTCATTATTGAAGGTAGTCTATTGTCGATATCTTTGTTACTCTAATGGATGATAGCCTTGTCATTATGGAAGGTAGTCTGTTGTCCAGATTTTTGTTACCCCAATGGATGGTAGCCTTGTAATTATGGAAGGTAGTCTATTGTCGAGATTTTTGTTACTCCAATGGATGGTAGCCTTGTCATTATGGAAGATAGTCTGTCGTTGAGATTTTTGTTACTCCAATGTATTGTTGCCTTGTCATTATGTAAGGTAGTCTGTTGTTCATATTTTTGTTACTCCAATGGATGGTAGCCTTGTCATTATGGAAGGTAGTTTTTTGTCGAGATTTTTGTTACTCCAATGGATGGTAGACTTGTCACTATGGAAGGTAGTTTGTTGTTGAGATTTTCATTACTCCAATGGATGGTAGCCTTGTCATTATGGAAGGTAGTCTGTTGTCGAGATTTTTGTCACTCCAATGGATGGTAGCCTTGTCATTATGTAACGTAGTCTGTTGTTCAGATTTTTGTTACTCCAATGGATGATAGCCTTGTCATTATAGAAGATAGTCTGTAGTCGAGATTTTTGTTATTCCAATGGATGGTAACCTTGTCAGTATGAAGGTAGTCTATTATCGAGATTTTTGTTACTCGAATGGATGGTAGCCTTGTCATTACGGAAGGTAGTCTATTGTCGAGATTTTTGTTATTCCAATGGATGGTAGCCTTATCATTATGGAAGGTAGTTTTTTATCGAGATTTTTGTTACTCCAATGGATGGTATCCTTGTCATTATTTAAGGTAGTCTATTGTCGATATCTTTGTTACTCCAATGGATGATAGCCTTGTCATTATGAAAGGTAGTCTGTTGCTAATATTTTTGTTACTCTAATGGATGGTAGCCTTGTCATTATGGAAGGTAGTATGTTGTTAATATTTTTTTTACTACAATGGATGGTAGCCTTGTCATTATGGAAGGTAGATTGTTGTCGAGATTTTTGTTACCCCAATGGATTGTAGCCTTGTCATTATGTAAGGTAGTCTGTTGTTCAGATTTTTTTTACTCCAATGGATGGTAGCCTTGTCATTATGGAAGATAGTCTTTTATCGAGATTTTTTTTACTCCAATGGATGGTAGCCCTGTCATTATTGAAGGTAGTCTATTATCGATATCTTTGTTACTCCAATGGATGATAGCCTTGTCATTATGCAACGTTGTATGTTGTTCATATTTTTGCTACTCCAATGGAAGGTAGCCTTGTCATTATGGAAGGTAGTATTTTGTCGAGATTTTTGTTACTCCAATGGATGGTAGCCTTGTCATTATTGAAGGTGGTTTGTTATCAATATCTTTGTTACTCCAATGAATGATAGCCTTGTCATTATGGAAGGTAGTCTATTATCGAGATTTTTTTTACTCCAATGGATTGTAGCTTTGTAATTATGGAAGGTAGTCTGTTGTCGAGATTTTTGTTACCCTAATGGATGGTAGCCTTGTAATTATGGAAGGTAACCTATTGTCGAGATTTTTGTTACTCCAATGGATGGTAACCTTGTCATTATGGAAGGTATTCTGTCGTTGAGATTTTTGTTACTCCAATGGATTGTAGCCTTGTCATTATCTAAGGTAGTCTGTTGTCGAGATTTTTGTTACTCTAATGGATGGTAGCCTTTTCATTATTGAAGGTAGTCTATTGTCGATATCTTTGTTACTCCAATGGATGATAGCCTTGTCATTATGCAAGGTAGTCTGTTGTTCATATTTTTGTTACTCCAATGGATGGTAGCCTTGTCATTATGGAAGGTAGTCTTTTGTCGAGATTTTTTTTACTCCAATGGATGGTAGCCTTGTCATTATGGAAGGTAGTCTGTTGTCGAGATTTTTGTTACTCCAATGGATGGTAGCCTTGTCATTATGGAAGGTAGTTTGTTGTTGAGATTTTTTTTACTCCAATGGATGGTAGCCTTGTCATTACGGAAGGTAGTTTGTTGTCGAGATTTTTGTTACCCCAATGGATGGTAGCCTTGTAATTATGGAAGGAAGTCTATTGTCTAGATTTTTGTTACTCCAAAGGATGGTAGCCTTGTCATTATGGAAGGTAGTATTTTGTCTAGATTTTTGTTACTCCAATGGATGGTAGCCTTGTCATTATTGAAGGTAGTTTGTTATCGATATCTTTCTTACTCCAATGAATGATAGCCTTGTCATTATGGAAGGTAGTCTATTATCGAGATTTGTTTTACTCCAATGGATGGTAGCTTTGTAATTATGGAAGGTAGTCTGTTGTCGATATTTTTGTTACCCCAATGGATGGTAGCCTTGTAATTATGGAAGGTAGTCTATTATCGAGATTTTTGTTACTCCAATGGATGGTAACCTTTTCATTATGGAAGGTATTCTGTCGTTAAGATTTCTGTTACTCCGATGGATTGTAGCCATGTCATTATGTAAGGTAGTCTGTTGTCGAGATTTTTGTTACTCTAATGGATGGTAGCCTTGTCATTATGGAAGGTACTCTTTTGTCGACATTTTTGTTACTCCAATGGATGGTAGCCTTGTCATTATTGAAGGTAGTCTATTGTTGATATCTTTGTTACTCCAATGGATGATAGCCTTGTCATTATGCAAGGTAGTCTGTTGTTCATATTTTTGTTACTCCAATGGATGGTAGCCTTGTCATTATGGAAGGTAGTCTTTTGTCGAGATTTTTTTTACTCTAATGGATGGTAGCCTTGACATTATGGAAGGTAGTCTATTGTCGAGATTTTTGTTACGCCGATGGATGGTAGCCTTGTAATTATGGAAGGTTGTCTGTTGTCGAGATTTTTGTTACTCCAATGGATGGTAGCCTTGTCATTATTGAAGGTGGTTTGTTATCAATATCTTTGTTACTCCAATGAATGATAGCCTTGTCATTATGGAAGGTAGTCTATTATCGAGATTTTTTTTACTCCAATGGATTGTAGCTTTGTAATTATGGAAGGTAGTCTGTTGTCGAGATTTTTGTTACCCTAATGGATGGTAGCCTTGTAATTATGGAAGGTAACCTATTGTCGAGATTTTTGTTACTCCAATGGATGGTAACCTTGTCATTATGGAAGGTATTCTGTCGTTGAGATTTTTGTTACTCCAATGGATTGTAGCCTTGTCATTATCTAAGGTAGTCTGTTGTCGAGATTTTTGTTACTCTAATGGATGGTAGCCTTTTCATTATTGAAGGTAGTCTATTGTCGATATCTTTGTTACTCCAATGGATGATAGCCTTGTCATTATGCAAGGTAGTCTGTTGTTCATATTTTTGTTACTCCAATGGATGGTAGCCTTGTCATTATGGAAGGTAGTCTTTTGTCGAGATTTTTTTTACTCCAATGGATGGTAGCCTTGTCATTATGGAAGGTAGTCTGTTGTCGAGATTTTTGTTACTCCAATGGATGGTAGCCTTGTCATTATGGAAGGTAGTTTGTTGTTGAGATTTTTTTTACTCCAATGGATAGTAGCCTTGTCATTACGGAAGGTAGTTTGTTGTCGAGATTTTTGTTACCCCAATGGATGGTAGCCTTGTAATTATGGAAGGAAGTCTATTGTCTAGATTTTTGTTACTCCAAAGGATGGTAGCCTTGTCATTATGGAAGGTAGTATTTTGTCTAGATTTTTGTTACTCCAATGGATGGTAGCCTTGTCATTATTGAAGGTAGTTTGTTATCGATATCTTTGTTACTCCAATGAATGATAGCCTTGTCATTATGGAAGGTAGTCTATTATCGAGATTTGTTTTACTCCAATGGATGGTAGCTTTGTAATTATGGAAGGTAGTCTGTTGTCGATATTTTTGTTACCCCAATGGATGGTAGCCTTGTAATTATGGAAGGTAGTCTATTATCGAGATTTTTGTTACTCCAATGGATGGTAACCTTTTCATTATGGAAGGTATTCTGTCGTTAAGATTTCTGTTACTCCGATGGATTGTAGCCATGTCATTATGTAAGGTAGTCTGTTGTCGAGATTTTTGTTACTCTAATGGATGGTAGCCTTGTCATTATGGAAGGTACTCTTTTGTCGACATTTTTGTTACTCCAATGGATGGTAGCCTTGTCATTATTGAAGGTAGTCTATTGTCGATATCTTTGTTACTCCAATGGATGATAGCCTTGTCATTATGCAAGGTAGTCTGTTGTTCATATTTTTGTTACTCCAATGGATGGTAGCCTTGTCATTATGGAAGGTAGTCTTTTGTCGAGATTTTTTTTACTCTAATGGATGGTAGCCTTGACATTATGGAAGGTAGTCTATTGTCGAGATTTTTGTTACGCCGATGGATGGTAGCCTTGTAATTATGGAAGGTTGTCTGTTGTCGAGATTTTTGTTACTCCAATGGATGGTAGCCTTGTCATTATAGAAGGTAGTTTGTTGTTGATATATTTATTTTACTCCAATGGATGGTAGCCTTGTCATTTTGTAAGGTAGTCTATTGTCGAGATTTTTGTTACCCCAATGGATGGTAGCCTTGTAATTATGGAAGGAAGTCTGTTGTCGAGATTTTTGGTAGTCCAATGGATGGTAACCTTGTCATTATGGAAGGTTGGTTGTCATTGAGATTTCTGTTACTCCAATGGATTGTAGCCTTGTCATTATGTAAGGTAGTCTATTGTTCAGATTTTTGTTACTCCAATATATGGTAGCCTTGTCATTATGGAAGATAGTCTATAGTCGAGATTTTTGTTATTCCAATGGATGGTAACCTTGTCAGTATGGAAGGTAGTCTTTTATCAAGATTTTCTTTACTCCAATGGATGGTAGCCTTGTCATTATTGAAGGTAGTTTGTTATCGATATCTTTGTTACTCCAATGAATGATAGCCTTGTCATTATGGAAGGTAGTCTATTATCGAGATTTGTTTTACTCCAATGGATGGTAGCTTTGTAATTATGGAAGGTAGTCTGTTGTCGAGATTTTTGTTACCCAAATGGATGGTAGCCTTGTAATTATGGAAGGTAGTCTATTGTCGAGATTTTTGTTACTCCAATGGATGGTAACCTTGTCATTATGGAAGGTATTATGTCGTTGAGATTTCTGGTACTCCAATGGATTGTAGCCTTGTCATTATGTAAGGTAGTCTGTTCTCGAGATTTTTTTTACTCCAATGGATGGTAGCCTTGTCATTATTGAAGGTAGTCTATTGTCGATATCTTTGTTACTCCAATGGATGATAGCCTTGTCATTATGTAAGGTAGTCTGTTGTTCATATTTTTGTTACTCCAATGGATGGTAGCCTTGTCATTATGGAAGGTAGTCTTTTGTCGAGATTTTTTTTACTCCAATGGATGGTAGCCTTGACATTATGGAAGGTAGTCTATTGTCGAGATTTTTGTTACCCCAATGGATGGTAGTTTTGTAATTATGGAAGGTAGTCTATTGTCGAGATTTTTGTTACTCCAATGGATGGTAGCCTTATCATTATTAAAGGTAGTCGGTCGTTGAGATTTTTGTTACTCCAATGTATTGTTGCCTTGTCATTATGTAAGGTAGTCTGTAGTTCAGATTTTTGTTAGTCCAATGGATGGTAGCCTTGTCATTATGGAAGATAGTGTGTAGTTGAGATTTTTGTTATTCCAATGGATGGTAACCTTGTCATTATGGAAGGTAGTCTTTTGTCGAGATTTTTGTTACTCCAATGGATGGTAGCCTTGTCATTATTAAAGGTAGTCTATTATCGATATCTTTGTTACTCCAATGGATGATAGCCTTGTCATTATGCAAGGTAGTCTGTTGTTCATATTTTTGTTACTCCAATGGATGGTAGCCTTGTCATTATGGAAGGTAGTTTGTTGTCGAGATTTTTGTTACTCCAATGGATGGTAGACTTGTCACTATGGAAGGTAGTCTGTTGTCGAGATTTTTGTTACCCAAATGGATGGTAGCCTGGTAATTATGGAAGGTAGTCTATTGTCGAGATTTTTGTTACTCCAATGGATGGTAACCTTGTCATAATGGAAGGTAGTCTGTCGTTAAAATTTCGGTTAATCCAATGGATTGTAGCCTTGTCATTATGTAAGTTAGTATGTTGTTCAGATTTTTGTTACTCCAATGGATGGTAGCCTTGTCATTATGGAAGATAGTCTGTAGTCGAGATTTTTGTTATTCCAATGGATGGTAACCTTCTCAGTATGGAAGGTAGTCTTTTATCAAGATTTTCTTTACTCCAATGGATGGTAGCCTTGTCATTATTGAAGGTAGTTTGTTATCGATATCTTTGTTACTCCAATGAATGATAGCCTTGTCATTATGCAAGGTAGTTTGTTGTTCATATTTTTGTTACTCCAATGGATGGTGGCCTTGTCATTATGGAAGGTAGTATGTTGTCCAGATTTTTGTTACTCCAATGGATGGTAGCCTTGTCATTATGGAAGGTACTCTCTTGTTGAGATTTTATTTACTCCAATGGATGGTAGCCTTGTCATTATGGAAGGTAGTCTGTTGTCGAGATTTTTGTTACTCCAATGGATGGTAGCCTTGTAATTATGGAAGGTAGTCTGTTGTTGAGATTTTTTTTTACTCCAATGGATGGTAGCCTTGTCATTATGGAAGGTAGTCTATTGTCGAGATTTTTGTTACCCCAATGGATGGTAACCTTGTGAGTATGGAAGGTAGTCTTTTATCGAGATTTTTGTTACTCCAATGGATGGTAGCCTTGTCATTACGGAAGGTAGTCTATTGTCGAGATTTTTGTTATTCCAATGATTGGTAGCCTTATCATTATGGAAGGTAGTTTTTTATCAAGATTTTTGTTACTCCAATGGATGGTAGCCTTGTCATTATGGAAGGTAGTCTATTGTCGAGATTTTTGTTATTCCAATGGATGGTAACCTTGTCAAGATGGAAGGTAGTCTTTTGTCGAGATTTTTGTTACTCCAATGGATGGTAGCCTTGTCATTATTGAAGGTAGTCTATTGTCGATATCTTTGTTACTCCAATGGATGATAGCCTTGTCATTATGAAAGGTAGTCTGTTGTTCATATTTTTGTTACTCTAATGGATGGTAGCCTTGTCATTATGGAAGATAGTCTGTTGTTAATATTTTTTTTACTACAATGGATGGTAGCCTTGTCATTATGGAAGGTAGTCTGTTGTCGAGATTTTTGTTACCCCAATGGATTGTAGCCATGTCATTATGTAAGGTAGTCTGTTGTTCAGATTTTTGTTACTCCAATGGATGGTAGCTTTGTCATTATGGAAGATAGTCTTTTATCGAGATTTGTTTTACTCCAATGGATGGTAGCCTTGTCATTATTGAAGGTAGTCTATTATCGATATCTTTGTTACTCCAATGGATGATATCCTTGTAATTATGCAACGTTGTTTGTTGTTCATATTTTTGCTACTCCAATGGATGGTAGCCTTGTCATTATAGAAGGTAGTATTTTGTCGAGATTTTTGTTACTCCAATGGATGGTAGCCTTGTCATTATTGGAGGTGGTTTGTTATCAATATCTTTGTTACTCCAATGAATGATAGCCTTGTCATTATGGAAGGTAGTCTATTATCGAGATTTTTTTTACTCCAATGGATGGTAGCTTTGTAATTATGGAAGGTAGTCTGTTGTCGAGATTTTTGTTACCCCAATGGATGGTAGCCTTGTAATTATGGAAGGTATTATGTCGTTGAGATTTTTGTTACTCCAATGGATTTTAGCCTTGTCATTATGTAAGGTAGTCTGTTGTCGAGATTTTTGTTACTCTAATGGATGGTAGCCTTTTCATTATTGAAGGTAGTCTATTGTCGATATCTTTGTTACTGTAATGGATGATAGCCTTGTCATTATGGAAGGTAGTCTGTTGTCCAGATTTTTGTTACCCCAATGGATGGTAGCCTTGTAATTATGGAAGGTAGTCTATTGTCGAGATTTTTGTTACTCCAATGGATGGTAGCCTTGTCATTATGGAAGGTAGTCTGTCGTTGAGATTTTTGTTACTCCAATGTATTGTTGCCTTGTCATTATGTAAGGTAGTCTGTTGTTCAGATTTTTGTTAGTCCAATGGATGGTAGCCTTGCCATTATGGAAGATAGTGTGTAGTCGAGATTTTTGTTATTCCAATGGATGGTAACCTTGTCATTATGGAAGGTAGTCTTTTGCCGAGATTTTTGTTACTCCAATGGATGGTAGCCTTGTCATTATTAAAGGTAGTCTATTATCGATATCTTTGTTACTCCAATGGATGATAGCCTTGTCATTATGCAAGGTAGTCTGTTGTTCATATTTTTGTTACTCCAATGGATGGTAGCCTTGTCATTATGGAAGGTAGTTTGTTGTCGAGATTTTTTTTACTCCAATGGATGGTAGACTTGTCACTATGGAAGGTAGTTTGTTGTTGAGATTTTCATTACTCCAATGGATGGTAGCCTTGTCATTATGGAAGGTAGTCTGTTGTCGAGATTTTTGTCACTCCAATGGATGGTAGCCTTGTCATTATGTAACGTAGTCTGTTGTTCAGATTTTTGTTACTCCAATGGATGATAGCCTTGTCATTATAGAAGATAGTCTGTAGTCGAGATTTTTGTTATTCCAATGGATGGTAACCTTGTCAGTATGGAAGGTAGTCTTTTATCGAGATTTTTGTTACTCCAATGGATGGTAGCCTTGTCATTACGGAAGGTAGTCTATTGTCGAGATTTTTGTTATTCCAATGGATGGTAGCCTTATCATTATGGAAGGTAGTTTTTTATCGAGATTTTTGTTACTCCAATGGATGGTATCCTTGTCATTATTGAAGGTAGTCTATTGTCGATATCTTTGTTACTCCAATGGATGATAGCCTTGTCATTATGAAAGGTAGTCTGTTGCTAATATTTTTGTTACTCTAATGGATGGTAGCCTTGTCATTATGGAAGGTAGTATGTGGTTAATATTTTTTTTACTACAATGGATGGTAGCCTTGTCATTATGGAAGGTAGTCTGTTGTCGAGATTTTTGTTACCCCAATGGATTGTAGCCTTGTCATTATGTAAGGTAGTCTGTTGTTCAGATTTTTTTTACTCCAATGGATGGTAGCCTTGTCATTATGGAAGATAGTCTTTTATCGAGATTTTTTTTACTCCAATGGATGGTAGCCCTTTCATTATTGAAGGTAGTCTATTATCGATATCTTTGTTACTCCAATGGATGATAGCCTTGTCATTATGCAACGTTGTTTGTTGTTCATATTTTTGCTACTCCAATGGAAGGTAGCCTTGTCATTATGGAAGGTAGTATTTTGTCGAGATTTTTGTTACACCAATGGATGGTAGCCTTGTCATTATTGAAGGTGGTTTGTTATCAATATCTTTGTTACTCCAATGAATGATAGCCTTGTCATTATGGAAGGTAGTCTATTATCGAGATTTTTTTTACTCCAATGGATGGTAGCTTTGTAATTATGGAAGGTAGTCTGTTGTCGAGATTTTTGTTACCCTAATGGATGGTAGCCTTGTAATTATGGAAGGTAATCTATTGTCGAGATTTTTGTTACTCCAATGGATGGTAACCTTGTCATTATGGAAGGTATCCTGTCGTTGAGATTTTTGTTACTCCAATGGATTGTAGCCTTGTCATTATCTAAGGTAGTCTGTTGTCGAGATTTTTGTTACTCTAATGGATGGTAGCCTTTTCATTATTGAAGGTAGTCTATTGTCGATATCTTTGTTACTCCAATGGATGATAGCCTTGTCATTATGCAAGGTAGTCTGTTGTTCATATTTTTGTTACTTCAATGGATGGTAGCCTTGTCATTATGGAAGGTAGTCTTTTGTCGAGATTTTTTTTACTCCAATGGATGGTAGCCTTGTCATTATGGAAGGTAGTCTGTTGTCGAGATTTTTGTTACTCCAATGGATGGTAGCCTTGTCATTATGGAAGGTAGTTTGTTGTTGAGATTTTTTTTACTCCAATGGATGGTAGCCTTGTCATTATGGAAGGTAGTTTGTTGTCGAGATTTTTGTTACCCCAATGGATGGTAGCCTTGTAATTATGGAAGGAAGTCTATTGTCTAGATTTTTGTTACTCCAAAGGATGGTAGCCTTGTCATTATGGAAGGTAGTATTTTGTCTAGATTTTTGTTACTCCAATGGATGGTAGCCTTGTCATTATTGAAGGTAGTTTGTTATCGATATCTTTGTTACTCCAATGAATGATAGCCTTGTCATTATGGAAGGTAGTCTATTATCGAGATTTGTTTTACTCCAATGGATGGTAGCTTTGTAATTATGGAAGGTAGTCTGTTGTCGATATTTTTGTTACCCCAATGGATGGTAGCCTTGTAATTATGGAAGGTAGTCTATTATCGAGATTTTTGTTACTCCAATGGATGGTAACCTTGTCATTATGGAAGGTATTCTATCGTTAAGATTTCTGTTACTCCGATGGATTGTAGCCATGTCATTATGTAAGGTAGTCTGTTGTCGAGATTTTTGTTACTCTAATGGATGGTAGCCTTGTCATTATGGAAGGTACTCTTTTGTCGACATTTTTGTTACTCCAATGGATGGTAGCCTTGTCATTATGGAAGGTAGTCTGTTGTCGAGATTTTTGTTACTCCAATGGATGGTAGCCTTGTCATTATGGAAGGTAGTTTGTTGTTGAGATTTTTTTTACTCCAATGGATGGTAGCCTTGTCATTATGGAAGGTAGTTTGTTGTCGAGATTTTTGTTACCCCAATGGATGGTAGCCTTGTAATTATGGAAGGAAGTCTATTGTCTAGATTTTTGTTACTCCAAAGGATGGTAGCCTTGTCATTATGGAAGGTAGTATTTTGTCTAGATTTTTGTTACTCCAATGGATGGTAGCCTTGTCATTATTGAAGGTAGTTTGTTATCGATATCTTTGTTACTCCAATGAATGATAGCCTTGTCATTATGGAAGGTAGTATATTATCGAGATTTGTTTTACTCCAATGGATGGTAGCTTTGTAATTATGGAAGGTAGTCTGTTGTCGATATTTTTGTTACCCCAATGGATGGTAGCCTTGTAATTATGGAAGGTAGTCTATTATCGAGATTTTTGTTACTCCAATGGATGGTAACCTTGTCATTATGGAAGGTATTCTGTCGTTAAGATTTCTGTTACTCCGATGGATTGTAGCCATGTCATTATGTAAGGTAGTCTGTTGTCGAGATTTTTGTTACTCTAATGGATGGTAGCCTTGTCATTATGGAAGGTACTCTTTTATCGACATTTTTGTTACTCCAATGGATGGTAGCCTTGTCATTATTGAAGGTAGTCTATTGTCGATATCTTTGTTACTCCAATGGATGATAGCCTTGTCATTATGCAAGGTAGTCTGTTGTTCATATTTTTGTTACTCCAATGGATGGTAGCCTTGTCATTATGGAACGTAGTCTTTTGTCGAGATTTTTTTTACTCTAATGGATGGTAGCCTTGACATTATGGAAGGTAGTCTATTGTCGAGATTTTTGTTACGCCGATGGATGGTAGCCTTGTAATTATGGAAGGTTGTCTGTTGTCGAGATTTTTGTTACTCCAATGGATGGTAGCCTTGTCATTATAGAAGGTAGTTTGTTGTTGATATATTTATTTTACTCCAATGGATGGTAGCCTTGTCATTATGTAAGGTAGTCTATTGTCGAGATTTTTGTTACCCCAATTGATGGTAGCCTTGTAATTATGGAAGGAAGTCTGTTGTCGAGATTTTTGTTAGTCCAATGGATGGTAACCTTGTCATTATGGAAGGTTGGTTGTCATTGAGATTTCTGTTACTCCAATGGATTGTAGCCTTGTCATTATGTAAGGTAGTCTATTGTTCAGATTTTTGTTACTCCAATATATGGTAGCCTTGTCATTATGGAAGATAGTCTATAGTCGAGATTTTTGTTATTCCAATGGATGGTAACCTTGTCAGTATGGAAGGTAGTCTTTTATCAAGATTTTCTTTACTCCAATGGATGGTAGCCTTGTCATTATTGAAGGTAGTTTGTTATCGATATCTTTGTTACTCCAATGAATGATAGCCTT
This sequence comes from Vicia faba, assembly GCA_948472305.1. Lineage (NCBI taxonomy): Eukaryota > Viridiplantae > Streptophyta > Magnoliopsida > Fabales > Fabaceae > Vicia > Vicia faba. Next base: position 564,650,846 of record OX451739.1, read on the forward strand.
GTCATTATGGAAGGTAGTCTATTATCGAGATTTGTTTTACTCCAATGGATGGTAGCTTTGTAATTATGGAAGGTAGTCTGTTGTCGAGATTTTTGTTACCCAAATGGATGGTAGCCTTGTAATTATGGAAGGTAGTCTATTGTCGAGATTTTTGTTACTCCAATGGATGGTAACCTTGTCATTATGGAAGGTATTCTGTCGTTGAGATTTCTGGTACTCCAATGGATTGTAGCCTTGTCATTATGTAAGGTAGTCTGTTCTCGAGATTTTTTTTACTCCAATGGATGGTAGCCTTGTCATTATTGAAGGTAGTCTATTGTCGATATCTTTGTTACTCCAATGGATGATAGCCTTGTCATTATGCAAGGTAGTCTGTTGGTCATATTTTTGTTACTCCAATGGATGGTAGCCTTGTCATTATGGAACGTAGTCTTTTGTCGATATTTTTTTTACTCTAATGGATGGTAGCCTTGACATTATGGAAGGTAGTCTATTGTCGAGATTTTTGTTACGCCGATGGATGGTAGCCTTGTAATTATGGAAGGTTGTCTGTTGTCGAGATTTTTGTTACTCCAATGGATGGTAGCCTTGTCATTATAGAAGGTAGTTTGTTGTTGATATATTTATTTTACTCCAATGGATGGTAGCCTTGTCATTATGTAAGGTAGTCTATTGTCGAGATTTTTGTTACCCCAATGGATGGTAGCCTTGTAATTATGGAAGGAAGTCTGTTGTCGAGATTTTTGTTAGTCCAATGGATGGTAACCTTGTCATTATGGAAGGTTGGTTGTCATTGAGATTTCTGTTACTCCAATGGATTGTAGCCTTGTCATTATGTAAGGTAGTCTATTGTTCAGATTTTTGTTACTCCAATATATGGTAGCCTTGTCATTATGGAAGATAGTCTATAGTCGAGATTTTTGTTATTCCAATGGATGGTAACCTTGTCAGTATGGAAGGTAGTCTTTTATCAAGATTTTCTTTACTCCAATGGATGGTAGCCTTGTCATTATTGAAGGTAGTTTGTTATCGATATCTTTGTTACTCCAATGAATGATAGCCTTGTCATTATGGAAGGTAGTCTGTTGTCGAGATTTTTGTTACTCCAATGGATGGTAACCTTGTCATTATGGAAGGTATTCTATCGTTAAGATTTCTGTTACTCCGATGGATTGTAGCCATGTCATTATGTAAGGTAGTCTGTTGTCGAGATTTTTGTTACTCTAATGGATGGTAGCCTTGTCATTATGGAAGGTACTCTTTTGTCGACATTTTTGTTACTCCAATGGATGGTAGCCTTGTCATTATGGAAGGTAGTCTGTTGTCGAGATTTTTGTTACTCCAATGGATGGTAGCCTTGTCATTATGGAAGGTAGTTTGTTGTTGAGATTTTTTTTACTCCAATGGATGGTAGCCTTGTCATTATGGAAGGTAGTTTGTTGTCGAGATTTTTGTTACCCCAATGGATGGTAGCCTTGTAATTATGGAAGGAAGTCTATTGTCTAGATTTTTGTTACTCCAAAGGATGGTAGCCTTGTCATTATGGAAGGTAGTATTTTGTCTAGATTTTTGTTACTCCAATGGATGGTAGCCTTGTCATTATTGAAGGTAGTTTGTTATCGATATCTTTGTTACTCCAATGAATGATAGCCTTGTCATTATGGAAGGTAGTATATTATCGAGATTTGTTTTACTCCAATGGATGGTAGCTTTGTAATTATGGAAGGTAGTCTGTTGTCGATATTTTTGTTACCCCAATGGATGGTAGCCTTGTAATTATGGAAGGTAGTCTATTATCGAGATTTTTGTTACTCCAATGGATGGTAACCTTGTCATTATGGAAGGTATTCTGTCGTTAAGATTTCTGTTACTCCGATGGATTGTAGCCATGTCATTATGTAAAGTAGTCTGTTGTCGAGATTTTTGTTACTCTAATGGATGGTAGCCTTGTCATTATGGAAGGTACTCTTTTATCGACATTTTTGTTACTCCAATGGATGGTAGCCTTGTCATTATTGAAGGTAGTCTATTGTCGATATCTTTGTTACTCCAATGGATGATAGCCTTGTCATTATGCAAGGTAGTCTGTTGTTCATATTTTTGTTACTCCAATGGATGGTAGCCTTGTCATTATGGAAGGTAGTCTATTATCGAGATTTGTTTTACTCCAATGGATGGTAGCTTTGTAATTATGGAAGGTAGTCTGTTGTCGAGATTTTTGTTACCCAAATGGATGGTAGCCTTGTAATTATGGAAGGTAGTCTATTGTCGAGATTTTTGTTACTCCAATGGATGGTAACCTTGTCATTATGGAAGGTATTCTGTCGTTGAGATTTCTGGTACTCCAATGGATTGTAGCCTTGTCATTATGTAAGGTAGTCTGTTCTCGAGATTTTTTTTACTCCAATGGATGGTAGCCTTGTCATTATTGAAGGTAGTCTATTGTCGATATCTTTGTTACTCCAATGGATGATAGCCTTGTCATTATGCAAGGTAGTCTGTTGTTCAAATTTTTGTTACTCCAATGGATGGTAGCCTTGTCATTATGGAACGTAGTCTTTTGTCGATATTTTTTTTACTCTAATGGATGGTAGCCTTGACATTATGGAAGGTAGTCTATTGTCGAGATTTTTGTTACGCCGATGGATGGTAGCCTTGTAATTATGGAAGGTTGTCTATTGTCGAGATTTTTGTTACTCCAATGGATGGTAGCCTTGTCATTATAGAAGGTAGTTTGTTGTTGATATATTTATTTTACTCCAATGGATGGTAGCCTTGTCATTATGTAAGGTAGTCTATTGTCGAGATTTTTGTTACCCCAAAGGATGGTAGCCTTGTAATTATGGAAGGAAGTCTGTTGTCGAGATTTTTGTTAGTCCAATGGATCGTAACCTTGTCATTATGGAAGGTTGGTTGTCATTGAGATTTCTGTTACTCCAATGGATTGTAGCCTTGTCATTATGTAAGGTAGTCTATTGTTCAGATTTTTGTTACTCCAATATATGGTAGCCTTGTCATTATGGAAGATAGTCTATAGTCGAGATTTTTGTTATTCCAATGGATGGTAACCTTGTCAGTATGGAAGGTAGTCTTTTATCAAGATTTTCTTTACTCCAATGGATGGTAGCCTTGTCATTATTGAAGGTAGTTTGTTATCGATATCTTTGTTACTCCAATGAATGATAGCCTTGTCATTATGGAAGGTAGTCTATTATCGAGATTTGTTTTACTCCAATGGATGGTAGCTTTGTAATTATGGAAGGTAGTCTGTTGTCGAGATTTTTGTTACCCAAATGGATGGTAGCCTTGTAATTATGGAAGGTAGTCTATTGTCGAGATTTTTGTTACTCCAATGGATGGTAACCTTGTCATTATGGAAGGTATTTTGTCGTTGAGATTTCTGGTACTCCAATGGATTGTAGCCTTGTCATTATGTAAGGTAGTCTGTTCTCGAGATTTTTTTTACTCCAATGGATGGTAGACTTGTCATTATTGAAGGTAGTCTATTGTCGATATCTTTGTTACTCCAATGGATGATAGCCTTGTCATTATGCAAGGTAGTCTGTTGTTCATATTTTTGTTACTCCAATGGATGGTAGCCTTGTCATTATGGAAGGTAGTCTTTTGTCGATATTTTTTTTACTCCAATGGATGGTAGCCTTGACATTATGGAAGGTAGTCTATTGTCGAGATTTTTGTTACGCCAATGGATGGTAGCCTTGTAATTATGGAAGGAAGTCTGTTGTCGAGATTTTTGTTACTCCAATGGATGGTAGCCTTGTCATTATGGAAGGTTGTCTGTCATTGAGATTTCTGTTACTCCAATGGATTGTAGCCTTGTCATTATGTAAGGTAGTCTGTTGTTCAGATTTTTGTTACTCCAATGGATGGTAGCCTTGTCATTATGGAAGATAGTCTGTAGTCGAGATTTTTGTTATTCCAATGGATGGTAACCTTGTCAGAATGGAAGGTAATCTTTTATCAAGATTTTTTTTACTCCAATGGATGGTAGCCTTATCATTATGCAACGTTGTCTGTTGTTCATATTTTTGTAACTCCAATGGATGGTAGCCTTGTCATTATGGAAGGTAGTATTTTGTCTAGATTTTTGTTACTCGAATGGATGGTAGCCTTGTCATTATTGAAGGTAGTATTTTGTCTAGATTTTTGTTACTCCAATGGATGGTAGCCTTGTCATTATTGAAGGTAGTTTGTTATCGATATCTTTGTTACTCCAATGAATGATAGCCTTGTCATTATGGAAGGTAGTCTATTATCGAGATTTGTTTTACTCCAATGGACGGTAGCTTTGTAATTATGGAAGGTAGTCTGTTGTCGATATTTTTGTTACCCCAATGGATGGTAGCCTTGTAATTATGGAAGGTAGTCTATTATCGAGATTTTTGTTACTCCAATGGATGGTAACCTTGTCATTATGGAAGGTATTCTGTCGTTGAGATTTCTGTTACTCCAATGGATTGTAGCCTTGTCATTATGTAAGGTAGTCTGTTGTCGAGATTTTTTTTACTCCAATGGATGGTAGCCTTGTCATTATTGAAGGTAGTATTTTGTCTAGATTTTTGTTACTCCAATGGATGGTAGCCTTGTCATTATTGAAGGTAGTTTGTTATCGATATCTTTGTTACTCCAATGAATGATAGCCTTGTCATTATGGAAGGTAGTCTATTATCGAGATTTGTTTTACTCCAATGGACGGTAGCTTTGTAATTATGGAAGGTAGTCTGTTGTCGATATTTTTGTTACCCCAATGGATGGTAGCCTTGTAATTATGGAAGGTAGTCTATTATCGAGATTTTTGTTACTCCAATGGATGGTAACCTTGTCATTATGGAAGGTATTCTGTCGTTGAGATTTCTGTTACTCCAATGGATTGTAGCCTTGTCATTATGTAAGGTAGTCTGTTGTCGAGATTTTTTTTACTCCAATGGATGGTAGCCTTGTCATTATGGAAGGTAGTCTTTTGTCGAGATTTTTGTTACTCCAATGGATGGTAGCCTTGTAATTATGGAAGGAAGTCTGTTGTCGAGATTTTTGTTACTCAAATGGATGGTAACCTTGTCATTATGGAAGGTTGGCTGTCATTGAGATTTCTGTTACTCCAATGGATTGTAGCCTTGTCATTATGTAAGGTAGTCTGTTGTTCAGATTTTTGTTACTCCAATAGATGGTAGCCTTGTCATTATGGAAGATAGTCTATAGTCGAGATTTTTGTTATTCCAATGGATGGTAACCTTTTCAGTATGGAAGGTAGTCTTTTATCGAGATTTTTTTTACTCCAATGGATGGTAACCTTGTCATTATTGAAGGTAGTTTGTTATCGATATCTTTGTTACTCCAATGAATGATAGCCTTGTCATTATGGAAGGTAGTCTATTATCGAGATTTGTTTTACTCCAATGGATGGTAGCTTTGTAATTATGGAAGGTAGTCTGTTGTCGAGATTTTTGTTACCCAAATGGATGGTAGCCTTGTAATTATGGAAGGTAGTCTATTGTAAAGATTTTTGTTACTCCAATGGATGGTAACCTTGTCATTATGGAAGGTATTCTGTCGTTGAGATTTCTGTTATTCCAATGGATTGTAGCCTTATCATTATGTAAGGTAGTCTGTTGTCGAGATTTTTGTTACTCTAATGGATGGTAGCCTTGTCATTATGGAAGATAGTCTTTTGTCAACATTTTTGTTACTCCAATGGATGGTAGCCTTGTCATTATTGAAGGTAGTCTATTGTCGATATCTTTGTTACTCCAATGGATGATAGCCTTGTCATTATGCAAGGTAGTCTGTTGTTCATATTTTTGTTACTCCAATGGATGGTAGCCTTGTCATTATGGAAGGTAGTCTTTTGTCGAGATTTTTTTTACTCTAATGGATGGTAACCTTGTCATTATGGAAGGTATTCTGTCGTTGAGATTTTTGTTACTCCAATGGATTGTAGCCTTGTCATTATGTAAGGTAGTCTGTTGTCGAGATTTTTGTTACTCTAATGGATGGTAGCCTTGTCATTATGGAAGATAGTCTTTTGTCGACATTTTTGTTACTCCAATGGATGGTAGCCTTGTCATTATTGAAGGTAGTCTATTGTCGATATCTTTGTTACTCCAATGGATGATAGCCTTGTCATTATGCAAGGTAGTCTGTTGTTCATATTTTTGTTACTCCAATGGATGGTAGCCTTGTCATTATGGAAGGTAGTTTTTTGTCGAGATTTTTTTTACTCCAATGGATGGTAGCCTTGACATTATGGAAGGTAGTCTATTGTCGAGATTTTTGTTACGCCAATGGATGGTAGCCTTGTAATTATGGAAGGTAGTCTTTGTAGCGATAAAAAATGTAGCGGGGTAAATCGGAGATCGAATTATTGATTAATTCGTCTCACAAAAGAAAGAGTCGCCACCACGCTTTATTATTTCCAAGGGAAAAGGGGAAAGAGCGAAATAAAACCCTAAATATGCAATGTAAAATAATACTTTTTAAAAGTAATAAAAATACAAGGCGTTTATGAAAAGAGATCTATGGTTCGGGGGTTGGTTATACAGTGGGAAGGTATTAGCACCCAATGTATCTATAGTACTCTATAGGAACCTTTTGAAATATCTGTTTATTAAAATGTTCGTTTGATTTAAAAATAAATTGTTTTGGCCGAAAAGGGGTAGGGACGGGTTTTTGAAGATACGACGACCTAATGTCGAAGTTTTTGCTTAAAAGGTATGAGTTTTGAAAAGATTGAATATTTGGGGAAAAATCGTCTTAAGTTTTAATGAAATGCAAATGTTCGCGTGATCGGACTTGAGGACATGAAGTCAATAAATTTAATCGTTTTTCCCTTGGATTTAGGCGTAAAAGGTATAATCAAGTAAAGATGAAATAATTAAACAGACAATTGAAGCAGATAATGATTAAATTATAACAATGATTGAATAACAGATTAAATGATGTGAACATGCATTTTTTAGGTTTTTGTTTAATAGGTATAACGCGAGAGAATTAATTAAAGAAAAGATAAAATGTTTTAATTCTTAAATTCTATTTTTTTTATTTTTGTATTAGTATTAACTAGAGCGAGGGAAATAATTTAAAGAAAATAACATGTTTTTAAGTTTTGTACTATTTTTATGTTTTTAGAGGTATTAATATAAAGTATTATTTTAAGAGTTATTAAATAATTAAACTAAATTAAAACTTAAAAGCTACTAACTTAAGTCTAATTAAAAAGGGATACTAAAATTACCAAATTAAATCCTAAAAGTTAAACTAATAAAATTGGTCAATTATTAAAATTGTTTAATTAAATTACACCTACTATTTAATTAAACTACTAATTAACTAATTAATAAAACTTCTAAAAAAAAGGCTAAAGAAAATAAATGGAAAGAGATGTGTCCAGAATCAAAGGGGGGGGGGGGGTAAATAAGCAAAACACATGGGCCAAAGGGTTCCAAGGGGGCCCAAACCAAATAACCAGAAAGGGGGGGGGGGGGTGCATAAGAATTCGTATGGGCCTTAGGCAGAGAATGGGGTGAGGCCCATACATTATCTCAAAATTGTTTTAGGGTAAACATAACTGTTAATTTGTCTTAGCATTGGGAGAAAAGGGGATTAGGGCTTTGTCAGAGGCGCCGCTTTGTTCATTTGCTCGTCTTCTTCGATCTCTCTTCGTCTTCCTCAGCCCGCTTCTGCGTTTTCCCCAGCCCAAGGCCACCGGCATCTCAATCTCCTCTTCCCTCCACGAAAGTGCCATGGCGACGGATTAGGTAACAATTCCAATTTTTATTCGTTAGGGTTTTGTTACGATGCTATGATTGTTTATCCATTTTCTTCTGACTTCATTTTATCATGATTATTTGAAGAATTTTGAAAGAAAAAGAAAGTGCAATCGTTACCTGGAGAAGGAGGAGGAAAGGTTGAGGTGTGCGTAGGAGGCCGGGGCGTGGAGGACAGTGACACTGTGAGCTTGCTTCAGTTGCCTGGTATCCTGGTTTGTCTTGTGATGCCTTTTTCTTCTTCTTCTTATTGCCTTGCTACTGTTCCCTTGAATTTGGTTGCCTAATTGCCTGTGATGACATGCTTCTGAGGCTTTCGTGTTCGGACATGCTACTGTTGAAATATTTTGACATTGGTTTGATAAAAAGCTTTAATTGTTCTGGGTTTTTCTTTGGTTGTATGGATAGGGGTTATGGTTTTAGGCCATATTGGTTGTTCTAGTTTATGCAGGTTTAGGCCATGTTGGTTTGTGGCCTTGGTTTTGAAAATGGATTGACAGTAGGTTTTTTGGACAAGGTATTGTTTGTTATGCAGGTTTAGGCCATGGTTGGACAGTTTTGATGTTTACTGGTTTTCTTTTAGGCCATGGTTTTAGGTCTTTGAGGTAGCAGGCTTGTGGTTTAGGCCATGAGGTTTTGAAATGGTTATTCTGGTTCTTTTGGTATTACAGGTTCTTTGAAACAAGGCTTTGGCTTTTGAGACTTTAAGAGTTTGCTTTGTATTTTTGTTTTACAGTTTTGAGTTTTTGGCTTTTTAAACAGGTTGGACTCTCTATTCTCTTTGAAGGGGTTTTTTTTTTGTGTTATAACAGTTGGTGGCTTTTTATGTTACAGGTTTGGTAATGTTATAACAGTTGGTTGCCTTCTCTTGAGGTTTTCGTTACAGGTTGTGAGTATTTTACTATATTTTCTTTTGACCTCTGCATACCAAACTGTTTTATCAGTTTTGTTTGGTAACCTCTTTCATGCTTCCCCTTTTCTTATTGTAGTACTGTTGTTCTGTTTTTATGCCTCTTTCTGCCTAAGGCCAAAACCTGTAAAAACCAACTATTCCTCTCTTCTCTCTCTCTAGTACCATTTGATATTAAAATGATGTGTACTTTATTTGTTCTGAAAAAGTAAAATGCTGGAAAATGATGAGAATGGAAAATATATGCTTGCATATTTTGATTTGCACACTACATGCTTCTCTTTGTCTACTCTTTGTTACAGCATGGGAGCCTTTGATTTTTGGCCTCTTCCTATATTTTGCATGTTTACGTTGCACTTTGCTTGGGGAATTTGCATATGCTGTTGCTTTTTTGAAATATGCAGTTTTGTGCATATGGTTTTAACTTGTGCAGTGGATTTTGAATATGCAATTGATTTTTTTATTATGCAGTTTATAATTAAAATTCAATTTTGACCAAAAAATGAATTTGTGCATATTTAAATTTGTGCATTCATTTTTATCAATAAAAAATTCATCCCTTTTTGTGAATCGGGAGAAATCCCGTGATTTGCAAAAAGGGTAAAACTGATTCCAGCCGTTTTCTTTTAATGATGAACACTAAAATTAATTTTTTTCGCTTTTCATTATTTATTTATTTCTGACTTTTTTCTTTTAATTTTTTGCAGGTAAAAATCAAATGAGCATTGGATAGAAGATGAAGATTTAGAACTTAGGAAAAATAGTTTTTTTTATTTTACTTTAAACCTTTTATGTAATTGTCATTATAAATACTTTGTACAATAGTATTTAAACAACAATTGTAATAATTAGAATAAAGATGAATAAAAATTCTATTATTTACCAATTAATTCTTTTTCTTTTTTCCAATTGTTTATTTATCGTTTATAATTCTTTAAATTATATAATAACTGAAAACCAGTTTCAATTATTTAAATTCAGAATGATAAATAATTAAATAAACCTCATTGATCAATTAACTTTTCTTTTCAAATATTTATTTTATTATTTATAAATCTTTAAATTATATAATAACTGAAAATAAATTCCAATTATTTAAATTTAAGATAATAAATAATTAATAAACATTGTCTGATCAATTAATAAATTTCTTTTCAAATATTTACTTTATTATTTATAAATCTTTAAATTATATAATAACTGAAAATAAATTCCAATTATTTAAATTTAAGATAATAAATAATTAATAAACATTGTTTTAGCATTGATCGTTTAATAAATTTAGCGTTCAACAAATAAACAGCTCTCGACTTGAAAAAGTTATGAATTTTAAAATCAATAGATCAAAACGCTTGTAATGTAATGATGCAGATGGGAGATGGTATCTTAGGTCAAAATTTGGGGTACAACAGCTGCCCCTATTTAAGTTTCTTCATCCGGAGATATGAAGATTAAAATCTTCGTCTCGACGAGATTGAAGGTACTTAAATACATAATACACAAATTTTTCCCTAAGATACCGCCATTACACTTGATATGAATGTAGTGATTGAATTCGCAGAGGAAGATATTGTATGAAATAAGACAATGTTGGAGGAATCAAACACCAACAAAACACAGAGACGTAGACTATACACTACTGGGGAAATGAGCCATCGACTTCAAATGAAAGGCTCTTGACGGCGAATAAAATTGAGGGAATACGACCTCTGACCCTAACAAAGAAGGCATCTTGCATAGGCCATAAAACAGATTATTGACCCAAAAACAGTGAGTTCACAACTCAAGGTCAAAGATAGACAAAAAGGTATCAATTTTCTGATAATGGATTACCGACTTCGGAAGGTAATGATTCATGACAAGCTTCTCTGTGAGATTTCCCGAGATATACCAATTAATGCTGAGATATAATATGATTGTAGATACGCAAGTTGCTCAAATAAAGAAGCTGTCACTTGCTGTCTTCCCAAAAAATATTATGACATACAAGCTGCTCAAATAAAGAGGCTGCCACTTGTTGTCGTCCAGGGATGTCAATAACATACAAGTTGTTCAAATAAAGAAACCGCCACTTGCTATCTTCCAAAAATACTATGCCAATAACATACAAGCTGCTCAAATAAAGAAGCTGCCGCTTGTTGTATTCCAGAAAATAATACCAATAACATACAAGCTGTTCAAATAAAGAAGCTGCCACTTGTTGTATTCTAGAAAAATAATAACGTACAAGTTGCTCAAATAAAGAGACAGCCGCTTGCCGTTTTCCAAAAGATAATAACGCACAAGTTGCTCATGAAGAGACCGCTGCTTGCCGTTTTCCGAAAAAATAACGCACAGGTTGCTCGTGAAGAGCTGCCGCTTGTCGTTTTCCAAAGATGTCTATAACGTACAAGTTGCTCGTGAAGAGCTGCCGCTTGTCGTTTTCCAAAAAATAATAATAACGCACAAGTTTCTCGTGAAGAGCTGCCGCTTGTCGTTTTCCAACGGTGTCTATAACATACAAGTTGCTCATGAAGAGCTGCCGCTTATCGTTTTCCAAAATAATAACGTACAAGTTGCTCGTGAAGAGCTGCCGCTTGTCGTTTTCCAAAAATAACTCAGAAGGAAATTGCGATGACACTGGCAGAGAATAAAATCTTCGTCAAAGAGAATCATGAATAAATCCTTCCCGAGGAGATCACATACTTAAATGTGCAAAATAAATGCACCATTCATCTAGGTCGCGACTTCACTGGGGAAAATCATGAGATAGCCTATGCAAGAGACAACAACTTCATCTAGGGATAAACTAGAGAGAAAACAGTCAAACAAGACTCCAACCAATGAGAAAATAACTCGATTGGGGAATTCATCCTATCCAAAAGTGGACAAGGTAAGCTAAATCAAAAATCATCCACGAGGATTAGCTCAGTTGGGGAATTTAGAAAGGAAGCACATTTTCTGCCTAGGCTAACTTTTTACTTGGAAAGAAACTGTACATCGTTTGAATAAACAAAGTACGACCCAAAATCAACGGCAAATGTGAATATGTATGCGTGATATAAGTGTAAATGAGTAAATGAATGTTATGCTAACAAAACGAACAGATGGAATATCTTGAAGACAATAAGATGTCACGACATAATAGATACTCGACCAATCTTGAAAAAGACGGAAAATTACTGGAACTGGAACCACAAAGCAACGTCGGAGCGTACCATGCTACACGGCTCAAATCTTCTGAGGAGAAAAGTATTCAAATCCAATCTTCTAAAACCAATAGACCACTGGCATGAGACAAAGCGTATCACACTTCATAGATTGCCCAAATAAAGGTGACCAAAACAACGCTTAACTGGAACAACCGGGGAGTCAACAAACATAGCACCACTAGAAACGCAAGTTTACACAACCAACACCTCGTGACGATTTTGCAACGAAACATGTTCATCATGCAAGGACAAATTACTATATTGTTTTGCATTTCATGGCTTGAACATCCTCGGAACAACTGTTAACATTCCTTTCATCATTCACGACATGTTTTTAAAATAAAAATACTTTAAATAACTTTGTTTCAAATATTTCCGTAAAAATTAAAATTTTGCCCACAAAAGGTAAATGCTCAAATTTCATTAATAAGATGCTAGTTTGCTAACAACGCGACTCCAACGATTTACAACAGTTTTGGAAATAGTACATGAAGGAAAGGGTTACACAAAAAACAATGATCACTATTCTCCCTAAGAACTTCGAATTCCGAAATGTGTTTAAATGCCAAGACTGGTCTGACCAAAAGCTTGCATAAGCCGCCCCTTCGGGTTTTCAACTTAGCAAACTGTCAACTCAAACCTAAGCAAAATACTTCTTGACTGCATCGGCGTTCATGGGACGCGGGAGCTCTTCACCGTCCATATTGGTGAGAAACAAGGCACCTCCAGAGAAAACTTTCTTAACGACATATGGTCCTTCATAATTCGGGGCCCACTTGCCCCTAGAATCAGGTTGGAAAGATAATATCTTCTTGAGTACAAGATCACCTTCTCTGAACTCGCGTGGTCGAACCTTCTTATCAAAAGCCTTCTTCATTCTCTGCTGATACAATTGACCGTGACACAAGGCTGTCAACCTCTTTTCTTCAATTAAATTCAACTGATCATATCTACCTTGACACCATTCAGCCTCAGAAAGTTTATCTTCCATCAACACCCTCAGAGACGGAATCTCAACCTCCACGGGGAGTACTGCTTCCATACCATAAACTAGGGAAAACGGGGTTGCACCTGTTGAAGTTCGAACTGAAGTACGGTATCCATGCAGAGCAAACGGAAGCATTTCATGCAAATCTTTATAAGTTACCACCATCTTCTAGACAATCTTCTTGATGTTCTTGTTAGCAGCTTCAATAGCCCCATTCATCTTCGATCTGTAAGGAGAAGAATTATGATGTTCGATCTTGAACTCTTCACAAAGCTCTCTCATCATCTTGTTATTCAAATTCGAACCATTATCAGTGATGATCTGGCTCGGGATACCGTATCGACAAATGATCTGATTCTTGATAAATCTGACTACCACCTGTCTGGTTACATTAGCATAAGATGCTGCTTCCACCCATTTAGCAAAATAATCGATCGCTACCAAGATGAAACGATGACCATTTGAAGCTTTGGGTTCAATCATTCCAATCATATCAATGCCCCACATAGAGAAAGGCCAAGGTGAAGAGATAACATTGAGGAGGGTCGGTGGCACATGTATCTTGTCCGCATAAATCTGGCATTTATGGCATTTCTTCACATATTTGCAGCAATCAGATTCCATTCTCATCCAATACTAACCAGCCCTCAACATCTTTCTAGCCATCGTGTGTCCGTTGGCATGAGTGCCAAAGGATCCTTTGTGTACTTCTTGCATCAGCATGTCTGCTTCGCGTTTGTCTACACATCTGAGCAAGACCATGTCGTAATTTCTCTTATACAAAACTTCTTCATTAAGGAAGAAACTGCTTGCTAATCTTCTCAACGTCTTCCTATCTTTATTGGATGCCCCAGGCGGGTACTCTTGAGTTTGAAGAACACGTTTAATGTCATAGAACCACGGTTTGTCGTCGGTGACCTCTTCTACTGAGAACACATGAGCAGGTCTGTCGAGGCGCATAACTCTGATTGTAGGCACATCGTTCCAACCATTCACTTGAAACATTGAAGACAAAGTAGCCAAAGCATCAGCCATTTGGTTTTCATCTCTAGGGATATGATGTAATTCCACTTTGTTGAAGAAAGTTAACAATCTTCTAGCATAGTCTCTGTAAGGGATTAAACCAGGATGACGAGTCTCCCATTCTCCTTTGATTTGATTAATTACCAACGCCGAGTCTCCGTAAATATCAAGAATCTTAATCCTTAGATCCAATGCTTCTTCGAGACCCATAATACATGCCTCATACTCAGCCATGTTGTTCGTGCAGTCAAACTTCAATCTCGCCGTGAACGGGATATGAGTACCTCGGGGAGTGACGATGATTGCCCCAATTCCATTTCCATAAGAATTCACAGCTCCGTCAAATATCAAACCCCAATGCGATTCGGGATCAGGTCCTTCTTCGGGTAACGGCTCTTCACAATCTTTAGCCTTCAAGTACATAACATCATCATCTGGGAAATCAAACGTGATGGATTGATAATCGTCAATTGGTTGGTGAGCCAAATGATCGGCTAAAATACTCCCTTTGATTGCTTTCTGAGTGTGATACTCAATGTCATATTCAGATAACAACATCTGCCAACGGGCTATTCTTCCAGATAAGGCGGGCTTCTCAAAGATATACTTGATCGGATCCTTTTTGGAGATCAGCCAAGTGGTGTGGTTAATCATATACTGGCGCAGACGGCGAGCAGCCCAAGCTAAAACACAACAGGTTTTCTCAAGCAATGAGTATCAAGACTCACAGTCTGTGAATTTCTTACTCAGATAATATACGGCATGTTCCTTTCTTCCAGTCTCATCTTGTTGACCAAGCACACATCCCATGGAATCTTCCAATATAGTCAGGTACATAATCAAAGGTCTTCCTTCCACCGAAGGAATCAAAATGGGAGGTTCAAGCAAATATTCTTTGATGCTATCAAAAGCTCTCTGACAATCTTCTGTCCACACACATCCTTGGTTCTTTCGGAGAAGCTTGAAAATCGGCCCACAGGTAGCAGTCATATGAGATACAAATTTAGAAATATAATTCAGTCTCCCAAGGAATCCTCTTACTTGTTTTTCCGTCTTGGGTGCGGGCATTTCCCAAATAGCTTTGACTTTATCAGGATCTACCTCAATACCTTTCTGACTGACAATGAAACCCAGAAGTCTTCCAGAACGAACACCAAAAGTGCACTTGTTGGGATTCATACGGAGTTTATACTTTCTCAAACGCTGGAATAACTTCAATAAATGTTCCAAATGATCCTCTTCAGTTTGTGATTTGGCAATCATGTCATTTACATACACTTCTATCTCTTTATGCATCATATCATGGAACAAAGCAGTCATGGCCCTTTGGTATGTTGCACCAACATTCCTCAAACCAAACGGCATAACCCGATAACAAAATGTTCCCCAAGGTGTAATGAAAGTTGTCTTCTCCATATCTTCTGGTGCCATCTTGATTTGATTATAACCAGAGAAACCATCCATGAAAGAAAAGACTTTGAACTTTGCGGTACTATCGACCAATACGTCAATATGCGGTAATGGGAAGTCATCCTTTGGGCTAGCTCTATTCAGATCTCTATAGTCTACACACATCCGAACTTTGCCATCTTTCTTAGCAACAGGCACTATATTGGCTAACCATTGAGGATAGACCGATGTAACAAGGAAACCTGCATTAATCTGTTTTTGAACTTCCTCTTTGATCTTGTCAGCCATATCGGGACGAATCCTTCTCAACTTCTGCTTAATCGGCGGACATTCAGGTCTCAACGGTAAACGATGCTCCACAATACTGTTGTCCAAACCTGGCATATATTGGTAGGACCAAGCAAACACATCAACATACTCTTTGAGAAGCTCCAACATTTTCTCTTTAACCTTTGGGATAAGCAGTGCTCTGACCTTAACTTCCTTTTTATCTTCTTCATCACCCAAATTGATCAACTCTACAGGTTCTTCAAACGGCTGAATAATCTTTTCATCGTGCTCAAGCAAACGGGAAATTTCATCAGGAATCTCTTCACTATCCTCTTCTTCGGCTCTGAACACAGGGAATTCAAAGTTGGGAGAGGGCATAGGATCATTGTTTTCAATGGTTAAGTCATGGATTAATCTGCACATATGATTATGCTTTATTTTAGAAATCGATTAAATGAATGTTGTACAAATGAAACAAAATATTATTATATTTTCCTATTACTACCAATTAATTTTCATTACTATTTCCCAGAAAAAGTGAAAAATAAAACAGTAGTGGACAAAATAACATTTTTATTTATTGAAGGGAAATACTTGAAACAAAGAGCCCAGACATTTCTCTTTTTCCTTGGGCAGAGCAAAAG
The DNA here is from genome assembly GCA_948472305.1 of Vicia faba. Taxonomy (NCBI): domain Eukaryota; kingdom Viridiplantae; phylum Streptophyta; class Magnoliopsida; order Fabales; family Fabaceae; genus Vicia; species Vicia faba. Next base: position 564,667,066 of record OX451739.1, read on the forward strand.
GATTTATTTTTATCATAGCCCGACACAAAATACTTTTCTCCTTGGGCAGAGCGGAAGTTTTCAAAAAAACAAAACAAAACATTACTCGGAAATGTGCATCACAACAGGAACATCAACAGCAATCCAGTTCTGGGAAACCACTCCATTCGTCACAAAATCGGGTAAATCTTCCTCAGAATCGTCTTCTATTATAGCATCAACCTCAGGAGGAGTCGGATGGATAAAACCTGCACTTCGGAAAACCTCTTGAATCGGACGAGTAACCACTTCTTGCTTGACTCTTGCAGACACGGGACGAAAACCAAGACCTTCTCCAGACTTGTTCTCGGGCAAAGTCAACACCTGGCCCCAACCTTTAGCCAAACCACTTTCAACCACTCGTCGCGCATCCTCAAAAGAAGAAATAGATGCCCCTTGCTTCTTCACTTCATTCTTAGCAATAGATAGAGCTTGGAATTGGGTTCCAACATCCTCGTCAGCATCAATAAATGAGAAAGATGACAAATGGCTTACCACCATAGCCTGCTCTCCACCAATCATTACCAGCTTTCCATGCTTTACAAACTTCAATCTCTGATGGAGCGTGGAAGTGACTGCCCCTGCATCATGGATCCATGGGCGACCCAATAGGCAACTGTAGGCAGCACGAATATCCATTACTTGAAAAGTAATATGAAAAGTGTGAGGACCAATTACTATAGGAAGATCCACTTCACCAATAACAGTCTTCCTAGAACCATCAAACGCTTTAACAATTACCCCACTGGGTCTCATGGGAGCACCTTGATATGAGAGTCGAGACAATGTAGTCTTGGGCATTACATTTAACGACGAACCTGTATCTACCAACACACTTGATAAAGTATCATTTCCACAACTTATTGAGATATGCAAAGCCATATTATGGTTTCTTCCCTCCTCTGGAAGCTCTTCATCATTGAAACCAAGATTGTTACACGAAGTAATATTTCCCACAATTCCATCAAATTGATCAACCGTCACATCATGATCCATAAATTCCTGATCCAAGACCTTCATCAAAGCTTCTCTATGGGCACCATAATCTCTTAGTAAAGCAAGCAAAGAAATCTTGGAAGGAGTTTGCAATAGTTGGTCCACAATCTTTTATTCACTTCTCTTGATAAGCTTCAGAATCTCATCATCCTCAGGGCGAGGGATAGGTTCATTGGATCGGCCTATCTCAACCCTTGGTTCAACATTTCTCACTGGAATTTCTGCCGGTATGGGCCTCCTGACTTGAACTTCTGGTCTCTTCAAAGGTACCGCTGCAAAGACACGTCCACTTCTCGTAACTCTACTCACATCAGCAATGTTAACAAAAGACGACCTTGTCGGTATAGGGACTTCTACCCCATTCTCAATCATCGTGGCATTATACTTATACGGTATAGCTTGGTCTGAGTTGTAAGGCACAGGACCAGGTGGGTAAATGGTCAAAGGAGCAACAGGTGCAGTCTGACTGTCGTAAACGATCTCTACTGATTCAGGCAAATTGAATTGTGGTATTATAACATTCACTTCATCCTCCGGATTTCTGTCATAGGTAATAGTGATAACTCTCTGGTCTAACAACTTTTGAATATCCTCCTTCACAATAGGGCAATCAACCTCTCTTGAACAAAATTCACAAACATCATAATCATGTTGATGCCTAACAAAGGCAAGTCTTCTTAAAATCTGATGTAACCTGATCAACGACTCTCTTATGTGTTCAACATGAAAAACTCGAAACTTTCCCGGACAACCTTCCACCATATTCACTGATGCTGCCCCATGTCGAGGCAAAGGATTATCTCTAACGTTTGGGTTAACATCTTTGAAAGACAAGATATCATTCTTAATCAACCTCTGCACGTCCGCCTTCAAAGCAAAACAATTCTCAAGGTTGTGCCCCGGCGACCCTTGATGATATTCACAAAACTGATCCGCTTTGTACCATGGAGAAGTACTATTTGGTGCGACAGGAGGAGGCTTTGTCGTTATGAGGTTCTTTCTGATGAGAGTAGGGAACAATTCAGTATAAGTCATAGGAATGGCATCGAACTGCGGTTTTCTAGGTTAACGATTATGATTGTTGAATGGATAAGCCTGTTGTCGAGGCTGCTGCTGAAATGGCCGTTGTTAAGGTGGTGGGGTTTGATGAGCTGGGGTCATCAAAGCTGGGCGGACAGCCGTAGTGACTGCCGCAACGTGTGAGTAACCTCTCCTTGGTCTCCCTGGGAATATCACGCTGACATCCTGTTCTTTTCTTTTCGGGAAAACACTTCCAAACTTCTTAGTACTGCTAGACGGACTTCCTTCTTTAACCAAACGCCCTTCACGAATCCCTTCCTCTAACCGCATGCCCATGCTTACCATTTCGGTGAAGTCACTGGGTGCGCTGGCGATCATTCTTTCATAGTAAAAGGAACCTAAAGTCTTCAAAAATATCTTTGTCATCTCTATTTCCTCAAGAGGAGGATAGATTTGAGCAGCAATTTCACGCCACCTCTGGGCGTATTCCTTAAAAGATTCTCTATCTCTCTGCGACATCGCCCGGAGTTGATCCCTGTCCGGTGCCATGTCAACGTTGTACTTATACTGGTGAACAAAGGCTTCGCTAAGATCGTTGATGTTGCGGATCCGAATGTTGTCTAAACCCATATACCACTTTAGAGCAGCACCCATCAAACTGTCTTGAAAATAATGAATCAATAAGTCATGATCATCGGAATACGTAGACATCTTTCTCACGTACATAGTCAAGTGACTTCGAGGACACGAATCACCCTTATATCTTTCAAGGTCTGGCACTTTGAATTTTGCCGGAATCTTGACATTCAGAACTAAACAAAGATCATGAGTGTTCTTCCCAAACAAATCCTTCCCCTTTAACGCTCTAAGCTCCTTCTGCATTTCTTGGAATTGGTCCTGAAACTCTTCCATTCTATCAAAAAGACCCAAACTTTCAGCAGGCTCGACAGGATAAGTAGGTTCATTCAAGTACGGCACAGAGTGAACAACAGGAGCGACAGTTGTCATTACCGGTTGCGGAAAAGGTGTTACAGACGGGATTACTGGCGACATGGAAGTTGTCTCTGGTTAAGGAAGAGACAAAGCAGGTTGTAACAAAGGTTGTACGACAGGCTGATACCCCTCTGACACAAAGTTGTAAGGCATTCCCCCCGGAAAACCTTTTGGCATCTGATGTTGAAGCGGAGAGTTGATTTGAGTCACAGATGTTGGAAGGGTGACAATCTCGGAAACCATAGTAGTTGAAGTCTGAATCTCAGCAGCTGTAGTCGATGGCTGATTCTGAACAGCCACCAAACTTTCCACTAGCGCAGTTAACTTTTCCATACCGACACGAAGGGTAGCGACCTTCTCACGAAGCTCGTGGTTTTCCTGTTCCAGATCGTCCATCTTCCTCTGTCGATTGGCTCGAGTATCGTATCGATGAGACAGCTTGACAATCCTTCGGAGTGGAAAAAGAAACAAGGATGAGACTCTAGAAAACATGTGAAGTGGAATGTTGGATGATGCATGATATGTGATGCAAATGATGATTCATTTTAATAGTTTTTCAAGGTCCTTTAATAATTTTTCACACATAAATGGTAAAGGAATTTGGAACAACAAAAAATCATCCATTAATCAAAAGCGGTAAATTACAACTTACTACATTGGAACAACAAAACAATAAGTTACAACTTTGGGATAACAACCCAATAATAAAGCAGTAAACTACAACTTTGGAACATGAAGCCCATAATAAAAGCAGTAAATTACAACTTTGGAACATGAAGCCCATAATAAAAAGCAGTAAATTACAACTTCAGAACATGAAGCCCTTTTACATAGTTTTACAAAATGACATCAATAAAATAAAAACTAAGAACTAAAGGTCACTCAGAATCATCAGATGAAGGACCAAACGCCAACTGTAACCGGAGCTTCCTGATCTTCTCTTCATAAAAGTCTTCCAACTCTTTCTTCTCAGCCACCAGTCGATCAATGATTTCCTTTTGTGGATTGGGAACAAGAGCAACGCTTACCAGACCTCCCTTCTTTCTCTTCCTTTCATTAGCATACTTCTTCAGTAAAGCATCCTTTTGACGAAGTTTCTCATCATGATCAACGAACCAGCCGTCTTGAATAAAGAGTAGATCCTCCTTTTCCTTTAGTTGTCGAGTCAGGACCCGATTCTCATATTCAGACATATCATACTTTTCTTTCCAAGCATCTCTCTCGGACTTCATCCTAGCCAGATTTCCTTGGTATTCTCCCATATTCTCGATAGGGATAACAACAGATGATGATGCAACGGTAGGGAATAAAGGTTTCTCAGGTTTATAGGGCATCTTGAGAGCACAAGCCCTAGCACGGACCCATTGTAGATAAGGCTCCAACGAAACAGCACCCCTATGTCCTAACATGTCTCTCCCTTTCCTATGGATGTGGCACCAAGCTCTTTCGATCTCCCTCTTAGCTGCCTGATGATCTTGTCCTTCTTGCAGAAAGAAACCACTCACATGGATGTTATTTGGCTTGTCCCTCATCGGATATCCAAACTGACGGCGCGCGAGAACAGGGTTATAGTTAATTCCACCTCTCGTACCAAGAAGAGGCACGTTAGGAAAAGCACCACAGCTATCGATGATCTTTACGTCATAGTAAACTCGATTATACCAATCAATGTCGAAATGAGTGAGAGCCATAATCTTTGGCGCCCATCGCGGCTCCTTCTCGAGATCCCAGAAAACATCAGACCCAGGTAGATGAGAAACATACCACTGATACAACAACGGTGCACAACAAATAATCATTCCTCCTTGATAAGAGTTTCGAAGATGGATGGAGTAGTAGGTATCTCCTAGCAGCGTAGGGACCAGATTTCCAATCAAGAAAATTCAGATGGCGTTGATATCCACAAACTTATCAACGTTAGGGAACAAGAATAGACCATAAGCGAATAAAGCAAAGACGTCTTCAAAGGCAATAGTATATTTTATCTCAGCGAAATGACGAGCTTTCCTCAACAAAAACTGTGCAGACAAGCCTCAGATTCCCCCTTTTGTAGTCATGTTCTACTCTATCTCTGACTTCTTCAAGTGGGTGATGGTCGCTATCTCGTGAGATTTGGGCTCCTCTTCTAATCCAGAAAAAGGAACACGGTCGGTGATCGGCAAACCAAGTATGTAGGAGTATTCTTCTAAGGTGGGCATCAACTGGTAATCCGGAAAGGTAAAACATCGGTACAAAGGATCGTAGAATTGGACGAACGTATTAAGGATGCCTTCTTTCATCTTGCGCTTCATGAGAGGTATAATGGACCCATACTTCTTCTGAAAATCCGTCGGGTTCTCGATCTCAGGAATTAAACTCTTCAGTTCTTCAATCTCGGGCTCCTTAAAACTAAAACTTCGAGTGTTTCTCCTTCCAAATTCCATAACACCTGAGATGTCTTGCAAAAATCATTCCTAAGTTCCTTGAAAAACATGTTTTTTACAAAAAATGTTGATGAATGCATGAATGAATGATAATGCAACAGTTACACTCAAGTTCGCAGACATGGGGTTCAAAGGTTCAACGTTTCGAGCATGGAGTCAAGGGTAAAGCCCACCCCAAGGTATGTACTAACGGTTCAATCACACCTGTAAGACAAGGTTCTAAGAGTTCCCAGAGTCTACATTCTACCTTCGGATATTACCAACGTCTTGATTACTCAATAATTAGCAATATTCTCAAGAGAAACTCGTCCGAGCGTAGCATCGCGTAAGAACTACTTTCGAATTACTCCGTTATAGTCTCCGCGCTACACCTAAAAAGGCCAAGATGGGTTAGGGTTCTACAGTCCTCAATTTCTCTGGCTCCTAGGTCGAAAATAATAATGTCTTCCCGATTACTCGGTAAACAAATATTAAGTTCAAGAGGGCCTTCCATCGAGTGGGGGATCTCATGCCTCCTTCTTCGGGATTACTCCCTCAAAGTTAACATGATTGTACCGCCCGTCCTATTCTTAAGTGTAACTTAATCCGGGTATAGGATTCGTCCTTTGCAAAAAAACCCAAACACCCCAATTTAAACACATAATCAAACAAAACAAATAATAATAAAATAGATAAAACAAACAAGGCTTAACCCACTTAGGGATGGACCAGCAAGAGGTCAATCTATCCCCAGCAGAGTCGCCAATTCTGTAGCGATAAAAAATGTAGCGGGGTAAATCGGAGATCAAATTATTGATTAATTCGTCTCACAAAAGCAAGAGTCGCCACCGCGCTTTATTATTTCCAAGGGAAAAGGGGAAAGAGCGAAATAAAACCCTAAATATGCAATGCAAAATAATACTTTTTAAAAGTAATAAAAATACAAGGCGTTTTTGAAAAGAGATCTATGGTTCGGGGGTTGGTTATACAGTGGGAAGGTATTAGCACCCAATGTATCTATAGTACTCTATAGGAACCTTTTGAAATATCTGTTTATTAAAATGTTCGTTTGATTTAAAAATAAATTGTTTTGGCCGAAAAGGGGTACGGACGGGTTTTTGAAGATACGACGACCTAATGTCGAAGTTTTTGCTTAAAAGGTATGAGTTTTGAAAAGATTGAATATTTGGGGAAAAATCGTCTTAAGTTTTAATGAAATGCAAATGTTCGCGTGATCGGACTTGAGGACATGAAGTCAACAAATTTAATCGTTTTTCCCTTGGATTTAGGCGTAAACGGAATAATCAAGTAAAGATGAAATAATTAAACAGACAATTGAAGCAGATAATGATTAAATTATAACAATGATTGAATAACAGATTAAATGATGTGAACATGCATTTTTTAGGTTTTTGTTTAATATGTATAACGCAAGAGAATTAATTAAAGAAAAGATAAAATGTTTTAATTCTTAAATTCTATTTTTTTTATTTTTGTATTAGTATTAACTAGAGCGAGGGAAATAATTTAAAGAAAATAACATGTTTTTAAGTTTTTTACTATTTTTATGTTTTTAGAGGTATTAATATAAAGTATTATTTTAAGAGTTATTAAATAATTAAACTAAATTAAAACATAAAAGAAACTAACTTAAGTCTAATTAAAAAGGGATACTAAAATTACCAAATTAAATCCTAAAAGTTAAACTAATAAAATTGGTCAATTATTAAAACTGTTTAATTAAATTACACCTACTATTTAATTAAACTACTAATTAACTAATTAATAAAACTTCTAAAAAAAAGGCTAAAGAAAATAAATGGAAAGAGATGTGTCCAGAATCAAAGGGGGGGGGGGGGGTAAATAAGCAAAACACATGGGCCAAAGGGTTCCAAGGGGGCCAAAACCAAATAACCAGAAACGGGGGGGGGGGGGGGGGGGTGCATAAGAATTCGTATGGGCCTTAGGCAGAGAATGGGGTGAGGCCCATACATTATCTCAAAATTGTTTTAGGGTAAACATAAGTGTTAATTTGTCTTAGCATTGGGAGAAAAATGGATTAGGGCTTTGTCAGAGGCGCCGCTTTGTTCATTTGCTCGTCTTCTTCGATCTCTCTTCGTCTTCCTCAGCCCGCTTCTGCGTTTTCCCCAGCCCAAGGCCACCGGCATCTCAATCTCCTCTTCCCTCCACGAAAGTGCCATGGCGACGGATTAGGTAACAATTCCAATTTTTATTCGTTAGGGTTTTGTTACGATGCTATGATTGTTTATCCATTTGCTTATGACTTCATTTTATCATGATTATTTGAAGAATTTTGAAAGAAAAAGAAAGTGCAATCGTTACCTGGAGAAGGAGGAGGAAAGGTTGAGGTGTGCGTAGGAGGCAGGGGCGAGGAGGACAGTGACACTGTGAGCTTGCTTCAGTTGCCTGGTATCCTAGTTTGTCTTGTGATGCCTTTTTCTTCTTCTTCTTCTTGCCTTGCTATTGTTCGCTTGAATTTGGTTGCCTAGATGCCTATGATGACATGCTTCTGAGGCTTTCGTGTTTGGACATGCTACTGTTGAAATATTTTGACATTGGTTTGATAAAAAGCTTGCATTGTTCTGGGTTTTGCTTTGGTTGGATGGACAGGGGTTATGGTTTTAGGCCATATTGGTTGTTCTAGTTTATGTAGGTTTAGGCCATGTTGGTTTGTGGCCTTGGTTTTGAAAATGGATTGACAATAGGTTTTTTGGACAGGGTATTGTTTGTTATGCAGGTTTATGCCATGGTTGGACAGTTTTGATGTTTACTGGTTTTCTTTTAGGCCATGGTTTTAGGTCTTTGAGGTAGCAGGCTTGTGGTTTAGGCCATGAGGTTTTGAAATGGTTATTCTGGTTCTTTTGGTATTACAGGTTCTTTGAAACAAGGCTTTGGCTTTTGATACTTTAAGAGTTTTCTTTGTATTTTTGTTTTACAGTTTTGAGTTTTTTGCTTTTTAAACAGGTTGGACTCTCTATTCTCTTTGAAGGGTTTTTTTTTGTGTTATAACAGTTGGTGGCTTTTTATGCTACAGGTTTGGTAATGTTATAACAGTTGGTTGCCTTCTCTTGAGGTTTTCGTTACAGGTTGTGAGTATTTTACTATATTTTCTTTTGACCTCTGCATACCAAACTGTTTTATCAGTTTTGTTTGGTAACCTCTTTCATGCTTCCCCTTTTCTTATTGTATTACTACTGTTCTGTTTTTATGCCTCTTTCTGCCTAAGGCCAAAACCTGTAAAAACCAACTCTTCCTCTCTTCTCTCTCTCTAGTACCATATTTTGATTTTCACACTGCATGCTTCTCTTTGTCTACTCTTTGTTACAGCATGGGAGCCTTTGATTTTTGGCCTCTTCCTATATTTTGCATGTTTACGTTGCACTTTGCTTGGGGAATTTGCATATGTTGTTGCTTTTTTGAAATATACAGTTTTGTGCATATGGTTTTAACTTGTGCAGTGGATTTTGAATATGCAATTGATTTTTTAATTATGCAGTTTATAATTAAAATGCAATTTTGACCAAAAAATGAATTTGTGCATATTTAAATTTGTGCATTCATTTTTATCAATAAAAATTCATCCCTTTTTGTGAACCGGGAGAAATCCCGTGATTTGCAAAAAGGGTAAAACTGATTCCAGCCGTTTGCTTTTAATGATGAACACTAAAATTAATTTTTTTTGCTTTTCATTATTTATTTATTTCTGACTTTTTTCTTTTAATTTTTTGCAGGTAAAAATCAAATGAGCATTGGATAGAAGATGAAGATTTAGAACTTAGGAAAAATAGTTTTTTTATTTTACTTTAAACCTTTTATGTAATTGTCATTATAAATACTTTGTACAATAGTATTTAAACAACAATTGTAATAATTAGAATAAAGATGAATAAAAATTCTATTATTTACCAATTAATTCTTTTTCTTTTTTCCAATTGTTTGTTTATCGTTTATAATTCTTTAAATTATATAATAACTGAAAACCAGTTTCAATTATTTAAATTCAGAATGATAAATAATTAAATAAACCTCATTGATCAATTAACTTTTCTTTTCAAATATTTATTTTATTATTTATAAATATTTAAATTATATAATAACTGAAAATAAATTCCAATTATTTAAATTTAAGATAATAAATAATTAATAAACATTGTCTGATCAATTAATAAACTTCTTTTCACATATTTACTTTATTATTTATAAATCTTTAAATTATATAATAACTGAAAATAAATTCCAATTATTTAAATTTAAGATAATAAATAATTAATAAACATTGTTTTAGCATTGATCGATTAATAAATTTAGCGTTCACCAAATAAACAGCTCTCGACTTGAAAAAGTTATGAATTTTAAAATCAATAGATCAAAACGATTGTAATGTAATGATGCAGATAGGAGATGGTATCTTAGGTCAAAATTTGGGGTACAACAGTCTGTTGTCGAGATTTTTGTTACTCCAATGGATGGTAGCCTTGTCATTATGGAAGGTAGTCTGTTGTTGATATATTTATTTTACTCCAATGGATGGTAGCCTTGTCATTATGGAAGGTAGTCTGTTGTCGAGATTTTTGTTACCCCAATGGATGGTAGCCTTATAATTATGGAAGGAAGTCTGTTGTCGAGATTTTTGTTACTCCAATGGATGGTAACCTTGTCATTATGGAAGGTTAGCTGTCATTGAGATTTCTGTTACTCCAATGGATTGTAGACTTGTCATTATGTAAGGTAGTCTGTTGTTCAGATTTTTGTTACTCCAATAGATGGTAGCCTTGTCATTATGGAAGATAGTCTATAGTCGAGATATTTGTTATTCCAATGGATGGTAACCTTGTCAGTATGGAAGGTAGTCTTTTATCGAGATTTTTTACTCCAATGGATGGTAGCCTTGTCATTATTAAAGATAGTCTATTGTCGAAATTTTTTTACTCCAATGGATGATAGCCTTGTCATTATGCAACGTTGTTTGTTGTTCATATTTTTGTTACTCCAATGGATGGTAGCCTTGTCATTATGGAAGGTAGTATTTTGTCGAGATTTTTGTTACTCCAATGGATGGTAGCCTTGTCATTATTGAAGGTAGTTTGTTATCGATATCTTTGTTACTCCAATGAATGATAGCCTTGTCATTATGGAAGGTAGTCTGTTGTCGAGATTTTTGTTACTCCAATGGATGGTAGCCTTGTCATTATGAAAGGTAGTTTGTCGTTGAGATTTATGTTACTCCAATGGATTATAGCCTTGTCATTATGTAAGGTAGTCTATTGTTCATATTTTTGTTAAACCAATGGATGGTAGCCTTGTAATTATGGAAGATATTCTGTTGTCGAGATTTTTTTTACTCCAATGGATGGTAGCCTTGTCATTATGGAAGGTAGTCTGTTGTCGATATTTTTGTTACTCCAATGGATGGTAGCCTTGTCATTATGGAAGGTAGTCTATTGTTGAGATTTTTTTTACTCTAATGGATGGTAGCCTTGTCATTATGGAAGGTAGTATGTTGTCGAGATTTTTGTTACTCCAATGGATGGTAGTCTTGTCATTATGGAAGGTAGTCTGTTGTTGAGATTTTTTTTACTCCAATGGATGGTAGCCTTGTCATTATGGAAGGTAGTCTGTTGTCGAGATTTTTGTTACCCCAATGGATGGTATCCTTGTAATTATGGAAGGAAGTCTGTTGTCGAGATTTTTGTTACTCCAATGGATGGTAACCTTGTCATTATAGAAGGTTGTCTGTCATTGAGATTTATGTTACTCCAATGGATTGTAGCCTTGTCATTATGTAAGGTAGTTTGTTGTTCAGACTTTTGTTATTCCAATGGATGGTAGCCTTGTCATTATGGAAGATAGTCTGTAGTCGAGATTTTTGTTACTCCAATGGATGGTAACCTTGCCATTATTGAAGGTAGTTTATTGTTGATATTTTTGTTACTCCAATGGATGATAGCCTTGTCATTATGCAAAGTTGTCTGTTGTTCATATTTTTGTTACTCCAATGGATGGTAGCCTTGTCATTATGAAAGGTAGTATTTTGTCGAGATTTTTGTTACTCCAATGGATGGTAGCCTTGTCATCATTGAAGGTAGTTTGTTATCGATATCTTTGTTACTCCAATGAATGATAGCCTTGTCATTATGTAAGGTAGTCTATTATCGAGATTTTTTTTACTCCAACGGATGGTAGCTTTGTAATTATGGAAGGTAGTCTGTTGTCGAGATTTTTGTTACCCCAATGGATGGTAGCCTTATAATTATGGAAGGTAGTCTATTGTCGAGATTTTTGTTACTCTAATGGATTGTAGCCTTGTCATTATGGAAGGTATTCTGTTGTCCAGATTTTTGTTACTATAATGGATGGTAGCCTTGTCATTATGGAAGGTAGTCTGTTGTCGAGATTTTTGTTACTCTAATGGATGGAAGCCTTGTCATTATGGAAGGTAGTGTTTTGTCGACATCTTTGTTACTCCAATGGATAGTAGCCTTGTCATTATGCAAGGTAGTCTCTTGTTCATATTTTTGTTACTCCAATGGATGATAGCCTTTTCATTATGCAAGGTAGTCTGTTGTTCATATTTTTGTTACTCCAATGGATGGTAGCCTTGTCATTATGGAAGGTAGTCTTTTGTCGAGATTGTTTTTACTCCATTGGATGGTAGCCTTGTCATTATGGAAAGTAGTCTGTTGTTGAGATTTTTGTTACTCCAATGGATGATAGCCTTGTCATTATGGAAGGTAGTCTGTTGTTGAGATTTCTGTTACTCCAATGGATTGTAGCCTTGTCATTATGGAAGGTAGTGTGTTGTTCATATTTTTATTACTCCAATGGATGGTAGCCTTGTCATTATGGAAAATAGTCTGTTGTCGAGATTTTTGTTACTCCAATGGATGGTAACCTTGTCATTATGGAAGGTTGTCTGTCATTGAGATTTCTGTTACTCCAATGGATTGTAGCCTTGTCATTATGGAAGATAGTCTGTAGTCGAGATTTTTGTTATTCCAATGGATGGTAACCTTGTCAGTATGGTAGGTAGTCTTTTATCGAGATTTTTTTACTCCAATGGATGGTAGCCTCGTCCTTATTGAAGGTAGTCTATTGTCGATATTTTTGTTACTCCAATGGATGATAGCCTTGTCATTATGCAACGTTGTCTGTTGTTCATATTTTTGTTACTCCAATGGATGGTAGCCTTGTCATTATGGAAGGTAGTATTTTGTCAAGATTTTTTTTACTCCAATGGATGGTAGCCTTGTCATTAGTGAAGGTAGTTTGTTATCGATATCTTTGTTACACCAATGAATGATAGCCTTGTCATTATGGAAGGTAGTCTATTATGGAGAATTTTTTTACTCCAATGGATGGTAGCATTGTAATTATGGAAGGTAGTCTGTTGTCGAGATTTTTGTTACCCCAATGGATGGTAGCCTTGTAATTATGGAAGGTAGTCTATTGTTGAGATTTTTGTTACTAAAATGGATGGTAACCTTGTCATTATGGAAGGTATTCTGTCGTCGAGATTTTTGTTACTCCAATGGATTGTAGCCTTGTCATTATGTAAGGTAGACTGTTGTCGAGATTTTTGTTACTCTAATGGATGGTAGCCTTGTTATTATGGAAGGTAGTCTTTTGTCGACATTTTTGTTACTCCAATGGATGGTAGCCTTGTCATTATTGAAGGTAGTCTATTGTCGATATCTTTGTTACTCCAATGGATGATAGCCTTGTCATTATGCAAGGTAGTCTGTTGTTCATATTTTTGTTACAACAATGGATGGTAGCCTTGTCATTATGGAAGGTAGTCTTTTGTCGAGATTTTTTTTACTCCAATGGATGGTAGCCTTCGCATTATGGAAGGTAGTCTATTGTCGAGATTTTTGTTACGCCAATGGATGGTAGCCTTGTAATTATGGAAGGTAGTCTGTTGTCGAGATTTTTGTTACTCCAATGGATGGTAGCATTGTCATTATGGAAGGTAGTCTGTCGTTGAGATTTATGTTACTCCAATGGATTGTAGCCTAGTCATTATTTAAGGTAGCCTTGTCATTATGGAAGATAGTCTATAGTCGAGATTTTTGTTATTCCAATGGATGGTAACCTTGTCAGTATGGAAGGTAGTATTTTGTCGAGATTTTTGTTACTCCAATGGATGGTAGCCTTATCATTATTGAAGGTAGCCTATTGTCGATATCTTTGTTACTCTAGTGGATGATAGCCTTGTCATTATGCAAGGTAGTCTGTTGTTCATATTTTTGTTACTCCAATGGATGGTAGCCTTGTCATTATGGAAGGTAGTCTGTTGTCGAGATTTTTGTTACCCCAATGGATGGTAGCCTTGTAATTATGGAAGGTAGTCTGTTGTCAAGATTTTTGTAACTCCAATGGATGGTAACCTTGCCAATATGGAAGGAAGTATGTCGTTAAGATTTCTGTTACTCCAATGGATTGTAGCCTTGTCATTATGTAAGTTAGTCTGTTGTTCAAATTTATGTTACTCCAATGGATGGTAGCCTTGTCATTATGGAAGATAGTCTGTAGTTGATATTTTTTTTACTCCAATGGATGGTAGCCTATTCATTATGGAAGGTAGTCTGTTGTTGTGATTTTTGTTACTCCAATGCATGGTAGCCTTGTCATTATGGAAGGTAGTCTGTTGTTGAGTTATTTTTTACTCCAATGGATGGTAGCTTTATCATAATGGAAGGTAGTCTGTTGTCGAGATTTTTGTTACCCCAATGGATGGTAGCCTTGTTATTATGGAAGGTAGTTTGTTGTCAAGATTTTTGTCACTCCAATGGATGAAAACCTTGTCAATATGGAAGGAAGTATGTCGTTAAGATTTCTATTACTCCAATGGATTGTAGCCTAGTCATTATGTAAGTTAGTCTGTTGTTCAGATTTATGTTACTCCAATGGATTGTAGCCTTGTCATTATGTAAGGTAGTCTGTTGTCGAGATTTTCGTTACTCTAATGGATTGTAGCCTTGTCATTATGGAAGGTAGTCTTTTGTCGACATTTTTGTTACTCCAATGGATGGTAGCCTTGTCATTATTGAAGGTAGTCTATTGTCGATATCATTGTTACTCCAATGGATGATAGCCTTGTCATTATGCAAGGTAGTCCGTTGTTCATATTTTTGTTACTCCAATGGATTGTAGCCTTGTCATTATGGAAGGTAGTCTTTTGTCGAGATTTTTTTTACTCCAAGGGATGGTAGCCTTGTCATTATGGAAGGTAGTCTATTGTCGAGATTTTTGTTACGCCAATGGATGGTATCCTTGTAGTTATGGAAGGTAGTTTGTTGTCGAGATTTTTGTTACTCCAATGGATGGTAGCCTTGTCATTATGGAAGGTAGTCTATCGTTGAGATTTCTGTTACTCCAATGGATTGTAGCCTTGTCATTATGTAAGGTAGTCTGTTGTTCATATTTTTGTTACTCCAACGGATGGTAGCCTTGTCATTATGGAAGATAGTCTGTAGTCGAGATTTTTGTTATTCTAATGGATGGTAACCTTGTCAGTATGGAATGTAGTATTTTGTCGAGATTTTTGTTACTCCAATGGAGGGTAGCCTTATCATTATTGAAGGTAGTCTGTTGCCGAGATTTTTGTTACTCCAATGGATGGTAGCCTTGTCATTATGGAAGGTAGTTTGTTGTTGAGATATTTTTTACTCTAATGGATGGTAGCCTTGTCATTATGGAAGGTAGTCTGTTGTCGAGATTTTTGTTACCCCAATGGATGGTAGCCTTGTAATTATGGAAGGTAGTCTGTTGTCAAGATTTTTGTCACTCGAATGGATGGTAACCTTGTCAATATGGAAGGAAGTATGTCATTGAGATTTCTGTTACTCCAATGGATTGTAGCCTTGTCATTATGTAAGTTAGTCTATTGTTCAAATTTATGATACTCCAATGGATGGTAGCCTTGTCATTATGGAAGATAGTCTGTAGTTGAGATTTTTGTTATTCCAATGGATGGTAACCTTGTCAGTATGGAAGGTAGTTTTTGTCGAGATTTTTGTTACTCCAATGGATGGTAGCCTTATCATTATTGAAGGTAGTCTATTGTCGATATCTTTGTTACTCCAATAAATGATATCCTTATCATTATGCAAGGTAGTTTGTTTTTCATATTTTTGTTACTCCAATGGATGGTAGCCTTGTCATTATGGAAGGTAGTCTTTTGTCAAGATTTTTGTTACTCCAATGGATGCTAGCCTTGTCATTATGGAAGGTAGTCTGTTGTTGAGTTATTTTTTACTCCAATGGATGGTAGCCTTATCATAATGGAAGGTAGTCTGTTGTCGAGATTTTTGTTACCCCAATGGATGGTAGCCTTGTTATTATGGAAGGTAGTTTGTTGTCAAGATTTTTGTCACTCCAATGGATGGTAACCTTGTCAATATGGAAGGAAGTATGTCGTTAAGATTTCTATTACTCCAATGGATTGTAGCCTAGTCATTATGTAAGTTAGTCTGTTGTTCAGATTTATGTTACTCCAATGGATTGTAGCCTTGTCATTATGTAAGGTAGTCTGTTGTCGAGATTTTCGTTACTCTAATGGATTGTAGCCTTGTCATTATGGAAGGTAGTCTTTTGTCGACATTTTTGTTACTCCAATGGATGGTATCCTTGTCATTATTGAAGGTAGTGTATTGTCGATATCTTTGTTACTCTAGTGGATGATAGCCTTGTCATTATGCAACGTAGTCTGTTGTTCATATTTTTGTTACTCTAATTGATGGTAGCCTTGTCATTATGCAAGGTAGTCTGTTGTCGAGATTTTTGTTACCCCAATGGATGGTAGCCTTATAATTATGGAAGGTAGTCTGTTTTCAAGATTTTTGTCACTCCAATGGATGGTAACCTTGCCAATATGGAAGGAAGTATGTCGTTAAGATTTCTGTTACTCCAATGGATTGTAGCCTTGTCATTATGTAAGTTAGTCTGTTGTTCAGATTTATGTTACTCCAATGGATGGTAGCCTTGTCATTATGGAAGGTAGTCTGTTGTTGATATTTTTTTACTCCAATGGATGGTAGCCTTGTCATTATGGAAAGTAGTCTGTTGTCGAGAATTTTGTTACCCCAATGGATGGTAGCCTTGTCATTATGGAAAGTAGTCTGCTGTCGAGATTTTTGTTACTCCAATGGATGGTAATCCTGTCATTATGGAAGGTTGTCTGTCATTGAGATTTCGGTTACTCCAATGGATTGTAGCCTTGTCATTATGTAAGGTAGTCTGTTGTTCAGATTTTTGTTACTCCAATGGATGGTAGCCTTGTCATTATGGAAGATAGTCTGTAGTCGAGATTTTTGTTATTCCAATGGATGGTAACCTTGTCAGTATGGAAGGTAGTCTTTTATCGAGATTTTTTTTACTCCAATGGATGGTAGCCTTGTCATTATTGAAGGTAGTCTATTGTCGATATTTTTGTTACTCCAATGGATGATAGCCTTGTCATTATACAACATTGTCTGTTGTTCATATTTTTGTTACTCCAATGGATGGTAGCCTTGTCATTATGGAAGGTAGTATTTTGTCGAGATTTTTGTTACTCCAATGGATGGTACCCTTGTCATTATTGAAGGTAGTTTGTTATCGATATCTTTGTTACTCCAATGAATGATAACCTTGTCATTATGGAAGGTAGTCTATTATCGAGATTTTTTTTACTCCAATGGATGGTAGCTTTGTAATTATGGAAGGTAGTTTGTTGACGAGATTTTTGTTACCCCAATGGATGGTAGCCTTGTAATTATGGAAGGTAGTCTGTTGTCGAAATTTTTGTTACTCCAATGGATGGTAACCTTGTCATTATGGAAGGTATTATGTCGTTGAGATTTTTGTTACTCCAATGGATTGTAGCCTTTTCATTATGTATGGTAGTCTGTTGTCGAGATTTTTGTTACTCTGATGGATGGTAGCCTTGTTATTATGGAAGGTAGTCTTTTGTCGACATTTTTGTTACTCCAATGGATGATAGCCTTGTCATTATGCAAGGTAGTCCGTTGTTCATATTTTTGTTACTCCAATGGATGGTAGCCTTGTCATTATGGAAAGTAGTCTTTTGTCGAGATTTTTTTTACTCCAAGGGATGGTAGCCTTGTCATTATGGAAGGTAGTCTATTGTCGAGATTTTTGTTACGCCAATGGATGGTATCCTTGTAATTATGGAAGGTAGTTGTTGTCGAGATTTTTAGTACTCCAATGGATGGTAGCCTTGTCATTATGGAAGGTAGTCTGTCGTTGAGATTTCTGTTACTCCAATGGATTGTATCCTTGTCATTATGTAAGGTAGTCTGTTGTTCATATTTTTGTTACTCCAATGGATGGTAGCCTTGTCATTATGGAAGATAGTCTGTAGTCGAGATTTTTGTTATTCCAATGGATGGTAACCTTGTCAGTATGGAAGGTAGTATTTTGTCGAGATTTTTGTTACTCCAATGGAGGGTAGCCTTATCATTATTGAAGGTAGTCTGTTGTCGAGATTTTTGTTACTCCAATGGATGGTAGCTTTGTCATTTTGGAAGGTAGTTTGTTGTTGAGATATTTTTTACTCTAATGGATGGTAGCCTTGTCATTATGGAAGGTAGTCTGTTGTCGAGATTTTTGTTACCCCAATGGATGGTAGCCTTATAATTATGGAAGGTAGTCTGTTGTCAAGATTTTTGTCACTCCAATGGATGGTAACCTTGTCAATATGGAAGGAAGTATGTCATTGAGATTTCTGTTACTCCAATGGATTGTAGCCTTGTCATTATGTAAGTTAGTCTATTGTTCAAATTTATGTTACTCCAATGGATGGTAGCCTTGTCATTATGGAAGATAGTCTGTAGTTGAGATTTTTGTTATTCCAATGGATGGTAGCCTTGTCATTATGGAAAGTAGTCTGTTGTCGAGAATTTTGTTACCCCAATGGATGGTAGCCTTGTCATTATGGAAAGTAGTCTGCTGTCGAGATTTTTGTTACTCCAATGGATGGTAATCCTGTCATTATGGAAGGTTGTCTGTCATTGAGATTTCGGTTACTCCAATGGATTGTAGCCTTGTCATTATGTAAGGTAGTCTGTTGTTCAGATTTTTGTTACTCCAATGGATGGTAGCCTTGTCATTATGGAAGATAGTCTGTAGTCGAGATTTTTGTTATTCCAATGGATGGTAACCTTGTCAGTATGGAAGGTAGTCTTTTATCGAGATTTTTTTTACTCCAATGGATGGTAGCCTTGTCATTATTGAAGGTAGTCTATTGTCGATATTTTTGTTACTCCAATGGATGATAGCCTTGTCATTATACAACATTGTCTGTTGTTCATATTTTTGTTACTCCAATGGATGGTAGCCTTGTCATTATGGAAGGTAGTATTTTGTCGAGATTTTTGTTACTCCAATGGATGGTACCCTTGTCATTATTGAAGGTAGTTTGTTATCGATATCTTTGTTACTCCAATGAATGATAACCTTGTCATTATGGAAGGTAGTCTATTATCGAGATTTTTTTTACTCCAATGGATGGTAGCTTTGTAATTATGGAAGGTAGTTTGTTGACGAGATTTTTGTTACCCCAATGGATGGTAGCCTTGTAATTATGGAAGGTAGTCTGTTGTCGAAATTTTTGTTACTCCAATGGATGGTAACCTTGTCATTATGGAAGGTATTATGTCGTTGAGATTTTTGTTACTCCAATGGATTGTAGCCTTTTCATTATGTATGGTAGTCTGTTGTCGAGATTTTTGTTACTCTGATGGATGGTAGCCTTGTTATTATGGAAGGTAGTCTTTTGTCGACATTTTTGTTACTCCAATGGATGATAGCCTTGTCATTATGCAAGGTAGTCCGTTGTTCATATTTTTGTTACTCCAATGGATGGTAGCCTTGTCATTATGGAAGGTAGTCTTTTGTCGAGATTTTTTTTACTCCAAGGGATGGTAGCCTTGTCATTATGGAAGGTAGTCTATTGTCGAGATTTTTGTTACGCCAATGGATGGTATCCTTGTAATTATGGAAGGTAGTTGTTGTCGAGATTTTTAGTACTCCAATGGATGGTAGCCTTGTCATTATGGAAGGTAGTCTGTCGTTGAGATTTCTGTTACTCCAATGGATTGTATCCTTGTCATTATGTAAGGTAGTCTGTTGTTCATATTTTTGTTACTCCAATGGATGGTAGCCTTGTCATTATGGAAGATAGTCTGTAGTCGAGATTTTTGTTATTCCAATGGATGGTAACCTTGTCAGTATGGAAGGTAGTATTTTGTCGAGATTTTTGTTACTCCAATGGAGGGTAGCCTTATCATTATTGAAGGTAGTCTGTTGTCGAGATTTTTGTTACTCCAATGGATGGTAGCTTTGTCATTTTGGAAGGTAGTTTGTTGTTGAGATATTTTTTACTCTAATGGATGGTAGCCTTGTCATTATGGAAGGTAGTCTGTTGTCGAGATTTTTGTTACCCCAATGGATGGTAGCCTTATAATTATGGAAGGTAGTCTGTTGTCAAGATTTTTGTCACTCCAATGGATGGTAACCTTGTCAATATGGAAGGAAGTATGTCATTGAGATTTCTGTTACTCCAATGGATTGTAGCCTTGTCATTATGTAAGTTAGTCTATTGTTCAAATTTATGTTACTCCAATGGATGGTAGCCTTGTCATTATGGAAGATAGTCTGTAGTTGAGATTTTTGTTATTCCAATGGATGGTAGCCTTGTCATTATGGAAAGTAGTCTGTTGTCGAGAATTTTGTTACCCCAATGGATGGTAGCCTTGTCATTATGGAAAGTAGTCTGCTGTCGAGATTTTTGTTACTCCAATGGATGGTAATCCTGTCATTATGGAAGGTTGTCTGTCATTGAGATTTCGGTTACTCCAATGGATTGTAGCCTTGTCATTATGTAAGGTAGTCTGTTGTTCAGATTTTTGTTACTCCAATGGATGGTAGCCTTGTCATTATGGAAGATAGTCTGTAGTCGAGATTTTTGTTATTCCAATGGATGGTAACCTTGTCAGTATGGAAGGTAGTCTTTTATCGAGATTTTTTTTACTCCAATGGATGGTAGCCTTGTCATTATTGAAGGTAGTCTATTGTCGATATTTTTGTTACTCCAATGGATGATAGCCTTGTCATTATACAACATTGTCTGTTGTTCATATTTTTGTTACTCCAATGGATGGTAGCCTTGTCATTATGGAGAGTAGTATTTTGTCGAGATTTTTGTTACTCCAATGGATGGTACCCTTGTCATTATTGAAGGTAGTTTGTTATCGATATCTTTGTTACTCCAATGAATGATAACCTTGTCATTATGGAAGGTAGTCTATTATCGAGATTTTTTTTACTCCAATGGATGGTAGCTTTGTAATTATGGAAGGTAGTTTGTTGACGAGATTTTTGTTACCCCAATGGATGGTAGCCTTGTAATTATGGAAGGTAGTCTGTTGTCGAAATTTTTGTTACTCCAATGGATGGTAACCTTGTCATTATGGAAGGTATTATGTCGTTGAGATTTTTGTTACTCCAATGGATTGTAGCCTTTTCATTATGTATGGTAGTCTGTTGTCGAGATTTTTGTTACTCTGATGGATGGTAGCCTTGTTATTATGGAAGGTAGTCTTTTGTCGACATTTTTGTTACTCCAATGGATGATAGCCTTGTCATTATGCAAGGTAGTCCGTTGTTCATATTTTTGTTACTCCAATGGATGGTAGCCTTGTCATTATGGAAGGTAGTCTTTTGTCGAGATTTTTTTTACTCCAAGGGATGGTAGCCTTGTCATTATGGAAGGTAGTCTATTGTCGAGATTTTTGTTACGCCAATGGATGGTATCCTTGTAATTATGGAAGGTAGTTGTTGTCGAGATTTTTAGTACTCCAATGGATGGTAGCCTTGTCATTATGGAAGGTAGTCTGTCGTTGAGATTTCTGTTACTCCAATGGATTGTATCCTTGTCATTATGTAAGGTAGTCTGTTGTTCATATTTTTGTTACTCCAATGGATGGTAGCCTTGTCATTATGGAAGATAGTCTGTAGTCGAGATTTTTGTTATTCCAATGGATGGTAACCTTGTCAGTATGGAAGGTAGTATTTTGTCGAGATTTTTGTTACTCCAATGGAGGGTAGCCTTATCATTATTGAAGGTAGTCTGTTGTCGAGATTTTTGTTACTCCAATGGATGGTAGCTTTGTCATTTTGGAAGGTAGTTTGTTGTTGAGATATTTTTTACTCTAATGGATGGTAGCCTTGTCATTATGGAAGGTAGTCTGTTGTCGAGATTTTTGTTACCCCAATGGATGGTAGCCTTATAATTATGGAAGGTAGTCTGTTGTCAAGATTTTTGTCACTCCAATGGATGGTAACCTTGTCAATATGGAAGGAAGTATGTCATTGAGATTTCTGTTACTCCAATGGATTGTAGCCTTGTCATTATGTAAGTTAGTCTATTGTTCAAATTTATGTTACTCCAATGGATGGTAGCCTTGTCATTATGGAAGATAGTCTGTAGTTGAGATTTTTGTTATTCCAATGGATGGTAACCTTGTCAGTATGGAAGGTAGTCTTTTGTCGAGATTTTTGTTACTCCAATGGATGGTAGCCTTATCATTATTGAAGGTAGTCTATTGTCGATATCTTTGTTACTCCAATAAATGATAGCCTTATGATTATGCAAGGTAGTCTGTTGTTCATATTTTTGTTACTCCAATGGATGGTAGCCTTGTCATTATGGAAGGTAGTCTTTTGTCAAGATTTTTTTTACTCCAATGGATGGTAGCCTTGTCATTATGGAAGGTAGTCTGTTGTCGAGATTTTTGTTACTCCAACGGATGGTAACCTTGTCATTATGGAAGGTATTATGTCGTTGAGATTTTTGTTACTCCAATGGATTGTAGCCCTGTCATTATGTAAGGTGGTCTGTTGTTCATATTTTTGTTACTCCAATGGATGGTAGCCTTGTCATTATGGAAGATAGTCTGTTGTCGGGATTTTTGTTATTCCAATGGATGGTAACCTTGTCAGTATGGAAGGTAGTCTTTTGTCAATATTTTTGTTACTCGAGTGGATGGTAGCCTTGTCATTATTTAAGGTAGTCTATTGTCGATATCTTTGTTACTCCAATATATGATAGCCTTGTCATTATGCAAGGTAGTCTGTTATTCATATTTTTGTTACTCCAATGGATGGTAGCCTTGTGATTATGGAAGGTAGTATGTTGTCAAGATTTTTTTTACTCCAATGGATGGTAGCCTTGTCATTATGGAAGGTAGTCTGTTGTCGAAATTTTTGTTACCCCGATAGATGGTAGCCTTGTAATTATGGAAGGTTGTCTGTTGTCGAGATTTTTGATACTCCAATGGATGGTAGCCTTGTCATTATGGAAGGTAGTTTGTCGTTGAGATTTTTGTTACTCCAATGGATTGTAGCCATGTCATTATGTAACGTGGTCTGTTGTTCATATTTTTGTTACTCCAATGGATGGTAATCTTGTCATTATGGAAGATAGTCTGTAGTCTGGATTTTTGTTATTCCAATGGATGGTAACTTTGTCAGTATGGAAGGTAGTCTTTTGTCGAGATTTTTGTTACTCGAGTGGATGGTAGCCTTGTCATTATTTAAGGTAGTCTATTGTCGATATCTTTGTTACTCCAATGGATGATATCCTTGTCATTATGCAAGGTAGTCTGTTGTTCAGATTTTTGTTACTTCAAGGGATGGTAGCCTTGTCATTATGGAAGGTAGTCTATTGTCGATATTTTTGTTATTCCAATGGATTGTAGCCTTATCATTATGGAAGTTAGTTTTTTATCGAGATTTTTGTTACTCCAATGGATGGTAGCCTTGTCATTATGGAAGGTAGTCTATTGTCGAGATTTTTGTTATTCCAATGGATGGTAACCTTGTCATTATGCAAGGTAGTCTTTTGTCGAGATTTTTGTTACTCAAATGGATGGTAGCCTTGTCATTATTGAAGGTAGTTTGTTGTCGATATCTTTGTTATTCCAATAGATGGTAGCCTTGTCATTATAAAAGGTCGTATTTTGTCGAGATTTTTGTTACTCCAACGGATGGTAGCCTTATAATTATTGAAGGTAGTTTGTTATCGATATCTTTGTTACTCCAATGGATGATAGCCTTGTCATTATGGAAGGTAGTCTGTTGTCGATATTTCTTTTACTTCAATGGATGGTATCCTTGTCATTATGGAAGGTTGTCTGTCGTTTACATTTTTGTTACTCAAATGGATTATAGCCTTGTCATTATGTAAGGTAGTCTGTTATTCAGATTTTTGTTACTCCAATGGATGGTAGCCTTGTCATTATGGAAGATAGTCTGTTGTCGAGATTTTTGTTATTCCAATGGATGGTAACCTTGTCAGTATGGAAGGTAGTCTTTTGTCGAGATTTTTGTTACTCGAATGGATGGTAGCCTTGTTATTATTTAAGGTAGTCTATTGTGGATATCTTTGTTACTCCAATGGATGATAGCCTTGTCATTATGCAAGGTAGTTTGTTGTTCATATTTTTTTTACTCCAATGGATGGTAGCCTTGTCATTATGGAAGGTAGTCTATTATCGAGATTTTTGTTATTCCAATGCATGGTAGCCTTATCATTATGGAAGGTAGTTTTTTATTGAGATTTTTGTTACTCCAATGGATGGTAGCCTTGTCATTATGGAAGGTAGTCTATTTTGGAGATGTTTGTTATTCCAATGGATGGTAACCTTATCATTATGGAAGGTAGTTGTTTATGGAGATTTTTGTTACTCCAATGAATGGTAGCCTTGTCATTATGGAAGGTAGATTTTTGTTGAGATTTTTGTTACTCCAATGGATGCTAGCCTTGTCATTATGGAAGGTAGTCTGTTGTCGAGATTTTTGTTACCCCAATGGATGGTAGCCTTGTAATTAGGGAAGGTAGTCTTTTGTCGAGATTTTTGTTACTCCAATAATTGGTAGCCTTGTCATTATTGAAGGTAGTCTGTCCTTGAGATTTCTGTTACTCCAATGGATTGTAGCCTTGTCATTATGGAAGGTAGTCGATTGTTGAGATTTCTGTTACTCCAATGGATTGTAGCCTTGTCGTTATGCAAGGTAGTCTTTTGTTCAGATTTTTGTTACTCCAATGCATGGTAGCCTTGTCATTATGGAAGATAGTATGTAGTCGAGATTTTTGTTATTCCAATGGATGGTAACCTTGTCATTATGCAAGGTAGTCTTTTGTCGAGATTTTTGTTACTCAAATGGATGGTAGCCTTGTCATTATTGAAATTAGTTTGTTGTCGATATCTTTGTTATTCCAATGGATGGTAGCCTTGTCATTATAAAAGGTAGTATTTTGTCGAGATTTTTGTTACTCCAACGGATGGTAGCCTTGTCATTATTGAAGGTAGTTTGTTATCGATATCTTTGTTACTCCAATGGATGATAGCCTTGTCATTATGGAAGGTAGTCTATTGTCGATATTTCTTTTACTCCAATGGATGGTAACCTTGTCATTATGGAAGGTTGTCTGTCGTTTAGATTTTTGTTACTCAAATGGATTATAGCCTTGTCATTATGTAAGGTAGTCTGTTATTCAGATTTTTGTTACTCCAATGGATGGTAGCCTTGTCATTATGGAAGATAGTCTGTTGTCGAGATTTCTGTTATTCCAATGGATGGTAACCTTGTCAGTATGGAAGGTAGTCTTTTGTCGAGATTTTTGTTACTCGAATGGATGGTAGCCTTGTTATTATTTAAGGTAGTCTATTGTCGATATCTTTGTTACTCCAATGGATGATAGCCTTGTCATTATGCAAGGTATTTTGTTGTTCATATTTTTTTTACTCCAATGGATGGTAGCCTTGTCATTATGGAAGGTAGTCTATTATCGAGATTTTTGTTATTCCAATGCATGGTAGCCTTATCATTATGGAAGGTAGTTTTTTATTGAAATTTTTGTTACTCCAATGGATGGTAGCCTTGTCATTATGAAAGGTAGTCTATTGTCGAGATGTTTGTTATTCCAATGGATGGTAACCTTATCATTATGGAAGGTAGTTTTTTATGGAGATTTTTGTTACTCCAATGAATGGTAGCCTTGTCATTATGGAAGGTAGATTTTTGTTGAGATTTTTGTTACTCCAATGGATGGTAGCCTTGTCATTATGGAAGGTAGTCTGTTGTCGAGATTTTTGTTACCCCAATGGATGGTAGCCTTGTAATTATGGAAGGTAGTCTTTTGTCGAGATTTTTGTTACTCCAATAATTGGTAACCTTGTCATTAGGGAAGGTAGTCTGTCCTTGAGATTTCTGTTACTCCAATGGATTGTAGCCTTGTCATTATGGAAGGTAGTCGATTGTTGAGATTTCTGTTACTCCAATGGATTGTAGCCTTGTCGTTATGTAAGGTAGTCTTTTGTTCAGATTTTTGTTACTCCAATGCATGGTAGCCTTGTCATTATGGAAGATAGTCTGTAGTCGAGATTTTTGTTATTCCAATGGATAGTAACCTTGTCAGTATGGAAGGTAGTCTTTTGTCGAGATTTTTGTTACTCCAATGGAGGGTAGTCTTGTCATTATTGAAGGTAGTCTATTATCGATATCTTTGTTCCTCCAATGGATGATAGCCTTGTCATTATGCAAGGTAGTTTGTTGTTCATATTTTTGTTACTCCAATGGATGGTAGCCTTGTCATTATGGAATATAGTCTGTTGGCGATATTTTGTTTACTCCAATGGATGGTAGCCTTTTAATTATGGAAGGTAGTCTCTTGTTTATAATTTTGTTACTCCAATGGATTGTAGCCATGTCATTATGGAAGGTAGTCTATTGTCGAGATTTTTCTTACCCCAATGGATGGTAACCTTGTCATTATGGAAGGTAGTCTGTCGTTGAGATTTCTGTTACTCCAATGGATTGTAGCCTTGTCATTATGGAAGGTAGTCGGTTGTTGTGATTTCTGTTACTCCAATGGATTGTAGCCTTGTCATTATGTAAGGTAGTCTGTTGTTCAGATTCTTGTTACTCCAATGCAAGGTAACCTTGTTATTATGGAAGATAGTTTGTTGTCGAGATTTTTGTTATTCCAATGGATGGTAACCTTGTCAGTATGGAAGGTAGTCTTTTGTCGAGATTTTTGTTACTCCAATGGATGGTAGCCTTGTCATTATTTAAGGTAGTTTATTGTCGATATCTTTGTTCCTCCAATTGATGATAGCCTTGTCATTATGCAAGGTAGTCTGTTGTTCATATTTTTGTTACTCCAATGGATGGTAGCCTTGTCATTATGGAATATAGTCTGTTGGCGATATTTTTGTTATTCTAATGGATGGTAGCCTTGTCATTATGGAATGTAGATTTTTGTTGAGATTTTTGTTACTCCAATGGATGATAGCCTTGTCATTATGGAAGGTAGTCTGTTGTCGAGATATTTGTTACCCCAATGGGTGGTAGCCTTGTAATTATGGAAGGTAGTGTTTTGTCGATATTTTTGTTACTCCAATTGATGGTAACCTTGTCATTAGGGAAGGTAGTTTTTCCTTGAGATTTTTGTTACTCCAATGGATTGTAGCCTTGTCATTATGGAAGGTAGTCGATTGTTGATATTTCTGTTACTCCAATGGATTGTAGCATTGTCATTATGTAAGGTAGTCTTTTGTTCAGCTTTTTGTTACTCCAATTCATGGTAGCCTTGTCATTATGGAAGATAGTCTGTAGTTGAGATTTTTTTTTATTTCAATGGATAGTAACATTTTCATTATGGAAGGTAGTCTTTTGTCGAGATTTTTGTTACTCCAATGGATGGTAGTCTTGTCATTATTGAAGGTAGTCTTTTATCGATATCTTTGTTCCTCCAATGGATGATAGCCTTGTCATTATGCAAGGTAGTCTGTTGTTCATATTTTTGTTAGTCCAATGGATGGTAGCCTTGTCATTATGGAATATAGTTTGTTGGAGATATTTTTGTTACTCCAATTGATGGTAGCCTTTTCATTATGGAAGGTAGTCTATTGTCGAGATTTTTGTTACCCTAATGGATTTTTGTCGAGTTCGGTTAGTCCCATGGATTGTAGCCTTGTCATTTTGTAAAGTAGTCTGTTGTTCAGATTTTTGTTACTCCAATGGATGGTAGCCTCGTCATTATGGAAGACAGTCTGTAGTCGAGATTTTTGTTATTGTAATGGATGGTAACCTTATCAGTATGGAAGGTAGTCTATTGTCGATATCTTTGTTACTCCAATGGATGATAGCCTTGTCATTATGCAAGGTAGTCTGTTGTTCATATTTTTGTTACTCTAATGGATGGTAGCCTTGTCATTATCGAAGGTAGTCTGTTGTTGAGATTTTTTTACTCCAATTGATGGTAGCCTTGTCATTATGGAAGGTAGTCTGTTTTCGAGATTTTTGTCACCCCAATGGATGGTAGCCTTGTAATTATGGAAGGTAGTCTGTTGTCGAGATTTTTGTTACTCCAATGGATGGTAACCTTGTCATTAAGGAAGGTAGTATGTCGTTGAGATTTTTGTTACTCCAATAGATTGTAGCCTTGTAATTATGCAAGGTAGTTTGTTGTCGATATTTTTGTTACTTCAATTGATGATAGCCTTGTAATTATGGAAGGTAGTCTATTTTCGAGATTTTTGTTACTCCAATGATTGGTAACCTTGTAATTATGGAAGGTAGTCTGTCGTTGACTTTTCTGTTACTCCAATGGATTGTAGCCTTGTCATTATGTAAGGCAGTCTGTTGTTAAGATTTTTGTTACTCCAATGGATGGTAGCCTTGTAATTATGGAAGATACTCTGTTGTCGCGATTTTTGTTACTCCAATGGATGGTAACCTTGTCATTATGAAAGGTAGTCTGTCGTTTAGATTTCTGTTAGTCCCATGGATTGTAGCCTTGTCATTTTGTAAGGTAGTCTGTTGTTCAGATTTTTGTTACTCCAATGGATGGTAGCCTTGTCATTATGGAAGACAGTCTGTAGACGAGATTTTTGTTATTGTAATGGATGGTAACCTTGTCAGTATGGAAGGTAGTCTATTGTCGATATCTTTGTTACTCCAATGGATGATAGCCTTGTCATTATGCAAGGTAGTCTGTTGTTCATATTTTTGTTACTCCAATGGATGGTAGCCTTGTCATTATGGAAGGTAGTCTGTTGTCGAGATTTTTGTCACCCCAATGGATGGTAGCCTTGTAATTATGGAAGGTAGTCTGTTGTCGATATTTTTGTTACTCCAATGGATGGTAACCTTGTCATTAAGGTAGGTAGTATGTCCTTGAGATTTTTGTTACTCCAATAGATTGTAGCCTTGTAATTATGCAAGGTAGTTTGTTGTTGATATTTTTGTTACTCCAATTGATGATAGCCTTGTAATTATGGAAGGTAGTCTGTTGTCGAGATTTTTGTTACTCCAATGATTGGTAACCTTGTCATTATGGAAGGTAGTCTGTCGTTGACATTTCTGTTACTCCAATGGATTGTAGCCTTGTCATTATGTAAGGCAGTCTGTTGTTAAGATTTTTGTTACTCCAATGGATGGTAGCCTTGTAATTATGGAAGATACTCTGTTGTCGAGATTTTGGTTACTCCAATGGATGGTAACCTTGTCATTATGAAAGGTAGTCTGTCGTTGAGAGTTCTGTTAGTCCCATGGATTGTAGCCTTGTCATTTTGTAAAGTAGTCTGTTGTTCAGATTTTTGGTACTCCAATGGATGGTAGCCTCGTCATTATGGAAGACAGTCTGTAGTCGAGATTTTTGTTATTGTAATGGATGGTAACCTTATCAGTATGGAAGGTAGTCTATTGTCGATATCTTTGTTACTCCAATGGATTATAGCCTTGTCATTATGCAAGGTAGTCTGTTGTTCATATTTTTGTGACTGCAATGGATGGTAGCCTTGTCATTATCGAAGGTAGTCTGTTGTTGAGATTTTTTTACTCCAATTGATGGTAGCCTTGTCATTATGGAAGGTAGTCTGTTGTCGAGATTTTTGTCACCCCAATGGATGGTAGCCTTGTAATTATGGAAGGTAGTCTGTTGTCGAGATTTTTGTTACTCCAATGGATGGTAACCTTGTCATTAAGGAAGGTAGTATGTCGTTGAGATTTTTGTTACTCCAATAGATTGTAGCCTTGTAATTATGCAAGGTAGTTTGTTGTCGATATTTTTGTTACTTCAATTGATGATAGCCTTGTAATTATGGAAGGTAGTCTGTTTTCGAGATTTTTGTTACTCCAATGATTGGTAACCTTGTCATTATGGAAGGTAGTCTGTCGTTGACATTTCTGTTACTCCAATGGATTGTAGCCTTGTCATTATGTAAGGCAGTCTGTTGTTAAGATTTTTGTTACTCCAATGGATGGTAGCCTTGTAATTATGGAAGATACTCTGTTGTCGCGATTTTTGTTACTCCAATGGATGGTAACCTTGTCATTATGAAAGGTAGTCTGTCGTTGAGATTTCTGTTAGTCCCATGGATTGTAGCCTTGTCATTTTGTAAGGTAGTCTGTTGTTCAGATTTTTGTTACTCCAATGGATGGTAGCCTCATCATTATGGAAGACAGTCTGTAGTCAAAATTTTTGTTATTGTAATGGATGGTAACCTTGTCAGTATGGAAGGTAGTCTATTGTCGATATCTTTGTTACTCCAATGGACGATAGCCTTGTCATTATGCAAGGTAGTCTGTTGTTCATATTTTTGTTACTCCAATGGATGGTAGCCTTGTCATTATGGAAGGTAGTCTATTGTCGAGATTTTTGTTACTCCAATGGATGGTAGCGTTGTCAATATGGAAAGTAGACTGTTGTTGAGATTTTTGTTACTACAATGTATGGTAGACTTGTCATTGTGGAAGGTAGTTTGTTGTCGATATTTTTGTTATTACAATGTATGGTAGCCTTGTCATTATAGAAGGTAGTCTGTTGTCGATATCTTTTTTACTCTAATGGATGGTAGCCTAGTCATTATGGAAGGTATTCTATTGTCGATATTTTTGTCACTCCAATGGATGAAAGCCTTGTCATTATGGAAGGTAGTCTGTTGGCGAGATTTTTGTTACTCCAATGGATGGTAGCCTTGTCATTATGGAAAGTAGTCCCTTTTTGATATTTTCGTTACTCCAATGGATGGTAGCCTTGTCATTATGGAAGGTAGTATATTGTCGAGATTTTTGTCACTCCAAAGGATGGTAGCCTTGTCATTATGGAAGGTAGTTTGTTGTCGAGATTTTTGTTACTCCAATGGTTTGTATCCTTGTCATTATTGAAGGTAGTCTATTGTCGAGATTTTTGTCACTCCAATGGATGGTAGCCTTGTCATTATGGAAGGAAGTTTGTTGGCGATATTTTTGTTACTCCAATGGATGGTAGCCCTGTCATTATGGAAGGTAGTCTCTTGTTGATATTTTCATTACTCCAATTCATGGTAGCGTTGTCATTATGGAAGGTAGTCTCTTGTTGATATTTTCATTACTCCAATGGATGGTAGCCTTATCATTATGGAAGGTAGTCTGTTGTCGAGATTTGTGTTACTCTAATGGATCGTAGCCTTGTCATTATGGAAGGTAGTCTGTTGTCGAGATTTTTGTTACTCTAATGGACGGTAGCTTTGTCATTATGGAAGGTAGTTTGTTGTCTAGATTTTTGTTACTCCAATGGTTGGTAGCCTTGTCATTATGGAAGGTATTCTATTGTCAAGATTTTTGTTACTCCAATGGATGGTAGCGTTGTCATTATGGAAAGTAGACTGTTGTTGAGATTTTTGTTACTACAATGTATGGTAGACTTGTCATTGTGGAAGGTAGTTTGTTGTCGATATTTTTGTTATTACAATGTATGGTAGCCTTGTCATTATAGAAGGTAGTCTGTTGTCGATATCTTTGTTACTCTAATGGATGGTAGCCTAGTCATTATGGAAGGTAGTTTATTGTCGATATTTTTGTCACTCCAATGGATGAAAGCCTTGTCATTATGGAAGGTAGTCTGTTGGCGAGATTTTTGTTACTCCAATGGATGGTAGCCTTGTCATTATGGAAAGTAGTCCCTTTTTGATATTTTCGTTACTCCAATGGATGGTAGCCTTGTCATTATGGAAGGTAGTATATTGTCGACATTTTTGTCACTCCAAAGGATGGCAGCCTTGTCATTATGGAAGGTAGTTTGTTGTCGAGATTTTTGTTACTCCAATGGTTGGTAGCCTTGTCATTATTGAAGGTAGTCTATTGTCGAGATTTTTGTCACTCCAATGGATGGTAGCCTTGTCATTATGGAAGGAAGTCTGTTGGCGATATTTTTGTTACTCCAATGGATGGTAGCCCTGTCATTATGGAAGGTAGTCTCTTGTTGATATTTTCATTACTCCAATTCATGGTAGCGTTGTCATTATGGAAGGTAGTCTCTTGTTGATATTTTCATTACTCCAATGGATGGTAGCCTTATCATTATGGAAGGTAGTCTGTTGTCGAGATTTGTGTTACTCTAATGGATCGTAGCCTTGTCATTATGGAAGGTAGTCTGTTGTCGAGATTTTTGTTACTCTAATGGATGGTAGCCTTGTCATTATGGAAGGTAGTTTGTTGTCGAGATTTTTGTTACTCCAATGGTTGGTAGCCTTGTCATTATGGAAGGTATTCTATTGTCGAGATTTTTGTTACTCCAATGGATGGTAGCGTTGTCATTATGGAAAGTAGACTGTTGTTGAGATTTTTGTTACTACAATGTATGGTAGACTTGTCATTGTGGAAGGTAGTTTGTTGTCGATATTTTTGTTATTACAATGTATGGTAGCCTTGTCATTATAGAAGGTAGTCTGTTGTCGATATTTTTTTTACTCTAATGGATGGTAGCCTTGTCATTATGGAAGGTAGTCTGTTGTCGATATTTTTTTTACTCTAATGGATGGTAGCCTAGTCATTATGGAAGGTAGTTTATGTTAGAACAATGTTTGAATCTAGTACCCTATATTTGAGTTTTGATGATAACAAAGTGAAAAGATATAGTATTTATATGTTTCATGTTTGAACTATATGCTACCTAAAATTACTATGCTCTGACTTGCAGATACGCTGATTAAAATAAGCAAGATCACTTCTTCAGCATCAGAATTTGATTTCATTCACCAGCATCAGAAGTTGCTGAATCAGAACGTCAAGATCAGATGATCAACGCTCGTACATGCTGAAGCTTGATGAACAGAACTGCGCGTAAACACTCTGATACAGAAACAATAGTTCATCAGCAGCGAAGCAGAATCAGAATGAGCCAAGCCATAACGTGCATTGAAGAAGCAATGGTACTGTGCATTGAACGCTAATTAATTCCAACGGCATCATTCTAGACAAGATCTGCTCAAAAAGGAAAGCTTGTTATTAGCATTGAATCAAGAATATTGCATTCAACGTTCATCTTCTCAAGTGCTATATAAACAAGGCTTCGAAGATTATAATGGCTAATGCTCTCCAATTCTCTACACGCACAAAGCTGAACAATAATCTTCATCTACCAGTTTTGCTAAACCACAAACTCTGATACTCCATTAGTGTTTAGCAATCTAAGTTTCTAAGCTTCATTTGTGTATACATCACAGTTGTGATAAAGTTTTGTAGAAAACATTCACACACATTTGTTTTATACCTTTGTAAGAAAGTGTTGCCTTGACAAAC
Organism: Vicia faba; assembly: GCA_948472305.1. Lineage (NCBI taxonomy): Eukaryota > Viridiplantae > Streptophyta > Magnoliopsida > Fabales > Fabaceae > Vicia > Vicia faba. Next base: position 564,700,149 of record OX451739.1, read on the forward strand.
CGGATTGTGGTTTGAATCAAGAAGGCTTTAGCAGTTGTTAAAGCAGTCTGTAATATTCAGTTGAATATAGTGAATTAAGACCTCGTTGGAGAGAGGCGAAATCACCTTGACGGGTGGACTGGAGTAGTTTGAGATCAAACGAACCAGGATAAAAATATCTTGTCAATTGCTTTAAGATTTCAGTTTTACAATTCAACCCCCCCCTTCTTGTGTTTTTCACCCCTTCAATTGGCATCAGAGCGCCTGGTTCTGAGCTAAAACACTTAATCGTGACAGTACAAGATCCAGCGTCAGAAAAACACAATGGCAGGAAACAACTCTCATTTCAGCAATGACAACAATGAGGACAGAGACAGATTCAGCGGCAAACCTCCAGTCTTTGATGGAGAAAACTTTGATTACTGGAAAGACAGAATTGAAAGCTTCTTTCTAGCACATGATGCTGATCTGTGGGATATGGTGACAGATGGATACACGCACCCTGTGAATGCAACTGGTCAGAAGATTGAAAGAAAATCAATGACTGATCAACAAAAGCGTGACTTCAAGAATCACCATAAGGCCAGAACCATCCTCCTCAGTGCCATCTCCTATACTGAGTATGAAAAGATCTCCAACAGAGACACAACTAAGAACATCTTTGATTCTCTCAGAATGACGCATGAGGGCAACGTTCAAGTCAAAGAAACAAAAGCTCTGGCGCTCATTCAGAAGTATGAGGCGTTCAAAATGGAAGAATCTGAATCCATTGAAACTATGTTCTCTAGATTCCATATTCTGGTAGCTGGTCTCAAAGTTTTGGACAAAGGATACTCTACTGCTGACCATGTCAAGAAGATAATCAGAAGTTTACCCAAGCAGTGGAGGCCTATGGTTACTGCTCTGAAGCTAGCGAAGGATCTCAACAAAATCACTCTAGAGGAACTTATAAGCTCCCTCAGAAGTCATGAGATAGAGCTAGAAGCTGATGAGCCTCAGAAGCAAGGTAAGCCTTTAGCTTTAAAATCTAACAGAAAATATGAATCTAAAGTTTTGCAGGCAGTTGAAGAAACATCTGATGGATCCTCATCAGAAGAAGACGAACTTTCCCTTCTCTCCAGAAGAGTAAATCAACTGTGGAAGCAAAGACAAAGGAAGTTCAGGAATCCCAGAAGATCTGATCAGAACGAGTCTTCTTCCAGATACAGAAGGACAGATTCTTCCTCTGGATACAGAAGATCTGAAGGCTCCTCCGGTAGCAAGAAGCCAAACACAAAAGACATCATCTGCTACGAGTGCAATGAGCAAGGACACTACAAGAGTGACTGCCCAAAACTTCAGAGGGAAAAGCCCAAAAAGAAGTTTGGAAGAGAGAAGAAGAAAAGTCTCATGGCCACATGGGATGACTCTGACTCGTCTGAAGCTGACTCAGAATCAGATGATGAAAGGGCAAACATAGCGCTCATGGCTAACATTCCAGATGACAGTGAAGCTTCTGAATCAGACTCAGAATCAGACACAGAAGAGGTATTCCCTAACTTCGCTGTTAATTTTACAAAGGCTGAACTTGCTGAAAGCCTCAATGAAATTCTGGAACGTTATCAGCAGATTAGAGCTAAATTCAGAGACCTGAAAAGGAATCTTGAATCTGACTCTAATAAGTCTGAGAGTCTCAAATTGGAAAACTCTGAGCTGAGAGATAAAATTTCAAAATTAGAAAACTCTTTACAAAACTCTCAGAAGGAACCAATTTCTGAAACTCCCAGCAACGCTGATGAGATCATCAAGGAGTATGATCATAGTTTCCAGAAGTTCCTTGCTAAAAGCATAGATAGAAGCAGAATGGCTTCAATGATCTATGGAGTTAGCAGAAACGGCAGGAAAGGAATAGGATACCAAGGTAAGGTTCCTACACCTAAGAATGTCATGGATTTAATTATTAAACACACTCCTCTAAATTCACACTTTGTGTATGGTCACACACACGACATCAAATACACTAGCAGTAAGCACTCTGTGAAACCAAAATTCAACCAGAGTTTTGGTAAAACTAACAAGTCAGGACCCAAGAAGATCTGGGTACCTAAGGATAAAATAATACATGTTGCAGATATCTTTAGCAGCAAGTCAGAAACACCAGTCATGGTACCTGGACTCTGGCTGCTCACGACACATGACGGGAAGAAGGCATATGTTCCAAAGCCTGGAACTTAAGCCTGGAGGCCACGTTGGCTTTGGAGGCAATCAGAGGGGAAAGATAATTGGCTCTGGAACTGTAGGTAATGGAAATCTTCCCTCTATTAATAATGTTCTGCTAGTAGATGGATTGATGCATAATCTGTTATCCATAAGTCAATTAAGTGATAACGGTTATGATATAATCTTTAATCAAAAATCATGTAAAGCTGTTAGTCAGAAAGATGGGACTATCCTGTTTAATGGTAAGAGGAAAAACAACATTTACAAAATCAAACTTTCTGAACTAAAGAGTCAGAACGTAAAATGTCTTCTGTCTGTTAACAACAAGCAGTGGATCTGGCACAGAAGATTGGGGCATGTTAGTATGAGAAGAATATCTCAGATTAACAAACTCAATCTGGTCAGAGGACTTCCAAATTTGAAGTTCAATTCAGATGCTCTGTGTGAAGCATGTCAGAAAGGCAAATTTGCAAAACCTTCTTTTAAATCCAAAAATGTTGTTTCTACCTCTAAGCCATTAGAACTTCTGCACATTGACTTATTTGGACCAGTTAAAACTGCTTCAGTCAGTGGCAAGAAGTATGGGTTAGTAATCGTAGATGACTATAGCAGATGGACATGGGTAAAGTTCTTAAGACACAAGGACGAGTCACACTCTGTGTTTGTTACCTTCTGTAACCAAGTTCAGAATGAAAAAGATCTTAGAATCGTTAAAGTCAGAAGTGATCATGGTGGAGAATTTGAAAATAAAGATTTTGAGTCATTCTTTAATGACAAAGGCATTCTGCATGATTTCTCTTGTCCTAGAACTCCCCAACAAAATGGAGTTGTAGAACGAAAGAACAGAACATTGCAAGAAATGGCCAGAACCATGATCAATGAGACAAACGTTGCTAAGACTTTCTGGGCAGAGGCAATAAACACAGCGTGCTACATTCAGAATAGAATCTCAATAAGACCTATTCTGGAAAAGACTCCATATGAATTGTGGAAGAACAGAAAGCCCAACATTTCGTATTTTCATCCATTTGGATGTACTTGCTTTATGTTAAATACAAAGAATTATTTGAAGAAGTTTGATTCTAAGGCACAGAAGTGTATTATGTTAGGATACTCTGAACGCTCAAGAGGGTACAGAGTATACAATACAGAAACACAGATTGTGGAAGAATCAATCAGTGTTCGTTTTGATGACAAGCTTGACTCTGAAAAGTCAAAGCAGAATGAAAATCTTGCAGGTATAGAAATTGAATTTGCAGGTTCTGAAGACAAGTCATCAGAAGCTCTCAACACAGACATTCCTTCAACGTCTGAAAGGAGCAATGCTAGAAATCCTACAACAGCTGCTGATCAACCTCAGAAGAGATTGCCCAGAAGCAGTTTGGATCACCCAGAAGAGACTATCCTAGGAAGAAAGGAAGATCCAATCAGAACAAGAGCAAGCTTCAGAAACTCTGAAGAAACTCTTATGGGACTTGTGTCTCTGATTGAACCTTCTTCTATTGATGAAGCACTTCTGGATAATGACTGGATTCTGGCAATGCAAGAAGAGCTGAATCAATTCACCAGAAACAACGTATGGGATCTCGTTCCCAGACCAAAAGGATTCAACGTCATTGGAACAAGATGGGTGTTCAGAAACAAGCTAAATGAACAAGGTGAAGTCATCAGAAACAAGGCACGACTGGTTGCACAAGGTTATAGTCAGCAAGAGGGGATAGACTATACAGAAACCTTTGCCCCAGTCGCCAGGTTAGAATCTATCAGACTTTTAATTTCATTTGCTGTTAATAGAGGCATCACTCTGTATCAGATGGATGCCAAAAGTGCATTCTTAAATGGTTATATAGAAGAAGAAGTTTATGTTCACCAACCCCCAGGTTTTGAAAATACAAAACATCCAGAACATGTTTTCAAACTGAAAAAGTCACTGTATGGTCTGAAACAAGCTCCCAGAGCTTGGTATGAAAGGCTAAGTAACTTTCTGCTTGAAAATGAATTCACCAGAGGGAAAGTGGACACTACTCTATTCTGTAAAACAGTTAAGAGTGACATTTTAGTCTGTCAAATTTATGTTGATGATATTATTTTTGGTTCTACTAATCCTTCTCTTGGAAGAAAATTTGCTAAGTGTATGCAGGCAGAATTTGAGATGAGCCTCATGGGGGAACTGAAATTCTTTCTAGGAATTCAGATTAATCAAACTCCAGAAGGAACTTACATTCATCAGAGCAAATACATCAGAGATCTTCTGAAGAAATTTGACCTCTCAGAATGTAAGCCATCAAAGATTCCAATGCATCCCACGTGCATTCTGGAAAGAGAAGAGGTAAGCAAAAGTGTAGAACAGAAAGTCTACAGAGGTATGATTGGTTCTCTCCTTTATCTGACAGCTTCAAGACCTGATATCTTATTCAGCGTATGTATTTGTGCTAGATTCCAATCAGATCCTAGAGAATCTCACTTAACAGCTGTTAAGCGAATTTTCAAGTATCTGAAAGGTACTACTAATCTGGGTTTGTTTTATAGAAAATCTAGTGATTACAGCTTAGTAGGCTACTGTGATGCTGATTTTACTGGAGACAGAGTGGAACGTAAAAGTACTTCTGGAAGCTGCCAGTTTCTGGGAGAAAATCTGATCTCGTGGTCCAGCAAAAGGCAATCAACAATTGCTCTGTCAACAGCAGAAGCTGAGTACATAGCAGCAGCAGGATGTAGCACACAAATGCTCTGGATGAAAAGTCAGCTTGAAGACTTCCAGATTTTTGAGAGTAACATTCCTATTCTTTGTGATAATACTTCTGCTATTTGCTTAAGTAAGAATCCTATTTTACATTCTAGAGCTAAGCATATAGAAATTAAGCATCATTTCATTAGGGACTATATTCAGAAGGGTATTTTAAACTTGAAATTTATAGATACAGACCATCAATGGGCTGATATCTTTACTAAACCCCTTTCAGAAGATAGGTTTAATTTCATTCTGAAACATCTCAGCATGAAAGTATGCCCAGAATGAAAATGTTTTAAGTCCATATATTTATCTTCAGAATGTAATTATATTACTGTGAACTTCTGATCAATCTTCTTTCAGAAAGATAGAACATGCAGATTGTATCAGATGCAAGTCTAAAGATCTGAGAGTCTAATCTCAAAGACAGACGTGCTGATCACTACATCAAACAAGTGTCATCCAATCATCAGCAAATCTCTGAAGCAGAACGCGTGCACGCTTCTGAGAAGGCAAAGCGCTGATTGGGTGCATTGAGACACATGTCTGGTAACCGTTTTTAAGTATCTTTCTCAAATCCCCCAAAATCAGCAAGCATTTAATGAAAAGTAATCACGCTTGTTAATGGCAATCATTATTTTTTTCTCTCTCTTAAAAACGTTTAATTTTTCAAAATAATTTTTGAAAACTCTATTTAAGCACATTAATCCTTCACTCTTATTCTTTACGCTTTCTCATAATCATTCAAGTATTTTCTGCATATTTCTGAGTTTATCTCCTACAAACCTTTTTCTCTCAAATCATTCTCAAAGCCTTTTTAGTGAGAACAATGGCATCCTCCAGCATTTCTGCAGGAAATCAGAAGAAAGAAACCTCTGAACAATATCAGGTGCCTATCAGAACTCTTCTCACACCGGTAAAGAATCTTGAAGTTCTCTCTGAGTTAATCATCGACTTTGAAAGTTTGAAGGAAAATGGATTTGACCTAACTGAAGAAATTAGGGCTCAAAAGTGGGAGAGGTATTTCGATAGGTTGGTTGGACCAACATTCCCAGAGCTTGTCAAGGAATTTTGGATTCACGCCAAGATTCATAAACATCTAGTCATCTCTTCTGTCATGGGAAAGAAGATAGTAATTTCTGAAGACCTCATTGCTAAGCTAATCGGTCAAAGTGGTGGTGGAGTCCGTTGTGTGGACATGGCTGATAGATGCCCTGATATAGGTGTGGTAGCCAACAACATTTTCACTCTTGGATTTCCCAGCAGCAAAATTAAGGATCTGAAGGATCACTGCAGAGTATGGGCCAAGATTGTTCTTGGATGCTTCAATCACAGGAAGCCAACAAGCTCTCCTGATTATATAAACGTGGATCAGCAGTTTCTGATCTACTTTATTGATCAGAGGGTAAAGATCAATCTGGAACACTTCCTGTTCAACCATCTCAAGACCAGTGTCAAAGAAACAAGAGAAGAAGAAAGGACCAAAAGGGACTGGATACCGTTTGGAAGGCTCATATCAGATATTCTGACAGAGAATAAGCTGATAGAGTATCTGAGCGAAGCTCAAGTGCTGTGCACTATGGAACCAACTGTTGGAAAACCGCTGAACGCTAAGAACCTGAAAAAGATGAAGCTGATAGAAAATATTAAGAAGGAACCCAGAGCTACTTCAACTGCTGACATCTCCAGCAGAAGAGTGCCTCTGAGTGATTTCCCAAAATTTTCTGAAATGGAATCCAAACCTGATATGTTTCTCAAGTATCCAGATTCATACAAGGAAGAAGATACAGGTTCAAAGCTTAAGATCAAAGATCTGAGTCAAGTCCAACCAGAAGTGACTCAGAAGAAGACAAAGAAGAGGAAAGCAGAAGGATCATCTCATCAGACTCCAAAGAAAAGAGGTATTTCATCTGCTGCCCCTATTTCAAAATCTTTTACTATTCCAACATCTGCTGCTCCTCCTCAAACCTCTCACAGAATATCCATTCCAATCCCTACCATTGATGAAACCATACCAGAAGACCCTTCTAAGGCCTTACTACTCAGAAGACCCAGAACAAAGATTCCCAAACAACCAAATGTTTCAACAACACCAGCACTTGATAGAGTGCTAACTGATATTGAGCGTGAACATGCTTCTGCTCAACCAAATTCTGAACCACCAAATATTCCTCCTCCACAACCAGAACCACAACCTGAACCAGAAATACAACAACAACCAGAACCAGAACCACAATCACAACAACCACTCACAGAAGAACCTCTGATCCCTGAGCAATCAGAGATTCCACCTCCTCAACCAGAAAATAATCCACCTTCACCACAAACAGAGTTTCACCGCTATGAAACCCCTTCTCCTCATCATTCTGACCCCCACTCACCTCAACCTTTACCGCTGGCAATCCAGTTGCCATGTGGAACCACTATTGTCAGGCCCCAGTTGCCATCCTCATTAGAATCAACACCTCCAAAAACTCCAACCACTCCAATAGAAATATCTGACTCTGATTCTGATAACCCTCCTCCAAAACAAGCAACCTCTCAGAAAACCGCTGAAAACCCCAGCAGAACTTTCATTGACTTAACAAGTCTTGAACGTCTTGCTGATCTAAGACACAAAATTGCCATACCCAAACCAAAGCAACCAGATGTTGGCTCTGGTATTTTGAATTTTGAAACAGGTGTGCTGCAATGGATTGCTTCTTTGAAGCAAGTATGTCCTGGGATGATTGACCCAGCTGCTTCTGATCAGCTCTGGTCACAGTTCAGACTATGGGTACGTGCTGAAGCCCTCAAGCTGCAGGACGTCAACTATGAGCAGGCTCAACAGAACTTCAGCAAGCTGCTGAAGGAAGTTGAAAGTCAGCTGCCTCAAGAAGTTGTGCTCCCTCTGGACAGTGAATCTTGGTCTGAGAAAGAGCAAGCTGCACAGGTGCAACCATCAGAAGAAGACAAGACCATTCAGGCTGAAGAAAATCCAGCAGAAGATGTAGCTGAAAGTTCTGAGAAGCTTCCTCCTTCTGACACTTATCAAGCTGCCTTGGACAGGCAGGCTCTGGAAGAATTAAGGCTGAATGACTTGCGTCTACATCAGCGGATGGAAGAGAATGATCAGAAGATGAAAGCAAGAATGGATGTACAGGACAGCAAGATTGACACTGTTGTCAACATGGTTCAGAAGCAGAATGAAACTTCTGAAAAGATTCAAGCAATGCTGGAAAGCATGTTCTCACGCATGCCCCCTCAACCTTAAAATTTTTTTTCATGCATGACATTCTCTATGTTTTCTTCATTTTATGATGTACTGTTTTGACTATGTTTTGTAATGTTCTTTTGCTCTGATTATGAACTATTTTAATATAATTTGTTTTTCTGATCTAAATTGTTTTAGCACATCACCAACACTTTTTGATTGCTGACAAAAAGGGGGAGAACAAGAATGATATTTAAAATCAATAACGGCTAACTAGACAGAAATTCTCAAACATTCTAACTCTATTACTTGAAATGTTTTTCTGTTTTGTTTTTAAGTCTACAGGCACAAGGAAGCTCCTGAACACTATGAAGACTAGAAGCTAGAAGCTCTGATCAAAATGTAGAAGCTCATGTTGCTCTGATCAAATATGAAGTTCTGAACGACCTAACACTCTGATCCGAAGCAAAGCTCTGACAGGAAAAGCTCTGAAGCTCTGCTCTCTGATAAGTCAAAGACCTATAATCTGATGCTCAAAGATAGAAAAAGATCTGATCCTGAAGAATACGTATATCAAAGGGAAGTAACAAACTCAGGGGGAGTATCTCTTAACTCTGATTTTTCCGTACTTCTTATTCTGATACATTTCCCAGACACCTTTTCACGTTATTTTTCATTTAAAATATCTAGTTTTTGTCATCATCAAAAAGGGGGAGATTGTTAGAACAATGTTTGAATCTAGTACCCTATATTTGAGTTTTGATGATAACAAAGTGAAAAGATATAGTATTTATATGTTTCATGTTTGAACTATATGCTACCTAAAATTACTATGCTCTGACTTGCAGATACGCTGATTAAAATAAGCAAGATCACTTCTTCAGCATCAGAATTTGATTTCATTCACCAGCATCAGAAGTTGCTGAATCAGAACGTCAAGATCAAATGATCAACGCTCGTACATGCTGAAGCTTGATGAACAGAACTGCGCGTAAACACTCTGATACAGAAACAATAGTTCATCAGCAGCGAAGCAGAATCAGAATGAGCCAAGCCAGAACGTGCATTGAAGAAGCAACGGTACTGTGCATTGAACGCTAATTAATTCCAACGGCATCATTCTAGACAAGATCTGCTCAAAAAGGAAAGCTTGTTATTAGCATTGAATCAAGAATATTGCATTCAACGTTCATCTTCTCAAGTGCTATATAAACAAGGCTTCGAAGATTATAATGGCTAATGCTCTCCAATTCTCTACACGCACAAAGCTGAACAATAATCTTCATCTACCAGTTTTGCTAAACCACAAACTCTGATACTCCATTAGTGTTTAGCAATCTAAGTTTCTAAGCTTCATTTGTGTATACATCACAGTTGTGATAAAGTTTTGTAGAAAACATTCACACACATTTGTTTTATACCTTTGTAAGAAAGTGTTGCCTTGACAAACCGGATTGTGGTTTGAATCAAGAAGGCTTTAGCAGTTGTTAAAGCAGTCTGTAATATTCAGTTGAATATAGTGAATTAAGACCTCGTTGGAGAGAGGCGAAATTACCTTGACGGGTGGACTGGAGTAGTTTGAGATCAAACGAACCAGGATAAAAATATCTTGTCAATTGCTTTAAGATTTCAGTTTTACAATTCAACCCCCCCCTTCTTGTGTTTTTCACCCCTTCAGTTTATTGTCGATATTTTTGTCACTCCAATGGATGAAAGCCTTGTCATTATGGAAGGTAGTCTGTTGGCGAGATTTTTGTTACTCCAATGGATGGTAGCCTTGTCATTATGGAAAGTAGTCCCTTTTTGATATTTTCGTTACTCCAATGGATGGTAGCCTTGTCATTATGGAAGGTAGTATATTGTCGAGATTTTTGTCACTCCAAAGGATGGCAGCCTTGTCATTATGGAAGGTAGTTTGTTGTCGAGATTTTTGTTACTCCAATGGTTGGTAGCCTTGTCATTATTGAAGGTAATCTATTGTCGAGATTTTTGTCACTCCAATGGATGGTAGCCTTGTCATTATGGAAGGAAGTCTGTTGGCGATATTTTTGTTACTCCAATGGATGGTAGCCCTGTCATTATGGAAGGTAGTCTCTTGTTGATATTTTCATTACTCCAATTCATGGTAGCGTTGTCATTATGGAAGGTAGTCTCTTGTTGATATTTTCATTACTCCAATGGATGGTAGCCTTATCATTATGGAAGGTAGTCTGTTGTCGAGATTTGTGTTACTCTAATGGATCGTAGCCTTGTCATTATGGAAGGTAGTCTGTTGTCGAGATTTTTGTTACTATAATGGACGGTAACCTTGTCATTATGGAAGGTAGTTTGTTGTCGAGATTTTTGTTACTCCAATGGTTGGTAGCCTTGTCATTATGGAAGGTATTCTATTGTCGTGATTTTTGTTACTCCAATGGATGGTAGCGTTGTCATTATGGAAAGTAGACTGTTGTTGAGATTTTTGTTACTACAATGTATGGTAGACTTGTCATTATGGAAGGTAGTTTGTTGTCGATATTTTTGTTATTACAATGTATGGTAGCCTTGTCATTATAGAAGGTAGTCTGTTGTCGATATCTTTGTTACTCTAATGGATGGTAGCCTAGTCATTATGGAAGGTAGTCTATTGTCGAGATTTTTGTCACTCCAATGGATGAAAGCCTTGTCATTATGGAAGGTAGTCTGTTGGCGAGATTTTTGTTACTCCAATGGATGGTAGCCTTGTCATTATGGAAAGTAGTCCCTTTTTGATATTTTCGTTACTCCAATGGATGGTAGCCTTGTCATTATGGAAGGTAGTTTGTTGTCGAGATTTTTGTTACTCCCATGGATAGTAGCCTTGTCAATATGGAAGGTAGTCTGTTGTCGAGATTTTGTTACTCTGATGGATGGTAGCCTTGTCATTATGGAAGGTAGTCTATTGTCGAGATTTATTTTACTCCAATGGATGGTAGCCTTGTCATTATGGAAGGTAGTCTGTTGTCGAGATTTTGGTTACTCCAATGGATCGTAGCCTTGTCATTATGGAAGGTAGTCTGTTGTCGAGATTTTTGTTACTCTAATGGACGGTAGCCTTGTCATTATGGAAGGTAGTTTGTTGTCGAGATTTTTGTTACTCCAATGGTTTGTAGCCTTTTCATTATGGAAGGTAGTCTATTGTCGAGATTTTTGTTACTCCAATGGATGGTAGCCTTGTCATTATGGAAAGTAGACTGTTGTTGAGATTTTTGTTACTACAATGTATGGTAGACTTGTCATTGTGGAAGGTAGTTTGTTGTCGATATTTTTGTTATTACAATGTATGGTAGCCTTGTCATTATAGAAGGTAGTCTGTTGTCGATATCTTTGTTACTCTAATGGATGGTAGCCTAGTCATTATGGAAGGTAGTCTATTGTCGAGATTTTTGTCACTCCAATGGATGAAAGCCTTGTCATTATGGAAGGTAGTCTGTTGGCGAGATTTTTGTTACTCCAATGGATGGTAGCCTTGTCATTATGGAAAGTAGTCCCCTTTTGATATTTTCGTTACTCCAATGGATGGTAGCCTTGTCATTATGGAAGGTAGTTTGTTGTCGAGATTTTTGTTACTCCCATGGATAGTAGCCTTGTCAATATGGAAGGTAGTCTGTTGTCGAGATTTTGTTACTCTGATGGATGGTAGCCTTGTCATTATGGAAGGTAGTTTGTTGTCGAGATTTTTGTTACTCCAATGGATAGTAGCCTTGTCAATATGGAAGGTAGTCTGTTGTCGAGATTTTGTTACTCCGATGGATGGTAGCCTTGTCATTATGGAAGGTAGTCTATTGTCGAGATTTTTGTTACTCCAATGGATGGTAGCGTTGTCATTTTGGAAAGTAGATTTTTGTTGAGATTTTTCTTACTACAATGTATGGTAGACTTGTCATTGTGGAAGGTAGTTTGTTGTCGAGATTTTTGTTATTACAATGTATGGTAGCCTTGTCATTATAGAAGGTAGTCTGTTGTCGATATCTTTGTTACTCTAATGGATGGTAGCCTAGTCATTATGGAAGGTAGTCTATTGTCGATATTTTTGTCACTCCAATGGATGAAAGCCTTGTCATTATGGAAGGTAGTTTGTTGGAGATATTTTTGTTACTCAATGGATGGTAGCCTTGTCATTATGGAAAGTAGTCCCTTGTTGATATCTTTGTTACTCTAATGGATGGTAGCCTAGTCATTATGGAAAGTTGTCTATTGTCGAGATTTTTGTCACTCCAAAGGATGAAAGCCTTGTCATTATGGAAGGTAGTGTGTTGTCGATATCTTTGTTACTCTAATGGATGGTAGCCTAGTCATTATGGAAGGTAGTCTATTGTCGAGATTTTTGTCACTCCAATGGATGAAAGCCTTGTCATTATGGAAGGTAGTCTGTTGGCGAGATTTTTGTTACTCCAATGGATGGTAGCCTTGTCATTATGGAAAGTAGTCCCTTTTTGATATTTTCGTTACTCCAATGGATGGTAGCCTTGTCATTATGGAAGGTAGTTTGTTGTCGAGATTTTTGTTACTCCCATGGATAGTAGCCTTGTCAATATGGAAGGTAGTCTGTTGTCGAGATTTTGTTACTCTGATGGATGGTAGCCTTGTCATTATAGAAGGTAGTCTGTTGTCGATATCTTTGTTACTCTAATGGATGGTAGCCTAGTCATTATGGAAGGTAGTCTATTGTCGATATTTTTGTCACTCCAATGGATGAAAGCCTTGTCATTATGGAAGGTAGTTTGTTGTCGAGATTTTTGTTACTCCCATGGATAGTAGCCTTGTCAATATGGAAGGTAGTCTGTTGTCGAGATTTTGTTACTCTGATGGATGGTAGCCTTGTCATTATGGAAGGTAGTCTATTGTCGAGATTTATTTTACTCCAATGGATAGTAGCCTTGTCATTATGGAAGGTAGTCTGTTGTCGATATTTTTGTTACTCCAATGGATGGTAGCCTTGTCATTATGGAAGGTAGTCTAGTGTCTAGATTTTTGTCACTCCAATGGATGAAAGCCTTGTCATTGTGGAAGGTAGTTTGTTGTCGATATTTTTGTTACTCCAATGGATGGTAGCCTTGTCATTATAGAAGGTAGTCTATTTTCGAGATTTTTGTCACTCCAATGGATGGTATCCTTGTCATTATGGAAGGAAGTCTGTTGGCGATATTTTTGTTACTCCAATGGATAGTAGCCTTGTCAATATGGAAGGTAGTCTGTTGTCGAGATTTTGTTACTCCGATGGATGGTAGCCTTGTCATTATGGAAGGTAGTCTATTGTCGAGATTTTTGTTACTCCAATGGATGGTAGCGTGGTCATTTTGGAAAGTAGATTTTTGTTGAGATTTTTCTTACTACAATGTATGGTAGACTTGTCATTGTGGAAGGTAGTTTGTTGTCGAGATTTTTGTTATTACAATGTATGGTAGCCTTGTCATTATAGAAGGTAGTCTGTTGTCTATATCTTTGTTACTCTAATGGATGGTAGCCTAGTCATTATAGAAGGTAGTCTATTGTCGATATTTTTGTCACTCCAATGGATGAAAGCCTTGTCATTATGGAAGGTAGTCTGTTGGAGATATTTTTGTTACTCAATGGATGGTAGCCTTGTCATTATGGAAAGTAGTCCCTTGTTGATATCTTTGTTACTCTAATGGATGGTAGCCTAGTCATTATGGAAAGTTGTCTATTGTCGAGATTTTTGTCACTCCTAAGGATGAAAGCCTTGTCATTATGGAAGGTAGTCTGTTGTCGATATTTTTGTTACTCCAATGGATGGTAGCCTTGTCATTATGGAAAGTAGTCCCTTTTTGATATTTTCGTTACTCCAATAGATGGTAGCCTTGTCATTATGGAAGGTAGTTTGTTGTCGAGATTTTTATTACTTCCATGGATAGTAGCCTTGTCAATATGGAAGGTAGTCTGTTGTCAAGATTTTGTTACTCTGATGGATGGTAGCCTTGTCATTATGGAAGGTAGTCTATTGTCGAGATTTATTTTACTCCAATGGATGGTAGCCTTGTCATTATGGAAGGTAGTCTGTTGTCGATATTTTTGTTACTCCAATGGATGGTAGCCTTGTCATTATTGAAGGTAGTCTATTGTGGAGATTTTTGTCACTCCAATGGATGGTAGTCTTGTCATTATGGAAGGAAGTCTGTTGGCGATATTTTTGTTACTCCAATGGATGGTAGCCTTGCCATTATGGAAGGTAGTCTCTTGTTGATATTTTCATTACTCCAATGCATGGTAGCCTTGTCATTATGGAAGATAGTCTCTTGTTGATATTTTCATTACTCCAATGGATGGTAGCCTTGTCATTATGGAAGGTAGTCTGTTGTCGAGATTTTGGTTACTCCAATGGATCGTAGCCTTGTCATTATGGAAGGTAGTCTGTTGTCGAGATTTTTGTTATTCTAATGGATGGTAGCCTTGTCATTATGGAAGGTAGTTTGTTGTCGAGATTTTTGTTACTCCAATGGTTGGTAGCCTTTTCATTATGGAAGGTAGTCTATTGTCGAGATTTTTGTTACTCCAATGGATGGTAGCGTTGTCATTATGGAAAGTAGACTGTTGTTGAGATTTTTGTTACTAAAATGTATGGTAGACTTGTCATTGTGGAAGGTAGTTTGTTGTTGATATTTTTGTTATTACAATGTATGGTAGCCTTGTCATTATAGAGGTAGTCTGTTGTCGATATCTCTGTTACTCTAATGGATGGTAGCCTAGTCATTATGGAAGGTAGTCTAGTGTCTAGAATTTTGTCACTCCAATGGATGAAAGCCTTGTCATTGTGGAAGGTAGTTTGTTGTCGATATTTTTGTTACTCCAATGGATGGTAGCCTTGTCATTATAGAAGGTAGTCTGTTGTCGATATCTCTGTTACTCTAATGGATGGTAGCCTTGTCATTATGGAAGGTAGTTTGTTGTCGAGATTTTTGTTACTCCAATGGATAGTAGCCTTGTCAATATGGAAGGTAGTCTGTTGTCGAGATTTTGTTACTCTAATGGATGGTAGCCTTGTCATTATGGAAGGTAGTCTGTTGTCGAGATTTTTGTTACTCCAATGGATGGTAGCGTTGTCATTTTGGAAAGTAGATTTTTGTTGAGATTTTTCTTACTACAATGTATGGTAGACTTGTCATTGTGGAAGGTAGTTTGTTGTCGAGATTTTTGTTATTACAATGTATGGTAGCCTTGTCATTATAGAAGGTAGTCTGTTGTCGATATCTTTGTTACTCTAATGGATGGTAGCCTAGTCATTATGGAAGGTAGTCTATTGTCGATATTTTTGTCACTCCAATGGATGAAAGCCTTGTCATTATGGAAGGTAGTCTGTTGGCGATATTTTTGTTACTCAATGGATGGTAGCCTTGTCATTATGGAAAGTAGTCCCTTGTTGATATTTTCGTTACTCCAATGGATGGTAGCCTTGTCATTATGGAAGGTAGTATATTGTCGAGATTTTTGTCACTCCAAAGGATGGTAGCCTTGTCATTATGGAAGGTAGTTTGTTGTCGAGATTTTTGTTACTCCAATGGTTGGTAGCCTTGTCATTATTGAAGGTAGTCTATTTTCGAGATTTTTGTCACTCCAATGGATGGTATCCTTGTCATTATGGAAGGAAGTCTGTTGGCGATATTTTTGTTACTCCAATGGATGGTAGCCTTGTCATTATGGAAGGTAGTCTCTTGTTGATATTTTCATTACTCCAATGGATGGTAGCCTTGTCATTATGGAAGGTAGTATATTGTCGAGATTTTTGTCACTCCAAAGGATGGTAGCCTTGTCATTATGGAAGGTAGTTTGTTGTCGAGATTTTTGTTACTCCAATGGTTGGTAGCCTTGTCATTATTGAAGGTAGTCTATTGTCGAGATTTTTGTCACTCCAATGGATGGTATCCTTGTCATTATGGAAGGAAGTCTGTTGGCGATATTTTTGTTACTCCAATGGATGGTAGCCTTGTCATTATGGAAGGTAGTCTCTTGTTGATATTTTCATTACTCCAATGCATGGTAGCCTTGTCATTATGGAAGTTAATCTCTTGTTGATATTTTCATTACTCCAATGGATGGTAGCCTTGTCATTATGGAAGGTAGTCTATTGTCAAGATTTGTGTTACTCTAATGGATCGTAGTCTTGTCATTATGGAAGGTAGTCTGTTGTCAAGATTTTTCTTACTCTAATGGACGGTAGCCTTGTCATTATGGAAGGTAGTTTGTTGTCGAGATTTTTGTTACTCCAATGGTTGGTAGACTTGTCATTATGGAAGGTAGTCTATTGTCGAGATTTTTGTTACTCCAATGGATGGTAGCGTTGTCATTATGGAAAGTAGACTGTTGTTGAGATTTTTGTTACTACAATGTATGGTAGACTTGTCATTGTGGAAGGTAGTTTGTTGTCGATATTTTTGTTATTACAATGTATGGTAGCCTTGTCATTATAGAAGGTAGTCTGTTGTCGATATCTTTGTTACTCTAATGGATGGTAGCCTAGTCATTATGGAAGGTAGTCTATTGTCGATATTTTTGTCACTCCAATGGATGAAAGCCTTGTCATTATGGAAGGTAGTCTGTTGGCGATATTTTTGTTACTCAATGGATGGTAGCCTTGTCATTATGGAAAGTAGTCCCTTGTTGATATTTTTGTTACTCCAATGGCTCGTAGCCTTGTCATTATGGAAAGTTGTCTATTGTCGTGATTTTTGTCACTCCAAAGGATAGTAGCCTTGTCATTATGGAAGGTAGTTTGTTGTCGATATTTTTGTTACTCCAATGGATTGTAGCCTTGTCATAATGGAAGGTAGTATATTGTCGAGATTTTTGTCAATCCAAAGGATGGTAGCCTTGTCATTATGGAAGGTAGTTTGTTGTCGAGATTTTTGTTACTCCAATGGTTGGTAGCCTTGTCATTATTGAAGGTAGTCTATTGTCGAGATTTTTGTCACTCCAATGGATGGTATCCTTGTCATTATGGAAGGAAGTCTTTTGGCGATATTTTTGTTACTCCAATGGATGGTAGCCTTGTCATTATGGAAGGTAGTCTCTTGTTGATATTTTCATTACTCCAATGCATGGTAGCCTTGTCATTATGGATGTTAATCTCTTGTTGATATTTTCATTACTCCAATGGATGGTAGCCTTGTCATTATGGAAGGTAGTCTATTGTCAAGATTTGTGTTACTCTAATGGATCGTAGCCTTGTCATTATGGAAGGTAGTCTGTTGTCAAGATTTTTGTTACTCTAATGGACGGTAGCCTTGTCATTATGGAAGGTAGTTTGTTGTCGAGATTTTTGTTACTCCAATGGTTGGTAGACTTGTCATTATGGAAGGTAGTCTATTGTCGAGATTTTTGTTACTCCAATGGATGGTAGCGTTGTCATTATGGAAAGTAGACTGTTGTTGAGATTTTTGTTACTACAATGTATGGTAGACTTGTCATTGTGGAAGGTAGTTTGTTGTCGATATTTTTGTTATTACAATGTATGGTAGCCTTGTCATTATAGAAGGTAGTCTGTTGTCGATATCTTTGTTACTCTAATGGATGGTAGCCTAGTCATTATGGAAGGTAGTCTATTGTCGAGATTTTTGTCACTCCAATGGATGAAAGCCTTGTCATTATGGAAGGTAGTCTGTTGGCGAGATTTTTGTTACTCCAATGGATGGTAGCCTTGTCATTATGGAAAGTAGTCCCTTTTTGATATTTTCATTACTCCAATGGATGGTAGCCTTGTCATTATGGAAGGTAGTTTGTTGTCGAGATTTTTGTTACTCCCATGGATAGTAGCCTTGTCAATATGGAAGGTAGTCTGTTGTCAAGATTTTGTTACTCTGATGGATGGTAGCCTTGTCATTATTGAAGGTAGTCTATTGTCGAGATTTATTTTACTCCAATGGATGGTAGCCTTGTCATTATGGAAGGTAGTCTGTTGTCGATATTTTTGTTACTCCAATGGATGGTAGCCTTGTCATTATTGAAGGTAGTCTATTGTCGAGATTTTTGTCACTCCAATGGATGGTAGTCTTGTCATTATGGAAGGAAGTCTGTTGGCGATATTTTTGTTACTCCAATGGATGGTAGCCTTGCCATTATGGAAGGTAGTCTCTTGTTGATATTTTCATTACTCCAATGCATGGTAGCCTTGTCATTATGGAAGATAGTGTCTTGTTGATATTTTCATTACTCCAATGGATGGTAGCCTTGTCATTACGGAAGGTAGTCTGTTGTCGAGATTTTGGTTACTCCAATGGATCGTAGCCTTGTCATTATGGAAGGTAGTCTGTTGTCGAGATTTTTGTTACTCTAATGGATGGTAGCCTTGTCATTATGGAAGGTAGTTTATTGTCGAGATTTTTGTTACTCCAATGGTTGGTAGCCTTTTCATTATGGAAGGTAGTCTATTGTCGAGATTTTTGTTACTCCAATGGATGGTAGCGTTGTCATTATGGAAAGTAGACTGTTGTTGAGATTTTTGTTACTACAATGTATGGTAGACTTGTCATTGTGGAAGGTAGTTTGTTGTTGATATTTTTGTTATTACAATGTATGGTAGCCTTGTCATTATAGAGGTAGTCTGTTGTCGATATCTCTGTTACTCTAATGGATGGTAGCCTAGTCATTATGGAAGGTAGTCTAGTGTCTAGATTTTTGTCACTCCAATGGATGAAAGCCTTATCATTGTGGAAGGTAGTTTGTTGTCGATATTTTTGTTACTCCAATGGATGGTAGCCTTGTCATTATAGAAGGTAGTCTGTTGTCGATATCTCTGTTACTCTAATGGATGGTATCCTTGTCATTATGGAAGGTAGTTTGTTGTCGAGATTTTTGTTACTCCAATGGATAGTAGCCTTGTCAATATGGAAGGTAGTCTGTTGTCGAGATTTTGTTACTCCGATGGATGGTAGCCTTGTCATTATGGAAGGTAGTCTATTGTCGAGATTTTTGTTACTCCAATGGATGGTAGCGTTGTCATTTTGGAAAGTAGATTTTTGTTGAGATTTTTCTTACTACAATGTATGGTAGACTTGTCATTGTGGAAGGTAGTTTTTTGTCGAGATTTTTGTTATTACAATGTATGGTAGCCTTGTCATTATAGAAGGTAGTCTGTTGTCGATATCTTTGTTACTCTAATGGATGGTAGCCTAGTCATTATGGAAGGTAGTCTATTGTCGATATTTTTGTCACTCCAATGGATGAAAACCTTGTCATTATGGAAGGTAGTCTGTTGGCGATATTTTTGTTACTCAATGGATGGTAGCCTTGTCATTATGGAAAGTAGTCCCTTGTTGATATTTTTGTTACTCCAATGGATCGTAGCCTTGTCATTATGGAAAGTTGTCTATTGTCGTGATTTTTGTCACTCCAGAGGTTGGTAGCCTTGTCATTATGGAAGGTAGTTTGTTGTCGATATTTTTGTTACTCCAATGGATTATAGCCTTGTCATTTTTGAAGGTAGTCTATTGTCGAGATTTTTGTCACTC
This sequence comes from Vicia faba, assembly GCA_948472305.1. Classification (NCBI taxonomy): domain Eukaryota; kingdom Viridiplantae; phylum Streptophyta; class Magnoliopsida; order Fabales; family Fabaceae; genus Vicia; species Vicia faba. Next base: position 564,719,731 of record OX451739.1, read on the forward strand.
CAATGGATGGTAGCCTTGTCATTATGGAAGGTAGTCTGTTGGCGATATTTTTGTTACTCCAATGGATGGTAGCCTTGTCATTATGGAAGGTAGTCTCTTGTTGATATTTTCATTACTCCAATGGATGGTAGCCTTGTCATTATGGAAGGTAGTTTGTTGTCAAGATTTTTGTTACTCTAATGGATCGTAGCCTTGTCATTATGGAAGGTAGTCTGTTGTCGAGATTTTTGTTACTCTAAAGTATGGTAGACTTGTCATTATGGAAGGTAGTTTGTTGTCGACATTTTTGTTACTCCAATGGTTGGTAGCCTTGTCATTATTGAAGGTAGTCTATTGTCGGGATTTTTGTCACTCCAATGGATGGTAGCGTTGTCCTTATGGAAGGAAGTCTGTTGGCGATATTTTTGATACTCCAATGGATGGTAGCCTTGCCATTATGGAAGGTAGTCTCTTGTTGATATTTTCATTACTCCAATGCATGGTAGCCTTGTCATTATCGAAGATAGTCTCTTGTTGATATTTTCATTACTCCAATGTATGGTAGCCTTGTCATTATGGAAAGTAGTCCCTTGTTGATATTTTCGTTACTTCAATGGATGGTAGCCTTGTCATTATGGAAGGTAGTTTGTTGTCGAGATTTTGGTTACTCTAATGGATGGTAGCCTTGTCAATATGGAAGGTAGTTTGTTGTCGAGATTTTTGTTACTCCAATGGTTGGTAGCCTTGTCATTATGGAAGGTAGTCTATTGTCGAGATTTTTGTTACTCCAATGGATGGTAGTGTTGTCATTATGGAAAGTAGATAGTTGTTGAGATTTTTGTTACTACAATGTATGGTAGACTTGTCATTGTGGAAGGTAGTTTGTTGTCGATATTTTTGTTATTACAATGTATGGTAGCCTTGTCATTATAGAAGGTAGTCTGTTGTCGATATAACTGTTACTCTAATGGATGGTAGCCTTGTCATTATGGAAGGTAGTTTGTTGTCGAGATTTTTGTTACTCCAATGGATAGTAGCCTTGTCAATATGGAAGGTAGTCTGTTGTCGAGATTTTGTTACTCCAATGGATGGTAGCCTTGTCATTATGGAAGGTAGTCTATTTTCGAGATTTTTGTTACTCCAATGGATGGTAGCATTGTCATTTTGGAAAGTAGATTTTTGTTGAGATTTTTCATACTACAATGTATGGTAGACTTGTCATTGTGGAAGGTAGTTTGTTGTCGAGATTTTTGTTATTACAATGTATGGTAGCCTTGTCATTATAGAAGGTAGTCTGTTGTCGATATCTTTGTTACTCTAATGGATGGTAGCCTAGTCATTATGGAAGGTAGTCTATTGTCGATATTTTTGTAACTCCAATGGACGAAAGCCTTGTCATTATGGAAGGTAGTCTGTTGGCGATATTTTTGTTACTCCAATGGATGGTAGCCTTGTCATTATGGAAAGTAGTCCCTTGTTGATATTTTTGTTACTCCAATGGATGGTAGCCTTGTCATTATGGAAAGTTGTCTATTGTCGTGATTTTTGTCACTCCAAAGGATGGTAGCCTTGTCATTATGGAAGGTAGTCTGTTGTCGATATTTTTGTTACTCCAATGGTTGGTAGCCTTGTCATTATTGAAGGTAGTCTATTGTCGAGATTTTTGTCACTCCAATGGATGGTAGCCTTGTCCTTATGGAAGGAAGTCTGTTGGCGATATTTTTTGTTACTCCAATGGATGGTAGCCTTGCCATTATGGAAGGTAGTCTCTTGTTGATATTTTCATTACTCCAATGCATGGTAGCCTTGTCATTATGGAAGATAGTCTCTTGTTGATATTTTCATTACTCCAATGGATGGTAGCCTTGTCATTATGGAAAGTAGTCCCTTGTTGATATTTTCGTTACTCCAATGGATGGTAGCCTTTTCATTATGGAAGGTAGTTTGTTGTCGAGATTTTTGTTACTCCAATGGATAGTAGCCTTGTCAATATGGAAGGTATTCTGTTGTCGAGATTTTGTTACTCCGATGGATGGTAGACTTGTCATTGTGGAAGGTAGTTTGTTGTCGCGATTTTTGTTATTACAATGTATGGTAGCCTTGTCATTATAGAAGGTAGTCTGTTGTCGATATCTTTGTTACTCTAATGGATGGTAGCCTAGTCATTATGGAAGGTAGTCTGTTGTCGATATCTTTGTCACTCCAATGGATGAATACCTTGTCATTATGGAAGGTAGTCTGTTGCCGAGATTTTTGTTACTCCAATGGATGGTAGCCTTGTCATTATGGAAAGTAGTCCGTTGTTGATATTTTCGTTACTCCAATGGATGGTAGCCTTGTCATTCTGGAAGGTAGTCTATTGTCGAGATTTTTGTCACTCCAAAGGATGGTAGCCTTATCATTATGGAAAGTAGTCTGTTGTCGATATTTTTGTTACTCCAATGGATGGTAGCCTTGTCATTATTGAAGATAGTCTATTGTCGAGATTTTTGTCACTCCAATGGATGGTAGCCATGTCATTATGGAAGGTAGTATGTTGTCGAGATTTTGTTACTCCGATGGATGGTAGCCTTGTCAATATGGAAGGTAGTCTCTTGTTGATATTTTCGTTACTCCAAAGGATGGTAGACTTGTCATTATGGAAGGTAGTTTGTTGTCTTGATTTTTGTTACTCTAATGTATGGTAGCCTTGTCATTATGGAAGGTACTCTGGTGTCGAGATTTTTATTACTCCAATGGATGGCAGCCTTGTCATTTTTGAAGGTAGACTATTGTCGAGATTTTTGTTACTCTAATGGATGGTAGACTTGTTATTATGGAAGGTAGTTTATTGTCAAGATTTTTGTTACTCCAACGGATGGTAGCATTATCATTATGGAAGGTAGTGTGTTGTCGAAATCTTTGTTACTCTAATGGATAGTAGCCTAGTCATTATGGATGGTAGTTTTTTGTCGAGATTTTTGTTACTTTAATGGATGGTGGGCTTTTCATTATGGAAGGTAGTTTGTTGTCGATATTTTTGTTACTCCAATGGATAGTAGCCTTGTCATTATGGAATGTAGTTTGTTGTCGAAATTTTTGTTACTCCAATGGATGGTAGCCTTGTAATTATGGATCGTAGTTTGTTGTCGCTATTTTTGTTATTCCAATGTATGGTAGACTTATCAATATGGAAGGTAGTTTGTTGTCGATATTTTTGTGACTCCAATGGATAGTAGGCTTGTCATTATGCAAGGTAGTCTGTTGTCAAGATTTTGGTTACTCTAATGGATGGTAGCCTTGTCAATATAGAAGGTAGTTTGTTGTCGAGATTTTTGTTACTCCAATGGTTGGTAGCCTTGTCATTATGGAAGGTAGTCTATTGTCGAGATTTTTGTTACTCCAATGGATGGTAGCGTTGTCATTATGGAAAGTAGACAGTTGTTGAGATTTTTGTTACTACAATGTTGGGTAGACTTTTCATTGTGGAAGGTAGTTTGTTGTCGATATTTTTGTTATTACAATGTATGGTAGCCTTGTAATTATAGAAGGTAGTCTGTTGTCGATATCTTTGTTACTCTAATGGATGGTAGCCTAGTCATTATGGAAGGTAGTCTGTTGTCGATATCTTTGTCACTCCAATGGATGAAAGCCTTGTCATTATGGAAGGTAGTCTGTTGGCGATATTTTTGTTACTCCAATGGATGGTAGCCTTGTCATTATGGAAAGTAGTCCCTTGTTGATATTTTTGTTACTCCAATGGATGGTAGCCTTGTCATTATGGAAGGTTGTCTATTGTCGTGATTTTTGTCACTGCAAAGGATGGTAGCCTTGTCATTATGGAAGGTAGTCTGTTGTCGATATTTTTGTTACTCCAATGGATGGTAGCCTTGTCATTATTGAAGGTAGTCTATTGTCGAGATTTTTGTCACTCCAATGGATGGTAGCCTTGTCATTATGGAAGGTAGTCTGTTGGCGATATTTTTGTTACTCCAATGGATGGTAGCCTTGTCATTATGGAAAGTAGTCCCTTGTTGATATTTTTGTTACTCCAATGGATGGTAGCCTTGTCATTATGGAAGGTTGTCTATTGTCGTGATTTTTGTCACTGCAAAGGATGGTAGCCTTGTCATTATGGAAGGTAGTCTGTTGTCGATATTTTTGTTACTCCAATGGATGGTAGCCTTGTCATTATTGAAGGTAGTCTATTGTCGAGATTTTTGTCACTCCAATGGATGGTAGCCTTGTCATTATGGAAGGTAGTCTGTTGGCGATATTTTTGTTACTCCAATGGATGGTAGCCTTGTCATTATGGAAAGTAGTCCCTTGTTGATATTTTTGTTACTCCAATGGATGGTAGCCTTGTCATTATGGAAGGTTGTCTATTGTCGTGATTTTTGTCACTGCAAAGGATGGTAGCCTTGTCATTATGGAAGGTAGTCTGTTGTCGATATTTTTGTTACTCCAATGGATGGTAGCCTTGTCATTATTGAAGGTAGTCTATTGTCGATATTTTTGTCACTCCAATGGATGGTAGCCTTGTCATTATGGAAGGTAGTCTGTTGGCGATATTTTTGTTACTCCAATGGATGGTAGCCTTGTCATTATGGAAGGTAGTCTCTTGTTGATATTTTCATTACTCCAATGGATGGTAGCCTTGTCATTATGGAAGGTAGTCTGTTGTCGAGATTTTTTTTACTCTAATGGATCGTAGCCTTGTCATTATGGAAGGTAGTCTGTTGTTGAGATTTTTGTTACTCTAATGGATGGTCGCCTTGTCATTATGGAAGGTAGTTTGTTGTCGATATTTTTGTTACTCCAATGGTTGGTAGCCTTGTCATTATTGAAGGTAGTCTATTGTCGAGATTTTTGTCACTCCAATGGATGGTAGCCTTGTCATTATGGAAGGAAGTCTGTTGGCGATATTTTTGTTACTCCAATGGATGGTAGCCTTGCCATTATGGAAAGTAGTCTCTTGTTGATATTTTCATTACTCCAATGCATGGTAGCCTTGTCATTATGGAAGATAGTCTGTTGTTGATATTTTCATTACACCAATGGATGGTAGCCTTGTCATTATGGAAAGTAGTCCCTTGTTGATATTTTTGTTACTCCAATGGATAGTAGGCTTGTCATTATGCAAGGTAGTCTGTTGTCAAGATTTTGGTTACTCTAATGGATGGTAGCCTTGTCAATATAGAAGGTAGTTTGTTGTCGAGATTTTTGTTACTCCAATGGTTGGTAGCCTTGTCATTATGGAAGGTAGTCTATTGTCGAGATTTTTGTTACTCCAATGGATGGTAGCATTGTCATTATGGAAAGTAGACAGTTGTTGAGATTTTTGTTACTACAATGTGTGGTAGACTTTTCATTGTGGAAGGTAGTTTGTTGTCGATATTTTTGTTATTACAATGTATGGTAGCCTTGTCATTATAGAAGGTAGTCTGTTTTCGATATCTTTGTTACTCTAATGGATGGTAGCCTAGTCATTATGGAAGGTAGTCTGTTGTCGATATCTTTGTCACTCCAATGGATGAAAGCCTTATCATTATGGAAGGTAGTCTGTTGGCGAGATTTTTGTTACTCCAATGGATGGTAGCCTTGTCATTATGGAAAGTAGTCCCTTGTTGATATTTTCGTTACTCCAATGGATGGTAGCCTTGTCATTATGGAAGGTAGTCTATTGTCGAGATTTTTGTCACTCCAAAGGATGGTAGCCTTATCATTATGGAAAGTAGTCTGTTGTCGATATTTTTGTTACTCCAATGGATGGTAGCCTTGTCATTATTGAAGATAATCTATTGCCGAGATTTTTGTCACTCCAATGGATGGTAGCCTTGTCATTATGGAAGGTAGTTTGTTGTCGAGATTTTGTTACTCCGATGGATGGTAGCCTTGTCAATATGGAAGGTAGTCTCTTGTTGATATTTTCGTTACTCCAATGGATGGTAGACTTGTCATTATGGAAGGTAGTTTGTTTTCTTGATTTTTGTTACTCTAATGTATGGTAGCCTTGTCATTATGGAAGGTACTCTGGTGTCGAGATTTTTATTACTCCAATGGATGGCAGCCTTGTCATTATTGAAGGTAGACTATTGTCGAGATTTTTGTTACTCCAACGGATGGTAGCATTATCATTATGGAAGGTAGTGTGTTGTCGAAATCTTTGTTACTCCAATGGATAGTAGCCTAGTCATTATGGATGGTAGTTTTTTGTCGAGATTTTTGTTACTTTAATGGATGGGGGGATTTTCATTATGGAAGATAGTCTGTTGTCGATATTTTTGTTACTCCAATGGATAGTAGCCTTGTCATTATGGAATGTAGTTTGTTGTCGAAATTTTTGTTACTCCAATGGATGGTAGCCTTGTAATTATGGATCGTAGTTTGTTGTCGATATTTTTGTTATTCCAATGTATGGTAGACTTATCAATATGGAAGGGAGTTTGTTGTTGATATTTTTGTTACTCCAATGGATAGTAGGCTTGTCATTATGCAAGGTAGTCTGTTGTCAAGATTTTGGTTACTCTAATGGATGGTAGCCTTGTCAATATAGAAGGTAGTTTGTTGTCGAGATTTTTGTTACTCCAATGGTTGGTAGACTTGTCATTATGGAAGGTAGTCTATTGTCGAGATTTTTGTTACTCCAATGGATGGTAGCGTTGTCATTTTGGAAAGTAGACAGTTGTTGAGATTTTTGTTACTACAATGTGTGGTAGACTTTTCATTGTGCAAGGTAGTTTGTTGTCGATATTTTTGTTATTACAATGTATGGTAGCCTTGTCATTATAGAAGGTAGTCTGTTGTCGATATCTTTGTTACTCTAATGGATGGTAGCCTAGTCATTATGGAAGGTAGTCGATTGTCGAGATTTTTGTCACTCCAATGGATGGAAGCCTTGTCATTATGGAAGGTAGTCTGTTGGCGAGATTTTTCTTACTCCAATGGATGGTAGCCTTGTCATTATGGAAAGTAGTCTATTGTCGAGATTTTTGTTACTCTAATGGATGGTAGCCTTGTCATTATGGAAGGTAGTTTGTTGTCGATATTTTTGTTACTCCAATGGTTGGTAGCCTTGTCATTATTGAAGGTAGTCTATTGTCGAGATTTTTGTCACTCCAATGGATGGTAGCCTTGTCATTATGGAAGGAAGTCTGTTGGCGATATTTTTGTTACTCCAATGGATGGTAGCCTTGCCATTATGGAAGGTAGTCTATTGTTGATATTTTTATTACTCCAATGCATGGTAGCCTTGTCATTATGGAAGATAGTCTCTTGTTGATATTATCATTACTCCAATGGATGGTAGCCTTGTCATTATGGAAAGTAGTCCCTTGTTGATATTTTTGTTACTCCAATGGATGGTAGCCTTGTCATTATGGAAGGTAGTTTGTTGTCGAGATTTTTGTTACTCCAATGGATAGTAGCCTTGTCAATATGGAAGGTAATATGTTGTCGATATTTTGTTACTCCGATGGATGGTAGCCTTGTCATTATGGAAAGTAGATTGTTGTTGAGATTTTTCTTAATACAATGTATGGTAGACTTGTCATTGTGGAAGGTAGTTTGTTGTCGAGATTTTTGTTATTACAATGTATTGTAGCCATGTCATTATAGAAGGTAGTCTGTTGTCGATATCTTTGTTACTCTAATGGATGGTAGCCTTGTCATTATGGAAGGTAGTCTGTTGTCGAGATTTTTGTTACTCTAATGAATGGTCGCCTTGTCATTATGGAAGGTAGTTTGTTGTCGAGATTTTTGTTACTCCAATGGTTGGGAGCCTTGTCATTATTGAAGGTAGTCTATCGTCGAGATTTTTGTCACTCCAATGGATGGTAGCCTTGTCATTATGGAAGGAAGTCTGTTGGCGATATTTTTGTTACTCCAATGGATGGTAGCCTTGCCATTATGGAAGGTAGTCTCTTGTTGATATTTTCATTACACCAATGCATGGTAGCCTTGTCATTATGGAAGATAGTCTCTTGTTGATATTTTCATTACTCCAATGGATGGTAGCCTTGTCATTATGGAAAGTAGTCCCTTGTTGATATTTTCGTTACTCCAATGGATGGTAGCCTTGTCATTATGGAAGGTAGTTTGTTGTTGAGATTTTTTTTACTCCAATGGATAGTAGCCTTGTCAATATGGAAGGTAGTCTGTTGTCGATATTTTGTTACTCCGATGGATGGTAGCCTTGTCATTATGGAAGGTAGTCTATTTTCGAGATTTTTGTTACTCCAATGGATGGTAGCGTTGTCATTATGGAAAGTAGATTGTTGTTGATATTTTTCTTAATACAATGTATGGTAGACTTGTCATTGTGGAAGGTAGTTTGTTGTCTTGATTTTTGTTATTACAATGTATGGTAGCCATGTCATTATAGAAGGTAGTCTGCTGTCGATATCTTTGTTACTCTAATGGATGGTAGCCTTGTCATTATGGAAGGTAGTCTGTTGTCGTTATCTTTGTCACTCCAATGGATGAAAGCCTTGTCATTATGGAAGGCAGTCTGTTGGCGAGATTTTTGTTACTCCAATGGATGGTAGCCTTGTCATTATGGAAAGTAGTCCCTTGTTGATATTTTCATTACTCCAATGGATGGTAGCCTTGTCATTATGGAAGGTAGTCTATTGTCGAGATTTTTGTCACTCCAAAGGATGGTAGCCTTGTCATTATGGAAGGTAGTCTGTTGTCGATATTTTTGTTACTCCAATGGATGGTAGCCTTGTCATTATTGAAGGTAGTATATTGTCGAGATTTTTATTACTCCAATGGATGGTAGCCTTATCATTATGGAAGGTAGTTTCTTTTTGATATTTTCATTACTCTAATGCATGGTAGCCTTGTCATTATGGAAGGTAGTCTCTTGTTGATATTTTCATTACTCCAATGGATGGTAGCCTTATCATTATGGAAGGTAGTCTATTGTCGAGATTTTTGTTACTCTAATGGATCGTAGCCTTGTCATTATGGAAGGTAGTCTGTTGTCGATATTTTGGTTACTCTAATGGATGGTAGCCTTGTCATTATGGAATGTAGTCTCTTGTTGATATTTTCATTACTCCAATGGATGGTAGCCTTGTCATTATGGAAGGTAGTTTATTGTCGAGATTTTTGTTACACCAATGGATGGTAGCCTTGTCATTATGGAAGGTAGTCTATTGTCGAGATTTTTGTTACTACAATGGATGGTAGCCTTGTCATTATGGAAGGTAGTCTATTGTCAAGATTTCTGTTACTCTAATGGATGGCAACATTATCATTCTGGAAGGTAGTCTGTTGTCGAGATTTTGTTACTCCAATGGATGGTAGCCTTATCATTATGGAAGGTAGTCTATTGTCGAGATTTTTGTCACTCCAAAGGATGTAGCCTTGTCATTATGGAAGGTAGTCTCTTGTTGATATTTTCATTACTCCAATGGATGGTAGCCTTGTCATTATGGAAGGTAGTTTATTGTCGAGATTTTTGTTACACCAATGGATGGTAGCCTTGTCATTATGGAAGGTAGTCTATTGTCGAGATTTTTGTTACTACAATGGATGGTAGCCTTGTCATTATGGAAGGTAGTTTGTTGTCAAGATTTTTGTTACTCTAATGGATGGCAGCATTATCATTATGGAAGGTAGTCTGTTGTCGAGATTTTGTTGCTCCAATGGATGGTAGCCTTATCATTATGGAAGGTAGTCTATTGTCGAGATTTTTGTCACTCCAAAGGATGTAGCCTTGTGATTATGGAAGGTAGTCTGTTGTCGATATTTTTTTTACTCCAATGGATGGTAGCCTTGTCATTATGGAAGGTAGTCTATTGTTGAGATTTTTGGCACTCCAATGGATGGTAGCCTTGTCATTACTGAAGGTAGTCTGTTGGCGAGATTTTTGTTACTCCAATGGATGGTAGCCGTGTCATTATGGAAGGTAATCACTTGTTGATATTTTCATTAATCCAATGCATGGTAGCCTTGTCATTATGGAAGGTAGTCTGTTGTCGATATTTTTGTGACTCCAATGGATGGTAGCCTTGTCAATATTGAAGGTAGTCTATTGTCGAGCTTTTTATCACTCCAATGGATGGTAGCCTTGTCATTATGGAAGGTAGTCTCTTGTTGATATTTTCATTACTCCAATGCATGGTAGCCTTGTCATTATGGAAGGTAGTCTCTTGTTGATATTTTCATTACTCCAATGCATGGTAGCCTTGTCATTATGGAATGTAGTCTCTTGTTGATATTTTCATTACTCCAATGGATGGTAGCCTTATCATTATGGAAGGTAGTCTGTTGTCGAGATTTTTGTTACTCTAATGGATCGTAGCCTTGTCATTATGGAAGGTAGTCTGTTGTCGATATTTTTGTTACTCCAATGGATGGTAGCCTTGTCATTATTGAAGGTAGTCTATTGTCGAGATTTTTATCACTCCAATGGATGGTAGCCTTTTCATTATGGAAGGTAGTCTCTTGTTGATATTTTCATTACTCCAATGCATGGTAGCCTTGTCATTATGGAAGGTAGTCTCTTGTTGATATTTTCATTACTCCAATGGATGGTAGCCTTATCATTATGGAAGGTAGTCTGTTGTCGAGATTTTTGTTACTCTAATGGATCGTAGCCTTGTCATTATGGAAGGTAGTCTGTTGTCGAGATTTTGGTTACTCTAATGGATGGTAGCCTTGTCATTATGGAATGTAGTCTCTTGTTGATATTTTCATTACTCCAATGGATGGTAGCCTTCTCATTATGGACGGTAGTTTATTGTCGAGATTTTTGTTACACCAATGGATGGTAGCCTTGTCATTATGGAAGGTAGTCTATTGTCGAGATTTTTTTTACTACAATGGATGGTAGCCTTGTCATTATGGAAGGTAGTCTGTTGTCAAGATTTTTGTTACTCTAATGGATGGCAGCATTATCATTATGGAAGGTAGTCTGTTGTCGAGATTTTGTTACTCCAATGGATGGTAGCCTTATCATTATGGAAGGTAGTCTATTGTCGAGATTTTTGTCACTCCAAAGGATGTAGCCTTGTCATTATGGAAGGTAGTCTCTTGTTGATATTTTCATTACTCCAATGGATGGTAGCCTTGTCATTATGGAAGGTAGTTTATTGTCGAGATTTTTGTTACACCAATGGATGGTAGCCTTGTCATTATGGAAGGTAGTCTATTGTCGAGATTTTTGTTACTACAATGGATGGTAGCCTTGTCATTATGGAAGGTAGTCTGTTGTCAACATTTTTGTTACTCTAATGGATGGCAGCATTATCATAATGGAAAGTAGTCTATTGTCGAGATTTTGTTGCTCCAATGGATGGTAGCCTTATCATTATGGAAGGTAGTCTATTGTCGAGATTTTTGTCACTCCAAAGGATGTAGCCTTGTCATTATGGAAAGTAGATTGTTGTTGAGATTTTTCTTAATACAATGTATGGTAGACTTGTCATTGTGGAAGGTAGTTTGTTGTCGAGATTTTTGTTATTACAATGTATTGTAGCCATGTCATTATAGAAGGTAGTCTGTTGTCGATATCTTTGTTACTCTAATGGATGGTAGCCTTGTCATTATGGAAGGTAGTCTGTTGTCGAGATTTTTGTTACTCTAATGAATGGTCGCCTTGTCATTATGGAAGGTAGTTTGTTGTCGAGATTTTTGTTACTCCAATGGTTGGGAGCCTTGTCATTATTGAAGGTAGTCTATCGTCGAGATTTTTGTCACTCCAATGGATGGTAGCCTTGTCATTATGGAAGGAAGTCTGTTGGCGATATTTTTGTTACTCCAATGGATGGTAGCCTTGCCATTATGGAAGGTAGTCTCTTGTTGATATTTTCATTACACCAATGCATGGTAGCCTTGTCATTATGGAAGATAGTCTCTTGTTGATATTTTCATTACTCCAATGGATGGTAGCCTTGTCATTATGGAAAGTAGTCCCTTGTTGATATTTTCGTTACTCCAATGGATGGTAGCCTTGTCATTATGGAAGGTAGTTTGTTGTTGAGATTTTTTTTACTCCAATGGATAGTAGCCTTGTCAATATGGAAGGTAGTCTGTTGTCGATATTTTGTTACTCCGATGGATGGTAGCCTTGTCATTATGGAAGGTAGTCTATTTTCGAGATTTTTGTTACTCCAATGGATGGTAGCGTTGTCATTATGGAAAGTAGATTGTTGTTGATATTTTTCTTAATACAATGTATGGTAGACTTGTCATTGTGGAAGGTAGTTTGTTGTCTTGATTTTTGTTATTACAATGTATGGTAGCCATGTCATTATAGAAGGTAGTCTGCTGTCGATATCTTTGTTACTCTAATGGATGGTAGCCTTGTCATTATGGAAGGTAGTCTGTTGTCGTTATCTTTGTCACTCCAATGGATGAAAGCCTTGTCATTATGGAAGGCAGTCTGTTGGCGAGATTTTTGTTACTCCAATGGATGGTAGCCTTGTCATTATGGAAAGTAGTCCCTTGTTGATATTTTCATTACTCCAATGGATGGTAGCCTTGTCATTATGGAAGGTAGTCTATTGTCGAGATTTTTGTCACTCCAAAGGATGGTAGCCTTGTCATTATGGAAGGTAGTCTGTTGTCGATATTTTTGTTACTCCAATGGATGGTAGCCTTGTCATTATTGAAGGTAGTATATTGTCGAGATTTTTATTACTCCAATGGATGGTAGCCTTATCATTATGGAAGGTAGTTTCTTTTTGATATTTTCATTACTCTAATGCATGGTAGCCTTGTCATTATGGAAGGTAGTCTCTTGTTGATATTTTCATTACTCCAATGGATGGTAGCCTTATCATTATGGAAGGTAGTCTATTGTCGAGATTTTTGTTACTCTAATGGATCGTAGCCTTGTCATTATGGAAGGTAGTCTGTTGTCGATATTTTGGTTACTCTAATGGATGGTAGCCTTGTCATTATGGAATGTAGTCTCTTGTTGATATTTTCATTACTCCAATGGATGGTAGCCTTGTCATTATGGAAGGTAATTTATTGTCGAGATTTTTGTTACACCAATGGATGGTAGCCTTGTCATTATGGAAGGTAGTCTATTGTCGAGATTTTTGTTACTACAATGGATGGTAGCCTTGTCATTATGGAAGGTAGTCTATTGTCAAGATTTCTGTTACTCTAATGGATGGCAACATTATCATTCTGGAAGGTAGTCTGTTGTCGAGATTTTGTTACTCCAATGGATGGTAGCCTTATCATTATGGAAGGTAGTCTATTGTCGAGATTTTTGTCACTCCAAAGGATGTAGCCTTGTCATTATGGAAGGTAGTCTCTTGTTGATATTTTCATTACTCCAATGGATGGTAGCCTTGTCATTATGGAAGGTAGTTTATTGTCGAGATTTTTGTTACACCAATGGATGGTAGCCTTGTCATTATGGAAGGTAGTCTATTGTCGAGATTTTTGTTACTACAATGGATGGTAGCCTTGTCATTATGGAAGGTAGTTTGTTGTCAAGATTTTTGTTACTCTAATGGATGGCAGCATTATCATTATGGAAGGTAGTCTGTTGTCGAGATTTTGTTGCTCCAATGGATGGTAGCCTTATCATTATGGAAGGTAGTCTATTGTCGAGATTTTTGTCACTCCAAAGGATGTAGCCTTGTGATTATGGAAGGTAGTCTGTTGTCGATATTTTTTTTACTCCAATGGATGGTAGCCTTGTCATTATGGAAGGTAGTCTATTGTTGAGATTTTTGGCACTCCAATGGATGGTAGCCTTGTCATTACTGAAGGTAGTCTGTTGGCGAGATTTTTGTTACTCCAATGGATGGTAGCCGTGTCATTATGGAAGGTAATCACTTGTTGATATTTTCATTAATCCAATGCATGGTAGCCTTGTCATTATGGAAGGTAGTCTGTTGTCGATATTTTTGTGACTCCAATGGATGGTAGCCTTGTCAATATTGAAGGTAGTCTATTGTCGAGCTTTTTATCACTCCAATGGATGGTAGCCTTGTCATTATGGAAGGTAGTCTCTTGTTGATATTTTCATTACTCCAATGCATGGTAGCCTTGTCATTATGGAAGGTAGTCTCTTGTTGATATTTTCATTACTCCAATGCATGGTAGCCTTGTCATTATGGAATGTAGTCTCTTGTTGATATTTTCATTACTCCAATGGATGGTAGCCTTATCATTATGGAAGGTAGTCTGTTGTCGAGATTTTTGTTACTCTAATGGATCGTAGCCTTTTCATTATGGAAGGTAGTCTGTTGTCGATATTTTTGTTACTCCAATGGATGGTAGCCTTGTCATTATTGAAGGTAGTCTATTGTCGAGATTTTTATCACTCCAATGGATGGTAGCCTTTTCATTATGGAAGGTAGTCTCTTGTTGATATTTTCATTACTCCAATGCATGGTAGCCTTGTCATTATGGAAGGTAGTCTCTTGTTGATATTTTCATTACTCCAATGGATGGTAGCCTTATCATTATGGAAGGTAGTCTGTTGTCGAGATTTTTGTTACTCTAATGGATCGTAGCCTTGTCATTATGGAAGGTAGTCTGTTGTCGAGATTTTGGTTACTCTAATGGATGGTAGCCTTGTCATTATGGAATGTAGTCTCTTGTTGATATTTTCATTACTCCAATGGATGGTAGCCTTCTCATTATGGACGGTAGTTTATTGTCGAGATTTTTGTTACACCAATGGATGGTAGCCTTGTCATTATGGAAGGTAGTCTATTGTCGAGATTTTTTTTACTACAATGGATGGTAGCCTTGTCATTATGGAAGGTAGTCTGTTGTCAAGATTTTTGTTACTCTAATGGATGGCAGCATTATCATTATGGAAGGTAGTCTGTTGTCGAGATTTTGTTACTCCAATGGATGGTAGCCTTATCATTATGGAAGGTAGTCTATTGTCGAGATTTTTGTCACTCCAAAGGATGTAGCCTTGTCATTATGGAAGGTAGTCTCTTGTTGATATTTTCATTACTCCAATGGATGGTAGCCTTGTCATTATGGAAGGTAGTTTATTGTCGAGATTTTTGTTACACCAATGGATGGTAGCCTTGTCATTATGGAAGGTAGTCTATTGTCGAGATTTTTGTTACTACAATGGATGGTAGCCTTGTCATTATGGAAGGTAGTCTGTTGTCAACATTTTTGTTACTCTAATGGATGGCAGCATTATCATAATGGAAAGTAGTCTATTGTCGAGATTTTGTTGCTCCAATGGATGGTAGCCTTATCATTATGGAAGGTAGTCTATTGTCGAGATTTTTGTCACTCCAAAGGATGTAGCCTTGTCATTATGGAAAGTAGATTGTTGTTGAGATTTTTCTTAATACAATGTATGGTAGACTTGTCATTGTGGAAGGTAGTTTGTTGTCGAGATTTTTGTTATTACAATGTATTGTAGCCATGTCATTATAGAAGGTAGTCTGTTGTCGATATCTTTGTTACTCTAATGGATGGTAGCCTTGTCATTATGGAAGGTAGTCTGTTGTCGAGATTTTTGTTACTCTAATGAATGGTCGCCTTGTCATTATGGAAGGTAGTTTGTTGTCGAGATTTTTGTTACTCCAATGGTTGGGAGCCTTGTCATTATTGAAGGTAGTCTATCGTCGAGATTTTTGTCACTCCAATGGATGGTAGCCTTGTCATTATGGAAGGAAGTCTGTTGGCGATATTTTTGTTACTCCAATGGATGGTAGCCTTGCCATTATGGAAGGTAGTCTCTTGTTGATATTTTCATTACACCAATGCATGGTAGCCTTGTCATTATGGAAGATAGTCTCTTGTTGATATTTTCATTACTCCAATGGATGGTAGCCTTGTCATTATGGAAAGTAGTCCCTTGTTGATATTTTCGTTACTCCAATGGATGGTAGCCTTGTCATTATGGAAGGTAGTTTGTTGTTGAGATTTTTTTTACTCCAATGGATAGTAGCCTTGTCAATATGGAAGGTAGTCTGTTGTCGATATTTTGTTACTCCGATGGATGGTAGCCTTGTCATTATGGAAGGTAGTCTATTTTCGAGATTTTTGTTACTCCAATGGATGGTAGCGTTGTCATTATGGAAAGTAGATTGTTGTTGATATTTTTCTTAATACAATGTATGGTAGACTTGTCATTGTGGAAGGTAGTTTGTTGTCTTGATTTTTGTTATTACAATGTATGGTAGCCATGTCATTATAGAAGGTAGTCTGCTGTCGATATCTTTGTTACTCTAATGGATGGTAGCCTTGTCATTATGGAAGGTAGTCTGTTGTCGTTATCTTTGTCACTCCAATGGATGAAAGCCTTGTCATTATGGAAGGCAGTCTGTTGGCGAGATTTTTGTTACTCCAATGGATGGTAGCCTTGTCATTATGGAAAGTAGTCCCTTGTTGATATTTTCATTACTCCAATGGATGGTAGCCTTGTCATTATGGAAGGTAGTCTATTGTCGAGATTTTTGTCACTCCAAAGGATGGTAGCCTTGTCATTATGGAAGGTAGTCTGTTGTCGATATTTTTGTTACTCCAATGGATGGTAGCCTTGTCATTATTGAAGGTAGTATATTGTCGAGATTTTTATTACTCCAATGGATGGTAGCCTTATCATTATGGAAGGTAGTTTCTTTTTGATATTTTCATTACTCTAATGCATGGTAGCCTTGTCATTATGGAAGGTAGTCTCTTGTTGATATTTTCATTACTCCAATGGATGGTAGCCTTATCATTATGGAAGGTAGTCTATTGTCGAGATTTTTGTTACTCTAATGGATCGTAGCCTTGTCATTATGGAAGGTAGTCTGTTGTCGATATTTTGGTTACTCTAATGGATGGTAGCCTTGTCATTATGGAATGTAGTCTCTTGTTGATATTTTCATTACTCCAATGGATGGTAGCCTTGTCATTATGGAAGGTAGTTTATTGTCGAGATTTTTGTTACACCAATGGATGGTAGCCTTGTCATTATGGAAGGTAGTCTATTGTCGAGATTTTTGTTACTACAATGGATGGTAGCCTTGTCATTATGGAAGGTAGTCTATTGTCAAGATTTCTGTTACTCTAATGGATGGCAACATTATCATTCTGGAAGGTAGTCTGTTGTCGAGATTTTGTTACTCCAATGGATGGTAGCCTTATCATTATGGAAGGTAGTCTATTGTCGAGATTTTTGTCACTCCAAAGGATGTAGCCTTGTCATTATGGAAGGTAGTCTCTTGTTGATATTTTCATTACTCCAATGGATGGTAGCCTTGTCATTATGGAAGGTAGTTTATTGTCGAGATTTTTGTTACACCAATGGATGGTAGCCTTGTCATTATGGAAGGTAGTCTATTGTCGAGATTTTTGTTACTACAATGGATGGTAGCCTTGTCATTATGGAAGGTAGTTTGTTGTCAAGATTTTTGTTACTCTAATGGATGGCAGCATTATCATTATGGAAGGTAGTCTGTTGTCGAGATTTTGTTGCTCCAATGGATGGTAGCCTTATCATTATGGAAGGTAGTCTATTGTCGAGATTTTTGTCACTCCAAAGGATGTAGCCTTGTGATTATGGAAGGTAGTCTGTTGTCGATATTTTTTTTACTCCAATGGATGGTAGCCTTGTCATTATGGAAGGTAGTCTATTGTTGAGATTTTTGGCACTCCAATGGATGGTAGCCTTGTCATTACTGAAGGTAGTCTGTTGGCGAGATTTTTGTTACTCCAATGGATGGTAGCCGTGTCATTATGGAAGGTAATCACTTGTTGATATTTTCATTAATCCAATGCATGGTAGCCTTGTCATTATGGAAGGTAGTCTGTTGTCGATATTTTTGTGACTCCAATGGATGGTAGCCTTGTCAATATTGAAGGTAGTCTATTGTCGAGCTTTTTATCACTCCAATGGATGGTAGCCTTGTCATTATGGAAGGTAGTCTCTTGTTGATATTTTCATTACTCCAATGCATGGTAGCCTTGTCATTATGGAAGGTAGTCTCTTGTTGATATTTTCATTACTCCAATGCATGGTAGCCTTGTCATTATGGAATGTAGTCTCTTGTTG
The DNA here is from genome assembly GCA_948472305.1 of Vicia faba. NCBI lineage: Eukaryota > Viridiplantae > Streptophyta > Magnoliopsida > Fabales > Fabaceae > Vicia > Vicia faba. The sequence goes on from OX451739.1 coordinate 564,737,684, forward strand.
ATATTTTCATTACTCCAATGGATGGTAGCCTTATCATTATGGAAGGTAGTCTGTTGTCGAGATTTTTGTTACTCTAATGGATCGTAGCCTTGTCATTATGGAAGGTAGTCTGTTGTCGATATTTTTGTTACTCCAATGGATGGTAGCCTTGTCATTATTGAAGGTAGTCTATTGTCGAGATTTTTATCACTCCAATGGATGGTAGCCTTTTCATTATGGAAGGTAGTCTCTTGTTGATATTTTCATTACTCCAATGCATGGTAGCCTTGTCATTATGGAAGGTAGTCTCTTGTTGATATTTTCATTACTCCAATGGATGGTAGCCTTATCATTATGGAAGGTAGTCTGTTGTCGAGATTTTTGTTACTCTAATGGATCGTAGCCTTGTCATTATGGAAGGTAGTCTGTTGTCGAGATTTTGGTTACTCTAATGGATGGTAGCCTTGTCATTATGGAATGTAGTCTCTTGTTGATATTTTCATTACTCCAATGGATGGTAGCCTTCTCATTATGGACGGTAGTTTATTGTCGAGATTTTTGTTACACCAATGGATGGTAGCCTTGTCATTATGGAAGGTAGTCTATTGTCGAGATTTTTTTTACTACAATGGATGGTAGCCTTGTCATTATGGAAGGTAGTCTGTTGTCAAGATTTTTGTTACTCTAATGGATGGCAGCATTATCATTATGGAAGGTAGTCTGTTGTCGAGATTTTGTTACTCCAATGGATGGTAGCCTTATCATTATGGAAGGTAGTCTATTGTCGAGATTTTTGTCACTCCAAAGGATGTAGCCTTGTCATTATGGAAGGTAGTCTCTTGTTGATATTTTCATTACTCCAATGGATGGTAGCCTTGTCATTATGGAAGGTAGTTTATTGTCGAGATTTTTGTTACACCAATGGATGGTAGCCTTGTCATTATGGAAGGTAGTCTATTGTCGAGATTTTTGTTACTACAATGGATGGTAGCCTTGTCATTATGGAAGGTAGTCTGTTGTCAACATTTTTGTTACTCTAATGGATGGCAGCATTATCATAATGGAAAGTAGTCTATTGTCGAGATTTTGTTGCTCCAATGGATGGTAGCCTTATCATTATGGAAGGTAGTCTATTGTCGAGATTTTTGTCACTCCAAAGGATGTAGCCTTGTCATTATGGAAGGTAGTCTGTTGTCGATATTTTTGTTACTCCAATGGATGGTAGCCTTGTCATTATCGAAGGTAGTCTATTGTTGAGATTTTTGGCACTCCAATGGATGGTAGCCTTGTCATTACTGAAGGTAGTCTGTTGGCGAGATTTTTGTTACTCCAATGGATGGTAGCCGTGTCATTATGGAAGGTAATCACTTGTTGATATTTTCATTAATCCAATGCATGGTAGCCTTGTCATTATGGAAGGTAGTCTGTTGTCAAGATTTTTTTTACTCTAATGGATGGTAGCCTTGTCATTATGGAAGGTAGTCTGTTGTCAAGATTTTTGTTACTCCAATGGATGGTAGGATTGTCATTATGGAAGGTAGTCTGTTGTCAATATCTTTGTTACTCCAATGGATAGTAGCCTAGTCATTATGGAAGGTAGTTTCTTGTCGAGATTTTTGTTACTCCAATGGATGGTAGGCTTTTAATTATGGAAGCTAGTCTGTTGTCAATATTTTTGTTACTCCAATGGATGGTAGCCTTGTCATTATGGAAGGTAGTCTATTGTCGAGATTATTGTCACTCCAAAGGATGGTAGCCTTGTCATTATGGAAGGTAGTTTGTTGTCGATATTTTTGTTACTCCAATGGATGGTAGCCTTGTCATTATTGAAGGTAGTCTATTGTCGAGATTTTTATCACTCCAATGGATGGTAGCCTTTTCATTATGGAAGTTAGTCTCTTGTTGATATTTTCATTACTCCAATGCATGGTAGCCTTGTCATTATGGAAGGTAGTCTCTTGTTGATATTTTCATTACTCCAATGGATGGTAGCCTTATCATTATGGAAGGTAGTCTGTTGTCGAGATTTTTGTTACTCTAATGGATCGTAGCCTTGTCATTATGGAAGGTAGTCTGTTGTCGAGATTTTGGTTACTCTAATGGATGGTAGCCTTGTCATTATGGAATGTAGTCTCTTGTTGATATTTTCATTACTCCAATGGATGGTAGCCTTGTCATTATGGACGGTAGTTTATTGTCGAGATTTTTGTTACACCAATGGATGGTAGCCTTGTCATTATGGAAGGTAGTCTATTGTCGAGATTTTTGTTACTACAATGGATGGTAGCCTTGTCATTATGGAAGGTAGTCTGTTGTCAAGATTTTTGTTACTCTAATGGATGGCAGCATTATCATTATGGAAGGTAGTCTGTTGTCGAGATTTTGTTACTCCAATGGATGGTAGCCTTATCATTATGGAAGGTAGTCTATTGTCGAGATTTTTGTCACTCCAAAGGATGTAGCCTTTTCATTATGGAAGGTAGTCTCTTGTTGATATTTTCATTACTCCAATGGATGGTAGCCTTGTCATTATGGAAGGTAGTTTATTGTCGATATTTTTGTTACACCAATGGATGGTAGCCTTGTCATTATGGAAGGTAGTCTATTGTCGAGATTTTTGTTACTACAATGGATGGTAGCCTTGTCATTATGGAAGGTAGTCTGTTGTCAAGATTTTTGTTACTCTAATGGATGGCAGCATTATCATTATGGAAGGTAGTCTGTTGTCGAGATTTTGTTGCTCCAATGGATGGTAGCCTTATCATTATGGAAGGTAGTCTATTGTCGAGATTTTTGTCACTCCAAAGGATGTAGCCTTGTCATTATGGAAGGTAGTCTGTTGTCGATATTTTTGTTACTCAAATGGATGGTAGCCTTGTCATTATGGAAGGAAGTCTATTGTTGAGATTTTTGGCACTCCAATGGATGGTAGCCTTGTCATTACTGAAGGTAGTCTGTTGACGAGATTTTTGTTACTCCAATGGATGGTAGCCGTGTCATTATGGAAGGTAATCACTTGTTGATATTTTCATTAATCCAATGCATGGTAGCCTTGTCATTATGGAAGGTAGTCTATTGTCGAGATTTTTTTTACTCTAATGGATGGTAGCCTTGTCATTATGGAAGGTAGTCTGTTGTCAAGATTTTTGTTACTCCAATGGATGGTAGGATTGTCATTATGGAAGGTAGTCTGTTGTCAATATCTTTGTTACTCCAATGGATAGTAGCCTAGTCATTATGGAAGGTAGTTTCTTGTCGAGATTTTTGTTACTCCAATGGATGGTAGGCTTTTAATTATGGAAGCTAGTCTGTTGTCAATATTTTTGTTACTCCAATGGATGGTAGCCTTGTCATTATGGAAGGTAGTCTATTGTCGAGATTATTGTCACTCCAAAGGATGGTAGCCTTGTCATTATGGAAGGTAGTCTCTTGTCGATATTTTTGTTACTCCAATGGATGGTAGCCTTGTCATTATTGAAGGTAGTCTATTGTCGAGATTTTTATCACTCCAATGGATGGTTGCCTTGTCATTATGGAAGGTAGTCTCTTGTTGATATTTTCATTACTCCAATGCATGGTAGCCTTGTCATTATGGAAGGTAGTCTCTTGTTGATATTTTCATTACTCCAATGGATGGTAGCCTTATCATTATGGAAGGTAGTCTGTTGTCGAGATTTTTGTTACTCTAATGGATCGTAGCCTTGTCATTATGGAAGGTAGTCTGTTGTCGAGATTTTGGTTACTCTAATGGATGGTAGCCTTGTCATTATGGAATGTAGTCTCTTGTTGATATTTTAATTACTCCAATGGATGGTAGCCTTGTCATTATGGAAGGTAGTTTATTGTCGAGATTTTTGTTACACCAATGGATGGTAGCCTTGTCATTATGGAAGGTAGTCTATTGTCGAGATTTTTGTTACTACAATGAATGGTAGCCTTGTCATTATGGAAGGTAGTCTGTTGTCAAGATTTTTGTTACTCTAATGGATGGCAGCATTATCATTATGGAAGGTAGTCTGTTGTCGAGATTTTGTTGCTCCAATGGATGGTAGCCTTATCATTATGGAAGGTAGTCTATTGTCGAGATTTTTGTAACTCCAAAGGATGTAGCCTTGTCATTATGGAAGGTAGTCTATTGTCGATATTTTTGTTACTCCAATGGATGGTAGCCTTGTCATTATGGAAGGTAGTCTATTGTTGAGATTTTTGGCACTCCAATGGATGGTAGCCTTGTCATTACTGAAGGTAGTCTGTTGGCGAGATTTTTGTTACTACAATGGATGGTAGCCGTGTCATTATGGAAGGTAATCACTTGTTGATATTTTCATTAATCCAATGCATGGTAGCCTTGTCATTATGGAAGGTAGTCTATTGTCGAGATTTTTTTTACTCTAATGGATGGTAGCCTTGTCATTATGGAAGGTAGTCTGTTGTCAAGATTTTTGTTACTCCAATGGATGGTAGGATTGTCATTATGGAAGGTAGTCTGTTGTCAATATCTTTGTTACTCCAATGCATAGTAGCCTAGTCATTATGGAAGGTAGTTTCTTGTCGAGATTTTTGTTACTCCAATGGATGGTAGGCTTTTAATTATGGAAGCTTGTCTGTTGTCAATATTTTTGTTACTCCAATGGATGGTAGCCTTGTCATTATGGAAGGTAGTCTATTGTCGAGATTATTGTCACTCCAAAGGATGGTAGCCTTGTCATTATGGAAGGTAGTCTGTTGTCGATATTTTTGTTACTCCAATGGATGGTAGCCTTGTCATTATTGAAGGTAGTCTATTGTCGAGATTTTTATCACTCCAATGGATGGTAGCCTTGTCATTATGGAAGGTAGTCTCTTGTTGATATTTTCATTACTCCAATGCATGGTAGCCTTGTCATTATGGAAGGTAGTCTCTTGTTGATATTTTCATTACTCCAATGGATGGTAGCCTTATCATTATGGAAGGTAGTCTGTTGTCGAGATTTTTGTTACTCTAATGGATCGTAGCCTTGTCATTATGGAAGGTAGTCTGTTGTCGAGATTTTGGTTACTCTAATGGATGGTAGCCTTGTCATTATGGAATGTAGTCTCTTGTTGATATTTTCATTACTCCAATGGATGGTAGCCTTGTCATTATGGAAGGTAGTTTATTGTCGAGATTTTTGGTACACCAATGGATGGTAGCCTTGTCATTATGGAAGGTAGTCTATTGTCGAGATTTTTGTTACTACAATGGATGGTAGCCTTGTCATTATGGAAGGTAGTCTGTTGTCAAGATTTTTGTTACTCTAATGGATGGCAGCATTATCATTATGGAAGGTAGTCTGTTGTCGAGATTTTGTTGCTCCAACGGATGGTAGCCTTATCATTATGGAAGGTAGTCTATTGTGGAGATTTTTGTCACTCCAAAGGATGTAGCCTTGTCCTTATGGAAGGTAGTCTGTTGTCGATATTTTTGTTACTCCAATGGATGGTAGCCTTGTCATTATGGAAGGTAGTCTATTGTTGAGATTTTTGGCACTCCAATGAATGGTAGCCTTGTCATTACTGAAGGTAGTCTGTTGGCGAGATTTTTGTTACTCCAATGGATGGTAGCCGTGTCATTATGGAAGGTAATCACTTGTTGATATTTTCATTAATCCAATGCATGGTAGCCTTGTCATTATGGAAGGTAGTCTATTGTCGAGATTTTTTTTACTCTAATGGATGGTAGCCTTGTCATTATGGAAGGTAGTCTGTTGTCAAGATTTTTGTTACTCCAATGGATGGTAGGATTGTCATTATGGAAGGTAGTCTGTTGTCAATATCTTTGTTACTCCAATGGATAGTAGCCTAGTCATTATGGAAGGTAGTTTCTTGTCGAGATTTTTGTTACTCCAATGGATGGTAGGCTTTTAATTATGGAAGCTAGTCTGTTGTCAATATTTTTATTACTCCAATGGATGGTAGCCTTGTCATTATGGAAGGTAGTCTATTGTCGAGATTATTGTCACTCCAAAGGATGGTAGCCTTGTCATTATGGAAGGTAGTCTGTTGTCGATATTTTTGTTACTCCAATGGATGGTAGCCTTGTCATTATTGAAGGTAGTCTATTGTCGAGATTTTTATCACTCCAATGGATGGTAGCCTTGTCATTATGGAAGGTAGTCTCTTGTTGATATTTTCATTACTCCAATGCATGGTAGCCTTGTCATTATGGAAGGTAGTCTCTTGTTGATATTTTCATTACTCCAATGGATCGTAGCCTTATCATTATGGAAGGTAGTCTGTTGTCGAGATTTTGGTTACTCTAATGGATGGTAGCCTTGTCATTATGGAATGTAGTCTCTTGTTGATATTTTCATTACTCCAATGGATGGTAGCCTTGTCATTATGGAAGGTAGTTTATTGTCGAGATTTTTGTTACACCAATGGATGGTAGCCTTGTCATTATGGAAGGTAGTCTATTGTCGAGATTTTTGTTACTACAATGGATGGTAGCCTTGTCATTATGGAAGGTAGTCTGTTGTCAAAATTTTTGTTACTCTAATGGATGGCAGCATTATCATTATGGAAGGTAGTCTGTTGTCGAGATTTTGTTGCTCCAATGGATGGTAGCCTTATCATTATGGAAGGTAGTCTATTGTCGAGATTTTTGTCACTCCAAAGGATGTAGCCTTGTCATTATGGAAGGTAGTCTGTTGTCGATATTTTTGTTACTCCAATGGATGGTAGCCTTGTCATTATGGAAGGTAGTCTATTGTTGAGATTTTTGGCACTCCAATGAATGGTAGCCTTGTCATTACTGAAGGTAGTCTGTTGGCGAGATTTTTGTTACTCCAATGGATGGTAGCCGTGTCATTATGGAAGGTAATCACTTGTTGATATTTTCATTAATCCAATGCATGGTAGCCTTGTCATTATGGAAGGTAGTCTATTGTCGAGATTTTTTTTACTCTAATGGATGGTAGCCTTGTCATTATGGAAGGTAGTCTGTTGTCAAGATTTTTGTTACTCCAATGGATGGTAGGATTGTCATTATGGAAGGTAGTCTGTTGTCAATATCTTTGTTACTCCAATGGATAGTATCCTAGTCATTATGGAAGGTAGTTTCTTGTCGAGATTTTTGTTACTCCAATGGATGGTAGGCTTTTAATTATGGAAGCTAGTCTGTTGTCAATATTTTTGTTACTCCAATGGATGGTAGCCTTGTCATTATGGAAGGTAGTCTATTGTCGAGATTATTGTCACTCCAAAGGATGGTAGCCTTGTCATTATGGAAGGTAGTCTGTTGTCGATATTTTTGTTACTCCAATGGATGGTAGCCTTGTCATTATGGAAGGTAGTCTCTTGTTGATATTTTCATTACTCCAATGCATGGTAGCCTTGTCATTATGGAAGGTAGTCTCTTGTTGATATTTTCATTACTCCAATGGATGGTAGCCTTATCATTATGGAAGGTAGTCTGTTGTCGAGATTTTTGTTACTCTAATGGATCGTAGCCTTGTCATTATGGAAGGTAGTCTGTTGTCGAGATTTTGGTTACTCTAATGGATGGTAGCCTTGTCAATATGGAAGGTAGTTTGTTGTCGAGATTTTTGTTACTCCAATGGTAGGTAGCCTTGTCATTATGGAAGGTAGTCTATTGTCGAGATTTTTGTTACTCCAATGGATGGTAGCGTTGTCATCATGGAAAGTAGAGAGTTGTTGAGATTTTTGTTACTACAATGTATGGTAGACTTTTCATTGTGGAAGGTAGTTTGTTGTCGATATTTTTCTTATTACAATGTATGGTAGCCTTGTCATTATAGAAGGTAGTTTCTTGTTGATATCTTTGTTACTCTAATGGATGGTAGCCTAGTCATTATGGAAGGTAGTCTATTGTCGAGATTTTTGTCACTCCAATGGATGAAAGCCTTGTCATTATGGAAGCTAGTCTTTTGGCGAGATTTTTGTCACTCCAAAGGATGGTAGCCTTATCATTAGGGAAGGTAGTCTGTTGTCGATATTTTTGTTACTCCAATGGATGGTAGCCTTATCATTAGGGAAGGTAGTCTGTTGTCGATATTTTTGTCACTCCAATGGATGGTAGCCTTGTCATTATGGAAGGTAGTCTGTTGGCGAGATTTTTGTTACACCAATGGATGGTAGCCTTGTCATTATGGAAGGTAGTCTATTGTCGAGATTTTTGTTACTACAATGAATGGTAGCCTTGTCATTATGGAAGGTAGTCTGTTGTCAAGATTTTTGTTACTCTAATGGATGGCAGCATTATCATTATGGAAGGTAGTCTGTTGTCGAGATTTTGTTGCTCCAATGGATGGTAGCCTTATCATTATGGAAGGTAGTCTATTGTCGAGATTTTTGTAACTCCAAAGGATGTAGCCTTGTCATTATGGAAGGTAGTCTGTTGTCGATATTTTTTTTACTCCAATGGATGGTAGCCTTGTCATTATGGAAGGTAGTCTATTGTTGATATTTTTGGCACTCCAATGGATGGTAGCCTTGTCATTACTGAAGGTAGTCTGTTGGCGAGATTTTTGTTACTCCAATGGATGGTAGCCGTGTCATTATGGAAGGTAATCACTTGTTGATATTTTCATTAATCCAATGCATGGTAGCCTTGTCATTATGGAAGGTAGTCTATTGTCGAGATTTTTTTTACTCTAATGGATGGTAGCCTTGTCATTATGGAAGGTAGTCTGTTGTCAAGATTTTTGTTACTCCAATGGATGGTAGGATTGTCATTATGGAAGGTAGTCTGTTGTCAATATCTTTGTTACTCCAATGGATAGTAGCCTAGTCATTATGGAAGGTAGTTTCTTGTCGAGATTTTTGTTACTCCAATGGATGGTAGGCTTTTAATTATGGAAGCTTGACTGTTGTCAATATTTTTGTTACTCCAATGGATGGTAGCCTTGTCATTATGGAAGGTAGTCTATTGTCGAGATTATTGTCACTCCAAAGGATGGTAGCCTTGTCATTATGGAAGGTAGTCTGTTGTCGATATTTTTGTTACTCCAATGGATGGTAGCCTTGTCATTATTGAAGGTAGTCTATTGTCGAGATTTTTATCACTCCAATGGATGGTAGCCTTGTCATTATGGAAGGTAGTATGTTGTTGATATTTTCATTACTCCAATGCATGGTAGCCTTGTCATTATGGAAGGTAGTCTCTTGTTGATATTTTCATTACTCCAATGGATGGTAGCCTTATCATTATGGAAGGTAGTCTGTTGTCGAGATTTTTGTTACTCTAATGGATCGTAGCCTTGTCATTATGGAAGGTAGTCTGTTGTCGAGATTTTGGTTACTCTAATGGATGGTAGCCTTGTCAATATGGAAGGTAGTTTGTTGTCGAGATTTTTGTTACTCCAATGGTAGGTAGCCTTGTCATTATGGAAGGTAGTCTATTGTCGAGATTTTTTTTACTCTAATGGATGGTAGCCTTGTCATTATGGAAGGTAGTCTGTTGTCAAGATTTTTGTTACTCCAATGGATGGTAGGATTGTCATTATGGAAGGTAGTCTGTTGTCAATATCTTTGTTACTCCAATGGATAGTAGCCTAGTCATTATGGAAGGTAGTTTCTTGTCAAGATTTTTGTTACTCCAATGGATGGTAGGCTTTTAATTATGGAAGCTTGTCTGTTGTCAATATTTTTGTTACTCCAATGGATGGTAGCCTTGTCATTATGGAAGGTAGTCTGTTGTCGAGATTATTGTCACTCCAAAGGATGGTAGCCTTGTCATTATGGAAGGTAGTCTATTGTTGAGATTTTTGGCACTCCAATGAATGGTAGCCTTGTCATTACTGAAGGTAGTCTGTTGGCGAGATTTTTATCACTCCAATGGATGGTAGCCGTGTCATTATGGAAGGTAATCACTTGTTGATATTTTCATTAATCCAATGCATGGTAGCCTTGTCATTATGGAAGGTAGTCTATTGTCGAGATTTTTTTTACTCTAATGGATGGTAGCCTTGTCATTATGGAAGGTAGTCTGTTGTCAAGATTTTTGTTACTCCAATGGATGGTAGGATTGTCATTATGGAAGGTAGTCTGTTATCAATATCTTTGTTACTCCAATGGATAGTAGCCTAGTCATTATGGAAGGTAGTTTCTTGTCGAGATTTTTGTTACTCCAATGGATGGTAGGCTTTTAATTATGGAAGCTAGTCTGTTGTCAATATTTTTATTACTCCAATGGATGGTAGCCTTGTCATTATGGAAGGTAGTCTATTGTCGAGATTATTGTCACTCCAAAGGATGGTAGCCTTGTCATTATGGAAGGTAGTCTGTTGTCGATATTTTTGTTACTCCAATGGATGGTAGCCTTGTCATTATTGAAGGTAGTCTATTGTCGAGATTTTTATCACTCCAATGGATGGTAGCCTTGTCATTATGGAAGGTAGTCTCTTGTTGATATTTTCATTACTCCAATGCATGGTAGCCTTGTCATTATGGAAGGTAGTCTCTTGTTGATATTTTCATTACTCCAATGGATCGTAGCCTTATCATTATGGAAGGTAGTCTGTTGTCGAGATTTTGGTTACTCTAATGGATGGTAGCCTTGTCATTATGGACTTTTGTCTCTTGTTGATATTTTCATTACTCCAATGGATGGTAGCCTTGTCATTATGGAAGGTAGTTTATTGTCGAGATTTTTGTTACACCAATGGATGGTAGCCTTGTCATTATGGAAGGTAGTCTATTGTCGAGATTTTTGTTACTACAATGGATGGTAGCCTTGTCATTATGGAAGGTAGTCTGTTATCAAAATTTTTGTTACTCTAATGGATGGCAGCATTATCATTATGGAAGGTAGTCTGTTGTCGAGATTTTGTTGCTCCAATGGATGGTAGCCTTATCATTATGGAAGGTAGTCTATTGTCGAGATTTTTGTCACTCCAAAGGATGTAGCCTTGTCATTATGGAAGGTAGTCTGTTGTCGATATTTTTGTTACTCCAATGGATGGTAGCCTTGTCATTATGGAAGGTAGTCTATTGTTGAGATTTTTGGCACTCCAATGAATGGTAGCCTTGTCATTACTGAAGGTAGTCTGTTGGCGAGATTTTTGTTACTCCAATGGATGGTAGCCGTGTCATTATGGAAGGTAATCACTTGTTGATATTTTCATTAATCCAATGCATGGTAGCCTTGTCATTATGGAAGGTAGTCTATTGTCGAGATTTTTTTTACTCTAATGGATGGTAGCCTTGTCATTATGGAAGGTAGTCTGTTGTCAAGATTTTTGTTACTCCAATGGATGGTAGGATTGTCATTATGGATGGTAGTCTGTTGTCAATATCTTTGTTACTCCAATGGATAGTAGCCTAGTCATTATGGAAGGTAGTTTCTTGTCGAGATTTTTGTTACTCCAATGGATGGTAGGCTTTTAATTATGGAAGCTAGTCTGTTGTCAATATTTTTGTTACTCCAATGGATGGTAGCCTTGTCATTATGGAAGGTAGTCTATTGTCGAGATTATTGTCACTCCAAAGGATGGTAGCCTTGTCATTATGGAAGGTAGTCTGTTGTCGATATTTTTGTTACTCCAATGGATGGTAGCCTTGTCATTATTGAAGGTAGTCTATTGTCGAGATTTTTATAACTCCAATGGATGGTAGCCTTGTCATTATGGAAGGTAGTCTCTTGTTGATATTTTCATTACTCCAATGCATGGTAGCCTTGTCATTATGGAAGGTAGTCTCTTGTTGATATTTTCATTACTCCAATGGATGGTAGCCTTATCATTATGGAAGGTAGTCTGTTGTCGAGATTTTTGTTACTCTAATGGATCGTAGCCTTGTCATTATGGAAGGTAGTCTGTTGTCGAGATTTTGGTTACTCTAATGGATGGTAGCCTTGTCAATATGGAAGGTAGTTTGTTGTCGAGATTTTTGTTACTCCAATGGTAGGTAGCCTTGTCATTATGGAAGGTAGTCTATTGTCGAGATTTTTGTTACTCCAATGGATGGTAGCGTTGTCATCATGGAAAGTAGAGAGTTGTTGAGATTTTTGTTACTACAATGTATGGTAGACTTTTCATTGTGGAAGGTAGTTTGTTGTCGATATTTTTCTTATTACAATGTATGGTAGCCTTGTCATTATAGAAGGTAGTTTCTTGTTGATATCTTTGTTACTCTAATGGATGGTAGCCTAGTCATTATGGAAGGTAGTCTATTGTCGAGATTTTTGTCACTCCAATGGATGAAAGCCTTATCATTATGGAAGCTAGTCTTTTGGAGAGATTTTTGTCACTCCAAAGGATGGTAGCCTTATCATTAGGGAAGGTAGTCTGTTGTCGATATTTTTGTTACTCCAATGGATGGTAGCCTTGTCATTATGGAAGGTAGTCTATTGACGAGATTTTTGTCACTCCAATGGATGGTAGCCTTGTCATTATGGAAGGTAGTCTGTTGGCGAGATTTTTGTTACTCCAATGGATGGTAGCCTTGTCATTATGGAAGGTAGTCTCTTGTTGATATTTTCATTACTCCAATGCATGGTAGCCTTGTCATTATGGAAGGTAGTGTCTTGTTGATATTTTCATTATTCCAATGGATGGTAGCCTTATCATTATTGAAGGTAGTCTATTGTCGAGATTATTGTCACTCCTATGGATGATAGCCTTGTCATTATGGAAGGTAGTCTGTTGTCAAGATTTTGTTACTCCTATGGATGGTAGCCTTGTCAATATGGAAGGTAGTCTCTTGTTGATATTTTCGTTACTCCAATGGATGGTAGCCTTGTCATTATGGAAGGTAGATTGTTGTCTAGATTTTTGTTACTCTAATGGATGGTAGCCCTGTCATTATGGAAGGTAGTCTGTAGTCGAGATTTTTGTTACTCCAATGGATGGCAGCCTTGTCATTATTGAAGGTAGACTATTGTCGAAATTTTTGTTACTCTAATGGATGGTAGCCTTGTTATTATGGAAGGTAGTTTGTTCTCAAGATTTTTGTTACTCCAACGGATGGTAGCATTATCATTATGGAAGGTAGTGTGTTGTCGAAATCTTTGTTACTCCAATGGATGGTAGCCTAGTCATTATGGATGGTAGTTTTTTGTTGATATTTTTGTTACTTCAATGGATGGTAGGCTTTTCATTATGGAAGGTAGTCTGTTGTCAATATTTTTGTTACTCCAATGGATAGTAGCCTTGTCATTATAGAAGGTAGTCTGTTGTCGAAATTTTTGTTACTCCAATGGATGGTAGCCTTGTCATTATTGAAGTTAGTCTATTGTCGAGATTTTTATAACTCCAATGGATGGTAGCCTTGTCATTATGGAAGGTAGTCTCTTGTTGATATTTTCATTACTCCAATGCATGGTAGCCTTGTCATTATGGAAGGTAGTCTCTTGTTGATATTTTCATTACTCCAATGGATGGTAGCCTTATCATTATGGAAGGTAGTCTGTTGTCGAGATTTTTGTTACTCTAATGGATCGTAGCCTTGTCATTATGGAAGGTAGTCTGTTGTCGAGATTTTGGTTACTCTAATGGATGGTAGCCTTGTCAATATGGAAGGTAGTTTGTTGTCGAGATTTTTGTTACTCCAATGGTAGGTAGCCTTGTCATTATGGAAGGTAGTCTATTGTCGAGATTTTTGTTACTCCAATGGATGGTAGCGTTGTCATCATGGAAAGTAGAGAGTTGTTGAGATTTTTGTTACTACAATGTATGGTAGACTTTTCATTGTGGAAGGTAGTTTGTTGTCGATATTTTTCTTATTACAATGTATGGTAGCCTTGTCATTATAGAAGGTAGTTTCTTGTTGATATCTTTGTTACTCTAATGGATGGTAGCCTAGTCATTATGGAAGGTAGTCTATTGTCGAGATTTTTGTCACTCCAATGGATGAAAGCCTTGTCATTATGGAAGCTAGTCTTTTGGCGAGATTTTTGTCACTCCAAAGGATGGTAGCCTTATCATTAGGGAAGGTAGTCTGTTGTCGATATTTTTGTTACTCCAATGGATGGTAGCCTTGTCATTATGGAAGGTAGTCTATTGACGAGATTTTTGTCACTCCAATGGATGGTAGCCTTGTCATTATGGAAGGTAGTCTGTTGGCGAGATTTTTGTTACTCCAATGGATGGTAGCCTTGTCATTATGGAAGGTAGTCTCTTGTTGATATTTTCATTACTCCAATGCATGGTAGCCTTGTCATTATGGAAGGTAGTGTCTTGTTGATATTTTCATTACTCCAATGGATGGTAGCCTTATCATTATTGAAGGTAGTCTATTGTCGAGATTATTGTCACTCCTATGGATGATAGCCTTGTCATTATGGAAGGTAGTCTGTTGTCAAGATTTTGTTACTCCTATGGATGGTAGCCTTGTCAATATGGAAGGTAATCTCTTGTTGATATTTTCGTTACTCCAATGGATGGTAGCCTTGTCATTATGGAAGGTAGATTGTTGTCTAGATTTTTGTTACTCTAATGGATGGTAGCCCTGTCATTATGGAAGGTAGTCTGTAGTCGAGATTTTTGTTACTCCAATGGATGGCAGCCTTGTCATTATTGAAGGTAGACTATTGTCGAAATTTTTGTTACTCTAATGGATGGTAGCCTTGTTATTATGGAAGGTAGTTTGTTCTCAAGATTTTTGTTACTCCAACGGATGGTAGCATTATCATTATGGAAGGTAGTGTGTTGTCGAAATCTTTGTTACTCCAATGGATGGTAGCCTAGTCATTATGGATGGTAGTTTTTTGTTGATATTTTTGTTACTTCAATGGATGGTAGGCTTTTCATTATGGAAGGTAGTCTGTTGTCAATATTTTTGTTACTCCAATGGATAGTAGCCTTGTCATTATGGAAGGTAGTTTGTTGTCGAAATTTTTGTTACTCCAATGGATGGTAGCCTTGTCATTATGGAACGTAGTTTGTTGTCGATATATTTGTTATTCCAATGTATGGTAGCCTTGTCATTGTGGAAGGTAGTCTGTTGTCGATATTTTTGTTACTCCAATGGATGGTAGCCTTGTCATTATGGAAGTTAGTCTACTGTCAAGATTTTTGGCACTCCAATGGATGGTAGCCTTCTCATTATGGAAGGTAGTCTGTTGTCGAGATTTTTGTAACTCCAATGGATGGAAGCCTTGTCATTATTGAAGGTAGACTATTGTCGATATTTTTGTTACTCTAATGCATGGTAGCCTTGTCGTTATGGAAGGTACTTTGTTGTCGAGATTTTTGTTACTCCAACGGATGGTAGCATTATCATTATGGAAGGTAGTGTGTTGTCGAAATCTTTGTTACTCCAATGGATGGTAGCATTGTCATTATGGATGGTAGTTTTTTGTCGATATCTTTTTTACTCCAATGGATAGTAGCCTAGTCATTATGGAATATAGTTTCTTGTCGAGATTTTTGTTACTCCAATGGATGGTAGCCTTTTCATTATGGAAGCTAGTTTGTTGTCAATATTTTTGTTACTCCAATGGATGGTAGCCTTGTCATTATGGAAGGTAGTTTGTTGTCGATATTTTACTTACTCCAATGGATGGTAGCCATGTCATAATGGAACGTAGTTTGTTGTCGATATTTTAGTTATTCCAATGGATGGTAGCCTTATCATTATGGAAGGTAGTTTGTTGTCGAGATTTTTGTTACTCCAATGGATATTAGCCTTGTCATTATGGAAGATAGTCTGTTGTCGAGATTTTGTTACTCCATTGGATGGTAGCCTTGTCATTATGGAAGGTAGTCTATTGTCGAGATTTTTTTTATTCCAATGGATGGTAACCTTGTCAGTATGGAAGGTAGTCTTTTGTCGAGATTTTTGTTACTCCAATGGATGGTAGCCTTTTCATTATTGAAGGTAGTCTATTATCGATAACTTTGTTACTCCAATGGATGATAGCCTTGTCATTATGGAAGGTAGTCTGTTATCGATATCTTTGTTACTCCAATAATTGGTAGCCTTGTCATTATGGAAGGTAGTATGTACTCGAGATTTTTGTTATTCCAATGAATGGTAACCTTATTAGTATGGAAGGTAGTCTTTTGTCGAGATTTTTGTTAGTCCAATGGATGGTAGCCTTGTCATTATTGAAGGTATTCTATTGTCGATAACTTTGTTACTCCAATGGATGATAGCCTTGTCATTATGCAAGGTAGTCTGTTATCGATATCTTTGTTACTCCAATGGATGATAGCCTTGTCATTATGCAAGTTAGTCTGTTATCGATATCTTTGTTACCCCAATGGATGGTAGCCTTGTAATTATGGTAGGTAGTCTGTTGTCGAGATTTCTGTTACTCTAATGGATTGTAGCCTTGTAATTATGTAAGGTAGTCTATTGTTCAGATTTTTGTCACTCCAATGGATGGTAGCCTTGTCATAATGGAAGATAGTTTGTAGTCGAAGTTTTTGTTATTCCAATGGATGGTAACCTTGTCAGTATGGAAGGTAGTCTTTTGTCGATATTTTTGTTACTCCAATGGATGGTAGCCTTGTCATTATTTAAGGTAGTCTATTGTCGATATCTTTGTTACTCCAATGGATGGTAGCCTTGTAATTGTGGAAGGTAGTCTGTTGTCGAGATTTTTGTTACTCCAATGGATGGCAACCTTGTCATTATGTAAGGTAGTCTGTTGTTCAGATTTTTGTTACTCCAATGAATGATAGCCTTGTCATTATGCAAGGTAGTCTGTTGTTCATATTTTTGTTACTCCAATGGATGGTAGCCTTGTCATCATGGAAGGTAGTCTATTTTCGATATTTTTGTTACTCCAATGAATGGTAGTCTTGTCAATATGGAAGGTAGTCAGTCGTTTAGATTTTTGTTACTCCAATGGATTATAGCCTTGTCATTAAGGAAGGTAGTCTCTTGTTAAGATTTTTGTTAATCCAATGGATGGTAACCTTGTCATTATGGAAGGAAGTCTGTTGTCGAGATTTTTGTTATTCCATTGGATGGCAGCCTTGTAATTACGGAAGGCACTTATTATCAACATTTTTGATACTCCAATGGATGGTAGCCTTGTCATTACGGAAGGTAGTCTGTTGTCAACATTTTTGTTACCCCGATGGATGGTAGCCTTGTCATTATGTAAGGTAGTATGTTGTTCATATTTTTGTTACTCCAATGGATGGTAGCCTTGTCATTACGGAAGATAGTCTGTAGTCAACATTTTTGTTATTCCAATGGATGGTAACCTTGTCAGTATGGAAGGTAGTCTATTGTCGATATCTTTGTTACGCTAATGGATGATAGCCTTGTCATTATGCAAGGTAGTCTGTTGTTCATATTTTTGTTACTCCAATGGATGGTAGCCTTGTCATTATGGAAGGTAGTCTGTTGTCGATATTTTTTTTCTACAATGGATGCTAGCCTTGTCATTATGGAAGGTAGTCAGTTGTCGAGATTTTGTTACCCCAATGGATGGTAGCCTTGTAATTATGGAAGGTAGTTTGTTGTCGAGATTTTGGTTACCCCAATGGATGGTAGCCTTGTAATTATGGAAGGTAGTCTGTTATTGAGATTTTTGTTACTCCAATGGATGATAGCCTTGTCATTATGCAAGGTAGTCTGTTGTTCATATTTTTGTTACTCCAATGGATGGTAGCCTTGTCATTATGGAAGGTAGTCTGTTGTCTATATTTTTTTTACTACAATGGATGGTAGCCTTGTCATTATGGAAGGTAGTCAGTTGTCGAGATTTTTGTTACCCCAATAGATGGTAGCCTTGTAATTATGGAAGGTAGTCTGTTGTCGAGATTTTGGTTACCCCAATGGATGGTAGCCTTGTAATTATGGAAGGTAGTCTGTTGTCGACATTTTTGTTACTCCAATGGATAGTAGCCTTGTAATTATGGAAGGTAGTCTATTGTTAAGAGTTTTGTTACTCCAATGGATGGTAACCTTGTCATTTTGTAAGGTAGTCTGTTGTTAAGATTTTTGTTACTCCAATGGATGATAGCCTTGTCATTATGCAAGGTAGTCTGTTGTTCATATTTTTGTTACTCAAATGGATGGTAGCCTTGTCATTATGGAAGGTAGTCTGTTGTCTATATTTTTTTTACTACAATGGATGGTAGCCTTGTCATTATGGAAGGTAGTTAGTTGTCGAGATTTTTGTTACCCCAATGGATGGTAGCCTTATAACTATGGAAGCTAGTATGTTGTTGAGATTTTTATTACTCCAATGGATGGTAGCCTTGTCATTATGAAAGGTAGTCTGTTGTCGATATTTTTGTTACTCCAATGAATGGTAGTCTTGTCAATATGGAAGGTAGTATGTCGTTTAGATTTTTGTTACTCTAATGGATGCTAGCCTTGTCATTACAGAAGGAAGTCTGTTGTCAACATTTTTGTTACCCCAATGGATGGTAGCCTTGTCATTATGTAAGCTAGTCTGTTGTTCATGATTTTGTTACTCCAATGGATGGTAGCCTTGTCATTACAGAAGATAGTCTGTAGTCGAGATTTTTGTTATTCCAATGGATGGTAACCTTGTCGGTATGGAAGGTAGTCTTTTGTCGAGATTTTTGTTACTCCAATGGATGGTAGCCTTGTCATTATTGAAGGTAGTCTATTGACGATATCTTTGTTACATTAATGGATGATAGCCTTGTCATTATGCAAGGTAGTCTGTTGTTCATATTTATGTTACTCCAATGGATGGTAGCCTTGTCATTATGGAAGTTAGTCTGTTGTCGATATTTTTTTTTACTACAATGGATGCTAGCCATGTCATTATTGAAGGTAGTCAGTTGTCGAGATTTTTGTAACCCCAATGGATGGTAGCCTTGTAATTATGGAAGGTATTATGTTGTCTAGATTTTTGTTACTCCAATGGATGGTAGCCTTGTCATTATGGAAGGTAGTATGTCCTTGAGATTTTTGATACTCCAATGGATTATAGCCTTGTCATTATGTAAGGTAGTCTGTTGTCGAGATTTTTGTTATTCCAATGGATGGTAACCTAGTCAGTATGGAAGGTAGTCTTTTGTCGAGATTTTTGTTACTCTAATGGATGGCAGCATTATCATTATGGAA
This sequence comes from Vicia faba, assembly GCA_948472305.1. Taxonomy (NCBI): domain Eukaryota; kingdom Viridiplantae; phylum Streptophyta; class Magnoliopsida; order Fabales; family Fabaceae; genus Vicia; species Vicia faba. The sequence goes on from OX451739.1 coordinate 564,756,644, forward strand.
GGTAGTCTGTTGTCGAGATTTTGTTGCTCCAATGGATGGTAGCCTTATCATTATGGAAGGTAGTCTATTGTCGAGATTTTTGTAACTCCAAAGGATGTAGCCTTGTCATTATGGAAGGTAGTCTGTTGTCGATATTTTTTTTACTCCAATGGATGGTAGCCTTGTCATTATGGAAGGTAGTCTATTGTTGAGATTTTTGGCACTCCAATGGATGGTAGCCTTGTCATTACTGAAGGTAGTCTGTTGGCGAGATTTTTGTTACTCCAATGGATGGTAGCCGTGTCATTATGGAAGGTAATCACTTGTTGATATTTTCATTAATCCAATGCATGGTAGCCTTGTCATTATGGAAGGTAGTCTATTGTCGAGATTTTTTTTACTCTAATGGATGGTAGCCTTGTCATTATGGAAGGTAGTCTGTTGTCAAGATTTTTGTTACTCCAATGGATGGTAGGATTGTCATTATGGAAGGTAGTCTGTTGTCAATATCTTTGTTACTCCAATGGATAGTAGCCTAGTCATTATGGAAGGTAGTTTCTTGTCGAGATTTTTGTTACTCCAATGGATGGTAGGCTTTTAATTATGGAAGCTTGTCTGTTGTCAATATTTTTGTTACTCCAATGGATGGTAGCCTTGTCATTATGGAAGGTAGTCTATTGTCGAGATTATTGTCACTCCAAAGGATGGTAGCCTTGTCATTATGGAAGGTAGTCTGTTGTCGATATTTTTGTTACTCCAATGGATGGTAGCCTTGTCATTATTGAAGGTAGTCTATTGTCGAGATTTTTATCACTCCAATGGATGGTAGCCTTGTCATTATGGAAGGTAGTCTGTTGTTGATATTTTCATTACTCCAATGCATGGTAGCCTTGTCATTATGGAAGGTAGTCTCTTGTTGATATTTTCATTACTCCAATGGATGGTAGCCTTATCATTATGGAAGGTAGTCTGTTGTCGAGATTTTTGTTACTCTAATGGATCGTAGCCTTGTCATTATGGAAGGTAGTCTGTTGTCGAGATTTTGGTTACTCTAATGGATGGTAGCCTTGTCAATATGGAAGGTAGTTTGTTGTCGAGATTTTTTTTACTCTAATGGATGGTAGCCTTGTCATTATGGAAGGTAGTCTGTTGTCAAGATTTTTGTTACTCCAATGGATGGTAGGATTGTCATTATGGAAGGTAGTCTGTTGTCAATATCTTTGTTACTCCAATGGATAGTAGCCTAGTCATTATGGAAGGTAGTTTCTTGTCGAGATTTTTGTTACTCCAATGGATGGTAGGCTTTTAATTATGGAAGCTTGTCTGTTGTCAATATTTTTGTTACTCCAATGGATGGTAGCCTTGTCATTATGGAAGGTAGTCTGTTGTCGAGATTATTGTCACTCCAAAGGATGGTAGCCTTGTCATTATGGAAGGTAGTCTATTGTTGAGATTTTTGGCACTCCAATGAATGGTAGCCTTGTCATTACTGAAGGTAGTCTGTTGGCGAGATTTTTATCACTCCAATGGATGGTAGCCGTGTCATTATGGAAGGTAATCACTTGTTGATATTTTCATTAATCCAATGCATGGTAGCCTTGTCATTATGGAAGGTAGTCTATTGTCGAGATTTTTTTTACTCTAATGGATGGTAGCCTTGTCATTATGGAAGGTAGTCTGTTGTCAAGATTTTTGTTACTCCAATGGATGGTAGGATTGTCATTATGGAAGGTAGTCTGTTGTCAATATCTTTGTTACTCCAATGGATAGTAGCCTAGTCATTATGGAAGGTAGTTTCTTGTCGAGATTTTTGTTACTCCAATGGATGGTAGGCTTTTAATTATGGAAGCTAGTCTGTTGTCAATATTTTTATTACTCCAATGGATGGTAGCCTTGTCATTATGGAAGGTAGTCTATTGTCGAGATTATTGTCACTCCAAAGGATGGTAGCCTTGTCATTATGGAAGGTAGTCTGTTGTCGATATTTTTGTTACTCCAATGGATGGTAGCCTTGTCATTATTGAAGGTAGTCTATTGTCGAGATTTTTATCACTCCAATGGATGGTAGCCTTGTCATTATGGAAGGTAGTCTCTTGTTGATATTTTCATTACTCCAATGCATGGTAGCCTTGTCATTATGGAAGGTAGTCTCTTGTTGATATTTTCATTACTCCAATGGATCGTAGCCTTATCATTATGGAAGGTAGTCTGTTGTCGAGATTTTGGTTACTCTAATGGATGGTAGCCTTGTCATTATGGACTTTTGTCTCTTGTTGATATTTTCATTACTCCAATGGATGGTAGCCTTGTCATTATGGAAGGTAGTTTATTGTCGAGATTTTTGTTACACCAATGGATGGTAGCCTTGTCATTATGGAAGGTAGTCTATTGTCGAGATTTTTGTTACTACAATGGATGGTAGCCTTGTCATTATGGAAGGTAGTCTGTTGTCAAAATTTTTGTTACTCTAATGGATGGCAGCATTATCATTATGGAAGGTAGTCTGTTGTCGAGATTTTGTTGCTCCAATGGATGGTAGCCTTATCATTATGGAAGGTAGTCTATTGTCGAGATTTTTGTCACTCCAAAGGATGTAGCCTTGTCATTATGGAAGGTAGTCTGTTGTCGATATTTTTGTTACTCCAATGGATGGTAGCCTTGTCATTATGGAAGGTAGTCTATTGTTGAGATTTTTGGCACTCCAATGAATGGTAGCCTTGTCATTACTGAAGGTAGTCTGTTGGCGAGATTTTTGTTACTCCAATGGATGGTAGCCGTGTCATTATGGAAGGTAATCACTTGTTGATATTTTCATTAATCCAATGCATGGTAGCCTTGTCATTATGGAAGGTAGTCTATTGTCGAGATTTTTTTTACTCTAATGGATGGTAGCCTTGTCATTATGGAAGGTAGTCTGTTGTCAAGATTTTTGTTACTCCAATGGGTGGTAGGATTGTCATTATGGATGGTAGTCTGTTGTCAATATCTTTGTTACTCCAATGGATAGTAGCCTAGTCATTATGGAAGGTAGTTTCTTGTCGAGATTTTTGTTACTCCAATGGATGGTAGGCTTTTAATTATGGAAGCTAGTCTGTTGTCAATATTTTTGTTACTCCAATGGATGGTAGCCTTGTCATTATGGAAGGTAGTCTATTGTCGAGATTATTGTCACTCCAAAGGATGGTAGCCTTGTCATTATGGAAGGTAGTCTGTTGTCGATATTTTTGTTACTCCAATGGATGGTAGCCTTGTCATTATTGAAGGTAGTCTATTGTCGAGATTTTTATAACTCCAATGGATGGTAGCCTTGTCATTATGGAAGGTAGTCTCTTGTTGATATTTTCATTACTCCAATGCATGGTAGCCTTGTCATTATGGAAGGTAGTCTCTTGTTGATATTTTCATTACTCCAATGGATGGTAGCCTTATCATTATGGAAGGTAGTCTGTTGTCGAGATTTTTGTTACTCTAATGGATCGTAGCCTTGTCATTATGGAAGGTAGTCTGTTGTCGAGATTTTGGTTACTCTAATGGATGGTAGCCTTGTCAATATGGAAGGTAGTTTGTTGTCGAGATTTTTGTTACTCCAATGGTAGGTATCCTTGTCATTATGGAAGGTAGTCTATTGTCGAGATTTTTGTTACTCCAATGGATGGTAGCGTTGTCATCATGGAAAGTAGAGAGTTGTTGAGATTTTTGTTACTACAATGTATGGTAGACTTTTCATTGTGGAAGGTAGTTTGTTGTCGATATTTTTCTTATTACAATGTATGGTAGCCTTGTCATTATAGAAGGTAGTTTCTTGTTGATATCTTTGTTACTCTAATGGATGGTAGCCTAGTCATTATGGAAGGTAGTCTATTGTCGAGATTTTTGTCACTCCAATGGATGAAAGCCTTATCATTATGGAAGCTAGTCTTTTGGAGAGATTTTTGTCACTCCAAAGGATGGTAGCCTTATCATTAGGGAAGGTAGTCTGTTGTCGATATTTTTGTTACTCCAATGGATGGTAGCCTTGTCATTATGGAAGGTAGTCTATTGACGAGATTTTTGTCACTCCAATGGATGGTAGCCTTGTCATTATGGAAGGTAGTCTGTTGGCGAGATTTTTGTTACTCCAATGGATGGTAGCCTTGTCATTATGGAAGGTAGTCTCTTGTTGATATTTTCATTACTCCAATGCATGGTAGCCTTGTCATTATGGAAGGTAGTGTCTTGTTGATATTTTCATTACTCCAATGGATGGTAGCCTTATCATTATTGAAGGTAGTCTATTGTCGAGATTATTGTCACTCCTATGGATGATAGCCTTGTCATTATAGAAGGTAGTCTGTTGTCAAGATTTTGTTACTCCTATGGATGGTAGCCTTGTCAATATGGAAGGTAGTCTCTTGTTGATATTTTCGTTACTCCAATGGATGGTAGCCTTGTCATTATGGAAGGTAGATTGTTGTCTAGATTTTTGTTACTCTAATGGATGGTAGCCCTGTCATTATGGAAGGTAGTCTGTAGTCGAGATTTTTGTTACTCCAATGGATGGCAGCCTTGTCATTATTGAAGGTAGACTATTGTCGAAATTTTTGTTACTCTAATGGATGGTAGCCTTGTTATTATGGAAGGTAGTTTGTTCTCAAGATTTTTGTTACTCCAACGGATGGTAGCATTATCATTATGGAAGGTAGTGTGTTGTCGAAATCTTTGTTACTCCAATGGATGGTAGCCTAGTCATTATGGATGGTAGTTTTTTGTTGATATTTTTGTTACTTCAATGGATGGTAGGCTTTTCATTATGGAAGGTAGTCTGTTGTCAATATTTTTGTTACTCCAATGGATAGTAGCCTTGTCATTATAGAAGGTAGTTTGTTGTCGAAATTTTTGTTACTCCAATGGATGGTAGCCTTGTCATTATTGAAGGTAGTCTATTGTCGAGATTTTTATAACTCCAATGGATGGTAGCCTTGTCATTATGGAAGGTAGTCTCTTGTTGATATTTTCATTACTCCAATGCATGGTAGCCTTGTCATTATGGAAGGTAGTCTCTTGTTGATATTTTCATTACTCCAATGGATGGTAGCCTTATCATTATGGAAGGTAGTCTGTTGTCGAGATTTTTGTTACTCTAATGGATCGTAGCCTTGTCATTATGGAAGGTAGTCTGTTGTCGAGATTTTGGTTACTCTAATGGATGGTAGCCTTGTCAATATGGAAGGTAGTTTGTTGTCGAGATTTTTGTTACTCCAATGGTAGGTAGCCTTGTCATTATGGAAGGTAGTCTATTGTCGAGATTTTTGTTACTCCAATGGATGGTAGCGTTGTCATCATGGAAAGTAGAGAGTTGTTGAGATTTTTGTTACTACAATGTATGGTAGACTTTTCATTGTGGAAGGTAGTTTGTTGTCGATATTTTTCTTATTACAATGTATGGTAGCCTTGTCATTATAGAAGGTAGTTTCTTGTTGATATCTTTGTTACTCTAATGGATGGTAGCCTAGTCATTATGGAAGGTAGTCTATTGTCGAGATTTTTGTCACTCCAATGGATGAAAGCCTTGTCATTATGGAAGCTAGTCTTTTGGCGAGATTTTTGTCACTCCAAAGGATGGTAGCCTTATCATTAGGGAAGGTAGTCTGTTGTCGATATTTTTGTTACTCCAATGGATGGTAGCCTTGTCATTATGGAAGGTAGTCTATTGACGAGATTTTTGTCACTCCAATGGATGGTAGCCTTGTCATTATGGAAGGTAGTCTGTTGGCGAGATTTTTGTTACTCCAATGGATGGTAGCCTTGTCATTATGGAAGGTAGTCTCTTGTTGATATTTTCATTACTCCTATGCATGGTAGCCTTGTCATTATGGAAGGTAGTGTCTTGTTGATATTTTCATTACTCCAATGGATGGTAGCCTTATCATTATTGAAGGTAGTCTATTGTCGAGATTATTGTCACTCCTATGGATGATAGCCTTGTCATTATGGAAGGTAGTCTGTTGTCAAGATTTTGTTACTCCTATGGATGGTAGCCTTGTCAATATGGAAGGTAATCTCTTGTTGATATTTTCGTTACTCCAATGGATGGTAGCCTTGTCATTATGGAAGGTAGATTGTTGTCTAGATTTTTGTTACTCTAATGGATGGTAGCCCTGTCATTATGGAAGGTAGTCTGTAGTCGAGATTTTTGTTACTCCAATGGATGGCAGCCTTGTCATTATTGAAGGTAGACTATTGTCGAAATTTTTGTTACTCTAATGGATGGTAGCCTTGTTATTATGGAAGGTAGTTTGTTCTCAAGATTTTTGTTACTCCAACGGATGGTAGCATTATCATTATGGAAGGTAGTGTGTTGTCGAAATCTTTGTTACTCCAATGGATGGTAGCCTAGTCATTATGGATGGTAGTTTTTTGTTGATATTTTTGTTACTTCAATGGATGGTAGGCTTTTCATTATGGAAGGTAGTCTGTTGTCAATATTTTTGTTACTCCAATGGATAGTAGCCTTGTCATTATGGAAGGTAGTTTGTTGTCGAAATTTTTGTTACTCCAATGGATGGTAGCCTTGTCATTATGGAACGTAGTTTGTTGTCGATATATTTGTTATTCCAATGTATGGTAGCCTTGTCATTGTGGAAGGTAGTCTGTTGTCGATATTTTTGTTACTCCAATGGATGGTAGCCTTGTCATTATGGAAGTTAGTCTACTGTCAAGATTTTTGGCACTCCAATGGATGGTAGCCTTCTCATTATGGAAGGTAGTCTGTTGTCGAGATTTTTGTAACTCCAATGGATGGAAGCCTTGTCATTATTGAAGGTAGACTATTGTCGATATTTTTGTTACTCTAATGCATGGTAGCCTTGTCGTTATGGAAGGTACTTTGTTGTCGAGATTTTTGTTACTCCAACGGATGGTAGCATTATCATTATGGAAGGTAGTGTGTTGTCGAAATCTTTGTTACTCCAATGGATGGTAGCATTGTCATTATGGATGGTAGTTTTTTGTCGATATCTTTTTTACTCCAATGGATAGTAGCCTAGTCATTATGGAATGTAGTTTCTTATCGAGATTTTTGTTACTACAATGGATGGTAGCCTTTTCATTATGGAAGCTAGTTTGTTGTCAATATTTTTGTTACTCCAATGGATGGTAGCCTTGTCATTATGGAAGGTAGTTTGTTGTCGATATTTTACTTACTCCAATGGATGGTAGCCATGTCATAATGGAACGTAGTTTGTTGTCGATATTTTAGTTATTCCAATGGATGGTAGCCTTATCATTATGGAAGGTAGTTTGTTGTCGAGATTTTTCTTACTCCAATGGATATTAGCCTTGTCATTATGGAAGATAGTCTGTTGTCGAGATTTTGTTACTCCAATGGATGGTAGCCTTGTCATTATGGAAGGTAGTCTATTGTCGAGATTTTTTTTATTCCAATGGATGGTAACCTTGTCAGTATGGAAGGTAGTCTTTTGTCAAGATTTTTGTTACTCCAATGGATGGTAGCCTTTTCATTATTGAAGGTAGTCTATTATCGATAACTTTGTTACTCCAATGGATGATAGCCTTGTCATTATGGAAGGTAGTCTGTTATCGATATCTTTGTTACTCCAATAATTGGTAGCCTTGTCATTATGGAAGGTAGTATGTACTCGAGATTTTTGTTATTCCAATGAATGGTAACCTTATTAGTATGGAAGGTAGTCTTTTGTCGAGATTTTTGTTAGTCCAATGGATGGTAGCCTTGTCATTATTGAAGGTATTCTATTGTCGATAACTTTGTTACTCCAATGGATGATAGCCTTGTCATTATGCAAGGTAGTCTGTTATCGATATCTTTGTTACTCCAATGGATGATAGCCTTGTCATTATGCAAGTTAGTCTGTTGTCGAGATTTCTGTTACTCTAATGGATTGTAGCCTTGTAATTATGTAAGGTAGTCTATTGTTCAGATTTTTGTCACTCCAATGGATGGTAGCCTTGTCATAATGGAAGATAGTTTGTAGTCGAAGTTTTTGTTATTCCAATGGATGGTAACCTTGTCAGTATGGAAGGTAGTCTTTTGTCGATATTTTTGTTACTCCAATGGATGGTAGCCTTGTCATTATTTAAGGTAGTCTATTGTCGATATCTTTGTTACTCCAATGGATGGTAGCCTTGTAATTGTGGAAGGTAGTCTGTTGTCGAGATTTTTGTTACTCCAATGGATGGCAACCTTGTCATTATGTAAGGTAGTCTGTTGTTCAGATTTTTGTTACTCCAATGAATGATAGCCTTGTCATTATGCAAGGTAGTCTGTTGTTCATATTTTTGTTACTCCAATGGATGGTAGCCTTGTCATCATGGAAGGTAGTCTATTTTCGATATTTTTGTTACTCCAATGAATGGTAGTCTTGTCAATATGGAAGGTAGTCAGTCGTTTAGATTTTTGTTACTCCAATGGATTATAGCCTTGTCATTAAGGAAGGTAGTCTCTTGTTAAGATTTTTGTTACTCCAATGGATGGTAACCTTGTCATTATGGAAGGAAGTCTGTTGTCGAGATTTTTGTTATTCCATTAGATGGCAGCCTTGTAATTACGGAAGGCACTTATTATCAACATTTTTGATACTCCAATGGATGGTAGCCTTGTCATTACGGAAGGTAGTCTGTTGTCAACATTTTTGTTACCCCGATGGATGGTAGCCTTGTCATTATGTAAGGTAGTATGTTGTTCATATTTTTGTTACTCCAATGGATGGTAGCCTTGTCATTACGGAAGATAGTCTGTAGTCAACATTTTTGTTATTCCAATGGATGGTAACCTTGTCAGTATGGAAGGTAGTCTATTGTCGATATCTTTGTTACGCTAATGGATGATAGCCTTGTCATTATGCAAGGTAGTCTGTTGTTCATATTTTTGTTACTCCAATGGATGGTAGCCTTGTCATTATGGAAGGTAGTCTGTTGTCGATATTTTTTTTCTACAATGGATGCTAGCCTTGTCATTATGGAAGGTAGTCAGTTGTCGAGATTTTGTTACCCCAATGGATGGTAGCCTTGTAATTATGGAAGGTAGTTTGTTGTCGAGATTTTGGTTACCCCAATGGATGGTAGCCTTGTAATTATGGAAGGTAGTCTGTTATTGAGATTTTTGTTACTCCAATGGATGATAGCCTTGTCATTATGCAAGGTAGTCTGTTGTTCATATATTTGTTACTCCAATGGATGGTAGCCTTGTCATTATGGAAGGTAGTCTGTTGTCTATATTTTTTTTACTACAATGGATGGTAGCCTTGTCATTATGGAAGGTAGTCAGTTGTCGAGATTTTTGTTACCCCAATAGATGGTAGCCTTGTAATTATGGAAGGTAGTCTGTTGTCGAGATTTTGGTTACCCCAATGGATGGTAGCCTTGTAATTATGGAAGGTAGTCTGTTGTCGACATTTTTGTTACTCCAATGGATAGTAGCCTTGTAATTATGGAAGGTAGTCTATTGTTAAGAGTTTTGTTACTCCAATGGATGGTAACCTTGTCATTTTGTAAGGTAGTCTGTTGTTAAGATTTTTGTTACTCCAATGGATGATAGCCTTGTCATTATGCAAGGTAGTCTGTTGTTCATATTTTTGTTACTCAAATGGATGGTAGCCTTGTCATTATGGAAGGTAGTCTGTTGTCTATATTTTTTTTACTACAATGGATGGTAGCCTTGTCATTATGGAAGGTAGTTAGTTGTCGAGATTTTTGTTACCCCAATGGATGGTAGCCTTATAACTATGGAAGCTAGTATGTTGTTGAGATTTTTATTACTCCAATGGATGGTAGCCTTGTCATTATGAAAGGTAGTCTGTTGTCGATATTTTTGTTACTCCAATGAATGGTAGTCTTGTCAATATGGAAGGTAGTATGTCGTTTAGATTTTTGTTACTCTAATGGATGCTAGCCTTGTCATTACAGAAGGAAGTCTGTTGTCAACATTTTTGTTACCCCAATGGATGGTAGCCTTGTCATTATGTAAGCTAGTCTGTTGTTCATGATTTTGTTACTCCAATGGATGGTAGCCTTGTCATTACAGAAGATAGTCTGTAGTCGAGATTTTTGTTATTCCAATGGATTGTAACCTTGTCGGTATGGAAGGTAGTCTTTTGTCGAGATTTTTGTTACTCCAATGGATGGTAGCCTTGTCATTATTGAAGGTAGTCTATTGACGATATCTTTGTTACATTAATGGATGATAGCCTTGTCATTATGCAAGGTAGTCTGTTGTTCATATTTATGTTACTCCAATGGATGGTAGCCTTGTCATTATGGAAGTTAGTCTGTTGTCGATATTTTTTTTTACTACAATGGATGCTAGCCATGTCATTATTGAAGGTAGTCAGTTGTCGAGATTTTTGTAACCCCAATGGATGGTAGCCTTGTAATTATGGAAGGTATTATGTTGTCTAGATTTTTGTTACTCCAATGGATGGTAGCCTTGTCATTATGGAAGGTAGTATGTCCTTGAGATTTTTGATACTCCAATGGATTATAGCCTTGTCATTATGTAAGGTAGTCTGTTGTCGAGATTTTTGTTATTCCAATGGATGGTAACCTAGTCAGTATGGAAGGTAGTCTTTTGTCGAGATTTTTGTTACTCCAAAGGATGGTAGCCTTGTCATTTTGCAAGGTAGTCTGTTGTTCATATTTTTGTTACTCCAATGGATGGTAGCCTTGTCATTATGGAAGGTAGTCTATTGTCTAGATTTTTGTTATTCCAATGGATGGTAGCCTTATCATTATTGAAGGTAGTTTTTTATTTAAATTTTTGTTACTCCAATTGATGCTAGACTTGTCATTATGGAAGGTAGTCTATTGTCGAGATTTTTGTTATTCCAATGGATGGTAACCTTGTCAGTATGGAAGGTAGTCTATTGTCGAGATTTTTGTTATTCCAATGGATGGTATCCTTGTCAGTATGGAAGGTAGTCTTTTGTCTAGATTTTTGTTACTCCAATGGATGGTAGCCTTTTCATTATTGAAGGTAGTCTATTATCGATAACTTTGTTACTCCAATGGATGATAGCCTTGTCATTATGGAAGGTAGTCTGTTATCGATATCTTTGTTACTCCAATAATTGGTAGCCTTGTCATTATGGAAGGTAGTATGTACTCGAGATTTTTGTTATTCCAATGAATGGTAACCTTATTAGTATGGAAGGTAGTTTTTTGTCGAGATTTTTGTTAGTCCAATGGATGGTAGCCTTGTCATTATTAAAGGTATTCTATTGTCGATAACTTTGTTACTCCAATGGATGATAGCCTTGTCATTATGCAAGGTAGTCTGTTATCGATATCTTTGTTACTCCAATGGATGATAGCCTTGTCATTATGCAAGTTAGTCTATTATCGATATCTATGTTACCCCAATGGATGGTAGCCTTGTAATTATGGTAGGTAGTCTGTTGTCGAGATTTTGGTTAGCCCAATGGATGGTAGCCTTGTAATTATGAAAGGTAGTTTGTTGTCGAGATTTCTGTTACTCTAATGGATTGTAGCCTTGTCATTATGTAAGGTAGTCTATTGTTCAGATTTTTGTCACTCCAATGGATGGTAGCCTTGTCATAATGGAAGATAGTTTGTAGTCGAGGTTTTTGTTATTCCAATGGATGGTAACCTTGTCAGTATGGAAGGTAGTCTTTTGTCGATATTTTTGTTACTCCAATGGATGGTAGCCTTGTCATTATTTAAGGTAGTCTATTGTCGATATCTTTGTTACTCCAATGGATGGTAGCCTTGTAATTGTGGAAGGTAGTCTGTTGTCGAGATTTTTGTTACTCCAATGGATGGCAACCTTGTCATTATGTAAGGTAGTCTGTTGTTCAGATTTTTGTTACTCCAATGAATGATAGCCTTGTCATTATGCAAGGTAGTCTGTTGTTCATATTTTTGTTACTCCAATGGATGGTAGCCTTGTCATTATGGAAGGTAGTCTATTTTCGATATTTTTGTTACTCCAATGAATGGTAGTCTTGTCAATATGGAAGGTAGTCAGTCGTTTAGATTTTTGTTACTCCAATGGATTATAGCCTTGTCATTATGGAAGGTAGTCTCTTGTTAAGATTTTTGTTACTCCAATGGATGGTAGCCTTGTCATTATGGAAGGAAGTCTGTTGTTGAGATTTTTGTTATTCCATTGGATGGCAGCCTTGTAATTACGGAAGGCACTTATTATCAACATTTTTGATACTCCAATGGATGGTAGCCTTGTCATTACGGAAGGTAGTCTGTTGTCAACATTTTTGTTACCCCGATGGATGGTAGCCTTGTCATTAAGTAAGGTAGTATGTTGTTCATATTTTTGTTACTCCAATGGATGGTAGCCTTGTCATTACGGAAGATAGTCTGTAGTCAACATTTTTGTTATTCCAATGGATGGTAACCTTGTCAGTATGGAAGGTAGTCTATTGTCGATATCTTTGTTACGCTAATGGATGATAGCCTTGTCATTATGCAAGGTAGTCTGTTGTTCATATTTTTGTTACTCCAATGGATGGTAGCCTTGTCATTATGGAAGGTAGTCTGTTGTCGATATTTTTTTTCTACAATGGATGCTAGCCTTGTCATTATGGAAGGTAGTCAGTTGTCGAGATTTTGTTACCCCAATGGATGGTAGCCTTGTAATTATGGAAGGTAGTTTGTTGTCGAGATTTTGGTTACCCCAATGGATGGTAGCCTTGTAATTATGGAAGATAGTCTGTTGTTAAGATTTTTGTTACTCCAATGGATGATAGCCTTGTCATTATGCAAGGTAATCTGTTGTTCATATTTTTGTTACTCAAATGGATGGTAGCCTTGTCATTATGGAAGGTAGTCTGTTGTCTATATTTTTTTTACTACAATGGATGGTAGCCTTGTCATTATGGAAGGTAGTTAGTTGTCGAGATTTTTGTTACCCCAATGGATGGTAGCCTTATAACTATGGAAGCTAGTATGTTGTCGAGATTTTTATTACTCCAATGGATGGTAGCCTTGTCATTATGAAAGGTAGTCTGTTGTCGATATTTTTGTTACTCCAATGAATGGTAGTCTTGTCAATATGGAAGGTAGTATGTCGTTTAGATTTTTGTTACTCTAATGGATGCTAGCCTTGTCATTACCGAAGGAAGTCTGTTGTCAACATTTTTGTTACCCCAATGGATGGTAGCCTTGTCATTATGTAAGGTAGTCTGTTGTTCATGATTTTGTTACTCCAATGGATGGTAGCCTTGTCATTACAGAAGATAGTCTGTAGTCGAGATTTTTGTTATTCCAATGGATGGTAACCTTGTCGGTATGGAAGGTAGTCTTTTGTCGAGATTTTTGTTACTCTAATGGATGGTAGCCTTGTCATTATTGAAGGTAGTCTATTGACGATATCTTTGTTACATTAATGGATGATAGCCTTGTCATTATGCAAGGTAGTCTGTTGTTCATATTTTTGTTACTCCAATGGATGGTAGCCTTGTCATTATGGAAGTTAGTCTGTTGTCGATATTTTTTTTACTACAATGGATGCTAGCCATGTCATTATGGAAGGTAGTCAGTTGTCGAGATTTTTGTAACCCCAATGGATGGTAGCCTTGTAATTATGGAAGGTATTATGTTGTCTAGATTTTTGTTACTCCAATGGATGGTAGCCTTGTCATTATGGAAGGTAGTATGTCCTTGAGATTTTTGATACTCCAATGGATTATAGCCTTGTCATTATGTAAGGTAGTCTGTTGTCGAGATTTTTGTTATTCCAATGGATGGTAACCTAGTCAGTACGGAAGGTAGTCTTTTGTCGAGATTTTTGTTACTCCAAAGGATGGTAGCCTTGTCATTATGCAAGGTAGTCTGTTGTTCAGATTTTTGTTACTCCAATGGATGGTAGCCTTGTCATTATGTAAGGTAGTCTATTGTCTAGATTTTTGTTATTCCAATGGATGGTAGCCTTATCATTATTGAAGGTAGTTTTTTATTTAAATTTTTGTTACTCCAATTGATGCTAGACTTGTCATTATGGAAGGTAGTCTATTGTCGAGATTTTTGTTATTCCAATGGATGGTAACCTTGTCAGTATGGAAGGTAGTCTATTGTCGAGATTTTTGTTATTCCAATGGATGGTATCCTTGTCAGTATGGAAGGTAGTCTTTTGTTGAGATTTTTGTTACTCCAATGGATGGTAGCCTTGTCGTTATTAAAGGTAGTCTATTGTCGATATCTTTGTTACTCCAATGGATGATAGCCTTGTCATTATGCAAGGTAGTCTATTGTTCATATTTTTGTTACTCCAATGGATGGTAGCCTTGTCATTTTGGAAGGTAGTCTGTTGTCGATATTTTTTTTACTACAATGGATGGTAGCCTTGTCATAATGGAAGGTAGTCTGTTGTCGATATTTTTGTTACCCCAATGGATGGTAGCCTTATAATTATGGAAGGTAGTCTGTTGTCGAGATTTTTGTTACCCCAATGGATGGTAGCCTTGTAATTATGGAAGGTAGTCTGTTGTCAAGATTTTTGTTACTCCAATGGATGGTAGCCTTGTAATTATGGAAGGTAGTCTGTTGTTGAGATTTTTGTTACTCCAATGGATGGTAACCTTGTCATTATGGAAGGTATTTTGTCATTGAGATTTTTGTTACTCCAATGGATTGTAGCCTTGTCATTATGTAAGGTAGTCTATTGTTCAGATTTTTATTACTCCAATGGATGGATGCCTTGTCATTATGGAAGATAGTCTGTAGTCGAGATTTTTGTTATTCTAATGGATGGTAACCTTTTTAGTATGGAAGGTAGTCTTTTGTAGAGATTTTTGTTACTCCAATGGATTGTAGCCTTGTCATTATTCAAGGTAGTCTATTGTCGATATCTCTGTTACTCCAGTGGATGATAGCCTTGTCATTATGCAAGGTAGTCTGTTGTTCATATTTTTGTTACTCCAATGGATGGTAGCCTTGTCATTATGGAAGGTAGTCAGTTGTCGAGATTTTTGGTACCCAAATGGATGGTAGCCTTGTCATTATGGAAGGTAGTCTTTCGTTGATATTTTTGTTACTCCAATGGATTGTAGCCTTGTCAATATGGAAGGTAGTCTGTCGTTTAGATTTTTGTTACTCCAATGGATTATAGCCTTGTCATTTGGAAGGTAGTCTGTTGTTCAGATTTTTGTTACTCCAATGGATGGTAGCCTTCTCATTATGGAAGGTAGTCTGTTGTCGAGATTTTTGTTACCCCAATGGATGGTAGCCTTGTAATTATGGAAGGTAGTCTGTTGTCAAGATTTTTGTTACTCCAATGGATGGTAGCCTTGTAATTATGGAAGGTAGTCTGTTGTTGAGATTTTTGTTACTCCAATGGATGGTAACCTTGTCATTATGGAAGGTATTTTGTCGTTGAGATTTTTGTTACTCCAATGGATTGTAGCCTTGTCATTATGTAAGGTAGTCTATTGTTCAGATTTTTATTACTCCAATGGATGGATGCCTTGTCATTATGGAAGATAGTCTGTAGTCGAGATTTTTGTTATTCTAATGGATGGTAACCTTTTTAGTATGGAAGGTAGTCTTTTGTAGAGATTTTTGTTACTCCAATGGATTGTAGCCTTGTCATTATTGAAGGTAGTCTATTGTCGATATCTCTGTTACTCCAATGGATGATAGCCTTGTCATTATGAAAGGTAGTCTGTTGTTCATATTTTTGTTACTCCAATGGATGGTAGCCTTGTCATTATGGAAGGTAGTCTATTGTCTAGATTTTTGTTAGTCCAATGGATGGTAGCCTTATCATTATTGAAGGTAGTTTTTTATTTATATTTTTGTTACTCCAATTGATGCTAGACTTGTCATTATGGAAGGTAGTCTATTGTCGAGATTTTTGTTATTCCAATGGATGGTAACCTTGTCAGTATGGAAGGTAGACTATTGTCGAGATTTTTGTTATTCCAATGGATGGTATCCTTGTCAGTATGGAAGGTAGTCTTTTGTTGAGATTTTTGTTACTCCAATGGATGGTAGCCTTGTCGTTATGCAAGGTAGTCTATTGTTCATATTTTTGTTACTCCAATGGATGGTAGCCTTGTCATTTTGGAAGGTAGTCTGTTGTCGATATTTTTTTTACTACAATGGATGGTAGCCTTGTCATAATGGAAGGTAGTCTGTTGTCGATATTTTTGTTACCCCAATGGATGGTAGCCTTATAATTATGGAAGGTAGTCTGTTGTCGAGATTTTTGTTACCCCAATGGATGGTAGCCTTGTAATTATGGAAGGTAGTCTGTTTGTCAAGATTTTTGTTACTCCAATGGATGGTAGCCTTGTAATTATGGAAGGTAGTCTGTTGTTGAGATTTTTGTTACTCCAATGGATGGTAACCTTGTCATTATGGAAGGTATTTTGTCATTGAGATTTTTGTTACTCCAATGGATTGTAGCCTTGTCATTATGTAAGGTAGTCTATTGTTCAGATTTTTATTACTCCAATGGATGGATGCCTTGTCATTATGGAAGATAGTCTGTAGTCGAGATTTTTGTTATTCTAATAGATGGTAACCTTTTTAGTATGGAAGGTAGTCTTTTGTAGAGATTTTTGTTACTCCAATGGATTGTAGCCTTGTCATTATTGAAGGTAGTCTATTGTCGATATCTCTGTTACTCCAATGGATGATAGCCTTGTCATTATGCAAGGTAGTTTGTTATTCATATTTTTGTTACTCCAATGGATGGTAGCCTTGTCATTATGGAAGGTAGTCAGTTGTCGAGATTTTTGGTACCCAAATGGATGGTAGCCTTGTCATTATGGAAGGTAGTTAGTTGTCGAGATTTTTGGTACCCCAATGGTTGGTAGCCTTGTAATTATGGAAGGTAGCATGTTGTCGTGATTTTTGTTACTCCAATGGATGGTAGCCTTGTCATTATGGAAGGTAGTCTTTCGTTGATATTTTTGTTACTCCAATGGATTGTAGCCTTGTCAATATGGAAGGTAGTCTGTCGTTTAGATTTTTGTTACTCCAATGGATTATAGCCTTGTCATTTGGAAGGTAGTCAGTTGTTCAGATTTTTGTTACTCCAATGGATGGTAGCCTTGTCATTATGGAAGGTAGTCTGTTGTCGAGATTTTTGTTATTTCATTGGATGGCGGCCTTGTCATTACGGAAGGCACTTATTATCGATATTTTTGATACTCCAATGGATGGTAGCCTTGTCATTACAGAAGGCAGTCTGTTGTCAACATTTCTTTTACCCCAATGGATGGTAGCCTTGTCATTATGTAAGGTAGTCTGTTGCTCAAATTTTTGTTACTCCAATGGATGGTAGCCTTGTCATTACGGAAGATAGTCTGTAGTCGATATTTTTGTTATTCCAATGGATGGTAACCTTGTCAGTATGGAAGGTAGTCTTTTGTCGAGATTTTTGTTACTCCAATGGATGTTAGCCTTGTCATTATTGAAGGTAGTCTATTCTAGATATCTTTGTTACTCCAATGGATGATAGCCTTATCATTATGCAAGGTAGTCTGTTGTTCATATTTTTGTTACTCCAATGGATGGTAGCCTTGTCATTATGGAAGGTAGTTTGTTGTCGATAATTTTTTTACTACAATGGATGCTAGCCTTGTGATTATGGAAGGTAGTCAGTTTTCGAGATTTTTGTTACCCCAATGGATGGTAGCCTTGTAATTATGGAAGGTAGTATGTTGTCGAGATTTTTGTTACTCCAATGGATGGTAGCCTTGACATTATAGAAGGTAATATGTCCTTGAGATTTTTGTTACTCCAATGGATTATAGCCTTGTCATTATGTAAGGTAGTCTGTTGTTCAGATTTCTGTTAGTCCAATGGATGGTAGCCTTGTCATTATGGAAGATAGTCTGTTGTCGAGATTTTTGTTATTCTAATGGATGGTAACCTAGTCAGTATGGAAGGTAGTCTTTTGTCGAGATTTTTGTTACTCCAAAGGATGGTAGCCTTGTCATTATGTAAGGTAGTCTGTTGTTCAGATTTTTGTTCCTCCAATGGATGGTAGCCTTGTCATTATGGAAGGTAGTCTATTGTCTAGATTTTTGTTATTCCAATGGATGGTAACCTTGTCAGTATGGAAGGTAGTCTATTTTCGAGATTTTTGTTATTCCAATGGATGGTAGCCTTGTCAGTATGGAAGGTAGTCTTTTGTCGAGATTTTTGTTACTCCAATGGATGGTATCCTTGTTAATATTGAAGGTAGTCTATTGTCGATATCTTTGTTACTCCAATGGATGATAGCCTTGTCATTATGCAAGGTAGTCCTATGTTCATATTTTTGTTACTCCAATGGATGGTAGCCTTGTCATTATGGAAGGTAGTCTGTTGTCGAGATTTTTTTTACTACAACGGATGGTAGCCTTGTCATTATGGAAGGTAGTCTGTTGTCGATATTTTTGTTACCCCAATGGATGGTAGCCTTGTAATTATGGAAGGTAGTCTGTTGTCGAGATTTTTGTTACCCCAATGGATGGTAGCCTTGTAATTATGGAAGGTAGTCTGTTGTCGAGATTTTTGTTACTCCAATGGATGGTAGCCTTGTAATTATGGAAGGTAGTCTGTTGTTGAGATTTTTGTTACTCCAATGGATGGTAACCTTGTCATTATGGAAGGTATTTTGTCGTTGAGATTTCTGTTACTCCAATGGATTGTAGCCTTGTCATTATGTAAGGTAGTCTATTTTTCAGATTTTTATTACTCCAATGGATGGATGCCTTGTCATTATGGAAGATAGTCTGTAGTCGAGATTTTTGTTATTCCATGGATGGTAACCTTGTTAGTATGGAAGGTAGACTTTTGTAGAGATTTTTGTTACTCCAATGGATTGTAGCCTTGTCATTATTGAAGGTAGTCTATTGTCGATATCTCTGTTACTCCAATGGATGATAGCCTTGTCATTATGCAAGGTAGTTTGTTATTCATATTTTTGTTACTCCAATGGATGGTAGCCTTGTCATTATGGAAGGTAGTTTGTTGTCGATATTTTTTTTACTACAATGGATGGTAGCCTTGTCATTATGGAAGGTAGTCAGTTGTCGAGATTTTTGGTACCCCAATGGTTGGTAGCCTTGTAATTATGGAAGGTAGCATGTTGTCGAGATTTTTGTTACTCCAATGGATGGTAGCCTTGTCATTATGGAAGGTAGTCTTTCGTTGATATTTTTGTTACTCCAATGGATTGTAGCCTTGTCAATATGGAAGGTAGTCTGTCGTTTAGATTTTTGTTACTCCAATGGATTATAGCCTTGTCATTTGGAAGGTAGTCAGTTGTTCAGATTTTTGTTACTCCAATGGATGGTAGCCTTGTCATTATGGAAGGTAGTCTGTTGTCGAGATTTTTGTTATTTCATTGGATGGCAGCCTTGTCATTACGGAAGGCACTTATTATCGATATTTTTGATACTCCAATGGATGGTAGCCTTGTCATTACAGAAGGCAGTCTGTTGTCAACATTTTTTTTACCCCAATGGATGGTAGCCTTGTCATTATGTAAGGTAGTCTGTTGCTCAAATTTTTGTTACTCCAATGGATGGTAGCCTTGTCATTACGGAAGATAGTCTGTAG
This sequence comes from Vicia faba, assembly GCA_948472305.1. Classification (NCBI taxonomy): domain Eukaryota; kingdom Viridiplantae; phylum Streptophyta; class Magnoliopsida; order Fabales; family Fabaceae; genus Vicia; species Vicia faba. Next base: position 564,776,168 of record OX451739.1, read on the forward strand.
TCGATATTTTTGTTATTCCAATGGATGGTAACCTTGTCAGTATGGAAGGTAGTCTTTTGTCGAGATTTTTGTTACTCCAATGGATGTTAGCCTTGTCATTATTGAAGGTAGTCTATTCTAGATATCTTTGTTACTCCAATGGATGATAGCCTTATCATTATGCAAGGTAGTCTGTTGTTCATATTTTTGTTACTCCAATGGATGGTAGCCTTGTCATTATGGAAGGTAGTTTGTTGTCGATAATTTTTTTACTACAATGGATGCTAGCCTTGTGATTATGGAAGGTAGTCAGTTGTCGATATTTTTGTTACCCCAATGGATGGTAGCCTTGTAATTATGGAAGGTAGTATGTTGTCGAGATTTTTGTTACTCCAATGGATGGTAGCCTTGACATTATAGAAGGTAATATGTCCTTGAGATTTTTGTTACTCCAATGGATTATAGCCTTGTCATTATGTAAGGTAGTCTGTTGTTCAGATTTCTGTTAGTCCAATGGATGGTAGCCTTGTCATTATGGAAGATAGTCTGTTGTCGAGATTTTTGTTATTCTAATGGATGGTAACCTAGTCAGTATGGAAGGTAGTCTTTTGTCGAGATTTTTATTACTCCAAAGGATGGTAGCCTTGTCATTATGTAAGGTAGTCTGTTGTTCAGATTTTTGTTCCTCCAATGGATGGTAGCCTTGTCATTATGGAAGGTAGTCTATTGTCTAGATTTTTGTTATTCCAATGGATGGTAACCTTGTCAGTATGGAAGGTAGTCTATTTTCGAGATTTTTGTTATTCCAATGGATGGTAGCCTTGTCAGTATGGAAGGTAGTCTTTTGTCGAGATTTTTGTTACTCCAATGGATGGTATCCTTGTTAATATTGAAGGTAGTCTATTGTCGATATCTTTGTTACTCCAATGGATGATAGCCTTGTCATTATGCAAGGTAGTCCTATGTTCATATTTTTGTTACTCCAATGGATGGTAGCCTTGTCATTATGGAAGGTAGTCTGTTGTCGAGATTTTTTTTACTACAACGGATGGTAGCCTTGTCATTATGGAAGGTAGTCTGTTGTCGATATTTTTGTTACCCCAATGGATGGTAGCCTTGTAATTATGGAAGGTAGTCTGTTGTCGAGATTTTTGTTACCCCAATGGATGGTAGCGTTGTAATTATGGAAGGTAGTCTGTTGTCGAGATTTTTGTTACTCCAATGGATGGTAGCCTTGTAATTATGGAAGGTAGTCTGTTGTTGAGATTTTTGTTACTCCAATGGATGGTAACCTTGTCATTATGGAAGGTATTTTGTCGTTGAGATTTCTGTTACTCCAATGGATTGTAGCCTTGTCATTATGTAAGGTAGTCTATTTTTCAGATTTTTATTACTCCAATGGATGGATGCCATGTCATTATGGAAGATAGTCTGTAGTCGAGATTTTTGTTATTCCAATGGATGGTAACCTTGTTAGTATGGAAGGTAGACTTTTGTAGAGATTTTTGTTACTCCAATGGATTGTAGCCTTGTCATTATTGAAGGTAGTCTATTGTCGATATCTCTGTTACTCCAATGGATGATAGCCTTGTCATTATGCAAGGTAGTTTGTTATTCATATTTTTGTTACTCCAATGGATGGTAGCCTTGTCATTATGGAAGGTAGTTTGTTGTCGATATTTTTTTTACTACAATGGATGGTAGCCTTGTCATTATGGAAGGTAGTTAGTTGTCGAGATTTTTGGTACCCCAATGGTTGGTAGCCTTGTAATTATGGAAGGTAGCATGTTGTCGAGATTTTTGTTACTCCAATGGATGGTAGCCTTGTCATTATGGAAGGTAGTCTTTCGTTGATATTTTTGTTACTCCAATGGATTGTAGCCTTGTCAATATGGAAGGTAGTCTATCGTTTAGATTTTTGATACTCCAATGGATTATAGCCTTGTCATTTGGAAGGTAGTCAGTTGTTCAGATTTTTGTTACTCCAATGGATGGTAGCCTTGTCATTATGGAAGGTAGTCTGTTGTCGAGATTTTTGTTATTTCATTGGATGGCAGCCTTGTCATTACGGAAGGCACTTATTATCGATATTTTTGATACTCCAATGGATGGTAGCCTTGTCATTACAGAAGGCAGTCTGTTGTCAACATTTTTTTTACCCCAATGGATGGTAGCCTTGTCATTATGTAAGGTAGTCTGTTGCTCAAATTTTTGTTACTCCAATGGATGGTAGCCTTGTCATTACGGAAGATAGTCTGTAGTCGATATTTTTGTTATTCCAATGGATGGTAACCTTGTCAGTATGGAAGGTAGTCTTTTGTCGAGATTTTTGTTACTCCAATGGATGTTAGCCTTGTCATTATTGAAGGTAGTCTATTCTAGATATCTTTGTTACTCCAATGGATGATAGCCTTATCATTATGCAAGGTAGTCTGTTGTTCATATTTTTGTTACTCCAATGGATGGTAGCCTTGTCATTATGGAAGGTAGTTTGTTGTCGATAATTTTTTTACTACAATGGATGCTAGCCTTGTGATTATGGAAGGTAGTCAGTTGTCGAGATTTTTGTTACCCCAATGGATGGTAGCCTTGTAATTATGGAAGGTAGTATGTTGTCGAGATTTTTGTTACTCCAATGGATGGTAGCCTTGACATTATAGAAGGTAATATGTCCTTGAGATTTTTCTTACTCCAATGGATTATAGCCTTGTCATTATGTAAGGTAATATGTTGTTCAGATTTTTGTTAGTCCAATGGATGGTAGCCTTGTCATTATCGAAGATAGTCTGTTGTCGAGATTTTTGTTATTCTAATGGATGGTAACCTAGTCAGTATGGAAGGTAGTCTTTTGGCGAGATTTTTGTTACTGCAAAGGATGGTAGCCTTGTCATTATGTAAGCTAGTCTATTGTTCAGATTTTTGTTACTCCAATGGATGGTAGCCTTGTCATTATGGAAGGTAGTCTATTGTCTAGATTTTTGTTATTCCAATGGATGGTAGCCTTATCATTATGGAAGGTAGTCTATTGTCGAGATTTTTGTTATTCCAATGGATGATAACCTTGTCACTATGGAAGGTAGTCTATTGTCGATATTTTTGTTATTCCAATGGATGGTAGCCTTGTCAGTATGGAAGGTAGTCTTTTGTCGAGATTTTTGTTACTCCAATGGATGGTAGCCTTGTCCTTATTGAAGGTAGTCTATTGTCGATATCTTTGTTACTCCAATGGATGATAGCCTTGTCATTATGCAAGGTAGTCTGTTGTTCATATTTTTGTTACTCCAATGGATGGTAGTCTTGTCATTATGGAAGGTAGTCTGTTGTCGATATTTTTTTACTACAACGGATGCTAGCCTTGTCATTATGGAAGGTAGTCTGTTGTCGATATTTTTGTTAACCCCGATGGATAGTAGCCTTGTAATTATGGAAGGTAGTCTGTTGTCGAGATTTTTGTTACGCCAATGGATGGTAGCCTTGTAATTATGGAAGGTAGTCTGTTGTCGAGATTTTTGTTACTCCAATGGATGGTTGCCTTGTAATTATGGAGAGTAGTCTGTTGTTGAGATTTTTGTTACTCCAATGGATGGTAACCTTGTCATTATGGAAGGTATTTTGTCGTTGAGATTTTTGTTACTCCAATGGATTGTAGCCTTGTCATTATGTAAGGTAGTCTATTTTTCAGATTTTTATTACTCCAATGGATGGATGCCTTGTCATTATGGAAGATAGTCTGTAGTCGAGATTTTTGTTATTCCAATGGATGGTAACCTTGTTAGTATGGAAGGTAGTCTTTTGTAGAGATTTTTGTTACTCCAATGGATTGTAGCCTTGTCATTATTGAAGGTAGTCTATTGTCGATATCTCTGTTACTCCAATGGATGATAGCCTTGTCATTATGCAAGGTAGTTTGTTGTTCATATTTTTGTTACTCCAATGGATGGTAGCCTTGTCATTATGGAAGGTAGTCTGTTGTCGATATTTTTTTTACTACAATGGATGGTAGCCTTGTCATTATGGAAGGTAGTCAGTTGTCGAGATTTTTGGTACCCCAATGGTTGGTAGCCTTGTAATTATGGAAGGTAGCATGTTGTCGAGATTTTTGTTACTCCAATGGATGGTAGCCTTGTCATTATGGAAGGTAGTCTTTCGTTGATATTTTTGTTACTCCAATGGATTGTAGCCTTGTCAATATGGAAGGTAGTCTGTCGTTTAGATTTTTGTTACTCCAATGGATTTTAGCCTTGTCATTTGGAAGGTAGTCTATTGTTCAGATTTTTGTTACTCCAATGGATGGTAGCCTTGTCATTATGGAAGGTAGTCTGTTGTCGAGATTTTTGTTATTCCATTGGATGGCAACCTTGTCATTATGGAAGGCACTTATTATCGATATTTTTGATACTCCCATGGATGGTAGCCTTGTCATTACAGAAGGTAGTCTGTTGTCAACATTTTTTTTACCCCAATGGATGGTAGCCTTGTCATTATGTAAGGTAGTCTGTTGCTCAGATTTTTGTTACCCCAATGGATTGTAGCCTTGTCATTACGAAAGATAGTCTGTAGTCGATATTTTTGTTATTCCAATGGATGGTAACCTTATCAGTATGGAAGGTAGTCTTTTGTCGAGATTTTTTTTACTCCAATGGATGTTAGCCTTGTCATTATTGAAGGTAGTCTATTCAAGATATCTTTGTTACTCCAATGGATGATAGCCTTATCATAATGCAAGGTAGTCTGTTGTTCATATTTTTGTTACTCCAATGGATGGTAGCCTTGTCATTATGGAAGGTAGTCTGTTGTCGATAATTCTTTTACTACAATGGATGCTAGCGTTGTGATTATGGAAGGTAGTCAGTTGTCGAGATTTTTGTTACCCCATTGGATGGTAGCCTTGTAATTATGGAAGGTAGTATGTTGTCGAGATTTTTGTTACTCCAATGGATGGTAGCCTTGACATTATAGAAAGTAATATCTCCTTGAGATTTTTCTTACTCCAATGGATTATAGCCTTGTCATTATGTAAGGTAGTCTGTTGTTCAGATTTTTGTTAGTCCAACGGATGGAAGCCTTGTCATTATGGAAGATAGTCTGTTGTCGAGATTTTTGTTATTCTAATGGATGGTAACCTAGTCAGTATGGAAGGTAGTCTTTTGTCGAGATTTTTGTTACTCAAAAGGATGGTAGCCTTGTCATTATGTAAGGTAGTCTGTTGTTCAGATTTTTGTTACTCCAATGGATGGTAGCCTTGTCATTATGGAAGGTAGTCTATTGTCGAGATTTTTGTTATTCTAATGGATGGTAGCCTTATCATTATGGAAGGTAGTTTTTTATTGAGATTTTTGTTACTCCAATTGATGGTAGCCTTGTCATTATGGAAGGTAGTCTATTGTCGAGATTTTTGTTATTCCAATGGATGATAACCTTGTCAGTATGGAAGGTAGTCTGTTGTCGAGATTTTTGTTATTCCAATGGATGGTAGCCTTGTTAGTATGGAAGGTAGTCTTTTGTCGAGATTTTTATTACTCCAATGGATGGTAGCCTTGTCGTTATTGAAGGTAGTCTATTGTCGATATCTTTGTTACTCCAATGGATGATAGCCTTGTCATTACGCAAGGTAGTCTGTTGTTCATATTTTTGTTACTCCAATGGATGGTAGCCTTGTCATTATGGAAGGTAGTCTGTTGTCGAGATTTTTTTTACTACAATGGATGGTAGCCTTGTCATTATGGAAGGTAGTCTGTTGTCGAGATTTTTGTTACTCCAATAGATGGTAGCCTTGTAATTATGGAAGGTAGTCTGTTGTTGAGATTTTTGTTACTCCAATGGATGGTTACCTTGTCATTATGGAAGGTATTCTATCGTTGAGATTTCTATTACTCTAATGGATTGTAGCCTTGTCATTATGTAAGGTAGTCTGTTGTTCAGATTTTTATTACCCCAATGGATGGTAGCCTTGTCATTATGGAAGATAGTCTGTAGTCGAGATTTTTGTTATTCCAATGGATGGTAACCTTGTTAGTATGGAAGGTAGTCTTTTGTAGAGATTTTTGTTACTCAAATGGATGGTAGCCTTGTCATTATTAAAGGTAGTCTATTGTCGATATCTCTGTTACTCCAATGGATGATAGCCTTGTCATTATTGAAGGTAGTCTATTATCGATATCTCTGTTACTCCAATGGATGATAGACATGTCATTATGGAAGGTAGTCTGTTGTCGATATTTCTTTTACTACAATGGATGGTAGCCTTGTCATTATTGAAGGTAGTCTGTTATCGATATCTTTGTTACTCCAATGGATGATAGACTTGTCATTATGGAAGGTAGTCTATTGTCGAGATTTTTTTTACTCCAATGGATGGTAGCCTTGTCATTATGGAAGGTAGTCTATTGTCGAGATTTTTGTTACCCCAATGGATGGTAGCCTTGTAATTATGGAAGGTAGTATGTTGTCGAGATTTTTGTTACTCCAATGGATGGTAGCCTTGTCATTATGGAAGGTAGTCTGTCATTGAGATTTTTGTTACTCCAATGGATTGTAGCTTTGTCAATATGGAAGGTAGTCTGTCGTTTAGATTTTTGTTACTCCAATGGATTATAGCCTTGTCATTATGGAAGGTAGTCTTTTGTTCAGATTTTTGTTACTCAAATGGATGGTAGCCTTGTCATTATGGAAGGTAGTCTGTTGTCGAGATTTTTGTTATTCCATTGGATGGCAGCCTTGTCATTACGAAAGGCACTTATTATCGATATTTTTGATACTCCAATGGATGGTAGCCTTGTCATTACAAAAGGTAGTCTGTTGTCAACATTTTTTTTACCCCAATGGATGGTAGCCTTGTCATTATGTAAGGTAGTCTGTTGTTCAGATTTTTGTTACTCCAATGGATGGTAGCCTTGTCATTACGGAAGATAGTCTGTAGTTGAGATTTTTGTTTTTACAATGGATGGTAACCTTGTCAGTATGGAAGGTAGTCTTTTGTCGAGATTTTTGTTACTCCAATGGATGTTAGCCTTGTCATTATTGAAGGTAGTCTATTGTAGATATCTTTGTTACTCCAATGGATGATAGACTTATCATTATGCAACGTAGTCTGTTGTTCATATTGTTTTTACTCCAATGGATGGTAGCCTTGTCATTATGGAAGGTAGTCTGTTGTCGATAATTTTTTACTACAATGGATGCTAGCCTTGTGATTATGGAAGGTAGTAAGTTGTCGAGATTTTTGTTACCCCAATGGATGGTAGCCTTGTAATTATGGAAGGTAGTATGTTGTCGAGATTTTTGTTACTCCAATTGATGGTAGCTTTGACATTATAGAAGGTAATATGTCCTTGAGATTTTTGTTACTCCAATGGATTATAGCCTTGTCATTATGTACGGTAGTCTGTTGTTCAGATTTTTGTTATTCAAATGGATGGTAGCCTTGTCATTATCGAAGATAGTCTGTTGTCGAGATTTTTGTTATTCTAATGGATGGTAACCTAGTCAGTATGGAAGGCTTTTGTCGAGATTTTTGTTACTCCAAAGGATGGTAGCCTTGTCATTATGTAAGGTAGTCTGTTGTTCAGATTTTTGGTACTCCAATTGATGGTAGCCATGTCATTATGGAAGGTAGTCTATTGTCGAGATTTTTGTTATTCCAATGGATGATAACCTAGTCAGTATGGAAGGTAGTCTATTGTCGAGATTTTTATTAATCCAATGGATGGTAGCCTTGTCAGTATGGAAGGTAGTCTTTTGTCGAGATTTTTGTTACTCCAATGGATGGTAGCCTTGTCGTTATTGAATGGTAGTCTGCTGTCGATATCTTTGTTACTCCAATGGATGATAGCCTTGTCATTATGCAAGGTAGTCTGTTGTTCATATTTTTGTTACTCCAATGGATGGTAGCCTTGTCATTATGGAAGGTAGTCTGATGTCGAGATTTTTTTTACTACAACGGATGGTAGCCTTGTCATTATGGAAGGTAGTCTGTTGTCGAGATTTTTGTTACCTCAATGGATGGTGTTCTTGTAATTATTGAAGGTAGTCTGTTGTCGAGATTTTTGTTACCCCAATGGATGGTAGCCTTGTAATTATGGAAGGTAGTCTTTTGTCGAGATTTTTGTTAAACCAATGGATGGTAGCCTTGTAATTATGGAAGGTAGTCTGTTGTTGAGATTTTTGTTACTCCAATGGATGGTAACCTTGTCATTATGGAAGGTATTCTGTCGTTGAGATTTCTGTTACTCCAATGGATTGTAGCCTTGTTATTATGTAAGGTAGTATGTTGTTCAGATTTTTATTACCCCAATGGATGGTAGCCTTGTCATTATGGAAGATAGTCTGTAGTCGAGATTTTTTTTATTCCAATGAATGGTAACCTTGCTAGTATGGAAGGTAGTCTTTTGTAAAGATTTTTGTTACTCCAATGGATGGTAGCCTTGTCATTATTAAATATAGTCTATTGTCGATATCTCTGTTACTGCAATGGATGGTAGCCTTGTCATTATTGAAGGTAGTTTATTATCGATATCTCTGTTACTCCAATGGATGATAGACTTGTCATTATGGAAGGTAGTCTGCTGTCGATATTTCTTTTACTACAATGGATGGTAGCCTTGTCATTAATGAAGGTAGTCTGTTATCGATATCTTTGTTACTCCAATGGATGATAGACTTGTCATTATGGAAGGTAGTCTATTGTCGAGATTTTTGTTATTCCAATGGATGATAACCTAGTCAGTATGGAAGGTAGTCTATTGTCGAGATTTTTATTAATCCAATGGATGGTAGCCTTGTCAGTATGGAAGGTAGTCTTTTGTCGAGATTTTTGTTACTCCAATGGATGGTAGCCTTGTCGTTATTGAATGGTAGTCTGCTGTCGATATCTTTGTTACTCCAATGGATGATAGCCTTGTCATTATGCAAGGTAGTCTGTTGTTCATATTTTTGTTACTCCAATGGATGGTAGCCTTGTCATTATGGAAGGTAGTCTGTTGTCGAGATTTTTTTTACTACAACGGATGGTAGCCTTGTCATTATGGAAGGTAGTCTGTTGACGAGATTTTTGTTACCCCAATGGATGGTGTTCTTGTAATTATTGAAGGTAGTCTGTTGTCGAGATTTTTGTTACCCCAATGGATGGTAGCCTTGTAATTATGGAAGGTAGTCTTTTGTCGAGATTTTTGTTAAACCAATGGATGGTAGCCTTGTAATTATGGAAGGTAGTCTGTTGTTGAGATTTTTGTTACTCCAATGGATGGTAACCTTGTCATTATGGAAGGTATTCTGTCGTTGAGATTTCTGTTACTCCAATGGATTGTAGCCTTGTCATTATGTAAGGTAGTATGTTGTTCAGATTTTTATTACCCCAATGGATGGTAGCCTTGTCATTATGGAAGATAGTCTGTAGTCGAGATTTTTTTTATTCCAATGAATGGTAACCTTGCTAGTATGGAAGGTAGTCTTTTGTAAAGATTTTTGTTACTCCAATGGATGGTAGCCTTGTCATTATTAAAGGTAGTCTATTGTCGATATCTCTGTTACTGCAATGGATGGTAGCCTTGTCATTATTGAAGGTAGTCTATTATCGATATCTCTGTTACTCCAATGGATGATAGACTTGTCATTATGGAAGGTAGTCTGCTGTCGATATTTCTTTTACTACAATGGATGGTAGCCTTGTCATTAATGAAGGTAGTCTGTTATCGATATCTTTGTTACTCCAATGGATGATAGACTTGTCATTATGGAAGGTAGTCTATTGTCGAGATTTTTGTTATTCCAATGGATGATAATCTTGTCAGTATGGAAGGTAGTCTATTGTCGAGATTTTTGTTATTCCAATGGATGGTAGCCTTGTCAGTATGGAAGGTAATCTTTTGTCGAGATTTTTGTTACTCCAATGGATGGTAGCCTTGTCGTTATTAAAGGTAGTCTATTGTCGATATCTTTGTTACTCCAATGGATGATAGCCTTGTCATTATGCAAGGTAGTCTATTGTTCATATTTTTGTTACTCCAATGGATGGTAGCCTTGTCATTATGGAAGGTAGTCTGTTGTCGAGATTTTTTTTACTACAACGGATGGTAGCCTTGTCATTATGGAAGGTAGTCTGTTGTTGAGATTTTTGTTACCCCAGTGGATTGTGTTCTTGTAATTATTGAAGGTAGTCTGTTGTGGAGATTTTTGTTACCCCAATGGATGGTAGCCTTGTAATTATGGATGGTAGTCTGTTGTCGAGATTTTTGTTACTCCAATGGATGGTAGCCTTGTAATTATGGAAGGTAGTCTGTTGTTGAGATTTTTGTTACTCCATTGGATGGTAACCTTGTCATTATGGAAGGTATTCTGTCGGTGAGATTTATGTTACTCCAATGGATTGTAGCCTTGTCATTATGTAAGGTAGTCTGTTGTTCAGATTTTTATTACCCCAATGGATGGTAGCCTTGTCATTATGGAAGATAGTCTGTAGTCGAGATTTTTGTTATTCCAATGGATGGTAACCTTGTTAGTATGGAAGGTAGTCTTTTGTAGAGATTTTTGTTACTCCAATGAATGGTAGCCTTGTCATTATTAAAGGTAATCTATTGTCGATATCTCTATTACTCCAATGGATGATAGCCTTGTCATTATTGAAGGTAGTCTATTATCGATATCTCTGTTACTCCAATGGATGATAGACTTGTCATTATGGAAGGTAGTCTGCTGTCGATATTTCTTTTACTACAATGGATGGTAGCCTTGTTATTATTGAAGGTAGTCTGTTATCGATATCTTTGTTACTCCAATGGATGATAGACTTGTCATTATGGAAGGTAGTCTATTGTCGAGATTTTTGTTATTCCAATGGATGATAACCTTGTCAGTATGGAAGGTAGTGTATTGTCGAGATTTTTTTTATTCGAATGGATGGTAGCCTTGTCGTTATTGAAGGTAGTCTATTGTCGATATCTTTGTTACATCAATGGATGATAGCCTTGTCATTATGCAAGGTAGTCTGTTGTTCATATTTTTGTTACTCCAATGGATGGTAGCCTTGTCATTATGGAAGGTATTCTGTTGTCGAGATTTTTTTTACTACAACGGATGGTAGCCTTGTCATTATGGAAGGTAGTCTGTTGTCGAGATTTTTGTTACCCCAATGGATTGTGTTCTTGTAATTATTGAAGGTAGTCTGTTGTCGAGATTTTTGGTACCCCAATGGATGGTAGCCTTGTAATTATGGAAGGTAGTCTGTTGTCAAGATTTTTGTTACTCCAATGGATGGTAGCCTTGACATTATAGAAGGTACTATGTCCTTGCGATTTTTGTTACTCCAATGGATTATAGCCTTGTCATTATGTAAGGTAGTCTGTTGTTCAGATTTTTGTTAGTCCAATGGTTGGTAGCCTTGTCATTATGGAAGATAGTCTGTTGTCGAGATTTTTGTTATTCTAATGGATGGTAACCTAGTCAGTATGGAAGGTAGTCTTTTGTCTTGATTTTTGTTACTCCAAATGATGGTAGCCTTGTCATTATGTAAGGTAGTCTGTTGTTCAGATTTTTGTTACTCCAATTGATGGTAGCCTTGTCATTATGGAAGGTAGTCTATTGTCGAGATTTTTGTTATTCCAATGGATGATAACCTTGTCAGTATGGAAGGTAGTCTTTTGTCGAGATTTTTGTTACTCCAATGGATGGTAGCCTTGTCGTTATTGAAGGTAGTCTATTGTCGATATCTTTGTTACTCCAATGGATGGTAGCCTTGTCGTTATTGAAGGTAGTCTATTGTCGATATCTTTGTTACTCCAATGGATGATAGCCTTGTCATTATGCAGGGTAGTCTGTTGTTCATATTTTTGTTACTCCAATGGATGGTAGATTTGTCATTATGGAAGGTAGTCTGTTGTCGAGATTTTTTTACTACAACGGATGGTAACCTTGTCATTACGGAAGGTAGTCTGTTGTTGAGATTTTTGTTACCCCAATGGATGGTGTTCTTGTAATTATTGAAGGTAGTCTGTTGTCGAGATTTTTGTTACTCCAATGGATGGTAGCCTTGTAATTATGGAAGGTAGTCTGTTGTTGAGATTTTTGTTACTCCAATGGATGGTAACCTTGTCATTATTGAAGGTATTCTGTCGTTGAGATTTCTGTTACTCCAATGGATTGTAGCCTTGTCATTATGTAAGGTAGTCTGTTGTTCAGATTTTTATTACCCCAATGGATGGTAGCCTTGTCATTATGGAAGATAGTCTGTAGTCGAGATTTTTGTTATTCCAATGGATGGTAACCTTGTTAGTATGGAAGGTAGTCTTTTGTAGAGATTTTTGTTACTCCAATGGATGGTAGCCTTGTCATTATTAAAGGTAGTCTATTGTCGATATCTCTGTTACTCTAATGGATGATAGCCTTGTCATTATTGAAGGTAGTCTATTATCGATATCTCTGTTACAACAATGGATGATAGACTTGTCATTATGGAAGGTAGTCTGTTGTCGATATTTCTTTTACTACAATGGATGGTAGCCTTGTCATTATTGAAGGTAGTCTGTTATCGATATCTTTGTTACTCTAATGGATGATAGACTTGTCATTATGGAAGGTAGTCTATTGTCGAGATTTTTGTTATTCCAATGGATGATAACCTTGTCAGTATAGAAGGTAGTCTATTGTCAAGATTTTTGTTATTCTAATGGATGGTAGCCATGTCAGTATGGAAGGTAGTCTTTTGTCTAGATTTTTGTTACTCCAATGGATGGTAGCCTTGTCGTTATTGAAGGTAGTCTATTGTCGATATCTTTGTTACTCCAATGGATGATAGCCTTGTCATTATGCAAGGTAGTCTGTTGTTCATATTTTTGTTACTCCAATGGATGGTAGCCTTGTCATTATGGAAGGTAGTCTGTTGTCGAGATTTTTTTTTACTACAATGGATGGTAGCTTTGTCATTATGGAAGGTAGTCTGTTGTCGAGATTTTTGTTACCCCAATGGATGGGGTTCTTGTAATTATTGAAGGTAGTCTGTTGTCGAGATTTTTGTTACCCCAATTGATGGTAGCCTTGTAACTATGGAAGGTAGTCTGTTGTCGAGATTTTTGTTACTCCAATGGATGGTAGCCTTGTAATTATGGAAGTTAGTCTGTTGTTGAGATTTGTGTTACTCCAATGGATGGTAACCTTGTCATTACGGAAGGTATTATGTCGTTGAGATTTCTGTTACTCCAATGGATTGTAGCCTTGTCATTATGTAAGGTAGTCTGTTGTTCAGATAATTATTACCCCAATGGATGGCAGCCTTGTCATTATGGAAGATAGTCTGTAGTCGAGATTTTTGTTATTCCAATGGATGATAACCTTGTCAGTATGTAAGGTAGTCTATTGTCGAGATTTTTGTTATTCCAATGGATGGTAGCCTTGTCAGTATGGAAGGTAGTCTTTTGTCGAGATTTTTGTTACTCCAATGGATGGTAGCCTTGTCGTTATTGAAGGTAGTCTATTATCGTTATCTCTGTTACTCCAATGGATGATAGACTTGTCATTATGGAAGGTAGTTTGTTGTCGATATTTCTTTTACTACAATGGATGGTAGCCTTGTCATTATTGAAGGTCGTCTGTTATCGATATCTTTGTTACTCCAATGGATGATAGACTTGTCATTATGGAAGGTAGTCTATTGTCGAGATTTTTTTTACTCCAATGGATTGTGGCCTTGTCATTATGGAAGGTAGTCTGTTGTCGAGATTTTTGTTACCCCAATGGATGGTAGCCTTGTAATTATGGAAGGTAGTATGTTGTCGAGATTTTTGTTACTCCAATGGATGGTAGCCTTGTCATTATGGAAGGTAGTCTGTCGTTGAGATTTTTGTTACTCCAATGGATTGTAGATTTGTCAATATGGAAGGTAGTCTGTCGTTTATATTTTTGTTACTCCAATGGATTATAGCCTTGTCATTATGGAAGGTAGTCTGTTCTTCAGATTTTTGTTACACCAATGGATGGTAGCCTTGTCATTATGGAAGTCACTTATTATCGATATTTTTGATACTCCAATGGATGGTAGCCTTGTCATTACAGAAGGTAGTCTGTTGTCAACATTTTTGTTACCCCAATGGATGGTAGCCTTGTCATTATGTAAGGTAGTCTGTTGTTCAGATTTTAGTTACTCCAATTGATGGTAGACTTGTCATTATTGAAGGTAGTCTATTGTAGATATCTTTGTTACTCCAATGGATGATAGCCTTGTCATTATGCAAGGTAGTCTGTTGTCAACAATTTCTTTACTACAATGGATGCTAGCCTTGTCATTATGGAAGGTAGTCAGTTGTCGAGATTTTTGTTACCCAATGGATGGTAGCCTTGTAATTATGGAAGGTAGTATGTTGTCGAGATTTTTTTTACTCCAATGGATGGTAGCCTTGTCATTATGGAAGGTAGTATGTCCTTGAGATTTTTGTTACTCCAATGGATTATAGCCTTGTCATTATGTAAGGTAGTCTGTTGTTCAGATTTTTGTTAGTCCAATGGATGGTAGCCTTGTCATTATGGAAGATAGTCTGTTGTCAAGATTTTTGATATTCCAATGGATGGTAACCTAGTCAGTATGGAAGGTAGTCTTTTGTCGAGATTTTTGTTACTCCAAAGGATGGTATCCTTGTCATTATGCAAGGTAGTTCGTTGTTCAGATTTTTGTTACTCCAATGGATGGTAGCAGTCATTATGGAAGGTAGTCTATTGTCGAGATTTTTGTAATTCCAATGGATGGTAGCCTTATCATTATGGAAGGTAGTTTTTTATTGAGATTTTTGTTACTCCAATTGATGGTAGCCTTGTCATTATGGAAGGTAGTCTATTGTTGAGATTTTTGTTATTTCAATGGATGGTAACCTTGTCAGTATGGAAGGTAGTCTATTATCGATATTTTTGTTATTCCAATGGATGGTAGCCGTGTCAGTATGGAAGGTAGTCTTTTGTCGAGATTTTTGTTACTCCAATGGATGGTATCCTTGATGTTATTGAAGGTAGTCTATTGTCGATATCTTTGTTAGTCCAATGGATGATAGCCTTGTCATTATGCAAGGTAGTATATTGTTCATATTTTTGTTACTCCAATGGATGGTAGCCTTGTCATTATGGAAGGTAGTCAGTTGTCGAGATTTTTGTTACCCCAATGGATGGTAGCCTTGTAATTATAGAAGGTGGTATGTTGTCGAGATTTTTGTTACTCCAATGGATGGTAGCCTTGTCATTATGGAAGGTAGTATGTCCTTGAGATTTTTGTTACTCCAATGGATTAAAGCCTTATCATTATGTAAGGTAGTCTGTTGTTCAGATTTTTGTTAGTCAAATGGATGGTAGCCTTGTCATTATGGAAGATAGTCTGTTGTCGAGATTTTTGTTATTCCAATGGATGGTAACCTAGTCAGTATGGAAGTTAGTCTTTTGTCGAGATTTTTGTTACTCCAAAGGATGGTAGCCTTGTCATTATAAAAGGTAGTCTGTTGTTCATATTTCTGTTAGTCCAATGGATGGTAGCCTTGTCATTACGGAAGATAGTTTGTAGTCGAGATTTTTGTTATTCCAATGGATGGTAACCTTGTCAGTATGGAAGGTAGTCTTTTGTCGAGATTTTTGTTACTCCAATGGATGGTAGCCTTGTCATTATTGAAGATAGTCTATTGTATATATCTTTGTTACTCCAATGGATGATAGCCTTGTCATTATGCAAGGTAGTTTGTTGTTCATATTTTTGTTACTCCAATGGATGGTAGCCTTGTCATTATGGAAGGTAGTCTGTTGTCGAGATTTTTTTTACTACAACGGATGATAGCGTTGTCATTATGGAAGGTAGTCTGTTGTCGAGATTTTTGTTACCCCAGTGGATGGTAGCCTTGTAATTATGGAAGGTAGTCTGTTGTCGAGATTTTTGTTACCCCAATTGATGGTAGCCTTGTAATTATGGAAGGTAGTCTGTTGTCGAGATTTTTGTTACTCCAATGGATGGTAGCCTTGTAATTATGAAAGGAAGTCTATTGTTGAGATTTTTGTTACTCCAATGGATGGTAACCTTGTCATTGTGGAAGGTATTTTGTCGTTGAGATTTCTGTTACTCCAATGGATTGTAGCCTTTCCATTATGTAAGGTAGTCTGTTGTTCAGATTTTTATTACTCCAATGGATGGTAGCCTTGTCATTATGGAAGATAGTCTGTAGTCGAGATTTTTGTTATTCCAATGGATGGTAACCTTGTGAATATGGAAGGTAGTCTTTTGTAGAGATTTTTGTTACTCCAATGGATGGTAGCCTTGTCATTATTGAAGGTAGTCTATTGTCGATATCTTTGTTACTCCAATGGATGATAGCCTTGTCATTATGCAAGGTAGTCTGTTGTTCATATTTTTGTTACTCCAATGGATGGTAGCCTTGTCAATATGGAAGGTAGTTTGTTGTCGATATTTTTTTTTACTACAATGGATGGTAGCCTCGTCATTATGGAAGGTAGTCAGTTGTCGAGATTTTGTTACCCCAAAGGATGGTAGCCTTGTAATTATGGAAGGTAGTATGTTGTCGAGATTTTTGTTACTCCAATGGATGGTAGCCTTGTCATTATGGAAGGTAGCATGTCGTTGAGAATTTTGTTACTCCAATGGATTATAGCCTTGTCAATATGGAAGGTAGTCTGTCGCTTAGATTTTTGTTACTCCAATGGATTATAGACTTGTCATTATGGAAGGTAGTCTGTTGTTCAGATTTTTGTTACTCCAATGGATGGTAGCCTTGTCATTATGGAAGGTAGTCTGTTTTCGAGATTTTTGTTATTCCATTGGATGGCAGCCTTATCATTACGGAAGGCACTTATTATCGATATTTTTGATACTCCAATGGATGGTAGCCTTGTCATTACAGAAGGTAGTTTGTTGTCAACATTTTTGTTACCCCAATGGATGGTAGCCTTGTCATTATGTAAGGTAGTCAGTTGTTCAGATTTTTGTTACTCCAATGGATGGTAGCCTTGTCATTACGGAAGATAGTCTGTAGTCGAGATTTTTGTTATTCCAATGAATGGTAACCTTGTCAGTATGGAAGGTGGTCTTTTGTCGAGATTTTTGTTACTCCAATGGATGGTAGCCTTGTCATTATTGAAGGTAGTCTATTGTCGATATCTCTGTTACTCCAATGATTGATAGCCTTGTCATTATTGAAGGTAGTCTATTGTCGATATCTCTGTTACTCCAATGGATGATAGCCTTGTCATTATGGAAGGTAGTCTGTTGTCGATATTTCTTTTACTACAATGGATGGTAGCCTTGTAATTATTGAAGGTAGTCTGTTGTCGATATCTCTGTTACTCCAATGGATGATAGACTTGTCATTATGAAAGGTAGTCTATTGTCGAGATTTTTTTTACTCCAATGGATGGTAGCCTTGTCATTATGGAAGGTAGTCTGTTTTTGAGATTTTTGTTACCCCAATGGATGGTAGCCTTGTAATTATGGAAGGTAGTATGTTGTCGAGATTTTTGTTACTCCAATGGATGGTAGCCTTGTCATTATGGAAGGTAGTCTGTCGTTGAGATTTTTGTTACTCCAATGGATTGTAGCTTTGTCAATATGGAAGGTAGTTTGTCCTTTAGATTTTTGTTACTCCAATGGATTATAGCCTTGTCATTATGGAAGGTAGTCTGTTGTTCAGATTTTTGTTACTCCAATGGATGGTAGCCTTGTCATTATGGAAGGTAGTCTGTTGTCGATATTTTTTTACCCCAATGGATGCTAGCCTTGTAATTATGGAAGGTAGTCTGTTGTCGAGATTTTTGTTACTCCAATGGATGGTAACCTTTTAATTATGGAAGGTAGTTTGTTGTTGAGATTTTTGTTACTCCAATGGATGGTAACCTAGTCATTATGGAAGGTATTCTATTGTTGAGATTTTCGTTACTCCAATGGATTGTAGCCTTGTCATTATGTAAGGTAATCTGTTGTTCAGATTTTTATTACTCCAATGGATGGTAGCCTTGTCATTATGGAAGATAGTCTGTAGTCGAGATTTTTGTTATTCCAATGGATGGTAACCTTGTTAGTATGGAAGGTAGTCTTTTGTAGAGATTTTTGTTACTCCAATGTATGGTAGCCTTGTCATTATTAAAGGTAGTCTATTGTCGATATCTCTGTTACTCCAATGATTGATAGCCTTGTCATTATTGAAGGTAGTCTATTGTCGATATCTCTGTTACTCCAATGGATGATAGCCTTGTCATTATGGAAGGTAGTCTGTTGTCGATATTTCTTTTACTACAATGGATGGTAGCCTTGTCATTATTGAAGGTAGTCTGTTGTCGATATCTTTGTTACTCCAATGGATGATAGACTTGTCATTATGGAAGGTAGTCTATTGTCGAGATTTTTTTTACTCCAATGGATGGTAGCCTTGTCATTATGGAAGGTAGTCTGTTGTCGAGATTTTTGTTACCCCAATGGATGGTAGCCTTGTAATTATGGAAGGTAGTATGTTGTCGAGATTTTTGTTACTCCAATGGATGGTAGCCTTGTCATTATGGAAGGTAGTCTATCATTGAGATTTTTGTTACTCCAATGGATTGTAGCTTTGTCAATATAGAAGGTAGTATGTCCTTTAGATTTTTGTTACTCCAATGGATTATAGCCTCGTCATTATGGAAGGGAGTCTGTTGTTCATATTTTTGTTACTCCAATGGATGGCAGCCTTGTCATTATGGAAGGTAGTCTGTTGTCGATATTTTTTTTACCCCAATGGATGCTAGCCTTGTAATTATGGAAGGTAGTCTGTTGTCGAGATTTTTGTTACTCCAATGGATGGTAACCTTGTAATTATGGAAGGTAGTTTGTTGTTGAGATTTTTGTTACTCCAATGGATGGTAACATTGTCATTATGGAAGGTATTCTATCGTTGAGATTTTCGTTACTCCAATGGATTGTAGCCTTGTCATTACGTAAGGTAGTCTGTTGTTCAGATTTTTATTTCTCCAATGGATGGTAGCCTTGTCATTATGGAAGATAGTCTGTAGTCGAGAATTTTGTTATTCCAATGGATGGTAACCTTGTTAGTATGGAAGGTAGTCTTTTGTAGAGATTTTTGTTACTCAAATGTATGGTAGCCTTGTCATTATTAAAGGTAGTCTATTGTCGATATCTCTGTTACTCCAATGATTGATAGCCTTGTCATTATTGAAGGTAGTCTATTGTCGATATCTCTGTTACTCCAATGGATGATAGCCTTGTCATTATGGAAGGTAGTCTGTTGTCGATATTTCTTTTACTACAATGGATGGTAGCCTTGTCATTATTAAAGGTAGTCTATTATCGATATCTTTGTTACTCCAATGGATGATAGACTTGTCATTATGGAAGGTAGTCTATTGTCGAGATTTTTTTTACTCCAATGGATGGTAGCCTTGTCATTATGGAAGGTAGTCTGTTGTCGAGATTTTTGTTACCCCAATGGATGGTAGCCTTGTAATTATGGAAGGTAGTATGTTGTCGAGATTTTTGTTACTCCAATGGATGGTAGCCTTGTCATTATGGAAGGTAGTCTATCATTGAGATTTTTGTTACTCCAATGGATTGTAGCTTTGTCAATATGGAAGGTAGTCTGTCCTTTAGATTTTTGTTACTCCAATGGATTATAGCCTCGTCATTATGGAAGGTAGTCTGTTGTTCATATTTTTGTTACTCCAATGGATGGTAGCCTTGTCATTATGGAAGGTAGTCTGTTGTCGATATTTTTTTTACCCCAATGGATGCTAGCCTTGTAATTATGGAAGGTAGTCTGTTGTCGAGATTTTTGTTACTCCAATGGATGGTAACCTTGTAATTATGGAAGGTAGTTTGTTGTTGAGATTTTTGTTACTCCAATGGATGGTAACCTTCTCATTATGGAAGGTATTCTATCGTTGAGATTTTCGTTACTCCAATGGATTGTAGCCTTCTCATTATGTAAGGTAGTCTGTTGTTCAGATTTTTATTACTCCAATGGATGGTAGCCTTGTCATTATGGAAGATAGTCTGTAGTCGAGATTTTTGTTATTCCAATGGATGGTAACCTTGTTAGTATGGAAGGTAGTCTTTTGTCGAGATTTTTGTTACTCCAATGGATGGTAGCCTTGTCTTTATTAAAGGTATTCTATTGTCGATATCTCTGTTACTCCAATGATTGATAGCCTTGTCATTATTAAAGGTAGTCTATTGTCGATATCTCTGTTACTCCAATGGATGATAGCCTTGTCATTATGGAAGGTAGTCTGTTGTCGATATTTCTTTTACTACAATGGATGGTAGCCTTGTCATTATTGAAGGTAGTCTGTTGTCGATATCTTTGTTACTCCAATGGATGATAGACTTGTCATTATGGAAGGTAGTCTATTGTCGAGATTTTTTTTACTCCAATGGATGGTAGCCTTGTCATTATGGAAGGTAGTCTGTTGTCGAGATTTTTGTTACCCCAATGGATGGTAGCCTTGTAATTATGGAAGGTAGTATGTTGTCGAGATTTTTGTTACTCCAATGGATGGTAGCCTTGTCATTATGGAAGGTAGTCTATCATTGAGATTTTTGTTACTCCAATGGATTGTAGCTTTGTCAATATGGAAGGTAGTCTGTCCTTTAGATTTTTGTTACTCCAATGGATTATAGCCTCGTCATTATGGAAGGTAGTCTGTTGTTCATATTTTTGTTACTCCAATGGATGGTAGCCTTGTCATTATGGAAGGTAGTCTGTTGTCGATATTTTTTTTACCCCAATGGATGCTAGCCTTGTAATTATGGAAGGTAGTCTGTTGTCGAGATTTTTGTTACTCCAATGGATGGTAACCTTGTAATTATGGAAGGTAGTTTGTTGTTGAGATTTTTGTTACTCCAATGGATGGTAACCTTCTCATTATGGAAGGTATTCTATCGTTGAGATTTTCGTTACTCCAATGGATTGTAGCCTTGTCATTATGTAAGGTAGTCTGTTGTTCAGATTTTTATTACTCCAATGGATGGTAGCCTTGTCATTATGGAAGATAGTCTGTAGTCGAGATTTTTGTTATTCCAATGGATGGTAACCTTGTTAGTATGGAAGGTAGTCTTTTGTCGAGATTTTTGTTACTCCAATGGATGGTAGCCTTGTCTTTATTAAAGGTATTCTATTGTCGATATCTCTGTTACTCCAATGATTGATAGCCTTGTCATTATTAAAGGTAGTCTATTGTCGATATCTCTGTTACTCCAATGGATGATAGCCTTGTCATTATGGAAGGTAGTCTGTTGTCGATATTTCTTTTACTACAATGGATGGTAGCCTTGTCATTATTGAAGGTAGTCTGTTGTCGATATCTTTGTTACTCCAATGGATGATAGACTTGTCATTATGGAAGGTAGTCTATTGTCGAGTTTTTTTTTACTCCAATGGATGGTAGCCTTGTCATTATGGAAGGTAGTCTGTTGTCGAGATTTTTGTTACCCCAATGGATGGTAGCCTTGTAATTATGGAAGGTAGTATGTTGTCGAGATTTTTGTTACTCCAATGGATGGTAGCCTTGTCATTATGGAAGGTAGTCTGTCGTTGAGATTTTTGTTACTCCAATGGATTGTAGCTTTGTCAATATGGAAGGTAGTCTGTCCTTTAGATTTTTGTTACTCCAATGGATTATAGCCTCGTCATTATGGAAGGTAGTCTGTTTTTCAGATTTTTGTTACTCCAATGGATGGTAGCCTTGTCATTATGGAAGGTAGTCTGTTGTCGATATTTTTTTTACCCCAATGGATGCTAGCCTTGTAATTATGGAAGGTAGTCTGTTGTCGAGATTTTTGTTACTCCAATGGATGGTAACCTTGTAATTATGGAAGGTAGTTTGTTGTTGAGATTTTTGTTACTCCAATGGATGGTAACCTTCTCATTATGGAAGGTATTCTATCGTTGAGATTTTCGTTACTCCAATGGATTGTAGCCTTGTCATTATGTAAGGTAGTCTGTTGTTCAGATTTTTATTACTCCAATGGATGGTAGCCTTGTCTTTATGGAAGATAGTCTGTAGTCGAGATTTTTGTTATTCCAATGGATGGTAACCTTGTTAGTATGGAAGGTAGTCTTTTGTCGAGATTTTTGTTACTCCAATGGATGGTAGCCTTGTCTTTATTAAAGGTATTCTATTGTCGATATCTCTGTTACTCCAATGATTGATAGCCTTGTCATTATTAAAGGTAGTCTATTGTCGATATCTCTGTTACTCCAATGGATGATAGCCTTGTCATTATGGAAGGTAGTCTGTTGTCGATATTTCTTTTACTACAATGGATGGTAGCCTTGTCATTATTGAAGGTAGTCTGTTGTCGATATCTTTGTTACTCCAATGGATGATAGACTTGTCATTATGGAAGGTAGTCTATTGTCGAGATTTTTTTTACTCCAATGGATGGTAGCCTTGTCATTATGGAAGGTAGTCTGTTGTCGAGATTTTTGTTACCCCAATGGATGGTAGCCTTGTAATTATGGAAGGTAGTATGTTGTCGAGATTTTTGTTACTCCAATGGATGGTAGCCTTGTCATTATGGAAGGTAGTCTGTCGTTGAGATTTTTGTTACTCCAATGGATTGTAGCTTTGTCAATATGGAAGGTAGTTTATCCTTTAGATTTTTGTTACTCCAATGGATTATAGCCTTGTCATTATGGAAGGTACTTTGTTGTTCAGATTTTTGTTACTCCAATGGATGGTAGCCTTGTCATTATGGAAGGTAGTCTGTTGTCGATATTTTTTTTACCCCAATGGATGCTAGCCTTGTAATTATGGAAGGTAGTCTGTTTTCGAGATTTTTGTTACTCCAATGGATGGTAACCTTGTAATTATGGAAGGTAGTTTGTTGTTGAGATTTTTGTTACTCCAATGGATGGTAACCTTGTCATTATGGAAGGTATTCTATTGTTGAGATTTTCGTTACTCCAATGGATTGTAGCCTTGTCATTATGTAAGGTAGTCTGTTGTTCAGATTTTTATTACTCCAATGGATGGAAGCCTTGTCATTATGGAAGATAGTCTGTAGTCGAGATTTTTGTTATTCCAATGGATGGTAACCTTGTTAGTATGGAAGGTAGTCTTTTGTAGAGATTTTTGTTACTCCAATGTATGGTAGCCTTGTCATTATTAAAGGTAGTCTATTGTTGATATCTCTTTTACTCCAATGATTGATAGCCTTGTCATTATTGAAGGTAGTCTATTGTCGATATCTCTGTTACTCCAATGGATGATAGCCTTGTCATTATGGAAGGTAGTCTGTTGTCCTTATTTCTTTTACTGCAATGGATGGTAGCCTTGTCATTATTGAAGGTAGTCTGTTGTCGATATCTTTGTTACTCCAATGGATGATAGACTTGTCATTATGGAAGGTAGTCTATTGTCGAGATTTTTTTTACTCCAATGGATGGTAGCCTTGTCATTATGGAAGGTAGTCTGTTGTCGAGATTTTTGTTACCCCAATGGATGGTAGCCTTGTAATTATGGAAGGTAGTATGTTGTCGATAATTTTGTTACTCCAATGGATGGTATCCTTGTCATTATGGAAGGTAGTCTGTCGTTGAGATTTTTGTTACTCCAATGGATTGTAGCTTTGTCAATATGGAAGGTAGTCTGTCCTTTAGATTTTTGTTACTCCAATGGATTATAGCCTTGTCATTATGGAAGGTAGTCTGTTGTTCAGATTTTTGTTACTCCAATGGATGGTAGCCTTGTCATTATGGAAGGTAGTCTGTTGTCGATATTTTTTTTACCCCAATGGATGCTAGCCTTGTAATTATGGAAGGTAGTCTGTTGTCGAGATTTTTGTTACTCCAATGGATGGTAACCTTGTAATTATGGAAGGTAGTTTGTTGTTGAGATTTTTGTTACTCCAATGGATGGTAACCTTGTCATTATGGAAGGTATTCTATCGTTGAGATTTTCGTTACTCCAATGGATTGTAGCCTTGTCATTATGTAAGGTAGTCTGTTGTTCAGATTTTTATTACTCCAATGGATGGTAGCCTTGTCATTATGGAAGATAGTCTGTAGTCGAGATTTTTGTTATTCCAATAGATGGTAACCTTGTTAGTATGGAAGGTAGTCTTTTGTAGAGATTTTTGTTACTCCAATGTATAGTAGCCTTGTCATTATTAAAGGTAGTCTATTATCGATATCTCTGTTACTCCAATGATTGATAGCCTTGTCATTATTGAAGGTAGTCTATTGTCGATATCTCTATTACTCCAATGGATGATAGCCTTGTCATTATGGAAGGTAGTCTGTTGTCGATATTTCTTTTACTACAATGGATGGTAGCCTTGTCATTATTGAAGGTAGTGTGTTGTCGATATCTTTGTTACTCCAGTGGATGATAGACTTGTCATTATGGAAGGTAGTCTATTGTCGAGATTTTTTTTTACTCCAATGGATGGTAGCCATGTCATTATGGAAGGTAGTCTGTTGTCGAGATTTTTGTTACCCCAATGGATGGTAGCCTTGTAATTATGGAAGGTAGTATGTTGTCGAGATTTTTGTTACTCCAATGGATGGTGGCCTTGTCATTATGGAAGGTAGTCTGTCGTTGAGATTTTTGTTACTCCAATGGATTGTAGCTTTGTCAATATGGAAGGTAGTCTGTCCTTTAGATTTTCGTTACTCCAATGGATTGTAGCCTTGTCATTATGTAAGGTAGTCTGTTGTTCAGATTTTTATTACTCCAATGGATGGTAGCCTTGTCGTTATGGAAGATAGTCTGTAGTCGAGATTTTTGTTATTCCAATGGATGGTAACCTTGTTAGTATGGAAGGTAGTCTTTTGTAGAGATTTTTGTTACTCCAATGTATAGTAGCCTTGTCATTATTAAAGGTAGTCTATTATCGATATCTCTGTTACTCCAATGATTGATAGCCTTGTCATTATTGAAGGTAGTCTATTGTCGATATCTCTGTTACTCCAATGGATGATAGCCTTGTCATTATGGAAGGTAGTCTGTTGTCGATATTTCTTTTACTACAATGGTTGGTAGCCTTGTCATTATTGAAGGTAGTCTGTTATCGATATCTTTGTTACTCCAGTGGATGATAGACTTGTCATTATGGAAGGTAGTCTATTGTCGAGATTTTTTTTACTCCAATGGATGGTAGCCATGTCATTATGGAAGGTAGTCTGTTGTCGAGATTTTTGTTACCCCAATGGATGGTAGCCTTGTAATTATGGAAGGTAGTATGTTGTCGAGATTTTTGTTACTCCAATGGATGGTGGCCTTGTCATTATGGAAGGTAGTCTGTCGTTGAGATTTTTGTTACTCCAATGGATTGTAGCTTTGTCAATATGGAAGGTAGTCTGTCCTTTAGATTTTTGTTACTCCAATGGATTATAGCCTTGTCATTATGGAAGGTAGTCTGTTGTTCAGATTTTTGTTACTCCAATGGATGGTAGCCTTGTCATTATGGAAGGTAGTCTGTTGTCAATATTTTTTTTACCCCAATGGATGCTAGCCTTGTAATTATGGAAGGTAGTGTGTTGTCGAGATTTTTGTTACTCTAATGGATGGTAACCTTGTAATTATGGAAGGTAGTTTGTTGTTAATATTTTTGTTACTCCAATGGATGGTAACCTTGTCATTATGGAAGGTATTCTATCGTTGAGATTTTCGTTACTCCAATGGATTGTAGCCTTGTCATTATGTAAGGTAGTCTGTTGTTCAGATTTTTATTACTCCAATGGATGGTAGCCTTGTCATTATGGAAGATAGTCTGTAGTCGAGATTTTTGTTATTCCAATGGATGGTAACCTTGTTAGTATGGAAGGTAGTCTTTTGTAGAGATTTTTGTTACTCCAATGTATGGTAGCCTTGTCATTATTAAAGGTAGTCTATTGTCGATATCTCTGTTACTCCAATGATTGATAGCCTTGTCATTATTGAAGGTAGTCTATTGTCGATATCTCTGTTACTCCAATGGATGATAGCCTTGTCATTATGGAAGGTAGTCTGTTGTCGATATTTCTTTTACTACAATGGATGGTAGCCTTGTCATTATTGAAGGTAGTCTGTTGTCGATATCTTTGTTACTCCAATGGATGATAGACTTGTCATTATGGAAGGTAGTCTATTGTCGAGATTTTTTTTACTCCAATGGATGGTGGCCTTGTCATTATGGAAGGTAGTCTGTTGTCGAGATTTTTGTTACCCCAATGGATGGTAGCCTTGTAATTATGGAAGGTAGTATGTTGTCGATATTTTTGTTACTCCAATGGATGGTAGCCTTGTCATTATGGAAGGTAGTCTGTCGTTGAGATTTTTGTTACTCCAATGGATTGTAGCTTTGTCAATATGGAAGGTAGTCTGTCCTTTAGATTTTTGTTACTCCAATGGATTATAGCCTTGTCATTATGGAAGGTAGTCTGTTGTTCAGATTTTTGTTACTCCAATGGATGGTAGCCTTGTCATTATGGAAGGTAGTCTGTTGTCGATATTTTTTTTACCCCAATGGATGCTAGCCTTGTAATTATGGAAGGTAGTCTGTTGTCGAGATTTTTGTTACTCCAATGGATGGTAACCTTGTAATTATGGAAGGTAGTTTGTTGTTGAGATTTTTGTTACTACAATGGATGGTAACCTTGTCATTATGGAAGGTATTCTATCGTTGAGATTTTCGTTACTCCAATGGATTGTAGCCTTGTCATTATGTAAGGTAGTCTGTTGTTCAGATTTTTATTACTCTAATGGATGGTAGCCTTGTCATTATAGAAGATAGTTTGTAGTCGAGATTTTTTTTATTCCAATGGATGGTAACCTTGTTAGTATGGAAGGTAATCTTTTGTAGAGATTTTTGTTACTCCAATGTATAGTAGCCTTGTCATTATTAAAGGTAGTCTATTATCGATATCTCTGTTACTCCAATGATTGATAGCCTTGTCATTATTGAAGGTAGTCTATTGTCGATATCTCTGTTACTCCAATGGATGATAGCCTTGTCATTATGGAAGGTAGTCTGTTGTCGATATTTCTTTTACTACAATGGATGGTAGCCTTGTCATTATTGAAGGTAGTCTGTTGTCGATATCTTTGTTACTCCAGTGGATGATAGACTTGTCATTATGGAAGGTAGTCTATTGTCGAGATTTTTTTTACTCCAATGGATGGTAGCCATGTCATTATGGAAGGTAGTCTGTTGTCGAGATTTTTGTTACCCCAATGGATGGTAGCCTTGTAATTATGGAAGGTAGTATGTTGTCGAGATTTTTGTTACTCCAATGGATGGTGGCCTTGTCATTATGGAAGGTAGTCTGTCGTTGAGATTTTTGTTACTCCAATGGATTGTAGCTTTGTCAATATGGAAGGTAGTCTGTCCTTTAGATTTTTGTTACTCCAATGGATTATAGCCTTGTCATTATGGAAGGTAGTCTGTTGTTCAGATTTTTGTTACTCCAATGGATGGTAGCCTTGTCATTATGGAAGGTAGTCTGTTGTCAATATTTTTTTTACCCCAATGGATGCTAGCCTTGTAATTATGGAAGGTAGTCTGTTGTCGAGATTTTTGTTACTCCAATGGATGGTAACCTTGTAATTATGGAAGGTAGTTTGTTGTTGATATTTTTGTTACTCCAATGGATGGTAACCTTGTCATTATGGAAGGTATTCTATCGTTGAGATTTTCGTTACTCCAATGGATTGTAGCCTTGTCATTATGTAAGGTAGTCTGTTGTTCAGATTTTTATTACTCCAATGGATGGTAGCCTTGTCATTATGGAAGATAGTCTGTAGTCGAGATTTTTGTTATTCCAATGGATGGTAACCTTGTTAGTATGGAAGGTAGTCTTTTGTAGAGATTTTTGTTACTCCAATGTATGGTAGCCTTGTCATTATTAAAGGTAGTCTATTGTCGATATCTCTGTTACTCCAATGATTGATAGCCTTGTCATTATTGAAGGTAGTCTATTGTCGATATCTCTGTTACTCCAATGGATGATAGCCTTGTCATTATGGAAGGTAGTCTGTTGTCGATATTTCTTTTACTACAATGGATGGTAGCCTTGTCATTATTGAAGGTAGTCTGTTGTCGATATCTTGGTTACTCCAATGGATGATAGACTTGTCATTATGGAAGGTAGTCTATTGTCGAGATTTTTTTTACTCCAATGGATGGTAGCCTTGTCATTATGGAAGGTAGTCTGTTGTCGAGATTTTTGTTACCCCAATGGATGGTAGCCTTGTAATTATGGAAGGTAGTATGTTGTCGATATTTTTGTTACTCAAATGGATGGTAGCCTTGTCATTATGGAAGGTAGTCTGTCGTTGAGATTTTTGTTACTCCAATGGATTGTAGCTTTGTCAATATGGAAGGTAGTCTGTCCTTTAGATTTTTGTTACTCCAATGGATTATAGCCTTTTCATTATGGAAGGTAGTCTGTTGTTCAGATTTTTGTTACTCCAATGGATGGTAGCCTTGTCATTATGGAAGGTAGTCTGTTGTCGATATTTTTTTTACCCCAATGGATGCTAGCCTTGTAATTATGGAAGGTAGTCTGTTGTCGAGATTTTTGTTACTCCAATGGATGGTAACCTTGTAATTATGGAAGGTAGTTTGTTGTTGAGATTTTTGTTACTACAATGGATGGTAACCTTGTCATTATGGAAGGTAGTCTGTCCTTTAGATTTTCGTTACTCCAATGGATTGTAGCCTTGTCATTATGTAAGGTAGTCTGTTGTTCAGATTTTTATTACTCCAATGGATGGTAGCCTTGTCATTATGGAAGATAGTCTGTAGTCGAGATTTTTGTTATTCCAATGGATGGTAACCTTGTTAGTATGGAAGGTAGTCTTTTGTAGAGATTTTTGTTACTCCAATGTATAGTAGCCTTCTCATTATTAAAGGTAGTCTATTATCGATATCTCTGTTACTCCAATGATTGATAGCCTTGTCATTATTGAAGGTAGTCTATTGTCGATATCTCTGTTACTCCAATGGATGATAGCCTTGTCATTATGGAAGGTAGTCTGTTGTCGATATTTCTTTTACTACAATGGATGGTAGCCTTGTCATTATTGAAGGTAGTCTGTTGTCGATATCTTTGTTACTCCAGTGGATGATAGACTTGTCATTATGGAAGGTAGTCTATTGTCGAGATTTTTTTTACTCCAATGGATGGTAGCCATGTCATTATGGAAGGTAGTCTGTTGTCGAGATTTTTGTTACCCCAATGGATGGTAGCCTTGTAATTATGGAAGGTAGTATGTTGTCGAGATTTTTGTTACTCCAATGGATGGTGGCCTTGTCATTATGGAAGGTAGTCTCTCGTTGAGATTTTTGTTACTCCAATGGATTGTAGCTTTGTCAATATGGAAGGTAGTCTGTCCTTTAGATTTTTGTTACTCCAATGGATTATAGCCTTGTCATTATGGAAGGTAGTCTGTTGTTCAGATTTTTGTTACTCCAATGGATGGTAGCCTTGTCATTATGGAAGGTAGTCTGTTGTCAATATTTTTTTTATCCCAATGGATGCTAGCCTTGTAATTATGGAAGGTAGTCTGTTGTCGAGATTTTTGTTACTCCAATGGATGGTAACCTTGTAATTATGGAAGGTAGTTTGTTGTTGATATTTTTGTTACTCCAATGGATGGTAACCTTGTCATTATGGAAGGTATTCTATCGTTGAGATTTTCGTTACTCCAATGGATTGTAGCCTTGTCATTATGTAAGGTAGTCTGTTGTTCAGATTTTTATTACTCCAATGGATGGTAGCCTTGTCATTATGGAAGATAGTCTGTAGTCGAGATTTTTGTTATTCCAATGGATGGTAACCTTGTTAGTATGGAAGGTAGTCTTTTGTAGAGATTTTTGTTACTCCAATGTATGGTAGCCTTGTCATTATTAAAGGTAGTCTATTGTCGATATCTCTGTTACTCCAATGATTGATAGCCTTGTCATTATTGAAGGTAGTCTATTGTCGATATCTCTGTTACTCCAATGGATGATAGCCTTGTCATTATGGAAGGTAGTCTGTTGTCGATATTTCTTTTACTACAATGGATGGTAGCCTTGTCATTATTGAAGGTAGTCTGTTGTCGATATCTTGGTTACTCCAATGGATGATAGACTTGTCATTATGGAAGGTAGTCTATTGTCGAGATTTTTTTTACTCCAATGGATGGTAGCCTTGTCATTATGGAAGGTAGTCTGTTGTCGAGATTTTTGTTACCCCAATGGATGGTAGCCTTGTAATTATGGAAGGTAGTATGTTGTCGATATTTTTGTTACTCCAAAGGATGGTAGCCTTGTCATTATGGAAGGTAGTCTGTCGTTGAGATTTTTGTTACTCCAATGGATTGTAGCTTTGTCAATATGGAAGGTAGTCTGTCCTTTAGATTTTTGTTACTCCAATGGATTATAGCCTTGTCATTATGGAAGGTAGTCTGTTGTTCAGATTTTAGTTACTCCAATGGATGGTAGCCTTGTCATTATGGAAGGTAGTCTGTTGTCGATATTTTTTTTACCCCAATGGATGCTAGCCTTGTAATTATGGAAGGTAGTCTGTTGTCGAGATTTTTGTTACTCCAATGGATGGTAACCTTGTAATTATGGAAGGTAGTTTGTTGTTGAGATTTTTGTTACTACAATGGATGGTAACCTTGTCATTATGGAAGGTATTCTATCGTTGAGATTTTCGTTACTCCAATGGATTGTAGCCTTGTCATTATGTAAGGTAGTCTGTTGTTCAGATTTTTATTACTCTAATGGATGGTAGCCTTGTCATTATGGAAGATAGTTTGTAGTCGAGATTTTTGTTATTCCAATGGATGGTAACCTTGTTAGTATGGAAGGTAGTCTTTTGTAGAGATTTTTGTTACTCCAATGTATAGTAGCCTTGTCATTATTAAAGGTAGTCTATTATCGATATCTCTGTTACTCCAATGGATGATAGCCTTGTCATTATGGAAGGTAGTCTGTTGTCGATATTTCTTTTACTACAATGGATGGTAGCCTTGTCATTATTGAAGGTAGTCTGTTGTCGATATCTTTGTTACTCCAGTGGATGATAGACTTGTCATTATGGAAGGTAGTCTATTGTCGAGATTTTTTTACTCCAATGGATGGTAGCCATGTCATTATGGAAGGTAGTCTGTTGTCGAGACTTTTGTTACCCCAATGGATGGTAGCCTTGTAATTATGGAAGGTAGTATGTTGTCGAGATTTTTGTTACTCCAATGGATGGTGGCCTTGTCATTATGGAAGGTAGTCTGTCGTTGAGATTTTTGTTACTCCAATGGATTGTAGCTTTGTCAATATGGAAGGTAGTCTGTCCTTTAGATTTTTGTTACTCCAATGGATTATAGCCTTGTCATTATGGAAGGTAGTCTGTTGTTCAGATTTTTGTTACTCCAATGGATGGTAGCCTTGTCATTATGGAAGGTAGTCTGTTGTCAACATTTTTTTTACCCCAATGGATGCTAGCCTTGTAATTATGGAAGGTAGTCTGTTGTCGAGATTTTTGTTACTCCAATGGATGGTAACCTTGTAATTATGGAAGGTAGTTTGTTGTTGATATTTTTGTTACTCCAATGGATGGTAACCTTGTCATTATGGAAGGTATTCTATCGTTGAGATTTTCGTTACTCCAATGGATTGTAGCCTTGTCATTATGTAAGGTAGTCTGTTGTTCAGATTTTTATTACTCCAATGGATGGTAGCCTTGTCATTATGGAATATAGTCTGTAGTCGAGATTTTTGTTATTCCAATGGATGGTAACCTTGTTAGTATGGAAGGTAGTCTTTTGTAGTGATTTTTGTTACTCCAATGTATGGTAGCCTTGTCATTATTAAAGGTAGTCTATTGTCGATATCTCTGTTACTCCAATGATTGATAGCCTTGTCATTATTAAAGGTAGTCTATTGTCGATATCTCTGTTACTCCAATGGATGATAGCCTTGTCATTATGGAAGGTAGTCTGTTGTCGATATTTCTTTTACTACAATGGATGATAGCCTTGTCATTATTGAAGGTAGTCTGTTGTCGATATCTTTGTTACTCCAATGGATGATAGACTTGTCATTATGGAAGGTAGTCTATTGTCGAGATTTTTTTTACTCCAATGGATGGTAACCTTGTCATTATGGAAGGTAGTCTGTTGTCGAGACTTTTGTTACCCCAATGGATGGTAGCCTTGTAATTAAGGAAGGTAGTATGTTGTCGATATTTTTGTTACTCCAATGGATGGTAGCCTTGTCATTATGGAAGGTAGTCTGTCGTTGAGATTTTTGTTACTCCAATGGATTGTAGCTTTGTCAATATGGAAGGTAGTCTGTCCTTTAGATTTTTGTTACTCCAATGGATTATAGCCTTGTCATTATGGAAGGTAGTCTGTTGTTCAGATTTTTGTTACTCCAATGGATGGTAGCCTTGTCATTATGGAAGGTAGTCTGTTCTCGATATTTTTTTTACCCCAATGGATGCTAGCCTTGTAATTATGGAAGGTAGTCTGTTGTCGAGATTTTTGTTACTCCAATGGATGGTAACCTTATAATTATGGAAGGTAGTTTGTTGTTGAGATTTTTGTTACTCCAATGGATGGTAATCTTGTCATTATGGAAGGTATTCTATCGTTGAGATTTTCGTTACTCCAATGGATTGTAGCCTTGTCATTATGTAAGGTAGTCTGTTGTTCAAGTTTTTATTACTCCAATGGATGGTAGCCTTGTCATTATGGAAGATAGTCTGTAGTCGAGATTTTTGTTATTCCAATGGATGGTAACCTTGTTAGTATGGAAGGTAGTCTTTTGTAGAGATTTTTGTTACTCCAATGTATAGTAGCCTTGTCATTATTAAAGGTAGTCTATTATCGATATCTCTGTTACTCCAATAATTGATAGCCTTGTCATTATTGAAGGTAGTCTATTATCGATATCTCTGTTACTCCAATGGATGATAGCCTTGTCATTATGGAAGGTAGTCTGTTGTCGATATTTCTTTTACTACAATGGATGGTAGCCTTGTCATTATTGAAGGTAGTCTGTTGTCGATATCTTTGTTACTCCAGTGGATGATAGACTTGTCATTATGGAAGGTAGTGCCATGTCATTATGGAAGGTAGTCTGTTGTTGAGATTTTTGTTACCCCAATGGATGGTAGCCTTGTAATTATGGAAGGTAGTATGTTGTCAAGATTTTTGTTACTCCAATGGATGGTGGCCTTGTCATTATGGAAGGTAGTCTATCATTGAGATTTGTGTTACTCCAATGGATTGTAGCTTTGTCAATATGGAAGGTAGTCTGTCCTTTAGATTTTTGTTACTCCAATGGATTATAGCCTTGTCATTATGGAAGGTAGTCTGTTGTTCAGATTTTTGTTACTCCAATGGATGGTAGCCTTGTCATTATGGAAGGTAGTCTGTTGTCGATATTTTTTTTACCCCAATGGATGCTAGCCTTGTAATTATGGAAGGTAGTCTGTTGTCGAGATTTTTGTTACTCCAATGGATGGTAACCTTGTAATTATGGAAGGTAGTTTGTTGTTGAGATTTTTGTTACTCCAATGGATGGTAACCTTGTCATTATGGAAGGTATTCTATCATTGAGATTTTCGTTACTCCAATGGATTGTAGCCTTGTCATTATGTAAGGTAGTATGTTGTTCAGATTTTTATTACTCCAATGGATGGTAGCCTTGTCATTATGGAAGATAGTCTGTAGTCGAGATTTTTGTTATTCCAATGGATGGTAACCTTGTTAGTATGGAAGGTAGTCTTTTGTAGAGATTTTTGTTACTCCAATGTATAGTAGCCTTGTCATTATTAAAGGTAGTCTATTATCGATATCTCTGTTACTCCAATAATTGATAGCCTTGTCATTATTGAAGGTAGTCTATTGTCGATATCTCTGTTACTCCAATGGATGATAGCCTTGTCATTATGGAAGGTAGTCTGTTGTCGATATTTCTTTTACTACAATGGATGGTAGCCTTGTCATTATTGAAGGTAGTCTGTTGTCGATATCTTTGTTACTCCAGTGGATGATAGACTTGTCATTATGGAAGGTAGTCTATTGTCGAGATTTTTATTACTCCAATGGATGGTAGCCTTGTCATTATGGAAGGTAGTCTGTTGTCGAGATTTTTGTTACCCCAATGGATGGTAGCCTTTAAATTATGGAAGGTAGTATGTTGTCGATATTTTTGTTACTCTAATGGATGGTAGCCTTGTCATTATGGAAGGTAGTCTGTCGTTGAGATTTTTGTTACTCCAATGGATTGTAGCTTTGTCAATATGGAAGGTAGTTTGTCCTTTAGATTTTTGTTACTCCAATGGATTATAGCCTTGTCATTATGGAAGGTAGTCTGTTGTTCAGATTTTTGTTACTCCAATGGATGGTAGCCTTATCATTATGGAAGGTAGTCTGTTGTCGATTTTTTTTTTACCCCAATGGATGCTAGCCTTGTAATTATGGAAGGTAGTCTGTTGTCGAGATTTTTGTTACTCCAATGGATGGTAACCTTGTAATTATGGAAGGTAGTTTGTTGTTGAGATTTTTGTTACTCCAATGGATGGTAACCTTGTCATTATGGAAGGTATTCTATCGTTGAGATTTTCGTTACTCCAATGGATTGTAGCCTTGTCATTATGTAAGGTAGTCTGTTGTTCAGATTTTTATTACTCCAATGGATGGTAGCCTTGTCATTATGGAAGATAGTCTGTAGTCGAGATTTTTGTTATTCCAATGGATGGTAACCTTGTTAGTATGGAAGGTAGTCTTTTGTAGAGATTTTTGTTACTCCAATGTATAGTAGCCTTGTCATTATTAAAGGTAGTCTATTATCGATATCTCTGTTACTCCAATAATTGATAGCCTTGTCATTATTGAAGGTAGTCTATTATCGATATCTCTGTTACTCCAATGGATGATAGCCTTGTCATTATGGAAGGTAGTCTGTTGTCGATATTTCTTTTACTACAATGGATGGTAGCCTTGTCATTATTGAAGGTAGTCTGTTGTCGATATCTTTGTTACTCCAGTGGATGATAGACTTGTCATTATGGAAGGTAGTCTATTGTCGAGATTTTTTTTACTCCAATGGATGGTAGCCATGTCATTATGGAAGGTAGTCTGTTGTCGAGATTTTTGTTACCCCAATGGATGGTAGCCTTGTAATTATGGAAGGTAGTATGTTGTCAAGATTTTTGTTACTCCAATGGATGGTGGCCTTGTCATTATGGAAGGTAGTATGTCGTTGATATTTTTGTTACTCCAATGGATTATAGCTTTGTCAATATGGAAGGTAGTCTGTCCTTTAGATTTTTGTTACTCCAATGGATTATAGCCTTGTCATTATGGAAGGTAGTCTGTTGTTCAGATTTTTGTTACTCCAATGGATGGTAGCCTTGTCATTATGGAAGGTAGTCTGTTCTCGATATTTTTTTTACCCCAATGGATGCTAGCCTTGTAATTATGGAAGGTAGTCTGTTGTCGAGATTTTTGTTACTCCAATGGATGGTAACCTTATAATTATGGAAGGTAGTTTGTTGTTGAGATTTTTGTTACTCCAATGGATGGTAATCTTGTCATTATGGAAGGTATTCTATCGTTGAGATTTTCGTTACTCCAATGGATTGTAGCCTTGTCATTATGTAAGGTAGTCTGTTGTTCAAGTTTTTATTACTCCAATGGATGGTAGCCTTGTCATTATGGAAGATAGTCTGTAGTCGAGATTTTTGTTATTCCAATGGATGGTAACCTTGTTAGTATGGAAGGTAGTCTTTTGTAGAGATTTTTGTTACTCCAATGTATAGTAGCCTTGTCATTATTAAAGGTAGTCTATTATCGATATCTCTGTTACTCCAATAATTGATAGCCTTGTCATTATTGAAGGTAGTCTATTATCGATATCTCTGTTACTCCAATGGATGATAGCCTTGTCATTATGGAAGGTAGTCTGTTGTCGATATTTCTTTTACTACAATGGATGGTAGCCTTGTCATTATTGAAGGTAGTCTGTTGTCGATATCTTTGTTACTCCAGTGGATGATAGACTTGTCATTATGGAAGGTAGTGCCATGTCATTATGGAAGGTAGTCTGTTGTTGAGATTTTTGTTACCCCAATGGATGGTAGCCTTGTAATTATGGAAGGTAGTATGTTGTCAAGATTTTTGTTACTCCAATGGATGGTGGCCTTGTCATTATGGAAGGTAGTCTATCATTGAGATTTGTGTTACTCCAATGGATTGTAGCTTTGTCAATATGGAAGGTAGTCTGTCCTTTAGATTTTTGTTACTCCAATGGATTATAGCCTTGTCATTATGGAAGGTAGTCTGTTGTTCAGATTTTTGTTACTCCAATGGATGGTAGCCTTGTCATTATGGAAGGTAGTCTGTTGTCGATATTTTTTTTACCCCAATGGATGCTAGCCTTGTAATTATGGAAGGTAGTCTGTTGTCGAGATTTTTGTTACTCCAATGGATGGTAACCTTGTAATTATGGAAGGTAGTTTGTTGTTGAGATTTTTGTTACTCCAATGGATGGTAACCTTGTCATTATGGAAGGTATTCTATCATTGAGATTTTCGTTACTCCAATGGATTGTAGCCTTGTCATTATGTAAGGTAGTATGTTGTTCAGATTTTTATTACTCCAATGGATGGTAGCCTTGTCATTATGGAAGATAGTCTGTAGTCGAGATTTTTGTTATTCCAATGGATGGTAACCTTGTTAGTATGGAAGGTAGTCTTTTGTAGAGATTTTTGTTACTCCAATGTATAGTAGCCTTGTCATTATTAAAGGTAGTCTATTATCGATATCTCTGTTACTCCAATAATTGATAGCCTTGTCATTATTGAAGGTAGTCTATTGTCGATATCTCTGTTACTCCAATGGATGATAGCCTTGTCATTATGGAAGGTAGTCTGTTGTCGATATTTCTTTTACTACAATGGATGGTAGCCTTGTCATTATTGAAGGTAGTCTGTTGTCGATATCTTTGTTACTCCAGTGGATGATAGACTTGTCATTATGGAAGGTAGTCTATTGTCGAGATTTTTATTACTCCAATGGATGGTAGCCTTGTCATTATGGAAGGTAGTCTGTTGTCGAGATTTTTGTTACCCCAATGGATGGTAGCCTTTAAATTATGGAAGGTAGTATGTTGTCGATATTTTTGTTACTCTAATGGATGGTAGCCTTGTCATTATGGAAGGTAGTCTGTCGTTGAGATTTTTGTTACTCCAATGGATTGTAGCTTTGTCAATATGGAAGGTAGTTTGTCCTTTAGATTTTTGTTACTCCAATGGATTATAGCCTTGTCATTATGGAAGGTAGTCTGTTGTTCAGATTTTTGTTACTCCAATGGATGGTAGCCTTATCATTATGGAAGGTAGTCTGTTGTCGATTTTTTTTTTACCCCAATGGATGCTAGCCTTGTAATTATGGAAGGTAGTCTGTTGTCGAGATTTTTGTTACTCCAATGGATGGTAACCTTGTAATTATGGAAGGTAGTTTGTTGTTGAGATTTTTGTTACTCCAATGGATGGTAACCTTGTCATTATGGAAGGTATTCTATCGTTGAGATTTTCGTTACTCCAATGGATTGTAGCCTTGTCATTATGTAAGGTAGTCTGTTGTTCAGATTTTTATTACTCCAATGGATGGTAGCCTTGTCATTATGGAAGATAGTCTGTAGTCGAGATTTTTGTTATTCCAATGGATGGTAACCTTGTTAGTATGGAAGGTAGTCTTTTGTAGAGATTTTTGTTACTCCAATGTATAGTAGCCTTGTCATTATTAAAGGTAGTCTATTATCGATATCTCTGTTACTCCAATAATTGATAGCCTTGTCATTATTGAAGGTAGTCTATTATCGATATCTCTGTTACTCCAATGGATGATAGCCTTGTCATTATGGAAGGTAGTCTGTTGTCGATATTTCTTTTACTACAATGGATGGTAGCCTTGTCATTATTGAAGGTAGTCTGTTGTCGATATCTTTGTTACTCCAGTGGATGATAGACTTGTCATTATGGAAGGTAGTCTATTGTCGAGATTTTTTTTACTCCAATGGATGGTAGCCATGTCATTATGGAAGGTAGTCTGTTGTCGAGATTTTTGTTACCCCAATGGATGGTAGCCTTGTAATTATGGAAGGTAGTATGTTGTCAAGATTTTTGTTACTCCAATGGATGGTGGCCTTGTCATTATGGAAGGTAGTATGTCGTTGATATTTTTGTTACTCCAATGGATTATAGCTTTGTCAATATGGAAGGTAGTCTGTCCTTTAGATTTTTGTTACTCCAATGGATTATAGCCTTGTCATTATGGAAGGTAGTCTGTTGTTCAGATTTTTGTTACTCCAATGGATGGTAGCCTTGTCATTATGGAAGGTAGTCTGTTGTCAATATTTTTTTTACCCCAATGGATGCTAGCCTTGTAATTATGGAAGGTAGTCTGTTGTCGAGATTTTTGTTACTCCAATGGATGGTAACCTTGTAATTATGGAAGGTAGTTTGTTGTTGATATTTTTGTTACTCCAATGGATGGTAACCTTGTCATTATGGAAGGTATTCTATCGTTGAGATTTTCGTTACTCCAATGGATTGTAGCCTTGTCATTATGTAAGGTAGTCTGTTGTTCAGATTTTTATTACTCCAATGGATGGTAGCCTTGTCATTATGGAAGATAGTCTGTAGTCGAGATTTTTGTTATTCCAATGGATGGTAACCTTGTTAGTATGGAAGGTAGTCTTTTGTAGAGATTTTTGTTACTCCAATGTATGGTAGCCTTGTCATTATTAAAGGTAGTCTATTGTCGATATCTCTGTTACTCCAATGATTGATAGCCTTTTTATTATTGAAGGTAGTCTATTGTCGATATCTCTGTTACTCCAATGGATGATAGCCTTGTCATTATGGAAGGTAGTCTGTTGTCGATATTTCTTTTACTACAATGGATGGTAGCCTTGTCATTATTGAAGGTAGTCTGTTTTCGATATCTTTGTTACTCCAATGGATGATAGACTTGTCATTATGGAAGGTAGTCTATTGTCGAGATTTTTTTTACTCCAATGGATGGTAGCCTTGTCATTATGGAAGGTAGTCTGTTGTCGAGATTTTTGTTACCCCAATGGATGGTAGCCTTTAAATTATGGAAGGTAGTATGTTGTCGATATTTTTGTTACTCTAATGGATGGTAGCCTTGTCATTATGGAAGGTAGTCTGTCGTTGAGATTTTTGTTACTCCAATGGATTGTAGCTTTGTCAATATGGAAGGTAGTTTGTCCTTTAGATTTTTGTTACTCCAATGGATTATAGCCTTGTCATTATGGAAGGTAGTCTGTTGTTCAGATTTTTGTTACTCCAATGGATGGTAGCCTTATCATTATGGAAGGTAGTCTGTTGTCGATTTTTTTTTTACCCCAATGGATGCTAGCCTTGTAATTATGGAAGGTAGTCTGTTGTCGAGATTTTTGTTACTCCAATGGATGGTAACCTTGTAATTATGGAAGGTAGTTTGTTGTTGAGATTTTTGTTACTCCAATGGATGGTAACCTTGTCATTATGGAGAGTATTCTATCGTTGAGATTTTCGTTACTCCAATGGATTGTAGCCTTGTCATTATGTAAGGTAGTCTGTTGTTCAGATTTTTATTACTCCAATGGATGGTAGCCTTGTCATTATGGAAGATAGTCTGTAGACGAGATTTTTGTTATTCCAATGGATGGTAACCTTGTTAGTATGGAAGGTAGTCTTTTGTAGAGATTTTTGTTACTCCAATGTATAGTAGCCTTGTCATTATTAAAGGTAGTCTATTATCGATATCTCTGTTACTCCAATAATTGATAGCCTTGTCATTATTGAAGGTAGTCTATTGTCGATATCTCTGTTACTCCAATGGATGATAGCCTTGTCATTATGGAAGGTAGTCTGTTGTCGATATTTCTTTTACTACAATGGATGGTAGCCTTGTCATTATTGAAGGTAGTCTGTTGTCGATATCTTTGTTACTCCAGTGGATGATAGACTTGTCATTATGGAAGGTAGTCTATTGTCGAGATTTTTTTTACTCCAATGGATGGTAGCCATGTCATTATGGAAGGTAGTCTGTTGTCGAGATTTTTGTTACCCCAATGGATGGTAGCCTTGTAATTATGGAAGGTAGTATGTTGTCAAGATTTTTGTTACTCCCATGGATGGTGGCCTTGTCATTATGGAAGGTAGTCTGTCGTTGAGATTTTTGTTACTCCAATGGATTGTAGCTTTGTCAATATGGAAGGTAGTCTGTCCTTTAGATTTTTGTTACTCCAATGGATTATAGCCTTGTCATTATGGAAGGTAGTCTGTTGTTCAGATTTTTGTTACTCCAATGGATGGTAGCCTTATCATTATGGAAGGTAGTCTGTTGTCAATATTTTTTTTACCCCAATGGATGCTAGCCTTGTAATTATGGAAGGTAGTCTGTTGTCGAGATTTTTGTTACTCCAATGGATGGTAACCTTGTAATTATGGAAGGTAGTTTGTTGTTGATATTTTTGTTACTCCAATGGATGGTAACCTTGTCATTATGGAAGGTATTCTATCGTTGAGATTTTCGTTACTCCAATGGATTGTAGCCTTGTCATTATGTAAGGTAGTCTGTTGTTCAGATTTTTATTACTCCAATGGATGGTAGCCTTGTCATTATGGAAGATAGTCTGTAGTCGAGATTTTTGTTATTCCAATGGATGGTAACCTTGTTAGTATGGAAGGTAGTCTTTTGTAGAGATTTTTGTTACTCCAATGTATGGTAGCCTTGTCATTATTAAAGGTAGTCTATTATCGATATCTCTGTTACTCCAATGATTGATAGCCTTGTCATTATTGAAGGTAGTCTATTGTCGATATCTATGTTACTCCAATGGATGATAGCCTTGTCATTATGGAAGGTAGTCTGTTGTCGATATTTCTTTTACTACAATGGATGGTAGCCTTGTCATTATTGAAGGTAGTCTGTTGTCGATATCTTTGTTACTCCAATGGATGATAGACTTGTCATTATGGAAGGTAGTCTATTGT
This sequence comes from Vicia faba, assembly GCA_948472305.1. Classification (NCBI taxonomy): domain Eukaryota; kingdom Viridiplantae; phylum Streptophyta; class Magnoliopsida; order Fabales; family Fabaceae; genus Vicia; species Vicia faba. The sequence continues at coordinate 564,817,147 of OX451739.1, forward strand.
CGAGATTTTTTTTACTCCAATGGATGGTAGCCTTGTCATTATGGAAGGTAGTCTGTTGTCGATATTTTTGTTACCCCAATGGATGGTAGCCTTGTAATTATGGAAGGTAGTATGTTGTCGATATTTTTGTTACTCTAATGGATGGTAGCCTTGTCATTATGGAAGGTAGTCTGTCGTTGAGATTTTTGTTACTCCAATGGATTGTAGCTTTGTCAATATGGAAGGTAGTTTGTCCTTTAGATTTTTGTTACTCCAATGGATTATAGCCTTGTCATTATGGAAGGTAGTCTGTTGTTCAGATTTTTGTTACTCCAATGGATGGTAGCCTTGTCATTATGGAAGGTAGTCTGTTGTCGATATTTTTTTTACCCCAATGGATGCTAGCCTTGTAATTATGGAAGGTAGTCTGTTGTCGAGATTTTTGTTACTCCAATGGATGGTAACCTTGTAATTATGGAAGGTAGTTTGTTGTTGATATTTTTGTTACTCCAATGGATGGTAACCTTGTCATTATGGAAGGTATTCTATCGTTGAGATTTTCGTTACTCCAATGGATTGTAGCCTTGTCATTATGTAAGGTAGTCTGTTGTTCAGATTTTTATTACTCCAATGGATGGTAGCCTTGTCATTATGGAAGATAGTCTGTAGTCGAGATTTTTGTTATTCCAATGGATGGTAACCTTGTTAGTATGGAAGGTAGTCTTTTGTAGAGATTTTTGTTACTCCAATGTATGGTAGCCTTGTCATTATTAAAGGTAGTCTATTGTCGATATCTCTGTTACTCCAATGATTGATAGCCTTGTCATTATTGAAGGTAGTCTATTGTCGATATCTATGTTACTCCAATGGATGATAGCCTTATCATTATGGAAGGTAGTCTGTTGTCGATATTTCTTTTACTACAATGGATGGTAGCCTTGTCATTATTGAAGGTAGTCTGTTGTCGATATCTTTGTTACTCCAATGGATGATAGACTTGTCATTATGGAAGGTAGTCTATTGTCGAGATTTTTTTTACTCCAATGGATGGTAGCCTTGTCATTATGGAAGGTAGTCTGTTGTCGAGATTTTTGTTACCCCAATGGATGGTAGCCTTGTAATTATGGAAGGTAGTATGTTGTCGATATTTTTGTTACTCTAATGGATGGTAGCCTTGTCATTATGGAAGGTAGTCTGTCGTTGAGATTTTTGTTACTCCAATGGATTGTAGCTTTGTCAATATGGAAGGTAGTTTGTCCTTTAGATTTTTGTTACTCCAATGGATTATAGCCTTGTCATTATGGAAGGTAGTCTGTTGTTCAGATTTTTGTTACTCCAATGGATGGTAGCCTTGTCATTATGGAAGGTAGTCTGTTGTCGATATTTTTTTTACCCCAATGGATGCTAGCCTTGTAATTATGGAAGGTAGTCTGTTGTCGAGATTTTTGTTACTCCAATGGATGGTAACTTTGTAATTATGGAAGGTAGTTTGTTGTTGATATTTTGTTACTCCAATGGATCGTAACCTTGTCATTATGGAAGGTATTCTATCGTTGAGATTTTCGTTACTCCAATGGATTGTAGCCTTGTCATTATGTAAGGTAGTCTGTTGTTCAGATTTTTATTACTCCAATGGATGGTAGCCTTGTCATTATGGAAGATAGTCTGTAGTCGAGATTTTTGTTATTCCAATGGATGGTAACCTTGTTAGTATGGAAGGTAGTCTTTTGTAGAGATTTTTGTTACTCCAATGTATGGTAGCCTTGTCATTATTAAAGGTAGTCTATTGTCGATATCTCTGTTACTCCAATGATTGATAGCCTTGTCATTATTGAAGGTAGTCTATTGTCGATATCTATGTTACTCCAATGGATGATAGCCTTGTCATTATGGAAGGTAGTCTGTTGTCGATATTTCCTTTACTACAATGGATGGTAGCCTTGTCATTATTGAAGGTAGTCTGTTGTCGATATCTTTGTTACTCCAATGGATGATAGACTTGTCATTATGGAAGGTAGTCTATTGTCGAGATTTTTTTTACTCCAATGGATGGTAGCCTTGTCATTATGGAAGGTAGTCTGTTGTCGAGATTTTTGTTACCCCAATGGATGGTAGCCTTGTAATTATGGAAGGTAGTATGTTGTCGATATTTTTGTTACTCTAATGGATGGTAGCCTTGTCATTATGGAAGGTAGTCTGTCGTTGAGATTTTTGTTACTCCAATGGATTGTAGCTTTGTCAATATGGAAGGTAGTTTGTCCTTTAGATTTTTGTTACTCCAATGGATTATAGCCTTGTCATTATGGAAGGTAGTCTGTTGTTCAGATTTTTGTTACTCCAATGGATGGTAGCCTTGTCATTATGGAAGGTAGTCTGTTGTCGATATTTTTTTTACCCCAATGGATGCTAGCCTTGTAATTATGGAAGGTAGTCTGTTGTCGAGATTTTTGTTACTCCAATGGATGGTAACTTTGTAATTATGGAAGGTAGTTTGTTGTTGATATTTTTGTTACTCCAATGGATCGTAACCTTGTCATTATGGAAGGTATTCTATCGTTGAGATTTTCGTTACTCCAATGGATTGTAGCCTTGTCATTATGTAAGGTAGTCTGTTGTTCAGATTTTTATTACTCCAATGGATGGTAGCCTTGTCATTATGGAAGATAGTCTGTAGTCGAGATTTTTGTTATTCCAATGGATGGTAACCTTGTTAGTATGGAAGGTAGTCTTTTGTAGAGATTTTTGTTACTCCAATGTATGGTAGCCTTGTCATTATTAAAGGTAGTCTATTGTCGATATCTCTGTTACTCCAATGATTGATAGCCTTGTCATTATTGAAGGTAGTCTATTGTCGATATCTATGTTACTCCAATGGATGATAGCCTTGTCATTATGGAAGGTAGTCTGTTGTCGATATTTCCTTTACTACAATGGATGGTAGCCTTGTCATTATTGAAGGTAGTCTGTTGTCGATATCTTTGTTACTCCAATGGATGATAGACTTGTCATTATGGAAGGTAGTCTATTGTCGAGATTTTTTTTACTCCAATGGATGGTAGCCATGTCATTATGGAAGGTAGTCTGTTGTCGAGATTTTTGTTACCCCAATGGATGGTAGCCTTGTAATTATGGAAGGTAGTATGTTGTCAAGATTTTTGTTACTCCAATGGATGGTGGCCTTGTCATTATGGAAGGTAGTCTGTCGTTGAGATTTTTGTTACTCCAATGGATTGTAGCTTTGTCAATATGGAAGGTAGTCTGTCCTTTAGATTTTTGTTACTCCAATGGATTATAGCCTTGTCATTATGGAAGGTAGTCTGTTGTTCAGATTTTTGTTACTCCAATGGATGGTAGCCTTGTCATTATGGAAGGTAGTCTGTTGTCAATATTTTTTTTACCCCAATGGATGCTAGCCTTGTAATTATGGAAGGTAGTCTGTTGTCGAGATTTTTGTTACTCCAATGGATGGTAACCTTGTAATTATGGAAGGTAGTTTGTTGTTGATATTTTTGATACTCCAATGGATGGTAACCTTGTCATTATGGAAGGTATTCTATCGTTGAGATTTTCGTTACTCCAATGGATTGTAGCCTTGTCATTATGTAAGGTAGTCTGTTGTTCAGATTTTTATTACTCCAATGGATGGTAGCCTTGTCATTATGGAAGATAGTCTGTAGTCGAGATTTTTGTTATTCCAATGGATGGTAACCTTGTTAGTATGGAAGGTAGTCTTTTGTAGAGATTTTTGTTACTCCAATGTATGGTAGCCTTGTCATTATTAAAGGTAGTCTATTGTCGATATCTCTGTTACTCCAATGATTGATAGCCTTGTCATTATTGAAGGTAGTCTATTGTCGATATCTCTGTTACTCCAATGGATGATAGCCTTGTCATTATGGAAGGTAGTCTGTTGTCGATATTTCTTATACTACAATGGATGGTAGCCTTGTCATTATTGAAGGTAGTGTGTTGTCGATATCTTTGTTACTCCAATGGATGATAGACTTGTCATTATGGAAGGTAGTCTATTGTCGAGATTTTTTTTACTCCAATGGATGGTAGCCTTGTCATTATTAAAGGTAGTCTGTTGTCGATATATTTGTTACTCCAATGGATGATAGACTTGTCATTATGGAAGGTAGTCTATTGTCGAGATTTTTGTTACTCCAATGGATGGTAGCCTTGTCATTATGGAAGGTAGTCTGTCGTTGAGATTTTTGTTACTCCAATGGATTGTAGCTTTGTCAATATGGAAGGTAGTCTGTCCTTTAGATTTTTCTTACTCCAATGGATTATAGCCTTGTCATTATGGAAGGTAGTCTGTTGTTCAGATTTTTGTTACTCCAATGGATGGTAGCCTTGTCATTATGGAAGGTAGTCTGTTGTCAATATTTTTTTTACCCCAATGGATGCTAGCCTTGTAATTATGGAAGGTAGTCTGTTGTCGAGATTTTTGTTACTCCAATGGATGGTAACCTTGTAATTATGGAAGGTAGTTTGTTGTTGATATTTTTGATACTCCAATGGATGGTAACCTTGTCATTATGGAAGGTATTCTATCATTGAGATTTTCGTTACTCCAATGGATTGTAGCCTTGTCATTATGTAAGGTAGTCTGTTGTTCAGATTTTTATTACTCCAATGGATGGTAGCCTTGTCATTATGGAAGATAGTCTGTAGTCGAGATTTTTGTTATTCCAATGGATGGTAACCTTGTTAGTATGGAAGGTAGTCTTTTGTAGAGATTTTTGTTACTCCAATGTATGGTAGCCTTGTCATTATTAAAGGTAGTCTATTGTCGATATCTCTGTTACTCCAATGGATGATAGCCTTGTCATTATGGAAGGTAGTCTGTTGTCGATATTTCTTATACTACAATGGATGGTAGCCTTGTCATTATTGAAGGTAGTGTGTTGTCGATATCTTTGTTACTCCAATGGATGATAGACTTGTCATTATGGAAGGTAGTCTATTGTCGAGATTTTTTTTACTCCAATGGATGGTAGCCTTGTCATTATTGAAGGTAGTCTGTTGTCGATATCTTTGTTACTCCAATGGATGATAGACTTGTCATTATGGAAGGTAGTCTATTGTCGAGATTTTTGTTACTCCAATGGATGGTAGCCTTGTCATTATGGAAGGTAGTCTGTCGTTGAGATTTTTGTTACTCCAATGGATTGTAGCTTTGTCAATATGGAAGGTAGTTTGTCCTTTAGATTTTTGTTACTCCAATGGATTATAGCCTTGTCATTATGAAAGGTAGTCTGTTGTTCAGATTTTTGTTACTCCAATGGATGGTAGCCTTGTCATTATGGAAGGTAGTCTGTTGTCGATAATTTTTTTACCCCAATGGATGCTAGCCTTGTAATTATGGAATGTAGTCTGTTGTCGAGATTTTTGTTACTCCAATGGATGGTAACCTTGTAATTATGGAAGGTAGTTTGTTGTTGAGATTTTTGTTACTCCAATGGATGGTAACCTTGTCATTATGGAAGGTATTCTATCGTTGATATTTTCGTTACTCCAATGGATTGTAGCCTTGTCATTATGTAAGGTAGTCTGTTGTTCTGATTTTTATTACTCCAATGGATGGTAGCCTTGTCATTATGGAAGATAGTCTGTAGTCGAGATTTTTGTTATTCCAATGGATGGTAACCTTGTTAGTATGGAAGGTAGTCTTTTGTAGAGATTTTTGTTACTCCAATGTATGGTAGCCTTGTCATTATTAAAGGTAGTCTATTGTCGATATCTCTGTTACTCCAATGATTGATATCCTTGTCATTATTGAAGGTAGTCTATTGTCGATATCTCTGTTACTCCAATGGATGATAGCCTTGTCATTATGGAAGGTAGTCTGTTGTCGATATTTCTTTTACTACAATGGATGGTAGCCTTGTCATTATTGAAGGTAGTCTGTTGTCGATATCTTTGTTACTCCAATGGATGATAGACTTGTCATTATGGAAGGTAGTCTATTGTCGAGATTTTTTTTACTCCAATGGATGGTAGCCTTGTCATTATGGAAGGTAGTCTGTTGTCGAGATTTTTGTTACCCCAATGGATGGTAGCCTTGTAATTATGGAAGGTAGTATGTTGTCGAGATTTTTGTTACTCCAATGGATGGTAGCCTTGTCATTATGGAAGGTAGTCTGTCGTTGAGATTTTTGTTACTCCAATGGATTGTAGCTTTGTCAATATGGAAGGTAGTTTGTCCTTTAGATTTTTGTTACTCCAATGGATTATAGCCTTGTCATTATGGAAGGTAGTCTGTTGTTCAGATTTTTGTTACTCCAATGGATGGTAGCCTTGTCATTATGGAAGGTAGTCTGTTGTCGATAATTTTTTTACCCCAATGGATGCTAGCCTTGTAATTATGGAAGGTAGTCTGTTGTCGAGATTTTTGTTACTCCAATGGATGGTAACCTTGTAATTATGGAAGGTAGTTTGTTGTTGAGATTTTTGTTACTCCAATGGATGGTAACCTTGTCATTATGGAAGGTATTCTATCGTTGTGATTTTCGTTACTCCAATGGATTGTAGCCTTGTCATTATGTAAGGTAGTCTGTTGTTCAGATTTTTATTACTCCAATGGATGGTAGCCTTGTCATTATGGAAGATAGTTTGTAGTCGAGATTTTTGTTATTCCAATGGATGGTAACCTTGTTAGTATGGAAGGTAGTCTTTTGTAGAAATTTTTGTTACTCCAATGTATGGTAGCCTTGTCATTATTAAAGGTAATCTATTGTCGATATCTCTGTTACTCCAATGATTGATAGCCTTGTCATTATTGAAGGTAGTCTATTATCGATATCTCTGTTACTCCAATGGATGATAGCCTTGTCATTATGGAAGGTAGTCTGTTGTCGATATTTCTTTTACTACAATGGATGGTAGCCTTGTCATTATTGAAGGTAGTCTGTTGTCGATATCTTTGTTACTCCAGTGGATGATAGACTTGTCATTATGAAAGGTAGTCTATTGTCGAGATTTTTTTTACTCCAATGGATGGTAGCCTTGTCATTATGGAAGGTAGTCTGTTGTCGAGATTTTTGTTACCCCAATGGATGGTAGCCTTGTAATTATGGAAGGTAGTATGTTGTCGAGATTTTTGTTACTCCAATGGATGGTAGCCTTGTCGTTATGGAAGGTAGTTTTTCGTTGAGATTTTTGTTACTCCAATGGATTGTAGCTTTGTCAATATGGAAGGTAGTTTGTCCTTTAGATTTTTGTTACTCCAATGGATTATAGCCTTGTCATTATGGAAGGTAGTCTGTTGTTCAGATTTTTGTTACTCCAATGGATGGTAGACTTGTCATTATGGAAGGTAGTCTGTTGTCGATATTTTTTTACCCCAATGGATGCTAGCCTTGTAATTATGGAAGGTAGTTTGTTGTCGAGATTTTTGTTACTCCAATGGATGGTAACCTTGTAATTATGGAAGGTAGTTTGTTGTTGAGATTTTTGTTACTCCAATGGATGGTAACCTTGTCATTATGGAAGGTATTCTATCGTTGTGATTTTCGTTACTCCAATGGATTGTAGCCTTGTCATTATGTAAGGTAGTCTGTTGTTCAGATTTTTATTACTCCAATGGATGTTAGCCTTGTCATTATGGAAGATAGTTTGTAGTCGAGATTTTTGTTATTCCAATGGATGGTAACCTTGTTAGTATGGAAGGTAGTCTTTTGTAGAGATTTTTGTTACTCCAATGTATGGTAGCCTTGTCATTATTGAAGGTAGTCTATTGTCGATATCTCTGTTACTCCAATGATTGATATCCTTGTCATTATTGAAGGTAGTCTATTGTCGATATCTCTGTTACTCCAATGGATGATAGCCTTGTCATTATGGAAGGTAGTCTGTTGTCGATATTTCTTTTACTACAATGGATGGTAGCCTTGTCATTATTGAAGGTAGTCTGTTGTCGATATCTTTGTTACTCCAATGGATGATAGACTTGTCATTATGGAAGGTAGTCTATTGTCGAAATTTTTTTTACTCCAATGGATGGTAGCCTTGTCATTATGGAAGGTAGTCTGTTGTCGAGATTTTTGTTACCCCAATGGATGGTAGCCTTGTAATTATGGAAGGTAGTATGTTGTCGAGATTTTTGTTACTCCAATGGATGGTAGCCTTGTCATTATGGAAGGTAGTCTGTCGTTGAGATTTTTGTTACTCCAATGGATTATAGCTTTGTCAATATGGAAGGTAGTCTGTTTTTTAGATTTTTGTTACTCCAATGGATTATAGCCATGTCATTATGGAAGGTAGTCTGTTGTTCAGATTTTTGTTACTCCAATGGATGGTAGCCTTGTCATTATGGAAGGTAGTCTGTTGTCGATAATTTTTTTACCCCAATGGATGCTAGCCTTGTAATTATGGAAGGTAGTCTGTTGTCGAGATTTTTGTTACTCCAATGGATGGTAACCTTGTAATTATGGAAGGTAGTTTGTTGTTGAGATTTTTGTTACTCCAATGGATGGTAACCTTGTCATTATGGAAGGTATTCTATCGTTGTGATTTTCGTTACTCCAATGGATTGTAGCCTTGTCATTATGTAAGGTAGTCTGTTGTTCAAATTTTTATTACTCCAATGGATGGTAGCCTTGTCATTATGGAAGATAGTTTGTAGTTGAGATTTTTGTTATTCCAATGGATGGTAACCTTGTTAGTATGGAAGGTAGTCTTTTGTAGAAATTTTTGTTACTCCAATGTATGGTAGCCTTGTCATTATTAAAGGTAATCTATTGTCGATATCTCTGTTACTCCAATGATTGATAGACTTGTCATTATTGAAGGTAGTCTATTATCGATATCTCTGTTACTCCAATGGATGATAGCCTTGTCATTATGGAAGGTAGTCTGTTGTCGATATTTCTTTTACTACAATGGATGATAGCCTTGTCATTATTGAAGGTAGTCTGTTGTTGATATCTTTGTTACTCCAGTGGATGATAGACTTGTCATTATGAAAGGTAGTCTATTGTCGAGATTTTTTTTACTCCAATGGATGGTAGCCTTGTCATTATGGAAGGTAGTCTGTTGCCGAGATTTTTGTTACCCCAATGGATGGTAGCCTTGTAATTATGGAAGGTAGTATGTTGTCGAGATTTTTGTTACTCCAATGGATGGTAGCCTTGTCATTATGGAAGGTAGTCTGTCGTTGAGATTTTTGTTACTCCAATGGATTGTAGCTTTGTCAATATGGAAGGTAGTTTGTCCTTTAGATTTTTGTTACTCCAATGGATTATAGCCTTGTCATTATGGAAGGTAGTCTGTTGTTCAGATTTTTGTTACTCCAATGGATGGTAGCCTTGTCATTATGGAAGGTAGTCTGTTGTCAATAATTTTTTTACCCCAATGGATGCTAGCCTTGTAATTATGGAAGGTAGTCTGTTGTCGAGATTTTTGTTACTCCAATGGATGGTAACCTTGTAATTATGGAAGGTAGTTTGTTGTTGAGATTTTTGTTACTCCAATGGATGGTAACCTTGTCATTATGGAAGGTATTCTATCGTTGTGATTTTCGTTACTCCAATGGATTGTAGCCTTGTCATTATGTAAGGTAGTCTGTTGTTCAGATTTTTATTACTCCAATGGATGGTAGCCTTGTCATTATGGAAGATAGTTTGTAGTCGAGATTTTTGTTATTCCAATGGATGGTAACCTTGTTAGTATGGAAGGTAGTCTTTTGTAGAAATTTTTGTTACTCCAATGTATGGTAGCCTTGTCATTATTAAAGGTAATCTATTGTCGATATCTCTGTTACTCCAATGATTGATAGCCTTGTCATTATTGAAGGTAGTCTATTATCGATATCTCTGTTACTCCAATGGATGATAGCCTTGTCATTATGGAAGGTAGTCTGTTGTCGATATTTCTTTTACTACAATGGATGGTAGCCTTGTCATTATTGAAGGTAGTCTGTTGTCGATATCTTTGTTACTCCAGTGGATGATAGACTTGTCATTATGAAAGGTAGTCTATTGTCGAGATTTTTTTTACTCCAATGGATGGTAGCCTTGTCATTATGGAAGGTAGTCTGTTGTCGAGATTTTTGTTACCCCAATGGATGGTAGCCTTGTAATTATGGAAGGTAGTATGTTGTCGAGATTTTTGTTACTCCAATGGATGGTAGCCTTGTCATTATGGAAGGTAGTTTTTCGTTGAGATTTTTGTTACTCCAATGGATTGTAGCTTTGTCAATATGGAAGGTAGTCTGTCCTTTAGATTTTTGTTACTCCAATGGATTATAGCCTTGTCATTATGGAAGGTAGTCTGTTGTTCAGATTTTTGTTACTCCAATGGATGGTAGACTTGTCATTATGGAAGGTAGTCTGTTGTCGATATTTTTTTACCCCAATGGATGCTAGCCTTGTAATTATGGAAGGTAGTATGTTGTCGAGATTTTTGTTACTCCAATGGATGGTAGCCTTGTCATTATGGAAGGTAGTTTTTCGTTGAGATTTTTGTTACTCCAATGGATTGTAGCTTTGTCAATATGGAAGGTAGTCTGTCCTTTAGATTTTTGTTACTCCAATGGATTGTAGCCTTGTCATTATGTAAGGTAGTCTGTTGTTCAGATTTTTATTACTCCAATGGATGGTAGCCTTGTCATTATGGAAGATAGTTTGTAGTTGAGATTTTTGTTATTCCAATGGATGGTAACCTTGTTAGTATGGAAGGTAGTCTTTTGTAGAAATTTTTGTTACTCCAATGTATGGTAGCCTTGTCATTATTAAAGGTAATCTATTGTCGATATCTCTGTTACTCCAATGATTGATAGACTTGTCATTATTGAAGGTAGTCTATTATCGATATCTCTGTTACTCCAATGGATGATAGCCTTGTCATTATGGAAGGTAGTCTGTTGTCGATATTTCTTTTACTACAATGGATGATAGCCTTGTCATTATTGAAGGTAGTCTGTTGTTGATATCTTTGTTACTCCAGTGGATGATAGACTTGTCATTATGAAAGGTAGTCTATTGTCGAGATTTTTTTTACTCCAATGGATGGTAGCCTTGTCATTATGGAAGGTAGTCTGTTGTCGAGATTTTTGTTACCCCAATGGATGGTAGCCTTGTAATTATGGAAGGTAGTATGTTGTCGAGATTTTTGTTACTCCAATGGATGGTAGCCTTGTCATTATGGAAGGTAGTCTGTCGTTGAGATTTTTGTTACTCCAATGGATTGTAGCTTTGTCAATATGGAAGGTAGTTTGTCCTTTAGATTTTTGTTACTCCAACGGATTATAGCCTTGTCATTATGGAAAGTAGTCTGTTGTTCAGATTTTTGTTACTCCAATGGATGGTAGCCTTGTCATTATGGAAGGTAGTCTGTTGTCGATAATTTTTTTACCCCAATGGATGCTAGCCTTGTAATTATGGAAGGTAGTCTGTTGTCGAGATTTTTGTTACTCCAATGGATGGTAACCTTGTAATTATGGAAGGTAGTTTGTTGTTGAGATTTTTGTTACTCCAATGGATGGTAACCTTGTCATTATGGAAGGTATTCTATCGTTGTGATTTTCGTTACTCCAATGGATTGTAGCCTTGTCATTATGTAAGGTAGTCTGTTGTTCAGATTTTTATTACTCCAATGGATGGTAGCCTTGTCATTATGGAAGATAGTTTGTAGTCGAGATTTTTGTTATTCCAATGGATGGTAACCTTGTTAGTATGGAAGGTAGTCTTTTGTAGAAATTTTTGTTACTCCAATGTATGGTAGCCTTGTCATTATTAAAGGTAATCTATTGTCGATATCTCTGTTACTACAATGATTGATAGCCTTGTTATTATTGAAGGTACTATATTATCGATATCTCTGTTACTCCAATGGATGATAGCCTTGTCATTATGGAAGGTAGTCTGTTGTCGATATTTCTTTTACTACAATGGATGGTAGCCTTGTCATTATTGAAGGTAGTCTGTTGTCGATATCTTTGTTACTCCAGTGGATGATAGACTTGTCATTATGAAAGGTAGTCTATTGTCGAGATTTTTTTTACTCCAATGGATGGTAGCCTTATCATTATGGAAGGTAGTCTGTTGTCGAGATTTTTGTTACCCCAATGGATGGTAGCCTTGTAATTATGGAAGGTAGTATGTTGTCGAGATTTTTGTTACTCCAATGGATGGTAGCCTTGTCATTATGGAAGGTAGTTTTTCGTTGAGATTTTTGTTACTCCAATGGATTGTAGCTTTGTCAATATGGAAGGTAGTCTGTCCTTTAGATTTTTGTTACTCCAATGGATTATAGCCTTGTCATTATGGAAGGTAGTCTGTTGTTCAGATTTTTGTTACTCCAATGGATGGTAGACTTGTCATTATGGAAGGTAGTCTGTTGTCGATATTTTTTTACCCCAATGGATGCTAGCCTTGTAATTATGGAAGGTAGTTTGTTGTCGAGATTTTTGTTACTCCAATGGATGGTAACCTTGTAATTATGGAAGGTAGTTTGTTGTTGAGATTTTTGTTACTCCAATGGATGGTAACCTTGTCATTATGGAAGGTATTCTATCGTTGTGATTTTCGTTACTCCAATGGATTGTAGCCTTGTCATTATGTAAGGTAGTCTGTTGTTCAGATTTTTATTACTCCAATGGATGGTAGCCTTGTCATTATGGAAGATAGTTTGTAGTCGAGATTTTTGTTATTCCAATGGATGGTAACCTTGTTAGTATGGAAGGTAGTCTTTTGTAGAGATTTTTGTTACTCCAATGTATGGTAGCCTTGTCATTATTGAAGGTAGTCTATTGTCGATATCTCTGTTACTCCAATGATTGATATCCTTGTCATTATTGAAGGTAGTCTATTGTCGATATCTCTGTTACTCCAATGGATGATAGCCTTGTCATTATGGAAGGTAGTCTGTTGTCGATATTTCTTTTACTACAATGGATGGTAGCCTTGTCATTATTGAAGGTAGTCTGTTGTCGATATCTTTGTTACTCCAATGGATGATAGACTTGTCATTATGGAAGGTAGTCTATTGTCGAAATTTTTTTTACTCCAATGGATGGTAGCCTTGTCATTATGGAAGGTAGTCTGTTGTCGAGATTTTTGTTACCCCAATGGATGGTAGCCTTGTAATTATGGAAGGTAGTATGTTGTCGAGATTTTTGTTACTCCAATGGATGGTAGCCTTGTCATTATGGAAGGTAGGCTGTCGTTGAGATTTTTGTTACTCCAATGGATTGTAGCTTTGTCAATATGGAAGGTAGTCTGTCCTTTAGATTTTTGTTACTCCAATGGATTATAGCCTTGTCATTATGGAAGGTAGTCTGATGTTCAGATTTTTGTTACTCCAATAGATGGTAGCCTTGTCATTATGGAAGGTAGTCTGTTGTCGATAATTTTTTTACCCCAATGGATGCTAGCCTTGTAATTATGGAAGGTAGTCTGTTGTCGAGATTTTTGTTACTCCAATGGATGGTAACCTTGTAATTATGGAAGGTAGTTTGTTGTTGAGATTTTTGTTACTCCAATGGATGGTAACCTTGTCATTATGGAAGGTATTCTATCGTTGTGATTTTCGTTACTCCAATGGATTGTAGCCTTGTCATTATGTAAGGTAGTCTGTTGTTCAGATTTTTATTACTCCAATGGATGGTAGCCTTGTCATTATGGAAGATAGTCTGTAGTCGAGATTTTTGTTATTCCAATGGATGGTAACCTTGTTAGTATGGAAGGTAGTCTTTTGTAGAGATTTTTGTTACTCCAATGTATGGTAGCCTTGTCATTATTAAAGGTAGTCTATTGTCGATATCTCTGTTACTCCAATGTATGGTAGCCTTGTCATTATTAAAGGTAGTCTATTGTCGATATCTCTGTTACTCCAATGGTTGATAGCCTTGTCATTATTGAAGGTAGTCTATTGTCGATATCTCTGTTACTCCAATGGATGATAGCCTTGTCATTATTGAAGGTAGTCTGTTGTCGATATCTTTGTTACTCCAATGGATGATAGACTTGCCATTATGGAAGGTAGTCTATTGTCGAGATTTTTTTTACTCCAATGGATGGTAGCCTTGTCATTATGCAAGGTAGTATGTTGTTCATATTTTTATTACTCCAATGGATGGTAGCCTTGTCATTATGGAAGGTAGTCAGTTGTCGAAATTTTTGTTACCCAAATGGATGGTAGCCTTATAATTATGGAAGGTAGTCTGTCGTTGAGATTTTTGTTACTCCAATGGATTGTAGCTTTGTCAATATGGAAGGTAGTCTGTCCTTTAGATTTTTGTTACTCCAATGGATTATAGCCTTGTCATTATGGAAGGTAGTCTGTTATTCAGAGTTTTGTTACTCCAATGTATGGTAGCCTTGTCATTATGGATGGTAGTCTGTTGTCGATATTTTTTTTACCCCAATGGATGCTAGCCTTGTAATTATGGAAGGTAGTCTGTTGTCGAGATTTTTGTTACTCCAATGGATGGTAACCTTGTAATTATGGAAGGTAGTTTGTTGTTGAGATTTTTGTTACTCCAATGGATGGTAACCTTGTCATTATGGAAGGTATTCTATTGTAGTGATTTTTGTTACTCCAATGGATTGTAGCCTTGTCATTATGTAAGGTAGTCTGTTGTTCAGATTTTTATTACTCCAATGGATGGTAGCCTTGTCATTATGGAAGATAGTCTGTAGTCGAGATTTTTGTTATTCAAATGGATGGTAACCTTGTTAGTATGGAAGGTAGTCTTTTGTAGAGATTTTTGTTACTCCAATGTATGGTAGCCTTGTCATTATTAAAGGTAGTCTATAGTCGATATCTCTGTTACTCCAATGATTGATAGCCTTGTCATTATGGAAGGTAGTATGTTGTCGATATTTCTTTTACTACAATGGATGGTAGCCTTGTCATTATTGAAGGTAGTCTGTTGTCGATATCTTTGTTACTCCAATGGATGATAGACTTGTCATTATGGAAGGTAGTCTATTGTCGAGATTTTTTTTACTCCAATGGATGGTAGCCTTGTCATTATGGAAGGTAGTCTGTTGTCGAGATTTTTGTTACCCCAATGGATGGTAGCCTTGTAATTATGGAAGGTAGTATGTTGTCGAGATTTTTGTTACTCCAATGGATGGTAGCCTTGTCATTATGGAAGGTAGTCTGTCGTTGAGATTTTTGTTACTCCAATGGATTGTAGCTTTGTCAATATGGAAGGTAGTCTGTCCTTTAGATTTTTGTTACTCCAATGGATTATAGCCTTGTCATTATGGAAGGTAGTCTGTTGTTCAGATTTTTGTTACTCCAATGAATGGTAGCCTTGTCATTATGGAAGGTAGTCTGTTGTCGATATTTTTTTTACCCCAATGGATGCTAGCCTTGTAATTATGGAAGGTAGTCTGTTGTCGAGATTTTTGTTACTCCAATGGATGGTAACCTTGTAATTATGGAAGGTAGTTTGTTGTTGAGATTTCTGTTACTCCAATGGATGGTAACCTTGTCATTATGGAAGGTATTCTATCGTTGAGATTTTCGTTACTCCAATGGATTGTAGCCTTGTCATTATGTAAGGTAGTCTGTTGTTCAGATTTTTATTACTCCAATGGATGGTAGCCTTGTCATTTTGGAAGATAGTCTGTAGTCTAGATTTTTGTTATTCCAATGGATGGTAAACTTGTTAGTATGGAAGTTAGTCTTTTGTAGAGATTTTTGTTACTCCAATGTATGGTAGCCTTGTCATTATTAAAGGTAGTCTATTGTCGATATCTCTGTTACTCCAATGATTGATAGGCTTGTCATTATTGAAGGTAGTCTATTGTCGATATCTCTGTTACTCCAATGGATGATAGCCTTGTCATTATGGAAGGTAGTCTGTTGTCGATATTTCTTTTACTACAATGGATGGTAGCCTTGTCATTATTGAAGGTAGTCTGTTGTCGATATCTTTGTTACTCCAATGGATGATAGACTTGTCATTATGGAAGGTAGTCTATTGTCGAGATTTTTTTTACTCCAATGGATGGTAGCCTTGTCATTATGGAAGGTAGTCTGTTGTCGAGATTTTTGTTACCCCAATGGATGGTAGCCTTGTAATTATGGAAGGTAGTATGTTGTCGAGATTTTTGTTACTCCAATGGATGGTAGCCTTGTCATTATGGATGGTAGTCTGTCGTTGAGATTTTTGTTACTCCAATGGATTATAGCCTTTTCATTATGGAAGGTAGTCTGTTGTTCATATTTTTGTTACTCCAATGGATGGTAGCCTTGTCATTATGAAAGGTAGTCTTATGTCAATATTTTTTTTACCCCAATGGATGATAGCCTTGTCATTATGCAAGGTAGTCTGTTGTTCATATTTTTGTTATTCCAATGGATGGTAGCCTTGTCATTATGGAAGGTAGTCAGTTGTCGATATTTTTTTTACTACAATGGATGCTAGCCTTGTCATTATGGAAGGTAATCAGTTGTCGAGATTTTTGTTACCCCAATGGATGGTAGCCTTGTAATTATGGAAGGTAGTATGTTGTCGAGATTTTTGTTACTCCAATGGATGGTAGCCTTGTCATTATGGAAGGTAGTATGTCCTTGAGATTTTTGTTACTCCAATGGATTATAGCCTTGTCATTATGTAAGGTAGTCTATTTTTCAGATTTTTGTTAGTCCAATGGATGGTAGCCTTGTCATCATGGAAGATAGTTTGTTGTCGAGATTTTTGTTATTCCAACGGATGGTAACCTAGTCAGTATGGAAGGTAGTCTTTTGTCGAGATTTTTGTTACTCCAAAGGATGGTAGCCTTGTCATTATGCAAGGTAGTATGTTGTTCAGATTTTTGTTACTCCAATGGATGGTTGCTTTGTCATTATGGAAGGTAGTCTATTGTCGAGATTTTTGTTATTCCAATGGATGGTAGCCTTATCATTATGTAAGGTAGTTTTTTATTGAGATATTTATTACTCCAATTGATGGTAGCCTTGTCATTATGGAAGGTAGTCTACTGTCGAGATTTTTGTTATTCCAATGGATGGTAACCTTGTCTGTATGGAAGGTAGTCTATTGTCAAGATTTTTGTTACTCCAATGGATGGTAGCCTTGTCAGTATGGAAGGTAGTCTTTTGTCGAGATTTTTGTTACTCCAATGGATGGTAGCCTTGTCGTTATTGAAGTTAGTCTATTGTCGATATCTTTGTTACTCCAATGGATGATAGCCTTGTCATTATGCAAGGTAGTCTGTTGTTCATATTTTTGCTACTCCAATGGATGGTAGCCTTGTAATTATGGAAGGTAGTCTGTTGTCGAGATTATTGTTACTCCAATGGATGGTAGCCTTGTAATTATGGAAGGTAGTTTGTTGTTGAGATTTTTGTTACTCCAATGGATTGTAGCTTTGTCAATATGGAAGATATTCTGTCGTTTAGATTTTTGTTAGTCCAATGGATTATAGCCTTGTCATTATGGAAGGTAGTCTGTTGTTCAGATTTTTGTTACTCCAATGGATGGTAGCCTTGTCATTATGGAAGGTAGTCTGTTGTCGAGATTTTTGTTATTCCATTGGATGGCAGCCTTGTCATTACAGAAGTCACTTATTATCGATATTTTTGATACTCCAATGGATGGTAGCCTTGTCATTACAGAAGGTAGTCTGTTGTCAACATTTTTGTTACCCCAATGGGTGGTAGCCTTGTCATTATGTAAGGTAGTCTGTTGTTCAGATTTTAGTTACTCCAATGGATGGTAGCCTTGTCATTATGGAAGGTAGTCTTTTGTGTAGATTTTTGTTACTCCAATGGATGGTAGCCTTGATGTTATTGAAGGTAGTCTATTGTCGATATCTTTGTTACTCCAATGGATGATAGCCTTGTCATTATGCAAGGTAGTATGTTGTTCATATTTTTATTACTCCAATGGATGGTAGCCTTGTCATTATGGAAGGTAGTCAGTTGTCGAAATTTTTGTTACCCCAATGGATGGTAGCCTTATAATTATGGAAGGTATTATGTTGTCGAGATTTTTGTTACTCCAATGGATGGTAGCCTTGTCATTATGGAAGGTACTATGTCCATGATATTTTTGTTACTCCAATGGATTATAGCCTTGTCATTATGTAAGGTAGTCTGTTGTTCAGATTTTTGTTAGTCCAATGAATGGTAGCCTTGTCATTATGGAAGATAGTCTGTTGTCGAGATTTTTGTTATTCCAATGGATGGTAACTGAGTCAATATGGAAGGTAGTCTTTTGTCGAGATTTTTGTTACTCCAAAGGATGGTAGCCTTGTCATTATGCAAGGTAGTTTGTTGTTCAGATTTTTGTTACTCCAATGGATGGTAGCCTTGTCATTATGGAAGGTAGTCTGTCGTTGAGATTTTTGTTACTCTAATGGATTATAGCCTTGTCAATATGGAAGGTAGTCTGTCATTTAGATTTTTGTTACTCCAATGGATTATAGCCTTGTCATTATGGAAGGTAGTCTGTTGTTCAGATTTTTGTTACTCCAATGGATGGTAGCCTTGTCATTATGGAAGGTAGTCTATTGTCGATATTTTTGTTATTCCAATGAATGGTAGCCTTGTCAGTATGGAAGGTAGTCTTTTGTCTAGATTTTTGTTACTCCAATGGATGGTAGCCTTGATGTTATTGAAGGTAGTCTATTGTCGATATCTTTTGTTACTCCAATGTTTGGTAGCCTTGTCATTACGGAAGATAGTCGGTTGTCGAGATTTTTGTTATTCCAATGGATGGTAACCAAGTCATTATGGAAGGTAGTCTTTTGTCGAGATTTTTGTTACTCCAAAGGATGGTAGCCTTGTCATTATGCAATGTAGTCTGTTGTTCGGATTTTTGTTACTCCAATGGATGGTAGCCTTGTCATTACGGAAGATAGTCTGTAGTCGAGATTTTTGTTATTCCAATGGATGGTAACCTGGTCAGTATGGAAGGTAGTCTTTTGTCGAGATTTTTGTTACTCCAATGGATGGTAGCCTTGTCATTATTGAAGGTAGTCTATTGTAGATATATTTGTTACTCCAATGGATGATAGCCTTATCATTATGCAAGGTAGTCTGTTGTTCATATTTTTGTTACTCCAATGGATGGTAGCCTTGTCATTATTGAAGGTAGTCTGTTGTCGAGATTCTTTTTACTACAACGGATGGTAGCCTTGTCATTATGGAAGGTAGTCTGTTGTCGAGATTTTTGTTACCCCAATGGATGGTAGCCTTGTAATTATGGAAGGTAGTCTGTTGTCGAGATTTTTGTTACCCTAATGGATGGTAGCCTTGTAATTATTGAAGGTAGTCTGTTGTCGAGATATTTGTTACTCCAATGGATGGTAGCCTTGTAATTATGGAAGGAAGTCTATTGTTGAGATTTTTGTTACTCCAATGGATGGTAACCTTGTCATTATGGAAGCTATTTTATCGTTGATATTTCTGTTACTCCAATGGATTGTAGCCTTGTCATTATGTAAGGTAGTTTGTTGTTCATATTTTTATTACTCCAATGGATGGTAGCCTTGTCATTATGGAAGATAGTCTGTAGTCGTGATTTTTGTTATTCCAATGGATGGTAACCTTGTCAATATGGAAGGTAGTCTTTTGTAGAGATTTTTGTTACTCCAATGGATGGTAGCCTTGTCATTATGGAAGGTAGTCAGTTGTCGAGATTTTTGTTACCCCAATGGATGGTAGCCTTGAAATTATGGAAGGCAGTATGTTGTCGAGATTTTTGTTACTTCAATGGATGGTAGCCCTGTCATTATGGAAGGTAGTCTATCATTGAGATTTTTGTTACTCCAATGGATTATAGCCTTGTCAATATGGAAGGTAGTATGTCGTTTAGATTTTTGTTACTCCAATGGATTATAGCCTTGTCATTATGGAAGGTAGTCTGTTGTTCAGATTTTTGTTACTCCAATGGATGGTAGCCTTGTCATTATGGAAGGTAGTCTGTTGTCGAGATTTTTGTTATTCCATTAGATGTCAGCCATGTCATTACGGAAGGCACTTATTAGTGATATTTTTGATACTCCAATGGATGGTAGCCTTGTCATTACAGAAGATAGTCTGTTGTCAACATTTTTGTTACCCCATTGGATGGTAGCCTTGTCATTATGTAAGGTACTCTGTTGTTCAGATTTTTGTTACTCCAATGGATGGTAGCCTTGTCATTACGGAAGATAGTCTGTGGTCGAGATTTTTGTTATTCCAATGGATGGTAACCTTGTCAGTATGGAAGGTAGTCTTTTGGCGAGATTTTTGTTACTCCAATGGATGGTAGCCTTGTCATTATGGAAGGTAGTCTATTTTCAATATTTTTTTTACTACAATGGATGCTAGCCTTGTCATTATGGAAGGTAGTCAGTTGTCGAGATTTTTGTTACCCCAATGGATGGTAGCCTTGTAATTATGGCAGGTAGTATGTTGTCGAGATTTTTTTTACTCCAATGGATGGTAGCCTTGTCATTTTGGAAGGTAGTCTATTGTCGAGATTTTTGTTATTCCAATGGATGGTAGCCTTATCATTATGGAAGGTAGTTTTTTATTGAGATTCTTGTTACTCCAATTGATGGTAGCCTTGTTATTATGGAAGGTAGTCTATTGTCGAGATTTTTGTTATTCCAATGGATGGTAACCTTGTCAGCATGGAAGGTGGTCTATTGTTGATATTTTTGTTATTCGAATGGATGGTAGCCTTGTCAGTATGGAAGGTAGTCTTTTGTCTAGATTTTTGTTACTCCAATGGATGGTAGCCTTGATGTTATTGAAGGTAGTCTATTGTCGATATCTTTGTTATTCCAATGGATGATAGCCTTGTCATTATGCAAGGTAGTCTGTTGTTCATATTTTTGGTACTCCAATGGATGGTAGCCTTGTCATTATGGAAGGTAGTCAGTTGTCGAAATTTTTGTTACCCCAATGGATGGTAGCCTTGTAATTATGGAAGGTAGTATGTTGTCGAGATTTTTGTTACTCCAATGCATGGTAGCCTTATCATTATGGAAGGTAGTATGTCCATGAGATTTTTGTTACTCCAATGGATTATAGCCTTGTCATTATGTAAGGTAGTCTGTTGTTCAGATTTTTGTTAGTCCAATGGATGGTAGCCTTATCATTATGGAAGATAGTCTGTTGTCGAGATTTTTGTTATTCCAATGGATGGTAGGCTTGTCATTATGCAAGGTAGTCTGTTGTTCAAATTTTTGTTACTCCAATGGATGGTAGCCTTGTCATTACGGAAGATAGTCTATAGTCGAGATTTTTGTTATTCCAATGGATGGTAACCTTGTCAGTATGGAAGGTAGTCTTTTGTCGAGATTTTTGTTACTCCAATGGATGGAAGCCTTGTCATTATTAAAGGTAGTCTATTGTAGATATCTTTGTTACTCCAATGGATGATAGCCTTGTCATTATGCAAGGTAGTCTGTTGTTCATATTTTTGTTACTCCAATGGATGGTAGCCTTGTCATTATGGAAGGTAGTCTGTTGTCGAGATTTTTATTACCCCAATGGATAATAGCCTTGTAATTATGGAAGGTAGTCTGTTGTTGAGATTTTTGTTACCCTAATGGATGGTAGCCTTGTAATTATGGAAGGTAGTCTGTAGTCGAGATTTTTGTTATTCCAATGGATGGTAACCTTGTCAATATGGAAGGTAGTCTTTTGTAGATATTTTTGTTACTCCAATGGATGGTAGCCTTGTCATTATTGAAGGTAGTCTATTGTCGATATCTCTGTTACTCCAATGGATGATAGCCTTGTCATTATGCAAGGTAGTCTGTTGTTCATATTTTTGTTACTCCAATGGATGGTAGCCTTGTCATTATGGAAGGTAGTCTGTTGCTGATATTTTTTTTACCACAATGGATGGTAGCCTTGTCATTATGGAAGGTAGTCAGTTGTCGAGATTTTTGTTACCCCAATGGATGGTAGCCTTGTAATTATGGAAGGTAGTATGTTGTCGAGATTTTTGTTACTCCAATGGATGGTAACCCTATCATTATGGAAGGTAGTCTGTCGTTGAGATTTTTGTTACTCTAATGGATTATAGCCTTGTCAATATGGAAGGTAGTCTGTCATTTAGATTTTTGTTACTCCAATGGATTATAGCCTTGTCATTATGGAAGGTAGTCTGTTGTTCAGATTTTTGTTACTCCAATGGATGGTAGCCTTGTCATTATGGAAGGTAGTCTGTTGTCGAGATTTTTGTTATTCCATTGGATGGCAGCCTTGTCATTACGGAAGGCACTTATTATCGATATTTTTGATACTCCAATGGATGGTAGCCTTGTCATTACAGAAGGTAGTCTGTTGTCATCATTTTTGTTACCCCAATGGATGGCAGCCTTGTCATTATGTAAGGTACTCTGTTGTTCAGATTTTTGTTACTCCAATGGATGGTAGCCTTGTCATTATGCAAGGTAGTCTGTTGTTCATATTTTTGTTAGTCCAATGGATGGTAGCCTTGTCATTATGGAAGGTAGTCTATTGTCGATATTTTTTTTTACTACAATGGATGCTAGCCTTGTCATTATGGAAGGTAGTCAGTTGTCGAGATTTTTGTTACCCCAATGGATGGTAGCCTTGTAATTATGGAAGGTAGTATGTTGTCGAGATTTTTGTTACTCCAATGGATGGTAGCCTTGTCATTATGGAAAGTAGTCTATTGTCGAGATTTTTGTTATCCCAATGGATGGTAGCCTTATCATTATGGAAGGTAGTTTTTTATTGAGATTTTTGTTACTCCAATTGATGGTAGCCTTGTAATTATGGAAGGTAGTCTATTGTCGAGATTTTTGTTATTTCAATGGATGGTAACCTTGTCAGCATGGAAGGTAGTCTTTTGTCTAGATTTTTGTTACTCCAATGGATGGTAGCCTTGATGTTATTGAAGGTAGTCTATTGTCGATATCTTTGTTACTCCAATGGATGATAGCCTTGTCATTATGCAAGGTAGTCTGTTGTTCATATTTTTGTTACTCCAATGGATGGTAGCCTTGTCATTATGGAAGGAAGTCAGTTGTCGAAATTTTTGTTACCCCAATGGATGGTAGCCTTGTAATTATGGAAGGTAGTATGTTGTCGAGATTTTTGTTACTCCAATGGATGGTAGTCTTGTCATTATGGAAGGTAGTATGTCCATGAGATTTTTGTTACTCCTATGGATTATAGCCTTGTCATTATGTAAGGTAGTCTGTTGTTCAGATTTTTGTTAGTCCAATGGATGGTAGCCTTGTCATTATGGAAGATAGTCTGTTGTCGAGATTTTTGTTATTCCAATGGATGGTAACCTAGTCAGTATGGAAGGTAGTCTTTTGTCGAGATTTTTGTTACTCCAAAGGATGGTAGCCTTGTCATTATGCAAGGTAGTCTGTGGTTCAGATTTTTGTTACTCCAATGGATGGTGGCCTTGTCATTACGGAAGATAGTCTGTAGTCGAGATTTTTGTTATTCCAATGGATGGTAACCTTGTTAGTATGGAAGGTAGTCTTTTGTCAAGAATTTTGTTACTCCAATGGATGGTAGCCTTGTCATTATTGAAGTTAGTCTATTGTAGATATCTTTGTTACTCCAATGGATGATAGCCTTGTCATTATGCAAGGTAGTCTATTGTTCATATTTTTGTTACTCCAATGGATGGTAGCCTTGTCATTATGGAAGGTAGTCAGTTGTCGAAATTTTTGTTACCCCAATGGATGGTAGCCTTGTAATTATGGAAGGTAGTATGTTGTCGAGATTTTTGTTACTCCAATGGATGGTAGCCTTGTCATTATGGAAGGTAGTATGTCCATGAGATTTTTGTTACTCCAATGGATTATAGCCTTGTCATTCTGTAAGGTAATATGTTGTTCAGATTTTTGTTAGTCCAATGGATGGTAGCCTTGTCATTATGGAAGATAGTCTGTTGTCGAGATTTTTGTTATTCCAATTGATGGTAACCTAGTCAGTATGGAAGGTAGTCTTTTGTCGAGATTTTTGTTACTACAAAGTATGGTAGCCTTGTCATTATGCAAGGGAGTTTGTTGTTCAGATTTTTGTTACTCCAATGGATGGTAGCCTTGTCATTACGGAAGATAGTCTGTAGTTGAGATTTTTTATTTTCCAATGGATGGTAACCTTGTCAGTATGGAAGGTAGTCTTTTGTCGAGATTTTTGTTACTCCAATGGATGGTAGCCTTGTCATTATTGAAGGTAGTCTGTTGTAGATATCTTTGTTACTCCAATGGATGATAGCCTTGTCATTATGCAAGGTAGTCTGTTGTTCATATTTTTGTTACTCCAATGGATGGTAGCCTTGTCATTATGGACGGTAGTCTGTTGTCGAGATTCTTTTTACTACAACGGATGGTAGCCTTGTCATTATGGAAGGTAGTCTGTTGTTGAGATTTTTGTTACCCCAATGGATGGTAGCCTTGTAATTATGGAAGGTAGTCTGTTGTCGAGATTTTTGTTACCCCAATGGATGGTAGCCTTGTAATTTTGGAAGGTAGTCTGTTGTCGAGATTTTTGTTACTCCAATGGATGGTAGCCTTGTAATTATGGAAGGAAGTCTATTGTTGAGATTTTTGTTACTCCAATGGATGGTAACCTTGTCATTATGGAAGGTATTTTGTCGTTGATATTTCTGTTACTCCAATGGATTGTAGCCTTGTCATTATGTAAGGTAGTCTGTTGTTCATATTTTTATTAATCCAATGGATGGTAGCCTTGTCATTATGGAAGATAGTCTGTAGTCGA
This sequence comes from Vicia faba, assembly GCA_948472305.1. Classification (NCBI taxonomy): domain Eukaryota; kingdom Viridiplantae; phylum Streptophyta; class Magnoliopsida; order Fabales; family Fabaceae; genus Vicia; species Vicia faba. The sequence continues at coordinate 564,841,807 of OX451739.1, forward strand.
GATTTTTGTTATTCCAATGGATGGTAACCTTGTCAATATAGAAGGTAGTCTTTTGTAGAGATTTTTGTTACTCCAATGGATGGTAGCCTTGTCATTATTAAAGGTAGTCTATTGTCGATATCTTTGTTACTCCAATGGACGATAGCCTTGTCATTATATAAGGTAGTCTGTTGTTCATATTTTTGTTACTCCAATGGATGGTAGCCTTGTCATTATGGAAGGTAGTCTGTTGTCGATATTTTTTTTACTACAATGGATGGTAGCCTTGTCATTATGGAAGGTAGTCAGTTGTCGAGATTTTTGTTACCCCAATGGATGGTAGCCTTGTAAATATGGAAGGTAGTATGTTGTCGAGATTTTTGTTACTCTAATGGATGGTAGCCCTGTCATTATGGAAGGTAGTCTATCATTGAGATTTTTTTTACTCCAATGGATTATAGCCTTGTCAATATGGAAGGTAGTCTGTCGTTTAGATTTTTGTTACTCCAATGGATTATAGCCTTGTCATTATGGAATGTAGTCTGTTGTTCTGATTTTTGTTACTCCAATGGATGGTAGCCTTGTCATTATGGAAGGTAGTCTGTTGTCGAGATTTTGGTTATTCCATTGGATGGCAGCCTTGTCATTACGGAAGGCATTATTATCGATATTTTTGATACTCCAATGGATGGTAGCCTTGTCATTACAGAAGGTAGTCTCTTGTCAACATTTTTGTTACCCCAATGGATGGTAGCCTTGTCATTATGTGAGGTACTCTGTTGTTCAGATTTTTGTTACTCCAATGGATGGTAGCCTTGTCATTACGGAAGATAGTCTGTAGTCGAGATTTTTGTTATTCCAATGGATGGTAACCTTGTCAGTATGGAAGGTAGTCTTTTGGCGAGATTTTTGTTACTACAATGGATGGTAGCCTTGTCATTATTGAAGGTAGTCTATTATCGATATCTTTCTTACTCCAATGGATGATAGCCTTGTCATTATGCAAGGTAGTCTGTTGTTCATATTTTTGTTACTCCAATGGATGGTAGCCTTGTCATTATGGAAGGTAGTCTATTGTCGATATTTTTTTTACTACAATGGATGCTAGCCTTGTCATTATGGAAGGTAGTCAGTTGTCGAGATTTTTGTAACCCCAATGGATGGTAGCCTTGTAATTATGGAAGGTAGTATGTTGTCGAGATTTTTGTTACTCCAATGGATTATAGCCTGGTCATTATGTAAGGTAGTCTGTTTTTAGGTTTTTTGTTAGTCCAATGGATGGTAGCCTTGTTATTATGGAAGATAGTCTGTTGTCGAGATTTTTGTTATTCCAATGGATGGTAACCTAGACAGTATGGAAGGTAGTCTTTTGTCGAGATTTTTGTTACTCCAAAGGATTGTAGCCTTGTCATTATGCAAGGTAGTATGTTGTTCAGATTTTTGTTACTCCAATGGATGGTAGCCTTGTCATTATGGAAGGTAGTCTATTGTCGAGATTTTTGTTATTCCAATGGATGGTAGCCTTATCATTATGGAAGGTACTTTTTTATTTAGATTTTTGTTACTCCAATTGATGGTAGCCTTGTCATTATGGAAGGTAGTCTATTGTCGAGATTTTTGTTATTCCAATGGATGGTAACCTTGTCAGTATGGAAGGTAGTCTATTCTCAAGATTTTTGTTATACCAATGGATGGTAGCCTTGTCAGTATGGAAGGTAGTCTTTTGTCGAGATTTTTGTTACTCCAAAGGATGGTAGCCTTGTCATTATGCAAGGTAGTATGTTTTTCAGATTTTTGTTACTCCAATGGATGGTAGCCTTGTCATTATCGAAGGTAGTCTATTATCGAGATTTTTGTTATTCCAATTGATGGTAGCCTTATCATTATGGAAGGTAGTTTTTTATTGGGTTTTTTATTACTCCAATTGATGGTAGCCTTGTCATTATTGAAGGTAGTCTATTGTCGAGATTTTTGTTATTCCAAGGGATGGTAACCTTGTCAGTATGGAAGGTAGTTTATTGTCAAGATTTTTGTTACTCCAATGGATGGTAGCCTTGTCAGTATGGAAGGAAGTCTTTTGTCGAGATTTTTGTTACTCCAATGGATGGTAGCCTTATTGTTATTGAAGTTAGTCTATTGTCGATATCTTTGTTACTCCAATGGATGATAGCCTTGTCATTATGCAAGGTAGTCTGTTGTTCATATTTTTGCTACTCCAATGGATGGTAGCCTTGTCATTATGGAAGGTAGTCTGTTGTCGAGATTTTTTTTACCACAACAGATGGTAGCCTTGTCATTATGGAACGTAGTCTGTTGTCGAGATTTTTGTTACCCCAATGGATGGTAGCCTTGTAATTATGGAAGGTAGTATGTTGTCAAAATTTTTGTTACCCCAATGGATGGTAGCCTTGTAATTATGGAAGGTAGTCTGTTGTTGAGATTTTTGTTACTCCAATGGATGGTAGCCTTGGAATTATGGAAGGTAGTTTGTTGTTGAGATTTTTGTTACTCCAATGGATGGTAACTTTGTCATTATGGAAGGTATTTTGTCGTTGAGATTTATGTTACTCCAATGGATTGTAGCCTTGTCATTATGTAAGGTAGTCTGTTGTTCAGATTTTTATTACTCCAATGGATGGTAGCCTTGTCATTATGGAAGATATTCTGTAGTCGAGATTTTTGTTATTCCAATGGATGGTAACTTTGTCAGTATGGAAGGTAGTCTTTTGTAGAGATTATTGTTACTCCAATGGATGGTAGCCTTGTCATTATTGAAGGTAGTCTATTGTCGATATCTCTGTTACTCCAATGGATGATAGCCTTGTCATTATGCAAGGTAGTCTGTTGTTCAAAATTTTGTTACTCCAATGGATGGTAGCCTTGTCATTATGGAAGTTAGTCTGTTGTCGATATTTTTTTTTCTACAATGGATGGTAGCCTTGACATTATGGAAGGTAGTCAGTTGACAAGATTTTTGTTACCCCAATGGATGGTAGCCTTGTAATTATGGAAGGTAGTATGTTGTCGAGATTTTTGTTACTCCAATGGATGGTAGCCTTGTCATTATGGAAGGTAGTATGTCGTTGAGATTTTTGTTACTCTAATGGATTGTAGCCTTGTCATTATGCAAGGTAGTCTGTTGTTCAAATTTTTGTTACTCCAATGGATGGTAGCCTTGTCATTATGGAAGGTAGTCTATTGTCGAGATTTTTGTTAGTCCAATGGATGGTAACCTTATCATTATGGAAGGTAGTTTTTTATCGAGATTTTTGTTACTCCAATGGATGGTAGACTTGTCATTATGGAAGTTAGTCTATTGTCGAGATTTTTGTTATTCCAATGGATGGTAACCTTGTCAGTATGGAAGGTAGTCTTTTGTCGAGATTTTTGTTACTCCAATGGATGGTAGCCTTGTCATTATTGAAGGTAGTCTATTGTCGATATCTTTGTTACTCCAATGGATGATAGCCTTGTCATTATGCAAGGTAGTCTGTTGTTCATATTTTTGTTACTCCAATGGATGGTAGCCTTGTAATTATGGAAGGTATTCTGTTGTCGAGATTTTTTTTACTACAACGGATGGTAGCCTTGTAATTATGGAAGGTAGTCTGTTGTCGAGATTTTTGTTACTCCAATGGATGGTAGCCTTGTAATTATGGAAGGTAGTCTGTTGTTGAGATTATTGTTACTCCAATGGATGGTAACCTTGTCATTATGGAAGGTATTTTGTCGTTGAGATTTATGTTACTCCAATGGATTATAGCCTTGTCATTATGTAAGGTAGTGTGTTGTTCAGATTTTTATTACTCCAATGGATGGTAGCCTTGTCATTATGGAAGATAGTTTGTAGTCGAGATTTTTGTTATTCCAATGGATGGTAACCTTGTCAGTATGGAAGGTAGTCTTTTGTAGAGATTATTGTTACTCCAATGGATGGTAGCCTTGTCATTATTGAAGGTAGTCTATTGTCGATATCTCTGTTACTCCAATGGATGATAGCCTTGTCATTATGCAAGGTAGTCTGTTGTCGATTTTTTTTTTCCTACAATGGATGGTAGCCTTGACATTATGAAAGGTAGTCAGTTGTCGAGATTTTTGTTACCCCAATGTATGGTAGCCTTGTAATTATGGAAGGTAGTATGTTGTCGAGATTTTTGTTACTCCAATGGATGGTAGCCGTGTCATTATGGAAGGTAGTATGTCCTTGAGATTTTTGTTACTCCAATGGATTATAGCCTGGTCATTATGTAAGGTAGTCTGTTTTTCAGATTTTTGTTAGTCCAATGGATGGTAGCCTTGTCATTATGGAAGATAGTCTGTTGTCGAGATTTTTGTTATTCCAATGGATGGTAACCTAGACAGTATGGAAGGTAGTCTTTTGTCGAGATTTTTGTTACTCCAAAGGATTGTAGCCTTGTCATTATGCAAGGTAGTATGTTGTTCAGATTTTTGTTACTCCAATGGATGGTAGCCTTGTCATTATGGAAGGTAGTCTATTGTCGAGATTTTTGTTATTCCAATGGATGATAGCCTTATCATTATGGAAGGTACTTTTTTATTTAGATTTTTGTTACTCCAATTGATGGTAGCCTTGTCATTATGGAAGGTAGTCTATTGTCGAGATTTTGGTTATTCCAATGGATGGTAACCTTGTCAGTATGGAAGGTAGTCTATTGTCAAGATTTTTGTTATACCAATGGATTGTAGCCTTGTCAGTATGGAAGGTAGTCTTTTGTCGAGATTTTTGTTACTCCAATGGATGGTAGCCTTGTCGTTATTGAAGGTAGTCTATTGTCGATATCTTTGTTACTCCAATGGATGATAGCCTTGTCATTATGCAAGGTAGTTTGTTGTTCATATTTTTGTTACTCCAATGGATGGTAGCCTTGTCATTTTGGAAGGTAGTCTGTTGTCAAGATTTTTGTTATTCCATTGGATGGCAGCCTTGTCATTACGGAAGGCACTTAAAATCGATATTTTTGATACTACAATGGATGTTAGCCTTGTCATTACAGAAGGTAGTCTGTTGTCAACATTTTTGTTACCCCAATGGATGGTAGCCTTGTCATTATGTAAGGTACTCTGTGGTTCAAATTTTTGTTACTCCAATGGATGGTAGCCTTGTCATTACAGAAGATAGTCTGTAGTCGAGATTTTTGTTATTCCAATGGATGGTAACCTTGTCAGTATGGAAGAGTCTTTTGTCGAGATTTTTGTTACTCCAATGGATGGTAGCCTTGTCATTATTGAAGGTAGTCTATTGTCGATATCTTTCTTACTCCAATGGATGATAGCCTTGTCATTATGCAAGGTAGTCTGTTGTTCATATTTTTGTTACTCCAGTGGATGGTAGCCTTGTCATTATGGAAGGTAGTCAGTTGTCGATATTTTTTTTACTACAATGGATGCTAGCCTTGTCATTATGGAAGGTAATCAGTTGTCGAGATTTTTGTTACCCCAATGGATGGTAGCCTTGTAATTATGGAAGGTAGTATGTTGTCGAGATTTTTGTTACTCCAATGGGTGGTAGCCTTGTCATTATGGAAGGTAGTATGTCCTTGAGATTTTTGTTACTCCAATGGATTATAGCCTTGTCATTATGTAAGGTAGTCTATTTTTCAGATTTTTGTTAGTCCAATGGATGGTAGCCTTGTCATCATGGAAGATAGTCTGTTGTCGAGATTTTTGTTATTCCAATGGATGGTAACCTAGTCAGTATGGAAGGTAGTCTTTTGTCGAGATTTTTGTTACTCCAAAGGATGGTAGCCTTGTCATTATGCAAGGTAGTATGTTTTTCAGATTTTTGTTACTCCAATGGATGGTAGCCTTGTCATTATGGAAGGTAGTCTATTGTCGATATTTTTGTTATTCCAATTGATGGTAGCCTTATCATTATGGAAGGTAGTTTTTTATTGGCTTTTTTATTACTCCAATTGATGTTAGCCTAGTCATTATTGAAGGTAGTCTATTGTCGAGATTTTTGTTATTCCAAGGGATGGTAACCTTGTCAGTATGGAAGGTAGTTTATTGTCAAGATTTTTGTTACTCCAATGGATGGTAGCCTTGTCGGTATGGAAGGTAGTCTTTTGTCGAGATTTTTGTTACTCCAATGGATGGTAGCCTTGTCGTTATTGAAGTTAGTCTATTGTCGATATCTTTGTTACTCCAATGGATGATAGCCTTGTCATTATGCAAGGTAGTCTGTTGTTAATATTTTTGCTACTCCAATGGATGGTAGCCTTGTCATTATGGAAGGTAGTCTGTTGTCGAGATTTTTTTTACCACAACAGATTGTAGCCTTGTCATTATGGAAGGTAGTCTGTTGTCGAGATTTTTGTTACCCCAATGGATGGTAGCCTTGTAATTATGGAAGGTAGTATGTTGTCGAAATTTTTGTTACCCCAATGGATGGTAGCCTTGTAATTATGGAAGGTAGTCTGTTGTCGAGATTTTTGTTACTCCAATGGATGGTAGCCTTGGAATTATGGAAGGTAGTTTGTTGTTGAGATTTTTGTTACTCCAATGGATGGTAACTTTGTCATTATGGAAGGTATTTTGTCATTGAGATTTATGTTACTCCAATGGATTGTAGCCTTGTCATTATGTAAGGTAGTCTGTTGTTCAGATTTTTATTACTCCAATGGATGGTAGCCTTGTCATTATGGAAGATATTCTGTAGTCGAGATTTTTGTTATTCCAATGGATGGTAACTTTGTCAGTATGGAAGGTAGTCTTTTGTAGAGATTATTGTTACTCCAATGGATGGTAGCCTTGTCATTATTGAAGGTAGTCTATTGTCGATATCTCTGTTACTCCAATGGATGATAGCCTTGTCATTATGCAAGGTAGTCTGTTGTTCAAAATTTTGTTACTCCAATGGATGGTAGCCTTGTCATTATGGAAGTTAGTCTGTTGTCGATATTTTTTTTTCTACAATGGATGGTAGCCTTGACATTATGGAAGGTAGTCAGTTGACAAGATTTTTGTTACCCCAATGGATGGTAGCCTTGTAATTATGGAAGGTAGTATGTTGTCGAGATTTTTGTTACTCCAATGGATGGTAGCCTTGTCATTATGGAAGGTAGTATGTCGTTGAGATTTTTGTTACTCCAATGGATTGTAGCCTTGTCATTATGCAAGGTAGTCTGTTGTTCAAATTTTTGTTACTCCAATGGATGGTAGCCTTGTCATTATGGAAGGTAGTCTATTGTCGAGATTTTTGTTAGTCCAATGGATGGTAACCTTATCATTATGGAAGGTAGTTTTTTATCGAGATTTTTGTTACTCCAATGGATGGTAGACTTGTCATTATGGAAGTTAGTCTATTGTCGAGATTTTTGTTATTCCAATGGATGGTAACCTTGTCAGTATGGAAGGTAGTCTTTTGTCGAGATTTTTGTTACTCCAATGGATGGTAGCCTTGTCATTATTGAAGGTAGTCTATTGTCGATATCTTTGTTACTCCAATGGATGATAGCCTTGTCATTATGCAAGGTAGTCTGTTGTTCATATTTTTGTTACTCCAATGGATGGTAGCCTTGTAATTATGGAAGGTATTCTGTTGTCGAGATTTTTTTTACTACAACGGATGGTAGCCTTGTAATTATGGAAGGTAGTCTGTTGTCGAGATTTTTGTTACTCCAATGGATGGTAGCCTTGTAATTATGGAAGGTAGTCTGTTGTTGAGATTATTGTTACTCCAATGGATGGTAACCTTGTCATTATGGAAGGTATTTTGTCGTTGAGATTTATGTTACTCCAATGGATTATAGCCTTGTCATTATGTAAGGTAGTGTGTTGTTCAGATTTTTATTACTCCAATGGATGGTAGCCTTGTCATTATGGAAGATAGTTTGTAGTCGAGATTTTTGTTATTCCAATGGATGGTAACCTTGTCAGTATGGAAGGTAGTCTTTTGTAGAGATTATTGTTACTCCAATGGATGGTAGCCTTGTCATTATTGAAGGTAGTCTATTGTCGATATCTCTGTTACTCCAATGGATGATAGCCTTGTCATTATGCAAGGTAGTCTGTTGTCGATTTTTTTTTTCCTACAATGGATGGTAGCCTTGACATTATGAAAGGTAGTCAGTTGTCGAGATTTTTGTTACCCCAATGTATGGTAGCCTTGTAATTATGGAAGGTAGTATGTTGTCGAGATTTTTGTTACTCCAATGGATGGTAGCCGTGTCATTATGGAAGGTAGTATGTCCTTGAGATTTTTGTTACTCCAATGGATTATAGCCTGGTCATTATGTAAGGTAGTCTGTTTTTCAGATTTTTGTTAGTCCAATGGATGGTAGCCTTGTCATTATGGAAGATAGTCTGTTGTCGAGATTTTTGTTATTCCAATGGATGGTAACCTAGACAGTATGGAAGGTAGTCTTTTGTCGAGATTTTTGTTACTCCAAAGGATTGTAGCCTTGTCATTATGCAAGGTAGTATGTTGTTCAGATTTTTGTTACTCCAATGGATGGTAGCCTTGTCATTATGGAAGGTAGTCTATTGTCGAGATTTTTGTTATTCCAATGGATGATAGCCTTATCATTATGGAAGGTACTTTTTTATTTAGATTTTTGTTACTCCAATTGATGGTAGCCTTGTCATTATGGAAGGTAGTCTATTGTCGAGATTTTGGTTATTCCAATGGATGGTAACCTTGTCAGTATGGAAGGTAGTCTATTGTCAAGATTTTTGTTATACCAATGGATTGTAGCCTTGTCAGTATGGAAGGTAGTCTTTTGTCGAGATTTTTGTTACTCCAATGGATGGTAGCCTTGTCGTTATTGAAGGTAGTCTATTGTCGATATCTTTGTTACTCCAATGGATGATAGCCTTGTCATTATGCAAGGTAGTTTGTTGTTCATATTTTTGTTACTCCAATGGATGGTAGCCTTGTCATTTTGGAAGGTAGTCTGTTGTCAAGATTTTTGTTATTCCATTGGATGGCAGCCTTGTCATTACGGAAGGCACTTAAAATCGATATTTTTGATACTACAATGGATGTTAGCCTTGTCATTACAGAAGGTAGTCTGTTGTCAACATTTTTGTTACCCCAATGGATGGTAGCCTTGTCATTATGTAAGGTACTCTGTGGTTCAAATTTTTGTTACTCCAATGGATGGTAGCCTTGTCATTACAGAAGATAGTCTGTAGTCGAGATTTTTGTTATTCCAATGGATGGTAACCTTGTCAGTATGGAAGAGTCTTTTGTCGAGATTTTTGTTACTCCAATGGATGGTAGCCTTGTCATTATTGAAGGTAGTCTATTGTCGATATCTTTCTTACTCCAATGGATGATAGCCTTGTCATTATGCAAGGTAGTCTGTTGTTCATATTTTTGTTACTCCAGTGGATGGTAGCCTTGTCATTATGGAAGGTAGTCAGTTGTCGATATTTTTTTTACTACAATGGATGCTAGCCTTGTCATTATGGAAGGTAATCAGTTGTCGAGATTTTTGTTACCCCAATGGATGGTAGCCTTGTAATTATGGAAGGTAGTATGTTGTCGAGATTTTTGTTACTCCAATGGGTGGTAGCCTTGTCATTATGGAAGGTAGTATGTCCTTGAGATTTTTGTTACTCCAATGGATTATAGCCTTGTCATTATGTAAGGTAGTCTATTTTTCAGATTTTTGTTAGTCCAATGGATGGTAGCCTTGTCATCATGGAAGATAGTCTGTTGTCGAGATTTTTGTTATTCCAATGGATGGTAACCTAGTCAGTATGGAAGGTAGTCTTTTGTCGAGATTTTTGTTACTCCAAAGGATGGTAGCCTTGTCATTATGCAAGGTAGTATGTTTTTCAGATTTTTGTTACTCCAATGGATGGTAGCCTTGTCATTATGGAAGGTAGTCTATTGTCGATATTTTTGTTATTCCAATTGATGGTAGCCTTATCATTATGGAAGGTAGTTTTTTATTGGCTTTTTTATTACTCCAATTGATGTTAGCCTAGTCATTATTGAAGGTAGTCTATTGTCGAGATTTTTGTTATTCCAAGGGATGGTAACCTTGTCAGTATGGAAGGTAGTTTATTGTCAAGATTTTTGTTACTCCAATGGATGGTAGCCTTGTCGGTATGGAAGGTAGTCTTTTGTCGAGATTTTTGTTACTCCAATGGATGGTAGCCTTGTCGTTATTGAAGTTAGTCTATTGTCGATATCTTTGTTACTCCAATGGATGATAGCCTTGTCATTATGCAAGGTAGTCTGTTGTTAATATTTTTGCTACTCCAATGGATGGTAGCCTTGTCATTATGGAAGGTAGTCTGTTGTCGAGATTTTTTTTACCACAACAGATTGTAGCCTTGTCATTATGGAAGGTAGTCTGTTGTCGAGATTTTTGTTACCCCAATGGATGGTAGCCTTGTAATTATGGAAGGTAGTATGTTGTCGAAATTTTTGTTACCCCAATGGATGGTAGCCTTGTAATTATGGAAGGTAGTCTGTTGTCGAGATTTTTGTTACTCCAATGGATGGTAGCCTTGGAATTATGGAAGGTAGTTTGTTGTTGAGATTTTTGTTACTCCAATGGATGGTAACTTTGTCATTATGGAAGGTATTTTGTCATTGAGATTTATGTTACTCCAATGGATTGTAGCCTTGTCATTATGTAAGGTAGTCTGTTGTTCAGATTTTTATTACTCCAATGGATGGTAGCCTTGTCATTATGGAAGATATTCTGTAGTCGAGATTTTTGTTATTCCAATGGATGGTAACTTTGTCAGTATGGAAGGTAGTCTTTTGTAGAGATTATTGTTACTCCAATGGATGGTAGCCTTGTCATTATTGAAGGTAGTCTATTGTCGATATCTCTGTTACTCCAATGGATGATAGCCTTGTCATTATGCAAGGTAGTCTGTTGTTCAAAATTTTGTTACTCCAATGGATGGTAGCCTTGTCATTATGGAAGTTAGTCTGTTGTCGATATTTTTTTTTCTACAATGGATGGTAGCCTTGACATTATGGAAGGTAGTCAGTTGACAAGATTTTTGTTTCCCCAATGGATGGTAGCCTTGTAATTATGGAAGGTAGTATGTTGTCGAGATTTTTGTTACTCCAATGGATGGTAGCCTTGTCATTATGGAAGGTAGTATGTCGTTGAGATTTTTGTTACTCCAATGGATTGTAGCCTTGTCATTATGCAAGATAGTCTGTTGTTCAAATTTTTGTTACTCCAATGGATGGTAGCCTTGTCATTATGGAAGGTAGTCTATTGTCGAGATTTTTGTTAGTCCAATGGATGGTAGCCTTATCATTATGGAAGGTAGTTTTTTATCGAGATTTTTGTTACTCCAATGGATGGTAGACTTGTCATTATGGAAGTTAGTCTATTGTCGAGATTTTTGTTATTCCAATGGATGGTAACCTTGTCAGTATGGAAGGTAGTCTTTTGTCGAGATTTTTGTTACTCCAATGGATGGTAGCCTTGTCATTATTGAAGGTAGTCTATTGTCGATATCTTTGTTACTCCAATGGATGATAGCCTTGTCATTATGCAAGGTAGTCTGTTGTTCATATTTTTGTTACTCCAATGGATGGTAGCCTTGTAATTATGGAAGGTATTCTGTTGTCGAGATTTTTTTTACTACAACGGATGGTAGCCTTGTAATTATGGAAGGTAGTCTGTTGTCGAGATTTTTGTTACTCCAATGGATGGTAGCCTTGTAATTATGGAAGGTAGTCTGTTGTTGAGATTATTGTTACTCCAATGGATGGTAACCTTGTCATTATGGAAGGTATTTTGTCGTTGAGATTTATGTTACTCCAATGGATTATAGCCTTGTCATTATGTAAGGTAGTGTGTTGTTCACATTTTTATTACTCCAATGGATGGTAGCCTTGTCATTATGGAAGATAGTTTGTAGTCGAGATTTTTGTTATTCCAATGGATGGTAACCTTGTCAGTATGGAAGGTAGTCTTTTGTAGAGATTATTGTTACTCCAATGGATGGTAGCCTTGTCATTATTGAAGGTAGTCTATTGTCAATATCTCTGTTACTCCAATGGATGATAGCCTTGTCATTATGCAAGGTAGTCTGTTGTTCAAAATTTTGTTACTCCAATGGATGGTAGCCTTGTCATTATGGAAGTTAGTCTGTTGTCGATATTTTTTTTCCTACAATGGATGGTAGCCTTGACATTATGGAAGGTAGTCATTTGTCGAGATTTTTGTTACCCCAATGTATGGTAGCCTTGTAATTATGGAAGGTAGTATGTTGTCGAGATTTTTGTTACTCCAATGGATGGTAGCCGTGTCATTATGGAAGGTAGTATGTCCTTGAGATTTTTGTTACTCCAATGGATTATAGCCTGGTCATTATGTAAGGTAGTCTGTTTTTCAGATTTTTGTTAGTCCAATGGATGGTAGCCTTGTCATTATGGAAGATAGTCTGTTGTCGAGATTTTTGTTATTCCAATGGATGGTAACCTAGACAATATGGAAGGTAGTCTTTTGTCGAGATTTTTGTTACTCCAAAGGATTGTAGCCTTGTCATTATGCAAGGTAGTATGTTGTTCAGATTTTTGTTACTCCAATGGATGGTAGCCTTGTCATTATGGAAGGTAGTCTATTGTCGAGATTTTTGTTATTCCAATGGATGATAGCCTTATCATTATGGAAGGTACTTTTTTATTTAGATTTTTGTTACTCCAATTGATGGTAGCCTTGTCATTATGGAAGGTAGTCTATTGTCGAGATTTTGGTTATTCCAATGGATGGTAACCTTGTCAGTATGGAAGGTAGTCTATTGTCAAGATTTTTGTTATACCAATGGATTGTAGCCTTGTCAGTATGGAAGGTAGTCTTTTGTCGAGATTTTTGTTACTCCAATGGATGGTAGCCTTGTCATTATGGAAGGTAGTCTATTGTCGATATTTTTGTTATTCCAATTGATGGTAGCCTTATCATTATGGAAGGTAGTTTTTTATTGGGTTTTTTATTACTCCAATTGATGGTAGCCTTGTCATTATTGAAGGTAGTCTATTGTCGAGATTTTTGTTATTCCAAGGGATGGTAACCTTGTCAGTATGGAAGGTAGTTTATTGTCAAGATTTTTGTTATTCCAATGGATGGTAGCCTTGTCAGTATGGAAGGTAGTCTTTTGTCGAGATTTTTGTTACTCCAATGGATGGTAGCCTTGTCGTTATTGAAGTTAGTCTATTGTCGATATCTTTGTTACTCCAATGGATGATAGCCTTGTCATTATGCAAGGTAGTCTGTTGTTAATATTTTTGCTACTCCAATGGATGGTAGCCTTGTCATTATGGAAGGTAGTCTGTTGTCGAGATTTTTTTTACTACAACGGATGGTAGCCTTGTCATTATGGAAGGTAGTATGTTGTCGATATTTTTGTTACCCCAATGGATGGTAGCCTTGTAATTATGGAAGGTAGTCTGTTGTCGAGATTTTTGTTACTCCAATGGATGGTAGCCTTGGAATTATGGAAGGTAGTTTGTTGTTGAGATTTTTGTTACTCCAATGGATGGTAACTTTGTCATTATGGAAGGTATTTTGTCGTTGAGATTTATGTTACTCCAATGGATTGTAGCCTTGTCATTATGTAAGGTAGTCTGTTGTTCAGATTTTTATTACTCCAATGGATGGTAGCCTTGTCATTATGGAAGATAGTCTGTATTCGAGATTTTTGTTATTCCAATGGATGGTAACTTTGTCAGCATGGAAGGTAGTCTTTTGTAGAGATTATTGTTACTCCAATGGATGGTAGCCTTGTCATTATTGAAGGTAGTCTATTGTCGATATCTCTATTACTCCAATGGATGATAGCCTTGTCATTATGCAAGGTAGTCTGTTGTTCAAAATTTTGTTACTCCAATGGATGGTAGCCTTGTCATTATGGAAGTTAGTCTGTTGTCGATATTGTTTTATCTACAATGGATGGTAGCCTTGACATTATGGAAGGTAGTCAGTTGACAAGATTTTTGTTACCCCAATGGATGGTAGCCTTGTAATTATGGAAGGTAGTATGTTGTCGAGATTTTTGTTACTCCAATGGATGGTAGCCTTGTCATTATGGAAGGTAGTATGTCGTTGAGATTTTTGTTACTCCAATGGATTGTAGCCTTGTCATTATGCAAGGTAGTCTGTTGTTCAAATTTTTGTTACTCCAATGGATTGTAGCCTTGTCATTATGGAAGGTAGTCTATTGTCGAGATTTTTGTTAGTCCAATGGATGGTAGCCTTATCATTATGGAAGGTAGTTTTTTATTGAGATTTTTGTTACTCCAATGGATGGTAGACTTGTCATTATGGAAGTTAGTCTATTGTTGAGATTTTTGTTATTCCAATGGATGGTAACTTTGTCAGTATGGAAGGTAGTCTTTTGTCGAGATTTTTGTTACTCCAATGGATGGTAGCCTTGTCATTATTGAAGGTAGTCTATTGTCGATATCTTTGTTACTCCAATGGATGATAGCCTTGTCATTATGCAAGGTAGTCTGTTGTTCATATTTTTGTTACTCCAATGGATGGTAGCCTTGTCATTTTGGAAGGTAGTCTGTTGTCAAGATTTTTGTTATTCCATTGGATGGCAGCCTTGTCATTACGGAAGGCACTTATTATCGATACTTTTGATACTACAATGGATGGTAGCGTTGTCATTACAGAAGGTAGTCTGTTGTCAACATTTTTGTTACCCCAATGGATGGTAGCCTTGTCATTATGTAAGGTACTCTGTGGTTCAAATTTTTGTTACTCCAATGGATGGTAGCCTTGTCATTACAGAAGATAGTCTGTAGTCGAGATTTTTGTTATTCCAATGGATGGTAACCTTGTCAGTATGGAAGAGTCTTTTGTCGAGATTTTTGTTACTCCAATGGATGGTAGCCTTGTCATTATTGAAGGTAGTCTATTGTCGATATCTTTCTTACTCCAATGGATGATAGCCTTGTCATTATGCAAGGTAGTCTGTTGTTCATATTTTTGTTACTCCAATGGATGGTAGCCTTGTCATTATGGAAGGTAGACAGTTGTCGATATTTTTTTACTACAATGGATGCTAGCCTTGTCATTATGGAAGGTAATCAGTTGTCGAGATTTTTGTTACCCCAATTGATGGTAGCCTTGTAATTATGGAAGGTAGTATGTTGTCGAGATTTTTGTTACTCCAATGGGTGGTAGCCTTGTCATTATGGAAGGTAGTATGACCTTGATATTTTTGTTACTCCAATGGATTATAGCCTTGTCATTATGTAAGGTAGTCTATTTTTCAGATTTTTGTTAGTCCAATGGATGGTAGCCTTGTCATCATGGAAGATAGTCTGTTGTCGAGATTTTTGTTATTCCAATGGATGGTAACCAGTCAGTATGGAAGGTAGTCTTTTGTCGAGATTTTTGTTACTCCAAAGGATGGTAGCCTTGTCATTATGCAAGGTAGTATGTTTTTCAGATTTTTGTTACTCCAATGAATGGTAGCCTTGTCATTATGGAAGGTAGTCTATTGTCAATATTTTTGTTATTCTAATTGATGGTAGCCTTATCATTATGGAAGGTAGTTTTTTATTGGGTTTTTTATTACTCCAATTGATGGTAGCCTTGTCATTATTGAAGATAGTCTATTGTCGAGATTTTTGTTATTCCAAGGGATGGTAACCTTGTCAGTATGGAAGGTAGTTTATTGTCAAGATTTTTGTTACTCCAATGGATGGTAGCCTTGTCAGTATGGAAGGTAGTCTTTTGTCGAGATTTTTGTTACTCCAATGGATGGTAGCCTTGTCGTTATTGAAGTTAGTCTATTGTCGATATCTTTATTACTCCAATGGATGATAGCCTTGTCATTATGCAAGGTAGTCTGTTGTTAATATTTTTGCTACTCCAATGGATGGTAGCCTTGTCATTATGGAAGGTAGTCTGTTGTCGAGATTTTTTTACTACAACGGATGGTAGCCTTGTCATTATGGAAGGTAGTCTGTTGTCGAGATTTTTGTTACCCCAATGGATGGTAGCCTTGTAATTATGGAAGGTAGTATGTTGTCGAAATTTTTGTTACCCCAAAGGATGGTAGCCTTGTAATTATGGAAGGTAGTCTGTTGTCGAGATTTTTGTTACTCCAATGGATGGTAGCCTTGGTATTATGGAAGGTAGTTTGTTGTTGTGATTTTTTTACTCCAATGGATGGTAACCTTGTCATTATGGAAGGTATTTTGTCGTTGAGATTTATGTTACTCCAATGGATTGTAGCCTTGTCATTATGTAAGGTAGTCTGTTGTTCAGATTTTTATTACTCCAATGGATGGTAGCCTTGTCATTATGGAAGATAGTCTGTAGTCGAGATTTTTGTTATTTCAATGGATGGTAACTTTGTCAGTATGGAAGGTAGTCTTTTGTAGAGATTATTGTTACTCCAATGGATGGTAGCCTTGTCATTATTGAAGGTAGTCTATTGTCGATATCTCTGTTACTCCAATGGATGATAGCCTTATCGTTATGCAAGGTAGTCTGTTGTTCAAAATTTTGTTACTCCAATGGATGGTATCCTTGTCATTATGGAAGTTAGTCTGTTGTCGATATTTTTTTTTCTACAATGGATGGTAGCCTTGACATTATGGAAGGTAGTCAGTTGACGAGATTTTTGTTACCCCAATGGATGGTAGCCTTGTAATTATGGAAGGTAGTATGTTGTCGATATTTTTGTTACTCCAATGGATGGTAGCCTTGTCATTATGGAAGGTAGTATGTCGTTGAGATTTTTGTTACACCAATGGATTGTAACCTTGTCATTATGCAAGGTAGTCTGTTGTTCAAATTTTTGTTACTCCAATGGATGGTAGCCTTGTCATTATGGAAGGTAGTCTATTGTCGAGATTTTTGTTAGTCCAATGGATGGTAGCCTTATCATTATGGAAGGTAGTTTTTTATGGAGATTTTTGTTACTCCAATGGATGGTAGACTTGTCATTATGGAAGTTAGTCTATTGTCGAGATTTTTGTTATTCCAATGGATGGTAACCTTGTCAGTATGGAAGGTAGTCTTTTGTCGAGATTTTTGTTACTCCAATGGATGGTAGCCTTGTCATTATTGAAGGTAGTCTATTGTCGATATCTTTGTTACTCCAATGGATGATAGCCTTGTCATTATGCAAGGTAGTCTGTTGTTCATATTTTTGTTACTCCAATGGATGGTAGCCTTGTAATTATGGAAGGTATTCTGTTGTCGAGATTTTTTTTACTACAACGGATGGTAGCCTTGTAATTATGGAAGGTAGTCTGTTGTCGAGATTTTTGTTACTCCAATGGATGGTAGCCTTGTAATTATGGAAGTTAGTCTGTTGTTGAGATTATTGTTACCCCAATGGATGGTAACCTTGTCATTATGGAAGGTATTTTGTCGTTGAGATTTATGTTACTCCAATGGATTATAGCCTTGTCATTATGTAAGGTAGTGTGTTGTTCAGATTTTTATTACTCCAATGGATGGTAGCCTTGTCATTTTTGGAAGATAGTCTGTAGTCGAGATTTTTGTTATTCCAATGGATGGTAACCTTGTCAGTATGGAAGGTAGTCTTTTGTAGAAATTATTGTTACTCCAATGGATGGTAGCCTTGTCATTATTGAAGGTAGTCTATTGTCGATATCTATGTTACTCCAATGGATGATAGCCTTGTCATTATCCAAGGTAGTCTGTTGTTCAAAATTTTGTTACTCCAATGGATGGTAGCCTTGTCATTATGGAAGTTAGTCTGTTGTCGATATTTTTTTTCCTACAATGGATGGTAGCCTTGACATTATGGAAGGTAGTCAGTTGTCGAGATTTTTGTTACCCCAATGGATGGTAGCCTTGTAATTATGCAAGGTAGTATGTTGACGAGATTTTTGTTACTCCAATGGATGGTAGCCTTGTCATTATGGAAGGTAGTATGTCGTTGAGATTTTTGTTACTCCAATGGATTGTAGCCTTGTCATTATGCAAGGTAGTCTGGTGTTCAGATTTTTGTTACTCCAATGGATGGTAGCCTTTACATTATGGAAGGTAGTCTATTGTCGAGATTTTTGTTAGTCCAATGGATGGTAGCCTTATCATTATGGAAGGTAGTTTTTTATCGAGATTTTTGTTACTCCAATGGATGGTGGACTTGTCATTATGGAAGGTAGTCTATTGTCGAGATTTTTGTTATTCCAAGGGATGGTAACCTTGTCAGTATGGAAGATAGTTTATTGTCAAGATTTTTGTTACTCCAATGGATGGTAGCCTTGTCAGTATGGAAGGTAGTCTTTTGTCGAGATTTTTGTTACTCCAATGGATGGTAGCCTTGTCGTTATTGAAGTTAGTCTATTGTCGATATCTTTGTTACTCCAATGGATGATAGCCTTGTCATTATGCAAGGTAGTCTGTTGTTAATATTTTTGCTACTCCAATGGATGGTAGCCTTGTCATTATGGAAGGTAGTCTGTTGTCGAGATTTTTTTTACTACAACGGATGGTAGCCTTGTCATTATGGAAGGTAGTCTGTTGTCGAGATTTTTGTTACCCCAATGGATGGAAGCCTTGTAATTATGGAAGGTAGTATGTTGTCGAAATTTTTGTTACCCCAAAGGATGGTAGCCTTGTAATTATGGAAGGTAGTCTGTTGTCGAGATTTTTGTTACTCCAATTGATGGTAGCCTTGGTATTATGGAAGGTAGTTTGTTGTTGAGATTTTTTTACTCCAATGGATGGTAACCTTGTCATTATGGAAGGTATTTTGTCGTTGAGATTTATGTTACTTCAATGGATTGTAGCCTTGTCATTATGTAAGGTAGTCTGTTGTTCAGATTTTTATTACTCCAATGGATGGTAGCCTTGTCATTATGGAAGATAGTCTGTAGTCGAGATTTTTGTTATTTCAATGGATGGTAACTTTGTCAGTATGGAAGGTAGTCTTTTGTAGAGATTATTGTTACTCCAATGGATGGTAGCCTTGTCATTATTGAAGGTAGTCTATTGTCGATATCTCTGTTACTCCAATGGATGATAGCCTTGTCGTTATGCAAGGTAGTCTGTTGTTCAAAATTTTGTTACTCCAATGGATGGTATCCTTGTCATTATGGAAGTTAGTCTGTTGTCGATATTTTTTTTTCTACAATGGATGGTAGCCTTGACATTATGGAAGGTAGTCAGTTGACGAGATTTTTGTTACCCCAATGGATGGTAGCCTTGTAATTATGGAAGGTAGTATGTTGTCGATATTTTTGTTACTCCAATGGATGGTAGCCTTGTCATTATGGAAGGTAGTATGTCGTTGAGATTTTTGTTACACCAATGGATTGTAGCCTTGTCATTATGCAAGGTAGTCTGTTGTTCAAATTTTTGTTACTCCAATGGATGGTAGCCTTGTCATTATGGAAGGTAGTCTATTGTCGAGATTTTTGTTAGTCCAATGGATGGTAGCCTTATCATTATGGAAGGTAGTTTTTTATGGAGATTTTTGTTACTCCAATGGATGGTAGACTTGTCATTATGGAAGTTAGTCTATTGTCGAGATTTTTGTTATTCCAATGGATGGTAACCTTGTCAGTATGGAAGGTAGTCTTTTGTCGAGATTTTTGTTGCTCCATTGGATGGTAGCCTTGTCATTATTGAAGGTAGTCTATTGTCGATATCTTTGTTACTCCAATGGATGATAGCCTTTTCATTATGCAAGGTAGTCTGTTGTTCATATTTTTGTTACTCCAATGGATGGTAGCCTTGTAATTATGGAAGGTATTCTGTTGTCGAGATTTTTTTTACTACAACGGATGGTAGCCTTGTAATTATGGAAGGTAGTCTGTTGTCGAGATTTTTGTTACTCCAATGGATGGTAGCCTTGTAATTATGGAAGTTAGTCTGTTGTTGAGATTATTGTTACTCCAATGGATGGTAACCTTGTCATTATGGAAGGTATTTTGTCGTTGAGATTTATGTTACTCCAATGGATTATAGCCTTGTCATTATGTAAGGTAGTGTGTTGTTCAGATTTTTATTACTCCAATGGATGGTAGCCTTGTCATTTTTGGTAGATAGTCTGTAGTCGAGATTTTTGTTATTCCAATGGATGGTAACCTTGTCAGTATGGAAGGTAGTCTTTTGTAGAAATTATTGTTACTCCAATGGATGGTAGCCTTGTCATTATGGAAGGTAGTCTATTGTCGAGATTTTTGTTAGTCCAATGGATGGTAGCCTTATCATTATGGAAGGTAGTTTTTTATCGAGATTTTTGTTACTCCAATGGATGGTGGACTTGTCATTATGGAAGGTAGTCTATTGTCGAGATTTTTGTTATTCCAATGGATGGTAACCTTGTCAGTATGGAAGGTAGTCTTTTGTCGAGATTTTTGTTACTCCAATGGATGGTATCCTTGTCATTATTGAAGGTAGTCTATTGTCGATATCTTTGTTACTCCAATGGATGATAGCCTTGTCATTATGCAAGGTAGTCTGTTGTTCATATTTTTGTTACTCCAATGGATGGTAGCCTTGTAATTATGGAAGGTAGTCTGTTGTCGAGATTTTTTTTACTACAACGGATGGTAGCCTTGTCATTATGGAAGGTAGTCTGTTGTCGAGATTTTTGTTACCCCAATGGATGGTAGCCTTGTAATTATGGAAGGTAGTCTATTGTCGAGATTTTTGTTACTCCAATGGATGGTAGCCTTGTCATTATGGAAGGTAGTCTATCGTTGAGATTTCTGTTACTTCAATGGATTGTAGCCTTTTCATTATGTAAGGTAAACTATTGTTCAGATTTTTGTTACTCCAATGGATGGTAGCCTTGTCATTATGGAAGATAGGTTGTAGTCGAGATTTTTGTTATTCCAATGGATTGTAACCTTGTCAGTATGTAAGGTAGTCTTTTGTAGAGATTTTTGTTACTCCAATGGATGGTAGACTTGTCATTATTGAAGGTAGTCTATTGTCGATAACTTTGTTACTCCAATGGATGGTAGCCTTGTCATTATGGAAGGTAGTCTATTTTCGATATTTTTGTTACCCCAATGGATGGTAGACTTGTAATTATGGAAGGTAGTCTATTGTCGAGATTTTTGTTACTCCAATGGATGGTAGCCATGTCATTATGGTAGGTAGTCTGTCCTTGAGATTTTTGTTACTCCAATGGATTGTAGCCTTGTCATTATGTAAGGTAGTCTGTTGTTCAGATTTTTGTTAGTCCAATGGATGGTAGCCTTGTCATTATGGAAGATAGTCTATTGTCGAGATTTTTGTTATTCCAATGGATGGTAACCTAGTCAGTATGGAAGGTAGTCCTTTGTCGAGATTTTTTTACTCCAATGGATGGTTGCCTTGTTATTATGCAGGGTAGTCTATTGTTCAGATTTTTGTTACTCCCATGGATGGTAGCCTTATCATTATGGAAGGTATTCTGTTGTCAAGATTTTTTTTACTACAACGGATGGTAGCCTTGTCATTATGGAAGGTAGTCTGTTGTCGAGATTTTTGTTACCCCAATGGATGGTAGCCTTGTAATTAAGGAAGGTAGTCTATTGTCGAGATTTTTGTTACTCCAATGGATGGTAGCCTTGTCATTATGGAAGGTAGTCTGTCGTTGAGATTTCTGTTACTCCAATGGATTATAGCCCATTCATTATTTAAGGTAGTCTGTTGTTCAGATTTTTGGTACTCCAATGGATGGCAGCCTTGTCATTATGGAAGATAGTTTGTAGTCGACATTTTTGTTATTCCAATGGATGGTAACCTTTTGTTGAGTTTTTTGTTACTCCAATGGATGGTAGCCTTGTCATTATTGAAGGTAGTCTATTATCGATAACTTTGTTACTCGAATGGATGATAGCCTTGTCATTATGCAAGGTAGTCTGTTGTTCATATTTTTGTTACTCCAATGGATGGTAGCCTTGTCATTATGGAAGGTAGTCTGTTGTCGAGATTTTTTTTACTCCAATGGATTGTAGCCTTTTCATTATGGAAGGTAGTCTATTTTCGATATTTTTGTTACCCCAATGGATGGTAGCCTTGTAATTATGGAAGGTAGTCTGTTGTCAAGATTTTTGTTACTCCAATGGACGGTAGCCATGTCATTATGGTAGGTAGTCTGTCGTTGAGATTTTTGTTACTCCAATGGATTGTAGCCTTGTCATTATGTAAGGTAGTCTGTTGTACAGATTTTTGTTAGTCCAATGGATGGTAGCCTTGTCATTATGGAAGATAGTCTGTTGTTCAGATTTTTGGTACTCCAATGGATGGTAGCCTTGTCATTATGGAAGATAGTTTGTAGTCGATATTTTTGTTATTCCAATGGATGGTAACCTTGTCAGTATGGAAGGTAGTCTTTTGTGGAGTTTTTTGTTACTCCAATGGATGGTAGTCTTGTCATTATTGAAGGTAGTCTATTATCGATAACTTTGTTACTCCAATGGATGATAGCCTTGTCATTATGCAAGGTAGTCTGTTGTTCATATTTTTGTTACTCCAATGGATGGTAGCGTTGTCATTATGGAAGGTAGTCTGTTGTCGAGATTTTTTTTACTCCAATGGATTGTAGCCTTGTCATTATGGAAGGTAGTCTGTTGTCGAGATTTTTGTTACTCCAATGGATGGTAACCTTGTCAGTATGGAAGGTAGTCTTTTGTCGAGATTTTTCTTACTCCAATGGATGGTAGCCTGGTCATTACTGAAGGTAGTCAATTGTCGATATCTTTGTTACTCCAATGGATGATAGCCTTGTCATTATGCAAGGTAGTCAGTTGTTCATATTTTTGTTACTCCAATGGATAGAAGCCTTGTCATAATGGAAGGTAGTCTGTTGTCGAGATTTTTTTTACTACAACGGATGGTAGCCTTGTCATTATAGAAGGTAGTTTGTTGTCGAGATTTTTGTGACCCCAATGGATGGTAGCCTTGTAATTATGGAAGGTAGTCTGTCGTTGAGATTTATGTTACTCCAATGGATTATAGCCTTGTCATTATGTATGGTAGTCTGTTGTTCAGATTTCTGTTACTCCAATGGATGGTAGCCTTGTAATTGTGAAAGGTAGTCTGTTGTTCATATTTTTGTTACTCCAATGCATGGTAGCCTTGTCATTATGGAAGATAGTCTGTAGTCGAGATTTTTGTTATTCCAATGGATGGTAACCTTGTCAGTATGGAAGGTAGTCTTTTGTCGAGATTTTTGTTACTCCAATGGATGGTAGCCTTGTCATTATGCAAGGTAGTCTGTTGTTTAGATTTTTGTTACTCCAATGGATGGTAGCCTTGTCATTATGGATGGTAGTCTATTGTCGAGATTATTGTTATTCCAATGGATGGTAGTCTTGTGAGTATTGAAGGAAGTCTTTTGTCGAGATTTTTGTTACTCCAATGGATGATAGCCTTGTCATTATGCAAGGTAGTCTGTTTTTCATATTTTTGTTACTCCAATGGATGGTAGCCTTGTTATTATGGAAGGTAGTCTTTTGTCGAGATTTTTGTTACCTCAATGGATGGTATCCTTGTAATTATGGAAGATAGTCTGTTGTCGAGATTTTTGTTAATCCAATGGATGGTAGCCTTGTCATTATGGAAGGTAGTCTGTCGTTGAGATTTATGTTAATCCAATGGATTGTAGCCTTATCATTATGTAAGTTAGTCTGTTGTTCATATTTTTGTTACTCCAATGGATGGTAGCCTTGTCATTATGGAAGATAGTTTGTAGTCGAGATTTTTGTTATTCCAATGGATGGTAACCTTGTCAGTATGGAAGGTAGTCTTTTGTCAAGATTTTTGTTACTCCAATGGATGGTAGCCTTGTCATTATTGAAGGTAGTCTATTGTCGAGATTTTTGTTATTCCAATGGATGGTAACCTTGTCAGTATGGAAGGTAGTCTTTTGTCGAGATTTTTGTTACTCCAATGGATGGTAGCCTTGTCATTATTGAAGGTAGTCTATTGTCGATATCTTTGTTACTCCGATGGATGATAGCCTTGTCATTATGCAAGGTAGTCTGTTGTTCATATTTTTGCTACTTCAATGGATGGTAGCCTTATCATTATGGAAGGTAGTCTGTTGTCGAGATTTTATTTACTCCAATGGAAGGTATCGTTGTCACTATGGAAGATAGTCTGTTGTCGATATTTTTGTTACTCCAATGTATGGTAGCCTTGTGATTATGGATGGTAGTCTGTCGTTGAGATTTCTGTTACTCCAATGGATTATAGCCCATTCATTATGTAAGGTAGTCTGTTGTTCAGATTTTTGTTACTCCAATGGATGGTAGCCTTGTCATTATGGAAGATAGTTTGTAGTCGAGATTTTTGTTATTCCAATGGATGGTAACTTTGTCAGTATGGAAGGTAGTCTTTTGTCGAGTTTTTTGTTACTCCAATGGATGGTAGCCTTGTCATTATTGAAGGTAGTCTATTGTCGATAACTTTGTTACTCCAATGGATGATAGCCTTGTCATTATGCAAGGTAGTCTGTTGTTCATATTTTTGTTACTCCAATGGATGGTAGCCTTGTCATTATGGAAGGTAGTCTGTTGTCGAGATTTTTTTTACTCCAATGGATTGTAGCCTTGTCATTATGGAAGGTAGTCTGTTGTCGAGATTTTTGTTACCCCAACGGATGGTAGCCTTATAATTATGGAAGGTAGTCTGTTGTCGAGATTTTTGTTATTCCAATGGATGGTAACCTTGTCAGTATGGAAGGTAGTCTTTTGTCGAGTTTTTTTTAGTCCAATGGATAGTAGCCTTGTCATTATGGAAGATAATTTGTTGTCGAGATTTTTGTTATTCCAATGGATGGTAACCTAGTCAGTATGGAAGGTAGTCTTTTGTCGAGATTTTTGTTACTCCAATGGATGGTAGCCTTGTCATTATGGAAGGTAGTATGTCGTTGAGATTTTTGTTACTCCAATGGATTGTAGCCTTGTCATTATGTAAGGTAGTTTGTTGTTCATATTTTGGTTAGTCTAATGGATGGTAGCCTTGTCATTATGGAAGATAGTCTGTTGTCGAGATTTTTGTTATTCCAATGGATGGTAACCTAGTCAGTATGGAAGGTAGTCTTTTGTCGAGATTTTTGTTACTCCAATGGATGGTAGCCTTGTCATTATGCAAGGTAGTTTGTTGTGCATATTTTTTTTACTCCAATGGATGGTAGCCTTGTCATTATGGAAGGTAGTCTATTGTCGAGATTTTTGTTATTCCAATGGATGGTAACCTTGTCAGTATGGAAGGTAGTCTTTTGTCGAGATTTTTGTTACTCCAATGGATGGTAGCCTTGTCATTATTGAAGGTAGTCTATTATCGATATCTTTGTTAATCCAATGGATGATGGCCTTGACATTATGCAAGGTAGTCTGTTGTTCATATTTTTGTTACTCCAATCGATGGTAGCCTTGTAATTATGGAAGGTAGTCTGTTGTCGAGATTTTTTTTACTACAACGGATGGTAGCCTTGTCATTATGGAAGGTAGTCTGTTGTCGAGATTTTTGTTACCTCAATGGATGGTAGCCTTGTAATTATGGAAGGTAGTCTGTCGTTGAGATTTATGTTACTCCAATGGATTATAGCCTTGTCATTATGTAAGGTAGTCTGTTGTTCAGATTTCTGTTACTCCAATGGATGGTAGCCTTGTCATTATGAAAGGTAGTATGTTGTTCAGATTTTTGTCACTCTAATGGATGGTAGCCTTGTCATTAAGGAAGATAGTGTGTAGTCCAGATTTTTGTTATTCCAATGGATGGTAACCTTGTCATTATGGAAGGTAGTCTGTTGTCGAGTTTTTTGTTACTCCAATGGATGGTAGCCTTGTCATTATTGAAGGTAGTCTATTTTCGATATCTTTGTTACTCCGATGGATGATAGCCTTGTCATTATGCAAGGTAGTCTGTTGTTCATATTTTTGCTACTTCAATGGATGGTAGCCTTATCATTATGGAATGTAGTCTGTTGTCGAGATTTTTTTTACTATAACAGATGGTAGCCTTGTCATTATGGAAGGTAGTCTGTTGTCGAGATTTTTGTGACCCCAATGGATGGTAGCCTTGTAATTATGGAAGGTAGTCTGTCGTTGAGATTTATGTTACTCCTATGGATTATAGCCTTGTCATTATCTAAGGTAGTCTGTTGTTCTGATTTCTGTTACTCCATTGGATGGTAGCCTTATCATTATGAAAGGTAGTCTGTTGTTCAGATTTTTGTTACTCCAAAGCATGGTATCCTTGTCATTATTGAAGGTAGTCTATTATTGAGATTTTTGTTATTCCAATGGATGGTAACCTTGTCAGTATGGAAGGTAGTCTTTTGTCGAGATTTTTGTTACTCCAATGGATGGTAGCCTTGTCATTATTGAAGGTAGTCTATTGTCGATATCTTTGTTACTCCAATGGATGATAGCCTTGTAATTATGCAAGGTAGTCTGTTGTTCATATTTTTGTTACTCCAATGGATGATAGCCTTGTAATTATGGAAGATAGTCTGTCGTCGAGATTTTTTTTACTACAACGGATGGTAGCCTTGTCATTATGGAAGGTAGTCTGTTGTCGAGATTTTTGTTACCCCAATGGATGGTAGCCTTGTAATTATGGAAGGTAGTCCGTCGTTGAGATTTATGTTACTCCAATGGATTATAGCCTTGTCATTATGTAAGGTAGTCTGTTGTTCAGATTTCTGTTACTCCAATGGATGGTAGCCTTGTCATTATGAAAGGTAGTCTGTTGTTCAGATTTTTATTACTCCAATGGATGGTAGCCTTGTCATTATGGAAGATAGTCTGTAGTCGAGATTTTTGTTATTCCAATTGATGGTAACCTTGTCATTATGGAAGGTAGTCTGTTGTCGAGATTTTTGTTACCCCAATGGATGGTAGCCTTGTAATTATGAAAGGTAGTCTGTTGTCGAGATTTTTGTTACCCCAATTGATGGTAGCCTTGTAATTATGGAAGGTAGTCTGTTGTCGAGATTTTTGTTACTCCAATGGATGGTAGCCTTGTAATTATGGAAGGTAGTCTGTTGTTGAGATTTTTGTTACTCCAATGGATGGTAACCTTGTCATTATGGAAGGTATTTTGTCGTTTAGATTTATGTTACTCCAATGGATTGTATCCTTGTCATTATGTAAGGTAGTCTGTTGTTCAGATTTTTATTACTCTAATGGATGGTAGCCTTGTCATTACTAAAGATAGTCTGTAGTCGAGATTTTTGTTATTCCAATGGATGGTAACCTTGTGAGTATGGAAGGTAGTCTTTTGTCGAGATTTTTGTTACTCTAATGGATGGTAGCCTTGTCATTATGGAAGGTAGTCTGTTGTCGAGATTTTTTTTACTCCAATGGATTGTAGCCTTGTCATTATGGAAGGTAGTCTGTTTTCGAGATTTTTGTTACCCCAATGGATGGTAGCCTTATAATTATGGAAGGTAGTCTGTTGTCGAGATTTTTGTTACCCCAATGGATGGTAGCCTTGTAATTATGGAAGGTAGTCTATTGTCGAGATTTTTGTTATTCTAATGGATGGTAATCTTGTCAGTATGGAAGGTAGTCTTTTGTCGAGATTTTTGTTACTCCAATGGATGGTAGCCTTGTCAATACTAAAGGTAGTCAATTGTCGATATCTTTGTTACTCCAGTGGATGATAGCCTTGTCATTATGCAAGGTAGTCAGTTGTTCATATTTTTGTTACTCCAATGGATGGAAGCCTTGTCATAATGGACGGTAGTCTGTTGTCGAGATTTTTTTTACTACAACGGATGGTAGCCTTGTCATTATAGAAGGTAGTTTGTTGTCGACATTTTTGTGACCCCAATGGATGGTAGCCTTGTAATTATGGAAGGTAGTCTGTCGTTGAGATTTATGTTACTCCAATGGATTATAGACTTGTCATTATCTAAGGTAGTCTGTTGTTCAGATTTCTGTTACTCCATTGGATGGTAGCCTTAACATTATGAAAGGTAGTCTGTTGTTCAGATTTTTGTTACTCCAATGCATGGTAGCCTTGTCATTATTGAAGGTAGTCTATTATCGAGATTTTTGTTATTCCAATGGATGGTAACCTTGTCAGTATGGAAGGTAGTCTTTTGTCGAGATTTTTGTTACTCCAATGGATGGTAGCCTTGTCATTATTTAAGGTAGTCTATTGTCGATATCTTTGTTACTCCAATGGATGATAGCCTTGTCATTATGCAAGGTAGTATGTTGTTCATATTTTTGCTACTTCAATGGATGGTAGCCTTATCATTATGGAAGGTAGTCTGTTGTCGAGATTTTTTTTACTACAACAGATGGTAGCCTTCTCATTATGGAAACTAGTCTGTTGTCTAGATTTTTGTTACCCCAATGGATGGTAGCCTTGTAATTAAGGAAGGTAGTCTGTTGTCGAGATATTTGTTACTCCAATGTATGGTAGCCTTGTCATTACGGAAGGTAGTCTGTCGTTGAGATTTCTGTTACTCCAATGGATTATAGCCCATTCATTATGTAAGGTAGTCTGTTGTTCAGATTTTTGTTACTCCAATGGATGGTAGCCTTGTCATTATGGAAGATAGTTTGTAGTCGAAATTTTTGTTATTCCAATGGATGGTAACTTTGTCAGTATGGAAGGTAGTCTTTTGTCGAGTTTTTTGTTACTCCAATGGATGGTAGCCTTGTCAGTATTGAAGGTAGTCTATTATCGATAACTTTGTTACTCCAATGGATGATAGCCTTGTCATTATGCAAGGTAGTCTATTGTTCATTTTTTTGTTACTCCAATGGATGGTAGCCTTGTCATTATGGAAGGTAGTCTGTTGTCGAATTTTTTTTACTCCAATGGATTGTAGCCTTGTCATTATGGAAGGTAGTCTGTTGTCGATATTTTTGTTACCCCAATGGATGGTAGCCTTATAATTATGGAAGGTAGTCTGTTGTCGAGATTTTTGTTATTCCAATGGATGGTAACCTTGTCAGTATGGAAGGTAGTCTTTTGTCGAGTTTTTTGTTAGTCCAATGGATAGTAGCCTTGTCATTATGGAAGATAATCTGTTGCCGAGATTTTTGTTATTACAATGGATGGTAACCTAGTCAGTATGGAAGGTAGTCTTTTGTCGAGATTTTTGTTACTCCAATGGATGGTAGCCTTGTCATTATGCAAGGTAGTTTGTTGTTCATATTTTTTTTACTCCAATGGATGGTAGCCTTGTCATTATGGAAGGTAGTCTATTGTCGAGATTTTTGTTATTCCAATGGATGGTAACCTTGTCAGTATGGAAGGTAGTCTTTTGTCGAGATTTTTGTTACTCCAATGGATGGTAGCCTTGTCATTATTGAAGGTAGTCTATTATCGATATCATTGTTACTCCAATGGATGATAGCCTTGTCATTATGAAAGGTAGTCTGTTGTTCATATTTTTGTTACTCCAATGGATGGTAGCCTTGAATTATGGAAGGTAGTCTGTTGTCGAGATTTTTTTTACTACAACGGATGGTAGCCTTGTCATTATGGAAGGTAGTTTGTTGTCGAGATTTTTGTTACCACAATGGATGGTAGCCTTGTAATTATGGAAGGTAGTCTGTCGTTGAGATTTATGTTACTCCAATGGATTATAGCCTTGTCATTATGTAAGGTAGTCTATTGTTCAGATTTCTGTTACTCCAATGGATGGTAGCCTTGTCATTATGAAATGTAGTCTGTTGTTCAAATTTTTGTTACTCCAATGGATGGTAGCCTTGTCATTATGGAAGATAGTCTGTAGTCGAGATTTTTGTTATTCCAATGGATGGTAACCTTGTCAGTATGGAAGGTAGTCTTTTGTCGAGATTTTTGTTACTCTAATGGATGATAGCCTTGTCATTATTGAAGGTAGTCTATTGTCGAGATTTTTTTTACTACAACGGATGGTAGCCTTGTCATTATGGAAGGTAGTCTGTTGTCGAGATTTTTGTTACCCCAATGGATGGTAGCCTTGTAATTATGGAAGGTAGTCTGTCGTTGAGATTTATGTTACTCCAATGGATTATAGCCTTGTCATTATGTAAGGTAGTCTGTTGTTCAGATTTCTGTTACTCCAATGGATGGTAGCCTTGTCATTATGAAAGGTAGTCTGTTGTTCAAATTTTTGTTACTCCAATGGATGGTAGCCTTGTCATTATGGAAGATAGTCTGTAGTCGAGATTTTTGTTATTCCAATGGATGGTAACCTTGTCAGTATGGAAGGTAGTCTTTTGTCGAGATTTTTGTTACTCTAATTGATGATAGCCTTGTCATTATGGAAGGTAGTCTGTTGTCGAGATTTTTGTTACCCCAATGGATGGTAGCCTTGTAATTATGGAAGGTAGTCTGTTGTCGAGATTTTCGTTACCCCAATGGATGGTAGCCTTGTAATTATGGAAGGTAGTCTGTTGTCGAGATTTTTGTTACTCCAATGGATGGTAGCCTTGTAATTATGGAAGGTAGTCTTTTGTCGAGATTTTTTTTACTCCAATGGATGGTAGCCTTGTCATTATGCAAGGTAGTCTGTTGTTCAGATTTTTTTTACTCCAATGGATGGTAGCCTTGTCATTATGGAAGGTAGTCTATTGTCGAGATTTTTGTTAGTCCAATGGATGGTAGCCTTGTCATTATCGAAGGTAGTTTTTTATCGAGATTTTTGTTACTCCAATGGATGGTAGCCTTGTCATTATGGAAGGTAGTCTATTGTCGAGATTTTTGTTATTCCAATGGATGGTAACCTTGTCAGTATGGAAGGTAGTCTTTTGACGAGATTTTTGTTACTCCAACGGATGGTAGACTTGTCATTATTGAAGGTAGTCTATTGTCGATATCTTTGTTACTCCAATGGATGATAGCCTTGTCATTATGAAAGGTAGTCTGTTGTTCATATGTTTGTTACTCAAATGGATGGTAGCCTTGTAATTATGGAAGGTAGTTTGTTGTCGAGATTTTTTTTACTACAACGGATGGTAGCCTTGTCATTATGAAAGGTAGTCTGTTGTCGAGATTTTTGTTACCCCAATGGATGGTAGCCTTGTAATTATAAAAGGTAGTCTATTGTTGAGATTTTTGTAACTCCAATGGATGGTAGCCTTGTCATTATGGATGATAGTCTGTAGTCGAGATTTTTGTTATTCCAATGGATGGTAACGTTGTCAGTATGGAAGGTAGTCTATCGTTGAGATTTCTATTATTTCAATGGATTATAGCCTTTTCATTATGTAAGGTAGTCTGTTGTTCAGATTTTTGTTACTCCAATGGATGGTAGGCTTGTCATTATGGATGATAGTCTGTAGTCGAGATTTTTGTTATTCCAATGGATGGTAACCTTGTCAGTATGGAAGGTAGTCTTTTGTCAATATTTCTGTTACTCCAATGGAAGGTAGACTTGACATTATTGAAGGTAGTCTATTGTCGATAACTTTGTTACTCCAATGGATGATAGCCTTATCATTATGCAAGGTAGTCTGTTGTTCATATTTTTGTTACCCCAATGGATGGTAGCCTTGTCATTATGAAAGGTAGTCTGTTGTCGAGATTTTTTACTCCAATTGATGGTAGCCTTGTCATTATGGAAGGTAGTCTATTTTCGATATTTTTGTTACCCCAATGGATGGTAGCCTTGTAATTATGGAAGGTAGTCTGTTGTCGAGATTTTTGTTACTCCAATGGATGGTAGCCATGTCATTATGGTAGGTAGTCTGTCGTTGATATTTTTGTTACTCCAATGGATTGTAGCCTTGTCATTATGTAAGGTAGTCTGTTGTTCAGATTTTTGTTAGTCCAATGGATGGTAGCCTTGTCATTATGGAAGATAGTCTGTTGTCGAGATTTTTGTTATTCCAATTGATGGTATCCTAGTCAGTATGGAAGGTAGTATTTTGTCGAGATTTTTTTACTCCAATGGATGGTAGCCTTGTTATTATGCAGGGTAGTCTATTGTTCAGATTTTTGTTACTCCAATGGATGGTAGCCTTTTCATTATAGAAGGTAGTCTATTATCGAGATTTTTGTTACTCCAATGGATGGTAGCCGTGTCATTATGGAAGGTAGTCTATTGTCGAGATTTTTGTTATTCCAATGGATGGTAACCTTGTCAGTATGGAAGGTAGTCTTTTGTAGAGATTTTTGTTACTCCAATGGATGGTAGCCTTGTCATTATTGAAGGTTGTGTATTGTCGATATCTTTGTTACTCCAATGGATAATAGCCTTGTCATTATGCAAAGTAGTTTGTTGTTCAAATTTTTGTTACTCCAATGGATGGTAGCCTTGTCATTATGGAAGGTAGTTTTTTTGTCGATATTATTTTTACTACAATGGATGGTAGCCTTGTCATTATGGAAGGTAGTCAGTTGTCCAGATTTTTGTTACCCTAATGGATGGTAGCCTTGAAATTATGGAAGGTAGTATGTTGTTGAGATTTTTGTTACTCCAATGGATGGTAGCCTTGTCATTATGGAAGGTAGTATGTCGTTGAGATTTTTGTTACTCCAATGGATTGTAGCCTTGTCATTATGTAAGGTAGTCTGTTGTTCATATTTTTGTTAGTCCAATGGATGGTACCCTTGTCATTATGGAAGATGGTCTGTTGTCGAGATTTTTGTTATTCCAATGGATAGTAACCTAGTCAGTATGGAAGGTAGTCTTTTGTCGAGATTTTTGTTACTCCAATGGATGGTAGCCTTGTCATTATGCAAGGTAGTCTGTTGTTCAGATTTTTGTTACTCCAAAGGATGGTAGCCTTGTCATTATAGAAGGTAGTCTATTGTCGAGATTATTGTTATTCCAATGGATGGTAGCCTTATGAGTATGGAAGGTAGTCTTTTGTCGAGATTTTTGTTACTCCAATGGATCGTAGCCTTGTCATTATTGAAGGTAGTCTATTGTCGATATCTTTGTTACTCTAATGGATGACAGCCTTGTCATTCTGCAAGGTAGTCTGTTGTTCATATTTTTGTTACTCCAATGGATGGTAGCCTTGTCATTATGGAAGGTAGTCTGTCATTTAGATTTATGTTAATCCAATGGATTGTAGCCTTGTCATTATGTAAGGTAGTCCGTTGTTAAGATTTATGTTACTCCAATGGATGGTAGCCTTGTCATTATGGAAGGTAGTCTATTGTAGAGATTTTTGTTATTCCAATGGATGGTAACCTTGTCAGTATGGAAGGTAGTCTTTTGTCGAGATTTTTGTTACTCCAATGGATGGTAGCCTTGTCATTATTGAAGGTAGTCTATTGTCGATATCTTTGTTACTCCAATGGATGATAGCCTTGTCATTATGCAAGGTAGTCTGTTGTTCATATTTTTGTTACTCCAATGGATGGTAGCCATGTAATTATGGAAGGTAGTCTGTTGTCGAGATTTTTTTTACTACAACGGATGGTAGCCTTGTCATTATGGAAGGTAGTTTGTTGTCAAGATTTTTTTTACCCCAATGGATGGTAGCCTTGTAATTATGGAAGGTAGTCTGTTGTCGAGATTTTTGTTACTCCAATGTATGGTAGCCTTGTCATTAGGGAAGGTAGTCTATCGTTGAGATTTCTGTTACTTCAATGGATTGTAGCCTTTTCATTATGTAAGGTAGTCTATTGTTCAGATTTTTGTTAGTCCAATGGACGGTAGCATTTTCATTATGGAAGATAGTCTGTAGTCGAGATTTTTGTTATTCCAATGGATGGTAACCTTGTCAGTATGGAAGGTAGTCTTTTGTCGAGATTTTTGTTACTCCAATGGATGGTAGACTTGTCATTATTGAAGGTAGTCTATTGTCGATAACTTTGTTACTCCAATGGATGATAGCCTTATCATTATGCAAGGTAGTCTGCTGTTCATATTTTTGTTACTCCAATGGATGGTAGCCTTGTCATTATGGAAGGTAGTCTGTTGTCCAGATTTTTTTACTCCAATGGATGGTAGCCTTGTAATTATTAAAGGTAGTCTGTTCTAGAGATTTTTGTTACTCCAATTGATGGTAGCCATGTCATTGTGGTAGGTAGTCTGTCGTTGAGATTTTTGTTACTCAAATGGATTATAGCCTTGTCATTATGTATGGTAGTCTGTTGTCGAGATTTTTGTTATTCCAATGGATGGTAACCTTGTCAGTATGGAAGGTAGTCTTTTGACGAGATTTTTGTTACTCCAACGGATGGTAGACTTGTCATTATTGAAGGTAGTCTATTGTCGATATCTTTGTTACTCCAATGGATGATAGCCTTGTCATTATGCAAGGTAGTCTGTTGTTCATATGTTTGTTACTCCAATGGATGGTAGCCTTGTAATTATGGGAGGTAGTTTGTTGTCGAGATTTTTTTAACTACAACGGATGGTAGCCTTGTAATTATGGAAGGTAGTCTGTTGTCGAGATTTTTGTTACCCCAATGGATGGTAGCCTTGTAATTATGGAAGGTAGTCTGTTGTTGAGATTTTTGTTACTCCATTGGATGGTAGCCTTGTCATTATGGAAGGTAGTCTATCGTTGAGATTTCTATTAATTCAATGGATTGTAGCCTTTTCATTATGTAAGGTAGTCTGTTGTTCAGATTTTTGTTACTCCAATGGATGGTAGCCTTGTCATTATGGAAGATAGTCTGTAGTCGAGATTTTTTTTATTCCAATGGATGGTAACCTTGACAGTGTGGAAGGTAGTCTTTTGTCAAGATTTTTGTTACTCCAATGGATGGTAGACTTGTCATTATTGAAGGTAGTCTATTGTCGATAACTTTGTTACTCCAATGGATGATAGCCTTATCATTATGCAAGGTAGTCTATTGTTCATATTTTTGTTACCCCAATGGATGGTAGCCTTGTCATTATGGAAGGTAGTCTATTGTCGAGATTTTTTTACTCCAATTGATGGTAGCCTTGTCATTATGGAAGGTAGTCTATTTTCGATATTTTTTTACCCCAATGGATGGTAGCCTTGTAATTATGGAAGGTAGTCTGTTGTCGGGATTTTTGTTACTCCAATGGATGGTAGCCATTTCATTATGGTAGGTAGTCTGTCGTTGAGATTTTTGGTACTCCATTGGATTGTAGCCTTGTCATTATGTAAGGTAGTCCGTTGTTCAGATTTTTGTTAGTCCAATGGATGGTAGCCTTGTCATTATGGAAGATAGTCTTTTGTCGAGATTTTTGTTATTCCAATGGATGGTAACCTAGTCAGTATGGAAGGTAGTCTTTTGTCGAGATTTTTTTACTCCAATGGATGGTAGCCTTGTTATTATGCAGGGTAGTCTATTGTTCATATTTTTGTTACTCCAATGCATGGTAGCCTTGTCATTATAGAAGGTAGTCTATTGTCCAGATTTTTGTTATTCCAATGGATGGTAGCCTTATCATTATGGAAGGTAGTTTTTTATCGAGATTTTTGTTACTCCAATGGATGGTAGCCTTGTCATTATGGAAGGTAGTCTATTGTCGAGATTTTTGTTATTCCCTAATGGATGGTAACCTTGTCAGTATGGAAGGTAGTCTTTTGTCGAGATTTTTGTTACTCCAATGGATGGTAGCCTTTTCATTATTGAAGGTAGTCTATTGTCGATATCTTTGTTACTCCAATGGATGATAGCCTTGTCATTATGCAAGGTAGTCTGTTGTTCAAATTTTTATTACTCCAATGGATGGTAGCCTTGTCATTATGGAAGGTAGTCTGTTGTCGATATTTTTTTTACTACAATGGATGGTAGCCTTGTCATTATGGAAGGTAGTCAGTTGTCCAAATTTTTGTTACCCCAATGGATGGTAGCCTTGTTATTATGGAAGGTAGTATGTTGTTGAGATTTTTGTTACTCCAATGGATGGTAGCCTTGTCATTATGGAAGGTAGTATGTCGTTGAGATTTTTGTTACTCCAATGGATTGTAGCCTTATCATTATGTAAGGTAGTCTGTTGTTCATATTTTTGTTAGTCCAATGGATGGTAGCCTTGTCATTATGGAAGATAGTCTGTTGTCGAGATTTTTGTTATTCCAATGGATGGTAACCTAGTTAGTATGGAAGGTAGTCTTTTGTCGAGATTTTTGTTACTCCAATGGATGGTAGCCTTGTCATTATGCAAGGTATTCTGTTGTTCAGAATTTTGTTAATCCAAAGGATGGTAGCCTTGTCATTATGGAAGGTAGTCTATTGTCGAGATTATTGTTATTCCAATGGATGGTAGCCTTATGAGTATGGAAGGTAGTCTTTTGTCGAGATTTTTGTTACTCCAATGGATCGTAGCCTTGTCATTATTGAAGGTAGTCTATTATCGATATCTTTGTTACTCTAATGGATGATAGCCTTGTCATTCTGCAAGGTAGTCTGTTGTTCATATTTTTGTTACTCCAATGGATGGTAGCCTTGTTATTATGGAAGGTAGTTTGTTGTCGAGATTTTTGTTACCTCAATGGATGGTATCCTTGTAATTATGGAAGTTAGTTTATTGTCGAGATTTTTGTTACTCCAATGGATGGTAGCCTTGTCATTATGGAAGGTAGTCTGTCATTGAGACTTATGTTAATCCAATGGATTGTAGCCTTGTCATTATGTAAGGTAGTCTGTTGTTCAGATTTATGTTACTCCAATGGATGGTAGCCTTGTCATTATGGAAGGTAGTCTATTGTCGAGATTTTCGTTAGTCGATTGGATGGTAGCCTTATCATTATGGAAGGTAGTTTATTATCGAGATTTTTGTTACTCCAATGGATGGTAGCCTTGTCATTATGGAAGGTAGACTATTGTCGAGATTTTTGTTATTCCAATGGATGGTAACCTTGTCAGCATGGAAGGTAGTCTTTTATCGAGATTTTTGTTACTCCAATGGATGGTAGCCTTGTCATTATTGAAGGTAGTCTATTGTCGATATCTTTGTTACTCCAATGGATGATAGCCTTGTCATTATGCAAGGTAGTCTGTTGTTCATATTTTTGTTACTCCAATGGATGGTAGCCTTGTAATTATGGAAGGTAGTCTGTTGTCGAGAATTTTTTTACTACAATGGATGGTAGCCTTGTCATTATGGAAGGTAGTCTGTTGTCGAGATTTTTGTTACCCTAATGGATGGTAGCCTTGTAATTATGGAAGGTAGTCTGTTGTCGAGATTTTTGTTACACCAATGGATGGTAGCCTTGTCATTATGGAAGGTAGTCTATCATTGAGATTTTTATTAATTCAATGGATTGAACCCTTTTCATTATGTAAGGTAGTATGTTGTTCAGATTTTTGTTACTCCAATGGATGGTAGCCTTGTCAGTATGGAAGGTAGTCTTTTGTCGAGATTTTTGTTACTCCAATGGATGGTAGACATGTCATTATTGAAGGTAGTCTATTGTCGATAAATTTGTTACTCCAATGGATGATAGCCTTATCATTATGCAAGGTAGTTTGTTGTTCATATTTTTGTTACCCCAATGGATGGTAGCCTTGTCATTATGGAAGGTAGTCTGTTGTCGAGATTTTTTTACTCCAATGGATGGTAGCCTTGTCATTATGGAAGGTAGTCTATTTTCGATATTTTTGTTACCCCAATGGATGGTAGCCTTGTAATTATGGAAGGTAGTCTGTTCTCGAGATTTTTGTTACTCCAATGGATGGTAGCCATGTCATTATGGTAGGTAGTCTGTCGTTGAGATTTTTGTTACTCCAATGGATTATAGCCTTGTCATTATGTAAGGTATTCTGTTGTTCAGATTTTTGTTAGTCCAATGGATGGTAGCCTTGTCATTATGGAAGATAGTCTGTTGTCGAGATTTTTGTTATTCCAATGGATGGTAACCTAGTCAGTATGGAAGGTAGTCTTTTGTCGAGATTTTTTTACTCCAATGGATGGTAGCTATGTTATTATGCAGGGTAGTCTATTGTTCAGATTTTTGTTACTCGAATGGATGGTAGCCTTGTCATTATGGAAGGTAGTCTATTGTCGAGATTTTTGTTATTCCAATGGATGGTAGCCTTATCATTATGGAAGGTAATTTTTTATCGAGATTTTTGTTACTCCAATTGATGGTAGACTTGTCATTATGGAAGGTAGTCTATTGTCGAGATTTTTGTTATTCCAATGGATGATAGCCTTGTCATTATGCAAGGTAGTCTGTTGTTCGTATTTTTTGCTACTTCAATGGATTGTAGCCTTGTCATTATGGAAGGTAGTCTGTTGTCGAGATTTTTTTTACTACAACGGATGGTAGCCTTGTCATTATGGAAGGTAGTCTGTTGTCGAGATTTTTGTTACCCCAATGGATGGTAGCCTTGTAATTAAGGAAGGTAGTCTGTTGTCGAGATTTTTGTTACTCCAATTGATGGTAGCCTTGTCATTACGGAAGGTAGTGTGTCGTTGAGATTTCTGTTACATCAATGGATTATAGCCCATTCATTATGTAAGGTAGTCCGTTGTTCATATTTTTGTTACTCCAATTGATGGTAGCCTTGTTGTTATGGAAGATAGTTTGTAGTCGAGATTTTTGTTATTCCAATGGATGGTAACCTTGTCAGTATGGAAGGTAGTCTTTTGTCGAGTTTTTTGTTACTCCAATGGATGGTAGCCTTGTCATTATTGAAGGTAGTCTCTTGTCGATAACTTTGTTACTCCAATGGATGATAGCCTTGTCATTATGCAAGGTAGTCTGTTGTTCATATTTTGGTTACTCCAATGGATGGTAGCCTTGTAATTATTGAAGGTAGTCTGTTGTCGAGATTTTTTTTACTCCAATGGATTGTAGGCTTGTCATTATGGAAGGTAGTCTGTTGTCGATATTTTTGTTACCCCAATGGATGGTAGCCTTATAATTATTGAAGGTAGTCTATTGTCGAGATTTTTGTTACCCCAATGGATGGTAGCCTTGTAATTATGGAAGGTAGTCTGTTGTCGAGATTTTTGTTATTCCAATGGATGGTAGCCTTATCATTATGGAAGGTAATTTTTTGTCGAGATTTTTGTTACTCCAATGGAATGTAGCCTTGTCATTATGGAAGGTAGTCTATTGTCGAGATTTTTGTTATTCCAATGGATGGTAACCTTGTCAGTATGGAAGGTAGTCTTTTGTCGAGATTTATGTTACTCCAATGGATGGTAGCCTTGTCATTATTGAAGGTAGTCTATTGTTGATATCTTTGTTACTCCAATGGATGATAGCCTTGTCATTATGCAAGGTAGTCTATTGTTCATATTTTTGCTACTTCAATGGATGGTAGCCTTTTCATTATGGAAGGTAGTATGTTGTCGAGATTTTTTTACTACAACATATGGTAGCCTTGTCATTATGGAAGGTAGTCTGTTGTCGAGATTTTTGTTACCCCAATGGATGGTAGCCTTCTAATTAAGGAAGGTAGTCTGTTGTCGAGATTTTTGTTACTCCAATGGATTGTAGCCTTGTCATTATGGAAGGTAGTCTCTCGTTGAGATTTCTGTTACTCCAATGGATTATAGCCCATTCATTATGTAAGGTAGTCTGTTGTTCAGATTTTTGTTACTCCAATGGATGGTAGCCTTATCATTATGGAAGATAGTTTGTAGTCGAGATTTTTATTATTCCAATGGATGGTAACCTTGTAAGTATGGAATGTAGTCTTTTGTCGAGTTTTTTGTTACTCCAATGGATGGTAGCCTTGTCATTATTGAAGGTAGTCTATTGTCGATAACTTTGTTACTCCAATGGACGATAGCCTTGTCATTATGCAAGGTAGTTTGTTGTTCATATTTTTGTTACTCCAATGGATGGTAGCCTTGTCATTATGGAAGGTAGTCTGTTTTCGAGATTTTTTTTACACCAATGGATTGTAGCCTTGTCATTATGGAAGGTAGTCTGTTGTCGAGATTTTTGTTACCCCAATGGATGGTAGCCTTATAATTATGGAAGGTAGTCTGTTGTCGAGATTTTTGTTACCCCAATGGATGGTAGCCTTGTAATTATGGTAGGTAGTCTGTTGTCGAGATTTTTGTTATTCCAATGGATGGTAACCTTGTCAGTATGGAAGGTAGTCTTTTGTCGAGATTTTTGTTACTCCAATGGATGGTAGCCTTGTCATTACTGAAGGTAGTCAGTTGTCGATAACTTTGTTACTCCAATGGATGATAGCCTTGTCATTATGCAAGGTAGTCAGTTGTTTATATTTTTGTTACTCCAATGGATGGAAGCCTTGTCATAATGGAAGGTAGTCTATTGTCGAGATTTTTGTTACCCCAATGGATGGTAGCCTTGTAATTAAGGAAGGTAGTATGTCGTTGAGATTTATGTTACTCCAATGGATTATAGCCTTGTCATTATGTAAGGTAGTCTGTTGTTCAGATTTATGTTACTCCAATATATGGTAGCCTTGTCATTATGAAAGGTAGTCTGTTGTTCAGATTTTTGTTACTCCAATGGATGGTAGCCTTGTCATTATGGAAGATAGTCTGTAGTCGAGAGTTTTGTTATTCCAATGGATGGTAACCTTGTCAGTATGGAAGGTAGTCTTTTGTCGAGATTTTTGTTACTCCAATGGATGGTAGCCTTGTCATTATTGAAGGTAGTATATTGTCGATAACTTCTTTACTCCAATGGATGATAGCCTTGTCATTATGCAAGGTAGTCTGTTGTTCATATTTTTGTTACTCCAATGGATGGTAGCCTTGTCATTATGGAAGGTAGTCTGTTGTCGAGATTTTTTTTACTCCAATGGATGGTAGCCTTGTCATTATGGAAGGTAGTCTATTGTCGAGATTTTTGTTACCCCAATGGATGGTAGCCTTGTAATTATGGAAGGTAGTCTGTTGTCGAGATTTTTGTTACCCCAATGGATGGTAGCCTTGTAATTATGGAAGGTAGTCTGTTGTCAAGATTTTTGTTACTCCAATGGATGGTAGCCTTGTAATTATGGAAGTTAGTCTGTTGTCGAGATTTCTGTTACTCCAATGGATTGTAGCCTTGTCATTATGTAAGGTAGTTTGTTGTTCAGATTTTTGTTACTCCAACGGATGGTAGCCTTGTCATTATGGAAGATAGTCTATAGTCGAGATTTTTGTTATTCCAATGGATGATAACCTTATGAGTATGGAAGGTAGTCTTTTGTCGAGATTTTTGTTACTCCAATGGATGGTAGCCTTGTCATTATTGAAGGTAGTCTATTGTCGATAACTTTGTTACTCCAATGGATTATAGCCTTTTCATTATGTAAGGTAGTCTGTTGTTCATATTTTTGTTACTCCAATGGATGGTAGCGTTGTAATTATGGAAGGTAGTCTGTAGTCGAGATTTTTGTTATTCCAATGGATTGTAACCTTGTAAGTATGGAAGGTAGTCTTTTGTCGAGATTTTTGTTACTCCAGTGGATGGTAGCCTTGTCATTATTGAAGGTAGTCTATTGTCGATAACTTTGTTACTCCAATGGATGATAGCCTTATCATTATGCAAGGTAGTCTGTTGTTCATATTTTTGTTACCCCAATGGATGGTAGCCTTGTCATTATGAAAGGTAGTCTGTTGTCGAGATTTTTTACTCCAATTGATGGTAGCCTTGTCATTATGGAAGGTAGTCTATTTTCGATATTTTTGTTACCCCAATGGATGGTAGCCTTGTAATTATGGAAGGTAGTCTGTTGTCGAGATTTTTGTTACTCCAATGGATGGTAGCCATGTCATTATGGTAGGTAGTCTGTCGTTGATATTTTTGTTACTCCAATGGATTGTAGCCTTGTCATTATGTAAGGTAGTCTGTTGTTCAGATTTTTGTTAGTCCAATGGATGGTAGCCTTGTCATTATGGAAGATAGTCTGTTGTCGAGATTTTTGTTATTCCAATGGATGGTATCCTAGTCAGTATGGAAGGTAGTATTTTGTCGAGATTTTTTTACTCCAATGGATGGTAGCCTTGTTATTATGCAGGGTAGTCTATTGTTCATATTTTTGTTACTCCAATGGATGGTAGCCTTTTCATTATAGAAGGTAGTCTATTATTGAGATTTTTGTTACTCCAATGGATGGTAGCCGTGTCATTATGGAAGGTAGTCTATTGTCGAGATTTTTGTTATTCCAATGGATGGTAACCTTGTCAGTATGGAAGGTAGTCTTTTGTAGAGATTTTTGTTACTCCAATGGATGGTAGCCTTGTCATTATTGAAGGTTGTCTATTGTCGATATCTTTGTTACTCCAATGGATAATAGCCTTGTCATTATGCAAAGTAGTTTGTTGTTCAAATTTTTGTTACTCCAATGGATGGTAGCCTTGTCATTATGGAAGGTAGTTTTTTTGTCGATATTATTTTTACTACAATGGATGGTAGCCTTGTCATTATGGAAGGTAGTCAGTTGTCCAGATTTTTGTTACCCTAATGGATGGTAGCCTTGTAATTATGGAAGGTAGTATGTTGTTGAGATTTTTGTTACTCCAATGGATGGTAGCCTTGTCATTATGGAAGGTAGTATGTCGTTGAGATTTTTGTTACTCCAATGGATTGTAGCCTTGTCATTATGTAAGGTAGTCTGTTGTTCATATTTTTGTTAGTCCAATGGATGGTACCCTTGTCATTATGGAAGATGGTCTGTTGTCGAGATTTTTGTTATTCCAATGGATAGTAACCTAGTCAGTATGGAAGGTAGTCTTTTGTCGAGATTTTTGTTACTCCAATGGATGGTAGCCTTGTCATTATGCATGGTAGTCTGTTGTTCAGATATTTGTTACTCCAAAGGATGGTAGCCTTGTCATTATAGAAGATAGTCTATTGTCCAGATTTTTGTTATTCCAATGGATGGTAGCCTTATGAGTATGGAAGGTAGTCTTTTGTCGAGATTTTTGTTACTCCAATGGATGGTAGCCTTGTCATTATTGAAGGTAGTCTATTGTTCATATTTTTGTTACTCCAATGGATGGTAGCCTTGTAATTATGGAAGGTAGTCTGTTGTCGAGATTTTTTTTACTACAATGGATGGTAGCCTTGTCATTATGGAAGGTAGTCTGTTGTCGAGATTTTTGTTACCCTAATGGATGGTAGCCTTGTAATTATGGAAGGTAGTCTATTGTCGAGATTTTTGTTACACCAATGGATGGTAGCCTTGTCATTATGGAATGTAGTCTATCATTGAGATTTTTATTAATTCAATGGATTGAACCCTTTTCATTATGTAAGGTAGTATGTTGTTCAGATTTTTGTTACTCCAATGGATGGTAGCCTTGTCAGTATGGAAGGTAGTCTTTTGTCGAGATTTTTGTTACTCCAATGGATGGTAGACATGTCATTATTGAAGGTAGTCTATTGTCGATAACTTTGTTACTCCAATGGATGATAGCCTTATCATTATGCAAGGTAGTTTGTTGTTCATATTTTTGTTACCCCAATGGATGGTAGCCTTGTCATTATGGAAGGTAGTCTGTTGTCGAGATTTTTTTACTCCAATGGATGGTAGCCTTGTCATTATGGAAGGTAGTCTATTTTCGATATTTTTGTTACCCCAATGGATGGTAGCCTTGTAATTATGGAAGGTAGTCTGTTCTCGAGATTTTTGTTACTCCAATGGATGGTAGCCATGTCATTATGGTAGGTAGTCTGTCGTTGAGATTTTTGTTACTCCAATGGATTATAGCCTTGTCATTATGTAAGGTATTCTGTTGTTCAGATTTTTGTTAGTCCAATGGATGGTAGCCTTGTCATTATGGAAGATAGTCTGTTGTCGAGATTTTTGTTATTCCAATGGATGGTAACCTAGTCAGTATGGAAGGTAGTCTTTTGTCGAGATTTTTTTACTCCAATGGATGGTAGCTATGTTA
The DNA here is from genome assembly GCA_948472305.1 of Vicia faba. Classification (NCBI taxonomy): domain Eukaryota; kingdom Viridiplantae; phylum Streptophyta; class Magnoliopsida; order Fabales; family Fabaceae; genus Vicia; species Vicia faba. The sequence goes on from OX451739.1 coordinate 564,885,394, forward strand.
TTATGCAGGGTAGTCTATTGTTCAGATTTTTGTTACTCGAATGGATGGTAGCCTTGTCATTATGGAAGGTAGTCTATTGTCGAGATTTTTGTTATTCCAATGGATGGTAGCCTTATCATTATGGAAGGTAGTTTTTTATCGAGATTTTTGTTACTCCAATTGATGGTAGACTTGTCATTATGGAAGGTAGTCTATTGTCGAGATTTTTGTTATTCCAATGGATGATAGCCTTGTCATTATGCAAGGTAGTCTGTTGTTCGTATTTTTTGCTACTTCAATGGATTGTAGCCTTGTCATTATGGAAGGTAGTCTGTTGTCGAGATTTTTTTTACTACAACGGATGGTAGCCTTGTCATTATGGAAGGTAGTCTGTTGTCGAGATTTTTGTTACCCCAATGGATGGTAGCCTTGTAATTAAGGAAGGTAGTCTGTTGTCGAGATTTTTGTTACTCCAATTGATGGTAGCCTTGTCATTATGGAAGGTAGTGTGTCGTTGAGATTTCTGTTACATCAATGGATTATAGCCCATTCATTATGTAAGGTAGTCCGTTGTTCATATTTTTGTTACTCCAATTGATGGTAGCCTTGTTGTTATGGAAGATAGTTTGTAGTCGAGATTTTTGTTATTCCAATGGATGGTAACCTTGTCAGTATGGAAGGTAGTCTTTTGTCGAGTTTTTTGTTACTCCAATGGATGGTAGCCTTGTCATTATTGAAGGTAGTCTCTTGTCGATAACTTTGTTACTCCAATGGATGAAAGCCTTGTCATTATGCAAGGTAGTCTGTTGTTCATATTTTGTTTACTCCAATGGATGGTAGCCTTGTAATTATTGAAGGTAGTCTGTTGTCGAGATTTTTTTTACTCCAATGGATTGTAGGCTTGTCATTATGGAAGGTAGTCTGTTGTCGATATTTTTGTTACCCCAATGGATGGTAGCCTTATAATTATTGAAGGTAGTCTATTGTCGAGATTTTTGTTACCCCAATGGATGGTAGCCTTGTAATTATGGAAGGTAGTCTGTTGTCGAGATTTTTGTTATTCCAATGGATGGTAGCCTTATCATTATGGAAGGTAATTTTTTGTCGAGATTTTTATTACTCCAATGGATGGTAGCCTTGTCATTATGGAAGGTAGTCTATTGTCGAGATTTTTGTTATTCCAATGGATGGTAACCTTGTCAGTATGGAAGGTAGTCTTTTGTCGAGATTTATGTTACTCCAATGGATGGTAGCCTTGTCATTATTGAAGGTAGTCTATTGTTGATATCTTTGTTACTCCAATGGATGATAGCCTTGTCATTATGCAAGGTAGTCTATTGTTCATATTTTTGCTACTTCAATGGATGGTAGCCTCGTCATTATAAAAGGTAGTATGTTGTCGAGATTTTTTTACTACAACAGATGGTAGCCTTGTCATTATGGAAGGTAGTCTGTTGTCGAGATTTTTGTTACCCCAATGGATGGTAGCCTTCTAATTAAGGAAGGTAGTCTGTTGTCGAGATTTTTGTTACTCCAATGGATTGTAGCCTTGTCATTATGGAAGGTAGTCTGTCGTTGAGATTTCTGTTACTCCAATGGATTATAGCCCATTCATTATGTAAGGTAGTCTGTTGTTCAGATTTTTGTTACTCCAATGGATGGTAGCCTTATCATTATGGAAGATAGTTTGTAGTCGAGATTTTTATTATTCCAATGGATGGTAACCTTGTAAGTATGGAATGTAGTCTTTTCTCGAGTTTTTTGTTACTCCAATGGATGGTAGCCTTGTCATTATTGAAGGTAGTCTATTGTCGATAACTTTGTTACTCCAATGGACGATAGCCTTGTCATTATGCAAGGTAGTTTGTTGTTCATATTTTTGTTACTCCAATGGATGGTAGCCTTGTCATTATGGAAGGTAGTCTGTTTTCGAGATTTTTTTTACACCAATGGATTGTAGCCTTGTCATTATGGAAGGTAGTCTGTTGTCGAGATTTTTGTTACCCCAATGGATGGTAGCCTTATAATTATGGAAGGTAGTCTGTTGTCGAGATTTTTGTTACCCCAATGGATGGTAGCCTTGTAATTATGGTAGGTAGTCTGTTGTCGAGATTTTTGTTATTCCAATGGATGGTAACCTTGTCAGTATGGAAGGTAGTCTTTTGTCGAGATTTTTGTTACTCCAATGGATGGTAGCCTTGTCATTACTGAAGGTAGTCAATTGTCGATAACTTTGTTACTCCAATGGATGATAGCCTTGTCATTATGCAAGGTAGTCAGTTGTTTATATTTTTGTTACTCCAATGGATGGAAGCCTTGTCATAATGGAAGGTAGTCTATTGTCGAGATTTTTGTTACCCCAATGGATGGTAGCCTTGTAATTAAGGAAGGTAGTATGTCGTTGAGATTTATGTTACTCCAATGGATTATAGCCTTGTCATTATGTAAGGTAGTCTGTTGTTCAGATTTATGTTACTCCAATATATGGTAGCCTTGTCATTATGAAAGGTAGTCTGTTGTTCAGATTTTTGATACTCCAATGGATGGTAGCCTTGTCATTATGGAAGATAGTCTGTAGTCGAGAGTTTTGTTATTCCAATGGATGGTAACCTTGTCAGTATGGAAGGTAGTCTTTTGTCGAGATTTTTGTTACTCCAATGGATGGTAGCCTTGTCATTATTGAAGGTAGTCTATTGTCGATAACTTCTTTACTCCAATGGATGATAGCCTTGTCATTATGCAAGGTAGTCTGTTGTTCATATTTTTGTTACTCCAATGGATGGTAGCCTTGTCATAATGGAAGGTAGTCTGTTGTCGAGATTTTTTTTACTCCAATGGATGGTAGCCTTGTCATTATGGAAGGTAGTCTATTGTCGAGATTTTTGTTACCCCAATGGATGGTAGCCTTGTAATTATGGAAGGTAGTCTGTTGTCGAGATTTTTGTTACCCCAATGGATGGTAGCCTTGTAATTATGGAAGGTAGTCTGTTGTCAAGATTTTTGTTACTCCAATGGATGGTAGCCTTGTAATTATGGAAGTTAGTCTGTTGTCGAGATTTCTGTTACTCCAATGGATTGTAGCCTTGTCATTATGTAAGGTAGTTTGTTGTTCAGATTTTTGTTACTCCAACGGATGGTAGCCTTGTCATTATGGAAGATAGTCTATAGTCGAGATTTTTGTTATTCCAATGGATGATAACCTTATGAGTATGGAAGGTAGTCTTTTGTCGAGATTTTTGTTACTCCAATGGATGGTAGCCTTGTCATTATTGAAGGTAGTCTATTGTCGATAACTTTGTTACTCCAATGGATGATAGCCTTGTCATTATGCAAGGTAGGTTGTTGTTCATATTTTTGTTACTCCAATGGATGGTAGCGTTGTAATTATGGAAGGTAGTCTGTAGTCGAGATTTTTGTTATTCCAATGGATTGTAACCTTGTAAGTATGGAAGGTAGTCTTTTGTCGAGATTTTTGTTACTCCAGTGGATGGTAGCCTTGTCATTATTGAAGGTAGTCTATTGTCGATATCATTGTTACTCCAATGGATGATAGCCTTGTCATTATGCAAAGGTAGTTTGTTGTTCATATTTTTGTTACTCCAATGGATGGTAGCCTTGTCATTATGGAAGGTAGTTTTTTTGTCGAAATTTGTGTTACTCCAATGAATAGTAGCCTTGTCAATATGGAAGGTAGTCAGTTGTCGAGGTTTTGTTACTCCAATGGATGGTAGCCTTGTCATTATTGAAGGTAGTCTATTTACGATATCTTTGTTACTTTAATGGATGATAGCCTTGTCATTATGCAAGGTAGTCTGTTGTTCATATTTTTGTTACTCCAATGGATGGTAGCCTTGTCATTATGGAAGTTAGTCTGTTGTCGATATTTTTTTTTACAACAATGGATGCTAGCCATGTCATTATGGAAGGTAGTCAGTTGTCGAGATTTTTGTTACCCCAATGGATGGTAGCCTTGTAATTATGGAAGGTATTATGTTGTCGAGATTTTTGTTACTCCAATGGATGGTAGCCTTGTCATTATGGAAGGTAGTATGTCCTTGAGATTTTTGATACTCCAATGGATTATAGCCTTGTCATTATGTAAGGTAGTCTGTTGTTCAGATTTTTGTTAGTCCAATGGATTGTAGCCTTGTAATTATGGAAGATAGTCTATTGTCGAGATTTTTGTTATTCCAATGGATGGTAACCTAGTCAGTATGGAAGGTAGTCTTTTGTCGAGATTTTTGTTACTCCAAAGGATGGTAGCCTTGTCATTATGCAAGGTAGTCTGTTGTTCATATTTTTGTTACTCCAATGGATGGTAGCCTTGTCATTATGGAAGGTAGTCTGTTGTCGAGATTTTTTTTACTCCAATGGATGGTAGCCTTGTCATTATGGAAGGTAGTCTCTTGTCGAGATTTTTGTTACCCCAATGAATGGTAGCCTTGTAATTATGGAAGGTAGTCTGTTGTCGAGATTTTTGTTACCCCAATGGATGGTAGCCTTGTAATTATGGAAGGTAGTTTGTTGTCAAGATTTTTGTTACTCCAATGGATGGTAGCCTTGTAATTATGGAAGTTAGTCTGTTGTCGAGATTTCTGTTACTCCAATGGATTGTAGCCTTGTCATTATGTAAGGTAGTTTGTTGTTCAGATTTTTGTTACTCCAACGGATGGTAGCCTTGTCATTATGGAAGATAGTCTATAGTCGAGATTTTTGTTATTCCAATGGATGATAACCTTATGAGTATGGAAGGTAGTCTTTTGTCGAGATTTTTGTTACTCCAATGGATGGTAGCCTTGTCATTATTGAAGGTAGTCTATTGTCGATAACTTTGTTACTCCAATGGATGATAGCCTTGTCATTATGCAAGGTAGGTTGTTGTTCATATTTTTGTTACTCCAATGGATGGTAGCGTTGTAATTATGGAAGGTAGTCTGTAGTCGAGATTTTTGTTATTCCAATGGATTGTAACCTTGTGAGTATGGAAGGTAGTCTTTTGTCGAGATTTTTGTTACTCCAGTGGATGGTAGCCTTGTCATTATTGAAGGTAGTCTATTGTCGATATCATTGTTACTCCAATGGATGATAGCCTTGTCATTATGCAAAGGTAGTTTGTTGTTCATATTTTTGTTACTCCAATGGATGGTAGCCTTGTCATTATGGAAGGTAGTTTTTTTGTCGAAATTTATGTTACTCCAATGAATAGTAGCCTTGTCAATATGGAAGGTAGTAAGTTGTCGAGGTTTTGTTACTCCAATGGATGGTAGCCTTGTCATTATTGAAGGTAGTCTATTTACGATATCTTTGTTACTTTAATGGATGATAGCCTTGTCATTATGCAAGGTAGTCTGTTGTTCATATTTTTGTTACTCCAATGGATGGTAGCCTTGTCATTATGGAAGTTAGTCTGTTGTCGATATTTTTTTTTACAACAATGGATGCTAGCCATGTCATTATGGAAGGTAGTCAGTTGTCGAGATTTTTGTTACCCCAATGGATGGTAGCCTTGTAATTATGGAAGGTATTATGTTGTCGAGATTTTTGTTACTCCAATGGATGGTAGCCTTGTCATTATGGAAGGTAGTATGTCCTTGAGATTTTTGATACTCCAATGGATTATAGCCTTGTCATTATGTAAGGTAGTCTGTTGTTCAGATTTTTGTTAGTCCAATGGATTGTAGCCTTGTAATTATGGAAGATAGTCTATTGTCGAGATTTTTGTTATTCCAATGGATGGTAACCTAGTCAGTATGGAAGGTAGTCTTTTGTCGAGATTTTTGTTACTCCAAAGGATGGTAGCCTTGTCATTATGCAAGGTAGTCTGTTGTTCATATTTTTGTTACTCCAATGGATGGTAGCCTTGTCATTATGGAAGGTAGTCTGTTGTCGAGATTTTTTTTACTCCAATGGATGGTAGCCTTGTCATTATGGAAGGTAGTCTCTTGTCGAGATTTTTGTTACCCCAATGAATGGTAGCCTTGTAATTATGGAAGGTAGTCTGTTGTCGAGATTTTTGTTACCCCAATGGATGGTAGCCTTGTAATTATGGAAGGTAGTTTGTTGTCAAGATTTTTGTTACTCCAATGGATGGTAGCCTTGTAATTATGGAAGTTAGTCTGTTGTCGAGATTTCTGTTACTCCAATGGATTGTAGCCTTGTCATTATGTAAGGTAGTTTGTTGTTCAGATTTTTGTTACTCCAATGGATGGTAGCCTTGTCATTATGGAAGATAGTCTATAGTCGAGATTTTTGTTATTCCAATGGATGATAACCTTATGAGTATGGAAGGTAGTCTTTTGTCGAGATTTTTGTTACTCCAATGGATGGTAGCCTTGTCATTATTGAAGGTAGTCTATTGTCGATAACTTTGTTACTCCAATGGATGATAGCCTTGTCATTATGCAAGGTAGGTTGTTGTTCATATTTTTGTTACTCCAATGGATGGTAGCGTTGTAATTATGGAAGGTAGTCTGTAGTCGAGATTTTTGTTATTCCAATGGATTGTAACCTTGTGAGTATGGAAGGTAGTCTTTTGTCGAGATTTTTGTTACTCCAGTGGATGGTAGCCTTGTCATTATTGAAGGTAGTCTATTGTCGATATCATTGTTACTCCAATGGATGATAGCCTTGTCATTATGCAAAGGTAGTTTGTTGTTCATATTTTTGTTACTCCAATGGATGGTAGCCTTGTCATTATGGAAGGTAGTTTTTTTGTCGAAATTTATGTTACTCCAATGAATAGTAGCCTTGTCAATATGGAAGGTAGTAAGTTGTCGAGGTTTTGTTACTCCAATGGATGGTAGCCTTGTCATTATTGAAGGTAGTCTATTTACGATATCTTTGTTACTTTAATGGATGATAGCCTTGTCATTATGCAAGGTAGTCTGTTGTTCATATTTTTGTTACTCCAATGGATGGTAGCCTTGTCATTATGGAAGTTAGTCTGTTGTCGATATTTTTTTTTACAACAATGGATGCTAGCCATGTCATTATGGAAGGTAGTCAGTTGTCGAGATTTTTGTTACCCCAATGGATGGTAGCCTTGTAATTATGGAAGGTATTATGTTGTCGAGATTTTTGTTACTCCAATGGATGGTAGCCTTGTCATTATGGAAGGTAGTATGTCCTTAAGATTTTTGATGCTCCAATGGATTATAGCCTTGTCATTATGTAAGGTAGTCTGTTGTTCAGATTTTTGTTAGTCCAATGGATGGTAGCCTTGCATTATGGAAGATAGTCTATTGTCGAGATTTTTTTTATTCTAATGGATGGTAACCTAGTCAGTATGGAAGGTAGTCTTTTGTCGAGATTTTTGTTACTCCAAAGGATGGTAGCCTTGTCATTATGTAAGGTAGTTTGTTGTTCAGATTTTTGTTACTCCAATGGACGGTAGCCTTGTCATTATGGAAGGTAGTCTATTGTCTAGATTTTTGTTATTCCAATGGATGGTAGCCTTATCATTATGGAAGGTAGTTTTTTATTTAGATTTTTGTTACTCCAATTGATGCTAGCCTTGTCATTATGGAAGGTAGTCTATTGTCGAGATTTTTGTTATTCCAATGGATGGTAACCTTGTCAGTATGGAAGGTAGTCTATTGTCGAGATTTTTGTTATTCCAATGGATGGTAGCCTTGTCAGTATGGAAGGTAGTCTTTTGTCGAGATTTTTTTTACTCCAATGGATGGTAGCCTTGTCGTTATTGAAGGTAGTCTATTATCGATATCTTTGTTACTCCAATGGATGATAGCCTTGTCATTACGGAAGATAGTCTGTAGTCGAGATTTTTGTTACTCCAATGGATGGTAGCCTTGTTATTATGGAAGGTAGTCTGTTGTCGATATTTTTTTTACTATAATGGATGGTAGCCTTGTCATTATGGAAGGTAGTCTGTTGTCGAGATTTTTGTTACTCCAATAGATGGTAGCCTTGTAATTATGGAAGGTAGTCTGTTGTCGAGATTTTGATTACCCCAATGGATGGTAGCCTTGTAATTATGGAAGGTAGTCTGCTGTCGAGATTTTTGTTACTCCAATGGATAGTAGCCTTGTAATTATGGAAGGTAGTCTATTGTTAAGATTTTTGTTACTCCAATGGATGGTAACCTTGTCATTATGTAAGGTAGTTTGTTGTTCAGATTTTTGTTACTCCAATGGATGGTAGCCTTGTCATTATGGAAGGTAGTCTGTTGTCTATATTTTTTTTACTACAATGGATGGTAGCCTTGTAATTATGGAAGGTAGTCAGTTGTCGAGATTTTTGTTACCCCAATGGATGGTAGCCTTGTAACTATGGAAGCTAGTATGTTGTCGAGATTTTTGTTACTCCAATGGATGGTAGCCTTGTCATTATGAAAGGTAGTCTGTTGTCGATATTTTTGTTACTCCAATGAATGGTAGTCTTGTCAATATGGAAGGTAGTCTGTCGTTTAGATTTTTGTTACTCTAATGGATGCTAGCTTTGTCATTACAGAAGGTAGTCTGTTGTCAACATTTTTGTTACCCCAATGGATAGTAGCCTTGTCATTATGTAAGGTAGTCTGTTGTTCATATTTTTGTTACTCCAATGGATGGTAGCCTTGTCATTACCGAAGATAGTCTGTAGTCGAGATTTTTGTTATTCCAATGGATGGTAACCTTGTCGGTATGGAAGGTAGTCTTTTGTCGAGATTTTTGTTACTCCAATGGATGGTAGCCTTGTCATTATTGAAGGTAGTCTATTGACGATATCTTTGTTACTTTAATGGCCGATAGCCATGTCATTATGCAAGGTAGTATGTTGTTCATATTTTTGTTACTCCAATGGATGGTAGCCTTGTCATTATGGAAGGTAGTCTGTTGTCGATATTTTTTTTACTACAATGGATGGTAGCCTTGTCATTATGGAAGGTAGTCTGTTGTCGAGATTTTTGTTACCCAAATGGATGGTAGCCTTGTAATTATTGAAGGTAGTCTGTTGTCGAGATTTTTGTTACTCCAATGGATGGTAGCCTTGTAATTATGGAAGGTAGTCTATTGTTCAAATTTTTATTACTCCAATGGATGGATGCCTTGTCATTATGGAAGATAGTCTGTAGTCGAGATTTTTGTTATTCCAATGGATGGTAACCTTGTTAGTATGGAAGGTAGTCTTTTGTAGAGATTTTTGTTACTCCAATGGATTGTAGCCTTGTCATTATTGAAGGTAGTCTATTGTCGATATATTTTTTTACTACAATGGATGCTAGCCATGTCATTATGGAAGGTAGTCAGTTGTCGAGATTTTTGTTACCCCAATGGATGGTAGCCTTGTAATTATGGAAGGTATTATGTTGTCGAGATTTTTGTTACTCCAATGGATGGTAGCCTTGTCATTATGGAAGGTAGTATGTCCTTGAGATTTTTGATACTCCAATGGATTATAGCCTTGTCATTATGTAAGGTAGTCTGTTGTTCAGATTTTTGTTAGTCCAATGGATGGTAGCCTTGTCATTATGGAAGATAGTCTATTGTCGAGATTTTTGTTATTCCAATGGATGGTAACCTAGTCAGTATGGAAGGTAGTCTTTTGTCGAGATTTTTGTTACTCCAAAGGATGGTAGCCTTGTCATTATGCAAGGTAGTCTGTTGTTAAGATTTTTGTTACTCCAATGGATGGTAGCCTTGTCATTATGGAAGGTAGTATATGGTCTAGATTTTTGTTATTCCAATGGATGGTAGCCTTATCATTATGGAAGGTAGTTTTTTATTTAGATTTTTGTTACTCCAATTGATGCTAGCCTTGTCATTATGGAAGGTAGTCTATTGTCGAGATTTTTGTTATTCCAATGGATGGTAACCTTGTCAGTATGGAAGGTAGTCTATTGTCGGGATTTTTTTATTCCAATGGATGGTATCCTTGTTAGTATGGAAGGTAGTCTTTTGTCGATATTTTTGTTACTCCAATGGATGGTAGCCTTGTCGTTATTGAAGGTAGTCTATTGTCGATATTTTTGTTACTCCAATGGATGATAGCCTTATCATTATGCAAGGTAGTCTGTTGTTCATATTTTTGTTACTCCAATGGATGGTAGCCTTATCATTATGGAAGGTAGTCTGTTGTCGATATTTTTTTACTACAATGGATGGTAGCCTTGTCATTATGGAAGGTAGTCTGTTGTCGATATTTTTGTTACCCTAATGGATGGTAGCCTTGTAATTATGGAAGGTAGTTTGTTGTCGAGATTTTTGTTACCCCAATGGATGGTAGCCTTGTAATTATGGAAGGTAGTCTGTTGTCGAGATTTTTGTTACTCCAATGGATGGTAGCCTTGTAATTATGGAAGGTAGTCTGTTGTTGAGATTTTTGTTACTCCAATGGATGGTAGCCTTGTCATTATGAAAGGTAGTCTATTGTTTAGATTTTTATTACTCCAATGGATGGATGCCTTGTCATTATGGAAGATAGTCTGTAGTCGAGATTTTTGTTATTCCAATGGATGGTAACCTTGTCAGTATGGAAGGTAGTCTATTCTCGAGATTTTTGTTATTCCAATGGATGGTATCCTTGTCAGTATGGAAGGTAGTCTTTTGTCGAGATTTTTGTTACTCCAATGGATGGTAGCCTTGTCGTTATTGAAGGTAGTCTATTGTCGATATCTTTGTTACTCCAATGGATGATAGCCTTGTCATTATGCAAGGTAGTCTGCTGTTCATATTTTTGTTACTCCAATGGATGGTAGCCTCTTCATTATGGAAGGTAGTCTGTTGTCGATATTTTTTTTACTACAATGGATGGTAGCCTTGTCATTATGGAAGGTAGTCTGTTGTCGAGATTTTTGTTACCCCAATGGATGGTAGCCTTGTAATTATGGAAGGTAGTCTGTTGTCGAGATTTTTGTTACTCCAATGGATGGTAGCCTTGTAATTATGGAAGGTAGTCTGTTGTTGAGATTTTTGTTACTCCAATGGATGTTAAGCTTGTCATTATGGAAGGTATTTTGTCGTTGAGATTTCTGTTACTCCAATGGATTGTAGCCTTGTCATTATGTAAGGTAGTCTATTGTTCAAATTTTTATTACTCCAATGGATGGATGCCTTGTCATTATGGAAGATAGTCTGTAGTCGAGATTTTTGTTATTCCAATGGATGGTAACCTTGTTAGTATGGAAGGTAGTCTTTTGTAGAGATTTTTGTTACTCCAATGGATTGTAGCCTTGTCATTATTGAAGGTAGTCTATTGTCGATATCTCTGTTACTCCAATGGATGATAGCCTTGTCATTATGGAAGTTAGTCTGTTGTCGATATATTTTTTTACTACAATGGATGCTAGCCATGTCATTATGGAAGGTAGTCAGTTGTCGAGATTTTTGTTACCCCAATGGATGGTAGCCTTGTAATTATGGAAGGTATTATGTTGTCGAGATTTTTGTTACTCCAATGGATGGTAGCCTTGTCATTATGGAAGGTAGTATGTCCTTGAGATTTTTGATACTCCAATGGATTATAGCCTTGTCATTATGTAAGGTAGTCTGTTGTTCAGATTTTTGTTAGTCCAATGGATGGTAGCCTTGTCATTATGGAAGATAGTCTATTGTCGAGATTTTTGTTATTCCAATGGATGGTAACCTAGTCAGCATGGAAGGTAGTCTTTTGTCGAGATTTTTGTTACTCCAAAGGATGGTAGCCTTGTCATTATGCAAGGTAGTCTGTTGTTCAGATTTTTGTTACTCCAATGGATGGTAGCCTTGTCATTATGGAAGGTAGTATATTGTCTAGATTTTTGTTATTCCAATGGATGGTAGCCTTATCATTATGGAAGGTAGTTTTTTATTTAGATTTTTGTTACTCCAATTGATGCTAGCCTTGTCATTAGTGAAGGTAGTCTATTGTCGAGATTTTTGTTATTCCAATGGATGGTAACCTTGTCAGTATGGAAGGTAGTCTATTGTTGGGATTTTTTTATTCCAATGGATGGTATCCTTGTTAGTATGGAAGGTAGTCTTTTGTCGATATTTTTGTTACTCCAATGGATGGTAGCCTTGTCGTTATTGAAGGTAGTCTATTGTCGATATTTTTGTTACTCCAATGGATGATAGCCTTATAATTATGCAAGGTAGTCTGTTGTTCATATTTTTGTTACTCCAATGGATGGTAGCCTTATCATTATGGAAGGTAGTCTGTTGTCGATATTTTTTTACTACAATGGATGGTAGCCTTGTCATTATGGAAGGTAGTCTGTTGTCGATATTTTTGTTACCCCAATGGATGGTAGCCTTGTAATTATGGAAGGTAGTCTATTGTTCAAATTTTTATTACTCCAATGGATGGATGCCTTGTCATTATGGAAGATAGTCTGTAGTCGAGATTTTTGTTATTCCAATGGATGGTAACCTTGTTAGTATGGAAGGTAGTCTTTTGTAGAGATTTTTGTTACTCCAATGGATTGTAGCCTTGTCATTATTGAAGGTAGTCTATTGTCGATATCTCTGTTACTCCAATGGATGATAGCCTTGTCATTATGGAAGTTAGTCTATTGTCGATATATTTTTTTACTACAATGGATGCTAGCCATGTCATTATGGAAGGTAGTCAGTTGTCGAGATTTTTGTTACCCCAATGGATGGTAGCCTTGTAATTATGGAAGGTATTATGTTGTCGAGATTTTTGTTACTCCAATGGATGGTAGCCTTGTCATTATGGAAGGTAGTATGTCCTTGATATTTTTGATACTCCAATGGATTATAGCCTTGTCATTATGTAAGGTAGTCTGTTGTTCAGATTTTTGTTAGTCCAATGGATGGTAGCCTTGTCATTATGGAAGATAGTCTATTGTCGAGATTTTTGTTATTCCAATGGATGGTAACCTAGTCAGTATGGAAGGTAGTCTTTTGTCGAGATTTTTGTTACTCCAAAGGATGGTAGCCTTGTCATTATGCAAGGTAGTCTGTTGTTCAGATTTTTGTTACTCCAATGGATGGTAGCCTTGTCATTATGGAAGGTAGTATATTGTCTAGATTTTTGTTATTCCAATGGATGGTAGCCTTATCATTATGGAAGGTAGTTTTTTATTTATATTTTTGTTACTCCAATTGATGCTAGCCTTGTCATTATGGAAGGTAGTCTATTGTCGAGATTTTTGTTATTCCAATGGATGGTAACCTTGTCAGTATGGAAGGTAGTCTATTGTCGGGATTTTTTTATTCCAATGGATGGTATCCTTGTTAGTATGGAAGGTAGTCTTTTGTCGATATTTTTGTTACTCCAATGGATGGTAGCCTTGTCGTTATTGAAGGTAGTCTATTGTCGATATTTTTGTTACTCCAATGGATGATAGCCTTATCATTATGCAAGGTAGTCTGTTGTTCATATTTTTGTTACTCCAATGGATGGTAGCCTTATCATTATGGAAGGTAGTCTGTTGTCGATATTTTTTTACTACAATGGATGGTAGCCTTGTCATTATGGAAGGTAGTCTGTTGTCGATATTTTTGTTACCCCAATGGATGGTAGCCTTGTAATTATGGAAGGTAGTTTGTTGTCGAGATTTTTGTTACCCCAATGGATGGTAGCCTTGTAATTATGGAAGGTAGTCTGTTGTCGAGATTTTTGTTACTCCAATGGATGGTAGCCTTGTAATTATGGAAGGTAGTCTGTTGTTGAGATTTTTGTTACTCCAATGGATGGTAGCCTTGTCATTATGAAAGGTAGTCTATTGTTTAGATTTTTATTACTCCAATGGATGGATGCCTTGTCATTATGGAAGATAGTCTGTAGTCGAGATTTTTGTTATTCCAATGGATGGTAACCTTGTCAGTATGGAAGGTAGTCTATTCTCGAGATTTTTGTTATTCCAATGGATGGTATCCTTGTCAGTATGGAAGGTAGTCTTTTGTCGAGATTTTTGTTACTCCAATGGATGGTAGCCTTGTCGTTATTGAAGGTAGTCTATTGTCGATATCTTTGTTACTCCAATGGATGATAGCCTTGTCATTATGCAAGGTAGTCTGTTGTTCATATTTTTGTTACTCCAATGGATGGTAGCCTCTTCATTATGGAAGGTAGTCTGTTGTCGATATTTTTTTTACTACAATGGATGGTAGCCTTGTCATTATGGAAGGTAGTCTGTTGTCGAGATTTTTGTTACCCCAATGGATGGTAGCCTTGTAATTATGGAAGGTAGTCTGTTGTCGAGATTTTTGTTACTCCAATGGATGGTAGCCTTGTAATTATGGAAGGTAGTCTGTTGTTGAGATTTTTGTTACTCCAATGGATGTTAAGCTTGTCATTATGGAAGGTATTTTGTCGTTGAGATTTCTGTTACTCCAATGGATTGTAGCCTTGTCATTATGTAAGGTAGTCTATTGTTCAAATTTTTATTACTCCAATGGATGGATGCCTTGTCATTATGGAAGATAGTCTGTAGTCGAGATTTTTGTTATTCCAATGGATGGTAACCTTGTTAGTATGGAAGGTAGTCTTTTGTAGAGATTTTTGTTACTCCAATGGATTGTAGCCTTGTCATTATTGAAGGTAGTCTATTGTCGATATCTCTGTTACTCCAATGGATGATAGCCTTGTCATTATGGAAGTTAGTCTGTTGTCGATATATTTTTTTACTACAATGGATGCTAGCCATGTCATTATGGAAGGTAGTCAGTTGTCGAGATTTTTGTTACCCCAATGGATGGTAGCCTTCTAATTATGGAAGGTATTATGTTGTCGAGATTTTTGTTACTCCAATGGATGGTAGCCTTGTCATTATGGAAGGTAGTATGTCCTTGAGATTTTTGATACTCCAATGGATTATAGCCTTGTCATTATGTAAGGTAGTCTGTTGTTCAGATTTTTGTTAGTCCAATGGATGGTAGCCTTGTCATTATGGAAGATAGTCTATTGTCGAGATTTTTGTTATTCTAATGGATGGTTACCTAGTCAGCATGGAAGGTAGTGTTTTGTCGAGATTTTTGTTACTCCAAAGGATGGTAGCCTTGTCATTATGCAAGGTAGTCTGTTGTTCAGATTTTTGTTACTCCAATGGATGGTATCCTTGTAATTATGGAAGGTAGTATATTGTCTAGATTTTTGTTATTCCAATGGATGGTAGCCTTATCATTATGGAAGGTAGTTTTTTATTTAGATTTTTGTTACTCCAATTGATGCTAGCCTTGTCATTATGGAAGGTAGTCTATTGTCGAGATTTTTGTTATTCCAATGGATGGTAACCTTGTCAGTATGGAAGGTAGTCTATTGTTGGGATTTTTTTATTCCAATGGATGGTATCCTTGTTAGTATGGAAGGTAGTCTTTTGTCGATATTTTTGTTACTCCAATGGATGGTAGCCTTGTCGTTATTGAAGGTAGTCTATTGTCGATATTTTTGTTACTCCAATGGATGATAGCCTTATAATTATGCAAGGTAGTCTGTTGTTCATATTTTTGTTACTCCAATGGATGGTAGCCTTATCATTATGGAAGGTAGTCTGTTGTCGATATTTTTTTACTACAATGGATGGTAGCCTTGTCATTATGGAAGGTAGTCTGTTGTCGATATTTTTTTACCCCAATGGATGGTAGCCTTGTAATTATGGAAGGTAGTTTGTTGTCGAGATTTTTGTTACCCCAATGGATGGTAGCCTTGTAATTATGGAAGGTAGTCTGTTGTCGAGATTTTTGTTACTCCAATGGATGGTAGCCTTGTAATTATGGAAGGTAGTCTGTTGTTGAGATTTTTGTTACTCCAATGGATGGTAGCTTGTCATTATGAAAGGTAGTCTATTGTTTAGATTTTTATTACTCCAATGGATGGATGCCTTGTCATTATGGAAGATATTCTGTAGTCGAGATTTTTGTTATTCCAATGGATGGTAATCTGTCAGTATGGAAGGTAGTCTATTCTCGAGATTTTTGTTATTCCAATGGATGGTATCCTTGTCAGTATGGAAGGTAGTCTTTTGTCGAGATTTTTGTTACTCCAATGGATGGTAGCCTTGTCGTTATTGAAGGTAGTCTATTGTCGATATCTTTGTTACTCCAATGGATGATAGCCTTGTCATTATGCAAGGTAGTCTGTTGTTCATATTTTTGTTACTCCAATGGATGGTAGCCTCTTCATTATGGAAGGTAGTCTGTTGTCGATATTTTTTTTACTACAATGGATGGTAGCCTTGTCATTATGGAAGGTAGTCTGTTGTCGAGATTTTTGTTACCCCAATGGATGGTAGCCTTGTAATTATGGAAGGTAGTCTGTTGTCGAGATTTTTGTTACTCCAATGGATGGTAGCCTTGTAATTATGGAAGGTAGTCTGTTGTTGAGATTTTTGTTACTCCAATGGATGTTAAGCTTGTCATTATGGAAGGTATTTTGTCGTTGAGATTTCTGTTACTCCAATGGATTGTAGCCTTGTCATTATGTAAGGTAGTCTATTGTTCAAATTTTTATTACTCCAATGGATGGATGCCTTGTCATTATGGAAGATAGTCTGTAGTCGAGATTTTTGTTATTCCAATGGATGGTAACCTTGTTAGTATGGAAGGTAGTCTTTTGTAGAGATTTTTGTTACTACAATGGATTATAGCCTTGTCATTATTGAAGGTAGTCTATTGTCTATATCTCTGTTACTCCAATGGATGATAGCCTTGTCATTATGCAAGGTAGTCTGTTGTTCATATTTTTGTTACTCCAATGGATGGTAGCCTTGTCATTATAAAAGGTAGTCTATTGTCGATATTTTTTTACTACAATGGATGGTAGCCTTGTCATTATGGAAGGTAGCATGTTGTCTAGATTTTTGGTACCCCAATGGATGGTAGCCTTGTCATTATTGAAGGTAGTCTTTCGTTGATATTTTTGTTACTCCAATGGATTGTAGCCTTGTCACTATTGAAGGTAGTCTGTCGTTTAGATTTTTGTTACTCCAATGGATTATAGCCTTGTCATTTGGAAGGTAGTCTGTTGTTCAGATTTTTGTTACTCCAATGGATGGTAGCCTTGTCATTATGTAAGGTAGTCTGTTGTCGAGATTTTTGTTATTCCATTGGATGGAAGCCTTGTCATTACGGAAGGCACTTATTATCGATATTTTTGATACTCCAATGGATGGTAGCCTTGTCATTACAGAAGGTAGTCTGTTGTCAACATTTTTGTTACCCCAATGGATGGTAGCCTTGTCATTATGTAAGGTAGTTTGTTGTTCAGATTTTTGTTACTCCAATGGATGGTAGCCTTGTCATTACGGAAGATAGTCTGTAGTTGAGATTTTTGTTATTCCAATGGATGGTAACTTTGTCAGTATGGAAGGTAGTCTTTTGTCGAGTTTTTTGTTACTCCAATGGATGTTAGCCTTGTCGTTATTGAAGGTAGTCTATTGTCGATATCTTTGTTACTCCAATGGATGATAGCCTTGTCATTATGCAAGGTAGTCTGTTGTTCATATTTTTGTTACTCCCGTGGATGGTAGCCTTGTCATTATGGAAGGTAGTCTGTTGTCGATATTTTTTTTACTACAATGGATGGTAGCCTTGTCATTATGGAAGGTAGTCTGTTGTCGATATTTTTGTTACCCCAATGGATGGTAGCCTTGTAATTATGGAAGGTAGTCTGTTGTCGAGATTTTTGTTACCTTAATGGAAGGTAGCCTTGTAATTATGGAAGGTAGTCTGTTGTTGAGATTTTTGTTACTCCAATGGATGGAAGCCTTGTAATTATGGAAGGTAGTCTATTGTTGGGATTTTTGTTACTCCAATGGATGGTAAGCTTGTCATTATGGAAGGTATTTCGTCGTTTAGATTTCTGTTACTCCAATGGATTATAGCCTTGTCATTATGTAAGGTAGTCTATTGTTCAGATTTTTATTACTCCAATGGATTGATGCCTTGTCATTATGGAAGATAGTCTGTAGTCGAGATTTTTGTTATTCCAATGGATGGTAACCTTATTAGTATGGAAGGTAGTCTTTTGTAGAGATTTTTGTTACTCCAATGGATTGTAGCCTTGTCATTATTGAAGGTAGTCTATTGTCGATATCTATGTTACTCCAATGGATGATAGCCTTGTCATTATGCAAGGTAGTCTGTTGTTCATATTTTTGTTACTCCAATGGATGGTAGCCTTGTCATTATGGAAGGTAGTCTGTTGTCGATATTTTTTTACTACAATGGATGGTAGCCTTGTCATTATGGAAGGTAGTCAGTTGTCGAGATTTTTGGTACCCCAATGGATGGTAGCCTTGTAATTACGAAAGGTAGCATGTTGTCGAGATTTTTGTTACTCCAATGGATGGTAGCCTTGTCATTATGGAAGGTAGTCTTTCGTTGATATTTTTGTTACTCCAATGGATTGTAGCCTTGTCAATATGGAAGGTAGTCTGTCGTTTAGATTTTTGTTACTCCAATGGATTATAGCCTTGTCATTTGGAAGGTAGTCTGTTGTTCAGATTTTTGTTACTCCAATGGATGGTAGCCTTGTCATTATGTAAGGTAGTCTGTTGTCGAGATTTTTGTTATTCCATTGGATGGCAGCCTTGTCATCACAGAAGGCACTTATTATCGATATGTTTGATACTCGCATAGATGGTAGCCTTGTCATTACAGAAGGTAGTCTGTTGTCAACATTTTTGTTACCCCAATGGATGGTAGCCTTGTCATTATGTAAGGTAGTCTGTTGTTCAGATTTTTGTTACTCCAATGGATGGTAGCCTTGTCAATACGGAAGATAGTCTGTAGTTGAGATTTTTGTTATTCCAATGGATGGTAACCTTGTCAATATGAAAGGTAGTCTTTTGTCGAGATTTTTGTTACTCCAATGGATGTTAGCCTTGTCATTATTGAAGGTAGTCTATTGTAGATATCTTTGTTACTCCAATGGATGATAGCCTTATCATTATGCAAGGTAGTATGTTGTTCATATTTTTCTTACTCCAATGGATGGTAGCCTTGTCATTATGGAAGGTAGTCTGTTGTCGATAATTTTTTTACTACAATGGATGCTAGCCTTGTGATTATAGAGGGTAGTCAATTGTCGAGATATTTGTTACCCCAATGGATGGTAGCCTTGTAATTATGGAAGGTAGTATGTTGTCGATATTTTTGTTACTCCAATGGATGGTAGCCTTGACATTATAGAAGGTAATATGTCCTTGAGATTTTTGTTACTCCAATGGATTATAGCCTTGTCATTATGTAAGGTAGTATGTTGTTCAGATTTTTGTTAGTCCAATGGATGATAGCCTTGTCATTATGGAAGATAGTCTGTTGTCGATATTTTTGTTATTCTAATGGATGGTAACCTAGTCAGTATGGAAGGTAGTCCTTTGTCGAGATTTTTGTTACTCCAAAGGATGGTAGCCTTGCAATTATGTAAGGTAGTCTGTTGTTCAGATTTTTGTTACTCCAATGGATGGTAGCCTTGTCATTATGGAAGGTAGTCTATTGTCTAGATTTTTGTTATTACAATGGATGGTAGCCTTATCATTATGGAAGGTAGTTGTTTATTTAGATTTTTGTTACTCCAATTGATGCTAGCCTTGTCATTATGGAAGGTAGTCTATTGTCGAGATTTTTGTTATTCCAATGGATGGTAACCTTGTCAGTTTGGAAGGTAGTCTATTGTCGAGATTTTTGTTACTCCAATGGATGTTATCCTTGTCGTTATTGAAGGTAGTCTATTATCGATATCTTTGTTACTCCAATGGATGATAGCATTGTCATTACGGAAGATAGTCTGTAGTCGAGATTTTTGTTACTCCAATGGATAGTAGCCTTGTCATTATGGAAGGTAGTCTGTTGTCGATATGATTTTTACTACAACGGATGGTAGCCTTGTCATTATGGAAGGTAGTCTGTTGTCGATATTTTTGTTACCCCAATGGATGGTAGCCTTGTAATTATGGAAGGTAGTCTGTTGTCGAGATTTTTGTTACCCCAATGGATGGTAGCCTTATAATTATGGAAGGTAGTCTGTTGTCGAGATTTTTGTTACTCCAATGGATGGTAGCCTTGTAATTATGGAAGGTAGTCTGTTGTTCAGATTTTTATTACTCCAATGGATGGATGCCTTGTCATTATGGAAGATAGTCTGTAGTCGAGATTTTTGTTATTCCAATGGATGGTAACCTTGTTAGTATGGAAGGTAGTCTTTTGTAGAGATTTTTGTTACTCCAATGGATTATAGCCTTGTCATTATTGAAGGTAGTCTATTGTCGATATCTCTGTTACTCCAATTGATGATAACCTTGTCATTATTCCAATGGATGGTAACCTTGTCATTATGCAAGGTAGTCTGCTGTTCATATTTTGGTTACTCCAATGGATGGTAGCCTTGTCATTATGCAAGGTAGTCTGTTGTTCATATTTTGGTTACTCCAATGGATGGTAGCCTTGTCATTATGGAAGGTAGTTTGTTGTCGATATTTTTTTTACTACAATGGATGGTAGCCTTGTCATTATGGAAGGTAGTCAGTTGTCGAGATTTTCGGTACCCCAATGGATGGTAGCCTTGTAATTATGGAAGGTAGCATGTTGTCGAGATTTTTGTTACTCCAATGGATGGTAGCCTTGTCATTATGGAAGGTAGTCTGTCGTTTAGATTTTTGTTACTCCAATGGATTATAGCCTTGTCATTTGGAAGGTAGTCTATTGTTCAGATTTTTGTTACTCCAATGGATGGTAGCCTTGTCATTATGGAAGGTAGTCTGTTGTCGATATTTTTGTTATTCCATTGGATGGCAGCCTTGTCATCACGGAAGGCACTTATTATCGATATTTTTGATACTCCAATGGATGGTATCCTTGTCATTACAGAAGGTAGTCTGTTGTCAACATTTTTGTTACCCCAATGGATGGTAGCCTTGTCATTATGTAAGGTAGTCTGTTGTTCAGATTTTTGTTACTCCAATGGATGGTAGCCTTGTCATTACGGAAGATAGTCTATAGTCGATATTTTTGTTATTCCAATGGATGGTAACCTTGTCAGTATGGAAGGTAGTCTTTTGTCGAGATTTTTGTTACTCCAATGGATGTTAGCCTTGTCATTATTGAAGGTAGTCTATTGTAGATATCTTTGTTACTCCAATGGATGATAGCCTTATCATTATGCAAGGTAGTCTGTTGTTCATATTTTTGTTACTCCAATGGATGCTAGCCTTGTCAGTATGGAAGGTAGTCTTTTGTCGATATTTTTGTTACTCCAATGGATGGTAGCCTTGTCGTTATTGAAGGTAGTCTATTGTCGATATCTTTGTTACTCCAATGGATGATAGCCTTGTAATTATGCAAGGTAGTTTGTTGTTCATATTTTTGTTACTCCAATGGATTGTAGCCTTGTCAATATGGAAGGTAGTCTGTTGTCGAGATTTTTTTTACTACAACGGATGGTAGCCTTGTCATTATGGAAGGTAGTCTGTTGTCGAGATTTTTGTTACCCCAATGGATGGTGTTCTTGTAATTATTGAAGGTAGTCTGTTGTCGAGATTTTTGTTACCCCAATGGATGGTAGCCTTGTAATTATGGAAGGTAGTTTGTTGTCGAGATTTTTGTTACTCCAATGGATGGTAGCCTTGTAATTATGGAAGGTAGTCTGTTGTTGAGATTTTTGTTACTCCAATGGATGGTAACCTTGTCATTATGGAAGGTATTCTGTCGTTGAGATTTCTGTTACTCCAATGGATTGTAGCCTTGTCATTATGTAAGGTAGTCTGTTGTTCAAATTTTTGTTACCCCAATGGATGGTAGCCTTGTCATTATGGAAGATAGTCTGTAGTCGAGATTTTTGTTATTCCAATGGATGGTAACCTTGTTAGTATGGAAGGTAGTCTTTTGTAGAGATTTTTGTTACTCCAATGGATGGTAGCCTTGTCATTATTAAAGGTAGTCTATTGTCGATATCTCTGTTACTCCAATGGGTGATAGCCTTGTCATTATTAAAGGTAGTCTATTATCGATATCTCTGTTACTCCAATGGATGATAGACTTGTCATTATGGAAGGTAGTCTGTTGTCGATATTTCTTTTACTACAATGGATGGTAGCCTTGTCATTATTGAAGGTAGTCTGTTATCGATATCTTTGTTACTCCAATGGATGATAGACTTGTCATTATGGAAGGTAGTCTATTGTCGAGATTTTTTTTACTCCAATGAATGGTAGCCTTGTCATTTTGGAAGGTAGTCTGTTGTCGAGATTTTTGTTACCCCAATGGATGGTAGCCTTGTAATTATGGAAGGTAGTATGTTGTCGAGATTTTTGTTACTCCAATTGATGGTAGCCTTGTCATTTTGGAAGGTACTCTGTCGTTGAGATTTTTGTTACTCCAATGGATTGTAGCTTTGTCAATATGGAAGGTAGTCTGTCGTTTAGATTTTTGTTACTCCAATGGATTATAGCCTTGTCATTATGGAAGGTAGTCTTTTGTTCAGATTTTTGTTACTCCAATGGATGGTAGCCTTGTCATTATGGAAGGTAGTCTATTGTCGAGATTTTTGTTATTCCATTGGATGGCAGCCTTGTCATTACAGAAGTCACTTATTATCGATATTTTTGATACTCCAATGGATGGTAGCCTTGTCATTACAGAAGGTAGTTTGTTGTCAACATTTTTGTTACCCCAATGGATGGTAGCCTTGTCATTATGTAAGGTAGTCTGTTGTTCAGATTTTAGTTACTCCAATGGATGGTAGCCTTGTCATTATTGAAGGTATTCTATTATAGATATCTTTGTTACTCCAATGGATGATAGCCTTGTCATTATGCAAGGTAGTCTGTTGTTCATATTTTAGTTACTCCAATGGATGGTAGCCTTGTCATTATGGAAGGTAGTCTATTGTTAACAATTTCTTTACTACAATGGATGCTAGCCTTGTCATTATGGAAGGTAGTCAGTTGTCGAGATTTTTGTTTCCCCAATGGATGGTAGCCTTATAATTATGGAAGGTAGTATGTTGTCGAGATTTTTGTTACTCCAATGGATGGTAGCCTTGTCATTATGGAAGGTAGTATGTCCTTGAGATTTTTGTTACTCCAATGGATTATAGCCTTGTCATTATGTAAGGTAGTTTGTTGTTCATATTTTTGTTAGTCCAAAGGATGGTAGCCTTGTCATTATGGAAGATAGTCTGTTGTCGAGATTTTTGTTATTCCAATGGATGGTAACCTAGTTAGTATGGAAGGTAGTCTTTTCTCAAGATTTTTGTTACTCCAAAGGATGGTAGCCTTGTCATTATGCAAGGTAGTCTGTTGTTCAGATTTTTGTTACTCCAATGGATGGTAGCATTGTCATTATGGAAGGTAGTCTATTGTCGAGATTTTTGTTATTCCAATGGATGGTATCCTTATCATTATGGAAGGTAGTTTTTTATTGAGATTTTTGTTACTCCAATTGATGGTAGCCTTGTCATTATGGAAGGTAGTCTATTGTCGAGATTTTTGTTATTTCAATTTATGGTAACCTTGTCAGTATGGAAGGTAGTCTATTGTCGATATATTTGTTATTCCAATGGATGGTAGCCGTGTCAGTATGGAAGGTAGTCTTTTATCCAGATTTTTGTTACTCCAATGGATGGTAGCCTTGATGTTATTGAAGGTAGTCTATTGTCGATATCTTTGTTACTCCAATGGATGACATCCTTGTCATTATCCAAGGTAGTCTGTTGTTCATATTTTTGTTACTCCAATGGATGGTAGCCTTGTCATTATGGAAGGTAGTCAGTTGTCGAGATTTTTGTTACCCCAAAGGATGGTAGCCTTGTAATTATGTAAGGTGGTATGTTGTCGAGATTTTTGTTACTCCAATGGATGGTAGCCTTGTCATTATGGAAGGTAGTATGTCCTTGAGATTTTTGTTACTCCAATGGATTAAAGCCTTATCATTATGTAAGGTAGCCTGTTGTTCAGATTTTTGTTAGTCCAATGGATGGTAGCCTTGTCATTATGGAAGATAGTCTATTGTTGAGATTTTTGTTATTCCAATGGATGGTAACCTAGTCAGTATGGAAGGTAGTCTTTTGTCGAGATTTTTGTTACTCCAAAGGATGGTAGCCTTGTCATTACGGAAGATAGTCTGTAGTCGAGATTTTTGTTATTCCAATGGATGGTAACCTTGTCTGTATGGAAGGTAGTCTTTTGTCGAGATTTTTGTTACTCCAATGGATGGTAGCCTTGTCATTATTTAAGGTAGTCTATTGTAGATATCTTTGTTACTCCAATGGATGATAGCCTTGTCATTATGCAAGGTAGTCTGTTGTTCATATTTTTGTTACTCCAATGGATGGTAGCCTTGTCATTATGGAAGGTAGTCTGTTGTCGAGATTTTTTTTACTACAACGGATGGTAGCCTTGAAGGTAGTCTTTTGTCGAGATTATTGTTACCCCAATGGATGGTAGGCTTGTAATTATGGAAGGTAGTCTGTTGTCGAGATTTTTGTTACCCCAATGGATGGTAGCCTTGTAATTATGGAAGGTAGTCTGTTGTCGAGATTTTTGTTACTCCAATGGATGGTATCCTTGTAATTATGGAAGGAAGTCTATTGTTGAGATTTTTGTTACTCCAATGGATGGTAACCTTGTCATTATGGAAGGTATTTTGTCGTTGAGATTTCTGTTACTCCAATGGATTGTAGACTTTCCATTATGTAAGGTAGTCTGTTGTTCAGATTTTTATTACATCAATGGATGGTAGCCTTGTCATTATGGAAGATAGTCTGTAGTCGAGATTTTTGTTATTCCAATGGATGGTAACCTTGTCAATATGGAAGGTAGTCTTTTGTAGAGATTTTTGTTACTCCAATGGATGGTAGCCTTGTCATTATTGAAGGTAGTCTATTGTCGATATCTTTGTTACTCCAATGGATGATAGCCTTGTCATTATGCAAGGTAGTCTGTTGTTCATATTTTTGTTACTCCAATGGATGGTAGCCTTGTCATTATGGAAGGTAGTTTGTTGTCGATATTTTTTTACTACAATGGATGGTAGCCTCGTCATTATGGAAGGTAGTCAGTTGTCGAGATTTTTGTTACCCTTATGGATGGTAGCCTTGTAATTATGGAAGGTAGTATGTTGTCGAGATTTTTGTTACTCCAATGGATGGTAGCCTTGTCATTATGGAAGGTAGCCTGTCGTTGAGATTTTTGTTACTCCAATGGATTATAGCCTTGTCAATATGAATGGTAGTCTGTCGTTTAGATTTTTGTTACTCCAATGGATTATAGCCTTGTCATTATGGAAGGTAGTCTGTTGTCGAGATTTTTGTTATTCCATTGGATGGCAGCCTTGTCATTACGGAAGGCACTTATTATCGATATTTTTGATACTCCAATGGATGGTAGCCTTGTCATTACAGAATGTAGTTTGTTGTCAACATTTTTGTTACCCCAATGGATGGTAGCCTTGCCATTATGTAAGGTAGTCAGTTGTTCAGATTTTTGTTACTCCAATGGATGGTAGCCTTGTCATTACGGAAGATAGTCTGTAGTCGAGATTTTTATTATTCCAATGGATGGTAACCTTGTCAGTATGGAAGGTAGTATTTTGTCGAGATTTTTGTTACTCCAATGGATGGTAGCCTTGTCATTATTGAAGGTAGTCTATTGTTGATTTCTTTCTTACTCCAATGGATGATAGCCTTGTCATTATGCAAGGTAGTCTGTTGTTCATATTTTTGTTACTCCAATGGATGGTAGCCTTGTCATTATGGAAGGTAGTCTGTTGTCGAGATTTTTGTTATTCCAATGGATGGTAGCCTTGTAATTATGGAAGGTAGTTTTTTATTGAGATTTTTGTTTCTCCAATTGATGGTAGCCTTGTCATTATGGAAGGTAGTCTATTGTCGAGATTTTTGTTATTCCAATGGATGGTAACCTTGTCAGCATGGAAGGTAGTCTATTGTCGATATTTTTTTTATTCCAATGGATGGTAGCCTTGTCAGTATGGAAGGTAGTCTTTTGTCTAGATTTTTGTTACTCCAATAGATGGTAGCCTTGATGTTATTGAAGGTAGTCTATTGTCGATATCTTTGTTACTCCAATGGATGATAGCCTTGTCATTATTCAAGGTAGTCTGTTGTTCATATTTTTGTTACTCCAATGGATGGTAGCCTTGTCATTATAGAAGGTAGTCAGTTGTCGAAATTTTTGTTACCCCAACGGATGGTAGCTTGGTAATTTAGGAAGGTAGTATGTTGTCGAGATTTTTGTTACTCCAATGGATGGTAGCCTTGTCATTATGGAAGGTAGTATGTCCATGAGATTTTTGTTACTCCAATGGATTATAGCCTTGTCATTATGTAAGGTAGTCTGTTGTTCAGATTTTTGTTAGTCCAATGGATGGTAGCCTTGTCGTTATGGAAGATAGTGTGTTGTCGAGATTTTTGTTATTCCAATGGGTGGTAACCTAGTCAGTATGGAAGGTAGTCTTTTGTCAAGATTTTTGTTACTCCAAAGGATGGTAGCCTTGTCATTATGCAAGGTAGTCTGTTGTTCAGAATTTTGTTACTCCAATGGATGGTAGCCTTGTCATTACGGAAGATAGTCTGTAGTCGAGATTTTTGTTATTCCAATGGATGGTAACCTTGTCAGTATGGAAGGTAGTCTTTTGTCGAGATTTTTGTTACTCCAATGGATGGTAGCCTTGTCATTATTGAAGGTAGTCTATTGTCGATATCTTTGTTACTCCAATGGATGATAGCCTTGTCATTATGCAAGGTAGTCTGTTGTTCATATTTTTGTTACTCCAATGGATGGTAGCCTTGTCATTATGGAAGGTAGTTTGTTGTCGATATTTTTTTACTACAATGGATGGTAGCCTCGTCATTATGGAAGGTAGTCAGTTGTCGAGATTTTTGTTACCCTTATGGATGATAGCCTTGTAATTATGGAAGGTAGTATGTTGTCGAGATTTTTGTTACTCCAATGGATGGTAGCCTTGTCATTATGGAAGGTAGCCTGTCGTTGAGATTTTTGTTACTCCAATGGATTATAGCCTTGTCAATATGGAAGGTAGTCTGTCGTTTAGATTTTTGTTACTTCAATGGATTATAGCCTTGTCATTATGGAAGGTAGTCTGTTGTTCAGATTTTTGTTACTCCAATGGATGGTAATCTTGTCATTATGGAAGGTAGTCTGTTGTCGAGATTTTTGTTATTCCATTGGATGGCAGCCTTGTCATTACGGAAGGCACTTATTATCGATATTTTTGATACTCCATTGGATGGTAGCCTTGTCATTACAGAAGGTAGTTTGTTGTCAACATTTTTGTTACCCCAATGGATGGTAGCCTTGCCATTATTTAAGGTAGTCAGTTGTTCAGATTTTTGTTACTGTAATGGATGGTAGCCTTGTCATTACGGAAGATAGTCTGTAGTCGAGATTTTTATTATTCCAATGGATGGTAACCTTGTCAGTGTGGAAGGTAGTCTTTTGTCGAGATTTTTGTTACTCCAATGGATGGTAGCCTTGTCATTATTGAAGGTAGTCTATTGTAGATATCTTTGTTACTCCAATGGATGATAGCCTTGTCATTATGCAAGGTAGTCTGTGAAGTGGTGAAAAACACAAGAAGGGGGGGTTGAATTGTAAAATTGAAATCTAATGCAATGAACAAGATATTTTTATCCTGGTTCGTTTGATCTTAAACTACTCCAGTCCACCCGTCAAGGTGATTTCGCCTCTCTCCAACGAGGTCTTAATCCACTATATTCAACTGAATATTACATACTGCTTTAACAACTGCTAAAGCCTTCTTGATCCAAACCACAACCCGGTTTGTCAAGGTAACACTTTCTTACAAAGAGATAAAACTAAGTGTGTGGATGTTTTCTACAAAACTATATCACAATTGTGATGTATACACAAATTGAAGCTTAGAAACTAGATTGCTAAACAACGATAGAATATCAGAGTGAGTGGTTTAGCAAAACTGAGAGAGAAGATTATAATGAGCTTTTGTGCGTGTAGAGATTTGGAGAGCATTAGCCATTTCAATCTTCAAAGCCTTGTTTATATAGCACTGAGATGATGAACGTTGAATGCAATATTCTTGATTCAATGCTAATAACAAGCTTTCTTTATTGAGCAGATCTTGTCTGGAATGAGGCCGTTGGAATTAATTTTCTTTTAATGCACAATACCGTTGCTTACTTAATGCAAGTTCTGGCTTGGCTCATTCTGACTCTGCTTCGCTGCTGATGAACTGTTGTGTTTCTTTATCAGAGTGTTGAGTGCAGTCTTGTTCATCAGGCTTCAGCATGTACGTGAGTTGATCATCTGATTCTGACATTCTGATATGGCAACTTCTGATGCTGGTGTCTGAAATAAAGTTCTGATGCTGAATAGATGTGATCTTGCTTATATCAATCAGAGTATCTGCAAGTCAGAACATAATAATTTTAGGCAGCAGATAGTTCATACATGAAACTTATAAATACTATATCTTTTCACTTTGTTATCATCAAAACTTAAATATAGGGTAGTAGATTCAAACTTTGTTCTAACAATCTCCCCCTTTTTGATGATGACAAAAACTGGATATTTTAAATGAAAATAACGTGAAAAGGTATCTGGAATATGTATCAGAATGAGAAGTAAAAGGATAAGGAGTAAATAGATATCAGAGTTGAGAGATACTCCCCCTGAGTTTATTACTTCCCTTTGATTACACGTGTTCTTCAGGATCAAATCTTTTTGCATTTCTTTGAACATCAGAGTATCAGAGTCTTTGACTTATCAGAAGCTTTATGTCAGAGCAGAGCTTCAGAGTTTTTCTTGTCAGAGCTTTGCTTTGGATTAAAATATCAGAGCGGGTCAGAACTTCATAGTGATCAGATCTTCAGAGCTTCTAGTCTTCAGAGTGTCCAGGAGCTTCCTTGTACCTGTAGACTTTAAGCAAAACAGAAAAACATTTTCAAGTAATAGAGTTAGAATGTTTGAGAATTTCTGTCTAGTTAGCCGTTATTGATTAAAATATCATTCTTGTTCTCCCCCTTTTTGTCAGCAATCAAAAAGTGTAGGTGATGTGCTAAAACAGTTAGGATCAGAAAAACTAATCATATTAAGATAGTTCAGAATCAAAACAAGAAAATATTACAAAACATATTCAAACAGTACATCAGAAAATCAAAGAAAACATGAAAAAGGTCATGAATGAAAAAAAAATTAAGGTTGAGGAGGCAAGCGTGTGAACAGGTTCTCCAGCATGGCTTGGATCTTTTCAGCAGTCTCATTCTGCTTGTGCACCATGCTGACAACAGTGTCAATCTTGCTATCCTGCACATCCATTCTCTCTTTCATCTTCTGATCGCTTTCATCCATCCGCTGCTGCAGACGCATGTCATTCAGCCTTAGTTCTTCCAGAGTCTGCCTGTCCAAGGCAGCTTGAGAAGCATCAGAAGCAGGAGGCTTCTGCGAACTTTCAGCCACATCCTCTGCTTGACTGTCTTCAGCTTGAATGGTCTTGTCTTCTTCTGATTGCACCTTTGCAGCTTGCTATTTCTCAGACCAAGGTTCACTGTCCAGAGGGAGCACAGCTTCCTGAGGCAGCTGACTTTCAACTTCCTTCAGCAGCTTGCTGAAGTTCTGTTGTGCCTGCTCATAGTTGATATCCTGCAACTTGAGGGCTTCAGCACGTACCCAAAGTCTGAATTGTGACCAGAGCTAATCAGAAGCAGCTGGGTCAATCATTCCACGACAGACTTGCTTCAAAGATGCAATCCATTGCAGCACACCTGTTTCAAAATTCATAATACCAGAGCCAACATCTGGTTGCTTTGGTTTTGGGATGGCAATTTTGTGTTTCAGATCAGCAAGACGGTCAAGACTGGTTAAGTCTATGAAAGTCCTACTGGGGTTTTCGGAGGTTTTCTGAGCAGCTGTTTGTTTTGGAGATGGAGTATCAGTATCAGAGATTATGATTGGACTGGGTGGTGTTTTGGGAGTATTTGGTGGTGTAGATTATGGTGAGGATGGTAACTGGGGCATGATAACTGTTGTGCCACATGGCAGCTGGATTGCCAGAGGTGATGGTTGAGGTGAATGAGGTTCAGATGGTTGAGGAGAAGGAGTTTCAGAGTGATGAAACTCTGTTTGAGGTGATGGTGGTTTAATTTGTGGTTGGGGAGAGGGAGACGGAATTTCTGATTGTTCAGGGATAAGGGGTTCTTCTGGAATTGATGAGAGTGGTTGTTGTTGTTCTAGTTCTTCAGCAGATTGTTGTTGTTCTGGTTGTGGAGGAGGAACAGTTTGTGGTTTAGAGATTGGTTGATCAGAGGTATGTTGATCAATGTTAGACAGCACTTGGTCAATTGCTGATGTTGTTGAGATTGTTGGTTGTTTGGGATGTTTGGTTCTGGGTCTCCTGAGTTTTAATGCCTCAGAAGGGTCCTCTTCTTGTACAGTTTCATCTATGGTAGGGATGGGGATTGAGATTCTATGAGAGGTTTGAGGAGGAATATATGTTGGAATAGTAGAAGAATTTAAAACAGGGGCAGCAGATGAATTACCTCTTTTTCTGGGTGTCTGCTGGGATGATCCTTTTGATGGTGCCTTCCTCTTCTTCGTCTTCTTCAGAGTCACTTCTGGTTGAGGTTGATGCAGATCTCTGATATTCAGATTTGGATCTGTACCATCTGCCTTGCACGCATCCAAGGACCTGAGAATCACTTCTGGTTTGGATTCAATTTCAGAAAATAACGGAAAGTCACTCAGAGGCACTCTTCTGCTGGAGATATCAGCAATAGAAGTGGCTCTGGGTTCCTTCTGAATATTCTCTATCAGCTTCATCTTCTTCAAGTTCTTTGCATTCAGAGGTTTCCCAATTGTTGGTTCAATAGCGCTTAGCTCTTGGGCTTCTATCAGATGTTCAATCAGCCTATTCTCTGTCAGAATATCTGATATCAACCTTCCAAAAGGTATCCAATCCCTCTTGGTTCTTTCTTCTTCCCTTGTTTCCTTTACACTTGTTCTGAGGTGGTTGAACAGGAAGTGAGCCAGATTGATCTTTACCTTCTGATCAATAAAGTAGATCAGAAACTGCTGATCCACATTTATGTAATCAGGAGAACTGGTTGGTTTCCTGTGGTTGAAGCACCCCAGAATTATCTTAGCCCACACTCTGTAATGATCCTTCAGATCTTTAATGTTGTTGCTGGGCACCCCAAGAGTGAAAATCCTTGCAGCTATCACACCCACATCAGCACATCTTTCAGCCATGTCCACACAACGGACGCCACCGCCACTGTGACCGATTAGCCTTGCAATGTGATCCTCAGCGATCACAATCTTCTTCCCCAAAACAAAGGAGGTGACTAGATGTGTTGAAGCCTTGGCGTGAATCCATAATTCCTTGACAAGCATTGGGAATGTTGGTCCAACCAACCTATCAAAGTACCTTTCCCACTTTTGAGCCCTAACTTCTTCAGTTAGGTCAAAACCGTTCTCCTTCAAGCTTTCAAAATCAATGATTAATTCAGAAAGCACTTCAAGATTCTTCACAGGAGTGAGGAGAGTTCTGAGTGGCACTTGATATTGCTCAGATGATGCTTTCTTCTGAGGACCTGCAGAAGCGCTGCTGGAGGTTGCCATGTTCACACTAAAAGGGTTTTGAGAATAAACTGAGGAAAATAGGTTGCAAGAGATGAACACAGAAATATGCAGAGAAAAAGCTTGAGTATTAGAGAGAAAGCGTAAAGAATGAGAATGAGAGATTAATGTGCTTAAATAGAGTTTTTTAAAACTGTTTTGAAAAGATAAACGTTTTTTAAGAGAGAGAAAAATCATGATTGCATTTTAAAAGCATGATTACTTTTCATTAAATGCTTGCTGATTTTGGGGGATTTGAGAAAGATACTTAAAAACGGTTACCAGACATGTGTCTCAATGCACCCAATCAGCGCTTTGCCTTCTCAGAAGCGTGCACGCGTTCTGCTTCAGAGATATGCTGATGATTGGATGACACTTGTTTAATGTAGTGATCAGCACGTCTGTCTTTGAGCTTACACTCTCAGATCTTTAGACTTGCATCTGATACAATCTGCATGTTCTATCTTTCTGAAAGGAGATTGATTAGAAGTTCACAGTAAAATAATTACATTCTGAAGGTAAATATATGGAATTAAAGCATTTTCACGCTGGACACACTTTCATGCTGAGATGTTTCAGAATGAAATTAAACCTATCTTCTGAAAGGGGTTTAGTAAAGATATCAGCCCATTGATGGTCTGTATCTATAAATTTTAAGTTCAAAATACCTTTCTGAATATAGTCCCTAATGAAGTGATGTTTTGACATCCATCTGATACAGAGTGATGCCTCTATTAACAGCAAATGAAATTAAAAGTCTGATAGATTCTAACCTGGCGACTGGGGCAAAGGTTTCTGTATAGTCTATCCCCTCTTGCTGACTATAACCTTGTGCAACCAGTCGTGCCTTGTTTCTGATGACTTCACCTTGTTCATTTAGCTTGTTTCTGAACACCCATCTTGTTCCAATGACGTTGAATCCTTTTGGTCTGCGAACGAGATCCCATACGTCGTTTCTGGTGAATTGATTCAGCTCTTCTTGCATTGCCAGAATCCAGTCATTATCCAGAAGTGCTTCATCAATAGAAGAAGGTTCAATCAGAGACACAAGTCCCATGAGTGTTTCTTCAGAGTTTCTGAAGCTTGCTCTTGTTCTGATTGGATCTTCCTTTCTTCCTAGGATAGTCTCTTCTGGGTGATCCAAGCTGCTTCTGGGTAATCTCTTCTGAGGTTGATCAGCAGCTGTTGTAGGATTGCTAGCAGTGCTCCTTTCAGACGTTGAAGGAATGTCTGCGTTGAGAGCTTCTGATGACTTGTCTTCAGAACCTGCAAATTCAATTTCTATACCTGCAAAAACTTCATTCTGCTTTGACTTTTCAGAGTCAAGCTTATCATCAAAACGAACACTGATTGATTCTTCCACAATCTGTGTTTCTGTATTATATACTTTGTACCCTCTTGAGCGTTCAGAGTATCCTAACATAATACACTTCTGTGCTTTAGAGTCAAACTTGTTCAAATAATTCTTTGTATTTAATATAAAGCAAGTACATCCAAATGGATGAAAATATGAAATGTTGGGCTTTCTGTTCTTCCACAATTCATATGGAGTCTTTTCCAGAATAGGTCTTATTGAGATTCTATTCTGAATGTAGCACGCTGTGTTTATTGCCTCTGCCCAGAAAGTCTTAGCAACGTTTGTCTCATTGATCATGGTTCTGGCCATTTCTTGCAATGTTCTGTTCTTTCGTTCTACAACTCCATTTTGTTGGGGAGTTCTAGGACAAGAGAAATCATGCAGAATGCCTCTGTCATTAAAGAATGACTCAAAATCTTTGTTTTCAAATTCTCCACCATGATCACTTCTGACTTTAACGATTCTAAGATCCTTTTCATTCTGAACTTGGTTACAGAAGGTAACAAACACAGAGTGTGACTCGTCCTTGTGTCTTAAGAACTTTACCCATGTCCTTCTGCTATAGTCATCTACGATTACTAACCCATACTTCTTACCACTGACTGAAGCAGTTTTAACTGGTCCAAATAAGTCAATGTGCAGAAGTTCTAATGGCTTAGAGGTAGAAACAACATTTTTGGATTTAAAAGAAGGTTTTGCAAATTTGCCTTTCTGACATGCTTCACACAGAGCATCTGAATTGAACTTCAAATTAGGAAGTCCTCTGACCAGATTGAGTTTGTTAATCTGAGATATTCTTCTCATACTAACATGTCCCAATCTTCTGTGCCAGATCCACTGCTCGTTGTTAACAAACAGAAGACATTTTACATTCTGACTTTTTAGTTCAGAAAGTTTGATTTTGTAAATGTTGTTTTTCCTCTTACCATTAAACAGGATAGTCCCATCTTTCTGACTAACAGCTTTACATGATTTTTGATTAAAGATTATATCATAATCGTTATCACTTAATTGACTTATGGATAACAGATTATGCATCAATCCATCTACTAGCAGAACATTATTAATAGAGGGAAGATTTCCATTACCTATAGTTCCAGAGCCAATTATCTTTCCCCTCGGATTGTCTCCAAAGCCAACGTGGCCTCCAGGCTTAAGTTCCAGGCTTTGGAACATATGCCTTCTTCCCGTCATGTTTCGTGAGCAGCCAGAGTCCAGGTACCATGACTGGTGTTTCTGACTTGCTGCTAAAGATATCTGCAACATGTATTATTTTATCCTTAGGTACCCAGATTTTCTTGGGTCCTGATTTGTTAGTTTTACCAAAACTCTGGTTGAATTTTGGTTTCACAGAGTGCTTACTGCTAGTGTATTTGATATCATGTGTGTGACCATATACAAAATGTGAATTCAGAGGAGTGTGTTTAATGGTTAAGTCCATGACATTCTTTGGTGTAGGAACCTTACCTTGGTATCCTATTCCTTTCCTGTCGTTTCTGTGAAGTTGGACCAGGTACGAAGAATATAGATCATTGAAGCCATTCTGCTTCTATCTATGCTTTTAGCTAGGAACTTCTGGAAACTGTGATCATACTCCTTGATGATCTCATCAGCGTTGCTGGGAGTTTCAGAAATTGGTTCCTTCTGAGAGTTTTGTAAAGTGTTTTCTAATTTTGAAATCTTATTTCTCAGCTCAGAATTTTCCAATTTGAGACTCTCATTCTTATTAGAGTCAGATTCAAGATTCCTTTTCAGGTCTCTGAATTTAGCTCTAATTTGCTGATAACGTTCCAGAATCTCATTAAGGCTTTCAGCAAGTTCAGCCTTTGTAAAGTTAACAGCAAAGTTAGGAAATACCTCTTCAGTGTCTGATTCTGAGTCTGATTCAGAAGCTTCACTATCTTCTGAAATGTTAGCCATGAGAGCTATGTTTGCCCTTTCATCATCTGATTCTGAGTCAGCTTCAGACGAGTCAGAGTCATCCCATGTAGCCATGAGACTTTTCTTCTTCTCTCTTCCAAACTTCTTTTTGGGCTTTTCCCTCTGAAGCTTTGGGCAGTCACTCTTATAGTGTCCTTGCTCGTTGCATTCATAGCAGATGATGTCTTTGGTGTTTGGCTTTTTGCTACTGGAGGAGCCTTCAGATCTTCTGTATCCAGAGGAAGAATCTGTCCTTCTGTATCTGGAAGAAGACTCGTTCTGATCAGATCTTCTGTGATTCCTGAACTTCCTTTGTCTTTGCTTCCACAGTTGATTTACTCTTCTGGAGAGAAGGGAGAGTTCGTCTTCTTCTGATGAGGATCCATCAGATGTTTCTTCAACTGCCTGCAAAACTTTAGACTCAAATTTTCTGTTAGATTTTAATGCTAAAGGCTTACCTTGCTTCTGAGGCTCATCATCTTCTAGCTCTATCTCATGACTTCTGAGGGAGCTGATAAGTTCCTCCAGAGTGATTTTGTTGAGATCTTTAGCTAGCTTCAGAGCAGTAACCATAGGTCTCCACTGCTTGGGTAAACTTCTGATGATTTTCTTGACATGGTCAGCAGTAGAATATCCTTTTTCCAGAACTTTGAGACCAGCTACCAGAATCTGGAATCTAGAGAACATCGTTTCAATGGATTCAGATTCTTCCATTTTGAACGCCTCATACTTCTGAATGAGCGCCAGAGCTTTTGTTTCTTTGACCTGAACGTTGCCCTCATGCGTCATTCTGAGTGAGTCAAAAATATTCTTTGCTGTGTCTCTGTTGGAGATCTTTTCATACTCAGTATAGGAGATGGCGCTGAGGAGGATGGTTCTGGCCTTGTGGTGATTCTTGAAGTCACGCTTTTGTTGATCAGACATTGTTTTTCTATCAATCTTCTGACCACTAGCATTCACATGGTGCGTGTATCCGTATGTCACCATATCCCACAGATCAACATCATGTGCCAGAAAGAAGCTTTCAATTCTGTCTTTCCAGTAATCAAAGTTTTCTCCATCAAAGACTGGAGGTTTGCCACTGAATCTGTCTCTGTCCTCATTGTTGTCATTGTTGATGTGAGAATTGTTTCCTGCCATTGTGTTTTTCTGACGCTGGATCTTGTACTGACACGGTTAAGTGTTTTAGCTCAGAACCAGGCGCTTTGATGCCAATTGAAGTGGTGAAAAACACAAGAAGGGGGGGTTGAATTGTAAAACTGAAATCTAATGCACTGAACAAGATATTTTTATCCTGGTTCGTTTGATCTCAAACTACTCCAGTCCACCCGTCAAGGTGATTTCGCCTCTCTCCAACGAGGTCTTAATCCACTATATTCAACTGAATATTACAGACTGCTTTAACAACTGCTAAAGCCTTCTTGATCCAAACCACAACCCGGTTTGTCAAGGTAACACTTTCTTACAAAGAGATAAAACTAAGTGTGTGGATGTTTTCTACAAAACTATATCACAACTGTGATGTATACACAAATTGAAGCTTAGAAACTAGATTGCTAAACAAAGATAGAATATCAGAGTGAGTGGTTTAGCAAAACTGAGAGAGAAGATTATAATGAGCTTTTGTGCGTGTAGAGATTTGGAGAGCATTAGCCATTTCAATCTTCAAAGCCTTGTTTATATAGCACTGAGATGATGAACGTTGAATGCAATATTCTTGATTCAATGCTAATAACAAGCTTTCCTTATTGAGCAGATCTTGTCTGGAATGAGGCCGTTGGAATTAATTTGCTTTTAATGCACAGTACCGTTGCTTACTTAATGCAAGTTCTGGCTTGGCTCATTCTGACTCTGCTTCGTTGCTGATGAACTGTTGTGTTTCTTTATCAGAGTGTTGAGCGCAGTCTTGTTCATCAGGCTTCAGCATGTACGTGAGTTGATCATCTGATTCTGACATTCTGATATGGCAACTTCTGATGCTGGTGTCTGAAATCAAGTTCTGATGCTGAATAGATGTGATCTTGCTTATATCAATCAGAGTATCTGCAAGTCAGAACATAATAATTTTAGGCAGCAGATAGTTCATACATGAAACTTATAAATACTATATCTTTTCACTTTGTTATCATCAAAACTTAAATATAGGGTAGTAGATTCAAACTTTGTTCTAACAGTCTGTTGTTCATATTTTTGTTACTCCAATGG
The DNA here is from genome assembly GCA_948472305.1 of Vicia faba. Classification (NCBI taxonomy): domain Eukaryota; kingdom Viridiplantae; phylum Streptophyta; class Magnoliopsida; order Fabales; family Fabaceae; genus Vicia; species Vicia faba. Next base: position 564,922,368 of record OX451739.1, read on the forward strand.
ATGGTAGCCTTGTCATTATGGAAGGTAGTCTGTTGTCGAGATTTTTTTTACTACAACGGATGGTAGCCATGTCATTATGGAAGGTAGTCTGTTGTCGAGATTTTTGTTACCCCAATGGATGGTAGGCTTTTAATTATGGAAGGTAGTATGTTGTCGAGATTTTTGTTACCCCAATGGATGGTAGCCTTATAATTATGGAAGGTAGTTTGTTGTCGAGATTTTTGTTACTCCAATGGATGGTAGCCTTGTAATTATGGAAGGAAGTCTATAGTTGAGATTTTTGTTACTCCAATGGATGGTAACCTTGTCATTATGGAAGGTATTTTGTCGTTGAGATTTCTGTTACTCCAATGGATTGTAGCCTTTCCGTTATGTAAGGTAGTCTGTTGTTCAGATTTTTGTTACTCCAATGGATGGTAGCCTTGTCATTATCGAAGGTAGTCTGTTGTCGAGATTTTTGTTATTCCATTGGATGGCAGCCTTGTCATTACGGAAGGCACTTATTATCGATATTTTTGATACTCCAATGGATGATAGCCTTGTCATTATGGAAGATAGTCTGTAGTCGAGATTTTTGTTATTCCAATGGATGGTAACCTTGTCAATATGGAAGGTAGTCTTTTGTAGAGATTTTTGTTACTCCAATGGATGGTAGCCTTGTCATTATTGAAGGTAGTCTATTGTCGATATCTTTGTTACTCCAATGGATGATAGCCTTGTCATTATGCAAGGTAGTCTGTTGTTCATATTTTTGTTACTCCAATGGATGGTAGCCTTGTCATTATGGAAGGTAGTCTATTGTCGATATTTTTTTTTACTACAATGGATGGTAGCCTCGTCATTATGGAAGGTAGTCAGTTGTCGAGATTTTTGTTACCCTTATGGATGGTAGCCTTGTAATTATGGAAGGTAGTATGTTGTCGAGATTTTTGTTACTCCAATGGATGGTAGCCTTGTCATTATGGAAGGTAGCCTGTCGTTGAGATTTTTGTTACTCCAATGGATTATAGCCTTGTCAATATGGAAGGTAGTCTGTCGTTTAGATTTTTGTTACTCCAATGGATTATAGCCTTGTCATTATGGAAGGTAGTCTGTTGTTCAGATTTTTGTTACTCCAATGGATGGTAGCCTTGTCATTATCGAAGGTAGTCTGTTGTCGAGATTTTTGTTATTCCATTGGATGGCAGCCTTGTCATTACGGAAGGCACTTATTATCGATATTTTTGATACTCCAATGGATGGTAGCCTTGTCATTACAAAAGGTAGTTTGTTGTCAACATTTTTGTTACCCCAATGGATGGTAGCCTTGTCATTATGTAAGGTAGTCAGTTGTTCAGATTTTTGTTACTCCAATGGATGGTAGCCTTGTCATTACGGAAGATAGTCTGTAGTCGAGATTTTGTTATTCCAATGGATGGTAACCTTGTCAGTATGGAAGGTAGTATTTTGTCGAGATTTTTGTTACTCCAATGGATGGTAGCCTTGTCATTATTGAAGGTAGTCTATTGTCGATTTCTTTCTTACTCCAATGGATGATAGCCTTGTCCTTATGCAAGGTAGTCTGTTGTTCATATTTTTGTTACTCCAATGGATGGTAGCCTTGTCATTATGGAAGGTAGTCTGTTGTCGAGATTTTTGTTATTCCAATGGATGGTAGCCTTGTAATTATGGAAGGTAGTTTTTTATTGAGATTTTTGTTACTCCAATTGATGGTAGCCTTGTCATTATGGAAGGTAGTCTATTGTCGAGATTTTTGTTATTCCAATGGATGGTAACCTTGTCAGCATGGAAGGTAGTCTATTGTCAATATTTTTTTTATTCCAATGGATGGTAGCCTTGTCAGTATGGAAGGTAGTCTTTTTTCTAGATTTTTGTTACTCCAATTGATGGTAGCCTTGATGTTATTGAAGGTAGTCTATTGTCGATATCTTTGTTACTCCAATGGATGATAGCCTTGTCATTATGCAAGGTAGTATGTTGTTCATATTTTTGTTACTCCAATGGATGGTAGCCTTGTCATTATAGAAGGTAGTCAGTTGTCGAAATTTTTGTTACCCCAACGGATGGTAGCTTTGTAATTATGGAAGGTAGTATGTTGTCGAGATTTTTGTTACTCCAATGGATGGTAGCCTTGTCATTATGGAAGGTAGTATGTCCATGAGATTTTTGTTACTCCAATTGATTATAGCCTTGTCATTATGTAAGGTAGTCTGTTGTTCAGATTTTTGTTAGTCCAATGGATGGTAGCCTTGTCATTATGGAAGATAGTCTGTTGTCGAGATTTTTGTTATTCCAATGGATGGTAACCTAGTCAGTATGGAAGGTAGTCTTTTGTCAAGATTTTTGTTAATCCAAAGGATGGTAGCCTTGTCATTATGCAAGGTAGTCTGTTGTTAAGAATTTTGTTACTCCAATGGATGGTAGCCTTGTCATTACGGAAGATAGTCTGTAGTCGAGATTTTTGTTATTCCAATGGATGGTAACCTTGTCAGTATGGAAGGTAGTCTTTTGTCGAGATTTTTGTTACTCCAATGGATGGTAGCCTTGTCATTATTGAAGGTAGTCTATTGTAGATATCTTTGTTACTCCAATGGATGATAGCCTTGTCATTATGCAAGGTAGTCTGTTGTTCAAATTTTTGTTACTCCAATGGATGGTAGCCTTGTCATTATGGAAGGTAGTCTTTTGTCGAGATTCTTTTTACTACAACGGATGGTAGCCTTGTCATTATGGAAGGTAGTCTGTTATCGAGATTTTTGTTACCCCAATGGATGGTAGCCTTGTAATTATGGAAGGTAGTCTGTTGTCGAGATTTTTGTTACCCCAATGGATGGTAGCCTTGTAATTATGGAAGCTAGTCTGTTGTCGAGATTTTTGTTACTCCAATGGATGGTAGCTTTGTAATTATGGAAGGAAGTCTATTGTTGAGATTTTTGTTATTCCAATGGATGGTAACCTTGTCATTATGGAAGGTATTTTGTCGTTGATATTTCTGTTACTCCAATGGATTGTAGCCTTGTCATTATGTAAGGTAGTCTGTTGTTCATATTTTTATTACTCCAATGGATGGTAGCCTTGTCATTATGGAAGATAGTCTGTAGTCGAGATTTTTGTTATTCCAATGGATGGTAACCTTGTCAATATGGAAGGTAGTCTTTTGTAGAGATTTTTGTTACTCCAATGGATGGTAGCCTTGTCATTATTGAAGGTAGTCTATTGTCGATATCTCTGTTACTCCAATGGATGATAGCCTTGTCATTATGCAAGGTAGTCTGTTGTAAATATTTTTGTTACTCCAATGGATGGTAGCCTTGTCATTATGGAAGGTAGTCTATTGTCGATATTTTTTTTACTACAATGGATGGTAGCCTTGTCATTATGGAAGCTAGTCAGTTGTCGAGTTTTTTGTTACCCCAATGGATGGTAGCCTTGTCATTATTGAAGGTAGTCTATTGTCGATATCTTTGTTACTCCAATGGATGATAGCCTTGTCATTATGCAAGGTAGTCTGTTGTTCATATTTTTGTTACTCCAATGGATGGTAGCCTTGTCATTATGGAAGGTAGTCTATTGTCAATATTTTTTTTTACTACAATGGATGGTAGCCTCGTCATTATGGAAGGTAGTCAGTTGTCGAGATTTTTGTTACCCTTATGGATGGTAGCCTTGTAATTATGGAAGGTAGTATGTTGTCGAGATTTTTGTTACTCCAATGGATGGTAGCCTTGTCATTATGGAAGGTAGCCTGTCGTTGAGATTTTTGTTACTCCAATGGATTATAGCCTTGTCAATATTGAAGGTAGTTTGTCGTTTAGATTTTTGTTACTCCAATGGATTATAGCCTTGTCATTATGGAAGGTAGTCTGTTGTTCAGATTTTTGTTACTCCAATGGATGGTAGCCTTGTCATTATCGAAGGTAGTCTGTTGTCGAGATTTTTGTTATTCCATTGGATGGCAGCCTTGTCATTACGGAACGCACTTATTATCGATATTTTTGATACTCCAATGGATGGTAGCCTTGTCATTACAGAAGGTAGTTTGTTGTCAACATTTTTGTTACCCCAATGGATGGTAGCCTTGTCATTATGTAAGGTAGTCAGTTGTTCAGATTTTTGTTACTCCAATGGATGGTAGCCTTGTCATTACGGAAGATAGTCTGTAGTCGAGATTTTGTTATTCCAATGGATTGTAACCTTGTCAGTATGGAAGGTAGTATTTTGTCGAGATTTTTGTTACTCCAATGGATGGTAGCCTTGTAATTATTTAAGGTAGTCTATTGTCGATTTCTTTCTTACTCCAATGGATGATAGCCTTGTCATTATGCAAGGTAGTCTATTGTTCATATTTTTGTTACTCCAATGGATGGTAGCCTTGTCATTATGGAAGGTAGTCTGTTGTTGAGATTTTTGTTATTCCAATGGATGGTAGCCTTTTAATTATGGAAGGTAGTTTTTTATTGAAATTTTTGTTACTCCAATTGATGGTAGCCTTGTCATTGTGGAAGGTAGTCTATTGTCGAGATTTTTGTTATTCCAATGGATGGTAACCTTGTCAGCATGGAAGGTAGTCTATTGTCAATATTTTTTTTATTCCAATGGATGGTAGCCTTGTCAGTATGGAAGGTAGTCTTTTGTCTAGATTTTTGTTACTCCAATTGATGGTAGCCTTGATGTTATTGAAGGTAGTCTATTGTCGATATCTTTGTTACTCCAATGGATGATAGCCTTGTCATTATGCAAGGTAGTCTGTTGTTCATATTTTTGTTACTCCAATGGATGGTAGCCTTGTCATTATAGAAGGTAGTCAGTTGTCGAAATTTTTGTTACCCCAACGGATGGTAGCTTTGTAATTATGGAAGGTAGTATGTTGTCGAGATTTTTGTTACTCCAATGGATGGTAGCCTTGTCATTATGGAAGGTAGTATGTCCATGAGATTTTTGTTACTCCAATTGATTATAGCCTTGTCATTATGTAAGGTAGTCTGTTGTTCATATTTTTGTTAGTCCAATGGATGGTAGCCTTGTCATTATGGAAGATAGTCTGTTGTCGAGATTTTTGTTATTCCAATGGATGGTAACCTAGTCAGTATGGAAGGTAGTCTTTTGTCAAGATTTTTGTTAATCCAAAGGATGGTAGCCTTGTCATTATGCAAGGTAGTCTGTTGTTCAGAATTTTGTTACTCCAATGGATGGTAGCCTTGTCATTACGGAAGATAGTCTGTAGTCGAGATTTTTGTTATTCCAATGGATGGTAACCTTGTCAGTATGGAAGGTAGTCTTTTGTCGAGATTTTTGTTACTCCAGTGGATGGTAGCCTTGTCATTATTGAAGGTAGTCTATTGTAGATATCTTTGTTACTCCAATGGATGATAGCCTTGTCATTATGCAAGGTAGTCTGTTGTTCAAATTTTTGTTACTCCAATGGATGGTAGCCTTGTCATTATGGAAGGTAGTCTTTTGTGGAGATTCTTTTTACTACAACGGATGGTAGCCTTGTCATTATGGAAGGTAGTCTGTTATCGAGATTTTTGTTACCCCAATGGATGGTAGCCTTGTAATTATGGAAGGTAGTCTGTTGTCGAGATTTTTGTTACCCCAATGGATGGTAGCCTTGTAATTATGGAAGGTAGTCTGTTGTCGAGATTTTTGTTACTCCAATGGATGGTAGCTTTGTAATTATGGAAGGAAGTCTATTGTTGAGATTTTTGTTATTCCAATGGATGGTAACCTTGTCATTATGGAAGGTATTTTGTCGTTGATATTTCTGTTACTCCAATGGATTGTAGCCTTGTCATTATGTAAGGTAGTATGTTGTTCATATTTTTATTACTCCAATGGATGGTAGCCTTGTCATTATGGAAGATAGTCTGTAGTCGAGATTTTTGTTATTCCAATGGATGGTAACCTTGTCAATATGGAAGGTAGTCTTTTGTAGAGATTTTTGTTACTCCAATGGATGGTAGCCTTGTCATTATTGAAGGTAGTCTATTGTCGATATCTCTGTTACTCCAATGGATGATAGCCTTGTCATTATGCAAGGTAGTCTGTTGTAAATATTTTTGTTACTCCAATGGATGGTAGCCTTGTCATTATGGAAGGTAGTCTATTGTCGATATTTTTTTTACTACAATGGATGGTAGCCTTGTCATTATGGAAGCTAGTCAGTTGTCGAGTTTTTTGTTACCCCAATGGATGGTAGCCTTGTAATTATGGAAGGTAGTATGTTGTCGAGATTTTTGTTACTCCAATGGATGGTAGCCCTATCATTATGGAAGGTAGTCTATCGTTGAGATTTTTGTTACTCCAATGGATTATAGCCTTGTCAATATGGAAGGGTGTTTTTCGTTTAGATTTTTGTTACTCCAATGGATTATAGCCTTGTCATTATGGAAGGTAGTCTGTTGTTCAGATTTTTGTTACTCCAATGGATGGTAGCCTTGTCATTATGGAAGGTAGTCTGTAGTCGAGATTTTTGTTACTCCATTGGATGGCAGCCTTGTCATTACAGAAGTCACTTATTATCGATATTTTTGATACTCCAATGGATGGTAGCCTTGTCATTACAAAAGGTAGTCTGTTGTCAACATTTTTGTTACCCCAATGGATGGTAGCCTTGTCATTATGTAAGGTAGTCTGTTGTTCAGATTTTAGTTACTCCAATGGATGGTAGCCTTGTCATTACGGAAGATAGTCTGTAGTCGAGATTTTTGTAATTCGAATGGATGGTAACCTTGTCAGTATGGAAGGTAGTCTTTTGTCGAGATTTTTGTTACTCCAATGGATGGTAGCCTTGTCATTATTGAAGGTAGTCTATTGTAGATATCTTTTTTACTCCAATGGATGATAGTCTTGTCATTATGCAAGGTAGTCTGTTGTTCATATTTTAGTTACTCCAATGGATGGTAGCCTTGTCATTATGGAAGGTAGTCTGTTGTCGATAATTTCTTTACTACAATGGATGCTAGCCTTGTCATTATGGAAGGTAGTCTGTTGTCGAGATTTTTGTTACCCCAATGGATGGTAGCCTTGTAATTATGGAAGGTAGTATGTTGTCGAGATTTTTGTTACTCCAATGGATGGTAGCCTTGTCATTATGGAAGGTAGTCTGTCGTTGAGATTTTTGTTACTCCAATGGATTGTAGCTTTGTCAATATGGAAGGTAGTATGTCCCAAAGATTTTTGTTACTCCAATGAATTATAGCCTTGTCATTATGGAAGGTAGTCTGTTGTTCAAATTTTTGTTACTCCAATGGATGGTAGCCTTGTCATTATGGAAGGTAGTCTGTTGTCGAGATTTTTGTTATTCCATTGGATGGCAGCCTTGTCATTACAGAAGTCACTTATTATCGATATTTTTGATACTCCAATGGATGGTAGCCTTGTCATTACAGAAGGTAGTCTATTGTCAACATTTTTGTTACCCCAATGGATGGTAGCCTTGTCATTATGTAAGGTAGTTTGTTGTTCAGATTTTAGTTACTCCAATGGATGGTAGCCTTGTCATTACGGAAGATAGTCTGTAGTCGAGATTTTTGTAATTCGAATGGATGGTAACCTTGTCAGTATGGAAGGTAGTCTTTTGTCGAGATTTTTGTTACTCCAATGGATTGTAGCCTTGTCATTATTGAAGGTAGTCTATTGTAGATATCTTTGTTACTCCAATGGATGATAGTCTTGTCATTATGCAAGGTAGTCTGTTGTTCATATTTTAGTTACTCCAATGGATGGTAGCCTTGTCATTATGGAAGGTAGTCTGTTGTCGATAATTTCTTTACTACAATGGATGCTAGCCTTGTCATTATGGAAGGTAGTCTATTGTCGAGATTTTTGTTACCCCAATGGATGGTAGCCTTTTAATTATGGAAGGTAGTATGTTGTCGAGATTTTTGTTACTCCAATGGATGGTAGCCTTGTCATTATGGTTGGTAGTATGTCCTTGAGATTTTTGTTACTCCAATGGATTATAGCCTTGTCATTATGTAAGGTAGTCTGTTGTTCAGATTTTTGTTAGTCCAATGGATGGTAGCCTTGTCAATATGGAAGATAGTCTGTCGTCGAGATTTTTGTTATTCCAATAGATGGTAACCTAGTCAATATGGAAGGTAGTCTTTTGTCGAGATTTTTGTTACTCCAAAGGATGGTAGCCTTGTCATTATGCAAGGTAGTTTGTTGTTCAGATTTTTGTTACTCCATTGGATGGTAGCCTTGTCATTATGGAAGGTAGTCTATTGTCGAGATTTTTGTTATTCTAATGGATGGTAGCCTTATCATTATGGAAGGTAGTTTTTTATTGAGATTTTTGTTACTCCAATTGATGGTAGCCTTGTTATTATGGAAGGTAGTCTATTGTCGGGATTTTTGTTATTCCAATGGATGGTAACCTTGTCAGCATGGAAGGTAGTCTATTGTCGATATTTTTTTGTTCCAATGGATGGTAGCCTTGTCAGTATGGAAGGTAGTCTTTTGTCTAGATTTTTGTTACTCCCATGGATGGTAGCCTTGATGTTATTGAAGGTAGTCTATTGTCGATATCTTTGTTACTCCAATGGATGATAGCCTTGTCATTATGCAAGGTAGTCTGTTGTTCATATTTTTGTTACTCCAATGGATGGTAGCCTTGTCATTATGGAAGGTAGTCAGTTGTCAAAATTTTTGTTACCCCAATGGATGGTAGCCTTGTAATTATGGAAGGTAGTATGTTGTCGAGATTTTTGTTACTCCAATGGATGGTAGCCTTGTCATTATGGAAGGTAGTATGTCCATGAGATTTTTGTTACTCCAATGGATAATAGCCTTGTCATTATGTAAGGTAGTCTGTTGTTCAGTTTTTTTTAGTCTAATGGATGGTAGCCTTGTCATTATGGAAGATAGTCTGTTGTCGAGATTTTTGTTATTCCAATGGATGGTAACCTAGTCAGTATGGAAGGTAGTCTTTTGTCAAGATTTTTGTTACTCCAAAGGATGGTAGCCTTGTCATTATGCAAGGTAGTCTGTTGTTCAGAATTTTGTTACTCCAATGGATGGTAGCCTTGTCATTACAGAAGATAGTCTCTAGTCAAGATTTTTGTTATTCCAATGGATGGTAACCTTGTCTGTATGGAAGGTAGTCTTTTGTCGATATTTTTGTTACTCCAATGGAAGGTAGCCTTGTCATTATTGAAGGTAGTCTATTGTAGATATCTTTGTTACTCCAATGGATGATAGCCTTGTCATTATGCAAGGTAGTCTGTTGTTCATATTTTTGTTACTCCAATGGATGGTAGCCTTGTCATTATGGACGGTAGTCTTTTGTCGAGATTCTTTTTACTACAACGGATGGTAGCCTTGTCATTATGGAAGGTAGTCTGTTATCGAGATTTTTGTTACCCCAATGGATGGTAGCCTTGAATTTATGGAAGGTAGTCTGTTGTCGAGATTTTTGTTACCCCAATGGATGGTAGCCTTGTAATTATGGAAGGTAGTCTGTTGTCGAGATTTTTGTTACTCCAATGGATGGTAGCCTTGTAATTATGGAAGGAAGTCTATTGTTGAGATTTTTGTTATTCCAATGGATGGTAACCTTGTCATTATGGAAGGTATTTTGTCGTTGATATTTCTGTTACTCCAATGGATTGTAGCCTTGTCATTATGTAAGGTAGTCTGTTGTTCATATTTTTATTACTCCAATGGATGGTAGCCTTGTCATTATGGAAGGTAGTCTGTTGTCGATATTTCTTTTACTAAAATGGATGGTAGCCTTGTCATTATTGAAGGTAGTCTGTTATCGATATCTTTGTTACTCCAATGGATGATAGACTTGTCATTATGGAAGGTAGTCTATTGTCGAGAGTTTTTTTACTCCAATGGATGGTAGCCTTGTCTTTATGGAAGGTAGTCTGTTGTCGAGATTTTTGTTACCCCAATGGATGGTAGCCTTGTAATTATGGAAGGTAGTATGTTGTAGAGATTTTTGTTACTCCAATGGATGGTAGCCTTGTCATTATGGAAGGTAGTCTGTCGTTGAGATTTTTGTTACTCCAATGGATTGTAGCTTTGTCAATATGGAAGGTAATATGTCCCTTAGATTTTTGTTACTCCAATGGATTATAGCCTTGTCATTATGGAAGGTAGTCTGTTGTTCAGAATTTTGTTACTCCAATGGATGGTTGCCTTGTCATTATGGAAGGTAGTCTGTTGTCGAGATTTTTGTTATTCCATTGGATGGCAGCCTTGTCATTACAGAAGTCACTTATTATCGATATTTTTGATACTCCAATGGATGGTAGCCTTGTCATTACAGAAGGTAGTCTGTTGTCAACATTTTTTTACCCCAATGGATGGTAGCCTTGTCACTATGTAAGGTAGTCTTTTGTAGAGATTTTTGTTACTCCAATGGATGGTAGCCTTGTCATTATTGAAGGTAGTCTATTGTCGATATCTCTTTTACTCCAATGGATGATAGCCTTGTCATTATTCAAGGTAGTCTGTTGTACATATTTTTGTTACTCCAGTGGATGGTAGCCTTGTCATTATGGAAGGTAGTCTGTTGTCGATATTTCTTTTACTACAATGGATGGTAGCCTTGTCATTATGGAAGGTAGTCAGTTGTCGAGTTTTTTGTTTCCCCAATGGATGGTAGCCTTGTAATTATGGAAGGTAGTATGTTGTCGAGATTTTTGTTACTCCAATGGATGGTAGCCCTGTCATTATGGAAGGTAGTCTGTCGTTGAGATTTTTGTTACTCCAATGGATTATAGCCTTCTCAATATGGAAGGGTGTCTGTCGTTTACATTTTTGTTACTCCAATGGATTATAGCCTTGTCATTATGGAAGGTAGTCTGTTGTTCAGATTTTTGCTACTCCAATGGATGGTAGCCTTGTCATTATGGAAGGTAGTCTGTAGTCGAGATTTTTGTTATTCCAATGGATGGTAACCTTGTCAATATGGAAGGTAGTCTTTTGTAGAGATTTTTGTTACTCCAATGGATGGTAGCCTTGTCATTATTGAAGGTAGTCTATTGTCGATATCTCTGTTACTCCAATGGATGATAGCCTTGTCATTATGCAAGGTAGTCTGTTGTACATATTTTTGTTACTCCAATGGATGGTAGCCTTGTCATTATGGAAGGTAGTTTGTTGTCGATATTTTTTTTACTACAATGGATGGTAGCCTTGTCATTATGGAAGGTAGTCAGTTGTCGAGTTTTTTGTTTCCCCAATGGATGGTAGCCTTGTAATTATGGAAGGTAGTATGTTGTCGAGATTTTTGTTACTCCAATGGATGTTAGCCCTGTCATTATGGAAGGTAGTCTGTCGTTGAGATTTTTGTTACTCCAATGGATTATAGCCTTCTCAATATGGAAGGGTGTCTGTCGTTTAGATTTTTGTTACTCCAATGGATTATAGCCTTGTCATTATGGAAGGTAGTCTGTTGTTCAGATTTTTGTTACTCCAATGGATGGTAGCCTTGTCATTATGGAAGGTAGTATGTAGTCGAGATTTTTGTTATTCCAATGGATGGTAACCTTGTCAGTATGGAAGGTAGTCTTTTGTCGAGATTTTTGTTACTCCAATGGATGGTAGCCTTGTCATTATTGAAGGTAGTCTATTGTCGATATCTTTCTTACTTCAATGGACGATAGCCTTGTCATTATGCAAGGTAGTCTGTTGTACATATTTTTGTTACTCCAATGGATGGTAGCCTTGTCATTATGGAAGGTAGTCTGTTGTCGATATTTCTTTTACTACAATGGATGGTAGCCTTGTCATTATGGAAGGTAGTCAGTTGTCGAGTTTTTTGTTTCTCCAATGGATGGTAGCCTTGTAATTATGGAAGGTAGTATGTTGTCGAGATTTTTGTTACTCCAATGGATGGTAGCCCTGTCATTATGGAAGGTAGTCTGTCGTTGAGATTTTTGTTACTCCAATGGATTATAGCCTTCTCAATATGGAAGGGTGTCTGTCGTTTAGATTTTTGTTACTCCAATGGATTATAGCCTTGTCATTATGGAAGGTAGTCTGTTGTTCAGATTTTTGCTACTCCAATGGATGGTAGCCTTGTCATTATGGAAGGTAGTCTGTAGTCGAGATTTTTGTTATTCCAATGGATGGTAACCTTGTCAATATGGAAGGTAGTCTTTTGTAGAGATTTTTGTTACTCCAATGGATGGTAGCCTTGTCATTATTGAAGGTAGTCTATTGTCGATATCTCTGTTACTCCAATGGATGATAGCCTTGTCATTATGCAAGGTAGTCTGTTGTACATATTTTTGTTACTCCAATGGATGGTAGCCTTGTCATTATGGAAGGTAGTCTGTTGTCGATATTTTTTTTACTACAATGGATGGTAGCCTTGTCATTATTGAAGGTAGTCAGTTGTCGAGTTTTTTGTTTCCCCAATGGATGGTAGCCTTGTAATTATGGAAGGTAGTATGTTGTCGAGATTTTTGTTACTCCAATGGATGTTAGCCCTGTCATTATGGAAGGTAGTCTGTCGTTGAGATTTTTGTTACTCCAATGGATTATAGCCTTCTCAATATGGAAGGGTGTCTGTCGTTTAGATTTTTGTTACTCCAATGGATTATAGCCTTGTCATTATGGAAGGTAGTCTGTTGTTCAGATTTTTGTTACTCCAATGGATGGTAGCCTTGTCATTATGGAAGGTAGTCTGTAGTCAAGATTTTTGTTATTCCAATGGATGGTAACCTTGTCAGTATGGAAGGTAGTCTTTTGTCGAGATTTTTGTTACTCCAATGGATGGTAGCCTTGTCATTATTGAAGGTAGTCTATTGTCGATATCTTTCTTACTTCAATGGACGATAGCCTTGTCATTATGCAAGGTAGTCTGTTTTTCATATTTTTGTTACTCCAATGGATGGTAGCCTTGTCATTAAGGAAGGTAGTCTGTTGTCGATATTTGTTTTACCCCAATGGATGGTAGCGTTGTAATTATAAAAGGTAGTCTGTTGTCGAGATTTTTGTTACTCCAATGGATGGTAGCTTTGTAATTATGGAAGGTAGTTTGTTGTTGAAATTTTTGTTACTCCAATGGATGGTAACCTTGTCATTATGGAAGGTATTCTATCGTTGAGATTTTCCTTACTCCAATGGATTGTAGCCTTGTCATTATGTAAGGTAGTCAGTTGTTCAGATTTTTATTACTCCAATGGATGGCAGCCTTGTCATTATGGAAAATAGTCTGTAGTCGAGATTTTTGTTATTCCAATGGATGGTAACCTTGTTAGTATGGAAGGTAGTCTTTTGTAGAGATTTTTTTACTCCAATGTATGGTAGCCTTGTCATTATTAAAGGTAGTCTATTGTCGATATCTCTGTTACTCCAATGATTGATAGCCTTGTCATTATTGAAGGTAGTCTATTGTCGATATCTCTGTTACTCCAATGGATGATAGCCTTGTCATTATGGAAGGTAGTCTGTTGTCGATATTTCTTTTACTAAAATGGATGGTAGCCTTGTCATTATTGAAGGTAGTCTGTTATCGATATCTTTGTTACTCCAATGGATGATAGACTTGTCATTATGGAAGGTAGTCTATTGTCGAGATTTTTTTTACTCCAATGGATGGTAGCCTTGTCATTATGGAAGGAAGTCTGTTGTCGAGATTTTTGTTACCCCAATGGATGGTAGCCTTGTAATTATGGAAGGTAGTATGTTGTAGAGATTTTTGTTACTCCAATGGATGGTAGCCTTGTCATTATGGAAGGTAGTCTGTCGTTGAGATTTTTGTTACTCCAATGGATTGTAGCTTTGTCAATATGGAAGGTAATATGTCCCTTAGATTTTTATTACTCCAATGGATTATAGCCTTGTCATTATGGAAGGTAGTCTGTTGTTCAGATTTTTGTTACTCCAATGGATGGTTGCCTTGTCATTATGGAAGGTAGTCTGTTGTCGAGATTTTTGTTATTCCATTGGATGGCAGCCTTGTCATTACAGAAGTCACTTATTATCGATATTTTTGATACTCCAATGGATGGTAGCCTTGTCATTACAGAAGGTAGTCTGTTGTCAACATTTTTGTTACCCCGATGGATGGTAGCCTTGTCACTATGTAAGGTAGTCTGTTGTTCAAATTATAGTTACTCCAATGGATGGTAGCCTTGTCATTACGGAAGATAGTCTGTAGTCGAGATTTTTGTAATTCCAATGGATGGTAACCTTGTCAGTATGAAAGGTAGTCTTTTGTCGAGATTTTTGTTACTCCAATGGATGGTAGCCTTGTCATTATTGAAGGTAGTCTAATGTAGATATCTTTGTTACTCCAATGGATGATAGCCTTGTCATTATGCAAGGTAGTCTGTTGTTCATATTTTAGTTACTCCAATGGATATTAGCCTTGTCATTATGGAAGGTAGTCTGTTGTCGAGATTTTTGTTACCCCAGTGGATGGTAGCCTTGTAATTATGGAAGGTAGTATGTTGTCGAGATTTTTGTTACCCCAGTGGATGGTAGCCTTGTAATTATGGAAGGTAGTATGTTGTCGAGATTTTTGTTACTCCAATGGATGGTAGCCTTGTCATTATGGTTGGTAGTATGTCCTTGAGATTTTTGTTACTCCAATGGATTATAGCCCTGTCATTATGTAAGGTAGTCTGTTGTTCAGATTTTTGTTAGTCCAATAGATGGTAGCCTTGTCATTATGGAAGATAGTCTGTTGTCGAGATTTTTGTTATTCCAATAGATGGTAACCTAGTCAATATGGAAGGTAGTCTTTTGTCGAGATTTTTGTTACTCCAAAGGATGGTAGCCTTGTCATTATGCAAGGTAGGTTGTTGTTCAGATTTTTGTTACTCCAATGGATGGTAGCCTTGTCATTATGGAAGGTAGTCTATTGTCGAGATTTTTGTTATTCCAATGGATGGTAGCCTTATCATTATGGAAGGTAGTTTTTTATTGAGATTTTTGTTACTCCAATTGATGGTAGCCTTGTTATTATGGAAGGTAGTCTATTGTCGAGATTTTTGTTATTCCAATGGATGGTAACCTTGTCAGCATGGAAGGTAGTCTATTGTCGATATTTTTGTTATTCCAATGGATGGTAGCCTTGTCAGTATGGAAGGTAGTCTTTTGTCTAGATTTTTGTTACTCCAATGGATGGTAGCCTTGATGTTATTGAAGGTAGTCTATTGTCGATATCTTTGTTACTCCAATGGATGATAGCCTTGTCATTATGCAAGGTAGTCTGTTGCTCATATTTTTGTTGCTCCAATGGATGGTAGCCTTGTCATTATGGAAGGTAGTCAGTTGTCAAAGTTTTTGTTACCCCAATGGATGGTAGCCTTGTAATTATGGAAGGTAGTATGTTGTCGAGATTTTTGTTACTCCAATGGATGGTAGCCTTGTCATTATTGAAGGTAGTATGTCCATGAGATTTTTCTTACTCCAATGGATAATAGCCTTATCATTATGTAAGGTAGTCTGTTGTTCAGATTTTTTTTAGTCTAATGGATGGTAGCCTTGTCATTATGGAAGATAGTCTGTTGTCGAGATTTTTGTTATTCCAATGGATGGTAACCTAGTCAGTATGGAAGGTAGTCTTTTGTCGAGATTTTTGTTACTCCAAAGGATGGTAGCCTTGTCATTATGCAAGGTAGTCTATTGTTCAGATTTTTGTTACTCCAATGGATGGTAGCCTTGTCATTACGGAAGATAGTCTGTAGTCGAGATTTTTGTTATTCCAATGGAAGGTAACCTTGTCAGTATGGAAGGTAGTCTTTTGTCGAGATTTTTGTTACTCTAATGGATGGTAGCCTTGTCATTATTGAAGGTAGTCTATTGTAGATATCTTTGTTACTCCAATGGATGATAGCCTTGTCATTATGCAAGGTAGTCTGTTGTTCATATTTTTGTTACTCCAATGGATGGTAGACTTGTCATTATGGAAGGTAGTCTATTGTCGAGATTCTTTTTACTACAATGGATGGTAACCTTGTCATTATGGAAGGTATTTTGTCATTGATATTTCTGTTACTCCAATGGATTGTAGCCTTGTCATTATGTAAGGTAGTCTGTTGTTCATATTTTTATTACTCCAATGGATGGTAGCCTTGTCATTATGGAAGATAGTCTGTAGTCGAGATTTTTGTTATTCCAATGGATGGTAAGCTTGTCAATATGGAAGTTAGTCTTTTGTAGAGATTTTTGTTACTCCAATGGATGGTAGCCTTGTCATTATTGAAGGTAGTCTATTGTCGATATCTCTGTTACTCCAATGGACGATAGCCTTCTCATTATGCAAGGTAGTCAGTTGTTCATATTTTTTTTACTCTAATGGATGGTAGCCTTGTCATTATGGAAGGTAGTCTGTTGTCGATATTTTTATTACTACAATGGATGGTAGCCTTGTCATTATGGAAGGTAGTCAGTTGTCGAGATTTTTATTACCCCAATGGATGGTAGCCTTGTAATTATGGAAGGTAGTCTGTTGTCGAGATTTTTGTTACCCCAATGGATGGTAGCCTTGTAATTATGGAAGGTAGTCTGTTGTCGAGATTTTTGTTACTCCAATGGATGGTAGCCTTGTAATTATGGAAGGAAGTCTATTGTTGAGATTTTTGTTACTCCAATGGATGGTAACCTTGTCATTATGGAAGGTATTTTGTAGTTGATATTTCTGTTACTCCAATGGATTGTAGCCTTGTCATTATGTAAGGTAGTCTGTTGTTCATATTTTTATTACTCCAACGGATGGTAGCCTTGTGATTATGGAAGATAGTCTGTAGTCGAGATTTTTGTTATTCCAATGGATGGCAAGCTTGTCAATATGGAAGTTAGTATTTTGTAGAGATTTTTGTTACTCCAATGGATTGTAGCCTTTTCATTATTGAAGGTAGTCTATTGTCGATATCTCTGTTACTCCAATGGTCGATAGCCTTCTCATTATGCAAGGTAGTCTGTTGTTCATATTTTTGTTACTCCAATGGATGGTAGCCTTGTCATTATGGAAGGTAGTTTGTTGTCGATATTTTTTTTACTACAATGGATGGTAGCCTTGTCATTGTGGAAGGTAGTCAGTTGTCGAGATTTTTGTTACCCCAATGGATGGTAGCCTTGTAATTATCGAAGGTAGTATGTTGTCGAGATTTTTGTTACTCCAATGGACGGTAGCACTGTCATTATGGAAGGTAGTCTATCGTTGAGATTTTTGTTACTCCAATGGATTATAGCCTTGTCAATATGGAAGGTAGTCTGTCGTTTAGATTTTTGTTACTCCAATGGATTATAGCCTTGTCATTATGGAAGGTAGTCTGTTGTTCATATTTTTGTTACTCCAATGGTGGTAGCCTTGTCATTATGGAAGGTAGTTTGTTGTCGAGATTTTTGTTATTCCATTGGATGGCAGCCTTGTCATTACGGAAGGCACTTATTATCGATATTTTTGATACTCCAATGGATGGTAGCCTTGTCATTACAGAAGGTAGTCTGTTGTCAACATTTTTGTTACCCCAATGGATGGTAGCTTTGTCATTATGTAAGGTACTATGTTGTTCAAATTTTTGTTACTCCAATGGATGGTAGCCTTGTTATTACGGAAGATAGTCTGTAGTCGAGATTTTTGTTACTCCAATGGATGGTAGCCCTGTCATTATGGAAGGTAGTCTATTGTCGAGATTCTTTTTACTACAACGGATGGTAGCCTTGTCATTATGGAAGGTAGTCAGTTGTCGAGATTTTTGTTACCCCAATGGATGGTAGCCTTGTAATTATGGAAGGTAGTCTGTTGTCGAGATTTTTGTTACCCCAATGGATGGTAGCCTTGTAATTATGGAAGGTAGTCTGTTGTCGAGATTTTTGTTACTCCAATGGATGGTAGCCTTGTAATTATGGAAGGAAGTCTATTGTTGAGATTTTTGTTACTCCAATGGATGGTAACCTTGTCATTATGGAAGGTATTTTGTCGTTGATATTTCTGTTACTCCAATGGATTGTAGCCTTGTCATTATGTAAGGTAGTCTGTTGTTCATATTTTTATTACTCCAACGGATGGTAGCCTTGTCATTATGGAAGATAGTCTGTAGTCGAGATTTTTGTTATTCCAATGGATGGTAAGCTTGTCAATATGGAAGTTAGTCTTTTGTAGAGATTTTTGTTACTCCAATGGATTGTAGCCTTTTCATTATTGAAGGTAGTCTATTGTCGATATCTCTGTTACTCCAATGGTCGATAGCCTTCTCATTATGCAAGGTAGTCTGTTGTTCATATTTTTGTTACTCCAATGGATGGTAGCCTTGTCATTATGGAAGGTAGTCTGTTGTCGATATTTTTTTTACTACAATGGATGGTAGCCTTGTCATTATGGAAGGTAGTCAGTTGTCGAGATTTTTGTTACCCCAATGGATGGTAGCCTTGTAATTATCGAAGGTAGTATGTTGTCGAGATTTTTGTTACTCCAATGGATGGTAGCACTGTCATTATGGAAGGTAGTCTATCGTTGAGATTTTTGTTACTCCAATGGATTATAGCCTTGTCAATATGGAAGGTAGTCTGTCGTTTAGATTTTTGTTACTCCAATGGATTATAGCCTTGTCATTATGGAAGGTAGTCTGTTGTTCAGATTTTTGTTACTCCAATGGATGGTAGCCTTGTCATTATGGAAGGTAGTCTGTTGTCGAGATTTTTGTTATTCCATTGGATGGCAGCCTTGTCATTACGGAAGGCACTTATTATCGATATTTTTGATACTCCAATGGATGGTAGCCTTGTCATTACAGAAGGTAGTCTGTTGTCAACATTTTTGTTACCCCAATGGATGGTAGCTTTGTCATTATGTAAGGTACTCTGTTGTTCAAATTTTTGTTACTCCAATGGATGGTAGCCTTGTTATTACGGAAGATAGTCTGTAGTCGAGATTTTTGTTATTCCAATGGATGGTATCCTTGTCAGTATGGAAGGTAGTCTTTTGTCGAGATTCTCTTTACTACAACGGATGGTAGCCTTGTCATTAAGGAAGGTAGTCTATTGTCTAGATTTTTGTTACCCCAATGGATGGTAGCCTTATAATTATGGAAGGTAGTCTGTTGTCGAGATTTTTGTTACCCCAATGGATGGTAGCCTTGTAATTATGGAAGGTAGTCTGTTGTCGAGATTTTTGTTACTCCAATGGATGGTAGCCTTGTAATTATGGAAGGAAGTCTATTGTTGAGATTTTTGTTACTCCAATGGATGGTAACCTTGTCATTATGGAAGGTATTTTGTCGTTGATATTTCTGTTACTCCAATGGATTGTAGCCTTGTCATTATGTAAGGTAGTCTGTTGTTCATATTTTTATTACTCCAATGGATGGTAGCCTTGTCATTATGGAAGATAGTCTGTAGTCGAGATTTTTGTTATTCCAATGGATGGTAAGCTTGTCAATATGGAAGTTAGTCTTTTGTAGAGATTTTTGTTACTCCAATGGATTGTAGCCTTGTCATTATTGAAGGTAGTCTATTGTCGATATCTCTGTTACTCCAATGGTCGATAGCCTTCTCATTATGCAAGGTAGTCTGTTGTTCATATTTTTGTTACTCCAATGGATGGTAGCCTTGTCATTATGGAAGGTAGTCGGTTGTCGATATTTTTTTTACTACAATGGATGGTAGCCTTGTCATTATGGAAGGTAGTCAGTTGTCGAGATTTTTGTTACCCCAATGGATGGTAGCCTTGTAATTATCGAAGGTAGTATGTTGTCGAGATTTTTGTTACTCCAATGGATGGTAGCACTGTCATTATGGAAGGTAGTCTATCGTTGAGATTTTTGTTACTCCAATGGATTATAGCCTTGTCAATATGGAAGGTAGTCTGTCGTTTAGATTTTTGTTACTCCAATGGATTATAGCCTTGTCATTATGGAAGGTAGTCTGTTGTTCAGATTTTTGTTACTCCAATGGATGGTAGCCTTGTCATTATGGAAGGTAGTCTATTGTCGAGATTTTTGTTATTCCATTGGATGGCAGCCTTGTCATTACGGAAGGCACTTATTATCGATATTTTTGATACTCCAATGGATGGTAGCCTTGTCATTACAGAAGGTAGTCTGTTGTCAACATTTTTGTTACCCCAATGGATGGTAGCTTTGTCATTATGTAAGGTACTCTGTTGTTCAGATTTTTGTTACTCCAATGGATGGTAGCCTTGTTATTACGGAAGATAGTCTCTAGTCGAGATTTTTGTTATTCCAATGGATGGTAACCTTGTCAGTATGGAAGTTAGTCTTTTGGCGAGATTTTTGTTACTCCAATGGATGGTAGCCTTGTCATTATTGAAGGTAGTCTATTGTCGATATCTTTCTTACTCCAATGGATGATAGCCTTGTCATTATGCAAGGTAGTTTGGTGTTCATATTTTTGTTACTCCAATGGATGGTAGCCTTGTCATTATGGAAGGTAGTCTATTGTCGATATTTTTTTAACTACAATGGATGCTAGCCTTGTCATTATGGAAGGTAGTCAGTTGTCGAGATTTTTGGTACCCCAATGGATGGTAGCCTTGTAATTATGGAAGGTAGTATGTTGTCGAGATTTTTGTTACTCCAATGGATGGTAGCCTTGTCATTATGGAAGGTAGTCTATTGTCGAGATTTTTGTTATTCCAATGGATGGTAGCCTTATCATTATGGAAGGTAGTTTTTTATTGAGATTTTTGTTACTCCAATTGATGGTAGCCCTGTTATTATGGAAGGTAGTCTATTGTCGAGATTTTTGTTATTCCAATGGATGGTAACCTTGTCAGCATGGAAGGTAGTCTATTGTCGATATTTTTGTTATTCCAATGGATGGTAGCCTTGTCAGTATGGAAGGTAGTCTTTTGTCTAAATTTTTGTTACTCCAATGGATGGTAGCCTTGATGTTATTGAAGGTAGTCTATTGTCGATATATTTGTTACTCAAATGGATGACATCCTTGTCATTATCCAAGGTAGTCTGTTGTTCATATTTTTGTTACTCCAATGGATGGTAGCCTTGTCATTATGGAAGGTAGTCAGTTGTCGGAATTTTTGTTACCCCAATGGATGGTAGCCTTGTAACTATGGAAGGTAGTATGTTGTCGAGATTTTTGTTACTCCAATGGATGGTAGCCTTGTCATTATGGAAGGTAGTATGTCCATGAGATTTTTGTTACTCCAATGGATTATAGCCTTGTCATTATGTAAGGTAGTTTGTTGTTCAGATTTTTGTTAGTCTAATGGATGGTAACCTAGTCAGTATGGAAGGTACTCTTTTGTCGAGATTTTTGTTACTCCAAAGGATGGTAGCCTTGTCATTATGCAAGGTAGTCTGTTGTTCAGATTTTTGTTACTCCAATGGATGGTAGCCTTGTCATTACGGAAGATAGTCTGTAGTCGAGATTTTTGTTATTCCAATGGATGGTAACCTTGTCAGTATGCAAGGTAGTCTTTTGTCGAGATTTTTGTTACTCTAATGGATGGTAGCCTTGTCATTATTGAAGGTAGTCTATTGTAGATATCTTTGTTACTCGAATGGATGATAGCCTTGTCATTATGCAAGGTAGTCTGTTGTTCATATTTTTGTTACTCCAATGGATGGTAGCCTTGTCATTATGGAAGGTAGTCTATTGTCGAGATTCTTTTTACTACAACGGATGGTAGCCTTGTCATTATGGAAGGTAGTCAGTTGTTTAGATTTTTGTTACCCCAATGGATGGTAGCCTTGTAATTATGGAAGGTAGTCTGTTGTCGAGATTTTTGTTACCCCAATGGATGGTAGCCTTTTAATTATGGAAGGAAGTCTATTGTTGAGATTTTTGTTACTCCAATGGATGGTAACCTTGTCATTATGGAAGGTATTTTGTCGTTGATATTTCTGTTACTCCAATGGATTGTAGCCTTGTCATTATGTAAGGTAGTCTGTTGTTCATATTTTTATTACTCCAATGGATGGTAGCCTTGTCATTATGGAAGATAGTCTGTTGTCGAGATTTTTGTTATTCCAATGGATGGTAAGCTTGTCAATATGGAAGTTAGTCTTTTGTAGAGATTTTTGTTACTCCAATGGATGGTAGCCTTGTCATTATTGAAGGTAGTCTATTGTCGATATCTCTGTTACTCCAATGGACGATGGCCTTCTCATTATGCAAGGTAGTCTGTTGTTCATATTTTTGTTACTCCAATGGATGGTAGCCTTGTCATTATGGAAGGTAGTCTGTTGTCGATATTTTTTTTACTACAATGGATGGTAGCCTTGTCATTATGGAAGGTAGTCAGTTGTCGAGATTTTTGTTACCCCAATGGATGGTAGCCTTGTAATTATGGAAGGTAGTATGTTGTCGAGATTTTTGTTACTCCAATGGATGGTAGCCCTGTCATTATGGAAGGTAGTCTATTGTCGAGATTCTTTTTACTACAACGGATGGTAGCCTTGTCATTATGGAAGGTAGTCTGTTGTCTAGATTTTTGTTACCCCAATGGATGGTAGCCTTGTAATTATGGAAGGTAGTCTGTTGTCGAGATTTTTGTTACCCCAATGGATGGTAGCCTTGTAATTATGGAAGGTAGTCTGTTGTCGAGATTTTTGTTACTCCAATGGATGGTAGCCTTGTAATTATGGAAGGAAGTCTATTGTTGAGATTTTTGTTACTCCAATGGATGGTAACCTTGTCATTATGGAAGGTATTTTGTCGTTGATATTTCTGTTACTCCAATGGATTGTAGCCTTGTCATTATGTAAGGTAGTCTGTTGTTCATATTTTTATTACTCCAATGGATGGTAGCCTTGTCATTATGGAAGATAGTCTGTAGTCGAGATTTTTGTTATTCCAATGGATGGTAACCTTGTCAGTATGGAAGGTAGTCTTTTGGTGAGATTTTTGTTACTCTAATGGATGGTAGCCTTGTCATTATTGAAGGTAGTCTATTGTCGATATCTTTCTAACTCCAATGGATGATAGCCTTGTCATTATGCAAGAAAGTTTGTTGTTCATATTTTTTTTACTCCAATGGATGGTAGCCTTGTCATTATGGAAGGTAGTCTATTATTGATATTTTTTTAACTACAATGGATGCTAGCCTTGTCATTATGGAAGGTAGTCAGTTGTCGAGATTTTTGTTACCCCAATGGATGGTAGCCTTATAATTATGGAAGGTAGTATGTTGTCGAGATTTTTGTTACTCCAATGGATGGTAGCCTTGTCATTATGGAAGGTAGTCTATTGTCGATATCTCTGTTACTCCAATGGACGATAGCCTTCTCATTATGCAAGGTAGTTTGTTGTTCATATTTTTGTTACTCCAATGGATGGTAGCCTTGTCGTTATGGAAGGTAGTTTGTTGTCGATATTTTTTTTACTACAATGGATGGTAGCCTTGTCATTATGGAAGGTAGTCAGTTGTCGAGATTTTTGTTACCCCAATGGATGGTAGCCTTGTAATTATGGAAGGTAGTATGTTGTCGAGATTTTTGTTACTCCAATGGATGGTAGCCCTGTCATTATGGAAGGTAGTCTATCGTTGAGATTTTTGTTACTCCAATGGATTATAGCCTTGTCAATATGGAAGGTAGTCTGTCGTTTAGATTTTTGTTACTCCAATGGATTATAGCCTTGTCATTATGGAAGGTAGTCTGTTGTTCAGATTTTTGTTACTCCAATGGATGGTAGCCTTGTCATTATGGAAGGTAGTCTGTTGTCGAGATTTTTGTTATTCCATTGGATGGCAGCCTTGTCATTACGGAAGGCACTTATTATCGATATTTTTGATACTCCAATGGATGGTAGCCTTGTCATTACAGAAGGTAGTCTATTGTCAACATTTTTGTTAACCCAATGGATGGTAGCTTTGTCATTATGTAAGGTACTCTGTTGTTCAGATTTTTGTTACTCCAATGGATGGTAGCCTTATCATTACGGAAGATAGTCTGTAGTCGAGATTTTTGTTATTCCAATGGATGGTAACCTTGTCAGTATGGAAGGTAGTCTTTTGGCGAGATTTTTGTTACTCTAATGGATGGTAGCCTTGTCATTATTGAAGGTAGTCTATTGTCGATATCTTTCTTACTCCAATGGATGATAGCCTTGTCATTATGCAAGGTAGTCTGTTGTTCATATTTTTGTTACTCCAATGGATGGTAGCCTTGTCATTATGGAAGGTAGTCTATTGTCGAGATTCTTTTTACTACAACGGATGGTAGCCTTGTCATTATGGAAGGTAGTCAGTTGTTTAGATTTTTGTTACCCCAATGGATGGTAGCCTTGTAATTATGGAAGGTTGTCTGTTGTCGAGATTTTTGTTACCCCAATGGATGGTAGCCTTGTAATTATGGAAGGTAGTGTGTTGTCGAGATTTTTGTTACTCCAATGGATGGTAGCCTTGTAATTATGGAAGGAAGTCTATTGTTGAGATTTTTGTTACTCCAATGGATGGTAACCTTGTCATTATGGAAGGTAGTCTATTGTCGAGATTTTTGTTATTCCAATGGATGGTAACCTTGTCAGCATGGAAGGTAGTCTATTGTCGTTATTTTTGTTATTCCAATGGATGGTAGCCTTGTCAGTATGGAAGGTAGTCTTTTGTCTAAATTTTTGTTACTCCAATGGATGGTAGCCTTGATGTTATTGAAGGTAGTTTATTGTCGATATCTTTGTTACTCTAATGGATGACATCCTTGTCATTATCCAAGGTAGTCTGTTGTTCATATATTTGTTACTCTAATGGATGGTAGCCTTGTCATTATGGAAGGTAGTCAGTTGTCGAAATTTTTGTTACCCCAATGGATGATAGCCTTGTAATTATGGAAGGTAGTATGTTGTCGAGATTTTTGTTACTCCAATGGATGGTAGCCTTGTCATTATGGAAGGTAGTATGTCCATGAGATTTTTGTTACTCCAATGGATTATAGCCTTGTCATTATGTAAGGTAGTCTGTTGTTCAGATTTTTGTTAGTCCAATGGATGGTAGCCTTGTCATTATGGAAGATAGTCTGTTGTCGAGATTTTTGTTATTCCAATGGATGGTAACCTAGTCAGTATGGAAGGTACTCTTTTGTCGAGATTTTTGTTACTCCAAAGGATGGTAGCCTTGTCATTATGCAAGGCAGTCTGTTGTTCAGATTTTTGTTACTCCAATGGATGGTAGCCTTGTCATTACGGAAGATAGTCTGTAGTCGAGATTTTTGTTATTCCAATGGATGGTAACCTTGTCAGTATGGAAGGTAGTCTTTTGTCGAGATTTTTGTTACTCCAATGGATGGTAGCCTTGTCATTATTGAAGGTAGTCTATTGTAGATATCTTTGTTACTCCAATGGATGATAGCCTTGTCATTATGCAAGGTAGTCTGACGTTCATATTTTTGATACTCCAATGGATGGTAGCCTTGTCATTATGGAAGGTAGTCAGTTGTCGAAATTTTTGTTACCCCAATGGATGGTAGCCTTGTAATTATGGAAGGTATTATGTTGTCGAGATTTTTGTTACTCCAATGGATGGTAGCCTTGTCATTATGGAAGGTAGTATGTCCATAAGATTTCTGTTACTCCAATGGATGGTAGCCTGGTAATTATGGAAGAAGTCTATTGTTGAGATTTTTGTTACTCCAATGGATGGTAACCTTGTCATTATGGAAGGTATTTTGTCGTTGATATTTCTGTTACTCCAATGGATTGTAGCCTTGTCATTATGTAAGGTAGTCTGTTCTTCATATTTTTATTACTCCAATGGATGGTAGCCTTGTCATTATGGAAGATAGTCTGTAATCGAGATTTTTGTTATTCCAATGGATGGTAACCTTGTCAATATGGAAGGTAGTCTTTTGTAGAGATTTTTGTTACTCCAATGGATGGTAGCCTTGTCATTATTGAAGGTAGTCTATTGTCGATATCTCTGTTACTCCAATGGACGATAGCCTTGTCATTATGCAAGGTAGTCTGTTGTTCATATTTTTGTTACTCCAATGGATGGTAGGCTTGTCATTATGGAAGGTAGTCTGTTGTCGATATTTTTTTTACTACAATGGATGGTAGCCTTGTCATTATGGAAGGTAGTCAGTTGTCGAGATTTTAGTTTCCCCAATGGATGGTAGCCTTGTAATTATGGAAGGTAGTATGTTGTCGAGATTTTTGTTACTCCAATGGATGGTAGCCCTGTCATTATGGAAGTTAGTCTGTCGTTGAGATTTTTGTTACTCCAATGGATTATAGCCTTGTCAATATGGAAAGTAGTCTGTGGTTTAGATTTTTGTTACTCCAATGGATTATAGCCTTGTCATTATGTAAGTTAGTCTGTTGTTCAGATTTTTGTTACTCCAATGGATGGTAGCCTTGTCATTATGGAAGGTAGTCTGTTGTCGAGATTTTTGTTATTCCAATGGATGGCAGCCTTGTCATTACGGAAGGCACTTATTAACGATATTTTTGATACTCCAATGGATGGTAGCCTTGTCATTACAGAAGGTAGTCTGTTGTCAACATTTTTGTTACCCCAGTGAATGGTAGCCTTGTCATTATGTAAGGTACTCTGTTGTTCAGATTTTTGTTACTCCAATGGATGGTAGCCTTGTCATTACGGAAGATAGTCTGTAGTCGAGATTTTTGTTATTCCAATGGATGGTAACCTTGTCAGTATGGAAGGTAGTCTTTTGTCGAGATTTTTGTTACTCCAATGGATGGTAGCATTGTCATTATTGAAGGTAGTCTATTGTAGATATCTTTGTTACTCCAATGGATGATAGCCTTGTCATTATGCAAGGTAGTCTGTTGTTCATATTTTTGTTACTCCAATGGATGGTAGCCTTGTCATTATGGAAGGTAGTCAGTTGTCGAAATTTTTGTTACCCCAATGGATGGTAGCCTTGTAATTATGGAAGGTAGTATGTTGTCGAGATTTTTGTTACTCCAATGGATGGATTCCTTGTCATTATGGAAGGTAGTATGTCCATGAGATTTTTGATACTCCAATGGATGGTAGCCTTGTAATTATGGAAGGAAGTCTATTGTTGAGATTTTTGTTACTCCAATGGATGGTAACCTTGTCATTATGGAAGGTAGTCTGTCGTTTAGATTTTTGTTACTCCAATGGATTATAGCCTTGTCATTATGGAAGGTAGTCTGTTGTTCAGATTTTTGTTACTCCAATGGATGGTAGCCTTGTCATTATGCAAGGTAGTCTATTGTCGAGATTTTTGTTATTCCATTGGATGGCAGCCTTGTCATTACGGAAGGCACTTATTATCGATATTTTTGTTACTCCAAAGGATGGTAGCCTTGTCATTACAGAAGGTAGTCTGTTGTCAACATTTTTGTTACCCCAATGGATGGTAGCCTTGTCATTATGTAAGGTACTCTGTTGTTCAGATTTTTGTTACTCCAATGGATGGTAGCCTTGTCATTATGGAAGGTAGTTTGTTGTCGAGATTCTTTTTACTACAACAGATGGTAGCCTTGTCATTATGGAAGGTAGTCTGTTGTCGACATTTTTGTTACCCCAATGGATGGTAGCCTTGTAATTATGGAAGGTAGTCTGTTGTCGAGATTTTTGTTACTCCAATGGATGGTAGCCTTGTCATTATGGAAGGTAGTCTATTGTCGAGATTTTTGTTATTCCAATGGATGGTAGCCTTATCATTATGGAAGGTAGTTTTTTATTGAGATTTTTGTTACTCCAATTGATGGTAGCCTTGTTATTATGGAAGGTAGTCTGTTGTCAAGATTTTTGTTATTCCAATGGATGGTAACCTTGTCAGCATGGAAGGTAGTCTATTGTCGATATTTTTGTTATTCCAATGGATGGTAGCCTTGTCAGTACGGAAGGTAGTCTTTTGTCTAGATTTTTGTTACTCCAATGGATGGTAGCCTTGATGTTATTTAAGGTAGTCTATTGTCGATATCTTTGTTACTCCAATGGATGATAGCCTTGTCATTATCCAAGGTAGTCTGTTGTTCATATTTTTGTTACTCCAATGGATGGTAGCCTTGTCATTATGGAAGGTAGCCAGTTGTCAAAATTTTTGTTACCCCAATGGATGGTAGCCTTGTAATTATGGAAGGTAGTATGTTGTCGAGATTTTTGTTACTCCAATGGATGGTAGCCTTGTCATTATGGAAGGTAGTATGTCCATGTGATTTTTGTTACTCCAATGGATTATAGCCTTGTCATTATATAAGGTAGTCTGTTGTTCAGATTTTTGTTAGTCCAATGGATGGTAGCCTTGTCATTACGGAAGATAGTCTGTAGTCGAGATTTTTGTTATTCCAATGGATGGTAACCTTGTCAGTATGGGAGGTAGTCTTTTGTCGAGATTTTTGTTACTCCAATGGATGGTATGCTTGTCATTATTGAAGGTAGTCTATTGTAGATATCTTTGTTACTCCAATGGATGATAGCCTTGTCATTATGCAAGGTAGTCTGTTGTTCATATTTTTGTTACTCCAATGGATGGTAGCCTTGTCATTATGGAAGGTAGTCTGTTGTAGAGATTCTTTTTACTACAACGGATGGTAGCCTTGTCATTATGGAAGGTAGTCTGTTGTCGAAATTTTTGTTACCCCAATGGATGGTAGCCTTGTAATTATGGAAGGTAGTATGTTGTCGAGATTTTTGTTACTCCAATGGATGGATTCCTTGTCATTATGGAAGGTAGTATGTCCATGAGATTTTTGATACTCCAATGGATGGTAGCCTTGTAATTATGGAAGGAAGTCTATTGTTGAGATTTTTGTTACTCCAATGGATGGTAACCTTGTCATTATGGAAGGTAGTCTGTCGTTTAGATTTTTGTTACTCCAATGGATTATAGCCTTGTCATTATGGAAGGTAGTCTGTTGTTCAGATTTTTGTTACTCCAATGGATGGTAGCCTTGTCATTATGCAAGGTAGTCTGTTGTCGAGATTTTTGTTATTCCATTGGATGGCAGCCTTGTCATTACGGAAGGCACTTATTATCGATATTTTTGTTACTCCAAAGGATGGTAGCCTTGTCATTACAGAAGCTAGTCTGTTGTCAACATTTTTGTTACCCCAATGGATGGTAGCCTTGTCATTATGTAAGGTACTCTGTTGTTCAGATTTTTGTTACTCCAATGGATGGTAGCCTTGTCATTATGGAAGGTAGTCTGTTGTCGAGATTCTTTTTACTACAACGGATGGTAGCCTTGTCATTATGGAAGGTAGTCTGTTGTCGAGGTTTTTTTTACCCCAATGGATGGTAGCCTTGTAATTATGGAAGGTAGTCTGTTGTCGAGATTTTTGTTACTCCAATGGATGGTAGCCTTGTCATTATGGAAGGTAGTCTATTGTCGAGATTTTTGTTATTCCAATGGATGGTAGCCTTATCATTATGGAAGGTAGTTTTTTATTGAGATTTTTGTTACTCCAATTGATGGTAGCCTTGTTATTATGGAAGGTAGTCTATTGTCAAGATTTTTGTTATTCCAATGGATGGTAACCTTGTCTGCATGGAAGGTAGTCTATTGTCGATATTTTTGTTATTCCAATGGATGGTAGCCTTGTCAGTACGGAAGGTAGTCTTTTGTCTAGATTTTTGTTACTCCAATGGATGGTAGCCTTGATGTTATTGAAGGTAGTCTATTGTCGATATCTTTGTTACTCCAATGGATGATAGCCTTGTCATTATCCAAGGTAGTATGTTGTTCATATTTTTGTTACTCCAATGGATGGTAGCCTTGTCATTATGGAAGGTAGTCAGTTGTCAAAATTTTTGTTACCCCAATGGATGGTAGCCTTGTAATTATGGAAGGTAGTATGTTGTCGAGATTTTTGTTACTCCAATGGATGGTAGCCTTGTCATTATGGAAGGTAGTATGTCCATGTGATTTTTGTTACTCCAATGGATTATAGCCTTGTCATTATATAAGGTAGTCTGTTGTTCAGATTTTTGTTAGTCCAATGGATGGTAGCCTTGTCATTACGGAAGATAGTCTGTAGTCGAGATTTTTGTTATTCCAATGGATGGTAACCTTGTCAGTATGGGAGGTAGTCTTTTGTCGAGATTTTTGTTACACCAATGGATGGTATGCTTGTCATTATTGAAGGTAGTCTATTGTAGATATCTTTGTTACTCCAATGGATGATAGCCTTGTCATTATGCAAGGTAGTCTGTTGTTCATATTTTTGTTACTCCAATGGATGGTAGCCTTGTCATTATGGAAGGTAGTCTGTTGTAGAGATTCTTTTTACTACAACGGATGGTAGCCTTGTCATTATGGAAGGTAGTCTGTTGTCGAAATTTTTGTTACCCCAATGGATGGTAGCCTTGTAATTATGGAAGGTAGTATGTTGTCGAGATTTTTGTTACTCCAATGGATGGATTCCTTGTCATTATGGAAGGTAGTATGTCCATGAGATTTTTGATACTCCAATGGATGGTAGCCTTGTAATTATGGAAGGAAGTCTATTGTTGAGATTTTTGTTACTCCAATGGATGGTAACCTTGTCATTATGGAAGGTAGTCTGTCATTTAGATTTTTGTTACTCCAATGGATTATAGCCTTGTCATTATGGAAGGTAGTCTGTTGTTCAGATTTTTGTTACTCCAATGGATGGTAGCCTTGTCATTATGCAAGGTAGTCTGTTGTCGAGATTTTTGTTATTCCATTGGATGGCAGCCTTGTCATTATGGAAAGCACTTATTATCGATATTTTTGTTACTCCAAAGGATGGTAGCCTTGTCATTACAGAAGGTAGTCTGTTGTCATCATTTTTGTTACCCCAATGGATGGTGGCCTTGTCATTATGTAAGGTACTCTGTTGTTCAGATTTTTGTTACTCCAATGGATGGTAGCCTTGTCATTATGGAAGGTAGTATGTCCATGTGATTTTTGTTACTCCAATGGATTATAGCCTTGTCATTATATAAGGTAGTCTGTTGTTCAGATTTTTGTTAGTCCAATGGATGGTAGCCTTGTCATTACGGAAGATAGTCTGTAGTCGAGATTTTTGTTATTCCAATGGATGGTAACCTTGTCAGTATGGGAGGTAGTCTTTTGTCGAGATTTTTGTTACTCCAATGGATGGTATGCTTGTCATTATTGAAGGTAGTCTATTGTAGATATCTTTGTTACTCCAATGGATGATAGCCTTGTCATTATGCAAGGTAGTCTGTTGTTCATATTTTTGTTACTCCAATGGATGGTAGCCTTGTCATTATGGAAGGTAGTCTGTTGTAGAGATTCTTTTTACTACAACGGATTGTAGCCTTGTCATTATGGAAGGTAGTCTGTTGTCGAAATTTTTGTTACCCCAATGGATGGTAGCCTTGTAATTATGGAAGGTAGTATGTTGTCGAGATTTTTGTTACTCCAATGGATGGATTCCTTGTCATTATGGAAGGTAGTATGTCCATGAGATTTTTGATACTCCAATGGATGGTAGCCTTGTAATTATGGAAGGAAGTCTATTGTTGAGATTTTTGTTACTCCAATGGATGGTAACCTTGTCATTATGGAAGGTAGTCTGTCATTTAGATTTTTGTTACTCCAATGGATTATAGCCTTGTCATTATGGAAGGTAGTCTGTTGTTCAGATTTTTGTTACTCCAATGGATGGTAGCCTTGTCATTATGCAAGGTAGTCTGTTGTCGAGATTTTTGTTATTCCATTGGATGGCAGCCTTGTCATTATGGAAGGCACTTATTATCGATATTTTTGTTACTCCAAAGGATGGTAGCATTGTCATTATAGAAGGTAGTCTGTTGTCATCATTTTTGTTACCCCAATGGATGGTGGCCTTGTCATTATGTAAGGTACTCTGTTGTTCAGATTTTTGTTACTCCAATGGATGGTAGCCTTGTCATTATGGAAGGTAGTCTGTTGTCGAGATTCTTTTTACTACAACGGATGGTAGCCTTGTCATTATGGAAGGTAGTCTGTTGTCGAGATTTTTGTTACCCCAATGGATGGTAGCCTTGTAATTATGGAAGGTAGTCTGTTGTCGAGATTTTTGTTACTCCAATGGATGGTAGCCTTGTCATTATGGAAGGTAGTCTATTGTCGAGATTTTTGTTATTCCAATGGATGGTAGCCTTATCATTATGGAAGGTAGTTTTTTATTGAGATTTTTGTTACTCCAATTGATGGTAGCCTTGTTATTATGGAAGGTAGTCTATTGTCAAGATTTTTGTTATTCCAATGGATGGTAACCTTGTCAGCATGGAAGGTAGTCTATTGTCGATATTTTTGTTATTCCAATGGATGGTAGCCTTGTCAGTACGGAAGGTAGTCTTTTGTCTAGATTTTTGTTACTCCAATGGATGGTAGCCTTGATGTTATTGAAGGTAGTCTATTGTCGATATCTTTGTTACTCCAATGGATGATAGCCTTGTCATTATCCAAGGTAGTCTGTTGTTCATATTTTTGTTACTCCAATGGATGGTAGCCTTGTCATTATGGAAGGTAGTCAGTTGTCGAAATTTTTGTTACCCCAATGGATGGTAGCCTTGTAATTATGGAAGGTAGTATGTTGTCGAGATTTTTGTTACTCCAATGGATGGTAGCCTTGTCATTATGGAAGGTAGTATGTCCATGTGATTTTTGTTACTCCAATGGATTATAGCCTTGTCATTATATAAGGTAGTCTGTTGTTTAGATTTTTGTTAGTCCAATGGATGGTAGCCTTGTCATTACGGAAGATAGTCTGTGGTCGAGATTTTTGTTATTCCAATGGATGGTAACCTTGTCAGTATGGAAGGTAGTCTTTTGTCGAGATTTTTGTTACTCCAATGGATGGTATGCTTGTCATTATTGAAGGTAGTCTATTGTAGATATCTTTGTTACTCCAATGGATGATAGCCTTGTCATTATGCAAGGTAGTCTGTTGTTCATATTTTTGTTACTCCAATGGATGGTAGCCTTGTCATTATGGAAGGTAGTCTGTTGTCGAGATTCTTTTTACTACAACGGATGGTAGCCTTGTCATTATGGAAGGTAGTCTTTTGTCGAAATTTTTGTTACCCCAATGGATGGTAGCCTTGTAATTATGGAAGGTAGTCTGTTGTCGAGATTTTTGTTACCCCAATGGATGGTAGCCTTGTAATTATGGAAGGTAGTCTGTTGTCGAGATTTTTGTTACTCCAATGGATGGTAGCCTTGTAATTATGGAAGGAAGTCTATTGTTGAGATTTTTGTTACTCCAATGGATGGTAACCTTGTCATTATGGAAAGTATTTTGTCGCTGATATTTCTGTTACTCCAATGGATTGTAGCCTTGTCATTATGTAAGGTAGTCTGTTGTTCATATTTTTATTACTCCAATGGATGGTAGCCTTGTCATTATGGAAGATAGTCTGTAGTCGAGACTTTTGTTATTCCAATGGATGGTAACCTTGTCAATATGGAAGGTAGTCTTTTGTAGATATTTTTGTTACTCCAATGGATGGTAGCCTTGTCATTATTGAAGGTAGTCTATTGTCGATATCTCTGTTACTCCAATGGATGATAGCCTTGTCATTATGCAAGGTAGTCTGTTGTTCATATTTTTGTTACTCCAATGGATGGTAGCCTTATCCTATGGAAGGTAGTCTGTTGTCGATATTTTTTTTACTACAATGGATGGTAGCCTTGTCATTATGGAAGGTAGTCAGTTGTCGAGATTTTTGTTACCCCAATGGATGGTAGCCTTGTAATTATGGAAGGTAGTATGTTGTCGAGATTTTTGTTACTCCAATGGATGGTAGCCCTGTCATTATGGAAGGTAGTCTGTCGTTTAGATTTTTGTTACTCCAATGGATTATAGCCTTGTCAATATGGAAGGTAGTCTGTCGTTTAGATTTTTGTTACTCCAATGGATTATAGCCTTGTCATTATGGAAGGTAGTCTGTTGTTCAGATTTTTGTTACTCCAATGGATGGTAGCCTTGTCATTATGGAAGGTAGTCTGTTGTCGAGATTTTTGTTATTCCATTGGATGGCAGCCTTGTCATTACGGAAGGCACTTATTATCGATATTTTTGATACTCCAATGGATGGTAGCCTTGTCATTACAGAAGGTAGTCTGTTGTCAACATTTTTGTTACCCCAATGGATGGTAGCCTTGTCATTATGTAAGGTACTCTGTTGTTCAGATTTTTGTTACTCCAATGGATGGTAGCCTTGTCATTACGGAAGATAGTCTGTAGTCGAGATTTTTGTTATTCCAATGGATGGTAACCTTGTCAGTATGGAAGGTAGTCTTTTGGCGAGATTTTTGTTACTCAAATGGATGGTAGCCTTGTCATTATTGAAGGTAGTCTATTGTCGATATATTTCTTACTCCAATGGATGATAGCCTTGTCATTATGCAAGGTAGTCTGTTGTTCCTATTTTTGTTACTCCAATGGATGGTAGCCTTGTCATTATGGAAGGTAGTCTATTGTCGATATTTTTTTTACTACAATGGATGCTAGCCTTGTCATTATGGAAGGTAGTCAGTTGTCGAGATTTTTATTACCCTAGTGGATGGTAGCCTTGTAATTATGGAAGGTAGTATGTTGTCGAGATTTTTGTTACTACAATGGATGGTAGCCTTGTCATTATGGAAGGTAGTCTATTGTCGAGATTTTTGTTATTCCAATGGATGGTAGCCTTATCATTATAGAAGGTAGTTTTTTATTGAGATTTTTGTTACTCCAATTGATGGTAGCCTTGTTATTATGGAAGGTAGTCTATTGTCGAGATTTTTGTTATTCCAATGGATGGTAACCTTGTCAGCATGGAAGGTAGTCTATTGTCGATATTTTTGTTATTACAATATATGGTAGCCTTGTCAGTATGGAAGGTAGTCTTTTGTCTAGATTTTTGTTACTCCAATGGATGGAAGCCTTGATGTTAATTAAGGTAGTCTATTGTCGAGATTTTTGTTACTCCAATGGATGTCGTTAAGATTTTTGTTACTCCAATAGATTATAGCCTTGTCATTATGGAAGGTAGTCTGTTGTTCAGATTTTTGTTACTCCAATGGATGGTAGCCTTATCATTATGGAAGGTAGTCTGTTGTAGAGATTTTTGTTATTCCATTGGATGGTAGCCTTGTCATTACGGAAGGCACTTATTGTCGATATTTTTGATACTCCAATGGATGGTAGCCTTGTCATATGGAAGGTAGTCTGTGGTCAAGATTTTTGTTACCCTAATGGATGGTAGTCTTGTCACTATGTAAGGTATTCTGTTGTTCAGATTTTTGTTACTCTGATGGATGGTAGCCTTGTCATTACGCAAGATTGTCTGTAGTCGATATCTTTGTTATTCCAATGGATGGTATCCTTGTCATTATGCAAGGTAGTCCGTTGTTCATATTTTTGTTACTCCAATGGATGGTAGCCTTGTCATTATGGAAGGTAGTCTGTTGTCGAGATTTTTTTTACTACAATGGATGGTAGCCTTGTCATTATGAAAGGTATTCTGTTGTCGATATTTTTGTTACCCCAATGGATGGTAGCCTTTTAATTATGGAAGGTAGTCTGTTGTCGAGATTTTTGTTACTCCAATGGATGTTAGCCTTGTCATTATGGAAGGTAGTCTGTAATTGAGATTTTTGTTACTCGAATGGATTGTAGCCTTGTCATTATGAAAGGTAGTCTGTTGTTCAGATTTTTGTTACTCCAATGGATGGTAGCCTTGTCATTATGGAAGATAGTCTGTAGTCGATATTTTTGTTATTCCAATGGATGGTTACCTTGTCAGTATGGAAGGTAGTCTTTTGTCGAGATTTTTGTTACTCCAATGGATGGTAGCCTTGTCATTATGGAAGATAGTCTGTAGTCGAGATTTTTGTTATTCCAATGGATGGTTACCTTGTCAGTATGGAAGGTAGTCTTTTGTCGAGATTTTTGTTACTCTAATGGATGGTAGCCTTGTCATTATTGAATATAGGCTATTGTCGATAACTTTTTTACTCCAATGGATGATAGCCTTGTCATTATGAAAGGTAGTCTATTGTTCATATTTGTGTTACTCCAATGGATGGTAGCCTTGTCATTATGGAAGGTAGTCTGTTGTCGAGATTTTTGTTACCCCAATGGATGGTAGCCTTGTAATTATGGAAGGTAGTCTGTTGTCGAGATTTTTGTTACTACAATGGATGGTAGCCTTGTAATTATGGAAGGTAGTCTATTGTCGAGATTTTTGTTACTCCAATGGATGGTAACCTTGTCATTATGTAAGGTTTTATGTCATTGAGATTTCCCTTACTCCAATGGATTATAGCCTTGCCATTATGCAAGGTAGTCTGTTGTTCATATTTTTGTTACTCCAATGGATGGTATCCTTGTCATTATGGAAGGTAGTCTGTTGTCGAGATTTTTATTACCCAATGGATGGTAGCTTTGTAATTATGGAAGGTAGTCTTTTGTCGAGATTTTTGTTACTCCAATGGATGGTAGCCTTGTCATTACGGAAGGTAGTCAGTTGTCAAGATTTTTGATACCCCAATGGATGGTCGCCTTGTCATTATGTAAGGTATTATGTTGTTCAGAATTTTGTTACTCCAATGAATGGTAGCCTAGTCATTACGGAAGATAGTCTGTAGTCGATATCTTTGTTATTCCAATGGATGGTAGCCTTTTCATTATGCAAGGTAGTCTGTTATTCATATTTTTGTTACTCCAATGGATGGTAGCCTTGTCATTGTGGAAGGTTGTCTATTGTCGAGATTTTTTTTACTCCACTGGATGATAGCCTTGTCATTATGCAAGGTAGTATGTTGTTCATATTTTTGTTACTCCAATGGATGGTAGCCTTGTCATTATGGAAGGTAGTCTGTTGTCGAGATTTATTTTACTACAATGGATGGTAGCCTTGTCATTATGGAAGGTAGTATGTTGTCGAGATTTTTGTTACCCCAATGGATGGTATCCTTGTAATTATGGAAGGTAGTCTGTTGTTGAGATTTTTGTTAGCCCAGTGGATGGTAGCCTTGTAATTATGGAAGGTAGTCTTTTGTCGAGATTTTTGTTACTCCAATGGATGGTAACCTTGTAATTATGGAAGGTAGTATGTTGTTGAGATTTTTGTTACTCCAATGGATGGTAACCTTGTCATTATGGAAGGTATTATGTCGTTGAGATTTCTGTTACTCCAATAGATTGTAGCCTTGTCATTATGTAAGGTAGTCTGTTGTTCAGATTTTTGTTACTCCAAAGGATGGTAGCCTTGTCATTATGGAAGATAGTCTGTAGTCGAGATTTTTGTTATTCCAATTGATGGTAACCTTGTCAGTATGGAAGGTAGTATATTGTAGAAATTTTTGTTACTCCAATGGATGGTAGCCTTGTCATTATTTAAGGTAGTCTATTTTCGATATCTTTGTTACTCCAATGGATGATAGCCTTGTCATTATGCAAGGTAGTCTGTTGTTCATATTTTTGTTACTCTAATGGATGGTAGCCTTGTCATTATGGAAGGTAGTCTGTTGTCGATATTTTTTTTACTCCAAAGAATGGTAGCCTTGGCAATATGGAAGGTAGTCTGTCATTAAGATTTTTGTTACTCCAATGGATTGTAGCCTTGTCATTATTGAAGGTAGTCTGTTGTTCAGATTTTTGTTACCCCAATGGATGGTAGCCTTGTCATTATGGAAGGTAGTCTGTTTTCGAGATTTTTTTTATTCCATTGGATGGTAGCTTTGTCATTACGGAAGGCACTTATTATCGATATTTTTGATACTCCAATGGATGGTAGCCTTGTAATTACGGAAGGTAGTCTGTTGTCAAGATTTTTGTTACCCAAATGGATGGTAGCCTTGTCATTGTGTAAGGTAGTATGTTGTTCAGATTTTTGTTACTCCAATGGATGGTAGCCTTGTCATTACGGAAGATAGTCTGTAGTCGAGATTTTTATTATTCCAATGGATGGTAACCTTGCCAATATGGAAGGTAGTCTTTTGTCGAGATTTTTGTTACTCCAATGGATGGTAGCCTTGTCATTATTAAAGGTAGTCTATTATCGATATCTTTGTTACTCCAATGGATGATAGCCTTGTCATTATGCAAGGTAGTCTGTTGTTCATATTTTTGTTAGTCTAATGGATGGTAGCCTTGTCATTATGGAAGGTAGTCTGTTGTCGATATTTTTGTTACTCCAATGAATGGTAGCCTTGTCAATATGGAAGGTAGTCTGTGGTTAAGATTTTTGTTACTCCAATGGATTATAGCCTTGTCATTATGGAAGGTAGTCTATTGTTCAGATTTTTGGTACTCCAATGGATGGTAGCCTTGTCATTATGGAAGGTAGTCTATTTTCGAGATTTTTTTTATTCCATTGGATGGTAGCTTTGTCATTATGGAAGGCACTTATTATCGATATTTTTGATACTCCAATGGATGGTAGCCTTGTAATTACGGAAGGTAGTCTGTTGTCAAGGTTTTTGTTACCCCAATGGATGGTAGCCTTGTTATTATGTAAGGTAGTCTGTTGTTCAGATTTTTGTTACTCCAATGGATGGTAGCCTTGTCAATACGGAAGATAGTCTGTAGTTGAGATTTTTATTATTCCAATGGATGGTAACCTTGCCAATATGGAAGGTAGTCTTTTGTCGAGATTTTTGTTACTTCAATGGATGGTATCCTTGTCATTATTAAAGGTAGTCTATTATCGATATCTTTGTTACTCCAATGGATGATAGCCTTGTCATTATGCAAGGTAGTCTGTTGTTCATATTTTTGTTACTCTAATGGATGGTAGCCTTGTCATTATGGAAGGTAGTCTGTTGTCGATATTTTTGTTACTCCAAAGAATGGTACCCTTGTCAATATGGAAGGTAGTCTGTCTATAAGATTTTTGTTACTCCAATGGATTATAGCCTTGTCATTATGGAAGGTAGTCTATTGTTCATATTTTTGGTACTCCAATGGATGGTAGCCTTGTCATTATGGAAGGTAGTCTGTAGTTGAGATTTTTGTTACTGCAATGGATTGTAGCCTTGTCATTATGAAAGATAGTCTGTCGTTCAGATTTTTGTTACTCCAATTGATGGTAGCCTTTTCATTATGGAAGATAGTCTGTAGTCGAGATTTTTGTTATTCCAATGGATGGTTACCTTGTCAGTATGGAAGGTAGTCTTTTGTCGAGATTTTTGTTACTCCAATGGATGGTAGCCTTGTCATTATTTAAGATAGGCTATTATCGATAACTTTGTTACTCCAATGGACGATAGCCTTGTCATTATGCAAGGTAGTCTATTGTTCATATTTTTGTTACTCCAATGGATGGTAGCCTTGTCATTATGAAAGGTAGTCTGTTGTCGAAATTTTTGTTACTCCAATGAATGGTAGCCTTGTCAATATGGAAGGTAGTCTGTCGTTAAGATTTTTTGTTACTCCAATGGATTATAGCCTTGTCATTATGGAAGGTAGTCTATTGTTCAGATTTTTGGTACTCCAATGGATGGCAGCCTTGTCATCATGGAAGGTAGTCTGTAGTTGAGATTTTTGTTACTCCAATGGATTGTAGCCTTGTCATTATGAAAGGTAGTCTGTTGTTCAGATTTTTGTTTCTCCAATGGATGGTAGCCTTGTCATTATGAAAGGTAGTCTGATGTCGATATTTTTGTTACTCCAATGAATGGTAGCCTTGTCAATATGGTAGGTAGTCTGTCGTTAAGATTTTTGTTACTCCAATGGATTATAGCCTTGTCATTATGGAAGGTAGTCTATTGTTCAGATTTTTGGTACTCCAATGGATGGCAGCCTTGTCATTATGGAAGGTAGTCTGTAGTTGAGATTTTTGTTACTCCAATGGATTGTAGCCTTGTCATTATGAAAGGTAGTCTGTTGTTCAGATTTTTGTTTCTCCAATGGATGGTAGCCTTGTCATTATGAAAGGTAGTCTGTTGTCGATATTTTTGTTACTCCAATGAATGGTAGCCTTGTCAATATGGAAGGTAGTCTGTCGTTAAGATTTTTGTTACTCCAATGGATTATAGCCTTGTCATTATGGAAGGTAGTCTATTGTTCAGATTTTTGGTACTCCAATGGATGGCAGCCTTGTCATTATGGAAGGTAGTCTGTAGTTGAGATTTTTGTTACTCCAATGGATTGTAGCCTTGTCATTATGAAAGGTAGTCTGTTGTTCAGATTTTTGTTTCTCCAATGGATGGTAGCCTTGTCATTATGAAAGGTAGAGTGATGTTGATATTTTTTTACTCCAATGAATGGTAGCCTTGTCAATATGGAAGGTAGTCTGTCGTTAAGATTTTTGTTACTCCAATGGATTATAGCCTTGTCATTATGGAAGGTAGTCTATTGTTCAGATTTTTGGTACTCCAATGGATGGCAGCCTTGTCATTATGGAAGGTAGTCTGTAGTTGAGATTTTTGTTACTCCAATGGATTGTAGCCTTGTCATTATGAAAGGTAGTCTGTCGTTCAGATTTTTGTTACTCCAATGGATGGTAGCCTTGTCATTATGGAAGATAGTCTGTAGTCGAGATTTTTGTTATTCAAATGGATGGTTACCTTGTCAGTATGGAAGGTAGTCTTTTGTCGAGATTTTTGTTACTCCAATGGATGGTAGCCTTGTCAATATGGAAGGTAGTCTGTCGTTA
Organism: Vicia faba; assembly: GCA_948472305.1. Classification (NCBI taxonomy): domain Eukaryota; kingdom Viridiplantae; phylum Streptophyta; class Magnoliopsida; order Fabales; family Fabaceae; genus Vicia; species Vicia faba. The sequence goes on from OX451739.1 coordinate 564,962,822, forward strand.
AGATTTTTGTTACTCCAATGGATTATAGCCTTGTCATTATGGAAGGTAGTCTATTGTTCAGATTTTTGGTACTCCAATGGATGGCAGCCTTGTCATTATGGAAGGTAGTCTGTAGTTGAGATTTTTGTTACTCCAATGGATTGTAGCCTTGTCATTATGAAAGGTAGTCTGTTGTTCAGATTTTTGTTTCTCCAATGGATGGTAGCCTTGTCATTATGAAAGGTAGTCTGTTGTCGATATTTTTGTTACTCCAACGAATGGTAGCCTTGTCAATATGGAAGGTAGTCTGTCGTTAAGATTTTTGTTACTCCAATGGATTATAGCCTTGTCATTATGGAAGGTAGTCTATTGTTCAGATTTTTGGTACTCCAATGGATGGCAGCCTTGTCATTATGGAAGGTAGTCTGTAGTTGAGATTTTTGTTACTCCAATGGATTGTAGCCTTGTCATTATGAAAGGTAGTCTGTTGTTCAGATTTTTGTTTCTCCAATGGATGGTAGCCTTGTCATTATGAAAGGTAGTCTGTTGTCGATATTTTTGTTACTCCAATGAATGGTAGCCTTGTCAATATGGAAGGTAGTCTGTCGTTAAGATTTTTGTTACTCCAATGGATTATAGCCTTGTCATTATGGAAGGTAGTCTATTGTTCAGATTTTTGGTACTCCAATGGATGGCAGCCTTGTCATTATGGAAGGTAGTCTGTAGTTGAGATTTTTGTTACTCCAATGGATTGTAGCCTTGTCATTATGAAAGGTAGTCTGTTGTTCAGATTTTTGTTTCTCCAATGGATGGTAGCCTTGTCATTATGAAAGGTAGTCTGTTGTCGATATTTTTGTTACTCCAATGAATGGTAGCCTTGTCAATATGGAAGGTAGTCTGTCGTTAAGATTTTTGTTACTCCAATGGATTATAGCCTTGTCATTATGGAAGGTAGTCTATTGTTCAGATTTTTGGTACTCCAATGGATGGCAGCCTTGTCATTATGGAAGGTAGTCTGTAGTTGAGATTTTTGTTACTCCAATGGATTGTAGCCTTGTCATTATGAAAGGTAGTCTGTTGTTCAGATTTTTGTTTCTCCAATGGATGGTAGCCTTGTCATTATGAAAGGTAGAGTGATGTTGATATTTTTTTACTCCAATGAATGGTAGCCTTGTCAATATGGAAGGTAGTCTGTCGTTAAGATTTTTGTTACTCCAATGGATTATAGCCTTGTCATTATGGAAGGTAGTCTATTGTTCAGATTTTTGGTACTCCAATGGATGGCAGCCTTGTCATTATGGAAGGTAGTCTGTAGTTGAGATTTTTGTTACTCCAATGGATTGTAGCCTTGTCATTATGAAAGGTAGTCTGTCGTTCAGATTTTTGTTACTCCAATGGATGGTAGCCTTGTCATTATGGAAGATAGTCTGTAGTCGAGATTTTTGTTATTCAAATGGATGGTTACCTTGTCAGTATGGAAGGTAGTCTTTTGTCGAGATTTTTGTTACTCCAATGGATGGTAGCCTTGTCAATATGGAAGGTAGTCTGTCGTTAAGATTTTTGTTACTCCAATGGATTATAGCCTTGTCATTATGGAAGGTAGTCTATTGTTCAGATTTTTGGTACTCCAATGGATGGCAGCCTTGTCATTATGGAAGGTAGTCTGTAGTTGAGATTTTTGTTACTCCAATGGATTGTAGCCTTGTCATTATGAAAGGTAGTCTGTTGTTCAGATTTTTGTTTCTCCAATGGATGGTAGCCTTGTCATTATGAAAGGTAGTCTGTTGTCGATATTTTTGTTACTCCAACGAATGGTAGCCTTGTCAATATGGAAGGTAGTCTGTCGTTAAGATTTTTGTTACTCCAATGGATTATAGCCTTGTCATTATGGAAGGTAGTCTATTGTTCAGATTTTTGGTACTCCAATGGATGGCAGCCTTGTCATTATGGAAGGTAGTCTGTAGTTGAGATTTTTGTTACTCCAATGGATTGTAGCCTTGTCATTATGAAAGGTAGTCTGTTGTTCAGATTTTTGTTTCTCCAATGGATGGTAGCCTTGTCATTATGAAAGGTAGTCTGTTGTCGATATTTTTGTTACTCCAATGAATGGTAGCCTTGTCAATATGGAAGGTAGTCTGTCGTTAAGATTTTTGTTACTCCAATGGATTATAGCCTTGTCATTATGGAAGGTAGTCTATTGTTCAGATTTTTGGTACTCCAATGGATGGCAGCCTTGTCATTATGGAAGGTAGTCTGTAGTTGAGATTTTTGTTACTCCAATGGATTGTAGCCTTGTCATTATGAAAGGTAGTCTGTCGTTCAGATTTTTGTTACTCCAATGGATGGTAGCCTTGTCATTATGGAAGATAGTCTGTAGTCGAGATTTTTGTTATTCAAATGGATGGTTACCTTGTCAGTATGGAAGGTAGTCTTTTTTCGAGATTTTTGTTACTCCAATGGATGGTAGCCTTGTAATTATTTAAGATAGGCTATTGTCGATAACTTTGTTACTCCAATGGACGATAGCCTGGTCATTATGCAAGGTAGTCTATTGTTCATATTTTTGTTACTCCAATGGATGGTAGCCTTGTCATTATGAAAGGTAGTCTGTTGTCGATATTTTTGTTACTCCAATGAATGGTAGCCTTGTCAATATGGAAGGTAGTCTGTCGTTAAGATTTTTGTTACTCCAATGGATTATAGCCTTGTCATTATGGAAGGTAGTCTATTGTTCAGATTTTTGGTACTCCAATGGATGGCAGCCTTGTCATTATGGAAGGTAGTCTGTAGTTGAGATTTTTGTTACTCCAATGGATTGTAGCCTTGTCATTATGAAAGGTAGTCTTGTTCAGATTTTTGTTTCTCCAATGGATGGTAGCCTTGTCATTATGGAAGATAGCCTGTAGTCGAGATTATTGTTATGTCAATGGATGATTACCTTGTCAGTATGGAAGGTAGTCTTTTGTCGAGATTTTTGTTACTCCAATGGATGGTAGCCTTGTCATTATTGAATATAGGCTATTGTCGATAACTTTGTTACTCCAATGGATTATAGCCTTGTCATTATGGAAGGTAGTCTATTGTTCAGATTTTTGGTACTCCAATGGATGGCAGCCTTGTCATTATGGAAGATAGTCTGTATTCGAGATTTTTGTTATTCCAATGGATGGTAACCTTGTCAGTATGGAAGGTAGTCTTTTGTCGAGATTTTAGTTACTCCAATGGATGGTAGCCTTGTCATTATTTAAGGTAGTCTATTGTCAAGATTTTTGTTAGCCCAGTGGATGGTAGCCTTGTAATTATGGAAGGTAGTCTTTTGTCGAGATTTTTGTTACTATAATGGATGGTAGCCTTGTAATTATGGAAGGTAGTCTGTTGTTAAGATTTTTGTTACTCCAATGGATGGTAGCCTTGTCATTATGGAAGGTAGTCTGTTGTGGATATTTTTGTTACCCCAATGGATGGTAGCCTTGTAATTATGGAAGGTAGTCTGTTGTCGAGATTTTTGTTACTCCAATGGATGGTAGCCTTTCCATTATGGAAGGTAGTCTGTTGTCGAGATTTTTTTTACTCCAATGGATTGTAGCCTTGTCATTATGGAAGGTAGTTTGTCGTTAAGATTTTTGTTACTCCAATGGATTATAGCCTTGTCATTATGGAAGGTAGTCTATTGTTCAGATTTTTGGTACTCCAATGGATGGCAGCCTTGTCATTATGGAAGGTAGTCTGTAGTTGAGATTTTTGTTACTCCAATGGATTGTAGCCTTGTCATTATGAAAGGTAGTCTGTCGTTCAGATTTTTGTTACTCCAATGGATGGTAGCCTTGTCATTATGGAAGATAGTCTGTAGTCGAGATTTTTGTTATTCAAATGGATGGTTACCTTGTCAGTATGGAAGGTAGTCTTTTGTCGAGATTTTTGTTACTCCAATGGATGGTAGCCTTGTCATTATTTAAGATAGGCTATTGTCGATAACTTTGTTACTCCAATGGACGATAGCCTGGTCATTATGCAAGGTAGTCTATTGTTCATATTTTTGTTACTCCAATGGATGGTAGCCTTGTCATTATGAAAGGTAGTCTGTTGTCGATATTTTTGTTACTCCAATGAATGGTAGCCTTGTCAATATGGAAGGTAGTCTGTCGTTAAGATTTTTGTTACTCCAATGGATTATAGCCTTGTCATTATGGAAGGTAGTCTATTGTTCAGATTTTTGGTACTCCAATGGATGGCAGCCTTGTCATTATGGAAGGTAGTCTGTAGTTGAGATTTTTGTTACTCCAATGGATTGTAGCCTTGTCATTATGAAAGGTAGTCTTGTTCAGATTTTTGTTTCTCCAATGGATGGTAGCCTTGTCATTTTGGAAGATAGCCTGTAGTCGAGATTATTGTTATTTCAATGGATGATTACCTTGTCAGTATGGAAGGTAGTCTTTTGTCGAGATTTTTGTTACTCCAATGGATGGTAGCCTTGTCATTATTGAATGTAGGCTATTGTCGATAACTTTGTTACTCCAATGGATTATAGCCTTGTCATTATGGAAGGTAGTCTAATGTTCAGATTTTTGGTACTCCAATGGATGGCAGCCTTGTCATTATGGAAGATAGTCTGTATTCGAGATTTTTGTTATTCCAATGGATGGTAACCTTGTCAGTATGGAAGGTAGTCTTTTGTAGAGATTTTAGTTACTCCAATGGATGGTAGCCTTGTCATTATTTAAGGTAGTCTATTGTCAAGATTTTTGTTAGCCCAGTGGATGGTAGCCTTGTAATTTTGGAAGGTAGTCTTTTGTCGAGATTTTTGTTACTATAATGGATGGTAGCCTTGTAAATATGGAAGGTAGTCTGTTGTTAAGATTTTTGTTACTCCAATGGATGGTAGCCTTGTCATTATGGAAGGTAGTCTGTTGTGGATATTTTTGTTACCCCAATGGATGGTAGCCTTGTAATTATGGAAGGTAGTCTGTTGTCGAGATTTTTGTTACTCCAATGGATGGTAGCCTTTCCATTATGGAAGGTAGTCTGTTGTCGAGATTTTTTTTACTCCAATGGATTGTAGCCTTGTCATTATGGAAGGTAGTCTGTTGTCGAGATTTTTGTTACCCCAATGGATGGTATCCTTGTAATTATGGAAGGTAGTCTGTTGTCGAGATTTTTGTTAGCCCAGTGGATGGTAGCCTTGTAATTATGGAAGGTAGTCTTTTGTCGAGATTTTTGTTACTCCAATGAATGGTAGCCTTGTAATTATGGAAGGTAGTCTGTTGTTGAGATTTTTGTTACTCCAATGGATGGTAACCTTGTCACTATGGAAGGTATTATGTCGTTGAGATTTCTGTTACTCCAATATATTGTAGCCTTGTCTTTATGTAAGGTAGTCTATTGTTCAGATTTTTGGTACTCCAATGAATGGTAGCCTTGTCATTATGAAAGATAGTCTGTAGTCGAGATTTTTGTTATTCCAATGGATGGTAACCATGTCAGTATGGAAGGTAGTATTTTGTCGAGATTTTTGTTACTCCAATGAATGGTAGCCTTGTCATTATTGAAGGTAGTCTATTGTCGATATCTTTATTACTCCAATGGATGGTAGCCTTATAATTATGGAAGGTAGTCTGTTATCGAGATTTTTGTTACCCCAATGGATGGTAGCCTTGTAATTATGGAAGGTAGTCTGTAGTCGAGATTTTTGTTATTCCAATGGATGTTAACCTTATCAGTATGGAAGGTAGTCTTTTGTCGAGATTTTTGTTACTCCAATGAATGGTAGCCTTGTCATTATTGAAGGTAGTCTATTGTCGATATCTTTATTACTCCAATGGATGGTAGCCTTATAATTATGGAAGGTAGTCTGTTGTCGAGATTTTTGTTACCCCAATGGATGGTAGCCTTGTAATTATGGAAGGTAGTCTGTTGTCGAGATTTTTGTTACTCCAATGGATGGTAGCTTTGTAATTATGGAAGGTAGTATGTTGCCGAGATTTTTGTTACTACAATGGATGGTAACCTTGTCATTATGGAAGGTATTATGTCGTTGAGATTTCTGTTACTCTAATGGATTGTAACATTGTCATTATGTAAGGTAGTCTGTTGTTCAGATTTTTGTTACTCCAATGGATGGAAGCCTTGTCATTATGGAAGATAGTCTGTAGTCGAGATTTTTGTTATTCCAATGGATGGTAACCTTGTCAGTATGGAAGGTAGTATTTTGTTGAGAGTTTTGTTACTCCAATGAATGGTAGCCTTGTCAATATGGAAGGTTATCCGTCGTTAAGATTTTTGTTACTCCAATGGATTATAGCTTTGTCATTATGGAAGGTAGTCTGTTGTCGAGATTTTTGTTATTCCATTAGATGGTAGCCTTTTCATTACGGAAGGCATTTATTGTCGATATTTTTTAAACTCCAATGGATGGTAGCCTTGTCATTACAGAAGGTAGTCTGCTGTCAAGATTTTTGTTACCCCAATGGATGGTAGCCTTGTCATTATGGAAGGTAGTCTCTTGTCGATATTTTTGTTAATCCAATGAAAGGTAGCCTTGTCAATATGGAAGATAGTTTGTCGTTAAGATTTTTGTTACTCCAATGGATTATAGCGTTGTCATTATGGAAGGTGTTGTTCAGATTTTTGTTACTCCAATGGATGGTAGTCTTGTCATTATGGAAGGTAGTCTGTTGTCGAGATTTTTGTTATTCCATTGGATGGTAGCCTTGTCATTACAGAAGGCACTTATTGTCGATATTTTTAATACTCTAATGGATGGTAGCCTTGTCATTACGGAAGGTAGTCTGTTGTCAAGATTTTTGTTACCCCAATGGATGGTAGCCTTGTCATTATGTAAGGTAGTCTGTTGTTCAAATTTTGGTTACTCCAATGGATGGTAGCCTTGTCATTACGGAAGATAGTCTGTAGTCGAGATTTTTGTTATTCCAGTGGATGTTAACCTTGTCAGTATGGAAGGTAGTCTTTTGTCGAGATTTTTGTTACTCCAATGAATGGTAGCCTTGTCATTATTGAAGGTAGTCTATTGTCGATATCTTTATTACTCCAATGGATGGTAGCCTTATAATTATGGAAGGTAGTCTGTTGTCGAGATTTTTGTTACCCCAATGGATGGTAGCCTTGTAATTATGGAAGGTAGTCTGTTGTCGAGATTTTTGTTACTCCAATGGATGGTAGCCTTGTAATTATGGAAGGTAGTATGTTGTCGAGATTTTTGTTACTACAATGGATGGTAACCTTGTCAGTATGGAAGGTATTATGTCGTTGAGATTTCTATTACTCTAATGGATTGTAACATTGTCATTATGTAAGGTAGTCTGTTGTTCAGATTTTTGTTACTCCAATGGATGGAAGCCTTGTCATTATGGAAGATAGTCTGTAGTCGATATTTTTGTTATTCCAATGGATGGTAACCTTGTCAGTATGGAAGGTAGTATTTTGTCGAGAGTTTTGTTACTCCAATCGATGGTAGCCTTTTCATTATGGAAGGTAGTCTGTTGTCGATATTTTTGTTACTCCAATGAATGGTAGCCTTGTCAAAATGGAAGGTTGTCCGTCATTAAGATTTTTTTTACTCCAATGGATTATAGCTTTGTCATTATGGAAGGTAGTTTGTTGTTCAGATTTTTGTTACTCCAATCGATGGTAGTCTTGTCATTATGGAAGGTAGTCTGTTGTCGAGATTTTTGTTATTCCATTGGATGGTAGCCTTGTCATTACAGAAGGAACTTATTGTCGATATTTTTCATACTCTAATGGATGGTAGCCTTGTCATTACGGAAGGTAGTCTGTTGTCAAGATTTTTGTTACCCCAATGGATGGTATCCTTGTCATTATGTAAGGTAGTCTGTTGTTCAAATTTTGGTTACTCCAATGGATGGTAGCCTTGTCATTACGGATGATAGTCTGTAGTCGAGAGTTTTGTTACTCCAATGGATGGTAGCCTTTTCATTATGGAAGGTAGTCTGTTGTCGATATTTTTGTTACTCCAATGAATGGTAGCCTTGTCAATATGGAAGGTTGTCCGTCATTAAGATTTTTGTTACTCCAATGGATTATAGCTTTGTCATTATGGAAGGTAGTCGGTTGTTCAGATTTTTGTTACTGCAATCGATGGTAGTCTAGTCATTATGGAAGGTAGTCTGTTGTCGAGATTTTTGTTATTCCATTGGATGATAGCCTTGTCATTACAGAAGGCACTTATTGTCGATATTTTTCATACTCTAATGGATGGTAGCCTTGTCATTACGGAAGGTAGTCTGTTGCCAAGATTTTTGTTACCCCAATGGATGGTAGCCTTGTCATTATTTAAGGTAGTCTGTTGTTCAAATTTTGGTTACTCCAATGGATGGTAGCCTTGTCATTACGGAAGATAGTCTGTAGTCGAGATTTTTGTTACTCCAATGGATGGTAGCCTTGTAATTATTGAAGGTAGTCTGTTGTCGAGATTTTTGTTACTCCAATGGATGGTAGCTTTGTAATTATGGAAGGTAGTATGTTGCCGAGATTTTTGTTACTACAATGGATGGTAACCTTGTCATTATGGAAGGTATTATGTCGTTGAGATTTCTGTTACTCTAATGGATTGTAACATTGTCATTATAGAAGGTAGTCTGTTGTTCAGATTTTTGTTACTCCAATGGATGGAAGCCTTGTCATTATGGAAGATAGTCTGTAGTCGAGATTTTTGTTATTCCAATGGTAGGTAACCTTGTCAGTATGGAAGGTAGTATTTTGTCGAGAGTTTTGTTACTCCAATGGATGGTAGCCTTTTCATTATGGAAGGTAGTCTGTTGTCGATATTTTTGTTACTCCAATGAATGGTAGCCTTGTCAAAATGGAAGGTTGTCCGTCATTAAGATTTTTGTTACTCCAATGGATTATAGCTTTGTCATTATGGAAGGTAGTTTGTTGTTCAGATTTTTGTTACTCCAATCGATGGTAGTCTTGTCATTATGGAAGGTAGTCTGTTGTCGAGATTTTTGTTATTCCATTGGATGGTAGCCTTGTCATTACAGAAGGAACTTATTGTCGATATTTTTCATACTCTAATGGATGGTAGCCTTGTCATTACGGAAGGTAGTCTGTTGTCAAGATTTTTGTTACCCCAATGGATGGTATCCTTGTCATTATGTAAGGTAGTCTGTTGTTCAAATTTTGGTTACTCCAATGGATGGTAGCCTTGTCATTACGGATGATAGTCTGTAGTCGAGTGTTTTGTTACTCCAATGGATGGTAGCCTTTTCATTATGGAAGGTAGTCTGTTGTCGATATTTTTGTTACTCCAATGAATGGTAGCCTTGTCAATATGGAAGGTTGTCCGTCATTAAGATTTTTGTTACTCCAATGGATTATAGCTTTGTCATTATGGAAGGTAGTCTGTTGTTCAGATTTTTGTTACTCCAATCGATGGTAGTCTAGTCATTATGGAAGGTAGTCTGTTGTCGAGATTTTTGTTATTCCATTGGATGGTAGCCTTGTCATTACAGAAGGCACTTATTGTCGATATTTTTCATACTCTAATGGATGGTAGCCTTGTCATTACGGAAGGTAGTCTGTTGTCAAGATTTTTGTTACCCCAATGGATGGTAGCCTTGTCATTATGTAAGGTAGTCTGTTGTTCCAATTTTGGTTACTCCAATGGATGGTAGCCTTGTCATTACAGAAGATAGTTTTTTAGTCGAGATTTTTGTTACTCCAATGGATGGTAGCCTTGTAATTATGGAAGGTAGTCTGTTGTCGAGAGTTTTGTTACTCCAATCGATGGTAGCCTTTTCATTATGGAAGGTAGTCTGTTGTCGATATTTTTGTTACTCCAATGAATGGTAGCCTTGTCAAAATGGAAGGTTGTCCGTCATTAAGATTTTTTTTACTCCAATGGATTATAGCTTTGTCATTATGGAAGGTAGTTTGTTGTTCAGATTTTTGTTACTCCAATCGATGGTAGTCTTGTCATTATGGAAGGTAGTCTGTTGTCGAGATTTTTGTTATTCCATTGGATGGTAGCCTTGTCATTACAGAAGGAACTTATTGTCGATATTTTTCATACTCTAATGGATGGTAGCCTTGTCATTACGGAAGGTAGTCTGTTGTCAAGATTTTTGTTACCCCAATGGATGGTATCCTTGTCATTATGTAAGGTAGTCTGTTGTTCAAATTTTGGTTACTCCAATGGATGGTAGCCTTGTCATTACGGATGATAGTCTGTAGTCGAGAGTTTTGTTACTCCAATGGATGGTAGCCTTTTCATTATGGAAGGTAGTCTGTTGTCGATATTTTTGTTACTCCAATGAATGGTAGCCTTGTCAATATGGAAGGTTGTCCGTCATTAAGATTTTTGTTACTCCAATGGATTATAGCTTTGTCATTATGGAAGGTAGTCGGTTGTTCAGATTTTTGTTACTCCAATCGATGGTAGTCTAGTCATTATGGAAGGTAGTCTGTTGTCGAGATTTTTGTTATTCCATTGGATGATAGCCTTGTCATTACAGAAGGCACTTATTGTCGATATTTTTCATACTCTAATGGATGGTAGCCTTGTCATTACGGAAGGTAGTCTGTTGCCAAGATTTTTGTTACCCCAATGGATGGTAGCCTTGTCATTATTTAAGGTAGTCTGTTGTTCAAATTTTGGTTACTCCAATGGATGGTAGCCTTGTCATTACGGAAGATAGTCTGTAGTCGAGATTTTTGTTACTCCAATGGATGGTAGCCTTGTAATTATTGAAGGTAGTCTGTTGTCGAGATTTTTGTTACTCCAATGGATGGTAGCTTTGTAATTATGGAAGGTAGTATGTTGCCGAGATTTTTGTTACTACAATGGATGGTAACCTTGTCATTATGGAAGGTATTATGTCGTTGAGATTTCTGTTACTCTAATGGATTGTAACATTGTCATTATAGAAGGTAGTCTGTTGTTCATATTTTTGTTACTCCAATGGATGGAAGCCTTGTCATTATGGAAGATAGTCTGTAGTCGAGATTTTTGTTATTCCAATGGTAGGTAACCTTGTCAGTATGGAAGGTAGTATTTTGTCGAGAGTTTTGTTACTCCAATGGATGGTAGCCTTTTCATTATGGAAGGTAGTCTGTTGTCGATATTTTTGTTACTCCAATGAATGGTAGCCTTGTCAAAATGGAAGGTTGTCCGTCATTAAGATTTTTGTTACTCCAATGGATTATAGCTTTGTCATTATGGAAGGTAGTTTGTTGTTCAGATTTTTGTTACTCCAATCGATGGTAGTCTTGTCATTATGGAAGGTAGTCTGTTGTCGAGATTTTTGTTATTCCATTGGATGGTAGCCTTGTCATTACAGAAGGAACTTATTGTCGATATTTTTCATACTCTAATGGATGGTAGCCTTGTCATTACGGAAGGTAGTCTGTTGTCAAGATTTTTGTTACCCCAATGGATGGTATCCTTGTCATTATGTAAGGTAGTCTGTTGTTCAAATTTTGGTTACTCCAATGGATGGTAGCCTTGTCATTACGGATGATAGTCTGTAGTCGAGTGTTTTGTTACTCCAATGGATGGTAGCCTTTTCATTATGGAAGGTAGTCTGTTGTCGATATTTTTGTTACTCCAATGAATGGTAGCCTTGTCAATATGGAAGGTTGTCCGTCATTAAGATTTTTGTTACTCCAATGGATTATAGCTTTGTCATTATGGAAGGTAGTCTGTTGTTCAGATTTTTGTTACTCCAATCGATGGTAGTCTAGTCATTATGGAAGGTAGTCTGTTGTCGAGATTTTTGTTATTCCATTGGATGGTAGCCTTGTCATTACAGAAGGCACTTATTGTCGATATTTTTCATACTCTAATGGATGGTAGCCTTGTCATTACGGAAGGTAGTCTGTTGTCAAGATTTTTGTTACCCCAATGGATGGTAGCCTTGTCATTATGTAAGGTAGTCTGTTGTTCCAATTTTGGTTACTCCAATGGATGGTAGCCTTGTCATTACAGAAGATAGTTTTTTAGTCGAGATTTTTGTTACTCCAATGGATGGTAGCCTTGTAATTATGGAAGGTAGTCTGTTGTCGAGATTTTTGTTACTCCAATGGATGGTAGCTTTGTAATTATGGAAGGTAGTATGTTGCCGAGATTTTTGTTACTACAATGGATGGTAACCTTGTCATTATGGAAGGTATTATGTCGTTGAGATTTCTGTTACTCTAATGGATTGTAACATTGTCATTATGTAAGGTAGTCTGTTGTTCAGGTATTTGTTACTCCAATGAATGGAAGCCTTGTCATTATGGAAGATAGTATGTAGTCGAGATTTTTGTTACTCCAATGAATTATAGCTTTGTCATTATGGAAGGTAGTCTGTTGTTCAGATTTTTGTTACTCCAATTGATGGTAGCCTTGTCATTATGGAAGGTAGTTTGTTGTCGAGATTTTTTTTATTCCATTGGATGGTAGCCTTGTCATTACAGAAGGCACTTATTGTCGATATTTTTAATACTCTAATGGATGGTATCCTTGTCATTACGGAAGGTAGTCTGCTGTCAAGATTTTTGTTACCCCAATGGATGGTAGCCTTGTTATTATGTAAGGTAGTCTGTTGTTCAAATTTTTGTTACTCCAATGGATGGTAGCCTTGTCATTACTGAAGATAGTCTGTAGTCAAGATTTTAGTTATTCCAATGGATGGTAACCTTGTCAGTATGGAAGGTAGTCTTTTGTCGAGATTTTTGTTACTCCAATGGATGGTAGCCTTGTCATTTTTGAAGGTAGTCTATTGTCGATATCTTTGTTACTCCAATGGATGGTAGCCTTGTAATTATGGAAGGTAGTCTGTTGTCGAGATTTTTGTTACTCCAATGGATGGTAGCCTTGTAATTATGGAAGGTAGTCTGTTTTTGAGATTTTTGTTAATCCAATGGATGGTAACCTTGTCATTATGGAAGGTATTATGTCATTGAGATTTTTGTTACTCTAATGGATTGTAACATTTTCATTATGTAAGGTAGTTTGTTCTTCAGTTTTTTGATACTCCAATGGATGGAAGCCTTGTCAATATGGAAGATAGTCTGTAGTCGAGATTTTTTGTTATTCCGATGGATGGTAACCTTGACAATATGGAAGGTAGTCTTTTGTCGAGATTTTTGTTACTCCAATGAATGGTAGCCTTGTCATTATTGAAGGTAGTCTATTGTCGATATCTTTGTTACTCCAATGGATGATAGCCTTGTCATTATGCAAGGTAGTCTGTCGTTCATATTTTTGTTACTCCAATGGATGGTAGCCTTGTCATTATGGAAGGTAGTCTGTTGTCGATATTTTTTTTACTCCAATGAATGGTAGCCTTGTCAATATGGAAGGTTGTCTGTCGTTAAGATTTTTGTTACTCCAATGGATTATAGCCTTGTCATTATGGAAGGTAGTCTGTTGTTCAGATTTTTGGTACTCCAATGGATGGTAGCCTTGTCATTATGGAAGGTAGTCTGTTGCCGAGATTTTTGTTATTCCATTGGATGGTAGCCTTGTCATTACGGAAGGCACTTATTGTCGATATTTTTTATACTCCAATGGATGGTAGCCTTGTCATTACAGAAGGTAGTCTGTTGTCAAGATTTTTGTTACCCCAATGGATGGTAGCCTTGTAATTATGGAAGGTAGTTTGTTGTCGAGATTTTTGTTACTCCAATGGATGGTAGCCTTGTCATTATGGAAGGTAGTCTGTTGTCGAAATTTTTGTTACTCCAATGGATGGTAGCCTTGTAATTATGGAAGGTAGTCTGTTGTCGAGATTTTTGTTAATCCAATGGATGGTAACCTTGTCATTATGGAAGGTATTATGTCATTGAGATTTCTGTTACTCTAATGGATTGTAACATTGTCATTATGTAAGGTAGTATGTTCTTCAGATTTTTGTTACTCCAATGGATGGAAGCCTTGTCATTATGGAAGATAGTCTGTAGTCGAGATTTTGGTTATTCCAATGGATGGTAACCTTGTCAGTATCGAAGGTAGTCTTTTGTCGAGATTTTTGTTACTCCAATGGATGGTAGCCTTGTCATTATTGAAGGTAGTTTATTGTCGATATCTTTGTTACTCCAATGGATGATAGCCTTGTCATTATGCAAGGTAGTCTGTTGTTCATATTTTTGTTACTCCAATGGATGGTAGCCTTGTCATTATGGAAGGTAGTCTGTTGTCGATATTTTTGTTACTCCAATGAATGGTAGCCTAGTCAATATGGAAGGTTGTCTGTCGTTAAGATTTTTGTTACTCCAATGGATTATAGCCTTATCATTATGGAAGGTAGTCTGTTGTTCAGATTTTTGGTACTCCAATGGATGGTAGCCTTGTCATTATGGAAGGTAGTCTGTTGCCGAGATTTTTGTTATTCCATTGGATGGTAGCCTTGTCATTACGGAAGGCACTTGTTGTCGATATTTTTTATACTCCAATGGATGGTAGCCTTGTCATTACAGAAGGTAGTCTGTTGTCAAGATTTTTGTTACCCCAATGGATGGTAGCCTTGTAATTATGGAAGTTAGTTTGTTGTCAAGATTTTTGTTACTCCAATGGATGGTAGCCTTAACATTATGGAAGGTAGTCTGTTGTTGAGATTTCTGTTACTCCATTGGATTGTAGCCTTGTCATTATGGAAGGTAGTCTATTGTTCAGATTTTTGTTACTCCAATGGATGGTAGCCTTGTCATTATGGATGGTAGTCTGTTGTCGAGATTTTTTTTACTCAAATGGATGGTAGCCTTGTCATTATGGAAGGTAGTCTATTGTCAAGATTTTTGTTACCCCAATGGATGGTAGCCTTGTAATTATGGAAGGTAGTATGTTGTCGAGATTTTTGTTACCCCAATGGATGAGAGCCTTGTAATTATGGAAGGTAGTTTGTTGTCGAGATTTTTGTTACTCCAATGGATGGTAGCCTTGTCATTATGGAAGGTAGTCTGTTGTCGATATTTTTGTTACTCCAATGAATGGTATCCTTATCAATATGGAAGGTAGTCTGTCGTTAAGATTTTTGTTACTCCAATGGATTATAGCCTTGTCATTATGGAAGGTAGTCTGTTGTTCAGATTTTTATTACTCCAATGGATGGTAGTCTTGTCATTATGGAAGGTAATCTGTTGTCGATATTTTTGTCATTCCATAGGATGGTAGCCTTGTCATTACAAAAGGCACTTATTGTAGGATATTTTTAATATTCTAATGGATGGTAGCCTTGTCATTATGGAAGGTAGTTTGTTGTCAAGATTTTTGTTACCCCAATGGATGGTAGCCTTGTCATTATGTAAGGTAGTCTGTTGTTCAAATTTTTGTTACTCCAATGGATGGTAGCCTTGTCATTACGGAAGATAGTCTGTAGTCGAGATTTTTGTTATTCCAATGGATGGTAGCCTTGTCATTATGGAAGGTAGTCTGTTGTCGAGATTTTTGTTACTCCAATGGATGGTAGCCTTGTAATTATGGAAGGTAGTCTGTTTTCAAGATTTTTGGTAATCCAATGGATGGTAACCTTGTCATTATGGAAGGTATTATGTCATTGATATTTATGTTACTCTAATGGATTGTAACATTGTCATTATGTAAGGTAGTCTGTTCTTCAGATTTTTGTTACTCCAATGGATGGAAGCCTTGTCATTATGGAAGATAGTCTGTAGTCGAGATTTTTGTTATTCCAATGCATGTTAACCTTGTCAGTATGGAAGGTAGTCTTTTGTCGAGATTTTTGTTACTCCAATGAATGGTAGCCTTGTCATTATTGAAGGTAGTCTATTGTCGATATCTTTGTTACTCCAATGGATGATAGCCTTGTCATTATGCAAGGTAGTCTGTCGTTCATATTTTTGTTACTCCAATGGATGGTAGCCTTGTCATTATGGAAGGTAGTCTGTTGTCGATATTTTTGTTACTCCAATGAATGGTAGCCTTGTCAATATGGAAGGTTGTCTGTCGTTAAGATTTTTGTTACTCCAATGGATTATAGCCTTGTCATTATGGAAGGTAGTCTGTTGTTCAGATTTTTGGTACTCCAATGGATGGTAGCCTTGTCATTCTGGAAGGTAGTCTGTTGCCGAGATTTTTGTTATTCCATTGGATGGTAGCCTTGTCATTACGGAAGGCACTTATTGTCGATATTTTTTATACTCCAATGGATGGTAGCCTTGTCATTACAGAAGGTAGTCTGTTGTCAAGATTTTTGTTACCCCAATGGATGGTAGCCATGTAATTATGGAAGGTAGTTTGTTGTCGAGATTTTTGTTACTCCAATGGATGGTAGCCTTGTCATTATGGAAGGTAGTCTGTTGTCGAGATTTTTGTTACTCCAATGGATGGTAGCCTTGTAATTATGGAAGGTAGTCTGTTATCGAGATTTTTGTTAATCCATTGGATGGTAACCTTGTCATTATGGAAGGTATTATGTCATTGAGATTTCTGTTACTCTAATGGATTGTAACATTGTCATTATGTAAGGTAGTCTGTTCTTCAGATTTTTGTTACTCCAATGGATGGAAGCCTTGTCATTATGGAACATAGTCTGTAGTCGAGATTTTTGTTATTCCAATGGATGGTAACCTTGTCAGTATGGAAGGTAGTCTTTTGTCAAGATTTTTGTTACTCCAATGGATGGTAGCCTTGTCATTATTGAAGGTAGTTTATTGTCGATATCTTTGTTACTCCAATGGATGATAGCCTTGTCATTATGCAAGGTAGTCTGTTGTTCATATTTTTGTTACTCCAATGGATGGTAGCCTTGTCATTATGGAAGGTAGTCTGTTGTCGATATTTTTGTTACTCCAATGAATGGTAGCCTAGTCAATATGGAAGGTTGTCTGTCGTTAATATTTTTGTTACTCCAATGGATTATAGCCTTATCATTATGGAAGGTAGTCTGTTGTTCAGATTTTTAGTACTCCAATGGATGGTAGCCTTGTCATTATGGAAGGTAGTATGTTGCCGAGATTTTTGTTATTCCATTGGATGGTAGCCTTGTCATTACGGAAGGCACTTATTGTCGATATTTTTTATACTCCAATGGATGGTAGCCTTGTCATTATAGAAGGTAGTCTGTTGTCAAGATTTTTTTTACCCCAATGGATGGTAGCCTTGTAATTATGGAAGTTAGTTTGTTGTCAAGATTTTTGTTACTCCAATGGATGGTAACCTTAACATTATGGAAGGTAGTCTGTTGTTGAGATTTCTGTTACTCCATTGTATTGTAGCCTTGTCATTATGGAAGGTAGTCTATTGTTCAGATTTTTGTTACTCCAATGGATGGTAGCCTTGTCATTATGGATGGTAGTCTGTTGTCGATATTTTTTTTACTCAAATGGATGGTAGCCTTGTCATTATGGAAGGTAGTCTATTGTCAAGATTTTTTTTACCCCAATGGATGGTAGCCTTGTAATTATGGAAGGTAGTATGTTGTCGAGATTTTTGTTACCCCAATGGATGAGAGCCTTGTAATTATGGAAGGTAGTTTGTTGTCAAGATTTTTCTTACTCCAATGGATGGTAGCCTTGTAATTATGGAAGGTAGTCTGTTGTCGTGATTTTTGTTACTCCAATAGATGGTAGCCTTGTCATTATGGAAGGTAGTCTATTGTCGATATTTTTGTTACTCCAATGAATGGTATCCTTATAAATATGGAAGGTAGTCTGTCGTTAAGATTTTTGTTACTCCAATGGATTATAGCCTTGTCATTATGGAAGGTAGTCTGTTGTTCAGATTTTTATTACTCCAATGGATGGTAGTCTTGTCATTATGGAAGGTAATCTGTTGTCGATATTTTTGTCATTCCATAGGATGGTAGCCTTGTCATTACAAAAGGCACTTATTGTAGATATTTTTAATATTCTAATGGATGGTAGCCTTGTCATTATGGAAGGTAGTCTGTTGTCAAGATTTTTGTTACCCCAATGGATGGTAGCCTTGTCATTATGTAAGGTAGTCTGTTGTTTAAATTTTTGTTACTCCAATGGATGGTAGCCTTGTCATTACGGAAGATAGTCTGTAGTCGAGATTTTTGTTATTCCAATGGATGGTAACCTTGCCAGTATGGAAGGTAGTCTTTTGTCGAGATTTTTGTTATTCCAATGGATGGTAGCCTTGTCATTATAGAAGGTAGTCTGTTGTCGAGATTTTTGTTACTCCAATGGATGGTAGCCTTTTAATTATGGAAGGTAGTCTATTGTCGAGATTTTTGGTAATCCAATGGATGGTAACCTTGTCATTATGGAAGGTATTATGTCATTGATATTTATGTTACTCTAATGGATTGTAACATTGTCATTATGTAAGGTAGTCTGTTCTTCAGATTTTTGTTACTCCAATGGATGGAAGCCTTGTCATTATGGAAGATAGTCTGTAGTCGAGATTTTTGTTATTCCAATGGATGTTAACCTTGTCAGTATGGAAGGTAGTCTTTTGTCGAGAGTTTTGTTACTCCAATGGATGGTAGCCTTGTCTTTACTGAAGGTAGTCTATTATCGATATCTTTGTTACTCCAATGGATGATAGGCTTGTCATTATGCAAGGTAGTCTGTTGTTCATATTTTTGTTACTCCAATGGATGGTAGCCTTGTCATTATTGAAGGTAGTCTGTTGTCGATATTTTTGTTACTCCAATGAATGGTAGCCTTGTCAATATGGAAGGTTTTCTGTTGTTAAGATTTTTGTTACTCCAATGGATTATAGCCTTGTCATTATGGAAGGTAGTCTATTGTTCAGATTTTTGGTACTCCAATGGATGGTAGCCTTGTCATTATGGAAGGTAGTCTGTTGCCGAGATTTTTGTTATTCCATTGGATGGTAGCCTTGTCATTACGAAAGGCACTTATTGTCGATATTTTTTGTACTCCAATGGATGGTAGCCTTGTCATTACAAAAGGTAGTCTGTTGTCAAGATTTTTGTTACCCCAATGGATGGTAGCCTTGTAATTATGAAAGGTAGTCTGTTGTCGAGATTTTTGTTACTCCACTGGATGGTAGCCTTGTCATTATGGAAGGTAGTCTGTTGTAGAGATTTCTGTTACTCCATTGGATTGTAGCCTTGTCATTGTGGAAGGTAGTCTATTGTTCAGATTTTTGTTACTCCAATGGATGGTAGCCTTGTCATTATGGATGGCAGTCTGTTGTTGAGATTTTTTTTACTCAAATGGTTGGTAGCCTTTTCATTATGGAAGGTAGTCTGTTGTCGAGATTTTTGTTACCCCAATGGATGGTAGCCTTGTAATTATGGAAGGTAGTATGTTGTCGAGATTTTTGTTACCCCAATGGATGAGAGCCTTTTAATTATGGAAGGTAGTCTGTTGTCGAGATTTTTGTTACTCCAATGGATGGTAGCCTTGTAATTATGGAAGGTAGTCTGTTGTCGAGATTTTTGTTACTCCAATGGATGGTAGCCTTGTCATTATGGAAGGTAGTCTGTTGTCGATATTTTTGTTACTCCAATGAATGGTAGCCTTATCAATATGGAAGATAGTCTGTCGTTAAGATTTTTGTTACTCCAATGGATTATAGCCTTGTCATTATGGAAGGTAGTCTATTGTTTAGATTTTTATTACTCCAATGGATGGAAGTCTTGTCATTATGGAAGGTAATCTGTTGTCGAGATTTTTGTTATTCCATAGGATGGTAGCCTTGTCATTACAGAAGGCACTTATTGTCGATATTTTTGATACTCTAATGGATGGTAGCCTTGTCATTATGGAAGGTAGTCTATTGTCAAGAATTTTGTTACCCCAATGGATTGTAGGCTTGTCATTATGTAAGGTAGTCTGTTGTTCAAATTTTTGTTACTCCAATGGATGGAAGCCTTGTCATTACGGAAGATAGTCTGTAGTCGAGATTTTAGTTATTCCAATGGATGGTAACCTTATCAGTATGGAAGGTAGTCTTTTGTCGAGATTTTTGTTATTCCAATGGATGGTAGCCTTGTCATTATTGAAGGTAGTCCATTGTCGATATCTTTGTTACTCCAATGGATGGTAGCCTTGTAATTATGGAAGGTAGTCTGTTGTCGAGATTTTTGTTACCCCAATGGATGGTAGCCTTGTAATTATGGAAGGTAGTATGTTGTCGAGATTTTTGTTACTCCAATGAATGGTAGCCTTGTCAATATGGAAGGTTGTTTGTCGTTAAGATTTTTGTTACTCCAATGGATTATAGCCTTTTCATTATGGAAGGTAGTCTGTTGTTCAGATTTTTGGTACTCCAATGGATGGTAGCCTTGTCATTATGGAAGGTAGTCTGTTGCCGAGATTTTTGTTATTCCATTGGATGGTAGCCTTGTCATTACGGAAGGCACTTATTGTCGATATTTTTTATACTCCAATGGATGGTAGCCTTGTCATTACAGAAGGTAGTCTGTTGTCAAGATTTTTGTTACCCCAATGGATGGTAGCCTTGTAATTATGGAAGGTAGTTTGTTGTCGAGATTTTTGTTACTCCAATGGATGGTAGCCTTGTCATTATGGAAGGTAGTCTGTTGTCGAGATTTTTGTTACTCCAATGGATGGTAGCCTTGTAATTATGGAAGGTAGTCTGTTGTCGAGATTTTTGTTAATCCAATGGATGGTAACCTTGTCATTATGGAAGGTATTATGTCATTGAGATTTCTGTTACTCTAATGGATTGTAACATTGTCATTGTGTAAGGTAGTCTGTTCTTCAGATTTTTGTTACTCCAATGGATGGAAGCCTTGTCATTATGGAAGATAGTCTGTAGTCGAGATTTTTGTTATTCCAATGGATGGTAACCTTGTCAGTATGGAAGGTAGTCTTTTGTCGAGATTTTTGTTACTCCAATGGATGGTAGCCTTGTCATTATTGAAGGTAGTTTATTGTCGATATCTTTGTTACTCCAATGGATGATAGCCTTGTCATTATGCAAGGTAGTCTGTTGTTCATATTTTTGTTACTCCAATGGATGGTAGCCTTGTCATTATGGAAGGTAGTCTGTTGTCGATATTTTTGTTACTCCAATGAAAGGTAGCCTAGTCAATATGGAAGGTTATTTGTCGTTAATATTTTTGTTACTCGAATGGATTATAGCCTTATCATTATGGAAGGTAGTCTGTTGTTCAGATTTTTGGTACTCCAATGGATGGTAGCCTTGTCATTATGGAAGGTAGTCTGTTGCTGAGATTTTTGTTATTCCATTGGATGGTAGCCTTATCATTACGGAAGGCACTTATTGTCGATATTTTTTATACTCCAATGGATGGTAGCCTTGTCATTACAGAAGGTAGTCTGTTGTCAAGATTTTTGTTACCCCAATGGATGGTAGCCTTGTAATTATGGAAGTTAGTTTGTTGTCAAGATTTTTGTGACTCCAATGGATGGTAACCTTAACATTATGGAAGGTAGTCTGTTGTTGAGATTTCTGTTACTCCATTGGATTGTAGCCTTGTCATTATGGAAGGTAGTCTATTGTTCAGATTTTTGTTACTCCAATGGATGGTAGCCTTGTCATTATGGATGGTAGTCTGTTGTCGAGATTTTTTTTACTCAAATGGATGGTAGCCTTGTCATTATGGAAGGTAGTCTATTGTCAAGATTTTTGTTACCCCAATGGATGGTAGCCTTGTAATTATGGAAGGTAGTATGTTGTCGAGATTTTTGTTACCCCAATGGATGAGAGCCTTGTAATTATGGAAGGTAGTTTGTTGTCGAGATTTTTGTTACTCCAATGGATGGTAGCCTTGTAATTATGGAAGGTAGTCTGTTGTCGAGATTTTTGTTACTCCAATGGATGGTAGCCTTGTCATTATGGAAGGTAGTCTGTTGTCGATATTTTTGTTACTCCAATGAATGGTATCCTTATCAATATGGAAGGTAGTCTGTCGTTAAGATTTTTGTTACTCCAATGGATTATAGCCTTGTCATTATGGAAGGTAGTCTGTTGTTCAGATTTTTATTACTCCAATGGATGGTAGTCTTGTCATTATGGCAGGTAATCTGTTGTCGAGATTTTTGTCATTCCATAGGATGGTAGCCTTGTCATTACAAAAGGCACTTATTGTAGATATTTTTAATATTCTAATGGATGGTAGCCTTGTCATTATGGAAGGTAGTCTGTTGTCAAGATTTTTGTTACCCCAATGGATGGTAGCCTTGTCATTATGTAAGGTAGTCTGTTGTTCAAATTTTTGTTACTCCAATGGATGGTAGCCTTGTCATTACGGAAGAGAGTCTGTAGTCTAGATTTTTGTTATTCCAATGGATGGTAACCTTGCCAGTATGGAAGGTAGTCTTTTGTCGAGATTTTTGTTATTCCAATGGATGGTAGCCTTGTCATTATGGAAGGTAGTCTGTTGTCGAGATTTTTGTTACTCCAATGGATGGTAGCCTTGTAATTATGGAAGGTAGTCTATTGTCGAGATTTTTGGTAATCCAATGGATGGTAACCTTGTCATTATGGAAGGTATTATGTCATTGAGATTTCTGTTACTCTAATGGATTGTAACATTGTCATTGTGTAAGGTAGTCTGTTCTTCAGATTTTTGTTACTCCAATGGATGGAAGCCTTGTCATTATGGAAGATAGTCTGTAGTCGAGATTTTTGTTATTCCAATGGATGGTAACCTTGTCAGTATGGAAGGTAGTCTTTTGTCGAGATTTTTGTTACTCCAATGGATGGTAGCCTTGTCATTATTGAAGGTAGTTTATTGTCGATATCTTTGTTACTCCAATGGATGATAGCCTTGTCATTATGCAAGGTAGTCTGTTGTTCATATTTTTGTTACTCCAATGGATGGTAGCCTTGTCATTATGGAAGGTAGTCTGTTGTCGATATTTTTGTTACTCCAATGAAAGGTAGCCTAGTCAATATGGAAGGTTATTTGTCGTTAATATTTTTGTTACTCGAATGGATTATAGCCTTATCATTATGGAAGGTAGTCTGTTGTTCAGATTTTTGGTACTCCAATGGATGGTAGCCTTGTCATTATGGAAGGTAGTCTGTTGCTGAGATTTTTGTTATTCCATTGGATGGTAGCCTTATCATTACGGAAGGCACTTATTGTCGATATTTTTTATACTCCAATGGATGGTAGCCTTGTCATTACAGAAGGTAGTCTGTTGTCAAGATTTTTGTTACCCCAATGGATGGTAGCCTTGTAATTATGGAAGTTAGTTTGTTGTCAAGATTTTTGTGACTCCAATGGATGGTAACCTTAACATTATGGAAGGTAGTCTGTTGTTGAGATTTCTGTTACTCCATTAGATTGTAGCCTTGTCATTATGGAAGGTAGTCTATTGTTCAGATTTTTGTTACTCCAATGGATGGTAGCCTTGTCATTATGGATGGTAGTCTGTTGTCGAGATTTTTTTGACTCAAATGGATGGTAGCCTTGTCATTATGGAAGGTAGTCTATTGTTAAGATTTTTGTTACCCCAATGGATGGTAGCCTTGTAATTATGGAAGGTAGTATGTTGTCGAGATTTTTGTTACCCCAATGGATGAGAGCCTTGTAATTATGGAAGGTAGTTTGTTGTCGAGATTTTTGTTACTCCAATGGATGGTAGCCTTGTAATTATGGAAGGTAGTCTGTTGTCGAGATTTTTGTTACTCCAATGGATGGTAGCCTTGTCATTATGGAAGGTAGTCTGTTGTCGATATTTTTGTTACTCCAATGAATGGTATCCTTATCAATATGGAAGGTAGTCTGTCGTTAAGATTTTTGTTACTCCAATGGATTATAGCCTTGTCATTATGGAAGGTAGTCTGTTGTTCAGATTTTTATTACTCCAATGGATGGTAGTCTTGTCATTATGGCAGGTAATCTGTTGTCGAGATTTTTGTCATTCCATAGGATGGTAGCCTTGTCATTACAAAAGGCACTTGTTGTAGATATTTTTAATATTCTAATGGATGGTAGCCTTGTCATTATGGAAGGTAGTCTGTTGTCAAGATTTTTGTTACCCCAATGGATGGTAGCCTTGTCATTATGTAAGGTAGTCTGTTGTTCAAATTTTTGTTACTCCAATGGATGGTAGCCTTGTCATTACGGAAGAGAGTCTGTAGTCTAGATTTTTGTTATTCCAATGGATGGTAACCTTGCCAGTATGGAAGGTAGTCTTTTGTCGAGATTTTTGTTATTCCAATGGATGGTAGCCTTGTCATTATGGAAGGTAGTCTGTTGTCGAGATTTTTGTTACTCCAATGGATGGTAGCCTTGTAATTATGGAAGGTAGTCTATTGTCGAGATTTTTGGTAATCCAATGGATGGTAACCTTGTCATTATGGAAGGTATTATGTCATTGATATTTATGTTACTCTAATGGATTGTAACATTGTCATTATGTAAGGTAGTATGTTCTTCAGATTTTTGTTACTCCAATGGATGGAAGCCTTGTCATTATGGAAGATAGTCTGTAGTCGAGATTTTTGTTATTCCAATGGATATTAACCTTGTCAGTATGGAAGGTAGTCTTTTGTCGAGATTTTTGTTACTCCAATGGATGGTAGCCTTGTCATTATTGAAGGTAGTTTATTGTCGATATCTTTGTTACTCTAATGGATGATAGCCTTGTCATTATGCAAGGTAGTCTGTTGTTCATATTTTTGTTACTCCAATGGATGGTAGCCTTGTCATTATGGAAGGTAGTCTGTTGTCGATATTTTTGTTACTCCAATGAATGGTAGCCTTGTCAATATGGAAGGTTTTCTGTCGTTAAGATTTTTGTTACTCCAATGGATTATAGCCTTATCATTATGGAAGGTAGTCTGTTGTTCAGATTTTTGGTACTCCTATGGATGGTAGCCTTGTCATTATGGAAGGTAGTCTGTTGCCGAGATTTTTGTTATTCCATTGGATGGTAGCCTTGTCATTACGAAAGGCACTTATTGTCGATATTTTTTATACTCCAATGGATGGTAGCCTTGTCATTACAGAAGGTAGTCTGTTGTCAAGATTTTTGTTACCCCAATGGATGGTAGCCTTGTAATTATGGAAGTTAGTTTGTTGTCAAGATTTTTTTGACTCCAATGGATGGTAGCCTTGTCATTATGGAAGGTAGTCTGTTGTAGAGATTTCTGTTACTCCATTGGATTGTAGCCTTGTCATTGTGGAAGGTAGTCTATTGTTCAGATTTTTGTTACTCCAATGGATGGTAGCCTTGTCATTATGGATGGCAGTCTGTTGTCGAGATTTTTTTTACTCAAATGGATGGTAGCCTTGTCATTATGGAAGGTAGTCTATTGTCAAGATTTTTGTTACCCCAATGGATGGTAGCATTGTAATTATGGAAGGTAGTATGTTGTCGAGATTTTTGTTACCCCAATGGATGAGAGCCTTTTAATTATGGAAGGTAGTCTGTTGTCGAGATTTTTGTTACTCCAATGGATGGTAGCCTTGTAATTATGGAAGGTAGTCTGTTGTCGAGATTTTTGTTACTCCAATGGATGGTAGCCTTGTCATTATGGAAGGTAGTCTGTTGTCGATATTTTTGTTACTCCAATGAATGGTATCCTTATCAATATGGAAGATAGTCTGTCGTTAAGATTTTTGTTACTCCAATGGATTATAGCCTTGTCATTATGGAAGGTAGTCTATTGTTCAGATTTTTATTACTCCAATGGATGGAAGTCTTGTCATTATGGAAGGTAATCTGTTGTCGAGATTTTTGTTATTCCATAGGATGGTAGCCTTGTCATTACAGAAGGCACTTATTGTCGATATTTTTGATACTCTAATGGATGGTAGCCTTGTCATTATGGAAGGTAGTCTATTGTCAAGAATTTTGTTACCCCAATGGATTGTAGGCTTGTCATTATGTAAGGTAGTCTGTTGTTCAAATTTTTGTTACTCCAATGGATGGAAGCCTTGTCATTACGGAAGATAGTCTGTAGTCGAGATTTTTGTTATTACAATGGATGGTAACCTTATCAGTATGGAAGGTAGTCTTTTGTCGAGATTTTTGTTATTCCAATGGATGGTAGCCTTGTCATTATGGAAGGTAGTCTGTTGTCGAGATTTTAGTTACTCCAATGGATGGTAGCCTTGTAATTATGGAAGGTAGTCTGTTGTCGAGATTTTTGGTAATCCAATGGATGGTAACCTTGTCATTATGGAAGGTATCATGTCATTGATATTTATGTTACTCTAATGGATTGTAACATTGTCATTATGTAAGGTAGTATGTTCTTCAGATTTTTGTTACTCCAATGGATGGAAGCCTTGTCATTATGGAAGATAGTCTGTAGTCGAGATTTTTGTTATTCCAATGGATGGTAACCTTGTCAGTATGGAAGGTAGTCTTTTGTCGAGATTTTTGTTACTCCAATGGATGGTAGCCTTGTCATTATTGAAGGTAGTTTATTGTCGATATCTTTGTTACTCCAATGGATGATAGCCTTGTCATTATGCAAGGTAGTCTGTTGTTCATATTTTTGTTACTCCAATGGATGGTAGCCTTGTCATTATGGAAGGTAGTCTGTTGTCGATATTTTTGTTACTCCAATGAAAGGTAGCCTAGTCAATATGGAAGGTTATTTGTCGTTAATATTTTTGTTACTCGAATGGATTATAGCCTTATCATTATGGAAGGTAGTCTGTTGTTCAGATTTTTGGTACTCCAATGGATGGTAGCCTTGTCATTATGGAAGGTAGTCTGTTGCTGAGATTTTTGTTATTCCATTGGATGGTAGCCTTATCATTACGGAAGGCACTTATTGTCGATATTTTTTATACTCCAATGGATGGTAGCCTTGTCATTACAGAAGGTAGTCTGTTGTCAAGATTTTTGTTACCCCAATGGATGGTAGCCTTTTAATTATGGAAGTTAGTTTGTTGTCAAGATTTTTGTGACTCCAATGGATGGTAACCTTAACATTATGGAAGGTAGTCTATTGTTGAGATTTCTGTTACTCCATTGGATTGTAGCCTTGTCATTATGGAAGGTAGTCTATTGTTCAGATTTTTGTTACTCCAATGGATGGTAGCCTTATCATTATGGATGGTAGTCTGTTGTCGAGATTTTTTTTACTCAAATGGATGGTAGCCTTGTCATTATGGAAGGTAGTCTATTGTCAAGATTTTTGTTACCCCAATGGATGGTAGCCTTGTAATTATGGAAGGTAGTATGTTGTCGAGATTTTTGTTACCCCAATGGATGAGAGCCTTGTAATTATGGAAGGTAGTTTGTTGTCGAGATTTTTGTTACTCCAATGGATGGTAGCCTTGTAATTATGGAAGGTAGTCTGTTGTCGAGATTTTTGTTACTCCAATGGATGGTAGCCTTGTCATTATGGAAGGTAGTCTGTTGTCGATATTTTTGTTACTCCAATGAATGGTATCCTTATCAATATGGAAGGTAGTCTGTCGTTAAGATTTTTCTTACTCCAATGGATTATAGCCTTGTCATTATGGAAGGTAGTCTGTTGTTCAGATTTTTATTACTCCAATGGATGGTAGTCTTGTCATTATGGCAGGTAATCTGTTGTCGAGATTTTTGTCATTCCATAGGATGGTAGCCTTGTCATTACAAAAGGCACTTATTGTAGATATTTTTAATATTCTAATGGATGGTAGCCTTGTCATTATGGAAGGTAGTCTGTTGTCAAGATTTTTGTTACCCCAATGGATGGTAGCCTTGTCATTATGTAAGGTAGTCTGTTGTTCAAATTTTTGTTACTCCAATGGATGGTAGCCTTGTCATTACGGAAGAGAGTCTGTAGTCTAGATTTTTGTTATTCCAATGGATGGTAACCTTGCCAGTATGGAAGGTAGTCTTTTGTCGAGATTTTTGTTATTCCAATGGATGGTAGCCTTGTCATTATGGAAGGTAGTCTGTTGTCGAGATTTTTGTTACTCCAATGGATGGTAGCCTTGTAATTATGGAAGGTAGTCTATTGTCGAGATTTTTGGTAATCCAATGGATGGTAACCTTGTCATTATGGAAGGTATTATGTCATTGAGATTTCTGTTACTCTAATGGATTGTAACATTGTCATTGTGTAAGGTAGTCTGTTCTTCAGATTTTTGTTACTCCAATGGATGGAAGCCTTGTCATTATGGAAGATAGTCTGTAGTCGAGATTTTGGTTATTCCAATGGATGGTAACCTTGTCAGTATGGAAGGTAGTCTTTTGTCGAGATTTTTGTTACTCCAATGGATGGTAGCCTTGTCATTATTGAAGGTAGTTTATTGTCGATATCTTTGTTACTCCAATGGATGATAGCCTTGTCATTATGCAAGGTAGTCTGTTGTTCATATTTTTGTTACTCCAATGGATGGTAGCCTTGTCATTATGGAAGGTAGTCTGTTGTCGATATTTTTGTTACTCCAATGAAAGGTAGCCTAGTCAATATGGAAGGTTATTTGTCGTTAATATTTTTGTTACTCGAATGGATTATAGCCTTATCATTATGGAAGGTAGTCTGTTGTTCAGATTTTTGGTACTCCAATGGATGGTAGCCTTGTCATTATGGAAGGTAGTCTGTTGCTGAGATTTTTGTTATTCCATTGGATGGTAGCCTTATCATTACGGAAGGCACTTATTGTCGATATTTTTTATACTCCAATGGATGGTAGCCTTGTCATTACAGAAGGTAGTCTGTTGTCAAGATTTTTGTTACCCCAATGGATGGTAGCCTTGTAATTATGGAAGTTAGTTTGTTGTCAAGATTTTTGTGACTCCAATGGATGGTAACCTTAACATTATGGAAGGTAGTCTGTTGTTGAGATTTCTGTTACTCCATTGGATTGTAGCCTTGTCATTATGGAAGGTAGTCTATTGTTCAGATTTTTGTTACTCCAATGGATGGTAGCCTTGTCATTATGGATGGTAGTCTGTTGTCGAGATTTTTTTTACTCAAATGGATGGTAGCCTTGTCATTATGGAAGGTAGTCTATTGTCAAGATTTTTGTTACCCCAATGGATGGTAGCCTTGTAATTATGGAAGGTAGTATGTTGTCGAGATTTTTGTTACCCCAATGGATGAGAGCCTTGTAATTATGGAAGGTAGTTTGTTGTCGAGATTTTTGTTACTCCAATGGATGGTAGCCTTGTAATTATGGAAGGTAGTCTGTTGTCGAGATTTTTGTTACTCCAATGGATGGTAGCCTTGTCATTATGGAAGGTAGTCTGTTGTCGATATTTTTGTTACTCCAATGAATGGTATCCTTATCAATATGGAAGGTAGTCTGTCGTTAAGATTTTTGTTACTCCAATGGATTATAGCCTTGTCATTATGGAAGGTAGTCTGTTGTTCAGATTTTTATTACTCCAATGGATGGTAGTCTTGTCATTATGGCAGGTAATCTGTTGTCGAGATTTTTGTCATTCCATAGGATGGTAGCCTTGTCATTACAAAAGGCACTTATTGTAGATATTTTTAATATTCTAATGGATGGTAGCCTTGTCATTATGGAAGGTAGTCTGTTGTCAAGATTTTTGTTACCCCAATGGATGGTAGCCTTGTCATTATGTAAGGTAGTCTGTTGTTCAAATTTTTGTTACTCCAATGGATGGTAGCCTTGTCATTACGGAAGAGAGTCTGTAGTCTAGATTTTTGTTATTCCAATGGATGGTAACCTTGCCAGTATGGAAGGTAGTCTTTTGTCGAGATTTTTGTTATTCCAATGGATGGTAGCCTTGTCATTATGGAAGGTAGTCTGTTGTCGAGATTTTTGTTACTCCAATGGATGGTAGCCTTGTAATTATGGAAGGTAGTCTATTGTCGAGATTTTTGGTAATCCAATGGATGGTAACCTTGTCATTATGGAAGGTATTATGTCATTGAGATTTTTGTTACTCTAATGGATTGTAACATTGTCATTGTGTAAGGTAGTCTGTTCTTCAGATTTTTGTTACTCCAATGGATGGAAGCCTTGTCATTATGGAAGATAGTCTGTAGTCGAGATTTTTGTTATTCCAATGGATGGTAACCTTGTCAGTATGGAAGGTAGTCTTTTGTCGAGATTTTTGTTACTCCAATGGATGGTAGCCTTGTCATTATTGAAGGTAGTTTATTGTCGATATCTTTGTTACTCCAATGGATGATAGCCTTGTCATTATGCAAGGTAGTCTGTTGTTCATATTTTTGTTACTCCAATGGATGGTAGCCTTGTCATTATGGAAGGTAGTCTGTTGTCGATATTTTTGTTACTCCAATGAAAGGTAGCCTAGTCAATATGGAAGGTTATTTGTCGTTAATATTTTTGTTACTCGAATGGATTATAGCCTTATCATTATGGAAGGTAGTCTGTTGTTCAGATTTTTGGTACTCCAATGGATGGTAGCCTTGTCATTATGGAAGGTAGTCTGTTGCTGAGATTTTTGTTATTCCATTGGATGGTAGCCTTATCATTACGGAAGGCACTTATTGTCGATATTTTTATACTCCAATGGATGGTAGCCTTGTCATTACAGAAGGTAGTCTGTTGTCAAGATTTTTGTTACCCCAATGGATGGTAGCCTTGTAATTATGGAAGTTAGTTTGTTGTCAAGATTTTTGTGACTCCAATGGATGGTAACCTTAACATTATGGAAGGTAGTCTGTTGTTGAGATTTCTGTTACTCCATTGGATTGTAGCCTTGTCATTATGGAAGGTAGTCTATTGTTCAGATTTTTGTTACTCCAATGGATGGTAGCCTTGTCATTATGGATGGTAGTCTGTTGTCGAGATTTTTTTGACTCAAATGGATGGTAGCCTTGTCATTATGGAAGGTAGTCTATTGTTAAGATTTTTGTTACCCCAATGGATGGTAGCCTTGTAATTATGGAAGGTAGTATGTTATCGAGATTTTTGTTACCCCAATGGATGAGAGCCTTGTAATTATGGAAGGTAGTTTGTTGTCGAGATTTTTGTTACTCCAATGGATGGTAGCCTTGTAATTATGGAAGGTAGTCTGTTGTCGAGATTTTTGTTACTCCAATGGATGGTAGCCTTGTCATTATGGAAGGTAGTCTGTTGTCGATATTTTTGTTACTCCAATGAATGGTATCCTTATCAATATGGAAGGTAGTCTGTCGTTAAGATTTTTGTTACTCCAATGGATTATAGCCTTGTCATTATGGAAGGTAGTCTGTTGTTCAGATTTTTATTACTCCAATGGATGGTAGTCTTGTCATTATGGCAGGTAATCTGTTGTCGAGATTTTTGTCATTCCATAGGATGGTAGCCTTGTCATTACAAAAGGC
Source organism: Vicia faba (assembly GCA_948472305.1). NCBI lineage: Eukaryota > Viridiplantae > Streptophyta > Magnoliopsida > Fabales > Fabaceae > Vicia > Vicia faba. Next base: position 564,993,924 of record OX451739.1, read on the forward strand.
ACTTGTTGTAGATATTTTTAATATTCTAATGGATGGTAGCCTTGTCATTATGGAAGGTAGTCTGTTGTCAAGATTTTTGTTACCCCAATGGATGGTAGCCTTGTCATTATGTAAGGTAGTCTGTTGTTCAAATTTTTGTTACTCCAATGGATGGTAGCCTTGTCATTACGGAAGAGAGTCTGTAGTCTAGATTTTTGTTATTCCAATGGATGGTAACCTTGCCAGTATGGAAGGTAGTCTTTTGTCGAGATTTTTGTTATTCCAATGGATGGTAGCCTTGTCATTATGGAAGGTAGTCTGTTGTCGAGATTTTTGTTACTCCAATGGATGGTAGCCTTGTAATTATGGAAGGTAGTCTATTGTCGAGATTTTTGGTAATCCAATGGATGGTAACCTTGTCATTATGGAAGGTATTATGTCATTGATATTTATGTTACTCTAATGGATTGTAACATTGTCATTATGTAAGGTAGTCTGTTCTTCAGATTTTTGTTACTCCAATGGATGGAAGCCTTGTCATTATGGAAGATAGTCTGTAGTCGAGATTTTTGTTATTCCAATGGATATTAACCTTGTCAGTATGGAAGGTAGTCTTTTGTCGAGATTTTTGTTACTCCAATGGATGGTAGCCTTGTCATTATTGAAGGTAGTTTATTGTCGATATCTTTGTTACTCTAATGGATGATAGCCTTGTCATTATGCAAGGTAGTCTGTTGTTCATATTTTTGTTACTCCAATGGATGGTAGCCTTGTCATTATGGAAGGTAGTCTGTTGTCGATATTTTTGTTACTCCAATGAATGGTAGCCTTGTCAATATGGAAGGTTTTCTGTCGTTAAGATTTTTGTTACTCCAATGGATTATAGCCTTATCATTATGGAAGGTAGTCTGTTGTTCAGATTTTTGGTACTCCTATGGATGGTAGCCTTGTCATTATGGAAGGTAGTCTGTTGCCGAGATTTTTGTTATTCCATTGGATGGTAGCCTTGTCATTACGAAAGGCACTTATTGTCGATATTTTTTATACTCCAATGGATGGTAGCCTTGTCATTACAGAAGGTAGTCTATTGTCAAGATTTTTGTTACCCCAATGGATGGTAGCCTTGTAATTATGGAAGTTAGTTTGTTGTCAAGATTTTTTTGACTCCAATGGATGGTAGCCTTGTCATTATGGAAGGTAGTCTGTTGTAGAGATTTCTGTTACTCCATTGGATTGTAGCCTTGTCATTGTGGAAGGTAGTCTATTGTTCAGATTTTTGTTACTCCAATGGATGGTAGCCTTGTCATTATGGATGGCAGTCTGTTGTCGAGATTTTTTTTACTCAAATGGATGGTAGCCTTGTCATTATGGAAGGTAGTCTATTGTCAAGATTTTTGTTACCCCAATGGATGGTAGCATTGTAATTATGGAAGGTAGTATGTTGTCGAGATTTTTGTTACCCCAATGGATGAGAGCCTTTTAATTATGGAAGGTAGTCTGTTGTCGAGATTTTTGTTACTCCAATGGATGGTAGCCTTGTAATTATGGAAGGTAGTCTGTTGTCGAGATTTTTGTTACTCCAATGGATGGTAGCCTTGTCATTATGGAAGGTAGTCTGTTGTCGATATTTTTGTTACTCCAATGAATGGTATCCTTATCAATATGGAAGATAGTCTGTCGTTAAGATTTTTGTTACTCCAATGGATTATAGCCTTGTCATTATGGAAGGTAGTCTATTGTTCAGATTTTTATTACTCCAATGGATGGAAGTCTTGTCATTATGGAAGGTAATCTGTTGTCGAGATTTTTGTTATTCCATAGGATGGTAGCCTTGTCATTACAGAAGGCACTTATTGTCGATATTTTTGATACTCTAATGGATGGTAGCCTTGTCATTATGGAAGGTAGTCTATTGTCAAGAATTTTGTTACCCCAATGGATTGTAGGCTTGTCATTATGTAAGGTAGTCTGTTGTTCAAATTTTTGTTACTCCAATGGATGGAAGCCTTGTCATTACGGAAGATAGTCTGTAGTCGAGATTTTTGTTATTACAATGGATGGTAACCTTATCAGTATGGAAGGTAGTCTTTTGTCGAGATTTTTGTTATTCCAATGGATGGTAGCCTTGTCATTATGGAAGGTAGTCTGTTGTCGAGATTTTAGTTACTCCAATGGATGGTAGCCTTGTAATTATGGAAGGTAGTCTGTTGTCGAGATTTTTGGTAATCCAATGGATGGTAACCTTGTCATTATGGAAGGTATCATGTCATTGATATTTATGTTACTCTAATGGATTGTAACATTGTCATTATGTAAGGTAGTATGTTCTTCAGATTTTTGTTACTCCAATGGATGGAAGCCTTGTCATTATGGAAGATAGTCTGTAGTCGAGATTTTTGTTATTCCAATGGATGTTAACCTTGTCAGTATGGAAGTTAGTCTTTTGTCGAGATTTTTGTTACTACAATGGATGGTAGCCTTGTCTTTATTGAAGGTAGTCTATTATCGATATCTTTGTTACTCCAATGGATGATAGCCTTGTCATTATGCAAGGTAGTCTGTTGTTCATATTTTTGTTACTCCAATGGATGGTAGCCTTGTCATTATGGAAGGTAGTTTGTTGTCGATATTTTTGTTACTCCAATGAATGGTAGCCTTGTCAATATGGAAGGTTTTCTGTTGTTAAGATTTTTGTTACTCCAATGGATTATAGCCTTGTCATTATGGAAGGTAGTCTATTGTTCAGATTTTTGGTACTCCAATGGATGGTAGCCTTGTCATTATGGAAGGTAGTCTGCTGCCGAGATTTTTGTTATTCCATTGGATGGTAGCCTTGTCATTACGAAAGGCACTTATTGTCGATATTTTTTATACTCCAATGGATGGTAGCCTTGTCATTACAAAAGCTAGTCTATTGTCAAGATTTTTGTTAATCCAATGGATGGTAGCCTTGTCATTATGGAAGGTAGTATGTCGTTGAGATTTTTGTTACTCCAATGGATGGTAGCCTTGTCATTATTGAAGGTAGTCTGTTATCGATATCTTTGTTACTCCAATGGATGATAGCCTTGTCATTATGCAAGGTAGTCTGTTGTTCAGATTTTTGTTACTCCAATGGATGGTAGCCTTGTCATTATGGATGGCAGTCTGTTGTCGAGATTTTTTTTACTCAAATGGTTGATAGCCTTTTCATTATGGAAGGTAGTCTGTTGTCGAGATTTTTGTTACCCCAATGGATGGTAGCCTTGTAATTATGGAAGGTAGTATGTTGTCGAGATTTTTGTTACCCCAATGGATGAGAGCCTTTTAATTATGGAAGGTAGTCTGTTGTCGAGATTTTTGTTACTCCAATGGATGGTAGCCTTGTAATTATGGAAGGTAGTCTGTTGTCGAGATTTTTGTTACTCCAATGGATGGTAGCCTTGTCATTATGGAAGGTAGTCTGTTGTCGATATTTTTGTTACTCTAATGAATGGTAGCCTTATCAATATGGAAGATAGTCTGTCGTTAAGATTTTTGTTACTCCAATGGATTATAGCCTTGTCATTATGGAAGGTAGTCTGTTGTTCAGATTTTTATTACTCCAATGGATGGTAGTCTTGTCATTAAGGAAGGTAATCTGTTGTCGAGATTTTTGTCATTCCATAGGATGGTAGCCTTGTCATTACAGAAGGCAATTATTGTCGATATTTTTGATACTCTAATGGATGGTAGCCTTGTCATTATGGAAGGTAGTCTGTTGTCAAGATTTTTGTTACCCCAATGGATGGTAGCCTTGTCATTATGTAAGGTAGTCTGTTGTTCAAATTTTTTTTACTCCAATGGATGGTAGCCTTGTCATTACGGAAGATAGTCTGTAGTCGAGATTTTTGTTATTCCAATGGATGGTAACCTTCTCAGTATGGAAGGTAGTCTTTTGTCGAGATTTTTGTTATTCCAATGGATGGTAGCCTTGTCATTATGGAAGGTAGTCTGTTGTCGAGATTTTTGTTACTCCAATGGATGGTAGCCTTGTAATTATGGAAGGTAGTCTGTTGTCGAGATTTTTGTTAATCCAATGGATGGTAACCTTGTCATTATGGAAGGTATTATGTCATTGATATTTCTGTTACTCTAATGGATTGTAACATTGTCATTATGTAAGGTAGTTTGTTCTTCAGATTTTTTTTACTCCAATGGATGGAAGCCTTGTCATTATGGAAGATAGTCTGTAGTCGAGATTTTTGTTATTCCAATGGATGGTAACCTTGTCAGTATGGAAGGTAGTCTTTTGTAGAGATTGTTGTTACTCTAATGGATGGTAGCCATGTCATTATTGAAGGTAGTCTATTGTCGATATGTTTGTTACTCCAATGGATGATAGCCTTGTCATTATGCAAGGTAGTCTGTTGTTCACATTTTTGTTACTCTAATGGATGGTAGCCTTGTCATTATGGAAGGTAGTCTGTTGACGATATTTTTATTACTCCAATGAATGGTAGCCTTGTCAATATGGAAGGTTGTCTGTCGTTAAGATTTTTGTTAGTCCAATGGATTATAGCCTTGTCATTATGGAAGGTAGTCTGTTGTTCAGATTTTTGGTACTCCAATGGATGGTAGCCTTGTCATTATGGAAGGTAGTCTGTTGCCGAGATTTTTGTTATTCCATTGGATGGTAGCCTTGTCATTATGAAAGGCACTTAGTGTCGATATTTTTTATACTCCAATGGATGGTAGCCTTGTCATTACAAAAGGTAGTCTGTTGTCAAGATTTTTGTTACCCCAATGGATGGTAGCCTTGTAATTATGGAAGGTAGTCTGTTGTCGAGATTTTTGTTACTCCAATGGATGGTAGCCTTGTCATTATGGAAGGTAGTCTGTTGTTGAGATTTCTGTTACTCCATTAGATTGTAGCCTTGTCATTATGGAAGGTAGTCTATTGTTCAGATTTTTGTTACTCCAATTGATGGTAGCCTTGTCATTATGGATGGTAGTCTGTTGTCGAGATTTTTTTTACTCAAATGGTTGGTAGCCTTGTCATTATGGATGGTAGTCTGTTGTCGAGATTTTTTTTACCCCATTGGATGGTAGCCTTGTAATTATGGAAGGTAGTATGTTGTCGAGATTTTTGTTACCCCAATGGATGAGAGCCTTTTAATTATAGAAGGTAGTCTGTTGTCGAGATTTTTGTTACTCCAATGGATGGTAGCCTTGTAATTATGGAAGGTAGTCTGTTGTCGAGATTTTTGTTACTCCAATGGATGGTAGCCTTGTCATTATTGAAGGTAGTCTGTTGTCGATATTTTTGTTACTCCAATGAATGGTAGCCTTATCAATATGGAAGGTAGTCTGTCGTTAAGATTTTTGTTACTCCAATGGATTATAGCCTTGTCATTATGGAAGGTAGTCTGTTGTTCAGATTTTTATTACTCCAATGGATGGTAGCCTTGTCATTATAAAAGGTAATCTATTGTCGAGATTTTTGTTATTCCATAGGATGGTAGCCTTGTCATTACAGAAGGCACTTATTGTCGATATTTTTGATACTCTAATGGATGGTAGCCTTGTCATTATGGACGGTAGTCTGTTGTCACGAATTTTGTTACCCCAATGGATGGTAGCCTTGTCATTATGTAAGGTAGTCTGTTGTTCAAATTTTTGTTACTCCAATGGATGGTAGCCTTGTCATTACGGAAGATAGTCTGTAGTCGAGATTTTTGTTATTCCAATGGATGGTAACCTTGTCAGTATGGAAGGTAGTCTTTTGTCGAGATTTTTGTTATTCCAATGGATGGTAGCCTTGTCATTATTGAAGGTAGTCCATTGTCGATATCTTTGTTACTCCAATGGATGGTAGCCTTGTAATTATGGAAGGTAGTCTGTTGTCGAGATTTTTGTTACCCCAATGGATGATAGCCTTGTAATTATGGAAGGTAGTCTGTTGTCGAGATTTTTGTTACTCTAATGGATGGTAGCCTTGTAATTATGGAAGGTAGTCTGTTGTCGAGATTTTTGTTACTCCAATGGATGGTAACCTTGTCATTATGGAAGGTATTATGTCGTTGAGATTTCTGTTACTCTAATGGATTGTAACATTGTCATTATGTAAGGTAGTCCGTTGTTCAGATTTTTGTTACTCCAATGGATGGAAGCCTTGTCATTATGGAAGATAGTCTGTAGTCGAGATTTTTGTTATTCCAATGGATGGTAACCTTGTTAGTATGGAAGGTAGTCTTTTGCCGAGATTTTTGTTACTCCAATGGATGGTAGCCTTGTCATTATTGAAGGTAGTCTATTGTCGATATCTTTGTTACTCCAATGGATGATAGCCTTGTCATTATGCAAGGTAGTCTGTTGTTCATATTTTTGTTACTCCAATGGATGGTAGCCTTGTCCTTATGGAAGGTAGTCTGTTGTCGATATTTTTGTTACTCCAATGAATGGTAGCCTTGTCAATACGGAAGGTAGTTTGTCGTTAAGATTTTTGTTAATCCAATGGATGGTAGCCTTGTCATTATGGAAGGTAGTATGTCGTTGAGATTTTTGTTACTCCAATGGATGGTAGCCTTGTCATTATTGAAGGTAGTCTATTGTCGAGATTTTTGTTACTCCAATGAATGGTAGCCTTGTCATTATGCAAGGTAGTCTGTTGTTCATATTTTTGTTACTCCAATGGATGGTAGCCTTGTCATTATGGAAGGTAGTCTGTTGTCGATATTTTTGTTACTCCAATGAATGGTAGCCTTGTCAATATGGAAGGTAGTTTGTCGTTAAGATTTTTGTTAATCCAATGGATGGTAGCCTTGTCATTATGGAAGGTAGTATGTCGTTGAGATTTTTGTTACTCCAATGGATGGTAGCCTTGTCATTATTGATGGTAGTCTATTGTCGAGATTTTTGTTACTCCAATGAATGGTAGCCTTGTCATTATGCAAGGTAGTCTGTTGTTCATATTTTTGTTACTCCAATGGATGGTAGCCTTGTCATTATGGAAGGTAGTCTGTTGTCGATATTTTTGTTACTCCAATGAATGGTAGCCTTGTCAATATGGAAGGTAGTTTGTCGTTAAGATTTTTGTTAATCCAATGGATGGTAGCCTTGTCATTATGGAAGGTAGTATGTCGTTGAGATTTTTGTTACTCCAATGGATGGTAGCCTTGTCATTATTGATGGTAGTCTATTGTCGAGATTTTTGTTACTCCAATGGACGGTAGCCTTGTCATTATGGAAGCTAGTCTGTTGTCGATATTTTTATTACTCCAATGGATGGTAGCCTTGTCAATATGGAAGGTAGTTTGTCGTTAAGATTTTTGTTACTCCAATGGATGATAGCCTTGTCATTATAGAAAGTAGTCTGTTGTCAAGATTTTTGTTACCCCAATGGATGGTAGCCTTGTAATTATGGAAGGTAGTCTGTTGTCGAGATTTTTTTTACTCCAATGGATGGTAGCCTTGTCATTATGGAAGGTAGTCTGTTGTTGAGATTTCTGTTACTCCATTGGATTGTAGCCTTGTCATTATGGAAGGTAGTCTGTTATTCAGATTTTTGTTACTCCAATGGATGGTAGCCTTGTCGTTATGGAAGGGAGTCTGTTGTCGAGATTTTTTTTACACCAATGGATTGTAGCCATGTAATTAAGGGAGGTAGTCTGTCTTTGAGATTTCTGTTACTCCAATGCATTGTAGCCTTGTCATTATGTAAGGTAGTCTATTGTTCAGATTTTTGTTACTCCAATGAATGGTAGCCTTGTCACTATGGAAGATAGTATGTAGTTGAGATTTTTGTTACTCCAATCGATGGTAGCCTTGTCATTATGGAAGGTAGTTTGTTGTCGATATTTTTGTTACTCCAATGAATGGTAGCCTTGTCAATATGGAAGGTAGTCTGTTGTTAGGATTTTTGTTACTCCAATGGATTATAGCCTTGTCATTATGGAAGGTAGTCTGATATTCAGATTTTTGTTACTCCAATGGATGGTAGCCTTATCATTATGGAAGGTAGTCTGTTGTCGAGATTTTTGTTATTCCATTGGATGGTAGCCTTGTCATTATAGAAGGCACTTATTGTCGATAATTTTGATACTCTAATGGATGGTAGCCTTGTCATTACGGAAGGTAGTCTGTTGTCAAGATTTTTGTTACCCCAACGGATGGTAGCCTTGTCATTATGTAAGGTAGTCTGTTGTTCAAATTTTTGTTACTCAAATGGATGGTAGCCTTGTCATTACGGAAGATAGTCTGTAGTTGAGATTTTTTTTATCCCAATGGATGGTAACCTTGTCAGTATGGAAGGTAGTCTTTTGTCGAGATTTTTGTTACTCCAATGGATGGTAGCCTTGTCATTATTGAAGGTAGTCTATTGTCGATATCATTGTTACTCAAATGGATGATAGCCTTGTCATTATGCAAGGTAGTCTCTTGTTCATATTTTTGTTACTCCAATGGATGGTTTCCTTGTCATTATGGAAGGTAGTCTGTTGTCGAGATTTTTTTTACTACAATGGATGATAGCCTTGTCATTATGCAAGGTAGTCTCTTGTTCGTATTTTTGTTACTCCAATGGATGGTTTCCTTGTCCATATGGAAGGTAGTCTGTTGTCGAGATTTTTTTTACTACAATGGATGGTAGCCTTGTCATTATGGAAGGTAGTCTGTTGTCGATATTTTTGTTACTCCAATGGATGGTAGCCTTGTAATTATGGAAGGTAGTCTGTTGTCGAGATTTTTGTTTTCCAATGGATTGTAACCTTGTCATTATGGAAGGTAGTCTGTTGTCGAGATTTCTTTTACTCCAATGGATGGTAGCCTTGTCATTATGGAAGGTAGTCTATTGTCGATATCTTTGTTACTCCAATGGATGATAGCCTTGTCATTATGCAAGGTAGTCTGTTGTTCATATTTTTGTTACTCCAATGGATGGTAGCCTTGTCATTATGGAAGGTAGTCTGTTGTCGATATTTTTGTTACTCCAATGAATGGTAGCCTTGTCAATATGGAAGGTAGTTTGTCGTTAAGATTTTTGTTACTCCAATGGATTATAGCCTTGTCATTATGGAAGGTAGTCTGTTGTCCAGATTTTTGTTACTCCAATGGATGGTAGCCTTGTCATTATGGAAGGTAGTTTGTTGTCGAGATATTTGTTATTCCATTGGATGGTAGCCTTGTAATTATGGAAGGCATTCTGTTGTCGAGATTTTTTTTACTCCAATGGATGGTAGACTTGTCATTATGGAAGGTAATCTGTTATTCAGATTTTTGTTACTCCAATGGATGGTAGCCTTGTCGTTATGGAAGGTAGTCTGTTATTCAGATTTTTGTTACTCCAATGGATGGTAGCCTTGTCGTTATGGAAGGGAGTCTGTTGTCGAGAATTTTTTTACTCCAATGGATGGTAGCCTTGTCATTATGGAAGGTAGTCTATTGTCGAGATTTTTGTTACCCCAATGGATGGTAGCCTTGTCATTATGGAAGGTAGTATATTGTCGAGATTTTTATTACCCCAATGGATGAGAGCCTTGTAATTATGGAAGGTAGTCTGTTGTTGAGATTTTTTTTTACACCAATGGATGGTAGCCATGTAATTATGGAAGGTAGTCTGTTGTCGAGATTTTTGTTACTCCAATGGATGGTAACCTTGTCATTATGGAAGGTATTATGTCTTTGAGATTTTTGTTACTCCAATGCATTGTAGCCTTGTCATTATGTAAGGTAGTCTATTGTTCAGATTTTTGTTACTCCAATGGATAGTAGCCTTGTCACTATGGAAGATAGTATGTAGTTAAGATTATTGTTACTCCAATGGATGGTAGCCTTGTAATTATAGAATGTAGTTTGTTGTCGATATTTTTGTTACTCCAATGAATGGTGGCCTTGTCAATTAGGAAGGTAGTCTGTTGTTAGGATTTTTGTTACTCCAATGGATTATAGACTTGTCATTATGGAAGGTAGTATGTTGTTCAGATTTTTGTTACTCCAATGGATGGTAGCCTTATCATTATGGAAGGTAGTATGTTGTCGAGATTTTTGTTATTCCATTGAATGGTAGCCTTGTCATTATAGAAGGCACTTATTGTCGATAATTTTGATACTCTAATGGATGGTAGCCTTGTCATTACGAAAGGTAGTCTTTTGTCAAGATTTTTGTTACCCCAACGGATGGTAGCCTTGTCATTATGTAAGGTAGTCTGTTGTATAAATTTTTGTTCCTCAAATGGATGGTAGCCTTGTCATTACGGAAGATAGTCTGTAGTTGAGATTTTTTATATCCCAATGGATGGTAACCTTGTCAGTATGGAAGGTAGTCTTTTGTCGAAATTTTTGTTACTCCAATGGATGGTAGCCTTGTCATTATTGAAGGTAGTCTATTGTCGATATCATTGTTACTCAAATGGATGATAGCCTTGTCATTATGCAAGGTAGTCTCTTGTTCATATTTTTGTTACTCCAATGGATGGTTTCCTTGTCATTATGGAAGGTAGTCTGTTGTCGAGATTTTTTTTACTACAATGGATGGTAGCCTTGTCATTATGGAAGGTAGTCTGTTGTCGATATTTTTGTTACCCCAATGGATGGTAGCCTTGTAATTATGGAAGGTAGTCTGTTGTCGAGAATTTTTTTTACTCAAATGGATGGTAGCCATGTAATTATGGAAGGTAGTCAGTTGTCGAGATTTTTGTTACCCCAATGGATGGTAGCCTTGTAATTATGGAAGGTAGTCTGTTGTCGAGATTTTTGTTACTCCAATGGATGGTAGCCTGGTCATTACGGAAGATAGTCTGTAGTCGAGATTTTTGTTATTCCAATGGATGGTAACCTTGTCAGTATGGAAGGTAGTCTTTTGTCGAGATTTTTGTTACTCTAATGGATGCTAGCCTTGTCATTATTGAAGGTAGTCTATTGTTGGTATCTTTGTTACTGCAATGGATGGTAGCCTTGTAATTATGGAAGGTAGTCTGTTGTCGAGATTTTTGTTACCCCAATGGATGGTAGCCTTGTAATTATGGAAGGTAGTCTGTTGTTGAGATTTTTGTTACTCCAATGGATGGTAGACTTGTAATTATGGAAGGTAGTCTGTTGTCGAGATTTTTGTTACTCCAATGGATGGTAACCTTGTCATTATGGAAGGTAGTCTGTTGTCAAGATTTCTTTTACTCCAATGGATGGCAGCCTTGTCATTATGGAAGGTAGTCTATTGTCGATATCTTTGTTACTCCAATGGATGATAGCCTTGACATTATGCAAGGTAGTCTGTTGTTCATATTTTTGTTACTCCAATGGATGGTAGCCTTGTCATTATGGAAGGTAGTCTGTTGTCGATATTTTTGTTACTCCAATGAATGGTAGCCTTGTCAATATGGAAGGTAGTTTGTCGTTAAGATTTTTGTTACTCCAATGGATTATAGCCTTGTCATTATGGAAGGTAGTCTGTTGTTCAGATTTTTGTTACTCCAATGGATGGTAGCCTTGTCATTATGGAAGGTAGTTTGTTGTCGAGATTTTTGTTATTCCATTGGATGGTAGCCTTGACATTACGGAAGGCACTTATTGTCGATATTTTTTATAGTCGAATGGATGGTAGCCTTGTCATTACAGAAGGTAGTCTGTTGTAAAGATTTTTGTTACCCCAATGGATGGTAGCCTTGTAATTATGGAAGGCATTCTATTGTCGAGAATTTTTTTACTCCAATGGATGGTAGACTTGTCATTATGGAAGGTAGTCTGTTGTTTAGATTTATGTTACTCAATTGGATTGTAGCCTTGTCATTATGGAAGGTAGTCTGTTATTCAGATTTTTGTTACTCCAATGGATGGTAGCCTTGTCGTTATGGAAGGGTGTCTGTTCTCGAGAATTTTTTTACTCCAATGGATGGTAGCCTTGTCATTATGGAAGGTAGTCTATTGTCGAGATTTTTGTTACCCCAATGGATGGTAGCCTTGTCATTATGGAAGGTAGTATATTGTCGAGATTTTTGTTACCCCAATGGATGAGAGCCTTGTAATTATGGAAGGTAGTCTGTTGTTGAGATTTTTTTTACACCAATGGATGGTAGCCATGTAATTATGGAAGGTAGTCTGTTGTCGAGATTTTTGTTACTCCAATGGATGGTAACCTTGTCATTATGGAAGGTGTTATGTCTTTGAGATTTTTGTTACTCCAATGCATTGTAGCCTTGTAATTATGTAAGGTAGTCTATTGTTCAGATTTTTGTTACTCCAATGGATAGTAGCCTTGTCACTATGGAAGATAGTATGTAGTTAAGATTTTTTTTACTCCAATGGATGGTAGCCTTGTCATTATGGAATGTAGTTTGTTGTCGATATTTTTGTTACTCCAATGAATGGTGGCCTTGTTAATATGGAAGGTAGTCTGTTGTTAGGATATTTGTTACTCCAATGGATTATAGCCTTGTCATTATGGAAGGTAGTATGTTGTTCAGATTTTTGTTACTCCAATGGATGGTAGCCTTATCATTATGGAAGGTAGTCTGTTGTCGAGATTTTTGTTATTCCATTGGATGGTAGCCTTGTCATTATAGAAGGCACTTATTGTCGATAATTTTGATACTCTAATGGATGGTAGCCTTGTCATTACGGAAGGTAGTCTATTGTCAAGATTTTTGTTACCCCAACGGATGGTAGCCTTGTCATTATGTAAGGTAGTCTGTTGTTCAAATTTTTGTTACTCAAATGGATGGTAGCCTTGTCATTACGGAAGATAGTCTGTAGTTGAGATTTTTTTTATCCCAATGGATGGTAACCTTGTCAGTATGGAAGGTAGTCTTTTTTCAAGATTTTTGTTACTCCAATGGATGGTAGCCTTGTCATTATTGAAGGTAGTCTATTGTCGATATCATTGTTACTCAAATGGATGATAGCCTTGTCATTATGCAAGGTAGTCTCTTGTTCATATTTTTGTTACTCCAATGGATGGTTTCCTTGTCATTATGGAAGGTAGTCTGTTGTCGAGATTTTTTTTACTACAATGGATGGTAGCCTTGTCATTATGGAAGGTAGTCTGTTGTCGATATTTTTGTTACCCCAATGGATGGTAGCCTTGTAATTATGGAAGGTAGTCTGTTGTCGAGAATTTTTTTTACTCAAATGGATGGTAGCCATGTAATTATGGAAGGTAGTCAGTTGTCGAGATTTTTGTTACCCCAATGGATGGTAGCCTTGTAATTATGGAAGGTAGTCTGTTGTCGAGATTTTTGTTACTCCAATGGATGGTAGCCTGGTCATTACGGAAGATAGTCTGTAGTCGAGATTTTTGTTATTCCAATGGATGGTAACCTTGTCAGTATGGAAGGTAGTCTTTTGTCGAGATTTTTGTTACTCTAATGGATGGTAGCCTTGTCATTATTGAAGGTAGTCTATTGTTGGTATCTTTGTTACTCCAATGGATGGTAGCCTTGTAATTATGGAAGGTAGTCTGTTGTCGAGATTTTTGTTACCCCAATGGATGGTAGCCTTGTAATTATGGAAGGTAGTCTGTTGTTGAGATTTTTGTTACTCCAATAGATGGTAGCCTTGTAATTATGGAAGGTAGTCTGTTGTCGAGATTTTTGTTACTTCAATGGATGGTAACCTTGTCATTATGGAAGGTAGTCTGTTGTCGAGATTTCTTTTACTCCAATGGATGGTAGCCTTGTCATTATGGAAGGTAGTCTATTGTCGATATCTTTGTTACTCCAATGGATGATAGCCTTGTCATTATGCAAGGTAGTATGTTGTTCATATTTTTGTTACTCCAATGGATGGTAGCCTTGTCATTATGGAAGGTAGTCTATTGTCGATATTTTTGTTACTCCAATGAATGGTAGCCTTGTCAATATGGAAGGTAGTTTGTCGTTAAGATTTTTGTTACTCCAATGGATTATAGCCTTGTCATTATGCAAGATAGTCTGTTGTTCAGATTTTTGTTACTCCAATGGATGGTAGCCTTGTCATTATGGTAGGTAGTTTGTTGTCGAGATTTTTGTTATTCCATTGGATGGTAGCCTTGACATTACGGAAGGCACTTATTGTCGATTTTTTTTATACTCGAATGGATGGTAGCCTTGTCATTACAGAAGGTAGTCTGTTGTCAAGATTTTTGTTACCCCAATGGATGGTAGCCTTGTAATTATGGAAGGCATTCTGTTGTCGAGATTTTTTTTACTCCAATGGATGGTAGACTTGTCATTATGGAAGGTAGTCTGTTGTTTAGATTTATGTTACTCCATTGGATTGTAGCCTTCTCATTATGGAAGGTAGTCTGTTATTCAGATTTTTGTTACTCCAATGGACGGTAGCCTTGTCGTTATGGAAGGGAGTCTGTTGTCGAGAATTTTTTTACCCCAATGGATGGTAGCCTTGTCATTATGGAAGGTAGTCTATTGTCGAGATTTTTTTTACCCCAATGGATGGTAGCCTTGTCATTATGGAAGGTAGTATATTGGCGAGATTTTTGTTACCCCAATGGATTAGAGCCTTGTAATTATGGAAGGTAGTCTGTTGTTGAGATTTTTTTTACACCAATGGATGGTAGCCATGTAATTATGGAAGGTAGTCTGTTGTCGAGATTTTTGTTACTCCAATGGATGGTAACCTTGGCATTATGGAAGGTATTCTGTCTTTGAGATTTTTGTTACTCCAATGCATTGTAGCCTTGTCATTATGTAAGGTAGTCTATTGTTCAGATTTTTGTTACTCCAATGGATAGTAGCCTTGTCACTATGGAAGATAGTATGTAGTTAAGATTTTTGTTACTCCAATGGATGGTAGCCTTGTCATTATGGAATGTAGTTTGTTGTCGATATTTTTGTTACTCCAATGAATGGTGGCCTTGTCAATATGGAAGGTAGTCTGTTGTTAGGATTTTTGTTACTCCAATGGATTATAGAGTTGTCATTATGGAAGGTAGTATGTTGTTCAGATTTTTGTTACTCCAATGGATGGTAGCCTTATCATTATGGAAGGTAGTCTGTTGTCGAGATTTTTGTTATTCCATTGGATGGTAGCCTTGTCATTATAGAAGGCACTTATTGTCGATAATTTTGATACTCTAATGGATGGTAGCCTTGTCATTACGAAAGGTAGTCTATTGTCAAGATTTTTGTTACCCCAACGGATGGTAGCCTTGTCATTATGTAAGGTAGTCTGTTGTTCAAATTTTTGTTACTCAAATGGATGGTTGCCTTGTCATTACGGAAGATAGTGTGTAGTTGAGATTTTTTTTATCCCAATGGATGGTAACCTTGTCAGTATGGAAGGTAGTCTTTTGTCAAGATTTTTGTTACTCCAATGGATGGTAGCCTTGTCATTATTGAAGGTAGTCTATTGTCGATATCATTGTTACTCAAATGGATGATAGCCTTGTCATTATGCAAGGTAGTCTCTTGTTCATATTTTTGTTACTCCAATGGATGGTTTCCTTGTCATTATGGAAGGTAATCTGTTGTCGAGATTTTTTTACTACAATGGATGGTAGCCTTGTCATTATGGAAGGTAGTCTGTTGTCGATATTTTTGTTACCCCAATGGATGGTAGCCTTGTAATTATGGAAGGTAGTCTGTTGTCGATAATTTTGATACTCTAAAGGATGGTAGCCTTGTCATTACGAAAGGTAGTCTATTGTCAAGATTTTTGTTACCCCAACGGATGGTAGCCTTGTCATTATGTAAGGTAGTCTGTTGTTCAAATTTTTGTTACTCAAATGGATGGTTGCCTTGTCATTACGGAAGATAGTGTGTAGTTGAGATTTTTTTTATCCCAATGGATGGTAACCTTGTCAGTATGGAAGGTAGTGTTTTGTCGAGATTTTTGTTACTCTAATGGATGGTAGCCTTGTCATTATTGAAGGTAGTCTATTGTTGGTATCTTTGTTACTCCAATGGATGGTAGCCTTGTAATTATGGAAGGTAGTCTGTTGTCGAGATTTTTGTTACCCCAATGGATGGTAGCCTTGTAATTATGGAAGGTAGTCTGTTGTTGAGATTTTTGTTACTCCAATGGATGG
This sequence comes from Vicia faba, assembly GCA_948472305.1. Classification (NCBI taxonomy): domain Eukaryota; kingdom Viridiplantae; phylum Streptophyta; class Magnoliopsida; order Fabales; family Fabaceae; genus Vicia; species Vicia faba. The sequence continues at coordinate 565,009,879 of OX451739.1, forward strand.
TAGCCTTGTAATTATGGAAGGTAGTCTGTTTCGAGATTCTTGTTACTTCAATGGATGGTAACCTTGTCATTATGGAAGGTAGTCTGTTGTCGAGATTTCTTTTACTCCAATGGATGGTAGCCTTGTCATTATGGAAGGTAGTCTATTGTCGATATCTTTGTTACTCCAATGGATGATAGCCTTGTCATTATGCAAGGTAGTATGTTGTTCATATTTTTGTTACTCCAATGGATGGTAGCCTTGTCATTATGGAAGGTAGTTTGTTGTCGATATTTTTGTTACTCCAATGAATGGTAGCCTTGTCAATATGGAAGGTAGTTTGTCGTTAAGATTTTTGTTACTCTAATGGATTATAGCCTTGTCATTATGGAAGATAGTCTGTTGTTCAGATTTTTGTTACTCCAATGGATGGTAGCCTTGTCATTATGGAAGGTAGTTTGTTGTCGAGATTTTTGTTATTCCATTGGATGGTAGCCTTGACATTACGGAAGGCACTTATTGTCGATTTTTTTTATACTCGAATGGATGGTAGCCTTGTCATTACAGAAGGTAGTCTGTTGTCAAGATTTTTGTTACCCCAATGGATGGTAGCCTTGTAATTATGGAAGGCATTCTGTTGTCGAGATTTTTTTTACTCCAATGGATGGTAGACTTGTCATTATGGAAGGTAGTCTGTTGTTTAGATTTATGTTAGTCCATTGGATTGTAGCCTTGTCATTATGGAAGGTAGTCTGTTATTCAGATTTTTGTTACTCTAATGGATGGTAGCCTTGTCGTTATGGAAGGGAGTCTGTTGTCGAGAATTTTTTTAATCCGATGGATGGTAGCCTTGTCATTATGGAAGGTAGTCTATTGGCGAGATTTTTGTTACCCCAATGGATTAGAGCCTTGTAATTATGAAAGGTAGTCTGTTGTTGAGATTTTTTTTACACCAATGGATGGTAGCCATGTAATTATGGAAGGTAGTCTGTTGTCGAGATTTTTGTTACTCCAACGGATGGTAACCTTGGCATTATGGAAGGTATTCTATCTTTGAGATTTTTGTTACTCCAATGCATTGTAGCCTTGTCATTATGTAAGGTAGTCTATTGTTCAGATTTTTGTTACTCCAATGGATAGTAGCCTTGTCACTATGGAAGATAGTATGTAGTTAATATTTTTGTTACTCTAATGGATGGTAGCCTTGTCATTATGGAATGTAGTTTGTTGTTGATATTTTTGTTACTCCAATGAATGGTGGCCTTGTCAATATGGAAGGTAGTCTGTTGTTAGGATTTTTGTTACTCCAATGGATTATAGCCTTGTCATTATGGAAGGTAGTATGTTGTTCAGATTTTTGTTACTCCAATGGATGGTAGCCTTATCATTATGGAAGGTCGTCTGTTGTCGAGATTTTTGTTATTCCATTGGATGGTAGCCTTGTCATTATAGAAGGCACTTATTGTCGATAATTTTGATACTCTAATGGATGGTAGCCTTGTCATTACGGAAGGTAGTCTGTTGTCAAGATTTTTGTTACCCCAATGGATGGTAGCGTTGTTATTATGTAAGGTAGTCTGTTGTTCAAATTTTTGTTACTCCAATCGATTGTAGCCTTGTCATTATGGAAGATAGTCTGTAGTTGAGATATTTTTTATCCCAATGGATGGTAACCTTGTCAGTATGGAAGGTAGTCTTTTGTCGAGATTTTTGTTACTCCAATGGATGGTAGCCTTGTCATTATTGAAGGTTGTCTATTGTCGATATCGTTGTTACTCCAATGGATGATAGCCTTGTCATTATGCAAGGTAGTCTCTTGTTCATATTTTTGTTACTCCAATGGATGGTTGCCTTGTCATTATGGAAGGTAGTCTGTTGTCGAGTTTTTTTTTACTACAATGGATGGTAGCCTTGTCATTATGGAAGGTAGTATGTTATCAATATTTTTGTTACCCCAATGGATGGTAGCCTTGTAATTATGGATGGTAGTCTGTTGTCGAGAATTTTTTTTACTCCAATGGATGGTAGCCTTGTCATTATGGAAGGTAGTCAGTTGTCGATATTTTTGTTACCCCAATGGATGGTAGTCTTGTAATTATGGAAGGTAGTTTGTTGTCGAGATTTTTGTTACTCCAATGGATGGTAGCCTGGTCATTACGGAAGATAGTCTGTAGTCGAGATTTTTGTTATTCCAATGGATGGTAACCTTGTCAGTATGGAAGGTAGTCTTTTGTCGAGATTTTTGTTACTCTAATGGATGGTAGCCTTGTCATTATTTAAGGTAGTCTATTGTTGATATCTTTGTTACTCCAATGGATGGTAGCCTTGTCATTATGGAAGGTAGTCTGTTGTTCATATTTTTGTTACTCCAATGGATGGTAGCCTTGTCATTATGGAAGGTAGTCTGTTGTCGATATTTTTGTTACTCCAATGAATGGTAGCCTTGTCAATATGGAAGGTAGTTTGTCGTTAAGATTTTTGTTACTCCAATGGATTATAGCCTTGTCATTATGGAAGATAGTCTGTTGTTCAGATTTTTGTTACTCCAATGGATGGTAGCCTTGTCATTATGGAAGGTAGTCTGTTGTCGAGATTTTTGTTATTCCATTGGATGGTAGCCTTGACATTACGGAAGGCACTTATTGTCGATTTTTTTTATACTCGAATGGATGGTAGCCTTGTCATTACAGAAGGTAGTCTGTTGTCAAGATTTTTGTTACCCCAATGGATGGTAGCCTTGTAATTATGGAAGGCATTCTGTTGTCGAGATTTTTTTTACTCCAATGGATGGTAGACTTGTTATTATGGAAGGTAGTCTGTTGTTTAGATTTATGTTACTCCATTGGATTGTAGCCTTGTCATTATGGAAGGTAGTCTGTTATTCAGATTTTTTTTACTCCAATGGATGGTAGCCTTGTCGTTATGGAAGGGAGTCTGTTGTCGAGAATTTTTTTAATCCAATGGATGGTAGCCTTGTCATTATGGAAGGTAGTCTATTGTCGAGATTTTTGTTACCCCAATGGATGGTAGCCTTGTCATTATGGAAGGTAGTATATTGGCGAGATTTTTGTTACCCCAATGGATTAGAGCCTTGTAATTATGGAAGGTAGTCTGTTGTTGAGATTTTTTTTACACCAATGGATGGTAGCCATGTAATTATGGAAGGTAGTCTGTTGTCGAGATTTTTGTTACTCCAATGGATGGTAACCTTGGCATTATGGAAGGTATTCGGTCTTTGAGATTTCTGTTACTCCAATGCATTGTAGCCTTGTCATTATGTAAGGTAGTTTATTGTTCAGATTTTTGTTACTCCAATGGATGGTAGCCTTGTCACTATGGAAGATAGTATGTAGTTGAGATTTTTGTTACTCCAATGGATGGTAGCCTTGTCATTATGGAAGGTAGTCTGTTGTTAGGATTTTTGTTACTCCAATGGATTATAACCTTGTCATTATGGAAGGTAGTCTGTTGTTCAGATTTTTGTTACTCCAATGGATGGTAGCCTTATCATTATGGAAGGTACTCTGTTGTCGAGATTTTTGTTATTCCATTGGATGGTAGCCTTGTCATTATAGAAGGCACTTATTGTCGGTAATTTTGATACTCTAATGGATGGTAGCCTTGTCATTACGGAAGGTAGTCTGTTGTCAAGATTTTTGTTACCCCAATGGATGGTAGCCTTGTCATTATGTAAGGTAGTCTGTTGTTCAAATTTTTGTTACTCCAATGGATGGTAGCCTTGTCATGACGAAAGATAGTCTGTAGTTGAGATATTTTTTATGCCAATGGATGGTAGCCTTGTAATTATGGAAGGTAGTCTATTGTCGAGAATTTTTTTTACTCCAATGGATGGTAGCCTTGTCATTATGGAAGGTAGTCAGTTGTCGATATTTTTGTTACCCCAATGGATGGTAGTCTTGTAATTATGGAAGGTAGCCTGTTGTCGAGATTTTTGTTACTCCAATGGATGGTAGCCTGGTCATTACGGAAGATAGTCTGTAGTCGAGATTTTTGTTATTCCAATGGATGGTAACCTTGTCAGTATGGAAGGTAGTCTTTTGTCGAGATTTTTGTTACTCTAATGGATGGTAGCCTTGTCATTATTGAAGGTAGTCTATTGTTGATATCTTTGTTACTCCAATGGATGGTAGCCTTGTAATTATGGAAGGTAGTCTGTTGTCGAGATTTTTGTTACCCCAATGGATGGTAACCTTGTAATTATGGAAGGAAGTCTTTTGTCGAGATTTTTGTTACTCCAACGGATGGTAGCCTTTTCATTATTGAAGGTAGTCTATTGTCGATATCTTTGTTACTCCAATGGATGATAGCCTTGTCATTATGCAAGGTAGTCTGTTGTTCATATTTTTGTTACTCCAATGGATGGTAGCCTTGTCATTATGGAAGGTAGTCTGTTGTCGATATTTTTGTTACTCCAATGAATGGTAGCCTTGTCTATATGGAAGGTAACTTTTCGTTAAGATTTTTGTTACTCCAATGGATTATAGCCTTATCATTATGGAAGGTAGTCTGTTGTTCAGATTTTTGTTACTCCAATGGATGGTAGCCTTGTCATTATGGAAGGTAGTCTGTTGTCGAGATTTTTGTTATTCCATTGGATGGTAGCCTTGACATTTTGGAAGGCACTTATTGTCGATATTTTTTACTCCAATGGATGGTAGCCTTGTCATTACAGAAGGTAGTCTGTTGTCAAGATTTTTGTTACCAAAATGGATGGTAGCCTTGTAATTATGGAAGGTAGTCTGTTGTCAAGATTTTTTTTACTCCAATGGATGGTAGCCTTGTCATTATGGAAGGTAGTGTGTTGTTGAGATTTCTGTTACTCCATTGGATTGTAGCCTTGTCATTATGGAAGGTAGTCTGTTATTCAGATTTTTGTTACTCCAATGGATGGTAGCCTAGTCGTTTTTGAAGGGAGTCTGTTGTCGAGATTTTTTTTACTCCAATGGATGGTAGCCTTTTCATTATGGAAGGTAGTCTATTGTCGAGATTTTTGTTACCCCAATGGATTGTAGCCTTGTCATTATGGAAGGTAGTATATTGTCGAGATTTTTGTTACCCCAATGGATGAGATCCTTGTAATTATGGAAGGTAGTCTGTTGTTGAGATTTTTTTTACACCAATGGATGGTAGCCATGTAATTATGGAAGGTAGTCTGTTGTCGAGATTTTTGTTACTCCAATGGATGGTAACCTTGTCATTATGGAATGTATTCTGTCTTTGAGATTTCTGTTACTCCAATGCATTGTAGCCTTGTCATTATGTAAGGTAGTCTATTGTTCAGATTTTTGTTACTCCAATGGATGGTAGCCTTGTCACTATGGAAGATAGTATGTAGTTGAGATTTTTGTTACTCCAATGGATGGTAGCCTTGTCATTATGGAAGGTAGTTTGTTGTCGATATTTTTGTTACTCCAATGAATGGTAGCCTTGTCAATATGGAAGGTAGTCTGTTGTTAGGATTTTTGTTACTCCAATGGATTATAGCCTTGTCATTATGGAAGGTAGTCTGTTGTTCAGATTTTTGTTACTCCAATGGATGGTAGCCTTATCATTATGGAAGGTAGTCTGTTGTCGAGATTTTTGTTATTCCATTGGATGGTAGCCTTGTCATTATAGAAGGAACTTATTGTCGATAATTTTGATACTCTAATGGATGGTAGCCTTGTCATTACGGAAGGTAGTCTATTGTTAAGATTTTTGTTACCCCAATGGATGGTAGCCTTGTCATTATGTAAGGTAGTCTGTTGTTCAAATTTTTGTTACTCCAATGGATGGTAGCCTTGTCATGACGGAAGATAGTCTGTAGTTGAGATATTTTTTATGCCAATGAATGGTAACCTTGTCAGTATGGAAGGTAGTCTTTTGTCGAGATTTTTGTTACTCCAATGGATGGTAGCCTTGTTATTATTGAAGGTAGTCTATTGTCGATATCATTGTTATTCCAATGGATGATAGCCTTGTCATTCTGCAAGGTAGTCTCTTGTTCATATTTTTGTTACTCCAATGGATGGTTGCCTTGTCATTATGGAAGGTAGTCTGTTGTCGAGATTTTTTTTACTACAATGGATGGTAGCCTTGTCATTATGGAAGGTAGTCTGTTGTCGATATTTTTGTTACCCCAATGGATGGTAGCCTTGTAATTATGGAAGGTAGTCTATTGTCGAGAATTTTTTTTACTCCAATGGATGGTAGCCTTGTCATTATGGAAGGTAGTCAGTTGTCGAGATTTTTGTTACCCCAATGGATGGTAGCCTTGTAATTACTGGAAGGTAGTCTGTTGTCGAGATTTTTGTTACTCCAATGGATGGTAGCCTGGTCATTACGGAAGATAGTCTGTAGTCGAGATTTTTGTTATTCCAATGGATGGTAACCTTGTCAGTATGGAAGGTAGTCTTTTGTCGAGATTTTTGTTACTCCAATGGATGGTAGCCTTGTCATTATTGAAGGTAGTCTACTGACTTGATTTTTGTTACTCCAATGGATGGAGCCTTTTCATTATGGAAGGTAGTTTGTTGTCGAGATTTTTGTTACTCCAATGGATAGAGCCTTTTCATTATGGAAGGTAGTCTGTTGTCGATATTTTTATTACTCCAACGGATGGTAGCCTTGTAATTATGGAAGGTAGTTTGTTGGTGATATTTTTGTTACTCCAATGGATGGTAGCCTTATAATTATGGAAGGTAGTTTGTTGTCGAGATTTTTGTTATTCCAATGGATGGTAGCCTTGTCATTATGGTAGGTAGTCTGGTGTCAATATTTTTGTTACTCCAATGGATGGTGGCCTTGTCATTATGGAAGGTAGTTTGTTGTCGAGATTTTGTTACTCCAATGGATGGTAGCCTTGTCATTATGGAACTTATTCTGTTGGTGATATTTTTGTTACTCCAATGGATGGTAGCCTTGTCATTATGGAAGGTAGTTTGTTGTCAAGATTTTTGTTATTCCAATGGATGGTAGGCTTGTCATTATGGAAGGTAGTTTGTTGTCAATATTTTTGTCACTCCAATGGATGGTAGCCTTGTCATTATGGAAGGTAGATTGTTGTCAAGATTTTTGTTATTCCAATGGATGGTAGCCTTGTCTTTATGGAATGTAGTTTGTTGTCAAGATTTTGTTCACTCTAAAGGATGGTATCCTTGTCATTATGGAAGATAGTCTGTTGGCGAGATTTTTGTTACTCTAATGGATGGTAGCCTTGTCATTATGGAAGGTAGTCTCTTGTTGATATTTTCGTTACTCCAATTGATGGTAGCCATTTCATTATGGAAGGTAGGCTGTTGTCAATATTTTTATTACTCCAATAGATGGTAGCCTTGTCATTATGGAACATAGTCTTTTGTCGATATTTTTATAACTCCAACGGATGGTAGCCTTGTCATTATGGAAGGTAGTCTCTTGTTGTTATTTTTGTTACTCTAATGGATGGTAGCCGTTTCATTATGGAAGATAGTTCGTTGTCGATATTTTTGTTACTCCAATGAATGGTAGCCTTGTCAATATGGAAGGTAGTCTGTTGTTAGGATTTTTGTTACTCCAATGGATTATAGCCTTGTCATTATGGAAGGTAGTCTGTTGTTCAGATTTTTGTTACTCCAATGGATGGTAGCCTTATCATTATGGAAGGTAGTCTGTTGTCGAGATTTTTGTTATTCCATTGGATGGTAGCCTTGTCATTATAGAAGGCACTTATTGTCGATAATTTTGATACTCTAATGGATGGTAGCCTTGTCATTACGGAAGGTAGTCTGTTGTCAAGATTTTTGTTACCCCAATGGATGGTAGCCTTGTCATTATGTAAGGTAGTCTGTTGTTCAAATTTTTGTTACTCCAATGGATGGTAGCCTTGTCATGACGGAAGATAGTCTGTAGTTGAGATATTTTTTATGCCAATGGATGGTAACCTTGTCAGTATGGAAGGTAGTCTTTTGTCGAGATTTTTGTTACTCCAACGGATGGTAGCCTTGTTATTATTGAAGGTAGTCTATTGTCGATATCATTGTTATTCCAATGGATGATAGCCTTGGCATTCTGCAAGGTAGTCTCTTGTTCATATTTTTGTTACTCCAATGGATGGTTGCCTTGTCATTATGGAAGGTAGTCTGTTGTCGAGATTTTTTTTACTAAAATGGATGGTAGCCTTGTCATTATGGAAGGTAGTCTGTTGTCGATATTTTTGTTACCCCAATGGATGGTAGCCATGTAATTATGGAAGGTAGTCTATTGTCCAGAATTTTTTTTACTCCAATGGATGGTAGCCTTGTCATTATGGAAGGTAGTCAGTTGTCGAGATTTTTGTTACCCCAATGGATGGTAGCCTTGTAATTATGGAAGGTAGTTTGTTGTCGAGAATTTTGTTACTCCAATGGATGGTAGCCTGGTCATTACGGAAGATAGTCTGTAGTCGAGATTTTTGTTATTCCAATGGATGGTAACCTTGTTAGTATGGAAGGTAGTCTTTTGTCGAGATTTTTGTTACTCCAATGGATGGTATCCTAGTCATTATGGAAGGTAGTCTACTGACTTGATTTTTGTTACTCCAAAGGATGGAGCCTTTTCATTATGGAAGGTAGTTTGTTGTCGAGATTTTTGTTACTCCAATGGATAGAGCCTTTTCATTATGGAAGGTAGTCTGTTATCGATATTTTTATTACTCCAATGGATGGTAGCCTTGTAATTATGGAAGGTAGTTTGTTGGTGATATTTTTGTTACTCCAATGGATGGTAGCCTTATAATTATGGAAGGTAGTTTGTTGTCGAGATTTTTGTTATTCCAATGGATGGTAGCCTTGTCATTATGGTAGGTAGTCTGGTGTCAATATTTTTGTTACTCCAATGGATGGTGGCCTTGTCATTATGGAAGGTAGTTTGTTGTCGAGATTTTGTTACTCCAATGGATGGTAGCCTTGTCATTATGGAACTTATTCTGTTGGTGATATTTTTGTTACTCCAATGGATGGTAGCGTTGTCATTATGGAAGGTAGTTTGTTGTCAAGATTTTTGTTATTCCAATGGATGGTAGCCTTGTCATTATGGAAGGTAGTTTGTTGTCAATATTTTTGTCACTCCAATGGATGGTAGCCTTGTCATTATGGAACGTAGTCTGTTGTCGATATTTTTGTTACACCAATGGATGGTAGCCTTGTCTTTATGGAATGTAGTTTGTTGTCAAGATTTTGTTCACTCTAAAGGATGGTATCCTTGTCATTATGGAAGATTGTCTGTTGGCGAGATTTTTGTTACTCTAATGGATTGTAGCCTTGTCATTATGGAAGGTAGTCTCTTGTTGATATTTTCGTTACTCCAATTGATGGTAGCCATTTCATTATGGAAGGTAGGCTGTTGTCAATATTTTTATTACTCCAATAGATGGTAGCCTTGTCATTATGGAACATAGTCTTTTGTCGATATTTTTATAACTCCAATGGATAGTAGCCTTGTCATTATGGAAGGTAGTCTCTTGTTGTTATTTTTGTTACTCTAATGGATGGTAGCCGTTTCATTATGGAAGATAGTTTGTTGTCGATATTTTTGTTACTCCAATGGATGGTAGCCTTGTCATTATGGAACGTAGTCTGTTATATTTTTGTTACTCCAATGGATGGTAGCCTTGTCATTATGGAAGGTAGTCTCTTGATGATATTTTTGTTACTCCAATGGATGATAGCCTTGTTATTATGGAAGGTAGTCTCTTGATGATAATTTCGTTACTCCAATGGATGATAGCCTTGTCATTATGGAAGGTAGTCTGTTGGCGAGATTTTTGTTACTCCAATGGATGGTAGCCTTGTCATTATGGAAGGTTGTCTCTTGTCAGTATTTTTGTTACTCCAATGCATGGTAGCCTTGTAATTATGGAAGGTAGTTTGTTTTCTAGATTTTGTTACACCAATGGATGGTAGCCTTGTCATTATGGAAGGTAGTCTACTGTCGAGATTTTTGTCACTCCAATGGATTGTAGCCTAGTCATTATGGAAGGTAGTTTGTTGTCGAGATTTTTGTTACTCCAATGGATAGAGCCTTTTCATTATGGAAGGTAGTATGTTGTCGATATTTTTATTACTCCAATGGATGGTAGCCTTGTAATTATGGAAGGTAGTTTGTTGGTGATATTTTTGTTACTCCAATGGATGGTAGCCTTATCATTATGGAAGGTAGTTTGTTGTCGAGATTTTTGTTATTCCAATGGATGGTAGCCTTGTCATTATGGTAGGTAGTCTGGTGTCAATATTTTTGTTACTCCAATGGATGGTGGCCTTGTCATTATGGAAGGTAGTTTGTTGTCGAGATTTTGTTACTCCAATGGATGGTAGCCTTGTCATTATGGAAGGTAGTTTGTTGTCAAGATTTTTGTTATTCCAATGGATGGTAGCCTTGTCATTATGGAAGGTAGTTTGTTGTCAATATTTTTGTCACTCCAATGGATGGTAGCCTTGTCATTATGGAAGGTAGTCTCTTGTTGATATTTTTGTTACTCTAATGGATGGTAGTCGTTTCATTATGGAAGGTAGTCTGTTGTCGATATTTTTGTTACTCCAATGGATGGTATCCTTGTCATTATGGAACGTAGTCTGTTATATTTGTGTTACTCCAATGGATGGTAGCCTTGTCATTATGGAAGGTAGTCTCTTGTCAATATTTTTGTTACTCCAATGCATGGTAGCCTTGTCATTATGGAAGGTTGTTTGTTTTCTAGATTTTGTTACTCCAATGGATGGTAGCCTTGTTATTATGGAAGGTTATCTACTGTCGACATTTTTGTCACTCCAATGGATTGTAGCCTAGTCATTATGGAAGGTAGTTTGTTGTCGAGATTTTTGTTACTCCAATGGATAGAGCCTTTTCATTATGGAAGGTAGTCTGTTGTCAATATTTTTATTACTCCAATGGATGGTAGCCTTGTAATTAAGGAACGTAGTTTGTTGGTGATATTTTTGTTACTCCAATGGATGGTAGCCTTATCATTATGGAAGGTAGTTTGTTGTCGAGATTTTTGTTATTCCAATGGATGGTAGCCTTGTCATTATGGAAGGTAGTCTGTTGTCAATATTTTTGTTACTCCAATGGATGGTGGCCTTGTCATTATGGAAGGTAGTTTGTTGTCAAGATTTTGTTACTCCAATGGATGGTAGCCTTGTCATTATGGAACTTATTCTGTTGGTGATATTTTTGTTACTCCAATGGATGGTAGCCTTGTCATTATGGAAGTTAGATTGTTGTCAAGATTTTTGTTATTCCAATGGATGGTAGCCTTGTCATTATGGAAGGTAGTTTGTTGTCAATATTTTTGTCACTCCAATGGATGGTAGCCTTGTCATTATGGAAGGTATTTTGTTGGCGAGATTTTTGTTACTCTAATGGATGGTAGCCTTGTCATTATGGAAGGTAGTCTCTTGTTGATATTTTCGTTACTCCAAGGATGGTAGCCGTTTAATTATGGAAGGTAGTCTGTTGTCGATATTTTTGTTACTCCAATGGATGGTAGCCTTGTCATTATGAAAGGTAGTCTGTTGTCGAGATTTTTGTTACTCCAATGGATGGAGCCTTTTCATTATGGAAGGTAGTCTGTTGTCGATTTTTTGTTACTCCAATTGATGCTAGCCTTGTCATTATGGAACGTAGTCTGTTGTGGATATTTTTGTTACACCAATGGATGGTAGCCTTATCTTTATGGAAGGTAGTTTGTTGTCAAGATTTTTGTCACTCCAAAGGATGGTATCCTTGTCATTATGGAACGTAGTCTGTTGTCGATATTTTTGTTACTCCAATGGATGGTAGACTCGTCATTATGGAAGGTAGTCTCTTGATTATATTTTTGTTACTCCAATGGATCGTAGCCTTGTCATTATGGAAGGTAGTATGTTATAGATATCTTTGTTACTACAATGGATGGTAGCCTTGTCATTATGGAAGGTAGTCTACTGTCGAGATTTTTGTCACTCCAATGGATGGTATCCTAGTCATTATGGAAGGTAGTCTATTGACGAGATTTTTGTTACTCCAATGGATGGAGCCTTTTCATTATGGGAGGTAGTCTATTGTCGATTTTTTGTTACTCCAATTGATGGTAGCCTTGTCATTATGGAACGTAGTCTGTTGTCGATATTTTTGTTACACCAATGGATGGTAGCCTTGTCTTTATGGAATGTAGTTTATTTTCAAGATTTTGTTCACTCCAAAGGATGGTATCCTTTTCATTATGGAAGATAGTCTGTTGGCGAGATTTTTGTTACTCTAATGGATTGTAGCCTTGTCATTATGGAAGGTAGTCTCTTGTTGATATTTTCGTTACTCCAATTGATGGTAGTCATTTCATTATGGAAGGTAGTCTGTTGTCAATATGTTTATTACTCCAATAGATGGTAGCCTTGTCATTATGGAACGTAGTCTTTTGTCGATATTTTTATTACTCCAATGGATGGTAGCCTTGTCATTGTGGAAGGTAGTCTCTTCTTGATATTTTTGTTACTCTAATGGATGGTAGCCGTTTCATTATGGAAGATAGTCTGTTGTCTATATTTTTGTTACTCCAATGGATGGTAGCCTTGTCATTATGGAACGTAGTCTGTTATATTTTTGTTACTCCAATGGATGGTAGCCTTGTCATTATGGAAGGTAGTCTCTTGATGATATTTTCGTTACTCCAATGGATGATAGCCTTGTTATTATGGAAGGTAGTCTGTTGGCGAGATTTTTGTTACTCTAATGGATGGTAGCCTTGTCATTATGGTAGGTAGTTTGTTGTCGAGTCTTTTGTTATTCCAATGGATGGTAGCGTTGTCATTATGGAAGGTAGTCTGTTGTCAATATTTTTGTTACTCCAATGCATGGTAGCCTTGTCATTATGGAAGGTAGTTTGTTGTCTAGATTTTGTTACTCTAATGGATGGTAGCCTTTTCATTATGGAAGGTAGTCTACTGTCGAGATTTTTGTCACTTCAATGGATTGTAGCCTAGTCATTATGGAAGGTAGTTTGTTGTCGAGATTTTTGTTACTCCAATGGATGGAACCTTTTCATTATGGAAGGCAGTCTGTTGTCGATATTTTTATTACTCCAATGGATTGTAGCCTTGTAATTATGGAACGTAGTTTGTTGGTGATATTTTTGTTACCCCAATGGATGGTAGCTTTATCATTATGGAAGGTAGTTTGTTGTCGAGATTTTTGTTATTCCAATGGATGGTAGCCTTGTCATTACGGAAGGTAGTCTGATGTCAATATTTTGTTACTCCAATGGATGGTGGCCTTTTCATTATGGAAGGTAGTTTGTTGTCGAGATTTTGTTACTCCAATGGATGGTAGCCTTGTCATTATGGAACTTAGTCTGTTGGTGATATTTTTGTTACTCCAATGGATGGTAGCCTTGTCATTATGGAAGGTAGTCTGTTGTCAATATTTTTGTCACTCCAATGGATGGTAGCCTTGTCATTATGGAAGGTAGTTTGTTAAGGAGATTTTTGTTACTCCAATGGATGGTAGCCTTGTCATTATGGAAGGTAGTCTCTTGTTGATATTTTCGTTACTCCAATGGATATGGAAGGTAGTCTGTTGTCGATATTTTTGGTACTCCAATGGATGGTAGCCTTGTCATTATCAAAGGTAGTTTGTTGTCGAGATTTTTGTTATTCCAATGGATGGTAGCGTTGTCATTATAGAAGGTAGTCTGTTGTCGATATTTTTGTTACTCCAATGGATGGTAGCCTTGTCATTGTGGAAGGTAGTTTGTTGTCGAGATTTTGTTACTTCAATGGATAGTAGCCTCGTCATTATGGAAGGTAGTCTACTGTCGAGATTTTTGTCACTCCAATGGATGGTATCCTAGTCATTATGGATGGTAGTCTGTTGTCGAGATTTTTGTTACTCCAATGGATGGAGCCTTTTCATTATGGAAGGTAGTATGTTGTCGATTTTTTGTTACTCCAATTGATGCTAGCCTTGTCATTATGGAAGGTAGTTTGTTGGTGATATTTTTGTTACTCCAATGGATGGTAGCCTTATAATTATGGAAGGTAGTTTGTTGTCGAGATTTTTGTTATTCCAATGGATGGTAGCCTTGTCATTATGGTAGGTAGTCTGGTGTCAATATTTTTGTTACTCCAATGGATGGTGGCCTTGTCATTATGGAAGGTAGTTTGTTGTCGAGATTTTGTTACTCCAATGGATGGTAGCCTTGTCATTATGGAACTTATTCTGTTGGTGATATTTTTGTTACTCCAATGGATGGTAGCCTTGTCATTATGGAAGGTAGTTTGTTGTCAAGATTTTTGTTATTCCAATGGATGGTAGCCTTGTCATTATGGAAGGTAGTTTGTTGTCAATATTTTTGTCACTCCAATGGATGGTAGCCTTGTCATTATGGAACGTAGTCTGTTGTCGATATTTTTGTTACACCAATGGATGGTAGCCTTGTCTTTATGGAATGTAGTTTGTTGTCAAGATTTTGTTCACTCTAAAGGATGGTATCCTTGTCATTATGGAAGATAGTCTGTTGGCGAGATTTTTGTTACTCTAATGGATTGTAGCCTTGTCATTATGGAAGGTAGTCTCTTGTTGATATTTTCGTTACTCCAATTGATGGTAGCCATTTCATTATGGAAGGTAGGCTGTTGTCAATATTTTTATTACTCCAATAGATGGTAGCCTTGTCATTATGGAACATAGTCTTTTGTCGATATTTTTATAACTCCAATGGATGGTAGCCTTGTCATTATGGAAGGTAGTCTCTTGTTGTTATTTTTGTTACTCTAATGGATGGTAGCCGTTTCATTATGGAAGATAGTTTGTTGTCGATATTTTTGTTACTCCAATGGATGGTAGCCTTGTCATTATGGAACGTAGTCTGTTATATTTTTGTTACTCCAATGGATGGTAGCCTTGTCATTATGGAAGGTAGTCTCTTGATGATATTTTTGTTACTCCAATGGATGATAGCCTTGTTATTATGGAAGGTAGTCTCTTGATGATAATTTCGTTACTCCAATGGATGATAGCCTTGTCATTATGGAAGGTAGTCTGTTGGCGAGATTTTTGTTACTCCAATGGATGGTAGCCTTGTCATTATGGAAGGTTGTCTCTTGTCAGTATTTTTGTTACTCCAATGCATGGTAGCCTTGTCATTATGGAAGGTAGTTTGTTTTCTAGATTTTGTTACTCCAATGGATGGTAGCCTTGTCATTATGGAAGGTAGTCTACTATCGAGATTTTTGTCACTCCAATGGATTGTAGCCTAGTCATTATGGAAGGTAGTTTGTTGTCGAGATTTTTGTTACTCCAATGGATAGAGCCTTTTCATTATGGAAGGTAGTATGTTGTCGATATTTTTATTACTCCAATGGATGGTAGCCTTGTAATTATGGAAGGTAGTTTGTTGGTGATATTTTTGTTACTCCAATGGATGGTAGCCTTATCATTATGGAAGGTAGTTTGTTGTCGAGATTTTTGTTATTCCAATGGATGGTAGCCTTGTCATTATGGTAGGTAGTCTGGTGTCAATATTTTTGTTACTCCAATGGATGGTGGCCTTGTCATTATGGAAGGTAGTTTGTTGTCGAGATTTTGTTACTCCAATGGATGGTAGCCTTGTCATTATGGAAGGTAGTTTGTTGTCAATATTTTTGTCACTCCAATGGATGGTAGCCTTGTCATTATGGAAGGTAGTCTCTTGTTGATATTTTTGTTACTCTAATGGATGGTAGTCGTTTCATTATGGAAGGTAGTCTTTTGTCGATATTTTTGTTACTCCAATGGATGGTATCCTTGTCATTATGGAACGTAGTCTGTTATATTTGTGTTACTCCAATGGATGGTAGCCTTGTCATTATGGAAGGTAGTCTCTTGTCAATATTTTTGTTACTCCAATGCATGGTAGCCTTGTCATTATGGAAGGTAGTTTGTTTTCTAGATTTTGTTACTCCAATGGATGGTAGCCTTGTTATTATGGAAGGTTATCTACTGTCGACATTTTTGTCACTCCAATGGATTGTAGCCTAGTCATTATGGAAGGTAGTTTGTTGTCGAGATTTTTGTTACTCCAATGGATAGAGCCTTTTCATTATGGAAGGTAGTCTGTTGTCAATATTTTTATTACTCCAATGGATGGTAGCCTTGTAATTAAGGAACGTAGTTTGTTGGTGATATTTTTGTTACTCCAATGGATGGTAGCCTTATCATTATGGAAGGTAGTTTGTTGTCGAGATTTTTGTTATTCCAATGGATGGTAGCCTTGTCATTATGGAAGGTAGTCTATTGTCAATATTTTTGTTACTCCAATGGATGGTGGCCTTGTCATTATGGAAGGTAGTTTGTTGTCGAGATTTTGTTACTCCAATGGATGGTAGCCTTGTCATTATGGAACTTATTCTGTTGGTGATATTTTTGTTACTCCAATGGATGGTAGCCTTGTCATTATGGAAGTTAGTTTGTTGTCAAGATTTTTGTTATTCCAATGGATGGTAGCCTTGTCATTATGGAAGGTAGTTTGTTGTCAATATTTTTGTCACTCCAATGGATGGTAGCCTTGTCATTATGGAAGGTATTTTGTTGGCGAGATTTTTGTTACTCTAATGGATGGTAGCCTTGTCATTATGGAAGGTAGTCTCTTGTTGATATTTTCGTTACTCCAAGGATGGTAGCCGTTTAATTATGGAAAGTAGTCTGTTGTCGATATTTTTGTTGCTCCAATGGATGGTAGCCTTGTCATTATGAAAGGTAGTCTGTTGTCGAGATTTTTGTTACTCCAATGGATGGAGCCTTTTCATTATGGAAGGTAGTCTGTTGTCGATTTTTTGTTACTCCAATTGATGCTAGCCTTGTCATTATGGAACGTAGTCTGTTGTGGATATTTTTGTTACACCAATGGATGGTAGCCTTATCTTTATGGAAGGTAGTTTGTTGTCAAGATTTTTGTCACTCCAAAGGATGGTATCCTTGTCATTATGGAACGTAGTCTGTTGTCGATATTTTTGTTACTCCAATGGATGGTAGACTCGTCATTATGGAAGGTAGTCTCTTGATGATATTTTTGTTACTCCAATGGATCGTAGCCTTGTCATTATGGAAGGTAGTATGTTATAGATATCTTTGTTACTACAATGGATGGTAGCCTTGTCATTATGGAAGGTAGTCTACTGTCAAGATTTTTGTCACTCCAATGGATGGTATCCTAGTCATTATGGAAGGTAGTCTATTGACGAGATTTTTGTTACTCCAATGGATGGAGCCTTTTCATTATGGAAGGTAGTCTATTGTCGATTTTTTGTTACTCCAATGGATGGTGGCCTTGTCATTATGGAAGGTAGTTTGTTGTCGAGATTTTGTTACTCCAATGGATGGTAGCCTTGTCTTTATGGAACTTATTCTGTTGGTGATATTTTTGTTACTCCAATGGATAGTAGCCTTGTCATTATGGAAGGTAGTTTGTTGTCATGATTTTTGTTATTCCAATGGATGGTAGCCTTGTCATTATGGAAGGTAGTTTGTTGTCAATATTTTTGTCACTCCAATGGATGGTAGCCTTGTCATTATGGAAGAGAGTTTGTTGGGGAGATTTTTGTTACTCCAATGGATGGTAGCCTTGTCATTATGGAAGGTAGTCTCTTGTTGATATTTTCGTTACTTCAAGGATGGTAGCCGTTTAATTATGGAAGGTAGTCTGTTGTCGATATTTTTGTTTCTCCAATGGATGGTAGCCTTGTCATTGTGGAAGGTAGTTTGTTGTCGTGATTTTATTACTAAAATGGATAGTAGCCTCGTCATTATGGAAGGTAGTCTACTGTCGAGATTTTTGTCACTCCAATGGATGGTATCCTAGTCATTATAAATGGAAGTCTGTTGTCGAGATTTTTGTTACTCCAATGGATAGAGCCTTTTCATTATGGAAGGTAGTCTGTTGTCGATTTTTTGTTACTCCAATTGATGCTAGCCTTGTCATTATGGAACTTAGTCTGTTGTGGATATTTTTGTTACACCAATGGATGGTAGCCTTGTCTTTATGGAAGGTAGTTTGTTGTCAAGATTTTTGTCACTCCAAAGGATGGTATCCTTGTCATTATGGAACATAGTCTGTTGTCGATATTTTTGTTACTCCAATGGATGGTAGACTCGTCATTATGGAAGGTAGTCTCTTGATGATATTTTTGTTACTCCAATGGATCGTAGCCTTGTCATTATGGAAGGTAGTATGTTATAGATATCTTTGTTACTACAATGGATGGTAGCCTTGTCATTATGGAAGGTAGTCTACTGTCGAGATTTTTGTCACTCCAATGGATGGTATCCTAGTCATTATGGAAGGTAGTCTATTGACGAGATTTTTGTTACTCCAATGGATGGAGCCTTTTCATTATGGAAGGTAGTCTATTGTCGATTTTTTGTTACTCCAATTGATGGTAGCCTTGTCATTATGGAACGTAGTCTGTTGTCGATATTTTTGTTACACCAATGGATGGTAGCCTTGTCTTTATGGAATGTAGTTTGTTGTCAAGATTTTGTTCACTCCAAAGGATGGTATCCTTTTCATTATGGAAGATAGTCTGTTGGCGAGATTTTTGTTACTCTAATGGATTGTAGCCTTGTCATTATGGAAGGTAGTCTCTTGTTGATATTTTCGTTACTCCAATTGATGGTAGCCATTTCATTATGGAAGGTAGTCTGTTGTCAATATGTTTATTACTCCAATAGATGGTAGCCTTGTCATTATGGAACGTAGTCTTTTGTCGATATTTTTATTACTCCAATGGATGGTAGCCTTGTCATTATGGAAGGTAGTCTCTTCTTGATATTTTTGTTACTCTAATGGATGGTAGCCGTTTCATTATGGAAGATAGTCTGTTGTCTATATTTTTGTTACTCCAATGGATGGTAGCCTTGTCATTATGGAACGTAGTCTGTTATATTTTTGTTACTCCAATGGATTGTAGCCTTGTCATTATGGAAGGTAGTCTCTTGATGATATTTTCGTTACTCCAATGGATGATAGCCTTGTTATTATGGAAGGTAGTCTGTTGGCGAGATTTTTGTTACTCTAATGGATGGTAGCCTTGTCATTATGGAAGGTAGTTTGTTGTCGAGATTTTTGTTATTCCAATGGATGGTAGCGTTGTCATTATGGAAGGTAGTCTGTTGTCAATATTTTTGTTACTCCAATGCATGGTAGCCTTGTCATTATGGAAGGTAGTTTGTTGTCTAGATTTTGTTACTCTAATGGATGGTAGCCTTTTCATTATGGAAGGTAGTCTACTGTCGAGATTTTTGTCACTTCAATGGATTGTAGCCTAGTCATTATGGAAGGTAGTTTGTTGTCGAGATTTTTGTTACTCCAATGGATGGAACCTTTTCATTATGGAAGGCAGTCTGTTGTCGATATTTTTATTACTCCAATGGATTGTAGCCTTGTAATTATGGAACGTAGTTTGTTGGTGATATTTTTGTTACCCCAATGGATGGTAGCTTTATCATTATGGAAGGTAGTTTGTTGTCGAGATTTTTGTTATTCCAATGGATGGTAGCCTTGTCATTACGGAAGGTAGTCTGATGTCAATATTTTGTTACTCCAATGGATGGTGGCCTTTTCATTATGGAAGGTAGTTTGTTGTCGAGATTTTGTTACTCCAATGGATGGTAGCCATGTCATTATGGAACTTAGTCTGTTGGTGATATTTTTGTTACTCCAATGGATGGTAGCCTTGTCATTATGGAAGGTAGTATGTTGTCAATATTTTTGTCACTCCAATGGATGGTAGCCTTGTCATTATGGAAGGTAGTTTGTTAGGGAGATTTTTGTTACTCCAATGGATGGTAGCCTTGTCATTATGGAAGGTAGTCTCTTGTTGATATTTTCGTTACTCCAATGGATGGTAGCCGTTTAATTATGGAAGGTAGTCGGTTGTCGATATTTTTGGTACTCCAATGGATGGTAGCCTTGTCATTATCAAAGGTAGTTTGTTGTCGAGATTTTTGTTATTCCAATGGATGGTAGCGTTGTAATTATAGAAGGTAGTCTGTTGTCGATATTTTTGTTACTCCAATGGATGGTAGCCTTGTCATTGTGGAAGGTAGTTTGTTGTCGAGATTTTGTTACTTCAATGGATAGTAGCCTCGTCATTATGGAAGGTAGTCTACTGTCGAGATTTTTGTCACTCCAATGGATGGTATCCTAGTCATTATGGATGGTAGTCTGTTGTCGAGATTTTTGTTACTCCAATGGATGGAGCCTTTTCATTATGGAAGGTAGTATGTTGTCGATTTTTTGTTACTCCAATTGATGCTAGCCTTGTCATTATGGAACGTAGTCTGTTGTGGATATTTTTGTTACACCAATGGATGGTAGCCTTGTCTTTATGGAAGGTAGTTTGTTGTCAAGATTTTTGTCACTCCAAAGGATGGTATCCTTGTCATTATGGAATGTAGTCTGTTGTCGATATTTTTGTTACTCCAATGGATGGTAGACTTGTCATTATGGAAGGTAGTCTCTTGATGATATTTTTGTTACTCCAATGGATCGTAGCCTTGTCATTATGGAAGGTAGTGTGTTATAGATATCTTTGTTACTACAATGGATGGTAGCCTTGTCATTATGGAAGGTAGTCTACTGTCGGGATTTTTGTCACTCCAATGGATGGTATCCTAGTCATTATGGAAGGTAGTTTATTGACGAGATTTCTGTTACTCCAATGGATGGAGCCTTTTCATTATGGAAGGTAGTCTATTGTTGATTTTTTGTAACTCCAATTGATTGTAGCCTTGTCATTATGGAACTTAGTCTGTTGTCGATATTTTTGTTACACCAATGGATGGTAGCCTTGTCTTTATGGAATGTAGTTTGTTGTCAAGATTTTGTTCACTCCAAAGGATGGTATCCTTGTCATTATTGAAGATAGTCTGTTGGCGAGATTTTTGTTACTCTAATGGATTGTAGCCTTGTCATTATGGAAGGTAGTCTCTTGTTGATATTTTCGTTACTCCAATTGATGGTAGCCATTTCATTATTGAAGGTAGTCTGTTGTCAATATGTTTATTACTCCAATAGATGGTAGCCTTGTCAATATGGAATGTAGTCTTTTGTCGATATTTTTAATACTCCAATGGATGGTAGCCTTGTCATTATGGAAGGTAGTCTCTTGTTGATATTTTTGTTACTCTAATGGATTATAGTCGTTTCATTATGGAAGATAGTCTATTGTCGATATTTTTGTTACTCCAATGGATGGTAGCCTTGTCATTATGGAACGTAGTGTGTTATATTTTTGTTACTCCAATGGATGGTAGCCTTTTTATTATGGAAGGTAGTCTCTTGATGATATTTTTGTTACTCCAATGGATGATAGCCTTGTTATTATGGAAGGTAGTATGTTTGCGAAATTTTTGTTACTCCAATGGATGGTAGCCTTGTCATTATGAAAGGTAGTTTGTTGTCAAGATTTTTGTTATTCCGATGGATGGTAGCCTTGTCATTATGGAAGGTAGTCTACTGTCGAGATTTTTGTCACTCCAATGGATTGTAGCCTAGTCATTATGGAAGGTAGTTTGTTGTCGAGATTTTTGTTACTCCAATGGATGGAGCCTTTTCATTATGGAAGGTAGTCTGTTGTCGATATTTTTATTACTCCAATGGATGGTAGCCTTGTAATTATGGAATGTAGTTTGTTGGTGATATTTTTGTAACCCCAATGGATGGTAGCCTTGTCATTATGGAAGGTAGTCTGTTGTCAATATTTTTGTTACTCCAATGGATGGTGGCCTTGTCTTTATGGAAGGTAGTTTGTTGTCGAGATTTTGTTACTCCAATGGATGGTAGCCTTGTCATTATGGAACTTAGTATGTTGGTGATATTTTTGTTTTTCAAATGGATGGTGGCCTTGTCATTATGGAAGGTAGTTTGTTGTTAATATTTTTGTTATTCCAATGGATGGTAGCCTTGTCATTATGGAAGGTAGTCTGTTGTCAATATTTTTGTCACTCCAATGGATGGTAGCCTTGTCATTATGGAAGGTAGTTTGTTAGGGAGATTTTTGTTACTCCAATGGATGGTAGCCTTGTCATTATGGAAGGTAGTCTCTTATTGATATTTTCGTTACTCCAATGGATGGTAGCCGTTTAATTATGGAAGGTAGTCTTTTGTCGATATTTTTGTTACTCCAATGGATGGTAGCCTTGTCATTATGAAAGGTAGTTTGTTGTCGAGATTTTTGTTATTCCAATGGATGGTAGCGTTGTCATTATAGAAAGTAGTTTGTTGTCGATATTTTTGTTACTCCAATGGATGGTAGCCTTGTCATTGTGGAAGGTAGTTTGTAGTCGAGATTTTGTTACTACAATGGATAGTAGCCTCGTCATTATGGAAGGTAGTTTGTTGTCGAGATTTTTGTTACTCCAATGGATGGAGCCTTTTCATTATGGAAGGTAGTCTGTTGTCGATATTTTTATTACTCCAATGGATGGTAGCCTTGTAATTATGGAATGTAGTTTGTTGGTGATATTTTTGTAACCCCAATGGATGGTAGCCTTGTCATTATGGAAGGTAGTCTGTTGTCAATATTTTTGTTACTCCAATGGATGGTGGCCTTGTCTTTATGGAAGGTAGTTTGTTGTCGAGATTTTGTTACTCCAATGGATGGTAGCCTTGTCATTATGGAACTTAGTATGTTGGTGATATTTTTGTTTTTCAAATGGATGGTGGCCTTGTCATTATGGAAGGTAGTTTGTTGTTAATATTTTTGTTATTCCAATGGATGGTAGCCTTGTCATTATGGAAGGTAGTCTGTTGTCAATATTTTTGTCACTCCAATGGATGGTAGCCTTGTCATTATGGAAGGTAGTTTGTTAGGGAGATTTTTGTTACTCCAATGGATGGTAGCCTTGTCATTATGGAAGGTAGTCTCTTATTGATATTTTCGTTACTCCAATGGATGGTAGCCGTTTAATTATGGAAGGTAGTCTTTTGTCGATATTTTTGTTACTCCAATGGATGGTAGCCTTGTCATTATGAAAGGTAGTTTGTTGTCGAGATTTTTGTTATTCCAATGGATGGTAGCGTTGTCATTATAGAAAGTAGTTTGTTGTCGATATTTTTGTTACTCCAATGGATGGTAGCCTTGTCATTGTGGAAGGTAGTTTGTAGTCGAGATTTTGTTACTACAATGGATAGTAGCCTCGTCATTATGGAAGGTAGTCTACTGTCGAGATTTTTGTCACTCCAATGGATGGTATCCTAGTCATTATGGATGGTAGTCTGTTGTCGAGATTTTTCTTACTCCAATGGATGGTATCCTTGTCATTATGGAAGGTAGTCTCTTGCTTATATTTTTGTTACTCCAATGGATGGTAGCCGTTACATTATGGAAGGTAGTCTGTTGTCGATATTTTAGTTACTCCAATGGATGGTAGCCTTGTCATTATGGAACGTAGTTTGTTGTCGATATTTTTGTTACTCCAATTGATGGTTGACTTGTCTTTTTGGAAGGTAGTCTCTTGATGATATTTTTGTTACTCCAATGGATGGTAGCCGTTTCATTATGGAAGGAAGTCTGTTGTCGATATTTTTGTTACTCCAATGGTTTATAGCCTTGTTATTATAGAAGGTAGTATGTTATAGATATCTTTGTTACTACAATGGATGGAAGCCTTCTCATTATGGAAGGTAGTCTACTGTCGAGATTTTTGTCACTCCAATGGATGGTATCCTAGTCATTATGGAAGGTAGTCTGTTGTCGAGATTTTTGTTACTCCAATGGATGGAGCCTTTTCATTATGGAAGGTAGTCTGTTGTCGATTTTTTGTTACTCCAATTGATGGTAGCCTTGTCATTATGGAACGTAGTCTGTTGTCGATATTTTTGTTACACCAATAGATGATAGCCTTGTCATTATGGAAGGTAGTCTCTTGTTGATATTTGTATTACTCCAATGGATGGTAGGCGTTTCATTATGGAAGGTAGTCTGTTGTCGATATTTTTGTTACTCGAATGGATGGTAGCCTTGTCATTATGGAAAGTAGTTTGTTGTCGATATTTTTGTTACTCCAATGGATGGTATCCTTGTCATTATGGAAGGTAGTCTCTTGATGATATTTTTGTTACTCCAATGGATGATAGCCTTGTCATTAGGGAAGGTAGTCTGTTGGCGAGATTTTTGTTACTCCAATGGATGGTAGCCATGTCATTATGGAAGGTAGTCTCTTGTTGATATTTTTCTTACTCCAGTGTATAATAGCCATTTCATTATGGAAGGTAGTCTGTTGTCGATATTTTTGTTACTCCAATGGATGGTAGCCTTGTCATTATGAAAGGTAGTATCTTATAGATATCTTTGTGACTACAATGGATGGTAGCCTTGTCATTATGGAAGGTAGTTTGTTGTCGAGATTTTTGTTATTCCAATGGATGGTAGCGTTGTCATTATGGAAGGTAGTCTGTTGTCAATATTTTTGTTACTCCAATGCATGGTAGCCTTGTCATTATGGAAGGTAGTTTGTTGTCTAGATTTTGTTAATCTAATGGATGGTAGCCTTGTCATTATGGAAGGTAGTCTACTGTCGAGATTTTTGTCACTCCAATGGATTGTAGCCTAGTCATTATGGAAGGTTGTTTGTTTTCGAGATTTTTGTTACTCCAATGAATGGAGCCTTGTCATTATGGAAGGTAGTTTTCTGTCGAGATTTTTGTTATTCCAATGGATGGTAGCCTTGACATTATGGAAGGTAGTCTGTTGTCAATATTTTTGTTACTCCAATGGATGGTGGCCTTGTCATTATGGAAGGTAATTTGTTGTGGAGATTTTGTTACTCCATTGGATGGTAGCCTTGTCATTATGGAACGTAGTCTGTTGGTGATATTTTTGTTACTCCAATGGATGGTAGCCTTGTCATTATGGAAGGTATTTTGTTGTCGAGATTTTTGTTATTCCAATGGATGGTAGCCTTGTCATTATGGAAGGTAGTCTGTTGTCAATATTTTTGTCACTCCAATGGATGGTAGCCTTGTCATTATGGAAGGTAGTTTGTTGGCGAGATTTTTGTTACTCCAATGGATGGTAGCCTTGTCATTATGGAAGGTAGTCTCTTGTTGATATTTTCGTTACTCCAATGGATGGTAGCCGTTTAATTATGGTAGGTAGTCTGTTGTCGATATTTTTGTTACTCTAATGGATGGTAGCCTTGTCATTATGAAAGGTTGTTTGTTATCGAGATTTTTGTTATTCCAATGGATGGTAGCGTTGTCATTATGGAAGGTAGTCTATTGTCGATATTTTTGTTACTCCAATGGATGGTAGCCTTGTCATTATGGAAGGTAGTTTGTTGTCTAGATTTTGTTACTCTAATGGATGGTAGCCTTTTCATTATGGAAGGTAGTCTACTGTCGAGATTTTTGTCACTTCAATGGATTGTAGCCTAGTCATTATGGAAGGTAGTTTGTTGTCGAGATTTTTGTTACTCCAATGGATGGAACCTTTTCATTATGGAAGGCAGTCTGTTGTCGATATTTTTATTACTCCAATGGATTGTAGCCTTGTAATTATGGAACGAAGTTTGTTGGTGATATTTTTGTTACCCCAATGGATGGTAGCTTTATCATTATGGAAGGTAGTTTGTTGTCGAGATTTTTGTTATTCCAATGGATGGTAGCCTTGTCATTACGGAAGGTAGTCTGATGTCAATATTTTTGTTACTCCAATGGATGGTGGCCTTTTCATTATGGAAGGTAGTTTGTTGTCGAGATTTTGTTACTCCAATGGATGGTAGCCTTGTCATTATGGAACTTACTCTGTTGGTGATATTTTTGTTACTCCAATGGATGGTAGCCTTGTCATTATGGAAGGTAGTCTGTTGTCAATATTTTTGTCACTCCAATGGATGGTAGCCTTGTCATTATGGAAGGTAGTTTGTTAGGGAGATTTTTGTTACTCCAATGGATGGTAGCCTTGTCATTATGGAAGGTAGTCTCTTGTTGATATTTTCGTTACTCCAATGGATGGTAGCCGTTTAATTATGGAAGGTAGTCTGTTGTCGATATTTTTGGTACTCCAATGGATGGTAGCCTTGTCATTATCAAAGGTAGTTTGTTGTCGAGATTTTTGTTATTCCAATGGATGGTAGCATTGTCATTATAGAAGGTAGTCTGTTGTCGATATTTTTGTTACTCCAATGGATGGTAGCCTTGTCATTGTGGAAGGTAGTTTGTTGTCGAGATTTTGTTACTTCAATGGATAGTAGCCTCGTCATTATGGAAGGTAGTCTACTGTCGAGATTTTTGTCACTCCAATGGATGGTATCCTAGTCATTATGGATGGTAGTCTGTTGTCGAGATTTTTGTTACTCCAATGGATGGAGCCTTTTCATTATGGAAGGTAGTATGTTGTCGATTTTTTGTTACTCCAATTGATGCTAGCCTTGTCATTATGGAACGTAGTCTGTTGTGGATATTTTTGTTACACCAATGGATGGTAGCCTTGTCTTTATGGAAGGTAGTTTGTTGTCAAGATTTTTGTCACTCCAAAGGATGGTATCCTTGTCATTATGGAATGTAGTATGTTGTCGATATTTTTGTTACTCCAATGGATGGTAGACTTGTCATTATGGAAGGTAGTCTGTTGATGATATTTTTGTTACTCCAATGGATCGTAGCCTTGTCATTATGGAAGGTAGTGTGTTATAGATATCTTTGTTACTACAATGGATGGTAGCCTTTTCATTATGGAAGGTAGTCTACTGTCGAGATTTTTGTCACTCCAATGGATGGTATCCTAGTCATTATGGAAGGTAGTTTATTGACGAGATTTTTGTTACTCCAATGGATGGAGCCTTTTCATTATGGAAGGTAGTCTATTGTTGATTTTTTGTAACTCCAATTGATTGTAGCCTTGTCATTATGGAACTTAGTCTGTTGTCGATATTTTTGTTACACCAATGGATGGTAGCCTTGTCTTTATGGAATGTAGTTTGTTGTCAAGATTTTGTTCACTCCAAAGGATGGTATCCTTGTCATTATTGAAGATAGTCTATTGGCGAGATTTTTGTTACTCTAATGGATTGTAGCCTTGTCATTATGGAAGGTAGTCTCTTGTTGATATTTTCGTTACTCCAATTGATGGTAGCCATTTCATTATGGAAGGTAGTCTGTTGTCAATATGTTTATTACTCCAATAGATGGTAGCCTTGTCAATATGGAACGTAGTCTTTTGTCGATATTTTTAATACTCCAATGGATGGTAGCCTTGTCATTATGGAAGGTAGTCTCTTGTTGATATTTTTGTTACTCTATTGGATTATAGTCGTTTCATTATGGAAGATAGTCTGTTGTCGATATTTTTGTTACTCCAATGGATGGTAGCCTTGTCATTATGGAACGTAGTGTGTTATATTTTTGTTACTCCAATGGATGGTAGCCTTTTTATTATGGAAGGTAGTCTCTTGATGATATTTTTGTTACTCCAATGGATGATAGCCTTGTTATTATGGAAGGTAGTATGTTTGCGAAATTTTTGTTACTCCAATGGATGGTAGCCTTGTCATTATGGAAGGTAGTTTGTTGTCAAGATTTTTGTTATTCCGATGGATGGTAGCCTTGTCATTATGGAAGGTAGTCTACTGTCGAGATTTTTGTCACTCCAATGGATTGTAGCCTAGTCATTATGGAAGGTAGTTTGTTGTCGAGATTTTTTTTACTCCAATGGATGGAGCCTTTTCATTATGGAAGGTAGTCTGTTGTCGATATTTTTATTACTCCAATGGATGGTAGCCTTGTAATTATGGAACGTAGTTTGTTGGTGATATTTTTGTAACCCCAATGGATGGTAGCCTTATCATTATGGAAGGTAGTTTGTTGTCGAGATTTTTGTTATTCCAATGGATGGTAGCCTTGTCATTATGGAAGGTAGTCTGTTGTCAATATTTTTGTTACTCCAATGGATGGTGGCCTTGTCTTTATGGAAGGTAGTTTGTTGTCGAGATTTTGTTACTCCAATGGATGGTAGCCTTGTCATTATGGAACTTAGTATGTTGGTGATATTTTTGATTTTCAAATGGATGGTGGCCTTGTCATTATGGAAGGTAGTTTGTTGTCAATATTTTTGTTATTCCAATGGATGGTAGCCTTGTCATTATGGAAGGTAGTCTGTTGTCAATATTTTTGTCACTCCAATGGATGGTAGCCTTGTCATTATGGAAGGTAGTTTGTTAGGGAGATTTTTGTTACTCCAATGGATGGTAGCCTTGTCATTATGGAAGGTAGTCTCTTATTGATATTTTCGTTACTCCAATGGATGGTAGCCGTTTAATTATGGAAGGTAGTCTGTTGTCGATATTTTTGTTACTCCAATGGATGGTAGCCTTGTCATTATGAAAGGTAGTTTGTTGTGGAGATTTTTGTTATTCCAATGGATGGTAGCGTTGTCATTATAGAAAGTAGTCTGTTATCGATATTTTTGTTACTCCAATGGATGGTAGCCTTGTCATTGTGGAAGGAAGTTTGTAGTCGAGATTTTGTTACTATAATGGATAGTAGCCTCGTCATTATGGAAGGTAGTCTACTGTCGAGATTTTTGTCACTCCAATGGATGGTATCCTAGTCATTATGGATGGTAGTCTGTTGTCGAGATTTTTCTTACTCCAATGGATGGTATCCTTGTCATTATGGAAGGTAGTCTCTTGCTTATATTTTTGTTACTCCAATGGATGGTAGCCGTTACATTATGGAAGGTAGTCTGTTGTCGATATTTTTGTTACTCCAATGGATGGTAGCCTTGTCATTATAGAACGTAGTTTGTTGTCGATATTTTTGTTACTCCAATGGATGGTAGACTTGTCATTATGGAAGGTAGTCTCTTGATGATATTTTTGTTACTCCAATGGATGGTAGCCGTTTCATTATGGAAGGAAGTCTGTTGTCGATATTTTTGTTACTCCAATGGTTCATAGCCTTGTTATTATGGAAGGTAGTATGTTATAGATATCTTTGTTACTACAATGGATGGAAGCCTTCTCATTATGGAAGGTAGTCTACTGTCGAGATTTTTGTCACTCCAATGGATGGTATCCTAGTCATTATGGAAGGTAGTCTGTTGTCGAGATTTTTGTTACTCCAATGGATGGAGCCTTTTCATTATGGAAGGTAGTCTGTTGTCGATTTTTTGTTACTCCAATTGATGGTAGCCTTGTCATTATGGAACGTAATCTGTTGTCGATATTTTTGTTACACCAATAGATGATAGCCTTGTCATTATGGAAGGTAGTCTCTTGTTGATATTTGTATTACTCCAATGGATGGTAGCCGTTTCATTATGGAAGGTAGTCTGTTGTCGATATTTTTATTACTCGAATGGATGGTAGCCTTGTCATTATGGAAAGTAGTTTGTTGTCGTTATTTTTGTTACTCCAATGGATGGTATCCTTGTCATTATGGAAGGTAGTCTCTTGATGATATTTTTGTTACTCCAATGGATGATAGCCTTGTCATTAGGGAAGGTAGTCTGTTGGCGAGATTTTTGTTACTCCAATGGATGGTAGCCATGTCATTATGGAAGGTAGTCTCTTGTTGATATTTTTCTTACTCCAGTGTATAATAGCCATTTCATTATGGAAGGTAGTCTGTTGTCGATATTTTTGTTACTCCAATGGATGGTAGCCTTGTCATTATGAAAGGTAGTATCTTATAGATATCTTTGTTACTACAATGGATGGTAGCCTTGTCATTATGGAAGGTAGTTTGTTGTCGAGATTTTTGTTATTCCAATGGATGGTAGCGTTGTCATTATGGAAGGTAGTCTGTTGTCAATATTTTTGTTACTCCAATGCATGGTAGCCTTGTCATTATGGAAGGTAGTTTGTTGTCTAGATTTTGTTAATCTAATGGATGGTAGCCTTGTCATTATGGAAGGTAGTCTACTGTCGAGATTTTTGTCACTCCAATGGATTGTAGCCTAGTCATTATGGAAGGTTGTTTGTTTTCGAGATTTTTGTTACTCCAATGAATGGAGCCTTTTCATTATGGAAGGTAGTCTGTTGTCGATATTTTTATTACTCCAATGGATGGTAGCCTTGTCATTATGGAACGTAGTCTGTTGGTGATATTTTTGTTACTTCAATGGATGGTAGCGTTGTCATTATGGAAGGTAGTTTTTTGTCGAGATTTTGTTACTCCATTGGATGGTAGCCTTGTCATTATGGAACGTAGTCTGTTGGTGATATTTTTGTTACTCCAATGGATGGTAGCCTTGACATTATGGAAGGTATTTTGTTGTCGAGATTTTTGTTATTCCAATGGATGGTAGCCTTGTCATTATGGAAGGTAGTCTGTTGTCAATATTTTTGTCACTCCAATGGATGGTAGCCTTGTCATTATGGAAGGTAGTTTGTTGGCGAGATTTTTGTTACTCCAATGGATGGTAGCCTTGTCATTATGGAAGGTAGTCTCTTGTTGATATTTTCGTTACTCCAATGGATGGTAGCCGTTTAATTATGGTAGGTAGTCTGTTGTCGATATTTTTGTTACTCTAATGGATGGTAGCCTTGTCATTATGAAAGGTTGTTTGTTATCGAGATTTTTGTTATTCCAATGGATGGTAGCGTTGTCATTATGGAAGGTAGTCTATTCTCGATATTTTTGTTACTCCAATGGATGGTAGCCTTGTCATTGTGGAAGGTAGTTTGTTGTCGAGATTTTGTTACTCCAATGGATTGTAGCCTTGTCATTATGGAAGGTAGTCTACTGTCGATATTTTTGTCACTCCAATGAATGGTATCCTAGTCATTATGGAAGGTAGTCTGTTGTCATGATTTTTGTTACTCCAATGAATGTAGCCTTTTCATTATGAAAGGTAGTCTATTGTCGATTTTTTGTTACTCCAATTGATGGTAGCCTTGTCATTATGGAACGTAGTCTGTTGTTGATATTTTTGTTACATCAATGGATGGTAGCCTTGTCATTATGGAAGGTAGTTTATTGTCAAGATTTTTGTCACTCCAAAGGATGGTAGCCATGTCATTATGGAAGGTAGTCTGTTGGCGAGATTTTTGTTACTCCAATGGATGGTAGCCTTGTCATTATGGACGGTAGTCTCTTGTTGATATTTTCGTTACTCAAATTGATGGTTGCTGTTTCACTATGGAATTTAGTCTGTTGTCGATATTTTTATTACTCCAATGGATGGTAGCCTTGTAATTATGGAACGTAGTTTGTTGGTTATATTTTTGTTACTCCAATGGATGGTAGCCTTATCATTATGGAAAGTAGTTTGTTGACGAGAATGTTGTTATTCTAAAGGGTGGTAGCCCAATCATTATGGAAGGTAGTCTGTTGTCAATATTTTTTTTACTCCAATGGATGGTGGCCTTGTCATTATGGAAGGTAGTTTGTTGTCGAGATTTTGTTACTCCAATGGATGGTAGCCTTGTCATTATGGAACTTATTCTGTTGGTGATATTTCTGTTACTCCAATGGATGGTAGCCTTGTCATTATGGAAGGTAGTTTGTTGTCAAGATTTTTGTTATTCCAATTGATGGTAGCCTTGTCATTATGGAAGGTAGTCTGTTGTCAATATTTTTGTCACTCCAATGGATGGTAGCATTGTCATTATGGAAGGTAGTTTGTTGGGGAGATTTTTGTTACTCCAATGGATGGTAGCCTTATCATTATGGAAGGTAGTCTCTTGTTGATATTTTCGTTACTCCAATGGATGGTAGCCGTTTAATTATGGAAGGTAGTCTGTTGTCGATGTTTTTGTTACTCCAATGGATGGTAGCCTTGTCATTGTGGAAGGTAGTTTGTTGTCGAGATTTTGTTACTACAATGGATAGTAGCCTCGTCATTATGGAAGGTAGTCTACTGTCGAGATTTTTGTCACTCCAATGGATGGTATCCTAGTCATTATGTATGGTAGTCTGTTGTCGAGATTTTTGTTACTCCAATGGATGGGGCCTTTTCATTATGGAAGGTAGTCTGTTGTCGATTTTTTGTTACTCCAATTGATGCTTGCCTTGTCATTATGGAACGTAGTCTGTTGTGGATATTTTTGTTACACCAATGGATGGTAGCCTTGTCTTTATGGAAGGTAGTTTGTTGTCAAGATTTTTGTCACTCCAAAGGATGGTATCCTTGTCATTATGGAATGTAGTCTGTTGTCGATATTTTTGTTACTCCAATGGATGGTAGACTTGTCATTATGGAAGGTAGTCTGTTGATGATATATTTGTTACTCCAATGGATCGTAGCCTTGTCATTATGGAAGGTAGTGTGTTATAGATATCTTTGTTACTACAATGGATGGTAGCCTTGTCATTATGGAAGGTAGTCTACTGTCGAGATTTTTGTCACTCCAATGGATGGTATCCTAGTCATTATGGAAGGTAGTTTATTGACGAGATTTTTGTTACTCCAATGGATGGAGCCTTTTCATTATGGAAGGTAGTCTATTGTTGATTTTTTGTAACTCCAATTGATTGTAGCCTTGTCATTATGGAACTTAGTCTGTTGTCGATATTTTTGTTACACCAATGGATGGTAGCCTTGTCTTTATGGAATGTAGTTTGTTGTCAAGATTTTGTTCACTCCAAAGGATGGTATCCTTGTCATTATTGAAGATAGTCTGTTGGCGAGATTTTTGTTACTCTAATGGATTGTAGCCTTGTCATTATGGAAGGTAGTCTCTTGTTGATATTTTCGTTACTCCAATTGATGGTAGCCATTTCATTATGGAAGGTAGTCTGTTGTCAATATGTTTATTACTCCAATAGATGGTAGCCTTGTCAATATGGAACGTAGTCTTTTGTCGATATTTTTAATACTCCAATGGATGGTAGCCTTGTCATTATGGAAGGTAGTCTCTTGTTGATATTTTTGTTACTCTATTGGATTATAGTCGTTTCATTATGGAAGATAGTCTGTTGTCGATATTTTTGTTACTCCAATGGATGGTAGCCTTGTCATTATGGAACGTAGTGTGTTATATTTTTGTTACTCCAATGGATGGTAGCCTTTTTATTATGGAAGGTAGTCTCTTGATGATATTTTTGTTACTCCAATGGATGATAGCCTTGTTATTATGGAAGGTAGTATGTTTGCGAAATTTTTGTTACTCCAATGGATGGTAGCCTTGTCATTATGGAAGGTAGTTTGTTGTCAAGATTTTTGTTATTCCGATGGATGGTAGCCTTGTCATTATGGAAGGTAGTCTACTGTCGAGATTTTTGTCACTCCAATGGATTGTAGCCTAGTCATTATGGAAGGTAGTTTGTTGTCGAGATTTTTGTTACTCCAATGGATGGAGCCTTTTCATTATGGAAGGTAGTCTGTTGTCGATATTTTTATTACTCCAATGGATGGTAGCCTTGTAATTATGGAACGTAGTTTGTTGGTGATATTTTTGTAACCCCAATGGATGGTAGCCTTATCATTATGGAAGGTAGTTTGTTGTCGAGATTTTTGTTATTCCAATGGATGGTAGCCTTGTCATTATGGAAGGTAGTCTGTTGTCAATATTTTTGTTACTCCAATGGATGGTGGCCTTGTCTTTATGGAAGGTAGTTTGTTGTCGAGATTTTGTTACTCCAATGGATGGTAGCCTTGTCATTATGGAACTTAGTATGTTGGTGATATTTTTGATTTTCAAATGGATGGTGGCCTTGTCATTATGGAAGGTAGTTTGTTGTCAATATTTTTGTTATTCCAATGGATGGTAGCCTTGTCATTATGGAAGGTAGTCTGTTGTCAATATTTTTGTCACTCCAATGGATGGTAGCCTTGTCATTATGGAAGGTAGTTTGTTAGGGAGATTTTTGTTACTCCAATGGATGGTAGCCTTGTCATTATGGAAGGTAGTCTCTTATTGATATTTTCGTTACTCCAATGGATGGTAGCCGTTTAATTATGGAAGGTAGTCTGTTGTCGATATTTTTGTTACTCCAATGGATGGTAGCCTTGTCATTATGAAAGGTAGTTTGTTGTGGAGATTTTTGTTATTCCAATGGATGGTAGCGTTGTCATTATAGAAAGTAGTCTGTTGTCGATATTTTTGTTACTCCAATGGATGGTAGCCTTGTCATTGTGGAAGGAAGTTTGTAGTCGAGATTTTGTTACTATAATGGATAGTAGCCTCGTCATTATGGAAGGTAGTCTACTGTCGAGATTTTCGTCACTCCAATGGATGGTATCCTAGTCATTATGGATGGTAGTCTGTTGTCGAGATTTTTCTTTCTCCAATGGATGGTATCCTTGTCATTATGGAAGGTAGTCTCTTGCTTATATTTTTGTTACTCCAATGGATGGTAGCCGTTACATTATGGAAGGTAGTCTGTTGTCGATATTTTTGTTACTCCAATGGATGGTAGCCTTGTCATTATAGAACGTAGTTTGTTGTCGATATTTTTGTTACTCCAATGGATGGTAGACTTGTCATTATGGAAGGTAGTCTCTTGATGATATTTTTGTTACTCCAATGGATGGTAGCCGTTTCATTATGGAAGGAAGTCTGTTGTCGATATTTTTGTTACTCCAATGGTTCATAGCCTTGTTATTATGGAAGGTAGTATGTTATAGATATCTTTGTTACTACAATGGATGGAAGCCTTCTCATTATGGAAGGTAGTCTACTGTCGAGATTTTTGTCACTCCAATGGATGGTATCCTAGACATTATGGAAGGTAGTCTGTTGTCGAGATTTTTGTTACTCCAATGGATGGAGCCTTTTCATTATGGAAGGTAGTCTGTTGTCGATTTTTTGTTACTCCAATTGATGGTAGCCTTGTCATTATGGAACGTAATCTGTTGTCGATATTTTTGTTACACCAATAGATGATAGCCTTGTCATTATGGAAGGTAGTCTCTTGTTGATATTTGTATTACTCCAATGGATGGTAGCCGTTTCATTATGGAAGGTAGTCTGTTGTCGATATTTTTATTACTCGAATGGATGGTAGCCTTGTCATTATGGAAAGTAGTTTGTTGTCGTTATTTTTGTTACTCCAATGGATGGTATCCTTGTCATTATGGAAGGTAGTCTCTTGATGATATTTTTGTTACTCCAATGGATGATAGCCTTGTCATTAGGGAAGGTAGTCTGTTGGCGAGATTTTTGTTACTCCAATGGATGGTAGCCATGTCATTATGGAAGGTAGTCTCTTGTTGATATTTTTCTTACTCCAGTGTATAATAGCCATTTCATTATGGAAGGTAGTCTGTTGTCGATATTTTTGTTACTCCAATGGATGGTAGCCTTGTCATTATGAAAGGTAGTATCTTATAGATATCTTTGTTACTACAATGGATGGTAGCCTTGTCATTATGGAAGGTAGTTTGTTGTCAAGATTTTTGTTATTCCAATGGATGGTAGCGTTGTCATTATGGAAGGTAGTCTGTTGTCAATATTTTTGTTACTCCAATGCATGGTAGCCTTGTCATTATGGAAGGTAGTTTGTTGTCTAGATTTTGTTAATCTAATGGATGGTAGCCTTGTCATTATGGAAGGTAGTCTACTGTCGAGATTTTTGTCACTCCAATGGATTGTAGCCTAGTCATTATGGAAGGTTGTTTGTTTTCGAGATTTTTGTTACTCCAATGAATGGAGCCTTTTCATTATGGAAGGTAGTCTGTTGTCGATATTTTTATTACTCCAATGGATGGTAGCCTTGTCATTATGGAACGTAGTCTGTTGGTGATATTTTTGTTACTTCAATGGATGGTAGCGTTGTCATTATGGAAGGTAGTTTTTTGTCGAGATTTTGTTACTCCATTGGATGGTAGCCTTGTCATTATGGAACATAGTCTGTTGGTGATATTTTTGTTACTCCAATGGATGGTAGCCTTGACATTATGGAAGGTATTTTGTTGTCGAGATTTTTGTTATTCCAATGGATGGTAGCCTTGTCATTATGGAAGGTAGTCTGTTGTCAATATTTTTGTCACTCCAATGGATGGTAGCCTTGTCATTATGGAAGGTAGTTTGTTGGCGAGATTTTTGTTACTCCAATGGATGGTAGCCTTGTCATTATGGAAGGTAGTCTCTTGTTGATATTTTCGTTACTCCAATGGATGGTAGCCGTTTAATTATGGTAGGTAGTCTGTTGTCGATATTTTTGTTACTCTAATGGATGGTAGCCTTGTCATTATGAAAGGTTGTTTGTTATCGAGATTTTTGTTATTCCAATGGATGGTAGCGTTGTCATTATGGAAGGTAGTCTATTGTCGATATTTTTGTTACTCCAATGGATGGTAGCCTTGTCATTGTGGAAGGTAGTTTGTTGTCGAGATTTTGTTACTCCAATGGATTGTAGCCTTGTCATTATGGAAGGTAGTCTACTGTCGATATTTTTGTCACTCCAATGAATGGTATCCTAGTCATTATGGAAGGTAGTCTGTTGTCATGATTTTTGTTACTCCAATGAATGTAGCCTTTTCATTATGAAAGGTAGTCTATTGTCGATTTTTTGTTACTCCAATTGATGGTAGCCTTGTCATTATGGAACGTAGTCTGTTGTTGATATTTTTGTTACATCAATGGATGGTAGCCTTGTCATTATGGAAGGTAGTTTATTGTCAAGATTTTTGTCACTCCAAAGGATGGTAGCCATGTCATTATGGAAGGTAGTCTGTTGGCGAGATTTTTGTTACTCCAATGGATGGTAGCCTTGTCATTATGGACGGTAGTCTCTTGTTGATATTTTCGTTACTCAAATTGATGGTTGCTGTTTCACTATGGAATTTAGTCTGTTGTCGATATTTTTATTACTCCAATGGATGGTAGCCTTGTAATTATGGAACGTAGTTTGTTGGTTATATTTTTGTTACTCCAATGGATGGTAGCCTTATCATTATGGAAAGTAGTTTGTTGACGAGAATGTTGTTATTCTAAAGGGTGGTAGCCCAATCATTATGGAAGGTAGTCTGTTGTCAATATTTTTTTTACTCCAATGGATGGTGGCCTTGTCATTATGGAAGGTAGTTTGTTGTCGAGATTTTGTTACTCCAATGGATGGTAGCCTTGTCATTATGGAACTTATTCTGTTGGTGATATTTCTGTTACTCCAATGGATGGTAGCCTTGTCATTATGGAAGGTAGTTTGTTGTCAAGATTTTTGTTATTCCAATTGATGGTAGCCTTGTCATTATGGAAGGTAGTCTGTTGTCAATATTTTTGTCACTCCAATGGATGGTAGCATTGTCATTATGGAAGGTAGTTTGTTGGGGAGATTTTTGTTACTCCAATGGATGGTAGCCTTGTCATTATGGAAGGTAGTCTCTTGTTGATATTTTCGTTACTCCAATGGATGGTAGCCGTTTAATTATGGAAGGTAGTCTGTTGTCGATGTTTTTGTTACTCCAATGGATGGTAGCCTTGTCATTGTGGAAAGTAGTTTGTTGTCGAGATTTTGTTACTACAATGGATAGTAGCCTCGTCATTATGGAAGGTAGTCTACTGTCGAGATTTTTGTCACTCCAATGGATGGTATCCTAGTCATTATGGATGGTAGTCTGTTGTCGAGATTTTTGTTACTCCAATGGATGGGGCCTTTTCATTATGGAAGGTAGTCTGTTGTCGATTTTTTGTTACTCCAATTGATGCTAGCCTTGTCATTATGGAATGTAGTCTGTTGTGGATATTTTTGTTACAACAATGGATGGTAGCCTTGTCTTTATGGAAGGTAGTTTGTTGTCAAGATTTTTGTCACTCCAAAGGATGGTATCCTTGTCATTATGGAACGTAGTCTGTTGTCGATATTTTTGTTACTCCAATGGATGGTAGACTTGTCATTATGGAAGGTAGTCTCTTGATGATATTTTTGTTACTCCAATGGATCGTAGCCTTGTCATTATGGAAGGTAGTATGTTATAGATATCTTTGTTACTACAATGGATGGTAGCCTTGTCATTATGGAAGGTAGTCTACTGTCGAGATTTTTGTCACTCCAATGGATGGTATCCTAGTCATTATGGAAGATAGTCTATTGTCGAGATTTTTGTTACTCCAATGTATGGAGCCTTTTCATTATGGAAGGTAGTCTATTGTTGATTTTTTGTTACTCCAATTGATGGTAGCCTTGTCATTATGGAACGTAGTCTTTTGTCGATATTTTTGTTACACCAATGGATGGTAGCCTTGTGTTTATGGAATGTAGTTTGTTGATAAGATTTTTGTCACTCCAAAGGATGGTATTCTTGTCATTATGGAAGGTAGTCTGTTTGCGAGATTTTTGTTACTCCAATGGATTGTAGCCTTGTCATTATGGAAGGTAGTCTCTTGTTGATATTTTCGTTACTCCAATTGATGGTAGCCATTTCATTATGGAAGGTAGTCTGTTGTCAATATGTTTATTACTCCAATAGATGGTAGCCTTGTCATTATGGAACGTAGTCTTTTGTCGATATTTTTATTACTCCAATGGATGGTAGCCTTGTCATTATGGAAGGTAGTCTCTTGTTGATATTTTTCTTACTCTAATGGATGGTAGTCGTTTCATTATGGAAGGTAGTCTGTTGTCGATATTTTTGTTACTCCAATGGATGGTAGCCTTGTCATTATGGAACATAGTCTGTTATATTTTTGTTACTCCAATGGATGGTAGCCTTGTCATTATGGAAGGTAGTCTCTTGATGATATTTTTGTTACTCCAATGGATGATAGCCTTGTCATTATGGAAGGTAGTCTGTTGGCGAGATTTTTGTTACTCCAATGGATGGTAGCCTTGTCATTATGGAAGGTAGTTTGTTGTCGAGATTTTTGTTATTCCAATGGATGGTAGCGTTGTCATTATGGAAGGTAGTTTGTTGTCAATATTTTTGTTACTCCAATGCATGGTAGCCTTGTCATTATGGAAGGTAGTGTGTTGTCTAGATTTTGTTATTCCAATGGATGGTAGCCTTGTCATTATGGAAGGTATTCTACTGTCGAGATTTTTGTCACTCCAATGGATGGTATCCTATTCATTATGGAAGGTAGTCTATTGTAGAGATTTTTGTTACTCCAATGGATGGAGCCTTTTCATTATGGAAGGTAGTCTGTTGTCGATTTTTTGTTACTCCAATTGATGGTAGCCTTGTCATTATGGAACGTAGTCTGTTGTCGATATTTTTGTTACTCCAATTGATGGTAGCCTTGTCATTATGGAACGTAGTCTGTTGTCGATATTTTTGTTACTCCAATGGATGGTATCCTTGTCATTATGGAAGGTGGTCTCTTGATGATATTTTTGTTACTCCAATGGATGATAGCCTTGTCATTATGGAAGGTAGTCTGTTGGCGAGATTTTTTTTACTCCAATGGATGGTAGCCTTGTCATTATGGAAGGTAGTCTCTTGTTGATATTTTTCTTACTCCAATATATAATAGCCATTTCATTATGGAAGGTAGTCTGTTGTCCATATTTTTGTTACTCCAATGGATGGTAGCCTTGTCATTATGAAAGGTAGTATGTTATAGATATCTTTGTTACTACAATGGATGGTAGCCTTGTCATTATGGAAGGTAGTTTGTTGTCGAGATTTTTGTTATTCCAATGGATGGTAGCGTTGTCATTATGGAAGGTAGTTTGTTGTCAATATTTTTGTTACTCAAATTCATGGTAGCCTTTTCATTATCGAAGGTAGTTTGTTGTCTAGATTTTGTTACTCCAATGGATGGTAGCCTTGTCATTAGGGAAGGTAGTCTACTGTCGAGATTTTTGTCACTCCACTGGATTGTAGCCTAGTCATTATGGAAGGTAGTTTCTTTTCGAGATTTTTGTTACTCCAATGAATGGAGCCTTTTCATTATGGAAGGTAGTCGGTTGTCGATATTTTTATTACTCTAATGGATGGTAGCCTTGTCATTATGGAACGTAGTATGTTGGTGATATTTTTGTTACTCCAATGGATGGTAGCCTTGTCATTATGGAAGGTAGTTTTCTGTCGAGATTTTTGTTATTCCAATGGATGGTAGCCTTGTCATTATGGAAGGTAGTTTGTTGTCAATATTTTTGTTACTCCAATGGATGGTGGCCTTGTCATTATGGAAGGTAGTTTGTGGTCGAGATTTTGTTACTCCATTGGATGGTAGCCTTGTCATTATGGAACGTAGTTTGTTGGTGATATTTTGGTTACTCCAATGGATGGTAGCCTTGTCATTATGGAAGGTATTTTGTTGTCGAGATTTTTGTTATTCCAATGGATGGTAGCCTTGTCAATATGGAAGGTAGTCTTTTGTCAATATTTTTATCACTCCAATGGATGGTAGCCTTGTCATTATGGAAGGTAGTTTGTTCGCGAGATTTTATGTACTCCAATGGATGGTAGCCATATCATTATGGAAGGTAGTCTCTTGTTGATATTTTCGTTACTCCAATGGATGGTTGCCGTTTAATTATGGTAGGTAGTCTGTTGTCGATATTTTTGTTACTCTAATGGAAGGTAGCCTTGTCATTATGAAAGGTAGTTTGTTATCGAGATTTTTGTTATTCCAATGGATGGTAGCGTTGTCATTATGGAAGGTAGTCTGTTTTCGATATTTTTGTTACTCCAATGGATGGTAGACTTGTCATTATGGAAGGTAGTTTGTTGTCGAGATTTTGTTACTCCAATGGGTAGTTGCCTTGTCATTATGGAAGGTAGTCTACTGTCGAGATTTTTGTCACTCCAATGGATGGTATCCTAGTCATTATGGAAGGTAGTCTGTTGTCATGATTTTTGTTACTCCAATGCATGGAGCCTTTTCATTATGGAAGGTAGTCTGTTGTCGATTTTTTGTTACTCCAATTGATGGTAGTCTTATCATTATGGAACGTAGTCTGTTGTTGATATT
This sequence comes from Vicia faba, assembly GCA_948472305.1. NCBI lineage: Eukaryota > Viridiplantae > Streptophyta > Magnoliopsida > Fabales > Fabaceae > Vicia > Vicia faba. Next base: position 565,050,631 of record OX451739.1, read on the forward strand.
TTTGTTACACCAATGGATGGTAACCTTGTCATTATGGAAGGTAGCTTATTGTCAAGATTTTTGTCACTCCAAAGGATGGTAGCCATGTCATTATGGAAGGTAGTTTGTTGGCGAGATTTTTGTTACTCCAATGGATGGTAGCCTTGTCATTATGGAAGGTAGTCTCTTGTTGATATTTTCGTTACTCCAATTGATGGTAGCCGTTTCATTATGGAAGGTAGTATGTTGTCGATAATTTTATTACTCCAATGGATGGTAGCCTTGTAATTATGGAACGTAGTTTGTTGGTGATATTTTTGTTAATCCAATGGATGGTAGCCTTATCATTATGGAAGGTAGTTTGTTGTCGAGATTTTTGTTATTCCAATGGATGGTAGCCTTGTCATTATGGAAGGTAGTCTATTGTCAATATTTTTGTTACTCCAATGGATGGTTGCCTTGTCATTATGGAAGGTAGTTTGTTATCGAGATTTTGTTACTCCAATGGATGGTAGCCTTGTCATTATGGAACTTATTCTGTTGGTGATATTTTTGTTACTCCAATGGATGGTAGCCTTGTCATTATGGAAGGTAGTTTGTTGTCAAGATTCTTGTTATTCCAATGGATGGTAGCCTTGTCATTATGGAAGGTAGTCTGTTGTCAATATTTTTGTCACTCCAATGGATGGTAGCCTTGTCATTATGGAAGGTAGTTTGTTGGGGAGATTTTTGTTACTCCAATGGATGGTAGCCTTGTCATTATGGAAGGTAGTCTCTTGTTGATATTTTCGTTAATCCAATGGATGGTAGCCGTTTAATTATGGAAGGTAGTCTGTTGTCGATATTTTTTTTACTCCAATGGATGGTAGCCTTGTCATTATTAAAGGTAGTTTGTTGTCGAGATTTTTGTTATTCCAATGGATGGTAGCATTGTCATTATAGAAGGTAGTCTGTTGTCGATATTTTTGTTACTCCAATGGATGGTAGCCTTGTCATTATGGAAGGTAGTTTGTTGTCAAGATTTTGTTACTATAATGGATAGTGGCCTCGTCATTATGGAAGGTAGTCTACTGTTGAGATTTTTGTCACTCCAATGGATGGTATCCTAGTCATTATGGATGGTAGTCTGTTGTCGAGATTTTTGTTACTCCAATGGATGGAGCCTTTTCATTATGGAATGTAGTCTGTTGTTGATTTTTTGTTACTCCAATTGATGCTAGCCTTGTCATTATGGAACGTAGTCTGTTATGGATATTTTTGTTACACCAATGGATGGTAGCCTTGTCTTTATGGAAGGTAGTTTGTTGTCAAGATTTTTGTCACTCCAAAGGATGGTATCCTTGTCATTATGGAACGTAGTCTGTTGTCGATATTTTTGTTACTCCAATGGATGGTAGACTTGTCATTATGGAAGGTAGTCTCTTGATGATATTTTTGTTACTCCAATGGATCGTAGCCTTGTCATTATGGAAGGTAGTATGTTATAGATAACTTTGTTACTACAATGGATGGTAGCCTTGTCATTATGGAAGGTAGTCTACTGTCGAGATACTTGTCACTCCAATGGATGGTATCCTAGTCATTATGGAAGGTAGTCTATTGTCAATATTTTTGTTACTCCAATGGATGGAGCCTTTTCATTATGAGAGGTAGTCTATTGTCGATTTTATGTTACTCCAATTAATGGTAGCCTTGTCATTATGGAACATAGTCTGTTGTCGATATTGTTTTTACACCAATGGATGGTAGCCTTGTCTTTATGGAATGTAGTTTGTTGCCAAGATTTTTGTCACTCCAAAGGATGGTATCCTTGTCATTAGGGAAGGTAGTATGTTGGCGAGATTTTTGTTACTCCAATGGATTGTAGCCTTGTCATTATGGAAGGTAGTCTCTTGTTGATATTTATGTTACTCCAATTGATGGTAGCCATTTCATTATGGAAGGTAGTCTGTTGTCAATATGTTTATTACTCCAATAGATGGTAGCCTTGTCATTATGGAACGTAGTCTTTGGTCGATATTTTTATTACTCCAATGGATGGTAGCCTTGTCATTATGGAAGGTAGTCTCTTGTTGATATTTTTTTTACTCTAATGGATGGTAGCCGTTTCATTATGGAAGGTAGTCTGTTGTCGATATTTTTGTTACTCCAATGGATGGTAGCCTTGTCATTATGGAACGTAGTCTGTTATATTTTTGTTACTCCAATGGATGGTAGCCTTGTCATTATGGAAGGTAGTCTCTTGATGATATTTTCTTTACTCCAATGGATGATAGACTTGTCATTATGGAAGGTAGTCTGTTGGCGAGATTTTTGTTACTCCAATGGATGGTAGCATTGTCATTATGGAAGGTAGTTTGTTGTTAATATTTGTGTTACTCCAATGCATGGTAGCCTTGTCATTATGGAAGGTAGTTTGGTGTCTAGATTTTGTTACTCCAATGGATGGTAGCCTTGTCATTATGGAAGGTAGTCTACTGTCGAGAATTTTGTCACTCCAATGTATTGTACCCTAGTCATTATGGAAGGTAGTTTATTGTCGAGATTTTGTTACTCCAATGGATGGTAGCCTTGTCATTATGGAAGGTAGTTTGTTGTCAAGATTTTTGTTATTCCAATGGATGGTAGCCTTGTCATTATGGAAGGTAGTCTGTTGTCAATATTTTTGTCACTCCAATGGATGGTAGCCTTGTTATTATGGAAGGTAGTTTGTTGGGGAGATTTTTGTTACTCCAATGGATGGTAGCCTTGTCATTATGGAAGGTAGTCTCTTGTTGATATTTTCGTTACTCCAATGGATGGTAGCCGTTTAATTATGGAAGGTAGTCTGTTGTTGATATTTTTGTTACTCCAATGGATGGTAGCCTTGTCATTGTGGAAGGTAGTCTCTTGATGATATTTTCTTTACTCCAATGGATGATAGACTTGTCATTATGGAAGGTAGTCTGTTGGCGAGATTTTTGTTACTCCAATGGATGGTAGCATTGTCATTATGGAAGGTAGTTTGTTGTTAATATTTGTGTTACTCCAATGCATGGTAGCCTTGTCATTATGGAAGGTAGTTTGGTGTCTAGATTTTGTTACTCCAATGGATGGTAGCCTTGTCATTATGGAAGGTAGTCTACTGTCGAGAATTTTGTCACTCCAATATATTGTACCCTAGTCATTATGGAAGGTAGTTTATTGTCGAGATTTTGTTACTCCAATGGATGGTAGCCTTGTCATTATGGAAGGTAGTTTGTTGTCAAGATTTTTGTTATTCCAATGGATGGTAGCCTTGTCATTATGGAAGGTAGTCTGTTGTCAATATTTTTGTCACTCCAATGGATGGTAGCCTTGTTATTATGGAAGGTAGTTTGTTGGGGAGATTTTTGTTACTCCAATGGATGGTAGCCTTGTCATTATGGAAGGTAGTCTCTTGTTGATATTTTCGTTACTCCAATGGATGGTAGCCGTTTAATTATGGAAGGTAGTCTGTTGTCGATATTTTTGTTACTCCAATGGATGGTAGCCTTGTCATTGTGGAAGGTAGTTTGTTGTCGAGATTTTGTTACTACAATGGATAGTAGCCTCGTCATTATGGAAGGTAGTCTACTGTCGAGATTTTTTTCACTCCAATGGATGGTATCCTAGTCATTATGGATGGTAGTCTGTTGTCGATATTTTTGTTACTCCAATGGATGGAGCCTTTTCATTATGGAAGGTAGTCTGTTGTCGATTTTTTGTTACTCCAATTGATGGTAGCCTTGTCATTATGGAACGTAGTTTGTTGTCGATATTTTTGTTACACCAATGGATGGTAGCCTTGTCTTTATGGAATGTAGTTTGTTGTCAAGATTTTTGTCACTCCAAAGGATGGTATTCTTGTCATTATGGAAGGTAGTTTGTTTGCGAGATTTTTGTTACTCCAATGGATTGTAGCCTTGTCATTATGGAATGTAATCTCTTGTTGATATTTTCGTTACTCCAATTGATGGTAGCCATTTCATTATGGAAGGTAGTATGTTGTCAATATGTTTATTACTCCAATAGATGGTAGCCTTGTCAATATGGAACGTAGTCTTTTGTCCATATTTTTATTACTCCAATGGATGGTAGCCTTGTCATTATGGAAGGTAGTCTCTTGTTGATATTTTTGTTACTCTAATGGATGGTAGTCGTTTCATTATGGAAGGTAGTCTGTTGTCGATATTTTTGTTACTCCAATGGATGGTAGCCTTGTCATTATGGAACGTAGTCTGTTATATTTTTGTTACTCCAATGGATGGTAGCCTTGTCATTATGGAAGGTAGTCTCTTGATGATATTTTTGTTACTCCAATGGATGATAGCCTTGTCATTATGGAAGGTAGTATGTTGGCGAGATTTTTGTTACTCCAATGGATGGTAGCCTTGTCATTATGGAAGGTAGTTTGTTGTCGAGATTTTTGTTATTCCAATGGATGGTAGCATTGTCATTATGGAAGGTAGTTTGTTGTCAATATTTTTGTTACTCCAATGCATGGTAGCCTTGTCATTATGGAAGGTAGTTTGTTGTCTAGATTTTGTTACTCCAATGGATGGTAGCCTTGTCATTATGGAAGGTATTCTACTGTCGAGATTTTTGTCACTCCAATGGATGGTATCCTAGTCATTTTGGAAGGTAGTCTGTTGTCGAGATTTTTGTTACTCCAATGGATGGAGCCTTTTCATTATGGAAGGTAGTCTGTTGTCGATTTTTTGTTACTCCAATTGATGGTAGCCTTATCATTATGGAACGTAGTCTGTTGTCGATATTTTTGTAACTCCAATTGATGGTAGCCTTGTCATTATGGAACGTAGTCTGTTGTCGATATTTTTGTTACTCCAATGGATGGTATCCTTGTCATTATGGAAGGTGGTCTCTTGATGATATTTTTGTTACTCCAATGGATGATAGCCTTGTCATTATGGAAGGTAGTCTGTTGGCGAGATTTTTTTTACTCCAATGGATGGTAGCCTTGTCATTATGGAAGGTAGTCTCTTGTTGATATTTTTCTTACTCCAATATATAATAGCCATTTCATTATGGAAGGTAGTCTGTTGTCCATATTTTTGTTACTCTAATGGACGGTAGCCTTGTCATTATGAAAGGTAGTATGTTATAGATATCTTTGTTACTACAATGGATGGTAGCCTTGTCATTATGGAAGGTAGTTTGTTGTCGAGATTTTTGTTATTCCAATGGATGGTAGCGTTGTCATTATGGAAGGTAGTTTGTTGTCAATATTTTTGTTACTCAAATTCATGGTAGCCTTTTCATTATCGAAGGTAGTTTGTTGTCTAGATTTTGTTACTCCAATGGATGGTAGCCTTGTCATTAGGGAAGGTAGTCTACTGTCGAGATTTTTGTCACTCCACTGGATTGTAGCCTAGTCACTATGGAAGGTAGTTTCTTTTCGAGATTTTTGTTACTCCAATGAATGGAGCCTTTTCATTATGGAAGGTAGTCGGTTGTCGATATTTTTATTACTCTAATGGATGGTAGCCTTGTCATTATGGAACGTAGTATGTTGGTGATATTTTTGTTACTCCAATTGATGGTAGCCTTGTCATTATGGAAGGTAGTTTTCTGTCGAGATTTTTGTTATTCCAATGGATGGTAGCCTTGTCATTATGGAAGGTAGTTTGTTGTCAATATTTTTGTTACTCCAATGGATGGTGGCCTTGTCATTATGGAAGGTAGTTTGTGGTCGAGATTTTGTTACTCCATTGGATGGTAGCCTTGTCATTATGGAACGTAGTCTGTTGGTGATATTTTGGTTACTCCAATGGATGGTAGCCTTGTCATTATGGAAGGTATTTTGTTGTCGAGATTTTTGTTATTCCAATGGATGGTAGCCTTGTCAATATGGAAGGTAGTCTGTTGTCAATATTTTTATCACTCCAATGGATGGTAGCCTTGTCATTATGGAAGGTAGTTTGTTCGCGAGATTTTTTGTACTCCAATGGATGGTAGCCTTATCATTATGGAAGGTAGTCTCTTGTTGATATTTTCGTTACTCCAATGGATGGTTGTCGTTTAATTATGGTAGGTAGTCTGTTGTCGATATTTTTGTTACTCTAATGGAAGGTAGCCTTGTCATTATGAAAGGTAGTTTGTTATCGAGATTTTTGTTATTCCAATGGATGGTAGCGTTGTCATTATGGAAGGTAGTCTGTTGTCGATATTTTTGTTACTCCAATGGATGGTAGCCTTGTCATTGTGAAAGGTAGTTTGTTGTCGACATTTTGTTACTCTAATGGGTAGTTGCCTTGTCATTATGGAAGGTAGTCTACTGTCGTGATTTTTGTCACTCCAATGGATGGTATCCTAGTCATTATGGAAGGTAGTCTGTTGTCATGATTTTTGTTACTCCAATGCATGGAGCCTTTTCATTATGGAAGGTAGTCTGTTGTCGATTTTTTGTTACTCCAATTGATGGTAGTCTTATCATTATGGAACGTAGTCTGTTGTTGATATTTTTGTTACACCAATGGATGGTAACCTTGTCATTATGGAAGGTAGCTTATTGTCAAGATTTTTGTCACTCCAAAGGATGGTAGCCATGTCATTATGGAAGGTAGTTTGTTGGCGAGATTTTTGTTACTCCAATGGATGGTAGCCTTGTCATTATGGAAGGTAGTCTCTTGTTGATATTTTTGTTACTCCAATTGATGGTAGCCGTTTCATTATGGAAGGTAGTATGTTGTCGATATTTTTATTACTCCAATGGATGGTAGCCTTGTAATTATGGAACGTAGTTTGTTGGTGATATTTTTGTTAATCCAATGGATGGTAGCCTTATCATTATGGAAGGTAGTTTGTTGTCGAGATTTTTGTTATTCCAATGGATGGTAGCCTTGTCATTATGGAAGGTAGTCTGTTGTTAATATTTTTGTTACTCCAATGGATGGTTGCCTTGTCATTATGGAAGTTAGTTTGTTATCGAGATTTTGTTACTCCAATGGATGATAGCCTTGTCATTATGGAACTTATTTTGTTGGTGATATTTTTGTTACTCCAATGGATGGTAGCCTTGTCATTATGGAAGGTAGTTTGTTGTCAAGATTCTTGTTATTCCAATGGATGGTAGCCTTGTCATTATGGAAGGTAGTCTGTTGTCAATATTTTTGTCACTCCAATGGATGGTAGCCTTGTCATTATGGAAGGTAGTTTGTTGGGGAGATTTTTGTTACTCCAATGGATGGTAGCCTTGTCATTATGGAAGGTAGTCTCTTGTTGATATTTTCGTTAATCCAATGGATGGTAGCCGTTTAATTATGGAAGGTAGTCTGTTGTCGATATTTTTTTTACTCCAATGGATGGTAGCCTTGTCATTATTAAAGGTAGTTTGTTGTCGAGATTTTTGTTATTCCAATGGATGGTAGCATTGTCATTATAGAAGGTAGTCTGTTGTCGATATTTTTGTTACTCCAATGGATGGTAGCCTTGTCATTATGGAAGGTAGTTTGTTGTCAATATTTTTGTTACTCCAATGGATGGTGGCCTTGTCATTATGGAAGGTAGTTTGTGGTCGAGATTTTGTTACTCCATTGGATGGTAGCCTTGTCATTATGGAACGTAGTCTGTTGGTGATATTTTGGTTACTCCAATGGATGGTAGCCTTGTCATTATGGAAGGTATTTTGTTGTCGAGATTTTTGTTATTCCAATGGATGGTAGCCTTGTCAATATGGAAGGTAGTCTGTTGTCAATATTTTTATCACTCCAATGGATGGTAGCCTTGTCATTATGGAAGGTAGTTTGTTCGCGAGATTTTTTGTACTCCAATGGATGGTAGCCTTATCATTATGGAAGGTAGTCTCTTGTTGATATTTTCGTTACTCCAATGGATGGTTGCCGTTTAATTATGGTAGGTAGTCTGTTGTCGATATTTTTGTTACTCTAATGGAAGGTAGCCTTGTCATTATGAAAGGTAGTTTGTTATCGAGATTTTTGTTATTCCAATGAATGGTAGCGTTGTCATTATGGAAGGTAGTCTGTTGTCGATATTTTTGTTACTCCAATGGATGGTAGCCTTGTCATTGTGGAAGGTAGTTTGTTGTCGACATTTTGTTACTCCAATGGGTAGTTGCCTTGTCATTATGGAAGGTAGTCTACTGTCGAGATTTTTGTCACTCCAATGGATGGTATCCTAGTCATTATGGAAGGTAGTCTGTTGTCATGATTTTTGTTACTCCAATGCATGGAGCCTTTTCATTATGGAAGGTAGTCTGTTGTCGATTTTTTGTTACTCCAATTGATGGTAGTCTTATCATTATGGAACGTAGTCTGTTGTTGATAATTTTGTTACACCAATGGATGGTAACCTTGTCATTATGGAAGGTAGCTTATTGTCAAGATTTTTGTCACTCCAAAGGATGGTAGCCATGTCATTATGGAAGGTAGTTTGTTGGCGAGATTTTTGTTACTCCAATGGATGGTAGCCTTGTCATTATGGAAGGTAGTCTCTTGTTGATATTTTCGTTACTCCAATTGATGGTAGCCGTTTCATTATGGAAGGTAGTATGTTGTCGATATTTTTATTACTCCAATGGATGGTAGCCTTGTAATTATGGAACGTAGTTTGTTGGTGATATTTTTGTTAATCCAATGGATGGTAGCCTTATCATTATGGAAGGTAGTTTGTTGTCGAGATTTTTGTTATTCCAATGGATGGTAGCCTTGTCATTATGGAAGGTAGTCTGTTGTCAATATTTTTGTTACTCCAATGGATGGTTGCCTTGTCATTATGGAAGATAGTTTGTTATCGAGATTTTGTTACTCCAATGGATGGTAGCCTTGTCATTATGGAACTTATTCTGTTGGTGATATTTTTGTTACTCCAATGGATGGTAGCCTTGTCATTATGGAAGGTAGTTTGTTGTCAAGATTCTTGTTATTCCAATGGATGGTAGCCTTGTCATTATAGAAGGTAGTCTGTTGTCAATATTTTTGTCACTCCAATGGATGGTAGCCTTGTCATTATGGAAGGTAGTTTGTTGGGGAGATTTTTGTTACTCCAATGGATGGTAGCCTTGTCATTATGGAAGGTAGTCTCTTGTTGATATTTTCGTTAATCCAATGGATGGTAGCCGTTTAATTATGGAAGGTAGTCTGTTGTCGATATTTTTTTTACTCCAATGGATGGTAGACTTGTCATTATTAAAGGTAGTTTGTTGTCGAGATTTTTGTTATTCCAATGGATGGTAGCATTGTCATTATAGAAGGTAGTCTGTTGTCGATATTTTTGTTACTCCAATGGATGGTAGCCTTGTCATTATGGAAGGTAGTTTGTTGTCAAGATTTTGTTACTACAATGGATAGTGGCCTCGTCATTATGGAAGGTAGTCTACTGTTGATATTTTTGTCACTCCAATGGATGGTATCCTAGTCATTATGGATGGTAGTCTGTTGTCGAGATTTTTGTTACTCCAATGGATGGAGCCTTTTCATTATGGAATGTAGTCTGTTGTCGATTTTTTGTTACTCCAATTGATGCTAGCCTTGTCATTATGGAACGTAGTCTGTTATGGATATTTTTGTTACACCAATGGATGGTAGCCTTGTCTTTATGGAAGGTAGTTTGTTTTCAAGATTTTTGTCACTCCAAAGGATGGTATCCTTGTCATTATGGAACGTAGTCTGTTGTCGATATTTTTGTTACTCCAATGGATGGTAGACTTGTCATTATGGAAGGTAGTCTCTTGATGATATTTTTGTTACTCCAATGGATCGTAGCCTTGTCATTATGGAAGGTAGTATGTTAAAGATAACTTTGTTACTACAATGGATGGTAGCCTTGTCATTATGGAAGGTAGTCTACTGTCGAGATACTTGTCACTCCAATGGATGGTATCCTAGTCATTATGGAAGGTAGTCTATTGTCAATATTTTTGTTACTCCAATGGATGGAGCCTTTTCATTATGAGAGGTAGTCTATTGTCGATTTTATGTTACTCCAATTAATGGTAGCCTTGTCATTATGGAACGTAGTCTGTTGTCGATATTGTTTTTACACCAATGGATGGTAGCCTTGTCTTTATGGAATGTAGTTTGTTGCCAAGATTTTTGTCACTCCAAAGGATGGTATCCTTGTCATTAGGGAAGGTAGTCTGTTGGCGAGATTTTTGTTACTCCAATGGATTGTAGCCTTGTCATTATGGAAGGTAGTCTCTTGTTGATATTTATGTTACTCCAATTGATGGTAGCCATTTCATTATGGAAGGTAGTCTGTTGTCAATATGTTTATTACTCCAATAGATGGTAGCCTTGTCATTATGGAACGTAGTCTTTGGTCGATATTTTTATTACTCCAATGGATGGTAGCCTTGTCATTATGGAAGGTAGTCTCTTGTTGATATTTTTTTTACTCTAATGGATGGTAGCCGTTTCATTATGGAAGGTAGTCTGTTGTCGATATTTTTGTTACTCCAATGGATGGTAGCCTTGTCATTATGGAACGTAGTCTGTTATATTTTTGTTACTCCAATGGATGGTAGCCTTGTCATTATGGAAGGTAGTCTCTTGATGATATTTTCTTTACTCCAATGGATGATAAACTTGTCATTATGGAAGGTAGTCTGTTGGCGAGATTTTAGTTACTCCAATGGATGGTAGCATTGTCAATTTGGAAGGTAGTTTGTTGTTAATATTTGTGTTACTCCAATGCATGGTAGCCTTGTCATTATGGAAGGTAGTTTGGTGTCTAGATTTTGTTACTCCAATGGATGGTAGCCTTGTCATTATGGAAGGTAGTCTACTGTCGAGATTTTTGTCACTCCAATGTATTGTACCCTAGTCATTATGGAAGGTAGTTTGTTGTCGAGATTTTGTTACTCCAATGGATGGTAGCCTTGTCATTATGGAAGGTAGTTTGTTGTCAAGATTTTTGTTATTCCAATGGATGGTAGCCTTGTCATTATGGAAGGTAGTCTGTTGTCAATATTTTTGTCACTCCAATGGATGGTAGCCTTGTTATTATGGAAGGTAGTTTGTTTGGGAGATTTTTGTTACTCCAATGGATGGTAGCCTTGTCATTATGGAAGGTAGTCTCTTGTTGATATTTTCGTTACTCCAATGGATGGTAGCCGTTTAATTATGGAAGGTAGTCTGTTGTCGATATTTTTGTTACTCCAATGGATGGTAGCCTTGTCATTGTGGAAGGTAGTTTGTTGTCGAGATTTTGTTACTACAATGGATAGTAGACTCGTCATTATGGAAGGTAGTCTACTGTCGAGATTATTTTCACTCCAATGGATGGTATCCTAGTCATTATGGATGGTAGTCTGTTGTCGAGATTTTTGTTACTCCAATGGATGGAGCCTTTTCATTATGGAAGGTAGTCTGTTGTCGATTTTTTGTTACTCCAATTGATGGTAGCCTTGTCATTATGGAACGTAGTCTGTTGTCGATATTTTTGTTACACCAATGGATGGTAGCCTTGTCTTTATGGAATGTAGTTTGTTGTCAAGATTTTTGTCACTCCAAAGGATGGTATTCTTGTCATTATGGAAGGTAGTTTGTTTGCGAGATTTTTGTTACTCCAATGGATTGTAGCCTTGTCATTATGGAATGTAATCTCTTGTTGATATTTTCGTTACTCCAATTGATGGTAGCCATTTCATAATGGAAGGTAGTCTGTTGTCAATATGTTTATTACTCCAATAGATGGTAGCCTTGTCATTATGGAACGTAGTCTTTTGTCGATATTTTTATTACTCCAATGGATGGTAGCCTTGTCATTATGGAAGGTAGTCTCTTGTTGATATTTTTGTTACTCTAATGGATGGTAGTCGTTTCATTATGGAAGGTAGTCTGTTGTCGATATTTTTGTTACTCCAATGGATGGTAGCCTTGTCATTATGGAACGTAGTCTGTTATATTTTTGTTACTCCAATGGATGGTAGCCTTGTCATTATGGAAGGTAGTCTCTTGATGATATTTTTGTTACTCCAATGGATGATAGCCTTGTCATTATGGAAGGTAGTCTGTTGGCGAGATTTTTGTTACTCCAATGGATGGTAGCCTTGTCATTATGGAAGGTAGTTTGTTGTCGAGATTTTTGTTATTCCAATGGATGGTAGCATTGTCATTATGGAAGGTAGTTTTTTGTCAATATTTTTGTTACTCCAATGCATGGTAGCCTTGTCATTATGGAAGGTAGCTTGTTGTCTAGATTTTGTTACTCCAATGGATGGTAGCCTTGTCATTATGGAAGGTATTCTACTGTCGAGATTTTTGTCACTCCAATGGATGGTATCCTAGTCATTATGGAAGGTAGTCTGTTGTCGAGATTTTTGTTACTCCAATGGATGGAGCCTTTTCATTATGGAAGGTAGTCTGTTGTCGATTTTTTGTTACTCCAATTGATGGTAGCCTTGTCATTATAGAACATAGTCTGTTGTCGATATTTTTGTTACACCAATGGATGGTAGCCTTGTCATTCTTGAAGGTAGTCTCTTGTTGATATTTTTATTACACCCATGGATGGTAGCGGTTTCATTATGGAAGGTAGTCTGTTGTCGATATTTGTGTTACTCTAATGGATGGTAGCCTTGTCAATATGGAACGTAGTCTGTTGTCAATATTTTTGTTACTCCAATGGATGGAGCCTTTTCATTATAGAAGGTAGTCTGTTGTCGATTTTTTGTTACTCCAATTGATGCTAGCCTTGTAATTATGGAACGTAGTCTGTTGTGGATATTTTTGTTACACCAATGGATGGTAGCCTTGTCTTTATGGAAGGTACTTTGTTGTAAGGATTTTTGTCACTCCAACGGATGGTATCCTTGTCATTATGGAACGTAGTTTGTTGTCGATATTTTTGTTACTCCAATGGATGGTAGACTTGTCATTATGGAAGGTAGTCTCTTGATGATATTTTTGTTACTCCAATGGATCGTACCCTTATCATTATGGAAGGTAGTATGTTATAGATATCTTTGTTAGTACAATGGATGGTAGCCTTGTCATTATGGAAGGTAGTCTACTGTCGAGATTTTTGTCACTCCAATGGATGGTATCCTAGTCATTATGGAAGATAGTCTACTGTTGATATTTTTGTTACTCCAATGTATGGAGCCTTTTCATTATGGAAGGTAGTCTATTGTCGATTTTTTGTTACTCCAACTGATGGTAGCCTTGTCATTATGGAACGTAGTCTGTTGTCGATATTTTTGTTACACCAATGGATGGTATCCTTGTCTTTATGGAATGTAGTTTGTTGTCAAGATTTTTGTCACTCCAAAGGATGGTATTCTTGTCATTATGGAAGGTAGTCTGTTTGCGAGATTTTTGTTACTCCAATGGATGGTAGCCTTGTCATTATGGAAGGTATTCTACTGTCGAGATTTTTGTCACTCCAATGGATGGTATCCTAGTCATTATGGAAGGTAGTCTGTTGTCGAGATTTTTGTTACTCCAATGGATGGAGCCTTTTCATTATGGAAGGTAGTCTCTTGTCGATTTTTTGTTACTCCAATTGATGGTAGCCTTGTCATTATAGAACGTAGTCTGTTGTCGATATTTTTGTTACACCAATGGATGGTAGCCTTGTCATTATTGAAGGTAGTCTCTTGTTGATATTTTTATTACACCCATGGATGGTAGCCGTTTCATTATGGAAGGTAGTCTGTTGTCGATATTTGTGTTACTCTAATGGATGGTAGCCTTGTCAATATGGAACGTAGTCTGTTGTCGATATTTTTGTTACTCCAATGGATGGTATTCTTGTCGTTATGGAAGGTAGTCTCTTGATGATATTTTTGTTACTCCAATGGATGATAGCCTTGTCATTATGGAAGGTAGATTGTTGGTGAGATTTTTTTTACTCCAATGGATGGTAGCCTTGTCATTATGGAAGGTAGTCTCTTGTTGATATTTTTCTTACTCCATTGTATAATAGCCATTTCATTATGGAAGGTAGTCTGTTGTCCATATTTTTGTTACTCCAATGGATGGTAGCCTTGTCATTATGAAAGGTAGTATGTTATAGATATCTTTGTTACTACAATGGATGGTAGCGTTGTCATTATGGAAGGTAGTTTGTTGTCTAGATTTTGTTACTCTAATGGATGGTAGCCTTGTCATTATGGAAGGTAGTCTACTGTCGAGATTTTTGTCACTCCAATGGATTGTAGCCTAGTCATTATGGAAGGTAGTTTGTTTTCGAGATTTTTGTTACTCCAATGAATGGAGCCTTTTCATTATGGAAGGTAGTCTGTTGTCGATATTTTTATTACTCTAATGGATGGTAGCCTTGTCGTTATGGAACGTAGTATGTTGGTGATATTTTTGTTACTCCAATGGATGATAGCCTTGTCATTATGGAAGGTAGTTTTCTGTCGAGATTTTTTTTATTCCAATGGATGGTAGACTTGTCATTATGGAAGGTAGTCTGTTGTCAATATTTTTGTTACTCCAATGGATGGTGGCCTTGTCATTATGGAAGGTAGTTTGTTGTCGAGATTTTGTTACTCCATTGGATGGTAGCCTTGTCATTATGGAACGTAGTCTGTTGGTGATATTTTTGTTACTCCAATGGATGGTAGCCTTGTCATTATGGAAGGTATTTTGTTGTCGAGATTTTTGTTATTCCAATGGATGGTAGCCTTGCTAACATGGAAGGTTGTCTGTTGTCAATATTTTTATCACTCCAATGGATGGTAGCCTTGTCATTATGGAAGGTAGTTTGTTGGCAAGATTTTTTGTACTCCAATGGATGGTAGCCTTATCATTATGGAAGGTAGTCTCGTGTTGATATTTTTGTTACTCTAATGGATGGTTGCCGTTTAATTATGGTAGGTAGTCTGTTGTCGATATTTTTGTTACTCTAATGGAAGGTAGCCTTGTCATTATGAAAGGTAGTTTGTTATCGAGATTTTTGTTATTCCAATGGATGGTAGCGTTGTCATTATGGAAGGTAGTCTGTTGTCGATATTTTTGTTACTCCAATGGATGGTAGCCTTGTCATTATGGAAGGTAGTTTGTTGTCGAGATTCTGTTACTCCAATGGATAGTAGCCTTGTCATTATGGAAGGTGGTCTACTGTCGAGATTTCTGTCACTCCAATGGATGGTATCCTAGTCATTATGGAAGGTAGTCTGTTGTCATGATTTTTGTTACTCCAATGGATGGAGCCTTTTCATTATGGAAGGTAGTCTGTTGTCGATTTTTTGTTACTCCAATTGATGGTAGCCTTATCATTATGGAACGTAGTCTGTTGTTGATATTTTTGTTACACCAATGGATGGTTGCCTTGTCATTATGGAAGGTAGTTTGTTATCGAGATTTTGTTACTCCAATGGATGGTAGCCTTGTCATTATGGAACTTATTCTGTTGGTGATATTTTTGTTACTCCAATGGATGGTAGCCTTGTCATTATGGAAGGTAGTTTGTTGTCAAGATTTTTGTTATTCCAATGGATGGTAGCCTTGTCATTATAGAAGGTAGTATGTTGTCGATATTTTTGTTAGTCCAATGGATGGTAGCCTTTTCATTGTGGAAGGTAGTTTGTTGTCGAGATTTTGTTACTACAATGGATAGTAGCCTCGTCATTATGGAAGGTAGTTTGTTGTCGAGATTTTTGTTACTCCAATGGATGGTAGCCTTGTCATTATGGAAGGTAGTCTCTTGTTGATATTTTCGTTAATCCAATGGATGGTAGCCGTTTAATTATGGAAGGTAGTCTGTTGACGATATTTTTTTTACTCCAATGGATGGTAGCCTTGTCATTATTAAAGGTAGTTTGTTGTCGAGATTTTTGTTATTCAAATGGATGGTAGCGTTGTCATTATAG
Source organism: Vicia faba (assembly GCA_948472305.1). NCBI lineage: Eukaryota > Viridiplantae > Streptophyta > Magnoliopsida > Fabales > Fabaceae > Vicia > Vicia faba. The sequence continues at coordinate 565,066,409 of OX451739.1, forward strand.
AAGGTAGTCTGTTGTCGATATTTTTGTTACTCCAATGGATGGTAGCCTTGTCATTATGGTAGGTAGTTTGTTGTCAAGATTTTGTTACTACAATGGATAGTGGCTTCGTCATTATGGAAGGTAGTCTACTGTCGAGATTTTTGTCACTCCAATGGATGGTATCCTAGTCATTATGGAAGGTAGTATGTTGTCGAGATTTTTGTTACTCCAATGGATGGAGCCTTTAGATTATGGAAGGTAGTCTGTTGTCGAGATTTTTGTTACTCCAATTGATGCTAGCCTTGTCATTATGGAACGTAGTCTGTTGTGGATATTTTTGTTACACCTGATCGCGACTTTATCGTCTAAATTAATCGGGAGACTGCAAGTATACAGCCCTATCGCGTAGTTTTAAAAGATATCGAACCTAAGGGACTATAAATCGAACTAACGTAACTTAAACTACTGTGTAAAGCTATAGCTATCGAATAATTAAATTGGGGAATTTTCGGTTAATAAAACTTAATTCTAATTGAAATAATAATAATGCGAATATCGGTATGTACGTCGTTAACGCTAAAGAATCCGGCTTTCTACAGGCTCATTTTCTAAAAGTGATAATAATATCTTTTTCAGCAAAAAGTATTTATTCAAAAATCTATTCTCAAACTTTCGCTCTATTGAAGTAAATTATAATTTTAAACTCTGATGTATGCTTTCGCTATCCCTTTGATTTTAAAATTACTTTTTGAAAATAAATAAAGTTTAATTGGTTTTAAAACGCTGTCGCAGTCTTTAAAAACAATACCTAGCATCTACTATCTGATTCTAAACCTCAAATTGTCGCTCAGTTGGTTTCTAATCTTAGTCGGTTTATTAACCTCAAATTGTCGCTCTGTTGGTTTCTAAACCTTTTTAACAAAATAAACTAGATAACTAAATCAGAAAAAGTGTTTATTTTATGAAATATAATAAAGCCTGTTTATTCCGGATCCATTCGAATTAACTCGTTACATACCGATATTTAAATAATTTAGCCAGACATACTCAGAAAAATGGACATGGATACATTAAAGGAATTAATAATCATAAATAAATTCATGGCTAAATAAATATTCTCATGCAAATAATTAATTAACTGATATAAATAAATAAAGAACCTGAATTAAATAATGCTGGAAACAATCCTTGAAGCTTGAATCAATCCGTACAGAATCTTCGTTCTTCAACGGGAGTAAATTCTAAATATTCGAAAAGGAAAAGAAAATCGGCTGGAAATATAACTACTAGGAATCGAATTACACTGGAAACTAGTAAATTGCAATGAAAGTCAAATTCTGAAAACTGGAAAAAATTCTAAGCAAAAAACGGTCCCAATTTTCACTTTCTAATGTCTTCTTATAGTCCTTGAACGTAACCACCTCTTCAGATATTTTCGTGTCCCACGTGTCCTTGAATTTCTCTTCTTACTTGCCCACGTTGAGACGGGCGCCCCAATTGACTTTTTCTTCCTTTGACTATGCTGAGACGGGCGCCTCCCACTAAGGGGAAAGTCCGAGGCGGGCGCCTCAATTGTAGGAAGAGAGTTGAGACGTGCGTCTCACTCTTGCATGCGCTTTTAGGTTTTTCTTGCTGCGTGGGTTTGAATTCTATTGGGCCCGTTTGGAGGTAATAGACTCTTTTTGATCCATCATCATTGCTTTGCACACCCCTTCTCTTCATTTCTTGCACCTTTAGTCCAATAACTCTTGAATTTCTTCACTTTGCTCAATTTGTCTAATTAAAATAAAATACCTGAAACAATAGAAATACCGGCGTAATATGGAAATAAAATGAAATAATTAGATAAAAAATACTAACATTACCTATGAAAATTAAATCAAATATACTATATAAAATTGCGTTATCAAACTCCTCTATACTTAAACCGTTGCTTGTCCTCAAGCAAAAGTAAAAAGGTGAAAATCACTGACACGTAGTTAAACATAGATATAAGAACATACTTCACCTCGTACCAGGTTGCTAGTTGAAAAAAAAAATTTTTTGTTAGAGAATTTAAGTCTAACTTAAACACCCAAGTTACCGTAGGAACACTGGATAACCCCGTTTAAGCAGACCAATTTAAGTCATGTCATTATAGCTTAACCTAATACTATGTTTTATTTCACCCGTTTTCATTCTAGTGCAATCACATTAAGCCCTTTACCTTACACGCACATAGTGGAGTAACTGGTTAGTGAATTTGATCTTAGTAAGCCAACTAGGAGTTCTGGTAATTTAATCATATGGTACTCCCTTTTTCCAATTAAAAATTGCGGGGGATCGAATCGTGATTCGCCCTACCAAGTTCAGCACCAGGGACCACTGAACCAATTTATAATGGATTATTATGCATTTAAATTTATAGTTTCTGCAACTGTTGGATTAAATTATCTGGTAAGGATCATCTAACTTAATAAGTGCATCTTCAGATAAAAGCAATTCCTTAAGAATATTTGATCAATCACTTATATTCATCAGCTCTCCACGTAGTTTGTGTTTATGGCGGTGCCGACTTCTTAATAAACTACTCAGGGCTAATCTAAAACTAAGTTTTAAAGGTTTTGGTATAATAAGTACTTAAATCGATCCAACACATCGGGGGTTTTGAAGTGTTAAGACGATAGCAATTTTGCTAAGTTGCTCGAATTCTTTTTTATAATAGGCAACCTTAATACTAATTGAGTAATGTTTTATAAATGCGTGTTTAAATTTGTTATATTTTATTCGTTATGGCTCAAGAAATAGGGGGAATTCGAGTAAGCACAAATTTTTGTATAAGAGATTAAAATTTGCATAAATAAGTATTTTATTGAATTGAAATTTTGCAATACAAGAAAAGAAATAAAAGGAGAAAATACTACAAAGAGAGCAAGGGAAATGGAAATGAACAAGGAAATGATCTTCCTCCCCCATACTTAAAAGGAGCAATGTCCTCAATGCGATAAAAACAAAGGAGAAGCAGATGAAAAGAGAAAGGCGATCACTCGTGGCTTTGGGAATCATGAGCTCTTGTTCTTCGTCCTCTAGTACGAGGTCTTCTCCGACGTCAGAATTAGAATCATTAAGATGAAGTGCGTCTGCTATGCGAGCTTGTAAGGATTCGAGGTTACGATCATGGCGAAAAGCATATTGTTGCTGTTCGCGTCGCATCTCTTGTTGATCACGTTGTACTTCTTGTACGAGACGTAAAGTCTCAGCTTGGTTTTGTTGCATGGCATGGAACAACTGATCTTGACGAAGCATATGAGCCTGCATGGCTGCAAAATTTGCAGCGAGATTATCTGGTTGTTGGGCGGCAGGTGCATCGAGAGCATAACGCCAATTTGCGCGGACTCGGACGTCGATACGATTTGGACAAGGTAACACAATATCAGGAATTGGACAACGATTTATCACAAATGTAAACCGGCCATCATGTCTTGGAGAGATTATGTGGGAATCTCGGCAATAGATGACATCGAGAAGAGTGGCTGGCATCATATATGGTAACAAAGAAAGTAGCTCGGCGGAAAGGCCCAAAGCAAATGCTAAAGAGGTGATGATGCCTCCAAAAACAAAGGGATTAGTACCTGCCGCATTCGCGCATGTGTGGATGTGACTGAGCATGAAAGGGGCGACGTTGACAGCCTGACCATTAAGGGCACAGAAAATGATGAACAACTCATTTTGGTTGACCTTGTGATTATTGGTCCGACCAAAGATGGTGTTAGCAAGAACACGGTGAAAGTACCTTAATGCCGGGTTATGTATTTGGGAAGCATAGAGGTCGCGCCAACTTTCCGTTGTTTGACCGGTTAGATCATTCCATAAGGAGAAGCCGACTTGATCCCAAGAAAGATCGTTGTCATCGTCGAAAGGTTTGTAATGAAAATGCTCGCCGCGAGTGAAAGATAAGAGTTCGGCGACTCTTTCTTGATCAAGAGAGTACTCTTGGTTGAACATGCGGAAGTTGGCGGTTCCGGTTGTGTAGGGATCGTCGACGGGTGTTGTGTAAGAGAAGGAGCTAAGAAATTCAAGCACGAGTGGTTCATAAGTTGGACATGGGTTTATGCATAGACTGGTTAAACCAGTGTTATTGAGCATTAATACGATGCTATCGTTCATTCCTAAGGTTTCCAAACATTCCGAACTTATGTATTTTGTAGGGACGACGGAACGGGTATAGAATTTGGTATACTTTTGTAGTTGTTGGCCGTCGTCGTTGTCGCGGAAAATTATATTGGATAGGTCGGGTGGTGGTCGGTCGGGCTTAACTTGTCGTTGGTTGTTTCGTGGAGCCATAGATGGATATGGGTAGAAGAAGAAAAAAAAAGGTAGAAAATATGGGTGTAGGAGAGGAAATGGTGGAGATGGTTAGAAATGTTGTGAGAATAGAAAGAATGATGAATGGTATTTATAGTGGAGGGGGATTTAAGAGTGATAAATTATAATAAGTGTGTGTTGGTAAAAGGAGGGGAAAATTTGAATGGAGGTTAATGGTGGGAAATGGAAGGAATATAGTTTGAATGGGAATAAAGAGTGTTGAATATGAGTTAATGGGGTGAATGGGAAAACGAAACAGACAAGACAAGTAAATGCAGGGAGACCATCTTTTACTGCGCGAGACAGAAGCTGAGGCGCCCGCCTGACATAGGAGACCACGCGTGAGGCGTGCGTCTCAAAGCTGCATGGGAAGTTGGAGGCGTGCGCCTCCTGTCAGCGCGTTAGGCTGAGGCGTGCGTCTCAGCTTGTTTGGGGAACAGGCACAGGCGCGGGAATGACAGTATGCATGTAATGATACTAATATTCCTATAACAAAATATATTTATAACATATAATATATTAAGCTGCAATATAATTATAGGAAAATAACGCGAACGGCTTTTTAAAATGATGACCCAAAATTTGCTTACAATCTTCAGAATCATGTGTCTGGAAAGTAAATCATAAAAGACATAACGAAAATGTTGTAATTCCTAACAAAATCAAACTAAGCTAAATATAACGAACTACTTAAAAACTCTAGCCACTACATGGTCCTGCCTTAGGAGCGGAGGAAGAATGAAAATAGGAGAAAACTTCTTGAAATTGCGCAGAAACAGTATCCATAAAACCAAAGAAGTCTGCTCACAAACTAGAAAAATCATCCCTCAAAGCCTGATGTTCCACCTGGAGAGCGTGGATGACAGGGGAATAATCAGTGGTAGGAGCCTCATGCATAACAGTGTCAGGAGCAACAGAGTGAGCGGTAGAGTCATGTTGAGGAGGGCCCAGATCATAATAACCTGAAGGAGCAGTGGGATCTTCCTCAGAGTCTTCCAAAACCTCATAATCTTGCGGAGTCTCAGGAGTGCGGGGCGGAGAAGGCTGCTGATCAAGACCAAAAAGCCAGTTGGCTTTGTTATGCACACTCGTAGCAGGGTTAGGCAAGGTAAACAGTTGCATAACTTTACCATTAATACCCGTAAAAGCATTCAGATGCTTAAAGGATTGTCGAGGTCCAACAAAATTTGCAATCATAGTGACGAGACCTCCCATCCGAATGGGTGCATGATCAGTATCAATGAGATCCACAAAGGTACGGATCAGATAAGTGATCGCATTAATCGGGCGGTTTTGCGAAGCACAATACATGATAAACAACTCGTCTTTAGAAACAGTAGTGACATTCTGGGGTTTTCCAAAAATGGTATGGGCCAGAATCTTATGGAAATACCTGAAGGCCGGGTTGTGGATATTCTCTGATACAAAGTCCTCGGGCTCAGGGTTAAGGATTCCAGAAATAGATCCTCAAAAATAGTCAAGCTCTCTAAATCCAAGGCACTCCTCCTGAGTTTCATGATAAACTCCTATGCCATTAGGAAGACCAAAAAGCTCACCCAATTCTTTATGGTTAAACTTGAAAGTGATGCCAAAAAGTCTGAAGATAATCAGCCCACGGCGTAAAGCGAAACCATGAGTAGGAAAGTACATCAAAGAGCTGAGGAACTCCAAAGTAAGGTTCCGATAAGTGGCATAGCAAGTCATAAAGCGTGAACTATCCCACCCAATCTGATTCCGCAGAAAAAGCACACTATCACGAATACTAAGAGCAGTCATAGCACCGTGATGAGGGTAGATAGTGGGTAGCATCTCACGCTCGGATAAAACTCCATATTTGGTGCGTTGATTTCTCCCTCTGAAACTAACCGGCATATTGTCAACTCGAGACATAGCGGGAAGAGAAATAAGAAGCAAGAATATAGCCTGGCGAGAAGAAAAATAAAGAAGATCAGCATTGGCCAAAATGCCGATAAGAAGAAAAAAACATAGAATAGAAAGAAATAAGACAAAGAGGAGAAATATAATGAATAGATAAAGAAATAGAGATATTTTTTTGTTTGCTTTGTTTTTGTTAAAAATAGACTAAAGAAGAATGAAAAATAAGAAGAAGAAAAATAAAATAAAAAATAAATAATAATAAAAAGGGTGGGTTGTCTCCCACAAAGCGCTTTGTTTTATGTCGTAAGCTCGACAAATAGGACTAAAAACTAGGCTTTTAATCGAGCGTGTGGCACGTCTAGCTTTATCGTTTGAGAAGTTCCCTCGAGTTCATTTAGATAGTAATGTTTTAAACGCTGTCCGTTTACTATAAACGGTTCAATCGAAGGTCCCTTAATCTCTATCGCACCATTTGGATAAACTCGAGTTATTTCAAAAGGTCCGGACCATCTAGATCGTAATTTTCCAGGAAATAATTTTAATCGTGAGTTAAATAGTAATACTAAGTCACCGATGTTAAAATTCTTCCTAGATATATGCTTATCGTGCCATTTCTTTGTGCGCTCTTTGTAAATCCTAGCATTTTCGTACGCATCCTGTCTAAGTTCTTCCAATTCATTAATATCTAGGATACGCTTTTCTCCGGCGGTAGTGTAACTTAAGTTTAGATTCTTAATGGCCCAATAGGCCTTGTGTTCTAACTCAACTGGGAGATGGCATGACTTACCATAAATAAGCTTGAAAGGGGTGGTACCGATGGGAGTTTTATAGGCAGTTCTATAAGCCCATAAAGCTTCGTGAAGTTTGAAGGACCAGTCCTTTCTGGACGTAGCGACGATTTTTTCAAGGATTTGTTTTATCTCGCGATTTGAAACTTCAACTTGTCCGCTAGTTTGAGGATGGTAAGGTGTAGCTATGCTATGTCGAACTCCATATTTTCCTAATAATTTTTCAAAGATTTTGGAAATGAAATGAGATCCACCATCACTTATAACGAGTCTGGGTATACCAAACCTAGGAAAAATTATGTTCTTGAACAGCTTAATTACCACTCGGGTGTCATTTGTTGGAGAAGCTATAGCTTCGATCCATTTTGAGACATAATCCACAGCCACGAGTATATACTTGTTGCCAGATGAAGATGGAAAGGGTCCCATAAAGTCTATCCCCCACACATCAAAGATTTCGACTTCTAAAATGCCTTTTTGTGGCATTTCGTCACGTCTAGATATATTACCGGTGTGTTGGCACCGGTCGCATTTTAAGATGGTGGCATGTACGTCTTTCCATAAATTAGGCCAATAGAGGCCGGATTGTAAAATCTTTGCACAAGTTTTGGATGTACTCGCATGTCCGCCGTAAGGTGCGGAATGACAGTGTTTTATAATGTTTTCAATTTCTTCTTCTGGCACACATCGGCGGAAAATTCCATCGGGACCTCTCTTGAAAAGTAAAGGTTCATCCCAATAATACTGTTTAAGATCATGGAAGAATTTCTTCTTCTGTTGGTAGGTAAGTTCATGTGGTAAAACGCCTGCCGCGAGGTAGTTTACGAAATCGGCATACCAAGGCACTGAGGAGACGGCTAAGGTGGTCTCCATGAGTTTATCTGGTTCTGTGTCTTCCAAGTGGGCAATTAGTTTATCATACTGGAATTCATCATCGATCGGCACTTGTTCATGTTTAAGATTTTCTAGTCTAGAGAGATGATCTGCTACCACGTTTTCGGTTCCTTTCTTATCTTTGATTTCTAAATCGAACTCTTGCAGTAGCAATATCCATCTCAGGAGTCTAGGTTTAGCGTCCTTTTTGGTTAGGAGATATCTAATAGCAGCATGATCAGTGTATATGATTATTTTGGATCCTACTAAGTAGGAACGAAACTTGTCTAATGCGAAGATCACTGCTAAGAATTCTTTCTCGGTTGTAGCATAATTCATCTGCGCTTCGTCCAGGGTTCTGCTTGCATAATATATGACGTGGAGTCTTTTATCCTTTCGCTGTCCTAAAACAGCTCCTACGGCATAGTCGCTTGCGTCACACATTATTTCAAAAGGTTCATTCCAATCTGGAGTTTGCATTATAGGCGCAGAAATTAATGCTTTCTTAAGTGTTTGAAATGCTGCTAAACATTTTTCGTCGAAGATAAATTCAGCGTCTTTCATTAATAGCTCAGTTAGGGGTTTAGTTATCTTAGAGAAATCTTTAATGAATCGTCGATAAAAACCGGCGTGTCCTAAAAAGCTTCGGATTTCTCTAACAGTTTTCGGAGGTTGAAGGTTTTCAATAACTTCGATTTTAGCAGAATCGACTTCAATTCCTCTTTTGGATATAATGTGTCCTAAAACAATTCCTTCTTGTACCATAAAATGGCATTTCTCCCAATTAAGTACTAGATTAACCTTCACACAACGTTCTAATATCCTTTCTAAATTTTCTAAACATTCTTCAAAGCTTTGTCCACAGACGGAAAAATCGTCCATGAAGACTTCCATAATATTGTTCAGAAAATCAGCAAATATTGCCATCATACATCTTTGAAAAGTTGCAGGAGCATTGCATAAACCAAATGGCATTCTTCTATAAGCAAAGGTTCCAAAAGGGCATGTGAAAGTTGTTTTCTCTTGGTCATTAGGATGAATAGGTATCTGAAAGAAACCTGAATAACCGTCCAAGAAACAAAAATGAGAGTGTCTAGCTAAACGTTCTAACATTTGATCAATAAATGGTAAAGGGAAATGATCTTTGCTGGTGGCTTTGTTAAGTTTGCGATAATCGATGCACATCCTCCATCCAGATTCGACTCTTTTAGTTATGATTTCTCCTTTCTCATTTTCGACTACTGTGACACCTCCTTTCTTAGGTACAACATGCACAGGACTAACCCATTTGCTATCGGATATAGGATATATGATTCCTGCTTCTAACAACTTCATAACTTCCTTTTTCACAACCTCGCTCATAATCGGGTTTAGTCTCCTCTGGTGTTCTCTTGAAGTTTTACAATCTTCTTCTAGCATGATGCGATGCATACAGATAGAGGGACTTATTCCTTTAAGATCAGTGATATTATATCCTAAGGCTGTTGGATATTTTCTCAGAGTTTGTAAAAGTTTTTCAGTTTCGGTTTCGCCAAGTTCTGCGTTGACTATCACTGGTTGTTCAAGCTCGGAATCTAGGAATTCATATCTTACATTTTTAGGAAGTGTTTTGAGTTCTAGGGATGGTTTCCTTAAACATTGTGTAGGATCTGGTGCTATAACTAAGCATTCACTTAGATTACTAATCAGATTTTCATCGATATTGTCTTCATTATCAAGCTCAGCTTCTTTTATACATTCATCGATGATATCCATGAAGTAACAAGTATCTTCAATTGCAGGTGCTTTCAGGAATTGAGAGAGGATAAATTCGATTTTCTCTTCACCTACTTCAAAAGTAAGTTTTCCTCTTTTTACATCTATAATTGCACCGGCTGTAGCTAAGAAAGGCCTTCCAAGAATGATTGGGGTAACTTCGTCCTCACTTATGTCCATGATAATGAAATCGGTTGGTATATAGAATTGGCCAATGCGTACAGGAACATTCTCGAGAACTTCTGCAGGATATTTAATTGACCTATCTGCTAATTGAACGGACATTTTGGTTGGTCTGAGTTCTCCCATTTCAAGTTTCTTGCATATAGATAACGGCATCACACTTATACTGGCTCCAAGATCACATAAAGCTTTATTTATGACAAATTTGCCAATTACACATGGAATAGAGAAACTTCCAGGGTCTTTGAGTTTAGGAGGCATTGTGTCTTGAATAATTGCACTACATTCAGTAGTAAGCATGACAGTTTCATTATCTTCTAGCTTTTTCTTATTGGACAAAATCTCTTTAAGGAATTTAGCGTAGGATGGCATTTGAGTTATAGCTTCGGTAAAAGGAATTGTGACATTATGTTGTTTAAGAAGATCCACGAATTTCTTGAATTGACCCACATTCTTAGTTTTAGCTAACCTTTGAGGGTATGGGATACGAGGCTTATAAGGTGGTGGGGGTACATAAATTTCGTCTTTTTGCATGGTATCTTCATTATTATCTCTCTGATTTTCTTTTTCTTCTTTATCTTTAGTTTCAGATTGTTTGTCATAGTTTTGTTGCATAGCTGGGCTATTATTTCTGGGATCTTCAGGTCCATCATACTCTGTTCCGCTTCTTAAGATAACAGCATTTGCATGTCCTTTGGGGTTAGGTTGAGGCTGTCCAGGAAATGAGCCAGCAGGAGCAGCAGAAGCCGCTTGTTGTTGAGCTACCTAAGAGATTTGTGTTTCTAACATTTTATTATGCGTAGCTAAAGCGTCAAGCTTGTTAGATAATTTCTTCATCTGCTCATTAATGTGTATATTCTGATTTTGAATCTCCTTATTAGTCTGGGATTGAGCATTATTGGTTTGGTTTTGAGCAGCGATGTAGTGCTCTATCATGACTTCCAAATTAGACTTCCTAGGAGCATTAGACGTGTTTGGACCATTATTAGGATGATTTGGGATAGCCTTAGGATAACCAGGTGGTGTAGCAGGAGCTTGTCCAGGTTCGTATAACGCGTTGTTATTCTTGTATGAAAAATTAGGATGATTCTTCCAGCCAGGGTTATATGTGTTGCTGTAAGGATTACCCTATACGTAATTCGCTTGTTCAACTGGAACTCCTGTTAAAAGTGGGTATTCTGGAGCAAGATGTGATTGAATACCACATAAGTCGCAAGTTTGAGCAATTGCAGCAACAGTAGCTGCGGGAGTGGTGGTAAGATTCTCGAGCTTTTGACTGAGAGCTTCCATTTTAGCGTTGACTTCATCCAGACTATTCACTTCAACCATGGCACCTTTTGTTTGATATTTCTCTACGCTAACTCTCTCTGTACCCCATTGGTAATGGTTTTGAGCCATGCTTTCGATAAGTTGTCTTGCTTCAGTATATGGTTTATTCATCAGTGCGCCACCAGCTGCGGCGTCTATAGTCAATCTCGTATTATACAAGAGACCATTGTAGAACGTGTGAATGATCAGCCATTCTTCTAAACCATGATGAGGACAGAGTCTAAGCATGTCCTTATAACGTTCCCAAGCTTCAAAGAGTGATTCATTGTCTTTTTGTCTGAAACCATTGATATTGGCTCTGAGCATGGCAGTTTTGCTTGGACGAAAATATCTAGCCAAGAAGACTTTCTTCAACTCATCCCATGTGGTGATTGAGTTGGAAGGAAGAGATTGGAGCCATGCGCGAGCTCTGTCTCTGAGAGAAAAAGGGAATAGGCGCAATCGTATCGCCTCGGGGTTAACACCATTCGCTTTTACAGTGTCTTTGTACTGCACAAATACTGACAGATGAATATTCGGGTCGTCAGTAGGAGCTCCAGAAAACTGGTTCTGCTGAACGGCGGAAAGAAGCGAAGGTTTTAGCTCGAAATCGTTTCGAGCGATAGCAGGAGCAACAATACCATTGTGAGGCTCTGCTTGAGAAGGAACAGCGTAGTCCTTAAGAGGACGAGGAGCAGGAGCATCAGGATCAGCCATCTTCTTGAGTTCTTCAACGTCAGGAAGTTTGGTCGGAGGAAGGTTGTTGCGTTCTAAATACTCTTGAATTCGTCTCCTTAATCTAAGGTAACGCTCGATATCGTATATAGGTATATGCAAAGGCGCGCCTTGAGAGCGAGTATTTGGCATACACAGAGGGAAAAGAAATAGTTGCTATAGTCTATACTTCGTAATAAAATTACGATATCGACTTAAATAGTCCCTGGCAACGGCGCCAAAAACTTGATCGCGACTTTATCGTCTAAATTAATCGGGAGACTGCAAGTATACAGCCCTATCGCGTAGTTTTAAAAGATATCGAACCTAAGGGACTATAAATCGAACTAACGTAACTTAAACTACTGTGTAAAGCTATAGCTATCGAATAATTAAATTGGGGAATTTTCGGGTAATAAAACTTAATTCTAATTGAAATAATAATAATGCGAATATTGGTATGTACGTCGTTAACGCTAAAGAATCCGGCTTTCTACAGGCTCATTTTCTAAAAGTGATAATAATATCTTTTTCAGCAAAAAGTATTTATTCAAAAATCTATTCTCAAACTTTCGCTCTATTGAAGTAAATTATAATTTTAAACTCTGATGTATGCTTTCGCTATCCCATTGATTTTAAAATTAATTTTTGAAAATAAATAAAGTTTAATTGGTTTTAAAACGCTGTCGCAGTCTTTAAAAACAATACCTAGCATCTACTATCTGATTCTAAACCTCAAACTGTCGCTCTGTTGGTTTCTAATCTTAGTCGGTTTATTAACCTCAAACTGTCGCTCTGTTGGTTTCTAAACCTTTTTAACAAAAAAAACTAGATAACTAAATAAGAAAAAGTGTTTATTTTATAAAATATATTAAAGCCTGTTTATTCCGGATCCATTCGAATTAACTCGTTACATACCGATATTTAAATAATTTAGCCAGACATACTCAGAAAAACGGACATGGATACATTAAAGGAATTAATAATCATAAATAAATTCATGGCTAAATAAATATTCTCATGCAAATAATTAATTAACTGATATAAATAAATAAAGAACCTGAATTAAATAATGCTGGAAACAATCCTTGAAGCTTGAATCAATCCGTACAGAATCTTCGTTCTTCAACGGGAGTAAATTCTAAATATTCGAAAAGGAAAAGAAAATCGGCTGGAAATATAACTACTAGGAATCGAATTACACTGGAAACTAGTAAATTACAATGAAAGTCAAATTCTGAAAACTGGAAAAAATTCTAAGCAAAAAACGGTCCCAATTTTCACTTTCTAATGTCTTCTTATAGTCCTTGAACGTAACCACCTCTTCAGATATTTTCGTGTCCCACGTGTCCTTGAATTTCTCTTCTTACTTGCCCACGTTGAGACGGGCGCCCCAATTGACTTTTTCTTCCTTTGACTATGCTGAGACGGGCGCCTCCCACTAAGGGGAAAGTCCGAGGCGGGCGCCTCAATTGTAGGAAGAGAGTTGAGACGTGCGTCTCACTCTTGCATGCGCTTTTAGGATTTTCTTGCTGCGTGGGTTTGAATTCTATTGGGCCCCTTTGGAGGTAATAGACTCTTTTTGATCCATCATCATTGCTTTGCACACCCCTTCTCTTCATTTCTTGCACCTTTAGTCCAATAACTCTTGAATTTCTTCACTTTGCTCGATTTGTCTAATTAAAATAAAATACCTGAAACAATAGAAATACCGGCGTAATATGGATTAAAATGAAATAATTAGATAAAAAATACTAACATTACCTATGAAAATTAAATCAAATATACTATATAAAATTGCGTTATCAACACCAATGGATGGTAGCCTTGTCTTTATGGAAGGTAGTTTGTTGTCAAGATTTTTGTCACTCCAAAGGATGGTATCCTTGTCATTATGGAACGTAGTCTTTTGTCGATATTTTTGTTACTCCAATGGATGGTAGACTTGTCATTATGGAAGGTAGTCTCTTGATGATATTTTTGTTACTCCAATGGATTGTAGCCTTGTCATTATGGAAGGTAGTATGTTATAGATATCTTTGTTACTACAATGGATGGAAGCCTTGTCATTATGGAAGGTAGTCTACTGTCGAGATTTTTGTCACTCCAATGGATGGTATCCTAGTCATTATGGAAGGTAGTCTATTGTCGATATTTTTGTTACTCCAATGGATGGAGCCTTTTCATTATGGAAGGTAGTCTATTGTCGATTTTATGTTACTCCAATTGATGGTAGCCTTGTCATTATGGAACGTAGTCTGTTGTCGATATTTTTGTTACACCAATGGATGGTAGCCTTGTCGTTATGGAATGTAGTTTGTTTTCAAGATTTTTGTCACTCCAAAGGATGGTATCCTTGTCATTATTGAAGGAAGTCTGTTGGCGAGATTTTTGTTACTCCAATGGATTGTAGCCTTGTCATTATGGAAGGTAGTCTCTTGTTGATATTTTTGTTACTCCAATTGATGGTAGCCATTTCATTATGGAAGGTAGTCTGTTGTCAATATGTTTATTACTCCAATAGATGGTAGCCTTGTCATTATGGAACGTAGTCTTTGGTCGATATTTTTATTACTCCAATGGATGGTAGCCTTGTCATTATGGAAGGTAGTCTGTTGTCAATATTTTTGTTACTCCAATGGATGGTAGCCTTGTCATTATGGAAGGTAGTCTGTTGTCAATATTTTTGTCACTCCAATGGATGGTAGCCTTGTCATTATGGAAGGTAGTTTGTTGGGGAGATTTTTGTTACTCCAATGGATGGTAGCCTGGTCATTATGGAAGTTAGTCTCTTGTTGATATTTTCGTTACTCCAATGGATGGTTGCCGTTTAATTATGGTAGGTAGTCTGTTGTCGATATTTTTGTTACTCTAATGGAAGGTAGCCTTGTCATTATGAAAGGTAGTTTGTTATCGAGATTTTTGTTATTCCAATGGATGGTAGCGTTGTCATTATGGAAGGTAGTCTGTTGTCGATATTTTTGTTACTCCAATGGATGGTAGCCTTGTCATTGTGGAAGGTAGTTTGTTGTCGAGATTTTGTTACTCCAATGGATAGTAGCCTTGTCATTATGGAAGGTAGTCTACTGTCGAGATTTTTGTAACTCCAATGGATGGTATCCTAGTCATTATGGAAGGTAGTATGTTGTCATGATTTTTGTTACTCCAATGGATGGAGCCTTTTCATTATGGAAGGTAGTCTGTTGTCGATTTTTTGTTACTCCAATTGATGGTAGCCTTATCATTATGGAACGTAGTCTGTTGTTGATATTTTTGTTACACCAATGGATGGTTGCCTTGTCATTATGGAAGGTAGTTTGTTGTCAAGATTTTTGTTATTCCAATGGATGGTAGCCTTGTCATTATAGAAGGTAGTCTGTTGTCGAAATTTTTGTTACTCCAATGGATGGTAGCCTTTTCATTGTGGAAGGTAGTTTGTTATCGAGATTTTGTTACTACAATGGATAGTAGCCTCGTCATTATGGAAGGTAGTTTGTTGTCGAGATTTTTGTTACTCCAATGGATGGTAGCCTTGTCCTTATGGAAGGTAGTCTCTTGTTGATATTTTCGTTAATCCAATGGATGGTAGCCGTTTAATTATGGAAGGTAGTCTGTTGTTGATATTTTTTTTACTCCAATGGATGGTAGCCTTGTCATTATTAAAGGTAGTTTGTTGTCGAGATTTTTGTTATTCAAATGGATGGTAGCGTTGTCATTATAGAAGGTAGTTTGTTTTCGATATTTTTGTTACTCCAATGGATGGTAGCCTTGTCATTATGGAAGGTAGTTTGTTGTCAAGATTTTGTTACTACAATGGATAGTGGCCTCGTCATTATGGAAGGTAGTCTACTGTCGAGATTTTTGTCACTCCAATGGATGGTATCCTAGTCATTATGGATGGTAGTCTGTTGTCGAGATTTTTGTTACTCCAATGGATGGAGCCTTTTCATTATGGAAGGTAGTCTGTTGTCGAGATTTTTGTTACTCCAATTGATGCTAGCCTTGTCATTATGGAACGTAGTCTGTTGTGGATATTTTTGTTACACCAATGGATGGTAGCCTTGTCTTTATGGAAGGTAGTTTGTTGTCAAGATTTTTGTCACTCCAAAGGATGGTATCCTTGTCATTATGGAACGTAGTCTTTTGTCGATATTTTTGTTACTCCAATGGATGGTAGACTTGTCATTATGGAAGGTAGTCTCTTGATGATATTTTTGTTACTCCAATGGATCGTAGCCTTGTCATTATGGAAGGTAGTATGTTATAGATAACTTTGTTACTACAATGGATGGTAGCCTTGTCATTATGGAAGGTAGTCTACTGTCGAGATTTTTGTCACTCCAATGGATGGTATCCTAGTCATTATGGAAGGTAGTCTATTGTCGATATTTTTGTTACTCCAATGGATGGAGCCTTTTCATTATGGAAGGTAGTCTATTGTCGATTTTATGTTACTCCAATTGATGGTAGCCTTGTCATTATGGAACGTAGTCTGTTGTCGATATTTTTGTTACACCAATGGATGGTAGCCTTGTCTTTATGGAATGTAGTTTGTTGTCAAGATTTTTGTCACTCCAAAGGATGGTATCCTTGTCATTATTGAAGGAAGTCTGTTGGCGAGATTTTTGTTACCCCAATGGATTGTAGCCTTGTCATTATGGAAGGTAGTCTCTTATTGATATTTTTGTTACTCCAATTGATGGTAGCCATTTCATTATGGAAGGTAGTCTGTTGTCAATATGTTTATTACTCCAATAGATGGTAGCCTTGTCATTATGGAACGTAGTCTTTGGTCGATATTTTTATTACTCCAATGGATGGTAGCCTTGTCATTATGGAAGGTAGTCTGTTGTCGATATTTTTGTTACTCCAATGGATGGTAGCCTTGTCATTATGGAAGGTAGTCTATTGTCAATATTTTTGTCACTCCAATGGATGGTAGCCTTGTCATTATGGAAGGTAGTTTGTTGGGGAGATTTTTGTTACTCCAATGGATGGTAGCCTGGTCATTATGGAAGTTAGTCTCTTGTTAATATTTTCGTTACTCCAATGGATGGTTGCCGTTTAATTATGGTAGGTAGTCTGTTGTCGATATTTTTGTTACTCTAATGGAAGGTAGGCTTGTCATTATGAAAGGTAGTTTGTTATGGAGATTTTTGTTATTCCAATGGATGGTAGCGTTGTCATTATGGAAGGTAGTCTGTTGTCGATATTTTTGTTACTCCAATGGATGGTAGCCTTGTCATTGTGGAAGGTAGTTTGTTGTCGAGATTTTGTTACTCCAATGGATAGTAGCCTTGTAATTATGGAAGGTAGTCTACTGTCGAGATTTTTGTAACTCCAATGGATGGTATCCTAGTCATTATGGAAGGTAGTCTGTTGTCATGATTTTTGTTACTCCAATGGATGGAGCCTTTTCATTATGGAAGGTAGTCTGTTGTCGATTTTTTGTTACTCCAATTGATGGTAGCCTTATGATTATGGAACGTAGTCTGTTGTTGATATTTTTGTTACACCAATGGATGGTTGCCTTGTCATTATGGAAGGTAGTTTGTTGTCAAGATTTTTGTTATTCCAATGGATGGTAACCTTGTCATTATAGAAGGTAGTCTGTTGTCGATATTTTTGTTACTCCAATGGATTGTAGCCTTTTCATTATGGAAGGTAGTTTGTTGTCGAGATTTTGTTACTACAATGGATAGTAGCCTCGTCATTATGGAAGGTAGTTTGTTGTCGAGATTTTTGTTACTCCAATGGATGGTAGCCTTGTCATTATGGAAGGTAGTCTCTTGTTGATATTTTCGTTAATCCAATGGATGGTAGCCGTTTAATTATGGAAGGTAGTCTGTTGTTGATTTTTTTTTTACTCCAATGGATGGTAGCCTAGTCATTATTAAAGGTAGTTTGTTGTCGAGATTTTTGTTATTCAAATGGATGGTAGCGTTGTCATTATAGAAGGTAGTCTGTTGTCGATATTTTTGTTACTCCAATGGATGGTAGCCTTGTCATTATGGAAGGTAGTTTGTTGTCAAGATTTTGTTACTACAATGGATAGTGGCCTCGTCATTATGGAAGGTAGTCTACTGTCGAGATTTTTGTCACTCCAATGGATGGTATCCTAGTCATTATGGATGGTAGTCTGTTGTCGAGATTTTTGTTACTCCAATGGATGGAGCCTTTTCATTATGGAAGGTAGTCTGTTGTCGAGATTTTTGTTACTCCAATTGATGCTAGCCTTGTCATTATGGAACGTAGTCTGTTGTGGATATTTTTGTTACACCAATGGATGGTAGCCTTGTCTTTATGGAAGGTAGTTTGTTGTCAAGATTTTTTTCACTCCAAAGGATGGTATCCTTGTCATTATGGAACATAGTCTTTTGTCGATATTTTTGTTACTCCAATGGATGGTAGACTTGTCATTATGGAAGGTAGTCTCTTGATGATATTTTTGTTACTCCAATGGATCGTAGCCTTGTCGTTATGGAAGGTAGTATGTTATAGATAACTTTGTTACTACAATGGATGGTAGCCTTGTCATTATGGAAGGTAGTCTACTGTCGAGATTTTTGTCACTCCAATGGATGGTATCCTAGTCATTATGGAAGGTAGTCTATTGTCGATATTTTTGTTACTCCAATGGATGGAGCCTTTTCATTATGGAAGGTAGTCTATTGTCGATTTTATGTTACTCCAATTGATGGTAGCCTTGTCATTATGGAACATAGTCTGTTGTCGATATTTTTGTTACACCAAGGGATGGTAGCCTTGTCTTTATGGAATGTAGTTTGTTGTCAAGATTTTTGTCACTCCAAAGGATGGTATCCTTGTCATTATTGAAGGTAGTCTGTTGGCGAGATTTTTGTTACTCCAATGGATTGTAGCCTTTTCATTATGGTAGGTAGTCTCTTGTTGATATTTTTGTTACTCCAATTGATGGTAGCCATTTCATTATGGAAGGTAGTCTGTTGTCAATATGTTTATTACTCCAATAGATGGTAGCCTTGTCATTATGGAACATAGTCTTTGGTCGATATTTTTATTACTCCAATGGATGGTAGCCTTGTCATTATGGAAGGTAGTCTCTTGTTGATATTTTTGTTACTCTAATGGATGGTAGCCGTTTCATTATGGAAGGTAGTCTGTTGTCGATATTTTTGTTACTCCAATGGATGGTAGCCTTGTCATTATGGAAGGTAGTCTCTTGATGATATCTTTACTCCAATGGATGATAGACTTGTTATTATGGAAGGTAGTCTGTTGGCGAGATTTTTGTTACTCCAATGGATGGTAGCCTTGTAATTATGGAAGGTAGTTTGTTGTCGAGATTTTTGTTATTCCAATGGATGGTAGCGTTGTCATTATGGAAGGTAGTTTGTTGTTAATATTTTTGTTACTCCAATGCATGGTAGCCTTGTCATTATGGAAGGTAGTTTCTTGTCAAGATTTTGTTACTCCAATGGATGGTAGCCTTGTCATTATGGAAGGTAGTCTACTGTCGAGATTTTTGTCACTCCAATGTATTGTACCCTAGTCATTATGGAAGGTAGTTTGTTGTCGAGATTTTGTTACTCCAATGGTTGGTAGCCTTGTCATTATGGAACTTAGTCTGTTGGTGATATTTTTGTTACTCCAATGGATGGTAGCCTTGTCATTATGGAAGATAGTTTGTTGTCAAGATTTTTGTTATTCCAATGGATGGTAGCCTTGTAATTATGGAAGGTAGTTTGTTGTCAATATTTTTGTCACTCCAATGGATGGTAGCCTTGTCATTATGGAAGGTAGTTTGTTGGGGAGATTTTTGTTACTCCAATGGATGGTAGCCTGGTCATTATGGAAGTTATTCTCTTGTTGATATTTTCGTTATTCCAATGGATGGTAGCCTTTTCATTATGAAAGGTAGTTTGTTGTCGAGATTTTTGTTATTCCAATGGATGGTAGCGTTGTCATTATAGAAGGTAGTCTGTTGTTGATATTTTTGTTACTCCAATGGATGGTAGCCTTTTCATTGTGGAAGGTAGTTTGTTGTCGAGATTTTGTTACTACAATGGATAGTAGCATCGTCATTATGGAAGGTAGTTTGTTGTCGAGATTTTTGTTACTCCAATGGATGGAGCCTTTTCATTATGGAAGGTAGTCTGTTGTCTATTTTTTGTTACTCCAATTGATGCTAGCCTTGTCATTATGGAACGTAGTCTATTGTCGATATTTTTGTTACACCAATGGATGGTAGCCTTGTCTTTATGGAAGGTAGTTTGTTGTCAAGATTTTTGTCACTCCAAAGGATGGTATCCTTGTCATTATGGAAGGTAGTCTGTTGGCAAGATTTTTGTTACTCCAATGGATGGTAGCCTTTTCATTATGGAAGGTAGTCTCTTGTTGATATTTTCGTTACTCCAATTGATGGTAGCCATTTCATTATGGAAGGTAGTCTGTTGTCGATATGTTTGTTACTCTAATAGATGGTAGCCATGTCATTGTGGAACATAGTCTGTTGTCGATATTTTTGTTACTCCAATGGATGGTAGCCTTGTTATTATGGAAGGTAGTCTCTTGTTGATATTTTCGTTACTCCAACGGATGGTAGCCGTTACATTATGGAAGGTAGTCTGTTGTCGATATTTTTGTTACTCCAATGGATGGTAGCCTTGTCATTATGGAACATAGTCTGTTGTCGATATTTTTGTTACTCCAATGGATGGTAGACTTGTCATTATGGAAGGTATTCTCTTGATGATATTTTTGTTACTCCAATGGACGGTAGCCATTTCATTATGGAAGGTAGTCAGTTGTTGATATTTTTGTTACTCCAATGGATAGTAGCCTTGTCATTATGGAAGGTAGTATGTTATAGATATCTTTGTTACTACAATGGATGGTAGCCTTGTCATTATGGAAGGTAGTCTACTGTCGAGATTCTTGTCACTCCAATGGATGGTATCCTAGTCATTATGGAAGGTAGTCTGTTGTCGAGATTTTTGTTACTCCAATGGATGGAGCCTTTTCATTATGGAAGGTAGTCTGTTGTCGATTTTTTGTTACTCCAATTGATGGTAGCCTTGTCATTATGAAAGGTAGTATGTTATAGATATCTTTGTTACTACAATGGATGGTATCCTTGTCATTATGGAAGGTAGTTTGTTGTCGAGATTTTTGTTATTCCAATGGATGGTAGCGTTGTCATTATGGAAGTTAGTCTGTTGTCAATATTTTTGTTACTCCAATGCATGGTAGCCTTGTCATTATGGAAGGTAGTTTGTTGTCTAGATTTTGTTACTCCAATGGATGGTAGCCTTGTCATTATGGAAGGTAGTCTACTGTCGAGATGTTTGTCACTCCAATGGATTGTAGCCTAGTCATTATGGAAGGTAGTTTGTTGTCGAGATTTTTGTTACTCCAATGAATGAAGCCTTTTCATTATGGAAGGTAGTCAGTTGTCGATATTTTTATTACTCCAATGGATGGTAGCCTTGTCATTATGGAACGTAGTCTGTTGTTTATATTTTTGTTACTCCAATGGATGATAGCCTTGTCATTATGGAGGGTAGTTTTCTGTCGAGATTTTTGTTATTCCAATGGATGGTAGCGTTGTCATTATGGAAGGTAGTCTGTTGTCAATATTTTTGTTACTCCAATGCATGCTGGCCTTGTCATTATGGAAGGTAGTATGTTGTCTAGATTTTGTTACTCCAATGGATGGTAGCCTTGTCATTATGGAAGGTAGTCTACTGTCGAGATTTTTGTCACTTTAATGGATTGTAGCCTAGTCATTATGGAAGGTAGTTTGTTGTCGATATTTTTATTACTCCAATAGATGGTAGCCTTGTCATTATGGAACGTAGTCTGTTGGTGATATTTTTGTTACTCCAATGGATGGTAGCTTTGTCATTATGGAAGGTAGTTTTCTGTCGAGATTTTTGTTATTCCAATGGATGGTAGCCTTGTCATTATGGAAGGTAGTCAGTTGTCAATATTTTTGTTACTCCAATGGATGGTGGCCTTGTCATTATGGAAGGTAGTTTGTTGTCGAGATTTTGTTACTCCATTGGATGGTAGCCTTGTCATTATGGAACGTAGTCTGTTGGTGATATTTTTGTTACTCCAATGGATGGTAGCCTTGTCATTATGGAAGGTATTTTGTTGACGAGATTTTTGTTATTCCAATGGATGGTAGCCTTGTCATTATGGAAGGTAGTTTGTTGTCAATATTTTTGTCACTCAATGGATGGTAGCCTTGTCATTATGGAAGGTAGTTTGTTGGCGAGATTTTTGATACTCCAATGGATGGTAACCTTGTCATTATGGAAGGTGGTCTCTTGTTGATATTTCCGTTACTCCAATGGATGGTATCCGTTTAATTATGGAAGGTAGTCTGTTGTCGATATTTTTGTTACTCTAATGGATGGTAGCCTTGTCATTATGAAAGGTAGTTTGTTATCGAGATTTTTGTTATTCCAATGGATGGTAGCGTTGTCATTATGGAAGGTAGTCTGTTGTCGATATTTTTGTTACTCCAATGGATGGTAGCCTTGTCATCGTGGAAGGTAGTTTGTTGTCGAGATTTTGTTACTCCAATGGATAGTAGCCTTGTCATTATGGAAGGTAGTCTACTGTCGAGATTTTTGTCACTCCAATGGATGGTATCCTAGTCATTATGGAAGGTAGTCTGTTGTCATGATTTTTGTTACCCCAATGGATGGAGCCTTTTCATTATGGAAGGTAGTCTGTTGTCGATTTTTTGTTACTCCAATTGATGGTAGCCTTGTCATTATGGAACGTAGTCTGTTGTTGATATTTTTGTTACACCAATGGATGGTAGCCTTGTCATTATGGAAGGTAGTTTGTTGTCAAGATTTTTGTCACTCCAAAGGATGGTAGCCATGTCATTATGGAAGGTAGTCTCTTGTTGATATTTTCGTTACTCCAATTGATGGTAGCTGTTTCATTATGGAAGGTAGTCTGTTGTCGATATGTTTGTTACTCTAATAGATGGTAGCCTTGTCATTATGGAACGTAGTCTGTTGTCGATATTTTTGTTACTCCAATGGATGGTAGCCTTGTCATTATGGAAGGTAGTCTGTTGTCAATATTTTTGTTACTCCAATGGATGGTGGCCTTGTCATTATGTAAGGTAGTTTGTTGTCGAGATTTTGTTACTCCAATGGATGGTAGCCTTGTGTTTATGGAACATAGTCTATTGGTGATATTTTTATTACTCCAATGGATGGTAGCCTTGTCATTATGGAAGGTAGTTTATTGTCGAGATTTTTGTTATTCCAATGGATGGTAGCCTTGTCATTGTGGAAGGTAGTTTGTTGTCGAGATTTTGTTACTCCAATGGATAGTAGCCTTGTCATTATGGAAGGTAGTCTACTGTCGAGATTTTTGTCACTCCAATGGATGGTATCCTAGTCATTATGGAAAGTAGTCTGTTGCCATGATTTTTGTTACCCCAATGGATGGAGCCTTTTCATTATGGAAGGTAGTCTGTTGTCGAATTTTTGTTACTCCAATTGATGGTAACCTTGTCATTATGGAACGTAGTCTGTTGTTGATATTTTTGTTACACCAATGGATGGTATCCTTGTCATTATGGAAGGTAGTTTGTTGTCAAGATTTTTATCACTCCAAAGGATGGTAGCCATGTAATTATGGAAGGTAGTCTGTTGGCGAGATTTTTGTTACTCCAATGGATTGTAGCCTTGTCATTATGGAAGGTAGTCTCTTGTTGATATTTTCGTTACTCCAATTGATGGTAGCTGTTTCATTATGGAAGGTAGTCTGTTGTCGATATGTTTGTTACTCTAATAGATGGTAGCCTTGTCATTATGGAACGTAGTCTGTTGTCAATTTTTTTGTTACTCCAATGGATGGTAGCCTTGTCATTATGGAAGGTAGTCTGTTGTCAATATTTTTGTTACTCCAATGGATGGTGGCCTTGTCATTATGGAAGGTAGTTTGTTGTCGAGATTTTGTTACTCCAATGGATGGTAGCCTTGTCATTATGGAACATAGTCTGTTGGTGATATTTTTTTTACTCCAATGGATGGTAGCCTTGTCATTATGGAAGGTCGTTTGTTGTCGAGATTTTTGTTATTCCAATGGATGGTAGCCTTGTCATTATTGAAGGTAGTCTATTGTCAATATTTTTGTCACTCCAATGGATGGTAGCCTTGTCATTATGGAAGGTAGTTTGTTGGCGAGATTTTGGTTACTCCAATGGATGATAGCCTTGTCATTATGAAAGGTAGTCTGTTATTGATATTTTCGTTACTCCAATGGATGGTAGCCGTTTCATTAAGGAAGGTAGTCTGTTGTCGATATGTTTGTTACTCTAATAGATGGTAGCCTTGTCATTGTGGAACGTAGTCTGTTGTCGGTATTTTTCTTACTCCAATGGATGGTAGCCTTGTCATTATAGAAGGTAGTCTCTTGTTGATAATTTTGTAACTCCAATGGATGGTAGCCGTTACATTATGGAAGGTAGTCTGTTGTCGATATTTTTGTTACTCCAATGGATGGTAGCCTTGTCATTATGGAACGTAGTCTGTTGTCGATATTTTTGTTACTCCAATGGATGGTAGACTTGTAATTATGGAAGGTAGTCTCTTAATGATATTTTTTTTACTCCAATGGATTGTAGCCATTTCATTATGGAAGGTAGTCTGTTGTCGATATTTTTGTTACTCCAATGGATCGTAGCCTTGTCATTATGGAAGGTAGTATGTTATAGATATCTTTGTCACTACAATGGATGGTAGCCTTGTCATTATGGAAGGTAGTTAGTTGTCGAGATTTTTGTTACTCCAATGGATGAAGCCTTTTCATTATGTAAGGTAGTCTGTTGTCGATTTTTTGTTACATCAATGGATGGTAGCCTTGTCATTATGGAAGGTAGTCTCTTATTGATATTTTTATTACTCCAATGGATGGTAGCCTTGTCATTATGAAAGGTAGTATGTTATAGATATCTTTGTTACTACAGTGGATGGTAGCCTTGTCATTATGGAAGGTAGTTTGTTGTCGAGATTTTTGTTATTCCAATGGATGGTAGCATTGTCATTATGGAAGTTAGTCTGTTGTCAATATTTTTGTTACTGCAATGCATGGTAGCCTTGTCATTATGGAAGGTAGTTTGTTGTCTAGTTTTTGTTACTCCAATGGATGGTAGCCTTGTCATTATGGAAGGTACTCTACTGTCGAGATTTTTGTCACTCCAATGGATTGTAGCCTAGTCATTATGGAGGGTAGTTTGTTGTCGAGATTTTTGTTACTCCAATGAATGGAGCCTTTTCATTATGGAAGGTAGTCTATTGTCGATATTTTTATTACTCCAATGGATGGTAGCCTTGTCATTATGGAACGTAGTTTGTTGGTGATATATTTGTTACTCCAATGGATGGTAGCCTTGTCATTATGAAAGGTAGTTTTCTTTCGAGATTTTTGTTATTCCAATGGATGGTAGTGTTGTCATTATGGAAGGTAGTCTGTTGTCAATATTTTTGTTACTCCAATGCATGGTGGCCTTGTAATTATGGAAGGTAGTTTGTTTCCTAGATTTTGTTACTCAAATGGATGGTAGCCTTGTCATTATGGAAGGTAGCTTACTGTCGAGATTTTTGTCACTCCAATGGATTGTAGCCTAGTCATTATGGAAGGTAGTTTGTTGTCGATATTTTTATTATTCCAATGGATGGTATCCTTGTCATTATGGAATGTAGTCTGTTGGTGATATTTTTGTTACTCCAATGGATGGTAGCCTTGTCATTATGAAAGGTAGTTTTCTGTCGAGATTTTTGTTATTCCAATGGATGGTAGCCTTGTCATTATGGAAGGTAGTCTGTTGTCAATATTTTTGTTACTCCAATGGATGGTGGCCTTGACATTATGGAAGGTAGTTTGTTGTCGAGATTTTGTTACTCCATTTGATGGTAGCCTTGTCATTATGGAACGTAGTCTGTTGGTGATATTTTTGTTATTCCAATGGATGGTAGCCTTGTCAATATGGAAGGTATTTTGTTGTCGAGATTTTTGTTATTCCAATGGATGGTAGCCTTGTCATTATGGAAGGTAGTCTATTGTCAATATTTTTGTCACTCCAATGGATGGCAGCCTTGTTATTATGGAAGGTAGTTTGTTGGCGAGATTTTTTTTACGTCAATGGATGGTATCCTTGTCATTATGGAAGGTAGTCTCTTGTTGATATTTTCGTTACTCCAATGGATGGTAGCCGTTTAATTATGGAAGGTAGTCTGTTGTCGATATTTTTGTTACTCTAATGGTTGGTAGCCTTGTCATTATGAAAGGTAGTTTGTTATCGAGATTTTTGTTATTCCAATGGATGGTAGCGTTGTCATTATGGAAGGTAGTCTGTTGTCGATATTTTTGTTACTCCAATGGATGGTAGCCTTGTCATTGTGGAAGGTAGTTTGTTGTCGAGATTTTGTTACTCCAATGGATAGTAGACTTGTCATTATGGAAGGTAGTCTACTGTCGAGATTTTTGTCACTCCAATGGATGGTATCCTAGTCATTATGGAATGTAGTCTGTTGTCATGATTTTTGTTACTCCAATGGATGGAGCCTTTTCATTATGGAAGGTAGTTTGTTGTCGATTTTTTGTTACTCCAAACGATGGTAGCCTTGTCATTATGGAACGTAGTCTGTTGTTGATATTTTTGTTACACCAATGGATGATAGCCTTGTCATTATGGAAGGTAGTTTGTTGTCAAGATTTTTGTCACTCCAAAGGATGCTAGCCTTGTCATTATGGAAGGTATTCTGTTGGCGAGATTTTTGTTACTCCAATGGATGGTAGCCTTGTCATTATGGAAGGTAGTCTCTTGTTGATATTTTCGTTACTCCAATTGATGGTAGCTGTTTCATTATGGAAGGTAGTCTGTTGTCGATATGTTTGTTACTCTAATAGATGGTAGCCTTGTCATTATGGAATGTAGTCTGTTCTCGATATTTTTGTTACTCCAATGGATGGTAGCGTTGTCATTATGGAAGGTAGTCTGTTGTCAATATTTTTGTTACTCCAATGGATGGTGGCCTTGTCATTATGGAACGTAGTCTGTTGTTGATATTTTTGTTACACCAATGGATGGTAGCCTTGTCATTATGGAAGGTAGTTTGTTGTCAAGATTTTTGTCACTCCAAAGGATGGTAGCCATGTCATTATGGAAGGTAGTCTCTTGTTGATATTTTCGTTACTCCAATTGATGGTAGCTGTTTCATTATGGAAGGTAGTCTGTTGTCGATATGTTTGTTACTCTAATAGATGGTAGCCTTGTCATTATGGAACGTAGTCTGTTGTCGATATTTTTGTTACTCCAATGGATGGTAGCCTTGTCATTATGGAAGGTAGTCTGTTGTCAATATTTTTGTTACTCCAATGGATGGTGGCCTTGTGTTTATGGAACATAGTCTATTGGTGATATTTTTATTACTCCAATGGATGGTAGCCTTGTCATTATGGAAGGTAGTTTATTGTCGAGATTTTTGTTATTCCAATGGATGGTAGCCTTGTCATTATGGAAGGTAGTTTGTTGTCGAGATTTTGTTACTCCAATGGATAGTAGCCTTGTCATTATGGAAGGTAGTCTACTGTCGAGATTTTTGTAACTCCAATGGATGGTATCCTAGTCATTATGGAAAGTAGTCTGTTGCCATGATTTTTGTTACCCCAATGGATGGAGCCTTTTCATTATGGAAGGTAGTCTGTTGTCGAATTTTTGTTACTCCAATTGATGGTAACCTTGTCATTATGGAACGTAGTCTGTTGTTGATATTTTTGTTACACCAATGGATGGTAGCCTTGTCATTATGGAAGGTAGTTTGTTGTCAAGATTTTTATCACTCCAAAGGATGGTAGCCATGTAATTATGGAAGGTAGTCTGTTGGCGAGATTTTTGTTACTCCAATGGATTGTAGCCTTGTCATTATGGAAGGTAGTCTCTTGTTGATATTTTCGTTACTCCAATTGATGGTAGCTGTTTCATTATGGAAGGTAGTCTGTTGTCGATATGTTTGTTACTCTAATAGATGGTAGCCTTGTCATTATGGAACGTAGTCTGTTGTCGATATTTTTGTTACTCCAATGGATGGTAGCCTTGTCATTATGGAAGGTAGTCTGTTGTCAATATTTTTGTTACTCCAATGGATGGTGGCCTTGTCATTATGGACGGTAGTTTGTTGTCGAGATTTTGTTACTCCAATGGATGGTAGCCTTGTCATTATGGAACATAGTCTGTTGGTGATATTTTTTTTACTCCAATGGATGGTAGCCTTGTCATTATGGAAGGTCGTTTGTTGTCGAGATTTTTGTTATTCCAATGGATGGTAGCCTTGTCATTATTGAAGGTAGTCTATTGTCAATATTTTTGTCACTCCAATGGATGGTAGCCTTGTCATTATGGAAGGTAGTTTGTTGGCGAGATTTTGGTTACTCCAATGGATGATAGCCTTGTCATTATGAAAGGTAGTCTGTTATTGATATTTTCGTTACTCCAATGGATGGTAGCCGTTTCATTAAGGAAGGTAGTCTGTTGTCGATATGTTTGTTACTCTAATAGATGGTAGCCTTGTCATTGTGGAACGTAGTCTGTTGTCGGTATTTTTCTTACTCCAATGGATGGTAGCCTTGTCATTATAGAAGGTAGTCTCTTGTTGATAATTTTGTAACTCCAATGGATGGTAGCCGTTACATTATGGAAGGTAGTCTGTTGTCGATATTTTTGTTACTCCAATGGATGGTAGCCTTGTCATTATGGAACGTAGTCTGTTGTCGATATTTTTGTTACTCCAATGGATGGTAGACTTGTAATTATGGAAGGTAGTCTCTTAATGATATTTTTTTTACTCCAATGGATTGTAGCCATTTCATTATGGAAGGTAGTCTGTTGTCGATATTTTTGTTACTCCAATGGATCGTAGCCTTGTCATTATGGAAGGTAGTATGCTATAGATATCTTTGTCACTACAATGGATGGTAGCCTTGTCATTATGGAAGGTAGTTAGTTGTCGAGATTTTTGTTACTCCAATGGATGGAGCCTTTTCATTATGTAAGGTAGTCTGTTGTCGATTTTTTGTTACTCCAATTGATGGTAGCCTTGTCATTATGGAACGTAGTCTGTTGTCGATATTTTTGTTACATCAATGGATGGTAGCCTTGTCATTATGGAAGGTAGTCTCTTATTGATATTTTTATTACTCCAATGGATGGTAGCCTTGTCATTATGAAAGGTAGTATGTTATAGATATCTTTGTTACTACAGTGGATGGTAGCCTTGTCATTATGGAAGGTAGTTTGTTGTCGAGATTTTTGTTATTCCAATGGATGGTAGCATTGTCATTATGGAAGTTAGTCTGTTGTCAATATTTTTGTTACTGCAATGCATGGTAGCCTTGTCATTATGGAAGGTAGTTTGTTGTCTAGTTTTTGTTACTCCAATGGATGGTAGCCTTGTCATTATGGAAGGTACTCTACTGTCGAGATTTTTGTCACTCCAATGGATTGTAGCCTAGTCATTATGGAGGGTAGTTTGTTGTCGAGATTTTTGTTACTCCAATGAATGGAGCCTTTTCATTATGGAAGGTAGTCTATTGTCGATATTTTTATTACTCCAATGGATGGTAGCCTTGTCATTATGGAACGTAGTTTGTTGGTGATATATTTGTCACTCCAATGGATGGTAGCCTTGTCATTATGAAAGGTAGTTTTCTTTCGAGATTTTTGTTATTCCAATGGATGGTAGTGTTGTCATTATGGAAGGTAGTCTGTTGTCAATATTTTTGTTACTCCAATGCATGGTGGCCTTGTAATTATGGAAGGTAGTTTGTTTCCTAGATTTTGTTACTCAAATGGATGGTAGCCTTGTCATTATGGAAGGTAGCTTACTGTCGAGATTTTTGTCACTCCAATGGATTGTAGCCTAGTCATTATGGAAGGTAGTTTGTTGTCGATATTTTTATTATTCCAATGGATGGTATCCTTGTCATTATGGAATGTAGTCTGTTGGTGATATTTTTGTTACTCCAATGGATGGTAGCCTTGTCATTATGAAAGGTAGTTTTCTGTCGAGATTTTTGTTATTCCAATGGATGGTAGCCTTGTCATTATGGAAGGTAGTCTGTTGTCAATATTTTTGTTACTCCAATGGATGGTGGCCTTGACATTATGGAAGGTAGTTTGTTGTCGAGATTTTGTTACTCCATTTGATGGTAGCCTTGTCATTATGGAACGTAGTCTGTTGGTGATATTTTTGTTATTCCAATGGATGGTAGCCTTGTCATTATGGAAGGTATTTTGTTGTCGAGATTTTTGTTATTCCAATGGATGGTAGCCTTGTCATTATGGAAGGTAGTCTATTGTCAATATTTTTGTCACTCCAATGGATGGCAGCCTTGTTATTATGGAAGGTAGTTTGTTGGCGAGATTTTTTTTACGTCAATGGATGGTATCCTTGTCATTATGGAAGGTAGTCTCTTGTTGATATTTTCTTTACTCCAATGGATGGTAGCCGTTTAATTATGGAAGGTAGTCTGTTGTCGATATTTTTGTTACTCTAATGGTTGGTAGCCTTGTCATTATGAAAGGTAGTTTGTTATCGAGATTTTTGTTATTCCAATGGATGGTAGCGTTGTCATTATGGAAGGTAGTCTGTTGTCGATATTTTTGTTACTCCAATGGATGGTAGCCTTGTCATTGTGGAAGGTAGTTTGTTGTCGAGATTTTGTTACTCCAATGGATAGTAGACTTGTCATTATGGAAGGTAGTCTACTGTCGAGATTTTTGTCACTCCAATGGATGGTATCCTAGTCATTATGGAATGTAGTCTGTTGTCATGATTTTTGTTACTCCAATGGATGGAGCCTTTTCATTATGGAAGGTAGTTTGTTGTCGATTTTTTGTTACTCCAAACGATGGTAGCCTTGTCATTATGGAACGTAGTCTGTTGTTGATATTTTTGTTACACCAATGGATGATAGCCTTGTCATTATGGAAGGTAGTTTGTTGTCAAGATTTTTGTCACTCCAAAGGATGCTAGCCTTGTCATTATGGAAGGTATTCTGTTGGCGAGATTTTTGTTACTCCAATGGATGGTAGCCTTGTCATTATGGAAGGTAGTCTCTTGTTGATATTTTCGTTACTCCAATTGATGGTAGCTGTTTCATTATGGAAGGTAGTCTGTTGTCGATATGTTTGTTACTCTAATAGATGGTAGCCTTGTCATTATGGAATGTAGTCTGTTCTCGATATTTTTGTTACTCCAATGGATGGTAGCGTTGTCATTATTGAAGGTAGTCTGTTGTCAATATTTTTGTTACTCCAATGGATGGTGGCCTTGTCATTATGGAAGGTAGTTTGTTGTCGAGATTTTGTTAATCCAATGGATGGTAGCCTTGTCATTATTGAACATAGTCTGTTGGTGATATTTTTTTTACTCCAATGGATGGTAGCCTTGTCATTATGGAAGGTAGTTTGTTGTCGAGATTTTTGTTATTCCAATGGATGGTAGCCTTGTCATTATTGAAGGTAGTCTGTTGTCAATATTTTTGTCACTCCAATGGATGGTAGCCTTGTCATTATGGAAGGTAGTTTGTTGGCGAGATTTTTGTCACTCCAATGGATGGTATCCTAGTCATTATGGAATGTAGTCTGTTGTCATGATTTTTGTTACTCCAATGGATGGAGCCTTTTCATTATGGAAGGTAGTTTGTTGTCGATTTTTTGTTACTCCAAACAATGGTAGCCTTGTCATTATGGAACGTAGTCTGTTGTTGATATTTTTGTTACACCAATGGATGATAGCCTTGTCATTATGGAAGGTAGTTTGTTGTCAAGATTTTTGTCACTCCAAAGGATGGTAGCCTTGTCATTATGGAAGGTATTCTGTTGGCGAGATTTTTGTTACTCCAATGGATGGTAGCCTTGTCATTATGGAAGGTAGTCTCTTGTTGATATTTTCGTTACTCCAATTGATGGTATCCATTTCATTATGGAAGGTAGTATGTTGTCGATATGTTTGTTACTCTAATAGATGGTAGCCTTGTCATTATGGAACGTAGTCTGTTGTCGATATTTTTGTTACTCCAATGGATGGTAGCCTTGTCATTATGGAAGGTAGTCTGTTGTCAATATTTTTGTCACTCCAACGGATGGTGGCCTTGTCATTATGGAAGGTAGTTTGTTGTCGAGATTTTGTTACTCCAATGGATGGTAGCCTTGTCATTTTGAAACATAGTCTGTTGGTGATATTTTTGTTACTCCAATGGATGGTAGCCTTGTAATTATGGAAGGTAGTTTGTTGTCGAGATTTTTGTTATTCCAATGGATGGTAGCCTTGTCATTATGGAAGGTAGTCTGTTGTCAATATTTTTGTCACTCCAATGGATGGTAGCCTTGTCATTATGGAAGGTAGTTTGTTGGCGAGATTTTTGTTACTCCAATGGATGATAGCCTTGTCATTATGGAAGGTAGTATCTTGTTGATATTTTCGTTACTCCAATGGATGGTAGCCGTTTCATTATGGAAGGTAGTCTGTTGTCGATATGTTTGTTACTCTAATAGATGGTAGCCTTGTCATTATGGAACGTAGTCTGTTGTCGATATTTTTGTTACTCCAATGGATGGTAGCCTTGTCATTAAGGAAGGTAGTCTCTTGTTGATATTTTTGTTACTCCAATGGATGGTAGCCGTTACATTATGGAAGGTAGTCTGTTGTCGATATTTTTGTTACTCCAATGGATGGTAGCCTTGTCATTATGGAACATAGTCTGTTGTCGATATTTTTGTTACTCCAGTGGATGGTAGACTTGTCATTATGGAAGGTAGTCTCTTGATGATATTTTTGTTACTCCAATGGACGGTAGTCGTTTCATTATGGAAGGTAGTCTGTTGTCGATATTTTTGTTACTCCAATGGATCGTAGCCTTGTCATTATGGAAGGTAGTATGTTATAGATATCTTTGTTACTACAATGGATGGTAGCCTTGACATTATGGAAGGTAGTCTACTGTCGAGATTTTTGTCACTCCAATGGATGGGAATCTAGTCATTATGGAAGGTAGTTTGTTGTCGAGATTTTTGTTACTCCAATGGATGGAGCCTTTTCATTATGGAAGGTAGTTTGTTGTCGATTTTTTGTTACTCCAATTGATGGTAGCCTTGTCATTATGGAACATAGTCTGAGGTTGATATTTTTGTTACACCAATGGATGGTAGCCTTGTCATTATGGAAGGTAGTTTGTTGTCAAGATTTTTGTCACTCCAAAGGATGGTAACCGTTACATTATGGAAGGTAGTCTGTTGTCGATATTTTTGTTACTCCAATGGATGGTAGCCTTGTCATTATGGAACGTATTCTGTTGTCGATATTTTTGTTACTCTAATGGATGGTAGACTTGTCATTATGGAAGGTAGTCTCTTGATGATATATTTGTTACTCCAATGGACGGTAGCTGTTTCATTATGGAAGGTAGACTGTTGTCGATATTTTTGTTACTCCAATGGATCGTAGCCTTGTCATTATGGAAGGTAGTATGTTATAGATATCTTTGTTACTACAATGGATGGTAGCCTTGTCATTATGGAAGGTAGTCTACTGTCGGGATTTTTGTCACTCCAATGGATGGTATCCTAGTCATTATACAAGGTAGTTTGTTGTCGAGATTTTTGTTACTCCAATGGATGGAGCCTTTTCATTATGGAAGGTAGTCTGTTGTCGATTTTTTGTTACTCCAATTGATGGTAGCCTTGTCATTATGGAAGGTAGTTTGTTGTCAGAATTTTTGTCACTCCAATGGATGGTAGCCGTTTCATTATGAAAGGTAGTCTGTTGGCGATATTTTTGTTACTCCAATGGATGGTAGCCTTGTCATTATGGAACGTAATCTGTTGTCGATATTTTTATTACTCCAATGGATGGTAGTCTTGTCATTATGGAAGGTAGTCTCTTGATGATATTTTTGTTACTCCAATGGATAATAGCCTTGTCATTATGGAAGGTACTCTACTGTCGAGATTTTTGTCACTCCAATGGATTGTAGCCTAGTCATTATGGAAGGTAGTTTGTTGTCGAGATTTTTGTTACTCCAATGAATAGAGCCTTTTCATTATGGAAGGTAGTCTGTTGTCGATATTTTTATTACTCCAATGGATGGTAGCCTTGTCATTATGGAACGTAGTCTGTTGGTGATATATTTGTTACTCCAATGGATGGTAGCCTTGTCATTATGGAAGGTAGTTTTCTGTCGAGATTTTTGTTATTCCATTGGATGGTAGTGTTGTCATTATGGAAGGTAGTCTGTTGTCAATATTTTTGTTACTCCAATGCATGGTGGCCTTGTCATTATGGAAGGTAGTTTGTTTCCTAGATTTTGTTACTCCAATGGATGGTAGCCTTGTCATTATGGAAGGTAGCTTACTGTCGAGATTTTTGTCACTCCAATGGATTGTAGCCTAGTCATTATGGAAGGTAGTTTGTTGTCGATATTTTTATTACTCCAATGGATGGTATCCTTGTCATTATGGAACGTAGTCTGTTGGTGATATTTTTGTTACTCCAATGGATGGTATCCTTGTCATTATGGAAGGTAGTTTTCTGTCGAGATTTTTGTTATTCCAATGGATGGTAGCCTTGTCATTATGGAAGGTAGTTTGTTGTCAATATTTTTGTTACTCCAATGGATGGTGGCCTTGTCATTATGGAAGGTAGTTTGTTGTCGAGATTTTGTTACTCCATTTGATGGTAGCCTTGTCATTATGGAACGTAGTCTGTTGGTGATATTTTTGTTACTCCAATGGATGGTAGCCTTGTCATTATGGAAGGTATTTTGTTGTCGAGATTTTTGTTATTCCAATGGATGGTAGCCTTGTCATTATGGAAGGTAGTCTGTTGTCAATATTTTTATCACTCCAATGGATGGTAGCCTTGTCATTATGGAAGTTAGTTTGTTGGCGAGATTTTTGTTACTTCAATGGATGGTAGCCTTGTCATTATGGAAGGTAGTCTCTTGTTGATATTTTCGTTACTCCAATGGATGGTAGCCGTTTAATTATGGAAGGTAGTCTGTTGTCGATATTTTTGTTATTCTAATGGATGGTAGCCTTGTCATTATGGAAGGTAGTTTGTTATCGAGATTTTTGTTATTCCAATGGATGGTAGCGTTGTCATTATGGAAGGTAGTCTGTTGTCGATATTTTTGTTACTCCAATGGATGGTAGCCTTGTCATTGTGGAAGGTAGTTTGTTGTCGAGATTTTGTTACTCCAATGGATAGTAGCCTTGTCATTATGGAAGGTAGTCTACTATCGAGATTTTTGTTACTCCAATGAATGGAGCCTTTTCATTATGGAAGGTAGTTTGTTGTCGATTTTTTGTTACTCCAAACGATGGTAGCCTTGTCATTATGGAACGTAGTCTGTTGTTGATATTTTTGTTACACCAATGGATGGTAGCCTTGTCATTATGGAAGGTAGTCTGTTGTCAAGATTTTTGTCACTCCAAAGGATGGTAGCCATGTCATTATGGAAGGTAGTCTGTTGGCGAGATTTTTGTTACTCCAATGGATGGTAGCCTTGTCATTATGGAAGGTAGTCTCTTGTTGATATTTTCTTTACTCCAATTGATGGTAGCCATTTCATTATGGAAGGTAGTATGTTGTCGATATGTTCGTTACTCTAATAGATGGTACCCTTGTCATTATGGAACGTAGTCTGTTGTCGATATTTTTATTACTCCAATGGATGGTAGCCTTGTCATTATGGAAGGTAGTCTCTTGTTGATATTTTTGTTACTCCAATGGATGGTAGCCGTTACATTATGGAAGGTAGTCTGTTGTCGATATTTTTGTTACTCCAATGGATGGTAGCCTTGTCATTATGGAACATAGTCTGTTGTCGATATTTTTGTTACTCCAGTGGATGGTAGACTTGTCATTATGGAAGGTAGTCTACTGTCGAGATTTTTGTCACTCCAATGGATGGTAATCTAGTCATTATGGAAGGTAGTCTGTTGTCATGATTTTTGTTACTCCAATGGATGGAGCCTTTTCATTATGGAAGGTAGTTTGTTGTCGATTTTTTGTTACTCCAAACGATGGTAGCCTTGTCATTATGGAACGTATTCTGTTGTTGATATTTTTGTTAAACCAATGGATGGTAGCCTTGTCATTATGGAAGGTAGTTTGTTGTCAATATTTTTGTCACTCCAAAGCATGGTAGCCGTTACATTATGGAAGGTAGTCTGTTGTCGATATTTTTGTTACTCCAATGCATGGTAGCCTTGTCATTATGGAACGTAGTTTGTTGTCGATATTTTTGTTACTCTAATGGATGGTAGACTTGTCATTATGGAAGGTAGTCTCTTGATGATATTTTTGTTACTCCAATGGACGGTAGCTGTTTCATTATGGAAGGTAGTCAGTTGTTTATATTTTTGTTACTTCAATGGATCGTAGCCTTGTCATTATGGAAGGTAGTATGTTATAGATATCTTTGTTACTACAATGGATGGTAGCCTTGTCAATATGCAAGGTAATCTACTGTCGAGATTTTTGTCACTCCAATGGATGGTATCCTAGTCATTATGGAAGGTAGTCTGTTGTCATGATTTTTGTTACTCAATGGATGGAGCCTTTTCATTATGGAAGGTAGTTTGTTGTCGATTTTTTGTTACTCCAAACGATGGTAGCCTTGTCATTATGGAACGTAGTCTGTTGTTGATATTTTTGTTACACCAATGGATGGTAGCCTTGTCATTATGGAAGGTAGTTTGTTGTCAAGATTTTTGTCACTCCAAAGGATGGTAGCCATGTCATTATGGAAGGTAGTCTGTTGGAGAGATTTTTGTTACTCCAATGGATGGTAGCCTTGTCATTATGGAAGGTAGTCTCTTGTTGATATTTTCATTACTCCAATTGATGGTATCCATTTCATTATGGAAGGTAGTATGTTGTCGATATGTTTGTTACTCTAATAGATGGTAGCCTTGTCATTATGGAACGTAGTCTGTTGTCGATATTTTTTTACTCCAATGGATGGTAGCCTTGTCATTATGGAAGGTAGTCTGTTGTCAATATTTTTGTTACTCCAACGGATGGTGGCCTTGTCATTATGGAAGGTAGTTTGTTGTCGAGATTTTGTTACTCCAATGGATGGTAGCCTTGTCATTTTGGAAGATAGCCTGTTGGTGATATTTTTGTTACTCCAATGGATGGTAGCCTTGTAATTATGGAAGGTAGTTTTTTCTAGAGATTTTTGTTATTCCAATGGATGGTAGCCTTGTCATTATGGAAGTTAGTCTGTTGTCAATATTTTTGTCACTCCAATGGATGGTAGCCTTGTCATTATGGAAGGTAGTTTGTTGGCGAGATTTTTGTTACTCCAATGGATGATAGCCTTGTCATTATGGAAGGTAGTATCTTGTTGATATTTTCGTTACTCCAATAGATGGTAGCCGTTTCATTATGGAAGGTAGTCTGTTGTCGATATGTTTGTTACTCTAATAGATGGTAGCCTTGTCATTATGGAACGTAGTTTGTTGTCGATATTTTTGTTACTCCAATGGATGGTAGCCTTGTCATTATGGAAGGTAGTCTCTTGTTGATATTTTTGTTACTCCAATGGATGGTAGCCGTTACATTATGGAAGGTAGTTTGTTGTCGAGATTTTTGTTACTCCAATGGATGGAGCCTTTTCATTATGGAAGGTAGTTTGTTGTCGATTTTTTGTTACTCCAATTGATGGTAGCCTTGTCATTATGGAACGTAGTTTGTTGTCGATATTTTTGTTACACCAATGGATGGTAGCCTTGTCATTATGGAAGGTAGTTTGTTGTCAAGATTTTTGTCACTCCAAAGGATGGTAGCCGTTACATTAGGGAAGGTAGTCTGTTGGCGATATTTTTGTTACTCCAATGGATGGTAGCCTTGTCATTATGGAAGGTAGTCTGAGGTCGATATTTTCGTTACTCCAATGGATGGTAGCCTTGTCATTATGGAAGGTAGTCTGTTGTCGATATGTTTGTTACTCTAATAGATGGTAGCCTTGTCATTATAGAACGTAGTCTGTTGTCGATATTTTTGTTACTCCAATGGATGGTAGCCTTGTCAGTAAGGAAGGTAGTCTCTTGTTGATATTTTTGTTACTCCAATGCATGGTAGCCGTTACATTATGGAAGGTAGTCTGTTGTCGATATTTTTGTTACTCCAATGGATGGTAGCCTTGTCATTATGGAACATAGTCTGTTGTCGATATTTTTGTTACTCCAGTGGATGGTAGACTTGTCATTATGGAAGGTAGTCTCTTGATGATATTTTTGTTACTCCAATGGACGGTAGTCGTTTCATTATGGAAGGTAGTCTGTTGTCGATATTTTTGTTACTCCAATGGATCGTAGCCTTGTCATTATGGAAGGTAGTATGTTATAGATATCTTTGTTACTACAATGGATGGTAGCCTTGACATTATGGAAGGTAGTCTACTGTCGAGATTTTTGTCACTCCAATGGATGGTAATCTAGTCATTATGGAAGGTAGTTTGTTGTCGAGATTTTTTTTACTCCAATGGATGGAGCCTTTTCATTATGGAAGGTAGTCTGTTGTCGATTTTTTGTTACTCCAATTGATGGTAGCCTTGTCATTATGGAAGGTAGTTTGTTGTCAGGATTTTTGTCACTCCAATGGATGGTAGCCGTTTCATTATGAAAGGTAGTCTGTTGGCGATATTTTTGTTACTCCAATGGATGGTAGCCTTGTCATTATGGAACGTAGTCTGTTGTCGATATTTTTATTACTCCAATGGATGGTAGTCTTGTCATTATGGAAGGTAGTCTCTTGATGATATTTTTGTTACTCCAATGGATAATAGCCTTGTCATTATGGAAGGTACTCTACTGTCGAGATTTTTGTCACTCCAATGGATTGTAGCCTAGTCATTATGGAAGGTAGTTTGTTGTCGAGATTTTTGTTACTCCAATGAATAAAGCCTTTTCATTATGGAAGGTAGTCTGTTGTCGATATTTTTATTACTCCAATGGATGGTAGCCTTGTCATTATGGAACGTAGTCTGTTGGTGATATATTTGTTACTCCAATGGATGGTAGCCTTGTCATTATGGAAGGTAGTTTTCTGTCGAGATTTTTGGTATTCCATTGGATGCTAGTGTTGTCATTATGGAAGGTAGTCTGTTGTCAATATTTTTGTTACTCCAATGCATGGTGGCCTTGTCATTATGGAAGGTAGTTTGTTGTCGAGATTTTGTTACTCCATTTGATGGTAGCCTTGTCATTATGGAACGTAGTCTGTTGGTGATATTTTTGTTACTCCAATGGATGGTAGCCTTGTCATTATGGAAGGTATTTTGTTGTCGAGATTTTTGTTATTCCAATGGATGGTAGCCTTGTCATTATGGAAGGTAGTCTGTTGTCAATATTTTTATCACTCCAATGGATGGTAGCCTTGTCATTATGGAAGTTAGTTTGTTGGCGAGATTTTTGTTACTTCAATGGATGGTAGCCTTGTCATTATGGAAGGTAGTCTCTTGTTGATATTTTCGTTACTCCAATGGATGGTAGTCGTTTAATTATGGAAGGTAGTCTGTTGTCGATATTTTTGTTATTCTAATGGATGGTAGCCTTGTCATTATGAAAGGTAGTTTGTTATCGAGATTTTTGTTATTCCAATGGATGGTAGCGTTGTCATTATGGAAGGTAGTCTGTTGTCGATATTTTTGTTACTCCAATGGATGGTAGCCATGTCATTGTGGAAGGTAGTTTGTTGTCGAGATTTTGTTACTCCAATGGATAATAGCCTTGTCATTATGGAAGGTAGTCTACTATCGAGATTTTTGTTACTCCAATGAATGGAGCCTTTTCATTATGGAAGGTAGTTTGTTGTCGATTTTTTGTTACTCCAAACGATGGTAGCCTTGTCATTATGGAACGTAGTCTGTTGTTGATATTTTTGTTACACCAATGGATGGTAGCCTTGTCATTATGGAAGGTAGTCTGTTGTCAAGATTTTTGTCACTCCAAAGGATGGTAGCCATGTCATTATGGAAGGTAGTCTGTTGGCGAGATTTTTGTTACTCCAATGGATGGTAGCCTTGTCATTATGGAAGGTAGTCTCTTGTTGATATTTTCTTTACTCCAATTGATGGTAGCCATTTCATTATGGAAGGTAGTATGTTGTCGATATGTTCGTTACTCTAATAGATGGTACCCTTGTCATTATGGAACGTAGTCTGTTGTCGATATTTTTGTTACTCCAATGGATGGTAGCCTTGTCAATATGGAAGGTAGTCTCTTGTTGATATTTTTGTTACTCCAATGGATGGTAGCCGTTACATTATGGAAGGTAGTCTGTTGTCGATATTTTTGTTACTCCAATGGATGGTAGCCTTGTCATTATGGAACATAGTCTGTTGTCGATATTTTTGTTACTCCAGTGGATGGTAGACTTGTCATTATGGAAGGTAGTCTACTGTCGA
This sequence comes from Vicia faba, assembly GCA_948472305.1. Lineage (NCBI taxonomy): Eukaryota > Viridiplantae > Streptophyta > Magnoliopsida > Fabales > Fabaceae > Vicia > Vicia faba. The sequence goes on from OX451739.1 coordinate 565,106,722, forward strand.
GATTTTTGTCACTCCAATGGATGGTAATCTAGTCATTATGGAAGGTAGTCTGTTGTCATGATTTTTGTTACTCCAATGGATGGAGCCTTTTCATTATGGAAGGTAGTTTGTTGTCGATTTTTTGTTACTCCAAACGATGGTAGCCTTGTCATTATGGAACGTAGTTTGTTGTCGATATTTTTGTTACTCCAATGGATGGTAGCCTTGTCATTATGGAAGGTAGTCTCTTGTTGATATTTTTGTTACTCCAATGGATGGTAGCCGTTACATTATGGAAGGTAGTTTGTTGTCGAGATTTTTGTTACTCCAATGGATGGAGCCTTTTCATTATGGAAGGTAGTTTGTTGTCGATTTTTTGTTACTCCAATTGATGGTAGCCTTGTCATTATGGAACGTAGTTTGTTGTCGATATTTTTGTTACACCAATGGATGGTAGCCTTGTCATTATGGAAGGTAGTTTGTTGTCAAGATTTTTGTCACTCCAAAGGATGGTAGCCGTTACATTAGGGAAGGTAGTCTGTTGGCGATATTTTTGTTACTCCAATGGATGGTAGCCTTGTCATTATGGAAGGTAGTCTGAGGTCGATATTTTCGTTACTCCAATGGATGGTAGCCTTGTCATTATGGAAGGTAGTCTGTTGTCGATATGTTTGTTACTCTAATAGATGGTAGCCTTGTCATTATAGAACGTAGTCTGTTGTCGATATTTTTGTTACTCCAATGGATGGTAGCCTTGTCAGTAAGGAAGGTAGTCTCTTGTTGATATTTTTGTTACTCCAATGCATGGTAGCCGTTACATTATGGAAGGTAGTCTGTTGTCGATATTTTTGTTACTCCAATGGATGGTAGCCTTGTCATTATGGAACATAGTCTGTTGTCGATATTTTTGTTACTCCAGTGGATGGTAGACTTGTCATTATGGAAGGTAGTCTCTTGATGATATTTTTGTTACTCCAATGGACGGTAGTCGTTTCATTATGGAAGGTAGTCTGTTGTCGATATTTTTGTTACTCCAATGGATCGTAGCCTTGTCATTATGGAAGGTAGTATGTTATAGATATCTTTGTTACTACAATGGATGGTAGCCTTGACATTATGGAAGGTAGTCTACTGTCGAGATTTTTGTCACTCCAATGGATGGTAATCTAGTCATTATGGAAGGTAGTTTGTTGTCGAGATTTTTTTTACTCCAATGGATGGAGCCTTTTCATTATGGAAGGTAGTCTGTTGTCGATTTTTTGTTACTCCAATTGATGGTAGCCTTGTCATTATGGAAGGTAGTTTGTTGTCAGGATTTTTGTCACTCCAATGGATGGTAGCCGTTTCATTATGAAAGGTAGTCTGTTGGCGATATTTTTGTTACTCCAATGGATGGTAGCCTTGTCATTATGGAACGTAGTCTGTTGTCGATATTTTTATTACTCCAATGGATGGTAGTCTTGTCATTATGGAAGGTAGTCTCTTGATGATATTTTTGTTACTCCAATGGATAATAGCCTTGTCATTATGGAAGGTACTCTACTGTCGAGATTTTTGTCACTCCAATGGATTGTAGCCTAGTCATTATGGAAGGTAGTTTGTTGTCGAGATTTTTGTTACTCCAATGAATAAAGCCTTTTCATTATGGAAGGTAGTCTGTTGTCGATATTTTTATTACTCCAATGGATGGTAGCCTTGTCATTATGGAACGTAGTCTGTTGGTGATATATTTGTTACTCCAATGGATGGTAGCCTTGTCATTATGGAAGGTAGTTTTCTGTCGAGATTTTTGGTATTCCATTGGATGCTAGTGTTGTCATTATGGAAGGTAGTCTGTTGTCAATATTTTTGTTACTCCAATGCATGGTGGCCTTGTCATTATGGAAGGTAGTTTGTTGTCGAGATTTTGTTACTCCATTTGATGGTAGCCTTGTCATTATGGAACGTAGTCTGTTGGTGATATTTTTGTTACTCCAATGGATGGTAGCCTTGTCATTATGGAAGGTATTTTGTTGTCGAGATTTTTGTTATTCCAATGGATGGTAGCCTTGTCATTATGGAAGGTAGTCTGTTGTCAATATTTTTATCACTCCAATGGATGGTAGCCTTGTCATTATGGAAGTTAGTTTGTTGGCGAGATTTTTGTTACTTCAATGGATGGTAGCCTTGTCATTATGGAAGGTAGTCTCTTGTTGATATTTTCGTTACTCCAATGGATGGTAGTCGTTTAATTATGGAAGGTAGTCTGTTGTCGATATTTTTGTTATTCTAATGGATGGTAGCCTTGTCATTATGAAAGGTAGTTTGTTATCGAGATTTTTGTTATTCCAATGGATGGTAGCGTTGTCATTATGGAAGGTAGTCTGTTGTCGATATTTTTGTTACTCCAATGGATGGTAGCCATGTCATTGTGGAAGGTAGTTTGTTGTCGAGATTTTGTTACTCCAATGGATAATAGCCTTGTCATTATGGAAGGTAGTCTACTATCGAGATTTTTGTTACTCCAATGAATGGAGCCTTTTCATTATGGAAGGTAGTTTGTTGTCGATTTTTTGTTACTCCAAACGATGGTAGCCTTGTCATTATGGAACGTAGTCTGTTGTTGATATTTTTGTTACACCAATGGATGGTAGCCTTGTCATTATGGAAGGTAGTCTGTTGTCAAGATTTTTGTCACTCCAAAGGATGGTAGCCATGTCATTATGGAAGGTAGTCTGTTGGCGAGATTTTTGTTACTCCAATGGATGGTAGCCTTGTCATTATGGAAGGTAGTCTCTTGTTGATATTTTCTTTACTCCAATTGATGGTAGCCATTTCATTATGGAAGGTAGTATGTTGTCGATATGTTCGTTACTCTAATAGATGGTACCCTTGTCATTATGGAACGTAGTCTGTTGTCGATATTTTTGTTACTCCAATGGATGGTAGCCTTGTCAATATGGAAGGTAGTCTCTTGTTGATATTTTTGTTACTCCAATGGATGGTAGCCGTTACATTATGGAAGGTAGTCTGTTGTCGATATTTTTGTTACTCCAATGGATGGTAGCCTTGTCATTATGGAACATAGTCTGTTGTCGATATTTTTGTTACTCCAGTGGATGGTAGACTTGTCATTATGGAAGGTAGTCTACTGTCGAGATTTTTGTCACTCCAATGGATGGTAATCTAGTCATTATGGAAGGTAGTCTGTTGTCATGATTTTTGTTACTCCAATGGATGGAGCCTTTTCATTATGGAAGGTAGTTTGTTGTCGATTTTTTGTTACTCCAAACGATGGTAGCCTTGTCATTATGGAACGTATTCTGTTGTTGATATTTTTGTTAAACTAATGGATGGTAGCCTTGTCATTATGGAAGGTAGTTTGTTGTCAATATTTTTGTCACTCCAAAGCATGGTAGCCGTTACATTATGGAAGGTAGTCTGTTGTCGATATTTTTGTTATTCTAATGGATGGTAGCCTTGTCATTATGAAAGGTAGTTTGTTATCGAGATTTTTGTTATTCCAATGGATGGTAGCGTTGTCATTATGGAAGGTAGTCTGTTGTCGATATTTTTGTTACTCCACTGGATGGCAGCCTTGTCATTGTGGAAGGTAGTTTGTTGTCGAGATTTTGTTACTCCAATGGATAGTAGCCTTGTCATTATGGAAGGTAGTCTACTATCGAGATTTTTGTTACTCCAATGAATGGAGCCTTTTCATTATGGAAGGTAGTTTGTTGTCGATTTTTTGTTACTCCAAACGATGGTAGCCTTGTCATTATGGAACGTAGTCTGTTGTTGATATTTTTGTTACACCAATGGATGGTAGCCTTGTCATTATGGAAGGTAGTCTGTTGTCAAGATTTTTGTCACTCCAAAGGATGGTAGCCATGTAATTATGGAAGGTAGTCTGATGGCGAGATTTTTGTTACTCCAATGGATGGTAGCCTTGTCATTATGGAAGGTAGTCTCTTGTTGATATTTTCTTTACTCCAATTGATGGTAGCTATTTCATTATGGAAGGTAGTATGTTGTCGATATGTTCGTTACTCTAATAGATGGTACCCTTGTCATTATGGAACGTAGTCTGTTGTCGATATTTTTGTTACTCCAATGGATGGTAGCCTTGTCATTATGGAAGGTATTCTCTTGTTGATATTTTTGTTACTCCAATGGATGGTAGCCGTTACATTATGGAAGGTAGTCTGTTGTCGATATTTTTGTTACTCCAATGGATGGTAGCCTTGTCATTATGGAACATAGTCTGTTGTCGATATTTTTGTAACTCCAGTGGATGGTAGACTTATCATTATGGAAGGTAGTCTACTGTCGAGATTTTTGTCACTCCAATGGATGGTAATCTAGTCATTATGGAAGGTAGTCTGTTGTCATGATTTTTGTTACTCCAATGGATGGAGCCTTTTCATTATGGAAGGTAGTTTGTTGTCGATTTTTTGTTACTCCAAACGATGGTAGCCTTGTCATTATGGAACGTATTCTGTTGTTGATATTTTTGTTAAACCAATGGATGGTAGCCTTGTCATTAGGGAAGGTAGTTTGTTGTCAATATTTTTGTCACTCCAAAGCATGGTAGCCGTTACATTATGGAAGGTAGTCTGTTGTCGATATTTTTGTTACTCCAATGGATGGTAGCCTTGTCATTATGGAACGTAGTTTGTTGTCGGTATTTTTGTTACTCTAATGGATGGTAGACTTGTCATTATGGAAGGTAGTCTCTTGATGATATTTTTGTTACTCCAATGGACGGTAGATGTTTCATTATGGAAGGTAGTCTGTTGTCTATATTTTTGTTACTTCAATGGATCGTAGCCTTGTCATTATGGAAGGTAGTATGTTATAGATATCTTTGTTACTACAATGGATGGTAGCCTTGTCAATATGGAAGGTAATCTACTGTCGAGATTTTTGTCACTCCAATGGATGGTATCCTAGTCATTATGGAAGGTAGTCTGTTGTCATGATTTTTGTTACTCAATGGATGGAGCCTTTTCATTATGGAAGGTAGTTTGTTGTCGATTTTTTGTTACTCCAAACGATGGTAGCCTTGTCATTATGGAACGTAGTCTGTTGTTGATATTTTTGTTACACCAATGGATGGTAGCCTTGTCATTATGGAAGGTAGTTTGTTGTCAAGATTTTTGTCACTCCAAAGGATGGTAGCCGTTACATTATGGAAGGTAGTCTGTTGTCGATATTTTTGTTACTCCAATGGATGGTAGCCTTGTCATTATGGAAAGTAGTCTGTTGTCGATATTTTTGTTACTCTAATGGATGGTAGACTTGTCATTATGGAAGGTAGTCTCTTGATGATATATTTGTTACTCCAATGGACGGTAGCTATTTCATTATGGAAGGTAGACTGTTGTCGATATTTTTGTTACTCCAATGGATCGTAGCCTTGTCATTATGGAAGGTAGTATGTTATAGATATCTTTGTTACTACAATGGATGGTAGCCTTGTCATTATGGAAGGTAGTCTACTGTCGGGATTTTTGTCACTCCAATGGATGGTATCCTAGTCATTATACAAGGTAGTTTGTTGTCGAGATTTTTGTTACTCCAATGGATGGAGCCTTTTCATTATGGAAGGTAGTCTGTTGTCGATTTTTTGTTACTCCAATTGATGGTAGCCTTGTCATTATGGAAGGTAGTTTGTTGTCAGAATTTTTGTCACTCCAATGGATGGTAGCCGTTTCATTATGAAAGGTAGTCTGTTGGCGATATTTTTGTTACTCCAATGGATGGTAGCCTTGTCATTATGGAACGTAGTCTGTTGTCGATATTTTTATTACTCCAATGGATGGTAGTCTTGTCATTATGGAAGGTAGTCTCTTGATGATATTTTTGTTACTCCAATGGATAATAGCCTTGTCATTATGGAAGGTACTCTACTGTCGAGATTTTTGTCACTCCAATGGATTGTAGCCTAGTCATTATGGAAGGTAGTTTGTTGTCGAGATTTTTGTTACTCCAATGAATAGAGCCTTTTCATTATGGAAGGTAGTCTGTTGTCGATATTTTTATTACTCCAATGGATGGTAGCCTTGTCATTATGGAACGTAGTCTGTTGGTGATATATTTGTTACTCCAATGGATGGTAGCCTTGTCATTATGGAAGGTAGTTTTCTGTCGAGATTTTTGTTATTCCATTAGATGGTAGTGTTGTCATTATGGAAGGTAGTCTGTTGTCAATATTTTTGTTACTCCAATGCATGGTGGCCTTGTCATTATGGAAGGTAGTTTGTTTCCTAGATTTTGTTACTCCAATGGATGGTAGCCTTGTCATTATGGAAGGTAGCTTACTGTCGAGATTTTTGTCACTCCAATGGATTGTAGCCTAGTCATTATGGAAGGTAGTTTGTTGTCGATATTTTTATTACTCCAATGGATGGTATCCTTGTCATTATGGAACGTAGTCTGTTTGTGATATTTTTGTTACTCCAATGGATGGTATCCTTGTCATTATGGAAGGTAGTTTTCTGTCGAGATTTTTGTTATTCCAATGGATGGTAGCCTTGTCATTATGGAAGGTAGTTTGTTGTCAATATTTTTGTTACTCCAATGGATGGTGGCCTTGTCATTATGGAAGGTAGTTTGTTGTCGAGATTTTGTTACTCCATTTGATGGTATCCTTGTCATTATGGAACGTAGTCTGTTGGTGATATTTTTGTTACTCCAATGGATGGTAGCCTTGTCATTATGGAAGGTATTTTGTTGTCGAGATTTTTGTTATTCCAATGGATGGTAGTATGTTATAGATATCTTTGTTACTACAATGGATGGTAGCCTTGTCAATATGGAAGGTAATCTACTGTCGAGATTTTTGTCACTCCAATGGATGGTATCCTAGTCATTATGGAAGGTAGTCTGTTGTCATGATTTTTGTTACTCAATGGATGGAGCCTTTTCATTATGGAAGGTAGTTTGTTGTCGATTTTTTGTTACTCCAAACGATGGTAGCCTTGTCATTATGGAACGTAGTCTGTTGTTGATATTTTTGTTACACCAATGGATGGTAGCCTTGTCATTATGGAAGGTAGTTTGTTGTCAAGATTTTTGTCACTCCAAAGGATGGTAGCCATGTCATTATGGAAGGTAGTCTGTTGGCGAGATTTTTGTTACTCCAATGGATGGTAGCCTTGTCATTATGGAAGGTAGTCTCTTGTTGATATTTTCGTTACTCCAATTGATGGTAGCCATTTCATTATGGAAGGTAGTATGTTGTCGATATGTTTGTTACTCTAATAGATGGTAGCCTTGTCATTATGGAACGTAGTCTGTTGTCGATATTTTGTTACTCCAATGGATAGTAGCCTTGTCATTATGGAAGGTAGTCTGTTGTCAATATTTTTGTTACTCCAACGGATGGTGGCCTTGTCATTATGGAAGGTAGTTGGTTGTCGAGATTTTGTTACTCCAATGGATGGTAGCCTTGTCATTTTGGAAGATAGCCTGTTGGTGATATTTTTGTTACTCCAATGGATGGTAGCCTTGTAATTATGGAAGGTAGTTTGTTGTCGAGATTTTTGTTATTCCAATGGATGGTAGCCTTGTCATTATGGAAGTTAGTCTGTTGTCAATATTTTTGTCACTCCAATGGATGGTAGCCTTGTCATTATGGAAGGTAGTTTGTTGGCGAGATTTTTGTTACTCCAATGGATGATAGCCTTGTCATTATGGAAGGTAGTCTACTGTCGGGATTTTTGTCACTCCAATGGATGGTATCCTAGTCATTATACAAGGTAGTTTGTTGTCGAGATTTTTGTTACTCCAATGGATGGAGCCTTTTCATTATGGAAGGTAGTCTGTTGTCGATTTTTTGTTACTCCAATTGATGGTAGCCTTGTCATTATGGAAGGTAGTTTGTTGTCAGAATTTTTGTCACTCCAATGGATGGTAGCCGTTTCATTATGAAAGGTAGTCTGTTGGCGATATTTTTGTTACTCCAATGGATGGTAGCCTTGTCATTATGGAACGTAGTCTGTTGTCGATATTTTTATTACTCCAATGGATGGTAGTCTTGTCATTATGGAAGGTAGTCTCTTGATGATATTTTTGTTACTCCAATGGATAATAGCCTTGTCATTATGGAAGGTACTCTACTGTCGAGATTTTTGTCACTCCAATGGATTGTAGCCTAGTCATTATGGAAGGTAGTTTGTTGTCGAGATTTTTGTTACTCCAATGAATAGAGCCTTTTCATTATGGAAGGTAGTCTGTTGTCGATATTTTTATTACTCCAATGGATGGTAGCCTTGTCATTATGGAACGTAGTCTGTTGGTGATATATTTGTTACTCCAATGGATGGTAGCCTTGTCATTATGGAAGGTAGTTTTCTGTCGAGATTTTTGTTATTCCATTAGATGGTAGTGTTGTCATTATGGAAGGTAGTCTGTTGTCAATATTTTTGTTACTCCAATGCATGGTGGCCTTGTCATTATGGAAGGTAGTTTGTTTCCTAGATTTTGTTACTCCAATGGATGGTAGCCTTGTCATTATGGAAGGTAGCTTACTGTCGAGATTTTTGTCACTCCAATGGATTGTAGCCTAGTCATTATGGAAGGTAGTTTGTTGTCGATATTTTTATTACTCCAATGGATGGTATCCTTGTCATTATGGAACGTAGTCTGTTTGTGATATTTTTGTTACTCCAATGGATGGTATCCTTGTCATTATGGAAGGTAGTTTTCTGTCGAGATTTTTGTTATTCCAATGGATGGTAGCCTTGTCATTATGGAAGGTAGTTTGTTGTCAATATTTTTGTTACTCCAATGGATGGTGGCCTTGTCATTATGGAAGGTAGTTTGTTGTCGAGATTTTGTTACTCCATTTGATGGTAGCCTTGTCATTATGGAACGTAGTCTGTTGGTGATATTTTTGTTACTCCAATGGATGGTAGCCTTGTCATTATGGAAGGTATTTTGTTGTCGAGATTTTTGTTATTCCAATGGATGGTAGTATGTTATAGATATCTTTGTTACTACAATGGATGGTAGCCTTGTCAATATGGAAGGTAATCTACTGTCGAGATTTTTGTCACTCCAATGGATGGTATCCTAGTCATTATGGAAGGTAGTCTGTTGTCATGATTTTTGTTACTCAATGGATGGAGCCTTTTCATTATGGAAGGTAGTTTGTTGTCGATTTTTTGTTACTCCAAACGATGGTAGCCTTGTCATTATGGAACGTAGTCTGTTGTTGATATTTTTGTTACACCAATGGATGGTAGCCTTGTCATTATGGAAGGTAGTTTGTTGTCAAGATTTTTGTCACTCCAAAGGATGGTAGCCATGTCATTATGGAAGGTAGTCTGTTGGCGAGATTTTTGTTACTCCAATGGATGGTAGCCTTGTCATTATGGAAGGTAGTCTCTTGTTGATATTTTCGTTACTCCAATTGATGGTAGCCATTTCATTATGGAAGGTAGTATGTTGTCGATATGTTTGTTACTCTAATAGATGGTAGCCTTGTCATTATGGAACGTAGTCTGTTGTCGATATTTTGTTACTCCAATGGATAGTAGCCTTGTCATTATGGAAGGTAGTCTGTTGTCAATATTTTTGTTACTCCAACGGATGGTGGCCTTGTCATTATGGAAGGTAGTTTGTTGTCGAGATTTTGTTACTCCAATGGATGGTAGCCTTGTCATTTTGGAAGATAGCCTGTTGGTGATATTTTTGTTACTCCAATGGATGGTAGCCTTGTAATTATGGAAGGTAGTTTGTTGTCGAGATTTTTGTTATTCCAATGGATGGTAGCCTTGTCATTATGGAAGTTAGTCTGTTGTCAATATTTTTGTCACTCCAATGGATGGTAGCCTTGTCATTATGGAAGGTAGTCTGTTATCGATATGTTTGTTACTCTAATAGATGGTAGCCTTGTCATTAGGGAACGTAGTCTGTTGTTGATATTTTTGTTACTCCAATGGATGGTAGCCTTGTCATTATGGAAGGTAGTCTCTTGTTGATATTTTTGTTACTCCAATGGATGGTAGCCGTTACATTATGGAAGGTAGTCTGTTATCGATATGTTTGTTACTCTAATAGATGGTAGCCTTGTCATTAGGGAACGTAGTCTGTTGTTGATATTTTTGTTACTCCAATGGATGGTAGCCTTGTCATTATGGAAGGTAGTCTCTTGTTGATATTTTTGTTACTCCAATGGATGGTAGCCGTTACATTATGGAAGGTAGTTTGTTGTCGAGATTTTTGTTACTCCAATGGATGAAGCCTTTTCATTATGGAAGGTAGTTTGTTGTCGATTTTTTGTTACTCTAATTGATGGTAGCCTTGTCATTATGGAACGTAGTTTGTTGTCGATATTTTTGTTACACCAATGGATGGTAGCCTTGTCATTATGGAAGGTAGTTTGTTGTCAAGATTTTTGTCACTCCAAAGGATGGTAGCCGTTACATTAGGGAAGGTAGTCTGTTGTCGATATTTTTGTTACTCCAATGGATGGTAGCCTTGTCATTATGGAACATAGTCTGAGGTCGATATTTTTGTTACACCAATGGATGGTAGCCTTGTCATTATGGAAGGTAGTTTGTTGTCAAGATTTTTGTCACTCCAAAGCATGGTAGCCGTTACATTATGGAAGGTAGTCTTTTGTCGATATTTTTGTTACTCCAATGGATGGTAGCCTTGTCATTATGGAACGTAGTCTGTTGTCGATATTTTTGTTACTCTAATGGATGGTAGACTTGTCATTATGGAAGGTAGTCTCTTGATGATATTTTTGTTACTCCAATGGACGGTAGCTGTTTCATTATGGAAGGTAGTCTGTTGTCAATATTTTTGTTACTCCAATGGATCGTAGCCTTTTCATTATGGAAGGTAGTATGTTATAGATATCTTTGTTACTACAATGGATGGTAGGCTTGTCATTATGGAAGGTAGTCTACTGTCGATATTTTTGTCACTCCAATGGATGGTATCCTAGTCATTATAGAAGGTAGTTTGTTGTCGAGATTTTTGTTACTCCAATGGATGGAGCCTTTTCATTATGGAAGGTAGTCTGTTGTCGATTTTTTGTTACTCCAATTGATGGTAGCCTTGTCATTATGGAAGGTAGTTTGTTGTCAAGATTTTTGTCACTCCAAAGGATGGTAGCCTGGTCATTATGGAAGGTAGTCTGTTGGCGAGATTTTTGTTACTCCAATGGATGGTAGCCTTGTCATTATGGAAGGTAGTCTCTTGTTGATATTTTCGTTACTCCAATTGATGGTAGCCATTTCATTATGGAAGGTAGTCTGTTGTCAATATGTTTGTTACTCCAATAGATGGTAGCCTTATCATTATGGAACGTAGTCTTTTGTCGATATTTTTGTTACTCCAATGGATGGTAGCGTTGTCATTATGGAAGGTAGTCTCTTGTTGATATTTTTATTACTCCAATGGATGGTAGCCGTTTCATTATGGAAGGTAGTCTGTTGTTGATATTTTTGTTACTCCAATGGAGGGAAGCCTTGTCATTATGAAACGTAGTCTTTTGTCAATATTTTTATTACTCCAATGGATGGTAGCCTTGTCATTATGGAAGGTAGTTTCTTGATGATATTTTTGTTACTCCAATGGATGATAGCCTTGTCATTATTGAAGGTAGTCTGTTTGCGAGATTTTTGTTACTCCAATGGATGGTAGCCTTGTCATTATGGAAGGTAGTCTCTTGTTGATATTTTTCTTACTCCAATGTATAATAGCCATTTCATTATGGAAGGTAGTCGGTTGTCGATATTTTTGTTACTCCAATGGATGGTAGCCTTATCATTATGGAAGGTTGTATGTTATAGATATCTTTGTTACTCCAATGGATGGTAGCCTTGTCATTATGGAACATAGTCTGTTGTCGATATTTTTTTTACTCTAATGGATGGTAGACTTGTCATTATGGAAGGTAGTCTCTTGATGATATTTTTGTTACTCCAATGGACGGTAGCTGTTTCATTATGGAAGGTAGTCTGTTGTCGATATTTTTGTTACTCCAATGGATCGTAGCCTTGTCATTATCGAAGGTAGTATGTTATAGATATCTTTGTTACTACAATGGATGGTAGCCATGTCATTATGGAAGGTAGTCTATTGTCGAGATTTTTGTCGCTCCAATGGATGGTATCCTAGTCATTATAGAAGGTAGTTTGTTGTCGAGATTTTTGTTACTCCAATGGATGGAGCCTTTTCATTATGGAAGGTAGTCTGTTGTCGATTTTTTGTTACTCCAATTGATGGTAGCCTTGTCATTATGGAAGGTAGTTTGTTGTCAAGATTTTTGTCACTATAAAGGATGAAAGCCTGGTCATTATGGAAGGTAGTCAGTTGGCGAGATTTTTGTTACTCCAATGGATGATAGCCTTGTCATTATGGAAGGTAGTATCTTGTTGATATTTTCGTTACTCCAATGGATGGTAGCCGTTTCATTATGGAAGGTAGTCTGTTTTCAATATGTTTGTTAATCTAATAGATGGTAGCCTTGTCATTATGGAACGTAGTCTGTTGTCGATATTTTTGTTACTCCAATGGATGGTAGCCTTGTCATTATGGAAGGTAGTCTCTTGTTGATATTTTTGTTACTCCAATGGATGGTAGCCGTTACATTATGGAAGGTAGTCTACTGTCGAGATTTTTGTTACTCCAATGGATGGTAGCCTTGTCATTATGGAACGTAGTCTGTTGTCGATATTTTTATTACTCCAATGGATGGTAGCCTTGTCATTATGGAAGGTAGTCTCTTGATGATATTTTTGTTACTCCAATGGATGATAGCCTTGTCATTATTGAAGGTAGTCTGTTTGCGAGATTTTTGTTACTCCAATGGATGGTAGCCTTGTCATTATGGAAGGTAGTCTCTTGTTGATATTTTTCTTACTCCAATGTATAATAGCCATTTCATTATGGAAGGTAGTCTGTTGTCGATTTTTTTGTTACTCCAATGGATGGTAGCCTTGTCATTATGGAAGGTATTATGTTATAGATATCTTTGTTACTCCAATGGATGGTAGCCTTGTCATTATGGAACATAGTCTGTTGTCGATATTTTTGTTACTCTAATGGATGGTAGACTTGTCATTATGGAAGGTAGTCTCTTGATGATATTTTTGTTACTCCAATGGACGGTAGCTATTTCATTATGGAAGGTAGTCTGTTGTCGATATTTTTGTTATACCAATGGATCGTAGCCTTGTCATTATGGAAGGTAGTATGTTATAGATATCTTTGTTACTACAATGGATGGTAGCCTTGTCATTATGGAAGGTAGTCTTCTGTCGAGATTTTTGTCGCTCCAATGGATGGTATCCTAGTCATTATAGAAGGTAGTTTGTTGTCGAGATTTTTGTTACTCCAATGGATGGAGCCTTTTCATTATGGAAGGTAGTCTGTTGTCGATTTTTTGTTACTCCAATTGATGGTAGCCTTGTCATTATGGAAGGTAGTTTGTTGTCAAAATTTTTGTCACTCCAAAGGATGGTAGCCTGGTCATTATGGAAGGTAGTCAGTTGGCGAGATTTTTGTTACTCCAATGGATGATAGCCTTGTCATTATGGAAGGTAGTATCTTGTTGATATTTTCGTTACTCCAATGGATGGTAGCCGTTTCATTATGGAAGGTAGTATGTTTTCGATATGTTTGTTACTCTAATAGATGGTAGCCTTGTCATTATGGAACATAGTCTGTTGTCGATATTTTTGTCACTCCAAAGGATGGTAGCCTGGTCATTATGGAAGGTAGTCTGTTGGCGATATTTTTGATACTCCAATGGATGGTAGCCTTGTCATTATGGAAGGTAGTCTCTTATTGATATTTTCGTTACTCCAATTGATGGTAGCCATTTCATTATGGAAGGTAGTCTGTTGTCAATATGTTTGTTACTCCAATAGATGGTAGCCTTATCATTATGGAACGTAGTCTTTTGTCGATATTTTGTTACTCCAATGGATGGTAGCCTTGTCATTATGGAAGGTAGTCTCTTGTTGATATTTTTATTACTCCAATGGATGGTAGCCGTTTCATTATGGAGGGTAGTCTGTTGTCGATATTTTTGTTACTCCAATGGATGGTAGCCTTGTCATTATGGAACGTAGTCTGTTGTCGATATTTTTATTACTCCAATGGATGGTAGCCTTGTCATTATGGAAGGTAGTCTCTTGATGATATTTTTGTTACTCCAATGGATGATAGCCTTGTCATTATTGAAGGTAGTCTGTTTGCGAGATTTTTGTTACTCCAATGGATGGTTGCCTTGTCATTTTGGAAGGTAGTCTCTTGTTGATATTTTTCTTACTCCAATGTATAATAGCCATTTCATTATGGAAGGTAGTTTGTTGTCGATATTTTTGTTACTCCAATGGATGGTAGCCTTGTCATTATGGAAGGTAGTATGTTATAGATATCTTTGTTACTCCAATGGATGGTAGCCTTGTCATTATGGAACATAGTCTGTTGTCGATATTTTTGTTACTCTAATGGATGGTAGACTTGTCATTATGGAAGGTAGTCTCTTGATGATATTTTTGTTACTCCAATGGACGGTAGCTGTTTCATTATGGAAGGTAGTCTGTTGTCGATATTTTTGTTACTCCAATGGATCGTAGCCTTGTCATTATGGAAGGTAGTATGTTATAGATATCTTCGTTACTACAATGGATGGTAGCCTTGTCATTATGGAAGGTAGTCTACAGTCGAGATTTTTGTCGCTCCAATGGATGGTATCCTAGTCATTATAGAAGGTAGTTTGTTGTCGAGATTTTTGTTACTCCAATGAATGGAGCCTTTTCATTATGGAAGGTAGTCTGTTGTCGATTTTTTGTTACTCCAATTGATGGTAGCCTTGTCATTATGGAAGGTAGTTTGTTGTCAAGATTTTTGTCACTCCAAAGGATGGTAGCCTGGTCATTATAGAAGGTAGTCAGTTGGCGATATTTTTGTTACTCCAATGGATGATAGCCTTGTCATTATGGAAGGTAGTATCTTGTTGATATTTTCGTTACTCCAATGGATGGTAGCCGTTTCATTATGGAAGGTAGTTTGTTTTCGATATGTTTGTTACTCTAATAGATGGTAGTCTTGTCATTATGGAACGTAGTCTGTTGTCGATATTTTTGTTACTCCAACGGATGGTAGCCTTGTCATTATGGAAGGTAGTCTCTTGTTGATATTTTTGTTACTCCAATGGATGGTAGCCGTTACATTATGGAAGGTAGTCTGTTGTCGATATTTTTGTTACTCCAATGGATGGTAGCCTTGTCATTATGGAACGTAGTCTGTTGTCGATATTTTTGTTACTCCAATGGATGGTAGACTTGTCATTATGGAAGGTAGTCTCTTGATGATATTTTTGTTACTCCAATGGACGGTAGTCGTTTCATTGTGGAAGGTAGTCTGTTGTCGATATTTTTGTTACTCCAATGGATCGTAGCCTTGTTATTATGGTAGGTAGTATGTTATAGATATCTTTGTTACTACAATGGATGGTAGCCTTGTCATTATGGAAGGTAGTCTACTGTCGAGATTTTTGTCACTCCAATGGATGGTAATCTAGTCATTATGGAAGGTAGTTTGTTGTCGAGATTTTTGTTACTCCAATGGATGGAGCCTTTTCATTATGGAAGGTAGTTTGTTGTCGATTTTTTGTTACTCCAATTGATGGTAGCCTTGTCATTATGGAACGTAGTTTGTTGTCGATATTTTTGTTACACCAATGGATGGTAGCCTTGTCATTATGGAAGGTAGTTTGTTGTCAATATTTTTGTCACTCCAATGGATGGTAGCCGTTACATTATGGAAGGTAGTCTATTGTCGATATTTTTGTTACTCCAATGGATGGTAGCCTTGTCATTATGGAACGTAGTCTGTTGTCGATATTTTTGTTACTCCAATGGATGGTATACTTGTCATTATAGAAGGTAGTCTCTTGATGATATTTTTGTTACTCCAATGGACGGTAGCTATTTCATTATGGAAGGTAGTCTGTTGTCGATATTTTTGTTACTCTAATGGATCGTAGCCTTGTCATTATGGAAGGTAGTATGTTATAGATATCTTTGTTACTACAATGGATGGTCGCCTTGTCATTATGGAAGGTAGTCTACTGTCGAGATTTTTGTCATTCCAATGGATGGTATCCTAGTCATTATAGAAGGTAGTTTGTTGTCGAGATTTTTGTTACTCCAATGGATGGAGCCTTTTCATTATGGAAGGTAGTCTGTTGTCGATTTTTTGTTACTCCAATTGATGGTAGCCTTGTCATTATGGAAGGTAGTTTGTTGTCAAGATTTTTGTTACTCCAAAGGATGGTAGCCTGGTCATTATGGAAGGTAGTCTGTTGGCGAGATTTTTGTTACTCCAATGGATGGTAGCCTTGTCATTATGGAAGGTAGTCTCTTGTTGATATTTTCGTTACTCCAATTGATGGTAGCCATTTCATTATGGAAGGTAGTTTGTTGTCAATATGTTTGTTACTCCAATAGATGGTAGCCTTATCATTATGGAACGTAGTCTTTTGTCTATATTTTTGTTACTCCAATGGATGGTAGCCTTGTCATTATGGAAGGTAGTCTCTTGTTGATATTTTTATTACTCCAATGGATGGTAGCCGTTTCATTATGGAAGGTAGTCTGTTGTCGATATTTTTGTTACTCCAATGGATGGTAGCCTTGTCATTATGGAATGTAGTCTGTTGTCGATATTTTTATTACTCCAATGGATGGTAGCCTTGTCATTATGGAAGGTAGTCTCTTGATGATATTTTTGTTACTCCAATGGATGATAGCCTTGTCATTATGGAAGGTAGTCTGTTAGCGAGATTTTTGTTACTCCAATGGATGGTAGCCTTATCATCATGGAAGGTAGTCTCTTGTTGATATTTTTCTTACTCCAATGTATAATAGCCATTTCATTATGGAAGGTAGTCTGTTGTCGATATTTTTGTTACTCCAATGGATGGTAGCCTTGTCATTATGGAAGGTAGTATGTTATAGATATCTTTGTTACTACAATGGATGGTAGCGTTGTCATTATGGAAGGTAGTCTGTTGGCAATATTTTTGTTACTCCAATGCATGGTAGCCTTGTCATTATGGAAGGTAGTTTTTTGTCTAGATTTTGTTACTCCAATGGATGGTAGCCTTGTCATTATGGAAAGTAGTCTACTGTCGAGATTTTTGTCACTCCAATGGATTGTAGCCTAGTCATTATGGAAGGTAGTTTGTTGTCGAGATTTTTGTTACTCCAATGAATGGAGCCTTTTCATTATGGAAGGTAGTCTGTTGTCGATATTTTTATTACTCCAATGGATGGTAGCCTTGTCATTATGGAACGTAGTCTATTGGTGATATTTTTGTTACTCCAATGGATGGTAGCCTTGTCATTATGGAAGGTAGTTTTCTGTGGAGATTTTTGTTATTCCAATGGATGGTATCCTGGTCATTATGGAAGGTAGTCTGTTGTCAATATTTTTGTTACTCCAATGGATGGTGGCCTTGTCATTATGGAAGGTAGATTGTTGTCGAGATTTTGTTACTCCAATGGATGGTAGCCTTGTCATTATGGAACTTAGTCTGTTGGTGATATTTTTGTTACTCTAATGGATGGTAGCCTTGTCATTATGGAAGGTAGTTTGTTGTCAAGATTTTTGTTATTCCAATGGATGGTAGCCTTGTCATTATGGAAGGTAGTCTGTTATAGATATATTTGTTACTACAATGGATGGTAGCGTTGTCATTATGGAAGGTTGTCTGTTGTTAATATTTTTGTTACTCCAATGCATGGTAGCCTTGTCATTATGGAAGGTAGTTTTTTGTCTAGATTTTGTTACTCCAATGGATGGTAGCCTTGTCATTATAGAAGTTAGTCTACTGTCGAGATTTTTGTCACTCCAATGGATTGTAGCCTAGTCATTATGGAAGGTAGTTTGTTGTCGAGATTTTTGTTACTCCAATGAATGCAGCCTTTTCATTATGGAAGGTAGTCTGTTGTCGATATTTTTATTACTCCAATGGATGGTAGCCTTGTCATTATGGAACGTAGTCTATTGGTGATATTTTTGTTACTCCAATGGATGGTAGCCTTGTCATTATGGAAGGTTGTTTTCTGTCGAGATTTTTGTTATTCCAATGGATGGTAGCCTGGTCATTATGGAAGGTAGTCTGTTGTCAATATTTTTGTTACTCCAATGGATGGTGGCCTTGTCATTATGGAAGGTAGATTGTTGTCGAGATTTTGTTACTCCAATGGATGGTAGCCTTGTCATTATGGAACTTAGTCTGTTGGTGATATTTATGTTACTCTAATGGATGGTAGCCTTGTTATTATGGAAGGTAGTTTGTTGTCAAGATTTTTGTTATTCCAATGGATGGTAGCCTTGTCATTATGGAAGGTAGTCTGTTGTCCATATTTTTGTCACTCCAATGGATGGTAGCCTTGTCATTATGGAAGGTAGTTTATTGGGGAGATTTTTGTTACTTCAATGGATGGTAGCCTTGTCATTATGGAAGGTAGTCTCTTGTTGATATTTTAGTTACTCCAATGGATGGTAGCCGTTTCATTATGGAAGGTAGTCTGTTGTCGATATTTTTGTTACTCCAATGGATGGCACCCTTGTCATTATGAAAGGTAGTTTGTTATCGAGATTTTTGTTATTCCAATGGATGGTGGCGTTGTCATTATAGAAGGTAGTCTGTTGTCGATATTTTTGTTACTCCAATGAATGGTAGCCTTTTCATTGTGGAAGGTAGTTTGTTGTCGAGATTTTGTTACTACAATGGATGATAGCCTCGTCATTATGGAAGGTAGTCTATTGTCGAGATTTTTGTTACTCCAATGGATGGACCCTTTTCATTATGGAAGGTAGTCTGTTGTCGATTTTTTGTTACTCCAATTGATGCTAGCCTTGTCTTTATGGAACATAGTCTGTTGTCGATATTTTTGTTACACCAATGGATGGTAGCCTTGTCTTTATGGAAGGTAGTTTGTTGTCAAGATTTTTGTCACTCCAAAGGATGGTATCCTTGTCATTATGGAAGGTAGTCTGTTGTCGATATTTTTGTTACTCCAATGGATGGTATCCTTGTCATTATGGAAGGTAGTCTCTTGTTGATATTTTCGTTACTCCAATTGATGGTAGCCATTTCATTATGGAAGGTAGTCTGTTGTCGATATGTTTGTTACTCTAATAGATGGTAGCCTTGGCATTATGGAACGTAGTCTGTTGTCGATATTTTTGTTACTCCAGTGGATGGTAGCCTTGTCATTATGGAAGGTAGTCTCTTGTTGATATTTTCGTTACTCCAATGGATGGTAGTCGTTACATTATGGAAGGTAGTCTGTTGTCGATATTTTTGTTACTCCAATGGATGGTAGCCTTGTCATTATGGAACGTAGTTTGTTGTCGATATTTTTGTTACTCCAATGGATGGTAGACTTGTCATTATGGAAGGTAGTCTCTTGATGATATTTTTGTTACTCCAATGGACGGTAGCCGTTTCATTATGGAAGGTAGTCTGTTGTCGATATTTTTGTTACTCCAATGGATCGTAGCCTTGTCATTATGGAAGGTAGTATGTTATAGATATCTTTGTTTCTACAATGGATGGTAGCCTTGTCATTATGGAAGGTAGTCTAATGTCGAGATTTTTGTCACTCCAATGGATGGTAGCCTTGTCATTATGGAAGGTAGTATGTTATAGATATATATTTTAATACAATGGATGGTAGCCTTGTCATTATGGAAGGTAGTTTGTTGTCGAGATTTTTGTTATTCCAATGGATGCTAGCGTTGTCATTATGGAAGTTAGTCTGTTGTCAATATTTTTGTTACTCCAATGCATGGTAGCCTTGTCATTATGGAAGGTAGTTTGTTGTCTAGATTTTGTTACTCCAATGGATGGTAGCCTTGTCATTATGGAAGGTAGTCTGTTGTCGATTTTTTGTTACTCCAATTGATGATAGCCTTGTCATTATGGAACGTAGTCTGTTGTCGATATTTTTGTTACACCAATGGATGGTAGCCTTGTCTTTATGGAAGGTAGTTTGTTGTCAAGATTTTTGTCACTCCAAAGGATGGTATCCTTGTCATTATGGAAGGTAGTCTGTTGGAGAGATTTTTGTTACTCCAATGGACGGTAGCCTTGTCATTATGGAAGGTAGTCTCTTGTTGATATTTTCGTTACTCCAATTGATGGTAGCCGTTTCATTATGGAAGGTAGTCTGTTGTCGATATGTTTGTTACTCTAATAGATGGTAGCCTTGTCATTATGGAACGTAGTCTGTTGTCGATATTTTTGTTACTTAAATGGATGGTAGCCTTGTCATTATGGAAGGTAGTCTCTTGTTGATATTTTCGTTACTCCAATGGATGGTAGCTGTTACATTATGGAAGGTAGTTTGTTGTCGATATTTTTGTTACTCCAATGGATGGTAGCCTTGTCATTAAGGAAGGTAGTCTAATGTCGAGATTTTTATCACTCCAATGGATGGTAGCCTTGTCATTATGGAAGGTTGTTTGTTATAGATATATATTTTACTACAATGGATGGTAGCCTTGTCATTATGGAAGGTAGTTTGTTGTCGAGATTTTTGTTATTCCAATGGATGCTAGCGTTGTCATTATGGAAGTTAGTCTGTTGTCGATTTTTTGTTACTCCAATTGATGCTAGCCTTGTCATTATGGAACGTAGTCTGTTGTCAATGGATGGTAGCCTTTTGTTATTCCAATGGATGGTAGCCTTGTCATTATGGAAGGTAGTCTGTTGTCAATATTTTTGTCACTCCAATGGATGGTAGCCTTGTCATTATGGAAGGTAGTTTGTTGGCGAGATTTTTGTTACTCAAATGGATGGTAGCCTTGTCATTATCGAAGGTAGTCTCTTGTTGATATTTTCGTTACTCCAATGGATGGTAGCCGTTTAATTATGGAAGGTAGTCCGTTGTCGATATTTTTGTTACTCTAATGGATGGTAGCCTTGTCATTATGAAAGGTAGTTTGTTATCGAGATTTTTGTTATTCCAATGGATGGTAGCGTTGTCACTATGGAAGGTAGTTTGTTGTCGATATTTTTGTTACTCCAATGGATGGTAGCCTTGTTATTGTGGAAGGTAGTTTCTTGTCGAGATTTTTGTCACTCCAATGGATGGTATCCTAGTCATTATGGAAGGTAGTCTGTTGTCATGATTTTTGTTACTCCAATGGATGGAGCCTTTTCATTATGGAAGGTAGTTTGTTGTCGATTTTTTGTTACTCCAATTGATGGTAGCCTTGTCATTATGGAACGTAGTCTGTTGTTGATATTTTTGTTTCACCAATGGATGGAAGCCTTGTCATTATGGAAGGTAGTTTGTTGTCAAGATTTTTGTCACTCCAAAGGATGGTAGCCATTTCATTATGGAAGGTAGTCTGTTGGCGAGATTTTTGTTACTCCAATGGATGGTAGCCTTGTCATTATGGAAGGTAGTCTCTTGTTGATATTTTCGTTACTCCAATTGATGGTAGCCGTTTTATTATGGAAGGTAGTTTGTTGTCGATATTTTTGTTACTCTAAAAGATGGTAGCCTTGTCATTATGGAACATAGTCTGTTGTCAATATTTTTGTTACTCCAATGGATGGTAGCCTTGTCATTATGGAAGGTAGTCTGTTGTCAATATTTTTGTTACTCCAATGGATGGTGGCCTTGTCATTATGGAAGGTAGTTTGTTGTCGAGATTTTGTTACTCCAATGGATTGTAGCCTTGTCATTATTGAACATAATATGTTGGTGATATTTTTGTTACTCCAATGGATGGTAGCCTTGTCATTATGGAAGGTAGTTTGTTGTCGAGATTTTTCTTATTCCAATGGATGGTAGCCTTGTCATTCTGGAAGGTAGTCTGTTGTCAATATTTTTGTCACTCCAATGGATGGTTTCCTTGTATTTATGGAAGATAGTCTGTTGGCGAGATTTTTGTTACTCCAATGGATGATAGCCTTTTCATTATGGAAGGTAGTCTCTTGTTGATATTTTCGTTACTCCAATGGATGGTAGCCGTTTCATTATCGAAGGTAGTTTGTTGTCGATATGTTTGTTACTCTAATAAATGGTAGCCTTGTCATTATGGAACGTAGTCTGTTGTCGATATTTTTGTTACTCCAATGGATGGTAGCCTGGTCATTATGGAAGGTAGTCTCTTGTTGATATTTTTGTTACTCCAACGGATGGTAGCCGTTACATTATGGAAGGTAGTCTGTTGTCGATATTTTTGTTACTCCAATGGACGGTAGCCGTTTCATTATGGAAGGTAGTCTGTTGTCGATATTTTTGTTACTCCAATGGATCGTAGCCTTGTCATTATGGAAGGTAGTATGTTATATATATCTTTGTTACTACAATGGATGGTAGCCTTGTCATTATGGAAGGTAGTCTACTGTCGAGATTTTTGTCACTCCAATGGATGGTATCCTAGTCATTATGGAAGGTAGTTTGTTGTCGAGATTTTTGTTACTCCAATGGATGGAGCCTTTTCATTATGGAAGGTAGTCTGTTGTCGATTTTTTGTTACTCCAATAGATGGTAGCCTTGTCATTATGGAACGTAGTCTGTTGTCGATATTTTTGTTACATCAATGGATGGTAGCCTTGTCATTATGGAAGGTAGTCTCTTGTTGATATTTTTATTACTCCAATGGATGGTAGCCTTTTCATTATGAAAGGTAGTATGTTATAGATATCTTTGTTACTACAATGGATGGTAGCCTTGTAATTATGGAAGGTAGTTTGTTGTCGAGATTTTTGTTATTCCAATGGATGGTAGCATTGTCATTATGGAAGTTAGTCTGTTTTTAATATTTTTGTTACTCCAATGCATGGTAGCCTTGTCATTATGGAAGGTAGTTTGATGTCTAGATTTTGTTACTCCAATGGATGGTAGCCTTGTCATTATGGAAGGTAGTCTACTGTCGAGATTTTTGTCACTCCAATGGATTGTAGCCTAGTCATTATGGAAGGTAGTTTGTTGTAGATATTTTTGTTACTCCAATGAATGGAGCCTTTTCATTATGGAAGGTAGTCTATTGTCGATATTTTTATTACTCCAATGGATGGTAGCCTTGTTATTGTGGAAGGTAGTTTCTTGTCGAGATTTTTGTCACTCCAATGGATGGTATCCTAGTCATTATGGAAGGTAGTCTGTTGTCATGATTTTTGTTACTCCAATGGATGGAGCCTTTTCATTATGGAAGGTAGTTTGTTGTCGATTTTTTGTTACTCCAATTGATGGTAGCCTTGTCATTATGGAACGTAGTCTGTTGTTGATATTTTTGTTATTCCAATGGATGGAAGCCTTGTCATTATGGAAGGTAGTTTGTTGTCAAGATTTTTGTCACTCCAAAGGATGGTAGCCATTTCATTATGGAAGGTAGTCTGTTGGCGAGATTTTTGTTACTCCAATGGATGGTAGCCTTGTCATTATGGAAGGTAGTCTCTTGTTGATATTTTCGTTACTCCAATTGATGGTAGCCGTTTTATTATGGAAGGTAGTTTGTTGTCGATATTTTTGTTACTCTAAAAGATGGTAGCCTTGTCATTATGGAACATAGTCTGTTGTCAATATTTTTGTTACTCCAATGGATGGTAGCCTTGTCATTATGGAAGGTAGTCTGTTGTCAATATTTTTGTTACTCCAATGGATGGTGGCCTTGTCATTATGGAAGGTAGTTTGTTGTCGAGATTTTGTTACTCCAATGGATTGTAGCCTTGTCATTATTGAACATAATATGTTGGTGATATTTTTGTTACTCCAATGGATGGTAGCCTTGTCATTATGGAAGGTAGTTTGTTGTCGAGATTTTTCTTATTCCAATGGATGGTAGCCTTGTCATTCTGGAAGGTAGTCTGTTGTCAATATTTTTGTCACTCCAATGGATGGTTGCCTTGTATTTATGGAAGATAGTCTGTTGGCGAGATTTTTGTTACTCCAATGGATGATAGCCTTTTCATTATGGAAGGTAGTCTCTTGTTGATATTTTCGTTACTCCAATGGATGGTAGCCGTTTCATTATCAAAGGTAGTTTGTTGTCGATATGTTTGTTACTCTAATAAATGGTAGCCTTGTCATTATGGAACGTAGTCTGTTGTCGATATTTTTGTTACTCCAATGGATGGTAGCCTGGTCATTATGGAAGGTAGTCTCTTGTTGATATTTTTGTTACTCCAACGGATGGTTGCCGT
The DNA here is from genome assembly GCA_948472305.1 of Vicia faba. Taxonomy (NCBI): domain Eukaryota; kingdom Viridiplantae; phylum Streptophyta; class Magnoliopsida; order Fabales; family Fabaceae; genus Vicia; species Vicia faba. The sequence goes on from OX451739.1 coordinate 565,130,891, forward strand.
TACATTATGGAAGGTAGTCTGTTGTCGATATTTTTGTTACTCCAATGGACGGTAGCCGTTTCATTATGGAAGGTAGTCTGTTGTCGATATTTTTGTTACTCCAATGGATCGTAGCCTTGTCATTATGGAAGGTAGTATGTTATATATATATTTGTTACTACAATGGATGGTAGCCTTGTCATTATGGAAGGTAGTCTACTGTCGAGATTTTTGTCACTCCAATGGATGGTATCCTAGTCATTATGGAAGGTAGTTTGTTGTCGAGATTTTTGTTACTCAAATGGATGGAGCCTTTTCATTATGGAAGGTAGTCTGTTGTCGATTTTTTGTTACTCCAATAGATGGTAGCCTTGTCATTATGGAACGTAGTCTGTTGTCGATATTTTTGTTACATCAATGGATGGTAGCCTTGTCATTATGGAAGGTAGTCTCTTGTTGATATTTTTATTACTCCAATGGATGGTAGCCTTTTCATTATGAAAGGTAGTATGTTATAGATATCTTTGTTACTACAATGGATGGTAGCCTTGTAATTATGGAAGGTAGTTTGTTGTCGAGATTTTTGTTATTCCAATGGATGGTAGCATTGTCATTATGGAAGTTAGTCTGTTTTTAATATTTTTGTTACTCCAATGCATGGTAGCCTTGTCATTATGGAAGGTAGTTTGATGTCTAGATTTTGTTACTCCAATGGATGGTAGCCTTGTCATTATGGAAGGTAGTCTACTGTCGAGATTTTTGTCACTCCAATGGATTGTAGCCTAGTCATTATGGAAGGTAGTTTGTTGTAGATATTTTTGTTACTCCAATGAATGGAGCCTTTTCATTATGGAAGGTAGTCTATTGTCGATATTTTTATTACTCCAATGGATGGTAGCCTTGTCATTATGGAACGTAGTCTGTTGGTGATATTTTTGTTACTCCCATGGATGGTGGCCTTGTCATTATGGAAGGTAGTTTGTTGTCGAGATTTTGTTACTCCATTGGATGGTAGCCTTGCCATTATGGAACATAGTCTGTTGGTGATATTTTTGTTACTCCAATGGATGGTAGCCTTGTCATTATGGAAGGTATTTTGTTGACGATATTTTTGTTATTCCAATGGATGGTAGCCTTGTCATTATGGAAGGTAGTCTGTTGTAAATATTTTTGTCACTCCAATGGATGGTAGCCTTGTCATTATGGAAGGTAGTTTGTTGGCGAGATTTTTGTTACTCAAATGGATGGTAGCCTTGTCATTATGGAAGGTAGTCTCTTGTTGATATTTTCGTTACTCCAATGGATGGTAGCCTTGTCATTGTGGAAGGTAGTTTGTTGTCGAGATTTTGTTACTCCAATGGATAGTAGCCTTGTCATTATGGAAGGTAGTCTACTGTCGAGATTTTTGTCACTCCAATGGATGGTATCCTAGTCATTATGGAAAGTAGTATGTTGTCATGATTTTTGTTACTCCAATGGATGAAGCCTTTTCATTATGGAAGGTAGTCTGTTGTCGATTTTTTGTTACTCCAATTGATGGTAGCCTTGTCATTATGGAACGTAGTCTGTTGTTGATATTTTTGTTACACCAATGGATGGTAGCCTTGTCATTATGGAAGGTAGTTTGTTGTCATGATTTTTGTCACTCCAAAGGATGGTAGCCATGTCATTATGGAAGGTAGTCTGTTGGCGAGATTTTCGTTACTCCAATTGATGGTAGCCGTTTCATTATGGAAGGTAGTCTGTTGTCGATATGTTTGATACTCTAATAGATGGTAGCCTTGTCATTATGGAACGTAGTCTGTTGTCGATATTTTTGTTACTCCAATGGATGGTAGCCTTGTCATTATGGAAGGTAGTTTGTTGTCGAGATTTTGTTACTCCAATGGATGGTAGCCTTGTCATTATGGAACATAGTCTGTTGGTGATATTTTTGTTACTCCAATGGATGGTAGCCTTGTCATTATGGAAGGTAGTTTGTTGTCGAGATTTTTCTTATTCCAATGGATGGTAGCCTTGTCATTATGGAAGGTAGTCTGTTGTCAATATTTTTGTCACTCCAATGGATGGTAGCCTTGTCATTATGGAAGGTAGTCTGTTGGCGAGATTTTTGTTACCCCAATGGATGATAGCCTTTTCATTATGGAAGGTAGTCTCTTGTTGATATTTTCGTTACTCCAATGGAAGGTAGCCGTTTCATTATGGAAGGTAGTCTGTTGTCGATATGTTTGTTACTCTAATAGATGGTAGCCTTGTCATTATGGAACGTAGTCTGTTGTCGATATTTTTGTTACTCCAATGGATTGTAGCCTTGTCATTATGGAAGGTAGTCTCTTGTTGATATTTTTGTTACTCCAACGGATGGTAGCCGTTACATTATGGAAGGTAGTCTGTTGTCGATATTTTTGTTACTCCAATGGACGGTAGCCGTTTCAATATGGAAGGTAGTTTGTTGTCAATATTTTTGTTACTCCAATGGATCGTAGCCTTGTCATTATGGAAGGTAGTATGTTATAGATATCTTTGTTACTACAGTGGATGGTAGCCTTGTCATTATGGAAGGTAGTCTACTATCGTGATTTTTGTCACTCCAATGGATGGTATCCTAGTCATTATGGAAGGTAGTTTGTTGTCGAGATTTTTGTTACTCCAATGGATGGAACCTTTTCATTATGGAAGGTAGTCTGTTGTCGATTTTTTGTTACTCCAATTGATGGTAGCCTTGTCATTATGGATAATAGCCTGTTGTCGATATTTTTGTTACATCAATGGATGGTAGCCTTGTCATTATGGAAGGTAGTCTCTTGTTGATATTTTTATTACTCCAATGGATGGTTGCCTTGTCATTATGAAAGGTAGTATGTTATAGATATCTTTGTTACTATAATGGATGGTAGCCTTGTAATTATGGAAGGTAGTTTGTTGTCGAGATTTTTGTTATTCCAATGGATGGTAGCGTTGTCATTATGGAAGTTAGTCTGTTTTTAATATTTTTGTTACTCCAATGCATGGTAGCCTTGTCATTATGGAAGGTAGTTTGATGTCTAGATTTTGATACTCCAATGGATGGTAGCCTTGTCATTATGGAAGGTAGTCTACTGTCGAGATTTTTGTCACTCCAATGGATTGTAGCCTAGTCATTATGGAAGGTAGTTTGTTGTAGATATTTTTGTTACTCCAATGAATGGAGCCTTTTCATTATGGAAGGTAGTCTATTGTCGATATTTTTATTACTCCAATGGATGGTAGCCTTGTCATTATGGAACGTAGTCTGTTGGTGATATTTTTGTTACTCCAATGGATGGTGGCCTTGTCATTATGGAAGGTAGTTTGTTGTCGAGATTTTGTTACTCCATTGGATGGTAGCCTTGCCATTATGGAACATAGTCTGTTGGTGATATTTTTGTTACTCCAATGGATGGTAGCCTTGTCATTATGGAAGGTATTTTGTTGACGAGATTTTTGTTATTCCAATGGATGGTAGCCTTGTCATTATGGAAGGTAGTCTGTTGTCAATATTTTTGTCACTCCAATGGATGGTAGCCATGTCATTATGGAAGGTAGTTTGTTGGCGAGATTTTTGTTACTCAAATGGATGGTAGCCTTGTCATTATGGAAGGTAGTCTCTTGTTGATATTTTCGTTACTCCAATGGATGGTAGCCGTTTAATTATGGAATGTAGTCTGTTGTCGATATTTTTGTTACTCTAATGGATAGTAGCCTTGTCATTATGAAAGGTAGTTTGTTATCGAGATTTTTTTTATTCCAATGGATGGTAGCGTTGTCATTATGGAAGGTAGTCTGTTGTCGATATTTTTGTTACTCCAATGGATGGTAGCCTTGTCATTGTGGAAGGTAGTTTGTTGTCGAGATTTTGTTACTCCAATGGATAGTAGCCTTGTCATTATGGAAGGTAGTCTACTGTCGAGATTTTTGTCACTCCAATGGATGGTATCCTAGTCATTATGGAAAGTAGTATGTTGTCATGATTTTTGTTACTCCAATGGATGGAGCCTTTTCATTATGGAAGGTAGTCTGTTGTCGATTTTTTGTTACTCCAATTGATGGTAGCCTTGTCATTATGGAACGTAGTCTGTTGTTGATATTTTTGTTACACCAATGGATGGTAGCCTTGTCATTATGGAAGGTAGTTTGTTGTCATGATTTTTTTCACTCCAAAGGATGGTAGCCTTGTCATTATGGAAGGTAGTCTGTTGGCGAGATTTTTGTTACTCCAATGGATGATAGCCTTTTCATTATGGAAGGTAGACTCTTGTTGATATTTTCGTTACTCCTATGGATGGTAGCCGTTTCATTATGCAAGGTACTCTGTTGTCGATATGTTTGTTACTCTAATAGATGGTAGCCTTGTCATTATGGAACGTAGTCTGTTGTCGATATTTTTGTTACTCCAATGGATTGTAGCCTTGTCATTATGGAAGGTAGTCTCTTGTTTATATTTTTGTTACTCCAACGGATGGTAGCCGTTACATTATGGAATGTAGTCTGTTGTCGATATTTTTTTTACTCCAATGGACGGTAGCTGTTTCATTATGGAAGGTAGTCTGTTGTCGATATTTTTGTTACTCCAATGGATCGTAGCCTTATCATTATGGAAGGTAGTATGTTATAGATATCTTTGTTACTACAATGGATGGTAGCCTTGTCATTATGGAAGGTAGTCTACTGTCGAGATTTTTGTCACTCCAATGGATGGTATCCTAGTCATTATGGAAGGTAGTTTGTTGTCGATATTTTTGTTACTCCAATGGATGGAGCCTTTTCATTATGGAAGGTAGTCTGTTGTCGATTTTTTGTTACTCCAATTGATGGTAGCCTTGTCATTATGGAACGTAGTCTGTTGTCGATATTTTTGTTACATCAATGGATGGTAGCCTTGTCATTATGGAAGGTAGTCTCTTGTTGATATTTTTATTACTCCAATGGATGGTAGCCTTGTCATTATGAAAGGTAGTATGTTATAGATATCTTTGTTACTATAATGGATGGTAGCCTTGTAATTATGGAAGGTAGTTTGTTGTCGAGATTTTTGTTATTCCAATGGATGGTAGCGTTGTCATTATGGAAGTTAGTCTGTTTTTAATATTTTTGTTACTCCAATGCATGGTAGCCTTGTCATTATGGAAGGTAGTTTGATGTCTAGATTTTGATACTCCAATGGATGGTAGCCTTGTCATTATGGAAGGTAGTCTACTGTCGAGATTTTTGTCACTCCAATGGATTGTAGCCTAGTCATTATGGAAGGTAGTTTGTTGTCGATATTTTTGTTACTCCAATGAATGGAGCCTTTTCATTATGGAAGGTAGTCTATTGTCGATATTTTTATTACTCCAATGGATGGTAGCCTTGTCATTATGGAACGTAGTCTGTTGGTGATATTTTTGTTACTCCAATGGATGGTGGCCTTGTCATTATGGAAGGTAGTTTGTTGTCGAGATTTTGTTACTCCATTGGATGGTAGCCTTGTCATTAAGGAACGTAGTCTGTTGGTGATATTTTTGTTACTCCAATGGATGGTAGCCTTGTCATTATGGAAGGTATTTTGTTGACGAGATTTTTGTTATTCCAATGGATGGTAGCCTTGTCATTATGGAAGGTAGTCTGTTGTCAATATTTTTGTCACTCCAATGGATGGTAGCCTTGTCATTATGGAAGGTAGTTTGTTGGCGAGATTTTTGTTACTCAAATGGATGGTAGCCTTGTCATTATGGAAGATAGTCTCTTGTTGATATTTTCGTTACTCCAATGGATGGTAGCCTTGTCATTGTGGAAGGTAGTTTGTTGTCGAGATTTTGTTACTTTAATGGATAGTAGCCTTGTCATTATGGAAGGTAGTCTACTGTCGAGATTTTTGTCACTCCAATGGATGGTATCCTAGTCATTATGGAAGGTAGTCTGTTGTCATGATTTTTGTTACTCCAATGGATGGAGCCTTTTCATTATGGAAGGTAGTCTGTTGTCGATATTTTGTTACTCCAATTGATGGTAGCCTTGTCATTATGGAACGTAGTCTGTTGTTGATATTTTTGTTACACCAATGGATGGTAGCCTTGTCATTATGGAAGGTAGTTTGTTGTCAAGATTTTTGTCACTCCAAAGGATGGTAGCCATGTAATTATGGAAGGTAGTCTGTTGGCGAGATTTTTGTTACTCCAATGGATGATAGCCTTGTCATTATGGAAGGTAGTCTCTTGATGATATTTTCGTTACTCCAATTGATGGTAGTCGTTTCATTATGAAAGGTAGTCTGTTGTCGATATGTTTGTTACTCTAATAGATGGTAGCCTTGTCATTATGGAATGTAGTCTGTTGTCGATATTTTTGTTACTCCAATGGAGGGTGGCCTTGTCATTATGGAAGGTAGCTTGTTGTCGAGATTTTGTTATTCCAATGGATGGTAGCCTTGTCATTATGGAACATAGTCTGTTGGTGATATTTTTGTTACTCCAATGGATGGTAGCCTTGTCATTATGGAAGGTAGTTTGTTGTCGAGATTTTTCTTATTCCAATGGATGGTAGCGTTGTCATTATAGAAGGTAGTCTGTTGTCAATATTTTTATCACTCCAATGGATGGTAGCCTTGTCATTATGGAAGGTAGTCTGTTGGCGAGATTTTTGTTACTCCAATGGATGATAGCCTTTTCATTATGGAAGGTAGTCTCTTGTTGATATTTTCGTTACTCCAATGGATGGTAGCCGTTTCATTATGGAAGGTAGTCTGTTGTCGATATGTTTGTTACTCTAATAGATGGTAGCCTTGTCATTATGGAACGTAGTCTGTTGTCGATATTTTTGTTACTCCAATGGATTGTAGCCTTGTCATTATGGAAGGTAGTCTCTTGTTGATATTTTTGTTACTCCAACGGATGGTAGCCGTTACATTATGGAAGGTAGTCTGTTGTCGATATTTTTGTTACTCCAATGGACGGTAGCCGTTTCATTATGGAAGGTAGTCTGTTGTCGATATTTTTGTTACTCCAATGGATCGTAGCCTTGTCATTATGGAAGGTAGTATGTTATATATATCTTTGTTACTACAATGGATGGTAGCCTTGTCATTATGGAAGGTAGTCTACTGTCGAGATTTTTGTCACTCCAATGGATGGTATCCTAGTCATTATGGAAGGTAGTTTGTTGTCGAGATTTTTGTTACTCCAATGGATGGAGCCTTTTCATTATGGAAGGTAGTCTGTTTTCGATTTTTTGTTACTCCAATTGATGGTAGCCTTGTCATTATGGAACGTAGTCTGTTGTCGATATTTTTGTTTCATCAATGGATGGTAGCCTTGTCATTATGGAAGGTAGTCTCTTGTTGATATTTTTATTACTCCAATGGATGGTAGCCTTGTCATTATGAAAGGTAGTATGTTATAGATATCTTTGTTACTACAATGGATGGTAGCCTTGTAATTATGGAAGGTAGTTTGTTGTCGAGATTTTTGTTATTCCATTGGATGGTAGCGTTGTCATTATGGAAGTTAGTCTGTTTTTAATATTTTTGTTACTCCAATGCATGGTAGCCTTGTCATTATGGAAGGTAGTTTGATGTCTAGATTTTGTTACTCAGATGGATGGTAGCCTTGTCATTATGGAAGGTAGTCTACTGTCGAGATTTTTGTCACTCCAATGGATTGTAGCCTAGTCATTATGGAAGGTAGTTTGTTGTCGATATTTTTGTTACTCCAATGAATGGAGCCTTTTCATTATGGAAGGTAGTCTATTGTCGATATTTTTATTACTCCAATGGATGGTAGCCTTGTCATTATGGAACGTAGTATGTTGGTGATATTTTTGTTACTCCAATGGATGGTGGCCTTGTCATTATGGAAGGTAGTTTGTTGTCGAGATTTTGTTACTCCATTGTATGGTAGCCTTGTCATTATGGAAGGTAGTCTATTGGTGATATTTTTGTTACTCCAATGGATGGTAGCCTTGTCATTATGGAACGTATTTTGTTGACGAGATTTTTGTTATTCCAATGGATGGTAGCCTTGTCATTATGGAAGGTAGTCTGTTGTCAATATTTTTGTCATTCCAATGGATGGTAGCCTTGTCATTATGGAAGGTAGTTTGTTGGCGAGATTTTTGTTACTCAAATGGATGGTAGCCTTGTCATTATGGAAGGTAGTCTCTTGTTGATATTTTCGTTACTCCAATGGATGGTAGCCGTTTAATTATGGAATGTAGTCTGTTGTCGATATTTTTGTTACTCTAATGGATGGTAGCCTTGTCATTATGAAAGGTAGTTTGTTATCGAGATTTTTGTTATTCCAATGGATGGTAGCGTTGTCATTATGGAAGGTAGTCTGTTGTCGATATTTTTGTTTCTCCAATGGATGGTAGCCTTGTCATTGTGGAAGGTAGTTTGTTGTCGAGATTTTGTTACTCCAATGGATAGTAGCCTTGTCATTATGGAAGGTAGTCTACTGTCGAGATTTTTGTCACTCCAATGGATGGTATCCTAGTCATTATGGAAGGTAGTCTGTTGTCATGATTTTTGTTACTCCAATGGATGGAGCCTTTTCATTATGGAAGGTAGTCTGTTGTCGATTTTTTGTTACTCCAATTGATGGTAGCCTTGTCATTATGGAACGTAGTCTGTTGTTGATATTTTTGTTACTCCAATGGATGGTAGCCTTGTCATTATGGAAGGTAGTCTCTTGTTGATATTTTCGTTACTCCAATTGATGGTAGCCGTTTCATTATGGAAGGTAGTCTGTTGTCGATATGTTCGTTACTCTAATAGATGGTAGCCTTGTCATTATGGAACGTAGTCTGTTGTCGATATTTTTGTTACTCCAATGGATGGTAGCCTTGTCATTATGGAAGGTAGTCTGTTGTCAATATTTTTGTTACTCCAATGGATGGTGGCCTTGTCATTATGGAAGGTAGTTTGTTGTCGAGATTTTGTTACTCCAATGGATGGTATCCTTGTCATTATGGAACATAGTCTGTTGGTGATATTTTTGTTACTCCAATGGATGGTAGCCTTGTCATTATGGAAGGTAGTTTGTTGTCGAGATTTTTCTTATTCCAATGGATGGTAGCGTTGTCATTATAGAAGGTAGTCTGTTGTCAATATTTTTATCACTCCAATGGATGGTAGCCTTGTCATTATGGAAGGTAGTCTGTTGGCGAGATTTTTGTTACTCCAATGGATGATAGCCTTTTCATTATGGAAGGTAGTCTCTTGTTGATATTTTCGTTACTCCTATGGATGGTAGCCGTTTCATTATGCAAGGTAGTCTGTTGTCGATATGTTTGTTACTCTAATAGATGGTAGCCTTGTCATTATGGAACGTAGTCTGTTGTCGATATTTTTGTTACTCCAATGGATTGTAGCCTTGTCATTATGGAAGGTAGTCTCTTGTTTATATTTTTGTTACTCCAACGGATGGTAGCCGTTACATTATGGAAGGTAGTCTGTTGTCGATATTTTTTTTACTCCAATGGACGGTAGCCGTTTCATTATGGAAGGTAGTGTGTTGTCGATATTTTTGTTACTCCAATGGATCGTAGCCTTATCATTATGGAAGGTAGTATGTTATAGATATCTTTGTTACTACAATGGATGGTAGCCTTGTCATTATGGAAGGTAGTCTACTGTCGAGATTTTTGTCACTCCAATGGATGGTATCCTAGTCATTATGGAAGGTAGTTTGTTGTCGAGATTTTTGTTACTCCAATGGATGGAGCCTTTTCATTATGGAAGGTAGTCTGTTGTCGATTTTTTGTTACTCCAATTGATGGTAGCCTTGTCATTATGGAACGTAGTCTGTTGTCGATATTTTTGTTACATCAATGGATGGTAGCCTTGTCATTATTGAAGGTAGTCTCTTGGTGATATTTTAATTACTCCAATGGATGGTAGCCTTGTCATTATGAAAGGTAGTATGTTATAGATATCTTTGTTACTACAATGGATGGTAGCCTTGTAATTATGGAAGGTAGTTTGTTGTCGAGATTTTTGTTATTCCAATGGATGGTAGCGTTGTCATTATGGAAGTTAGTCTGTTTTTAATATTTTTGTTACTCCAATGAATGGAGCCTTTTCATTATGGAAGGTAGTCTATTGTCGATATTTTTATTACTCCAATGGATGGTAGCCTTGTCATTATGGAACGTAGTCTGTTGGTGATATTTTTGTTACTCCAATGGATGGTGGCCTTGTCATTATGAAAGGTAGTTTGTTGTCGAGAATTTTCTTATTCCAATGGATGGTAGCCTTGTCATTATGGAAGGTAGTTTGTTGTCAATATTTTTGTCACTCAAATGGATGTTAGCCTTGTCATTATGGAAGGTAGTCTGCTGGCGAGATTTTTGTTATTCCAATGGATGGTAGCGTTGTCATTATGGAAGTTAGTCTGTTTTTAATATTTTTTGTTACTCTAATGAATGGAGCCTTTTCATTATGGAAGGTAGTCTATTGTCGATATTTTTATTACTCCAATGGATGGTAGCCTTGTCATTATGGAACGTAGTCTGTTGGTGATATTTTTGTTACTCCAATGGATGGTGGCCTTGTCATTATGAAAGGTAGTTTGTTGTCGAGATTTTTCTTATTCCAATGGATGGTAGCCTTGTCATTATGGAAGGTAGTTTGTTGTCAATATTTTTGTCACTCAAATGGATGTTAGCCTTGTCATTATGGAAGGTAGTCTGTTGGCGAGATTTTTGTTACTCCAATGGATGATAGCCTTTTCATTATGGAAGGTAGTCTCTTGTTGATATTTTTGTTACTCCAACGGATGGTAGCCGTTACATTATGGAAGATAGTCTGTTGTCGATATTTTTGTTACTCCAATGGACGGTAGCCGTTTCATTATGGAAGGTAGTCTGTTGTCGATATTTTTGTTACTCCAATGGATCATAGCCTTGTCATTATGGAAGGTAGTATGTTATAGATATCTTTGTTACTCCAATGGATGGTAGCCTTGTCATTATGGAAGGTAGTCTCTTGATGATATTTGTTGTTACTCCAATGGATGATAGCCTTGTCATTATGGAAGGTAGTCTGTTGGCGAGATTTTTGTTACTCCAATGGATGGTAGCCTTGTCATTATGGAAGGTAGTCTCTTGTTGATATTTTTCTTACTCCAATGTATAATATCCATTTCATTATGGAAGGTAGTCTGTTATCGATATTTTTGTTTCATCAAAGGATGGTAGCCTTGTCATTATGGAAGGTAGTCTCTTGTTGATATTTTTATTACTCCAATGGATGGTAGCCTTGTCATTATGAAAGGTAGTATGTTATAGATATCTTTGTTACTACAATGGATGGTAGCCTTGTAATTATGGAAGGTAGTTTGTTGTCGAGATTTTTGTTATTCCAATGGATGGTAGCGTTGTCATTATGGAAGTTAGTCTGTTTTTAATATTTTTGTTACTCCAATGCATGGTAGCCTTGTCATTATGGAAGGTAGTTTGATGTCTAGATTTTGTTACTCCAATGGATGGTAGCCTTGTCATTACGGAAGGTAGTCTACTGTCTAGATTTTTGTCACTCCAATGGATTGTAGCCTAGTCATTATGGAAGGTAGTTTGTTGTCGATATTTTTGTTACTCCAATGAATGGAGCCTTTTCATTCTGGAAGGTAGTCTATTGTCGATATTTTTATTACTCCAATGGATGGTAGCCTTGTCATTGTGGAACGTAGTCTGTTGGTGATATTTTTGTTACTCCAATGGATGGTGGCCTTGTCATTATGGAAGGTAGTTTGTTGTCGAGATTTTGTTACTCCATTGGATGGTAGCCTTGTCATTATGGAACGTAGTCTGTTGGTGATATTTTTGTTACTCCAATGGATGGTAGCCTTGTCATTATGGAAGGTATTTTGTTGACGAGATTTTTGTTATTCCAATGTATGGTAGCCTTGTCATTATGGAAGGTAGTCTGTTGTCAATATTTTTGTCACTCCAATGGATGGTAGCCTTGTCATTATGGAAGGTAGTTTGTTGGCGAGATTTTTGTTACTCAAATGGATGGTAGCCTTGTCATTATGGAAGGTAGTCTCTTGTTGATATTTTCGTTACTCCAATGGATGGTAGCCGTCTAATTATGGAATGTAGTCTGTTGTCGATATTTTTGTTACTCTAATGGATGGTAGCCTTGTCATTTTGAAAGGTAGTTTGTTATCGAGATTTTTGTTATTCCAATGGATGGTAGCGTTGTCATTATGGAAGGTAGTCTGTTGTCGATATTTTTGTTACTCCAATGGATGGTAGCCTTGTCATTGTGGAAGGTAGTTTGTTGTCGAGATTTTGTTACTCCAATGGATAGTAGCCTTGTCATTATGGAAGGTAGTCTACTGTCGAGATTTTTGTCACTCCAATGGATGGTATCCTAGTCATTATGGAAGGTAGTCTGTTGTCGTGATTTTTGTTACTCCAATGGATGGAGCCTTTTCATTATGGAAGGTAGTCTGTTGTCGATTTTTTGTTACTCCAATTGATGGTAGCCTTGTCATTATGGAACGTAGTCTGTTGTTGATATTTTTGTTACACCAATGGATGGTAGCCTTGTCATTATGGAAGGTAGTTTGTTGTAAAGATTTTTGTCACTCCAAAGGATGGTAGCCATGTCATTATGGAAGGTAGTCTGTTGGCGAGATTTTTGTTACTCCAATGGATGGTAGCCTTGTCATTATGGAAGGTAGTCTCTTGTTGATATTTTCGTTACTCCAATTGATGGTAGCCATTTCATTATGGAAGGTAGTCTGTTGTGGATATGTTCGTTACTCTAATAGATGGTAGCCTTGTCATTATGGAACGTAGTCTGTTGTCGATATTTTTGTTACTCCAATGGATGGTAGCCTTGTCATTATGGAAGGTAATCTGTTGCCAATATTTTTTTTACTCCAATGGATAGTGGCCTTGTCATTATGCAAGGTAGTTTGTTGTCGAGATTTTGTTACTCCAATGGATGGTATCCTTGTCATTATGGAACATAGTCTGTTGGTGATATTTTTGTTACTCTAATGGATGGTAGCCTTGTCATTATGGAAGGTAGTTTGTTGTCGAGATTTTTCTTATTCCAATGGATGGTAGCCTTGTCATTATGGAAGGTAGTCTGTTGTCAATATTTTTGTCACTCCAATGGATGGTAGCCTTGTCATTATGGAAGGTAGTCTCTTGTTGATATTTTCGTTACTCCAATGGATGGTAGCCGTTTCATAATGGAAGCTAGTCTGTTGTCGATATGTTTGTTACTCTAATAGATGGTAGCCTTGTCATTATGGAAAGTAGTCTGTTGTCGATATTTTTGTTACTCCAATGGATTGTAGCCTTGTCATTATGGAAGGTAGTCTCTTGTTGATATTTTTGTTACTCCAACGGATGGTAGCCGTTACATTATAGAAGGTAGTCTGTTGTCGATATTTTTGTTACTCCAATGGACGGTAGCCGTTTCATTATTGAAGGTAGTCTGTTGTCGATATTTTTGTTACTCCAATGGATCATAGCCTTGTCATCATGGAAGGTAGTATGTTATTGATATCTTTGTTACTACAATGGATTGTAGCCTTGTCATTATGGAAGGTAGTCTACTGTCGAGATTTTTGTCACTCCAATGGATGGTATCCTAGTCATTTTGGAAGGTAGTTTGTTGTCGAGATTTTTGTTACTCCAATGGATGGAGCCTTTTCATTATGGAAGGTAGTCTGTTGTCGATTTTTTGTTACTCCAATTGAGGGTAGCCTTGTCATTATGGAACGTAGTTTGTTGTCGATATTTTTGTTACATCAATGGATGGTAGCCTTGTCATTATGGAAGGTAGTCTCTTGTTGATATTTTTATTACTTCAATGGATGGTAGCCTTGTCATTATGAAAGGTAGTATGTTATAGATATCTTTGTTACTACAATGGATGGTAGCCTTGTAATTATGGAAGGTAGTTTGTTGTCAAGATTTTTGTTATTCCAATGGATGGTAGCGTTGTCATTATGGAAAGTAGTCTACTGTCGAGATTTTTGTCACTCCAATGGATGGTATCCTAGTCATCATGGAAGGTAGTTTGTTGTCGAGATTTTTGTTACTCCAATGGATGATAGCCTTTTCATTATGGAAGGTAGTCTCTTGTTGATATTTTCGTTACTCCTATGGATGGTAGCCGTTTCATTATGCAAGGTAGTCTGTTGTCGATATGTTTGTTACTCTAATAGATGGTAGCCTTGTCATTATGGAACGTAGTCTGTTGTCGATATTTTTGTTACTCCAATGGATTGTAGCCTTGTCATTATGGAAGGTAGTCTCTTGTTTATATTTTTGTTACTCCAACGGATGGTAGCCGTTACATTATGGAAGGTAGTCTGTTGTCGATATTTTTTTTACTCCAATGGACGGTAGCCGTTTCATTATGGAAGGTAGTGTGTTGTCGATATTTTTGTTACTCCAATGGATCGTAGCCTTATCATTATGGAAGGTAGTATGTTATAGATATCTTTGTTACTACAATGGATGGTAGCCTTGTCATTATGGAAGGTAGTCTACTGTCGAGATTTTTGTCACTCCAATGGATGGTATCCTAGTCATTATGGAAGGTAGTTTGTTGTCGAGATTTTTGTTACTCCAATGGATGGAGCCTTTTCATTATGGAAGGTAGTCTGTTGTCGATTTTTTGTTACTCCAATTGATGGTAGCCTTGTCATTATGGAACGTAGTCTGTTGTCGATATTTTTGTTACATCAATGGATGGTAGCCTTGTCATTATTGAAGGTAGTCTCTTGGTGATATTTTAATTACTCCAATGGATGGTAGCCTTGTCATTATGAAAGGTAGTATGTTATAGATATCTTTGTTACTACAATGGATGGTAGCCTTGTAATTATGGAAGGTAGTTTGTTGTCGAGATTTTTGTTATTCCAATGGATGGTAGCGTTGTCATTATGGAAGTTAGTCTGTTTTTAATATTTTTGTTACTCCAATGAATGGAGCCTTTTCATTATGGAAGGTAGTCTATTGTCGATATTTTTATTACTCCAATGGATGGTAGCCTTGTCATTATGGAACGTAGTCTGTTGGTGATATTTTTGTTACTCCAATGGATGGTGGCCTTGTCATTATGAAAGGTAGTTTGTTGTCGAGATTTTTCTTATTCCAATGGATGGTAGCCTTGTCATTATGGAAGGTAGTTTGTTGTCAATATTTTTGTCACTCAAATGGATGTTAGCCTTGTCATTATGGAAGGTAGTCTGTTGGCGAGATTTTTGTTATTCCAATGGATGGTAGCGTTGTCATTATGGAAGTTAATCTGTTTTTAATATTTTTTGTTACTCTAATGAATGGAGCCTTTTCATTATGGAAGGTAGTCTATTGTCGATATTTTTATTACTCCAATGGATGGTAGCCTTGTCATTATGGAACGTAGTCTGTTGGTGATATTTTTGTTACTCCAATGGATGGTGGCCTTGTCATTATGAAAGGTAGTTTGTTGTCGAGATTTTTCTTATTCCAATGGATGGTAGCCTTGTCATTATGGAAGGTAGTTTGTTGTCAATATTTTTGTCACTCAAATGGATGTTAGCCTTGTCATTATGGAAGGTAGTCTGTTGGCGAGATTTTTGTTACTCCAATGGATGATAGCCTTTTCATTATGGAAGGTAGTCTCTTGTTGATATTTTTGTTACTCCAACGGATGGTAGCCGTTACATTATGGAAGATAGTCTGTTGTCGATATTTTTGTTACTCCAATGGACGGTAGCCGTTTCATTATGGAAGGTAGTCTGTTGTCGATATTTTTGTTACTCCAATGGATCATAGCCTTGTCATTATGGAAGGTAGTATGTTATAGATATCTTTGTTACTCCAATGGATGGTAGCCTTGTCATTATGGAAGGTAGTCTCTTGATGATATTTTTGTTACTCCAATGGATGATAGCCTTGTCATTATGGAAGGTAGTCTGTTGGCGAGATTTTTGTTACTCCAATGGATGGTAGCCTTGTCATTATGGAAGGTAGTCTCTTGATGATATTTTTCTTACTCCAATGTATAATATCCATTTCATTATGGAAGGTAGTCTGTTGTCGATATTTTTGTTTCATCAATGGATGGTAGCCTTGTCATTATGGAAGGTAGTCTCTTGTTGATATTTTTATTACTCCAATGGATGGTAGCCTTGTCATTATGAAAGGTAGTATGTTATAGATATCTTTGTTACTACAATGGATGGTAGCCTTGTAATTATGGAAGGTAGTTTGTTGTCGAGATTTTTGTTATTCCAATGGATGGTAGCGTTGTCATTATGGAAGTTAGTCTGTTTTTAATATTTTTGTTACTCCAATGCATGGTAGCCTTGTCATTATGGAAGGTAGTTTGATGTCTAGATTTTGTTACTCCAATGGATGGTAGCCTTGTCATTACGGAAGGTAGTCTACTGTCGAGATTTTTGTCACTCCAATGGATTGTAGCCTAGTCATTATGGAAGGTAGTTTGTTGTCGATATTTTTGTTACTCCAATGAATGGAGCCTTTTCATTCTGGAAGGTAGTCTATTGTCGATATTTTTATTACTCCAATGGATGGTAGCCTTGTCATTGTGGAACGTAGTCTGTTGGTGATATTTTTGTTACTCCAATGGATGGTGGCCTTGTCATTATGGAAGGTAGTTTGTTGTCGAGATTTTGTTACTCCATTGGATGGTAGCCTTGTCATTATCGAACGTAGTCTGTTGGTGATATTTTTGTTACTCCAATGGATGGTAGCCTTGTCATTATGGAAGGTATTTTGTTGACGAGATTTTTGTTATTTCAATGTATGGTAGCCTTGTCATTATGGAAGGTAGTCTGTTGTCAATATTTTTGTCACTCCAATGGATGGTAGCCTTGTCATTATGGAAGGTAGTTTGTTGGCGAGATTTTTGTTACTCAAATGGATGGTAGCCTTGTCATTATGGAAGGTAGTCTCTTGTTGATATTTTCGTTACTCCAATGGATAGTAGCCTTGTCATTATGGAAGGTAGTCTACTATCGAGATTTTTGTCACTCCAATGGATGGTATCCTAGTCATTTTGAAAGGTAGTTTGTTATCGAGATTTTTGTTATTCCAATGGATGGTAGCGTTGTCATTATGGAAGGTAGTTTGTTGTCGATATTTTTGTTACTCCAATGGATGGTAGCCTTGTCATTGTGGAAGGTAGTTTGTTGTCGAGATTTTGTTACTCCAATGGATAGTAGCCTTGTCATTATGGAAGGTAGTCTACTATCGAGATTTTTGTCACTCCAATGGATGGTATCCTAGTCATTATGGAAGGTAGTCTGTTGTCGTGATTTTTGTTACTCCAATGGATGGAGCCTTTTCATTATGGAAGGTAGTCTGTTGTCGATTTTTTGTTACTCCAATTGATGGTAGCCTTGTCATTATGGAACATAGTCTGTTGTTGATATTTTTGTTACACCAATGGATGGTAGCCTTGTCATTATGGAAGGTAGTTTGTTGTAAAGATTTTTGTCACTCCAAAGGATGGTAGCCATGTAATTATGGAAGGTAGTCTGTTGGCGAGATTTTTGTTACTCCAATGGATGGTAGCCTTGTCATTATGGAAGGTAGTCTCTTGTTGATATTTTCGTTACTCCAATTGATGGTAGCCATTTCATTATGGAAGGTAGTCTGTTGTCGATATGTTCGTTACTCTAATAGATGGTAGCCTTGTCATTATGGAACGTAGTCTGTTGTCGATATTTTTGTTACTCCAATGGATGGTATCCTTGTCATTATGGAAGGTAATCTGTTGCCAATATTTTTTTTACTCCAATGGATGGTGGCCTTGTCATTATGCAAGGTAGTTTGTTGTCGAGATTTTGTTACTCCAATGGATGGTATCCTTGTCATTATGGAACATAGTCTGTTGGTGATATTTTTGTTACTCCAATGGATGGTAGCCTTGTCATTATGGAAGGTAGTTTGTTGTCGAGATTTTTCTTATTCCAATGGATGGTAGCCTTGTCATTATGGAAGGTAGTCTGTTGTCAATATTTTTGTCACTCCAATTGACGGTAGCCTTGTCATTATGGAAGGTAGTCTCTTGTTGATATTTTCGTTACTCCAATGGATGGTAGCCGTTTCATAATGGAAGCTAGTCTGTTGTCGATATGTTTGTTACTCTAATAGATGGTAGCCTTGTCATTATGGAAAGTAGTCTGTTGTCGATATTTTTGTTACTCCAATGGATTGTAGCCTTGTCATTATGGAAGGTAGTCTCTTGTTGATATTTTTGTTACTCCAACGGATGGTAGCCGTTACATTATAGAAGGTAGTCTGTTGTCGATATTTTTGTTACTCCAATGGACGGTAGCCATTTCATTATTGAAGGTAGTCTGTTGTCGATATTTTTGTTACTCCAATGGATCATAGCCTTGTCATCATGGAAGGTAGTATGTTATTGATATCTTTGTTACTACAATGGATTGTAGCCTTGTCATTATGGAAGGTAGTCTACTGTCGAGATTTTTGTCACTCCAATGGATGGTATCCTAGTCATTTTGGAAGGTAGTTTGTTGTCGAGATTTTTGTTACTCCAATGGATGGAGCCTTTTCATTATGGAAGGTAGTCTGTTGTCGATTTTTTGTTACTCCAATTGAGGGTAGCCTTGTCATTATGGAACGTAGTTTGTTGTCGATATTTTTGTTACATCAATGGATGGTAGCCTTGTCATTATGGAAGGTAGTCTCTTGTTGATATTTTTATTACTTCAATGGATGGTAGCCTTGTCATTATGAAAGGTAGTATGTTATAGATATCTTTGTTACTACAATGGATGGTAGCCTTGTAATTATGGAAGGTAGTTTGTTGTCAAGATTTTTGTTATTCCAATGGATGGGAGCGTTGTCATTATGGAAGGTAGTCTACTGTCGAGATTTTTGTCACTCCAATGGATGGTATCCTAGTCATCATGGAAGGTAGTTTGTTGTCGAGATTTTTGTTACTCCAATGGATGAAGCCTTTTCATTATGGAAGGTAGTCTGTTGTCGATTTTTTGTACTCCAATTGATGGTAGCCTTGTCATTATGGAACGTAGTCTGTTGTCGATATTTTTGTTACACCAATGGATGGTAGCCTTGTCATTATGGAAGGTAGTTTGTTGTCAAGATTTTTGTCACTCCAAAGGATGGTAGCCGTTACATTATGGAAGGTAGTCTGTTGTCGATATTTTTGTTACTCCAATGGATGGTAGCCTTGTCATTATGGAATGTAGTTTGTTGTGGATATTTTTGTTACTCCAATGGATGGTAGACTTGTCATTATGGAAGGTAGTCTCTTGATGATATTTTTGTTACTCCAATGGACAGTAGCCGTTTCATTATGGAAGGTAGTCTGTTGTCGATATTTTTGTTACTCCAATGGATCGTAGCCTTGTCATTATGGAAGGTAGTATGTTATAGATATCTTTGTTACTACAATGGATGGTAGCCTTGTCATTGTGGAAGGTAGTCTACTGTCGAGATTTTTGTCACTCCAATGGATGGTATCCTAGTCATTATGGAAGGTAGTTTGTTGTCGATATTTTTGTTACTCCAATGGATGGAGCCTTTTCATTATGGAAGGTAGTCTGTTGTCGATTTTTTGTTACTCCAATTGATGGTAGCCTTGTCATTATGGAACGTAGTCTATTATCGATATTTTTGTTACACCAATGGATGGTAGCCTTGTCATTATGGAAGGTAGTTTGTTGTCAAGATTTTTGTCACTCCAAAGGATGGTATCCTGGTCATTATGGAAGGTAGTCTGTTGGCGAGATTTTTGTTACTCCAATGGATGGTAGCCTTGTCATTATGGACGGTAGTCTCTTGTTGAAATTTTCGTTACTCCAATTGATGGTAGCCATTTCATTATGGAAGGTAGTCTGTTGTCAATATGTTTGTTACTCCAATAGATGGTAGCCTTGTCATTATGGAACGTAGTCTTTTGTCGATATTTTTGTTACTCCAATGGATGGTAGCTTTGTCATTATGGAAGGTAGTCTCTTGTTGATATTTTTATTACTCCAATGGATGGTAGCCGTTTCATTATGGAAGGTAGTCTGTTGTCGATATTTTTGTTACTCCAATGGATGGTAGCCTTGTCATTATGGAACGTAGTCTATTGTCAATATTTTTGTTACTCCAATGGATGGTAGCCTTGTCATTATGGAAGGTAGTCTCTTGATGATATTTTTGTTACTCCAATGGATGATAGCCTTGTCATTATGGAAGGTAGTCTGTTGGCGAGATTTTTGTTACTCCAATGGATGGTAGCCTTGTCATTATGGAAGGTAGTCTCTTGTTGATATTTTTCTTACTCCAATGTATAATAGCCATTTCATTATGGAAGGTAGTCTGTTGTCGATATTTTTGTTACTCCAATGGATGGTAGCCTTGTCATTATGGAAGGTAGTATGTTATAGATATCTTTGTTACTACAATGGATGGTAGCGTTGTCATTATGGAAGGTAGTCTGTTTTCAATATTTTTGTTACTCCAATGCATGGTAGCCTTGTCATTATGGAAGGTAGTTTGTTGTCTAGATTTTGTTACTCCAATGGATGGTAGCCTTGTCATTATGGAAGGTAGTCTACTGTCGAGATTTTTGTCACTCCAATGGATTGTAGCCTTGTCATTATGGAAGGTAGTTTGTTGTCGAGATTTTTGTTACTCCAATGAATGGAGCCTTTTCATTATGGAAGGTAGTCTGTTGTCGATATTTTTATTACTCCAATAGATGGTAGCCTTGTCATTATGGAACGTAGTCTATTGGTGATATTTTTTTTACTCCAATGGATGGTAGCCTTGTCATTATGGAAGGTAGTTTTCTGTCGAGATTTTTGTTATTCCAATGGATGGTAGCCTGGTCATTATGGAAGGTAGTCTGTTGTCAATATTTTTTTTACTCCAATGGATGGTGGCCTTGTCATTATGGAAGGTAGTTTGTTGTCGAGATTTTGTTACTCCATTGGATGGTAGCCTTGTCATTATGGAACATAGTCTGTTGGTGATATTTTTGTTACTCCAATGGATGGTAGCCTTGTCATTATGGAAGGTAGTTTGTTGTCGAGATTTTTGTTATTCCAATGGATGGTAGCCTTGTGATTATGGAAGGTAGTTTGTTGTCAATATTTTTGTCACTCCAATGGATGGTAGCCTTGCCATTATGGAAGGTAGTTTGTTGGCGAGATTTTTGTTACTCCAATGGATGGTAGCCTTGTCATTATGGAAGGTAGTCTCTTGTTGATATTTTCGTTACTCCAATGGATGGTAGCCGTTTAATTATGGAAGGTAGTCTGTTGTCGATATTTTTGTTACTCCAATGGATGGTAGCCTTGTCATTATGGAAGGTAGTTTGTTGTCGAGATTCTGTTACTCCAATTGATAGTAGCCTTGTCATTATGGAAGGTAGTCTACTGTCGAGATTTTTGTCACTCCTATGGATGGTATCCTAGTCATTATGCAAGGTAGTCTGTTGTTATGATTTTTGTTACTCCAATGGATGGAGCCTTTTCATTATGGAAGGTAGTCTGTTGTCGATTTTTTGTTACTCCAATTGATGGTAGCCTTGTCATTATGGAACGTAGTCTGCTGTTGATTTTTTTGTTACACTAATGGATGGTAGCCATGTCATTATGGAAGGTAGTCTGTTGGCGAGATTTTTGTTACTCCAATGGATGGTAGCCTTGTCATTATGGAAGATAGTCTCTTCTTGATATTTTTGTTACTCCAATTGATGGTAGCCGTTTCATTATGGAAGGTAGTCTGTTGTCGATATGTTTTTTACTCTAATAGATGGTAGCCTTGTCATTATGGAACGTAGTCTGTTGTTGATTTTTTTGTTACACTAATGGATGGTAGCCTTGTCGTTATGGAAGGTAGTTTGTTGTCAAGATTTTTGTCACTCCAAAGGATGGTGGCCATGTCATTATGGAAGGTAGTCTGTTGGCGAGATTTTTGTTACTCCAATGGATGGTAGCCTTGTCATTATGGAACATAGTCTGTTGGTGATATTTTTGTTACTCCAATGGATGGTAGCCTTGTCATTATGGAAGGTAGTTTGTTGTCGAGATTCTGTTACTCCAATTGATAGTAGCCTTGTCATTATGGAATGTAGTCTATTGTCAATATTTTTGTTACTCCAATGGATGGTAGCCTTGTCATTATGGAAGGTAGTCTCTTGATGATATTTTTGTTACTCCAATGGATGATAGCCTTGTCATTATGGAAGGTAGTCTGTTGGCGAGATTTTTGTTACTCCAATGGATGGTAGCCTTGTCATTATGGAAGGTAGTCTCTTGTTGATATTTTTCTTACTCCAATGTATAATAGCCATTTCATTATGGAAGGTAGTCTGTTGTCGATATTTTTGTTACTCCAATGGATGGTAGCCTTGTCATTATGGAAGGTAGTATGTTATAGATATCTTTGTTACTACAATGGATGGTAGCGTTGTCATTATGGAAGGTAGTCTGTTTTCAATATTTTTGTTACTCCAATGCATGGTAGCCTTGTCATTATGGAAGGTAGTTTGTTGTCTAGATTTTGTTACTCCAATGGATGGTAGCCTTGTCATTATGGAAGGTAGTCTACTGTCGAGATTTTTGTCACTCCAATGGATTGTAGCCTTGTCATTATGGAAGGTAGTTTGTTGTCGAGATTTTTGTTACTCCAATGAATGGAGCCTTTTCATTATGGAAGGTAGTCTGTTGTCGATATTTTTATTACTCCAATGGATGGTAGCCTTGTCATTATGGAACGTAGTCTATTGGTGATATTTTTTTTACTCCAATGGATGGTAGCCTTGTCATTATGGAAGGTAGTTTTCTGTCGAGATTTTTGTTATTCCAATGGATGGTAGCCTGGTCATTATGGAAGGTAGTCTGTTGTCAATATTTTTTTTACTCCAATGGATGGTGGCCTTGTCATTATGGAAGGTAGTTTGTTGTCGAGATTTTGTTACTCCATTGGATGGTAGCCTTGTCATTATGGAACATAGTCTGTTGGTGATATTTTTGTTACTCCAATGGATGGTAGCCTTGTCATTATGGAAGGTAGTTTGTTGTCGAGATTTTTGTTATTCCAATGGATGGTAGCCTTGTGATTATGGAAGGTAGTTTGTTGTCAATATTTTTGTCACTCCAATGGATGGTAGCCTTGCCATTATGGAAGGTAGTTTGTTGGCGAGATTTTTGTTACTCCAATGGATGGTAGCCTTGTCATTATGGAAGGTAGTCTCTTGTTGATATTTTCGTTACTCCAATGGATGGTAGCCGTTTAATTATGGAAGGTAGTCTGTTGTCGATATTTTTGTTACTCCAATGGATGGTAGCCTTGTCATTATGAAAGGTAGTTTATTATCGAGATTTTTGTTATTCCAATGGATGGTAGCGTTTTCATTATGGAAGGTAGTCTGTTGTCGATATTTTTGTTACTCCAATGGATGGTAGCCTTGTCATTATGGAAGGTAGTTTGTTGTCGAGATTCTGTTACTCCAATTGATAGTAGCCTTGTCATTATGGAAGGTAGTCTACTGTCGAGATTTTTGTCACTCCTATGGATAGTATCCTAGTCATTATGCAAGGTAGTCTGTTGTCATGATTTTTGTTACTCCAATGGATGGAGCCTTTTCATTATGGAAGGTAGTCTATTGTCGATTTTTTGTTACTCCAATTGATGGTAGCCTTGTCATTATGGAACGTAGTCTGCTGTTGATTTTTTTGTTACACTAATGGATGGTAGCCTTGTCGTTATGGAAGGTAGTTTGTTGTCAAGATTTTTGTCACTCCAAAGGATGGTAGCCATGTCATTATGGAAGGTAGTCTGTTGGTGATATTTTTGTTACTCCAATGGATGGTAGCCTTGTCATTATGGAAGGTAGTTTGTTGTCGAGATTCTGTTACTCCAATTGATAGTAGCCTTGTCATTATGGAAGGTAGTCTACTATCGAGATTTTTGTCACTCCAATGGATGGTATCCTAGTCATTATGCAAGGTAGACTGTTGTCATGATTTTTGTTACTCCAATGGATGGAGCCTTTTCATTATGGAAGGTAGTCTGTTGTCGATTTTTTGTTACTCCAATTGATGGTAGCCTTGTCATTATGGAACGTAGTCTGCTGTTGATATTTTTGTTACACCAATGGATGGTAGCCTTGTCGTTATGGAAGGTAGTTTGTTGTCAAGATTTTTGTCACTCCAAAGGATGGTAGCCATGTCATTATGGAAGGTAGTCTGTTGGCGAGATTTTTGTTACTCCAATGGACGGTAGCCTTGTCATCATGGAAGATAGTCTCTTGTTGATATTTTCGTTACTCCAATGGGTGGTAGCCGTTTCATTATGGAAGGTAGTCTGTTGTCGATATGTTTGTTACTCTAATAAATGGTAGCCTTGTCATTATGGAACGTAGTCTGTTGTCGATATTTTTGTTACTCCAATGGATGGTAGACTTGTCATTATGGAAGGTAGTATGTTGTCAATATTTTTGTTACTCCAATGGATGGTGGCCTTGTCATTATGGAAGGTAGTTTGTTGTCGAGATTTTGTTACTCCAATGGATGGTAGCCTTGTCATTATGGAACATAGTCTGTTGGTGATATTTTTGTTACTCCAATGGATGGTAGCCTTGTCATTATGGAAGGTAGTTTGTTGTTGAGATTTTTGTTATTCCAATGAATGGTAGCCTTGTCATTATGGAAGGTAGTCTGTTATCAATATTTTTGTCACTCCAATGGATGGTAGTATTGTCATTATGGAAGGTAGTTTGTTGGTGAGATTTTTGTTACTCCAATGGATGGTAGCCTTGTCATTATGGAAGGTAGTCTCTTGTTGATATTTTCGTTACTCCAATGGATGGTAGCCATTTAATTATGGAAGGTAGTCTGTTGTCGATATTTTTATTACTCCAATGGATGGTAGCCTTGTCATTATGAAAGGTAGTTTGTTGTCGAGATTTTTGTTATTCCAATGGATGGTAGCGTTGTCATTATGGAAGGTAGTCTGTTGACGATATTTTTGTTACTCCAGTGGATGGTAGCCTTGTCATTGTGGAAGGTAGTTTGTTGTCGAGATTTTGTTACTCCAATGGATAGTAGCCTTGTCATTATGGAAGGTAGTTTGTTGTCAAGATTTTTGTAACTCCAAAGGATGGTAGCCATGTCATTATGGAAGGTAGTCTGTTGGCGAGATTTTTTTTACTCCAATGGATGGTAGCCTTGTCATTATGGAAGGTAGTCTCTTGTTGATATTTTCGTTACTCCAATTGATGGTAGCCGTTTCATTATGGAAGGTAGTCTGTTGTCGATATGTTTGTTACTCTAATAGATGGTAGCCTTGTCATTATTGAACGTAGTCTGTTGTCGATATTTTTGTTACTCCAATGGATGGTAGCCTTGTCACTATGGAAGGTAGTCTGTTGTCAATATTTTTGTTACTCCAATGGATGGTGGCCTTGTCATTATGGAAGGTAGTTTGTTGTCGAGATTTTGTTACTCCAATGGATGGTAGCCTAGTCATTATGGAACATAGTCTGTTGGTGATATTTTTGTTACTCCAATGGATGGTAGCCTTGTCATTATGGAAGGTAGTTTGTTGTCGAGATTTTTGTTATTCCAATGGATGGTAGCCTTGTCATTATGGAAGGTAGTCTGTTATCAATATTTTTGTCACTCCAATGGATGGTAGCCTTGTCATTATGGAAGGTAGTTTGTTGGTGAGATTTTTGTTACTCCAATGGATGGTAGCCTTGTCATTATGGAAGGTAGTCTCTTGTTGATATTTTCATTACTCCAATGGATGGTAGCCGTTTAATTATAGAAGGTAGTCTGTTGTCGATATTTTTGTTACTCTAATGGATGGTAGCCTTGTCATTATGAAAGGTAGTTTGTTGTCGAGATTTTTGTTATTCCAATGGATGGAGCCGTTTCATTATGGAAGGTAGTTTGTTGTCGAGATTTTGTTACTCCAATTGATGGTAGCCTTGTCATTATGAAAGGTAGTTTGTTGTCGAGATTTTTGTTATTCCAATGGATGGTAGCGTTGTCATTATGGAAGGTAGTCTGTTGACGATATTTTTGTTACTCCAGTGGATGGTAGCCTTGTCATTGTGGAAGGTAGTTTGTTGTCGAGATTTTGTTACTCCAATGGATAGTAGCCTTGTCATTATGGAAGGTAGTTTGTTGTCAAGATTTTTGTAACTCCAAAGGATGGTAGCCATGTCCTTATGGAAGGTAGTCTGTTGGCGAGATTTTTGTTACTCCAATGGATGGTAGCCTTGTCATTATGGAAGGTAGTCTCTTGTTGATATTTTCGTTACTCCAATTGATGGTAGCCATTTCATTATGGAAGGTAGTCTGTTGTCGATATGTTTGTTACTCTAATAGATGGTAGCCTTGTCATTATGGAACGTAGTCTGTTGTCGATATTTTTGTTACTCCAATGGATGGTAGCCTTGTCATTATGGAAGGTAGTCTGTTGTCAATATTTTTGTTACTCCAATGGATGGTGGCCTTGTCATTATGGAAGGTAGTTTGTTGTCGAGATTTTGTTACTCCAATGGATGGTAGCCTAGTCATTATGGAACATAGTCTGTTGGTGATATTTTTGTTACTCCAATGGATGGTAGCCTTGTCATTATGGAAGGTAGTTTGTTGTCGAGATTTTTGTTATTCCAATGGATGGTAGCCTTGTCATTATGGAAGGTAGTCTTTTATCAATATTTTTGTCACTCCAATGGATGGTAGCCTTGTCATTATGGAAGGTAGTTTGTTGGTGAGATTTTTGTTACTCCAATGGATGGTAGCCTTGTCATTATGGAAGGTAGTCTCTTGTTGATATTTTCGTTACTCCAATGGATGGTAGCCGTTTAATTATTGAAGGTAGTCTGTTGTCGATATTTTTGTCACTCTAATGGATGGTAGCCTTGTCATTATGAAAGGTAGTCTGTTGTCGAGATTTTTGTTATTCCAATGGATGGTAGCCTTGTCATTATGGAAGGTAGTCTGTTGTCAATATTTTTGTTACTCCAATTGATGGTGACCTTGTCATTATGGAAGGTAGTTTGTTGTCGAGATTTTGTTACTCCAATGGATGGTAGCCTTGTCATTATGGAACATAGTCTATTGGTGATATTTTTGTTACTCCAATGGATGGTAGCCTTGTCATTATGGAAGGTAGTTTGTTGTCGAGATTCTGTTACTCCAATTGATAGTAGCCTTGTCATTATGGAAGGTAGTCTACTATCGAGATTTTTGTCACTCCAATGGATGGTGTCCTAGTCATTATGCAAGGTAGACTGTTGTCATGATTTTTGTTACTCCAATGGATGGAGCCTTTTCATTATGGAAAGTAGTCTGTTGTCTATTTTTTGTTACTCCAATTGATGGTAGCCTTGTGATTATGGAACATAGTCTGCTGTTGATATTTTTGTTACCCCAATGGATGGTAGCCTTGTCGTTATGGAAGGTAGTTTGTTGTCAAGATTTTTGTCACTCCAAAGGATGGTAGCCATGTCATTATGGAAGGTAGTCTGTTGGCGAGATTTTTGTTACTCCAATGGACGGTAGCCTTGTCATTATGGAAGATAGTATCTTGTTGATATTTTCGTTACTCCAATGGGTGGTAGCCGTTTCATTATGGAAGGTAGTCTGTTGTCGATATGTTTGTTACTCTAATAGATGGTAGCCTTGTCATTATGGAACGTAGTCTGTTGTCGATATTTTTGTTACTCCAATGGATGGTAGCCTTGTCATTATGGAAGGTAGTCTGTTCTCAATATTTTTGTTACTCTAATGGATGGTGGCCTTGTCATTACGGAAGGTAGTTTGTTGTTGATATTTTGTTACTCCAATGGATGGTAGCCTTGTCATTATGGAACATAGTCTTTTGGTGATATTTTTGTTACTCCAATGGATGGTAGCCTTGTCATTATGGAAGGTAGTTTGTTGTCGAGATTTTTGTTATTCCAATGGATGGTAGCCTTGTCATTATGGAAGGTAGTCTGTTATCAATATTTTTGTCACTCCAATGGATGGTAGCCTTGTCATTATGGAAGGTAGTTTGTTGGTGAGATTTTTGTTACTCCAATGGATGGTAGCCTTGTCATTATGGAAGGTAGTCTCTTGTTGATATTTTCGTTACTCCAATGGATGGTAGCCGTTTAATTATTGAAGGTAGTCTGTTGTCGATATTTTTGTCACTCTAATGGATGGTAGCCTTGTCATTATGAAAGGTAGTCTGTTGTCGAGATTTTTGTTATTCCAATGGATGGTAGCCTTGTCATTATGGAAGGTAGTCTGTTGTCAATATTTTTGTTACTCCAATTG
This sequence comes from Vicia faba, assembly GCA_948472305.1. Classification (NCBI taxonomy): domain Eukaryota; kingdom Viridiplantae; phylum Streptophyta; class Magnoliopsida; order Fabales; family Fabaceae; genus Vicia; species Vicia faba. The sequence goes on from OX451739.1 coordinate 565,159,168, forward strand.
ATGGTGACCTTGTCATTATGGAAGGTAGTTTGTTGTCGAGATTTTGTTACTCCAATGGATGGTAGCCTTGTCATTATGGAACATAGTCTATTGGTGATATTTTTGTTACTCCAATGGATGGTAGCCTTGTCATTATGGAAGGTAGTTTGTTGTCGAGATTCTGTTACTCCAATTGATAGTAGCCTTGTCATTATGGAAGGTAGTCTACTATCGAGATTTTTGTCACTCCAATGGATGGTGTCCTAGTCATTATGCAAGGTAGACTGTTGTCATGATTTTTGTTACTCCAATGGATGGAGCCTTTTCATTATGGAAAGTAGTCTGTTGTCGATTTTTTGTTACTCCAATTGATGGTAGCCTTGTGATTATGGAACATAGTCTGCTGTTGATATTTTTGTTACCCCAATGGATGGTAGCCTTGTCGTTATGGAAGGTAGTTTGTTGTCAAGATTTTTGTCACTCCAAAGGATGGTAGCCATGTCATTATGGAAGGTAGTCTGTTGGCGAGATTTTTGTTACTCCAATGGACGGTAGCCTTGTCATTATGGAAGATAGTATCTTGTTGATATTTTCGTTACTCCAATGGGTGGTAGCCGTTTCATTATGGAAGGTAGTCTGTTGTCGATATGTTTGTTACTCTAATAGATGGTAGCCTTGTCATTATGGAACGTAGTCTGTTGTCGATATTTTTGTTACTCCAATGGATGGTAGCCTTGTCATTATGGAAGGTAGTCTGTTCTCAATATTTTTGTTACTCTAATGGATGGTGGCCTTGTCATTATGGAAGGTAGTTTGTTGTTGATATTTTGTTACTCCAATGGATGGTAGCCTTGTCATTATGGAACATAGTCTTTTGGTGATATTTTTGTTACTCCAATGGATGGTAGCCTTATCATTATGGAAGGTAGTTTGTTGTCGAGATTTTTGTTATTCCAATGGATGGTAGCCTTGTCATTATGGAAGGTAGTCTGTTATCAATATTTTTGTCACTCAAATGGATGGTAGCCTTGTCATTATGGAAGGTAGTTTGTTGGTGAGATTTTTGTTACTCCAATGGATGGTAGCCTTGTCATTATGGAAGGTAGTCTCTTGTTGATATTTTCGTTACTCCAATGGATGGTAGCCGTTTAATTATTGAAGGTAGTCTGTTGTCGATATTTTTGTTACTCTAATGGATGGTAGCCTTGTCATTATGAAAGGTAGTTTGTTGTCGAGATTTTTGTTATTCCAATGGACGGAGCCGTTTCATTATGGAAGGTAGTTTGTTGTCGAGATTTTGTTACTCCAATTGATGGTAGCCTTGTCATTATGGAAGGTAGTTTGTTGTCAAGATTTTTGTCACTCCAAAGGATGGTAGCCATGTCATTATGGAAGGTAGTTTGTTGGCGAGATTTTTGTTACTCCAATGGACGGTAGCCTTGTGATTATGGAAGGTAGTCTCTTGTTGATATTTTCGTTACTCCAATTGATGGTAGCCGTTTCATTATGGAAGGTAGTCTGTTGTCGATATGTTTGTTACTCTAATTGATGGTAGCCTTGTCATTATGGAATGTAGTCTGTTGTCGATATTTTTGTTACTCCAATGGATGGTAGCCTTGTCATTATGGAAGGTAGTCTGTTGTCAATATTTTTGTTACTCCAATGGATGGTGGCCTTGTCATTATGGAAGGTAGTTTGTTGTCGAGATTTTGTTACTCCAATGGATGGTAGCCTTGTCATTATGGAACATAGTCTGTTGGTGATATTTTTGTTACTCCAATGGATGGTATCCTTGTCATTATGGAAGGTAGTTTGTTGTCGAGATTTTTGTTATTCCAATGGATGGTAGCCTTGTAATTATGGAAGGTAGTCTGTTATCAATATTTTTGTCACTCCAATGGATGGTAGCCTTGTCATTATGGAAGGTAGTTTGTTGGTGAGATTTGTGTTACTCCAATGGATGGTAGCCTTGTCATTATGGAAGGTAGTCTCTTGTTGATATTTTTGTTACTCCAATGGATGGTAGCCGTTTAATTATGGAACGTAGTCTGTTGTCGATATTTTTGTTACTCCAATGGATGGTAGACTTGTCATTATGGAAGGTAGTCTGTTGTCAATATTTTTGTTACTCCAATGGATGGTGGCCTTGTCATTATGGAAGGTATTTTGTTGTCGAGATTTTGTTACTCCAATGGATGGAAGCCTTGTCATTATGGAACATAGTCTGTTGGTGATATTTTTGTTACTCCAATGGATGGTAGCCTTGTCATTATGGAAGGTAGTTTGTTGTCGAGATTTTTGTTATTCCAATGAATGGTAGCCTTGTCATTATGGAAGGTAGTCTGTTATTAATATTTTTGTCACTCCAATGGATGGTAGCCTTGTCATTATGGAAGGTAGTTTGTTGGTGAGATTTTTGTTACTCCAATGGATGGTAGCCTTGTCATTATGGAAGGTAGTCTCTTGTTGATATTTTTGTTACTCCAATGGATGGTAGCCGTTTAATTATGGAAGGTAGTCGGTTGTCGATATTTTTATTACTCCAATGGATGGTAGCCTTGTCATTATGAAAGGTAGTTTGTTGTCGAGATTTTTGTTATTCCAGTGGATGGTAGCGTTGTCATTATGGAAGGTAGTCTGTTGACGATATTTTTGTTACTCCAGTGGATGGTAGCCTTGTCATTGTGGAAGGTAGTTTGTTGTCGAGATTTTGTTAATCCAATGGATAGTAGCCTTGTCATTATGGAAGGTAGTTTGTTGTCAAGATTTTTGTAACTCCAAAGGATGGTAGCCATGTCATTATGGAAGGTAGTCTGTTGGCGAGATTTTTGTTACTCCAATGGATGGTAGCCTTGTCATTATGGAAGGTAGTCTCTTGTTGATATTTTCGTTACTCCAATTGATGGTAGCCATTTCATTATGGAAGGTAGTCTGTTGTCGATATGTTTGTTACTCTAATAGATGGTAGCCTTGTCATTATGGAACGTAGTCTATTGTCGATATTTTTGTTACTCCAATGGATGGTAGCCTTGTCATTATGGAAGGTAGTCTGTTGTCAATATTTTTGTTACTCCAATGGATGGTGGCCTTGTCATTATGGAAGGTAGTTTGTTGTCGATATTTTGTTACTCCAATGGATGGTAGCCTAGTCATTATGGAACATAGTCTGTTGGTGATATTTTTGTTACTCCAATGGATGGTAGCCTTGTCATTATGGAAGGTAGTTTGTTGTCGAGATTTTTGTTATTCCAATGGATGGTAGCCTTGTCATTATGGAAGGTAGTTTGTTATCAATATTTTTGTCACTCCAACGGATGGTAGCCTTGTCATTATGGAAGGTAGTTTGTTGGTGAGATTTTTGTTACTCCAATGGATGGTAGCCTTGTCATTATGGAAGGTAGTCTCTTGTTGATATTTTTGTTACTCCAATGGATGGTAGCCGTTTAATTATGGAACGTAGTCTGTTGTCGATATTTTTGTTACTCCAATGGATGGTAGACTTGTCATTATGGAAGGTAGTCTGTTGTCAATATTTTTGTTACTCCAATGGATGGTGGCCTTGTCATTATGGAAGGTATTTTGTTGTCGAGATTTTGTTACTCCAATGGATGGAAGCCTTGTCATTATGGAACATAGTCTGTTGGTGATATTTTTGTTACTCCAATGGATGGTAGCCTTGTCATTATGGAAGGTAGTTTGTTGTCGAGATTTTTGTTATTCCAATGAATGGTAGCCTTGTCATTATGGAAGGTAGTCTGTTATTAATATTTTTGTCACTCCAATGGATGGTAGCCTTGTCATTATGGAAGGTAGTTTGTTGGTGAGATTTTTGTTACTCCAATGGATGGTAGCCTTGTCATTATGGAAGGTAGTCTCTTGTTGATATTTTTGTTACTCCAATGGATGGTAGCCGTTTAATTATGGAAGGTAGTCGGTTGTCGATATTTTTATTACTCCAATGGATGGTAGCCTTGTCATTATGAAAGGTAGTTTGTTGTCGAGATTTTTGTTATTCCAATGGATGGTAGCGTTGTCATTATGGAAGGTAGTCTGTTGACGATATTTTTGTTACTCCAGTGGATGGTAGCCTTGTCATTGTGGAAGGTAGTTTGTTGTCGAGATTTTGTTAATCCAATGGATAGTAGCCTTGTCATTATGGAAGGTAGTTTGTTGTCAAGATTTTTGTAACTCCAAAGGATGGTAGCCATGTCATTATGGAAGGTAGTCTGTTGGCGAGATTTTTGTTACTCCAATGGATGGTAGCCTTGTCATTATGGAAGGTAGTCTCTTGTTGATATTTTCGTTACTCCAATTGATGGTAGCCATTTCATTATGGAAGGTAGTCTGTTGTCGATATGTTTGTTACTCTAATAGATGGTAGCCTTGTCATTATGGAACGTAGTCTATTGTCGATATTTTTGTTACTCCAATGGATGGTAGCCTTGTCATTATGGAAGGTAGTCTGTTGTCAATATTTTTGTTACTCCAATGGATGGTGGCCTTGTCATTATGGAAGGTAGTTTGTTGTCGATATTTTGTTACTCCAATGGATGGTAGCCTAGTCATTATGGAACATAGTCTGTTGGTGATATTTTTGTTACTCCAATGGATGGTAGCCTTGTCATTATGGAAGGTAGTTTGTTGTCGAGATTTTTGTTATTCCAATGGATGGTAGCCTTGTCATTATGGAAGGTAGTCTGTTATCAATATTTTTGTCACTCCAATGGATGGTAGCCTTGTCATTATGGAAGGTAGTTTGTTGGTGAGATTTTTGTTACTCCAATGGATGGTAGCCTTGTCATTATGGAAGGTAGTCTCTTGTTGATATTTTTGTTACTCCAATGGATGGTAGCCGTTTAATTATGGAACGTAGTCTGTTGTCGATATTTTTGTTACTCCAATGGATGGTAGACTTGTCATTATGGAAGGTAGTTTGTTGTCAATATTTTTGTTACTCCAATGGATGGTGGCCTTGTCATTATGGAAGGTAGTTTGTTGTCGAGATTTTGTTACTCCAATGGATGGTAGCCTTGTCATTATGGAACATAGTCTGTTGGTGATATTTTTGTTACTCCAATGGATGGTAGCCTTGTCATTATGGAAGGTAGTTTGTTGTCGAGATTTTTGTTATTCCAATGAATGGTAGCCTTGTCATTATGGAAGGTAGTCTGTTATCAATATTTTTGTCACTCCAATGGATGGTAGCCTTGTCATTATGGAAGGTAGTTTGTTGGTGAGATTTTTGTTACTCCAATGGATGGTAGCCTTGTCATTATGGAAGGTAGTCTCTTGTTGATATTTTTGTTACTCCAATGGATGGTAGCCGTTTAATTATGGAAGGTAGTCGGTTGTCGATATTTTTATTACTCCAATGGATGGTAGCCTTGTCATTATGAAAGGTAGTTTGTTGTCGAGATTTTTGTTATTCCAATGGATGGTAGCGTTGTCATTATGGAAGGTAGTCTGTTGACGATATTTTTGTTACTCCAGTGGATGGTAGCCTTGTCATTGTGGAAGGTAGTTTGTTGTCGAGATTTTGTTACTCCAATGGATAGTAGCCTTGTCATTATGGAAGGTAGTTTGTTGTCAAGATTTTTGTAACTCCAAAGGATGGTAGCCATGTCATTATGGAAGGTAGTCTGTTGGCGAGATTTTTGTTACTCCAATGGATGGTAGCCTTGTCATTATGGAAGGTAGTCTCTTGTTGATATTTTCGTTACTCCAATTGATGGTAGCCGTTTCATTATGGCAGGTAGTCTGTTGTCGATATGTTTGTTACTCTAATAGATGGTAGCCTTGTCATTATGGAACGTAGTCTATTGTCGATATTTTTGTTACTCCAATGGATGGTAGCCTTGTCATTATGGAAGGTAGTCTGTTGTCAATATTTTTGTTACTCCAATGGATGGTGGCCTTGTCATTATGGAAGGTAGTTTGTTGTCGAGATTTTGTTACTCCAATGGATGGTAGCCTAGTCATTATAAAACATAGTCTGTTGGTGATATTTTTGTTACTCCAATGGATGGTAGCCTTGTCATTATGGAATGTAGTTTGTTATCGAGATTTTTGTTATTCCAATGGATGGTAGCCTTGTCATTATGGAAGGTAGTCTCTTGTTGATATTTTCGTTACTCCAATGGATGGTAGCCGTTTAATTATTGAAGGTAGTCTGTTGTCGATATTTTTGTTACTCTAATGGATGGTAGCCTTGTCATTATGAAAGGTAGTTTGTTGTCGAGATTTTTGTTATTCCAATGGATGGAGCCGTTTCATTATGGAAGGTAGTCTGTTGTCGATTTTTTGTTACTCCAATTGATGGTAGCCTTGTCATTATGGAACGTAGTTTGCTGTTGATATTTTTGTTACACCAATGGATGGTAGCCTTGTCGTTATGGAAGGTAGTTCGTTGTCAAGATTTTTGTCACTCCAAAGGATGGAAGCCATGTCATTATGGAAAGTAGTCTGTTGGCGAGATTTTTGTTACTCCAATGGATGGTAGCCTTGTCATTATGGAATATAGTCTCTTGTTGATATTTTCGTTACTCCAATTGATGGTAGCCGTTTCATTATGGAAGGTAGTCTGTTGTCGATATGTTTGTTACTCTAATAGATGGTAGCCTTGTCATTATGGAACGTAGTCTGTTGTCGATATTTTTGGTACTCCAATGGATGGTAGCCTTGTCATTATGGAAGGTAGTCTGTTGTCAATATTTTTGTTACTCCAATGGATGGTGACCTTGTCATTATGGAAGGTAGTTTGTTGTCGAGATTTTGTTACTCCAATGGATGGTAGCCTTGTCATTATGGAACATAGTCTATTGGTGATATTTTTGTTACTCCAATGGATGGTAGCCTTGTCATTATGGAAGGTAGTTTGTTGTCGAGATTCTGTTACTCCAATTGATAGTAGCCTTGTCATTATGGAAGGTAGTCTACTGTCGAGATTTTTGTCACTCCAATGGATGGTGTCCTAGTCATTATGCAAAGTAGACTGTTGTCATGATTTTTGTTACTCCAATGGATGGAGCCTTTTTATTATGGAAGGTAGTCTGTTGTCGATTTTTTGATACTCCAATTGATGGTAGCCTTGTCATTATGGAACGTAGCCTGCTGTTGATATTTTTGTTACACCGATGGATGGTAGCCTTGTCGTTATGGAAGGTAGTTTGTTGTCAAGATTTTTGTCACTCCAAAGGATGGTAGCCATGTCATTATGGAAGGTAGTCTGTTGGCGAGATTTTTGTTACTCCAATGGACGGTAGCCTTGTCATTATGGAAGATAGTCTCTTGTTGATATTTTCGTTACTCCAATGGGTGGTAGCCGTTTCATTATGGAAGGTAGTCTGTTGCCGATATGTTTGTTACTCTAATAGATGGTAGCCTTGTCATTATGGAACGTAGTCTGTTGTCGATATTTTTGTTACTCCAATGGATGGTAGCCTTGTCATTATGGAAGGTAGTCTATTCTCAATATTTTTGTTACTCCAATGGATGGTGGCCTTGTCATTATGGAAGGTAGTTTGTTGTCGATATTTTGTTACTCCAATGGATGGTAGCCTTGTAATTATGGAACATAGTCTGTTGGTGATATTTTTGTTACTCCAATGGATGGTAGCCTTGTCATTATGGAAGGTAGTTTGTTGTCGAGATTTTTGTTATTCCAATGGATGGTAGCCTTGTCATTATGGAAGGTACTCTGTTATCAATATTTTTGTCACTCAAATAGATGGTAGCCTTGTCATTATGGAAGGTAGTTTGTTGGTGAGATTTTTGTTACTCCAATGGATGGTAGCCTTGTCATTATGGAAGGTAGTCTCTTGTTGATATTTTCGTTACTCCAATGGATGGTAGCCGTTTAATTATTGAAGGTAGTCTGTTGTCGATATTTTTGTTACTCTAATGGATGGTAGCCTTGTCATTATGGAAGGTAGTCTGTTGTCGATTTTTTGTTACTCCAATTGATGGTAGCCTTGTCATTATGCAACGTAATTTGCTGTTGATATTTTTGTTACACCAATGGATGGTAGCCTTGTCGTTATGGAAGGTAGTTCGTTGTCAAGATTTTTGTCACTCCAAAGGATGGTAGCCATGTCATTATGGAAGGTAGTCTGTTGGCGAGATTTTTGTTACTCCAATGGATGGTAGCCTTGTCATTATGGAAGATAGTCTCTTGTTGATATTTTCGTTACTCCAATTGATGGTAGCCGTTTCATTATGGAAGGTAGTCTGTTGTCGATATGTTTGTTACTCTAATAGATGGTAGCCTTGTCATTATGGAACGTAGTCTGTTGTCGATATTTTTGGTACTCCAATGGATGGTAGCCTTGTCATTATGGAAGGTAGTCTGTTGTCAATATTTTTGTTACTCCAATGGATGGTGACCTTGTCATTATGGAAGGTAGTTTGTTGTCGAGATTTTGTTACTCCAATGGATGGTAGCCTTGTCATTATGGAACATAGTCTATTGGTGATATTTTTGTTACTCCAATGGATGGTAGCCTTGTCATTATGGAAGGTAGTTTGTTGTCGAGATTCTGTTACTCCAATTGATAGTAGCCTTGTCATTATGGAAGGTAGTCTACTGTCGAGATTTTTGTCACTCCAATGGATGGTGTCCTAGTCATTATGCACGGTAGACTGTTGTCATGATTTTTGTTACTCCAATGGATGGAGCCTTTTCATTATGGAAGGTAGTCTGTTGTCGATTTTTTGTTACTTCAATTAATGGTAGCCTTGTCATTATGGAACGTAGTCTGCTGTTGATATTTTTGTTACACCAATGGATGGTAGCCTTGTCGTTATGGAAGGTAGTTTGTTGTCAAGATTTTTGTCACTCCAAAGGATGGTAGCCATGTCATTATGGAACGTAGTCTGTTGTCGATATTTTTGTTACTCCAATGGATGGTAGCCTTGTCATTATGGAAGGTAGTCTGTTGTCAATATTTTTGTTACTCCAATGGATGGTGGCCTTGTCATTATGGGAGGTAGTTTGTTGTCGAGATTTTGTTACTCCAATGGATGGTAGCCTTGTCATTATGGAACATAGTCTGTTGGTGATATTTTTGTTACTCCAATGGATGGTAGCCTTGTCATTTTGAAAGGTAGTTTGTTGTCGAGATTTTTGTTATTCCAATGGATGGTAGCCTTGTCATTATGAAAGGTAGTCTGTTATCAATATTTTTGTCACTCCAATGGATGGTAGCCTTGTCATTATGGAAGGTAGTTTGTTGGTGAGATTTTTGTTACTCCAATGGATGGTAGCCTTGTCATTATGGAAGGTAGTCTCTTGTTGATATTTTTGTTACTCCAATGGATGGTAGCCGTTTAATTATGGAAGGTAGTCTGTTGTCGATATTTTTGTTACTCCAATGGATGGTAGCCTTGTCATTATGAAAGGTAGTTTGTTGTCGAGATTTTTGTTATTCCAATGGATGGTAGCGTTGTCATTATGGAAGGTAGTCTGTTGTCGATATTTTTGTTACTCCAATGGATGGTAGCCTTGTCATTATGGAAGGTAGTTTGTTGTCATGATTTTTGTCATTCCAAAGGATGGTAGCCTTGTCATTATGGAAGGTAGTCTGTTGGCGAGATTTTTGTTACTCCAATGGATGGTAGCCTTGTCATTATGGAAGGTAGTTTGTTGTCGAGGTTTTTGTTATTCCAATGGATGGTAGCATTGTCATTATGGAAGGTAGTCTGTTGTCAATATTTTTGTCACTCCAATGGATGGTAGCCTTGTCATTATGGAAGGTAGTTTGTTGGCGAGATTTTTGTTACTCCAATGGATGGTAGCCTTGTCATTATGGAAGGTAGTCTCTTGTTGATATTTTTGTTACACCAATGGATGGTAGCCTTGTCATTATGGAAGGTAGTTTGTTGTCATGATTTTTGTCATTCTAAAGGATGGTAGCCTTGTTATTATGGAAGGTAGTCTGTTGGCGAGATTTTTGTTACTCCAATGGATGGTAGCCTTGTCATTATGGAAGGTAGTTTGTTGTCGAGGTTTTTGTTACTCCAATGGATGGAGCCTTTTCATTATGGAAGGTAGTCTGTTGTCGATTTTTTGTTACTCCAATTGATGGTAGCCTTGTCATTATGGAACGTAGTCTATTGTCGATATTTTTGTTACACCAATGGATGGTAGCCTTGTCATTATGCAAGGTAGTTTGTTGTCATGATTTTTGTCACTCCAAAGGATGGTAGCCTTGTCATTATGGAAGGTAGTCTGTTTGCGAGATTTTTGTTACTCCAATGGATGGTAGCCTTGTCATTATGGAAGGTAGTTTGTTGTCGAGGTTTTTGTTATTCCACAGGATGGTAGCCTTGTCATTATGGAAGGTAGTCTGTTGTCAATATTTTTGTCACTCCAATGGATGGTAGCCTTGTCATTATGGAAGGTAGTTTGTTGGCGAGATTTTTGTTACTCCAATGGATGGTAGCCTTGTCATTATGGAAGGTAGTCTCTTGTTGATATTTTTGTTACACCAATGGATGGTAGCCTTGTCATTATGGAAGGTAGTTTGTTGTCATGATTTTTGTCACGCTAAAGGATGGTAGCCTTGTCATAATGGAAGGTAGTCTGTTGGCGAGATTTTTGTTACTCCAATGGATGGTAGCCTTGTCATTATGGAAGGTAGTTTGTTGTCGAGGTTTTTGTTACTCCAATGGATGGAGCCTTTTCATTATGGAAGGTAGTCTGTTGTCGATTTTTTGTTACTCCAATTGATGGTAGCCTTGTCATTATGGAACGTAGTCTATTGTCGATATTTTTGTTACACCAATGGATGGTAGCCTTGTCATTATGGAAGGTAGTTTGTTGTCATGATTTTTGTCACTCCAAAGGATGGTAGCCTTGTCATTATGGAAGGTAGTCTGTTGGCGAGATTTTTGTTACTCCAATGGATGGTAGCCTTGTCATTATGGAAGGTAGTTTGTTGTCGAGGTTTTTGTTATTCCAATGGATGGTAGCCTTGTCATTATGGAAGGTAGTTTGTTGTCAATATTTTTGTCACTCCAATGGATGGTAGCCTTGTCATTATGGAAGGTAGTTTGTTGGCGAGATTTTTGTTACTCCAATGGATGGTAGCCTTGTCATTATGGAAGGTAGTCTCTTGTTGATATTTTCATTACTCCAATGGATGGTAGCCGTTTAATTATGGAAGGTAGTCTGTTGTCGATATTTTTGTTACTCCAATGGATGGTAGCCTTGTCATTATGAAAGGTAGTTTGCATTCGAGATTTTTGTTATTCCAATGGATTGTAGCCTTGTCATTATGGATGGTAGTCTCTTGTCGATATTTTTGTTACTTCAATGGATGGTAGCCTTGTCATTGTGGAAGGTAGTTTGTTGTTGAGATTTTGTTACTCCAATGGATAGTAGCCTTGTCATTATGGAAGGTAGTCTACTGTCCAGATTTTAGTCACTCCAATGGATGGTATCCTAGAAATTATGGAAGGTATTTTGTTGTCAAGATTTTTGTTACTCCAATGGATGGAGCCTTTTCATTATGGAAGGTAGTCTGTTGTCGATTTTTTGTTACTCCAATTGATGGTAGCCTAGTCATTATGGAACAGAGTTTGTTGTCGATATTTTTGTTACACCAATGGATGGTAGCCTTGCCATTATGGAAGGTAGTTTGTTGTCAAGATTTTTGTCACTCCAAAGGATGGTAGCCATGTCATTATGGAAGGTAGTCTGTTGGCGAGATTTTTGTTACTCCAATGGATGGTAGCCTTGTCATTATGGAAGGTAGTCTCTTGTTGATATTTTCGTTACTCCTATGGATGGTAGCGGTTTAACTATGGAAGGTAGTCTGTTGTCGATATTTTTGTTATTCCAATGGATGGTAGCGTTGTCATTATAGAAGGTAGTCTGTTGTCGATATTTTTGTTACTCCAATGGATGGTAGCCTTGTCATTATGGAAGGTAGTTTGTTGTCGAGATTTTGTTACTCCAATGGATAATAGCCTTGTCATTATGGAAGGTAGTCTGCTGTCGAGATTTTTGTCACTCCAATGGATGGTATCCTAGTCATTATGGAAGGTAGTCTGTTGTTGATATTTTTGTTACTCCAATGGATGGTAGCCTTGTCATTATGGAAGGTAGTTTGTTGTCGAGATTTTGTTACTCCAATGGATAGTAGCCTTGTCATTATCGAAGGTAGTCTACTGTCAAGATTTTTGTCACTCTAATGGATGGTATCCTAGTCATTATGGAAGGTAGTCTGTTGTCGAGATTTTTGTTACTCCAATGGATTGAGCCTTTTCTTTATGGAAGGTAGTTTGTTGTCGATTTTTTGTTACTCCAATTGATGGTAGCCTTGTCATTATGGAACGTAGTCTATTGTCGATATTTTTGTTACACCAATGGATGGTATCCTTATCATTATGGAAGGTAGTTTGTTGTCATGATTTTTGTCACTCCAAAGGATGGTAGCCGTTTAATTATGGAAGGTAGTCTGTTGTCGATATTTTTGTTATTCCAATGGATGGTAGCGTTGTCATTATAGAAGGTAGTCTGTTGTCGATATTTTTGTTACTCCAATGGATGGTAGCCTTGTCATTATGGAAGGTAGTTTGTTGTCGAGATTTTGTTACTCCAATGGATAGTAGCCTTGTCATTATGGAAGGTAGTCTGCTGTCGAGATTTTTGTCACTCTAATGGATGGTATCCTAGTCATTATGGAAGGTAGTCTGTTGTCGATATTTTTGTTACTCCAATGGATGGAGCCTTTTCATGTTGGAAGGTAGTATGTTGTCGATTTTTTGTTACTCCAATTGATGGTAGCCTTGTCATTATGGAACATAGTCTATTGTCGATGTTTTTGGTACAACAATGGATGGTAGCCTTGTCATTATGGAAGGTAGTTTGTTGTCATGATTTTTGTCACTCCAAAGGATGGTAGCCTTGTCATTATGGAAGGTATTCTGTTGGCGAGTTTTTTGTTACTCCAATGGATGGTAGCCTTGTCGTTATGGAAGGTAGTTTGTTGTCGAGATTTTTGTTATTCCAATGGATGGAAGCCTTGTCATTATGGAAGGTAGTCTGTTGTCAATATTTTTGTCACTCCAATGGATGGTAGCCTTGTCATTATGGAAGGTAGTTTGTTGGCGAGATTTTTGTTACTCAAATGGATGGTAGCCTTGTCATTATGGAAGGTAGTCTGTTGTTGATATTTTCGTTACTCCAATGGATGGTAGCCGTTTAATTATGGAAGGTAGTCTGTTGTCGATATTTTTGTTACTCCAATGGATGGTAGCCTTGTCATTATGAAAGGTAGTTTGATGTCGAGATTTTTGTTATTCCAATGGATTGTAGCCTTGTCATTATGGATGGTAGTCTCTTGTTGATATTTTTGTTACTTCAATGGATGGTAGCCTTGTCATTATGGAAGGTAGTTTGTTGTTGAGATTTTGTTACTCCAATGGATAGTAGCCTTGTCATTATGGAAGTTAGTCTACTGTCCAGATTTTAGTCACTCCAATGGATGGTATCCTAGAAATTATGGAAGGTATTTTGTTGTCAAGATTTTTGTTACTCCAATGGATGGAGCCTTTTCATTATGGAAGGTAGTCTGTTGTCGATTTTTTGTTACTCCAATTGATGGTAGCCTAGTCATTATGGAACAGAGTTTGTTGTCGATATTTTTGTTACACCAATGGATGGTAGCCTTGCCATTATGGAAGGTAGTTTGTTGTCAAGATTTTTGTCACTCCAAAGGATGGTAGCCATGTCATTATGGAAGGTAGTCTGTTGGCGAGATTTTTGTTACTCCAATGGATGGTAGCCTTGTCATTATGGAAGGTAGTCTCTTGTTGATATTTTCGTTACTCCTATGGATGGTAGCGGTTTAACTATGGAAGGTAGTCTGTTGTCGATATTTTTGTTATTCCAATGGATGGTAGCGTTGTCATTATAGAAGGTAGTCTGTTGTCGATATTTTTGTTACTCCAATGGATGGTAGCCTTGTCATTATGGAAGGTAGTTTGTTGTCGAGATTTTGTTACTCCAATGGATAATAGCCTTGTCATTATGGAAGGTAGTCTGCTGTCGAGATTTTTGTCACTCCAATGGATGGTATCCTAGTCATTATGGAAGGTAGTCTGTTGTTGATATTTTTGTTACTCCAATGGATGGTAGCCTTGTCATTATGGAAGGTAGTTTGTTGTCGAGATTTTGTTACTCCAATGGATAGTAGCCTTGTCATTATCGAAGGTAGTCTACTGTCAAGATTTTTGTCACTCTAATGGATGGTATCCTAGTCATTATGGAAGGTAGTCTGTTGTCGAGATTTTTGTTACTCCAATGGATTGAGCCTTTTCTTTATGGAAGGTAGTTTGTTGTCGATTTTTTGTTACTCCAATTGATGGTAGCCTTGTCATTATGGAACGTAGTCTATTGTCGATATTTTTGTTACACCAATGGATGGTATCCTTATCATTATGGAAGGTAGTTTGTTGTCATGATTTTTGTCACTCCAAAGGATGGTAGCCGTTTAATTATGGAAGGTAGTCTGTTGTCGATATTTTTGTTATTCCAATGGATGGTAGCGTTGTCATTATAGAAGGTAGTCTGTTGTCGATATTTTTGTTACTCCAATGGATGGTAGCCTTGTCATTATGGAAGGTAGTTTGTTGTCGAGATTTTGTTACTCCAATGGATAGTAGCCTTGTCATTATGGAAGGTAGTCTGCTGTCGAGATTTTTGTCACTCTAATGGATGGTATCCTAGTCATTATGGAAGGTAGTCTGTTGTCGATATTTTTGTTACTCCAATGGATGGAGCCTTTTCATGTTGGAAGGTAGTATGTTGTCGATTTTTTGTTACTCCAATTGATGGTAGCCTTGTCATTATGGAACATAGTCTATTGTCGATGTTTTTGGTACAACAATGGATGGTAGCCTTGTCATTATGGAAGGTAGTTTGTTGTCATGATTTTTGTCACTCCAAAGGATGGTAGCCTTGTCATTATGGAAGGTATTCTGTTGGCGAGTTTTTTGTTACTCCAATGGATGGTAGCCTTGTCATTATGGAAGGTAGTTTGTTGTCGAGATTTTTGTTATTCCAATGGATGGAAGCCTTGTCATTATGGAAGGTAGTCTGTTGTCAATATTTTTGTCACTCCAATGGATGGTAGCCTTGTCATTATGGAAGGTAGTTTGTTGGCGAGATTTTTGTTACTCAAATGGATGGTAGCCTTGTCATTATGGAAGGTAGTCTGTTGTTGATATTTTCGTTACTCCAATGGATGGTAGCCGTTTAATTATGGAAGGTAGTCTGTTGTCGATATTTTTGTTACTCCAATGGATGGTAGCCTTGTCATTATGAAAGGTAGTTTGATGTCGAGATTTTTGTTATTCCAATGGATTGTAGCCTTGTCATTATGGATGGTAGTCTCTTGTTGATATTTTTGTTACTTCAATGGATGGTAGCCTTGTCATTATGGAAGGTAGTTTGTTGTTGAGATTTTGTTACTCCAATGGATAGTAGCCTTGTCATTATGGAAGTTAGTCTACTGTCCAGATTTTAGTCACTCCAATGGATGGTATCCTAGAAATTATGGAAGGTATTTTGTTGTCAAGATTTTTGTTACTCCAATGGATGGAGCCTTTTCATTATGGAAGGTAGTCTGTTGTCGATTTTTTGTTACTCCAATTGATGGTAGCCTAGTCATTATGGAACGTAGTTTGTTGTCGATATTTTTGTTACACCAATGGATGGTAGCCTTGTCATTATGGAAGGTAGTTTGTTGTCAAGATTTTTGTCACTCCAAAGGATGGTAGCCATGTCATTATGGAAGGTAGTCTGTTGGCGAGATTTTTGTTACTCCAATGGATGATAGCCTTGTCATTATGGAAGGTAGTCTCTTGTTGATATTTTCGTTACTCCTATGGATGGTAGCGGTTTAACTATGGAAGGTAATCTGTTGTCGATATTTTTGTTATTCCAATGGATGGTAGCGTTGTCATTATAGAAGGTAGTCTGTTGTCGATATTTTTGTTACTCCAATGGATGGTAGCCTTGTCATTATGGAAGGTAGTTTGTTGTCGAGATTTTGTTACTCCAATGGATAATAGCCTTGTCATTATGGAAGGTAGTCTGCTGGCGAGATTTTTGTCACTCCAATGGATGGTATCCTAGTCATTATGGAAGGTAGTCTGTTGTTGATATTTTTGTTACTCCAATGGATGGTATCCTTGTCATTGTGGAAAGTAGTTTGTTGTCGAGATTTTGTTACTCCAATGGATAGTAGCCTTGTCATTATGGAAGGTAGTCTGCTGTCGAGATTTTTGTCACTCCAATGGATGGTATCCTAGTCATTATGGAAGGTAGTCTGTTGTCGATATTTTTGTTACTCCAATGGATGGAGCCTTTTCATGTTGGAAGGTAGTATGTTGTCGATTTTTTGTTACTCCAATTGATGATAGCCTTGTCATTATGGAACGTAGTCTATTGTCGATATTTTTGTTACACCAATGGATGGTAGCCTTGTCCTTATGGAAGGTAGTTTGTTGTCATGATTTTTGTCACTCCAAAGGATGGTAGCCTTGTCATTATGGAAGGTATTCTGTTGGCGAGATTTTTGTTACTCCAATGGATGGTAGCCTTGTCATTATGGAAGGTAGTTTGTTGTCGAGATTTTTGTTATTCCAATGGATGGAAGCCTTGTCATTATGGAAGGTAGTCTGTTGTCAATATTTTTGTCACTCCAATGGATGGTAGCCTTGTCATTATGGAAGGTAGTTTGTTGATGAGATTTTTGTTACTCCAATGGATGGTAGCCTTGTCATTATGGAAGGTAGTCTCTTGTTGATATTTTCGTTACTCCAATGGATGGTAGCCGTTTAATTATGGAAGGTAGTATGTTGTCAATATTGTTGTTACTCCAATGGATTGTAGCCTTGTCATTATGAAAGGTAGTTTGTTGTCGAGATTTTTGTTATTCCAATGGATGGTAGCGTTGTCATTATGGAAGGTTGTCTATTGTCAATATTTTTGTTACTCCAATGGATGGTAGCCTTGTCATTGTGGATGGTAGTTTGTTGTCGAGATTTTGTCACTCCAATGGATAGTAGCCTTGTTATAATAGAAGGTAGTCTACTGTCGAGATTTTTGTCACTCCAATGGATGGTATCCTAGTCATTATTGAAGGTAGTCTGTTGTCAAGATTTTTGTTACTCTAATGGATGGAGCCTTTTCATTAAGGAAGGTAGTCTGTTGTCGATTTTTTGTTACTCCAATTAATGGTATTCTAGTCATTATGGAACGTAGTTTGTTGTCGATATTTTTGTTACAGCAATGGATGGTAGCCTTGTCATTATGGAAGGTACTTTGTTGTCAAGATTTTTGTCACTCTAGAGGATGGTAGCCATGTAATTATGGAAGGTAGTCTGTTGGCGAGATTTTTGTTACTCCAATGGATGGTAGCCTTGTCATTATGGAAGGTAGTCACTTGTTGATATTTTCGTTACTCCAATTGATGGTAGCCGTTTCATTATGGAAGGTAGTCTATTGTCGATATGTTTGTTACTCTAATTGATGGTAGCCTTGTCATTATGGAACGTAGTCTGTTGTCAATATTT
Organism: Vicia faba; assembly: GCA_948472305.1. NCBI lineage: Eukaryota > Viridiplantae > Streptophyta > Magnoliopsida > Fabales > Fabaceae > Vicia > Vicia faba. The sequence continues at coordinate 565,176,730 of OX451739.1, forward strand.
TTTTTACTCCAATGGATGGTAGCCTTGTCATTATGGAAGGTAGTTTGTTGTCAATATTTTTGTTACTCCAATGGATGGTGGCCTTCTCATTATGGAAGGTAGTTTGTTGTCGAGATTTTGTTACTCCAATGGATGGTAGCCTTGTCATTATGGAACATAGTCTGTTGTCGATATTTTTGTTACTCCAATGGATGGTAGCCTTGTCATTATGAAAGGTAGTTTGTTGTCGAGATTTTTGTTTTTCCAATAGATGGTAGCCTTGTCATTATGGAAGGTAGTCTGTTGTCAATATTTTTGTCACTCCAATGGATGGTAGCCTTGTCATTATGGAAGGTAGTTTGTTGGCGAGATTTTTGTTACTCAAATGGATGGTAGCCTTGTCATTATGGAAGGTAGTCTGTTGTTGATATTTTCGTTACTCCAATGGATGGTAGCCGTTTAATTATGGAAGGTAGTCTGTTGTCGATATTTTTGTTACTCCAATGGATGGTAGCCTTGTCATTATGAAAGGTAGTTTGATGTCGAGATTTTTGTTATTCCAATGGATTGTAGCCTTGTCATTATGGATGGTAGTCTCTTGTCGATATTTTTGTTACTTCAATGGATGGTAGCCTTGTCATTATGGAAGGTAGTTTGTTGTTGAGATTTTGTTACTCCAATGGATAGTAGCCTTGTCATTATGGAAGTTAGTCTACTGTCCAGATTTTAGTCACTCCAATGGATGGTATCCTAGAAATTATGGAAGGTATTTTGTTGTCAAGATTTTTGTTACTCCAATGGATGGAGCCTTTTCATTATGGAAGGTAGTCTGTTGTCGATTTTTTGTTACTCCAATTGATGGTAGCCTAGTCATTATGGAACGTAGTTTGTTGTCGATATTTTTGTTACACCAATGGATGGTAGTCTTGTCATTATGGAAGGTAGTTTGTTGTCAAGATTTTTGTCACTCCAAAGGATGGTAGCCATGTCATTATGGAAGGTAGTCTGTTGGCGAGATTTTTGTTACTCCAATGGATGATAGCCTTGTCATTATGGAAGGTAGTCTCTTGTTGATATTTTCGTTACTCCTATGGATGGTAGCGGTTTAACTATGGAAGGTAATCTGTTGTCGATATTTTTGTTATTCCAATGGATGGTAGCGTTGTCATTATAGAAGGTAGTCTGTTGTCGATATTTTTGTTACTCCAATGGATGGAGCCTTTTCATGTTGGAAGGTAGTATGTTGTCGATTTTTTGTTACTCCAATTGATGATAGCCTTGTCATTATGGAACGTAGTCTATTGTCGATATTTTTGTTACACCAATGGATGGTAGCCTTGTCCTTATGGAAGGTAGTTTGTTGTCATGATTTTTGTCACTCCAAAGGATGGTAGCCTTGTCATTATGGAAGGTATTCTGTTGGCGAGATTTTTGTTACTCCAATGGATGGTAGCCTTGTCATTATGGAAGGTAGTTTGTTGTCGAGATTTTTGTTATTCCAATGGATGGAAGCCTTGTCATTATGGAAGGTAGTCTGTTGTCAATATTTTTGTCACTCCAATGGATGGTAGCCTTGTCATTATGGAAGGTAGTTTGTTGATGAGATTTTTGTTACTCCAATGGATGGTAGCCTTGTCATTATGGAAGGTAGTCTCTTGTTGATATTTTCGTTACTCCAATGGATGGTAGCCGTTTAATTATGGAAGGTAGTCTGTTGTCAATATTGTTGTTACTCCAATGGATTGTAGCCTTGTCATTATGAAAGGTAGTTTGTTGTCGAGATTTTTGTTATTCCAATGGATGGTAGCGTTGTCATTATGGAAGGTTGTCTGTTGTCAATATTTTTGTTACTCCAATGGATGGTAGCCTTGTCATTGTGGATGGTAGTTTGTTGTCGAGATTTTGTCACTCCAATGGATAGTAGCCTTGTTATAATAGAAGGTAGTCTACTGTCGAGATTTTTGTCACTCCAATGCATGGTATCCTAGTCATTATTGAAGGTAGTCTGTTGTCAAGATTTTTGTTACTCTAATGGATGGAGCCTTTTCATTAAGGAAGGTAGTCTGTTGTCGATTTTTTGTTACTCCAATTAATGGTATTCTAGTCATTATGGAACGTAGTTTGTTGTCGATATTTTTGTTACAGCAATGGATGGTAGCCTTGTCATTATGGAAGGTACTTTGTTGTCAAGATTTTTGTCACTCTAGAGGATGGTAGCCATGTAATTATGGAAGGTAGTCTGTTGGCGAGATTTTTGTTACTCCAATGGATGGTAGCCTTGTCATTATGGAAGGTAGTCACTTGTTGATATTTTCGTTACTCCAATTGATGGTAGCCGTTTCATTATGGAAGGTAGTCTATTGTCGATATGTTTGTTACTCTAATTTATGGTAGCCTTGTCATTATGGAACGTAGTCTGTTGTCAATATTTTTTTTACTCCAATGGATGGTAGCCTTGTCATTATGGAAGGTAGTTTGTTGTCAATATTTTTGTTACTCCAATGGATGGTGGCCTTCTCATTATGGAAGGTAGTTTGTTGTCGAGATTTTGTTACTCCAATGGATGGTAGCCTTGTCATTATGGAACATAGTCTGTTGTCGATATTTTTGTTACTCCAATGGATGGTAGCCTTGTCATTATGAAAGGTAGTTTGTTGTCGAGATTTTTGTTTTTCCAATAGATGGTAGCCTTGTCATTATGGAAGGTAGTCTGTTGTCAATATTTTTGTCACTCCAATGGATGGTAGCCTTGTCATTATGGAAGGTAGTTTGTTGGCGAGATTTTTGTTACTCAAATGGATGGTAGCCTTGTCATTATGGAAGGTAGTCTGTTGTTGATATTTTCGTTACTCCAATGGATGGTAGCCGTTTAATTATGGAAGGTAGTCTGTTGTCGATATTTTTGTTACTCCAATGGATGGTAGCCTTGTCATTATGAAAGGTAGTTTGATGTCGAGATTTTTGTTATTCCAATGGATTGTAGCCTTGTCATTATGGATGGTAGTCTCTTGTCGATATTTTTGTTACTTCAATGGATGGTAGCCTTGTCATTATGGAAGGTAGTTTGTTGTTGAGATTTTGTTACTCCAATGGATAGTAGCCTTGTCATTATGGAAGTTAGTCTACTGTCCAGATTTTAGTCACTCCAATGGATGGTATCCTAGAAATTATGGAAGGTATTTTGTTGTCAAGATTTTTGTTACTCCAATGGATGGAGCCTTTTCATTATGGAAGGTAGTCTGTTGTCGATTTTTTGTTACTCCAATTGATGGTAGCCTAGTCATTATGGAACGTAGTTTGTTGTCGATATTTTTGTTACACCAATGGATGGTAGCCTTGTCATTATGGAAGGTAGTTTGTTGTCAAGATTTTTGTCACTCCAAAGGATGGTAGCCATGTCATTATGGAAGGTAGTCTGTTGGCGAGATTTTTGTTACTCCAATGGATGATAGCCTTGTCATTATGGAAGGTAGTCTCTTGTTGATATTTTCGTTACTCCTATGGATGGTAGCGGTTTAACTATGGAAGGTAATCTGTTGTCGATATTTTTGTTATTCCAATGGATGGTAGCGTTGTCATTATAGAAGGTAGTCTGTTGTCGATATTTTTGTTACTCCAATGGATGGTAGCCTTGTCATTATGGAAGGTAGTTTGTTGTCGAGATTTTGTTACTCCAATGGATAATAGCCTTGTCATTATGGAAGGTAGTCTGCTGGCGAGATTTTTGTCACTCCAATGGATGGTATCCTAGTCATTATGGAAGGTAGTCTGTTGTTGATATTTTTGTTACTCCAATGGATGGTATCCTTGTCATTGTGGAAAGTAGTTTGTTGTCGAGATTTTGTTACTCCAATGGATAGTAGCCTTGTCATTATGGAAGGTAGTCTGCTGTCGAGATTTTTGTCACTCCAATGGATGGTATCCTAGTCATTATGGAAGGTAGTCTGTTGTCGATATTTTTGTTACTCCAATGGATGGAGCCTTTTCATGTTGGAAGGTAGTATGTTGTCGATTTTTTGTTACTCCAATTGATGGTAGCCTTGTCATTATGGAACGTAGTCTATTGTCGATATTTTTGTTACACCAATGGATGGTAGCCTTGTCCTTATGGAAGGTAGTTTGTTGTCATTATTTTTGTCACTCCAAAGGATGGTAGCCTTGTCATTATGGAAGGTATTCTGTTGGCGAGATTTTTGTTACTCCAATGGATGGTAGCCTTGTCATTATGGAAGGTAGTTTGTTGTCGAGATTTTTGTTATTCCAATGGATGGAAGCCTTGTCATTATGGAAGGTAGTCTGTTGTCAATATTTTTGTCACTCCAATGGATGGTAGCCTTGTCATTATGGAAGGTAGTTTGTTGGTGAGATTTTTGTTACTCCAATGGATGGTAGCCATGTCATTATGGAAGGTAGTCTCTTGTTGATATTTTCGTTACTCCAATGGATGGTAGCCGTTTAATTATGGAAGGTAGTCTGTTGTCAATATTGTTGTTACTCCAATGGATTGTAGCCTTGTCATTATGAAAGGTAGTTTGTTGTCGAGATTTTTGTTATTCCAATGGATGGTAGCGTTGTCATTATGGAAGGTTGTCTGTTGTCAATATTTTTGTTACTCCAATGGATGGTAGCCTTGTCATTGTGGATGGTAGTTTGTTGTCGAGATTTTGTCACTCCAATGGATAGTAGCCTTGTTATAATAGAAGGTAGTCTACTGTCGAGATTTTTGTCACTCCAATGGATGGTATCCTAGTCATTATTGAAGGTAGTCTGTTGTCAAGATTTTTGTTACTCTAATGGATGAAGCCTTTTCATTATGGAAGGTAGTCTGTTGTCGATTTTTTGTTACTCCAATTAATGGTATTCTAGTCATTATGGAACGTAGTTTGTTGTCGATATTTTTGTTACAGCAATGGATGGTAGCCTTGTCATTATGGAAGGTACTTTGTTGTCAAGATTTTTGTCACTCTAGAGGATGGTAGCCATGTAATTATGGAAGGTAGTCTGTTGGCGAGATTTTTGTTACTCCAATGGATGGTAGCCTTGTCATTATGGAAGGTAGTCACTTGTTGATATTTTCGTTACTCCAATTGATGGTAGCCGTTTCATTATGGAAGGTAGTCTATTGTCGATATGTTTGTTACTCTAATTGATGGTAGCCTTGTCATTATGGAACGTAGTCTGTTGTCAATATTTTTTTTACTCCAATGGATGGTAGCCTTGTCATTATGGAAGGTAGTTTGTTGTCAATATTTTTGTTACTCCAATGGATGGTGGCCTTCTCATTATGGAAGGTAGTTTATTGTCGAGATTTTGTTACTCCAATGGATGGTAGCCTTGTCATTATGGAACATAGTCTGTTGTCGATATTTTTGTTACTCCAATGGATGGTAGCCTTGTCATTATGAAAGGTAGTTTGTTGTCGAGATTTTTGTTTTTCCAATAGATGGTAGCCTTGTCATTATGGAAGGTAGTCTGTTGTCAATATTTTTGTCACTCCAATGGATGGTAGCCTTGTCATTATGGAAGGTAGTTTGTTGGCGAGATTTTTGTTACTCCAATGGATGGTAGCCTTGTCATTATGGAAGGTAGTCTCTTATTGATATTTTCGTTTCTCCAATGGATGGTAGCCGTTTAATTATGGAAGGTAGTCTGTTGTCGATATTTTTGTTATTCCAATGGATGGTAGCGTTGTCATTATAGAAGGTAATCTGTTGTCGATATTTTTGTTACGCCAATGGATGGTAGCCTTGTCATTGTGGAAGGTAGTTTCTTGTCGAGATTTTGTTACTCCAATGGATAGTAGCCTTGTCATTATGGAAGGTAGTCTGCTGTCGAGATTTTTGTCACTCCAATGGATGGTATCCTAGTCATTATGGAAGGTAGTCTGTTGTCGATATTTTTGTTACTCCAATGGATGGAGCCTTTTCATTATGGAAGGTAGTATGTTGCCGATTTTTTGTTACTCCAATTGATGGTAGCCTTGTCATTATGGAAGGTAGTCTGTTGGCGAGATTTTTGTTACTCCAATGGATGGTAGCCTTGTCATTATGGAAGGTAGTGTGTTGTCGAGATTTTTGTTATTCCAATGGATGGAAGCCTTGTCATTATGGAAGGTAGTCTGTTGTCAATATTTTTGTCACTCCAATGGATGGTAGCCTTGTCATTATGGAAGGTAGTTTGTTGGCGAGATTTTTGTTACTCCAATGGATGGTAGCCTTGTCATTATGGAAGGTAGTCTCTTGTTGATATTTTCGTTACTCCAATGAATGGTAGCCGTTTAATTATGGAAGGTTGTCTGTTGTCGATATTTTTGTTACTCCAATGGATGGTAGCCTTGTCATTGTGGATGGTAGTTTGTTGTCGAGATTTTGTCACTCCAATGGATAGTATCCTTGTCGTTATAGAAGGTAGTCTACTGTCGAGATTTTTGTCACTCCAATGGATGGTATCCTAGTCATTATTGAAGGTAGTCTGTTGTCAAGATTTTTGTTACTCCAATGGATGGAGCCTTTTCATTATGGAAGGTAGTCTGTTGTCGATTTTTTGTTACTCCAATTGATGGTATTCTAGTTATTATGGAACGTAGTCTGTTGTCGATATTTTTGTTACACCAATGGATGGTAGCCTTGTCATTATGGAAGGTAGTTTGTTGTTAAGATTTTTGTCACTCCAAAGGATGGTAGCCATGTCATTATGGAAGGTAGTCTGTTGGCGAGATTTTTGTTACTCCAATGGATGGTAGCCTTGTCATTATGGAAGGTAGTCTCTTGTTGATATTTTCGTTACTCCAATTGATGGTATCTGTTTCATTATGGAAGGTAGTCTGTTGTCGATATGTTTGTTACTCTAATAGATGGTAGCCTTGTCATTATGGAACGTAGTCTGTTGTCGATATTTTTGTTACTCCAATGGATGGTAGCCTTGTCATTATGGAAGGTAGTTTGTTGTCAATATTTTTTTTACTCCAATGGATGGTGGCCTTGTCATTATGGAAGGTAGTTTGTTGTCGAGATTTTTGTTATTCCAATGGATGGTAGCCTTGTCATTATGCAAGGTAGTCTCTTGTTGATATTTTCGTTTCTCCAATGGATAGTAGCAATTTAATTATGCAAGGTAGTCTGTTGTCGATATTTTTGTTATTCCAATGGATGGTAGCGTTGTCATTATAGAAGGTAATCTGTTGTCGATATTTTTGTTACTCCAATGGATGGTAGCCTTGTCATTATGGAAGGTAGTTTGTTGTCGAGATTTTGTTACTCCAATGGATAGTAGCCTTGTCATTATGGAAGGTAGTCTGCTGTCGAGATTTGTGTCACTCCAATCGATGGTATCCTAGTCATTATGGAAGGTAGTCTTTTGTCGATATTTTTGTTACTCCAATGGATGGAGCCTTTTCATTATGGAAGGTAGTATGTTGTCGATTTTTTGTTACTCCAATTGATGGTAGCCTTGTCATTATGGAACGTAGTCTATTGTCGATATTTTTGTTACACCAATGGATAGTTGCCTTGTCATTATGGAAGGTAGTTTGTTGTCATGTTTTTTGTCTCTCCAAAGGATGGTGGCCTTGTCATTATGGAAGCTAGTCTGTTGGCGAGATTTTTGTTACTCCAATGGATGGTAGCCTTGTCATTATAAAAGGTAGTGTGTTGTCGAGATTTTTTTTATTCCAATGGATGGAAGCCTTGTCATTATGGAAGGTAGTCTGTTGTCAATATTTTTGTCACTCCAATGGATGGTAGCCTTGTCATTATGGAAGGTAGTTTGTTGGCGAGATTTTTGTTACTCCAATGGATGGTAGCCTTGTCATTATGGAAGGTTGTCTCTTGTTGATATTTTCGTTACTCCAATGGATGGTAGCCGTTTAATTATGGAAGGTAGTCTGTTCTCGATATTGTTGTTACTCCAATGGATTGTAGCCTTGTCATTATGAAAGGTAGTTTGTTGTCGAGATTTTTGTTATTCCAATGGATGGTAGCGTTGTCATTATGCAAGGTTGTCTGTTGTCGATATTTTTGTTACTCCAATGGATGGTAGCCTTGTCATTGTGGATGGTAGTTTGTTGTCGAGATTTTGTCACTCCAATGGATAGTAGCCTTGTCATTATAGAAGGTAGTCTACTGTCGAGATTTTTGTCACTCCAATGGATGGTATCCTAGTCATTATTGAAGGTAGTCTGTTGTCAAGATTTTTGTTACTCCAATGGATGGAGCCTTTTCATTATGGAAGGTAGTCTGTTGTCAATGATTTGTTACTCCAATTGATGGTATTCTAGTCATTATGGAACGTAGTCTGTTGTCGATATTTTTGTTACACCAATGGATGGTAGCCTTGTCATTATGGAAGGTAGTCTGTTGTCAATATTTTTGTCACTCCAATGGATGGTAGCCTTGTCATTATGGAAGGTAGTTTGTTGGCGAGATTTTTGTTACTCCAATGGATGGTAGCCTTGTCATTATGGAAGGTAGTCTCTTGTTGATATTTTCGTTACTCCAATGGATGGTAGCCGTTTAATTATGGAAGGTAGTATGTTGTCGATATTGTTGTTACTCCAATGGATTGTAGCCTTGTCATTATGAAAGGTAGGTTGTTGTCCAGATTTTTGTTATTCCAATGGATGGTAGCGTTGTCATTATGCAAGGTTGTCTGTTGTCGATATTTTTGTTACTCCAATGGATGGTAGCCTTGTCATTGTGGATGGTAGTTTGTTGTCGAGATTTTGTCACTCCAATGGATAGTAGCCTTGTCATTATAGAAGGTAGTCTACTGTCGAGATTTTTGTCACTCCAATGGATGGTATCCTAGTCATTATTGAAGGTAGTCTGTTGTCAAGATTTTTGTTACTCCAATGGATGGAGCCTTTTCATTATGGAAGGTAGTCTGTTGTAAATTTTTTGTTACTCCAATTGATGGTATTCTAGTCATTATTGAACGTAGTCTGTTGTCGATATTTTTGTTACACAAATGGATGGTAGCCTTGTCATTATGGAAGGTAGTTTGTTATCAAGATTTTTATCACTCCAAAGGATGGTAGCCATGTCATTATGGAAGGTAGTCTGTTGGCGAGATTTTTGTTACTCCAATGGATGGTAGCCTTGTCATTATGGAAGGTAGTCTCTTGTTGATATTTTCGTTACACCAATTGATGGTATCTGTTTCATTATGGAAGGTAGTCTGTTGTCGATATGTTTGTTACTCTAATAGATGGTAGCCTTGTCATTATGGAACGTAGTCTGTTGTCGATATTTTTGTTACTACAATGGATGGTAGCCTTGTCGTTATGGAAGGTAGTTTGTTGTCAATATTTTTTTTACTCCAATGGATGGTGGCCTTGTCATTATGGAAGGTAGTTTGTTGTCGAGATTTTTGTTATTCCAATGGATGGTATCCTTGTCATTATGGAAGGTAGTCTGTTGTCAATATTTTTGTCACTCCAATGGATGGTAGCCTTGTCATTATGGAAGGTAGTTTGTTGGCGAGATTTTGGTTACTCCAATGGATGGTAGCCTTGTCATTATGGAAGGTAGTCTCTTGTCGATATTGTTGTTACTCCAATGGATTGTAGCCTTGTCATTATAAAAGGTAGTTTGTTGTCGAGATTTTTGTTATTCCAATGGATGGTAGCGTTGTCATTATGGAAGGTTGTCTGTTGTCGATATTTTTGTTACTCCAATGGATGGTAACCTTGTCATTGTGGAAGGTAGTTTGTTGTCGAGATTTTGTCACTCCAATGGATAATAGCCTTGTCATTATTGAAGGTAGTCTACTGTCGAGATTTTTGTCACTCCAATGGATGGTATCCTAGTCATTATTTAAGGTAGTCTATTGTCAATAATTTTGTTACTCCAATGGATGGAGCCTTTTCATTATGGAAGGTAGTCTGTTGTCTATTTTTTGTTACTCCAATTGATGGTATTCTAGTCATTATGGAACATAGTCTGTTGTCGATATTTTTGTTACACCAATGGATGGTATCCTTGTCATTATGGAAGGTAGTTTATTGTCAAGATTTTTGTCACTCCAAAGGATGGTAGCCATGTAATTATGGAAGGTAGTCTGTTGGCGAGATTTTTGTTACTCCAATGGATGGTAGCCTTGTCATTATGGAAGGTAGTCACTTGTTGATATTTTCGTTACTCCAATTGATGGTAGCCGTTTCATTATGGAAGGTAGTCTGTTTTCGATATGTTTGTTACTCTAATAGATGGTAGCCTTATCATTATGGAACGTAGTCTGTTGTCCATATTTTTTTTACTCCAATGGATGGTAGCCTTGTCATTATGGAAGGTAGTTTGTGGTCAATATTTTTGTTACTCCAATGGATGGTGGCCTTGTCATTATGGAAGGTTGTTTGTTGTCGAGATTTTGTTACTCCAATGGATGGTAGCCTTGTCATTATGGAACATAGTCTGTTGGCGAGATTTTTGTTACTCCAATGGATGGTAGCCTTGTCATTATGGAAGGTAGTTTGTTGTGGAGATTTTTGTTATTCCAATGGATGGTAGCCTTGTCATTATGGAAGGTAGTTTGTTGTCAATATTTTTGTCACTCCAATGGATGGTAGCCTTGTCATTATGGAAGGTAGTTTGTTGGCGAGATTTTTGTTACTCCAATGGATGGTAGCCTTGTTATTATGGAAGGTAGTCTCTTGTTGATATTTTCGTTACTCCAATTGATGGTAGCTGTTTCATTATGGAAGGTAGTCTGTATTCGATATGTTTGTTACTCTAATAGATGGTACCCTTGTCATTATGGAACGTAGTCTGTTGTCCATATTTTTTTTACTCCAATGGATGGTAGCCTTGTCATTATGGAAGGTAGTTTGTTGTCAATATTTTTTTGTTACTCCAATGGATGGTGGCCTTGTCATTATGGAAGGTAGTGTGTTGTCGAGATTTTGTTACTCCAATGGATGGTAGTCTTGTCATTATGGAACATAGTCTGTTGTCGATATTATGGATGATAGCCGTTTAATTATGGAAGGTAGTTTGTTGTCAATATTTTTGTTACTCCAATGGATGGTAGCCTTGTCATTTTGAAAGGTAGTTTGTTGTCGAGATTTTTGTTATTCCAATGGATGGTAGCGTTGTCATTATGGAAGCTAGTCTGTTGTCGATATTTTTGTTACTCCACTGAATGGTAGCCTTGTCATTATGGAAGGTAGTTTGTTGTCAAGATATTGTTATTCCAACGGATAGTAGCCTTGTCATTATGGAAGGTAGTCTACTGTCGAGATTTTTGTCACTCCAATGGATGGTATCCTAGTCATTATGGAAGGTAGTCTGTTGTCAAGATTTTTGTTACTCCAATGGATGGAGCCTTTTCATTATGGAAGGTAATCTGTTGTCGATTTTTTGTTACTCCAATTGATGGTAGCCTAGTCATTATGGAACGTAGTATGTTGTCGATATTTTTGTTACACCAATGGATGGTAGCCTTGTCATTATGGAAGGTAGTTTGTTGTCAAGATTTTTGTCACTTCAAAGGATGATAGCCATGTCATTATGAAAGGTAGTCTGTTGGCGAGATTTTTGTTATTCCAATGGATGGTAGCCTTGTCATTATGGAAGGTAGTCACTTGTTGATATTTTCGTTACTCCAATTGATGGTAGCTGTTTCATTATGGAAGGTAGTCTCTATTCGATATGTTTGTTACTCTAATAGATGGTACCCTTGTCATTATGGAACGTAGTCTGTTGTCCATATTTTTTTTACTCCATTGGATGGTAGCCTTGTCATTATGGAAGGTAGTTTGTTGTCAATATTTTTGTTACTCCAATGGATGGTGGCCTTGTCATTATGGAAGGTAGTGTGTTGTCAAGATTTTGTTACTCCAATGGATGGTAGTCTTGTCATTATGGAACATAGTCTGTTGTCGATATTTTTTTTACTCCAATGTATGGTAGCCTTGTCATTATGAAAGGTAGTTTGTTGTCGAGATTTTTGTTATTCCAATAGATGGTAGTGTTGTCATTATGGAAGGTAGTCTATTGTCGATATTTTTGTTCCTCCAATGGATGGTGGCCTTGTCATTGTGGAAGGTAGTCTGTTGTCGAGATTTTGTTACTCCAATGGATGGTGGCCTTGTCATTATGGAAGGTAGTTTGCTGTCGAGATTTTGTTACTCCAATGGATGGTAGCCTTTTCATTATGGAACATAGTCTGTTGGTGATATTTTTGTTACTCTAATGGATGGTAGCCTGGTCATTATGGAAGGTAGTTTGTTGTCGAGATTTTTGTTATTCCAATGGATGGTAGCCTTGTCATTATGGAAGGTAGTATGTTGTCAATATTTTTGTCACTCCAATGGATGGTGGCCTTGTCATTATGGAACGTAGTTTCTTGGCGAGATTTCCGTTACTCCAATGGATGGTAGACGTTTAATTGTGGAAGGTAGTCTGTTGTCGATATTTTTGTTACTCCAATGGATGGTAGCCTTGTCATTATGAAAGGTAGTTTGTTGTCGAGATTTTTGTTATTCTAATGGATGGTAGCGTTGTCATTATGGAAGGTAGACTATTGCCGATATTTTTGTTACTCCAATGGATGGTAGCCTTGTCATTGTGGAAGGTAGTATGTTGTCTAGATTTTTGTTACTCGAATGGATGAAGCCTTGTCATTATGGAAGGTAGTCTGTTGTCGAGATTTTTGTCACTCCAATTGATGGTATTCTAGTCATTATGGAAGGTAGTCTATTGTCGATTTTTTGTTACTCCAATTGATGGTAGCCTTGTCATTATGGAACGTAGTATGTTGTCGATATTTTTGTTACACCAATGGATGGTAGCCTTGTCATTATGGAAGGTAGTTTGTTGTTAAGATTTTTGTCACTTCAAAGGATGGTAGCCATGTCATAATGGAAGGTAGTCTGTTGGCGAGATTTTTGTTACTCCAATGGATGGAAGCCTTTTCATTATGGAAGGTAGTCTCTTGTTGATATTTCCGTTACTCCAATTGATGGTAGCCGTTTCATTATGGAAGGTAGTCTGTTGTCGATATGTTTGTTACTCTAATAGATGGTACCCTTGTCATTATGGAACTTAGTCTGTTGTCCATATTTTTGTTACTCCAATGGATGGTAGCCTTGTCATTATAGAAGGTAGTTTGTTGGCGAGAATATTGTTACTCAAATGGATGGTAGCCTTGTCATTATGGAATGTAGTCTCTTGTCGATATTTTTGTTACTCCAATGGATGGTATCCTTGTCATTATGAAAGGTAGTTTGTTGTCGAGATTTTTGTTTATCTAATGGATGGTAGCGTTGTCATTATGGAAGGTAGTCTATTGCCGATATTTTTCTTACTCCAATGGATGGTAGCCTTGTCATTGTGGAAGGTAGTCTGTTGTCAAGATTTTTGTTACTCGAATGGATGAAGCCTTGTCATTATGGAAGGTAGTCTGTTGTCAAGATTTTTGTCACTCCGATTGATGGTATCCTAGTCATTATGGAACATAGTCTATTGTCGATATTTTTGTTACACCAATGGATGGTAGCCTAGTCATTATGGAACGTAGTCTCTTGTTTATATTTTCGTTACTCCAATGGATGGTAGACGTTTAATTATGGAAGGTAGTCTGTTGTCGATATTTTTGTTACTCCAATGGATGGTAGCCTTGTCATTATGAAAGGTAGTTTGTTGTCATGATTTTTGTCACTCCAAAGGATGGTAGCCTTGTCATTATGAAAGGTAGTTTGTTGTCATGATTTTTGTCACTCCAAAGGATGGTAGCCTTGTCATTATGGAAGGTAGTTTGGTGTCGAGATTTTTGTTATTCCAATGGATGGTAGCCTTGTCATTATGGAAGGTAGTCTGTTGTAAATATTTTTGTCACTCCAAAGGATGGTAGCCTTGTCATTATGGAAGGTAGTCTGTTGTAAATATTTTTGTCACTCCAATGGATGGTAGCCTTGTCATTATGGAAGGTAGTTTGTTGGCGAGATTTTTGTTACTCCAATGGATGGTAGCCTTGTCATTATGGAAGGTAGTCTCTTGTTGATATTTTCGTTACTCCAATGGATGGTAGCCGTTTAATTATCGAAGGTAGTCTGTTGTCGATGTTTTTGTTACTCCAATGGATGGTAGCCTTGTCATTATGAAAGGTAGTTTGCTGTCGAGATTTTTGTTATTCCAATGGATGGTAGCGTTGTCATTATGGAAGGTAGTCTGTTGTCAATATTTTTGTTACTCCAATGGATGGTAGCCTTGTCATTGTGGAAGGTAGTTTGTTGTCGAGACTTTGTTACTCCAATGGATAGTAGCCTTGTCATTATGGAAGGTAGTCTACTATCGAGATTTTTGTCACTCCAATGGATGGTATCCTAGTCATTACGGAAGGTAGTCTGTTGTCGAGATTTTTGTTACTCCAATGGATGGAGCCTTTTCATTATGAAAGGTAGTCTGTTGTCGATTTTTTGTTACTCCAATTGATGGTAGCCTTGTCATTATGGAACATAGTATATTGTCGATATTTTTGTTACACCAATGGATGGTAGCCTTGTCATTATGGAAGGTATTTTGTTGTCATGATTTTTGTCACTCCAAAGGATGGTAGCCTTATCATTATAGAAGGTAGTCTGTTGGCGAAATTTTTGTTACTCCAATGGATGGTAGCCTCGTCATTATGGAAGGTAGTTTGTTGTCGATATTTTTGTTATTCCAATGGATGGTAGCCTTGTCATTATGGAAGCTAGTCTGCTGTCAATATTTTTGTCACTCTAATGGATGGTAGCCCTGTCAATATGGAAGGTAGTTTTTTGGCGATATTTTTGTTACTCCAATGGATGGTAGCCTTTTCATTATGAAAGGTAGTTTGTTGTCGAGATTTTTGTTATTCCAATGGATGGTAGCGTTGTCATTATGGAAGGTAGTATGTTGTCGATATTTTTGGTACTCCAATGGATGGTAGCCTTGTCATTGTGGAAGGTAGTTTGTTGTCGAGATTTTTATACTCCAATGGATAGTAGCCTTGTCATTATGGAAGGTAGTCTACTGTCGAGATTTTTGTCACACCAATGGATGGTATCCTAGTCATTATGGATGGTAGTCTGTTGTCGAGATTTTTGTTACTCCAATGGATGGAGCCTTTTCATTATGGAAGGTAGTCTGTTTTCGATTTTTAGTTACTCCAATTGATGGTAGCCTTGTCATTATCGAACATAGTCTATTATCGATATTTTTGTTACACCAATGGATGGTAGCCTTGTCATTATGGAAGGTAGTTTGTTGTCATGATTTTTGTCACTCCAAAGGATGGTAGCCTTATCATTATGGAAGGTAGTCTGTTGGCGATATTTTTGTTACTCCAATGGATGGTAGCCTTGTCATTATGGAAGGTAGTTTTTGTCGAGATTTTTGTTATTCCAATGGATGGTAGCCTTGTCATTATGGAAGGTAGTATGTTGTCAATATTTTTGTGACTCCAATGGATGGTAGCCTTTTCATTATGGAAGGTAGTTTGTTGGCGAGAATTTTGTTACTCAAATGGATGGTAGCCTTGTCATTATGGAATGTAGTCTCTTGTTAATATTTTCGTTACTCTAATGGATTGTAGCCATTTAATTATGGAAGGTAGTTTGTTGTCGATATTTTTGTTACTCCAATGGATGGTATCCTTGTCATTATGAAAGGTAGTTTGTTGTCGAGATTTTTGTTATTCTAATGGATGGTAGCGTTGTCATTATGGAAGGTAGTCTATTGCCGATATTTTTATTACTCCAATGGATGGTAGCCTTGTCATTGTGGAAGGTAGTCTGTTGTCGAGATTTTTGTTACTCGAATGGATGAAGCCTTGTCATTATGGAAGGTAGTCTGTTGTCAAGATTTTTATCACTCCAATTGATGGTATCCTAGTCATTATGGAACATAGTCTATTGTCGATATTTTTGCTACACCAATGGATGGTAGCCTAGTCATTATGGAACGTAGTCTCTTGTTTATATTTTCGTAACTCCAATGGATGGTAGACGTTTAATTATGGAAGGTAGTCTGTTGTCGATATTTTTGTTACTCCAATGGATGGTAGCCTTGTCATTATGAAAGGTAGTTTGTTGTCATGATTTTTGTCACTCCAAAGGATGGTAGCCTTGTCATTATGGAAGGTAGTCTGTTGGCGAGATTTTTGTTACTCCAATGGATGGTAGCCTTGTCATTATGGAAGGTAGTCACTTGTTGATATTTTCGTTACTCCAATTGATGGTAGCTGTTTCATTATGGAAGGTAGTCTGTATTCTATATGTTTGTTACTCTAATAGATGGTACCCTTGTCATTATGGAACGTAGTCTGTTGTTCATATTTTTTTTTCTCCAATGGATGGTAGCCTTGTCATTATGGAAGGTAGTTTGTTGTCAATATTTTTGTTACTCCAATGGATGGTGGCCTTGTCATTATGGAAGGTAGTGTGTTGTCGAGATTTTGTTACTCCAATGGATGGTAGTCTTGTTATTAAGGAACATAGTCTGTTGTCGATATTTTTGTTACTCCAATGTATGGTAGCCTTGTCATTATGAAAGGTAGTTTGTTGTCGAGATTTTTGTTATTCCAATAGATGGTAGCGTTGTCATTATGGAAGGTAGTCTATTGTCGATATTTTTGTTACTCCAATGGATGGTGGCCTTGTCATTGTGGAAGGTAGTCTGTTGTCGAGATTTTGTTACTCCAATGGATGGTGGCCTTGTCATTATGGAAGGTAGTTTGCTGTCGAGATTTTGTTACTCCAATGGATGGTAGCCTTTTCATTATGGAACATAGTCTGTTGGTGATATTTTTGTTACTCTAATGGATGGTAGCCTGGTCATTATGGAAGGTAGTTTTTTGTCGAGATTTTTGTTATTCCAAAGGATGGTAGCCTTGTCATTATGGAAGGTAGTATGTTGTCAATATTTTTGTCACTCCAATGGATGGTGGCCTTGTCATTATGGAACGTAGTTTCTTGGCGAGATTTCCGTTACTCCAATGGATGGTAGACGTTTAATTATGGAAGGTAGTCTGTTGTCGATATTTTTGTTACTCCAATGGATGGTAGCCTTGTCATTATGAAAGGTAGTTTGTTGTCGAGATTTTTGTTATTCTAATGGATGGTAGCGTTGTCATTATGGAAGGTAGTCTATTACCGATATTTTTGTTACTCCAATGGATGGTAGCCTTGTCATTGTGGAAGGAAGTCTGTTGTCTAGATTTTTGTTACTCGAATGGATGAAGCCTTGTCATTATGGAAGGTAGTCTGTTGTCGAGATTTTTGTCACTCCAATTGATGGTATCCTAGTCATTATGGAAGGTAGTCTATTGTCGATTTTTTGTTACTCCAATTGATGGTAGCCTTGTCATTATGGAACGTAGTATGTTGTCGATATTTTTGTTACACCAATGGATGGTAGCCTTGTCATTATGGAAGGTAGTTTGTTGTTAAGATTTTTGTCACTTCAAAGGATGGTAGCCATGTCATAATGGAAGGTAGTCTGTTGGCGAGATTTTTGTTACTCCAATGGATGGAAGCCTTTTCATTATGGAAGGTAGTCTCTTGTTGATATTTCCGTTACTCCAATTGATGGTAGCCGTTTCATTGTGGAAGGTAGTCTGTTGTCGATATGTTTGTTACTCTAATGGATGGTAGCCTTGTCATTATGGAAGGTAGTCTGTTGTCCATATTTTTGTTACTCCAATGGATGGTAGCCTTGTCATTATAGAAGGTAGTTCGTTGGCGAGAATTTTGTTACTCAAATGGATGGTAGCCTTGTCATTATGGAATGTAGTCTCTTGTTGATATTTTCGTTACTCTAATGGATGGTAGCCTTGTCATTATGAAAGGTAGTCTGTTGTCGATATTTTTGTTACTCCAATGGATGGTATCCTTGTCATTATGAAAGGTAGTTTGTTGTCGAGATTTTTGTTTATCTAATGGATGGTAGCGTTGTCATTATGGAAGGTAGTCTATTGCCGATATTTTTCTTACTCCAATGGATGGTAGCCTTGTCATTGTGGAAGGTAGTCTGTTGTCAAGATTTTTGTTACTCGAATGGATGAAGCCTTGTCATTATGGAAGGTAGTCTGTTGTCAAAATTTTTGTCACTCCAATTGATGGTATCCTAGTCATTATGGAACATAGTCTATTGTCGATATTTTTGTTACACCAATTGATGGTAGCCTTGTCATTATCGAACATAGTCTATTATCGATATTTTTGTTACACCAATGGATGGTAGCCTTGTCATTATGGAAGGTAGTTTGTTGTCATGATTTTTGTCACTCCAAAGGATGGTAGCCTTATCATTATGGAAGGTAGTCTGTTGGCGATATTTTTGTTACTCCAATGGATGGTAGCCTTGTCATTATGGAAGGTAGTTTGTTGTCGAGATTTTTGTTATTCCAATGGATGGTAGCCTTGTCATTATGGAAGGTAGTCTGTTGTCGATATTTTTGTGACTCCAATGGATGGTAGCCTTTTCATTATGGAAGGTAGTTTGTTGGCGAGAATTTTGTTACTCAAATGGATGGTAGCCTTGTCATTATGGAATGTAGTCTCTTGTTGATATTTTCGTTACTCTAATGGATTGTAGCCATTTAATTATGGAAGGTAGTCTGTTTTCGATATTTTTGTTACTCCAATGGATGGTATCCTTGTCATTATGAAAGGTAGTTTGTTGTCGAGATTTTTGTTATTCTAATGGATGGTAGCGTTGTCATTATGGAAGGTAGTCTATTGCCGATATTTTTATTACTCCAATGGATGGTAGCCTTGTCATTGTGGAAGGTACTCTGTTGTCTAGATTTTTGTTACTCGAATGGATGAAGCCTTGTCATTATGGAAGGTAGTCTATTGTCAAGATTTTTATCACTCCAATTGATGGTATCCTAGTCATTATGGAACATAGTCTATTGTCGATATTTTTGTTACACCAATGATGGTAGCCTAGTCATTATGGAACGTAGTCTCTTGTTTATATTTTCGTTACTCCAATGGATGGTAGACGTTTAATTATGGAAGGTAGTCTGTTGTCGATATTTTTGTTACTCCAATGGATGGTAGCCTTGTCATTATGAAAGGTAGTTTGTTGTCATGATTTTTGTCACTCCAAAGGATGGTAGCCTTGTCATTATGGAAGGTAGTCTGTTGGCGAGATTTTTGTTACTCCAATGGATGGTAGCCTTGTCATTATGGAAGGTAGTTTGTTGTCGAGATTTTTGTTATTCCAATGGATGGTAGCCTTGTCATTATGGAAGGTAGTCTGTTGTAAATATTTTTGTCACTCCAATGGATGGTAGCCTTGTCATTATGGAAGGTAGTTTGTTGGCGAGATTTTTGTTACTCCAATGGATGGTAGCCTTGTCATTATGGAAGGTAGTCTCTTGCTGATATTTTCGTTACTCCAATGGATGGTAGCCATTTAATTATGGAAGGTAGTCTGTTGTCGATGTTTTTGTTACTCCAATGGATGGTAGCCTTGTCATTATGAAAGGTAGTTTGCTGTCGAGATTTTTGTTATTCCAATGGATGGTAGCGTTGTCATTATGGAAGGTAGTCTGTTGTCGATATTTTTGTTACTCCAATGGATGGTAGCCTTGTCATTGTGGAAGGTAGTTTGTTGTCGAGACTTTGTTACTCCAATGGATAGTAGCCTTGTCATTATGGAAGGTAGTCTACTATCGAGATTTTTGTCACTCCAATGGATGGTATCCTAGTCATTACGGAAGGTAGTCTGTTGTCGAGATTTTTGTTTCTCCAATGGATGGAGCCTTTTCATTATGGAAGGTAGTCTGTTGTCGATTTTTTGTTACTCCAATTGATGGTAGCCTTGTCATTATGGAACGTAGTCTATTGTCGATATTTTTGTTACACCAATGGATGGTAGCCTTGTCATTATGGAAGGTAGTTTGTTGTCATGATTTTTGTCACTCCAAAGGATGGTAGCCTTGTCATTATGGAAGGTAGTTTGTTGTCGATATTTTTGTTATTCCAATGGATGGTAGCCTTGTCATTATGGAAGGTAGTCTGCTGTCAATATTTTTGTCACTCTAATGGATGGTAGCCCTGTCATTATGGAAGGTAGTTTGTTGGCGATATTTTTGTTAATCCAATGGATGGTAGCCTTGTCATTATGGAAGGTAGTCTATTGTTGATATTTTCGTTACTCTAATGGATTGTAGCCGTTTAATTATGGAAGGTAGTCTGTTGTTGATATTTTTGTTACTCCAATTGATGGTAGACTTGTCATTATGAAAGCTAGTTTGTTGTCGAGATTTTTGTTATTCCAATGGATGGTAGCATTGTCATTATGGAAGGTAGTCTATTGCCGATATTTTTGTTACTCCAATGGATGGTAGCCTTGTCATTGTGGAAGGTAGTTTGTTGTCGAGATTTTGTTACTACAATGGATAGAAGCCTTGTCATTATGGAAGGTAGTCTACTGTCGAGATTTTTGTCACTCCAATGGATGGTATCCTAGTCATTATGGAAGGTAGTCTGTTGTCGAGATTTTTGTTACTCCAATGGATGGAGCCTTTTCAATATGGAAGGTAGTCTGTTGTCAATTTTTTGTTACTCCAATTGATGGTAGCCTAGTCATTATGGAACGTAGTCTGTTGTCGATATTTTTGTTACACCAATGGATGGTGGCCTTGTCATTATGAAAGTAATTTGTTGTCAAGATTTTTGTTACTCCAATGGATTGTAGCCTTGTCATTATGGAAGGTAGTCTCTTGTTGATATTTTCGTTACTCCAATTGATGGTATCCATTTCATTATGGAAGGTAGTCTGTTGTCGATATGTTTGTTACTCTAATAGATGGTAGCCTTGTCATTATGGAACGTAGTGTATTGTCAATATTTTTGTTACTCCAATGGATGGTAGCCTTGTCATTATGGAAGGTAGTCTGTTGCCAATATTTTTGTTACTCCAATGGATGGTGGCCTTGTCATTATGGAAGGTAGTTTGTTATCGAGATTTTGTTACTCCAATGGATGGTAGCCTTGTCATTATGGAACATAGTCTGTTGGTGATATTTTTGTTACTCCAATTGATGGTAGCCTTGTCATTATGGAAGGTAGTTTGTTGTCGATATCTTAGTTACTCTATTGGATGGTAGCCTTGTCATTATGGAAGGTAGTCCATTGTCAAGATTTTTGTCACTCCAATGGATAGTAGCCTTGTAATTATGGAAGGTAGTCTGTTGGCGAGATTTTTGTTACTCCAATGGATGGTAGCCTTGTCATTATTTAAGGTAGTCTCTTGTTGATATTTTCATTACTCCAATGGATGGTAGCCTTTTCATTATGCAAGGTAGTATGGTTTCGAGATTTTTGTAACCCTAATGGATGGTAGCTTTGTAATTATGGAAGGTAGTTTGTTGTCGAGATTTTTGTTATTCCAATGGATGGTAGCCTTGTCATTATGGAAGGTAGTCTGTTGTAAATATTTTTGTCACTCCAATGGATGGTAGCCTTGTCATTATGGAAGGTAGTCTGTTGTAAATATTTTTGTCACTCCAATGTATGGTAGCCTTGTCATTATGGAAGGTAGTTTGTTGGCGAGATTTTTGTTACTCAAATGGATGGTAGCCTTGTCATTATGGAAGGTAGTCTCTTGTTTATATTTTCGTTACTCCAATGGATGGTAGCCGTTTAATTATGGAACGTAGTCTGTTGTCGATGTTTTTGTTACTCCAATGGATGGTAGCCTTGTCATTATGAAAGGTAGTTTGCTGTCGAGATTTTTGTTATTCCAATGGATGGTAGCGTTGTCATTATGGAAGGTAGTCTGTTGTCAATATTTTTGTTACTCCAATGGATGGTAGCCTTGTCATTGTGGAAGGTAGTTTGTTGTCGAGACTTTGTTACTCCAATGGATAGTAGCCTTGTCATTATGGAAGGTAGTCTACTATCGAGATTTTTGTCACTCCAATGGATGGTATCCTAGTCATTACGGAAGGTAGTCTGTTGTCGAGATTTTTGTTACTCTAATGGATGGAGCCTTTTCATTATGAAAGGTAGTCTGTTGTCGATTTTTTGTTACTCCAATTGATGGTAGCCTTGTCATTATGGAACATAGTCTATTGTCGATATTTTTGTTACACCAATGGATGGTAGCCTTGTCATTAGGGAAGGTATTTTGTTGTCATGATTTTTGTCACTCCAAAGGATGGTAGCCTTATCATTATGGAAGGTAGTCTGTTGGCGAAATTTTTGTTACTCCAATGGATGGTAGCCTTGTCATTATGGAAGGTAGTTTGTTGTCGATATTTTTGTTATTCCAATGGATGCTAGCCTTGTCATTATGGAAGGTAGTCTGCTGTCAATATTTTTGTCACTCGAATGGATGGTAGCCCTGTCATTATGGAAGGTAGTTTTTTGGCGATATTTTTGTTACTCCAATGGATGGTAGCCTTGTCATTATGAAAGGTAGTTTGTTGACGAGATTTTTGTTATTCCAATGGATGGTAGCGTTGTCATTATGGAAGGTAGTCTGTTGTCGATATTTTTGGTACTCCAATGGATGGTAGCCTTGTCATTGTGGAAGGTAGTTTGTTGTCGAGATTTTGTTACTCCAATGGATAGTAGCCTTGTCATTATGGAAGGTAGTCTACTGTCGAGATTTTTGTCACACCAATGGATGGTATCGTAGTCATTATGGATGGTAGTCTGTTGTCGAGATTTTTGTTACTCCAATTGATGGAGCCTTTTCATTATGGAAGGTAGTCTGTTTTCGATTTTTAGTTACTCCAATTGATGGTAGCCTTGTCATTATCGAACATAGTCTATTATCGATATTTTTGTTACACCAATGGATGGTAGCCTTGTCATTATGGAAGGTAGTTTGTTGTCATGATTTTTGTCACTCCAAAGGATGGTAGCCTTATCATTATGGAAGGTAGTCTGTTGTCGATATTTTGGTTACTCCAATGGATGGTAGCCTTGTCATTATGAAAGGTAGTTTGCTGTCGAGATTTTTGTTATTTCAATGGATGGTAGCGTTGTCATTATGGAAGGTAGTCTATTGTCGATATTTTTGTTACTCCAATGGATGGTAGCCTTGTCATTGTGGAAGGTAGTTTGTTATCGAGACTTTGTTACTCCAATGGATAGTAGCCTTGTCATTATGGAAGGTAGTCTACTATCGAGATTTTTGTCACTCCAATGGATGGTATCCTAGTCATTATGGAAGGTAGTCTGTTGTCGAGATTTTTGTTTCTCCAATGGATGGAGCCTTTTCATTATGGAAGGTAGTCTGTTGTCGATTTTTTGTTACTCCAATTGATGGTAGCCTTGTCATTATGGAACATAGTCTATTGTCGATATTTTTGTTACACCAATGGATGGTAGCCTTGTCATTATGGAAGGTAGTTTGTTGTCATGATTTTTGTCACTCCAAAGGATGGTAGCCTTGTCATTATGGAAGGTAGTTTGTTGTCGATATTTTTGTTATTCCAATGGATGGTAGCCTTGTCATTATGGAAGGTAGTCTGCTGTCAATATTTTTGTCACTCTAATGGATGGTAGCCATGTCATTATGGAAGGTAGTTTGTTGGCGATATTTTTGTTAATCCAATGG
Source organism: Vicia faba (assembly GCA_948472305.1). Taxonomy (NCBI): domain Eukaryota; kingdom Viridiplantae; phylum Streptophyta; class Magnoliopsida; order Fabales; family Fabaceae; genus Vicia; species Vicia faba. The sequence goes on from OX451739.1 coordinate 565,200,252, forward strand.
ATGGTAGCCTTGTCATTATGGAAGGTAGTCTATTGTTGATATTTTCGTTACTCTAATGGATTGTAGCCGTTTAATTATGGAAGGTAGTCTGTTGTTGATATTTTTGTTACTCCAATTGATGGTAGACTTGTCATTATGAAAGCTAGTTTGTTGTCGAGATTTTTGTTATTCCAATGGATGGTAGCATTGTCATTATGGAAGGTAGTCTATTGCCGATATTTTTGTTACTCCAATGGATGGTAGCCTTGTCATTGTGGAAGGTAGTTTGTTGTCGAGATTTTGTTACTACAATGGATAGAAGCCTTGTCATTATGGAAGGTAGTCTACTGTCGAGATTTTTGTCACTCCAATGGATGGTATCCTAGTCATTATGGAAGGTAGTCTGTTGTCGAGATTTTTGTTACTCCAATGGATGGAGCCTTTTCAATATGGAAGGTAGTCTGTTGTCAATTTTTTGTTACTCCAATTGATGTTAGCCTAGTCATTATGGAACGTAGTCTGTTGTCGATATTTTTGTTCACCAATGGATGGTAGCCTTGTCATTATGAAAGTAATTTGTTGTCAAGATTTTTGTTACTCCAATGGATTGTAGTCTTGTCATTATGGAAGGTAGTCTCTTGTTGATATTTTCGTTACTCCAATTGATGGTATCCATTTCATTATGGAAGGTAGTCTGTTGTCGATATGTTTGTTACTCTAATAGATGGTAGCCTTGTCATTATGGAACGTAGTGTATTGTCAATATTTTTGTTACTCCAATGGATGGTAGCCTTGTCATTATGGAAGGTAGTCTGTTGTCAATATTTTTGTTACTCCAATGGATGGTGGCCTTGTCATTATGGAAGGTAGTTTGTTATCGAGATTTTGTTACTCCAATGGATGGTAGCCTTGTCATTATGGAACATAGTCTGTTGGTGATATTTTTGTTACTCCAATTGATGGTATCCTTGTCATTATGGAAGGTAGTTTGTTGTCGATATCTTTGTTACTCTATTGGATGGTAGCCTTGTCATTATGGAAGGTAGTCCATTGTCAAGATTTTTGTCACTCCAATGGATAGTAGCCTTGTAATTATGGAAGGTAGTCTGTTGGCGAGATTTTTGTTACTCCAATGGATGGTAGCCTTGTCATTATTTAAGGTAGTCTCTTGTTGATATTTTCATTACTCCAATGGATGGTAGCCTTTTCATTATGCAAGGTAGTATGGTTTCGAGATTTTTGTAACCCTAATGGATGGTAGCTTTGTAATTATGGAAGGTAGTTTGTTGTCGAGATTTTTGTTATTCCAATGGATGGTAGCCTTGTCATTATGGAAGGTAGTTTGTTGTAAATATTTTTGTCACTCCAAAGGATGGTAGCCTTGTCATTATGGAAGGTAGTCTGTTGTAAATATTTTTGTCACTCCAATGGATGGTAGCCTTGTCATTATGGAAGGTAGTTTGTTGGCGAGATTTTTGTTACTCCAATGGATGGTAGCCTTGTCATTATGGAAGGTAGTCTCTTGTTGATATTTTCGTTACTCCAATGGATGGTAGCCGTTTAATTATGGAAGGTAGTCTGTTGTCGATGTTTTTGTTACTCCAATGGATGGTAGCCTTGTCATTATGAAAGGTAGTTTGCTGTCGAGATTTTGGTTATTCCAATGGATGGTAGCGTTGTCATTATGGAAGGTAGTCTGTTGTCAATATTTTTGTTACTCCAATGGATGGTAGCCTTGTCATTGTGGAAGGTAGTTTGTTGTCGAGACTTTGTTACTCCAATGGATAGTAGCCTTGTCATTATGGAAGGTAGTCTACTATCGAGATTTTTGTCACTCCAATGGATGGTATCCTAGTCATTACGGAAGGTAGTCTGTTGTCGAGATTTTTGTTACTCCAATGGATGGAGCCTTTTCATTATGAAAGGTAGTCTGTTGTCGATTTTTTGTTACTCCAATTGATGGTAGCCTTGTCATTATGGAACATAGTCTATTGTCGATATTTTTGTTACACCAATGGATGGTAGCCTTGTCATTATGGAAGGTATTTTGTTGTCATGATTTTTGTCACTCCAAAGGATGGTAGCCTTATCATTATGGAAGGTAGTCTGTTGGCGAAATTTTTGTTACTCCAATGGATGGTAGCCTTGTCATTATGGAAGGTAGTTTGTTGTCGATATTTTTGTTATTCCAATGGATGCTAGCCTTGTCATTATGGAAGGTAGTCTGCTGTCAATATTTTTGTCACTCTAATGGATGGTAGCCCTGTCATTATGGAAGGTAGTTTTTTGGCGATATTTTTGTTACTCCAATGGATGGTAGCCTTGTCATTATGAAAGGTTGTTTGTTGTCGAGATTTTTGTTATTCCAATGGATGGTAGCGTTGTCATTATGGAAGGTAGTCTGTTGTCGATATTTTTGGTACTCCAATGGATGGTAGCCTTGTCATTATCGAACATAGTCTATTATTGATATTTTTGTTACACCAATGGATGGTAGCCTTGTCATTATGGAAGGTAGTTTGTTGTCATGATTTTTGTCACTCCAAAGGATGGTAGCCTTATCATTATGGAAGGTAGTCTGTTGGCGATATTTTTGTTACTCCAATGGATGGTAGCCTTGTCATTATGGAAGGTAGTTTGTTGTCGAGATATTTGTTATTCCAATGGATGGTAACCTTGTCATTATGGAAGGTAGTCTGTTGTCAATATTTTTGTGACTCCAATGGATGGTAGCCTTTTCATTATGGAAGGTAGTTTGTTGGTGAGAATTTTGTTACTCAAATGGATGGTAGCCTTGTCATTATGGAATGTAGTCTCTTGTTGATATTTTCGTTACTCTAATGGATTGTAGCCATTTAATTATGGAAGGTAGTCTGTTGTTGATATTTTTGTTACTCTAATGGATGGTATCCTTGTCATTATGAAAGGTAGTTTGTTGTCGAGATTTTTGTTATTCTAATGGATGGTAGCGTTGTCATTATGGAAGGTAGTCTATTGCCGATATTTTTATTACTCCAATGGATGGTAGCCTTGTCATTGTGGAAGGTAGTCTGTTGTCGAGATTTTTGTTACTCGAATGGATGAAGCCTTGTCATTATGGAAGGTAGTCTGTTGTCAAGATTTTTATCACTCCAATTTATGGTATCCTAGTCATTATGGAACATAGTCTATTGTCGATATTTTTGTTACACCAATGGATGGTAGCCTAGTCATTATGGAACATAGTCTCTTGTTTATATTTTCGTTACTCCAATGGATGGTAGACGTTTAATTATGGAAGGTAGTCTGTTGTCGATATTTTTGTTACTCCAATGGATGGTAGCCTTGTCATTATGAAAGGTAGTTTGTTGTCATGATTTTTGTCACTCCAAAGGATGGTAGCCTTGTCATTATGGAAGGTAGTCTGTTGGCGAGATTTTTGTTACTCCAATGGATGGTAGCCTTGTCATTATGGAAGGTAGTTTGTTGTCGAGATTTTTGTTGTTCCAATGGATGGTAGCCTTGTCATTATGGAAGGTAGTCTGTTGTAAATATTTTTGTCACTCCAATGGATGGTAGCCTTGTCATTATGGAAGGTAGTTTGTTGGCGAGATTTTTGATACTCCAATGGATGGTAGCCTTGTCATTATGGAAGGTAGTCTCTTGTTGATATTTTCGTTACTCCAATGGATGGTAGCCATTTAATTATGGAAGGTAGTCTGTTGTCGATGTTTTTGTTACTCCAATGGATGGTAGCCTTGTCATTATGAAAGGTAGTTTGCTGTCGAGATTTTTGTTATTCCAATGGATGGTAGCGTTGTCATTATGGAAGGTAGTCTGTTGTCGATATTTTTGTTACTCCAATGGATGGTAGCCTTGTCATTGTGGAAGGTAGTTTGTTGTCGAGACTTTGTTACTCCAATGGATAGTAGCCTTGTCATTATGGAAGGTAGTCTACTATCGAGATTTTTGTCACTCCAATGGATGGTATCCTAGTCATTACGGAAGGTAGTCTGTTGTCGAGATTTTTGTTTCTCCAATGGATGGAGCCTTTTCATTATGGAAGGTAGTCTGTTGTCGATTTTTTGTTACTCCAATTGATGGTAGCCTTGTCATTATGGAACGTAGTCTATTGTCGATATTTTTGTTACACCAATGGATGGTAGCCTTGTCATTATGGAAGGTAGTTTGTTGTCATGATTTTTGTCACTCCAAAGGATGGTAGCCTTGTCATTATGGAAGGTAGTTTGTTGTCGATATTTTTGTTATTCCAATGGATGGTAGCCTTGTCATTATGGAAGGTAGTCTGCTGTCAATATTTTTGTCACTCTAATGGATGGTATCCCTGTCATTATGGAAGGTAGTTTGTTGGCGATATTTTTGTTACTCCAATGGATGGTAGCCTTGTCATTATGGAAGGTAGTCTATAGTTGATATTTTCGTTACTCTAATGGATTGTAGCCGTTTAATTATGGAAGGTAGTCTGTTGTTGATATTTTTGTTACTCCAATTGATGGTAGACTTGTCATTATGAAAGCTAGTTTGTTGTCGAGATTTTTGTTATTCCAATGGATGGTAGCATTGTCATTATGGAAGGTAGTCTATTGCCGATATTTTTGTTACTCCAATGGATGGTAGCCTTGTCATTGTGGAAGGTAGTTTGTTGTCGAGATTTTGTTACTATAATGGATAGAAGCCTTGTCATTATGGAAGGTAGTCTACTGTCGAGATTTTTGTCACTCCAATGGATGGTATCCTAGTCATTATGGAAGGTAGTCTGTTGTCGAGATTTTTGTTACTCCAATGGATGGAGCCTTTTCAATATGGAAGGTAGTCTGTTGTCAATTTTTTGTTACTCCAATTGATGGTAGCCTAGTCATTATGGAACATAGTCTGTTGTCGATATTTTTGTTACACCAATGGATGGTAGCCTTGTCATTATGAAAGTAATTTGTTGTCAAGATTTTTGTTACTCCAATGGATGGTAGCCTTGTCATTATGGAAGGTAGTCTCTTGTTGATATTTTCGTTACTCCAATTGATGGTAGCCGTTTCATTATGGAAGGTAGTCTGTTGTCGATATGTTTGTTACTCTAATAGATGGTAGCCTTGTCATTATGGAACGTAGTGTATTGTCAATATTTTTGTTACTCCAATGGATGGTAGCCTTGTTATTATGGAAGGTAGTTTGTTGTCAATATTTTTGTTACTCCAATGGATGGTGGCCTTGTCATTATGGAAGGTAGTTTGTTATCGAGATTTTGTTACTCCAATGGATGGTAGCCTTGTCGTTATGGAACATAGTCTGTTGGTGATATTTTTGTTACTCCAATTGATGGTAGCCTTGTCATTATGGAAGGTAGTTTGTTGTCGATATCTTTGTTACTCTAATGGATGGTAGCCTTGTCATTATGGAAGGTAGTCCATTGTCAAGATTTTTGTCACTCCAATGGATAGTAGCCTTGTAATTATGGAAGGTAGTCTGTTGGCGAGATTTTTGTTACTCCAATGGATGGTAGCCTTGTCATTATTTAAGGTAGTCTCTTGTTGATATTTTCATTACTCCAATGGATGGTAGCCTTTTCATTATGCAAGGTAGTATGGTTTCGAGATTTTTGTAACCCTAATGGATGGTAGCTTTGTAATTATGGAAGGTAGTTTGTTGTCGAGATTTTTGTTACTCTAATGGATGGTAGCCTTGTCATTATGGAAGGTAGTCTATTGTGGAGATTTTTGTTACTCCAATTGATTGTGGCCTTGTCATTATTGAAGGTAGAATGTTGTCGACATTTTTATTACTCCAATGGATTGTAGCCTTGTCATTATGGAAGGTAGCTTGTTGTCTAGATTTTTTGTTACTCCAATGGATGTTAGCCTTATCATTATGGAAGGTAGTCTCTTGTAGATATTTTTGTTACTCCAATGGATGGTAGCCTTGTCATTATATAAGGTAGTCTGTTGTCGAGATTTTTGTGACTCCAATGGATGGTTGCCTTGTCATTATGGAAGGTAGTCTGTCGTTGTGATTTCTGTTACTCCAATAGATGGTATCCTTGTCATTATAGAAGATAGTATGTTATCGATAACTTTGTTACTCCAATGGATGATATCCTTGTCATTATGGATGGTAGTCTATTGTTGAGTGTTTTGTTACTCCAATGGATTGTAGCCTTCTCATTATGGAAGGTAGTCTGTTGTCGAGATTATTGTTACTCCAATGGATGGTAGCCTTGTCATTATGGAAGGTAGTATGTCGTTGTGATTTATGTTACTCCAATAGATGGTAGCCTTGTCATTATAGAAGATAGTATGTTGTCGATAACTTTGTTACTCCAATGGAAGATATCCTTATCATTATGGATGGTAGTCTATTGTTGAGTGTTTTGTTACTCCAATGGATTGTAGCCTTCTCATTATGGAAGGTAGTCTTTTGGCGAGATTATTGTTACTCCAATGGATGGTAGCCTTGTCATTATGAAAGGTAGTATGTTGTCGATATCTTTGTTACTCTAATGGATGGTAGCCTTGTCATTATGGATGGTAGTCCATTGTCAATATTTTTGTCACTTCAATGGATGGTATCCTTGTAATTACAGAAGGTAGTCTGTTGGCGAGATTTTTGTTACTCCAATGGATGGTAGCCTTGTCATTATGGAAGGTAGTCTCTTGTTGATATTTTCGTTACTCCAATGGATGGTAGCCTTGTCAGTATGCAAGGTAGTATGGTTTCGAGATTTTTGTTACCCTAATGGATGGTATCTTTGTAATTATGGAAGGTAGTTTGTCGTCGGGATTTTTTTTACTCTAATGGATGGTAGCCTTGTCATTATGGAAGGTAGTCTGTTGTGGAGATTTTTGTTACTTCAATGGATTGTGTCCTTGTCATTATTGAAGTTAGACTGTTGTCGAGATTTTTGTTACTCCAATGGATTGTAGCCTTATCATTATGGAAGGTAGTCTGTTGTCTAGATTTTTTGTTACTCCAATGGATGTTAGCCTTATCATTATGGAAGGTAGTCTCTTGTTGATATTTTTGTTACTCCAATGGATGGTAGCCTTGTCATTATGGAAGGTAGTTTGTTGTCGAGATTATTGTTACTCCAATGGATGGTAGCCTTGTTATTATGGAAGGTAGTCTGTCGTTGTGATTTCCGTTACTCCAATAGATGGTAGCCTTGTCATTATGGAAGGTAGTTTGTTGGCGATATTTTTGTTACTCCAATGGATGGTAGCCTTGTCATTATGAAAGGTAGTTTGTTGTCGAGATTTTTGTTATTCCAATGGATGGTAGCGTTGTCATTATGGAAGGTAGTCTGTTGTCGATATTTTTGGTACTCCAATGGATGGTCGCCTTGTCATTGTGGAAGGTAGTTTGTTGTCGAGATTTTGTTACTCCAATGGATAGTAGCCTTGTCATTATGGAAGGTAGTCTACTGTCGAGATTTTTGTCACACCAATGGATGGTATCCTAGTCATTATGGATGGTAGTCTGTTGTCGAGATTTTTGTTACTCCAATGGATGGAGTCTTTTCAATATGGAAGGTAGTCTGTTGTCAATTTTTTGTTACTCCAATTGATGGTAGCCTAGTCATTATGGAACGTAGTCTGTTGTCGATATTTTTGTTACACCAATGGATGGTAGCCTTGTCATTATGAAAGTAATTTGTTGTCAAGATTTTTGTTACTCCAATGGATGGTAGCCTTGTCATTATGGAAGGTAGTCTCTTGTTGATATTTTCGTTACTCCAATTGATGGTAGCCGTTTCATTATGGAAGGTAGTCTGTTGTCGATATGTTTGTTACTCTAATAGATGGTAGCCTTGTCATTATGGAACGTAGTGTATTGTCAATATTTTTGTTACTCCAATGGATGGTAGCCTTGTTATTATGGAAGGTAGTCTGTTGTCAATATTTTTGTTACTCCAATGGATGGTGGCCTTGTCATTATGGAAGGTAGTTTGTTATCGAGATTTTGTTACTCCAATGGATGGTAGCCTTGTCATTATGGAACATAGTCTGTTGGTGATATTTTTGTTACTCCAATTGATGGTAGCCTTGTCATTATGGAAGGTAGTTTGTTGTCGATATCTTTGTTATTCTAATGGATGGTAGCCTTGTCATTATGGAAGGTAGTCCATTGTCAAGATTTTTGTCACTCCAATGGATAGTAGCCTTGTAATTATGGAAGGTAGTCTGTTGGCGAGATTTTTGTTACTCCAATGGATTGTAGCCTTGTCATTATTTAAGGTAGTCTCTTGTTGATATTTTCATTACTCCAATGGATGGTAGCCTTTTCATTATGCAAGGTAGTATGGTTTCGAGATTTTTGTAACCCTAATGGATGGTAGCTTTGTAATTATGGAAGGTAGTTTGTTGTCGAGATTTTTGTTACTCTAATGGATGGTAGCCTTGTCATTATGGAAGGTAGTCTATTGTGGAGATTTTTGTTACTTCAATGGATTGTGGCCTTGTCATTATTGAAGGTAGAATGTTGTCGACATTTTTGTTACTCCAATGGATTGTAGCCTTGTCATTATGGAAGGTAGCTTGTTGTCTAGATTTTTTGTTACTCCAATGGATGTTAGCCTTATCATTATGGAAGGTAGTCTCTTGTAGATATTTTTGTTACTCCAATGGACGGTAGCCTTGTCAATATATAAGGTAGTCTGTTGTCGAGATTTTTGTGACTCCAATGGATGGTAGCCTTGTCATTATGGAAGGTAGTCTGTCGTTGTGATTTCTGTTACTCCAATAGATGGTATCCTTGTCATTATAGAAGATAGTATGTTATCGATAACTTTGTTACTCCAATGGATGATATCCTTGTCATTATGGATGGTAGTCTATTGTTGAGTGTTTTGTTACTCCAATGGATTGTAGCCTTCTCATTATGGAAGGTAGTCTGTTGTCGAGATTATTGTTACTCCAATGGATGGTAGCCTTGTCATTATGGAAGGTAGTCTGTCGTTGTGATTTATGTTACTCCAATAGATGGTAGCCTTGTCATTATAGAAGATAGTATGTTGTCGATAACTTTGTTACTCCAATGGAAGATATCCTTGTCATTATGGATGGTAGTCTATTGTTGAGTGTTTTGTTACTCCAATGGATTGTAGCCTTCTCATTATGGAAGGTAGTCTATTGGCGAGATTATTGTTACTCCAATGGATGGTAGCCTTGTCATTATGAAAGGTAGTATGTTGTCGATATCTTTGTTACTCTAATGGATGGTAGCCTTGTCATTATGGATGGTAGTCCATTGTCAATATTTTTGTCACTTCAATGAATGGTATCCTTGTAATTACAGAAGGTAGTCTGTTGGCGAGATTTTTGTTACTCCAATGGATGGTAGCCTTGTCATTATGGAAGGTAGTCTCTTGTTGATATTTTTGTTACTCCAATGGATGGTAGCCTTGTCAGTATGCAAGGTAGTATGGTTTCGAGATTTTTGTTACCCTAATGGATGGTATCTTTGTAATTATGGAAGGTAGTTTGTCGTCGGGATTTTTTTTACTCTAATGGATGGTAGCCTTGTCATTATGGAAGGTAGTCTGTTGTGGAGATTTTTGTTACTTCAATGGATTGTGTCCTTGTCATTATTGAAGTTAGACTGTTGTCGAGATTTTTGTTACTCCAATGGATTGTAGCCTTATCATTATGGAAGGTAGTCTGTTGTCTAGATTTTTTGTTACTCCAATGGATGTTAGCCTTATCATTATGGAAGGTAGTCTCTTGTTGATATTTTTGTTACTCCAATGGATGGTAGCCTTGTCATTATGGAAGGTAGTCTGTTGTCGAGATTATTGTTACTCCAATGGATGGTAGCCTTGTTATTATGGAAGGTAGTCTGTCGTTGTGATTTCCGTTACTCCAATAGATGGTAGCCTTGTCATTATGGAAGGTAGTTTGTTGGCGATATTTTTGTTACTCCAATGGATGGTAGCCTTGTCATTATGAAAGGTAGTTTGTTGTCGAGATTTTTGTTATTCCAATGGATGGTAGCGTTGTCATTATGGAAGGTAGTCTGTTGTCGATATTTTTGGTACTCCAATGGATGGTCGCCTTGTCATTGTGGAAGGTAGTTTGTTGTCGAGATTTTGTTACTCCAATGGATAGTAGCCTTGTCATTATGGAAGGTAGTCTACTGTCGAGATTTTTGTCACACCAATGGATGGTATCCTAGTCATTATGGATGGTAGTCTGTTGTCGAGATTTTTGTTACTCCAATGGATGGAGTCTTTTCAATATGGAAGGTAGTCTGTTGTCAATTTTTTGTTACTCCAATTGATGGTAGCCTAGTCATTATGGAACGTAGTCTGTTGTCGATATTTTTGTTACACCAATGGATGGTAGCCTTGTCATTATGAAAGTAATTTGTTGTCAAGATTTTTGTTACTCCAATGGATGGTAGCCTTGTCATTATGGAAGGTAGTCTCTTGTTGATATTTTCGTTACTCCAATTGATGGTAGCCGTTTCATTATGGAAGGTAGTCTGTTGTCGATATGTTTGTTACTCTAATAGATGGTAGCCTTGTCATTATGGAACGTAGTGTATTGTCAATATTTTTGTTACTCCAATGGATGGTAGCCTTGTTATTATGGAAGGTAGTCTGTTGTCAATATTTTTGTTACTCCAATGGATGGTGGCCTTGTCATTATGGAAGGTAGTTTGTTATCGAGATTTTGTTACTCCAATGGATGGTAGCCTTGTCATTATGGAACATAGTCTGTTGGTGATATTTTTGTTACTCTAATTGATGGTAGCCTTGTCATTATGGAAGGTAGTTTGTTGTCGATATCTTTGTTATTCTAATGGATGGTAGCCTTGTCATTATGGAAGGTAGTCCATTGTCAAGATTTTTGTCACTCCAATGGATAGTAGCCTTGTAATTATGGAAGGTAGTCTGTTGGCGAGATTTTTGTTACTCCAATGGATTGTAGCCTTGTCATTATTTAAGGTAGTCTCTTGTTGATATTTTCATTACTCCAATGGATGGTAGCCTTTTCATTATGCAAGGTAGTATGGTTTCGAGATTTTTGTAACCCTAATGGATGGTAGCTTTGTAATTATGGAAGGTAGTTTGTTGTCGAGATTTTTGTTACTCTAATGGATGGTAGCCTTGTCATTATGGAAGGTAGTCTATTGTGGAGATTTTTGTTACTTCAATGGATTGTGGCCTTGTCATTATTGAAGGTAGAATGTTGTCGACATTTTTGTTACTCCAATGGATTGTAGCCTTGTCATTATGGAAGGTAGCTTGTTGTCTAGATTTTTTGTTACTCCAATGGATGTTAGCCTTATCATTATGGAAGGTAGTCTCTTGTAGATATTTTTGTTACTCCAATGGACGGTAGCCTTGTCAATATATAAGGTAGTCTGTTGTCGAGATTTTTGTGACTCCAATGGATGGTAGCCTTGTCATTATGGAAGGTAGTCTGTCGTTGTGATTTCTGTTACTCCAATAGATGGTATCCTTGTCATTATAGAAGATAGTATGTTATCGATAACTTTTTTACTCCAATGGATGATATCCTTGTCATTATGGATGGTAGTCTATTGTTGAGTGTTTTGTTACTCCAATGGATTGTAGCCTTCTCATTATGGAAGGTAGTCTGTTGTCGAGATTATTGTTACTCCAATGGATGGTAGCCTTGTCATTATGGAAGGTAGTCTGTCGTTGTGATTTATGTTACTCCAATAGATGGTAGCCTTGTCATTATAGAAGATAGTATGTTGTCGATAACTTTGTTACTCCAATGGAAGATATCCTTGTCATTATGGATGGTAGTCTATTGTTGAGTGTTTTGTTACTCCAATGGATTGTAGCCTTCTCATTATGGAAGGTAGTCTATTGGCGAGATTATTGTTACTCCAATGGATGGTAGCCTTGTCATTATGAAAGGTAGTATGTTGTCGATATCTTTGTTACTCTAATGGATGGTAGCCTTGTCATTATGGATGGTAGTCCATTGTCAATATTTTTGTCACTTCAATGAATGGTATCCTTGTAATTACAGAAGGTAGTCTGTTGGCGAGATTTTTGTTACTCCAATGGATGGTAGCCTTGTCATTATGGAAGGTAGTCTCTTGTTGATATTTTTGTTACTCCAATGGATGGTAGCCTTGTCAGTATGCAAGGTAGTATGGTTTCGAGATTTTTGTTACCCTAATGGATGGTATCTTTGTAATTATGGAAGGTAGTTTGTCGTCGGGATTTTTTTTACTCTAATGGATGGTAGCCTTGTCATTATGGAAGGTAGTCTGTTGTGGAGATTTTTGTTACTTCAATGGATTGTGTCCTTGTCATTATTGAAGTTAGACTGTTGTCGAGATTTTTGTTACTCCAATGGATTGTAGCCTTATCATTATGGAAGGTAGTCTGTTGTCTAGATTTTTTATTACTCCAATGGATGTTAGCCTTATCATTATGGAAGGTAGTCTCTTGTTGATATTTTTGTTACTCCAATGGATGGTAGCCTTGTCATTATGGAAGGTAGTCTGTTGTCGAGATTATTGTTACTCCAATGGATGGTAGCCTTGTTATTATGGAATGTAGTCTATCGTTGTGATTTCCGTTACTCCAATAGATGGTAGCCTTGTCATTATAGAATATAGTATGTTGTCGATAACATTGTTACTCCAATGGATGGTATCCTTGTCATCATGAATGGTAGTCTATTGTCGAGTGTTTTGTTACTCCAATGGATTGTAGCCTTTTCAATCGCATCGTATTGGTTCCATCTTTACAGATAGGACACACTTTTTCACCTTTAATGCTATACCCGAATAGATTTCCGTAGGCTAGAAAATCGTTAATTGTTCTAAACAAAATCGCCCTCAAGTTGAAACCTTCTTTCCTATACCCATCATAAACCTCCACACCGTTCTCCCACAAAATCTTCAAATCTTCGATTAAAGGTTCCAAATATACGTCTATGCCATTTCCTGGTTGTTTAGGCCCAGAAATTAACATAGATAACACCATGTACTTACGCTTCATACATAGCCACGGAGGTAGGTTATAAATCATAAGAATAACAGGCCATGTGCTATGCAAGATACTTCGAATACCGTGTGGGTTCATTCCATCAGTAAACAATGCCAAGCAAAGGTTTCTTGCTTCTTTTCCAAATTCAGGATAATCATTTTCAATTTTCATCCACTGTGGTGAATCTGCCAGATGTCGAAACTTTCCATCAACAATTCTTTCATTTGTATGCCAAGTTAAGTGTCTTGAATCGGTTTCACTATGATACATCCGTCTAAATCTCAGAATTATAGGAAAATACCATAAGACTTTAGTCGGAGACAACTTTTTCTTATATCGAGGGGCACCACATTTAGGACACTCATTTAACAATGCATACTCGTTTCGAAACAAAACGCAATCTTTTAGACATGCATGTATCTTGTCATAGCTCATGCCAATAGAGTACAACATCTTTTTGGCCTCAAACGTTCGATTGGGGAGAACATTATCCTCTGGTAGCATATCTTTCATAAGGGCTAATAACTTTGTGAAACTTTTATCTGACCATCCATTTCCCGCCTTTAAGTTGTACAACTTTAATACCACAAACAATCTTCTGAATTTTGTACAACCATTATACAACGGTTTCTCTGCATCGCTTACCAACCTCTCGAACATTTTAGGACAATCATTAAGATCTTCTTCAAGCGCTTCTGCAATCTCTTCAACTCGATCATAATCGTATGTATCTGTGCCATTGTCGTTTGAAGCATAGGTCATATTATCCCCCGATTCATCATTCCCGTCACTTTTCTCACCATGCATATTCCAACATGTATAACTTCTATCAATTCCATACCATATTAAATGCGATGCCAACTGAACCGCATCAACCCGATTCCCATTACAGCAACACAAACAAGGACGTGTCATTCGACTGGGGTCTTCGGCGTGCGCAACAGAAAACTTAACGAATTCTGATACCCCGTTCTCATACTCTTTCGACAATCGATTGGAATACATCCATGTCTTATCCATGGTTTACGGTTTCTGAGTCAATCTGAGCTAAATGATAAATTCGAAAACAAAACCAATACTCAAAACTTGCACTTGCTCTTGCACAACCATATAACAAAACCAATACTCAAAACTTTTCACTAAATTCATTTTATTCTATCAACTACTTTAGTACACAAGTATAATACATTCCTACCAAGAAAAGAGATGAGTAGAACACATAAACAAGAAACCATCATTGCTCAAAATCAATCATAAAAAGCACACGAAAAAAACAATATATTAATAGAGTTAACAATATGGCTACCTTTATTAAATATTTTGTTACGCTCATTATTATTTCACTCTTATCTTGTTTTACCAATGCACAACTTGTTAATGTAAAATTAAAAATAACTGAAGCACGGATTTAAAAATAACTGATATTTAATTGGACCATGAATGTGTTGGGTAAAATTAAAAAAAATAACAAAAGAAATTGGTGCTTCCTTCTAATATTTTTTACTCTTACTGATACAGGATAGATTTAATAGCTTAAATCAAGGAGGACCGAGGCAAAGGGCAGAATCATTAGCAGCCTTAAACTCTGCCTTCAGTTCATCAACCAGAACTAAAGTTGTTACACCTAGGAAATCTCCAAGAGATCAAGGATCACAAAGAGTAGTTGCAGTAGCTGCTCTTTCTAACGTTCTCACTGCTGAAAAGAAGAAACAATCACCTGACGGTTCTCTTGTGGCAAGCGGTAGTCCTGTTGTTGAAAGTAACACTCCCGATGAGATATATTGCTCTTGTTTTCTTTTCTTCAAATCAAACGAGTAACTTCTGATGATTTGACACGTTTGAGTTCTCTCTGTAGATGCTAAAAGTGAAACTGCCCCTTCTGAATCGGAAGGTCCTGAAGAAATTACAGAAACCAAGGAGGCTGAGGAACCTCTGGTTTGGGGTTTTTTTGTGAAGAAAATCTGACAGAGAATAGAAAAGTGATAAGAATTGTGTTTTCATATTTATTATAAAACTACCTACGAAAGCACTTTTAAAAGCGCTTTCTAAAGGTCATCTATAACAACACTTTTACATCAAAAAGTGCTTTCGTAGAATATCCTATAGCAGCGCTTTTAAAAGCGCTTTCTAAAGGCCAGCTTTAGCAGCGCTTTGGAAAAGCTCTTTCTAAGGCTGACCTTTAGCAGCGCTTTTGAAAAGCGCTTTCTTAAGGTACCCTCTGAAAGGCCAGCTTTAGCAGTGCTTCCCAAAAAGCGCTTTCTAAGGGTGACCTTTAGAAGCGAATTTTTTTTAAAACCTAAAGCATCGCTTTTTTCCAAAAGCGCTTTCTTTTATGTGCTGCTAAAACTTATTTTTGGCGTAGTGCTTGTCATTATGGATGGTAGTCTATTGTCGAGATTTTTGTTATTCCATTGGATGGTAGCCTTGTCATTATGGAAGGTAGTTTTTGTCGATATTTTTGTTACTCCAATGGATGGTAGCCTTGTCATTATGGAAGGTAGTCTATTGTCGAGATTTTTGTTAACCTAATGGATGGTAGCCTTGTAATTATGGAAGGTAGTCTGTTGTAGAGATTTTTGTTACTCGAATGGATGGTAGCCTTTTCATTATGGAAGGTAGTCTTCCTATGAGATTTCTATTACTCCAATGGATTTGTAGCCTTGTCATTATGGAAGGTAGTCTGTTATTCAGATTTTTGTTACTCCAATGGATGGTAGCCTTGTCATTATGAAAGGTAGTATGTTATCGATATTTTTGTTATTCCATTTGATCGTAACCTTGTGATTATGGAAGGTAGTCTGTTGTCGAGATATTTGTTATTCCAATGGATGGTAACCTTGTCATTATGGAAGGTAGTATTTTGTCTCGATTTTTTTACTCAAATGGATGGTAGCCTTGTCATTATTAAAGGTAGTCTGTTGTCGATATCTATGTTACTCCAACGGATGATAGCCTTGTCGTTATGGAAGGTAGTTAGTTGTTGATATTTTTGTTACTCCAATGGATGATACCCTTGTCATTATAGAAGGTAGTCTGTTGTCAAGATTTTTGTTCAATTGATGGTAGCCTTGTCATTAGGGAAGGTAGTCTATTGTCGAAATTTTTTTTACTCCAATGGATGGTAGCCTTATCATTATGGAAGGTAGTCTGTTGTCCAGATTTTTGTTACTCACATGGATGGTAGGCTTGTCATTATGGAAGGTACTCTATTGTTGAAATTTTTGTTACTCCAATGGATGGTAGCCTTGTCATTATGCAAGGTAGTCGGTTGTATAGATTTTTGTTATTCTAATAGATTGTAGCCTTATCATTATGGAAGGTACTCTATTGTCAAAATTTTATTACTTTAATAGATGGTAGCATATTCATTATACAAGGTAGTCGGCTGTTCTGATTTTTGTTACTCAGATGGATGGTAGCCTTGTCATTATGGAAGGTAGTCTATTGTCGAGATTTTTGTTATTCCAATTGATGGTAGCCTTGTCATTATGGAAGGTAGTCTATTGTCGAAATTTTTGTTACCCCAATGGATGTAGCCTTGTCATTATGGAAGGTAGTCTGTTGTCGACATTTTTGTTACTCCAATGAATGGTAGCCTTGTCATTATGGAAGGTAGTCTGTCGTTGAGATTTCTGTTACTCCGATGGATTGTAGCCTTGTCATTTTGGAAGGTAGTTTGTTCTTCAAATTTTGTTACTCCAATGGATGGTAGCCTTGTGATTATGGAAGATAGACTGTTGTCGAGATTTTTGTTATTCCAATGGATGGTAGCCTTATCATTATGGAAGGTAGTCTGGTGTCGAGATTTTTGTTATTCCAATGGATGGTAACCTTGTCATTATGAAAGGTAGTATTTTGAAGAGATTTTTGTTACTCCAATGGATGATAGCCTTGTCATTATGGAAGGTAGTCTTTATCGAGATTTTTGTTACTCCAATGGATGTTAGCCTTGTCATTTTGGAAGATAGTCTATTATTGAGTTTTTTGTTATTCCAATGGATGGTAGCCTTGTCATTATGGAAGGTAGTATGTTGTTGAGATTTTTGTTACTCCAATAGATTGTAGCTTTGTCATTATGGAAGGCAGTATGTCGTTGAGATTTCTGTTACTCCAATCAATTGTGGCCTTGTCATTATGGAAGGTTGTTTTTTGTTAAGATTTTTGTTACTCCAATGGATGGTAGCCTTGTCATTGTAGAAGGTAGTTTGTTGTCGAGATTTTTGTTATTCGAATGGATGGTAACCTTGTCATTAGGGAAGGTAGTTTTTTGTCGAGATTTTTGTTACTCCAATGGATGGTAGCATTGTCATTATTGAAGGTAGTCTGTTGTCGATATCTTTGTTACTCTAATGGATGGTAGGCTTGTCATTATAGAACATAGTTTTTTGTTGATATTTTTGTTACTCCAATGGATGGTAGCCTTGTCATTATGGAAGGTAATCTATTTTCGAAATTCTTGTTACTATAATGGATGGTAGCCTTGTCCTTATGGAAGGTAGTCGGTTGTACAAATTTTTGTTATTTCAATAGATGGTAGCCTTATCATTATGGAAGGTACTCTATTATCAAAAAATTTGTTACTCCAATGGACGGTAGCCTTGTCATTATGCAAGGTATTCGGTTGTTTTGATGTTTGTTACTCCAATGGATGGTAGCCTTGTCATTATGGAAGGTCGTCTATTGTCGAGATTTTTGTTATTCCAATTGATGGTAGCCTTGTCATTATGGAAGGTAGTTTTTTGTCGAGATTTGTGTTGCTCCAATGGATGGTAGCCTTGTCATTATGGAAGGTTGTTTTTTGTCGAAATTTTTATTACTCCAATGGATGGTAGCCTTGTCAATATGGAAGGTAGTCTATTGTCGAGATTTTTTTATTCCAATGGATGGTAGCCTTGTCATTATGGAAGGTAGTTTTTTGTCGAGATTTTAATTACTCCAATGGATAGTAGCGTTGTCATTACGGAAGGTAGTCTGTTGTCGAAATTTTTGTTATCCCAATGGATGTAGACTTGTCATTATGGAAGGTAGTATGCTGTCGAAATTTTTGTTACTCCAATGAATGGTAGCTTTGTCATTATGGAAGGTAGTCTGTCGTTTAGATTTCTGTTACTCCAATGGATTGTAGCCTTGTAATTTTAGAAGGTAGTTTGTTCTTCATATTTTTGTTACTCAAATGTATGGTAGCCTTGTGATTATGGAAGGTAGACTGTTGTCGAGATTTTTGTTATTCCAATGGATGGTAGACTTGTCATTATGGAAGGTAGTCTACTGTCGAGATTTTTGTTATTCTAATGGATTATAACTTTGTCATTATGAAAGGTAGTATTTTGTAGAGATTTTTTTTACTCCAATGGATGATAGCCTTGTCATTATGGAAGTTAGTCTATTGTCGAGATTTTTGTTACTCCAATGGATGGTAGCCTTGTCATTATGGAAGGTAGTCTATTATCTATATTTTTGTTATTCCAATGGATGGTAGCCTTGTCATTATGGAAGGTAGTTTTTTCTCGAGATTTTTGTTACTCCAATGGATGGTAGCCTTGTCATTATGGAAGGTAGCCTATTGTCGTGATTTTTGTTATTCCAATGGATGATAGCCGTGTCATTATGAAAGGTAGTCTGTTGTCGAGATTTTTGTTACTCCAATGGATGGTAGCCTTGTCATTTTGGAAGGTAGTCTATTGTCGAGATTTTTGTTATTCCAATTGATGGTAGCCTTGTCATTATGGAAGGTAGTTTTTTGTCGAGATTTTTGTTCCTCCAATGTATAGCCTTGTCATTATGGAAGGTAGTATGTTGTTGAGATTTTTGTTAATCCAATGGATGGTAGCCTTGTCATTATGGAAGGTAGTCTATTATCGAGATTTTTGTTATCCCAATGGATGGTAGCCTTGTCATTATGGAGCGTAGTTTTTTGTCGAGATTTTTGTTACTCCAATGGATGGTAGTCTTGTCAGTATGGAAGGTAGTCTATTGTCGCGATTTTTGTTACTCCAATGGATGATAGCCTTGTCATTATGGAAGGTAGTCTGTTGTCGAGATTTTTGTTACTCCAATGGATGGTAGCCTTGTAATTATGCAAGGTAGTCGGTTGTTCTGATTTTTGTTATTCCAATTGATGGTAGCCTTGTCATTATGGAAGGTAGTCTATTGTCGAGATTTTTGTTATTCCAATTAATGGTAGCCTTGTCATAATGGAAGGTAGTTTTTTGTCAAGATTTTTGTTGCTCCAATGGATGGTTGCCTTGTCCTTATGGAAGGTAGTTTGTTGTCAAGATTTTTGTTACCCTAATGGATGTTAGCCTTGTCATTATGGAAGGTAGTCTATTGTCGAGATTTTTGTTACTCCAATGAATGGTAGCCTTGTCATTATAGAAGGTAGTTTATCTTTAGGATTTATGTTACTCTAATGGATTGTAGCCTTGTCATTATGGAAGGTAGTCTGTTGTTCAGATTTTTTTTACTCCAATGGAACGTAGCCTTGTCATTATGAAATTTAGTATGTTGTCGATATTTTTGTTATTCCATTGGATGGTAGCGTTGTCATTATGCAAGGTAGTCTGTTGTTCAGATTTTTGTTACTCCAATGGATGGTAACCTTGTCATTATGGAAGGTAGTCTTTTCTTGAGATTTTTGTTACTCAAATGGATGGTAGCCTTGCCATTATTTTAGGTAGTCTGTTGTCGATATCTTTATTACTCCAATGGATGATAGCCCTTGTCATTATGAAAGGTAGTCTGTTGTCGAGATTTTTGCTACTCGAATGGATGGCAGCCTTGTCATTATGGAAGGTAGTCTGTTGTCGAGGTTTCTTTTATTCCATTGGATGGTAGCCTTGTCATTATGAAAGGTAGTCTGTTGTCGAGATTTTTGTAATTCCAATTAATGGTAACCTTTTCATTATGGAAGTTAGTCTTTTGTCGATATCTTTGTCACTCCAATGGATGATACCCTTGTCATTATGCAAGGTAGTCTGTTGTTCATATTTTTGTTACTCCATTGGATGGTAGCCTTTTCATTATGGAAGGTAGTCTATTGTCGAGATTTTTGTTATTCCAATGGATGGTAGTCTTCTCGTTATGCAAGGTAGTTTTTTGTCGAGATTTTTGTTACTCCAATGGATGGTAGCCTTTCCATTATGGAAGTTAGTTTGTTGTCAAGATTTTTGTTACCCCAATAGATGGTAACCTTGTCATTATGGAAGGTAGTTTTTTGTCGAGATTTTAATTACTCTAATGGACAGTAGCATTGTCATTACGGAAGGTAGTCTGTTGTCGAAATTTTTGTTATCCTAATGGTTGTAGCCTTGTCATTATGGAAGGTAGTATGTTGTCGACATTTTTGTTACTCCAATGAATGGTAGCCTTGTCATTATGACAGGCAGTCTGTCGTTGATATTTCTGTTACTCCAATGGATTGTAGCCTTGTCATTATGGAAGGTAGTATGTTGTCGACATTTTTGTTACTCCAATGAATGGTAGCCTTGTCATTATGGAAGGTAGTCTGTCGTTGAGATTTCTATTACTCCAATGGATTGTAGCCTTTTCATTTTGGAAGGTAGTTTGTTCTTCATATTTTTGTTACTCAAATGGATGGTATCCTTGTGATTATGGAAGGTAGACTGTTATCGAGATTTTTGTTATTCCAATGGATGGTAGCCTTGTCATTATGGAAGGTTGTCTGCTGTCGAGATTTTTGTTATTCTAATGGATTATAACTTTGTCATTTTGAAAGGTAGTATTTTGTAGAGATTTTTTTTACTCCAATGGATGATAGCCTTGTCATTATGGAAGTTAGTCTGTTGTCGAGATTTTTGTTACTCCAATGGATGGTAGCCTTGTCATTATGGAAGGCAGTCTATTATCGAGATTTTTGTTATTCCAATGGATGGTAGCCTTGTCATTATGGAATGTAGTTTTTTGTCGAGATTTTTGTTACTCCAATGGATGGTAGCCTTATCATTATGGAAGGTAGTCTATTGTCGCGATTTTTGTTCTTCCAATGGATGATAGCCTTGTCATTATGGAAGGTAGTCTGTTGTCGAGATTTTTGTTACTCCAATGAATGGTAGCCTTGTCATTATGGAAGGTAGTCTATTGTCGAGATTTTTGTTATTCCAATTAATGGTAGCCTTTTCATTATGGAAGGTAGTTTTTTATCGAGATTTTTGTTGCTCCAATGGATGGTAGCCTTGTCATTATGGAAGGTAGTTTGTTGTCAAGATTTTTGTTACCCCAATGGATGTTAGCCTTGTCATTATGGAAGGTAGTCTATTGTCGAGATTTTTGTTACTCCAATGAATGGTAGCCTTGTAATTATAGAAGGTAGTTTGTCTTTAGGATTTCTGTTACTCCAATGGATTGTAGCCTTGTCATTATGGAAGGTAGTCTGTTGTTCAAATTTTTTTTAATCCAATGGAAGGTATCCTTGTCATTATGAAATGTAGTATGTTGTCGATATTTTTGTTATTCCATTGGTTGGTAGCCTTGTCATTATGCAAGGTAGTCTGTTGTTCAGATTTTTGTTACTCCAATGGATGGTAACATTGTCATTATGGAAGGTACTCTTTTCTCGAGATTTTTGTTACTCAAATGGATGGTAGCCTTGTCATTATTCAAGGTAGTCTGTTGTCGATATCTTTGTTACTCCAATGGATGATAGCCCTTGTCATTATTCAAGGTAGTCTGTTGTCGAGATTTTTGCTACTCGAATGGATGGAAGCCTTGTCATTATGGAAGGTAGTCTGTTGTCGAGATTTTTTTTATTCCATTGGATGGTAGCCTTGTCATTATGAAAGGTAGTCTGTTGTCGAGATTTTTGTTATTCCAATGAATGGTAACCTTTTCATTATGGAAGTTAGTCTTTTGCCGATATCTTTGTCACTCCAATGGATTTTACCCTTGTCATTATGCAAGGCAGTCTGTTGTTCATATCTTTGTTACTCCATTGGATGGTAGCCTTGTCATTATGGAAGGTAGACTATTGTCGAGATTTTTGTTATTCCAATGGATGGTAGCCTTCTCATTATGGAAGGTAGTTTTTTGTCGATATTTTTGTTACTCTAATGGATGGTAGCCTCTCCATTATGGAAGTTAGTCTGTTGTCAAGATTTTTGTTACCCCAATAGATGGTAACCTTGTCATTATGGAAGGTAGTTTTTTGTCGAGATTTTTGTTACTCCAATTGATGGTAGCCTTGTCAATATGGAAGTTAGTCTATTGTCGAGATTTTTTTATTCCAATGGATGGTAGCCTTGTCATTATGGAAGGTAGTTTTTTGTGGAGATTTTAATTACTCCAATAGATAGTAGCGTTGTCATTACGGAAGGTAGTCTGTTGTCGAGATTTTTGTTACTCCAATGGATGGTAGCCTTGTCATTATGGAAGGCAGTCTATTATCGAGATTTTTGTTATTCCAATGGATGGTAGCCTTGTCATGATAGAGCGTAGTTTTTTGTCTAGATTTTTGTTACTCCAATGGATGGTAGCCTTCTCATTATGGAAGGTAGTCTATTGTCGTGATTTTTGTTACTCCAATGGATGATAGCCTTGTCATTATGGAAGGTAGTCTGTTGTCGAGATTTTTGTTACTCCAATGGATGGTAGCCTTGTCATTATGGAAGGTAGTCTATTATCGAGATTTTTGTTATTCCAATTGATGGTAGCCTTGTCATTATGGAAGGTAGTTTTTTGTCGAGATTTTTATTGCTCCAATGGATGGTAGCCTTGTCATTATGGAAGGTGGTTTGTTGTCAAGATTTTTGTTACCCCAATGGATGTTAGCCTTGTCATTATGGAAGGTAGTCTATTATCGATATTTTTGTTACTCCAATGAATGGTAGCCTTGTAATTATAGAAGGTAGTTTCTCTTTAGGATTTCTGTTACTCCAATGGATTGTAGCCTTGTCATTATGGAAGGTAGTCTGTTGTTCAGATTTTTTTTACTCCAATGGAAGGTATCCTTGTCATTATGAAATGTAGTATGTTGTTGATATTTTTGTTATTCCATTGGATGGTAGCCTTGTCATTATGCAAGGTAGTCTGTTGTTCAGATTTTTGTTACTCCAATGGATGGTAACATTGTCATTATGGAAGGTAGTCTTTTCTCGAGATTTTTGTTACTCAAATGGATGGTAGCCTTGTCATTATTCAAGGTAGTCTGTTGTCGATATCTTTGTTACTCCAATGGATGATAGCCCTTGTCATTATGAAAGGTAGTCTGTTGTCGAGATTTTTGCTACTCGAATGGATGGCAGCCTTGTCATTATGGAAGGTAGTCTGTTGTCGAGATTTTTTTTATTCCATTGGATGGTAGCCTTGTCATTATGAAAGGTAGTCTGTTGTCAAGATTTTTGTTATTCCAATGAATGGTAACCTTTTCATTATGGAAGTTAGTCTTTTGTCGATATCTTTGTCACTCCAATGGATTTTACCCTTGTCATTATGCAAGGCAGTCTGTTGTTCATATCTTTTTTACTCCATTGGATGGTAGCCTTGTCATTATGGAAGGTAGACTATTGTCGAGATTTTTGTTATTCCAATGGATGGTAGCCTTCTCATTATGGAAGGTAGTTTTTTGTCGAGATTTTTGTTACTCCAATGGATGGTAGCCTCTCCATTATGGAAGTTTGTCTGTTGTCAAGATTTTTGTTACCCCAATAGATGGTAACCTTGTCATTATGGAAGGTAGTTTTTTGTCGAGATTTTTGTTACTCCAATTGATGGTAGCCTTGTCAATATGGAAGTTAGTCTATTGTCGAGATTTTTTTATTCCAATGGATGGTAGCCTTGTCATTATGGAAGGTAGTTTTTTGTGGAGATTTTAATTACTCCAATGGATAGTAGCGTTGTCATTACGGAAGGTAGTCTGTTGTCGAGATTTTTGTTACTCCAATGGAAGGTAGCCTTGTCATTATGGAAGGCAGTCTATTATCGAGATTTTTGTTATTCCAATGGATGGTAGCCTTGTCATGATGGAGCATAGTTTTTTGTCGAGATTTTTGTTACTCCAATGGATGGTAGCCTTCTCATTATGGAAGGTAGTCTATTGTCGTGATTTTTGTTACTCCAATGGATGATAGCCTTGTCATTATGGAAGGTAGTCTGTTGTCGAGATTTTTGTTACTCCAATGGATGGTAACCTTGTCATTATGGAAGGTAGTCTATTATCGAGATTTTTGTTATTCCAATTGATGGTAGCCTTGTCATCATGGAAGGTAGTTTTTTGTCGAGATTTTTATTGCTCCAATGGATGGTAGCCTTGTCATTATGGAAGGTGGTTTGTTGTCAAGATTTTTGTTACCCCAATGGATGTTAGCCTTGTCATTATGGAAGGTAGTCTATTGTCGATATTTTTGTTACTCCAATGAATGGTAGCCTTGTAATTATAGAAGGTAGTTTCTCTTTAGGATTTCTGTTATTCCAATGGATTGTAGCCTTGTCATTATGGAAGGTAGTCTGTTGTTGAGATTTTTTTTACTCCAATGGATGGTAACATTGTCATTATGGAAGGTACTCTTTTCTCAAGATTTTTGTTACTCAAATGGATGGTAGCCTTGTCATTATTCAAGGTAGTCTGTTGTCGATATCTTTGTTACTCCAATGGATGATAGCCCTTGTCATTATGAAAGGTAGTCTGTTGTCGAGATTTTTGCTACTCGAATAGATGGCAGCCTTGTCATTATGGAAGGTAGTCTGTTGTCGAGATTTTTTTTATTCCATTGGATGGTAGCCTTGTCATTATGAAAGGTAGTCTGTTGTCGAGATTTTTGTTATTCCAATGAATGGTAACCTTTTCATTATGGAAGTTAGTCTTTTGTCGATATCTTTGTCACTCCAATGGATTTTACCCTTGTCATTATGCAAGGCAGTCTGTTGTTCATATCTTTGTTACTCCATTGGATGGTAGCCTTGTCATTATGGAAGGTAGACTATTGTCGAGATTTTTGTTATTCCAATGGATGGTAGCCTTCTCATTATGGAAGGTAGTTTTTTGTCGAGATTTTTGTTACTCCAATGGATGGTAGCCTCTCCATTATGGAAGTTAGTCTGTTGTCAAGATTTTTGTTACCCCAATAGATGGTAACCTTGTCATTATGGAAGGTAGTTTTTTGTCGAGATTTTTGTTACTCCAATTGATGGTAGCCTTGTCAATATGGAAGTTAGTCTATTGTCGAGATTTTTTTATTCCAATGGATGGTAGCCTTGTCATTATGGAAGGTAGTTTTTTGTTGAGATTTTAATTACTCCAATGGATAGTAGCGTTGTCATTACGGAAGGTAGTCTGTTGTCGAGATTTTTGTTACTCCAATGGATGGTAGCCTTGTCATTATGGAAGGCAGTCTATTATCGAGATTTTTGTTATTCCAATGGATGGTAGCCTTGTCATGATGGAGCGTAGTTTTTTGTCGAGATTTTTGGTACTCCAATGGATGGTAGCCTTCTCATTATAGAATGTAGTCTATTGTCGTGATTTTTGTTACTCCAATGGATGATAGCCTGGTCATTATGGAAGGTAGTCTGTTGTCGAGATTTTTGTTACTCTAATGGATGGTAGCCTTGTCATTATGGAAGGTAGTCTATTATCGAGATTTTTGTTATTCCAATTGATGGTAGCCTTGTCATTATGGAAGGTAGTTTTTTGTCGAGATTTTTATTGCTCCAATGGATGGTAGCCTTGTCATTATGGAAGGTGGTTTGTTGTCAAGATTTTTGTTACCCCAATGGATGTTAGCCTTGTCATTATGGAAGGTAGTCTATTATCGATATTTTTGTTACTCCAATGAATGGTAGCCTTGTAATTATAGAAGGTAGTTTCTCTTTAGGATTTCTGTTACTCCAATGGATTGTAGCCTTGTCATTATGGAAGGTAGTCTGTTGTTCAGATTTTTTTTACTCCAATGGAAGGTATCCTTGTCATTATGAAATGTAGTATGTTGTCGATATTTTTGTTATTCCATTGGATGGTAGCCTTGTCATTATGCAAGGTAGTCTGTTGTTCAGATTTTTGTTACTCCAATGGATGGTAACATTGTTATTATGGAAGGTAGTCTTTTCTCGAGATTTTTGTTACTCAAATGGATGGTAGGGTTGTCATTATTCAAGGTAGTCTGTTGTCGATATCTTTGTTACTCCAATGGATGATAGCCCTTGTCATTATGAAAGGTAGTCTGTTGTCGAGATTTTTGCTACTCGAATGGATGGCAGCCTTGTCATTATGGAAGGTAGTCTGTTGTCGAGATTTTTTTTATTCCATTGGATGGTAGCCTTGTCATTATGAAAGGTAGTCTGTTGTCGAGATTTTTGTTATT
The DNA here is from genome assembly GCA_948472305.1 of Vicia faba. NCBI lineage: Eukaryota > Viridiplantae > Streptophyta > Magnoliopsida > Fabales > Fabaceae > Vicia > Vicia faba. Next base: position 565,226,508 of record OX451739.1, read on the forward strand.
CCAATGAATGGTAACCTTTTCATTATGGAAGTTAGTCTTTTGTCGATATCTTTGTCACTCCAATGGATTTTACCCTTGTCATTATGCAAGGCAGTCTGTTGTTCATATCTTTGTTACTCCATTGGATGGTATCCTTGTCATTATGGAAGGTAGACTATTGTCGAGATTTTTGTTATTCCAATGGATGGTAGCCTTCTCATTATGGAAGGTAGTTTTTTGTCGATATTTTTGTTACTCCAATGGATGGTAGCCTCTCCATTATGGAAGTTAGTCTGTTGTCAAGATTTTTGTTACCCCAATAGATGGTAACCTTGTCATTATGGAAGGTAGTTTTTTGTCAAGATTTTTGTTACTCCAATTGATGGTAGCCTTGTCAATATGGAAGTTAGTCTATTGTCGAGATTTTTTTATTCCAATGGATGGTAGCCTTGTCATTATGGAAGGTAGTTTTTTGTGGAGATTTTAATTACTCCAATGGATAGTAGCGTTGTCATTACGGAAGGTAGTCTGTTGTCGAGATTTTTGTTACTCCAATGGATGGTAGCCTTGTCATTATGGAAGGCAGTCTATTATCGAGATTTTTGTTATTCCAATGGATGGTAGCCTTGTCATGATGGAGCGTAGTTTTTTGTCGAGATTTTTGTTACTCCAATGGATGGTAGCCTTCTCATTATGGAAGGTAGTCTATTGTCGTGATTTTTGTTACTCCAATGGATGATAGCCTGGTCATTATGGAAGGTAGTCTGTTGTCGAGATTTTTGTTACTCCAATGGATGGTAGCCTTGTCATTATGGAAGGTAGTCTATTATCGAGATTTTTGTTATTCCAATTGATGGTAGCCTTGTCATTATGGAAGGTAGTTTTTTGTCAAGATTTTTATTGCTCCAATGGATGGTAGCCTTGTCATTATGGAAGGTGGTTTGTTGTCAAGATTTTTGTTACCCCAATGGATGTTAGCCTTGTCATTATGGAAGGTAGTCTATTATCGATATTTTTGTTACTCCAATGAATGGTAGCCTTGTAATTATAGAAGGTAGTTTCTCTTTAGGATTTCTGTTACTCCAATGGATTGTAGCCTTGTCATTATGGAAGGTAGTCTGTTGTTCAGATTTTTTTTACTCCAATGGAAGGTATCCTTGTCATTATGAAATGTAGTTAGTTGTCGATATTTTTGTTATTCCATTGGATGGTAGCCTTGTCATTATGCAAGGTAGTCTGTTGTTCAGATTTTTGTTACTCCAATGGATGGTAACATTGTCATTATGGAAGGTAGTCTTTTCTCGAGATTTTTGTTACTCAAATGGATGGTAGCCTTGTCATTATTCAAGGTAGTCTGTTGTCGATATCTTTGTTACTCCAATGGATGATAGCCCTTGTCATTATGAAAGGTAGTCTGTTGTCGAGATTTTTGCTACTCGAATGGATGGCAGCCTTGTCATTATGGAAGGTAGTCTGTTGTCGAGATTTTTTTTATTCCATTGGATGGTAGCCTTGTCATTATGAAAGGTAGTCTGTTGTCGAGATTTTTGTTATTCCAATGAATGGTAACCTTTTCATTATGGAAGTTAGTCTTTTGTCGATATCTTTGTCACTCCAATGGATTTTACCCTTGTCATTATGCAAGGCAGTCTGTTGTTCATATCTTTGTTACTCCATTGGATGGTAGCCTTGTCATTATGGAAGGTAGACTATTGTCGAGATTTTTGTTATTCCAATGGATGGTAGCCTTCTCATTATGGAAGGTAGTTTTTTGTCGAGTTTTTGTTACTCCAATGGATGGTAGCCTCTCCATTATGGAAGTTAGTCTGTTGTCAAGATTTTTGTTACCCCAATAGATGGTAACCTTGTCATTATGGAAGGTAGTTTTTTGTCGAGATTTTTGTTACTCCAATTGATGGTAGCCTTGTCAATATGGAAGTTAGTCTATTGTCGAGATTTTTTTATTCCAATGGATGGTAGCCTTGTCATTATGGAAGGTAGTTTTTGTGGAGATTTTAATTACTCCAATGGATAGTAGCGTTGTCATTACGGAAGGTAGTCTGTTGTCGAGATTTTTGTTACTCCAATGGAAGGTAGCCTTGTCATTATGGAAGGCAGTCTATTATCGAGATTTTTGTTATTCCAATGGATGGTAGCCTTGTCATGATGGAGCATAGTTTTTTGTCGAGATTTTTGTTACTCCAATGGATGGTAGCCTTCTCATTATGGAAGGTAGTCTATTGTCATGATTTTTGTTACTCCAATGGATGATAGCCTTGTCATTATGGAAGGTAGTCTGTTGTCGAGATTTTTGTTACTCCAATGGATGGTAGCCTTGTCATTATGGAAGGTAGTCTATTATCGAGATTTTTGTTATTCCAATTGATGGTAGCCTTGTCATCATGGAAGGTAGTTTTTTGTCGAGATTTTTATTGCTCCAATGGATGGTAGCCTTGTCATTATGGAAGGTGGTTTGTTGTCAAGATTTTTGTTACCCCAATGGATGTTAGCCTTGTCATTATGGAAGGTAGTCTATTGTCGATATTTTTGTTACTCCAATGAATGGTAGCCTTGTAATTATAGAAGGTAGTTTCTCTTTAGGATTTCCGTTATTCCAATGGATTGTAGCCTTGTCATTATGGAAGGTAGTCTATTGTTCAGATTTTTTTTACAAAAATGGAAGGTAGCCTTGTCATTATGAAATGTAGTATGTTGTCGATATTTTTGTTATTCCATTGAATGGTAGCCTTGTCATTATGCAAGGTAGTCCGTTGTTCAGATTTTTGTTACTCCAATGGATGGTAACCTTATCATTATGGAAGGTAGTCTTTTGTCGAGATTTTTGTTATTCAAATGGATGTTAGCCTTATCATTATTCAAGGTAGTCTATTGTCGATATCTTTGTTACTCCAATGGATGATAGCCCTTGTCATTATGAAAGGTAGTCTGTTGTAGAGATTTTTGTTACTCCAATGGATGGTAGCCTTGTCAATAAGGAAGGTAGTCTGTTGTCGAGATTTTTTTTATACCATTGGATGGTAGCCTTGTCATTATGAAAGGTAGTCTGTTTTCGAGATTTTTGTAATTCCAATGAATGGTAACCTTTTCATTATGGAAGTTAGTCTTTTGTCGATATCTTTGTCACTCCAATGGATGATACCCTTGTCATTATGCAAGGTATTATGTTGTTCATATTTTTGTTACTCCATTGGATGGTAGCCTTGTCATTATGGAAGGTAGTCTATTATCGAGATTTTTGTTATTCCAATGGATGGTAGCCTTCTCGTTATGGAAGGTAGTTTTGTGTCGAGATTTTTGTTACTCCAATGGATGGTAGCCTTTCCATTATGGATGTTAGTCTGTTGTCAAGATTTTTGTTACCCCAATATATGGTAACCTTGTCATTATGGAAGGTAGTTTTTTGTCGAGATTTTAATTACTCCAATGGATAGTAGCGTTGTCATTACGGAAGGTAGTCTGTTGTCGAAATTTTTGTTATCCCATTGGATGTAGCCTTGTCATTATGGAAGGTATTATGTTGTCGACATTTTTGTTACTCCAATGAATGGTAGCCTTGTCATTATGGAAGGTAGTCTGTCGTTGAGATTTCTGTTACTCCAATGGATTGAAGCCTTGTCATTATGGAAGGTAGTATGTTGTCGACATTTTTGTTACCCCAATGAATGGTAGCCTTGTCATTATGGAAGGTAGTCTGTCGTTGAGATTTCTGTTACTCTAATGGATTGTAGCCTTGTCTATTTGGGAGGTAGTTTGTTCTTCATATTTTTGTTACTCAAATGGATGGTAGCCTTGTGATTATGGAAGGTAGACTGTTGTCTAGATTTTTGTTATTCCAATGGATGGTAGCCTTGTCATTATGGAAGGTAGTCTGTTGTCGAGATTTTTGTTATTCTAATGGATTATAATTTTGTCATTATGAAAGGTAGTATTTTGTAGAGATTTTTTTTACTCCAATGGATGATAGCCTTGTCATTATGGAAGTTAGTCTGTTGTCGAGATTTTTGTTACTCCAATGGATGGTAGCCTTGTCATTATGGAAGGTAGTCTATTATCGAGATTTTTGTTATTCCAATGGATGGTAGCCTTGTCATTATGGAAGGTAGTTTTTTGTCGAGATTTTTGTTACTCCAATGGATGGTAGCCTTGTCATTATGGAAGGTTGTCTATTGTCGGGATTTTTGTTATTCCAATGGATGATAGCCTTGTCATTATGAAAGGTAGTCTATTGTCGAGATTTTTGTTACTCCAATGGATGGTAGCCTTGTCATTTTGGAAGGTAGTCTGTTGTCGAGATTTTTGTTATTCCAATTGATGGTAGCCTTGTCATTAAGGAAGGTAGTCTATTGTCGAGATTTTTGTTATTCCAATTGATGGTAGCCTTGTCATTATGGAAGGTAGTTTTTTGTCGAGATTTTTGTTGCTCCGATGTATAGCCTTGTCATTATGGAAGGTAGTCTGTTGTCGAGATTTTTGTTACTCCAATGGACAGTAGCTTTGTCATTATGGAAGTCAGTCTATTATCGAGATTTTTGTTATTCCAATGGATGGTAGCCTTGTCATTATGGAGCGTAGTTTTTTTGTCTAGATTTTTGTTACTCCAATGGATGGTAGCCTTGTCATTTTGGAAGGTAGTCTGTTGTCAAGATTTCTGTTATTCCAATTGATGGTAGCCTTGTCATTATGGAAGGTTGTCTATTGTCGAGATTTTTGTTATTCCAATTGATGGTAGCCTTGTCATTATGGAAGGTCGTTTTTTGTCGAGATTTTTGTTGCTCCAATGTATAGCCTTGTCATTATGGAAGGTAGTCTGTTGTCGAGATTTTTGTTACTCCAATGGATGGTAGCCTTGTCATTATGGAAGGCAGTCTATTATCGAGATTTTTGTTATTCCAATGGATGGTAGCCTTGTCATTATGGAGCGTAGTTTTTTGTCGGGATTTTTGTTACTCCAATGGATGGTAGCCTTCTCATTATGGAAGGTAGTATATTGTCACGATTTTTGTTACTCCAATGGATGATAGCCTTGTCATTATGGAAGGTATTCTGTTGTCGAGATTTTTGTTACTCCAATGGATGGTAGCCTTGTCATTATGCAAGGTAGTCGGTTTTTCTGATTTTTGTTATTCCAATTGATGGTAGCCTTGTCATTATGGAAGGTAGTTTTTTGTCTAGATTTTTGTTGCTCCAATGGATGGTAGCCTTGTCATTATGGATTGTAGTTTGTTGTCAAGATTTTTGTTACCCCAATGGATGTTAGCCTTGTCATTATGGAAGGTATTCTATTGACGAGATTTTTGTTACTCCAATGAATGGTAGCCTTGTAATTATAGATGGTAGTTTGTCTTTAGGATTTTTGTTACTCCAATGGATTGTAGCCTTGTCATTATCGAAAGTTGTCTGTTGTTCAGATTTTTTTTACTCCAATGGAAGGTAGCCTTTTCATTATGAAATGTAGTATGTTGTCGATATTTTTGTTCTTCCGTTGGATGGTAGCCTTGTCATTATGCAAGGTAGTCTATTGTTCAGATTTTTGTTACTCCAATGGATGGTAACCTTGTCATTATGGAAGGTAGTCTTTTCTCGAGATTTTTGTTACTCAAATGGAGGGTAGCCTTGTCATTATTCAAGGTAGTCTGTTGTCGATATCTTTGTTACTCCAATGGATGATAGCCCTTGTCATTATGAAAGGTAGTCTGTTGTCGAGATTTTGGCTACTCGAATGGATGGCATCCTTGTCATTATGGAAGGTAGTCTGTTGTCGAGATTTTTTTTATTCCATTGGATGGTAGCCTTGTCATTATGAAAGGTAGTCTGTTGTCCAGATTTTTTTTATTCCAATGAATGGTAACCTTTTCATTATGGAAGTTAGTCTTTTGTCGATATCTTTGTCACTCCAATGGATGATACCCTTGTCATTTTGCAAGGAAGTCTTTTGTTCATATTTTTGTTACTCCATTGGATGATAGCCTTGCCATTATGGAAGGTAGTCTATTGTCGAGATTTTTGTTATTCCAATGGATGGTAGCCTTCTCATTATGGAAGGTAGTTTTTTGTCGAGATTTTTGTTACTCCAATGGATGGTAGCCTTTCCATTATGGAAGTTAGTCTGTTGTCAAGATTTTTGTTACCCCAATAGATGGTAACCTTTTCATTATGGAAGGTAGTTTTTTGTCGAGATTTTTGTTACTCCAATGGATGGTAGCCTTGTCAATATGGAAGGTAGTCTATTGTAGGGATTTTTTTATTCCAATGGATGGTAGCCTTGTCATTATGGAAGGTAGTTTTTTGTCGAGATTTTAATTACTCCAATGGATAGTAGCGTTGTCATTACGGAAGGTAGTCTGTTGTCGAGATTTTTGTTACTCCAATGGATGGTAGCCTTGTCATTATGGAAGGCAGTCTATTATCGAGATTTTTGTTATTCCAATGGATGGTAGCCTTGTCATTATGGAGCGTAGTTTTTTATCGAGATTTTTGTTACTCCAATGGATGGTAGCCTTGTCATTATGGAAGGTAGTCTATTGTCGCGATTTTTGTTACTCCAATGGATGATAGCCTTGTCATTATGGAAGGTAGTTTGTTGTCGAGATTTTTGTTACTCCAATGGATGGTAGCCTTGTCATTATGCAAGGTAGTCGGTTGTTCTGATTTTTGTTATTCCAATTGAAGGTAGCCTTGTCATTATGGAAGGTAGTCTATTGTCGAGATTTTTGTAATTCCAATTGATGGTAGCCTTGTCATTATGGAAGGTAGTTTTTTGTCGAGATTTTTGTCGCTCCAATGGATGGTAGCCTTGTCATTATGGAAGGTAGTTTGTTTTCAAGATTTTTGTTACCCCAACGGATGTTAGCCTTGTCATTATGGAAGGTACTCTATTGTCGAGATTTTTGTTACTCCAATGAATGGTAGCCTTGTCATTATAGAAGGTAGTTTGTCTTTAGGATTTTTGTTACTCCAATGGATTGTAACCTTGTCATTATGGAAGGTAGTCTGTTGTTCAGATTTTTTTTACTCCAACGGAAGGTAGCCTTGTCATTATGAATTGTAGTATGTTGTCGATAGTTTTGTTATTCCATTGGATGGTAGCCTTGTCATTATGCAAGGTAGTCTGTTGTTCAGATTTTTGTTACTCCAATGGATGGTAACCTTGTCATTATGGAACGTAGTCTTTTCTCGAGATTTTTGTTACTCAAATGGATGGTAGCCTTGTCATTATTCAAGGTAGTCTGTTGTCGATATATTTGTTACTCCAATGGATGATAGCCCTTGTCATTATAAAAGGTAGTCTGTTGTCGAGATTTTTGCTACTCCCATGGATGGCAGCCTTGTCATTATGGAAGGTATTCTGTTGTCGAGATTTTTTTTATTCCATTGGATGGTATCCTTGTCATTATGAAAGGTAGTCTGTTGTCGATATTTTTGTTACTCCGATGAATGGTAACCTTTTCATTATGGAAGTTATTCTTTTGTCGATATCTTTGTCACTCCAATGGATGATACCCTTGTCATTATGCAAGGTATTCTGTTGTTCATATTTTTGTTACTCCGTTGGATGGTAGCCTTGTCATTATGGAAGGTAGTCTATTGTCGAGATTTTTGTTATTCCAATGGATGGTAGCCTTCTCATTATGGAAGGTAGTTTTTTGTCGAGATTTTTGTTACTCCAATGGATGGTAGCCTTGTCAATATGGAAGGTAGTCTATTGTCAAGATTTTTTTATTCCAATGGATGGTAGCCTTTTCATTATGGAAGGTAGTTTTTTGTCGAGATTTTAATTATTCCAATGGATAGTAGCATTGTCATTACGGAAGGTAGTTTGTTGTCGAGATTTTTGTTACTCCTATGGATGGTAGCCTTGTCATTATGGAAGGCTGTCTATTATCGAGATTTTTGTTATTCCAATGGATGGTAGCCCTGTCATTATGGAGCGTAGTTTTTTGTCAAGATTTTTGTTACTCCAATGGATGGTAGCCTTGTCATTATGGAAGGTAGTCTGTTGTCGAGATTTTTGTTTCTCCAATGGATGGTAGCCTTGTCATTATGCAAGGTAATCGGTTGTTCTGATTTTTGTTATTCCAATTGAAGGTAGCCTTGTCATTATGGAAGGTAGTCTATTGTCGATATTTTTGTAATTCCAATTGATGGTAGCCTTGTCATTATGGAGCGTAGTTTTTTATCGAGATTTTTGTTACTCCAATGGATGGTAGCCTTGTCATTATGGAAGGTAGTCTATTGTCGCGATTTTTGTTACTCCAATGGATGATAGCCTTGTCATTATGGAAGGTAGTTTGTTGTCGAGATTTTTGTTACTCCAATGGATGGTAGCCTTGTCATTATGCAAGGTAGTCGGTTGTTCTAATTTTTGTTATTCCAATTGATGGTAGCCTTGTCATTATGGAAGGTGGTCTATTGTCGAGATTTTTGTTATTCCAATTGATGGTAGCCTTGTCATTATGTAAGGTAGTTTTTTGTCGAGATTTTTGTTGCTCCAATGGATGGTAGCCTTGTCATTATGGAAGGTAGTTTGTTGTCAAGATTTTTGTTACCCCAATGGATGTTAGCCTTGTCATTATGGAAAGTAGTCTATTGTCAAGATTTTTGTTACTCCAATGAATGTTAGCCTTGTCATTATAGAAGGTAGTTTGTCTTTAGGATTTCTGTTACTCCAATGGATTGTAGCCTTGTCATTATGGAAGGTAGTCTGTTGTTCAGATTTTTTTTACTCCAATGGAAGGTAGCCTTGTCATTATGAAATGTAGTATGTTGTCGATATTTTTGTTATTCCATTGGATGGTAGCCTTGTCATTATTCAAGGTAGTCTGTTGTTCAGATTTTGGTTACTCCAATGGATGGTAACCTTGTCATTATGGAAGGTAGTCTTTTCTCGAGATTTTTGTTACTCAAATGGATGGTAGCCTTGTCATTATTCAAGGTAGTCTGTTGTTGATATATTTGTTACTCCAATGGATGATAGCCCTTGTCATTATGAAAGGTAGTCTGTTGTCGAGATTTTTGCTACTCCAATGGATGGAAGCCTTGTCAATATGGAAGGTAGTCTGTTGTCGAGGTATTTTTTATTCCATTGGATGGTAGCCTTGTCATTATGAAAGGTAGTCTGTTGTCGAGATTTTTGTTATTCCAATGAATGGTAACCTTTTCATTATGGAAGTTAGTCTTTTATCGATATCCTTGTCACTCCAATGGATGATACCCTTGTCATTATCCAAGGTAGTCTGTTGTTCATATTTTTGTTACTCCATTGGATGGTAGCCTTGTCATTATGGAAGGTAGTCTATTGTCGAGATTTTTGTTATTCCAATGGATGGTAGCCTTCTCATTTTGGAAGGTAGTTTTTTGTCGAGTTTTTGTTACTCCAATGGATGGTTGCCTTTCCATTATGGAAGTTAGTCTGTTGTCAAGATTTTTGTTACCCCAATAGATGGTAACCTTGTCATTATGGAAGGTAGTGTTTTGTCGAGATTTTTGTTACTCCAATGGATGGTATCCTTGTCAATATGGAAGGTAGACTATTGTCGAGATTTTTTTATTCCAATGGATGGTAGCCTTGTCATTATGGAAGGTAGTTTTTTGTCGAGATTTTAATTATTCCAATGGATAGTAGCGTTGTCAATACGGAAGGTAGTCTGTTGTCGAGATTTTTGTTACTCCTATGGATGGTAGGCTTGTCATTATGGAAGGCAGTCTATTATCGAGATTTTTGTTATTCCAATGGATGGTAGCCCTGTCATTATGGAGCGTAGTTTTTTGTCAAGATTTTTGTTACTCCAATGGATGGTAGCCTTGTCATTATGGAAAGTAGTCTGTTGTCGAGATTTTTGTTACTCCAATGGATGGTAGCCTTGTCATTTTGCAAGGTAGTCGGTTGTTTTGATTTTTAATATTCCAATTGAAGGTAGCCTTGTCATTATGGAAGGTAGTCTATTGTCGAGATTTTTGTAATTCTAATTGATGGTAGCCTTGTCATTATGGAAGGTAGTTTTTTGTCGAGATTTTTGTCGCTCCAATGGATGGTAGCCTTATCATTATGGAAGGTAGTTTGTTTTCAAGATTTTTGTTACCCCAATGGATGTTAGCCTTGTCATTATGGAAGGTACTCTATTGTCGAGATTTTTGTTACTCCAATGAATGGTAGCCTTGTCATTATAGAAGGTAGTTTGTCTTTAGGATTTTTGTTACTCCAATGGATTGTAACCTTGTCATTATGGAAGGTAGTCTGTTGTTCAGATTTTTTTTACTCCAATGGAAGGTAGCCTTGTCATTATGAATTGTATATGTTGTCGATAGTTTTGTTATTCCATTGGATGGTAGCCTTGTCATTATGCAAGGTAGTCTGTTGTTCAGATTTTTGTTACTCCAATGGATGGTCACCTTGTCATTATGGAACGTAGTCTTTTCTCGAGATTTTTGTTACTCAAATGGATGGTAGCCTTTTCATTATTCAAGGTAGTCTGTTGTCGATATATTTGTTACTCCAATGGATGATAGCCCTTGTCATTATGAAAGGTAGTCTGTTGTCGAGATTTTTGCTACTCCAATGGATGGCATCCTTGTCATTATGGAAGGTATTCTGTTGTCGAGATTTTTTTTATTACATTGGATGGTAGCCTTGTCATTATGAAAGGTAGTCTGTTGTCGATATGTTTGTTACTCCGATGAATGGTAACCTTTTCATTATGGAAGTTATTCTTTTGTCGATATCTTTGTCACTCCAATGGATGATACCCTTGTCATTATGCAAGGTAGTCTGTTGTTCATATTTTTGTTACTCCGTTGGATGGTAGCCTTGTCATTATGGAAGGTAGTCTATTGTCGAGATTTTTGTTATTCCAATGGATGGTAGCCTTCTCATTATGGAAGGTAATTTTTTGTCGAGATTTTTGTTACTCCAATGGATGGTAGCCTTTCCATTATCGAAGTTAGTCTGTTGTCAAGATTTTTGTTACCCCAATAGATGGTAACCTTGTCATTATGGAAGGTAGTTTTTTGTCGAGATTTTTGTTACTCCAATGGATGGTAGCCTTGTCAATATGGAAGGTAGTCTATTGTCGAGATTTTTTTATTCCAATGGATGGTAGCCTTGTCATTATGGAAGGTAGTTTTTTGTCGAGATTTTAATTATTCCAATGGATAGTAGCGTTGTCATTATGGAAGGCTGTCTATTATCGAGATTTTTGTTACTCCTATGGATGGTAGCCCTGTCATTATGGATCGTAGTTTTTTGTCAAGATTTTTGTTACTCCAATGGATGGTAGCCTTGTCATTATGGAAGGTAGTCTGTTGTCGAGATTTTTGTTTCTCCAATGGATGGTAGCCTTGTCATTATGCAAGGTAATCGGTTGTTCTGATTTTTGTTATTCCAATTGAAGGTAGCCTTGTCATTATGGAAGGTAGTCTATTGTCGATATTTTTGTAATTCCAATTGATGGTAGCCTTGTCATTATGGAAGGTAGTTTTTTGTCGAGATTTTTGTTGCTCCAATGGATGGTAGCCTTGTCATTATGGAAGGTAGTTTGTTGTTAAGATTTTTGTTACCCCAATGGATGTTAGACTTGTCATTATGGAAGGTACTCTATTGTCGAGATTTTTGTTACTCCAATGAATGGTAGCCTTGTCATTATAGAAGGTAGTTTGTCTTTAGGATTTTTGTTACTCCAATGGATTGTAGCCTTGTCATTATGGAAGGTAGTCTGTTGTTCAGATTTTTTTTACTCCAATGGAAGGTAGCCTTGTCATTATGAATTGTAGTATGTTGTTGATAGTTTTGTTATTCCATTGGATTGTAGCCTTGTCATTATACAAGGTAGTCTGTTGTTCAGATTTTTGTTACTCCAATGGATGGTAACCTTGTAATTATTGAACGTAGTCTTTTCTCGAGATTTTTGTTACTCAAATGGATGGTAGCCTTGTCATTATTCAAGGTAGTCTGTTGTCGATATATTTGTTACTCCAATGGATGATAGCCCTTGTCATTATGAAAGGTAGTCTGTTGTCGAGATTTTTGCTACTCCCATGGATGGCAGCCTTGTCAATATGGAAGGTAGTCTGTTGTCGATATATTTTTTATTCCATTGGATGGTAGCCTTGTCATTATGAAAGGTAGTCTGTTGTCAAGATTTTTGTTATTCCAATGAATGGTAACCTTTTCATTATGGAAGTTAGTCTTTTTTCAATATCTTTGTCACTCCAATGGATGATACCCTTGTCATTATCCAAGGTAGTCTGTTGTTCATATTTTTGTTACTCCATTGGATGGTAGCCTTGTCATTATGGAAGGTAGTTTATTGTCGAGATTTTTGTTATTCCAATGGATGGTAGCCTTCTCATTTTGGAAGGTAGTTTTTTGTCGAGATTTTTGTTACTCCAATGGATGGTTGCCTTTTCATTTTGGAAGTTAGTCTGTTGTCAAGATTTTTGTTACCCCAATAGATGGTAACCTTGTCATTATGGAAGGTAGTTTTTTGTTACTCCAATGGATGGGAGCCTAGTCAATATGGAAGGTAGTCTATTGTCGAGATTTTTTTATTCAAATGGATGGTAGCCTTGTCATTATGGAAGGTAGTTTTTTGTTGAGATTTTAATTATTCCAATGGATAGTAGCGTTGTCATTACGGAAGGTAGTCTGTTGTCGATATTTTTGTTACTCCTATGGATGGTAGGCTTGTCATTATGGAAGGCAGTCTATTATCGAGATTTTTGTTATTCCAATGGATGGTAGCCCTGTCATTATGGAGCGTAGTTTTTTGTCAAGATTTTTGTTACTCCAATGGATGGTAGCCTTGTCATTATGGAAGGTAGTTTGTTGTCGAGATTTTTGTTACTCCAATGGATGGTAGCCTTATCATTATTCAAGGTAGTCGGTTGTTCTGATTTTTGTTATTCCAATTGAAGGTAGCCTTATCATTATGGAAGGTAGTCTATTGTCGAGATTTTTGTAATTCCAATTGATGGTATCCTTGTCATTATGGAAGGTACTCTATTGTCGAGATTTTTGTTACTTCAATGAATGGTAGCCTTGTCATTATAGAAGGTAGTTTGTCTTTAGGATTTTTGTTACTCCAATGGATTGTAACCTTGTCATTATGGAAGGTAGTCTGTTGTTCAGATTTTTTTTACTCCAATGGAAGGTAGCCTTGTCATTATGAATTTTAGTATGTTGTCGATAGTTTTGTTATTCCATTGGATGGTAGCCTTGTCATTATGCAAGGTAGTCTGTTGTTCAGATTTTTGTTACTCCAATGGATGGTAACCTTGTCATTATGGAACGTAGTCTTTTCTCGAGATTTCTGTTACTCAAATGGATGGTAGCCTTGTCATTATTCAAGGTAGTCTATTGTCGATATATTTGTTACTCCAATGGATGATAGCCCTTGTCATTATGAAAGGTAGTCTATTGTCGAGATTTTTGCTACTCCAATGGATGGCAGCCTTGTCATTATGGAAGGTATTCTGTTGTCGAGATTTTTTTTATTCCATTGGATGGTAGCCTTGTCATTATGAAAGGTAGTCTGTTGTCGATATTTTTGTTACTCCGATGAATGGTAACCTTTTCATTATGGAAGTTATTCTTTTGTCGATATCTTTGTCACTCCAATGGATGATACCCTTGTCATTATGCAAGGTATTCTGTTGTTCATATTTTTGTTACTCCGTTGGATGGTAGCCTTGTCATTATGGAAGGTAGTCTATTGTCGAGATTTTTGTTATTCCAATGGATGGTAGCCTTCTCATTATGGAAGGTAGTTTTTTGTCGAGATTTTTGTTACTCCAATGGATGGTAGCCTTGTCAATATGGAAGGTAGTCTATTGTCAAGATTTTTTTATTCCAATGGATGGTAGCCTTTTCATTATGGAAGGTAGTTTTTTGTCTAGATTTTAATTATTCCAATGGATAGTAGCATTGTCATTACGGAAGGTAGTTTTTTGTCGAGATTTTTGTTACTCCTATGGATGGTAGCCTTGTCATTATGGAAGGCTGTCTATTATCGAGATTTTTGTTATTCCAATGGATGGTAGCCCTGTCATTATGGAGCGTAGTTTTTTGTCAAGATTTTTGTTACTCCAATGGATGGTAGCCTTGTCATTATGGAAGGTAGTCTGTTGTCGAGATTTTTGTTTCTCCAATGGATGGTAGCCTTGTCATTATGCAAGGTAATCGGTTGTTCTGATTTTTGTTATTCCAATTGAAGGTAGCCTTGTCATTATGGAAGGTAGTCTATTGTCGATATTTTTGTAATTCTAATTGATGGTAGCCTTGTCATTATGGAAGGTAGTTTTTTGTCGAGTTTTTGTTACTCCAATGGATGGTTGCCTTTCCATTATGGAAGTTAGTCTGTTGTCAAGATTTTTGTTACCCCAATAGATGGTAACCTTGTCATTATGGAAGGTAGTTTTTTGTCGAGATTTTTGTAACTCCAATGGATGGTAGCCTTGTCAATATGAAAGGTAGTCTATTGTCGAGATTTTTTTATTCCAATGGATGGTAGCCTTGTCATTATGGAAGGTAGTTTTTTGTCGAGATTTTAGTTATTCCAATGGATAGTAGCGTTGTCATTACGGAAGGTAGTCTATTGTCGAGATTTTTGTTACTCCTATGGATGGTAGGCTTGTCATTATGGAAGGCAGTCTATTATCGAGATTTTTGTTATTCCAATGGATGGTAGCCCTGTCATTATAGAGCGTAGTTTTTTGTCAAGATTTTTGTTACTCCAATGGTTGGTAGCCTTGTCATTATGGAAGGTAGTCTGTTGTCGAGATTTTTGTTACTCCAATGGATGGTAGCCTTGTCATTATGCAAGGTAGTCGGTTGTTATGATTTTTGTTATTCCAATTGAAGGTAGCCTTGTCATTATGGAAGGTAGTCTATTGTCAAGATTTTTGTAATTCCAATTGATGGTAGCCTTGTCATTATGGAAGGTAGTTTTTTGTCGAGATTTTTGTCGCTCCAATGGATGGTAGCCTTGTCATTATGGAAGGTAGTTTGTTTTCAAGATTTTTGTTACCCCAATGGATGTTAGCCTTGTCATTATGGAAGGTACTCTATTGTCGAGATTTTTGTTACTCCAATGAATGGTAGCCTTGTCATTATAGAAGGTAGTTTGTCTTTAGGATTTTTGTTACTCCAATGGATTGTAACCTTGTCATTATGGAAGGTAGTCTGTTGTTTAGATTTTTTTTACTCCAATGGAAGGTAGCCTTGTCATTATGAATTGTAGTATGTTGTCGGTAGTTTTGTTATTCCATTGGATGGTAGCCTTGTCATTATGCAAGGTAGTCTGTTGTTCAGATTTTTGTTACTCTAATGGATGGTAACCTTGTCATTATGGAACGTAGTCTTTTCTCGAGATTTTTGTTACTCAAATGGATGGTAGCCTTGTCATTATTCAAGGTAGTCTGTTGTCGATATATTTGTTACTCCAATGGATGATAGCCCTTGTCATTATGAAAGGTAGTCTGTTGTCGAGATTTTTGCTACTCCAATGGATGGCAGCCTTGTCATTATGGAAGGTAGTCTGTTGTCGATATATTTTTTATTCCATTGGATGGTAGCCTTGTCATTATGAAAGGTAGTCTGTTGTCGATATTTTTGTTACTCCGATGAATTGTAACCTTTTCATTATGGAAGTTATTCTTTTGTCGATATCTTTGTCACTCCAATGGATGGTAGCCTTTCCATTATCGAAGTTAGTCTGTTGTCAAGATTTTTTTTACCCTAATAGATGGTAACCTTGTCATTATGGAAGGTAGTTTTTTGTCGATATTTTTGTTACTCCAATGGATGGTAGCCTTGTCAATATGGAAGGTAGTCTATTGTCAAGATTTTTTTATTCCAATGGATGGTAGCCTTTTCATTATGGAAGGTAGTTTTTTGTCGAGATTTTAATTATTCCAATGGATAGTAGCATTGTCATTACGGAAGGTAGTCTATTGTCGAGATTTTTGTTACTCCTATGGATGGTAGCCTTGTCATTATGGAAGGCTGTCTATTATCGAGATTTTTGTTATTCCAATGGATGGTAGCCCTGTCATTATGGAGCGTAGTTTTTTGTCAAGATTTTTGTTACTCCAATGGATGGTAGCCTTGTCATTATGGAAGGTAGTCTGTTGTCGAGATTTTTGTTTCTCCAATGGATGGTAGCCTTGTCATTATGCAAGGTAATCGGTTGTTCTGATTTTTGTTATTCCAATTGAAGGTAGCCTTGTCATTATGGAAGGTAGTCTATTGTCGATATTTTTGTAATTCCAATTGATGGTAGCCTTGTCATTATGGAAGGTAGTTTTTTGTCGAGATTTTTGTTGCTCCAATGGATGGTAGCCTTGTCATTATGGAAGGTAGTTTGTTGTCAAGATTTTTGTTACCCCAATGGATGTTAGACTTGTCATTATGGAAGGTACTCTATTGTCGAGATTTTTGTTACTCCAATGAATGGTTGCCTTGTCATTATAGAAGGTAGTTTGTCTTTAGGATTTTTGTTACTCCAATGGATTGTAGCCTTGTCATTATGGAAGGTAGTCTGTTGTTCAGATTTTTTTTACTCCAATGGAAGGTAGCCTTGTCATTATGAATTGTAGTATGTTGTTGATAGTTTTGTTATTCCATTGGATTGTAGCCTTGTCATTATACAAGGTAGTCTGTTGTTCAGATTTTTGTTACTCCAATGGATGGTAACCTTGTAATTATTGAACGTAGTCTTTTCTCGAGATTTTTGTTACTCAAATGGATGGTAGCCTTGTCATTATTCAAGGTAGTCTGTTGTCGATATATTTGTTACTCCAATGGATGATAGCCCTTGTCATTATGAAAGGTAGTCTGTTGTCGAGATTTTTGCTACTCCCATGGATGGCAGCCTTGTCAATATGGAAGGTAGTCTGTTGTCGATATATTTTTTATTCCATTGGATGGTAGCCTTGTCATTATGAAAGGTAGTCTGTTGTCAAGATTTTTGTTATTCCAATGAATGGTAACCTTTTCATTATGGAAGTTAGTCTTTTTTCAATATCTTTGTCACTCCAATGGATGATACCCTTGTCATTATCCAAGGTAGTCTGTTGTTCATATTTTTGTTACTCCATTGGATGGTAGCCTTGTCATTATGGAAGGTAGTCTATTGTCGAGATTTTTGTTATTCCAATGGATGGTAGCCTTCTCATTTTGGAAGGTAGTTTTTTGTCGAGATTTTTGTTACTCCAATGGATGGTTGCCTTTCCATTATGGAAGTTAGTCTGTTGTCAAGATTTTTGTTACCCCAATAGATGGTAACCTTGTCATTATGGAAGGTAGTTTTTTGTTACTCCAATGGATGGGAGCCTAGTCAATATGGAAGGTAGTCTATTGTCGAGATTTTTTTATTTAAATGGATGGTAGCCTTGTCATTATGGAAGGTAGTTTTTTGTTGAGATTTTAATTATTCCAATGGATAGTAGCGTTGTCATTACGGAAGGTAGTCTGTTGTCGATATTTTTGTTACTCCTATGGATGGTAGGCTTGTCATTATGGAAGGCAGTCTATTATCGAGATTTTTGTTATTCCAATGGATGGTAGCCCTGTCATTATGGAGCGTAGTTTTTTGTCAAGATTTTTGTTACTCCAATGGATGGTAGCCTTGTCATTATGGAAGGTAGTCTGTTGTCGAGATTTTTGTTACTCCAATGGATGGTAGCCTTGTCATTATGCAAGGTAGTCGGTTGTTCTAATTTTTGTTATTCCAATTGAAGGTAGCCTTATCATTATGGAAGGTAGTCTATTGTCGAGATTTTTGTAATTCCAATTGATGGTAGCCTTGTCATTATGAAAGGTAGTTTGTTGTCAAGATTTTTGTTACCCCAATGGATGTTAGACTTGTCATTATGGAAGGTACTCTATTGTCGAGATTTTTGTTACTCCAATGAATGGTAGCCTTGTCATTATAGAAGGTAGTTTGTCTTTAGGATTTTTGTTACTCCAATGGATTGTAGCCTTGTCATTATGGAAGGTAGTCTGTTGTTCAGATTTTTTTTACTCCAATGGAAGGTAGCCTTGTCATTATGAATTGTAGTATGTTGTTGATAGTTTTGTTATTCCATTGGATTGTAGCCTTGTCATTATACAAGGTAGTCTGTTGTTCAGATTTTTGTTACTCCAATGGATGGTAACCTTGTAATTATTGAACGTAGTCTTTTCTCGAGATTTTTGTTACTCAAATGGATGGTAGCCTTGTCATTATTCAAGGTAGTCTGTTGTCGATATATTTGTTACTCCAATGGATGATAGCCCTTGTCATTATGAAAGGTAGTCTGTTGTCGAGATTTTTGCTACTCCCATGGATGGCAGCCTTGTCAATATGGAAGGTAGTCTGTTGTCGATATATTTTTTATTCCATTGGATGGTAGCCTTGTCATTATGAAAGGTAGTCTGTTGTCAAGATTTTTGTTATTCCAATGAATGGTAACCTTTTCATTATGGAAGTTAGTCTTTTTTCAATATCTTTGTCACTCCAATGGATGATACCCTTGTCATTATCCAAGGTAGTCTGTTGTTCATATTTTTGTTACTCCATTGGATGGTAGCCTTGTCATTATGGAAGGTAGTCTATTGTCGAGATTTTTGTTATTCCAATGGATGGTAGCCTTCTCATTTTGGAAGGTAGTTTTTTGTCGAGATTTTTGTTACTCCAATGGATGGTTGCCTTTCCATTATGGAAGTTAGTCTGTTGTCAAGATTTTTGTTACCCCAATAGATGGTAACCTTGTCATTATGGAAGGTAGTTTTTTGTTACTCCAATGGATGGGAGCCTAGTCAATATGGAAGGTAGTCTATTGTCGAGATTTTTTTATTTAAATGGATGGTAGCCTTGTCATTATGGAAGGTAGTTTTTTGTTGAGATTTTAATTATTCCAATGGATAGTAGCGTTGTCATTACGGAAGGTAGTCTGTTGTCGATATTTTTGTTACTCCTATGGATGGTAGGCTTGTCATTATGGAAGGCAGTCTATTATCGAGATTTTTGTTATTCCAATGGATGGTAGCCCTGTCATTATGGAGCGTAGTTTTTTGTCAAGATTTTTGTTACTCCAATGGATGGTAGCCTTGTCATTATGGAAGGTAGTCTGTTGTCGAGATTTTTGTTACTCCAATGGATGGTAGCCTTGTCATTATGCAAGGTAGTCGGTTGTTCTAATTTTTGTTATTCCAATTGAAGGTAGCCTTATCATTATGGAAGGTAGTCTATTGTCGAGATTTTTGTAATTCCAATTGATGGTAGCCTTGTCATTATGAAAGGTAGTTTGTTGTCAAGATTTTTGTTACCCCAATGGATGTTAGACTTGTCATTATGGAAGGTACTCTATTGTCGAGATTTTTGTTACTCCAATGAATGGTAGCCTTGTCATTATAGAAGGTAGTTTGTCTTTAGGATTTTTGTTACTCCAATGGATTGTAGCCTTGTCATTATGGAAGGTAGTCTGTTGTTCAGATTTTTTTTACTCCAATGGAAGGTAGCCTTGTCATTATGAATTGTAGTATGTTGTTGATAGTTTTGTTATTCCATTGGATTGTAGCCTTGTCATTATACAAGGTAGTCTGTTGTTCAGATTTTTGTTACTCCAATGGATGGTAACCTTGTAATTATTGAACGTAGTCTTTTCTCGAGATTTTTGTTACTCAAATGGATGGTAGCCTTGTCATTATTCAAGGTAGTCTGTTGTCGATATATTTGTTACTCCAATGGATGATAGCCCTTGTCATTATGAAAGGTAGTCTGTTGTCGAGATTTTTGCTACTCCCATGGATGGCAGCCTTGTCAATATGGAAGGTAGTCTGTTGTCGATATATTTTTTATTCCATTGGATGGTAGCCTTGTCATTATGAAAGGTAGTCTGTTGTCAAGATTTTTGTTATTCCAATGAATGGTAACCTTTTCATTATGGAAGTTAGTCTTTTTTCAATATCTTTGTCACTCCAATGGATGATACCCTTGTCATTATCCAAGGTAGTCTGTTGTTCATATTTTTGTTACTCCATTGGATGGTAGCCTTGTCATTATGGAAGGTAGTCTATTGTCGAGATTTTTGTTATTCCAATGGATGGTAGCCTTCTCATTTTGGAAGGTAGTTTTTTGTCGAGATTTTTGTTACTCCAATGGATGGTTGCCTTTCCATTATGGAAGTTAGTCTGTTGTCAAGATTTTTGTTACCCCAATAGATGGTAACCTTGTCATTATGGAAGGTAGTTTTTTGTTACTCCAATGGATGGGAGCCTAGTCAATATGGAAGGTAGTCTATTGTCGAGATTTTTTTATTCAAATGGATGGTAGCCTTGTCATTATGGAAGGTAGTTTTTTGTTGAGATTTTAATTATTCCAATGGATAGTAGCGTTGTCATTACGGAAGGTAGTCTGTTGTCGATATTTTTGTTACTCCTATGGATGGTAGGCTTGTCATTATGGAAGGCAGTCTATTATCGAGATTTTTGTTATTCCAATGGATGGTAGCCCTGTCATTATGGAGCGTAGTTTTTTGTCAAGATTTTTGTTACTCCAATGGATGGTAGCCTTGTCATTATGGAAGGTAGTTTGTTGTCGAGATTTTTGTTACTCCAATGGATGGTAGCCTTGTCATTATGCAAGGTAGTCGGTTGTTCTGATTTTTGTTATTCCAATTGAAGGTAGCCTTATCATTATGGAAGGTAGTCTATTGTCGAGATTTTTGTAATTCCAATTGATGGTAGCCTTGTCATTATGGAAGGTACTCTATTGTCGAGATTTTTGTTACTTCAATGAATGGTAGCCTTGTCATTATAGAAGGTAGTTTGTCTTTAGGATTTTTGTTACTCCAATGGATTGTAACCTTGTCATTATGGAAGGTAGTCAGTTGTTCAGATTTTTTTTACTCCAATGGAAGGTAGCCTTGTCATTATGAATTGTAGTATGTTGTCGATAGTTTTGTTATTCCATTGGATGGTAGCCTTGTCATTATGCAAGGTAGTCTGTTGTTCAGATTTTTGTTACTCTAATGGATGGTAACCTTGTCATTATGGAACGTAGTCTTTTCTCGAGATTTTTGTTACTCAAATGGATGGTAGCCTTGTCATTATTCAAGGTAGTCTGTTGTCGATATATTTGTTACTCCAATGGATGATAGCCCTTGTCATTATGAAAGGTAGTCTGTTGTCGAGATTTTTGCTACTCCAATGGATGGCAGCCTTGTCATTATGGAAGGTAGTCTGTTGTCGATATATTTTTTATTCCATTGGATGGTAGCCTTGTCATTATGAAAGGTTGTCTGTTGTCGATATTTTTGTTACTCCGATGAATTGTAACCTTTTCATTATGGAAGTTATTCTTTTGTCGATATCTTTGTCACTCCAATGGATGGTAGCCTTTCCATTATCGAAGTTAGTCTGTTGTCAAGATTTTTTTTACCCTAATAGATGGTAACCTTGTCATTATGGAAGGTAGTTTTTTGTCGATATTTTTGTTACTCCAATGGATGGTAGCCTTGTCAATATGGAAGGTAGTCTATTGTCAAGATTTTTTTATTCCAATGGATGGTAGCGTTTTCATTATGGAAGGTAGTTTTTTGTCGAGATTTTAATTATTCCAATGGATAGTAGCATTGTCATTACGGAAGGTAGTCTGTTGTCGAGATTTTTGTTACTCCTATGGATGGTAGCCTTGTCATTATGGAAGGCTGTCTATTATCGAGATTTTTGTTATTCCAATGGATGGTAGCCCTGTCATTATGGAGCGTAGTTTTTTGTCAAGATTTTTGTTACTCCAATGGATGGTAGCCTTGTCATTATGGAAGGTAGTCTGTTGTCGAGATTTTTGTTTCTCCAACGGATGGTAGCCTTGTCATTATGCAAGGTAATCGGTTGTTCTGATTTTTGTTATTCCAATTGAAGGTAGCCTTGTCATTATGGAAGGTAGTCTATTGTCGATATTTTTGTAATTCCAATTGATGGTAGCCTTGTCATTATGGAAGGTAGTTTTTTGTCGAGATTTTTGTTGCTCCAATGGATGGTAGCCTTGTCATTATGGAAGGTAGTTTGTTGTTAAGATTTTTGTTACCCCAATGGATGTTAGACTTGTCATTATGGAAGGTACTCTATTGTCGAGATTTTTGTTACTCCAATGAATGGTAGCCTTGTCATTATAGAAGGTAGTTTGTCTTTAGGATTTTTGTTACTCCAATGGATTGTAGCCTTGTCATTATGGAAGGTAGTCTGTTGTTCAGATTTTTTTTACTCCAATGGAAGGTAGCCTTGTCATTATGAATTGTAGTATGTTGTTGATAGTTTTGTTATTCCATTGGATTGTAGCCTTGTCATTATACAAGGTAGTCTGTTGTTCAGATTTTTGTTACTCCAATGGATGGTAACCTTGTAATTATTGAACGTAGTCTTTTCTCGAGATTTTTGTTACTCAAATGGATGGTAGCCTTGTCATTATTCAAGGTAGTCTGTTGTCGATATATTTGTTACTCCAATGGATGATAGCCCTTGTCATTATGAAAGGTAGTCTGTTGTCGAGATTTTTGCTACTCCCATGGATGGCAGCCTTGTCAATATGGAAGGAAGTCTGTTATCGATATATTTTTTATTCCATTGGATGGTAGCCTTGTCATTATGAAAGGTAGTCTGTTGTCAAGATTTTTGTTATTCCAATGAATGGTAACCTTTTCATTATGGAAGTTAGTCTTTTTTCAATATCTTTGTCACTCCAATGGATGATACCCTTGTCATTATCCAAGGTAGTCTATTGTTCATATTTTTGTTACTCCATTGGATGGTAGCCTTGTCATTATGGAAGGTAGTCTATTGTCGAGATTTTTGTTATTCCAATGGATGGTAGCCTTCTCATTTTGGAAGGTAGTTTTTTGTCGAGATTTTTGTTACTCCAATGGATGGTTGCCTTTCCATTATGGAAGTTAGTCTGTTGTCAAGATTTTTGTTACCCCAATAGATGGTAACCTTGTCATTATGGAAGGTAGTTTTTTGTTACTCCAATGGATGGGAGCCTAGTCAATATGGAAGGTAGTCTATTGTCGAGATTTTTTTATTCAAATGGATGGTAGCCTTGTCATTATGGAAGGTAGTTTTTTGTTGAGATTTTAATTATTCCAATGGATAGTAGCGTTGTCATTACAGAAGGTAGTCTGTTGTCGAGATTTTTGTTACTCCTATGGATGGTAGGCTTGTCATTATGGAAGGCAGTCTATTATCGAGATTTTTGTTATTCCAATGGATGGTAGCCCTGTCATTATGGAGCGTAGTTTTTTGTCAAGATTTTTGTTACTCCAATGGATGGTAGCCTTGTCATTATGGAAGGTAGTTTGTTGTCGAGATTTTTGTTACTCCAATGGATGGTAGCCTTATCATTATGCAAGGTAGTCGGTTGTTCTGATTTTTGTTATTCCAATTGAAGGTAGCCTTATCATTATGGAAGGTAGTCTATTGTCGAGATTTTTGTAATTCCAATTGATGGTAGCCTTGTCATTATGGAAGGTACTCTATTGTCGAGATTTTTGTTACTTCAATGAATGGTAGCCTTGTCATTATAGAAGGTAGTTTGTCTTTAGGATTTTTGTTACTCCAATGGATTGTAACCTTGTCATTATGGAAGGTAGTCTGTTGTTCAGATTTTTTTTACTCCAATGGAAGGTAGCCTTGTCATTATGAATTTTAGTATGTTGTCGATAGTTTTGTTATTCCATTGGATGGTAGCCTTGTCATTATGCAAGGTAGTCTGTTGTTCAGATTTTTGTTACTCCAATGGATGGTAACCTTGTCATTATGGAACGTAGTCTTTTCTCGAGATTTTTGTTACTCAAATGGATGGTAGCCTTGTCATTATTCAAGGTAGTCTGTTGTCGATATATTTGTTACTCCAATGGATGATAGCCCTTGTCATTATGAAAGGTAGTCTATTGTCGAGATTTTTGCTACTCCAATGGATGGCAGCCTTGTCATTATGGAAGGTATTCTGTTGTCGAGATTTTTTTTATTCCATTGGATGGTAGCCTTGTCATTATGAAAGGTAGTCTGTTGTCGATATTTTTGTTACTCCGATGAATGGTAACCTTTTCATTATGGAAGTTATTCTTTTGTCGATATCTTTGTCACTCCAATGGATGATACCCTTGTCATTATGCAAGGTATTCTGTTGTTCATATTTTTGTTACTCCGTTGGATGGTAGCCTTGTCATTATGGAAGGTAGTCTATTGTCGAGATTTTTGTTATTCCAATGGATGGTAGCCTTCTCATTATGGAAGGTAGTTTTTTGTCGAGATTTTTGTTACTCCAATGGATGGTAGCCTTGTCAATATGGAAGGTAGTCTATTGTCAAGATTTTTTTATTCCAATGGATGGTAGCCTTTTCATTATGGAAGGTAGTTTTTTGTCGAGATTTTAATTATTCCAATGGATAGTAGCATTGTCATTACGGAAGGTAGTTTGTTGTCGAGATTTTTGTTACTCCTATGGATGGTAGCCTTGTCATTATGGAAGGCTGTCTATTATCGAGATTTTTGTTATTCCAATGGATGGTAGCCCTGTCATTATGGAGCGTAGTTTTTTGTCAAGATTTTTGTTACTCCAATGGATGGTAGCCTTGTCATTATGGAAGGTAGTCTGTTGTCGAGATTTTTGTTTCTCCAATGGATGGTAGCCTTGTCATTATGCAAGGTAATCGGTTGTTCTGATTTTTGTTATTCCAATTGAAGGAAGCCTTGTCATTATGGAAGGTAGTCTATTGTCGATATTTTTGTAATTCTAATTGATGGTAGCCTTGTCATTATGGAAGGTAGTTTTTTGTCGAGTTTTTGTTACTCCAATGGATGGTTGCCTTTCCATTATGGAAGTTAGTCTGTTGTCAAGATTTTTGTTACCCCAATAGATGGTAACCTTGTCATTATGGAAGGTAGTTTTTTGTCGAGATTTTTGTAACTCCAATGGATGGTAGCCTTGTCAATATGAAAGGTAGTCTATTGTCGAGATTTTTTTATTCCAATGGATGGTAGCCTTGTCATTATGGAAGGTAGTTTTTTGTCGAGATTTTAATTATTCCAATGGATAGTAGCGTTGTCATTACGGAAGGTAGTCTATTGTCGAGATTTTTGTTACTCCTATGGATGGTAGGCTTGTCATTATGGAAGGCAGTCTATTATCGAGATTTTTGTTATTCCAATGGATAGTAGCCCTGTCATTATGGAGCGTAGTTTTTTGTCAAGATTTTTGTTACTCCAATGGTTGGTAGCCTTGTCATTATGGATGGTAGTCTGTTGTCGAGATTTTTGTTACTCCAATGGATGGTAGCCTTGTCATTATGCAAGGTAGTCGGTTGTTCTGATTTTTGTTATTCCAATTGAAGGTAGCCTTGTCATTATGGAAGGTAGTCTATTGTCAAGATTTTTGTAATTCCAATTGATGGTAGCCTTGTCATTATGGAAGGTAGTTTTTTGTCGAGATTTTTGTCGCTCCAATGGATGGTAGCCTTGTCATTATGGAAGGTAGTTTGTTTTCAAGATTTTTGTTACCCCAATGGATGTTAGCCTTGTCATTATGGAAGGTACTCTATTGTCGAGATTTTTGTTACTCCAATGAATGGTAGCCTTGTCATTATAGAAGGTAGTTTGTCTTTAGGATTTTTGTTACTCCAATGGATTGTAACCTTGTCATTATGGAAGGTAGTCTATTGTTTAGATTTTTTTTACTCCAATGGAAGGTAGCCTTGTCATTATGAATTGTAGTATGTTGTCGATAGTTTTGTTATTCCATTGGATGGTAGCCTTGTCATTATGCAAGGTAGTCTGTTGTTCAGATTTTTGTTACTCTAATGGATGGTAACCTTGTCATTATGGAACGTAGTCTTTCTCGAGATTTTTGTTACTCAAATGGATGGTAGCCTTGTCATTATTCAAGGTAGTCTGTTGTCGATATATTTGTTACTCCAATGGATGATAGCCCTTGTCATTATGAAAGGTAGTCTGTTGTCGAGATTTTTGCTACTCCAATGGATGGCAGCCTTGTCATTATGGAAGGTAGTCTGTTGTCGATATATTTTTTATTCCATTGGATGGTAGCCTTGTCATTATGAAAGGTAGTCTGTTGTCGATATTTTTGTTACTCTGATGAATTGTAACCTTTTCATTATGGAAGTTATTCTTTTGTCGATATCTTTGTCACTCCAATGGATGGTAGCCTTTCCATTATCGAAGTTAGTCTGTTGTCAAGATTTTTTTTACCCTAATAGATGGTAACCTTGTCATTATGGAAGGTAGTTTTTTGTCGATATTTTTGTTACTCCAATGGATGGTAGCCTTGTCAATATGGAAGGTAGTCTATTGTCAAGATTTTTTTATTCCAATGGATGGTAGCGTTTTCATTATGGAAGGTAGTTTTTTGTCGAGATTTTAATTATTCCAATGGATAGTAGCATTGTCATTACGGAAGGTAGTCTGTTGTCGAGATTTTTGTTACTCCTATGGATGGTAGCCTTGTCATTATGGAAGGCTGTCTATTATCGAGATTTTTGTTATTCCAATGGATGGTAGCCCTGTCATTATGGAGCGTAGTTTTTTGTCAAGATTTTTGTTACTCCAATGGATGGTAGCCTTGTCATTATGGAAGGTAGTCTGTTGTCGAGATTTTTGTTTCTCCAATGGATGGTAGCCTTGTCATTATGCAAGGTAATCGGTTGTTCTGATTTTTGTTATTCCAATTGAAGGTAGCCTTGTCATTATGGAAGGTAGTCTATTGTCGATATTTTTGTAATTCCAATTGATGGTAGCCTTGTCATTATGGAAGGTAGTTTTTTGTCGAGATTTTTGTTGCTCCAATGGATGGTAGCCTTGTCATTATGGAAGGTAGTTTGTTGTTAAGATTTTTGTTACCCCAATGGATGTTAGACTTGTCATTATGGAAGTTACTCTATTGTCGAGATTTTTGTTACTCCAATGAATGGTAGCCTTGTCATTATAGAAGGTAGTTTGTCTTTAGGATTTTTGTTACTCCAATGGATTGTAGCCTTGTCATTATGGAAGGTAGTCTGTTGTTCAGATTTTTTTTTACTCCAATGGAAGGTAGCCTTGTCATTATGAATTGTAGTATGTTGTTGATAGTTTTGTTATTCCATTGGATTGTAGCCTTGTCATTATACAAGGTAGTCTGTTGTTCAGATTTTTGTTACTCCAATGGATGGTAACCTTGTAATTATTGAACGTAGTCTTTTCTCGAGATTTTTGTTACTCAAATGGATGGTAGCCTTGTCATTATTCAAGGTAGTCTGTTGTCGATATATTTGTTACTCCAATGGATGATAGCCCTTGTCATTATGAAAGGTAGTCTGTTGTCGAGATTTTTGCTACTCCCATGGATGGCAGCCTTGTCAATATGGAAGGAAGTCTGTTGTCGATATATTTTTTATTCCATTGGATGGTAGCCTTGTCATTATGAAAGGTAGTCTGTTGTCAAGATTTTTGTTATTCCAATGAATGGTAACCTTTTCATTATGGAAGTTAGTCTTTTTTCAATATCTTTGTCACTCCAATGGATGATACCCTTGTCATTATCCAAGGTAGTCTATTGTTCATATTTTTGTTACTCCATTGGATGGTAGCCTTGTCATTATGGAAGGTAGTCTATTGTCGAGATTTTTGTTATTCCAATGGATGGTAGCCTTCTCATTTTGGAAGGTAGTTTTTTGTCGAGATTTTTGTTACTCCAATGGATGGTTGCCTTTCCATTATGGAAGTTAGTCTGTTGTCAAGATTTTTGTTACCCCAATAGATGGTAACCTTGTCATTATGGAAGGTAGTTTTTTGTTACTCCAATGGATGGGAGCCTAGTCAATATGGAAGGTAGTTTATTGTCGAGATTTTTTTATTCAAATGGATGGTAGCCTTGTCATTATGGAAGGTAGTTTTTTGTTGAGATTTTAATTATTCCAATGGATAGTAGCGTTGTCATTACAGAAGGTAGTCTGTTGTCGAGATTTTTGTTACTCCTATGGATGGTAGGCTTGTCATTATGGAAGGCAGTCTATTATCGAGATTTTTGTTATTCCAATGGATGGTAGCCCTGTCATTATGGAGCGTAGTTTTTTGTCAAGATTTTTGTTACTCCAATGGATGGTAGCCTTGTCATTATGGAAGGTAGTTTGTTGTCGAGATTTTTGTTACTCCAATGGATGGTAGCCTTATCATTATGCAAGGTAGTCGGTTGTTCTGATTTTTGTTATTCCAATTGAAGGTAGCCTTATCATTATGGAAGGTAGTCTATTGTCGAGATTTTTGTAATTCCAATTGATGGTAGCCTTGTCATTATGGAAGGTACTCTATTGTCGAGATTTTTGTTACTTCAATGAATGGTAGCCTTGTCATTATAGAAGGTAGTTTGTCTTTAGGATTTTTGTTACTCCAATGGATTGTAACCTTGTCATTATGGAAGGTAGTCTGTTGTTCAGATTTTTTTTACTCCAATGGAAGGTAGCCTTGTCATTATGAATTTTAGTATGTTGTCGATAGTTTTGTTATTCCATTGGATGGTAGCCTTGTCATTATGCAAGGTAGTCTGTTGTTCAGATTTTTGTTACTCCAATGGATGGTAACCTTGTCATTATGGAACGTAGTCTTTTCTCGAGATTTTTGTTACTCAAATGGATGGTAGCCTTGTCATTATTCAAGGTAGTCTGTTGTCGATATATTTGTTACTCCAATGGATGATAGCCCTTGTCATTATGAAAGGTAGTCTATTGTCGAGATTTTTGCTACTCCAATGGATGGCAGCCTTGTCATTATGGAAGGTATTCTGTTGTCGAGATTTTTTTTATTCCATTGGATGGTAGCCTTGTCATTATGAAAGGTAGTCTGTTGTCGATATTTTTGTTACTCCGATGAATGGTAACCTTTTCATTATGGAAGTTATTCTTTTGTCGATATCTTTGTCACTCCAATGGATGATACCCTTGTCATTATGCAAGGTATTCTGTTGTTCATATTTTTGTTACTCCGTTGGATGGTAGCCTTGTCATTATGGAAGGTAGTCTATTGTCGAGATTTTTGTTATTCCAATGGATGGTAGCCTTCTCATTATGGAAGGTAGTTTTTTGTCGAGATTTTTGTTACTCCAATGGATGGTAGCCTTGTCAATATGGAAGGTAGTCTATTGTCAAGATTTTTTTATTCCAATGGATGGTAGCCTTTTCATTATGGAAGGTAGTTTTTTGTCGAGATTTTAATTATTCCAATGGATAGTAGCATTGTCATTACGGAAGGTAGTTTGTTGTCGAGATTTTTGTTACTCCTATGGATGGTAGCCTTGTCATTATGGAAGGCTGTCTATTATCGAGATTTTTGTTATTCCAATGGATGGTAGCCCTGTCATTATGGAGCGTAGTTTTTTGTCAAGATTTTTGTTACTCCAATGGATGGTAGCCTTGTCATTATGGAAGGTAGTCTGTTGTCGAGATTTTTGTTTCTCCAATGGATGGTAGCCTTGTCATTATGCAAGGTAATCGGTTGTTCTGATTTTTGTTATTCCAATTGAAGGAAGCCTTGTCATTATGGAAGGTAGTCTATTGTCGATATTTTTGTAATTCTAATTGATGGTAGCCTTGTCATTATGGAAGGTAGTTTTTTGTCGAGTTTTTGTTACTCCAATGGATGGTTGCCTTTCCATTATGGAAGTTAGTCTGTTGTCAAGATTTTTGTTACCCCAATAGATGGTAACCTTGTCATTATGGAAGGTAGTTTTTTGTCGAGATTTTTGTAACTCCAATGGATGGTAGCCTTGTCAATATGAAAGGTAGTCTATTGTCGAGATTTTTTTATTCCAATGGATGGTAGCCTTGTCATTATGGAAGGTAGTTTTTTGTCGAGATTTTAATTATTCCAATGGATAGTAGCGTTGTCATTACGGAAGGTAGTCTATTGTCGAGATTTTTGTTACTCCTATGGATGGTAGGCTTGTCATTATGGAAGGCAGTCTATTATCGAGATTTTTGTTATTCCAATGGATAGTAGCCCTGTCATTATGGAGCGTAGTTTTTTGTCAAGATTTTTGTTACTCCAATGGTTGGTAGCCTTGTCATTATGGATGGTAGTCTGTTGTCGAGATTTTTGTTACTCCAATGGATGGTAGCCTTGTCATTATGCAAGGTAGTCGGTTGTTCTGATTTTTGTTATTCCAATTGAAGGTAGCCTTGTCATTATGGAAGGTAGTCTATTGTCAAGATTTTTGTAATTCCAATTGATGGTAGCCTTGTCATTATGGAAGGTAGTTTTTTGTCGAGATTTTTGTCGCTCCAATGGATGGTAGCCTTGTCATTATGGAAGGTAGTTTGTTTTCAAGATTTTTGTTACCCCAATGGATGTTAGCCTTGTCATTATGGAAGGTACTCTATTGTCGAGATTTTTGTTACTCCAATGAATGGTAGCCTTGTCATTATAGAAGGTAGTTTGTCTTTAGGATTTTTGTTACTCCAATGGATTGTAACCTTGTCATTATGGAAGGTAGTCTGTTGTTTAGATTTTTTTTACTCCAATGGAAGGTAGCCTTGTCATTATGAATTGTAGTATGTTGTCGATAGTTTTGTTATTCCATTGGATGGTAGCCTTGTCATTATGCAAGGTAGTCTGTTGTTCAGATTTTTGTTACTCTAATGGATGGTAACCTTGTCATTATGGAACGTAGTCTTTCTCGAGATTTTTGTTACTCAAATGGATGGTAGCCTTGTCATTATTCAAGGTAGTCTGTTGTCGATATATTTGTTACTCCAATGGATGATAGCCCTTGTCATTATGAAAGGTAGTCTGTTGTCGAGATTTTTGCTACTCCAATGGATGGCAGCCTTGTCATTATGGAAGGTAGTCTGTTGTCGATATATTTTTTATTCCATTGGATGGTAGCCTTGTCATTATGAAAGGTAGTCTGTTGTCGATATTTTTGTTACTCTGATGAATTGTAACCTTTTCATTATGGAAGTTATTCTTTTGTCGATATCTTTGTCACTCCAATGGATGGTAGCCTTTCCATTATCGAAGTTAGTCTGTTGTCAAGATTTTTTTTACCCTAATAGATGGTAACCTTGTCATTATGGAAGGTAGTTTTTTGTCGATATTTTTGTTACTCCAATGGATGGTAGCCTTGTCAATATGGAAGGTAGTCTATTGTCAAGATTTTTTTATTCCAATGGATGGTAGCCTTTTCATTATGGAAGGTAGTTTTTTGTCGAGATTTTAATTATTCCAATGGATAGTAGCATTGTCATTACGGAAGGTAGTCTGTTGTCGAGATTTTTGTTACTCCTATGGATGGTAGCCTTGTCATTATGGAAGGCTGTCTATTATCGAGATTTTTGTTATTCCAATGGATGGTAGCCCTGTCATTATGGAGCGTAGTTTTTTGTCAAGATTTTTGTTACTCCAATGGATGGTAGCCTTGTCATTATGGAAGGTAGTCTGTTGTCGAGATTTTTGTTACTCCAATGGATGGTAGCCTTGTCATTATGCAAGGTAGTCGGTTGTTCTGATTTTTGTTATTCCAATTGAAGGTAGCCTTATCATTATGGAAGGTAGTCTATTGTCGAGATTTTTGTAATTCCAATTGATGGTAGCCTTGTCATTATGAAAGGTAGTTTGTTGTCAAGATTTTTGTTACCCCAATGGATGTTAGACTTGTCATTATGGAAGGTACTCTATTGTCGAGATTTTTGTTACTCCAATGAATGGTAGCCTTGTCATTATAGAAGGTAGTTTGTCTTTAGGATTTTTGTTACTCCAATGGATTGTAGCCTTGTCATTATGGAAGGTAGTCTGTTGTTCAGATTTTTTTTACTCCAATGGAAGGTAGCCTTGTCATTATGAATTGTAGTATGTTGTTGATAGTTTTGTTATTCCATTGGATTGTAGCCTTGTCATTATACAAGGTAGTCTGTTGTTCAGATTTTTGTTACTCCAATGGATGGTAACCTTGTAATTATTGAACGTAGTCTTTTCTCGAGATTTTTGTTACTCAAATGGATGGTAGCCTTGTCATTATTCAAGGTAGTCTGTTGTCGATATATTTGTTACTCCAATGGATGATAGCCCTTGTCATTATGAAAGGTAGTCTGTTGTCGAGATTTTTGCTACTCCCATGGATGGCAGCCTTGTCAATATGGAAGGTAGTCTGTTGTCGATATATTATTTATTCCATTGGATGGTAGCCTTGTCATTATGAAAGGTAGTCTGTTGTCAAGATTTTTGTTATTCCAATGAATGGTAACCTTTTCATTATGGAAGTTAGTCTTTTTTCAATATCTTTGTCACTCCAATGGATGATACCCTTGTCATTATCCAAGGTAGTCTGTTGTTCATATTTTTGTTACTCCATTGGATGGTAGCCTTGTCATTATGGAAGGTAGTCTATTGTCGAGATTTTTGTTATTCCAATGGATGGTAGCCTTCTCATTTTGGAAGGTAGTTTTTTGTCGAGATTTTTGTTACTCCAATGGATGGTTGCCTTTCCATTATGGAAGTTAGTCTGTTGTCAAGATTTTTGTTACCCCTAAAGATGGTAACCTTGTCATTATGGAAGGTAGTTTTTTGTTACTCCAATGGATGGGAGCCTAGTCAATATGGAAGGTAGTCTATTGTCGAGATTTTTTTATTCAAATGGATGGTAGCCTTGTCATTATGGAAGGTAGTTTTTTGTTGAGATTTTAATTATTCCAATGGATAGTAGCGTTGTCATTACGGAAGGTAGTCTGTTGTCGATATTTTTGTTACTCCTATGGATGGTAGGCTTGTCATTATGGAAGGCAGTCTATTATCGAGATTTTTGTTATTCCAATGGATGGTAGCCCTGTCATTATGGAGCGTAGTTTTTTGTCAAGATTTTTGTTACTCCAATGGATGGTAGCCTTGTCATTATGGAAGGTAGTCTGTTGTCGAGATTTTTGTTACTCCAATGGATGGTAGCCTTGTCATTATGCAAGGTAGTCGGTTGTTCTGATTTTTGTTATTCCAATTGAAGGTAGCCTTATCATTATGGAAGGTAGTCTATTGTCGAGATTTTTGTAATTCCAATTGATGGTAGCCTTGTCATTATGGAAGGTACTCTATTGTCGAGATTTTTGTTACTTCAATGAATGGTAGCCTTGTCATTATGGAAGGTACTCTATTGTCGAGATTTTTGTTACTCCAATGAATGGTAGCCTTGTCATTATAGAAGGTAGTTTGTCTTTAGGATTTTTGTTACTCCAATGGATTGTAGCCTTGTCATTATGGAAGGTAGTCTGTTGTTCAGATTTTTTTTACTCCAATGGAAGGTAGCCTTGTCATTATGAATTGTAGTATGTTGTTGATAGTTTTGTTATTCCATTGGATTGTAGCCTTGTCATTATACAAGGTAGTCTGTTGTTCAGATTTTTGTTACTCCAATGGATGGTAACCTTGTAATTATTGAACGTAGTCTTTTCTCGAGATTTTTGTTACTCAAATGGATGGTAGCCTTGTCATTATTCAAGGTAGTCTGTTGTCGATATATTTGTTACTCCAATGGATGATAGCCCTTGTCATTATGAAAGGTAGTCTGTTGTCGAGATTTTTGCTACTCCCATGGATGGCAGCCTTGTCAATATGGAAGGTAGTCTGTTGTCGATATATTATTTATTCCATTGGATGGTAGCCTTGTCATTATGAAAGGTAGTCTGTTGTCAAGATTTTTGTTATTCCAATGAATGGTAACCTTTTCATTTTGGAAGTTAGTCTTTTTTCAATATCTTTGTCACTCCAATGGATGATACCCTTGTCATTATCCAAGGTAGTCTGTTGTTCATATTTTTGTTACTCCATTGGATGGTAGCCTTGTCATTATGGAAGGTAGTCTATTGTCGAGATTTTTGTTATTCCAATGGATGGTAGCCTTCTCATTTTGGAAGGTAGTTTTTTGTCGAGATTTTTGTTACTCCAATGGATGGTTTCCTTTCCATTATGGAAGTTAGTCTGTTGTCAAGATTTTTGTTACCCCTAAAGATGGTAACCTTGTCATTATGGAAGGTAGTTTTTTGTTACTCCAATGGATGGGAGCCTAGTCAATTTGGAAGGTAGTCTATTGACGAGATTTTTTTATTCAAATGGATGGTAGCCTTGTCATTATGGAAGGTAGTTTTTTGTTGAGATTTTAATTATTCCAATGGATAGTAGCGTTGTCATTACGGAAGGTAGTCTGTTGTCGATATTTTTGTTACTCCTATGGATGGTAGGCTTGTCATTATGGAAGGCAGTCTATTATCGAGATTTTTGTTATTCCAATGGATGGTAGCCCTGTCATTATGGAGCATAGTTTTTTGTCAAGATTTTTGTTACTCCAATGGATGGTAGCCTTGTCATTATGGAAGGTAGTCTGTTGTCGAGATTTTTGTTACTCCAATGGATGGTAGCCTTGTCATTATGCAAGGTAGTCGGTTGTTCTGATTTTTGTTATTCCAATTGAAGGTAGCCTTATCATTATGGAAGGTAGTCTATTGTCGAGATTTTTGTAATTCCAATTGATGGTAGCCTTGTCATTATGGAAGGTACTCTATTGTCGAGATTTTTGTTACTTCAATGAATGGTAGCCTTGTCATTATAGAAGGTAGTTTGTCTTTAGGATTTTTGTTACTCCAATGGATTGTAACCTTGTCATTATGGAAGGTAGTCTGTTGTTCAGATTTTTTTTACTCCAATGGAAGGTAGCCTTGTCATTATGAATTGTAGTATGTTGTCGATAGTTTTGTTATTCCATTGGATGGTAGCCTTGTCATTATGCAAGGTAGTCTGTTGTTCAGATTTTTGTTACTCCAATGGATGGTAACCTTGTCATTATGGAACGTAGTCTTTTCTCGAGATTTTTGTTACTCAAATGGATGGTAGCCTTGTCATTATTCAAGGTAGTCTGTTGTCGATATATTTGTTACTCCAATGGATGATAGCCCTTGTCATTATGAAAGGTAGTCTATTGTCAAGATTTTTGCTACTCCAATGGATGGCAGCCTTGTCATTATGGAAGGTAGTCTGTTGTCGAGATTTTTTTTATTCCATTGGATGGTAGCCTTGTCATTATGAAAGGTAGTCTGTTTTCGATATCTTTGTTACTCCGATGAATGGTAATCTTTTCATTATGGAAGTTAGTCTTTTGTCGATTTCTTTGTCACTCCAATGGATGATACCCTTGTCATTATGCAAGGTAGTCTGTTGTTCATATTTTTGTTACTCCATTGGATGGTAGCCTTGTCATTATGGAAGGTAGTCTATTGTCGAGATTTTTGTTATTCCAATGGATGGTAGCCTTCTCATTTTGGAAGGTTGTTTTTTGTCGAGATTTTTGTTACTCCAATGGATGGTTGCCTTTCCATTATGGAAGTTAGTCTGTTGTCAAGATTTTTGTTACCCCAATAGATGGTAACCTTGTCATTATGGAAGGTAGTTTTTTGTCGAGATTTTTGTTACTCCCATGGATGGTAGCCTTGTCAATATGGAAGGTAGTCTATTGTCAAGATTTTTTTATTCCAATGGATGGTAGCCTTGTCATTATGGAAGGTAGTTTTTTGTCGAGATTTTAATTATTCCAATGGATAGTAGCGTTGTCATTACGGAAGGTAGTCTGTTGTCGAGATTTTTGTTACTCCTATGGATGGTAGCCTTGTCATTATGGAAGGCAGTCTATTATCGAGATTTTTGTTATTCCAATGGATGGTAGCCCTGTCATTATGGAACGTAGTTTTTTGTCGAGATTTTTTTACTCCAATGGATGGTAGCCTTGTCATTATGGAAGGT
Organism: Vicia faba; assembly: GCA_948472305.1. Taxonomy (NCBI): domain Eukaryota; kingdom Viridiplantae; phylum Streptophyta; class Magnoliopsida; order Fabales; family Fabaceae; genus Vicia; species Vicia faba. The sequence goes on from OX451739.1 coordinate 565,262,299, forward strand.
AGTCTATTGTCGCGATTTTTGTTACTCCAATGGATAATAGCCTTGTTATTATGGAAGGTAGTCTGTTGTCGAGGCTTTTGTTACTCCAATGGATGGTAGCCTTGTCATTTTGGAAGGTAGTCTGTTGTCGAGATCTTTGTTATTCCAATTGATGGTAGCCTTGTCATTATGGAAGGTAGTCTATTGTCGAGATTTTTGTTATTCCAATTGATGGTAGCCTTGTCATTATGGAAGGTAGTTTTTTGTCGAGATTTTTGTTGCTCCAATGGATGGTAACCTTGTCATTATGGAAGGTAGTCTGTTGTCGAGATTTTTGTTACCCCAATGGATGTTAGCCTTGTCATTATGGAAGGTAGTCTATTGTAGAGATTTTTGTTATTCCAATGAATGGTAACCTTTTCATTATGGAAGTTAGTGTTTTGTCGATATCTTTGTCACTCCAATGGATGATAGCCTTGTCATTATGGAAGGTAGTCTGTTGTCGAGATTTTTGTTACTCCAATGGATGGTAGCCTTGTCATTATGCAAGGTAGTCGGTTGTCGAGATTTTTTTTATTCCATTGGATGGTAGCCTTGTCATTATGAAAGGTAGTCTATTGTCGATATTTTTGTTACTCCGATGATTGGTAACCTTTTCATTATGGAAGTTAGTCTTTTGTCGATATCTTTGTCACTCCAATGGATGATACCCTTGTCATTATGCAAGGTAGTCTGTTGTTCATATTTTTGTTACTTCATTGGATGGTAGCCTTGTCATTATGGAAGGTAGTCTATTGTCGAGATTTTTGTTGTTCCAATGGATGGTAGCCTTCTCATTATGGAAGGTAGTTTTTTGTCGTGATTTTTGTTACTCCAATGGATGGTAGCCTTTCCATTATCGAAGTTAGTCTGTTGTCAAGATTTTTGTTACCCCAATAGATGGTAACCTTGTCATTATGGAAGGTAGTTTTTTGTCAAGATTTTTGTTACTCCAATGGATGGTAGCCTTGTTAATATGGAAGGTAGTCTATTGTCGAGATTATTTTATTCCAATGGATGGTAGCCTTGTCATTATGGAAGGTAGTTTTTTGTCGAGATTTTAATTACTCCAATGGATAGTAGCGTTGTCATTACGGAAGGTAGTCTGTTGTCGAGATTTTTGTTACTCCAATGGATGGTAGCCTTGTCAATATGGAAGGCAGTCTATTATTGAGATTTTTGTTATTCCAATGGATGGTAGCCTTGTCATTATGGAACGTAGTTTTTTGTCGATATTTTTTTTACTCCAATGGATGGTAGCCTTGTCATTATGGAAGGTAGTCTATTGTCGCGATTTTTGTTACTCCAATGGATGATAGCCTTGTTATTATGGAAGGTAGTCTGTTGTCGAGGGTTTTGTTACTCCAATGGATGGTAGCCTTGTTATTTTGGAAGGTAGTCTGTTGTCGAGATCTTTGTTATTCCAATTGATGGTAGCCTTGTCATTATGGAAGGTAGTCTATTGTCGAGATTTTTGTTATTCCAATTGATGGTAGCCTTGTCATTATGGAAGGTAGTTTTTTGTCGAGATTTTTCTTGCTCCAATGGATGGTAGCCTTGTCATTATGGAAGGTAGTTTGTTGTCGAGATTTTTGTTACCCCAATGGATGTTAGCCTTGTCATTATGGAAGGTAGTGTATTGTAGAGATTTTTGTTACTCCAATGAATGGTAGCCTTGTCATTATAGAAGGTAGTTTGTCTTTAGTATTTCTGTTACTCCAATGGATTGTAGCCTTGTCATTATGTAAGGTAGTCTGTTGTTCAGATTTTTTTACTCCAATGGAAGGTAGCCTTGTCATTATGAAATGTAGTATGTTGTCGATATTTTTGTTATTCCATTGGATGGTAGCCTTGTCATTATGCAAGGTACTCTATTGTTCAGATTTTTGTTACTCCAATGGATGGTAACCTTGTCATTATGGAAGGTAGTCTTTTCTCGAGATTTTTGTTACTCAAATGGATGGTAGCCTTGTCATTATTCAAGGTAGTCTGTTGTCGATATATTTGTTACTCCAATGGATGATAGCCCTTGTCATTATGAAAGGTAGTCTGTTGTCGAGATTTTTTCTACTCCAATGGATGGCAGCCTTGTCAATATGGAAGGTAGTCTGTTGTCGAGATATTTTTTATTCCATTGGATGGTAGCCTTGTCATTATGAAAGGTAGTCTGTTGGCGAGATTTTTGTTATTCCAATGAATGGTAACCTTTTCATTATGGAAGTTAGTCTTTGGTCGATATCTTTGTCACTCCAATGGATGATACCCTTGTCATTATGCAAGGTAGTCTGTTGTTCATATTTTTGTTACTCCATTGGATGGTAGCCTTGTCATTATGGAAGGTAGTCTATTGTCGAGATTTTTGTTATTCCAATGGATGGTAGCCTTCTCATTTTGGAAGGTTGTTTTTTGTCGAGATTTTTGTTACTCCAATGGATGGTTGCCTTTCCATTATGGAAGTTAGGTTGTTGTCAAGATTTTTGTTACCCCAATAGATGGTAACCTTGTCATTATGGAAGGTAGTTTTTTGTCGAGATTTTTGTTACTCCCATGGATGGTAGCCTTGTCAATATGGAAGGTAGTATATTGTCAAGATTTTTTTATTCCAATGGATGGTAGCCTTGTCATTATGGAAGGTAGTTTTTTGTCGAGATTTTAATTATTCCAATGGATAGTAGCGTTGTCATTACGGAAGGTAGTCTGTTGTCGATATTTTTGTTACTCCTATGGATGGTAGCCTTGTCATTATGGAAGGCAGTCTATTATCGAGATTTTTGTTATTCCAATGGATGGTAGCCCTGTCATTATGGAACGTAGTTTTTTGTCGAGATTTTTTTTACTCCAATGGATGGTAGCCTTTCCATTATGGAAGGTAGTTTTTTGTCGAGATTTTTGTTACTCCAATCGATGGTTGCCTTTCCATTGTGGAAGTTAGTCTGTTGTCAAGATTTTTGTTACCCCAATAGATGGTAACCTTGTCATTATGGAAGGTAGTTTTTTGTCGAGATTTTTGTTACTCCCATGGATGGTAGCCTTGTCAATATGGAAGGTAGTCTATTGTCAAGATTTTTTTATTCCAATGGATGTAGCCTTGTCATTATGGAAAGTAGTTTGTTGTCGAGATTTTAATTATTCCAATGGATAGTAGCGTTGTCATTACGGAAGGTAGTCTGTTGTCGAGATTTTTGTTACTCCTATGGATGGTAGCCTTGTCATTATGGAAGGCAGTCTATTATCGAGATTTTTGTTATTCCAATGGATGGTAGCCCTGTCATTATGGAGCGTAGTTTTTTGTCAAGATTTTTGTTACTCCAATGGATGGTAGCCTTGTCATTAAGGAAGGTAGTCTATTGTCGAGATTTTTGTTACTCCAATGGATGGTAGCCTTGTCATTATGCAAGGTAGTCGGTTGTTCTGATTTGTGTTATTCTAATTGAAGGTAGCCATGTCATTATGGAAGGTAGTCTATTGTCCATATTTTTGTAATTCCAATTGATGGTAGCTTTGTCATTATGGAAGGTAGTTTTTTGTCGACATTTTTGTTGCTCCAATGGATGGTAGCCTTGTCATTATGGAAGGTAGTTTGTTGTCAAGATTTTTGGTACCCCAATGGATGTTAGACTTGTCATTATGGAAGGTACTCTATTGTCGAGATTTTTGTTACTCCAATGAATGGTAGCCTTGTCATTATAGAAGGTAGTTTGTCTTTAGGATTTTTGTTACTCCAATGGATTGTAGCCTTGTCATTATCGAAGGTAGTCTGTTGTTCAGATTTTTTTTACTCCAATGGAAGGTAGCCTTGTCATTATGAATTGTAGTATGTTGTCGATAGTTTTGTTATTCCATTGGATGGTAGCCTTGTCATTATGCAAGGTAGTCTATTGTTCAGATTTTTGTTACTCCAATGGATGGTAACCTTGTCATTATGGAAGGTAGTCTTTTCTCGAGATTTTTGTTACTCAAATGGATGGTAGCCTTGTCATTATTCAAGGTAGTCTGTTGTCGATATATTTGTTACTCCAATGGATGATAGCCCTTGTCATTATGAAAGGTAGTCTGTTGTCGAGATTTTTTCTACTCCAATGGATGGCAGCCTTGTCAATATGGAAGGTAGTCTGTTGTCGAGATATTTTTTATTCCATTGGATGGTAGCCTTGTCATTATGAAAGGTAGTCTGTTGGCGAGATTTTTGTTATTCCAATGAATGGTAACCTTTTCATTATGGAAGTTAGTCTTTGGTCGATATCTTTGTTACTCCAATGGATGATACCCTTGTCATTATGCAAGGTAGTCTGTTGTTCATATTTTTGTTACTCCATTGGATGGTAGCCTTGTCATTATGGAAGGTAGTCTATTGTCGAGATTTTTGTTATTCCAATGGATGGTAGCCTTCTCATTTTGGAAGGTTGTTTTTTGTCGAGATTTTTGTTACTCCAATGGATGGTTGCCTTTCCATTATGGAAGTTAGGTTGTTGTCAAGATATTTTTTACCCCAATAGATGGTAACCTTGTAATTATGGAAGGTAGTTTTTTGTCGAGATTTTTGTTACTCCCATGGATGGTAGCCTTGTCAATATGGAAGGTAGTCTATTGTCAAGATTTTTTTATTCCAATGGATGGTAGCCTTGTCATTATGGAAGGTAGTTTTTTTCGAGATTTTAATTATTCCAATGGATAGTAGCGTTGTCATTACGGAAGGTAGTCTGTTGTCGATATTTTTGTTACTCCTATGGATGGTAGCCTTGTCATTATGGAAGGCAGTCTATTAGCGAGATTTTTGTTATTCCAATGGATGGTAGCCCTGTCATTATGGAGCGTAGTTTTTTGTCAAGATTTTTGTTACTCCAATGGATGGTAGCCTTGTCGTTAAGGAAGGTAGTCTATTGTCGAGATTTTTGTTACTCCAATGGATGGTAGCCTTGTCATTATGCAAGGTAGTCGGTTGTTCTGATTTGTGTTATTCTAATTGAAGGTAGCCATGTCATTATGGAAGGTAGTCTATTGTCCATATTTTTGTAATTCCAATTGATGGTAGCTTTGTCATTATGGAAGGTAGTTTTTTGTCGACATTTTTGTTGCTCCAATGGATGGTAGCCTTGTCATTATGGAAGGTAGTTTGTTGTCAAGATTTTTGGTACCCCAATGGATGTTAGACTTGTCATTATGGAAGGTACTCTATTGTCGAGATTTTTGTTACTCCAATGAATGGTAGCCTTGTCATTATAGAAGGTAGTTTGTCTTTAGGATTTTTATTACTCCAATGGATTGTAGCCTTGTCATTATCGAAGGTAGTCTGTTGTTCAGATTTTTTTTACTCCAATGGAAGGTAGCCTTGTCATTATGAATTGTAGTATGTTGTCGATAGTTTTGTTATTCCATTGGATGGTAGCCTTGTCATTATACAAGGTAGTCTGTTGTTCAGATTTTTGTTACTCCAATGGATGGTAACCTTGTCATTATGGAACGTAGTCTTTTCTCGAGATTTTTGTTACTCAAATGGATGGTAGCCTTGTCATTATTCAAGGTAGTCTGTTGTCGATATATTTGTTACTCCAATGGATGATAGCCCTTGTCATAATGAAAGGTAATCTGTTGTCGAGATTTTTGCTACTCCAATGGATGGCAGCCTTGTCAATATGGAAGGTAGTCTGTTGTCGATATATTTTTTATTCCATTGGATGGTATCCTTGTCATTATGAAAGGTAGTCTGTTGTCGAGATTTTTGTTATTCTAATGAATGGTAACCTTTTCATTATGGAAGTTAGTCTTTTGTCGATATCTTTGTCACTCCAATGGATGATACCCTTGTCATTATGCAAGGTAGTCTGTTGTTCATATTTTTGTTACTCCATTGGATGGTAGCCTTGTCATTATGGAGAGTAGTCTATTGTCGAGATTTTTGTTATTCCAATGGATGGTAGCATTCTCATTTTGGAAGGTTGTTTTTTGTCGAGATTTTTCTTACTCCAATGGATGGTTGCCTTTCCATTATGGAAGTTAGTCTGTTGTCAAGATTTTTGTTACCCCAATAGATGGTAACCTTGTCATTATGGAAGGTAGTTTTTTGTCGAGATTTTTGTTACTCCCATGGATGGTAGCCTTGTCAATATGGAAGGTAGTCTATTGTCAAGATTTTTTTATTCCAATGGATGGTAGCCTTGTCATTATGGAAAGTAGTTTGTTGTCGAGATTTTAATTATTCCAATGGATAGTAGCATTGTCATTACGGAAGGTAGTCTGTTGTCGAGATTTTTGTTACTCCTATGGATGGTAGCCTTGTCATTATGGAAGGCAGTCTATTATCGAGATTTTTGTTATTCCAATGGATGGTAGCCCTGTCATTACGGAGCGTAGTTTTTTGTCATGATTTTTGTTACTCCAATGGATGGTAGCCTTGTCATTATGGAAGGTAGTCTATTGTCCAGATTTTTGTTACTCCAATGGATGGTAGCCTTGTCATTATGCAAGGTAGTCGGTTGTTCTGATTTTTGTTATTCTAATTGAAGGTAGCCATGTCATTATGGAAGGTAGTCTATTGTCCATATTTTTGTAATTCCAATTGATGGTAGCCTTGTCATTATGGAAGGTAGTTTTTTATCGAGATTTTTGTTGCTCCAATGGATGGTAGCCTTGTCATTATGGAAGGTAGTTTGTTGTCAAGATTTTTGTTACCCCAATGGATTTTAGACTTGTCATTATGGAAGGTACTCTATTGTCGAGATTTTTGTTACTCCAATGAATGGTAGCCTTGTCATTATAGAAGGTAGTTTGTCTTTAGGATTTTTGTTACTCCAATGGATTGTAGCCTTGTCATTATGGAAGGTAGTCTGTTGTTCAGATTTTTTTTACTCCAATGGAAGGTAGCCTTGTCATTATGAATTGTAGTATGTTGTCGATAGTTTTGTTATTCCATTGGATGGTAACCTTGTCATTATACAAGGTAGTCTGTTGTTCAGATTTTTGTTACTCCAATGGGTGGTAACCTTGTCATTATGGAACGTAGTCTTTTCTAGAGATTTTTGTTACTCAAATGGATGGTAGCCTTGTCATTATTCAAGGTAGTCTGTTGTCGATATATTTGTTACTCCAACGGATGATAGCCCTTGTCATTATGAAAGGTAGTCTGTTGTCGAGATTTTTGCTACTCCAATGGATGGCAGCCTTGTCAATATGGAAGGTAGTCTATTGTCGATATATTTTTTATTCCATTGGATGGTAGCCTTATCATTATGAAAGGTAGTCTGTTGTCTAGATTTTTGTTATTCTAATGAATGGTAACCTTTTCATTATGGAAGTTAGTCTTTTGTCGATATCTTTGTCACTCCAATGGATGATACCCTTGTCATTATCCAAGGTAGTCTGTTGTTCATATTTTTGTTACTCCATTGGATGGTAGCCTTGTCATTATGGAAGTTAGTCTATTGTCGAGATTTTTGTTATTCCAATGGATGCTAGCCTTCTCATTTTGGAAGGTAGTTTTTTGTCGAGATTTTTGTTACTCCAATGGATGGTTGCCTTTCCATTATGGAAGTTAGTTTGTTGTCAAGATTTTGGTTACCCCAATAGATGGTAACCTTGTCATTATGGAAGATAGTTTTTTGTCGAGATTTTTGTTACTCCAATGGATGGTAGCCTTGTCAATATGGAAGGTAGTCTATTGTCAAGATTTTTTTATTCCAATGGATGGTAGCCTTGTCATTATGGAAGGTAGTTTTTTGTCGAGATTTTAATTATTCCAATGGATAGTAGCGTTGTCATTACGGAAGGTAGTCTGTTGTCGAGATTTTTGTTACTCCTATGGATGGTAGCCTTGTCATTATGGAAGGCAGTCTATAATCGAGATTTTTGTTATTCCAATGGATGATAGCCCTGTCATTATGGAGCATAGTTTTTTGTCAATATTTTTGTTACTCCAATGGATGGTAGCATTGTCATTATGGAAGGTAGTCTATTGTCGAGATTTTTGTTACTCCAATGGATGGTAGCCTTGTCATTATGCAAGGTAGTCGGTTGTTCTGATTTTTGTTATTCTAATTGAAGGTAGCCTTGTCATTATGGAAGGTAGTCTATTGTCGATATTTTTGTTGCTCCAATGGATGGTAGCCTTGTCATAATGGAAGGTAGTTTGTTTTCAATATTTTTGTTACCCCAATGGATGTTAGACTTGTCATTATGGAAGGTACTCTATTGTCGAGATTTTTGTTACTCCAATGAATGGTAGCCATGTCATTATAGAATGTAGTTTGTCTTTAGGATTTTTGTTACTCCAATGGATTGTAGCCTTGTCATTATGGAAGGTAGTCTCTTGTTCAGATTTTTTTTACTCCAATGGAAGGTAGCCTTGTCATTATGAATTGTAGTATGTTGTCGATAGTTTTGTTATTCCATTGAATGGTAGCCTTGTCATTATACAAGGTAGTCTGTTAATCAGATTTTTGTTACTCCAATGGATGGTAACCTTGTCATTATGGAACGTAGTCTTTTCTCGAGATTTTTGTTACTCAAATGGATGCTAGCCTTGTCATTATTCAAGGTAGTCTGTTGTCGATATATTTGTTACTCCAATGGATGATAGCCCTTGTCATAATGAAAGGTAATCTGTTGTCGAGATTTTTGCTACTCCAATGGATGGCAGCCTTGTCAATATGGAAGGTAGTCTGTTGTCGATATATTTTTTATTCCATTGGATGGTATCCTTGTCATTATGAAAGGTAGTCTGTTGTCGAGATTTTTGTTATTCTAATGAATGGTAACCTTTTCATTATGGAAGTTAGTCTTTTGTCGATATCTTTGTCACTCCAATGGATGATACCCTTGTCATTATGCAAGGTAGTCTGTTGTTCATATTTTTGTTACTCCATTGGATGGTAGCCTTGTCATTATGGAGAGTAGTCTATTGTCGAGATTTTTGTTATTCCAATGGATGGTAGCATTCTCATTTTGGAAGGTTGTTTTTTGTCGAGATTTTTCTTACTCCAATGGATGGTTGCCTTTCCATTATGGAAGTTAGTCTGTTGTCAAGATTTTTGTTACCCCAATAGATGGTAACCTTGTCATTATGGAAGGTAGTTTTTTGTCGAGATTTTTGTTACTCCCATGGATGGTAGCCTTGTCAATATGGAAGGTAGTCTATTGTCAAGATTTTTTTATTCCAATGGATGGTAGCCTTGTCATTATGGAAAGTAGTTTGTTGTCGAGATTTTAATTATTCCAATGGATAGTAGCATTGTCATTACGGAAGGTAGTCTGTTGTCGAGATTTTTGTTACTCCTATGGATGGTAGCCTTGTCATTATGGAAGGCAGTCTATTATCGAGATTTTTGTTATTCCAATGGATGGTAGCCCTGTCATTACGGAGCGTAGTTTTTTGTCATGATTTTTGTTACTCCAATGGATGGTAGCCTTGTCATTATGGAAGGTAGTCTATTGTCCAGATTTTTGTTACTCCAATGGATGGTAGCCTTGTCATTATGCAAGGTAGTCGGTTGTTCTGATTTTTGTTATTCTAATTGAAGGTAGCCATGTCATTATGGAAGGTAGTCTATTGTCCATATTTTTGTAATTCCAATTGATGGTAGCCTTGTCATTATGGAAGGTAGTTTTTTGTCGAGATTTTTGTTGCTCCAATGGATGGTAGCCTTGTCATTATGGAAGGTAGTTTGTTGTCAAGATTTTTGTTACCCCAATGGATTTTAGACTTGTCATTATGGAAGGTACTCTATTGTCGAGATTTTTGTTACTCCAATGAATGGTAGCCTTGTCATTATAGAAGGTAGTTTGTCTTTAGGATTTTTGTTACTCCAATGGATTGTAGCCTTGTCATTATGGAAGGTAGTCTGTTGTTCAGATTTTTTTTACTCCAATGGAAGGTAGCCTTGTCATTATGAATTGTAGTATGTTGTCGATAGTTTTGTTATTCCATTGGATGGTAACCTTGTCATTATACAAGGTAGTCTGTTGTTCAGATTTTTGTTACTCCAATGGGTGGTAACCTTGTCATTATGGAACGTAGTCTTTTCTAGAGATTTTTGTTACTCAAATGGATGGTAGCCTTGTCATTATTCAAGGTAGTCTGTTGTCGATATATTTGTTACTCCAATGGATGATAGCCCTTGTCATTATGAAAGGTAGTCTGTTGTCGAGATTTTTGCTACTCCAATGGATGGCAGCCTTGTCAATATGGAAGGTAGTCTGTTGTCGATATATTTTTTATTCCATTGGATGGTAGCCTTATCATTATGAAAGGTAGTCTGTTGTCTAGATTTTTGTTATTCTAATGAATGGTAACCTTTTCATTATGGAAGTTAGTCTTTTGTCGATATCTTTGTCACTCCAATGGATGATACCCTTGTCATTATCCAAGGTAGTCTGTTGTTCATATTTTTGTTACTCCATTGGATGGTAGCCTTGTCATTATGGAAGTTAGTCTATTGTCGAGATTTTTGTTATTCCAATGGATGCTAGCCTTCTCATTTTGGAAGGTAGTTTTTTGTCGAGATTTTTGTTACTCCAATGGATGGTTGCCTTTCCATTATGGAAGTTAGTTTGTTGTCAAGATTTTGGTTACCCCAATAGATGGTAACCTTGTCATTATGGAAGATAGTTTTTTGTCGAGATTTTTGTTACTCCAATGGATGGTAGCCTTGTCAATATGGAAGGTAGTCTATTGTCAAGATTTTTTTATTCCAATGGATGGTAGCCTTGTCATTATGGAAGGTAGTTTTTTGTCGAGATTTTAATTATTCCAATGGATAGTAGCGTTGTCATTACGGAAGGTAGTCTGTTGTCGAGATTTTTGTTACTCCTATGGATGGTAGCCTTGTCATTATGGAAGGCAGTCTATAATCGAGATTTTTGTTATTCCAATGGATGATAGCCCTGTCATTATGGAGCATAGTTTTTTGTCAATATTTTTGTTACTCCAATGGATGGTAGCATTGTCATTATGGAAGGTAGTCTATTGTCGAGATTTTTGTTACTCCAATGGATGGTAGCCTTGTCATTATGCAAGGTAGTCGGTTGTTCTGATTTTTGTTATTCTAATTGAAGGTAGCCTTGTCATTATGGAAGGTAGTCTATTGTCGATATTTTTGTTGCTCCAATGGATGGTAGCCTTGTCATAATGGAAGGTAGTTTGTTTTCAATATTTTTGTTACCCCAATGGATGTTAGACTTGTCATTATGGAAGGTACTCTATTGTCGAGATTTTTGTTACTCCAATGAATGGTAGCCATGTCATTATAGAATGTAGTTTGTCTTTAGGATTTTTGTTACTCCAATGGATTGTAGCCTTGTCATTATGGAAGGTAGTCTCTTGTTCAGATTTTTTTTACTCCAATGGAAGGTAGCCTTGTCATTATGAATTGTAGTATGTTGTCGATAGTTTTGTTATTCCATTGAATGGTAGCCTTGTCATTATACAAGGTAGTCTGTTAATCAGATTTTTGTTACTCCAATGGATGGTAACCTTGTCATTATGGAACGTAGTCTTTTCTCGAGATTTTTGTTACTCAAATGGATGCTAGCCTTGTCATTATTCAAGGTAGTCTGTTGTCGAGATTTTTGCTACTCCATTGGATGGCAGCCTTGTCAATATGGAAGGTAGTTTGTTGTCGATATATTTTTTATTCCATTGGATGGTAACCTTGTCATTACGAAAGGTAGTCTGTTGTCGAGATTTTTGTTATTCCAATGAATGGTAACCTTTTCATTATGGAAGTTAGTCTTTTTTCGATATCTTTGTCACTCCAATGGATGATACCCTTGTCATTATCCAAGGTAGTCTGTTGTTCATATTTTTGTTACTCCATTGGATGGTAGCCTTGTCATTATGAAAGGTAGTCTATTGTCGAGATTTTTGTTTTTCCAATGGATGGTAGCCTTCTCATTTTGGAAGGTAGTTTTTTGTCGAGATTTTTGTTACTCCAATGGATGGTTGCCTTTCCATTATGGAAGTTAGTCTGTTGTCAAGATTTTTGTTACCCCAATAGATGGTAACCTTGTCATTATGGAAGGTAGTGTTTTGTCGAGATTTTTGTTACTCCAATGGATGGTAGCCTTGTCAATATGGAATGTAGTCTATTGTCGAGATTTTTTTATTCCAATGGATGGTAGCCTTGTCATTATGGAAGGTAGTTTTTTGTCGAGATTTTAATTATTCCAATGGATAGTAGCGTTGTCATTACGGAAGGTAGTCTGTTGTCGAGATTTTTGTTACTCCTATGGATGGTAGCCTTGTCATTATGGAAGGCAGTCTATTATCGAGATTTTTGTTATTCCAATGGATGGTAGCCCTGTCATTATGGAGCGTAGTTTTTTGTCAAGATTTTTGTTACTCCAATGGATGGTAGCCTTGTCATTATGGAAGGTAGTCTGTTGTCGAGGCTTTTGTTACTCCAATGGATGGTAGCATTGTCATTTTGGAAGGTAGTCTGTTGTCGAGATCTTTGTTATTCCAATTGATGGTAGCCTTGTCATTATGGAAGGTAGTCTATTGTCGAGATTTTTGTTATTCCAATTGATGGTAGCCTTGTCATTATGGAAGGTAGTTTTTTGTCGAGATTTTTGTTGCTCCAATGGATGGTAGCCTTGTCATTATGGAAGGTAGTTTGTTGTCGAGATTTTTGTTACCCCAATGGATGTTAGCCTTGTCATTATGGAAGGTAGTCTATTGTCGAGATTTTTTTTACTCCAATGAATGGTAGCCTTGTCATTATAGAAGGTAGTTTGTCTTTAGGATTTCTGTTACTCCAATGGATTTTAGCCTTGTCATTATGGAAGGTAGTCTGTTGTTCAGATTTTTTTTACTCCAATGGAAGGTAGCCTTGTCATTATGAAATGTAGTATGTTGTCGATAGTTTTGTTATTCCATTGGATGGTAGACTTGTCATTATGCAAGGTAGTCTGTTGTTCAGATTTTTGTTACTCCAATGGATGGTAACCTTGTCATTATGGAACATAGTCTTTTCTCGAGATTTTTGTTACTCAAACGGATGGTAGCCTTGTCATTATTCAAGGTAGTCTGTTGTCGATATCTTTGTTACGCCAATGGATGATAGCCCTTGTCATTATGAAAGGTAGTCTATTGTCGAGATTTTTGCTACTCCAATGGATGGAAGCGTTGTCATTATGGAAGGTAGTCTGTTGTCGAGATTTTTTTTATTCCATTGGATGGTAGCCTTGTCATTATGAAAGTTAGTCTGTTGTCGAGATTTTAGTTATTCTAATGAGTGGTAACCTTTTCAATATGGAAGTTAGTGTTTTGTCGATATCTTTGTCACTCCAATGGATGATACCCTTGTCATTATGCAAGGTAGTTTGTTGCTCATATTTTTGTTACTCCATTAGATGGTAGCGTTGTCATTATGGAAGGTGGTCTATTGTCGAGATTTTTGTTATTCCAATGGATGGTAGCCTTCTCATTATGGAAGGTTGTTTTTTGTCGAGATTTTTGTTACTCCAACGGATGGTAGCCTTTCCATTATGGAAGTTAGTCAGTTGTCAAGATTTTTGTTACCCCAATAGATGGTAACCTTGTCATTATGGAAGGTAGTTTTTTGTCAAGATTTTTGTTACGCCAATGGATGGTAGCCTTGTCAATATGGAAGGTAGTCTATTGTCGAGATTTTTTTATTCCAATGGATTGTAGCCTTGTCATTATGGAAGGTAGTTTTTTGTCGAAATTTTAATTACTCCAATGTATAGTAGCATTTTCATTACGGAAGGTAGTCTGTTGTCGAGATTTTTGTTACTCCAATGGATGGTAGCCTTTTCATTATGGAAGGCAGTCTACTATCGAGATTTTTGTTATTCCAATGGATGGAAGCCATGTCATTATGGAACGTAGTTTTTTGTCGAGATTTTTGTTACTCCAATGGATGGTAGCCTTGTCATTATGGAACGTAGTCTATTGTCGCGATTTTTGTTACTCCAATGGATGATAGCCTTGTCATTATGGAAGGTAGTCTGTGTTCGAGATTTTGGTTACTCTAATGGATGGTAGCCTTGTCATTTTGGAAGGTAGTCTTTTCTCGAGATTTTTGTTACTCAAACGGATGGTTGCCATGTCATTATTCAAGGTAGTCTGTTGTCGATATCTTTGTTACTCCAATGGATGATAGCCCTTGTCATTATGAAAGGTAGTCTGTTGTCGAGATTTTTTCTACTCCAATGGATGGCAGCCTTGTCATTATGGAAGGTAGTCTGTTGTCGAGATTTTTTTTATTCCATTGGATGGTAGCCTTGTCATTATGGAAGGTAGTCTGTTGTCGAGATTTTTGTTACTCTAATGGATGGTAGCCTTGTCATTATGCAAGGTAGTCGGTTGTTCTGATTTTTGTTATTCCAATTGAAGGTAGCCTTGTCATTATGGAAGGTAGTCTATTGTCGAGATTTTTGTAATTCCAATTGATGGTAGCCTTGTCATTATGGAAGGTAGTTTTTTGTCGAGATTTTTGTTGCTCTAATGGATGGTAGCCTTGTCATTATGGAAGGTAGTTTGTTGTCAAGATTTTTGTTACCCCAATGGATGTTAGCCTTGTCATTATGGAAGGTAGTCTATTGTCGAGATTTTTGTTACTCCAATGAATGGTAGCCTTGTCATTATAGAAGGTAGTTTGTCTTTAGTATTTCTGTTACTCCAATGGATTCTAGCCTTGTCATTATGGAAGGTAGTCTGTTGTTCAGATTTTTTTTACTCCAATGGAAGGTAGCCTTGTCATTATGAAATGTAGTATGTTGTCGATAGTTTTGTTATTCCATTGGATGGTAGACTTGTCATTATGCAAGGTAGTCTGTTGTTCAGATTTTTGTTACTCCAATGGATGGTAACCTTGTCATTATGGAACATAGTCTTTTCTCGAGATTTTTGTTACTCAAACGGATGGTAGCCTTGTCATTATTCAAGGTAGTCTGTTGTCGATATCTTTGTTACGCCAATGGATGATAGCCCTTGTCATTATGAAAGGTAGTCTATTGTCGAGATTTTTGCTACTCCAATGGATGGAAGCGTTGTCATTATGGAAGGTAGTCTGTTGTCGAGATTTTTTTTATTCCATTGGATGGTAGCCTTGTCATTATGAAAGTTAGTCTGTTGTCGAGATTTTAGTTATTCTAATGAGTGGTAACCTTTTCATTATGGAATTTAGTGTTTTGTCGATATCTTTGTCACTCCAATGGATGATACCCTTGTCATTATGCAAGGTAGTTTGTTGCTCATATTTTTGTTACTCCATTAGATGGTAGCGTTGTCATTATGGAAGGTGGTCTATTGTCGAGATTTTTGTTATTCCAATGGATGGTAGCCTTCTCATTATGGAAGGTTGTTTTTTGTCGAGATTTTTGTTACTCCAACGGATGGTAGCCTTTCCATTATGGAAGTTAGTCAGTTGTCAAGATTTTTGTTACCCCAATAGATGGTAACCTTGTCATTATGGAAGGTAGTTTTTTGTCAAGATTTTTGTTACGCCAATGGATGGTAGCCTTGTCAATATGGAAGGTAGTCTATTGTCGAGATTTTTTTATTCCAATGGATTGTAGCCTTGTCATTATGGAAGGTAGTTTTTTGTCGAGATTTTAATTACTCCAATGTATAGTAGCATTTTCATTACGGAAGGTAGTCTGGTGTCGAGATTTTTGTTACTCCAATGGATGGTAGCCTTTTCATTATGGAAGGCAGTCTACTATCGAGATTTTTGTTATTCCAATGGATGGAAGCCATGTCATTATGGAACGTAGTTTTTTGTCGAGATTTTTGTTACTCCAATGGATGGTAGCCTTGTCATTATGGAAGGTAGTCTATTGTCGCGATTTTTGTTACTCCAATGGATGATAGCCTTGTCATTATGGAAGGTAGTCTGTGTTCGAGATTTTGGTTACTCTAATGGATGGTAGCCTTGTCATTTTGGAAGGTAGTCTTTTCTCGAGATTTTTGTTACTCAAACGGATGGTAGCCATGTCATTATTCAAGGTAGTCTGTTGTCGATATCTTTGTTACTCCAATGGAAGATAGCCCTTGTCATTATGAAAGGTAGTCTGTTGTCAAGATTTTTTCTACTCCAATGGATGGCAGCCTTGTCATTATGGAAGGTAGTCTGTTGTCGAGATTTTTTTTATTCCATTGGATGGTAGCCTTGTCATTATGGAAGGTAGTCTGTTGTCGAGATTTTTGTTACTCTAATGGATGGTAGCCTTGTCATTATGCAAGGTAGTCGGTTGTTCTGATTTTTGTTATTCCAATTGAAGGTAGCCTTGTCATTATGGAAGGTAGTCTATTGTCGAGATTTTTGTAATTCCAATTGATGGTAGCCTTGTCATTATGGAAGGTAGTTTTTTGTCGAGATTTTTGTTGCTCTAATGGATGGTAGCCTTGTCATTATGGAAGGTAGTTTGTTGTCAAGATTTTTGTTACCCCAATGGATGTTAGCCTTGTCATTATGGAAGGTAGTCTATTGTAGAGATTTTTGTTACTCCAATGAATGGTAGCCTTGTCATTATAGAAGGTAGTTTGTCTTTAGTATTTCTGTTACTCCAATGGATTCTAGCCTTGTCATTATGGAAGGTAGTCTGTTGTTTAGATTTTTTTACTCCAATGGAAGGTAGCCTTGTCATTATGAAATGTAGTATGTTGTCGATATTTTTGTTATTCCATTGGATGGTAGCCTTGTCATTATGCAAGGTAGTCTATTGTTCAGATTTTTGTTACTCCAATGGATGGTAACCTTGTCATTATGGAAGGTAGTCTTTTCTCGAGAATTTTGTTACTCAAATGGATGGTAGCCTTGTCATTATTCAAGGTAGTCTGTTGTCGATATATTTGTTACTCCAATGGATGATAGCCCTTGTCATTATGAAAGGTAGTCTGTTGTCGAGATTTTTGCTACTCCAATGGATGGCAGCCTTGTCAATATGGAAGGTAGTCTGTTGTCGATATATTTTTTATTCCATTGGATGGTAGCCTTGTCATTATGAATGGTAGTCTATTGTCGAGATTTTTGTTATTCCAATGAATGGTAACCTTTTCATTATGGAAGTTAGTCTTTTGTCGATATCTTTGTCACTCCAATGGATGATACCCTTGTCATTATCCAAGGTAGTCTGTTGTTCATATTTTTGTTACTCCATTGGATGGTAGCCTTGTCATTATGGAAGGTAGTCTATTGTCGAGATTTTTGTTATTCCAATGGATGGTAGCCTTCTCATTTTGGAAGGTAGTTTTTTGTCGAGATTTTTGTTACTCCAATGGATGGTTGCCTTTCCATTATGGAAGTTAGTCTGTTGTCAAGATTTTTGTTACCCCAATAGATGGTAACCTTGTCATTATGGAAGGTAGTGTTTTGTCGAGATTTTTGTTACTCCAATGGATGGTAGCCTTGTCAATATGGAAGGTAGTCTATTGTCGAGATTTTTATATTCCAATGGATGGTAGCCTTGTAATTATGGAAGGTAGTTTTTTGTCGAGATTTTAATTATTCCAATGGATAGTAGCGTTGTCATTACGGAAGGTAGTCTGTTGTCGAGATTTTTGTTACTCCTATGGATGGTAGCCTTGTCATTATGGAAGGCAGTCTATTATCGATATTTTTGTTATTCCAATGGATGGTAGCCCTGTCATTATGGAGCGTAGTTTTTTGTCAAGATTTTTGTTACTCCAATGGATGGTAGCCTTGTAATTATGGAAGGTAGTCTGTTGTCGAGGCTTTTGTTACTCCAATGGATGGTAGCCTTGTCATTTTGGAAGGTAGTCTGTTGTCGAGATCTTTGTTATTCCAATTGATGGTAGCCTTGTCATTATGGAAGGTAGTTTTTTGTCGAGATTTTTGTTGCTCCAATGGATGGTAGTGTTGTCATTATGGAAGGTAGTTTGTTGTCGAGATTTTTGTTACCCCAATGGATGTTAGCCTTGTCATTATGGAAGGTAGTCTATTGTCGAGATTTTTGTTACTCCAATGAATGGTAGCCTTGTCATTATAGAAGGTAGTTTGTCTTTAGGATTTCTGTTACTCCAAGGGATTTTAGCCTTGTCATTATGGAAGGTAGTCTGTTGTTCAGATTTTTTTTACTCCAATGGAAGGTAGCCTTGTCATTATGAAATGTAGTATGTTGTCGATAGTTTTGTTATTCCATTGGATGGTAGCCTTGTCATTATGCAAGGTAGTCTGTTGTTCAGATTTTTGTTACTCCAATGGATGGTAACCTTGTCATTATTGAACGTAGTCTGTTGTCGAGATTTTTTTTATTCCATTGGATGGTAGCCTTGTCATTATGGAAGGTAGTCTGTTGTCGAGATTTTTGTTACTCCAACGGATGGTAGCCTTGTCATTATGCAAGGTAGTCGGTTGTTCTGATTTTTGTTATTCCAATTGAAGGTAGCCTTGTCATTATGGAAGGTAGTCTATTGTCGAGATTTTTGTAATTCCAATTGATGGTAGCCTTGTCATTATGGAAGGTAGTTTTTTGTCGAGATTTTTGTTGCTCCAATGGATGGTAGCCTTGTCATTTTGGAAGGTAGTTTATTGTCAAGATTTTTGTTACCCCAATGGATGTTAGCCTTGTCATTATGGAAGGTAGTCTATTGTCGAGATTTTTGTTACTCCAATGAATGGTAGCCTTGTCATTATAGAAGGTAGTTTGTCTTTAGTATTTCTGTTACTCCAATGGATTGTAGCCTTGTCATTATGGAAGGTAGTCTGTTGTTCAGATTTTTTTACTCCAATGGAAGGTAGCCTTGTCATTATGAAATGTAGTATGTTGTCGATATTTTTGTTATTCCATTGGATGGTAGCCTTGTCATTATGCAAGGTAGTCTATTGTTCAGATTTTTGTTACTCCAATGGATGGTAACCTTGTCATTATGGAACGTAGTCTTTTCTCGAGAATTTTGTTACTCAAATGGATGGTAGCCTTGTTATTATTCAAGATAGTCTGTTTTCGATATATTTGTTACTCAAATGGATGATAGCCCTTGTCATTATGAAAGGTAGTGTGTTGTCGAGATTTTTGCTACTCCAATGGATGGCAGCCTTGTCAATATGGAAGGTAGTCTGTTGTCGATATATTTTTTATTCCATTGGATGGTAGCCTTGTCATTATGAAAGGTAGTTTGTTGTCGAGATTTTTGTTATTCCAATGAATGGTAACCTTTTCATTATGGAAGTTAGTCTTTTGTCGATATCTTTGTCACTCCAATGGATGATACCCTTGTCATTATCCAAGGTAGTCTGTTGTTCATATTTTTGTTACTCCATTGGATGGTAGCCTTGTCATTATGGAAGGTAGTCTATTGTCGAGATTTTTGTTATTCCAATGGATGGTAGCCTTCTCATTTTGGAAGGTAGTTTTTTGTCGAGATTTTTGTTACTCCAATGGATGGTTGCCTTTCCATTATGGAAGTTAGTCTGTTGTCAAGATTTTTGTTACCCCAATAGATGGTAACCTTGTCATTATGGAAGGTAGTGTTTGGTCGAGATTTTTCTTACTCCAATGGATGGTAGCCTTGTCAATATGGAAGGTAGTCTATTGTCGAGATTTTTTTATTCCAATGGATGGTAGCCTTGTCATTATGGAAGGTAGTTTTTTGTCGAGATTTTAATTATTCCATTGGATAGTAGCGTTGTCATTACGGAAGGTAGTCTGTTGTCGAGATTTTTGTTACTCCTATGGATGGTAGCCTTGTCCTTATGGAAGGAAGTCTATAATCGATATTTTTGTTATTCCAATGGATGGTAGCCCTGTCATTATGGAGCGTAGTTTTTTGTCAAGATTTTTGTTACTCCAATGGATGGTAGCCTTGTCATTATGGAAGGTAGTCTGTTGTCGAGACTTTTGTTACTCCAATGGATGGTAGCCTTGTCATTTTGGAAGGTAGTTTGTTGTCGAGATCTTTGTTATTCCAATTGATGGTAGCCTTGTCATTATGGAAGGTAGTCTATTGTCGAGATTTTTGTTATTCCAATTGATGGTAGCATTGTCATTACGGAAGGTAGTTTGTTGTCGAGATCTTAGTTATTCCAATTGATGGTAGCCTTGTCATTATGGAAGGTAGTTTTTTGTCGAGATTTTTGTTGCTCCAATGGATGGTAGCCTTGTCATTATGGAAGGTAGTTTGTTGTCGAGATTTTTGTTACCCCAATGGATGTTAGCCTTGTCATTATGGAAGGTAGTCTATTGTCGAGATTTTTGTTACTCCAATGAATGGTAGCCTTGTCATTATAGAAGGTAGTTTGTCTTTAGGATTTCTGTTACTCCAAGGGATTTTAGCCTTGTCATTATTCAAGGTAGTCTGTTGTCGATATCTTTGTTACGCCAATGGATGATAGCCCTTGTCATTATGAAAGGTAGTCTGTTGTCGAGATTTTTGCTACTCCAATGGATGGAAGCCTTGTCATTATGGAAGGTAGTCTGTTGTCGAGATTTTTTTATTCCATTGGATGGTAGCCTTGTCATTATGAAAGGTAGTCTGTTGTCGAGATTTTAGTTATTCCAATGAATGGTAACCTTTTCATTATGGAAGTTAGTGTTTTGTCGATATCTTTGTCACTCCAATGGATGATACCCTTGTCATTATGCAAGGTAGTTTGTTTCCCATATTTTTGTTACTCCATTAGATGGTAGCCTTGTCATTATGGAAGGTGGTCTATTGTCGAGATTTTTGTTATTCCAATGGACGGTAGCCTTCTCATTATGGAAGGTAGTTTTTTGTCAAGATTTTTGTTACTCCAATGGATGGTAGCCTTGTCAATATGGAAGGTAGTCTATTGTCGAGATTTTTTTATTCCAATGGATTGTAGCCTTGTCATTATGGAAGGTAGTTTTTTGTCGAGATTTTAATTACTCCAATGTATAGTAGCACTTTCATTACGGAAGGTAGTCTGTTGTCGAGATTTTTGTTACTCCAATGGATGGTAGCCATGTCATTATGGAACGTAGTTTTTTGTCGAGATTTCTGTTACTCCAATGGATGGTAGCCTTGTCATTATGGAAGGTAGTCTATTGTCGCGATTTTTGTTACTCCAATGGATGATAGCCTTGTCCTTATGGAAGGTAGTCTGTGTTCGAGATTTTGGTTATTCCAATGGATGGTAGCCTTGTCATTTTGAAAGGTAGTCTTTTCTCGAGATTTTTGTTACTCAAACGGATGGTAGCCATGTCATTATTCAAGGTAGTCTGTTGTCGATATCTTTGTTACTCCAATGGATGATAGCCCTTGTCATTATGAAAGGTAGTCTGTTGTCGAGATTTTTTCTACTCCAATGGATGGCAGCCTTGTCATTATGGAAGGTAGTCTGTTGTCGAGATTTTTTTTATTCCATTGGATGGTAGCCTTATCATTATGGAAGGTAGTCTGTTGTCGAGATTTTTGTTACTCCAATGGATGGTAGCCTTGTCATTTTGCAAGGTAGTCGGATGTTCTGATTTTTGTTATTCCAATTGAAGGTAGCCTTGTCATTATGGAAGGTAGTCTATTGTCGAGATTTTTTTAATTCCAATTGATGGTAGCCTTGTCATTATGGAAGGTAGTTTTTTGTCGAGATTTTTGTTGCTCCAATGGATGGTAGCCTTGTCATTATGGAAGGTAGTTTGTTGTCAAGATTTTTGTTACCCCAATGGATGTTAGCCTTGTCATTACGGAAGGTAGTCTATTGTCGAGATTTTTGTTACTCCAATGAATGGTAGCCTTGTCATTATGGAAGGTAGTCTGTTGTTCAAATTTTTTTACTCCAATGGAAGGTAGCCTTGTCATTATGAAATGTAGTATGTTGTCGATATTTTTGTTATTCCATTGGATGGTAGCCTTGTCATTATGCAAGGTAGTTTGTTGTTCATATTTTTGTTACTCCAATGGATGGTAACCTTGTCATTATGGAACGTAGTCTTTTCTCGAGATTTTTGTTACTCAAATGGATGGTAGCCTTGTCATTATTCAAGGTAGTCTGTTGTCGATATATTTGTTACTCCAATGGACGATAGCCCTTGTCATTATGAAAGGTAGTCTGTTGTCTAGATTTTTGCTACTCCAATGGATGGCAGCCTTGTCATTATGGAAGGTAGTCTATTGTCGAGATATTTTTTATTCCATTGGATGGTAGCCTTGTCATTATGAAACTTAGTCTGTTGTCGATATTTTTGTTACTCCGATGAATGGTAACCTTTTCATTATGGAAGTTAGTCTTTTGTCGATATCTTTGTCACTACAATGGAAGATACCCTTGTCATTATGCAAGGTAGTTTGTTGTTCATATTTTTGTTACTCCATTGGATGGTAGCCTTGTCATTATGGAAGGTAGTCTATTGTCGAGATTTTTGTTATTCCAATGGATGGTAGCCTTCTCATTATGGAAGGAAGTTTTTATCGATATTTTTGTTACTCCAATGGATGGTAGACTTTCCATTATGGAAGTTAGTCTGTTGTCAAGATTTTTGTTACCCCAATAGATGGTTACCTTGTCATTATGGAAGGTAGTTTTTTGTCGAGATTTTTGTTACTCCAATGGATGGTAGCCTTGTCAATATGGAAGGTAGTCTATTGTCGAGATTTTTTTATTCCAATGGATGGTAGCCTTGTCATTATGGAAGGTAGTTTTTTGTCGAGATTTTAATTACTCCAATGGATAGTAGCATTGTCATTACGGAAGGTAGTCTTTTGTCGAAATTTTTGTTATCCCATTGGATGTAGCCTTGTCATTATGAAATGTAGTATGTTGTCGATATTTTTGTTATTCCATTGGATGGTAGCCTTGTCATTATGCAAGGTAGTCTATTGTTCATATTTTTGTTACTCCAATGGATGGTAACCTTGTCATTATGGAAGGTAGTCTTTTCTCGAGATTTTTGTTACTCAAATGGATGGTAGCCTTGTCATTATTCAAGGTAGTCTGTTGTCGATATATTTGTTACTCCAATGGATGATAGCCCTTGTCATTATGAAAGGTAGTCTGTTGTCGAGATTTTTGCTACTCCAATGGATGGCAGCCTTGTCAATATGGAAGGTAGTCTGTTGTCGAGATATTTTTTATTCCATTGGATGGTAGCCTTGTCATTATGAAAGGTAGTCTGTTGTCGAGATTTTTGTTATTCCAATGAATGGTAACCTTTTCATTATGGAAGTTAGTCTTTTGTCGATATCTTTGTCACTCCAATGGATGATACCCTTGTCATTATGCAAGGTAGTCTGTTGTTCATATTTTTGTTACTCCATTGGATGGTAGCCTTGTCATTATGGAAGGTAGTCTATTGTCGAGATTTTTGTTATTCCAATGGTTGGTAGCCTTCTCATTTTGGAAGGTAGTTTTTTGTCGAGATTTTTGTTACTCCAATGGATGGTTGCCTTTCCATTATGGAAGTTAGTCTGTTGTCAAGATTTTTGTTACCCCAAGAGATAGTAACCTTGTCATTATGGAAGGTAGTTTTTTGTCGAGATTTTTGTTACTCCAATGGATGGTAGCCTTGTCAATATGGAAGGTAGTCTATTATCAAGATTTTTTTATTCCAATGGATGGTAGCCTTGTCATTATGGAAGGTAGTTTTTTGTCGAGATTTTAATTATTCCAATGGATAGTAGCGTTGTCATTACGGAAGGTAGTCTGTTGTCGAGATTTTTGTTACTCCTATGGATGGTAGCCTTGTCATTATGGAAGGCAGTCTATTATCGAGATTTTTGTTATTCCAATGGATGGTAGCCATGTCATTATGGAGCGTAGTTTTTTGTCAAGATTTTTGTTACTCCAATGGATGGTAGCCTTGTCATTATGGAAGGTAGTCTGTTGTCGAGATTTTTGTTACTCCAATGGATGGTAGCCTTGTCATTATGCAAGGTAGTTTTTTTTCGAGATTTTTGTTGCTCCAATGGATGGTAGCCTTGTCATTATGGAAGGTAGTCTATTGTCGAGATTTTTGTTACTCCAATGAATGGTAGCCTTGTCATTATAGAAGGTAGTTTGTCTTTAGGATTTTTGTTACTCCAATGGATTGTAGCCTTGTCATTATGGAAGGAAGTCTGTTGTTCAGATTTTTTTTACTCCAATGGAAGGTAGCCTTGTCATTATGAATTGTAGTATGTTGTCGATAGTTTTGTTATTCCATTGGATGGTAGCCTTGTCATGATACAAGGTAGTATGTTGTTCAGATTTTTGTTACTCCAATGGATGGTAACCTTGTCATTATGGAACGTAGTCTTTTCTCGAGATTTTTGTTACTCAAATGGATGGTAGCCTTGTCATTATTCAAGGTAGTCTGTTGTCGATATATTTGTTACTCCAATGGATGATAGCCCTTGTCATTATGAAAGGTAGTCTGTTGTCGAGATTTTTGCTACTCCAATGGATGGCAGCCTTGTCAATATGGAACGTAGTCTGTTGTCGATATATTTTTTATTCCATTGGATGGTAGCCTTGTCATTATGAAAGGTAGTCTGTTGTCGAGATTTTTGTTATTCCAATGAATGGTAACCTTTTCATTATGGAAGTTAGTCATTTGTCGATATCTTTGTCACTCCAATGGATGATACCCTTGTCATTATCCAAGGTAGTCTGTTCATATTTTTGTTACTCCATTGGATGGTAGCCTTGTCATTATAGAAGGTAGTCTATTGTCGAGATTTTTGTTATTCCAATGGATGGTATCCTTCTCATTTTGGAAGGTAGTTTTTTGTCGAGATTTTTGTTACTCCAATGGATGGTTGCCTTTCCATTATGGAAGTTAGTTTGTTGTCAAGATTTTTGTTACCCCAATAGATGGTAACCTTGTCATTATGGAAGGTAGTTTTTTGTCGAGATTTTTGTTACTCCAATGGATGGTAGCCTTGTCAATATGGAAGGTAGTCTATTGTTGAGATTTTTTTATTCCAATGGATGGTAGCCTTGTCATTATGGAAGGTAGTTTTTTGTCAAGATTTTAATTATTCTAATGGATAGTAGCGTTGTCATTACGGAAGGTAGTCTGTTGTCAAGATTTTTGTTACTCCTATGGATGGTAGCCTTGTCATTATGGAAGGCAGTCTATTATCGAGATTTTTGTTATTCCAATGGATGGTAGCCCTGTCATTATGGAGCGTAGTTTTTTATCAAGATTTTTGTTACTCCAATGGATGGTAGCCTTGTCATTATGGAAGGTAGTCTGTTGTCGAGATTTTTGTTACTCCAATGGATGGCAGCCTTGTCATTATGGAAGGTAGTTTTTTGTTGAGAATTTTGTTGCTCCAATGGATGGTAGCCTTGTCATTATGGAAGGTAGTTTGTTGTCAAGATTTTTGTTACCCCGGTGGATGTTAGTCTTGTCATTATGGAAGGTACTCTATTGTCGAGATTTTTGTTACTCCAATGAATGGTATCCTTGTCATTATAGAAGGTAGTTTGTCTTTAGGATTTTTGTTACTCCAATGGATTGTAGCCTTGTCATTATGGAAGGTAGTCTGTTGTTCAAATTGTTTTTACTCCAATGGAAGGTAGCCTTGTCATTATGAAATGTAGTATGTTGTCGATATTTTTGTTATTCCATTGGATGGTAGCCTTGTCATTATGCAAGGTAGTCTGTTGTTCAGATTTTTGTTACTCCAATGGATGGTAACCTTGTCATTATGGAACGTAGTCTTTTCTCGAGATTTTTGTTACTCAAATGGATGGTAGCCTTGTCATTATTCAAGGTAGTCTGTTGTCGATATATTTGTTACTCCAATGGATGATAGCCCTTGTCATTACGAAAGGTAGTCTGTTGTCGAGATTTTTGCTACTCCAATGGATGGCAGCCTTGTCATTATGGAAGGTAGTCTGTTGTCGATATTTTTTTTATTCCATTGGATGGTAGCCTTGTCATTATGAAAGTTAGTCTGTTGTCGATATTTTTGTTACTCCGATGAATGGTAACCTTTTCATTCTGGAAGTTAGTCTTTTGTCGATATCTTTGTCACTCCAATGGAAGATACCCTTGTCATTATGCAAGGTAGTTTGTTGTTCATATTTTTGTTACTCCATTGGATGGTAGCCTTGTCATTATGGAAGGTAGTCTATTGTCGAGATTTTTGTTATTCCAATAGATGGTAGCCTTCTCATTATGGAAGGTAGTTTTTATCGATATTTTTGTTACTCCAATGGATGGTAGACTTTCCATTATGGAAGTTAGTCTGTTGCCAAGATTTTTGTTACCCCAATAGATGGTTACCTTGTCATTATGGAAGGTAGTTTTTTGTTACTCCAATGGATGGTAGCCTTGTCAATATGGAAGGTAGTCTATTGTCGAGATTTTTTTTTTCCAATGGATGGTAGCCCTGTCATTATGGTGCGTAGTTTTTTGTCAAGATTTTTGTTACTCCAATGGATGGTAGCCTTGTCATTAAGGAAGGTAGTCTGTTGTCGATATTTTTGTAATTCCAATTGATGGTATCCTTGTCATTATGGAAGGTAGTTTTTTGTCGAGATTTTTGTTGCTCCAATGGATGGTAGCCTTGTCATTATGGAAGGTAGTTTGTTGTCAATATTTTTGTTACCCCAATAGATGGTTACCTTGTCATTATGGAAGGTAGTCTGTTGTCGAGATTTTTGTTACTCCAATGGATGGTTACCTTGTCATTATGGAAGGTAGTTTTTTGTCGAGATTTGTGTTACTCCAATGGATGGTAGCCTTGTCAATATGGAAGGTAGTCTATTGTCGAGATTTTTTTATTCCAATGGATGGTAGCCTTGTCATTATGGAAGGTAGTTTTTTGTCGAGATTTTAATTACTCCAATGGATAGTAGCCTTGTCATTACGGAAGGTAGTCTTTTGTCGAAATTTTTGTTATCCCATTGGATGTAGCCTTGTCATTATGAAATGTAGTATGTTGTCGATATTTTTGTTATTCCATTGGATGGTAGCCTTGTCATTATGCAAGGTAGTCTATTGTTAAGATTTTTGTTACTCCAATGGATGGTAACCTTGTCATTATGGAAGGTAGTCTTTTCTCGAGATTTTTGTTACTCAAATGGATGGTAGCCTTGTCATTATTCAAGGTAGTCTGTTGTCGATATATTTGTTACTCCAATGGATGATAGCCCTTGTCATTATGAAAGGTAGTCTGTTGTCGAGATTTTTGCTACTCCAATGGATGGCAGCCTTGTCAATATGGAAGGTAGTCTGTTGTCGAGATATTTTTTATTCCATTGGATGGTAGCCTTGTCATTATGAAAGGTAGTCTGTTGTCGAGATTTTTGTTATTCCAATGAATGGTAACCTTTTCATTATGGAAGTTAGTCTTTTGTCGATATCTTTGTCACTCCAATGGATGATACCCTTGTCATTATGCAAGGTAGTCTGTTGTTCATATTTTTGTTACTCTATTGGATGGTAGCCTTGTCATTATGGAAGGTAGTCTATTGTCGAGATTTTTGTTATTCCAATGGATGGTAGCCTTCTCATTTTGGAAGGTAGTTTTTTGTCGAGATTTTTGTTACTCCAATGGATGGTAGCCTTGTCAATATGGAAGGTAGTCTATTATCAAGATTTTTTTATTCCAATGGATGGTAGCCTTGTCATTATTGAAGGTAATTTTTTGTCGAGATTTTAATTATTCCAATGAATAGTAGCATTGTCATTAAGGAAGGTAGTCTGTTGTCGAGATTTTTGTTACTCCTATGGATGGTAGCCTTGTCATTATGGAAGGCAGTCTATTATCGAGATTTTTGTTATTCCAATGGATGGTAGCCCTGTCATTATGGTGCGTAGTTTTTTGTCAAGATTTTTGTTACTCCAATGGATGGTAGCCTTGTCATTATGGAAGGTAGTCTGTTGTCGAGATTTTTGTTACTCCAATGGATGGCAGCCTTGTCATTATGGAAGGTAGTTTTTTGTTGAGAATTTTGTTGCTCCAATGGATGGTAGCCTTGTCATTATGGAAGGTAGTTTGTTGTCAAGATTTTTGTTACCCCGGTGGATGTTAGTCTTGTCATTATGGAAGGTACTCTATTGTCGAGATTTTTGTTACTCCAATGAATGGTATCCTTGTCATTATAGAAGGTAGTTTGTCTTTAGGATTTTTGTTACTCCAATGGATTGTAGCCTTGTCATTATGGAAGGTAGTCTGTTGTTCAGATTGTTTTTACTCCAATGGAAGGTAGCCTTGTCATTATGAAATGTAGTATGTTGTCGATATTTTTGTTATTCCATTGGATGGTAGCCTTGTCATTATGCAAGGTAGTCTGTTGTTCAGATTTTTGTTACTCCAATGGATGGTAACCTTGTCATTATGGAACGTAGTCTTTTCTCGAGATTTTTGTTACTCAAATGGATGGTAGCCTTGTCATTATTCAAGGTAGTCTGTTGTCGATATATTTGTTACTGCAATGGATGATAGCCCTTGTCATTACGAAAGGTAGTCTGTTGTCGAGATTTTTGCTACTCCAATGGACGGCAGCCTTGTCATTATGGAAGGTAGTCTGTTGTCGATATTTTTTTTATTCCATTGGATGGTAGCCTTGTCATTATGAAAGTTAGTCTGTTGTCGATATTTTTGTTACTCCGATGAATGGTAACCTTTTCATTCTGGAAGTTAGTCTTTTGTCGATATCTTTGTCACTCCAATGGAAGATACCCTTGTCATTATGCAAGGTAGTTTGTTGTTCATATTTTTGTTACTCCATTGGATGGTAGCCTTGTCATTATGGAAGGTAGTCTATTGTCGAGATTTTTGTTATTCCAATAGATGGTAGCCTTCTCATTATGGAAGGTAGTTTTTATCGATATTTTTGTTACTCCAATGGATGGTAGACTTTCCATTATGGAAGTTAGTCTGTTGCCAAGATTTTTGTTACCCCAATAGATGGTTACCTTGTCATTATGGAAGGTAGTTTTTTGTTACTCCAATGGATGGTAGCCTTGTCAATATGGAAGGTAGTCTATTGTCGAGATTTTTTTTTTCCAATGGATGGTAGCCCTGTCATTATGGTGCGTAGTTTTTTGTCAAGATTTTTGTTACTCCAATGGATGGTAGCCTTGTCATTAAGGAAGGTAGTCTGTTGTCGATATTTTTGTAATTCCAATTGATGGTATCCTTGTCATTATGGAAGGTAGTTTTTTGTCGAGATTTTTGTTGCTCCAATGGATGGTAGCCTTGTCATTATGGAAGGTAGTTTGTTGTCAATATTTTTGTTACCCCAATAGATGGTTACCTTGTCATTATGGAAGGTAGTCTGTTGTCGAGATTTTTGTTACTCCAATGGATGGTTACCTTGTCATTATGGAAGGTAGTTTTTTGTCGAGATTTGTGTTACTCCAATGGATGGTAGCCTTGTCAATATGGAAGGTAGTCTATTGTCGAGATTTTTTTATTCCAATGGATGGTAGCCTTGTCATTATGGAAGGTAGTTTTTTGTCGAGATTTTAATTACTCCAATGGATAGTAGCCTTGTCATTACGGAAGGTAGTCTTTTGTCGAAATTTTTGTTATCCCATTGGATGTAGCCTTGTCATTATGAAATGTAGTATGTTGTCGATATTTTTGTTATTCCATTGGATGGTAGCCTTGTCATTATGCAAGGTAGTCTATTGTTAAGATTTTTGTTACTCCAATGGATGGTAACCTTGTCATTATGGAAGGTAGTCTTTTCTCGAGATTTTTGTTACTCAAATGGATGGTAGCCTTGTCATTATTCAAGGTAGTCTGTTGTCGATATATTTGTTACTCCAATGGATGATAGCCCTTGTCATTATGAAAGGTAGTCTGTTGTCGAGATTTTTGCTACTCCAATGGATGGCAGCCTTGTCAATATGGAAGGTAGTCTGTTGTCGAGATATTTTTTATTCCATTGGATGGTAGCCTTGTCATTATGAAAGGTAGTCTGTTGTCGAGATTTTTGTTATTCCAATGAATGGTAACCTTTTCATTATGGAAGTTAGTCTTTTGTCGATATCTTTGTCACTCCAATGGATGATACCCTTGTCATTATGCAAGGTAGTCTGTTGTTCATATTTTTGTTACTCCATTGGATGGTAGCCTTGTCATTATGGAAGGTAGTCTATTGTCGAGATTTTTGTTATTCCAATGGATGGTAGCCTTCTCATTTTGGAAGGTAGTTTTTTGTCGAGATTTTTGTTACTCCAATGGATGGTAGCCTTGTCAATATGGAAGGTAGTCTATTATCAAGATTTTTTTATTCCAATGGATGGTAGCCTTGTCATTATTGAAGGTAATTTTTTGTCGAGATTTTAATTATTCCAATGAATAGTAGCATTGTCATTAAGGAAGGTAGTCTGTTGTCGAGATTTTTGTTACTCCTATGGATGGTAGCCTTGTCATTATGGAAGGCAGTCTATTATCGAGATTTTTGTTATTCCAATGGATGGTAGCCCTGTCATTATGGTGCGTAGTTTTTTGTCAAGATTTTTGTTACTCCAATGGATGGTAGCCTTGTCATTATGGAAGGTAGTCTGTTGTCGAGATTTTTGTTACTCCAATGGATGGCAGCCTTGTCATTATGGAAGGTAGTTTTTTGTTGAGAATTTTGTTGCTCCAATGGATGGTAGCCTTGTCATTATGGAAGGTAGTTTGTTGTCAAGATTTTTGTTACCCCAGTGGATGTTAGTCTTGTCATTATGGAAGGTACTCTATTGTCGAGATTTTTGTTACTCCAATGAATGGTATCCTTGTCATTATAGAAGGTAGTTTGTCTTTAGGATTTTTGTTACTCCAATGGATTGTAGCCTTGTCATTATGGAAGGTAGTCTGTTGTTCAGATTGTTTTTACTCCAATGGAAGGTAGCCTTGTCATTATGAAATGTAGTATGTTGTCGATATTTTTGTTATTCCATTGGATGGTAGCCTTGTCATTATGCAAGGTAGTCTGTTGTTCAGATTTTTGTTACTCCAATGGATGGTAACCTTGTCATTATGGAACGTAGTCTTTTCTCGAGATTTTTGTTACTCAAATGGATGGTAGCCTTGTCATTATTCAAGGTAGTCTGTTGTCGATATATTTGTTACTGCAATGGATGATAGCCCTTGTCATTACGAAAGGTAGTCTGTTGTCGAGATTTTTGCTACTCCAATGGATGGCAGCCTTGTCATTATGGAAGGTAGTCTGTTGTCGATATTTTTGTTATTCCATTGGATGGTAGCCTTGTCATTATGAAAGTTAGTCTGTTGTCGATATTTTTGTTACTCCGATGAATGGTAACCTTTTCATTCTGGAAGTTAGTCTTTTGTCGATATCTTTGTCACTCCAATGGAAGATACCCTTGTCATTATGCAAGGTAGTTTGTTGTTCATATTTTTGTTACTCCATTGGATGGTAGCCTTGTCATTATGGAAGGTAGTCTATTGTCGAGATTTTTGTTATTCTAATAGATGGTAGCCTTCTCATTATGGAAGGTAGTTTTTATCGATATTTTTGTTACTCCAATGGATGGTAGACTTTCCATTATGGAAGTTAGTCTGTTGCCAAGATTTTTGTTACCCCAATAGATGGTTACCTTGTCATTATGGAAGGTAGTTTTTTGTTACTCCAATGGATGGTAGCCTTGTCAATATGGAAGGTAGTCTATTGTCGAGATTTTTTTATTCCAATGGATGGTAGCCCTGTCATTATGGTGCGTAGTTTTTTGTCAAGATTTTTGTTACTCCAATGGATGGTAGCCTTGTCATTAAGGAAGGTAGTCTGTTGTCGAGATTTTTGTTACTCCTATGGATGGTAGCCTTGTCATTATGGAAGGTAGTCGATTGTTCTGATTTTTGTTATTCCAATTGAAGGTAGCCTTGTCATTATGGAAGGTAGTCTATTGTCGATATTTTTGTAATTCCAATTGATGGTATCCTTGTCATTATGGAAGGTAGTTTTTTGTCGAGATTTTTGTTGCTCCAATGGATGGTAGCCTTGTCATTATGGAAGGTAGTTTGTTGTCAAGATTTTTGTTACCCCAATAGATGGTTACCTTGTCATTATGGAAGGTAGTCTGTTGTCGAGATTTTTGTTACTCCAATGGATGGTTACCTTGTCATTATGGAAGGTAGTTTTTTGTCGAGATTTTTGTTACTCCAATGGATGGTAGCCTTGTCAATATGGAAGGTAGTCTATTGTCGAGATTTTTTTATTCCAATGGATGGTAGCCTTGTCATTATGGAAGGTAGTTTTTTGTCGAGATTTTAATTACTCCAATGGATAGTAGCCTTGTCATTACGGAAGGTAGTCTTTTGTCGAAATTTTTGTTATCCCATTGGATGTAGCCTTGTCATTATGAAATGTAGTATGTTGTCGATATTTTTGTTATTCCATTGGATGGTAGCCTTGTCATTATGCAAGGTAGTCTATTGTTCAGATTTTTGTTACTCCAATGGATGGTAACCTTGTCATTATGGAAGGTAGTCTTTTCTCGAGATTTTTGTTACTCAAATGGATGGTAGCCTTGTCATTATTCAAGGTAGTCTGTTGTCGATATATTTGTTACTCCAACGGATGATAGCCCTTGTCATTATGAAAGGTAGTCTGTTGTCGAGATTTTTGCTACTCCAATGGATGGCAGCCTTGTCAATATGGAAGGTAGTCTGTTGTCGAGATATTTTTTATTCCATTGGATGGTAGCCTTGTCATTATGAAAGGTAGTCTGTTGTCGAGATTTTTGTTATTCCAATGAATGGTAACCTTTTCATTATGGAAGTTAGTCTTTTGTCGATATCTTTGTCACTCCAATGGATGATACCCTTGTCATTATGCAAGGTAGTCTGTTGTTCATATTTTTGTAACTCCATTGGATGGTAGCCTTGTCATTATGGAAGGTAGTCTATTGTCGAGATTTTTGTTATTCCAATGGATGGTAGCCTTCTCATTATGGAAGGTAGTTTTTATCGATATTTTTGTTACTCCAATGGATGGTAGACTTTCCATTATGGAAGTTAGTCTGTTGTCAACATTTTTGTTACCCCAATAGATGGTTACCTTGTCATTATGGAAGGTAGTTTTTTGTCGAGATTTTTGTTACTCCAATGGATGGTAGCCTTGTCAATATGGAAGGTAGTCTATTGTCGAGATTTTTTTATTCCAATGGATGGTAGCCTTGTCATTATGGAAGGTAGTTTTTTGTCGAGATTTTAATTACTCCAATGGATAGTAGCATTGTCATTACGGAAACTAGTCTTTTGTCGAAATTTTTGTTATCCCATTGGATGTAGCCTTGTCATTATGAAATGTAGTATGTTGTCGATATTTTTGTTATTCCATTGGATGGTAGCCTTGTCATTATGCAAGGTAGTCTATTGTTAAGATTTTTGTTACTCCAATGGATGGTAACCTTGTCATTATGGAAGGTAGTCTTTTCTCAAGATTTTTGTTACTCAAATGGATGGTAGCCTTGTCATTATTCAAGGTAGTCTGTTGTCGATATATTTGTTACTCCAACGGATGATAGCCCTTGTCATTATGAAAGGTAGTCTGTTGTCGAGATTTTTGCTACTCCAATGGATGGCAGCCTTGTCAATATGGAAGGTAGTCTGTTGTCGAGATATTTTTTATTCCATTGGATGGTAGCCTTGTCATTATGAAAGGTAGTCTGTTGTCGAGATTTTTGTTATTCCAATGAATGGTAACATTTTCATTATGGAAGTTAGTCTTTTGTCGATATCTTTGTCACTCCAATGGATGATACCCTTGTCATTATGCAAGGTAGTCTGTTGTTCATATTTTTGTAACTCCATTGGATGGTAGCCTTGTCATTATGGAAGGTAGTCTATTGTCGAGATTTTTGTTATTCCAATGGATGGTAGCCTTCTCATTATGGAAGGTAGTTTTTATCGATATTTTTGTTACTCCAATGGATGGTAGACTTTCCATTATGGAAGTTAGTCTGTTGTCAACATTTTTGTTACCCCAATAGATGGTTACCTTGTCATTATGGAAGGTAGTTTTTTGTCGAGATTTTTGTTACTCCAATGGATGGTAGCCTTGTCAATATGGAAGGTAGTCTATTGTCGAGATTTTTTTATTCCAATGGATGGTAGCCTTGTCATTATGGAAGGTAGTTTTTTGTCGAGATTTTAATTACTCCAATGGATAGTAGCATTGTCATTACGGAAACTAGTCTTTTGTCGAAATTTTTGTTATCCCATTGGATGTAGCCTTGTCATTATGAAATGTAGTATGTTGTCGATATTTTTGTTATTCCATTGGATGGTAGCCTTGTCATTATGCAAGGTAGTCTATTGTTAAGATTTTTGTTACTCCAATGGATGGTAACCTTGTCATTATGGAAGGTAGTCTTTTCTCAAGATTTTTGTTACTCAAATGGATGGTAGCCTTGTCATTATTCAAGGTAGTCTGTTGTCGATATATTTGTTACTCCAATGGATGATATCCCTTGTCATTATGAAAGGTAGTCTGTTTTCGAGATTTTTGCTACTCCAATGGATGGCAGCCTTGTCAATATGGAAGGTAGTCTGTTGTCGGGATATTTTTTATTCCATTGGATGGTAGCCTTGTCATTATGAAAGGTAGTCTGTTGTCGAGATTTTTGTTATTCCAATGAATGGTAACCTTTTCATTATGGAAGTTAGTCTTTTGTCGATATCTTTGTCACTCCAATGGATGATACCCTTGTCATTATGCAAGGTAGTCTGTTGTTCATATTTTTGTTACTCCATTGGATGGTAGCCTTGTCATTATGGAAGGTAGTCTATTGTCGAGATTTTTGTTATTCCAATGGATGGTAGCCTTCTCATTTTGGAAGGTAGTTTTTTGTCGAGATTTTTGTTACTCCAATGGATGGTAGCCTTGTCAATATGGAAGGTAGTCTATTATCAAGATTTTTTTATTCCAATGGATGGTAGCCTTGTCATTATGGAAGGTAGTCTGTTGTCGAGATTTTTGTTACTCCTATGGATGGTAGCCTTGTCATTATGGAAGGCAGTCTATTATCGAGATTTTTGTTATTCCAATGGATGGTAGCCCTGTCATTATGGTGCGTAGTTTTTTGTCAAGATTTTTGTTACTCCAATGGATGGTAGCCTTGTGATTATGGAAGGTAGTCTATTGTCGAGATTTTTGTTACTCCAATGGATGGTAGCCTTGTCATTATGCAAGGTAGTCGGTTGTTCTGATTTTTGTTATTCCAATTGAAGGTAGCCTTGTCATTATGGAAGGTAGTCTATTGTCGATATTTTTCTAATTCCAATTGATGGTAGCCTTGTCATTATGGAAGGTAGTTTTTTGTCGAGATTTTTGTTGCTCCAATGGATGGTAGCCTTGTCATTATGGAAGGTAGTTTGTTGTCAAGATTTTTGTTACCCCAATAGATGGTTACCTTGTCATTATGGAAGGTAGTCTGTTGTCGAGATTTTTGTTACTCCAATGGATGGTTACCTTGTCATTATGGAAGGTAGTTTTTTGTCGAGATTTTTGTTACTCCAATGGATGGTAGCCTTGTCAATATGGAAGGTAGTCTATTGTCGAGATTTTTTTATTCCAATGGATGGTAGCCTTGTCATTATGGAAGGTAGTTTTTTGTCGAGATTTTAATTACTCCAATGGATAGTAGCCTTGTCATTACGGAAGGTAGTCTTTTGTCGAAATTTTTGTTATCCCATTGGATGTAGCCTTGTCATTATGAAATGTAGTATGTTGTCGATATTTTTGTTATTCCATTGGATGGTAGCCTTGTCATTATGCAAGGTAGTCTATTGTTCAGATTTTTGTTACTCCAATGGATGGTAACCTTGTCATTATGGAAGGTAGTCTTTTCTCGAGATTTTTGTTACTCAAATGGATGGTAGCCTTGTCATTATTCAAGGTAGTCTGTTGTCGATATATTTGTTACTCCAACGGATGATAGCCCTTGTCATTATGAAAGGTAGTCTGTTGTCGAGATTTTTGCTACTCCAATGGATGGCAGCCTTGTCAATATGGAAGGTAGTCTGTTGTCGAGATATTTTTTATTCCATTGGATGGTAGCCTTGTCATTATGAAAGGTAGTCTGTTGTCGAGATTTTTGTTATTCCAATGAATGGTAACCTTTTCATTATGGAAGTTAGTCTTTTGTCGATATCTTTGTCACTCCAATGGATGATACCCTTGTCATTATGCAAGGTAGTCTGTTGTTCATATTTTTGTAACTCCATTGGATGGTAGCCTTGTCATTATGGAAGGTAGTCTATTGTCGAGATTTTTGTTATTCCAATGGATGGTAGCCTTCTCATTATGGAAGGTAGTTTTTATCGATATTTTTGTTACTCCAATGGATGGTAGACTTTCCATTATGGAAGTTAGTCTGTTGTCAACATTTTTGTTACCCCAATAGATGGTTACCTTGTCATTATGGAAGGTAGTTTTTTGTCGAGATTTTTGTTACTCCAATGGATGGTAGCCTTGTCAATATGGAAGGTAGTCTATTGTCGAGATTTTTTTATTCCAATGGATGGTAGCCTTGTCATTATGGAAGGTAGTTTTTTGTCGAGATTTTAATTACTCCAATGGATAGTAGCATTGTCATTACGGAAACTAGTCTTTTGTCGAAATTTTTGTTATCCCATTGGATGTAGCCTTGTCATTATGAAATGTAGTATGTTGTCGATATTTTTGTTATTCCATTGGATGGTAGCCTTGTCATTATGCAAGGTAGTCTATTGTTAAGATTTTTGTTACTCCAATGGATGGTAACCTTGTCATTATGGAAGGTAGTCTTTTCTCAAGATTTTTGTTACTCAAATGGATGGTAGCCTTGTCATTATTCAAGGTAGTCTGTTGTCGATATATTTGTTACTCCAACGGATGATAGCCCTTGTCATTATGAAAGGTAGTCTGTTGTCGAGATTTTTGCTACTCCAATGGATGGCAGCCTTGTCAATATGGAAGGTAGTCTGTTGTCGAGATATTTTTTATTCCATTGGATGGTAGCCTTGTCATTATGAAAGGTAGTCTGTTGTCGAGATTTTTGTTATTCCAATGAATGGTAACATTTTCATTATGGAAGTTAGTCTTTTGTCGATATCTTTGTCACTCCAATGGATGATACCCTTGTCATTATGCAAGGTAGTCTGTTGTTCATATTTTTGTAACTCCATTGGATGGTAGCCTTGTCATTATGGAAGGTAGTCTATTGTCGAGATTTTTGTTATTCCAATGGATGGTAGCCTTCTCATTATGGAAGGTAGTTTTTATCGATATTTTTGTTACTCCAATGGATGGTAGACTTTCCATTATGGAAGTTAGTCTGTTGTCAACATTTTTGTTACCCCAATAGATGGTTACCTTGTCATTATGGAAGGTAGTTTTTTGTCGAGATTTTTGTTACTCCAATGGATGGTAGCCTTGTCAATATGGAAGGTAGTCTATTGTCGAGATTTTTTTATTCCAATGGATGGTAGCCTTGTCATTATGGAAGGTAGTTTTTTGTCGAGATTTTAATTACTCCAATGGATAGTAGCATTGTCATTACGGAAACTAGTCTTTTGTCGAAATTTTTGTTATCCCATTGGATGTAGCCTTGTCATTATGAAATGTAGTATGTTGTCGATATTTTTGTTATTCCATTGGATGGTAGCCTTGTCATTATGCAAGGTAGTCTATTGTTAAGATTTTTGTTACTCCAATGGATGGTAACCTTGTCATTATGGAAGGTAGTCTTTTCTCAAGATTTTTGTTACTCAAATGGATGGTAGCCTTGTCATTATTCAAGGTAGTCTGTTGTCGATATATTTGTTACTCCAATGGATGATATCCCTTGTCATTATGAAAGGTAGTCTGTTTTCGAGATTTTTGCTACTCCAATGGATGGCAGCCTTGTCAATATGGAAGGTAGTCTGTTGTCGGGATATTTTTTATTCCATTGGATGGTAGCCTTGTCATTATGAAAGGTAGTCTGTTGTCGAGATTTTTGTTATTCCAATGAATGGTAACCTTTTCATTATGGAAGTTAGTCTTTTGTCGATATCTTTGTCACTCCAATGGATGATACCCTTGTCATTATGCAAGGTAGTCTGTTGTTCATATTTTTGTTACTCCATTGGATGGTAGCCTTGTCATTATGGAAGGTAGTCTATTGTCGAGATTTTTGTTATTCCAATGGATGGTAGCCTTCTCATTTTGGAAGGTAGTTTTTTGTCGAGATTTTTGTTACTCCAATGGATGGTAGCCTTGTCAATATGGAAGGTAGTCTATTATCAAGATTTTTTTATTCCAATGGATGGTAGCCTTGTCATTATGGAAGGTAGTCTGTTGTCGAGATTTTTGTTACTCCTATGGATGGTAGCCTTGTCATTATGGAAGGCAGTCTATTATCGAGATTTTTGTTATTCCAATGGATGGTAGCCCTGTCATTATGGTGCGTAGTTTTTTGTCAAGATTTTTGTTACTCCAATGGATGGTAGCCTTGTGATTATGGAAGGTAGTCTATTGTCGAGATTTTTGTTACTCCAATGGATGGTAGCCTTGTCATTATGCAAGGTAGTCGGTTGTTCTGATTTTTGTTATTCCAATTGAAGGTAGCCTTGTCATTATGGAAGGTAGTCTATTGTCGATATTTTTCTAATTCCAATTGATGGTAGCCTTGTCATTATGGAAGGTAGTTTTTTGTCGAGATTTTTGTTGCTCCAATGGATGGTAGCCTTGTCATTATGGAAGGTAGTTTGTTGTCAAGATTTTTGTTACCCCAATAGATGGTTACCTTGTCATTATGGAAGGTAGTCTGTTGTCGAGATTTTTGTTACTCCAATGGATGGTTACCTTGTCATTATGGAAGGTAGTTTTTTGTCGAGATTTTTGTTACTCCAATGGATGGTAGCCTTGTCAATATGGAAGGTAGTCTATTGTCGAGATTTTTTTATTCCAATGGATGGTAGCCTTGTCATTATGGAAGGTAGTTTTTTGTCGAGATTTTAATTACTCCAATGGATAGTAGCATTGTCATTACGGAAGGTAGTCTTTTGTCGAAATTTTTGTTATCCCATTGGATGTAGCCTTGTCATTATGAAATGTAGTATGTTGTCAATATTTTTGTTATTCCATTGGATGGTAGCCTTGTCATTATGCAAGGTAGTCTATTGTTCAGATTTTTGTTACTCGAATGGATGGTAACCTTGTCATTATGGAAGGTAGTCTTTTCTCGAGATTTTTGTTACTCAAATGGATGGTAGCCTTGTCATTATTCAAGGTAGTCTGTTGTCGATATATTTGTTACTCCAATGGATGATAGCCCTTGTCATTATGAAAGGTAGTCTATTGTCGAGATTTTTGCTACTCCAATGGATGGCAGCCTTGTCAATATGGAAGGTAGTCTGTTGTCGAGATATTTTTTATTCCATTGGATGGTAGCCTTGTCATTATGAAAGGTAGTCTGTTGTCGAGATTTTTGTTATTCCAATGAATGGTAACCTTTTCATTATGGAAGTTAGTCTTTTGTCGATATCTTTGTCAGTCCAATGGATGATACCCTTGTCATTATGCAAGGTAGTCTGTTGTTCATATTTTTGTTACTCCATTGGATGGTAGCCTTGTCATTATGGAAGGTAGTCTATTGTCGAGATTTTTGTTATTCCAATGGATGGTAGCCTTCTCATTATGGAAGGTAGTTTTTATCGATATTTTTGTTACTCCAATGGATGGTAGACTCTCCATTATGGAAGTTAGTCTGTTGTCAACATTTTTGTTACCCCAATAAATGGTTACCTTGTCATTATGGAAGGTAGTTTTTTGTCGAGATTTTTGTTACTCCAATGGATGGTAGCCTTGTCAATATGGAAGGTAGTCTATTGTCGAGATTTTTTTATTCCAATGGATGGTAGCCTTGTCATTATGGAAGGTAGTTTTTTGTCGAGATTTTAATTACTCCAATGGATAGTAGCATTGTCATTACGGAAACTAGTCTTTTGTCGAAATTTTTGTTATCCCATTGGATGTAACCTTGTCATTATGATATGTAGTATGTTGTCGATATTTTTGTTATTCCATTGGATGGTAGCCTTGTCATTATGCAAGGTAGTCTATTGTTCAGATTTTTGTTACTCCAATGGATGGTAACCTTGTCATTATGGAAGGTAGTCTTTTCTCGAGATTTTTGTTACTCAAATGGATGGTAGCCTTGTCATTATTCAAGGTAGTCTGTTGTCGATATATTTGTTACTCCAATGGATGATATCCCTTGTCATTATGAAAGGTAGTCTATTGTCGAGATTTTTGCTACTCCAATGGATGGCAGCCTTGTCAATATGGAAGGTAGTCTGTTGTCGGGATATTTTTTATTCCATTGGATGGTAGCCTTGTCATTATGAAAGGTAGTCTGTTGTCGAGATTTTTGTTATTCCAATGAATGGTAACCTTTTCATTATGGAAGTTAGTTTTTTGTCGATATCTTTGTCACTCCAATGGATGATACCCTTGTCATTATGCAAGGTAGTCTGTTGTTCATATTTTTGTTACTCCATTGGATGGTAGCCTTGTCATTATGGAAGGTAGTCTATTGTCGAGATTTTTGTTATTCCAATGGATGGTAGCCTTCTCATTTTGGAAGGTAGTTTTTTGTCGAGATTTTTGTTACTCCAATGGATGGTTGCCTTTCCATTATGGAAGTTAGTCTGTTGTCAAGATTTTTGTTACCCCAAGAGATGGTAACCTTGTCATTATGGAAGGTAGTTTTTTGTCGAGATTTTTGTTACTCCAATGGATGGTAGCCTTGTCAATATGGAAGGTAGTCTATTATCAAGATTTTTTTATTCCAATGGATGGTAGCCTTGTCATTATGGAAGGTAGTTTTTTGTCGAGATTTTAATTATTCCAACGAATAGTAGCGTTGTCATTACGGAAGGTAGTCTGTTGTCGAGATTTTTGTTACTCCTATGGATGGTAGCCTTGTCATTATGGAAGGCAGTCTATTATCGAGATTTTTGTTATTCCAATGGATGGTAGCCCTGTCATTATGGTGCGTAGTTTTTTGTCAATATTTTTGTTACTCCAATGGATGGTAGCCTTGTCATTATGGAAGGTAGTCTGTTGTCGAGATTTTTGTTACTCCAATGGATGGTAGCCTTGTCATTATGCAAGGTAGTCGGTTGTTCTGATTTTTGTTATTCCAATTGAAGGTAGCCTTGTCATTATGGAAGGTAGTCTATTGTCGATATTTTTGTAATTCCAATTGATGGTAACCTTGTCATTATGGAAGGTAGTTTTTTGTCGAGATTTTTGTTGCTCCAATGGATGGTAGCCTTGTCATTATGGAAGGTAGTTTGTTGTCAAGATTTTTGTTACCCCAATGGTTTTTAGCCTTGTCATTATGGAAGGTAGTCTATTGTCGAGATTTTTGTTACTCCAATGAATGGTAGCCTTGTCATTATAGAAGGTAGTTTGTCTTTAGTATTTCTGTTACTCCAATGGATTGTAGCCTTGTCATTATGGAAGGTAGTCTGTTGTTCAGATTTTTTTACTCCAATGGAAGGTAGCCTTGTCATTATGAAATGTAGTATGTTGTCGATATTTTTGTTATTCCATTGGATGGTAGCCTTGTCATTATTCAAGGCAGTCTATTGTTAAGATTTTTGTTAATCCAATGGATGGTAACCTTGTCATTATGTAAGGTAGTCTTTTCTCGAGATTTTTGTTACTCAAACGGATGGTAGCCTTGTCATTATTCAAGGTAGTCTGTTGTCGATATATTTGTTACTCCAATGGATGATAGCCCTTGTCATTATGAAAGGTATTCTGTTGTCGATATTTTTGCTACTCCAATGGATGGCAGCCTTCTCAATATGGAAGGTAGTCTGTTGTCGAGATATTTTTTATTCCATTTGATGGTAGTCTTGTCATTATGAAAGGTAGTCTGTTGTCGAGATTTTTGTTATTCCAATGAATGGTAACCTTTTCATTATGGAAGTTAGTCTTTTGTCGATATCTTTGTAACTCCAATGGATGATACCCTTGTCATTATGCAAGGTAGTCTGTTCTTCATATTTTTGTTACTCCATTGGATGGTAGCCTTGTCATTATGGAAGGTAGTCTATTTTCGAGATTTTTGTTATTCCAATGGATGGTAGCCTTCTCATTTTGGAAGGTAGTTTTTTGTCGTGATTTTTGTTACTCCAATGGATGGTTGCCTTTCCATTATGGAAGTTAGTCTGTTGTCAAGATTTTTGTTACCCCAATAGATGGTAACCTTGTCATTATGGAAGGTAGTTTTTTGTCGAGATTTTTGTTACTCCAATGGATGGTAGCCTTGTCAATATGGAAGGTAGTCTATTGTCAAGATTTTTTTATTCCAATGGATGGTAGCCTTGTCATTATGGAAGGTAGTTTTTTGTCGAGACTTTAATTATTCCAATGGATAGTAGCGTTGTCATTACGGAAGGTAGTCTGTTGTCGAGATTTTTGTTACTCCTATGGATGGTAGCCTTGTCATTATGGAAGGCAGTCTATTATCGAGATTTTTGTTATTCCAATGGATGGTAGCCCTGTCATTATGGAGCGTAGTTTTTTGTCAATATTTTTGTTACTCCAATGGATGGTAGCCTTGTCATTATGGAAGGTAGTCTGTTGTCGAGATTTTTGTTACTCCAATGGATGGTAGCCTTGTCATTATGCAAGGTAGTCGGTTGTTCTGATTTTTGTTATTCCAATTGAAGGTAGCCTTGTCATTATGGAAGGTAGTCTGTTGTCGAGATTTTTTTATTCCAATGGATGGTAGCCTTGTCATTATGGAAGGTAGTTTTTTGTCGAGATTTTGTTGCAACAATGGATGGTAGCGTTGTCATTACAGAAGGTAGTCTGTTGTCGAGATTTTTGTTACTCCAATGGATGGTAGCCTTGTCATTATGGAAGGCAGTCTATTATCGAGATTTTTGTTATTCCAATGGATGGTAGCCTTGTCATTATGGAACGTACTTTTTTGGAGAGATTTTTTTTACTCCAATGGATGGTAGCCTTGTCATTATGGAAGGTAGTCTATTGTCGCGATTTTTGTTACTCCAATGGATGGTAGCGTTGTCATTATGCAAGGTAGTCTGTTGTCGAGATTTTTGTTACTCCAATGGATGGTAGCCTTGTCATTTTGGAAGGTAGTCTGTTGTCGAGATCTTTGTTATTCCAATTGATGGTAGCCTTGTCATTATGGAAGGTAGTCTATTGTCGAGATTTTTGTTATTCCAATTGATGGTAGCCTTGTCATTATGGAAGGTAGTCTTTTCTCGAGATTTTTGTTACTCAAACGGATGGTAGCCTTGTCATTATTCAAGGTAGTCTGTTGTCGATATATTTGTTAATCCAATGGATGATAGCCCTTGTCATTATGAAAGGTATTCTGTTGTCGATATTTTTGCTACTCCAATGGATGGCAGCCTTCTCAATATGGAAGGTAGTCTGTTGTCGAGATATTTTTTATTCCATTTGATGGTAGTCTTGTCATTATGAAAGGTAGTCTGTTGTCGAGATTTTTGTTATTCCAATGAATGGTAACCTTTTCATTATGGAAGTTAGTCTTTTGTCGATATCTTTGTCACTCCAATGGATGATACCCTTGTCATTATGCAAGGTAGTCTGTTCTTCATATTTTTGTTACTCCATTGGATGGTAGCCTTGTCATTATGGAAGGTAGTCTATTTTCGAGATTTTTGTTATTCCAATGGATGGTAGCCTTCTCATTTTGGAAGGTAGTTTTTTGTCGTGATTTTTGTTACTCCAATG
Organism: Vicia faba; assembly: GCA_948472305.1. Classification (NCBI taxonomy): domain Eukaryota; kingdom Viridiplantae; phylum Streptophyta; class Magnoliopsida; order Fabales; family Fabaceae; genus Vicia; species Vicia faba. Next base: position 565,305,918 of record OX451739.1, read on the forward strand.
GATGGTTGCCTTTCCATTATGGAAGTTAGTCTGTTGTCAAGATTTTTGTTACCCCAATAGATGGTAACCTTGTCATTATGGAAGGTAGTTTTTTGTCGAGATTTTTGTTACTCCAATGGATGGTAGCCTTGTCAATATGGAAGGTAGTCTATTGTCAAGATTTTTTTATTCCAATGGATGGTAGCCTTGTCATTATGGAAGGTAGTTTTTTGTCGAGACTTTAATTATTCCAATGGATAGTAGCGTTGTCATTACGGAAGGTAGTCTGTTGTCGAGATTTTTGTTACTCCTATGGATGGTAGCCTTGTCATTATGGAAGGCAGTCTATTATCGAGATTTTTGTTATTCCAATGGATGGTAGCCCTGTCATTATGGAGCGTAGTTTTTTGTCAATATTTTTGTTACTCCAATGGATGGTAGCCTTGTCATTATGGAAGGTAGTCTGTTGTCGAGATTTTTGTTACTCCAATGGATGGTAGCCTTGTCATTATGCAAGGTAGTCGGTTGTTCTGATTTTTGTTATTCCAATTGAAGGTAGCCTTGTCATTATGGAAGGTAGTCTGTTGTCGAGATTTTTTTATTCCAATGGATGGTAGCCTTGTCATTATGGAAGGTAGTTTTTTGTCGAGATTTTGTTGCAACAATGGATGGTAGCGTTGTCATTACAGAAGGTAGTCTGTTGTCGAGATTTTTGTTACTCCAATGGATGGTAGCCTTGTCATTATGGAAGGCAGTCTATTATCGAGATTTTTGTTATTCCAATGGATGGTAGCCTTGTCATTATGGAACGTACTTTTTTGGAGAGATTTTTTTTACTCCAATGGATGGTAGCCTTGTCATTATGGAAGGTAGTCTATTGTCGCGATTTTTGTTACTCCAATGGATGGTAGCGTTGTCATTATGCAAGGTAGTCTGTTGTCGAGATTTTTGTTACTCCAATGGATGGTAGCCTTGTCATTTTGGAAGGTAGTCTGTTGTCGAGATCTTTGTTATTCCAATTGATGGTAGCCTTGTCATTATGGAAGGTAGTCTATTGTCGAGATTTTTGTTATTCCAATTGATGGTAGCCTTGTCATTATGGAAGGTAGTTTTTTGTCGAGATTTTTGTTCCTCCAATGGATGGTAGCCTTGTCATTATGGAAGGTAGTTTGTTGTCAAGATTTTTGTTACCCCAATGGATGTTATCCTTGTCATTATGGAAGGTAGTCTATTGTCGAGATTTTTGTTACTCCAATGAATGGTAGCCTTGTCATTATAGAAGGTAGTTTGTCTTTAGGATTTCTGTTACTCCAATGGATTGTAGCCTTGTCATTATGGAAGGTAGTCTGTTGTTCATATTTTTTTTACTGCAATGGAAGGTAGCCTTGTCATTATGAAATGTAGTATGTTGTCGATATTTTTGTTATTCCATTGGATGGTAGCCTTGTCATTATGCAAGGTAGTCTGTTGTTCAGATTTTTCTTACTCCAATGGATGGTAACCTTGTCATTATGGAAGGTAGTCTTTTCTCGAGATTTTTGTTACTCAAACGGATGGTAGCCTTGTCATTATTCAAGGTAGTCTGTTGTCGATATCTTTGTTACGCTAATGGATGATAGCCCTTGTCATTATGAAAGGTAGTCTGTTGTCGAGATTTTTGCTACTCCAATGGATGGAAGCCTTGTCATTATGGAAGGTAGTCTGTTGTCGAGATTTCTTTTATTCCATTGGATGGTAGCCTTGTCATTATGAAAGTTAGTCTGTTGTCGAGATTTTTGTAATTCCAATGAATGGTAACCTTTTCATTATGGAAGTTAGTGTTTTGTCGATATCTTTGTCACTCCAATGGATGATAGCCTTGTCATTATGGAAGGTAGTCTATTGTCGAGATTTTTGTTACTCCAATGGATGGTAGCCTTGTCATTATGCAAGGTAGTCGGTTGTCGAGATTTTTTTTATTCCATTGGATGGTAGCCTTGTCATTATGAAAGGTAGTCTATTGTCGATATTTTTGTTACTCTGATTAATGGTAACCTTTTCATTATGGAAGTTAGTCTTTTGTCGATATCTTTGTCACTCCAATGGATGATACCCTTGTCATTATGCAAGGTAGTCTGTTGTTCATATTTTTGTTACTCCATTGGATGGTAGCCTTGTCATTATGGAAGGTAGTCTATTGTCGAGATTTTTGTTATTCCAATGGATGGTAGCCTTCTCATTATGGAAGGTAGTTTTTTGTCGAGATTTTAATTACTCCAATGGATAGTAGCGTTGTCATTACGGAAGGTAGTCTATTGTCGAGATTTTTGTTACTCCAATGGATGGTAGCCTTGTCATTATGGAAGGCAGTCTATTATCGAGATTTTTGTTATTCCAATGGATGGTAGCCTTGTCATTATGGAACGTAGTTTTTTGTCGAGATTTGTTTTACTCCAATGGATGGTAGCCTTGTCATTATGGAAGGTAGTCTATTGTCGCGATTTTTGTTACTCCAATGGATGATAGACTTGTCATTATGGAAGGTAGTCTGTTGTCGAGGCTTTTGTTACTCCAATGGATGGTAGCCTTGTCATTTTGGAAGGTAGTCTGTTGTCGAGATCTTTGTTATTCCAATTGATTGTAGCCTTTACATTATGGAAGGTAATCTATTGTCGAGATTTTTGTTATTCCAATTGATGGTAGCCTTATCATTATGGAAGGTAGTTTTTTGTCGAGATTTTTGTTGCTCCAATGGATGGTAGCCTTGTCATTATGGAAGGTAGTTTGTTGTCGAGATTTTTGTTACCCCAATGGATGTTAGCCTTGTCATTATGGAAGGTAGTCTATTGTCGAGATTTTTGTTACTCCAATGAATGTTAGCCTTGTCATTATAGAAGGTAGTTTGTCTTTAGGATTTCTATTACTCCAATGGATTGAAGCCTTGTCACTATGGAAGGTAGTCTATTGTTGAGATTTTTGTTATTCCAATGGATGGTAGCCTTCTCATTATGGAAGGTAGTTTTTTGTCGAGATTTTTGTTACTCCAATGGATGGTAGCCTTTCCATTATGGAAGTTAGTCTGTTGTCAAGATTTTTGTCACCCCAATAGATGGTAACCTTGTCATTATGGAAGGTAGTTTTTTGTCGAGATTTTTGTTACTCCAATGCATGGTAGCCTTGTCAATATGGAAGGTAGTCTATTGTCTAGATTTTTTTATTCCAATGCATGGTAGCCTTGTCATTATGGAAGGTAGTTTTTTGTCGAGAATTTAATTACTCCAATGGATAGTAGCATTGTCATTACGGAAGGTAGTCTGTTGTCGAGATTTTTGTTGCTCCAATGCATGGTAGCCTTGTCATTATGGAAGGCGGTCTATTATCGATATTTTTGTTATTCCAATGGATGGTAGCCTTGTCATTATGGAATGTAGTTTTTTGTCGAGATTTTTGTTACTCCAATGGATGGTAGCCTTGTCATTATGAAATGTAGTCTATTGACGTGATTTTTGTTACACCAATGGATGATAGCCTTGTCATTATGGAAGGTAGTCTGTTGTCGAGATTTTGGTTACTCCAATTGATGGTAGCCTTTTCATTATGGAAGGTAGTCTATTGTCGAGATTTTTGTTATTCCAATTGATGGTAGCCTTGTCATTATGGAAGGTAGTTTTTTGTCGAGATTTTTGTTGCTCCAATGGATGGTAGCCTTGTCATTATGGAAGGTAGTTTGTTGTCGATATTTTTGTTACCCCAATGGATGTTAGCCTTGTCATTATGGAAGGTAGTCTATTGTCGAGATTTTTATTACTCCAATGAATGGTAGCCTTGTCATTATAAAAGGTAGTTTGTCTTTAGGATTTCTGTTACTCTAATGGATTGTAGCCTTGTCATTATGGAAGGTAGTCTATTGTTCAGATTTTTTTTACTCCAATGGAAGGTAGCCTTGTCATTATGAAATGTAGTATGTTGTCGATATTTTTGTTATTCCATTGGATGGTAGCCTTGTCATTATGCAAGGTAGTCTGTTGTTCAGATTTTTGTTACTCCAATGGATGGTAACCTTGTCATTATTGAAGGTAGTCTTTTGTCGAGATTTTTGTTACTCAAATGGATGGTAGCCTTGGCATTATTCAAGGTAGTCTGTTGTCGATATCTTTGTTACTCCAATGGATGATAGACTTGTCATTATGAAAGGTAGTCGGTTGTCGAGATTTTTGTTACTCCAATGGATGGTAGCCTTGTCATTATGGAAGGTAGTTTGTTGTCGAGATTTTTTTTATTCCATTGGAAGGTAGCCTTGTTATTATGAAAGGTAGTTTGTTGTCGAGATTTTTGTTATTCCAATGAATGGTAACCTTGTCATTATGGAAGTTATTCTTTTGTCGATATCTTTGTTACTCCAATGGATGATACCCTTGTCATTATGCAAGGTAGTCTGTTGTTCATATTTTTGTTACTCCATTGGATGGTAGCCTTGTCATTATGGAAGGTAGTCTATTGTCGAGATTTTTGTTATTCCAATGGATGGTAGCCTTCTCATTATGGAAGGTAGTTTTTTTCGAGATTTTTGTTACTCCAATGGATGGTAACCTTTCCATTATGGAAGGTAGTCTGTTGTCAAGATTTTTGTTACCCCAATAGATGGTTACCGTGTCATTATGGAAGGTAGTTTTTTGTCTAGATTTTTGTTACTCCAATGGATGGTAGCCTTGTCAATATGGAAGGTAGTCTATTGTCGAGATTTTTTTATTCCAATGGATGGTAGCCTTGTCATTATGGAAGGTAGTTTCTTGTTCAGATTTTTGTTACTCCAATGGAAGGTAGCCTTGTCATTAAGAAATGTAGTATGTTGTCGATATTTTTGTTATTCCATTGGATGGTAACCTTGTCATTATGCAAGGAAGTCTGTTGTTCAGATTTTTGTTACTCCAATGGATGTTAATCTTGTACTTATGGAAGGTAGTCTTTTGTCGAGATTTTTGTTACTCAAATGGATGGTAGCCTTGTCATTATTCAAGGTAGTCTGTTGTCGATATCTTTGTTACTCCAATGGATGATAGCCTTGTCATTATGGAAGGTAGTCTGTTGTCGATATTTTTGTTACTCCAATGGATGGTAGGCTTGTCATTATGGAAGGTAGTCTGTTGTCGAGATTTTTTTTATTCCATTGGATGGTATCCTTGTAATCATGGAAGGTAGTCTGTTGTCGAGATTTTTATTATTCCAATGAATGGTAACCTTGTCATTATGGAAGTTTGTCTTTTGTCGATATCGTTGTTACTCCAATGGATGATATCCTTGTCATTATGCAAGGTAGTCTGTTGTTCATATTTTTGTTACTCCATTGGATGGTAGCCTTGTCATTATGCAAGGTAGTCGGTTGTTCTGATTTTTTTACTCCAATGGTTGCTAGCCTTGTCATTATAGAACGTAGTCTATTGTCGAGATTTTTGTTATTTCAATTGATGGTAGCCCTGTCATTATGGAAGGTAGTTTTTTGTCGAGATTTTTGTTACTCCAATGGATGGTCGCCTTGTCATTATGGAAGGTAGTCTATTGTCGAGATATTTTTACTGCAATGGATGGTAGCCTTGTTGTGATCGGTGGATCTGGAACTGACTGTTTAACGCTGGTTCGCGAAATGTGGCGGAAGCAAGAGTCGCCACCGTCTTTTATTTTCTCCAAATGGAAAGGACAAAAGCACAGAAAAATTCCTTAAAGAGATTGCTCTCGGTTCGGGAGGTAGATTATAGAAAGGGAAGGTGTTAGCACCCTTTCTATCCATGGTTATCCATGGGCTCTTAGGTACTTGCTCATTGTGTTTTCAAAATTGTTTGTTTGCTTTTCAATGTGGGTTAAAAAAGTTTCTTTGAAAAATTTCAGTTCGACTCGTACGTCAGAGTGTTTGAAAAATTTGCTTTGAAAGCTTTTGAAAATGTGTTGGTGTGAAAAGTATGTTTTGATTTTGTTTTGAAGAGAGCAAGTATCCATGAGTCGTCTACCTACCCTAAGGAATTCGTCTGTGTAAATGTCCTTTAATGTAATGCCATCCCACCATTGAGAGGTAGGTAGCACCACCGTTGGAGGTGTTCGGGTCAATTCGAGTTTGTAGGGACATGGTGATCACCAGAGCAATGGGAAGACACCTTAGAAGCTACCCTCATGCCAGGTTCCCGGATCATGAGGACTTACTAAGACGTCCTCTACTCGACGATCACCTTTCGAGGCAAGGCAACAGTGAGGCGTACCCTAGGGGTGGTGTGTGCGATTCGTGTGTCGTTTTCATTGATATTTGTCTTGTCATGTTCATTGGTGTTCTACGCTTGATTTTATTTTAAGTCCATACATTCTTTCATGCTTTTGTTAGCAGTTAAAAGTTGCGGGAAAATAAATCTAAGACTATTACAAATGGCGCGGGTCCACATCGCCAAAATTAAACCGAACCCGATTTGACGGAAAGTAAATAAAGCAAATAAAAGTGCGAGAAGTTAAATTGTCCGAGTTACATGGCTTTGGGAGAGATACATAATTATTTAAGCAATAAAATAAAATGCGCGAATAAAATAAATTACGAACGAGGGCGTTGGACCCTTTTGCAAAATATTATTAATAAGGAATTAAAATTAAGAATTAAAAGAAAATGTTTTTTAGTATTTTTGTGTTTTTTGAGATTTAATAAAAAAGAATTAATTAAAAACCAAAATGAAATGTTAAACCTAGTTCTAATAAGAATCAATTAAAAACCAAAATGAAATGTTAAACCTAGTTCTAATTATTTTTAAGTTTATTATGAAAGTATTAAAATTTAATCCTAAATGCAACCCTAATTAGTTTACAAGTTTAATTATGAAAATAAATAAATCACTAATATTATGGCAAAAAACAAGGAAAATTAAAAGGAATAAAAAGTCATTAAACCTAATGCTATATTTTTGGATTTTTAGTTATTAAGAAAATATTAAAATCTAACCTAAATGCAACCCTAATTAGTTTACAAGTTTAATTATGAAAATTACTAATATTATGGCAAAAAACAAGGAAAATTAAAAGGAATAAAAAAGTCATTAACCTAATGCTATATTTTTGGATTTTTTTATGGAAGAAAGAATTAAAGTTGCAACCTAAATTAATACTAAGTTAATTTACATACAATTTATTTATGAAAACAACTAAAATAAAATAAATATTATATTGTTCTCTTTTTCTGATTTTTGATGTTTTTGCATTTTGTTAAAAAATAAATTAATTAAACTAATAAAGAAAATAATAATTTGAAAAGAAATAAAATAGAAAGAAAGAGAAGGCAAACCAAGGGGGGGGTAGCCCCAATTTGGAGGTAAGGCCTTAGCATTTCAGGCCCATTTGTGTTATGGCCTTGCTGACTTTTTGCTAGCTTGCTTCAGCGTTGACTGGAGTTTATTGTGCTCCTTGAATCCTTGCCTTTGAATTGGCCAAACTGGACGCGTGGATGATCAGGCTTTGAGGTGTATGGTATGCCCTGGACGTTAGCGCTGCATAAGATCTTGTATTGAAAAATATTATTGAAATTTATACAGACCTGGGGTTCGAACCCAGGTCTTGGACGCTAATGCCTTGGTGGTTTGCCAGCTGAGCCATGAAACATATGTTAATATATTATAAGAAACAAATAATAAAAAAAGAAACAAATGCGTTAGTGGGTTTCTGGCGCGAGCTTTTGAATCAACCAATCCTCGCTTGACACGGTATCATCGTCCCCATTCCCTGAAACATAAAAAACGAAGGCCACGGTTTTCCTAGTGTGGTGTTAGGCTGCCTTTGGAAAAATAGCGATTAGCGCTATAGTGCATATAAATTGTTCGCGAAGGTTGGTTCATGTCCGTCTCGATACACTGAATTCAATGGCCATGGTCTGAAGCCTTGATTTTTCTTATTTGCAAAAGCCCTAAATCAAGCTCTGAAAAACCCTAGAATATGAACATGGTAATATCGCGTATGGCTTATGAAAACTCAATTAAACATGATGGTTAGTCTCAGAATTTCATAACAAACATTAATCAACAAACAAAAAGTGCAAAGGATGCGTGATTTATGCCATACGATTTCAAAAAATTCTTGATACAGTTAGAGTTCAAACTACCAATTCCTGGAGCTTTGGTCGTGGTTTGTGATTGGAATGTGATCAGGAGAGTTTGAGGAAGCTATTGGAAAAACTTTTATGCTTTGAATCCACCTAGAACACTGATTTCAGTTTTGAGTTTTATGGAGAATTTTTCCAAGTTAGCAATGGTGTTTGGGCGCAGCCTTTAGTGTGTGGTCCTTAGGTTTTGACTCAGTACTTATGAGGGAAGGGAATTAGGTCATTAGCTGGCCTTTATCCATGCCCATGAGAGAATTAGTCTTAGGTCTTTTCACCATTAACAAACTTTCCCCTTTTTTAGCAAAACCAAGACTTGGTGTACAACCTAACCCTAGCATGAGTTTGGGAGCTGGCACATGATATATGTAAGCTATTCAAATTCACATGGCACTATTCCATTGATTTTTAAATTTTATTTGAATTTTTAAAGATTTAAAATGAATTAAATTATCAAAAATTAAATAAAATAGAAAAATCAATGTTTGATCTTGAAATTAATCATGGGACACGTGTGTGGCATGACAAGGCTGAATCAAGTGGAAGAAAGTGGGCCCTTTTGTCAAAAATTGAAGTTTCAAGGATAGTTGACTTTTGCCATTTCACAAAAATTTCCCAACTTCTCGAATGCATAACTTGCTCAATTTTTAAGCTTTTCTCATGTTCTTGGACATTTTGGAAAGTTCTTTGAGTCCTTTAACCAATGCCTTTGGTCCCATGTCATTTTGATTTTCCAATCTCAAGTTATGGCCTTTGACTTAAAGTCCCTTTTTGTTGACTTTTGAAAATGACCTATAATGTTGAAATTGATAACTTTTTGTGAGAGCATTTCTTGGACTTGAAGTATGAAGATGAGTTGTAGGAAATGTCTTTCTCTTCAAAATGAGCCTTGGATGGGATTTTTCTGATAATCCATGTGAAAGTTATGCCCTGGTCAATTTCAGTTGGCTTTTTCAGCTGTCCAAATATAGCAACTTTTGCATCTTTGATGATTTCTGAGCCAAATTTTGAGAATCATGATCAAGCATTGATCAAATGATGTTTGTGGCTTCAAAATGATATATTGACCAAAAATTTGAACTTTTGACTGCCAAATGACCATTTTGCCCCTATAGTTGACTGTAGTGCAATTTAGGGTTTTGACTGTGCAATCTTGAGCTGAATGCCTTGAAACTTGATATGAGGATGCTTGACCATGTTTGTAAGCATATGAGACTTGATTGGGCATTTGAACACTTCCTTTTCTTGATCAGACTCAAAACCCTAATTTTGACTGTATGGGAGACTGTTGCACTGCACAACCCTTGGGGAATTTTGTAGCTTGGCTTGGCAATTTCTTGAGGAATATGGGAGGGCAAATTTTGGGGTGAAACAGTTGCCCCTGTTCAATATTCTTAGACCTGAGGATGCAGATTGGCTGACGTGCCTTTCGTAATCCGAGGGTAGAAGATGATTGGACACTAGAGTGCCCAGAAATTTGCGCTCACATGTTAGCAGTGTGATGAAAATGGGCTTATAGATGCCATTTGGAGGTTGTTGGATAGGATGATGGGCTTATAGATGCCATCTGAATGTTGATTGCGTGGGAGATTCCTTAGCGAGAACCTGCATACCTGCAAAACAGAAAAATGAGTACCTGACACGTTGCAGGAGCTGGTTTTTTTAGATGCTTGGTGTAGATATGTCCTGACTGGTTACAGGAGCTGAGTCTGGAGCTTCAAACGGCGATGAATGAACCAGGGATGGTTACTATCTTAGTATGAATAGCAAGAGAACCTTAGGCGACTTTAACTTCAACAACGCTCGTTGAGAAAAAATCTTGGGTGACTTTAACTGGGATAAGCATCAGGGAGATCTTAGGGTCGATCTGACTGAACCAGAGGAGGTTTTTTTTTTTTTTTGATAAGGATGTGATGAAGGAATCTGAGATGATTGCTACCTCAGCAGGACGATGAAGGAATCTGAGATGATTGCTACTCCAAATATATGATGAAGGAATCTGGGACGATTACTACCTCAGCAGGACGATGAAGGAATCTGAGACGATTGCTACCTCAGCAGAATGATGAAGGAATCTGGGACGATTACTACCTCAGCAGGATGATGAAGGAATCTGAGATGATTACTACCTCAGCGGGATGATGAAGGAATCTGGGACGATTACTACCTCAGCGGGATGATGAAGGAATCTGGGAAGATTACTACCTCAACGGGATGATGAAGGAATCTGGGACGATTACTACCTCAGCGGGATGATGAAGGAATCTGGGACGATTACTACCTCAGCGGGATGATGAAGGAATCTGGGACGATTACTACCTCAACGGGATGATGAAGGAATCTGGGACGATTACTACTTCAGCAGGATGATGAAGGAATCTGGGACGATTACTACCTCAGCGGGATGATGAAGGAATCTGGGACGATTACTACCTCAGCGGGATGATGAAGGAATCTGGGACGATTACTACCTCAACGGGATGATGAAGGAATCTGGGACGATTACTACCTCAGCAGGATGATGAAGGAATCTGAGACGATTGCTACTCCAAATATGTGATGAAGGAATCTGGGACGATTACTACCTCAACGGGATGATGAAGGAATCTGGGACGATTACTACCTCAGCGGGATGATGAAGGAATCTGGGACGATTACTACCTCAACGGGATGATGAAGGAATCTGAGACGATTACTACCTTAGCAGGATGATGAAGGAATCTGGGAAGATTACTACCTCAGCGGGATGATGAAGGAATCTGGGACGATTACTACCTCAGCGGGATGATGAAGGAATCTGGGACGATTACTACCTCAACGGGATGATGAAGGAATCTGGGACGATTACTACCTCAGCAGGATGATGAAGGAATCTGGGACGATTACTACCTCAGCGGGATGATGAAGGAATCTGGGACGATTACTACCTCAGCGGGATGATGAAGGAATCTGGGACGATTACTACCTCAACGGGATGATGAAGGAATCTGGGACGATTACTACCTCAGCAGGATGATGAAGGAATCTGGGACGATTACTACCTCAGCGGGATGATGAAGGAATCTGGGACGATTACTACCTCAGCAGGATGATGAAGGAATCTGAGACGATTGCTACTCCAAATATGTGATGAAGGAATCTGGGACGATTACTACCTCAACGGGATGATGAAGGAATCTGAGACGATTGCTACTCCAAATATGTGATGAAGGAATCTGGGACGATTACTACCTCAACGGGATGATGAAGGAATCTGGGACGATTACTACCTCAGCAGGATGATGAAGGAATCTGAGACGATTACTACCTCAACGGGTAAAGACTTTTATCTGTTGATCGTTCTTTCCTGAAAAAGTAACGAATTAGTTGTATGCAATGTCATAATGCATGAATTGCCTGATTTTAAGATGTTCTCAAAAATAAATGAGATTGGGGTGATATGATGCGTCTATGCATGCTATAATGATGTATGTGACGTTTTATGAATGTGTTTTTCGTCTAGGAAAGTAAATCCTTGACGGGTGCCGGGAAGTCGTATCCTGGGCTGATGTTGAAGAATAGTTGCAAGAATTCCAATAGACGAAGATAACTCCGTTGGGGATAAGACTTGGCGAATGGAGGATTCTGCGGGGAGAAAAAGATATTCTAGTGACCATGCTGGGAAGAAATACTCTGTGGGGAGATGCTTTTGCTGAATTGTTGAGGATGACTCGCTGAGGATACCTTGCTGTATCGGAAGTATGAATGGACTTCGCTGGGGATAAGAAGGTTCTGTCGACGACGCTCTTTCCGTGGCTTTTGGCTGAGGATAACCCAGTTATATCCTGTTAAGGAAATAACTCTTTAAATCAAGCCGGACGGCGCGTTCGTGCCCTGCTAGGGGATGAGCTTCCAGAATCTACTGGGGGTACGCCTATTGCTTGGGGAGATAGATTCCAACCTTCCTGGGGAAGCTTTGAACTGCGTTGGCTATGTTCTTCAACGGAGCTTACCCTGATTCCTTGGAGGACAGAACAATCAGATTGCTTAGACCATTCTTTATTGCCCCTGTTTCTATGGGGGAGGCACTTGTGGGGCGCTGATAGTTGTTGATGGACAAACTTTCTTCTGGTTGGCAGGTGACGAGATGACAGGACATAGTCGTACGCTTTGATCCCTAATTTTGCCTGGACCGCCCTTTCGGGTTTTCAGTCCACCGGGATACCCATTTTTGCCCAAGCCGCCTTTTCAGGTTTTCGACTTGCCGGGTGTACAGATTTTTCATTTCATCCCTCATTTTTCCCGAACCCTTTTGGTTCGCCGGGAAGCCCTTATTTTTGCCTAGGTATGTCAACCTAGCGGGCCTTTGATTGTGCGTAGTATTTTTTCGACTATGTCCATGTTCTCAGAATGTAGGGAGTTGCCCCTGTTAGAATTTGTGTTGTCATGCCACCAGAAGATGTTTGATCAGGCAAGATTCGTTGTTGAGATGCCCCAAGCGACTCAGGCAGAGATTTGCCCCAGGCTATTTGGCCTTTGAGAGATTCTCCGAATCTTGACTGAACTGCCCCAGATAATAGACCATGATCATGTCATGCCCCTTGATTGGAAGTGCTTTTGTTCACTAGGTATTCATCGTGCGAATTTCCCTGCTGTTCAAACAAATAGTCATATGCAAACAATGTTATATCAAAAATGCAAAGCTTATGTCTGTCTTGAAGATTTTGAAAATGCATTCTTTTTCATAAAACAAGTGAATGTTTGTAAAACGTGATGTCAACTCCGTATTTACCGTAAGCCTTAAGGAGTCAGGATACCTTTCGTACAGTACGCTTTCGAACTAACCCATGCTTCAGCTAGGACTTTTAGGGGTTATAACGCGGCCTGGTTCACGGTTTAAGAAACAAAGAATAAAGGCTCAAATTATTTGTACCTACCCACTCTTCGTGACGTTCTTCAAACCTAAACTCGGTTGATCATGCGTTAGACCTTGTTTGAGTCTTCGTTCTGATTTTCCGGTGATGGTTCAGTCATTGATGATTTATTCTGAATAGGCAGTCATCATTTTTTTTGTCGAGGGTTTATAGGACCTCTTTTTTTGTTATTCCTTTCTTTTTGCCTGAACTGTTTCCTTTTTCGGAATTACAGTCAGCGGGATGCCCCAGTTTCGTAAGTCCCTTTCATAGGTTTTGACTTAATGGGTTTTTCGTTTATGATTTTTTTTGATCATGACTGCCTCTCCTTTTGATTGTTCTGAACCATCACTGTCTTTTGTTTTGTGAGGACTCTTTTTAGTGCCATTTGTTATGCACTTGGATCAACTGAGAGACTACCCTGCCCCAGGTTATGATTAAGGGTTTTAAATTTCAAAAAGAAAAAACTCCTATTTCTTTGGCTCAGAGGGGTTGACGAGGGATTATCATCCTTATAACTCCAGTGTTTAGGAATTGAAACAATGCCTGTACCTCATCAGCGGGGTCTGTTCAAAAGCATACTGTAATAATCGTGGTATCATTTTCGTCATCCTCCCTCAAGAGGCTTAGAATTAATGAGAGTTGACATCAGAAAAAATATGAAAATAACATGCATAGAGTGAATACGAATATATTGATTCAAAACGGACATAAGCGATGCATTAATGGAATAACAATGTTTTAACATGAACAAATGTTTGAACAAAAGAAAATTGCAACTTGGAAATCCTAATGAACAACAGTCTTTTCATCTCAGGGTTTGTTACTTCAAATGGTGCATCCGATAGGGATGGCAGGAGCATTCAGCCTGGCCCATCTGGGTGAAATCCACAGCTCCTTCCTCAATCAGGTCTTGGATCTTATTCTTCAGAGCCCAGCAGTCGTCGGTGTCATGGCCTGGACTGCCAGAGTGGTATGCACATCTTTCCTTAGACTTGTATTTTGGGGAGGCTGTGTTGAGATTCTTAGGAGGGTCCCTTAACGTCACCAGATTCAACCTCAACAATTGTTGTAAAGCTTGAGACAGTGACACGTTGAGCTTGGTGAACTGCCTTTTAGGCTTGTCTGGTTGACGCTGGTGAGGTTGATGCTGAATTTGTGGTACTGAAGCCATTTGAGGAGCTCTTCCCTTATCTCCTTGTCTCAAAGGTGGTTGAACAATGACTGGCTCTTTACCCTTAGACGTTTGCCCCAATTGGTTACCCTGAAGCAGCTGGTTGACAAGAAACCGGAGCTCATCTTGTCTTTGCGCTAGACCTTGAATGGCATTCCTCTGCCCCAGCATTTGAGCTTTCATAGCATCCATCTCAGATTGTAGGTGTTTCAGCCTTTCATCCTCAGCACTGTTCCTGGCAAAAGTCTCCATGAGAAGTGTCCTTAGCTCCTCCTGCCCCTTGGATAGATTTAGGAGGATATCCCCGAACCGAGTCTCTTGAGCAAGAAGATCCTGGTTATGTGGTTGGAAGGCCATTGCTGAAATAAACAGCGAGAAAGGTAAGTGACCTGCAACAAAGATACATGTTATGTAATGATGAGTATGATATGCATGCAATGTTTTCAAGGACCTCGCGGGGTAAACAAGAAAATTTGTTAGCATTGGAATTTAGAGCTTGATTGAAGGACACCCATGTTGTTGAGAACTCTTCTTCAAGGGTCAAAGGCTCACCATATCAAGTGGGTCATAGCCCCTGACTTTAGTCATCATGTTGGTTTTGATTTCCAAACAACCTTGGTTAAGGGAACCTTCTCCAGGAGTCAGAGCTCACCATATCAAGTGGGTCATAGCCCCTGACAACTTTGTCTAGAGGAAAATAAATCCTCTTTGCCCCTTGCTGGGATAATTGCTTCACCATGACCTGCATCACAAGCCCTTGAGGTCCTTGAAATGGGTTAGGATGTATGCAATGGTATGATGTTATGATGTCATGCTATGCATGGGGTGATGTAGGTAAACCCTGCTATGAGTCCCAATTAAGGACTATAAACAGACCCTGCAAGAAATTCAGTATACTTTGTTATGAGTCCCAATTAAGGACTATAAACAAAACCTGCAAGAAATTTGGTAAACCTTGTCATGAGTCCTAGCTAAGGACTATAAACAAAACCTGTAAGTAGTTCATGTGTCAGCTAACAAGCATGCAAGTAGGCAAGTACAAAGGCACACAAGTCACACAAAAGAGCCCTTAGAGTTTAGGCCAGCATGAAGTTTGGGGTACTACCCTCTTGAAGTGGGTGGGTTCAACCTGTCCTAATCAAAGTAACCGGGTTCTAAGGTTCCCAATATCACGGGACTGCTTTCATTGTTCATCGTTTCGATTTAGCCACTGAACTGGCGACCGAAATATTCCAGGAAAGCAACCCTCAATTGAGTGTAGTATCGAGTATCAACCAACCTCGGACTGCACCAAAGTCAGTTATCTCACTACCCTAAAGAGGCCAAGATAGTTCAATTAAGGTTCCTAAGGTCTGTTGATGCTTCACGACACCCCGCGGAGGCCCCGTACTCTCCTTGACTGAACTCAAGGGTTACCGGTACACACCAAAGTGCCACATCAACGTAGCAGACTGTTTCAACCATGTCGGTATACCCCGCACAGTTCCCTCACAGCCTTGTTGCTACTTTCTAAGAAGGTATCCCCCAGATCCGGGTTAGGATCTATAGAACTCCCAAGCAACCCACAATAATAAAGCAAGCAAAGAAGACAATTGAAAACATAGTTATGACCTAGCCCTAAGGTATACCTCACTTTAAGTTTTTATCCCCAGCAGAGTCGCCAGTTCTGTGATCGGTGGATCTGGAACTGACTGTTTAACGCTGGTTCGCGAAATGTCACAGAAGCAAGAGTCGCCACCGTCTTTTATTTTCTCCAAATGGAAAGGACAAAAGCACAGAAAAATTCCTTAAAGAGATTGCTCTCGGTTCGGGAGGTAGATTATAGAAAGGGAAGGTGTTAGCACCCTTTCTATCCATGGTTATCCATGGGCTCTTAGGTACTTGCTCATTGTGTTTTCAAAATTGTTTGTTTGCTTTTCAATGTGGGTTAAAAAAGTTTCTTTGAAAAATTTCAGTTCGACTCGTACGTCAGAGTGTTTGAAAAATTTGCTTTGAAAGCTTTTGAAAATGTGTTGGTGTGAAAAGTATGTTTTGATTTTGTTTTGAAGAGAGCAAGTATCCATGAGTCGTCTACCTACCCTAAGGAATTCGTCTGTGTAAATGTCCTTTAAAGTAATGCCATCCCACCATTGAGAGGTAGGTAGCACCACCGTTGGAGGTGTTCGGGTCAATTCGAGTTTGTAGGGACATGGTGATCACCAGAGCAATGGGAAGACACCTTAGAAGCTACCCTCATGCCAGGTTCCCGGATCATGAGGACTTACTAAGACGTCCTCTACTCGACGATCACCTTTCGAGGCAAGGCAACAGTGAGGCGTACCCTAGGGGTGGTGTGTGCGATTCGTGTGTCGTTTTCATTGATATTTGTCTTGTCATGTTCATTGGTGTTCTACGCTTGATTTTATTTTAAGTCCATACATTCTTTCATGCTTTTGTTAGCAGTTAAAAGTTGCGGGAAAATAAATCTAAGACTATTACAAATGGCGCGGGTCCACATCGCCAAAATTAAACCGAACCCGATTTGACGGAAAGTAAATAAAGCAAATAAAAGTGCGAGAAGTTAAATTGTCCGAGTTACATGGCTTTGGGAGAGATACATAATTATTTAAGCAATAAAATAAAATGCGCGAATAAAATAAATTACGAACGAGGGCGTTGGACCCTTTTGCAAAATATTATTAATAAGGAATTAAAATTAAGAATTAAAAGAAAATGTTTTTTAGTATTTTTGTGTTTTTTGAGATTTAATAAAAAAGAATTAATTAAAAACCAAAATGAAATGTTAAACCTAGTTCTAATAAGAATCAATTAAAAACCAAAATGAAATGTTAAACCTAGTTCTAATTATTTTTAAGTTTATTATGAAAGTATTAAAATTTAATCCTAAATGCAACCCTAATTAGTTTACAAGTTTAATTATGAAAATAAATAAATCACTAATATTATGGCAAAAAACAAGGAAAATTAAAAGGAATAAAAAGTCATTAAACCTAATGCTATATTTTTGGATTTTTAGTTATTAAGAAAATATTAAAATCTAACCTAAATGCAACCCTAATTAGTTTACAAGTTTAATTATGAAAATTACTAATATTATGGCAAAAAACAAGGAAAATTAAAAGGAATAAAAAAGTCATTAACCTAATGCTATATTTTTGGATTTTTTTATGGAAGAAAGAATTAAAGTTGCAACCTAAATTAATACTAAGTTAATTTACATACAATTTATTTATGAAAACAACTAAAATAAAATAAATATTATATTGTTCTCTTTTTCTGATTTTTGATGTTTTTGCATTTTGTTAAAAAATAAATTAATTAAACTAATAAAGAAAATAATAATTTGAAAAGAAATAAAATAGAAAGAAAGAGAAGGCAAACCAAGGGGGGGTAGCCCCAATTTGGAGGTAAGGCCTTAGCATTTCAGGCCCATTTGTGTTATGGCCTTGCTGAATTTTTGCTAGCTTGCTTCAGCGTTGACTGGAGTTTATTGTGCTCCTTGAATCCTTGCCTTTGAATTGGCCCAACTGGACGCGTGGACGATCAAGCTTTGAGGTGTATGGTATGCCCTGGACGTTAGCGCTGCATAAGATCTTGTATTGAAAAATATTATTGAAATTTATACAGACCTGGGGTTCGAACCCAGGTCTTGGACGCTAATGCCTTGGTGGTTTGCCAGCTGAGCCATGAAACATATGTTAATATATTATAAGAAACAAATAATAAAAAAAGAAACAAATGCGTTAGTGGGTTTCTGGCGTGAGCTTTTGAATCAACCAATCCTCGCTTGACACGGTATCATCGTCCCCATTCCCTGAAACATAAAAAACGAAGGCCACGGTTTTCCTAGTGTGGTGTTAGGCTGCCTTTGGAAAAATAGCGATTAGCGCTATAGTGCATATAAATTGTTCGCGAAGGTTGGTTCATGTCCGTCTCGATACACTGAATTCAATGGCCATGGTCTGAAGCCTTGATTTTTCTTATTTGCAAAAGCCCTAAATCAGGCTCTGAAAAACCCTAGAATATGAAAATGGTAATATCGCGTATGGCTTATGAAAACTCAATTAAACATGATGGTTAGTCTCAGAATTTCATAACAAACATTAATCAACAAACAAAAAGTGCAAAGGATGCGTGATTTATGCCATACGATTTCAAAAAATTCTTGATACAGTTAGAGTTCAAACTACCAATTCCTGGAGCTTTGGTCGTGGTTTGTGATTGGAATGTGATCAGGAGAGTTTGAGGAAGCTATTGGAAAAACTTTTATGCTTTGAATCCACCTAGAACACTGATTTCAGTTTTGAGTTTTATGGAGAATTTTTCCAAGTTAGCAATGGTGTTTGGGCGCAGCCTTTAGTGTGTGGTCCTTAGGTTTTGACTCAGTACTTATGAGGGAAGGGAATTAGGTCATTAGCTGGCCTTTATCCATGCCCATGAGAGAATTAGTCTTAGGTCTTTTCACCATTAACAAACTTTCCCCTTTTTTAGCAAAACCAAGACTTGGTGTACAACCTAACCCTAGCATGAGTTTGGGAGCTGGCACATGATATATGTAAGCTATTCAAATTCACATGGCACTATTCCATTGATTTTTAAATTTTATTTGAATTTTTAAAGATTTAAAATGAATTAAATTATCAAAAATTAAATAAAATAGAAAAATCAATGTTTGATCTTGAAATTAATCATGGGACACGTGTGTGGCATGACAAGGCTGAATCAAGTGGAAGAAAGCGGGCCCTTTTGTCAAAAATTGAAGTTTCAAGGATAGTTGACTTTTGCCATTTCACAAAAATTTCCCAACTTCTCCAATGCATAACTTGCTCAATTTTTAAGCTTTTCTCATGTTCTTGGACATTTTGGAAAGGTCTTTGAGTCCTTTAACCAATGCCTTTGGTCCCATGTCATTTTGATTTTCCAATCTCAAGTTATGGCCTTTGACTTAAAGTCCCTTTTTGTTGACTTTTGAAAATGACCTATAATGTTGAAATTGATAACTTTTTGTGAGAGCATTTCTTGGACTTGAAGTATGAAGATGAGTTGTAGGAAATGTCTTTCTCTTCAAAATGAGCCTTGGATGGGATTTTTCTGATAATCCATGTGAAAGTTATGCCCTGGTCAATTTCAGTTGACTTTTTCAACTGTCCAAATATAGCAACTTTTGCATCTTTGATGATTTCTGAGCCAAATTTTGAGAATCATGATCAAGCATTGATCAAATGATGTTTGTGGCTTCAAAATGATATATTGACCAAAAATTTGAACTTTTGACTGCCAAATGACCATTTTGCCCCTACAGTTGACTGTAGTGCAATTTAGGGTTTTGACTGTGCAATCTTGAGCTGAATGCCTTGAAACTTGATATGAGGATGCTTGACCATGTTTGTAAGCATATGAGACTTGATTGGGCCTTTGAACACTTCCTTTTCTTGATCAGACTCAAAACCCTAATTTTGACTGTATGGGAGACTGTTGCACTGCACAACCCTTGGGGAATTTTGTAGCTTGGCTTGGCAATTTCTTGAGGAATATGGGAGGGCAAATTTTGGGGTGCAACACTTGTCATTATGGAAGGTAGTCTGTTGTCGAGATTTTTGTTACTCCAATGAATGGTAGCCTTGTCATTATGGAAGGTATTTTGTCTTTTGGATTTCTATTACTCCAATGGATTGTAGCCTTGTCATTATGGAAGGTAGTATATTGTTCATATTTTTGTTACTCCAACGGAAGGTAGCCTTGTCATCATGAAATGTAGTATGTTGTCGATAATTTTGTTATTCCATTGGATGGTAACCTTGTCATTATGCAAGGAAGTCTGTTGTTCAGATTTTTGTTACTCCATTGGATGTTAATCTTGTAATTATGGAAGGTAGTCTTTTGTCGAGATTTTTGTTACTCAAATGGATGTTAGCCTTGTCATTATTCAAGGTAGTCTGTTGTCGATATCTTTGTTACTCCAATGGATGATAGCCTTGTCATTATGGAAGGTAGTCTGTTGTCGATATTTTTGTTACTCCAATGGATGGTAGGCTTGCCATTATGGAAGGTAGTCTGTTGTCGAGATTTTTTTTATTCCATTGGATGGTAGCCTTGTCATCATGGAAGGTAGTCTGTTGTCGAGATTTTTATTATTCCAATGAATGGTAACCTTGTCATTATGGAAGTTAGTCTTTTGTCAATATCGTTGTTACTCCAATGGATGATATCCTTGTCATTATTCAAGGTAGTCTGTTGTTCATATTTTTTTTACTCCATTGGATGGTAGCCTTGTCATTATGCAAGGTAGTCGATTGTTCTGATTTTTGTTACTCCAATGGTTGGTAGCCTTGTCATTATGGAATGTAGTCTATTGTCGAGATTTTTGTTATTTCAATTGATGGTAGCCCTGTCATTATGGAAGGTAGTTTTTTGTCGAGATTTTTGTTACTCCAATGGATGGTCGCCTTGTCATTATGGAAGGTAGTCTGTTGTCGAGATTTTTGTTACTCCAATTGATGGTAGCCTTATCATTATGGAAGGTAGTTTGTTGTCCAGATTTTTGTTATTCAATTGAATGGTGGCCTTGTCATTATTGAAGGTAGTTTCTCTTTGGGATTTTTGTTACTCCAATGGATTGTAGCCTTGTCAATATGGAAGGTAGTCTATTGTTCAGATTTTTGTTACTCCAATGGAAGGTAGCCTTGTCATTAAGAAATGTAGTATGTTGTCGATATTTTTGTTATTCCATTGGATGGTAACCTTGTCATTATGCAAGGAAGTATGTTGTTCAGATTTTTGTTACTCCAATGGATGTTAATCTTATAATTATGGAAGGTAGTCTTTTGTCGAGATTTTGGTTACTCAAATGGATGGTAGCCTTGTCATTATTCAAGGTAGTCTGTTGTCGATATCTTTGTTACTCCAATGGATGTTAGCCTTGTCATTATGGAAGGGAGTCTGTTGTCGATATTTTTGTTACTCCAATGGATGGTAGGCTTGTCATTATGGAAGGTACTCTGTTGTCGAGATTTTTTTTACTCCATTAGATGGTAGCCTTGTCATCATGGAAGGTAGTCTGTTGTCGAGATTTTTGTTATTCCAATGAATGGTAACCTAGTTATTATGGAAGTTAGTCTTTTGTTGATATCTTTGTTACTCCAATGGATGACAGCCTTGTCATTATGCAAGGTAGTCTGTTATTCATATTTTTGTTACTCCATTGGATGATAGCCTTGTCATTATGCAAGGTAGTCAGTTGTTCTGATTTTTTTTACACCAATGGATGGTAGCCTTGTCATTATGGAAGGTAGTTTATTGTCGGGATTTTTGTTATTTCAATTGATGGTAGCCTTGTCATTATGAAAGGTAGTTTTTTGTCGAGATTTTTGTTACTCCAATGGATGGTAGCCTTGTCATTATGGAAGGTAGTTTGTTGTCGAGATTTTTGTTACCCCAGTGGATGGTAGCCTTGTCATTATGGAAGGTAGTTTGTTGTCATGATTTTTGTTACCCTAATGGATTATAGCCTTATCATTATGGAAGGTAGTTTGTTGTCCAGATTTTTGTTATTCAATTGAATGGTGGCCTTGTCATTATTGAAGGTAGTTTGTCTTTGGGATTTTTGTTACTCCAATGGATTGTAGCCTTGTCAATATGGAAGGTAGTCTATTGTTCAGATTTTTGTTACTCCAATGGAAGGTAGCCTTGTCATTATGAAATGTAGTATGTTGTCGATATTTTTGTTATTCCATTGGATGGTAACCTTGTCATTATGCAAGGAAGTCTGTTGTTCAGATTTTTGTTACTCCAATGGATGTTAATCTTGTAATTATGGAAGGTAGTCTTTTGTCGAGATTTTTGTTACTCAAATGGATGGTAGCCTTGTCATTATTCAAGGTAGTCTGTTGTCGATATCTTTGTTACTCTAATGGATGATAGCCTTGTCATTATGGAAGGTAGTCTGTTGTCGATATTTTTGTTACTCCAATGGATGGTAGGCTTGTCATTATGGAAGGTAGTCTGTTGTCGAGATTTTTTTTACTCCATTAGATGGTAGCCTTGTCATCATGGAAGGTAGTCTGTTTTCGAGATTTTTGTTATTCCAATGAATGGTAACCTAGTTATTATGGAAGTTAGTCTTTTGTTGATATCTTTGTTACTCCAATGGATGATAGCCTTGTCATTATGCAAGGTAGTCTGTTGTTCATATTTTTGTTACTCCATTGGATGGTAGCCTTGTCATTATGCAAGGTAGTCGGTTGTTCTGATTTTTTTTACACCAATGGATGGTAGCCTTGTCATTATGGAAGGTAGTTTATTGTCGGGATTTTTGTTATTTCAATTGATGGTAGCCTTGTCATTATGAAAGGTAGTTTTTTGTCGAGATTTTTGTTACTCCAATGGATGGTAGCCTTGTCATTATGGAAGGTAGTTTGTTGTCGAGATTTTTGTTACCCCAATGGATGGTAGCCTTGTCATTATGGAAGGTAGTTTGTTGTCAAGATTTTTGTTACCGTAATGGATTGTAGCCTTATCATTATGGAAGGTAGTTTGTTGTCCAGATTTTTGTTATTCAATTGAATGGTGGCCTTGTCATTACTGAAGGTAGTTTGTCTTTGGGATTTTTGTTACTCCAATGGATTGTAGCCTTGTCAATATGGAAGGTAGTCTATTGTTCATATTTTTGTTACTCCAATGGAAGGTAGCCTTGTCATTATGAAATGTAGTATGTTGTCGATATTTTTGTTATTCCATTGGATGGTAACCTTGTCATTATGCAAGGAAGTCTGTTGTTCAGATTTTTGTTACTCCAATGGATGTTAATCTTGTAATTATGGAAGGTAGTCTTTTGTCGTCATTTTTGTTACTCAAATGGATGGTAGCCTTGTCATTATTCAAGGTAGTCTGATGTCGATATCTTTGTTACTCGAATGGATGATAGCCTTGTCATTATGGAAGGTAGTCTGTTGTCGATATTTTTGTTACTCCAATGGATGGTAGGCTTGTCATTATGGAAGGTAGTCTGTTGTCGAGATTTTTTTTATTCCATTGGATGGTAGCCTTGTAATCATGGAAGGTAGTCTGTTGTCGAAATTTTTATTATTCCAATTAATGGTAACCTTGTCATTATGGAACTTAGTCTTTTGTCGATATCGTTGTTACTCCAATGGATGATATCCTTGTCATTATGCAAGGTAGTCTGTTGTTCATATTTTTGTTACTCCATTGGATGGTAGCCTTGTCATTATGCAAGGTAGTCGGTTGTTCTGATTTTTTTTATTCCAATGGTTGGTAGCCTTGTCATTATGGAAGGTAGTCTATTGTCGGGATTTTTGTTATTTCAATTGATGGTAGCCTTGTCATTATGAAAGGTAGTTTTTTGTCTAGATTTTTGTTACTCCAATGGATGGTAGCCTTGTCATTATGGAAGGTAGTTTGTTGTCGAGATTTTTGTTACCCCAATGGATGGTAGCCTTGTCATTATGGAAGGTAGTTTGTTGTCAAGATTTTTGTTACCCTAATGGATGGGAGCCTTGTCATTATGGAAGGTAATTTGTTGTCAATAGTTTTGTTATTCAATTGAATTGTAGCCTTGTCATTATTGAAGGTAGTTTGTCTTTGGGATTTTTGTTACTCCAATGGATTGTAGCCTTGTCAATATGGAAGGTAGTCTATTGTTCATATTTTTGTTACTCCAACGGAAGGTAGCCTTGTCATTATGAAATGTAGTATGTTGTCGATATTTTTGTTATTCCATTGGATGGTAACCTTGTCATTATGCAAGGAAGTCTATTGTTCAGATTTTTGTTACTCCAATGGATGTTAATCTTGTAATTATGGAAGGTAGTCTTTTGTCGAGATTTTTGTTACTCAAATGGATGGTAGCCTTGTCATTATTCAAGGTAGTCTGTTGTCGATATCTTTATTACTCCAATGAATGATAGCCTTGTCATTATGGAAGGTAGTCTGTTGTCGATATTTTTGTTACTCCAATGGATGGTAGGCTTGTCATTATGGAAGGTAGTCTGTTGTCGAGATTTTTTTTACTCCATTAGATGGTAGCCTTGTCATCATGGAAGGTAGTCTATTTTCGAGATTTTTGTTATTCCAATGAATGGTAACCTAGTTATTATGGAAGTTAGTCTTTTGTTGATATCTTTGTTACTCCAATGGATGATAGCCTTGTCATTATGCAAGGTAGTCTGTTGTTCATATTTTTGTTACTCCATTGGATGGTAGCCTTGTCATTATGCAAGGTAGTCGGTTGTTCTGATTTTTTTTACACCAATGGATGGTAGCCTTGTCATTATGGAAGGTAGTTTATTGTCGGGATTTTTGTTATTTCAATTGATGGTAGCCTTGTCATTATGAAAGGTAGTTTTTTGTCGAGATTTTTGTTACTCTAATGGATGGTAGCCTTGTCATTATGGAAGGTAGTTTGTTGTCGAGATTTTTGTTACCCCAATGGATGGTAGCCTTGTCATTGTGGAAGGTAGTTTGTTGTCAAGATTTTTGTTACCCTAATGGATTGTAGCCTTATCATTATGGAAGGTAGTTTGTTGTCCAGATTTTTGTTATTCAATTGAATGGTGGCCTTGTCATTATTGAAGGTAGTTTGTCTTTGGGATTTTTGTTACTCCAATGGATTGTAGCCTTGTCAATATGGAAGGTAGTCTATTGTTCAGATTTTTGTTACTCCAATGGAAGGTAGCCTTGTCATTATGAAATGTAGTATGTTGTCTATATTTTTGTTATTCCATTGGATGGTAACCTTGTCATTATGCAAGGAAGTCTGTTGTTCAGATTTTTGTTACTCCAATGGATGTTAATCTTGTAATTATGGAAGGTAGTCTTTTGTCGAGATTTTTGTTACTCAAATGGATGGTAGCCTTGTCATTATTCAAGGTAGTCTGTTGTTCATATTTTTGTTACTCCATTGGATGGTAGCCTTGTCATTATGCAAGGTAGTCGGTTGTTCTGATTTTTTTACACCAATGGATGGTAGCCTTGTCATTATGGAAGGTAGTTTATTGTCGGGATTTTTGTTATTTCAATTGATGGTAGCCTTGTCATTATGAAAGGTAGTTTTTTGTCGAGATTTTTGTTACTCCAATGGATGGTAGCCTTGTCATTATGGAAGGTAGTTTGTTGTCGAGATTTTTGTTACCCCAATGGATGGTAGCCTTGTCATTGTGGAAGGTAGTTTGTTGTCAAGATTTTTGTTACCCTAATGGATTGTAGCCTTTTCATTATGGAAGGTAGTTTGTTGTCCAGATTTTTGTTATTCAATTGAATGGTGGCCTTGTCATTATTGAAGGTAGTTTGTCTTTGGGATTTTTGTTACTCCAATGGATTGTAGCCTTGTCAATATGGAAGGTAGTCTATTGTTCAGATTTTTGTTACTCCAATGGAAGGTAGCCTTGTCATTATGAAATGTAGTATGTTGTCTATATTTTTGTTATTCCATTGGATGGTAACCTTGTCATTATGCAAGGAAGTCTGTTGTTCAGATTTTTGTTACTCCAATGGATGTTAATCTTGTAATTATGGAAGGTAGTCTTTTGTCGAGATTTTTGTTACTCAAATGGATGGTAGCCTTGTCATTATTCAAGGTAGTCTGATGTCGATATCTTTGTTACTCGAATGGATGATAGCCTTGTCATTATGGAAGGTAGTCTGTTGTCGATATTTTTGTTACTCCAATGGATGGTAGGCTTGTCATTATGGAAGGTAGTCTGTTGTCGAGATTTTTTTTATTCCATTGGATGGTAGCCTTGTAATCATGGAAGGTAGTCTATTGTCGAGATTTTTATTATTCCAATTAATGGTAACCTTGTCATTATGGAAGTTAGTCTTTTGTCGATATCGTTGTTACTCCAATGGATGATATCCTTGTCATTATGCAAGGTAGTCTGTTGTTCATATTTTTGTTACTCCATTGGATGGTAGCCTTGTCATTATGCAAGGTAGTCGATTGTTCTGATTTTTTTTACTCCAATGGTTGCTAGCCTTGTCATTATGGAACGTAGTCTATTGTCGAGATTTTTGTTATTTCAATTGATGGTAGCCGTGTCATTATGGAAGGTAGTCTGTTGTCGAGATTTTTGTTACTCCAATGGATGGTAGCCTTGTCATTATGGAAGGTAGTCTGTTGTCGAGATTTTTTTTACTCCATTGGATGGTAGCCTTGTCATCATGGAAGGTAGTCTGTGGTCTAGATTTTTGTTATTCCAATGAATGGTAACTTAGTTATTATGGAAGTTAGTCTTTTGTTAATATCTTTGTTACTCCAATGGATGATAGCCTTGTCATTATGCAAGGTAGTCTGTTGTTTATATTTTTGTTACTCCATTGGATGGTAGCCTTGTCATTATGCAAGGTAGTCGGTTGTTCTGATTTTTTTTATTCCAATGGATGGTAGCCTTGCCATTATGGAAGGTAGTCTATTGTCGGGATTTTTGTTATTTCAATTGATGGTAGCCTTGTCATTATGAAAGGTAGTTTTTTGTCTAGATTTTTGTTACTCCAATGGATGGTAGCCTTGTCATTATGCAAGGTAGTCGGTTGTTCTGATTTTTTTTTATTCCAATGGATGGTAGCCTTGTCATTATGGAAGGTAGTCTATTGTCGGGATTTTTGTTATTTCAATTGATGGTAGCCTTGTCATTATGAAAGGTAGTTTTTTGTCTAGATTTTTGTTACTCCAATGGATGGTAGCCTTGTCATTATGGAAGGTAGTTTGTTGTCGAGATTTTTGTTACCCCAATGGATGGTAGCCTTGTCATTATGGAAGGTAGTTTGTTGTCAAGATTTTTGTTACCCTAATGGATGGGAGCCTTGTCATTATGGAAGGTAGTTTGTTGTCAATAGTTTTGTTATTCAATTGAATTGTAGCCTTGTCATTATTGAAGGTAGTTTGTCTTTGGGATTTTTGTTACTCCAATGGATTGTAGCCTTGTCAATATGGAAGGTAGTCTATTGTTCAGATTTTTGTTACTCCAATGGAAGGTAGCCTTGTCATTATGAAATGTAGTATGTTGTCGATATTTTTGTTATTCCATTGGATGGTAACCTTGTCATTATGCAAGGAAGTCTATTGTTCAGATTTTTGTTACTCCAATGGATGTTAATCTTGTAATTATGGAAGGTAGTATTTTGTCGAGATTTTTGTTACTCAAATGGATGGTAGCCTTGTCATTATTCAAGGTAGTCTGTTGTCGATATCTTTATTACTCCAATGAATGATAGCCTTGTCATTATGGAAGGTAGTCTGTTGTCGATATTTTTGTTACTCCAATGGATGGTAGGCTTGTCATTATGGAAGGTAGTCTGTTGTCGAGATTTTTTTTACTCCATTAGATGGTAGCCTTGTCATCATGGAAGGTAGTCTATTTTCGAGATTTTTGTTATTCCAATGAATGGTAACCTAGTTATTATGGAAGTTAGTCTTTTGTTGATATCTTTGTTACTCCAATGGATGATAGCCTTGTCATTATGCAAGGTAGTCTGTTGTTCATATTTTTGTTACTCCATTGGATGGTAGCCTTGTCATTATGCAAGGTAGTCGGTTGTTCTGATTTTTTTTACACCAATGGATGGTAGCCTTATCATTATGGAAGGTAGTTTATTGTCGGGATTTTTGTTATTTCAATTGATGGTAGCCTTGTCATTATGAAAGGTAGTTTTTTGTCGAGATTTTTGTTACTCTAATGGATGGTAGCCTTGTCATTATGGAAGGTAGTTTGTTGTCGAGATTTTTGTTACCCCAATGGATGGTAGCCTTGTCATTGTGGAAGGTAGTTTGTTGTCAAGATTTTTGTTACCCTAATGGATTGTAGCCTTATCATTATGGAAGGTAGTTTGTTGTCCAGATTTTTGTTATTCAATTGAATGGTGGCCTTGTCATTATTGAAGGTAGTTTGTCTTTGGGATTTTTGTTACTCCAATGGATTGTAGCCTTGTCAATATGGAAGGTAGTCTATTGTTCAGATTTTTGTTACTCCAATGGAAGGTAGCCTTGTCATTATGAAATGTAGTATGTTGTCTATATTTTTGTTATTCCATTGGATGGTAACCTTGTCATTATGCAAGGAAGTCTGTTGTTCAGATTTTTGTTACTCCAATGGATGTTAATCTTGTAATTATGGAAGGTAGTCTTTTGTCGAGATTTTTGTTACTCAAATGGATGGTAGCCTTGTCATTATTCAAGGTAGTCTGTTGTTCATATTTTTGTTACTCCATTGGATGGTAGCCTTGTCATTATGCAAGGTAGTCGGTTGTTCTGATTTTTTTTACACCAATGGATGGTAGCCTAGTCATTATGGAAGGTAGTTTATTGTCGGGATTTTTGTTATTTCAATTGATGGTAGCCTTGTCATTATGAAAGGTAGTTTTTTGTCGAGATTTTTGTTACTCCAATGGATGGTAGCCTTGTCATTATGGAAGGTAGTTTGTTGTCGAGATTTTTGTTACCCCAATGGATGGTAGCCTTGTCATTGTGGAAGGTAGTTTGTTGTCAAGATTTTTGTTACCCTAATGGATTGTAGCCTTATCATTATGGAAGGTAGTTTGTTGTCCAGATTTTTGTTATTCAATTGAATGGTGGCCTTGTCATTATTGAAGGTAGTTTGTCTTTGGGATTTTTGTTACTCCAATGGATTGTAGCCTTGTCAATATGGAAGGTAGTCTATTGTTCAGATTTTTGTTACTCCAATGGAAGGTAGCCTTGTCATTATGAAATGTAGTATGTTGTCTATATTTTTGTTATTCCATTGGATGGTAACCTTGTCATTATGCAAGGAAGTCTGTTGTTCAGATTTTTGTTACTCCAATGGATGTTAATCTTGTAATTATGGAAGGTAGTCTTTTGTCGAGATTTTTGTTACTCAAATGGATGGTAGCCTTGTCATTATTCAAGGTAGTCTGATTTCGATATCTTTGTTACTCGAATGGATGATAGCCTTGTCATTATGGAAGGTAGTCTGTTGTCGATATTTTTGTTACTCCAATGGATGGTAGGCTTGTCATTATGGAAGGTAGTTTGTTGTCGAGATTTTTTTTATTCCATTGGATGGTAGCCTTGTAATCATGGAAGGTAGTCTATTGTCGAGATTTTTATTATTCCAATTAATGGTAACCTTGTCATTATGGAAGTTAGTCTTTTGTCGATATCGTTGTTACTCCAATGGATGATATCCTTGTCATTATGCAAGGTAGTCTGTTGTTCATATTTTTGTTACTCCATTGGATGGTAGCCTTGTCATTATGCAAGGTAGTCGGTTGTTCTGATTTTTTTTACTCCAATGGTTGCTAGCCTTGTCATTATGGAACGTAGTCTATTGTCGAGATTTTTGTTATTTCAATTGATGGTAGCCCTGTCATTATGGAAGGTAGTCTGTTGTCGAGATTTTTGTTACTCCAATGGATGGTAGCCTTGTCATTATGGAAGGTAGTCTGTTGTCGAGATTTTTTTTACTCCATTGGATGGTAGCCTTGTCATCATGGAAGGTAGTCTGTGGTCTAGATTTTTGTTATTCCAATGAAGGGTAACTTAGTTATTATGGAAGTTAGTCTTTTGTTAATATCTTTGTTACTCCAATGGATGATAGCCTTGTCATTATGCAAGGTAGTCTGTTGTTTATATTTTTGTTACTCCATTGGATGGTAGCCTTGTCATTATGCAAGGTAGTCGGTTGTTCTGATTTTTTTTATTCCAATGGATGGTAGCCTTGTCATTATGGAAGGTAGTCTATTGTCGGGATTTTTGTTATTTCAATTGATGGTAGCCTTGTCATTATGAAAGGTAGTTTTTTGTCTAGATTTTTGTTACTCCAATGGATGGTAGCCTTGTCATTATGGAAGGTAGTTTGTTGTCGAGATTTTTGTTACCCCAATGGATGGTAGCCTTGTCATTATGGAAGGTAGTTTGTTGTCAAGAGTTTTGTTACCCTAATGGATGGGAGCCTTGTCATTATGGAAGGTAGTTTGTTGTCAAGAGTTTTGTTATTCAATTGAATTGTAGCCTTGTCATTATTGAAGGTAGTTTGTCTTTGCGATTTTTGTTACTCCAATGGATTGTAGCCTTGTCAATATGGAAGGTAGTCTATTGTTCAGATTTTTGTTACTCCAATGGAAGGTAGCCTTGTCATTATGAAATATAGTATGTTGTCGATATTTTTGTTATTCCATTGGATGGTAACCTTGTCATTATGCAAGGAAGTCTATTGTTCAGATTTTTGTTACTCCAATGGATGTTAATCTTGTAATTATGGAAGGTAGTCTTTTGTCGAGATTTTTGTTACTCAAATGGATGGTAGCCTTGTCATTATTCAAGGTAGTCTGTTGTCGATATCTTTGTTACTCCAATGAATGATAGCCTTGTCATTATGGAAGGTAGTCTGTTGTCGATATTTTTGTTACTCCAATGGATGGTAGGCTTGTCATTATGGAAGGTAGTCTGTTGTTGAGATTTTTGTTATTTCAATTGATGGTAGTCTTGTCATTATGGAAGGTAGTTTTTTGTCTAGATTTTTGT
Source organism: Vicia faba (assembly GCA_948472305.1). Taxonomy (NCBI): domain Eukaryota; kingdom Viridiplantae; phylum Streptophyta; class Magnoliopsida; order Fabales; family Fabaceae; genus Vicia; species Vicia faba. Next base: position 565,336,574 of record OX451739.1, read on the forward strand.
TACTCCAATGGATGGTCGCCTTGTCATTATGGAAGGTAGTCTATTGTCGAGATTTTTTTATTCCAATGGATGGTAACCTTGTCATTATGGAAGTTAGTCTTTTGTCGATATCGTTGTTACTCCAATGGATGATATCCTTCTCATTATGCAAGGTAGTTTGTTGTTCATATTTTTGGTACTCCATTGGATGGTAGCCTTGTCATTATGCAAGGTAGTCGGTTGTTCTGATTTTTGTTACTCCAATGGTTGGTAGCCTTGTCATTATGGAATGTAGTCTATTGTCGAGATTTTTGTTATTTCAATTGAAGGTAGCCTTGTCATTATGGAAGGTAGTTTTTTGTCGAGAATTTTGTTACTCCAATGGATGGTCGCCTTGTCATTATGGAAGGTAGTTTGTTGCCGAGATTTTTGTTACCCCAATGGATGGTATCCCTGTCATTATGGAAGGTAGTCTATTGTCGAGATTTTTGTTACTCCAATGAATGGTAGCCTTGTCATTATGGAAGGTATTTTGCCTTTTGGATTTCTATTACTCCAATGGATTGTAGCCTTGTCATTATGGAAGGTAGACTATTGTTCAGATTTTTGTTACTCCAACGGAAGGTAGCCTTGTCATTATGAAATGTAGTATGTTGTCGATAATTTTGTTATTCCATTGGATGGTAGCCTTGTCATTCTGCAAGGAAGTCTGTTGTTCATATTTTTGTTACTCCAATGGATGGTAACCTTGTCATTATGGAAGGTTGTCTTTTGTCGAGATTTTTGTTACTCCAATGGATGGTAGCCTTGTCATTATGGAAGGTAGTTTTTCGTCGAGATTTTTGTTACCCCAATGGATGGTAGCCTTGTCATTATGGAAGGTAGTATGTTGTCATGATTTTTGTTACCCTAATGGATGGTAGCCTTGTCATTATGGAAGGTAGTCTGTTGTCGAGATTTTTGTTATTCAATTGAATGGTAGCCTTGTCATTATTGAAGGTAGTTTGTCTTTGGGATTTTTGTTACTCCAATGGATTGTAGCCTTGTCAATATGGAAGGTAGTCTATTGTTCATATTTTTGTTACTCCAACGAAAGGTAGCCTTGTCATTATGAAATGTAGTATGTTGTCGATATTTTTGTTATTCCATTGGATGGTAGCCGTGTCATTATGCAAGGAAGTCTGTTGTTCATATTTTTGTTACTCCAATGGATGGTAATCTTGTCATTATGGAAGGTAGTCTTTTGTCGAGATTTTTGTTACTCAAATGGATGGTAGCCTTGTCATTATTCAAGGTAGTCTGTTGTCGATATCTTTGTTACTCCAATGGATGATAGCCTTGTCATTATGGAAGGTAGTCTGTTGTCGATATTTTTGTTACTCCAATGCATGGTAAGCTTGTCATTATGGAAGGTATTCTGTTGTCGAGATTTTTTTAATTCCATTGGATGGTAGCCTTGTCATCATGGAAGGTAGTCTGTTGTCGAGATTTTTATTATTCCAATGAATCCTAACCTTGTCATTATGGAAGTTAGTCTTTTGTCGATATCGTTGTTACTCCAATGGATGATATCCTTGTCATTATGCAAGGTAGTTTGTTGTTCATATTTTTGTTACTCCATTGGATGGTAGCCTTGTCATTATGCAAGGTAGTCGGTTGTTCTGATTTTTGTTACTCCAATGGTTGGTAGCCTTGTCATTATGGAATGTAGTCTATTGTCGAGATTTTTGTTATTTCAATTGATGGTAGCCTTGTCATTATGGAAGGTAGTTTTTTGTCGAGATTTTTGTTACTCCAATGGATGGTCACCTTGTCATTATGGAAGGTAGTTTGTTGCCGAGATATTTCTTACCCCAATGGATGGTAGCCTAGTCATTATGGAAGGTAGTTTGTTGTCGAGATTTTTGTTACTCCAATGAATGGTAGCCTTGTCATTATGGAAGGTATTTTGTCTTTTGGATTTCTATTACTCCAATGGATTGTAGCCTTGTCATTATGGAAGGTAGTCTATTGTTCAGATTTTTGTTACTCCAACGGAAGGTATCCTTGTCATTATGAAATGTAGTATGTTGTCGATATTTTTGTTATTCCATTGGATGGTAGCCTTGTCATTCGGAAAGGAAGTATGTTGTTCATATTTTTGTTACCCTAATGGATGGTAGCCTTGTCATTATGGAAGGTAGTCTGTTGTCGAGATTTTTGTTACTCCAATGAATGGTAGCCTTGTCATTATGGAAGGTAGTGTGTCTTTGGGATTTCTATTACTCCAATGGATGATAGCCTTGTCATTATGGAAGGTATTCTGTTGTCGAGATTTTTTTTACTCCAATGGATGGTAACCTTGTCATTATGAAAGGTAGTATTTTGTAGAGATTTTTGTTATTCCATTAAATGGTAGCCTTGTCATTATGCAAGGAAGTCTGTTGTTCAGATTTTTGTTACTCCAATGGATGGTAACCTTGTCATTATGGAAGGTAGTCTTTTGTCGAGATTTTTGTTACTCAAATGGATGGTAGCCTTGTCATTATTCAAGGTAGTCTGTTGTCGATATCTTTGTTACTCCAATGGATGATAGCCTTGTCATTATGGAAGGTAGTTTGTTGTCGAGTTTTTTGTTACCCCAATGGATGGTAGCCTTGTCATTGTGGAAGGTAGTTTGTTGTCGAGATTTTTGTTACCCCAATGGATGGTAGCCTTGTCATTATGGAAGGTAGTCTGTTGTCGAGATTTTTGTTACTCCAATGAATGGTAGCCTTGTCATTATGGAAGGTAGTGTGTCTTTGGGATTTCTCTTACTCCAATGGATGATAGCCTTGTCATTATGGAAGGTATTCTGTTGTCGAGATTTTTTTTACTCCAATGGATGGTAACCTTGTCATTATGAAAGGTAGTATTTTGTAGAGATTTTTGTTATTCCATTAAATGGTAGCCCTGTCATTATGCAAGGAAGTCTGTTGTTCAGATTTTTGTTACTCAAATGGATGGTAGCCTTGTCATTATTCAAGGTAGTCTGTTGCTGATATCTTTGTTACTCCAATGGAGGATAGCCTTGTCATTATGGAAGGTAGTCTGTTGTCTTTATTTTTGTTACTCCAATGGATGGTAGGCTTGTCATTATGGAAGGTAGTCTGTTGTCGAGATTTTTTTTATTCCATTGGATGGTAGCCTTGTCATCATGGAAGGTAGTATGTTGTCGAGATTTTTATTATTCCAATGAATGGTAACCTTGTCATTATGGAAGTTAGTCTTTTATCGATATCGTTGTTACTCCAATGGTTGATATCCTTGTGATTATGCAAGGTAGTCTGTTGTTCATATTTTTGTTACTCCATTGGATGGTAGCCTTGTCATTATGCAAGGTAGTCGGTTGTTCTGATTTTTGTTACTCCAATGGTTGGTAGCCTTGTCATTATGGAATGTAGTCTATTGTCGAGATTTTTGTTATTTCAATTGACGGTAGCCTTGTCATTATGGAAGGTAGTTTTTTGTCGAGATTTTTGTTACTCCAATGGATGGTCGCCTTGTCATTATGGAAGGTAGTTTGTTGCCGAGATTTTTGTTACCCCAATGGATGGTATCCTTGTCATTATAGAAGGTAGTCTGTTGTCAACATTTTTGTTACTCCAATGAATGGTAGCCTTGTCATTATGGAAGGTATTTTGTCTTTTGGATTTCTATTACTCCAATGGATTGTAGCCTTGTCATTATGGAAGGTAGTCTATTGTTCAGATTTTTGTTACTCCAACGGAAGGTAGCCTTGTCATTATGAAATGTAGTATGTTGTCGATATTTTTGTTATTCCATTGGATGGTAGCCTTGTCATTCGGAAAGGAAGTATGTTATTCATATTTTTGTTACTCCAATGGATGGTAACCTTGTCATGATGGAAGGTAGTCTTTTGTCGAGATTTTTGTTACTCAAATGGATGGTAGCCTTGTCATTATTCAAGGTAGTCTGTTGTCGATATCTTTGTTATTCCAATGGATGATAGCCTTGTCATTATGGAAGGTAGTTTGTTGTCGAGATTTTTGTTACCCCAATGGATGGTAGCCTTGTCATTGTGGAAGGTAGATTGTTGTCGAGATTTTTGTTACCCCAATGGATGGTAGCCTTGTCATTATGGAAGGTAGTCTGTTGTCGAGATTTTTGTTACTCCAATGAATGGTAGCCTTGTCATTATGGAAGGTAGTTTGTCTTTGGGATTTCTCTTACTCCAATGGATGATAGCCTTGTCATTATGGAAGGTATTCTGTTGTCGAGATTTTTTTTACTCCAATGGATGGTAACCTTGTAATTATGAAAGGTAGTATTTTGTAGAGATTTTTGTTATTCCATTAAATGGTAGCCTTGTCATTATGCAAGGAAGTCTGTTGTTCAGATTTTTGTTACTTCAATGGATGGTAACCTTGTCATTATGGAAGGTAGTCTTTTGTCGAGATTTTTGTTACTCAAATGGATGGTAGCCTTGTCATTATTCAAGGTAGTCTGTTGTCGATATCTTTGTTACTCCAATGGATGATAGCCTTGTCATTATGGAAGGTAGTCTGTTGTCGATATTTTTGTTACTCCAATGGATGGTAGGCTTGTCATTATGGAAGGTAGTCTGTTGTCGAGATTTTTTTTATTCCATTGGATGGTAGCCTTGTCATCATGGAAGGTAGTATGTTGTCGAGATTTTTATTATTCCAATGAATGGTAACCTTGTCATTATGGAAGTTAGTCTTTTATCGATATCGTTGTTACTCCAATGGATGATATCCTTGTCATCATGCAAGGTAGTCTATTGTTAATATTTTTGTTACTCCATTGGATGGTAGCCTTGTCATTATGCAAGGTAGTCGGTTGTTCTGATTTTTGTTACTCCAATGGTTGGTAGCCTTGTCATTATGGAATGTAGTCTATTGTCGAGATTTTTGTTATTTCAATTGACGGTAGCCTTGTCATTATGGAAGGTAGTTTTTTGTCGAAATTTTTGTTACTACAATGGATGGTCGCCTTGTCATTATGGAAGGTAGTTTGTTGCCGAGATTTTTGTTACCCCAATGGATGGTATCCTTGTCATTATGGAAGGTAGTCTGTTGTCAAGATTTTTGTTACTTCAATGAATGGTAGCCTTGTCATTACGGAAGGTATTTTGTCTTTTGGATTTCTATTACTCCAATGGATTGTAGCCTTGTCATTATGGAAGGTAGTCTATTGTTCAGATTTTTGTTACTCCAATGGAAGGTAGCCTTGTCATTATGAAATGTATTATGTTGTCGATATTTTTATTATTCCATTGGATGGTAGCCTTGTCATTATGCAAGGAAGTCTGTTGTTCAGATTTTTGTTACTCCAGTGGATGGTAATCTTGTCATTATGGAAGGTAGTCTTTTGTCGAGATTTTTGTTACTCAAATGGATGGTAGCCTTGTCATTATTCAAGGTAGTCTGTTGTCGATATCTTTGTTACTCCAATGGATGATAGCCTTTTAATTATGGAAGATAGTCTGTTGTCGATATTTTTGTTACTCCAATGGATGGTAAGCTTGTCATTATGGAAGGTAGTCTGTTGTCGAGATTTTTTTTATTCCATTGGATGGTAGCCTTGTCATCATGGAAGGTAGTATGTTGTCGAGATTTTTATTATTCCAATGAATGGTAACCTTGTCATTATGGAAGTTAGTCTTTTATCGATATCGTTGTTACTCCAATGGATGATATCCTTGTCATTATGCAAGGTAGTCTGTTGTTCATATGTTTGTTACTCCATTGGATGGTAGCCTTGTCATTATGCAAGGTAGTCGGTTGTTCTGATTTTTGTTACTCCAATGGTTGGTAGCCTTGTCATTATGGAATGTAGTCTATTGTCGAGATTTTTGTTATTTCAATTGACGGTAGCCTTGTCATTATGGAAGGTAGTTTTTTGTCGAGATTTTTGTTACTCCAATGGATGGTCGCCTTGTCATTATGGAAGGTAGTTTGTTGCCGAGATTTTTGTTACCCCAATGGATGGTATCCTTGTCATTATGGAAGGTAGTCTGTTGTCAACATTTTTGTTACTCCAATGAATGGTAGCCTTGTCATTATGGAAGGTATTTTGTCTTCTGGATTTCTATTACTCCAATGGATTGTAGCCTTGTCATTATGGAAGGTAGTCTATTGTTCAGATTTTTGTTACTCCAACGGAAGGTAGCCTTGTCATTATGAAATGTAGTATGTTGTCGATATTTTTGTTATTCCATTGGATGGTAGCCTTGTCATTATGCAAGGAAGTCTGTTGTTCAGATTTTTGTTACTCCAATGGATGGTAATCTTGTCATTATGGAAGGTAGTCTTTTGTCGAGATTTTTGTTACTCAAATGGATGGTATCCTTGTCATTATTCAAGGTAGTCTGTTGTCGATATCTTTGTTACTCCAATGGATGATAGCCTTGTCATTATGGAAGGTAGTCTGTTGTCGATATTTTTGTTACTCCAATGGATGGTAAGCTTGTATTTATGGAAGGTAGTCTGTTGTCGAGATTTTTTTAATTCCATTGGATGGTAGCCTTGTCATCATGGAAGGTAGTTTGTTGTCGAGATTTTTATTATTCCAATGAATGGTAACCTTGTCATTATGGAAGTTAGTCTTTTGTCGATATCGTTGTTACTCCAATGGATGATATCCTTGTCATTATGCAAGGTAGTCTGTTGTTCATATTTTTGTTACTCCATTGGATGGTAGCCTTGTCATTATGCAAGGTAGTCGGTTGTTCTGATTTTTTTTACTCCAATGGTTGGTAGCCTTGTCATTATGTAATGTAGTCTATTGTCGAGATTTTTGTTATTTCAATTGATGGTAGCCTTGTCATTATGGAAGGTAGTTTTTTGTCGAGATTTTTGTTACTCCAATGGATGGTCACCTTGTCATTATGGAAGGTAGTTTGTTGCCGAGATTTTTGTTACCCCAATGGATGGTAGCCTTGTCATTATGGAAGGTAGTCTGTTGTCGAGATTTTTGTTACTCCAATGAAGGGTAGCCTTGTCATTATGGAAGGTATTTTGTCTTTTGGATTTCTATTACTCCAATGGATTGTAGCCTTGTCATTATGGAAGGTAGTCTATTGTTCAGATTTTTGTTACTCCAACGGAAGGTAGCCTTATCATTATGAAATGTAGTATGTTGTCGATATTTTTGTTATTCCATTGGATGGTAGCCTTGTCATTCGGAAAGGAAGTATGTTATTCATATTTTTGTTACTCCAATGGATGGTAACCTTGTCATTATGGAAGGTAGTCTTTTGTCGAGATTTTTGTTACTCAAATGGATGGTAGCCTTGTCATTATTCAAGGTAGTCTGTTGTCGATATCTTTGTTACTCCAATGGATGATAGCCTTGTCATTATGGAAGGTAGTTTGTTGTCGAGATTTTTGTTACCCCAATGGATGGTAGCCTTGTCATTGTGGAAGGTAGATTGTTGTCGAGATTTTTGTTACCCCAATGGATGGTAGCCTTGTCATTATGGAAGGTAGTCTGTTGTCGAGATTTTTGTTACTCCAATGAATGGTAGCCTTGTCATTATGGAAGGTAGTTTGTCTTTGGGATTTCTCTTACTCCAATGGATGATAGCCTTGTCATTATGGAAGGTATTCTGTTGTCGAGATTTTTTTTACTCCAATGGATGGTAACCTTGTCATTATGAAAGGTAGTATTTTGTAGAGATTTTTGTTATTCCATTAAATGGTAGCCTTGTCATTATGCAAGGAAGTCTGTTGTTCAGATTTTTGTTACTCCAATGGATGGTAACCTTGTCATTATGGAAGGTAGTCTTTTGTCGAGATTTTTGTTACTCAAATGGATGGTAGCCTTGTCATTATTCAAGGTAGTCTGTTGTCGATATCTTTGTTACTCCAATGGATGATAGCCTTGTCATTATGGAAGGTAGTCTGTTGTCGATATTTTTGTTACTCCAATGGATGGTAGGCTTGTCATTATGGAAGGTAGTCTGTTGTCGAGATTTTTTTTATTCCATTGGATGGTAGCCTTGTCATCATGGAAGGTAGTATGTTGTCGAGATTTTTATTATTCCAATGAATGGTAACCTTGTCATTATGGAAGTTAGTCTTTTATCGATATCGTTGTTACTCCAATGGATGATATCCTTGTCATTATGCAAGGTAGTCTATTGTTAATATTTTTGTTACTCCATTGGATGGTAGCCTTGTCATTATGCAAGGTAGTCGGTTGTTCTGATTTTTGTTACTCCAATGGTTGGTAGCCTTGTCATTATGGAATGTAGTCTATTGTCGAGATTTTTGTTATTTCAATTGACGGTAGCCTTGTCATTATGGAAGGTAGTTTTTTGTCGAGATTTTTGTTACTCCAATGGATGGTCGCCTTGTCATTATGGAAGGTAGTTTGTTGCCGAGATTTTTGTTACCCCAATGGATGGTATCCTTGTCATTATGGAAGGTAGTCTGTTGTCAAGATTTTGGTTACTCCAATGAATGGTAGCCTTGTCATTACGGAAGGTATTTTGTCTTTTGGATTTCTATTACTCCAATGGATTGTAGCCTTGTCATTATGGAAGGTAGTCTATTGTTCAGATTTTTGTTACTCCAACGGAAGGTAGCCTTATCATTATGAAATGTAGTATGTTGTCGATATTTTTGTTATTCCATTGGATGGTAGCCTTGTCATTCGGAAAGGAAGTATGTTATTCATATTTTTGTTACTCCAATGGATGGTAACCTTGTCATTATGGAAGGTAGTCTTTTGTCGAGATTTTTGTTACTCAAATGGATGGTAGCCTTGTCATTATTCAAGGTAGTCTGTTGTCGATATCTTTGTTACTCCAATGGATGATAGCCTTGTCATTATGGAAGGTAGTTTGTTGTCGAGATTTTTGTTACCCCAATGGATGGTAGCCTTGTCATTGTGGAAGGTAGATTGTTGTCGAGATTTTTGTTACCCCAATGGATGGTAGCCTTGTCATTATGGAAGGTAGTCTGTTGTCGAGATTTTTGTTACTCCAATGAATGGTAGCCTTGTCATTATGGAAGGTAGTTTGTCTTTGGGATTTCTCTTACTCCAATGGATGATAGCCTTGTCATTATGGAAGGTATTCTGTTGTCGAGATTTTTTTTACTCCAATGGATGGTAACCTTGTCATTATGAAAGGTAGTATTTTGTAGAGATTTTTGTTATTCCATTAAATGGTAGCCTTGTCATTATGCAAGGAAGTCTGTTGTTCAGATTTTTGTTACTCCAATGGATGGTAACCTTGTCATTATGGAAGGTAGTCTTTTGTCGAGATTTTTGTTACTCAAATGGATGGTAGCCTTGTCATTATTCAAGGTAGTCTGTTGTCGATATCTTTGTTACTCCAATGGATGATAGCCTTGTCATTATGGAAGGTAGTCTGTTGTCGATATTTTTGTTACTCCAATGGATGGTAGGCTTGTCATTATGGAAGGTAGTCTGTTGTCGAGATTTTTTTTATTCCATTGGATGGTAGCCTTGTCATCATGGAAGGTAGTATGTTGTCGAGATTTTTATTATTCCAATGAATGGTAACCTTGTCATTATGGAAGTTAGTCTTTTATCGATATCGTTGTTACTCCAATGGATGATATCCTTGTCATTATGCAAGGTAGTCTATTGTTAATATTTTTGTTACTCCATTGGATGGTAGCCTTGTCATTATGCAAGGTAGTCGGTTGTTCTGATTTTTGTTACTCCAATGGTTGGTAGCCTTGTCATTATGGAATGTAGTCTATTGTCGAGATTTTTGTTATTTCAATTGACGGTAGCCTTGTCATTATGGAAGGTAGTTTTTTGTCGAGATTTTTGTTACTCCAATGGATGGTCGCCTTGTCATTATGGAAGGTAGTTTGTTGCCGAGATTTTTGTTACCCCAATGGATGGTATCCTTGTCATTATGGAAGGTAGTCTGTTGTCAAGATTTTGGTTACTCCAATGAATGGTAGCCTTGTCATTACGGAAGGTATTTTGTCTTTTGGATTTCTATTACTCCAATGGATTGTAGCCTTGTCATTATGGAAGGTAGTCTATTGTTCAGATTTTTGTTACTCCAATGGAAGGTAGCCTTGTCATTATGAAATGTATTATGTTGTCGATATTTTTATTATTCCATTGGATGGTAGCCTTGTCATTATGCAAGGAAGTCTGTTGTTCAGATTTTTGTTACTCCAGTGGATGGTAATCTTGTCATTATGGAAGGTAGTCTTTTGTCGAGATTTTTGTTACTCAAATGGATGGTAGCCTTGTCATTATTCAAGGTAGTCTGTTGTCGATATCTTTGTTACTCCAATGGATGATAGCCTTGTAATTATGGAAGATAGTCTGTTGTCGATATTTTTGTTACTCCAATGGATGGTAAGCTTGTCATTATGGAAGGTAGTCTGTTGTCGAGATTTTTTTTATTCCATTGGATGGTAGCCTTGTCATCATGGAAGGTAGTATGTTGTCGAGATTTTTATTATTCCAATGAATGGTAACCTTGTCATTATGGAAGTTAGTCTTTTATCGATATCGTTGTTACTCCAATGGATGATATCCTTGTCATTATGCAAGGTAGTCTGTTGTTCATATGTTTGTTACTCCATTGGATGGTAGCCTTGTCATTATGCAAGGTAGTCGGTTGTTCTGATTTTTGTTACTCCAATGGTTGGTAGCCTTGTCATTATGGAATGTAGTCTATTGTCGAGATTTTTGTTATTTCAATTGACGGTAGCCTTGTCATTATGGAAGGTAGTTTTTTGTCGAGATTCTTGTTACTCCAATGGATGGTCGCCTTGTCATTATGGAAGGTAGTTTGTTGCCGAGATTTTTGTTACCCCAATGGATGGTATCCTTGTCATTATGGAAGGTAGTCTGTTGTCAACATTTTTGTTACTCCAATGAATGGTAGCCTTGTCATTATGGAAGGTATTTTGTCTTTTGGATTTCTATTACTCCAATGGATTGTAGCCTTGTTATTATGGAAGGTAGTCTATTGTTCAGATTTTTGTTACTCCAACGGAAGGTAGCCTTGTCATTATGAAATGTAGTATGTTGTCGATATTTTTGTTATTCCATTGGATGGTAGCCTTGTCATTATGCAAGGAAGTCTGTTGTTCATATTTTTGTTACTCCAATGGATGGTAATCTTGTCATTATGGAAGGTAGTCTTTTATCGAGATTTTTGTTACTCAAATGGATGGTATCCTTGTCATTATTCAAGGTAGTCTGTTGTCGATATCTTTGTTACTCCAATGGATGATAGCCTTGTCATTATGGAAGGTAGTCTGTTGTCGATATTTTTGTTACTCCAATGGATGGTAAGCTTGTCATTATGGAAGGTAGTCTGTTGTCGAGATTTTTTTAATTCCATTGGATGGTAGCCTTGTCATCATGGAAGGTGGTTTGTTGTCGAGATTTTTATTATTCCAATGAATGGTAACCTTGTCATTATGGAAGTTAGTCTTTTGTCGATATCGTTGTTACTCCAATGGATGATATCCTTGTCATTATGCAAGATAGTCAGTTGTTCATATTTTTGTTACTCCATTGGATGGTAGCCTTGTCATTATGCAAGGTAGTCGGTTGTTCTGATTTTTTTTACTCCAATGGTTGGTAGCCTTGTCATTATGGAATGTAGTCTATTGTCGAGATTTTTGTTATTTCAATTGACGGTAGCCTTGTCATTATGGAAGGTAGTTTTTTGTCGAGATTTTTGTTACTCCAATGGATGGTCGCCTTGTCATTATGGAAGGTAGTTTGTTGCCGAGATTTTTGTTACCCCAATGGATGGTATCCTTGTCATTATGGAAGGTAGTCTGTTGTCAAGATTTTTGTTACTCCAATGAATGGTAGCCTTGTCATTACGGAAGGTATTTTGTCTTTTGGATTTCTATTACTCCAATGGATTGTAGCCTTGTCATTATGGAAGGTAGTCTATTGTTCAGATTTTTGTTACTCCAATGGAAGGTAGCCTTGTCATTATGGAAGGTAGTCTATTGTTCAGATTTTTGTTACTCCAACGGAAGGTAGCCTTGTCATTATGAAATGTAGTATGTTGTCGATATTTTTGTTATTCCATTGGATGGTAGCCTTGTTATTATGCAAGGAAGTCTGTTGTTCAGATTTTTGTTACTCCAATGGATGGTAATCTTGTCATTATGGAAGGTAGTCTTTTATCGAGATTTTTGTTACTCAAATGGATGGTATCCTTGTCATTATTCAAGGTAGTCTGTTGTCGATATCTTTGTTACTCCAATGGATGATAGCCTTGTCATTATGGAAGGTAGTCTGTTGTCGATATTTTTGTTACTCCAATGGATGGTAAGCTTGTCATTATGGAAGGTAGTCTGTTGTCGAGATTTTTTTAATTCCATTGAATGGTAGCCTTGTCATCATGGAAGGTAGTTTGTTGTCGAGATTTTTATTATTCCAATGAATGGTAACCTTGTCATTATGGAAGTTAGTCTTTTATTGATATCGTTGTTACTCCAATGGATGATATCCTTGTCATTATGCAAGGTAGTCTATTGTTAATATTTTTGTTACTCCATTGGATGGTAGCCTTGTCATTATGCAAGGTAGTCGGTTGTTCTGATTTTTGTTACTCCAATGGTTGGTAGCCTTGTCATTATGGAATGTAGTCTATTGTCGAGATTTTTGTTATTTCAATTGACGGTAGCCTTGTCATTATGGAAGGTAGTTTTTTGTCGAGATTTTTGTTACTCCAATGGATGGTCGCCTTGTCATTATGGAAGGTAGTTTGTTGCCGAGATTTTTGTTACCCCAATGGATGGTATCCTTGTCATTATGGAAGGTAGTCTGTTGTCAAGATTTTTGTTACTCCAATGAATGGTAGCCTTGTCATTACGGAAGGTATTTTGTCTTTTGGATTTCTATTACTCCAATGGATTGTAGCCTTGTCATTATGGAAGGTAGTCTATTGTTCAGATTTTTGTTACTCCAATGGAAGGTAGCCTTGTCATTATGAAATGTATTATGTTGTCGATATTTTTATTATTCCATTGGATGGTAGCCTTGTCATTATGCAAGGAAGTCTGTTGTTCAGATTTTTGTTACTCCAGTGGATGGTAATCTTGTCATTATGGAAGGTAGTCTTTTGTCGAGATTTTTGTTACTCAAATGGATGGTAGCCTTGTCATTATTCAAGGTAGTCTGTTGTCGATATCTTTGTTACTCCAATGGATGATAGCCTTGTAATTATGGAAGATAGTCTGTTGTCGATATTTTTGTTACTCCAATGGATGGTAAGCTTGTCATTATGGAAGGTAGTCTGTTGTCGAGATTTTTTTTATTCCATTGGATGGTAGCCTTGTCATCATGGAAGGTAGTATGTTGTCGAGATTTTTATTATTCCAATGAATGGTAACCTTGTCATTATGGAAGTTAGTCTTTTATCGATATCGTTGTTACTCCAATGGATGATATCCTTGTCATTATGCAAGGTAGTCTGTTGTTCATATGTTTGTTACTCCATTGGATGGTAGCCTTGTCATTATGCAAGGTAGTCGGTTGTTCTGATTTTTGTTACTCCAATGGTTGGTAGCCTTGTCATTATGGAATGTAGTCTATTGTCGAGATTTTTGTTATTTCAATTGACGGTAGCCTTGTCATTATGGAAGGTAGTTTTTTGTCGAGATTCTTGTTACTCCAATGGATGGTCGCCTTGTCATTATGGAAGGTAGTTTGTTGCCGAGATTTTTGTTACCCCAATGGATGGTATCCTTGTCATTATGGAAGGTAGTCTGTTGTCAACATTTTTGTTACTCCAATGAATGGTAGCCTTGTCATTATGGAAGGTATTTTGTCTTCTGGATTTCTATTACTCCAATGGATTGTAGCCTTGTCATTATGGAAGGTAGTCTATTGTTCAGATTTTTGTTACTCCAACGGAAGGTAGCCTTGTCATTATGAAATGTAGTATGTTGTAGATATTTTTGTTATTCCATTGGATGGTAGCCTTGTCATTATGCAAGGAAGTCTGTTGTTCAGATTTTTGTTACTCCAATGGATGGTAATCTTGTCATTATGGAAGGTAGTCTTTTATCGAGATTTTTGTTACTCAAATGGATGGTATCCTTGTCATTATTCAAGGTAGTCTGTTGTCGATATCTTTGTTACTCCAATGGATGATAGCCTTGTCATTATGGAAGGTAGTCTGTTGTCGATATTTTTGTTACTCCAATGGATGGTAAGCTTGTCATTATGGAAGGTAGTCTGTTGTCGAGATTTTTTTAATTCCATTGGATGGTAGCCTTGTCATCATGGAAGGTAGTTTGTTGTCGAGATTTTTATTATTCCAATGAATGGTAACCTTGTCATTATGGAAGTTAGTCTTTTGTCGATATCGTTGTTACTCTAATGGATGATATCCTTGTCATTATGCAAGATAGTCTGTTGTTCATATTTTTGTTACTCCATTGGATGGTAGCCTTGTCATTATGCAAGGTAGTCGGTTGTTCTGATTTTTTTTACTCCAATGGTTGGTAGCCTTGTCATTATGTAATGTAGTCTATTGTCGAGATTTTTGTTATTTCAATTGATGGTAGCCTTGTCATTATGGAATGTAGTTTTTTGTCGAGATTTTTGTTACTCCAATGGATGGTCACCTTGTCATTATGGAAGGTAGTTTGTTGCCGAGATTTTTGTTACCCCAATGGATGGTAGCCTTGTCATTATGGAAGGTAGTCTGTTGTCGAGATTTTTGTTACTCCAATGAATGGTAGCCTTGTCATTATGGAAGGTATTTTGTCTTTTGGATTTCTATTACTCCAATGGATTGTAGCCTTGTCATTATGGAAGGTAGTCTATTGTTCAGATTTTTGTTACTCCAACGGAAGGTAGCCTTATCATTATGAAATGTAGTATGTTGTCGATATTTTTGTTATTCCATTGGATGGTAGCCTTGTCATTCGGAAAGGAAGTCTGTTATTCATATTTTTGTTACTCCAATGGATGGTAACCTTGTCATTATGGAAGGTAGTCTTTTGTCGAGATTTTTGTTACTCAAATGGATGGTAGCCTTGTCATTATTCAAGGTAGTCTGTTGTCGATATCTTTGTTACTCCAATGGATGATAGCCTTGTCATTATTGAAGGTAGTTTGTTGTCGAGATTTTTGTTACCCCAATGGATGGTAGCCTTGTCATTGTGGAAGGTAGATTGTTGTCGAGATTTTTGTTACCCCAATGGATGGTAGCCTTGTCATTATGGAAGGTAGTCTGTTGTCGAGATTTTTGTTACTCCAATGAATGGTAGCCTTGTCATTATGGAAGGTAGTTTGTCTTTGGGATTTCTCTTACTCCAATGGATGATAGCCTTGTCATTATGGAAGGTATTCTGTTGTCGAGATTTTTTTTACTCCAATGGATGGTAACCTTGTCATTATGAAAGGTAGTATTTTGTAGAGATTTTTTTTATTCCATTAAATGGTAGCCTTGTAATTATGCAAGGAAGTCTGTTGTTCAGATTTTTGTTACTCCAATGGATGGTAACCTTGTCATTATGGAAGGTAGTCTTTTGTCGAGATTTTTGTTACTCAAATGGATGGTAGCCTTGTCATTATTCAAGGTAGTCTGTTGTCGATATCTTTGTTACTCCAATGGATGATAGCCTTGTCATTATGGAAGGTAGTCTGTTGTCGATATTTTTGTTACTCCAATGGATGGTAGGCTTGTCATTATGGAAGGTAGTCTGTTGTCGAGATTTTTTTTATTCCATTGGATGGTAGCCTTGTCATCATGGAAGGTAGTATGTTGTCGAGATTTTTATTATTCCAATGAATGGTCACCTTGTCATTATGGAAGTTAGTCTTTTATCGATATCGTTGTTACTCCAATGGATGATAACCTTGTCATTATGCAAGGTAGTCTGTTGTTCATATTTTTGTTACTCCATTGGATGGTAGCCTTGTCATTATTCAAGGTAGTCGGTTGTTCTGATTTTTGTTACTCCAATGGTTGGTAGCCTTGTCATTATGGAATGTAGTCTATTGTCGAGATTTTTGTTATTTCAATTGACGGTAGCCTTGTCATTATGGAAGGTAGTTTTTTGTCGAGATTCTTGTTACTCCAATGGATGGTCGCCTTGTCATTATGGAAGGTAGTTTGTTGCCGAGATTTTTGTTACCCCAATGGATGGTATCCTTGTCATTATGGAAGGTAGTCTGTTGTCAACATTTTTGTTACTCCAATGAATGGTAGCCTTGTCATTATGGAAGGTATTTTGTCTTCTGGATTTCTATTACTCCAATGGATTGTAGCCTTGTCATTATGGAAGGTAGTCTATTGTTCAGATTTTTGTTACTCCAACGGAAGGTAGCCTTGTCATTATGAAATGTAGTATGTTGTCGATATTTTTGTTATTCCATTGGATGGTAGCCTTGTCATTATGCAAGGAAGTCTGTTGTTCAGATTTTTGTTACTCCAATGGATGGTAATCTTGTCATTATGGAAGGTAGTCTTTTATCGAGATTTTTGTTACTCAAATGGATGGTATCCTTGTCATTATTCAAGGTAGTCTGTTGTCGATATCTTTGTTACTCCAATGGATGATAGCCTTGTCATTATGGAAGGTAGTCTGTTGTCGATATTTTTGTTACTCCAATGGATGGTAAGCTTGTCATTATGGAAGGTAGTCTGTTGTCGAGATTTTTTTAATTCCATTGGATGGTAGCCTTGTCATCATGGAAGGTAGTTTGTTGTCGAGATTTTTATTATTCCAATGAATGGTAACCTTGTCATTATGGAAGTTAGTCTTTTGTCGATATCGTTGTTACTCTAATGGATGATATCCTTGTCATTATGCAAGATAGTCTGTTGTTCATATTTTTGTTACTCCATTGGATGGTAGCCTTGTCATTATGCAAGGTAGTCGGTTGTTCTGATTTTTTTTACTCCAATGGTTGGTAGCCTTGTCATTATGTAATGTAGTCTATTGTCGAGATTTTTGTTATTTCAATTGATGGTAGCCTTGTCATTATGGAATGTAGTTTTTTGTCGAGATTTTTGTTACTCCAATGGATGGTCACCTTGTCATTATGGAAGGTAGTTTGTTGCCGAGATTTTTGTTACCCCAATGGATGGTAGCCTTGTCATTATGGAAGGTAGTCTGTTGTCGAGATTTTTGTTACTCCAATGAATGGTAGCCTTGTCATTATAGAAGGTATTTTGTCTTTTGGATTTCTATTACTCCAATGGATTGTAGCCTTGTCATTATGGAAGGTAGTCTATTGTTCAGATTTTTGTTACTCCAACGGAAGGTAGCCTTATCATTATGAAATGTAGTATGTTGTCGATATTTTTGTTATTCCATTGGATGGTAGCCTTGTCATTCGGAAAGGAAGTCTGTTATTCATATTTTTGTTACTCCAATGGATGGTAACCTTGTCATTATGGAAGGTAGTCTTTTGTCGAGATTTTTGTTACTCAAATGGATGGTAGCCTTGTCATTATTCAAGGTAGTCTGTTGTCGATATCTTTGTTACTCCAATGGATGATAGCCTTGTCATTATTGAAGGTAGTTTGTTGTCGAGATTTTTGTTACCCCAATGGATGGTAGCCTTGTCATTGTGGAAGGTAGATTGTTGTCGAGATTTTTGTTACCCCAATGGATGGTAGCCTTGTCATTATGGAAGGTAGTCTGTTGTCGAGATTTTTGTTACTCCAATGAATGGTAGCCTTGTCATTATGGAAGGTAGTTTGTCTTTGGGATTTCTCTTACTCCAATGGATGATAGCCTTGTCATTATGGAAGGTATTCTGTTGTCGAGATTTTTTTTACTCCAATGGATGGTAACCTTGTCATTATGAAAGGTAGTATTTTGTAGAGATTTTTTTTATTCCATTAAATGGTAGCCTTGTAATTATGCAAGGAAGTCTATTGTTCAGATTTTTGTTACTCCAATGGATGGTAACCTTGTCATTATGGAAGGTAGTCTTTTGTCGAGATTTTTGTTACTCAAATGGATGGTAGCCTTGTCATTATTCAAGGTAGTCTGTTGTCGATATCTTTGTTACTCCAATGGATGATAGCCTTGTCATTATGGAAGGTAGTCTGTTGTCGATATTTTTGTTACTCCAATGGATGGTAGGCTTGTCATTATGGAAGGTAGTCTGTTGTCGAGATTTTTTTTATTCCATTGGATGGTAGCCTTGTCATCATGGAAGGTAGTATGTTGTCGAGATTTTTATTATTCCAATGAATGGTCACCTTGTCATTATGGAAGTTAGTCTTTTATCGATATCGTTGTTACTCCAATGGATGATAACCTTGTCATTATGCAAGGTAGTCTGTTGTTCATATTTTTGTTACTCCATTGGATGGTAGCCTTGTCATTATTCAAGGTAGTCGGTTGTTCTGATTTTTGTTACTCCAATGGTTGGTAGCCTTGTCATTATGGAATGTAGTCTATTGTCGAGATTTTTGTTATTTCAATTGACGGTAGCCTTGTCATTATGGAAGGTAGTTTTTTGTCGAGATTCTTGTTACTCCAATGGATGGTCGCCTTGTCATTATGGAAGGTAGTTTGTTGCCGAGATTTTTGTTACCCCAATGGATGGTATCCTTGTCATTATGGAAGGTAGTCTGTTGTCAACATTTTTGTTACTCCAATGAATGGTAGCCTTGTCATTATGGAAGGTATTTTGTCTTCTGGATTTCTATTACTCCAATGGATTGTAGCCTTGTCATTATGGAAGGTAGTCTATTGTTCAGATTTTTGTTACTCCAACGGAAGGTAGCCTTGTCATTATGAAATGTAGTATGTTGTCGATATTTTTGTTATTCCATTGGATGGTAGCCTTGTCATTATGCAAGGAAGTCTGTTGTTCAGATTTTTGTTACTCCAATGGATGGTAATCTTGTCATTATGGAAGGTAGTCTTTTATCGAGATTTTTGTTACTCAAATGGATGGTATCCTTGTCATTATTCAAGGTAGTCTGTTGTCGATATCTTTGTTACTCCAATGGATGATAGCCTTGTCATTATGGAAGGTAGTCTGTTGTCGATATTTTTGTTACTCCAATGGATGGTAAGCTTGTCATTATGGAAGGTAGTCTGTTGTCGAGATTTTTTTAATTCCATTGGATGGTAGCCTTGTCATCATGGAAGGTAGTTTGTTGTCGAGATTTTTATTATTCCAATGAATGGTAACCTTGTCATTATGGAAGTTAGTCTTTTGTCGATATCGTTGTTACTCTAATGGATGATATCCTTGTCATTATGCAAGATAGTCTGTTGTTCATATTTTTGTTACTCCATTGGATGGTAGCCTTGTCATTATGCAAGGTAGTCGGTTGTTCTGATTTTTTTTACTCCAATGGTTGGTAGCCTTGTCATTATGTAATGTAGTCTATTGTCGAGATTTTTGTTATTTCAATTGATGGTAGCCTTGTCATTATGGAATGTAGTTTTTTGTCGAGATTTTTGTTACTCCAATGGATGGTCACCTTGTCATTATGGAAGGTAGTTTGTTGCCGAGATTTTTGTTACCCCAATGGATGGTAGCCTTGTCATTATGGAAGGTAGTCTGTTGTCGAGATTTTTGTTACTCCAATGAATGGTAGCCTTGTCATTATGGAAGGTATTTTGTCTTTTGGATTTCTATTACTCCAATGGATTGTAGCCTTGTCATTATGGAAGGTAGTCTATTGTTCAGATTTTTGTTACTCCAACGGAAGGTAGCCTTATCATTATGAAATGTAGTATGTTGTCGATATTTTTGTTATTCCATTGGATGGTAGCCTTGTCATTCGGAAAGGAAGTCTGTTATTCATATTTTTGTTACTCCAATGGATGGTAACCTTGTCATTATGGAAGGTAGTCTTTTGTCGAGATTTTTGTTACTCAAATGGATGGTAGCCTTGTCATTATTCAAGGTAGTCTGTTGTCGATATCTTTGTTACTCCAATGGATGATAGCCTTGTCATTATTGAAGGTAGTTTGTTGTCGAGATTTTTGTTACCCCAATGGATGGTAGCCTTGTCATTGTGGAAGGTAGATTGTTGTCGAGATTTTTGTTACCCCAATGGATGGTAGCCTTGTCATTATGGAAGGTAGTCTGTTGTCGAGATTTTTGTTACTCCAATGAATGGTAGCCTTGTCATTATGGAAGGTAGTTTGTCTTTGGGATTTCTCTTACTCCAATGGATGATAGCCTTGTCATTATGGAAGGTATTCTGTTGTCGAGATTTTTTTTACTCCAATGGATGGTAACCTTGTCATTATGAAAGGTAGTATTTTGTAGAGATTTTTTTTATTCCATTAAATGGTAGCCTTGTAATTATGCAAGGAAGTCTGTTGTTCAGATTTTTGTTACTCCAATGGATGGTAACCTTGTCATTATGGAAGGTAGTCTTTTGTCGAGATTTTTGTTACTCAAATGGATGGTAGCCTTGTCATTATTCAAGGTAGTCTGTTGTCGATATCTTTGTTACTCCAATGGATGATAGCCTTGTCATTATGGAAGGTAGTCTGTTGTCGATATTTTTGTTACTCCAATGGATGGTAGGCTTGTCATTATGGAAGGTAGTCTGTTGTCGAGATTTTTTTTATTCCATTGGATGGTAGCCTTGTCATCATGGAAGGTAGTATGTTGTCGAGATTTTTATTATTCCAATGAATGGTCACCTTGTCATTATGGAAGTTAGTCTTTTATCGATATCGTTGTTACTCCAATGGATGATAACCTTGTCATTATGCAAGGTAGTCTGTTGTTCATATTTTTGTTACTCCATTGGATGGTAGCCTTGTCATTATTCAAGGTAGTCGGTTGTTCTGATTTTTGTTACTCCAATGGTTGGTAGCCTTGTCATTATGGAATGTAGTCTATTGTCGAGATTTTTGTTATTTCAATTGACGGTAGCCTTGTCATTATGGAAGGTAGGTTTTTGTCGAGATTTTTGTTACTCCAATGGATGGTCGCCTTGTCATTATGGAAGGTAGTTTGTTGCCGAGATTTTTGTTACCCCAATGGATGGTATCCTTGTCATTATGGAAGGTAGTCTGTTGTCAAGATTTTTGTTACTCCAATGAATGGTAGCCTTGTCATTATGGAAGGTATTTTGTCTTTTGGATTTCTATTACTCCAATGGATTGTAGCCTTGTCATTATGGAAGGTAGTCTATTGTTCAGATTTTTGTTACTCCAACGGAAGGTAGCCTTGTCATTATGAAATGTAGTATGTTGTCGATATTTTTGTTATTCCATTGGATGGTAGCCTTGTCATTATGCAAGGAAGTCTGTTGTTCAGATTTTTGTTACTCCAATTGATGGTAATCTTGTCATTATGGAAGGTAGTCTTTTGTCGAGATTTTTGTTACTCAAATGGATGGTACCCTTGTCATTATTCAAGGTAGTCTGTTGTCGATATCTTTGTTACTCCAATGGATGATAGCCTTGTCATTATGGAAGGTAGTCTGTTGTCGATATTTTTGTTACTCCAATGGATGGTAAGCTTGTCATTATGGAAGGTAGTCTGTTGTCGAGATTTTTTTTATTCCATTGGATGGTAGCCTTGTCATCATGGAAGGTAGTATGTTGTCGAGATTTTTATTATTCCAATGAATGGTAACCTTGTCATTATGGAAGTTAGTCTTTTATCGATATCGTTGTTACTCCAATGGATGATATCCTTGTCATTATGCAAGGTAGTCTGTTGTTCATATTTTTGTTACTCCATTGGATGGTAGCCTTGTCATTATGCAAGGTAGTCGGTTGTTCTGATTTTTGTTACTCCAATGGTTGGTAGCCTTGTCATTATGGAATGTAGTCTATTGTCGAGATTTTTGTTATTTCAATTGACGGTAGCCTTGTCATTATGGAAGGTAGTTTTTTGTCGAGATTTTTGTTACTCCAATGGATGGTCGCCTTGTCATTATGGAAGGTAGTTTGTTACCGAGATTTTTGTTACCCCAATGGATGGTATCCTTGTCATTATGGAAGGTAGTCTGTTGTCAAGATTTTTGTTACTCCAATGAATGGTAGCCTTGTCATTATGGAAGGTATTTTGTCTTTTGGATTTCTATTACTCCAATGGATTGTAGCCTTGTCATTATGGAAGGTAGTCTATTGTTCATATTTTTGTTACTCCAACGGAAGGTAGCCTTGTCATTATGAAATGTAGTATGTTGTCGATATTTTTGTTATTCCATTGGATGGTAGCCTTGTCATTATGCAAGGAAGTCTGTTGTTCAGATTTTTGTTACTCCAATTGATGGTAATCTTGTCATTATGGAAGGTAGTCTTTTGTCGAGATTTTTGTTACTCAAATGGATGGTAGCCTTGTCATTATTCAAGGTAGTCTGTTGTCGATATCTTTGTTACTCCAATGGATGATAGCCTTGTCATTATGGAAGGTAGTCTGTTGTCGATATTTTTGTTACTCCAATGGATGGTAAGCTTGTCATTATGGAAGGTAGTCTGTTGTCGAGATTTTTTTTATTCCATTGGATGGTAGCCTTGTCATCATGGAAGGTAGTATGTTGTCGAGATTTTTATTATTCTAATGAATGGTAACCTTGTTATTATGGAAGTTAGTCTTTTATCGATATCGTTGTTACTCCAATGGATGATATCCTTGTCATTATGCAAGGTAGTCTGTTGTTCATATTTTTGTTACTCCATTGGATGGTAGCCTTGTCATTATGCAAGGTAGTCGGTTGTTCTGATTTTTGTTACTCCAATGGTTTGTAGCCTTGTCATTATGGAATGTAGTCTATTGTCGAGATTTTTGTTATTTCAATTACCGGTAGCCTTGTCATTATTGAAGGTAGTTTTTTGCCGAGATATTTGTTACTCAAATGGATGGTCGCCTTGTCATTGTGGAAGGTAGTTTGTTGTCGAGATTTTTGTTACCCCAATGGATGGTATCCTTGTCATTATGGAAGGTAGTCTGTTGTCGAGATTTTTGTTACTCCAATGAATGGTAGCCTTGTCATTATGGAAGGTAGTGTGTCTTTGGGATTTCTATTACTCCAATGGATGATAGCCTGGTCATTATGGAAGGTATGTTGTTGTCGAGATATTTTTTACTCCAATGGATGGTAACCTTGTCATTATGAAAGGTAGTATTTTGTAGAAATTTTTGTTATTCCATTAAATGGTAGCCTTGTCATTATGCAAGGAAGTCTGTTGTTCAGATTTTTGTTACTCCAATGGATGGTAACCTTGTCATTATGGAAGGTAGTCTTTTGTCGAGATTTTTGTTACTCAAATGGATGGTAGCCTTGTCATTATTCAAGGTAGTCTGTTGTCGATATCTTTGTTACTCCAATGGATGATAGCCTTGTCATTATGGAAGGTAGTCTGTTGTCGATATTTTTGTTACTCCAATGGATGGTAGGCTTGTCATTATGGAAGGTAGTCTGTTGTCGAGATTTATTTTATTCCATTGGATGGTAGCCTTGTCATCATGGAAGGTAGTATGTTGTCGAGATTTTTATTATTCCAATGAATGGTAACCTTGTCATTATGGAAGTTAGTCTTTTATCGATATCGTTGTTACTCTAATGGATGATATCCTTGTCATTATGCAAGGTAGTCTGTTGTTCATATTTTTGTTACTCCATTGGATGGTAGCCTTGTCATTATGCAAGGTAGTCGGTTGTTCTGATTTTTGTTACTCCAATGGTTGGTAGCCTTGTCATTATGGAATGTAGTCTATTGTCGAGATTTTTGTTATTTCAATTGACGGTAGCCTTGTCATTATGGAAGGTAGTTTTTTGTCGAGATTTTTGTTACTCCAATGGATGGTCGCCTTGTCATTATGGAAGGTAGTTTGTTGCCGAGATTTTTGTTACCCCAATGGATGGTATCCTTGTCATTATGGAAGGTAGTCTGTTGTCAACATTTTTGTTACTCCAATGAATGGTAGCCTTGTCATTATGGAAGGTATTTTGTCTTCTGGATTTCTATTACTCCAATGGATTGTAGCCTTGTCATTATGGAAGGTAGTCTATTGTTCAGATTTTTGTTACTCCAATGGAAGGTTGCCTTGTCATTATTAAATGTAGTATGTTGTCGATATTTTTGTTATTCCGTTGGATGGTAGCCTTGTCATTATGCAAGGAAGTCTGTTGTTCAGATTTTTGTTACTCCAATGGATGGTAATCTTGTCATTATGGAAGGTAGTCTTTTGTCGAGATTTTTGTTACTCAAATGGATGGTAGCCTTGTCATTATTCAAGGTAGTCTGTTGTCGATATCTTTGTTACTCCAATGGATGATAGCCTTGTCATTATGGAAGGTAGTCTGTTGTCGATATTTTTGTTACTCCAATGGATGGTAAGCTTGTCTTTATGGAAGGTAGTCTGTTGTCGAGATTTTTTTTATTCCATTGGATGGTAGCCTTGTCATCATGGAAGGTAGTATGTTGTCGAGATTTTTATTATTCCAATGAATGGTAACCTTGTCATTATGGAAGTTAGTCTTTTATTGATATCGTTGTTACTCCAATGGATGATATCCTTGTCATTATGCAAGGTAGTCTGTTGTTCATATTTTTGTTACTCCATTGGATGGTAGCCTTGTCATTATGCAAGGTAGTCGGTTGTTCTGATTTTTGTTACTCCAATGGTTGGTAGCCTTGTCATTATGGAATGTAGTCTATTGTCGAGATTTTTGTTATTTCAAATACCGGTAGCCTTGTCATTATGGAAGGTAGTTTTTTGCCGAGATTTTTGTTATTCAAATGGATGGTCGCCTTGTCATTGTGGAAAGTAGTTTGTTGTCGAGATTTATGTTACCCCAATGGATGGTATCCTTGTCATTATGGAAGGTAGTCTATTGTCGAGATTTTTGCTACTCCAATGAATGGTAGCCTTGTCATTATGGAAGGTAGTGTGTCTTTGGGATTTCTATTACTCCAATGGATGATAGCCTTGTCATTATGGAAGGTATTCTGTTGTCGAGATTTTTTTTACTCCAATGGATGGTAACCTTGTCATTATGAAAGGTAGTATTTTGTAGAGATTTTTGTTATTCCATTAAATGGTAGCCTTGTCATTATGCAAGGAAGTCTGTTGTTCAGATTTTTGTTACTCCAATGGATGGTAACCTTGTCATTATGGAAGGTAGTCTTTTGTCGAGATTTTTGTTACTCAAATGGATGGTAGCCTTGTCATTATTCAAGGTAGTCTGTTGTCGATATCTTTGTTACTCCAATGGATGATAGCCTTGTCATTATGGAAGGTAGTCTGTTGTCGATATTTTTGTTACTCCAATGGATGGTAGGCTTGTCATTATGGAAGGTAGTCTGTTGTCGAGATTTATTTTATTCCATTGGATGGTAGCCTTGTCATCATGGAAGGTAGTATGTTGTCGAGATTTTTATTATTCCAATGAATGGTAACCTTGTCATTATGGAAGTTAGTCTTTTATCGATATCGTTGTTACTCTAATGGATGATATCCTTGTCATTATGCAAGGTAGTCTGTTGTTCATATTTTTGTTACTCCATTGGATGGTAGCCTTGTCATTATGCAAGGTAGTCGGTTGTTCTGATTTTTGTTACTCCAATGGTTGGTAGCCTTGTCATTATGGAATGTAGTCTATTGTCGAGATTTTTGTTATTTCAATTGACGGTAGCCTTGTCATTATGGAAGGTAGTTTTTTGTCGAGATTTTTGTTACTCCAATGGATGGTCGCCTTGTCATTATGGAAGGTAGTTTGTTGCCGAGATTTTTGTTACCCCAATGGATGGTATCCTTGTCATTATGGAAGGTAGTCTGTTGTCAACATTTTTGTTACTCCAATGAATGGTAGCCTTGTCATTATGGAAGGTATTTTGTCTTCTGGATTTCTATTACTCCAATGGATTGTAGCCTTGTCATTATGGAAGGTAGTCTATTGTTCAGATTTTTCTTACTCCAATGGAAGGTAGCCTTGTCATTATGAAATGTAGTATGTTGTCGATATTTCTGTTATTCCGTTGGATGGTAGCCTTGTCATTATGCAAGGAAGTCTGTTGTTCAGATTTTTGTTACTCCAATGGGTGGTAATCTTGTCATTATGGAAGGTAGTCTTTTGTTGAGATTTTTGTTACTCAAATGGATGGTAGCCTTGTCATTATTCAAGGTAGTCTGTTGTCGATATCTTTGTTACTCCAATGGATGATAGCCTTGTCATTATGGAAGGTAGTCTGTTGTCGATATTTTTGTTACTCCAATGGATGGTAAGCTTGTCATTATGGAAGGTAGTCTGTTGTCGAGATTTTTTTTTATTCCATTGGATGGTAGCCTTGTCATCATGGAAGGTAGTATGTTGTCGAGATTTTTATTATTCCAATGAATGGTAACCTTGTCATTATGGAAGTTAGTCTTTTATCGATATCGTTGTTACTCCAATGGATGATATCCTTGTCATTATGCAAGGTAGTCTGTTGTTCATATTTTTGTTACTCCATTGGATGGTAGCCTTGTCATTATGCAAGGTAGTCGGTTGTTCTGATTTTTGTTACTCCAATGGTTGGTAGCCTTGTCATTATGGAATGTAGTCTGTTGTCGAGATTTTTGTTATTTCAATTGACGGTAGCCTTGTCATTATGGAAGGTAGTTTTTTGTCGAGATTTTTGTTACTCCAATGGATGGTCGCCTTGTCATTATGGAAGGTAGTTTGTTGCCGAGATTTTTGTTACCCCAATGGATGGTATCCTTGTCATTATGGAAGGTAGTCTGTTGTCAACATTTTTGTTACTCCAATGAATGGTAGCCTTGTCATTATGGAAGGTATTTTGTCTTCTGGATTTCTATTACTCCAATGGATTGTAGCCTTGTCATTACGGAAGGTAGTCTATTGTTCAGATTTTTGTTACTCCAATGGAAGGTAGCCTTGTCATTATGAAATGTAGTATGTTGTCGATATTTTTGTTATTCCGTTGGATGGTAGCCTTGTCATTATGCAAGGAAGTCTGTTGTTCAGATTTTTGTTACTCCAATGGATGGTAATCTTGTCATTATGGAAGGTAGTCTTTTGTCGAGATTTTTGTTACTCAAATGGATGGTAGCCTTGTCATTATTCAAGGTAGTCTGTTGTCGATATCTTTGTTACTCCAATGGATGATAGCCTTGTCATTATGGAAGGTAGTCTGTTGTCGATATTTTTGTTACTCCAATGGATGGTAAGCTTGTCATTATGGAAGGTAGTCTGTTGTCGAGATTTTTTTTATTCCATTGGATGGTAGCCTTGTCATCATGGAAGGTAGTATGTTGTCGAGATTTTTATTATTCCAATGAATGGTAACCTTGTCATTATGGAAGTTAGTCTTTTATCGATATCGTTGTTACTCCAATGGATGATATCCTTGTCATTATGCAAGGTAGTCTGTTGTTCATATTTTTGTTACTCCATTGGATGGTAGCCTTGTCATTATGCAAGGTAGTCGGTTGTTCTGATTTTTGTTACTCCAATGGTTGGTAGCCTTGTCATTATGGAATGTAGTCTATTGTCGAGATTTTTGTTATTTCAATTGACGGTAGCCTTGTCATTATGGAAGGTAGTTTTTTGTCGAGATTTTTGTTACTCTAATGGATGGTCGCCTTGTCATTATGGAAGGTAGTTTGTTGCCGAGATTTTTGTTACCCCAATGGATGGTATCCTTGTCATTATGGAAGGTAGTCTGTTGTCAACATTTTTGTTACTCCAATGAATGGTAGCCTTGTCATTATGGAAGGTATTTTGTCTTCTGGATTTCTATTACTCCAATGGATTGTAGCCTTGTCATTATGGAAGGTAGTCTATTGTTCAGATTTTTGTTACTCCAATGGAAGGTTTCCTTGTCATTATTAAATGTAGTATGTTGTCGATATTTTTGTTATTCCGTTGGATGGTAGCCTTGTCATTATGCAAGGAAGTCTGTTGTTCAGATTTTTGTTACTCCAATTAATGGTAATCTTGTCATTATGGAAGGTAGTCTTTTGTCGAGATTTTTGTTACTCAAATGGATGGTAGCCTTGTCATTATTCAAGGTAGTCTGTTGTCGATATCTTTGTTACTCCAATGGATGATAGCCTTGTCATTATGGAAGGTAGTTTGTTGTCGATATTTTTGTTACTCCAATGGATGGTAAGCTTGTCTTTATGGAAGGTAGTCTGTTGTCGAGATTTTTTTTATTCCATTGGACGGTAGCCTTGTCATCATGGAAGGTAGTATGTTGTCGAGATTTTTATTATTCTAATGAATGGTAACCTTGTCATTATGGAAGTTAGTCTTTTATCCATATCGTTGTTACTCCAATGGATGATATCCTTGTCATTATGCAAGGTAGTCTGTTGTTCATATTTTTGTTCTCCATTGGACGGTAGCCTTGTCATTATGCAAGGTAGTCGGTTGTTCTGATTTTTGTTACTCCAATGGTTGGTAGCCTTGTCATTATGGAATGTAGTCTATTGTCGAGATTTTTGTTATTTCAAATACCGGTAGCCTTGTCATTATGGAAGGTAGTTTTTTGCCGAGATTTTTGTTATTCAAATGGATGGTCGCCTTGTCATTGTGGAAGGTAGTTTGTTGCCGAGATTTTTGTTACCCCAATGGATGGTATCCTTGTCATTATGGAAGGTAGTCTGTTGTCAACATTTTTGTTACTCCAATGAATGGTAGCCTTGTCATTATGGAAGGTATTTTGTCTTCTGGATTTCTATTACTCCAATGGATTGTAGCCTTGTCATTATGGAAGGTAGTCTATTGTTCAGATTTTTGTTACTCCAATGGAAGGTAGCCTTGTCATTATGAAATGTAGTATGTTGTCGATATTTTTGTTATTCCGTTGGATGGTAGCCTTGTCATTATGCAAGGAAGTCTGTTGTTCAGATTTTTGTTACTCCAATGGATGGTAATCTTGTAATTATGGAAGGTAGTCTTTTGTCGAGATTTTTGTTACTCAAATGGATGGTAGCCTTGTCATTATTCAAGGTAGTCTGTTGTCGATATCTTTGTTACTCCAATGGATGATAGCCTTGTCATTATGGAAAGTAGTATGTTGTCGATATTTTTGTTACTCCAATGGATGGTAAGCTTGTGATTATGGAAGGTAGTCTGTTGTCGAGATTTTTTTTATTCCATTGGATGGTAGCCTTGTCATCATGGAAGGTAGTATGTTGTCGAGATTTTTATTATTCCAATGAATGGTAACGTTGTCATTATGGAAGTTAGTCTTTTATCGATATCGTTGTTACTCCAATGGATGATATCCTTGTCATTATGCAAGGTAGTCTGTTGTTCATATTTTTGTTACTCCATTGGATGGTAGCCTTGTCATTATGCAAGGTAGTCGGTTGTTCTGATTTTTGTTACTCCAATGGTTGGTAGCCTTGTCATTATGGAATGTAGTCTATTGTCGAGATTTTTGTTATTTCAATTGACGGTAGCCTTGTCATTATGGAAGGTAGTTTTTTGTCGAGATTTTTGTTACTCCAATGGATGGTCGCCTTGTCATTATGGAAGGTAGTTTGTTGCCGAGATTTTTGTTACCCCAATGGATGGTATCCTTGTCATTATGGAAGGTAGTCTGTTGTCAAGATTTTTGTTACTCCAATGAATGGTAGCCTTGTCATTATGGAAGGTATTTTGTCTTTTGGATTTCTATTACTCCAATGGATTGTAGCCTTGTCATTATGGAAGGTAGTCTATTGTTCAGATTTTTGTTACTCCAAAGGAAGGTAGCCTTGTCATTATGAAATGTAGTATGTTGTCGATATTTTTGTTATTCCATTGGATGGTAGCCTTGTCATTATGCAAGGAAGTCTGTTGTTCAGATTTTTGTTACTCCAATTGATGGTAATCTTGTCATTATGGAAGGTAGTCTTTTGTCGAGATTTTTGTTACTCAAATGGATGGTAGCCTTGTCATTATTCAAGGTAGTCTGTTGTCGATATCTTTGTTACTCCAATGGATGATAGCCTTGTCATTATGGAAGGTAGTCTGTTGTCGATATTTTTGTTACTCCAATGGATGGTAGGCTTGTCATTATGGAAGGTAGTCTGTTGTCGAGATTTTTTTTATTCCATTGGATGGTAGCCTTGTCATCATGGAAGGTAGTATGTTGTCGAGATTTTTATTATTCCAATGAATGGTAACCTTGTTATTATGGAAGTTAGTCTTTTATCGATATCGTTGTTACTCCAATGGATGATATCCTTGTCATTATGCAAGGTAGTCTGTTGTTCATATTTTTGTTACTCCATTGGATGGTAGCCTTGTCATTATGCAAGGTAGTCGGTTGTTCTGATTTTTGTTACTCCAATGGTTGGTAGCCTTGTCATTATGGAATGTAGTCTATTGTCGAGATTTTTGTTATTTCAATTACCGGTAGCCTTGTCATTATGGAAGGTAGTTTTTTGCCGAGATTTTTGTTACTCAAATGGATGGTCGCCTTGTCATTGTGGAAGGTAGTTTGTTGTCGAGATTTTTGTTACCCCAATGGATGGTATCCTTGTCATTATGGAAGGTAGTCTGTTGTCGAGATTTTTGTTACTCCAACGAATGGTAGCCTTGTCATTATGGAAGGTAGTGTGTCTTTGGGATTTCTATTACTCCAATGGATGATAGCCTTGTCATTATGGAAGGTATTCTGTTGTCGAGATTTTTTTTACTCCAATGGATGGTAACCTTGTCATTATGAAAGGTAGTATTTTGTAGAGATTTTTGTTATTCCATTAAATGGTAGCCTTGTCATTATGCAAGGAAGTCTGTTGTTCAGATTTTTGTTACTCCAATGGATGGTAACCTTGTCATTATGGAAGGTAGTCTTTTGTCGAGATTTTTGTTACTCAAATGGATGGTAGCCTTGTCATTATTCAAGGTAGTTTGTTGTCGATATCTTTGTTACTGCAATGGATGATAGCCTTGTCATTATGGAAGGTAGTCTGTTGTCGATATTTTTGTTACTCCAATGGATGGTAGGCTTGTCATTATGGAAGGAAGTCTGTTGTCGAGATTTATTTTATTCCATTGGATGGTAGCCTTGTCATCATGGAAGGTAGTATGTTGTCGAGATTTTTATTATTCCAATGAATGGTAACCTTGTCATTATGGAAGTTAGTCTTTTATCGATATCGTTGTTACTCTAATGGATGATATCCTTGTCATTATGCAAGGTAGTCTGTTGTTCATATTTTTGTTACTCCATTGGATGGTAGCCTTGTCATTATGCAAGGTAGTCGGTTGTTCTGATTTTTGTTACTCCAATGGTTGGTAGCCTTGTCATTATGGAATGTAGTCTATTGTCGAGATTTTTGTTATTTCAATTGATGGTAGCCTTGTCATTATGGAAGGTAGTTTTTTGTCGAGATTTTTGTTACTCCAATGGATGGTCGCCTTGTCATTATGGAAGGTAGTTTGTTGCCGAGATTTTTGTTACCCCAATGGATGGTATCCTTGTCATTATGGAAGGTAGTCTGTTGTCAACATTTTTGTTACTCCAATGAATGGTAGCCTTGTCATTATGGAAGGTATTTTGTCTTCTGGATTTCTATTACTCCAATGGATTGTAGCCTTGTCATTATGGAAGGTAGTCTATTGTTCAAATTTTTGTTACTCCAATGGAAGGTAGCCTTGTCATTAAGAAATGTAGTATGTTGTCGATATTTTTGTTATTCCATTGGATGGTAGCCTTGTCATTATGGAATGTAGTCTATTGTCGAGATTTTTTTTATTTCAATTGACGGTAGCCTTGTCATTATGGAAGGTAGTTTTTTGTCGAGATTTTTGTTACTCCAATGGATGGTCGCCTTGTCATTATGGAAGGTAGTTTGTTGCCGAGATTTTTGTTACCCTAGTGGATGGTATCCTTGTCATTATGGAAGGTAGTCTGCTGTCAACATTTTTGTTACTCCAATGAATGGTAGCCTTGTCATTATGGAAGGTAGTGTGTCTTTGGGATTTCTATTACTCCAATGGATGATAGCCTTGTCATTATGGAAGGTATTCTGTTGTCGAGATTTATTTTACTCCAATGGATGGTAACCTTGTCATTATGAAATGTAGTATTTTATAGAGATTTTTGTTATTCCATTAAATGGTAGCCTTGTCATTATGCAAGGAAGTCTGTTGTTCAGATTTTTGTTACTCCAATGGATGGTAACCTTGTCATTATGGAAGGTAGTCTTTTGTCGAGATTTTTGTTACTCAAATGGATGGTAGCCTTGTCATTATTCAAGGTAGTCTGTTGTCGATATCTTTGTTACTCCAATGGATGATAGCCTTGTCATTATGGAAGGTAGTCTGTTGTCGATATTTTTGTTACTCCAATGGATGGTAGGCTTGTCATTATGGAAGGTAGTCTGTTGTCGAGATTTATTTTATTCCATTGGATGGTAGCCTTGTCATCATTGAAGGTAGTATGTTGTCGAGATTTTTATTATTCCAATGAATGGTAACCTTGTCATTATGGAAGTTAGTCTTTTATCGATATCGTTGTTACTCTAATGGATGATATCCTTGTCATTATGCAAGGTAGTCTGTTGTTCATATTTTTGTTACTCCATTGGATGGTAGCCTTGTCATTATGCAAGGTAGTCGGTTGTTCTGATTTTTGTTACTCCAATGGTTGGTAGCCTTGTCATTATGGAATGTAGTCTATTGTCGAGATTTTTGTTATTTCAAATACCGGTAGCCTTGTCATTATGGAAGGTAGTTTTTTGCCGAGATTTTTATTATTCAAATGGATGGTCGCCTTGTCATTGTGGAAAGTAGTTTGTTGTCGAGATTTTTGTTACCCCAATGGATGGTATCCTTGTCATTATGGAAGGTAGTCCGTTGTCGAGATTTTTGTTACTCCAATGAATGGTAGCCTTGTCATTATGGAAGGTAGTGTGTCTTTGGGATTTCTATTACTCCAATGGATGATAGCCTTGTCATTATGGAAGGTATTCTGTTGTCGAGATTTTTTTTACTCCAATGGATGGTAACCTTGTCATTATGAAAGGTAGTATTTTGTAGAGATTTTTGTTATTCCATTAAATGGTTGCCTTGTCATTATGCAAGGAAGTCTGTTGTTCAGATTTTTGTTACTCCAATGGATGGTAACCTTGTCATTATGGAAGGTAGTCTTTTGTCGAGATTTTTGTTACTCAAATGGATGGTAGCCTTGTCATTATTCAAGGTAGTCTGTTGTCGATATCTTTGTTACTCCAATGGATGATAGCCTTGTCATTATGGAAGGTAGTCTGTTGTCGATATTTTTGTTACTCCAATGGATGGTAGGCTTGTCATTATGGAAGGTAGTCTGTTGTCGAGATTTATTTTATTCCATTGGATGGTAGCCTTGTCATCATGGAAGGTAGTATGTTGTCGAGATTTTTATTATTCCAATGAATGGTAACCTTGTCATTATGGAAGTTAGTCTTTTATCGATATCGTTGTTACTCTAATGGATGATATCCTTGTCATTATGCAAGGTAGTCTATTAATCATATTTTTGTTACTCCATTGGATGGTAGCCTTGTCATTATGCAAGGTAGTCGGTTGTTCTGATTTTTGTTACTCCAATGGTTGGTAGCCTTGTCATTATGGAATGTAGTCTATTGTCGAGATTTTTGTTATTTCAAATACCGGTAGCCTTGTCATTATGGAAGGTAGTTTTTTGCCGAGATTTTTGTTATTCAAATGGATGGTCGCCTTGTCATTGTGGAAAGTAGTTTGTTGTCGAGATTTTTGTTACCCCAATGGATGGTATCCTTGTCATTATGGAAGGTAGTCCGTTGTCGAGATTTTTGTTACTCCAATGAATGGTAGCCTTGTCATTATGGAAGGTAGTGTGTCTTTGGGATTTCTATTACTCCAATGGATGATAGCCTTGTCATTATGGAAGGTATTCTGTTGTCGAGATTTTTTTTACTCCAATGGATGGTAACCTTGTCATTATGAAAGGTAGTATTTTGTAGAGATTTTTGTTATTCCATTAAATGGTAGCCTTGTCATTATGCAAGGAAGTCTATTGTTTAGATTTTTGTTACTCCAATGGATGGTAACCTTGTCATTATGGAAGGTAGTCTTTTGACGAGATTTTTGTTACTCAAATGGATGGTAGCCTTGTCATTATTCAAGGTAGTCTGTTGTCGATATCTTTGTTACTCCAATGGATGATAGCCTTGTCATTATGGAAGGTAGTCTGTTGTCGATATTTTTGTTACTCCAATGGATGGTAGGCTTGTCATTATGGAAGGTAGTCTGTTGTCGAGATTTATTTTATTCCATTGGATGGTAGCCTTGTCATCATGGAAGGTAGTATGTTGTCGAGATTTTTATTATTCCAATGAATGGTAACCTTGTCATTATGGAAGTTAGTCTTTTATCGATATCGTTGTTACTCTAATGGATGATATCCTTGTCATTATGCAAGGTAGTCTGTTGTTCATATTTTTGTTACTCCATTGGATGGTAGCCTTGTCATTATGCAAGGTAGTCGGTTGTTCTGATTTTTGTTACTCCAATGGTTGGTAGCCTTGTCATTATGGAATGTAGTCTATTGTCGAGATTTTTTTTATTTCAATTGACGGTAGCCTTGTCATTATGGAAGGTAGTTTTTTGTCGAGATTTTTGTTACTCCAATGGATGGTCGCCTTGTCATTATGGAAGGTAGTTTGTTGCCGAGATTTTTGTTACCCCAATGGATGGTATCCTTGTCATTATGGAAGGTAGTCTGTTGTCAACATTTTTGTTACTCCAATGAATGGTAGCCTTGTCATTATGGAAGGTATTTTGTCTTCTGGATTTCTATTACTCCAATGGATTGTAGCCTTGTCATTATGGAAGGTAGTCTATTGTTCAGATTTTTGTTACTCCAACGGAAGGTAGCCTTGTCATTATGAAATGTAGTATGTTGTCGATATTTTTGTTATTCCATTGGATGGTAGCCTTGTCATTATGCAAGGAAGTCTGTTGTTCAGATTTTTGTTACTCCAATTGATGGTAATCTTGTCATTATGGAAGGTAGTCTTTTGTCGAGATTTTTGTTACTCAAATGGATGGTAGCCTTGTCATTATTCAAGGTAGTCTGTTGTCGATATCTTTGTTACTCCAATGGATGATAGCCTTGTCATTATGGAAGGTAGTCTGTTGTCGATATTTTTTTTACTCCAATGGATGGTAAGCTTGTCATTATGGAAGGTAGTCTATTGTCGAGATTTTTTTTATTCCATTGGATGGTAGCCTTGTCATCATGAAAGGTAGTATGTTGTCGAGATTTTTATTATTCCAATGAATGGTAACCTTGTTATTATGGAAGTTAGTCTTTTATCGATATCGTTGTTACTCCAATGGATGATATCCTTGTCATTATGCAAGGTAGTCTGTTGTTAATATTTTTATTACTCCATTGGATGGTAGCCTTGTCATTATGCAAGGTAGTCGGTTGTTCTGATTTTTGTTATTCCAATGGTTGGTAGCCTTGTCATTATGGAATGTAGTCTATTGTCGAGATTTTTTTTATTTCAATTGACGGTAGCCTTGTCATTATGGAAGGTAGTTTTTTGTCGAGATTTTTGTTACTCCAATGGATGGTCGCCTTGTCATTATGGAAGGTAGTTTGTTGCCGAGATTTTTGTTACCCCAATGGATGGTATCCTTGTCATTATGGAAGGTAGTCTGTTGTCAACATTTTTGTTACTCCAATGAATGGTAGCCTTGTCATTATGGAAGGTAGTGTGTCTTTGGGATTTCTATTACTCCAATGGATGATAGCCTTGTCATTATGGAAGGTATTCTGTTGTCGAGATTTTTTTTACTCCAATGGATGGTAACCTTGTCATTATGAAATGTAGTATTTTATAGAGATTTTTGTTATTCCATTAAATGGTAGCCTTGTCATTATGCAAGGAAGTCTGTTGTTCAGATTTTTGTTACTCCAATGGATGGTAACCTTGTCATTATGGAAGGTAGTCTTTTGTCGAGATTTTTGTTACTCAAATGGATGGTAGCCTTGTCATTATTCAAGGTAGTCTGTTGTCGATATCTTTGTTACTCCAATGGATGATAGCCTTGTCATTATGGAAGGTAGTCTGTTGTCGATATTTTTGTTACTCCAATGGATGGTAGGCTTGTCATTATGGAAGGTAGTCTGTTGTCGAGATTTATTTTATTCCATTGGATGGTAGCCTTGTCATCATTGAAGGTAGTATGTTGTCGAGATTTTTATTATTCCAATGAATGGTAACCTTGTCATTATGGAAGTTAGTCTTTTATCGATATCGTTGTTACTCTAATGGATGATATCCTTGTCATTATGCAAGGTAGTCTGTTGTTCATATTTTTGTTACTCCATTGGATGGTAGCCTTGTCATTATGCAAGGTAGTCGGTTGTTCTGATTTTTGTTACTCCAATGGTTGGTAGCCTTGTCATTATGGAATGTAGTCTATTGTCGAGATTTTTGTTATTTCAAATACCGGTAGCCTTGTCATTATGGAAGGTAGTTTTTTGCCGAGATTTTTGTTATTCAAATGGATGGTCGCCTTGTCATTGTGGAAAGTAGTTTGTTGTCGAGATTTTTGTTACCCCAATGGATGGTATCCTTGTCATTATGGAAGGTAGTCCGTTGTCGAGATTTTTGTTACTCCAATGAATGGTAGCCTTGTCATTATGGAAGGTAGTGTGTCTTTGGGATTTCTATTACTCCAATGGATGATAGCCTTGTCATTATGGAAGGTATTCTGTTGTCGAGATTTTTTTTACTCCAATGGATGGTAACCTTGTCATTATGAAAGGTAGTATTTTGTAGAGATTTTTGTTATTCCATTAAATGGTAGCCTTGTCATTATGCAAGGAAGTATATTGTTCAGATTTTTGTTACTCCAATGGATGGTAACCTTGTCATTATGGAAGGTAGTCTTTTGTCGAGATTTTTGTTACTCAAATGGATGGTAGCCTTGTCATTATTCAAGGTAGTCTGTTGTCGATATCTTTGTTACTCCAATGGATGATAGCCTTGTCATTATGGAAGGTAGTCTGTTGTCGATATTTTTGTTACTCCAATGGATGGTAGGCTTGTCATTATGGAAGGTAGTCTGTTGTCGAGATTTATTTTATTCCATTGGATGGTAGCCTTGTCATCATGGAAGGTAGTATGTTGTCGAGATTTTTATTATTCCAATGAATGGTAACCTTGTCATTATGGAAGTTAGTCTTTTATCGATATCGTTGTTACTCTAATGGATGATATCCTTGTCATTATGCAAGGTAGTCTGTTGTTCATATTTTTGTTACTCCATTGGATGGTAGCCTTGTCATTATGCAAGGTAGTCGGTTGTTCTGATTTTTGTTACTCCAATGGTTGGTAGCCTTGTCATTATGGAATGTAGTGTATTGTCGAGATTTTTGTTATTTCAAATACCGGTAGCCTTGTCATTATGGAAGGTAGTTTTTTGCCGAGATTTTTGTTATTCAAATGGATGGTCGCCTTGTCATTGTGGAAAGTAGTTTGTTGTCGAGATTTTTGTTACCCCAATGGATGGTATCCTTGTCATTATGGAAGGTAGTCCGTTGTCGAGATTTTTGTTACTCCAATGAATGGTAGCCTTGTCATTATGGAAGGTAGTGTGTCTTTGGGATTTCTATTACTCCAATGGATGATAGCCTTGTCATTATGGAAGGTATTCCGTTGTCGAGATTTTTTTTACTCCAATGGATGGTAACCTTGTCATTATGAAAGGTAGTATTTTGTAGAGATTTTTGTTATTCCATTAAATGGTTGCCTTGTCATTATGCAAGGAAGTCTGTTGTTCAGATTTTTGTTACTCCAATGGATGGTAACCTTGTCATTATGGAAGGTAGTCTTTTGTCGAGATTTTTGTTACTCAAATGGATGGTAGCCTTGTCATTATTCAAGGTAGTCTGTTGTCGATATCTTTGTTACTCCAATGGATGATAGCCTTGTCATTATTGAAGGTAGTCTGTTGTCGATATTTTTGTTACTCCAATGGATGGTAGGCTTGTCATTATGGAAGGTAGTCTGTTGTCGAGATTTATTTTATTCCATTGGATGGTAGCCTTGTCATCATGGAAGGTAGTATGTTGTCGAGATTTTTATTATTCCAATGAATGGTAACCTTGTCATTATGGAAGTTAGTCTTTTATCAATATCGTTGTTACTCTAATGGATGATATCCTTGTCATTATGCAAGGTAGTCTGTTAATCATATTTTTGTTACTCCATTGGATGGTAGCCTTGTCATTATGCAAGGTAGTCGGTTGTTCTGATTTTTGTTACTCCAATGGTTGGTAGCCTTGTCATTATGGAATGTAGTCTATTGTCGAGATTTTTGTTATTTCAAATACCGGTAGCCTTGTCATTATGGAAGGTAGTTTTTTGCCGAGATTTTTGTTATTCAAATGGATGGTCGCCTTGTCATTGTGGAAAGTAGTTTGTTGTCGAGATTTTTGTTACCCCAATGGATGGTATCCTTGTCATTATGGAAGGTAGTCCGTTGTCGAGATTTTTGTTACTCCAATGAATGGTAGCCTTGTCATTATGGAAGGTAGTGTGTCTTTGGGATTTCTATTACTCCAATGGATGATAGCCTTGTCATTATGGAAGGTATTCTGTTGTCGAGATTTTTTTTACTCCAATGGATGGTAACCTTGTCATTATGAAAGGTAGTATTTTGTAGAGATTTTTGTTATTCCATTAAATGGTAGCCTTGTCATTATGCAAGGAAGTCTATTGTTTAGATTTTTGTTACTCCAATGGATGGTAACCTTGTCATTATGGAAGGTAGTCTTTTGTCGAGATTTTTGTTACTCAAATGGATGGTAGCCTTGTCATTATTCAAGGTAGTCTGTTGTCGATATCTTTGTTACTCCAATGGATGATAGCCTTGTCAATATGGAAGGTAGTCTGTTGTCGATATTTTTGTTACTCCAATGGATGGTAGGCTTGTCATTATGGAAGGTAGTCTGTTGTCGAGATTTATTTTATTCCATTGGATGGTAGCCTTGTCATCATGGAAGGTAGTATGTTGTCGAGATTTTTATTATTCCAATGAATGGTAACCTTGTCATTATGGAAGTTAGTCTTTTATCGATATCGTTGTTACTCTAATGGATGATATCCTTGTCATTATGCAAGGTAGTCTGTTGTTCATATTTTTGTTACTCCATTGGATGGTAGCCTTGTCATTATGCAAGGTAGTCGGTTGTTCTGATTTTTGTTACTCCAATGGTTGGTAGCATTGTCATTATGGAATGTAGTCTATTGTCGAGATTTTTTTTATTTCAATTGACGGTAGCCTTGTCATTATGGAAGGTAGTTTTTTGTCGAGATTTTTGTTACTCCAATGGATGGTCGCCTTGTCATTATGGAAGGTAGTTTGTTGCCGAGATTTTTGTTACCCCAATGGATGGTATCCTTGTCATTATGGAAGGTAGTCTGTTGTCAACATTTTTGTTACTCCAATGAATGGTAGCCTTGTCATTATGGAAGGTATTTTGTCTTCTGGATTTCTATTACTCCAATGGATTGTAGCCTTGTCATTATGGAAGGTAGTCTATTGTTCAGATTTTTGTTACTCCAACGGAAGGTAGCCTTGTCATTATGAAATGTAGTATGTTGTCGATATTTTTGTTATTCCATTGGATGGTAGCCTTGTCATTATGCAAGGAAGTCTGTTGTTCAGATTTTTGTTACTCCAATTGATGGTAATCTTGTCATTATGGAAGGTAGTCTTTTGTCGAGATTTTTGTTACTCAAATGGATGGTAGCCTTGTCATTATTCAAGGTAGTCTGTTGTCGATATCTTTGTTACTCCAATGGATGATAGCCTTGTCATTATGGAAGGTAGTCTGTTGTCGATATTTTTTTTACTCCAATGGATGGTAAGCTTGTCATTATGGAAGGTAGTCTGTTGTCGAGATTTTTTTTATTCCATTGGATGGTAGCCTTGTCATCATGAAAGGTAGTATGTTGTCGAGATTTTTATTATTCCAATGAATGGTAACCTTGTTATTATGGAAGTTAGTCTTTTATCGATATCGTTGTTACTCCAATGGATGATATCCTGGTCATTATGCAAGGTAGTCTGTTGTTAATATTTTTATTACTCCATTGGATGGTAGCCTTGTCATTATGCAAGGTAGTCGGTTGTTCTGATTTTTGTTACTCCAATGGTTGGTAGCCTTGTCATTATGGAATGTAGTCTATTGTCGAGATTTTTGTTATTTCAATTGACGGTAGCCTTGTCATTATGGAAGGTTGTTTTTTGTCGAGATTTTTGTTACTCCAATGGATGGTCGCCTTGTCATTATGGAAGGTAGTTTGTTGCCGAGATTTTTGTTACCCCAATGGATGGTATCCTTGTCATTATGGAAGGTAGTCTGTTGTCAAGATTTTTGTTACTCCAATGAATGGTAGCCTTGTCACTATGGAAGGTATTTTGTCTTTTGGATTTCTATTTCTCCAATGGATTGTAGCCTTGTCATTATGGAAGGTAGTCTATTGTTCAGATTTTTGTTACTCCAACGGAAGGTAGCCTTGTCATTATGAAATGTAGTATGTTGTCGATATTTTTGTTATTCCATTGGATGGTAGCCTTGTCATTATGCAAGGAAGTCTGTTGTTCAAATTTTTGTTACTCCAATGGAAGGTAATCTTGTCATTATGGAAGGTAGTCTTTTGTCGAGATTTTTGTTACTCAAATGGATGGTAGCCTTGTCATTATTCAAGGTAGTCTGTTGTCGATATCTTTGTTACTCCAATGGATGATAGCCTTGTCATTATGGAAGGTAGTATGTTGTCGATATTTTTGTTACTCCAATGGATGGTAAGCTTGTCATTACGGAAGGTAGTCTGTTGTCGAGATTTTTTTAATTCCATTGGATGGTAACCTTGTCATCATGGAAGGTAGTCTGTTGTCGAGATTTTTATTATTCCAATGAATGGTAACCTTGTCATTATGGAAGTTAGTCTTTTGTTGATATCGTTGTTACTCCAATGGATGATATCCTTGTCATTATGCAAGGTAGTCTGTTGTTCATATTTTTGTTACTCCATTGGATGGTTGCCTTGTCATTATGCAAGGTAGTCGGTTGTTCAGATTTTTGTTACTCCAATGGTTGGTAGCCTTGTCATTATGGAATGTAGTCTATTGTCGTGATTTTTGTTATTTCAATTGATGGTAGCCTTGTCATTATGGAAGGTAGTTTTTTGTCGAGATTTTTGTTACTCCAATGGATGGT
Source organism: Vicia faba (assembly GCA_948472305.1). NCBI lineage: Eukaryota > Viridiplantae > Streptophyta > Magnoliopsida > Fabales > Fabaceae > Vicia > Vicia faba. The sequence continues at coordinate 565,377,712 of OX451739.1, forward strand.
CACATTGTCATTATGGAAGGTAGTTTGTTGTCGAGATTTTAGTTACCCCAATGGATGGTAGCCTTGTCATTATGGAAGGTAGTCTGTTGTCGAGATTTTTGTTACTCCAATGAATGGTAGCCTTATCATTATGGAAGGTATTTTGTCTTTTTGATTTCTATTACTCCAATGGATTGTAGCCTTGTCATTATGGAAGGTAGTCTATTGTTCAGATTTTTGTTACTCCAACGGAAGGTAGCCTTGTCATTATGAAATGTAGTATGTTGTCGATATTTTTGTTATTCATTTGGATGGTAGCCTTGTCATTCGGAAAGGAAGTCTGTTGTTCATATTTTTGTTACTCCAATGGATGGTAACCTTGACATTATGGAAGGTAGTCTTTTGTCGAGATTTTTGTTACTCAAATGGATGGTAGCCTTGTCATTATTCAAGGTAGTCTGTTGTCGATGTCTTTGTTACTCCAATGGATGATAGCCTTGTCATTATGGAAGGTAGTTTGTTGTCGAGATTTTTGTTACCCCAATGGATGGTAGCCTTGTCATTGTGGAAGGTAGTTTGTTATCGAGATTTTTGTTACCCCAATGGATGGTAGCCTTGTCATTATGGAAGGTAGTCTGTTGTCGAGATTTTTGTTACTCCAATGAATGGTAGCCTTGTCATTATGGAAGGTAGTTTGTCTTTGGGATTTCTCTTACTCCAATGGATGACAGTCTTGTGATTATGGAAGGTATTCTGTTGTCGAGATTTTTTTTACTCCAATGGATGGTAACCTTGTCATTATGAAAGGTAGTATTTTGTAGAGATTTTTGTTATTTCATTAAATTGTAGCCTTGTCATTATGCAAGGAAGTCTGTTGTTCAGATTTTTGTTACTCCAATGGATGGTAACCTTGTCATTATGGGAGGTAGTCTTTTGTCGAGATTTTTGTTACTCAAATGGATGGTAGCCTTGTCATTATTCAAGGTAGTCTGTTGTCGATATCTTTGTTACTCCAATGGATGATAGCCTTGTCATTATGGAAGGTAGTCTGTTGTCGATATTTTTGTTACTCCAATGGATGGTAGGCTTGTCATTATGGAAGGTAGTCTGTTGTCGAGATTTTTTTTATTCCATTGGATGGTAGCCTTGTCATCATGGAAGGTAGTATGTTGTCGAGATTTTTATTATTCCAATGAATGGTAACCTTGTCATTATGGAAGTTAGTCTTTTATCGATATCGTTGTTACTCCAATGGATGATATCCTTATCATTATGCAAGGTAGTCTGTTGTTCATATTTTTGATACTCCATTGGATGGTATCCTTGTCATTATGCAAGGTAGTCGGTTGTTCTGATTTTTGTTACTCCAATGGTTGGTAGGCTTATCATTATGGAATGTAGTCTATTGTCGAGATTTTTGTTATTTCAATTGACGGTAGCCTTGTCATTATGGAAGGTAGTTTTTTGTCGAGATTTTTGTTACTCCAATGGATGGTCGCCTTGTCATTATGGTAGGTAGTTTGTTGCCGAGATTTTTGTTACCCCAATGGATGGTATCCTTGTCATTATGGAAGGTAGTCTGTTGTCAAGATTTTTGTTACTCCAATGAATGGTAGCCTTGTCATTATGGAAGGTATTTTCTCTTTTGGATTTCTATTACTCCAATGGATTGTAGCCTTGTCATTATGGAAGGTAGTCTATTGTTCAGATTTTTGTTACTCCAACGGAAGGTAGCCTTGTCATTATGAAATGTAGTATGATGTCGATATTTTTGTTATTCCATTGGATGGTAGCCTTGTCATTATGCAAGGAAGTCTGTTGTTCAGATTTTTGTTACTCCAATGGATGGTAATCTTGTCATTATGGAAGGTAGTCTTTTGTCTAGATTTTTGTTACTCAAATGGATGGTAGCCTTGTCATTATTCAAGGTAGTCTGTTGTCGATATCTTTGTTACTCGAATGGATGATAGCCTTGTCATTATGGAAGGTAGTATGTTGTCGATATTTTTGTTACTCCAATGGATGGTAAGCTTGTCATTATGGAAGGTAGTCTGTTGTCGAGATTTTTTTAATTCCATTGGATGGTAGCCTTGTCATCATGGAAGGTAGTCTGTTGTCGAGATTTTTATTATTCCAATGAATGGTAACCTTGTCATTATGGAAGTTAGTCTTTTGTCGATATCGTTGTTACTCCAATGGATGATATCCTTGTCATTATGCAAGGTAGTCTGTTTTTCATATTTTTGTTACTCCATTGGATGGTAGCCTTGTCATTATGCAAGGTAGTCGGTTGTTCTGATTTTTGTTACTCCAATGGTTGGTAGCCTTGTCATTATGGAATGTAGTCTATTGTCGAGATTTTTGTTATTTCAATTGATGGTAGCCTTGTCATTATGAAAGGTAGTTTTTTGTCGAGATTTTTGTTACTTCAATGGATGGTAGCCTTGTCATTATGGAAAGTAGTTTGTTGTCGAGATTTTTGTTACCCCAATGGATGGTAGCCTTGTCATTATGGAAGGTAGTTTGGTGTCAAGATTTTTGTTACCCTAATGGATGGTAGCCTTGTCATTATGGAATGTAGTCTGTTGTCGAGATTTTTGTTACTCAATTGAATGGTAGCCTTGTAATTATGGAAGGTAGTTTGTCTTTGGTATTTCTGTTACTCCAATGGATTGTAGCCTTGTCATTATGGAAGGTAATCTGTTGTCGAGTTTTTTGTTACTCCAATGGAATGTAGCCTTGTCATTATGAAATGTAGTATTTTGTAGAGATTTTTGTTACTCCAATTGGATGGTAGCCTTGTCATTATGCAAGGAAGTCTGTTGTTCAGATTTTTGTTACTCCAATGGATGGTAATCTTGTCATTATGGAAGGTAGTCTTTTGTCTAGATTTTGGTTCCTCAAATGGATGGTAGCCTTGTCATTATTCAAGGTAGTCTGTTGTCGATATCTTTGTTACTCCAACGGATGATAGCCTTGTCATTATGGAAGGTAGTCTATTGTCGGCATTTTTTTTACTCCAATGGATGGTAGCCTTGTCATTATGGAAGGTAGTTTGTTGTCGAGATTTTTGTTACTCCAATGAATGGTAGCCTTATCATTATGGAAGGTAGTTTGTTGTTGAGATTTTTGTTACCCCAATGGATGGTAGCCTTGTTTTTATGGAAGGTAGTTTGTTGTCGAAATTTTTGTTACCCCAATGGATTGTAGCCTTGTCATTATGGAAGGTAGTCTATTGTCGAGATTTTTGTTACTACAATGAATGGTAGCCTTGTCATTATGGAAGGTATTTTGTCTTTGGGATTTCTATTACTCCAATTGATTGTAGCCTTGTCATTATAGAAGGTAGTCTATTGTTCAGATTTTTGTTACTCCAACGGAATGTAGCCTTGTCATTATGAAATGTAGTATGTTGTCCATATTTTTGTTATTCCATTGGATGGTAGCCTTGTCATTATGCAAGGAAGTTTGTTGTTCATATTTTTGTTACTCCTATGGATGGTAACCTTGTCATTATGGAAGGTAGTCTTTTGTCGAGATTTTTGTTACTGAAATGGATGGTAGACTTGTCATTATTAAAGGTAGTCTGTTGTCGATATCTTTGTTACTCCAATGGATGATAGCCTTGTCATTATGGAAGGTAGTTTGTTGTCGAGATTTTTGTTACCCCAATGGATGGTAGCCTTGTCCTTATGGAAGGTAGTTTGTTGTCGAGATTTTTGTTACCCTAATGGATGGTAGCCTTGTCAATATGGAAGGTAGTCTATTGTCAAGATTTCTGTTACTCCAATGAATGGTAGCCTTGTCATTATGGAAGGTAGTTTGTCTTTGGGATTTTTGTTACTCCAATGGATGATAGCCTTGTCATTATGGATGGTAGTCTGTCGTTGAGATTTCTGTTACTCCAATGGATTGTAGCCTTGTGATTATGGAAGGTAGACTGTTGTCCAGATTTTTATTATTCCAATGAATGGTAGCCTTGTCATTATGGAAGATAGTCTGTTGTCGATATTTTTGTTATTCCAATGGATGGTAACCTTGTCATTATGAAAGGTAGTATTTTGTAGAGATTTTTTTTACTCCAATGGATGATAGCATTTTCATTATGGAAGGTAATCTGTTGTCGAGATTTTTGTTACTCCAATGGATGGTAACCTTGTCATTATTAAATGTAGTATGTTGTCGATATTTTTGTTATTCCATTGGATGGTAGCCTTGTCATTATGCAAGGAAGTCTATTGTTCATATTTTTGTTACTCCAATGGATGGTAACCTTGTCATTATGGAAGGTAGTCTTTTGTCGAGATTTTTGTTACTCAAATGGATGGTAGCCTTGTCATTATTCAAGGTAGTGTGTTGTCGATATCTTTGTTACTCCAATGGATGATAGCCTTGTCATTATGGAAGGTAGTCTATTGTCGAGATCTTTGTTATTCCAATGGATGTTAGCCTTCTCATTATGGAAGGTTGTTTTTTGTTGAGATTTTTGTTACTCCAATGGATGGTAGCCTTGCCATTATGGAAGGTAGTTTGTTGTAAATATTTTTGTTACCCCAATAGATGGTAACCTTGTCATTATGGAAGGTAGTTTGTGGCCGAAATTTTGGTTACCCCAATGGATGTAGCCTTGTCATTATGGAAGGTAGTCTATTGTCGACATTTTTGTTACTCCAACGAATGGTAGCCTTGTCATTATGGAAGGTAGTCTGTCGTTGAGATTTCTGTTACTCCAATGGATTGTAGCCTTGTGATTATGGAAGGTAGATTGTTGTCGAGATTTTTATTATTCCAATGGATGGTAGCCTTGTCATTATGGAAGGTAGTCTGTTGTCGAGATTTTTGTTATTCCAATGGATGGTAACCATGTCATTATGAAAGGTAGTATTTTGTAGATATTTTTGTTACTCCAATGGATGATAGCCTTGTCATTATGGAAGGTAGTCTGTTGTCGATATTTTTGTTACTCCAATGGATGGTACCCTTGTCCTTATGGAAGGTAGTTTGTCTTTGGGATTTCTGTTACTCCAATGGATGGTAGCCTTGTAATTATGGAAGGTAGTCTGTTGTTCAGATTTTTGTTACTCCAATTGAAGGTTGCCTTGTCATTATGACATGTAGTATGTTGTCGATATTTTTGTTACTCAAATGGATGGTAGCTTTGTCATTATGATAGGTATTCTGTTGTTCAGATTTTTGTTACTCCAATGGATGGTAACCTTGTCATTATGGAAGGTAGTCTTTTGTCGATATTTTTGTTACTCAAATGGATGGTAGCCTTGTCATTATTCAAGGTAGTCTATTGTCGATATCTTTGTTACTCTAATGGATGATAGCCTTGTCATTATGGAAGGTAGTCTGTTGTCGAGATTTTTGTTACTCCAATGGATGGTAGCCTTGTCATTATGGAAGGTAGTCTGTTGTCAAGATTTTTATTATTCCATTGGATGGTAGCCTTGTATTCATGGAAGGTAGTCTGTGGTCGTGATTTATGTTATTCCAATGAATAGTAACCTTGTCATTATGGAAATTAGTCTTTTGTCGATATCTTTGTTACTCCAATGGATGATAGCCTTGTCATTATGCAAGGTAGTCTGTTGTTCATATTTTTGTTACTCCATTGGATGGTAGCCTTGTCATTATGGAAGGTAGTCTATTGTCGAAATTTTTGTTACCCCAATGGATGTAGCCTTGTCATTATGGAAGGTAGTCTATTGTCGACATTTTTGTTACTCCAATCAATGGTAGCCGTGTCTTTATGGAAGGTAGTATGTCGTTGAGATTTCCGTTACTCCAATGTATTGTAGCCTTGTGATTATGGAAGGTAGACTTTTGTCGAGATTTTTATTATTCCAATGGATGGTAGCCTTGTCATTATGGAAGGTAGTATGTTGTCGAGATTTTAGTTATTCCAATGGATGGTAACCTTGTCCTTATGAAAGGTAGTATTTTGTAGAGATTTTTGTTACTCCAATGGATGATAGCCTTGTCATTATGGAAGGTAATCTATTGTCGAGATTTTTGTTACTCCAAAGGATGGTAACCTTGTCATTATGAAAGGTAGTATTTTGTAGAGATTTTTGTTACTCTAATGGATGATAGCCTTGTCATTATGGAAGGTAGTCTGTTGTTTAGATTTTTGTTACTCCAATGGATGGTAACCTTGTGATTTTGGAAGGTAGTATTTGTCGAGATTTTTTGTTACTCAAATGGATGGTAGCCTTGTCATTATTCAAGGTAGTTTGTTGTCGATATCTTTGTTACTCCAATGGATGATAGCCTTGTCATTATGGAAGGTAGTCTATTGTCGAGATTTTTGATACTCCAATGGATGGTAGCCTTGTCATTATGGAAGGTAGTATGTTGTCGAGATTTTTTTTATTCCATTAGATTATAGCCTTGTCATCATGGAAGGTAGTATGTTGTCGAGATTTTTGTTATTCCAATGAATGGGAACCTTATCTTTATGGAAGTTAGTCTTTTGTCAATATCTTTGTTACTCCAATGGATGATAGCATTGTCATTATGCAAGGTAGTCTGTTGTTCATATTTTTGTTACTCCATTGGATGGTAGCCTTGTCATTATGGAAGGTAGTCTATTGTCGAGATTTTTGTTATTCCAATGGATGTTAGCCTTCTCATTATGGAAGGTTGTTTTTTGTTGAGATTTTTGTTACTCCAATGGATGGTAGCCTTGCCATTATGGAAGGTAGTTTGTTGTAAATATTTTTGTTACCCCAATAGATGGTAACCTTGTCATTATGGAAGGTAGTCTGTGGCCGAAATTTTGGTTACCCCAATGGATGTAGCCTTGTCATTATGGAAGGTAGTCTATTGTCGACATTTTTGTTACTCCAACGAATGGTAGCCTTGTCATTATGGAAGGTAGTCTGTCGTTGAGATTTCTGTTACTCCAATGGATTGTAGCCTTGTGATTATGGAAGGTAGATTGTTGTCGAGATTTTTATTATTCCAATGGATGGTAGCCTTGTCATTATGGAAGGTAGTCTGTTGTCGAGATTTTTGTTATTCCAATGGATGGTAACCATGTCATTATGAAAGGTAGTATTTTGTAGATATTTTTGTTACTCCAATGGATGATAGCCTTGTCATTATGGAAGGTAGTCTGTTGTCGATATTTTTGTTACTCCAATGGATGGTACCCTTGTCCTTATGGAAGGTAGTTTGTCTTTGGGATTTCTGTTACTCCAATGGATGGTAGCCTTGTCATTATGGATGCTAGTCTGTTGTTCAGATTTTTGTTACTCCAATTGAAGGTTGCCTTGTCATTATGACATGTAGTATGTTGTCGATATTTTTATTACTCAAATGGATGGTAGCTTTGTCATTATGATAGGTATTCTGTTGTTCAGATTTTTGTTACTCCAATGGATGGTAACCTTGTCATTATGGAAGGTAGTCTTTTGTCGATAATTTTGTTACTCAAATTGATGGTAGCCTTGTCATTATTCAAGGTAGTCTATTGTCGATATCTTTGTTACTCTAATGGATGATAGCCTTGTCATTATGGAAGGTAGTCTGTTGTCGAGATTTTTGTTACTCCAATGGATGGTAGCCTTGTCATTATTGAAGGTAGTCTGTTGTCAAGATTTTTATTATTCCATTGGATGGTAGCCTTGTATTCATGGAAGGTAGTCTGTGGTCGTGATTTATGTTATTCCAATGAATAGTAACCTTGTCATTATGGAAATTAGTCTTTTGTCGATATCTTTGTTACTCCAATGGATGATAGCCTTGTCATTATGCAAGGTAGTCTGTTGTTCATATTTTTGTTAATCCATTGGATGGTAGCCTTGTCATTATGGAAGGTAGTCTATTGTCGAAATTTTTGTTACCCCAATGGATGTAGCCTTGTCATTATGGAAGGTAGTCTATTGTCGACATTTTTGTTACTCCAATCAATGGTATCCGTGTCTTTATGGAAGGTAGTATGTCGTTGAGATTTCCGTTACTCCAATGTATTGTAGCCTTGTGATTATGGAAGGTAGACTTTTGTCGAGATTTTTATTATTCCAATGGATGGTAGCCTTGTCATTATGGAAGGTAGTATGTTGTCGAGATTTTAGTTATTCCAATGGATGGTAACCTTGTCATTATGAAAGGTAGTATTTTGTAGAGATTTTTGTTACTCCAATGGATGATAGCCTTGTCATTATGGAAGGTAATCTGTTGTCGAGATTTTTGTTACTCCAAAGGATGGTAACCTTGTCATTATGAAAGGTAGTATTTTGTAGAGATTTTTGTTACTCTAATGGATGATAGCCTTGTCATTATGGAAGGTAGTCTGTTGTTCAGATTTTTGTTACTCCAATGGATGGTAACCTTGTGATTTTGGAAGGTAGTCTTTTGTCGAGATTTTTTGTTACTCAAATGGATGGTAGCCTTGTCATTATTCAAGGTAGTCTGTTGTCGATATCTTTGTTACTCCAATGGATGATAGCCTTGTCATTATGGAAGGTAGTCTATTGTCGAGATTTTTGTTACTCCAATGGATGGTAGCCTTGTCATTATGGAAGGTAGTCTGTTGTCGAGATTTTTTTTATTCCATTAGATTATAGCCTTGTCATCATGGAAGGTAGTATGTTGTCGGGATTTTTGTTATTCCAATGAATGGGAACCTTGTCATTATGGAAGTTAGTCTTTTGTCAATATCTTTGTTACTCCAATGGATGATAGCCTTGTCATTATGCAAGGTAGTCTGTTGTTCATATTTTTGTTACTCCATTGGATGGTAGCCTTGTCATTATGGAAGGTAGTCTATTGTCGAGATTTTTGTTATTCCAATGGATGTTAGCCTTCTCATTATGGAAGGTTGTTTTTTGTTGAGATTTTTGTCACTCCAATGGATGGTAGCCTTGCCATTATGGAAGGTAGTTTGTTGTAAATATTTTTGTTACCCCAATAGATGGTAACCTTGTCATTATGGAAGGTAGTCTGTGGCCGAAATTTTGGTTACCCCAATGGATGTAGCCTTGTCATTATGGAAGGTAGTCTATATTCAACATTTTTGTTACTCCAACGAATGGTAGCCTTGTCATTATGGAAAGTAGTCTGTCGTTGAGATTTCTGTTACTCCAATGGATTGTAGCCTTGTGATTATGGAAGGTAGATTGTTGTCGAGATTTTTATTATTCCAATGGATGGTAGCCTTGTCATTATGGAAGGTAGTCTGTTGTCGAGATTTTTGTTATTCCAATGGATGGTAACCATGTCATTATGAAAGGTAGTATTTTGTAGATATTTTTGTTACTCCAATGGATGATAGCCTTGTCATTATGGAAGGTATTCTGTTGTCGATATTTTTGTTACTCCAATGGATGGTACCCTTGTCCTTATGGAAGGTAGTTTGTCTTTGGGATTTCTGTTACTCCAATGGATGGTAGCCTTGTCATTATGGAAGGTAGTCTGTTGTTCAGATTTTTGTTACTCCAATTGAAGGTTGCCTTGTCATTATGACATGTAGTATGTTGTCGATATTTTTGTTACTCAAATGGATGGTAGCTTTGTCATTATGATAGGTATTATGTTGTTCAGATTTTTGTTACTCCAATGGATGGTAACCTTGTCATTATGGAAGGTAGTCTTTTGTCGATATTTTTGTTACTCAAATGGATGGTAGCCTTGTCATTATTCAAGGTAGTCTATTGTCGATATCTTTGTTACTCTAATGGATGATAGCCTTGTCATTATGGAAGGTAGTCTGTTGTCGAGATTTTTGTTACTCCAATGGATGGTAGCCTTGTCATTATTGAAGGTAGTCTGTTGTCAAGATTTTTATTATTCCATTGGATGGTAGCCTTGTATTCATGGAAGGTAGTCTGTGGTCGTGATTTATGTTATTCCAATGAATAGTAACCTTGTCATTATGGAAATTAGTCTTTTGTCGATATCTTTCTTACTCCAATGGATGATAGCCTTGTCATTATGCAAGGTAGTCTGTTGTTCATATTTTTGTTACTCCATTGGATGGTAGCCTTGTCATTATGGAAGGTAGTCTATTGTCGAAATTTTTGTTACCCCAATGGATGTAGCCTTGTCATTATGGAAGGTAGTCTATTGTCGACATTTTTGTTACTCCAATCAATGGTAGCCGTGTCTTTATGGAAGGTAGTATGTCGTTGAGATTTCCGTTACTCCAATGTATTGTAGCCTTGTGATTATGGAAGGTAGACTTTTGTCGAGATTTTTATTATTCCAATGGATGGTAGCCTTGTCATTATGGAAGGTAGTATGTTGTCGAGATTTTAGTTATTCCAATGGATGGTAACCTTGTCATTATGAAAGGTAGTATTTTGTAGAGATTTTTGTTACTCCAATGGATGATAGCCTTGTCATTATGGAAGGTAATCTGTTGTCGAGATTTTTGTTACTCCAAAGGATGGTAACCTTGTCATTATGAAAGGTAGTATTTTGTAGAGATTTTTGTTACTCTAATGGATGATAGCCTTGTCATTATGGAAGGTAGTCTGTTGTTCAGATTTTTGTTACTCCAATGGATGGTAACCTTGTGATTTTGGAAGGTAGTATTTGTCGAGATTTTTTTTTACTCAAATGGATGGTAGCCTTGTCATTATTCAAGGTAGTTTGTTGTCGATATCTTTGTTACTCCAATGGATGATAGCCTTGTCATTATGGAAGGTAGTCTATTGTCGAGATTTTTGATACTCCAATGGATGGTAGCCTTGTCATTATGGAAGGTAGTCTGTTGTCGAGATTTTTTTTATTCCATTAGATTATAGCCTTGTCATCATGGAAGGTAGTATGTTGTCGAGATTTTTGTTATTCCAATGAATGGGAACCTTGTCATTATGGAAGTTAGTCTTTTGTCAATATCTTTGTTACTCCAATGGATGATAGCCTTGTCATTATGCAAGGTAGTCTGTTGTTCATATTTTTGTTACTCCATTGGATGGTAGCCTTGTCATTATGGAAGGTAGTCTATTGTCGAGATTTTTGTTATTCCAATGGATGTTAGCCTTCTCATTATGGAAGGTTGTTTTTTGTTGAGATTTTTGTTACTCCAATGGATGGTAGCCTTGCCATTATGGAAGGTAGTTTGTTGTAAATATTTTTGTTACCCCAATAGATGGTAACCTTGTCATTATGGAAGGTAGTCTGTGGCCGAAATTTTGGTTACCCCAATGGATGTAGCCTTGTCATTATGGAAGGTAGTCTATATTCAACATTTTTGTTACTCCAACGAATGGTAGCCTTGTCATTATGGAAAGTAGTCTGTCGTTGAGATTTCTGTTACTCCAATGGATTGTAGCCTTGTGATTATGGAAGGTAGATTGTTGTCGAGATTTTTATTATTCCAATGGATGGTAGCCTTGTCATTATGGAAGGTAGTCTGTTGTCGAGATTTTTGTTATTCCAATGGATGGTAACCATGTCATTATGAAAGGTAGTATTTTGTAGATATTTTTGTTACTCCAATGGATGATAGCCTTGTCATTATGGAAGGTATTCTGTTGTCGATATTTTTGTTACTCCAATGGATGGTACCCTTGTCCTTATGGAAGGTAGTTTGTCTTTGGGATTTCTGTTACTCCAATGGATGGTAGCCTTGTCATTATGGAAGGTAGTCTGTTGTTCAGATTTTTGTTACTCCAATTGAAGGTTGCCTTGTCATTATGACATGTAGTATGTTGTCGATATTTTTGTTACTCAAATGGATGGTAGCTTTGTCATTATGATAGGTATTATGTTGTTCAGATTTTTGTTACTCCAATGGATGGTAACCTTGTCATTATGGAAGGTAGTCTTTTGTCGATATTTTTGTTACTCAAATGGATGGTAGCCTTGTCATTATTCAAGGTAGTCTATTGTCGATATCTTTGTTACTCTAATGGATGATAGCCTTGTCATTATGGAAGGTAGTCTGTTGTCGAGATTTTTGTTACTCCAATGGATGGTAGCCTTGTCATTATTGAAGGTAGTCTGTTGTCAAGATTTTTATTATTCCATTGGATGGTAGCCTTGTATTCATGGAAGGTAGTCTGTGGTCGTGATTTATGTTATTCCAATGAATAGTAACCTTGTCATTATGGAAATTAGTCTTTTGTCGATATCTTTCTTACTCCAATGGATGATAGCCTTGTCATTATGCAAGGTAGTCTGTTGTTCATATTTTTGTTACTCCATTGGATGGTAGCCTTGTCATTATGGAAGGTAGTCTATTGTCGAAATTTTTGTTACCCCAATGGATGTAGCCTTGTCATTATGGAAGGTAGTCTATTGTCGACATTTTTGTTACTCCAATCAATGGTAGCCGTGTCTTTATGGAAGGTAGTATGTCGTTGAGATTTCCGTTACTCCAATGTATTGTAGCCTTGTGATTATGGAAGGTAGACTTTTGTCGAGATTTTTATTATTCCAATGGATGGTAGCCTTGTCATTATGGAAGGTAGTATGTTGTCGAGATTTTAGTTATTCCAATGGATGGTAACCTTGTCATTATGAAAGGTAGTATTTTGTAGAGATTTTTGTTACTCCAATGGATGATAGCCTTGTCATTATGGAAGGTAATCTGTTGTCGAGATTTTTGTTACTCCAAAGGATGGTAACCTTGTCATTATGAAAGGTAGTATTTTGTAGAGATTTTTGTTACTCTAATGGATGATAGCCTTGTCATTATGGAAGGTAGTCTGTTGTTCAGATTTTTGTTACTCCAATGGATGGTAACCTTGTGATTTTGGAAGGTAGTATTTGTCGAGATTTTTTTTTACTCAAATGGATGGTAGCCTTGTCATTATTCAAGGTAGTTTGTTGTCGATATCTTTGTTACTCCAATGGATGATAGCCTTGTCATTATGGAAGGTAGTCTATTGTCGAGATTTTTGATACTCCAATGGATGGTAGCCTTGTCATTATGGAAGGTAGTCTGTTGTCGAGATTTTTTTTATTCCATTAGATTATAGCCTTGTCATCATGGAAGGTAGTATGTTGTCGAGATTTTTGTTATTCCAATGAATGGGAACCTTGTCATTATGGAAGTTAGTCTTTTGTCAATATCTTTGTTACTCCAATGGATGATAGCATTATCATTATGCAAGGTAGTCTGTTGTTCATATTTTTGTTACTCCATTGGATGGTAGCCTTGTCATTATGGAAGGTAGTCTATTGTCGAGATTTTTGTTATTCCAATGGATGTTAGCCTTCTCATTATGGAAGGTTGTTTTTTGTTGAGATTTTTGTTACTCCAATGGATGGTAGCCTTGCCATTATGGAAGGTAGTTTGTTGTAAATATTTTTGTTACCCCAATAGATGGTAACCTTGTCATTATGGAAGGTAGTCTGTGGCCGAAATTTTGGTTACCCCAATGGATGTAGCCTTGTCATTATGGAAGGTAGTCTATTGTCGACATTTTTGTTACTCCAACAAATGGTAGCCTTGTCATTATGGAAGGTAGTCTGTCGTTGAGATTTCTGTTACTCCAATGGATTGTAGCCTTGTGATTATGGAAGGTAGATTGTTGTCGAGATTTTTATTATTCCAATGGATGGTAGCCTTGTCATTATGGAAGGTAGTCTGTTGTCGAGATTTTTGTTATTCCAATGGATGGTAACCTTGTCATTATGAAAGGTAGTATTTTGTAGATATTTTTGTTACTCCAATGGATGATAGCCTTGTCATTATGGAAGGTAGTCTGTTGTCGATATTTTTGTTACTCCAATGGATGGTACCCTTGTCCTTATGGAAGGTAGTTTGTCTTTGGGATTTCTGTTACTCCAATGGATGGTAGCCTTGTCATTATGGAAGGTAGTCTGTTGTTCAGATTTTTGTTACTCCAATTGAAGGTTGCCTTGTCATTATGACATGTAGTATGTTGTCGATATTTTTGTTACTCAAATGGATGGTAGCTTTGTCATTATGATAGGTATTCTGTTGTTCAGATTTTTGTTACTCCAATGGATGGTAACCTTGTCATTATGGAAGGTAGTCTTTTGTAGATAATTTTGTTACTCAAATTGATGGTAGCCTTGTCATTATTCAAGGTAGTCTATTGTCGATATCTTTGTTACTCTAATGGATGATAGCCTTGTCATTATGGAAGGTAGTCTGTTGTCGAGATTTTTGTTACTCCAATGGATGGTAGCCTTGTCATTATTGAAGGTAGTCTGTTGTCAAGATTTTTATTATTCCATTGGATGGTAGCCTTGTATTCATGGAAGGTAGTCTGTGGTCGTGATTTATATTATTCCAATGAATAGTAACCTTGTCATTATGGAAATTAGTCTTTTGTCGATATCTTTGTTACTCCAATGGATGATAGCCTTGTCATTATGCAAGGTAGTCTGTTGTTCATATTTTTGTTAATCCATTGGATGGTAGCCTTGTCATTATGGAAGGTAGTCTATTGTCGAAATTTTTGTTACCCCAATGGATGTAGCCTTGTCATTATGGAAGGTAGTCTATTGTCGACATTTTTGTTACTCCAATCAATGGTATCCGTGTCTTTATGGAAGGTAGTATGTCGTTGAGATTTCCGTTACTGCAATGTATTGTAGCCTTGTGATTATGGAAGGTAGACTTTTGTCGAGATTTTTATTATTCCAATGGATGGTAGCCTTGTCATTATGGAAGGTAGTATGTTGTCGAGATTTTAGTTATTCCAATGGATGGTAACCTTGTCATTATGAAAGGTAGTATTTTGTAGAGATTTTTGTTACTCCAATGGATGATAGCCTTGTCATTATGGAAGGTAATCTGTTGTCGAGATTTTTGTTACTCCAAAGGATGGTAACCTTGTCATTATGAAAGGTAGTATTTTGTAGAGATTTTTGTTACTCTAATGGATGATAGCCTTGTCATTATGGAAGGTAGTCTGTTGTTCAGATTTTTGTTACTCCAATGGATGGTAACCTTGTGATTTTGGAAGGTAGTATTTGTCGAGATTTTTTTTTACTCAAATGGATGGTAGCCTTGTCATTATTCAAGGTAGTTTGTTGTCGATATCTTTGTTACTCCAATGGATGATAGCCTTGTCATTATGGAAGGTAGTCTATTGTCGAGATTTTTGATACTCCAATGGATGGTAGCCTTGTCATTATGGAAGGTAGTCTGTTGTCGAGATTTTTTTTATTCCATTAGATTATAGCCTTGTCATCATGGAAGGTAGTATGTTGTCGAGATTTTTGTTATTCCAATGAATGGGAACCTTGTCATTATGGAAGTTAGTCTTTTGTCAATATCTTTGTTACTCCAATGGATGATAGCATTATCATTATGCAAGGTAGTCTGTTGTTCATATTTTTGTTACTCCATTGGATGGTAGCCTTGTCATTATGGAAGGTAGTCTATTGTCGAGATTTTTGTTATTCCAATGGATGTTAGCCT
Organism: Vicia faba; assembly: GCA_948472305.1. Lineage (NCBI taxonomy): Eukaryota > Viridiplantae > Streptophyta > Magnoliopsida > Fabales > Fabaceae > Vicia > Vicia faba. The sequence continues at coordinate 565,393,049 of OX451739.1, forward strand.
TCTCATTATGGAAGGTTGTTTTTTGTTGAGATTTTTGTTACTCCAATGGATGGTAGCCTTGCCATTATGGAAGGTAGTTTGTTGTAAATATTTTTGTTACCCCAATAGATGGTAACCTTGTCATTATGGAAGGTAGTCTGTGGCCGAAATTTTGGTTACCCCAATGGATGTAGCCTTGTCATTATGGAAGGTAGTCTATTGTCGACATTTTTGTTACTCCAACAAATGGTAGCCTTGTCATTATGGAAGGTAGTCTGTCGTTGAGATTTCTGTTACTCCAATGGATTGTAGCCTTGTGATTATGGAAGGTAGATTGTTGTCGAGATTTTTATTATTCCAATGGATGGTAGCCTTGTCATTATGGAAGGTAGTCTGTTGTCGAGATTTTTGTTATTCCAATGGATGGTAACCATGTCATTATGAAAGGTAGTATTTTGTAGATATTTTTGTTACTCCAATGGATGATAGCCTTGTCATTATGGAAGGTAGTCTGTTGTCGATATTTTTGTTACTCCAATGGATGGTACCCTTGTCCTTATGGAAGGTAGTTTGTCTTTGGGATTTCTGTTACTCCAATGGATGGTAGCCTTGTCATTATGGAAGGTAGTCTGTTGTTCAGATTTTTGTTACTCCAATTGAAGGTTGCCTTGTCATTATGACATGTAGTATGTTGTCGATATTTTTGTTACTCAAATGGATGGTAGCTTTGTCATTATGATAGGTATTCTGTTGTTCAGATTTTTGTTACTCCAATGGATGGTAACCTTGTCATTATGGAAGGTAGTCTTTTGTAGATAATTTTGTTACTCAAATTGATGGTAGCCTTGTCATTATTCAAGGTAGTCTATTGTCGATATCTTTGTTACTCTAATGGATGATAGCCTTGTCATTATGGAAGGTAGTCTGTTGTCGAGATTTTTGTTACTCCAATGGATGGTAGCCTTGTCATTATTGAAGGTAGTCTGTTGTCAAGATTTTTATTATTCCATTGGATGGTAGCCTTGTATTCATGGAAGGTAGTCTGTGGTCGTGATTTATATTATTCCAATGAATAGTAACCTTGTCATTATGGAAATTAGTCTTTTGTCGATATCTTTGTTACTCCAATGGATGATAGCCTTGTCATTATGCAAGGTAGTCTGTTGTTCATATTTTTGTTAATCCATTGGATGGTAGCCTTGTCATTATGGAAGGTAGTCTATTGTCGAAATTTTTGTTACCCCAATGGATGTAGCCTTGTCATTATGGAAGGTAGTCTATTGTCGACATTTTTGTTACTCCAATCAATGGTATCCGTGTCTTTATGGAAGGTAGTATGTCGTTGAGATTTCCGTTACTGCAATGTATTGTAGCCTTGTGATTATGGAAGGTAGACTTTTGTCGAGATTTTTATTATTCCAATGGATGGTAGCCTTGTCATTATGGAAGGTAGTATGTTGTCGAGATTTTAGTTATTCCAATGGATGGTAACCTTGTCATTATGAAAGGTAGTATTTTGTAGAGATTTTTGTTACTCCAATGGATGATAGCCTTGTCATTATGGAAGGTAATCTGTTGTCGAGATTTTTGTTACTCCAAAGGATGGTAACCTTGTCATTATGAAAGGTAGTATTTTGTAGAGATTTTTGTTACTCTAATGGATGATAGCCTTGTCATTATGGAAGGTAGTCTGTTGTTCAGATTTTTGTTACTCCAATGGATGGTAACCTTGTGATTTTGGAAGGTAGTATTTGTCGAGATTTTTTTTTACTCAAATGGATGGTAGCCTTGTCATTATTCAAGGTAGTTTGTTGTCGATATCTTTGTTACTCCAATGGATGATAGCCTTGTCATTATGGAAGGTAGTCTATTGTCGAGATTTTTGATACTCCAATGGATGGTATCCTTGTCATTATGGAAGGTAGTCTGTTGTCGAGATTTTTTTTATTCCATTAGATTATAGCCTTGTCATCATGGAAGGTAGTATGTTGTCGAGATTTTTGTTATTCCAATGAATGGGAACCTTGTCATTATGGAAGTTAGTCTTTTGTCAATATCTTTGTTACTCCAATGGATGATAGCATTATCATTATGCAAGGTAGTCTGTTGTTCATATTTTTGTTACTCCATTGGATGGTAGCCTTGTCATTATGGAAGGTAGTCTATTGTCGAGATTTTTGTTATTCCAATGGATGTTAGCCTTCTCATTATGGAAGGTTGTTTTTTGTTGAGATTTTTGTTACTCCAATGGATGGTAGCCTTGCCATTATGGAAGGTAGTTTGTTGTAAATATTTTTGTTACCCCAATAGATGGTAACCTTGTCATTATGGAAGGTAGTCTGTGGCCGAAATTTTGGTTACCCCAATGGATGTAGCCTTGTCATTATGGAAGGTAGTCTATTGTCGACATTTTTGTTACTCCAACAAATGGTAGCCTTGTCATTATGGAAGGTAGTCTGTCGTTGAGATTTCTGTTACTCCAATGGATTGTAGCCTTGTGATTATGGAAGGTAGATTGTTGTCGAGATTTTTATTATTCCAATGGATGGTAGCCTTGTCATTATGGAAGGTAGTCTGTTGTCGAGATTTTTGTTATTCCAATGGATGGTAACCATGTCATTATGAAAGGTAGTATTTTGTAGATATTTTTGTTACTCCAATGGATGATAGCCTTGTCATTATGGAAGGTAGTCTGTTGTCGATATTTTTGTTACTCCAATGGATGGTACCCTTGTCCTTATGGAAGGTAGTTTGTCTTTGGGATTTCTGTTACTCCAATGGATGGTAGCCTTGTCATTATGGAAGGTAGTCTGTTGTTCAGATTTTTGTTACTCCAATTGAAGGTTGCCTTGTCATTATGACATGTAGTATGTTGTCGATATTTTTGTTACTCAAATGGATGGTAGCTTTGTCATTATGATAGGTATTCTGTTGTTCAGATTTTTGTTACTCCAATGGATGGTAACCTTGTCATTATGGAAGGTAGTCTTTTGTAGATAATTTTGTTACTCAAATTGATGGTAGCCTTGTCATTATTCAAGGTAGTCTATTGTCGATATCTTTGTTACTCTAATGGATGATAGCCTTGTCATTATGGAAGGTAGTCTGTTGTCGAGATTTTTGTTACTCCAATGGATGGTAGCCTTGTCATTATTGAAGGTAGTCTGTTGTCAAGATTTTTATTATTCCATTGGATGGTAGCCTTGTATTCATGGAAGGTAGTCTGTGGTCGTGATTTATATTATTCCAATGAATAGTAACCTTGTCATTATGGAAATTAGTCTTTTGTCGATATCTTTGTTACTCCAATGGATGATAGCCTTGTCATTATGCAAGGTAGTCTGTTGTTCATATTTTTGTTAATCCATTGGATGGTAGCCTTGTCATTATGGAAGGTAGTCTATTGTCGAAATTTTTGTTACCCCAATGGATGTAGCCTTGTCATTATGGAAGGTAGTCTATTGTCGACATTTTTGTTACTCCAATCAATGGTATCCGTGTCTTTATGGAAGGTAGTATGTCGTTGAGATTTCCGTTACTGCAATGTATTGTAGCCTTGTGATTATGGAAGGTAGACTTTTGTCGAGATTTTTATTATTCCAATGGATGGTAGCCTTGTCATTATGGAAGGTAGTATGTTGTCGAGATTTTAGTTATTCCAATGGATGGTAACCTTGTCATTATGAAAGGTAGTATTTTGTAGAGATTTTTGTTACTCCAATGGATGATAGCCTTGTCATTATGGAAGGTAATCTGTTGTCGAGATTTTTGTTACTCCAAAGGATGGTAACCTTGTCATTATGAAAGGTAGTATTTTGTAGAGATTTTTGTTACTCTAATGGATGATAGCCTTGTCATTATGGAAGGTAGTCTGTTGTTCAGATTTTTGTTACTCCAATGGATGGTAACCTTGTGATTTTGGAAGGTAGTATTTGTCGAGATTTTTTTTTACTCAAATGGATGGTAGCCTTGTCATTATTCAAGGTAGTTTGTTGTCGATATCTTTGTTACTCCAATGGATGATAGCCTTGTCATTATGGAAGGTAGTCTATTGTCGAGATTTTTGATACTCCAATGGATGGTAGCCTTGTCATTATGGAAGGTAGTCTGTTGTCGAGATTTTTTTTATTCCATTAGATTATAGCCTTGTCATCATGGAAGGTAGTATGTTGTCGAGATTTTTGTTATTCCAATGAATGGGAACCTTGTCATTATGGAAGTTAGTCTTTTGTCAATATCTTTGTTACTCCAATGGATGATAGCATTATCATTATGCAAGGTAGTCTGTTGTTCATATTTTTGTTACTCCATTGGATGGTAGCCTTGTCATTATGGAAGGTAGTCTATTGTCGAGATTTTTGTTATTCCAATGGATGTTAGCCTTCTCATTATGGAAGGTTGTTTTTTGTTGAGATTTTTGTTACTCCAATGGATGGTAGCCTTGCCATTATGGAAGGTAGTTTGTTGTAAATATTTTTGTTACCCCAATAGATGGTAACCTTGTCATTATGGAAGGTAGTCTGTGGCCGAAATTTTGGTTACCCCAATGGATGTAGCCTTGTCATTATGGAAGGTAGTCTATTGTCGACATTTTTGTTACTCCAACAAATGGTAGCCTTGTCATTATGGAAGGTAGTCTGTCGTTGAGATTTCTGTTACTCCAATGGATTGTAGCCTTGTGATTATGGAAGGTAGATTGTTGTCGAGATTTTTATTATTCCAATGGATGGTAGCCTTGTCATTATGGAAGGTAGTCTGTTGTCGAGATTTTTGTTATTCCAATGGATGGTAACCATGTCATTATGAAAGGTAGTATTTTGTAGATATTTTTGTTACTCCAATGGATGATAGCCTTGTCATTATGGAAGGTAGTCTGTTGTCGATATTTTTGTTACTCCAATGGATGGTACCCTTGTCCTTATGGAAGGTAGTTTGTCTTTGGGATTTCTGTTACTCCAATGGATGGTAGCCTTGTCATTATGGAAGGTAGTCTGTTGTTCAGATTTTTGTTACTCCAATTGAAGGTTGCCTTGTCATTATGACATGTAGTATGTTGTCGATATTTTTGTTACTCAAATGGATGGTAGCTTTGTCATTATGATAGGTATTCTGTTGTTCAGATTTTTGTTACTCCAATGGATGGTAACCTTGTCATTATGGAAGGTAGTCTTTTGTAGATAATTTTGTTACTCAAATTGATGGTAGCCTTGTCATTATTCAAGGTAGTCTATTGTCGATATCTTTGTTACTCTAATGGATGATAGCCTTGTCATTATGGAAGGTAGTCTGTTGTCGAGATTTTTGTTACTCCAATGGATGGTAGCCTTGTCATTATTGAAGGTAGTCTGTTGTCAAGATTTTTATTATTCCATTGGATGGTAGCCTTGTATTCATGGAAGGTAGTCTGTGGTCGTGATTTATATTATTCCAATGAATAGTAACCTTGTCATTATGGAAATTAGTCTTTTGTCGATATCTTTGTTACTCCAATGGATGATAGCCTTGTCATTATGCAAGGTAGTCTGTTGTTCATATTTTTGTTAATCCATTGGATGGTAGCCTTGTCATTATGGAAGGTAGTCTATTGTCGAAATTTTTGTTACCCCAATGGATGTAGCCTTGTCATTATGGAAGGTAGTCTATTGTCGACATTTTTGTTACTCCAATCAATGGTATCCGTGTCTTTATGGAAGGTAGTATGTCGTTGAGATTTCCGTTACTGCAATGTATTGTAGCCTTGTGATTATGGAAGGTAGACTTTTGTCGAGATTTTTATTATTCCAATGGATGGTAGCCTTGTCATTATGGAAGGTAGTATGTTGTCGAGATTTTAGTTATTCCAATGGATGGTAACCTTGTCATTATGAAAGGTAGTATTTTGTAGAGATTTTTGTTACTCCAATGGATGATAGCCTTGTCATTATGGAAGGTAATCTGTTGTCGAGATTTTTGTTACTCCAAAGGATGGTAACCTTGTCATTATGAAAGGTAGTATTTTGTAGAGATTTTTGTTACTCTAATGGATGATAGCCTTGTCATTATGGAAGGTAGTCTGTTGTTCAGATTTTTGTTACTCCAATGGATGGTAACCTTGTGATTTTGGAAGGTAGTCTTTTGTCGAGATTTTTTGTTACTCAAATGGATGGTAGCCTTGTCATTATTCAAGGTAGTCTGTTGTCGATATCTTTGTTACTCCAATGGATGATAGCCTTGTCATTATGGAAGGTAGTCTATTGTCGAGATTTTTGTTACTCCAATGGATGGTAGCCTTGTCATTATGGAAGGTAGTCTGTTGTCGAGATTTTTTTTATTCCATTAGATTATAGCCTTGTCATCATGGAAGGTAGTATGTTGTCGGGATTTTTGTTATTCCAATGAATGGGAACCTTGTCATTATGGAAGTTAGTCTTTTGTCAATATCTTTGTTACTCCAATGGATGATAGCCTTGTCATTATGCAAGGTAGTCTGTTGTTCATATTTTTGTTACTCCATTGGATGGTAGCCTTGTCATTATGGAAGGTAGTCTATTGTCGAGATTTTTGTTATTCCAATGGATGTTAGCCTTCTCATTATGGAAGGTTGTTTTTTGTTGAGATTTTTGTTACTCCAATGGATGGTAGCCTTGCCATTATGGAAGGTAGTTTGTTGTAAATATTTTTGTTACCCCAATAGATGGTAACCTTGTCATTATGGAAGGTAGTCTGTGGCCGAAATTTTGGTTACCCCAATGGATGTAGCCTTGTCATTATGGAAGGTAGTCTATATTCAACATTTTTGTTACTCCAACAAATGGTAGCCTTGTCATTATGGAAGGTAGTCTGTCGTTGAGATTTCTGTTACTCCAATGGATTGTAGCCTTGTGATTATGGAAGGTAGATTGTTGTCGAGATTTTTATTATTCCAATGGATGGTAGCCTTGTCATTATGGAAGGTAGTCTGTTGTCGAGATTTTTGTTATTCCAATGGATGGTAACCATGTCATTATGAAAGGTAGTATTTTGTAGATATTTTTGTTACTCCAATGGATGATAGCCTTGTCATTATGGAAGGTATTCTGTTGTCGATATTTTTGTTACTCCAATGGATGGTACCCTTGTCCTTATGGAAGGTAGTTTGTCTTTGGGATTTCTGTTACTCCAATGGATGGTAGCCTTGTCATTATGGAAGGTAGTCTGTTGTTCAGATTTTTGTTACTCCAATTGAAGGTTGCCTTGTCATTATGACATGTAGTATGTTGTCGATATTTTTGTTACTCAAATGGATGGTAGCTTTGTCATTATGATAGGTATTATGTTGTTCAGATTTTTGTTACTCCAATGGATGGTAACCTTGTCATTATGGAAGGTAGTCTTTTGTCGATATTTTTGTTACTCAAATGGATGGTAGCCTTGTCATTATTCAAGGTAGTCTATTGTCGATATCTTTGTTACTCTAATGGATGATAGCCTTGTCATTATGGAAGGTAGTCTGTTGTCGAGATTTTTGTTACTCCAATGGATGGTAGCCTTGTCATTATTGAAGGTAGTCTGTTGTCAAGATTTTTATTATTCCATTGGATGGTAGCCTTGTATTCATGGAAGGTAGTCTGTGGTCGTGATTTATGTTATTCCAATGAATAGTAACCTTGTCATTATGGAAATTAGTCTTTTGTCGATATCTTTCTTACTCCAATGGATGATAGCCTTGTCATTATGCAAGGTAGTCTGTTGTTCATATTTTTGTTACTCCATTGGATGGTAGCCTTGTCATTATGGAAGGTAGTCTATTGTCGAAATTTTTGTTACCCCAATGGATGTAGCCTTGTCATTATGGAAGGTAGTCTATTGTCGACATTTTTGTTACTCCAATCAATGGTAGCCGTGTCTTTATGGAAGGTAGTATGTCGTTGAGATTTCCGTTACTCCAATGTATTGTAGCCTTGTGATTATGGAAGGTAGACTTTTGTCGAGATTTTTATTATTCCAATGGATGGTAGCCTTGTCATTATGGAAGGTAGTATGTTGTCGAGATTTTAGTTATTCCAATGGATGGTAACCTTGTCATTATGAAAGGTAGTATTTTGTAGAGATTTTCGTTACTCCAATGGATGATAGCCTTGTGATTATGGAAGGTAATCTGTTGTCGAGATTTTTGTTACTCCAAAGGATGGTAACCTTGTCATTATGAAAGGTAGTATTTTGTAGAGATTTTTGTTACTCTAATGGATGATAGCCTTGTCATTATGGAAGGTAGTCTGTTGTTCAGATTTTTGTTACTCCAATGGATGGTAACCTTGTGATTTTGGAAGGTAGTCTTTTGTCGAGATTTTTTGTTACTCAAATGGATCGTAGCCTTGTCATTATTCAAGGTAGTCTGTTGTCGATATCTTTGTTACTCCAATGGATGATAGCCTTGTCATTATGGAAGGTAGTCTATTGTCGAGATTTTTGTTACTCCAATGGATGGTAGCCTTGTCATTATGGAAGGTAGTCTGTTGTCGAGATTTTTTTTATTCCATTAGATTATAGCCTTGTCATCATGGAAGGTAGTATGTTGTCGACATTTTTGTTATTCCAATGAATGGGAACCTTGTCATTATGGAAGTTAGTCTTTTGTCGATATCTTTGTTACTCCAATGGATGATAGCCTTGTCATTATGCAAGGTAGTCTGTTGTTCATATTTTTGTTACTCTATTGGATGGTAGCCTTGTCATTATGGAAGGTAGTCTATTGTCGAGATTTTGGTTATTCCAATGGATGGTAGCCTTCTCATTATGGAAGGTTGTTTTTTGTTGAGATTTTTGTTACTCCAATGGATGGTAGCCTTGCCATTATGGAAGGTAGTTTGTTGTAAATATTTTTGTTACCCCAATAGATGGTAAACTTGTCATTATGGAAGGTAGTCCGTGGCCGAAATTTTGATTACCCCAATGGATGTAGCCTTGTCATAATGGAAGGTAGTCTATTGTCGACATTTTTGTTACTCCAACGAATGGTAGCCTTGTCATTATGGAAGGTAGTCTGTCGTTGAGATTTCTATTACTCCAATGGATTGTAGCCTTGTGATTATGGAAGGTAGATTGTTGTCGAGATTTTTATTATTCCAATGGATGGTAGCCTTGTCATTATGGAAGGTAGTCTGTTGTAGAAATTTTTGTTATTCCAATGGATGGTAACCATGTCATTATGAAAGGTAGTATTTTGTAGATATTTTTGTTACTCCAATGGATGATAGCCTTGTCATTATGGAAGGTAGTCTCTTGTCGATATTTTTGTTACTCCAATGGATGGTATCCTTGTCCTTATGGAAGGTAGTTTGTCTTTGGGATTTCTGTTACTCCAATGGATTGTAGCCTTGTCATTATGGAAGGTAGTCTGTTGTTCTGATTTTTGTTACTCCAATTGAAGGTTGCCTTGTCATTATGAAATGTAGTATGTTGTCGATATTTTTGTTAGTCAAATGGATGGTAGCTTTGTCATTATGATAGGTAGTCTGTTGTTCAAATTTTTGTTACTCCAGTGGATGGTAACTTTGTCATTATAGTAGGTAGTCTTTTGACGAGATTTTTGTTACTCAAATGGATGGTAGCCTTGTCATTATTCAAGGTAGTCTATTATCGATATCTTTGTTACTCCAATGGATGATAGCCTTGTCATTATGGAAGGTAGTCTGTTGTCGAGATTTTTGTTACTCCAATGGATGGTAGCCTTGTCATTATTGAAGGTAGTCTATTGTCAAGATTTTTATTATTCCATTGGATGGTAGCCTTGTATGCATGGAAGGTAGTCTGTGGTCGTGATTTATGTTATTCCAATGAATGGTAACCTTGTCATTATGGAAATTAGTCTTTTGTCGATATCTTTGTTACTCCAATGGATGATAGCCTTGTCATTATGCAAGGTAGTTTGTTGTTCATATTTTTGTTACTCCATTGGATGGTAGCCTTGTCATTATGGAAGGTAGTCTATTGTCGAGATTTTTTTTATTTCAATGGATGCTAGCCTTCTCATTATTGTAGGTAGTTTTATGTTGAGATTTTTGTTACTCCATTGGATGGTAGCCTTGCCATTATGGAAGGTAGTTTGTTGTCAAGATTTTTGTTACCCCAATAGATGGTAACCTTGTCATTATGGAAGGTAGTCTGTTGTCGAAATTTTTGTTACCCCAATGGATGTAGCCTTGTCATTATCGAAGGTAGTCTGTTGTCGACATTTTTGTTACTCCAATCAATGGTAGCCTTGTCTTTATGGAAGGTAGTATGTCGTTGAGATTTCTGTTACTCCAATGGATTGTAGCCTTGTGATTATGGAAGGTAGACTTTTGTCGAGATTTTTATTATTTCAATGAATGGTAGCCTTGTCATTATGGAAGGTAGTCTGTTGTCAAGATTTTTGTTATTCTAATGGATGGTAACCTTGTCATTATGAAAGGTAGTATTTTGTAGAGATTTTTGTTACTCCAATGGATGATAGCCTTGTCATTATGGAAGGTAATCTGTTGTCGATATTTTTGTTACTCCAATGGATGGTAACCTTGTCATTATGAAAGGTAGTATTTTGTAGTGATTTTTGTTACTCTAATGGATGATAGCCTTGTCATTATGGAAGGTAGTCTGTTGTTCAGATTTTTGTTACTACAATGGGTGGTAACCTTGTGATTTTGGAAGGTAGTCTTTTGTCGAGATTTTTGTTACTAAAATGGATGGTAGCCTTGTCATTATTCAAGGTAGTCTGTTGTCGATATCTTTGTTACTCCAATGGATGATAGCCTTGTCATTATGGAATGTAGTCTTTTGTCGATATCTTTGTTACTCCAATGGATGATAGCCATGTCATTATGCAAGGTAGTCTGTTGTTCATATTTTTGTTACTCCATTGGATGGTAGCCTTGTCATCATGGAAGGTAGTATGTTGTCGAGATTTTTGTTATTCTAATGAATGGGAACCTTGTCATTATGGAAGTTAGTCTTTTGTCGATATCTTTGTTACTCCAATGGATGATAGCCTTGTCATTATGCAAGGTAGTCTTTTGTTCATATTTTTGTTATTCCATTGGATGGTAGCCTTGTCATTATGGAAGGTAGTCTATTGTCGAGATTTTTGTTATTCCAATGGATGGTAGCCTTCTCATTATTGAAGGTTGTTTTTTGTTTAGATTTTTGTTACTCCAATGGATGGTAGCCTTGCCATTATGGAAGGTAGTTTGTTGTCAATATTTTTGTTACCCCAATAGATGGTAACCTTGTCATTATGGTAGGTAGTCTGTGGCCGAAATTTTTGTTACCCCAATGGATGTAGCCTTGTCATTATGGAAGGTAGTCTATTGTCGATATTTTTGTTACTCCAACGAATGGTAGCCTTGTGATAATGGAAGGTAGTTTGTCGTTGAGATTTCTGTTACTCCAATGGATTGTAGCCTTGTGATTATGGAAGGTAGATTGTTGTCGACATTTTTATTATTCCAATGGATGGTAGCCTTGTCATTATGGAAGGTAATTTGTTGTCGAGATTTTTGTTACCCCAATAGATGGTAACCTTGTCATTATGGAAGGTAGTCTGTTGTCGAAATTTTTGTTACCCCAATGGATGTAGCCTTGTCATTATCGAAGGTAGTCTGTTGTCGACATTTTTGTTACTCCAATCAATGGTAGCCTTGTCTTTATGGAAGGTAGTATGTCGTTGAGATTTCTGTTACTCCAATGGATTGTAGCCTTGTGATTATGGAAGGTAGACTTTTGTCGAGATTTTTATTATTTCAATGGATGGTAGCCTTGTCATTATGGAAGGTAGTCTGTTGTCAAGATTTTTGTTATTCTAATGGATGGTAACCTTGTCATTATGAAAGGTAGTATTTTGTAGAGATTTTTGTTACTCCAATGGATGATAGCCTTGTCATTATGGAAGGTAATCTGTTGTCGATATTTTTGTTACTCCAATGGATGGTAACCTTGTCATTATGAAAGGTAGTATTTTGTAGTGATTTTTGTTACTCTAATGGATGATAGCCTTGTCATTATGGAAGGTAGTCTGTTGTTCAGATTTTTGTTACTACAATGGGTGGTAACCTTGTGATTTTGGAAGGTAGTCTTTTGTCGAGATTTTTGTTACTAAAATGGATGGTAGCCTTGTCATTATTCAAGGTAGTCTGTTGTCGATATCTTTGTTACTCCAATGGATGATAGCCTTGTCATTATGGAATGTAGTCTTTTGTCGATATCTTTGTTACTCCAATGGATGATAGCCATGTCATTATGCAAGGTAGTCTGTTGTTCATATTTTTGTTACTCCATTGGATGGTAGCCTTGTCATCATGGAAGGTAGTATGTTGTCGAGATTTTTGTTATTCTAATGAATGGGAACCTTGTCATTATGGAAGTTAGTCTTTTGTCGATATCTTTGTTACTCCAATGGATGATAGCCTTGTCATTATGCAAGGTAGTCTTTTGTTCATATTTTTGTTATTCCATTGGATGGTAGCCTTGTCATTATGGAAGGTAGTCTATTGTCGAGATTTTTGTTATTCCAATGGATGGTAGCCTTCTCATTATTGAAGGTTGTTTTTTGTTTAGATTTTTGTTACTCCAATGGATGGTAGCCTTGCCATTATGGAAGGTAGTTTGTTGTCAATATTTTTGTTACCCCAATAGATGGTAACCTTGTCATTATGGTAGGTAGTCTGTGGCCGAAATTTTTGTTACCCCAATGGATGTAGCCTTGTCATTATGGAAGGTAGTCTATTGTCGATATTTTTGTTACTCCAACAAATGGTAGCCTTGTGATAATGGAAGGTAGTCTGTCGTTGAGATTTCTGTTACTCCAATGGATTGTAGCCTTGTGATTATGGAAGGTAGATTGTTGTCGACATTTTTATTATTCCAATGGATGGTAGCCTTGTCATTATGGAAGGTAATTTGTTGTCGAGATTTTTGTTATTCCAATGGATGGTAACCATGTCATTATGAAAGGTAGTATTTTGTAGATATTTTTGTTACTCCAATGGATGATAGCCTTGTCATTATGGAAGGTAGTCTTTTGTCGAGATTTTTGTTACTCAAATGGATGGTAGCCTTGTCATTATTCAAGGTAGTCTATTGTAGATATCTTTGTTACTCCAATGGATGATAGCCTTGTCATTATGGAAGGTAGTCTGTTGTCGAGATTTTTGTTACTCCAATGGATGGTAGCCTTGTCATTATTGAAGGTAGTCTGTTGTCAAGATTTTTATTATTCCATTGGATGGTAGCCTTGTATTCATGGAAGGTAGTCTGTGGTCTTGATTTATGTTATTCCAATGAATGGTAACCTTGTCATTACGGAAATTAGTCTTTTGTCGATATCTTTGTTACTCCAATGGATGATAGCCTTGTCATTATGCAAGGTAGTCTGTTGTTCATATTTTTGTTACTCCATTGGATGGCAGCCTTGTCATCATGGAAGGTAGTATGTTGTCGAGATTTTTGTTATTCTAATGAATGGGAACCTTGTCATTATGGAAGTTAGTCTTTTGTCGATATCTTTATTACTCCAATGGATGATAGCCTTGTCATTATGCAAGGTAGTCTTTTGTTCATATTTTTGTTACTCCATTGGATGGTAGCCTTGTCATTATGGAAGGTAGTCTATTGTCGAGATTTTTGTTATTCCAATGGATGGTAGCCTTCTCATTATGGAAGGTTGTATTTTGTTGAGATTTTTGTTACTCCAATGGATGGTAGCCTTGCCATTATGGAAGGTAGTTTGTTGTCAATATTTTTGTTACCCCAATAGATGGTAACCTTGTCATTATGGTAGGTAGTCTGTGGCCGAAATTTTTGTTACCCCAATGGATGTAGCCTTGTCATTATGGAAGGTAGTCTATTGTCGACATTTTTGTTACTCCAACAAACGGTAGCCTTGTGATTATGGAAGGTTGTCTATTGTCGAGATTTTTGTTATTCCAATGGATGGTAGCCTTCTCATTATGGAAGGTTGTTTTTTGTTGAGATTTTTGTTACTCCAATGGATGGTAGCCTTGCCATTATGGAAGGTAGTTTGTTGTCAATATTTTTGTTACCCCAATAGATGGTAACCTTGTCATTATGGAAGGTAGTCTATTGTCGACATTTTTGTTACTCCAACGAATGGTAGCCTTGTCATTATGGAAGGTAGTCTGTCGTTGAGATTTCTTTTACTCCAATCGATTGTATCCTTGTGATTATGGAAGGTAGATTGTTGTCGAGATTTTTATTATTCCAATGGATGGTAGCCTTGTCATTATGGAAGGTAGTCTGTTGTCGAGATTTTTGTTATTCCAATGGATGGTAACCATGTCATTATGAAAGGTAGTATTTTTTAGATATTTTTGTTACTCCAATGGATGATAGCCTTGTCATTATGGAAGGTAGTCTCTTGTCGATATTTTTGTTACTCCAATGGATGGTATCCTTGTCCTTATGGAAGGTATTTTGTCTTTGGGATTTCTGTTACTCCAATGGATTGTAGCCTTGTCATTATGGAAGGTAGTCTGTTGTTCATATTTTTGTTACTCCAATTGAAGGTTGCCTTGTCATTATGACATGTAGTATGTTGTCGATATTTTTGTTACTCAAATGGATGGTAGCTTTGTCATTATTATAGGTAGTCTGTTGTTCAGATTTTTGTTACTCCAATGGATGGTAATCTTGTCATTATGGTAGGTAGTCTTTTGTCGAGATTTTTGTTACTCAAATGGATGGTAGCCTTGTCATTATTCAAGGTAGTCTATTGTCGTTATCTTTGTTACTCCAATGGATGATAGCCTTGTCATTATGGAAGGTAGTCTATTGTCGAGATTTTTGTTACTCCAATGGATGGTAGCCTTGTCATTATTGAAGGTAGTCTGTTTTCAAGATTTTTATTATTCCATTGGATGGTAGCCTTGTATTCATGGAAGGTAGTCTGTGGTCGTGATTTATGTTATTCCAATGAATGGTAACCTTGTCATTACGGAAATTAGTCTTTTGTCGATATCTTTGTTACTCCAATGGATGCTAGCCTTGTCATTATGCAAGGTAGTCTGTTGTTCATATTTTTGTTACTCCATTGGATGGTAGCCTTGTCATCATGGAAGGTAGTATGTTGTCGAGATTTTTGTTATTCTAATGAATGGAACCTTGTCATTACGGAAGTTAGTCTTTTGTCGATATCTTTGTTACTCCAATGGATGATAGCCTTGTCATTATGCAAGGTAGTCTTTTGTTCATATTTTTGTTACTCCATTGGATGGTAGCCTTGTCATTATGGAAGGTAGTCTATTGTCGAGATTTTTGTTATTCCAATGGATGGTAGCCTTCTCATTATGGAAGGTTGTTTTTTGTTGAGATTTTTGTTACTCCAATGGATGGTAGCCTTGCCATTATGGAAGGTAGTTTGTTGTCAATATTTTTGTTACCCCAATAGATGGTAACCTTGTCATTATGGTAGGTAGTCTGTGGCCGAAATTTTTGTTACCCCAATGGATGTAGCCTTGTCATTATGGAAGGTAGTCTATTGTCGACATTTTTGTTACTCCAACGAATGGTAGCCTTGTGATTATGGAAGGTAGTCTGTCGTTGAGATTTCTGTTACTCCAATGGATTGTAGCCTTGTGATTATGGAAGGTAGATTTTTGTCGAGATTTTTATTATTCCAATGGATGGTAGCCTTGTCATTATGGAAGGTAATTTGTTGTCGAAATTTTTGTTATTCCAATGGATGGTAACCATGTCATTATGAAAGGTAGTATTTTGTAGATATTTTTGTTACTCCAATGGATGATAGCCTTGTCATTATGGAAGGTAGTCTTTTGTCGATATCTTTGTTACTCCAATGGATGATAGCCTTGTCATTATTCAAGGTAGTCTATTGGAGATATCTTTGTTACTCCAATGGATGATAGCCTTGTCATTATGGAAGGTAGTCTGTTGTCGAGATTTTTGTTACTCCAATGGATGGTAGCCTTGTCATTATTGAAGGTAGTCTGTTGTCAAGATTTTTATTATTCCATTGGATGGTAGCCTTGTATTCATGGAAGGTAGTCTGTGGTCGTGATTTATGTTATTCCAATGAATGGTAACCTTGTCATTACGGAAATTAGTCTTTTGTCGATATCTTTGTTACTCCAATGGATGCTAGCCTTGTCATTATGCAAGGTAGTCTGTTGTTCATATTTTTGTTACTCCATTGGATGGTAGCCTTGTCATCATGGAAGGTAGTATGTTGTCGAGATTTTTGTTATTCTAATGAATGGGAACCTTGTCATTATGGAAGTTAGTCTTTTGTCGATATCTTTGTTACTCCAATGGATGATAGCCTTGTCATTATGCAAGGTAGTCTTTTGTTCATATTTTTGTTACTCCATTGGATGGTAGCCTTGTCATTATGGAAGGTAGTCTATTGTCGAGATTTTTGTTATTCCAATGGATGGTAGCCTTCTCATTATGGAAGGTTGTTTTTTGTTGAGATTTTTGTTACTCCAATGGATGGTAGCCTTGCCATTATGGAAGGTAGTTTGTTGTCAATATTTTTGTTACCCCAATAGATGGTAACCTTGTCATTATGGTAGGTAGTCTGTGGCCGAAATTTTTGTTACCCCAATGGATGTAGCCTTGTCATTATGGAAGGTAGTCTATTGTCGACATTTTTGTTACTCCAACGAATGGTAGCCTTGTGATTATGGAAGGTAGTCTGTCGTTGAGATTTCTGTTACTCCAATGGATTGTAGCCTTGTGATTATGGAAGGTAGATTTTTGTCGAGATTTTTATTATTCCAATGGATGGTAGCCTTGTCATTATGGAAGGTAATTTGTTGTCGAAATTTTTGTTATTCCAATGGATGGTAACCATGTCATTATGAAAGGTAGTATTTTATAGATATTTTTGTTACTC
This sequence comes from Vicia faba, assembly GCA_948472305.1. Taxonomy (NCBI): domain Eukaryota; kingdom Viridiplantae; phylum Streptophyta; class Magnoliopsida; order Fabales; family Fabaceae; genus Vicia; species Vicia faba. The sequence continues at coordinate 565,409,892 of OX451739.1, forward strand.
CAATGGATGATAGCCTTGTCATTATGGAAGGTAGTCTTTTGTCGAGATTTTGTTACTCAAATGGATGGTAGCCTTGTCATTATTCAAGGTAGTCTATTGTAGATATCTTTGTTACTCCAATGGATGATAGCCTTGTCATTATGGAAGGTAGTCTGTTGTCGAGATTTTTGTTACTCCAATGAATGGTAGCCTTGTCATTATTGAAGGTAGTCTGTTGTCAAGATTTTTATTATTCCATTGGATGGTGGCCTTGTATTCATGGAAGGTAGTCTGTGGTCGTGATTTGTGTTATTCCAATGAATGGTAACCTTGTCATTACGGAAATTAGTCTTTTGTCGATATCTTTGTTACTCCAATGGATGCTAGCCTTGTCATTATGCAAGGTAGTCTGTTGTTCATATTTTTGTTACTCCATTGGATGGTAGCCTTGTCATCATGGAAGGTAGTATGTTGTCGAGATTTTTGTTATTCTAATGAATGGGAACCTTGTCATTATGGAAATTAGTCTTTTGTCGATATCTTTGTTACTCCAATGGATGATAGCCTTGTCATTATGCAAGGTAGTCTTTTGTTCATATTTTTGTTACTCCATTGGATGGTAGCCTTGTCATTATAGAAGGTAGTCTATTGTCGAGATTTTTGTTATTCCAATTGATGGTAGCCTTCTCATTATAGAAGGTAGTCTGTTGTCAAGATTTTTATTATTCCATTGGATGGTAGCCTTGTATTCATGGAAGGTAGTCTGTGGTCGTGATTTATGTTATTCCAATGAATGGTAACCTTGTCATTACGGAAATTAGTCTTTTCTCGATATCTTTGTTACTCCAATGGATGCTAGCCTTGTCATTATGCAAGGTAGTCTGTTGTTCATATTTTTGTTACTCCATTGGATGGTAGCCTTGTCATCATGGAAGGTAGTATGTTGTCGAGATTTTTGTTATTCTAATGAATGGAACCTTGTCATTATGGAAGTTAGTCTTTTGTTGATATCTTTGTTACTCCAATGGATGATAGCCTTGTCATTATGCAAGGTAGTCTTTTGTTCATATTTTTGTTACTCCATTGGATGGTAGCCTTGTCATTATGGAAGGTAGTCTATTGTCGAGATTTTTGTTATTCCAATGGATGGTAGCCTTCTCATTATGGAAGGTTGTTTTTTGTTGAGATTTTTGTTACTCCAATGGATGGTAGCCTTGCCATTATGGAAGGTAGTTTGTTGTCAATATTTTTGTTACCCCAATAGATGGTAACCTTGTCATTATGGTAGGTAGTCTGTGGCCGAAATTTTTGTTACCCCAATGGATGTAGCCTTGTCATTATGGAAGGTAGTCTATTGTCGACATTTTTGTTACTCCAACGAATGGTAGCCTTGTGATTATGGAAGGTAGTCTGTCGTTGAGATTTCTGTTACTCCAATGGATTGTAGCCTTGTGATTATGGAAGGTAGATTTTTGTCGAGATTTTTATTATTCCAATGGATGGTAGCCTTGTCATTATGGAAGGTAATTTGTTGTCGAAATTTTTGTTATTCCAATGGATGGTAACCATGTCATTATGAAAGGTAGTATTTTGTAGATATTTTTGTTACTCCAATGGATGATAGCCTTGTCATTATGGAAGGTAGTCTTTTGTCGATATCTTTGTTACTCCAATGGATGATAGCCTTGTCATTATTCAAGGTAGTCTATTGTAGATATCTTTGTTACTCCAATGGATGATAGCCTTGTCATTATGGAAGGTAGTCTGTTGTCGAGATTTTTGTTACTCCAATGGATGGTAGCCTTGTCATTATTGAAGGTAGTCTGTTGTCAAGATTTTTATTATTCCATTGGATGGTAGCCTTGTATTCATGGAAGGTAGTCTGTGGTCGTGATTTATGTTATTCCAATGAATGGTAACCTTGTCATTACGGAAATTAGTCTTTTGTCGATATCTTTGTTACTCCAATGGATGCTAGCCTTGTCATTATGCAAGGTAGTCTGTTGTTCATATTTTTGTTACTCCATTGGATGGTAGCCTTGTCATCATGGAAGGTAGTATGTTGTCGAGATTTTTGTTATTCTAATGAATGGGAACCTTGTCATTATGGAAGTTAGTCTTTTGTCGATATCTTTGTTACTCCAATGGATGATAGCCTTGTCATTATGCAAGGTAGTCTTTTGTTCATATTTTTGTTACTCCATTGGATGGTAGCCTTGTCATTATGGAAGGTAGTCTATTGTCGAGATTTTTGTTATTCCAATGGATGGTAGCCTTCTCATTATGGAAGGTTGTTTTTTGTTGAGATTTTTGTTACTCCAATGGATGGTAGCCTTGCCATTATGGAAGGTAGTTTGTTGTCAATATTTTTGTTACCCCAATAGATGGTAACCTTTTCATTATGGTAGGTAGTCTGTGGCCGAAATTTTTGTTACCCCAATGGATGTAGCCTTGTCATTATGGAAGGTAGTCTATTGTCGACAATTTTGTTACTCCAACGAATGGTAGACTTGTGATTATGGAAGGTAGTCTGTCGTTGAGATTTCTGTTACTCCAATGGATTGTAGCCTTGTGATTATGGAAGGTAGATTTTTGTCGAGATTTTTATTATTCCAATGGATGGTAGCCTTGTCATTATGGAAGGTAATTTGTTGTCGAAATTTTTGTTATTCCAATGGATAGTAACCATGTCATTATGAAAGGTAGTATTTTATAGATATTTTTGTTACTCCAATGGATGATAGCCTTGTCATTATGGAAGGTAGTCTTTTGTCGAGATTTTGTTACTCAAATGGATGGTAGCCTTGTCATTATTCAAGGTAGTCTATTGTAGATATCTTTGTTACTCCAATGGATGATAGCCTTGTCATTATGGAAGGTAGTCTGTTGTCGAGATTTTTGTTACTCCAATGAATGGTAGCCTTGTCATTATTGAAGGTAGTCTGTTGTCAAGATTTTTATTATTCCATTGGATGGTGGCCTTGTATTCATGGAAGGTAGTCTGTGGTCGTGATTTGTGTTATTCCAATGAATGGTAACCTTGTCATTACGGAAATTAGTCTTTTGTCGATATCTTTGTTACTCCAATGGATGCTAGCCTTGTCATTATGCAAGGTAGTCTGTTGTTCATATTTTTGTTACTCCATTGGATGGTAGCCTTGTCATCATGGAAGGTAGTATGTTGTCGAGATTTTTGTTATTCTAATGAATGGGAACCTTGTCATTATGGAAATTAGTCTTTTGTCGATATCTTTGTTACTCCAATGGATGATAGCCTTGTCATTATGCAAGGTAGTCTTTTGTTCATATTTTTGTTACTCCATTGGATGGTAGCCTTGTCATTATAGAAGGTAGTCTATTGTCGAGATTTTTGTTATTCCAATGGATGGTAGCCTTCTCATTATAGAAGGTAGTCTGTTGTCAAGATTTTTATTATTCCATTGGATGGTAGCCTTGTATTCATGGAAGGTAGTCTGTGGTCGTGATTTATGTTATTCCAATGAATGGTAACCTTGTCATTACGGAAATTAGTCTTTTGTCGATATCTTTGTTACTCCAATGGATGCTAGCCTTGTCATTATGCAAGGTAGTCTGTTGTTCATATTTTTGTTACTCCATTGGATGGTAGCCTTGTCATCATGGAAGGTAGTATGTTGTCGAGATTTTTGTTATTCTAATGAATGGAACCTTGTCATTATGGAAGTTAGTCTTTTGTCGATATCTTTGTTACTCCAATGGATGATAGCCTTGTCATTATGCAAGGTAGTCTTTTGTTCATATTTTTGTTACTCCATTGGATGGTAGCCTTGTCATTATGGAAGGTAGTCTATTGTCGAGATTTTTGTTATTCCAATGGATGGTAGCCTTCTCATTATGGAAGGTTGTTTTTTGTTGAGATTTTTGTTACTCCAATGGATGGTAGCCTTGCCATTATGGAAGGTAGTTTGTTGTCAATATTTTTGTTACCCCAATAGATGGTAACCTTGTCATTATGGTAGGTAGTCTGTGGCCGAAATTTTTGTTACCCCAATGGATGTAGCCTTGTCATTATGGAAGGTAGTCTATTGTCGACATTTTTGTTACTCCAACGAATGGTAGCCTTGTGATTATGGAAGGTAGTCTGTCGTTGAGATTTCTGTTACTCCAATGGATTGTAGCCTTGTGATTATGGAAGGTAGATTTTTGTCGAGATTTTTATTATTCCAATGGATGGTAGCCTTGTCATTATGGAAGGTAATTTGTTGTCGAAATTTTTGTTATTCCAATGGATGGTAACCATGTCATTATGAAAGGTAGTATTTTGTAGATATTTTTGTTACTCCAATGGATGATAGCCTTGTCATTATGGAAGGTAGTCTTTTGTCGATATCTTTGTTACTCCAATGGATGATAGCCTTGTCATTATTCAAGGTAGTCTATTGTAGATATCTTTGTTACTCCAATGGATGATAGCCTTGTCATTATGGAAGGTAGTCTGTTGTCGAGATTTTTGTTACTCCAATGGATGGTAGCCTTGTCATTATTGAAGGTAGTCTGTTGTCAAGATTTTTATTATTCCATTGGATGGTAGCCTTGTATTCATGGAAGGTAGTCTGTGGTCGTGATTTATGTTATTCCAATGAATGGTAACCTTGTCATTACGGAAATTAGTCTTTTGTCGATATCTTTGTTACTCCAATGGATGCTAGCCTTGTCATTATGCAAGGTAGTCTGTTGTTCATATTTTTGTTACTCCATTGGATGGTAGCCTTGTCATCATGGAAGGTAGTATGTTGTCGAGATTTTTGTTATTCTAATGAATGGGAACCTTGTCATTATGGAAGTTAGTCTTTTGTCGATATCTTTGTTACTCCAATGGATGATAGCCTTGTCATTATGCAAGGTAGTCTTTTGTTCATATTTTTGTTACTCCATTGGATGGTAGCCTTGTCATTATGGAAGGTAGTCTATTGTCGAGATTTTTGTTATTCCAATGGATGGTAGCCTTCTCATTATGGAAGGTTGTTTTTTGTTGAGATTTTTGTTACACCAATGGATGGTAGCCTTGCCATTATGGAAGGTAGTTTGTTGTCAATATTTTTGTTACCCCAATAGATGGTAACCTTGTCATTATGGTAGGTAGTCTATGGCCGAAATTTTTGTTACCCCAATGGATGTAGCCTTGTCATTATGGAAGGTAGTCTATTGTCGACATTTTTGTTACTCCAACGAATGGTAGCCTTGTGATTATGGAAGGTAGTCTGTCGTTGAGATTTCTGTTACTCCAATGGATTGTATCCTTGTGATTATGGAAGGTAGATTTTTGTCGAGATTTTTATTACTCCAACGAATGGTAGCCTTGTCATTATGGAAGGTAGTCTGTCATTGAGATTTCTGTTACTCCAATGGATTGTAGCCATGTGATTATGGAAGGTAGATTGTTTGACGACATTTTTATTATTCCAATGGATGGTAGCCTTGTCATTATGGAAGGTAATTTGTTGTCGAGATTTTTGTTATTCCAATGGATGGTAACCATGTCATTATGAAAGGTAGTATTTTGTAGATATTTTTGTTACTCCAATGGATGATAGCCTTGTCATTATGGAAGGTAGTCATTTGTCGAGATTTTTGTTACTCAAATGGATGGTAGCCTTGTCATTATTCAAGGTAGTCTATTGTAGATATCTTTGTTACTCCAATGGATGATAGCCTTGTCATTATGGAAGGTAGTCTGTTGTCGAGATTTTTGTTACTCCAATGGATGGTAGCCTTGTCATTATGGAAGGTAGTCTGTTGTCAAGATTTTTATTATTCCATTGGATGGTAGCCTTGTATTCATGGAAGGTAGTCTGTGGTCTTGATTTATTTTATTCCAATGAATGGTAACCTTGTCATTACAGAAATTAGTCTTTTGTCGATATCTTTGTTACTCCAATGGATGATAGCCTTGTCATTATGCAAGGTAGTCTATTGTTCATATTTTTGTCACTCCATTGGATGGTAGCCTTGTCATCATGGAAGGTAGTATGTTGTCGAGATTTTTGTTATTCTAATGAATGGGAACCTTGTCATTATGGAAGTTAGTCTTTTGTCGATATCTTTGTTACTCCAATGGATGATAGCCTTGTCATTATGCAAGGTAGTCTTTTGTTCATATTTTTGTTACTCCATTGGATGGTAGCCTTGTCATTATGGAAGGTAGTCTATTGTCGAGATTTTTGTTATTCCAATGGATGGTAGCCTTCTCATTATGGAAGGTTGTTTTTTGTTGAGATTTTTGTTACTCCAATGGATGGTAGCCTTGCCATTATGGAAGGTAGTTTGTTGTCAATATTTTTGTTACCCCAATAGATGGTAACCTTGTCATTATGGTTGGTAGTCTGTGGCCGAAATTTTTGTTACCCCAATGGATGTAGCCTTGTCATTATGGAAGGTAGTCTATTGTCGACATTTTTGTTACTCCAACAAATGGTAGCCTTGTGATTATGGAAGGTAGTCTATTGTCGAGATTTTTGTTATTCCAATGGATGGTAGCCTTCTCATTATGGAAGGATGTTTTTTGTTAATATTTTTGTTACTCCAATGGATGGTAGCCTTGCCATTATGGAAGGTAGTTTGTTGTCAATATTTTTGTTACCCCAATAGATGGTAACCTTGTCATTATGGAAGGTAGTCTGTGGCCGAAATTTTTGTTACCCCAATGGATGTAGCCTTGTCATTATGGAAGGTAGTCTATTGTCGACATTTTTGTTACTCCAACGAATGGTAGCCTTGTCATTATGGAAGGTAGTCTGTCGTTGAGATTTCTTTTACTCCAATCGATTGTAGCCTTGTGATTATGGAAGGTAGATTGTTGTCGAGATTTTTATTATTCCAATGGATGGTAGCCTTGTCATTATGGAAGGTAGTCTGTTGTCGAGATTTTAGTTATTCCAATGGATGGTAACCATGTCATTATGAAAGGTAGTATTTTATAGATATTTTTGTTACTCCAATGGATGATAGCCTTGTCATTATGAAAGGTAGTCTCTTGTCGATATTTTTGTTACTCCAATGGATGGTATCCTTGTCCTTATGGAAGGTATTTTGTCTTTGGGATTTCTGTTACTCCAATGGATTGTAGCCTTGTCATTATGGAAGGTAGTCTGTTGTTCATATTTTTGTTACTCCAATTGAAGGTTGCCTTGTCATTATGACATGTAGTATGTTGTCGATATTTTTGTTACTCAAATGGATGGTAGCTTTGTCATTATGATAGGTAGTCTGTTGTTCAGATTTTTGTTCCTCCAATGGATGGTAATCTTGTCATTATGGAAGGTAGTCTTTTGTCGAGATTTTTGTTACTCAAATGGATGGTAGCCTTGTCATTATTCAAGGTAGTCTATTGTCGATATCTTTGTTACTCCAATGGATGATAGCCTTGTCATTATGGAAGGTATTCTGTTGTCGAGATTTTTGTTACTCCAATGGATGGTAGCCTTGTCATTATTGAAGGTAGTCTGTTTTCAAGATTTTTAGTATTCCATTGGATGGTAGCCTTGTATTCATGGAAGGTAGTATGTGGTGGTGATTTATGTTATTCCAATGAATGGTAACCTTGTCATTATGGAAATTAGTCTTTTGTCGATATCTTTGTTACTCCAATGGATGATAGCCTTGTCATTATGCAAGGTAGTCTATTGTTCATATTTTTGTCACTCCATTGGATGGTAGCCTTGTCATCATGGAAGGTAGTATGTTGTCGAGATTTTTGTTATTCTAATGAATGGGAACCTTGTCATTATGGAAGTTAGTCTTTTGTCGATATCTTTGTTACTCCAATGGATGATAGCCTTGTCATTATGCAAGGTAGTCTTTTGTTCATATTTTTGTTACTCCATTGGATGGTAGCCTTGTCATTATGGAAGGTAGTCTATTGTCGAGATTTTTGTTATTCCAATGGATGGTAGCCTTCTCATTATGGAAGGTTGTTTTTTGTTGAGATTTTTGTTACTCCAATGGATGGTAGCCTTGCCATTATGGAAGGTAGTTTGTTGTCAATATTTTTGTTACCCCAATAGATGGTAACCTTGTCATTATGGTAGGTAGTCTGTGGCCGAAATTTTTGTTACCCCAATGGATGTAGCCTTGTCATTATGGAAGGTAGTCTATTGTCGACATTTTTGTTACTCCAACAAATGGTAGCCTTGTGATTATGGAAGGTAGTCTATTGTCGAGATTTTTGTTATTCCAATGGATGGTAGCCTTCTCATTATGGAAGGTTGTTTTTTGTTAAGATTTTTGTTACTCCAATGGATGGTAGCCTTGCCATTATGGAAGGTAGTTTGTTGTCAATATTTTTGTTACCCCAATAGATGGTAACCTTGTCATTATGGAAGGTAGTCTGTGGCCGAAATTTTTGTTACCCCAATGGATGTAGCCTTGTCATTATGGAAGGTAGTCTATTGTCGACATTTTTGTTACTCCAACGAATGGTAGCCTTGTCATTATGGAAGGTAGTCTGTCGTTTAGATTTCTTTTACTCCAATCGATTGTAGCCTTGTGATTATGGAAGGTAGATTGTTGTCGAGATTTTTATTATTCCAATGGATGGTAGCCTTGTCATTATGGAAGGTAGTCTGTTGTCGAGATTTTAGTTATTCCAATGGATGGTAACCATGTCATTATGAAAGGTAGTATTTTATAGATATTTTTGTTACTCCAATGGATGATAGCCTTGTCATTATGAAAGGTAGTCTCTTGTCGATATTTTTGTTACTCCAATGGATGGTATCCTTGTCCTTATGGAAGGTATTTTGTCTTTGGGATTTCTGTTACTCCAATGGATTGTAGCCTTGTCATTATGGAAGGTAGTCTGTTGTTCATATTTTTGTTACTCCAATTGAAGGTTGCCTTGTCATTATGACATGTAGTATGTTGTCGATATTTTTGTTACTCAAATGGATGGTAGCTTTGTCATTATGATAGGTAGTCTGTTGTTCAGATTTTTGTTCCTCCAATGGATGGTAATCTTGTCATTATGGAAGGTAGTCTTTTGTCGAGATTTTTGTTACTCAAATGGATGGTAGCCTTGTCATTATTCAAGGTAGTCTATTGTCGATATCTTTGTTACTCCAATGGATGATAGCCTTGTCATTATGGAAGGTATTCTGTTGTCGAGATTTTTGTTACTCCAATGGATGGTAGCCTTGTCATTATTGAAGGTAGTCTGTTTTCAAGATTTTTAGTATTCCATTGGATGGTAGCCTTGTATTCATGGAAGGTAGTCTGTGGTGGTGATTTATGTTATTCCAATGAATGGTAACCTTGTCATTATGGAAATTAGTCTTTTGTCGATATCTTTGTTACTCCAATGGATGATAGCCTTGTCATTATGCAAGGTAGTCTGTTGTTCATATTTTTGTTACTCCATTGGATGGTAGCCTTGTCATCATGGAAGGTAGTATGTTGTCGAGTTTTTTGTTATTCCAATGAATGGGAACCTTGTCATTATGGAAGTTAGTCTCTTGTCGATATCTTTGTTACTCCAATGGATGATAGCCTCGTCATTATGCAAGGTAGTCTGTTGTTCATATTTTTGTTACTCCATTGGATGGTAGCCTTGTCATTATGGAAGGTAGTCTATTGTCGAGATTTTTGTTATTTCAATGGATGGTAGCCTTCTCATTATTGAAGGTTGTTTTTTGTTGAGATTTTTGTTACTCCAATGGATGGTAGCCTTGCCATTATGGAAGGTAGTTTGTTGTCAATATTTTTGTTACCCCAATAGATGGTAACCTTGTCATTATGGAAGGTAGTCTGTGGCCGAAATTTTTGTTACCCCAATGGATGTAGCCTTGTCATTATGGAAGGTAGTCTATTGTCGACATTTTTGTTACTCCAACGAATGGTAGCCTTGTGATTATGGAAGGTAGTCTATTGTCGAGATTTTTGTTATTCCAATGGATTGTAGCCTTCTCATTATGGAAGGTTGTTTTTTGTTGAGATTTTTGTTACTCCAATGGATGGTAGCCTTGCCATTATGGAAGGTAGTTTGTTGTCAATATTTTTGTTACCCCAATAGATGGTAACCTTGTCATTATGGAAGGTAGTCTGTGGCCGAAATTTTTGTTACCCCAATGGATGTAGCCTTGTCATTATGGAAGGTAGTCTATTGTCGACATTTTTGTTACTCCAACGAATGGTAGCCTTGTCATTATGGAAGGTAGTCTGTCGTTGAGATTTCTTTTACTCCAATCGATTGTAGCCTTGTGATTATGGAAGGTAGATTGTTGTCGAGATTTTTATTATTCCAATGGATGGTAGCCTTGTCATTATGGAAGGTAGTCTGTTGTCGAGATTTTAGTTATTCCAATGGATGGTAACCATGTCATTATGAAAGGTAGTATTTTATAGATATTTTTGTTACTCCAATGGATGATAGCCTTGTCATTATGAAAGGTAGTCTCTTGTCGATATTTTTGTTACTCCAATGGATGGTATCCTTCTCCTTATGGAAGGTATTTTGTCTTTGGGATTTCTGTTACTCCAATGGATTGTAGCCTTGTCATTATGGAAGGTAGTCTGTTGTTCATATTTTTGTTACTCCAATTGAAGGTTGCCTTGTCATTATGACATGTAGTATGTTGTCGATATTTTTGTTACTCAAATGGATGGTAGCTTTGTCATTATGATAGGTAGTCTGTTGTTCAGATTTTTGTTCCTCCAATGGATGGTAATCTTGTCATTATGGAAGGTAATCTTTTGTCGAGATTTTTGTTACTCAAATGGATGGTAGCCTTGTCATTATTCAAGGTAGTCTATTGTCGATATCTTTGTTACTCCAATGGATGATAGCCTAGTCATTATGGAAGGTATTCTATTGTCGAGATTTTTGTTACTCCAATGGATGGTAGCCTTGTCATTATTGAAGGTAGTCTGTTTTCAAGATTTTTAGTATTCCCTTGGATGGTAGCCTTGTATTCATGGAAGGTAGTCTGTGGTCGTGATTTATGTTATTCCAATGAATGGTAACCTTGTCATTATGGAAATTAGTCTTTTGTCGATATCTTTGTTACTCCAATGGATGATAGCCTTGTCATTATGCAAGGTAGTCTGTTGTTCATATTTTTGTTACTCCATTGGATCGTAGCCTTGTCATCATGGAAGGTAGTATGTTGTCGAGATTTTTGTTATTCCAATGAATGGGAACCTTGTCATTATGGAAGTTAGTCTCTTGTCGATATCTTTGTTACTCCAATGGATGATAGCCTCGTCATTATGCAAGGTAGTCTGTTGTTCATATTTTTGTTACTCCATTGGATGGTAGCCTTGTCATTATGGAAGGTAGTCTATTGTTGAGATTTTTGTTATTCCAATGGATGGTAGCCTTCTCATTATTGAAGGTTGTTTTTTGTTGAGATTTTTGTTACTCCAATGGATGGTAGCCTTGCCATTATGGAAGGTAGTTTGTTGTCAATATTTTTGTTACCCCAATAGATGGTAACCTTGTAATTATGGAAGGTAGTCTGTGGCCGAAATTATTGTACCCCAATGGATGTAGCCTTGTCATTATGGAAGGTAGTCTATTGTCGACATTTTTGTTACTCCAACGAATGGTAGCCTTGTCATTATGGAAGGTAGTCTATCATTGAGATTTCTGTTACTCCAATGGATTATAGCCTTGTGATTATGGAAGGTAGATTGTTGTCGAGATTTTTATTATTCCAATGGATGGTAGCCTTGTCATTATGGAAGGTAGTCTGTTGTCGAGATTTTTGTTATTTCAATGGATGGTAACCATGTCATTATGAAAGGTAGTATTTTATAGATATTTTTGTTACTCCAATGGATGATAGCCTTGTCATTGTGGAAGGTAGTCTCTTGTCGATATTTTTGTTACTCCAATGGATGGTATCCTTGTCCTTATGGAAGGTATTTTGTCTTTGGGATTTCTGTTACTCCAATGGATTGTAGCCTTGTCATTATGGAAGGTAGTCTGTTGTTCATATTTTTGTTACTCCAATTGAAGGTTGCCTTGTCATTATGACATGTAGTATGTTGTCGATATTTTTGTTACTCAAATGGATGGTAGCTTTGTCATTATGATAGGTAGTCTGTTGTTCAGATTTTTGTTCCTCCAATGGATGGTAATCTTGTCATTATGGAAGGTAGTCTTTTGTCGAGATTTTTGTTACTCAAATGGATGGTAGCCTTGTCATTATTCAAGGTAGTCTATTGTCGATATCTTTGTTACTCCAATGGATGATAGCCTTGTCATTATGGAAGGTATTCTGTTGTCGAGATTTTTGTTACTCCAATGGATGGTAGCCTTGTCATTATTGAAGGTAGTCTGTTTTCAAGATTTTTAGTATTCCATTGGATGGTAGCCTTGTATTCATGGAAGGTAGTCTGTGGTGGTGATTTATGTTATTCCAATGAATGGTAACCTTGTCATTATGGAAATTAGTCTTTTGTCGATATCTTTGTTACTCCAATGGATGATAGCCTTGTCATTATGCAAGGTAGTCTGTTGTTCATATTTTTGTTACTCCATTGGATGGTAGCCTTGTCATCATGGAAGGTAGTATGTTGTCGAGTTTTTTGTTATTCCAATGAATGGGAACCTTGTCATTATGGAAGTTAGTCTCTTGTCGATATCTTTGTTACTCCAATGGATGATAGCCTCGTCATTATGCAAGGTAGTCTGTTGTTCATATTTTTGTTACTCCATTGGATGGTAGCCTTGTCATTATGGAAGGTAGTCTATTGTCGAGATTTTTGTTATTTCAATGGATGGTAGCCTTCTCATTATTGAAGGTTGTTTTTTGTTGAGATTTTTGTTACTCCAATGGATGGTAGCCTTGCCATTATGGAAGGTAGTTTGTTGTCAATATTTTTGTTACCCCAATAGATGGTAACCTTGTCATTATGGAAGGTAGTCTGTGGCCGAAATTTTTGTTACCCCAATGGATGTAGCCTTGTCATTATGGAAGGTAGTCTATTGTCGACATTTTTGTTACTCCAACGAATGGTAGCCTTGTGATTACGGAAGGTAGTCTATTGTCGAGATTTTTGTTATTCCAATGGATTGTAGCCTTCTCATTATGGAAGGTTGTTTTTTGTTGAGATTTTTGTTACTCCAATGGATGGTAGCCTTGCCATTATGGAAGGTAGTTTGTTGTCAATATTTTTGTTACCCCAATAGATGGTAACCTTGTCATTATGGAAGGTAGTCTGTGGCCGAAATTTTTGTTACCCCAATGGATGTAGCCTTGTCATTATGGAAGGTAGTCTATTGTCGACATTTTTGTTACTCCAACGAATGGTAGCCTTGTCATTATGGAAGGTAGTCTGTCGTTGAGATTTCTTTTACTCCAATCGATTGTAGCCTTGTGATTATGGAAGGTAGATTGTTGTCGAGATTTTTATTATTCCAATGGATGGTAGCCTTGTCATTATGGAAGGTAGTCTGTTGTCGAGATTTTAGTTATTCCAATGGATGGTAACCATGTCATTATGAAAGGTAGTATTTTATAGATATTTTTGTTACTCCAATGGATGATAGCCTTGTCATTATGAAAGGTAGTCTCTTGTCGATATTTTTGTTACTCCAATGGATGGTATCCTTCTCCTTATGGAAGGTATTTTGTCTTTGGGATTTCTGTTACTCCAATGGATTGTAGCCTTGTCATTATGGAAGGTAGTCTGTTGTTCATATTTTTGTTACTCCAATTGAAGGTTGCCTTGTCATTATGACATGTAGTATGTTGTCGATATTTTTGTTACTCAAATGGATGGTAGCTTTGTCATTATGATAGGTAGTCTGTTGTTCAGATTTTTGTTCCTCCAATGGATGGTAATCTTGTCATTATGGAAGGTAATCTTTTGTCGAGATTTTTGTTACTCAAATGGATGGTAGCCTTGTCATTATTCAAGGTAGTCTATTGTCGATATCTTTGTTACTCCAATGGATGATAGCCTAGTCATTATGGAAGGTATTCTATTGTCGAGATTTTTGTTACTCCAATGGATGGTAGCCTTGTCATTATTGAAGGTAGTCTGTTTTCAAGATTTTTAGTATTCCCTTGGATGGTAGCCTTGTATTCATGGAAGGTAGTCTGTGGTCGTGATTTATGTTATTCCAATTAATGGTAACCTTGTCATTATGGAAATTAGTCTTTTGTCGATATCTTTGTTACTCCAATGGATGATAGCCTTGTCATTATGCAAGGTAGTCTGTTGTTCATATTTTTGTTACTCCATTGGATCGTAGCCTTGTCATCATGGAAGGTAGTATGTTGTCGAGATTTTTGTTATTCCAATGAATGGGAACCTTGTCATTATGGAAGTTAGTCTCTTGTCGATATCTTTGTTACTCCAATGGATGATAGCCTCGTCATTATGCAAGGTAGTCTGTTGTTCATATTTTTGTTACTCCATTGGATGGTAGCCTTGTCATTATGGAAGGTAGTCTATTGTTGAGATTTTTGTTATTCCAATGGATGGTAGCCTTCTCATTATTGAAGGTTGTTTTTTGTTGAGATTTTTGTTACTCCAATGGATGGTAGCCTTGCCATTATGGAAGGTAGTTTGTTGTCAATATTTTTGTTACCCCAATAGATGGTAACCTTGTAATTATGGAAGGTAGTCTGTGGCCGAAATTATTGTACCCCAATGGATGTAGCCTTGTCATTATGGAAGGTAGTCTATTGTCGACATTTTTGTTACTCCAACGAATGGTAGCCTTGTCATTATGGAAGGTAGTCTATCATTGAGATTTCTGTTACTCCAATGGATTATAGCCTTGTGATTATGGAAGGTAGATTGTTGTCGAGATTTTTATTATTCCAATGGATGGTAGCCTTGTCATTATGGAAGGTAGTCTGTTGTCGAGATTTTTGTTATTTCAATGGATGGTAACCATGTCATTATGAAAGGTAGTATTTTATAGATATTTTTGTTACTCCAATGGATGATAGCCTTGTCATTGTGGAAGGTAGTCTCTTGTCGATATTTTTGTTACTCCAATGGATGGTATCCTTGTCCTTATGGAAGGTATTTTGTCTTTGGGATTTCTGTTACTCCAATGGATTGTAGCCTTGTCATTATGGAAGGTAGTCTGTTGTTCATATTTTTGTTACTCCAATTGAAGGTTGCCTTGTCATTATGAAATGTAGTATGTTGTCGATATTTTTGTTACACAAATGGATGGTAGCTTTGTCATTATGCTAGGTAGTCTGTTGTTCAGATTTTTGTTACTCCAATGGATGGTAATCTTGTCATTATGGAAGGTAGTCTTTTGTCGAGATTTTTGTTACTCAAATGGATGGTAGCCTTGTCATTATTCAAGGTAGTCTATTGTCGATATCTTTGTTACTCCAATGGATGATAGCCTTGTCATTATGGAAGGTATTCTGTTGTCGAGATTTTTGTTACTCCAATGGATGGTAGCCTTGTCATTATTGGAGGTAGTTTGTTTTCAAGATTTTTATTATTCCATTGGATGGTAGACTTGTATTCATGGAAGGTAGTCAGTGGTCTTGATTTATGTTATTCCAATGAATGGTAACCTTGTCATTATGGAAATTAGTCTTTTGTCGATATCTTTGTTACTCCAATGGATGATAGCCTTGTCATTATGCAAGGTAGTCTGTTGTTCATATTTTTGTTACTCCATTGCATGGTAGCCTTGTCATCATGGAAGGTAGTATGTGGTCGAGATTTTTGTTATTCCAATGAATGGGAACCTTGTCATTATGGAAATTAGTCTTTTGTCGATATCTTTGTTACTCCAATGGATGATAGCCTTGTCATTATGCAAGGTAGTCTGTTGTTCATATTTTTGTTACTTCATTGGATGGTAGCCTTGTCATTATGGAAGGTAATCTATTGTCGAGATTTTTGTTATTCCAATGGATGGTAGCCTTCTCATTATGGAAGGTAGTTTTTTATTGAGATTTTTGTTACTCCAATGGATGGTAGCCTTGCCATTATGGAAGGTAGTCTGTTGTCAAGATTTTTGTTGCCCCAATAGATGGTAACCTTGTCATTATGGAAGGTAGTCTATTTTCGAAATTTTTGTTACCCCAATGGATGTAGCCTTGTCATTATGGAACGTAGTGTGTAGTCGACATTTTTGTTACTCCAATCAATGGTAGCCTTGTCTTTATGGAAGGTAGTATGTCGTTGAGATTTCTGTTACTCCAATGGATTGTAGCCTTGTGATTATGGAAGGTAGACTTTTGTCGAGATTTTTATTATTCCAATGGATGGTAGCCTTGTCATTATGGAAGGTAGTTTGTTGTCAACATTTTTGTTATTCCAATGGATGGTAACCTTGTCATTATGAAAGGTAGTATTTTGTAGAGATTTTTGTTACTCCAATGGATGATAGCCTTGTCATTATGGAAGGTAATCTGTTGTCGAGATTTTTGTTACTCCAATGGATGGTAACCTTGTCATTATGAAAGGTAGTATTTTGTAGAGATTTTTGTTACTCTAATTGATGATAGCCTTGTCATTATGGAAGGTAGTCTGTAGTTCAAATTTTTGTTACTCCAATGGATGGTAACCTTGTGATTTTGGAAGGTAGTCTTTTGTCGAGATTTTTGTTACTCAAATGGATGGTAGCCTTGTCATTATTCAAGGTAGTCTGTTGTCGATATCTTTGTTACTCCAATGGATGATAGCCTTGTCATTATGGAAGGTAGTCTGTTGTCGAGATTTTTGTTACTCCAATGGATGGTAGCCTTGTCATTATGGAAGGTAGTCTGTTGTCGAGATTTTTTTTATTCCATTGGATGATAGCCTTGTCGTCATGGAAGGTAGTATGTTGTCGAGATTTTTGTTATTCCAATGAATGGGAACCTTGTCATTATGGAAGTTAGTCTTTTGTCAATATCTTTGTTACTCCAATGGATGATAGCCTTGTCATTATGCAAGGTAGTCTGTTGTTCATATTTTTGTTACTCCATTGAATGGTAGCCTTGTCATTATGGAAGGTAGTCTATTGTCGAGATATTTGTTATTCCAATGGATGGTAGCCTTCTCATTATGGAAGGTTGTTTTTTGTTGAGATTTTTGTTACTCCAATGGATGGTAGCCTTGCCATTATGGAAGGTAGTTTGTTGTCAATATTTTTGTTACCCCAATAGATGGTAACCTTGTCATTATGGAAGGTAGTCTGTGGCCGAAATTTTTGTTACCCCAATGGATGTAGCCTTGTCATTATGGAAGGTAGTCTATTGTCGAAATTTTTGTTACTCCAACGAATGGTAGCCTTGTCATTATGGAAGGTAGTCTGTCGTTGAGATTTCTGTTACTCCAATGGATTGTATCTTTGTGATTATGGAAGGTAGATTGTTGTCGAGATTTTTATTATTCTAATGGATGGTAGCCTTGTCATTATGGAAGGTAGTCTGTTGTCGAGATTTTTGTTATTTCAATGGATGGTAACCATGTGATTATGAAAGGTAGTATTTTGTAGATATTTTTGTTACTCCAATGGATGATAGCCTTGTCATTATAGAAGGTAGTCTGTTGTCGATATTTTTGTTACTCCAATGGATGGTATCCTTGTCCTTATGGAAGGTAGTTTGTCTTTGGGATTTCTATTACTCCAATGGATTGTAGCCTTGTCATTATGGAAGGTAGTCTGTTGTTCAGATTTTTGTTACTCCAATTGAAGGTTGCCTTGTCATTATTCAAGGTAGTCTGTTGTCGATATCTTTGTTACTCCAATGGATGATAGCCTTGTCATTATGGAAGGTAGTCTATTGTCGAGATTTTTGTTACTCCATTGGATGGTAGCCTTGTCATTATGGAAGGTAGTTTTTTGTTGAGATTTTTGTTACTCCAATGGATGGTAGCCTTGTCAATATGGAAGGTAGTCTATTGTCGAGATTTTTGAGATTCCAATGGATGGTAGCCTTCTCATTATGGAAGGTAGTTTTTTCTCGAGATTCTTGTTACTCCAATGGATGGTAGCGTTGCCATTATAAAGGGTAGTCTGTTGTCAAGATTTTTGTTACCCTAAAAGATGGTAACCTTGTCATTATGGAAGGTAGCTTTTTGTCGATATTTTTGTTACTCCAATGGATGGTAGCCTTGTCAATATGAAAGGTAGTCTATTGTCGAGATTGTTTTATTCCAATGGATGGTAGCCTTGTCTTTATGGAAGGTAGTTTTTTGTCGAGACTTTAATTACTCCAATGGATGGTAGCATTGTCATTACGGAAGGTAGTTTGTTGTCGAGATTTTGGTTACTCTAATGAATGGTAGCCTTGTCATTATGGAAGGTAGTCTATCATTGAGATTTCTGTTACTTTAATGGATTGTAGCCTTGTCATTGTGGAAGGTAGTTTGTTCTTCTATTTTTTGTTACTCCAATGGATGGTAGCCTTGTGATTATGGAAGGTAGACTATTATCGAGATTTTTGTTACTCCAATCGATGGTAGCATTGTCATTATGGAAGGTAGTATGTTGTCGAGATTTTTGTTATTCTAATGGATGGTAACCTTGTCATTATGAAAGGTAGTTTTTTGTTACTCCAATGGATGGTAGCCTTGTCAGTATGGAAGGTAGTCTATTTCCGAGATTTTTGTTACTCCAATGGATTGTAGCCTTGTCATTATGGAAGGTAGTCTGTTGTCGAGATTTTTGTTACTCCAATGGATGGTATCCTTGTCATTATGGAAGGTAGTCTATTTTCGAGATTTTTGTTATTCCAATGGATGGTAGCCCTGTCATTATGGAAGGTAGTCTATTGTCGAGATTTTTGTTACTCCAATGGATGATAGCCTTGTCATTATGGAAGGTAGTCTATTGTCGAGATTTTTTTTACTCCAACGATTGGTAGCCTTGTCATTATGGAAGGTAGTCTATTGTCGAGATTTTTATTATTCCAATGGATGGTAGCCTTGATATTATGGAATGTAGTCTGTTGTCGAGATTTTTGTTACTCCAATGGATGTAGCCTTATCATTATGGAAGGTAGTTTGTTCTTAAAATTTTTGTTACTCCAATGGATGGTAGCCTTGTGATTATGGAAGGTAGACTGTTTTCGAGAATTTCGTTAGTCCATTGGATGGTAACCTTGTCATTATGGAAGGTAGTCTGTTGTCGATATTTTTGTTATTCCAATGGATGGTAACATTGTCATTATGGAAGGTGGTATTTTGTCGAGATTTTTGTTACTCCAATGGATGATATGGAAGGTAGTCTATTGTCGATATCTTTGTTACTCCAATGGATGGTAGCCTTGTCATTATGGATGGTAGTCTGCTGTCAATATCCTTGTTACTCCAATGGATGATAGCCTTGTCATTATGGAAGGTAGTCTATTGTCGAGATTTTTGTTACTCCAATGGATGGTAGCCTTGTAATTATGGAAGGTAGTCTGTTGTCACAATTTTGTTACTCTAATGGATGGTAGGATTGTCATTATAGAACATAGTCTGTTGTTGATATTTTTGTTACTCCAATGGATGGTAGCCTTGTCATTATGGAAAGTACTCTATTGTCGAAATTTTTGTTACTCCAATGGATGGTAGCCTTGTCTATACAAGGTTGTCGATTGTTCTGATTTTTGTTACTCCAATGGATTGTAGCCTTGTCATTATGGAAGGTAGTCTATTTTTGAGATTTTTGTTATTCCAATTGATGGTAGCCTTGTCATTATGGAAGGTAGTTTTTTGTCGAAATTTTTGTTGCTCCAATGGATGGTAGCCTTGTCATTATGGAAGGTAGTCTATTGTCATTATGGAAGGTAGTTTTTTGTTGAAATTTTTGTTGCTCCATTGGATTGTAGCCTTATCATTATGGAAGTTTGTCTTTTGTCGATATCTTTGTTACTCCAATGGATGATAGCCTTGTCATTATGCAAGGTAGTCTGTTGTTCATATTTTTGTTACTCCAATGGATGTTAGCCTTGTCATTATGAAAGGTAGTCTATTTTCGAGATTTTTGTTATTCCAATGGATGGTAGCCTTCTCATTATGGAAGGTAGTTTTTTCTCGAGATTCTTGTTACTCCAATGGATGGTAGCGTTGCCATTATAGAGGGTAGTCTGTTGTCAAGATTTTTGTTACCCTAAAAGATGGTAACCTTGTCATTATGGAAGGTAGTTTTTTGTCGATATTTTTATTACTCCAATGGATGGTAGCCTTGTCAATATGGAAGGTAGTCTATTGTCGAGATTGTTTTATTCCAATGGATGGTAGCCTTGTCTTTATGGAAGGTAGTTTTTTGTAGAGACTTTAATTACTCCAATGGATGGTAGCATTGTCATTATGGAAGGTAGTTTGTTGTCGAGATTTTGGTTACTCTAATGAATGGTAGCCTTCTCATTATGGAAGGTAGTCTATCATTGAGATTTCTGTTACTCTAATGGATTGTAGCCTTGTCATTATGGAAGGTAGTTTGTTCTTCAATTTTTTGTTACTCCAATGAATGGTATCCTATTGACATTATGGAAGGTAGTTCTTTGTCGAAATTTTTGTTGCTCCATTGGATTGTAGCCTTGTCATTATGGAAGTTAGTCTTTTGTCGATATCTCTGTTACTCGAATGGATGATAGCCTTGTCATTATGCAAGATAGTCTGTTGTTCATATTTTTGTTATTCCAATGGATGGTAGCCTTCTCATTATGGAAGGTTGTTTTCTGTCGAGATTTTTTTTACTCCAATGGATGGTATCCTTGCCATTATGGAAGGTAGTCTTTCGTCAAGATTTTTGTTACCCCAATAGATGGTAACCTTGTCATTATGAAAGGTAGTTTTTTGTCGAGATTTTTGTTACTCCAATGGATGGTAGCCTTGTCAATATGGAAGGTAGTCTATTGTCGAGATTGTTTTATTCCAATGGATGGTATCCTTGTCATTATGGAAGGTAGCTTTTTGTTGAGATTTTAATTACTCCAATGGATGGTAGCATTGTCATTACGGAAGGTAGTCTATTTTCGAGATTTTTGTTACTCCAATGGATTTAGCCTTGTCATTATGGAAGGTAGTCTGTTGTCGAGATTATTGTTCCTCTAATGAATGGTAGCCTTGTCATTATGGAAGGTAATATGTTGTTGAGATTTCTGTTACTCCAATGTATTGTAGCCTTGTCATTATGGAAGGTAGTCTATTGTCGAGATTTTTGTTACTCCAATGGATGATAGCCTTGTCATTGTGGAAGGTAGTCTGTTGTCGAGATTATTGTTACTCCAATGGATAGTAGCCTTGTCATTATGGAAGGTAGTTTATTGTCGAGATATTTGTTATTACAATGGATTGTAGCATTGTCATTATGGAAGTTAGTCTATTGTCTAGATTTTTGTTACTCCAATGGATGATAGCCTTGTCATTATGGAAGGCAGTCTATTGTCGAGATTTTTGTTAATCCAATGGATGGTAGCATTGTCATTATGAAAGGTAGTCTATTGTCAAGAATTTTGTTATTCCAATGGATGGTAGCCTTGTCATTATGGAAGGCAGTATTTTGCCGAGATTTTTGTTACTCCAACGGATGGTAGCCTTGTCATTATGGAAGGTAGTCTATTGTCGAGATATTTGTTATTCCAATGGATTGTAGCATTGTCATTATGGAAGGTAGTATATTGTCGAGATTTTTGTTTCTCCAATGGATGATAGCCTTGTCATTATGGAAGGTAGTCTGTTGTCGAGATTTTTGTTACTCCAATGGATTGTAGCCTTGTCATTATGGAAGGTAGTCTATTGTCAAGAATTTTGTTATTCCAATGGATGGTAGCCTTGTTATTATGGAAGGTAGTTTTTTGTCGATATTTTTGTTACTCCAATGGATGGTAGCCTTTTCATTATGGAATGTAGTCTGTCGTTGATATTTTTTGTTAATCCAATGGATAGTAGCCTTGTCATTATGGAAGGTATTCCGTTATTCATATTTTTGTTACTCCAATGGATGATAGCCTTGTCATTATGGAAGGTAGTCTATTTTCAATATTTTTTTTACTCCAATGGATGGTAGCCTTGTCATTATGGAAGGTAGGCTTGTCATTATAGAACATTGTCAGTTGTTGATATTTTTGTTACTCCAATGGATGGTAGCCTTGTCATTATGCAAGGTTTTCGGTTGTTCAGATTTTTGTTACTCCAATAGATGGTAGCCTTGTATTTATGGAAGTTACTCTATTGTCGAAATTTTTGTTACTCCAATGGATGGTAGCCTTGTCATTATGCAAGGTAGTCGGTTGTTCTGATTTTTGTTACTCCAATGGATGGTAGCCTTGTCATTATGGAAGGTAGTCTATTGTCGTGATTTTTTTTACTCCAATGGATGGTAGCCTTGTCATTATGGAAGGTAGTCTGTTGTCACGAGTTTGTTACTCTAATGGATGGTAGGCTTGTCATTATAGAACATTGTCAGTTGTTGATATTTTTGTTACTCCAATGGATGGTAACCTTGTCATTATGCAAGGTTTTCGGTTGTTCATATTTTTGTTACTCCAATAGATGGTAGCCTTGTATTTATGGAAGTTACTCTATTGTCGAAATTTTTTTTACTCCAAATGATGGTAGCCTTGTCATTATGCAAGGTATTCGGTTGTTCTGATTTTTGTTACTCCAATGGATGGTAGCCTTGTCATTATGGAAGGTAGTCTATTGTCGTGATTTTTGTTATTCCAATTAATGGTAGACTTGTCATTATGGAAGGTAGTTTGTTGTTGAGATTTTTGTTACCCAATGGATGGTAGCTTTGTAATTATGGAAGGTAGTCTGTTGTCGAGATTTTTATTACTCCAATGAATGGTAGCCTTGTAATTATGGAAGGTAGTCTATCTTTGAGATTTCTGTTACTCCAATGGATTGTAGCCTTGTCATTATGGAAGGTAGTCTGTTGTTCAGATTTTTGTTACTCCAATGGATGGTAGCCTTGTCATTATGAAATGTAGTATGTTGTCGATGTTTATGTTATTCCATTGGACGGTAGCCTTGTCATTATGCAAGGTAGTCTGTTGTTTAGATTTTTGTTACTCCAATGGATGGTAACCTTATCATTATGGAAGTTTGTCTTTTGTCGATATCTTTGTTACTCCAATGGATGATAGCCTTGTCATTATGCAAGGTAGTCTGTTGTTCATATTTTTGTTACTCCAATGGATGTTAGCCTTGTCATTATGAAAGGTAGTCTATTTTCGAGATTTTTGTTATTCCAATGGATGGTAGCCTTCTCATTATGGAAGGTAGTTTTTTCTCGAGATTCTTGTTACTCCAATGGATGGTAGCGTTGCCATTATAGAGGGTAGTCTGTTGTCAAGATTTTTGTTACCCTAAAAGATGGTAACCTTGTCATTATGGAAGGTAGTTTTTTGTCGATATTTTTATTACTCCAATGGATGGTAGCCTTGTCAATATGGAAGGTAGTCTATTGTCGAGATTGTTTTATTCCAATGGATGGTAGCCTTGTCTTTATGGAAGGTAGTTTTTTGTAGAGACTTTAATTACTCCAATGGATGGTAGCATTGTCATTATGGAAGGTAGTTTGTTGTCGAGATTTTGGTTACTCTAATGAATGGTAGCCTTCTCATTATGGAAGGTAGTCTATCATTGAGATTTCTGTTACTCTAATGGATTGTAGCCTTGTCATTATGGAAGGTAGTTTGTTCTTCAATTTTTTGTTACTCCAATGGATGGTATCCTATTGACATTATGGAAGGTAGTTCTTTGTCGAAATTTTTGTTGCTCCATTGGATTGTAGCCTTGTCATTATGGAAGTTAGTCTTTTGTCGATATCTCTGTTACTCGAATGGATGATAGCCTTGTCATTATGCAAGATAGTCTGTTGTTCATATTTTTGTTATTCCAATGGATGGTAGCCTTCTCATTATGGAAGGTTGTTTTCTGTCGAGATTTTTTTTACTCCAATGGATGGTATCCTTGCCATTATGGAAGGTAGTCTTTCGTCAAGATTTTTGTTACCCCAATAGATGGTAACCTTGTCATTATGAAAGGTAGTTTTTTGTCGAGATTTTTGTTACTCCAATGGATGGTAGCCTTGTCAATATGGAAGGTAGTCTATTGTCGAGATTGTTTTATTCCAATTGATGGTATCCTTGTCATTATGGAAGGTAGCTTTTTGTTGAGATTTTAATTACTCCAATGGATGGTAGCATTGTCATTACGGAAGGTAGTCTATTTTCGAGATTTTTGTTACTCCAATGGATTTAGCCTTGTCATTATGGAAGGTAGTCTGTTGTCGAGATTATTGTTCCTCTAATGAATGGTAGCCTTGTCATTATGGAAGGTAATATGTTGTTGAGATTTCTGTTACTCCAATGTATTGTAGCCTTGTCATTATGGAAGGTAGTCTATTGTCGAGATTTTTGTTACTCCAATGGATGATAGCCTTGTCATTGTGGAAGGTAGTCTGTTGTCGAGATTATTGTTACTCCAATGGATAGTAGCCTTGTCATTATGGAAGGTAGTTTATTGTCGAGATATTTGTTATTACAATGGATTGTAGCATTGTCATTATGGAAGTTAGTCTATTGTCTAGATTTTTGTTACTCCAATGGATGATAGCCTTGTCATTATGGAAGGCAGTCTATTGTCGAGATTTTTGTTAATCCAATGGATGGTAGCATTGTCATTATGAAAGGTAGTCTATTGTCAAGAATTTTGTTATTCCAATGGATGGTAGCCTTGTCATTATGGAAGGCATTATTTTGCTTAGATTTTTGTTACTCCAATGGATGGTAGCCTTGTCATTATGGAAGGTAGTCTATTGTCGAGATATTTGTTATTCCAATGGATTGTAGCATTGTCATTATGGAAGGTAGTATATTGTCGAGATTTTTGTTTCTCCAATGGATGATAGCCTTGTCATTATGGAAGGTAGTCTGTTGTCGAGATTTTTGTTACTCCAATGGATTGTAGCCTTGTCATTATGGAAGGTAGTCTATTGTCAAGAATTTTGTTATTCCAATGGATGGTAGCCTTGTTATTATGGAAGGTAGTTTTTTGTCGATATTTTTGTTACTCCAATGGATGGTAGCCTTTTCATTATGGAATGTAGTCTGTCGTTGATATTTTTTGTTAATCCAATGGATAGTAGCCTTGTCATTATGGAAGGTATTCCGTTATTCATATTTTTGTTACTCCAATGGATGATAGCCTTGTCATTATGGAAGGTAGTCTATTTTCAATATTTTTTTTACTCCAATGGATGGTAGCCTTGTCATTATGGAAGGTAGGCTTGTCATTATAGAACATTGTCAGTTGTTGATATTTTTGTTACTCCAATGGATGGTAGCCTTGTCATTATGGAAGGTTTTCGGTTGTTCAGATTTTTGTTACTCCAATAGATGGTAGCCTTGTATTTATGGAAGTTACTCTATTGTCGAAATTTTTGTTACTCCAATGGATGGTAGCCTTGTCATTATGCAAGGTAGTCGGTTGTTCTGATTTTTGTTACTCCAATGGATGGTAGCCTTGTCATTATGGAAGGTAGTCTAATGTCGTGATTTTTTTTACTCCAATGGATGGTAGCCTTGTCATTATGGAAGGTAGTCTGTTGTCACGAGTTTGTTACTCTAATGGATGGTAGGCTTGTCATTATAGAACATTGTCAGTTGTTGATATTTTTGTTACTCCAATGGATGGTAACCTTGTCATTATGCAAGGTTTTCGGTTGTTCATATTTTTGTTACTCCAATAGATGGTAGCCTTGTATTTATGGAAGTTACTCTATTGTCGAAATTTTTTTTACTCCAAATGATGGTAGCCTTGTCATTATGCAAGGTATTCGGTTGTTCTGATTTTTGTTACTCCAATGGATGGTAGCCTTGTCATTATGGAAGGTAGTCTATTGTCGTGATTTTTGTTATTCCAATTAATGGTAGACTTGTCATTATGGAAGGTAGTTTGTTGTTGAGATTTTTGTTACCCAATGGATGGTAGCTTTGTAATTATGGAAGGTAGTCTGTTGTCGAGATTTTTATTACTCCAATGAATGGTAGCCTTGTAATTATGGAAGGTAGTCTATCTTTGAGATTTCTGTTACTCCAATGGATTGTAGCCTTGTCATTATGGAAGGTAGTCTGTTGTTCAGATTTTTGTTACTCCAATGGATGGTAGCCTTGTCATTATGAAATGTAGTATGTTGTCGATGTTTATGTTATTCCATTGGACGGTAGCCTTGTCATTATGCAAGGTAGTCTGTTTTTTAGATTTTTGTTACTCCAATGGATGGTAACCTTGTCATTATGGAAGGAAGTCTTTTGTCTAGATTTTTGTTACTCAAACGGATGGTAGCCTTGACATTATTCAAGGTAGTCTATTGTCGACATCTTTGTTACTCCAATGGATGATAGCTTTTTCATTATGGAAGGTAGTCTATTGTCGAGATTTTTGTTACTCTAATGGATGGTAGCCTTCTCATTATGGAAGGTAGTCTATTGTCGAGATTTTTTTTATTCCATTGGATGGTAGCCTTGTCATCATGGAAGGTAGTCTGTTGTCGAGATTTATGTTATTCCAATGAATGGTAACCTTGGCATTATGGAAGTTAGTCTTACGTCGATATCTTTGTTACTCCAATGGATGATAGCCTTGTCATTATGCAAGGTAGACTATTGTTCATATTTTTTATTACTCCATTGGATGGTAGCCTTGTCATTATTGAAGGTAGTATGTTGTCGATATTTTTTTTATTCTATTGGATGGTAGCCTTGTCATTATGGAAGTTAGTCTTTTGTCGATATTTTATTACTTCAATGGATGATAGCCTTGTCATTATGCAAGGTAGTCTGTTTTTCATATTTTTGTCAGTCCAATGGATGGTAGCCTTGTCGTTATGCAAGGTAGTCTGTTGTTCTGATTTTTTTTACTCCAATGGATGGTAGCCTTGTCATTATGGAAGGTAGTCTATTGTCGAGATTTTTGTTATTCCAATTGATGGTAGCCTTGTCATTATGGAAGGTAGTCTGTTGTCTAAATTTTTGTTACTCAAATGGAAGGTAGCCTTGTCATTATTCAAGGTAGTCTGTTGTCTATATCTTTGTTACTCCAATGGATAATAGCCTTGCCATTATGGAAGGTAGTCTTTTTTCAAGATTTTTTTTACTCCAATGGATGGTAGCCTTGTCATTATGGAAGGTACTCTGTTGTCACAATTTTGTTACTCTAATGGATGGTAGGCTTGTCATTATAGAACATTGTCAGTTGTTGATATTTTTGTTACTCCAATGGATGGTAGCCTTGTCATTATGCAAGGTTTTCGGTTGTTCAGATTTTTGTTACTCCAATAGATGGTAGCCTTGTATTTATGGAAGTTACTCTATTGTCGAAATTTTTGTTACTCCAATGGATGGTAGCCTTGTCATTATGCAAGGTAGTCGGTTGTTCTGATTTTTGTTACTCCAATGGATGGTAGCCTTGTCATTATGGAAGGTAGTCTATTGTCGTGATTTTTGTTATTCCAATTAATGGTAGACTTGTCATTATGGAAGGTAGTTTGTTGTTGAGATTTTTGTTACCCAGTGGATGGTAGCTTTGTAATTATGGAAGGTAGTCTGTTGTCGAGATTTTTATTACTCCAATGAATGGTAGCCTTGTAATTATGGAAGGTAGTCTATCTTTGAGATTTCTGTTACTCCAATGGATTGTAGCCTTGTCATTATGGAAGGTAGTCTGTTGTTCATATTTTTGTTACTCCAATGGATGGTAGCCTTGTCATTATGAAATGTAGTATGTTGTCGATGTTTATGTTATTCCATTGGACGGTAGCCTTGTCATTATGCAAGGTAGTCTGTTTTTTAGATTTTTGTTACTCCAATGGATGGTAACCTTGTCATTATGGAAGGAAGTCTTTTGTCTAGATTTTTGTTACTCAAACGGATGGTAGCCTTGACATTATTCAAGGTAGTCTATTGTCGACATCTTTGTTACTCCAATGGATGATAGCTTTTTCATTATGGAAGGTAGTCTATTGTCGAGATTTTTGTTACTCTAATGGATGGTAGCCTTCTCATTATGGAAGGTAGTCTATTGTCGAGATTTTTTTTATTCCATTGGATGGTAGCCTTGTCATCATGGAAGGTAGTCTGTTGTCGAGATTTATGTTATTCCAATGAATGGTAACCTTGGCATTATGGAAGTTAGTCTTACGTCGATATCTTTGTTACTCCAATGGATGATAGCCTTGTCATTATGCAAGGTAGACTATTGTTCATATTTTTTATTACTCCATTGGATGGTAGCCTTGTCATTATTGAAGGTAGTATGTTGTCGATATTTTTTTTATTCTATTGGATGGTAGCCTTGTCATTATGGAAGTTAGTCTTTTGTCGATATTTTATTACTTCAATGGATGATAGCCTTGTCATTATGCAAGGTAGTCTGTTTTTCATATTTTTGTCAGTCCAATGGATGGTAGCCTTGTCGTTATGCAAGGTAGTCTGTTGTTCTGATTTTTTTTACTCCAATGGATGGTAGCCTTGTCATTATGGAAGGTAGTCTATTGTCGAGATTTTTGTTATTCCAATTGATGGTAGCCTTGTCATTATGGAAGGTAGTCTGTTGTCTAAATTTTTGTTACTCAAATGGAAGGTAGCCTTGTCATTATTCAAGGTAGTCTGTTGTCTATATCTTTGTTACTCCAATGGATAATAGCCTTGCCATTATGGAAGGTAGTCTTTTTTCAAGATTTTTTTTACTCCAATGGATGGTAGCCTTGTCATTATGGAAGGTACTCTGTTGTCACAATTTTGTTACTCTAATGGATGGTAGGCTTGTCATTATAGAACATTGTCAGTTGTTGATATTTTTGTTACTCCAATGGATGGTAGCCTTGTCATTATGCAAGGTTTTCGGTTGTTCAGATTTTTGTTACTCCAATAGATGGTAGCCTTGTATTTATGGAAGTTACTCTATTGTCGAAATTTTTGTTACTCCAATGGATGGTAGCCTTGTCATTATGCAAGGTAGTCGGTTGTTCTGATTTTTGTTACTCCAATGGATGGTAGCCTTGTCATTATGGAAGGTAGTCTATTGTCGTGATTTTTGTTATTCCAATTAATGGTAGACTTGTCATTATGGAAGGTAGTTTGTTGTTGAGATTTTTGTTACCCAATGGATGGTAGCTTTGTAATTATGGAAGGTAGTCTGTTGTCGAGATTTTTATTACTCCAATGAATGGTAGCCTTGTAATTATGGAAGGTAGTCTATCTTTGAGATTTCTGTTACTCCAATGGATTGTAGCCTTGTCATTATGGAAGGTAGTCTGTTGTTCAGATTTTTGTTACTCCAATGGATGGTAGCCTTGTCATTATGAAATGTAGTATGTTGTCGATGTTTATGTTATTCCATTGGACGGTAGCCTTGTCATTATGCAAGGTAGTCTGTTGTTTAGATTTTTGTTACTCCAATGGATGGTAACCTTGTCATTATTGAAGGTAGTCTTTTGTCTAGATTTTTGTTACTCAAACGGATGGTAGCCTTGACATTATTCAAGGTAGTCTATTGTCGACATCTTTGTTACTCCAATGGATGATAGCTTTGTCATTATGGAAGGTAGTCTATTGTCGAGATTTTTGTTACTCTAATGGATGGTAGCCTTCTCATTATGGAATGTAGTCTATTGTCGAGATTTTTTTTATTCCATTGGATGGTAGCCTTGTCATCATGGAAGGTAGTTTGTTGTCGAGATTTATGTTATTCCAATGAATGGTATCCTTGGCATTATGGAAGTTAGTCTTACGTCGATATCTTTGTTACTCCAATGGATGATAGCCTTGTCATTATGCAAGGTAGATTGTTGTTCATATTTTTTATTACTCCATTGGATGGTAACCTTGTCATTATGGAAGGTAGTATGTTGTCGATATTTTTTTTATTCTATTGGATGGTAGCCTTGTCATTATGGAAGTTAGTCTATTGTTCTGATTTTTGTTACTCCAATGGATGGTAGCCTTGTCGTTATGCAAGGTAGTCTGTTGTTCTGATTTTTGTTACTCCAATGGATGGTAGCCTTGTCATTATGGAAGGTAGTCTATTGTCGAGATTTTTGTTATTCCAATTGATGGTAGCCTTGTCATTATGGAAGGTAGTCTGTTGTCTAAATTTTTGTTACTCAAATGGATGGTAGCCTTGTCATTATTCAAGGTAGTCTGTTGTCTATATCTTTGTTACTCCAATGGATAATAGCCTTGCCATTATGGAATGTAGTCTGTTTTCGATATTTTTGTTACTCCAATGAATGGTAGCCTTGTCATTATTCAAGGTAGTCTGTTGTCGATATCTTTGTTATTCCAATGGATGATAGCCTTGTCATATGGACGGTAGTCTATTGTCGAGATTTTTGTTACTCCATTGGATGGTAGCCTTGTCATTATGGAAGGTAGTTTGTTGTCAAGATTTCTGTTACCCCAATAGATGGTAACCTTGTCATTATGGAAGGTAGTTTTTTGTTGAGATTTTTGTTACTCCAATGGATGGTAGCCTTGTCAATATAGAAGGTAGTCTATTGTCGAGATTTTTGTTATTCCAATGGATGGTAGCCTTCACATTATGTAAGGTAGATTTTTGTCGAGATTTTTGTTACTCCAATGGATGGTAGCGTTGCCATTATAGAGGGTAGTCTGTTGTCAAAATTTTTGTTACCCTAAAAGATGGTAACCTTGTCATTATGGAAGGTAGGTTTCTGTCGATATTTTTGTTACTCCAATGGATGGTAGCCTTGTCAATATGGAAGGTAGTCTATTGTCGAGATTGTTTTATTCCAATGGATGGTAGCCTTGTCTTTATGGAAGGTAGTTTTTTGTCAAGACTTTAATTACTCCAATGGATGGTAGCATTGTCATTACGAAAGGTAGTTTGTTGTCGATATTTTGGTTACTCTAATGAATGGTAGCCTTGTCATTATGGAAGGTAGTCTATCATTGAGATTTCTGTTACTCTAATGGATTGTAGCCTTTTCATAAAGGATGGTAGTTTGTTCTTCAATTTTTTGTTACTCCAATGATGGTAGCCTTGTGATTATGGAAGGTAGACTATTATCGAGATTTTTGTTACTCCAATCGATGGTAGCATTATCATTATGGAAGGTAGTCTAATGTCGAGATTTTTGTTACTCCAATGGATGGTAGCCTTATCATTATGGAAGGTAGTCAATTGTCGAGATTTTTGTTATTCCAATGGATGGTAGCGCTGTAATTATGGAAGGTAGTCTATTGTCGAGATTTTTGTTACTCCAATGGATGATAGCCTTGTCATTATGGAAGGTAGTCTATTTTCGAGATTTTTGTTACTCCAACGATTGGTAGCCTTGTCATTATGGAAGGTAGTCTATTGTCGAGATTTTTGTTATTCCAATAGATGGTAGCCTTGTCGTTATGGAAGGTAGTCTGTTGTCGAGATTTTTGTTACTACAATGGATGTAGCCTTATCATTATGGAAGGTAGTTTGTTCTTTAAATTTTTGTTACTCCAATGGATGGTAGCCTTGTGATTATGGAAGATAGACTGTTGTCGAGATTTTTGTTAGTCCATTGGATGGTAGCCTTGTTATTATGGAAGGTAGTGTGTTGTCGAGATTTTTGTTATTCGAATGGATGGTAACATTGTTATTATGGAAGGTATTATTTTGTCGAGAATTTTGTTACTCCAATGGATGATATGGAAGGTAGTCTATTGTCGATATCTTTGTTACTCCAATTGATGGTAGCCTTGTCATTATGGATGGTAGTCTGTTGTCAATATCTTTGTTACTCCAATGGATGATAGTCTTGTCATTATGGAAGGTAGTCTATTGTCGAGATTTTTGTTACTCCAATGGATGGTAGCCTTGTCATTATGGAAGGTAGTCTGTTGACACAATTTTTTTACTCTAATGGATGGTAGGATTTTCATTATAGAACATAGTCTGTTGTTGATATTTTTGTTACTCCAATGGATGGTAGCCTTGTCATTATGGAAGGTACTCTATTGTCGAAATTTTTGTAACTCCAATGGATGGTAGCCTTGTCTATGCAAGGTTGTTGATTGTTCTGATTTTTGTTACTCCAATGGATGGTAGCCTTGTCATTATGGAAGGTAGTCTAATGTTGAGATTTTTGTTATTCCAATTGATGGTAGCCTTGTCATTATGGAAGGTAGTTTTTTGTCGAAATTTTTGTTGCTCCAATGGATGGTAGCCTTGTCATTATGGAAGGTAGTCAATTGTCATTATGGAAGGTAGTTTTTTGTCGAAATTTTTGTTGCTCCATTGGATGGTAGCCTGATCATTATGGAAGGTAGTCTATTGTCGAGATTTTTATTACTCCAATGAATGGTATCCTTGTCATTATGGAAGGTAGTTTGCCTTTTATATTTTTGTTACTCCAATGGATGATGGCCTTGTCATTATGAAATGTAGTATGTTGTCGATATTTTTGTTATTCCATTTGATGGTAGCCTTGTCATTATGCAAGGTAGTCTGTTGTTCAGATTTTTGTTACTCAAATGGATGGTAGACTTGTCATTATTCAAGGTAGTCTATTGTCGATATCTTTGTTACTCCAATGAATGATAGCCTTGTCATTATGGAAGGAAGTCTGTTGTCGAGATTTTTTTTATTCCATTGGATGGTAGCCTTGTCATTATTGAAGGTAGTCTATTGTTGATATTTTTGTTATTCCAATGGATGGTAACCTTGTCATTATGAAAGGTAGTCTGTTGTTCATATTTTTTTACTCCAATGGTTGGTAACCTTGTCATTATGGAAGTTAGTCTTTTGTCGATATCTTTGTTACTCCAATGGTTGATAGCCTTGTCATTATGCAAGGTAGTCTGTTGTTCATATTTTTGATTCTCCAATGGATGGTAGCCTTCTCGTTATGGGGGGTAGTTTTTTGTCGAGATTTTTTTTACTCCAATGGATGGTAGCCTTGCCATTATGGAAGGTAGTCTGTTGTCAAGATTTTTGTTACTCCAATGGATGGTAGCCTTGTCAATATGGAAGGTAGTTTGTTGTCGAGATATTTTTAATCCAATGGATGGTAGCCTTGTCATTATGGAAGGTAGTTTATTGTCTTGATTTTAATTACTCCAATGGATGGTAGCATTGTCATTACGGAAGGTAGTCTATTGTCGAGATTTTTGTTACCCCAATGGATGTAGCCTTGTCATTCTGGAAGGTAGTTTGTTGTCCAGATTTTTGTTACTCCAATGAATGGTAGCCTTATCATTATGGAAGGTAGTTTGTCGTTCAGATTTCTGTTACTCCAATGGATGGTAGCCTTGTCATTATGGAAGGTAGTTTGTTCTTCAAATTTTTGTTACTCCAATGGATGGTAGCCTTGTGATTATGGAAGGTAGACTGTTGTTGAGATTTTTGTTATTCCACTGGATGGTAGACATGTCATTATGGAAGGTAGTTTTTGTCGAAATTTTTGTTGCTCCAATGGATGGTAGCCTTGTCATTATGGAAGGTAGTTTGTTGTCAAGATTTTTGTTACACCAATGGATGGTAGCCTTGTCATTATGGAAGGTAGGCTGTTGCCGAGATTTTTGTTACTCCAATGAATGCTAGCCTTGTCATTATGGAAGGTAGTTTGTCTTTGAGATTTTTGTTACTCCAATGGATGGTGGCCTTGTCTTTATGCAGGGTAGTCGGTTGTTCAGATTTTTGTTACTCCAATGGATGGTAGCCTTGTCATTATGAAATGTATTATGTTGTCAATATTTTTGTTATTCCATTGGATGGTAGCCATGTCATTATGCAAGGTAGTCTGTTGTTCAAATTTTTGTTACTCAATTGGATGGTAGACTTGTCATTATTCAAGGTAGTCTGTGGTCGATATCTTTGTTACTCCAATGGATGATAGCCTTGTCATAAAGGAAGGTAGTCTGCTGTCGAGATTTTTGTTACTCCAATGGATGGTAGGATTGTCATTATGGAAGGTAGTCTGTTGTCGAGATTTTTTTTATTCCATTGGATGGTAGGCTTGTCATTATGGAAGGTAGTCTGTTGTCAAGATTTTTGTTATTCCAATGGATGGTAACCATGTCATTATGAAAGGTAGTATTTTGTAGATATTTTTGTTACTCCAATGGATGATAGCCTTGTCATTATGGAAGGTAGTTTGTTCTCAATATTTTTGTTACTCCAATGGATGGTATCCTTGTCCTTATGGAAGGTAGTTTGTCTTTGGGATTTCTGTTACTCCAATGGATTGTAGCCTTGTCATTATGGAAGGTAGTCTGTTGTTCAGATTTTTGTTACTCCAATTGAAGGTTGCCTTGTCATTATGAAATGTAGTATGTTGTCAATATTTTTGTTACTCAAATGGATGGTAGCTTTGTCATTATGATAGGTAGTCTGTTGTTCAGATTTTTGTTACTCCTATGGATGGTAACCTTGTCATTATGGAAGGTAGTCTATTGTCGATATTTTTGTTACTCAAATGGATGGTAGCCTTGTCATTATGGAAGGTAGTCTGTTGTCGAGATTTTTGTTACTCCAATGGATGGTAGCCTTGTCATTATTGAAGGTAGTTTGTTGTCAAGATTTTTATTATTCCATTGGATGGTAGCCTTGTATTCATGGAAGGTAGTCTGTGGTAACCTTGTCATTATGGAAATTAGTCTTTTGTCGATATCTTTGTTACTCCAATGGATGATAGCCTTGTCATTATGCAAGGTAGTCTGTTGTTCATATTTTTGTCACTTCATTGGATGGTAGCCTTGTCATTATGGAAGGTAGTCTATTGTCGAGATTTTTGTTATTCCAATGGATGGTAGCCTTCTCATTATGGAAGGTAGTTTTTTATTGAGATTTTTGTTACTCCAATGGATGGTAGCCTTGCCATTATGGAAGGTAGTCTGTTGTCAAGATTTTTGTTACCCCAATAGATGGTAACCTTGTCATTATGGAAGGTAGTCTATTGTCGAATTTTTCTTACCCCAATGGATGTAGCCTTGTCATTATGGAAGGTAGTGTGTAGTCGACATTTTTGTTACTCCAATCAATGGTAGCCTTGTCTTTATGGAAGGTAGTATGTCGTTGAGATTTCTGTTACTCCAATGGATTGTAGCCTTGTGATTATGGAAGGTAGATTGTTGTCGAGATTTTTATTATTCCAATGGATGGTAGCCTTGTCATTATGGAAGGTAGTCTGTTGTCGAGATTTTTGTTATTCCAATGGATGGTAACCATGTCATTATGAAAGGTAGTATTTTGTAGATATTTTTGTTACTCCAATGGATCATAGCCTTGTCATTATAGAAGGTAGTCAGTTGTCGATATTTTTGTTACTCCAATGGATGGTATCCTTGTCCTTATGGAAGGTAGTTTGTCTTTGGGATTTCTGTTACTCCAATGGATTGTAGCCTTGTCATTATGGAAGGTAGTCTGTTGTTCAGATTTTTGTTACTCCAATTGAAGGTTGCCTTGTCATTATTCAAGGTAGTCTGTTGTCGATATCTTTGTTACTCCAATGGATGATAGCCTTGTCATTATGGAAGGTAGTCTATTGTCGAGATTTTTGTTACTCCATTGGATGGTAGCCTTGTCATTATGGAAGGTAGTTTGTTGTCAAGATTTTTGTTACCCCAATAGATGGTAACCTTGTCATTATGGAAGGCAGTTTTTTGTTGAGATTTTTGTTACTCCAATAGATGGTAGCCTTGTCAATATGGAAGGTAGTCTATTGTCGAGATTTTTGATATTCCAATGGATGGTAGCCTTCTCATTATGGAAGGTAGTTTTTTCTCGAGATTCTTGTTACTCCAATGGATGGTAGCGTTGCCATTATAAAGGGTAGTCTATTGTCAAGATTTTTGTTACCCTAAAAGATGGTAACCTTGTCATTATGGAAGGTAGCTTTTTGTCGATATTTTTGTTACTCCAATGGATGGTAGCCTTGTCAATATGGAAGGTAGTCTATTTTCGAGATTGTTTTATTCCAATGGATGGTAACCTTGTCTTTATGGGAGGTAGTTTTTTGTCGAGACTTTAATTACTCCAATGGATGGTGGCATTGTCATTACGGAAGGTAGTTTGTTGTCGAGATTTTGGTTACTCTAATGAATGGTAGCCTTGTCATTATGGAATGTAGTCTATCATTGAGATTTCTGTTACTTTAATGGATTGTAGCCTTGTCATTATGGAAGGTAGTTTGTTCTTCAATTTTTTGTTACTCCAATGGATGGTAGCCTTGTGATTATTGAAGGTAGACTATTATCGAGATTTTTGTTACTCCAATCGATGGTAGCATTGTCATTATGGAAGGTAGTATGTTGTCGAGATTTTTGTTATTCTAATGGATGGTAACCTTGTCATTATGAAAGGTAGTTTTTTGTTACTCCAATGGATGGTAGCCTTGTCAGTATGGAAGGTAGTCTATTTCCGAGATTTTTGTTACTCCAATGGATGATAGCCTTGTCATTATGGAAGGTAGTCTGTTGTCGAGATTTTTGTTACTCCAATGGATGGTAGCCTTGTCATTATGGAAGGTAGTCTATTGTCGAGATTTTTGTTATTCCAATGGATGGTAGCGCTGTCATTATGGAAGGTAGTCTATTGTCGAGATTTTTGTTACTCCAATGGATGATAGCCTTGTGATTATGGAAGGTAGTCTATTGTCGAGATTTTTGTTACTCCAACAATTGGTAGCCTTGTCATTATGGAAGGTAGTCTATTGTCGAGATTTTTATTATTCCAATGGATGGTAGCCTTGTCATTATGGAAGGTAGTCTGTTGTCGAGATTTTTGTTACTCCAATGGATGTAGCCTTATCATTATGGAAGGTAGTTTGTTCTTCAAATTTTTGTTACTCCAATGGATGGTAGCCTTGTGATTATGGAAGGTAGACTGTTGTCGAGATTTTTGTTAGTCCATTGGATGGTAGCCTTGTCATTATGGAAGGTAGTCTGTTGTCGATATTTTTGTTATTCCAATGGATGGTAACATTGTCATTATGGAAGGTGGTATTTTGTCGAGATTTTTGTTACTCCAATGGATGATATGGAAGGTAGTCTATTGTCGATATCTTTGTTACTCCAATGGATGGTAGCCTTGTCATTATGGATGGTAGTCTGCTGTCAATATCCTTGTTACTCCAATGGATGATAGCCTTGTCATTATGGAAGGTAGTCTATTGTCGAGATTTTTGTTACTCCAATGGATGGTAGCCTTGTCATTATGGAAGGTAGTCTGTTGTCACAATTTTGTTACTCTAATGGATGGTAGGATTGTCATTATAGAACATAGTCTGTTGTTGATATTTTTGTTACTCCAATGGATGGTAGCCTTGTCATTATGGAAGGTACTCTATTGTCGAAATTTTTGTTACTCCAATGGATGGTAGCCTTGTCTATACAAGGTTGTCGATTGTTCTGATTTTTGTTACTCCAATGGATGGTAGCCTTGTCATTATGGAAGGTAGTCTATTGTTGAGATTTTTGTTATTCCAATTGATGGTAGCCTTGTCATTATGGACGGTAGTTTTTTGTCGAAATTTTTGTTGCTCCAAAGGATGGTAGCCTTGGCATTATGGAAGGTAGTCTATTGTCATTATGGAAGGTAGTTTTTTGTCGAAATTTTTGTTGCTCCATTGGATTGTAGCCTTATCATTATGGAAGTTTGTCTTTTGTCGATATCTTTGTTACTCCAATGGATGATAGCCTTGTCGTTATGCAAGGTAGTCTGTTGTTCATATTTTTGTTACTCCAATCGATGGTAGCCTTGTCATTATGAAAGGTAGTCTATTGTCGAGATTTTTATTATTCCAATGGATGGTAGCCTTCTCATTATGGAAGGTAGTTTTTTCTCGAGATTCTTGTTACTCCAATGGATGGTAGCGTTGCCATTATAGAGGGTAGTCTGTTGTCAATATTTTTGTTACCCTAAAAGAGGGTAACCTTGTCCTTATGGAAGGTAGTTTTTTGTCGATATTTTTATTACTCCAATGGATGGTAGCCTTGTCAATATGGAAGGTAGTCTATTGTCGAGATTGTTTTATTCCAATGGATGGTAGCCTTGTCTTTATGGATGGTAGTTTTTTGTAGAGACTTTAATTACTCCAATGGATGGTAGCATTGTCATTACGGAAGGTAGTTTGTTGTCGAGATTTTGGTTACTCTAATGAATGGTAGCCTTCTCATTATGGAAGGTAGTCTATCATTGAGATTTCTGTTACTCTAATGGATTGTAGCCTTGTCATTATGGAAGGTAGTTTGTTCTTCAATTTTTTGTTACTCCAATGGATGGTAGCCTATTGACATTATGGAAGGTAGTTTTTTGTCGAAATTTTTGTTGCTCCATTGGATTGTAGCCTTGTCATTATGGAAGTTAGTCTTTTGTCGATATCTTTGTTACTTGAATGGATGATAGCCTTGTCATTATGCAAGGTAGTCTGTTGTTCAGATTTTTGTTACTCCAATTGAAGGTTGCCTTGTAATTATTCAAGGTAGTCTGTTGTCGATATCTTTGTTACTCCAATGGATGATAGCCTTGTCATTATGGAAGGTAGCTTTTTGTCGATATTTTTGTTACTCCAATGGATGGTAGCCTTGTCAATATGGAAGGTAGTCTATTTTCGAGATTGTTTTATTCCAATGGATGGTAGCCTTGTCTTTATGGAAGGTAGTTTTTGGTCGAGACTTTAATTACTCCAATGGATGGTAGCATTGTCATTACGGAAGGTAGTTTGTTGTCGAGATTTTGGTTACTCTAATGAATGGTAGCCTTGTCATTATGGAAGGTAGTCTATCATTGAGATTTCTGTTACTTTAATGGATTGTAGCCTTGTCATTATGGAAGGTAGTTTGTTCTTCAATTTTTTGTTACTCCAATGGATGGTATCCTTGTGAATATGGAAGGTAGACTATTATCGAGATTTTTGTTACTCCAATCGATGGTAGCATTG
The DNA here is from genome assembly GCA_948472305.1 of Vicia faba. Taxonomy (NCBI): domain Eukaryota; kingdom Viridiplantae; phylum Streptophyta; class Magnoliopsida; order Fabales; family Fabaceae; genus Vicia; species Vicia faba. The sequence goes on from OX451739.1 coordinate 565,448,704, forward strand.
TCATTATGGAAGGTAGTATGTTGTCGAGATTTTTGTTATTCTAATGGATGGTAACCTTGTCATTATGAAAGGTAGTTTTTTGTTACTCCAATGGATGGTAGCCTTGTCAGTATGGAAGGTAGTCTATTTCCGAGATTTTTGTTACTCCAATGGATGATAGCCTTGTCATTATGGAAGGTAGTATGTTGTCGAGATTTTTGTTACTCCAATGGATGGTAGCCTTGTCATTATGGAAGGTAGTCTATTATAGATATTTTTGTTATTCCAATGAATGGTAGCGCTGTCATTATGGAAGGTAGTCTATTGTCGAGATTTTTGTTACTCTAATGGATGATAGCCTTGTCATTATGGAAGGTAGTCTATTGTCGAGATTTTTGTTACTCCAACAATTGGTAGCCTTGTCATTATGGAAGGTAGTCAATTGTCGAGATTTTTATTATTCCAATGGATGGTAGCCTTGTCATTATGGAAGGTAGTCTGTTGTTGAGATTTTTGTTACTCCAATGGATGTAGCCTTATCATTATGGAAGGTAGTTTGTTCTTAAAATTTTTGTTATTCCAATTGATGGTAGCCTTGTCATTATGGACGGTAGTTTTTTGTCGAAATTTTTGTTGCTCCATTGGATGGTAGCCTTGGCATTATGGAAGGTAGTCTATTGTCATTATGGAAGGTAGTTTTTTGTCGAAATTTTTGTTGCTCCATTGGATTGTAGCCTTATCATTATGGAAGTTTGTCTTTTGTCGATATCTTTGTTACTCCAATGGATGATAGCCTTGTCATTATGCAAGGTAGTGTGTTGTTCATATTTTTGTTACTCCAATCGATGGTAGCCTTGTCATTATGAAAGGTAGTCTATTGTCGAGATTTTTATTATTCCAATGGATGGTATCCTTCTCATTATGGAAGGTAGTGTTTTCTCGAGATTCTTGTTACTCCAATGGATGGTAGCGTTGCCATTATAGAGGGTAGTCTGTTGTCAAGATTTTTGTTACCCTAAAAGATGGTAACCTTGTCATTATGGAAGGTAGTTTTTTGTCGATATTTTTATTACTCCAATGGATGGTAGCCTTGTCAATATGGAAGGTAGTCTATTGTCGAGATTGTTTTAATCCAATGGATGGTAGCCTTGTCTTTATGGAAGGTAGTTTTTTGTAGAGACTTTAATTACTCCAATGGATGGTAGCATTGTCATTACGGAAGGTAGTTTGTTGTCGAGATTTTGGTTACTCTAATGAATGGTAGCCTTGTCATTATGGAAGGTAGTCTATCATTGAGATTTCTGTTACTCTAATGGATTGTAGCCTTGTCATTATGGACGGTAGCTTGTTCTTCAATTTTTTGTTACTCCAATGGATGGTAGCCTATTGACATTATGAAAGGTAGTTTTTTGTCGAAATTTTTGTTGCTCCATTGGATTGTAGCCTTGTCATTATGGAAGTTAGTCTTTTGTCGATATCTTTGTTACTCGAATGGATGATAGCCTTGTCATTATGCAAGGTAGTCTGTTGTTCAGATTTCTGTTACTCCAATTGAAGGTTGCCTTGTCATTATTCAAGGTAGTCTGTTGTCGATATCTTTGTTACTCCAATGGATGATAGCCTTGTCATTATGGAAGGTAGCTTTTTGTCGATATTTTTGTTACTCCAATGGATGGTAGCCTTGTCAATATGGAAGGTAGTCTATTTTCGAGATTGTTTTATTCCAATGGATGGTAGCCTTGTCTTTATGGAAGGTTGTTTTTTGTCGAGACTTTAATTACTCCAATGGATGGTAGCATTGTCATTACAGAAGGTAGTTTGTTGTCGAGATTTTGGTTACTCTAATGAATGGTAGCCTTGTCATTAAGGAAGGTAGTCTATCATTGAGATTTCTGTTACTTTAATGGATTGTAGCCTTGTCATTATGGAAGGTAGTTTGTTCTTCAATTTTTTGTTACTCCAATGGATGGTAGCCTTGTGATTATTGAAGGTATACTATTATCGAGATTTTTGTTACTCCAATCGATGGTAGCATTGTCATTATGGAAGGTAGTATGTTGTCGAGATTTTTGTTATTCTAATTGATGGTAACCTTGTCATTATGAAAGGTAGTTTTTTGTTACTCCAATGGATGGTTGCCTTGTCAGTATGGAAGGTAGTCTATTTCCGAGATTTTTGTTACTCCAATGGATGATAGCCTTGTCATTATGGAAGGTAGTCTGTTGTCGAGATTTTTGTTACTCCAATGGATGGTAGCCTTGTCATTATGGAAGGTAGTCTATTGTCGAGATTTTTGTTATTCCAATGGATGGTAGCGCTGTCATTATGGAAGGTAGTCTATTGTCGAGATTTTTGTTACTCCAATGGATGATAGCCTTGTCATTATGGAAGGTAGTCTATTGTCGAGATTTTTGTTACTCCAACAATTGGTAGCCTTGTCATTATGGAAGGTAGTCTATTGTCGAGATTTTTATTATTCCAATGGATGGTAGCCTTGTCATTATGGAAGGTAGTATGTTGTCGAGATTTTTGTTACTCCAATGGATGTAGCCTTATCATTATGGAAGGTAGTTTGTTCTTAAAATTTTTGTTACTCCAATGGATGGTAGCCTTGTGATTATGGAAGGTAGATTGTTGTCGAGATTTTTGTTATTCCATTGGATGGTAGCCTTGTCATTATGGAAGGTAGTATGTTGTCGATATTTTTGTTATTCCAATGGATGGTAACACTGTCATTATGGAAGGTGGTATTTTGTCGAGATTTTTGTTACTCCAATGGATGATATGGAAGGTAGTCTATTGTCGATATCTTTGTTACTCCAATGGATGGTAGCCTTGTCATTATGGAAGGTAGTATTTTGCCGAGATTTTTTTTACTCCAATGGATGGTAGCCTTGTCATTATGGAAGGTAGTCTATTGTCGAGATATCTGTTATTCGAATGGATTGTAGAATTGTCATTATGGAAGGTAGTATATTGTCGAGATTTTTGTTACTCCAATGGATGATAGCCTTGTCATTATGGAAGGTAGTCTGTTGTCGAGATTTTTGTTACTCCAATGGATTGTAGCCTTGTCATTATGGAAGATATTCCGTTATTCAGATTTTTATTACTCCAATGGATGATAGCCTTGTCATTATCGAAGGTAGTCTATTTTCAAGATTTTTTTTACTCCAATAGGTGGTAGCTTTGTCATTATGGAAGGTAGTCTGTTGTCACGATTTTGTTACTCTAATGGATGGTAGGCTTGTCATTATAGAACATTGTCAGTTGTTGATATTTTTGTTACTCCAATGGATGGTAGCCTTGTCATTATGCAAGGTTCTCGGTTGTTCAGATTTTTGTTACTCCAATAGATGGTAGCCTTGTATTTATGGAAGTTACTCTATTGTCGAAATTTTTGTTACTCCAATGGATGGTAGCCTTGTCATTATGCAAGGTAGTCGGTTGTTTTGATTTTTGTTACTCCAATGGATGGTAGCCTTGTCATTATGGAAGGTCGTCTATTGTCGTGATTTTTGTTATTCCAATTAATGGTAGCCTTGTCATTATGGAAGGTAGTTTGTTGTTGAGATTTTTGTTACCCAATGGATGGTAGCTTTGTAATTATGGAAGGTAGTCTGTTGTCGAGATTTTTATTACTCCAATGAATGGTAGCCTTGTAATTATGGAAGTTAGTCTATCTTTGAGATTTCTGTTACTCCAATGGATTGTAGCCTTGTCATTATGGAAGGTAGTCTGTTGTTTAGATTTTTGTTACTCCAATGGATTGTAGCCTTGTCATTATGAAATGTAGTATGTTGTCGATGTTTATGTTATTCCATTGGACGGTAGCCTTGTCATTATGCAAGGTAGTCTGTTGTTTAGATTTTTGTTACTCCAATGGATGGTAACCTTGTCATTATTGAAGGTAGTCTTTTGTCTAGATTTTTGTTACTCAAACGGATGGTAGCCTTGACATTATTCAAGGTAGTCTATTGTCGACATCTTTGTTACTCCAATGGATGATAGCTTTGTCATTATGGAAGGTAGTCTATTGTCGATATTTTTGTTACTCTAATGGATGGTAGCCTTGTCATCATGGAAGGTAGTCTGTTGTCGAGATTTATGTTATTCCAATGAATGGTAACCTTGGCATTATGGAAGTTAGTCTTACATCGATATCTTTGTTACTCCAATGGATGATAGCCTTGTCATTATGCAAGGTAGACTGTTGTTCATATTTTTTATTACTCCATTGGATGGTAGCCTTGTCATTATGGAAGGTAGTATGTTGTCGATATTTTTTTAAATCTATTGGATGGTAGCCTTGTCATTATGGAAGGTAGTCTGTTGTCGAGATTTTTGTTACTCCAATGGATTGTAGCCTTGTCATTATGGAAGGTAGTCTATTGTCAAGAATTTTGTTATTCCAATGGATGGTAGCCTTGTTATTATGGAAGGTAGTTTTTTGTCGATATTTTTGTTACTCCAATGGATGGTAGCCTTTTCATTATGGAATGTAGTCTGTCGTTGATATTTTTTGTTAATCCAATGGATAGTAGCCTTGTCATTATGGAAGGTATTCCATTATTCAGATTTTTATTACTCCAATGGATGATAGCCTTGTCATTATCGAAGGTAGTCTGTTTTCAAGATTTTTTTTACTCCAATGGATGGTAGCCTTGTCATTATGGAAGGTAGTCTGTTGTCACGATTTTGTTACTCTAATGGATGGTAGGCTTGTCATTATAGAACATTGTCAGTTGTTGATATTTTTGTTACTCCAATAGATGGTAGCCTTGTATTTATGGAAGTTACTCTATTGTCGAAATTTTTGTTACTCCAATGGATGGTAGCCTTGTCATTATGCAAGGTAGTCGGTTGTTCTGATTTTTGTTACTCCAATGGATGGTAGCCTTGTCATTATGGAAGGTAGTCTATTGTCGTGATTTTTGTTATTCCAATTAATGGTAGCCTTGTCATTATGGAAGGTAGTTTGTTGTTGAGATTTTTGTTACCCAATGGATGGTAGCTTTGTAATTATGGAAGGTAGTCTGTTGTCGAGATTTTTATTACTCCAATGAATGGTAGCCTTGTAATTATGGAAGGTAGTCTATCTTTGAGATTTCTGTTACTCCAATGGATTGTAGCCTTGTCATTATGGAAGGTAGTCTGTTGTTCAGATTTTTGTTACTCCAATGGATGGTAGCCTTGTCATTATGAAATGTAGTATGTTGTCGATGTTTATGTTATTCCATTGGACGGTAGCCTTGTCATTATGCAAGGTAGTTTGTTGTTTAGATTTTTGTTACTCTAATGGATGATAGCTTTGTCATTATGGAAGGTAGTCTATTGTCGATATTTTTGTTACTCTAATGGATGGTAGCCTTCTCATTATGGAAGGTAGTCTATTGTCGAGATTTTTTTTATTCCATTGGATGGTAGCCTTGTCATCATGGAAGGTAGTCTGTTGTCGAGATTTATGTTATTCCAATGAATGGTAACCTTGGCATTATGGAAGTTAGTCTTACGTCGATATCTTTGTTACTCCAATGGATGATAGCCTTGTCATTATGCAAGGTAGACTGTTGTTCATATTTTTTATTACTCCATTGGATGGTAGCCTTGTCATTATGGAAGGTAGTATGTTGTCGATATTTTTTTTATTCTATTGGATGGTAGCCTTGTCATTATGGAAGTTAGTCTTTTGTCGATATTTTATTACTTCAATGGATGATAGCCTTGTCATTATGCAAGGAAGTCTGTTATTCATATTTTTGTCAGTCCAATGGATGGTAGCCTTGTCGTTATGCAAGGTAGTCTGTTGTTCTGATTTTTGTTACTCCAATGAATGGTAGCCTTGTCATTATGGAAGGTAGTCTATTGTCGAGATTTTTGTTATCCCAATTGATGGTAGCCTTGTCATTATGGAAGGTAGTCTGTTGTCTAAATTTTTGTTACTCAAATGGATGGTAGCCTTGTCATTATTCAAGGTAGTCTGTTGTCTATATCTTTGTTACTCCAATGGATAATAGCCTTGCCATTATGGAAGGTAGTCTGTTTTCGATATTTTTGTTACTCCAATGAATGGTAGCCTTGTCATTATTCAAGGTAGTCTGTTGTCGATATCTTTGTTACTCCAATGGATGATAGCCTTGTCATTATGGAAGGTAGTCTATTGTCGAGATTTTTGTTACTCCATTGGATGGTAGCCTTGTCATTATGGAAGGTAGTTTGTTGTCAAGATTTTTGTTACCCCAAGAGATGGTAACCTTGTCATTATGGAAGGTAGTTTTTTGTTGAGATTTTTGTTACTCCAATGGATGGTAGCCTTGTCAATATGGAAGGTAGTCTATTTTCGAGATTTTTGTTATTCCAATGGATGGTAGCCTTCTCATTATGGAAGGTAGTTTTTTGTCGAGATTTTTGTTACTCCAATGGATGGTAGCGTTGCCATTATAGAGGGTAGTCTGTTGTCAAAATTTTTGTTACCCTAAAAGATGGTAACCTTGTCATTATGGAAGGTAGTTTTCTGTCGATATTTTTGTTACTCCAATGGATGGTATCCTTGTCAATATGGAAGGTAGTCTATTGTCGAGATTGTTTTATTCCAATGGATGGTAGCCTTGTCTTTATGGAAGGTAGTTTTTTGTCGAGACTTTAATTACTCCAATGGATGGTAGCATTGTCATTACGGAAGGTAGTTTGTTGTCGATATTTTGGTTACTCTAATGAATGGTAGCCTTGTCATTATGGAAGGTAGTCTATCATTGAGATTTCTGATACTCTAATGGATTGTAGCCTTCTCATTATGGATGGTAGTTTGTTCTTCAATTTTTTGTTACTCCAATGATGGTAGCCTTGTGATTATGGAAGGTAGACTATTATCAAGATTTTTGTTACTCCAATCGATGGTAGCATTGTCATTATGGAAGGTAGTCTGTTGTCGAGATTTTTGTTACTCCAATGGATGGTAGCCTTGTCATTATGGAAGGTAGTCAATTGTCGAGATTTTTGTAATTCCAATGGATGGTAGCGCTGTCATTATGGAAGGTAGTCTATTGTCGAGATTTTTATTACTCCAATGGATGATAGACTTGTCATTATGGAAGGTAGTCTATTTTCGAGATTTTTGTTACTCCAACGATTGGTAGCCTTGTCATTATGGAAGGTAGTCTATTGTCGAGATTTTTGTTATTCCAATGGATGGTAGCCTTATCGTTATGGAAGGTAGTCTGTCGTCGAGATTTTTGTTACTACAATGGATGTAGCCTTATCTATGCAAGGTTGTTGATTGTTCTAATTTTTGTTACTCCAATGGATGGTAGCCTTGTCATTATGGAAGGTAGTCTATTGTTGAGATTTTTGTTATTCCAATTGGTGGTAGCCTTGTCATTATGGAAGGTAGTTTTTTGTCGAAATTTTTGTTGCTCCAATGGATGGTAGCCTTGTCATTATGGAAGGTAGTCAATTGTCATTATGGAAGGTAGTTTTTTGTCGAAATTTTTGTTGCTCCATTGGATGGTAGCCTTATCATTATGGAAGGTAGTCTATTGTCGAGATTTTTATTACTCCAATGAATGGTAGCCTTGTCATTGTGGAAGGTAGTTTGTCTTTGATATTTTTGTTACTCCAATGGATGATGGCCTTGTCATTATGCAAGGTAGTCGGTTGTTCATATTTTTGTTACTCCATTGGATGATAGCCTTGTCATTATGAAATGTAGTATGTTGTCGATATTTTTGTTATTCCATTTGATGGTAGCCTTGTCATTATGCAAAGTAGTCTGTTGTTCAGATTTTTGTTACTCAAATGGATGGTAGACTTGTCATTATTCAAGGTAGTCTATTGTCGATATCTTTGTTACTCCAATGGATGATAGCCTTGTCATTATGGAAGGTAGTCTTTTGTCGAGATTTTTTTTATTCCATTGGATGGTAGCCTTGTCATTATTGAAGGTAGTCTATTGTCGATATTTTTGTTATTCCAATGGATGGTAACCTTTTCATTTTGAAAGGTAGTCTGTTGTTCATATTTTTTTACTCCAATGGATGGTATCCTTGTCATTATGGAAGCTAGTATGTTGTCGAGATTTTTGTTATTCCAATGGATGATAGCCTTGTCAATATGGAAGGTAGTTTGTTGTCGAGATATTTTTAATCCAATGGATGGTAGCCTTGTCATTACGGAAGGTAGTCTGTTGTCGAGATTTTTGTTACCCCAATGGATGTAGCCTTGTCATTCTGGAAGGTAGTTTGTTGTCCAGATTTTTGTTACTCCAATGAAAGGTAGCCTTATCATTATGGAAGGTAGTTTGTCGTTCAGATTTCTGTTACTCCAATGGATGGTAGCCTTGTCATTATGGAAGGTAGTTTGTTCTTCAAATTTTTTTTACTCCAATGGATGGTAGCTTTGTGATTATGGAAGGTAGACTGTTGTTGAGATTTTTGTTATTCCACTGGATGGTAGCCTTATCATTATGGAAGGTAGTTTTTGTCGAAATTTTTGTTGCTCCAATGGATGGTAGCCTTGTCATTATGGAAGGTAGTTTGTTGTCAAGATTTTTGTTACACCAATGGATGGTAGCCTTGTCATTATGGAAGGTAGTTTGTCTTTGAGATTTTTGTTACTCCAATGGATGGTGGCCTTGTCTTTATGCAGGGTAGTCGGTTGTTCAGATTTTTGTTACTCCAATGGATGGTAGCCTTGTCATTATGAAATGTATTATGTTGTCAATATTTTTGTTATTCCATTGGATGGTAGCCATGTCATTATGCAAGGTAGTCTGTTGTTCAGATTTTTGTTACTCAATTGGATGGTAGACTTGTCATTATTCAAGGTAGTCTGTTATCGATATCTTTGTTACTCCAATGAATGATAGCCTTGTCATAAAGGAAGGTAGTCTGCTGTCGAGATTTTTTTTATTCCATTGGATGGTAGCCTTGTCATTATTGAAGGTAGTTTGTTGTCGAGATTTTTGTTATTCCAATGGATGGTAACCTTGTCATTATGGAAGTTAGTCTTTTGTCGATATCTTTGTTACTCCAATGGATGATAGCCTTGTCATTATGCAAGGTAGTCTGTTGTTCATATTTTTGTTACTCCAATGGATGGTAGACTTGTCATTATGGAAGGTAGTCTGTTGTCGAGATTTTTGTTATTCCAATGGATGGTAACCTTTTCATTATGGAAGTTAGTCTTTTGTCGATATCTTTGTTACTCCAATGGATGAAAGCCTTGTCATTATGCAAGGTAGTCTGTTGTTCATATTTTTGTTACTCCAATGGATGGTAGCCTTGTCATTATGGAAGGTAGTCTATTTTCGAGATTTTTGTTATTCCAATGGATGGTAGCCTTGTCATTATGGAAGGTAGTTTGTCTTTGAGATTTTTAATACTCCAATTGATGGTGGCCTTGTCATTATGCAAGGTAGTCGGTCGTTCAGATTTTTTTTACACCAATGGATGGTAGCCTTGTCATTATGAAATGTAGTATGTTGTCGATATTTTTGTTATTCCATTTGATGGTATCCTTGTCATTATGCAAGGTAGTCTGTTGTTCAGATTTTTGTTACTCAAATGGATGGTAGACTTCTCATTATTCAAGGTAGTCTATTGTCGATATCTTTGTTATTCCAATGGATGATAGCCTTGTCATTATGGAAGGTAGTCTGTTGTCGAGTTTTTTTTATTCCATTGGAATGTAGCCTTGTAATTATTGAAGGTAGTTTGTTGTCGAGATTTTTGTTATTCCAATGGATGGTAACCTTGTCATTATGCAAGGTGGTCTGTTGTTCATATTTTTGTTATTCCAATGGATGGTAGCCTTGTCATTATGGATGGTATCCTGTTGTCGAGATTTTTGTTATTCCAATGGTTGGTAACCTTGTCATTATGGAAGTTAGTCTTTTGTCGATATCTTTGTTACTCCAATGGATGATAGCCTTGTCATTATGCAAGGTAGTCTGTTGTTCAAATTTTTGATACTCCAATGGATGGTACCCTTGTCATTATGGAAGGTAGTCTATTGTCAAGATTTTTGTTATTCAAATGGATGGTAGCCTTCTTGTTATGGAAGGTAGTTTTTTGTCGAGATTTTTTTTACTCCAATGGATGGTAGCCTTGCCATTATGGAAGGTAGTCTGTTGTCAAGATTTTTGTTACTCCAATGGATGGTAGCCTTATCAATATGGAAGGTAGTTTATTGTCGAGATATTTTTAATCCAATGGATGGTAGCCTTGTCATTATGGAAGGTAGTTTATTTTCTTGATTTTAATTACACCAATGGATGGTAGCATTGTCATTACGGAAGGTAGTCTGTTGTCGAGATTTTTGTTACCCTAATGGATGTAGCCTTGTCATTATGGAAGGTAGTCTGTTGTCCAGATTTTTGTTACTCCAATGAATGGTAGCCTTGTAATTTTGGAAGGTAGTTTTTCGTTCAGATTTCTGTTACTCCAATGGATGGTAGCCTTGTCATTATGGAAGGTAGTTTGTTCTTCAAATTTTTGTTACTCCAATGGATGGCAGCCTTGTGATTATGGAAGGTAGACTGTTGTTGTGATTTTTGTTATTCCACTGGATGGTAGCCTTGTCATTATGGAAGGTAGTTATTTGTCGAAATTTTTGTTGCTCCAATGGATGGTAGCCTTGTCATTATGGAAGGTAGTTTGTTGTCAAGATTTTTGTTACCCCAATGGATGGTAGCCTTGTCATTATGGAAGGTAGTCTGTTGTCGATATTTTTGTTACTCCAATGAATGGTAGCCTTGTCATTATGGAAGGTAGTTTGTCTTTGAGATTTTTGTTATTCCACTGGATGGTAGCCTTGTCATTATGGAAGGGAGTTTTTTGTCGAAATTTTTATTGCTCCAATGGATGGTAACCTTGTCATTACGAAATGTAGTATGTTGTCGATATTTTTGTTATTCCATTGGATGGTAGCCTTGTCATTATGGAAGTTAGTCTTTTGTCGATATCTTTGTTACTCCAATGGATGATAGCCTTGTCATAATGCCAGGTAGTCTGTTGTTCATATTTTTGATACTCCAATGGATGGTACCCTTGTCATTATGGAAGGTAGTCTATTGTCAAGATTTTTGTTATTCAAATGGATGGAAGCCTTCTTGTTATGGAAGGTAGCTTTTTGTCGAGAATTTTTTTACTCCAATGGATGGTAGCCTTGCCATTATGGAAGGTAGTCTGTTGTCAAAATTTTTGTTACTCCAATGGATGGTAGCCTTATCAATATGGAAGGTAGTTTATTGTCGAGATATTTTTAATCCAATGGATGGTAGCCTTCTCATTATGGAAGGTAGTTTATTATCTTGATTTTAATTACTCCAATGGATGGTTGCATTGTCATTACGGAAGGTAGTCTGTTGTCGAGATTTTTGTTACCCTAATGGAAGGTAGTTTGTTGTCCAGATTTTTGTTACTCCAATGAATGGTAGCCTTGTCATTATGGAAGGTAGTTTTTAGTTCAGATTTCTGTTACTCCAATGGACGGTAGCCTTGTCATTATGGAAGGTAGTTTGTTCTTCAAATTTTTGTTACTCCAATGGATGGTAGCCTTGTGATTATGGAAGGTAGACTGTTGTTGAGATTTGTTTTATTCCACTGGATGGTAGCCTTGTCATTATGGAAGGTAGTTTTTTGTCGAAATTTTTGTTGCTCCAATGGATGGTAGCCTTGTCATTATGGAAGGTAGTTTGTTGTCAAGATTTTTGTTACCCCAATAGATGGTAGCCTTGTCATTATGGTAGGTAGTTTGTTGTCGATATTTTTGTTACTTCAATGAATGGTAGCCTTGTCATTATGGAAGGTAGTTTGTCTTTGAGATTTTTGTTATTCCACTGGATGGAAGCCTTGTCATTATGGAAGGTAGTTTTTTGTCGAAATTTTTGTTGCTCCAATGGATGGTAGCCTTGTCATTACGAAATGTAGTATGTTGTCGATATTTTTGTTATTCCATTGGATGGTAGCCTTTTCATTATGCAAGGTAGTCTTTTGTTCAGATTTTTGTTACTCAAATGGATGGTAGACTTGTCATTATTCAAGGTAGTCTGTTGTCGATATCTTTGTTACTCCAATGGATGATAACCTTGTCATTATGGAAGGTAGTCTATTGTCGAGATTTTTGTTACTCTAATGGATGGTAGCCTTGTCATTATGGAAGGTGGTCTGTTGTTGAGTTTTTTTATTCCATTGGATGGTAGCCTTATCATTATTGAAGGTAGTCTGTTGTCGAGATTTTCGTTATTCCAATGGATGGTAACCTTGTCATTATGGAAGTTTGTCTTTTGTCAATATCTTTGTTACTCCAATGGATGATAGCCTTGTCATTATGCAAGGTAGTCTGTTGTTCATATTTTTGTTACTCCAATTGATGGTAGCCTTGTCATTATGGAAGGTAGTCTATTGTCTAGATTTTTGTTATTCCAATGGATGGTAGCCTTGTCAATATGGAAGGTAGTCTATTGTAGAGATATTTTTAATCCAATGGATGGTATCCTTGTCATTATGGAAGGTAGTTTTTTGTCTTGATTTTAATTACTCCAATGGATGGTAGAGTTGTCATTATGGAAGGTAGTCTGTTGTCGAGATTTTTGTTACTCCAATGAATGGTAGCCTTGTCATTATGGAAGGAAGTCTGTCGTTAAGATTTCTGTTACTCCAATGGATTATAGCCTTGTCATTATGGAAGGTAGTTTGTTCTTCAAATTTTTGTTACTCCAATGGATGGTAGCCTTGTGATTATGGAAGGTAGTCTATTGACGAAATTTTTGTTATTCCAATGGATGGTAGTCATCTCCTTATGGAAGGTAGTTTTTTGTCGAGATTTTTTTTACTCCAATGGATGGTAGCCTTGCCATTATGGAAGGTAGTCTGTTGTCAAGATTTTTGTTACTCCAATGGATGGTAGCCTTGTCAATATGGAAGGTAGTCTATTGTCGAGATATATTTAATCCAATGGATGGTAGCCTTGTCATTATGGAAGGTAGTTTTTTGTCTTGATTTTAATTACTCCAATGGATGGTAGCCTTGTCATTATGGAAGGTAGTCTGTTGTCGAGATTTTTGCTACCCCAATGGATGTAGCCTTGTCATTATGGAAGGTAGTCTGTTGTCGAGATTTTTGTTACTCCAATGAATGGTAGCCTTGTCATTAAGGAAGGTAGTCTGTCGTTCAGATTTTTGATTCTTCAATGGATTGTAGCCTTGTCATTATGGAAGGTAGTTTGTTCTTCAAATTTTTGTTACTCCAATGGATGGTAGCCTTGTATTTATGCAAGGTAGTCTGTTATTTAGATTTTTGTTACTCAAATGGATGGTAGACTTGTCATTATTTAAGGTAGTCCGTTGTCGATATCTTTGTTACTCCAATGGATGATAGCCTTGTCATTAAGGAAGGTAGTCTGTTGTCGAGATTTTTGTTACTCCAATGGATGGTAGCCTTGTCATTATGGAAGGTAGTGTGTTGTCGAGATTTTTTTTATTCCATTGGATGGTAGCCTTATCATTTTTGAAGGTAGTCTGTTGTCGAGATTTTTGTTATTCCAATGGATGGTAACCTTGTCATTATGGAAGTTAGTCTTTTGTCGAGATATCTTTGTTACTCCAATGGATGATAGCCTTGTCATTATGCAAGGTAGTCTGTTGTTCATATTTTTGTTACTCCAATGGATGGTAGCCTTGTCATTATGGAAGGTAGTCTGTTGTCGATATTTTTTTTATTCCATTGGATGGTAGCCTTATCATTATTGAAGGTAGTCTATTGTCGATATTTTTGTTATTCCAATGGATGGTAATCTTGTCATTATGGTAGTTAGTCTTTTGTCAATATCTTTGTTACTCCAATGGATGATAGCCTTGTCATTATGCAAGGTAGTCTATTGTTCATATTTTTGTTACTCAAATGGATGGTAGCCTTATCATTATGGAAGGTAGTCTGTTGTCGAGATTTTTGTTATTCCAATGGTTGGTAACCTTATCATTATGGAAGTTTGTCTTTTTTTCGATATCTTTGTTACTCCAATGGATCATAGCCTTGTCATTATACATGGTAGTCTGTTGTTCATATTTTTGTTACTCCAATGGATGGTAGCCCTGTCATTATGGAAGGTAGTCTATTGTCGAGATTTTTGTTATTCCAATTGATGGTAGCCTTGTCAATATGGAAGGTAGTCTATTGTAGAGATATTTTTAATCCAATGGATTGTAGCCTTGTCATTATGGAAGGTAGTTTTTTGTCTTGATTTTAATTACTCCAATGGATGGTAGCCTTGTCATTATGGAAGGTAGTCTGTTGTCGAGATTTTTGCTACCCCAATGGATGTAGCCTTGTCATTATGGAAGGTAGTCTGTTGTCGAGATTTTTGTTACTCCAATGAATGGTAGCCTTGTCATTAAGGAAGGTAGTATGTTGTCGAGATTTTTGTTATTCCAATGGATGGTAACCTTGTCATTATGGAAGTTAGTCTTTTGTCAATATCTTTGTTACTCCAATGGATGATAGCCTTGTCATTATGGAAGGTAGTCTGTTGTCGAGATTTTTGTTACTCTAACGGATGGTAGCCTTGTCATTATTGAAGGTAGTCTGTTATCGAGATTTTTGTTATTCCAATGGATGGTAACCTTGTCATTATGGAAGTTAGTCTTTTGTCAATATCTTTGTTACTCTAATGGATGATAGCCTTGTCATTATGCAAGGTAGTCTGTTGTTCATATTTTTGTTACTCCAATGGATGGTAGCCTTGTTATTATGGAAGGTAGTCTGTTGTCGAGATTTTTGTTATTCCAATGGTTGGTAACCTTGTCATTATGGAAGTTAGTCTTTTGTTGATATCTTTATTACTCCAATGGATGATAGCCTTTTCATTATGCAAGGTAGTATGTTGTTCATATTTTTGTTACTCCAATGGATGGTAGCCTTGTCATTATGGAAGGTAGTTTTTTTTTTATATTTTTTTTAATCCAATGGATGGTAGCATTTCCATTATGGAAGGTAGTTTGTTGTCAAGATTTTTGTTACTCCAATGGATGGTAGCCATGTCAATATGGAAGGTAGTCTATTGTCGAGATATTTTTAATCCAATGGATGGTAGCCTTGTCATTATGGAAGATAGTTTTTTGTCTTGATTTTAATTACTCCAATGGATGGTAGCGTTCTCATTATCGAAAGTAGTCTATTGTCGAGATTTTTGCTACCCCAATGGATGCAGCCTTGTCATTATGGAAGGTAGTCTGTTGTCGAGATTTTTGTTACTCCAATGAATGGTAGCCTTGTCATTATGGAAGGTAGTCTGTCGTTCAGATTTCTGTTACTCCAATGGATTGTAGCCTTGTCATTATGGAAGGTAGTTTGTTTTTCAAATTTTTGTTACTCCAATGGATGGTAGCCTTGTGATTATGGAAGGTAGACTGTTGTTGAGATTTTTGTTATTCCACATGATGGTAGCCTTGTGATTATGGAAGGTAGTTTTTTGTCGAAATTATTGTTGCTACAATGGATGGTAGCCTTGTCATTATGGAAGGTAGTTTGATGTCAAGATTTTTGTTACCCCAATGGATGGTAGCCTTGTCATTATGGAAGGTAGTCTGTTGTCGAGATTTTTGTTACTCCAATGAATGGTAGCCTTGTCATTATGGAAGGTAGTCGGTTGTTCATATTTTAGTTACTCCAATGGATGGTAGCCTTGTCATTACGAAATGTAGTATGTTGTCGATATCTTTGTTACTCCAATGGATGGTAGCCTTGTCATTATGGAAGGTAGGCTGCTGTCGAGATTTTTTTTACTCCAATGGATGGTAGCCTTGTCATTATGGAAGGTAGTCTTTTGTCGAGATTTTTTTTATTCCATTGGATGGTAACCTTGTCATTATTGAAGGTAGTCTGTTTTCGATATTTTTGTTATTCCAATGGATGGTAACCTTGTCATTATGGAAGTTAGTCTTTTGTCAATATCTTTGTTACTCCAATGGATGATAGCCTTGTCATTATGCAAGGTAGTCTGTTGTTCATATTTTTGTTACTCCAATGGATGGTAGCCTTGCCATTATGGAAGGTAGTCTATTGTCAAGATTTTTGTTACTCCAATGGATGGTAGCCTTGTCAATATGGAAGGTAGTCTATTGTCGAGATAGTTTTAATCCAATGGATGGTAGCCTTGTCATTATGGAAGGTAGTTTTTTGTCTTGATTTTAATTACTCCAATGGATGGTAGTGTTGTGATTACGGAAGGTAGTCTGTTGTCGAGATTTTTGCTACCCCAATGGATGTAGCCTTGTCAGTATGGAAGGTAGTCTGTTGTCGAGATTTTTGTTACTCCAATGCATGGTAGCCTTGTCATTATGGAAGGTAGTCTGTCGTTCATATTTTTGTTAGTCCAATGGATTGTAGCCTTGTCATTATGGAAGGTAGTTTGTTCTTCAAAATTTTGTTACTCCAATGGATGGTAGCCTTGTTATTATGCAAGGTAGTCTATTGTTCAAATTTTTGTTACTCAAATGGATGGTAGACTTGTCATTATTCAAGGTAGTCTGTTGTCGATATCTTTGTTACTCCAATGGATGATAGCCTTGTCATTATGGAAGGTAGTCTGTTGTCGAGATTTTTATTACTCCAATGGATGGTAGCCTTGTCATTATGGAAGGTAGTCTGTTGTCGAGATTTTTTTTATTCCATTGGATGGTAGCCTTATCATTATTGAAGGTAGTCTGTTGTCGAGATTTTTAGTATTCCAATGGATGGTAACCTAGTCATTATGGAAGTTAGTATTTTGCCAATATCATTATTACTCCAATGGATGATAGCCTTGTCATTATGCAAGGTAGTCTGTTGTTCATATTTTTGTTACTCCAATAGATGGTAGCCTTGTCATTATGGAAGGTAGTCTATTTTCGAGAATTTTGTTATTCCAATGGATGGCAGCCTTCTCGTTATGGAAGGTAGTTTTTTGTCGAGATTTTTTTTACTACAATGGATGGTAGCCTTGCCATTATGGAAGGTAGTTTGTTGTCAAGATTTTTGTTACTCCAATGGATGGTAGCCTTGTCATTATGGAAGGTAGTCTATTGTCGAGATATTTTTAATCCAATAGATGGTAGCCTTGTCATTATGGAAGATGGTTTTTTGTCTTGATTTTAATTACTCCAATGGATGGTAGCATTGTCGATACGGAAGGTAGTCTGTTGTCGAGATTTTTTCTACCCCAATGGATGTAGCCTTGTCATTATGGAAGGTAGTCTATTGTAGAGATTTTTGTTACTCCAGTGAATTTTAGCGTTATCATTATGGAAGGTAGTCTGTCGTTCAGATTTCTGTTACTCCAATGGATTGTAGCCTTGTCATTATGGAAGGTAGTTTGTTCTTCAAATTTTTGTTACTCCAATGGATGGTAGCCTTGTGATTATGGAAGGTAGACTGTTGTTGAGATTTTTGTTATTCCACTGGATGGTAGCCTTGTCATTATGGAAGGTAGTTTTTTGTCGAAATTTTTGTTTCTCCAATGGATGGTAGCCTTGTCATTATGGAAGGTAGTTTGTTGTCAAGATTTTTGTTACCCCAATGGATGGTAGCCTTATCATTATGGAAGGTAGTCTGTTGTCGAGATTTTTGTTAGTCCAATGAATGGTAGCCTTGTCATTATGGAAGGTAGTTTGTTTTTGAGATTTTTGTTACTCCAATGGATGGTGGCATTGTCATTATGAAAGGTAGTCTGTTGTTCAGATTTTTGTTACTCAAATGGATGGTAGACTTGTCATTATTCAAGGTAGTTTATTGTCGATATCTTTGTTACTCCAGTGGATGATAGCCTTGTCATTATGGAAGGTAGTCTGTTGTCGAGATTTTTTTTATTCCATTGGATGGTAGCCTTATAATTATTGAAGGTAGTCTGTTGTCGATATTATTGTTATTCCAATGGATGGTAACCTTGTCATTATGGAAGTTAGTCTTTTGTCAATATATTTGTTACTCCAATGGATGATATCCTTATCATTATGCAAGGTAGTCTGTTGTTCATATTTTTGTTACTCCAATGGATGGTAGCCTTGTCATTATGGAAGGTAGTCTGTTGTCGAGATTTTTGTTATTCCAATGGTTGGTAACCTTGTCATTATGGAAGTTAGTCTTTTGTCGATGTCTTTGTTACTCCAATGGATTATAGCCTTGTCATTATGCAAGGTAGTCTGTTGTTCATATTTTTGTTACTCCAATGGATGGTAGCCTTGTGATTATGGAAGGTAGTCTATTGTCGAAATTTTTTTTATTCCAATGGAAGGTAGCCTTCTCCTTATGGAAGGTAGTTTTTTGTCGAGATTTTTTTTACTCCAATGGATGGTAGCCTTGCCATTATGGAAGGTAGTATGTTGTCAAGATTTTTGTTACTCCAATGGATGGTAGCCTTGTTAATATGGAAGGTAGTCTATTGTCGAGGTAGTTTTAATCCAATGGATGGTAGCCTTGTCATTATGGAAGGTAGTTTTTTGTCTTGATTTTAATTACTCTAATGGATGGTAGCATTGTCATTACGGAAGGTAGTCTATTGTCGATATTTTTGTTACTCCAATGAATGATAGCCTTGTCATTATGGAAGGTAGACTTGTTCTTCAAATTTTTGTTACTCCAATGGATGGTAGCCTTGTCATTATGCAAGGTAGTCTGTTGTGCAGATTTTTGTTACTCAAATGGATGGTAGACTTGTCATTATTCAAGGTAGTCTGTTGTCGATATCTTTGTTACTTCAATGGATGGTAGCCTTGTGATTATGGAAGGTAGTCTGTTGTCGAGATTTTTTTTATTCCATTGGATGGTAGCCTTATCATTATTGAAGGTAGTCTGTTGTCGAGATTTTTATTATTCCAATGGATGGTAACCTAGTCATTATGGAAGTTAGTCTTATGCCTATATCATTATTACTCCAATGGATGATAGCCTTGTCATTATGCAAGGTAGTCTGTTGTTCATATTTTTGTTACTCCAATGGATGGTAGCCTTGTCATTATGGAAGGTAGTCAATTTTTGAGAATTTTGTTATTCCAATGGATCACAGCCTTCTCTTTATGGAAGGTAGTTTTTTGTCGAGATTTTTTTTACTACAATGGATGGTAGCCTTGCCATTATGGAAGGTAGTCTGTTGTCATGATTTTTGTTACTCCAATGGATGGTAGCCTTGTCATTATGGAAGGTAATCTATCGTCGAGATATTTTTAATCCAATAGATGGTAACCTTGTCATTATGGAAGATGGTTTTTTGTCTTGATTATAATTACTCCAATGGATGGTAGCATTGTCATTACGGAAGGTTGTCTGTTGTCGAGATTATTGTTACTCCAGTGAATTTTAGCCTTGTCATTATGGAAGGTAGTCTGTCGTTCAGATTTCTGTTACTCCAATGGATTGTAGCCTTGTCATTATGGAAGGTAGTTTGTTCTTCAAATTTTTGTTACTCCAATGGATGGTAGCCTTGTGATTATGGAAGGTAGACTGTTGTTGAGATTTTTGTTATTCCACTGGATGGTAGCCTTGTCATTATGGAAGGTAGTTTTTTGTAGAAATTTTTGTTGCTCCAATGGATGGTAGCCTTGTCATTATGGAAGGTAGTTTGTTGTCAAGATTTTTTTTACCCCAATGGATGGTAGCCTTATCATTATGGAAGGTAGTCTGTTGTCGAGATTTTTGTTACTCCAATGAATGGTAGCCTTGTCATTATGGAAGGTAGTTTGTTTTTGAGATTTTTGTTACTCTAATGGATGGTGACCTTGTCATTATGAAAGGTAGTCTGTTGTTCATATTTTTGTTACTCAAATGGATGGTAGACTTGTCATTATTCAAGGTAGTCTGTTGTCGATATCTTTGTTACTCCAGTGGATGATAGCCTTGTCATTATGGAAGGTAGTTTGTTGTCGAGATTTTTGTTACTCCAATGGATGTTAGCCTTGTCATTATGGAAGGTAGTCTGTTGTCGAGATTTTTTTTATTCCATTGGATGGTAGCCTTATCATTATTGAAGGTAGTCTGTTGTCCATATTTTTGTTATTCCAATGGATGGTAACCTTGTCATTATGGAAGTTAGTCTTTTGTCAATATATTTGTTACTCCAATGGATGATATCCTTGTCATTATGCAGGGTAGTCTGTTGTTCATATTTTTGTTACTCCAATGGATGGTAGCCTTGTCATTATGGAAGGTAGTCTGTTGTCGAGATTTTTGTTATTCCAATGGTTGGTAACCTTGTCATTATGGAAGTTAGTCTTTTGTCGATGTTATTGTTACTCTAATGGATTATAGCCTTGAAATTATGCAAGGTAGTCTGTTGTTCATATTTTTGTTACTCCAATGGATGGTAGCCTTGTGATTATGGAAGGCAGTCTATTGTCGAAATTTTTGTTATTCCAATGGATGGTAGCCTTCTCCTTATGGAAGGTAGTTTTTTGTCGAGATTTTTTTTACGCCAATGGATGGTAGCCTTGCCATTATGGAAGGTAGTCTATTGTCAAGATTTTTGTTACTCCAATGGATGGTAGCCTTGTCAATATGGAAGGTAGTCTATTGTCGAGGTAGTTTTAATCCAATGGATGGTAGCCTTGACATTATGGAAGGTAGTTTTTTGTCTTGATTTTAATTACTCCAATGGATGGTAGCATTGTCATTACGGAAGGTAGTCTATTGTCGATATTTTTGTTACTCCAATGAATGATAGCCTTGTCATTATGGAAGGTAGCCTTGTTCTTCAAATTTTTGTTACTCCAATGGATGGTAGCCTTGTTATTATGCAAGGTAGTCTGTTGTGCAGATTTTTGTTACTCAAATGGATGGTAGACTTGTCATTATTCAAGGTAGTCTGTTGTCGATATCTTTGTTACTTCAATGGAAAGTAGTCTGTTGTCGAGATTTTTTTATTCCATTGGATGGTAGCCTTATCATTATTGAAGGTAGTCTGTTTTCGAAGTTTTTATTATTCCAATAGATGGTAACCTTGTCATTATGGAAGTTAGTCTTTTGTCAATATCATTGTTACTCCAATGGATGATAGCCTTGTCATTATGCAAGGTAGTCTGTTGTTCATATTTTTGTTACTCCAATGGATGGTAGCCTTGTCATTATGGAAGGTAGTCTATTTTCGAGAATTTTGTTATTCCAATGGATGGTAGCCTTCTCGTTATGGAATGTAGTTTTTTGTCGAATTTTTTTTACTCCAATGGATGGTAGCCTTGCCATTATGGAAGGTAGTCTGTTGTCAAGATTTTTGTTACTCCAATGGATGTTAGCCTTGTCAATATGGAAGGTAGTCTATTGTCGAGATAATTTTAATCCAATGGATGGTAGTCTTGTCATTATGGAAGGTAGTTTTTTGTCTTGATTTTAATTACTCCAATGGATGGTATCATTGTCATTACGGAAGGTAGTCTGTTTTCGATATTTTTGCTACCCCAATGGATGTAGCATTGTCATTATGGAAGGTAGTCTGTTGTCGAGATTTTTGTTACTCCAATGAATGGTAGCCTTGTCATTATGGAAGGTAGTTTGTCGTTCATATTTCTGTTACTCCAATGGATTATAGCCTTGTCATTATGGAAGGTAGTTTGTTCTTCAAATTTTTGTTACTCCGATGGATGGTAGCCTTGTCATTATGCAAGGTAGTTTCTTGTTCAGATTTTTGTTACTCAAACGGATGGTAGACATGTCGTTATTCAAGGTAGTCTATTGTCGATATATTTGTTACTCCAATGGATTGTAGACTTGTGATTATGGAAGGTAGTCTGTTGTCGAGATTTTTTTTATTCCATTGGATGGTAGCCTTATCATTATTGAAGGTAGTCTGTTGTCGAGATTTTTATTATTCCAATGGATGGTAACCTTGTCATTATGGAAGTTAGTCTTTTGTCAATATCATTGTTACTCCAATGGATGATAGCCTTGTCATTATGCAAGGTAGTGTGTTGTTGATATTTTTGTTACTCCAATGGATGGTAGCCTTGTCATTATGGAAGGTAGTCTATTTTCGAGAATTTTGTTATTCCAATTGATGGTAGCCTTCTCGTTATGGAAGGTAGTTTTTTGTCGAGATTTTTTTTACTCAAATGGATGGTAGCCTTGCCATTATGGAAGGTAGTCTGTTGTCAAGATTTTTGTTACTCCAATGGATGGTAGCCTTGTCATTATGGAAGGTAGTCTATTGTCGAGATATTTTTAATCCAATGGATGGTAGCCTTGTCATTATGGAAGGTAGTTTGTTCTTCAAATTTTTGTTACTCCAATGGATGGTAGACTTGTGATTATGGAAGGTAGACTGTTGTTGAGATTTTTGTTATTCCACTGGATGGTAGCCTTGTCATTATGGAAGGTAGTTTTTTGTCGAAATTTTTGTTGCTCCAATGGATGGTAGCCTTGTCATTATGGAAGGTAGTTTGTTGTCAATATTTTTGTTACCCCAATGGATGGTATCCTTATCATTATGGAAGGTAGTCTGTTGTTGAGAATTTTGTAACTCCAATGAATGGTAGCCTTGTGATTATGGAAGGTAGTTTGTTTTTGAGATTTTTGTTACTCTAATGGATGGTGGCCTTGTCTTTATGCAAGGTAGTCGATTGTTCATATTTTTGTTACTCCTATGGATGGTAGCCTTGTCATTACGAAATGTAGTATGTTGTCGATATTTTTTTTATTCCATTGGATGCTAGCCTTGTCATTATGCAAGGTAGTCTGTTGTTCAGATTTTTGTTACTCAAATGGATGGTAGACTTGTCATTATTCAAGTTAGTCTGTTGTCGATATCTTTGTTACTCTAATGGATGATAGCCTTGTCAGTATGGAATGTAGTCTGTTGTCGAGATTTTTGTTACTCCAATGGATGGTAGCCTTGTCATTATGGAAGGTAGTTTGTTGTCAAATTTTTTTTTATTCCATTGGTGGTAACCTTGTCATTATTGAAGGTAGTCTGTTGTCAAGATTTTTGTTATTCCAATGCATGGTAACCTTGTCATTATGGAAGTTAGTCTTTTGTCGATGTCTTTGTTACTCCAATGGATGATAGCCTTGTCATTATGCAAGGTACTCTGTTGTTCATATTTTTGTTACTCCAATGGATGGTAGCCTTGTCATTATGGAAGGTAGTCTATTTTAGAGAATTTTTTTATTCCAATGGAAGGTAGCCTTCTCGTTATGGAAGATAGTTTTTTGTCTTGATTTTATTTACTCCAATGGATGGTAGCGTTGTCATTACGGAAGGTAGTCTATTGTCGAGATTTTTGTTACCCCAATGGATGTAGCCTTGTCATTATGGAAGGTAGTCTGTTGTCGAGATTTTTGTTACTCCAATGAATGGTAGCCTTGTCATTATGGAAGGTAGTCTGTCGTTCAGATTTCTGTTACTCCAATGGATTATAGCCTTGTCATTATGGAAGGTAGTTTGTTCTTCAAATTTTTGTTACTCCAATAGATGGTAGCCTTGTGATTATGGAAGGTAGACTATTGTTGAGATTTTTGTTATTCCACTAGAGGGTAGCCTTGTCATTATGGAAGGTAGTTTTTTGTCGAAATTTTCTTTGCTCCAATGGATGGTAGCTTTGTCATTATGGAAGGTAGTTTGTTGTCAAGATTTTGGTTACCCCAATGGATGGTAGCCTTGTCATTATGGAAGGTAGACTGTTGTTGAGAATTTTGTTACTCCAATGAATGGTAGCCTTGTGATTATGGAAGGTAGTTTATATTTGAGATTTTTGTTACTCCAATGGATGGTGGCCTTGTCTTTATGCAAGGTAGTCGATTGTTCAGATTTTTGTTACTCCAATGGATGGTAGCCTTGTCATTACGAAATGTAGTATGTTGTCGATATTTTTGTTATTCCATTGGATGGTAGCCTTGTCATTATGCAAGGTAGTCTGTTGTTCAGATTTTTGTTACTCAAATGGATGGTAGACTTGTCATTATTCAAGGTAGTTTGTTGTCAATATCTTTGTTACTCCAATAGATGATAGCCTTGTCAGTATGGAAGGTAGTCTGTTGTCGAGATTTTTGTTACTCCAATGGATGGTAGCCTTGTCATTATGGAAGGTAGTCTGTTGTCAAAAAATTTTTTATTCCATTGGTGGTAACCTTGTCATTATGGAAGTTAGTCTTTTGTCAATATCTTTGTTACTCCAATGGATGATAGCCTTGTCATTATGCAAGGTAGTCTGTTGTTCATATTTTTGTTACTCCAATGGATGGTAGCCTTGTCATTATGGAAGGTAGTCTGTTGTCGAGATTTTTGTTATTTCAATGGTTGGTAACCTTGTCATTATGGAAGTTAGTCTTTTGTCGATGTCTTTGTTACTCCAATGGATGATAGCCTTGTCATTATGCAAGGTACTCTGTTGTTCATATTTTTTTTACTCCAATGGATGGTAGCGTTGTCATTATGGAAGGTAGTCTATTTTAGAGAATTTTTTTATTCCAATGGAAGGTAGCCTTCTCGTTATGGAAGATAGTTTTTTGTCTTGATTTTATTTACTCTAATGGATGGTAGAGTTGTCATTACGGAAGGTAGTCTATTGTCGAGATTTTTGTTACCCCAATGGATGTAGCCTTGTCATTATGGAAGGTAGTCTGTTGTCGAGATTTTTGTTACTCCAATGAATGGTAGCCTTGTCATTATGGAAGGTAGTCTGTCGTTCAGATTTCTGTTACTCCAATTGATTATAGCCTTGTCATTATGGAAGGTAGTTTGTTCTTCAAATTTTTGTTACTCCAATGGATGGTAGCCTTGTGATTATGGAAGGTAGACTGTTGTTGAGATTTTCGTTATTCCAATAGATGGTAACCTTGTCATTATGGAAGGTAGTTTTTTGTCGAAATTTTCTTTGCTCCAATGGATGGTAGCCTTGTCATTATGGAAGGTAGTTTATTGTCAAGATTTTTGTTACCCCAATGGATGGTAGCCTTGTCATTATGGAAGGTAGTCTATTGTTGAGAATTTTGTTACTCCAATGAATGGTAGCCTTGTGATTATGAAAGGTAGTTTGTTTTTGAGATTTTAGTTACTCCAATGGATGGTGGCCTTGTCTTTATGCAAGGTAGTCGATTGTTCAGATTTTTGTTACTCCAATGGATGGTAGCCTTGTCATTACGAAATGTAGTATGTTGTCGATAGTTTTGTTATTCCATTGGATGGTAGCCTTGTTATTATGCAAGGTAGTCTATTGTTCAGATTTTTGTTACTCAAATGGATGGTAGACTTGTCATTATTCAAGGTAGTCTGTTGTCAATATCTTTGTTACTCCAATGGATGATAGCCTTGTCAGTATGGAAGGTAGTCTGTTGTCGAGATTTTTGTTACTCCAATGGTTGGTAGCCTTGTCATTATGGAAGGTAGTCAGTTGTCCAAATTTTTTTTATTCCATTGGTGGTAACCTTGTCATTATTGAAGGTAGTATGTTGTCGAGATTTTTGTTATTCCAATGGATGGTAACCTTGTCATTATGGAAGTTAGTCTTTTGTCAATATCTTTGTTACTCCAATGGATGATAGCCTTGTCATTATGCAAGGTAGTCTGTTGTTCATATTTTTGTTACTCCAATGGATGGTAGCCTTGTCATTATGGAAGGTAGTCTGTTGTCGAGATTTTTGTTATTTCAATGGTTGGTAATCTTGTCATTATGGAAGTTAGTATTTTGTCGATGTCTTTGTTACGCCAATGGATGATAGCCTTGTCATTATGCAAGGTACTTTGTTGCTCATATTTTTGTTACTCCAATGGATGGTAGCCTTGTCATTATGGAAGGTAGTTTGTTGTCAAGATTTTTGTTACCCCAATGGATGGTAGCCTTGTCATTATGGAAGGTAGTCTATTATTGAGACTTTTGTTACTCCAATGAATGGTAACCTTGTCATTATGGAAGGTAGTTTGTTTTTGAGATTTTTGTTACTCCAATGGATGGTGGCCTTGTCTTTATGCAAGGTAGTCGGTTGTTCAGATTTTAGTTACTCCAATGGATGGTAGCCTTG
Organism: Vicia faba; assembly: GCA_948472305.1. Lineage (NCBI taxonomy): Eukaryota > Viridiplantae > Streptophyta > Magnoliopsida > Fabales > Fabaceae > Vicia > Vicia faba. The sequence goes on from OX451739.1 coordinate 565,474,653, forward strand.
TCATTACAAAATGTATTATGTTGTCGATATTTTTTTTACTCCATTGGATGGTAGCCTTGTCATTATGCAAGGTAGTCTGTTGTTCAGATTTTTGTTACTCAAATGGATGGTAGACTTGTCATTATTCAAGGTAGTATGTTGTCGATATCTTTGTTACTCCAATGGATGATAGCCTTGTCATTATGGAAGGTAGTCTGTTGTCGAGATTTTTGTTACTCCAATGGATGGTAGCCTTGTCATTATGGAAGGTAGCCTGTTGTCGAGATTTTATTTATTCCATTGGATGGTAACCTTGTCATTATTGAAGGTAGTCTGTTGTCGAGATTTTTGTTATTCCAATGGATGGTAACCTTTTCATTATGGAAGTTAGTCTTTTGGCAATATCTTTGTTACTCCAATGGATGATAGCCTTATCATTATGCAAGGTAGTCTGTTGTTAATATTTTTGTTACTCCAATGGATGGTAGCCTTGTCATTATGCAAGGTAGTCTGTTGTTCATATTTTTGTTACTCCAATGGATGGTAGCCTTGTCATTATGGAAGGTAGTCTATTGTCGAGATTTTTGTTATTCCAATGGATGGTAACGTTGTCAATATGGAAGGTAGTCTATTGTAGAGATATTTTTAATCCAATGGATGGTAGCCTTGTCATTATGGAAGGTAGTTTTTTGTCTTGATTTTAATTACTCCAATGGATAGTAGCGTTGTCATTACAGAAGGTAGTCTATTGTCGAGATTTTTGCTACCCCAATGGATATAGCCTTGTCATTATGGAAGGTAGTCTGTTGTCGAGATTTTTGTTACTCCAATGAATGGTAGCCTTGTCATTATGGAAGGTAGTTTGTCGTTCAGATTTTTGTTACTCCAATGGTTTATAGCCTTGTCATTGTTGAAGGTAGTTTGTTCTTCAAATTTTAGTTACTCCAATGGATGGTAGCCTTGTGATTATGGAAGGCAGTCTATTGTCGAAATTTTTGTTATTCCAATGGATGGTAGCCTTCTCCTTATGGAAGGTAGTTTTTTGTCGAGATTTTTTTTACTCCAATGGATTGTAGCCTTGCCATTATGGAAGGTAGTCTGTTGTCAAGATTTTTGTTACTCCAATGGATGGTAGCCTTGTCAATATGGAAGGTAGTCTATTGTCGAGATATTTTTAACCCAATGGATGGTAGCCTTGTTATTATGGAAGGTAGTTTTTTGTCTTGATTTTAATTACTCCAATGGATGGTAGCGTTGTCATTACGGAAGGTAGTCTGTTGTCGAGATTTTTGCTACCCCAATGGATGTAGCCTTGTCATTATGGAAAGTAGTCTATTGTCGATATTTTTGTTACTCCAATGAATGGTAGCCTTGTCATTATGGAAGGTAGTCTATCATTTAGATTTCTGTTACTCCAATGGATTGTAGCCTTGTCATTATGGAAGGTAGTTTGTTCTTCAAATTTTTGTTACTCCAATGGATGGTAGCCTTGTCATTATGGAAGGTAGACTGTTGTTGAGATTTTTGTTATTCCACTAGATGGTAGCCTTGTCATTATGGAAGGTAGTTTTTTTTCGAAATTTTTGTTGCTCCAATGGATGGTAGCCTTGTCATTATGGAAGGTAGTTTGTTGTCAAGATTTTTGTTACCCCAATGGATGGTAGCCTTGTCATTATGGAAGGTAGTCTATTATTGAGACTTTTGTTACTCCAATGAATGGTAACCTTGTCATTATGGAAGGTAGTTTGTTTTTGAGATTTTTGTTACTCCAATGGATGGTGGCCTTGTCTTTATGCAAGGTAGTCGGTTGTTCAGATTTTAGTTACTCCAAAGGATGGTAGCCTTGTCATTACGAAATGTATTATGTTGTCGATATCTTTGTTATTCCATTGGATGGTAGCCTTGTCATTATGCAAGGTAGTCTGTTGTTCATATTTTTGTTACTCCAATGGATGGTAGCCTTGTCATTATGGAAGGTAGTCTATTGTCGAGATTTTTGTTATTCCAATGGATGGTAGCCTTGTCAATATGGAAGGTAGTCTATTTTAGAGATATTTTTAATCTAATGGATGGTAGCCTTGTCATTATGGAAGGTAGTTTTTTGTCTTGATTTTAATTACTCCAATGGATAGTAGCGTTGTCATTACGGAAGGTAGTCTGTTGTCGAGATTTTTGCTACCCCAATGGATGTAGCCTTGTCATTATGGAAGGTAGTCTATTGTCGAGATTTTTGTTACTCCAATGAATGGTAGCCTTGTCATTATGGAAGGTAGTTTGTCGTTCAGATTTTTGTTACTCCAATGATTTAGAGCCTTGTCATTATGTAAGGTAGTTTATTCTTCAAATTTTAGTTACTCCAATGGATGGTAGACTTGTGATTATAGAAGGTAGTCTATTGCCGAAATTTTTGTTATTCCAATCGATGGTAGCCTTCTCCTTATGGAAGGTAGTCTGTTGTTAATATTTTTGTTACTCCAATGGATGGTAGCCTTGTCAATATGGAAGGTAGTCTATTGTGGAGATATTTTTAATCCAATGGATGGTAGCCATGTCATTATGGAAGATAGTTTTTTGTCTTGATTTTATTTACTCCAATGAATGGTAGCGTTGTCATTACGGAAGGTAGTCTGTTGTCGATATTTTTGCTACCCCAATGGATGTAGCCTTGTCATTATGGAAGGTAGTCTGTTGTCGAGATTTTTGTTACTCCAATGAATGGTAGCCTTGTCATTATGGAAGGTAGTTTGTCGTTCAGATTTTTGTTACTCCAATGGTTTATAGCCTTGTCATTGTTGAAGGTAGTTTGTTCTTCAAATTTTAGTTACTCCAATGGATGGTAGCCTTGTGATTATGGAAGGCAGTCTATTGTCGAAATTTTTGTTATTCCAATGGATGGTAGCCTTCTCCTTATGGAAGGTAGTTTTTTGTCGAGATTTTTTTTACTCCAATGGATTGTAGCCTTGCCATTATGGAAGGTAGTCTGTTGTCAAGATTTTTGTTACTCCAATGGATGGTAGCCTTGTCAATATGGAAGGTAGTCTATTGTCGAGATATTTTTAACCCAATGGATGGTAGCCTTGTTATTATGGAAGGTAGTTTTTTGTCTTGATTTTAATTACTCCAATGGATGGTAGCGTTGTCATTACGGAAGGTAGTCTGTTGTCGAGATTTTTGCTACCCCAATGGATGTAGCCTTGTCATTATGGAAGGTAGTCTATTGTCGATATTTTTGTTACTCCAATGAATGGTAGCCTTGTCATTATGGAAGGTAGTCTATCATTTAGATTTCTGTTACTCCAATGGATTGTAGCCTTGTCATTATGGAAGGTAGTTTGTTCTTCAAATTTTTGTTACTCCAATGGATGGTAGCCTTGTCATTATGGAAGGTAGACTGTTGTTGAGATTTTTGTTATTCCACTAGATGGTAGCCTTGTCATTATGGAAGGTAGTTTTTTTTCGAAATTTTTGTTGCTCCAATGGATGGTAGCCTTGTCATTATGGAAGGTAGTTTGTTGTCAAGATTTTTGTTACCCCAATGGATGGTAGCCTTGTCATTATGGAAGGTAGTCTATTATTGAGACTTTTGTTACTCCAATGAATGGTAACCTTGTCATTATGGAAGGTAGTTTGTTTTTGAGATTTTTGTTACTCCAATGGATGGTGGCCTTGTCTTTATGCAAGGTAGTCGGTTGTTCAGATTTTAGTTACTCCAAAGGATGGTAGCCTTGTCATTACGAAATGTATTATGTTGTCGATATCTTTGTTATTCCATTGGATGGTAGCCTTGTCATTATGCAAGGTAGTCTGTTGTTCATATTTTTGTTACTCCAATGGATGGTAGCCTTGTCATTATGGAAGGTAGTCTATTGTCGAGATTTTTGTTATTCCAATGGATGGTAGCCTTGTCAATATGGAAGGTAGTCTATTTTAGAGATATTTTTAATCTAATGGATGGTAGCCTTGTCATTATGGAAGGTAGTTTTTTGTCTTGATTTTAATTACTCCAATGGATAGTAGCATTGTCATTACGGAAGGTAGTCTGTTGTCGAGATTTTTGCTACCCCAATGGATGTAGCCTTGTCATTATGGAAGGTAGTCTATTGTCGAGATTTTTGTTACTCCAATGAATGGTAGCCTTGTCATTATGGAAGGTAGTTTGTCGTTCAGATTTTTGTTACTCCAATGATTTAGAGCCTTGTCATTATGGAAGGTAGTTTATTCTTCAAATTTTAGTTACTCCAATGGATGGTAGACTTGTGATTATAGAAGGTAGTCTATTGCCGAAATTTTTGTTATTCCAATCGATGGTAGCCTTCTCCTTATGGAAGGTAGTCTGTTGTCAATATTTTTGTTACTCCAATGGATGGTAGCCTTGTCAATATGGAAGGTAGTCTATTGTGGAGATATTTTTAATCCAATGGATGGTAGCCTTGTCATTATGGAAGGTAGTTTTTTGTCTTGATTTTAATTACTCCAATGGATGGTAGCGTTGTCATTACGGAAGGTAGTCTGTTGTCGAGATTTTTGCTACCCCAATGGATGTAGCCTTGTCATTATGGAAGGTAGTCTATTGTCAAGATTTTTGTTACTCCAATGAATGGTAGCCTTGTCATTATGGAAGGTAGTCTGTCATTTAGATTTCTGTTACTCCAATGGATTGTAGCCTTGTCATTATGGAAGGTAGTTTGTTCTTCAAATTTTTGTTACTCTAATGGATGGTGGCCTTGTCATTATGCAAGGTAGTCTGTTGTTCAGATTTTTGTTACTCAAAAGGATGATAGCCTTATCATTATGGAAGGTAGTCTGTTGTCGAGATTTTTGTTAATCCAATGGATGGTAGCCTTGTCATTATGGAAGGTAGTCTGTTGTCGAGATTTTTTTTATTCCATTGGGTGGTAGCCTTATCATTATTGAAGGTAGTCTGTTGTCGAGATTTTTGTTATTCCAATGGATGATAGCCTTGTCATTATGCAAGGTAGTCTGTTGTTCATATTTTTGTTACTCCAATGGATGGTAGCCTTGTCATTATGGAAGGTAGTCTGTTGTCGAGATTTTTCTTATTGCAATGGTCGGTAACCTTGTCATTATTGAAGTTAGTCTTTTGTCGATATCTTTGTTACTCCAATGGATGATAGCCTTGTCATTATGCAAGGTAGTCTGTTCTTCATATTTTTGTTACTCCAAGGGATGGTAGCCTTGTCATTATGGAGGGTAGTCTATTTTCGAGAATTTTGTTATTCCAATGGATGGTAGCCTTCTCTTTATGGAAGATAGTTTTTTGTCGAGATTTTTTTTACTCCAATGGATGGTAGCCTTGCCATTATGGAAGGTAGTTTGTTGTCAAGATTTTTGTTACTCCAATGGATGGTAGCCTTGTCAATATGGAAGGTACTCTATTTTCGAGATATTTTTAATCCAATTGATGGTAGCATTGTCATTATGGAAGATAGTTTTTTGTCTTGATTTTAATTACTCCAATGGATGGTAGCATTATCATTATGGAAGGTAGTCTGTTTTCGAGATTTTTGTTACTACGATGAATGGTAGCCTTGTCATTATGGAAAGTAGTTTGTCTTTCATATTTCTGTTACTCCAATGGATTGTAGCCTTGTAATTATGGAAGGTAGTTTGTTCTTCAAATTTTTGTTACTCCAATGGATGGTAGCCTTGTGATTATGGAAGGTAGACTGTTGTTGAGATTTTTGTTATTCAACTGGATGGTCGCCTTGTCATCATGGAAGGTGGTTTTTTGTCTAATTTTTTGTTGCTCCAATGGATGGTAGCCATGTCATTATGGAAGGTAGTTTGTTGTAAAGATTTTTGTTACCCCAATGGATGGTAGCCTTGTCATTATGGAAGGTAGTCTGTTGTCAAGATTTTTGTTACTCCAATGAATGGTAGCCTTGTCATTATGGAAGGTAGTTTATTTTAAAGATTTTTGTTACTCCAATGGATGGTAGCCTTGTCATTACGAAATGTAGTATGTTGTCGATATTTTTATTATTCCATTGGATGGTAGCCTTGTCATTATGCAAGGTAGTCTGTTGTTCAGATTTGTGTTACTCAAATGGATGGTAGGCTTGTCATTATTCAAGGTAGTATGTTGTCCATATCTTTGTTACTCCAATGGATGATAGCCTTGTCATTATGGAAGGTAGTCTGTTGTCGAGATTTTTGTTACTCCAATGGATGGTAGCCTTGTCATTATGGAAGGTAGTCTATTGACGAGATTTTTTTTATTCCATTGGATGGTAACCTTGTCATTATTGAAGGTAGTCTATTGTCGAGATTTTTGTTATTCCAATGGATGGTAACCTTGTCATTATGGAAGTTACTCTTTTGTCAATATCTTTGTTACTCCAATGGATGATATCCTTGTCATTATGCAAGGTAGTCTGTTATTCATATTTTTGTTACTCCAATGGATGGTAGCCTTGTCATTATGGAAGGTAGTCTGTTGTCGAGATTCTTGTTATTCCAATGGTTGGTAACCTTGTCATTATGGAAGTTAGTCTTTTGTCGATATCTTTGTTACTCCAATGGATGATAGCCTTGTCATTATGCAAGGTAGTCTGTTGTTCATATTTTTGTTACTCTAATGGATGGTAGCCTTGTCATTATGGAAGGTAGTCTATTGTCAAGAATTTTGTTATTCCAATGGATGGTAGCCTTCTTGTTATGAAAGGTAGTTTTTTGTCGAGATTTTTTTTACTCCAATGGATGGTAGCCTTGCCATTATGGAAGGTAGTCTGTTGTCAAGATTTTTGTTACTCCAATGTATGGTAGCCTTGTCAATATGGAAGGTAGTCTATTGTCGAGATATTTTTAATCCAATGTATGGTAGCATTGTCATTATGGAAGGAAGTTTTTTGTCTTGATTTTAATTACTCCAATGGATGGTAGCATTGTCATTACGAAAGGTATTCTGTTGTCGAGATTTTTGTTACCCCAATGGATGTAGCCTTGTCATTATGGAAGGTAGTCTGTTGTCGAGATTTTTGTTAATCCAATGGATGGTAGCCTTGTCATTATGGATGGAAGTCTGTCGTTCAGATTTCTATTACTCCAATTGATTGTAGCCTTGTCATTATGGAAGGTAGCCTTGTGATTATGGAAGGTAGACTGTTGTTGAGATTTTTGTTATTCCACTGGATGCTAGCCTTCTCATTATGGAAGGTAGTCCGTTGTCGAGATTTTTGTTATTCCAATGGATGGTAACCTTGTCATTATGGAAGGTAGTATTTTGTCGTTATCTTTGTTACTCCAATGGATGATAGCCTTGTCATTATGCAAGGTAGTCTGTTGTTCATATTTTTGTTACTCAAATGGATGGTAGCCTTGTCATTATGGAAGGTAGTCTATTGTCGATATTTTTGTTATTCCAATGGATGGTAGCCTTCTCCTTATGGAAGTTAGTTTTTTGTCGAGATTTATTTTACTCGAAGGATGGTAGCCTTGCCATTATGGAAGGTAGTCTATTGTCATGATTTTTGTTACTCCAATGGATGGTAGCCTTGTCAATATGGAAGGTAGTCTATTATTCATATTTTTGTTACTCCAATGGATGCTAGCCTTGTCATTATGGAAGGTAGTCCGTTGTCGAGATTTTTTTTATTCTAATGGATGGTAACCTTGTCATTATGGAAGGTAGTATTTTGTCGATATCTTTGTTACTCTAATGGATGATAGCCGTATCATTATGCAAGGTAGTCTGTTGTTCATATTTTTTTTACTCCAATGGATGGTAGCCTTGTCATTATGGAAGGTAGTCTATTGTTGATATTTTTATTATTCCAATGGATGGTAGCCTTCTCGTTATGGAAGGTAGTTTTTTGTCGAGATTTTTTTACTCGAATGGATGGTAGCCTTGCCATTATGGAAGGTAGTCTATTGTCATGATTTTTGTTACTCCAATGGATGGTAGCCTTGTCAATATGGAAGGTAGTCTATTGTCGAGATATTTTTTATCCAATGAATGGTAGCCTTGCCATTATGGAAGGTAGTTTTTTGTCTTGATTTTAATTTATCCAATGGATGGTAGCATTTTCATTATGGAAGGTAGTCCGTTGTCGAGATTTTTGTTACCCCAATGGAAGTAGCCTTGTAATTATGGAAGGTAGTCTGTTGTCGAGATTTTTTTTACTCAAATGAATGGTAGCCTTGTCATTATGGAAGGTAGTCTGTCGTTCAGATTTCTGTTACTCCAATGGATTGTAGCCTTGTCATTATGGAAGGTAGTTTGTTCTTCAAATATTTGTTACTCCAATGGATGGTATCCTTGTGATTATTGAATGTTGACTGTTGTTGAGATTTTTGTTATTCCACTGGATGGTAGCCTTGTCATTATGGAAGGTAGTCCGTTGTCGAGATTTTTGTTATTCCAATGGATGGTAACCTTGTCATTATGGAAGGTAGTATTTTGTCGAGATTTTTGTTACTCCAATGGATGATAGCCTTATCATTATGGAAGGTAGTTTGTTGTTCATATTTTTGTTACTCCAATGGATGGTAGCCTTGTCATTATGGAAGGTAGTCTATTGTCGAGATTTTTGTTATTCCAATGGATGGTAACCTTCTCGTTATGGAAGGTAGTTTTTTGTCTTGATTTTAATTACTCCAATGGATGGTAGCGTTGTCATTACGGAAGGTAGTCTGTTGTCGAGATATTTGTTACCCCAATGGATGTAGCCTTGTCATTATGGAAGGTAGTTTGTCGTTCAGATTTCTGTTACTCAAATGGATGGTAGCCTTGTCATTATGGAAGGTAGTTTGTTCTTCAAATTTTTGTTACTCCAATGGATGGTAGCCTTGTGATTATGGAAGGTAAACTGTTGTTGAGATTTTTGTTATTCCATTGGATCGTAGCCTTATCATTATGGAAGGTAGTATGTTATCGATATCTTTGTTACTCCAATGGATTGTAACCTTGTCATTATGGAAGGTAGTTTTTTGTCTTGATTTTAATTACTCTAGTGGATGGTAGCATTGTCATTATGGAAGGTAATCTATTTTCGAGATTTTCGCTACCCCAATGGATGTAGCCTTGTCATTATGGAATGTAGTCTGTTGTCGAGATTTTTGTTACTCCAATGAATGGTAGCCTTGTAATTATGCAAGGTAGAATGTCGTTAAGATTTCTGTAACTCCAATGGATGGTAGCCTTGTGATTATGGAAGGTAGACTGTTGTTGAGATTTTTGTTATTCCACTGGATGCTAGCCTTGTCATTATGGAAGGTAGTCCGTTGTCGAGATTTTTGTTATTCCAATGGATGGTAACCTTGTCATTATGGAAGGTAGTATTTTGTCGTTATCTTTGTTACTCCAATGGATGATAGCCTTGTCATTATGCAAGGTAGTCTGTTGTTCATATTTTTGTTACTCAAATGGATGGTAGCCTTGTCATTATGGAAGGTAGTCTATTGTCAAGAATTTTGTTATTCCAATGGATGGTAGCCTTCTCGTTTTGGAAGGTAGTTTTTTGTCGAGATTTTTTTTACTCTAATGGATGGTAGCCTTGCCATTATGGAAGGTAGTCTGTTGTCAAGATTTTTGTTACTCCAATGGATGGTAGCCTTGTCAATATGGAAGTTAGTCTATTGTCGAGATATTTTTAATCCAACGGATGGTAGCCTTGTCATTATGGAAGGTAGTTTTTTGTCTTGATTTTAATTACTCCAATGGATGGTAGCATTGTCATTACGGAAGGTAGTCTGTTGTTGAGATTTTTGTTACCCCAATGGATGTAGCCTTGTCATTATGGAAGGTAGTCTGTTGTCGAGATTTTTGTTACTCCAATGAATGGTAGCCTTGTCATTATGGAAGGTAGTCTGTCGTTCAGATTTCTATTACTCCAATGGATTGTAGCCTTGTCATTATGGAAGGTAGTTTGTTCTTCAAATTTTTGTTACTCCAATGGATGGTAGCCTTGTGATTATGGAAGGTAGACTGTTGTTGAGATTTTTGTTATTCCACTGGATGCTAGCCTTGTCATTATGGAAGGTAGTCCGTTGTCGAGATTTTTGTTATTCCAATGGATGGTAACCTTGTCATTATGGAAGGTAGTATTTTGTCGTTATCTTTGTTACTCCAATGGATGATAGCCTTGTCATTATGCAAGGTAGTCTGTTGTTCATATTTTTGTTACTCAAATGGATGGTAGCCTTGTCATTATGGAAGGTAGTCTATTGTTGATATTTTTGTTATTCCAATGGATGGTAGCCTTCTCGTTATGGAAGGTAGTTTTTTGTCGAGATTTATTTTACTCAAAGGATGGTAGCCTTGCCATTATGGAATGTAGTCTATTGTCATGATTTTTGTTACTCCAATGGATGGTAGCCTTGTCAATATGGAAGGTAGTCTATTATTCATATTTTTGTTACTCCAATGGATGCTAGCCTTGTCATTATGGAAGGTAGTCCATTGTCGAGATTTTTGTTATTCCAATGGATGGTAACCTTGTCATTATGGAAGGTAGTATTTTGTTGATATCTTTGTTACTCCAATGGATGATAGCCGTGTCATTATGCAAGGTAGTTTGTTGTTCATATTTTTTTACTCCAATGGATGGTAGCCTTGTCATTATGGAAGGTAGTCTATTGTTGATATTTTTATTATTCCAATGGATGGTAGCCTTCTCGTTATGGAAGGTAGTTTTTTGTCGAGATTTTTTTACTCGAATGGATGGTAGCCTTGCCATTATGGAAGGTAGTCTATTGTCATGATTTTTGTTACTCCAATGGATGGTAGCCTTGTCAATATGGAAGGTAGTCTATTGTCGAGATATTTTTTATCCAATGAATGGTAGCCTTGCCATTATGGAAGGTAGTTTTTTGTCTTGATTTTAATTTATCCAATGGATGGTAGCATTTTCATTATGGAAGGTAGTCTGTTGTCGAGATTTTTGTTACCCCAATGGATGTAGCCTTGTCATTATGGAAGGTAGTCTGTTGTCGAGATTTTTTTTACTCAAATGAATGGTAGCCTTGTCATTATGGAAGGTAGTCTGTCGTTACGATTTCTGTTACTCCAATGGATTGTAGCCTTGTCATTATGGAAGGTAGTTTGTTCTTCAAATATTTGTTACTCCAATGGATGGTATCCTTGTGATTATTGAATGTTGACTGTTGTTGAGATTTTTGTTATTCCACTGGATGGTAGCCTTGTCATTATGGAAGGTAGTCCGTTGTCGAGATTTTTGTTATTCCAATGGATGGTAACCTTGTCATTATGGAAGGTAGTATTTTGTCGAGATTTTTGTTACTCCAAGGGATGATAGCCTTATCATTATGGAAGGTAGTTTGTTGTTCATATTTTTGTTACTCCAATGGATGGTAGCCTTGTCATTATGGAAGGTAGTCTATTGTCGAGATTTTTGTTATTCCAATGGATGGTAACCTTCTCGTTATGGAAGGTAGTTTTTTGTCTTGATTTTAATTACTCCAATGGATGGTAGCGTTGTCATTACGGAAGGTAGTCCGTTGTCGAGATATTTGTTACCCTAATGGATGTAGCCTTGTCATTATGGAAGGTAGTCTGTCGTTCAGATTTCTGTTACTCCAATGGATGGTAGCCTTGTCATTATGGAAGGTAGTTTGTTCTTCAAATTTTTGTTACTCCAATTGATGGTAGCCTTGTGATTATGGAAGGTAGACTGTTGTTGAGATTTTTGTTATTCCATTGGCTCGTAGCCTTGTAATTTTGGAAGGTAGTCAGTTGTCGAGATTTTTGTTATTCCAATGGATGGTAACCTTGTCATTATGGAAGGTAGTATTTTGTTGAGATTTTTGTTACTCCAATGGATGATAGCCTTATCATTATGGAAGGTAGTATGTTATGGATATCTTTGTTACTCCAATGGATTGTAACCTTGTCATTATGGAAGGTAGTTTTTTGTCTTGATTTTAATTACTCCAGTGGATGGTAGCATTGTCATTATGGAAGGTAATCTGTTTTCGAGATTTTCACTACCCCAATGGATGTAGCCTTGTCATTATGGAATGTAGTCTGTTGTCGAGATTTTTGTTACTCCAATGAATGGTAGCCTTGTAATTATGGAAGGTAGAATGTCGTTCAGATTTCTGTAACTCCAATGGATTGTAGCCTTGTCATTATGGAAGGTAGTTTGTTCTTCAAATTTTTGTTACTCCAATGGATGGTAGCCTTGTGATTATGGAAGGTAGACTGTTGTTGAGATTTTTGTTATTCCACTAGATGGTACCCTTGTCATTATGGAAGGTAGTTTTTTGTCGATATTTTTGTTGCTCCAATGGATGGTAGCCTTGTCATTATGGAAGGTAGTTTGTTGTCAAGATTTTTGTTACCCCAATGAATGGTAGCCTTGTCATTATGGAAGGTAGTTTGTTGTCGAGATTTTTGTTACTCCATTGAATGGTAGCCTTGTCATTATGGAAGGTAGTTTGTTTTTGAGATTTTTGTTACTCCAATGGACGGTGTAATTGTCTTTATGCAAGGTATTCGGTTGTTCAGATTTTTGTTACTCCAATGGATGGTAGCCTTGTCATTACGCAATGTAGTATGTTGTTGATATTTTTGTTATTCCATTGGATGGTAGCCTTGTCATTATGCAAGGTAGTCTGTTGTTTAGATTTTTGTTACTCAAATTGATGGTAGACTTGTCATTATTCAAGGTTGAAGTTCTGGCTGCAGATACTCAATGTCACGTTCAAAGTTATGACAACGTATCTGACTTTCTATAAGACAGTAAATACAAAAACAGTAAAGAACACAGTCAATTGTTTACCCAGTTCAGTGTGCAACAACAACTACTCTCGGGGCTACCAAGCCAGGGAGGAAATCCACTATAAGAGATATTAATTCAAGAATAAACCAACCAGTTTATCTCCTTCACTTAAGACCTACCCAATGCAACTTCAATCTAAGTACAACTTAAACCTGAGTTCCTACTCACTCCCCCTCAATCACAGCAGTGATACTTAAAACAATTGACTAATGAATTGATGAAGACACTCTTCAAAACATACACTTGATTATGCTTCACAGCTTTTTAATCAAGCAACACAAACACTCTTGCTTCACAGCTTTGAGTGATACATGAACCTAACTTGACTTTTCTTCAAAGCTTTAGTCAAGAGACACAAAACACTCTAGCTTCAAATCTTTGAGTGATACAAAACCCTTACAATTAAAACCTATTCCAAGTCACTTATCACAAAGATACTTGCTTGGATTACAATAGTTAAAACTATACATCTCTCAAATGATCTTCTATCAAAAAGGGTAAATTCCAAACAGCAGCCCTGTTGAATATATAGCAGTTGCTTCTTCATTTAGGGTTTCCACAAAAAGCTAGGGTTAATTCCATTTGACCTTAAGACTTGGTCACAAGACTTTATCAACCAGGTTAGGGTTGAGCTAGGTTAACCCAAAGTCCATGAGAGATTCTGTTCTGGAAAGACTGAGTCATTTTCCTGAAAAATCTCAGAATTAACCAAACTACATAACTGTTAGATTAGAACAGGATGTCTTAACATTTGTTATGACATCTGAATTACTGTTTACTGATTTTGGTAAATGTGATCATTTTGCAAAATGCTCAGATACACACTCATAAACAGCAGTACGTGTATGCCACTATTTTTCTGCAAAGGTACCTAATAAACCAGTACCTAATAAATCAGAATGTTATGACATTAGTCATGACATTCACACACCTGGTTTTACCAAAAATGCATGCCAATAACTAAACAACTACAAACTCCCACTTTGGCATATTTTTGGCTAAAGCCCCTAAGCAATCAGAGAATAGATAGCAGCAGAATAAATGTGACTGCAGAAAAATATAGTGTTTATCAAGTAATTAGCCACAGAATATCTCCCCCTCTATAGCCATAAATGGGCCAAAGATACATGTTCTTAAAAGTTATACAGTCATCCCAAACAAAGTAGTAAAAACAACAACTAAAGTCTGAACACACATGCAAACTCCACCAGGAACCAGCATCAACTCCACCAACCTTTAAGCACTGTCATCAGACTCAGAAGGTTCGGGCTTCTTCCGTTTCTTGTGAGCAACATCAGCATTCTTCTCTTTGTCTGATGTCTCAACATCCTTAGAGACATCTGGATTTGTTTCAGCATTTGAACTTTCTTGATTTAAAGGAACAGAAATGCCAGGAACTAAGTGGTTCTCATTCAGAATTCTTGTAACAATTTTAGCTATTGCTTGACGTACATAGGCTGACCCTTCCCTATTTGCAATTTCAGAGGGAACAGAAGAAGAAGGATGAGAGGGATTACCAGAGGCAGAAGCTTGGGACCTTAAAAAGAGTGTCTATTCAACTTCTTAAAAAATTTGAAGGAAATGGGAAAATATAAGTTTAACCCAATCAGAACAGACTTAACAAGCATAACTCCTTCAACCCTTGTTTTAAGCAAAATTAATTGCTACAATTCCTCATGTTGGCAAATACCCAACTTACCCCTCAAGTTTTCAAATTGATTTGCATCAAGTGCCTTGGTAAAAATGTCAGCCAGCTGTAGCTCAGTGGCAACATGTTCCAGTTTAATTGACTTCTCTTCTACAAGGTCTCTGATAAAGTGATGTCTTATGTCAATATGTTTGGTCCTACTATGCTGAATGGGATTCTTGGAAATGTTCATTGTACTCAGATTGTCACAGTACAATGTCATACCATCTTGTGTGACATTATACTCAGTAAGTATCTGTTTCATCCAGATCATTTGAGAAAAACTACTACCAGCTGCAATGTATTCAGCTTAAGCAGTAGAGAGAGACACACAATTCTGTTTCTTGTTGAACCAGGAAACCAGATTATTTCCCAAGAAGAAACATCCTCCAGAGGTGCTTTTTCTATCATCAGCACTACCAGCCCAATCAGCATCACAATAACCAGTCAGAGTTGGTTCACAGCCATGAGAATATAGCAAACCATAGTTTTAAGTTCCACTCACATACTTCAAAATTCTCTTCACTTGGTTGATATGACTGACTTTAGAATCAGCTTGGTATCTTGCACAAACTCCAACTGCAAAAGCAATGTCAGGTATGCTGGTTGTTAAGTACAGCAAACTTCCTATCATGCTTATGTACAGACTTTGATCCACCTTAACCCCACTTGAATCTTTGGAAAGCTTTAAATGAGTAGGAGCAGGAGTCCTTTTGTGACTGGCATTCTCCATACCAAACTTCTTTACAATGTTCTTTGTATACTTGCTTTGAGATAAAAAGATTGAGTCCTCCATCTGTGAGACTTGCAGTCCAAGAAAATAAGTCAGTTCTCCCATGAGACTCATTTCGAATTCAGCCTGCATCTGGTCAGCAAAATGTTTAACCATAAGTTCTGACATTCCTCCAAACACTATGTCATCAACATATATTTGGGCTACAATCAACTTCCCTCCTTCAGTTTTGACAAAGAGGGTTTTGTCTAAGCCTCCTTTTCTGTATCCTTTGTCTGAGAGAAATTTTGTTAACCTGTCATACCATGCTCTAGGAGCTTGTTTCAGGCCATATAGAGCTTTTCTCAATTTGTAGACATGATTAGGGTGGTTTGGATCCACAAAGCCTTTAGGTTGTTCCACATAAGCTTCCTCATTCGAGTACCCATTTAGAAAGGCACTTTTCACATCCATCTGAAATAACTTGAACTTCAGAAGACAAGCAATTGACAATAGGAGTCTGATTGATTCCATCCTGGCTACAGGTGCAAAGGTTTCATCAAAATCAACCCCTTCAACCTGAGTGTATCCTTGAGCAACAAGTCGTGCCTTATTCCTGGTGACAACTCCTTCAGCATCTGATTTGTTCTTAAAAATCCATTTTGTGCCAATGATGTTAGTTCCTTCAGGTCTAAGAACTAGTTCCCAAACTTCATGTTGCTTGAATTGGTTCAATTCATCTTGCATTGCTCCAATCCAGTATTCATCAGTTAAAGCTTCCTTGACATTTCTTGGTTCAATTTTAGACACAAAACAAGAGTTTGAGATGATTTCTCTAGATCTTGTAATGACTCCACTGTTGGGATCTCCTATGATGAGCTCTTTTGGATGATCCTTCTGAATTCTGATGGAAGGGATCTTGCTAGCTTCCTTTGATTCAGATTCTGCTGTGGTGGTGTTGGGTAGATCATTCTATTGTCATGAATTTTGTTGCTCCAATGGATGGTAGCCTTGTCATTATGGAAGGTAGTCTGTTGTCAAGATTTTTGTTACTCCAATGGATGGTAGCCTTGTCAATATGAACGGTAGTCTATTGTCGAGATATTTTTAATCCAATGGATGGTAGCCTTGTCATTATGGAAGGTAGTTTTTTGTCTTGATTTTAATTACTCCAATGGATGGTAGCATTGTATTTATGGAAGGTAGTCTGTTGTCGAGATTTTTGTTACCCCAATGGATGTAGCCTTGTCATTATAGAAGGTAGTCTGTTGTCGAGATTTTTGTTACTCCAATGAATGGTAGCCTTGTCATTATGGAAGGTAGTCTGTCGTTCCGATTTCTATTACTCCAATGGATTGTAGCCTTGTCATTACGGAAGGTAGTTTGTTCTTCAAATTTTTGTTACTCCAATGGATGGTAGCCTTGTGGTTATGGAAGGTAGATTGTTGTTGAGATTTTTGTTATTCCACCGGATGCTAGCCTTGTCATTATAGAAGGTAGTCCGTTGTCGAGATTTTTGTTATTCCAATGGATGGTAACCTTGTCATTATGGAAGGTAGTATTTTTTCGTAATCTTTGTTACTCCAATGGATGATAGCCTTGTCATTATGCAACGTAGTCTGTTGTTCATATTTTTGTTACTGAAATGGATGGTAGCCTTGTCATTATGGAAGGTAGTCTATTGTCGATATTTTTGTTATTCCAATGGATGGTAGCCTTCTCGTTATGAAAGGTAGTTTTTTGTCGAGATTTATTTTACTCGAAGGATGGTAGCCTTGCCATTATGGAAGGTAGTCTATTGTCATGATTTTTGTTACTCCAATGGATGGTAGCCTTGTCAATATGGAAGGTAGTCTATTATTCATATTTTTGTTACTCCAATGGATGGTAGCCTTGTCATTATGGAAGGTAGTCTGTTGTCGAGATTTTTGTTATTCCAATGGTTGGTAACCTTGTCATTATGGAAGTTATCTTTTGTCGATATCTTTGTTAATCCAATGGATGATAGCCTTGTCATTATGCAAGGTAGTCTGTTGTTCATATTTTTTTTACTCCAATGGATGGTAGCCTTGTCATTATGGAAGGTAGTCTATTGTCGAGAATTTTGTTATTCCAATGGATGGTAGCCTTCTCGTTATGGAAGGTAGTTTTTTGTCGAGATTTTTTTTACTCCAATGGATGGTAGCCTTGCCATTATGGAAGGTAGTCTGTTGTCAAGATTTTTGTTACTCCAATGGATTGTAGCCTTGTCAATATGAAAGGTAGTCTATTGTCGAGATATATTTAATCAAATGGATGGTAGCCTTGTCATTATGGAAGGTAATCTGTTGTCGAGATTTTTGTTACTCCAATGAATGGTAGCCTTGTCATTATGGAAGGTAGTATTTTGTCGATATCTTTGTTACTCCAATGGATGATAGCCTTGTCATAATGCAAGGTAGTCTGTTGTTCATATTTTTGTTACTCTAATGGATGGTAGCCTTATCATTATGGAAGGTGGTCTATTGTCGATATTTTTGTTATTCCAATGGATGGTAGCCTTCTCGTTATGGAAGGTAGTTTTTTGTCGAGATGTATTTTACTCGAATGGATGGTAGCCTTGCCATTATGGAAGGTAGTCTATTGTCATGATTTTTGTTACTCCAATGGATGGTAGCCTTGTCAATATGGAAGGTAGTCTATTGTCGAGATATTTTTTATCCAATGGATGGTAGCCTTGTCATTATGGAAGGTAGTTTTTTGTCTTGATTTTAATTACTCCAATGGATGGTAGCATTGTCACTATGGAAGGTAGTATGTTGTCGAGATTTTTTTTACCCCAATGGATGTAGCCTTGTCATTATGGAAGGTAGTCTGTTGTCGAGATTTTTGTTACTCAAATGAATGGTAGCCTTGTCATTATGGAAGGTAGTCTGTCGTTCAGATTTCTGTTACTCCAATGGATTGTAGCCTTGTCATTATGGAAGGTAGTTTGTTCTTCAAATATTTCTTACTCCAATGGATGGTAGCCTTGTGATTATGGAAGGTTGACTGTTGTTGAGATTTTTGTTATTCCACTGGATGGTAACCTTGTCATTATGGAAGGTAGTATTTTGTCGAGATTTTTGTTACTCCAATGGATGATAGCCTTATCATTATGGAAGGTAGTTTGTTGTTCATATTTTTGTTACTCCAATGGATGGTAGCCTTGTCATTATAGAAGGTAGTTTTTTGTCTTGATTTTAATTACTCCAATGGATGGTAACATTGTCATTATGGAAGGTAATCTGTTGTCGAGATTTTCGCTACCCCAATGGATGTAGCCTTGTCATTATGGAAGGTAGTCTGTTGTCGAGATTTTTGTTACTCCAATGAATGGTAGCCTTGTCCTTATGGAAGGTAGTCTGTCGTTCAGATTTCTGTTACTCCAATGGATTGTAGCCTTGTCATTATGGAAGGTAGTTTGTTCTTCAAATTATTGTTACTCCAATGGATGGTAGCCTTGTGATTATGGAAGGTAGATTGTTGTTGAGATTTTTGTTATTCCACTAGATGGTAGCCTTGTCATTATGGAAGGTAGTTTTTTGTCGATATTTTTGTTGCTCCAATGGATGGTAGCCTTGTCATTATGGAAGGTAGTTTGTTTTCAAGATTTTTGTTACCCCAATGGATGGTAGCCTTGTCATTATGGAAGGTAGTCTGTTGTCAAGATTTTTGTTACTCCAATGAATGGTAGCCTTGTCATTATGAAAGGTAGTTTGTTTTTGAGATTTTTGTTACTCCAATGGATGGTGGACTTGTCTTTATGCAAGGTAGTCGGTTGTTCAGATTTTTGTTACCCCAATGAATGGTAGCCTTGTCATTATGGAAGGTAGTCTGTCGTTCCGATTTCTGTTACTCCAATGGATTGTAGCCTTGTCATTACGGAAGGTAGTTTGTTCTTCAAATTTTTGTTACTCCAATGAATGGTAGCCTTGTGGTTATGGAAGGTAGACTGTTGTTGAGATTTTTGTTATTCCACTGGATGCTAGCCTTGTCATTATACAAGGTAGTCCGTTGTCGAGATTTTTGTTATTCCAATGGATGGTAACCTTGTCATTATGGAAGGTAGTATTTTGTCGATATTTTTGTTACTCCAATGGATGATAGCCTTGTCATTATGCAAGGTAGTCTGTTGTTCATATTTTTGTTACTCTAATGGATGGTAGCCTTATCATTATGGAAGGTAGTCTATTGTCGATATTTTTGTTATTCCAATGGATGGTAGCCTTCTCGTAATGGAAGGTAGGTTTTTGTCGAGATTTTTTTTACTCGAATGGATGGTAGCCTTGCCATTATGGAAGGTAGTCTATTGTCATGAATTTTGTTACTCCAATGGATGGTAGCCTTGTCAATATGTAAGGTAGTCTATTGTCGAGATATTTTTTATCCAATGGATGGTAGCCTTGTCATTATGGAAGGTAGTTTTTTGTCTTGATTTTAATTACTCCAATGAATGGTAGCATTGTCATTATGGAAGGTAGTCTGTTGTCGAGATTTTTGTTAGCCCAATGGATGTAGCCTTGTCATTATGGAAGGTAGTCTGTTGTCGAGATTTTTGTTACTCAAATGAATGGTAGCCTTGTTATTATAGAAGGTAGTCTGTCGTTCAGATTTTTGTTACTCCAATGGATTGTAGCCTTGTCATTATGGAAGGTAGTTTGTTCTTCAAATATTTGTTACTCCAATGGATGGTAGCCTTGTGATTATGGAAGGTTGACTGTTGTTGAGATTTTTGTTATTCCACTGGATGGTAGCCTTGTCATTATGGAAGGTAGTCCGTTGTCGACATTTTTGTTATTCCAATGGATGGTAACCTTGGAAATATGGAAGGTAGTATTTTGTCGAGATTTTTGTTACTCCAATGGATGATAGCCTTATCATTATGGAAGGTAGTTTGTTGTTCATATTTTTGTTACTCCAATGGATGGTAGCCTTGTCATTATGGAAGGTAGTCTATTGTCGAGATTTTTGTTATTCCAATGGATGGTAACCTTGTCATTATGGAAGTTAGTCTTTTGTCAATATCTTTGTTACTCCAATGGATGGTAGCCTTGTCATTATACAAGGTAGTCTGTTGTTCATATTTTTATTACTCTAATGGATGGTAGCCTTGTCATTATGGAAGGTTGTCTGTTGTCGAGATATTTGTTATTCCAATGGTTGGTAACCTTGTCATTATGGAAGTTAGTCTTTTGTCGATATCTTTGTTACTCCAATGGATGATAGCCTTGTCATTATGCATGGTAGTCTGTTATTCATATTTTTGTTACTCCAATGGATGGTCGCCTTGTCATTATGGAAGGTAGTCCATTGTCTAGAATTTTTTCATTCCAATGGATGGTAGCCTTCTCGTTATGGAAGGTAGTTTTTTGTCTAGATTTTTTTCACTCCAATGGATGGTAGCCTTGCCATTATGGAAGGTAGTCTGTTGTCAACATTTTTGTTACTCCAATGGATGGTAGCCTTGTCAATATGGAAGGTAGTCTATTGTCGAGATATTTGTAATCCTATGGATGGTAGCCTTGTCATTATGAAAGGTAGTTTTTTGTCTTGATTTTAATTACTCCAATGGATGGTAGCGTTGTCATTACGGAAGGTAGTCTGTTGTCGAGATTTTTGTTACCCCAATGGATGTAGCCTTGTCATTATGGAAGGTAGTCTATTGTCGACATTTTTGTTACTCCAATGAATGGTAGCCTTGTCATTATGGAAGGTAGTTTGTCGTTCAGATTTCTGTTACTCCAATGGATTGTAGCCTTGTCATTATGGAAGGTAGTTTGTTCTTCAGATTTTTGTTACTCCAATGGATGGTAGCCTTGTGATTATGGAAGGTAGATTGTTGTTGAGATTTTTGTTATTCCACTGGATGCTAGCCTTGTCATTATGGAAGGTTGTCCGTTGTCGAGATTTTTGTTATTCCAATGGATGGTAACCTTGTCATTATTGAAGGTAGTATTTTTTCGATATCTTTGTTACTCCAATGGACGATAGCCTTGTCATTATGCAAGGTAGTCTGTTGTTCATATTTTTGTTACTCTAATGGATGGTAGCCTTGAATTTATGTAAGGTAGTCTATTGTCGATAGTTTTGTTATTCCAATGGATGGTAGCCTTCTCATTATAGAAGGTAGTTTTTTGTCGAGATTTCTTTTACTCCAATGGATGGTAGCCTTGCCATTATGGAAGGTATTCTATTGTCAAGATTTTTGTTACTCCAATGGATGGTATCCTTGTCAATATGGAAGGTAGTCTATTGTCGAGATATTTTTAATCCAATGGATGGTAGCCTTGTCATTATGGAAGGTAGTTTATTGTCTTGATTTTAATTACTCCAATGGATGGTAGCTTTGTCATTACGGAAGGTAGTCTGTTGTCGAGATTTTTGTTACCCCAATGGATGTAGCCTTGTCATTATGGAAGGTAGTCTGTTTCCGAAATTTTTGTTACTTCAATGAATGGTATCCTTGTCATTATGGTAGGTAGTATGTCATTCAGATTTCTGTTACTCCAATGGATTGTAGCCTTGTCATTATGGAAGGTATTTTGTTCTTCAAATTTTTTTTACTCCAATGGATGGTAGCCTTGTGATTATGGAAGGTAGATTGTTGCTGAGATTTTTGTTATTCCACTGGATGGTAACCTTGTCATTATGGAAGGTTGTATTTTGTCGAGATTTTTGTTACTCCAATGGATGATAGCCTTATCATTATGGAAGGTAGTCTGTTGTTCATATTTTTGTTACTCCAATGGATGGAAGCCTTGTCATTATGGAAGGTAGTATATTTTCGAGATTTTTGTTATTCCAATGGATGGTATCCTTCTCGTTATGGAAGGTAGTTTTTTGTCTAGATATTAATTACTCCAATGGATGGTAGCTTTGTCATTAGGGAAGGTAGTCTGTTGTCGAGATATTTGTTACCCCAATGGATGTAGCCTTTTCATTATGGAAGGTAGTCTGTTGTGGATATATTTGTTACTCCAATGGATGGTAGCCTTGTCATTATGGAAGGAAGTCTGTTGTCGATATCTTTGTTACTCTAATGGATGATAGCCTTGTAATTATGGAAGGTAGTCTGTTGTCGAGATTTTTTTACTCCAATTGATGGAAGCCTTGTCATTATGGAAGGTAGTTTGTTATTCAAATTTTTGTTACTCAAATGGATGGTAGCCTTGTGATTATGGAAGGTAGACTGTTGTAGAGATTTTTGTTATTCCATTGGATCGTAGCCTTGTCATTATGGAAGGTAGTCAGTTGTCGAGATTTTTGTTATTCCAATGGATGGTAACCTTGTCATTATGGAAGGTAGTATTTTGTCGGGATTTTTGTTACTCCAATGGATGATAGCCTTATCATTATGGAAGGTAGTCTGTTGTCGATATCTTTGTTACTCCAATGGATGGTAGCCTTGTCATTATGGAAGGAAGTTTGTTGTCGATATCTTTGTTACTCTAATGGATGATAGCCTTGTAATTATGGAAGGTAGTCTGTTGTCGAGATTTTTTTACTCCAATTGATGGAAGCCTTGTCATTATGGAAGGTAGTCTGTTGTCACTTTTTTGTTACTCTAGTGGATGGTAGGATTTTCATTATAGAACATAGTCTGTTGTTGATATTTTTGTTACTCCAATGGATGGTTGCCTTGTCATTATGAAAGGTACTCTATTTTCCAAATTTTTGTTACTCCAATGGATGGTACCCTTGTCATTATGCAAGGTAGTCGGTTGTTCTTATTTTTGTTCCTCCAATAAATGGTAGACTTGTCATTATAAAAAGGTAGTCTATTGTCGAGATTTTTGTTATTCCAATTGATGGTAGCCTTGTCATTATGGAAGGTAGTTTTTTGTCGAAATTTTTGTTGCTCCAATGGATGGTAGACTTGTCATTATGGAAGGTAGTCTGTTGTCGAGATTTTTGTTACTCCAATGAATGGTAGCCTTGTCATTATGGAATGTAGTCTGTTGTCGAGATTTTTTTTACTCCAATGGATGGTAGCCTTGTCATTAATGAAGGTAGTCTTTTGTCACGATTTTGTTACTCTAATGGATGGTAGGATTGTCATTATACAACATAGTCTGTTATTGATATTTTTGCTATTCCAATGGATGGTAAACTTGTCATTATGGAAGTTAGTCTTTTTTCGATATCTTTGTTACTCCAATGGATGATAGCCTTGTCATTATGCAAGGTAGTATGTTGTTCATATTTTTGTTACTCCAATGGATGGTAGCCTTGTCAATATGGAAGGTAGTCTATTGTCGATATATTTTTAATCCAATGGATTGTAGCCTTGTCATTATGGAATGTAGTTTTTTGTCTTGATTTTAATTACTCCAATGGATGGTAGCGTTGTCATTACGGAAGGTATTCTGTTGTCGAGATTTTTGTTACCCCAATGGATGTAGCCTTGTCATTATGGAAAGTAGTCTGTTGTCGCGATTTTTGTTACTCCAATGAATGGTAGCCTTGTCATTATGGAAGGTAGTTTGTCGTTCAAATTTCTGTTACTCTAATGGATTGCAGCCTTGTCATTATGAAAGGGAGTTTGTTCTTCAAATTTTTGTTACTCCAATGGATGGTAGCCTTGTCATTATGGAAGGTAGTCCGTTGTCGAGATTTTTGTTATTCCAATGGATGGTAACCTTTTCATTATGGAAGGTAGTATTTTGTCGAGATTTTTGTTACTCTAATAGATGATAGCCTTATCATTATGGAAGGTAGTCTGTTGTTGATATCTTTGTTACTCCAATGGATGGTAGTCTTGTCATTATGGAAGGTAGTCTATTGTCGAGATTTTTGTTACTCCAATGGATGGTAGCCAAATCATTATGGAAGGTAGTTTGTTGTCGATATCTTTGTTAATCCAATGGATGGCAGCCTTGTCATTATGGAAGGTAGTCTATTGTCGAGATATTTTTTACTCCAATGGATGTAAGCCTTGTCATTATGGAAGGTAGTTTTTTGTCGAGATTTTTGTTACTCCAATGGATGGTAGGCTTGTCATTATAGAACATAGTCTATTGTTGATATTTTTGTTACTCCAATAGATGGTAGCCTTGTCATTATGGAAGGTACTCTATTGTCGAAATTTTTGTTACTTCAATGGATGGTAGCCTTGTCATTATGCAAGGTAGTCGGTTGTTCAGATTTTTGTTACTCCAACGGATGGTAGCCTTGTCATTATGGAAGGTAGCCTATTATCGAGATTTTTGTTATTCCAATTGATGGTAGCCTTGTCATTATGGAAGGTAGTTTGTTGTTGAGATTTTTGTTACCCCAATGGATGGTAGCCTTGTCAATATGGAAGGTAGTCTGTTGTCGAGATTTTTGTTACTCCAATGAATGGTAGCCTTGTCATTATGGAAGGTAGTCTATCTTTGAGATTTCTGTTACTCCAATGGATTGTAGCCTTGTCATTATGGAAGGTAGTCTGTTGTTCAGATTTTTGTTACTCCAATGGATGGTAGCCTTGTCATTATGAAATGTAGTATGTTGTCGATATTTTTTTATTCCATTGGATGGTAGCCTTGTCATTATGCAAGGTAGTCTGTTGTTCAGGTTTTTGTTACTCCAATGGATGGTAACCTTGTCATTATGGAAGGTAGACTTTTGTCTAGATTTTTGTTACTCAAATTGATGGTAGCCTTGTCATTATTCAAGTTAGTTTGTTATCGATATCTTTATTACTCCAATGGATGATAGCCTTGTTATTATGGAAGGTGTTCTGTTGTCGATATTTTTATTACTCCAATGGATGCTATCCTTGTCATTATGGAAGGTAATTTTTTATCGAGATTTTTTTTACTCCAATGGATGGTAGCCTTGTGATTATGGAAGGTAGTCTGTTGTCACGATTTTGTTACTCTAATGGAAGGTAGGATTGTCATTATAGAACATAGTCTGTTGTTGATATTTTTGTTATTCCAATGGATGGTAACCTTGTCATTATGGAAGTTAGTCTTTTGTCGATATCTTTGTTACTCCAATGTATGATAGCCTTGTCATTATGCAAGGTAGTCTGTTGTTCATATTTTTGTTACTCCAATGGATGGTAGCCTTGTCATTATGGAAGGTAGTCTGTTGTCGAGATTTTTGTTATTCCAATGGATGGTAACCTTGTCATTATGGAAGTTAGTCTTTTATCGATATCTTTGTTACTCCAATGGATGGTAGCCTTACCATTATGGAAGGTAGTCTATTGTCAAGATTTTTGTTACTCCAATGGATGGTAGCCTTGTCAATATGGAAGGTAGTCTATTGTCGATATATTTTTAATCCAATGGATGGTAGCCTTGTCATTATGGAAGGTAGTTTTTTGTCTTGATTTTAATTACTCCAATGGATGGTAGCGTTTTCATTACGAAAGGTATTCTGTTGTCGAGATTTTTGTTACCCCAATGGATGTAGCCTTGTCATTATGGAAAGTAGTCTGTTGTCGAGATTTATGTAACTCCAATGAATGGTAGCCTTGTCATTATGGAAGGTAGTCTGTTGTTCAGATTTCTGTTACTCTAATGGATTGTAGCCTTGTCATTATGAAAGGGAGTTTGTTCTTCAAATTTGTGTTACTCCAATGGATGGTAGCCTTGTCATTATGGAAGGTAGTCCGTTTTTGAGATTTTTGTTATTCCAATGGATGGTAACCTTGTCATTACGGAAGGTATTCTGTTGTCGAGATTTTTGTTACCCCAATGGATGTAGCCTTGTCATTATGGAAAGTAGTCTGTTGTCGCGATTTTTGTTACTCCAATGAATGGTAGCCTTGTCATTATGGAAGGTAGTTTGTCGTTCAAATTTCTGTTACTCTAATGGATTGCAGCCTTGTCATTATGAAAGGGAGTTTGTTCTTCAAATTTTTGTTACTCCAATGGATGGTAGCCTTGTCATTATGGAAGGTAGTCCGTTGTCGAGATTTTTGTTATTCCAATGGATGGTAACCTTTTCATTATGGAAGGTAGTATTTTGTCGAGATTTTTGTTACTCTAATAGATGATAGCCTTATCATTATGGAAGGTAGTCTTTTGTTGATATCTTTGTTACTCCAATGGATGGTAGTCTTGTCATTATGGAAGGTAGTCTATTGTCGAGATTTTTGTTACTCCAATGGATGGTAGCCAAATCATTATGGAAGGTAGTTTGTTGTCGATATCTTTGTTAATCCAATGGATGGCAGCCTTGTCATTATGGAAGGTAGTCTATTGTCGAGATATTTTTTACTCCAATGGATGGAAGCCTTGTCATTATGGAAGGTAGTTTTTTGTCGAGATTTTTGTTACTCCAATGGATGGTAGGCTTGTCATTATAGAACATAGTCTATTGTTGATATTTTTGTTACTCCAATAGATGGTAGCCTTGTCATTATGGAAGGTACTCTATTGTCGAAATTTTTGTTACTTCAATGGATGGTAGCCTTGTCATTATGCAAGGTAGTCGGTTGTTCAGATTTTTGTTACTCCAACGGATGGTAGCCTTGTCATTATGGAAGGTAGCCTATTGTCGAGATTTTTGTTATTCCAATTGATGGTAGCCTTGTCATTATGGAAGGTAGTTTGTTGTTGAGATTTTTGTTACCCCAATGGATGGTAGCCTTGTCAATATGGAAGGTAGTCTGTTGTCGAGATTTTTGTTACTCCAATGAATGGTAGCCTTGTCATTATGGAAGGTAGTTTATCTTTGAGATTTCTGTTACTCCAACGGATTGTAGCCTTGTCATTATGGAAGGTAGTCTGTTGTTCAGATTTTTGTTACTCCAATGGATGGTAGCCTTGTCATTATGAAATGTAGTATGTTGTCGATATTTTTTTATTCCATTGGATGGTAGCCTTGTCATTATGCAAGGTAGTCTGTTGTTCAGATTTTTGTTACTCCAATGGATGGTAACCTTGTCATTATGGAGGGTAGACTTTTGTCTAGATTTTTGTTACTCAAATGGATGGTAGCCTTGTCATTATTCAAGTTAGTTTGTTATCGATATCTTAATTACTCCAATGGATGATAGCCTTGTTATTATGGAAGGTGGTCTGTTGTCGATATTTTTATTACTCCAATGGATGGTATCCTTGTCATTATGGAAGGTAATTTTTTATCGAGATTTTTTTTACTCCAATGGATGGTAGCCTTGTGATTATGGAAGGTAGTCTGTTGTCACGATTTTGTTACTCTAATGGAAGGTAGGATTGTCATTATAGAACATAGTCTGTTGTTGATATTTTTGTTATTCCAATGGATGGTAACCTTGTCATTATGGAAGTTAGTCTTTTGTCGATATCTTTGTTACTCCAATGTATGATAGCCTTGTCATTATGCAAGGTAGTCTGTTGTTCATATTTTTGTTACTCCAATGGATGGTAGCCTTGTCATTATGGAAGGTAGTCTGTTGTCGAGATTTTTGTTATTCCAATGGATGGTAACCTTGTCATTATGGAAGTTAGTCTTTTGTCGATATCTTTGTTACTCCAATGGATGGTAGCCTTACCATTATGGAAGGTAGTCTATTGTCAAGATTTTTGTTACTCCAATGGATGGTAGCCTTGTCAATATGGAAGGTAGTCTATTGTCGATATATTTTTAATCCAATGGATGGTAGCCTTGTCATTATGGAAGGTAGTTTTTTGTCTTGATTTTAATTACTCCAATGGATGGTAGCGTTTTCATTACGAAAGGTATTCTGTTGTCGAGATTTTTGTTACCCCAATGGATGTAGCCTTGTCATTATGGAAAGTAGTCTGTGTTCGAGATTTATGTAACTCCAATGAATGGTAGCCTTGTCATTATGGAAGGTAGTCTGTTGTTCAGATTTCTGTTACTCTAATGGATTGTAGCCTTGTCATTATGAAAGGGAGTTTGTTCTTCAAATTTTTGTTACTCCAATGGATGGTAGCCTTGTCATTATGGAAGGTAGTCCGTTTTTGAGATTTTTGTTATTCCAATGGATGGTAACCTTGTCATTATGGAAGGTAGTATTTTGTCGAGATTTTTGTTACTCCAATGGATGATAGCCTTATCATTATGGAAGGTAGTCTGTTGTTGATATCTTTGTTACTCCAATGGATGGTAGTCTTGTCATTATGGAAGGTAGTCTATTGTCGAGATTTTTGTTACTCCCATGGATGGTAGCCAAATCATTATGGAAGGTAGTTTGTTGTCGATATCTTTGTTAATCCAATGGATGACAGCCTTGTCATTATTGAAGGTAGTCTGTTGTCGAGATTTTTTTTACTCCAATGGATGGTAGCCTTGTCATTATGGAAAATAGTTTTTTGTCGACATTTTTGTTACTCCAATGGATGGTAGGCTTGTCATTATAGAACATAGTCTATTGTTGATATTTTTGTTACTCCAATAGATGGTATCCTTGTCATTATGGAAGGTACTCTATTGTCGAAATTTTTGTTACTCCAATGGATGGTAGCCTTGTCATTATGCAAGGTAGTCGGTTGTTCAGATTTTTGTTACTCCAACGGATGGTAGCCTTGTCATTATGGAAGGTAGCCTATTATCGAGATTTTTGTTATTCCAATTGATGGTAGCCTTGTAATTATGGAAGGTAGTTTGTTGTTGAGATTTTTGTTACCCTAATGGATGGTATCCTTGTCAATATGGAAGGTAGTCTGTTGTCGAGATTTTTGTTAGTCCAATGAATGGTAGCCTTGTCATTATGGAAGGTAGTCTATCTTTGAGATTTTTGTTACTCCAATGGATTGTAGGCTTGTCATTATGGAAGGTAGTCTGTTGTTCAGATTTTTGTTACTCCAATGGATGGTAGCCTTGTCATTATGAAATGTAGTATGTTGTCGATATTTTTTTATTCCATTGGATGGTAGCCTTGTCATTATGCATGGTAGTCTGTTATCGATATCTTTATTACTCCATTGGATGGTAGCCTTCTCATTATGGAAGGTAGTCTGTTGTCGAGATTTTTGTTATTCCAATGGATGGTAACCTTGTCATTATGGAAGGTAGTATTTTGTCGAGATTTTTGTTACTCCAATGGATGATAGCCTTATCATTATGGAAGGTAGTTTGTTGTTGATATCTTTGTTGCTCCAATGGATGGTAGCCTTGTCATTATGGAAGGTAGTCTGTTCTCACGATTTTGTTACTCTAATGGATGGTAGGATTATCATTATAGAACATAGTCTGTTGTTGATATTTTTGTTACTCCAATGGATGGTAGCCTTGTCATTATGGAAGGTACTCTATTATCGAAATTTTTGTTACTCCAATGGATGGTAGCCTTGTCATTATGCAAGGTAGTCGGTTGTTCTGATTTTTGTTACTCCAATGGATGGTAGCCTAGTCATTATGGAAGGGATACTATTGTCGAGATTTTTGTTATTCCAATTGATGGTAGCCTTGTCATTATGGAAGTTAGTTTTTTGTCGAAATTTTTGTTGCTCCAATGGATGGTATCCTTGTCATTATGAAAGGTAGTTTGTTGTCGAGATTTTTGGTACCCCAATGGATGGTATCCTTGTCATTATGGAAGGTATTCTGTTGTCGATATTTTTGTTACTCCAATGAATGGTAGCCTTGTCATTATGGAAGGTAGTCTGTCTTTGAGATTTTTGTTACTCCAATGTATGGTGGCCTTATCATTATGCAAGGTAGTCGGTTGTTCAGATTTTTATTACTCCAATGGATGGTAGCCTTGTCATTATGAAATGTAGTATGTTGTCGATATTTTTGTTATTCCATTGGATGGTAGCCATGTCATTATGCAAGGTTGTCTGTTTTTCAGATTTTTGTTACTCAAATGGATGGTAGCCTTGTCATTATTCGAGGTAGTCTGTTGTCGATATCTTTGTAACTCTAATGGATGATAGCCTTGTCATTATGGAAGGTAGTCTGTTGTCGAGATTTTTGTTACTGCAATGGATGGTAGTCTTGTCATTATGGAAGGAAGTCTGTTGTCGAGATTTTTTTTATTCCATTGGATGGTAGCCTTGTCATTATTTAAGGTAATCTGTTGTCGAGATTTTTTTTATTCTAATGGATGGTAACCTTGTCGTTATGGAAGTTAGTCTTTTGTCGATATCTTTGTTACTCCAATGGATGATAGCCTTGTCATTATGCAAGGTAGTCTGTTGTCGATATTTTTGTTATTCCAATTGATGGTAGGCTTGTCATTATGGAAGGTAGTTTTTTGTAGATATTTTTGTTGCTCCAATGGATGGTAGCCTTATCATTATGGAAGGTAGTCTGTTGTCGATATCTTTGTTACTCCAATGGATGGTAGCCTAGTCATTCTTGAAGGTAGTATTTTGTCGAGATTTTTGTTACTCCAATGGATGATAGCCTTATCATTATGGAAGGTAGTTTGTAGTCAATATTTTTTTTACCCCAATGGATGGTAGCCTTGTCATTATGGAAGGTAGTCTATTGTCGAGATTTTTGTTACTCCAATGAATGGTAGACTTGTCATTATGGAAGGTAGTATGTCTTTAAGATTTTTGTTACTCCAATGGATGGTGGCCTTGTAATTATGCAAGGTAGTCGGTTTGTTATGATTTTTGTTACTCCAATGGATGGTATCCTTGTCATTATGAAATGTACTATGTTGTCGATATTTTTATTATTCCATTGGATGGTAGCCTTGTCATTATGCAAGGTAGTCTGTTGTTCAGATTTTTGTTACTCAAATGGATAGTAGCCTTGCCATCATTCAAGGTAGTCTGTTGTCGCTATCTTTGTTACTCCATTAGATGATAGCCTTGTCATTATGGAAGGTAGACTGTTGTCGAGATTTTTGTTACTCCAATGGATTGTAGCCTTGTCATTATGGAAGGTAGTCCGTTGTCGAGATTTTTTTTATTCCATTGGATGGTAGCCTTGTCATTATTGAAGGTAGTCTGTTGTCGAGATTTTTGTTATTCCAATGGATGGTAACCTTGTCATTATCGAAGTTAGTCTTTTGTTGATATCTTTGTTACTCCAATGGATGATAGCCTTGTCATTATGCAAGGTAGTCTGTTGTTCATATTTTTGTTACTCCAATGGATGGTAGCCTTGTCATTATGGAAGGTAGTCTATTGTCGAGATGTTTGTTATCCCAATGGATGGTAGCCTTCTCGTTATGGAAGGTAGTTTTTTGTCGAGATTTTTTTACTCTAATGGATGGTATCCTTTCCATTATGGAAAGTAGTCTGTTGTCAAAATTTTTGTTAATCCAATGGATGGTAACCTTGTCAATATGGAAGGTAGTCTATTGTCGAGATATTTTTATTCCAATGGATGGTAGCCTTGTCATTATGGAAGGTAGTTTTTTGTCTTGATTTTAATTACTCAAATGGATGGTAGCCTTGTCATTATGGAAGGTAGTATTTTGTCGAAATTTTTGTTACTCCAATGGATGGTAGCCTTGTCATTATGGAAGGTAGTTTGTTGTCGAGATTTTTTTTACCCCAATGGATGGTAGCCTTGTCATTATGGAAGGTATTCTGTTGTCGAGATTTTTGTTACTCCAATGAATGGTAGCCTTGTCATTATGGAAGGTAGTCTGTCTTTGAGATAACGTACAAGTTGCTTATGAAGAGACCGCCGCTCGCTGTTTTTCAAGAGGTGACAATAACACACAAGTTGCTCATGAAGAGATCGCCGCTTGTTGTTTTTTCAAAGGTAACAATAACATACAAGTTGCTCATGAAGAGACCGCCACTTGCTGTTTTTTCAAAGGTAACAATAACACACAAGTTGCTCATGAAGAGACCGCCGCTTGTTGTTTTCAAAGGTGACAATAACATACAAGTTGCTCATGAAGAGACCGCCGCTTGCTGTTTTTCAAGAGATAACAATAACACACAAGTTGCTCATGAAGAGACCACCGCTTGCTGTTTTTTCAAAGGTAACAATAACATACAAGTTGCTCATGAAGAGACCGCCACTTGCTATTTTTTCAAAGGTATCAATAACTCATAAGTTGCTCATCAAAAGACCGTCGCTTGTTGTTTTCAAAGGTGACAATAACATACAAGTTGCTCATGAAGAGACCGCCGCTTATTGTTTTCTCTAAGGTATCCATAACATACAAGTAGCTCATAAAGAGACTGCCGCTTGCTGTTTTTCAAGAGAACAATAACACACAAGTTGCTCATGAAGAGACCGCCGCTTGCTATTTTTTCAAAGGTATCAATAACATATAAGTTGCTTATGAAGAGACCGTAGCTTGTTATTTTTCAAGAGATAACAATAACATACAAGTTGCTCATAAAGAGACCGCCGCTTGCTGTTTTTCAAGAGAACAATAACAAACAAGTTTCTCATGAAGAGACCGTCGCTTGCTATTTTTTCAAAGGTATCAATAACATACAAGTTGCTCATGAAGAGACCATCGCTTGCTGTTTTTCAAGAGATAACAATAACACAAAAGTTGCTCATGAAGAGACCGCCGCTTGCTGTTTTTTCAAAGGTAACAATAACATACAAGTTTCTCATGAAGAGACCGCCACTTGCTGTTTTTTCAAAGGTAACAATAACACACAAGTTGCTCATGAAGAGACCGCCGCTTGTTGTTTTCAAAGGTGACAATAACATACAAGTTGCTCATGAAGAGACCGCCGCTTGCTGTTTTCTCTAAGGTGTCAATAACATACAAGTTTCTCATAAAGAGACTGTCGCTTGCTATTTTTCAAGAGAACAATAACACACAAGTTGCTCATGAAGAGACCGCCGCTTGCTATTTTTTCAAATGTATCAATAACATACAAGTTTCTCATGAAGTGACCGCGGCTTGCTGTTTTTCAAGAGATAACAATAACACACAAGTTGCTCATGAAGAGACCGCCGCTTGCTGTTTTTTCAAAGGTAACAATAACATACAAGTTGCTCATGAAGAGACCGCCACTTGCTGTTTTTTCAAAGGTAACAATAACACATAAGTTGCTCATGAAGAGACCACTGCTTGTTGTTTTCAAAGGTGACAATAACATACAATTTGCTCATGAAGAGACCGCCGCTTGCTGTTTTCTCTAAGGTATCAATAACATACAAGTTGCTAAAAAAATGACCGCCGCTTACTGTTTTTCAAGAGAACAATAACACACAAGTTGCTCATGAAGAGACCGCCGCTTGCTATTTTTCAAAGGTATCAATAACATACTAGTTTCTCATGAAGAGACCGCCGTTTGCTGTTTTTCAAGAGATAACAATAACACACAAGTTGCTCATGAAGAGACCGCCGCTTGCTGTTTTTTCAAAGGTAACAATAACACACAAGTTGCTCATGAAGAGACCGTCGCTTGCTATTTTTTCAAAGGTATCAATAACATACAAGTTGCTCATGAAGAGACCATCGCTTGCTGTTTTTCAAGAGATAACAATAACACACAAGTTGCTCATGAAGAGACCGCCGCTTGCTGTTTTTTCAAAGGTAACAATAACATACAAGTTGCTCATGAAGAGACCGCCACTTGCTATTTTTTCTAAGGTAACAATAACACACAAGTTGCTCATGAAGAGACCGCTGCTTATTGTTTTCAAAGGTGACAATAACAAACAAGTTGCTCATGAAGATACCGACGCTTGCTATTCTTCAAGAGATAACAATAACACACACGTTGCTCATGAAGAGACCACCGCTTGCTGTTTTTTCAAAGGTAAAAATAACATACAAGTTGCTCATGAAGAGACCGCCACTTGCTATTTTTTCAAAGGTAACAATAACACACAAGTTGCTCATGAAGAGACCGCCGCTTGTTGCTTTAAAAGGTGACAATAACATACAAGTTGCTCATGAAGAGACCGCCGCTTATTGTTTTCTCTAAGGTATCCATAACATACAAGTTGCTCATAAAGAGACCGCCGCTTGCTGTTTTTCAAGAGAACAATAACACACAAGTTGCTCATGAAGAGACCGCCGCTTGCTATTTTTTCAAAGGTATCAATAACATACAAGTTGCTTATGAAGAGACCGTCGCTTGTTGTTTTTCAAGAGATAACAATAACATACAAGTTGCTCATAAAGAGACCGCCGCTTGCTGTTTTTCAAGATAACAATAACACACAAGTTGCTCATGAAGAGACCACCGCTTGCTGTTTTTTCAAAGGTAACAATAACATACAAGTTGCTCATGAAGAGACCGCCACTTGCTATTTTTTAAAAGGTATCAATAACTCACAAGTTGCTCATCAAAAGACCGTCGCTTGTTGTTTTCAAAGGTGACAATAACATACAAGTTGCTCATGAAGAGACCGCCGCTTATTGTTTTCTCTAAGGTATCCATAACATACAAGTAGCTCATAAAGAGACCGCCGCTTGCTATTTTTCAAGAGAACAATAACACACAAGTTGCTCATGAAGAGACCGCCGCTTGCTATTTTTTCAAATGTATCAATAACATACAAGTTTCTCATGAAGTGACCGCCGCTTGCTGTTTTTCAAGAGATAACAATAACACACAAGTTGCTCATGAAGAGACCGCCGCTTGCTGTTTTTTCAAAGGTAACAATAACATACAAGTTGCTCATGAAGAGACCGCCACTTGCTGTTTTTTCAAAGGTAACAATAACACATAAGTTGCTCATGAAGAGACCATTGCTTGTTGTTTTCAAAGGTGACAATAACATACAAGTTGCTCATGAAGAGACCGCCGCTTGCTGTTTTCTCTAAGGTATCAATAACATACAAGTTGCTAAAAAAATGACCGCCGCTTGCTGTTTTTCAAGAGAACAATAACACACAAGTTGCTCATGAAGAGACCGCCGCTTGCTATTTTTCAAAGGTATCAATAACATACTAGTTTCTCATGAAGAGACCGCCGTTTGCTGTTTTTCAAGAGATAACAATAACACACAAGTTGTTCATGAAGAGACCGCCGCTTGCTGTTTTTTCAAAGGTAACAATAACATACAAGTTGCTCATGAAGAGACCGCCATTTGGTGTTTTTTCAAAGGTAACAATAACACACAAGTTGCTCATGAAGAGACCGCTGCTTGTTGTTTTTAAAGGTGACAATAACATACAAGTTGCTCATGAAGAGACCGCCGCTTGCTGTTTTTTCAAAGGTAACAATAACATACAAGTTGCTCATGAAGAGACCGCCACTTGCTATTTTTTCAAAGGTAACAATAACACACAAGTTGCTCATGAAGAGACCGCTGCTTATTGTTTTCAAAGGTGACAATACAAACAAGTTGCTCATGAAGATACCGACGCTTGCTATTCTTCAAGAGATAACAATAACACACAAGTTGCTCATGAAGAGACCACCGCTTGCTGTTTTTTCAAAGGTAAAAATAACATACAAGTTGCTCATGAAGAGACCGCCACTTGCTATTTTTCAAAGGTAACAATAACACACAAGTTGCTCATGAAGAGACCGCCGCTTGTTGCTTTCAAAGGTGACAATAACATACAAGTTGCTCATGAAGAGACCGCCGCTTATTGTTTTCTCTAAGGTATCCATAACATACAAGTTGCTCATAAAGAGACCGCCGCTTGCTGTTTTTCAAGAGAACAATAACACACAAGTTTCTCATGAAGAGACCGCCGCTTGCTATTTTTTCAAAGGTATCAATAACATACAAGTTGCTTATGAAGAGACCGTCGCTTGTTGTTTTTCAAGAGATAACAATAACATACCAGTTGCTCATAAAGAGACCGCCGCTTGCTGTTTTTCAAGAGAACAATAACACACAAGTTGCTCATGAAGAGACCGTCGCTTGCTATTTTTTCAAAGGTATCAATAACATACAAGTTGCTCATGAAGAGACCGTCGCTTGCTGTTTTTCAAGAGATAACAATAACACACAAGTTGCTCATGAAGAGACCGCCGCTTGCTATTTTTTAAAAGGTAACAATAACATTCAAGTTGCTCAAGAAGAGACCGCCACTTGCTGTTATTTCAAAGGTAACAATAACACACAAGTTGCTCATGAAGAGACCACCGCTTATTGTTTTCAAAGGTGACAATAACATACAAGTTGCTCATGAAGAGACCGCCGCTTGCTGTTTTCTCTAAGGTATCAATAACATACAAGTTACTCATAAAGAGACCGCCGCTTGGTGTTTTTCAAGAGAACAATAACACACAAGTTACTCATGAAGAGACCGCCGCTTGCTATTTTTTCAAAGGTATCAATAACATACAAGTTTCTCATAATGAGACCGCCGCTTGCTGTTTTTTAAGAGATAACAATAACACACAAGTTGCTCATGAAGAGACCGCCGCTTGCTGTTTTTTCAAAGGTAACAATAACATACAAGTTGCTCATGAAGAGACCGCCACTTGGTGTTTTTTCAAAGGTAACAATAACACACAATTTGCTCATGAAGAGACCGCCGCTTGTTGTTTTCAAAGGTGACAATAACATACAAGTTTCTCATGAAGAGACCGCCGCTTGCTGTTTTTTCAAAGGTAACAATAACATACAAGTTGCTCATGAAGAGATCGCCACTTGCTAATTTTTCAAAGGTAACAATAACACACAAGTTGCTCATGAAGAGACCGCCTCTTATTGTTTTCAAAGGTGACAATAACATACAAGTTGCTCATGAAGAGACCGCCGCTTGCTGTTTTTCAAGAGATAACAATAACACACAAGTTGCTCATGAAGAGTCTGCCGCTTGCTGTTTTTTCAAAGGTAACAATAACATACAAGTTGCTCATGAAGAGACCGCCACTTGCTGTTTTCTCAAAGGTAACAATAACACACAAGTTGCTCATGAAGAGACCGCCACTTGTTGTTTTCAAAGGTGACAATAACATATAAGTTGCTCATGAAGAGACCGTCGCTTGTTGTTTTCTCTAAGGTATCAATGACATACAAGTTGATCATAAAGAGACTGCCGCTTGCTGTTTTTCAAGAGAACAATAACACACAAGTTGCTCATGACGAGACCGCCGCTTGCTATTTTTTCAAAGGTATCAATAACGTACAAGTTGCTTATGAAGAGACCGCCGCTTGCTGTTTTTCAAGAGATAACAATAACACACAAGTTGTTCATGAAGAGACCGCCGCTTGCTTTTTTTTCAAAGGTAACAATAACATACAAGTTGCTCATGAAGAGACCGCCACTTGCTGTTTTTTCAAATGTAACAATAACACATAAGTAGCTCATGAAGAGACCGTCGCTTGTTGTTTTCAAAGGTGACAATAATATACAAGTTGCTCATGAAGAGACCGCCGCTTGTTATTTTTTCAAAGGTAACAATAACATACAAGTTGCTCATGAAGAGACTGCCCCTTGCTATTTTTTCAAAGGTATCAATAACATACAAGTTTCTCATGAAGAGACTGCCGCTTGCTGTTTTCTCTAAGGTATCAATAACATACAAGTTGCTCATAAAGAGACTGACGCTTGCTGTTTTTTCAAAGATACTCATAAAATATCGTGAAGATATTGCTGGAGGTGAGAATCAATAATTTCATCGGGGATGGACAAACTGCTCATGAAGAGACCGCCGCCTGTCATAACATAAAGAAATTCAGAAATAATCAAACTGCTCAAATAAGGAGTCAGTCGCTTGTTGTCACGTCGATATTCTAAAAGAAGGTTATGATAACACTACTAGGGAATAAAGTTCATCTTCAATGGGGAACCATGAATAAATTCTTCGTGAGGAGACCAAGTATTTACATACGCAAGATTAGTGCACTCTCCATCTAGGTTTCACATCTTAGAGAGATTCACCAAGCAACATCTGTAAAAGACAAAACGCAATCCAAGAACAAACTGGAGAGAAACAGTCAAACAAGACCCTACCAGATGAGGAATAAACTAAAATGAGACTTATCATGTCCTGAGACAGAAAGGAAGGCTAAAGCATTAACTCTTCCACGAGGAATAAACTCAGTGGGGAATTAGAAAGGATACACTTTCTGCTTAAGTTGACACTCTATTTGAGAAGAGGAAATACGATAACCAAAGTATACTGATCAAGAACATCAACAAATATCAATGTGTGTGCATGATGCAAGTGTGAATGAATAAATGAATGTCATGTATATGCTGACAAAACAAATAGAGGAGATAGACAGAAGATGATAAG
Source organism: Vicia faba (assembly GCA_948472305.1). Taxonomy (NCBI): domain Eukaryota; kingdom Viridiplantae; phylum Streptophyta; class Magnoliopsida; order Fabales; family Fabaceae; genus Vicia; species Vicia faba. The sequence goes on from OX451739.1 coordinate 565,512,798, forward strand.
ACATCACAGCACAACCCAACACTTAGCTAATCTCAACAAGATGGTGACATTACTGGAGATAAAAACAAAAGCCATCATTGGAGACAAGTCCTTTTACAAGGCTTTAATATCTATGGAGGGGAAGATATTTTCAGGTAGAAAACCCAAAGTCCAGTCTTCTATCACCAATAATCCATTGAAAGGATAACAAAACAAACAATGTTTTAGTTGGAAAAAAGTCTTTCTTAGTCTGTTGTCGAGATTTTGTTACTCCAATGGATGGTTGCCTTGTCATTATGGAAGGTAGTCTGTTGTCGAGATTTTGGATACTCAAATGGATGGTAGCCTTGTCATTATTGAAGGTAGTCTGTTGTCGATATCTTTGTTACTCCAATGGATGATAGCCTTGTCGTTATGGAAGGTAGTTTGTTGTAGATATTTTTGTTACTCTAATGGATGGTAGCCTTGTCATTATAGAAGGTAGTCTGTTGTCGAGATTTTTGTTACTCCAATTGATGGTAACCTTGTCATTAGGGAAGGTCATCTGTTGTCGAGATTTTTGTTACTCCAATGGATGGTAGCCTTATCATTATGGAAGTGAGTATGTCGTTGAGATTTCTGTTACTCCAATTGATTGTAGCCTTGTCATTATGGAAGGTAGTTTGTTGTTCAGATTTTTGTTACTCCAATGGATGGTAACCTTGTCATTATGGAAGGTAGTTTATTGTCGAGATTTTTGATATTCGAATGGATGGTTACCTTGTCATTATGGAAGGTAGTTTTTTGTCGAGATTTTTGTTATTCCAATGGATGGTAACCTTGTCATTATGGAAGGTAGTATGTTGTCAAGATTTTTGTTACCCCATTAGATGGTAACCTTGTCATTATGGAAGGTAGTTTGTTTTCGAGATTTTTGTTACTCGAATGGATGGTAGCCTTGTCATTATAGAAGATAGTCTCTTGTCGAGATTTTGTTTACTAAAATGGATGGTAGCCTTATCATTATTGAAGGTAGTTTGTTGTCAATATCTTTGTTACTCCAATGGATGATAGCCTTGTCGTTATGGAAGGTAGTATGTTGTTCATATTCTTGTTACTCCAATGGATTGTAGCCTTGTCATTATAGAATGTAGTCTATTGTCGAGATTTTTGTTACTCTAATTGATGTTAACCTTGTCATTAGGGAAGGTAATATGTTGTCAATATTTTTGTTACTCCAATGGATGGTAGGCTTGTTAATATGGAAAGTAGTCTTTTGTCGAGATTTTAATTACTCCAATGGATGGTAGAGTTGTCATTACGGAAGGTAGTTTGTTGTCGAGATTTTTGTTACCCCAATGGATTTAGCCTTGTCATTAGGGAAGGTAGTTTCTTGTCGAGATTTTTGTTACTCCAATGAATGGTAGCCTTGTCATAATGGAAGGTAGTTTTTTCTTCAAATTTTTGTTACTCCAATGGATGGTAGCCTTGTGATTATGAAAGGTAGACTATTGTCGAGATTTTTGTTATTCCATTGGATGGTAGCCTTGTCATTATGGAAGTTGTCTGTTGTCGAGATTTTTGTTACTCCAATGGATGGTAGCCTTGTCATTATGGAAGAAAGTCTGTTGTCGAGATTTTGTATACTCAAATGGATGGTAGCCTTGTCTTTATTGAAGGTAGTCTGTTGTCGATATCTTTGTTACTCCAATGGATGATAGCCTTGTCGTTATGGAAGGTAGACTATTGTCAAGATTTTTGTTATTCCATTGGATGGTAGCCTTGTAATTATGGAAGGTAGTCTGTTGTCGAGATTTTTGTTACTCCAATGGATGGTAGCCTTGTCATTATGGAAGGTAGTCTGTTGTCGAGATTTTGGATACTCAAATGGATGGTAGCCTTGTCATTATTGAAGGTAGTCTGTTGTCGATATCTTTGTTACTCCAATGGATGATAGCCTTGTCGTTATGGAAGGTAGTTTGTTGTAGATATTTTTGTTACTCTAATGGATGGTAGCCTTGTCATTATAGAAGGTAGTCTGTTGTCGAGATTTTTGTTACTCCATTACTCCAATTGATGGTAACCTTGTCATTAGGGAAGGTCATCTGTTGTCGAGATTTTTGTTACTCCAATGGATGGTAGCCTTATCATTATGGAAGTGAGTATGTCGTTGAGATTTCTGTTACTCCAATTGATTGTAGCCTTGTCATTACGGAAGGTAGTTTGTTGTTCAGATTTTTGTTACTCCAATGGATGGTAACCTTGTCATTATGGAAGGTAGTTTGTTGTCGAGTTTTTGATATTCGAATGGATGGTTACCTTGTCATTATGGAAGGTAGTTTTTTGTCGAGATTTTTGTTATTCCAATGGATGGTAACCTTGTCATTGTGGAAGGTAGTCTGTTGTCAAGATTTTTGTTACCCCAATAGATGGTAACCTTGTCATTATGGAAGGTAGTTTGTTTTCGGGATTTTTGTTACTCCAATGGATGGTAGCCTTGTCATTATAGAAGATAGTCTCTTGTCGAGATTTTGTTTACTAAAATGGATGGTAGCCTTATCATTATTGAAGGTAGTTTGTTGTCAATATCTTTGTTACTCCAATGGGTGATAGCCTTGTCGTTATGGAATGTAGTATGTTGTTCATATTCTTGTTACTCCAATGGATTGTAGCCTTGTCATTATAGAATGTAGTCTATTGTCGAGATTTTTGTTACTCCAATTGATGTTAACCTTGTCATTAGGGAAGGTAATATGTTGTCAATATTTTTGTTACTCCAATGGATGGTAACCTTACCATTATGGAAATGAGTATGTCGTTGAGATTTCTGTTACTCCAATGGGTTGTAGCCTTGTCATTATGGAAGGTAGTGTGTTGTTCAGATTTTTTTTACTGCAATGCATGGTAGCCTTGTCATTATGGAAGATAGTCTTTTGTCGATATATTTTGATATTCGAATGGATGGTAGCCTTATCATTATGGAAATGAGTATGTCTTTGAGATTTTTGTTACTCCAATGGATTATAGCCTTGTCATTATGGAAGGTAGTTTGTTGATAAGATTTTTGTTACTCCAATGCTTGGTAGCCTTCTCTTTATGGAAGGTAGTTTTTTGTCGAGATTTTTGTTACTCGGATGGATGGTAACCTTGTCATTATGGAAAGTAGTTTTTTGTCGAGACTTTTGTTACTCCAATGGATGGTAGCCTTGTCATTATTGAAGGTAGTCTATTGTCGAGATTTTTTTTACTCCAATGGATGGTAGCATTGTCATTATGGAAGGTAGTATGTCGTTGATATTTCTATTACTCCAATGGATTATAGCCTTGTCATTATTGAAGGTAGTATGTTGTCGATATCTTTGTAACTCTAATGGATGATAGCCTTGTCGTTATGGAAGGTAGTCTGTTGTTGAGATTTTTTTAATCCAATGGATGGTAGCCTTGTCATTATAGAAGGTAGACTGTTGTCGAGATTTTTGTTACTCCAATTGATGGTAGCCTTGTCATTAGGGAAGGTAATCTGTTGACAAGATTTTTGTTACTCCAATGGATGGTAGACTTGTCATTATGGAAGGTAGTATGTCGTTGAGATTTCTGTTACTCCAATGGATTGTATCCATGTCATTATGGAAGGTAGCTTGTTGTTCATATTTTTGTTACTCCAATGGATGGTAGCCTTGTCATTATGGAAGGTAGTCTATTGTCGAGATTTTTGTTATTCCAATGGATGGTATCCTTCTCATTATGGAAGGTAGTTTTTTATCGAGATTTTTGTTACTCCAATGGATGGTAGCCTTGCCATCATGGAAGGTAGTCTGTTGTCAAGATTTTTGTTACCCCAATGTATGGTAGCCTTGTTAATATGGAAAGTAGTATATTGTCGAGATTTTCTAATTCCAATGGATGGTAGCCTTGTCTTTTTAGAAGGTAGTTTTTTGTCGAGATTTTAATTACTCCAATGGATGGTAGCGTTGTCATTACAGAAGGTAGTCTGTTGTCGAGATTTTTGTTACCCCAATGGATTTAGCCTTGTCATTAGGGAAGGTAGTTAGTTGTCGAGATTTTTGTTACTCCAATGAATGGTAGCCTTGTCATTATGGAAGGTAGTTTGTTCTTCAAATTTTTGTTACTCTAATGGATGGAAGCCTTGTGATTATGGAAGGTAGACTATTGTCGAGATTTTTGTTATTCCATTTGATGGTAGCCTTGTCATTATGGAAGGTAGTCTGTTGTCGAGATTTTTGTTACTCCAATGGATGGTAACCTTGTAATTATGGAAGGTAGTCTGTTGTCGAGATTTTGTATACTCAAATGGATGGTAGCCTTGTCATTATTGAAGGTAGTCTGTTGTCGATATGTTTGTTACTCCAATGGATGATAGCCTTGTCATTATGGAAGGTAGACTATCATCGACATTTTTGTTATTCCATTGGATGGTAGCCTTGTCATTATGGAAGGTAGTCTGTTGTCGAGATTTTTGTTACTCCAATGGATGGTAGCCTTGTCATTATGGAAAGTAGTCTGTTGTCGAGATTTTGTATACTCAAATGGATGGTAGCCTTGTCATTATTGAATGTAGTCTGTTGTCGATATCTTTGTTACTCCAATGGGTGATAGTCTTATCGTTATGGAAGGTAGTTTATTGGTGATATTTTTGTTACTCCAATGGATGGTAGCCTTGTCATTATAGAAGGTAGTCTGTTGTCGATATTTTTGTTACTCCAATTGATGGTAAACTTGTCATTAGGGAAGGTCATTTGTTGTTGAGATTTCGGTTACTCCAATGGATTGTAGCCTTGTCATTATGGAAGGTAGTTTGTTGTTCATATTTTTGTTACTCCAATGGATGGTAGCCTTGTCATTATAGAAGGTAGTCTGTTGTCGAGATTTTTGATATTCGAATGGATGGTAACCTTGTCATTATGGAAAGTAGTTTTTTGTCGAGACTTTTGTTACTCCAATGGATGGTAGCCTTGTCATTATTGAAGGTAGTCTATTGTCGAGATTTTTTTTACTCCAATGGATGGTAGCATTGTCATTATGGAAGGTAGTATGTCGTTGATATTTCTATTACTCCAATGGATTATAGCCTTGTCATTATTGAAGGTAGTATGTTGTCGATATCTTTGTAACTCTAATGGATGATAGCCTTGTCGTTATGGAAGGTAGTCTGTTGATGAGATTTTTTTTAATCCAATGGATGGTAGCCTTGTCATTATAGAAGGTAGACTGTTGTCGAGATTTTTGTTACTCCAATTGATGGTAGCCTTGTCATTAGGGAAGGTAATCTGTTGACAAGATTTTTGTTACTCCAATGGATGGTAGACTTGTCATTATGGAAGGTAGTATGTCGTTGAGATTTCTGTTACTCCAATGGATTGTATCCATGTCATTATGGAAGGTAGCTTGTTGTTCATATTTTTGTTACTCCAATGGATGGTAGCCTTGTCATTATGGAAGGTAGTCTATTGTCGAGATTTTTGTTATTCCAATGGATGGTATCCTTCTCATTATGGAAGGTAGTTTTTTATCGAGATTTTTGTTACTCCAATGGATGGTAGCCTTGCCATCATGGAAGGTAGTCTGTTGTCAAGATTTTTGTTACCCCAATGTATGGTAGCCTTGTTAATATGGAAAGTAGTATATTGTCGAGATTTTCTAATTCCAATGGATGGTAGCCTTGTCTTTTTAGAAGGTAGTTTTTTGTCGAGATTTTAATTACTCCAATGGATGGTAGCGTTGTCATTACAGAAGATAGTCTGTTGTCGAGATTTTTGTTACCCCAATGGATTTAGCCTTGTCATTAGGGAAGGTAGTTAGTTGTCGAGATTTTTGTTACTCCAATGAATGGTAGCCTTGTCATTATGGAAGGTAGTTTGTTCTTCAAATTTTTGTTACTCTAATGGATGGAAGCCTTGTGATTATGGAAGGTAGACTATTGTCGAGATTTTTGTTATTCCATTTGATGGTAGCCTTGTCATTATGGAAGGTAGTCTGTTGTCGAGATTTTTGTTACTCCAATGGATGGTAGCCTTGTAATTATGGAAGGTAGTCTGTTGTCGAGATTTTGTATACTCAAATGGATGGTAGCCTTGTCATTATTGAAGGTAGTCTGTTGTCGATATGTTTGTTACTCCAATGGATGATAGCCTTGTCATTATGGAAGGTAGACTATCATCGACATTTTTGTTATTCCATTGGATGGTAGCCTTGTCATTATGGAAGGTAGTCTGTTGTCGAGATTTTTGTTACTCCAATGGATGGTAGCCTTGTCATTATGGAAAGTAGTCTGTTGTCGAGATTTTGTATACTCAAATGGATGGTAGCCTTGTCATTATTGAATGTAGTCTGTTGTCGATATCTTTGTTACTCCAATGGGTGATAGTCTTATCGTTATGGAAGGTAGTTTATTGTTGATATTTTTGTTACTCCAATGGATGGTAGCCTTGTCATTATAGAAGGTAGTCTGTTGTCGATATTTTTGTTACTCTAATTGATGGTAAACTTGTCATTAGGGAAGGTCATTTGTTGTTGAGATTTCGGTTACTCCAATGGATTGTAGCCTTGTCATTATGGAAGGTAGTTTGTTGTTCATATTTTTGTTACTCCAATGGATGGTAGCCTTGTCATTATAGAAGGTAGTCTGTTGTCGAGATTTTTGATATTCGAATGGATGGTTACCTTGTCATTATGGAAGGTAGTTTTTTGTCGAGATTTTTGTTATTCCAATGGATGGTAACCTTGTCATTATGGAAGGTAGTCTGTTGTCAAGATTTTTGTTACCCCAATAGATGGTAACCTTGTCATTATGGAAGGTAGTTTGTTTTCGAGATTGTTGTTACTCCAATGGATGGTGGCCTTGTCGTTATAGAAGATAGTCTGTTATCGAGATTTTGTTTACTAAAATGGATGGTAGCCTTGTCATTATTGAAGTTAGTTTGTTGTCGATATCATTGTTACTCCAATGGATGATAGCCTTGTTGTTATGGAAGGTAGTCTGTTGTTGAGATTTTTGTTACTCCAATGGAAGGTAGCCTTGTCATTATAGAAGGTAGTTTGTTGTTGAGATTTTTGTTACTCCAATTGATGGTAGCCTTGTCGTTAGGGAAGGTAATCTATTGTCGAGTTTTTGTTACTCCAATGGATGGTAACCTTATCATTATGGAAGTGAGTATGTCATTGAGATTTCGGTTACTCCAATGGATTGTAGCCTTGTCATTATAAAAGGTAGTCTGTTGTCGAGATTTTTGTTACTCCAATTGATGGTAACCTTGTCATTAAGGAAGGTAATCGGTTGTCGATATTTTTGTTACTCCAATGGATGATAGCCTTATCACTATCGAAATGAGTATGTCTCTGAGATTTTTGTTACTCCAATGGATTGTAGCCTTGTCATTATGGAAGGTAGTTTGTTGATCAGATTTTTGTTACTCCAATGCATGGTAGCCTTCTCTTTATGGAAGGTAGTTTTTTGTCGAGATTTTTGTTACTCGAATGGATGGTAACCTTGTAATTATGGAAAGTAGTTTTTTGTTGAGACTTTTGTTACTCCAATGGATGGTAGCCTTGTCATTATTGAAGGTAGTCTGTTGTCGAGATTTTTTTTACTCCAATGGATAATAGCCTTGTCATTATGGAAGGTTGTATGTCATTGATTTTCTGTTACTCCAATGGATTATAGCCTTGTCATTATGGAAGGTAGTCTGTTGTCGATATCTTTGTAACTCCAATGGATGATAGACTTGTCGTTATGGAAGGTAGTCTGTTGTTGAGATTTTTTTTACTCCAATGGATGGTAGCCTTGTCATTATAGAAGGTAGACTGTTGTCGAGATTTTTGTTACTGCAATTGATGGTAGCCTTGTCATTACGGAAGGTAATCTGTTGTCGAGATTTTTGTTACTCCAATGGATGGTAGACTTATCATTATGGAAGGTAGTATGTCGTTGAGATTTCTGTTACTCCAATGGATTGTATCCTTGTCATTATGAATGGTAGTTTGTTGTTCATATTTTTGTTACTCCAATGGATGGTAGCCTTGTCATTATGGAAGGTAGTCTATTGCCGAGAGTTTTGTTATTCCAATGGATGGTATCCTTCTCATTATGGAAGGTAGTTTTTTGTCGAGATTTTTGTTACTCTAATGGATGGTAACCTTGTCATTATGGAAGGTAGTGTTTTGTCGAGATTTTTGTTACTCCAATGGATGGTAGCCTTGTCAATATGGAAGGTAGTCTATTGTCGAGATTTTTTTATTCCAATGGATGGTAGCCTTGTCATTATGGAAGGTAGTTTTTTGTCGAATTTTAATTACTCCAATAGATGGTAGCGTTGTCATTACGGAAGGTAGTCTGTTGTCGAGATTTTTGTTACCCCAATGGATTTATCCTTGTCATTATGGAAGGTAGTCTGTTGTCGAGATTTTTGTTATTCCATTGGATGGTAGCCTTGTCATTATGGAAGGTAGTCTGTTGTCGAGATTTTTGTTACTCCAATGGATGGTAGCCTTGTCATTATGGAAGGTAGTCTGCTGTCGAGATTCTGTATACTCAAATGGATGGTAGCCTTGTCATTATTGAAGGTAGTCTATTGTCGATATCTTTGTTACTCCAATGGATGATAGCCTTGTCGTTATGGAAGGTAGTTTGTTGTTGATATTTTTGTTACTCCAATGGATGGTAGCCTTGTCATTATAGAAGGTAGTCTGTTCTTGAGATTTTTGTTACTCCAATTGATGGTAACCTTGTCATTAGGGAAGGTAATCTTTTGTCGAGATTTTTGTTACTCCAATGGATGGTAGCCTTATCATTATGGAAGTGAGTACGTCGTTGAGATTTATGTTACTCCAATGGATTGTAGCCTTGACATTATAGAAGGTAGTTTGTTGTTCAGTTTTTGTTACTCCAATGGATGGTGGCCTTGTCATTATAGAAGATAGTCTGTTGTCGAGATTTTGTTTACTAAAATGGATGGTAGCCTTGTCATTATTGAAGTTAGTTTGTTGTCGATATCATTGTTACTCCAATGGATGATAGCCTTGTTGTTATTGAAGGTAGTCTGTTGTTGAGATTTTTGTTACTCCAATGGAAGGTAGCCTTGTCATTATAGAAGGTAGTTTGTTGTTGAGATTTTTGTTACTCCAATTGATGGTAGCCTTGTCGTTAGGGAAGGTAATCTATTGTCGAGTTTTTTGTTACTCCAATGGATGGTAACCTTATCATTATGGAAGTGAGTATGTCATTGAGATTTCGGTTACTCCAATGGATTGTAGCCTTGTCATTATAGAAGGTAGTCTGTTGTCGAGATTTTTGTTACTCCAATTGATGGTAACCTTGTCGATAGGGAAGGTCATCGGTTGTGAATATTTTTGTTACTCCAATGGATGGTAGCCTTATCACTATCGAAATGAGTATGTCTTTGAGATTTCTGTTACTCCAATGGATTGTAGCCTTGTCATTATGGAAGGTAGTTTGTTGATCAGATTTTTGTTACTCCAATGCATGGTAGCCTTCTCTTTATGGAAGGTAGTTTTTTGTCGAGATTTTTGTTACTCGAATGGATGGTAACCTTGTAATTATGGAAAGTAGTTTTTTGTCGAGACTTTTGTTACTCCAATGGATGGTAGCCTTGTCATTATTGAAGGTAGTCTGTTGTCGAGATTTTTTTTACTCCAATGGATAATAGCCTTGTCATTATGGAAGGTTGTATGTCGTTGATTTTCTGTTACTCCAATGGATTATAGCCTTGTCATTATGGAAGGTAGTCTGTTGTCGATATCTTTGTAACTCCAATGGATGATAGACTTGTCGTTATGGAAGGTAGTCTGTTGTTGAGATTTTTTTTACTCCAATGGATGGTAGCCTTGTCATTATAGAAGGTAGACTGTTGTTGAGATTTTTGTTACTGCAATTGATGGTAGCCTTATCATTACGGAAGGTAATGTGTTGTCGAGATTTTTGTTACTCCAATGGATGGTAGACTTATCATTATGGAAGGTAGTATGTCGTTGAGATTTCTGTTACTCCAATGGATTGTATCCTTGTCATTATGGATGGTAGTTTGTTGTTCATATTTTTGTTACTCCAATGGATGGTAGCCTTGTCATTATGGAAGGTAGTCTATTGCCGAGAGTTTTGTTATTCCAATGGATGGTATCCTTCTCATTATGGAAGGTAGTTTTTTGTCGAGATTTTTGTTACTCTAATGGATGGTAACCTTGTCATTATGGAAGGTAGTGTTTTGTCGAGATTTTTGTTACTCCAATGGATGGTAGCCTTGTCAATATGGAAGGTAGTCTATTGTCGAGATTTTTTTATTCCAATGGATGGTAGCCTTGTCATTATGGAAGGTAGTTTTTTGTCAAATTTTAATTACTCCAATGGATGGTAGCGTTGTCATTACGGAAGGTAGTCTGTTGTCGAGATTTTTGTTACCCCAATGGATTTATCCTTGTCATTATGGAAGGTAGTCTGTTGTTGAGATTTTTGTTATTCCATTGGATGGTAGCCTTCTCATTATGGAAGGTAGTCTGTTGTCGAGATTTTTGTTACTCCAATGGATGGTAGCCTTGTCATTGTGGAAGGTAGTCTGCTGTCGAGATTCTGTATACTCAAATGGATGGTAGCCTTGTCATTATTGAAGGTAGTCTATTGTCGATATCTTTGTTACTCCAATGGATGATAGCCTTGTCGTTATGGAAGGTAGTTTGTTGTTGATATTTTTGTTACTCCAATGGATGGTAGCCTTGTCATTATAGAAGGTAGTCTGTTCTTGAGATTTTTGTTACTCCAATTGATGGTAACCTTGTCATTAGGGAAGGTAATCTTTTGTCGAGATTTTTGTTACTCCAATGGATGGTAGCCTTATCATTATGGAAGTGAGTATGTCGTTGAGATTTCTGTTACTCCAATGGATTGTAGCCTTCTCATTATAGAAGGTAGTTTGTTGTTCAGTTTTTATTACTCCAATGGATGGTGGCCTTGTCATTATAGAAGATAGTCTGTTGTCGAGATTTTGTTTACTAAAATGGATGGTTGCCTTGTTATTATTGAAGTTAGTTTGTTGTCGATATCATTGTTACTCCAATGGATGATAGCCTTGTTGTTATGGAAGGTAGTCTGTTGTTGAGATTTTTGTTACTCCAATGGAAGGTAGCCTTGTCATTATAGAAGGTAGTTTGTTGTTGAGATTTTTGTTACTCCAATTGATGGTAGCCTTGTCGTTAGGGAAGGTAATCTATTGTCGAGTTTTTTGTTACTCCAATGGATAATAACCTTATTATTATGGAAGTGAGTATGTCATTGAGATTTCGGTTACTCCAATGGATTGTAGCCTTGTCATTATAGAAGGTAGTCTGTTGTCGAGATTTTTGTTACTCCAATTGATGGTAACCTTGTCATTAGGGAAGGTAATCGGTTGTCGATATTTTTGTTACTCCAATGGATGGTAGCCTTATCATTATCGAAATGAGTATGTCTCTGAGATTTCTGTTACTCCAATGGATTGTAGCCTTGTCATTATGGAAGGTAGTTTGTTGATCAGATTTTTGTTACTCCAATGCATGGTAGCCTTCTCTTTATGGAAGGTAGTTTTTTGTCGAGATTTTTGTTACTCGAATGGATGGTAACCTTGTAATTATGGAAAGTAGTTTTTTGTCGAGACTTTTGTTACTCCAATGGATGGTAGCCTTGTCATTATTGAAGGTAGTCTGTTGTCGAGATTTTTTTTACTCCAATGGATAATAGCCTTGTCATTATGGAAGGTTGTATGTCGTTGATTTTCTGTTACTCCAATGGATTATAGCCTTGTCATTATGGAAGGTAGTCTGTTGTCGATATCTTTGTAACTCCAATGGATGATAGACTTGTCGTTATGGAAGGTAGTCTGTTGTTGAGATTTTTTTTACTCCAATGGATGGTAGCCTTGTCATTATAGAAGGTAGACTGTTGTTGAGATTTTTGTTACTGCAATTGATGGTAGCCTTGTCATTACGGAAGGTAATATGTTATCGAGATTTTTGTTACTCCAATGGATGGTAGACTTATCATTATGGAAGGTAGTATGTCGTTGAGATTTCTGTTACTCCAATGGATTGTATCCTTGTCATTATGGATGGTAGTTTGTTGTTCATATTTTTGTTACTCCAATGGATGGTAGCCTTGTCATTATGGAAGGTAGTCTATTGCCGAGAGTTTTGTTATTCCAATGGATGGTATCCTTCTCATTATGGAAGGTAGTTTTTTGTCGAGATTTTTGTTACTCTAATGGATGGTAACCTTGTCATTATGGAAGGTAGTGTTTTGTCGAGATTTTTGTTACTCCAATGGATGGTAGCCTTGTCAATATGGAAGGTAGTCTATTGTCGAGATTTTTTTATTCCAATGGATGGTAGCCTTGTCATTATGGAAGGTAGTTTTTTGTCGAATTTTAATTACTCCAATGGATGGTAGCGTTGTCATTACGGAAGGTAGTCTGTTGTCGAGATTTTTGTTACCCCAATGGATTTATCCTTGTCATTATGGAAGGTAGTCTGTTATTGAGATTTTTGTTATTCCATTGGATGGTAGCCTTGTCATTATGGAAGGTAGTCTGTTGTCGAGATTTTTGTTACTCCAATGGATGGTAGCCTTGTCATTATGGAAGGTAGTCTGCTGTCGAGATTCTGTATACTCAAATGGATGGTAGCCTTGTCATTATTGAAGGTAGTCTATTGTCGATATCTTTGTTACTCCAATGGATGATAGCCTTGTCGTTATGGAAGGTAGTTTGTTGTTGATATTTTTGTTACTCCAATGGATGGTAGCCTTGTCATTATAGAAGGTAGTCTGTTCTCGAGATTTTTGTTACTCCAATTGATGGTAACCTTGTCATTAGGGAAGGTAATCTTTTGTCGAGATTTTTGTTACTCCAATGGATGGTAGCCTTATCATTATGGAAGTGAGTATGTCGTTGAGATTTCTGTTACTCCAATGGATTGTAGCCTTCTCATTATAGAAGGTACTTTGTTGTTCAGTTTTTGTTACTCCAATGGATGGTGGCCTTGTCATTATAGAAGATAGTCTGTTGTCGAGATTTTGTTTACTAAAATGGATGGTTGCCTTGTTATTATTGAAGTTAGTTTGTTGTCGATATCATTGTTACTCCAATGGATGATAGCCTTGTTGTTATGGAAGGTAGTCTGTTGTTGAGATTTTTGTTACTCCAATGGAAGGTAGCCTTGTCATTATAGAAGGTAGTTTGTTGTTGAGATTTTTGTTACTCCAATTGATGGTAGCCTTGTCGTTAGGGAAGGTAATCTATTGTCGAGTTTTTTGTTACTCCAATGGATAATAACCTTATTATTATGGAAGTGAGTATGTCATTGAGATTTCGGTTACTCCAATGGATTGTAGCCTTGTCATTATAGAAGGTAGTCTGTTGTCGAGATTTTTGTTACTCCAATTGATGGTAACCTTGTCATTAGGGAAGGTAATCGGTTGTCGATATTTTTGTTACTCCAATGGATGGTAGCCTTATCATTATCGAAATGAGTATGTCTCTGAGATTTCTGTTACTCCAATGGATTGTAGCCTTGTCATTATGGAAGGTAGTTTGTTGATCAGATTTTTGTTACTCCAATGCATGGTAGCCTTCTCTTTATGGAAGGTAGTTTTTTGTCGAGATTTTTGTTACTCGAATGGATGGTAACCTTGTAATTATGGAAAGTAGTTTTTTGTCGAGACTTTTGTTACTCCAATGGATGGTAGCCTTGTCATTATTGAAGGTAGTCTGTTGTCGAGATTTTTTTTACTCCAATGGATAATAGCCTTGTCATTATGGAAGGTTGTATGTCGTTGATTTTCTGTTACTCCAATGGATTATAGCCTTGTCATTATGGAAGGTAGTCTGTTGTCGATATCTTTGTAACTCTAATGGATGATAGACTTGTCGTTATGGAAGGTAGTCTGTTGTATAGATTTTTTTTACTCCAATGGATGGTAGCCTTCTCATTATAGAAGGTAGACTGTTGTCGAGATTTTTGTTACTGCAATTGATGGTAGCCTTGTCATTACGGAAGGTAATCTGTTGTCGAGATTTTTGTTACTCCAATGGATGGTAGACTTATCATTATGGAAGGTAGTATGTCATTGAGATTTCTGTTACTCCAATGGATTGTATCCTTGTCATTATGGATGGTAGTTTGTTGTTCATATTTTTGTTACTCCAATGGATGGTAGCCTTGTCATTATGGAAGGTAGTCTATTGCCGAGAGTTTTGTTATTCCAATGGATGGTATCCTTCTCATTATGGAAGGTAGTTTTTTGTCGAGATTTTTGTTACTCTAATGGATGGTAACCTTGTCATTATGGAAGGTAGTGTTTTGTCGAGATTTTTGTTACTCCAATGGATGGTAGTCTTGTCAATATGGAAGGTAGTCTATTGTCGAGATTTTTTTATTCCAATGTATGGTAGCCTTGTCATTATGGAAGGTAGTTTTTTGTCGAATTTTAATTACTCCAATGGATGGTAGCGTTGTCATTACGGAAGGTAGTCTGTTGTCGAGATTTTTGTTACCCCAATGGATTTATCCTTGTCATTATGGAAGGTAGTCTGTTGTCGAGATTTTTTTTATTCCATTGGATGGTAGCCTTGTCATTATGGAAGGTAGTCTGTTGTCGAGATTTTTGTTACTCCAATGGATGGTAGCCTTGTCATTATGGAAGGTAGTCTGCTGTCGAGATTCTGTATACTCAAATGGATGGTAGCCTTGTCATTATTGAAGGTAGTCTATTGTCGATATCTTTGTTAATCCAATGGATGATAGCCTTGTCGTTATGGAAGGTAGTTTGTTGTTGATATTTTTGTTACTCCAATGGATGGTAGCCTTGTCATTATAGAAGGTAGTCTGTTGTCGAGATTTTTGTTACTCCAATTGATGGTAACCTTGTCATTAGGGAAGGTAATCTTTTGTCGACATTTTTGTTACTCCAATGGATGGTAGTCTTATCATTATGGAAGTGAGTATGTCGTTGAGATTTCTGTTACTCCAATGGATTGTAGCCTTGTCATTATAGAAGGTAGTTTGTTGTTCAGTTTTTGTTACTCCAATGGATGGTAGCCTTGTCATTATGGAAGGCAGTTTGTTGTCGATATTTTTGATATTCGAATGGATGGTAACCTTGTCAATATGGAAGGTAGTATTTTGTCGATATTTTTGTTACTCCAATGTATGGTAGCCTTGTCATTATTGAAGGTAGCCTTTTGTCGATATCTTTGTTACTCCAATAGATGATTGCCTTGTCATTATGGAAGGTAGTCTGTTGTCGTGATTTTTGTTACCCCAATGGATTTAGCCTTGTCATTATGGAAAGTAGTTTGTTGTCGAGATTTTTGTTACTCAAATGAATGGTAGCCTTGTCATTATGGAAGGTAGTCTGTCGTTGATATTCCTGTTACTCCAATGGATTGTAGCCTTGTCATTATGGAAGGTAGTTTGTTCTTCAAATTTTTGTTACTCCAATGGATGGGAGCCTTATCATTATGGAAGGTAGACTGTTGTCGAGATTTTTGTTATTCCATTGGATGGTAGCCTTGTCATTTTGGAAGGTAGTCTATTGTCTAGATTTTTGTTACTCCAATGGATGGTAGCCTTGTCATTATGGAAGATAGTCTATTGTCGAGAGTTTGTATACTCAAATGGATGGTAGCCTTGTCGTTATGGAAGGTAGTTTGTTGTTGATATTTTTGTTTCTCCAATGGATGGTAGCCTTGTCATTATAGAAGGGTGTTTGTTATCGAGATTTTTGTTACTCCAATTGATGGTAACCTTGTCATTAGGGAAGGTAATCTGTTGTCGAGATTTTTGTTACTCCAATGGATGGTAGGCTTATCATTATGGAAGTGAGTATGTCGTTGAGATTTCTGTTACTCCAATGGATTGTAGCCTTGTCATTATGGAAGGTAGTTCGTTGTTCAGATTTTTGTTACTCCAATGGATGGTAGCCTTGTCATTATGGAAGGTAGTCTGTTGTCGATATTTTTGATATTCGAATGGATGGTAACCTTATCATTATGGAAGGTAGTATTTTGTCGAGATTTTTGTTACTCTAATGGATGGTAGCCTTGTCATTATTGAAGGTATCCTATTGTCACAATTTTGTTACTCTAATGTATGTTAGGCTTGTCATTATAGAACATAGTTTGTTGTTGATATTTTTGTTACTCCAATTGATGGTAGCCTTGTCATTATGGAAGGTAGTCTGTTGTCGAGATTTTGTTTACTCAAATGGATGGTAGCCTTATCATTATTGAAGGTACTCTGTTGTCGATATCTTTGTAACTCTAATGGATGATAGCCTTGTCATTATGGAAGGTAGTCTATTGTTGAGATTTTTGTTACTCCAATGGATGGTAGCCTTGTCATTATATAAGGTAGATTGTTGTCGAGATTTTTGTTACTTCAATTGATGGTAGCCTTGTCATTAGTGAAGATAATTTGTTGTCGAGATTTTTGTTACTCTAATGGATGCTAGACTTATCATTATGGAAGGTAGTATGTCTTTGAGATTTCTGTTACTCCAATGGATTGTATCCTTGTCATTATGGAAGGTAGTTTTTTGGTCATATTTTTGTTACTCCAATGGATGGTAGCCTTATCATTATGGAAGGTAGTCAATTGTCGAGATTTTTGTTATTCCAATGGGTGGTATCCTTCTCATTATGGAAGATAGTTTTTTGTCGAGATTTTTGTTAGTCCAATGGACGGTAGCCTTGCCATTATGGAAGGTAGTTTGTTGTCAAGATTTTTATTACCCCAATAGATGCTAACCTTGTCATTATGGAAGGTAGTGTTTTGTCGAGATTTTTCTTACTCCAATGGATGGTAGCCTTGTCAATATGGAAGGTAGTCTATTGTCGAGATTTTTTTATTCCAATGGATGGTAGCCTTGTCATTATGGAAGGTAGTTTTTTGTCGAGATTTTAATACTCCAATGGATGGTAGTGTTGTCATTACGGAAGGTAGTCTATTGTCGAGATTTTTGTTACCCTAATTGATTTAGCCTTGTCATTATGGAAGGTAGTCTGTTGTCGAGATTTTTGTTTCTCCAATGAATGGTAGCCTTGTCATTATGGAAGCTAGTCTGTCGTTGATATTTCTGTTACTCCAATGGATTGTAGCCTTGTCATTATGGAAGGTAGTCTGTTGTCGATATCTTTGTAACTCCAATGGATGATAGACTTGTCGTTATGGAAGGTAGTCTGTTGTTGAGATTTTTTTTACTCCAATGGATGGTAGCCTTGTCATTATAGAAGGTAGACTGTTGTCGAGATTTTTGTTACTGCAATTGATGGTAGCCTTGTCATTACGGAAGGTAATCTGTTGTCGAGATTTTTGTTACTCCAATGGATGGTAGACTTATCATTATGGAAGGTAGTATGTCGTTGAGATTTCTGTTACTCCAATGGATTGTATCCTTGTCATTATGGATGGTAGTTTGTTGTTCATATTTTTGTTACTCCAATGGATGGTAGCCTTGTCATTATGGAAGGTAGTCTATTGCCGAGAGTTTTCTTATTCTAATGGATGGTATCCTTCTCATTATGGAAGGTAGTTTTTTGTCGAGATTTTTGTTACTCTAATGGATGGTAACCTTGTCAGTATGGAAGGTAGTGTTTTATAGAGATTTTTGTTACTCCAATGGATGGTAGCCTTGTCAATATGGAAGGTAGTCTATTGTCGAGATTTTTTTATTCCAATGGATGGTAGCCTTGTCATTATGGAAGGTAGTTTTTTGTCGAATTTTAATTACTCCAATGGATGGTAGCGTTGTCATTACGAAAGGTAGTCTGTTGTCGAGATTTTTGTTACCCCAATGGATTTATCCTTGTCATTATGGAAGGTAGTCTGTTGTCGAGATTTTTGTTATTCCATTGGATGGTAGCCTTGTCATTATGGAAGGTAGTCTATTGTCGAGATTTTTGTTACTCCAATGGATGGTAGCCTTGTCATTATGGAAGGTAGTCTGCTGTCGAGATTTTGTATACTCAAATGGATGGTAGCCTTGTCATTATTGAAGGTAGTCTATTGTCGATATCTTTGTTACTCCAATGGATGATAGCCTTGTCGTTATGGAAGGTAGTTTGTTGATGATATTTTTGTTACTCCAATGGATGGTAGCCTTGTCATTATAGAAGGTAGTCTATTGTCGAGATTTTTGTTACTCCAATTGATGGTAACCTTGTCATTAGGGAAGGTAATCTTTTGTCGAGATTTTTGTTACTCCAATGGATGGTAGCCTTATCATTATGGAAGTGAGTATGTCGTTGAGATTTCTGTTACTCCAATGGATTGTAGCCTTGTCATTATAGAAGGTAGTTTGCTGTTCAGTTTATGTTACTCCAATGGATGGTAGCCTTGTCATTATGAAAGGCAGTTTGTTGTCGATATTTTTGATATTCGAATGGATGGTAACCTTGTCAATATGGAAGGTGGTATTTTGTCGATATTTTTGTTACTCCAATGGATGGTAGCCTTGTCATTATTGAAGGTAACCTTTTGTCGATATCTTTGTTACTCCAATAGATGATTGCCTTGTCATTATGGAAGGTAGTCTGTTGTCGAGATTTTTGTTACCCCAATGGATTTAGCCTTGTCATTATGGAAGGTAGTTTGTTGTCGAGATTTTTTTTACTCAAATGAATGGTAGCCTTGTCATTATGGAAGGTAGTCTGTCGTTGATATTCCTGTTACTCCAATGGATTGTAGCCTTGTCATTATGGAAGGTAGTTTGTTCTTCAAATTTTTGTTACTCCAATGGATGGGAGCCTTGTCATTATGGAAGGTAGACTGTTGTCGAGATTTTTGTTATTCCATTGGATGGTAGCCTTGTCATTTTGGAATGTAGTCTATTGTCTAGATTTTTGTTACTCCAATGGATGGTAGCCTTGTCATTATGGAAGGTAGTCTATTGTCGAGAGTTTGTATACTCAAATGGATGGTAGCCTTGTCGTTATGGAAGGTAGTTTGTTGTTGATATTTTTGTTTCTCCAATTGATGGTAGCCTTGTCATTATAGAAGGGTGTTTGTTGTCGAGATTTTTGTTACTCCAATTGATGGTAACCTTGTCATTAGGGAAGGTAATCTGTTGTTGAGATTTTTGTTACTCCAATGGATGGTAGGCTTATCATTATGGAAGTGAGTATGTCGTTGAGATTTCTGTTACTCCAATGGATTGTAGCCTTGTCATTATGGAAGGTAGTTCGTTGTTCAGATTTTTGTTACTCCAATGGATGGTAGCCTTGTCATTATGGAAGGTAGTCTGTTGTCAATATTTTTGATATTCGAATGGATGGTAACCTTATCATTATGGAAGGTAGTATTTTGTCGAGATTTTTGTTACTCTAATGGATGGTAGCCTTGTCATTATTGAAGGTAGCCTTTTGTCACAATTTTGTTACTCTAATGTATGTTAGGCTTGTCATTATAGAACATAGTTTGTTGTTTATATTTTTGTTACTCCAATTGATGGTAGCCTTGTCATTATGGAAGGTAGTCTGTTGTCGAGATTTTGTTTACTCAAATGGATGGTAGCCTTATCATTATTGAAGGTAGTCTGTTGTCGATATCTTTGTAACTCTAATGGATGATAGCCTTGTCATTATGGAAGGTAGTCTATTGTTGAGATTTTTGTTACTCCAATGGATGGTAGCCTTGTCATTATAGAAGGTAGATTGTTGTCGAGATTTTTGTTACTTCAATTGATGGTAGCCTTGTCATTAGTGAAGGAAATCTGTTGTCGAGATTTTTGTTACTCTAATGGATGCTAGACTTATCATTATGGAAGGTAGTATGTCTTTGAGATTTCTGTTACTCCAATGGATTGTATCCTTGTCATTATGGAAGGTAGTTTTTTGTTCATATTTTTGTTACTCCAATGGATGGTAGCCTTGTCATTATGGAAGGTAGTTAATTGTCGAGATTTTTGTTATTCCAATGGATGGTATCCTTCTCATTATGGAAGATAGTTTTTTGTCGAGATTTTTGTTAGTCCAATGGATGGTAGCCTTGCCATTATGGAAGGTAGTTCGTTGTCAAGATTTTTATTATCCCAATAGATGCTAACCTTGTCATTATGGAAGGTAGTGTTTTGTCGAGATTTTTCTTACTCCAATGGATGGTAGCCTTGTCAATGTGGAAGGTAGTCTATTGTCGAGATTTTTTTATTCCAATGGATGGTAGCCTTGTCATTATGGAAGGTAGTTTTTTGTCGAGATTTTAATTACTCCAATGGATGGTAGTGTTGTCATTACGGAAGGTAGTCTATTGTCGAGATTTTTGTTACCCTAATGGATTTAGCCTTGTCATTATGGAAGGTAGTCTGTTGTCGAAATTTTTGTTTCTCCAATGAACGGTAGCCTTGTCATTATGGAAGCTAGTCTGTCGTTGATATTTCTGTTACTCCAATGGATTGTAGCCTTGTCATTATGGATGGTAGCCCTGTGATTTTGGAAGGTAGACTGTTGTCGAGATTTTTGTTATTCCATTGGATGGTAGTCTTGTCATTATGGAAAGTAGTTTGTTGTCGAGATTTTTGTTACTCCAATGGATGGAAGCCTTGTCATTATGGAAGGTAGTCTGTTGTCGAGATTTTGTATACTCAAATGGATGGTAGCCTTGTCATTATGGAAGGTAGTCTGTTGTCGATATCTTTGTTACTCCAATGGCTGATAGCCTTGTCGTTACGAAAGGTAGTCTGTTGTTGATATTTTTGATACTCCAATGGATGGTAACCTTGCCATTAGGGAAGGTAATCTCTTGTCGATATTTTTGTTACTCCAATGGATGGTAGCCTTATCATTATGGAAGTGAGTATGTCGTGTAGATTTCTCTTACTCTAATGGATTGTAGCCTAGTTATTATGGAAGGTAGTTTGTTGTTCATATTTTTGTTACTCCAATGGATGGTAGCCTTGTCATTATGGAAGGTAGTCTGTTGTCGATATTTTTGATATTCGAATGGATGGTAGGCTCGTCATTATAGAACATAGTTTGTTGTTAATATTATTGTTACTTCAATGGATGGTAGCCTTGTCATTATGTAAGGTACTCTATTATCGAAATTTATTTTACTCCAATGGATGGTAGCCTTGTCGAGATTTTTTTATTTCAATGGTTGGTAGGCTTGTCATTATGGAAGGTAGTTTTTTTTCGAGATTTTAATTACTCCAATGGATGGTAGCGTTGTCATTACGGAAGGTATTATGTTGTCGAAATTTTTGTTACCCCAATGGATGTAGCCTTGTCATTATTGAAGGTAGTTTGTTGTCGATATCTTTGTTACTCCAATGGATGATAGCGTTGTTGTTATGGAAGGTAGTCTCTTGTTAATATTTCTGTTACTCCAATGGATGGTAGCCTTGTCATTATAGAAGGTAGTATGTTCTTCAAATTTTTGTTACTCCAATGGATGGTATCCCTGTGATTTTGGAAGGTAGACTGTTGTCGAGATTTTTGTTATTCCATTGGATGGTAGCCTTGTCATTATGGAAAGTAGTCTATTGTCGAGATTTTTGTTACTCCAATGGATGGAAGCCTAGTCATTATGGAAGGTAGTCTGTTGTCGAGATTTTGTATACTCAAATGGATGGTAGCCTTGTCATTATGGAAGGTAGTCTGTTGTCGATATCTTTGTTACTCCAATGGCTGATAGCCTTGTCGTTACGGAAGGTAGTCTGTTGTTGATATTTTTGATACTCCAATGGATGGTAACCTTGCCATTAGGGAAGGTAATCTGTTGTCGAGATTTTTGTTACTCCAATGGATGGTAGCCTTATCATTATGGAAGTGAGTATGTCGTTGAGATTTCTGTTACTCTAATGGATTGTAGCCTAGTCATTATGGAAGGTAGTTTGTTGTTCAGATTTTTGTTACTCCAATGGATGGTAGCCTTGTCATTATGGAAGGTAGTCTGTTGTCGATATTTTTGATATTCGAATGGATGGTAACCTTGTCATTATGGAAGGTAGTTTTTTTTCGAGATTTTAATTACTCCAATGGATAGTAGCATTGTCATTACAGAAGGTATTATGTTGTCGAGATTTTTGTTACCCCAATGGATGTAGCCTTGTCATTATGGAAGGTAGTCTGTTGTCATGATTTTATTACTCTAATGGATGGTAGGCTTGTCATTATGGAAGGTACTCTATTGTCGAATATTTTTTTACTCCAATGGATGGTAGCCTTGTAATTATGCAAGGTAGTCGGTTGTTCATATTTTTTTTACTCCAATTGATGGTAGCATTTTCATTATGAAAGGTAGTATGTTGTTCATATTTTTCTTACTCCAACGGATGTTAGCCTTGTCGTTATGAAATGTAGTATGTTGTCAATATTTTTGTTATTCCATTGGACGGTAGCCTTGTCATTATGCAAGGTAGTCTGTTGTTCAGATTTTTGTTCCTCCAATGGATGGTAACCTTGTCATTATGGAAGGTAGTCTTTTGTCGAGATTTTTGTTACTCAAATGGATGGTAGCCTTTTCATTATTCAACGTAGTCTGTTGTCGATATCTTTGTTACTCCAATGGATGATAGCCTTGTCATTATGGAAGGCAGTCTATTATCGAGATTTTTGTTACTCCAATGGATGGTAGCCTTTTCAATATGGAAGGTAGTCTGTTGTCGGGGTTTTTTTTATTCCATTGGATGGTAGCCTCGTCATTATGGAAGGTAGTCTGTTGTCGAGATTTTTGTTATTCCAATGGATGGTAACCTTGTCATTATAGAAGTTAGTCTTTTGTTGTTATCTTTGTTACTTCAATGGATGATAGCCTTGCCATTATGGAAGGTAGTCTATTGTCAAGATATTTGTAACCCCAATAGATGGTAACCTTGTCATTATGGAAGGTAGTTTTTTGTAGAGATTTTTGTTACTCCAATGGATGGTAGCCTTGTTAATATGGAATATAGTCTATTGTCGTGATTTTTTTATTCCAATGGTTGGTAGCCTTGTCATTATGGAAGGTAGTTTTTTTTCGAGATTTTAATTACTCCAATGGATGGTAGCATTGTCATTACGGAAGGTATTATGTTGTCGAGATTTTTGTTACCCCAATGGATGTAGCCTTGTCATTATGGAAGGTAGTCTATTGTCGAGATTCGTGTTACTCCAATGGATGGTAGCCTTGTTAATATGGAATGTAGTCTATTGTCGAGATTTTTTTTATTCCAATGGTTGGTAGCCTTGTCATTATGGAAGGTAGTTTTTTTTCGAGATTTTAATTACTCCAATGAATGGTAGCGTTGTCATTACGGAAGGTATTATGTTGTCGAAATTTTTGTTACCCCAATGGATGTAGCCTTGTCATTATTGAAGGTAGTCTGTTGTCGATATCTTTGTTACTCCAATGAATGATAGCGTTGTCGTTACGGAAGGTAGTCTGTTGTTGAGATTTTTGTTACTCCAATGGATGGTAGCCTTGTCATTATAGAAGGTAGTCTGTTGTCGAGATTTTTGTTACTCCAATTGATGGTAACCTTGTCATTAGGGAAGGTAATCTGTTGTCGAGATTTTTGTTACTCCAATGGATGGTAGCCTTATCATTATGGAAGTGAGTATGTCGTTGAGATTTATGTTACTCCAATGGATTATAGCCTTGTCATTATGGAAGGTAGTTTGTTGTTCAGATTTTTGTTACTCCAATGGATGGTAGCCTTGTCATTATGGAAGGTAGTCTGTTGTCGATATTTTTGATATTCGAATGGATGGTATCCTTTTCATTATGGAAGGTAGTTTGATGTCGAGATTTTTGTTACTCCAATGGATGGTAGCCTTGTCATTATTGAAGGTAGTCTGTTGCCGATATCTTTGTTACTCCAACGGATGATAGCCTTGACATTATGGAAGGTAGTCTGTTGTCGAGATTTTTGTTACTCCAATGGATGGTAGCCTTGTCAATATGGAAGGTAGTCTGTTGTCGAGATTTTTTTTATTCCATTGGATGGTACCCTCGTCATTATGGAAGGTAGTCTGTTGTCGAGCTTTTTGTTATTCCAATGGATGGTAACCTTGTACTTATAGAAGTTAGTCTTTTGTTGTTATCTTTGTTACTTCAATGGATGATAGCCTTGCCATTATGGAAGGTAGTCTGTTGTCAAGATATTTGTTACCCCAATAGATGGTAACCTTGTCATTATGGAAGGTAGTTTTTTGTAGACATTTTTGTTACTCCAATGGATGGTAGCCTTGTTAATATGGAATGTAGTCTATTGTCGAGATTTTTTTATTCCAATGGTTGGTAGCCTTGTCATTATGGAAGGTAGTTTTTTTTCGAGATTTTAATTACTCCAATGGATGGTAGCATTGTCATTACGGAAGGTATTACGTTGTCGAGATTTTTGTTGCCCCAATGGATATAGCCTTGTCATTATGGAAGGTAGTCTATTGTCATGATTTTATTACTGTAATGGATGGTAGGCTTGTCATTATAGAACATAATATGTTGTTAATATTTTTGTTACTTCAATGGATGGTAGCCTTGTCATTATGTAAGGTACTCTATTATCGAAATTTATTTTACTCCAATGGATGGTAGCCTTTTCATTACTCAAGGTAGTCGGTTGTTCATATTTTTGTTACTCAAATGGATGGTAGCCTTGTCATTATGGAAGGTACTCTATTGTCGAATATTTTTTTACTCCAATGGATGGTAGCCTTGTAATTATGCAAGGTAGTCGGTTGTTCATATTTTTTTTACTCCAATTGATGGTAGCATTTTCATTATGAAAGGTAGTATGTTGTTCATATTTTTCTTACTCCAACGGATGTTAGCCTTGTCGTTATGAAATGTAGTATGTTGTCAATATTTTTGTTATTCCATTGGACGGTAGCCTTGTCATTATGCAAGGTAGTCTGTTGTTCAGATTTTTGTTCCTCCAATGGATGGTAACCTTGTCATTATGGAAGGTAGTCTTTTGTCGAGATTTTTGTTACTCAAATGGATGGTAGCCTTTTCATTATTCAACGTAGTCTGTTGTCGATATCTTTGTTACTCCAATGGATGATAGCCTTGTCATTATGGAAGGCAGTCTATTATCGAGATTTTTGTTACTCCAATGGATGGTAGCCTTTTCAATATGGAAGGTAGTCTGTTGTCGGGGTTTTTTTTATTCCATTGGATGGTAGCCTCGTCATTATGGAAGGTAGTCTGTTGTCGAGATTTTTGTTATTCCAATGGATGGTAACCTTGTCATTATAGAAGTTAGTCTTTTGTTGTTATCTTTGTTACTTCAATGGATGATAGCCTTGCCATTATGGAAGGTAGTCTATTGTCAAGATATTTGTAACCCCAATAGATGGTAACCTTGTCATTATGGAAGGTAGTTTTTTGTAGAGATTTTTGTTACTCCAATGGATGGTAGCCTTGTTAATATGGAATATAGTCTATTGTCGTGATTTTTTTATTCCAATGGTTGGTAGCCTTGTCATTATGGAAGGTAGTTTTTTTTCGAGATTTTAATTACTCCAATGGATGGTAGCATTGTCATTACGGAAGGTATTATGTTGTCGAGATTTTTGTTACCCCAATGGATGTAGCCTTGTCATTATGGAAGGTAGTCTATTGTCGAGATTCGTGTTACTCCAATGGATGGTAGCCTTGTTAATATGGAATGTAGTCTATTGTCGAGATTTTTTTTATTCCAATGGTTGGTAGCCTTGTCATTATGGAAGGTAGTTTTTTTTCGAGATTTTAATTACTCCAATGAATGGTAGCGTTGTCATTACGGAAGGTATTATGTTGTCGAAATTTTTGTTACCCCAATGGATGTAGCCTTGTCATTATTGAAGGTAGTCTGTTGTCGATATCTTTGTTACTCCAATGAATGATAGCGTTGTCGTTACGGAAGGTAGTCTGTTGTTGAGATTTTTGTTACTCCAATGGATGGTAGCCTTGTCATTATAGAAGGTAGTCTGTTGTCGAGATTTTTGTTACTCCAATTGATGGTAACCTTGTCATTAGGGAAGGTAATCTGTTGTCGAGATTTTTGTTACTCCAATGGATGGTAGCCTTATCATTATGGAAGTGAGTATGTCGTTGAGATTTATGTTACTCCAATGGATTATAGCCTTGTCATTATGGAAGGTAGTTTGTTGTTCAGATTTTTGTTACTCCAATGGATGGTAGCCTTGTCATTATGGAAGGTAGTCTGTTGTCGATATTTTTGATATTCGAATGGATGGTATCCTTTTCATTATGGAAGGTAGTTTGATGTCGAGATTTTTGTTACTCCAATGGATGGTAGCCTTGTCATTATTGAAGGTAGTCTGTTGCCGATATCTTTGTTACTCCAACGGATGATAGCCTTGACATTATGGAAGGTAGTCTGTTGTCGAGATTTTTGTTACTCCAATGGATGGTAGCCTTGTCAATATGGAAGGTAGTCTGTTGTCGAGATTTTTTTTATTCCATTGGATGGTACCCTCGTCATTATGGAAGGTAGTCTGTTGTCGAGCTTTTTGTTATTCCAATGGATGGTAACCTTGTACTTATAGAAGTTAGTCTTTTGTTGTTATCTTTGTTACTTCAATGGATGATAGCCTTGCCATTATGGAAGGTAGTCTGTTGTCAAGATATTTGTTACCCCAATAGATGGTAACCTTGTCATTATGGAAGGTATTTTTTTGTAGACATTTTTGTTACTCCAATGGATGGTAGCCTTGTTAATATGGAATGTAGTCTATTGTCGAGATTTTTTTATTCCAATGGTTGGTAGCCTTGTCATTATGGAAGGTAGTTTTTTTTCGAGATTTTAATTACTCCAATGGATGGTAGCATTGTCATTACGGAAGGTATTACGTTGTCGAGATTTTTGTTGCCCCAATGGATATAGCCTTGTCATTATGGAAGGTAGTCTATTGTCATGATTTTATTACTGTAATGGATGGTAGGCTTGTCATTATAGAACATAATATGTTGTAAATATTTTTGTTACTTCAATGGATGGTAGCCTTGTCATTATGTAAGGTACTCTATTATCGAAATTTATTTTACTCCAATGGATGGTAGCCTTTTCATTACTCAAGGTAGTCGGTTGCTCATATTTTTGTTACTCCAATGGATGGTAGCCTTGTCATTATGGAAGGTACTCTATTGTCGAATATTTTTTTACTCCAATGGATGGTAGCCTTGTAATTATGCAAGGTAGTCCGTTGTTCAGATTTTTTTTACTCCAATGGATGGTAGCATTGTCATTATGGAAGGTAATATGTTGTTCATATTTTTCTTACTCCAATGGATGTTAGCCTTGTCGTTATGAAATGTAGTATGTTGTCAATATTTTTGTTATTCCATTGGACGGTAGCCTTGTCATTATGCAAGGTAGTCTGTTGTTCAGATTTTTGTTACTCCAATGGATGGTAACCTTGTCATTATGGAAGGTAGTCTTTTGTCGATATTTTTGTTACTCAAATGGATTGTAGCCTTTTCATTATTCAACGTAGTCTGTTTTCGATATCTTTGTTACTCCAATGGATGATAGCCTTGTCATTATGGAAGGTAGTCTATTATCGAGATTTTTGTTACTCCAATGGATAGTAGCCTTGTCAATATGGAAGGTAGTTTGTTGTTCAGATTTTTGTTACTCCAATGGATGGTAGCCTTGTCATTATGGAAGGTAGTCTGTTGTCGATATTTTTGATATTCGAATGGATGGTATCCTTTTTGTTATGGAAGGTAGTTTTATGTCGAGATTTTTGTTACTCCAATGGATGGTAGCCTTGTCATTATTGAAGGTAGTTTGTAGACGATATCTTTGTTACTCCAATGGATGATAGCCTTGTCATTATGGAATGTAGTCTGTTGTCGAGATTTTTGTTACTCAAATGGATGGTAGCCTTGTCAATATGGAATGTAGTCTGTTGTCGAGATTTTTTTTATTCCAGTGGATGGTAGCCTCGTCATTATGGAAGGTAGTCTGTTGTCGAGATTTTTGTTATTCCAATGGATGGTAACCTTGTCATTATAGAAGTTAGTCTTTTGCTGTTATCTTTGTTACTTCAATGGATGATAGCCTTGCCGTTATGGAAGGTAGTCTGTTGTCAAGATATTTGTTACCCCAATAGATGGTAACCTTGTCATTATGGAAGGTAGTTTTTTGTAGAGATTTTTGTTACTCCAATGGATGGTAGCCTTGTTAATATGGAATGTAGTCTATTGTCGATATTTTTTTATTCCAATGGTTGGTAGCCTTGTCATTATGGAAGGTAGTTTTTTTTCGAGATTTTAATTACTCCAATGGATGGTAGCATTGTCATTACGGAAGGTATTATGTTGTCGAGATTTTTGTTACCCCAATGGACGTAGCCTTGTCATTATGGAAGGTAGTCTGTTGTCATGATTTTATTACTCTAATGGATGGTAGGATTGTCATTATAGAACAGAGTTTGTTGTTAATATTTTTGTTACTTCAATGGATGGTAGCCTTGTCATTATGTAAGGTACTCTATTATCGAAATTTATTTTACTCCAATGGATGGTAGCCTTTTCATTACTCAAGGTAGTCGGTTGTTCATATTTTTGTTACTCCAATAGATGGTAGCCTTGTCATTATGGAAGGTACTCTATTGTCGAATATTTTTTTACTCCAATGGATGGTAGCCTTGTAATTATGCAAGGTAGTCGGTTGTTCATATTTTTTTTACTCCAATTGATGGTAGCATTTTCATTATGGAAGGTAGTATGTTGTTCATATTTTTCTTACTCCAACGGATGTTAGCCTTGTCGTTATGAAATGTAGTATGTTGTCAATATTTTTGTTATTCCATTGGACGGTAGCCTTGTCATTATGCAAGGTAGTCTGTTGTTCAGATTTTTGTTACTCCAATGGATGGTAACCTTGTCATTATGGAAGGTAGTCTTTTGTCGAGATTTTTGTTACTCAAATGGATGGTAGCCTTTTCATTATTCAACGTAGTCTGTTGTTGATATCTTTGTTACTCCAATGGATGATAGCCTTGTCATTATGGAAGGCAGTCTATTATCGAGATTTTTGTTACTCCAATGGATGGTAGCCTTGTCAATATGGAAGGTAGTCTGTTGTCGGGATTTTTTTTATTCCATTGGATGGTAGCCTCGTCATTATGGAAGGTAGTCTGTTGTCGAGATTTTTGTTATTCCAATGGATGGTAACCTTGTCATTATAGAAGTTAGTCTTTTGTTGTTATCTTTGTTACTTCAATGGATGATAGCCTTGCCATTATGGAAGGTAGTCTATTGTCAAGATATTTGTAACCCCAATAGATGGTAACCTTGTCATTATGGAAGGTAGTTTTTTGTAGAGATTTTTGTTACTCCAATGGATGGTAGCCTTGTTAATATGGAATATAGTCTATTGTCGTGATTTTTTTATTCCAATGGTTGGTAGCCTTGTCATTATGGAAGGTAGATTTTTTTCGAGATTTTAATTACTCCAATGGATGGTAGCATTGTCATTACGGAAGGTATTATGTTGTCGAGATTTTTGTTACCCCAATGGATGTAGCCTTGTCATTATGGAAGGTTGTCTATTGTCGAGATTCTTGTTACTCCAATGGATGGTAGCCTTGTTAATATGGAATGTAGTCTATTGTCGAGATTTTTTTTATTCCAATGGTTGGTAGCCTTGTCATTATGGAAGGTAGTTTTTTTTCGAGATTTTAATTACTTCAATGAATGGTAGCGTTGTCATTACGGAAGGTATTATGTTGTCGAAATTTTTGTTACCCCAATGGATGTAGCCTTGTCATTATTGAAGGTAGTTTGTTGTCGATATCTTTGTTACTCCAATGGATGATAGCGTTGTCGTTACGGAAGGTAGTCTGTTGTTGAGATTTTTGTTACTCCAATGGATGGTAGCCTTGTCATTATAGAAGGTAGTCTGTTGTCGAGATTTTTGTTACTCCAATTGATGGTAACCTTGTCATTAGGGAAGGTAATCTGTTGTCGAGATTTTTGTTACTCCAATGGATGGTAGCCTTATCATTATGGAAGTGAGTATGTCGTTGAGATTTATGTTACTCCAATGGATTATAGCCTTGTCATTATGGAAGGTAGTTTATTGTTCAGATTTTTGTTACTCCAATGGATGGTAGCCTTGTCATTATGGAAGGTAGTCTGTTGTCGATATTTTTGATATTCGAATGGATGGTATCCTTTTCATTATGGAAGGTAGTTTGATGTTGAGATTTTTGTTACTCCAATGGATGGTAGCCTTGTCATTATTGAAGGTAGTCTGTTGCCAATATCTTTGTTACTCCAACGGATGATAGCCTTGACATTATGGAAGGTAGTCTGTTGTCGAGATTTTTGTTACTCCAATGGTTGGTAGCCTTGTCAATATGGAAGGTAGTCTGTTGTCGAGATTTTTTTTATTCCATTGGATGGTAGCCTCGTCATTATGGAAGGTAGTCTGTTGTCGAGCTTTTTGTTATTCCAATGGATGGTAACCTTGTCATTATAGAAGTTAGTCTTTTGTTGTTATCTTTGTTACTTCAATGGATGATAGCCTTGCCATTATGGAAGGTAGTCTGTTGTCAAGATATTTGTTACCCCAATAGATGGTAACCTTGTCATTATGGAAGGTAGTTTTTTGTAGAGATTTCTGTTACTCCAATGGATGGTAGCCTTGTTAATATGGAATGTAGTTTATTGTCGAGATTTTTTTATTCCAATGGTTGGTAGCCTTGTCATTATGGAAGGTAGTTATTTTTCGAGATTTTAATTACTCCAATGGATGGTAGCATTGTCATTACGGAAGGTATTATGTTGTCGAGATTTTTGTTGCCCCAATGGATGTAGCCTTGTCATTATGGAAGGTAGTCTGTTGTCATGATTTTATTACTCTAATGGATGGTAGGCTTGTCATTATAGAACATAATATGTTGTTAATATTTTTGTTACTTCAATGGATGGTAGCCTTGTCATTATGTAAGGTACTCTATTATCGAAATTTATTTTACTCCAATGGATGGTAGCCTTTTCATTACTCAAGGTAGTCGGTTGTTCATATTTTTGTTACTCCAATGGATGGTAGCCTTGTCATTATGGAAGGTACTCTATTGTCGAATATTTTTTTACTCCAATGGATGGTAGCCTTGTAATTATGCAAGGTAGTCGGTTGTTCAGATTTTTTTTACTCCAATGGATGGTAGCATTGTCATTATGGAAGGTAATATGTTGTTCATATTTTTCTTACTCCAATGGATGTTAGCTTTGTCGTTATGAAATGTAGTATGTTGTCAATATTTTTGTTATTCCATTGGACGGTAGCCTTGTCATTATGCAAGGTAGTCTGTTGTTCAGATTTTTGTTACTCCAATGGATGGTAACCTTGTCATTATGGAAGGTAGTCTTTTGTCGATATTTTTGTTACTCAAATGGATTGTAGCCTTTTCATTATTCAACGTAGTCTGTTGTCGATATCTTTGTTACTCCAATGGATGATAGCCTTGTCATTATGGAAGGTAGTCTGTTATCGAGATTTTTGTTACTCCAATGGATGGTAGCCTTGTCAATATGGAAGGAAGTCTGTTGTCGGGATTTTTTTTATTCCATTGGATGGTAGCCTCGTCATTATGGAAGTTAGTCTGTTGTCGAGATTTTTGTTATTCCAATGGATGGTAACCTTGTCATTATAGAAGTTAGTCTTTTGTTGTTATCTTCGTTACTTCAATGGATGATAGCCTTGCCATTATGGAAGGTAGTCTATTGTCATTATGGAAGGTAGTTTTTTATAGAGATTTTTGTTACTCCAATGGATGGTAGCCTTGTTAATATGGAAAGTAGTCTATTGTCGAGATTTTTTTATTCCAATGGTTGGTAGCCTTGTCATTATGGAAGGTAGTTTTTTTTCGAGATTTTAATTACTCCATTGGATGGTAGGATTGTCATTACGGAAGGTATTATGTTGTCGAGATTTTTGTTACCCCAATGGATGTAGCTTTGTCATTATGGAAGGTAGTCTATTGTCGAGATTCTTGTTACTCCAATGGATGGTAGCCTTGTTAATACGGAATGTAGTCTATTGTCGAGATTTTTTTATTCCAATGGTTGGTAGCCTAGTCATTATGGAAGGTAGTTTTTTTTTGAGATTTTAATTACTCCAATGGATGGTAGCATTGTCATTACGGAAGGTATTATGTTGTCGAAATTTTTGTTACCCCAATGGATGTAGCCCTGTCATTACTGAAGGTAGTCTGTTGTCGATATCTTTGTTACTCCAATGGATGATAGCCTTGTCATTATGGAAGGTAGTCTGTTGTTGAGATTTTTGTTACTCCAAGGGATGGTAGCCTTGTCATTATAGAAGGTAGTCTGTTGTCGAGATTTTTGTTACTCCAATTGATGGTAACCTTGTCATTAGGGAAGGTAATCTGTTGTCGAGATTTTTAATACTCCAATGGATGGTAGCCTTATCATTATGGAAGTGAGTATGTCGTTGAGATTTATGTTACTCCAATGGATTATAGCCTTGTCATTATGGAAGGTAGTTTGTTGTTCAGATTTTTGTTACTCCAATGGATGGTAGCCTTGTCATTATGGAAGGTAGTCTATTGTCGATATTTTTGATATTCGAATGGATGGTATCCTTTTCATTATGGAAGGTAGTTTTATGTCGAGATTTTTGTTACTCCAATGGATGCTAGCCTTGTCATTATTGAAGGTAGTCTGTTGCCGATATCTTTGTTACTCCAATGGATGATAGCCTTGTCATTATGGAAGGTAGTCTGTTGTCGAGATTTTTGTTACTCCAATGGATGGTAGCCTTGTCAATATGGAAGGTAGTCTATTGTCGAGATTTTTTTTATTCCATTGGATGGTAGCCTCATCATTATGGAAGGTAGTCTGTTGTCGAGATTTCTGTTATTCCAATGGATGGTAACCTTGTCATTATAGAAGTTAGTCTTTTGTTGTTATCTTTGTTACTTCAATGGATGATAGCCTTGCCATTATGGAAGGTAGTCTATTGTCAAGATATTTTTTACCCCAATAGATGGTAACCTTGTCATTATGGAAGGTAGTTTTTTGTAGAGATTTTTGTTACTCCAATGGATGGTAGCCTTGTTAATATGGAATGTAGTCTATTGTCGTGATTTTTTTATTCCAATGGTTGGTAGCCTTGTCATTATGGAAGGTAGTTTTTTTTCGAGATTTTAATTACTCCAATGGATGGTAGCATTGTCATTACGGAAGGTATTATGTTGTCGAGATTTTTGTTACCCCAATGGATGTAGCCTTGTCATTATGGAAGGTAGTCTATTGTCGAGATTCTTGTTACTCCAATGGATGGTAGCCTTGTTAATATGGAATGTAGTCTATTGTCGAGATTTTTTTATTCCAATGGTTGGTAGCCTTGTCATTATGGAAGGTAGTTTTTTTTCGAGATTTTAATTACTCCAATGGATGGTAGCGTTGTCATTACGGAAGGTATTATGTTGTTGAAATTTTTGTTACCCCAATGGATGTAGCCTTGTCATTATTGAAGGTAGTATGTTGTCGATATCTTTGTTACTCCAATGGATGATAGCGTTGTCATTATGGAAGGTAGTCTGTTGTCGAGATTTTTGTTACTCCAATGGATGGTAGGTTTGTCATTATGGAAGGTAGTTTGTTGTTGAGATTTTTTTTACTCCAATGGATGGTAGCCTTGTCATTATGGAAGGTAGTCTGTTGACGATATTTTTGATATTCGAATGGATGGTATCCTTTTCATTATGGAAGGTTGTTTTATGTCGAGATTTTTGTTACTCCAATGGATGGTAGCCTTTTCATTATTGAAGGTAGTCTGTTGTCGATATCTTTGTTACTCCAATAGATGATAGCCTTGTCATTATGGAAGGTAGTCTATTGTCGAGATTTTTTTACTCCAATGGATGGTAGCCTTGTAATAATGGAAGGTAGTCTGTTGTCACGATTTTGATAGGCTTGTCATTATAGAACATAGTTTGTTGTTGATATTTTTGTTACTTCAATGGATGGTAGCCTTGTCATTATGGAAGGTACTCTATTATCTAAATTTTTGTTACTCCAATGGATGGTATCCTTTTCATTACTCAAGGTAGTCGGTTGTTCAGATTTTTGTTACTCCAATGGATGGTAGCCTTATCATTATGGAAGGTACTCTATTGTCGAATATTTTTTTACTCCAATGAATGGTAGCCTTGTAATTATGCAAGGTAGTCGAATGTTCATATTTTTTTTACTCCAATGGATGGTAGCATTGTAATTATGGAAGGTAGTATGTTGTTCAAATTTTTGTTACTCCAACGGATGTTAGCCTTGTCATTATGAAATGTAGTATGTTGTCAGTATTTTTGTTATTCCATTGGACGGTAGCCTTGTCATTATGCAAGGTAGTCTGTTGTTCATATTTTTGTTACTCCAATGACTGGTAACCTTGTCATTATGGAAGGTAGTCTTTTGTCGAGATTTTTGTTACTCAAATGGATGGTAGCCTTGTCATTATGGAAGGTAGTCTGTTGTCGAGATTTTTTTTATTCCATTGGATGGTAGCCTTGTCATTATGGAAGGTAGTCTGTTGTCAATATTTTTGTTATTCCAATGGATGGTCAATTTGTCATTATGGAAGTTAGTATTTTGTTGATATCTTTGTTACTCCAATGGATGATAGCCTTGCCATTATGGAAGGTAGTCTATTGTCAAGATTTTGGTTACCCCAATAGATGGTAACCTTTTCATTATGGAAGGTAGTTTTTGGTCGAGATTTTTGTTACTCCAATGGATGGTAGCCTTATTAATAAAAAATGTAGTCTATTGTCGAGATTTTTTTATTCCAATGGTTGGTAGCCTTGTCATTACGGAAGGTAGTTTTGTTTCGAGATTTTAATTACTCCAATGGATGGTAGCATTGTCATTACGGAAGGTATTATGTTGTCGAGATTTTTGTTACCCCAATGGATGTAGCCTTGTCATTATGGAAGGTAGTCTATTGTCGAGATTTTTGTTACTCCAATGGATGGTAGCCTTGTTAATATGGAATGTAGTCTATTGTCGAGATTTTTTTATTCCAATGGTTGGTAGCCTTGTCATTATGGAAGGTAGTTTTTTTTCGAGATTTTAATTACTCCAATGGATGGTAGCGTTGTCATTACGGAAGGTATTATGTTGTCTATATTTTTGTTACCCCAATGTATTTAGCCTTGTGATTATTAAAGGTAGTCTATTGTCGATATCTTTGTTACTCCAATGGATGATAGCCTTGTCGTTATGGAAGGTAGTTTGTTGTTGAGATTTTTGTTACTCCAATGGATGGAAGCCTTGTCATTATAGAAGGTAGTTTGTTGTTGAGATTTATGTTACTCCAATGGATTGTAGCCTTGTCATTATGGAAGGTAGTTTGTTGTTCAGATTTTTGTTACTCTAATGGATGGTAGCCTGGTCATTATGGAAGGTAGTCTGTTATCAATATTTTTGATATTATAATGGATGGTAACCTTGTCATTATGGAAGGTAGTTTTTTGTCGAGATTTTTGTTACTCCAATGGATGGTAGCCTTGTCATTATTGAAGGTACTCTGTTGTCGATATCTTTGTTACTCCAATAGATGATAGCCTTGTCATTATGGAAGTTAGTCTTTTTATGATATCTTTGTTACTCCAATGGATGATAACCTTGCCATTATTGAAGGTAGTCTGTTGTCAAGATTTTTGGTACCCCAATAGATGGTAACATTGTCATTATGTAAGGTAGTTTTTTGTCGAGATTTTTGTTACTCCAATGGATGGTAGCCTTGTTAATATGGAATGTAGTCTATTGTCGAGATTTTTTTATTCCAATAATTGGTAGCCTTGTCATTATGGAAGGTAGTTTTTTTTCGAGATTTTAATTACTCCAATGGATGGTAGCATTGTCATTACGGAAGGTATTGTGTTGTCGTGATTTAGGTTACCCCAATGGATGTAGCCTTGTCATGGTGGAAGGTAGTCTATTGTCGAGATTTTTGTTACTCCAATGGATGGTAGCCTTGTCATTACGGAAGGTAGTCTGTCATTGATATTTCTGTTACTCCAATGGATTGTAGCCTTATCATTATGGAAGGTAGTTTGTTCTTCAAATTTTTGTTACTCCAATGGCTAGTAGCCTTGTCATTATGGAAGGTAGTCTGTTGACGAGATTTTTGTTATTCCAATGGATGGTAACCTTGTCATTATGGAAGGTAGTATTTTGTCGAGATTTTAGTTACTCCAATGGATAATAGTCTTGTCATTATGGAAGGTAGTTTGTTTTCGAGATTTTAGTTACTCCAATGGATGGTAGCCTTGTCGTTATAGAAGGTAGTCTGTTGTCGAGATTTTGTTTACTCAAATGGATGGTAGCCTTGTCATTATTAAGGAAGTCTTTTGTCGATATCTTTATTACTCCAATGGATGATAGCCTTGTCGTTATGGAAGGTAGTCTGTTGTTGAGATTTTTGTTACTCCAATGGATGGTAGCCTTGTCATTATGGAAGGTAGTCTGTTGTCGATATTTTTGATATTCGAATGGATGGTATCCTTTTAATTATGGAAGGTTGTTTTATGTCGAGATTTTTGTTACTCCAATGGATGGTAGCCTTTTCATTATTGAAGGTAGTCTGTTGTCGATATCTTTGTTACTCCAATAGATGATAGCCTTGTCATTATGGAAGGTAGTCTATTGTCGAGATTTTTTTTACTCCAATGGATGGTAGCCTTGTAATTATGGAAGGTAGTCTGTTGTCACGATTTTGATAGGCTTGTCATTATAGAACATAGTTTGTTGTTGATATTTTTGTTACTTCAATGGATGGAAGCCTTGTCATTATGGAAGGTACTCTATTATCTAAATTTTTGTTACTCCAATGGATGGTATCCTTTTCATTACTCAAGGTAGTCGGTTGTTCAGATTTTTGTTACTCCAATGCATGGTAGCCTTGTCATTATGGAAGGTACTCTATTGTCGAATATTTTTTTACTCCAATGAATGGTAGCCTTGTAATTATGCAAGGTAGTCGGCTGTTCATATTTTTTTTACTCCAATGGATGGTAGCATTGTCATTATGGAAGGTAGTATGTTGTTCAAATTTTTGTTACTCCAACGGATGTTAGCCTTGTCATTATGAAACGTAGTATGTTGTCAGTATTTTTGTTATTCCATTGGACGGTAGCCTTGTCATTATGCAAGGTAGTCTGTTGTTCATATTTTTGTTACTCCAATGGATGGTAGCCTTGTCATTATGGAAGGTAGTCTGTCGTTAAAATTTTTGTTACTCAAATGGATTGTAGCCTTGTCATTATGGAAGGTAGTTTGTTCTTCAAATTTTTGTTACTCCAATGGATGGTAGCCTTGTGATTATGGAAGGTAGACTATTGTCGAGATTTTTGTTATTCCATTGGATGGTAGCCTTGTCATTATGGAAGGTAGTATGTTGTCGAGATTTTTATTATTCCAATGGATGGTATCCTTGTCATTATGGAAGGTAGTATTTTGTCAAGATTTTTGATACTCCAATTGATGATAGCCTTGTCATCATGGAAGGTAGTCTATTGTCGAGACTTTTGTTACTCCAATGGATGGTAGCCTTGTCATTAGGGAAGGTAGTCTGTTGTCGAGATTTTATTTACTCAAATGGATGGTAGCCTTGTCATTATTGAAGGTAGTCTGTTGTCGATATCTTTGGTAGTCCAATCGATGATAGCCTTATCATTATGGAAGGTAGTCTATTGTAGAGATTTTTGTTACTCCAATGCATGGTAGCCGTGTCATTATAGAAGGTAGTCTATTGTCAAGAATTTTGTTACTCCAATTGATGGTAGCCTTGTCATTAGGGAAGGTAATTTGTTGTCGAGATTTTTGTTACTCCAATGTATGGTAGCCTTATCATTATGGAAGGTAGTATGTCATTGATATTTCTGTTACTCCAATGGATTGTAGCCTTGTCATTATGGAAGGTATTTTGTTGTTCATATTTTTGTTACTCCAATGGATGGTCACCTTGTCATTATGGAAGGTAGTCTGTTGTTGATATTTTTGATATTCGAATGGATGTAACCTTGTCCTTATGGAATGTAGTTTTTTGTCGAGATTTTTGTTACTCCAATGGATGGTAGCCTTGTCATTATTGAAGTTAGTCTGTTGTCGATATATTTTTTACCTCAATGGATGATAGCCTTGTCATTATGGAAGGTAGTCTATTGTCGAGATTTTTTTTACTCCAATGGATGGTAGCCTTGTCATTATGGAAGGTAGTCTGTTGTCACGATTATATGACTCTAATGGATGGTAGGATTTTCATTATAGAACATAGTCTGTTGTTGATATTTTTGTTACTCCAATGGATGGTAGCCTTGTCATTATGGAAGGTACTATATTGTCAAAAATTTTGTTACTCAAATGGATGGTAGCCTTTTCATTATGTAAGGTAGTCGGTTGTTCAGATTTTTGTTACTCCAAAGGATGGTAGCCTTGTCATTATGGAAGGTAGTCTATTGTCGAGATTTTTGTTATTCCAATTGATGGTAGCCTTGTCATTAGGGAAGGTAGTTTTTTGTGTAGATTTTTGTTTCTCCAATGGATGGTAGCCTTGTCTTTATGGAAGGTAGTTTGTTGTCGAGACTTTTGTTACTCCAATGGATGGTTGCCTTGTCTTTATGGAAGGTAGTCTGTTATCGCTATTTTGTTTACTCAAATGGATGGTTGCCTTGTCATTATTGAAGGTAGTCTGTTATCGATATCTTTGTTACTCCAATGGATGATAACCTTGTCGTTATGGAAGGTAGTATGTTGTTGAGATTTTTGTTACTCCAATGGATGGTAGCCTTGTCATTATAGAAGGTAGTTTATTGTCAAGATTTTTGTTACTCCAATTGATGGGAGTCTTGTCATTAGGAAAGGTAATTTATTGTCGATATTTTTGTTACTCCAATGTATGGTAGCCTTATCATTATGGAAGGTAGTATGTCGTTGATATTTCTGTTACTCCAATGGATTGTAGCCTTGTCATTATGGAAGGTAGTTTGTTGTTCAGATTTTTGTTACTCCAATGGATGGTCGCCTTGTCATTATGGAAGGTAGTATGTTGTCGAGATTTTTGATATTCGAATGGATGTAACCTTGTCCTTATGGAAGGTAGTTTTTTGTCGAGATTTTTGTTACTCCAATGGATGGTAGCCTTGTCACTATTGAAGTTAGTCTGTTGTCGATATCTTTGTTACTCCAATGGATGATAGCCTTGTCATTATGGAAGGTAGTCTATTGTCGAGATTTTTTTTACTCCAATGGGTGGTAGCCTTGTCATTATGGAAGGTAGTCTGTTGTCACGATTTTGTTACTCTAATGGATGGTAGGATTCTCATTATAGAACATAGTCTGTTGTTGATATTTTTGTTACTCCAATGGATGGTAGCCTTGTCATTATGGAAGGTACTATATTGTCAAAAATTTAGTTACTCAAATGGATGGTAGCCTTTTCATTATGCTAGGTAGTCGGTTGTTCAGATTTTTGTTACTCCAATGGATGGTGCCTTGTCATTATGGAAGGTAGTCTATTGTCGAGATTTTTGTTATTCCAATTGATGGTAGCCTTGTCATTAGGGAAGGTAGTTTTTTGTGTAGATTTTTGTTACTCCAATGGATGGTAGCCTTGTCAGTATGGAAGGTAGTTTGTTGTCGAGACTTTTGTTACTCCAATGGATGGTAGCCTTGTCTTTATGGAAGGTACTCTGTTATCGCTATTTTGTTTACTCAAATGGATGGTAGCCTTGTCATTATTGAAGGTAGTCTGTTATCGATATCTTTGTTACTCCAATGGATGATAGCCTTGTCGTTATGGAAGGTAGTCTGTTGTTGAGATTTTTGTTACTCTAATGGATGGTAGCCTTGTCATTATAGAAGGTAGTCTATTGTCAAGATTTTTGTTACTCCAATTGATGGTAGCCTTGTCATTAGGGAAGGTAATTTATTGTCGATATTTTTGTTACTCCAATGTATGGTAGCCTTATCATTATGGAAGGTAGTATGTCGTTGATATTTCTGTTACTCCAATGGATTGTA
This sequence comes from Vicia faba, assembly GCA_948472305.1. Lineage (NCBI taxonomy): Eukaryota > Viridiplantae > Streptophyta > Magnoliopsida > Fabales > Fabaceae > Vicia > Vicia faba. The sequence continues at coordinate 565,552,797 of OX451739.1, forward strand.
GCCTTGTCATTATGGAAGGTAGTTTGTTATTCAGATTTTTGTTATTCCAATGGATGGTCGCCTTGTCATTATGGAAGGTAGTATGTTGTCGAGATTTTTGATATTCGAATGGATGTAACCTTGTCCTTATGGAAGGTAGTTTTTAGTCGAGATTTTTGTTACTCCAATGGATGGTAGCCTTGTCATTATTGAAGTTAGTCTGTTGTTGATATCTTTGTTACTCCAATGGATGATAGCCTTGTCATTATGGAAGGTAGTCTGTTGTCGAGATTTTTTTTACTCCAATGGGTGGTAGCCTTGTCATTATGGAAGGTAGTCTGTTGTCATGATTTTGTTACTCTAATGGATGGTAGGCTTCTCATTATAGAACATTGTCTGTTGTTGATATTTTTGTTACTCCAATGGATGGTAGCCTTGTAATTATGGAAGGTACTCTATTGTCAAAAATTTTGTTACTCCAATGGATTGTATCCTTGTCATTATGGAAGGTAGTTTGTTCTTCACATTTCTGTTACTCCAATGGATTGTAGCCTTGTCATTATGGAAGGTATTCTATTGTCGAGATTTTTGTTATTCCAATTGATGGAGCCTTGTCATTAGGGAAGGTAGTTTTTTGTTGATATTTTTGTTTCTCCAATGGATGGTAGCCTTGTCATTATGGAAGGTAGTTTGTTGTCGAGATTTTTGTTACCCTAATGGATGGTAGCCTTTTCATTATGGAAGGTAGTTTGTTATCGAGATTTTTGTTACTCCAATGAATGGTAGCCTTGTCATTATGGAAGGTAGTTTGTCTTTCAGATTTCTGTTACTCCAATGGATGGTAGCCTTGTCATTATGGAAGGTAGTCTGTTGTTCAGATTTTTGTTACTCTAATGGATGGTAGCCTTGTCATTATGAAATGTAGTATGTTGTCGATATTTTTGTTATTCCATTGGATGGTAGCCTTGTCATTATTCAAGGTAGCCTCTTTTTCAGATATTTGTTACTCCAATGGAGGGTAACCTTGTCATTATGGATGGTAGTTTTTTGTCGAGATTTTAATTACTCCAATGGATGGTAGCATTGTCATTACAGAAGGTATTATGTTGTTGAGATTTTTGTTACCCCAATGGATGTAGCCTTGTCATTATGGAAGGTAGTCTATTGTCGAGATTTTTGTTACTCCAATGGATGGTAGCCTTGTCATTTTGGAAGGTAGTATGTCGTTGATATTTCTGTTACTCCAATGGATTGTAGCATTGTCATTATGGAAGGTAGTTTGTTCTTCAAATTTTTGTTACTCCAATGGATGGTAGCCTTGTCATTATGGAAGGTAGTCTCTTGTCGATATCTTTGTTACTCCAATGGATGGTAGCCTTGTCATTATGGAAGGTAGTCTGTTGTCGATATTTTTTTTACTCCAATGGATGGTAGCCTTGTCATTATGGAAGGTAGTCTGTTGTCACAATTTTGTTACTCTAATGGATGGTAGGCTTTTCATTATAGAACATAGTCTATTTTTGATATTTTTGTTACTCCAATGGATGGTAGCCTTGTCATTATGGAAGGTACTCTATTGTCGAAATTTTTGTTACTCCAATGGATGGTAGCCTTGTCATTATGGAAGGTAGTCTATTCTCGAGATTTTTGTTATTCCAATTGATGGTAGCCTTGTCATTAGGGAAGGTGGTTTTTTGTGGAGATTTTTGTTTCTCCAATGGATGGTAGCCTTGTCATTATGGAAGGTAGTTTGTTGTCTAGATTTTTGTTACCCTAATGGATGGTAGCCTTTTCATTATGGAAGGTAGTTTGTTATCAAGATTTTAGTTACTCCAATGAATGGCAGCCTTGTAATTCTGGAAGGTAGTCTGTCTTTGAGATTTCTGTTACTCCAATGGATTGTAGCCATGTCATTATGGAAGGTAGTCAGTTGTTCAGATTTTTGTTACTCCAATGGATGGTAGCCTTGTTATTATGAAATGTAGTATGTTGTCGATATTTTTGTTATTCCATTGGATGGTAGCCTTGTCATTATTCAAAGTAGTCTGTTGTTCAGATATTTGTTACTCCAATAGAGGTTATCCTTGTCATTATGGAAGGTAGTCTACTGTCGATATTTTTGTTACTCCAATGGATGGTAGCCTTGTCATTATGGAAGGTAGTCTGTTGTCGATATTTTTTTTATTCCATTGGTTGGTAGACTTGTCATTATGGAAGGTAGTCTGTTGTCGAGATTTTTGTTATTCCAATGGATGGTAAACTTGTTATTATTGAAGTTAGTCTTTTGTCGATATCTTTGTTACTCCAATGGATGATAGCCTTGTCATTATGCAAGTTAGTCTATTGTTCATATTTTTGTTACTCCAATAGATGGTAGCCTTGCCATTATGGAAGGTAGTCTGCTGTCGAAATTTTTGATATTCGAATGTATGCTAACCTTATCATTATGGAAGGTAGTTTTTTGTCGAGATTTTTGTTACTCCAATGGATGGTAGCCTTGTCATTATTGAAGGTAGTCTGTTGTCGATATCTTTGTTACTCCAATGGATGATAGCCTTGTCATTATGGAAGGTATTCTGTTGTCGAGATATTTTTTACTCCAATGGATGGTAGCCTTGTCATTATGGAAGGTAGTTTGTTGTCGATAATGTTGTTACCCTAATGGATGGTAGCCTTGTCATTATGGAAGGTAGTCTGTTGTCGAGATTTTTGTTACTCCAATGAATGGTAGCCTTGTCATTTTGGAAGGTAGTCTGTCTTTGAGATTTTTGTTACTCCAATGGATTGTAGCCTTGTCATTATGGAAGGTAGTCTGTTGTTCAGATTTTTGTTACTCTAAGGGATGGTAGCCTTGTCATTATTAAATATAGTATGTTGTTGATATTTTTGTTATTCCATTGGATGGTAGCCTTGTAATTATTCAAGGTAGTCTGTTATTCAGATATTTGTTACTCCAATGGAGGGTAACCTTGTCATTATGGAAGGTAGTCTGTTGTCGAGATTTTTGTTACTCCAATGGATGGTAGCCTTGTCATTATGGAAGGTAGTCTGTTGTCGAGATTTTTTTTATTCCATTGGATGGTAGCCTTGTCATTATGGAAGGTAGTCTATTTTCGAGATTTTTGTTACCAATGGATGGTAACCTTGTCATTATGGAAGTTAGTCTTTTGTCGATATCTTTGTTACTCCCATGGATGATAGCCTTGTCATTATGCAAGTTAGTCTGTTGTTCAAATTTTTGTTCCTCCAATGGATGGTAGCCTTGTCATTTTGGAAGGTATTCTATTGTCGAGATTTTTGTTATTCCAATGGATGGTAGCCTTCTCATTTGTAAGGTAGTTTTTGGTGAGATTTTTGTTACTCCAATGGATGGTAGCCTAGCCATTATGGAAGGTAGTCTGTTGTCAAAATTTTTGTTGCCCCAATAGATGGAAACCTTGTCATTATGGAAGGTAGTTTTTTGTTGAGATTTTAATTACTCCAATGGATGGTAGCAGTGTCATTACGGAAGGTATTATGGTGTCGAGATTTGTGTTACCCTAATGGATGTAGCCTTGTCATTTGGAAGGTAGTCTATTGTCGAGATTTTTGTTACTCTAATGGATCGTAGCATTGTCATTATGGAAGGTAGTGTTTCGTTGATATTTCTGTTACTCCAATGGATTGTATCCTTGTCATTATGGAAGGTAGTTTGTTCTTTAAATTTCTGTTACTCCAATTTATGGTAGCCTTGTCATTATGGAAGGTAGTCTATTGTCGATATTTTTTTATTCCATTGGATGGTAGCCTTGTCATTATGGAAGGTAGTTTTTTGTCGAGATTTTAATTACTCCAATGGATGGTAGCGTTGTCATTACGGAAGGTATTATGTTGTCGAGATTTTTGTTACCCCAAAGGATGTAGCCTTTTCATTGTGGAAGGTAGTCTATTGTCGAGATTTTTGTTACTCCAATGGATGGTAGCCTTGACATTATAGAAGGTAGTCTGTCGTTGATATTTTTGTTACTCCAATGGATTGTAGCCTTGTCATTATGGAAGGTACTTTGTTCTTCAAATTTTTGTTACTCCAATGGATGATAGCCTTGTCATTATGGAAGGTAGTCTGTTGTCGATATCTTTGTTACTCCAATGGATGATAGCCTTGTCATTATGGAAGGTAGTCTGTTGTCGAGATTTTTTTTACTCCAATGGATGGTAGCCTTATCATTATGGAAGGTAGTCTGTTGTCACTATTTTGTTACTATAATGGATGGTAGGCTTTTCATTATAGAACATAGTCTGTTGTCGAGATTTTAGTTACTCCAATGAATGGCAGCCTTGTAATTCTGGAAGGTAGTCTGTCTTTGAGATTTCTGTTACTCCAATGGATTGTAGCCATGTCATTATGGAAGGTAGTCAGTTGTTCAGATTTTTGTTACTCCAATGGATGGTAGCCTTGTTATTATGAAATGTAGTATGTTGTCGATATTTTTGTTATTCCATTGGATGGTAGCCTTGTCATTATTCAAGGTAGTCTGTTGTTCAGATATTTGTTACTCCAATAGAGGGTATCCTTGTCATTATGGAAGGTAGTCTATTGTCGAGATTTTTGTTACTCCAATGGATGGTAGCCTTGTCATTATGGAAGGTAGTCTGTTGTCGATATTTTTTTTATTCCATTGGTTGGTAGACTTGTCATTATGGAAGGTAGTCTGTTGTCGAGATTTTTGTTATTGCAATGGATGGTAAACTTGTCATTATTGAAGTTAGTCTTTTGTCGATATCTTTGTTACTCCAATGGATGATAGCCTTGTCATTATGCAAGTTAGTCTATTGTTCATATTTTTGTTACTCCAATGGATGGTAGCCTTGTCATTATGGACGGTAGTATATTGTCGAGATTTTTGTTATTCCAATGGATGGTAGCCTTCTCATTATGGAAGGTCGTTTTTGGCGAGATTTTTGTTACTCCAATGGATGGTAGCCTTGCCATTATGGAAGGTAGTCTGTTGTCGAAATTTTTGATATTCGAATGTATGGTAACCTTATCATTATGGAAGGTAGTTTTTTGTCGAGATTTTTGTTACTCCAATGGATGGTAGCCTTGTCATTATTGAAGGTAGTCTGTTGTCGAGATATTTTTTACTCCAATGGATGGTAGCCTTGTCATTATGGAAGGTAGTTTGTTGTCGATAATGTTGTTACCCTAATGGATGGTAGCGTTGTCATTATGGAAGGTAGTCTGTTGTCGAGATTTTTGTTACTCCAATGAATGGTAGCCTTGTCATTTTGGAAGGTAGTCTGTCTTTGAGATTTCTGTTACTCCAATGGATTGTAGCCTTGTCATTATGGAAGGTAGTCTGTTGTTCAGATTTTTGTTACTCTAAGGGATGGTAGCCTTGTCATTATTAAATATAGTATGTTGTTGATATTTTTGTTATTCCATTGGATGGTAGCCTTGTAATTATTCAAGGTAGTCTGTTATTCAGATATTTGTTACTCCAATGGAGGGTAACCTTGTCATTATGGAAGGTAGTCTGTTGTCGAGATTTTTGTTACTCCAATGGATGGTAGCCTTGTCATTATGGAAGGTAGTCTGTTGTCGAGATTTTTTTTATTCCATTGGATGGTAGCCTTGTCATTATGGAAGGTAGTCTATTTTCGAGATTTTTGTTACCAATGGATGGTAACCTTGTCATTATGGAAGTTAGTCTTTTGTCGATATCTTTGTTACTCCCATGGATGATAGCCTTGTCATTATGCAAGTTAGTCTGTTGTTCAAATTTTTGTTCCTCCAATGGATGGTAGCCTTGTCATTTTGGAAGGTATTCTATTGTCGAGATTTTTGTTATTCCAATGGATGGTAGCCTTCTCATTATGTAAGGTAGTTTTTGGTGAGATTTTTGTTACTCCAATGGATGGTAGCCTAGCCATTATGGAAGGTAGTCTGTTGTCAAAATTTTTGTTGCCCCAATAGATGGAAACCTTGTCATTATGGAAGGTAGTTTTTTGTTGAGATTTTAATTACTCCAATGGATGGTAGCAGTGTCATTACGGAAGGTATTATGGTGTCGAGATTTGTGTTACGCTAATGGATGTAGCCTTGTCATTTGGAAGGTAGTCTATTGTCGAGATTTTTGTTACTCTAATGGATCGTAGCGTTGTCATTATGGAAGGTAGTGTTTCGTTGATATTTCTGTTACTCCAATGGATTGTATCCTTGTCATTATGGAAGGTAGTTTGTTCTTCAAATTTCTGTTACTCCAATTTATGGTAGCCTTGTCATTAAGGAAGGTAGTCTATTGTCGATATTTTTTTATTCCATTGGATGGTAGCCTTGTCATTATGGAAGGTAGTTTTTTGTCGAGATTTTAATTACTCCAATGGATGATAGCGTTGTCATTACGGAAGGTATTATGTTGTCGAGATTTTTGTTACCCCAATGGATGTTGCCTTCTCATTGTGGAAGGTAGTCTATTGTCGAGATTTTTGTTACTCCAATGGATGGTAGCCTTGACATTATGGAAGGTAGTCTGTCGTTGATATTTTTGTTACTCCAATGGATTGTAGCCTTGTCATTATGGAAGGTACTTTGTTCTTCAAATTTTTGTTACTCCAATGGATGATAGCCTTGTCATTATGGAAGGTAGTCTGTTGTCGATATCTTTGTTACTCCAATGGATGATAGCCTTGTCATTATGGAAGGTAGTCTGTTGTCACTATTTTGTTACTCCAATGGATGGTAGGCTTTTCATTATAGAACATAGTCTGTTGTCGAGATTTTAGTTACTCCAATGAATGGTAGCCTTGTCATTTTGGAAGGTAGTCTGTCTTTGAGATTTCTATTACTCCAATGGATTTTAGCCTTGTCATTATGGAAGGTAGTCTTTTGTTCATATTTTTGTTACTCCAATGGATGTTAGCCTTGTCATTATGAAATATAGTATGTTATTGATATTTTTGTTATTCCATTAGATGGTAGCCTTGTCATTATTCAAGGTAGTCTGTTTTTCAGATATTTGTTACTCCAATGGAGGGTAACCTTGTCATTATAGAAGGTAGTCTGTTGTCGAGATTTTTGTTACTCCAATGGATGGTAGCCTTGTCATTATGGAAGGTAGTCTGTTGTCGAGATTTTTTTTATTCCATTGTATGGTAGCCTTGTACTTATGGAAGGTAGTCTGTTGTCGAGATTTTTGTTATTCCAATGGATGGTAGCCTTTTCATTATGGAAGGTAGTTTTTGGTGAGATTTTTGTTACTCCAATGGATGGTAGCCTAGCCATTATGGAAGGTAGTCTGTTGTCAAGATTTTTGTTGCCCCAATAGATGGTAACCTTGTCATTATGGAAGGTAGTTTTTGGTTGAGATTTTAATTACTCCAATGGATGGTAGCAGTGTCATTACGGAAGGTATTATGGTGTCGAGATTTGTGTTACGCTAATGGATGTAGCCTTGTCATTTGGAAGGTAGTCTATTGTCGAGATTTTTGTTACTCTAATGGATCGTAGCGTTGTCATTATGGAAGGTAGTGTTTCGTTGATATTTCTGTTACTCCAATGGATTGTATCCTTGTCATTATGGAAGGTAGTTTGTTCTTCAAATTTCTGTTACTCCAATTTATGGTAGCCTTGTCATTAAGGAAGGTAGTCTATTGTCGATATTTTTTTATTCCATTGGATGGTAGCCTTGTCATTATGGAAGGTAGTTTTTTGTCGAGATTTTAATTACTCCAATGGATGATAGCGTTGTCATTACGGAAGGTATTATGTTGTCGAGATTTTTGTTACCCCAATGGATGTTGCCTTCTCATTGTGGAAGGTAGTCTATTGTCGAGATTTTTGTTACTCCAATGGATGGTAGCCTTGACATTATGGAAGGTAGTCTGTCGTTGATATTTTTGTTACTCCAATGGATTGTAGCCTTGTCATTATGGAAGGTACTTTATTCTTCAAATTTTTGTTACTCCAATGGATGATAGCCTTGTCATTATGGAAGGTAGTCTGTTGTCGATATCTTTGTTACTCCAATGGATGATAGCCTTGTCATTATGGAAGGTAGTCTGTTGTCACTATTTTGTTACTCCAATGGATGGTAGGCTTTTCATTATAGAACATAGTCTGTTGTCGAGATTTTAGTTACTCCAATGAATGGTAGCCTTGTCATTTTGGAAGGTAGTCTGTCTTTGAGATTTCTGTTACTCCAATGGATTTTAGCCTTGTCATTATGGAAGGTAGTCTTTTGTTCATATTTTTGTTACTCCAATGGATGTTAGCCTTGTCATTATGAAATATAGTATGTTATTGATATTTTTGTTATTCCATTAGATGGTAGCCTTGTCATTATTCAAGGTAGTCTGTTTTTCAGATATTTGTTACTCCAATGGAGGGTAACTTTGTCATTATAGAAGGTAGTATGTTGTCGAGATTTTTGTTACTCCAATGGATGGTAGCCTTGTCATTATGGAAGGTAGTCTGTTGTCGAGATTTTTTTTATTCCATTGTATGGTAGCCTTGTACTTATGGAAGGTAGTCTGTTGTCGAGATTTTTGTTATTCCAATGGATGGTAGCCTTTTCATTATGGAAGGTAGTTTTTGGTGAGATTTTTGTTACTCCAATGGATGGTAGCCTAGCCATTATGGAAGGTAGTCTGTTGTCAAGATTTTTGTTGCCCCAATAGATGGTAACCTTGTCATTATGGAAGGTAGTTTTTGGTTGAGATTTTAATTACTCCAATGGATGGTAGCAGTGTCATTACGGAAGGTATTATGGTGTCGAGATTTGTGTTACGCTAATGGATGTAGCCTTGTCATTTGGAAGGTAGTCTATTGTCGAGATTTTTGTTACTCTAATGGATCGTAGCGTTGTCATTATGGAAGGTAGTGTTTCGTTGATATTTCTGTTACTCCAATGGATTGTATCCTTGTCATTATGGAAGGTAGTTTGTTCTTCAAATTTCTGTTACTCCAATTTATGGTAGCCTTGTCATTAAGGAAGGTAGTCTATTGTCGATATTTTTTTATTCCATTGGATGGTAGCCTTGTCATTATGGAAGGTAGTTTTTTGTCGAGATTTTAATTACTCCAATGGATGATAGCGTTGTCATTACGGAAGGTATTATGTTGTCGAGATTTTTGTTACCCCAATGGATGTTGCCTTCTCATTGTGGAAGGTAGTCTATTGTCGAGATTTTTGTTACTCCAATGGATGGTAGCCTTGACATTATGGAAGGTAGTCTGTCGTTGATATTTTTGTTACTCCAATGGATTGTAGCCTTGTCATTATGGAAGGTACTTTATTCTTCAAATTTTTGTTACTCCAATGGATGATAGCCTTGTCATTATGGAAGGTAGTCTGTTGTCGATATCTTTGTTACTCCAATGGATGATAGCCTTGTCATTATGGAAGGTAGTCTGTTGTCACTATTTTGTTACTCCAATGGATGGTAGGCTTTTCATTATAGAACATAGTCTGTTGTCGAGATTTTAGTTACTCCAATGAATGGTAGCCTTGTCATTTTGGAAGGTAGTCTGTCTTTGAGATTTCTGTTACTCCAATGGATTTTAGCCTTGTCATTATGGAAGGTAGTCTTTTGTTCATATTTTTGTTACTCCAATGGATGTTAGCCTTGTCATTATGAAATATAGTATGTTATTGATATTTTTGTTATTCCATTAGATGGTAGCCTTGTCATTATTCAAGGTAGTCTGTTTTTCAGATATTTGTTACTCCAATGGAGGGTAACCTTGTCATTATAGAAGGTAGTGTGTTGTCGAGATTTTTGTTACTCCAATGGATGGTAGCCTTGTCATTATGGAAGGTAGTCTGTTGTCGAGATTTTTTTTATTCCATTGTATGGTAGCCTTGTACTTATGGAAGGTAGTCTGTTGTCGAGATTTTTGTTATTCCAATGGATGGTAGCCTTTTCATTATGGAAGGTAGTTTTTGGTGAGATTTTTGTTACTCCAATGGATGGTAGCCTAGCCATTATGGAAGGTAGTCTGTTGTCAAAATTTTTGTTGCCCCAATAGATGGAAACCTTGTCATTATGGAAGGTAGTTTTTTGTTGAGATTTTAATTACTCCAATGGATGGTAGCAGTGTCATTACGGAAGGTATTATGGTGTCGAGATTTGTGTTACGCTAATGGATGTAGCCTTGTCATTTGGAAGGTAGTCTATTGTCGAGATTTTTGTTACTCTAATGGATCGTAGCGTTGTCATTATGGAAGGTAGTGTTTCGTTGATATTTCTGTTACTCCAATGGATTGTATCCTTGTCATTATGGAAGGTAGTTTGTTCTTCAAATTTCTGTTACTCCAATTTATGGTAGCCTTGTCATTAAGGAAGGTAGTCTATTGTCGATATTTTTTTATTCCATTGGATGGTAGCCTTGTCATTATGGAAGGTAGTTTTTTGTCGAGATTTTAATTACTCCAATGGATGATAGCGTTGTCATTACGGAAGGTATTATGTTGTCGAGATTTTTGTTACCCCAATGGATGTTGCCTTCTCATTGTGGAAGGTAGTCTATTGTCGAGATTTTTGTTACTCCAATGGATGGTAGCCTTGACATTATGGAAGGTAGTCTGTCGTTGATATTTTTGTTACTCCAATGGATTGTAGCCTTGTCATTATGGAAGGTACTTTGTTCTTCAAATTTTTGTTACTCCAATGGATGATAGCCTTGTCATTATGGAAGGTAGTCTGTTGTCGATATCTTTGTTACTCCAATGGATGATAGCCTTGTCATTATGGAAGGTAGTCTGTTGTCACTATTTTGTTACTCCAATGGATGGTAGGCTTTTCATTATAGAACATAGTCTGTTGTCGAGATTTTAGTTACTCCAATGAATGGTAGCCTTGTCATTTTGGAAGGTAGTCTGTCTTTGAGATTTCTGTTACTCCAATGGATTTTAGCCTTGTCATTATGGAAGGTAGTCTTTTGTTCATATTTTTGTTACTCCAATGGATGTTAGCCTTGTCATTATGAAATATAGTATGTTATTGATATTTTTGTTATTCCATTAGATGGTAGCCTTGTCATTATTCAAGGTAGTCTGTTTTTCAGATATTTGTTACTCCAATGGAGGGTAACCTTGTCATTATAGAAGGTAGTCTGTTGTCGAGATTTTTGTTACTCCAATGGATGGTAGCCTTGTCATTATGGAAGGTAGTCTGTTGTCGAGATTTTTTTTATTCCATTGTATGGTAGCCTTGTACTTATGGAAGGTAGTCTGTTGTCGAGATTTTTGTTATTCCAATGGATGGTAGCCTTTTCATTATGGAAGGTAGTTTTTGGTGAGATTTTTGTTACTCCAATGGATGGTAGCCTAGCCATTATGGAAGGTAGTCTGTTGTCAAGATTTTTGTTGCCCCAATAGATGGTAACCTTGTCATTATGGAAGGTAGTTTTTTGTTGAGATTTTAATTATTCCAATGGATGGTTGCATTGTCATTACGAAAGGTATTATGGTGTCGAGATTTGTGTTACCCTAATGGATGTAGCCTTGTCATTATGGAAGGTAGTCTATTGTCGAGATTTTTGTTACTCTGATGGATGGTAGCCTTGTCATTATGGAAGGTAATCTTTCATTGATATTTCTGTTACTCCAATGGATTGTATCCTTGTCATTATGGAAGGTAGTTTGTTCTTCAAATTTTTGTTACTCCAATGGATGGTAGCCTTGTCATTATGGAAGGTAGTCTATTGTTGAGATTTTTGTTACTCCATTGGATGGTACCCTTTTCATTATGGAAGGAAGTCTGTTTTCGAGATTTTTGTTACTCCAATGGATGGTAGCCTTGTCATTATGGAACGTGGTCTATTGTCCATATTTTTGTTACTCCATTTGATGGTAGACTTGTCATTATGGAAGATAGTATGTTGTCAAGATTTTTGTTACTCCAATGGATGGTAGACTTTACATTATAGAAAGTAGTCTGGTTTCGAGATTTTTGTTACTGCAATGGATGGTAGGCTTGTCATTATGGAACATAATCTGTTGTCGATATTTTTGTTACTACAATGGATGGTAGCCTTATCGTTATGGAAGGTAGTCTGTTGTCTAGATTTTTGTTACTCCGATGGATGATAGCCTTGTCATTATGGAAGTTAGTCTGTTGCAGAGATTTTTGTTACTCCAATGGACGATAGCCTTGTCATTATGGAAGGATGTCTGTTGTATAGATTTTTGTAACTCCAATGGATGGTAGCCTTGTCATTATGGAACATGGTCTATTATCGAGATCTTTGTTACTCAATAGATGGTAGCCTTGTCATTATGGAAGGTAGTCTGTTGTAGAGATTTTTGTTTCTACAATGGATGGTAGGCTTGTCATTATGGAACGAAGTCAGTTGTCGATATTTTTGTTACTCCAATGGATGGTAGCCTTGTCGTTATGGAAGGTAGTCTGTTGTCTAGATTTTTGATACTCCAATGGATGATAGCCTTGTCATTATGGAAGTTAGTCTGTTGTAGAGATTTTTGTTACTCCAATGGATGTTAGCCTTATCATTATGGAAGCAAGTATGTTGTATAGATTTTTGTAACTCCAATAGATGGTAGCCTTGTAATTATGGAAGGAAGTCTGTTGTAGAGATTTTTGTTACTCCAATGGATGGTAGCCTTGTCATTATGGAAGGAAGTCTGTTGTCGTGATTTTTGTTACTCCAATGGATGGTAGCCTTGTCATTATGGAACGTGGTCTATTGTCGAGATTTTTGTTACTCCAATGGATGGTAGCCTTTTCGTTATAGAAGGTAGTCCGTTGTCTAGATTTTTGTTACTCCAATGGATGATAGCCTTGTCATTATGGAAGTTAGTCTGTTGTAGAGATTTGTGTTACTCTAGTGGATGGTAGCCTTGTCATTATGGAAGGAAGTCTGTTGTATAGATTTTTGTAACTCCAATAGATGGTAGCCTTGTCATTATGGAACATGGTCTATTATCGAGATCTTTGTTACTCAATGGATGGTAGCCTTGTCATTATGGAAGGAAGTCTGTTGTCGAGATCTTTGTTACTCAATGGATGGTAGCCTTGTCATTATGGAAGGTTGTCTGTTGTAGAGATTTTTGTTATTGTAATGGATGGTAGCCTTGTCATTATGGAAGGTAGTCTGTTGTCACGATTTTGTTACTCTAATGGATGGTAGTCTTTTCATTATAGAACATAGTCTGTTTGCGAGATTTTTGTTACTCCAATGAATGGTAGCCTTCTCATTACGGAAGGTAGTCTGTCTTTGAGATTTCTGTTACTCCAATGGATTGTAGCCTTGTCATTATGGAAGGTAGTCTTTTGTTCATATTTTTGTTACTCCAATGGATGGTAGCCTTGTCCGTATGAAATATAGTATGTTGTTGATATTTTTCTTATTCCATTAGATGGTAGCCTTGTCATTATTCAAGGTAGTCTGTTTTTCAGATATTTGTTACTCCAATGGAGGGTAACCTTGTCATTATGGAAGGTAGTCTGTTGTCGAGATTTTTGTTACTCCAATGGATGGTAGCCTTGTCATTATGGAAGGTAGTCTGTTGTCGAGATTTTTTTTATTCCATTGGATGGTAGCCTTGTCATTATGGAAGGTAGTCTGGTGTCAAGATTTTTGTTATTCCAATGGATGGTAACCTTGTCATTATGGAAGTTAGTCTTTTGTCAATATCTTTGTTGCTCCCATGGATGATAGCCTTGTCATTATGCAAGTTTGTCTGTTGTTCAAATTTTTGTTCCTCCAATGGATGGTAGCCTTGTCATTTTGGAAGGTATTCTATTGTCGAGATTTTTGTTATTGCAATGGATGGTAGCCTTTTCATTATGGAAGGTAGTTTTTGGTGAGATTTTTGTTACTCCAATGGATGGTAGCCTAGCCATTATGGAAGGTAGTCCGTTGTCAAGATTTTTGTTGCCCCAATAGATGGTAACCTTGTCATTATGGAAGGTAGTTTTTTGTTGAGATTTTAATTATTCCAATGGATGGTAGTATTGTAATTACGGAAGGTATTATGGTGTCGAGATTTGTGTTACCCTAATGGATGTAGCCTTGTCATTATGGAAGGTAGTCTATTGTCGAGATTTTTGTTACTCCAATGGATGGTAGCCTTGTCATTATGGAAGGTAATCTTTCGTTGATATTTTTGTTACTCCAATGGATTGTATCGTTGTCATTATGGAAGGTAGTTTGTTCTTCAAATTTTTGTTACTCCAATGGATGGTAGCCTTGTCATTATGGAAGGTAGTCTATTGTTGAGATTTTTGTTACTCCATTGGATGGTACCCTTTTCATTATGGAAGGAAGTCTGTTTTCGAGATTTTTGTTACTCCAATGGATGGTAGCCTTGTCATTATGGAACGTGGTCTATTGTCCATATTTTTGTTACTGCAATGGATGGTAGGCTTGTCATTATGGAACATAGTCTGTTGTCGATATTTTTGTTACTACAATGGATGGTAGCCTTATCGTTATGGAAGGTAGTCTGTTGTCTAGATTTTTGTTACTCCAATGGATGATAGCCTTGTCATTATGGAAGTTAGTCTGTTGCATAGATTTTTGTTACTCCAATGGACGGTAGCCTTGTCATTATGGAAGGATGTCTGTTGTATAGATTTTTGTAACTCCAATGGATGGTAGCCTTGTCATTATGGAACATGGTCTATTATCGAGATCTTTGTTACTCAATAGATGGTAGCCTTGTCATTATGGAAGGTAGTCTGTTGTAGAGATTTTTGTTTCTACAATGGATGGTAGGCTTGTCATTATGGAACGAAGTCAGTTGTCGATATTTTTGTTACTCCAATGGATGGTAGCCTTGTCATTATGGAAGGTAGTCAGTTGTCTAGATTTTTGATACTCCAATGGATGATAGCCTTGTCATTATGGAAGTTAGTCTGTTGTAGAGATTTTTGTTACTCCAATGGATGTTAGCCTTATCATTATGGAAGCAAGTATGTTGTATATATTTTTGTAACTCCAATAGATGGTAGCCTTGTAATTATGGAAGGAAGTCTGTTGTAGAGATTTTTGTTACTCCAATGGATGGTAGCCTTGTCATTATGGAAGGAAGTCTGTTGTCGTGATTTTTGTTACTCCAATGGATGGTAGCCTTGTCATTATGGAACGTGGTCTATTGTCGAGATTTTTGTTACTCCAATGGATGGTAGCCTTTTTGTTATAGAAGGTAGTCCGTTGTCTAGATTTTTGTTACTCCAATGGATGATATCCTTGTCATTATGGAAGTTAGTCTGTTGTAGAGATTTGTGTTACTTTAGTGGATGGTAGCCTTGTCATTATAGAAGGAAGTCTGTTGTATAGATTTTTGTAACTCCAATAGATGGTAGCCTTGTCATTATGGAACATGGTCTATTATCGAGATCTTTGTTACTCAATAGATGGTAGCCTTGTCATTATGGAAGGTAGTCTGTTGTAGAGATTTTTGTTTCTACAATGGATGGTAGGCTTGTCATTATGGAACGAAGTCAGTTGTCGATATTTTTGTTACTCCAATGGATGGTAGCCTTGTCATTATGGAAGGTAGTCTGTTGTCTAGATTTTTGATACTTCAATGGATGATAGCCTTGTCATTATGGAAGTTAGTCTGTTGTAGAGATTTTTGTTACTCCAATGGATGTTAGCCTTATGATTATGGAAGCAAGTATGTTGTATAGATTTTTGTAACTCCAATAGATGGTAGCCTTGTAATTATGGAAGGAAGTCTGTTGTAGAGATTTTTGTTACTCCAATGGATGGTAGCCTTGTCATTATGGAAGGAAGTCTGTTGTCGTGATTTTTGTTACTCCAATGGATGGTAGCCTTGTCATTATGGAACGTGGTCTATTGTCGAGATTTTTGTTACTCCAATGGATGGTAGCCTTTTCGTTATAGAAGGTAGTCCGTTGTCTAGATTTTTGTTACTCCAATGGATGATATCCTTGTCATTATGGAAGTTAGTCTGTTGTAGAGATTTGTGTTACTCTAGTGGATGGTAGCCTTGTCATTATGGAAGGAAGTCTGTTGTATAGATATTTGTAACTCCAATAGATGGTAGCCTTGTCATTATGGAACATGGTCTATTATCGAGATCTTTGTTACTCAATGGATGGTAGCCTTGTCATTATGGAAGGAAGTCTGTTGTCGAGATCTTTGTTACTCAATGGATGGTAGCCTTGTCATTATGGAAGGTTGTCTGTTGTAGAGATTTTTGTTATTGTAATGGATGGTAGCCTTGTCATTATGGAAGGTAGTCTGTTGTCACGATTTTGTTACTCTAATGGATGGTAGGCTTTTCATTATAGAACATAGTCTGTTGTCGAGATTTTTGTTACTCCAATGAATGGTAGCCTTCTCATTACGGAAGGTAGTCTGTCTTTGAGATTTCTGTTACTCCAATGGATTGTAGCCTTGTCATTACGGAAGGTAGTCTTTTGTTCATATTTTTGTTACTCCAATGGATGGTAGCCTTGTCATTATGAAATATAGTATGTTGTTGATATTTTTCTTATTCCATTAGATGGTAGCCTTGT
This sequence comes from Vicia faba, assembly GCA_948472305.1. Taxonomy (NCBI): domain Eukaryota; kingdom Viridiplantae; phylum Streptophyta; class Magnoliopsida; order Fabales; family Fabaceae; genus Vicia; species Vicia faba. The sequence goes on from OX451739.1 coordinate 565,569,270, forward strand.
CATTATTCAAGGTAGTCTGTTTTTCAGATATTTGTTACTCCAATGGAGGGTAACCTTGTCATTATGGAAGGTAGTCTGTTGTCGAGATTTTTGTTACTCCAATGGATGGTAGCCTTGTCATTATGGAAGGTAGTCTGTTGTCGAGACTTTTTTTATTCCATTGGATGGTAGCCTTGTCATTTTGGAAGGTAGTCTGGTGTCGAGATTTTTGTTATTCCAATGGATGGTAACCTTGTCATTATGGAAGTTAGTCTTTTGTCGATATCTTTGTTACTCCCATGGATGATAGCCTTGTCATTATGCAAGTTTGTCTGTTGTTCAAATTATTGTTCCTCCAATGGATGGTAGCCTTGTCATTTTGGAAGGTATTCTATTGTCGAGTTTTTGTTATTGCAATGGATGGTAGCCTTTTCATTATGGAAGGTAGTTTTTGGTGAGATTTTTGTTACTCCAATGGATGGTAGCCTAGCCATTGTGGAAGGTAGTCCATTGTCAAGATTTTTTTTGCCCCAATAGATGGTAACCTTGTCATTATGGAAGGTAGTTTTTTGTTGAGATTTTAATTATTCCAATGGATGGTAGCATTGTCATTACGGAAGGTATTATGGTGTCGAGATTTGTGTTACCCTAATGGATGTAGCCTTGTCATTATGGAAGGTAGTCTATTGTCGAGATTTTTGTTACTCCAATGGATGGTAGCCTTGTCATTATGGAAGGTAATCTTTCGTTGATATTTCTGTTACTCCAATGGATTGTATCCTTGTCATTATGGAAGGTAGTTTGTTCTTCAAATTTTTGTTACTCCAATGGATGGTAGCCTTGTCATTATGGAAGGTAGTCTATTGTTGAGATTTTTGTTACTCCATTGGATGGTACCCTTTTCATTATGGAAGGAAGTCTATTTTCGAGATTTTTGTTACTCCAATGGATGGTAGCCTTGTCATTATGGAAGTTAGTTTGTTGTCGATATCTTTGTTACTCAATGGATGGTAGCCTTGTCATTATGGAAGGTAGTCTGTTTTCGATATTTTTGTTACTCTAATGGATGTTAGCCTTTTCGTTATGGAAGGTAGTCTGTTGTCTAGACTTTTGTTACTCCAATGGATGCTAGCCTTGTCATATAGAAGGTAGTCTGTTGTCGATATTTTTTTTACTCCAATGGATGGTAGCCTTGTCATTATGGAAGTTAGTCTGTTGTCGATATCTTTGTTACTCAATGGAAAGTAGCCTTGTCATTATGGAAGGTAGTCTGTTTTCGATATTTTTGTTACTCTAATGGATGTTAGCCTTTTCGTTATGGAAGGTTGTCTGTTGTCTAGATTTTTGTTACTCCAATGGATGATAGCCTTGTCATTATGGAAGGTAGTTTATTGTCGAGATTTTTGTTACTCCAATGGATGCTAGCCTTGTCATTACGGAAGATAGTCTGTTGTCGAGATTTTTGTTACTCCAATGGATGGTAGACTTAACATTATGGAACGTGGTCTATTGTCGAGATTTTTGTTACTCCAATGGATGGTAGCCTTTTTGTTATAGAAGGTAGTCCGTTGTCTAGATTTTTGTTACTCCAATGGATGGTAGGCTTGTCAATATGGAATGTAGTCTATTGTCGTATTTTTGTTACTCCAATGGATGTTAGCCTTGTCGTTATGGAAGGTAGTATGTTGTCTAGATTTTTGTTACTCCAATGGATGATAGCCTTGTCATTATGGAAGGTAGTCTGTTTTAGAGATTTTTGTTACTCCAATGGATGGTAGCCTTGTCATTATGGAACGTGGTCTATTGTCGAGATTTTTGTTACTCCAATGGATGGTAGCCTTTTTGTTATAGAAGGTAGTCCGTTGTCTAGATTTTTGTTACTCCAATGAATGATAGCCTTGTCATTATGGAAGTTAGTCTGTTGTAGAGATTTGTGTTACTCTAGTGCATGGTAGCCTTGTCATTATGGAAGGAAGTCTGTTGTATAGATTTTTGTAACTCCAATAGATGGTAGCCTTGTCATTATGGAACATGGTCTATTATCGAGATCTTTGTAACTCAATGGATTGTAGCCTTGTCATTATGGAAGGAAGTCTGTTGTCGAGATCTTTGTTACTCAACGGATGGTAGCCTTGTCATTATGGAAGGTAGTCTGTTGTAGAGATTTTTGTTACGCCAATCGATGGTAGCCTTGTCATTATGGAAAGAAGTCTTTTGTCGATATTTTTGTTACGCCAATCGATGGTAGCCTTGTCATTATGTACCGTGGTCTATTGTCAAGATTTTCGTTACTCCAATGGATGGTAGCCTTATAATTATGAAAGGTAGTCTGTTGTCGAGATTTTTGTTACTCCAATGGATGGTAGCCTTGTCATTATGGAATGTAGTCTGTTGTCGAGATTTTTGTTACTCCAATGGATGGTAGACTTGACATTATGGAAAGTAGTATGGTTTCGAGATTTTTGTTACTGTAATGGATGGTAGTCTTGTTATTATGGAACGTAGTCTGTTGTCGATATTTTTGTTACTCCAATGGATGGTAGCCTTGTCATTATGGAAGGAAGTTTGTTGTATACATTTTTGTAACTCCAATGGATGTTAGCCTTGTCGTTATGGAAGGTAGTATGTTGTCTAGATTTTTGTTACTCCAATGGATGATTGCCTTGTCATTATGGAAGGTAGTCTGTTGTAGAGATTTTTGTTACTCCAATGGATGGTAGCCTTGTCATTATGGAACATGGTCTATTGTCGAGATTTTTTTTACTCCAATGGATGGTAGCCTTGTCATATGGAAGGTAGTCTGTTGTCGAGATTTTTTTACTCCAATGGATGGTAGCCTTGTCATTATGGAAGTTAGTTTGTTGTTGATATCTTTGTTACTCAATGGATAGTTGCCTTGTCAATATAAAAGGTAGTCTGTTGTCGAGATTTTTGTTACTCCAATGGATGGTAGCCTTGTCATTAAGAAACATGGTCTATTGTCGAGATTTTTGTTACTCCAATGGATGCTAGCCTTGTCATTATGGAAGATAGATTGTTGTCGAGATTTTTGTTATTCCAATGGATGGTAGACTTGACATTATGGAAAGTAGTCTGGTTTCGAGATTTTTGTTACTGCAATGGATGGTAGGCTTGTCAATATGGAACGTAGTCTATTGTCGATATTTTTGTTACTCCAATGGATGTTAGCCTTGTCGTTATGGAAGGTAGTCTGTTGTCTAGATTTTTGATACTCCAATGGATGATAGCCTTGTCATTATGGAAGGTAGTCTGTTGTAGAGATTTTTGGTACACCAATGGATGGTAGCCTTGTCATTATGGAACGTGGTCTATTTTCGAGAATTTTTTTACTCCAATGGATGGTAGCCTTGTCATATGGAAGGTAGTCTGTTGTCGAGATTTTTTTACTCCAATGGATGGTAGCCTTGTCATTATGGAAGTTAGTTTGTTGTCGATATCTTTGTTACTCAATGGATGGTAGCCTTGTCATTATGGAAGGTAGTCTGTTTTCGATATTTTTGTTACTCTAATGGATGTTAGCCTTTTCGTTATGGAAGGTAGTCTGTTGTATAGACTTTTGTTACTCCAATGGATGCTAGCCTTGTCATATAGAAGGTAGTCTGTTGTCGATATTTTTTTTACTCCAATGGATGGTAGCCTTGTCATTATGGAAGTTAGTCTGTTGTCGATATCTTTGTTACTCAATGGATGGTAGCCTTGTCATTATGGAAGGTAGTCTATTTTTGATATTTTTGTTACTCTAATGGATGTTAGCCTTGTCGTTATGGAAGGTAGTCTGTTGTCTAGATTTTTGTTACTCCAATGGATGATAGCTTTGTCATTATGGAAGGTAGTCTGTTGTAGAGATTTTTGTAACTCCAATGGATGGTAGCCTTGTCATTATGGAACGTGGTCTATTGTCGAGAATTTTTTACTCCAATGGATGGTAGCCTTGTCATATGGAAGGTAGTCTGTTGTCGATAATTTTTTTACTCCAATGGATGGTAGCCTTGTCATTATGGAAGTTAGTCTGTTGTCGATATCTTTGTTACTCAATGGATGGTAGCCTTGTCATTAAGGAAGGTAGTCTGTTTTCGATATTTTTGTTACTCTAATGGATGTTAGCCTTGTCGTTATGGAAGGTAGTCTGTTGTCTAGATTTTTGTTACTGCAATGGATGATAGCCTTGTCATTATGGAAGGTAGTCTATTGTAGAGATTTTTGTTACTCCAATGGATGCTACCCTTGTCATTATGGAAGATAGTCTGTTGTCGAGATTTTTGTTACTCCAATGGATGGTAGACTTAACATTATGGAAAGTAGTCTGGTTTCGAGATTTTTGTTACTTCAATGGATGGTAGGCTTGTCAATATGGAACGTAGTCTATTGTCGATATTTTTGTTACTCCAATGGATGTTAGCCTTGTCGTTATGGAAGGTAGTATGTTGTTTAGATTTTTGTTACTCCAATGGATGATAGCCTTGTCATTATGGAAGGTAGTCTGTTGTAGAGATTTTTGTTACTCCAATGGATGGTAGCCTTGTCATTATGGAACGTGGTCTATTGTCAAGATTTTTTTTACTCCAATGGATTGTAGCCTTGTCATATGGAAGGTAGTCTATTGTCGAGATTTTTTTACTCCAATGGATGGTAGCCTTGTCATTATGGAAGTTATTATGTTCTTGATATCTTTGTTACTCAATGGATGGTAGCCTTGTCATTATGGAAGGTAGTCTGTTTTCGATATTTTTGTTACTCAATGGATGGTAGCCTTGTCATTATAAAAGGTAGTCTATTGTCGATATTTTTGTTACTCTAATGGATGGTAGCCTTGTCATTAAGGAACGTGGTCTATTATAGAGATTTTTGTTACTCCAATGGATGCTAGCCTTGTCATTATGGAAGATAGTCTGTTGTCGAGATTTTTGTTATTCCAATGGATGCTAGACTTGACATTATGGAAATTAGTCTGGTTTCGAGATTTTTGTTACTGCAATGGATGGTAGGCTTGTCATTATGGAACGTAGTCTATTGTCGATATTTTTGTTACTCCATTGGATGTTAGCCTTGTCGTTATGGAAGGTAGTATGTTGTCTAGATTTTTGTTACTCCAATAGATGATAGCCTTGTCATTATGGAAGGTAGTCTATTGTAGAGATTTTTGTAACTCCAATCGATGGTAGCCTTGTCATATGGAAGGTAGTCTATTGTCGAGATTTTTTTACTCCAATGTATGGTAGCCTTGTCATTATGGAAGTTAGTATGTTGTTGATATCTTTGTTACTCAATGGATGGTAGCCTTGTCATTATAAAAGGTAGTCTGTTGTCGAGATTTTTGTTACTTCAATGGATGGTAGCCTTGTCATTAAGCAACGTGATCTATTGACGAGTTTTTTGTTACTCCAATGGATGCTAGCCTTGTCATTATGGAAGATAGTCTGTTGTCGAGATTTTAGTTACTCCAATGGATGGTAGACTTGACATTATGGAACGTAGTCTGGTTTCAAGATTTTTGTTACTGCAATGGATGGTAGGCTTGTCATTATGGAACGTAGTCTGTTGTCGATATTTTTGTTACTCCAATGGATGTTAGCCTTGTCGTTATGGAAGGTAGTCCGTTGTCTAGATTTTTGTTACTCCAATGGATGATAGCCTTGTCATTATGGAAGGTAGTCTGTTGTAGAGATTTTTGTAATTCCAATGGATGGTAGCCTTGTCATTATGGAACATGGTCTATTGTCGAGAATTTTTTTACTCCAATGGATGGTAGCCTTGTCATATGGAAGGTAGTCTGTTGTCGAGATTTTTTTTACTCCAATAGATGGTAGCCTTGTCATTATGGAAGTTAGTCTATTGTCGATATCTTTGTTACTCAATGGATGGTAGCCTAGTCATTATGGAAGGTAGTCTGTTTTCGATATTTTTGTTACTCTAATGGATGTTAGCCTTGTCGTTATGGAAGGTAGTCTGTTGTCTAGATTTTTGTTACTCCAATGGATGATAGCCTTGTCATTATGGAAGGTAGTCTATTGTAGAGATTTTTGTTACTCCAATGGATGCTAGCCTTGTCATTATGGAAGATAGTCTGTTGTCGAGATTTTTGTTACTCCAATGGATGGTAGACTTAACATTATGGAAAGTAGTCTGGTTTCGAGATTTTTGTTACTTCAATGGATGGTAGGCTTGTCAATATGGAACGTAGTCTATTGTCGATATTTTTGTTACTCCAATGGATGTTAGCCTTGTCGTTATGGAAGGTAGTATGTTGTCTAGATTTTTGTTACTCTAATGGATGATAGCCTTGTCATTATGGAAGGTAGTCTGTTGTAGAGATTTTTGTTACTCCAATGGATGGTAGCCTTGTCATTATGGAACGTGGTCTATTGTCAAGATTTTTTTTACTCCAATGGATTGTAGCCTTGTCATATGGAAGGTAGTCTATTGTCGAGATTTTTTTACTCCAATGGATGGTAGCCTTGTCATTATGGAAGTTATTATGTTCTTGATATCTTTGTTACTCAATGGATGGTAGCCTTGTCATTATGGAAGGTAGTCTGTTTTCGATATTTTTGTTACTCAATGGATGGTAGCCTTGTCATTATAAAAGGTAGTCTATTGTCGATATTTTTGTTACTCTAATGGATGGTAGCCTTGTCATTAAGGAACGTGGTCTATTGTAGAGATTTTTGTTACTCCAATGGATGCTAGCCTTGTCATTATGGAAGATAGTATGTTGTCGAGATTTTTGTTATTCCAATGGATGCTAGACTTGACATTATGGAAATTAGTCGGGTTTCGAGATTTTTGTTACTGCAATGGATGGTAGGCTTGTCATTATGGAACGTAGTCTATTGTCGATATTTTTGTTACTCCATTGGATGTTAGCCTTGTCGTTATGGAAGGTAGTATGTTGTCTAAATTTTTGTTACTCCAATAGATGATAGCCTTGTCATTATGGAAGGTAGTCTATTGTAGAGATTTTTGTAACTCCAATCGATGGTATCCTTGTCATATGGAAGGTAGTCTATTGTCGATATTTTTTTACTCCAATGTATGGTAGCCTTGACATTATGGAAGTTAGTATGTTGTTGATATCTTTGTTACTCAATGGATGGTAGCCTTGTCATTATAAAAGGTAGTCTGTTGTCGAGATTTTTGTTACTCCAATGGATGGTAGCCTTGTCATTAAGCAACGTGATCTATTGACGAGTTTTTTGTTACTCCAATGGATGCTAGCCTTGTCATTATGGAAGATAGTCTGTTGTCGAGATTTTAGTTACTCCAATGGATGGTAGACTTGACATTATGGAACGTAGTCTGGTTTCAAGATTTTTGTTACTGCAATGGATGGTAGGCTTGTCATTATGGAACTTAGTCTGTTGTCGATATTTTTGTTACTCCAATGGATGTTAGCCTTGTCGTTATGGAAGGTAGTCCGTTGTCTAGATTTTTGTTACTCCAATGGATGATAGCCTTGTCGTAGTCTGTTGTAGAGATTTTTGTAATTCCAATGGATGGTAGCCTTGTCATTATGGAACATGGTCTATTGTCGAGAATTTTTTTACTCCAATGGATGGTAGCCTTGTCATATGGAAGGTAGTCTGTTGTCGAGATTTTTTTTACTCCAATAGATGGTAGCCTTGTCATTATGGAAGTTTGTCTATTGTCGATATCTTTGTTACTCAATGGATGGTAGCCTAGTCATTATGGAAGGTAGTCTGTTTTCGATATTTTTGTTACTCTAATGGATGTTAGCCTTGTCGTTATGGAAGGTAGTCTGTTGTCTAGATTTTTGTTACTCCAATGGATGATAGCCTTGTCATTATGGAAGGTAGTCTATTGTAGAGATTTTTGTTACTCCAATGGATGCTAGCCTTGTCATTATGGAAGATAGTCTGTTGTCGAGATTTTTGTTAATCCAATGGATGGTAGACTTAACATTATGGAAAGTAGTCTGGTTTCGAGATTTTTGTTACTGCAATGGATGGTAGGCTTGTCAATATGGAACGTAGTCTATTTTCGATGCTTTTGTTACTCCAACGGATGTTAGCCTTGTCGTTATGGAAGGTAGTATGTTGTCTAGATTTTTGTTACCCCAATGGATGATAGCCTTGTCATTATGGAAGGTAGTCTTTTGTAGAGATTTTTGTTACTCCAATGGATGGTAGCCTTGTCATTATGGAACATGGTCTATTGTCGAGATTTTTTTTACTCAAATGGATGATAGCCTTGTCATATGGAATATAGTCTATTGTCGAGATTTTTTTAATCCAATGGATGGTAGCCTTGCCATTATGGAAGTTAGTATGTTGTTGATATCTTTATTACTCAATGGATGGTAGCCTTGTCATTATAAAAGGTAGTCTGTTATCGAGATTTTTGTTACTCCAATGGATGGTAGCCTTGTCATTAAGGAACGTGGTCTATTGTCGAGATTTTTGTTACTCCAATGGATGCTAGCCTTGTCATTATGGAAGATAGTCTGTTGTCTAGATTTTTGTTACTCCAATGGATGATAGCCTTGTCATTATGGAAGGTAGTCTGTTGTAGATATTTTTGGTACTCCAATGGATGGTAGCCTTGTCATTATCCAACATGGTCTATTGTCGAGATTTATTTTACTCCAATGGATGGTAGCCTTGTCATATGGAAGGTAGTCTGTTATCGAGATTTTTATTACTCCAATGGATGGTAGCCTTGTCATTATGGAAGTTAGTTTGTTGTCGATATCTTTGTTATTCAATGGATGGTAGCCTTGTCTTCATAAAAGGTAGTATGTTGTCGAGATTTTTGTCACTCCAATGGATGGTAGCCTTGTCATTAAGGAACATGGTCTATTGACGAGTTTTTTGTTACTCCAATGGATGTTAGCCTTGTCATTATGGAAGATAGTCTGTTGTCGAGATTTTTGTTACTCCAATGGATGGTAGACTTGACATTATGGAATGTAGTCTGGTTTCAAGATTTTTGTTACTGCAATGGATGGTAGGCTTGTCATTATGGAACGTGGTCTATTGTCGAGATTTTTTTTACTCCAATGGATGGTAGCCTTGTCATATGGAAGGTAGTCTGTTGTCGAGATTTTTTTTACTCCAATGGATGGTAGCCTTGTCATTATAGAAGTTAGTCTGTTGTCGATATCTTTGTTACTCAATGGATGGTAGACTTGTCATTATGGAAGGTAGTCTGTTGTCAAGATTTTTGTTACTCCAATTGATGGTGGCCTTGTCATTATGGAAGGTAGTCTGTTGTCGAGATTTTTGTTACTCCAATGGATGGTAGCCTTATCATTATGGAGCATAGTCTGTTATCGATATTTTTGTTACTCCAATGGATGGTAGCCTTGTCATTATGGAAGGTAGTCTGTTTTCGATATTTTTGTTACTCTAAGTGATGGTAGCCTTGTCATTATGGAAGGTAGTCTGTCTAGATTTTTGTTACTCCAATGGATGAAAGCCTTGTCATTATGGAAGGTAGTCTATTTTTTCGATATTTTTGTTACTCCCTTAGATGGCAGCCTTGTTATTATGGAAGGTAGTATGTTGTCGATATATTTGGTACTCCAATGGATGGAAGCCTTTTCATTGTGAAAGGTAGTATATTGTCGAGATTTTCATCACTACAATAGATTGTACCCTTGTCATTATGGAAGGTAGTATGTTGTCGATATCTTTGATACTCCAATGGATGGTAGGCTTGTCAATATGGAAGGTAGTCTGTTGTAGAGATTTTTGTTACTCCAATGGATGGTAGACTTGTAATTATGGAAGGTAGTATGTTGTCGAGATTTTTGTTACTCCAATGGATGGTAGCCTTGTAATTATGAAAGGTAGTTTGTTGTCAAGATTTTTGTTACTCCAATGGATGGTAGCCTTGTCATTATGGAATGTAGTCTGTTGTCGAGATTTTTATTACTCCAATGGATGGAAGACTTGACATTATGGAACGTAGTTTGGTTTCAAGATTTTTGTTACTGTAATGGATGGTAGGCATGTCATTATGGAACATGGTCTATTGTCGAGATTTTTTTTACTCCAATGGATGGTAGCCTTTTCATATGGAAGGTAGTCTGTTGTCGAGATTTTTTTTACTCCAATGGATGGTAGCCTTGTCATTATGGATGTTAGTATGTTGTCAATATCTTTGTTACTCAATGGATGGTAGACTTGTCATTATGGAAGGTAGTCTGTTGTCAAGATATTTGTTACTCCAATTGATGGTGGCCTTGTCATTATGGAAGGTAGTCTGTTGTCGAGATTTTTGTTACTCCAATGGATGGTAGCCTTGTCATTATGGAACATAGTCTGCTATCGATATTTTTGTTACTCCAATGGATGGTAGCCTTGTCATTATGGAAGGTAGTCTGTTTTTGATATTTTTGTTACTCTAAGTGATGGTAGCCTTGCCATTACGGAAGGTAGTCTGTCTAGATTTTTGTTACTCCAATGGATGAAAGCCTTGTCATTATGGAAGGTAGTCTATTTTTTCGAAATTTTTGTTACTCCCTTAGATGGTAGCCTTGTTATTATGGAAGGTAGTATGTTGTCGATATATTTGGTACTCCAATGGATGGAAGCCTTGTCATTGTGAAAGGTAGTATATTTTCGAGATTTTTATTACTAATAGATGGTAACCTTGTCATTATGGAAGGTAGTATGTTGTCGATATCTTTGATACTCCAATGGATGGTAGGCTTGTCAATATGGAAGGTAGTCTGTTGTCGAGATTTTTGTTACTCCAATGGATGGTAGCCTTGTAATTATGAAAGGTAGTTTGTTGTCGAGATTTTTGTTACTCCAATGGATGGTAGCCTTATCATTATGGAATGTAGTCTGTTGTCGAGATTTTTATTACTCCAATGGATGGTAGACTTGACATTATGGAAAGTATTCTGGTTTCTAGATTTTTGTTACTCCATTGTATTGTAGCCTTGTCATTATGGAAGGTAGTTTGTTGTCGAGATTTTTGTCATTCCAATCGATGGTAACCTTGTCATTATTGATTGTAGTCAGTTGTAGAGATTTTTTTTACTCCAGTAGATGGTAGCCTTGTCATATGGAAGGTAGTCTGTTGTCGAGATTTTTTTTAGTCCAATGGATGGTAGCCTTGTCATTATCAAAGTTAGTATGTTGTCGATATCTTTGTTACTCAATGGATGGTAGCTTTGTCATTATGGAAGGTAGTCTGTTTTCGATATTGTTGTTACTCTAATGGATGTTAGCCTTGTCGTTATGGAAGGTAGTCAGTTGTCTAGATTTTTGTTACTCCAGTGGATGATAGCCTTATCATTATGGAAGGTAGTCTGTTGTAGAGATTTTTGTTACTCCAATGGATGCTAGCCTTGTCATTATGGAAGATAGTCAATTGTCGTGATTTTTGTTACTCCAATGGATGGTAGACTTAACATTATGGAAAGTAGTCTGGTTTCTAGATTTTTGTTACTGCAATGGATGGTAGGCTTGTCAATATGGAACGTAGTCTATTGTCGATATTTTTGTTACTCCAATGGATGTTAGCCTTGTCGTTATGGAAGGTAGTATGTTGTCTAGATTTTTGTTACTCCAATGGATGATAACCTTGTCATTATGGAAGGTAGTCTCTTGTAGAGATTTTTGTTTCTCCAAAGGATGGTAGCCTTGTCATTATGGAACGTGGTCTATTGTCGAGATTTTTTTTACTCCAATGGATGGTAGCCTTGTCATATGGAAGGTAGTCTGTTGTCGAGATTTTTTTACTCCAATGGATGGTAGCCTTGTCATTATGGAAGTTAGGTTATTCTTGATATCTTTGTTACTCAATGGATGGTAGCCTTGTCATCATAAAAGGTAGTCTGTTGTCAAGATTTTTATTACTCCAATGGATGGTAGCCTTGTCATTAAGGAACGTGGTCTATTGTCGAGATTTTTGTTACTCCAATGGATGCTAGCCTTGTCATTATGGAAGATAGTCTGTTGTCTAGATTTTTGTTACTCCAATGGATTGTAGACTTGACATTATGGAAAGTAGTCTGGTTTCGAGATTTTTGTTACCACAATGGATGGTAGGCTTGTCTTTATGAAACGTAGTCTGTTGTCGATATTTTTGTTACTCCAATGGATGTTAGCCTTGTCGTTATGGAAGGTAGTTTGTTGTCTAGATTTTTGTTACTCCAATGGATGATAGCCTTGTCATTATGGAAGGTAGTCTGTTGTAGAGATTTTTGTTACTCCAATGGATGGTAGGCTTGTCATTATGGAATGTGGTCTATTGTTGAGATTTTTTTACCCCAATGGACGGTAGCCTTGTCATTATGGAAGGTAGTCTGTTGTCGAGATTTTTGTTACTCCAATAGAAGGTAGCCTTTTCATTATGGAAGGTAGTCTACTGTCGATATTTTAGTTACTCCAATGGATGGTAGCCTTGTCAATATGGAAGGTAGTCTGTTGTCGAGATTTTTGTTACTCTAATGGATGGTAGCCTTGTCTTTATGGAATGTTGTCTGTTGTCGAGATTTTTTTTACTCCAATGGATGGTAGCCTTGTCATATGGAAGGTAGTATGTTGTCGACATTTCTTTTACTCCAATGGATTGTAGCCTTGTCATTATGGAAGTTAGTCTGTTTTCGATATCTTTGTTACTCAATGGATGGTAGCCTTGTCATTATGGAAGGTAGTCTGTTGTCGATATTTTTGTTACTCCAATGGATGCTAGCCTTGTCATTATGGAAGGTAGTCTGTTGTCGATATCTTTGTTACTCCAATGGATGGTAGACTTGTAATTATGGAAGGTAGTATGTTGTCGAGATTTTTGTTACTCCAATGGATGGTAGCCTTGTAATTATGAAAGGTAGTTTGTTGTCAAGATTTTTGTTACTCCAATGGATGGTAGCCTTGTCATTATGGAATGTAGTCTGTTGTCGAGATTTTTATTACTCCAATGGATGGAAGACTTGACATTATGGAACGTAGTCTGGTTTCAAGATTTTTGTTACTGTAATGGATGGTAGGCATGTCATTATGGAACATGGTCTATTGTCGAGATTTTTTTTACTCCAATGGATGGTACCCTTTTCATATGGAAGGTAGTCTGTTGTCGAGATTTTTTTTACTCCAATGGATGGTAGCCTTGTCATTATGGAAGTTAGTATGTTGTCAATATCTTTGTTACTCAATGGATGGTAGACTTGTCATTATGGAAGGTAGTCTGTTGTCAAGATTTTTGTTACTCCAATTGATGGTGGCCTTGTCATTATGGAAGGTAGTTTGTTGTCGAGATTTTTGTTACTCCAATGGATGGTAGCCTTGTCATTATGGAACATAGTCTGCTATCGATATTTTTGTTACTCCAATGGATGGTAGCCTTGTCATTATGGAAGGTAGTCTGTTTTTGATATTTTTGTTACTCTAAGTGATGGTAGCCTTGTCATTACGGAAGGTAGTCTGTCTAGATTTTTGTTACTCCAATGGATGAAAGCCTTGTCATTATGGAAGGTAGTCTATTTTTCCGATATTTTTGTTACTCCCTTAGATGGTAGCCTTGTTATTATGGAAGGTAGTATGTTGTCGATATATTTGGTACTCCAATGGATGGAAGCCTTGTCATTGTGAAAGGTAGTATATTTTCGAGATTTTTATTACTAATAGATGGTAACCTTGTCATTATGGAAGGTAGTATGTTGTCGATATCTTTGATACTCCAATGGATGGTAGGCTTGTCAATATGGAAGGTAGTCTGTTGTCGAGATTTTTGTTACTCCAATGGATGGTAGCCTTGTAATTATGAAAGGTAGTTTTTTGTCGAGATTTTTGTTACTCCAATGGATGGTAGCCTTATCATTATGGAATGTAGTCTGTTGTCGAGATTTTTATTACTCCAATGGATGGTAGACTTGACATTATGGAAAGTATTCTGGTTTCTAGATTTTTGTTACTCCATTGTATTGTAGCCTTGTCATTATGGAAGGTAGTTTGTTGTCGAGATTTTTGTCATTCCAATGGATGGTAACCTTGTCATTATTGATTGTAGTCAGTTGTCGAGATTTTTTTTACTCCAGTAGATGGTAGCCTTGTCATATGGAAGGTAGTCTGTTGTCGAGATTTTTTTAGTCCAATGGATGGTAGCCTTGTCATTATCAAAGTTAGTATGTTGTCGATATCTTTGTTACTCAATGGATGGTAGACTTGTCATTATGGAAGGTAGTCTGTTGTCAAGATTTTTGTTACTCCAATTGATGGTGGCCTTGTCATTATGGAAGGTAGTCTGTTGTCGAGATTTTTGTTACTCCAATGGATGGTAGCCTTGTCATTATGGAACATAGTCTGCTATCGATATTTTTGTTACTCTAATGGATGGTAGCCTTGTCATTATGGAAGGTAGTCTGTTTTTGATATTTTTGTTACTCTAAGTGATGGTGGCCTTGTCATTACGGAAGGTAGTCTGTCTAGATTTTTGTTACTCCAATGGATGAAAGCCTTGTCATTATGGAAGGTAGTCTATTTTTTCGATATTTTTGTTACTCCCTTAGATGGTAGCCTTGTTATTATGGAAGGTAGTATGTTGTCGATATATTTGGTACTCCAATGGATGGAAGCCTTGTCATTGTGAAAGGTAGTATATTTTCGAGATTTTTATTACTAATAGATGGTAACCTTGTCATTATGGAAGGTAGTATGTTGTCGATATCTTTGATACTCCAATGGATGGTAGGCTTGTCAATATGGAAGGTAGTCTGTTGTCGAGATTTTTGTTACTCCAATGGATGGTAGCCTTGTAATTATGAAAGGTAGTTTTTTGTCGAGATTTTTGTTACTCCAATGGATGGTAGCCTTATCATTATGGAATATAGTCTGTTGTCGAGATTTTTATTACTCCAATGGATGGTAGACTTGACATTATGGAAAGTATTCTGGTTTCTAGATTTTTGTTACTCCATTGTATTGTAGCCTTGTCATTATGGAAGGTAGTTTGTTGTCGAGATTTTTGTCATTCCAATGGATGGTAACCTTGTCATTATTGATTGTAGTCAGTTGTCGAGATTTTTTTTACTCCAGTAGATGGTAGCCTTGTCATATGGAAGGTAGTCTGTTGTCGAGATTTTTTTAGTC
Organism: Vicia faba; assembly: GCA_948472305.1. Taxonomy (NCBI): domain Eukaryota; kingdom Viridiplantae; phylum Streptophyta; class Magnoliopsida; order Fabales; family Fabaceae; genus Vicia; species Vicia faba. The sequence goes on from OX451739.1 coordinate 565,584,332, forward strand.
CAATGGATGGTAGCCTTGTCATTATCAAAGTTAGTATGTTGTCGATATCTTTGTTACTCAATGGATGGTAGCCTTGTCATTATGGAAGGTAGTCTGTTTTCGATATTCTTGTTACTCTAATGGATGTTAGCCTTGTCGTTATGGAAGGTAGTTAGTTGTCTAGATTTTTGTTACTCCAATGGATGATAGCCTTATCATTATGGAAGGTAGTCTGTTGTAGAGATTTTTGTTACTCCAATGGATGCTAGCCTTGTCATTATGGAACATAGTCAATTGTCGAGATTTTTGTTACTCCAATGGATGGTAGACTTAACATTATGGAAAGTAGTCTGGTTTCTAGATTTTTGTTACAGCAATGGATGGTAGGCTTGTCAATATGGAACGTAGTCTATTGTCGATATTTTTGTTACTCCAATGGATGTTAGCCTTGTCGTTATGGAAGGTAGTATGTTGTCTAGATTTTTGTTACTCCAATGGATGATAGCCTTGTCATATGGAAGGTAGTCTCTTGTAGAGATTATTGTTTCTCCAAAGGATGGTAGCCTTGTCATTATGGAATGTGGTCTATTGTCGAGATTTTTTTTACTCCAATGGATGGTAGCCTTGTCATATGGAAGGTAGTCTGTTGTCGAGATTTTTTTACTACAATGGATGGTAGCCTTGTCATTATGGAAGTTAGGTTATTGTTGATATCTTTGTTACTCAATGGATGGTAGCCTTGTCATCATAAAAGGTAGTCTATTGTCGAGATTTTTGTTACTCCAATGGATGGTAGCCTTGTCATTAAGGAACGTGGTCTATTGTCGAGATTTCTGTTACTCCAATGGATGGTAGCCTTGTCATTATGGAAGATAGTCTGTTGTCTAGATTTTTGTTACTCCAATGGATGGTAGACTTGACATTATGGAAAGTAGTCTGCTTTCGAGATTTTTGTTACCACAATGGATGGTAGGCTTGTCTTTATGAAACGTAGTCTGTTGTCGATAATTTTGTTACTCCGATGGATGTTAGCCTTGTCGTTATGGAAGGTAGTTTGTTGTCTAGATTTTTGTTACTCCAATGAATGATAGCCTTGTCATTATGGAAGGTAGTCTGTTGTAGAGATTTTTGTTACTCCAATGGATGGTAGGCTTGTCATTATGGAACGTGGTCTATTGTTGAGATTTTTTTACCCCAATGGACGGTAGCCTTGTCATTATGGAAGGTAGTCTGTTGTCGAGATTTTTGTTACTCCATTAGAAGGTAGCCTTTTCATTATGGAAGGTAGTCTACAGTCGATATTTTAGTTACTCCAATGGATGGTAGCCTTGTCATTATGGAAGGTAGTCTGTTGTCGAGATTTTTGTTACTCTAATGGATGGTAGCCTTGTCTTTATGGAATGTAGTCTGTTATCGAGATTTTTTTTACTCCAATGGATGGTAGCCTTGTCATATGGAAGGTAGTATGTTGTCGACATTTCTTTTTCTCCAATGGATTGTAGCCTTGTCATTATGGAAGTTAGTCTGTTTTCGATATCTTTGTTACTCAATGGATGGTAGCCTTGTCATTATGGAAGGTAGTCTGTTGTCGATATTTTTGTTACTCCAATGGATGCTAGCCTTGTCATTATGGAAGGTAGTCTGTTGTCGATATCTTTGTTACTCAATGGATGGTAGCCTTGTCATTATGGAAGGTAGTCTGTTGTCGATATTTTTGTTACTCCAATGGAAGGTAGCCTTGTCATTATGGAAGGTTGTCTGCTGTCGATATTTTTGTTACTCCAATGGATGGTAGCCTTCTCATTATGGATGGTAGTCTATTGACGAGATTTTTGTTACTCCAATAGATGGTAGCCTTATCTTTATGGAAGGTAGTTTGTTGTCGATATTTTTGTTACTCCAATGGATGGTAGCCTTGTCATTATGGAACGTGGTCTATTATCGAGATCTTTGTTACTCAATGCACGGTAGCCTTGTCATTATGGAAGGTTTTCTGTTGTAGAGATTTTTATTACTGTAATGGATGGTAGCTATGTCATTATGGAAGGAAGTATTTTGTCGATATTTTTGTTACTGCAATGGATGGTAGCTTTATCATTATGGACCTTGATCTACTGTTGAGATTTTTGTTACTCCAATGGATGGTAGCCTTGTAATTATGGAAGGTAGTCTGTTGTCGAGATTTCTGTTACTCCAATGGATGGTAGCCTTGTCACTATGGAAGGTTTTGTATTGTCGATATTTTTGTTACTCCTATGGATGGTAGACTTGACATTATGGAAAGTAGTCTGGTTTCGAGAGTTTTGTTACTGTAATGGATGGTAGGCTTGTCATTATGGAACGTAGTCTATTGTCGATATTTTTGTTACTCCAAAGGATGGTAGCCTTGTCGTTAAGGAAGGTTGTTTGTTGTCTAGATTTTTGTGACTCCAATGGATGATAGCCTTGTCATTATGGGAGGTAGTCTGTTGTAGAGATTTTTGTTACTCCAATGGATGGTAGCCTTGTCATTATGGAAGGAAGTGTTTTTTATAGATTTTTGTAACTCCAATGGATGGTAGCCTTGTCATTATGGAAGGTAGTCTATTGTAGATATTTTTGGTACTGTAATGGATGGTAGCCTTGTCATTATGGAAGGAAGTCTTTTGTCGATATTTTTGTTACTCCAATGGATGGAAGCCTTGTCAGTATGGACATGGTCTTTTGTCGAGATTATTGTTACTCCAATGGATGGTAGCCTTGTAATTATGGAAGATAGTCTGTTGTCGATATCTTTGTTAATCCATTGGATTGTAGGCTTGTCATTATGGAAGGTAGTTCGTTGTCGAGATTTTTGTCATTCCAATGGATGGTAACCTTGTCATTATGGATTGTAGTCTGTTGTCGAAATTTTTTTAACTCCAATGGATGGTAGCCTTGTCATATGGAAGGTAGTATGTTGTCGAGATTTTTTTTACTCCAATGGATTGTAGCCTAGTCATTATGGAAGTTAGTCTGTTGTCGATATCTTTGTTACTCAATGGACGGTAGGTTTGTCATTATGGCCGGTAGTTTATTGTAGATATTTTTTTACTCCAATGGATGGTAGCCTTGTCATTATGGAAGGTAGTTTGATGTCGATATCTTTGTTACTCAATGGATGGTAGCCTTGTCATTATGGAAGGTAGTCTGTTGTCGAGATTTTTGTTACTCCAATGGAAGGTAGCCTTGTCATTATGGAAGGCAGTCTGCTGTCGATATTATAGTTACTCCAATGGATTTTAGCCTTGTCATTATGGAAGGTAGTCTGTTGTCGAGATTTTTGTTATTCTAATGGATGGTAGCCTTGTCATTATGGACGTGGTCTATTGTCGAGATATTTGTTACTCCAATGGATGGTAGCCTTGTCAGTATGAAAGGTAGTATATTGTCGAGATTTTTTTTACTCCAATGGATGGTAGCCTTGTCATTATGGACCATGGTCTATTGTCGAGATTATTGTTACTCCAATGGATGGTAGCCTTGTAATTATGGAAGATAGACTGTTGTCGATATCTTTGTTACTCCATTGGATTGTAGCCATGTCATTATGGAAGGTAATTTGTTGTCGATATTTTTGTCATTCCAATGGATGGTAACCTTGTCATTGTGGACTATAGTCTGTTGTCGAGATTTTTTTTACTCCAATGGATGGTAGCCTTGTCATTATGGAAGTTAGTTTGTTTTCGATCTCTTTGTTACTCAATGGACGGTAGCCTTGTCATTATGGAATGTAGTGTGTTGTCGAAATTTTCGTTACTCCAATGGATGGTAGCCTTGTCATTATGGAAGGTAGTTTGTTGTTGATATCTTTGTTACTCAATGGATGGGAGCCTTGTCATTATGGAATGTAGTTTGTTGTCGAGATTTTTGTTACTCCAATGGAAGGTAGCCTTGTCATTATGGAAGGTAGTCTGATGTCGATATTTTAGTTACTCCAATGGATGGTAGCCTTGTCATTATGGAAGGTAGTCTGTTGAAGAGATTTTTGTTACTCTAATGTATGTTAGCCTTGTCTTTATGGATCGTAGTCTGTTGTCGAGATTTTTTTTACTCCAATGGATGGTAGCCTTGTCATATGGAAGGTAGTATGTTGTCGACATTTCTTTTACTCCAATAGATTGTAGCCTTGTCATTATGGAAGTTAGTTTGTTTTTGATATCTTTGTTACTCAATGGACGGTAGCCTTGTCATTATGGAAGGTAGTCTATTGTCGAGATTTTTGTTACTCCAATGGATGGTAGCCTTGTCATTATGGAAGGTAGTCTGTTGTCGATATCTTTGTTACTCAATGGATGGTAGCCTTGTCATTATGGAAGGTAGTCTGTTGTCGAGATTTTTGTTACTCCAATGGAAGGTAGCCTTGTCATTATGGAAGGTAGTCTGTTGTCGATATTTTTTTTACTCCAATGGATGGTAGCCTTGTCATTATGGATGGTAGTCTATTGACGAGATTTTTGTTACTCCAATAGATGGTAGCCTTGTCTTTATGGAAGGTAGTCTGTTGTCGATATTTTTGTTACTCCAATTGCTGGTAGCCTTGTCATTATGGAACATGGTCTATTATCGAGATCTTGGTTACTCAATGGATGGTAGCCTTGTCATTAGGGAAGGTTTTCTATTGTAGATATTTTTATTACTGTAATGGATGGTAGCTATGTCATTATGGAAGGAAGTCTTTTGTCGATATTTTTGTTATTGCAATGGATGGTAGCTTTATCATTATGGACCTTGGTCTATTGTTAAGATTTTTGTTACTCCAATGGATGGTAGGCTTGTCATTATGGAACGTGGTCTATTGTCGAGATTTTTTTTACTCCAATGGATGGTAGCCTTGTCAAATGGAAGGTAGTCTGTTGTCGAGATTTTTTTTACTCCAATGGATGGTAGCCTTGTCATTATGGAAGTTATTATGTTGTCGATATCTTTGTTACTCAATGGATGGTAGACTTGTCATTATGGAAGGTAGTCTGTTGTCGAGATTTTTGTTATTCTAATGGATGGTAGCCTTGTCATTATGGACGTGGTCTATTGTCGAGATATTTGTTACTCCAATGGATGGTAGCCTTGTCAGTATGAAAGGTAGTATATTGTCGAGATTTTTTTTACTCCAATGGATGGTAGCCTTGTCATTATGGACCATGGTCTATTGTCGAGATTATTGTTACTCCAATGGATGGTAGCCTTGTAATTATGGAAGATAGACTGTTGTCGATATCTTTGTTACTCCATTGGATTGTAGCCTTGTCATTATGGAAGGTAATTTGTTGTCGATATTTTTGTCATTCCAATGGATGGTAACCTTGTCATTGTGGACTATAGTCTGTTGTCGAGATTTTTTTTACTCCAATGGATGGTAGCCTTGTCATTATGGAAGTTAATTTGTTTTCGATCTCTTTGTTACTCAATGGACGGTAGCCTTGTCATTATGGAATGTAGTGTGTTGTCGAAATTTTCGTTACTCCAATGGATGGTAGCCTTGTCATTATGGAAGGTAGTTTGTTGTTGATATCTTTGTTACTCAATGGATGGGAGCCTTGTCATTATGGAATGTAGTTTGTTGTCGAGATTTTTGTTACTCCAATGGAAGGTAGCCTTGTCATTATGGAAGGTAGTCTGATGTCGATATTTTAGTTACTCCAATGGATGGTAGCCTTGTCATTATGGAAGGTAGTCTGTTGAAGAGATTTTTGTTACTCTAATGTATGTTAGCCTTGTCTTTATGGATCGTAGTCTGTTGTCGAGATTTTTTTTACTCCAATGGATGGTAGCCTTGTCATATGGAAGGTAGTATGTTGTCGACATTTCTTTTACTCCAATAGATTGTAGCCTTGTCATTATGGAAGTTAGTTTGTTTTTGATATCTTTGTTACTCAATGGACGGTAGCCTTGTCATTATGGAAGGTAGTCTATTGTCGAGATTTTTGTTACTCCAATGGATGGTAGCCTTGTCATTATGGAAGGTAGTCTGTTGTCGATATCTTTGTTACTCAATGGATGGTAGCCTTGTCATTATGGAAGGTAGTCTGTTGTCGAGATTTTTGTTACTCCAATGGAAGGTAGCCTTGTCATTATGGAAGGTAGTCTGTTGTCGATATTTTTTTTACTCCAATGGATGGTAGCCTTGTCATTATGGATGGTAGTCTATTGACGAGATTTTTGTTACTCCAATAGATGGTAGCCTTGTCTTTATGGAAGGTAGTCTGTTGTCGATATTTTTGTTACTCCAATTGCTGGTAGCCTTGTCATTATGGAACATGGTCTATTATCGAGATCTTGGTTACTCAATGGATGGTAGCCTTGTCATTAGGGAAGGTTTTCTGTTGTAGATATTTTTATTACTGTAATGGATGGTAGCTATGTCATTATGGAAGGAAGTCTTTTGTCGATATTTTTGTTATTGCAATGGATGGTAGCTTTATCATTATGGACCTTGGTCTATTGTTAAGATTTTTGTTACTCCAATGGATGGTAGGCTTGTCATTATGGAACGTGGTCTATTGTCGAGATTTTTTTTACTCCAATGGATGGTAGCCTTGTCAAATGGAAGGTAGTCTGTTGTCGAGATTTTTTTTACTCCAATGGATGGTAGCATTGTCATTATGGAAGTTATTATGTTGTCGATATCTTTGTTACTCAATGGATGGTAGACTTGTCATTATGGAAGGTAGTCTGTTGTCAAGATTTTTGTTACTCCAATTGATGGTGGCCTTGTCATTATGGAAGGTAGTCTGTTGTCGAGATTTTTGTTACTCCAATGGATGGTAGCCTTGTCATTATGGAACATAGTCTGCTATCGATATTTTTGTTACTCCAATGGATGGTAGCCTTGTCGTTATGGAAGGTAGTTTGTTTTCGATATTTTTGTTACTCTAAGTGATGGTAGCCTTGTCATTATGGAAGGTAGTCTGTCAAGATTTTTGTTACTCCAATGGATGAAAGCCTTGTCATTATGGAAGGTAGTCTATTTTTTCGAAATTTTTGTTACTCCCTTAGATGGTAGCCTTGTTATTATGGAAGGTAGTATGTTGTCGATATATTTGGTACTCCAATGGATGGAAGCCTTGTCATTATGAAAGGTAGTATATTGTCGAGATTTTTATTACTAATAGATGGTACCCTTGTCATTATGGAAGGTAGTATGTTGTTGATATCTTTGATACTCCAATGGATGGTAGGCTTGTCAATATGGAAGGTAGTCTGTTGTCGAGATTTTTGTTACTCCAATGGATGGTAGCCTTGTAATTATGAAAGGTAGTTTGTTGTCGATATTTTTGTTACTCCAATGGATGGTAGCCTTGTCATTATGGAATGTAATCTGTTGTCGAGATTTTTATTACTCCAATGGATGGTAGACTTGACATTATGGAAAGTATTCTGGTTTCGAGATTTTTGTTATTCCATTGTATTGTAGCCTTGTCATTATGGAAGGTAGTTTGTTGTCGAGATTTTTGTCATTCCAATGGATGGTAACCTTGTCATTATTGATTGTAGTCAGTTGTCGAGATTTGTTTTACTCCAGTAGATGGTAGCCTTGTCATATGGAAGGTAGTCTGTTGTCGAGATTTTTTTAGTCCAATGGATGGTAGCCTTGTCATTATCAAAGTTAGTATGTTGTCGATATCTTTGTTACTCAATGGATGGTAGCCTTGTCATTATGGAAGGTAGTCTGTTTTCGATATTTTTGTTACTCTAATGGATGTTAGCCTTGTCGTTATGGAAGGTAGTCTGTTGTCTAGATTTTTGTTACTCCAATGGATGATAGCCTTGTCATTATGGAAGGTAGTCTGTTGTAGAGATTTTTGTTACTCCAATGGATGCTAGCCTTCTCATTATGGAAGATAGTCAATTGTCGAGATTTTTGTTACTCCAATTGATGGTAGACTTAACATTATGGAAAGTAGTCTGGTTGTCGATATTTTTGTTACACCAATGGATGTTAGCCTCGTCGTTATGGAAGGTAGTATGTTGTCTAGATTTTTGTTACTCCAACGGATGATAGCCTTGTCATTATGGAAGGTAGTCTCTTGTAGAGATTTTTTTTTCTCCAAATGATGGTAGCCTTGTCATTATGGAACGTGGTCTATTGTCGAGATTTTTTTTACTCCAATGGATGGTAGCCTTGTCATATGGAAGGTAGTCTATTGTGGAGATTTTTTTACTCCAATGGATGGTAGCCTTGTCATTATGGAAGTTAGTTTGTTGTTAAAATCTTTGTTACTCAATGGATGGTAGCCTTGTCATCATAAAAGGTAGTCTGTTGTCGAGATTTTTGTTACTCCAATGGATGGTAGCCTTGTCATTAAGGAACGTGGTCTATTGTCGAGATTTTTGTTACTCCAATGGATGCTAGCCTTGTCATTATGGAAGATAGTCTGTTGTCGAGATTTTTGTTACTCCAATGGATGGTAGACTTGACATTATGGAAAGTAGTCTGGTTTCGAGATTTTTGTTACTGCAATGGATGGTAGGCTTGTCTTTATGGAACGTAGTCTGTTGTCGATATTTTTGTTACTCCAATGGATGTTAGCCTTGTCGTTATGGAAGGTAGTCTGTTGTCTAGATTTTTGTTACTCCAATGGATGATAGCCTTGTCATTATGGAAGGTAGTCTGTTGTAGAGATTTTTGTTACTCCAATGGATGGTAGCCTTGTCATTATGGAACGTGGTCTATTGTTGGGATTTTTTTTACCCAAATGGACGGTAGCCTTGTCATTATGGAAGGTAGTCTGTTGTCGAGATTTTTGTTACTCCAATGGAAGGTAGCCTTTTCATTATGGAAGGTAGTCTACTGTCGATATTTTAGTTACTCCAATGGATGGTAGCCTTGTCATTATGGAAGGTAGTCTGTTGTCGAGATTTTTGTTACTCTAATGGATGGTAGCCTTGTCTTTATTGAATGTAGTCTGCTGTCGAGATTTTTTTTACTCCAATGGATGGTAGCCTTGTCATATGGAAGGTAGTATGTTGTCGACATTTCTTTTACTCCAATGGATTGTAGCCTTGTCATTATGGAAGTTAGTCTGTTTTCGATATCTTTGTTACTCAATGGATGGTAGCCTTGTCATTATGGAAGGTAGTCTGTTGTCGATATTTTTGTTACTCCAATGGATGGTAGCCTTGTCATTATGGAAGGTAGTTTGTTGTCGATATCTTTGTTACTCAAAGGATGGTAGCCTTGTCATTATGGAAGGTAGTCTGTTGTCGAGATTTTTGTTACTCCAATGGAAGGTAGCCTTGTCATTATGGAAGGTTGTCTGTTGTCGATATTTTTTTTACTCCAATGGATGGTAGCCTTCTCATTATGGATGGTAGTCTATTGACGAGATTTTTGTTACTCCAATAGATGGTAGCCTTGTCTTTATGGAAGGTAGTTTGTTGTCGATATTTTTGTTACTCCAATGGATGGTAGCCTTGTCATTATGGAACGTGGTCTATTATCGAGATCTTTGTTACTCAATGCATGGTAGCCTTGTCATTATGGAAGGTTTTCTGTTGTAGAGATTTTTATTACTGTAATGGATGGTAGCTATGTCATTATGGAAGGAAGTATTTTGTCGATATTTTTGTTACTGCAATGGATGGTAGCTTTATCATTATGGACCTTGATCTACTGTTGAGATTTTTGTTACTCCAATGGATGGTAGCCTTGTAATTATGGAAGGTAGTCTGTTGTCGAGATTTCTGTTACTCCAATGGATGGTAGCCTTGTCACTATGGAAGGTATTGTATTGTCGATATTTTTGTTACTCCTATGGATGGTAGACTTGACATTATGGAATGTAGTCTGGTTTCGAGAGTTTTGTTACTGTAATGGATGGTAGGCTTGTCATTATGGAACATAGTCTATTGTCGATATTTTTGTTACTCCAAAGGATGGTAGCCTTGTCGTTAAGGAAGGTTGTTTGTTGTCTAGATTTTTGTTACTCCAATGGATGATAGCCTTGTCATTATGGAAGGTAGTCTGTTATAGAGATTTTTGTTACTCCAATGGATGGTAGCCTTGTCATTATGGAAGGAAGTGTTTTTTATAGATTTTTGTAACTCCAATGGATGGTAGCCTTGTCATTATGGAATGTGGTCTATTATCGAGATCTTTGTTAATCAATGGATGGTAGCCTTGTCATTATGGAAGGTAGTCTATTGTAGATATTTTTGGTACTGTAATGGATGGTAGCCTTGTCATTATGGAAGGAAGTGTTTTGTCTATATTTTTGTTACTCCAATGGATGGAAGCCTTGTCATTATGGACGTGGTCTATTGTTGAGATACTTGTTACTCCAATGGATGGTAGCCTTGTCAGTATGGAAGGTAGTATATTGTCGAGATTTTTTTTACTCCAATGGATGGTAGCCTTGTCATTATGGACCATGGTCTTTTGTCGAGATTATTGTTACTCCAATGGATGGTAGCCTTGTAATTATGGAAGATAGTATGTTGTCGATATCTTTGTTAATCCATTGGATTGTAGGCTTGTCATTATAGAAGGTAGTTTGTTGTCGAGATTTTTGTCATTCCAATGGATGGTAACCTTGTCATTATGGATGGTAGTCTGTTGTCGAAATTTTTTTTACTCCAATGGATGGTAGCCTTGTCATATGGAAGGTAGTATGTTGTCGAGATTTTTTTTACTCCAATGGATTGTAGCCTAGTCATTATGGAAGTTAGTCTGTTATCGATATCTTTGTTACTCAATGGACGGTAGGCTTGTCATTATGGAAGGTAGTCTATTGTAGATATTTTTGTTACTCCAATGGATGGTAGCCTTGTCATTATGGAAGGTAGTTTGTTGTCGATATCTTTGTTACTCAATGGATGGTAGCCTTGTCATTAAGGAAGGTAGTCTGTTGTCGAGATTTTTGTTACTCCAATGGAAGGTAGCCTTGTCATTATGGAAGGTAGTCTGCTGTCGATATTTTAGTTACTCCAACGGATGGTAGCCTTGTCATTATGGACCATGGTCTATTGTCGAGATTATTGTTACTCCAATGGATGGTAGCCTTGTAATTATGGAAGATAGATTGTTGTCGATATCTTTGTTACTCCATTGGATTGTAGCCTTGTCATTATGGAAGGTAATTTGTTGTCGAGAATTTTGTCATTCCAATGGATGGTAACCTTGTCATTATGGACTATAGTCTGTTGTCGAGATTTTTTTTACTCCAATGGATGGTAGCCTTGTCATTATGGAAGTTAGTTTGTTTTCGATATCTTTGTTACTCAATGGACGGTAGCCTTGTCATTATGGAAGGTAGTTTGTTGTCGAAATTTTCGTTACTCCAATGGATGGTAGCCTTGTCATTATGGAAGGTAGTTTGTTGTTGATATCTTTGTTACTCAATGGATGGGAGCCTTGTCATTATGGAATGTAGTCTGTTGTCGAGATTTTTGTTACTCCAATGGAAGGTAGCCTTGTCATTATGGAAGGTAGTTTGCTGTCGATATTTTAGTTACTCCAATGGATGGTAGCCTTGTCATTATGGAAGGTAGTCTGTTAAAGATATTTTTGTTACTCTAATGTATGGGAGCCTTGTCTTTATGGATCGTAGTCTGTTGTCGAGATTTTTTTTACTCCAATGGATGGTAGCCGTGTCATATGGAAGGTAGTATGTTGTCGACATTTCTTTTACTCCAATGGATTGTAGCCTTGTCATTATGGAAGTTAGTTTGTTTTCGATATCTTTGTCACTCAATGGACGGTAGCCTTGTCATTATGGAAGGTAGTCTATTGTCGAGATTTTTGTTACTCCAATGGATGGTAGCCTTGTCATTATGGAAGGTAGTCTTTTGTCGATATCTTTGTTACTCAATGGATGGTAGCCTTGTCATTATGGATGGTAGTCTATTGACGAGGTTTTTGTTACTCCAATAGATGGTAGCCTTGTCTTTATGGAAGGTAGTTTGTTGTCGATATTTTTGTTACTCCAATGGCTGGTAGCCTTGTCATTATGGAACATGGTCTATTATCGAGATCTTTGTTACTCAATGGATGGTAGCCTTGTCATTAGGGAAGGTTTTCTGTTGTAGAGATTTTTATTACTATAATGGATGGTAGCTATGCCATTATGGAAGGAAGTCTTTTGTCGATATTTTTGTTACTACAATGGATGGTAGCTTTATCATTATGGACCTTGGTCTATTGTTAAGATTTTTGTTACTCCAATGGATGGTAGCCTTGTAATTATGGAAGGTAGTCTGTTGTCGAGATTTCTGTTACTCCAATGGATGGTAGCCTTGTCATTATGGAGGGTAGTTGGTTGTCGAGATTTTTGTTACTGCAATGGATGGTAGCCTTTTCATTATGGAAGATAGTATGTTGTCGACATTTTTGTTACTCCAATGGATGGTAGCCTTTCCATTATGGAAGGTAGACTCTTGTTGATATTTTTGTGGCTACAATGGATGGTATCCTTGTCATTTTGGAAGGTAGTCTGTTGTCGAGGTTTTTGTTACTATAACGGATGGTAGCCTTAATCATTATGGAATGTAGTCTGCTGTCGATATTTTTGTTACTCCAATGGATGGTAGCCTTGTCATTATGGAAGATAGTATGTTTTTGATATCTTTGTTACTCCAATGGATGGTAGCCTTGTGATTATGGAAGGTAGTCGGTTGTCGATATTTTTGTTACTCCAATGGATTGTAGCCTTGTCATTATGGAAGATAGTCTGTCGTTGGGATTTCTGATACTCCAATGAATGGTAGCCTTGTCATTATGGAAGATAGTATGTTGTAGATATTTTTGTTACTCCAATGGATTGTAGCCTTGTCATTATGGAAGGTAGTCTCTTTTCGATATCTTTGTTACTCCAATGGATTTTAGCCTTTTCATTACGGAAGGTAGTCTATTGTCGAGATTTTTTTTACTCCAATGGAGTGTAACCTTGTCATAATGGAAGGTAGTTTGTCGTTGTGATTTCTGATACTCCAATGGATGGTATCCTTGTCATTATGGAAGATAGTATGTTGTCAATATTTTTGTTACTCCAATGGATTGTATCCTTGTCATTATGGAAGGTAGTCTCTTGTCGATATCTTTGTTACTCTAATGGAGGGTAGCCTTGTCATTATGGAAGGTAGCCTATTGTCGAGATTTTTGTTACTCCAATGTATTGTAGACTTGTCATTATGGAAGGTAGTCTGTTGTCGAGATTTTTGTTACTCCAATGGATGGTAGCCTTTTCATTATGTAAGGTAGTTTGTTGTCGAGATTTTCTTTACTGCAATGGATTGTAGCCTTTTTATTATGGAAGGTAGTCTGTTGTCGAGATTTTTGTTACTCCAATGGATGGTAGCCTTTTCATTATGTAAGGTAGTTTGTTGTCAATATTTTTGTTACTGCAATTGATTGTAGCCTTGTCATTATGGAAGGTAGTCTCTTGTCGATATCTTTGTTACTCCAATGGATCGTAGCCTTGTCATTACGGAAGGTAGTCTGTTGTCGAGATTCTTTTTACTCCAGTGAATGGTAGCCTTGTCATTATGGAAGGTAGTCTTTTGTCGACATGTTTGTTCCTCCAATGGATGGTAGCCTTGTAATTTTGGAAGGTAGTCTGTTGTCGAGATTTTTGTTACTCTAAAGGATGGTAGCTTGTCATTATGGAAGGTAGTCTGCTGTCGAGATTGTTATTACTTTAATGTTAGGTAGCCTTGTCATTATGGAAGGTAGTCTGTTGTCGATATTTTTGTTACTACAATGGATGGTAGCCTTGTCATTATGGAAGGTAGTCTGTTGTCGAGATTTTTTTTACTACAATAGATGGTAGCCTTGTCATTATGGAAGGTAGTCTGCTGTCGAGATTTTTGCTACACTAATGGATGTTATCCTTGTCATTATGGAAGGTAGTCTATTGTCGAGATTTTTGTTACTCCAATGGATGGTAGCCTTTTCGTTATGTAAGGTAGTCTGTTGTCGAGATTTTTTTTACTCCAGTGGATGATAGCCTTGTCATTATGGAAGGTAGTTCGTCATTGTGATTTCTGATATCCAATGGATGGAAACGTTGTCATTATGGAAGATAGTATGTTTTCAATATTTTTGTTACTCCAATGTATTGTAGCCTTGTCATTATGGAAGGTAGTCTCTTCTTGATATTTTTGTTACTACAATGGATGGTAGGCTTATCATTTTGGAAGGTAGTCTATTGTCGAGGTTTTAGGTACTCTAATGGATGGTAGCCTTGTCATTAAGGAAGGTAGTCTACTGTCGATATTTTTGTTACTCCATTGGATGGTAGCCTTGTCATTACGGAAGGTAGTCTGTTGTCGAGATTTTTGTTACTACAATGGATGGTAGCCTTGTCATTATGGAAATTAGTCTATTGTCGAGATTTTTGTTACTCCAATGGATTGTAGCCTTGTCATTATGGAAGGTAGTCTGTTGTCGAGATTTTTGTTACTCCAATGTATGGTAGCCTTTTCATTATGTAAGGTAGTTTGTTGTCGAGATTTTTGTTACCGCAAGGGATGGTAGACTTGTCATTATGTAATGTAGTTTGTTGTCGAGATTTTTGTCACTAGAATGGATGGTAGCCTTTTCATTATGGAAGATAGTATGTTGTCGATATCTTTGTTAATTCAATGGATGGTAGCCTTGTCATTAAGGAAGGTAATTTGTTGTCGAGATTTCTGTTACTCCAATGGATTGTAGCCTTGTTATTATGGAAGGTAGTCTTTTATCGACATTTTTGTTCCTCCAATGGATGGTAGCCTTGTCATTTTGGAAGGTAGTCTGTTGTCGAGATTTTTGTTACTCTAATGGATGGTAGCTTGTCATAATGGAAGGTAGTCTGCTGTCGTGATTATTGTTATTTAATGTATCGTAGCCTTGTCATTATGGAACTTAGTCTGTTGTCGAGATTTTTGTTACTCCAATGGATTGTAGCCTTGTCATTATGGAAGGTAGTCTGTTGTCGAGATTTTTGTTACTCCAATGGATGGTAGCCTTTTCATTATGTAAGGTAGTTTGTTGTTGAGATTTTTGTTACTGCAATGGATGGTAGACTTGTCATTATGTAAGGTAGTTTGTTGTCGAGATTTTTGTTACTGCAATGGATGGTAGCCTTTTCATTATGGAAGATAGTATGTTGTGGATATCTTTGTTAATCCAATGGATGGTAGCCTTGTCATTATGGAAAGTAGTCTATTGTCAAGATTATTGTTACTCCAATGGATTATAGCCTTGTCATTATGGAAGGTAGCCTTTGTCGACATTTTTGTTACTCCAATGGATGGTAGCCTTGTCATTATGGAAGGTAGTCTCTTGTTGATATTTTTGTTACTACAATGGATGGTAACCTTGTCATTTTGGAAGGTTGTCTGTTGTCGAGGTTTTTGTTACTATAACGGATGGTAGCCTTGTCATTATGGAAGGTAGTCTGCTGTCGAGATTTTTGTTACTACAATGGATAGTAGCCTTCTCATTATGGAAGGTAGTTTGTTGTCAATATTTTTGTTACCTTAATGGATGGTATCCTTGTCATTATGGAAGGTTATCTGTTGTCGAGACTTTTATTTCTCAAATGGATGGTAACCTTGTCATTATGGAAGGTAGTATGTTGTCGAGATTTTTGTTACTACAATGGATTGTAGCCTTATCATTATGGAACTTAGTTTGTTTTCGAGATTTTTGTTACTCCAATGGATTGTAGCCTTGTCATTATGGAAGGTCGTCTGTTGTCGAGATTTTTGTTACTACAATGGATGGTAGCCTTTTCATTATGTAAGGTAGTTTGTTGTCGAGATTTTTGTTACTACAATGGATGGTAACCTTTTCATTATGGAAGATAGTATGTTGTCGATATCTTTGTTAATCCAATGGATGGTATCCTTGTCATTACGGAAAGTAGTCAGTTGTTGAGATTATTGTTACTCCAATGGATTGTAGCCTTTGTCATTATGGAAGGTAGTCTCTTGTTGATATTTTTGTTAGTACAATGGATGGTAGCCTTGTCATTTTGGAAGGTAGTCTGTTGTCGAGGTTTTTGTTACTATAACAGATGGTAGCGTTGTCATTATGGAAGGTAGTCTGTTGTCGAGATTTTTGTTACTACAATGGATGGTAGCCTTGTCATTATGGAAGGTAGTATGTTTTCGAGATTTTTGTTACTACAATGGATGGTAGCCTTGTCATTATGGAAGGTAGTCTATTGTCGATATTTTTGTTACTCTGATGGATGGTATCCTTGTCATTATTGAAGGTTGTCTGTTGTCGAGATTTTTATTACTCTAATGGATGGTAGCCTTGTCATTATGGAAGGTAGTATGTTGTCGAGATTTTTGTTACTACAATGGATGGTAGCCTTGTCATTATGGAACTTAGTCTGTTGTCGAGATTTTTGTTACTCCAATGGATTGTAGCCTTGTCATTATGGAAGGTAATCTGTTGTCGAGATTTTTGTTACTCCAATGGATGGTAGCCTTTTCATTATGTAAGGTAGTTGGTTGTCGAGATTTTTGTTACTGCAATGGATGGTAGCCTTTTCATTATGAAAGATAGTATGTTGTCGACATTTTTGTTACTCCAATGGATGGTAGCCTTTCCATTATGGAAGGTAGACTCTTGTTGATATTTTTGTGGCTACAATGGATGGTAGCCTTGTCATTTTGGAAGGTAGTCTGTTGTCGAGGTTTTTGTTACTATAACGGATGGTAGCCTTAATCATTATGGAAGGTAGTCTGCTGTCGATATTTTTGTTACTCCAATGGATGGTAGCCTTGTCATTATGGAAGGTAGTTTGTTGTCGAGATTTTTGTTACTACAATGGATGGTAGCCTTGTCAATATGGAAGGTAGTATATTTTTGATATTTTTGTTACTACAATGGATGGTAGCCTTGTCATTATGGAAGGTAGTCTGTTGTCGAGATTTTTATTACTCTAATGGATGATAGCCTTGTCATTATGGAAGGTAGTATGTTGTCGAGATTTTTATTACTCTAATGGATGATAGCCTTGTCATTATGGAAGGTAGTATGTTGTCGAGATTTTTTTTACTCCAATGGATGGTAGCCTTGTCATATGGAAGGTAGTCTATTGTCGAGATTTTTTTACTCCAATGGATGGTAGCCTTGTCATTATGGAAGTTAGTTTGTTGTTGATATCTTTGTTACTCAATGGATGGTAGCCTTGTCATCATAAAAGGTAGTCTGTTGTCGAGATTTTTGTTACTCCAATGGATGGTAGCCTTGTCATTAAGGAACGTGGTCTATTGTCGAGATTTTTGTTACTCCAATGGATGCTAGCCTTGTCATTATGGAAGATAGTCTGTTGTCGAGATTTTTGTTACTCCAATGGATGGTAGACTTGACATTATGGAAAGTAGTCTGGTTTCGAGATTTTTGTTACTGCAATGGATGGTAGGCTTGTCTTTATGGAACGTAGTCTGTTGTCGATATTTTTGTTACTCCAATGGATGTTAGCCTTGTCGTTATGGAAGGTAGTCTGTTGTCTAGATTTTTGTTACTCCAATGGATGATAGCCTTGTCATTATGGAAGGTAGTCTGTTGTAGAGATTTTTGTTACTCCAATGGATGGTAGCCTTGTCATTATGGAACGTGGTCTATTGTTGAGATTTTTTTACCCAAATGGACGGTAGCCTTGTCATTATGGAAGGTAGTCTGTTGTCGAGATTTTTGTTACTCCAATGGAAGGTAGCCTTTTCATTATGGAAGGTAGTCTACTGTCGATATTTTAGTTACTCCAATGGATGGTAGCCTTGTCATTATGGAAGGTAGTCTGTTGTCGAGATTTTTGTTACTCTAATGGATGGTAGCCTTGTCTTTATTAATGTAGTCTGTTGTCGAGATTTTTTTTACTCCAATGGATGGTAGCCTTGTCATATGGAAGGTAGTATGTTGTCGACATTTCTTTTACTCCAATGGATTGTAGCCTTGTCATTATGGAAGTTAGTCTGTTTTCGATATCTTTGTTACTCAATGGATGGTAGCCTTGTCATTATGGAAGGTAGTCTGTTGTCGATATTTTTGTTACTCCAATGGATGGTAGCCTTGTCATTATGGAAGGTAGTCTGTTGTCGATATCTTTGTTACTCAATGGATGGTAGCCTTGTCATTATGGAAGGTAGTCTGTTGTCGAGATTTTTGTTACTCCAATGGAAGGTAGCCTTGTCATTATGGAAGGTTGTCTGCTGTCGATATTTTTTTTACTCCAATGGATGGTAGCCTTCTCATTATGGATGGTAGTCTATTGACGAGATTTTTGTTACTCCAATAGATGGTAGCCTTGTCTTTATGGAAGGTAGTTTGTTGTCGATATTTTTGTTACTCCAATGGATGGTAGCCTTGTCATTATGGAACGTGGTCTATTATCGAGATCTTTGTTACTCAATGCATGGTAGCCTTGTCATTATGGAAGGTTTTCTGTTGTAGAGATTTTTATTACTGTAATGGATGGTAGCTATGTCATTATGGAAGGAAGTATTTTGTCGATATTTTTGTTACTGCAATGGATGGTAGCTTTATCATTATGGACCTTGATCTACTGTTGAGATTTTTGTTACTCCAATGGATGGTAGCCTTGTAATTATGGAAGGTAGTCTGTTGTCGAGATTTCTGTTACTCCAATGGATGGTAGCCTTGTCACTATGGAAGGTATTGAATTGTCGATATTTTTGTTACTCCTATGGATGGTAGACTTGACATTATGGAATGTAGTCTAGTTTCGAGAGTTTTGTTACTGTAATGGATGGTAGGCTTGTCATTATGGAACATAGTCTATTGTCAATATTTTTGTTACTCCAAAGGATGGTAGCCTTGTCGTTAAGGAAGGTTGTTTGTTTTCTAGATTTTTGTTACTCCAATGGATGATAGCCTTGTCATTATGGAAGGTAGTCTGTTGTAGAGATTTTTGTTACTCCAATGGATGGTAGCCTTGTCATTATGGAAGGAAGTGTTTTTTATAGATTTTTGTAACTCCAATGGATGGTAGCCTTGTCATTATGGAATGTGGTCTATTATCGAGATCTTTGTTAATCAATGGATGGTAGCCTTGTCATTATGGAAGGTAGTCTATTGTAGATATTTTTGGTACTGTAATGGATGGTAGCCTTGTCATTATGGAAGGAAGTCTTTTGTCTATATTTTTGTTACTCCAATGGATGGAAGCCTTGTCATTATGGACGTGGTCTATTGTTGAGATACTTGTTACTCCAATGGATGGTAGCCTTGTCAGTATGGAAGGTAGTATATTGTCGAGATTTTTTTTACTCCAATGGATGGTAGCCTTGTCATTATGGACCATGGTCTTTTGTCGAGATTATTGTTACTCCAATGGATGGTAGCCTTGTAATTATGGAAGATAGTCTGTTGTCAATATCTTCGTTAATCCATTGGATTGTAGGCTTGTCATTATGGAAGGTAGTTTGTTGTCGAGATTTTTGTCATTCCAATGGATGGTAACCTTGTCATTATGGATGGTAGTCTGTTGTCGAATTTTTTTTACTCCAATGGATGGTAGCCTTGTCATATGGAAGGTAGTATGTTGTCGAGATTTTTTTTACTCCAATGGATTGTAGCCTAGTCATTATGGAAGTTAGTCTGTTGTCGATATCTTTGTTACTCAATGGACGGTAGGCTTGTCATTATGGAAGGTAGTCTATTGTAGATATTTTTGTTACTCCAATGGATGGTAGCCTTGTCATTATGGAAGGTAGTTTGTTGTCGATATCTTTGTTACTCAATGGATGGTAGCCTTGTCATTAAGGAAGGTAGTCTGTTGTCGAGATTTTTGTTACTCCAATGGAAGGTAGCCTTGTCATTATGGAAGGTAGTCTGCTGTCGATATTTTAGTTACTCCAATGGATTGTAGCCTTGTCATTAATGAAGGTAGTCTATTGTCGAGATTTTTGTTATTCTAATGGATGGTAGCCTTGTCATTATGGACGTGGTCTATTGTCGAGATATTTGTTATACCAATGGATGGTAGCCTTGTCAGTATAAAAGGTAGTATATTGTCGAGATTTTTTTTACTCCAACGGATGGTAGCCTTGTCATTATGGACCATGGTCTATTGTCGAGATTATTGTTACTCCAATGGATGGTAGCCTTGTAATTATGGAAGATAGATTGTTGTCGATATCTTTGTTACTCCATTGGATTGTAGCCTTGTCATTATGGAAGGTAATTTGTTGTCGAGAATTTTGTCATTCCAATGGATGGTAACCTTGTCATTATGGACTATAGTCTGTTGTCGAGATTTTTTTTACTCCAATGGATGGTAGCCTTGTCATTATGGAAGTTAGTTTGTTTTCGATATCTTTGTTACTCAATGGACGGTAGCCTTGTCATTATGGAAGGTAGTTTGTTGTCGAAATTTTCGTTACTCCAATGGATGGTAGCCTTGTCATTATGGAAGGTAGTTTGTTGTTGATATCTTTGTTACTCAATGGATGGGAGCCTTGTCATTATGGAATGTAGTCTATTGTCGAGATTTTTGTTACTCCAATGGAAGGTAGCCTTGTCATTATGGAAGGTAGTTTGTTGTCGATATTTTAGTTACTCCAATGGATGGTAGCCTTGTCATTATGGAAGGTTGTCTGTTGAAGAGATTTTTGTTACACTAATGTATGGTAGCCTTGTCTTTATGGATCGTAGTCTTTTGTCGAGATTTTTTTTACTCCAATGGATGGTAGCCTTGTCATATGGAAGGTAGTATGTTGTCGACATTTCTTTTACTCCAATGGATTGTAGCCTTGTCATTATGGAAGTTAGTTTGTTTTCGATATCTTTGTTACTCAATGGACGGTAGCCTTGTCATTATGGAAGGTAGTCTATTGTCGAGATTTTTGTTACTCCAATGGATGGTAGCCTTGTCATTATGGAAGGTAGTCTTTTGTCGATATCTTTGTTACTCAATGGATGGTAGCCTTGTCTTTATGGAAGGTAGTCTGTTGTCGATATTTTTGTTACTCCAATGGCTGGTAGCCTTGTCATTATGGAACATGGTCTATTATCGAGATCTTTGTTACTCAATGGATGGTAGCCTTGTCATTAGGGAAGGTTTTCTGTTGTAGAGATTTTTATTACTGTAATGGATGGTAGCTATGCCATTATGGAAGGAAGTCTTTTGTCGATATTTTTGTTACTGCAATGGATGGTAGCTTAATCATTATGGACCTTGGTCTATTGTTAAGATTTTTGTTACTCCAATGGATGGTAGCCTTGTAATTATGGAAGGTAGTCTGTTGTCGAGATTTCTGTTACTCCAATGGATGGTAGCCTTGTCACTATGGAAGGTAGTGTGTTGTCGAGATTTTTGTTACTCCTATGGATGGTAGACTTGACATTATGGAAAGTAGTCTGGTTTCGAGATTTTTGTTACTGTAATGGATGGTAGGCTTGTCATTATGGAACGTAGTCTGTTGTCGATATTTTTGTTACTCCAAAGGATGATAGCCTTGTCATTATGGAAGGTAGTCTGTTGTAGATATTTTTGTTACTCCAATGGATGGTAGCCTTGTCCTTATGGAAGGAAGTGTTTTTTATAGATTTTTGTAACTCCAATGGATGGTAGCCTTGTCATTATGGAATGTGGTCTATTATCGAGATCTTTGTTAATCAATGGATGGTAGCCTTGTCATTATGGAAGGTAGTCTATTGTAGATATTTTGGTTACTGTAATGGATGGTAGCCCTGTCATTATGGAAGGAAGTCTTTTGTCGATATTTTTGTAACTCCAATGGATGGTAGCCTTGTCATTATGGACGTGGTCTATTGTCGAGATATTTGTTACTCCAATGGATGGTAGCCTTGTAATTATGGAAGGTAGTCTGTTGTTGAGATTTTTTTTACTCCAATGGATTGTAGCCTTGTCATTATGGAAGTTAGTCTATTGTCGATATCTTTGTTACTCAATGGATGGTAGCCTTGTCATTATGGAAGGTAGTTTGTTGTCCAGGTTTTTTGTATGGATGGTAGCCTTGCCATTATGGAAGGTAGTCTGTTGTCGAGATTTTTATTACTACAATGGATGGTAGCCTTGTCATTATGGAAGGTAGTATGTTGTCGAGATTTTTGTTACTACAATGGATGGTAGCCTTTTCATTATGGAAGTTAGTCTATTGTCGAGATTTTTTTACTCTAATGGATGTTATCCTTGTCATTATGGAAGGTTGTCTATTGTCGAGATTTTTATTACTCTAATGGATGGTAGCCTTGTCATTATGGAAGGTAGTCTGTTGTCGAGATTTTTGTTACTACAATGGATTGTAGCCTTTTTATTATGGAAGG
Source organism: Vicia faba (assembly GCA_948472305.1). Lineage (NCBI taxonomy): Eukaryota > Viridiplantae > Streptophyta > Magnoliopsida > Fabales > Fabaceae > Vicia > Vicia faba. The sequence continues at coordinate 565,606,575 of OX451739.1, forward strand.
TAGTCTGTTGTCGAGAGTTTTGTTAGTCCAATGGATGGTACACTTTTCATTATGTAAGGTTGTTTGTTATCGAGATTTTTGGTACTGCAATGGATGGTAGACTTGTCATTATGGAAGGTAGTCTGTCGTTGTGATTTCTGGTACTCTAATGGATGGTAGCCTTGTCATTATGTAAGATAGTATGTTGTTGTATCTTTGTTATTCCAATGGATGGTAGCCTTGTCATTACGGAAGGTAGTCTATTGTCGAGATTTTTGTTACTCCAATGGATTGTAGCCTTGTCATTATGGAATGTAGTCTTTTGTCGACATTTTTTTACTCCAATGGATGGTAGCCTTTTCATTATGGAAGCTAGTCTCTTGTTGATATTTTTGTTACTACAATGGATGGTAGCCTTGACATTTTGGAAGGTAGTCTGCTGTCGAGATTATTGTTACTTTAATGTATGGTAGCCTTGTCATTATGGAATGTAGTTTTTTATCGAGATTTTTGTTACAACAATGGATGGTAGCCTTGTCATTATGGAAGGTAGTCTGTTGGCGAGATATTTGTTACTACAATGGATGGTAGCCTTGTCATTATGGAAGGTAGTATGTTGTCAAGAATTTCAATACTCTAATGGAAGGTAGCAATGTCAATATTGAAGGTAGTCTGTCATTGTGATTTCTATTACACCAATTGACGGGAGCCTTCTCATTATGGAAGGTAATCTGTTGTCCAGGTTTTTGTTACTCCAATGGATTGTAGCCTTGTCATTATGTAAGGTAGTCTATTGTCGAGATTTTTGTGACTCCAATGGATGGTAGCCTTGTCATTGTGGAAGGTAGTCTGTTGTCGAGATTTTTGTTACTCTAATGGATGGTATCCTTTTCATTATGGAAGGTAGTCTTTTCTCGACATTTTTATTAATCCAATGCATGGTAGCCTTGTAATTATGGAAAGTAGTCTCTTGTTGATATTTTTGTTACTACAATGGATGGTAGCCTTGTCATTATGGAAGGTAGTCTGTTGTCAAGATTTTTTTACTCTAATGGATGGTATCCTTGTCATTATGGAAGGTTGTCTGTTGTCGAGATTTTTATTACTCTAATGGATGGTAACCTTGTCATTACGGAAGGTAGTCTGTTGTCGAGATTTTTGTTAGTCCAGTGGATGGTAGCCTTTTCATTATGTAAGGTAGTTTGTTGTCGAGATTTTTGTTACTGCAATGGATGGTAGACTTGTCATTATGGAAGGTAGTCTGTCGTTGTGATTTCTGGTACTCCAATGGATGGTGGCCTTGTCATTATGGAAGATAGTATGTTGTCGTATCTTTGTTACTCCAATGGATGGTAGCCTTGTCATTACGGAAGGTAGTCTGTTGTCGAGATTTTTGTTACTCCAATGGATTGTAGCCTTGTCATTATGGAAGGTAGTCTCTTGTTGATATTTTTATTACTACAATGGATGGTAGCCTTGTCATTTTGGAAGGTAGTATGTTGTCGAGGTTTTTGTTAATCTAATGGATGGTAGCCTTGTCATTATGGAAGGTAGTCTATTGTCGAGATTTTTGTTACTACAATGGATGGTAGCCTTGTCATTATGGAAGTTAGTCTATTGTCGAGATTTTTTTACTCTTATGGAAGGTATCCTTTTCATTATGGAAGGTAGTTTGTTGTCGAGATTTTTGTTACTCCAATGGATGGTAGCCTTGTCATTATTGAAGGTAGTTTGTTGTCCAAATTTTTGTTACTGCAATGGATGGTAGCCTTGTCATTATGGAAGGTAGTCTGTCGTTGTGATTTCTGGTACTCCAATGGATGGTAGCCTTGTCATTATGGAAGATAGTATGTTTTCGTATCTTTGTTACTCCAATGGATGCTAGCCTCGTCATTACGGATGGTAGTCTATTGTCTAGATTTTTGTTACTCAAACGGATTGTAGCCTTGTCATTATGAAAGTTAGTCTGTTGTCAAATTTTGGTTACTACAATGGATGGTAACCTTGCCATTATGGAAGGTAGTATGTTGTCGAGATTTTTGTTACTACAATGGATGGTAGCCTTGTCATTATGGAAAATAGTCTATTGTCGAGATTTTTCTACTCTAATGGATGGTATCATTTTCATTATGGAAGGTTGTCTATTGTCGAGATTTTTATTACTCTAATGAATGGTAGTGTTGTCATTATGGAAGGTAGTCTGTTGTCAATATTTTTGTTACTACAATGGATGGTAGCCTTGTCATTATGGAAGTTAGTCTATTGTCGAGATTTTTGATACTCCAATGGATTGCAGCCTTTTCATTATGGAAGGTAGACTGTTGTCGAGATTTTTGTTAGTCCAATGGATGGTAGCCTTTTCATTATGTAAGGTAGTTTGTTGTCGAGATTTTTGTTACTGCAATGGATGGTAGACTTATCATTATGGAAGGTAGTATGTCGTTGTGATTTCTGGTACTCCAATGGATGGTAGCCTTGTCATTATGGAAGATATTATGTTGTCGTATCTTTGTTACTCCAATGGATGGTAGCCTTGTCATTACGGAAGGTAATCTGTTGTCGAGATTTTTGTTACTCCAATGGATTGTAGCCTTGTCATTATGGAAGGTAGTCTCTTGTTGATATTTTTGTTACTACAATGGATGGTAGCCTTGTCATTTTGGAAGGTAGTATGTTGTCGAGGTTTTTGTTACTCTAATGGATGGTAGCCTTGTCATTATGGAAGGTAGTCTGTTGTCGAGATTTTTGTTACTACAATGGATGGTATCCTTGTCATTATGGAAGGTAGTATGTTGTCGAAATTTTTGTTACTACAATGGATGGTAGCCTTTTCATTATGGAAGTTAGTCTATTGTCGAGATTTTTTTACTCTAATGGATGTTATCCTTGTCATTATGGAAGGTTGTCTATTGTCGAGATTTTTATTACTCTAATGGATGGTAGCCTTGTCATTATGGAAGGTAGTCTGTTGTCGAGATTTTTGTTAGTCCAATGGATTGTAGCCTTGTAATTATGTAAGGTTGTTTGTTATCGAGATTTTTGTTACTGCAATGGATGGTAGACTTATCATTATGGAAGGTAGTATGTCGTTGTGATTTCTGGTACTCCAATGGATGGTAGCCTTGTCATTATGGAAGATAGTATGTTGTCGTATCTTTGTTATTCCAATGGATGGTAGCCTTGTCATTACGGAAGGTAGTCTATTGTCGAGATTTTTGTTACTCCAATGGATTGTAGCCTTGTCATTATGAAATGTATTCTTTTATCGACATTTTTTTTCTCCAATGGATGGTAGCCTTGTCATTATGGAAGCTAGTCTCTTGTTGATATTTTTGTTACTACAACGGATTGTAGCCTTGTCATTATGGAATGTAGTTTTTTATCGAGATTTTTGTTACAACAATGGATGGTAGCCTTGTCATTATGGAAGGTAGTCTGTTGGCGAGATATTTGTTACTAAAATGGATGGTAGCCTTGTCATTATGGAAGGTAGTATGTTGTCAAGAATTTCAATACTCTAATGGAAGGTAGCCATGTCAATATTGAAGGTAGTATGTCATTGTGATTTCTATTACTCCAATTGACGGTAGCCTTGTCATTATGGAAGGTAATCTGTTGTCCAGGTTTTTGTTACTCCAATGGATTGTAGCCTTATCATTATGTAAGGTAGTCTGTTGTCGAGATTTTTGTTACTCCTATGGATGGTAGACTTGACATTACGGAAAGTAGTCTGGTTTCGAGATTTTTGTTACTGTAATGGATGGTAGGCTTATCATTATAGAACGTAGTCTGTTGTCGATATTTTTGTTACTCCAAAGGATGATAGCCTTGTCATTATGGAAGGTAGTCTGTTGTAGAGATTTTTGTTAATCCAATGGATGGTAGCCTTGTCCTTATGGAAGGAAGTGTTTTTTATAGATTTTTGTAACTCCAATGGATGGTAGCCTTGTCATTATGGAATGTGGTCTATTATCGAGATCTTTGTTAATCAATGGATGGTAGCCATGTCATTATGGAAGGTAGTCTATTGTAGATATTTTTGTTACTGTAATGGATGGTAGCCCTGTCATTATGGAAGGAAGTCTTTTGTCGAAATTTTTGTTACTCCAATGGATGGTAGCCTTGTCATTATGGACGTGGTCTATTGTCGAGATATTTGTTACTCCAATGGATGGTAGCCTTGTAATTATGGAAGGTAGTCTGTTGTTGAGATTTTTTTTACTCCAATGGATGCTAGCCTTGTCGTATGAAAGGTAGTATGTTGTCGAGATTTTTTTTACTCCAATGGATTGTAGCCTTGTCATTATGGAAGTTAGTCTATTGTCGATATCTTTGTTACTCAATGGATGGTAGCCTTGTCATTATGGAAGGTAGTTTGTTGTCCAGGTTTTTTGTATGGATGGTAGCCTTGCCATTATGGAAGGTAGTCTGTTGTCCAGATTTTTGTTACTACAATGGATGGTAGCCTTGTCATTATGGAAGGTAGTATGTTGTCGAGATTTTTGTTACTACAATGGATGGTAGCCTTTTCATTATGGAAGTTAGTCTATTGTCGAGATTTTTTTACTCTAATGGATGTTATCCTTGTCATTATGGAAGGTTGTCTATTGTCGAGATTTTTATTACTCTAATGGATGGTAGCCTTGTCATTATGGAAGGTAGTCTGTTGTCGAGATTTTTGTTACTACAATGGATTGTAGCCTTTTCATTATGGAAGGTACTCTATTGTCGAGATTTTTGTTAGTCCAATTGATGGTACACTTTTCATTATGTAAGGTTGTTTGTTATCGAGATTTTTGTTACTGCAATGGAGGGTAACCTTGTCATTATGGAAGGTAGTCTGTTGGCGAGATATTTGTTACTACAATGGATGGTAGCCTTGTCATTATGGAAGGTAGTATGTTGTCAAGAATTTCAATACTCTAATGGAAGGTAGCAATGTCAATATTGAAGGTAGTCTGTCATTGTGAATTCTATTACACCAATTGACGGGAGCCTTGTCATTATGGAAGGTAATCTGTTGTCCAGGTTTTTGTTACTCCAATGGATTGTAGCCTTGTCATTATGTAAGGTAGTCTGTTGTCGAGATTTTTGTTACTCCAATGGATGGTAGCCTTGTCATTGTGGAAGGTAGTCTGTTGTCGAGATTTTTGTTACTCTAATGGATGGTATCCTTTTCATTATGGAAGGTAGTCTTTTCTCGACATTTTTATTAATCCAATGCATGGTAGCCTTGTAATTATGGAAAGTAGTCTCTTGTTGATATTTTTGTTACTACAATGGATGGTAGCCTTGTCATTATGGAAGGTAGTCTGTTGTCAAGATTTTTTTACTCTAATGGATGGTATCCTTGTCATTATGGAAGGTTGTCTGTTGTCGAGATTTTTATTACTCTAATGGATGGAAGCCTTGTCATTATGGAAGGTAGTCTATTGTCGAGATTTTTGTTAGTCCAATGGATGGTAGCCTTTTCATTATGTAAGGTAATTTGTTGTCGATATTTTTGTTACTGCAATGGATGTTAGACTTGTCATTATGGAAGGTAGTTTGTCGTTGTGATTTCTGGTACTCCAATGGATGGTAGCCTTGTCATTATGGAAGATAGTATGTTGTCGTATCTTTGTTACTCCAATGGATGGTAGCCTTGTCATTACGGAAGGTAGTATGTTGTCAAGAATTTCAATACTCTAATGGAAGGTAGCAATGTCAATATTGAAGGTAGTCTGTCATTGTGATTTCTATTACACCAATTGACGGGAGCCTTGTCATTATGGAATGTAATCTGTTGTCCAGGTTTTTGTTACTCTAATGGATTGTAGCCATGTCATTATGTAAGGTAGTCTGTTGTCGAGATTTTTGTTACTCCAATGGATGGTAGCCTTGTCATTGTGGAAGGTAGTATGTTGTCGAGATTTTTGTTACTCTAATGGATGGTATCCTTTTCATTATGGAAGGTAGTCTTTTCTCGACATTTTTATTAATCCAATGCATGATAGCCTTGTAATTATGGAAAGTAGTCTCTTGTTGATATTTTTGTTACAACAATGGATGGTAGCCTTGTCATTATGGAAGGTAGTCTGTTGTCAAGATTTTTTTACTCTAATGGATGGTATCCTTTTCATTATGGAAGGTTGTCTGTTGTCGAGATTTTTATTACTCTATTGGATGGTAGCCTTGTCATTATGGAAGGTAGTCTGTTGTCGAGATTTTTGTTAGTCCAATGGATGGTAGCCTTTTCATTATGTAAGGTACTTTGTTGTCGAGATTTTTGTTACTGCAATGGATGGTAGACTTGTCATTATGGAAGGTAGTCTGTCGTTGTGATTTCTGGTACTCCAATGGATGGTAGCCCTGTCATTATGGAAGATAGTATGTTGTCGTATCTTTGTTACTCCAATGGATGGTAGCCTTGTCATTACGGAAGGTAGTCTGTTGTCGAGATTTTTGTTACTCCAATGGATTGTAGCCTTGTCATTATGGAAGGTAGTCTCTTGTTGATATTTTTGTTACTACAATGGATGGTAGCCTTGACATTTTGGAAGGTAATATGTTGTCGAGGTTTTTATTACTCTAATGGATAGTAGCCTTGTCATTATGGAAGGTAGTCTATTGTCGAGATTTTTGTTACTACAATGGATGGTAGCCTTGTCATTATGGAAGTTAGTCTATTGTCGAGATTTTTTTACTCTTATGGAAGGTATCCTTTTCATTATGGAAGGTAGTTTGTTGTCGAGATTTTTGTTACTCCAATGGATGGTAGCCTTGTCATTATTGAAGGTAGTTTGTTGTCCAGATTTTTGTTACTGCAATGGATGGTAGCCTTGTCATTATGGAAGGTAGTCTGTCGTTGTGATTTCCGGTACTCCAATGGATGGTAGCCTTGTCATTATGGAAGATAGTATGTTGTCGTATCTTTGTTACTCCAATGGATGCTAGCCTCGTCATTACGGATGGTAGGCTATTGTCTAGATTTTTGTTACTCAAATGGATTGTAGCCTTGTCATTATGGAAGTTAGTCTGTTGACAAATTTTTGTTACTACAATGGATGGTAGCCTTGCCATTATGGAAGGTAGTATGTTGTCGTTATTTTTGTTACTACAATGGATGGTGGCCTTGTCATTATGGAAAATAGTCTATTGTCGAGATTTTTTTACTCTAATGGATGGTATCATTGTCATTATGGAAGGTTGTCTATTGTCGAGATTTTTATTACTCTAATGGATGGTAGTGTTGTCATTATGGAAGGTAGTCTGTTGTCAATATTTTTGTTACTACAATGGATGGTAGCCTTGTCATTATGGAAGTTAGTCTATTGTCGAGATTTTTGATACTCCAATGAATTGCAGCCTTTTCATTATGGAAGGTAGACTGTTGTCGAGATTTTTGTTAGTCCAATGGATGGTAGCCTTTTCATTATGTAAGGTAGTTTGTTGTCGAGATTTTTGTTACTGCAATGGATGGTAGACTTATCATTATGGAAGGTAGTATGTCGTTGTGATTTCTGGTACTCCAATGGATGGTAGCCTTGTCATTATGGAAGATAGTATGTTGTCGTATCTTTGTTACTCCAATGGATGGTAGCCTTGTCATTACGGAAGGTAATCTGTTGTCGAGATTTTTGTTACTCCAATGGATTGTAGCCTTGTCATTATGGAATGTAGTCTCTTGTTGATATTTTTGTTACTACAATGGATGGTAGCCTTGTCATTTTGGAAGGTAGTATGTTGTCGAGGTTTTTGTTACTCTAATGGATGGTAGCCTTGTCATTATGGAAGGTAGTCTGTTGTCGAGATTTTTGTTACTACAATGGATGGTATCCTTGTCATTATGGAAGGTAGTATGTTGTCGAGATTTTTGTTACTACAATGGATGGTAGCCTTTTTATTATGGAAGTTAGTCTATTGTCGAGATTTTTTTACTCTAATGGATGTTATACTTGTCATTATGGAAGGTTGTCTATTGTCGAGATTTTTATTACTCTAATGGATGGTAGCCTTGTCATTATGGAAGGTAGTCTGTTGTCGAGATTTTTGTTACTACAATGGATTGTCGCCTTGTAATTATGGAACTTAGTTTGTTTTCGAAATTTTTGATACTCCAATGGATTATAGCCTTTTCATTATGGAAGGTAGTTTGTTGTCGAGACTTTTGTTAGTCCAATGGATGGTAGCCTTTTCATTATGTAAGGTTGTTTGTTATCGAGATTTTTGTTACTGCAATGGATGGTAGACTTATCGTTATGGAAGGTAGTATGTCGTTGTGATTTCTGGTACTCCAATGGATGGTAGCCTTGTCATTATGGAAGATAGTATGTTGTCGTATCTTTGTTATTCCAATGGATGGTAGCCTTGTCATTACGGAAGGTAGTCTATTGTCGAGATTTTTGTTACTACAATGGATGGTAGCCTTGTCATTATGGAAGTTTGTCTATTGTCGAGATTTTTTTACTCTTATGGAAGGTATCCTTTTCATTATGGAAGGTAGTTTGTTGTCGAGATTTTTGTTACTCCAATGGATGGTAGCCTTGTCATTATTGAAGGTAGTTTGTTGTCCAGATTTTTGTTACTGCAATGGATGGTAGCCTTGTCATTATGGAAGGTAGTCTGTCGTTGTGATTTCTGGTACTCTAATGGATGGTAGCCTTGTCATTATGGAAGATAGTATGTTGTCGTATCTTTGTTACTCCAATGGATGCTAGCCTCGTCATTACGGATGGTAGTCTATTGTCTAGATTTTTGTTACTCAAATGGATTGTAGCCTTGTCATTATGGAAGTTAGTCTGTTGACAAATTTTTGTTACTACAATGGATGGTAACCTTGCCATTATGGAAGGTAGTATGTTGTCGTTATTTTTGTTACTACAATGGATGGTAGCCTTGTCATTATGGAAAATAGTCTATTGTCGAGATTTTTTTACTCTAATGGATGGTATCATTGTCATTATGGAAGGTTGTCTATTGTCGAGATTTTTATTACTCTAATGGATGGTAGTGTTGTCATTATGGAAGGTAGTCTGTTGTCAATATTTTTGTTACTACAATGGATGGTAGCCTTGTCATTATGGAAGTTAGTCTATTGTCGAGATTTTTGATACTTCAATGGATTGCAGCCTTTTCATTATGGAAGGTAGATTGTTGTCAAGATTTTTGTTAGTCCAATGGATGGTAGCCTTTTCATTATGTAAGGTAGTTTGTTGTCGAGATTTTAGTTACTGCAATGGATGGTAGACTTATCATTATGGAAGTTAGTATGTCGTTGTGATTTCTGGTACTCCAATGGATTGTAGCCTTGTCATTATGGAAGATAGTATGTTGTCGTATCTTTGTTACTCCAATGGATGGTAGCCTTGTCATTACGGAAGGTAATCTGTTGTCGAGATTTTTGTTACTCCAATGGATTGTAGCCTTGTCATTATGGAAGGTAGTCTCTTGTTGATATTTTTGTTACTACAATGGAGTGTAGCCTTGTGATTTTGGAAGGTAGTCTGTTGTCGAGATTTTTGTTACTACAATGGATGGTATCCTTGTCATTATGGAAGGTAGTATGTTGTCGAGATTTTTGTTACTACAATGGATGGTAGCCTTTTCATTATGGAAGTTAGTCTATTGTCGAGATTTTTTTACTCTAATGGATGTTATCCTTGTCATTATGGAAGGTTGTCTATTGTCGAGATTTTTATTACTCTAATGGATGGTAGCCTTGTCATTATGGAAGGTAGTCTGTTGTCGAGATTTTTGTTACTACAATGGATTGTAGCCTTGTAATTATGGAACTTAGTTTGTTTTCGAAATTTTTGATACTCCAATGGATTGTAGCCTTTTCATTATGGAAGGTAGTCTGTTGTCGAGATTTTTGTTAGTCCAATGGATGGTAGCCTTTTCATTATGTAAGGTTGTTTGTTATTGAGATTTTTGTTACTGCAATGGATGGTAGACTTATCATTATGGAACGTAGTATGTCGTTGTGATTTCTGGTACTCCATCGGATGGTAGCCTTGTCATTATGGAAGATAGTATGTTGTCGTATCTTTGTTATTCCAATGGATGGTAGCCTTGTCATTACGGAAGGTAGTCTATTGTCGAGATTTTTGTTACTCCAATGGATTGTAGCCTTGTCATTATGGAATGTAGTCTTTTATCGACATTTTTTACTCCAATTGATGGTAGCCTTGTCATTATGGAAGCTAGTCTCTTGTTGATATTTTTGTTACTACAACGGATTATAGCCTTGTCATTATGGAATGTAGTTTTTTATCGAGATTTTTGTTACAACAATGGATGGTAGCCTTGTCATTATGGAAGGTAGTCTATTGGCGAGATATTTGTTACTAAAATGGATGGTAGCCTTGTCATTAGGAAGGTAGTATGTTGTCAAGAATTTCAATACTCTAATGGAAGGTAGCCATGTCAATATTGAAGATAGTCTGTCATTGTGATTTCTATTACTCCAATTGACGGTAGCCTTGTCATTATGGAAGGTAATTTGTTGTCCAGGTTTTTGTTACTCCAATGGATTGTAGCCTTGTCATTATGTAAGGTTGTCTGTTGTCGAGATTTTTGTAACTCCAATGGATGGTAGCCTTGTAATAGTGGAAGTAAGTCTGTTGTCGAGATTTTTGTTACTCTAATGGATGGTATCCTTTTCATTATGGAAGGTAGTCTTTTCTCGACATTTTTATTAATCCAATGCATGGTAGCCTTGTCATTATGGAAAGTAATGTCTTGTTGATATTTTTGTTACTACAATGGATGGTAGCCTTGTCATTGTGGAAGGTAGTCTGTTGTCAAGATTTTTTTACTCTAATGGATGGTATCCTTGTCATTATGGAAGGTTGTCTGTTGTCGAGATTTTTATTACTCTAATGGATGGTAGCCTTGTCATTATGGAAGGTAGTCTATTGTCGAGATTTTTGTTACTATAATGGATGGTAGCCTTGTCATTATGGAACTTAGTCTGTTGTCGAGTATTTTTGTTAGTTCAATGGATTGTAGCCTTGTCATTATGGAAGGTAGTCTGTTGTCGAGATTTTTGTTAGTCCAATGGATGGTAGCCTTTTCATTATGTAAGGTAGTTTGTTATCGAGATTTTTGTTACTGCAATGGATGGTAGACTTGTCATTATGGAAGGTAGTCTGTCGTTGTGATTTCTGGTACTCCAATGGATGGTAGCCTTGTCATTATGGAAGATACTATGTTGTCTTATCTTTGTTACTCCAATGGATGGTAGCCTTGTCATTACGGAAGGTAATCTGTTGTCGAGATTTTTGTTACTCCAATGGATTGTAGCCTTGTCATTATGGAAGGTAGTCTCTTGTTGATATTTTTATTACTACAATGGATGGTAGCCTTGTCATTTTGGAAGGTAGTATAATGTCGAGGTTTTTGTTACTCTAATGGATGGTAGCCTTGTCATTATGGAAGGTAGTCTATTGTCGAGATTTTTGTTACTACAATGGATGGTAGCCTTTTCATTATGGAAGTTAGTCTATTGTCGAGATTTTTTTACTCTAATGAAAGGTATCCTTGTCATTATGGAAGGTTGTTTGTTGTCAAGATTTTTATTACTCTAATGGATGGTAGCCTTGTCATTATGGAAGGTAATCTGTTGTCGAGATTTTTGTTACTACAATGGATTGTAGCCTTGTCATTATGGAACTTAGATTGTTGTCGAAATTTTTGATACTCCAATGGATTGTAGCCTTTTCATTATGGAAGGTTGTCTGTTGTCTAGATTTTTGTTATTCCAATGGATGGTAGCCTTTTCATTATGTAAGGTAGTTTGTTATCGAAATTTTTGTTACTGCAATGGATGGTAGACTTGTCATTATGGAAGTTAGTATGTCGTTATGATTTCTGGTACTGCAATGGATGGTAGCCTTGTCATTATGGAAGATAGTATGATGTCGTATCATTGTTACTCCAATGGATGGTATCCTTGTCATTACGGAAGGTAGTCTGTTGTCGAGATTTTTGTTACTCCAATGGATTGTAGCCTTGTCATTATGGAAGGTAGTCTTTTGTCGACATTTTTTTACTCCAATGGATGGTAGCCTTGTCATTATGGAAGGTAGTCTCTTGTTGATATTTTTGTTACTACAATGGAAGGTAGCCTTGTCATTTTGGAAGGTAGTCTGTTGTCGAGATTATTGTTACTTTAATGTATGGTAGCCTTGTCATTATGGAAGGTAGTTTGTTGTCGAGATTTTTGTTACAACAATGGATGGTAGCCTTGTCACTATGGAAGGTAGTCTGTTGTCGAGATATTTGTTACTACAATGGATGGTAGCCTTGTCATTATGGAAGGCAGTATGTTGTCGAGAATTTTATTTCTCTAATGGATGGTAGCCATGTCAATATTGAAGGTAGTCTGTCATTGTGATTTCTATTACTCCAATTGACGGTAGCCTTGTCATTATTGAAGGTAATCTGTTGTCCAGGTTTTTGTTACTCCAAAGGATTGTAGCCTTGTCATTATGTAAGTTAGTCTGTTGTCGAGATTTTTGTTACTCCAATGGATGGTAGCCTTGTCATTGTGGAAGGTAGTCTGTTGTCGATATTTTTGTTACTGTAATGGATGGTATCGTTTTCATTATGGAAGGTAGTCTTTGCTCGACATTTTTATTAATCCAATGCATGGTATCCTTGTCATTATGGAAGGTAATCTCTTGTTGATATATTTGTTACTACAATGGATGGTAGCCTTGTCATTGTGGAAGGTAGTCTATTGTCAAGATTTTTTTACTCTAATGGATGGTATACTTGTCATTATGGAAGGTTGTCTGTTGTCGAGATTTTTATTACTCTTATGGATGGTAGCCTTGTCATTATGGAAGGTAGTCTATTGTCGAGATTTTTGTTACTATAATGGATGGTAGCCTTGTCATTATGGAACTTAGTCTGTTGTCGAGATTTTTGTTACTTCAATGGATTGTAGCCTAGTCATTATGGAAGGTAGTCTGTTGTCGAGATTTTTGTTAGTCCAATGGATGGTAGCCTTTTCATTATGTAAGGTAGTTTGTTGTCGAGTTTTTTGTTACTGCAATGGATGGTAGACTTGTCATTATGGAAGGTAGTCTGTCGTTGTGATTTCTAGTACTCCAATGGATGGTAGCCTTGTCATTATGGAAGATACTATGTTGTCGTATCTTTGTTACTCCAATGGATGGTAGCCTTGTCATTACGGAAGGTAGTCTGTTGTCGAGATTTTTGTTACTCCAATGGATTGTAGCCTTGTCATTATGGAAGGTAGTCTCTTGTTGATATTTTTGTTACTACAATGGATGGTAGCCTTGTCATTATGGAAGTTAGTCTATTGTCGAGATTTTTTTACTCTAATGGAAGGTATCCTTGTCATTATGGAAGGTTGTTTGTTGTCAAGATTTTTATTACTCTAATGGATGGTAGCCTTGTCATTATGGAAGGTAATCTGTTGTCGAGATTTTTGTTACTACAATGGATTGTAGCCTTGTCATTATGGAACTTAGATTGTTGTCGAAATTTTTGATACTCCAATGGATTGTAGCCTTTTCATTATGGAAGGTTGTCTGTTGTCTAGATTTTTGTTATTCCAATGGATGGTAGCCTTTTCATTATGTAAGGTAGTTTGTTATCGAAATTTTTGTTACTGCAATGAATGGTAGACTTGTCATTATGGAAGGTAGTCTGTCGTTATGATTTCTGGTACTGCAATGGATGGTAGCCTTGTCATTATGGAAGATAGTATGTTGTCGTATCATTGTTACTCCAATGGATGGTATCCTTGTCATTACGGAAGGTAGTCTGTTGTCGAGATTTTTGTTACTCCAATGGATTGTAGCCTTGTCATTATGGAAGGTAGTCTTTTTCGACATTTTTTTACTCCAATGGATGGTAGCCTTGTCATTATGGAAGGTAGTCTCTTGTTTATATTTTTGTTACTACAATGGAAGGTATCCTTGTCATTTTGGAAGGTAGTCTGCTGTCGAGATTATTGTTACTTTAATGTATGGTAGCCTTGTCATTATGGAAGGTAGTTTGTTGTCGAGATTTTTTTTACAACAATGGATGGTAGCCTTGTCACTATGGAAGGTAGTCTGTTGTCGAGATATTTGTTACTACAATGGATGGTAGCCTTGTCATTATGGAAGGTAGTATGTTGTCGAGAATTTTATTACTCTAATGGATGGTAGCCATGTCAATATTGAAGGTAGTCTGTCATTGTGATTTCTATTACTCCAATTGATGGTAGCCTTGTCATTATGGAAGGTAATCTGTTATCCAGATTTTTGTTACTCCAATGGATTGTAGCCTTGTCATTATGTAAGGTAGTCTGTTTGTCAGATTTTTGTTACTCCAATGGATGGTAGCCTTGTCATTGTGGAAGGTAGTCTGTTGTCGATATTTTTGTTACTCTGATGGATGGTATCCTTTTCATTATGGAAGGTAGTCTTTGCTCGACATTTTTATTAATCCAATGCATGGTAGCCTTGTCATTATGGAAGGTAGTCTCTTGTTGATATATTTGTTACTACAATGGATGGTAGCCTTGTCATTGTGGAAGGTAGTCTATTGTCAAGATTTTTTTACTCTAATGGATGGTATCCTTGTCATTATGGAAGGTTGTCTGTTGTCGAGATTTTTATTACTCTAATGGATGGTAGCCTTGTCATTATGGAACTTTGTCTGTTGTCGAGATTTTTGTTACTCCAATGGATTGTAGCCTTGTCACTATGGAAGGTAGTCTGTTGTCGAGATATTTGTTACTACAATGGATGGTAGCCTTGTCATTATGGAAGGTAGTATGTTGTCGAGAATTTTATTACTCTAATGGATGGTAGCCATGTCAATATTGAAGGTAGTCTGTCATTGTGATTTCTATTACTCCAATTGATGGTAGCCTTGTCATTATGGAAGGTAATCTGTTATCCAGATTTTTGTTACTCCAATGGATTGTAGCGTTGTCATTATGTAAGGTAGTCTGTTTGTCAGATTTTTGTTACTCCAATGGATGGTAGCCTTGTCATTGTGGAAGGTAGTCTGTTGTCGATATTTTTGTTACTCTGATGGATGGTATCCTTTTCATTATGGAAGGTAGTCTTTGCTCGACATTTTTATTAATCCAATGCATGGTAGCCTTGTCATTATGGAAGGTAGTCTCTTGTTGATATATTTGTTACTACAATGGATGGTAGCCTTGTCATTGTGGAAGGTAGTCTATTGTCAAGATTTTTTTACTCTAATGGATGGTATCCTTGTCATTATGGAAGGTTGTCTGTTGTCGAGATTTTTATTACTCTAATGGATGGTAGCCTTGTCATTATGGAACTTTGTCTGTTGTCGAGATTTTTGTTACTCCAATGGATTGTAGCCTTGTCATTATGGAAGGTAGTCTGTTGTCGAGATTTTTGTTAGTACATGGATGGTATCCTTTTCATTATGTAAGGTAGTTTGTTATCGAGATTTTTGTTACTGCAATGGATGGTAGACTTGTCATTATGGAAGGTAGTCTGTCGTTGTGATTTCTGTTACTCCAATGATGGTAGCCTTGTCATTACAGAAGGTAGTATGTTGTCGAGATTTTTGTTACTCCAATGGACTGTAGCCTTCCAATTATGGAAGTTAGTCTGTTGTCGAGATTTTTGTTACTATAATGGATGGTAGCCTTGCCATTATGGAAGGTAGTATATTGTCGAGATTTTTGTTACTACAATGGATGGTAGCGTTGTCATTATGGAAGATAGTCTATTGTCGAGATTTTTATTACTCTAATGGATGGTAACCTTGTCATTATGGAAGGTAGTCTGTTGTAAAGATTTTTGTTACTACAATGAATGGTAGCCTTGTAATTATGGAAGTTAGTCTGTTGGCGAGATTTTTGTTACTCCACAGGATGGTAGCCTTGTCATTATGGAAGGTAGTTTGTTGTCGAGATTTTTGTTACTCCAATGGATGGTATCCTTGTCATTATTGAAGGTAGTTTGTTGTCCAGATTTTTGTTACTGCAATGGATGGTAGCCTTGTCATTATGGAAAGTAGTTTGTCGTTGTGATTTTTAGTACTCCAATGGATGGTAGCCTTGTCATTATGGAAGATAGTATGTTGTCGTATCTTTGTTACTCCAATGGATGGTAGCCTCGTCATTACGGATGGTAGTCTGTTGTTGAGATTTTTTTTACTCCAATGGATTGTAGCCTTGTCATTATGGAAGCTAGTCTGTTGTCAAGATTTTTGTTACTACAATGGATGGTAACCTTGCCATTATGGAAGGTAGTATGTTGTCGAGATTTTTGTTACTACAATGGATGGTAGCCTTGTTGTTATGGAAGATAGGCTATTGTCGAGATTTTTTTACTCTAATGGATGGTATCATTGTCATTATGGAAGGTTGTCTATTGTCAAGATTTTTATTACTCTAATGGATGGTAGTGTTGTCATTATGGAAGGTAGTCTGTTGTCAAGATTTTTGTTACTACAATGGATGGTAGCCTTGTCATTATGGAAGTTAGTCTATTGTCGAGATTTTTGGTACTCCAATGGATTGCAGCCTTTTCATTATGGAAGGTAGACTGTTGTCGAGATTTTTGTTAGTCCAATGGATGGTATCCTTTTCATTATGTAAGGTAGTTTGTTGTCGAGATTTTTGTTACTGCAATGGATGGTAGACTTGTCATTATGGAAGGTAGTATGTCGTTGTGATTTCTGGTACTCCAATGGATGGTAGCCTTGTCATTATGGAAGATAATATGTTGTCGTATCTTTGTTACTCCAATGGACTGTAGCCTTGTCATTACGGAAGGTAATCTGTTGTCGAGATTTTTGTTACTCCAATGGATTGTAGCCTTGTCATTATGGAAGGTAGTCTGTTGTCGAGATTTTATTTACTACAATGGATTGTAGCCTTGTCATTATGGAACTTAGTCTATTATCGAGATTTTTGTTACTACAATGGATTGTAGCCTTTTCATTATGGAAGATAGTATGTTGTTATATCTTTGTTACTCCAATGGATGGTAGCCTTGTCATTACGTAAGGTAGTCTGTTGTCGAGATTTTTGTTACTCCAATGGATTGTAGCCTTGTCATTATGGAAGGTAGTTTTTTCTCTACATTTTTTACTCCAATGGATGGTAGCCTTGTCATTATGGAAGGTAGTCTCTTGTTGATATTTTTGTTACTACAATGGATGGTAGCCTTGTCATTTTGGAAAGTAGTTTGTTGTCGAGATTATTGTTACTTTAATGTATGGTAGCGTTGTCATTATGGAAGGTAGTTTGTTGTCGAGATTTTTGTTACAACAATGGATGGTAGCCTTGTCATTATGGTAGGTAGTATGTTGTCGAGATATTTTTTACTACAATGGATGGTAGTCTTGTCATTATGGAAGGTAGTATGTTGTCGAGAATTTTATTACTCCAATGGATGGTAATCATGTCAATATTGAAGGTAGTCTGTCATTGTGATTTGTATTACTCCAATTGACGGTAGCCTTGTCATTATGGAAGGTAATTTGTTGTCCAAATTTTTGTTACTCCAATGGATTGTAGCCTTGTCATTATGTAAGGTAGTCTGTTGTCGAGATTTTTGTTACTCCAATGGATGCTAGCCTTGACATTGTGGAAGGTAGTCTGTTGTCAAGATTTTTGTTACTCTAATGGATGGTATCCTTTTCATTATTGAAGGTAGTCTTTGCTCGACATTTTCATTAATCCAATGCATGGTAGCCTTGTCATTGTGGCAGGTAGTCTGTTGTCATGATTTTTTTACTCTAATTGATGGTATCCTTGTCATTATGGAAGGTTGTTTATTGTCGATATTTTTATTACTCTAATGGATGGTAGCCTTGTCATTATTGATGGTAGTCTATTGTCGAGATTTTTGTTACTACAATGGATGGTAGCCTTGTCATTATGGAACTTAGTGAGTTGTCGAGATTTCTGTTACTCAAATGGATTGTAGCCTTGTCATTATGGAAGGTAGTCTGTTGTCGAGATTTTTGTTAGTCCAATGGATGGTAGCCTATTCATTATGTAAGTTAATTTGTTATCGAGATTTTTGTTACTGCAATGGATGGTAGACTTGTCATTATGGAAGGTAGTATGTCGTTGTGATTTCTGGTACTCCAATGGATGGTAGCCTTGTCATTATGGAAGATAATATGTTGTCGTATCTTTGTTACTCCAATGGACTGTAGCCTTGTCATTACGGAAGGTAATCTGTTGTCGAGATTTTTGTTACTCCAATGGATTGTAGCCTTGTCATTATGGAAGGTAGTCTGTTGTCGAGATTTTATTTACTACAATGGATTGTAGCCTTGTCATTATGGAACTTAGTCTATTATCGAGATTTTTGTTACTACAATGGATTGTAGCCTTTTCATTATGGAAGATAGTATGTTGTTATATCTTTGTTACTCCAATGGATGGTAGCCTTGTCATTACGTAAGGTAGTCTGTTGTCGAGATTTTTGTTACTCCAATGGATTGTAGCCTTGTCATTATGGAAGGTAGTTTTTTCTCTACATTTTTTACTCCAATGGATGGTAGCCTTGTCATTATGGAAGGTAGTCTCTTGTTGATATTTTTGTTACTACAATGGATGGTAGCCTTGTCATTTTGGAAAGTAGTTTGTTGTCGAGATTATTGTTACTTTAATGTATGGTAGCGTTGTCATTATGGAAGGTAGTTTGTTGTCGAGATTTTTGTTACAACAATGGATGGTAGCCTTGTCATTATGGTAGGTAGTATGTTGTCGAGATATTTTTTACTACAATGGATGGTAGTCTTGTCATTATGGAAGGTAGTATGTTGTCGAGAATTTTATTACTCCAATGGATGGTAATCATGTCAATATTGAAGGTAGTCTGTCATTGTGATTTGTATTACTCCAATTGACGGTAGCCTTGTCATTATGGAAGGTAATTTGTTGTCCAAATTTTTGTTACTCCAATGGATTGTAGCCTTGTCATTATGTAAGGTAGTCTGTTGTCGAGATTTTTGTTACTCCAATGGATGCTAGCCTTGACATTGTGGAAGGTAGTCTGTTGTCAAGATTTTTGTTACTCTAATGGATGGTATCCTTTTCATTATTGAAGGTAGTCTTTGCTCGACATTTTCATTAATCCAATGCATGGTAGCCTTGTCATTGTGGCAGGTAGTCTGTTGTCATGATTTTTTTACTCTAATTGATGGTATCCTTGTCATTATGGAAGGTTGTTTATTGTCGATATTTTTATTACTCTAATGGATGGTAGCCTTGTCATTATTGATGGTAGTCTATTGTCGAGATTTTTGTTACTACAATGGATGGTAGCCTTGTCATTATGGAACTTAGTGAGTTGTCGAGATTTCTGTTACTCAAATGGATTGTAGCCTTGTCATTATGGAAGGTAGTCTGTTGTCGAGATTTTTGTTAGTCCAATGGATGGTAGCCTATTCATTATGTAAGTTAATTTGTTATCGAGATTTTTGTTACTGCAATGGATGGTAGACTTGTCATTATGGAAGGTAGTATGTCGTTGTGATTTCTGGTACTCCAATGGATGGTAGCCTTGTCATTATGGATGATAGTATGTTGTCGTATCTTTGTTACTCCAATGGATGGTAGCCTTGTCATTACGGAAGGTAGTCTCTTGTTGATATTTTTTTTTCTACAATGGATGGTAGCCTTGTCATTTTTGAAGGTAGTATGTTGTCGATGTTTTTGTGACTATAATGGATGGTAGCCTTGTCATTATGGAAGGTAGTCTGTTGTCGAGATTTTTGTTACTACAATGGATTGTAGCCTTGTCATTATGGAACTTAGTCTATTGTCGAAATTTTTGATACTCCAATGGATTGTAGCCTTTTAATTATGGAAGGTAGTCTGTTGTCGAGATTTTTGTTAATCCAATGGATGGTATCCTTTTCATTATGTAAGGTAGTTTGTTATCGAGATTTTTGTTACTGCAATGGATGGTAGAATTGTCATTATGGAACTTAGTCTGTTGTCGAGATTTCTGGTACTCCAATGGATTGTAGCCTTGTCATTATGGAAGGTAGTCTGTTGTCGAGATTTTTGTTAGTCCAATGGATGGTAGCCTTTTCATTATGTAAGGTAGTTTGTTATCGAGATTTTTGTTACAGCAATGGATGGTAGACTAGTTATTATGGAAGGTTATCTGTCGTTGTGATTTCTGGTACTCCAATGGATGGTAGCCTTGTCATTATAGAAGATAGTATGTTGTCGTATCTTTGTTACTCCAAGGGATGGTAGCCTTGTCATTTTGGAAGGTAGTCTCTTGTTGATATTTTTGTTACTACAATGGATGGTAGTCTTGTCATTTTGGAAGGTAGTATATTATCGAGGTTTTTGTTACTCTAATGGATGGTAGCCTTGTCATTATGGAAGGTAGTCTGTTGTCCAGATTTTTGTTACTACAATGGATGATATCCTTGTCATTATGGAAGTTAGTTTATTGTCGAGATTTTTTTACTCTAATGGATGGTATCCTTGTCATTATGGAAGGTTGTCTATTTTCGAGATTTTTATTACTCTAATGGATGGTAGCCTTGTCATTATGGAAGGTAGTCTTTTGTCGAGATTTTTGTTACTACAATGGATTGTAGCCTTGCCATTATGGAACTTAGTCTATTGTCGAAATTTTTGATACTCCAATGGATTGTAGCCTTTTCATTATGGAAGATAGTATGTTGTCGTATCTTTGTTACTCCAATGGATGGTAGCCTTGTCATTACGGAAGGTAGTCTCTTGTCGAGATTTTTGTTACTCCAATGGATTGTAGCCTTGTCATTATGGAAGGTAGTTTTTTGTCGACATTTTTTACTTCAATGGATGGTAGCCTTGTCATTATGGAAGGTAGTTTGTTGTCGAGATTTTTGTTAGTCCAATGGATGGTAGCCTTTTCATTATGTAAGGTAGTTTGTTATCGAGATTTTTGTTACTACAATGGATGGTAGACTTGTTATTATGGAAGGTTGTCTGTCGTTGTGATTTCTGGTACTCCAATGGATGGTAGCCTTGTCATTATAGAAGATAGTATGTTGTCGTATCTTTGTTACTCCAAGGGATGGTAGCCTTGTCATTTTGGAAGGTAGTCTCTTGTTGATATTTTTGTTACTACAATGGATGGTAGTCTTGTCATTTTGGAAGGTAGTATGTTGTCGAGGTTTTTGTTACTCTAATGGATGGTAGCCTTGTCATTATGGAAGGTAGTCTGTTGTCGAGATTTTTGTTACTACAATGGATGGTAGCCTTGTCATTATGGAAGTTAGTTTATTGTCGAGATTTTTTTACTCTAATGGATGGTATCCTTGTCATTATGGAAGGTTGTCTATTTTCGAGATTTTTATTACTCTAATGGATGGTAGCCTTGTCATTATGGAAGGGAGTCTTTTGTCGAGATTTTTGTTACTACAATGGATTGTAGCCTTGTCATTATGGAACTTAGTCTATTGTCGAAATTTTTGATACTCCAATGGATTGTAGCCTTTTCATTATGGAAGATAGTATGTTGTCGTATCTTTGTTACTCCAATGGATGGTAGCCTTGTCATTACGGAAGGTAGTCTCTTGTCGAGATTTTTGTTACTCCAATGGATTGTATCCTTGTCATTATGGAAGGTAGTTTTTTGTCGACATTTTTTACTTCAATGGATGGTAGCCTTGTCATTATGGAAGGTAGTTTGTTGTCGATATTTTTGTTACAACAATGGACGGTAGCCTTGTCATTATGGAAGGTAGTTTGTTGTCGAGATATTTTTTACTACAATGAATGGTAGCCTTGTCATTATGGAAGGTAGTATGTTGTCGAGAATTTTATTACTCCAATAGATGGTAGCCATGTCAATATTGAAGGTAGTCTGTTGTCCATATTTTTGTTACTCCAATGGATTGTAGCCTTGTCATTATGTAAGGTAGTCTGTTGTCGAGATTTTTGTTACTCCAATGGATGGTAGCCTTGTCATTGTGGAAGGTAGTCTGTTATCGAGATTTTTGTTAATCTAATGGATGGTATCCTTTTCATTATGGAATTTAGTCTTTTATCGACATTTTTATTAATCGAATGCATGGTAGCCTTGTCATTGTGGAAGGTAGTCTGTTATCAAGATTTTTTTACTCTAATGGATGGTATCCTTGTCATTATGGAAGGTAGTCTATTGTCGATATTTTTGTTACTACAATGGATGGTAGCCTTGTCATTATGGAACTTAGTCTTTTGTCAAGATTTTTGTTACTCCAATGGATTGTAGCCTTGTCATTATGGAAGGTAGTCTGTTGTCGAGATTTTTATTAGTCCAATGGATGGTAGCCTTTTCATTATGTAAGGTAGTTTATTGTCGAGATTTTTGTTACAGTAATGGATGGTAGACTTGTCATTATGGAAGGTAGTCTGTCGTTCTGATTTCTGGTACTCCAATGGATGGTAGCCTTGTCATTATTGAAGATATTATGTTGTCGTATCTTTGTTACTCCAAGGGATGGTAGCCTTGTCATTTTGGAAGGTAGTTTCTTGTTGATATTTTTGTTACTACAACGGATGGTAGTCTTGTCATTTTGGAAGTTAGTATGTTGTCGAGGTTATTGTTACTTTAATGTATGGTAGCCTTGTCATTATGGAAGGTAGTTTGTTGTCGATATTTTTGTTACAACAATGGATGGTAGCCTTGTCATTATGGAAGGTAGACTGTTGTCGATATTTTTGTTACAACAATGGATTGTAGCCTTGTCATTATGGAAGGTAGTATGTTGTCGAGAATTTTATTACTCCAATATATGGTAGCCATGTCAATATTGAAGGTAGTCTGTTGTCCAGATTTTTGTTACTCTAATGGATGGTAGCCTTGTCATTATGGAAGGTAGTCTATTTTCGAGATTTTTGTTACTACAATGGATGGTAGCCTTGTCATTATGGAAGGTAGTCTGTTGTCGAGATTTTTATTAGTCCAATGGATGGTAGCCTTTTCATTATGTAAGGTAGTTTATTGTCGAGATTTTTGTTACTGCAATGGATGGTAGACTTATAATTATGGAAGGTAGTCTGTCGTTGTGATTTCTGGTATTCCAATGGATGGTAGCCTTGTCATTATGGAAGATAGTATGTTGTCGTATCTTTGTTACTCCAATGGATGGTATCCTTGTCGTTTTGGAAGGTAGTCTCTTGTTGATATTTTTGTTACTACAATGGATGGTAGCCTTGTCATTTTGGAAGGTAGTATGTTGTCGAGGTTTTTGTTACTCTAATGGATGGTAGCCTTGTCATTATGGAAGGTAGTCTATTGTCCAGATTTTTGTTACTACAATGGATGGTAGCCTTGTCATTATGGAAGGTAGTATGTTGTCGAGATTTTTGTTACTACAATGGATGGTAGCCTTGTCATTATGGAAGTTAGTCTATTGTCGAGATTTTTTTACTCTAATGGATGGTATCCTTGTCATTATGGAAGGTTGTCTATTGTCGAGATTTTTATTACTCTAATGGATGATATCCTTGCCATTATGGAAGGTAGTCTGTTATCGAGATTTTTGTTACTACAATGGATTGTAGCCTTGTCATTATGGAACTTAGTCTATTGTCGAAATTTTTGATACTCCAATGGATTGTAGCCTTTTCATTATGGAAGGTAGTCTGCTGTCTAGATTTTTGTTACTCCAATGGATGGTAGCCTTGTCATTATGGAAGGTAGTCTCTTGTTGATATTTTTGTTACTACAATGGATGGTAGCCTTGTCATTTTGGAAGGTAGTCTGTTGTCGAGATTTTTGTTACTCTAATGGATGGTATCCTTGTCATTATTGAAGGTAGTCTATTGTCGAGATTATTGTTACTTTAATCTATGGTAGTCTTGTCATTATGGAAGGTAGTATGTTTTCGAGATTTTTGTTACTACAATGGATGGTAGCCTTGTCATTATGCAAGGTAGTCTGTTGTCGAGATTTTTGTTACTACAATGGATGGTAGCCTTGTCATTATGGAAGGTAGTCTGTTGTCGAGATTTTTGTTACTCCAATGGATGGTAGTCTTGTCATTATGGAAGGTAGTCTCTTGTTGATATTTTTGTTACTATAATGGATGGTAGCCTTGTCATATCAGAAGGTAGTCTGTTGTCGAGATTTTTGTTACTCTAATGGATGGTATCCTTGTCATTATGGAAGGTAGTCTGCTGTCGAGATCATTGTTACTTTAATCTATGGTAGCCTTGTCATTATGGAAGGTAGTCTGTTGTTGATATTTTTGTTACTACAATGGATGGTAGCCTTGTCATTTTGGAAGGTAGTATGTTGTCGATGTTTTTATTACTCTAATGGATGGTAGCCTTGTCATTATGGAAGGTAGTATGTGGTCGAGATTTTTGTTACCACAATGGATGGTAGCCTTGTCATTATGGAAGTTAGTATATTGTCGAGATTTTTTTACTCTAATGGATGGTATCCTTGTCATTATGGAAGGTTGTCTATTGTCGAGATTTTTATTACTCTAATGGATGGTAGCCTTGTCATTATGGAAGTTAGTTTGTTGTCGAGATTTTGGTTATTACAATGGATTGTAGCCTTGTCAGTATGGAACTTAGTCTATTGTCGAAAATTTTTATACTCCAACGGATTGTAGCCTTTTCATTATGGAAGGTAGTCTGTTGTCGAGACTTTTGTTACTCCAATGGATGGTAGCCTTGTCATTATGGAAGGTAGTCTCTTGTTGATATTTTTGTAACTACAATGGATCGTAGCCTTGTCATTATGGAAGGTAGTCTCTTATTGATATTTTTGTTACTACAATGGATGGTAGCCTTATCATTTTACAAGGTAGTCTGTTGTCGAGATTTTTGTTACTCCAATGGATGGTAGCCTGGTCATTATGTAAGGTAGTCTGTTGTCGAGGTTTTTGTTACTCCAATGGATGGTAGCCTTATCATTATGGAAGGTAGTCTGTTGTCGAAATTTTTGTTACTCTAATGGATGGTATCCTTTTCATTATGGAAGGTAGTCTATTGTCGAGATTTTTGTTACTCCAATGGATGGTAGCCCTGTCATTATGGAAGGTAGTCTCTTGTTGATATTTTTGTTACTATAATGGATGGTAGCCATGTCAATATTAAAGGTAGTCTGTCATTGTGATTTCTGTTACTCCAATTGACGGTAGCCTTGTCATTTTGGAAGGAAATTTTTTGTCCATATTTTTGTTACTCCAATGGATTGTAGCCTTGTCATTATGGAAGGTAGTCTGTTGTCGAGAATTTTATTACTCCAATGGATGGTAGCCATATCAATATTGAAGGTAGTCTGTCATTGTGATTTCTGTTACTCCAATTGACGGTAGCCTTGTCATTTTGGAAGGTAATATGTGGTCCAGATTTTTGTTACTCCAATGGATTGTAGCCTTGTCATTATGGAAGGTAGTCTCTTGTTGATATTTTTGTTACTACAATGGATGGTAGCCTTGTCATTTTGGTAGGTAGTATGTTGTCGAGGTTTTTGTTACTCTAATGGATGGTATCCTTGTCATTATGGAAGGTAGTATGTTGTCGAGATTTTTGTTACTACAATGGATGGTAGTCTTGTCATTATAAAAGTTAGTCTATTGTCGAGATTTTTTTACTCTAATGGATGGTATCCTTGTCATTATGGAAGATTGTCTATTGTCGAGATTTTTATTACTCTAATGGATGGTAGCCTTGTCATTATGGAAGGTAGTCTGTTGTCGAGATTTTGGATACTACAATGGATTGTAGCCTTGTCATTATGGAACTTAGTCTATTGTCGAAAAATTTTATACTCCAATGGATTGTAGCCTTTTCATTATGGAAGGTAGTCTGTTGTCGAGATTTTTGTTACTCCAATGGATGGTAGCCTTGTCATTATGGAAGGTAGTCTCTTGTTGATATTTTGTAACTACAATGGATGATAGCCTTGTCATTATGGAAGGTAGTCTCTTATTGATATTTTTGTTACTACAATGGATGGTAGCCTTATCATTTTACAAGGTAGTCTGTTGTCGAGATTTTTGTTACTCCAATGGATTGTAGCCTGGTCATTATGTAAGGTAGTCTGTTGTCGAGGTTTTTGTTACTCCAATGGATGGTAGCCTTATCATTATGGAAGGTAGTTTGTTGTCGAAATTTTTGTTACTCTAATGGATGGTATCCTTTTCATTATGGAAGGTAGTCTTTTGTCGACATTTTTGTTACTCCAATGGATGGTAGCCCTGTCATTATGGAAGGTAGTCTCTTGTTGATATTTTTGTTACTATAATGGATGGTAGCCATGTCAATATTGAAGGTAGTTTGTCATTGTGATTTCTGTTACTCCAATTGACGGTAGCCTTGTCATTTTGGAAGGTAATTTTGTGTCCATATTTTTGTTACTCCAATGGATTGTAGCCTTGTCATTATGGAAGGTAGTCTATTGTCGAGAATTTTATTACTCCAATGGATGGTAGCCATATCAATATTGAAGGTAGTCTGTCATTGTGATTTCTGTTACTCCAATTGACGGTAGCCTTGTCATTTTGGAAGGTAATATGTGGTCCAGATTTTTGTTACTCCAATGGATTGTAGCCTTGTCATTATGGAAGGTAGTCTCTTGTTGATATTTTTGTTACTACAATGGATGGTAGCCTTTTCATTTTGGAAGGTAGTATGTTGTCGAGGTTTTTGTTACTCTAATGGATGGAATCCTTGTCATTATGTAAGATAGTATGTTGTCGTATCTTTGTTACTCCAATGATGGTAGCCTTGTCATTACAGAAGGTAGTATGTTGTCGAGATTTTTGTTACTCCAATGGACTGTAGCCTTCTCATTATGGAAGTTAGTCTGTTGTCGAGATTTTTGTTACTATAATGGATGGTAGCCTTGCCATTATGGAAGGTAGTATATTGTCGAGATTTTTGTTACTACAATGGATGGTAGCCTTGTCATTATGGAAGATAGTCTATTGTCGAGATTTTTATTACTCTAATGGATGGTAACCTTGTCATTATGGAAGGTAGTCTGTTGTAAAGATTTTTGTTACTACAATGGATGGTAGCCTTGTCATTATGGAAGTTAGTCTGTTGGCGAGATTTTTGTTACTCCACAGGATGGTAGCCTTGTCATTATGGAAGGTAGTTTGTTGTCGAGATTTTTGTTACTCCAATGGATGGTATCCTTGTCATTATTGAAGGTAGTTTGTTGTCCAGATTTTTGTTACTGCAATGGATGGTAGCCTTGTCATTATGGAAAGTAGTTTGTCGTTGTGATTTTTAGTACTCCAATGGATGGTAGCCTTGTCATTATGGAAGATAGTATGTTGTCGTATCTTTGTTACTCCAATGGATGGTAGCCTCGCCATTACGAATGGTAGTCTGTTGTCGAGATTTTTTTTACTCCAATGGATTGTAGCCTTGTCATTATGGAAGCTAGTCTGTTGTCAAGATTTTTGTTACTACAATGGATGGTAACCTTGCCATTATGGAAGGTAGTATGTTGTCGAGATTTTTGTTACTACAATGGATGGTAGCCTTGTTGTTATGGAAGATAGGCTATTGTCGAGATTTTTTTACTCTAATGGATGGTATCATTGTCATTATGGAAGGTTGTCTATTGTCAAGATTTTTATTACTCTAATGGATGGTAGTGTTGTCATTATGGAAGGTAGTCTATTGTCAAGATTTTTGTTACTACAATGGATGGTAGCCTTGTCATTATGGAAGTTAGTCTATTGTCGAGATTTTTGGTACTCCAATGGATTGCAGCCTTTTCATTATGGAAGGTAGACTGTTGTCGAGATTTTTGTTAGTCCAATGGATGGTATCCTTTTCATTATGTAAGGTAGTTTGTTGTCGAGATTTTTGTGACTGCAATGGATGGTAGACTTGTCATTATGGAAGGTAGTATGTCGTTGTGATTTCTGGTACTCCAATGGATGGTAGCCTTGTCATTATGGAAGATAATATGTTGTCGTATCTTTGTTACTCCAATGGATGGTAGCCTTGTCATTACGGAAGGTAATCTGTTGTCGAGATTTTTGTTACTCCAATGGATTGTAGCCTTGTCATTATGGAAGGTAGTCTGTTGTCGAGATTTTATTTACTACAATGGATTGTAGCCTTGTCATTATGGAACTTAGTCTATTGTCGAGATTTTTGTTACTACAATGGATTGTAGCCTTTTCATTATGGAAGATAGTATGTTGTTATATCTTTGTTACTCCAATGGATGGTAGCCTTGTCATTACGTAAGGTAGTCTGTTGTCGAGATTTTTGTTACTCCAATGGATTGTAGCCTTGTCATTATGGAAGGTAGTTTTTTCTCTACATTTTTTACTCCAATGGATGGTAGCCTTGTCATTATGGAAGGTAGTCTCTTGTTGATATTTTTGTTACTACAATGGATGGTAGCCTTGTCATTTTGGAAAGTAGTTTGTTGTCGAGATTATTGTTACTTTAATGTATGGTAGCCTTGTCATTATGGAAGGTAGTTTGTTGTCGAGATTTTTGTTACAACAATGGATGGTAGCCTTGTCATTATGGTAGGTAGTATGTTGTCGAGATATTTTTTACTACAATGGATGGTAGTCTTGTCATTATGGAAGGTAGTATGTTGTCGAGAATTTTATTACTCCAATGGATGGTAATCATGTCAATATTGAAGGTAGTCTGTCATTGTGATTTGTATTACTCCAATTGACGGTAGCCTTGTCATTATGGAAGGTAATTTGTTGTCCAAATTTTTGTTACTCCAATGGATTGTAGCCTTGTCATTATGTAAGGTAGTCTGTTGTCGAGATTTTTGTTACTCCAATGGATGCTAGCCTTGACATTGTGGAAGGTAGTCTGTTGTCAAGATTTTTGTTACTCTAATGGATGGTATCCTTTTCATTATTGAAGGTAGTCTTTGCTCGACATTTTCATTAATCCAATGCATGGTAGCCTTGTCATTGTGGCAGGTAGTCTGTTGTCATGATTTTTTTACTCTAATGGATGGTATCCTTGTCATTATGGAAGGTTGTTTATTGTCGAGATTTTTATTACTCTAATGGATGGTAGCCTTGTCATTATTGAAGGTAGTCTATTGTCGAGATTTTTGTTACTACAATGGATGGTAGCCTTGTCATTATGGAACTTAGTGAGTTGTCGAGATTTCTGTTACTCCAATGGATTGTAGCCTTGTCATTATGGAAGGTAGTTTGTTGTCGAGATTTTTGTTAGTCCAATGGATGGTAGCCTATTCATTATGTAAGTTAGTTTGTTATCGAGATTTTTGTTACTGCAATGGATGGTAGACTTGTCATTATGGAAGGTAGTATGTCGTTGTGATTTCTGGTACTCCAATGGATGGTAGCCTTGTCATTATGGATGATAGTATGTTGTCGTATCTTTGTTACTCCAATGGATGGTAGCCTTGTCATTACGGAAGGTAGTCTCTTGTTGATATTTTTTTTTCTACAATGGATGGTAGCCTTGTCATTTTTGAAGGTAGTATGTTGTCGATGTTTTTGTGACTATAATGGATGGTAGCCTTGTCATTAAGGAAGGTAGTCTGTTGTCGAGATTTTTGTTACTACAATGGATTGTAGCCTTGTCATTATGGAACTTAGTCTATTGTCGAAATTTTTGATACTCCAATGGATTGTAGCCTTTTAATTATGGAAGGTAGTCTGTTGTCGAGATTTTTGTTAGTCCAATGGATGGTAGCCTTTTCATTATGTAAGGTAGTTTGTTATCGAGATTTTTGTTACTGCAATGGATGGTAGAATTGTCATTATGGAACTTAGTCTGTTGTCGAGATTTCTGGTACTCCAATGGATTGTAGCCTTGTCATTATGGAAGGTAGTCTGTTGTCGAGATTTTTGTTAGTCCAATGGATGGTAGCCTTTTCAGTATGTAAGGTAGTTTGTTATCGAGATTTTTGTTACTGCAATGGATGGTAGACTAGTTATTATGGAAGGTTATCTGTCGTTGTGATTTCTGGTACTCCAATGGATGGTAGCCTTGTCATTATAGAAGATAGTATGTTGTCGTATCTTTGTTACTCCAAGGGATGGTAGCCTTGTCATTTTGGAAGGTAGTCTCTTGTTGATATTTTTGTTACTACAATGGATGGTAGTCTTGTCATTTTGGAAGGTAGTATATTATCGAGGTTTTTGTTACTCTAATGGATGGTAGCCTTGTCATTATGGAAGGTAGTCTGTTGTCGAGATTTTTGTTACTACAATGGATGGTAGCCTTGTCATTATGGAAGTTAGGTTATTGTCGAGATTTTTTTACTCTAATGGATGGTATCCTTGTCATTATGGAAGGTTGTCTATTTTCGAGATTTTTATTACTCTAATGGATGGTAGCCTTGTCATTATGGAAGGTAGTCTTTTGTCGAGATTTTTGTTACTACAATGGATTGTAGCCTTGTCATTATGGAACTTAGTCTATTGTCGAAATTTTTGATACTCCAATGGATTGTAGCCTTTTCATTATGGAAGATAGTATGTTGTCGTATCTTTGTTACTCCAATGGATTGTAGCCTTGTCATTATGGAAGGTAGTTTTTTGTCGACATTTTTTACTTCAATGGATGGTAGCCTTGTCATTATGGAAGGTAGTTTGTTGTCGAGATTTTTGTTAGTCCAATGGATGGTAGCCTTTTCATTATGTAAGGTAGTTTGTTATCGAGATTTTTGTTACTGCAATGGATGGTAGACTTGTTATTATGGAAGGTTGTCTGTCGTTGTGATTTCTGGTACTCCAATGGATGGTAGCCTTGTCATTATAGAAGATAGTATGTTGTCGTATCTTTGTTACTACAATGGATGGTAGCCTTGTCATTTTGGAAGGTAGTATGTTGTCGAGGTTTTTGTTACTCTAATGGATGGTAGCCTTGTCATTATGGAAGGTAGTCTATTGTCCAGATTTTTGTTACTACAATGGATGGTAGCCTTGTCATTATGGAAGGTAGTATGTTGTCGAGATTTTTGTTACTACAATGGATGGTAGCCTTGTCATTATGGAAGTTAGTCTATTGTCGAGATTTTTTTACTCTAATGGATGGTATCCTTGTCATTATGGAAGGTTGTCTATTGTCGAGATTTTTATTACTCTAATGGATGGTAGCCTTGTCATTATGGAAGGTAGTCTTTTGTCGAGATTTTTGTTACTACAATGGATTGTAGCCTTGTCATTATGGAACTTAGTCTATTGTCGAAATTTTTGATACTCCAATGGATTGTAGCCTTTTCATTATGGAAGATAGTATGTTGTCGTATCTTTGTTACTCCAATTGATGGTAGCCTTGTCATTACGGAAGGTAGTCTCTTGTCGAGATTTTTGTTACTCCAATGGATTGTATCCTTGTCATTATGGAAGGTAGTTTTTTGTCGACATTTTTTACTTCAATGGATGGTAGCCTTGTCATTATGGAAGGTAGTTTGTTGTCGATATTTTTGTTACAACAATGGACGATAGCCTTGTCATTATGGAAGGTAGTTTGTTGTCGAGATATTTGTTACTACAATGAATGGTAGCCTTGTCATTATGGAAGGTAGTATGTTGTCGAGAATTTTATTACTCCAATAGATGGTAGCCATGTCAATATTGAAGGTAGTCTGTTGTCCATATTTTTGTTACTCCAATGGATTATAGCCTTGTCATTATGTAAGGTAGTCTGTTGTCGAGATTTTTGTTACTCCAATGGATGGTAGCCTTGTCATTGTGGAAGGTAGTCTGTTATCGAGATTTTTGTTAATCTAATGGATGGTATCCTTTTCATTATGGAATTTAGTCTTTTATCGACATTTTTATTAATCGAATGCATGGTAGCCTTGTCATTGTGGAAGGTAGTCTGTTGTCAAGATTTTTTTACTCTAATGGATGGTATCCTTGTCATTATGGAAGGTAGTCTATTGTCGATATTTTTGTTACTACAATGGATGGTAGCCTTGTCATTATGGAACTTAGTCTTTTGTCAAGATTTTTGTTACTCCAATGGATTGTAGCCTTGTCATTATGGAAGTTAGTCTGTTGTCGAGATTTTTATTAGTCTAATGGATGGTAGCCTTTTCATTATGTAAGGTAGTTTATTGTCGAGATTTTTGTTACAGCAATGGATGGTAGACTTGTCATTATGGAAGGTAATCTGTCGTTCTGATTTCTAGTACTCCAATGGATGGTAGCCTTGTCATTATGGAAGATATTATGTTGTCGTATCTTTGTTACTCCAAGGGATGGTAGCCTTGTCATTTTGGAAGGTAGTTTCTTGTTGATATTTTTGTTACTACAACAGATGGTAGTCTTGTCATTTTTGAAGTTAGTATGTTGTCGAGGTTATTGTTACTTTAATGTATGGTAGCCTTGTCCATATGGAAGGTAGTTTGTTGTCGATATTTTTGTTACAACAATGGATGGTAGCCTTGTCATTATGGAAGGTAGACTGTTGTCGATATTTTTGTTACAACAATGGATTGTAGCCTTGTCATTATGGAAGGTAGTATGTTGTCGAGAATTTTATTACTCCAATAGATGGTAGCCATGTCAATATTGAAGGTAGTCTGTTGTCCAGATTTTTGTTACTCTAATGGATGGTAGCCTTGTCATTATGGAAGGTAGTCTATTTTCGAGATTTTTGTTACTACAATGGATGGTAGCCTTGTCATTATGGAAGGTAGTCTGTTGTCGAGATTTTTATTAGTCCAATGGATGGTAGCCTTTTCATTATGTAAGGTAGTTTATTGTCGAGATTTTTGTTACTGCAATGGATGGTAGAGTTATCATTATGGAAGGTAGTTTGTCGTTGTGATTTCTGGTACTCCAATGGATGGTAGCCTTGTCATTATGGAAGATAGTATGTTGTCGTATCTTTGTTACTCCAATGGATGGTAGCCTTGTCGTTTTGGAAGGTAGTCTCTTGTTGATATTTTTGTTACTACAATGGATTGTAGCCTTGTCATTATGGAACTTAGTCTATTGTCGAAATTTTTGATACTCCAATGGATTCTAGCCTTTTCATTATGGAAGGTAGTTTGCTGTCTAGATTTTTGTTACTCCAATGGATGGTAGCCTTGTCATTATGGAAGGTAGTCTCTTGTTGATATTTTTGTTACTACAATGGATGGTAGCCTTGTCATTTTGGAAGGTAGTCTGTTGTCGAGATTTTTGTTAATCTAATGGATGGTATCCTTGTCATTATTGAAGGTAGTCTATTGTCGAGATTATTGTTACTTTAATCTATGGTAGTCTTGTCATTATGGAAGGTAGTATGTTTTCGAGATTTTTGTTACTACAATGGATGATAGCCTTGTCATTATGCAAGGTAGTCTGTTGTCGAGATTTTTGTTACTACAATGGATGGTAGCCTTGTCATTATGGAAGGTAGTCTGTTGTCGAGATTTTTGTTACTCCAATGGATGGTAGTCTTGTCATTATGGAAGGTAGTCTCTTGTTGATATTTTTGTTACTATAATGGATGGTAGCCTTGTCATATCAGAAGGTAGTCTGTTGTCGAGATTTTTGTTACTCTAATGGATGGTATCCTTGTCATTATGGAAGGCAGTCTACTGTCGAGATCATTGTTACTTTAATCTATGGTAGCCTTGTCATTATGGAAGGTAGTCTGTTGTAGAGATTTTTGTTACTACAATGGATGGTAGCCTTGTCATTATGGAAGGTAGTATGTTGTCGAGAATTTTATTACTCCAATGGATGGTAGCCATATCAATATTGAAGGTAGTCTGTCATTGTGATTTCTGTTACTCCAATTGACGGTAGCCTTGTCATTTTGGAAGGTAATCTGTTGTCCAGATTTTTGTTACTCTAATGGATTGTAGCCTTGTCATTATGGAAGGTAGTCTGTTGTTGATATTTTTGTTACTACAATGGATGGTAGCCTTGTCATTTTGGAAGGTAGTATGTTGTCGATGTTTTTGTTACTCTAATGGATGGTAGCCTTGTCATTATGGAAGGTAGTATGTGGTCGAGATTTTTGTTACCACAATGGATGGTAGCCTTGTCATTATGGAAGGTAGTATGTTGTCGAGAATTTTATTACACCAATAGATGGTAGCCATGTCAATATTGAAGGTAGTCTGTTGTCCAGATTTTTGTTACTCTAATGGATGGTAGCCTTGTCATTATGGAAGGTAGTCTATTTTCGAGATTTTTGTTACTACAATGGATGGTAGCCTTATCATTATGGAAGGTAGTCTGTTGTCGAGATTTTTATTAGACCAATGGATGGTAGCCTTTTCATTATGTAAGGTAGTTTATTGTCGAGATTTTTGTTACTGCAATGGATGGTAGACTTATCATTATGGAAGGTAGTTTGTCGTTGTGATTTCTGGTACTCCAATGGATGGTAGCCTTGTCATTATGGAAGATAGTATGTTGTCGTATCTTTGTTACTCCTATGGATGGTAGCCTTGTCGTTTTGGAAGGTAGTCTCTTGTTGATATTTTTGTTACTACAATGGATGGTAGCCTTGTCATTTTGGAAGGTAGTATGTTGTCGAGGTTTTTGTTACTCTAATGGATGGTAGCCTTGTCATTATGGAAGGTAGTCTATTGTCCAGATTTTTGTTACTACAATGGATGGTAGCCTTGTCATTATGGAAGGTAGTATGTTGTCGAGATTTTTGTTACTACAATGGATGGTAGCCTTGTCATTATGGAAGTTAGTCTATTGTCGAGATTTTTTTACTCTAATGGATGGTATCCTTGTCATTATGGAAGGTTGTCTATTGTCGAGATTTTTATTACTCTAATGGATGATATCCTTGTCATTATGGAAGGTAGTCTGTTATCGAGATTTTTGTTACTACAATTGATTGTAGCCTTGTCATTATGGAACTTAGTCTATTGTCGAAATTTTTGATACTCCAATGGATTGTAGCCTTTTCATTATGGAAGGTAGTCTGCTGTCTAGATTTTTGTTACTCCAATGGATGGTAGCCTTGTCATTATGGAAGGTAGTCTCTTGTTGATATTTTTGTTACTACAATGGATGGTAGCCTTGTCATTTTGGAAGGTAGTCTGTTGTCGAGATTTTTGTTACTCTAATGGATGGTATCCTTGTCATTATTGAAGGTAGTCTATTGTCGAGATTATTGTTACTTTAATCTATGGTAGTCTTGTCATTATGGAAGGTAGTATGTTTTCGAGATTTTTGTTACTACAATGGATGGTAGCCTTGTCATTATGCAAGGTAGTCTGTTGTCGAGATTTTTGTTACTACAATGGATGGTAGCCTTGTCATTATGGAAGGTAGTCTGTTGTCGAGATTTTTGTTACTCCAATGGATGGTAGTCTTGTCATTATGGAAGGTAGTCTCTTGTTGATATTTTTGTTACTATAATGGATGGTAGCCTTGTCATATCAGAAGGTAGTCTGTTGTCGAGATTTTTGTTACTCTAATGGATGGTATCCTTGTCATTATGGAAGGTAGTCTGCTGTCGAGATCATTGTTACTTTAATCTATGGTAGCCTTGTCATTATGGAAGGTAGTCTGTTGTAGAGATTTTTGTTACTACAATGGATGGTAGCCTTGTCATTATGGAAGGTAGTATGTTGTCGAGAATTTTATTACTCCAATGGATGGTAGCCATATCAATATTGAAGGTAGTCTGTCATTGTGATTTCTGTTACTCCAATTGACGGTAGCCTTGTCATTTTGGAAGGTAATCTGTTGTCCAGATTTTTGTTACTCTAATGGATTGTAGCCTTGTCATTATGGAAGGTAGTATGTTGTTGATATTTTTGTTACTACAATGGATGGTAGCCTTGTCATTTTGGAAGGTAGTATGTTGTCGATGTTTTTGTTACTCTAATGGATGGTAGCCTTGTCATTATGGAAGGTAGTATGTGGTCGAGATTTTTGTTACCACAATGGATGGTAGCCTTGTCATTATGGAAGTTAGTATATTGTCGAGATTTTTTTACTCTAATGGATGGTATCCTTGTCATTATGGAAGGTTGTCTATTGTCGAGATTTTTATTACTCTAATGGATGGTAGCCTTGTCATTATGGAAGTTAGTTTGTTGTCAAGATTTTGGTTATTAAAATGGATTGTAGCCTTGTCAGTATGGAACTTAGTCTATTGTCGAAAATTTTTATACTCCAACGGATGGTAGCCTTGTCATTATGGAAGGTAGTCTGTTGTTGATATTTTTGTAACTACAATGGATCGTAGCCTTGTCATTATGGAAGGTAGTCTCTTATTGATATTTTTGTTACTACAATGGATGGTAGGCTTATCATTTTACAAGGTAGTCTGTTGTCGAGATTTTTGTTACTCCAATGGATGGTAGCCTGGTCATTATGTAAGGTAGTCTGTTGTCGAGGTTTTTGTTACTCCAATGGATGGTAGCCTTATCATTATGGAAGGTAGTCTGTTGTCGAAATTTTTGTTACTCTAATGGATGGTATCCTTTTCATTATGGAAGGTAGTCTGTTGTCGAGATTTTTGTTACTCCAATGGATGGTAGCCCTGTCATTATGGAAGGTAGTCTCTTGTTGATATTTTTGTTACTATAATGGATGGTAGCCATGTCAATATTGAAGGTAGTCTGTCATTGTGATTTCTGTTACTCCAATTGACGGTAGCCTTGTCATTTTGGAAGGAAATTTTTTGTCCATATTTTTGTTACTCCAATGGATTGTAGCCTTGTCATTATGGAAGGTAGTCTGTTGTCGAGAATTTTATTACTCCAATGGATGGTAGCCATATCAATATTGAAGGTAGTTTGTCATTGTGATTTCTTTTACTCCAATTGACGGTAGCCTTGTCATTTTGGAAGGTATTATGTGGTCCAGATTTTTGTTACTCCAATGGATTGTAGCCTTGTCATTATGGAAGGTAGTCTCTTGTTGATATTTTTGTTACTACAATGGATGGTAGCCTTTTCATTTTGGAAGGTAGTATGTTGTCGAGGTTTTTGTTACTCTAATGGATGGTAGCCTTGTCATTATGGAAGGTAGTATGTGGTCGAGATTTTTGTTACTACAATGGATGGTAGCCTTGTCATTATGGAAGTTAGTATAGTGTCGAGATTTTTTTACTCTAATGGATGGTATCCTTGTCATTATGGAAGGTTGTCTATTGTCGAGATTTTTATTACTCTAATGGATGGTAGCCTTGTCATTATGGAAGGTAGTCTGTTGTCGAGATTTTGGATACTACAATGGATTGTAGCCTTGTCAGTATGGAACTTAGTCTATTGTCGAAAATTTTTATACTCCAATGGATTGTAGCCTTTTCATTATGGAAGGTTGTCTGTTGTCGAGACTTTTGTTACTCCAATGGATGGTAGCCTTGTCATTATGGAAGGTAGTCTCTTGTTGATATTTTTGTAACTACAATGGATCGTAGCCTTGTCATTATGGAAGGTAGTCTCTTATTGATATTTTTGTTACTACAATGGATGGTAGCCTTATCATTTTACAAGGTAGTCTGTTGTTGAGATTTTTGTTACTCCAATGGATTGTAGCCTGGTCATTATGTAAGGTAGTCTATTGTCGAGGTTTTTGTTACTCCAATGGATGGTAGCCTTATCATTATGGAAGGTAGTCTGTTTTCGAAATTTTTGTTACTCTAATGGATGGTATCCTTTTCATTATGGAAGGTAGTCTTTTGTCGACATTTTTGTTACTCCAATGGATGGTAGCCCTGTCATTATGGAAGGTAGTCTCTTGTTGATATTTTTGTTACTATAATGGATGGTAGCCATGTCAATATTGAAGGTAGTTTGTCATTGTGATTTCTGTTACTCCAATTGACGGTAGCCTTGTCATTTTGGAAGGTAATTTTTTTTCCATATTTTTGTTACTCCAATGGATTGTAGCCTTGTCATTATGGAAGGTAGTCTATTGTCGAGAATTTTATTACTCCAATGGATGGTAGCCATATCAATATTGAAGGTAGTCTGTCATTGTGATTTCTGTTACTCCAATTGACGGTAGCCTTGTCATTTTGGAAGGTAATATGTGGTCCAGATTTTTGTTACTCCAATGGATTGTAGCCTTGTCTTTATGAAAGGTAGTCTCTTGTTGATATTTTTGTTACTACAATGGATGGTAGCCTTGTCATTTTGGTAGGTAGTATGTTGTCGAGGTTTTTGTTACTCTAATGGATGGTATCCTTGTCATTATGGAAGGTAGTATGTTGTCGAGATTTTTGTTACTACAATGGATGGTAGTCTTGTCATTATGGAAGTTAGTCTATTGTCGAGATTTTTTTACTCTAATGGATGGTATCCTTGTCATTATGGAAGATTGTCTATTGTCGAGATTTTTATTACTCTAATGGATGGTAGCCTTGTCATTATGGAAGTTAGTTTGTTGTCGAGATTTTGGTTATTACAATGGATTGTAGCCTTGTCAGTATGGAACTTAGTCTATTGTCGAAAATTTTTATACTCCAATGGATTGTAGCCTTTTCATTATGGAAGGTAGTCTGTTGTCGAGACTTTTGTTACTCCAATGGATGGTAGCCTTGTCATTATGGAAGGTAGTCTCTTGTTGATATTTTTGTAACTACAATGGATCGTAGCCTTTTCATTATGGAAGGTAGTCTCTTATTGATATTTTTGTTACTACAATGGATGGTAGCCTTATCATTTTACAAGGTAGTCTGTTGTCGAGATTTTTGTTACTCCAATGGATGGTAGCCTGGTCATTATGTAAGGTAGTCTGTTGTCGAGGTTTTTGTGACTCCAATGGATGGTAGCCTTATCATTATGGAAGGTAGTCTGTTGTCGATATTTTTTTTACTCTAATGGATGGTATCCTTTTCATTATGGAAGGTAGTCTTTTGTCGACATTTTTGTTACTCCAATGGATGGTAGCCCTGTCATTATGGAAGGTAGTCTCTTGTTGATATTTTTGTTACTATAATGGATGGTAGCCATGTTAATATTGAAGGTAGTCTGTCATTGTGATTTCTGTTACTCCAATTGACGGTAGCCTTGTCATTTTGGAAGGTAATTTTTTGTCCATATTTTTGTTACTCCATTGGATTGTAGCCTTGTCATTATGGAAGGTAGTCTGTTGTCGAGAATTTTATTACTCCAATGGATGGTAGCCATATCAATATTGAAGGTAGTCTGTCATTGTGATTTCTGTTACTCCAATTGACGGTAGCCTTGTCATTTTCGAAGGTAATATGTGGTCCAGATTTTTGTTACTCCAATGGATTGTAGCCTTGTCATTATGGAAGGTAGTCTCTTGTTGATATTTTTGTTACTACAATGGATGGTAGCCTTGTCATTTTGGAAGGTAGTATGTTGTCGAGGTTTTTGTTACTCTAATGGATGGTAGCCTTGTCATTATGGAAGGTAGTATGTTGTCGATATTTTTGTTACTACAATGGATGGTAGCCTTGTCATTATGGAAGTTAGTCTATTGTCGAGATTTTTTTACTCTAATGGATGGTATCCTTGTCATTATGGAAGGTTGTCTATTGTCGAGATTATTATATCTCTAATGGATGGTAGCCTTGTCATTATGGAAGGTAGTCTGTTGTTGAGATTTTGGATACTACAATGGATTGTAGCCTTGTCATTATGGAACTTAGTCTATTGTCGAAAAATTTTATACTCCAATGGATTGTAGCCTTTTCATTATGGAAGGTAGTCTGTTGTCGAGATTTTTGTTACTCCAATGGATGGTAGCCTTGTCATTATGGAAGGTAGTCTCTTGTTGATATTTTGTAACTACAATGGATGATAGCTTTGTCATTATGGAAGGTAGTCTCTTATTGATATTTTTGTTACTACAATGGATGGTAGCCTTATCATTTTACAAGGTAGTCTGTTGTTGAGATGTTTGTTACTCCAATGGATTGTAGCCTGGTCATTATGTAAGGTAGTCTGTTGTCGAGGTTTTTGTTACTCCAATGGATGGTAGCCTTATCATTATGGAAGGTAGTCTGTTTTCGAAATTTTTGTTACTCTAATGGATGGTATCCTTTTCATTATTGAAGGTAGTCTTTTGTCGACATTTTTGTTACCCCAATGGAAGATTGTCTATTGTCGAGATTTTTATTACTCTAATGGATGGTAGCCTTGTCATTATGGAAGGTAGTCTGTTGTCGAGATTTTGGATACTACAATGGATTGTAGCCTTGTCAGTATGGAACTTAGTCTATTGTCGAAAATTTTTATACTCCAATGGATTGTAGCCTTTTCATTATGGAAGGTAGTCTGTTGTCGAGACTTTTGTTACTCCAATGGATGGTAGCCTTGTCATTATGGAAGGTAGTCTCTTGTTGATATTTTGTAACTACAATGGATGATAGCCTTGTCATTATGGAAGGTAGTCTCTTATTGATATTTTTGTTACTACAATGAATGGTAGCCTTATCATTTTAGAAGGTAGTTTGTTGTCGAGATTTTTGTTACTCCAATGGATGGTAGGCTGGTCATTATGTAAGGTAGTCTGTTGTCGAGGTTTTTGTTACTCCAATGGATGGTAGCCTTGTCATTATTGAAGGTAGTCTGTTGTCGAAATTTTTGTTACTCTAATGGATGGTATCCTTTTCATTATGGAAGGTAGTCTTTTGTCGACATTTTTGTTACTCTAATGGATGGTAGCCTTGTCAGTATGGAAGGTAGTCTCTTGTTGATATTTTTGTTACTATAATGGATGGTAGCCTTTTCATTTGGAAGGTAGTCTATTGCCGAGATTTTTGTTACTTCAATGGATGGTAGCCTTGTCATTATGGAAGGTAGTCTATTGTCGAGAATTTTATTACTACAATGGATGGTAGCCATGTCAATATTGAAGGTATTCTGTCATTGTGATTTCTGTTACTTCAATTGACGGTAGCCTTGTCATTTAGGAAGGTAATTTTTTGTCCAGATTTTTGTTACTCCAATGGATTGTAGCCTTGTCATTATGGAAGGTAGTCTGTTGTCGAGAATTTTATTACTCCAATGGATGGTAGCCATATCAATATTGAAGGTAGTCTGTCATTGTGATTTCTGTTACTCCAATTGACGGTAGCCTTGTCATTTTGGAAGGTAATCTGTTGTCCAGATTTTTGTTACTCCAATGGATTGTAGCCTTGTCATTATGGAAGGTAGTCTCTTGTTGATATTTTTGCTACTACAGTGGATGGTAGCCTTGTCATTTTGGAAGGTAGTATGTTGTCGAGGTTTTTGTTACTCTATTGGATGGTAGCCTTGTCATTATTGAAGGTAGTAAGTTGTCGTGATTTTTGTTACTACAATGGATGGTAGCCTTGTCATTATGGAAGTTAGTCTATTGTCGAGATTTTTTTACTCTAATGGATGGAATCCTTGTCATTATGGAAGGTTGTCTATTGTCGAGATTTTTATTACTCTAATGGATGGTAGCCTTGTCATTATGGAAGGTAGTCTGTTGTCGAGATTTTGGATACTACAATGGATTGTAGCCTTGTCATTATGGAACTTAGTCTATTGTCGAAAAATTTTATACTCCAATGGATTGTAGCCTTTTCATTATGGAAGGTAGTCTGTTG
Source organism: Vicia faba (assembly GCA_948472305.1). Lineage (NCBI taxonomy): Eukaryota > Viridiplantae > Streptophyta > Magnoliopsida > Fabales > Fabaceae > Vicia > Vicia faba. Next base: position 565,647,979 of record OX451739.1, read on the forward strand.
ACGTGATTTTTGTTACTCCAATGGATGGTAGCCTTGTCATTATGGAAGGTAGTCTCTTGTTGATATTTTGTAACTACAATGGATGATAGCCTTGTCATTATGGAAGGTAGTCTCTTATTGATATTTTTGTTACTACAATGGATGGTAGCCTTATCATTTTAGAAGGTAGTTTGTTGTCGAGATTTTTGTTACTCCAATGGATGGTAGGCTGGTCATTATGTAAGGTAGTCTGTTGTCGAGGTTTTTGTTACTCCAATGGATGGTAGCCTTGTCATTATTGAAGGTAGTCTGTTGTCGAAATTTTTGTTACTCTAATGGATGGTATCCTTTTCATTATGGAAAGTAGTCTTTTGTCGACATTTTTGTTACTCTAATGGATGGTAGCCTTGTCAGTATGGAAGGTAGTCTCTTGTTGATATTTTTGTTATTATAATGGATGGTAGCCTTGTCATTTTGGAAGGTAGTCTATTGCCGAGATTTTTGTTACTTCAATGGATGGTAGCCTTGTCATTATGGAAGGTAGTCTATTGTTGAGAATTTTATTACTACAATGGATGGTAGCCATGTCAATATTGAAGGTAGTCTGTCATTATGATTTCTGTTACTCCAATTGACGGTAGCCTTGTCATTTTGGAAGGTAATTTTTTGTCCAGATTTTTGTTACTCCAAAGGATTGTAGCCTTGTCATTATGGAAGGTAGTCTGCTGTCGAGAATTTTATTACTCCAATGGATGGTAGCCATATCAATATTGAAGGTAGTCTGTCATTGTGATTTCTAATACTCCAATTGACGGTAGCCTTGTCATTTTGGAAGGTAATCTGTTGTCCAGATTTTTGTTACTCCAATGGATTGTAGCCTTGTCATTATGGAAGGTAGTCTCTTGTTGATATTTTTGTTATTACAATGGATGGTAGCCTTCTCATTTTGGAAGGTAGTATGTTGTCGAGGTTTTTGTTACTCTAATGGATGGTAGCCTTGTCATTATGGAAGGTAGTATGTTGTCGAGATTTTTGTTACTACAATGGATGGTAGCCTTGTCATTATGGAAGTTAGTCTATTGTCGAGATTTTTTTACTCTAATGGATGGTATCCTTGTCATTATGGAAGGTTGTCTATTGTCGAGATTTTTATTACTCTAATGGATGGTAGCCATGTCATTATGGAAGGTAGTCTGTTGTCGAGATTTTGGTTACTACAATGGATTGTAGCCTTGTCATTATGGAACTTAGTCTATTGTCGAAAAAAATTTATACTCCAATGGATTGTAGCCTTTTCATTATGGAAGGTAGTCTGTTGTCGAGATTTTTGTTACTCCAATGGATGGTAGCCTTGTCATTATGGAAGGTAGTCTCTTGATGATATTTTTATAACTACAATGGATGGTAGCCTTGTCATTATAGAAGGTAGTCTCTTATTGATATTTTTGTTACTACAATGGATGGTAGCCTTATCATTTTAGAAGGTAGTCTGTTGTCGAGATTTTTGTTACTCCAATGGATGGTAGCCTGGTTCTTATGTAAGGTAGTCTGTTGTCGAGGTTTTTGTTACTCCAATGGATGGTAGCCTTGTCATTATGGAAGGTAGTCTGTTGTCGAAATTTTTGTTACTCTATTGGATGGTATCCTTTTCATTATGGAAGGTAGTCTTTTGTCGACATTTTTGTTACTCCAATGGATGGCAGCCTTGTTATTATGGAAGGTAGTCTCTTGTTGATATTTTTGTTACTATAATGGATGGTAGCCTTGTCATTTTGGAAGGTAGTCTGTTGTCGAGATTTTTGTTACTACAATGGATGGTAGCCTTGTCATTATGGAAGGTAGTCTATTGTCGAGAATTTTATTACTCCAATGGATGGTATCCATGTCAATATTGAAGGTAGTCTGTCATTGTGATTTCTGTTACTCCAATTGACGGTAGCCTTGTAATTTTGGAAGGTAACTTTTTGTCCAGATTTTTGTTACTCCAATGGATTGTAGCCTTGTCATTATGGAAGGTAGTCTGTTGTCGAGAATTTTATTACTCCAATGGATGGTAGCCTTGTCATTATGGAAGGTAGTCTGTCATTGTGATTTCTGTTACTCCAATTGACGGTAGCCTTGTCATTATGGAAGGTAATTTGTTGTCCAGATTTTTGTTACTCCAATGGATTGTAGTCTTGTCATTATGGAAGGTAGTCTCTTGTTGATATTTTTGTTATTACAATGGATGGTAGCCTTGTCATTTTGGAAGGTAGTATGTTGTCGAGGTTTTTGTTACTCTAATGGATGGTAGCCTTGTCATTATGGAAGGTAGTATGTTGTCGAGATTTTTGTTACTACAATGGATGGTAGCCTTGTCATTATGGAAGTTAGTCTATTGTCGAGATTTTTTTACTGTAATGGATGGTATCCTTGTCATTATGGAAGGTTGTCTATTGTCGAGATTTTTATTACTCTAATGGATGGTAGCCATGTCATTATGGAAGGTAGTCTATTGTCGAGATTTTGGTTACTACAATGGATTGTAGCCTTGTCATTATGGAAGGTAGTCTCTTGTTGATATTTTTGTAACTACAATGGATCGTAGCCTTGTCATTATAGAAGGTAGTCTCTTATTGATATTTTAGTTACTACAATGGATGGTAGCCTTATCATTTTAGAAGGTAGTCTGTTGTCGAGATTTTTGTTACTCCAATGGATGGTAGCCTGGTCCTTATGTAAGGTAGTCTGTTGTCGAGGTTTTTGGTACTCCAATGGATGATAGCCTTGTCTATATGGAAGGTAGTTTGTTGTCGAAATTTTTGTTACTCTAATGGATGGTATCCTTTTCATTATGGAAGGTAGTCTTTTGTCCACATTTTTGTTACTCCAATGGATGGTAGCCTTGTCATTATGGAAGGTAGTCTCTTGTTAATATTTTTGTTACTATAATGGATGGTAGCCTTGTCATTATGGAAGGTAGTCTATTGTCGAGAATTTTATTACTCCAATGGATGGTATCCATGTCAATATTGAAGGTAGTCTGTCATTGTGATTTCTGTTACTCCAATTGACGGTAGCCTTGTCATTTGGGAAGGTAATTTTTTGTCTAGATTTTTGTTACTCCAATAGATTGTAGCCTTGTTATTATGGAAGGTAGTCTGTTGTTGAGAATTTTATTACTCCAATGGATGGTAGCCTTGTCATTATGGAAGGTAGTCTGTCATTGTGATTTCTGTTACTCCAATTGACAGTAGCCTTGTCATTATGGAAGGTAATCTGTTGTCCAGATTTTTGTTACTCCAATGGATTGTAGCCTTGACATTATGGAAGGTAGTCTCTTGTTGATATTTTTGTTAGTACAATGGATGGTAGCCTTGTCATTTTGGAAGGTAGTATGTTGTCGAGGTTTTTGTTACTCTAATGGATGGTAGCCTTGTCATTATGGAAGGTAGTATGTTGTCGAGATTTTTGTTACAAAAATGGATGGTAGCCTTGTCATTATGGAAGTTAGTCTATTGTGGATATTTTTTTACTCTAATGGATGGTATCCTTGTCATTATGGAAGGTTGTCTATTGTCGAGATTTTTATTACTCTAATGGATGGTAGCCATGTCATTATGGAAGGTAGTCTATTATCGAGATTTTGGTTACTACAATAGATTGTAGCCTTGTCATTATGGAACTTAGTCTATTGTCGAAAAAAATTTATACTCCAATGGATTGTAGCCTTTTCATTATGGAAGGTAGTCTGTTGTCGAGATTTTTGTTACTCCAATGGATGGTAGCCTTGTCATTATGGAAGGTAGTCTCTTGTTGATATTTGTGTAACTACAATGGATGGTAGCCTTGTCATTATAGAAGGTAGTCTCTTATTGATATTTTTGTTACTACAATGGATGGTAGCCTTATCATTTTAGAAGGTAGTCTGTTGTCGAGATTTTTGTTACTCCAATGGATGGTAGCCTGGTCCTTATGTAAGGTAGTCTGTTGTCGAGGTTTTTGGTACTCCAATGGATGATAGCCTTGTCATTATGGAAGGTAGTCTGTTGTCGAAATTTTTGTTACTCTAATGGATGGTATCCTTTTCATTATGGAAGGTAGTCTTTTATCGACATTTTTGTTACTCCAATGGATGGTAGCCTTGTCATTATGGAAGGTAGTCTCTTGTTGATATTTTTGTTACTATAATGGATGGTAGCCTTGTAATTTTGGAAGGTAGTCTGTTGTCGAGATTTTTGTTACTACAATGGATGGTAGCCTTGTCATTATGGAAGGTAGTCTATTGTCGAGAATTTTATCACTCCAATGGATGGTATCCATGTCAATATTGAAGGTAGTCTATCATTGTGATTTCTGTTACTCCAATTGACGGTAGCCTTGTCATTTGGGAAGGTAATTTTTTGTCCAGATTTTTGTTACTCCAATGGATTGTAGCCTTGTCATTATGGATGGTAGTCTGTTGTCGAGAATTTTATTACTCCAATGGATGGTAGCCTTGTCATTATGGAAGGTAGTTTGTCATTGTGATTTCTGTTACTCCAATTGGCGGTAGCCTTGTCATTATGGAAGGTAATCTGTTGTCCAGATTTTTGTTACTCCAATGGATTGTAGCCTTGTCATTATGGAAGGTAGTCTCTTGTTGATATTTTTGTTATTACAATGGATGGTAGCCTTGTCATTTTGGAAGGTAGTATGTTGTCGAGGTTTTTGTTACTCTAATTGATGGTAGCCTTGTCATTATGGAAGGTAGTATGTTGTCGAGATTTTTTTTACTACAATGGATGGTAGCCTTGTCATTATGGAAGTTAGTCTATTGTCGTGATTTTTTTACTCTAATGGATGGTATCCTTGTCATTATGGAAGGTTGTCTATTGTCGAGATTTTTATTACTCTAATGGATGGTAGCCATGTCATTATGGAAGGTAGTCTGTTGTCGAGATTTTGGTTACTACAATGGATTGTAGCCTTCTCATTATGGAACTTAGTCTATTGTCGAAAAAATTTTATACTCCAATGGATTGTAGCCTTTTCATTATGGAAGGTAGTCTGTTGTCGAGATTTTTGTTACTCCAATGGATGGTAGCCTTGTCATTATGGAAGGTAGTCTCTTCTTGATATTTTTGTAACTACAATGGATGGTAGCCTTGTCATTATAGAAGGTAGTCTCTTATTGATATTTTTGTTACTAAAATGGATGGTAGCCTTATCATTTTAGAAGGTAGTCTGTTGTCGAGATTTTTGTTACTCCAATGGATGGTAGCCTGGTCCTTATGTAAGGTAGTCTGTTGTTGAGGTTTTTGGTACTCCAATGGATGATAGCCTTGTCATTATGGAAGGTAGTCTGTTGTCGAAATTTTTGTTACTCTAATGGATGGTATCCTTTTCATTATGGAAGGTAGTCTTTTGTCGACATTTTTGTTACTCCAATGGATGGTAGCCTTGTCATTATGGAAGGTAGTCTCTTGTTGATATTTTTGTTACTGTAATGGATGGTAGCCTTGTAATTTTGGAAGGTAGTCTGTTGTCGAGATTTTTGTTACTACAATGGATGGTAGCCTTGTCATTATGGAAGGTACTCTATTGTCGAGAATTTTATCACTCCAATGGATAGTATCCATGTCAATATTGAAGGTAGTCTGTCATTGTGATTTCTGTTACTCCAATTGACGGTAGCCTTGTCATTTGGGAAGGTAATTTTTGGTCTAGATTTTTGTTACTCCAATGGATTGTAGCCTTGTCATTATGGAAGGTAGTCTGTTGTCGAGAATTTTATTACTCCAATGGATGGTAGCCTTGTCATTATGGAAGGTAGTCTATCATTGTGATTTCTGTTACTCCAATTGACGGTAGCCTTGTCATTATGGAAGGTAATCTATTGTCCAGATTTTTGTTACTCCAATGGATTGTAGCCTTGTCATTATGGAAGGTAGTCTCTTGTGGATATTTTTGTTAGTACAATGGATGGTAGCCTTGTCATTTTGGAAGGTAGTATGTTGTCGAGGTTTTTGTTACTCTAATGGATGGTAGCCTTGTCATTATGGAAGGTAGTATGTTGTCGAGATTTTTGTTACAAAAATGGATGGTAGCCTTGTCATTATGGAAGTTAGTCTATTGTCGAGATTTTTTTACTTTAATGGATGGTATCCTTGTCATTATTGAAGGTTGTCTATTGTCGAGATTTTTATTACTCTAATGGATGGTAGCCATGTCGTTATGGAAGGTAGTCTATTATCGAGATTTTGGTTACTACAATGGATTGTAGCCTTGTCATTATGGAACTTAGTCTATTGTCGAAAAAAATTTATACTCCAATGGATTGTAGCCTTTTCATTATGGAAGGTAGTCTGTTGTCGAGAATTTTGTTACTCCAATGGATGGTAGCCTTGTCATTATGGAAGGTAGTCTCTTGTTGATATTTTTGTAACTACAATGGATGGTAGCCTTGTCATTATAGAAGGTAGTCTCTTATTGATATTTTTGTTACTACAATGGATGGTAGCCTTATCATTTTAGAAGGTAGTCTATTGTCGAGATTTTTGTTACTCCAATGGATGGTAGCCTAGTCCTTATGTAAGGTAGTCTGTTGTCAAGGTTTTTGTTACTCCAATGGATGGTAGCCTTGTCATTATGGAAGGTAGTATGTTGTCAAATTTTTTGTTACTCTAATGGATGGTATCCTTTTCATTATGGAAGGTAGTCTTTTGTCGACATTTTTGTTACTCCAATGGATGGTAGCCTTGTCATTATGGAAGGTAGTCTCTTGTTGATATTTTTGTTACTATAATGGATGGTAGCCTTGTCGTTTTGGAAGGTAGTCTGTTGTCGAGATTTTTGTTACTACAATGGATGGTAGCCTTGTCTTTATGGAAGGTAGTCTATTGTCGAGAATTTTATTACTCCAATGGATGGTATCCATGTCAATATTGAAGGTAGTCTGTCATTGTGATTTCTGTTACTCCAATTGACGGTAGACTTGTCATTTTGGAAGGTAATTTTTTGTCCAGATTTTTGTTACTCCAATGGATTGTAGCCTTGTCATTATGGATGGTAGTCTGTTGTCGAGAATTTTATTACTCCAATGGATGGTAGCCTTGTCATTATGGAAGGTAGTTTGTCATTGTGATTTCTGTTACTCCAATTGGCGGTAGCCTTGTCATTATGGAAGGTAATCTGTTGTCCAGATTTTTGTTACTCCAATGGATGGTAGGCTTGTCATTATGGAAGGTAGTCTCTTGTTGATATTTTTGTAACTACAATGGATGGTAGCCTTGTCATTATAGAAGGTAGTCTCTTATTGATATATTTGTTACTACAATGGATGGTAGCCTTATCATTTTAGAATGTAGTCTGTTGTCGAGATTTTTGTTACTCCAATGGATGGTAGCCTGGTCCTTATGTAAGGTAGTCTGTTGTCGAGGTTTTTGTTACTCCAATGGATGGTAGCCTTGTCATTATGGAAGGTAGTATGTTGTCGAAATTTTTGTTACTCTAATGGATGGTATCCTTTTCATTATGGAAGGTAGTCTTTTGTCGACATTTTTGTTACTCCAATGGATGGTAGCCTTGTCATTATCGAAGGTAGTCTCTTGTTGATATTTTTGTTACTATAATGGATGGTAGCCTTGTCATTTTGGAAGGTAGTCTGTTGTCGAGATTTTTGTTACTACAATGGATGGGAGCCTTGTCATTATGGAAGGTAGTCTATTGTCGAGAATTTTATTACTCCAATGGATGGTATCCATCTCAATATTGAAGGTAGTCTGTCATTGTGATTTCTGTTACTCCAATTGACGGTAGCCTTGTCATTTTGGAAGGTAATTTTTTTTCTAGATTTTTGTTACTCCAATGGATTGTAGCCTTGTCATTATGGAAGGTAGTCTGTTGTCGAGAATTTTATTACTCCAATGGATGGTAGCCTTGTCATTATGGAAGGTAGTCTGTCATTGTGATTTCTGTTACTCCAATTGACGGTAGCCTTGTCATTATGGAAGGTAATCTGTTGTCCAGATTTTTGTTACTCCAATGGATTGTAGCCTTGTCATTATGGAAGGTAGTCTCTTGTTGATATTTTTGTTATTACAATGGATGGTAGCCTTGTCATTTTGGAAGGTAGTCTCTTATTGATATATTTGTTACTACAATTGATGGTAGCCTTATCATTTTAGAAGGTAGTCTGTTGTCGAGATTTTTGTTACTCCAATGGATGGTAGCCTGGTCCTTATGTAAGGTAGTCTGTTGTCGAGGTTTTTGTTACTCCAATGGATGGTAGCCTTGTCATTATGGAAGGTAGTTTGTTGTCGAAATTTTTGTTACTCTAATGGATGGTATCCTTTTCATTATGGAAGGTAGTCTTTTGTCGACATTTTTGTTACTCCAATGGATGGTAGCCTTGTCATTATGGAAGGTAGTCTCTTGTTGATATTTTTGTTACTATAATGGATGGTAGCCTTGTCATTTTGGAAGGTAGTCTGTTGTCGAGATTTTTGTTACTACAATGGATGGGAGCCTTGTCATTATGGAAGGTAGTCTATTGTCGAGAATTTTATTACTCCAATGGATGGTATCCATCTCAATATTGAAGGTAGTCTGTCATTGTGATTTCTGTTACTCCAATTGACGGTAGCCTTGTCATTTTGGAAGGTAATTTTTTTTCTAGATTTTTGTTACTCCAATGGATTGTAGCCTTGTCATTATGGAAGGTAGTCTGTTGTCGAGAATTTTATTACTCCAATGGATGGTAGCCTTGTCATTATGGAAGGTAGTTTGTCATTGTGATTTCTGTTACTCCAATTGACGGTAGCCTTGTCATTATGGAAGGTAATCTGTTGTCCAGATTTTTGTTACTCCAATGGATTGTAGCCTTGTCATTATGGAAGGTAGTCTCTTGTTGATATTTTTGTTATTACAATGGATGGTAGCCTTGTCATTTTGGAAGGTAGTATGTTGTCGAGGTTTTTGTTACTCTAATGGATGGTAGCCTTGTCATTATGGAAGGTAGTATGTTGTCGAGATTTTTGTTACTACAATGGATGGTAGCCTTGTCATTATGGAAGGTAGTATGTTGTCGAAATTTTTGTTACTCTAATGGATGGTATCCTTTTCATTATGGAAGGTAGTCTTTTGTCGACATTTTTGTTACTCCAATGGATGGTAGCCTTGTCATTATCGAAGGTAGTCTCTTGTTGATATTTTTGTTACTATAATGGATGGTAGCCTTGTCATTTTGGAAGGTAGTCTGTTGTCGAGATTTTTGTTACTACAATGGATGGGAGCCTTGTCATTATGGAAGGTAGTCTATTGTCGAGAATTTTATTACTCCAATGGATGGTATCCATGTCAATATTGAAGGTAGTCTGTCATTGTGATTTCTGTTACTCCAATTGACGGTAGCCTTGTCATTTTGGAAGGTAATTTTTTTTCAGATTTTTGTTACTCCAATGGATTGTAGCCTTGTCATTATGGAAGGTAGTCTGTTGTCGAGAATTTTATTACTCCAATGGATGGTAGCCTTGTCATTATGGAAGGTAGTCTGTCATTGTGATTTCTGTTACTCCAATTGACGGTAGCCTTGTCATTATGGAAGGTAATCTGTTGTCCAGATTTTTGTTACTCCAATGGATTGTAGCCTTGTCATTATGGAAGGTAGTCTCTTGTTGATATTTTTGTTATTACAATGGATGGTAGCCTTGTCATTTTGGAAGGTAGTATGTTGTCGAGGTTCTTGTTACTCTAATGGATGGTAGCCTTGTCATTATGGAAGGTAGTATGTTGTCGAGATTTTTGTTACTACAATGGATGGTAGGCTTGTCATTATGGAAGTTAGTCTATGGTCGAGATTTTTTTACTCTAATGGATGGTATCCTTGTCATTATGGAAGGTTGTCTATTGTCGAGATTTTTATTACTCTAATGGATGGTAGCCATGTAATTATGGAAGGTAGTCTGTTGTCGAGATTTTGGTTACTACAATGGATTGTAGCCTTGTCATTATGGAACTTAGTCTATGGTCGAAAATTTTTTATACTCCAATGGATTGTAGCCTTTCATTATGGAAGGTAGTCTGTTGTCGAGATTTTTGTTACTCCAATGGATGGTAGCCTTGTCATTATGGAAGGTAGTCTCTTGTTGATATTTTTGTAACTACAATGGATGGTAGCCTTGTCATTATAGAAGGTAGTCTCTTATTGATATTTTTGTTACTACAATGGATGGTAGCCTTATCATTTTAGAAGGTAGTCTGTTGTCGAGATTTTTGTTACTCCAATGGATGGTAGCCTGGTCCTTATGTAAGGTAGTCTGTTGTCGAGGTTTTTGTTACTCCAATGGATGGTAGCCTTGTCATTATGGAAGGTAGTATGTTGTCAAAAATTTTGTTACTCTAATGGATTGTATCCTTTTCATTATGGAAGGTAGTCTTTTGTCGACATTTTTGTTACTCTAATGGATGGTAGCCTTGTCATTATGGAAGGTAGTCTCTTGTTGATATTTTTGTTACTATAATGGATGGTAGCCTTGTCATTTTGGAAGGTAGTCTGTTGTCGAGATTTTTGTTACTACAATGGATGGCAGCCTTGTCATTATGGAAGGTAGTCTATTGTCGAGAATTTTATTACTCCAATGGATGGTATCCATGTCAATATTGAAGGTAGTCTATCATTGTGATTTCTGTTACTCCAATTGACGGTAGCCTTGTCATTTTGGAAGGTAATTTTTTTCCATATTTTTGTTACTCCAATGGATTGTAGCCTTGTCATTATGGAAGGTAGTCTGTTGTCGAGAATTTTATTACTCCAATGGATGGTAGCCTTGTCATTATGGAAGGTAGTTTGTCATTGTGATTTCTGTTACTCCAATTGACGGTAGCCTTGTCATTATGGAAGGTAATCTATTGTCCAGATTTTTGTTACTCCAATGGATTGTAGCCTTGTCATTATGGAAGGTAGTCTCTTGTTGATATTTTTGTTACTATAATGGATGGTAGCCTTGTCATTTTGGAAGGTAGTCTGTTGTCGAGATTTTTGTTACTACAATGGATGGCAGCCTTGTCATTATGGAAGGTAGTCTATTGTCGAGAATTTTATTACTCCAATGGATGGTATCCATGTCAATATTGAAGGTAGTCTGTCATTGTGATTTCTGTTACTCCAATTGACGGTAGCCTTGTCATTTTGGAAGGTAATTTTTTTCCATATTTTTGTTACTCCAATGGATTGTAGCCTTGTCATTATGGAAGGTAGTCTGTTGTCGAGAATTTTATTACTCCAATGGATGGTAGCCTTGTCATTATGGAAGGTAGTTTGTCATTGTGATTTCTGTTACTCCAATTGACGGTAGCCTTGTCATTATGGAAGGTAATCTGTTGTCCAGATTTTTGTTACTCCAATGGATTGTAGCCTTGTCATTATGGAAGGTAGTCTCTTGTTGATATTTTTGTTATTACAATGGATGGTAGCCTTGTCATTTTGGAAGGTAGTATGTTGTCGAGGTTCTTGTTACTCTAATGGATGGTAGCCTTGTCATTATGGAAGGTAGTATGTTGTCGAGATTTTTGTTACTACAATGGATGGTAGCCTTGTCATTATGGAAGTTAGTTTATTGTCGAGATTTTTTTACTCTAATGGATGGTATCCTTGTCATTATGGAAGGTTGTCTATTGTTGAGATTTTTATTACTCTAATGGATGGTAGCCATGTCATTATGGAAGGTTGTCTGTTGTCGAGATTTTGGTTACTACAATGGATTGTAGCCTTGTCATTATGGAACTTAGTCTATGGTCGAAAAATTTTTATACTCCAATGGATTGTAGCCTTTTCATTATGGAAGGTAGTCTGTTGTCGAGATTTTTGTTACTCCAATGGATGGTAGCGTTGTCATTATGGAATGTAGTCTCTTGTTGATATTTTTGTAACTACAATGGATGGTAGCCTTGTCATTATAGAAGGTAGTCTCTTATTGATATTTTTGTTACTACAATGGATGGTAGCCTTATCATTTTAGAAGGTAGTCTGTTGTCGAGATTTTTGTTACTCCAATGGATGGTAGCCTGGTCCTTATGTAAGGTAGTCTGTTGTCGAGGTTTTTGTTACTCCAATGGATGGTAGCCTTGTCATTATGGAAGGTAGTCTGTTGTCGAAATTTTTGTTACTCTAATGGATGGTATCCTTTTCATTATGGAAGGTAGTCTTTTGTCGACATTTTTGTTACTCCAATGGATGGTAGCCTTGTCATTATGGGAGGTAGTCTCTTGTTGATATTTTTGTTACTATAATGGATGGTAGCCTTGTCATTTTGGAAGGTAGTCTGTTGTCGAGATTTTTATTACTACAATGGATGGTAGCCTTGTCATTATGGAAGGTAGTCTATTGTCGAGAATTTTATTACTCCAATGGATGGTATCCATGTCAATATTGAAGGTAGTCTGTCATTGTGATTTGTGTTACTCCAATTGACGGTAGCCTTGTCATTTTGGAAGGTAATTTTTTGTACAGATTTTTGTTACTCCAATGGATTGTAGCCTTGTCATTATGGAAGGTAGTCTGTTGTCGAGAATTTTATTACTCCAATGGATGGTAGCCTTGTCATTATGGAAGGTAGTCTATCATTGTGATTTCTGTTACTCCAATTGACGGTAGCCTTGTCATTATGGAAGGTAATCTGTTGTCCAGATTTTTGTTACTCCAATGGATTGTAGCCTTGTCATTATGGAAGGTAGTCTCTTGTTGATATTTTTGTTATTACAATGGATGGTAGCCTTGTCATTTTGGAAGGTAGTATGTTGTCGAGGTTTTTGTTACTCTAATGGATGGTAGCCTTGTCATTATGGAAGGTAGTAAGTTGTCGAGATTTTTGTTACTACAATGGATGGTAGCCTTGTCATTATGGAAGTTAGTCTATTGTCGAGATTTTTATTACTCTAATGGATGGTAGCCATGTCATTATGGAAGGTAGTCTGTTGTCGAGATTTTGGTTTTTTTACAATGGATTGTAGCCTTGTCATTATGGAACTTAGTTTATTGTCGAAAATTTTTATACTCCAATGGATTGTAGCCTTTTCATTATGGAAGGTAGTCTGTTGTTGAGATTTTTTTTACTCCAATGGATGGTAGCCTTGTCATTATGGAAGGTTGTCTCTTGTTGATATTTTTGTAACTACAATGGATGGTAGCCTTGTCATTATAGAAGGTAGTCTCTTATTGATATTTTCGTTACTACAATGGATGGTAGCCTTATCATTTTAGAAGGATGTCTGTTGTCGAGATTTTTGTTACTCCAATGGATGGTAGCCTGGTCCTTATGTAAGGTAGTCTGTTTTCGAGGTTTTTGTTACTCCAATGGATGGTAGCCTTGTCATTATGGAAGGTAGTCTGTTGTCGAGAAGTTTGTTACTCCAATGGATGGTATCCTTTTCATTATGGAAGGTAGTCTTTTGTCGACATTTTTGTTACTCCAATGGATGGTAGCCTTGTCATTATGGAAGGTAGTCTCTTGTTGATATTTTTGTTACTATAATGGATGGTAGCCTTGTAATTTTGGAAGGTAGTCTGTTGTCGAGATTTTTGTTACTACAATGGATGGTAGCCTTGTCATTATGGAAGGTAGTCTATTGTCGAGAATTTTATCACTCCAATGGATGGTATCCATGTCAATATTGAAGGTAGTCTGTCATTGTGATTTCTGTTACTCCAATTGACGGTAGCCTTGTCATTTGGGAAGGTAATTTTTTGTCTAGATTTTTGTTACTCCAATGGATTGTAGCCTTGTCATTATGGAAGGTAGTCTGTTGTCGAGAATTTTATTACTCCAATGGATGGTAGCCTTGTCATTATGGAAGGTAGTCTGTCATTGTGATTTCTGTTACTCCAATTGACGGTAGCCTTGTCATTATGGAAGGTAATTTGTTGTCCAGATTTATGTTACTCCAATGGATTTTAGCCTTGTCATTATGGAAGGTAGTCTCTTGTGGATATTTTTGTTAGTACAATGGATGGTAGCCTTGTCATTTTGGAAGGTAGTATGTTGTCGAGGTTTTTGTTACTCTAATGGATGGTAGCCTTGTCATTATGGAAGGTAGTATGTTGTCGAGATTTTTGTAACAAAAATGGATGGTAGCCTTGTCATTATGGAAGTTAGTCTATTGTCGAGATTTTTTTACTCTAATGGATGGTATCCTTGTCATTATGGAAGGTTATCTATTGTCGAGATTTTTATTACTCTAATGGATGGTAGCCATGTCATTATGGAAGGTAGTCTATTATCGAGATTTTGGTTACTACAATGGATTGTAGCCTTGTCATTATGGAACTTAGTCTATTGTCGAAAAAATTTTATACTCAAATTGATTGTAGCCTTTTCATTATGGAACGTAGTCTGTTGTCGAGATTTTTGTTACTCCAATGGATGGTAGCCTTGTCATTATGGAAGGTAGTCTCTTGTTGATATTTTTGTAACTACAATGGATGGAAGCCTTGTCATTATAAAAGGTAGTCTCTTATTGATATTTTTGTTACTACAATGGATGGTAGCCTTATCATTTTAGAAGGTAGTCTGTTGTCGAGATTTTTGTTACTCCAATGGATGGTAGCCTAGTCCTTATGTAAGGTAGTCTGTTGTCGAGGTTTTTGTTACTCCAATGGATGGTAGCCTTGTCATTATGGAAGGTAGTATGTTGTCGAATTTTTTGTTACTCTAATGGATGGTATCCTTTTCATTATGGAAGGTAGTCTTTTGTCGACATTTTTGTTACTCCAATGGATGGTAGCCTTGTCATTATGGAAGGTAGTCTCTTGTTGATATTTTTGTTACTATAATGGATGGTAGCCTTGTCATTTTGGAAGGTAGTCTGTTGTCGAGATTTTTGTTACTACAATGGATGGTAGCCTTGTCATTATGGAAGGTAGTCTATTGTCGAGAATTTTATTACTACAACGGATGGTATCCATGTCAATATTGAAGGTAGTCTGTCATTGTGATTTCTGTTACTCCAATTGACGATAGCCTTGTCATTTTGGAAGGTAATTTTTTGTCCAGATTTTTGTTACTCCAATGGATTGTAGCCTTGTCATTATGGATGGTAGTCTGTTGTCGAGAATTTTATTACTCCAATGGATGGTAGCCTTGTCATTATGGAAGGTAGTTTGTCATTGTGATTTCTGTTACTCCAATTGGCGGTAGCCTTGTCATTATGGAAGGTAATCTGTTGTCCAGATTTTTGTTACTCCAATGGATTGTAGCCTTGACATTATGGAAGGTAGTCTCTTGTTGATATTTTTGTTATTACAATGGATGGTAGCCTTGTCATTTTGGAAGGTAGTATGATGTCGAGGTTTTTGTTACTCTAATGGATGTTAGCCTTGTCATTATGGAAGGTAGTATGTTGTCGAGATTTTTGTTACTACAATGGATGGTAGCCTTGTCATTATGGAAGTTAGTCTATTGTCGAGATTTTTTTACTCTAATGGATGGTATCCTTGTCATTATGGAAGGTTGTCTATTGTCGAGATTTTTATTACTCTAATGGATGGTAGCCATGTCATTATGGAAGGTAGTCTGTTGTCGAGATTTTGGTTACTACAATGGATTGTAGCCTTCTCATTATGGAACTTAGTCTATTGTCGAAAAAATTTTATACTCCAATGGATTGTAGCCTTTTCATTATGGAAGGTAGTCTGTTGTCGAGATTTTTGTTACTCCAATGGATGGTTTCCTTGTCATTATGGAAGGTAGTCTCTTGTTGATATTTTTGTAACTACAATGGATGGTAGCCTTGTCTTTATAGAAGGTAGTCTCTTATTGATATTTTTGTTACTACAATTGATGGTAGCCTTATCATTTTAGAAGGTAGTCTGTTGTCGAGATTTTTGTTACTCCAATGGATGGTAGCCTAGTCCTTATGTAAGGTAGTCTATTGTCGAGGTTTTTGTTACTCCAATGGATGGTAGCCTTGTCATTATGGAAGGTAGTATGTTGTCGAATTTTTTGTTACTCTAATGGATGGTATCCTTTTCATTATGGAAGGTAGTCTTTTGTCGACATTTTTGTTACTCCAATGGATGGTAGCCTTGTCATTATGGAAGGTAGTCTCTTGTTGATATTTTTGTTACTATAATGGATGGTAGCCTTGTCATTTTGGAAGGTAGTCTGTTGTCGAGATTTTTGTTACTACAATGGATGGTAGCCTTGTCATTATGGAAGGTAGTCTATTGTCGAGAATTTTATTACTCCAATGGATGGTATCCATGTCAATATTGAAGGTAGTCTGTCATTGTGATTTCTGTTACTCCAATTGACGGTAGCCTTGTCATTTTGGAAGGTAATTTTTTGTCCAAATTTTTGTTACTCCAATGGATTGTAGCCTTGTCATTATGGATGGTAGTCTGTTGTCGAGAATTTTATTACTCCAATGGATGGTAGCCTTGTCATTATGGAAGGTAGTTTGTCATTGTGATTTCTGTTACTCCAATTGGCGGTAGCCTTGTCATTATGGAAGGTAATCTGTTGTCCAGATTTTTGTTACTCCAATGGATTGTAGCCTTGTCATTATGGAAGGTAGTCTCTTGTTGATATTTTTGTTATTACAATGGATGGTAGCCTTGTCATTTTGGAAGGTAGTATGTTGTCGAGGTTTTTGTTACTCTAATGGATGGTAGCCTTGTCATTATGGAAGGTAGTATGTTGTCGAGATTTTTGTTACTACAATGGATGGTAGCCTTGTCATTATGGAAGTTAGTCTATTGTCGAGATTTTTTTACTCTAATGGATGGTATCCTTGTCATTATGGAAGGTTGTCTATTGTCGAGATTTTTATTACTCTAATGGATGGTAGCCATGTCATTATGGAAGGTAGTCCGTTGTCGAGATTTTGGTTACTACAATGGATTGTAGCCTTCTCATTATGGAACTTAGTCTATTGTCGAAAAAATTTATACTCCAATGGATTGTAGCCTTTTTATTATGGAAGGTAGTCTGTTGTCGAGATTTTTGTTACTCCAATGGATGGTAGCCTTGTCATTATGGAAGGTAGTCTCTTGTTGATATTTTTGTAACTACAATGGATGGTAGCCTTGTCATTATAGAAGGTAGTCTCTTATTGATATTTTTGTTACTACAATGGATGGTAGCCTTATCATTTTAGAAGGTAGTCTGTTGTCGAGATTTTTGTTACTCCAATGGATGGTAGCCTGGTCCTTATGTAAGGTAGTCTGTTGTCGAGGTTTTTGTTACTCCAATGGATGGTAGCCTTGTCATTATGGAAGGTAGTATGTTGTCGAAATTTTTGTTACTCTAATGGATGGTATCCTTTTCATTATGGAAGGTAGTCTTTTGTCGACATTTTTGTTACTCCAATGGATGGTAGCCTTGTCATTATGGAAGGTAGTCTCTTGTTGATATTTTTGTTACTATAATGGATGGTAGCCTTGTCATTTTGGAAGGTAGTCTGTTGTCGAGATTTTTGTTACTACAATGGATGGGAGCCTTGTCATTATGGAAGGTAGTCTATTGTCGAGAATTTTATTACTCCAATGGATGGTATCCATCTCAATATTGAAGGTAGTCTGTCATTGTGATTTCTGTTACTCCAATTGACGGTAGCCTTGTCATTTTGGAAGGTAATTTTTTTTCTAGATTTTTGTTACTCCAATGGATTGTAGCCTTGTCATTATGGAAGGTAGTCTGTTGTCGAGAATTTTATTACTTCAATGGATGGTAGCCTTGTCATTATGATAGGTAGTTTGTCATTGTGATTTCTGTTACTCCAATTGACGGTAGCCTTGTCATTATGGAAGGTAATCTGTTGTCCAGATTTTTGTTACTCCAATGGATTGTAGCCTTGTCATTATGGAAGGTAGTCTCTTGTTGATATTTTTGTTATTACAATGGATGGTAGCCTTGTCATTTTGGAAGGTAGTATGTTGTCGAGGTTTTTGTTACTCTAATGGATGGTAGCCTTGTCATTATGGAAGGTAGTATGTTGTCGAGATTTTTGTTACTACAATGGATGGTAGCCTTGTCATTATGGAAGTTAGTCTATTGTCGAGATTTTTTTACTCTAATGGATGGTATCTTTGTCATTATGGAAGGTTGTCTATTGTCGAGATTTTTATTACTCTAATGGATGGTAGCCATGTCATTATGGAAGGTAGTCTGTTGTCGAGATTTTGGTTACTACAATGGATTGTAGCCTTCTCATTATGGAACTTAGTCTATTGTCGAAAAAAATTTATACTCCAATGGATTGTAGCCTTTTCATTATGGAAGGTAGTCTGTTGTCGAGATTTTTGTTACTCCAATGGATGGTTGCCTTGTCATTATGGAAGGTAGTCTCTTGTTGATATTTTTGTAACTACAATGGATGGTAGCCTTGTCATTATAGAAGGTAGTCTCTTATTGATATTTTTGTTACTACAATGGATGGTAGCCTTATCATTTTAGAAGGTAGTCTGTTGTCGAGATTTTTGTTACTCCAATGGATGGTAGCCTAGTCCTTATGTAAGGTAGTCTGTTGTCGAGGTTTTTGTTACTCCAATGGATGGTAGCCTTGTCATTATGGAAGGTAGTATGTTGTCGAATTTTTTGTTACTCTAATGGATGGTATCCTTTTCATTATGGAAGGTAGTCTTTTGTCGACATTTTTGTTACTCCAATGGATGGTAGCCTTGTCATTATGGAAGGTAGTCTCTTGTTGATATTTTTGTTACTATAATGGATGGTAGCCTTGTCATTTTGGAAGGTAGTCTGTTGTCGAGATTTTTGTTACTACAATGGATGGTAGCCTTGTCATTATGGAAGGTAGTCTATTGTCGAGAATTTTATTACTCCAATGGATGGTATCCATGTCAATATTGAAGGTAGTCTGTCACTGTGATTTCTGTTACTCCAATTGACGGTAGCCTTGTCATTTTGGAAGGTAATTTTTTGTCCAAATTTTTGTTACTCCAATGGATTGTAGCCTTGTCATTATGGATGGTAGTCTGTTGTCGAGAATTTTATTACTCCAATGGATGGTAGCCTTGTCATTATGGAAGGTAGTTTGTCATTGTGATTTCTGTTACTCCAATTGGCGGTAGCCTTGTCATTATGGAAGGTAATCTGTTGTCCAGATTTTTGTTACTCCAATGGATTGTAGCCTTGTCATTATGGAAGGTAGTCTCTTGTTGATATTTTTGTTATTACAATGGATGGTAGCCTTGTCATTTTGGAAGGTAGTATGTTGTCGAGGTTTTTGTTACTCTAATGGATGGTAGCCTTGTCATTATGGAAGGTAGTATGTTGTCGAGATTTTTGTTACTACAATGGATGGTAGCCTTGTCATTATGGAAGTTAGTCTATTGTGGAGATTTTTTTACTCTAATGGATGGTATCCTTGTCATTATGGAAGGTTGTCTATTGTCGAGATTTTTATTACTCTAATGGATGGTAGCCATGTCATTATGGAAGGTAGTCCGTTGTCGAGATTTTGGTTACTACAATGGATTGTAGCCTTCTCATTATGGAACTTAGTCTATTGTCGAAAAAAATTTATACTCCAATGGATTGTAGCCTTTTTATTATGGAAGGTAGTCTGTTGTCGAGATTTTTGTTACTCCAATGGATGGTAGCCTTGTCATTATGGAAGGTAGTCTCTTGTTGATATTTTTGTAACTACAATGGATGGTAGCCTTGTCATTATAGAAGGTAGTCTCTTATTGATATTTTTGTTACTACAATGGATGGTAGCCTTATCATTTTAGAAGGTAGTCTGTTGTCGAGATTTTTGTTACTCCAATGGATGGTAGCCTGGTCCTTATGTAAGGTAGTCTGTTGTCGAGGTTTTTGTTACTCCAATGGATGGTAGCCTTGTCATTATGGAAGGTAGTATGTTGTCGAAATTTTTGTTACTCTAATGGATGGTATCCTTTTCATTATGGAAGGTAGTCTTTTGTCGACATTTTTGTTACTCCAATGGATGGTAGCCTTGTCATTATGGAAGGTAGTCTCTTGTTGATATTTTTGTTACTATAATGGATGGTAGCCTTGTCATTTTGGAAGGTAGTCTGTTGTCGAGATTTTTGTTACTACAATGGATGGGAGCCTTGTCATTATGGAAGGTAGTCTATTGTCGAGAATTTTATTACTCCAATGGATGGTATCCATCTCAATATTGAAGGTAGTCTGTCATTGTGATTTCTGTTACTCCAATTGACGGTAGCCTTGTCATTTTGGAAGGTAATTTTTTTTCTAGATTTTTGTTACTCCAATGGATTGTAGCCTTGTCATTATGGAAGGTAGTCTGTTGTCGAGAATTTTATTACTTCAATGGATGGTAGCCTTGTCATTATGATAGGTAGTTTGTCATTGTGATTTCTGTTACTCCAATTGACGGTAGCCTTGTCATTATGGAAGATAATCTGTTGTCCAGATTTTTGTTACTCCAATGGATTGTAGCCTTGTCATTATGGAAGGTAGTCTCTTGTTGATATTTTTGTTATTACAATGGATGGTAGCCTTGTCATTTTGGAAGGTAGTATGTTGTCGAGGTTTTTGTTACTCTAATGGATGGTAGCCTTGTCATTATGGAAGGTAGTATGTTGTCGAGATTTTTGTTACTACAATGGATGGTAGCCTTGTCATTATGGAAGTTAGTCTATTGTCGAGATTTTTTTACTCTAATGGATGGTATCTTTGTCATTATGGAAGGTTGTCTATTGTCGAGATTTTTATTACTCTAATGGATGGTAGCCATGTCATTATGGAAGGTAGTCTGTTGTCGAGATTTTGGTTACTACAATGGATTGTAGCCTTCTCATTATGGAACTTAGTCTATTGTCGAAAAAAATTTATACTCCAATGGATTGTAGCCTTTTCATTATGGAAGGTAGTCTGTTGTCGAGATTTTTGTTACTCCAATGGATGGTTGCCTTGTCATTATGGAAGGTAGTCTCTTGTTGATATTTTTGTAACTACAATGGATGGTAGCCTTGTCATTATAGAAGGTAGTCTCTTATTGATATTTTTGTTACTACAATGGATGGTAGCCTTATCATTTTAGAAGGTAGTCTGTTGTCGAGATTTTTGTTACTCCAATGGATGGTAGCCTAGTCCTTATGTAAGGTAGTCTGTTGTCGAGGTTTTTGTTACTCCAATGGATGGTAGCCTTGTCATTATGGAAGGTAGTATGTTGTCGAATTTTTTGTTACTCTAATGGATGGTATCCTTTTCATTATGGAAGGTAGTCTTTTGTCGACATTTTTGTTACTCCAATGGATGGTAGCCTTGTCATTATGGAAGGTAGTCTCTTGTTGATATTTTTGTTACTATAATGGATGGTAGCCTTGTCATTTTGGAAGGTAGTCTGTTGTCGAGATTTTTGTTACTACAATGGATGGTAGCCTTGTCATTATGGAAGGTAGTCTATTGTCGAGAATTTTATTACTCCAATGGATGGTATCCATGTCAATATTGAAGGTAGTCTGTCATTGTGATTTCTGTTACTCCAATTGACGGTAGCCTTGTCATTTTGGAAGGTAATTTTTTGTCCAAATTTTTGTTACTCCAATGGATTGTAGCCTTGTCATTATGGATGGTAGTCTGTTGTCGAGAATTTTATTACTCCAATGGATGGTAGCCTTGTCATTATGGAAGGTAGTTTGTCATTGTGATTTCTGTTACTCCAATTGGCGGTAGCCTTGTCATTATGGAAGGTAATCTGTTGTCCAGATTTTTGTTACTCCAATGGATTGTAGCCTTGTCATTATGGAAGGTAGTCTCTTGTTGATATTTTTGTTATTACAATGGATGGTAGCCTTGTCATTTTGGAAGGTAGTATGTTGTCGAGGTTTTTGTTACTCTAATGGATGGTAGCCTTGTCATTATGGAAGGTAGTATGTTGTCGAGATTTTTGTTACTACAATGGATGGTAGCCTTGTCATTATGGAAGTTAGTCTATTGTCGAGATTTTTTTACTCTAATGGATGGTATCCTTGTCATTATGGAAGGTTGTCTATTGTCGAGATTTTTATTACTCTAATGGATGGTAGCCATGTCATTATGGAAGGTAGTCCGTTGTCGAGATTTTGGTTACTACAATGGATTGTAGCCTTCTCATTATGGAACTTAGTCTATTGTCGAAAAAAATTTATACTCCAATGGATTGTAGCCTTTTTATTATGGAAGGTAGTCTGTTGTCGAGATTTTTGTTACTCCAATGGATGGTAGCCTTGTCATTATGGAAGGTAGTCTCTTGTTGATATTTTTGTAACTACAATGGATGGTAGCCTTGTCATTATAGAAGGTAGTCTCTTATTGATATTTTTGTTACTACAATGGATGGTAGCCTTATCATTTTAGAAGGTAGTCTGTTGTCGAGATTTTTGTTACTCCAATGGATGGTAGCCTGGTCCTTATGTAAGGTAGTCTGTTGTCGAGGTTTTTGTTACTCCAATGGATGGTAGCCTTGTCATTATGGAAGGTAGTATGTTGTCGAAATTTTTGTTACTCTAATGGATGGTATCCTTTTCATTATGGAAGGTAGTCTTTTGTCGACATTTTTGTTACTCCAATGGATGGTAGCCTTGTCATTATGGAAGGTAGTCTCTTGTTGATATTTTTGTTACTATAATGGATGGTAGCCTTGTCATTTTGGAAGGTAGTCTGTTGTCGAGATTTTTGTTACTACAATGGATGGGAGCCTTGTCATTATGGAAGGTAGTCTATTGTCGAGAATTTTATTACTCCAATGGATGGTATCCATCTCAATATTGAAGGTAGTCTGTCATTGTGATTTCTGTTACTCCAATTGACGGTAGCCTTGTCATTTTGGAAGGTAATTTTTTTTCTAGATTTTTGTTACTCCAATGGAATGTAGCCTTGTCATTATGGAAGGTAGTCTGTTGTCGAGAATTTTATTACTTCAATGGATGGTAGCCTTGTCATTATGATAGGTAGTTTGTCATTGTGATTTCTGTTACTCCAATTGACGGTAGCCTTGTCATTATGGAAGGTAATCTGTTGTCCAGATTTTTGTTACTCCAATGGATTGTAGCCTTGTCATTATGGAAGGTAGTCTCTTGTTGATATTTTTGTTATTACAATGGATGGTAGCCTTGTCATTTTGGAAGGTAGTATGTTGTCGAGGTTTTTGTTACTCTAATGGATGGTAGCCTTGTCATTATGGAAGGTAGTATGTTGTCGAGATTTTTGTTACTACAATGGATGGTAGCCTTGTCATTATGGAAGTTAGTCTATTGTCGAGATTTTTTTACTCTAATGGATGGTATCTTTGTCATTATGGAAGGTTGTCTATTGTCGAGATTTTTATTACTCTAATGGATGGTAGCCATGTCATTATGGAAGGTAGTCTGTTGTCGAGATTTTGGTTACTACAATGGATTGTAGCCTTCTCATTATGGAACTTAGTCTATTGTCGAAAAAAAATTATACTCCAATGGATTGTAGCCTTTTCATTATGGAAGGTAGTCTGTTGTCGAGATTTTTGTTACTCCAATGGATGGTTGCCTTGTCATTATGGAAGGTAGTCTCTTGTTGATATTTTTGTAACTACAATGGATGGTAGCCTTGTCATTATAGAAGGTAGTCTCTTATTGATATTTTTGTTATTACAATGGATGGTAGCCTTATCATTTTAGAAGGTAGTCTGTTGTCGAGATTTTTGTTACTCCAATGGATGGTAGCCTGGTCCTTATGTAAGGTAGTCTGTTGTCGAGGTTTTTGTTACTCCAATGGATGGTAGCCTTGTCATTATGGAAGGTAGTATGTTGTCGAAATTTTTGTTACTCTAATGGATGGTATCCTTTTCATTATGGAAGGTAGTCTTTTGTCGACATTTTTGTTACTCCAATGGATGGTAGCCTTGTCATTATGGAAGGTAGTCTCTTGTTGATATTTTTGTTACTATAATGGATGGTAGCCTTGTCATTTTGGAAGGTAGTCTGTTGTCGAGATTTTTGTTACTACAATGGATGGGAGCCTTGTCATTATGGAAGGTAGTCTATTGTCGAGAATTTTATTACTCCAATGGATGGTATCCATCTCAATATTGAAGGTAGTCTGTCATTGTGATTTCTGTTACTCCAATTGACGGTAGCCTTGTCATTTTGGAAGGTAATTTTTTTTCTAGATTTTTGTTACTCCAATGGATTGTAGCCTTGTCATTATGGAAGGTAGTCTGTTGTCGAGAATTTTATTACTTCAATGGATGGTAGCCTTGTCATTATGATAGGTAGTTTGTCATTGTGATTTCTGTTACTCCAATTGACGGTAGCCTTGTCATTATGGAAGATAATCTGTTGTCCAGATTTTTGTTACTCCAATGGATTGTAGCCTTGTCATTATGGAAGGTAGTCTCTTGTTGATATTTTTGTTATTACAATGGATGGTAGCCTTGTCATTTTGGAAGGTAGTATGTTGTCGAGGTTTTTGTTACTCTAATGGATGGTAGCCTTGTCATTATGGAAGGTAGTATGTTGTCGAGATTTTTGTTACTACAATGGATGGTAGCCTTGTCATTATGGAAGTTAGTCTATTGTCGAGATTTTTTTACTCTAATGGATGGTATCTTTGTCATTATGGAAGGTTGTCTATTGTCGAGATTTTTATTACTCTAATGGATGGTAGCCATGTCATTATGGAAGGTAGTCTGTTGTCGAGATTTTGGTTACTACAATGGATTGTAGCCTTCTCATTATGGAACTTAGTCTATTGTCGAAAAAAATTTATACTCCAATGGATTGTAGCCTTTTCATTATGGAAGGTAGTCTGTTGTCGAGATTTTTGTTACTCCAATGGATGGTTGCCTTGTCATTATGGAAGGTAGTCTCTTGTTGATATTTTTGTAACTACAATGGATGGTAGCCTTGTCATTATAGAAGGTAGTCTCTTATTGATATTTTTGTTACTACAATGGATGGTAGCCTTATCATTTTAGAAGGTAGTCTGTTGTCGAGATTTTTGTTACTCCAATGGATGGTAGCCTAGTCCTTATGTAAGGTAGTCTGTTGTCGAGGTTTTTGTTACTCCAATGGATGGTAGCCTTGTCATTATGGAAGGTAGTATGTTGTCGAATTTTTTGTTACTCTAATGGATGGTATCCTTTTCATTATGGAAGGTAGTCTTTTGTCGACATTTTTGTTACTCCAATGGATGGTAGCCTTGTCATTATGGAAGGTAGTCTCTTGTTGATATTTTTGTTACTATAATGGATGGTAGCCTTGTCATTTTGGAAGGTAGTCTGTTGTCGAGATTTTTGTTACTACAATGGATGGTAGCCTTGTCATTATGGAAGGTAGTCTATTGTCGAGAATTTTATTACTCCAATGGATGGTATCCATGTCAATATTGAAGGTAGTCTGTCATTGTGATTTCTGTTACTCCAATTGACGGTAGCCTTGTCATTTTGGAAGGTAATTTTTTGTCCAAATTTTTGTTACTCCAATGGATTGTAGCCTTGTCATTATGGATGGTAGTCTGTTGTCGAGAATTTTATTACTCCAATGGATGGTAGCCTTGTCATTATGGAAGGTAGTTTGTCATTGTGATTTCTGTTACTCCAATTGGCGGTAGCCTTGTCATTATGGAAGGTAATCTGTTGTCCAGATTTTTGTTACTCCAATGGATTGTAGCCTTGTCATTATGGAAGGTAGTCTCTTGTTGATATTTTTGTTATTACAATGGATGGTAGCCTTGTCATTTTGGAAGGTAGTATGTTGTCGAGGTTTTTGTTACTCTAATGGATGGTAGCCTTGTCATTATGGAAGGTAGTATGTTGTCGAGATTTTTGTTACTACAATGGATGGTAGCCTTGTCATTATGGAAGTTAGTCTATTGTCGAGATTTTTTTACTCTAATGGATGGTATCCTTGTCATTATGGAAGGTTGTCTATTGTCGAGATTTTTATTACTCTAATGGATGGTAGCCATGTCATTATGGAAGGTAGTCCGTTGTCGAGATTTTGGTTACTACAATGGATTGTAGCCTTCTCATTATGGAACTTAGTCTATTGTCGAAAAAAATTTATACTCCAATGGATTGTAGCCTTTTTATTATGGAAGGTAGTCTGTTGTCGAGATTTTTGTTACTCCAATGGATGGTAGCCTTGTCATTATGGAAGGTAGTCTCTTGTTGATATTTTTGTAACTACAATGGATGGTAGCCTTGTCATTATAGAAGGTAGTCTCTTATTGATATTTTTGTTACTACAATGGATGGTAGCCTTATCATTTTAGAAGGTAGTCTGTTGTCGAGATTTTTGTTACTCCAATGGATGGTAGCCTGGTCCTTATGTAAGGTAGTCTGTTGTCGAGGTTTTTGTTACTCCAATGGATGGTAGCCTTGTCATTATGGAAGGTAGTATGTTGTCGAAATTTTTGTTACTCTAATGGATGGTATCCTTTTCATTATGGAAGGTAGTCTTTTGTCGACATTTTTGTTACTCCAATGGATGGTAGCCTTGTCATTATGGAAGGTAGTCTCTTGTTGATATTTTTGTTACTATAATGGATGGTAGCCTTGTCATTTTGGAAGGTAGTCTGTTGTCGAGATTTTTGTTACTACAATGGATGGGAGCCTTGTCATTATGGAAGGTAGTCTATTGTCGAGAATTTTATTACTCCAATGGATGGTATCCATCTCAATATTGAAGGTAGTCTGTCATTGTGATTTCTGTTACTCCAATTGACGGTAGCCTTGTCATTTTGGAAGGTAATTTTTTTTCTAGATTTTTGTTACTCCAATGGAATGTAGCCTTGTCATTATGGAAGGTAGTCTGTTGTCGAGAATTTTATTACTTCAATGGATGGTAGCCTTGTCATTATGATAGGTAGTTTGTCATTGTGATTTCTGTTACTCCAATTGACGGTAGCCTTGTCATTATGGAAGGTAATCTGTTGTCCAGATTTTTGTTACTCCAATGGATTGTAGCCTTGTCATTATGGAAGGTAGTCTCTTGTTGATATTTTTGTTATTACAATGGATGGTAGCCTTGTCATTTTGGAAGGTAGTATGTTGTCGAGGTTTTTGTTACTCTAATGGATGGTAGCCTTGTCATTATGGAAGGTAGTATGTTGTCGAGATTTTTGTTACTACAATGGATGGTAGCCTTGTCATTATGGAAGTTAGTCTATTGTCGAGATTTTTTTACTCTAATGGATGGTATCTTTGTCATTATGGAAGGTTGTCTATTGTCGAGATTTTTATTACTCTAATGGATGGTAGCCATGTCATTATGGAAGGTAGTCTGTTGTCGAGATTTTGGTTACTACAATGGATTGTAGCCTTCTCATTATGGAACTTAGTCTATTGTCGAAAAAAAATTATACTCCAATGGATTGTAGCCTTTTCATTATGGAAGGTAGTCTGTTGTCGAGATTTTTGTTACTCCAATGGATGGTTGCCTTGTCATTATGGAAGGTAGTCTCTTGTTGATATTTTTGTAACTACAATGGATGGTAGCCTTGTCATTATAGAAGGTAGTCTCTTATTGATATTTTTGTTATTACAATGGATGGTAGCCTTATCATTTTAGAAGGTAGTCTGTTGTCGAGATTTTTGTTACTCCAATGGATGGTAGCCTGGTCCTTATGTAAGGTAGTCTGTTGTCGAGGTTTTTGTTACTCCAATGGATGGTAGCCTTGTCATTATGGAAGGTAGTATGTTGTCGAAATTTTTGTTACTCTAATGGATGGTATCCTTTTCATTATGGAAGGTAGTCTTTTGTCGACATTTTTGTTACTCCAATGGATGGTAGCCTTGTCATTATGGAAGGTAGTCTCTTGTTGATATTTTTGTTACTATAATGGATGGTAGCCTTGTCATTTTGGAAGGTAGTCTGTTGTCGAGATTTTTGTTACTACAATGGATGGGAGCCTTGTCATTATGGAAGGTAGTCTATTGTCGAGAATTTTATTACTCCAATGGATGGTATCCATCTCAATATTGAAGGTAGTCTGTCATTGTGATTTCTGTTACTCCAATTGACGGTAGCCTTGTCATTTTGGAAGGTAATTTTTTTTCTAGATTTTTGTTACTCCAATGGATTGTAGCCTTGTCATTATGGAAGGTAGTCTGTTGTCGAGAATTTTATTACTTCAATGGATGGTAGCCTTGTCATTATGATAGGTAGTTTGTCATTGTGATTTCTGTTACTCCAATTGACGGTAGCCTTGTCATTATGGAAGATAATCTGTTGTCCAGATTTTTGTTACTCCAATGGATTGTAGCCTTGTCATTATGGAAGGTAGTCTCTTGTTGATATTTTTGTTATTACAATGGATGGTAGCCTTGTCATTTTGGAAGGTAGTATGTTGTCGAGGTTTTTGTTACTCTAATGGATGGTAGCCTTGTCATTATGGAAGGTAGTATGTTGTCGAGATTTTTGTTACTACAATGGATGGTAGCCTTGTCATTATGGAAGTTAGTCTATTGTCGAGATTTTTTTACTCTAATGGATGGTATCTTTGTCATTATGGAAGGTTGTCTATTGTCGAGATTTTTATTACTCTAATGGATGGTAGCCATGTCATTATGGAAGG
The DNA here is from genome assembly GCA_948472305.1 of Vicia faba. NCBI lineage: Eukaryota > Viridiplantae > Streptophyta > Magnoliopsida > Fabales > Fabaceae > Vicia > Vicia faba. The sequence goes on from OX451739.1 coordinate 565,676,460, forward strand.
TAGTCTGTTGTCGAGATTTTGGTTACTACAATGGATTGTAGCCTTCTCATTATGGAACTTAGTCTATTGTCGAAAAAAATTTATACTCCAATGGATTGTAGCCTTTTCATTATGGAAGGTAGTCTGTTGTCGAGATTTTTGTTACTCCAATGGATGGTTGCCTTGTCATTATGGAAGGTAGTCTCTTGTTGATATTTTTGTAACTACAATGGATGGTAGCCTTGTCATTATAGAAGGTAGTCTCTTATTGATATTTTTGTTACTACAATGGATGGTAGCCTTATCATTTTAGAAGGTAGTCTGTTGTCGAGATTTTTGTTACTCCAATGGATGGTAGCCTAGTCCTTATGTAAGGTAGTCTGTTGTCGAGGTTTTTGTTACTCCAATGGATGGTAGCCTTGTCATTATGGAAGGTAGTATGTTGTCGAATTTTTTGTTACTCTAATGGATGGTATCCTTTTCATTATGGAAGGTAGTCTTTTGTCGACATTTTTGTTACTCCAATGGATGGTAGCCTTGTCATTATGGAAGGTAGTCTCTTGTTGATATTTTTGTTACTATAATGGATGGTAGCCTTGTCATTTTGGAAGGTAGTCTGTTGTCGAGATTTTTGTTACTACAATGGATGGTAGCCTTGTCATTATGGAAGGTAGTCTATTGTCGAGAATTTTATTACTCCAATGGATGGTATCCATGTCAATATTGAAGGTAGTCTGTCATTGTGATTTCTGTTACTCCAATTGACGGTAGCCTTGTCATTTTGGAAGGTAATTTTTTGTCCAAATTTTTGTTACTCCAATGGATTATAGCCTTGTCATTATGGATGGTAGTCTGTTGTCGAGAATTTTATTACTCCAATGGATGGTAGCCTTGTCATTATGGAAGGTAGTTTGTCATTGTGATTTCTGTTACTCCAATTGGCGGTAGCCTTGTCATTATGGAAGGTAATCTGTTGTCCAGATTTTTGTTACTCCAATGGATTGTAGCCTTGTCATTATGGAAGGTAGTCTCTTGTTGATATTTTTGTTATTACAATGGATGGTAGCCTTGTCATTTTGGAAGGTAGTATGTTGTCGAGGTTTTTGTTACTCTAATGGATGGTAGCCTTGTCATTATGGAAGGTAGTATGTTGTCGAGATTTTTGTTACTACAATGGATGGTAGCCTTGTCATTATGGAAGTTAGTCTATTGTCGAGATTTTTTTACTCTAATGGATGGTATCCTTGTCATTATGGAAGGTTGTCTATTGTCGAGATTTTTATTACTCTAATGGATGGTAGCCATGTCATTATGGAAGGTAGTCTGTTGTCGAGATTTTGGTTACTACAATGGATTGTAGCCTTCTCATTATGGAACTTAGTCTATTGTCGAAAAAAATTTATACTCCAATGGATTGTAGCCTTTTTATTATGGAAGGTAGTCTGTTGTCGAGATTTTTGTTACTCCAATGGATGGTAGCCTTGTCATTATGGAAGGTAGTCTCTTGTTGATATTTTTGTAACTACAATGGATGGTAGCCTTGTCATTATAGAAGGTAGTCTCTTATTGATATTTTTGTTACTACAATGGATGGTAGCCTTATCATTTTAGAAGGTAGTCTGTTGTCGAGATTTTTGTTACTCCAATGGATGGTAGCCTGGTCCTTATGTAAGGTAGTCTGTTGTCGAGGTTTTTGTTACTCCAATGGATGGTAGCCTTGTCATTATGGAAGGTAGTATGTTGTCGAAATTTTTGTTACTCTAATGGATGGTATCCTTTTCATTATGGAAGGTAGTCTTTTGTCGACATTTTTGTTACTCCAATGGATGGTAGCCTTGTCATTATGGAAGGTAGTCTCTTGTTGATATTTTTGTTACTATAATGGATGGTAGCCTTGTCATTTTGGAAGATAGTCTGTTGTCGAGATTTTTGTTACTACAATGGATGGGAGCCTTGTCATTATGGAAGGTAGTCTATTGTCGAGAATTTTATTACTCCAATGGATGGTATCCATCTCAATATTGAAGGTAGTCTGTCATTGTGATTTCTGTTACTCCAATTGACGGTAGCCTTGTCATTTTGGAAGGTAATTTTTTTTCTAGATTTTTGTTACTCCAATGGATTATAGCCTTGTCATTATGGAAGGTAGTCTGTTGTCGAGAATTTTATTACTTCAATGGATGGTAGCCTTGTCATTATGATAGGTAGTTTGTCATTGTGATTTCTGTTACTCCAATTGACGGTAGCCTTGTCATTATGGAAGATAATCTGTTGTCCAGATTTTTGTTACTCCAATGGATTGTAGCCTTGTCATTGTGGAAGGTAGTCTCTTGTTGATATTTTTGTTATTACAATGGATGGTAGCCTTGTCATTTTGGAAGGTAGTATGTTGTCGAGGTTTTTGTTACTCTAATGGATGGTAGCCTTGTCATTATGGAAGGTAGTATGTTGTCGAGATTTTTGTTACTACAATGGATGGTAGCCTTGTCATTATGGAAGTTAGTCTATTGTCGAGATTTTTTTACTCTAATGGATGGTATCTTTGTCATTATGGAAGGTTGTCTATTGTCAAGATTTTTATTACTCTAATGGATGGTAGCCATGTCATTATGGAAGGTAGTCTGTTGTCGAGATTTTGGTTACTACAATGGATTGTAGCCTTCTCATTATGGAACTTAGTCTATTGTCGAAAAAAATTTATACTCCAATGGATTGTAGCCTTTTCATTATGGAAGGTAGTCTGTTGTCGAGATTTTTGTTACTCCAATGGATGGTTTCCTTGTCATTATGGAAGGTAGTCTCTTGTTGATATTTTTGTAACTACAATGGATGGTAGCCTTGTCATTATAGAAGGTAGTCTCTTATTGATATTTTTGTTACTACAATGGATGGTAGCCTTATCATTTTAGAAGGTAGTCTGTTGTCGAGATTTTTGTTACTCCAATGGATGGTAGCCTAGTCCTTATGTAAGGTAGTCTGTTGTCGAGGTTTTTGTTACTCCAATGGATGGTAGCCTTGTCATTATGGAAGGTAGTATATTGTCGAATTTTTTGTTACTCTAATGGATGGTATCCTTTTCATTATGGAAGGTAGTCTTTTGTCGACATTTTTGTTACTCCAATGGATGGTAGCCTTGTCATTATGGAAGGTAGTCTCTTGTTGATATTTTTGTTACTATAATGGATGGTAGCCTTGTCATTTTGGAAGGTAGTCTGTTGTCGAGATTTTTGTTACTACAATGGATGGTAGCCTTGTCATTATGGAAGGTAGTCTATTGTCGAGAATTTTATTACTCCAATGGATGGTATCCATGTCAATATTGAAGGTAGTCTGTCATTGTGATTTCTGTTACTCCAATTGACGGTAGCCTTGTCATTTTGGAAGGTAATTTTTTGTCCAAATTTTTGTTACTCCAATGGATTGTAGCCTTGTCATTATGGATGGTAGTCTGTTGTCGAGAATTTTATTACTCCAATGGATGGTAGCCTTGTCATTATGGAAGGTAGTTTGTCATTGTGATTTCTGTTACTCCAATTGGCGGTAGCCTTGTCATTATGGAAGGTAATCTGTTGTCCAGATTTTTGTTACTCCAATGGATTGTAGCCTTGTCATTATGGAAGGTAGTCTCTTGTTGATATTTTTGTTATTACAATGGATGGTAGCCTTGTCATTTTGGAAGGTAGTATGTTGTCGAGGTTTTTGTTACTCTAATGGATGGTAGCCTTGTCATTATGGAAGGTAGTATGTTGTCGAGATTTTTGTTACTACAATGGATGGTAGCCTTGTCATTATGGAAGTTAGTCTATTGTCGAGATTTTTTTACTCTAATGGATGGTATCCTTGTCATTATGGAAGGTTGTCTATTGTCGAGATTTTTATTACTCTAATGGATGGTAGCCATGTCATTATGGAAGGTAGTCCGTTGTCGAGATTTTGGTTACTACAATGGATTGTAGCCTTCTCATTATGGAACTTAGTCTATTGTCGAAAAAAATTTATACTCCAATGGATTGTAGCCTTTTTATTATGGAAGGTAGTCTATTGTCGAGATTTTTGTTACTCCAATGGATGGTAGCCTTGTCATTATGGAAGGTAGTCTCTTGTTGATATTTTTGTAACTACAATGGATGGTAGCCTTGTCATTATAGAAGGTAGTCTCTTATTGATATTTTTGTTACTACAATGGATGGTAGCCTTATCATTTTAGAAGGTAGTCTGTTGTCGAGATTTTTGTTACTCCAATGGATGGTAGCCTGGTCCTTATGTAAGGTAGTCTGTTGTCGAGGTTTTTGTTACTCCAATGGATGGTAGCCTTGTCATTATGGAAGGTAGTATGTTGTCGAAATTTTTGTTACTCTAATGGATGGTATCCTTTTCATTATGGAAGGTAGTCTTTTGTCGACATTTTTGTTACTCCAATGGATGGTAGCCTTGTCATTATGGAAGGTAGTCTCTTGTTGATATTTTTGTTACTATAATGGATGGTAGCCTTGTCATTTTGGAAGGTAGTCTGTTGTCGAGATTTTTGTTACTACAATGGATGGGAGCCTTGTCATTATGGAAGGTAGTCTATTGTCGAGAATTTTATTACTCCAATGGATGGTATCCATCTCAATATTGAAGGTAGTCTGTCATTGTGATTTCTGTTACTCCAATTGACGGTAGGCTTGTCATTTTGGAAGGTAATTTTTTTTCTAGATTTTTGTTACTCCAATGGATTGTAGCCTTGTCATTATGGAAGGTAGTCTGTTGTCGAGAATTTTATTACTTCAATGGATGGTAGCCTTGTCATTATGATAGGTAGTTTGTCATTGTGATTTCTGTTACTCCAATTGACGGTAGCCTTGTCATTATGGAAGGTAATCTGTTGTCCAGATTTTTGTTACTCCAATGGATTGTAGCCTTGTCATTATGGAAGGTAGTCTCTTGTTGATATTTTTGTTATTACAATGGATGGTAGCCTTGTCATTTTGGAAGGTAGTATGTTGTCGAGGTTTTTGTTACTCTAATGGATGGTAGCCTTGTCATTATGGAAGGTAGTATGTTGTCGAGATTTTTGTTACTACAATGGATGGTAGCCTTGTCATTATGGAAGTTAGTCTATTGTCGAGATTTTTTTACTCTAATGGATGGTATCTTTGTCATTATGGAAGGTTGTCTATTGTCGAGATTTTTATTACTCTAATGGATGGTAGCCATGTCATTATGGAAGGTAGTCTGTTGTCGAGATTTTGGTTACTACAATGGATTGTAGCCTTCTCATTATGGAACTTAGTCTATTGTCGAAAAAAAATTATACTCCAATGGATTGTAGCCTTTTCATTATGGAAGGTAGTCTGTTGTCGAGATTTTTGTTACTCCAATGGATGGTTGCCTTGTCATTATGGAAGGTAGTCTCTTGTTGATATTTTTGTAACTACAATGGATGGTAGTCTTGTCATTATAGAAGGTAGTCTCTTATTGATATTTTTGTTACTACAATGGATGGTAGCCTTATCATTTTAGAAGGTAGTCTGTTGTCGAGATTTTTGTTACTCCAATGGATGGTAGCCTGGTCCTTATGTAAGGTAGTCTGTTGTCGAGGTTTTTGTTACTCCAATGGATGGTAGCCTTGTCATTATGGAAGGTAGTATGTTGTCGAAATTTTTGTTACTCTAATGGATGGTATCCTTTTCATTATGGAAGGTAGTCTTTTGTCGACATTTTTGTTACTCCAATGGATGGTAGCCTTGTCATTATGGAAGGTAGTCTCTTGTTGATATTTTTGTTACTATAATGGATGTTAGCCTTGTCATTTTGGAAGGTAGTCTGTTGTCGAGATTTTTGTTACTACAATGGATGGGAGTCTTGTCATTATGGAAGGTAGTCTATTGTCGAGAATTTTATTACTCCAATGGATGGTATCCATCTCAATATTGAAGGTAGTCTGTCATTGTGATTTCTGTTACTCCAATTGACGGTAGCCTTGTCATTTTGGAAGGTAATTTTTTTTCTAGATTTTTGTTACTCCAATGGATTGTAGCCTTGTCATTATGGAAGGTAGTCTGTTGTCGAGAATTTTATTACTTCAATGGATGGTAGCCTTGTCATTATGATAGGTAGTTTGTCATTGTGATTTCTGTTACTCCAATTGACGGTAGCCTTGTCATTATGGAAGGTAATCTGTTGTCCAGATTTTTGTTACTCCAATGGATTGTAGCCTTGTCATTATGGAAGGTAGTCTCTTGTTGATATTTTTGTTATTACAATGGATGGTAGCCTTGTCATTTTGGAAGGTAGTATGTTGTCGAGGTTTTTGTTACTCTAATGGATGGTAGCCTTGTCATTATGGAAGGTAGTATGTTGTCGAGATTTTTGTTACTACAATGGATGGTAGCCTTGTCATTATGGAAGTTAGTCTATTGTCGAGATTTTTTTACTCTAATGGATGGTATCTTTGTCATTATGGAAGGTTGTCTATTGTCGAGATTTTTATTACTCTAATGGATGGTAGCCATGTCATTATGGAAGGTAGTCTGTTGTCGAGATTTTGGTTACTACAATGGATTGTAGCCTTCTCATTATGGAACTTAGTCTATTGTCGAAAAAAAATTATACTCCAATGGATTGTAGCCTTTTCATTATGGAAGGTAGTCTGTTGTCGAGATTTTTGTTACTCCAATGGATGGTTGCCTTGTCATTATGGAAGGTAGTCTCTTGTTGATATTTTTGTAACTACAATGGATGGTAGCCTTGTCATTATAGAAGGTAGTCTCTTATTGATATTTTTGTTACTACAATGGATGGTAGCCTTATCATTTTAGAAGGTAGTCTGTTGTCGAGATTTTTGTTACTCCAATGGATGGTAGCCTAGTCCTTATGTAAGGTAGTCTGTTGTCGAGGTTTTTGTTACTCCAATGGATGGTAGCCTTGTCATTATGGAAGGTAGTATGTTGTCGAATTTTTTGTTACTCTAATGGATGGTATCCTTTTCATTATGGAAGGTAGTCTTTTGTCGACATTTTTGTTACTCCAATGGATGGTAGCCTTGTCATTATGGAAGGTAGTCTCTTGTTGATATTTTTGTTACTATAATGGATGGTATCCTTGTCATTTTGGAAGGTAGTCTGTTGTCGAGATTTTTGTTACTACAATGGATGGTAGCCTTGTCATTATGGAAGGTAGTCTATTGTCGAGAATTTTATTACTCCAATGGATGGTATCCATGTCAATATTGAAGGTAGTCTGTCATTGTGATTTCTGTTACTCCAATTGACGGTAGCCTTGTCATTTTGGAAGGTAATTTTTTGTCCAAATTTTTGTTAATCCAATGGATTGTAGCCTTGTCATTATGGATGGTAGTCTGTTGTCGAGAATTTTATTACTCCAATGGATGGTAGCCTTGTCATTATGGAAGGTAGTTTGTCATTGTGATTTCTGTTACTCCAATTGGCGGTAGCCTTGTCATTATGGAAGGTAATCTGTTGTCCAGATTTTTGTTACTCCAATGGATTGTAGCCTTGTCATTATGGAAGGTAGTCTCTTGTTGATATTTTTGTTATTACAATGGATGGTAGCCTTGTCATTTTGGAAGGTAGTATGTTGTCGAGGTTTTTGTTACTCTAATGGATGGTAGCCTTGTCATTATGGAAGGTAGTATGTTGTCTAGATTTTTGTTACTACAATGGATGGTAGCCTTGTCATTATGGAAGTTAGTCTATTGTCGAGATTTTTTTACTCTAATGGATGGTATCCTTGTCATTATGGAAGGTTGTCTATTGTCGAGATTTTTATTACTCTAATGGATGGTAGCCATGTCATTATGGAAGGTAGTCTGTTGTCGAGATTTTGGTTACTACAATGGATTGTAGCCTTCTCATTATGGAACTTAGTCTATTGTCGAAAAAATTTTATACTCCAATGGATTGTAGCCTTTTTATTATGGAAGGTAGTCTGTTGTCGAGATTTTTGTTACTCCAATGGATGGTAGCCTTGTCATTATGGAAGGTAGTCTCTTGTTGATATTTTTGTAACTACAATGGATGGTAGCCTTGTCATTATAGAAGGTAGTCTCTTATTGATATTTTTGTTACTACAATGGATGGTATCCTTATCATTTTAGAAGGTAGTCTGTTGTCGAGATTTTTGTTACTCCAATGGATGGTAGCCTGGTCCTTATGTAAGGTAGTCTGTTGTCGAGGTTTTTGTTACTCCAATGGATGGTAGCCTTGTCATTATGGAAGGTAGTATGTTGTCGAAATTTTTGTTACTCTAATGGATGGTATCCTTTTCATTATGGAAGGTAGTCTTTTGTCGACATTTTTGTTACTCCAATGGATGGTAGCCTTGTCATTATGGAAGGTAGTCTCTTGTTGATATTTTTGTTACTATAATGGATGGTAGCCTTGTCATTTTGGAAGGTAGTCTGTTGTCGAGATTTTTGTTACTACAATGGATGGGAGCCTTGTCATTATGGAAGGTAGTCTATTGTCGAGAATTTTATTACTCCAATGGATGGTATCCATGTCAATATTGAAGGTAGTCTGTCATTGTGATTTCTGTTACTCCAATTGACGGTAGCCTTGTCATTTTGGAAGGTAATTTTTTGTCCAAATTTTTGTTAATCCAATGGATTGTAGCCTTGTCATTATGGATGGTAGTCTGTTGTCGAGAATTTTATTACTCCAATGGATGGTAGCCTTGTCATTATGGAAGGTAGTTTGTCATTGTGATTTCTGTTACTCCAATTGGCGGTAGCCTTGTCATTATGGAAGGTAATCTGTTGTCCAGATTTTTGTTACTCCAATGGATTGTAGCCTTGTCATTATGGAAGGTAGTCTCTTGTTGATATTTTTGTTATTACAATGGATGGTAGCCTTGTCATTTTGGAAGGTAGTATGTTGTCGAGGTTTTTGTTACTCTAATGGATGGTAGCCTTGTCATTATGGAAGGTAGTATGTTGTCTAGATTTTTGTTACTACAATGGATGGTAGCCTTGTCATTATGGAAGTTAGTCTATTGTCGAGATTTTTTTACTCTAATGGATGGTATCCTTGTCATTATGGAAGGTTGTCTATTGTCGAGATTTTTATTACTCTAATGGATGGTAGCCATGTCATTATGGAAGGTAGTCTGTTGTCGAGATTTTGGTTACTACAATGGATTGTAGCCTTCTCATTATGGAACTTAGTCTATTGTCGAAAAAATTTTATACTCCAATGGATTGTAGCCTTTTTATTATGGAAGGTAGTCTGTTGTCGAGATTTTTGTTACTCCAATGGATGGTAGCCTTGTCATTATGGAAGGTAGTCTCTTGTTGATATTTTTGTAACTACAATGGATGGTAGCCTTGTCATTATAGAAGGTAGTCTCTTATTGATATTTTTGTTACTACAATGGATGGTATCCTTATCATTTTAGAAGGTAGTCTGTTGTCGAGATTTTTGTTACTCCAATGGATGGTAGCCTGGTCCTTATGTAAGGTAGTCTGTTGTCGAGGTTTTTGTTACTCCAATGGATGGTAGCCTTGTCATTATGGAAGGTAGTATGTTGTCGAAATTTTTGTTACTCTAATGGATGGTATCCTTTTCATTATGGAAGGTAGTCTTTTGTCGACATTTTTGTTACTCCAATGGATGGTAGCCTTGTCATTATGGAAGGTAGTCTCTTGTTGATATTTTTGTTACTATAATGGATGGTAGCCTTGTCATTTTGGAAGGTAGTCTGTTGTCGAGATTTTTGTTACTACAATGGATGGGAGCCTTGTCATTATGGAAGGTAGTCTATTGTCGAGAATTTTATTACTCCAATGGATGGTATCCATGTCAATATTGAAGGTAGTCTGTCATTGTGATTTCTGTTACTCCAATTGACGGTAGCCTTGTCATTTTTGAAGGTAATTTTTTTTCCAGATTTTTGTTACTCCAATGGATTGTAGCCTTGTCATTACGGAAGGTAGTCTGTTGTCGAGAATTTTATTACTCCAATGGATGGTAGCCTTGTCATTATGGAAGGTAGTCTATCATTGTGATTTCTGTTACTCCAATTGACGGTAGCCTTGTCATTATGGAAGGTAATCTGTTGTCCAGATTTTTGTTACTCCAATGGATTGTAGCCTTGTCATTATGGAAGGTAGTCTCTTGTTGAAATTTTGTTTATTACAATGGATGGTAGCCTTGTCATTTTGGAAGGTAGTATGTTGTCGAGGTTTTTGTTACTCTAATGGATGGTAGGCTTGTCATTATGGAAGGTAGTATGTTGTCGAGATTTTTGTTACTACAATGGATGGTAGCCTTGTCATTATGGAAGTTAGTCTATTGTCGAGATTTTTTTACTCTAATGGATGGTATCCTTGTCATTATGGAAGGTTGTCTATTGTCGAGATTTTTATTACTCTAATGGATGGTAGCCATGTCATTATGGAAGGTAGTCTGTTGTTGAGATTTTGGTTACTACAATGGATTGTAGCCTTCTCATTATGGAAGGTAGTCTTTTGTCGAGATTTTTTTACTCTAATGGATGGTATCCTTGTCATTATGGAAGGTTGTCTATTGTCGAGATTTTTATTACTCTAATGGATGGTAGCCATGTCATTATGGAAGGTAGTCTGTTGTTGAGATTTTGGTTACTACAATGGATTGTAGCCTTCTCATTATGGAAGGTAGTCTTTTGACGGTAGCCTTGTCATTATGGAAGGTAATCTGTTGTCCAGATTTTTGTTACTCCAATGGATTGTAGCCTTGTCATTATGGAAGGTAGTCTCTTGTTGATATTTTTGTTATTACAATGGATGGTAGCCTTGTCATTTTGGAAGGTAGTATGTTGTCGAGGTTTTTGTTACTCTAATGGATGGTAGGCTTGTCATTATGGAAGGTAGTATGTTGTCGAGATTTTTGTTACTACAATGGATGGTAGCCTTGTCATTATGGAAGTTAGTCTATTGTCGAGATTTTTTTACTCTAATGGATGGTAGCCTTGTCATTTTGGAAGGTTGTCTATTGTCGAGATTTTTATTACTCTAATGGATGGTAGCCATGTCATTATGGAAGGTAGTCTGTTGTTGAGATTTTGGTTACTACAATGGATGGTAGCCTTGTCATTATGGAAGTTAGTCTATTGTCGAGATTTTTTTACTCTAATGGATGGTATCCTTGTCATTATGGAAGGTTGTCTATTGTCGAGATTTTTATTACTCTAATGGATGGTAGCCATGTCATTATGGAAGGTAGTCTGTTGTTGAGATTTTGGTTTTTTTACAATGGATTGTAGCCTTGTCATTATGGAACTTAGTCTATTGTCGAAAATTTTTATACTCCAATGGATTGTAGCCTTTTCATTATGGAAGGTAGTCTGTTGTTGAGATTTTTGTTACTCCAATGGATGGTAGCCTTGTCATTATGGAAGGTAGTCTCTTGTTGATATTTTTGTAACTACAATGGATGGTAGCCTTGTCATTATAGAAGGTAGTCTCTTATTGATATTTTCGTTACTACAATGGATGGTAGTCTGTCATTGTGATTTCTGTTACTCCAATTGACGGTAGCCTTGTCATTTTGGAAGGTAATTTTTTTCCATATTTTTGTTACTCCAATGGATTGTAGCCTTGTCATTATGGAAGGTAGTCTATTGTCGAGAATTTTATTACTCCAATGGATGGTAGCCTTGTCATTATGGAAGGTAGTTTGTCATTGTGATTTCTGTTACTCCAATTGACGGTAGCCTTGTCATTATGGAAGGTAATCTGTTGTCCAGATTTTTGTTACTCCAATGGATTGTAGCCTTGTCATTATGGAAGGTAGTCTCTTGTTGATATTTTTGTTTATTACAATGGATGGTAGCCTAGTCATTTTGGAAGGTAGTATGTTGTCGAGGTTTTTGTTACTCTAATGGATGGTAGCCTTGTCATTATGGAAGGTAGTAAGTCGTCGAGATTTTTGTTACTACAATGGATGGTAGCCTTGTCATTATGGAAGTTAGTCTATTGTCGAGATTTTTTTACTCTAATGGATGGTATCCTTGTCATTATGGAAGGTTGTCTATTGTTGAGATTTTTATTACTCTAATCGATGGTAGCCATGTCATTATGGAAGGTTGTCTGTTGTCGAGATTTTGGTTACTACAATGGATTGTAGCCTTGTCATTATGGAACTTAGTCTATGGTCGAAAAATTTTTATACTCCAATGGATTGTAGCCTTTTCATTATGGAAGGTAGTCTGTTGTCGAGATTTTTGTTACTCCAATGGATGGTAGCCTTGTCATTATGGAAGGTAGTCTCTTGTTGATATTTTTGTAACTACAATGGATGGTAGCCTTGTCATTATAGAAGGTAGTCTCTTATTGATATTTTTGTTACTACAATGGATGGTAGCCTTATCATTTTAGAAGGTAGTCTGTTGTCGATATTTTTGTTACTCCAATGGATGGTAGCCTGGTCCTTATGTAAGGTAGTCTGTTGTCGAGGTTTTTGTTACTCCAATGGATGGTAGCCTTGTCATTATGGAAGGTAGTCTGTTGTCGAAATTTTTGTTACTCTAATGGATGGTATCCTTTTCATTATGGAAGGTAGTCTTTTGTCGACATTTTTGTTACTCCAATGGATGGTAGTCTTGTCATTATGGGAGGTAGTCTCTTGTTGATATTTTTGTTACTATAATGGATGGTAGCCTTGTCATTTTGGAAGGTAGTCTGTTGTCGAGATTTTTATTACTACAATGGATGGTAGCCTTGTCATTATGGAAGGTAGTCTATTGTCGAGAATTTTATTACTCCAATGGATGGTATCCATGTCAATATTGAAGGTAGTCTGTCATTGTGATTTGTGTTACTCCAATTGACGGTAGCCTTGTCATTTTGGAAGGTAATTTTTTGTCCAGATTTTTGTTACTCCAATGGATTGTAGCCTTGTCATTATGGAAGGTAGTCTGTTGTCAAGAATTTTATTACTCCAATGGATGGTAGCCTTGTCATTATGGAAGGTAGTCTATCATTGTGATTTCTGTTACTCCAATTGACGGTAGCCTTGTCATTATGGAAGGTAATCTGTTGTCCAGATTTTTGTTACTCCAATGGATTGTAGCCTTGTCATTATGGAAGGTAGTCTCTTGTTGAAATTTTGTTTATTACAATGGATGGTAGCCTTGTCATTTTGGAAGGTAGTATGTTGTCGAGGTTTTTGTTACTCTAATGGATGGTAGCCTTGTCATTATGGAAGGTAGTAAGTTTTCGAGATTTTTGTTACTACAATGGATGGTAGCCTTGTCATTATGGAAGTTAGTCTATTGTCGAGATTTTTTTACTCTAATGGATGGTATCCTTGTCTTTATGGAAGGTTGTCTATTGTCGAGATTTTTATTACTCTAATGGATGGTAGCCATGTCATTATGGAAGGTAGTCTGTTGTTGAGATTTTGGTTTTTTTACAATGGATTGTAGCCTTGTCATTATGGAACTTAGTCTATTGTCGAAAATTTTTATACTCCAATGGATTGTAGCCTTTTCATTATGGAAGGTAGTCTGTTGTTGAGATTTTTGTTACTCCAATGGATGGTAGCCTTGTCATTATGGAAGGTAGTCTCTTGTTGATATTTTTGTAACTACAATGGATGGTAGCCTTGTCATTATAGAAGGTAGTCTCTTATTGATATTTTCGTTACTACAATGGATGGTAGTCTGTCATTGTGATTTCTGTTACTCCAATTGACGGTAGCCTTGTCATTTTGGAAGGTAATTTTTTTCCATATTTTTGTTACTCCAATGGATTGTAGCCTTGTCATTATGGAAGGTAGTCTATTGTCGAGAATTTTATTACTCCAATGGATGGTAGCCTTGTCATTATGGAAGGTAGTTTGTCATTGTGATTTCTGTTACTCCAATTGACGGTAGCCTTGTCATTATGGAAGGTAATCTGTTGTCCAGATTTTTGTTACTCCAATGGATTGTAGCCTTGTCATTATGGAAGGTAGTCTCTTGTTGATATTTTTGTTTATTACAATGGATGGTAGCCTAGTCATTTTGGAAGGTAGTATGTTGTCGAGGTTTTTGTTACTCTAATGGATGGTAGCCTTGTCATTATGGAAGGTAGTAAGTTGTCGAGATTTTTGTTACTACAATGGATGGTAGCCTTGTCATTATGGAAGTTAGTCTATTGTCGAGATTTTTTTACTCTAATGGATGGTATCCTTGTCATTATGGAAGGTAATCTGTTGTCCAGATTTTTGTTACTCTAATGGATGGTAGCCTTGTCATTATGGAAGGTAGTCTCTTGTTGAAATTTTGTTTATTACAATGGATGGTAGCCTTGTCATTTTGGAAGGTAGTATGTTGTCGAGGTTTTTGTTACTCTAATGGATGGTAGCCTTGTCATTATGGAAGGTAGTAAGTTTTCGAGATTTTTGTTACTACAATGGATGGTAGCCTTGTCATTATGGAAGTTAGTCTATTGTCGAGATTTTTTTACTCTAATGGATGGTATCCTTGTCTTTATGGAAGGTTGTCTATTGTCGAGATTTTTATTACTCTAATGGATGGTAGCCATGTCATTATGGAAGGTAGTCTGTTGTTGAGATTTTGGTTTTTTTACAATGGATTGTAGCCTTGTCATTATGGAACTTAGTCTATTGTCGAAAATTTTTATACTCCAATGGATTGTAGCCTTTTCATTATGGAAGGTAGTCTGTTGTTGAGATTTTTGTTACTCCAATGGATGGTAGCCTTGTCATTATGGAAGGTAGTCTCTTGTTGATATTTTTGTAACTACAATGGATGGTAGCCTTGTCATTATAGAAGGTAGTCTCTTATTGATATTTTCGTTACTACAATGGATGGTAGTCTGTCATTGTGATTTCTGTTACTCCAATTGACGGTAGCCTTGTCATTTTGGAAGGTAATTTTTTTCCATATTTTTGTTACTCCAATGGATTGTAGCCTTGTCATTATGGAAGGTAGTCTATTGTCGAGAATTTTATTACTCCAATGGATGGTAGCCTTGTCATTATGGAAGGTAGTTTGTCATTGTGATTTCTGTTACTCCAATTGACGGTAGCCTTGTCATTATGGAAGGTAATCTGTTGTCCAGATTTTTGTTACTCCAATGGATTGTAGCCTTGTCATTATGGAAGGTAGTCTCTTGTTGATATTTTTGTTTATTACAATGGATGGTAGCCTAGTCATTTTGGAAGGTAGTATGTTGTCGAGGTTTTTGTTACTCTAATGGATGGTAGCCTTGTCATTATGGAAGGTAGTAAGTTGTCGAGATTTTTGTTACTACAATGGATGGTAGCCTTGTCATTATGGAAGTTAGTCTATTGTCGAGATTTTTTTACTCTAATGGATGGTATCCTTGTCATTATGGAAGGTTGTCTATTGTCGAGATTTTTATTACTCTAATGGATGGTAGCCATGTCATTATGGAAGGTAGTCTGTTGTCGAGATTTTGGTTACTACAATGGATTGTAGCCTTGTCATTATGGAACTTTGTCTATTGTCGAAAATTTTTATACTCCAATGGATTGTAGCCTTTTCATTATGGAAGGTAGTCTGTTGTTGAGATTTTTGTTACTCCAATGGATGGTAGCCTTGTCATTATGGAAGGTAGTCTCTTGTTGATATTTTTGTAACTACAATGGATGGTAGCCTTGTCATTATAGAAGGTAGTCTCTTATTGATATTTTTGTTACTACAATGGATGGTAGCCTTATCATTTTAGAAGGTAGTCTGTTGTCGAGATTTTTGTTACTCCAATGGATGGTAGCCTGGTCCTTATGTAAGGTAGTCTGTTTTCGAGGTTTTTGTTACTCCAATGGATGGTAGCCTTGTCATTATGGAAGGTAGTCTGTTGTCGAGATTTTTGTTACTCCAATGGATGGTAGCCTGGTCCTTATGTAAGGTAGTGTGTTGTCGAGGTTTTTGTTACTCCAATGGATGGTAGCCTTGTCATTATGGAAGGTAGTATGTTGTCGAAATTTTTGTTACTCTATTGGATGGTATCCTTTTCATTATGGAAGGTAGTCTTTTGTCGACATTTTTGTTACTCCAATGGATGGTAGCCTTGTCATTATGGAAGGTAGTCTCTTGTTGATATTTTTGTTACTATAATGGATGGTAGCCTTGTCATTTTGGAAGGTAGTCTGTGGTCGAGATTTTTGTTACTACAATGGATGGTAGCCTTGTCATTATGGAAGGTAGTCTATTGTCGAGAATTTTATTACTCCAATGGATGGTATCCATGTTAATATTGAAGGTAGTCTGTCATTGTGATTTCTGTTACTCCAATTGACGGTAGCCTTGTCATTTTGGAAGGTAATTTTTTTCCATATTTTTGTTACTCCAATGGATTGTAGCCTTGTCATTATGGAAGGTAGTCTGTTGTCCAGATTTTTGTTACTCCAATGGATTGTAGCCTTGTCATTATGGAAGGTAGTCTCTTTTTGATATTTTTGTTATTACAATGGATGGTAGCCTTGTCATTTTGGAAGGTAGTATGTTGTCGAGGTTTTTGTTACTCTAAAGGATGGTAGCCTTGTCATTATGGAAGGTAGTATGTTGTCGAGATTTTTGTTACTACAATGGATGGTAGCCTTGTCATTGTGGAAGTTAGTCTATTGTCGAGATTTTTTTACTCTAATGGATGGTATCCTTGTCATTATGGAAGGTTGTCTATTGTTGAGATTTTTATTACTCTAATGGATGGTAGCCATGTTATTATGGAAGGTAGTCTGTTGTCGAGATTTTGGTTACTACAATGGATTGTAGCCTTGTCATTATGGAACTTTGTCTATTGTCGAAAATTTTTATATTCCAATGGATTGTAGCCTTTTCATTATGGAAGGTAGTCTGTTGTTGAGATTTTTGTTACTCTAATGGATGGTAGCCTTGTCATTATGGAAGGTAGTCTCTTGTAGATATTTTTGTAACTACAATGGATGGTAGCCTTGTCATTATAGAAGGTAGTCTCTTATTGATATTTTCGTTACTACAATGAATGGTAGCCTTATCATTTTAGAAGGTAGTCTGTTGTCGAGATTTTTGTTACTCCAATGGATGGTAGCCTGGTCCTTATGTAAGGTAGTCTGTTTTCGAGGTTTTTGTTACTCCAATGGATGGTAGCCTTGTCATTATGGAAGATAGTCTGTTGTCGAAATTTTTGTTACTCTAATGGATGGTATCCTTTTCATTATGGAAGGTAGTCTTTTGTTGATATTTTTGTTACTATAATGGATGGTAGCCTTGTCATTTTGGAAGGTAGTCTGTTGTCGAGATTTTTGTTACTACAATGGATGGTAGCCTTGTCATTATGGAAGGTAGTCTATTGTCGAGAATTTTATTACTCCAATGGATGGTATCCATGTCAATTTTGAAGGTAGTCTGTCATTGTGATTTCTGTTACTCCAATTGACGGTAGCCTTGTCATTTTGGAAGGTAATTTTTTGTCCAGATTTTTGTTACTCCAATGGATTGTAACCTTGTCATTATGGAAGGTAGTCTGTTGTCGAGATTTTTGTTACTCCAATGGATGGTAGCCTTGTCATTATGGAAGGTAGTCTCTTATTGATATTTTTGTTACTACAATGGATGGTAGCCTTATCATTTTTAAAGGTAGTCTATTGTCGAGATTTTTGTTACTCTAATGGATGGTAGCCTTGTCATTATGGAGGGTAGTCTGTTGTCGAGATTTTTGTTAGTACAATGGATGGTAGCCTTGTCATTATGGAAGGTAGTCTCTTCTTGATATTTTTGTTATTACAATGGATGGTAGCCTTGTCATTATGGAAAGTAGCCTCTTATTGATATTTTTGTTACTCCAATGGATGGTAGCCTGGTCATTATGTAAGGTATTCTGTTATCGAGGTTTTTGTTACTCCAATGGATGGTAGCCTTGTCATTATGGAAGGTAGTCTGTTGTCGAAATTTTTGTTACTCTAATGGATGGTATGTTTTTCATTATGGAAGGTAGTCTTTTGTCGACATTTTTGTTACTCTAATCTATGGTAGCCTTGTCATTATGGAAGGTAGTCTCTTGTTGATATTTTTTTTACTATAATGGATGGTAGCCTTGTCATTGTGGAAGGTAGTCTGTTGCCGAGATTTTTGTTACTACAATGGATGGTAGCCTTGTCATTATGGAAGGTAGCCTATTGTCGAGAATTTTAATACTCCAATGGATTGTAGCCTTGTCATTATGGAAGGAAGTCTCTTGTTGATATTTTTGTTACTAAAATGGATGGTAGCCTTGTCATTTTGGAAGGTAGTATATTGTCAAGGTTTTTGTTACTCTAATGGATGGTAACCTTGTCATTATGGAAGGTAGTATGTTGTCGAGATTTTTGTTACTACAATGGATGGTTGCCTTGTCATTATGGAAGTTAGTCTATTGTCGAGATTTTTTTACTCTAATGGATGGTATCCTTGTCATTATGGAAGGTTGTCTATTGTCGAGATTTTTATTACTCTAATGGATGGTAGCCATGCCATTATGGAAGGTAGTCTGTTGTCGAGATTTTGTTTACTACAATGGATTGTAGCCTTGTCATTATGGAACTTAGTCTATTGTCGAAAATTTTTATACTCCAATGTTTTGTAGCCTTTTCATTATGGAAGGTAGTCTGTTGTTGAGATTTTTGTTACTCCAATGGATGGTAGCCTTGTCATTATAGAAGGTAGTCTCTTATTGATATTTTTGTTACTACAAAGGATGGTAGCCTTGTCATTATAGAAGGTAGTCTCTTATTGATATTTTTGTTACTACAATGGATGGTAGCCTTATCATTTTAGAAGGTAGTCTGTTGTCGAGATTTTTGTTACTCCAATGGATGGTAGCCTGTTGCTTATGTAAGGTAGTCTGTTGTCGAGGTTTTTGTTAATCCAATGGATGGTAGCCTTGTCATTATGGAAGGTAGTCTGTTGTCGAAATTTTTGTTACTCTAATCGATGGTATCCTTTTCATTATGTAAGGTAGTCTTTTGTCGACATTTTTGTTACTCCAATGGATGGTAGCCTTGTCATTGTGGAAGGTAGTCTCTTGTTGATATTTTTGTTACTATAATGGATGGTAGCCTTGTCATTTTGGAAGGTAGTCTGTTGTCGAGATTTTTGTTACTACAATGGATGGTAGCCTTGTCATTATGGAAGGTAGTCTATTGTCGAGAATTTTATTACTCCAATGGATGGTATCCATGTCAATATTGAAGGTAGTCTGTCATTGTGATTTCTGTTACTCCAATTGACGGTAGCCTTGTCATTTTGGAAGGTAATTTTTTGTCCAGATTTTTGTTACTCCAATGGATTGTAGCCTTGTCATTATGGAAGGTAGTCTGTTGTCGAGATTTTTGTTACTCCAATGGATGGTAGCCTTGTCATTATGGAAGGTAGTCTCTTATTGATATTTTTGTTACTACAATGGATGGTAGCCTTATCATTTTTAAAGGTAGTCTATTGTCGAGATTTTTGTTACTCTAATGGATGGTAGCCTTGTCATTATGGAAGGTAGTCTGTTGTCGAGATTTTTGTTACTACAATGGATGGTAGCCTTGTCATTATGGAAGGTAGTCTCTTCTTGATATTTTTGTTACTACAATGGATGGTAGCCTTGTCATTATGGAAAGTAGCCTCTTATTGATATTTTTATTACTACAATGGATGGTAGCCTTATCATTTTAGAAGGTAGTCTGTTGTCGAGATTTTTGTTACTCCAATGGATGGTAGCCTGGTCATTATGTAAGGTAGTCGGTTGTCGAGGTTTTTGTTACTCCAATGGATGATAGCCTTGTCATTATGGAAGGTAGTCTGTTGTCGAAATTTTTGTTACTCTAATGGATGGTATGCTTTTAATTATGGAAGGTAGTCTTTTTTCGACATTTTTGTTACTCCAATCTATGGTAGCCTTGTCATTATGGAAGGTAGTCTGTTGTTGATATTTTTGTTACTATAATGGATGGTAGCCTTGTCATTTTTGAAGGTAGTCTGTTGCCGAGATTTTTGTTACTACAATGGATGGTAGCCTTGTCATTATGGAAGGTAGTCTATTGTCGAGAATTTTAATACTCCAATGGATGGTAGCCATGTCAATATTGAAGGTAGTCTATCATTGTGATTTCTGTTACTCCAATTGACAGTAGCCTTGTAATTTTGGAAGGTAATTTTTTGTCTAGATTTTTGTTACTCCAATGGATTGTTGCCTTGTCATTATGGAAGGTAGTCTGTTGTCGAGAATTTTATTACTCTAATGGATGGTAGCCATATCAATATTGAAGGTAGTCTGTCATTGTGATTTCTGTTACTCCAATTGACGGTAGCCTTGTCATTATGGAAGGTAATCTGTTGTCCAGATTTTTGTTATTCCAATGGATTGTAGCCTTGTCATTATGGAAGGTAGTCTCTTGTTGATATTTTTGTTATTACAATGGATGGTAGCCTTGTCATTTTGGAAGGTAGTATGTTGTCGAGGTTTTTGTTTCTCTAATGGATGGTAGCCTTGTCATTATGGAAGGTAGTATGTTGTCGAGATTTTTGTTACTACAATGGATGGTAGCCTTGTCATTATGGAAGTTAGTCTATTGTCGAGATTTTTTTACTCTAATGGATGGTATCCTTGTCATTATGGAAGGTTGTCAATTGTCGAGATTTTTATTACTCTAATGGATGGTAGCCATGTCATTATGGAAGGTAGTCTGTTGTCGAGATTTTGGTTACTACAATGGATTGTAGCCTTGTCATTATGGAACTTAGCCTATTGTCGAAAAATTTTATACTCCAATGGATTGTAGCCTTTTCATTATGGAAGGTAGTCTGTTGTTGAGATTTTTGTTACTTCAATGGATGGTAGCCTTGTCATTATGGAAGGTAGTCTCTGGTTGATATTTTTGTAACTACAATGGATGGTAGCCTTGTCATTATAGAAGGTAGTCTCTTATTGATATTTTTGTTACTACAATGGATGGTAGCCTTATCATTTTAGAAGGTAGTCTGTTGTCGAGATTTTTGTTACTCCAATGGATGGTAGCCTGTTGCTTATGTAAGGTAGTCTGTTGTCGAGGTTTTTGTTAATCCAATGGATGGTAGCCTTGTCATTATGGAAGGTAGTCTGTTGTCGAAATTTTTGTTACTCTAATCGATGGTATCCTTTTCATTATGGAAGGTAGTCTTTTGTCGACATTTTTGTTACTCCAATGGATGGTAGCCTTGTCATTGTGGTAGGTAGTCTCTTGTTGATATTTTTGTTACTATAATGGATGGTAGCCTTGTCATTTTGGAAGGTAGTCTGTTGTCGAGATTTTTGTTACTACAATGGATGGTAGCCTTGTCATTATGGAAGGTAGTCTATTGTCGAGAATTTTATTACTCCAATGGATGGTATCCATGTCAATATTGAAGGTAGTCTGTCATTGTGATTTCTGTTACTCCAATTGACGGTAGCCTTGTCATTTTGGAAGGTAATTTTTTGTCCAGATTTTTGTTACTCCAATGGATTGTAGCCTTGTCATTATGGAAGGTAGTCTGTTGTCGAGATTTTTGTTACTCCAATGGATGGTAGCCTTGTCATTATGGAAGGTAGTCTCTTATTGATATTTTTGTTACTACAATGGATGGTAGCCTTATCATTTTTAAAGGTAGTCTATTGTTGAGATTTTTGTTACTCTAATGGATGGTAGCCTTGTCATTATGGAAGGTAGTCTGTTCTTGATATTTTTGTTACTACAATGGATGGTAGCCTTGTCATTATGGAAAGTAGCCTCTTATTGATATTTTTATTACTACAATGGATGGTAGCCTTATCATTTTAGAAGGTAGTCTGTTGTCGAGATTTTTGTTACTCCAATGGATGGTATCCTGGTCATTATGTAAGGTAGTCTGTTGTCGAGGTTTTTGTTACTCCAATGGATGGTAGCCTTGTCATTATGGAAGGTAGTCTGTTGTCGAAATTTTTGTTACTCTAATGGATGGTATGCTTTTAATTATGGAAGGTAGTCTTTTGTCGACATTTTTGTTACTCCAATCTATGGTAGCCTTGTCATTATGGAAGGTAGTCTGTTGTTGATATTTTTGTTACTATAATGGATGGTAGCCTTGTCATTTTGGAAGGTAGTCTGTTGCCGAGATTTTTGTTACTACAATGGATGGTAGCCTTGTCATTATGGAAGGTAGTCTATTGTCGAGAATTTTAATACTCCAATGGATGGTAGCCATGTCAATATTGAAGGTAGTCTATCATTGTGATTTCTGTTACTCCAATTGACAGTAGCCTTGTAATTTTGGAAGGTAATTTTTTGTCCAGATTTTTGTTACTCCAATGGATTGTTGCCTTGTCATTATGGAAGGTAGTCTGTTGTCGAGAATTTTATTACTCTAATGGATGGTAGCCATATCAATATTGAAGGTAGTCTGTCATTGTGATTTCTGTTACTCCAATTGACGGTAGCCTTGTCATTTTGGAAGGTAATCTCTTGTCCAGATTTTTGTTACTCCAATAGATTGTAGCCTTGTCATTATGGAAGGAAGTCTCTTGTTGATATTTTTGTTACTACAATGGATGGTAGCCTTGTCATTTTAGAAGGTAGTATGTTGTCGAGGTTTTTGTTACTCTAATGGATGGTAGCCTTGTCATTATGGAAGGTAGTATGTTGTCGAGATTTTTGTTACTATAATGGATGGTAGCCTTGTCATTATGGAAGTTAGTCTATTGTCGAGATTTTTTTACTCTAATGGATGGTATCCTTGTCATTATGGAAGGTTGTCTATTGTCGAGATTTTTATTACTCTAATGGATGGTAGCCATGTCATTATGGAAGGTAGCCTATTGTCGAGATTTTGTTTACTACAATGGATTTTATCCTTGTCATTATGGAACTTAGTCTATTGTCAAAAAAATTTATACTCCAATGTTTTGTAGCCTTTTCATTATGGAAGGTAGTATGTTGTCGAGATTTTTGTTACTCCAATGGATGGTAGCCTTGTCATTATGGAAGGTAGTCTCTTGTTGATATTTTTGTAACTACAATGGATGGTAGCCTTGTCATTATAGAAGGTAGTCTGTTGTCGTGATTTTTGTTACTCCAATGGATGGTAGCCTGGTCATTATGTAAGGTAGTCTGTTGTCGAGGTTTTTGTTACTACAATGGATGGTAGCCTTGTCATTATGGAAGGTAGTCTGTTGTCGAAATTTTTGTTACTCTAATGGATGGTATCCTTTTCATTATGGAAGGTAGTCTTTTGTCGACATTTTTCTTACTCCAATGGATGGTAGCCTTGTCATTATGGAAGGTAGTCTCTTATTGATATTTTTGTTACTACAACGGATGGTAGCCTTATCATTTTTGAAGGTAGTCTGTTGTCGAGATTTTTGTTACTCTAATGGATGGTAGCCTTGTCATTATGGAAGGTAGTCTGTTGTCGAGATTTTTGTTACTCCAATGGATGGTAGCCTTGTCATTATGGAAGGTAGTCTCTTCTTGATATTTTTGTTACTACAATGGATGGTAGCCTTGTCATTTTGGAAGGTAGTCTCTTATTGATATTTTTGTTACTACAAAGGATGGTAGCCTTATCATTTTAGAAGGTAGTCAGTTGTCGAGATTTTTGTAACTCCAATGGATGGTAGCCTTATCATTATGTAAGGTAGTCTGTTGTCGAGATTTTTGTTACTCCAATGGATGGTAGCATTGTCATTATGGAAGGTAGTCTGTTGTCGAAATTTTTGTTACTCTAATGATGGTATCCTTTTCTTAATGGAAGGTAGTCTTTTGTCGACATTTTTGTTACTCCAATGGATGGTAGCCTTGTCATTTTGGAAGGTAGTCTCTTGTTGATATTTTTGTTACTACAATGGATGGTAGTCTTGTCATTATGGAAGGTAGTCTGTTGTCGAGATTTTTGTTACTACAATGGATGGTAGCCTTGTCATTATGGAAGTTAGTCTGTTGTCGAGAATTTTATTACTCCAATGGATGGTAGCCATGTCAATATTGAAGGTAGTCTGTCATTGTGATTTCTGTTACTCCAATTGATGGTAGCCTTGTCATTTTGGAAGGTAATCTGTTGTCCAGATTTTTGTTACTCCAATGGATTGTAGCCTTGTCATTATGGAAGGAAGTCTCTTATTGATGTTTTTGTTACTACAATGGATGGTAGCCTTGTCATTTTGGAAGGTAGTATGTTGTCGAGGTTTTTGTTACTCTAATGGATGGTAGCCTTGTCATTATGGAAGTTAGTCTATTGTCGAGATTTTTGTTACTCTAATGGATGGTATCCTTATCATTATGGAAGGTTGTCTATTGTCGAGATTTTTATTACTCTAATGGATTGTAGCCATGTCATTATGGAAGGTAGTCTGTTGTCGAGATTTTGTTTACTACAATGGATTGTAGCCTTGTCATTATGGAACTTAGTCTATTGTCGAAAGTTTTTATACTCCAATGGACTGTAGCCTTTTCATTATGGTAGGTAGTATGTTGTCGAGATTTTTGTTACTTCAATGGATGGTAGCCTTGCCATTATGGAAGGTAGTCTCTTGTTAATATTTTTGTAACTACAATGGATGGTAGCCTTGTCATTATGGAAGGTAGTCTCTTATTGATATTTTTGTTACTACAATGGATGGTAGCCTTATCTTTTTTTAAGGTAGTCTGTTGTCTAGATTTTTGTTACTATAATGGATGGTAGCCTTGTCATTATGGAAGGTAGTCTGTTGTCGAGATTTTTGTTACTCCAATGGATGGTAGCCTTGTCATTATGGAAGGTAGTCTCTTCTTGATATTTTTGTTACTACAATGGATGGTAGCCTTGTCATTTTGGAAGGTAGTCTGTTGTCGAGATTTTTGTTACTACAATGGATGGTAGCCTTGTCATTATGGAAGGTAGTCTGTTGTCGAGAATTTTATTACTCCAATGGATGGTAGCCATGTCAATATTGAAGGTAGTCTCTCATTGTGATTTCTGTTACTACAATTGTCGGTAGCCTTGTCATTATGGAAGGTAATATGTTGTCCAAACTTTTGTTACTCCAATGGATTGTAGCCTTGTCATTATGGATGGTAGTCTGTCGTCGAGATTTTTGTTACTCCAATGGATGGTAGCCTTGTCATTATGGAAGGTAGTCTCTTCTTGATATTTTTGTTACTACAATGGATGGTAGCCTTGTCATTTTGGAAGGTAGTCTCTTATTGATATTTTTGTTACTACAATGGATGGTAGCCTTATCATTTTAGAAGGTAGTCAGTTGTCGAGATTTTTGTAACTCCAATGGATGGTAGCCTTATCATTATGGAAGGTAGTTTGTTGTCGAGATTTTTGTTACTCCAAAGGTACTCTGTCGTTGTGATTTCTAGTACTCCAATGGATGGTAGCCTTGTCATTATGGAAGGTAGTATGTTGTTGATATCTTTGTTACTCCAATGGATGGTATCCTTGTCATTACGGAAGGTAGTCTGTTGTCATGTTTTTTGTTTTTCAATGGATTGTATCCTTATCATTATGGAAGGTAGTCTCTTGTTGATATTTTTTTTACTACAATGTATGGTAGCCTTGTCATTATGGAAGGTAGTCTGTTATTGAGATTTATGTTACTATAATGGATGGTAGCCATGTCATTTTGGAAGGTAGTATGTTGTCGAGATTTTTGTTACTATAGTGGATGGTAGCCTTGTCATTTTGGAAGGTAGTCTGTTGTCAAGATTTTTGTTATTCTAATGGAAGGTATCCTTGTCATTTTGGAAGTTTGTCTGTTGTCAAGATTTTTATTACTCTAATGGATGGTAGCCTTGTGATTATGGAAGGTAGTCTGTTGTCGACATTTTTTTTACTCCAATGGATGGTAGCCTTGTCATTATGGAACTTAGTTTTTTGTCAAGATTTTTGTTACTCCAATGGATTGTAGCCTTGTCATTATGGAAGGTAGTCGGTTGTCAAGATTTTTGTTACTCCAATGGATGGTAGCCTTTTCATTATGTAAAGTAGTTTGTTGTCGAGATTTTTGTTACTCCAATGGATGGTATACTTGTCATTATGGAAGGTAGTCTGTCATTGTGATTTCTAGTACTCCAATGGATGGTAGCCTTGTCATTATGGAAGATAGTATGTTGTTGATATCTTTGTTACCTCAAAGAATGGTAGCCTTGTCATTACGGAAGGTAGTCTGTTGTCGAGTTTTTTGTTTCTCCAATGGATTGTGTCCTTGTCATTATGGAAGGAAGTCTCTTGTTGATATTTTTGTTACTACAATGGGTGGTAGCCTTGTCATTATGGAAGGTAGTCTGTTGTCGAGATTTTTGTTACTCCCATGGATGGTAGCCTTTTCATTATGGAACTTAGTCTGTTGTCAAGATTTTTGTTACTCCAATGGATTGTAGCCTTGTCATTATAGAAGGTAGTCTGTTGTCGAGATTTTTGTTACTCCAATGGATGGTATCCTTTTCATTATGTAATGTAGTTTGTTGTCGAGATTTTTGTTACTGCAATGGATGGTAGACTTGTCATTTTGGAAGGTAGTCTGTTGTTAAGGTTTTTGTTACTCTAATGGATGGTAGCCTTGTCATTATGGAAGGTAGTTTGCTTTCGAGATTTTTGTTACTCCAAAGGATGGTAGCCTTGTCATTATGGAAGGTAGTCTCTTGTTGATATTTTTGTTACTACCATGGATGGTAGCCTTGTCATTTTGGAAGGTAGTCTGTGGTCGATATTTTTGTTACTCTAATCGATGGTAGCCTTCTCATTATGGAAGGTAGTCTGTTGTCGAGATTTTTGTTACTCTAATGGATGGTATCCTTGTCATTATGGAAGGGTGTGTGTTGTCGAGATTTTTATTACTCGAATGGATGGTAGCCTTGTCATTATGGAAGGTAGTCTATTTCGAGATTTTTGTTACTACAATGGATATTAGCCTTGTCATTATGGAACTTAATCTGTTGTCGAGATTTTTGTTACTCCAATGGAATGAAGCCTTGATATTATGGAAGGTAGTCTATTGTCGAGATTTTTGTTACTCCAATGGATGGTAGCCTTTTCATTATGTAAAGTAGTTTGTTGTCGAGATTTTTGTTACTCCAATGGATGGTAGACTTGTCATTATGGAAGATAGTATGTTGTTGATATCTTTGTTACTCCAATGGATGGTAGCCTTGTCATTACGGAAGATAGTCTATTGTCGAGTTTTTTGTTTCTCCAATGGATTGTATCCTTATCATTATGGAAGGTAGTCTCTTGTGTATATTTTTGTTACTACCATGGATGGTAGCCTTGTCATTATGGAAGGTAGTCTGTTAATTAGATTTATGTTACTATAATGGATGGTAGCCATGTCATTCTGGAAGGTAGTATGTTGTCGAGATTTTTTTTACTATAGTGGATGGTAGCCTTGTCATTTTGGAAGGTAGTCTGTTGTCAAGATTTTTGTTATTCTAATGGAAGGTATCCTTGTCATTTTGGAAGTTTGTCTATTGTCGAGATTTTTATTACTCTAATGGATGTTAGCCTTGTGATTATGGAAGGTAGTCTGTTGTCGAGAATTTTTTTACTCCAATGGATGGTAGCCTTGTCATTATGGAACTTAGTCTGTTGTCAAGATTTTTTTTACTCTAAGTGATTGTAGCCTTGTCATTATGGAAGGTAGTCTGTTGTCGAGATTTTTGTTAGTCCCATGGATGGTAGCCTTTTCATTATGTAAAGTAGTTTGTTGTCGAGATTTTTGTTACTCAAATGGATGGTATACTTGTCATTCTGGAAGGTAGTCTGTCGTTGTGATTTCTAGTACTCCAATGGATGGTAGCCTTGTCATTATGGAAGATAGTATGTTGTTGATATCTTTGTTACCTCAAAGGATGGTAGCCTTGTCATTACGGAAGGCAGAATGTTATCGAGTTTTTTGTTTCTCCAATGGATTGTATCCTTGTCATTATGGAAGGAAGTCTCTTGTTGATATTTTTCTTACTACAATGGGTGGTAGCCTTGTCATTATGGAAGGTAGTCTGTTGTTGAGATTTTCGTTACTATAATGGATGGTAGCCTTGTCATTATGGAAGGTAGTATGTTGTCGAGATTTTTGTTACTACAGTGGATGGTAGCCTTGTCATTTTGGAAGGTAGTCTGTTGTCGAGATTTTTGATATTCTAATGGAAGGTATCCTTGTCATTTTGGAAGTTTGTCTGTTTTAAATATTTTTATTACTCTAATGGATTGTAGCCTTGTCATTATGGAAGGTAGTCTGTTGTCGAGATTTTTGTTACTCCCATGGATGGTAGCCTTATCATTATGGAACTTAGTCTGTTGTCAAGATTTTTGTTACTCCAATGGATTGTAGCCTTGTCATTATGGAAGGTAGTCTGTTGTCGAGATTTTTGTTACTCCTATGGATGGTAGCCTTTTCATTATGTAATGTAGTTTGTTTTCGAGATTTTATGTTACTGCAATGGATGGTAGACTTGTCATTATTAAAGGTAGCCTTGTCATTATGGAAGTTAGTATGCTGTCGATATCTTTGTTACTCCAATGGATGGTATCCTTGTCATTAGGGAAGGTAGTTAGTTGTCGAGATTTTTGTTACTCCAAAGGATTGTAGCCTTGTCATTATGGAAGGTAGTCTTTTGTCGACATTTTTGTTACTCCAATGGATGGTAGCCTTGTCATTCTGGAAGGTACTCTCTTTTTGATATTTTTGTTACTACAATGGATGGTAGCCTTGTCATTATGGAAGGTAGTCTGTTGTCGAGAATTTTATTACTTTAATGGATTGTAGCCATGTCATTATTGAAGGT
The DNA here is from genome assembly GCA_948472305.1 of Vicia faba. Classification (NCBI taxonomy): domain Eukaryota; kingdom Viridiplantae; phylum Streptophyta; class Magnoliopsida; order Fabales; family Fabaceae; genus Vicia; species Vicia faba. The sequence continues at coordinate 565,705,154 of OX451739.1, forward strand.
AGTCTGTCATTGTGATTTCTGTTACTCCAATTGACGGTAGCCTTGTCATTATGTAAGGTAATCTGTTGTCCAAATTTTTGTTACTCTAATGGATGGTATCCTTGTCATTATGGAAGGTAGTATGTTGTCGAGATTTTTGTTACTCCAATGGATGGTAGCCTTGTCATTATGGAACTTAGTTTGTTCTCGATATTTTTGTTACTCCAATGGATTGTAGCCTTGTCATTATAGCAGGTAGTCTGTTTTCAAGATTTTTGTTACTCCAATGGATGGTAGCCTTTTCATTATGTAAGGTAGTTTGTTGTCCAGATTTTTGTTACTCCAATGGATGGTAGACTTATCATTATGGAAGGTAGTCTGTCATTGTGATTTCTGGTACTCCAATGGATGGTAGCCTTGTCATTATGGAACATAGTATGTTGTCGATATCTTTGTTACTCCAATGGATGGTAGCCTTGTCATTACTGAAGGTAGTCTGTTGTCGAGATTTTTGTTACTCTAATGGATTGTAGCCTGGTCATTATGGAAGGTAGTCTCTTGTTGATATTTTTGTTAATACAATGGATGGTAGCCTTGTCATTTTGGAAGGTAGTCTGTTACAGAGGTTTTTGTTACTCTAATGGATGGTAGCCTTGTCATAATGGAAGGTAGTTTATTGTCGAGATTTTTGTTACTCAAATGGATGGTAGCCTTGTCAATATGGAAGGTAGTCTCTTGTTGATATTTTTGTTACTATAATGGATGGTAGCCTTGTAATTAGTGAAGGTAGTTTGTTGTTGAGGTTTTTGTTACTCTGATGGATGGTATCCTTGTCATTATGGAAGATAATATGTTGTTGATATCTTTGTTACTCCAATGGATGGTAGCCTTGTCATTACGGAAGATAGTCTATTGTCGAGTTTTTTGTGACTACAATGGATGGTAGCCTTGTCATTATGGAACTAAGTATGTTGTCGAGATTTTTGTTACTACAATGGATGGTAGCCTTGTCATTATGGAAGGTAGTCTATTGTCGATATTTTTGTTACTCTAATGGATGGTATCCCTATCATTATGGAAGGTTGTCTGTTGTCGAGATTTTTATTACTCTAATGGATGGTAGCCTTGTCATTATGGAGGGTAGTCTGTTGTCAAGATTTTTGTTACTACAATGGATTGTAGCCTTGTCATTATGAAACTTAGTCTGTTGTCGAGATTTTTTTTACAACAATGGATTGTAGCCTTGCCATTTTGGAAGGTAGTCTGTTTTCGAGATTTTTGTTACTCTGATGGATGGTATCCTTGTCATTATGGAAGGTTGTCGATTGTCGAGATTTTTATTACTCCAATGGATGGTAGCCTTGTCATTATGGAAGGTAGTCCATTGTCGAGATTTTTGTTACTACAATGGATGGTAGCATTGTCATTATGGAACTAAGTATGTTATCGATATTTTTATTACTACAATGGATTTTAACCTTGTCATTATGGAAGGTAGTCTGTTGTCGATATTTTTGTCACTCTAATGGATGGTAGCCTTGTCATTATGGAAGGTAGTTTGCTGTCGAGATTTTTGTTACTCCAAGGATTGTGGCCTTGCCATTTTGGAAGGTAGTGTGTTGTCGAGATTTTTGTTACTCCAATTGATGGTATCCTTTTCATTATGTAAGGTAGTTTGTTGTCGATATTTTTGTTATTGCAATGGATGGTAGACTTGTCATTATGGAAGGTTGTCTGTCATTGTGATTTCTGGTACTCCAATGGATGGTAGCTTTGTCATTATGGAAGATAGTATGTTGCCGATATCTTTGTTACTCCAATGGATGGTAGCCTTGTCATTACAGAAGGTAGTATGTTGTCGATATTTTTGTTACTCCAATGGATTGTATCCTTGTCATTTTGGAAGGTAGTCTGTTGTCGATATTTTTGTTACTCTGATGGATGGTATCCTTGTCATTATGGAAGGTAGTTTGTTGTCGAGAATTTTATTACTACAATGGTTGGTAGACATGTCATTATTAAAGGTAGTCTGTCATTGTAATTTATGTTAATCCAATTGATGGTAGCCTTGTCATTATGGAAGGTAATCTGTTGTCCAAATTTTTGTTACTCTAATGGATGGTATCCTTGTCATTATGGAAGGTAGTATGTTGTCGAGATTTTTGTTAATCCAATGGATTGTAGCCTTGTCATTATGGAAGGTAGTCTCTTGTTGATATTATTGTTACTACAATGGATGGTAGCCTTGTCATTTTGGAAGGTAGTCTATTGTCGAGGTTTTTGTTACTCTAATGGATGGTAGCCTTGTCATTATGGAAGATAGCCTGTTGTCTAGATTTTTGTTACTACAATCGATGGTAGCCTTGTCATTATGGAAGGTAGTCTATTATCGAGATTTTTGTTACTCCAATGGATAATAGCCTTGTCATTATGGAAGGTAGTCTATTGTTGATATTTGTTTTACTACAATGGATGGTAGCCTTTTCATTTTGGAAGGTAGTCTGTGGTCGAAATTTTTATTACTCTAATGGATGGTAGCCTTGTCATTATGGAAGGTAGTTTGCTGCCGAGATTTTTTTTACTACAATCGATGGTAGCCTTGTCATTATGGAAGGTAGTCTATTTTCGAGATTTTTGTTACTACAATGGATAGTAGCCTTCTCATTATGGAAGGTAGTCTGTTGTCGAGATTTTTGTTACTCTGATGGATGGTGACCTTGTCATTATGGAAGGTTGTCTGTTGTTGAGATTTTTATTTCTCCAATGGATGGTAGCCTTGTCATATTGGAAGGTAGTCTATTATCGAGATTTTTGTTACTACAATGGATTGTAGCCTTGTCATTATGGAACTTAGTCTGTTGTCGAGATTTTTTTTACTAAAATGGATTGTAGCCTTGCCATTTTGGAAGGTAGTCTATTTTCGAGATTTTTGTTACTCCAATGGATGGTAGCCTTGTCATTATGGAAGGTTTTCTATTGTCGAGATTTTTATTACTCCAATGGATGGTAGCCTTGTCATTATGGAAGGTAGTCCATTTTCGAGATTTTTTTTACTACAATGGATGGTAGCCTTGTCATTATGGAAGGTTGTCTGTTGTCGATATTTTTGTTGATCTAATGTATTGTATCCCTGTCATTATGGATGGTTGTATGTTGTGGAGATTTTTATTACTCTAATGGATGGTAGCCTTGTCATTATGGAGGGTAGTTTGTTGTCGAGATTTTTGTTACTACAATGGATTGTAGCCTTGTCATTATGGAACTTAGTCTGTTGTCGAGATTTTTGTTACTCCAATGGATTGTAGCCTTTCCATTTTGGAAGGTAGTCTGTTGTCAAGATTTTTGTTACTCCAATTGATGGTATCCTTTTCATTATGTAAGGTAGTTTGTTGTCGATATTTTTGTTATTGCAATGGATGGTAGACTTGTCATTATGGAAGGTTGTCTGTCATTGTGATTTCTGGTACTCCAATGGATGGTAGCATTGTCATTATGGACGATAGTATGTTGCCGATATCTTTGTTACTCCAATGGATGGTAGCCTTGTCATTACAGAAGGTAGTATGTTATCGAGATTTTTGTTACTCTAATGGATTGTATCCTTGTCATTATGGAAGGTATTCCATTGTCGAGATTTTTGTTACTCCAATGGATGGTAGCCTTGTCATTATGGAAGGTAGTCTCTTCTTGATATTTTTGTTACTACAATGGATGGTAGCCTTGTCATTTTGGAAGGTAGTCTGTTGTCGACATTTTTGTTACTCTGATGGATGGTATCCTTGTCATTATGGAAGGTAGTATGTTGTCGAGAATTTTATTACTACAATGGAAGGTAGTATGTCATTATTGAAGGTAGACTGTCATTGTAATTTATGTTAATCCAATTGACGGTAGCCTTGTCATTATGGAAGGTAATTTGCTGTCCAGATTTTTGTTACTCTAATGGATGGTATCCTTGTCATTATGGAAGGTAGTATGTTGTCGAGATTTTTGTTAATCCAATGGATTGTAGCCTTGTCATTATGGAAGGTAGTCTCTTGTTGATATTATTTTTACTACAATGGATGGTAGCCTTGTCATTTTGGAAGGTAGTCTATTGTCGGGGTTTTTGTTACTCTAATGGATGGTAGCCTTGTCATTATGGAAGATAGTTTGCTGTCTAGATTTTTGTTACTCCAATCGATGGTAGCCTTGTCATTATGGAAGGTAGTCAATTGTCGAGATTTCTGTTACTCCAATGGATAGTAGCCTTGTCATTATGGAAGGTAGTCTGTTGTTGATATTTGTTTTACTACAATGGATGGTAGCCTTGTCATTTTGGAAGGTAGTCTGTGGTCGAAATTTTTGTTACTCTAATGGATGGTAGCCTTGTCATTATGGAAGGTTGTTTGTTGTCGAGATTTTTTTTACTAAAATCGATGGTAGCCTTGTCATTATGGAAGGTAGTCAGTTTTCGAGATTTTTGTTACTACAATGGATAGTAGCCTTCTCATTATGGAAGGTAGTCTGTTGTCGAGATTTTTGTGACTCTGATGGATGGTGTCCTTGTAATTATGGAAGGTTGTCTGTTGTTGAGATTTTTATTACTCCAATGGATGGTAGCCTTGTCATTATGGAACTAAGTATGTTGTCAAGATTTTTGTTACTACAATGGATGCTAGCCTTGTCATTATGGAAGGTAGCCTTTTGTAGACAGTTTTGTTACTCCAATGGATGGTAGCCTTGTCATTATGGAAGGTAGTCTCTTCTTTATATTTTTATTACTACAATGGATGGTAGCCTTGTCATTTTAGAAAGTAGTCTATTGTCTAGATTTTTGTTACTCTAATGGATGGTAGCCTTGTCATTATGGAAGGTAGTCTGTTTTCGAGATTATTGTTACTTTAATGTATGGTAGACTTGTCATTATGGAAGGTAGTCTGTTGTCGAGATTTTTGTTACAACAATGTATGGTAGCCTTGTTATTATGGAAGGTAGTCTGTTGTCGAGATTTTTATTACTACAATGGATGGTAGCCTTGTAATTATTGAAGGTAGTCTATTGTCGAGATTTTTGTTACTCTAATGGATGGTATCCTTGTCATTATGGAAGGTAGTCTATTGTCGAGAATTTTATTACTCCAATGGATGGTAGCCATGTCATTATTGAAGGTAGTCTATCATTGTGATTTATGTTAATCCAATTGACGGTAGCCTTGTCATTTTGGAAAGTAGACTGTTGTCTAGGTTTTTATTACTCTAATGGATGGTATCCTTGTCATTATGGAAGGTAGTCTGTTGTTGAGATTTTGGTTACTCCAATGGATGGTAGCCTTGTCATTACCGAAGGTAGTCTATTGTCGAAATTTTTGTTACTACAATGGATGGTAGCCTTGTCATTTTGGAAGGTAGTCTGTTGTCGAGATTTTTGATACTCTAATGGATGGTAGCCTTGGCATTATAGAAGGTAGTCTGCTGTCTAGATTTTTGTTACTCTAATGGATGGGATTCTTGTCATTATGGAAGGTAGTCTGTTGTCGAGATTTTTTTTACTCCAATGGATGGTAGCCTTCTCATTATGGAAGGTAGTCTCTTGTTGATAATTGTTTTACTACAATGGATGGTAGCCTTGTCATTTTGGAAGGTAGTCTGTGGTCGAAATTTTTGTTACTCTAATGGATGGTAGCCTTGTCATTATGGAAGGTAGTTTGCTGTCGAGATTTTTTTTACTCTAATGGATGGTAGCCTTGTCATTATGGAAGGTAGTTTGTTGTCGATATTTTTGTTACTCCAATGGATGGTAGCCTTGTCATTATGGAAGGTATTCTGTTGTCGAGATGTTTTTTACTACAATCGATGGTAGCCTTGTCATTATGGAAGGTAGTCTGTTGTCGATATTTTTGTTACTACAATGGATAGTAGCCTTCTCATTATGGAAGGTAGTGTGTTGTCGAGATTTTTGTTACTCTGATGGATGGTATCCTTGTCATTATGGAAGGTTGTTTGTTGTCAAGATTTTTATTTCTCCAATGGATGGTAGCCTTGTCATTATGGAAGGTAGTCTATTATCGAGATTTTTGTGACTCCAATGGATAATAGCCTTGTCATTATGGAAGGTAGTCTATTGTTGATATTTGTTTTACTACAATGGATGGTAGCCTTTTCATTTTGGAAGGTAGTCTGTGGTCGAAATTTTTGTTACTCTAATGGATGGTAGCCTTGTCATTATGGAAGGTAGTTTGCTGTCGAGATTTTTTTTACGACAATCGATGGTAGCCTTGTCATTATGGAAGGTAGTCTGTTTTCGAGATTTTTGTTACTACAATGGATAGTAGCCTTCTCATTATGGAAGGTAGTCTGTTGTCGAGATTTTTGTTACTCTGATGGATGGTGACCTTGTCATTATGGAAGGTTGTCTGTTGTTGAGATTTTAATTTCTCCAATGGATGGTAGCCTTGTCATATTGGAAGGTAGTCTATTATCGAGATTTTTGTTACTACAATTGATTGTAGCCTTGTCATTATGGAACTTAGTCTGTTGTCGAGACTTTTTTTACTAAAATGGATTGTAGCCTTGTCATTTTGGAAGGTAGTCTGTTTTCGAGATTTTTGTTACTCCAATGGATGGTAGCCTTGTCATTATGGAAGGTTTTCTATTGTCGAGATTTTTATTACTCCAATGGATGGTAGCCTTGTCATTATGGAAGGTAGTCCATTGTCGAGATTTTTGTTACTACAATGGATGGTAGCCTTGTCATTATGGAAGGTAGTCTGTTGTCGATATTTTTGTTACTCTAATGTATTGTATCCCTGTCATTATGGATGGTTGTATGTTGTGGAGATTTTTATTACTCTAATGGATGGTAGCCTTGTCATTATGGAGGGTAGTTTGTTGTCGAGATTTTTGTTACTACAAATGATTGTAGCCTTGTCATTATGGAACTTAGTCTGTTGTCGAGATTTTTGTTACTCCAATGGATTGTAGCCTTGCCATTTTGGAAGGTAGTCTGTTGTCAAGATTTTTGTTACTCCAATTGATGGTATCCTTTTCATTATGTAAGGTAGTTTGTTGTCGATATTTTTGTTATTGCAATGGATGGTAGACTTGTCATTATGGAAGGTTGTCTGTCATTGTGATTTCTGGTACTCCAATGGATGGTAGCATTGTCATTATGGACGATAGTATGTTGCCGATATTTTAGTTACTCCAATGGATGGTAGACTTGTCATTACAGAAGGTAGTATGTTGTGGAGATTTTTGTTACTCTAATGGATTTTATCCTTGTCATTATGGAAGGTATTCCATTGTCGAGATTTTTGTTACTCCAATGGATGGTAGCCTTGTCTTTATGGAAGGTAGTCTCTTCTTGATATTTTTGTTACTACAATGGATGGTAGCCTTGTCATTTTGGAAGGTAGTCTGTTGTCGACATTTTTGTTACTCTGATGGATGGTATCCTTGTCATTATGGAAGGTAGTATGTTGTCGAGAATTTTATTACTACAATGGAAGGTAGTATGTCATTATTGAAGGTAGTCTGTCATTGTAATTTATGTTAATCCAATTGACGGTAGCCTTGTCATTATGGAAGGTAATCTGCTGTCCAGATTTTTGTTACTCTAATGGATGGTATCCTTGTCATTATGGAAGGTAGTATGTTGTCGAGATTTTTGTTAATCCAATGGATTGTAGCCTTGTCATTATGGAAGGTAGTCTCTTGTTGATATTATTGTTACTACAATGGATGGTAGCCTTGTCATTTTGGAAGGTAGTCTATTGTCGAGGTTTTTGTTACTCTAATGGATGGTAGCCTTGTCATTATGGAAGATAGTTTGCTGTCTAGATTTTTGTTACTCCAATCGATGGTAGCCTTGTCATTATGGAAGGTAGTCAATTGTCGAGATTTCTGTTACTCCAATGGATAGTAGCCTTGTCATTATGGAAGGTAGTATGTTGTTGATATTTGTTTTACTACAATGGATGGTAGCCTTGTCATTTTGGAAGGTAGTCTGTGGTCGAAATTTTTGTTACTCTAATGGATGGTAGCCTTGTCATTATGGAAGGTTGTTTGTTGTCGAGATTTTTTTTACTAAAATCGATGGTAGCCTTGTCATTTTGGAAGGTAGTCAGTTTTCGAGATTTTTGTTACTACAATGGATAGTAGCCTTCTCATTATGGAAGGTAGTCTATTGTCGAGATTTTTGTGACTCTGATGGATGGTGTCCTTGTAATTATGGAAGGTTGTCTGTTGTTGAGATTTTTATTACTCCAATGGATGGTAGCCTTGTCATTATGGAACTAAGTATGTTGTTAAGATTTTTGTTACTACAATGGATGGTAGCCTTGTCATTATGGAAGGTAGCCTTTTGTAGACAGTTTTGTTACTCCAATGGATGGTAGCCTTTTCATTATGGAAGGTAGTCTCTTCTTTATATTTTTGTTACTACAATGGATGGTAGCCTTGTCATTTTGGAAAGTAGTCTATTGTCTAGATTTTTGTTACTCTAATGGATTGTAGCCTTGTCATTATGGAAGGTAGTCTGTTGTCGAGATTATTGTTACTTTAATGTATGGTAGACTTGTCATTATGGAAGGTAGTCTGTTGTCGAGATTTTTGTTACAACAATGTATGGTAGCCTTGTTATTATGGAAGGTAGTCTGTTGTCGAGATTTTTATTACTACAATGGATGGTAGCCTTGTAATTATTGAAGGTAGTCTATTGTCGAGATTTTTGTTACTCTAATGGATGGTATCCTTGTCATTATGGAAGGTAGTCTATTGTCGAGAATTTTATTACTCCAATGGATGGTAGCCATGTCATTATTGAAGGTAGTCTATCATTGTGATTTATGTTAATCCAATTGACGGTAGCCTTGTCATTTTGGAAAGTAGACTGTTGTCTAGGTTTTTATTACTCTAATGGATGGTATCCTTGTCATTATGGAAGGTAGTCTGTTGTTGAGATTTTTGTTACTCCAATGGATGGTAGCCTTGTCATTACCGAAGGTAGTCTATTGTCGAAATTTTTGTTACTACAATGGATGGTAGCCTTGTCATTTTGGAAGGTAGTCTGTTGTCGAGATTTTTGATACTCTAATGGATGGTAGCCTTGGCATTATAAAAGGTAGTCTACTGTCTAGATTTTTGTTACTCTAATGGATGGGATTCTTGTCATTATGGAAGGTAGTCTGTTGTCGAGATTTTTTTTACTCCAATGGATGGTAGGCTTCTCATTATGGAAGGTAGTCTCTTGTTGATAATTGTTTTACTACAATGGATGGTAGCCTTGTCATTTTTGAAGGTTGTCTGTGGTCGAAATTTTTGTTACTCTAATGGATGGTAGCCTTGTCATTATGGAAGGTAGTTTGCTGTCGAGATTTTTTTTACTCTAATGGATGGTAGCCTTGTCATTATGGAAGGTAGTCTGCTGTCGAGATGTTTTTTACTACAATCGATGGTAGCCTTGTCATTATGGAAGGTTGTCTGTTGTCGAGATTTTTGTTACTACAATGGATAGTAGCCTTCTCATTATGGAAGGTAGTGTGTTGTCGAGATTTTTGTTACTCTGATGGATGGTATCCTTGTCATTATGGAAGGTTGTTTGTTGTCAAGATTTTTATTTCTCCAATGGATGGTAGCCTTGTCATTATGGAAGGTAGTCTATTATCGAGATTTTTGTGACTACAATGGATGGTAGCCCTGTCATTATTGAACTAAGTATGTTGTCGATATTTTGGTTACTACAATGGATGGTAGCCTTGTCATTATGGAAGGTAGTTTGCTGTCGAGATTTTTTTTACTCTAATAGATGGTAGCCTTGTCATTATGGAAGGTAGTTTGCTGTCGAGATTTTTGTTACTCCAATGGATGGCAGCCTTGTCATTATGGAAGGTATTTTGTTGTCGTGATTTTTTTTACTACAATCGATGGTAGCCTTGTCATTATGGAAGGTAGTCTGTTGTCGAGATTTTTGTTACTACAATGGATAGTAGCCTTCTCATTATGGAAGGAAGTATGTTGTCGATATTTTTGTTACTCTAATGGATGGTATCCCTGTCATTATGGATGGTTGTCTGTTGTCGAGATTTTTATTACTCTAATGGATGGTAGCATTGTCATAATGGAGGGTAGTTTGTTGTCGAGATTTTTGTTACTACAATGTATTGTAGCCTTGTCATTATGGAACTTAGTCTGTTGTCGAGATTTTTTTTACTACAATGGATCGTAGCCTTGCCATTTTGGAAGGTAGTCTGTTGTCGAGATTTTTGTTACTCCAATTGATGGTATCCTTTTCATTATGTAAGGTAGTTTGTTGTCGAGATTTTTGTTACTGCAATGGATGGTAGACTTGTCATTATGGAAGGTTGTCTGTCATTTTGATTTCTGGTACTCCAATGGATGGTAGCCTTGTCATTATGGAAGATAGTATGTTGTCGATATCTTTGTTACTCCAATGGATGGTAGCCTTGTCATTAAGGAAGGTAGTATGTTGTCGAGATTTTTGATACTCCAATGGATTGTAGCCTTGTCATTATGGAAGGTAGTCTTTAGTAGATATTTTTGTTACTCTAATGGATGGTAGCCTTGTCATTATGGAAGGTAGTCTCTTCTTGATATTTTTGTTACAACAATGGATGGTAGCCTTGTCATTTTGGAAGGTAGTCTGTTGTCGAGATTTTTGTTACTCTAATGGATGGTAGCCTTGTCATTATGGAAGGTAGTCTGCTGTCGAGATTATTGTTACTTTAATGTATGGTAGCCTTGTCATTATGGAAGGTAGTCTATTGTCGAGATTTTTGTTACAACAATGGATGGTAGCCTTGTCATTATGGAAGGTAGTCTGTTGTCGAGATTTTTATTACTACAATGGATGGTAGCCTTGTCATTATGGAAGGTAGGCTGTTGTCTAGATTTTTGTTACTCTAATGGATGGTATCCTTCTCGTTATGGAAGGTAGTCTGTTGTCGAGAATTTTATTACTTCAATGGATGGTAGCCATGTCATTATTGAAGGTAGTCTGTCATTGTGATTTCTGTTTCTCCAATTGACGGTAGCCTTGTCATTATGGAAGGTAGTCTCTTGTTGATATTATTATTACTACAATGGATGGTAGCCTTGTAATTTTGGAAGGTAGTCTATTGTCGAGATTTTTGTTACTCCAATGGATGGTAGCCTTGCCATTTTGGAAGGTAGTCTGTGGTCGAAATTTTTGTTACTCTAATGGATGGTAGCCTTGTCATAATGGAAGGTAGTTTGCTGTCGAGATTTTTTTTACTCTAATGGATGGTAGCCTTGTCATTATGAAAGGTAGTCTGTTGTCGAGATTTTTGTTACTACAATGGATGGTAGCCTTGTCATTATGGAAGGTAGTCTGTTGTCGAGATTTTTGTTACTCCAATGGATGGTATCCTTGTCATTATGGAAGGTTGTCTATTGTCGAGATTTTTATTACTCCAATGGATGGTAGCCTTTTCATTATATAAGGTAGTTTGTTGTCGAGTTTTTTGTTACTCCAATGGATGGTAGACTTGTCAATATAGAAGGTAGTCTGTCATTGTGATTTCTGGTACTCTAATTGATGGTAGCCTTGTCATTATGGAAGATAGTATGTTGTCGATATCTATGTTACTCCAATGGATGGTATCCTTGTCATTATGGAAAGTAGTTTGTTGTCGACATTTTTGTTACTCCAATGGATGGTAGCCTTGTCATTATGTTGTGTAGTCTCTTGTTGATATTTTTGTTACTACAATGGATGGTAGCCTTGTCATTTTGGAATGTAGTCTGTTGTCGAGATTTTTGTTACTCTAATGGATGGTAGCCTTGTCATTATGGAACGTAGTCGGCTGTCGAGATTTTTGTTACTCCAATGGATGGTAGCCTTGTCATTATGGAAGGTAGTCAATTGTCGAGATTTTTGTAACAACAATGGATGGTAGCCTTGTCATTATGGAAGGTAGTCTGTTGTCGAGATTTTTATTTCTACAATGGATGGTAGCCTTGTCATTATGGAAGGTAGACTGTTGTCCAGATTTTTGTTACTCTAATGGGTGGTATCCTTGTCATTATTGAAGGTAGTCTCTTGTTGATATTATTATTACTACAATGGATGGTAGCCTTGTAATTTTGGAAGGTAGTCTATTGTCGAGATTTTTGTTACTCCAATGGATGGTAGCCTTGCCATTTTGGAAGGTAGTCTGTGGTCGAAATTTTTGTTACTCTAATGGATGGTAGCCTTGTCATAATCCAAGGTAGTTTGCTGTCGAGATTTTTTTTACTCTAATGGATGGTAGCCTTGTCATTATGGAAGGTAGTCTGTTGTCGAGATTTTTGTTACTACAATGGATGGTAGCCTTGTCATTATGAAAGGTTGTCTGTTGTCGAGATTTTTGTTACTACAATGGAAAGTAGCCTTCTCATTATGGAAGGTAGTTTGTTGTCGAGATTTTTGTTACTCTGATGGATGGTATCCTTGTCATTATGGAAGGTTGTTTGTTGTCGAGATTTTTATTACTCCAATGGATGGTTGCCTTGTCATTATGGAAGGTAGTATATTGTCGAGATTTTTGTTACTACAATGGATGGTAGCCTTGTCATTATGGAAGGTAGTCTATTGTCTAGATTTTTGTTACTCCAATGGATGGTAGCCTTATCATTATGTAAGGTAGTTTGTTGTCGAGTTTTTTGTTACTCCAATGGATGGTAGACTTGTCATTATGGAAGGTAGTCTGTCATTGTGATTTCTGGTACTCTAATGGATGGTAGCCTTGTCATTATGGAAGATAGTATGTTGTCGATATCTTTGTTACTCCAATGGATGGTATCCTTGTCATTATGGAAAGTAGTCTGTTGTCGACATTTTTGTTACTCCAATGGATGGTAGCCTTGTCATTATGTTGTGTAGTCTCTTATTGATATTTTTGTTACTACAATGGTTGGTAGCCTTGTCATTTTGGAAGGTAGTCTGTTGTCGAGATTTTTGTTACTCTAATGGATGGTAGACTTGTCATTATGGAACGTAGTCGGCTGTCAAGATTTTTGTTACTCCAATGGATGGTAGCCTTGTCATTATGGAAGGTAGTCTGTTGTCGAAATTTTTGTTACTACAATGGATGGTAGCCTTGTCATTATGGAAGATAGTATGTTGTCGATATCTTTGTTACTCCAATGGATGGTATCCTTGTCATTATGGAAAGTTCTCTGTTGTCGACATTTTTGTTACTCCAATGGATGGTAGCCTTGTCATTATGTTGTGTAGTCTCTTGTTGATATTTTTTTTACTACAATGGTTGGTAGCCTTGTCATTTTGGAAGGTAGTCTGTTGTCGAGATTTTTGTTACTCTAATGGATGGTAGACTTGTCATTATGGAACGTAGTCGGCTGTCGAGATTTTTGTTACTCCAATGGATGGTAGCCTTGTCTTTATGGAAGGTAGTCTGTTGTCGAAATTTTTGTTACTACAATGGATGGTCGCCTTGTCATTATGGAAGGTAGTATGTTGTCGAGATTTTTGTTACTACAATGGATGGTAGCCTTGTCATTTTAGAAGGTAGTCTGTTGTCGATATTTTTGTTACTCTAATGGATGGTATCCTTGTCATTATGAAAGGTTGTCTGTTGTCGGGATTTTTATTACTCTAATTGATGGTAGCCTTATCATTATGGAAGGTAGTATGTTCTCGAGATTTTTGTTACTACAATGGATTGTAGCCTTATCATTATGGAACTTAGTCTGTTGTCGAGACTTTTGTTACTCCAATGGATTCTAGCCTTGTCATTATGGAAGGTAGTTTGTTGTCGAGATTTTTTTTACTCCAATGGATGGTATCCTTTTCATTATGTAAGGTAGTTTGTTGTCGAGATTTTTGTTACTCCAATGGATGGTAGACTTGTCATTATGGAAGTAGTCTATCATTGTGACTTCTGGTACTCCAATGGATGGTAGCCTTGTAATTATGGAAGATAGTATGATGTCGATATCTTTGTTACTCCAATGGATGGTAGCCTTGTCATTACGGAAGGTAGTCTGTTGTCGAGATTTTTGTTACTCCAATGGATTGTAGCCTTGTCATTATGAAAGGTAGTCTCTTGTTGATATTTTTGTTACTACAATGGATGGTAGCCTTGTCATTATGGAAGGTAGTTTGCTGTCAAAATTTTTTTTACTCTAATGGATGGTAGCCTTGTCATTATGGAAGGTAGTCTGTTGTCGAGATTTTTGTTACTACAATAGATAGTAGCCTTCTCATTATGGAAGGTAGTCTGTTGTCGAGATTTTTGTTACTCTGATGGATGGTATCCTTGTCATTATGGAAGGTAGTTTGTTGTCGAGATTTTTATTACTCCATGGATGGTTGCCTTGTCATTATGGAAGGTAGTCTATTGTTGAGATTTTTGTTACTACAATGGATGGTAGCCTTGTCATTATGGAACTTAGTCTGTTGTCGAGATTTTTGTTACTCCAATGGATTATAGCATTGTCATTATGGAAGGTAGTCTGTTGTCGAGATTTTTGTTACTCTAATGGATGGTAGCCTTTTCATTATGCAAGGTAGTTTGTTGTCGAGTTTTTTGTTACTCCAATGGATGGTAGACTTGTCATTATTGAAGGTAGTCTGTCATTGTGATTTCTGGTACTCCAATGGATGGTAGCCTTGTCATTATGGAAGGTAGTCTGTTGTCGAAATTTTTGTTACTACAATGGATGGTAGCCTTGTCATTATGGAAGGTAGTATGTTGTCGAGATTTTTGTTACTACAATGGATGGTAGCCTTGTCATTTTGGAAGGTAGTCTGTTGTCGATATTTTTGTTACTCTAATGGATGGTATCCTTGTCATTATGGAAGGTTGTCTGTTGTCGGGATTTTTATTACTCTAATTGATGGTAGCCTTGTCATTATGGAAGGTAGTCTGTTCTCGAGATTTTTGTTACTACAATGGATGGTAGCCTTGTCATTATGGAACTTAGTCTGTTGTCGAGACTTTTGTTACTCCAATGGAATGTAGCCTTGTCATTATGGAAGGTAGTCTGTTGTCGAGATTTTTTTTACTCCAATGGATGGTAGCCTTTTCATTATGTAAGGTAGTTTGTTGTCGAGATTTTTGTTACTGCAATGGATGGTAGACTTGTCATTATGGAAGAAGTCGGTCATTGTGAATTCTGGTACTCCAATGGATGGTAGCCTTGTCATTATGGAAGATAGTATGCTGTCGATAACTTTGTTACTCCAATGGATGGTAGCCTTGTCATTATGGAAGGTAGTTTGCTGTCGAGATTTTTGTTACTCCAATGGATGGTAGCCTTGCCATTTTGGAAGGTAGTCTGTGGTCAAAATTTTTGTTACTATAATGGATGGTAGCCTTGTCATAATGGAAGGTAGTTTGCTGTCGAGATTTTTTTTACTCTAATGGATGGTAGCCTTGTCATTATGGAAGGTAGTCTGTTGTCGAGATTTTTGTTACTACAATGGATGGTAGCCTTGTCATTATGAAAGGTAGTCTGTTGTCGAGATTTTTGTTACTACAATGGATAGTAGCCTTCTCATTATGGAAGGTAGTTTGTTGTCGAGATTTTTGTTACTCTGATGGATGGTATCCTTGTCATTATGGAAGGTTGTTTGTTGTTGAGATTTTTATTACTCCAATGGATGGTTGCCTTGTCATTATGGAAGGTAGTATATTGTCGAGATTATTGTTACTACAATGGATGGTAGCCTTGTCATTATGGAACTTAGTCTATTGTCGAGATTTTTGTTACTCCAATGGATTATAGCATTGTCGTTATGGAAGGTAGTCTATTGTCGAGATTTTTGTTACTCCAATGGATGGTAGCCTTATCATTATGTAAGGTAGTTTGTTGTCGAATTTTTTGTTACTCCAATGGATGGTAGACTTGTCATTATGGAAGGTAGTCTGTCATTGTGATTTCTGGTACTCTAATGGATGGTAGCCTTGTCATTATGGAAGATAGTATGTTGTCGATATCTTTGTTACTCCAATGGATGGTATCCTTGTCATTATGGAAAGTAGTCTGTTGTCGACATTTTTGTTACTCCAATGGATGGTAGCCTTGTCATTATGTTGTGTAGTCTCTTGTTGATATTTTTGTTACTACAATGGTTGGTAGCCTTGTCATTTTGGAAGGTAGTCTGTTGTCGAGATTTTTGTTACTCTAATGGATGGTAGACTTGTCATTATGGAACGTAGTCGGCTGTCGAGATTTTTGTTACTCCAATGGATGGTAGCCTTGTCATTATGAAAGGTAGTTTGTTGTCGAAATTTTTGTTACTACAATGGATGGTAGCCTTGTCATTATGGAAGGTAGTATGTTGTCGAGATTTTTGTTACTACAATGGATGGTAGCCTTGTCATTATGGAACTTAGTCTGTTGTCGAGATTTTTGTTACTCTAATGGATGGTATCCTTATCATTATGGAAGGTTGTCTGTTGTCGGGATTTTTATTACTCTAATTGATGGTAGCCTTATCATTATGGAAGGTAGTATGTTCTAGAGATTTTTGTTACTACAATGGATGGTAGCCTTATCATTATGGAACTTAGTCTGTTGTCGAGACTTTTGATACTCCAATGGATTGTAGCCTTGTCATTATGGAAGGTAGTTTGTTGTCGAGATTTTTTTTACTCCAATGGATGGTATCCTTTTCATTATGTAAGGTAGTTTGTTGTCGAGATTTTTGTTACTCCAATGGATGGTAGACTTGTCATTATGGAAGTAGTCTGTCATTGTGACTTCTGGTACTCCAATGGATGGTAGCCTTGTAATTATGGAAGATAGTATGATGTAGATATCTTTGTTACTCCAATGGATGGTAGCCTTGTCATTACGGAAGGTAGTCTGTTGTCGAGATTTTTGTTACTCCAATGGATTGTAGCCTTGTCATTATGAAAGGTAGTCTCTTGTTGATATTTTTGTTACTACAATGGATGGTAGCCTTGTCATTTTGTAAGGTAGTCTGTTGTCGAGGTTTTTGTTACTTTTATGGATTGTAGCCTTGTCATTATGGAAGGTAGTTTGCTGTCAAAATTTTTTTTACTCTAATGGATGGTAGCCTTGTCATTATGGAAGGTAGTCTGTTGTCGAGATTTTTGTTACTACAATAGATAGTAGCCTTCTCATTATGGAAGGTAGTCTGTTGTCGAGATTTTTGTTACTCTGATGGATGGTATCCTTGTCATTATGGAAGGTAGTTTGTTGTCGAGATTTTTATTACTCCATGGATGGTTGCCTTGTCATTATGGAAGGTAGTCTATTGTTGAGATTTTTATTACTACAATGGATGGTAGCCTTGTCATTATGGAACTTAGTCTGTTGTCGAGATTTTTGTTACTCCAATGGATTATAGCATTGTCATTATGGAAGGTAGTCTGTTGTCGAGATTTTTGTTACTCCAATGGATGGTAGCCTTTTCATTATGCAAGGTAGTTTGTTGTCGAGTTTTTTGTTACTCCAATGGATGGTAGACTTGTCATTATTGAAGGTAGTCTGTCATTGTGATTTCTGGTACTCGATGGATGGTAGCCTTGTCATTATGGAAGGTAGTCTGTTGTTGAAATTTTTGTTACTACAATGGATGGTAGCCTTGTCATTATGGAAGGTAGTATGTTGTCGAGATTTTTGTTACTACAATGGATGGTAGCCTTGTCATTTTGGAAGGTAGTCTGTTGTCGATATTTTTGTTACTCTAATGGATGGTATCCTTTTCATTATGGAAGGTTGTCTGTTGTCGGGATTTTTATTACTCTAATTGATGGTAGCCTTGTCATTATGGAAGGTTGTCTGTTCTCGAGATTTTTGTTACTACAATGGATGGTAGCCTTGTCATTATGGAACTTAGTCTGTTGTCGAGACTTTTGTTACTCCAATGGATTGTAGCCTTGTCATTATGGAAGGTAGTCTGTTGTCGAGATTTTTTTTACTCCAATGGATGGTAGCCTTGTCATTATGGAAGGTAGTCTGTTGTCGATATTTTTGTTACTCTAATGGATTGTATCCCTGTCATTATGGATGGTTGTATGTTGTGGAGATTTTTATTACTCTAATGGATGGTAGCCTTGTCATTATGGAGGGTAGTTTGTTGTCGAGATTTTTGTTACTACAATGGATTGTAGCCTTGTCATTATGGAACTTAGTCTGTTGTCGAGATTTTTGTTACTCCAATGGATTGTAGCCTTGCCATTTTGGAAGGTAGTCTGTTGTCGAGATTTTTGTTACTCCAATTGATGGTATCCTTTTCATTATGTAAGGTAGTTTGTTGTCGATATTTTTGTTATTGCAATGGATGGTAGACTTGTCATTATGGAAGGTTGTCTGTCATTGTGATTTCTGGTACTCCAATGGATGGTAGCATTGTCATTATGGACGATAGTATGTTGCCGATATCTTTGTTACTCCAATGGATGGTAGCCTTGTCATTACAGAAGGTAGTATGTTGTCGAGATTTTTGTTACTCTAATGGATTGTATCCTTGTCATTATGGAAGGTATTCCATTGTCGAGATTTTTGTTACTCCAATGGATGGTAGCCTTGTCATTATGGAAGGTAGTCTCTTCTTGATATTTTTGTTACTACAATGGATGGTAGCCTTGTCATTTTGGAAGGTAGTCTGTTGTCGACATTTTTGTTACTCTAATGGATGGTATCCTTGTCATTATGGAAGGTAGTATGTTGTCGAGAGTTTTATTACTACAATGGAAGGTAGTATGTCATTATTGAAGGTAGTCTGTCATTGTAATTTATGTTAATCCAATTTACGGTAGCCTTGTCATTATGGAAGGTAATCTGCTGTCCATATTTTTGTTACTCTAATGGATGGTATCCTTGTCATTATGAAAGGTAGTATGTTGTCGAGATTTTTGTTAATCCAATGGATTGTAGCCTTGTCATTATGGAAGATAGTCTCTTGTTGATATTATTGTTACTACAATGGATGGTAGCCTTGTCATTTTGGAAGGTAGTCTATTGTCGAGGTTTTTGTTACTCAAATGGATGGTAGCCTTGTCATTATGGAAGGTAGTCTATTGTCGAGATTTCTGTTACTCCAATGGATAGTAGCCTTGTCATTATGGAAGGTAGTCTGTTGTTGATATTTGTTTTACTACAATGGATGGTAGCCTTGTCATTTTGGAAGGTAGTCTGTGGTCGAAATTTTTGTTACTCTAATGGATGGTAGCCTTGTCATTATGGAAGGTTGTTTGTTGTCGAGATTTTTTTTACTAAAATCGATGGTAGCCTTGTCATTATGGAAGGTAGTCAGTTTTCGAGATTTTTGTTACTACAATGGATAGTAGCCTTCTCATTATGGAAGGTAGTCTGTTGTCGAGATTTTTGTGACTCTGATGGATGGTGTCCTTGTAATTATGGAAGGTTGTCTGTTATTGAGATTTTTATTACTCCAATGGATGGTAGCCTTGTCATTATGGAACTAAGTATCTTGTCAAGATTTTTGTTACTACAATGGATGGTAGCCTTGTCATTATGGAAGGTAGCCTTTTGTAGACAGTTTTGTTACTCCAATGGATGGTAGCCTTGTCATTATGGAAGGTAGTCTCTTCTTTATATTTTTGTTACTACAATGGATGGTAGCCTTGTCATTTTGGAAAGTAGTCTATTGTCTAGATGTTTGTTACTCTAATGGATGGTAGCCTTGTCATTATGGAAGGTAGTCTGTTGTCGAGATTATTGTTACTTTAATGTATGGTAGACTTGTCATTATGGAAGGTAGTCTGTTGTCGAGATTTTTGTTACAACAATGTATGGTAGCCTTGTTATTATGGAAGGTAGTCTGTTGTCGAGATTTTTATTACTACAATGGATGGTAGCCTTGTAATTATTGAAGGTAGTCTATTGTCGAGATTTTTGTTACTCTAATGGATGGTATCCTTGTCATTATGGAAGGTAGTCTGTTGTCGAGAATTTTATTACTCCAATGGATGGTAGCCATGTCATTATTGAAGGTAGTCTATCATTTTGATTTATGTTAATCCAATTGACGGTAGCCTTGTCATTTTGGAAAGTAGACTGTTGTCTAGGTTTTTATTACTCTAATGGATGGTATCCTTGTCATTATGGAAGGTAGTCTGTTGTTGAGATTTTTGTTACTCCAATGGATGGAAGCCTTGTCATTACCGAAGGTAGTCTATTGTCGAAATTTCTGTTACTACAATGGATGGTAGCCTTGTCATTTTGGAAGGTAGTCTGTTGTCGAGATTTTTGATACTCTAATGGATGGTAGCCTTGGCATTATAGAAGGTAGTCTGCTGTCTAGATTTTTGTTACTCTAATGGATGGGATTCTTGTCATTATGGAAGGTAGTCTGTTGTCGAGAATTTTTTTACTCCAATGGATGGTAGCCTTCTCATTATGGAAGGTAGTCTCTTGTTGATAATTGTTTTACTACAATGGATGGTAGGCTTGTCATTTTGGAAGGTAGTCTGTGGTCGAAATTTTTGTTACTCTAATGGATGGTAGCCTTGTCATTATGGAAGGTAGTTTACTGTCGAGATTTTTTTTACTCTAATGGATGGTAGCCTTGTCATTATGGAAGGTAGTTTGCTGTCGAGATTTTTGTTACTCCAATGGATGGTAGCCTTGTCATTATGGAAGGTATTCTATTGTCGAGATGTTTTTTACTACAATCGATGGTAGCCTTGTCATTATGGAAGGTAGTCTGTTGTCGAGATTTTTGTTACTACAATGGATAGTAGCCTTCTCATTATGGAAGGTAGTGTGTTGTCGAGATTTTTGTTACTCTGATGGATGGTATCCTTGTCATTATGGAAGGTTGTTTGTTGTCAAGATTTTTATTTCTCCAATGGATGGTAGCCTTGTCATTATGGAAGGTAGTCTATTATCGAGATTTTTGTGACTACAATGGATGGTAGCCCTATCATTATTGAACTAAGTATGTTGTCGATATTTTGGTTACTACAATGGATGGTAGCCTTGTCATTATGGAAGGTAGTTTGCTGTCGAGATTTTTTTTACTCTAATAGATGGTAGCCTTGTCATTATGGAAGGTAGTTTGCTGTCGAGATTTTTGTTACTCCAATGGATGGCAGCCTTGTCATTATGGAAGGTATTCTGTTGTCGTGATTTTTTTTACTACAATCGATGGTAGCCTTGTCATTATGGAAGGTAGTCTTTTGTCGAGATTTTTGTTACTACAATGGATAGTAGCCTTCTCATTATGGAAGGAAGTCTGTTGTCGATATTTTTGTTACTCTAATGGATGGTATCCCTGTCATTATGGAAGGTTGTCTGTTGTCGAGATTTTTATTACTCTAATGGATGGTAGCATTGTCATAATGGAGGGTAGTTTGTTGTCGAGATTTTTGTTACTACAATGTATTGTAGCCTTGTCATTATGGAACTTAGTCTGTTGTCGAGATTTTTTTTACTACAATGGATCGTAGCCTTGCCATTTTGGAAGGTAGTCTGTTGTCTAGATTTTTGTTACTCTGATGGATGGTATCCTTGTCATTATGGAAGGTTGTCTATTGTCGAGATTTTTATTACTCCAATGGATGGTAGCCTTGTCATTATGGAAGGTAGTCCATTGTCGAGATTTTTGTTACTACAATGGATGGTAGCCTTGTCATTATGGAACTAAGTATGTTGTCGAGATTTTTGTTACTACAATGGATGGTAGCCTTGTCATTATGAAAGGTAGTCTGTTGTCGATATTTTTGTTACTCTAATGGATGGTATCCATGTCATTATGGAAGGTTGTCTGTTGTCAAGATTTTTATTACTCTAATGGATGGTAGCCTTCTCATTATGGAGGGTAGTCTGTTGTCGAGATTTTTGTTACTACAATGGATTGTAGCGTTGTCATTATGGAACTTGGTCTGTTGTCGTGATTTTTGTTACTCC
The DNA here is from genome assembly GCA_948472305.1 of Vicia faba. Lineage (NCBI taxonomy): Eukaryota > Viridiplantae > Streptophyta > Magnoliopsida > Fabales > Fabaceae > Vicia > Vicia faba. The sequence goes on from OX451739.1 coordinate 565,727,002, forward strand.
AATGGATTGTAGCCTTGCCATTATGGAAGGTAGTATGTTGTCGAGATTTTTGTTACTACAATGGATGGTAGCCTTGTCATTTTGGAAGGTAGTCTGTTGTCGAGATTTTTGTTACTCTAATGGATGGTATCCTTGTCATTATGGAAGGTTGTCTGTTGTCGGGATTTTTATTACTCTAATTGATGGTAGCCTTGTCATTATGGAAGGTTGTCTGTTCTCGAGATTTTTGTTACTACAATGGATGGTAGCCTTGTCATTATGGAACTTAGTCTGTTGTCGAGACTTTTGTTACTCCAATGGATTGTAGCCTTGTCATTATGGAAGGTAGTCTGTTGTCGAGATTTTTTTTACTCCAATGGATGGTAGCCTTGTCATTATGGAAGGTAGTCTGTTGTCGATATTTTTGTTACTCTAATGGATTGTATCCCTGTCATTATGGATGGTTGTATGTTGTGGAGATTTTTATTACTCTAATGGATGGTAGCCTTGTCATTATGGAGGGTAGTTTGTTGTCGAGATTTTTGTTACTACAATGGATTGTAGCCTTGTCATTATGGAACTTAGTCTGTTGTCGAGATTTTTGTTACTCCAATGGATTGTAGCCTTGCCATTTTGGAAGGTAGTCTGTTGTCGAGATTTTTGTTACTCCAATTGATGGTATCCTTTTCATTATGTAAGGTAGTTTGTTGTCGATATTTTTGTTATTGCAATGGATGGTAGACTTGTCATTATGGAAGGTTGTCTGTCATTGTGATTTCTGGTACTCCAATGGATGGTAGCATTGTCATTATGGACGATAGTATGTTGCCGATATCTTTGTTACTCCAATGGATGGTAGCCTTGTCATTACAGAAGGTAGTATGTTGTCGAGATTTTTGTTACTCTAATGGATTGTATCCTTGTCATTATGGAAGGTATTCCATTGTCGAGATTTTTGTTACTCCAATGGATGGTAGCCTTGTCATTATGGAAGGTAGTCTCTTCTTGATGTTTTTGTTACTACAATGGATGGTAGCCTTGTCATTTTGGAAGGTAGTCTGTTGTCGACATTTTTGTTACTCTGATGGATGGTATCCTTGTCATTATGGAAGGTAGTATGTTGTCGAGAGTTTTATTACTACAATGGAAGGTAGTATGTCATTATTGAAGGTAGTCTGTCATTGTAATTTATGTTAATCCAATTGACGGTAGCCTTGTCATTATGGAAGGTAATCTGCTGTCCATATTTTTGTTACTCTAATGGATGGTATCCTTGTCATTATGGAAGGTAGTATGTTGTCGAGATTTTTGTTAATCCAATGGATTGTAGCCTTGTCATTATGGAAGATAGTCTCTTGTTGATATTATTGTTACTACAATGGATGGTAGCCTTGTCATTTTGGAAGGTAGTCTATTGTCGAGGTTTTTGTTACTCTAATGGATGGTAGCCTTGTCATTATGGAAGGTAGTCTATTGTCGAGATTTCTGTTACTCCAATGGATAGTAGCCTTGTCATTATGGAAGGTAGTCTGTTGTTGATATTTGTTTTACCACAATGGATGGTAGCCTTGTCATTTTGGAAGGTAGTCTGTGGTCGAAATTTTTGTTACTCTAATGGACGGTAGCCTTGTCATTATGGAAGGTTGTTTGTTGTCGAGATTTTTTTTACTAAAATCGATGGTAGCCTTGTCATTATGGAAGGTAGTCAGTTTTCGAGATTTTTGTTACTACAATGGATAGTAGCCTTCTCATTATGGAAGGTAGTCTGTTGTCGAGATTTTTGTGACTCTGATGGATGGTGTCCTTGTAATTATGGAAGGTTGTCTGTTGTTGAGATTTTTATTACTCCAATGGATGGTAGCCTTGTCATTATGGAACTATGTATCTTGTCAAGATTTTTGTTACTACAATGGATGGTAGCCTTGTCATTATGGAAGGTAGCCTTTTGTAGACAGTTTTGTTACTCCAATGGATGGTAGCCTTGTCATTATGGAAGGTAGTCTCTTCTTTATATTTTTGTTACTACACTGGATGGTAGCCTTGTCATTTTGGAAAGTAGTCTATTGTCTAGATGTTTGTTACTCTAATGGATGGTAGCCTTGTCATTATGGAAGGTAGTCTGTTGTCGAGATTATTGTTACTTTAATGTATGGTAGACTTGTCATTATGGAAGGTAGTCTGTTGTCGAGATTTTTGTTACAACAATGTATGGTAGCCTTGTTATTATGGAAGGTAGTCTGTTGTCGAGATTTTTATTACTACAATGGATGGTAGCCTTGTAATTATTAAAGGTAGTCTATTGTCGAGATTTTTGTTACTCTAATGGATGGTATCCTTGTCATTATGGAAGGTAGTCTGTTGTCGAGAATTTTATTACTCCAATGGATGGTAGCCATGTCATTATTGAAGGTAGTCTATCATTTTTTATTTATGTTAATCCAATTGACGGTAGCCTTGTCATTTTGGAAAGTAGACTGTTGTCTAGGTTTTTATTACTCTAATGGATGGTATCCTTGTCATTATGGAAGGTAGTCTGTTGTTGAGATTTTTGTTACTCCAATGGATGGAAGCCTTGTCATTACCGAAGGTAGTCTATTGTCGAAATTTCTGTTACTACAATGGATGGTAGCCTTGTCATTTTGGAAGGTAGTCTGTTGTCGAGATTTTTGATACTCTAATGGATGGTAGCCTTGGCATTATAGAAGGTAGTCTGCTGTCTAGATTTTTGTTACTCTAATGGATGGGATTCTTGTCATTATGGAAGGTAGTCTGTTGTCGAGATTTTTTTTACTCCAATGGATGGTAGCCTTCTCATTATGGAAGGTAGTCTCTTGTTGATAATTGTTTTACTACAATGGATGGTAGGCTTGTCATTTTGGAAGGTAGTCTGTGGTCGAAATTTTTGTTACTCTAATGGATGGTAACCTTGTCATTATGGAAGGTAGTTTACTGTCGAGATTTTTTTTACTCTAATGGATGGTAGCCTTGTCATTATGGAAGGTAGTTTGCTGTCGAGATTTTTGTTACTCCAATGGATGGTAGCCTTGTCATTATGGAAGGTATTCTGTTGTCGAGATGTTTTTTACTACAATCGATGGTAGCCTTGTCATTATGGAAGGTAGTCTGTTGTCGAGATTTTTGTTACTACAATGGATAGTAGCCTTCTCATTATGGAAGGTAGTGTGTTGTCGAGATTTTTGTTACTCTGATGGATGGTATCCTTGTCATTATGGAAGGTTGTTTGTTGTCAAGATTTTTATTTCTCCAATGGATGGTAGCCTTGTCATTATGGAAGGTAGTCTATTATCGAGATTTTTGTGACTACAATGGATGGTAGCCCTATCATTATTGAACTAAGTATGTTGTCGATATTTTGGTTACTACAATGGATGGTAGCCTTGTCATTATGGAAGGTAGTTTGCTGTCGAGATTTTTTTTACTCTAATAGATGGTAGCCTTGTCATTATGGAAGGTAGTTTGCTGTCGAGATTTTTGTTACTCCAATGGATGGCAGCCTTGTCATTATGGAAGGTATTCTGTTGTCGTGATTTTTTTTACTACAATCGATGGTAGCCTTGTCATTATGGAAGGTAGTCTGTTGTCGAGATTTTTGTTACTACAATGGATAGTAGCCTTCTCATTATGGAAGGAAGTCTGTTGTCGATATTTTTGTTACTCTAATGGATGGTATCCCTGTCATTATGGAAGGTTGTCTGTTGTCGAGATTTTTATTACTCTAATGGATGGTAGCATTGTCATAATGGAGGGTAGTTTGTTGTCGAGATTTTTGTTACTACAATGTATTGTAGCCTTGTCATTATGGAACTTAGTCTGTTGTCGAGATTTTTTTTACTACAATGGATCGTAGCCTTGCCATTTTGGAAGGTAGTCTGTTGTCTAGATTTTTGTTACTCTGATGGATGGTATCCTTGTCATTATGGAAGGTTGTCTATTGTCGAGATTTTTATTACTCCAATGGATGGTAGCCTTGTCATTATGGAAGGTAGTCCATTGTCGAGATTTTTGTTACTACAATGGATGGTAGCCTTGTCATTATGGAACTAAGTATGTTGTCGAGATTTTTGTTACTACAATGGATGGTAGCCTTGTCATTATGAAAGGTAGTCTGTTGTCGATATTTTTGTTACTCTAATGGATGGTATCCATGTCATTATGGAAGGTTGTCTGTTGTCAAGATTTTTATTACTCTAATGGATGGTAGCCTTCTCATTATGGAGGGTAGTCTGTTGTCGAGATTTTTGTTACTACAATGGATTGTAGCGTTGTCATTATGGAACTTGGTCTGTTGTCGTGATTTTTGTTACTCCAATGGATTGTAGCCTTGCCATTATGGAAGGTAGTATGTTGTCGAGATTTTTGTTACTACAATGGATGGTAGCCTTGTCATTTTGGAAGGTAGTCTGTTGTCGAGATTTTTGTTACTCTAATGGATGGTATCCTTGTCATTATGGAAGGTTGTCTGTTGTCGGGATTTTTATTACTCTAATTGATGGTAGCCTTGTCATTATGGAAGGTTGTCTGTTCTCGAGATTTTTGTTACTACAATGGATGGTAGCCTTGTCATTATGGAACTTAGTCTGTTGTCGAGACTTTTGTTACTCCAATGGATTGTAGCCTTGTCATTATGGAAGGTAGTCTGTTGTCGAGATTTTTTTTACTCCAATGGATGGTAGCCTTGTCATTATGGAAGGTAGTCTGTTGTCGATATTTTTGTTACTCTAATGGATTGTATCCCTGTCATTATGGATGGTTGTATGTTGTGGAGATTTTTATTACTCTAATGGATGGTAGCCTTGTCATTATGGAGGGTAGTTTGTTGTCGAGATTTTTGTTACTACAATGGATTGTAGCCTTGTCATTATGGAACTTAGTCTGTTGTCGAGATTTTTGTTACTCCAATGGATTGTAGCCTTGCCATTTTGGAAGGTAGTCTGTTGTCGAGATTTTTGTTACTCCAATTGATGGTATCCTTTTCATTATGTAAGGTAGTTTGTTGTCGATATTTTTGTTATTGCAATGGATGGTAGACTTGTCATTATGGAAGGTTGTCTGTCATTGTGATTTCTGGTACTCCAATGGATGGTAGCATTGTCATTATGGACGATAGTATGTTGCCGATATCTTTGTTACTCCAATGGATGGTAGCCTTGTCATTACAGAAGGTAGTATGTTGTCGAGATTTTTGTTACTCTAATGGATTGTATCCTTGTCATTATGGAAGGTATTCCATTGTCGAGATTTTTGTTACTCCAATGGATGGTAGCCTTGTCATTATGGAAGGTAGTCTCTTCTTGATGTTTTTGTTACTACAATGGATGGTAGCCTTGTCATTTTGGAAGGTAGTCTGTTGTCGACATTTTTGTTACTCTGATGGATGGTATCCTTGTCATTATGGAAGGTAGTATGTTGTCGAGAGTTTTATTACTACAATGGAAGGTAGTATGTCATTATTGAAGGTAGTCTGTCATTGTAATTTATGTTAATCCAATTGACGGTAGCCTTGTCATTATGGAAGGTAATCTGCTGTCCATATTTTTGTTACTCTAATGGATGGTATCCTTGTCATTATGGAAGGTAGTATGTTGTCGAGATTTTTGTTAATCCAATGGATTGTAGCCTTGTCATTATGGAAGATAGTCTCTTGTTGATATTATTGTTACTACAATGGATGGTAGCCTTGTCATTTTGGAAGGTAGTCTATTGTCGAGGTTTTTGTTACTCTAATGGATGGTAGCCTTGTCATTATGGAAGGTAGTCTATTGTCGAGATTTCTGTTACTCCAATGGATAGTAGCCTTGTCATTATGGAAGGTAGTCTGTTGTTGATATTTGTTTTACCACAATGGATGGTAGCCTTGTCATTTTGGAAGGTAGTCTGTGGTCGAAATTTTTGTTACTCTAATGGACGGTAGCCTTGTCATTATGGAAGGTTGTTTGTTGTCGAGATTTTTTTTACTAAAATCGATGGTAGCCTTGTCATTATGGAAGGTAGTCAGTTTTCGAGATTTTTGTTACTACAATGGATAGTAGCCTTCTCATTATGGAAGGTAGTCTGTTGTCGAGATTTTTGTGACTCTGATGGATGGTGTCCTTGTAATTATGGAAGGTTGTCTGTTGTTGAGATTTTTATTACTCCAATGGATGGTAGCCTTGTCATTATGGAACTATGTATCTTGTCAAGATTTTTGTTACTACAATGGATGGTAGCCTTGTCATTATGGAAGGTAGCCTTTTGTAGACAGTTTTGTTACTCCAATGGATGGTAGCCTTGTCATTATGGAAGGTAGTCTCTTCTTTATATTTTTGTTACTACACTGGATGGTAGCCTTGTCATTTTGGAAAGTAGTCTATTGTCTAGATGTTTGTTACTCTAATGGATGGTAGCCTTGTCATTATGGAAGGTAGTCTGTTGTCGAGATTATTGTTACTTTAATGTATGGTAGACTTGTCATTATGGAAGGTAGTCTGTTGTCGAGATTTTTGTTACAACAATGTATGGTAGCCTTGTTATTATGGAAGGTAGTCTGTTGTCGAGATTTTTATTACTACAATGGATGGTAGCCTTGTAATTATTAAAGGTAGTCTATTGTCGAGATTTTTGTTACTCTAATGGATGGTATCCTTGTCATTATGGAAGGTAGTCTGTTGTCGAGAATTTTATTACTCCAATGGATGGTAGCCATGTCATTATTGAAGGTTGTCTATCATTTTTTATTTATGTTAATCCAATTGACGGTAGCCTTGTCATTTTGGAAAGTAGACTGTTGTCTAGGTTTTTATTACTCTAATGGATGGTATCCTTGTCATTACGGAAGGTAGTCTGTTGTTGAGATTTTTGTTACTCCAATGGATGGAAGCCTTGTCATTACCGAAGGTAGTCTATTGTCGAAATTTCTGTTACTACAATGGATGGTAGCCTTGTCATTTTGGAAGGTAGTCTGTTGTCGAGATTTTTGATACTCTAATGGATGGTAGCCTTGGCATTATAGAAGGTAGTCTGCTGTCTAGATTTTTGTTACTCTAATGGATGGGATTCTTGTCATTATGGAAGGTAGTCTGTTGTCGAGATTTTTTTTACTCCAATGGATGGTAGCCTTCTCATTATGGAAGGTAGTCTCTTGTTGATAATTGTTTTACTACAATGGATGGTAGGCTTGTCATTTTGGAAGGTAGTCTGTGGTCGAAATTTTTGTTACTCTAATGGATGGTAGCCTTGTCATTATGGAAGGTAGTTTACTGTCGAGATTTTTTTTACTCTAATGGATGGTAGCCTTGTCATTATGGAAGGTAGTTTGCTGTCGAGATTTTTGTTACTCCAATGGATGGTAGCCTTGTCATTATGGAAGGTATTCTGTTGTCGAGATGTTTTTTACTACAATCGATGGTAGCCTTGTCATTATGGAAGGTAGTCTGTTGTCGAGATTTTTGTTACTACAATGGATAGTAGCCTTCTCATTATGGAAGGTAGTGTGTTGTCGAGATTTTTGTTACTCTGATGGATGGTATCCTTGTCATTATGGAAGGTTGTTTGTTGTCAAGATTTTTATTTCTCCAATGGATGGTAGCCTTGTCATTATGGAAGGTAGTCTATTATCGAGATTTTTGTGACTACAATGGATGGTAGCCCTATCATTATTGAACTAAGTATGTTGTCGATATTTTGGTTACTACAATGGATGGTAGCCTTGTCATTATGGAAGGTAGTTTGCTGTCGAGATTTTTTTTACTCTAATAGATGGTAGCCTTGTCATTATGGAAGGTAGTTTGCTGTCGAGATTTTTGTTACTCCAATGGATGGCAGCCTTGTCATTATGGAAGGTATTCTGTTGTCGTGATTTTTTTTACTACAATCGATGGTAGCCTTGTCATTATGGAAGGTAGTCTGTTGTCGAGATTTTTGTTACTACAATGGATAGTAGCCTTCTCATTATGGAAGGAAGTCTGTTGTCGATATTTTTGTTACTCTAATGGATGGTATCCCTGTCATTATGGAAGGTTGTCTGTTGTCGAGATTTTTATTACTCTAATGGATGGTAGCATTGTCATAATGGAGGGTAGTTTGTTGTCGAGATTTTTGTTACTACAATGTATTGTAGCCTTGTCATTATGGAACTTAGTCTGTTGTCGAGATTTTTTTTACTACAATGGATCGTAGCCTTGCCATTTTGGAAGGTAGTCTGTTGTCTAGATTTTTGTTACTCTGATGGATGGTATCCTTGTCATTATGGAAGGTTGTCTATTGTCGAGATTTTTATTACTCCAATGGATGGTAGCCTTGTCATTATGGAAGGTAGTCCATTGTCGAGATTTTTGTTACTACAATGGATGGTAGCCTTGTCATTATGGAACTAAGTATGTTGTCGAGATTTTTGTTACTACAATGGATGGTAGCCTTGTCATTATGAAAGGTAGTCTGTTGTCGATATTTTTGTTACTCTAATGGATGGTATCCATGTCATTATGGAAGGTTGTCTGTTGTCAAGATTTTTATTACTCTAATGGATGGTAGCCTTCTCATTATGGAGGGTAGTCTGTTGTCGAGATTTTTGTTACTACAATGGATTGTAGCGTTGTCATTATGGAACTTGGTCTGTTGTCGTGATTTTTGTTACTCCAATGGATTGTAGCCTTGCCATTATGGAAGGTAGTATGTTGTCGAGATTTTTGTTACTACAATGGATGGTAGCCTTGTCATTTTGGAAGGTAGTCTGTTGTCGAGATTTTTGTTACTCTAATGGATGGTATCCTTGTCATTATGGAAGGTTGTCTGTTGTCGGGATTTTAATTACTCTAATTGATGGTAGCCTTGTCATTATGGAAGGTTGTCTGTTCTCGAGATTTTTGTTACTACAATGGATGGTAGCCTTGTCATTATGGAACTTAGTCTGTTGTCGAGACTTTTGTTACTCCAATGGATTGTAGCCTTGTCATTATGGAAGGTAGTCTGTTGTCGAGATTTTTTTTACTCCAATGGATGGTAGCCTTGTCATTATGGAAGGTAGTCTGTTGTCGATATTTTTGTTACTCTAATGGATTGTATCCCTGTCATTATGGATGGTTGTATGTTGTGGAGATTTTTATTACTCTAATGGATGGTAGCCTTGTCATTATGGAGGGTAGTTTGTTGTCGAGATTTTTGTTACTACAATGGATTGTAGCCTTGTCATTATGGAACTTAGTCTGTTGTCGAGATTTTTGTTACTCCAATGGATTGTAGCCTTGCCATTTTGGAAGGTAGTCTGTTGTCGAGATTTTTGTTACTCCAATTGATGGTATCCTTTTCATTATGTAAGGTAGTTTGTTGTCGATATTTTTGTTATTGCAATGGATGGTAGACTTGTCATTATGGAAGGTTGTCTGTCATTGTGATTTCTGGTACTCCAATGGATGGTAGCATTGTCATTATGGACGATAGTATGTTGCCGATATCTTTGTTACTCCAATGGATGGTAGCCTTGTCATTACAGAAGGTAGTATGTTGTCGAGATTTTTGTTACTCTAATGGATTGTATCCTTGTCATTATGGAAGGTATTCCATTGTCGAGATTTTTGTTACTCCAATGGATGGTAGCCTTGTCATTATGGAAGGTAGTCTCTTCTTGATATTTTTGTTACTACAATGGATGGTAGCCTTGTCATTTTGGAAGGTAGTCTGTTGTCGACATTTTTGTTACTCTGATGGATGGTATCCTTGTCATTATGGAAGGTAGTATGTTGTCGAGAGTTTTATTACTACAATGGAAGGTAGTATGTCATTATTGAAGGTAGTCTGTCATTGTAATTTATGTTAATCCAATTGACGGTAGCCTTGTCATTATGGAAGGTAATCTGCTGTCCATATTTTTGTTACTCTAATGGATGGTATCCTTGTCATTATGGAAGGTAGTATGTTGTCGAGATTTTTGTTAATCCAATGGATTGTAGCCTTGTCATTATGGAAGATAGTCTCTTGTTGATATTATTGTTACTACAATGGATGGTAGCCTTGTCATTTTGGAAGGTAGTCTATTGTCGAGGTTTTTGTTACTCTAATGGATGGTAGCCTTGTCATTATGGAAGGGAGTCTATTGTCGAGATTTCTGTTACTCCAATGGATAATAGCCTTGTCATTATGGAAGGTAGTCTGTTGTTGATATTTGTTTTACCACAATGGATGGTAGCCTTGTCATTTTGGAAGGTAGTCTGTGGTCAAAATTTTTGTTACTCTAATGGATGGTAGCCTTGTCATTATGGAAGGTTGTTTGTTGTCGAGATTTTTTTTACTAAAATCGATGGTAGCCTTGTCATTATGGAAGGTAGTCAGTTTTCGAGATTTTTGTTACTACAATGGATAGTAGCCTTCTCATTATGGAAGGTAGTCTGTTGTCGAGATTTTTGTGACTCTGATGGATGGTGTCCTTGTAATTATGGAAGGTTGTCTGTTGTTGAGATTTTTATTACTCCAATGGATGGTAGCCTTGTCATTATGGAACTATGTATCTTGTCAAGATTTTTGTTACTACAATGGATGGTAGCCTTGTCATTATGGAAGGTAGCCTTTTGTAGACAGTTTTGTTACTCCAATGGATGGTAGCCTTGTCATTATGGAAGGTAGTCTCTTCTTTATATTTTTGTTACTACACTGGATGGTAGCCTTGTCATTTTGGAAAGTAGTCTATTGTCTAGATGTTTGTTACTCTAATGGATGGTAGCCTTGTCATTATGGAAGGTAGTCTGTTGTCGAGATTATTGTTACTTTAATGTATGGTAGACTTGTCATTATGGAAGGTAGTCTGTTGTCGAGATTTTTGTTACAACAATGTATGGTAGCCTTGTTATTATGGAAGGTAGTCTGTTGTCGAGATTTTTATTACTACAATGGATGGTAGCCTTGTAATTATTGAAGGTAGTCTATTGTCGAGATTTTTGTTACTCTAATGGATGGTATCCTTGTCATTATGGAAGGTAGTCTGTTGTCGAGAATTTTATTACTCCAATGGATGGTAGCCATGTCATTATTGAAGGTAATCTATCATTTTTTATTTATGTTAATCCAATTGACGGTAGCCTTGTCATTTTGGAAAGTAGACTGTTGTCTAGGTTTTTATTACTCTAATGGATGGTATCCTTGTCATTATGGAAGGTAGTCTGTTGTTGAGATTTTTGTTACTCCAATGGATGGAAGCCTTGTCATTACCGAAGGTAGTCTATTGTCGAAATTTCTGTTACTACAATGGATGGTAGCCTTGTCATTTTGGAAGGTAGTCTGTTGTCGAGATTTTTGATACTCTAATGGATGGTAGCCTTGGCATTATAGAAGGTAGTCTGTTGTCGAGATTTTTGTTACTCCAATGGATGGTATCCTTGTCATTATGGAAGGTTGTCTATTGTCGAGATTTTTATTACTCCAATGGATTGTAGCCTTTTCATTATGTAAGGTAGTTTGTTGTCGAGTTTTTTGTTACTCCAATGGATGGTAGACTTGTCAATATGGAAGGTAGTCTGTCATTGTGATTTCTGGTACTCTAATGGATGGTAGCCTTGTCATTATGGAAGATAATATGTTGTTGGTATCTATGTTACTCCAATGGATGGTATCCTTGTCATTATGGAAAGTAGTCTGTTGTCGACATTTTTGTTACTCCAATGGATGGTAGCCTTGTCATTATGTTGTGTAGTCTCTTGTTGATATTTTTGTTACTACAATGGATGGTAGCCTTGTCATTTTGGAATGTAGCCTGTTGTCGAGATTTTTGTTACTCTAATGGATGGTAGCCTTGTCATTATGGAACGTAGTCGGCTGTCGAGATTTTTGTTACTCCAATGGATGGTAGCCTTGTCATTATGGAAGGTAGTCAATTGTCGAGATTTTTGTTACAACAATGGATGGTAGCCTTTTCATTATGGAAGGTAGTCTGTTGTCGAGATTTTTATTTCTACAATGGATGGTAGCCTTGTCATTATGGAAGGTAGACTGTTGTCCAGATTTTTGTTACTCTAATGGGTGGTATCCTTTTCATTATGGAAGGTAGTCTGTTGTCGAGAATTTTATTACTTCAATGGATGGTAGCCATGTCATTATTGAAGGTAGTCTGTCATTGTGATTTCTATTTCTCCAATTGACGGTAGCCTTGTCATTATTGAAGGTAGTCTCTTGTTGATATTATTATTACTACAATGGATGGTAGCCTTGTAATTTTGGAAGGTAGTCTATTGTCGAGATTTTTGTTACTCCAATGGATGGTAGCCTTGCCATTTTGGAAGGTAGTCTGTGGTCGAAATTTTTGTTACTCTAATGGATGGTAGCCTTGTCATAATCGAAGGTAGTTTGCTGTCGAGATTTTTTTTACTCTAATGGATGGTAGCCTAGTCATTATGGAAGGTAGTCTGTTGTCGAGATTTTTGTTACTACAATTGATGGTAGCCTTGTCATTATGAAAGGTAGTCTGTTGTCGAGATTTTTGTTACTACAATGGATAGTAGCCTTCTCATTATGGAAGGTAGTTTGTTGTCGAGATTTTTGTTACTCTGATGGATGGTATCCTTGTCATTATGGAAGGTTGTTTGTTGTCGAGATTTTTATTACTCCAATGGATGGTTGCCTTGTCATTATGGAAGGTAGTATATTGTCGAGATTTTTGTTACTACAATGGATGGTAGCCTTGTCATTATGGAACTTAGTCTGTTGTCGAGATTTTTGTTACTCCAATGGATTATAGCATTGTCATTATGGAAGATAGTCTATTGTCGAGATTTTTGTTACTCCAATGGATGGTAGCCTTATCATTATGTAAGGTAGTTTGTTGTCGAGTTTTTTGTTACTCCAATGGATGGTAGACTTGTCATTATGGAAGGTAGTATGTCATTGTGATTTTTGGTACTCTAATGGATGGTAGCCTTGTCATTATGGAAGATAGTATGTTGTCGATATCTTTGTTACTCCAATGGATGGTATCCTTGTCATTATGGAAAGTAGTCTGTTGTCGACATTTTTGTTACTCCAATGGATGGTAGCCTTGTCATTATGTTGTGTATTCTCTTGTTGATATTTTTGTTACTACAATGGTTGGTAGCCTTCTCATTTTGGAAGGTAGTCTGTTGTCGAGATTTTTGTTACTCTAATGGATGGTAGACTTGTCATTATGGAACGTAGTCGGCTGTCGAGATTTTTGTTACTCCAATGGATGGTAGCCTTGTCATTATGGAAGGTAGTCTGTTGTCGAAATTTTTGTTACTACAATGGATGGTAGCCTTGTCATTATGGAAGATAGTATGTTGTCGATATCTTTGTTACTCCAATGGATGGTATCCTTGTCATTATGGAAAGTTCTCTGTTGTCGACATTTTTGTTACTCTAATGGATGGTAGCCTTGTCATTATGTTGTGTAGTCTCTTGTTGATATTTTTGTTACTACAATGGTTGGTAGCCTTGTCATTTTGGAAGGTAGTCTGTTGTCGAGATTTTTGTTACTCTAATGGATGGTAGACTTGTCATTATGGAACGTAGTCGGCTGTCGAGATTTTTGTTACTCCAATGGTTGGTAGCCTTGTCATTATGGAAGGTAGTCTGTTGTCGAAATTTTTGTTACTACAATGGATGGTAGCCTTGTCATTATGGAAGGTAGTATGTTGTCGAGATTTTTGTTACTACAATGGATGGTAGCCTTGTCATTTTAGAAGGTAGTCTGTTGTCGATATTTTTGTTACTCTAATGGATGGTATCCTTGTCATTATGGAAGGTTGTCTGTTGTCGGGATTTTTATTACTCTAATTGATGGTAGCCTTATCATTATGGAAGGTAGTATGTTCTCAAGATTTTTGTTACTACAATGGATGGTAGCCTTATCATTATGGAACTTAGTCTGTTGTCGAGACTTTTGTTACTCCAATGGATTCTAGCCTTGTCATTATGGAAGGTAGTTTGTTGTCGAGATTTTTTTTACTCCAATGGATGGTATCCTTTTCATTATGTAAGGTAGTTTGTTGTCGAGATTTTTGTTACTCCAATGGATGGTAGACTTGTCATTATGGAAGTAGTCTGTCATTGTGACTTCTGGTACTCCAATGGATGGTAGCCTTGTAATTATGGAAGATAGTATGATGTCGATATCTTTGTTACTCCAATGGATGGTAGCCTTGTCATTACGGAAGGTAGTCTGTTGTCGAGATTTTTGTTACTCCAATGGATTGTAGCCTTGTCATTATGAAAGGTAGTCTGTTGTCGATATTTTTGTTACTCTAATGGATGGTATCCTTGTCATTATGGAAGGTTGTCTGTTGTCGGGATTTTTATTACTCTAATTGATGGTAGCCTTGTCATTATGGAAGGTAGTTTGTTCTCGAGATTTTTGTTAATACAATGGATGGTAGCCTTGTCATTATGGAACTTAGTCTATTGTCGAGACTTTTGTTACTCCAATGGATTGTAGCCTTGTCATTATGGAAGGTAGTCTGTTGTCGAGATTTTTTTTACTCCAATGGATGGTAGCCTTTTCATTATGTAAGGTAGTTTGTTGTCGAGATTTTTGTTACTGCAATGGATGGTAGACTTGTCATTATGGAAGAAGTCGGTCATTGTGACTTCTAGTACTCCAATGGATGGTAGCCTTGTCATTATGGAAGATAGTATGTTGTTGATAACTTTGTTACTCCAATGGATGGTAGCCTTGTCATTATGGAAGGTAGTTTGCTGTCGAGATTTTTGTTACTCCAATGGATGGTAGTCTTGCCATTTTGGAAGGTAGTCTGTGGTCGAAATTTTTGTTACTCTAATGGATGGTAGCCTTGTCATAATGGAAGGTAGTTTGCTGTCGAGATTTTTTTTACTCTAATGGATGGTAGCCTTGTCATTATGGAAGGTAGTCTGTTTTCGAGATTTTTGTTACTACAATGGATGGTAGCCTTGTCATTATGAAAGGTAGTCTGTTGTCGAGATTTTTGTTACTACAATGGATAGTAGCCTTCTCATTATGGAAGGTAGTTTGTTGTCGAGATTTTTGTTACTCTGATGGATGGTATCCTTGTCATTATGGAAGGTTGTTTGTTGTCCAGATTTTTATTACTCCAATGGATGGTTGCCTTGTCATCATGGAAGGTAGTATATTGTCGAGATTTTTGTTACTACAATGGATGGTAGCCTTGTCATTATGGAACTTAGTCTGTTGTCGATATTTTTGTTACTCCAATGGATTATAGCATTGTCATTATGGAAGGTAGTCTATTGTCGAGATTTTTGTTACTCCAATGGATGGTAGCCTTATCATTATGTAAGGTAGTTTGTTGTCGAGTTTTTTGTTACTCCAATGGATGGTAGACTTGTCATTATGGAAGGTAGTCTGTCATTGTGATTTCTGGTACTCTAATGGATGGTAGCCTTGTCATTATGGAAGATAGTATGTTGTCGATATGTTTGTTACTCCAATGGATGGTATCCTTGTCATTATGGAAAGTAGTCTGTTGTCGACATTTTTGTTACTCCAATGGATGGTAGCCTTGTCATTATGTTGTGTAGTCTCTTGTTGATATTTTTGTTACTACAATGGTTGGTAGCCTTGTCATTTTGGAAGGTAGTCTGTTGTCGAGATTTTTGTTACTCTAATGGATGGTAGACTTGTCATTATGGAACGTAGTCGGCTGTCGAGATTTTTGTTACTCCAATGGATGGTAGCCTTGTCATTATGGAAGGTAGTCTGTTGTCGAAATTTTTGTTACTACAATGGATGGTAGCCTTGTCATTATGGAAGATAGTATGTTGTCGATATCTTTGTTACTCCAATGGATGGTATCCTTGTCATTATGGAAAGTTCTCTGTTGTCGACATTTTTGTTACTCCAATGGATGGTAGCCTTGTCATTATGTTGTGTAGTCTCTTGTTGATATTTTTGTAACTACAATGGTTGGTAGCCTTGTCATTTTGGAAGGTAGTCTGTTGTCCAGATTTTTGTTACTCTAATGGATGGTAGACTTGTCATTATGGAACGTAGTCGGCTGTCGAGATTTTTGTTACTCCAATGGATGGTAGCCTTGTCATTATGGAAGGTAGTGTGTTGTCGAAATTTTTGTTACTACAATGGATGGTAGCCTTGTCATTATGGAAGGTAGTATGTTGTCGAGATTTTTGTTACTACAATGGATGGTAGCCTTGTCATTTTAGAAGGTAGTCTGTTGTCGATATTTTTGTTACTCTAATGGATGGTATCCTTGTCATTATGGAAGGTTGTCTGTTGTCGGGATTTTTATTACTCTAATTGATGGTAGCCTTATCATTATGGAAGGTAGTATGTTCTCGAGATTTCTGTTACTACAATGGATGGTAGCCTTATCATTATGGAACTTAGTCTGTTGTCGAGACTTTTGTTACTCTAATGGATTCTAGCCTTGTCATTATGGAAGGTAGTTTGTTGTCGAGATTTTTTTTACTCCAATGGATGGTATCCTTTTCATTATGTAAGGTAGTTTGTTGTCGAGATTTTTGTTACTCCAATGGATGGTAGACTTGTCATTATGGAAGTAGTCTGTCATTGTGACTTCTGGTACTCCAATGGATGGTAGCCTTGTAATTATGGAAGATAGTATGATGTCGATATCTTTGTTACTCCAATGGATGGTAGCCTTGTCATTACGGAAGGTAGTCTGTTGTCGAGATTTTTGTTACTCCAATGGATTGTAGCCTTGTCATTATGAAAGGTAGTCTCTTGTTGATATTTTTGTTACTACTTTGGATGGTAGCCTTGTCATTTTGTAAGGTAGTCTGTTGTCAAGGTTTTTGTTACTCTAATGGATGGTAGCCTTGTCATTATGGAAGGTAGATTGCTGTCAAAATTTTTTTTACTCTAATGGATGGTAGCCTTGTCATTATGGAAGGTACTCTGTTGTCGAGATTTTTGTTACTACAATAGATAGTAGCCTTCTCATTATGGAAGGTAGTCTGTTGTCGAGATTTTTGTTACTCTAATAGATGGTAGACTTGTCATTATGGAACGTAGTCGGCTGTCGAGATTTTTGTTACTCCAATGGATGGTAGCCTTGTCATTATGGAAGGTAGTCTGTTGTCGAAATTTTTGTTACTACAATGGATGGTAGCCTTGTCATTATGGAAGGTAGTATGTTGTCGAGATTTTTGTTACTACAATGGATGGTAGCCTTGTCATTATGGAACTTAGTCTGTTGTCGAGATTTTTGTTACTTTAATGGATGGTATTCTTGTCATTATGGAAGGTTGTTTGTTGTCGAGATTTTTTTTACTCCAATGGATGGTATCCTTTTCATTATGTAAGGTAGTTTGTTGTCGAGATTTTTGTTACTCCAATGGATGGTAGACTTGTCATTATGGAAGTAGTCTGTCATTGTGACTTCTGGTACTCCAATGGATGGTAGCTTTGTAATTATGGAAGATAGTATGATGTCGATATCTTTGTTACTCCAATGGATGGTAGCCTTGTCATTACGGAAGGTAGTCTGTTGTCGAGATTTTTGTTACTCCAATGGATTGTAGCCTTGTCATTATGAAAGGTAGTCTCTTGTTGATATTTTTGTTACTACAATGGATGGTAGCCCTGTCATTTTGTAAGGTAGTCTGTTGTCGAGGTTTTTGTTACTCTAATTGATGGTAGCCTTGTCATTATGGAAAGTAGTTTGCTGTCAAAATTTTTTTTACTCTAATGGATGGTAGCCTTGTCATTATGGAAGTTAGTCTGTTGTCGAGATTTTTGTTACTACAATAGATAGTAGCCTTCTCATTATGGAAGGTAGTCTGTTGTCGAGATTTTTGTTACTCTGATGGATGGTATCCTTGTCATTATGGAAGGTAGTTTGTTGTCGAGATTTTTATTACTCCATGGATGGTTGCCTTGTCATTATGGAAGGTAGTATATTGTCGAGATTTTTGTTACTACAATGGATGGTAGCCTTGTCATTATGGAACTTAGTCTGTTGTCGAGATTTTTGTTACTCTAATGGATTATAGCATTGTCATTATGGAACTTAGTCTGTTGTCGAGATTTTTGTTACTCTAATGGATGGTATCCTTGTCATTATGGAAGGTTGTCTGTTGTCGGGATTTTTATTACTCTAATTGATGGTAGCCTTATCATTATGGAAGGTAGTATGTTCTCAAGATTTTTGTTACTACAATGGATGGTAGCCTTGTCATTATGGAACTTAGTCTGTTGTCGAGATTTTTGTTACTCCAATGGATTATAGCATTGTCATTATGGAACTTAGTCTGTTGTCGAGATTTTTGTTACTCTAATGGATGGTATCCTTGTCATTATGGAAGGTTGTCTGTTGTCGGGATTTTTATTACTCTAATTGATGGTAGCCTTATCATTATGGAAGGTAGTATGTTCTCGAGATTTTTGTTACTACAATGGATGGTAGCCTTGTCATTTTGTAAGGTAGTCTATTGTCGAGGTTTTTGTTACTCTAATGGATGGTAGCCTTGTCATTATGGAAGGTAGTTTGCTGTCAAAAATTTTTTTACTCTAATGGATGGTAGCCTTGTCATTATGGAAGGTAGTCTGTTGTCGAGATTTTTGTTACTAAAATAGATAGTAGCCTTCTCATTATGGAAGGTAGTCTGTTGTCGAGATTTTTGTTACTCTGATGGATGGTATCCTTGTCATTATGGAAGGTAGTTTGTTGTCGAGATTTTTATTACTCCATGGATGGTTACCTTGTCATTATGGAAGGTAGTCTATTGTTGAGATTTTTGTTACTACAATGGATGGTAGCCTTGTCATTATGGAACTTAGTCTGTTGTCGAGATTTTTGTTACTCCAATGGATTATAGCATTGTCATTATGGAAGGTAGTCTGTTGTCGAGATTTTTTTTACTCCAATGGATGGTAGCCTTTTCATTATGCAAGGTAGTTTGTTGTCGAGTTTTTTGTTACTCCAATGGATGGTAGACTTGTCATTATTGAAGGTAGTCTGTCATTGTGATTTCTGGTACTCCAATGGATGGTAGCCTTGTCATTATGGAAGGTAGTCTGTTGTCGAAATTTTTGTTACTACAATGGATGGTAGCCTTGTCATTATGGAAGGTAGTATGTTGTCGAGATTTTTGTTACTACAATGGATGGTAGCCTTGTCATTTTGGAAGGTAGTCTGTTGTCGATATTTTTGTTACTCTAATGGATGGTATCCTTGTCATTATGGAAGGTTGTCTGTTGTCGGGATTTTTATTACTCTAATTGATGGTAGCCTTGTCATTATGGAAGGTAGTCTGTTCTCGAGATTTTTGTTACTACAATGGATGGTAGCCTTGTCATTATGGAACTTAGTCTGTTGTCGAGACTTTTATTACTCCAATGGATTGTAGCCTTGTCATTATGGAAGGTAGTCTGTTGTCGAGATTTTTTTTACTCCAATGGATGGTAGCCTTTTCATTATGTAAGGTAGTTTGTTGTCGAGATTTTTGTTACTGCAATGGATGGTAGACTTGTCATTATGGAAGAAGTCGGTCATTGTGACTTCTGGTACTCCAATGGATGGTAGCCTTGTCATTATGGAAGATAGTATGCTGTCGAGATATTTGTTACTCCAATGGATGTTAGCCTTGTCATTATGGAAGGTAAATTTGCTGTCGAGATTTTTGTTACTCCAATGGATGGTAGCCTTGCCATTTTGGAAGGTAGTCTGTGGTCGAAATTTTTGTTACTCTAATGGATGGTAGCCTTGTCATAATGGAAGGTAGTTTTCTGTTGAGATTTTTTTTACTCTAATAGATGGTAGCCTTGTCATTATGGAAGGTAGTCTATTGTCGAGATTTTTGTTACTACAATGGATGGTAGCCTTGTCATTATGAAAGGTAGTCTGTTGTCGAGATTTTTGTTACTACAATGGATAGTAGCCTTCTCATTATGGAAGGTAGTTTGTTGTCGAGATTTTTGTTACTCTGATGGATGGTATCCTTGTCATTATGGAAGGTTGTTTGTTGTCGAGATTTTTATTACTCCAATGGATGGTTGCCTTGTCTTTATGGAAGGTAGTATATTGTCGAGATTTTTGTTACTACAATGGATGGTAGCCTTGTCATTATGGAACTTAGTCTGTTGTCGAGATTTTTGTTACTCCAATGGATTATAGCATTGTCATTATGAAAGGTAGTCTATTGTCGAGATTTTTGTTACTCCAATGGATGGTAGCCTTATCATTATGTAAGGTAGTTTGTTGTCGAGTTTTTTGTTACTCCAATGGATGGTAGACTTGTTATTATGGAAGGTAGTCTGTCATTGTGATTTCCGGAACTCTAATGGATGGTAGCCTTGTCATTATGGAAGATAGTATGTTGTCGATATCTTTGTTACTCCAATGGATGGTATCCTTGTCATTATGGAAAGTAGTCTATTGTCGACATTTTTGTTACTCCAATGGATGGTAGCCTTGTCATTATGTTGTGTAGTCTCTTGTTGATATTTTTGTTACTACAATGGTTGGTAGCTTTGTCATTTTGGAAGGTAGTCTGTTGTCGAGATTTTTGTTACTCTAATGGATGGTAGACTTGTCATTATGGAACGTAGTCGGCTGTCGAGATTTTTGTTACTCCAATGGATGGTAGCCTTGTCATTATGAAAGGTAGTCTGTTGTCGAAATTTTTGTTACTACAATGGATGGTAGCCTTGTCATTATGGAAGGTAGTATGTTGTCGAGATTTTTGTTACTACAATGGATGGTAGCCTTGTCATTTTGGAAGGTAGTCTGTTGTCAATATTTTTGTTACTCTAATGGATGGTATCCTTGTCATTATGGAAGGTTGTCTATTGTCGGGATTTTTATTACTCTAATTGATGGTAGCCTTATCATTATGGAAGGTAGTATGTTCTCGAGATTTTTGTTACTACAATGGATGGTAGCCTTATCATTATGGAACTTAGTCTGTTGTCGAGACTTTTGTTACTCCAATGGATTGTAGCCTTGTCATTATGGAAGGTAGTCTGTTGTCGAGATTTTTTTTACTCCAATGGATGGTAGCCTTTTCATTATGTAAGGTAGTTTGTTGTCGAGATTTTTGTTACTGCAATGGATGGTAGACTTGTCATTATGGAAGAAGTCGGTCATTGTGACTTCTGGTACTCCAATGGATGGTAGCCTTGTCATTATGGAAGATAGTATGCTGTCGAGATATTTGTTACTCCAATGGATGGTAGCCTTGTCATTATGGAAGGTAAATTTGCTGTCGAGATTTTTGTTACTCCAATGGATGGTAGCCTTGCCATTTTGGAAGGTAGTCTGTGGTCGAAATTTTTGTTACTCTAATGGATGGTAGCCTTGTCATAATGGAAGGTAGTTTGCTGTCGAGATTTTTTTTACTCTAATAGATGGTAGCCTTGTCATTATGGAAGGTAGTCTATTGTCGAGATTTTTGTTACTACAATGGATGGTAGCCTTGTCATTATGAAAGGTAGTCTGTTGTCGAGATTTTTGTTACTACAATGGATAGTAGCCTTTTCATTATGGAAGGTAGTTTGTTGTCGAGATTTTTGTTACTCTGATGGATGGTATCCTTGTCATTATGGAAGGTTGTTTGTTGTCGAGATTTTTATTACTCCAATGGATGGTTGCCTTGTCATTATGGAAGGTAGTATATTGTCGAGATTTTTGTTACTACAATGGATGGTAGCCTTGTCATTATGGAACTTAGTCTGTTGTCGAGATTTTTGTTACTCCAATGGATTATAGCATTGTCATTATGGAAGGTAGTCTATTGTCGAGATTTTTGTTACTCCAATGGATGGTAGCCTTATCATTATGTAAGGTAGTTTGTTGTCGAGTTTTTTGTTACTCCAATGGATGGTAGACTTGTCATTATGGAAGGTAGTCTGTCATTGTGATTTCTGGTACTCTAATGGATGGTAGCCTTGTCATTATGGAAGATAGTATGTTGTCGATATCTTTGTTACTCCAATGGATGGTATCCTTGTCATTATGGAAAGTAGTCTGTTGTCGACATTTTTGTTACTCCAATGGATGGTAGCCTTGTCATTATGTTGTGTAGTCTCTTGTTGATATTTTTGTTACTACAATGGTTGGTAGCTTTGTCATTTTGGAAGGTAGTCTGTTGTCGAGATTTTTGTTACTCTAATGGATGGTAGACTTGTCATTATGGAACGTAGTCGCCTGTCGAGATTTTTGTTACTCCAATGGATGGTAGCCTTGTCATTATGAAAGGTAGTCTGTTGTCGAAATTTTTGTTACTACAATGGATGGTAGCCTTGTCATTATGGAAGGTAGTATGTTGTCGAGATTTTTGTTACTACAATGGATGGTAGCCTTGTCATTTTGGAAGGTAGTTTGTTGTCAATATTTTTGTTACTCTAATGGATGGTATCCTTGTCATTATGGAAGGTTGTCTGTTGTCGGGATTTTTATTACTCTAATTGATGGTAGCCTTATCATTATGGAAGGTAGTATGTTCTCGAGATTTTTGTTACTACAATGGATGGTAGCCTTATCATTATGGAACTTAGTCTGTTGTCGAGACTTTTGTTACTCCAATGGATTGTAGCCTTGTCATTATGGAAGGTAGTTTGTTGTCGAGATTTTTTTTACTCCAATGGATGGTAGCCTTTTCATTATGTAAGGTAGTTTGTTGTCGAGATTTTTGTTACTCCAATGGATGGTAGACTTGTCATTATGGAAGTAGTCTGTCATTGTGACTTCTGGTACTCCAATGGATGGTAGCCTCGTAATTATGGAAGATAGTATGATGTCGATATCTTTGTTACTCCAATGGATGGTAGCCTTGTCATTACGGAAGGTAGTCTGTTGTCGAGATTTTTGTTACTCCAATGGATTGTAGCCTTGTCATTATGAAAGGTAGTCTCTTATTGATATTTTTGTTACTACAATGGATTGTAGCCTTGTCATTTTGTAAGGTAGTCTGTTGTCGAGGTTTTTGTTACTCTAATGGATGGTAGCCTTGTCATTATGGAAGGTAGTTTGCTGTCAAAATTTTTTTTACTCTAATGGATGGTAGCCTTGTCATTATGGAAGGTAGTCTGTTGTCGAGATTTTTGTTACTACAATGGATGGTAGCCTTGTCATTATGAAAGGTAGTCTATTGTCGAGATTTTTGTTACTACAATAGATAGTAGCCTTCTCATTATGGAAGGTAGTCTGTTGTCGAGATTTTTGTTACTCTGATGGATGGTATCCTTGTCATTATGGAAGGTAGTTTGTTGTCGAGATTTTTATTACTCCATGGATGGTTGCCTTGTCAATATGGAAGGTAGTCTATTGTTGAGATTTTTGTTACTACAATGGATGGTAGCCTTGTCATTATGGAACTTAGTCTGTTGTCGATATTTTTGTTACTCCAATGGATTATAGCATTGTCATTATGGTAGGTAGTCTGTTGTCGAGATTTTTGTTACTCCAATGGATGGTAGCCTTTTCATTATGCAAGGTAGTTTGTTGTCGAGTTTTTTGTTACTCCAATGGATGGTAGACTTGTCATTATGGAAGGTAGTCTGTCATTGTGATTTCTGGTACTCCAATGGATGGTAGCCTTGTCATTATGGAAGGTAGTCTGTTGTCGAAATTTTTGTTACTACAATGGATGGTAGCCTTGTCATTATGGAAGGTAGTATGTTGTCGAGATTTTTGTTACTACAATGGATGGTAGCCTTGTCATTTTGGAAGGTAGTCTGTTGTCGATATTTTTGTTACTCTAATGGATGGTATCCTTGTCATTATGGAAGGTTGTCTGTTGTCGGGATTTTTATTACTCTAATTGATGGTAGCCTTGTCATTATGGAAGGTAGTCTGTTCTCGAGATTTTTGTTACTACAATGGATGGTAGCCTTGTCATTATGGAACTTAGTCTGTTGTCGAGACTTTTGCTACTCCAATGGATTGTAGCCTTGTCATTTTGGAAGGTAGTCTGTTGTCGAGATTTTTTTTACTCCAATGGATGGTAGCCTTTTCATTATGTAAGGTAGTTTGTTGTCGAGATTTTTGTTACTGCAATGGATGGTAGACTTGTCATTATGGAAGAAGTCGGTCATTGTGACTTCTGGTACTCCAATGGATGGTAGCCTTGTCATTATGGAAGATAGTATGCTGTCGAGATATTTGTTACTCCAATGGATGGTAGCCTTGTCATTATGGAAGGTAAATTTGCTGTCGAGATTTTTGTTACTCCAATGGATGGTAGCCTTGCCATTTTGGAAGGTAGTCTGTGGTCGAAATTTTTGTTACTCTAATGGATGGTAGCCTTGTCATAATGGAAGGTAGTTTGCTGTCGAGATTTTTTTTACTCTAATAGATGGTAGCCTTGTCATTATGGAAGGTAGTCTATTGTCGAGATTTTTGTTACTACAATGGATGGTAGCCTTGTCATTATGAAAGGTAGTCTGTTGTCGAGATTTTTGTTACTACAATGGATAGTAGCCTTTTCATTATGGAAGGTAGTTTGTTGTCGAGATTTTTGTTACTCTGATGGATGGTATCCTTGTCATTATGGAAGGTTGTTTGTTGTCGAGATTTTTATTACTCCAATGGATGGTTGCCTTGTCATTATGGAAGGTAGTATATTGTCGAGATTTTTGTTACTACAATGGATGGTAGCCTTGTCATTATGGAACTTAGTCTGTTGTCGAGATTTTTGTTACTCCAATGGATTATAGCATTGTCATTATGGAAGGTAGTCTATTGTCGAGATTTTTGTTACTCCAATGGATGGTAGCCTTATCATTATGTAAGGTAGTTTGTTGTCGAGTTTTTTGTTACTCCAATGGATGGTAGACTTGTCATTATGGAAGGTAGTCTGTCATTGTGATTTCTGGTACTCTAATGGATGGTAGCCTTGTCATTATGGAAGATAGTATGTTGTCGATATCTTTGTTACTCCAATGGATGGTATCCTTGTCATTATGGAAAGTAGTCTGTTGTCGACATTTTTGTTACTCCAATGGATGGTAGCCTTGTCATTATGTTGTGTAGTCTCTTGTTGATATTTTTGTTACTACAATGGTTGGTAGCTTTGTCATTTTGGAAGGTAGTCTGTTGTCGAGATTTTTGTTACTCTAATGGATGGTAGACTTGTCATTATGGAACGTAGTCGGCTGTCGAGATTTTTGTTACTCCAATGGATGGTAGCCTTGTCATTATGAAAGGTAGTCTGTTGTCGAAATTTTTGTTACTACAATGGATGGTAGCCTTGTCATTATGGAAGGTAGTATGTTGTCGAGATTTTTGTTACTACAATGGATGGTAGCCTTGTCATTTTGGAAGGTAGTCTGTTGTCAATATTTTTGTTACTCTAATGGATGGTATCCTTGTCATTATGGAAGGTTGTCTGTTGCCGGGATTTTTATTACTCTAATTGATGGTAGCCTTATCATTATGGAAGGTAGTATGTTCTCGAGATTTTTGTTACTACAATGGATGGTAGCCTTATCATTATGGAACTTAGTCTGTTGTCGAGACTTTTGTTACTCCAATGGATTGTAGCCTTGTCATTATGGAAGGTAGTTTGTTGTCGAGATTTTTTTTACTCCAATGGATGGTAGCCTTTTCATTATGTAAGGTAGTTTGTTGTCGAGATTTTTGTTACTCCAATGGATGGTAGACTTGTCATTATGGAAGTAGTCTGTCATTGTGACTTCTGGTACTCCAATGGATGGTAGCCTCGTAATTATGGAAGATAGTATGATGTCGATATCTTTGTTACTCCAATGGATGGTAGCCTTGTCATTACGGAAGGTAGTCTGTTGTCGAGATTTTTGTTACTCCAATGGATTGTAGCCTTGTCATTATGAAAGGTAGTCTCTTATTGATATTTTTGTTACTACAATGGATTGTAGCCTTGTCATTTTGTAAGGTAGTCTGTTGTCGAGGTTTTTGTTACTCTAATGGATGGTAGCCTTGTAATTATGGAAGGTAGTTTGCTGTCAAAATTTTTTTTACTCTAATGGATGGTAGCCTTGTCATTATGGAAGGTAGTCTGTTGTCGAGATTTTTGTTACTACAATGGATGGTAGCCTTGTCATTATGAAAGGTAGTCTGTTGTCGAGATTTTTGTTACTACAATAGATAGTAGCCTTATCATTATGGAAGGTAGTCTGTTGTCGAGATTTTTGTTACTCTGATGGATGGTATCCTTGTCATTATGGAAGGTAGTTTGTTGTCGAGATTTTTATTACTCCATGGATGGTTGCCTTGTCAATATGGAAGGTAGTCTATTGTTGAGATTTTTGTTACTACAATGGATGGGAGCCTTGTCATTATGGAACTTAGTATGTTGTCGATATTTTTGTTACTCCAATGGATTATAGCATTGTCATTATGGTAGGTAGTCTGTTGTCGAGGTTTTTGTTACTCCAATGGATGGTAGCCTTTTCATTATGCAAGGTAGTTTGTTGTCGAGTTTTTTGTTACTCCAATGGATGGTAGTCTTGTCATTATGGAAGGTAGTCTTTCATTGTGATTTCTGGTACTCCAATGGATGGTAGCCTTGTCATTATGGAAGGTAGTCTGTTGTCGAAATTTTTGTTACTACAATGGATGGTAGCCTTGTCATTATGGAAGGTAGTATGTTGTCGAGATTTTTGTTACTACAATGGATGGTAGCCTTGTCATTTTGGAAGGTAGTCTGTTGTCGATATTTTTGTTACTCTAATGGATGGTATCCTTGTCATTATGGAAGGTTGTCTGTTGTCGGGATTTTTATTACTCTAATTGATGGTAGCCTTGTCATTATGGAAGGTAGTCTGTTCTCGAGATTTTTGTTACTACAATGGATGGTAGCCTTGTCATTATGGAACTTAGTCTGTTGTCGAGACTTTTGCTACTCCAATGGATTGTAGCCTTGTCATTTTGGAAGGTAGTCTGTTGTCGAGATTTTTTTTACTCCAATGGATGGTAGCCTTTTCATTATGTAAGGTAGTTTGTTGTCGAGATTTTTGTTACTGCAATGGATGGTAGACTTGTCATTATGGAAGAAGTCGGTCATTGTGACTTCTGGTACTCCAATGGATGGTAGCCTTGTCATTATGGAAGATAGTATGCTGTCGAGATATTTGTTACTCCAATGGATGGTAGCCTTGTCATTATGGAAGGTAAATTTGCTGTCGAGATTTTTGTTACTCCAATGGATGGTAGCCTTGTCATTTTGGAAGGTAGTCTGTTGTCGAAATTTTTGTTACTCTAATTGATGGTAGCCTTGTCATTATGGAACGTAGTCTGCTGTCGAGATTTTTGTTACTCTAATGGATGGTAGCCTTGTCATTATGGAAGGTAGTTTGTTGTCGAAATTTTTGTTACTACAATGGATGGTAGCCTTGTCATTATGGAAGGTAGTATGTTGTCGAGATTTTTGTTACTACAATGGATGGTAGGCTTGTCATTTTGGAAGGTAGTCTGTTGTCGATATTTTTGTTACTCTAATGGATGGTATCCCTGTCATTATGGAAGGTTGTCTGTTGTCGAGATTTTTGTTACTCTGATGGATGGTATTCTTGTCATTATGGAAGGTAGTTTGTTGTCGAGATTTTTATTACTCCATGGATGGTTGCCTTGTCATTATGGAAGGTAGTCTATTGTTGAGATTTTTGTTACTACAATAGATGGTAGCCTTGTCATTATGGAACTTAGTCTGTTGTCGATATTTTTGTTACTCCAATAGATTATAGCATTGTCATTATGGTAGGTAGTCTGTTGTCGAGATTTTTGTTACTCCAATGGATGGTAGCCTTTTCATTATGCAAGGTAGTTTGTTGTCGAGTTTTTTGTTACTCCAATGGATGGTAGACTTGTCATTATGGAAGGTAGTCTGTCATTGTGATTTCTGGTACTCCAATGGATGGTAGCCTTGTCATTATGGAAGGTAGTCTGTTGTCGAAATTTTTGTTACTACAATGGATGGTAGCCTTGTCATTATGGAAGGTAGTATGTTGTCGAGATTTTTGTTACTACAATGGATGGTAGCCTTGTCATTTTGGAAGGTAGTCTGTTGTCGATATTTTTGTTACTCTAATGGATGGTATCCTTGTCATTATGGAAGGTTGTCTGTTGTCGGGATTTTTATTACTCTAATTGATGGTAGCCTTGTCATTATGGAAGGTAGTCTGTTCTCGAGATTTTTGTTACTACAATGGATGGTAGCCTTGTCATTATGGAACTTAGTCTGTTGTCGAGACTTTTGTTACTCCAATGGATTGTAGCCTTGTCATTATGGAAGGTAGTCTGTTGTCGAGATTTTTTTTACTCCAATGGATGGTAGCCTTTTCATTATGTAAGGTAGTTTGTTGTCGAGATTTTTGTTACTGCATTGGATGGTAGACTTGTCATTATGGAAGAAGTCGGTCATTGTGACTTCTGGTACTCCAATGGATGGTAGCCTTGTCATTATGGAAGATAGTATGCTGTCGAGATATTTGTTACTCCAATGGATGGTAGCCTTGTCATTATGGAAGGTAAATTTGCTGTCGAGATTTTTGTTTCTCCAATGGATGGTAGCCTTGTCATTTTGGAAGGTAGTCTGTTGTCGAAATTTTTGTTACTCTAATTGATGGTAGCCTTGTCATTATGGAACGTATTCTGCTGTCGAGATTTTTGTTACTCCAATGGATGGTAGCCTTGTCATTATGGAAGGTAGTTTGTTGTCGAAATTTTCGTTACTACAATGGATGGTAGCCTTGTCATTATGGAAGGTAGTATGTTGTCGAGATTTTTGTTACTACAATGGATGGTAGGCTTGTCATTTTGGAAGGTAGTCTGTTGTTGATATTTTTGTTACTCTAATGGATGGTATCCCTGTCATTATGGAAGGTTGTCTGTTGTCGAGATTTTTATTACTCTAATGGATGGTAGCCTTGTCATAATGGAGGGTAGTTTGTTGTCGAGATTTTTGTTACTACAATGTATTGTAGCCTTGTCATTATGGAACTTAGTCTATTGTCGAGATTTTTTTTACTACAATGGATCGTAGCCTTGCCATTTTGCAAGGTAGCTTGTTGTCTAGATTTTTGTTACTCTGATGGATGGTATCCTTGTCATTATGGAAGGTTGTCTATTGTCGAGATTTTTATTACTCCAATGGATGGTAGCCTTGTCATTATGGAAGGTAGTCCATTGTCGAGATTTTTGTTACTACAATGGATGGTAGCCTTGTCATTATGGAACTAAGTATGTTGTCTAGATTTTTGTTACTACAATGGATGGTAGCCTTGTCATTATGGAAGGTAGTCTGTTGCGATATTTTTGTTACTCTAATGGATGGTATCCCTGTCATTATGGAAGGTTGTCTGTTGTCAAGATTTTTATTACTCTAATGGATGGTAGCCTTCTCATTATGGAGGGTAGTCTGTTGTCGAGATTTTTGTTACTACAATGGATTGTAGCCTTGTCATTATGGAACTTGGTCGGTTGTTGAGATTTTTGTTACTCCAATGGATTGTAGCCTTGCCATTATGGAAGGTAGTCTGTTGTCGAGATTTTTGTTACTCCAATTGATGGTATCCTTTTCATTATGTAAGGTAGTTTGTTGTCGATATTTTTGTTACTGCAATGGATGGTAGACTTGTCATTATGGAAGGTTGTCTGTCATTGTGATTTCTGGTACTCCAATGGATGGTAGCCTTGTCATTATGGAAGATAATAAGTTGTCGATATCTTTGTTACTCCAATGGATGGTAGCCTTGTCATTAAGGAAGGTAGTATGTTGTCGAGATTTTTGTTACTCCAATGGATTGTAGCCTTGTCATTATGGAAGGTAGTCTTTAGTAGACATTTTTGTTACTCTAATGGATGGTAGCCTTGTCATTATGGAAAGTAGTCTCTTTTTGATATTTTTGTTACAACAATGGATGGTAGCCTTGTCATTTTGGAAGGTAGTCTGTTGTCGAGATTTTTGTTACTCTAATGGATGGTAGCCTTGTCATTATGGAAGGTATTCTGCTGTCGAAATTATTGTTACTTTAATGTATGGTAGCCTTGTCATTATGGAAGGTAGTCTATTGTCGAGATTTTTGTTACAACAATGGATGGTAGCCTTGTCATTATGGAAGGTAGTCTGTTGTTGAGATTTTTATTACTACAATGGATGGTAGCCTTGTGATTATGAAAGGTAGACTGTTGTCCAGATTTTTGTTACTCTAATGGATGGTATCCTTTTCATTATGGAAGGTAGTCTGTTGTCGAGAATTTTATTACTTCAATGGATGGTAGCCATGTCATTATTGAAGGTAGTCTGTCATTGTGATTTCTGTTTCTCCAATTGACGGTAGCCTTGTCATTATGGAAGGTAGTCTCTTGTTGATATTATTATTACTACAATGGATGGTAGCCTTGTAATTTTGGAAGGTAGTTTGCTGTCGAGATTTTTTTTACTCTAATGGATGGTAGCCTTGTCATTATGGAAGGTAGTCTGTTGTCGAGATTTTTGTTACTACAATGGATGGTAGCGTTGTCATTATGGAAGGTAGTTTGTTGTCGAGATTTTTTTTACTCCAATGGATGGTAGCCTTTTCATTATGTAAGGTAGTTTGTTGTCGAGATTTTTGTTACTCCAATGGATGGTAGACTTGTCATTATGGAAGTAGTCTGTCATTGTGACTTCTGGTACTCCAATGGATGGTAGCCTCGTAATTATGGAAGATAGTATGATGTCGATATCTTTGTTACTCCAATGGATGGTAGCCTTGTCATTACGGAAGGTAGTCTGTTGTCGAGATTTTTGTTACTCCAATGGATTGTAGCCTTGTCATTATGAAAGGTAGTCTCTTGTTGATATTTTTGTTACTACAATGGATTGTAGCCTTGTCATTTTGTAAGGTAGTCTGTTGTCGAGGTTTTTGTTACTCTAATGGATGGTAGCCTTGTCATTATGGAAGGTAGTTTGCTGTCAAATTTTTTTTTACTCTAATGGATGGTAGCCTTGTCATTATGGAAGGTAGTCAGTTGTCGATATTTTTGTTACTACAATGGATGGTAGCCTTGTCATTATGAAAGGTAGTCTGTTGTCGAGATTTTTGTTACTACAATAGATAGTAGCCTTCTCATTATGGAAGGTAGTCTGCTGTCGAGATTTTTGTTACTCTGATGGATGGTATCCTTGTCATTATGGAAGGTAGTTTGTTGTCGAGATTTTTATTACTCCATGGATGGTTGCCTTGTCAATATGGAAGGTAGTCTATTGTTGAGATTTTTGTTACTACAATGGATGGTAGCCTTGTCATTATGGAACTTAGTCTGTTGTCGATATTTTTGTTACTCCAATGGATTATAGCATTGTCATTATGGTAGGTAGTCTGTTGTCGAGATTTTTGTTACTCCAATGGATGGTAGCCTTTTCATTATGCAAGGTAGTTTGTTGTCGAGTTTTTTGTTACTCCAATGGATGGTAGACTTGTCATAATGGAAGGTAGTCTGTCATTGTGATTTCTGGTACTCCAATGGATGGTAGCCTTGTCATTATGGAAGGTAGTCTGTTGTCGAAATTTTTGTTACTACAATGGATGGTAGCCTTGTCATTATGGAAGGTAGTATGTTGTCGAGATTTTTGTTACTACAATGGATGGTAGCCTTGTAATTTTGGAAGGTAGTCTGTTGTCGATATTTTTGTTACTCAAATGGATGGTATCCTAGTCATTATGGAAGGTTGTCTGTTGTCGGGATTTTTATTACTCTAATTGATGGTAGCCTTGTCATTATGGAAGGTAGTCTGTTCTCCAGATTTTTGTTACTACAATGGATGGTAGCCTTGTCATTATGGAACTTAGTCTGTTGTCGAGACTTTTGTTACTCCAATGGATTGTAGCCTTGTCATTTTGGAAGGTAGTCTGTTGTCGAGAATTTTTTTACTCCAATGGATGGTAGCCTTTTCATTATGTAAGGTAGTTTGTTGTCGAGATTTTTGTTACTGCAATGGATGGTAGACTTGTCATTATGGAAGAAGTCGGTCATTGTGACTTCTGGTACTCCAATGGATGGTAGCCTTGTCATTATGGAAGATAGTATGCTGTCGAGATATTTGTTACTCCAATGGATGGTAGCCTTGTCATTATGGAAGGTAAATTTGCTGTCGAGATTTTTGTTACTCCAATGGATGGTAGCCTTGTCATTTTGGAAGGTAGTCTGTTGTCGAAATTTTTGTTACTCTAATTGATGGTAGCCTTGTCATTATGGAACGTAGTCTGCTGTCGAGATTTTTGTTACTCCAATGGATGGTAGCCTTGTCATTATGGAAGGTAGTTTGTTGTCGAAATTTTTGTTACTACAATGGATGGTAGCCTTGTCATTATGGAAGGTAGTATGTTGTCGAGATTTTTGTTACTACAATGGATGGTAGGCTTGTCATTTTGGAAGGTAGTCTGTTGTCGATATTTTTGTTACTCTAATGGATGGTATCCCTGTCATTATGGAAGGTTGTCTGTTGTCGAGATTTTTGTTACTCTGATGGATGGTATCCTTGTCATTATGGAAGGTAGTTTGTTGTCGAGATTTTTATTACTCCATGGATGGTTGCCTTGTCATTATGGAAGGTAGTCTATTGTTGAGATTTTTGTTACTACAATAGATGGTAGCCTTGTCATTATGGAACTTAGTCTGTTGTCGATATTTTTGTTACTCCAATGGATTATAGCATTGTCATTATGGTAGGTAGTCTGTTGTCGAGATTTTTGTTACTCCAATGGATGGTAGCCTTTTCATTATGCAAGGTAGTTTGTTGTCGAATTTTTTGTTACTCCAATGGATGGTAGACTTGTCATTATGGAAGGTAGTCTGTCATTGTGATTTCTGGTACTCTAATGGATGGTAGCCATGTCATTATGGAAGGTAGTCTGTTGTCGAAATTTTTGTTACT
The DNA here is from genome assembly GCA_948472305.1 of Vicia faba. Classification (NCBI taxonomy): domain Eukaryota; kingdom Viridiplantae; phylum Streptophyta; class Magnoliopsida; order Fabales; family Fabaceae; genus Vicia; species Vicia faba. The sequence continues at coordinate 565,759,789 of OX451739.1, forward strand.
ACAATGGATGGTAGCCTTGTCATTATGGAAGGTAGTATGTTGTCGAGATTTTTGTTACTACAATGCATGGTAGCCTTGTCATTTTGGAAGGTAGTCTGTTGTCGATATTTTTGTTACTCTAATGGATGGTATCCTTGTCATTATGGAAGGTTGTCTGTTGTCGGGATTTTTATTACTCTAATTGATGGTAGCCTTGTCATTATGGAAGGTAGTCTGTTCTCGAGATTTTTGTTACTACAATGGATGGTAGCCTTGTCATTATGGAACTTAGTCTGTTGTCGAGACTTTTATTACTCCAATGGATTGTAGCCTTGTCATTATGGAAGGTAGTCTGTTGTCGAGATTTTTTTTACTCCAATGGATGGTAGCCTTTTCATTATGTAAGGTTGTTTGTTGTCGAGATTTTTGTTACTGCAATGGATGGTAGACTTGTCATTATGGAAGAAGTCGGTCATTGTGACTTCTGGTACTCCAATGGATGGTAGCCTTGTCATTATGGAAGATAGTATGCTGTCGAGATATTTGTTACTCCAATGGATGGTAGCCTTTTCATTATGTAAGGTAGTTTGTTGTCGATATTTTTGTTACTGCAATGGATGGTAGACTTGTCATTATGGAAGGTTGTCTGTCATTGTGATTTCTGGTACTCCAATGGATGGTAGCCTTGTCATTATGGAAGATAATATGTTGTCGATATCTTTGTTACTCCAATGGATGGTAGCCTTGTCATTAAGGAAGGTAGTATGTTGTCGAGATTTTTGTTACTCCAATGGATTGTAGCCTTGTCATTATGGAAGGTAGTCTTTAGTAGACATTTTTGTTACTCTAATGGATGGTAGCCTTGTCATTATGGAAAGTAGTCTCTTTTTGATATTTTTGTTACAACAATGGATGGTAGCCTTGTCATTTTGGAAGGTAGTCTGTTGTCGAGATTTTTGTTACTCTAATGGATGGTAGCCTTGTCATTATGGAAGGTATTCTGCTGTCGAAATTATTGTTACTTTAATGTATGGTAGCCTTGTCATTATGGAAGGTAGTCTATTGTCGAGATTTTTGTTACAACAATGGATGGTAGCCTTGTCATTATGGAAGGTAGTCTGTTGTCGAGATTTTTATTACTACAATGGATGGTAGCCTTGTGATTATGGAAGGTAGACTGTTGTCCAGATTTTTGTTACTCTAATGGATGGTATCCTTTTCATTATGGAAGGTAGTCTGTTGTCGAGAATTTTATTACTTCAATGGATGGTAGCCATGTCATTATTGAAGGTAGTCTGTCATTGTGATTTCTGTTTCTCCAATTGACGGTAGCCTTGTCATTATGGAAGGTAGTCTCTTGTTGTTATTATTATTACTACAATGGATGGTAGCCTTGTAATTGTGGAAGGTAGTTTGCTGTCGAGATTTTTTTTACTCTAATGGATGGTAGCCTTGTCATTATGGAAGGTAGTCTGTTGTCGAGATTTTTGTTACTACAATGGATGGTAGCGTTGTCATTATGAAAGGTAGTCTGTTGTCGAGATTTTTGTTACTACAATGGATAGTAGCCTTCTCATTATGGAAGGTAGTTTGTTGTCGAGATTTTTGTTACTCTGATGGATGGTATACTTGTCATTATGGAAGGTTGTTTGTTGTCGAGATTTTTATTACTCCAATGGATGGTTGCCTTGTCATTATGGAAGGTAGTCTATTGTCGAGATTTTTGTTACTACAATGGATGGTAGCCTTGTCATTATGGAACTTACTCTATTGTCGAGATTTTTGTTACTCCAATGGATTATAGCATTGTCATTATGGAAGGTAGTCTATTGTCGAGATTTTTGTTACTCCAATGGATGGTAGCCTTTTCATTATGTATGGTAGTTTGTTGTCGAGTTTTTTGTTACTCCAATGGATGGTAGACTTGTCATTATGTAAGGTAGTTTGTCATTGTGATTTCTGGTACTCTAATGGATGGTAGCCTTGTCATTATGGAAGATAGTATGTTGTCGATATCTTTGTTACTCCAATGGATGGTATCCTTGTCATTATGGAAAGTAGTTTGTTGTCGACATTTTTGTTACTCCAATGGATGGTAGCCTTGTCATTATGTTGTGTAGTCTCTTGTTGATATTTTTGTTACTACAATGGTTGGTAGCCTTGTAATTTTGGAAGGTAGTCTGTTGTCGAGATTTTTGTTACTCTAATGGATGGTAGACTTGTCATTATGGAACGTAGTCGGCTGTCGAGATTTTTGTTACTCCAATGGATGGTAGCCTTGTCATTATGGAAGGTAGTCTGTTGTCGAAATTTTTGTTACTACAATGGATGGTAGCCTTGTCATTATGGAAGGTAGTATGTTGTCGAGATTTTTGTTACTACAATGGATGGTAGCCTTGTCATTTTGGAAGGTAGTCTGTTGTCGATATTTTTGTTACTCTAATGGATGGTATCCTTGTCATTATGGAAGGTTGTCTGTTGTCGGGATTTTTATTACTCTAATTGATGGTAGCCTTATCATTATGGAAGGTAGTCTGTTCTCGAGATTTTTGTTACTACAATGGATGGTAGCCTTATCATTATGGAACTTAATCTGTTGTCGAGACTTTTGTTACTCCAATGGATTGTATCCTTGTCATTATGGAAGGTAGTTTGTTGTCGAGATTTTTTTACTCCAATGGATGGTAGCCTTTTCATTATGTAAGGTAGTTTGTTGTCGAGATTTTTGTTATTGCAATGGATGGTAGACTTGTCATTCTGGAAGAAGTCGGTCATTGTGACTTCTGGTACTCCAATGGATGGTAGCCTTGTCATTATGGAAGATAGTATGCTGTCGATAACTTTGTTACTCCAATGGATGGTAGCCTTGTCATTACGGAAAGTAGTCTGTTGTCGAGATTTTTGTTACTCCAATGGATTGTAGCCTTGTCATTATGGAAGGTAGTCTCTTGTTGATATTTTTGTTACTACAATGGATGGTAGCCTTGTCATTTTGGAAGGTAGTCTGTTGTCGAGGTTTTTGTTACTCTAATGGATGGTAGCCTTGTCATTATGGAATGTAGTTTGTTGTCGAGATTTTTGTTACTCTAATGGATGGTAGCTTTGTCATTATGGAAGGTAGTCTATTGTCGAAATTTTTGATACTACAATGGATTGTAGCCTTGTCATTTTGGAAGGTAGTCTGTTGTCGAGATTTTTGTTACTCTAATGGATGGTAGCCTTGTCATTATGGAACGTAGTCTGCTGTAGAGATTTTTGTTACTCCAATGGTTGGTAGCCTTGTCATTATGGAAGGTAGTCTGTTGTCGAAATTTTTGTTACTACAATGGATGGTAGCCTTATCATTATGTAAGGTAGTATGTTGTCGAGATTTTTGTTACTACAATGGATGGTAGCCTTGTCATTTTGGAAGGTAGTTTGTTGTCGATATTTTTGTTACTCTAATGGATGGTATCCTTGTCATTATGGAAGGTTGTCTGTTGGCGGGATTTTTATTACTCTAATTGATGGTAGCCTTGTCATTATGGAAGGTAGTCTATTCTCGAGATTTTTGTTACTACAATGGATGGTAGCCTTGTCATTATGGAACTTAGTCTGTTGTCGAGACTTTTGTTACTCCAATGGATTGTAGCCTTGTCATTGTGGAAGGTAGTTTGTTGTCGAAATTTTTTTTACTCCAATGGATGGTAGCCTTTTCATTATGTAAGGTAGTTTGTTGTCGAGATTTTTGTTACTCCAATGGATGGTAGACTTGTCATTATGGAAGTAGTCTGTCATTGTGACTTCTGGTACTCCAATGGATGGTAGCCTTGTCATTATGGAAGATAGTATGATGTCGATATCTTTGTTACTCCAATGGATGGTAGCCTTGTCATTACGGAAGGTAGTCTGTTGTCGACATTTTTGTTACTCCAATGGATTGTAGCCTTGTCATTATGAAAGGTAGTCTCTTGTTGATATTTTTGTTACTACAATGGATGGTAGCCTTGTCATTTTGGAAGGTAGTCTGTTGTCGAGGTTTTTGTTACTCTAATGGATGGTAGCCTTTTCATTATGGAAGGTAGTTTGCTGTCAAATTTTTTTTTACTCTAATGGATGGTAGCCTTGTCATTATGGAAGGTAGTCTGTTGTCGAGATTTTTGTTACTACAATGGATGGTAGCCTTGTCATTATGGAAGGTAGTCTGTTGTCGAGATTTATTTTACTATAATAGATAGTAGCCTTCTCATTATGGAAGGTAGTCTGTTGTCGAGATTTTTGTTACTCTGATGGATGGTATCCTTGTCATAATGGAAGGTAGTTTGTTGTCGAGTTTTTCATTACTCCATGGATGGTTGCCTTGTCATTATGGAAGGTAGTCTATTGTTGAGATTTTTGTTACTACAATGGATGGTAGCCTTGTCATTATGGAATGTGTCTGTTGTCGAGATTTTTGTTACTCCAATGGATTATAGCATTGTCATTATGGAAGGTAGTCTGTTGTCGAGATTTTTGTTACTCCAATGGATGGTAGCCTTTTCATTATGTAAGGTAGTTTGTTGTCGAGTTTTTTGTTACTCCAATGGATGGTAGACTTGTCATTATGGAAGGTAGTCTGTCATTGTGATTTCTGGTACTCCAATGGATGGTAGCCTTGTCATTATGGAAGGTAGTCTGTTGTCGAAATTTTTTTTACTACAATGGATGGTAGCCTTGTCATTATGGAAGGTAGTATGTTGTCGAGATTTTTGTTACTACAATGGATGGTAGCCTTGTCATTTTGGAAGGTAGTCTGTTGTCGATATTTTTGTTACTCTAATGGATGGTATCCTTGTCATTATGGAAGGTTGTCTGTTGTCGGGATTTTTATTACTCTAATTGATGGTAGCCTTGTCATTATGGAAGGTAGTCTGTTCTCGAGATTTTTGTTACTACAATGGATGGTAGCCTTGTCATTATGGAACTTAGTCTGTTGTCAAGACTTTTGTTACTCCAATGGATTGTAGCCTTGTCATTATGGAAGGTAGTCTATTGTCGAGATTTTTTTTACTCCAATGGATGGTAGCCTTTTCATTATGTAAGGTAGTTTGTTGTCGAGATTTTTGTTACTGCAATGGATGGTAGACTTGTAAATATGGAAGAAGTCGGTCATTGTGACTTCTGGTACTCCAATGGATGGTAGCCTTATCATTATGGAAGATAGTATGATGTCGATATCTTTGTTACTCCAATGGATGGTAGCCTTGTCATTACGGAAGGTAGTCTGTTGTCGAGATTTTTGTTACTCCAATGGATTGTAGCCTTGTCATTATGGAAGGTAGTCTCTTGTTGATATTTTTGTTACTACAATTCATGGTAGCCTTGTCATTTTGGAAGGTAGTCTATTGTCGAGGTTTTTGTTACTCTAATGGATGGTAGCCTTGTCATTATGGAAGGTAGTTTGCTGTCAAATTTTTTTTTACACTTAATGGATGGTAGCCTTGTCATTATGGTAGGTAGTCTGTTGTCGATATTTTTGTTACTACAATGGATGGTAGCCTTGTCACTATGAAAGGTAGTTTGTTGTCGAGATTTTTGTTACTACAATAGATATTATCCTTCTCATTTTGGAAGGTAGTCTGTTGTCGAGATTTTTGTTACTCTGATGGATGGTATCCTTGTCATTATGGAAGGTAGTTTATTGTCGAGATTTTTATTACTCCAATGGATGGTTGCCTTGTCATTATGGAAGGTAGTCTATTGTTGAGATTTTTGTTACTACAATGGATGGTAGCCTTGTCATTATGGAACTTAGTCTGTTGTCGAGATTTTTGTTACTCCAATGGATTATAGCATTGTCATTATGGAAGGTAGTCTGTTGTCGAGATTTTTGTTACTCCAATGGATGGTAGCCTTTTCATTATGTAAGGTAGTTTGTTGTCGAGTTTTATGTTACTCCAATGGATGGTAGACTTGTCATTATGGAAGGTAGTCTGTCATTGTGATTTCTGGTACTCCAATGGATGGTAGCCTTGTCATTATGGAAGGTAGTCTGTTGTCGAAATTTTTGTTACCACAATGGATGGTAGCCTTGTCATTATGGAAGGTAGTATGTTGTCGATATTTTTGTTACTGCAATGGATGGTAGCCTTGTCATTTTGGAAGGTAGTCTGTTGTCGATATTTTTGTTACTCTAATGAATGGTATCCTTGTCATTATGGAAGGTAGTCTGTTGTCGAAATATTTGTTACTACAATGGATGGTAGCCTTGTCATTATGGAAGGTAGTATGTTATCGAGATTTTTGTTACTACAATGGATGGTAGCCTTGTCATTTTGGAAGGTAGTCTATTGTCGATATTTTTGTTACTCTAATGGATGGTATCCTTGTCATTAAGGAAGGTTGTCTGTTGTCGGGATTTTTATTACTCTAATTGATGGTAGCCTTGTCATTATGGAAGGTAGTGTTTTCTCGAGATTTTTGTTACTACAATGGATGGTAGCCTTGTCATTATGGAACTTAGTCTGTTGTCGAGACTTTTGTTACTCCAATGGATTGTAGCCTTGTCATTATGGAAGGTAGTCTGTTGTCGAGATTTTTTTTACCCCAATGGATGGTAGCCTTTTCATTATGTAAGGTAGTTTGTTGTCGAGATTTTTGTTACTGCAATGGATGGTAGACTTGTCATTATGGAAGAAGTCGGTCATTGTGACTTCTGGTACTCCAATGGATAGTAGCCTTGTCATTATGGAAGATAGTATGTTGTCGATATCTTTGTTACTCCAATGGATGGTAGCCTTGTCATTACGGAAGGTAGTCTGTTGTCGAGATTTTTGTTACTCCAATGGATTGTAGCCTTGTCATTATGGAAGCTAGTCTCTTGTTGATATTTTTGTTACTACAATGGATGGTAGCCTTGTCATTTTGGAAGGTAGTCTGTTGTCGAGGTTTTTGTTACTCTAATGGATGGTAGCCTTGTCATTATGGAAGGTAGTTTGCTGTCGAGATTTTTGTTACTCCAATGGATGGTAGCCTTGTCATTATGGAAGGTAGTCTGTTGTCGAAATTTTTGATACTACAATGGATGGTAGCCTTTTCATTTTGGAAGGTAGTCTGTTGTCGAGATTTTTGTTACTCTAATGGATGGTAGCCTTGTCATTATGGAACGTAGTCTGCTGTTGAGATTTTTGTTACTCCAATGGATGGTAGCCTTGTCATTATGGAAGGTAGTCTGTTGTCGAAATTTTTGTTACTACAATGGATGGTAGCCTTGTCATTATGGAAGGTATTATGTTGTCGAGATTTTTGTTACTACAATGGATGGTAGCCTTGTCATTTTGGAAGGTAGTCTGTTGTCGATATTTTTGTTACTCTAATGGATGGTATCCTTGTCATTAAGGAAGGTTGTCTGTTGTCGGGATTTTTATTACTCTAATTGATGGTAGCCTTGTCATTATGGAAGGTAGTCTTTTCTCGAGATTTTTGTTACTACAATGGATGGTATTCTTGTCATTATGGAACTTAGTCTGTTGTCGAGACTTTTGTTACTCCAATGGATTGTAGCCTTGTCATTATGGAAGGTAGTCTGTTGTCGAGATTTTTTTTACTCCAATGGATGGTAGCCTTTTCATTATGTAAGGTAGTTTGTTGTCGAGATTTTTGTTACTGCAATGGATGGTAGACTTGTCATTATGGAAGAAGTCGGTCATTGTGACTTCTGGTACTCCAATGGATAGTAGTCTTGTCATTATGGAAGATAGTATGTTGTCGATATCTTTGTTACTCCAATGGATGGTAGCCTTGTCATTACGGAAGGTAGTCTATTGTCGAGATTTTTGTTACTCCAATGGATTGTAGCCTTGTCATTATGGAAGCTAGTCTCTTGTTGATATTTTTGTTACTACAATGGATGGTAGCCTTGTCATTTTGGAAGGTAGTCTGTTGTCGAGGTTTTTGTTACTCTAATGGATGGTAGCCTTGTCATTATGGAAGGTAGTTTGCTGTCGAGATTTTTGTTACTCCAATGGATGGTAGCCTTGTCATTATGGAAGGTAGTCTGTTGTCGAAATTTTTGATACTACAATGGATGGTAGCCTTTTCATTTTGGAAGGTAGTCTGTTGTCGAGATTTTTGTTACTCTAATGGATGGTAGCCTTGTCATTATGGAACGTAGTCTGCTGTTGAGATTTTTGTTACTCCAATGGATGGTAGCCTTGTCATTATGGAAGGTAGTCTGTTGTCGAAATTTTTGTTACTACAATGGATGGTAGCCTTGTCATTATGGAAGGTATTATGTTGTCGAGATTTTTGTTACTACAATGGATGGTAGCCTTGTCATTTTGGAAGGTAGTCTGTTGTCGATATTTTTGTTACTCTAATGGATGGTATCCTTGTCATTAAGGAAGGTTGTCTGTTGTCGGGATTTTTATTACTCTAATTGATGGTAGCCTTGTCATTATGGAAGGTAGTCTTTTCTCGAGATTTTTGTTACTACAATGGATGGTATTCTTGTCATTATGGAACTTAGTCTGTTGTCGAGACTTTTGTTACTCCAATGGATTGTAGCCTTGTCATTATGGAAGGTAGTCTGTTGTCGAGATTTTTTTTACTCCAATGGATGGTAGCCTTTTCATTATGTAAGGTAGTTTGTTGTCGAGATTTTTGTTACTGCAATGGATGGTAGACTTGTCATTATGGAAGAAGTCGGTCATTGTGACTTCTGGTACTCCAATGGATAGTAGTCTTGTCATTATGGAAGATAGTATGTTGTCGATATCTTTGTTACTCCAATGGATGGTAGCCTTGTCATTACGGAAGGTAGTCTGTTGTCGAGATTTTTGTTACTCCAATGGATTGTAGCCTTGTCATTATGGAAGCTAGTCTCTTGTTGATATTTTTGTTACTACAATGGATGGTAGCCTTGTCATTTTGGAAGGTAGTCTGTTGTCGAGGTTTTTGTTACTCTAATGGATGGTAGCCTTGTCATTATGGAAGGTAGTTTGCTGTCGAGATTTTTGTTACTCCAATGGATGGTAGCCTTGTCATTATGGAAGGTAGTCTGTTGTCGAAATTTTTGATACTACAATGGATGGTAGCCTTTTCATTTTGGAAGGTAGTCTGTTGTCAAGATTTTTGTTACTCTAATGGATGGTAGCCTTGTCATTATGGAACGTAGTCTGCTGTTGAGATTTTTGTTACTCCAATGGATGGTAGCCTTGTCATTATGGAAGGTAGTCTGTTGTCGAAATTTTTGTTACTACAATGGATGGTAGCCTTGTCATTATGGAAGGTATTATGTTGTCGAGATTTTTGTTACTACAATGGATGGTAGCCTTGTCATTTTGGAAGGTAGTCTGTTGTCGATATTTTTGTTACTCTAATGGATGGTATCCTTGTCATTATGGAAGGTTGTCTAGTGTCCAGATTTTTATTACTCTAATTGATGGTAGCCTTGTCATTATGGAAGGTAGTCTTTTCTCGAGATTTTTGTTACTACAATGGATGGTATCCTTGTCATTATGGAACTTAGTCTGTTGTCGAGACTTTTGTTACTCCAATGGATTGTAGCCTTGTCATTATGGAAGGTAGTCTATTGTCGAGATTTTTTTTACTCCAATGGATGGTAGCCTTTTCATTATGTAAGGTAGTTTGTTGTCGAGATTTTTGTTACTGCAATGGATGGTAGACTTGTAAATATGGAAGAAGTCGGTCATTGTGACTTCTGGTACTCCAATGGATGGTAGCCTTGTCATTATGGAAGATAGTATGATGTCGATATCTTTGTTACTCCAATGGATGGTAGCCTTGTCATTACGGAAGGTAGTCTGTTGTCGAGATTTTTGTTACTCCAATGGATTTTAGCCTTGTCATTATGGAAGGTAGTCTCTTGTTGATATTTTTGTTACTACAATTGATGGTAGCCTTGTCATTTTGGAAGGTAGTCTGTTGTCGAGGTTTTTGTTACTCTAATGGATGGTAGCCTTGTCATTATGGAAGGTAGTTTGCTGTCAAATTTTTTTTTACACTTAATGGATGGTAGCCTTGTCATTATGGTAGGTAGTCTGTTGTCGATATTTTTGTTACTACAATGGATGGTAGCCTTGTCATTATGAAAGGTAGTTTGTTGTCGAGATTTTTGTTACTACAATAGATATTATCCTTCTCATTTTGGAAGGTAGTCTGTTGTCGAGATTTTTGTTACTCTGATGGATGGTATCCTTGTCATTATGGAAGGTAGTTTATTGTCGAGATTTTTATTACTCCAATGGATGGTTGCCTTGTCATTATGGAAGGTAGTCTATTGTTGAGATTTTTGTTACTACAATGGATGGTAGCCTTGTCATTATGGAACTTAGTCTGTTGTCGAAATTTTTGTTACTCCAATGGATTATAGCATTGTCATTATGGAAGGTAGTCTGTTGTCGAGATTTTTGTTACTCCAATGGATGGTAGCCTTTTCATTATGTAAGGTAGTTTGTTGTCGAGTTTTATGTTACTCCAATGGATGGTAGACTTGTCATTATGGAAGGTAGTCTGTCATTGTGATTTCTGGTACTCCAATGGATGGTAGCCTTGTCATTATGGAAGGTAGTCTGTTGTCGAAATTTTTGTTACCACAATGGATGGTAGCCTTGTCATTATGGAAGGTAGTATGTTGTCGATATTTTTGTTACTGCAATGGATGGTAGCCTTGTCATTTTGGAAGGTAGTCTGTTGTCGATATTTTTGTTACTCTAATGAATGGTATCCTTGTCATTATGGAAGGTAGTCTGTTGTCGAAATATTTGTTACTACAATGGATGGTAGCCTTGTCATTATGGAAGGTAGTATGTTATCGAGATTTTTGTTACTACAATGGATGGTAGCCTTGTCATTTTGGAAGGTAGTCTGTTGTCGATATTTTTGTTACTCTAATGGATGGTATCCTTGTCATTAAGGAAGGTTGTCTGTTGTCGGGATTTTTATTACTCTAATTGATGGTAGCCTTGTCATTATGGAAGGTAGTGTTTTCTCGAGATTTTTGTTACTACAATGGATGGTAGCCTTGTCATTATGGAACTTAGTCTGTTGTCGAGACTTTTGTTACTCCAATGGATTGTAGCCTTGTCATTATGGAAGGTAGTCTGTTGTCGAGATTTTTTTTACCCCAATGGATGGTAGCCTTTTCATTATGTAAGGTAGTTTGTTGTCGAGATTTTTGTTACTGCAATGGATGGTAGACTTGTCATTATGGAAGAAGTCGGTCATTGTGACTTCTGGTACTCCAATGGATAGTAGCCTTGTCATTATGGAAGATAGTATGTTGTCGATATCTTTGTTACTCCAATGGATGGTAGCCTTGTCATTACGGAAGGTAGTCTGTTGTCGAGATTTTTGTTACTCCAATGGACTGTAGCCTTGTCATTATGGAAGCTAGTCTCTTGTTGATATTTTTGTTACTACAATGGATGGTAGCCTTGTCATTTTGGAAGGTAGTCTGTTGTCGAGGTTTTTGTTACTCTAATGGATGGTAGCCTTGTCATTATGGAAGGTAGTTTGCTGTCGAGATTTTTGTTACTCCAATGGATGGTAGCCTTGTCATTATGGAAGGTAGTCTGTTGTCGAAATTTTTGATACTACAATGGATGGTAGCCTTTTCATTTTGGAAGGTAGTCTGTTGTCGAGATTTTTGTTACTCTAATGGATGGTAGCCTTGTCATTATGGAACGTAGTCTGCTGTTGAGATTTTTGTTACTCCAATGGATGGTAGCCTTGTCATTATGGAAGGTAGTCTGTTGTCGAAATTTTTGTTACTACAATGGATGGTAGCCTTGTCATTATGGAAGGTATTATGTTGTCGAGATTTTTGTTACTACAATGGATGGTAGCCTTGTCATTTTGGAAGGTAGTCTGTTGTCGATATTTTTGTTACTCTAATGGATGGTATCCTTGTCATTAAGGAAGGTTGTCTGTTGTCGGGATTTTTATTACTCTAATTGATGGTAGCCTTGTCATTATGGAAGGTAGTCTTTTCTCGAGATTTTTGTTACTACAATGGATGGTATTCTTGTCATTATGGAACTTAGTCTGTTGTCGAGACTTTTGTTACTCCGATGGATTGTAGCCTTGTCATTATGGAAGGTAGTCTGTTGTCGAGATTTTTTTTACTCCAATGGATGGTAGCCTTTTCATTATGTAAGGTAGTTTGTTGTCGAGATTTTTGTTACTGCAATGGATGGTAGACTTGTCATTATGGAAGAAGTCGGTCATTGTGACTTCTGGTACTCCAATGGATAGTAGTCTTGTCATTATGGAAGATAGTATGTTGTCGATATCTTTGTTACTCCAATGGATGGTAGCCTTGTCATTACGGAAGGTAGTCTGTTGTCGAGATTTTTGTTACTCCAATGGATTGTAGCCTTGTCATTATGGAAGCTAGTCTCTTGTTGATATTTTTGTTACTACAATGGATGGTAGCCTTGTCATTTTGGAAGGTAGTCTGTTGTCGAGGTTTTTGTTACTCTAATGGATGGTAGCCTTGTCATTATGGAAGGTAGTTTGCTGTCGAGATTTTTGTTACTCCAATGGATGGTAGCCTTGTCATTATGGAAGGTAGTCTGTTGTCGAAATTTTTGATACTACAATGGATGGTAGCCTTTTCATTTTGGAAGGTAGTCTGTTGTCAAGATTTTTGTTACTCTAATGGATGGTAGCCTTGTCATTATGGAACGTAGTCTGCTGTTGAGATTTTTGTTACTCCAATGGATGGTAGCCTTGTCATTATGGAAGGTAGTCTGTTGTCGAAATTTTTGTTACTACAATGGATGGTAGCCTTGTCATTATGGAAGGTATTATGTTGTCGAGATTTTTGTTACTACAATGGATGGTAGCCTTGTCATTTTGGAAGGTAGTCTGTTGTCGATATTTTTGTTACTCTAATGGATGGTATCCTTGTCATTATGGAAGGTTGTCTAGTGTCTAGATTTTTATTACTCTAATTGATGGTAGCCTTGTCATTATGGAAGGTAGTCTTTTCTCGAGATTTTTGTTACTACAATGGATGGTATCCTTGTCATTATGGAACTTAGTCTGTTGTCGAGACTTTTGTTACTCCAATGGATTGTAGCCTTGTCATTATGGAAGGTAGTCTGTTGTCGAGATTTTTTTTACTCCAATGGATGGTAGCCTTTTCATTATGTAAGGTAGTTTGTTGTCGAGATTTTTGTTACTGCAATGGATGGTAGACTTGTCATTATGGAAGAAGTCGGTCATTGTGACTTCTGGTACTCCAATGGATAGTAGCCTTGTCATTATGGAAGATAGTATGTTGTCGATATCTTTGTTACTCCAATGGATGGTAGCCTTGTCATTACGGAAGGTAGTCTGTTGTCGAGATTTTTGTTACTCCAATGGATTGTAGCCTTGTCATTATGGAAGCTAGTCTCTTGTTGATATTTTTGTTACTACAATGGATGGTAGCCTTGTCATTTTGGAAGGTAGTCTGTTGTCGAGGTTTTTGTTACTCTAATGGATGGTAGCCTTGTCATTATGGAAGGTAGTTTGCTGTCGAGATTTTTGTTACTCCAATGGATGGTAGCCTTGTCATTATGGAAGGTAGTCTGTTGTCGAAATTTTTGATACTACAATGGATGGTAGCCTTTTCATTTTGGAAGGTAGTCTGTTGTCAAGATTTTTGTTACTCTAATGGATGGTAGCCTTGTCATTATGGAACGTAGTCTGCTGTCGAGATTTTTGTTACTCCAATGGATGATAGCCTTGTCATTATGGAAGGTAGTCTGTTGTCGAAATTTTTGTTACTACAATGGATGGTAGCCTTGTCATTATGGAAGGTATTATGTTGTCGAGATTTTTGTTACTACAATGGATGGTAGCCTTGTCATTTTGGAAGGTAGTCTTTTGTCGATATTTTTGTTACTCTAATGGATGGTATCCTTGTCATTATGGAAGGTTGTCTATTGTCCAGATTTTTATTACTCTAATTGATGGTAGCCTTGTCATTATGGAAGGTAGTCTATTCTCGAGATTTTTGTTACTACAATGGATGGTAGCCTTGTCATTATGGAACTTAGTCTGTTGTCGATACTTTTGTTATTCCAATGGATTGTAGCCTTGTTATTGTGGAACGTAGTCTGTTGTCGAGATTATTTTTACTCCAATGTATGGTAGCCTTTTCATTATGTAAGGTAGTTTGTTGTCGAGATTTTTGTTACTCCAATGGATGGTAGACTTGTCATTATGGAAGTAGTATGTCATTTTGACTTCTGGTACTCAATGGATGGTAGCCTTGTCATTATGGAAGATATTATGATGTCGATATCTTTGTTACTCCAATGGATGGTAGCCTTGTCATTACGGAAGGTAGTCTGTTGTCGAGATTTTTGTTAATCCAATGGATTGTAGCCTTGTCATTATGAAATGTAGTCTCTTGTTGATATTTTTGTTACTACAATGGATGGTACCCTTGTCATTTTGGAAGGTAGTCTGTTGTCGAGGTTTTTGTTACTCTAATGGATGGTAGCCTTGTCATTATGGAAGGTAGTTTGCAGTCAATTTTTTTTTTACACTTAATGGATGGTAGCCTTGTCATTATGGAAGGTAGTCTGTTGTCGATATTTTTGTTACTACAATGGATGGTAGCCTTGTCATTATGAAAGGTAGTTTGTTGTCGAGATTTTTGTTACTACAATAGATATTATCCTTCTCATTATGGAAGGTAGTCTGTTGTCGAGATTTTTGTTACTCTGATGGATGGTATCGTTGTTATTATGGAAGGTAGTTTATTGTCGAGATTTTTATTACTCCAATGGATGGTTGCCTTGTCATTATGGAAGGTAGTCTATTGTTGAGATTTTTGTTACTACAATGGATGGTAGCCTTGTCATTATGGAACTTAGTCTGTTGTCGAGATTTTTGTTACTCCAATGGATTATAGCATTGTCATTATGGAAGGTAGTCTATTGTCGAGATTTTTGTTACTCCAATGGATGGTAGCCTTTTCATTATGTAAGGTAGTTTGTTGTCGAGTTTTATGTTACTCCAATGGATGGTAGACTTGTCATTATGGAAGGTAGTCTGTCATTGTGATTTCTGGTACTCCAATGGATGGTAGCCTTGTCATTATGGAAGGTAGTCTGTTGTCGAAATTTTTGTTACCATAATGGATGGTAGCCTTGTCATTATTGAAGGTAGTATGTTGTCGATATTTTTGTTACTACAATGGATGGTAGCCTTGTCATTTTGGAAGGTAGTCTGTTGTCGATATTTTTGTTACTCTAATGAATGGTATCCTTGTCATTATGGAAGGTAGTCTGTTGTCGAAATTTTTGTTACTACAATGGATGGTAGCCTTGTCATTATGGAAGGTAGTATGTTATCGAGATTTTTGTTACTACAATGGATGGTAGCCTTGTCATTTTGGAAGGTAGTCTGTTGTCGATATTTTTGTTACTCTAATGGATGGTATCCTTGTCATTAAGGAAGGTTGTCTGTTGTCGGGATTTTTATTACTCTAATTGATGGTAGCCTTGTCATTATGGAAGGTAGTCTTTTCTCAAGATTTTTGTTACTACAATGGATGGTAGCCTTGTCATTATGGCACTTAGTCTGTTGTCGAGACTTTTGTTACTCCAATGGATTGTAGCCTTGTCATTATGGAAGGTAGTCTGTTGTCGAGATTTTTTTTACTCCAATGGATGGTAGCCTTTTCATTATGTAAGGTAGTTTTTTGTCGAGATTTTTGTTACTGCAATGGATGGTAGACTTGTCATTATGGAAGAAGTCGGTCATTGTGACTTCTGGTACTCCAATGGATAGTAGCCTTGTCATTATGGAAGATAGTATGTTGTCGATATCTTTGTTACTCCAATGGATGGTAGCCTTGTCATTACGGAAGGTAGTCTGTTGTCGAGAGTTTTGTTACTCCAATGGATTGTAGCCTTGTCATTATGGAAGCTAGTCTCTTGTTGATATTTTTGTTACTACAATGGATGGTAGCCTTGTCATTTTGGAAGGTAGTTTGTTGTCGAGGTTTTTGTTACTCTAATGGATGGTAGCCTTGTCATTATGGAAGGTAGTTTGCTGTCGAGATTTTTGTTACTCCAATGGATGGTAGCCTTGTCATTATGGAAGGTAGTCTGTTGTCGAAATTTTTGATACTACAATGGATGGTAGCCTTTTCATTTTGGAAGGTAGTCTGTTGTCGAGATTTTTGTTACTCTAATGGATGGTAGCCTTGTCATTATGGAACGTAGTCTGCTGTCGAGATTTTTGTTACTCCAATGGATGGTAGCCTTGTCATTATGGAAGGTAGTCTGTTGTCAAAATTTTTGTTACTACAATGGATAATAGCCTTGTCATTATGGAAGGTATTATGTTGTCGAGATTTTTGTTACTACAATGGATGGTAGCCTTGTCATTTTGGAAGGTAGTCTGTTGTCGATATTTTTGTTACTCTAATGGATGGTATCCTTGTCATTATGGAAGGTGGTCTATTGTCCAGATTTTTATTACTCTAATTGATGGTAGCCTTGTCATTATGGAAGGTAGTCTATTCTCGAGATTTTTGTTACTACAATGGATGGTAGCCTTGTCATTATGGAACTTAGTCTGTTGTCGAGACTTTTGTTATTCCAATGGATTGTAGCCTTGTCATTGTGGAACGTAGTCTGTTGTCGAGATTTTTTTTACTCCAATGTATGGTAGCCTTTTCATTATGTAAGGTAGTTTTTTGTCGAGATTTTTGTTACTCCAATGGATGGTAGACTTGTCATTATGGAAGTAGTCTGTCATTGTGACTTCGGGTACTCCAATGGATGGTAGCCTTGTCATTATGGAAGATAGTATGATGTCGATATCTTTGTTACTCCAATGGATGGTAGCCTTGTCATTACGGAAGGTAGTGTGTTGTCGAGATTTTTGTTAATCCAATGGATTGTAGCCCTGTCATTATGAAAGGTAGTCTCTTGTTGATATTTTTGTTACTACAATGGATGGTAGCCTTGTCATTTTGGAAGGTAGTCTGTTGTCGAGGTTTTTGTTACTCTAATGGATGGTAGCCTTGTCATTATGGAAGGTAGTTTGCTGTCAAATTTTTTTTTACTCTAATGGATGGTAGCCTTCTCATTATGGAAGGTAGTCTGTTGTCGAGATTTTTGTTACTACAATGGATGGTAGCCTTGTCATTATGAAAGGTAGTCTGTTATCGAGATTTTTGTTAGTACAATAGATATTATCCTTCTCATTATGGAAGGTAGTCTGTTGTCGAGATTTTTGTTACTCTGATGGATGGTATCCTTGTCATTATGGAAGGTAGTTTGTTTTTGATATTTTTATTACTCCAATGGATGGTTGCCTTGTCATTATGGAAGGTAGTCTATTGTTGAGATTTTTGTTACTACAATGGATGGTAGCCTTGTCATTATGGAACTTAGTCTGTTGTCGAGATTTTTGTTACTCCAATGGATTATAGCATTGTCATTATGGAAGGTAGTCTGTTGTCGAGATTTTTGTTACTCCAATGGATGGTAGCCTTTTCATTATGTAAGGTAGTTTGTTGTCGAGTTTTTTGTTACTCCAATGGATGGTAGACTTGTCATTATGGAAGTAGTATGTCATTGTGACTTCGGGTACTCCAATGGATGGTAGCCTTGTCATTATGGAAGATAGTATGATGTCGAAATCTTTGTTACTCCAATGGATGGTAGCCTTGTCATTACAGAAGGTAGTCTGTTGTCGAGATTTTTGTTAATCCAATGGATTGTAGCCTTGTCATTATGAAAGGTAGTCTCTTGTTGATATTTTTGTTACTACAATGGATGGTAGCCTTGTCATTTTGGAAGGTAGTCTGTTGTCGAGGTTTTTGTTACTCTAATGGATGGTAGCCTTGTCATTATGGAAGGTAGTTTGCTGTCGAATTTTTTTTTACTCTAATGGATGGTAGCCTTGTCATTATGGAAGGTAGTCTGTTGTCGAGATTTTTGTTACTACAATGAATGGTAGCCTTGTCATTATGAAAGGTAGTCTGTTGTCGAGATTTTTGTTACTACAATAGATATTATCCTTCTCATTATGGAAGGTAGTCTGTTGTCGAGATTTTTGTTACTCTGATGGATGGTATCCTTGTCATTATGGAAGGTAGTTTGTTGTTGAGATTTTTATTACTCCAATGGATGGTTGCCTTGTCATTATGGAAGGTAGTCTATAGTTGAGATTTTTGTTACTACAATGGATGGTAGCCTTGTCATTATGGAATTTAGTCTGTTGTCGAGATTTTTGTTACTCCAATGGATTATAGCATTGTCATTATGGAAGGTAGTCTGTTGTCGAGATTTTTGTTACTCCAATGGATGGTAGCCTTTTCATTATGTAAGGTAGTTTGTTGTCGAGTTTTTTGTTACTCGAATGGATGGTAGACTTGTCATTATGGAAGGTAGTCTATCATTGTGATTTCTGGTTCTCCAATGGATGGTAGCCTTGTCATTATGGAAGGTAGTCTATTCTCGAGATTTTTGTTACTACAATGGATGGTAGCCTTGTCATTATGGAACTTAGTCTGTTGTCGAGACTTTTGTTATTCCAATGGATTGTAGCCTTGTCATTGTGGAACGTAGTCTGTTGTCGAGATTTTTTTTACTCCAATGGATGGTAGCCTTTTCATTATGTAAGGTAGTTTGTTGTCGAGATTTTTGTTACTCCAATGGATGGTAGACTTGTCATTATGGAAGTAGTCTGTCATTGTGACTTCGGGTACTCCAATGGATGGTAGCCTTGTCATTATGGAAGATAGTATGATGTCGATATCTGTGTTACTCCAATGGATGGTAGCCTTGTCATTACGGAAGGTAGTCTATTGTCGAGATTTTTGTTAATCCAATGGATTGTAACCTTGTCATTATGAAAGGTAGTCTCTTATTGATATTTTTGTTACTACAATGGATGGTAGCCCTGTCATTTTGGAAGGTAGTCTGTTGTCGAGGTTTTTGTTACTCTAATGGATGGTAGCCTTGTCATTATGGAAGGTAGTTTGCTGTCAATTTTTTTTTTACTCTAATGGATGGTAGCCTTGTCATTATGGAAGGTAGTCTGTTGTCGAGATTTTTGTTACTACAATGGATGGTAGCCTTGTCATTATGAAAGGTAGTCTGTTGTCGAGATTTTTGTTACTACAATAGATATTATCCTTCTCATTATGGAAGGTAGTCTGTTGTCGAGATTTTTGTTACTCTGATGGATGGTATCCTTGTCATTATGGAAGGTAGTTTGTTGTCGAGATTTTTATTACTCCAATGGATGGTTGCCTTGTCATTATGGAAGGTAGTCTATTGTTGAGATTTTTGTTACTACAATGGATGGTAGCCTTGTTATTATGGAACTTAGTCTGTTGTCGAGATTTTTGTTACTCTAATGGATGGTAGCCTTGTCATTATGAAAGGTAGTTTGTTGTTGATATTTTTGTTACTACAATGGATGGTAGCCTTGTCATTTTGGAAGGTAGTCTGTTGTCGAGGTTTTTGTTACTCTAATAGATGGTAGCCTTGTCATTATGGAAGGTAGTCTGTCATTGTGATTTCTGGTACTCCAATGGATGGTAGCCTTGTCATTATGGAAGGTAGTCTGTTGTCGAAATTTTTGTTACTACAATGGATGGTAGCCTTGTCATTATGGAAGGTATTCTGTTGTCGAGATTTTTGTGACTACAATGGATGGTAGCCTTCTCATTTTGAAAGGTAGTCTATTGCCGATATTTTTGTTACTCTAATGAATGGTATCCTTGTCATTATGGAAGGTAGTCTGTTGTCTAAATTTTTGTTACTACAATGGATGGTAGCCTTGTCATTATGGAAGGTAGTATGTTGTCGAGATTTTTGTTACTACAATGGATAGTAGCCTTGTCATTTTTGAAGGTAGTCTGTTGTCGATATTTTTGTTACTCTAATGGATGGTATCCTTGTCATTATGGAAGGTTGTCTGTTGTCGGGATTTTTATTACTCTAATTGATGGTAGCCATGTCATTACGGAAGGTAGTTTGTTGTCGAGATTTTTGTTACTACAATGGATAGTAGCCTTGTCATTGTGGAACGTAGTCTGTTGTCGAGATTTTTGTTACTACAATGGATGGTAGCCTTGTCATTTTGGAAGGTAGTCTGTTGTCGAGGTTTTTGTTACTCTAATGGATGGTAGCCTTGTCATTATGGAAGGTAGTTTACTGTCGAGATTTTTGTTACTCCAATGGATGGTAGCCTTGTCATTATGGAAGATAGTCTGTTGTCGAAATTTTTGTTACTACAATGGATGGTAGGCTTGTCATTTTGGAAGGTAGTCTGTTGTCGATATTTTTGTTACTCTAATGGATGGTATCCTTGTCATTATGGAAGGTTGTCTATTGTCCGGATTTTAATTACTCTAATTGATGGTAGCCTTGTCATTATGGAAGGTAGTTTATTCTCGAGATTTTTGTTACTACAATGGATGGTAGCCTTGTCATTGTGGAAGGTAGTCTGTTGTCGAGATTTTTTTTACTCCAATGGATGGTAGCCTTTTCATTATGTAAGGTAGTTTGTTGTCGAGATTTTTGTTACTCCAATGGATGGTAGACTTGTCATTATGGAAGTAGTCTGTCATTGTGACTTCTGGTACTCCGATGGATGGTAGCCTTGTCATTATGGAAGATAGTATGATGTCGATATCTTTGTTACTGTAATGAATGGTAGCCTTATCATTACGGAAGGTAGTCTGTTGTCGAGATTTTTGTTAATCCAAAGGATTGTAGCCTTGTCATTATGAAAGGTAGTCTCTTGTTGATATTTTTGTTACTACAATGGATGGTAGCCTTGTCATTTTGGAAGGTAGTCTGTTGTCGAGGTTTTTGTTACTCTAATGGATGGTAGCCTTGTCATTATGGAAGGTAGTTTGCTGTCAAAATTTTTTTTTCTCTAATGGATGGTAGCCTTGTCATTATGAAAGGTAGTCTGTTGTTGATATTTTTGTTACTACAATGGATGGTAGCCTTGTCATTTTGGAAGGTAGTTTGTTGTCGAGTTTTTTGTTACTCCAATGGATGGTAGACTTGTCATTATGGAAGGTAGTCTGTCATTGTGATTTCTGGTACTCCAATGGATGGTAGCCTTGTCATTATGGAAGGTAGTCTGTTGTCTAAATTTTTGTTACTACAATGGATGGTAGCCTTGTCATTATGGAAGGTAGTATGTTGTCGAGATTTTTGTTACTACAATGGATAGTAGCCTTGTCATTTTTGAAGGTAGTCTGTTGTCGATATTTTTGTTACTCAAATGGATGGTATCCTTGTCATTATGGAAGGTTGTCTGTTGTCGGGATTTTTATTACTCTAATTGATGGTAGCCTTGTCATTATGGAAGGTAGTCTGTTCTCGAGATTTTTGTTACTACAATGGATGGTAGCCTTGTCATTATGGAACTTAGTCTGTTGTCGAGACTTTTGTTACTCCAATGGATTGTAGCCTTGTCATTATGGAAGGTAGTCTGTTGTCGAGATTTTTTTACTCCAATGGATGGTAGCCTTTTCATTATGTAAGGTAGTTTGTTGTCGAGTTTTTTGTTACTCCAATGGATGGTAGACTTGTCATTATGGAAGTAGTCTGTCATTGTGACTTCGGGTACTCCAATGGATGGTAGCCTTGTCATTATGGAAGATAGTATGATGTCGATATCTTTGTTACTCCAATGGATGGTAGCCTTGTCATTACGGAAGGTAGTCTGTTGTCGAGATTTTTGTTAATCCAATGGATTGTAGCCTTGTCATTATGAAAGGTAGTCTCTTGTTGATATTTTTGTTACTACAATGGATGGTAGCCTTGTCATTTTGGAAGGTAGTCTGTTGTCGAGGTTTTTGTTACTCTAATGGATGGTAGCCTTGTCATTATGGAAGGTAGTTTGCTGTCAAATTTTTTTTTACTCTAATGGATGGTAGCCTTGTCATTATGGAAGGTAGTCTGTTGTCGAGATTTTTGTTACTACAATGGATGGTAGCCTTGTCATTATGAAAGGTAGTCTGTTGTCGAGATTTTTGTTACTACAATAGATATTATCCTTCTCATTATGGAAGGTAGTCTGTTGTCGATATTTTTGTTACTCTGACGGATGGTATCCTTGTCATTATGGAAGGTAGTTTGTTGTCGAGATTTTTATTACTCCAATGGATGGTTGCCTTGTCATTATGGAAGGTAGTCTATTGTTGAGATTTTTGTTACTACAATGGATGGTAGCCTTGTCATTATGGAACTTAGTCTGTTGTCGAGATTTTTGTTACTCCAATGGATTATAGCATTGTCATTATGGAAGGTAGTCTGTTGTCGAGATTTTTGTTACTCCAATGGATGGTAGCCTTTTCATTATGTAAGGTAGTTTGTTGTCGAGTTTTTTGTTACTCGAATGGATGGTAGACTTGTCATTATGGAAGGTAGTCTGTCATTGTGATTTCTGGTACTCCAATGGATGGTAGCCTTGTCATTATGGAAGGTAGTCTATTCTCGAGATTTTTGTTACTACAATGGATGGTAGCCTTGTCATTATGGAACTTAGTCTGTTGTCGAGACTTTTGTTATTCCAATGGATTGTAGCCTTGTCATTGTTGAACGTAGTCTGTTGTCGAGATTTTTTTTACTCCAATGGATGGTAGCCTTTTCATTATGTAAGGTAGTTTGTTGTCGAGATTTTTGTTACTCCAATGGATGGTAGACTTGTCATTATGGAAGTAGTCTGTCATTGTGACTTCGGGTACTCCAATGGATGGTAGCCTTGTCATTATGGAAAATAGTATGATGTCGATATCTGTGTTACTGCAATGGATGGTAGCCTTGTCATTACGGAAGGTAGTCTATTGTCGAGATTTTTGTTAATCCAATGGATTGTAACCTTGTCATTATGAAAGGTAGTCTCTTATTGATATTTTTGTTACTACAATGGATGGTAGCCTTGTCATTTTGGAAGGTAGTCTGTTGTCGAGATTTTTGTTACTACAATGGATGGTAGCCTTGTCATTATGAAAGGTAGTCTGTTGTCGAGATTTTTGTTACTACAATAGAAATTATCCTTCTCATTATGGAAGGTAGTCTGTTGTCGAGATTTTTGTTACTCTGATGGATGGTATCCTTGTCATTATGGAAGGTAGTTTGTTGTCGAGATTTTTATTACTCCAATGGATGGTTGCCTTGTTATTATGGAAGGTAGTCTATTGTTGAGATTTTTGTTACTACAATGGATGGTAGCCTTGTTATTATGGAACTTAGTCTGTTGTCGAGATTTTTGTTACTCTAATGGATGGTAGCCTTGTCATTATGAAAGGTAGTCTATTGTTGATATTTTTGTTACTACAATGGATGGTAGCCTTGTCATTTTGGAAGGTAGTCTACTGTCGAGGTTTTTGTTACTCTAATGGATGGTAGCCTTGTCATTATGGAAGGTAGTCTGTCATTGTGATTTCTGGTACTCCAATGGATGGTAGCCTTGTCATTATGGAAGGTAGTATGTTGTCGAAATTTTTGTTACTACAATGGATGGTAGCCTTGTCATTATGGAAGGTAGTCTGTTGTCGAGATTTTTGTGACTACAATGGATGGTAGCCTTCTCATTTTGAAAGGTAGTCTGTTGCCGATATTTTTGTTACTCTAATGAATGGTATCCTTGTCATTATGGAAGGTAGTCTGTTGTCTAAATTTTTGTTACTACAATGGATGGTAGCCTTGTCATTATGGAAGGTAGTATGTTGTCGAGATTTTTGTTACTACAATGGATAGTAGCCTTGTCATTTTTGAAGGTAGTCTGTTGTCGATATTTTTGTTACTCTAATGGATGGTATCCTTGTCATTATGGAAGGTTGTCTGTTGTCGGGATTTTTATTACTCTAATTGATGGTAGCCTTGTCATTATGGAAGGTAGTCTGTTCTCGAGATTTTTGTTACTACAATGGATGGTAGCCTTGTCATTATGGAACTTAGTCTGTTGTCGAGATTTTTTTACTCCAATGGATGGTAGCCTTTTCATTATGTAAGGTAGTTTGTTGTCGAGATTTTTGTTACTGCAATGGATGGTAGACTTGTCATTATGGAAGAAGTCGGTCATCGTGACTTCTGGTACTCCAATGGATGGTAGCCTTGTCATTATGGAAGATAGTATGCTGTCGATATCTTTGTTACTCCAATGGATGGTAGCCTTGTCATTACGGAAGGTAGTCTGTTGTCGAGATTTTTGTTACTCCAATGGATTGTAGCCTTGTCATTATGGAAGGTAGTCTCTTGTTGATATTTTTGTTACTACAATGGATGGTAGCCTTGTCATTTTGGAAGGTAGTCTGTTGTCGAGGTTTTTGTTACTCTAATGGATGGTAGCCTTGTCATTATGGAAGGTAGTTTGCTGTCGAGATTTTTGTTACTCCAATGGATGGTAGCCTTGTCATTATGGAAGGTAGTCTGTTGTCGAAATTTTTGTTACTACAATGGATGGTAGCCTTGTCATTATGGAAGGTAGTATGTTGTCGAGATTTTTGTTACTACAATGGATGGTAGGCTTGTCATTTTGGAAGGTAGTCTGTTGTCGATATTTTTGTTACTCTAATGGATGGTATCCTTGTCATTATGGAAGGTTGTCTATTGTACGGATTTTAATTACTCTAATTGATGGTAGCCTTGTCATTATGGAAGGTAGTTTATTCTCGAGATTTTTGTTACTACAATGGATGGTAGCCTTGTCATTGTGGAAGGTAGTTCGTTGTCGAGATTTTTTTTACTCCAATGGATGGTAGCCTTTTCATTATGTAAGGTAGTTTGTTGTCGTGATTTTTGTTACTCCAATGGATGGTAGACTTGTCATTATGGAAGTAGTCAGTCATTGTGACTTCTGGTACTCCGATGGATGGTAGCCTTGTCATTATGGAAGATAGTATGATGTCGATATCTTTGTTACTCCAATGGATGGTAGCCTTATCATTACGGAAGGTAGTCTGTTGTCGAGATTTTTGTTAATCCAATGGATTGTAGCCTTGTCATTATGAAAGGTAGTCTCTTGTTGATATTTTTGTTACTACAATGGATGGTAGCCTTGTCATTTTGGAAGGTAGTCTGTTGTCGAGGTTTTTGTTACTCTAATGGATGGTAGCCTTGTCATTATGGAAGGTAGTTTGCTGTAAAAATTTTTTTTCTCTAATGGATGGTAGCCTTTTCATTATGGAAGGTAGTCTGTTGTCGAGATTTTTGTTACTACAATGGATGGTAGCCTTATCATTATGAAAGGTAATCTGTTGCCGAGATTTTTGTTACTACAATAGATAGTATCCTTCTCATTATGGAAGGTAGTCTGTTGTCGAGAGTTTTATTACTCTGATGGATGGTATCCTTGTCATTATGGAAGGTTGTTTGTTGTCGATATTTTTATTACTCCAATGGATGGTTGCCTTGTCATTATGGAAGGTAGTCTATTGTTGAGATTTTTGTTACTACAATGGATGGTAGCCTTGTCATTATGGAACTTAGTCTGTTGTCGAGATTTTTGTTACTCCAATGGATGGTAGCCTTTTCATTATGTAAGGTAGTTTGTTGTCGAGTTTTTTGTTACTCCAATGGATGGTAGACTTGTCATTATGGAAGGTAGTCTGTCATTGTGATTTCTGGTACTCCAATGGATGGTAGCCTTGTCATTATGGAAGGTAGTCTGTTGTCGAAATTTTTGTTACTACAATGGATGGTAGCCTTGTCATTATGGAAGGTAGTATGTTGTCGAGATTTTTTTTACTACAATGGATGGTAGCCTTGTCATTTTGGAAGGTAGTCTGTTGTCGATACTTTTGTTACTCTAATGAATGGAATCCTTGTCATTATGGAAGGTTGTCTGTTGTCGGGATTTTTATTACTCTAATTGATGGTAGCCTTGTCATTATGGAAGGTAGTCTGTTCTCGAGATTTTTGTTACTACAATGGATGGTAGCCTTGTCATTATGGAACTTAGTCTGTTGTTGAGACTTTAGTTACTCCAATGGATTGTAGCCTTGTCATTATGGAAGGTAGTCTGTTGTCGAGATTTTTTTTACTCCAATGGATGGTAGCCTTTTCATTATGTAAGGTAGTTTGTTGTCGAGATTTTTGTTACTGCAATGGATGGTAGACTTGTCATTATGGAAGAAGTTGGTCATTGTGACTTCTGGTACTCCAATGGATGGTAGCCTTGTCATTATGGAAGATAGTATGTTGTCGATATCTTTGTTACTCCAATGGATGGTAGCCTTGTCATTATGGAAGGTAGTCTGTTGTCGAGATTTTTGTTACTCCAATGGATTGTAGCCTTGTCATTATGGAAGGTAGTCTCTTGTTGATATTTTTGTTACTACAATGGATGGTAGCCTTGTCATTTTGGAAGGTAGTCTGTTGTCGAGGTTTTTGTTACTCTAATGGATGGTAGTCTTGTCATTATGGAAGGTAGTTTGCTGTCGAGATTTTTGTTACTCCAATGGATGGTAGCCTTGTCATTATGGAAGGTAGTCTGTTGTCGAAATTTTTGATACTACAATGGATGGTAGCCTTGTAATTTTGGAAGGTAGTCTGTTGTTGAGATTTTTATTACTCTAATGGATGGTAGCCTTGTCATTATGGAACGTAGTCTGCTGTCGAGATTTTTGTTACTCCAATGGATGGTAGCCTTGTCATTATGGAAGGTAGTCTGTTGTCGAAATTTTTGATACTACAATGGATGGTAGCCTTGTCATTTTGGAAGGTAGTCTGTTGTTGAGATTTTTATTACTCTAATGGATGGTAGCCTTGTCATTATGGAACGTAGTCTGCTGTCGAGATTTTTGTTACTCCAATGGATGGTAGCCTTGTCATTATGGAAGGTAGTCTGTTGTCGAAATTTTTGTTACTACAATGGATGGTAGCCTTGTCATTATGGAAGGTAGTATGTTGTCGAGATTTTTGTTACTACAATGGATGGTAGGCTTGTCATTTTGGAAGGTAGTCTGTTGTCGATATTTTTGTTACTCTAATGGATGGTATCCTTGTCATTATGGAAGGTTTTCTATTGTCACGATTTTTATTACTCTAATTGATGGTACCCTTGCCATTATGGAAGGTAGTCTATTCTCGAGATTTTTGTTACTACAATGGATTGTAGCCTTGTCATTATGGAACTTAGTCTGTTGTCGAGACTGTTGTTACTCCAATGGATTGTAGCCTTGTCATTGTGGAAGGTAGTCTGTTGTCGAGATTTTTTTTACTCCAATGGATGGTAGACTTTTCATTATGTAAGGTAGTTTGTTGTCGAGATTTTTGTTACTCCAATGGATGGTAGACTTGTCATTATGGAAGTAGTCTGTCATTGTGACTTCTGGTACTGCAATGGATGGTAGCCTTGTCATTATGGAAGATAGTATGATGTCGATATCTTTGTTACTCCAATGGATGGTAGCCTTGTCATTACGGAAGGTAGTCTGTTTTCGAGATTTTTGTTACTCCAATGGATTGTAGCCTTGTCATTATGAAAGGTAGTATGTTGTTGATATTTTTGTTACTACAATGGATGGTAGCCTTGTCATTTTGGAAGGTAGTCTGTTGTCGAGGTTTTTGTTACTCTAATGGATGGTAGCTTTGTCATTATGGAAGGTAGTTTGCTGTCAAATTTTTTTTTACTCTAATGGATGGTAGCCTTGTCATTATGGAAGGTAGTCTGTTGTCGAGATTTTTGTTACTCTGATGGATGGTATCCTTGTCATTATGGAAGGTTGTTTGTTGTCGAGATTTTTATTACTCCAATGGATGGTTGCCTTGTCATTATGGAAGGTAGTCTATTGTCGAGATTTTTGTTACTGCAATGGATGGTAGCCTTGTCATTATGGAACTTAGTCTGTTGTCGAGATTTTTGTTACTCCAATGGATTATAGCATTGTCATTATGGAAGGTAGTCTATTGTCGAGATTTTTGTTACTCCAATGGATGGGAGCCTTTTCATTATGTAAGGTAGTTTGTTGTCGAGTTTTTTGTTACTCCAATGGATGGTAGCCTTGTCATTATGGAAGGTAGTCTGTTCTCGAGATTTTTGTTACTCTAATGGATGGTAGCCTTGTCATTATGGAAGGTAGTCTGCTGTCTAGATTTTTGTTACTCCAATGGATGGTAGTCTTGTCATTATGGAAGGTAGTTTGTTTTCGAAATTTTTGTTACTACAATGGATGGTAGCCTTGTCATTATGGAACTTAGTCTGTTGTTGAGACTTTAGTTACTCCAATGGATTGTAGCCTTATCATTATGGAAGGTAGTCTGTTGTCGAGATTTTTTTTACTCCAATGGATGGTAGCCTTTTCATTATGTAAGGTAGTTTGTTGTCGAGATTTTTGTTACTGCAATGGATGGTAGACTTGTCATTATGGAAGAAGTTGGTCATTGTGACTTCTGGTACTCCAATGGATGGTAGCCTTGTCATTATGGAAGATAGTATGTTGTCGATATCTTTGTTACTCCAATGGATGGTAGCCTTGTCATTAAGGAAGGTAGTCTGTTGTCGAGATTTTTGTTACTCCAATGGATTGTAGCCTTGTCATTATGAAAGGTAGTCTCTTGTTGATATTTTTGTTACTACAATGGATGGTAGCGTTGTCATTTTGGAAGGTAGTCTATTGTCGAGGTTTTTGTTACTCTAATGGATGGTAGCCTTGTCATTATGGAAGGTAGTTTGCTGTCGAGATTTTTGTTACTCCAATGGATGGTAGCCTTGTCATTATGGAAGGTAGTCTGTTGTCGAGGTTTTTGTTACTCTAATGGATGGTAGCCTTGTCATTATGGAAGATAGTTTGCTGTCAATTTTTTTTTTACTCTAATGGATGGTAGCCTTGTCATTATGGAAGGTAGTCTGTTGTCGAGATTTTTGTTACTCTGATGGATGGTATCCTTGTCATTATGGAAGGTTGTTTGTTGTCGAGATTTTTATTACTCCAATGGATGGTTGCCTTGTCATTATGGAAGGTAGTCTATTGTCGATATTTTTGTTACTGCAATGGATGGTAGCCTTGTCATTATGGAAGGTAGTCTGTTGTCGAGATTTTTGTTACTCCAATGGATTGTAGCCTTGTCATTATGGAAGGTAGTCTCTTGTTGATATTTTTGTTACTACAATGGATGGTAGCCTTGTCATTTTGGAAGGTAGTCTGTTGTCGAGGTTTTTGTTACTCTAATGGATGGTAGTCTTGTCATTATGGAAGGTAGTTTGCTGTCGAGATTTTTGTTACTCCAATGGATGGTAGCCTTGTCATTATGGAAGGTAGTCTGTTGTCGAAATTTTTGATACTACAATGGATGGTAGCCTTGTAATTTTGGAAGGTAGTCTGTTGTTGAGATTTTTATTACTCTAATGGATGGTAGCCTTGTCATTATGGAACGTAGTCTGCTGTCGAGATTTTTGTTACTCCAATGGATGGTAGCCTTGTCATTATGGAAGGTAGTCTGTTGTCGAAATTTTTGATACTACAATGGATGGTAGCCTTGTCATTTTGGAAGGTAGTCTGTTGTTGAGATTTTTATTACTCTAATGGATGGTAGCCTTGTCATTATGGAACGTAGTCTGCTGTCGAGATTTTTGTTACTCCAATGGATGGTAGCCTTGTCATTATGGAAGGTAGTCTGTTGTCGAAATTTTTGTTACTACAATGGATGGTAGCCTTGTCATTATGGAAGGTAGTATGTTGTCGAGATTTTTGTTACTACAATGGATGGTAGGCTTGTCATTTTGGAAGGTAGTTTGTTGTCGATATTTTTGTTACTCTAATGGATGGTATCCTTGTCATTATGGAAGGTTTTCTATTGTCACGATTTTTATTACTCTAATTGATGGTACCCTTGCCATTATGGAAGGTAGTCTATTCTCGAGATTTTTGTTACTACAATGGATTGTAGCCTTGTCATTATGGAACTTAGTCTGTTGTCGAGACTGTTGTTACTCCAATGGATTGTAGCCTTGTCATTGTGGAAGGTAGTCTGTTGTCGAGATTTTTTTTACTCCAATGGATGGTAGACTTTTCATTATGTAAGGTAGTTTGTTGTCGAGATTTTTGTTACTCCAATGGATGGTAGACTTGTCATTATGGAAGTAGTCTGTCATTGTGACTTCTGGTACTGCAATGGATGGTAGCCTTGTCATTATGGAAGATAGTATGATGTCGATATCTTTGTTACTCCAATGGATGGTAGCCTTGTCATTACGGAAGGTAGTCTGTTTTCGAGATTTTTGTTACTCCAATGGATTGTAGCCTTGTCATTATGAAAGTTAGTATGTTGTTGATATTTTTGTTACTACAATGGATGGTAGCCTTGTCATTTTGGAAGGTAGTCTGTTGTCGAGGTTTTTGTTACTCTAATGGATGGTAGCTTTGTCATTATGGAAGGTAGTTTGCTGTCAAATTTTTTTTTACTCTAATGGATGGTAGCCTTGTCATTATGGAAGGTAGTCTGTTGTCGAGATTTTTGTTACTCTGATGGATGGTATCCTTGTCATTATGGAAGGTTGTTTGTTGTCGAGATTTTTATTACTCCAATGGATGGTTGCCTTGTCATTATGGAAGGTAGTCTATTGTCGAGATTTTTGTTACTGCAATGGATGGTAGCCTTGTCATTATGGAACTTAGTCTGTTGTCGAGATTTTTGTTACTCCAATGGATTATAGCATTGTCATTATGGAAGGTAGTCTGTTGTCGAGATTTTTGTTACTCCAATGGATGGGAGCCTTTTCATTATGTAAGGTAGTTTGTTGTCGAGTTTTTTGTTACTCCAATGGATGGTAGCCTTGTCATTATGGAAGGTAGTCTGTTCTCGAGATTTTTGTTACTCTAATGGATGGTAGCCTTGTCATTATGGAAGGTAGTCTGCTGTCTAGATTTTTGTTACTCCAATGGATGGTAGTCTTGTCATTATGGAAGGTAGTTTGTTTTCGAAATTTTTGTTACTACAATGGATGGTAGCCTTGTCATTATGGAACTTAGTCTGTTGTTGAGACTTTAGTTACTTCAATGGATTGTAGCCTTATCATTATGGAAGGTAGTCTGTTGTCGAGATTTTTTTTACTCCAATGGATGGTAGCCTTTTCATTATGTAAGGTAGTTTGTTGTCGAGATTTTTGTTACTGCAATGGATGGTAGACTTGTCATTATGGAAGAAGTTGGTCATTGTGACTTCTGGTACTCCAATGGATGGTAGCCTTGTCATTATGGAAGATAGTATGTTGTCGATATCTTTGTTACTCCAATGGATGGTAGCCTTGTCATTAAGGAAGGTAGTCTGTTGTCGAGATTTTTGTTACTCCAATGGATTGTAGCCTTGTCATTATGAAAGGTAGTCTCTTGTTGATATTTTTGTTACTACAATGGATGGTAGCGTTGTCATTTTGGAAGGTAGTCTATTGTCGAGGTTTTTGTTACTCTAATGGATGGTAGCCTTGTCATTATGGAAGGTAGTTTGCTGTCGAGATTTTTGTTACTCCAATGGATGGTAGCCTTGTCATTATGGAAGGTAGTCTGTTGTCGAGGTTTTTGTTACTCTAATGGATGGTAGCCTTGTCATTATGGAAGGTAGTTTGCTGTCAATTTTTTTTTTACTCTAATGGATGGTAGCCTTGTCATTATGGAAGGTAGTCTGTTGTCGAGATTTTTGTTACTCTGATGGATGGTATCCTTGTCATTATGGAAGGTTGTTTGTTGTCGAGATTTTTATTACTCCAATGGATGGTTGCCTTGTCATTATGGAAGGTAGTCTATTGTCGATATTTTTGTTACTGCAATGGATGGTAGCCTTGTCATTATGGAACTTAGTCTGTTGTCGAGATTTTTGTTACTCCAATGGATTATAGCATTGTCATTATGGAAGGTAGTCTGTTGTCGAGATTTTTGTTACTCCAATGGATGGGAGCCTTTTCATTATGTAAGGTAGTTTGTTGTCGAGTTTTTTGTTACTCCAATGGATGGTAGCCTTGTCATTATGGAAGGTACTCTGTTCTCGAGATTTTTGTTACTCTAATGGATGGTAGCCTTGTCATTATATAAGGTAGTCTGCTGTCTAGATTTTTGTTACTCCAATGGATGGTAGTCTTGTCATTATGGAAGGTAGTTTGTTTTTGAAATTTTTGTTACTACAATGGATGGTAGCCTTGTCATTATGGAAGGTAGTATGATGTCGAGAGTTTTGTTACTACAATGGATGGTAGCCTTGTCATTTTTTAAGGTAGTCTGTTGTCGATATTTTTGTTATTCTAATAGATGGTATCCTTGTCATTATGGGAAGTTGTCTGTTGTCTGGGTTTTTATTACTCTAATGGATGGTAGCCTTGTCATTATGGAAGGTAGTCTGTTCTCGAGATTTTTGTTACTACAATGGATGGTAGCCTTGTCATTATGGAACTTAGTCTGTTGTTGAGACTTTAGTTACTCCAATGGATTGTAGCCTTGTCATTATGGAAGGTAGTCTGTTGTCGAGATTTTTTTTACTCCAATGGATGGTATCCTTTTCATTATGTAAGGTAGTTTGTTGTCGAGATTTTTGTTACTGCAATGGATGGTAGACTTGTCATTATGGAAGAAGTTGGTCATTGTGACTTCTGGTACTCCAATGGATGGTAGCCTTGTCATTATGGAAGATAGTATGTTGTCGATATCTTTGTTACTCCAATGGATGGTAGCCTTGTCATTATGGAAGGTAGTCTGTTGTCGAGATTTTTGTTACTCCAATGGATTGTAGCCTTGTCATTATGGAAGGTAGTCTCTTGTTGATATTTTTGTTACTACAATGGATGGTAGCCTTGTCATTTTGGAAGGTAGTCTGTTGTCGAGGTTTTTGTTACTCTAATGGATGGTAGCCTTGTCATTATGGAAGGTAGTTTGCTGTCGAGATTTTTGTTACTCCAATGGATGGTAGCCTTGTCATTATGGAAGGTAGTCTGTTGTCGAAATTTTTGATACTACAATGGATGGTAGCCTTGTCATTTTGGAAGGTAGTCTGTTGTTGAGATTTTTATTACTCTAATGGATGGTAGCCTTGTCATTATGGAACGTAGTCTGCTGTCGAGATTTTTGTTACTCCAATGGATGGTAGCCTTGTCATTATGGAAGGTACTCTGTTGTCGAAATTTTTGTTACTACAATGGATGGTAGCCTTGTCATTATGGAAGGTAGTATGTTGTCGAGATTTTTGTTACTACAATGGATGGTAGGCTTGTCATTTTGGAAGGTAGTCTGTTGTCGATATTTTTGTTACTCTAATGGATGGTATCCTTGTCATTATGGAAGGTTTTCTATTGTCAGGATTTTTATTACTCTAATTGATGGTACCCTTGCCATTATGGAAGGTAGTCTATTCTCGAGATTTTTGTTACTACAATGGATTGTAGCCTTGTCATTATGGAACTTAGTCTGTTGTCGAGACTGTTGTTACTCCAATGGATTGTAGCCTTGTCATTGTGGAAGGTAGTCTGTTGTCGAGAATTTTTTTACTCCAATGGATGGTAGACTTTTCATTATGTAAGGTAGTTTGTTGTCGAGATTTTTGTTACTCCAATGGATGGTAGACTTGTCATTATGGAAGTAGTCTGTCATTGTGACTTCTGGTACTGCAATGGATGGTAGCCTTGTCATTATGGAAGATAGTATGATTTCGATATCTTTGTTACTCCAATGGATGGTAGCCTTGTCATTACGGAAGGTAGTCTGTTGTCGAGATTTTTGTTACTCCAATGGATTGTAGCCTTGTCATTATGAAAGGTATTCTGTTGTTGATATTTTTGTTACTACAATGGATGGTAGCCTTGTCATTTTGGAAGGTAGTCTGTTGTCGAGGTTTTTGTTACTCTAATGGATGGTAGCCTTGTCATTATGGAAGGTAGTTTGCTGTCAAATTTTTTTTAACTCTAATGGATGGTAGCCTTGTCATTATGGAAGGTAGTCTGTTGTCGAGATTTTTGTTACTCTGATGGATGGTATCCTTGTCATTATGGAAGGTTGTTTGTTGTCGAGATTTTTATTACTTCAATGGATGGTTGCCTTGTCATTATGGAAGGTAGTCTATTGTCGAGATTTTTGTTACTGCAATGGATGGTAGCCTTGTCATTATGGAACTTAGTCTGTTGTCGAGATTTTTGTTACTCCAATGGATTATAGCATTGTCATTATGGAAGGTAGTCTGTTGTCGAGATTTTTGTTACTCCAATGGATGTGAGCCTTTTCATTATGTAAGGTAGTCTGTTGTCGAGTTTTTTGTTACTCCAATGGATGGTAGCCTTGTCATTATGGAAGGTACTCTGTTCTCGAGATTTTTGTTACTCTAATGGATGGTAGCCTTGTCATTATATAAGGTAGTCTGCTGTCTAGATTTTTGTTACTCCAATGGATGGTAGTCTTGTCATTATGGAAGGTAGTTTGTTTTCGAAATTTTTGTTACTACAATGGATGGTAGCCTTGTCATTATGGAAGGTAGTATGTTGTCGAGAGTTTTGTTACTACAATGGATGGTAGCCTTGTCATTTTTGAAGGTAGTCTGTTGTCGATATTTTTGTTATTCTAATAGATGGTATCCTTGTCATTATGGGAAGTTGTCTGTTGTCTGGGTTTTTATTACTCTAATGGATGGTAGCCTTGTCATTATGGAAGGTAGTCTGTTCTCGAGATTTTTGTTACTACAATGGATGGTAGCCTTGTCATTATGGAACTTAGTCTGTTGTCGATATTTTTGTTAATCCAATGAATTGTAGCCTGGTCATTATGGAAGGTAGTCTATTATCGAGATTTTTTTTTCTCCAATGGATGGTAGCCTTTTCATTATGTAAGGTAGTTTGTTGTCGAGATTTTTGTTACTCTAATGGATGGTAGACTTGTCATTATGGAAGGTAGCCTATCATTGTGATATCTGGTACTCCAATGGATGGTAGCCTTGTCATTATGGAAGATAGTATGCTGTCGATATCTTTTTTACTCAAATAAATGGTAGCCTTGTCATTACGGAAGTTAGTCTGTTGTCGACATTTTTGTTACTCCAATGGATTGTAGCCTTGTCATTATGTTGTGTAATCTCTTGTTGAAATTTTTGTTACTATAATGGATGGTAGCCTTGTCATTATGGATGGTATTCTCTTGTTGATATTTTTTTTACTACAATGGATGGTAGCCTTGTCATTATGGAAGGTAGTCGGCTGTCGAGATTTTTGTTACTCCAATGGATGGTAGCCTTGTCATTATGGAAGGTAGTTTGATGTCGAGATTTTTGTTACTCCAATGGATGGTAGCCTTGTCATTATGGAAGGTAGTATGTTGTCGAGATTTTTGTTACTACAATGGATGGTAGCCTTGTCATTTTGGAAGGTAGTCTATTGTCGATATTTTTGTTACTCTAATGGATGGTAACCTTGTCATTATGGAAGGTTGTATGTTGTCGGGATTTTTATTACTCTAATTGATGGTAGCCTTGTCATTATGGAAGGTAGTCTATTCTCGTGATTTTTGTTACTACAATGGATGGTAGCCTTGTCATTATGGAACTTAGTCTGTTGTCGAGACTTTTGTTACTCCAATGGATTGTAGCCTTGTAATTGTGGAAGGTAGTCTGTTGTCGAGATTTTTTTTACTCCAATGGATGGTAGACTTTTCATTATGTAAGGTAGTTTGTTGTTGAGATTTTTGTTACTGCAATGGATGGTAGACTTGTCATTATGGAAGTAGTCTGTCATTGTTACTTCTGGTACTCCAATGGATGGTAGCCTTGTCATTATGGAAGATAGTATGCTGGAGATATCTTTGTTACTCCAATGGATGGTAGCCTTGTCATTGTGGAAGATTGTATGCTATCGATATATTTGTTACTCAAATGGATGGTAGCCTTGTCATTACAGAAGTTAGTCTGTTGTCGAGATTTTTGTTACTCCAATGGATTGTAGCCTCGTCATTACGGAAGGTAGTCTGCTGTCGAGATTTTTGTTACTACAATGGATGGTAGCCTTGTCATTTTGGAAGGTAGTCTGTTGTCGATATTTTTGTTACTCTAATGGATGGTATCCTTGTCATTATGGAAGGTTGTCTGTTGTCGGGATTTTTATTACTCTAATGGATGGTAGCGTTATCATTATAGAAGGTAGTCTGTTCTCGAGATTTTTGTTACTACAATGGATGGTAGCCTTGTCATTAGGGAACTTAGTCTGTTGTCGAGAATTTTGTTACTCCAATGTTTTGTAGCCTTGTCATTATGGAAGGTAGTCTCTTGTCGAGATTTTTGTTACTCTAATGGATGGTAGCCTTTTATTTATGGAAGGAAGTCTGTTGTCGAGATTTTTATTACTACAATGGATGGTAGCCTTGTCATTATGGAAGGTAGTATGTTGTCGAGATTTTTGTTACTACAATGGATGGTAGCCTTGTCATGATGGAAGGTAGTCTGTTGTCGATATTTTTGTTACTCTAATGGATGGTATCCTTGTCATTATGGAAGGTTGTCTATTGTCGAGATTTTTATTACTCTAATGGATGGTAGCCTTGTCATTATGGAAGGTAGTATGTTGTCAAGATTTTTGTTACTCCAATGGATGCTAGCCTTTTCATTATGTAAGGTAGTTTGTTGTCGAGATTTTTTTTACTGCAATGGATGGTAGACTTGTCATTATGGAAGGTAGTTTGTTATCGAGATTTTTGTTACTACAATGAATGGTAGCCTTATCATTATGGAACTTAGTTTGTTGTCGAGATTTTTGTTACTCCAATGGATTGTAGCCTTGTCATTATGGAAGGTAGTCTGTTGTCAAGCTTTTTGTTACTCCAATGGATGGTAGCCTTTTCATTATGTAAGGTAGTTTATTGTCGAGATTTTTTTTACTGCAATGGATGGTAGACTTGTCATTATGTAAGGTAGTTTGTTGTCGAGATTTTTGTTACTGCAATGGATGGTATCCTCTTCATTATGGAAGATAGTATGTTGTCGATATCTTTGTTAATCCAATGGATGGTAGCCTTGTCATTATGGAAGGTAGTCTGTTCTCGAGATTTTTGTTACTACAATTGATGGTAGCCTTGTCATTATGGAACTTAGTCTGTTGTCGATATTTTTGTTACTCCAATGGATTGTAGCCTTGTCATTATAGAAGGTAGTCTATTGTCTAGATTTTTTTTTCTCCAATGGATGGTAGCCTTTTCATTATGTAAGGTAGTTTGTTGTCGAGATTTTTGTTACTCCATTGGATGGTAAACTTGTCATTATGGAAGGTAGTCTGTCATTGTGATATCTGGTACTCCAATGGATGGTAGCCTTGTCATTATGGAAGATAGTATGCTGTCGATATCTTTGTTACTCAAATGGATGGTAGCCTTGTCAATACAGAAGGTAGCCTGTTGTCGAGATTTTTGTTACTCTAATGGATTGTAGCCTTGTCATTATGGAAGGTAGTCTCTTGTTGGTATTTTTGTTACTCGAATGGATGGTAGCCTTGTCATTTTGGAAGGTAGTTTGTTGTCGAGGTTTTTGTTACTATAACGGATGGTAGCCTTGTCATTTTGGAAGGTAGTCTGCTGTCGAGATTTTTGTTACTCCAATGGATGGTAGCCTTGTCATTATGGAAGGTAGTATGTTGTCGAGATTTTTGTTACTACAATGGATGGTAGCCTTGTCATTGTGGAAGGTAGTATGTTGTCTATATTTTTGTTACTACAATGGATGGTAGCCTTGTCATTATGGAAGGTAGTATGTTGTCGAGATTTTTGTTACTACAATGGATGGTAGCCTTGTCATTATGGAACTTAGTCTGTTGTCGAGATTTTTATTACTCCAATGTATTGTAGCCTTGTAATTATGGAAGGTAGTATGTTGTTGAGATTTTTGTTACTCCAATGGATGGTAGCCTTTTCATTATGTAAGGTAGTTTGTTGTCGATATTTTTGTTACTGCAATGGATGGTAGCCTTGTCATTATGGAAGATAGCATGTTGTCGATATCTTTGTTACTCCAATGGATTGTAGCCTTGTCATTACGGAAGGTAGTCTATTGTCGAGATTTTTGTTACTCCAATGGATTGTAGCCTTGTCATTACGGAAGGTAGTCTATTGTCGAGATTTTTGTTACGCTAACGGATTGTAGCCTTGTCATTATCGAAGGTAGTCTTTTGTCGACATTTTTGTTACTCCAATGGATGGTAGCCTTGTCATTATGGAAGGTAGTCTCTTGTTGATATTTTTGTTACTACAATGGATGATAGCCTTGTCATTTTGGAAGGTAGTCAGTTGTCGAGGTTTTTGTTACTATAACGGATGGTAGCCTTGTCATTATGGAAGGTAGTCTGCTGTCGAGATTTTTGTTACTCCAATGGATGGTAGACTTGTCATTATGGAAGGTAGTCTGTTGTGGAGATTTTTGTTACTACAATGGATGGTAGCCTTGTCATTTTTGAAGATAGTCTGTTGTCGATATTTTTGTTATTCTAATGGATGGTATCCTTGTCATTATGGTAGGTTGTCTGTTGTTTGGGTTTTTATTACTCTAATGGATGGTAGCCTTGTCATTATGGAAGGTAGTCTGTTCTCGAGATTTTTGTTACTACAATTGATGGTAGCCTTGTCATTATGGAACTTAGTCTGTTGTCGATATTTTTGTTACTCCAATGGATTGTAGCCTTGTCATTATAGAAGGTAGTCTATTGTCGAGATTTTTTTTTCTCCAATGGATGGTAGCCTTTTCATTATGTAAGGTAGTTTGTTGTCGAGATTTTTGTTACTCCAATGGATGGTAAACTTGTCATTATGGAAGGTAGTCTGTCATTGTGATATCTGGTACTCCAATGGATGGTAGCCTTGTCATTATGGAAGATAGTATGCTGTCGATATCTTTGTTACTCAAATGGATGGTAGCCTTGTCATTACGGAAGGTAGTCTGTTGTCGAGATTTTTGTTACTCCAATGGATTGTAGCCTTGTCATTATGGAAGGTAGTCTCTTGTTGATATTTTTGTTACTACAATGGATGATAGCCTTGTCATTTTGGAAGGTAGTCTCTTGTTGATATTTTTGTTACTACAATGGATGATAGCCTTGTCATTTTGGAAGGTAATCTGTTGTCGAGGTTTTACTTATTCTAATGGATGGTAGCCTTGTCATTATGGAAGGTAGTCTGCTGTCGAGATTTTTGTTACTCCAATGGATGGTAGCCTTGTCATTATGGAAGGTAGTCTGTTGTCGAAATATTTGTTACTACAATGGATGGTAACCTTGTCATTACGGAAGGTAGTATGTTGTCGAGATTTTTGTTACTACAATGGATGGTAGCCTTGTCATTTTAGAAATTATTCTGTTGTCGATATCTTTGTTACTCTAATGGATGGTATCCTTGTCATTATGGATGGTTTTCTGTTGTCGGGATTTTTATTACTCCAATGGATGGTAGCCTTATCATTATGGAAGGTAGTCTGTTCTCGAGATTTTTGTTACTACAATGGATGTTAGCCTTGTCATTATGGAACATAGTCTGTTGTCGAGATTTTTTATACTCTAATGGATTGTAGCGTTATCATTATGGAAGGTAGTCTGTTGTCGAGATTTTTGTTACTACAATGGATGGTAGTATTGTCATTATGGAACTTAGTCTGTTGTCGAGATTTTATTTACTACAATGGATTGTAGCCTTGTCATTATGGAAGGTAGTCTGTTGTCGAGATTTTTGTTACTCCAATGGATGGTAGCCTTTTATTTATGGAAGGTAGTCTGTTGTCGAGATTTTTGTTACTACAATGGATGGTAGCCTTGTCATTATGGAAGGTAGTCTACTGTCTAGATTTTTGTTACTCCAATGGATGGTAGCCTTGTCATTATGGAAGGTAGTTTGTTGTCGAGATTTTTGTTACTGCAATGGATGGTAGACTTGTCATTATGGATGGTAGACTTTTCATTATGTAAGGTAGTTTGTTGTTGAGATTTTTGTTACTGCAATGGATGGTAGACTTGTCATTATGGAAGTAGTCTGTCATTGTTACTTCTGGTACTCCAATGGATGGTAGCCTTGTCATTATGGAAGATAGTATGCTGGAGATATCTTTGTTACTCCAATGGATGGTAGCCTTGTCATTGTGGAAGATTGTATGCTATCGATATATTTGTTACTCAAATGGATGGTAGCCTTGTCATTACAGAAGTTAGTCTGTTGTCGAGATTTTTGTTACTCCAATGGATTGTAGCCTCGTCATTACGGAAGGTAGTCTGCTGTCGAGATTTTTGTTACTACAATGGATGGTAGCCTTGTCATTTTGGAAGGTAGTCTGTTGTCGATATTTTTGTTATTCTAATGGATGGTATCCTTGTCATTATGGAAGGTTGTCTGTTGTCGGGATTTTTATTACTCTAATGGATGGTAGCGTTATCATTATAGAAGGTAGTCTGTTCTCGAGATTTTTGTTACTACAATGGATGGTAGCCTTGTCATTAGGGAACTTAGTCTGTTGTCGAGAATTTTGTTACTCCAATGTTTTGTAGCCTTGTCATTATGGAAGGTAGTCTCTTGTCGAGATTTTTGTTACTCTAATGGATGGTAGCCTTTTATTTATGGAAGGAAGTCTGTTGTCGAGATTTTTATTACTACAATGGATGGTAGCCTTGTCATTATGGAAGGTAGTATGTTGTCGAGATTTTTGTTACTACAATGGATGGTAGCCTTGTCATGATGGAAGGTAGTCTGTTGTCGATATTTTTGTTACTCTAATGGATGGTATCCTTGTCATTATGGAAGGTTGTCTATTGTCGAGATTTTTATTACTCTAATGGATGGTAGCCTTGTCATTATGGAAGGTAGTATGTTGTCAAGATTTTTGTTACTCCAATGGATGCTAGCCTTTTCATTATGTAAGGTAGTTTGTTGTCGAGATTTTTTTTACTGCAATGGATGGTAGACTTGTCATTATGGAAGGTAGTTTGTTATCGAGATTTTTGTTACTACAATGAATGGTAGCCTTATCATTATGGAACTTAGTTTGTTGTCGAGATTTTTGTTACTCCAATGGATTGTAGCCTTGTCATTATGGAAGGTAGTCTGTTGTCAAGCTTTTTGTTACTCCAATGGATGGTAGCCTTTTCATTATGTAAGGTAGTTTATTGTCGAGATTTTTTTTACTGCAATGGATGGTAGACTTGTCATTATGTAAGGTAGTTTGTTGTCGAGATTTTTGTTACTGCAATGGATGGTATCCTCTTCATTATGGAAGATAGTATGTTGTCGATATCTTTGTTAATCCAATGGATGGTAGCCTTGTCATTATGGAAGGTAGTCTGTTCTCGAGATTTTTGTTACTACAATTGATGGTAGCCTTGTCATTATGGAACTTAGTCTGTTGTCGATATTTTTGTTACTCCAATGGATTGTAGCCTTGTCATTATAGAAGGTAGTCTATTGTCTAGATTTTTTTTTCTCCAATGGATGGTAGCCTTTTCATTATGTAAGGTAGTTTGTTGTCGAGATTTTTGTTACTCCATTGGATGGTAAACTTGTCATTATGGAAGGTAGTCTGTCATTGTGATATCTGGTACTCCAATGGATGGTAGCCTTGTCATTATGGAAGATAGTATGCTGTCGATATCTTTGTTACTCAAATGGATGGTAGCCTTGTCAATACGGAAGGTAGCCTGTTGTCGAGATTTTTGTTACTTTAATGGATTGTAGCCTTGTCATTATGGAAGGTAGTCTCTTGTTGGTATTTTTGTTACTCGAATGGATGGTAGCCTTGTCATTTTGGAAGGTAGTTTGTTGTCGAGGTTTTTGTTACTATAACGGATGGTAGCCTTGTCATTTTGGAAGGTAGTCTGCTGTCGAGATTTTTGTTACTTCAATGGATGGTAGCCTTGTCATTATGGAAGGTAGTATGTTGTCGAGATTTTTGTTACTACAATGGATGGTAGCCTTGTCATTGTGGAAGGTAGTATGTTGTCTATATTTTTGTTACTACAATGGATGGTAGCCTTGTCATTATGGAAGGTAGTATGTTGTCGAGATTTTTGTTACTACAATGGATGGTAGCCTTGTCATTATGGAACTTAGTCTGTTGTCGAGATTTTTATTACTCCAATGTATTGTAGCCTTGTAATTATGGAAGGTAGTATGTTGTTGAGATTTTTGTTACTCCAATGGATGGTAGCCTTTTCATTATGTAAGGTAGTTTGTTGTCGATATTTTTGTTACTGCAATGGATGGTAGCCT
Source organism: Vicia faba (assembly GCA_948472305.1). Lineage (NCBI taxonomy): Eukaryota > Viridiplantae > Streptophyta > Magnoliopsida > Fabales > Fabaceae > Vicia > Vicia faba. The sequence continues at coordinate 565,801,919 of OX451739.1, forward strand.
TGTCATTATGGAAGATAGCATGTTGTCGATATCTTTGTTACTCCAATGGATTGTAGCCTTGTCATTACGGAAGGTAGTCTATTGTCGAGATTTTTGTTACTCCAATGGATTGTAGCCTTGTCATTACGGAAGGTAGTCTATTGTCGAGATTTTTGTTACGCTAACGGATTGTAGCCTTGTCATTATCGAAGGTAGTCTTTTGTCGACATTTTTGTTACTCCAATGGATGGTAGCCTTGTCATTATGGAAGGTAGTCTCTTGTTGATATTTTTGTTACTACAATGGATGATAGCCTTGTCATTTTGGAAGGTAGTCAGTTGTCGAGGTTTTTGTTACTATAACGGATGGTAGCCTTGTCATTATGGAAGGTAGTCTGCTGTCGAGATTTTTGTTACTCCAATGGATGGTAGACTTGTCATTATGGAAGGTAGTCTGTTGTGGAGATTTTTGTTACTACAATGGATGGTAGCCTTGTCATTTTTGAAGGTAGTCTGTTGTCGATATTTTTGTTATTCTAATGGATGGTATCCTTGTCATTATGGTAGGTTGTCTGTTGTTTGGGTTTTTATTACTCTAATGGATGGTAGCCTTGTCATTATGGAAGGTAGTCTGTTCTCGAGATTTTTGTTACTACAATTGATGGTAGCCTTGTCATTATGGAACTTAGTCTGTTGTCGATATTTTTGTTACTCCAATGGATTGTAGCCTTGTCATTATAAAAGGTAGTCTATTGTCGAGATTTTTTTTTCTCCAATGGATGGTAGCCTTTTCATTATGTAAGGTAGTTTGTTGTCGAGATTTTTGTTACTCCATTGGATGGTAAACTTGTCATTATGGAAGGTAGTCTGTCATTGTGATATCTGGTACTCCAATGGATGGTAGCCTTGTCATTATGGAAGATAGTATGCTGTCGATATCTTTGTTACTCAAATGGATGGTAGCCTTGTCAATACGGAAGGTAGCCTGTTGTCGAGATTTTTGTTACTCTAATGGATTGTAGCCTTGTCATTATGGAAGGTAGTCTCTTGTTGATATTTTTGTTACTCGAATGGATGGTAGCCTTGTCATTTTGGAAGGTAGTTTGTTGTCGAGGTTTTTGTTACTATAACGGATGGTAGCCTTGTCATTATGGAAGGTAGTCTGCTGTCGAGATTTTTGTTACTCCAATGGATGGTAGCCTTGTCATTATGGAAGGTAGTATGTTGTCGAGATTATTGTTACTACAATGGATGGTAGCCTTGTCATTGTGGAAGGTAGTATGTTGTCAATATTTTTGTTACTACAATGGATGGTAGCCTTGTCATTATGGAAGGTAGTATGTTGTCGAGATTTTTGTTACTACAATGGATGGTAGCCTTGTCATTATGGAACTTAGTCTGTTGTCGAGATTTTTATTACTCCAATGTATTGTAGCCTTGTAATTATGGAAGGTAGTATGTTGTTGAGATTTTTGTTACTCTAATGGATGGTAGCCTTTTCATTATGTAAGGTAGTTTGTTGTCGATATTTTTGTTACTGCAATGGATGGTAGCCTTGTCATTATGGAAGATAGCATGTTGTCGATATCTTTGTTACTCCAATGGATTGTAGCCTTGTCATTATGGAAGGTAGTCTCTTGTTGATATTTTTGTTACTACAATGGATGATAGCCTTGTCATTTTGGAAGGTAGTCTCTTGTTGATATTTTTGTTACTACAATGGATGATAGCCTTGTCATTTTGGAAGGTAATCTGTTGTCGAGGTTTTACTTATTCTAATGGATGGTAGCCTTGTCATTATGGAAGGTAGTCTGCTGTCGAGATTTTTGTTACTCCAATGGATGGTAGCCTTGTCATTATGGAAGGTAGTATGTTGTCGAGATTTTTGTTACTACAATGGATGGTAGCCTTGTCATTATGGAAGGTAGTTTGCTGTCGAGATTTTTGTTACTCCAATGGATGGTAGCCTTGTCATTATGGAAGGTAGTATGTTGTCGAGATTTTTGTTACTACAATGGATGGTAGCCTTGTCATTATGGAACTTAGTCTGTTGTCGAGATTTTTATTACTCCAATGTATTGTAGCCTTGTAATTATGGAAGGTAGTATGTTGTTGAGATTTTTGTTACTCCAATGGATGGTAGCCTTTTCATTATGTAAGGTAGTTTGTTGTCGATATTTTTGTTACTGCAATGGATGGTAGCCTTGTCATTATGGAAGATAGCATGTTGTCGATATCTTTGTTACTCCAATGGATTGTAGCCTTGTCATTACGGAAGGTAGTCTATTGTCGAGATTTTTGTTACTCCAATGGATTGTAGCCTTGTCATTACGGAAGGTAGTCTATTGTCGAGATTTTTGTTACGCCAACGGATTGTAGCCTTGTCATTATCGAAGGTAGTCTTTTGTCAACATTTTTGTTACTCCAATGGATGGTAGCCTTGTCATTATGGAAGGTAGTCTCTTGTTGATATTTTTGTTACTACAATGGATGATAGCCTTGTCATTTTGGAAGGTAGTCAGTTGTCGAGGTTTTTGTTACTATAACGGATGGTAGCCTTGTCATTATGGAAGGTAGTCTGCTGTCGAGATTTTTGTTACTCCAATGGATGGTAGACTTGTCATTATGGAAGGTAGTCTGTTGTGGAGATTTTTGTTACTACAATGGATGGTAGCCTTGTCATTTTTGAAGGTAGTCTGTTGTCGATATTTTTGTTATTCTAATGGATGGTATCCTTGTCATTATGGTAGGTTGTCTGTTGTCTGGGTTTTTATTACTCTAATGGATGGTAGCCTTGTCATTATGGAAGGTAGTCTGTTCTCGAGATTTTTGTTACTACAATTGATGGTAGCCTTGTCATTATGGAACTTAGTCTGTTGTCGATATTTTTGTTACTCCAATGGATTGTAGCCTTGTCATTATAGAAGGTAGTCTATTGTCGAGATTTTTTTTTCTCCAATGGATGGTAGCCTTTTCATTATGTAAGGTAGTTTGTTGTCGAGATTTTTGTTACTCCAATGGATGGTAAACTTGTCATTATGGAAGGTAGTCTGTCATTGTGATATCTGGTACTCCAATGGATGGTAGCCTTGTCATTATGGAAGATAGTATGCTGTCGATATCTTTGTTACTCAAATGGATGGTAGCCTTGTCATTACGGAAGGTAGTCTGTTGTCGAGATTTTTGTTACTCCAATGGATTGTAGCCTTGTCATTATGGAAGGTAGTCTCTTGTTGATATTTTTGTTACTACAATGGATGATAGCCTTGTCATTTTGGAAGGTAGTCTCTTGTTGATATTTTTGTTACTACAATGGATGATAGCCTTGTCATTTTGGAAGGTAATCTGTTGTCGAGGTTTTACTTATTCTAATGGATGGTAGCCTTGTCATTATGGAAGGTAGTCTGCTGTCGAGATTTTTGTTACTCCAATGGATGGTAGCCTTGTCATTATGGAAGGTAGTCTGTTGTCGAAATATTTGTTACTACAATGGATGGTAACCTTGTCATTACGGAAGGTAGTATGTTGTCGAGATTTTTGTTACTACAATGGATGGTAGCCTTGTCATTTTAGAAATTATTCTGTTGTCGATATCTTTGTTACTCTAATGGATGGTATCCTTGTCATTATGGATGGTTTTCTGTTGTCGGGATTTTTATTACTCCAATGGATGGTAGCCTTATCATTATGGAAGGTAGTCTGTTCTCGAGATTTTTGTTACTACAATGGATGTTAGCCTTGTCATTATGGAACATAGTCTGTTGTCGAGATTTTTTATACTCTAATGGATTGTAGCGTTATCATTATGGAAGGTAGTCTGTTGTCGAGATTTTTGTTACTACAATGGATGGTAGTATTGTCATTATGGAACTTAGTCTGTTGTCGAGATTTTATTTACTACAATGGATTGTAGCCTTGTCATTATGGAAGGTAGTTTGTTGTCGAGATTTTTGTTACTCCAATGGATGGTAGCCTTTTATTTATGGAAGGTAGTCTGTTGTCGAGATTTTTGTTACTACAATGGATGGTAGCCTTGTCATTATGGAAGGTAGTCTACTGTCTAGATTTTTGTTACTCCAATGGATGGTAGCCTTGTCATTATGGAAGGTAGTTTGTTGTCAAAATTTTTGTTACTACAATGGATGGTAGCCTTGTCATTTTAGAAAGTATTCTGTTGTCGATATTTTTGTTACTCTAATGGATGGTATCCTTGTCATTATTGATGGTTTTCTGTTGTCGGGATTTTTATTACTCTAATGGATGGTAGCCTTGTCATTATGGAAGGTAGTCTGTTCTCGAGATTTTTGTTACTACAATGGATGGTAGCCTTGTCATTATGGAACTTAGTCTGTTGTCGAGATTTTATTAACTACAATGGATTGTAGCCTTGTCATTATGGAAGGTAGTCTGTTGTCGAGATTTTTGTTACTCCAATGGATGGTAGTATTGTCATTATGGAACTTAGTCTGTTGTCGAGATTTTATTTACTACAATGGATTGTAGCCTTGTCATTATGGAAGGTAGTCTGTTGTCGAGATTTTTGTTACTCCAATGGATGGTAGCCTTTTATTTATGGAAGGTAGTCTGTTGTCGAGATTTTTGTTACTACAATGGATGGTAGCCTTGTCATTATGGAAGGTAGTCTACTGTCTAGATTTTTGTTACTCCAATGGATGGTAGCCTTGTCATTATGGAAGGTAGTTTGTTGTCAAAATTTTTGTTACTACAATGGATGGTAGCCTTGTCATTTTAGAAAGTATTCTGTTGTCGATATTTTTGTTACTCTAATGGATGGTATCCTTGTCATTATTGATGGTTTTCTGTTGTCGGGATTTTTATTACTCTAATGGATGGTAGCCTTGTCATTATGGAAGGTAGTCTGTTCTCGAGATTTTTGTTACTACAATGGATGGTAGCCTTGTCATTATGGAACTTAGTCTGTTGTCGAGATTTTATTAACTACAATGGATTGTAGCCTTGTCATTATGGAAGGTAGTCTGTTGTCGAGATTTTTGTTACTCCAATGGATGGTAGCCTTTTATTTATGGAAGGTAGTCTGTTGTCGAGATTTTTGTTACTACAATGGATGGTAGCCTTGTCATTATGGAAGGTAGTCTGCTGTCTAGATTTTTGTTACTCCAATGGATGGTAGCCTTGTCATTATGGAAGGTAGTATGTTGTCGAGACTTTTGTTACTACAATGGATGGTAGCCTTGTCATTTTAGAAAGTATTCTGTTGTCGATATTTTTGTTACTCTAATGGATGGTATCCTTGTCATTATGGATGGTTTTCTGTTGTTGGGATTTTTATTACTCTAATGGATGGTAGCCTTGTCATTATGGAAGGTAGTCTGTTCTCGAGATTTTTGTTACTACAATGGATGGTAGCCTTGTCATTATGGAACATAGTCTGTTGTCGAGATTTTTTATACTCTAATTGATTGTAGCGTTATCATTATGGAAGGTAGTCTGTTGTCGAGATTTTTGTTACTACAATGGATGGTAGCCTTGTCATTTTAGAAAGTATTCTGTTGTCGATATTTTTGTTACTCTAATGGATGGTATCCTTGTCATTATGGATGGTTTTCTGTTGTCGGGATTTTTATTACTCTAATGGATGGTAGCCTTGTCATTATGGAAGGTAGTCTGTTCTCGAGATTTTTGTTACTACAATGGATGGTAGCCTTGTCATTATGGAACATAGTCTGTTGTCGAGATTTTTTATACTCTAATGGATTGTAGCGTTATCATTATGGAAGGTAGTCTGTTGTCGAGATTTTTGTTACTACAATGGATGGTAGCCTTGTCATTATGGAACTTAGTCTGTTGTCGAGATTTTATTTACTACAATGGATTGTAGCCTTGTCATTATGGAAGGTAGTCTGTTGTCGAGATTTTTGTTACTCCAATGGATGGTAGCCTTTTATTTATGGAAGGTAGTCTGTTGTCGAGATTTTTGTTACTACAATGGATGGTAGCCTTGTCATTATGGAAGGTAGTCTGCTGTCTAGATTTTTGTTACTCCAATGGATGGTAGCCTTGTCATTATGGAAGGTAGTTTGTTGTCGAAATTTTTGTTACTACAATGGATGGTAGCCTTGTCATTATGGAAGGTAGTATGTTGTCGAGATTTTTGTTACTACAACGGATGGTAGACTTGTCATTTTGGAAGGTAGTCTATTTTCGATATTTTTGTTACTCTAATGGATGGTATCCTTGTCATTATGGAAGGTTTTCTGTTGTCGGGATTTTTATTACTCTAATGGATGGTAGCCTTGTCATTATGGAAGGTAGTCTATTCTCGATATTTTTGTTACGACAATGGATGGTAGCCTTGTCATTATGGAACTTAGTCTGTTGTCGAGATTTTTTTTACTCTAATGGATTGTAGCCTTGTCATTATGGAAGTTAGTCTATTGTCGAGATTTTTTTTTCTCCAATGGATGGTAGCCTTTTCATTATGTAAGGTAGTTTGTTGTCGAGATTTTTGTTACTCCAATCGATGGTAGACTAGTCATTATGGAAGGAAATCTATCATTGTGATATCTGGTACTCCAATGGATGGTAGCCTTCTCATTATGGAAGATAGTTTGCTATCGATATCTTTGTTACTCAAATGGATGGTAGCCTTGTCATTACGAAAGGTAGTCTGTTGTCGAGATTTTTGTTACTCCAATGGATTGTAGCCTTGTTATTATGGAAGGTAGTCTCTTGTTGATATTTTTGTTACTACAATGGATGGTAGCCTTGTCATTTTGGAAGGTAGTGTGTTGTCGAGGTTTTTATTACTCTAATGGATGGTAGCCTTGTCATTACGGAAGGTAGTCTGCTGTCGAGATTTTTGTTACTCTAATGGATGGTAGCCTTGTCATTATGGAAGGTAGTCTGTTGTCGAAATATTTGTTACTATAATGGATGGTATCCTTGTCATTATGGAAGGTTGTCTGTTGTCGGGATTTTTATTACTCTAATGGATGGTAGCGTTATCATTATGGAAGGTAGTCTGTTATCGAGATTTTTGTTACTACAATGGATGGTAGCCTTGTCATTATGGAACTTAGTTTGTTGTCGAGATTTTTGTTACTCCAACGGATTGTAGCCTTGTCATTATGGAAGGTAGTCTGTTGTCGAGATTTTTGTTACTTCAATGGATGGTAGCCTTTTATTTATGGAAGGTAGTCTGTTGTCGAGATTTTTGTTAGTACAATGGATGGTAGCCTTGTCATTATGGAAGGTGGTATGTTGTCGAGATTTTTGTTACTACAATGGATGGTAGCCTTGTCATTATGGAAGGTAGTGTGTTGTTGATGATTTTGTTACTCTAATGGATGGTATCCTTGTCATTATGGAAGGTTGTCTATTGTCGAGATTTTTATTACTCTAATGGATGGTAGCCTTGTCATTATGGAAGGTAGTCTGCTGTCTAGATTTATGTTACTCCAATGGATGGTAGCCTTGTCATTATGGAAGGTAGTTTGTTGTCGAAATTTTTGTTACAACAATGGATGGTAGCCTTGTCATTATGGAAGGTAGTATGTTGTCGAGATTTTTGTTACTACAATGGATGGTAGACTTGTCATTTTGGAAGGTAGTCTGTTTTCGATATTATTGTTACTCTAATGGATGGTATCCTTGTCATTATGGAAGGTTTTCTGTTGTCGGGATTTTTATTACTCTAATGGATGGTAGCCTTGTCATTATGGAAGGTAGTCTATTCTCGATATTTTTGCTACGACAATGGATGGTAGCCTTGTCATTATGGAACTTAGTCTGTTGTCGAGATTTTTTTTACTCTAATGGATTGTAGCCTTGTCATTATGGAAGTTAGTCTATTGTCGAGATTTTTTTTTCTCCAATGGATGGTAGCCTTTTCATTATGTAAGGTAGTTTGTTGTCGAGATTTTTGTTACTCCAATCGATGGTAGACTAGTCATTATGGAAGGTAATCTATCATTGTGATATCTGGTACTCCAATGGATGGTAGCCTTCTCATTATGGAAGATAGTTTGCTATCGATATCTTTGTTACTCAAATGGATGGTAGCCTTGTCATTACGAAAGGTAGTCTGTTGTCGAGATTTTTGTTACTCCAATGGATTGTAGCCTTGTTATTATGGAAGGTAGTCTCTTGTTGATATTTTTGTTACTACAATGGATGGTAGCCTTGTCATTTTGGAAGGTAGTGTGTTGTCGAGGTTTTTATTACTCTAATGGATGGTAGCCTTGTCATTACGGAAGGTAGTCTGCTGTCGAGATTTTTGTTACTCTAATGGATGGTAGCCTTGTCATTATGGAAGGTAGTCTGTTGTCGAAATATTTGTTACTATAATGGATGGTATCCTTGTCATTATGGAAGGTTGTCTGTTGTCGGGATTTTTATTACTCTAATGGATGGTAGCGTTATCATTATGGAAGGTAGTCTGTTATCGAGATTTTTATTACTCTAATGGATGGTATCCTTGTCATTATGGAAGGTTGTCTGTTGTCGGGATTTTTATTACTCTAATGGATGGTAGCCTTGTCATTATGGAACTTAGTCTGTTGTCGAGATTTTTGTTACTCCAACGGATTGTAGCCTTGTCATTATGGAAGGTAGTCTTTTGTCGAGATTTTTGTTACTTCAATGGATGGTAGCCTTTTATTTATGGAAGGTAGTCTGTTGTCGAGATTTTTGTTAGTACAATGGATGGTAGCCTTGTCATTATGGAAGGTGGTATGTTGTCGAGATTTTTGTTACTACAATGGATGGTAGCCTTGTCATTATGGAAGGTAGTGTGTTGTTGATGATTTTGTTACTCTAATGGATGGTATCCTTGTCATTATGGAAGGTTGTCTATTGTCGAGATTTTTATTACTCTAATGGATGGTAGCCTTGTCATTATGGAAGGTAGTATGTTGTCAAGATTTTTGTTACTCCAATGGATGGTAGCCTTTTCATTATGTAAGGTAGTATGTTGTCGAGATTTTTGTTACTACAATGGATGGTAGACTTGTCATTTTGGAAGGTAGTCTGTTTTCGATATTTTTGTTACTCTAATGGATGGTATCCTTGTCATTATGGAAGGTTTTCTGTTGTCGGGATTTTTATTACTCTAATGGATGGTAGCCTTGTCATTATGGAAGGTAGTCTATTCTCGATATTTTTGTTACTACAATGGATGGTAGCCTTGTCATTATGGTACTTAGTCTGTTGTCGAGATTTTTTTTACTCTAATGGATTGTAGCCATGTCATTATGGAAGTTAGTCTATTGTCGAGATTTTTTTTTCTCCAATGGATGGTAGCCTTATCATTATGTAAGGTAGTTTGTTGTCGAGATTTTTGTTACTCCAATGGATGGTAGACTTTTCATTATGGAAGGTAATCTGTCATTGTGATATCTGGTACTCCAATGGATGGTAGCCTTGTCATTATGGAAGATAGTATGCTATCGATATCTTTGTTACTCAAATGGATGGTAGCCTTGTCATTACAGAAGGTAGTCTGTTGTCGAGATTTTTGTTACTCCAATGGATTGTAGCCTTGTTATTATGGAAGGTAGTCTCTTGTTGATATTTTTGTTACTACAATGGATGGTAGCCTTGTCATTTTGGAAGGTAGTGTGTTGTCGATGTTTTTATTACTCTAATGGATGGTAGCCTTGTCATTACGGAAGGTAGTCTGCTGTCGAGATTTTTGTTACTCCAATGGATGGTAGCCTTGTCATTATGGAAGGTAGTCTGTTGTCGAAATATTTGTTACTACAATGGAGTGTATCCTTGTCATTATGGAAGCTTGTCTGTTGTCGGGATTTTTATTACTCTAATGGATGGTAGCGTTATCATTATGGAAGGTAGTCTGTTATCGAGATTTTTATTACTACAATAGATGGTAGCCTTGTCATTATGGAACTTAGTCTGTTGTCGAGATTTTTGTTACTCCAATGGATTGTAGCCTTGTCATTATGGAAGGTAGTTTGTTGTCGAGATTTTTGTTACTCCAATGGATGGTAGCCTTTTATTTATGGAAGGTAGTCTGTTGTCGAGATTTTTGTTACTACAATGGTTGGTAGCCTTGTCATTATGGAAGGTAGTATGTTGTCGAGATTTTTGTTACTACAATGGATGGTAGCCTTGTCATTATGGAAGGTAGTCTGTTGTTGATGATTTTGTTACTCTAATGGAAGGTATCCTTGTCATTATGGAAGGTTGTCTATTGTCGATATTTTTATTACTCTAATGGATGGTAGCCTTGTCATTATGGAAGGTAGTATGTTGTCAAGATTTTTGTTACTCCAATGGATGGTAGCCTTTTCATTATGTAAGGTAGTTTGTTGTCGAGATTTTTTTTATTGCAATGGATGGTAGACTTGTCATTATGTAAGGTAGTTTGTTGTCGAGATTTTTGTTACTACAATGGATGGTAGCCTTGTAATTATGGAACTTAGTCTGTTGTCGAGATTTTTGTTACTCCAATGGATTGTAGCCTTGTCATTATGGAAGGTAGTCTGTTGTCAAGATTTTTGTTACTCCAATGGATGGTAGCCTTTTCATTATGTAAGGTAGTTTGTTGTCGAGATTTTTTTACTGCAATGGATGGTAGACTTGTCATTATGTAAGGTAGTTTGTTGTCGAGATTTTTGTTACTGCAATGGATGGTAGCCTTTTCATTATGGAAGATAGTATGTTATCGATATCTTTGTTACTCTAATGGATGGTAGCCATGTCAATACGGAAGGTAGTCTGTTGTCGAGATTTTTGTTACTCTAATGGATTGTAGCCTTGTCATTATAGAAGGTAGTCTCCTGTTGATATTTTTGTTACTCGAATGGATGGTAGCCTTGTCATTTTGGACGGTAGTTTGTTGTCGAGATTTTTGTTACTACAATTTATGATAGCCTTGTCATTATGGAACTTAGTCTGTTGTCGAGATTCTCGTTACTCCAATGGATTATAGCCTTGTCATTATGGAAGGTAGTCTGTTGCCGAGAATTTTGTTACTCCAATGAATGGTAGCCTTTTCATTATGTAAGTTAGTTTGTTATCCAGATTTTTGTTACTCCAATGGATGGTAGACTTGTCATTATGGAAGGTAGTCTGTCATTGTGATTTCTGGAACTCCAATGGATGGTAGCCATGTCATTATGGAAGACAGTATGTTGTCGATATCTTTGTTACTCCAATGGATGGTAGCCTTGTCAATACGGAAGGTAGTCTGTTGTCGAGATTTTTGTTACTCTAATGGATTGTTGCCTTGTCATTATGGAAGGTAGTCTCTTGTTGATATTTTTGTTACTCGAATGGATGGTAGCCTTGTCATTTTGGAAGGTAGTTTGTTGTCGAGGTTTTTGTTACTATAACGGATGGTAGCCTTGTCATTATGGAAGGTAGTCTGCTGTCGAGATTTTTGTTACTCCAATGGATGATAGCCTTGTCATTATGGAAGGTAGTATGTTGTCGAGATTTTTGTTACTACAATGGATGGTAGCCTTGTCATTGTGGAAGGTAGTATGTTGTCTATATTTTTGTTACTACAATGGATGGTAGCCTTGTCATTATGGAAGGTAGTCTGTTGTCGATATTTTTGTTTCTCCAATGGATGGTATCCTTGTCATAATGGAAGGTTGTCTGTTGTCGAGATTTTTATTTCTCTAATGGATGGTAGCCTTGTCATTATGGAAGGTAGTATGTTGTCGAGATTTTTGTTACTACAATGGATGGTAGCCTTGTCATTATGGAACTTAGTCTGTTGTCGATACTTTTGTTACTCCAATGAATTGTAAACTTGTAATTATGGAAGGTAGTTTGTTGTTGAGATTTTTGTTACTCCAATGGATGGTAGCCTTTTCATTATGTGAGGTAGTTTGTTGTCGATATTTTTGTTACTGAAATGGACGGTAGCCTTGTCATTATGGAAGATAGTATGTTTTTGATATCTTTGTTACTCCAATGGATGGTAGCCTTGTCATTACGGAAGGTAGTTTATTGTCGATATATTTGTTACTCCAATGGATTGAAGCCTTGTCGTTACGGAAGGTAGTCTATTTTCGAGATTTTTGTAACGCCAACGGATTGTAGCCTAGTCATTATTGAAGGTAGTCTATTGTCGAGATTTTTGTTACTCCAATGGATGGTAGCCTTGTCATTATGGAATGTAGTTTGTTGTCGAAATAATTGTTACTACAATGGATGGTAGCCTTGTCATTACGGAAGGTAGTATGTTGTCGAGATTTTTGTTACTACAACGGATGGTAGCCTTGTCATTTTAGAAAGTAGTTTGTTGTCGATATTTTTGTTACTCTAATGGATGGTATCCTTGTCATTATGGAAGGTTTTCTGTTGTCGGGATTTTTATTACTCTAATGGATGGTAGCCTTGTCATTATGGAAGGTAGTATGTTGTTGAGATTTTTGTTACTACAATGGATGGTAGCCTTGTCATTATGGAACTTAGTTTGTTGTCGAGATTTTTGTTACTCCAATGGATTATAGCCTTGTCATTATGGAAGGTAGTTTGTTGTCGAGATTTTTTTTTCTCCAATGGATGGTAGCCTTTTCATTATGTAAGGTAGTTTGTTGTCGAGATTTTTGTTACTCCAATGGGTGGTAGACTTGTCATTATGGAAGTAGTCTGTCATTGTGATATCTTGTACTCCAATGGATGGTAGCCTTGTCATCATGGAAGATAGTATGCTATCGATATCTTTGTTACTCAAATGGATGGTAGCCTTGTAATTACGGAAGGTAGTCTGCTGTCGAGATTTTTGTTACTCCAATGGATGGTAGCCTTGTCATTTTGGAAGGTAGTGTGTTGTCGAGATTTTTGTTACTACAATGGATGGTAGCCTTGTCATTATGGAACTTAGTCTGTTGTCGAGACTTTTGTTACTCCAATGGATGGTAGCCTTGTCATTTTGGAAGGTAGTGTGTTGTCGAGATTTTTGTTACTACAATGGATGGTAGCCTTGTCATTATGGAACTTAGTCTGTTGTCGAGACTTTTGTTACTCCAATGGATGGTAGCCTTGTCATTATGGAAGGTAGTCTGTTGTCGAAATTTTTGTTACTAGAATGGATGGTAGCCTTGTCATTTTGGAAGGTAGTCTGTTGTCGAGATTTTTGTTACTCTAATGGATGGTAGCCTTGTCATTATGGAAAGTTGTCTGCTGTCGAGATTTTTGTTACCCCAATGGATGGTAGCCTTGTCATTATGGAAGGTAGTCTATTGTCGAAATTTTTGTTTCTACAATGGATGGTAGCCTTGTCATTATGGAAGGTAGTATGTTGTCGAGATTTTTGTTACTCTAATGGATGGTATCCTTGTCATTATTGAAGGTTGTCTATTGTCGAGATTTTTATTACTCTAATGGATGGTAGCCTTGTCATTATGGAAGGTAGTATGTTGTCAAGATTTTTGTTACTTCAATGGATGGTAGCCTTTTCATTATATAAGGTAGTTTCTTGTCGAGATTTTTTTTACTGCAATGGATGGTAGACTTGTCTTTATGTAAGGTAGTTTGTTGTCGAGATTTTTGTTACTACAATGGATGGTAGCCTTGTCATTATGGAACTTAGTCTGTTGTCGAGATTTTTTTTACTCCAATGGATTATAGCCTTGTCATTATGGAAGGTAGTCTGTTGGCGAGAATTTTGTTACTCCAATGAATGGTAGCCTTTTCATTATGTAAGGTAGTTTGTTATCCAGATTTTTGTTACTCCAATGGAAGGTAGTCTGTCGTTGTGATTTCTGGTACTCCAAAGGATGGTAGCCTTGTCATTATGGAAGATAGTATGTTGTCGATATCTTTGTTACTCCAATGGATGGTAGCCTTGTCAATACAGAAGGTAGTCTATTGTCGAGATTTTTGTTAGTCCAATGGATTGTAGCCTTGTCATTATGGAAGGTAGTCTCTTGTTGATATTTTTGTTACTACAATGGATGGTAGCCTTGTCATTATGGAATGTAGTTTGTTGTCGAAATAATTGTTACTACAATGGATGGTAGCCTTGTCATTACGGAAGGTAGTATGTTGTCGAGATTTTTGTTACTACAATGGATGGTAGCCTTGTCATTTTAGAAAGTAGTTTGTTGTCGATATTTTTGTTACTCTAATGGATGGTATCCTTGTCATTATGGAAGGTTTTCTGTTGTCGGGATTTTTATTACTCTAATGGATGGTAGCCTTGTCATTATGGAAGGTAGTATGTTGTTGAGATTTTTGTTACTACAATGGATGGTAGCCTTGTCATTATGGAACTTAGTTTGTTGTCGAGATTTTTGTTACTCCAATGGATTATAGCCTTGTCATTATGGAAGGTAGTTTGTTGTCGAGATTTTTTTTTCTCCAATGGATGGTAGCCTTGTCATTATGGAGAGGAGTATGTTGTCGAAATATTTGTTACTACAATGGATGGTAGGCTTGTCATTATGGAAGGTAGTCTGTTGTCGAAATTTTTGTTACTTCAATGGATGGTAGCCTTGTCATTTTGGAAGGTAGTCTGTTGTCGAGATTTTTGTTACTCTAATGGATGGTAGCCTTGTCATTATGGAACGTAGTCTGCTGTCGAGATTTTTGATACTCCAATGGATGGTAGCCTTGTCATTATGGAAGGTAGTCTGTTGTCGAAATTATTGTTACTACAATGGATGGTAGCCTTGTCATTATGGAAGGTAGTATGTTGTCAAGATTTTTGTTACTACAATAGCCTTGTCATTTTGGAAGGTAGTCTGTTGTCGATATTTTTGTTACTCTAACGGATGGTATCCTTGTCATTATGGAAGGTTGTGTGTTGTCGGGATTTTTATTACTCTAATTGATGGTAGCCTTGTCATTATGGAAGGTAGTCTGTTCTCGAGATTTTTGTTACTACAAGTGATGGTAGCCTTGTCATTATGGAAGGTAGTATGTTTACTAGATTTTTGTTACTACAATGGATGGTAGCCTTGTCATTATGGAAGGTAGTCTGTTGTCGATATTTTTTTTATTCTAATGGATGGTATCTTTGTCATTATCGAAGGTTGTCTGTTGTCAAGATTTTTATTACTCTAATAGATGGTAGCCTTGTCATTATGGAACGTAGTCTGTTGTCGAGATTTTTGGTACTACAATGGATGGTAGCTTTGTCATTATGGAACTTAGTCTGTTGTCAAGATTTTTGTTACTCCAATGGATTGTAGCCTTGTCATTATGGAAGGTAGTCTGTTGTCGAGATTTTTTTTTTCTCCAATGGATGGTAGCCTTTTCATTATGTAAGGTAGTTTGTTGTCGAGATTTTTGTTACTCCAATGGATGGTAGACTTGTCATTATGGAAGGTAATCTGTCATTGTGATATCTGGTACTCCAATGGATGGTAGCCGTCATTATGGAAGATAGTATGCTATCGATATCTTTGTTACTCAAATGGATGGTAGCCTTGTCATTACGGAAGGTAGTCTATTGTCGAGATTTTTGTTACTCTAATGGTTTGTAGTGATGTTATTATGGAAGGTAGTCTATTGTCGAGATTTTTGTTACTACAATGGATGGTAGCCTTATCATTTTGGAAGGTATTGTGTTGTCGAGGTTTTTGTTACTCTAATGGATGGTAGCCTTGTCATTATGGAAGGTAGTCTGCTGTCGAGATTTTTGTTACTCCAATGGATGGTAGCCTTGTCATTATGGAAGGTAGTCTGTTGTCGAAATTTTTGTTACTACAATGGATGCTAGCCTTGTCATTATGGAAGGTAGTATGTTGTCGAGATTTTTGTTACTACAATTGATGGTAGCCTTGTCATTTTGGAAGGTAGTCTGTTGTCGATATTTTTGTTACTCTAATGGATGGTATCCTTGTCATTATGGAAGGTTGTCTGTTGTCCGGATTTATATTACTCTAATTGATGGTAGCCTTGTCATTATGGAAGGTAGTCTGTTCTCGATATTTTTGTTACTACAATGGATGGTAGCCTTGTCATTGTGGAAGGTAGTCTGTTGTCGAGATTTTTTTTACTCCAATGTATGGTAGCCTTTTCATTATGTAAGGTAGTTTGTTGTCGAGATTTTTGTTACTCCAATGGATGGTAGACTTGTCATTATGGAAGTAGTCTGTCATTGTGACTTCTGGTACTCCAATGGATGGTAGCCTTGTCATTATGGAAGATAGTATGTTGTCGATATCTTTGTTACTCCAATGGATGGTAGCCTTGTCATTACGGAAGGTAGTCTGTTGTCGAGATTTTTGTTACTCCAATGGATTGTAGCCTTGTCATTATGGAAGGTAGTCTCTTGTTTATATTTTTGTTACTACAATGGATGGTAGCCTTGTCATTTTGGAAGGTAGTCTGTTGTCGAGGTTTTTGTTACTCTAATGGATGGTAGCCTTGTCATTATGGAAGGTAGTTTGCTTTCGAGATTTTTGTTACGCCAATGGATGGTAGCCTTGTCATTATGGAAGGGAGTCTGTTGTCGAAATTTTTGTTACTACAATGGATGGTAGCCTTGTCATTTTGGAAGGTAGTCTGTTGTCGAGATTTTTGTTACTCTAATGGATGGTAGCCTTGTCATTATGGAACGTAGTCTACTGTCGAGATTTTTGTTACTCCAATGGATGGTAGCCTTGTCATTATGGAAGGTAGTCTGTTGTCGAAATTTTTGTTACTACAATGAATGGTAGCCTTGTCATTATGGAAGGTAGTATGTTGTCGAGATTTTTGTTACTACAATGGATGGTAGCCTTGTCATTTTGGAAGGTAGTCTATTGTCGATATTTTTGTTCTCTAATGGATGGTATCCTTGTCATTATGGAAGGTTGTCTGTTGTCGGGATTTTTATTACTCTAATTGATGGTAGCCTTATCATTATGGAAGGTAGTTTGTTCTCGAGATTTTTGTTACTACAATGGATAGTAGCCTTGTCATTATGGAACTTAGTCTGTTGTCGAGACTTTTGTTACTCCAATGGATTGTAGCCTTGTCATTGTGGAAGGTAGTCTGTTGTAGAGATTTTTGTTACTCCAATGGATGGTAGCCTTGTCATTATGGAAGGGAGTCTGTTGTCGAAATATTTGTTACTACAATGGATGGTAGGCTTGTCATTATGGAAGGTAGTCTGTTGTCGAAAATTTTGTTACTTCAATGGATGGTAGCCTTGTCATTTTGGAAGGTAGTCTATTGTCGAGATTTTTGTTACTCTAATGGATGGTAGCCTTGTCATTATGGAACGTAGTCTGCTGTCGAGATTTTTGATACTCCAATGGATGGTAGCCTTGTCATTATGGAAGGTAGTCTGTTGTCGAAATTATTGTTACTACAATGGATGGTAGCCTTGTCATTATGGAAGGTAGTATGTTGTCAAGATTTTTGTTACTACAATGGACGGTAGCCTTGTCATTTTGGAAGGTAGTCTGTTGTCGATATTTTTGTTACTCTAATGGATGGTATCCTTGTCATTATGGAAGGTTGTGTGTTGTCGGGATTTTTATTACTCTAATTGATGGTAGCCTTGTCATTATGGAAGGTAGTCTGTTCTCGAGATTTTTGTTACTACAATGGATGGTAGCCTTGTCATTATGGAACTTAGTCTGTTGTCGAGACTTTTGTTACTCCAATGGATTGTAGCCTTGTCATTATGGAAGGTAGTCTGTTGTCGAGATTTTTTTTACTCCAATGTATGGTAGCCTTTTCATTATGTAAGGTAGTTTTTGTCGAGATTTTTGTTACTCCAATGGATGGTAGACTTGTCATTATGGAAGTAGTCTGTCATTGTGACTTCTGGTACTCCAATGGATGGTAGCCTTGTCATTATGGAAGATAGTATGCTGTCGATATCTTTGTTACTCCAATGGATGGTAGCCTTGTCATTACGGAAGGTAGTCTGTTGTCGAGATTTTTGTTACTCCAATGGATTGTAGCCTTGTCATTATGGAAGGTAGTATGTTGTTGATATCTTTGTTACTACAATGGATGGTAGCCTTGTCATTTTGGAAGGTAGTCTGTTGTCGATATTTTTGTTACTCCAATGGATTGTAGCCTTGTCATTATGGAAGGTAGTTTGCTTTCGAGATTTTTGTTACTCCAATGGATGGTAGCCTTGTCATTATGGAAGGTAGTCTGTTGTCGAAATTTTTGTTACTACAATGGATGGTAGCCTTGTCATTTTGGAAGGTAGTCTGTTGTCGAGATTTTTGTTACTCTAATGGATGGTAGCCTTGTCATTATGGAACGTAGTCTGCTGTCGAGATTTTTGTTACTCCAATGGATGGTAGCCTTGTCATTATGGAAGGTAGTCTGTTGTCGAAATTTTTGTTACTACAATGGATGGTAGCCTTGTCATTATGGAAGGTAGTATGTTGTCGAGATTTTTGTTACTACAATGGATGGTAGCCTTGTCATTTTGGAAGGTAGTCTGTTGTCGATATTTTTGTTACTCTAATGGATGGTAACCTTGTCATTATGGAAGGTTGTCTGTTGTCGGGATTTTTATTACTCTAATTGATGGTAGCCTTGTCATTATGGAAGGTAGTCTGTTCTCGAGATTTTTGTTACTACAATGGATGGTAGCCTTGTCATTATGGAACTTAGTCTGTTGTCGAGACTTTTGTTACTCCAATGGATTGTAGCCTTGTCATTGTGGAAGGTAGTCTGTTGTCGAGATTTTTTTTACTCCAATGGATGGTAGCCTTTTCATTATGTAAGGTAGTTTATTGTCGAGATTTTTGTTACTCCAATGGATGGTAGACTTGTCATTATGGAAGTAGTCTGTCATTGTGACTTCTGGTACTACAATGGATGGTAGCCTTGTCATTATGGAACTTAGTCTGTTGTCGAGATTTTTGTTACTCCAATGGATTGTAGCCTTGTCATTATGGAAGGTAGTCTATTGTCGAGATTTTTTTTTTCCAATGGATGGTAGCCTTGTCATTATGTAAGATAGTATGTTGTCGATATCTTTGTTACTCCAATGGATGGTAGCCTTGTCAATACGGAAGGTAGTCTGTTGTCGAGATTTTTGTTACTCCAATGGATTGTAGCCTTGTCATTATGGAAGGTAGTCTCTTGTCGAGATTTTTGTTACTCCAATGGATGGCAGCCTTGTCATTATGGAAGGTAGTCTGTTGTAGAAATTTTTGTTACTACAATGGATGGTAGCCTTGTCATTTTGGAAGGTAGTCTGTTGTCGAGATTTTTGTTACTCTAATGGATGGTAGCCTTGTCATTATGTTAGATAGTATGTTGTCGATATCTTTGTTACTCCAATGGATGGTAGCCTTGTCATTATGGAAGGTAGTCTGTTGTCGAGATTTTTGTTACTCCAATGGATTTTAGCCTTGTCATTATGGAAGGTAGTCTCTTGTCGTGATTTTTGTTACTCCAATGGATGGTAGCCTTGTCATTATGGAAGGTAGTCTGTTGTCGAAATTTTTGTTAGTACAATGGATGGTAGCCTTGTCATTTTGGAAGATAGTCTGTTGTCGAGATTTTTGTTACTCTAATGGATGGTAGCCTTGTCATTATGGAAGGTAGTCTGTTGTCGATATTTTTGTTACTCCAATGGATGGTATCCTTGTCATTATGGAAGGTAGTCTGTTGTCGAGATTTTTGTTACTACAATGGATGGTAGCCTTGTCATTATGGAAGGTAGTATGTTGTCGAGATTTTTGTTACTACAATGGATGGTAGCCTTGTCATTTTGGAAGGTCGTCTGTTGTCGATATTTTTGTTACTCTAATGGATGGTAACCTTGTCATTATGTAAGGTTGTGTGTTGTCGGGATTTTTGTTACTCCAATGGATGGTAGCCTTTTATTTATAGATGGTAGTCTGTTGTCAATATCTTTCTTACTACAATGGATGGTAGCCTTGTCATTACGGAAGGTAGTCTGTTGTCGAGGTTTTTGTTACTATAACGGATGGTAGCCTTGTCATTATGGAAGGTAGTCTGCTATCGAGATTTTTGTTACTCCAATGGATGGTAGCCTTGTCATTATGGAAGGTAGTCTGTTGTCGAGATTTTTGTTACTACAATGGATGGTAGCCTTGTCATTATGGAAGGTAGTATGTTGTCTATATTTTATTTACTACAATGGATGGTAGCCTTGTCATTATGGAAGGTAGTCTGTTGTCGATATTTTTGTTACTCCAATGGATGGTATCCTTGTCATTATGGAAGGTTGTCTGTTGTCGAGATTTTTATTTCTATAATGGATGGTAGCCTTATCATTATGGAAGGTAGTATGTTGTCGAGATTTTTGTTACTACAATGGATGGTAGCCTTGTCATTATGGAACTTAGTCTGTTGTCGAGATTTTTGTTACTCCAATGTATTGTAGCCTTGTAATTATGGAAGGTAGTCTGTTGTTGAGATTTTTGTTACTCCAATGGATGGTAGCCTTTTCATTATGTAAGGTAGTTTGTTGTCGATATTTTTGTTACTACAATGGATGGTAGCCATGTCATTATGGAAGATAGTATGTTGTCGATATCTTTGTTACTCCAATGGATGGTAGCCTTGTCATTACGGAAGGTAGTCTATTTTTGAGATTTTTGTTACTCCAATGGATTGTAGCCTTGTCATTATCGAAGGTAGTCTTTTCTTGACATTTTTGTTACTCCAATGGATGGTAGCCTTGTCATTATTGAAAGTAGTCTATTGTTGATATTTTTGTTACTACAATGGATGATAGCCTTGTCATTTTGGAAGGTAGTCTGTTGTCGAGGTTTTTGTTACTATAACGGATGGTAGCCTTGTCATTATGGAAGGTAGTCTGCTATCGAGTTTTTGTTACTCCAATGGATGGTAGACTTGTCATTATGGAAGGTAGTCTGTTGTCGAGATTTTTGTTACTACAATGGATGGTAGCCTTGTCATTATTGAAGGTAGTCTGTTGTCGATATTTTTGGTACTCTAATGGATGGTATCCTTGTCATTTTGGAAGGTTGTCTGTTGTCGAGATTTTTATTACTCTAATAGATTGAAGCCTTGTCATTATGGAAGGTAGTATGTTGTCGAGATTTTTTTTACTACAATGGATGGTAGCCTTGTCATTATGGAACTTAGTCTGTTGTCGAGATTTTTGTTACTCCAATGGATTGTATCCTTGTCATTATGTAAGGTAGTCTGTTGTCGAGATTTTTGTTACTCCAATGGATGGTAGCCTTTTATTTTTGGAAGGTAGTCTGTTGTCGATATCTTTGTTACTACAATGGATGGTAGCCTTGTCATCACGGAAGGTAGTCTGTTGTCGAGATTTTTGTTACTCCAATGGATGGTAGCCTTTTATTTTTGGAAGGTAGTCTGTTGTCGATATCTTTGTTACTACAATGGATGGTAGCCTTGTCATCACGGAAGGTGGTCTGTTGTCGAGATTTTTGTTACTACAATGGATGGTAGCCTTGTCATTATGGAACTTAGTCTGTTGTCGAGATTTTTGTTACTACAATGTATTGTAGCCTTGTCATTATGGAAGGTAGTCTGTTATCGAGATTTTTGTTACTCCAATGCATGGTAGCCTTTTCATTATGTAAGGTAGTTTGTTGTCGATATTGTTGTTACTGCAATGGATGGTAGCCTTGTCATTATGGAAGGTAGTATGGTGTCTATATTTTTGTTACTACAATGGATGGTAGCCTTGTCATTATGGAAGGTAGTCTGTTGTCGATATTTTTT
The DNA here is from genome assembly GCA_948472305.1 of Vicia faba. Classification (NCBI taxonomy): domain Eukaryota; kingdom Viridiplantae; phylum Streptophyta; class Magnoliopsida; order Fabales; family Fabaceae; genus Vicia; species Vicia faba. Next base: position 565,823,512 of record OX451739.1, read on the forward strand.
GTTACTCCAATGGATGGTATCCTTGTCATTATGGAAGGTTGTCTGTTGTCGAGATTTTTATTTCTCTAATGGATGGTAGCCTTGTCATTACGGAAGGTAGTATGTTGTCGAGATTTTTGTTACTACAATGGATGGTAGCCTTGTCATTATCGAACTTAGTCTGTTGTCGAGATTTTTGTTACTCCAATGTATTGTAGCCTTGTAATTATGGAAGGTAGTCTGTTGTTGAGATTTTTGTTACTCCAATGGATGGTAGCCTTTTCATTATGTAAGGTAGTTTGTTGTCGATATTTTTGTTACAGCAATGGATGGTAGCCATGTCATTATGGAAGATAGTAAGTTGTCGATATCTTTGTTACTCCAATGGATGGTAGCCTTGTCATTACGGAAGGCAGTCTATTGTCGAGATTTTTGTTACTCCAATGGATTGTAGCCTTGTCATTATCGAAGGTAGTCTTTTCTTGACATTTTTGTTACTGCAATGGATGGTAGCCTTGTCATTATGGATGGTAGTCTCTTGTTGATATTTTTGTTACTACAATGAATGATAGCCTTGTCATTTTGGAAGGTAGTCTGTTGTCGAGGTTTTTGTTACTATAACAAATGGTAGCCTTGTCATTATGGAAGGTAGTCTGTTGTCGATATTTTTGTTACTACAATGGATGGTAGCCTTGTCATTATGGAACTTAGTCTGTTGTCGAGATTTTTGTTACTACAATGGATGGTAGCCTTTTATTTATGGAAGGTAGTCTGTTGTCGATATCTTTGTTACTACAATGGATGGTAGCCTTGTCATTACGAAAGGTAGTCTGTTGTCGAGATTTTTGTTACTACAATGGATGGTAGCCTTGTCATTATGGAAGGTAGTCTGTTGTCGAGATTTTTGTTACTACAATGGATGGTAGCCTTGTCATTATGGAAGGTAGTTTGTTGTCTATATTTTTTTACTACAATGGATGGTAGCCTTGTCATTACGGAAGGTAGTCTGTTGTCGAGATTTTTGTTACTATAATGGATGGTAGCCTTGTCATTATGGAAGGTAGTCTGTTGTCGATATTTTTGTTACTCTAATGGATGGAATCCTTGTTATTATGGAAGGTTGTCTATTGTCGAGATTTTTATTACTCTAATGGATGGTAGCCTTGTCATTATGGAAGGTAGTATGTTGTCGAGATTTTTTTTACTACAATGGATGAAAGCCTTGTCATTATGGAACTTAGTCTGTTGTCGAGATTTTTGTTACTCCAATGGATTGTAGCCTTGTCATTATGGAAGGTAGTCTATTGTCAAGATTTTTGTTACTCCAATGGATGGTAGCCTTTTCATTATGTAAGGTAGTTTGTTGTCAAGATTTTTTTACTGCAATGGATGGTAGACTTGTCATTATGTAAGGTAGTTTGTGGTCGAGATTTTTGTTACTGCAATGGATGGTAGCCTTTTCATTATGCAAGGTAGTATGTTGTTGATATCTTTGTTAATCCAATGGATGGTAGCCTTGTCATTACGGAAGGAAGTCTATTGTCGAGATTTTTGTTACTACAATGGATGGTAGCCTTGTCATTATGGAACTTAGTCTGTTGTTGAGATTTTTGTTACTCCAATGGATTATAGTCTTGTCATTATTGAAGGTAGTCTGTTGCCGAGAATTTTGTTACTCCAATGAATGGTAGCCTTTTCATTATGTAAGGTAGTTTGTTGTCCAGATTTTTGTTACTCCAATGGATGGTAGACTTGTCATTATGGAAGGTAGTTTGTCGTTATGATTTCTGGTACTCCAATGGATGGTAGCCTTTTCATTATGGAAGATAGTATGTTGTCGATATCTTTGTTACTCCAATGGATGCTAGCCTTGTCAATACGGAAGGTAGTCTATTGTCGAGATTTTTGTTACTCCAATGGATTGTAGCCTTGTCATTTTGGAAGGTAGTCTGTTGTCGAGGTTTTTTTTAATATAACGGATGGTAGCCTTGTCATTACGGAAGGTAGTCTGCTGTCGAGATTTTTGTTACTCCAATGGATCGTAGCCTTGTCATTATGGAAGGTAGTATGTTGTCTATATTTTTGTTACTACAATGGATGGTAGCCTTGTCATTATGGAAGGTAGTCTGTTGTCGATATTTTTGTTACTCCAATGGATGGTATCCTTGTCATTATGGAAGGTTGTCTGTTGTCGAGATTTTTATTTCTCTAATGGATGGTAGCCTTGTCATTATGGAAGGTAGTATGTTGTCGAGATTTTTGTTACTACAATGGATGGTAGCCTTGTCATTATGGAACTTAGTCTGTTGTCGAGATTTTTGTTACTCCAATGTATTGTAGCCTTGTAATTATGGAAGGTAGTCTGTTGTTGTGATTTTTGTTACTCCAATGGATGGTAGCCTTTTCATTATGTAAGGTAGTTTGTTGTCGATATTTTTGTTACTGAAATGGATGGTAGCCTTGTCATTATGGAAGATAGTATGTTGTCGATATCTTTGTTACTCCAATGGATGGTAGCCTTGTCATTACAGAAGGTAGTCTGTTGTCGAGATGTTTGTTACGCCAATGGATTGTAGCCTTGTCATTATCGAAGGTAGTCCTTTGTCGACATTTTTATTACTCCAATGGATGGTAGCCTTGTCATTATGGAAGGTAGTCTCTTGTTGATATTTTTGTTACTACAATGGATGATAGGCTTGTTATTTTGGAAGGTAGTCTGTTGTCGAGGTTTTTGTTACTATAACGGATGGTAGCCTTGTCATTATGGAAGGTAGTCTGCTGTCGAGATTTTTGTTACTCCAATGGATGATAGACTTGTCATTATTGAAGGTAGTTTGTTGTCGAGATTTTTGTTACTATAATGGATGGTAGCCTTGTCATTATGGAAGGTAGTATGTTTTCGAGATTTTTGTTACTACAATGGATGGTAGCCTTGTCATTATGGAAGGTAGTCTGTTGTCGATATTTTTGTTACTCTAATTGATGGTATCCTTGTCATTATGGAAGGTTGTCTGTTGTTGAGATTTTTATTACTCTAATAGATGGTAGCCTTGTCATTATGGAAGGTAGTATGTTGTCGAGATTTTTGTTAATACAATGGATGGTAGCCTTGTCATTATGGAACTTAGTCTGTTGTCGAGATTTTTGTTACTCCAAAGGATTGTAGCCTTGTCATTATGGAAGGTAGTCTGTTGTCGAGATTTTTTTTTCTCCAATGGATGGTAGCCTTTTCATTATGTAAGGTAGTTTGTTGTCGAGATTTTTGTTACTCCAATGGATGGTAGACTTGTAATTATGGAAGATAGTATGCTATCGATATCTTTGTTACTCAAATGGATGGTAGCCTTGTCATTACAGGAGGTAGTCTATTGTAGAGATTTTTGTTACTCCAATGGATTGTAGCCTTGTTATTATGGAAGGTAGTCTATTGTTGAGATTTTTGTTACTACAATGGATGGTAGCCTTGTCATTTTGGAAGGTAGTGTGTTGTCGAGGTTTTTGTTACTCTAATGGATGGTAGCCTTATCATTATGGAAGGTAGTCTGCTGTCGAGATTTTTGTTACTCCAATGGATGGTAGCCTTGTCATTATGGAAGGTAGTCTGTTGTCGAAATATTTGTTACTACAATGGATGGTAGCCTTGTCATTATGGAAGGTAGTATGTTGTCGAGATATTTGTTACTACAATGGATGGTAGCCTTGTCATTTTGGAAGGTAGTATGTTGTCGAGATTTTTGTTACTACAATGGATGGTATCCTTTTCATTATGGAAGGTTGTCTGTTGTCGGGATTTCTATTACTCTAATGGATGGTAGCGTTATCATTATGGAAGGTAGTCTGTTGTCGAGATTTTTGTTACTACAATGGATGATAGCCTTGTCATTATGGAACTTAGTCTGTTGTCGAGATTTTTGTTACTCCAATGGATTGTAGCCTTGTCATTATGGAAGGTAGTCTGTTGTCGAGATTTTTGTTACTCCAATGGATGGTAGCCTTTTATTTATGGAAGGTAGTCTGTTGTCGAGATTTTTGTTACTACAATGGATGGTAGCCTTGTCATTATGGAAGGTAGTATGCTGTCGAGATTTTTGTTACTACAATGGATGGTAGCCTTGTCATTATGGAAGGTAGTTTGTTGTCGATATTTTTGTTACTCTAATGGATTGTATCCTTGTCATTATGGAAGGTTGTCTATTGTGGAGATTTTTATTACTCTGAAGGATGGTAGCCTTGTCATTATGGAAGGTAGTATGTTGTCGAGATTTTTGTTACTACAATGGATGGTAGCCTTGTCATTATGGAACTTAGTCTGTTGTCGAGAATTTTGTTACTCCAATTGATTGTAGCCTTGTCATTATGGAAGGTAGTCTGTTGTCAAGATTTTTGTTACTCCAATGGATGGTAGCCTTTTCATTATGTAAGGTAGTTTGTTGTCGAGATTTTTTTTACTGCAATGGATGGTAGCCTTTTCATTATGGAAGATAGTATGTTGTCGATATCTTTGTTAATCCAATGGATGGTAGCTTTTTCATTACGGAAGGAAGTCTATTGTCGAGATTTTTGTTACAACAATGGATGGTAGCCTTGTCATTATGGAACTTAGTCTGTTGTCGAGATTTTTGTTACTCCAATGGATTATAGCCTTGCTGTTATGGAAGGTAGTTTGTTGTCGAGAATTTTGTTACTCCAATGAACGGTAGGCTTTTCATTATGTAAGGTAGTTTGTTGTCCAGATTTTTGTTACTCCAATGGATGGTAGACTTGTCATTATGGAAGGTAGTCTGTCGTTGTGATTTCTGTTACTCCAATGGATGGTAGCCTTGTCATTATGGAAGATAGTATGTTGTCGATATCTTTGTTACTCCAATGGATGGTAGCCTTGTCAATACGGAAGGTAGTCTGTTGTCGAGATTTTTGTTACTCCAATGGATTGTAGCCTTGTCATTATGGAAGGTAGTCTCTTGTTAATATTTTTCTTACTACAATGGATGGTAGCCTTTTAATTTTGGAAGGTAGTCTGTTGTCGAGGTTTTTGTTACTATAACGGATGGTAGCCTTGTCATTATGGAAGGTAGTCTGCTGTCGAGATTTTTGTTACTCCAATGGATGGTAGCCTTGTCATTATGGAAGGTAGTCTGTTGTCGAGATTTTTGTTACTACAATGGATGGTAGCCTTGTCATTATGGAAGGTAGTATGTTGTCGATATTTTTGTTACTACAAAGGATGGTAGCCTTGTCATTATGGAAGGTAGTCTCTTGTTGATATTGTTTTTACTACAATGGATGTTAGCCTTGTCATTTTGAAAGGTAGTCTTTTGTCGAGGTTTTTGTTACTCCAATGGATGGTAGCCTTGTCATTATGGAAGGTAGTATGTTGTCGAGATTTTTGTTACTACAATGGATGGTAGCCTTGTCATTATGGAACTTAGTCTTTTGTCGAGATTTTTGTTACTCCAATGTATTGTATCCTTGTAATTATGGAAGGTAGTCTGTTGTTGAGATTTTTGTTACTTCAATGGATGGTAGCCTTTTCATTATGTAAGGTAGTTTGTTGTCGATATTTTTTTTACTGCAATGGATGGTAGCCTGTCATTATGGAAGATAGTATGTTGTCGATATCTTTGGTACTCCAATGGATTGTAGCCTTGTCATTACGGAAGGTAGTCTATTGTTGAGATATTTGTTACGCCAATGGATTGTAGCCTTGTCATTATTGAAGGTAGTCTTTTGTCGACATTTTTGTTACTCCAATGGATGGTAGCCTTGTCATTATGGAAGGTAGTCTCTTGTTGATATTTTTGTTACTACAATGGATGATAGCCTTGTCATTTTTGAAGGTAGTCTGTTGTCGACGTTTTTGTTACTATAACGGATGGTAGCCTTGTCATTATGGAAGGTAGTCTGCTGTCGAGATTTTTGTTACTCCAATGGATGGTAGCCTTGTCATTATGGAACTTAGTTTGTTGTCGAGATTTTTGTTACTCCAATGGATTGTAGCCTTGTCATTATGGAAGGTAGTCTGTTGTCGAGATTTTTGTTACTCCAATGGATGGTAGCCTTTTCATTATGTAAGGTAGTTTGTTGTTGAGATTTTTGTTACTGCAATGGATGGTAGCCTTTTCATTATGGAAGATAGTATGTTGTCGATATCTTTGTTAATCCAATGGATTGTAGCCTTGTTATTACGGAAGGTAGTCTGTTGTCGAGATTTTTGTTACTCCAATGGATTGTAGCCTTGTCATTATGGAAGGTAGTCTTTTGTCGACATTTTTGTTACTCCAATGGATGGTAGCCTTGTCATTATGGAAGGTAGTCTCTTGTTGATATTTATGATACTACAATGTGTGGTAGCCTTGTCATTTTGGAAGGTAGTATGTTGTCGAGATTTTTGTTACTCTAATGGATGGTAGCCTTGTCATTATGGAAGGTAGTCTCTTGTCGAGATTATTGTTACTTTAATGTATGTTAGCCTTGTCATTATGAAATGTAGTTTGTTGTCGATATTTTTTTTACTACAATGGATGGTAGCCTTGTCATTATGGAATGTAGTATGTTTTCGAGATTTTTGTTACTACAATGGATGGTAGCTTTGTCATTATGGAACTTAGTCTGTTGTCGAGATTTTTGTTACTCCAATGGATTGTAGCCTTGTCATTATGGAAGGTAGTCTCTTATCGATATCTTTGTTACTCTAATGGAGGGTAGCCTTATCATTACGGAAGGTAGCCTGTTGTCGAGATTTTTGTTACTCCAATGGATTGTAGCCTTGTCATTATGGAAGGTAGTCTGTTGTCTAGATTTTTCTTACTCCAATGGATGGTAGCCTTTTCATTATGTAAGGTAGTTTTTTATCGACATTTTTGTTACTACAATGGATGGTAGCCTCTTCATTATGGAAGGTAGTCTATCATTGTGATTTCAGATACTCCAATGGATGGTAGCCTTGTCATTATGGAAGATAGTATGTTGTAGATATTTTTGTTACTCCAATTGATTATAGCCTTGTCATTATGGAAGGTAGTCTCTTGTCGATATCTTTGTTACTCCAATGGATGGTAGCCTTGTCATTATGGAAGGTAGTCTGTTGTCGAGATTTTTTTTACTCCAGTGGATGGTAGCCTTGTCATTATGGAAGGTAGTCAGTCATTGTGATTTTTGATACTCCAATGGATGGTAGCCTTGTCATTATCGAAGATAGTATGTTTTCAATATTTTCGTTACTCCAATGGATTGTAGCCTTGTCATTATGGAAGGTAGTCTCTTCTTGATATTTTTGTTACTACAATGGATGGTAGGCTTGTCATTTTGGAAGGTAGTCATTTGTCGAGGTTTTTGTTACTCTAATGGATGGTAGCCTTGTCATTATGGAACTTAGTTTGTTATCGAGATTTTTGTTACTCCAACGGATTGTAGCCTTGTCATTATGGAAGGTAGTCTGTTGTCGAGATTTTTGTTACTCCAATGGATGGTAGCCTTTTCATTATGTAAGGTAGTTTGTTGTAGAGATTTTTGTTACTGCAATGGATGGTAGCCTTTTCATTATGGAAAATAGTGCGTTGTCGATATCTTTGTTAATCCATCGGATGGTAGCCTTGTTATTACGGAAGGTAGTCTATTGTCGATAGTTTTGTTACTCCAATGGATTGTAGCCTTGTCATTATGGAAGGTAGTCTTTTGTCGACATTTTTGTTACTCCAATGGATGGTAGCCTTGTCATTATGGAAGGTAGTCTGTTGTCGATATTTTTGTTACTACAATGGATGGTAGCCTTGTCATTTTGGAAGGTAGTCTGTTGTCGAGATTTTTGTTACTTTAATAGATGGTATCCTTGTCATTATGGAAGGTAGTATGCTGTCGAGATTATTGTTTCTTTAATGTATGTTAGCCTTGTCATTATGAAAGGTAGTTTGTTGTCGATATTTTTTTACTACAATGGATGGTAGCCTTGTCATTATGGAAGGTAGTATGTTTTCGAGATTTTTTTTACTACAATGGATGGTAGCCTTGTCATTATGGAACTAAGTCTATTGTCGAGATTTTTCTTACTCCAATGGATTGTAGCCTTGTCATTATGGAAGGTAGTTTGTTGTCGAGATTTTTGTTACTCCAATGGATGGTAGCCTTTTCATTATGTAAGGTAGTTTGATGTCGAGATTTTTGTTACTACAATGGATGGTAGACTTGTCATTATGTAAGGTAGTTTGTTGTCGAGATTTTTGTTACTGCAATGGATGGTAGCCTTTTCATTATGGAAGATAGTATGTTATCGATATCTTTGTTAATCCAATGGATGGTAGCCTTGTCATTACGGAAGGTAGTTTGTTGTCGAGATTTTTGTTACTCCAATGGATTGTAGCCTTATCATTATGGAAGGTAGTCTTTTGTCGCCATTTTTGTTATTCCAATGGATGGTAGCCTTGTTATTATGGAAGGTAGTCTCTTGTTGATATTGTTTTTACTACAATGGATGGTAGCCTTGTCATTTTGAAAGGTAGTCTGTTGTCTAGGTTTTTGTTACTATAACAGATGGTAGCCTCGTCATTATGGAAGGTAGTCTGCTGTCGAGATTTTTGTTACTCCAATGAATGGTAGCCTTGTCATTATGGAAGATAGTCAGTTGTTGAGATTTTTGTTACTACAATGGATGGTAGCCTTGTCATTATGGAACTTAGTCTGTTGTCGAGATTTTTGTTACTCCAATGGATTGTAGCCTTGTCATTATGGAAGGTAGTCTGTTGTCGAGATTTTTGTTACTCCAATGGATGTTAGCCTTTTCATTATGTAATTTAGTTTGTTGTTGAGATTTTTGTTACTTCAATGGATGGTAGCCTTTTCATTATGGAAGATAGTATGTTGTCGATATCTTTGTTAATCCAATGGATGGTAGCCTTGTTATTTCGGAAGGTAGTCTGTTGTCAAGATTTTTGTTACTCCAATGGATTGTAGCCTTGTCATTATGGAAGGTAGTCTTATGTCGACATTTTTGTTACTCCAATGGATGGTAGCCTTGTCATTATGGAAGGTAGTCTCTTGTTGATATTTTTGTTACTATAATGTGTGGTAGCCTTGTCATTTTGGAAGGTAGTATGTTGTCGAGATTTTTGTTACTCTAATGGATGGTAGCCTTGTCATTATGGAAGGTAGTCAGTCATTGTGATTTTTGATACTCCAATGGATGGTAGCCTTGTCATTATGGAAGATAGTATGTTTTCAATATTTTCGTTACTCCAATGGATTGTAGCCTTGTCATTATGGAAGGTAGTCTCTTCTTGATATTTTTGTTACTACAATGGATGATAGGCTTGTCATTATGGAAGGTAGTCTATTGTCGAGGTTTTTGTTACTCTATTGGATGGTAGCCTTGTCATTATGGAACTTAGTTTGTTGTCGAGATTTTTGTTACTCCAATGGATTGTAGCCTTGTCATTATGGAAGGTAGTCTGTTGTCGAGATTTTTGTTACTCCAATGGATGGTAGCCTTTTCATTATGTAAGGTAGGTTGTTGTTGAGCTTTTTGTTACTGCAATGGATGGTAGCCTTTTTATTATGGAAGATAGTATGTTGTCGATATCTTTGTTAATCCAATGGATGGTAGCCTTGTTATTACGGAAGGTAGTCTGTTGTCGAGATTTTTGTTACTCCAATGGATTGTAGCCTTGTCATTATGGAAGGTAGTCTTTTGTCGACATTTTTGTTACTCCAATGGATGGTAGCCTTGTCATTATGGAAGGTAGTCTCTTGTTGATATTTATGTTACTACAATGTGTGGTAGCCTTGTCAATTTGGAAGGTAGTATGTTGTCGAGATTTTTGTTACTCTAATGGATGGTAGCCTTGTCATTATGGAAGGTAGTCTGTTGTCGAGATTATTGTTACTTTAATGTATGTTAGCCTTGTCATTATGAAATGTAGTTTGTTGTCGATATTTTTTTTACTACAATGGATGGTAGCCTTGTCATTATGGAATGTAGTATGTTTTCGAGATTTTTGTTACTACAATGGATGGTAGCTTTGTCATTATGGAACTTAGTCTGTTGTCGAGATTTTTGTTACTCCAATGGATTGTAGCCTTGTCATTATGGAAGGTAGTCTCTTATCGATATCTTTGTTACTCTAATGGAGGGTAGCCTTGTCATTACGGAAGGTAGCCTGTTGTCGAGATTTTTGTTACTCCAATGGATTGTAGCCTTGTCATTATAGAAGGTAGTCTGTTGTCTAGATTTTTCTTACTCCAATGGATGGTAGCCTTTTCATTATGTAAGGTTGTTTGTTATCGACATTTTTGTTACTACAATGGATGGTAGCCTTGTCATTATGGAAGGTAGTCTATCATTGTGATTTATGATACTCCAATGGATGGTAGCCTTGTCATTATGGAAGATAGTATGTTGTAGATATTTTTGTTACTCCAATTGATTATAGCCTTGTCATTATGGAAGGTAGTCTCTTGTCGATATCTTTATTACTCCAATGGATGGTAGCCTTGTCATTATGGAAGGTAGTCTGTTGTCGAAATTTTTTTTACTCCAGTGGATGGTAGCCTTGTCATTATGGAAGGTAGTCAGTCATTGTGATTTTTGATACTCCAATGGATGGTAGCCTTGTCATTATGGAAGATAGTATGTTTTCAATATTTTCGTTACTCCAATGGATTGTAGCCTTGTCATTATGGAAGGTAGTCTCTTCTTGATATTTTTGTTACTACAATGGATGGTAGGCTTGTCATTTTGGAAGGTAGTCTATTGTCGAGGTTTTTGTTACTCTAATGGATGGTAGCCTTGTCATTATAGAACTTAGTTTGTTGTCGAGATTTTTGTTACTCCAATGGATTGTAGCCTTGTCATTATGGAAGGTAGTCTGTTGTCGAGATTTTTGTTACTCCAATGGATGGTAGCCTTTTCATTATGTAAGGTAGTTTGTTGTTGAGATTTTTGTTACTGCAATGGATGGTAGCCTTTTCATTATGGAAAATAATGTGTTGTCGATATCTTTGTTAATCAAGTGGATGGTAGCCTTGTTATTACGGAAGGTAGTCTATTGTCGATATTTTTGTTACTCCAATGGATTGTAGCCTTGTCATTATGGAAGGTACTCTTTTGTCGACATTTTTTTTACTCCAATGGATGGTAGCCTTGTCATTATGGAAGGTAGTCTGTTGTCGATATTTTTGTTACTACAATGGATGGTAGCCTTGTCATTTTGGAAGGTAGTATGTTGTCGAGATTTTTGTTACTCTAATAGATGGTAGCCTTGTCATTATGGAAAGTAGTATGCTGTCGAGATTATTGTTACTTTAATGTATGTTAGCCTTGTCATTATGAAAGGTAGTTTGTTGTCGATATTTTTTTACTACAATGGATGGTAGCCTTGTCATTATGGAACTTAGTCTATTGTCGAGGTTTTTGTTACTCCAATGGATTGTAGCCTTGTCATTATGGAAGGTAGTTTGTTGTCGAGATTTTTTTTACTCCAATGGATGGTAGCCTTTTCATTATGTAAGGTAGTTTGATGTCGAGATTTTTATTACTACAATGGATGGTAGACTTGTCATTATGTAAGGTAGTTTGTTGTCGAGATTTTTGTTACTGCAATGGATGATAGCCTTTTCATTATGGAAGATAGTATGTTGTCGATATCTTTGTTAATCCAATGGATGATAGCCTTGTCATTACGGAAGGTAGTTTGTTGTCGAGATTTTTGTTACTCCAATGGATTGTAGCCTTATCATTATGGTAGGTAGTCTTTTGTCGCCATTTTTGTTATTCCAATGGATGGTAGCCTTGTTATTATGGAAGGTAGTCTCTTGTTGATATTGTTTTTACTACAATGGATGGTAGCCTTGTCACTTTGAAAGGTAGTCTGTTGTCAAGGTTTTTGTTACTATAACAGATGGTAGCCTCGTCATTATGGAAGGTAGTCTGTGTCGAGATTTTTGTTACTCCAATGGATGGTAGCCTTGTCATTATGGAAGATAGTCAGTTGTTGAGATTTTTGTTACTACAATGGATGGTAGCCTTGTCATTATGGAACTTAGTCTGTTGTCGAGATTTTTGTTACTCCAATGGGTTATAGCCTTGTCATTATGGAAGGTAGTCTGTTGTCGAGATTTTTGTTACTCCAATGGATGTTAGCCTTTTCATTATGTAAGTTAGTTTGTTGTTGAGATTTTTGTTACTACAATGGATGGTAGCCTTTTCATTATGGAAGATAGTATGTTGTCGATATCTTTGTTAATCCAATGGATGGTAGCCTTGTCATTATGGAAGGTAGTCTCTTGTTGATATTTTTGTTACTACAATGTGTGGTAGCCTTGTCATTTTGGAAGGTAGTATGTTGTCGAGATTTTTGTTACTCTAATGGATGGTAGCCTTGTCATTATGGAAGGTAGTCTGTTGTCGAGATTATTGTTACTTTAATGTATGTTAGCCTTGTCATTATGAAAGGTAGTTTGTTGTCGATATTTTTTTACTACAATGGAGGGTAGCCTTGTCATTATGGATGGTAGTATGTTTTCGAGATTTTTGTTACTGCAATGGATGGTAGCTTTGTCATTATGGAACTTAGTTTGTTGTCGAGATTTTTGTTACTCCAATGGATTGTAGCCTTGTCATTATGGAAGGTAGTCTCTTACCGATATCTTTGTTACTCTAATGGAGGGTAGCCTTGTCATTATGGAAGGTAGCCTGTTGTCGTGATTTTTGTTACTCCAATGGATTGTAGCCTTGTCATTATGGAAGGTAGTCTGTTGTCTAGATTTTTCTTACTCCAATGGATGGTAGCCTTTTCATTATGTAAGGTAGTTTGTTATCGCCATTTTTGTTACTACAATGGATGGTAGCCTTGTCATTAGGGAAGGTAGTCTATCATTGTGATTTCTGATACTCCAATGGATGGTAGCCTTGTCATTATGGAAGATAGTATGTTGTAGATATTTTTGTTACTCTAATTGATTGTAGCCTTGTCATTATGGAAGGTAGTCTCTTGTCGATATCTTTGATACTCCAATGGATGGTAGCCTTCTCATTACGGAAGGTAGTCTGTTGTCGAGATTTTTTTTACTCCAGTGGATGGTAGCCTTGTCATTATGGAAGGTAGTTTGTCGTTGTGATTTTTGATACTCCAATGGATGGTAGCCTTGTCATTATGGAAGATAATATGTTTTCAATATTTTCGTTATTCCAATGGATTGTAGCCTTGTCATTATGGAAGATAGTCTCTTCTTGATATTTTTGTTACTACAATGGATGGTAGGCTTGTCATTTTGGAAGGTAGTCTATTGTCGAGGTTTTTGTTACTCTAATGGATGGTAGCCTTGTCATTATGGAACTTAGTTTGTTGTCGAGATTTTTGTTACTCTAATGGATTGTAGCCTTGTCATTATGGAAGGTAGTCTGTTGTCGAGATTTTTGTTACTCCAACGGATGGTAGCCTTTTCATTATGTAAGGTAGTTTGTTGTTGAGATTTTTGTTACTGCAATGGATGGTAGCCTTTTCATTAAGGAAGATAGTATGTTGTCGATATCTTTGTTAATCCAATGGATGGTAGCCTTGTTATTACGGAAGGTAGTCTATTGTCGAGATTTTTGTTACTCCAATGGATTATAGCCTTGTCATTATGGAAGGTAGTCTTTTGTCGACATTTTTGTTACTCCAATGGATGGTAGCCTTGTCATTATGGAAGGTAGTCTGTTGTCGATATTTTTGTTACTACAATGGATGGTAGCCTTGTCATTTTGGAAGGTAGTCTGTTGTCGAGATTTTTGTTACTCCAATGGATTATAGCCTTGTCATTATGGAAGGTAGTATGCTGTCGAGATTATTGTTACTTTAATATATGTTAGCCTTGTCATTATGAAAGGTAGTTTATTGTCGATATTTTTTTTACTACAATGGATGGTAGCCTTGTCATTATGGAAGGTAGTATGTTTTCGAGATTTTTGTTACTATAATGGATGGTAGCCTTGTCATTATGAAACTTAGTCAGTTGTCGAGATTTTTGTTACTCCAATGGATTGTAGCCTTGTCATTATGGAAGGTAGTATGTTGTCGAGATTTTTGTTACTCCAATGGATGGTTGCCTTTTCATTATGTAAGGTAGTTTGATGTCGAGATTTTTGTTACTTCAATGGATGGTAGACTTGTCATTATGTAAGTTAGTTTGTTGTCGAGATTTTTGTTACTGCAATGGATCGTAGCCTTTTCATTATGGATGATAGTATGTTGTCGATATCTTTGTTAATCCAATGGATGGTAGCCTTGTCATTACGTAAGGTAGTCTGTTGTCGAGATTTTTGGTACTCCAATGGATCGTAGCCTTGTCATTATGGAAGGTAGTCTTTTGTCAACATTTTTGTTATTCCAATGGATGCTAGCCTTGTTATTATGGAAGGTAGTCTCTTGTTGATATTATTTTTACTACAATGGATGGTAGCCTTGTCATTTTGAAAGGTAGTCTTTTGTCGAGGTTTTTGTTACTTCAATGGATGGTAGCCTTGTCATTATGGAAGATAGTCTGTTGTTGAGATTTTTGTTACTATAATGGATGGTAGCCTTGTCATTATGGAAATTAGTCTGTTGTCGAGATTTTTGTTACTCCGATGGATTGTAGCCTTGTCATTATGGAAGGTAGTCTGTTGTCGATATTTTTGTTACTCCAATGGATGGTAGCCTTTTCATTATGTAAGGTAGTTTGTTGTCGAGATTTTTGTTACTGCAATGGATGGTAGACTTGTCATTATGTAAGGTAGTTTGTTGTCGAGATTTTTGTTACTGCAATGGATGGTTGCCTTTTCATTATGGAAGATAGTATGTTGTCAATATCTTTGTTAATCCAATGGATGGTAGCCTTATCATTACGGAAGGTAGTCTGTTGTCGAGATTTTTGTTACTCCAATGGATTGTAGCCTTGTCATTATGGAAGGTAGTATTTTGTCGACATTTTTGTTAGTCCAATGGATGGTAGCCTTGTTATTATGGAATGTAGTTTAATGTCGAGATTTTTGTTACTGCAATGGATGGTAGACTTGTCATTATGTAAGGTAGTTTGTTGTCGAGAGTTTTGTTACTGCAATGGATGGTAACCTTTTCATTATGGAAGATAGTATGTTGTCGATATCTTTTTTAATCCAATGGATGGTAGCCTTGTCATTACGGAAGGTAGTCTGTTGTCGAGATTTTTGTTACTCTAATTGATTGTAGCCTTGTCATTATGAAAGGTAGTCTTTTGTCGACATTTTTGATATTCCAATGGATGGTAGCCTTGTTATTATGGAAGGTAGTCTCTTGTTGATATTGTTTTTACTATAATGGATGGTAGCCTTGTCATTTTGAAAGGTAGTCTTTTGTCGAGGTTTTTGTTACTCCAATGGATGGTAGCCTTGTCATTATGGAACTTAGTCTGTTGTCGAGATTTTTGTTACTCCAATGGATTGTAGCCTCGTAATTATGGAAGGTAGTCTGTTGTCGAGATTTTAGTTACTCCAATGGATGGTACCCTTTTCATTTTGTAAGGTAGTTTGTTGTGGAGATTTTTGTTACTAGAATGGATGGTAGACTTGTCATTATGTATGGTAGTTTTTTGTCGAGATTTTTGTTACTCCAATGGATGGTAGCTTTTTAATTATGGAAGATAGTATGTTGTCGATATCTTTGTTAATCCAATGGATGGTAGCCTTGTCATTAGGGAAGGTAGTCTGTTGTCGAGATTTTTGTTACTCCAATGGATTGTAGCCTTGTCATTATGGAAGGTAGTCTTTTGTCGACATTTTTGTTACTCCAATGGATGGTAGCCTTGTTATTATGGAAGGTAGTCTCTTGTTGATATTGTTTTTACTACAATGGATGGTAGCCTTGTCATTTTGAAAGGTAGTCTATTGTCGAGGTTTTTGTTAATATAACGGATGGTAGCCTCGTCATTATGGAAGGTAGTCTGCTGTCGAGATTTTTGTTACTCCAATGGATGGTAGCCTTGTCATTATGGAAGATAGTCTATTGTTGAGATTTTTCTTACTACAATGGATGGTAGCCTTGTCATTATGGAACTTAGCCTGTTGTCGAGATTTTTGTTACTCCAATGGATTGTAGCCTTGTCATTATGGAAGGTGGTCTGTTGTCGAGATTTTTGTTACTCCAATAGATGGAATCCTTTTCATTATGTAAGGTAGTTTGTTGTCGAGATTTTTGTTACTGCAATGGATGGTAGACTTGTCATTATGTAAGGTAGTTTGTTGTCGATATTTTTGTTACTGCAATGGATGGTAGCCTTTTCATTATGGAAGATAGTATGTTGTCGATATCTTTGTTAATCCAATGGATGGTAGCCTTGTCATGATGGAAGGTAGTCTATTGTGGATATTTTTGTTACTACAATGTGTGGTAGCCTTGTCATTTTGGAAGGTAGTATGTTGTCGAGATTTTTGTTACTCTAATGGATGGTTGCCTTGTCATTATGGAAGGTAGTCTGTTGTCGAGATTATTGTTACTTTAATGTATGTTAGCCTTGTCATTATGAAAGGTAGTTTGTTGTCGATATTTTTTTACTACAATGGATGGTAGCCTTGTCATTATGGATGGTAGTATGTTTTCGAGATTTTTGTTACTGCAATGGATGGTAGCTTTGTCATTATGGAACTTAGTTTGTTGTCGAGATTTTTGTTACTCCAATGGATTGTAGCCTTGTCATTATGGAAGGTAGTCTCTTACCGATATCTTTGTTACTCTAATGGAGGGTAGCCATGTCATTATGGAAGGTAGCCTGTTGTCGTGATTTTTGTTACTCCAATGGATTGTAGCCTTGTCATTATGGAAGGTAGTCTGTTGTCTAGATTTTTCTTACTCCAATGGATGGTAGCCTTTTCATTATGTAAGGTAGTTTGTTATCGCCATTTTTGTTACTGCAATGGATGGTAGCCTTGTCATTAGGGAAGGTAGTCTATCATTGTGATTTCTGATACTCCAATGGATGGTAGCCTTGTCATTATGGAAGATAGTATGTTGTAGATATTTTTGTTACTCCAATTGATTTTAGCCTTGTCATTATGGAAGGTAGTCTCTTGTCGATATCTTAGTTACTCCAATGGATGGTAGCCTTGTCATTACGGAAGGTAGTCTGTTGTCGAGATTTTTTTTACTCCAGTGGATGGTAGCCTTGTCATTATGGAAGGTAGTCTGTCGTTGTGATTTTTGATACTCCAATGGATGGTAGCCTTGTCATTATGGAAGATAATATGTTTTCAATATTTTCGTTACTCCAATGGATTGTAGCCTTGTCATTATGGAAGATAGTCTCTTCTTGATATTTTTGTTACTACAATGGATGGTAGGCTTGTCATTTTGGAAGGTAGTCTATTGTCGAGGTTTTTGTTACTCTAATGGATGGTAGCCTTGTCATTATGGAACTTAGTTTGTTGTCGAGATTTTTGTTACTCTAATGGATTGTAGCCTTGTCATTATGGAAGGTAGTCTGTTGTCGAGATTTTTGTTACTCCAACGGATGGTAGCCTTTTCATTATGTAAGGTAGTTTGTTGTTGAGATTTTTGTTACTGCAATGGATGGTAGCTTTTTCATTAAGGAAGATAGTGTGTTGTCGATATCTTTGTTAATCCAATGGATGGTAGCCTTGTTATTACGGAAGGTAGTCTATTGTCGAGATTTTTGTTACTCCAATGGATTATAGCCTTGTCATTATGGAAGGTAGTCTTTTGTCGACATTTTTGTTACTCCAATGGATGGTAGCCTTGTCATTATGGAAGGTAGTCTGTTGTCGATATTTTTGTTACTACAATGGATGGTAGCCTTGTCATTTTGGAAGGTAGTCTGTTGTCGAGATTTTTGTTACTCCAATGGATTATAGCCTTGTCATTATGGAAGGTAGTATGCTGTCGAGATTATTGTTACTTTAATGTATGTTAGCCTTGTCATTATGAAAGGTAGTTTATTGTCGATATTTTTTTTACTACAATGGATGGTAGCCTTGTCATTATGGAAGGTAGTATGTTTTCGAGATTTTTGTTACTATAATGGATGGTAGCCTTGTCATTATGAAACTTAGTCAGTTGTCGAGATTTTTGTTACTCCAATGGATTGTAGCCTTGTCATTATGGAAGGTAGTATGTTGTCGAGATTTTTGTTACTTCAATGGATGGTAGACTTGTCATTATGTAAGTTAGTTTGTTGTCGAGATTTTTGTTACTGCAATGGATCGTAGCCTTTTCATTATGGATGATAGTATGTTGTCGATATCTTTGTTAATCCAATGGATGGTAGCCTTGTCATTACATAAGGTAGTCTGTTGTCGAGATTTTTGTTACTCCCATGGATCGTAGCCTTGTCATTATGGAAGGTAGTCTTTTGTCGACATTTTTGTTATTCCAATGGATGCTAGCCTTGTTATTATGGAAGGTAGTCTCTTGTTGATATTGTTTTTACTACAATGGATGGTAGCCTTGTCATTTTGAAAGGTAGTCTTTTGTCGAGGTTTTTGTTACTTCAATGGATGGTAGCCTTGTCATTATGGAAGATAGTCTGTTGTTGAGATTTTTGTTACTATAATGGATGGTAGCCTTGTCATTATGGAAATTAGTCTGTTGTCGAGATTTTTGTTACTCTGATGGATTGTAGCCTTGTCATTATGGAAGGTCGTCTGTTGTCGATATTTTTGTTACTCCAATGGATGGTAGCCTTTTCATTATGTAAGGTAGTTTGTTGTCGAGATTTTTGTTACTGCAATGGATGGTAGACTTGTCATTATGTAAGGTAGTTTGTTGTCGAGATTTTTGTTACTGCAATGGATGGTAGCCTTTTCATTATGGAAGATAGTATGTTGTCAATATCTTTGTTAATCCAATGGATGGTAGCCTTATCATTACGGAAGGTAGTCTGTTGTCGAGATTTTTGTTACTCCAATGGATTGTAGCCTTGTCATTATGGAATGTAGTATGTTGTCGACATTTTTG
This sequence comes from Vicia faba, assembly GCA_948472305.1. Lineage (NCBI taxonomy): Eukaryota > Viridiplantae > Streptophyta > Magnoliopsida > Fabales > Fabaceae > Vicia > Vicia faba. Next base: position 565,842,444 of record OX451739.1, read on the forward strand.
TTAGTCCAATGGATGGTAGCCTTGTCATTATGGAAGATAGTATGTTTTCGATATCTTTGTTACTCCAATGGATGGTAGCCTTGTGATTATGGAAAGTAGTCTTTTGTCGATATTTTTGTTACTCCCATGGATTGTAGCCTTGTCATTATGGAAGATAGTCTGTCGTTGGGATTTCTGATACTCCAATGAATGGTAGCCTTGTCATTATGGAAGATAGTATGTTGTAGATATTTTTGTTACTCCAATGGATTGTAGCCTTGTCATTATGGAAGGTAGTCTCTTTTCGATATCTTTGTTACTCCAATGGATGGTAGCCTTGTCATTACGGAAGGTAGTCTATTGTCGAGATTTTATTTACTCCAATGGATGGTAACCTTGTCATAATGGAAGGTAGTTTGTCGTTGTGATTTCTAATACTCCAATGGATGGTATCCTTGTCATTATGGAAGATAGTTTGTTGTCAATATTTTTGTTACTCCAATGGATTGTATCCTTTTCATTATGGAAGGTAGTCTCTTGTCGATATCTTTGTTACTCTAATGGAGGGTAGCCTTGTCATTATGGAAGGTAGCCTATTGTCGAGATTTTTGTTACTCCAATGTATTGTAGACTTGTCATTATGGAAGGTAGTCTGTTGTCGAGATTTTTGTTATTCCAATGGATGGTAGCCTTTTCATTATGTAAGGTAGTTTGTTGTCGAGATTTTCTTTACTGCAATGGATTGTAGCCTTTTCATTATGGAAGGTAGTCTATTGTCGAGATTTTTGTTACTCCAATGGATGGTAGCCTTTTCATTATGTAAGGTACTTTGTTGTCAATATTTTTGTTACTGCAATTAATTGTAGCCTTGTCATTATGGAAGGTAGTCTCTTGTCGATATCTTTGTTACTCCAATGGATAGTAGCCTTGTCATTACGGAAGGTAGTCTGTTGTCGAGATTCTTTTTACCCCAATGGATGGTAGCCTTGTCATTATGGAAGGTAGTCTTTTGTCGACATTTTTGTTCCTCCAATGGATGGTAGCCTTGTAATTTTGGAAGGTAGTCTGTTGTCGAGATTTTTGTTACTCTAAAGGATGGTAGCTTGTCATTATGGAAGGTAGTCTGTTGTCGAGATTTTTGTTACTACAATGGATGGTAGCCTTGTCATTATGGAAGGTAGTCTGTTGTCGAGATTTTTTTTACTACAATGGATGGTAGCCTTGTCATTATGGAAGGTAGTCTGCTGTCGAGATTTTTGCTACACTAATGGATGTTATCCTTGTCATTATGGAAGGTAGTCTATTGTTGAGATTTTTGTTACTCCAATGGATGGTAGCCTTTTTGTTATGTAAAGTAGTCTGTTGTCGAGATTTTATTTACTCCAGTGCATGGTAGCCTTGTCATTATGGAAGGTAGTCTGTCATTGTGATTTCTGATACTCCAATGGATGGAAGCGTTGTCATTATGGAAGATAGTATGTTTTCAATATTTTTGTTACTCCCATGGATTGTAGCCTTGTCATTATGGAAGGTAGTCTCTTCTTTATATTTTTGTTACTACAATGCATGGTAGGATTGTCATTTTGGAAGGTAGTCTATTGTCGAGGTTTTAGGTACTCTAATTGATGGTAGCCTTGTCATTATGGAAGGTAGTCTACTGTCGATATTTTTGTTACTCCATTGGATGGTAGCCTTGTCATTATGGAAGGTAGTCTGTTGTCGAGATTTTTGTTACTACAATGGATGGTAGCCTTGTCATTATGGAAATTAGTCTATTGTCGAGATTTTTGTTACTCCAATGGATTGTAGCCTTGTCATTATGGAAGGTAGTCTGTTGTCGAGATTTTTGTTACTCCAATGGATGGTAACCTTTTCATTATGTAAGGTAGTCTGTTGTCGAGATTTTTGTTACTCCAATGGATGGTAGCCTTTTCATTATGTAAGGTAGTTTGTTGTCGAGATTTTCTTTACTGCAATGGATTGTAGCCTTTTCATTATGGAAGGTAGTCTATTGTCGAGATTTTTGTTACTCCAATGGATGGTAGCCTTTTCATTATGTAAGGTAGTTTGTTATCAATATTTTTGTTACTGCAATTAATTGTAGCCTTGTCATTATGGAAGGTAGTCTCTTGTCGATATCTTTGTTACTCCAATGGATAGTAGCCTTGTCATTACGGAAGGTAGTCTGTTGTCGAGATTCTTTTTACCCCAGTGGATGGTAGCCTTGTCATTATGGAAGGTAGTCTTTTGTCGACATTTTTGTTCCTCCAATGGATGGTAGCCTTGTAATTTTGGAAGGTAGTCTGTTGTCGAGATTTTTATTACTCTAAAGGATGGTAGCTTGTCATTATGGAAGGTAGTCTGTTGTCGAGATTTTTGTTACTACAATGGATGGTAGCCTTGTCATTATGGAAGGTAGTCTGTTGTCGAGATTTTTTTTACTACAATGGATGGTAGCCTTGTCATTATGGAAGGTAGTCTGCTGTCAAGATTTTTGCTACACTAATGGATGTTATCCTTGTCATTATGGAAGGTAGTCTATTGTTGAGATTTTTGTTACTCCAATGGATGGTAGCCTTTTTGTTGTGTAAGGTAGTCTGTTGTCGAGATTTTTTTTACTCCAGTGGATGGTAGCCTTGTCATTATGGAAGGTAGTCTGTCATTGTGATTTCTGATACTCCAATGGATGGAAGCATTGTCATTATGGAAGATAGTATGTTTTCAATATTTTTGTTACTCCCATGGATTATAGCCTTGTCATTATGGAAGGTAGTCTCTTCTTGATATTTTTGTTACTACAATGGATGGTAGGATTGTCATTTTGGAAGGTAGTCTGTTGTCGAGGTTTTAGGTACTCTAATGGATGGTAGCCTTGTCATTATGGAAGGTAGTCTACTGTCGATATTTTTGTTACTCCATTGGATGGTAGCCTTGTCATTATGGAAGGTAGTCTGTTGTCGAGATTTTTGTTACTACAATGGATGGTAGCCTTGTCATTATGGAAATTAGTCTATTGTCGAGATTTTTGTTACTCCAATGGATTGTAGCCTTGTCATTATGGAAGGTAGTCTGTTGTCGAGATTTTTGTTACTCCAATGGATGGTAGCCTTTTCATTATGTAAGGTAGTTTGTTGTCGAGATTTTTGTTACCGCAATGGATGGTAGACTTGTCATTATGTAATATAGTTTGTTGTCTAGAATTTTTTACTACAATGGATGGTAGCCTTTTCATTATGGAAGATAGTATGTTGTCGATATCTTTGTTAATTCAATGGATGGTAGCCTTGTCATTAAGGAAGGTAATTTGTTGTCGAGATTTCTGTTACTCCAATGGATTGTAGCCTTGTTATTATGGAAGGTAGTCTTTTGTCGACATTTTTGTTCCTCCAATGGATGGTAGCCTTGTCATTTTGGAAGGTAGTCTATTGTCGAGATTTTTTTTACTCTAATGGATGGTAGCTTGTCATAATGGAAGGTAGTCTGCTGTCGTGATTATTGTTATTTAATGTATCGTAGCCTTGTCATTATGGAACTTAGTCTGTTGTCTAGATTTTTGTTACTCCAATGGATTGTATCCTTGTCATTATGGAAGGTAGTCTATTGTCGAGATTTTTGTTACTCCAATGGATGGTAGCCTTTTCATTATGTAAGGTAGTTTGTTGTCGAGATTTTTGTTACTGCAATGGATGGTAGACTTCTCATTATGTAAGGTAGTTTGTTGTCGAGATTTTTGTTACTGCAAATGGATGGTAGCCTTTTCATTATGGAAGATAGTATGTTGTGGATATCTTTGTTAATCCAATGGATGGTAGCCTTGTCATTATGGAAAGTAGTCTATTGTCAAGATTATTGTTACTCCAATGGATTGTAGCCTTGTCATTATGGAAGGTAGCCTTTGTCGTCATTTTTGTTACTCCAATGGATGGTAGCCTTGTCATTATGGAAGGTAGTCTCTTGTTGATATTTTTGTTACTACAATGGATGGTAGCCTTGTCATTTTGGAAGGTAGTCTGTTGTCGAGGTTTTTGTTACTATAACGGATGGTAGCCTTGTCATTATGGAAGGTAGTCTGCTGTCGAGATTTTTGTTACTACAATGGATGGTAGCCTTGTCATTATGGAAGGTAGTCTGTTGTCAATATTTTTGTTACTTTAATGGATGGTATCCTTGTCATTATGGAAGGTTATCTGTTGTCGAGACTTTTATTTCTCAAATGGATGGTAGCCTTGTCATTATGGAAGGTAGTATGTTGTCGAGATTTTTGTTACTACAATGGATTGTAGCCTTGTCATTATGGAACTTAGTTTGTTGTCGAGATTTTTGTTACTCCAATGGATTGTAGCCTTGTCATTATGGAAGGTCGTCTGTTGTCGAGATTTTTGTTACTCCAATGGATGGTAGCCTTTTCATTATGTAAGGTAGTTTGTTGTCGAGATTTTTGTTACTGCAATGGATGGTAGACTTGTCATTATGTAAGGTAGTTTGTTGTCGATATTTTTGTTACTACAAAGGATGGTAGCCTTTTCATTATGGAAGATAGTATGTTGTCGATATCTTTGTTAATCCAATGGATGGTAGCCTTGTCATTACGGAAAGTAGTCAGTTGTCGAGATTATTGTTACTCCAATGGATTGTAGCCTTTGTCATTATTGAAGGTAGTCTCTTGTTGATATTTTTGTTAGTACAATGGATGGTAGCCTTGTTATTTTGCAAGGTAGTCTGTTGTCGAGGTTTTTGTTACTATAACGGATGGTAGCGTTGTCATTATGGAAGGTAGTCTGTTGTCGAGATTTTTGTTACTACAATGGATGGTAGCCTTGTCATTATGGAAGGTAGTATGTTTTCGAGATTTTTGTTACTACAATGGATGGTAGCCTTGTCATTATGGAAGGTAGTTTGTTGTCGATATTTTTGTTACTCTGATGGATGGTATCCTTGTCATTATGGAAAGTTGTCTGTTGTCGAGATTTTTATTACTCTAATGGATGGTAGCCTTGTCATTATGGAAGGTAGTATGTTGTCGAGATTTTTGTTACTACAATGGATGGTAGCCTTGTCATTATGGAACTTAGTCTGTTGTCGAGATTTTTGTTACTCCAATGGATTGTAGCCTTGTCATTATGGAAGGTAATCTGTTGTCGAGATTTTTGTTACTCCAATGGATGGTAGCCTTTTCATTATGTAAGGTAGTTTGTTGTCGAGATTTTTGTTACTGCAATGGATGGTAGCCTTTTCATTATGGAAGATAGTATGTTGTCGACATTTTTGTTACTCCAATGGATGGTAGCCTTTCCATTATGGAAGGTAGACTCTTGTTGATATTTTGGTTGCTACAATGGATGGTAGCCTTGTCATTTTGGAAGGTAGTTTGTTGTCGAGGTTTTTGTTACTGTAACGGATGGTAGCCTTGTCATTATGGAAGGTAGTCTGCTGTCGATATTTTTGTTACTCCAATGGATGGTAGCCTTGTCATTATGGAAGGTAGTTTGTTGTCGAGATTTTTGTTACTACAATGGATGGTAGCCTTGTCATTATGGAAGGTAGTCTGTTGTCGAGATTTTTATTACTCTAATGGATGGTAGCCTTGTCATTATGGAAGGTAGTATGTTGTCGAGATTTTTGTTACTCCAATGGATTGTAGCCTTGTCATTATGGAAGGTAGTCTGTTGTCGAGATTTTTGTTACTGCAATAGATGGTAGACTTGTCATTATGTAGGGTAGTTTGTTGTTGAGATTTTTGTTACTGCAATGGATGGTAGCCTTTTCATTATGGAAGATAGTATGTTGTCGATATCTTTGTTAATCCAATGGATGGAACCCTTGTCATTACGGAAGCAGTCTGTTGTCGAGATTTTAGTTACTCCAATGGATTGTTGCCTTGTCATTATGGAAGGTAGTCTTTTGTCGACATTTTTGTTACTCCAATAGATGGTAGCCTTGTCATTATGGAAGGTTGTCTCTTGTTGATATATTTGTTAGTACAATGGATGGTAGCCTTGTCATTTTGGAAGGTAGTTTGCTGTCGAGATTATTGTTACTTTAATGTATGTTAGCGTTGTCATTATGGAAGGTAGTCTGCTGTCGAGATTATTGTTACTTTAATGTATGTTAGCCTTGTCATTATGGAAGGTAGTCTGTTGTCTAGATTTTTTTTACTATAATGGATGGTAGCCTTGTCATTATGGAAGGTAGTATGTTGTCGAGATTTTTGTTACTAAAATGGATGGTAGACTCGTCATTATGGAACTTAGTCTGTTGTCGAGATTTTTGTTACTCCAATGGATTGTAGCCTTGTCATTATGGAAGGTAGTCTGTTGTCAAGATTTTTGTTACTCCAATGGATGGTATACTTTTCATTATGTAAGGTAGTTTGTTGTCGGGAGTTTTGTTACTGGAATGGATGGTAGACTTGTCATTATGTAAGGTAGTTTGTTGTCGAGATTTTTGTTACTAAAATGGATGGTAGCCTTTTCATTATGGAAGATAGTATGTTGTCGATATCTTTCTTAATCCAATGGATGGTAGCCTTGTCATTACGGAAGGTAGTCTGTTGTCGAGATTTTTGTTACTCCAATGGATTGTAGCCTTGTCATTATGGAAGGTAGTCTTTTGTCGACATTTTTGTTACTCCAAAGGATGGTAGACTTGTCATTATGGAAGGTAGTCTCTTGTTGATATTTTTGTTACTACAATGGATGGTAGCCTTGTCATTTTGGAAGGTTGTCTATTGTCGAGGTTTTTGTTACTATAACGGATGGTAGCCTTGTCATTATGGAAGGTAGTCTACTGTCGAGATTTTTGTTACTCCAATGGATGGTAGCCTTGTCATTATGGAATGTAGTCTGTTGTCGAGATTTTTGTTACTACAATGGATGGTAGCCTTGTCATTATGGAAGGTAGTATGTTTTCGATATTTTTGTTACTACAATGGATGGTAGCCTTGTCATTATGAAAGGTAGTCTGTTGTCGATATTTTTGTTACTCTAATGGATGGTATCCTTGTCATTATGGAAGGTAGTATGTTGTCGAGATTTTTGTTACTACAATGGATGGTAGCCTTGTCATTATGGATCTTAGTCTGTTGTCGAGATTTTTGTTACTCCAATGGATTGTAGCCTTGTCATTATGGAAGGTAGTCTATTGTCGAGATTTTTGTTACTGCAATGGATGTTAGACTTGTCATTATGTAGGGTAGTTTGTTGTGGAGATTTTTGTTACTGCAACGGATGGTAGCCTTGTCATTATGGAAGGTAGTCTGCTGTCGAGATTTTTGTTACTACAATGGATGGTAGCCTTGTCATTATGGAAGGTAGTCTGTTGTCAATATTTTTGTTACTTTAATGGATGGTATCCTTGTCATTATGGAAGGTTATCTGTTGTCGAGACTTTTATTTCTCAAATGGATGGTAGCCTTGTCATTATGGAAGGTAGTATGTTGTCGAGATTTTTGTTACTACAATGGATTGTAGCCTTGTCATTATGGAACTTAGTTTGTTGTCGAGATTTTTGTTACTCCAATGGATTGTAGCCTTGTCATTATGGAAGGTCGTCTGTTGTCGAGATTTTTGTTACTCCAATGGATGGTAGCCTTTTCATTATGTAAGGTAGTTTGTTGTCGAGATTTTTGTTACTGCAATGGATGGTAGACTTGTCATTATGTAAGGTAGTTTGTTGTCGATATTTTTGTTACTACAAAGGATGGTAGCCTTTTCATTATGGAAGATAGTATGTTGTCGATATCTTTGTTAATCCAATGGATGGTAGCCTTGTCATTACGGAAAGTAGTCAGTTGTCGAGATTATTGTTACTCCAATGGATTGTAGCCTTTGTCATTATTGAAGGTAGTCTCTTGTTGATATTTTTGTTAGTACAATGGATGGTAGCCTTGTCATTTTGCAAGGTAGTCTGTTGTCGAGGTTTTTGTTACTATAACGGATGGTAGCGTTGTCATTATGGAAGGTAGTCTGTTGTCGAGATTTTTGTTACTACAATGGATGGTAGCCTTGTCATTATGGAAGGTAGTATGTTTTCGAGATTTTTGTTACTACAATGGATGGTAGCCTTGTCATTATGGAAGGTAGTTTGTTGTCGATATTTTTGTTACTCTGATGGATGGTATCCTTGTCATTATGGAAGGTTGTCTGTTGTCGAGATTTTTATTACTCTAATGGATGGTAGCCTTGTCATTATGGAAGGTAGTATGTTGTCGAGATTTTTGTTACTACAATGGATGGTAGCCTTGTCATTATGGAACTTAGTCTGTTGTCGAGATTTTTGTTACTCCAATGGATTGTAGCCTTGTCATTATGGAAGGTAATCTGTTGTCGAGATTTTTGTTACTCCAATGGATGGTAGCCTTTTCATTATGTAAGGTAGTTTGTTGTCGAGATTTTTGTTACTGCAATGGATGGTAGCCTTTTCATTATGGAAGATAGTATGTTGTCGACATTTTTGTTACTCCAATGGATGGTAGCCTTTCCATTATGGAAGGTAGACTCTTGTTGATATTTTGGTGGCTACAATGGATGGTAGCCTTGTCATTTTGGAAGGTAGTCTGTTGTCGAGGTTTTTGTTACTGTAACGGATGGTAGCCTTGTCATTATGGAAGGTAGTCTGCTGTCGATATTTTTGTTACTCCAATGGATGGTAGCCTTGTCATTATGGAAGGTAGTTTGTTGTCGAGATTTTTGTTACTACAATGGATGGTAGCCTTGTCATTATGGAAGGTAGTCTGTTGTCGAGATTTTTATTACTCTAATGGATGGTAGCCTTGTCATTATGGAAGGTAGTATGTTGTCGAGATTTTTGTTACTCCAATGGATTGTAGCCTTGTCATTATGGAAGGTAGTCTGTTGTCGAGATTTTTGTTACTGCAATAGATGGTAGACTTGTCATTATGTAGGGTAGTTTGTTGTTGAGATTTTTGTTACTGCAATGGATGGTAGCCTTTTCATTATGGAAGATAGTATGTTGTCGATATCTTTGTTAATCCAATGGATGGAACCCTTGTCATTACGGAAGCAGTCTGTTGTCGAGATTTTAGTTACTCCAATGGATTGTTGCCTTGTCATTATGGAAGGTAGTCTTTTGTCGACATTTTTGTTACTCCAATAGATGGTAGCCTTGTCATTATGGAAGGTTGTCTCTTGTTGATATTTTTGTTAGTACAATGGATGGTAGCCTTGTCATTTTGGAAGGTAGTTTGCTGTCGAGATTATTGTTACTTTAATGTATGTCAGCGTTGTCATTATGGAAGGTAGTCTGCTGTCGAGATTATTGTTACTTTAATGTATGTTAGCCTTGTCATTATGGAAGGTAGTCTGTTGTCTAGATTTTTTTTACTATAATGGATGGTAGCCTTGTCATTATGGAAGGTAGTATGTTGTCGAGATTTTTGTTACTAAAATGGATGGTAGACTCGTCATTATGGAACTTAGTCTGTTGTCGAGATTTTTGTTACTCCAATGGATTGTAGCCTTGTCATTATGGAAGGTAGTCTGTTGTCAAGATTTTTGTTACTCCAATGGATGGTATACTTTTCATTATGTAAGGTAGTTTGTTGTCGGGAGTTTTGTTACTGGAATGGATGGTAGACTTGTCATTATGTAAGGTAGTTTGTTGTCGAGATTTTTGTTACTAAAATGGATGGTAGCCTTTTCATTATGGAAGATAGTATGTTGTCGATATCTTTCTTAATCCAATGGATGGTAGCCTTGTCATTACGGAAGGTAGTCTGTTGTCGAGATTTTTGTTACTCCAATGGATTGTAGCCTTGTCATTATGGAAGGTAGTCTTTTGTCGACATTTTTGTTACTCCAAAGGATGGTAGACTTGTCATTATGGAAGGTAGTCTCTTGTTGATATTTTTGTTACTACAATGGATGGTAGCCTTGTCATTTTGGAAGGTTGTCTATTGTCGAGGTTTTTGTTACTATAACGGATGGTAGCCTTGTCATTATGGAAGGTAGTCTACTGTCGAGATTTTTGTTACTCCAATGGATGGTAGCCTTGTCATTATGGAATGTAGTCTGTTGTCGAGATTTTTGTTACTACAATGGATGGTAGCCTTGTCATTATGGAAGGTAGTATGTTTTCGATATTTTTGTTACTACAATGGATGGTAGCCTTGTCATTATGAAAGGTAGTCTGTTGTCGATATTTTTGTTACTCTAATGGATGGTATCCTTGTCATTATGGAAGGTAGTATGTTGTCGAGATTTTTGTTACTACAATGGATGGTAGCCTTGTCATTATGGATCTTAGTCTGTTGTCGAGATTTTTGTTACTCCAATGGATTGTAGCCTTGTCATTATGGAAGGTAGTCTATTGTCGAGATTTTTGTTACTGCAATGGATGTTAGACTTGTCATTATGTAGGGTAGTTTGTTGTGGAGATTTTTGTTACTGCAATGGATGGTAGCCTTTTTGTTATGGAAGATAGTATGTTGTCGATATCTTTGTTAATCCAATGGATGGTAGCCTTGTCATTACGGAAGGTATTCTGTTGTCGAGATTTTTGTTACTCCAATGGATTGTTGCCTTGTCATTATGGAAGGTAGTCTTTTTTGACATTTTTGTGACTCCAATGGATGGTAGCCTTGTCATTATGGAAGGTAGTCTCTTGTTGATATTTTTGTTACTACAATGGATGGTAGCCTTGTCGTTTTGGAAGGTAGTCTGCTGTCGAGATTATTGTTATGTTAATGTATGTTAGCCTTGTCATTATGGAAGGTAGTCTGTTGTCGAGATTTTTTTTACTACAATGGATGGTAGCCTTGTCATTATGGAAGGTAGTATGTTGTCGAGATTTTTGTTACTGCAATGGATGGTAGACTTGTCATTATGTAAGGTAGTTTGTTGTCCAGATTTTTGTTACTATAATGTATGGTAGCCTTTTCATTATGGAAGATAGTATGTTGTCGATATCTTTGTTAATCCATTGGATGGTAGCCTTGTCATTACGGAAGGTAGTCTGTTGTCGAGATTTTTTTTACTCCAATGGATTGTAGCCTTGTCATTATGGAAGGTAGTCTTTTGTCGACATTTTTGTTACTCCAATGGATGGTAGCCTTGTCGTTATGGAAGGTAGTCTCTTGTTGATATTTTTGTTACTACAATGGATGGTAGCCTTGTCATTTGGGAAGGTAGTCTGTTGTCGAGGTTTTTGTTACTATAACGGATGGTAGCCTTGTCATTATGCAAGGTAGTCTGCTGTCGAGATTTTTGTTACTCCAATGGATGGTAGCCTTGTCATTATGGAAGGTAGTCTGTTGTCGAGATTTTTGTTACTACAATGGATAGTAACCTTGTCATTATGGAAGGTAGTATGTTTTCGAGATTTTTGTTACTACAATGGATGGTAGCCTTCTCATTACGGAAGGTAGTCTCTTGTCAATATTTTTGTTACTCTAATGGATGGTATCCTTGTCATTATGGAAGGTTGTCTGTTGTCGAGAATTTTATTACTCTAATGGATGGTAGCCTTGTCATTATGGAAGGTAGTACGTTGTCGAGATTTTTTTTACTACAATGGATGGTAGCCTTCTCACTATGGAACTTAGTCTGTTGTCGAGATTTTTTTTACTCCAATGGATGATAACCTTTTCATTATGTAAGGTAGTTTATTGTCGATATTTTTGTTACATCAATGGATGGTAGACGTTTTATTATGTAAGGTAGTATGTTGTCGATATTTTTGTTACTGCAATGGATGGTAGCCTTTTCATTATGGAAGATAGTATGTTGTCGATATCTTTGTTAATCCAATAGATGGTAGCCTTGTCATTACGGAAGGTAGTCTATTGTCGAGATTTTTGTTACTCCAATGGATTGTAGCCTTGTCATTATGGAAGGTAGTATTTTGTCGACATTTTTGTTACTCCAATGGATGTTAGCCTTGTAATTATGGAAGGTAGTCTCTTGTTGATATTTTTGTTACTACAATGGATGGTAACCTTGTCATTTTGGAAGGTAGTCTGTTGTCTAGATTTTTGTTACTCTAATGGATGGTATCCTTGTCATTATGGAAGGTAGTCTATTGTCGAGAATTTTATTACTCCAATGGATGGTAGGCTTTTCATTATGGAAGGTATTCTATTGTCGAGATTTTTGTTACTAGAATGGATGGTAGCCTTGTCATTATGGTACTTAGTCTGTTGTCGAGATTTTTGTTACTCCAATGGATTGTAGCCTTGTCATTATGGAAGGTAGTATGTTGTCGAGATTTTTGTTACTTCAATGGATGGTAGCCTTTTCATTATGTAAGGTAGTTTGTTGTCGAGATTTTTGTTACTCCAATGGATGGTAGACTTGTTATTATGGAAGGTAGTCTGTCGTTGTGATTTCTGGTACTCCAATGGATGGTAGCCTTGTCGTTATGGAAGGTAGTCTATTGTCGATATTTTTGTTACTCCAATGGATTGTAGCCTTGTCATTATGGAAGGTAGTCTCTTCTTGATATTTTTGTTACTACAATGGATGGTAGCCTTGTCATTTTGGAAGGTAGTCTATTGTCGAGGTTATTGTTACTCTAATGGAGGATAGCCTTGTCATTTTGGAAGGTAGTTTGTTGTCGAGATTTTTGTTACTCCGATGGATGGTAGCCTTCTCATTATGGAAGGTAGACTGTTGTCGAGATTTTTGTTACTACAATGGATGGTAGCCTTGTCATTATGGAACTTAGTACGTTGTCGAGATTTTTGTTACTCCAATGGATTCTAGCCTTGTCATTATGGAAGGTAGTCTGTTGTCAATATTTTTGCTACACTAATGGATGTTATCCTTGTCATTATAGAGGGTAGTCTATTGTTGAGATTTTTGTTACTCCAATGGATGGTAGCCTTTTCGTTATGTAAGGTAGTCTGTTGTCGAGACTTTTTTTACTCCAATGGATGGTAGCCTTGTCATTATGGAAGGTAGTCTCTCAGTGTGATTTCTGATACTCCAATGGATGGTAGCCTTGTCATTATGGAAGATAGTATGTTGTAATTATTTTTGTTACTCCAATGGATTGTAGCCTTGTCATTATGGAAGGTAGTCTCTTGTTGATATCTGTGTTACTGCAATGGATGGTAGCCTTGTCATTATGGAAGGTAGTTTGTTATCGAGATTTTTTTTACTCCAATGGATGGTAGCCTTGTCATTATGGAAGGTAGTCTGTCGTTGTGATTTCTGATACTCCAATGGATGGTAGCCTTGTCATTATAGAAGGTAGTCTGTTGTCGAGATTTTTGTTACACTAATGGATGTTATCCTTGTCATTATGGAAGGTAGTCTGTTGTCGAGATTTTTGTTACTCTAATGGATGGTAGCTTGTCATTACGGAAGGTAGTCTGTTGTCGAGATTTTTGTAACTCCAATGGATTGTAGCCTTGTCATTATGGAAGGTAGTCTTCTGTCGACATTTTTGTTACTACAATGGATGGTAGCCTTGTCATTATGGAAGGTAGTCTCTTGTTGATAATTTTGTTACTACAATGGATGGTAGCCTTGTTATTTTGGAATGTACTCTGTTGTCGAGGTTTTTGTTACTATAACGGATGGTAGCCTTGTCATTATGGAAGGTAGTATGCTGTCGAGATTTTTGTTACTCCAATGGATGGTATCCTTGTCATTATGGAATGTAGTCTGTTGTCGAGATTTTTGTTACTACAATGGATGGTAGCCTTGTCATTATGGAAGGTAGTATGTTTTCAAGATTTTTATTACTACAATGGATTGTAGCCTTGTCATTATGGAAGGTAGTCTGTTGTCGATATTTTTGTTACCATAATGGATGGTATCCTTGTCATTATGGAAGGTAGTATGTTGTCGAGATTTTTGTTACTACAATGGATGGTAGCCTTGTCATTATGGAAGGTAGTCTGTTGTCGAGATTTTTGCTACACTAATGGATGTTATCCTTGTCATTATAGAGGGTAGTCTATTGTCGAGATTTTTGTTACTCCAATGGATGGTAGCCTTTTCGTTATGTAAGGTAGTCTGTTGTCGAGATTTTTGTTACTCCAATGGATTGTAGCCTTGTCATTATGGAAGGTAGTCTTTTGTCGACATTTTTGTTACTCTAATGGATGGTAGCCTTGTCATTATGGAAGGTAGTACGTTGTCGAGATTTTTGTTACTACAATAGATTGTAGCCTTCTCACTATGGAACTTAGTCTGTTGTCGAGATTTTTGTTACTCCAATGGATCATAACCTTTTCATTATGTAAGGTAGTTTGTTGTCGATATTTTTGTTACTTCAATGGATGGTAGACGTGTTATTATGTAAGGTAGTTTGTTGTCGATATTTTTGTTACTGCAATGGATGGTAGCCTTTTCATTATGGAAGATAGTATGTTGTCGATATCTTTGTTAATCCAATAGATGTTAGCCTTGGAATTATGGAAGGTAGTCTCTTGTTGATATTTTTGTTACTACAATGGATGGTAACCTTGTCATTTTGGAAGGTAGTCTGTTGTCTAGATTTTTGTTACTCTATTGGATGGTATCCTTGTCATTATGGAAGGTAGTCTGTTGTCGAGAATTTTATTACTCCAATGGATGGTAGGCTTTTCTTTATGGAAGGTAGTCTATTGTCGAGATTTTTGTTACTAGAATGGATGGTAGCCTTGTCATTATGGTACTTAGTCTGTTGTCGAGATTTTTGTTACTCCAATGGATTGTAGCCTTGTCATTATGGAAGGTAGTATGTTGTCGAGATTTTTGTTACTTCAATGGATGGTAACCTTTTCATTATGTAAGGTAGTTTGTTGTCGAGATTTTTGTTACTCCAATGGATGGTAGACTTGTTATTATGGAAGGTAGTATGTCGTTGTGATTTCTGGTACTCCAATGGATGGTAGCCTTGTCGTTATGGAAGGTAGTCTATTGTCGATATTTTTGTTACTCCAATGGATTGTAGCCTTGTCATTATGGAAGGTAGTCTCTTCTTGATATTTTTGTTACTACAATGGATGGTAGCCTTGTCATTTTGGAAGGTAGTCTATTGTCGAGGTTATTGTTACTCTAATGGATGGTAGCCTTGTCATTATGGAAGGTAGTCAGTTGTCGAGATTTTTGTTACTCCGATGGATGGTAGCTTTCTCATTATGGAAGGTAGACTGTTGTCGAGATTTTTGTTACTTTAATGTATGGTAGCCTTGTTATTATGGAAGGTAGTGTGTTATCGAGATTTTTGTTACTACAATGGATTGTAGCCTTGTCATTATGGAAGGTAGTCTGTTGTCGAGATTTTTGCTACACTAATGGATGTTATCCTTGTCATTATAGAGGGTAGTCTATTGTCGAGATTTTTGTTACTCCAATGGATGGTAGCCTTTTCGTTATGTAAGGTAGTCTGTTGTCGAGACTTTTTTTACTCCAATGGATGGTAGCCTTTTCATTATGGAAGGTAGTCTGTCGTTGTGATTTATGATACTCCAATGGATGGTAGCCTTGTCATTATGGAAGATAGTATGTTGTAATTATTTTTGTTACTCCAATGGATTGTAGCCTTGTCATTATGGAAGGTAGTCTCTTGTTGATATCTTTGTTACTCCAATGGATGGTAGCCTTGTCATTATGGAAGGTAGTTTGTTATCGAGATTTTTTTTACTCCAATGGATGGTAGCCTTGTCATTATGGAAGGTAGTTTGTCGTTGTGATTTCTGATACTCCAATGGATGGTAGCCTTATCATTATGAAGGTAGTCTGTTGTCGAGATTTTTGTTACACTAATGGATGTTATCCTTGTCATTATGGAAGGTAGTATGTTGTCGAGAATTTTATTACTCCAATGGATGGTAGGCTTTTCATTATGGAAGGTAGTCTATTGTCGAGATTTTTGTTACTAGAATGGATGGTAGCCTTGTCATTATGGTACTTAGTCTGTTGTCGAGATTTTTGTTACTCCAATGGATTGTAGCCTTGTCATTATGGAAGGTAGTATGTTGTCGAGATTTTTGTTACTTCAATGGATGGTAGCCTTTTCATTATGTAAGGTAGTTTGTTGTCGAGATTTTTGTTACTCCAATGGATGGTAGACTTGTTATTATGGAATGTAGTCTGTCGTTGTTATTTCTTGTACTCCAATGGATGGTAGCCTTGTCGTTATGGAAGGTAGTCTATTGTCGATATTTTTGTTACTCCAATGGATTGTAGCCTTGTCATTATGGAAGGTAGTCTCTTCTTGATATTTTTGTTACTACAATGGATGGTAGCCTTGTCATTTTGGAAGGTAGTCTACTGTCGAGGTTATTGTTACTCTAATGGATGGTAGCCTTGTCATTATGGAAGGTAGTCTGTTGTCGAGATTTTTGTTACTCCGATGGATGGTAGCCTTCTCATTATGGAAGGTAGACTGTTGTCGAGATTTTTGTTACTTTAATGTATGGTAGCCTTATTATTATGGAAGGTAGTGTGTTATCGAGATTTTTGTTACTACAATGGATTGTAGCCTTGTCATTATGGAAGGTAGTCTGTTGTCGAGATTTTTGCTTCACTAATGGATGTTATCCTTGTCATTATATGGGGTAGTCTATTGTCGAGATTTTTGTTACTCCAATGGATGGTAGCCTTTTCGTTATGTAAGGTAGTCTGTTGGCGAGACTTTTTTTACTCCAATGGATGGTAGCCTTGTCATTATGGAAGGTAGTCTGTCGTTGTGATTTATGATACTCCAATGGATGGTAGCCTTGTCATTATGGAAGATAGTATGTTGTAATTATTTTTGTTACTCCAATGGATTGTAGCCTTGTCATTATGGAAGGTAGTCTCTTGTTGATATCTTTGTTACTCCAATGGATGGTAGCCTTGTCATTATGTAAGGTAGTTTGTTATCGAGATTTTTTTTACTCCAATGGATGGTAGCCTTGTCATTATGGAAGGTAGTCTGTCGTTGTGATTTCTGATACTCCAATGGATGGTAGCCTTGTCATTATAGAAGGTAGTCTGTTGTCGAGATTTTTGTTACACTAATGGATGTTATCCTTGTCATTATGGAAGGTAGTCTATTGTCGAGATTTTTGTTACTCTAATGGATGGTAGCTTGTCATTACAGAAGGTAGTCTGTTGTCGAGATTTTTGTTACTCCAACGGATTGTAGCCTTGTCATTATGGAAGGTAGTCTTTTGTCGACATTTTTGTTACTCCAATGGATGGTAGCCTTGTCATTATGGAAGGTAGTCTCTTGTTGATAATTTTGTTACTACAATGGATGGTAGCCTTGTTATTTTGGAATGTAGTCTGTTGTCGAGGTTTATGTTACTATAACGGATGGTAGCCTTGTCATTATGGAAGGTAGTCTGCTGTCGAGATTTTTGTTACTCCAATGGATGGTATCCTTGTCATTATGGAATGTAGTCTGTTGTCGAGATTATTGTTACTACAATGGATGGTAGCCTTGTCATTATGGAAGGTAGTTTGTTTTCAATATTTTTGTTACTGCAATGGATGGTGGACTTGTCATTATGGATGGTTGTGTGTCGTTGTGATTTCTGGTACTCCAATCAATGGTAGCGTTGTCATTATGGAAGATAGTATGTTGTCGATATCTTTGTTACTCCAATGGATTGTAGCCTTGTCATTACGGAAGGTAGTCTGTTGTCGTTGTTTTTGTTACTCCAATGGATTGTAGCCTTGTCATTATGGAAGTTAGTCTTTTGTCGACATTTTTGTTCCTCCAATGGATGGTAGCCTTGTCATTATGGAAGGTAGTCTACTGTCGAGATTTTTGTTACACTAATGGATGTTATCCTTGTCATTATGGAAGGTAGTCTGTTGTCGAGATTTTTGTTACTCTAATGGATGGTAGCTTGTCATTACGGAAGGTAGTCTATTGTCGAGATTTTTGTTACTCCAATGGATTGTAGCCTTGTCATTATGGAAGGTAGTCTTTTGTCGACATTTTTGTTACTCCAATGGATGGTAACCTTGTCATTATGGAAGGTAGTCTCTTGTTGATATTTTTGTTACTACAATGGATGGTTGCCTTGTCATTTTGGAAGGTAGTCTGTTGTCGAGGTTTTTGTTACTATAACGGATGGTAGCCTTGTCATTATGGAAGGTAGTCTGCTGTCGAGATTTTTCTTACTCCAATGGATGGTAGCCTTGTCATTATGGAATGTAGTCTGTTGTCGAGATTTTTGTTACTACAATGGATGGTAGCCTTGTCATTATGGAAGGTAGTATGTTTTCGAGATTTTTGTTTCTACAATGGATGATAGCCTTGTCATTATGGAAGGTAGTCTGTTGTCGATATTTTTGTTACTCTAGTGGATGGTATCCTTGTCATTATGGAATGTAGTATGTGGTCGAGATTGTTGTTACTACAATGGATGGTAGCCTTGTCATTATGGATCTTAGTCTGTTGTCGAGATTTTTGTTACTCCAATGGATTGTAGCCTTGTCATTATGAAAGGTAGTCTGTTGTTGAGATTTTTGTTACTGCAATGGATGGTAGACTTGTCATTATGTAGGGTAGTTTGTTGTCGAGATTTTTGTTACTGCAATGGATGGTAGCCTTTTCATTATGGAAGATAGTATGTTGTCGATATCTATGTTAATCCAATGGATGGTAGCCTTGTCATTACGGAAGGTAGTCTATTTTCGATATTTTTTTTACTCCAATGGATTGTAGCCTTGTCATTATGGAAGGTAGTCTTTTGTCGACATTTTTGTTACTCCAATGGATGGTAGCCTTGTCATTATGGAAGGTAGTCTCTTGGTGATATTTTTGTTACTACAATGGATGGTAGCCTTGTCATTTTGGAACATAGTCTATTGTCGAGGTTTTTGTTACTATAACGGATGGTAGCCTTGTCATTATGCAAGGTAGTCTGTTGTCGAGATTTTTGTTACTCCAATGGATGGTAGCCTTGTCATTATGGAAGGTAGTCTGTTGTCGAGATTTTTGTTATTACAATGGATTGTAAACTTGTCATTATGGAAGGTAGTATGTTTTCGAGATTTTTGTTACTACAATGGATGGTAGCCTTCTCATTATGGAAGGTAGTCTATTGTCGATATTTTTGTTACTCTAATGGATGGTATCCTTGTCATTATGGAAGGTAGTCTTTTGTCGACATTTTTGTCACTCCAATGGATGGTAACCTTGTCATTATGGAAGGTAGTCTCTTGTTGATATTTTTGTTACTACAATGGATGGTTGCCTTGTCATTTTGAAAGGTAGTCTGTTGTCGAGGTTTTTGTTACTATAACGGATGGTAGCCTTGTCATTATGGAAGGTAGTCTGCTGTCGAGATTTTTGCTACTCCAATGGATGGTAGCCTTGTCATTATGGAATGTAGTCTGTTGTCGAGATTTTTGTTACTACAATGGATGGTAGCCTTGTCATTATGGAAGGTAGTATGTTTTCGAGATTTTTGTTACTACAATGGATGATAGCCTTGTCATTATGGAAGGTAGTCTGTTGTCGATATTTTTGTTACTCTAGTGGATGGTATCCTTGTCATTATGGAATGTAGTATGTTGTCGAGATTTTTGTTACTACAATGGATGGTAGCCTTGTCATTATGGATCTTAGTCTGTTGTCGAGATTTTTATTACTCCAATGGATTGTAGCCTTGTCATTATGAAAGGTAGTCTGTTGTTGAGATTTTTGTTACTGCAATGGATGGTAGACTTGTCATTATGTAGGGTAGTTTGTTGTCGAGATTTTTGTTACTGCAATGGATGGTAGCCTTTTCATTATGGAAGATAGTATGTTGTCGATATCTATGTTAATCAAATGGATGGTTGCCTTGTCATTACGGAAGGTATTCTATTTTCGATATTTTTTTTACTCCAATAGATTGTAGCCTTGTCATTATGGAAGGTAGTCTTTTGTCGACATTTTTGTTACTCCAATGGATGGTAGCCTTGTCATTATGGAAGGTAGTCTCTTGGTGATATTTTTGTTACTATAATGGATGGTAGCCTTGTCATTTTGGAAGGTAGTCTGTTGTCGAGGTTTTTGTTACTATAACGGATGGTAGCCTTGTCATTATGCAAGGTAGTCTGTTGTCGAGATTTTTGTTACTCCAATGGATGGTAGCCTTGTCATTATGGAAGGTAGTCTGTTGTCGAGATTTTTGTTATTACAATGGATGGTAAACTTGTCATTATGGAAGGTAGTATGTTTTCGAGATTTTTGTTACTACAATGGATGGTAGCCTTCTCATTATGGAAGGTAGTCTGTTGTCGATATTTTTGTTACTCTAATGGATGGTATCCTTGTCATTATGGAAGGTTGTCTCTCGTCGAGAATTTTATTACTCTAATGGATGGTATCCTTGTCATTATGGAAGGTAGTACGTTGGTGAGATTTTTGTTACCACAATGGATGGTAGCCTTCTCATTATGGAACTTAGTCTGTTGTCGAGATTTTCGTTACTCCAATGGATGGTAACCTTTTCATTATCTATGGTAGTCTGTTGTCGAGATTTTTGTTACTTCAATGGATGGTAGACGTGTCATTATGTAAGGTAGTCTGTTGTCGAGATTATTGATACTTTAATGTATGTTAGCCACGTCATTATGGAAGGTAGTTTGTTGTCGAGATTTTTTTTACTACAATGGATGGTAGCCTTGTCATTATGGAAGGTAGTCAGTTGTCGAGATTTTTGTTACTACAATGGATGGTAGCCTTGTCATTATGGAAGGTAGTCTGTTGTCGAGAATTTTATTACTCCAATGGATGGTAGGCTTTTCATTATGGAAGGTAGTCTATTGTCGAGATTTTGGTTACTAGAATGGATGGTAGCATTGTCATTATGGAACTTAGTTTGTTGTCGAGATTTTTGTTACTCCAATGGATTGTAGCCTTTTCATTATGGAAGGTAGTATGTTGTCGAGATTTTTGTTACTCCAATGTATGGTAGCCTTTTCATTATGTAAGGTAGTTTGTTGTCGAGATTTTTGTTATTCCAATGGATGGTAGACTTGTTATTATGGAAGGTAGTCTGTCGTTGTGATTTCTGGTACTCCGATGGATGGTAGGCTTGTCATTATGGAATATAGTATGTTGTCGATATCTTTGTTACTCCAATGGATGGTAGCCTTGTCGCTATGGAAGGTAGTCTGTTGTCGATATTTTTGTTACTCCAATGGATTGTAGCCTTGTCAATATGGAAGGTAGTCTCTTCTTGATATTTTTGTTACTACAATGGATGGTAGCCTTGTCATTTTGGAAGGTAGTCTGTTGTCGAGGTTATTGTTACTCTAATGGATGGTAGCCTTGTCATTATGGAAGGTAATCTATTGTCGACATTTTTGTTACTCTGATGGATGGTAGCCTTGTCATTATGGAAGGTAGTCTGTTGTCGATATTTTTGTTACTCTAATGGATTATAGCCTTGTCATTATGGAAGGTTGTCTGTTTTCAATATTTTTGTTACTGCAATGGATGGTGGACTTGTCATTATGGAAGGTTGTCTGTCGTTGTGATTTCTGGTACTCCAATCAATGGTAGCGTTGTCATTATGGAAGATAGTATGTTGTCGATATCTTTGTTACTCCAATGGATTGTAGCCTTGTCATTACGGAAGGTAGTCTGTTGTCGTTGTTTTTGTTACTCCAATGGATTGTAGCCTTGTCATTATGGAAGTTAGTCTTTTGTCGACATTTTTGTTCCTCCAATGGATGGTAGCCTTGTCATTATGGAAGGTAGTCTACTGTCGAGATTTTTGTTACACTAATGGATGTTATCCTTGTCATTATGGAAGGTAGTCTGTTGTCGAGATTTTTGTTACTCTAATGGATGGTAGCTTGTCATTACGGAAGGTAGTCTATTGTCGAGATTTTTGTTACTCCAATGGATTGTAGCCTTGTCATTATGGAAGGTAGTCTTTTGTCGACATTTTTGTTACTCCAATGGATGGTAACCTTGTCATTATGGAAGGTAGTCTCTTGTTGATATTTTTGTTACTACAATGGATGGTTGCCTTGTCATTTTGGAAGGTAGTCTGTTGTCGAGGTTTTTGTTACTATAACGGATGGTAGCCTTGTCATTATGGAAGGTAGTCTGCTGTCGAGATTTTTCTTACTCCAATGGATGGTAGCCTTGTCATTATGGAATGTAGTCTATTGTCGAGATTTTTGTTACTACAATGGATGGTAGCCTTGTCATTATGGAAGGTAGTATGTTTTCGAGATTTTTGTTACTACAATGGATGATAGCCTTGTCATTATGGAAGGTAGTCTGTTGTCAATATTTTTGTTACTCTAGTGGATGGTATCCTTGTCATTATGGAATGTAGTATGTGGTCGAGATTTTTGTTACTACAATGGATGGTAGCCTTGTCATTATGGATCTTAGTCTGTTGTCGAGATTTTTGTTACTCCAATGGATTGTAGCCTTGTCATTATGAAAGGTAGTCTGTTGTTGAGATTTTTGTTACTGCAATGGATGGTAGACTTGTCATTATGTAGGGTAGTTTGTTGTCGAGATTTTTGTTACTGCAATGGATGGTAGCCTTTTCATTATGGAAGATAGTATGTTGTCGATATCTATGTTAATCCAATGGATGGTAGCCTTGTCATTACGGAAGGTAGTCTATTTTCGATATTTTTTTTACTCCAATGGATTGTAGCCTTGTCATTATGGAAGGTAGTCTTTTGTCGACATTTTTGTTACTCCAATGAATGGTAGCCTTGTCATTATGGAAGGTAGTCTCTTGGTGATATTTTTGTTACTACAATGGATGGTAGCCTTGTCATTTTGGAAGGTAGTCTGTTGTCGAGGTTTTTGTTACTATAACGGATGGTAGCCTTGTCATTATGCAAGGTAGTCTGTTGTCGAGATTTTTGTTACTCCAATGGATGGTAGCCTTGTCATTATGGAAGGTAGTCTGTTGTCGAGATTTTTGTTATTACAATGGATTGTAAACTTGTCATTATGGAAGGTAGTATGTTTTCGAGATTTTTGTTACTACAATGGATGGTAGCCTTCTCATTATGGAAGGTAGTCTATTGTCGATATTTTTGTTACTCTAATGGATGGTATCCTTGTCATTATGGAAGGTAGTCTTTTGTCGACATTTTTGTTACTCCAATGGATGGTAACCTTGTCATTATGGAAGGTAGTCTCTTGTTGATATTTTTGTTACTACAATGGATGGTTGCCTTGTCATTTTGAAAGGTAGTCTGTTGTCGAGGTTTTTGTTACTATAACGGATGGTAGCCTTGTCATTATGGAAGGTAGTCTGCTGTCGAGATTTTTGCTACTCCAATGGATGGTAGCCTTGTCATTATGGAATGTAGTCTGTTGTCGAGATTTTTGTTACTCCAATGGATGGTATCCTTGTCATTATGGAATGTAGTCTGTTGTCGAGATTATTGTTACTACAATGGATGGTAGCCTTGTCATTATGGAAGGTAGTTTGTTTTCAATATTTTTGTTACTGCAATGGATGGTGGACTTGTCATTATGGATGGTTGTGTGTCGTTGTGATTTCTGGTACTCCAATCAATGGTAGCGTTGTCATTATGGAAGATAGTATGTTGTCGATATCTTTGTTCCTCCAATGGATTGTAGCCTTGTCATTACGGAAGGTAGTCTGTTGTCGTTGTTTTTGTTACTCCAATGGATTGTAGCCTTGTCATTATGGAAGTTAGTCTTTTGTCGACATTTTTGTTCCTCCAATGGATGGTAGCCTTGTCATTATGGAAGGTAGTCTACTGTCGAGATTTTTGTTACACTAATGGATGTTATCCTTGTCATTATGGAAGGTAGTCTGTTGTCGAGATTTTTGTTACTCTAATGGATGGTAGCTTGTCATTACGGAAGGTAGTCTATTGTCGAGATTTTTGTTACTCCAATGGATTGTAGCCTTGTCATTATGGAAGGTAGTCTTTTGTCGACATTTTTGTTACTCCAATGGATGGTAACCTTGTCATTATGGAAGGTAGTCTCTTGTTGATATTTTTGTTACTACAATGGATGGTTGCCTTGTCATTTTGGAAGGTAGTCTGTTGTCGAGGTTTTTGTTACTATAACGGATGGTAGCCTTGTCATTATGGAAGGTAGTCTGCTGTCGAGATTTTTCTTACTCCAATGGATGGTAGCCTTGTCATTATGGAATGTAGTCTGTTGTCGAGATTTTTGTTACTACAATGGATGGTAGCCTTGTCATTATGGAAGGTAGTATGTTTTCGAGATTTTTGTTACTACAATGGATGATAGCCTTGTCATTATGGAAGGTAGTCTGTTGTCGATATTTTTGTTACTCTAGTGGATGGTATCCTTGTCATTATGGAATGTAGTATGTGGTCGAGATTGTTGTTACTACAATGGATGGTAGCCTTGTCATTATGGATCTTAGTCTGTTGTCGAGATTTTTGTTACTCCAATGGATTGTAGCCTTGTCATTATGAAAGGTAGTCTGTTGTTGAGATTTTTGTTACTGCAATGGATGGTAGACTTGTCATTATGTAGGGTAGTTTGTTGTCGAGATTTTTGTTACTGCAATGGATGGTAGCCTTTTCATTATGGAAGATAGTATGTTGTCGATATCTATGTTAATCCAATGGATGGTAGCCTTGTCATTACGGAAGGTAGTCTATTTTCGATATTTTTTTTACTCCAATGGATTGTAGCCTTGTCATTATGGAAGGTAGTCTTTTGTCGACATTTTTGTTACTCCAATGGATGGTAGCCTTGTCATTATGGAAGGTAGTCTCTTGGTGATATTTTTGTTACTACAATGGATGGTAGCCTTGTCATTTTGGAAGGTAGTCTGTTGTCGAGGTTTTTGTTACTATAACGGATGGTAGCCTTGTCATTATGCAAGGTAGTCTGTTGTCGAGATTTTTGTTACTCCAATGGATGGTAGCCTTGTCATTATGGAAGGTAGTCTGTTGTCGAGATTTTTGTTATTACAATGGATTGTAAACTTGTCATTATGGAAGGTAGTATGTTTTCGAGATTTTTGTTACTACAATGGATGGTAGCCTTCTCATTATGGAAGGTAGTCTATTGTCGATATTTTTGTTACTCTAATGGATGGTATCCTTGTCATTATGGAAGGTAGTCTTTTGTCGACATTTTTGTTACTCCAATGGATGGTAACCTTGTCATTATGGAAGGTAGTCTCTTGTTGATATTTTTGTTACTACAATGGATGGTTGCCTTGTCATTTTGAAAGGTAGTCTGTTGTCGAGGTTTTTGTTACTATAACGGACGGTAGCCTTGTCATTATGGAAGGTAGTCTGCTGTCGAGATTTTTGCTACTCCAATGGATGGTAGCCTTGTCATTATGGAATGTAGTCTGTTGTCGAGATTTTTGTTACTACAATGGATGGTAGCCTTGTCATTATGGAAGGTAGTATGTTTTCGAGATTTTTGTTACTACAATGGATGATAGCCTTGTCATTATGGAAGGTAGTCTGTTGTCGATATTTTTGTTACTCTAGTGGATGGTATCCTTGTCATTATGGAATGTAGTATGTTGTCGAGATTTTTGTTACTACAATGGATGGTAGCCTTGTCATTATGGATCTTAGTCTGTTGTCGAGATTTTTGTTACTCCAATGGATTGTAGCCTTGTCATTATGAAAGGTAGTCTGTTGTTGAGATTTTTGTTACTGCAATGGATGGTAGACTTGTCATTATGTAGGGTAGTTTGTTGTCGAGATTTTTGTTACTGCAATGGATGGTAGCCTTTTCATTATGGAAGATAGTATGTTGTCGATATCTATGTTAATCAAATGGATGGTTGCCTTGTCATTACGGAAGGTAGTCTATTTTCGATATTTTTTTTACTCCAATAGATTGTAGCCTTGTCATTATGGAAGGTAGTCTTTTGTCGACATTTTTGTTACTCCAATGGATGGTAGCCTTGTCATTATGGAAGGTAGTCTCTTGGTGATATTTTTGTTACTACAATGGATGGTAGCCTTGTCATTTTGGAAGGTAGTCTGTTGTCGAGGTTTTTGTTACTATAACGGATGGTAGCCTTGTCATTATGCAAGGTAGTCTGTTGTCGAGATTTTTGTTACTCCAATGGATGGTAGCCTTGTCATTATGGAAGGTAGTCTGTTGTCGAGATTTTTGTTATTACAATGGATGGTAAACTTGTCATTATGGAAGGTAGTATGTTTTCGAGATTTTTGTTACTACAATGGATGGTAGCCTTCTCATTATGGAAGGTAGTCAGTTGTCGATATTTTTGTTACTCTAATGGATGGTATCCTTGTCATTATGGAAGGTTGTCTCTCGTCGAGAATTTTATTACTCTAATGGATGGTATCCTTGTCATTATGGAAGGTAGTACGTTGGTGAGATTTTTGTTACCACAATGGATGGTAGCCTTCTCATTATGGAACTTAGTCTGTTGTCGAGATTTTCGTTACTCCAATGGATGGTAACCTTTTCATTATCTATGGTAGTCTGTTGTCGAGATTTTTGTTACTTCAATGGATGGTAGACGTGTCATTATGTAAGGTAGTCTGTTGTCGAGATTATTGATACTTTAATGTATGTTAGCCACGTCATTATGGAAGGTAGTTTGTTGTCGAGATTTTTTTTACTACAATGGATGGTAGCCTTGTCATTATGGAAGGTAGTCAGTTGTCGAGATTTTTGTTACTAAAATGGATGGTAGCCTTGTCATTATGGAAGGTAGTCTGTTGTCGAGAATTTTATTACTCCAATGGATGGTAGGCTTTTCATTATGGAAGGTAGTCTATTGTCGAGATTTTGGTTACTAGAATGGATGGTAGCATTGTCATTATGGAACTTAGTTTGTTGTCGAGATTTTTGTTACTCCAATGGATTGTAGCCTTTTCATTATGGAAGGTAGTATGTTGTCGAGATTTTTGTTACTCCAATGTATGGTAGCCTTTTCATTATGTAAGGTAGTTTGTTGTCGAGATTTTTGTTATTCCAATGGATGGTAGACTTGTTATTATGGAAGGTAGTCTGTCGTTGTGATTTCTGGTACTCCGATGGATGGTAGGCTTGTCATTATGGAATATAGTATGTTGTCGATATCTTTGTTACTCCAATGGATGGTAGCCTTGTCGTTATGGAAGGTAGTCTGTTGTCGATATTTTTGTTACTCCAATGGATTGTAGCCTTGTCAATATGGAAGGTAGTCTCTTCTTGATATTTTTGTTACTACAATGGATGGTAGCCTTGTCATTTTGGAAGGTAGTCTGTTGTCGAGGTTATTGTTACTCTAATGGATGGTAGCCTTGTCATTATGGAAGGTAATCTATTGTCGACATTTTTGTTACTCTGATGGATGGTAGCCTTGTCATTATGGAAGGTAGTCTGTTGTCGATATTTTTGTTACTCTAATGGATTATAGCCTTGTCATTATGGAAGGTTGTCTGTTTTCAATATTTTTGTTACTGCAATGGATGGTGGACTTGTCATTATGGAAGGTTGTCTGTCGTTGTGATTTCTGGTACTCCAATCAATGGTAGCTTTGTCATTATGGAAGATAGTATGTTGTCGATATCTTTGTTACTCCAATGGATTGTAGCCTTGTCATTACGGAAGGTAGTCTGTTGTCGTTGTTTTTGTTACTCCAATGGATTGTAGCCTTGTCATTATGGAAGTTAGTCTTTTGTCGACATTTTTGTTCCTCCAATGGATGGTAGCCTTGTCATTATGGAAGGTAGTCTACTGTCGAGATTTTTGTTACACTAATGGATGTTATCCTTGTCATTATGGAAGGTAGTCTGTTGTCGAGATTTTTGTTACTCTAATGGATGGTAGCTTGTCATTACGGAAGGTAGTCTATTGTCGAGATTTTTGTTACTCCAATGGATTGTAGCCTTGTCCTTATGGAAGGTAGTCTTTTGTCGACATTTTTGTTACTCCAATGGATGGTAACCTTGTCATTATGGAAGGTAGTCTCTTGTTGATATTTTTGTTACTACAATGGATGGTTGCCTTGTCATTTTGGAAGGTAGTCTGTTGTCGTGGTTTTTGTTACTATAACGGATGGTAGCCTTGTCATTATGGAAGGTAGTCTGCTGTCGAGATTTTTCTTACTCCAATGGATGGTAGCCTTGTCATTATGGAATGTAGTCTGTTGTCGAGATTTTTGTTACTACAATGGATGGTAGCCTTGTCATTATGGAAGGTAGTATGTTTTCGAGATTTTTGTTACTACAATGGATGATAGCCTTGTCATTATGGAAGGTAGTCTGTTGTCGATATTTTTGTTACTCTAGTGGATGGTATCCTTGTCATTATGGAATGTAGTATGTGGTCGAGATTTTTGTTACTACAATGGATGGTAGCCTTGTCATTATGGATCTTAGTCTGTTGTCGAGATTTTTGTTACTCCAATGGATTGTAGCCTTGTCATTATGAAAGGTAGTCTGTTGTTGAGATTTTTGTTACTGCAATGGATGGTAGACTTGTCATTATGTAGGGTAGTTTGTTGTCGAGATTTTTGTTACTGCAATGGATGGTAGCCTTTTCATTATGGAAGATAGTATGTTGTCGATATCTATGTTAATCCAATGGATGGTAGCCTTGTCATTACCGAAGGTAGTCTATTTTCGATATTTTTTTTACTCCAATGGATTGTAGCCTTGTCATTATGGAAGGTAGTCTTTTGTCGACATTTTTGTTACTCCAATGGATGGTAGCCTTGTCATTATGGAAGGTAGTCTCTTGGTGATATTTTTGTTACTACAATGGATGGTAGCCTTGTCATTTTGGAAGGTAGTCTGTTGTCGAGGTTTTTGTTACTATAACGGATGGTAGCCTTGTCATTATGCAAGGTAGTCTGTTGTCGAGATTTTTGTTACTCCAATGGATGGTAGCCTTGTCATTATGGAAGGTAGTCTGTTGTCGAGATTTTTGTTATTACAATGGATTGTAAACTTGTCATTATGGAAGGTAGTATGTTTTCGAGATTTTTGTTACTACAATGGATGGTAGCCTTCTCATTATGGAAGGTAGTCTATTGTCGATATTTTTGTTACTCTAATGGATGGTATCCTTGTCATTATGGAAGGTAGTCTTTTGTCGACATTTTTGTTACTCCAATGGATGGTTGCCTTGTCATTTTGAAAGGTAGTCTGTTGTCGAGGTTTTTGTTACTATAACGGATGGTAGCCTTGTCATTATGGAAGGTAGTCTGCTGTCGAGATTTTTGCTACTCCAATGGATGGTAGCCTTGTCATTATGGAATGTAGTCTGTTGTCGAGATTTTTGTTACTACAATGGATGGTAGCCTTGTCATTATGGAAGGTAGTATGTTTTCGAGATTTTTGTTACTACAATGGATGATAGCCTTGTCATTATGGAAGGTAGTCTGTTGTCGATATTTTTGTTACTCTAGTGGATGGTATCCTTGTCATTATGGAATGTAGTATGTTGTCGAGATTTTTGTTACTACAATGGATGGTAGCCTTGTCATTATGGATCTTAGTCTGTTGTCGAGATTTTTGTTACTCCAATGGATTGTAGCCTTGTCATTATGAAAGGTAGTCTGTTGTTGAGATTTTTGTTACTGCAATGGATGGTAGACTTGTCATTATGTAGGGTAGTTTGTTGTCGAGATTTTTGTTACTGCAATGGATGGTAGCCTTTTCATTATGGAAGATAGTATGTTGTCGATATCTATGTTAATCAAATGGATGGTTGCCTTGTCATTACGGAAGGTAGTCTATTTTCGATATTTTTTTTACTCCAATAGATTGTAGCCTTGTCATTATGGAAGGTAGTCTTTTGTCGACATTTTTGTTACTCCAATGGATGGTAGCCTTGTCATTATGGAAGGTAGTCTCTTGGTGATATTTTTGTTACTACAATGGATGGTAGCCTTGTCATTTTGGAAGGTAGTCTGTTGTCGAGGTTTTTGTTACTATAACGGATGGTAGCCTTGTCATTATGCAAGGTAGTCTGTTGTCGAGATTTTTGTTACTCCAATGGATTGTAGCCTTGTCATTATGGAAGGTAGTCTGTTGTCGAGATTTTTGTTATTACAATGGATGGTAAACTTGTCATTATGGAAGGTAGTATGTTTTCGAGATTTTTGTTACTACAATGGATGGTAGCCTTCTCATTATGGAAGGTAGTCTGTTGTCGATATTTTTGTTACTCTAATGGATGGTATCCTTGTCATTATGGAAGGTTGTCTCTCGTCGAGAATTTTATTACTCTAATGGATGGTATCCTTGTCATTATGGAAGGTAGTACGTTGGTGAGATTTTTGTTACTACAATGGATGGTAGCCTTCTCATTATGGAACTTAGTCTGTTGTCGAGATTTTCGTTACTCCAATGGATGGTAACCTTTTCATTATCTATGGTAGTCTGTTGTCGAGATTTTTGTTACTTCAATGGATGGTAGACGTGTCATTATGTAAGGTAGTCTGTTGTCGAGATTATTGATACTTTAATGTATGTTAGCCACGTCATTATGGAAGGTAGTTTGTTGTCGAGATTTTTTTTACTACAATGGATGGTAGCCTTGTCATTATGGAAGGTAGTCAGTTGTCGAGATTTTTGTTACTACAATGGATGGTAGCCTTGTCATTATGGAAGGTAGTCTGTTGTCGAGAATTTTATTACTCCAATGGATGGTAGGCTTTTCATTATGGAAGGTAGTCTATTGTCGAGATTTTGGTTACTAGAATGGATGGTAGCATTGTCATTATGGAACTTAGTTTGTTGTCGAGATTTTTGTTACTCCAATGGATTGTAGCCTTTTCATTATGGAAGGTAGTATGTTGTCGACATTTTTGTTACTCCAATGTATGGTAGCCTTTTCATTATGTAAGGTAGTTTGTTGTCGAGATTTTTGTTATTCCAATGGATGGTAGACTTGTTATTATGGAAGGTAGTCTGTCGTTGTGATTTCTGGTACTCCGATGGATGGTAGGCTTGTCATTATGGAATATAGTATGTTGTCGATATCTTTGTTACTCCAATGGATGGTAGCCTTGTCGTTATGGAAGGTAGTCTGTTGTCGATATTTTTGTTACTCCAATGGATTGTAGCCTTGTCAATATGGAAGGTAGTCTCTTCTTGATATTTTTGTTACTACAATGGATGGTAGCCTTGTCATTTTGGAAGGTAGTCTGTTGTCGAGGTTATTGTTACTCTAATGGATGGTAGCCTTGTCATTATGGAAGGTAATCTATTGTCGACATTTTTGTTAATCTGATGGATGGTAGCCTTGTCATTATGGAAGGTAGTCTGTTGTCGATATTTTTGTTACTCTAATGGATTATAGCCTTGTCATTATGGAAGGTTGTCTGTTTTCAATATTTTTGTTACTGCAATGGATGGTAGACTTGTCATTATGGAAGGTTGTCTGTCGTTGTGATTTTTGGTACTCTAGTCAATGGTAGCCTTGTCATTATGGAAGATAGTATGTTGTCGATATCTTTGTTACTCCAATGGATGGTAACTTTGTCATTATGGAAAGTAGTCTGTTGTCGCTATTTTTGTTACTCCAATGGATGGTAGCCTTTTCGTTATGTAAGGTAGTCTGTTGTCGACATTTTTGTTACTCCAATGGATGGTAGCCTTGTAAATATGGAAGGTAGTCTGTTGTCGACATTTCTGATACTACAATGGATGGTAGCCTTGTCATTATGGAAGATAGTATGTTGTAGATATTTTTGTTACTCCAATGGATTGTAGCCTTGTCATTATGGAAGGTAGTCTCTTGTTGATATCTTTGTTACTCCAATGGATGGTAGCCTTGTCATTATGGAAGGTAGTTTGTTATCGAGATTTTTTTTACTCCAATGGATGGTAGCCTTGTCATTATGGAAGGTAGTCTGTCGTTGTGATTTCTGATACTCCAATGGATGGTAGCCTTGTCATTATAGAAGGTTGTCTGTTGTCGAGATTTTTGTTACACTAATGGATGTTATCCTTGTCATTATGGAAAGTAGTCTGTTGTCGAGATTTTTGTTAGTCTAATGGATGGTAGCTTGTCATTCCGGAAGGTAGTCTGTTGTCGAGATTTTTGTTACTCCAATGGATTGTAGCCTTGTCATTATGGAAGGTAGTCTTTTGTCGACATTTTTGTTACTCCAATTGATGGTAGCCTTGTCATTATGGAAGGTAGTCTCTTGTTGATAATTTTGTTACTACAATGGATGGTAGCCTTGTTATTTTGGAATGTAGTCTGTTGTCGAGGTTCTTGTTACTATAACGGATGGTAGCCTTGGTATTATAGAAGGTAGTCTGCTGTCGAGATTTTTGTTACTCCAATGGATGGTATCCTTGTCATTATGGAATGTAGTTTGTTGTCGAGATTTTTGTTACTACAATGGATGGTAGCCTTGTCATTATGGAAGGTAGTATGTTTTCAAGATTTTTGTTACTACAATGGATTGTAGCCTTATCATTATGGAAGGTAGTCTGTTGTCGATATTTTTGTTACCGTAATGGATGGTATCCTTGTCATTATGGAAGGTAGTATGTTGTCGAGATTTTTTTTACTACAATGGATGGTAGCCTTGTCATTACGGAACTTAGTCTGTTGTCGAGATTTTTGTTACTCCAATGGATTGTAGCCTTGTCATTATGTAAGGTAGTCTGTTGTCGAGATTTTTGTTACTCCAATGGATGGTATCCTTTTCATTATTTAAGGTAGTTTGTTTTCAATATTTTTGTTACTGCAATGGATGGTGGACTTGTCATTATGGATGGTTGTGTGTCGTTGTGATTTCTGGTACTCCAATCAATGGTAGCGTTGTCATTATGGAAGATAGTATGTTATCGATATCTTTGTTACTCCAATGGATGGTAGCCTTGTCATTACGGAAGGTAGTCTGTTGTCGTGGTTTTTGTTACTCCAATGGATTGTAGCCTTGTCATTATGGAAGGTAGTTTGCTGTCGAGATTTTTGTTACACTAATGGATGTTATCCTTGTCATTATGGAAGGTAGTCTGTTGTCGAGATTTTTGTTACTCTAATGGATGGTAGCTTGTCATTACGGAAGGTAGTCTGTTGTCGAGATTTTTGTTACTCCAATGGATTGTAGCCTTGTCATTATGGAAGGTAGTCTTTTGTCGACATTTTTGTTACTCCAATGGATGGTAACCTTGTCATTATGGAAGGTAGTCTCTTGTTGATATTTTTGTTACTACAATGGATGGTTGCCTTGTCATTTAGGAAGGTAGTCTGTTGTCGAGGTTTTTGTTACTATAACGGATGGTAGCCTTGTCATTATGGAAGGTAGTCTGCTGTCGAGATTTTTGTTACTCCAATGGATGGTAGCCTTGTCATTATGGAATATAGTCTGTTGTCGAGATTTTTGTTACTACAATGGATGGTAGCCTTGTCATTATGGAAGGTAGTATGTTTTCGAGATTTTTGTTACTACCATGGATGGTAGCCTTGTCATTATGGAAGGTAGTCTGTTGTCGATATTTTTGTTACTCTAATGGATGGTATCCTTGTCATTATGGAAGGTAGTATGTTGTCGAGATTTTTGTTACTACAATGGATGGTAGCCTTGTCATTATGGATCTTAGTCTGTTGTCGAGATTTTTGTTACTCCAATGGATTGTAGCCTTGTCATTATGAAAGGTAGTCTGTTGTTGAGATTTTTGTTACTGCAATGGATGGTAGACTTGTCATTATGTAGGGTAGTTTGTTGTCGAGATTTTTGTTACTGCAATGGATGGTAGCCTTTTCATTATGGAAGATAGTATGTTGTCGATATCTATGTTAATCCAATGGATGGTAGCCTTGTCATTACGGAAGGTAGTCTATTTTCGAGATTTTTTTTACTCCAATGGATTGTAGCCTTGTCATTATGGAAGGTAGTCTTTTGTCGACATTTTTGTTACTCCAATGGATGGTAGCCTTGTCATTATGGAAGGTAGTCTCTTGGTGATATTTTTGTTACTACAATGGATGGTAGCCTTGTCATTTTGGAAGGTAGTCTGTTGTCGAGGTTTTTGTTACTATAACGGATGGTAGCCTTGTCATTATGCAAGGTAGTCTGTTGTCGAGATTTTTGTTACTCCAATGGATGGTAGCCTTGTCATTATGGAAGGTAGTCTGTTGTCGATATTTTTGTTACTACAATGGATGGTAAACTTGTCATTATGGAAGGTAGTATGTTTTCGAGATTTTTGTTACTACAATGGATGGTAGCCTTCTCATTATGGAAGGTAGTCTGTTGTCGATATTTTTGTTACTCTAATGGATGGTATCCTTGTCATTATAGAAGGTTGTCTCTCGTCGAGAATTTTATTACTCTAATGGATGGTATCCTTGTCATTATGGAAGGTAGTCTGTTGTTGAGATTTTTGTTACTGCAATGGATGGTAGCCTTCTCATTATGGATCTTAGTCTGTTGTCGAGATTTTCGTTACTCCAATGGATGGTAACCTTTTCATTATGTATGGTAGTTTGTTGTCGAGATTTTTGTTACTTCAATGGATGGTAGACGTGTCATTATGTAAGGTAGTTTGTTGTCGATATTTTTGTTACTGCAATGGATGGTAGCCTTTTCATTATGGAAGATAGTATGTTGTCGATATCTTTGTTAATCCAATAGATGGTAGCCTTGTCATTACGGAAGGTAGTCTATTGTCGAGATTTTTGTTACTCCAATGGATTGTAGCCTTGTCATTATGGAAGGTAGTCTTTTGTCGACATTTTTGTTACTCCAATGGATGATAGCCTTGTAATTATGGAAGGTAGTCTCTTGTTGATATTTTTGTTACTACAATGGATGGTAGCCTTGTTATTTTGGAAGGTAGTCTGTTGTCGACATTTTTGTTACTCTAATGGATGGTAGACTTGTCATTATGGAAGGTAGTCTGTTGTCGAGATTATTGATACTTTAATGTATGTTAGCCATGTCATTATGGAAGGTAGTTTGTTGTCGAGATTTTTTTTACTACAATGGATGGTAGCCTAGTCATTATGGAAGGTAGTCTGTTGTCGAGATTTTTGTTACTACAATGGATGGTAGCCTTGTCATTATAGAAGGTAGTCTGTTGTCTAGATTTTTGTTACTCTAATGGATGGTATCCTTGTCATTATTGAAGGTAGTCTGTTGTCGAGAATTTTATTACTCCAATGGATGGTAGGCTTTTCATTATGGAAGGTAGTCTGTTGTCGAGATTTTGGTTACTAGAATGGATGGTAGCATTGTCATTATGGAACTTAGTCTGTTGTCGAGATTTTTGTTACTCCAATGGATTGTAGCCTTTTCATTATGGAAGGTAGTATGTTGTCGAGATTTTTGTTACTCCAATGTATGGTAGCCTTTTCATTATGTAAGGTAGTTTGTTGTCGAGATTTTTGTTATTCCAATGGATGGTAGACTTGTTATTATGGAAGGTAGTCTGTCGTTGTGATTTCTGGTACTCCAATGGATGGTAGGCTTGTCATTATGGATTATAGTATGTTGTCGATATCTTTGTTACTCCAATGGATGGTAGCCTTGTCGTTATGGAAGGTAGTCTGTTGTCGATATTTTTGTTACTCCAATGGATTGTAGCCTTGTCATTATGGAAGGTAGTCTCTTCTTGATATTTTTGTTTCTACAATGGATGGTAGCCTTGTCATTTTGGAAGGTAGTCTATTGTCGAGGTTATTGTTACTCTAATGGATGGTAGCCTTGTCATTATGGAAGATAATCTGTTGTCGACATTTTTGTTACTCCGATGGATGGTAGCCTTGTCATTATCGAAGGTAGTCTGTTGTAGAGATTTTTGTTACTCTAATGGATTATAGCCTTGTCATTATGGAAGGTAGTCTATTTTCAATATTTTTGTTACTGCAATGGATGGTAGACTTGTCATTATGGAAGGTTGTCTGTCGTTGTGATTTTTGGTACTTTAATCAATGGTAGCCTTGTCATTATGGAAGATAGTATGTTGTCGATATCTTTGTTACTCCAATGGATGGTAACTTTGTCATTATGGAAAGTAGTCTGTTGTCGATATTTTTGTTACTCCAATGGATTGTAGCCTTGTCATTATGGAAGGTAGTCTTTTGTCGACATTTTTGTTACTCCAATGGATGGTAGCCTTGTCAATATGGAAGGTAGTCTGTCGTTGTGATTTCTGATACTACAATGGATGGTAGCCTTGTCATTATGGAAGATAGTATGTTGTAGATATTTTTGTTACTCCAATGGATTGTAGCCTTGTCATTATGGAAGGTAGTCTCTTGTCGATATCTTTGTTACACCAATTGATGGTAGCCTTGTCATTACGGAAGGTAGTCTGTTGTTGAGATTTTTTTACTTCAATGGATGGTAGCCTTGTCATTAGGGAAGGTATTCTGCTGTCGAGATTATTGTTAATTTAATGTATGGTAGCCTTGTTATTATGGAAGGTAGTGTGTTATCGAGATTTTTGTTACTACAATGGATGGTAGCCTTGTCATTATGGAAGGTAGTCTATTATCGAGATTTTTTTTACTACAATGGATGGTAGCCTTGTCATTATGGAAGGTAGTCTGCTGTCGATATTTTTGCTACACTAATGGATGTTATCCTTTTCATTATGGAGGGTAGTCTATTGTCGAGATTTTTGTTACTCCAATGGATGGTAGCCTTTTCGTTATGTAAGGTAGTCTATTGTCGAGACTTTTTTTACTCTAATGGATGGTAGCCTTGTCATTATGGAAGGTAGTCTGTCATTGTGATTTCTGATACTCCAATGGATGGTAGCCTTGTCATTATGGAAGATAGTATGTTGTCAATATTTTTGTTACTCCAATGGATTGTAGCGTTGTCATTATGGAAGGTAGTCTCTTGTCGGTATCTCTGTTACTCCAATAGAGGGTAGCCTTGTCATTACGGAAGGTAGCCTGTTGTTGAGATTTTTGTTAATCCAATGGAATGTAGCCTTGTCATTATAGAAGGTAGTCTGTTGTCGAGATTTTTGTTACTACAATGGATGGTAGCCTTGTCATTATGGAAGGTAGTCTGTTGTCGAGATTTTTGTTACTACAATGGATGGTAGCCTTGTCATTATGGAAGGTAGTCTGTTGTCGAGATTTTTGTTACTATAATGGATGGTAGCCTTGTCATTATGGAAGGTAGTCTATTGTCGAGATTTTTGTTACTCCAATGGATGGTAGCCTTTTCGTTATGTAAGGTAGTCTGTTGTCGAGATTTTTTTTACTCCAATGGATTGTAGCCTTGTCATTATGGAAGGTAGTCTGTCGTTATGATTTACGATACTCCAATGGATGGTAGCCTTGTCATTATGGAAGATAGTATGTTGTCGATATTTTTGTTACTCCAATGGATGGTAACCTTGTCATTTTGGATGGTAGTCTGTTGTCAGGATTTTTGTTACTCCAATGGATTGTAGCCTTGTCATTATGGAAGGTAGTCTCTTCTTGATATTTTTGTTACTACAATGGATGGTAGGCTTGTCATTTTGGAAGGTAGTCTGTTGTCGAGGTTTTTGTTACTCTAATGGATGGTAGGCTTGTCATTATGGAAGGTAGTCTGTTGTCGAGATTATTGATACTTTAATGTATGTTATCCATGTCACTATGGAAGGTAGTTTGTTGTCGAGATTTTTGTTACTACAATGGATGGTAGCCTTGTCATTATTGAAGGTAGTCTGTTATCGAGATTTTTGTTACTACAATGGATTGTAGCCTTGTCATTATGGAAGGTAGTCTGTTGTCGAGATTTTTGTTACTATAATGGATGGTAGCCTTGTCATTATGGAACTTAGTCTGCTGTCGAGATTTTTGTTACACTAATAGATGTTATCCTTGTCATTATGGAAGGTAGTCTATTGTCGAGATTTTTGTTACTCCAATGGATGGTAGCCTTTTCGTTATGTAAGGTAGTCTGTTGTCGAGTTTTTTTTACTCCAATGGATGGTAGCCTTGTCATTATGGAAGGTAGTCTGTTTTCAATATTTTTGTTACTGCAATGGATGGTAGACTTGTCATTATGGAAGGTTGTCTGTCGTTGTGATTTTTGGTACTTTAATCAATGGTGGCCTTGTCATTATGGAAGATAGTATGTTGTCGATATCTTTGTTACTCCAATGGATGGTAACTTTGTCATTATGGAAAGTAGTCTGTTGTCGATATTTTTGTTACTCCAATGGATTGTAGCCTTGTCATTATGGAAGGTAGTCTTTTGTCGACATTTTTGTTACTCCAATGGATGGTAGCCTTGTCAATATGGAAGGTAGTCTGTCGTTGTGATTTCTGATACTACAATGGATGGTAGCCTTGACATTATGGAAGATAGTATGTTGTAGATATTTTTGTTACTCCAATGGATTGTAGCCTTGTCATTATGGAAGGTAGTCTCTTGTCGATATCTTTGTTACACCAATTGATGGTAGCCTTGTCATTACGGAAGGTAGTCTGTTGTTGAGATTTTTTTACTTCAATGGATGGTAGCCTTGTCATTAGGGAAGGTATTCTGCTGTCGAGATTATTGTTAATTTAATGTATGGTAGCCTTGTTATTATGGAAGGTAGTGTGTTATCGAGATTTTTGTTACTACAATGGATGGTAGCCTTGTCATTATGGAAGGTAGTCTATTATCGAGATTTTTTTTACTACAATGGATGGTAGCCTTGTCATTATGGAAGGTAGTCTGCTGTCGATATTTTTGCTACACTAATGGATGTTATCCTTCTCATTATGGAGGGTAGTCTATTGTCGAGATTTTTGTTACTCCAATGGATGGTAGCCTTTTCGTTATGTAAGGTAGTCTATTGTCGATACTTTTTTTACTCCAATGGATGGTAACCTTGTCATTATGGAAGGTAGTCTGTCGTTGTGATTTCTGATACTCCAATGGATGGTAGCCTTGTCATTATGGAAGATAGTATGTTGTCAATATTTTTGTTACTCCAATGGATTGTAGCGTTGTCATTATGGAAGGTAGTCTCTTGTCGGTATCTCTGTTACTCCAATAGAGGGTAGCCTTGTCATTACGAAAGGTAGCCTGTTGTCGAGATTTTTGTTAATCCAATGGAATGTAGCCTTGTCATTATAGAAGGTAGTCTGTTGTCGAGATTTTTGTTACTACAATGGATGGTAGCCTTGTCATTATGGAAGGTAGTCTGTTGTCGAGATTTTTGTTACTACAATGGATGGTAGCCTTGTCATTATGGAAGGTAGTCTGTTGTCGAGATTTTTGTTACTATAATGGATGGTAGCCTTGTCATTATGGAAGGTAGTCTATTGTCGAGATTTTTGTTACTCCAATGGATGGTAGCCTTTTCGTTATGTAAGGTAGTCTGTTGTCGAGATTTTTTTTACTCCAATGGATTGTAGCCTTGTCATTATGGAAGGTAGTCTGTCGTTATGATTTACGATACTCCAATGGATGGAAGCCTTGTCATTATGGAAGATAGTATGTTGTCGATATTTGTTACTCCAATGGATGGTAACCTTGTCATTTTGGATGGTAGTCTGTTGTCGATATTTTTGTTACTCCAATGGATTGTAGCCTTGTCATTATGGAAGGTAGTCTCTTCTTGATATTTTTGTTACTACAATGGATGTTAGGCTTGTCATTTTGGAAGGTAGTCTGTTGTCGAGGTTTTTGTTACTCTAATGGATGGTAGGCTTGTCATTATGGAAGGTAGTCTGTTGTCGAGATTATTGATACTTTAATGTATGTTATCCATGTCACTATGGAAGGTAGTTTGTTGTCGATATTTTTGTTACTACAATGGATGGTAGCCTTGTCATTATGGAAGGTAGTCTGTTATCGAGATTTTTGTTACTACAATAGATTGTAGCCTTGTCATTATGGAAGGTAGTCTGTTTTCGAGATTTTTGTTACTATAATGGATGGTAGCCTTGTCATTATGGAACTTAGTCTGCTGTCGAGATTTTTCTTACACTAATAGATGTTATCCTTGTCATTATGGAAGGTAGTCTATTGTC
This sequence comes from Vicia faba, assembly GCA_948472305.1. NCBI lineage: Eukaryota > Viridiplantae > Streptophyta > Magnoliopsida > Fabales > Fabaceae > Vicia > Vicia faba. The sequence goes on from OX451739.1 coordinate 565,882,239, forward strand.
GAGATTTTTGTTACTCCAATGGATGGTAGCCTTTTTGTTATGTAAGGTAGTCTGTTGTCGAGTTTTTTTTACTCCAATGGATGGTAGCCTTGTCATTATGGAAGGTAGTCTTTCGTTATGATTTACGTAACTCCAATGGATGGTAGCCTTGTCATTATGGAAGATAGTATGTTGTCGAGATTTTTGTTACTCCAATGGATGCTAACCTTGTCATTATGGAAGGTAGTCTGTTATCGAGATTTTTGTTACTACAATGGATTGTAGCCTTGTCATTATGGAAGGTAGTCTGTTGTCGAGATTTTTTTTACTCCAATGGATGGTAGCCTTGTCATTATGGAACTTAGTCTGCTGTCGAGATTTTTTTACACTAATGGATGTTATCATTGTCATTATGGAAGGTAGTCTATTGTCGATATTTTTATTACTCCAATGGATGGTAGCCTTTTCGTTATGTAAGGTAGTCTGTTGTCGAGATTTTATTTACTCCAATGGATGGTAGCCTTGTCATTATGGAAGGTTGTCTGTCGTTGTGATTTACGATACTCCAATGGATGGTAGCCTTGTCATTATGGAAGATAGTATGTTGTCGATATTTTTGTTATTCCAATGGATGGTAACCTTGTCATTTTGGAAGGTAGTCTGTTGTCGAGATTTTTGTTACTCCAATGGATTGTAGCCTTGTCATTATGGAAGGTAGTCTCTTCTTGATATTTTTGTTACTACAATGGATGGCAGGCTCGTCATTTTGGAAGGTAGTTTGTTGTCGAGGTTTTTGTTACTCTAATGGATGGTAGGCTTGTCATTATGGAAGGTAGTCTGTTGTCGAGATTATTCATACTTTAATGTATGTTATCCATGTCATTATGGAAGGTAGTTTGTTGTCGAGATTTTTTTTACTACAATGGATGGTAGCCTTGTCATTATGGAAGGTAGTCTGTTGTCGAGATTTTTGTTACTACAATGGATGGTAGCCTTGTCATTATAGAAGGTGGTCTGTTGTCTAGATTTTTGTTACTCTAATGGATGGTATCCTTGTCATTATGGAAGGTAGTCTGTTGTCGAGAATTTTATTACTCCAATTGATGGTAGCCTTGTCATTATGGAACTTAGTCTGTTGTCGAGATTTTTGTTACTCCAATGGATTATAGCCTTGTCATTATGGAAGGTAGTATGTTGTCAAGATTTTTGTTACTCCAATGGATGGCAGCCTTTTCATTCTGTAAGGTAGTTTGTTGTCGAGATTTTTATTACTTCAATGGATGGTCGACTTGTTATTATGGAAGGTAGTCTGTCGTTGTGATTTCTGGTACTCCAATGGATGGTAGGCTTGTCATTATGGAATATAGTATGTTGTCGATATCTTTGTTACTCCAATGGATTGTAGCCTTGTCGTTATGGAAGGTAGTCTGTTGTCGATATTTTTGTTACTCCAATGGATTTTAGCCTTGTCATTATGGAAGGTAGTCTCTTCTTGATATTTTTGTTACTACAATGGATGGTAGCCTTGTCATTTTGGAAGGTAGTCTGTTGTCGAGGTTATTGTTACTCTAATGGATGGTAGCCTTGTCATTATGGAAGGTAGTCTATTGTCGAGATTTTTGTTACTCCGATGGATGGTAGCCTTGTCATTATGGAAGGTAGTCTGTTGTCGAGATTTTTGTTATTACAATGGATGGTAGCCTTGTCATTATGGAACTTAGTCTGTTGTCGAGATTTTTGTTACTCCAATGGATTGTAGCCTTGTCATTATGGAAAGTAGTCTGTTGTCAATATTTTTGTTACTGCAATGGATGGTAGACTTGTCATTATGGAAGGTTGTCTGTCGTTGTGATTTTTGGTACTCCAATCAATGGTATCCTTGTCATTATGGAAGATAGTATGTTGTCGATATCTTTGTTACTCCAATGGATGGTAACCTTGTCATTACGGAAAGTAGTATGTGGTCGATATTTTTGTTACTACAATGGATTGTAGCCTTGTCATTATGGAAGGTAGTCTTTTTTCGACATTTTTGTTACTCCAATGGATGGTAGCCTTGTCATTATGGAAGGTAGTCTGTCGTTGTGATTTCTGATACTACAATGGATGGTAGCCTTGTCATTAAGGAAGATAGTATGTTGTAGATATTTTTGTTACTCCAATGGATTGTAGCCTTGTCATTATGGAAGGTAGTCTGTTGTAGAGATATTTTTACTCCAATGGATGGTAGCCTTGTCATTATGGAAGGTAGTTTGTTGTTGAGATTTTGTTACTCCATTGGATGGTAGCCTTGTTATTTTGGAAGGTAGTTCGTTGTTGAGATTTTGTTATTCAAATGTATGGTAGCCTTCTCATTTTGGAAGGTAGCTTGTTGTTGTTATTTTGTTACTCCAATGGATTGTAGCCTTGTCATTATTGAAGGTAGTCCATTGGTGAGATTTTTTTACTCTAATGGATAGTAGCCTTGTCATTATGGAAGGTAGTTAATTATTGAGATTTTGTTACTCCATTGGATGGTAGCCTTGTCATTATGGAAGGTAATTCGTTTTTGAGATTTTGGTACTCCAATGGATGTTAGCCGTGTCATTATGGAATGTAGTTTATTGTTCAGATTTTGTTACTCTAATGGATGGTAACCTTGTCATTATGGAAGGTAGTTTGTTGTTGTGATTTTATTACTCCAATGGATTGTATCCTTGTCATTATGGAAGGTAGTTCGTTGTTGAGATTTTGTTACTCCAAGGGATGGTATCCTTGTCATTATTGAAGGTAGTTCTTTGTCGAGATTTTTGTTACTACAATGGATGGTAACCTTGTCATTATGGAAGATAGTATGCTGTCGAGATTTTTGTTACTCCAATGGATTTATCCTTGTCATTATGGAAGGTAGTATGTTGTCGAGATTTTTGTTAATCCAATGGATGGTAGCCTTTTCATTATGTACGATAGTTTGTTGTCGAGATTTTTGTTAGTCCAATGGATGGTACACTTGTCAATATGGAAGGTAGTCTGTCGTTGTGATTTCTGGTACTCCAATGGATGGTAGCCTTGTCATTGTGGAAGATAGTATGTTGTCGATATCATTGTTACTCCAATGGATGGTAGCCTTGTCATTATGGAAGGTAGTCTGTTGTCGATATTTTTGTTACTCCAATGGATTGTAGCCTTGCCATTATGGAAGGTAGTCTCTTCTTGATATTTTTGTTACTACAATGGATGGTAGCCTTGTAATTATGGAAGGTAGTCTACTGTCGAGATTTTTGTTACTCCAATGGATGGTAGCCTTGTCATTATGGAAGGTAGTCTGTTGTCGAGTTTTTTGTTACTACAATGGATGGTAGCCTTATCTTTATGGAACTTAGTCTATTATCGAGATTTTTGTTACTCCAATGGATTGTAGCCTTGTCATTATGGAAGGTAGTCTGTTGTCGAGATTTTTGTAACTCCAATGGATGGTAGCCTTTTCCTTATGTACGGTAGTTTGTTGTCAATATTTATTTTACTGCAATGGATGGTAGACTTGTCATTATGGAAGGTTGTCTGTCGTTGTGATTTCTGGTACTCCAATCAATGGTAGCCTTGTCATTATAGAAGATAGTATGTTGTCGATATCTTTGTTACTCCAATGGATGGTAGCCTTGTCATTATGGAAGGTAGTCTCTTGTTGATATTTTCATTACTCCAATGGATGGTAGCATTGTCATTATGGAAGGTAGTCTGTTGTCGAGATTTTTGATACTCTAATGGATCGTAGCCTTATCATTATGGAAGGTAGTCTGTTGTCGAGATTTTTCATACTCTAATGGATGGTAGCCTTGTCATTATGGAAGGTAGTCTCTTGTTGATATTTTCTTTACTCCAATGGATGGTATCCTTGTCATTATGGAAGATAGTCTATTGTCGAGATTTTCGTTACTCCAATGGATGGTAGCCTTGTCATTATGGAATGTAGTCTATTGTCGAGATTTTTGTTACACTAATGGATGTTATTCTTGTCATTGTGGAAGGTAGTCTATTGTCGAGATTGTTGTTACTCCAATGGATGGTAGCCTTTTCATTATGTAAGGTAGTCTGTTGTCGAGATTTTTTTTACTCCAATGGATTGTAGCCTTGTCATTATGGAAGGTAGTCTGTCGTTGTGATTTACGATACTCCAATGGATGGTAGCCTTGTCATTATGGAAGATAGTATGTTGTCGATATTTTTGTTACTCCAATGGATGGTAACCTTGTCATTTTGGAAGGTAGTCTGTTGTCGAGATTTTGGTTACTCCAATGGATTGTAGCCTTGTCATTATGGAAGGTAGTCTCTTCTTGATGTTTTTGTTACTACAATGGATGGTAGGCTTGTCATTTTGGAAGGTAGTTTGTTGTCGAGGTTTTTGTTACTCTAATGGATGGTAGGCTTGTCATTATGGAAGGTAGTCTGTTGTCGAGATTATTGATACTTTAAAGTATGTTATCCATGTCATTATGGAAGGTAGTTTGTTGTCGAGATTTTTGTTACTACAATGGATGGTAGCCTTGTCATTATGGAAGGTAGTCTGTTATCGAGATTTTTGTAACTACAATGCATGGTAGCCTTGTCATTATGGAACTTAGTCTGCTGTCGAGATTTTTGTTACACTAATGGATCTTATCCTTGTCATTATGGAAGGTAGTCTATTGTCGAGATTTTTGTTACTCCAATGGATGGTAGCCTTTTCGTTATGTAAGGTACTCTGTTGCCGAGATTTTTTTTACTCCAGTGGATGGAAGCCTTGTCATTATGGAAGGCAGTTAGTCGTTGTGATTTACGATACTCCAATGGATAGTAGCCTTGTCATTATGGAAGATAGTATGTTGTCGATATTTTTGTTACTCCAATGGATGGTAACCTTGTCATTTTGGAAGGTAGTCTGTTGTCGAGATTTTTGTTACTCCAATAGATGGTAGCCTTGTGATTATGGAAGGTAGTCTGTCGTTGTGATTTTTGATACTCCAATGGATGGTAGCCTTGTCATTATGGAAGATAGTATATTGTCGATATTTTTTTTATTCCAATGGATGGTAACCTTGTCATTTTGGAAGGTAGTCTGTTGTCGATATTTTTGTTACTCCAATGGATTGTAGCCTTGTCATTATGGAAGGTAGTCTCTTCTTGATATTTTTGTTACTACAATGGATGGTAGGCTTGTCATTTTGGAAGGTAGTCTGTTGTCGACGTTTTTGTTACTCTAATGGATGGTGGGCTTGTCATTATGGAAGGTAGTCTGTTGTCGAGATTATTGATACTTTAATGTATGTTATCCATGTAATTATGGAAGGTAGTTTGTTGTCGAGAATTTTTTTACTACAATGGATGGTAGCCTTGTCATTATGGAAGGTAGTCTGTTGTCGAGATTTTTGTTACTACAATGGATGGTAGCCTTGTCATTATAGAAGGTAGTCTGTTGTCTAGATTTTTGTTACACTAATGGATTGTATCCTTGTCATTATGGAAGGTAGTCTGTTGTTAGGAATTTTATTACTCCAATGGATGGTAGCCTTGTCATTATGGAACTTAGTCTGTTGTCGAGATTTTTGTTACTCCAATGGATTGTAGCCTTGTCATTATGGAAGGTAGTATGTTGTCAAGATTTTTGTTACTCCAATGGATGGTATCCTTTTCATTATGTAAAGTAGTTTGTTGTCGAGATTTTTGTTACTCCAATGGATGGTCGACTTGTTATTATGGAAGGTAGTCTGTTGTTGTGATTTCTGGTACTCCAATGGATGGTAGGCTTGTCATTATGGAATATAGTATGTTGTCGATATCTTTGTTACTCCAATGGATGGTAGCCTTGTCGTTATGGAAGGTAGTCTGTTGTCGATATTTTTGTTACTCCAATAGATTTTAGCCTTGTCATTATGGAAGGTAGTCTCTTCTTGATAATTTTGTTACTACAATGGATGGTAGCCTTGTCATTTTGGAAGGTAGTCTGTTGTCGAGGTTATTGTTACTCTAATGGATGGTAGCCTTATCATTATGGAAGGAAGTCTATTGTCGAGATTTTTGTTACTCCGATGGATGGTAGCCTTGTCATTATGGAAGGTAGTCTGTTGTCGAGATTTTTGTTACTACAATGTATGGTAGCCTTGTCATTATGGAACTTAGTCTGTTGTCGAGATTTTTGTTACTCCAATGGATTGTAGCCTTGTCATTATGGAAGGTAGTCTGTTGTAAATATTTTTGTTACTACAGTGGATGGTAGACTTGTCATTATGGAAGGTTGTCTGTCGTTGTGATTTTTGGTACTCCAATCAATGGTATCCTTGTCATTATGAAAGATAGTATGTTGTCGATATCTTTGTTACTCCAATGGATGGTAACCTTGTCATTACAGAAAGTTGTCTGTTGATATTTTTGTTACTCCAATGGATTGTAGCCTTGTCATTATGGAAGGTAGTCTTTTTTCGACATTTTTGTTACTCCAATGGATGGTAGCCTTGTCATTATGGAAGGTAGTTTGTCGTTGTGATTTCTGATACTACAATGGATGGTAGCCTTGTCATTAAGGAAGATAGTATGTTGTAGATATTTTTGTTACTCCAATGGATTGTAGCCTTGTCATTATGGAAGGTAGTCTCATGTCGATATCTTTGTTACACTAATGGATGGTAGCCTTGTCATTATGGAAGGTAGTCTATTGTCGAGATTTTTTTTACTTCAATGGATGGTAGCCTTGTCATTATGGAAGGTAGTCTGTTGTAGAGATATTTTTACTCCAATAGATGGTAGCCTTGTCATTATGGAAGGTAGTTCGTTGTTGAGATTTTGTTACTCCATTGGATGGTAGCCTTGTTATTTTGGAAGGTAGTTCGTTGTTGATATTTTGTTATTCAAATGTATGGTAGCCTTCTCATTTTGGAAGGTAGCTTGTTGTTGTTATTTTGTTACTCCAATGGATTGTAGCCTTATCATTATTGAAGGTAGTCCATTGGTGAGATTTTTTTACTCTAATGGATGGTAGCCTTGTCATTATGGAAGGTAGTTCATTATTGAGATTTTGTTACTCCATTGGATGGTAGCCTTGTCATTATGGAAGGTAATTCGTTTTTGAGATTTTTGTACTCCAATGGATGTTAACCTTGTCATTATGTAGTGTAGTTTATTGTTGAGATTTTGTTACTCTAATGGATGGTATCCTTGTCATTATGGAAGGTAGTTTGTTGTTGTGATTTTGTTACTCCAATGGATTGTATCCTTGTCATTATGGAAGGTAGTTCGTTGTTGGGATTTTGTTACTCCAAGGGATGGTATCCTTGTCATTATTAAAGGTAGTTCTTTGTCGAGATTTTTGTTACTCCAATGGATGGTAACCTTGTCATTATGGAAGATAGTATGTTGTCGAGATTTTTGTTACTCCAATGGATTTAGCCTTGTCATTATGGAAGGTAGTATGTTGTCAAGATTTTTGTTACTCCAATGGATGGTAGCCTTTTCATTATGTAAGGTAGTTTGTTGTCGAGATTTTTGTTAGTTCAATGGATGGTACACTTGTCAATATGGAAGGTAGTCTGTCGTTATGATTTTTGGTACTCCAATGGATGGTAGCCTTGTCATTGTGGAAAATAGTATGTTGTCGATATCATTGTTACTCCAATGGATGGTAGCCTTGTATTTATGGAAGGTAGTCTGTTGTCGATATTTTTGTTACTCCAATGGATTGTAGCCTTGCCATTATGGAAGGTAGTCTCTTCTTGATATTTTTGTTATTACAATGGATGGTAGCCTTGTCGTTATGGAAGGTAGTCTACTGTCGAGATTTTTGTTACTCCAATGGATGGTAGCCTTGTCATTATGGAAGGTAGTCTGTTGTCGAGATTTTTGTTACTACAATGGATGGTAGCCTTGTCGTTATGGAACTTAGTCTGTTGTCGAGATTTTTGTTACTCTAATGGATTGTAGCCTTGTCATTATGGAAGGTAGTCTGTTGTCGAGATTTTTGTAACTCCAATGGATGGTAGCCTTTTCATTATGTAAGGTAGTTTGTTGTCAATATTTATGTTACTGCAATGGATGGTAGACTTGTCATTATGGAAGGTTGTTTGTCATTGTGATTTATGGTACTCCAATCAATGGTAGCCTTGTCATTATAGAAGATAGTATGTTGTCGATATCTTTGTTACTCCAATGGATGGTAGCCTTGTCATTATGGAAGGTAGTCTCTTGTTGATATTTTCATTACTCCAATGGATGGTAGCCTTGTCATTGTGGAAGGTAGTCTGTTGTCGAGATTTTTGATACTCTAATGGATCGTAGCCTTATCATTAGGGAAGGTAGTCTGTTGTCGAGATTTTTCATACTCTAATGGATGGTAGCCTTGTCATTATGGAAGGTAGTCTCTTGTTGATATTTTCATTACTCCAATGGATGGTATCCTTGTCATTATGGAAGATAGTCTATTGCCGAGATTTTCGTTACTCCAATGGATGGTAGCCTTGTCATTATGGAATGTAGACTGTTGTCGATATTTTTGTTACTACAATTTATGGGAGCCTTGTCATTATGGAAGGTAGTTTGTTGTCGAGATCTTTGTTATTACAATGTATGGTAGCCTTGTCATTATAAAAGGTAGACTGTTGTCGAGATTTTTGTCACTCCAATGGATGGTAGCATTGTCATTATTGAAGGTAGTCTATTTTCCATATTTTTGTAAATCCAATGGATGGTAGCCTTGTCATTATGGAAAGTATTATGTTGTCGTGATTTTTGTAACCCCAATGGGTGGTAGGCTTTTCATTATGTAAGGTAGTCTATTGTCGATATTTTTGTTACTCCAATGGATGGTAGCCTTGTCATTATGGAAGGTAGTTTGTTGTCGACATTTTTGTTACTACAACATACGGTAGCCTTGTCATTATGGAATGTAGTTTGTTGTCGAGATTTTTGTTATTACAATGGATGGTAGCCTTGTCGTTATGGAAGGTAGTTTGTTGTCGACATTTTTGTTACTCCAATGGATGGTAGCCTTGTCATTATGGAAGGTAGTTTGTTGTCGATATTTTGTTACTCCAATGGAGTGAAGCCTTGTAATTATGGAAGGTAGTCTATTGTCGAGATTTTTGTCACTCCAATGGATGGTATCCTTGTCATTATAGAAGGTACTTTGTTTGCAAGATTTTTGTTACTCCAATGGATGGTGGCCTTGTCATTATGGAAGGTAGTCTCTTGTTGATATTTGCATTACTCTTGTCATTATGAAAGGAAGAGTCTTGTTGATATTTTCATTACTCCAATGGATGGTAGCCTTGTAATTATGGAAGGTAGTCTGTTGTCGAGATTTTTGTTACTCTAACGGATCATAGCCTTGTCATTATGGAAGGTAGTCTGTTGTCGATATTTTTTTTACTCTAATGGATGGTAGCCTTGTCATTATGGAAGGTAGTTTGTTGTCGACATTTTTGTTACTCCAATGGATTGTAGCCTTCTCATTATGGAAGGTAGTTTGTTGTTGAGATTTTGTTACTCCAATGGATGGTAGCCTTGTCATTATGGAAGGTAGTCTATTGTCGATATTTTTGTCACTCCAATGGATGGTAGCCTTGTCATTATGGAAGGTAGTCTTTTGGGGAGATTTTTGTTACTCCAATGGATGGTAGCCTTGTTATTATGGAAGGTAGATCTTGTTGATATTTTCATTACTCCAATGCTTGGTAGCCTAGATATTATAGAAGGTAGTTTGTTGTCGAGATTTTTGTTACTCCAATGGATGGTAGCCTTGTCATTATGGATGGTAGTCTGTTGTCGAGATTTTTGTTACTCTATTGGATCATAGCCTTGTAATTATTGAAGGTAGTCTGTTGTCGAAATTTTTGTTACTCTAACGGATGGTAGCCTTGTCATTATCGAAGGTAGTTTGTTGTCGAGATTTTTGTTACTCCAATGGATGGTAGCCTTGTCATTATGGAAGGTAGTCTATTGTCGAGATTTTTGTTACTCCAATGGATGGTAGCCTTGTCATTATGGAAGGTAGAATGTTGTCAAGATTTTTGTTACTACAATGTATGGTAGCCTTGTCATTATGGAAGTTACTCTGTTTGCGATATTTTTGTTACTCCAATGGATGGTAGTCGTGTCATTATGGAAGGTAGTCTCTTGTTAATATTTGCATTACTCCAATGCATGGTAGCCTTGTCATTATGAAAGGAAGTCTCTTCTTGATATTTTCATTACTCCAATGGATGGTAGCCTTGTAATTATGGAAGGTAGTCTGTTGTCGAGATTTTTGTTACTCTAATGGATCATAGCCTTGTCATTATGGAAGGTATTCTGTTGTCGATATTTTTTTTACTCTAATGGATGGTAGCCTTGTCATTATCGAAGGTAGTTTGTTGTCGAGATTTTTGTTACTCCAATGGATGGTAGCCTTGTCATTATGGAAGGTAGTCTATTGTCGAGATTTTTGTTACTCCAATGGATGGTAGCCTTGTCATTATGGAAGGTAGACTGTTGTCGAGATTTTTGTTACTACAATGTACGGTAGCCTTGTCATTATGGAAGTTGTTTGTTGTCGATATTTTTGTTTTACAATGTATTGTAGCCTTGTCATTATAGAAGGTAGTCTGTTGTCGATATCTTTGTTACTCTAATGGATGGTAGCCTAGTCATTATGGAAGGTAGTCTATTGTCGAGATTTTTGTCACTCCAATGGATGGTAGCCTTGTCATTATGGAAGGTAGTCTGTTTTCGAGATTTTTGTTAATCTAATGGATGGTAACCTTGTCATTATGGAAGGTAGTCTGTTGTCGATATTTTTGTCACTCCAATGGATGGTAGCCTTGTCATTATGGAAGGTAGTGTGTTGTCGATATATTTGTTACTCCAATGGATAGTAGCCTAGTCATTATGAAAGCTATTATGTTGTCGAGATTTTTGTTACTCCAATGGATGGTAGGCTTTTCATTATGTAAGGTAGTCTGTTGTCGATATTTTTGTTACTCCAATGGATGGTAGCCTTGTCATTATGGAAGGTAGTCTGTTGTCGACATTTTTGTTACTCCAATGGATTGTAGCCTTGTAATTATGGAACGTAGTTTGTTGTCGATATTTTTGTTATTCCAATGGATGGTAGCCTTGTCATTATGGAAGGTAGTCTATTGTCGAGATTTTTGTCACTCCAATGGATGGTAGCCTTGTCATTATGGAAGGTAGTCTGTTGGGGAGATTTTTGTTACTCCAATGGATGGTAGCCTTGTTATTATGGAAGGTAGATCTTGTTGATATTTTCATTACTCCAATGCTTGGTAGCCTAGATATTATGGAAGGTAGTTTGTTGTCGAGATTTTTGTTACTCCAATGGATGGTAGCCTTGTCATTATTGATGGTAGTCTGTTGTCGAGATTTTTGGCGCTCTAATGGATCATAGCCTTGTAATTATTGAAGGTAGTCTGTTGTCGATATTTTTGTTACTCTAACGGATGGTAGCCTTGTCATTATCGAAGGTAGTTTGTTGTCGAGATTTTTGTTACTCTAATGGATGGTAGCCTTTTCATTATGGAAGGTAGTCTATTATCGAGATTTTTGTTACTCCAATGGATGGTAGCCTTGTCATTATGGAAGGTAGAATGTTGTCAAGATTTTTGTTACTACAATGTATGGTAGCCTTGTCATTATGGAAGGTACTTTGTTTGCGATATTTTTGTTACTCCATTGGATGGTAGCCTTGTCATTATGGAAGGTAGTCTCTTGTTGATATTTGCATTACTCCAATGCATGGTAGCCTTGTCATTATGAAAGGAAGTCTCTTGTTGATATTTTCATTACTCCAATGGATGGTAGCCTTGTAATTATGGAACGTAGTCTGTTGTCGAGATTTTTGTTACTCTAATGGATCATAGCCTTGTCATTATGGAAGGTAGTCTGTTGTCGATATTTTTTTTACTCTAATGGATGGTAGCCTTGTCATTATCGAAGGTAGTTTGTTGTCGAGATTTTTGTTACTCCAATGGATGGTAGCCTTGTCATTATGGAAGGTAGTCTATTGTCGAGATTTTTGTTACTCCAATGGATGGTAGCCTTGTCATTATGGACGGTAGACTGTTGTCGAGATTTTTGTTACTACAATGTACGGTAGCCTTGTCATTATGGAAGTTGTTTGTTTTCGATATTTTTGTTATTACAATGTATGGTAGCCTTGTCATTATAGAAGGTAGTCTGTTGTCGGTATCTTTGTTACTCTAATGGATGGTAGCCTAGTCATTATGGAAGGTAGTCTATTGTCGAGATTTTTGTCACTCCAATGGATGGTAGCCTTGTCATTATGGAAGGTAGTCTGTTTTCGAGATTTTTGTTAATCTAATGGATGGTAGCCTTGTCATTATGGAAGGTAGTCTGTTGTCTAGATTTTTGTCACTCCAATGGATGGTAGCCTTGTCATTATGGAAGGTAGTTTGTTGTCGATATCTTTGTTACTCCAATGGATGGTAGCCTAGTCATTATGAAAGGTATTATGTTGTCGAGATTTTTGTTACTCCAATGGATGGTAGGCTTTTCATTATGTAAGGTAGTCTGTTATCGACATTTTTGTTACTCCAATGGATGGTAGCCTTGTCATTATGGAACGTAGTTTGTTGTCGATATTTTTGTTATTCCAATGGATGGTAGCCTTGTCATTATGGAAGGTAGTTTATTGTCGACATTTTTGTTACTCCAATGGATTGTAGCCTTCTCATTATGGAAGGTAGTTTGTTGTCGAGATTTTTTTACTCCAATGGATGGTAGCCTTGTCATTATGGAAGGTAGTCTATTGTCAAGATTTTTGTCACTCTAATGGATGGTAGCCTTGTCATTATGGAAGGTAGTCTGTTGGCGAGATTTTTGTTATTCCAATGGATGGTAGCCTTGTTATTATGGAAGGTAGATCTTGTTGATATTTTCATTACTCCAATGCTTGGTAGCCTAGATATTATGGAAGGTAGTTTGTTGTCGAGATTTTTGTTACTCCAATGGATGGTAGCCTTGTCATTATGGATGGTAGTCTGTTGTCGAGATTTTTGTTACTCTAACGGATGGTAGCTTTGTCATTATCGAAGGTAGTTTGTTTTCGAGATTTTTGTTACTCCAATGGATGGTAGCCTTGTCATTATGGAAGGTAGTCTATTGTCGAGATTTTTGTTACTCCAATGGATGGTAGCCTTGTCATTATGGAAGGTAGAATGTTGTCAAGATTTTTGTTACTACAATGTATGGTAGCCTTGTCATTATGGAAGGTAGTTTGTTGTCGAGATTTTTGTTATTACAATGTATGGTAGCCTTGTCATTATAGAAGGTAGTTTTTGTCGATATCTTTGTTACTCTAATGGATGATAGCCTAGTCATTATGGAAGGTAGTCTATTGTCGATATTTTTGTCACACCAATGGAAGGTAGCCTTGTCATTATGGAAGGTAAACTATTTTCAAGAATTTTGTTACTCCAATGGAAGGTAGCCTTGTCATTATGGAAGGTAGTCTGTTGTCGATATCTTTGTTACTCCAATGGATGGTAGCCTAGTCATTATGAATGGTATTATGTTATCGAGATTTTTGTTACTCCAATGGATGGTAGGCTTTTCGTTATGTAAGGTAGTCTGTTGTCGATATTTTTGTTACTCCAATGGATCGTAGCCTTGTCATTATGGAAGGTTGTCTGTTGTCCATATTTTTGTTACTCCAAAGGATGCTAGCCTTGTCATTATGGAAGTTAGTTTGTTTTCGAGATTTTTGTTACTCCAATGGATTGTAGCCTTGTCATTATGGAAGGTAGTTTGTTGTCGAGATTTTGTTACTCCAATGGATGGTAGCCTTGTCATTATAAAAGGTTGTCTATTGTCGAGATTTTTGTCACTCCAATGGATGATAGCCTTTTCATTATGGAAGGTAGTCTGTTGGCGAGATTTTTGTTACTCCAATGGATGGTAGCCTTGTAATTATGGAAGGTAGTCTCTTGTTGATATTTTCATTACTCCAATGCATGGTATCCTTGTCATTATGGAAGGTAGTCTCTTGTTGATATTTTCATTACTCCAAAGGATGGTAGCCTTGTCATTATGGAAGGTAGTCTCTTGTTGATATTTTCATTACTCCAAAGGATGGTAGCATTGTCATTATGGAAGGTAGTCTGTTGTCGAGATTTTTGTTACTCTAATGGATCGTAGCCTTGTCATTATGGAAGGTAGTCTGTTGTCGATATCTTTGTTACTCCAATGTATGGTAACCTAGTCATTAAGAAAGGTATTATGTTGTCGAGATTCTTGTTACTCCAATGGATGGTAGGCTTTTCATTAAGTAAGGTAGTCTATTGTCGAAATTTATGTTACTCCAATGGATTTTAGCCTTGTCATTATGGAAGGTAGTTTGCTTTCGAGATTTTGTTACTCCAATGGATTGTAGCCTTGTCATTATGGAAGGTAGTCTATTGTCGAGATTTTTGTCACTCCAATGAATGATAGCCTTGTCATTATTGAAGGTAGTTTGTTGGTGAGATATTTGTTACTCCAATGGATGGTAGCCATGTCATTATGGAAGGTAGTCTCTTGTTGATATTTTCATTACTACAATACATGGTAGCCTTGTCGTTATGGAAGGTAGTCTCTTGTTGATATTTTCATTACTCCAATGGATGGTAGCCTTGTCATTATGAAAGGTAGTCTGTTGTCGAGATTTTTGGTACTCTAATGGATCGTAGCCTTATCATTATTGAAGGTAGTCTGTTGTCGAGATTTTTCATACTCTAATGGATGGTAGCCTTGTCATTATGGAAGGTAGTATCAGTTTGATATTTTCATTACTCTAATGGATGGTATCCTTGTCATTATGGAAGGTAGTCTATTGTCGAGATTTTTGTTACTCCAATGGATGGTAGCCTTGTCATTATGGAATGTAGACTATTGTCGATATTTTTTTTACTACAATGTATGGGAGCCTTGTCATTATGGAAGGTAGTTTGTTGTCGAGATTTTTGTTATTGCAATGTATGGTAGCCTTGTCATTATAGAAGGTAGTTCGTTGTCGATATCTTTGTTACTCTAATGGATGGTAGCCTAATCATTTTGGATGGTAGTCTATTGTCGAGATTTTTGTCACTCCAATGGATGGTAGCCTTGTCATTATGGAATGTAGTCTATTTTCGAGATTTTGTTACTCCAATAGATGGTAGCCTTGTCATTATAAAAGGTAGTCTATTGTCGAGATTTTTGTCACTCCAATGGATGATAGCCTTTTCATTATGGAAGGTAGTCTGTTGGCGACATTTTTGTTACTCCAATGGATGGTAGCCTTGTAATTATGGAAGGTAGTCTCTTGTTGATATTTTCATTACTCCAATGCATGGTAGCCTTGTCATTATGGAAGATAGTCTCTTGTTGATATTTTCATTAATCCAAAGGATGGTAGCATTGTCATTATGGAAGGTAGTCTGTTGTCGAGATTTTTGTTGCTCTAATGGATTGTAGCCTTGTCATTATGGAAGGTAGTTTGTTGTCGATATTTTTGTTACTCCAATGCATGGTAGCCTGGTCATTATGGAAGGTAGTCTATTATCAATATCTTTGTCTCACCAATGGATGGTAGCCTTGTCATTATGGAAGGTAGTTTGTTGTCGATATCTTTGTTACTCTAATGTATGGTAGCCTAGTCCTTATGAAAGTTATTATGTTGTTGAGATTTTTATTACTCCAATGGATGGTAGGCTTTTCATTATGTAAGGTAGTCTGTTGTCGATATATTTGTTTCTCCAATGGATGGTAGCCTTGTCATTATGGAAGGTTGTCTATTGTCGATATTTTTCTTACTCCAATGGATGGTAGCCTTGTCATTATGGAAAGTAGTTTGTTGTCGAGATTTTTGTTACTCCAATGGATTGTAGCCGTGTCATTATGGAAGGTAGTTTGTTGTCGAGATTTTGTTATTCCAATGGATTGTAGCCTTGTCATTATGGAAGGTAGTCCATTGTCGAGATTTTTGTCACTCCAATGAATGATAGCCTTGTCATTATTGAAGGTAGTTTGTTGGCGAGATATTTGTTACTACAATGGATGGTAGCCATGTCATTATGGACGGTAGTCTCTTGTTGATATTTTCATTACTCCAATGCATGGTAGCCTTGTCATTATGGAAGGTAGTCTCTTGTTGATATTTTCATTACTCCAATGGATGGTAGCCTTGTCATTATGGAAGGTAGTCTATTGTCGAGATTTTCGTTACTCCAATGGATGGTAGCCTTGTCATTATGGAGTGTAGACTATTGTCGATATTTTTGTTACTATAATGTATAGGAGCCTTGTCATTATGGAAGGTAGTTTGTTGTCGAGATTTTTGTTATTACAATGTATGGTAGCCTTGTCATTATAGAAGGTAGTTCGTTGTCGATATCTTTGTTACTCTAATGGATGGTAGCCTAATCATTTTGGAAGGTAGTCTATTGTCATAATTTTTGTCACTCCAATGGATGGTAGCCTTGTCATTATGGAAGGTAGTCTGTTTTCGAGATTTTGTTAATCCAATGGATGTTAGCCTTGTCATTATAAAAGGTAGTCTATTGTCGAGATTTTTGTCACTCCAATGGATGATAGCCTTTTCATTATGGAAGGTAGAATGTTGTCGAGATTTTTGTTACTACAATGTATGGTAGCCTTGTCATTATGGAAGGTAGTTTGTTGTCGAGATTTTTGTTATTACAATGTATGGTAGCCTTGTCATTATAGAAGGTAGTTTTTATCGATATCTTTGTTACTCTAATGGATGATAGCCTAGTCATTATGGAAGGTAGTCTATTGTCGATATTTTTGTCACTCCAATGGAAGGTAGCCTTGTCATTATGGAAGGTAGACTATTTTCAAGAATTTTGTTACTCCAATGGAAGGTAGCCTTGTCATTATGGAAGGTAGTCTGTTGTCGATATCTTTGTTACTCCAATGGATGGTAGCCTAGTCATTATGAATGGTATTATGTTGTCGAGATTTTTGTTACTCCAATGGATGGTAGGCTTTTCGTTATGTAAGGTAGTCTGTTGTCGATATTTTTGTTACTCTAATGGATCGTAGCCTTGTCATTATGGAAGGTTGTCTGTTGTCCATATTTTTGTTACTCCATAGGATGCTAGCCTTGTCATTATGGAAGTTAGTTTGTTTTCGAGATTTTTGTTACTCCAATGGATTGTAGCCTTGTCATTATGGAAGGTAGTTTGTTGTCGAGATTTTGTTACTCCAATGGATGGTAGCCTTGTCATTATAAAAGGTTGTCTATTGTCGAGATTTTTGTCACTCCAATGGATGATAGCCTTTTCATTATGGAAGGTAGTCTGTTGGCGAGATTTTTGTTACTCCAATGGATGGTAGCCTTGTAATTATGGAAGGTAGTCTCTTGTTGATATTTTCATTACTCCAATGCATGGTATCCTTGTCATTATGGAAGGTAGTCTCTTGTTGATATTTTCATTACTCCAAAGGATGGTAGCCTTGTCATTATGGAAGGTAGTCTCTTGTTGATATTTTCATTACTCCAAAGGATGGTAGCATTGTCATTATGGAAGGTAGTCTGTTGTCAAGATTTTTGTTACTCTAATGGATCGTAGCCTTGTCATTATGGAAGGTAGTCTGTTGTCGATATCTTTGTTACTCCAATGTATGGTAACCTAGTCATTAAGAAAGGTATTATGTTGTCGAGATTCTTGTTACTCCAATGGATGGTAGGCTTTTCATTAAGTAAGGTAGTCTATTGTCGAAATTTATGTTACTCCAATGGATTTTAGCCTTGTCATTATGGAAGGTAGTTTGTTTTCGAGATTTTGTTACTCCAATGGATTGTAGCCTTGTCATTATGGAAGGTAGTCTATTGTCGAGATTTTTGTCACTCCAATGAATGATAGCCTTGTCATTATTGAAGGTAGTTTGTTGGTGAGATATTTGTTACTCCAATGGATGGTAGCCATGTCATTATGGAAGGTAGTCTCTTGTTGATATTTTCATTACTACAATACATGGTAGCCTTGTCGTTATGGAAGGTAGTCTCTTGTTGATATTTTCATTACTCCAATGGATGGTAGCCTTGTCATTATGAAAGGTAGTCTGTTGTCGAGATTTTTGTTACTCCAATGGATGGTAGCCTTGTCATTATGGAAGGTAGAATGTTGTCAAGATTTTTGTTACTACAATGTATGGTAGCCTTGTCATTATGGAAGGTAGTTTGTTGTCGAGATTTTTGTTATTACAATGTATGGTAGCCTTGTCATTATAGAAGGTAGTTTTTGTCGATATCTTTGTTACTCTAATGGATGATAGCCTAGTCATTATGGAAGGTAGTCTATTGTCGATATTTTTGTCACTCCAATGGAAGGTAGCCTTGTCATCATGGAAGGTAGACTATTTTCAAGAATTTTGTTACTCCAATGGAAGGTAGCCTTGTCATTATGGAAGGTAGTCTGTTGTCGATATCTTTGTTACTCCAATGGATGGTAGCCTAGTCATTATGAATGGTATTATGTTGTCGAGATTTTTGTTACTCCAATGGATGGTAGGCTTTTCGTTATGTAAGGTAGTCTGTTGTCGATATTTTTGTTACTCTAATGGATCGTAGCCTTGTCATTATGGAAGGTTGTCTGTTGTCCATATTTTTGTTACTCCATAGGATGCTAGCCTTGTCATTATGGAAGTTAGTTTGTTTTCGAGATTTTTGTTACTCCAATGGATTGTAGCCTTGTCATTATGGAAGGTAGTTTGTTGTCGAGATTTTGTTACTCCAATGGATGGTAGCCTTGTCATTATAAAAGGTTGTCTATTGTCGAGATTTTTGTCACTCCAATGGATGATAGCCTTTTCATTATGGAAGGTAGTCTGTTGGCGAGATTTTTGTTACTCCAATGGATGGTAGCCTTGTAATTATGGAAGGTAGTCTCTTGTTGATATTTTCATTACTCCAATGCATGGTATCCTTGTCATTATGGAAGGTAGTCTCTTGTTGATATTTTCATTACTCCAAAGGATGGTAGCCTTGTCATTATGGAAGGTAGTCTCTTGTTGATATTTTCATTACTCCAAAGGATGGTAGCATTGTCATTATGGAAGGTAGTCTGTTGTCAAGATTTTTGTTACTCTAATGGATCGTAGCCTTGTCATTATGGAAGGTAGTCTGTTGTCGATATCTTTGTTACTCCAATGTATGGTAACCTAGTCATTAAGAAAGGTATTATGTTGTCGAGATTCTTGTTACTCCAATGGATGGTAGGCTTTTCATTAAGTAAGGTAGTCTATTGTCGAAATTTATGTTACTCCAATGGATTTTAGCCTTGTCATTATGGAAGGTAGTCTGTTTTCGAGATTTTGTTACTCCAATGGATTGTAGCCTTGTCATTATGGAAGGTAGTCTATTGTCGAGATTTTTGACACTCCAATGAATGATAGCCTTGTCATTATTGAAGGTAGTTTGTTGGTGAGATATTTGTTACTCCAATGGATGGTAGCCATGTCATTATGGAAGGTAGTCTCTTGTTGATATTTTCATTACTACAATACATGGTAGCCTTGTCGTTATGGAAGGTAGTCTTTTGTTGATATTTTCATTACTCCAATGGATGGTAGCCTTGTCATTATGAAAGGTAGTCTGTTGTCGAGATTTTTGGTACTCTAATGGATCGTAGCCTTATCATTATTGAAGGTAGTCTGTTGTCGATATTTTTCATACTCTAATGGATGGTAGCCTTGTCATTATGGAAGGTAGTATCAGTTTGATATTTTCATTACTCTAATGGATGGTATCCTTGTCATTATGGAAGGAAGTCTATTGTCGAGATTTTTGTTACTCCAATGGATGGTAGCCTTGTCATTATGGAATGTAGACTATTGTCGATATTTTTTTTACTACAATGTATGGGAGCCTTGTCATTATGGAAGGTAGTTTGTTGTCGAGATTTTTGTTATTGCAATGTATGGTAGCCTTGTCATTATAGAAGGTAGTTCGTTGTCGATATCTTTGTTACTCTAATGGATGGTAGCCTAATCATTTTGGATGGTAGTCTATTGTCGAGATTTTTGTCACTCCAATGGATGGTAGCCTTGTCATTATGGAATGTAGTCTATTTTCGAGATTTTGTTACTCCAATGGATGGTAGCCTTGTCATTATAAAAGGTAGTCTATTGTCGAGATTTTTGTCACTCCAATGGATGATAGCCTTTTCATTATGGAAGGTAGTCTGTTGGCGACATTTTTGTTACTCCAATGGATGGTAGCCTTGTAATTATGGAAGGTAGTCTCTTGTTGATATTTTCATTACTCCAATGCATGGTAGCCTTGTCATTATGGAAGATAGTCTCTTGTTGATATTTTCATTAATCCAAAGGATGGTAGCATTGTCATTATGGAAGGTAGTCTGTTGTCGAGATTTTTGTTGCTCTAATGGATTGTAGCCTTGTCATTATGGAAGGTAGTTTGTTGTCGATATTTTTGTTACTCCAATGGATGGTAGCCTGGTCATTATGGAAGGTAGTCTATTATCAATATCTTTGTCTCACCAATGGATGGTAGCCTTGTCATTATGGAAGGTAGTTTGTTGTCGATATCTTTGTTACTCTAATGTATGGTAGCCTAGTCCTTATGAAAGTTATTATGTTGTTGAGATTTTTGTTACTCCAATGGATGGTAGGCTTTTCATTATGTAAGGTAGTCTGTTGTCGATATATTTGTTTCTCCAATGGATGGTAGCCTTGTCATTATGGAAGGTTGTCTATTGTCGATATTTTTCTTACTCCAATGGATGGTAGCCTTGTCATTATGGAAAGTAGTTTGTTGTCGAGATTTTTGTTACTCCAATGGATTGTAGCCGTGTCATTATGGAAGGTAGTTTGTTGTCGAGATTTTGTTATTCCAATGGATTGTAGCCTTGTCATTATGGAAGGTAGTCCATTGTCGAGATTTTTGTCACTCCAATGAATGATAGCCTTGTCATTATTGAAGGTAGTTTGTTGGCGAGATATTTGTTACTCCAATGGATGGTAGCCATGTCATTATGGACGGTAGTCTCTTGTTGATATTTTCATTACTCCAATGCATGGTAGCCTTGTCATTATGGAAGGTAGTCTCTTGTTGATATTTTCATTACTCCAATGGATGGTAGCCTTGTCATTATGGAAGGTAGTCTATTGTCGAGATTTTCGTTACTCCAATGGATGGTAGCCTTGTCATTATGGAGTGTAGACTATTGTCGATATTTTTGTTACTATAATGTATAGGAGCCTTGTCATTATGGAAGGTAGTTTGTTGTCGAGATTTTTGTTATTACAATGTATGGTAGCCTTGTCATTATAGAAGGTAGTTCGTTGTCGATATCTTTGTTACTCTAATGGATGGTAGCCTAATCATTTTGGAAGGTAGTCTATTGTCGTAATTTTTGTCACTCCAATGGATGGTAGCCTTGTCAATATGGAAGGTAGTCTGTTTTCGAGATTTTGTTAATCCAATGGATGGTAGCCTTGTCATTATAAAAGGTAGTCTATTGTCGAGATTTTTGTCACTCCAATGGATGATAGCCTTTTCATTATGGAAGGTAGTCTGTTGGCAACATTTTTGTTACTCCAATGGATGGTAGCCTTGTAATTATGGAAGGTAGTTTCTTGTTGATATTTTCATTACTCCAATGCATGGTAGCCTTGTCATTATGCAAGGTAGTGTCTTGTTGGTATTTTCATTACTCCAAAGGATGGTAGCATTGTCATTATTGAAGGTAGTCTGTTGTCGAGATTTTTGTTACTCTAATGGATTGTAGCCTTCTCATTATGGAAGGTAGTTTGTTGTTGATATTTTTGTTACTCCAATGGATGGTAGCCTGGTCATTATGGAAGGTAGTCTATTGTCGAGATTTTTGTTACTCCAATGGATGGTAGCCTTGTCATTATGGAAGGTAGACTATTGTCGAGATTTTTGTTACTACAATGTATGGTAGCCTTGTCATTATGGAAGGTAGTTTGTTGTCGAGATTTTTGTTATTACAATGTATGGTAGCCTTGTCATTATGGAAGGTAGTCTATTATCGATATCTTTGTCTCTCCAATGGATGGTAGCCTTGTCATTATGGAAGGTAGTCTGTTGTCGATATCTTTGTTACTCCAATGTATGGTAGCCTAGTCCTTATGAAAGGTATTATGTTGTTGAGATTTTTGTTACTCCAATGGATGGTAGGCTTTTCATTATGTAAGGTAGTCTGTTATTGATATATTTGTTACTCCAATGGATGGTAGCCTTGTCATTATAGAAGGTTGTCTGTTGTCGATATTTTTGTTACTCCAATGGATGGTAGCCTTGTTATTATGGAAGGTAGTTTGTTGTCGAGATTTTTGTTACTCCAATGGATTGTAGCCTTGTCATTATGGAAGGTAGTTTGTTGTCGAGATTTTGTTATTCCAATGGATTGTAGCCTTGTCATTATGGAAGGTAGTCCATTGTCGAGATTTTTGTCACTCCAATGAATGATAGCCTTGTCATTATTGAAGGTAGTTTGTTGGCGAGATATTTGTTACTCCAATGAATGGTAGCCATGTCATTATGGAAGGTAGTCTCTTGTTGATATTTTCATTACTCCAATGGATGGTAGCCTTGTCATTATGGAAGGTAGTCTCTTGTTGATATTTTCATTACTCCAATGGATGGTAGCCTTGTCATTATGGAAGGTAGTCTGTTGTCGAGATTTTTGTTACTGTAATGGATCATAGCCTTATCATTATGGAAGGTAGTCTGTTGTCGAGATTTTTCATACTCTAATGGATGGTAGCCTTGTCATTATGGAAGGTAGTCTCTTGTTGATATTTTCATTACTCCAATGGATGGTAGCCTTGTCATTATGGAAGGTATTCTATTGTCGAGATTTTCGTTACTCTAATGGATGGTAGCCTTGTCATTATGGAATGTAGACTATTGTCGATATTTTTGTTACTACAATGTATGGGAGCCTTGTCATTATGGAAGGTAGTTTGTTGTCGAGATTTTTGTTATTACAATGTATGGTAGCCTTGTCATTATAGAAGGTAGTTCGGTGTCGATATCTTTGTTACTCTAATGGATGGTAGCCTAATCATTTTGAAAGGTAGTCTATTGTCGAGATTTTTGTCACTCCAATGGATGGTAGCCTTGTCATTTTGGAAGGTAGACTGTTTTCGAGATTTTGTTAATCCAATGGATGGTAGCCTTGTCATTATAAAAGGTTGTCTATTGTCGAGATTTTTGTCACTCCAATGGATGATAGCCTTTTCATTATGGAAGGTAGTCTGTTGGCGACATTTTTGTTACTCCAATGGATGGTAGCCTTGTAATTATGGAAGGTAGTCTCTTGTTGATATTTTCATTACTCCTATGCATGGTAGCCTTGTCATTATGGAAGGTAGTCTCTTGTTGATATTTTCATTACTCCAAAGGATGGTAGCATTGTTATTATGGAAGGTAGTCTGTTGTCGAGATTTTTGTTACTCTAATGGATTCTAGCCTTGTCATTATGGAAGGTAGTTTGTTGTCGATATTTTTGTTACTCCAATGGATGGTAGCCTGGTCATTATGGAAGGTAGTCTATTGTCGAGATTTTTGTTACTCCAATGGATGGTAGCCTTGTCATTATGGAAGTTAGTTTGTTGTCGAGATTTTTGTTATTACAATGTATGGTAGCCTTGTCATTATGGAAGGTAGTCTATTATCGATATCTTTGTCTCTCCAATGGATGGTAGCCTTGTCATTATGGAAGGTAGTATGTTGTCGATATCTTTGTTACTCCAATGTATGGTAGCCTAGTCCTTATGAAAGGTATTATGTTGTGGAGATTTTTGTTACTCCAATGGATGGTAGGCTTTTCATTATGTAAGGTAGTCTGTTGTCGATATATTTGTTACTCCAATGGATGGTAGCCTTGTCATTATGGAAGGTTGTCTGTTGTCGATATTTTTGTTACTCCAATGGATGGTAGCCTTGTCATTATGGAAGGTAGTTTGTTGTCGAGATTTTTGTTACTCAAATGGATTATAGCCTTGTCATTATGGAAGGTAGTCCATTGTCGATATTTTTGTCACTCCAATGAATGATAGCCTTGTCATTATTGAAGGTAGTTTGTTGGCGAGATATTTGTTACTCCAATGGATGATAGCCATGTCATTATGGAAGGTAGTCTCTTGTTGATATTTTCATTACTCCAATGCATGGTAGCCTTGTCATTATGGAAGGTAGTCTCTTGTTGATATTTTCATTACTCCAATGGATGGTAGCCTTGTCATTATGGAAGGTAGTCTGTTGTCGAGATTTTTCATAATCTAATGGATGGTAGCCTTGTCATTATGGAAGGTAGTCTCTTGTTGATATTTTCATTACTCTAATGGATGGTAGCCTTATCATTATGGAAGGTAGTCTATTGTCGAGATTTTCGTTACTCCAATGGATGGTAGCCTTGTCATTATGGAATGAAGACTATTGTCGATATTTTTGTTACTACAATGTATGGGAGTCTTGTCATTATGAAAGTTATTTGTTGTCGAGATTTTTGTTATTGCAATGTATGGTAGCCTTGTCATTATAGAAGGTAGTTCGTTGTCGATATCTTTGTTACTCTAATGGATGGTAGCCTAATGATTTTGGAATGTAGTCTATTGTTGAGATTTTTGTCACTCCAATGGATGGTAGCCTTGTCATTATGGAAGGTAGTCTGTTGGCGACATTTTTGTTACTCCAATGGATGGTAGCCTTGTAATTATGGAAGGTAGTCTCTTGTTGATATTTTCATTACTCCAATGCATGGTAGCCTTGTCATTATGGAAGGTAGTCTCTTGTTGTCGAGATTTTTGTTACTCTAATGGATTGTAGCCTTGTCATTATGGAAGGTAGTTTGTTGTCGATATTTTTGTTACTCCAATGGATGGTAGCCTGGTCATTATGGAAGGTAGTCTATTGTCGAGATTTTTGGTACTCTAATGGATGGTAGCCTTGTCATTATGGAAGGTAGACTATTGTTGAGATTTTTGTTACTACAATGTATGGTAGTCTTGTCATTATGGAAGGTAGTCTGTTGTCGATGTCTTTGTTACTCCAATGTATGGTAGCCTAGTCCTTATGAAAGGTATTATGTTGTTGAGATTTTTGTTACTCCAATGGATGGTAGGCTTTTCATTATGTAAGGTAGTCTGTTGTCGATATATTTGTTACTCCAATGGATGGTAGCCTTGTCATTATGGAAGGTTGTCTGTTGTCGATATTTTTGTTACTCCAATGGATGGTAGCCTTGTCATTATGGAAGGTAGTTTGTTGTCTAGATTTTTGTTACTCCAATGGATTGTAGCCTTGTCGTTATGGAAGGTAGTCCATTGTCAAGATTTTTGTCACTCCAATGAATGATAGCCTTGTCATTATTGAAGGTAGTTTATTGGCGAGATATTTGTTACTCTAATGGACGATAGCCATGTCATTATGGAAGGTAGTCTCTTGTTGATATTTTCATTACTCCAATGCATGGTAGCCTTGTCATTATGGAAGGTAGTCTCTTGTTGATATTTGTATTACTCCAATGGATGGTAGCCTTGTCATTATGGAAGGTAGTCTGTTGTCGAGATTTTTGTTACTCTAATGGATCATAGCCTTATCATTATGGAAGGTAGTCTGTTGTCGAGATTTTTCATACTCTAATGGATGGGAGCCTTGTCATTATGGAAGGTAGTTTGTTGTCGAGATTTTTGTAATTACAATGTATGGTAGCCTTGTCATTATAGAAGGTAGTCTGTTGTCGATATCTTTGTTACTCTAATGGATGGTAGCCTAGTCATTATGGAAGGTAGTCTATTGTCGAGATTTTTGTCACTCCAATGGATGGTAGCCTTGTCATTATGGAAGGTAGTCTATTTTCGAGATTTTTCTCACTCCAATGGATGGTAGCCTTGTCATTATGGAAGGGAGTCTGTTGTAGATATCTTTGTTACTAAAATGGATGGTAGCCTAGTCATTATGGAAGTTATTCTGTTGTCGTGATTTTTGTTACTCCAATGGATGGTAGGCTTTTCATTATGTAAGGTAGTCTGTTGTCGATATTTTTGTTACTACAATGGATGGTAGCCTTGTCATTATGGAAGGTAGTTTGTTGTCGAGATTTTTGTTATTACAATGTATGGTAGCCTTGTCATTATAGAAGGTAGTCTGTTGTCGATATCTTTGTTACTCTAATGGATGGTAGCCTAGTCATTATGGAAGGTAGTCTATTGTCGAGATTTTTGTCACTCCAATGGATGGTAGCCTTGTCATTATGGAAGGTAGTCTATTTTCGAGATTTTTCTCAATCCAATGGATGGTAGCCTTGTCATTATGGAAGGTAGTCTGTTGTAGATATCTTTGTTACTAAAATGAATGGTAGCCTAGTCATTATGGAAGTTATTTTGTTGTCGTGATTTTTGTTACTCCAATGGATGGTAGGCTTTTCATTATGTAAGGTAGTCTGTTGTCGATATTTTTGTTACTACAATGGATGGTAGCCTTGTCATTATGGAAGGTAGTCTGTTCTTGACATTTTTGTTACTCCAATGGATGGTAGCCTTGTCATCATGGAATGTAGTTTGTTGTCGATATTTTTGTTATTCCAATGGATGGTAGCCTTGTCATTATGGAAGGTAGTTTGTTGCCGATATTTTGTTACTCCAATGGAGTGTAGCCTTGTCATTATGGAAGGTAGTCTATTATCGAGATTTTTGTCACTCCAATAGATGGTAGCCTTGTCATTATGGAAGGTAGTTTGTTGGTGATATTTTTGTTACTCCAAGGGATGGTAGCCTTGTCATTATGGAAGGTAGTCTCTTGTTGATATTTTCATTACTCCAATGCATGGTAGCTTGTCAGTATGAAAGGAAGTCTCTTGTTGATATTTTCATTACTCCGATGGATGGTAGCCTTGTCATTGTGGAAGCTAGTCTATTGTCGAGATTTTTGTTACTCTAATGGATTATAGCCTTGTCATTATGGAAGGTTGTCGATTGTCGATATTTTTGTTACTCTAATGGATGGTAGCCTTGTCATTATCGAAGGTAGTTTGTTGTCGAGATTTTTGTTACTCCAATGGATGGTAGCCTTGTCATTATGGAAGGTAGACTGTTGTCGAGATTTTTGTTACTCAAATGTATGGTAGCACTGTCATTATGGAAGTTGTTTGTTGTCGAGATTTTTGTTACTCCAATGGATGGTAGCCTAGTCATTATGGACGGTAGTCTATTGTCGAGATTTTTGTCACTTTAATGGATGGTAGCCTGGTCATTATGGAAGGTAGTCTGTTTTCGAGATTTTTGTTACTCCAATGGATGGTAGCCTTGTCATTATGGAAGGTAGTCTGTTGTCGAGATTTTTGTCACTCCAATGGATGGTAGCCTTGTCATTATGGAAGGTAGTTTGTTTTCGAGATTTTTGTTATTACAATGTATGGTAGCCTTGTCATTATGGAAGGTAGACTATTGTCGATATCTTTGTTACTCCAATGTATGGTAGCCTAGTCCTAATGAAAGGTATTATGATGTTGAGATTTTTGTTACTCCAATGGATGGTAGGCTTTTCCTTATGTAAGGTAGTCTGTTGTCGATATATTTGTTACTCCAATGGATGGTATCCTTGTCATTATGGAAGGTAGTTCGTTGTTGATATCTTTGTTACTCCAATGGATGGTAGCCTTGTCATTATGGAAAGTAGTCTATTGTCGAGATTTTTGTCACTCCAATGGATAGTAGCCTTGTCATTATGGAAGGTAGTCTGTTTTCGAGATTTTGTTAATCCAATGGATGGTAGCCTTGTCATTATGGAAGGTAGTCCATTGTCGAGATTTTTGTCACTCCAATGAATGATAGCCTTGTCATTATTGAAGGTAGTTTGTTGGCGAGATATTTGTTACTCCAATGGATGGTAGCCATGTCATTATGGAAGGTAGTCTCTTGTTGATATTTTCATTACTCCAATGCATGGTAGCCTTGTCATTATGGAAGGTAGTCTCTTGTTGATATTTTCATTACTCCAATGGATGGTAGCCTTGTCATTATGGAAGGTAGTCTGTTGTCGAGATTTTTGTTACTCTAATGGATCATAGCCTTATCATTATGGAAGGTAGTCTGTTGTCGAGATTTTTCATAATCTAATGGATGGTAGCCTTGTCATTATGGAAGGTAGTCTCTTGTTGATATTTTCATTACTCCAATGGATGGTAGCCTTATCATTATGGAAGGTAGTCTATTGTCGAGATTTTCGTTACTCCAATGGATGGTAGCCTTGTCATTATGGAATGAAGACTATTGTCGATATTTTTGTTACTACAATGTATGGGAGTCTTGTCATTATGAAAGGTATTTGTTGTCGAGATTTTTGTTATTGCAATGTATGGTAGCCTTGTCATTATAGAAGGTAGTTCGTTGTCGATATCTTTGTTACTCTAATGGATGGTAGCCTAATGATTTTGGAATGTAGTATATTGTCGAGATTTTTGTCACTCCAATGGATGGTAGCCTTGTCATTATGGAAGGTAGTCTGTTGGCGACATTTTTGTTACTCCAATGGATGGTAGCCTTGTAATTATGGAAGGTAGTCTCTTGTTGATATTTTCATTACTCCAATGCATGGTAGCCTTGTCATTATGGAAGGTAGTCTCTTGTTGTCGAGATTTTTGTTACTCTAATGGATTGTAGCCTTGTCATTATGGAAGGTAGTTTGTTGTCGATATTTTTGTTACTCCAATGGATGGTAGCCTGGTCATTATGGAAGGTAGTCTATTGTCGGGATTTTTGGTACTCCAATGGATGGTAGCCTTGTCATTATGGAAGGTACACTATTGTCGAGATTTTTGTTACTACAATGTATGGTAGTCTTGTCATTATGGAAGGTAGTCTGTTGTCGATATCTTTGTTACTCCAATGTATGGTAGCCTAGTCCTTATGAAAGATATTATGTTGTTGAGATTTTTGTTACTCCAATGGATGGTAGGCTTTTCATTATGTAAGGTAGTCTGTTGTCGATATATTTGTTACTCCAATGGATGGTAGCCTTGTCATTATGGAAGGTTGTCTGTTGTCGATATTTTTGTTACTCCAATGGATGGTAGCCTTGTCATTATGGAAGGTAGTTTGTTGTCGAGATTTTTGTTACTCCAATGGATTGTAGCCTTGTCGTTATGGAAGGTAGTCCATTGTCGAGATTTTTGTCACTCCAATGAATGATAGCCTTGTCATTATTGAAGGTAGTTTATTGGTGAGATATTTGTTACTCTAATGGATGATAGCCATGTCATTATGGAAGGTAGTCTCTTGTTGATATTTTCATTACTCCAATGCATGGTAGCCTTGTCATTATGGAAGGTAGTCTCTTGTTGATATTTGCATTACTCCAATGGATGGTAGCCTTGTCATTATGGAAGGTAGTCTGTTGTCGAGATTTTTGTTACTCTAATGGATCATAGCCTTATCATTATGGAAGGTAGTCTGTTGTCGAGATTTTTCATACTCTAATGGATGGGAGCCTTGTCATTATGGAAGGTAGTTTGTTGTCGAGATTTTTGTTATTACAATGTATGGTAGCCTTGTCATTATAGAAGGTAGTCTGTTGTCGATATCTTTGTTACTCTAATGGATGGTAGCCTAGTCATTATGGAAGGTAGTCTATTGTCGAGATTTTTGTCACTCCAATGGATGGTAGCCTTGTCATTATGGAAGGTAGTCTATTTTCGAGATTTTTCTCAATCCAATGGATGGTAGCCTTGTCATTATGGAAGGGAGTCTGTTGTAGATATCTTTGTTACTAAAATGGATGGTAGCCTAGTCATTATGGAAGTTATTCTGTTGTCGTGATTTTTGTTACTCCAATGGATGGTAGGCTTTTCATTATGTAAGGTAGTCTGTTGTCGATATTTTTCTCACTCCAATGGATGGTAGCCTTGTCATTATAGAATGTAGTTTGTTGTCGATATTTTTGTTATTCCAATGGATGGTAGCCTTGTCATTATGGAAGGTAGTTTGTTGCCGATATTTTGTTACTCCAATGGATGATAGCCTAGTCATTATGGAAGGTAGTCTATTGTCGAGATTTTTGTCACTCCAATAGATGGTAGCCTTGTCATTATGGAAGGTAGTTTGTTGGTGATATTTTTGTTACTCCAAGGGATGGTAGCCTTGTCATTATGGAAGGTAGTCTCTTGTTGATATTTTCATTACTCCAATGAATGGTAGCTTGTCAGTATGAAAGGAAGTCTCTTGTTGATATTTTCATTACTCCGATGGATGGTAGCCTGGTCATTATGGAAGGTAGTCTGTTTTCGAGATTTTTGTTACTCCAATGGATGGTAGCCTTGTCATTATGGAAGGTTGTCGATTGTCGATATTTTTGTTACTCTAATGGATGGTAGCCTTGTCATTATGGAAGGTAGTTTGTTTTCGAGATTTTTGTTATTACAATGTATGGTAGCCTTGTCATTATGGAAGGTAGACTGTTGTCGATATCTTTGTTACTCCAATGTATGGTAGCCTAGTCCTAATGAAAGGTATTATGATGTTGAGATTTTTGTTACTCCAATGGATGGTAGGCTTTTCCTTATGTAAGGTAGTCTGTTGTCGATATATTTGTTACTCCAATGGATGGTAGCCTTGTCATTATGGAAGGTAGTTCGTTGTTGATATCTTTGTTACTCCAATGGATGGTAGCCTTGTCATTATGGAAAGTAGTCTATTGTCGAGATTTTTGTCACTCCAATGGATAGTAGCCTTGTCATTATGGAAGGTAGTCTGTTTTCGAGATTTTTTTAATCCAATGGATGGTAGCCTTGTCATTATGGAAGGTAGTCCATTGTCGATATTTTTGTCACTCCAATGAATGATAGCCTTGTCATTATTGAAGGTAGTTTGTTGGCGAGATATTTGTTACTCCAATGGATGGTAGCCATGTCATTATGGAAGGTAGTCTCTTGTTGATATTTTCATTACTCCAATGCATGGTAGCCTTGTCATTATGGAAGGTAGTCTCTTGTTGATATTTTCATTACTCCAATGGATGGTAGCCTTGTCATTATGGAAGGTAGTCTGTTGTCGAGATTTTTGTTACTCTAATGGATCATAGCCTTATCGTTATGGAAAGTAGTCTTTTGTCGAGATTTTTCATACTCTAATGGATGGTAGCCTTGTCATTATGGAAGGTAGTCTCTTGTTGATATTTTCATTACTCCAATGGATGGTAGCCTTGTCATTATGGAAGGTAGTCTATTGTCGAGATTTTCGTTACTCCAATGGATGGTAGCCTTGTCATTATGGAGTGTAGACTATTGTCGATATTTTTCTTACTACAATGTATGGGAGCCTTGTCATTATGGAAGGTAGTTTGTTGTCAAGATTTTTGTTATTACAATGTATGGTAGCCTTGTCATTATAGAAGGTAGTTCGTTGTTGATATCTTTGTTACTCTAATGGATGGTAGCCTAATCATTTTGGAAGGTAGTCTATTGTCGAGATTTTTGTCACTCCAATGGATGGTAGCCTTGTCATTATGGAAGGTAGTCTGTTTTCTAGATTTGTTAATCCAATGGATGGTAGCCTTGTCATTATAAAAGGTAGTCTATTGTCGAGATTTTTGTCACTCCAATGGATGATAGCCTTTTCATTATGGAAGGTAGTCTGTTGGCGACATTTTTGTTACTGAAATGGATGGTAGCCTTGTAATTATGGAAGGTAGTCTCTTGTTGATATTTTCATTACTCCAATGCATGGTAGCCTTGTCATTATGGAAGGTAGTCTCTTGTTGATATTTTCATTACTCCAAAGGATGGTATCTTTGTCATTATGAAAGGTAGTCTGTTGTCGAGATTTTTGTTACTCTAATGGATTCTAGCCTTGTCATTATGGAAGGTAGTCTATTGTCGATATTTTTGTTACTCCAATGGATGGTAGCCTGGTCATTATGGAAGGTAGTCTATTGTCGAGATTTTTGTTACTCCAATGGATGGTAGCCTTGTCATTATTGAAGGTAGACTATTGTCGAGATTTTTGTTACTACAATGTATGGTAGCCTTGTCATTATGGAAGGTAGTTTGTTGTCGACATTTTTGTTATTACAATGTATGGTAGCCTTGTCATTATGGAAGGTAGTCTATTATCGATATCTTTGTCTCTCTAATGGATGGTAGCCTTGTCATTATGGAAGGTAGTCTGTTGTCGATATCTTTGTTACTCCAATGTATGGTAGCCTAGTCCTTATGAAAGGTATTATGTTGTTGAGATTTTTGTTACTCCAATGGATGGTAGGATTTTCATTATGTAAGGTAGTCTGTTGTTGATATATTTGTTACTCCAATGGATGGTAGCCTTGTCATTATGGAAGGTTGTCTGTTGTCGATATTTTTGTTACTCCAATGGATGGTAGCCTTGTCATTATGGAAGGTAGTTTGTTGTCGAGATTTTTGTTACTCCAATGGATTGTAGCCTTTTTATTATGGAAGGTAGTTTGTTGTCGAGATTTTTTTATTCCAATGGATTGTAGCCTTGTCATTATAGAAGGTAGTCCATTGTCGATATTTTTGTCACTCCAATGAATGATAGCCTTGTCATTATTGAAGGTAGTTTGTTGGCAACATATTTGTTACTCCAATGGATGGTAGCCATGTCATTATGGAAGGTAGTCTGTTGTTGATATATTTGTTACTCCAATGGATGGTAGCCTTGTCATTATGGAAGGTTGGCTGTTGTCGATATTTTTGTTACTCCAATGGATGGTAGCCTTGTCATTATGGAAGGTAGTTTGTTGTCGAGATTTTTGTTACACCAATGGATTGCATCCTTGTCATTATGGAAGGTAGTTTGTTGTCGATATTTTGTTATTCCAATGGATTGTAGCCTTGTCATTATGGAAGGTAGTCCATTGTCGAGATTTTTGTCACTCCAATGAATGATAGCCTTGTCATTATTGAAGGTAGTTTGTTGGCGAGATATTTGTTACTCCAATGGATGGTAGCCTTGTCATTATGGAAGGTAGACTGTTGTCGATATCTTTGTTACTCCAATGTATGGTAGCCTAGTCCTAATGAAAGGTATTATGATGTTGAGATTTTTGTTACTCCAATGGATGGTAGGCTTTTCCTTATGTAAGGTAGTCTGTTGTCGATATATTTGTTACTCCAATGGATGGTAGCCTTGTCATTATGGAAGGTAGTCTGTTGGTGATATTTTTGTTACTCCAATAGATGATAGCCTTGTCATTATGGAAGGTAGTCTCTTGTTGATATTTTCATTACTCCAATGGATGGTAGCCTTGTCATTATGGAAGGTAGTCTGTTGTCGAGATTTTTGTTACTCTAACGGATCATAGCCTTATCATTATGGAAGGTAGTCTGTTGTCGAGATTTTGTTATTCCAATGGATTGTAGCCTTGTCATTATGGAAGGTAGGCCATTGTCGAGATTTTTGTCACTCCAATGAATGATAGCCTTCTCATTATTGAAGGTAGTTTGTTGGCGAGATATTTGTTACTCCAATGGATGGTAGCCTTGTCATTATGGAAGGTAGTCTGTTGGTGATATTTTTGTTACTCTAATGGATGATAGCCTTGTCATTATGGAAGGTAGTCTCTTGTTGATATTTTCATTACTCCAATGGATGGTAGCCTTGTCATTATGGAAGGTAGTCTGTTGTCGAGATTTTTGTTACTCTAATGGATCATAGCCTTATCATTATGGAAGGTAGTCTGTTGTCGAGATTTTTCATACTCTAATGGATGGTAGCCTTGTCATTATGGAAGGTAGTCTCTTGTTTATATTTTCATTACTCCAATGGATGGTAGCCTTGTTATTATGGAAGGTAGTCTATTGTCGAGATTTTCGTTACTCCAATGGATGGTAGCCTTGTCATTATGGAGTGTAGAATATTGTTGATATTTTTGTTACTACAATGTATGGGAGCCTTTTCATTATGGAAGGTAGTTTGTTGTCGAGATTTTTGTTATTACAATGTATGGTAGCCTTGTCATTATAGAAGGTAGTTCGTTGTCGATATCTTCGTTACTCTAATGGATGGTAGCCGAATCATTTTGGAAGGTAGTCTATTGTCGATATTTTTGTCACTCCAATGGATGGTAGCCTTGTCATTATGGAAGGTAGTCTGTTTTCGAGATTTTGTTAATCCAATGGATGGTAGCCTTGTAATTATAAAAGGTAGTCTATTGTCGAGATTTTTGTCACTCCAATGGATGATAGCCTTTTCATTATGGAAGGTAGTCTGTTGGCGACATTTTTGTTACTCCAATGGATGGTAGCCTTGTAATTATGGAAGGTAGTCTCTTGTTGATATTTTCATTACTCCAATGCATGGTAGCCTTATCATTATGGAAGGTAGTCTCTTGTTGATATTTTCATTACTCCAAAAGATGATAGCATTGTCATTATGGAAGGTAGTCTGTTGTCGAGATTTTTGTTACTCTAATGGATTGTAGCCTTGTCATTATGGAAGGTAGTTTGTTGTCGATATTTTTGTTACTGCAATGGATGGTAGCCTGGTCATTATGGAAGGTAGTCTATTGTCGAGATTTTTGTTACTCCAATGGATGGTAGCCTTGTCATTATGGAAGGTAGACTATTGTCGAGATTTTTGTTACTACAATGTATGGTAGCCTTGTCATTATGGAAGGTAGTTTGTTGTCGAGATTTTTGTTATTACAATGTATGGTAGCCTTGTCATTATGGATGGTAGTCTATTATAGATATCTTTGTCTCTCCAATGGATGGTAGCCTTGTCATTATGGAAGGTAGTCTGTTGTCGATATCTTTGTTACTCCAATGTATGGTAGCCTAGTCCTTATGAAAGGTATTATGTTGTTGAGATTTTTGTTACTCCAATGGATGGTAGGCTTTTCATTATGTAAGGTAGTCTGTTGTCGATATATTTGTTACTCCAATGGATGATAGCCTTGTCATTATGGAAGGTTGTCTGTTGTCGATATTTTTGTTACTCCAATGGATGGTAGCCTTGTCATTATGGAAGGTAGTTTGTTGTCGAGATTTTTGTTACTCCAATGGATGATAGCCTTGTCATTATGGAAGGTAGTCCATTGTCGAGATTTTTGTCACTCCAATGAATGATAGCCTTGTCATTATTGAAGGTAGTTTGTTGGCGAGATATTTGTTACTCTAATGGATGATAGCCATGTCATTATGGAAGGTAGTCTCTTGTTGATATTTTCATTACTCCAATGCATGGTAGCCTTGTCATTATGGAAGGTAGTCTCTTGTTGATATTTTCATTACTCCAATGGATGGTAGCCTTGTCATTATGGAAGGTTGTCTGTTGTCGAGATTTTTGTTACTCTAATGGATCGTAGCCTTATCATTATGGAAGGTAGTCTGTTGTCGAGATTTTTCATACTCTAATGGATGGTAGCCTTGTCATTATGGAAGGTAGTCTCTTGTTGATATTTTCATTACTCCAATGGATGGAAGCCTTGTCATTATGGAAGGTAGTCTATTGTCGAGATTTTCGTTACTCTAATGGATGGTAGCCTTATCATTATGGAATGTAGACTATTGTCGATATTTTTGTTACTACAATGTATGGGAGCCTTGTCATTATGGAAGGTAGTTTGTTGTCGAGATTTATGTTATTACAATGTATGGTAGCCTTGTCATTATAGAAGGTAGTCTGTTGTCGATATCTTTGTTATTCTAATGGATGGTAGCCTAGTCATTATGGAAGGTAGTCTATTGTCGAGATTTTTGTCACTCCAATGGATGGTAGCCTTGTCATTATGGAAGGTAGTCTGTTGTAGATATCTTTGTTACTAAAATGGATGGTAGCCTAGTCATTATGGAAGGTATTCTGTTGTCGTGATTTTTGTTACTCCAATGGATGGTAGGCTTTTCATTATGTAAGGTAGTCTGTTGTCGATATTTTTGTTACTACAATGGATGGTAGCCTTGTCATTATGGAAGGTAGTCCGTTGTCGACATTTTTGTTACTCCAATGGATGGTAGCCTTGTAATCATGGAATGTAGTTTGTTGTCGATATTTTTGTTATTCCAATGGATGGTAGCCTTCTCATTATGGAAGGTAGTTTGTTGCTGATATTTTGTTACTCCAATGGAGTGTAGCCTTGTCATTATGGAAGGTAGTCTATTGTCAAGATTTTTGTCACTCCAATAGATGGTAGCCTTGTCATTATGGAAGGCAGTTTGTTGGTGATATTTTTGTTACTCCAATGGATGGTAGCCTTGTCATTATGGAAGGTAGTCTCTTGTTGATATTTTCATTACTCCAATGCATGGTAGCCTTGTCAGTATGAAAAGAAGTCTCTTGTTGATATTTTCATTACTCCAATGGATGGTAGCCTTGTCATTATGGAAGGAAGTCTATTGTCAAGATTTTTGTTACTCTAATGAATCATAGCCTTGTCATTATGGAAGGTTGTCTATTGTCGATATTTTTGTTACTCTAATGGATGGTAGCCTTGTCATTATCGAAGGTAGTTTGTTGTCGAGATTTTTGTTACTCCAATGGATAGTAGCCTTGTCATTATGGAAGGTAGTCTATTGTCGAGATTTATGTTACTCTAATGGATGGTAGCCTTGTCATTATGGAAGGTAGACTGTTGTCGAGATTTTTGTTACTATAATGTATGGTAGCATTGTCATTATGGAAGTTGTATGTTGTCGAGATTTTTGTTACTCCAATGGATGGTAGCCTAGTCATTATGGAAGGTAGTCTATTGTCGAGATTTTTGTCACTCTAATGGATGGTAGCCTTGTCATTATGGCAGGTAGTCTGTTTTCGAGATTTTTGTTACTCCAATGGATGGTAGCCTTGTCATTATGGAAGGTAGTCTGTTGTCGAGATTTTTGTCACTGCAATGGATGGTAGCCTTGTCATTATGGAAGGTAGTCTGTTGTCTATATCTTTGTTACTCCAATGGATGGTAGCCTAGTCATTATGAAAGGTATTATTATGTCAAGATTTTTGTTACTCCAATGGATGGTAGGGTTTTCATTATGTAAGGTAGTCTGTTTTCGATATTTTTATTACTCCAATGGATGGTAGCCTTGTCATTATGGAAGGTAGTTTGTTGTCGACATTTTTGTTACTCTAATGGATGGTAGCCTTCTCATTATGGAACGTAGTTTGTTGTCGATAATTTTGTTATTCCAATGGATGGTAGCCTTGTCATTATGGAAGGTAGTTTGTTGTCGACATATTTGTTACTACAATGGATGGTAGCCTTGTTATTATGGAAGGTAGTTTGTTGTTGATATTTTTGTTACTACAATGGATGGTAGCCTGGTCATTATGGAAGGTAGTCTATTGTCGAGATTTTTGTTACTCCAATGGATGGTAGCCTTGTCATTATGGTAGGTAGACTGTTGTCGAGATTTTTGTTACTACAATGTATGGTAGCCTTGTCATTATGGAAGGTAGTTTGTTTTCGAGATTTTTTTTATTACAATGTATGGTAGCCTTGTCATTATGGTAAGTAGTCTATTATTGATATCTTTGTCTCTCTAATGGATGGTAGCCTTATCATTATGGAAAGTAGTCTTTTGTCGATATATTTGTTACTCCAATGTATGGTAGCCTTGTCCTTATGAAAGGTATTATGTTGTCGAGATTTTTGTTACTCCAATGGATGGTAGGCTTTTCATTATGTAAGGTAGTCTGTTGTCGATATATTTGTTACTCCAATGGATGGTAGCCTTGTCATTATGGAAGGTTGTCTGTTGTCGATATTTTTGTTACTCCAATGGATGGTAGACTTGTCATTATGGAAGGTAGTCTATTGTCGAGATTTTTGTCACTCCAATGGATGGTAGCCTTGTCATTATGGAAGGTAGTCTGTTGGTGATATTTTTGTTACTCTAATGGATAATAGCCTTGTCATTATGGAAGGTAGTCTCTTGTTGATATTTTCATTACTCCAATAGATGGTAGCCTTGTCATTATGGAAGGTAGTCTATTGTCGAGATTTTTGTTACTCTAATGGATCATAGCCTTGTCATTATGGAAGGTAGTCTATTGTCGATATTTTTGTTACTCTAATGGATGGTAGCCTTGTCATTATTGAACGTAGTTTGTTGTCGAGATTTTTGTTACTCCAATGGATGGTAGCCTTGTCATTATGGAAGGTAGTCTGTTGGTGATATTTTTGTTACTCTAATGGATAATAGCCTTTTCAGTATGAAAGGAAGTCTCTTGTTGATATTTTCATTACTCCAATGGATGGTAGCCTTGTCATTATGGAAGTTAGTCTATTGTCGAGATTTTTGTTACTCTAATGGATGGTAGCCTTGTCATTATTGAACGTAGTTTGTTGTCGAGATTTTTGTTACTCCAATGGATGGTAGCCTTGTCATTATGGAAGGTTGTCTGTTGTCGATATTTTTGTTACCCCAATGGATGGTAGGCTTGTCATTATGGAAGGTAGTCTATTGTCGAGATTTTTGTCACTCCAATGGATGGTAGCCTTGTCATTATGGAAGTTGTTTGTTGTCGAGTTTTTTGTCACTCCAATGGATGGTAGCCTAGTCATTATGGATGGTAGTCTATTGTCGAGATTTTTGTCACTCTAATGGATGGTAGCCTTGTCATAACGGAAGGTAGTTTGTTTTCGAGGTTTTTGTTACTCCAATGGATGGTAGCCTTGTCATTATGGAAGGTAGTCTGTTGTCGAGATTTTTGTCACTCCAATGGATGGTAGCCTTGTCATTATGGAAGGTAGTCTGTTGTCGATATCTTTGTTACTCAAATGGATGGTAGCCTAGTCATTATGAAAGGTATTATGTTGTCGAGATTTTTGTTACTCCAATCGATGGTAGGCTTTTCATTATGTAAGGTAGTCTGTTTTCGATATTTTTGTTATTCCAATGGATGGTAGCCTTGTCATTATGGAAGGTAGTTTGTTGTCGACATTTTTGTTACTCTAATGAATGGTAGCCTTGTCATTATGGAACGTAGTTTGTTGTCGATATTTTTGTTATTCCAATGGATGGTAGCCTTGTCATTATGGAAGGTAGTTTGTTGTCGACATATTTGTTACTCTAATGGATGGTAGCCCTGTCATTATGGAAGGTAGTTTGTTGTCGATATTTTTGTTACTCCAATGGATGGTAGCCTGGTCATTATGGAAGGTAGTCTATTGTCGAGATTTTTGTTACTCCAATGGATGGTAGCCTTGTCATTATGGAAGGTAGATTGTTGTCGATATTTTTGTTACTACAATGTATGGTAGCCTTGTCATTATGGAAGGTAGTTTGTTTTCGAGATTTTTTTTATTACAATGTATGGTAGCCTTGTCATTATGGAAGGTAGACTGTTGTCGATATCTTTGTTACTCCAATGTATGGTCGCCTAGTCCATATGAAAGGTATTATGTTGTCGAGATTTTTGTTACTCCAATGGATGGTAGGCTTTTCATTATGTAGGGTAGTCTATTGTCGATATATTTGTTACTCCAATGGATGGTAGCCTTGTCATTATGGAAGGTTGTCTGTTGTCGATATTTTTGTTACTCCAATGGATGGTAGCCTTGTCATAATGGAAGGTAGTTTGTTGTCGAGATTTTTGTTAATCCAATGGATTGTAGCCTTGTCATTATGGAAGGTAGTTTGTTGTCGAGATTTTGTTATTCCAATGGATTGTAGCCTTGTCATTATGGAAGGTAGTCTATTGTCGAGATTTTTGTTACTCTAATGAATGATAGCCTTGTCATTAATGAAGGTAGTTTGTTGGAGAGATATTTGTTACTCCAATGGATGGTAGCCTTGTCATTATGGAAGGTAGTTTGTTGTCGAGATTTTTGTTACTCCAATGGATTGTAGCCTTGTCATTATGGAAGGTAGTTTGTTGTCGAGATTTTGTTATTCCAATGGATTGTAGCCTTGTCATTATGGAAGGTAGTCTATTGTCGAGATTTTTGTTACTCTAATGAATGATAGCGTTGTCATTATTGAAGGTAGTTTGTTGGCGAGTATTTGTTACTCCAATGGATGGTAGCCATGTCATTATGGAAGGTAGTCTCTTGTTGATATTTTCATTACTCCAATGCATGGTAGCCTTGTCATTATGGAAGGTAGTCTCTTGTTGATATTTTCATTACTCCAATGGATGGTAGCCTTGTCATTATGGAAGGTAGTCTGTTGTCGACATTTTTGTTACTCCAATGGATGGTAGCCTTGTAATCATGGAATGTAGTTTGTTGTCGATATTTTTGTTATTCCAATGGATGGTAGCCTTGTCATTATGGAAGGTAGTTTGTTGCTGATATTTTGTTACTCCAATGGAGTGTAGCCTTGTCATTATGGAAGGTAGTCTATTGTCAAGATTTTTGTCACTCAAATAGATGGTAGCCTTGTCATTATGGAAGGCAGTTTGTTGGTGATATTTTTGTTACTCCAATGGATGGTAGCCTTGTCATTATGGAAGGTAGTCTCTTGTTGATATTTTCATTACTCCAATGCATGGTAGCCTTGTCAGTATGAAAAGAAGTCTCTTGTTGATATTTTCATTACTCCAATGGATGGTAGCCTTGTCATTATGGAAGGAAGTCTATTGTCAAGATTTTTGTTACTCTAATGAATCATAGCCTTGTCATTATGGAAGGTTGTCTATTGTCGATATTTTTGTTACTCTAATGGATGGTAGCCTTGTCATTATCGAAGGTAGTTTGTTGTCGAGATTTTTGTTACTCCAATGGATAGTAGCCTTGTCATTATGGAAGGTAGTCTATTGTCGAGATTTATGTTACTCTAATGGATGGTAGCCTTGTCATTATGGAAGGTAGACTGTTGTCGAGATTTTTGTTACTATAATGTATGGTAGCATTGTCATTATGGAAGTTGTATGTTGTCGAGATTTTTGTTACTCCAATGGATGGTAGCCTAGTCATTATGGAAGGTAGTCTATTGTCGAGATTTTTGTCACTCTAATGGATGGTAGCCTTGTCATTATGGAAGGTAGTCTGTTTTCGAGATTTTTGTTACTCCAATGGATGGTAGCCTTGTCATTATGGAAGGTAGTCTGTTGTCGAGATTTTTGTCACTGCAATGGATGGTAGCCTTGTCATTATGGAAGGTAGTCTGTTGTCTATATCTTTGTTACTCCAATGGATGGTAGCCTAGTTATTATAAAAGGTATTATTATGTCGAGATTTTTGTTACTCGAATGGATGGTAGGGTTTTCATTATGTAAGGTAGTCTGTTTTCGATATTTTTATTACTCCAATGGATGGTAGCCTTGTCATTATGGAAGGTAGTTTGTTGTCGACATATATGTTACTACAATGGATGGTAGCCTTGTTATTATGGAAGGTAGTTTGTTGTTGATATTTTTGTTACTACAATGGATGGTAGCCTGGTCATTATGGAAGGTAGTCTATTGTCGAGATTTTTGTTACTCCAAAGGATGGTAGCCTTGTCATTATGGAAGGTAGACTGTTGTCGAGATTTTTGTTACTACAATGTATGGTAGCCTTGTCATTATGGAAGGTAGTTTGTTTTCGAGATTTTATTTATTACAATGTATGGTAGCCTTGTCATTATGGTAAGTAGTCTATTATCGATATCTTTGTCTCTCTAATGGATGGTAGCCTTATCATTATGGAAAGTAGTCTTTTGTCGACATTTTTGTTACTCCAATGGATGGTAGCCTTGTAATCATGGAATGTAGTTTGTTGTCGATATTTTTGTTATTCCAATGGATGGTAGCCTTGTCATTATGGAAGGTAGTTTGTTGCTGATATTTTGTTACTCCAATGGAGTGTAGCCTTGTCATTATGGAAGGTAGTTTGTTGTCGAGATTTTTGTTACTCCGATGGATTGTAGCCTTGTCATTATGGAAGGTAGTTTGTTGTCGAGATTTTGTTATTCCAATGGATTGTAGCCTTGTCATTATGGAAGGTAGTCTATTGTCGAGATTTTTGTTACTCTAATGAATGATAGCCTTGTCATTATTGAAGGTAGTTTGTTTGCGAGATATTTGTTACTCCAATGGATGGTAGCCTTGTCATTATGGAAGGTAGTTTGTTGTCGAGATTTTTGTTACTCCAATGGATTGTAGCCTTGTCATTATGGAAGGTAGTTTGTTGTCGAGATTTTGTTATTCCAAT
The DNA here is from genome assembly GCA_948472305.1 of Vicia faba. Classification (NCBI taxonomy): domain Eukaryota; kingdom Viridiplantae; phylum Streptophyta; class Magnoliopsida; order Fabales; family Fabaceae; genus Vicia; species Vicia faba. Next base: position 565,924,297 of record OX451739.1, read on the forward strand.
GGATTGTAGCCTTGTCATTATGGAAGGTAGTCTATTGTCGAGATTTTTGTTACTCTAATGAATGATAGCCTTGTCATTATTGAAGGTAGTTTGTTGGCGAGATATTTGTTACTCCAATGGATGGTAGCCATGTCATTATGGAAGGTAGTCTCTTGTTGATATTTTCATTACTCCAATGCATGGTAGCCTTGTCATTATGGAAGGTAGTCTCTTGTTGATATTTTCATTACTCCAATGGATGGTAGCCTTGTCATTATGGAAGGTAGTCTGTTGTCGAGATTTTTGTTACTCTAATGGATCGTAGACTTATCATTATGGAAGGTAGTCTGTTGTCGAGATTTTTCATACTCTAATGGATGGTAGCCTTGTTATTATGGAAGGTAGTCTCTTGTTGATATTTTCATTACTCCAATGGATGGTAGCCTTGTCATTATGGAAGGTAGTCTATTGTCGAGATTTTCGTTACTCCAATGGATGGTAGCCTTGTCATTATGGAATGTAGACTATTGTCGATATTTTTGTTACTACAATATATGGGAGCCTTGTCATTATCGAAGGTAGTTTGTTGTCGAGATTTTTGTTATTACAATGTATGGTAGCCTTGTCATTATAGAAGGTAGTCTGTTGTTGATATCTTTGTTACTCTAATGGATGGTAGCCTAGTCATTATGGAAGGTAGTCTATTGTCGAGATTTTTGTCACTCCAATGGATGGTAGCCTTGTCATTATGGAAGGTAGTCTGTTTTCGAGATTTTTCTCACTCCAATGGATGATAGCCTTGTCATTATGGAAGGTAGTCTGTTGTAGATATCTTTGTTACTCCAAAGGATGGTAGCCTAATCATTATGGACGGTATTCTGTTGTCGTGATTTTTGTTACTCCAATGGATGGTAGGCTTTTCATTATGTAAGGTAGTCTGTTGTGGATATTTTTGTTATTCCAATGGATGGTAGCCTTTTCATTATGGAAGGTAGTCTGTTGTCGACATTTTTGTTACTCCAATGGATGGTAGCCTTTTCATTATGGAATGTAGTTTGTTGTCGATATTTTTGTTATTCCAATGGATGGTAGCCTTGTCGTTATGGAAAGTAGTTTGTTGTCGACATTTTTGTTACTCCAATGGATGGTAGCCTTGTCATTATGGAAGGTAGTTTGTTGTCGATATTTTGTTACTCCAATGGTGTGTAGCCTTGTCATTATGGAAGGTAGTCTATTGTCGAGATTTTTGTCACCCCAATGGATGGTAGCCTTGTCGTTATGGAAGGTAGTATGTTGCTGAGATTTTTGTTACTCCAATGGATGGTAGCCTTGTCATTATGGAAGGTAGTCTCTTGTTCATATTTTCATTACTCCAATGCATGGTAGCCTTGTCAGTATGAAAGGAAGTCTCTTGTGATATTTTCAATACTCTAATGGATCATAGCCTTGTCATTATGGAAGGTAGTCTGTTGTCGATATTTTTGTTACTCTAATGGATGGTAGCCTTGTCATTATCGAAGGTAGTTTGTTGTCGAGATTTTTGTTACTCCAATGGATGGTAGCCTTGTCATTATGAAAGGTAGTCTGTTGTAGATATCTCTGTTACTCCAATGGATGGTAGCCTAGTCATTATGGAAGGTATTCTGTTGTCGTGATTTTTGTTACTTCAATGGATGGTAGGCTTTTCATTATGTAAGGTAGTCTGTTGTCGATATTTTTGTTATTCCAATGGATGGTAGCCTTTTCATTATGGAAGGTAGTCTGTTGTCGACATTTTTGTTACTCCAATGGATGGTAGCCTTGTCATTATGGAATGTAGTTTGTTGTCGATATTTTTGTTATTCCAATGGATGGTAGCCTTGTCGTTATGGAAGGTAGTTTGTTGTCGACATTTTTGTTACTCCAATGGATGGTAGCCTTGTCATTATGGAAGGTAGTTTGTTGTCGATATTTTGTTACTCCAATGGTGTGTAGCCTTGTCATTATGGAAGGTAGTCTATTGTCGAGATTTTTGTCACCCCAATGGATGGTAGCCTTGTCATTATGGAAGGTAGTATGTTGCTGAGATTTTTGTTACTCCAATGGATCGTAGCCTTGTCATTATGGAAGGTAGTCTCTTGTTCATATTTTCATTACTCCAATGCATGGTAGCCTTGTCAGTATGAAAGGAAGTCTCTTGTGATATTTTCATTACTACAATGGATAGAGCCTTTTCATTATGGAAGGTAGTCTATTGTCGAGATTTTTGTTACTCTAATGGATCATAGCCTTGTCATTATCGAAGGTAGTTTGTTGTCGAGATTTTTGTTACTCGATTGGATGGTAGCCTTGTCATTATGGAAGGTAGTCTATTGTCGAGATTTTTGTTAGTCCAATGGATGGTAGCCTTGTCATTATGAAAGGTTGTTTGTTGTCGAGATTTTTGTTACTCCAATGGATGGTAGCGTTGTCATTATGGAAAGTAGATTGTTGTCGAGATTTTTGCTACTACAATGTATGGTAGCCTTGTCATTGTGAAAGGTAGTTTGTTGTCGAGATTTTTGTTATTACAATGTATGGTAGCCTTGTCATTATATTTCCATTACTCTAATGGATGGTAGCCTAGACATTATGGAAGGTAGTCTATTGTCGAGATTTTTGTTACTCTAATGGATGGTAGCCTTGTCATTATGGAAGGTTGTCTGTTGTCGAGATTTTTGTCACTCTAATGGATGATAGCCTTGTAATTATGAAAGGTTGTCTGTTGGCGAGATTTTTGTTTCTCCAATGGATGGTAGCCTTGTCATTATGGAAGGTAGTCTCTTGTTGATATTTTCGTTACTCCACTGGATGGTAGGCTTGTCATTATGGAAGGTAGTTTGTTGTCGAGATTTTTGTTACTCCAATGGATAGTAGCCTTGTCATTATGGAAGGTAGTCTATTGTCGAGATTTTGTTACTCCAATGGATGGTAGCCTTGTCATTATGGAAGGTAGTCTATTGTCGAGATTTTTGTTACTCCAATGGATGGTAGCGTTGTCATTATGGAAAGTAGACTGTTGTCGAGATTTTTGTTACTGCAATGTATGGTAGCCTTGTCATTGTGAAAGGTAGTTTGTTGTCGAGATTTTTGTTATTACAATGTATGGTAGCCTTGTCATTATAGAAGGTAGTCTCTTGTTGATATTTTCATTACTCCAATGGATGGTAGCCTAGACATTATGGAAGGTAGTCTATTGTCGAGATTTTTGTCACTCTAATGGATGATAGCCTTGTCATTATGGAAGGTTTTCTATTGGCGAGATTTTTGTTACTCCAATGGATGGTAGCCTTATCATTATGGAAGGTAGTTTGTTGTCGAGATTTTTGTTACTCCAATGGATAATAGCCTTGTCATTATGGAAGGAAGTGTGTTGTCGAGATTTTGGTACTCCAATGGATGGTAGACTTGTCATTATGGAAGGTAGTCTATTGTCGAGATTTTTGTCACTCCAAAGGATTGTAGCCTTGTCATTATGGAAGGTAGTCTGTTGTCGATATTTTTGTTACTCCAATGGATGGTAGCCTTGTCATTATGGAAGCTAGTCTATTATCGGGATTTTTGTTACTCCAATGGATGGTAGCCTTGTCATTATGGAAAGTAGACTGTTGTCGAGATTTTTGTTACTACAATGTATGGTAGCCTTGTCATTGTGAAAGGTAGTTTGTTGTCGTGATTTTTGTTATTATAATGAATGGTAGCCTTGTCATTATAGAAGGTAGTCTCTTGTTGATATTTTCATTACTCCAATGGATGGTAGCCTAGTCATTATGGAAGGGAGTCTATTGTCGAGATTTTTGTTAGTCCAATGGATGATAGCCTTGTCATTATGGAAGGTTGTTTGTTGTCGAGATTTTTGTTACTCCAATGGATGGTAGCGTTGTAATTATGGAAAGTAGATTGTTGTCGATATTTTTGTTACTACAATGTATGGTAGCCTTGTCATTGTGAAAGGTAGTTTGTTGTCGAGATTTTTGTTATTACAATGTATGGTAGCCTTGTCATTATAGAAGGTAGTCTCTTGTTAATATTTTCATTACTCCAATGGATGGTAGCCTAGACATTATGGAAGGTAGTCTATTGTCGAGATTTTTGTTACTCTAATGGATGGTAGCCTTGTCATTATGGAAGGTTGTTTGTTGTCGAGATTTTTGTCACTCTAATGGATGATATCCTTGTCATTATGGAAGGTTGTCTGTTTGCGAGATTTTTGTTACTCCAATGGATGGTAGCATTGTCATTATGGAAAGTAGATTCTTGTCGAGATTTTTGTTACTACAATGTATGGTAGCCTTGTCATTGTGAAAGGTAGTTTGTTGTCGAGATTTTTGTTATTACAATGTATGGTAGCCTTGTCATTATATAAGGTAGTCTCTTCTTTATATTTTCATTACTCCAATGGATGGTAGCCTTGTCATTATGGAAGGTAGTCTCTTGTTGATATTTTCGTTACTCCAATGGATGGTAGGCTTGTCATTATGGAAGGTAGTTTGTTGTCGAGATTTTTGTTACTCCAATGGATAGTAGCCTTGTCATTATGGAAGGTAGTGTGTTGTCAAGATTTTGTTACTCCAATGGATGGTAGCCTTGTCATTATGGAAGGTAGTCTATTGTCGAGATTTTTGTTACTCCAATGGATGGTAGCGTTGTCATTATGGAAAGTAGACTCTTGTCGAGATTTTTGTTACTGCAATGTATGGTAGCCTTGTCATTATGAAAGGTAGTTTTTTGTCGAGATTTTTGTTATTACAATAAATGGTAGCCTTGTCATTATAGAAGGTAGTCTCTTGTTGATATTTTCATTACTCCAATGGATGGTAGCCTAGTCATTATGGAAGGTAGTCTATTGTCGAGATTTTTGTTACTCCAATGGATGGTAGCCTTGTCTATTGTCGAGATTTTTGTTACTCCAATGGATGGTAGCGTTGTCATTATGGAAAGTAGACTGTTGTCGAGATTTTTGTTACTGCAATGTATGGTAGCCTTGTCATTGTAAAAGGTAGTTTGTTGTCGATATTTTTGTTATTACAATGTATGGTAGCCTTGTCATTATAGAAGGTAGTCTCTTGTTGATATTTTCATTACTCCAATGGATGGTAGCCTAGACATTATGGAAGGTAGTCTATTGTCGAGATTTTTGTCACTCTAATGGATGAAAGCCTTGTCATTATGGAAGGTTTTCTGTTGGCGAGATTTTTGTTACTCCAATTGATGGTAGCCTTATCATTATGGAAGGTAGTTTGTTGTCGAGATTTTTGTTACTCCAATGGATAATAGCCTTGTCATTATGGAAGGAAGTGTGTTGTCGAGATTTTGTTACTCCAATGGATGGTAGACTTGTCATTATGGAAGGTAGTCTATTGTCGAGAATTTTGTCACTCCAAAGGATTGTAGCCTTGTCATTATGGAAGGTAGTCTGTTGTCGATATTTTTGTTACTCCAATGGATGGTAGCCTTGTCATTATGGAAGCTAGTCTATTATCGGGATTTTTGTTACTCCAATGAATGGTAGCCTTGTCATTATGGAAAGTAGACTGTTGTCGAGATTTTTGTTACTACAATGTATGGTAGCCTTGTCATTGTGAAAGGTAGTTTGTTGTCGTGATTTTTGTTATTACAATGAATGGTAGCCTTGTCATTATAGAAGGTAGTCTCTTGTTGATATTTTCATTACTCCAATGGATGGTAGCCTAGTCATTATGGAAGGGAGTCTATTATTGAGATTTTTGTTAGTCCAATGGATGGTAGCCTTGTCATTATGGAAGGTTGTTTGTTGTCGAGATTTTTGTTACTCCAATGGATGGTAGCATTGTCATTATGGAAAGTAGATTGTTGTCGAGATTTTTGTTACTACAATGTATGGTAGCCTTGTCATTGTGAAAGGTAGTTTGTTGTCGAGATTTTTGTTATTACAATGTATGGTAGCCTTGTCATTATAGAAGGTAGTCTCTTGTTAATATTTTCATTACTCCAATGGATGGTAGCCTAGACATTATGGAAGGTAGTCTATTGTCGAGATTTTTGTTACTCTAATGGATGGTAGCCTTGTCATTATGGAAGGTTGTTTGTTATCGAGATTTTTGACACTCTAATGGATAATAGCCTTGTCATTATGGAAGGTTGTCTGTTGGCGAGATTTTTGTTACTCCAATGGATGGTAGCATTGTCATTATGGAAAGTAGATTGTTGTCGAGATTTTTGTTACTACAATGTATGGTAGCCTTGTCATTGTGAAAGGTAGTTTGTTGTCGAGATTTTTGTTATTACAATGTATGGTAGCCTTATCATTATAGAAGGTAGTCTCTTGTTGATATTTTCATTACTCCAATGGATGGTAGCCTTGTCATTATGGAAGGTAGTCTCTTGTTGATATTTTCGTTACTCCAATGGATGGTAGGCTTGTCATTATGGAAGGTAGTTTGTTGTCGAGATTTTTGTTACTCCAATGGATAGTAGCCTTGTCATTCTGGAAGGTAGTCTGTTGTCAAGATTTTGTTACTCCAATGGATGGTAGCCTTGTCATTATGGAAGGTAGTCTATTGTCGAGATTTTTGTTACTCCAATGGATGGTAGCGTTGTCATTATGGAAAGTAGACTGTTGTCGAGATTTTTGTTACTGCAATGTATGGTAGCCTTGTCATTGTGAAAGGTAGTTTGTTGTCGAGATTTTTGTTATTACAATGTATGGTAGCCTTGTCATTATAGAAGGTAGTCTCTTGTTGATATTTTCATTACTCCAATGGATGGTAGCCTAGACATTATGGAAGGTAGTCTATTTTCGAGATTTTTGTCACTCTAATGGATGATAGCCTTGTCATTATGGAAGGTTTTCTGTTGGCGAGATTTTTGTTACTCCAATGGATGGTAGCCTTATCATTATGGAAGGTAGTTTGTTGTCGAGATTTTGGTTACTCCAATGGATAATAGCCTTATCATTATGGAAGGAAGTGTGTTGTCGAGATTTTGTTACTCCAATGGATGGTAGACTTGTCATTATGGAAGGTAGTCTATTGTCGAGATTTTTGTCACTCCAAAGGATTGTAGCCTTGTCATTATGGAAGGTAGTCTGTTGTCGATATTTTTGTTACTCCAATGGATGGTAGCCTTGTCATTATGGAAGCTAGTCTATTATCGGGATTTTTGTTACTCCAATGGATGGTAGCCTTGTCATTATGGAAAGTAGACTGTTGTCGAGATTTTTGTTACTACAATGTATGGTAGCCTTGTCATTGTGAAAGGTAGTTTGTTGTCGTGATTTTTGTTATTACAATGAATGGTAGCCTTGTCATTATAGAAGGTAGTCTCTTGTTGATATTTTCATTACTCCAATGGATGGTAGCCTAGTCATTATGGAAGGGAGTCTATTGTCGAGATTTTTGTTAGTCCAATGGATGATAGCCTTGTCATTATGGAAGGTTGTTTGTTGTCGAGATTTTTGTTACTCCAATGGATGGTAGCATTGTCATTATGGAAAGTAGATTGTTGTCGAGATTTTTGTTACTACAATGTATGGTAGCCTTGTCATTGTGAAAGGTAGTTTGTTGTCGAGATTTTTGTTATTACAATGTATGGTAGCCTTGTCATTATAGAAGGTAGTCTCTTGTTAATATTTTCATTACTCCAATGGATGGTAGCCTAGACATTATGGAAGGTAGTCTATTGTCGAGATTTTTGTTACTCTATTGGATGGTAGCCTTGTCATTATGGAAGGTTGTTTGTTGTCGAGATTTTTGACACTCTAATGGATGATAGCCTTGTCATTATGGAAGGTTGTCTGTTGGCGAGATTTTTGTTACTCCAATGGATGGTAGCATTGTCATTATGGAAAGTAGATTGTTGTCGAGATTTTTGTTACTACAATGTATGGTAGCCTTGTCATTGTGAAAGGTAGTTTGTTGTCGAGATTTTTGTTATTACAATGTATGGTAGCCTTATCATTATAGAAGGTAGTCTCTTGTTGATATTTTCATTACTCCAATGGATGGTAGCCTTGTCATTATGGAAGGTAGTCTCTTGTTGATATTTTCATTACTCCAATGGATGGTAGGCTTGTCATTATGGAAGGTAGTTTGTTGTCGAGATTTTTGTTACTCCAATGGATAGTAGCCTTGTCATTCTGGAAGGTAGTCTGTTGTCAAGATTTTGTTACACCAATGGATGGTAGCCTTGTCATTATGGAAGGTAGTCTATTGTCGAGATTTTTGTTACTCCAATGGATGGTAGCGTTGTCATTATGGAAAGTAGACTGTTGTCGAGATTTTTGTTACTGCAATGTATGGTAGCCTTGTCATTGTGAAAGGTAGTTTGTTGTCGAGATTTTTGTTATTACAATGTATGGTAGCCTTGTCATTATAGAAGGTAGTCTCTTGTTGATATTTTCATTACTCCAATGGATGGTAGCCTAGACATTATGGAAGGTAGTCTATTGTCGAGATTTTTGTCACTCTAATGGATTATAGCCTTGTCATTATGGAAGGTTGTCTGTTGGCGAGATTTTTGTTACTCCAATGGATGGTAGCCTTATCATTATGGAAGGTAGTTTGTTGTCGAGATTTTTGTTACTCCAATGGATAATAGCCTTCTCATTATGGAAGGTAGTCTGTTGTCGAGATTTTGTTACTCCAATGGATGGTAGACTTGTCATTATGGAAGGTAGTCTATTGTCGAGATTTTTGTCACTCCAAAGGATTGTAGCCTTGTCATTATGGAAGGTAGTCTGTTATCAATATTTTTGTTACTCCAATGGATGGTAGCCTTGTCATTATGGAAGCTAGTCTATTATCGGGATTTTTGTTACTCCAATGGATGGTAGCCTTGTCATTATGGAAAGTAGACTGTTGTCGAGATTTTTGTTACTACAATGTATGGTAGCCTTGTCATTGTGAAAGGTAGTTTGTTGTCGTGATTTTTATTATTACAATGAATGGTAGCCTTGTCATTATAGAAGGTAGTCTCTTGTTGATATTTTCATTACTCCAATGGATTGTAGCCTAGTCATTATGGAAGGGAGTCTATTGTCGAGATTTTTGTTACTCTAGTGGATGGTAGCCTTGTCATTATGGAAGGTTGTTTGTTGTCGAGATTTTTGTCACTCTAATGTATGATAGCCTTGTCATTATGGAAGGTTGTCTGTTTGCGAGATTTTTGTTACTCCAATGGATGGTAGCGTTGTCATTAAGGAAAGTAGATTCTTGTCGAGATTTTTGTTACTACAATGTATGGTAGCCTTGTCATTGTGAAAGTTAGTTTGTTGTCGAGATTTTTGTTATTACAATGTATGGTAGCCTTGTCATTATATAAGGTAGTCTCTTCTCGATATTTTCATTACTCCAATGGATGGTAGCCTTGTCATTATGGAAGGTAGTCTCTTGTTGATATTTTCGTTACTCCAATGGATGGTAGGCTTGTCATTATGGAAGGTAGTTTGTTGTCGAGATTTTTGTTACTCCAATGGATAGTAGCCTTGTCATTATGGAAGGTAGTTTGTTGTCAAGATTTTGTTACTCCAATGGATGGTAGCCTTGTCATTATGGAAGGTAGTCTATTGGCGAGATTTTTGTTACCCCAATGGATGGTAGCGTTGTCATTATGGAAAGTAGACTCTTGTCGAGATTTTTGTTACTGCAATGTATGGTAGCCTTGTCATTGTGAAAGGTAGTTTTTTGTCGAGATTTTTGTTATTACAATAAATGGTAGCCTTGTCATTATAGAAGGTAGTCTCTTGTTGATATTTTCATTACTCCAATGGATGGTAGCCTAGTCATTATGGAAGGTAGTCTATTGTCGAGATTTTTGTTACTCCAATGGATGGTAGCCTTGTCTATTGTCGAGATTTTTGTTACTCCAATGGATGGTAGGATTGTCATTATGGAAAGTAGACTGTTGTCGAGATTTTTGTTACTACAATGTATGGTAGCCTTGTCATTGTGAAAGGTAGTTTGTTGTCGAGATTTTTGTTATTACAATGTATGGTAGCCTTGTCATTATATAAGGTAGTCTCTTCTTGATATTTTCATTACTCCAATGGATGGTAGCCTTGTCATTATGGAAGGTAGTCTCTTGTTGATATTTTCGTTACTCCAATGGATGGTAGGCTTGTCATTATGGAAGGTAGTTTGTTGTCGAGATTTTTGTTACTCCAATGGATAGTAGCCTTGTCATTATGGAAGGTAGTTTGTTGTCAAGATTTTGTTACTCCAATGGATGGTAGCCTTATCATTATGGAAGGTAGTCTATTGTCGAGATTTTTGTTACTCCAATGGATGGTAGCGTTGTCATTATAGAAAGTAGACTCTTGTCGAGATTTTTGTTACTGCAATGTATGGTAGCCTTGTCATTGTGAAAGGTAGTTTTTTGTCGAGATTTTTGTTATTACAATAAATGGTAGCCTTGTCATTATAGAAGGTAGTCTCTTGTTGATATTTTCATTACTCCAATGGATGGTGGCCTAGTCATTATGGAAGGGAGTCTATTGTCGAGATTTTTGATACTCTAATTGATGGTAGCCTTATCATTATGGAAGGTTGTTTGTTGTCGAGATTTTTGTTACTCCAATGGATGGTAGCGTTGTCATTATGGAAAGTAGACTGTTGTCGAGATTTTTGTTACTACAATGTATGGTAGCCTTATCATTCTGAAAGGTAGTTTGTTGTCGAGATTTTTGTTATTACAATGTATGGTAGCCTTGTCATTATAGAAGGTAGTCTCTTGTTGATATTTTCATTACTCCAATGGATGGTAGCCTAGACATTATGGAAGGTAGTCTATTGTCGAGATTTTTGTCACTCTAATGGATGATAGCCTTGTCATTATGGAAGGTTGTCTGTTGGCGAGATTTTTGTTACTCCAATGAATGGTAGGCTTGTCATTATGGAAGGTAGTTTGTTGTCGAGATTTTTGTTACTCCAATGGATAGTAGCCTTGTCATTATGGAAGGTTGTCTGTTGTCAAGATTTTGTTACTCCAATGGATGGTAGCCTTGTCATTATGGAAGGTAGTCTATTGTCGAGATTTTTGTTACTCCAATGTATGGTAGCGTTGTCATTATGGAAAGTAGACTCTTGTCGAGATTTTTGTCACTGCAATGTATGGTAGCCTTGTCATTGTGAAAGGTAGTTTGTTGTCGAGATTTTTGTTATTACAATAAATGGTAGCCTTGTCATTATAGAAGGTAGTCTCTTGTTGATATTTTCATTACTCCAATGGATGGTAGCCTAGTCATTATGGAAGGTAGTCTATTGTCGAGATTTTTGTTACTCCAATGGATGGTAGCCTTGTCTATTGTCGAGATTTTTGTTACTCCAATGGATGGTAGGATTGTCATTATGGAAAGTAGACTGTTGTCGAGATTTTTGTTACTACAATGTATGGTAGCCTTGTCATTCTGAAAGGTAGTTTGTTGTCGAGATTTTTGTTATTACAATGTATGGTAGCCTTGTCATTATAGAAGGTAGTCTCTTGTTGATATTTTCATTACTCCAATGTATGGTAGCCTAGACATTATGGAAGGTAGTCTATTGTCGAGATTTTTGTCACTCTAATGGATGATAGCCTTGTCATAATGGAAGGTTGTCTGTTGGCGAGATTTTTGTTACTCCAATGGATGGTAGCCTTGTCATTATGGAAGGTAGTTTTTTGTCGAGATTTTTGTTACTCCAATGGATAATAGCCTTGTCATTATGGAAGGTAGTCTGTTGTCGAGATTTTGTTACTCCAATGGATGGTAGACTTTTCATTATGGAAGGTAGTCTATTGTCGATATTTTTGTCACTTAAAAGGATGGTAGCCCTGTCATTATGGAAGGTAGTCTGTTGTCGATATTTTTGTTACTCCAATGGCTGGTAGCCTTGTCATTATGGAAGGTAGTCTATTATCGAGATTTTTGTCACTCCAACGGATGGTAGCCTTGTCATTATGTAAGATAGTATGTTGGCGAGATTTTTGTTACTCCACAGGATGGTAGCCGTGTCATTATGGAAGGTAGTTTGTTGTCGAGATTTTTGTTATTACAATGTATGGTAGCCTTGTCATTATAGAAGGTAGTCTCTTGTTGATATTTTCATTACTCCAATGGATGGTGGCCTAGTCATTATGGAAGGGAGTCTATTGTCGAGATTTTTGTTACTCTAATTGATGGTAGCCTTGTCATTATGGAAGGTTGTTTGTTGTCGAGATTTTTGTTACTCCAATGGATGGTAGCGTTGTCATTATGGAAAGTAGACTGTTGTCGAGATTTTTGTTACTACAATGTATGGTAGCCTTATCATTCTGAAAGGTAGTTTGTTGTCGAGATTTTTGTTATTACAATGTATGGTAGCCTTGTCATTATAGAAGGTAGTCTCTTGTTGATATTTTCATTACTCCAATGGATGGTAGCCTAGACATTATGGAAGGTAGTCTATTGTCGAGATTTTTGTCACTCTAATGGATGATAGCCTTGTCATTATGGAAGGTTGTCTGTTGCCGAGATTTTTGTTACTCCAATGAATGGTAGGCTTGTCATTATGGAAGGTAGTTTGTTGTCGAGATTTTTGTTACTCCAATGGATAGTAGCCTTGTCATTATGGAAGGTATTCTGTTGTCAAGATTTTGTTACTCCAATGGATGGTAGCCTTGTCATTATGGAAGGTAGTCTATTGTCGAGATTTTTGTTACTCCAATGGATGGTAGCGTTGTCATTATGGAAAGTAGACTCTTGTCGAGATTTTTGTCACTGCAATGTATGGTAGCCTTGTCATTGTGAAAGGTAGTTTGTTGTCGAGATTTTTGTTATTACAATAAATGGTAGCCTTGTCATTATAGAAGGTAGTCTCTTGTTGATATTTTCATTACTCCAATGGATGGTAGCCTACTCATTATGGAAGGTAGTCTATTGTCGAGATTTTTGTTACTCCAATGGATGGTAGCCTTTGGATTATGAAAGGTTGTCTATTGTCGTAATTTTTGTTACTCCAATGGATGGTAGGATTGTCATTATGGAAAGTAGACTGTTGTCGAGATTTTTGTTACTACAATGTATGGTAGCCTTGTCATTCTGAAAGGTAGTTTGTTGTCGAGATTTTTGTTATTACAATATATGGTAGCCTTTTCATTATAGAAGGTAGTCTCTTGTTGATATTTTCATTACTCCAATGGATGGTAGCCTAGACATTATGGAAGGTAGTTTATTGTCGAGATTTTTGTCACTCTAATGGATGATAGCCTTGTCATTATGGAAGGTTGTCTGTTGGCGAGATTTTTGTTACTCCAATGGATGGTAGCCTTGTCATTATGGAAGGTAGTTTGTTGTCGAGATTTTTGTTACTCCAATGGATAATAGCCTTGTCATTATGGAAGGTAGTCTGTTGTCAAGATTTTGTTACTCCAATGGATGGTAGCCTTGTCATTATGGAAGGTAGTCTATTGTCGAGATTTTTGTTACTCCAATGGATGCTAGCGTTGTCATTATGGAAAGTAGACTCTTGTCGAGATTTTTGTCACTGCAATGTATGGTAGCCTTGTCATTGTGAAAGGTAGTTTGTTGTCGAGATTTTTGTTATTACAATAAATGGTAGCCTTGTCATTATAGAAGGTAGTCTCTTGTTGATATTTTCATTACTCCAATGGATGGTAGCCTAGTCATTATGGAAGGTAGTCTATTGTCGAGATTTTTGTCACTCTAATGGATGATAGCCTTGTCATTATGGAAGGTTGTCTGTTGGCGAGATTTTTGTTACTCCAATGGATGGTAGCCATGTCAGTATGGAAAGTAGTTTGTTGTCGAGATTTTGTTACTCCAATGAATGGTAGACTTGTCATTATGGAAGGTAGTCTATTGTCGATATTTTTGTCACTTCAAAGGATGGTAGCCCTGTCATTATGGAAGGCAGTCTGTTGTCGATATTTTTGTTACTCCAATGGCTGGTAGCCTTGTCATTATGGAAGGTAGTCTATTATCGAGATTTTTGTCACTCCAACGGATGGTAGCCTTGTCATTATGTAAGATAGTCTGTTGGCGAGATTTTTGTTACTCCACAGGATGGTAGCCTTGTCATTATGGAAGGTAGTTTGTTGTCGAGATTTTTGTTATTACAATGTATGGTAGCCTTGTCATTATAGAAGGTAGTCTCTTGTTGATATTTTCATTACTCCAATGGATGGTGGCCTAGTCATTATGGAAGGGAGTCTATTGTCGAGATTTTTGTTACTCTAATTGATGGTAGCCTTGTCATTATGGAAGGTTGTTTGTTGTCGAGATTTTTGTTACTCCAATGGATGGTAGCATTGTCATTATGGAAAGTAGACTGTTGTCGAGATTTTTGTTACTACAATGTATGGTAGCCTTATCATTCTGAAAGGTAGTTTGTTGTCGAGATTTTTGTTATTACAATAAATGGTAGCCTTGTCATTATAGAAGGTAGTCTCTTGTTGATATTTTCATTACTCCAATGGATGGTAGCCTAGTCATTATGGAAGGTAGTCTATTGTCGAGATTTTTGTTACTCCAATGGATGGTAGCCTTGTCTATTGTCGAGATTTTTGTTACTCCAATGGATGGTAGGATTGTCATTATGGAAAGTAGACTGTTGTCGAGATTTTTGTTACTACAATGTATGGTAGCCTTGTCATTCTGAAAGGTAGTTTGTTGTCGAGATTTTTGTTATTAAAATGTATGGTAGCCTTGTCATTATAGAAGGTAGTCTCTTGTTGATATTTTCATTACTCCAATGGATGGTAGCCTAGACATTATGGAAGGTAGTCTATTGTCGAGATTTTTGTCACTCTAATGGATGATAGCCTTGTCATTATGGAAGGTTGTCTGTTGGCGAGATTTTTGTTACTCCAATGGATGGTAGCCTTATCATTATGGAAGGTAGTTTGTTGTCGAGATTTTTGTTACTCCAATGGATAATAGCCTTGTCATTATGGAAGGTAGTCTGTTGTCGAGATTTTGTTACTCCAATGGATGGTAGACTTGTCATTTTGGAAGGTAGTCTATTGTCGAGATTTTTGTCACTCCAAAGGATTGTAGCCTTGTCATTATGGAAGGTAGTCTGTTGTCGATATTTTTGTTACTCCAATGGATGGTAGCCTTGTCATTATGGAAGGTAGTCTATTATCGAGATTTTTGTTACTCCAATGGATGGTAGCGTTGTCATTATGGAAAGTAGACTGTTGTCGAGATTTTTGTTACTACAATGTATGGTAGCCTTGTCATTGTGAAAGGTAGTTTGTTGTCGTGATTTTTGTTATTACAATGTATGGTAGCCTTGTCATTATAGAAGGTAGTCTCTTGTTGATATTTTCATTACTCCAATGTATGGTAGCCTAGTCATTATGGAAGGGAGTCTATTGTCGAGATTTTTGTTAGTCCAATGGATGGTAGCCTTGTCATTATGGAAGGTTGTTTGTTGTCGAGATTTTTGTTACTCCAATGGATGGTAGCGTTGTCATTATGGAAAGTAGATTGTTGTCGAGATTTTTGCTACTACAATGTATGGTAGCCTTGTCATTGTGAAAGGTAGTTTGTTGTCGAGATTTTTGTTATTACAATGTATGGTAGCCTTGTCATTATATTTCCATTACTCTAATGGATGGTAGCCTAGACATTATGGAAGGTAGTCTATTGTCGAGATTTTTGTTACTCTAATGGATGGTAGCCTTGTCATTATGGAAGGTTGTCTGTTGTCGAGATTTTTGTCACTCTAATGGATGATAGCCTTGTAATTATGAAAGGTTGTCTGTTGGCGAGATTTTTGTTTCTCCAATGGATGGTAGCCTTGTCATTATGGAAGGTAGTCTCTTGTTGATATTTTCGTTACTCCACTGGATGGTAGGCTTGTCATTATGGAAGGTAGTTTGTTGTCGAGATTTTTGTTACTCCAATGGATAGTAGCCTTGTCATTATGGAAGGTAGTCTATTGTCGAGATTTTGTTACTCCAATGGATGGTAGCCTTGTCATTATGGAAGGTAGTCTATTGTCGAGATTTTTGTTACTCCAATGGATGGTAGCGTTGTCATTATGGAAAGTAGACTGTTGTCGAGATTTTTGTTACTGCAATGTATGGTAGCCTTGTCATTGTGAAAGGTAGTTTGTTGTCGAGATTTTTGTTATTACAATGTATGGTAGCCTTGTCATTATAGAAGGTAGTCTCTTGTTGATATTTTCATTACTCCAATGGATGGTAGCCTAGACATTATGGAAGGTAGTCTATTGTCGAGATTTTTGTCACTCTAATGGATGATAGCCTTGTCATTATGGAAGGTTTTCTGTTGGTGAGATTTTTGTTACTCCAATGGATGGTAGCCTCATCATTATGGAAGGTAGTTTGTTGTCGAGATTTTTGTTACTCCAATGGATAATAGCCTTGTCATTATGGAAGGAAGTGTGTTGTCGAGATTTTGTTACTCCAATGGATGGTAGACTTGTCATTATGGAAGGTAGTCTATTGTCAAGATTTTTGTCACTCCAAAGGATTGTAGCCTTGTCATTATGGAAGGTAGTCTGTTGTCGATATTTTTGTTACTCCAATGGATGGTAGCCTTGTCATTATGGAAGCTAGTCTATTATCGGGATTTTTGTTACTCCAATGGATGGTAGCCTTGTCATTATGGAAAGTAGACTGTTGTCGAGATTTTTGTTACTACAATGTATGGTAGCCTTGTCATTGTGAAAGGTAGTTTGTTGTCGTGATTTTTGTTATTACAATGAATGGTAGCCTTGTCATTATAGAAGGTAGTCTCTTGTTGATATTTTCATTACTCCAATGGATGGTAGCCTAGTCATTATGGAAGGGAGTCTATTGTCGAGATTTTTGTTAGTCCAATGGATGATAGCCTTGTCATTATGGAAGGTTGTTTGTTGTCGAGATTTTTGTTACTCCAATGGATGGTAGCGTTGTAATTATGGAAAGTAGATTGTTGTCGAGATTTTTGTTACTACAATGTATGGTAGCCTTGTCATTGTGAAAGGTAGTTTGTTGTCGAGATTTTTGTTATTACAATGTATGGTAGCCTTGTCATTATAGAAGGTAGTCTCTTGTTAATATTTTCATTACTCCAATGGATGGTAGCCTAGACATTATGGAAGGTAGTCTATTGTCGAGATTTTTGTTACTCTAATGGATGGTAGCCTTGTCATTATGGAAGGTTGTTTGTTGTCGAGATTTTTGTCACTCTAATGGATGATATCCTTGTCATTATGGAAGGTTGTCTGTTTGCGAGATTTTTGTTACTCCAATGGATGGTAGCATTGTCATTATGGAAAGTAGATTCTTGTCGAGATTTTTGTTACTACAATGTATGGTAGCCTTGTCATTGTGAAAGGTAGTTTGTTGTCGAGATTTTTGTTATTACAATGTATGGTAGCCTTGTCATTATATAAGGTAGTCTCTTCTTGATATTTTCATTACTCCAATGGATGGTAGCCTTGTCATTATGGAAGGTAGTCTCTTGTTGATATTTTCGTTACTCCAATGGATGGTAGGCTTGTCATTATGGAAGGTAGTTTGTTGTCGAGATTTTTGTTACTCCAATGGATAGTAGCCTTGTCATTATGGAAGGTAGTTTGTTGTCAAGATTTTGTTACTCCAATGGATGGTAGCCTTGTCATTATGGAAGGTAGTCTATTGTCGAGATTTTTGTTACTCCAATGGATGGTAGCGTTGTCATTA
This sequence comes from Vicia faba, assembly GCA_948472305.1. Lineage (NCBI taxonomy): Eukaryota > Viridiplantae > Streptophyta > Magnoliopsida > Fabales > Fabaceae > Vicia > Vicia faba. The sequence goes on from OX451739.1 coordinate 565,941,946, forward strand.
TGGAAAGTAGACTCTTGTCGAGATTTTTGTTACTGCAATGTATGGTAGCCTTGTCATTGTGAAAGGTAGTTTTTTTTCGAGATTTTTGTTATTACAATAAATGGTAGCCTTGTCATTATAGAAGGTAGTCTCTTGTTGATATTTTCATTACTCCAATGGATGGTAGCCTAGTCATTATGGAAGGTAGTCTATTGTCGAGATTTTTGTTACTCCAATGGATGGTAGCCTTGTCTATTGTCGAGATTTTTGTTACTCCAATGGATGGTAGGATTGTCATTATGGAAAGTAGACTGTTGTCGAGATTTTTGTTACTACAATGTATGGTAGCCTTGTCATTCTGAAAGGTAGTTTGTTGTCGAGATTTTTGTTATTAAAATGTATGGTAGCCTTGTCATTATAGAAGGTAGTCTCTTGTTGATATTTTCATTACTCCAATGGATGGTAGCCTAGACATTATGGAAGGTAGTCTATTGTCGAGATTTTTGTCACTCTAATGGATGATAGCCTTTTCATTATGGAAGGTTGTCTGTTGGCGAGATTTTTGTTACTCCAATGGATGGTAGCCTTATCATTATGGAAGGTAGTTTGTTGTCGAGATTTTTGTTACTCCAATGGATAATAGCCTTGTCATTATGGAAGGTAGTCTGTTGTCGAGATTTTGTTACTCCAATGGATGGTAGACTTGTCATTATGGAAGGTAGTCTATTGTCGAGATTTTTGTCACTCCAAAGGATTGTAGCCTTGTCATTATGGAAGGTAGTCTGTTGTCGATATTTTTGTTACTCCAATGGATGGTAGCCTTGTCATTATGGAAGGTAGTCTATTATCGGGATTTTTGTTAATCCAATGGATGGTAGCCTTGTCATTATGGAAAGTAGACTGTTGTCGAGATTTTTGTTACTACAATGTATGGTAGCCTTGTCATTGTGAAAGGTAGTTTGTTGTCGTGATTTTTGTTATTACAATGTATGGTAGCCTTGTCATTATAGAAGGTAGTCTCTTGTTGATATTTTCATTACTCCAATGGATGGTAGCCTAGTCATTATGGAAGGGAGTCTATTATTGAGATTTTTGTTAGTCCAATGGATGGTAGCCTTGTCATTATGGAAGGTTGTTTGTTGTCGAGATTTTTGTTACTCCAATGGATGGTAGCATTGTCATTATGGAAAGTAGATTGTTGTCGAGATTTTTGTTACTACAATGTATGGTAGCCTTGTCATTGTGAAAGGTAGTTTGTTGTCGAGATTTTTGTTATTACAATGTATGGTAGCCTTGTCATTATAGAAGGTAGTCTCTTGTTGATATTTTCATTACTCCAATGGATGGTAGCCTAGTCATTATGGAAGGGAGTCTATTATTGAGATTTTTGTTAGTCCAATGGATGGTAGCCTTGTCATTATGGAAGGTTGTTTGTTGTCGAGATTTTTGACACTCTAATGGATGATAGAATTGTCATTATGGAAGGTTGTCTGTTGGCGAGATTTTTGTTACTCCAATGGATGGTAGCATTGTCATTATGGAAAGTAGATTGTTGTCGAGATTTTTGTTACTACAATGTATGGTAGCCTTGTCATTGTGAAAGGTAGTTTGTTGTCGAGATTTTTGTTATTACAATGTATGGTAGCCTTATCATTATAGAAGGTAGTCTCTTGTTGATATTTTCATTACTCCAATGGATGGTAGCCTTGTCATTATGGAAGGTAGTCTCTTGTTGATATTTTCGTTACTCCAATGGATGGTAGGCTTGTCATTATGGAAGGTAGTTTGTTGTCGAGATTTTTGTTACTCCAATGGATAGTAGCCTTGTCATTCTGGAAGGTAGTCTGTTGTCAAGATTTTGTTACTCCAATGGATGGTAGCCTTGTCATTATGGAAGGTAGTCTATTGTCGAGATTTTTGTTACTCCAATGGATGGTAGCGTTGTCATTATGGAAAGTAGACTGTTGTCGAGATTTTTGTTACTGCAATGTATGGTAGCCTTGTCATTGTGAAAGGTAGTTTGTTGTCGAGATTTTTGTTATTACAATGTATGGTAGCCTTGTCATTATAGAAGGTAGTCTCTTGTTGATATTTTGATTACTCCAATGGATGGTAGCCTAGACATTATGGAAGGTAGTCTATTGTCGAGATTTTTGTCACTCTAATGGATTATAGCCTTGTCATTATGGAAGGTTGTCTGTTGGCGAGATTTTTGTTACTCCAATGGATGGTAGCCTTATCATTATGGAAGGTAGTTTGTTGTCGAGATTTTTGTTACTCCAATGGATAATAGCCTTCTCATTATGGAAGGTAGTCTGTTGTCGAGATTTTGTTACTCCAATGGATGGTAGACTTGTCATTATGGAAGGTAGTCTATTGTCGAGATTTTTGTCACTCCAAAGGATTGTAGCCTTGTCATTATGGAAGGTATTCTGTTATCGATATTTTTGTTACTCCAATGGATGGTAGCCTTGTCATTATGGAAGCTAGTCTATTATCGGGATTTTTGTTACTCCAATGGATGGTAGCCTTGTCATTATGGAAAGTAGACTGTTGTCGAGATTTTTGTTACTACAATGTATGGTAGCCTTGTCATTGTGAAAGGTAGTTTGTTGTCGTGATTTTTGTTATTACAATGAATGGTAGCCTTGTCATTATAGAAGGTAGTCTCTTGTTGATATTTTCATTACTCCAATGGATGGTAGCCTAGTCATTATGGAAGGGAGTCTATTGTCGAGATTTTTGTTAGTCCAATGGATGATAGCCTTGTCATTATGGAAGGTTGTTTGTTGTCGAGATTTTTGTTACTCCAATGGATGGTAGCGTTGTAATTATGGAAAGTAGATTGTTGTCGAGATTTTTGTTACTACAATGTATGGTAGCCTTGTCATTGTGAAAGGTAGTTTGTTGTCGATATTTTTGTTATTACAATGTATGGTAGCCTTGTCATTATAGAAGGTAGTCTCTTGTTAATATTTTCATTACTCCAATGGATGGTAGCCTAGACATTATGGAAGGTAGTCTATTGTCGAGATTTTTGTTACTCTAGTGGATGGTAGCCTTGTCATTATGGAAGGTTGTTTGTTGTCGAGATTTTTCTCACTCTAATGTATGATAGCCTTGTCATTATGGAAGGTTGTCTGTTTGCGAGATTTTTGTTACTCCAATGGATGGTAGCGTTGTCATTAAGGAAAGTAGATTCTTGTCGAGATTTTTGTTACTACAATGTATGGTAGCCTTGTCATTGTGAAAGGTAGTTTGTTGTCGAGATTTTTGTTATTACAATGTATGGTAGCCTTGTCATTATATAAGGTAGTCTCTTCTTGATATTTTCATTACTCCAATGGATGGTAGCCTTGTCATTATGGAAGGTAGTCTCTTGTTGATATTTTCGTTACTCCAATGGATGGTAGGCTTGTCATTATGGAAGGTAGTTTGTTGTCGAGATTTTTGTTACTCCAATGGATAGTAGCCTTGTCATTATGGAAGGTAGTTTGTTGTCAAGATTTTTTTACTCCAATGGATGGTAGCCTTGTCATTATGGAAGGTAGTCTATTGTCGAGATTTTTGTTACTCCAATGGATGGTAGCGTTGTCATTATGGAAAGTAGACTCTTGTCGAGATTTTTGTTACTGCAATGTATGGTAGCCTTGTCATTGTGAAAGGTAGTTTTTTGTCGAGATTTTTGTTATTACAATAAATGGTAGCCTTGTCATTATAGAAGGTAGTCTCCTGTTGATATTTTCATTACTCCAATGGATGGTAGCCTAGTCATTATGGAAGGTAGTCTATTGTCGAGATTTTTGTTACTCCAATGGATGGTAGCCTTGTCTATTGTCGAGATTTTTGTTACTCCAATGGATGGTAGGATTGTCATTATGGAAAGTAGATTGTTGTCGAGATTTTTGTTACTACAATGTATGGTAGCCTTGTCATTGTGAAAGGTAGTTTGTTGTCGAGATTTTTGTTATTACAATGTATGGTAGCCTTGTCATTATATAAGGTAGTCTCTTCTTGATATTTTCATTACTCCAATGGATGGTAGCCTTGTCATTATGGAAGGTAGTCTCTTGTTGATATTTTCGTTACTCCAATGGATGGTAGGCTTGTCATTATGGAAGGTAGTTTGTTGTCGAGATTTTTGTTACTCCAATGGATAGTAGCCTTGTCATTATGGAAGGTAGTCTGTTGTCGATATTTTTGTTACTCCAATGGATGGTAGCCTTGTAATTATGGAAGGTAGTCTATTATCGAGATTTTTGTCACTCCAACGGATGGTAGCCTTGTCATTATGTAAGATAGTATGTTGGCGAGATTTTTGTTACTCCACAGGATGGTAGCCGTGTCATTATGGAAGGTACTTTGTTGTCGAGATTTTTGTTATTACAATGTATGGTAGCCTTGTCATTATAGAAGGTAGTCTCTTGTTGATATTTTCATTACTCCAATTGATGGTGGCCTAGTCATTATGGAAGGGAGTCTATTGTCGAGATTTTTGTTACTCTAATTGATGGTAGCCTTATCATTATGGAAGGTTGTTTGTTGTCGAGATTTTTGTTACTCCAATGGATGGTAGCGTTGTCATTATGGAAAGTAGACTGTTGTCGAGATTTTTGTTACTACAATGTATGGTAGCCTTATCATTCTGAAAGGTAGTTTGTTGTCGAGATTTTTGTTATTACAATGTATGGTAGCCTTGTCATTATAGAAGGTAGTCTCTTGTTGATATTTTCATTACTCCAATGGATGGTAGCCTAGACATTATGGAAGGTAGTCTATTGTCGAGATTTTTGTCACTCTAATGGATGATAGCCTTGTCATTATGGAAGGTTGTCTGTTGGCGAGATTTTTGTTACTCCAATGAATGGTAGGCTTGTCATTATGGAAGGTAGTTTGTTGTCGAGATTTTTGTTACTCCAATGGATAGTAGCCTTGTCATTATGGAAGGTAGTCTGTTGTCAAGATTTTGTTACTCCAATGGATGGTAGCCTTGTCATTATGGAAGGTAGTCTATTGTCGAGATTTTTGTTACTCCAATGGATGGTAGCGTTGTCATTATGGAAAGTAGACTCTTGTCGAGATTTTTGTCACTGTAATGTATGGTAGCCTTGTCATTGTGAAAGGTAGTTTGTTGTCGAGATTTTTGTTATTACAATAAATGGTAGCCTTGTCATTATAGAAGGTAGTCTCTTGTTGATATTTTCATTACTCCAATGGATGGTAGCCTAGTCATTATGGAAGGTAGTCTATTGTCGAGATTTTTGTTACTCCAATGGATGGTAGCCTTGTCTATTGTCGAGATTTTTGTTACTCCAATGGATGGTAGGATTGTCATTATGGAAAGTAGACTGTTGTCGAGATTTTTGTTACTACAATGTATGGTAGCCTTGTCATTCTGAAAGGTAGTTTGTTGTCGAGATTTTTGTTATTACAATGTATGGTAGCCTTGTCATTATAGAAGGTAGTCTCTTGTTGATATTTTCATTACTCCAATGGATGGTAGCCTAGACATTATGGAAGGTAGTCTATTGTCGAGATTTTTGTCACTCTAATGGATGATAGCCTTGTCATATTGGAAGGTTGTCTGTTGGCGAGATTTTTGTTACTCCAATGGATGGTAGCCTTGTCATTATGGAAGGTAGTTTTTTGTCGAGATTTTTGTTACTCCAATGGATAATAGCCTTGTCATTATGGAAGGTAGTCTGTTGTCGAGATTTTGTTACTCCAATGGATGGTAGACTTGTCATTATGGAAGGTAGTCTATTGTCGATATTTTTGTCACATAAAAGGATGGTAGCCCTGTCATTATGGAAGGTAGTCTGTTGTCGATATTTTTGTTACTCCAATGGCTGGTAGCCTTGTCATTATGGAAGGTAGTCTATTATCGAGATTTTTGTCACTCCAACGGATGGTAGCCTTGTCATTATGTAAGATAGTATGTTGGCGAGATTTTTGTTACTCCACAGGATGGTAGCCGTGTCATTATGGAAGGTAGTTTGTTGTCGAGATTTTTGTTATTACAATGTATGGTAGCCTTGTCATTATAGAAGGTAGTCTCTTGTTGATATTTTCATTACTCCAATGGATGGTGGCCTAGTCATTATGGAAGGGAGTCTATTGTCGAGATTTTTGTTACTCTAATTGATGGTAGCCTTGTCATTATGGAAGGTTGTTTGTTGTCGAGATTTTTGTTACTCCAATGGATGGTAGCGTTGTCATTATGGAAAGTAGACTGTTGTCGAGATTTTTGTTACTACAATGTATGGTAGCCTTATCATTCTGAAAGGTAGTTTGTTGTCGAGATTTTTGTTATTACAATGTATGGTAGCCTTGTCATTATAGAAGGTAGTCTCTTGTTGATATTTTCATTACTCCAATTGATGGTAGCCTAGACATTATGGAAGGTAGTCTATTGTCAAGATTTTTGTCACTCTAATGGATGATAGCCTTGTCATTATGGAAGGTTGTCTGTTGGCGAGATTTTTGTTACTCCAATGAATGGTAGGCTTGTCATTATGGAAGGTAGTTTGTTGTCGAGATTTTTGTTACTCCAATGGATAGTAGCCTTGTCATTATGGAAGGTAGTCTGTTGTCAAGATTTTGTTACTCCAATGGATGGTAGCCTTGTCATTATGGAAGGTAGTCTATTGTCGAGATTTTTGTTACTCCAATGGATGGTAGCGTTGTCATTATGGAAAGTAGACTCTTGTCGAGATTTTTGTCACTTCAATGTATGGTAGCCTTGTCATTGTGAAAGGTAGTTTGTTGTCGAGATTTTTGTTATTACAATAAATGGTAGCCTTGTCATTATAGAAGGTAGTCTCTTGTTGATATTTTCATTACTCCAATGGATGGTAGCCTACTCATTATGGAAGGTAGTCTATTGTCGAGATTTTTGTTACTCCAATGGATGGTAGCCTTGTCATTATGAAAGGTTGTCTATTGTCGTAATTTTTGTTACTCCAATGGATGGTAGGATTGTCATTATGGAAAGTAGACTGTTGTCGAGATTTTTGTTACTACAATGTATGGTAGCCTTGTCATTCTGAAAGGTAGTTTGTTGTCGAGATTTTTGTTATTACAATGTATGGTAGCCTTTTCATTATAGAAGGTAGTCTCTTGTTGATATTTTCATTACTCCAATGGATGGTAGCCTAGACATTATGGAAGGTAGTTTATTGTCGAGTTTTTTGTCACTCTAATGGATGATAGCCTTGTCATTATGGAAGGTTGTCTGTTGGCGAGATTTTTGTTACTCCAATGGATGGTAGCCTTGTCATTATGGAAGGTAGTTTGTTGTCGAGATTTTTGTTACTCCAATGGATAATAGCCTTGTCATTATGGAAGGTAGTCTGTTGTCAAGATTTTGTTACTCCAATGGATGGTAGCCTTGTCATTATGGAAGGTAGTCTATTGTCGAGATTTTTGTTACTCCAATGGATGCTAGCGTTGTCATTATGGAAAGTAGACTCTTGTCGAGATTTTTGTCACTGCAATGTATGGTAGCCTTGTCATTGTGAAAGGTAGTTTGTTGTCGAGATTTTTGTTATTACAATAAATGGTAGCCTTGTCATTATAGAAGGTAGTCTCTTGTTGATATTTTCATTACTCCAATGGATGGTAGCCTAGTCATTATGGAAGGTAGTCTATTGTCGAGATTTTTGTTACTCCAATGGATGGTAGCCTTGTCATTATGAAAGGTTGTCTATTGTCGAGATTTTTGTTACTCCAATGGATGGTAGGATTGTCATTATGGAAAATAGACTGTTGTCGAGATTTTTGTTACTACAATGTATGGTAGCCTTGTCATTCTGAAAGGTAGTTTGTTGTCGAGATTTTTGTTATTACAATGTATGGTAGCCTTGTCATTATAGAAGGTAGTCTCTTGTTGATATTTTCATTACTCCAATGGATGGTAGCCTAGACATTATGGAAGGTAGTCTATTGTCGATATTTTTGTCACTCTAATGGATGATAGCCTTGTCATTATGGAAGGTTGTCTGTTGGCGAGATTTTTGTTACTCCAATGGATGGTAGCCTTGTCAGTATGGAAGGTAGTTTGTTGTCGAGATTTTTGTTACTCCAATTGATAATAGCCTTGTCATTATGGAAGGTAGTCTTTTGTCGAGATTTTGTTACTCCAATGAATGGTAGACTTGTCATTATGGAAGGTAGTCTATTGTCGATATTTTTGTCACTTCAAAGGATGGTAGCCCTGTCATTATGGAAGGCAGTCTGTTGTCGATATTTTTGTTACTCCAATAGCTGGTAGCCTTGTCATTATGGAAGGTAGTCTATTATCGAGATTTTTGTCACTCCAACGGATGGTAGCCTTGTCATTATGTAAGATAGTCTGTTGGCGAGATTTTTGTTACTCCACAGGATGGTAGCCTTGTCATTATGGAAGGTAGTTTGTTGTCGAGATTTTTGTTATTACAATGTATGGTAGCCTTGTCATTATAGAAGGTAGTCTCTTGTTGATATTTTCATTACTCCAATGGATGGTGGCCTAGTCATTATGGAAGGGAGTCTATTGTCGAGATTTTTGTTACTCTAATTGATGGTAGCCTTGTCATTATGGAAGGTTGTTTGTTGTCGAGATTTTTGTTACTCCAATGGATGGTAGCGTTTTCATTATGGAAAGTAGACTGTTGTCGAGATTTTTGTTACTACAATGTATGGTAGCCTTATCATTCTGAAAGGTAGTTTGTTGTCGAGATTTTTGTTATTACAATGTATGGTAGCCTTGTCATTATAGAAGGTAGTCTCTTGTTGATATTTTCATTACTCCAATGGATGGTAGCCTAGACATTATGGAAGGTAGTCTATTGTCGAGATTTTTGTCACTCTAATGGATGATAGCCTTGTCATTATGGAAGGTTGTCTGTTGGCGAGATTTTTGTTACTCCAATGAATGGTAGGCTTGTCATTATGGAAGGTAGTTTGTTGTCGAGATTTTTGTTACTCCAATGGATAGTAGCCTTGTCATTATGGAAGGTAGTCTGTTGTCAAGATTTTGTTACTCCAATGGATGGTAGCCTTGTCATTATGGAAGGTAGTCTATTGTCGAGATTTTTGTTACTCCAATGGATGGTAGCGTTGTCATTATGGAAAGTAGACTCTTGTCGAGATTTTTGTCACTGCAATGTATGGTAGCCTTGTCATTGTGAAAGGTAGTTTGTTGTCGAGATTTTTGTTATTACAATAAATGGTAGCCTTGTCATTATAGAAGGTAGTCTCTTGTTGATATTTTCATTACTCCAATGGATGGTAGCCTACTCATTATGGAAGGTAGTCTATTGTCGAGATTTTTGTTACTCCAATGGATGGTAGCCTTGTCATTATGAAAGGTTGTCTATTGTCGTAATTTTTGTTACTCCAATGGATGGTAGGATTGTCATTATGGAAAGTAGACTGTTGTCGAGATTTTTGTTACTACAATGTATGGTAGCCTTGTCATTCTGAAAGGTAGTTTGTTGTCGAGATTTTTGTTATTACAATGTATGGTAGCCTTTTCATTATAGAAGGTAGTCTCTTGTTGATATTTTCATTACTCCAATGGATGGTAGCCTAGACATTATGGAAGGTAGTTTATTGTCGAGATTTTTGTCACTCTAATGGATGATAGCCTTGTCATTATGGAAGGTTGTCTGTTGGCGAGATTTTTGTTACTCCAATGGATGGTAGCCTTGTCATTATGGAAGGTAGTTTGTTGTCGAGATTTTTGTTACTCCAATGGATAATAGCCTTGTCATTATGGAAGGTAGTCTGTTGTCAAGATTTTGTTACTCCAATGGATGGTAGCATTGTCATTATGGAAGGTAGTCTATTGTCGAGATTTTTGTTACTCCAATGGATGCTAGCGTTGTCATTATGGAAAGTAGACTCTTGTCGAGATTTTTGTCACTGCAATGTATGGTAGCCTTGTCATTGTGAAAGGTAGTTTGTTGTCGAGATTTTTGTTATTACAATAAATGGTAGCCTTGTCATTATAGAAGGTAGTCTCTTGTTGATATTTTCATTACTCCAATGGATGGTAGCCTAGTCATTATGGAAGGTAGTCTATTGTCGAGATTTTTGTTACTCCAATGGATGGTAGTCTTGTCATTATGAAAGGTTGTCTATTGTCGAGATTTTTGTTACTCCAATGGATGGTAGGATTGTCATTATGGAAAGTAGACTGTTGTCGAGATTTTTGTTACTACAATGTATGGTAGCCTTGTCATTCTGAAAGGTAGTTTGTTGTCGAGATTTTTGTTATTACAATGTATGGTAGCCTTGTCATTATAGAAGGTAGTCTCTTGTTGATATTTTCATTACTCCAATGGATGGTAGCCTAGACATTATGGAAGGTAGTCTATTGTCGAGATTTTTGTCACTCTAATGGATGATAGCCTTGTCATTATGGAAGGTTGTCTGTTGGCGAGATTTTTGTTACTCCAATGGATGGTAGCCTTGTCAGTATGGAAGGTAGTTTGTTGTCGAGATTTTTGTTACTCCAATGGATAGTAGCCTTGTCATTATGGAAGGTAGTCTTTTGTCGAGATTTTGTTACTCCAATGAATGGTAGACTTGTCATTATGGAAGGTAGTCTATTGTCGATATTTTTGTCACTTCAAAGGATGGTAGCCCTGTCATTATGGAAGGCAGTCTGTTGTCGATATTTTTGTTACTCCAATGGCTGGTAGCCTTGTCATTATGGAAGGTAGTCTATTATCGAGATTTTTGTCACTCCAACGGATGGTAGCCTTGTCATTATGTAAGATAGTCTGTTGGCGAGATTTTTGTTACTCCACAGGATGGTAGCCTTGTCATTATGGAAGGTAGTTTGTTGTCGAGATTTTTGTTATTACAATAAATGGTAGCCTTGTCATTATAGAAGGTAGTCTCTTGTTGATATTTTCATTACTCCAATGGATGGTAGCCTAGTCATTATGGAAGGTAGTCTATTGTCGAGATTTTTGTTACTCCAATGGATGGTAGCCTTGTCATTATGAAAGGTTGTCTATTGTCGAGATTTTTGTTACTCCAATGGATGGTAGGATTGTCATTATGGAAAGTAGACTGTTGTCGAGATTTTTGTTACTACAATGTATGGTAGCCTTGTCATTCTGAAAGGTAGTTTGTTGTCGAGATTTTTGTTATTACAATGTATGGTAGCCTTGTCATTATAGAAGGTAGTCTCTTGTTGATATTTTCATTACTCCAATGGATGGTAGCCCAGACATTATGGAAGGTAGTCTATTGTCGAGATTTTTGTCACTCTAATGGATGATAGCCTTGTCATTATGGAAGGTTGTCTGTTGGCGAGATTTTTGTTACTCCAATGGATGGTAGCCTTGTCAGTATGGAAGGTAGTTTGTTGTCGAGATTTTTGTTACTCCAATGGATAGTAGCCTTGTCATTATGGAAGGTAGTCTTTTGTCGAGATTTTGTTACTCCAATGAATGGTAGACTTGTCATTATGGAAGGTAGTCTATTGTCGATATTTTTGTCACTTCAAAGGATGGTAGCCCTGTCATTATGGAAGGCAGTCTGTTGTCGATATTTTTGTTACTCCAATGGCTGGTAGCCTTGTCATTATGGAAGGTAGTCTATTATCGAGATTTTTGTCACTCCAACGGATGGTAGCCTTGTCATTATGTAAGATAGTCTGTTGGCGAGATTTTTGTTACTCCACAGGATGGTAGCCTTGTCATTATGGAAGGTAGTTTGTTGTCGAGATTTTTGTTATTACAATGTATGGTAGCCTTGTCATTATAGAAGGTAGTCTCTTGTTGATATTTTCATTACTCCAATGGATGGTGGCCTAGTCATTATGGAAGGGAGTCTATTGTCGAGATTTTTTTTACTCTAATTGATGGTAGCCTTGTCATTATGGAAGGTTGTTTGTTGTCGAGATTTTTGTTACTCCAATGGATGGTAGCCTTGTCATTATGGAAATTAGACTGTTGTCGAGATTTTTGTTACTACAATGTATGGTAGCCTTGTCATTATGAAAGGTAGTTTGTTGTCGAGATTTTTGTTATTACAATGTATGGTAGCCTTTTCATTATAGAAGGTAGTCTCTTGTTGATATTTTCATTACTCCAATGGATGGTAGCCTAGACATTATGGAAGGTAGTTTATTGTCGAGATTTTTGTCACTCTAATGGATGATAGCCTTGTCATTATGGAAGGTTGTCTGTTGGCGAGATTTTTGTTACTCCAATGGATGGTAGCCTTGTCATTATGGAAGGTAGTTTGTTGTCGAGATTTTTGTTACTCCAATGGATAATAGCCTTGTCATTATGGAAGGTAGTCTGTTGTCAAGATTTTGTTACTCCAATGGATGGTAGCATTGTCATTATGGAAGGTAGTCTATTGTCGAGATTTTTGTTACTCCAATGGATGCTAGCGTTGTCATTATGGAAAGTAGACTCTTGTCGAGATTTTTGTCACTGCAATGTATGGTAGCCTTGTCATTGTGAAAGGTAGTTTGTTGTCGAGATTTTTGTTATTACAATAAATGGTAGCCTTGTCATTATAGAAGGTAGTCTCTTGTTGATATTTTCATTACTCCAATGGATGGTAGCCTAGTCATTATGGAAGGTAGTCTATTGTCGAGATTTTTGTTACTCCAATGGATGGTAGCCTTGTCATTATGAAAGGTTGTCTATTGTCGAGATTTTTGTTACTCCAATGGATGGTAGGATTGTCATTATGGAAAGTAGACTGTTGTCGAGATTTTTGTTACTACAATGTATGGTAGCCTTGTCATTCTGAAAGGTAGTTTGTTGTCGAGATTTTTGTTATTACAATGTATGGTAGCCTTGTCATTATAAAAGGTAGTCTCTTGTTGATATTTTCATTACTCCAATGGATGGTAGCCTAGACATTATGGAAGGTAGTCTATTGTCGAGATTTTTGTCACTCTAATGGATGATAGCCTTGTCATTATGGAAGGTTGTCTGTTGGCGAGATTTTTGTTACTCCAATGGATGGTAGCCTTGTCAGTATGGAAGGTAGTTTGTTGTCGAGATTTTTGTTACTCCAATGGATAGTAGCCTTGTCATTATGGAAGGTAGTCTTTTGTCGAGATTTTGTTACTCCAATGAATGGTAGACTTGTCATTATGGAAGGTAGTCTATTGTCGATATTTTTGTCACTTCAAAGGATGGTAGCCCTGTCATTATGGAAGGCAGTCTGTTGTCGATATTTTTGTTACTCCAATGGCTGGTAGCCTTGTCATTATGGAAGGTAGTCTATTATCGAGATTTTTGTCACTCCAACGGATGGTAGCCTTGTCATTATGTAAGATAGTCTGTTGGCGAGATTTTTGTTACTCCACAGGATGGTAGCCTTGTCATTATGGAAGGTAGTTTGTTGTCGAGATTTTTGTTATTACAATAAATGGTAGCCTTGTCATTATAGAAGGTAGTCTCTTGTTGATATTTTCATTACTCCAATGGATGGTAGCCTAGTCATTATGGAAGGTAGTCTATTGTCGAGATTTTTGTTACTCCAATGGATGGTAGCCTTGTCATTATGAAAGGTTGTCTATTGTCGAGATTTTTGTTACTCCAATGGATGGTAGGATTGTCATTATGGAAAGTAGACTGTTGTCGAGATTTTTGTTACTACAATGTATGGTAGCCTTGTCATTCTGAAAGGTAGTTTGTTGTCGAGATTTTTGTTATTACAATGTATGGTAGCCTTGTCATTATAGAAGGTAGTCTCTTGTTGATATTTTCATTACTCCAATGGATGGTAGCCTAGACATTATGGAAGGTAGTCTATTGTCGAGATTTTTGTCACTCTAATGGATGATAGCCTTGTCATTATGGAAGGTTATCTGTTGGCGAGATTTTTGTTACTCCAATGGATGGTAGCCTTGTCAGTATGGAAGGTAGTTTGTTGTCGAGATTTTTGTTACTCCAATGGATAGTAGCCTTGTCATTATGGAAGGTAGTCTTTTGTCGAGATTTTGTTACTCCAATGAATGGTAGACTTGTCATTATGGAAGGTAGTCTATTGTCGATATTTTTGTCACTTCAAAGGATGGTAGCCCTGTCATTATGGAAGGCAGTCTGTTGTCGATATTTTTGTTACTCCAATGGCTGGTAGCCTTGTCATTATGGAAGGTAGTCTATTATCGAGATTTTTGTCACTCCAACGGATGGTAGCCTTGTCATTATGTAAGATAGTCTGTTGGCGAGATTTTTGTTACTCCACAGGATGGTAGCCTTGTCATTATGGAAGGTAGTTTGTTGTCGAGATTTTTGTTATTACAATGTATGGTAGCCTTGTCATTATAGAAGGTAGTCTCTTGTTGATATTTTCATTACTCCAATGGATGGTGGCCTAGTCATTATGGAAGGGAGTCTATTGTCGAGATTTTTTTTACTCTAATTGATGGTAGCCTTGTCATTATGGAAGGTTGTTTGTTGTCGAGATTTTTGTTACTCCAATGGATGGTAGCCTTGTCATTATGGAAATTAGACTGTTGTCGAGATTTTTGTTACTACAATGTATGGTAGCCTTGTCATTATGAAAGGTAGTTTGTTGTCGAGATTTTTGTTATTACAATGTATGGTAGCCTTGTCATTATAGAAGGTAGTCTCTTGTTGATATTTTCATTACTCCAATGGATGGTAGCCTAGACATTATGGAAGGTAGTCTATTGTCGAGATTTTTGTCACTCTAATGGATGATAGCCTTGTCATTATGGAAGGTTGTCTGTTGGCGAGATTTTTGTTACTCCAATGGATGGTAGCCTTGTCATAATGGAAGGTAGTTTGTTGTCGAGATTTTTGTTACTCCATTGGATAATAGCCTTGTCATTATGGAAGGTAGTCTGTTGTCGAAATTTTGTTACTCCAATGGATGGTAGACTTGTCATTATGGAAGGTAGTCTATTGTCGAGATTTTTGTCACTCCAAAGGATGGTAGCCTTGTCATTATGGAAGGTAGTCTGTTGTCGATATTTTTTTACTCCAATGGATGGTAGCCTTGTCATTATGGAAGGTAGTCTATTATCGAGATTTTTCTTACTCCAATGGATGGTAGCATTGTCATTATGGAAAGTAGACTGTTGTCGAGATTTTTGTTACTACAATGTATGGTAGCCTTGTCATTGTGAAAGGTAGTTTGTTGTCGATATTTTTGTTATTACAATGTATGGTAGCCTTGTCATTATAGAAGGTAGTCTCTTGTTGATATTTTCATTACTCCAATGGATGGTAGCCTAGTCATTATGGAAGGGAGTCTATTGTCGAGATTTTTGTTACTCCAATGGATGGCAGCCTTGTCATTATGGAAGGTTGTTTGTTGTCGAGATTTTTGTTACTCCAATGGATGGTAGCGTTGTCCTTATGGAAAGTAGACTGTTGTCGAGATTTTTGTTACTACAATGTATGGTAGCCTTGTCATTGTGAAAGGTAGTTTGTTGTCGAGATTTTTGTTATTACAATGCATGGTAGCCTTGTCATTATAGAAGGTAGTCCCTTGTTGATATTTTCATTACTCCAATGGATGGTAGCCTAGACATTATGGAAGGTAGTCTATTGTCGAGATTTTTGTCACTCTAATGGATGATAGCCTTGTCATTATGGAAGGTTGTCTGTTGGCGAGATTTTTGTTACTCCAATGGATGGTAGCCTTGTCATTATGGAAGGTAGTTTGTTGTCGAGATTTTTGTTACTCCAATGAATAATAGCCTTGTCATTATAGAAGGTAATCTGTTGTCGAGATTTTGTTACTCCAATGGATGGTAGACTTGTCATTATGGAAGGTAGTCTATTGTCGAGATTTTTATCACTCCAAAGGATGGTAGCCCTGTCATTATGGAAGGTAGTCTGTTGTCGATATTTTTGTTACTCCAATGGATGGTAGCCTTGTCATTATGGAAGGTAGTCTATTATCGAGATTTTTGTCACTCAAACGGATGGTAGCCTTGTCATTATGTAAGATAGTCTGTTGGCGAGATTTTTATTACTCCACAGGATGGTAGCCTTGTCATTATGGAAGGTAGTTTGTTGTCGAGATTTTTGTTATTCCAATGGATGGTAGCCATGTCATTATTGAAGGTAGACTGTTGTCGAGATTTTTGTTACTCCAACGAATGGTAGCCTTATCATTATGGAAGGTAGTGTGTTGTCGAAATCTTTTTTACTCCAATGGATGGTAGCCTAGTTATTATGGATGGTAGTTTGTTGTCGAGATTTTTGTTACTCCAATGGATAGTTGGCTTTTAATTATGGAAGGTAGTCTATTGTCGATATTTTTGTTACTCCAATGGATGGTAGCCTTATCATTATGGAAGGTAGTCTATTGTCGAGATTTTTGTCACTCCAAAGGATGGTAGCCTTGTCATTATGGAAGGTAGTCTATTTTCCATTTTTTTGTTAGTCCAATGGATGGTAGCCTTGTCATTATGGAAGGTAGTCTATTGTCGAGATTTTTGGCACTCCAATGTATGGTAGCCTTGTCATTATGGAAGGTAGTTTGTTTGCGAGATTTTTGTTACTCCAATGGATGGTAGCCTTGTCATTATGGAAGGTAGTCTCTTGTTGATATTTTCATTACTCCAATGATGGTAGCCTTGTCATTATGGAAGGTAGTTTGTTGTCGAGATTTTTCTTACTCTAATGGATAATAGCCTTGTCATTATGGAAGGTAGTTTGTTGTCGAGATTTTGTTACTCCAATGGATAGTAGTCTTGTCATTATGGAAGGTAGTCTTTTGTCGAGATTTTTGTTACTACAATGTATGGTAGCCTTGTCATTGTGAAAGGTAGTTTGTTGTCGAGATTTTTGTTATTACAATGTATGGTAGCCTTGTCATTATAGAAGGTAGTCTCTTGTTTATATTTTCATTACTCCAATGGATGGTAGCCTAGTCATTATGGAAGGTAGTCTATTGTCGAGATTTTTGTCACTCTAATGGATGATAACCTTGTCATTATGGAAGGTTGTCTTTTGGCGTGATTTTTTTTACTCCAATGGATGGTAGCCTTGTCATTATGGAAGGTAGTTTGTTGTCGAGATTTTTGTTACTCCAACGGATAGTAGCCTTGTCATTATGGAAGGTAGTCTATTGTTGAGATTTTGTTACTCCAATGGATGATAGCCTTATCATTATGGAAGGTAGTCTATTGTCGAGATTTTTGTTACTCCAATGGATGGTAGCATTGTCATTATGGATAATAGACTGTTGTCGAGATTTTTGTTACTACAATGTATGGTAGCCTTATCATTATGAAAGGTAGTTTGTTGTCGAGACTTTTGTTATTACAATGTATGGTAGCCTTGTCATTATATAAGGTAGTCTCTTGTTGATATTTTCATTACTCCAATGGATGGTAGCCTAGTCATTATGGAAGGTAGTCTATTGTCGAGATTTTTGTCACTCTAATGGATGATAGCCTTGTCATTATGGAAGGTTGTCTGTTGGCGAGATTTTTGTTACTCCAATGGATGGTAGCCTTGTCATAATGGAAGGTAGTTTGTTGTCGAGATTTTTGTTACTCCATTGGATAATAGCCTTGTCATTATGGAAGGTAGTCTGTTGTCGAAATTTTGTTACTCCAATGGATGGTAGACTTGTCATTATGGACGGTAGTCTATTGTCGAGATTTTTGTCACTCCAAAGGATGGTAGCATTGTCATTATGGAAAGTAGACTGTTGTCGAGATTTTTGTTACTACAATGTATGGTAGCCTTGTCATTGTGAAAGGTAGTTTGTTGTCGATATTTTTGTTATTACAATGTATGGTAGCCTTGTCATTATAGAAGGTAGTCTCTTGTTGATATTTTCATTACTCCAATGGATGGTAGCCTAGTCATTATGGAAGGGAGTCTATTGTCGAGATTTTTGTTACTCCAATGGATGGCAGCCTTGTCATTATGGAAGGTTGTCTGTTGTCGAGATTTTTGTTACTCCAATGGATGGTAGCGTTGTCTTTATGGAAAGTAGACTGTTGTCGAGATTTTTGTTACTACAATGTATGGTAGCCTTGTCATTGTGAAAGGTAGTTTGTTGTCGAGATTTTTGTTATTACAATGCATGGTAGCCTTGTCATTATAGAAGGTAGTCCCTTGTTGATATTTTCATTACTCCAATGGATGGTAGCCTAGACATTATGGAAGGTAGTCTTTTGTCGAGATTTTTGTCACTCTAATGGATGATAGCCTTGTCATTATGGAAGGTTGTCTGTTGGCGAGATTTTTGTTACTCCAATGGATGGTAGCCTTGTCATTATGGAAGGTAGTTTGTTGTCGAGATTTTTGTTACTCCAATGAATAATAGCCTTGTCATTATAGAAGGTAATTTGTTGTCGAGATTTTGTTACTCCAATGGATGGTAGACTTGTCATTATGGAAGGTAGTCTATTGTCGAGATTTTTATCACTCCAAAGGATGGTAGCCCTGTCATTATGGAAGGTAGTCTGTTGTCGATATTTTTGTTACTCCAATGGATGGTAGCCTTGTCATTATGGAAGGTAGTCTATTATCGAGATTTTTGTCACTCCAACGGATGGTAGCCTTGTCATTATGTAAGATAGTCTGTTGGCGAGATTTTTATTACTCCACAGGATGGTAGCCTTGTCATTATGGAAGGTAGTTTGTTGTCGAGATTTTTGTTATTCCAATGGATGGTAGCCATGTCATTATTGAAGGTAGACTGTTGTCGAGATTTTTGTTACTCTAATGGATGGTAGCCTTATCATTATGGAAGGTAGTCTATTGTCAAGATTTTTGTTACTCCAACGAATGGTAGCATTATCATTATGGAAGGTAGTGTGTTGTCGAAATCTTTTTTACTCCAATGGATGGTAGCCTAGTTATTATGGATGGTAGTTTGTTGTCGAGATTTTTGTTACTCCAATGGATAGTTGGCTTTTAATTATGGAAGGTAGTCTATTGTCGATATTTTTGTTACTCCAATGGATGGTAGCCTTATCATTATGGAAGGTAGTCTATTGTCGAGATTTTTGTCACTCCAAAGGATGGTAGCCTTGTCATTATGGAAGGTCGTCTATTTTCCATTTTTTTGTTAGTCCAATGGATGGTAGCCTTGTCATTATGGAAGGTAGTCTATTGTCGAGATTTTTGGCACTCCAATGTATGGTACCCTTGTCATTATGGAAGGTAGTCTGTTTGCGAGATTTTTGTTACTCCAATGGATGGTAGCCTTGTCATTATGGAAGGTAGTCTCTTGTTGATATTTTCATTACTCCAATGATGGTAGCCTTGTCATTATGGAAGGTAGTTTGTTGTCGAGATTTTTCTTACTCTAATGGATAATAGCCTTGTCATTATGGAAGGTAGTTTGTTGTCGAGATTTTGTTACTCCAATGGATAGTAGTCTTGTCATTATGGAAGGTAGTCTTTTGTCGAGATTTTTGTTACTACAATGTATGGTAGCCTTGTCATTATGGATAATAGACTGTTGTCGAGATTTTTGTTACTACAATGTATGGTAGCCTTGTCATTGTGAAAGGTAGTTTGTTGTCGAGACTTTTGTTATTACAATGTATGGTAGCCTTGTCATTATATAAGGTAGTCTCTTGTTGATATTTTCATTACTCCAATGGATGGTAGCCTAGTCATTATGGAAGGTAGTCTATTGTCGAGATTTTTGTTACTCCAATGGATGGTAGCCTTGTCATTATGGAAGGTTGTCTGTTGTCGAGATTTTTGTTACTCCAATGGATGGTAGAGTTGTCATTATGGAAGGTAGTTTGTTGTCGAGATTTTTGTTACTACAATGGATAATAGCCTTGTCATTATGGAAGGTAGTCTATTGTCGAGATTTTGTTACTCCAATGGATGGTAGCCTTATCATTATGGAAGGTAGTCTATTGTCGAGATTTTTGTCACTCCAAAGGATGGTAGCCTTGTCATTATGGAAGGTAGTTTGTTGTCTATATTTTTGTTACTACAATGTATGGTAGCCTTGTCATTATTGAAGGTAGACTCTTGTCGAGATTTTTGTTACTCTAATGGATGGTAGCCTTGTCATTATGGAAGGTAGTATGTTGTCAAGATTTTTGTTACTCCAACGGATGGTAGCGTTATCATTATGGAAGGTAGTGTGTTGTCCAAATATTTGTTACTCCAATGGATGGTAGCCTCGTCATTATGGATGGTAGTTTGTTGTCGAGATTTTTGTTACTCTAATGGACAGTAGGCTTTTCATTATGAAAGGTAGTCTTTTGTCGATATTTTTGTTACTCCAATGGATGGTAGCCTTATCATTATGGAAGGTAGTCTATTGTCGAGATTTTTGTCACTCCAATGGATGGTACCCTTGTCATTATGGAAGGTAGTCTTTTGCGAGAGTTTTGTTAATCCAATGGATGGTAGCCTTGTCATTATCGAAGGTAGTCTCTTGTTGATATTTTCATTACTCCAATGCATGGTAGCCTTGTCATTATGGAAGGTAGTCTCTTGTTGATATTTTCATTACTCCAATGGATGGTAGCCTAGTCATTATGGAAGGGAGTCTATTGTCGAGATTTTTGTTACTCCAATGGATGGTAGCCTTGTCATTATGGAAGGTTGTCTGTTGTCGAGATTTTTGTTACTCCAATGGATGGTCGCGTTGTCATTATGGAAAGTAGACTGTTGTCGAGATTTTTGTTACTACAATGTATGGTAGCCTTGTCATTGTGAAAGGTAGTTTGTTGTCGAGATTTTTGTTATTACAATGTATGGTAGCCTTGTCATTATAGAAGGTAGTCTCTTGTTGATATTTTCATTACTCCAATGGATGGTAGCCTAGACATTATGGAAGGTAGTCTATTGTCGAGATTTTTGTCAATCTAATGGATGATAGCCTTGTCACTATGGAAGGTTGTCTGTTGGTGAGATTTTTGTTACTCCAATGGATGGTAGCCTTGTCATTATGGAAGGTAGTTTGTTGTCGAGATTTTTGTTACTCCAATGGATAATAGCCTTGTCATTATAGAAGGTAATCTGTTGTCGAGATTTTGTTACTCCAATGGATGGTAGACTTGCTATTATGGAAGGTAGTCTATTGTCGAGATTTTTGTCACTCCAAAGGATGGTAGCCCTGTCATTATGGAAGGTAGTCTGTTGGCGATATTTTTGTTACTCCAATGGATGGTAGCCTTGTCATTATGGAAGGTAGTCTATTATCGAGATTTTTGTCACTCCAACGGATGGTAGCCTTGTCATTATGTAAGATAGTCTGTTGGCGAGATTTGTGTTACTCCACAGGATGGTAGCCTTGTCATTATGGAAGGTAGTTTGTTGTCGAGATTTTTGTTATTCCAATGGATGGTAGCCATGTCATTATTGAAGATAGACTGTTCACGAGATTTTTGTTACTCTAATGGATGGTAGCCTTATCATTATGGAAGGTAGTCTATTGTCAAGATTTTTGTTACTCCAACGAATGGTAGCATTATCATTATGGAAGGTAGTGTGTTGTCAAAATCTTTTTTACTCCAATGGATGGTAGCCTAGTTATTATGGATGGTAGTTTGTTGTCGAGATTTTTGTTACTCCAATGGATAGTTGGCTTTTCATTATGGAAGGTAGTCTATTGTCGATATTTTTGTTACTCCAATGGATGGTAGCCTTATCATTATGGAAGGTAGTCTATTGTCGAGATTTTTGTCACTCCAAAGGATGGTAGCCTTGTAATTATGGAAGGTAGTCTATTTTCCATTTTTTTGTTAGTCCAATGGATGGTAGCCTTGTCATTATGGAAGGTAGTCTATTGTCGAGATTTTTGGCACTCCAATGTATGGTACCCTTGTCATTATGGAAGGTAGTCTGTTCGCGAGATTTTTGTTACTCCAATGGATGGTAGCCTTGTCATTATGGAAGGTAGTCTCTTGTTGATATTTTCATTACTCCAATGATGGTAGCCTTGTCATTATGGAAGGTAGTTTGTTGTCGAGATTTTTCTTACTCTAATGGATAATAGCCTTGTCATTATGGAAGGTAGTCTGTTGTCGAGATTTTGTTACTCCAATGGATAATAGTCTTGTCATTATGGAAGGTAGTCTATTGTCGTGATTTTTGTCACTCCAAAGGATGGTAGCCTTATCATTATGGAAGGTAGTCTTTTGTCGAGATTTTTGTTACTACAATGTATGGTAGCCTTGTCATTGTGAAAGGTAGTTTGTTGTCGAGATTTTTGTTATTACAATGTATGGTAGCCTTGTCATTATAGAAGGTAGTCTCTTGTTTATATTTTCATTACTCTCCAATGGATGGTAGCCTAGTCATTATGGAAGGTAGTCTATTGTCGAGATTTTTGTCACTCTAATGGATGGTAGCGTTATCATTATGGAAGGTTGTCTTTTGGCGTGATTTTTTTTACTCCAATGGATGGTAACCTTGTCATTATGGAAGGTAGTCTCTTGTTGTTATTTTCATTACTCCAATGGATGGTAGCCTTGTCATTATGGAAGGTAGTTTGTTGTCGAGATTTTTGTTACTCCAACGGATAGTAGCCTTGTCATTATGGAACATAGTCTGTTGTTGAGATTTTGTTACTCCAATGGATGGTAGCCTTGTCATTAAGGAAGGTAGTCTATTGTCGAGATTTTTGTTACTCCAATGGATGGTAGCATTGTCATTATGGATAATAGACTGTTGTCGAGATTTTTGTTACTACAATGTATGGTAGCCTTGTCATTGTGAAAGGTAGTTTGTTGTCGTGATTTTTGTTATTACAATGTATGGTAGCCTTGTCATTATATAAGGTAGTCTCTTGTTGATATTTTCATTACTCCAATGGATGGTAGCCTAGTCATTATGGAAGGTAGTCTATTGTCGAGATTTTTGTTACTCCAATGGATGGTAGCCTTGTCATTATGGAAGGTTGTCTGTTGTTGAGATTTTTGTTACTCCAATGGATGGTAGAGTTGTCATTATGGAAAGTAGATTATTGTCGAGATTTTTGTTACTACAATGTATGGTAGCCTTGTCATTGTGAAAGGTAGTTTGTTGTCGAGATTTTTGTTATTACAATCTATGGTAGCCTTGTCATTATAGAAGGTAGTCTCTTGTTGATATTTTCATTACTCCAATGGATGGTAGCCTAGTCATTATGGAAGGTAGTCTATTGTCGAGATTTTTGTCACTCTAATGGATGATAGCCTTGTCATTATAGAAGGTTGTCTGTTGGCGAGATTTTTGTTACTCCAATGGATGGTAGCCTTGTCATTATGGAAGGTAGTTTGTTGTCGAGATTTTTGTTACTCCAATGGATAATAGCCTTGTCATTATGGAAGGTAGTCTATTGTCGAGATTTTGTTACTCCAATGCATGGTAGCCTTATCATTATGGAAGGTAGTCTATTGTCGAGATTTTTGTCACTCCAAAGGATGGTAGCCTTGTCATTATGGAAGGTAGTTTGTTGTCGAGATTTTTGTTACTCCAATGGATGGTAGCCTTGTCATTATTGAAGGTAGACTCTTGTCGATATTTTTGTTACTCTAATGGATGGTAGCCTTGTCATTATGGAAGGTAGTTTGTTGTCAAGATTTTTGTTACTCCAACGGATGGTAGCGTTATCATTATGGAAGGTAGTGTGTTGTCGAAATCTTTGTTACTCAAATGGATGGTAGCCTCGTCATTATGGATGGTAGTTTGTTGTCGAGATTTTTGTTACTCCAATGGATAGTAGGCTTTTCATTATGAAAGGTAGTCTTTTGTCGATATTTTTGTTACTCCAATGGATGGTAGCCTTATCATTATGGAAGGTAGTCTATTGTCGAGATTTTTGTCACTCCAAAGGATGGTAGCCTTGTCATTTTGGAAGGTAGTCTTTGGCGAGAGTTTTGTTAATCCAATGGATGGTAGCCTTGTCATTATCGAAGGTAGTCTCTTGTTGATATTTTCATTACTCCAATGCATGGTAGCCTTGTCATTATGGAAGGTAGTCTCTTGTTGATATTTTCATTACTCCAATGGATGGTAGCCTAGTCATTATGGAAGGGAGTCTATTGTCGAGATTTTTGTTACTCCAATGGATGGTAGCCTTGTCATTATGGAAGGTTGTCTGTTGTCGAGATTTTTGTTACTTCAATGGATGGTAGCGTTGTCATTATGGAAAGTAGACTGTTGTCGAGATTTTTGTTACTATAATGTATGGTAGCCTTGTCATTGTGAAAGGTAGTTTGTTGTCGAGATTTTTGTTATTACAATGTATGGTAGCCTTGTCATTATAGAAGGTAGTCTCTTGTTGATATTTTCATTACTCCAATGGATGGTAGCCTAGAAATTATGGAAGGTAGTCTATTGTCGAGATTTTTGTCACTCTAATGGATGATAGCCTTGTCATTATGGAAGGTTGTCTGTTGGCGTGATTTTTGTTACTCCAAAGGATGGTAGCCTTGTCATTATGGAAGGTAGTTTGTTGTCGAGATTTTTGTTACTCCAATGGATGGTAGCCTTGTCATTATTGAAGGTAGACTCTTGTCGAGATTTTTGTTACTCTAATGGATGGTAGCCTTGTCATTATGGAAGGTAGTCTGTTGTCAAGATTTTTGTTACTCCAACGGATGGGAGCGTTATCATTATGGAAGGTAGTGTGTTGTCGAAATCTTTGTTACTCCAATGGATGGTAGCCTCGTCATTATGGATGGTAGTTTGTTGTCGAGATTTTTGTTACTCCAATGGACAGTAGGCTTTTCATTATGAAAGGTACTCTTTTGTCGATATTTTTGTTACTCCAATGGATGGTAGCCTTATCATTATGGAAGGTAGTCTATTGTCGAGATTTTTGTCACTCCAAAGGATGGTAGCCTTGTCATTATGGAAGGTAGTTTGTTGTCGAGATTTTTGTTACTCCAATGGATGGTAGCCTTGTCATTATTGAAGGTAGACTCTTGTCGATATTTTTGTTACTCTAATGGATGGTAGCCTTGTCATTATGGAAGGTAGTCTGTTGTCAAGATTTTTGTTACTCCAACGGATGGTAGCGTTATCATTATGGAAGGTAGTGTGTTGTCGAAATCTTTGTTACTCAAATGGATGGTAGCCTCGTCATTATGGATGGTAGTTTGTTGTCGAGATTTTTGTTACTCCAATGGATAGTAGGCTTTTCATTATGAAAGGTAGTCTTTTGTCGATATTTTTGTTACTCCAATGGATGGTAGCCTTATCATTATGGAAGGTAGTCTATTGTCGAGATTTTTGTCACTCCAAAGGATGGTAGCCTTGTCATTTTGGAAGGTAGTCTTTGGCGAGAGTTTTGTTAATCCAATGGATGGTAGCCTTGTCATTATCGAAGGTAGTCTCTTGTTGATATTTTCATTACTCCAATGCATGGTAGCCTTGTCATTATGGAAGGTAGTCTCTTGTTGATATTTTCATTACTCCAATGGATGGTAGCCTAGTCATTATGGAAGGGAGTCTATTGTCGAGATTTTTGTTACTCCAATGGATGGTAGCCTTGTCATTATGGAAGGTTGTCTGTTGTCGAGATTTTTGTTACTTCAATGGATGGTAGCGTTGTCATTATGGAAAGTAGACTGTTGTCGAGATTTTTGTTACTATAATGTATGGTAGCCTTGTCATTGTGAAAGGTAGTTTGTTGTCGAGATTTTTGTTATTACAATGTATGGTAGCCTTGTCATTATAGAAGGTAGTCTCTTGTTGATATTTTCATTACTCCAATGGATGGTAGCCTAGAAATTATGGAAGGTAGTCTATTGTCGAGATTTTTGTCACTCTAATGGATGATAGCCTTGTCATTATGGAAGGTTGTCTGTTGGCGTGATTTTTGTTACTCCAAAGGATGGTAGCCTTGTCATTATGGAAGGTAGTTTGTTGTCGAGATTTTTGTTACTCCAATGGATGGTAGCCTTGTCATTATTGAAGGTAGACTCTTGTCGAGATTTTTGTTACTCTAATGGATGGTAGCCTTGTCATTATGGAAGGTAGTCTGTTGTCAAGATTTTTGTTACTCCAACGGATGGGAGCGTTATCATTATGGAAGGTAGTGTGTTGTCGAAATCTTTGTTACTCCAATGGATGGTAGCCTCGTCATTATGGATGGTAGTTTGTTGTCGAGATTTTTGTTACTCCAATGGACAGTAGGCTTTTCATTATGAAAGGTACTCTTTTGTCGATATTTTTGTTACTCCAATGGATGGTAGCCTTATCATTATGGAAGGTAGTCTATTGTCGAGATTTTTGTCACTCCAAAGGATGGTAGCCTTGTCATTATGGAAGGTAGTTTGTTGTCGAGATTTTTGTTACTCCAATGGATGGTAGCCTTGTCATTATTGAAGGTAGACTCTTGTCGATATTTTTGTTACTCTAATGGATGGTAGCCTTGTCATTATGGAAGGTAGTCTGTTGTCAAGATTTTTGTTACTCCAACGGATGGTAGCGTTATCATTATGGAAGGTAGTGTGTTGTCGAAATCTTTGTTACTCAAATGGATGGTAGCCTCGTCATTATGGATGGTAGTTTGTTGTCGAGATTTTTGTTACTCCAATGGATAGTAGGCTTTTCATTATGAAAGGTAGTCTTTTGTCGATATTTTTGTTACTCCAATGGATGGTAGCCTTATCATTATGGAAGGTAGTCTATTGTCGAGATTTTTGTCACTCCAAAGGATGGTAGCCTTGTCATTTTGGAAGGTAGTCTTTGGCGAGAGTTTTGTTAATCCAATGGATGGTAGCCTTGTCATTATCGAAGGTAGTCTCTTGTTGATATTTTCATTACTCCAATGCATGGTAGCCTTGTCATTATGGAAGGTAGTCTCTTGTTGATATTTTCATTACTCCAATGGATGGTAGCCTAGTCATTATGGAAGGGAGTCTATTGTCGAGATTTTTGTTACTCCAATGGATGGTAGCCTTGTCATTATGGAAGGTTGTCTGTTGTCGAGATTTTTGTTACTTCAATGGATGGTAGCGTTGTCATTATGGAAAGTAGACTGTTGTCGAGATTTTTGTTACTATAATGTATGGTAGCCTTGTCATTGTGAAAGGTAGTTTGTTGTCGAGATTTTTGTTATTACAATGTATGGTAGCCTTGTCATTATAGAAGGTAGTCTCTTGTTGATATTTTCATTACTCCAATGGATGGTAGCCTAGACATTATGGAAGGTAGTCTATTGTCGAGATTTTTGTCACTCTAATGGATGATAGCCTTGTCATTATGGAAGGTTGTCTGTTGGCGTGATTTTTGTTACTCCAAAGGATGGTAGCCTTGTCATTATGGAAGGTAGTTTGTTGTCGAGATTTTTGTTACTCCAATGGATGGTAGCCTTGTCATTATTGAAGGTAGACTCTTGTCGAGATTTTTGTTACTCTAATGGATGGTAGCCTTGTCATTATGGAAGGTAGTCTGTTGTCAAGATTTTTGTTACTCCAACGGATGGGAGCGTTATCATTATGGAAGGTAGTGTGTTGTCGAAATCTTTGTTACTCCAATGGATGGTAGCCTCGTCATTATGGATGGTAGTTTGTTGTCGAGATTTTTGTTACTCCAATGGACAGTAGGCTTTTCATTATGAAAGGTAGTCTTTTGTCGATATTTTTGTTACTCCAATGGATGGTAGCCTTATCATTATGGAAGGTAGTCTATTGTCGAGATTTTTGTCACTCCAAAGGATGGTAGCCTTGTCATTATGGAAGGTAGTCTTTGGCGAGAGTTTTGTTAATCCAATGGATGGTAGCCTTGTCATTATCGAAGGTAGTCTCTTGTTGATATTTTCATTACTCCAATGCATGGTAGCCTTGTCATTATGGAAGGTAGTCTCTTGTTGATATTTTCATTACTCCAATGGACAGTAGCCTAGTCATTATGGAAGGGAGTCTATTGTCGATATTTTTGTTACTCCAATGGATGGTAGCCTTGTCATTATGGAAGGTTGTCTGTTGTCGAGATTTTTGTTACTCCAATGGATGGTAGCGTTGTCATTATGGAAAGTAGACTGTTGTCGAGATTTTTGTTACTACAATGTATGGTAGCCTTGTCATTGTGAAAGGTAGTTTGTTGTCGAGATTTTTGTTATTACAATGTATGGTAGCCTTGTCATTATAGAAGGTAGTCTCTTGTTGATATTTTCATTACTCCAATGGATGGTAGCCTAGACATTATGGAAGGTAGTCTATTGTCGAGATTTTTGTCACTCTAATGGATGATAGCCTTGTCATTATGGAAGGTTGTCTGTTGGCGAGATTTTTGTTACTCCAATGGATGGTAGCCTTGTCATTATGGAAGGTAGTTTGTTGTCGAGATTTTTGTTACTCCAATGGATAATAGCCTTGTCATTATAGAAGGTAATCTGTTGTCGAGATTTTGTTACTCCAATGGATGGTAGACTTGTCATTATGGAAGGTAGTCTATTATCGAGATTTTTGTCACTCCAAAGGATGGTAGCATTGTCATTATGGAAGGTAGTTTGTTGTCGAGATTTTTGTTATTACAATGTATGGTAGCCTTGTCATTATAGAAGGTAGTCTCTTGTTGATATTTTCATTACTCCAATGGATGGTAGCCTAGACATTATGGAAGGTAGTCTATTGTCGAGATTTTTGTCACTCTAATGGATGATAGCCTTGTCATTATGGAAGGTTGTCTGTTGGCGTGATTTTTGTTACTCCAAAGGATGGTAGCCTTGTCATTATGGAAGGTAGTTTGTTGTCGAGATTTTTGTTACTCCAATGGATGGTAGCCTTGTCATTATTGAAGGTAGACTCTTGTCGAGATTTTTGTTACTCTAATGGATGGTAGCCTTGTCATTATGGAAGGTAGTCTGTTGTCAAGATTTTTGTTACTCCAACGGATGGTAGCGTTATCATTATGAAAGGTAGTGTGTTGTAGAAATCATTGTTACTCCAATGGATGGTAGCCTCGTCATTATGGATGGTAGTTTGTTGTCGAGATTTTTGTTACTCCAATGGACAGTAGGCTTTTCATTATGAAAGGTAGTCTTTTGTCGATATTTTTGTTACTCCATTGGATGGTAGCCTTATCATTATGGAAGGTAGTCTATTGTCGAGATTTTTGTCACTCCAAAGGATGGTAGCCTTGTCATTATGGAAGGTAGTCTTTGGCGAGAGTTTTGTTAATCCAATGGATGGTAGCCTTGTCATTATCGAAGGTAGTCTCTTGTTGATATTTTCATTACTCCAATGCATGGTAGCCTTGTCATTATGGAAGGTAGTCTCTTGTTGATATTTTCATTACTCCAATGGATGGTAGCCTAGTCATTATGGAAGGGAGTCAATTGTCGAGATTTTTGTTACTCCAATGGATGGTAGCCTTGTCATTATGGAAGGTTATCTGTTGTCGAGATTTTTGTTACTCCAATGGATGGTAGCGTTGTCATTATGGAAAGTAGACTGTTGTCGAGATTTTTGTTACTACAATGTATGGTAGCCTTGTCATTATGAAAGGTAGTTTGTTGTCGAGATTTTTGTTATTACAATGTATGGTAGCCTTGTCATTATAGAAGGTAGTCTCTTGTTGATATTTTCATTACTCCAATGGATGGTAGCCTAGACATTATGGAAGGTAGTTTATTGTCGAGATTTTTGTCACTCTAATGGATGATAGCCTTGTCATTATGGAAGGTTGTCTGTTGGCGAGATTTTTGTTACTCCAATGGATGGTAGCCTTGTCATTATGGAACGTAGTTTGTTGTCGAGATTTTTGTTACTCCAATGGATAATAGCCTTGTCATTATAGAAGGTAATCTGTTGTCGAGATTTTGTTACTCCAATGGATGGTAGACTTATCATTATGGAAGGTAGTCTATTGTCGAGATTTTTGTCACTCCAAAGGATGGTAGCCCTGTCATTATGGAAGGTAGTTTGTTGTCGATATTTTTGTTACTCCAATGGATGGTAGCCTTGTCATTATGGAAGGTAGTCTATTATCGAGATTTTTGTCACTCCAACAGATGGTAGCCTTGTCATTATGTAAGATAGTCTGTTGGCGAGATTTTTGTTACTCCACAGGATGGTAGCCTTGTCATTATGGAAGGTAGTTTGTTGTCGAGATTTTTGTTATTCCAATGGATGGTAGCCATGTCATTATTGAAGGTAGACTGTTGTCGAGATTTTTGTTACTCTACTGGATGGTAGCCTTATCATTATGGAAGGTAGTCTATTGTCAAGATTTTTGTTACTCCAACGAATGGTAGCATTATCATTATGGAAGGTAGTGTGTTGTCGAAATCTTTTTTACTCCAATGGATGGTAGCCTAGTTATTATGGATGGTAGTTTGTTGTCGAGATTTTTGTTACTCCAATGGATAGTTGTCTTTTCATTATGGAAGGTGGTCTATTGTCGATATTTTTGTTACTCCAATGGATGGTAGCCTTATCATTATGGAAGGTAGTCTATTGTCGAGATTTTTGTCACTCCAAAGGATGGTAGCCTTGTCATTATGGAAGGTAGTCTTTGGCGAGAGTTTTGTTAATCCAATGGATGGTAGCCTTGTCATTATCGAAGGTAGTCTCTTGTTGATATTTTCATTACTCCAATGCATGGTAGCCTTGTCATTATGGAAGGTAGTCTCTTGTTGATATTTTCATTACTCCAATGGATGGTAGCCTAGTCATTATGGAAGGGAGTCTATTGTCGAGATTTTTGTTACTCCAATGGATGGTAGCCTTGTCATTATGGAAGGTTGTCTGTTGTCGAGATTTTTGTTACTCCAATGGATGGTAGCGTTGTCATTATGGAAAGTAGACTGTTGTCGAGATTTTTGTTACTACAATGTATGGTAGCCTTGTCATTATGAAAGGTAGTTTGTTGTCGAGATTTTTGTTTTTACAATGTATGGTAGCCTTGTCATTATAGAAGGTAGTCTCTTGTTGATATTTTCATTACTCCAATGGATGGTAGCCTAGTCATTATGGAAGGTAGTCTACTGTCGAGATTTTTGTTACTCCAATGGATGGTAGCCTTGTCATTATGGAAGGTTGTCTGTTGTCGAGATTTTTGTTACTCCAATGGATGGTAGAGTTGTCATTATGGAAAGTAGATAATTGTCGAGATTTTTGTTACTACAATGTATGGTAGCCTTGTCATTATGGAAGGTAGTCTCTTGTTGATATTTTCATTACTCCAATGGATGGTAGCCTAGTCATTATGGAAGGTAGTCTATTGTCGATATTTTTGTCACTCTAATGGATGATAGCCTTGTCATTATAGAAGGTTGTCTGTTGGCGAGATTTTTGTTACTCCAATGGATGGTAGCCTTGTCATTATGGAAGGTAGTTTGTTGTCGAGATTTTTGTTACTCCAATGGATAATAGCCATGTCATTATGGAAGGTAGTCTATTGTTGAGATTGTGTTACTCCAATGAATGGTAGCCTTATCATTATGGAAGGTAGTCTATTGTCAAGATTTTTGTCACTCCAAAGGATGGTAGCCTTGTCATTATGGAAGGTAGTTTGTTGTCTAGATTTTTGTACTCCAATGGATGGTAGCCTTGTCATTATTGAAGGTAGACTCTTGTCGAGATTTTTGTTACTCTAATGGATGGTAGCCTTGTCATTATGGAAGGTAGTCTGTTGTCAAGATTTTTGTTACTCCAACGGATGGTAGCGTTATCATTATGGAAGGTAGTGTGTTGTCGAAATCTTTGTTACTCCAATGGATGGTAGCCTCGTCATTATGGATGGTAGTTGGTTGTCGAGATTTTTGTTACTCCAATGGACAGTAGGCTTTTCATTATGAAAGGTAGTCTTTTGTCGATATTTTTGTTACTCCAATGGATGGTAGCCTTATCATTATGGAAGGTAGTCTATTGTCGAGATTTTTGTCACTCCAAAGGATGGTAGCCTTGTCATTATGGAAGGTAGTCTTTGGCGAGAGTTTTGTTAATCCAATGGACGGTAGCCTTGTCATTATCGAAGGTAGTCTCTTGTTGATATTTTCATTACTCCAATGCATGGTAGCCTTGTCATTATGGAAGGTAGTCTCTTGTTGATATTTTCATTACTCCAATGGATGGTAGCCTAGTCATTATGGAAGGGAGTCTATTGTCGAGATTTTTTTTACTCCAATGGATGGTAGCCTTGTCATTATGGAAGGTTGTTTGTTGTCGAGATTTTTGTTACTCCAATGGATGGTAGCGTTGTCATTATGGAAAGTAGACTGTTGTCGAGATTTTTGTTACTACAATGTATGGTAGCCTTGTTATTGTGAAAGGTAGTTTGTTGTCGAGATTTTTGTTATTACAATGTATGGTAGCCTTGTCATTATAGAAGGTAGTCTCTTGTTTATATTTTCATTACTCCAATGGATGGTAGCCTAGTCATTATGGAAGGTAGTCTATTGTCGAGATTTTTGTCACACTAATGGATGATAGCCTTGTCATTATGGAAGGTTTTATTTTGGTGTGATTTTTTTTACTCCAATGGATGGTAACCTTGTCAATATGGAAGGTAGTCTCTTGTTGTTATTTTCGTTACTCCAATGGATGGTAGCCTTGTCATTATGGAAGGTAGTTTGTTGTCAAGATTTTTGTTACTACAACGGATAGTAGCCTTGTCATTATGGAAGGTAGTCTCTTGTTGATATTTTGTTACTCCAATGGATGGTAGCCTTGTCATTAAGGAAGGTAGTCTATTTTCCATATTTTTGTTAGTCCAATGGATGGTAGCCTTGTCATTATGGAAGGTAGTCTATTGTCGAGATTTTTGGCACTCCAATGTATGGTAGCCTTGTCATTATGGAAGGTAGTCTGTTTGTGAGATTTTTGTTACTCCAATGGATGGTAGCCTTGTCATTATGGAAGGTAGTCTCTTGTTGATATTTTCATTACTCCAATGCATGGTAGCCTTGTCATTATGGAGGGTAGTTTGTTGTCGAGATTTTTGTTACTCTAATGGATAATAACCTTGTCATTATGGAAGGTAGTCTGTTGTCGAGATTTTGTTACTCCAATGGATAGTAGCCTTGTCATTATGGAAGGTAGTCTATTGTCGAGATTTTTGTCACTCCAAAGGATGGTAGCCTTGTCATTATGGAAGGTAGTCTGTTGTCGAGATTTTTGTTACTACAATGTATGGTATCCTTGTCATTGTGAAAGGTAGTTTGTTGTCGAGATTTTTGTTATTACAATGTATGGTAGCCTTGTCATTATAGAAGGTAGTCTCTTGTTTATATTTGCATTACTCCAATGGAGTGTAGCCTAGTCATTATGGAAGGTAGTCTATTGTCGAGATTTTTGTCACTCTAATGGATGATAGCCTTGTCATTATGGAAGGTTGTCTTTTGGCAAGATTTTTTTTACTCCAATGGATGGTAACCTTGTCATTATGGAAGGTAGTCTCTTGTTGTTATTTTCGTTACTCCAATGGATGGTAGCCTTGTCATTATGGAAGGTAGTTTGTTGTCAAGATTTTTGTTACTCCAACGGATAGTAGCCTTGTCATTATGGAAGGTAGTGTGTTGTTGAGATTTTGTTACTCCAATTGATGGTAGCCTTGTCATTATGGAAGGTAGTCTATTGTCGAGATTTTTGTTACTCCAATGGATGGTAGCCTTATCATTATGGAAGGTAGTCTATTGTCGAGATTTTTGTCACTCCAAAGGATGGTAGCCTTGTCATTATGGAAGGTAGTCTATTTTCCATATTTTTGTTAGTCCAATGGATGGTAGCCTTGTCATTATGGAAGGTAGTCTATTGTCGAGATTTTTGGCACTCCAATGTATGGTAGCCTTGTCATTATGGAAGGTAGTCTATTTGCGAGATTTTTGTTACTCCAATGGATGGTAGCCTTGTCATTATGGAAGGTAGTCTCTTGTTGATATTTTCATTACTCCAATGCATGGTAGCCTTGTCATTATGGAAGGTAGTTTGTTGTCAAGATTTTTGTTACTCTAATGGATAATAACCTTCTCATTATGGAAGGTAGTCTGTTTTCGAGATTTTGTTACTCCAATGGATAGTAGCCTTGTCATTATGGAAGGTATTCTATTGTCGAGATTTTTGTCACTCCAAAGGATGGTAGCCTTGTCATTATGGAAGGTAGTCTGTTGCGAGATTTTTGTTACTATAATGTATGGTAGCCTTGTCATTGTGAAAGGTAGTTTGTTGTCGAGATTTTTGTTATTACAATGTATGGTAGCCTTGTCATTATAGAAGGTAGTCTCTTGTTGATATTTTCATTACTCCAATGGATGGTAGCCTAGTCATTATGGAAGGTAGTCTATTGTCGAGATTTTTGTCACTCTAATGGATGATAGCCTTGTCATTATGGAAGGTTGTCTTTTGGCGTGATTTTTTTTACTCCAATGGATGGTAGCCTTGTCATTATGGAAGGTAGTTTGTTGTCAATATTTTTGTTACTCCAACGGATAGTAGCCTTGTCATTATGGAAGGTAGTATGTTGTTGAGATTTTGTTACTCCAATGGATGGTAGCCTTGTCATTATGGAAGGTAGTCTATTGTCAAGATTTTTGTTACTCCAATGGATGGTAGCATTGTCATTATGGATAATAGACTGTTGTCGAGATTTTAGTTACTACAATGTATGGTAGCCTTGTCATTGTGAAAGGTTGTTTGTTGTCGAGATTTTTGTTATTACAATCTATGGTAGCCTTGTCATTATATAAGGTAGTCTCTTGTTGATATTTTCATTACTCCAATGGATGGTAGCCTAGTCATTATGGAAGGTAGTCTATTGTCGAGATTTTTGTTACTCCATTGGATGGTAGCCTTGTAATTATGGAAGGTTGTCTGTTGTCGAGATTTTTGTTACTCCAATGGATGGTAGAGTTGTCATTATGGAAAGTAGATTATTGTCGAGATTTTTGTTACTACAATGTATGGTAGCCTTGTCATTGTGAAAGGTAGTTTGTTGTCGAGATTTTTGTTATTACAATCTATGGTAGCCTTGTCATTATAGAAGGTAGTCTCTTGTTGATATTTTCATTACTCCAATGGATGGTAGCCTAGTCATTATGGAAGGTAGTCTATTGTCGAGATTTTTGTCACTCTAATGGGTGATAGCCTTGTCATTATAGAAGGTTGTCTGTTGGCGAGATTTTTGTTACTCCAATGGATGGTAGCCTTGTCATTATGGAAGGTAGTTTGTTGTCGAGATTTTTGTTAATCCAATGGATAATAGCCTTGTCATTATGGAAGGTAGTCTATTGTCGATATTTTGTTACTCCAATGGAATGTAGCCTTATCATTATGGAAGGTAGTCTATTGTCAAGATTTTTGTCACTCCAAAGGATGGTAGCCTTGTCATTATGTAAGGTAGTTTGTTGTCGAGATTTTTGTTACTCCAATGGATGGTAGCCTTGTCATTATTGAAGGTAGACTCTTGTCGAGATTTTTGTTACTCTAATGGATGGTAGCCTTGTCATTATGGAAGGTAGTCTGTTGTCAAGATTTTTGTTACTCCAACGGATGGTAGCGTTATCATTATGGAGGGTAGTGTGTTGTCGAAATCTTTGTTACTCCAATGGATGGTAGCCTCTTCATTATGGATGGTAGTTTGTTGTCGAGATTTTTGTTACTCCAAAGGACAATAGGCTTTCCATTATGAAAGGTAGTCTTTTGTCGATATTTTTGTTACTCCAATGGATGGTAGCCTTATCATTATGGAAGGTAGTCTATTGTCGAGATTTTTGTAACTCCAAAGGATGATAGCCTTGTCATTATGGAAGGTAGTCGGTTGTCGATATTTTTGTTAGTCCAATGGATGGTAGCCTTGTCATTATGGAA
The DNA here is from genome assembly GCA_948472305.1 of Vicia faba. NCBI lineage: Eukaryota > Viridiplantae > Streptophyta > Magnoliopsida > Fabales > Fabaceae > Vicia > Vicia faba. Next base: position 565,977,608 of record OX451739.1, read on the forward strand.
GGTAGTCTATTGTCGAGATTTTTGGCACTCCAATGGATGGTAGCCTTGTCATTATGGAAGGTAGTCTTTGGCGAGAGTTTTGTTAATCCAATGGATGGTAGCCTTGTCATTATCGAAGGTAGTCTCTTTTTGATATTTTCATTACTCCAATGCATGGTAGCCTTGTCATTATGGAAGGTAGTCTCATGTTGATATTTTCATTACTCCAATGGATGTTAGCCTTGTCATTATGGAAGGTAGTTTCTTATCAAGATTTTTGTTACTCCAATGGATGGTAGCCTTGTCATTATGGAAGGTAGTCTATTGTCGAGATTTTTGTTACTCCAATGGATGGTAGCATTGTCATTATGGAAAGTAGACTATTGTCGAGATTTTTGTTACTACAATGTATGGTAGCCTAGTCATTATGAAAGGTAGTTTGTTGTCGAGATTCTTGTTATTACAATGTATGGTAGCCTTGCCATTATAGAAGGTAGTCTCTTGTTTATATTTTCATTACTCCAATGGATGGTAGCCTAGTCATTATGGAAGGTACTATATTGTCGAGATTTTTGTCACTCTAATGGATGATAGCCTTGTCATTATGGAAGGTTGTCTGTTGGCAAGATTTTTGTTACTCCAATGGAAGGAAGCCTTGTCATTATGGAAGGTAGTCTCTTGTTGATATTTTCGTTACTCCAATTGATGGTAGCCTTTTCATTATGGAACGTAGTTTGTTGTCGAGATTTTTGTTACTCCAATGGATAATAGCCTTGTCATTATGGAAGGTAGTTTGTTGTCGAGATTTTGTTACTCCAATGGATGGTATACTATTGTCAAGATTTTTGTTACTCCAATGGATGGTAGCCTTGTCATTGTGAAAGGTAGTTTGTTTTCGAGATTTTTGTTATTACAATGTATGGTAGCCTTGTCATTATAGAAGGTAGTCTCTTGTTGATATTTTCATTACTTCAATGGATGGTAGCCTTGTCATTATGGAAGGTAGTCTATTGTCGAGATTTTTGTCACTCTAATGGATGATAGCCTTGTCATTATGGAAGGTTGTCTTTTGGCGTGATTTTTTTTACTCCAATGGATGGTAGCCTTGTCATTATGGAAGGTAGTTTGTTGTCAATATTTTTGTTACTCCAACGGATAGTAGCCTTGTCATTATGGAAGGTAGTATGTTGTTGAGATTTTGTTACTCCAATGGATGGTAGCCTTGTCATTATGGAAGGTAGTCTATTGTCAAGATTTTTGTTACTCCAATGGATGGTAGCGTTGTCATTATGGATAATAGACTGTTGTCGAGATTTTAGTTACTACAATGTATGTTAGCCTTGTCATTGTGAAAGGTTGTTTGTTGTCGAGATTTTTGTTATTACAATCTATGGTAGCCTTGTCATTATATAAGGTAGTCTCTTGTTGATATTTTCATTACTCCAATGGATGGTAGCCTAGTCATTATGGAAGGTAGTCTATTGTCGAGATTTTTGTTACTCCATTGGATGGTAGCCTTGTAATTATGGAAGGTTGTCTGTTGTCGAGATTTTTGTTACTCCAATGGATGGTAGAGTTGTCATTATGGAAAGTAGATTATTGTCGAGATTTTTGTTACTACAATGTATGGTAGCCTTGTCATTGTGAAAGGTAGTTTGTTGTCGAGATTTTTGTTATTACAATCTATGGTAGCCTTGTCATTATAGAAGGTAGTCTCTTGTTGATATTTTCATTACTCCAATGGATGGTAGCCTAGTCATTATGGAAGGTAGTCTATTGTCGAGATTTTTGTCACTCTAATGGGTGATAGCCTTGTCATTATAGAAGGTTGTCTGTTGGCGAGATTTTTGTTACTCCAATGGATGGTAGCCTTGTCATTATGGAAGGTAGTTTGTTGTCGAGATTTTTGTTAATCCAATGGATAATAGCCTTGTCATTATGGAAGGTAGTCTATTGTCGATATTTTGTTACTCCAATGGAATGTAGCCTTATCATTATGGAAGGTAGTCTATTGTCAAGATTTTTGTCACTCCAAAGGATGGTAGCCTTGTCATTATGTAAGGTAGTTTGTTGTCGAGATTTTTGTTACTCCAATGGATGGTAGCCTTGTCATTATTGAAGGTAGACTCTTGTCGAGATTTTTGTTACTCTAATGGATGGTAGCCTTGTCATTATGGAAGGTAGTCTGTTGTCAAGATTTTTGTTACTCCAACGGATGGTAGCGTTATCATTATGGAGGGTAGTGTGTTGTCGAAATCTTTGTTACTCCAATGGATGGTAGCCTCTTCATTATGGATGGTAGTTTGTTGTCGAGATTTTTGTTACTCCAATGGACAATAGGCTTTCCATTATGAAAGGTAGTCTTTTGTCGATATTTTTGTTACTCCAATGGATGGTAGCCTTATCATTATGGAAGGTAGTCTATTGTCGAGATTTTTGTAACTCCAAAGGATGATAGCCTTGTCATTATGGAAGGTAGTCGGTTGTCGATATTTTTGTTAGTCCAATGGATGGTAGCCTTGTCATTATGGAAGGTAGTCTATTGTCGAGATTTTTGGCACTCCAATGGATGGTAGCCTTGTCATTATGGAAGGTAGTCTTTGGCGAGAGTTTTGTTAATCCAATGGATGGTAGCCTTGTCATTATCGAAGGTAGTCTCTTTTTGATATTTTCATTACTCCAATGCATGGTAGCCTTGTCATTATGGAAGGTAGTCTCATGTTGATATTTTCATTACTCCAATGGATGTTAGCCTTGTCATTATGGAAGGTAGTTTCTTATCAAGATTTTTGTTACTCCAATGGATGGTAGCCTTGTCATTATGGAAGGTAGTCTATTGTCGAGATTTTTGTTACTCCAATGGATGGTAGCATTGTCATTATGGAAAGTAGACTATTGTCGAGATTTTTGTTACTACAATGTATGGTAGCCTAGTCATTATGAAAGGTAGTTTGTTGTCGAGATTCTTGTTATTACAATGTATGGTAGCCTTGCCATTATAGAAGGTAGTCTCTTGTTTATATTTTCATTACTCCAATGGATGGTAGCCTAGTCATTATGGAAGGTACTATATTGTCGAGATTTTTGTCACTCTAATGGATGATAGCCTTGTCATTATGGAAGGTTGTCTGTTGGCAAGATTTTTGTTACTCCAATGGAAGGAAGCCTTGTCATTATGGAAGGTAGTCTCTTGTTGATATTTTCGTTACTCCAATTGATGGTAGCCTTTTCATTATGGAACGTAGTTTGTTGTCGAGATTTTTGTTACTCCAATGGATAATAGCCTTGTCATTATGGAAGGTAGTTTGTTGTCGAGATTTTGTTACTCCAATGGATGGTATACTATTGTCAAGATTTTTGTTACTCCAATGGATGGTAGCCTTGTCATTGTGAAAGGTAGTTTGTTTTCGAGATTTTTGTTATTACAATGTATGGTAGCCTTGTCATTATAGAAGGTAGTCTCTTGTTGATATTTTCATTACTTCAATGGATGGTAGCGTAGTCATTATGGAAGGTAGTCTATTGTCGATATTTATGTCACTCTAAAGGATGATAGCTTTGTCATTATGGAAGGTTGTTTGTTTGCAAGATTTTTATTACTCCAATGGATGGTAGCGTTGTCATTATGGAAGGTAGTTTGTTGTCGAGATTTTTGTTACTCCAATGGATAATAGCCTTGTCATTATGGAAGGTAGTCTATTGTCGAGATTTTGTTACTCCAATGGATGGTAGCCTTGTCATTATGGAAGGTAGTCTATTGTCGATATTTTTGTTACTCCAATGGATGGTAGCATTGTCATTATGGAAAGTAGACTGTTGTCGAGATTTTTGTTACTACAATGTATGGTAGCCTTGTCATTGTGAAAGGTAGTTTGTTGTCGAGATTTTTGTTATTACAATGTATGGTAGCCTTGTCATTATAGAAATTACTCTCTTGTTTATATTTTCATTTCTCCAATGGATGGTAGGCTAGTCATTATGGAAGGTAGTCTATTGTCGATATTTTTGTTACTCCAATGGATGGTAGCCTTGTTATTATGGAAGGTAGTTTGTTGTCGAGATTTTTGTTACTCCAATGGATAATAGCCTTGTCATTATGGAAGGTAGTCTGTTGTCGAGATTTTGTTACTCCAATGGATAGTAGCCTTGTCATTATGGAAGGTAGTCTATTGTCGAGATTTTTGTCACTCCAAAGGATGGTAGCCTTGTCAATATGGAAAGTAGTCTATTGTCGATATTTTTGTTACTCCAATGGATGGTAGCCTTGTCTTTGTGAAAGGTAGTTTGTTGTCGATATTTTTGTTATTACAATGTATGGTAGCCTTGTCATTATAGAAGGTAGTCTCTTGTTTATATTTTCATTACTCCAATGGATGGTAGCCTATTCATTATGGAAGGTACTATATTGTCGAGATTTTTGTCACTCTAATGGATGATAGCCTTGTCATTATGGAAGGTTGTCTGTTGGCGAGATTTTTGTTACTCCAATGGAAGGTATCCTAGTCATTATGGAAGGTAGTCTCTTGTTGATATTTTCGTTACTCCAATGGATGGTAGCCTTGTCATTATGGAAGGTAGTTTGCTGTCGATATATTTGTTACTCCAATGGATAATAGCCTTGTCATTATGGAAGGTAGTCTGTTGTCGGGATTTTGTTACTCCAATGGATGGTAGCCTATTGTCGAGATTTTTGTTACTCCAATGGATGGTAGCCTTGTCATTGTGAAAGGTAGTTTGTTGTCGAGATTTTTGTTATTACAATGTATGGTAGCCTTGTCATTATAGAAGGTAGTCTCTTGTTTATATTTTAATTACTCCAAAGGATGGTAGCCTAGTCATTATGGAAGGTAGTCTATTGTCGAGATTTTTGTCACTCTAATGGATGTTAGACTTGTCATTATGGAAGGTTGTCTGTTGGAGAGATTTTTGTTACTCCAATGGATGGTAGCGTTGTCATTATGGAAGGTAGTTTGTTGTTGAGATTTTTGTTTCTCCAATGGATAATAGCCTTGTCATTATGGAAGGTAGTCTGTTGTCGAGATTTTCTTACTCCAATGGATGGTAGCCTTGTCATTATGGAAGGTAGTTTGTTGTCGAGATTTTTGTTACTCCAATGGATAGTAGCCTTGTCATTATGGAAGGTAGTCTGTTGTCGAGATTTTGTTACTCCAATGGATGGTAGCCTTGTCATTATGGAAGGTAGTCTATGGTCGATATTTTTGTTACTCCAATGGATGGCAGCGTTGTCATTATGGAAAGTAGATGTTGTCGAGATTTTTGTTACTACAATGTATGGTAGCCTTGTCATTGTGAAAGGTAGTTTGTTGTCGAGATTTTTGTTATTACAATGTATGGTAGCCTTGTCATTATAGAAATTAGTCTCTTGTTGATATTTTCATTACTCCAATGGATGGTAGGCTAGTCATTATGGAAGGTAGTCTATTGTCGAGATTTTTGTTACTCCAATGGATGGTAGCCTTGTCATTATGGAAGGTTGTCTGTTGTCGAGATATTTTTTACTCCAATGGATGGTAGCGTTGTCATTCTGGAAAGTAGATTGTTGTCGAGATTTTTGTTACTACAATGTATGGTAGCCTTGTCATTGTGAAAGGTAGTTTGTTGTCGAGATTTTTGTTATTACAATGTATGGTAGCCTTGTCATTATAGAAGGTAGTCTCTTGTTGATATTTTCATTACTCCAATGGATGGTAGCCTAGTCATTATGAAAGGTTGTCTGTTGGCGATATTTTTGTTACTCCAATGGATGGTAGCCTTGTTATTATGGAAGGTAGTTTGTTGTCGAGATTTTTGTTACTCCAATGGATAATAGCCTTGTCATTATGAAAGGTAGTCTGTTGTCGAGATTTTGTTACTCCAATGGATAATAGCCTTGTCATTATGGAAGGTAGTCTATTGTCGAGATTTTTGTCACTCCAAAGGATGGTAGCCTTGTCATTATGGAAAGTAGTCTATTGTCGACTATTGTTACTCCAATGGATGGTAGCCTTGTCATTGTGAAAGGTAGTTTGTTGTCGAGATTTTTGTTATTACAATGTATGGTAGCCTTGTCATTATAGAAGGTAGTCTCTTGTTTATATTTTTATTACTCCAATGGATGGTAGCATATTCATTATGGAAGGTACTATATTGTCGAGATTTTTGTCACTCTAATGGATGATAGCCTTGTCATTATGGAAGGTTGTCTGTTGGCGAGATTTTTGTTACTCCAATGGAAGGTATCCTTGTCATTATGGAAGGTAGTCTCTTGTTGATATTTTCGTTACTCCAATGGATGGTAGCCTTGTCATTATGGAAGGTAGTTTGTTGTCGATATTTTTGTTACTCCAATGGATAATAGCCTTGTCATTATGGAAGGTAGTCTGTTGTCGGGATTTTGTTACTCCAATGGATGGTAGCCTATTGTCGAGATTTTTGTTACTCCAATGGATGGTAGCATTGTCATTGTGAAAGGTAGTTTGTTGTCGAGATTTTTGTTATTACAATTTATGGTAGCCTTGTCATTATAGAAGGTAGTCTCTTGTTTATATTTTAATTACTCCAAAGGATGGTAGCCTAGTCATTATGGAAGGTAGTCTATTGTCGAGATTTTTGTCACTCTAATGGATGTTAGCCTTGTCATTATGGAAGGTTGTCTGTTGGCGAGATTTTTGTTACTCCAATGGATGGTAGCTTTGTCATTATGGAAGGTAGTTTGTTGTCGAGATTTTTGTTACTCCAATGGATAATAGCCTTGTCATTATGGAAGGTAGTCTGTTGTCGAGATTTTGTTACTCCAATGGATGGTAGCCTTGTCATTATAGAAGGTAGTTTGTTGTCGTGATTTTTGTTACTCCAATGGATAGTAGCCTTGTCATTATGGAAGGTATTCTGTTGTCGAGATTTTGTTACTCTAATGGATGGTAGCCTTGTCATTATGGAAGGTAGTCTATTGTCGAGATTTTTGTTACACCAATGGATGGTAGCGTTGCCATTATGGAAAGTAGACTGTTGTCGAGATTTTTGTTACTACAATGTATGGTAGCCTTGTCATTGTGAAAGGTAGTTTGTTGTCGAGATTTTTGTTATTACAATGTATGGTAGCCTTGTCATTATAGAAGGTAGTCTCTTGTTGATATTTTCATTACTCCAATGGATGGTAGGCTATTCATTATGGAAGGTAGTCTATTGTCGAGATTTTTGTTACTCCAATGTATGGTAGCCTTGTCATTATGGAAGGTTGTATGTTATCGAGATATTTGATACTCCAATGGATGGTAGCGTTGTATTTATGGAAAGTAGACTGTTGTCGAGATTTTTGTTACTACAATGTATGGTAGCCTTGTCATTATGAAAGGTAGTTTGTTGTCGTGATTTTTGTTATTACAATGTATGGTAGCCTTGTCATTATAGAAGGTAGTCTCTTGTTGATATTTTCATTACTCCAATGGACGGTAGCCTAGTCATTAATGAAGGTTGTCTGTTGGCGAGATTTTTGTTACTCCAATGGATGGTAGCCTTGTCATTATGGAAGGTAGTTTGTTGTCGAGATTTTTGTTACTCCAATGGATAATAGCCTTGTTATTATGGAAGGTAGTCTGTTGTCGAGATTTTGTTACTCTAATGGATATTAGCCTTGTCATTATGGAAGGTAGTCTATTGTCGAGATTTTTGTCACTCCATAGGATGGTAGCCTTGTCATTATGGAAGGTAGTTTGTTGTCGATATTTTTGTTACTCCAATGGATGGTAGCCTTGTCATTGTGAAAGGTAGTTTGTTGTCGAGATTTTTGTTATTACAATGTATGGTAGCCTTGTCATTATAGAAGGTAGTCTCTTGTTTATATTTTCATTACTCCAATGGATGGTAGGCTAGTCATTATGGAAGGTAGTCTATTGTCGAGATTTGTGTTACTCCAATGGATGGTAGCCTTATCATTATGGAAGGTTGTCTGTTGTCGAGATATTTGTTACTCCAATGGATGGTAGCGTTGTCATTATGGAAAGTAGACTATTGTCGAGATTTTTGTTACTACAATGTATGGTAGCCTTGTCATTGTGAAAGGGAGTTTGTTGTCGAGATTTTTGTTATTACAATGTATGGTAGCCTTGTCATTATAGAAGGTAGTCTCTTAATGATATTTTCATTACTCCAATGGATGGTAGGCTAGTCATTATGGAAGGTAGTCTATTGTCGAGATTTTTGTTACTCCAATGGATGGTAGCCTTGTCATTATGGAAGGTTGTATGTTGTCGAGATATTTGATACTCCAATGGATGGTAGCGTTGTATTTATTGAAAGTAGACTATTGTCGAGATTTTTGTTACTACAATGTATGGTAGCCTTGTCATTGTGAAAGGTAGTTTGTTGTCGAGATTTTTGTTATTACAATGTATGGTAGCCTTGTCATTATAGAAGGTAGTCTCTTGTTGATATTTTCATTACTCCAATGGATGGTAGGCTAGTCATTATGGAAGGTAGTCTATTGTCGAGATTTTTGTTACTCCAATGGATGGTAGCCTTGTCATTATGGAAGGTTTTATGTTGTCGAGATATTTGATACTCCAATGGATGGTAGCGTTGTATTTATGGAAAGTAGACTGTTGTCGAGATTTTTGTTACTACAATGTATGGTAGCCTTGTCATTGTGAAAGGTAGTTTGTTGTCGAGATTTTTGTTATTACAATGTATGGTAGCCTTGTCATTATAGAAGGTAGTCTCTTGTTGATATTTTCATTACTCCAATGGATGGTAGCCTAGTCATTATGGAAGGTTGTCTGTTGGCGAGATTTTTGTTACTCCAATGGATGGTAGCATAGTCATTATGGAAGGTAGTTTGTTGTCGAGATTTTTGTTACTCCAATGGATAATAGCCTTGTCATTATGGAAGGTAGTCTGTTGTCGAGATTTTGTTACTCCAATGGATATTAGCCTTGTCATTGTGGTAGGTAGTCTATTGTCGAGATTTTTTTCACTCCAAAGGATGGTAGCCTTGTCATTATGGAAAGTAGTCTATTGTCGACTATTGTTACTCCAATGGATGGTAGCCTTGTCATTGTGAAAGGTAGTTTGTTGTCGAGATTTTTGTTATTACAATGTATGGTAGCCTTGTCATTATAGAAGGTAGTCTCTTGTTTATATTTTTATTACTCCAATGGATGGTAGCATATTCATTATGGAAGGTACTATATTGTCGAGATTTTTGTCACTCTAATGGATGATAGCCTTGTCATTATGGAAGGTTGTCTGTTGGCGAGATTTTTGTTACTCCAATGGAAGGTATCCTTGTCATTATGGAAGGTAGTCTCTTGTTGATATTTTCGTTACTCCAATGGATGGTAGCCTTGTCATTATGGAAGGTAGTTTGTTGTCGATATTTTTGTTACTCCAATGGATAATAGCCTTGTCATTATGGAAGGTAGTCTGTTGTCGGGATTTTGTTACTCCAATGGATGGTAGCCTATTGTCGAGATTTTTGTTACTCCAATGGATGGTAGCATTGTCATTGTGAAAGGTAGTTTGTTGTCGAGATTTTTGTTATTACAATTTATGGTAGCCTTGTCATTATAGAAGGTAGTCTCTTGTTTATATTTTAATTACTCCAAAGGATGGTAGCCTAGTCATTATGGAAGGTAGTCTATTGTCGAGATTTTTGTCACTCTAATGGATGTTAGCCTTGTCATTATGGAAGGTTGTCTATTGGCGAGATTTTTGTTACTCCAATGGATGGTAGCTTTGTCATTATGGAAGGTAGTTTGTTGTCGAGATTTTTGTTACTCCAATGGATAATAGCCTTGTCATTATGGAAGGTAGTCTGTTGTCGAGATTTTGTTACTCCAATGGATGGTAGCCTTGTCATTATAGAAGGTAGTTTGTTGTCGTGATTTTTGTTACTCCAATGGATAGTAGCCTTGTCATTATGGAAGGTATTCTGTTGTCGAGATTTTGTTACTCTAATGGATGGTAGCCTTGTCATTATGGAAGGTAGTCTATTGTCGAGATTTTTGTTACACCAATGGATGGTAGCGTTGCCATTATGGAAAGTAGACTGTTGTCGAGATTTTTGTTACTACAATGTATGGTAGCCTTGTCATTGTGAAAGGTAGTTTGTTGTCGAGATTTTTGTTATTACAATGTATGGTAGCCTTGTCATTATAGAAGGTAGTCTCTTGTTGTTATTTTCATTACTCCAATGGATGGTAGGCTATTCATTATGGAAGGTAGTCTATTGTCGAGATTTTTGTTACTCCAATGTATGGTAGCCTTGTCATTATGGAAGGTTGTATGTTATCGAGATATTTGATACTCCAATGGATGGTAGCGTTGTATTTATGGAAAGTAGACTGTTGTCGAGATTTTTGTTACTACAATGTATGGTAGCCTTGTCATTATGAAAGGTAGTTTGTTGTCGAGATTTTTGTTATTACAATGTATGGTGGCCTTGTCATTATAGAAGGTAGTCTCTTGTTGATATTTTCATTACTCCAATGGACGGTAGCCTAGTCATTAATGAAGGTTGTCTGTTGGCGAGGTTTTTGTTACTCCAATGGATGGTAGCCTTGTCATTATGGAAGGTAGTTTGTTGTCGAGATTTTTGTTACTCCAATGGATAATAGCCTTGTTATTATGGAAGGTAGTCTGTTGTCGAGATTTTGTTACTCCAATGGATATTAGCCTTGTCATTATGGAAGGTAGTCTATTGTCGAGATTTTTGTCACTCCATAGGATGGTAGCCTTGTCATTATGGAAGGTAGTTTGTTGTCGATATTTTTGTTACTCCAATGGATGGTAGCCTTGTCATTGTGAAAGGTAGTTTGTTGTCGAGATTTTTGTTATTACAATGTATGGTAGCCATGTCATTATAGAAGGTAGTCTCTTGTTTATATTTTCATTACTCCAATGGATGGTAGGCTAGTCATTATGGAAGGCAGTCTATTGTCGAGATTTGTGTTACTCCAATGGATGGTAGCCTTATCATTATGGAAGGTTGTCTGTTGTCGAGATATTTGTTACTCCAATGGATGGTAGCGTTGTCATTATGGAAAGTAGACTATTGTCGAGATTTTTGTTACTACAATGTATGGTAGCCTTGTCATTGTGAAAGGGAGTTTGTTGTCGAGATTTTTGTTATTACAATGTATGGTAGCCTTGTCATTATAGAAGGTAGTCTCTTGTTGATATTTTCATTACTCCAATGGATGGTAGGCTAGTCATTATGGAAGGTAGTCTATTGTCGAGATTTTTGTTACTCCAATGGATGGTAGCCTTGTCATTATGGAAGGTTGTATGTTGTCGAGATATTTGATACTCCAATGGATGGTAGCGTTGTATTTATTGAAAGTAGACTATTGTCGAGATTTTTGTTACTACAATGTATGGTAGCCTTGTCATTGTGAAAGGTAGTTTGTTGTCGAGATTTTTGTTATTACAATGTATGGTAGCCTTGTCATTATAGAAGGTAGTCTCTTGTTGATATTTTCATTACTCCAATGGATGGTAGGCTAGTCATTATGGAAGGTAGTCTATTGTCGAGATTTTTGTTACTCCAATGGATGGTAGCCTTGTCATTATGGAAGGTTTTATGTTGTCGAGATATTTGATACTCCAATGGATGGTAGCGTTGTATTTATGGAAAGTAGACTGTTGTCGAGATTTTTGTTACTACAATGTATGGTAGCCTTGTCATTGTGAAAGGTAGTTTGTTGTCGAGATTTTTGTTATTACAATGTATGGTAGCCTTGTCATTATAGAAGGTAGTCTCTTGTTGATATTTTCATTACTCCAATGGATGGTAGCCTAGTCATTATGGAAGGTTGTCTGTTGGCGAGATTTTTGTTACTCCAATGGATGGTAGCATAGTCATTATGGAAGGTAGTTTGTTGTCGAGATTTTTGTTACTCCAATGGATAATAGCCTTGTCATTATGGAAGGTAGTCTGTTGTCGAGATTTTGTTACTCCAATGGATATTAGCCTTGTCATTGTGGTAGGTAGTCTATTGTCGAGATTTTTGTCACTCCAAAGGATGGTAGCCTTGTCATTATGGAAGGTAGTCTGTTGTCGATATTTTTGTTACTCCAATGGATGGTAGCCTTGTCATTTTGAATGGTAGTTTGTTGTCGAGATTTTTGATATTACAATGTATGGTAGCCTTGTCATTATAGAAGGTAGTCTCTTGTTTATATTTTCATTACTCCAATGGATGGTAGGCTAGTCATTATGGAAGGTAGTCTATTGTCGAGATTTGTGTTACTCCAATGGATGGTAGCCTTGTCATTATGGAAGGTTGTCTGTTGTCGAGATATTTTTTACTCCAATGGATGGTAGCATTGTCATTCTGGAAAGTAGATTGTTGTCGAGATTTTTCTTACTACAATGTATGGTAGCCTTGTCATTGTGAAAGGTAGTTTGTTGTCGAGATTTTTGTTATTACAATGTATGGTAGCCTTGTCATTATAGAAGGTAGTGTCTTGTTGATATTTTCATTACTCCAATGGATGGTAGCCTAGTCATTATGGAAGGTTGTCTGTTGGCGAGATTTTTGTTACTCCAATGGATGGTAGCCTTGTTATTATAGAAGGTCGTTTGTTGTCGAGATTTTTGTTACTCCAATGGATAATAGCCTTGTCATTATGAAAGGTAGTCTGTTGTCGAGATTTTGTTACTCCAATGGATAGTAGCCTTGTCATTATGGAAGGTAGTCTATTGTCGAGATTTTTGTCACTCCAAAGGATGGTAGCCTTGTCATTATGGAAAGTAGTCTATTGTCGATATTTTTGTTACTCCAATGGATGGTAGCCTTGTCATTGTGAAAGGTAGTTTGTTGTCGCGATTTTTGTTATTACAATGTATGGTAGCCTTGTCATTATAGAAGGTAGTCTCTTATTTATATTTTTATTACTCCAATGGATGGTAGCATATTCATTATGGAAGGTACTATATTGTCGAGATTTTTGTCACTCTAATGGATGATAGCCTTGTCATTATGGAAGGTTGTCTGTTGGCGAGATTTTTGTTACTCCAATGGAAGGTATCCTTGTCATTATGGAAGGTAGTCTCTTGTTGATATTTTCGTTACTCCAATGGATGGTAGCCTTGTCATTATGGAAGGTAGTTTGTTGTCGATATTTTTGTTACTCCAATGGATAATAGCCTTGTCATTATGGAAGGTAGTCTGTTGTCGGGATTTTGTTACTCCAATGGATGGTAGCCTATTGTCGAGATTTTTGTTACTCCAATGGATGGTAGCCTTGTCATTGTGAAAGGTAGTTTGTTGTCGAGATTTTTGTTATTACAATTTATGGTAGCCTTGTCATTATAGAAGGTAGTCTCTTGTTTATATTTTAATTACTCCAAAGGATGGTAGCCTTGTCATTATGGAAGGTAGTCTATTGTCGAGATTTTTGTCACTCTAATGGATGTTAGCCTTGTCATTATGGAAGGTTGTCTGTTGGCGAGATTTTTGTTACTCCAATGGATGGTAGCGTTGTCATTATGGAAGGTAGTTTGTTGTCGAGATTTTTGTTACTCCAATGGATAATAGCCTTGTCATTATGGAAGGTAGTCTGTTGTCGAGATTTTGTTACTCCAATGGATGGTAGCCTTGTCATTATAGAAGGTAGTTTGTTGTCGTGATTTTTGTTACTCCAATGGATAGTAGCCTTGTCATTATGGAAGGTAGTCTGTTGTCGATATTTTGTTACTCTAATGGATGGTAGCCTTGTCATTATGGAAGGTAGTCTATTGTCGAGATTTTTGTTACACCAATGGATGGTAGCGTTGCCATTATGGAAAGTAGACTGTTGTCGAGATTTTTGTTACTACAATGTATGGTAGCCTTGTCATTGTGAAAGGTAGTTTGTTGTCGAGATTTTTGTTATTACAATGTATGGTAGCCTTGTCATTATAGAAGGTAGTCTCTTGTTGATATTTTCATTACTCCAATGGATGGTAGGCTAGTCATTATGGAAGGTAGTCTATTGTCGAGATTTTTGTTACTTCAATGGATGGTAGCCTTGTCATTATGGAAGGTTGTATGTTGTCGAGATATTTGATACTCCAATGGATGGTAGCGTTGTATTTATGGAAAGTAGACTGTTGTCGAGATTTTTGTTACTACAATGTATGGTAGCCTTGTCATTGTGAAAGGTAGTTTGTTGTCGAGATTTTTGTTATTACATCGTATGGTAGCCTTGTCATTATAGAAGGTAGTCTTTTGTTGATATTTTCATTACTCCAATGGATGGTAGCCTAGTCATTATGGAAGGTTGTCTGTTGGGGAGATTTTTGTTACTCCAATGGATGGTAGCCTTGTCATTATGGAAGGTAGTTTGTTGTCGAGATTTTTGTTACTCCAATGGATAATAGCCTTGTCATTATGGAAGGTAGTCTGTTGTCGAGATTTTGTTACTCCAATGGATATTAGCCTTGTCATTATGGTAGGTAGTCTATTGTCGAGATTTTTGTCACTCCAAAGGATGGTAGCCTTGTCATTATGGAAGGTAGTCTGTTGTCGATATTTTTGTTACTCCAATGGATGGTAGCCTTGTCATTGTGAAAGGTAGTTTGTTGTCGAGATTTTTGTTGTTATAATGTATGGTAATCTTGTCATTATAGAAGGTAGTCTCTTGTTTATATTTTCATTACTCCAATGGATGGTAGGCTAGTCATTATGGAAGGTAGTCTATTGTCGAGATTTGTGTTACTCCAATGGATGGTAGCCTTGTCATTATGGAAGGTTGTCTGTTGTCGAGATTTTTGTTACACCAATGGATGGTAGCGTTGCCATTATGGAAAGTAGACTGTTGTCGAGATTTTTGTTACTACAATGTATGGTAGCCTTGTCATTGTGAAAGGTAGTTTGTTGTCGAGATTTTTGTTATTACAATGTATGGTAGCCTTGTCATTATAGAAGGTAGTCTCTTGTTGATATTTTCATTACTCCAATGGATGGTAGGCTCGTCATTATGGAAGGTAGTCTATTGTCGAGATTTTTGTTACTCCAATGGATGGTAGCCTTGTCATTATGGAAGGTTGTATGTTGTCGAGATATTTGATACTCCAATGGATGGTAGCGTTGTATTTATGGAAAGTAGACTGTTGTCGAGATTTTTGTTACTACAATGTATGGTAGCCTTGTCATTGTGAAAGGTAGTTTGTTGTCGAGATTTTTGTTATTACAATGTATGGTAGCCTTGTCATTATAGAAGGTAGTCTCTTGTTGATATTTTCATTACTCCAATGGATGGTAGCCTAGTCATTATGGAAGGTTGTCTGTTGGCGAGATTTTTGTTACTCCAATGGATGGTAGCCTTGTCATTATGGAAGGTAGTTTGTTGTCGAGATTTTTGTTACTCCAATGGATAATAGCCTTGTCATTATGGAAGGTAGTCTGTTGTCGAGATTTTGTTACTCCATTGGATATTAGCCTTGTCATTATGGTAGGTAGTCTATTGTCGAGATTTTTGTCACTCCAAAGGATGGTAGCCTTGTCATTATGGAAGGTAGTCTATTGTCGAGATTTTGTTACTCCAATGGATGGTAGCCTTGTCATTATGGAAGGTTGTCTGTTGCTGAGATTTTTGTTACACCAATGGATGGTAGCGTTGCCATTATGGAAAGTAGACTGTTGTCGACATTTTTTTTACTACAATGTATGGTAGCCTTGTCATTGTGAAAGGTAGTTTGTTGTCGAGATTTTTGTTATTACAATGTATGGTAGCCTTGTCATTATAGAAGGTAGTCTCTTGTTGATATTTTCATTACTCCAATGGATGGTAGGCTATTCATTATGGAAGGTAGTCTATTGTCGATATTTTTGTTACTCCAATGTATGGTAGCCTTGTCATTATGGAAGGTTGTCTGTTATCGAGATATTTGATACTCCAATGGATGGTAGCGTTGTATTTATGGAAAGTAGACTGTTGTCGAGATTTTTGTTACTACAATGTATGGTAGCCTTGTCATTGTGAAAGGTAGTTTGTTGTCGACATTTTTGTTATTACAATGTATGGTAGCCTTGTCATTATAGAAGGTAGTCTCTTGTTGATATTTTCATTACTCCAATGGATGGTAGCCTAGTCATTAATAAAGGTTGTCTGTTGGCGAGATTTTTGTTACTCCAATGGATGGTAGCCTTGTCATTATGGAAGGTAGTTTGTTGTCGAGATTTTTGTTACTCCAATTGATAATAGCCTTGTCATTATGAAAGGTAGTCTGTTGTCGAGATTTTGTTACTCCAATGGATATTAGCCTTGTCATTATGGAAGGTAGTCTATTGTCGAGATTTTTGTCACTCCAATGGATGGTAGCCTTATCATTGTGAAAGGTAGTTTGTTGTCGAGATTTTTTTTATTACAATGTATGGTAGCCTTGTCATTATAGAAGGTAGTCTCTTGTTTATATTTTCATTACTCCAATGGATGGTAGGCTAGTCATTATGGAAGGTAGTCTATTGTCGAGATTTGTGTTACTCCAATGGATGGTAGCCTTGTCATTATGGAAGGTTGTTTGTTGTCGAGATATTTGTTACTCCAATGGATGGTAGCGTTGTCATTATGGAAAGTAGACTATTGTCGAGATTTTTGTTACTATAATGTATGGTAGCCTTGTCATTGTGAAAGGTAGTTTGTTGTCGAGATTTTTGTTATTACAATGTATGGTAGCCTTGTCATTATAGAAGGTAGTCTCTTGTTGATATTTTCATTACTCTAATGGATGGTAGGCTAGTCATTATGGAAGGTAGTCTATTGTCGAGATTTTTGTTACTCCAATGGATGGTAGCCTTGTCATTATGGAAGGTTGTATGTTGTCGAGATATTTGATACTCCAATGGATGGTAGCATTGTATTTATGGAAAGTAGACTATTGTCGAGATTTTTGTTACTACAATGTATGGTAGCCTTGTCATTGTGAAAGGTAGTTTGTTGTCGAGATTTTTGTTATTACAATGTATGGTAGCCTTGTCATTATAGAAGGTAGTCTCTTGTTGATATTTTCATTACTCCAATGGATGGTAGGCTAGTCATTATGGAAGGTAGTCTATTGTCGAGATTTTTGTTACTCCAATGAATGGTACCCTTGTCATTATGGAAGGTTGTATGTTGTCGAGATATTTGATACTCCAATGGATGGTAGCGTTGTATTTATGGAAAGTAGACTGTTGTCGAGATTTTTGTTACTACAATGTATGGTAGCCTTTCATTGTGAAAGGTAGTTTGTTGTCGAGATTTTTGTTATTACAATGTATGGTAGCCTTGTCATTATAGAAGGTAGTCTCTTGTTGATATTTTCATTACTCCAATGGATGGTAGCCTAGTCATTATGGAAGGTTGTCTGTTGGCGAGATTTTTGTTACTCCAATGGATGGTAGCCTTGTCATTATGGAAGGTAGTTTGTTGTCGAGATTTTTGTTACTCCAATGGATAATAGCCTTGTCATTATGGAAGGTAGTCTGTTGTCGAGATTTTGTTACTCCAATGGATATTAGCCTTGTCATTATGGTAGGTAGTCTATTGTCGAGATTTTTGTCACTCCAAAGGATGGTAGCCTTGTCATTATGGAAGGTAGTTTGTTGTCGATATTTTTGTTACTCCAATGGATGGTAGCCTTGTCATTGTGAAAGGTAGTTTGTTGTCGAGATTTTTGTTATTACAATGTATGGTAGCCTTGTCATTATAGAAGGTAGTCTCTTGTTTATATTTTCATTACTCCAATGGATGGTAGGCTAGACATTATGGAAGGTAGTCTATTGTCGAGATTTGTGTTACTTCAATGGATGGTAGCCTTGTCATTATGGAAGGTTGTCTGTTGTCGAGATTTTTGTTACACCAATGGATGGTAGCGTTGCCATTATGGAAAGTAGACTGTTGTCGAGATTTTTGTTACTACAATGTATGGTAGCCTTGTCATTGTGAAAGGTAGTTTGTTGTCGAGATTTTTGTTATTACAATGTATGGTAGCCTTGTCATTATAGAAGGTAGACTCTTGTTGATATTTTCATTACTCCAATGGATGGTAGGCTAGTCATTATGGAAGGTAGTCTATTGTCGAGATTTTTGTTACTCCAATGGATGGTAGCCTTGTCATTATGGAAGGTTGTATGTTGTCGAGATATTTGATACTCCAATGGATGGTAGCGTTGTATTTATGGAAAGTAGACTGTTGTCGAGATTTTTGTTACTACAATGTATGGTAGCCTTGTCATTGTGAAAGGTAGTTTGTTGTCGAGATTTTTGTTATTACAATGTATGGTAGCCTTGTCATTATAGAAGGTAGTCTCTTGTTGATATTTTCATTACTCCAATGGATGGTAGCCTAGTCATTATGGAAGGTTGTCAGTTGGCGAGATTTTTGTTACTCCAATGGATGGTAACCTTGTCATTATGGAAGGTAGTTTGTTGTCGAGATTTTTGTTGCTCCAATGGATAATAGCCTTGTCATTATGGAAAGTAGTCTGTTGTCGAGATTTTGTTACTCCAATGGATATTAGCCTTGTCATTATGGAAGGTAGTCTATTGTCGAGATTTTTCTCACTCCAAAGGAAGGTAGCCTTGTCATTATGGAAGGTAGTCTGTTGTCGATATTTTTGATACTCCAATGGATGGTAGCCTTGTCATTGTGAAAGGTAGTTTGTTGTCGAGATTTTTGTTATTACAATTTATGGTAGCCTTGTCATTATAGAAGGTAGTCTCTTGTTTATATTTTAATTACTCCAAAGGATGGTAGCCTAGTCATTATGGAAGGTAGTCTATTGTCGAGATTTTTGTCACTCTAATGGATGTTAGCCTTGTCATTATGGAAGGTTGTCTGTTGGCGAGATTTTTGTTACTCCAATGGATGGTAGCGTTGTCATTATGGAAGGTAGTTTGTTGTCGAGATTTTTGTTACTCCAATGGATAATAGCCTTGTCATTATGGAAGGTAGTCTGTTGTCGAGATTTTGTTAATCCAATGGATGGTAGCCTTGTCATTATAGAAGGTAGTTTGTTGTCGTGATTTTTGTTACTCCAATGGATAGTAGCCTTGTCATTATGGAAAGTAGTCTGTTGTCGAGATTTTGTTACTCTAATGGATGGTAGCCTTGTCATTATGGAAGGTAGTCTATTGTCGAGATTTTTGTTACACCAATGGATGGTAGCGTTGCCATTATGGAAAGTAGACTGTTGTCGAGATTTTTGTTACTACAATGTATGGTAGCCTTGTCATTGTGAAAGGTAGTTTGTTGTCGAGATTTTTGTTATTACAATGTATGGTAGCCTTGTCATTATAGAAGGTAGTCTCTTGTTGATATTTTCATTACTCCAATGGATGGTAGGCTATTCATTATGGAAGGAAGTCTATTGTCGAGATTTTTGTTACTCCAATGTATGGTAGCCTTGTCATTATGGAAGGTTGTCTGTTATCGAGATATTTGATACTCCAATGGATGGTAGCGTTGTATTTATGGAAAGTAGACTGTTGTCGAGATTTTTGTTACTACAATGTATGGTAGCCTTGTCATTGTGAAAGGTAGTTTGTTGTCGAGATTTTTGTTATTACAATGTATGGTAGCCTTGTCATTATAGAAGGTAGTCTCTTGTTGATATTTTCATTACTCCAATGGATGGTAGCCTAGTCATTAATGAAGGTTGTCTGTTGGCGAGATTTTTGTTACTCCAATGGATGGTAGCCTTGTCATTATGGAAGGTAGTTTTTTGTCGAGATTTTTGTTACTCCAATGGATAATAGCCTTGTCATTATGGAAGGTAGTCTTTTGTCGCGATTTTGTTACTCCAATGGATATTAGCCTTGTCATTATGGAAGGTAGTCTATTGTCGAGATTTTTGTCACTCCAAAGGATGGTAGCCTTGTCATTATGGAAGGTAGTCTGTTGTCGATATTTTTGTTACTCCAATGGATAGTAGCCTTGTCATTGTGAAAGGTAGTTTGTTGTCGAGATTTTTGTTATTACAATGTATGGTAGCCTTGTCATTATAGAAGGTAGTCTCTTGTTTATATTTTCATTACTCCAATGGATGGTAGGCTAGTCATTATGGAAGGTAGTCTATTGTCGAGATTTGTGTTACTCCAATGGATGGTAGCCTTGTCATTATGGAAGGTTGTCTGTTGTCGAGATATTTGTTACTCCAATGGATGGTAGCGTTGTCATTATGGAAAGTAGACTATTGTCGAGATTTATGTTACTACAATGTATGGTAGCCTTGTCATTGTGAAAGGTAGTTTGTTGTCGAGATTTTTGTTATTACAATGTATGGTAGCCTTGTCATTATAGAAGGTAGTCTCTTGTTGATATTTTCATTACTCCAATGGATGGTAGGCTAGTCATTATGGAAGGTAGTCTATTGTCGAGATTTTTGTTACTCCAATGGATGGTAGCCTTGTCATTATGGAAGGTTGTATGTTGTCGAGATATTTGATACTCCAATGGATGGTAGCGTTGTATTTATGGAAAGTAGACTGTTGTCGAGATTTTTGTTACTACAATGTATGGTAGCCTTGTCATTGTGAAAGGTAGTTTGTTGTCGAGATTTTTGTTATTACAATGTATGGTAGCCTTGTCATTATAGAAGGTAGTCTCTTGTTGATATTTTCATTACTCCAATGGATGGTAGCCTAGTCATTATGGAAGGTTGTCTGTTGGCGAGATTTTTGTTACTCCAATGGATGGTAGCCTTGTCATTATGGAAGGTAGTTTGTTGTCGAGATTTTTGTTACTCCAATGGATAATAGCCTTGTCATTATGGAAAGTAGTCTGTTGTCGAGATTTTGTTACTCCAATGGATATTAGCCTTGTCATTATGGAAGGTAGTCTATTGTCGAGATTTTTCTCACTCCAAAGGAAGGTAGCCTTGTCATTATGGAAGGTAGTCTGTTGTCGATATTTTTGTTACTCCAATGGATGGTAGCCTTGTCATTGTGAAAGGTAGTTTGTTGTCGAGATTTTTGTTATTACAATTTATGGTAGCCTTGTCATTATAGAAGGTAGTCTCTTGTTTATATTTTAATTACTCCAAAGGATGGTAGCCTAGTCATTATGGAAGGTAGTCTATTGTCGAGATTTTTGTCACTCTAATGGATGTTAGCCTTGTCATTATGGAAGGTTGTCTGTTGGCGAGATTTTTGTTACTCCAATGGATGGTAGCGTTGTCATTATGGAAGGTAGTTTGTTGTCGAGATTTTTGTTACTCCAATGGATAATAGCCTTGTCATTATGGAAGGTAGTCTGTTGTCGAGATTTTGTTAATCCAATGGATGGTAGCCTTGTCATTATAGAAGGTAGTTTGTTGTCGTGATTTTTGTTACTCCAATGGATAGTAGCCTTGTCATTATGGAAGGTAGTCTGTTGTCGAGATTTTTTTACTCTAATGGATGGTAGCCTTGTCATTATGGAAGGTAGTCTATTGTCGAGATTTTTGTTACACCAATGGATGGTAGCGTTGCCATTATGGAAAGTAGACTGTTGTCGAGATTTTTGTTACTACAATGTATGGTAGCCTTGTCATTGTGAAAGGTAGTTTGTTGTCGAGATTTTTGTTATTACAATGTATGGTAGCCTTGTCATTATAGAAGGTAGTCTCTTGTTGATATTTTCATTACTCCAATGGATGGTAGGTTATTCATTATGGAAGGTAGTCTATCGTCGATATTTTTGTTACCCCAATGTATGGTAGCCTTGTCATTATGGAAGGTTGTCTGTTATCGAGATATTTGATACTCCAATGGATGGTAGCGTTGTATTTATGGAAAGTAGACTGTTGTCGAGATTTTTGTTACCACAATGTATGGTAGCCTTGTCATTGTGAAAGGTAGTTTGTTGTCGAGATTTTTGTTATTAGAATGTATGGTAGCCTTGTCATTATAGAAGGTAGTCTCTTGTTGATATTTTCATTACTCCAATGGATGGTAGCCTAGTCATTAATGAAGGTTGTCTGTTGGCGAGATTTTTGTTACTCCAATGGATGGTAGCCTTGTCATTATGGAAGGTAGTTTGTTGTCGAGATTTTTGTTACTCCAATGGATAATAGCCTTGTCATTATGGAAGGTAGTCTGTTGTCGCGATTTTGTTACTCCAATGGATATTAGCCTTGTCATTATGGAAGGTAGTCTATTGTCGAGATTTTTGTCACTCCAAAGGATGGTAGCCTTGTCATTATGGAAGGTAGTATGTTGTCGATATTTTTGTTACTCCAATAGATGGTAGCCTTGTCATTATGAAAGGTAGTTTGTTGTCGAGATTTTTGTTAATACAATGTATGGTAGCCTTGTCATTATAGAAGGTAGTCTCTTGTTTATATTTTCATTACTCCAATGGATGGTAGGCTAGTCATTATGGAAGGTAGTCTATTGTCGAGATTTGTGTTACTCCAATGGATGGTAGCCTTGTCATTATGGAAGGTTGTCTGTTGTCGAGATATTTGTTACTCCAATGGATGGTAGCGTTGTCATTATGGAAAGTAGACTATTGTCGAGATTTTTGTTACTACAATGTATGGTAGCCTTGTCATTGTGAAAGGTAGTTTGTTGTCGAGATTTTTGTTATTACAATGTATGGTAGCCTTGTCATTATAGAAGGTAGTCTCTTGTTGATATTTTCATTACTCCAATGGATGGTAGGCTAGTCATTATGGAAGGTAGTCTATTGTCGAGATTTTTGTTACTCCAATGGATGGTAGCCTTGTCATTATGGAAGGTTGTATGTTGTCGAGATATTTGATACTCCAATGGATGGTAGCGTTGTATTTATGGAAAGTAGACTGTTGTCGAGATTTTTGTTACTACAATGTATGGTAGCCTTGTCATTGTGAAAGGTAGTTTGTTGTCGAGATTTTTGTTATTACAATGTATGGTAGCCTTGTCATTATAGAAGGTAGTCTCTTGTTGATATTTTCATTACTCCAATGGATGGTAGCCTAGTCATTATGGAAGGTTGTCTGTTGGCGAGATTTTTGTTACTCCAATGGATGGTAGCCTTGTCATTATGGAAGGTAGTTTGTTGTCGAGATTTTTGTTACTCCAATGGATAATAGCCTTGTGATTATGGAAGGTAGTCTGTTGTCGAGATTTTGTTACTCCAATGGATATTAGCCTTGTCATTATGGTAGGTAGTCTATTGTCGAGATTTTTGTCACTCCAAAGGATGGTAGCCTTGTCATTATGGAAGGTAGTCTGTTGTCGATATTTTTGTTACTCCAATGGATGGTAGCCTTGTCATTGTGAAAGGTAGTTTGTTGTCGAGATTTTTGTTATTACAATGTATGGTAGCCTTGTCATTATAGAAGGTAGTCTCTTGTTTATATTTTCATTACTCCAATGGATGGTAGGCTAGACATTATGGAAGGTAGTCTATTGTCGAGATTTGTGTTACTCCAATGGATGGTAGCCTTGTCATTATGGAAGGTTGTCTGTTGTCGAGATTTTTGTTACACCAATGGATGGTAGCGTTGCCATTATGGAAAGTAGACTGTTGTCGAGATTTTTGTTACTACAATGTTTGGTAGCCTTGTCATTGTGAAAGGTAGTTTGTTGTCGAGATTTTTGTTATTACAATGTATGGTAGCCTTGTCATTATAGAAGGTAGTCTCTTATTGATATTTTCATTACTCCAATGGATGGTAGGCTAGTCATTATGGAAGGTAGTCTATTGTCGAGATTTTTGTTACTCCAATGGATGGTAGCCTTGTCATTATGGAAGGTTGTATGTTGTCGAGATATTTGATACTCCAATGGATGGTAGCGTTGTATTTATGGAAAGTAGACTGTTGTCGAGATTTTTGTTACTACAATGTATGGTAGCCTTGTCATTGTGAAAGGTAGTTTGTTGTCGAGATTTTTGTTATTACAATGTATGGTAGCCTTGTCATTATAGAAGGTAGTCTCTTGTTGATATTTTCATTACTCCAATGGATGGTAGCCTAGTCATTATGGAAGGTTGTCTGTTGGCGAGATTTTTGTTACTCCAATGGATGGTAGCCTTGTCATTATGGAAGGTAGTTTGTTGTCGAGATTTTTGTTACTCCAATGGATAATAGCCTTGTCATTATGGAAAGTAGTCTGTTGTCGAGATTTTGTTACTCCAATGGATATTAGCCTTGTCATTATGGAAGGTAGTCTATTGTCGAGATTTTTGTCACTCCAAAGGATGGTAGCCTTGTCATTATGGAAGGTAGTCTGTTGTCGATATTTTTGTTACTCCAATGGATGGTAGCCTTGTCATTGTAAAAGGTAGTTTGTTGTCGAGATTTTTGTTATTACAATTTATGGTAGCCTTGTCATTATAGAAGGTAGTCTCTTGTTGATATTTTCATTACTCCAATGGATGGTAGACTTGTCATTATGGAAGGTAGTCTATTGGCGAGATTTTTGTTACTCCAATGGATGGTAGACTTGTCATTATGGAAGGTAGTTTGTTGTCGATATTTTTGTTACTCCAATGGATAATAGCCTTGTCATTATGGAAGGTAGTCTGTTGTCGAGATTTTTTTACTCCAATGGATAGTAGCCTTGTCATTATGGAAGGTAGTCTATTGTCTAGATTTTTGTCACTCCAAAGGATGGTAGCCTTGTCATTATGGAAGATAGTATGTTGTCGATATTTTTGTTACTCCAATGGATGGTAGCCTTGTCATTATGAAAGGTAGTTTGTTGTCGAGATTTTTGTTATTACAATGTATGGTAGCCTTGTCATTATAGAAGGTAGTCTCTTGTTTATATTTCCATTACTCCAATGGACGGTAGCCTTGTCATTATGGAAGGTTGTCTATTGGCGAGATTTTTGTTACTCCAATGGATGTTAGCGTTGTCATTATGGAAGGTAGTTTGTTGTCGAAATTTTTGTTACTCCAATGGATAATAGCCTTGTCATTATGGAAGGTAGTCTGTTGCCGAGATTTTGTTACTCCAATGGATAATAGCCTTGTCATTATGGAAGGTAGTATGTTGTCGAGATTTGGTTACTCCAATGGATGGTAGCCTATTGTCGAGATTTTTGTTACTCCAATGGATGGTAGCCTTGTCATTATGAAAGGTAGTTTGTTATCGAGATTTTTGTTATTACAATGTATGGTATCCTTGTCATTATAGAAGGTAGTCTCTTGTTTATATTTTCATTACTCCAATGGATGGTAGCCTAGTCATTATGGAAGGTTGTCTGTTGGCGAGATTTTTGTTACTCCAATGGATGGTAGCCTTGTCATTATGGAAGGGAGTTTGTTGTCGAGATATTTGTTACTCCAATGGATAATATCCTTGTCATTATGGAAGGTAGTCTGTTGTCTAGATTTTGTTACTCCAATGGATAGTAGCCTTGTCATTATGGAAGGTAGTCTATTGTCTAGATTTTTGTCACTCCAAAGGATGGTAGCCTTGTCATTATGGAAAGTAGTCTGTTGTCGATATTTTTGTTACTCCAATGGATGGTAGCCTTGTCATTATGAAAGTTAGTTTGTTGTCGAGATTTTTTTTATTACAATGTATGGTAGCCTTGTCATTATAGAAGGTAGTCTCTTGTTTATATTTTCATTACTCCAAAGGATGGTAGCCTAGTCATTATGGAAGGTTGTCTGTTGGCGAGATTTTTGTACTCCAATGGATGGTAGCCTTGTCATTATGGAAGGTTGTCTATTGGCGAGATTTTTGTTACTCCAATGGATGGTAGCCTTGTCATTATGGAAGGTAGTTTGTTGTCGAGATTTTTGTTACTCAAATGGATAATAGCCTTGTCATTATGGAAGGTAGTCTGTTGTCGAGATTTTGGTACGCCAATGGATAGTAGCCTTGTCATTATGGAAGGTAGTCTATTGTCGATATTTTTGTCACTCCAAAGGATGGTAGCCTTGTCATTATGGAAGGTAGTCTGTTGTCGATATTTTTGTTACTCCCATGGATGGTAGCCTTGTCATTGTGAAAGGTAGTTTGTTGTCGAGATTTTTGTTATTACGATGTATGGTAGCCTTGTCATTATAGAAGGTAGTCTCTTGTTTATATTTTCATTACTCCAATGGATGGTAGGCTAGTCATTATGGAAGGTAGTCTATTGTCGAGATTTGTGTTACTCCAATGGATGGTAGCCTTGTCATTATGGAAGGTTATCTGTTGTCGAGAATTTTAGTACTCCAATGGATGGTAGCGTTGTCATTATGGAAATTAGACTATTGTCGAGATTTTTGTAACTACAATGTATGGTAGCCTTGTCATTGTGAAAGGTAGTTTGTTGTCGAGATTTTTGTTATTACAATGTATGGTAGCCTTGTCATTATAAAAGGTAGTCTCTTGTTGATATTTTCATTACTCCAATGGATGGTAGACTTGTCATTATGGAAGGTAGTCTATTGTCGAGATTTTTGTTACTCCAATGGATGGGAGTCTTGTCATTATGGAGGGTTATCTGTTGTCGAGATATTTGTTACTCCAATGGATGGTAGCGTTGTCATTATGGAAAGTAGACTGTTGTCGAGATTTTTGTTACTACAATGTATGGTAGCCTTGTCATTGTGAAAGGTAGTTTGTTGTCGAGATTTTTGTTATTACAATGTATGGTAGCCTTGTCATTATAGAAGGTAGTCTCTTGTTGAAATTTTCATTACTCCAATGGATGGTAGCCTAGTCATTATGGAAGGTTGTCTGTTGGCGAGATTTTTGTTACTCCAATGGATGGTAGCCTTGTCATTATGGAAGGTAGTTTGTTGTCGAGATTTTTGTTACTCCAATGGATAATAGCCTTATCATTATGGAAGGTAGTCTGTTGTCGAGATTTTGTTACCCCAATGGATAGTAGCCTTGTCATTATAGAAGGTAGTCTATTGTCTAGATTTTTGTCACTCCAAAGGATGGTAGCCTTGTCATTATGAAAGGTAGTTTGTTGTCGAGATTTTTGTTATTACAATGTATGGTAGCCTTGTCATTATAGAAGGTAGTCTCTTGTTTATATTTTCATTACTCCAATGGGCGATAGCCTAGTCATTATGGAAGGTACTATATTATCGATATTTTTGTCACTCTAATGGATGATAGCCTTGTCATTATGGAAGGTTGTCTGTTGGCGAGATTTTTGTTACTCCAATGGAAGGTAGCCTTGTCATTATGGAAGGTAGTCTCTTGTTGATATTTTCATTACTCCAATGGATGGTAGCCTAGTCATTATGGAAGGTAGTCTATTGTCGAGATTTTTGTCACTCTAATGGATGTTAGCCTTGTCATCATGGAAGGTTGTCTGGTGGCGAGATTTTTGTTACTCCAATGGATGGTAGCGTTGTCATTATGGAAGGTAGTTTGTTGTCGATATTTTTGTTACTCCAATGGATAATAGCCTTGTCATTATGGAAGGTAGTCTGTTGTCGAGATTTTGTTACTCCAATGGATGGTAGCCTTGTCATTATGGAAGGTAGTTTGTTGTCGAGTTTTTTGTTACTCCAATGGATAGTAGCCTTGTCATTATGGAAGGTAGTCTATTGTCGAGATTTTGTTACTCCAATGGATGGTAGCCTTGTCATTATGGAAGGTAGTCTATTGTCGAGATATTTGTTACTCCAATGGATGGTAGCGTTGTCATTATGGAAAGTAGACCGTTGTCGTGATTTTTGTTACTACAATGTATGGTAGCCTTGTCATTGTGAAAGGTAGTTTGTTGTCGAGATTTTTGTTATTACAATTTATGGTAGCCTTGTCATTATAGAAGGTAGTCTCTTGTTGATATTTTCATTACTCCAATGGATGGTAGCCTAGTCATTATGGAAGGTTGTCTGTTGGCGAGATTTTTGTTACTCCAATGGATGGTAGCCTTGTCATTATGGAAGGTAGTTTGTTGTCGAGATTTTTGTTACTCCAATGGATAATAGCCTTGTCATTATGGAAGGTAGTCTGTTGTCGAGATTTTGTTACTCCAATGGATGGTAGACTTGTCATTATGGAAGGTAGTTTATTGTCGAGATTTTTGTCACTCCAAAGGATGGTAGCCTTGTCATTATGGAAGGTAGTCTGTTGTCGATATTTTTGTTACTCTAATTGATGGTAGCCTTGTCATTATGGAAGGTAGTCTATTGTCGAGATTTTTGTCACTCCAACGGATGGTAGCCTTGTCATTATGGAAGTTAGTCTGTTGGCGAGCTTTTTGTTACTCCACACGATGGTAGCCTTGTCATTATGGAAGGTAGTTTGTTGTCGAGATTTTTGTTACTCCAATGGATGGTAGCCTTGTCATTATTGAAGGTAGACTGTTGTCGAGATTTTTGTTACTCTAATGGATGGTAGCCTTGTCATTATGGAAGGTAGTCTGTTGTCAAGATTTTTGTTACTCCAACGGATGGTAGCGTTATCATTATGGAAGGTAGTGTGTTGTCGAAATCTTTGTTACTCCAATGGATGGTAGCCTAGTCATTATGGATGGTAGTTTGTTGTCGAGATTTTTGTTACTGTAATGGACAGTAGGCTTTTCATTATGAAAGGTAGTCTGTTGTCGATATTTTTGTTACTCCAATGGATGGTAGCCTTATCATTATAGAAGGTAGTCTATTGTCGAGATTTTTATCACTCCAAAGGATGGTAGCCTTGTCATTATGGAAGGTAGTCTGTTGTCGATATTTTTGTTAGTCCAATGGATGATAACCTTGCCATTATGGAAGGTAGTCTATTGTCGAGATTTTTGGCACTACAATGGATGGTAGCCTTGTCATTATGGAAGGTAGTCTGTTGGTGAGATTTTTGTTACTCCAATGGATGGTAGCCTTGTCATTATCAAAGATAGTCTCTTATTGATATTTTCATTACTCCAATGCATGGTAGCCTTGTCATTATGGAAGGTAGTCTCTTGCTGATATTTTCATTACTTCAATGGATGGTAGCCTTGTCATTATGGAAGGTAGTTTGTTATCAAGATTTTTGTTACTCCAATGGATGGTACACTTGTCATTATGGAAGGTAGTCTATTGTCGAGATTTTTGTGACTCCAATGGATGGTAGCGTTGTCATTATGGAAAGTAGACTATTGTCGAGATTTTTGTTACTACAATGTATGGTAGCCTTGTCATTGTGAAAGGTAGTTTGTTGTCGAGATTTTTGTTATTACAATGTATGGTAGCCTTGTCATTATAGAAGGTAGTCTCTTATTTATATTTTCATTACTCCAATGGATGGTAGCCTAGTCATTATGGAAGGTACTCTATTGTCGAGATTTTTGTCACTCTAATGGATGATAGCCTTGTCATTATGGAAGGTTGTCTGTTGGCGAGATTTTTGTTACTCCAATGGAAGGTAGCCTTGTCATTATGGAAGGTAGTCTCTTGTTGATATATTCGTTACTCCAATGGATGGTAGCCTTGTCATTATGGAAGGTAGTTTGTTGTCGAGATTTTTGTTACTCCAATGGATAATAGCCTTGTCATTATGGAAGGTATTCTGTTGTCGATATTTTGTTACTCCAATGGATGGTAGCCTACTGTCGAGATTTTTGTTACTCCAATGAATGGTAGCCTTGTCATTGTGAAAGGTAGTTTGTTGTCAAGATTTTTGTTATTACAATGTATGGTAGCCTTTTCATTATAGAAGGTAGTCTCTTGTTGATATTTTCCTTATTCTAATGGATGGTAGCCTAGTCATTATGTTGTCGAGATTTTTGTCACTGTAATGGATGTTAGCCTTGTCATTATGGAAGATTGTCTGTTGGCGAGATTTTTGTTACTCCAATGGATGGTAGCGTTGTCATTATGGAAGGTAGTTTGTTGTCGAGATTTTTGTTACTCCAATGGATGATAGCCTTGTCATTATGGAAGGTAGTCTATTGTCGTGATTTTGTTACTCCAATGGATGGTAGCCTTGTCATTATGGAAGGTAGTTTGTTGTCGAGATTTTTGTTACTCCAATGGAAAGTAGCCTTGTCATTATGGAAGGTAGTCTATTGTCGAGATTTTGTTACTCCAATGGATGGTAGCCTTGTCATTATGGAAGGTAGTCTATTGTCGAGATATTTGTTACTCCAATGGATGGTAGCGTTGTCATTATGGAAAGTAGACTGTTGTCGAGATTTTTGTTACTACAATGTATGGTAGCCTTATCATTGTGAAAGGTAGTTTGTTGTCGAGATTTTTGTTATTACAATGTATGGTAGCCTTGTCACTATAGAAGGTAGTCTCTTGTTGATATTTTCATTACTCCAATGGATTGTAGGCTAGTCATTATGGAAGGTAGTCTATTGTCGAGATTTTTGTTACTCCAATGGATGGTAGCCTTGTCATTATGGAAGGTTGTCTGTTGTCGAGATATTTGTTACTCCAATGGATGGTAGCGTTGTCATTATGGAAAGTAGACTGTTGTCGAGATTTTTTTTAATACAATGTATGGTAGCCTTGTCATTGTGAAAGGTAGTTTGTTGTCGAGATTTTTGTTATTACAATGGATGGTAGCCTTGTCATTATAGAAGGTAGTCTCTTGTTGATATTCTCATTACTCCAGTGGATGGTAGCCTAGTCATTATGGAAGGTTGTCTGTTGGCGAGATTTTTGTTACTCCAATGGATGGTAGCCTTGTCATTATGGAAGGTAGTTTGTTGTCGAGATTTTTGTTACTCCAATGGATAATAGCCTTGTCATCATGGAAGGTAGTCTGTTGTCGAGATTTTGTTACTCCAATGGATGGTAGACTTGTCATTATGGAAGGTAGTTTATTGTTGAGATTTTTGTCACTCCAAAGGATGGTAGCCTTGTCATTATGGAAGGTAGTCTGTTGTCGATATTTTTGTTACTCTAATTGATGGTAGCCTTGTCATTATGGAAGGTAGTCTATTGTCGAGATTTTTGTCACTCCAACGGATGGTAGCCTTGTCATTATGGAAGTTAGTCTGTTGGCGAACTTTTTGATACTCCACACGATGGTAGCCTTGTCATTATGGAAGGTAGTTTGTTGTCGAGATTTTTGTTACTCCAATGGATGGTAGCCTTGTCATTATTGAAGGTAGACTGTTGTCGAGATTTTTGTTACTCTAATGGATGGTAGCCTTGTCATTATGGAAGGTAGTCTGTTGTCAAGATTTTTGTTACTCCAACGGATGGTAGCGTTATCATTATGGAAGGTAGTGTGTTGTCGAAATCTTTTTTACTCCAATGGATGGTAGCCTAGTCATTATGGATGGTAGTTTGTTGTCGAGATTTTTGTTACTGTAATGGACAATAGGCTTTTCATTATGAAAGGTAGTCTGTTGTCGATATTTTTGTTACTCCTATGGATGGTAGCCTTATCATTATAGAAGGTAGTCTATTGTCGAGGTTTTTGTCACTCCAAAGGATGGTAGCCTTTTCATTATGGAAGGTAGTCTATTGTCGATATTTTTGTTAGTCCAATGGATGATAACCTTGCCATTATGGAAGGTAGTCTATTGTCGAGATTTTTGGCACTACAATGGATGGTAGCCTTGTCATTATGGAAGGTAGTCTGTTGGTGAGATTTTTGTTACTCCAATGGATGGTAGCCTTGTCATTATCAAAGGTAGTCTCTTATTGATATTTTCATTACTCCAATGCATGGTAGCCTTGTCATTATGGAAGGTAGTCTCTTGCTGATATTTTCATTACTCCAATGGATGGTAGCCTTGTCATTATGGAAGGTAGTTTGTTATCAAGATTTTTGTTACTCCAATGGATGGTACACTTGTCATTATGGAAGGTAGTCTATTGTCGATATTTTTGTTACTCCAATGGATTGTAGCATTGTCATTATGGAAATTAGACTATTGTCGAGATTTTTGTTACTACAATGTATGGTAGCCTTGTCATCGTGAAAGGTAGTTTGTTGTCGAGATTTTTGTTATTACAATGTATGGTAGCCTTGTCATTATAGAAGGTAGTCTCTTGTTTATATTTTCATTACTCCAATGGATGGTAGCCTAGTCATTATGGAAGGTACTCTATTGTCGAGATTTTTGTCACTCTAATGGATGATAGCCTTGTCATTATGGAAGGTTGTCTGTTGGCGAGATTTTTGTTACTCCAATGGAAGGGAGCCTTGTCATTATGGAAGGTAGTCTCTTGATGATATTTTCGTTACTCCAATGGATGGTAGACTTGTCATTATGGAAGGTAGTTTGTTGTCGATATTTTTGTTACTCCAATGGATAATAGCCTTGTCATTATGGAAGGTAGTCTGTTGTCGATATTTTGTTACTCCAATGGATGGTAGCCTATTGTCGAGATTTTTGTTACTCCAATGAATGGTAGCCTTGTCATTGTGAAAGGTAGTTTGTTGTCGAGATTTTTGTTATTACAATGTATGGTAGCCTTTTCATTATAGAAGGTAGTCTCTTGTTGATATTTTCCTTATTCTAATGGATGGTAACCTAGTCATCATGTTGTCGAGATTTTTACACTCTAATGGATGTTAGCCTTGTCATTATGGAAGATTGTCTGTTGGCGAGATTTTTGTTACTCCAATGGATGGTAGCGTTGGTATTATGGAAGGTAGTTTGTTGTCGAGATTTTTGTTACTCCAATGGATAATAGCCTTGTCATTATGGAAGGTAGTCTGTTGTCGTGATTTTGTTACTCCAATGGATGGTAGCCTTGTCATTATGGAAGGTAGTTTGTTGTCGAGATTTTTGTTACTCCAATGGATAGTAGCCTTGTCATTATGGAAGGTAGTCTATTGTTGAGATTTTGTTACTCCAATGGATGGTAGCCTTGTCATTATGGAAGGTAGTCTATTGTCGAGATATTTGTTACTCCAATGGATGGTAGCGTTGTCATTATGGAAAGTAGACTGTTGTCGAGATTTTTGTTACTACAATGTATGGTAGCCTTATCATTGTGAAAGGTAGTTTGTTGTCGAGATTTTTGTTATTACAATGTATGGTAGCCTTGTCATTATAGAAGGTAGTCTCTTGTTGATATTTTCATTACTCCAATGGATTGTAGCCTTGTCATTATGGAAGGTAGTCTGTTGTCGATATTTTTGTTAGTCCAATGGATGGTAGCCTTGTCATTATGGAAGGTAGTTTGTTGTCGAGATTTTTGTTACTCCAATGGATGGTAGTGTTGTCATTAGGGAAAGTAGAATGTTGTCGAGATTTTTGTTACTACAATGTATGGTAGCCTTGTCATTGTGAAAGGTAGTTTGTTGTCGAGATTTTTGTTATTACAATGGATGGTAGCCTTGTCATTATAGAAGGTAGTCTCTTGTTGATATTTTCCTTACTCCAATGGATGGTAGCCTAGTCATTATGGAAGGTTGTCTGTTGGCGAGATTTTTGTTACTCCAATGGATGTTAGCCTTGTCATTATGGAAGGTAGTTTGTTGTCGGGATTTTTGTTACTCCAATGGATAATAACCTTGTCATTATGGAACGTAGTCTGTTGTCGAGATTTTATTACTCCAATGGATGGTAGCCTTGTCATTATGGAAGGTAGTCTATTGTCGAGATTTTTGTCACTCCAAAGGATGGTAGACTTGTCATTATGGAAGGTAGTCTGTTGTCGATATTTTTGTTACTCCAATGGATGGTAGCCTTGTCATTATGGAAGGTAGTCTATTGTCGAGATTTTTGTCACTCCAACGGATGGTAGCCTTGTCATTATGGAAGTTAGTCTGTTGGCGAGATTTTTGTTACTCCACAATATGGTAGCCTTGTCATTATGGAAGGTAGTTTGTTGTCGAGATTTTTGTTACTCCAATGGATGGTAGCCTTGTCATTATTGAAGGTAAACTGTTGTCGAGATTTTTGTTACTCTAATGGATTGTAGCCTTGTCATTATGGAAGGTAGTCTGTTGTATAGATTTTTGTTACTCCAACGGATGGTAGCGTTATCATTATGGAAGGTAGTGTGTTGTCGAAATCTTTGTTACTCCAATGGATGGTAGCCTAGTCATTATGGATGGTAGTTTGTTGTCAAGATTTTTGTTACTCCAATGGACAGTAGGCTTTTCATTATGAAAGGTAGTCTGTTGTCGATATTTTTGTTACTCTAATGGATGGTAGCCTTATCATTATTGAAGGTAGTCTATTGTCGAGATTTTTGTTGCTCCAAAGGATGGTAGCCTTGTCATTATGGAAGGTAGTCTGTTATCGATATTTTTGTTAGTCCAATGGATGGTAGCCTTGCCATTATGGAAGGTAGTCTATTGTCGAGATTTTTGGCACTACAATGGATGGTAGCCTTGTCATTATGGAAGGTAGTTTTATTGTCGAGATTTTTGTTACTCCAATGGATAATAGCCTTGTCATTATGGAAGGTAGTCTGTTGTCGATATTTTGTTACTCCAATGGATGGTAGCCTATTCTCGAGATTTTTGTTACTCCAATGCATGGTAGCCTTGTCATTGTGAAAGGTAGTTTGTTGTCGAGATTTTTGTTATTACAATGTATGGTAGCCTTTTCATTATAGAAGGTAGTCTCTTGTTGATATTTTCCTTACTCCAATGGAGGGTAGCCTAGTCATTATGGAAGGTAGTCTATTGTCGAGATTTTTGTTACTCGAACGGATGGTAGCCTTGTCATTATGGAAGTTAGTCTGTTCGCGAGATTTTTGTTACTCCACAGGATGGTAGCCTTGTCATTATGGAAGGTAGTTTGTTGTCGAGATTTTTGTTACTCCAATGGATGGTAGCCTTGTCATTATTGAAGGTAGACTGTTATCGAGATTTGTGTTACTCTAATGGATGGTAGCCTTGTCATTATGGAAGGTAGTCTGTTGTCAAGATTTTTGTTACTCCAACGGATGGTAGCATTATCATTATGGAAGGTAGTCTGTTGTCGAAATCTTTGTTACTCCAATGGATGGTAGCCTTATCATTATGCAAGGTAGTCTATTGTCGAGATTTTTGTCACTCCACAGGATGGTAGCCTTGTCATTATGGAAGGTAGTCTGTTGTCGATATTTTTGTTAGTCCATTGGATGGTAGCCTTGTCATTATGGAAGGTAGTTGGTTGTCGAGATTTTTGTTACTCCTATGGATGGTAGTGTTGTCATTAGGGAAAGTAGAATGTTGTCGAGATTTTTGTTACTACAATGTATGGTAGTCTTGTCATTGTGAAAGGTAGTTTGTTGTCGAGATTTTTGTTATAACAATGTATGGTAGCCTTATCATTATAAAAGGTAGTCTCTTGTTTATATTTTCATTACTCCAATGGATGGTAGCCTAGTCATTATGGAAGGTAGTCTATTGTCGAGATTTTTGTCACTTTAATGGATGATAGCCTTGTCATTATGGAAGGTAGTTTGTTGTCGAGATTTTTGTTACTCCAATGGATGGTAGCGTTGTCATTATGTAAGGTAGTTTGTTGTGGAGATTTTTGTTACTCCAATGGATAATAGCCTTGTCATTATGGAAGGTAGTCTGTTGTCGAGATTTTGTTACTCCAATGGATGGTAGCCTTGTTATTATGGAAGGTGGTCTATTGTCGAGATTTTTGTCACTCCAAAGGATGGTAGCCTTGT
This sequence comes from Vicia faba, assembly GCA_948472305.1. Classification (NCBI taxonomy): domain Eukaryota; kingdom Viridiplantae; phylum Streptophyta; class Magnoliopsida; order Fabales; family Fabaceae; genus Vicia; species Vicia faba. The sequence continues at coordinate 566,012,992 of OX451739.1, forward strand.
CATTATGGGAGGTAGTCTGTTGTTGATATTTTTGTTACTCCAATGGATGGTAGTATTGTCATTATGGAAGGTAGTCTATTGTCGAGATTTTTGTCACTCGAACGGATGGTAGCCTTGTCATTATGGAAGTTAGTCTGTTGGCGAGATTTTTGTTACTCCAGAGCATGGTAGCCTTGTCATTATGGAAGGTAGTCTATTGCCGAGATTTTTGTCACTCCAAAGGATGGTAGCCTTGTCATTATCGAAGGTAGTCTATTGTCGATATTTTTGTTACTCCAATGGATGGTAGCTTTGTCGTTATGGAAGGTAGTCTATTGTCGAGATTTTTGTCAATCGAACGGATGGTAGCCTTGTCATTATGGAAGTTAGTCTATTCGCGAGATTTTTGTTACTCCACAGGATGGTAGCATTGTCATTATGGAAGGTAGTTTGTTGTCGAGATTTTTGTTACTCCAATGGATGGTAGCCTTGTCATTATTGAAGGTAGACTGTTGTCGAGATTTATGTTACTCTAATGGATAGTAGCCTTGTCATTATGGAAGGTAGTCTATTGTCGAAATCTTTGTTACTCCAATGGATTGTAGCCTTATCATTATGCAAGGTAGTCTATTGTCGAGATTTTTGTCACTCCACAGGATGGTAGCCTTGTCATTATGGAAGGTAGTCTGTTGTCGATATTTTTGTTAGTCCAATGGATGGTAGCCTTGTCATTATGAAAGGTAGTTTGTTGTCGAGATTTTTGTTATTCCAATGGATGGTAGTGTTGTCATTAGGGAAAGTAGAATGTTGTCGAGATTTTTGTTACTACAATGTATGGTAGCCTTGTCATTGTGAAAGGTAGTTTGTTATCGAGATTTTTGTTATTACAATGTATGGTTGCCTTGTCATTATAGAAGCTAGTCTCTTGTTTATATTTTCATTACTCCAATGGATGGTAGGCTAGTCATTATGGAAGGTAGTCTATTGTCGAGATTTTTGTTACTCCAATGGATGGTAGCCTTGTCATTATGGAAGGTTGTCTGTTGTCTAGATATTTTGTTACTCCAATGGATGGAAGCATTGTCATTATGGAAATTAGACTGTTGTCGAGATTTTTGTTACTACAATTTATGGTAACCTTGTCATTGTGAAAGGTAGTTTGTTGTCGAGATTTTAGTTATTTCAATGTATGGTAGCCTTGTCATTATAGAAGGTAGTCTCTTGTTTATTTTCATTACTCCAATGGATGGTAGCCTAGTCATTATGGAAGGTAGTCTATTGTCGACATTTTTGTCACTCTAATAGATGATAGCCTTGTCATTATGGAAGGTTGTCTGTTGGCGAGATTTTTGTTACTCCAATGGATGGTTTCCTTGTCATTAAGGAAGGTAGTTTGTTGTCGAGATTTTTGTTACTCCAATGGATAATAGCCTTGTCATTATGGAAGGTAGTCTGTTGTCGAGATTTTGTTACTCCAATGGATGGTAGCCTTGTCATTATAGAAGGTAGTCTATTGTCGAGATTTTTGTCACTCCAAAGGATGGTAGCCTTGTCATTATGGAAGGTAGTCTGTTGTCGATATTTTTGTTAGTCCAATGGATGGTAGCCTTGTCATTATGGAAGGTACGAGATTTTTGGCTTTCCAATGGATGGTAGCCTTTTCATTATGGAAGGTAGTCTGTTGGCGAGATTTTTGTTACTCCAATGGATGGTAGCCTTGTGATTATCGAAGGTAGTCTCTTGTTGACATTTTCATTACTCCAATGCATGGTAGCCTTGTCATTATGGAAGGTAGTCTCTTGTTGATATTTTCATTACTCCAATGGATGGTAGCCTTGCCATTATGGAAGGTAGTTTGTTGTCAATATTTTTGTTACTCCAATGGATGGTAGCCTTCTCATTATGGAATGTAGTCTATTGTCGAGATTTTTGTTACTCCAATGCATGGTAGCGTTGTCATTATGGAAAGTAGACTATTGTCGAGATTTTTGTTACTACAATGTATGGTAGTCTTGTCATTATGAAAGGTAGTTTGTTGTCAAGATTTTTGTTATTACAATGTATGGTAGCCTTGTCATTATAGAAGGTAGTCTCTTGTTTATATTTTCATTACTCCAATGGATGGTAGCCTAGTCATTATGGAAGGTAGTCTATTGTCGAGATTTTTGTCACTCTAATGGATGATAGCCTTGTCATTATGGAAGGTAGTTTGTTGTCGAGATTTTTGTTACTCCAATGGATGGTAGCGTTGTCATTATGGAAGGTAGTTTGTTGTCGAGATTTTTGTTACTCCAATGGATAATAGCCTTGTCATTATGGAAGGTAGTCTGTTGTCGAGATTTTGTTACTCTAATGTATGGTAGCCTTGTCATTATGGAAGGTGGTCTATTGTCGAGATTTTTGTCACTCCAAAGGATGGTAGCCTTGTCATTATGGGAGGTAGTCTGTTGTCGATATTTTTGTTACTCCAATGGATGGTAGTATTGTCATTATAGAAGGTAGTCTATTGTCGAGATTTTTGTCACTCAAACGGATGGTAGCCTTGTCATTATGGAAGTTAGTCTGTTGGCGAGATTTTTGTTACTCCATAGGATGGTAGCCTTGTCATTATGGAAGGTAGTCTATTGTCGAGATTTTTGTCACTCCAAAGGATGGTAGCCTTGTCATTATGGAAGGTAGTCTATTGTCGATATTTTTGTTACTCCAATGGATGGTAGCCTTGTCATTATAGAAGGTAGTCTATTGTCGAGATTTTTGTCACTCGAACGGATGGTAGCCTTGTCATTATGGAAGTTAGTCTGTTCGCGAGATTTTTGTTACTCCGCAGGATGGTAGCCTTGTCATTATGGAAGGTAGTTTGTTGTCGAGATTTTTGTTACTCCAATGGATGGTAGCCTTGTCATTATTGAAGGTAGACTGTTGTCTAGATTTGTGTTACTCTAATGGATGGTAGCCTTGTCATTATGGAAGGTAGTTTGTTGTCAAGATTTTTGTTACTCCAACGGATGGTAGCATTATCATTATGGAAGGTAGTCTGTTGTCGAAATCTGTGTTACTCCAATGGATGGTAGCCTTATCATTATGCAAGGTAGTCTATTGTCGAGATTTTTGTCACTCCACAGGATGGTAGCCTTGTCACTATGGAAGGTAGTCTGTTGTCGATATTTTTGTTAGTCCAATGGATGGTAGCCTTGTCATTATGGAAGGTAGTCTATTGTCGAGATTTTTGGCACTCCAATGGATGGTAGCCTTGTCATTATGGAAGGTAGTTTGTTGGCGAGATTTTTGTTACTCCAATGGATGGTAGCCTTGTCATTATGGAAGGTAGTCTCTTGTTGATATTTTCATTACTCCAACGCATGGTAGCCTTGTCATTATGGAAGGTAGTCTCTTGTTGATATTTTCATTACTCCACTGGATGGTAGCCTTGTCATTATGGAAGGTAGTTTGTTGTTAAGATTTTTGTTACTCCAATGGATGGTAGCCTTGTCATTATGGAAGGTAGTATATTGTCGAGATTTTTGTTACTCCAATAGATGGTAGCGTTGTCATTATGGAAAGTAGACTGTTGTCGAGATTTTTGTTACTACAATGTATGGTAGCCTTGTCATTGTGAAAGGTAGTTTGTTGTCGAGATTTTTGTTATTACAATGTATGGTAGCCTTGTCATTATAGAAAGTAGTCTCTTGTTTATATTTTCATTACTCCAATAGATGGTAGCCTAGTCATTATGGAAGGTAGTCTATTGTCGAGATTTTTGTCACTCTAATGGATGATAGCCTTGTCATTATGGAAGGTTGTCTATTTGCGAGATTTTTGTTACTCCAATGGATGGTAGCGTTGTCATTATGGAAGGTAGTTTGTTGTCGAGATTTTTGTTACTCCAATGGATAATAGCCTTGTCATTATGGAAGGTAGTCTGTTGTCGAGATTTTGTTACTCCAATGGATGGTAGCCTTGTCATTATGGAAGGTGGTCTATTGTTGAGATTTTTGTCACTCCAAAGGATGGTAGCCTTGTCATTATGGAAGGTAGTCTGTTGTCGATATTTTTGTTACTCCAATGGATGGTAGTATTGTCATTATGGAAGGTAGTCTATTGTCGAGATTTTTGTCACTCGAACGGATGGTAGCCTTGTCATTATGGAAGTTAGTCTGTTGGCGAGATTATTGTTACTCCACAGGATGGTAGCCTTGTCATTATAGATGGTAGTTTCTTGTCGAGATTTTTGTTACTCCAATGGATGGTAGCCTTGTCATTATTGAAGGTAGCTTGTTGTAGAGATTTTTTTTACTCTAATGGATGGTAGCCTTGTCATTATGGAAGGTAGTCTGTTGTCAAGATTTTTGTTACTCCAACGGATGGTAGCATTATCATTATGGAAGGTAGTGTGTTGTCGAAATCTTTGTTACTCCAATGGATGGTAGCCTAGTCATTATGGATGGTAGTTTGTTGTCGAGATTTTTGTTACTCCAATGGATAGTAGGCTTTTCATTATGGAAGGTAGTTTGTTGTCGATATTTTTGTTACTCCAATGGATGGTAGCCTTATCATTATGGAAGGTAGTCTATTGTCGAGATTTTTGTCACTCTACAGGATGGTATCCTTGTCATTATGGAAGGTAGTCTGTTGTCGATATTTTTGATAGCCCAATGGATGTTAGCCTTATCATTATGGAAGGTAGTCTATTGTCGAGATTTTTGGCACTCCAATGGATTGTAGCCTTGTAATTATGGAAGGTATTCTATTGTCGAGATTTTTGGCACTCCAATGGATGGTAGCCTTGTCATTATGGAAGATAGTCTGTTGGCGAGATTTTTGTTACTCCAATGGATGGTAGCCTTGTCATTATCGAAGGTAGTCTCTTGTTGATATTTTCATTACTCCAATGCATGATATCCTTGTCATTATGAAAGGTAGTCTAATGTTGATATTTTCATTACTCCAATGGATGGTAGCCTTGTCATTATGGAAGGTAGTTTGTTGTCAAGATTTTTATTACTCCAATGAATGGTAGCCTTGTCATTATGGAAGATAATTTATTGTCGAGATTTTTGTTACTCCAATGGATGGTAGCGTTGTCATTATGGAAAGTAGTCTGTTATCATGATTTTTGTTACTACAATGTATGGTAGCCTTGTCATTGTGAAAGGTAGTTTGTTGTCGAGATTTTTGTTATTACAATGTATGTAAGCCTTGTCATTATAGAAGGTAGTGTCTTGTTAAATTTTCATTACTCCAATGGATGGTAGTCTAGTCATTATGGAAGGTTGTCTATTGTCAAGATTTTTTTCACTCTAATGGATGATAGCCTTGTCATTATGGAAGGTTGTCTGTTGGCGAGATTTTTGTTACTCCAATGGAAGGTAGCCTTGTCTTTATGGAAGGTAGTCTCTTGTTGATATTTTGGTTACTCCAATGGATGGTAGCCTTGTCATTATGGAAGGTAGTTTGTTGTCGAGATTTTTGTTACTCCACAGGATGGTAGCCTTGTCATAATGGAAGGTAGTCTGATGTCGAGATTATGTAACTCCAATGGATGGTAGGCTTGTCATTTTGAAAGGTACTTTTTTGTCGAGATTTTTGTTATTACAATGTATGGTAGCCTTGTCATTATAGAAGGTAGTCCCTTGTTGATATTTTCATTACTCCAATGGATTGTAGCCTAGTTATTATGGAAGGTATTCTATTGTCGAGATTTTTGTCACTCTAATGGATGATAGCCTTGTCATTATGGAAGGTTGTCTGTTGGCGAGATTTTTGTTACTCCAATGGATGGCAGCGTTGTCATTATGGAAGGTCGTCTATTGTCGAGATTTTTGTCACTCCAACGGATGGTAGCCTTGTCATTAAAGAAGGTAGTCTATTGTCGATATTTTTGTTACTTCAATGGATGGTAGCCTTGTCATTATGGAAGGTAGTCTATTGTCGAGATTTTTGTCACTCGAACGGATGGTAGCCTTGTCATTATGGAAGTTAGTCTGTTCGCGAGATTTTTGTTACTCCCCAGGATGGTAGCCTTGTCATTATGGAAGGTAGTGTGTTATTGATATTTTCATTACTCCAATGGATGGTAGCCTTGTCATTATGGAAGGTAGTCTATTGTCGTGATTTTTGTTACTCCAATGAATGGTAGCCTTGTAATTATGGAAGGTTGTTTGTTGTCGATATTTTTGTTACTCCAACGGATAATAGCCTTGTCATTATGGAAGGTAGTCTGTTGTCAAGATTTTTGTTACTCCAACGGAAGGTAGCATTATCATTATGGAAGGTAGTGTGTTGTCGAAATCTTAGTTACTCCAATGGATGGTAGCCTAGTCATTATGGATGGTAGTTTGTTGTCGCGATTTTGGTTACTCCAATGGATAATAGGCTTTTCATTATGGAAGGTAGGCTGTTGTCGATATTTTTGTTACTCCAATTGATTGTAGCCTTAACATTTTGGAAGGTAGTCTATTGTCGAGATTTTTGTCACTCCAAAGGATGGTAGCCTTGTCATTATGGAAGGTAGTCTGTTGTCGATATTTTTGTTAGTCCAATGGATGGAAGCCTTGTCATTATGGAAGGTAGTCTATTGTCGAGATTTTTGGCGCTCCAATGGATGGTAGCCTTGTCATTATGGAAGGTAGTCGGTTGGCGAGATTTTTGTTACTCCAATGGATGATAGCCTTGTCATTATGGAAGGTAGTCTCTTGTTGATATTTTCATTACTCCAATGCATGGTAACCTTGTCATTATGGAAGGTAGTCTCTTGTTGATATTTTCATTACTCCAATTGATTGTAGCCTTGTCATTATGAAAGGTAGTTTGTTGTCGAGATTTTTGTTACTCCAATGGAAGGTAGCCTTGTCATTATGGAAGGTAGTTTGTTATTGATATTTTCATTACTCCAATGGATGGTAGCCTTGTCATTATGGAAGGTAGTCTATTGTCGTGATTTTTGTTACTCCAATGAATGGTAGCCTTGTAATTATGGAAGGTTGTTTGTTGTCGAGATTTTTGTTACTCCAATGGATGGTAGCGTTATCATTATGGAAAGTAGACTGTTGTCGAGATTTTTGTTACTATAATGTATGTTAGCCTTGTAATTGTGAAAGGTAGTTTGTTGTCGAGATTTTTGTTATTACAATCTATGGTAGCCTTGTCTTTATAGAAGGTAGTCTCTTGTTGATATTTTCATTACTCCAATGGATGGTAGCCTAGTCATTATGGAAGGTAGTGTATTGTCGATATTTTTGTCACTGTAATGGATGATAGCCTTGTCATTATGGAAGGTTATCTGTTGGCGAGATTTTTCTTACTCCAATGGATGGTAGCCTTGCCGTTATGGAAGGTAGTTTGTTGTCGAGATTTTTGTTACTCCAATGGATAATAGCCTTATCATTATGGAAGGTAGTCTGTTGTCGAGATTTTGTTACTCCAATGGATGGTATTCCTTGTCATTATGGAAGGTAGTCTATTGTCGTGATTTTTATCACTCCAAAGGATGGTAGCCTTGTCATTATGGAAGGTAGTCTGTTGTCGATATTTTTGTTACTCCAATGGATGGTAGCCTTGTCATTATTGAAGGTAGTCTATTATCGAGATTTTTGTCACTCCAACGGATGGTAGCCTTGTCATTATGGAAGTTAGTCTATTGGCGAGATTTTTGTTACTCCACAAGATGGTAGCCTTGTCAATATTGAAGGTAGACTGTTGTCGAGATTTATGTTACTCCAATGGATGTTAGCCTTGTCATTATGGAAGGTAGTATGTTCTCAAGATTTTTGTTACTCCAACGGATGGTAGCATTATCATTATGGAAGGTAGTGTGTTGTCAAAATCTTTGTTACTCCAATGGATGGTAGCCTAGTCATTATGGATGGTAGTTTGTTGTCGAGATTTTTGTTACTCCAATGGATAGTAGGCTTTTCATTATGGAAGGTAGTCTGTTGTCGATATTTTTGTTACTTCAATGGATGGTAGCCTTATCATTATGGAAGGTAGTCTATTGTCGAGATTTTGGTCACTCAAAAGGATGCTTGCCTTGTCATTATGGAAGGTAGTCTGTTGTCGATATTTTTGTTAGTCCAATGGATGGAAGCCTTGTCATTATGGAATGTAGTCTATTGTCGAGATTTTTGCCACTCCAATGGATGGTAGCCTTGTCATTATGGAAGGTAGTCTGTTGGCGAGTTTTTTGTTACTCCAATGCATGGTAGCCTTGTCATTACGGAAGGTAGTCTCTTGTTGATATTTTCATTACTCCAATGGATGGTAGCCTTTTCATTATGGAAGGTAGTTTGTTTTAAAGAATTTTGTTACTCCAATGGATGGTAGCCTTGTCATTATGGAAGGTAGTCTATTGTCGAGATTTTTGTTACTATAATGTATGGTAGCCTTGTCATTATGAAAGGTAGTTTGTTGTCGAGATTTTTGTTATTACAATGTATGGTAGCCTTATCATTATAGAAGGTAGTCTGTTGTTGATATTTTCATTACTCCAATGGATGGTAGCCTTGTCATTATGGAAGGTAGTCTATTGTCGTGATTTTTGTTACTCCAATGAATGGTAGCCTTATCATTATGGAAGGTTGTATGTTGTCGAGATTTTTGTTACTCCAATGGATGGTATCGTTGTCATTATGGAAAGTAGACTGTTGTCGAGATTTTTGTTACTATAAAGTATGTTAGCCTTGTAATTGTGAAAGGTAGTTTGTTGTCGAGATTTTTGTTATTACAATCTATGGTAGCCTTGTCATTATAGAAGGTAGTCTCTTGTTGATATTTTCATTACTCCAATGGATGGTAGCCTAGTCATTATGGAAGGTAGTCTATTGTCGATATTTTTGTCACTGTAATGGATGATAGCCTTGTCATTATGGAAGGTTATCTGTTGGCGAGATTTTTCTTACTCCAATGGATGGTAGCCTTGTCATTATGGAAGGTAGTTTGTTGTCGAGATTTTTGTTACTCCAATGGATAATAGCCTTATCATTATGGAAGGTAGTCTGTTGTCGAGATTTTTTTACTCCAATGGATGGTAGCCTTGTCATTATGGAAGGTAGTCTATTGTCGTGATTTTTGTCACTCCAAAGGATAGTAGCCTTGTCATTATGGAAGGTAGTCTGTTGTCGATATTTTTGTTACTCCAATGGATGGTAGCCTTGTCATTATGGAATTTAGTTTTTTAGCAAGATTTTTGTTACTCCATAGGATGGTAGCCTTGTCATTTTGGAAGGTAGTTTGTTGTCGAGATTTTTGTTACTCCAATGGATGGTAGCCTTGTCAAAATTGAAGGTAGACTGTTGTCGAGATTTTTGTTACTCTAATGGATGGTAGCCTTGTCATTATTGAAGGTAGTCTGTTGTCAAGATTTTTGTTACTCGAATGGATGGTAGCATTATCATTATGGAAGGTAGTGTGTTGTCAAAATCTTTGTTACTCCAATGGATGGTAGCCTAGTCATTATTGATGGTAGTTTGTTGTCGATATTTTTGTTACTCCAATGGATATTAGGCTTTTCATTATGGAAGGTAGTCTGTTGTCGATATTTTTGTTACTTCAATGGATGGTAGCCTTATCATTATGGAAGGTAGTCAATTGTCGAGATTTTGGTCACTCCAAAGGATGCTAGCCTTGTCATTATGGAAGGTAGTCTATTGTCGATATTTTTGTTAGTCCAATGGATGGAAGCCTTGTCATTATGGAAGGTAGTCTGTTGGCGAGATTTTTGTTACTCCAATGCATGGTAGCCTTGTCATTATGGAAGGTAGTCTCTTGTTGATATTTTCATTACTCCAATGGATGGTAGCCTTTTCATTAAGAAAGGTAGTTTGTTGTAAAGATTTTTGTTTCTCCAATGGATGGTAGCCTTTTCATTATGAAAGGTAGTTTGTTGTCAAGATTTTTGTTACTCTAATGGATGGTAGCATTATCATTATGGAAGGTAGTCTATTGTCGAGATTTTTGTTACTCCAATGGATGGTAGCATTGTCATTATGGAAAGTAGACTGTTGTCGAGATTTTTGTTACTATAATGTATGGTAGCCTTGTCATTATGAAAGGTAGTTTGTTGTCGAGATTTTTGTTATTACAATGTATGGTAGCCTTGTCATTATAGAAGGTAGTCTCTTGTTGATATTTTCATTACTCCAATGTATGGTAGCCTTGTCATTATGGAAGGTAGTCTATTGTCGTGATTTTTGTCACTCCAAAGGATGGTAGCCTTATCATTATGGAAGGTAGTCTGTTGTCGATATTTTTGTTACTCCAATGGATGGTAGCCTTGTCATTATGGAATTTAGTTTTTTAGCAAGATTTTTGTTACTCCATAGGATGGTAGCCTTGTCATTTTGGAAGGTAGTTTGTTGTCGAGATTTTTGTTACTCCAATGGATGGTAGCCTTGTCAATATTGAAGGTAGACTGTTGTCGAGATTTTTGTTACTCTAATGGATGGTAGCCTTGTCATTATTGAAGGTAGTCTGTTGTCAAGATTTTTGTTACTCTAATGGATGGTAGCCTTGTCATTATGGAAGGTATACTATTGTCGTGATTTTTGTCACTCCAAAGGATGGTAGCCTTGTCATTATGGAAGGTAGTCTGTTGTCGATATTTTTGTTACTCCAATGGATGGTAGCCTTGTCATTATGGAATTTAGTTTGTTAGCAAGATTTTTGTTACTCCATAGGATGGTAGCCTTGTCATTATGGAAGGTAGTTTGTTGTCGAGATTTTTGTTACTTCAATGGATGGTAGCCTTGTCATTATTGAAGGTAGACTGTTGTCGAGATTTTTGTTACTCTAATGGATGGTAGCCTTGTCATTATGGAAGGTAGTCTGTTGTCAAGATTTTTGTTACTCTAATGGATGGTAGCATTATCATTATGGAAGGTAGTGTGTTGTCAAAATCTTTGTTACTCCAATGGATGGTAGCCTAGTCATTATGGATGGCAGTCTGTTGTCGAGATTTTTGTTACTCCAATGGATAGTAGGCTTTCATTATGGAAGGTAGTCTGTTGTCGATATTTTTGTTACTCCAATGGATGGTAGCCTTATCATTATGGAAGGTAGTCTATTATCGAGATTTTTGTCACTCCAAAGGATGGTAGCCTTGTCATTATGGAAGGTAGTCTGTTGTCTATATTTTTGTTAGTCCAATGGTAGCCTTGTCATTATGGAAGGTATTCTATTGTCGAGATTTTTGGCACTCCAATGGATGGTAGCCTTGTCATTATGGAAGGTAGTCTGTTGGCTAGATTTTTGTTACTCCAATGGATGGTAGCCTTGTCATTATGGAAGGTAGTCTCTTGTTGATATTTTCATTACACCAATGCATGGTAGCCTTGTCATTATGGAATGTAGTCTCTTGTTGATATTTTCATTACTCCAATGGATGGTAGCCTTGTCATTATGGAAGGTAGTTTGTTGTCAAGATTTTTGTTACTCCAATGGATGGTAGCCTTGTCCTTATGGAAGGTAGTCTATTGTCGAGATTTTTGTTACTCCAATGGATGGTAGCGTTGTGATTATGGAAAGTATATTGTTGTCGAGATTTTTGTTACTACAATGTATGGTAGCCTTGTCATTCTGAAAAGTAGTTTGTTGTCGAGATTTTTGTTATTAGAATGTATGGTAGCCTTGTCATTATAGAAGGTAGTCTCTTGTTGATATTTTCATTACTCCAATGGATGGTAGCCTAGTCATTATGGAAGGTAGTCTATTGTCGAGATTTTTGTCACTCTAATGGATGATAGCCTTGTCATTATGGAAGGTTGTCTGTCGGCGAAATTTTTGTTACTCCAATGGATGGTAGCCTTGTCATTTTGGAAGGTAGTTTGTTGTCGAGATTTTTGTTACTCCAATGGATGGTAGCCTTGTCAATATTGAAGGTAGACTGTTGTCGAGATTTTTGTTACTCTAATGGATGGTAGCCTTGTCCTTATTGAAGGTAGTCTGTTGTCAAGATTTTTGTTACTCTAATGGATGGTAGCATTATCATTATGGAAGGTAGTGTGTTGTCAAAATCTTTGTTACTCCAATGGATGGTAGCCTAGTCATTATGGATGGTAGTTTGTTGTCGATATTTTTGTTACTCCAATGGATATTAGGCTTTTCATTATGGAAGGTAGTCTGTTGTCGATATTTTTGTTACTTCAATGGATGGTAGCCTTATCATTATGGAAGGTAGTCAATTGTCGAGATTTTGGTCACTCCAAAGGATGCTAGCCTTGTCATTATGGAAGGTAGTCTATTGTCGATATTTTTGTTAGTCCAATGGATGGAAGCCTTGTCATTATGGAAGGTAGTCTGTTGGCGAGATTTTTGTTACTCCAATGCATGGTAGCCTTGTCATTATGGAAGGTAGTCTCTTGTTGATATTTTCATTACTCCAATGGATGGTAGCCTTTTCATTAAGAAAGGTAGTTTGTTGTAAAGATTTTTGTTTCTCCAATGGATGGTAGCCTTTTCATTATGAAAGGTAGTTTGTTTTCAAGATTTTTGTTACTCTAATGGATGGTAGCATTATCATTATGGAAGGTAGTCTATTGTCGAGATTTTTGTTACTCCAATGGATGGTAGCATTGTCATTATGGAAAGTAGACTGTTGTCGAGATTTTTGTTACTATAATGTATGGTAGCCTTGTCATTATGAAAGGTAGTTTGTTGTCGAGATTTTTGTTATTACAATGTATGGTAGCCTTGTCATTATAGAAGGTAGTCTCTTGTTGATATTTTCATTACTCCAATGGATGGTAGCCTTGTCATTATGGAAGGTAGTCTATTGTCGTGATTTTTGTCACTCCAAAGGATGGTAGCCTTATCATTATGGAAGGTAGTCTGTTGTCGATATTTTTGTTACTCCAATGGATGGTAGCCTTGTCATTATGGAATTTAGTTTTTTAGCAAGATTTTTGTTACTCCATAGGATGGTAGCCTTGTCATTATGGAAGGTAGTTTGTTGTCGAGATTTTTGTTACTCCAATGGATGGTAGCCTTGTCAATATTGAAGGTAGACTGTTGTCGAGATTTTTGTTACTCTAATGGATGGTAGCCTTGTCATTATTGAAGGTAGTCTGTTGTCAAGATTTTTGTTACTCTAATGGATGGTAGCATTATCATTATGGAAGGTAGTGTGTTGTCAAAATCTTTGTTACTCCAATGGATGGTAGCCTAGTCATTATGGATGGTTGTTTGTTGTCGAGATTTTTGTTACTCCAATGGATATTAGGCTTTTCATTATGGAAGGTAGTCAATTGTCGAGATTTTGGTCACTCCAAAGGATGCTAGCCTTGTCATTATGGAAGGTAGTCTATTGTCGATATTTTTGTTAGTCCAATGGATGGAAGCCTTGTCATTATGGAAGGTAGTCTGTTGGCGAGATTTTTGTTAGTCCAATGCATGATAGCCTTGTCATTATGGAAGGTAGTCTCTTGTTGATATTTTCATTACTCCAATGGATGGTAGCCTTTTCATTATGAAAGGTAGTTTGTTGTAAAGATTTTTGTTTCTCCAATGGATGGTAGCCTTTTCATTATGAAAGGTAGTTTGTTGTCAAGATTTTTGTTACTCTAATGGATGGTAGCATTATCATTATGGAAGGTAGTCTATTGTCGAGATTTTTGTTACTCCAATGGATGGTAGCATTGTCATTATGGAAAGTAGACTGTTGTCGAGATTTTTGTTACTATAATGTATGGTAGCCTTGTCATTATGAAAGGTAGTTTGTTGTCGAGATTTTTGTTATTACAATGTATGGTAGCCTTGTCATTATAGAAGGTAGTCTCTTGTTGATATTTTCATTACTCCAATGGATGGTAGCCTTGTCATTATGGAAGGTAGTCTATTGTCGTGTTTTTTGTCACTCCGAAGGATGTTAGCCTTGTCATTATGGAAGGTAGTCTGTTGTCGATATTTTTGTTACTCCAATGGATGGTAGCCTTGTCATTATGGAATTTAGTTTGTTAGCGAGATTTTTGTTACTCCATAGGATGGTAGCCTTGTCATTATGGACGGTAGTTTGTTGTCGAGATTTTTGTTATTACAATCTATGGTATCCTTGTCATTATAGAAGGTAGTCTCTTGTTGATATTTTCATTACTCCAATTGATGGTAGCCTAGTCATTATGGAAGGTAGTCTATTGTCGAGATTTTTGTCACTCTAATGGATGATTGCCTTGTCATTATGGAACGTTATTTGTTGGCGATATTTTTGTTACTCCAATGGATGGTAGCCTTGTCATTATGGAAGGTAGTCTGTTGTCTATATTTTTGTTACTCCAATGGATGGTAGCCCTGTCATTATGGAATTTAGTTTGTTAACTAGATTTTGTTACTCCATAGGATGGTAGCCTTGTCATTATGCAAGGTAGTCTGTTGTCGAGATTTTTGTTATTACAATCTATGGTATCCTTGTCATTATAGAAGGTAGTCTCTTGTTGATATTTTCATTACTCCAATGGATGGTAGCCTAGTCATTATGGAAGGTAGTCTATTGTCGAGATTTTTGTCACTCTAATGGATGATTGCCTTGTCATTATGGAACGATATTTGTTGGCGAGATTTTTGTTACTCCAATGGATGGTAGCCTTGTCATTATGGAAGGTAGTTTGTTATCGAGATTTTTGTTACTCCAATGGATAATAGCCTTGTCATTATGGAAGGTAGTCTGTTGTCGAGATTTTGTTACTCCAATGGATGGTAGCCTTGTCATTATGGAAGGTATACTATTGTCGTGATTTTTGTCACTCCAAAGGATGGTAGCCTTGTCATTATGGAAGGTAGTCTGTTGTCGATATTTTTGTTACTCCAATGGATGGTAGCCTTATCATTATGGAATTTAGTTTGTTAGCAAGATTTTTGTTACTCCATAGGATGGTAGCCTTGTCATTATGGAAGGTAGTTTGTTGTCGAGATTTTTGTTACTTCAATGGATGGTAGCCTTGTCATTATTGAAGGTAGACTGTTGTCGAGATTTTTGTTACTCTAATGGATGGTAGCCTTGTCATTATGGAAGGTAGTCTGTTGTCAAGATTTTTGTTACTCTAATGGATGGTAGCATTATCATTATGGAAGGTAGTGTGTTGTCAAAATCTTTGTTACTCCAATGGATGGTAGCCTAGTCATTATGGATGGCAGTCTGTTGTCGAGATTTTTGTTACTCCAATGGATAGTAGGCTTTCATTATGGAAGGTAGTCTGTTGTCGATATTTTTGTTACTCCAATGGATGGTAGCCTTATCATTATGGAAGGTAGTCTATTATCGAGATTTTTGTCACTCCAAAGGATGGTAGCCTTGTCATTATGGAAGGTAGTCTGTTGTCTATATTTTTGTTAGTCCAATGGTAGCCTTGTCATTATGGAAGGTATTCTATTGTCGAGATTTTTGGCACTCCAATGGATGGTAGCCTTGTCATTATGGAAGGTAGTCTGTTGGCTAGATTTTTGTTACTCCAATGGATGGTAGCCTTGTCATTATGGAAGGTAGTCTCTTGTTGATATTTTCATTACACCAATGCATGGTAGCCTTGTCATTATGGAATGTAGTCTCTTGTTGATATTTTCATTACTCCAATGGATGGTAGCCTTGTCATTATGGAAGGTAGTTTGTTGTCAAGATTTTTGTTACTCCAATGGATGGTAGCCTTGTCCTTATGGAAGGTAGTCTATTGTCGAGATTTTTGTTACTCCAATGGATGGTAGCGTTGTGATTATGGAAAGTAGATTGTTGTCGAGATTTTTGTTACTACAATGTATGGTAGCCTTGTCATTCTGAAAAGTAGTTTGTTGTCGAGATTTTTGTTATTACAATGTATGGTAGCCTTGTCATTATAGAAGGTAGTCTCTTGTTGATATTTTCATTACTCCAATGGATGGTAGCCTAGTCATTATGGAAGGTAGTCTATTGTCGAGATTTTTGTCACTCTAATGGATGATAGCCTTGTCATTATGGAAGGTTGTCTGTCGGCGAAATTTTTGTTACTCCAATGGATGGTAGCCTTGTCATTATGGAATGTAGTCCCTTGTTGATATTTTCGTTACTCTAATGGATGGTAGCCGTGTCATTATGGAAGGTAGTCTGTTGTCGAGATTTTGTTACTCCAATGGATTGCAGCCTTGTCATTATGGAAGGTAGTCTATTGTCGAGATTTTTTTCACTCCAAAGGATGGTAGCCGTGTCATTATAGAAGGTAGTCTGTTGTCGATATTTTTGTTACTCCATAGGATGGTAGCCTTGTCATTATGGAAGGTAGTCTCTTGTTGATATTTTCATTACTCCAATGCATGGTAGCCTTGTCATTATGGAATGTAGTCTCTTTTTGATATTTTCATTACTCCAATGGATGGTAGCCTTGTAATTATGGAAGGTAGTCTGTTGTCGAGATTTTTGTTACTCTAATGGATGGTAGCCTTGTCATTATGGAAGGTAGTTTGTTGTCGAGATTTTTGTTACTCCAATGGAGAGTAGCCTTGTCATTATGGAACGTAGTCTGTTGTCGAGAATTTGTTACTCCAATGGATGGTAGCCTTGTCATTATGTAAGGTAGTCTATTGTCGAGATTTTTGTCACTCCAAAGGATGGTAGCCTTGTCATTATGGAAGGTAGTCTGTTGTCGATATTTTTGTTACTCCAATGGATGGTAGCCTTGTCATTATTGAAGTTAGTCTATTGTAGAGATTTTTGCCACTCCAATGGATGGTAGCCTTATCATTATGGAAGGTAGTTTGTTGTCGAGATTGTTTTTACACCAATGGATGGTAGCCTTGTCATTATGGAAGGTAGTCTATTGTCAAATTTTATGTTACTCCATAGGATGGTAGCCTTGTCATTATGGAAGGTAGTTTGTTGTCGAGATTTTTGTTACTTCAATGGATGGTAGCCTTGTCATTATTGAAGGTAGACTGTTGTCGAGATTTTTGTTACTCTAATGGATGGTAGCCTTGTAATTATGGAAGGTAGTCTGTTGTCAAGATTTTTGTTACTCCAATGGATGGTAGCCTTGTCATTATGGAAGTAAGTCTATTGTAGAGATTTTTGCCACTCCAATGGATGGTAGCCTTGTCATTATGGAAGGTAGTTTGTTGTCGAGATTGTTTTTACACCAATGGATGGTAGCCTTGTCATTATGGAAGGTAGTCTATTGTCAAATTTTATGTTACTCCATAGGATGGTAGCCTTGTCATTATGGAAGGTAGTTTGTTGTCGAGATTTTTGTTACTTCAATGGATGGTAGCCTTGTCATTATTGAAGATAGACTGTTGTCGAGATTTTTGTTACTCTAATGGAAGGTAGCCTTGTAATTATGGAAGGTAGTCTGTTGTCAAGATTTTTGTTACTCATACGGATGGTAGCATTATCATTATGGAAGGTAGTGTGTTGTCCAAATATTTGTTACTCTAATGGATGGTAGCCTAGTCATTATGGATGGTAGTTTGTTGTCGAGATTTTGTTACTCCAATGGATAGTAGGCTTTCATTATGGAAGGTAGTCTGTTGTCGATATTTTTGTTACTCCAATGGATGGTAGCCTTATCGTTATGGAAGGTAGTCTATTATCGAGATTTTTGTCACTCCAAAGGATGGTAGCCTTGTCATTATGGAAGGTAGTCTGTTGTCGATATTTTTGTTAGTCAAATGGTAGCCTTGTCATTATGGAAGGTATTCTATTGTCGAGATTTTTGGCATTCCAATGGATGGTAGCCTTGTCATTATGGAAGGTAGTCTCTTGTTGATATTTTCATTACGCCAATGCATGGTAGCCTTGTCATTATGGAAGGTAGTCTGTTGTTGATATTTTCATTATTCCAATGCATGGTAGCCTTGTCATTATGAAAGGTAGTTTGTTGTCAAGATTTTTGTTACTCCAATGGATGGTAGCCTTGTCCTTATGGAAGGTAGTCTATTGTCGAGATTTTTGTTACTCCAATGGATGGTAGCGTTGTGATTATGGAAAGTAGATTGTTGTCGAGATTTTTGTTACTACAATGTGTGGTAGCCTTGTCATTGTGAAAGGTAGTTTGTTGTCGAGATTTTTGTTATTACAATGTATGGTAGCCTTCTCATTATAGAAGGTAGTCTCTTGTTGATATTTTCATTACTCCAATGGATGGTAGCCTAGTCATTATGGAAGGTAGTCTATTGTGGAGATTTTTGTCACTCTAATGGATGATAGCCTTGTCATTATGGAAGGTTGTCTGTTGGCGAAATTTTTATTACTCCAATGGAAGGTAGCCTTGTCATTATGGGTGGTAGCCTTGTCATTATGGAAGGTAGTCCCTTGTTGATATTTTCGTTACTCCAATGGATGGTAGCCGTGTCATTATGGAAGGTAGTTTGTTGTCGAGATTTTGTTACTACATGTTTACCGTGGTTATTGGTAAACAACCGCTGATCCTCCAAATGGTTAATTATTTGGTTACTCGCAGGATCGATCAAATTGATCCTAAGACATAGGTTGATTTTGAGGTTTTGATTAAGTTGGATAATGGTTAAATGACAATAAAATAAAGAGGCTTTAAGTAAATTGCATGAAGAAGGACTTTGATAAAATAAATGAAGGCTTAAGAAGGACTTTGATAAAATAAATGAAGGCTTGAAATAAAGGGCTTCGACAGGAAAAGTAAAGAAGAAAGCAAGTAAAGTTTCTGGAAAAGTAATTGACTTTGATTAATAAAAGTGGTGTTTCACACATACATTCTCAACAATTCTTTCTCACACGCTGGGTACTCGAATCTATATGAGTGAATTTGTATATAATTGTGAACACACGCGAGAAATTGCGTGAACTACTACTATTTATACTAAAACATCCCAAGTAACCGTCGGGCAGTTACACTGCTTCGAGATGACTCCACTTGGCACGTTCTCAGCTTTCGACGCTCCAGATCTTTGCACGTTGCACATGGTAACCGCTGGAAACAGTTTTCCCTCCAAACGCTTGAATTTCAAACCGTTCCACTCTGAACCATCGAACACCTTCGTCGAGAAGCATCTTCGACGAGAAACACCTTCGACGTCGAAGGCAACCAACTTCTCCCTTGGAAGAAATCTTCTAAGTACATTGCCATCTTTCGATGGGAATTTCGACGGACCCAGCTGGTCGAAAACATCCTTCGGCTTTAATGGCTGACATTAATAAAACAAGGGTGTCAAATTTAGGAGCCAACAAATTGCCCCCCAAGAATGCCTTATTTCGACTCTGAAAGAAAAATGCATTCTTTGAAATGCCATTCGACACCTGTCTTTTCATTCTTAGTCCCAAATTAAATTGTGCACCTTTTGTTGTCTTCTACCAACCACTGACAATCCCAAGGAAAAGCCATCATTCATCCGTACCTAAGACGTCACTTCAGTACGGCGTGCAGTGTGCCAAACGTCTTTTCACAAATTGTCATCATGACAATTCCCAAAAACGAGGGCGCACGCTGCACCCTTCCATTTCTGCAGAACGGCTACAACAACAGGGAGACGCCACGTGTCCCACTACCTTCTGCAACATTAAATGGCATTTAATGTCCTCGAATTTGGGGATTTCCCCAACCACTATAAATAGCGGTAAGTACCCATTGTGGGACTTTTTACGCTACCTTACTTTCAGAATTCCTCATTTGCATACAAACTCTTGTCAACTTTGCAAACCCCCTGTTCTTCACTTCGTCTTCAACCTAAGTATCAACAATGGCATCTGGTTCATCCAACGCTCCTAGCGCCAACACTCCCTCTGGAAATGTCAAACCTAGGATTTTCTCCACCGCTCCCGTAGTGACTCCCACGGGTCAACGAAGGGTCCCTGAGCCTTTGGACATTGCTGTACGTGATGCTTATTCATGCCACCTCATGATTCCGGTTGGATATTCCAACCAAATCTTTGCTATGTCTGGCCCATTATACCCAAGCATTGCTGAGGCCATGAAGATCAAAAGTTACTTTCCGGTACTTCAGAGACTCAAACTGGTTGGATGCTCCAAGAAAGAAACAGAGGATAATAAGGATCCTTCTAAGGAGAAAATCGACCTCCGTTTCTTCAATAAAGGTGTTAGGGCTTTCAGGTCTGGCCCTAGCCTCACTCCTGATTACAGTGCTTGGCTGGAAAAAATGGAGAAACGCCAGGCTTCGATCTGGAGAGACATGGGGATATTCGACCTGGTTATGCTGTCGAAGACAGGTCTTAACTATTCCCCAGAGATGTTGATAGCTTCTTTACTCTTCTGGGATTACACCCATTTCACCTTCTATCTTCCCTGTGGAATGCTGACTCCCACGCTCTTCGACGTGGCCGCCATCACTGGCCTTCGACCCACTGGGGACTACTTCGACCCGGAGGAAATGTCGGAGGATCAGATTGGATTCTCTGCCACAAAACCAACCTACACCACCTTCATCAATCACTACCACGATAATTCGACAGAGGCTGTGTCGGATGTCGAACATATTGCGTTTCTAGCCTTATGGCTGACACGCTTTGTGTTTTGCTCCAAGTCCTTACAGGTGACCAAGAAGATGGTCACTCTCGCCACTCAACTCCACCATGGCCAAAATATCTGTTTGGCAGAATTGATTTTGGCTAGTCTGTATGAGTCGATTAGCAACGGAGCGACTCTTCTGAAGATCATCGAGAACAGGGCCAGTCTGCTGCTTGCTGGACCTTTTTGGCTGCTTCAGGTGTGGCTCAATGCCACCTTCGAGTCTTTCTTGCTTAAGAAGATTCAAATAAATGAGCAGGCTCCAGAAATAGCAAACAGACGCGTCGAAGGCACCAGATTGGCTCTGTTGACTCCAACGGAAGATGGGCTGGAGCTTCAACAAACTTTTACAAACTTCATCCTGATGTTTGCTAAAAGGAAAGAGTTTGCTTCGACCATGGCTCCGTTTGCTCGACGAAAGGTTGGCCCAGAGTGGTTCACAAGGCCACATCCTAGGACGTCGAGTGGTCCTCAGGTCGACGAACATACAATAGTGTGGGAGGCATTTCTCACACCAAGAATAATGCCCCTGCGATTCAAGAGCTCTAAGACTCATTTGAGTCTGATAGCGTATCAACCAAACCTGGGGTCTCGCCAGTTTGGTATTATTCAAACACTACCTTCTCCAATTTTTCCCAGGGAGAAGTCTATGTTATACTTCTGCAACGACTACACTGAAGAAGCTTCCACTAAGCATATCGGCAGATATGCTGGTCGAACAGTTCTTTCGTTGTTTGACTATCAGCTTAACTTTCTCTGCTCACCATCCTTCGAGGAGTGGTGGAAAAGTTACTACACTGAGGAGTTTTTCGACGAGAAGGACTTCGTGGATGAGCTTCAGAAATCTTTTGTCCTTGTCTTGGACAAAATAAAGAAATGTAAGTTCATCCTTCCAAATTACTTTGTCTTTCTCTTTCGACTGCTAGCCTGTTAATTATTTTGTCTACTTTCAGTTGTTCGAAAGCCTGCAGCCAAGAAGGCTGCAGAAGGCCAATAGGGAGGAGGCCCCTTAACAAAACCTCCACCACCGGCGAAGACTATAGCACCGGCGAAGACTATAGCACCGGCGAAGACCATAACAAACCAACAGGGGGAAGGCCCTTCGAAAAAGCCTTCTGCATCGGTAACCAGACTTTCATTATTTTCTTCTGGCTTTAACTTTTTGACTTTCGATGAAACTTCTAAATCGAACTTCCAATTGGTTTTTTAGGCACCTTCGCCCAAGAAACGGCCAGCACTGACGGTCGAATCCGAGAGTGACGAAGAAGATGATTCTCCCCCTACTCCTCTAAAAAGGCGAAAGCTGAAGAAGGACGTTCCTCTTCCTGAGGCTCGAACAATCAGAATAAAGGTTGCTGGGAGAAAACCCATGCCACCTCCAGTAATCATTGAGGAGCCAACGAAGGAGGAATTAAACGTTCTTCTCAATAAACCTGTCGAAAGCGACAATTCCAGCCCTGGGGCTGAAGCTAATTTACAGGTAATCTCTTTGATCCCTTTGTAACTCAGGTGTCGATACCTATGTTCGATTATGTCTCTTTCGAATTTAGAAGATTCTTCTTCTTCTCTTTTCAGGACACCACTGAAAGCTCAGCGCCAAGGACTTCTGAAACATTGGATTCTGCTGAACTAAGCAGCCCATAAGAAAAAGACTTGGCGAACGATGAAGCCAATACTGAAATAAATGAAGCCAATACTGAGACAGCAGAAAAACCAACAGAAGATCCACAAACAGAAGATCAACAACCAAAAGAGATTCAGGTGGTGGATCTGTCGGAAGAAAATCGTGACGAAGGGGACCGCGGTGACGCTGGCGAAGAGGATCACGGTGACGCTGGTGAAGAGGATCAAGGTGACGCTGGCGAAGGGAACCATGATGACGCTGGTACTGCCGCAGTCCGAGTCGAAGAGAGTCAAGTCGAGGCAAATGCTACTCAACAGCCACAAACCCAAGACAACGCTGTTGCAAAGGTTGTTACCTCAACAAAGCATAGGTCGAAAGAAGACTTAGAACTCTTGAAGCAAACTGATCCTGTTAGCTATCTGAACGCCATCATCGAGAGAAAAAGTTCGTCTGATGCTAGTCAGGAGGCTCCTACTCTGTCGGGGAAGTCCACTGAAACTTCTCCTCTCGATGAGGCTTTGACGAAGGTTAAGGCTCAGTTCTTCAAGAAGGACTTGATGAAAGCTTTGGAGGGGGACCCTACTGCTCCATCATACTTGAGGGATGTTTTGAATGCCGTAGACTTGTTAGCTGTGCCTCCAGAAGTTTCAGGCTTTATCATGGAGTTACACTCCATTATTGATAAAGTCTCAGCATATTATCGGCGACAAAGGGGCTTTAATAGCCAGCTTGAAGTGTTATATGGCAAAAGCTCTTCTGCATGGACTGCTGTAGCAGAGACAACTTCTCGAATTGCGGAGTTGTCGAAGCAAAAAGCATCTAAACAAGAAGAAGTTGATGCCATCGATCGAGAGAATGCTTCCCTCAAGGCGCAAATCGAAGAAATAGAGGCTAAGATAAATGCCAATACTAAGCGCAAGGAGGAACTTCTCTCGACTGTTCCAGACACCGAAAGTCAAGCTGAAATCACACAAGGCCTAGAATTTGCTGAGAAAGCTCAAGCCTTCGACGATCAAATTGCCAAGCTTGCGCAGGAGAATGCCTTGTGCAACAAAAGATTGGAGCTGCAGCAAACCAAATACCTTCGACTCAAGGACTCCATCCCCTTCTGATTGATTCAGCCTTTTAACCATATTTTGTAATATGTATTCGACAACATTGCCATTTTGGCTAATTTATAAAAACTTTCAATTTTGGCTTCTTTATGGTTAATTTAGTCGTTACTTGTTATTTATTTTTATCTCTTGGAGTGTAGGTTTGTACTTTTTCAAATATTTACCATTTACTCTCAAGAGCCTTTTATCTTCACCTAGCTCTTCGACTTCATAAGCTCCACCAGAAAAAGTCTGGATAACTCTAAATGGTCCTTCCCATTTGGGTGACCATTTTCCCATGCTTCGATCCCTTCGATCCATGGGAAGAATCACCTTCCAAACTAGTTCTTCAGGCGAAAATATCTTAGGTTTCACCTTTTTATTATAAGAGTCTTCTACTCTTTTCTTCTGAAGCCTGAGTAGGTCAAGAGCGCGCAATCTTTCTTCGTCTAAATCCACTAGTTCGTCTAACATCATATCCCAATAAATTTCAGAGGGAATATCATAATGTCTCTGAACCCTTGCAGATTGAAGACAAATTTCTGCTGGCAACACTGCGTCATGGCCAAAAGTTAGCCTATATGGTGTTGTACCTATGGCTTCTTTTGGGGACGTTCGACAAGCCCACAAAATCTGGTCTAACGTCTTATGCCAATTTTTTCGCTTCTTCCCAACATGCTTTTTTATCAAGCCAATCACTACTTTGTTCGCTGCTTCGACTTGACCATTTGCCTGTGCATAATAAGGCGTTGATGTTAGGAGTTTGAAACCTGTTTCCTGAGCGAATTCCTGCATCTTTCGACCGGTGAAACTGATCCTTGATCAGTTGTTATAGTCTCAAGGATTCCATATCTAAAGATAATGTTCTTTTGAATAAATTCAATGACATTTTCTTGGTCTACATTGACTAAAGGGATAGCTTCGATCCACTTAGTAAAATAATCAATGCCTACCAATATATACTTCTGACTCTTTGATGATGCTGGTCGAATCTCTCCAATGAGGTCCAACGCCCATCCTCTAAAGGGCCAAGGTTTCACTATCGAGTGAAGTTCGCTTGCTGGTACATGTTGGATGCCTGTATGGACTTGACATTCTTGGCAACCTTTAGCGAACTCGACACAATCTTTAAGCATAGTGGGCCAGTATAGTCCTTGTCGAAACAACAGCCATTTCATCTTATGGCCTACTTGGTGAGCCCCACATGCTCCAGCGTGCGTAGTCGAAAGGGCTATGTATGCCTCAGTTTCACTTAAACATTTTAGCAATACCCCTTCAGGCGTCTTTTTAAATAACTCATTACCCATGAGTACATAACTCAACGCCCTGTACTTTGTTTTTCGTTCTGTCGAAGCTCCTGGATTTTGAAGATAATCCACAATGGGCTTCCTCCAATCCTACTCTGACAAATTATCTATGAACGAAATTCGAAGTTACTTTGATCAGCATATCCTAGTCTTGTCGATTCCAAGTCTGTTGGTGATAGACAAGTTGCTTTTATCTTTTCTCGATCTTCGATTGCTCTTTGTAATCTCGTTTTTGAAATCTTGTAACCAGATGCAATTTGTGCCAAGTCGTTGGCTATTTGATTTTCCAATCTGGGTATGTGTCGAATATTGACCATTTCAAATTTTTTCAATAAACGATTTGCTATCACAAAGTACATAATGAGATTTTCTCTTATGCATTTATATTCTTTTGTGACTTGCTTAATGACTAACTCTGAGTCTCCCATTATTTCGACTCGAGTTGCCCCCAATTCCAACAATATTTCAAGGCCAGTAATTAGAGCTTCATACTCAACCTCATTGTTCGAACAAGAACCTGATATCTTGTACTTGAATGTTGTTGGAATTTTTCCTGGAGAAATAATCAAGACTCCTACTCCTGTTCCATCTTTATGGCTGGAACCATCAAAGTAGAATTTCCAAGGTTCTATCTCCACATAATTAATATCCTCTACTTGAATCGAGTGGTCGACTATAAAGTCTGCAACCACTTGTCCTTTCACTGCCTTAAGAGGCATAAAGGTCAAGGAGTATTCAGTTAATGCTAGTGCCCACTTGCCAATTCGACTGTGCAAGATGGGTTTCGACAACATGTACTTGAAAACATCAAAATGAGACGAAACATACACATCAACTGGTTTTATATATTGCTTGAGTTTTGTACAAGAGAAATACAGACATAGACACAATTTTTCAACTTCGCTATATTTAGTTTCTGCATCGTTCAAAACTCCACTAAGATAGTAGATGGGTCTTTCGACTCCATTCTCATCTTCTTGGGCTAACATGCTTCCCAAAGTTTTGTCGGATGCAGCTATGTACAATCTCATACTCCTATTGCTACAAGGAGGCACCAAAATAGGTGGCATAGTGAGGTACCCTTTGATTTTTTCGAAGGTGTCTTGTTGCTCTTGCCCCCATTCGAATCCCTCTTTATTCAGTCGAAGTAATGGTGAAAAGGCTTGAGCATTCCCACTTAGGTTATATATGAATCTCCTTAAGAAACTTATCTTGCCTAACAGAGATTGCAGTTCCTTCTTATTCGATGGCGCTTTCGCTTCCAGAATAGCCTTCGTCTTGTTCTGGTTGATTTCGATTCCTTTCTTGTGGACAACGAAGCCCAAGAAATCTCCAGCTTTCACACAGAATGCACACTTCAAAGGGTTCATCTTCAGACCATGTTCTCTCATTCTTTCGAATGATTGCCGAAGGTGGTCAATATGATTCTTCCTGGAAACAGATTTTATAACAATGTCTTCAATATATACTTGCATAAAAATGTTAATAAAATCATGGAAGATAGAATTCATTGCTCGCTGGTATGTTGCCCCAGCGTTCTTTAGGCCAAAAGGCATCACTACCCATTCGTAAGTGCCTAGAGCCCCAGGGCATCGAAAAGCTGTTTTCGACACATCCTCTTCAGCAATGAATATTTGATTATATCCTGAATAACCATCGAGCATACTCAGGTATTCATAGCCAGCGGCAGAATCGACTAGCATTTCCGCCACAGGCATAGGATATTCATCTTTGGGCGTAGCAGCATTCAAATCTCTGAAATCTATGCACACCCTCAATGTACCATTTTTCTTAATTACTGGAACAATGTTTGCAATCCATTCGACATACCTTGTAACGCGTATGAATTTTCACTTCAACAGTCTTTCGACTTCTGTTTTGATCTTCGACAGTATTTCTGGAGCGAAGCGTCTTGGACTTTTCTTGATTGGCTTCTTCCCAGGTTTGATTGGCAACTTAAGTTTTACCAACCCTCTATCGAGACCAGGCATTTCGTCGTAATCCCATGCAAAACAGTCCTTGAACTCTTTCAACAATTGGATTACTTCCAACCTAAGTTCTGGGTCAATTTTGGCGCTGATGTAAGTTGGCTTTTTCTCTGACCCTTCGCCTAAGTTGATTTCTTCTAAAGGATCTTGCACTAACATTTTAATGTTGTTCGCCAAGGGGTCCTTTTCGAAGCCCAAAGGCGCATCGTCATAGATGGCGTCGAGCCTCTATTCCTGCATTCCTTCTGACATTATATCAGGAGGCTCTGGATCGAAATCCTTTCTTGGACCTGCAGCAGATAACTGTTGATCATTGGCCTGTGTGGCCATATACTTTACTTCGGCTTCGAGAGCCGTTATCATCTTTGTTTCGGCTACATAAGCCGAAATTCGCTTCAATGATTGTGACTCAGTCATTATCACTGAATTCACTTCCCCAACCAGTTGGTTGGATATCAGTTAACCCACTGAAGTCTATGTGGGACAAGTCTTCTCTATCCCATTGAAAACCATGCTCTGGGTGCAGGTATAGGGAACAAAAAGTATTTGGCGCTGGCGCCAAGTCGAAGTCAGGTGTTGGACATGGCCCTATGTGAGCCAAGTTCTTGTCAAAATCTGCCAGCCCTAGGTGATTCACTTTGCCCAGGTAATAGCTTTGATCTGCCTCTATGTTTTCGACCATCCCGTCTGGACGCCATAGCAGCAGCCTCTGGTGCATTGATGATGGCACAGCTCCAACACCATGAATCCATTCACGGCCCAACAAAAGATTGTATTTAGGTTTGGCCGATATGACCATAAACATTGTTGGTCGAAGGATAGATCCTACCTTGATATCCAGTTGGATCACTCCCATAGTGGTCCCTATACCGCCCTCAAAGTTCGACAGGACCATGTTGTGAGGCTTAATGTCCTCATCCCTTTTGCCAATTTTCCTTAGCATAGAGTGAGGAATAATGTTGATGGTTGCCCCACAATCCACCAAGATTTTATTCACAGTAGTTTCTTCGAGTTTAGCCCGTATAAATAAAGGCTTGAGGTGATTTTTCATCGCCTCTGTAGGTGGTTCGAAGAATCCATTTTGTTCCTCAGTAGTGCCATTGTCCATGACGAAATAGCACACTGGCCTATGTTTGGCCATTTCTTGCTCCACTTCCCAGTCACTTGTTTCGACCTCCACCTGTCGGTTGAATTCTCTGGGCAGCACTGAGACTATATTCACCATGATGTCCAAAGTATCATCAGACTCAGAACCATCTTCGTCCTCAATTTCACCTTGGTTAGGCCAAATTAGCCTGTTGGTTACTGGCTCTCTTTCCAGAGGTTTCCTTTGCTTCCTTAGAGGAACATTTGAACTGGTTTCTGCCTTTGGTTCATTGGCAGCCTCCCTCTCAGCTTTTTGTCTCCTTTGGTATCTCCTCCATTGAGATCGAGACATGGGATTTTTCCCTTTGTAGTTGTTTGACACTTGTGCAACTTTAGGTGCAGCAACTTGAGGCTCTTTCTTTTGTGTTAAAGATGAACCCCTTGGCACGTCGAAAGAGTGCCATCTCTCCTCGCTTGGCCTCTTTCGACCAGATGTTTTGTACCAGGTATCTACTGGCACATTAGTTGGAGGCCTAAAAGTCAATGGCCTCTTCTCTTGGTTTGAACCTCTTTGGGAGGATCTTCTGGGGTCATGTCGAAGATCAACATTTTCCCTTCTCTTATTTGCTGCTCTTACGCCTTAAATATGCTCAGCAACTTTTTTGTCAAAGATCGAACTGCATCTTGGACACAACATCACCTCTGACTTCTTTTTCTGGCATCTTTGCAGGAAATCTGCCAGATTTTCATTTTCCCGAGGGAAAGCAGTATTGTTAGCTTGTTCTTGCCTCATGGCCTCCTCTGATGCTTTTGGGTCAGAGACTTCGACCATGTTGACATTCATTGTATCTTTGTTGGCAAGAGTCAACTGCTTCATTTGAATCTCCAAATTCTCCGTCTGGCCTTGAACTGTGGCCAAGTGAGAACTGGGTTTTGGTCCAGTTTTTTGGGCTTCAACGGTCTCCAGCTTTGGGCTTTCGACCGCTTTCTGAAACGCTTCAATTGTCTTTCTGGATAAATTCCCAGAAAAACTGCCAAAGATTGGCATGTTGATATGGTCCTTTGAGACTTCGACCATTGTGATTCCTGGCCTCTTCGACTGGCTCCTGGATGCCTCGATCATGTTCACCTCTGAAGGCTCAGCATAGTGGGCTTCAGCCTGCAACAGATTACAGTCGACAGCCATGGGGGTCTTGTCAGCAAACTTCAACCTCCCTTCTTCAATAGCGTCTTGCACAAGATTCCTGAAAAGAAAACATTGAGAAGTTTTATGGCCCAAAAAATTATGATATTTACAAAAGCCTCCCTTCTTTCTTTGATCAAGAGGAGGCACTTTTACCCCCGGGGGTACTATCATTTGGCCATATTTTACAAGCAAGTCAAAGATCTCATCACATTTTGTAATGTCAAAACTATAAGTCTTTTTGGGGAACCTATCGTTGGTCCTTTCTGGACCAATGGGATTTTTCCCACTTGAGGGGACTAACAGTTTGCAAGAGTATGGTGGCCCTTGTTTTAGTTCCGCTAAATCGACTTCTCCTTCTTCGACAGTTATAGTATCGTCGAAGGATTCTGGATCTTCGTCATCCATCTCAACATACGCTATCCTCTCTCTCTTATGAGTTTTCGTTGCCTTTGCTTTTTCAGCTTTGAGGCGTTCTACCTGTCGAACTCTGTCGGCCAGTTGGGCCATGTCTCTCAGGTATTGAGTGTCTAACTTCTTCCTAATGGAATAATCTAAACCGCCTGCGGCTATTTCGACTAACTCATGTTCCGGCACTTGTGTAAAACATCTTGCTTTGAGCAACCTAAACCTATTTAGATATTCGTCTATAGGTTCAGTGAAACGTCTCTTTACACTGGCCAATTCTTTCAGGCTTATCTTGGTTTTCCCCATGTAGAATTGCTCGTGGAACAATCTTTCCAACTGGGTCCAATGATGGATCGAATTGGGGGGGAGAGTTGTAAACCAAGTAAAAGCGTTCTTTGTTAAAGAACTTAGGAAGTACTTAATCCTCAGGTTTTCGTTATTCGAAATATCTCCTCTTCGATCAAGTATCTCGCCACATGTTCGACAGTAGATTCTGTCGTGTCCCCAGAGAACTTAGTGAATTTGGGGACTTTACATCTAGGAGGTAAGTCTGTTTGTAACACGTATTCTGACAACGGGGATGTGAAGTTGGGCCTTCGAAAGCCCATGTTCATCCCATTTTGAGTCATGATCCTTTCGATCATGGTTGCCAGATTATTTTCCAAACCCATGTTTTGGTATTGGATATGCTGAACTACTTCGTCAGCATTTTGGTTTCTGTTAACTAACCTTACCTCTGGGGTTATTACCCTAGGTTCCTCGACAAGTTGCTCCAATCGTGCCCTAAGGTTTTCTTCGACAGGCTGTTGGACCTGGTTGATAGTGGTTTCTTCCTCTAAGAATACACCCTGGTTTCCCCTTATTTGCGCCCTTTGGGGCTGTCGAATAGGTTGGGATACTCCAAAGAAATCAGCCAAACGCGCCATTTGCGCTGTCATCTGCTGATTCGATTGAGTAGTGTTTTGTATTAGAGGGTTCAGCACTGTACTTAAAGTTTGTGCCAACATTTGAACCATATCATGGTTGCTTTCGTCCATTTGTTGCCTCAAGACTGCTGTCGAGGCATTTGTAAGGCCATGTGCTACTTGGGACGTTCCTCCTAAGAGTTGGGTCCTATTTCTATTCGCCATACCTACTCCAGAACCTTGGAGTGGCGAAGAGGCACTCACTAAAGGGTCTGAAAAAGTGGACGCAACATTCGTCAGGCTAGCCAAGTCAAAAGTTGGCATGCCATAGAGTGGTTCTCGATTATGACCGCCTGTCATAAATCCTAGGGGAACAAAAGGCCTTGTGCCTAAATTTCCCCTTGGTGGGGGAGTTCCCAAAGGCACTCTGGGGCCTATGAACGGAGGTAATGGCCCCGTTGCTGTGACCGTTACTGCTGGTGTCGAACCAGCGGTTATCGCTTAACTTACGGTCGGGATAACCGTTGCTCCCACATTTGTTTGTGGGATTTCGTTATTGTTTGGCGGATTCACCATCTCTTCCCTTCTTCTGGCAGTATTGGTATCGTTAGTGTATATTCTACCACTTCTCAATAACATGCAACACTCCTCGAAAAGATGAGATTATTTTCAAAAATCAACACACGGTCCCACCGGGTGTGCCAATTTGTTTACCGTGGTTATTGGTAAACAACCGCTGATCCTCCAAATGGTTACTTATTTGGTTACCCGCAGGATCGATCAGATTGATCCTAAGACATAGGTTGATTTTGAGGTTTTGATTAAGTTGGATAATGGTTAAATGACAATAAAATAAAGAGGCTTTAAGTAAATTGCATGAAGAAGGACTTTGATAAAATAAATGAAGGCTTAAGAAGGACTTTGATAAAATAAATGAAGGCTTGAAATAAAGGGCTTCGACAGGAAAAGTAAAGAAGAAAGCAAGTAAAGTTTCTGGAAAAGTAAATGACTTTGATTAATAAAAGTGGTGTTTCACACATACATTCTCAACAATTCTTTCTCACACGCTGGGTACTCGAATCTATATGAGTGACTTTGTATATAATTGTGAACACACGCGAGAAACTGCGTGAACTACTACTATTTATACTAAAACATCCCAAGTAACCGTCGGGCAGTTACACTGCTTCGAGATGACTCCACTTGGAACGTTCAAAGCGTTCGACGCTCTAGATCTTTGCACGTTGCACTTGGTAACCGCTGGAAACCGTTTTCCCTCCAAATGCTTGAATTTCAAACCGTTCCACTCTGAACCATCGAACACCTTCGTCGAGAAGCATCTTCGACGAGAAACACCTTCGACGTCCAAGGCAACCAACTTCTCCCTTGGAAGAAATCTTCTAAGTACATTGCCATCTTTCGATGGGAATTTCGACGGACCCAGCTGGTCGAAAACATCCTTCGGCTTTAATGGCTGACATTAATAAAACAAGGGTGTCGAATTTAGGAGCCAACACTATAATGTATTGTAGCCTTGTAATTATGGAAGGTAGTCTGTTATCGATATTTTTGTTACTCCATAGGATGGTAGCCTTGTTATTATGGAAGGTAGTCTCTTGTTGATATTTTCATTACTCCAATGGATGGTAGCCTTGTCATTATGGAAGGTAGTCTGTTGTCGAGATTTTTGTTACTCTAATGGATGGTAGCCTTGTCATTTTGGAAGGTAGTTTGTTGTCAAGATTTTTGTTACTCCAATGGATAGTAGCCTTGTCATTATGGAACGTAGTCTGTTGTCGAGAATTTGTTACTCCAATGGATGGTAGCCTTGTCATTATGTAAGGTAGTCTATTGTCGAGATTTTTGTCACTCCAAAGGATGGTAGCCTTGTCATTATGGAAGGTAGTCTGTTGTCGATATTTTTGTTACTCCAATTGATGGTAGCCTTGTCATTATGGAAGTTAGTCTATTGTCGAGATTTTTGCCACTCCAATAGATGGTAGCCTTGTCATTATGGAAGGTAGTCTATTGTCGATATTTTTGTTACTCCAAAGGATGGTAGCATTGTCATTGTGGAAGGTAGTTTGTTATCGAGATTTTTATTATTACAATGTATGGTAGCCTTGTCATTATATAAGGTAGTCTGTTGTCGATATCTTTATTACTCTAATGGATGGTAGCCTAGTCATTATGGAATGTTGTCTATTGTCGAGAGTTTTGTCACTCCAATCGATGAGAGCCTTTTTATTATGGAAGGTAGTCTGTTGTCGATATTTTAGTTACTCCAATGGATGGTAGCCTTGTCATTATGGAAGGTAGTCTATTGTCGAGATTTTTGCCACTCCAATGGATGGTAGCCTTGTCATTATGGAAGGTAGTCTGTTGGCGAGATTTTTGTTACTCCAATGGATTGTAGCCTTGTCATTATGGAAGGTAGTCTCTTGTTGATATTTTCATTACTCCAATGCATGGTATCCTTGTCATTATGGAAGGTAGTGTCTTGTTTATATTTTAATTACTCCAATGGATGGTAGCCTTGTCATTATGGAAGGTAGTCTGTTGTCGAGATTTTTTTTACTGTAATGGATGGTAGCATTGTCCTTATGGAAGGCAGTTTGTTGTCGAGATTTTTGTTACTCCAATGGATGGTAGCCTTGTCATTATGGAAGGTAGTTTATTGTCGAGATTTTTGTTACTCCAATGGATGGTAGCATTATCATTATTGAAAGTAGACTATTGTCAAGATTTTTGTTACTACAATGTATGGTAGCCTTGTCATTGTGGAAGGTAGTTTGTTGTCAAGATTTTTTTTATTACAATGCATGGTAGCCTTGTCATTATAGAAGGTAGTCTGTTGCCGATATCTTTGATTCTATAATGGATGGTAGCCTAGTCATTATGGAAGGTAGTCTATTGTCAAGATTTTTGTCACTCCAATAGATGATAGCCTTGTCATTATGGAAGGTAGTCTGTTGGCGAGATTTTTGTTACTCCAAATGATGGTAGCCTTGTCATTATGGAAGATAGTCTCTTGTTTATATTTTCGTTACTCCAATGGATGGTATCCTTGACATTATGGAAGGTAATTTTTTGCCTAGATTTTTGTTACTCTAATGGATGGTAGCCTTCTCATTATGGTAGGTAGTCTGTTGTCGAGATTTTTGTTACTCCAATGGTTGGTAGCCTTGTCATTATTGAAGGTAGACTGTTGTCGAGATTTTTGTTACTCTAATGGATGGTAGCCTTGTCATTATGGAAGGTAGTCTGTTGTAAAGATTTTTGTTACTCCAACTGATGGTAGCATTATCATTATGGAAGGTAGTGTGTTGTCGAAATCTTTGTTACTCCAATGGATGGTAGCCTAGTCATTATGGAAGGTAGTCTATTGTTGAGATTTTTGTCACTCCATAGGATGGTAGCCTTGTCATTATGGAAGGTAGTCTGTTGTCGATATTTTAGTTACTCCAATGGATGGTAGCCTTGTCATTATGGAAGGTAGTCTATTGTCGAGATTTTTGCCACTCCAATGGATGGTAGCCTTGTCATTATGGAAGGTAGTCTGTTGGCGTGATTTTTGTTACTCCAATGGATGGTAGCCTTGTCATTATGGAAGGTAGTCTCTTGTTGATATTTTCATTACTCCAATGCATGGTATCCTTATCATTATGGAAGGTAGTGTCTTGTTTATATTTTAATTACTCCAATGGATGGTAGCCTTGTCATTATGGAAGGTAGTCCATTGTCGAGTTTTTTGTTACTGTAATGGATGGTAGCCTTGTCATTATGGAAGGCAGTTTGTTGTCGAGATTTTTGTTACTCCAATGGATGGTAGCCTTGTCATTATGGAAGGTAGTTTATTTTCGAAATTTTTGTTACTCCAATGGATGGTAGCGTTGTCATTATGGAAAGTAGACTATTGTCGAGATTTTTGTTACTACAATGTATGGTATCCTTGTCATTGTGGAAGGTAGTTTGTTGTCGAGATTTTTGTTATTACAATGCATGGTAGCCTTGTCGTTATAGAAGGTAGTCTATTGTCGATATCTTTGTTTCTCTAATGGATGGTAGCCTAGTCATTATGGAAGGTAGTCTATTGTCAAGATTTTTGTCACTCCAATGGATGATAGCCTTGTCATTATGGAAGGTAGTCTGTTGGCGAGATTTTTGTTACTCCAATGGATGTTTGCCTTGTCATTATGGAAGGTAGTCTCTTGTTGATATTTTCGTTACTCCAATGGATGGTAGCTTTGTCATTATGGAAGGTAATTTTTTGCCTAGATTTTTGTTACTCTAATGGATGGTAGCCTTGTCGTTATGGAAGGTAGTCTGTTGTCGAGATTTTTGTTACTCCAATGGATGGTAGCCTTGTCATTATTTAAGGTAGAATGTTGTCAAGATTTTTGTTACTCCAACTGATGGTAGCATTCCAAAATATGGAAGGTAGTGTGTTGTCGAAATCTTTGTTACTCCAATGGATGGTAGCCTAGTCATTATGGATGGTAGTTTGTTGTCGAGATTTTTGTTACTCCAATGTATAGTAGGCTTTTCATTATGGAAGGTAGTATGTTGTCGATATTTTTGTCACTCCAATGGATGGTAGCCTTATCATTATGGAAAGTAGTCTATTGTCGAGATTTTTGTCACTCCAAAGGATGGTAGCCTTGTCATTATGGAAGGTAGTCTGTTTTTGATATTTTTGGTAGTCCAATGGATGGTAGACTTGTCATTATGGAAGGTAGTCTCTTGTTGATATTTTCATTACTCCAATGTATGGTAGCCTTGTCATTATGGAAGGTAGTCTCTTGTTGATATTTTCATTACTCTAATGGATGGTAGCCTTGTCATTATGGAAGGTAGTTTGTTGTCGAGATTTTTGTTACTCCAATCGATAGTAGCCTTGTCATTATGGAACATAGTCTGTTGTTGAGATTTTGTTACTCCAATGGATAGTATCCTTGTCATTATGGAAGGTAGTTTATTGTCGAGATTTTTGTCACTCGAAAGGATGGTAGCCTTGTCATAATGGAAGGTAGTTTGTTGTCGATATTTTTGTTACTTCAATGGATGGTAGCCTTGCCATTATGGAAGGTAGTCTATTGTCGAGATTTTTTCCACTCCAATGGATGGTAGCCTTGTCATTATGGAAGGTAGTTTGTTGTTGAGATTTTTTTTACACCAATGGATGGTAGCCTTGTCATTATGGAAGGTAGTCTTTGTCGATATTTTTGTTACTCCAATGGATAGTAGCGTTGTCATTATGGAAAGTAGACTGTTGTTGAGATTTTTGTTACTACAATGTATGGTAGCCTTGTCATTTTGGAAGGTAGTTTGTTGTCGAGATTTTTGTTATTACAATGTATGGTAGCCTTGTCATTATAGAAGGTAGTCTGTTGTCGATATCTTTGTTACTCTAATGGATGTAAGCCTTGTCATTACGGAAGGTAGTCTATTGTCGAGATTTTTGTTACTCCAACGGATGGTAGCCTTGTCATTATGGAAGGTAGTCTATTGTCTAGATTTTTGGCACTCCAAAGGATTGTATCCTTGTCATTATGGAAGGTAGTCGGTTGTCGATATTTTTGTTACTCCAATGGATGGTAGCCATGTCATTATGGAAGGTAGTCTATTGTCGAGATTTTTGTCACTCCAATGGATGGTAGCCTTGTCATTATGGAAGTTAGTCTATTGTCGAGATTTTTGTTACTCCAATGGATGGTAGCCTTGTCATTATGGAAGGTAGTGTCCTGTTGATATTTTCATTACTCTAATTCATGGTAGCCTTGTCATTATGGAAGGTAGTCTCTTGTTGATATTATCTTTACTCTAATGGATGTTAGCCTTGTCATTATGGAAGATAGTCTGTTGTCGAGAATTTTGTTACTCTAATAGATCGTAGCCTTGTCATTATGGAAGGTAGTCTGTTGTCGATATTTTTGTAACTCTAATGGATGGTAGCCTTTTCATTTTGGAAGGTAGTTTCTTGTCGGGATTTTTGTTACTCCAATGGATAGTAGCCTTGTCATTCTAGAACCTAGTCTGTTGTCGAGATTTTGTTACTCCAATGGATGGTAGCCTTGTCATTATGGAAGATAGTCTATTGTCGAGATTTTTGTCACTCCAAAGGATGGTAGCCTTGTCATTATGGAAGGTAGTTTGTTGTTGATATTTTAGTTACTCCAATGGATGGTAGCCTTGTCATTATGGAAGGTAGTCTATTGTCGAGATTTTTGCCACTCCAATGGATGGTAGCCTTATCATTATGGAAGGTAGTCTGTTGAGGATATTTTTTTTACTCCAATGGATGGTAGCCTTGTCATTATGGAAGGTAGTCTATTGTTGATATTTTCATTACTCCAATGCATGGTAGCCTTGTCATTATGGAAGGTAGTGTCTTGTTTATATTTTCATTACTCCAATGGATGGTAGTCTTGTCATTATGGAAGGCAGTTTGTTGTCGAAATTTTTGGTACTCCAATGTATGGTAGCTTTGTTATTATGGAATGTAGTCTATTGTCGAGATTTTTGTTACTCCAATGGATGGTAGCGTTGTCATTATGGAAGGTAGTCTGTTGTCGAGATTTTTGTTATTGTAATGGATGGTAGCCTTGTCATTATGGAAGGTAGTTTGTTATCGAGATTTTTGTTACTCCAATGGATAGTAGCCTTGTCATTATGGAAGGTAGTTTTTTGTCGAGATTTTGTTACTCCAACGGATGGTAGCCTTGTCATTATGGAAGGTAGTCTATTGTCGAGATTTTTGTCACTCCAAAGGATGGTATCCTTGTCATTATGGAAGGTAGTCGGTTGTCGATATTTTTGTTACTCCAACGGATGGTAGCCTTGTCATTATGGAAGGTAGTCTATTGTCGGGATTTTCATTACTCCAATGCATGGTAGCCTTGTTATTATGGAAGGTAGTCTCTTGTTGATATTTTCATTACTCCAATGGATGGTAGCCTTGTCATTATGGAAGGTAGTCTGTTGTCGAGATTTTTGTTATTGTAATGGATGGTAGCCCTGTCATTATGGAAGGTAGTTTGTTATCGAGATTTTTGTTACTCCAATGGATAGTAGCCTTGTCATTATGGAAGGTAGTTTTTTGTCGAGATTTTGTTACTCCAACGGATGGTAGTCTTGTCATTATGGAAGGTAGTCTATTGTCGAGATTTTTGTCACTCCAAAGGATGGTATCCTTGTCATTATGGAAGGTAGTCGGTTGTCGATATTTTTGTTACTCCAACGGATGGTAGCCTTGTCATTATGGAAGGTAGTCTATTGTCGGGATTTTCATTACTCCAATGCATGGTAGCCTTGTTATTATGGAAGGTAGTCTCTTGTTGATATTATCATTACTCCAATGGATGGTAGCCTTGTCTTTATGGAAGATAGTCTGTTGTCGAGATTTTTGTTAATCTAATGGATCGTAGCCTTATCATTATGGAAAGTAGTCTATTGTCGAGATTTTTGTCACTCCAAAGGATGGTAGCCTTGTCATTAATAAAGGTAGTCTGTTGTCGATATTTTTGTTACTCCAATGGATGGTAGCCTTATCATTATGGAAAGTAGTCTATTGTCGAGATTTTTGTCACTCCAAAGGATGGTAGCCTTATCATTATGGAAGGTAGTCTGTTGTCGATATTTTCATTACTCCAATGCATGGTAGCCTTGTTATTATGGAAGGTAGTCTCTTGTTGATATTTTCATTACTCCAATGGATGGTAGCCTTGTCATTATGGAAGGTAGTCTGTTGTCGAGATTTTTGATACTCTATTGGATGGTAGCCTTGTCATTATGGAAGGTAGTTTGTTGTCGAGATTTTTGTTACTCCAATCGATAGTAGCCTTGTCATTATGGAACGTAGTCTATTGTTGAGATTTTGTTACTCCAATGGATGGTATCCTTGTCATTATGGAAGGTAGTCTATTATCGAGATTTTTGTCACTCCAAAGGATGGTAGCCTTGTCATTATGGAAGGTAGTCTGTTGTCGATATTTTAGTTACTCCAATGGATGGTAGCCTTGTCATTATGGAAGGTAGTCTATTGTCGAGATTTTTTCCACTCCAATGGATGGTAGCCTTGTCATTATGGAACCTAGTTTGTTGTCGATATTTTGTTACTCCAATGGATGGTAGCCTTGTCATTATGGAAGGTAGTCTATTTTCCAGATTTTTGTCACTCCATAGGATGGTAGCCTTGTCATTATGGAAGGTAGTCTGTTGTTGATATTTTAGTTACTCCAATGGATGGTAGCCTTGTCATTATAGAAGGTAGTCTATTGTCGAGATTTTTGCCACTCCAATGGATGGTAGCCTTGTCATTATGGAAGGTAGTGTGTTGGCGAGATTTTTGTTACTCCAATGGATGGTAGCCTTGTCATTATGGAAGGTAGTCTCTTGTTGAAATTTTCATTACTCCAATGCATGGTATCCTTGTCATTATGGAAGGTAGTGTCTTGTTTATATTTTAATTACTCTAATGGATGGTAGCCTTGTCATTGTGGAAGGTAGTCTGTTGTCGAGATTTTTGTTACTATAATGGATGGTAGCATTGTCATTATGGAAGGCAGTTTGTTGTCGAGATTTTTGTTACTCCAATGGATGGTAGCCTTGTCATTATGGAAGGTAGTTTATTGTCGAGATTTTTGTTACTCCAATGGATGGTAGCGTTGTCATTATGGAAAGTAGACTATTGTCATGATTTTTGTTACTACAATGTATGGTATCCTTGTCATTGTGGAAGGTAGTTTGTAGTTGAGATTTTTGTTATTACAATGCATGGTAGCCTTGTCATTATAGAAGGTAGTCTATTGTCGATATCTTTGTTTCTCTAATGGATGGTAGCCCAGTCATTATGGAAGGTAGTCTATTGTCAAGATTTTTGTCACTCCAATGGATGATAGCCTTGTCATTATGGAAGGTAGTTTGTTGGCGAGATTTTTGTTACTCCAAATGATGGTAGCCTTGTCATTATGGAAGATAGTCTCTTGTTGATATTTTCGTTACTCCAATGGATGGTAGCCTTGTCATTATGGAAGGTAATTTTTTTCCTAGATTTTTGTTACTCTAATGGATGGTAGCCTTGTCATTATGGAAGGTAGTCTGTTGTCGAGATTTTTGTTACTCCAATGGATGGTAGCATTGTCATTATTGAAGGTAGACTGTTGTCGAGATTTTTGTTACTCTAATGGATGGTAGCCTTTTCATTATGGAAGGTAGTCTATTGTCGAGATTTTTGTTACTCCAACTGATGGTAGCATTATCATTATGGAAGGTAGTGTGTTGTCGAAATCTTTGTTACTCCAATGGATGGTAGCCTAGTCATTATGGAAGGTAGTCTATTGTCGAGATTTTTGTCACTCCATAGGATGGTAGCCTTGTCGTTATTGAAGGTAGTCTGTTGTCGATATTTTAGTTACTCCAATGGATGGTAGCCATGTCATTATGGAAGGTAGTCTATTGTCTAGATTTTTGCCACTCCAATGGTTGGTAGCCTTGTCATTATGGAATGTAGTCTGTTGGCGAGATTTTTGTTACTCCAATGGATGGTAGCCTTGTCATTATGGAAGGTAGTCTCTTGTTGATATTTTGATTACTCCAATGCATGGTATCCTTATCATTATGGAAGGTAGTGTCTTGTTTATATTTTAATTACTCCAATGGATGGTAGCCTGTTCATTATGGAAGGTAGTCTGTTGTCGAGATTTTTGTTACTGTAATGGATGGTAGCCTTGTCATTATGGAAGACAGTTTGTTGTCGAGATTTTTGTTACTCCAATGGATGGTAGCATTGTCATTATGGAAAGTAGACTATTGTCGAGATTTTTGTTACTACAATGTATGGTAGCCTTGTCATTGTGGAAGGTAGTTTGTTGTCGAGATTTTTGTTATTACAATGCATGGTAGCCTTGTCGTTATAGAAGGTAGTCTATTGTCGATATCTTTGTTTCTCTAATGGATGGTAGCCTAGTCATTATGGAAGGTAGTCTATTGTCAAGATTTTTGTCACTCCAATGGATGATAGCCTTGTCAATATGGAAGGTAGTTTGTTTGCAATATTTTGTTACTCCAATGGATGGTAGCCTTGTCATTATGGAAGGTAATATC
The DNA here is from genome assembly GCA_948472305.1 of Vicia faba. Lineage (NCBI taxonomy): Eukaryota > Viridiplantae > Streptophyta > Magnoliopsida > Fabales > Fabaceae > Vicia > Vicia faba. The sequence goes on from OX451739.1 coordinate 566,053,111, forward strand.
TTGTTGATATTTTCGTTACTCCAATGGATGCTAGCTTTGTCATTATGGAAGGTAATTTTTTGCCTAGATTTTGTTACTCTAATGGATGGTAGCCTTGTTGTATGGAAGGTAGTCTGTTGTCGAGATTTTTGTTACTCCAATGGATGGTAGCCTTGTCATTATTGAAGGTAGACTGTTGTCGAGATTTTTGTTACTCTAATGGATGGTAGCCTTGTCATTATGGAAGGTATTCTGTTGTCAAGATTTTTGTTACTCCAACTGATGGTAGCATTATCATTATGGAAGGTAGTGTGTTGTCGAAATCATTATTACTCCAATGGATGGTAGCCTAGTCATTTTGGATGGTAGTTTGTTGTCGAGATTTTTGTTACTCCAATGGATAGTAGGCTTTTCATTATTGAAGGTAGTCTGTTGTCGATATTTTTGTCACTCCAATGGATGGTAGCCTTATCATTATGGAAAGTAGTCTATTGTCGATATGTTTGTCTCTCCAAGAGATGGTAGCCTTGTCATTATGGAAGGTAGTAAGTTGTCGATATTTTTGGTAGTCCAATGGATGGTAGCCTTGTCATTATGGAAGGTAGTCTCTTGTTGATATTTTCATTACTCCAATGCATGGTAGCCTTGTCATTATGGAAGGTAGTCTCTTGTTGATATTTTCATTACTCTAATGGATGGTAGCCTTGTCATTATGGAAGGTCGTCTGTTGTCGAGATTTTTTTTACTCTATTGGATGGTAGCCTTGTCATTATGGAAGGTAGTTTGTTGTCGAGATTTTTGTTACTCCAATCGATAGTAGCCTTTTTATTATGGAACATAGTCTGTTGTTGAGATTTTGTTACTCCAATGGATGGTAACCTTGTCATTATGGAAGGTAGTCTATTGTCGAGATTTTTGTCACTCCAAAGGATGGTAGCCTTGTCTTAATGGAAGGTAGTTTGTTGTCGATATTTTTGTTACTTCAATGGATGGTAGCCTTGCCATTATGGAAGGTATTCTATTGTCGAGATTTTTTCCACTCCAATGGATGGTAGCCTTGTCATTATGGAAGGTAGTTTGTTGTCGAGATTGTTTTTACACCAATGGATGGTGGCCTTGTCATTATGGAATGTAGTCTATTGTCGATATTTTTGTTACTCCAATGGATAGTAGCATTGTCATTATGGAAAGTAGACTGTTGTTGAGATTTTTGTTACTACAATGTATGGTAGCCTTGTCATTTTGGAAGGTAGTTTGTTGTCAATATTTTTGTTATTACAATGTATGGTATCCTTGTCATTATAGCAGGTAGTCTGTTGTCGATATCTTTGTTACTCTAATGGATGTAAGCCTTGTCATTACGGAAGGTAGTCTATTGTCGAGATTTTTGTTACTCCAACGGATGGTAGCCTTGTCATTATGGAAGGTAGTCTATTGTCTAGATTTTTGTCACTCCAAAGGATTGTATCCTTGTCATTATGGAAGGTAGTCGGTTGTCGATATTTTTGTTACTCCAATGGATGGTAGCCATGTCATTATGGAAGGTAGTCTATTGTCGAGATTTTTGTCACTCCAATGGATGGTAGCCTTGTCATTATGGAAGTTAGTCTATTGTCGAGATTTTTGTTACTCCAATGGATGGTAGCCTTGTCATTATGGAAGGTAGTGTCCTGTTGATATTTTCATTACTCTAATTCATGGTAGCCTTGTCATTATGGAAGGTAGTCTCTTGTTGATAATATCTTTACTCTAATGGATGTTAGCCTTGTCATTATGGAAGATAGTCTGTTGTCGAGAATTTTGTTACTCTAATGGATCGTAGCCTTGTCATTATGGAAGGTAGTCTGTTGTCGATATTTTTGTAACTCTAATGGATGGTAGCCTTTTCATTTTGGAAGGTAGTTTCTTGTCGGGATTTTTGTTACTCCAATGGATAGTTGCCTTGTCATTCTAGAACCTAGTCTGTTGTCGAGATTTTGTTACTCCAATGGATGGTAGCCTTGTCATTATGGAAGATAGTCTATTGTCGAGATTTTTGTCACTCCAAAGGATGGTAGCCTTGTCATTATGGAAGGTAGACTATTGTCGAGATTTTTGTTACTACAATGTATGGTATCCTTGTCATTGTGGAAGGTAGTTTGTTGTCGAGATTTTTGTTATTACAATGCATGGTAGCCTTGTCGTTATAGAAGGTAGTCTATTGTCGATATCTTTGTTTCTCTAATGGATGGTAGCCTAGTCATTATGGAAGGTAGTCTATTGTCAAGATTTTTGTCACTCCAATGGATGATAGCCTTGTCATTATGGAAGGTAGTCTGTTGGCGAGATTTTTGTTACTCCAATGGATGTTTGCCTTGTCATTATGGAAGGTAGTCTCTTGTTGATATTTTCGTTACTCCAATGGATGGTAGCTTTGTCATTATGGAAGGTAATTTTTTGCCTAGATTTTTGTTACTCTAATGGATGGTAGCCTTGTCGTTATGGAAGGTAGTCTGTTGTCGAGATTTTTGTTACTCCAATGGATGGTAGCCTTGTCATTATTTAAGGTAGAATGTTGTCAAGATTTTTGTTACTCCAACTGATGGTAGCATTCCAAAATATGGAAGGTAGTGTGTTGTCGAAATCTTTGTTACTCCAATGGATGGTAGCCTAGTCATTATGGATGGTAGTTTGTTGTCGAGATTTTTGTTACTCCAATGTATAGTAGGCTTTTCATTATGGAAGGTAGTATGTTGTCGATATTTTTGTCACTCCAATGGATGGTAGCCTTATCATTATGGAAAGTAGTCTATTGTCGAGATTTTTGTCACTCCAAAGGATGGTAGCCTTGTCATTATGGAAGGTAGTCTGTTTTTGATATTTTTGGTAGTCCAATGGATGGTAGACTTGTCATTATGGAAGGTAGTCTCTTGTTGATATTTTCATTACTCCAATGTATGGTAGCCTTGTCATTATGGAAGGTAGTCTCTTGTTGATATTTTCATTACTCTAATGGATGGTAGCCTTGTCATTATGGAAGGTAGTTTGTTGTCGAGATTTTTGTTACTCCAATCGATAGTAGCCTTGTCATTATGGAACATAGTCTGTTGTTGAGATTTTGTTACTCCAATGGATAGTATCCTTGTCATTATGGAAGGTAGTTTATTGTCGAGATTTTTGTCACTCGAAAGGATGGTAGCCTTGTCATAATGGAAGGTAGTTTGTTGTCGATATTTTTGTTACTTCAATGGATGGTAGCCTTGCCATTATGGAAGGTAGTCTATTGTCGAGATTTTTTCCACTCCAATGGATGGTAGCCTTGTCATTATGGAAGGTAGTTTGTTGTAGAGATTTTTTTTACACCAATGGATGGTAGCCTTGTCATTATGGAAGGTAGTCTTTGTCGATATTTTTGTTACTCCAATGGATAGTAGCGTTGTCATTATGGAAAGTAGACTGTTGTTGAGATTTTTGTTACTACAATGTATGGTAGCCTTGTCATTTTGGAAGGTAGTTTGTTGTCGAGATTTTTGTTATTACAATGTATGGTAGCCTTGTCATTATAGAAGGTAGTCTGTTGTCGATATCTTTGTTACTCTAATGGATGTATGCCTTGTCATTACGGAAGGTAGTCTATTGTCGAGATTTTTGTTACTCCAACGGATGGTAGCCTTGTCATTATGGAAGGTAGTCTATTGTCTAGATTTTTGGCACTCCAAAGGATTGTATCCTTGTCATTATGGAAGGTAGTCGGTTGTCGATATTTTTGTTACTCCAATGGATGGTAGCCATGTCATTATGGAAGGTAGTCTATTGTCGAGATTTTTGTCACTCCAATGGATGGTAGCCTTGTCATTATGGAAGTTAGTCTATTGTCGAGATTTTTGTTACTCCAATGGATGGTAGCCTTGTCATTATGGAAGGTAGTGTCCTGTTGATATTTTCATTACTCTAATTCATGGTAGCCTTGTCATTATGGAAGGTAGTCTCTTGTTGATATTATCTTTACTCTAATGGATGTTAGCCTTGTCATTATGGAAGATAGTCTGTTGTCGAGAATTTTGTTACTCTAATAGATCGTAGCCTTGTCATTATGGAAGGTAGTCTGTTGTCGATATTTTTGTAACTCTAATGGATGGTAGCCTTTTCATTTTGGAAGGTAGTTTCTTGTCGGGATTTTTGTTACTCCAATGGATAGTAGCCTTGTCATTCTAGAACCTAGTCTGTTGTCGAGATTTTGTTACTCCAATGGATGGTAGCCTTGTCATTATGGAAGATAGTCTATTGTCGAGATTTTTGTCACTCCAAAGGATGGTAGCCTTGTCATTATGGAAGGTAGTTTGTTGTTGATATTTTAGTTACTCCAATGGATGGTAGCCTTGTCATTATGGAAGGTAGTCTATTGTCGAGATTTTTGCCACTCCAATGGATGGTAGCCTTATCATTATGGAAGGTAGTCTGTTGAGGATATTTTTTTTACTCCAATGGATGGTAGCCTTGTCATTATGGAAGGTAGTCTATTGTTGATATTTTCATTACTCCAATGCATGGTAGCCTTGTCATTATGGAAGGTAGTGTCTTGTTTATATTTTCATTACTCCAATGGATGGTAGTCTTGTCATTATGGAAGGCAGTTTGTTGTCGAAATTTTTGGTACTCCAATGTATGGTAGCTTTGTTATTATGGAATGTAGTCTATTGTCGAGATTTTTGTTACTCCAATGGATGGTAGCGTTGTCATTATGGAAGGTAGTCTGTTGTCGAGATTTTTGTTATTGTAATGGATGGTAGCCTTGTCATTATGGAAGGTAGTTTGTTATCGAGATTTTTGTTACTCCAATGGATAGTAGCCTTGTCATTATGGAAGGTAGTTTTTTGTCGAGATTTTGTTACTCCAACGGATGGTAGCCTTGTCATTATGGAAGGTAGTCTATTGTCGAGATTTTTGTCACTCCAAAGGATGGTATCCTTGTCATTATGGAAGGTAGTCGGTTGTCGATATTTTTGTTACTCCAACGGATGGTAGCCTTGTCATTATGGAAGGTAGTCTATTGTCGGGATTTTCATTACTCCAATGCATGGTAGCCTTGTTATTATGGAAGGTAGTCTCTTGTTGATATTTTCATTACTCCAATGGATGGTAGCCTTGTCATTATGGAAGGTAGTCTGTTGTCGAGATTTTTGTTATTGTAATGGATGGTAGCCCTGTCATTATGGAAGGTAGTTTGTTATCGAGATTTTTGTTACTCCAATGGATAGTAGCCTTGTCATTATGGAAGGTAGTTTTTTGTCGAGATTTTGTTACTCCAACGGATGGTAGTCTTGTCATTATGGAAGGTAGTCTATTGTCGAGATTTTTGTCACTCCAAAGGATGGTATCCTTGTCATTATGGAAGGTAGTCGGTTGTCGATATTTTTGTTACTCCAACGGATGGTAGCCTTGTCATTATGGAAGGTAGTCTATTGTCGGGATTTTCATTACTCCAATGCATGGTAGCCTTGTTATTATGGAAGGTAGTCTCTTGTTGATATTATCATTACTCCAATGGATGGTAGCCTTGTCTTTATGGAAGATAGTCTGTTGTCGAGATTTTTGTTAATCTAATGGATCGTAGCCTTATCATTATGGAAAGTAGTCTATTGTCGAGATTTTTGTCACTCCAAAGGATGGTAGCCTTGTCATTAATAAAGGTAGTCTGTTGTCGATATTTTTGTTACTCCAATGGATGGTAGCCTTATCATTATGGAAAGTAGTCTATTGTCGAGATTTTTGTCACTCCAAAGGATGGTAGCCTTATCATTATGGAAGGTAGTCTGTTGTCGATATTTTCATTACTCCAATGCATGGTAGCCTTGTTATTATGGAAGGTAGTCTCTTGTTGATATTTTCATTACTCCAATGGATGGTAGCCTTGTCATTATGGAAGGTAGTCTGTTGTCGAGATTTTTGATACTCTATTGGATGGTAGCCTTGTCATTATGGAAGGTAGTTTGTTGTCGAGATTTTTGTTACTCCAATCGATAGTAGCCTTGTCATTATGGAACGTAGTCTATTGTTGAGATTTTGTTACTCCAATGGATGGTATCCTTGTCATTATGGAAGGTAGTCTATTATCGAGATTTTTGTCACTCCAAAGGATGGTAGCCTTGTCATTATGGAAGGTAGTCTGTTGTCGATATTTTAGTTACTCCAATGGATGGTAGCCTTGTCATTATGGAAGGTAGTCTATTGTCGAGATTTTTTCCACTCCAATGGATGGTAGCCTTGTCATTATGGAACCTAGTTTGTTGTCGATATTTTGTTACTCCAATGGATGGTAGCCTTGTCATTATGGAAGGTAGTCTATTTTCCAGATTTTTGTCACTCCATAGGATGGTAGCCTTGTCATTATGGAAGGTAGTCTGTTGTTGATATTTTAGTTACTCCAATGGATGGTAGCCTTGTCATTATAGAAGGTAGTCTATTGTCGAGATTTTTGCCACTCCAATGGATGGTAGCCTTGTCATTATGGAAGGTAGTGTGTTGGCGAGATTTTTGTTACTCCAATGGATGGTAGCCTTGTCATTATGGAAGGTAGTCTCTTGTTGAAATTTTCATTACTCCAATGCATGGTATCCTTGTCATTATGGAAGGTAGTGTCTTGTTTATATTTTAATTACTCTAATGGATGGTAGCCTTGTCATTGTGGAAGGTAGTCTGTTGTCGAGATTTTTGTTACTATAATGGATGGTAGCATTGTCATTATGGAAGGCAGTTTGTTGTCGAGATTTTTGTTACTCCAATGGATGGTAGCCTTGTCATTATGGAAGGTAGTTTATTGTCGAGATTTTTGTTACTCCAATGGATGGTAGCGTTGTCATTATGGAAAGTAGACTATTGTCATGATTTTTGTTACTACAATGTATGGTATCCTTGTCATTGTGGAAGGTAGTTTGTAGTTGAGATTTTTGTTATTACAATGCATGGTAGCCTTGTCATTATAGAAGGTAGTCTATTGTCGATATCTTTGTTTCTCTAATGGATGGTAGCCCAGTCATTATGGAAGGTAGTCTATTGTCAAGATTTTTGTCACTCCAATGGATGATAGCCTTGTCATTATGGAAGGTAGTTTGTTGGCGAGATTTTTGTTACTCCAAATGATGGTAGCCTTGTCATTATGGAAGATAGTCTCTTGTTGATATTTTCGTTACTCCAATGGATGGTAGCCTTGTCATTATGGAAGGTAATTTTTTTCCTAGATTTTTGTTACTCTAATGGATGGTAGCCTTGTCATTATGGAAGGTAGTCTGTTGTCGAGATTTTTGTTACTCCAATGGATGGTAGCATTGTCATTATTGAAGGTAGACTGTTGTCGAGATTTTTGTTACTCTAATGGATGGTAGCCTTTTCATTATGGAAGGTAGTCTATTGTCGAGATTTTTGTTACTCCAACTGATGGTAGCATTATCATTATGGAAGGTAGTGTGTTGTCGAAATCTTTGTTACTCCAATGGATGGTAGCCTAGTCATTATGGAAGGTAGTCTATTGTCGAGATTTTTGTCACTCCATAGGATGGTAGCCTTGTCGTTATTGAAGGTAGTCTGTTGTCGATATTTTAGTTACTCCAATGGATGGTAGCCATGTCATTATGGAAGGTAGTCTATTGTCTAGATTTTTGCCACTCCAATGGTTGGTAGCCTTGTCATTATGGAATGTAGTCTGTTGGCGAGATTTTTGTTACTCCAATGGATGGTAGCCTTGTCATTATGGAAGGTAGTCTCTTGTTGATATTTTGATTACTCCAATGCATGGTATCCTTATCATTATGGAAGGTAGTGTCTTGTTTATATTTTAATTACTCCAATGGATGGTAGCCTGTTCATTATGGAAGGTAGTCTGTTGTCGAGATTTTTGTTACTGTAATGGATGGTAGCCTTGTCATTATGGAAGACAGTTTGTTGTCGAGATTTTTGTTACTCCAATGGATGGTAGCATTGTCATTATGGAAAGTAGACTATTGTCGAGATTTTTGTTACTACAATGTATGGTAGCCTTGTCATTGTGGAAGGTAGTTTGTTGTCGAGATTTTTGTTATTACAATGCATGGTAGCCTTGTCGTTATAGAAGGTAGTCTATTGTCGATATCTTTGTTTCTCTAATGGATGGTAGCCTAGTCATTATGGAAGGTAGTCTATTGTCAAGATTTTTGTCACTCCAATGGATGATAGCCTTGTCAATATGGAAGGTAGTTTGTTTGCAATATTTTGTTACTCCAATGGATGGTAGCCTTGTCATTATGGAAGGTAATATCTTGTTGATATTTTCGTTACTCCAATGGATGCTAGCTTTGTCATTATGGAAGGTAATTTTTTGCCTAGATTTTGTTACTCTAATGGATGGTAGCCTTGTTGTATGGAAGGTAGTCTGTTGTCGAGATTTTTGTTACTCCAATGGATGGTAGCCTTGTCATTATTGAAGGTAGACTGTTGTCGAGATTTTTGTTACTCTAATGGATGGTAGCCTTGTCATTATGGAAGGTATTCTGTTGTCAAGATTTTTGTTACTCCAACTGATGGTAGCATTATCATTATGGAAGGTAGTGTGTTGTCGAAATCATTATTACTCCAATGGATGGTAGCCTAGTCATTTTGGATGGTAGTTTGTTGTCGAGATTTTTGTTACTCCAATGGATAGTAGGCTTTTCATTATTGAAGGTAGTCTGTTGTCGATATTTTTGTCACTCCAATGGATGGTAGCCTTATCATTATGGAAAGTAGTCTATTGTCGATATGTTTGTCTCTCCAAGAGATGGTAGCCTTGTCATTATGGAAGGTAGTAAGTTGTCGATATTTTTGGTAGTCCAATGGATGGTAGCCTTGTCATTATGGAAGGTAGTCTCTTGTTGATATTTTCATTACTCCAATGCATGGTAGCCTTGTCATTATGGAAGGTAGTCTCTTGTTGATATTTTCATTACTCTAATGGATGGTAGCCTTGTCATTATGGAAGGTCGTCTGTTGTCGAGATTTTTTTTACTCTATTGGATGGTAGCCTTGTCATTATGGAAGGTAGTTTGTTGTCGAGATTTTTGTTACTCCAATCGATAGTAGCCTTTTTATTATGGAACATAGTCTGTTGTTGAGATTTTGTTACTCCAATGGATGGTAACCTTGTCATTATGGAAGGTAGTCTATTGTCGAGATTTTTGTCACTCCAAAGGATGGTAGCCTTGTCTTAATGGAAGGTAGTTTGTTGTCGATATTTTTGTTACTTCAATGGATGGTAGCCTTGCCATTATGGAAGGTATTCTATTGTCGAGATTTTTTCCACTCCAATGGATGGTAGCCTTGTCATTATGGAAGGTAGTTTGTTGTCGAGATTGTTTTTACACCAATGGATGGTGGCCTTGTCATTATGGAATGTAGTCTATTGTCGATATTTTTGTTACTCCAATGGATAGTAGCATTGTCATTATGGAAAGTAGACTGTTGTTGAGATTTTTGTTACTACAATGTATGGTAGCCTTGTCATTTTGGAAGGTAGTTTGTTGTCAATATTTTTGTTATTACAATGTATGGTATCCTTGTCATTATAGCAGGTAGTCTGTTGTCGATATCTTTGTTACTCTAATGGATGTAAGCCTTGTCATTACGGAAGGTAGTCTATTGTCGAGATTTTTGTTACTCCAACGGATGGTAGCCTTGTCATTATGGAAGGTAGTCTATTGTCTAGATTTTTGTCACTCCAAAGGATTGTATCCTTGTCATTATGGAAGGTAGTCGGTTGTCGATATTTTTGTTACTCCAATGGATGGTAGCCATGTCATTATGGAAGGTAGTCTATTGTCGAGATTTTTGTCACTCCAATGGATGGTAGCCTTGTCATTATGGAAGTTAGTCTATTGTCGAGATTTTTGTTACTCCAATGGATGGTAGCCTTGTCATTATGGAAGGTAGTGTCCTGTTGATATTTTCATTACTCTAATTCATGGTAGCCTTGTCATTATGGAAGGTAGTCTCTTGTTGATAATATCTTTACTCTAATGGATGTTAGCCTTGTCATTATGGAAGATAGTCTGTTGTCGAGAATTTTGTTACTCTAATGGATCGTAGCCTTGTCATTATGGAAGGTAGTCTGTTGTCGATATTTTTGTAACTCTAATGGATGGTAGCCTTTTCATTTTGGAAGGTAGTTTCTTGTCGGGATTTTTGTTACTCCAATGGATAGTTGCCTTGTCATTCTAGAACCTAGTCTGTTGTCGAGATTTTGTTACTCCAATGGATGGTAGCCTTGTCATTATGGAAGATAGTCTATTGTCGAGATTTTTGTCACTCCAAAGGATGGTAGCCTTGTCATTATGGAAGGTAGTTTGTTGTCGATATTTTAGTTACTCCAATGGATGGTAGCCTTGTCATTATGGAAGGTAGTCTATTGTCGAGATTTTTGCCACTCCAATGGATGGTAGCCTTATCATTATGGAAGGTAGTCTGTTGAGGATATTTTTTTTACTCCAATGGATGGTAGCCTTGTCATTATGGAAGGTAGTCTATTGTTGATATTTTCATTACTCCAATGCATGGTAGCCTTGTCATTATGGAAGGTAGTGTCTTGTTTATATTTTCATTACTCCAATGGATGGTAGTCTTGTCATTATGGAAGGCAGTTTGTTGTCGAAATTTTTGGTACTCCAATGTATGGTAGCTTTGTTTTTATGGAATGTAGTCTATTGTCGAGATTTTTGTTACTCCAATGGATGGTAGCGTTGTCATTATGGAAGGTAGTCTGTTGTCGAGATTTTTGTTATTGTAATGGATGGTAGCCTTGTCATTATGGAAGGTAGTTTGTTATCGAGATTTTTGTTACTCCAATGGATAGTAGCCTTGTCATTATGGAAGGTAGTTTTTTGTCGAGATTTTGTTACTCCAACGGATGGTAGCCTTGTCATTATGGAAGGTAGTCTATTGTCGAGATTTTTGTCACTCCAAAGGATGGTATCCTTGTCATTATGGAAGGTAGTCGGTTGTCGATATTTTTGTTACTCCAACGGATGGTAGCCTTGTCATTATGGAAGGTAGTCTATTGTCGGGATTTTCATTACTCCAATGCATGGTAGCCTTGTTATTATGGAAGGTAGTCTCTTGTTGATATTTTCATTACTCCAATGGATGGTAGCCTTGTCATTATGGAAGGTAGTCTGTTGTCGAGATTTTTGTTATTGTAATGGATGGTAGCCCTGTCATTATGGAAGGTAGTTTGTTATCGAGATTTTTGTTACTCCAATGGATAGTAGCCTTGTCATTATGGAAGGTAGTTTTTTGTCGAGATTTTGTTACTCCAACGGATGGTAGTCTTGTCATTATGGAAGGTAGTCTATTGTCGAGATTTTTGTCACTCCAAAGGATGGTATCCTTGTCATTATGGAAGGTAGTCGGTTGTCGATATTTTTGTTACTCCAACGGATGGTAGCCTTGTCATTATGGAAGGTAGTCTATTGTCGGGATTTTCATTACTCCAATGCATGGTAGCCTTGTTATTATGGAAGGTAGTCTCTTGTTTATATTATCATTACTCCAATGGATGGTAGCCTTGTCTTTATGGAAGATAGTCTGTTGTCGAGATTTTTGTTAATCTAATGGATCGTAGCCTTATCATTATGGAAAGTAGTCTATTGTCGAGATTTTTGTCACTCCAAAGGATGGTAGCCTTGTCATTAATAAAGGTAGTCTGTTGTCGATATTTTTGTTACTCCAATGGATGGTAGCCTTATCATTATGGAAAGTAGTCTATTGTCGAGATTTTTGTCACTCCAAAGGATGGTAGCCTTATCATTATGGAAGGTAGTCTGTTGTCGATATTTTCATTACTCCAATGCATGGTAGCCTTGTTATTATGGAAGGTAGTCTCTTGTTGATATTTTCATTACTCCAATGGATGGTAGCCTTGTCATTATGGAAGGTAGTCTGTTGTCGAGATTTTTGATACTCTATTGGATGGTAGCCTTGTCATTATGGAAGGTAGTTTGTTGTCGAGATTTTTGTTACTCCAATCGATAGTAGCCTTGTCATTATGGAACGTAGTCTATTGTTGAGATTTTGTTACTCCAATGGATGGTATCCTTGTCATTATGGAAGGTAGTCTATTATCGAGATTTTTGTCACTCCAAAGGATGGTAGCCTTGTCATTATGGAAGGTAGTCTGTTGTCGATATTTTAGTTACTCCAATGGATGGTAGCCTTGTCATTATGGAAGGTAGTCTATTGTCGAGATTTTTTCCACTCCAATGGATGGTAGCCTTGTCATTATGGAAGGTAGTCTATTTTCCATATTTTTGTCACTCCATGGGATGGTAGCCTTGTCATTATGGAAGGTAGTCTGTTGTTGATATTTTAGTTACTCCAATGGATGGTAGCCTTGTCATTATAGAAGGTATTCTATTGTCGAGATTTTTGCCACTCCAATGGATGGTAGCCTTGTCATTATGGAAGGTAGTGTGTTGGCGAGATTTTTGTTACTCCAATGGATGGTAGCCTTGTCATTATGGAAGGTAGTCTCTTGTTGAAATTTTCATTACTCCAATGCATGGTATCCTTGTCATTATGGAAGGTAGTGTCTTGTTTATATTTTAATTACTCTAATGGATGGTAGCCTTGTCATTGTGGAAGGTAGTCTGTTGTCGAGATTTTTGTTACTATAATGGATGGTAGCATTGTCATTATGGAAGGCAGTTTGTTGTCGAGATTTTTGTTACTCCAATGGATGGTAGCCTTGTCATTATGGAAGGTAGTTTATTGTCGAGATTTTTGTTACTCCAATGGATGGTAGCGTTGTCATTATGGAAAGTAGACTATTGTCATGATTTTTGTTACTACAATGTATGGTATCCTTGTCATTGTGGAAGGTAGTTTGTAGTTGAGATTTTTGTTATTACAATGCATGGTAGCCTTGTCATTATAGAAGGTAGTCTATTGTCGATATCTTTGTTTCTCTAATGGATGGTAGCCCAGTCATTATGGAAGGTAGTCTATTGTCAAGATTTTTGTCACTCCAATGGATGATAGCCTTGTCATTATGGAAGGTAGTTTGTTGGCGAGATTTTTGTTACTCCAAATGATGGTAGCCTTGTCATTATGGAAGATAGTCTCTTGTTGATATTTTCGTTACTCCAATGGATGGTAGCCTTGTCATTATGGAAGGTAATTTTTTGCCTAGATTTTTGTTACTCTAATGGATGGTAGCCTTGTCATTATGGAAGGTAGTCTGTTGTCGAGATTTTTGTTACTCCAATGGATGGTAGCATTGTCATTATTGAAGGTAGACTGTTGTCGAGATTTTTGTTACTCTAATGGATGGTAGCCTTTTCATTATGGAAGGTAGTCTATTGTCGAGATTTTTGTTACTCCAACTGATGGTAGCATTATCATTATGGAAGGTAGTGTGTTGTCGAAATCTTTGTTACTCCAATGGATGGTAGCCTAGTCATTATGGAAGGTAGTCTATTGTCGAGATTTTTGTCACTCCATAGGATGGTAGCCTTGTCGTTATTGAAGGTAGTCTGTTGTCGATATTTTAGTTACTCCAATGGATGGTAGCCATGTCATTATGGAAGGTAGTCTATTGTCTAGATTTTTGCCACTCCAATGGTTGGTAGCCTTGTCATTATGGAATGTAGTCTGTTGGCGAGATTTTTGTTACTCCAATGGATGGTAGCCTTGTCATTATGGAAGGTAGTCTCTTGTTGATATTTTGATTACTCCAATGCATGGTATCCTTATCATTATGGAAGGTAGTGTCTTGTTTATATTTTAATTACTCCAATGGATGGTAGCCTGTTCATTATGGAAGGTAGTCTGTTGTCGAGATTTTTGTTACTGTAATGGATGGTAGCCTTGTCATTATGGAAGACAGTTTGTTGTCGAGATTTTTGTTACTCCAATGGATGGTAGCATTGTCATTATGGAAAGTAGACTATTGTCGAGATTTTTGTTACTACAATGTATGGTAGCCTTGTCATTGTGGAAGGTAGTTTGTTGTCGAGATTTTTGTTATTACAATGCATGGTAGCCTTGTCGTTATAGAAGGTAGTCTATTGTCGATATCTTTGTTTCTCTAATGGATGGTAGCCTAGTCATTATGGAAGGTAGTCTATTGTCAAGATTTTTGTCACTCCAATGGATGATAGCCTTGTCATTATGGAAGGTAGTTTGTTTGCAATATTTTGTTACTCCAATGGATGGTAGCCTTGTCATTATGGAAGGTAGTATCTTGTTGATATTTTCGTTACTCCAATGGATGCTAGCTTTGTCATTATGGAAGGTAATTTTTTGCCTAGATTTTGTTACTCTAATGGATGGTAGCCTTGTTGTATGGAAGGTAGTCTGTTGTCGAGATTTTTGTTACTCCAATGGATGGTAGCCTTGTCATTATTGAAGGTAGACTGTTGTCGAGATTTTTGTTACTCTAATGGATGGTAGCCTTGTCATTATGGAAGGTAGTCTGTTGTCAAGATTTTTGTTACTCCAACTGATGGTAGCATTATCATTATGGAAGGTAGTGTGTTGTCGAAATCATTATTACTCCAATGGATGGTAGCCTAGTCATTTTGGATGGTAGTTTGTTGTCGAGATTTTTGTAACTCCAATGGATAGTAGGCTTTTCATTATTGAAGGTAGTCTGTTGTCGATATTTTTGTCACTCCAATGGATGGTAGCCTTATCATTATGGAAAGTAGTCTATTGTCGATATGTTTGTCTCTCCAAGAGATGGTAGCCTTGTCATTATGGAAGGTAGTCTGTTGTCGATATTTTTGGTAGTCCAATGGATGGTAGCCTTGTCATTATGGAAGGTAGTCTCTTGTTGATATTTTCATTACTCCAATGCATGGTAGCCTTGTCATTATGGAAGGTAGTCTCTTGTTGATATTTTCATTACTCTAATGGATGGTAGCCTTGTCATTATGGAAGGTCGTCTGTTGTCGAGATTTTGTTTACTCTATTGGATGGTAGCCTTGTCATTATGGAAGGTAGTTTGTTGTCGAGATTTTTGTTACTCCAATCGATAGTAGCCTTTTCATTATGGAACATAGTCTGTTGTTGAGATTTTGTTACTCCAATGGATGGTAACCTTGTCATTATGGAAGGTAGTCTATTGTCGAGATTTTTGTCACTCCAAAGGATGGTAGCCTTGTCTTAATGGAAGGTAGTTTGTTGTCGATATTTTTGTTACTTCAATGGATGGTAGCCTTGCCATTATGGAAGGTATTCTATTGTCGAGATTTTTTCCACTCCAATGGATGGTAGCCTTGTCATTATGGAAGGTAGTTTGTTGTCGAGATTGTTTTTACACCAATGGATGGTGGCCTTGTCATTATGGAATGTAGTCTATTGTCGATATTTTTGTTACTCCAATGGATAGTAGCATTGTCATTATGGAAAGTAGACTGTTGTTGAGATTTTTGTTACTACAATGTATGGTAGCCTTGTCATTTTGGAAGGTAGTTTGTTGTCAATATTTTTGTTATTACAATGTATGGTATCCTTGTCATTATAGAAGGTAGTCTGTTGTCGATATCTTTGTTACTCTAATGGATGGTAGCCTTGTCATTATGGAAGGTAGTGTATTGTCGATATTTTTGTCACTCCAATGGATGATAGCCTTGTCATTATGGAAGGTAGTCAGTTGGTGAAATTTTTGTTACTCCAATGGATGGTAGCCTTGTCATTCTGGAAGGTAGTCTCTTGTTGATATTTTTGTTACTCCAATGGATGGTAGCCTTGTCATTATGGAAGGTAGTTTGTTGTCGAGATTTTTGTTACTCCAATGGATAGTAGCCTCGTCATTATGGAAGGTAGTCTATTGTCGAGATTTTGTTACTCCAACGGATGGTAGCCTTGTCATTATGGAAGGTAGTCTATTGTCTAGATTTTTGTCACTCCAAAGGATTGTATGCTTGTCATTATGGAAGGTAGTCGGTTGTCGATATTTTTGTTACTCCAATGGATTGTAGCCTTGTCATTATTGAAGGAAGTCTATTGTCGAGATTTTTGTCACTCCAATGGATGGTAGCCTTGTCATTATGGAAGGTAGTCTATTGTCGAGATTTTTGTTACTCCAATGGATGGTAGCCTTGTCATTATGGAAGGTAGTGTCCTGTTGATAATTTCATTACTCCAATTCATGGTAGCCTTGTCATTATGGAAGGTAGTCTCTTGTTGATATTATCTTTACTCCAATGGTTGGTAGCCTTGTCATTATGGAAGATAGTCTGTTGTCGAGATTTTTGTTACTCTAATGGATCGTAGCCTTTTCATTATGGAAGGTAATCTGTTGTCGATATTTTTGTTACTCTAATGGATGGTATCCTTTTCATTTTGGAAGGTAGTTTGTTGTCAGGATTTTTGTTACTCCAATGGATAGTAGCCTTGTCATTCTAGAACCTAGTCTGTTGTCGAGATTTTGTTACTCCAATGGATGGTAGCCTTGTCATTATGGAAGGTAGTCTATTGTCGAGATTTTTGTCACTCCAAAGGATGGTAGCCTTGTCATTATGGAAGGTAGTTTGTTGTCGATATTTTAGTTACTCCAATGGATGGTAGCCTTGTCATTATGGAAGGTAGTCTATTGTCAAGATTTTTTCCACTCCAATGGATAGTAGACTTGTCATTATGGAAGGTAGTCTGTTGAGGATATTTTTTTTACTCCAATGGATAGGAGCCTTGTCATTATGGAAGGTAGTCTCTTGTTGATATTTTCATTACTCCAAAGGATGGTAGCCTTGTCATAATGGAAGGTAGTTTGTTGTCGATATTTTTGTTACTTCAATGGATGGTAGCCTTGCCATTATGGAAGGTATTCTATTGTCGAGATTTTTTCCACTCCAATGGATGGTAGCCTTGTCATTATGGAAGGTAGTTTGTTGTCGAGATTGTTTTTACACCAATGGATGGTGGCCTTGTCATTATGGAAGGTAGTCTATTGTCGATATTTTTGTTACTCCAATGGATAGTAGCATTGTCATTATGGAAAGTAGACTGTTGTTGAGATTTTTGTTACTACAATGTATGGTAGCCTTGTCATTTTGGAAGGTAGTTTGTTGTCAAGATTTTTGTTATTACAATGTATGGTATCCTTGTCATTATAGAAGGTAGTCTGTTGTCGATATCTTTGTTACTCTAATGGATGGTAGCCTTGTCATTACGGAAGGTAGTCTATTGTCGATATTTTTGTCACTCCAATGGATGATAGCCTTGTAATTATGGAAGGTAGTCAGTTGGTGAAATTTTTGTTACTCCAATGGATGGTAGCCTTGTCATTCTGGAAGGTAGTCTCTTGTTGATATTTTCGTTACTCCAATGGATGGTAGCCTTGTCATTATGGAAGGTAGTTTGTTGTCGAGATTTTTGTTACTCCAATGGATAGTAGCCTCGTCATTATGGAAGGGAGTCTATTGTCGAGATTTTGTTACTCCAACGGATGGTAGCCTTGTCATTATGGAAGGTAGTCTATTGTCTAGATTTTTGTCACTCCAAAGGATTGTATGCTTGTCATTATGGAAGGTAGTCGGTTGTCGATATTTTTGTTACTCCAATGGATGGTAGCCTTGTCATTATGGAAGGAAGTCTATTGTCGAGATTTTTGTCACTCCAATGGATGGTAGCCTTGTCATTATGGAAGGTAGTCTATTGTCGAGATTTTTGTTACTCCAATGGATGGTAGCCTTGTCATTATGGAAGGTAGTGTCCTGTTGATATTTTCATTACTCCAATTCATGGTAGCCTTGTCATTATGGAAGGTAGTCTCTAGTTGATATTATCTTTACTCCAATGGTTGGTAGCCTTGTCATTATGGAAGATAGTCTGTTGTCGAGATTTTTGTTACTCTAATGGATCGTAGCCTTGTCATTATGGAAGGTAATCTGTTGTCGATATTTTTGTTACTCTAATGGATGGTATCCTTTTCATTTTGGAAGGTAGTTTGTTGTCAGGATTTTTGTTACTCCAATGGATAGTAGCCTTGTCATTCTAGAACCTAGTCTGTTGTCGAGATTTTGTTACTCCGATGGATGGTAGCCTTGTCATTATGGAAGGTAGTCTATTGTCCAGATTTTTTTCACTCCAAAGGATGGTAGCCTTGTCATTATGGAAGGTAGTTTGTTGTCGATATTTTAGTTACTCCAATGGATGGTAGCCTTGTCATTATGGAAGGTAGTCTATTGTCGAGATTTTTTCCACTCCAATGGATGGTAGACTTGTCATTATGGAAGGTAGTCTGTTGAGGATATTTTTTTTACTCCAATGGATGGTAGCCTTGTCATTATGGAAGGTAGTCTCTTGTTGATATTTTCATTACTCCAATGCATGGTAGCCTTGTCATTATGGAAGGTAGTGTCTTGTTTATATTTTCATTACTCTAATGGATGGTAGCCTTGTCATTATGGAAGGTAGTCTGTTGTCGAGATTTTGGTTACCGTAATGGATGGTAGTCTTGTCATTATGGAAGGCAGTTTGTTGTCGAGATTTTTGGTACTCCAATGTATGGTAGCATTGTTATTATGGAATGTAGTCTATTGTCGAGATTTTTGTTACTCCAATGGATAGTAGCCTTGTCATTATGGAAGGTAGTTTGTTGTCGAGATTTTGTTACTCCAACGGATGGTAGCCTTGTCATTATGGAAGGTAGTCTATTGTCGAGATTTTTGTCACTCCAAAGGATGGTATCCTTGTCATTATGGAAGGTAGTTGGTTGTCGATATTTTTGTTACTCCAATGGATGGTAGCCTTGTCATTATGGAAGGTAGTCTATTGTCGAGATTTTTGTCACTCCAATGCATGGTAGCCTTGTCATTATGGAAGGTAGTCTGTTGGCAAGATTTTTGTTACTCCAATTGATGGTAGCCTTGTCATTATGGAAGGTAGTGTCTTGTTGATATTTTCATTACTCCAATTCATGGTATCCTTGTCATTATGGAAGGTAGTCTCTTGTTGATATTATCATTACTCCAATGGATGGTAGCCTTGTCATTATGGAAGATAGTCTGTTGTCGAGATTTTTGTTAATCTAATGGATCGTAGCCTTATCATTATGGAAAGTAGTCCATTGTCGAGATTTTTGTCACTCAAAAGGATGGTATCCTTGTCATTATGGAAGGTATTCTGTTGTCTATATTTTTGTTACTCCAATGGTTGGTAGCCTTATCATTATGGAAGGTAGTCTATTGTCGAGATTTTTGTCACTCCAATGGATGGTAGCCTTGTCATTATGGAAGGTAGTCTGTTGGCAAGATTTTTGTTACTCCAATGGATGGTAGCCTTGTCATTATGGAAGGTAGTGTCTTGTTGATATTTTCATTACTCCAATTCATGGTATCCTTGTCATTATGGAAGGTAGTCTCTTGTTGATATTATCATTACTCCAATGGATGGTAGCCTTGTAATTATGGAAGATAGTCTATTGTCGAGATTTTTGTTTATCTAATGGATCGTAGCCTTATCATTATGGAAAGTAGTCTATTGTCGAGATTTTTGTCACTCCAAAGGATGGTAGCCTTGTCATTATGGAAGGTATCTGTTGTCGATATTTTCATTACTCCAATGCATGGTAGCCTTGTTATTATGGAAGGTAGTCTCTTGTTGACATTTTCATTACTCCAATGGATGGTAGCCTTGTCATTATGGAAGGTAGTTTGTTGTCGAGATTTTTGTTACTCCAATCGATAATAGCCTTGTCATTATGGAACATAGTCTGTTGTTGAGATTTTGTTACTCCAATGGATGGTATCCTTGTCATTTTGGAAGGTAGTCTATTGTCTAGATTTTTGTCACTCCAAAGGACGGTAGCCTTGTCATTATGGAAGGTATTCTATTGTCGATATTTTTTTTACTTCAATGGATGGTAGCCTTGCCATTATGGAAGGTAGTCTATTGTCGAGATTTTTGCCACTCCAATGGATGATAGCCTTGTCATTGTGGAAGGTAGTTTGTTGTCGAGATTATTTTTACACCAATAGATGGTAGCCTTGTCATTATTGAAGGTAGTCTATTGTCGATATTTTTGTTAATCCAATGGATGGTAGCATTGTCATTATGGAAAGTAGACTGTTGTTGAGATTTTTGTTACTACAATGTATGGTAGCCTTGTCATTTTGGAAGGTAGTTTGTTGTCGAGATTTTTGTTATTACAATGTATGGTATCCTTGTCATTATAGAAGGTATTCTGTTGTCGATATCTTTGTTACTCTAATGGATGGTAGCCTTGTCATTATGGGAGGTAGTCTATTGTCGAGATTTTTGTCACTTCAATGGATGATAGCCTTGTCATTATGGAAGGTAGTCTGTTGGCGAGATTTTTGTTACTCCATTGGATGGTAGCCTTGTCATTCTGGAAGGTGGTCTCTTGATATTTTCATTACTCCAATGGATGGTAGCCTTGTCATTATGGAAGGTAGTTTGTTGTAGAGATTTTGTTACTACAACGGATGGTAGCCTTGTCATTATGGAAGGTAGTCTATTGTCTAGAAGTTTGTCACTCCAAAGGATGGTATCCTTGTCATTATGGAAGGTAGTCGGTTGTCGATATTTTTGTTACTCCAATGGATGGTAGCCTTGTAATTATGGAAGGTAGTCTATTGTCGAGATTTTTGTCACTCCAATGGATGGTAGCCTTGTCATTATGGAAGGTAGTCTATTGTCGAGATTTTTGTTACTCCAATGGATGGTAGCCTTGTCATTATGGAAGGTAGTGTCATGTTGATATTTTCATTACTCCAATTCATGGTAGCCTTGTCATTATGGAAGGTAGTCTGTTGTCGAAATTTTTGTTACTGTAATGGATGGTAGTCTTGTCATTATGGAAGGTAGTCTCTTGTTGATATTTTCATTACTCCAATGCATGGTAGCCTTGTCATTATGGAAGGTAGTGTCTTGTTTATATTTTCATTACTCCAATGGATGGTAGCCTTGTCATTATGGAAGGTAGCCTGTTGTCGAGATTTTTGTTACTGTAATGGATGGTAGTCTTGTCATTATGGAAGGCAGTTTGTTGTCGAGATTTTTGGTACTCCAATGTATGGTAGCATTGTTATTATGGAATGTAGTCTATTGTCGAGATTTTTGTTACTCCAATGGATAGTAGCCTTGTCATTATGGAAGGTAGTTTGTTGTCGAGATTTTGTTAATCCAACGGATGGTAGCCTTGTCATTATGGAAGGTAGTCTATTGTCGAGATTTTTGTCACTCCAAAGGATGGTATCCTTGTCATTATGGAAGGTAGTTGGTTGTCGATATTTTTGTTACTCCAATGGATGGTAGCCTTGTCATTATGGAAGGTAGTCTATTGTCGAGATTTTTGTCACTCCAATGCATGGTAGCCTTGTCATTATGGAAGGTAGTCTGTTGGCAAGATTTTTGTTACTCCAATTGATGGTAGCCTTGTCATTATGGAAGGTAGTGTCTTGTTGATATTTTCATTACTCCAATTCATGGTATCCTTGTCATTATGGAAGGTAGTCTCTTGTTGATATTATCATTACTCCAATGGATGGTAGCCTTGTCATTATGGAAGATAGTTCGTTGTCGAGATTTTTGTTAATCTAATGGATCGTAGCCTTATCATTATGGAAAGTAGTCCATTGTCGAGATTTTTGTCACTCCAAAGGATGGTATCCTTGTCATTATGGAAGGTATTCTGTTGTCTATATTTTTGTTACTCCAATGGTTGGTAGCCTTATCATTATGGAAGGTAGTCTATTGTCGATATTTTTGTCACTCCAATGGATGGTAGCCTTGTCATTATGGAAGGTAGTCTGTTGGCAAGATTTTTGTTACTCCAATGGATGGTAGCCTTGTCATTATGGAAGGTAGTGTCTTGTTGATATTTTCATTACTCCAATTCATGGTATCCTTGTCATTATGGAAGGTAGTCTCTTGTTGATATTATCATTACTCCAATGAATGGTAGCCTTGTAATTATGGAAGATAGTCTATTGTCGAGATTTTTGTTTATCTAATGGATCGTAGCCTTATCATTATGGAAAGTAGTCTATTGTCGAGATTTTTGTCACTCCAAAGGATGGTAGCCTTGTCATTATGGAAGGTAGTCTGTTGTCGATATTTTCATTACTCCAATGCATGGTAGCCTTGTTATTATGGAAGGTAGTCTCTTGTTGACATTTTCATTACTCCAATGGATGGTAGCCTTGTCATTATGGAAGGTAGTCTGTTGTCGAGATTTTTTTTACTCTATTGGATGGTAGCCTTGTCATTATGGAAGGTAGTTTGTTGTCGAGATTTTTGTTACTCCAATCGATAATAGCCTTGTCATTATGGAACATAGTCTGTTGTTGAGATTTTGTTACTCCAATGGATGGTATCCTTGTCATTTTGGAAGGTAGTCTATTGTCGAGATTTTTGTCACTCCAAAGGACGGTAGCCTTGTCATTATGGAAGGTAGTCTGTTGTCGATATTTTTGTTACTTCAATGGATGGTAGCCTTGCCATTATGGAAGGTAGTCTATTGTCGAGATTTTTGCCACTCCAATGGATGGTAGCCTTGTCATTGTGGAAGGTAGTTTGTTGTCGAGATTATTTTTACACAAATAGATGGTAGCCTTGTCATTATTAAAGGTAGTCTATTGTCGATATTTTTGTTAATCCAATGGATGGTAGCATTGTCATTATGGAAAGTAGACTGTTGTTGAGATTTTTGTTACTACAATGTATGGTAGCCTTGTCATTTTGGAAGGTAGTTTGTTGTCGAGATTTTTGTTATTACAATGTATGGTATCCCTGTCATTATAGAAGGTATTCTGTTGTCGATATCTTTGTAACTCTAATGGATGGTAGCCTTGTCATTATGGAAGGTAGTCTATTGTCGAGATTTTTGTCACTTCAATGGATGATAGCCTTGTCATTATGGAAGGTAGTCTGTTGGCGAGATTTTTGTTACTCCATTGGATGGTAGCCTTGTCATTCTGGAAGGTAGTCTCTTGATATTTTCATTACTCCAATGGATGGTAGCCTTGTCATTATGGAAGGTAGTTTGTTGTAGAGATTTTGTTACTCCAACGGATGGTAGCCTTGTCATTATGGAAGGTAGTCTATTGTCTAGATTTTTGTCACTCCAAAGGATGGTATCCTTGTCATTATGGAAGGTAGTCGGTTGTCGATATTTTTTTTACTCCAATGGATGGTAGCCTTGTAATTATGGAAGGTAGTCTATTGTCGAGATTTTTGTCACTCCAATGGATGGTAGCCTTGTCATTATGGAAGGTAGTCTATTGTCGAGATTTTTGTTACTCCAATGGATGGTAGCCTTGTCATTATGGAAGGTAGTGTCATGTTGATATTTTCATTACTCCAATTCATGGTAGCCTTGTCATTATGGAAGGTAGTCTGTTGTCGAGATTTTTGTTACTGTAATGGATGGTAGTCTTGTCATTATGGAAGGTAGTCTCTTGTTGATATTTTCATTACTCCAATGCATGGTAGCCTTGTCATTATGGAAGGTAGTGTCTTGTTTATATTTTAATTACTCCAATGGATGGTAGCCTTGTCATTATGGAAGGTAGCCTGTTGTCGAGATTTTTGTTACTGTAATGGATGGTAGTCTTGTCATTATGGAAGGCAGTTTGTTGTCGAGATTTTTGGTACTCCAATGTATGGTAGCATTGTTATTATGGAATGTAGTCTATTGTCGAGATTTTTGTTACTCCAATGGATAGTAGCCTTGTCATTATGGAAGGTAGTTTGTTGTCGAGATTTTGTTAATCCAACGGATGGTAGCCTTGTCATTATGGAAGGTAGTCTATTGTCGAGATTTTTGTCACTCCAAAGGATGGTATCCTTGTCATTATGGAAGGTAGTTGGTTGTCGATATTTTTGTTACTCCAATGTATGGTAGCCTTGTCATTATGGAAGGTAGTCTATTGTCGAGATTTTTGTCACTCCAATGCATGGTAGCCTTGTCATTATGGAAGGTAGTCTGTTGGCAAGATTTTTGTTACTCCAATTGATGGTAGCCTTGTCATTATGGAAGGTAGTGTCTTGTTGATATTTTCATTACTCCAATTCATGGTATCCTTGTCATTATGGAAGGTAGTCTCTTGTTGATATTATCATTACTCCAATGGATGGTAGCCTTGTCATTATGGAAGATAGTTTGTTGTCGAGATTTTTGTTAATCTAATGGATCGTAGCCTTATCATTATGGAAAGTAGTCCATTGTCGAGATTTTTGTCACTCCAAAGGATGGTATCCTTGTCATTATGGAAGGTATTCTGTTGTCTATATTTTTGTTACTCCAATGGTTGGTAGCCTTATCATTATGGAAGGTAGTCTATTGTCGATATTTTTGTCACTCCAATGGATGGTAGCCTTGTCATTATGGAAGGTAGTCTGTTGGCAAGATTTTTGTTACTCCAATGGATGGTAGCCTTGTCATTATGGAAGGTAGTGTCTTGTTGATATTTTCATTACTCCAATTCATGGTATCCTTGTCATTATGGAAGGTAGTCTCTTGTTGATATTATCATTACTCCAATGAATGGTAGCCTTGTAATTATGGAAGATAGTCTATTGTCGAGATTTTTGTTTATCTAATGGATCGTAGCCTTATCATTATGGAAAGTAGTCTATTGTCGAGATTTTTGTCACTCCAAAGGATGGTAGCCTTGTCATTATGGAAGGTAGTCTGTTGTCGATATTTTCATTACTCCAATGCATGGTAGCCTTGTTATTATGGAAGGTAGTCTCTTGTTGACATTTTCATTACTCCAATGGATGGTAGCCTTGTCATTATGGAAGGTAGTCTGTTGTCGAGATTTTTTTTACTCTATTGGATGGTAGCCTTGTCATTATGGAAGGTAGTTTGTTGTCGAGATTTTTGTTACTCCAATCGATAATAGCCTTGTCATTATGGAACATAGTCTGTTGTTGAGATTTTGTTACTCCAATGGATGGTATCCTTGTCATTTTGGAAGGTAGTCTATTGTCGAGATTTTTGTCACTCCAAAGGACGGTAGTCTTGTCATTATGGAAGGTAGTCTGTTGTCGATATTTTTGTTACTTCAATGGATGGTAGCCTTGCCATTATGGAAGGTAGTCTATTGTCGAGATTTTTGCCACTCTAATGGATGGTAGCCTTGTCATTGTGGAAGGTAGTTTGTTGTCGAGATTATTTTTACACAAATAGATGGTAGCCTTGTCATTATTAAAGGTAGTCTATTGTCGATATTTTTGTTAATCCAATGGATGGTAGCATTGTCATTATGGAAAGTAGACTGTTGTTGAGATTTTTGTTACTACAATGTATGGTAGCCTTGTCATTTTGGAAGGTAGTTTGTTGTCGAGATTTTTGTTATTACAATGTATGGTATCCTTGTCATTATAGAAGGTATTCTGTTGTCGATATCTTTGTAACTCTAATGGATGGTAGCCTTGTCATTATGGAAGGTAGTCTATTGTCGAGATTTTTGTCACTTCAATGGATGATAGCCTTGTCATTATGGAAGGTAGTCTGTTGGCGAGATTTTTGTTACTCCATTGGATGGTAGCCTTGTCATTCTGGAAGGTAGTCTCTTGATATTTTCATTACTCCAATGGATGGTAGCCTTGTCATTATGGAAGGTAGTTTGTTGTAGAGATTTTGTTACTCCAACGGATGGTAGCCTTGTCATTATGGAAGGTAGTCTATTGTCTAGATTTTTGTCACTCCAAAGGATGGTATCCTTGTCATTATGGAAGGTAGTCGGTTGTCGATATTTTTTTTACTCCAATGGATGGTAGCCTTGTAATTATGGAAGGTAGTCTATTGTCGAGATTTTTGTCACTCCAATGGATGGTAGCCTTGTCATTATGGAAGGTAGTCTATTGTCGAGATTTTTGTTACTCCAATGGATGGTAGCCTTGTCATTATGGAAGGTAGTGTCATGTTGATATTTTCATTACTCCAATTCATGGTAGCCTTGTCATTATGGAAGGTAGTCTCTTGTTGATATTATCTTTACTCCAATGGATGGTAGCCTTGTCATTATGGAAGATAGTCTGTTGTCGAGATTTTTGTTACTCTAATGGATCGTAGCCTTGTCATTATGGAAGGTAGTCTGTTGTCGATATTTTTGTTACTCTAATGGATGGTAGCCTTTTCATTTTGGAAGGTAGTTTGTTGTCGGGATTTTTGTTACTCCAATGGATAGTAGCCTTGTCATTTTATAACCTAGTCTGTTGTCGAGATTTTGTTACTCCAATGGATGGTAACCTTGTCATTATGGAAGGTAGTCTATTGTCGAGATTTTTGCCACTCCAATGGATGGTATCCTTGTCGTTATGGAAGGTAGTCTATTGGGGATATTTTTATTACTCCAATGGATGGTAGCCTTGTCATTATGGAAGGTAGTCTCTTGTTGATATTTTAATTACTCCAATGCATGGTAGCCTTGTCATTATGGAAGGTAGTGTCTTGTTTATATTTTCATTACTCCAATGGATGGTAGCCTTGTCATTATGGAAGGTAGTCTCTTGTTGATATTTTCATTACTCCAATGGATGGTAGCCTTGTCATTATGGAAGGTAGTCTCTTGTTGATATTTTCATTACTCCAATGGATGGTAGCCTAGTCATTATGGAAGGTAGTCTGCTGTCGAGATTTTCGTTACTCTAATGGATGGTAGCCTTGTCATTATGCAAGGTAGTCTGTTGTCGATATTTTTGTTACTCCAATGGATAGTTGCCTTGTTATTATGGAAGGTAGTCTGTTCTAGAGATTTTTGGCACTCCAATGGATGGTAGCCTTGTCATTATGGAAGTTAGTTTGTCGGAGATATTTTTGTTACTCCAATGGATGGTAGCCTTGTCATTATGGAAGTTAGTTTGTCGGAGATATTTTTGTTACTCCAATGCATGGTAGCCTTGTCATTATGGAAGGTAGTTTGTTGTCAAGATTTTTTTTACTCCAATGGATTGTATCCTTGTTATTATAGAAGGTAGTCTATTGTCGAGATTTTTGTTACTCCAACGGATGGTAGCGTTGTCATTATGGAAAGTAGACTGTTGTCGATATTTTTGTTACTACAATGTATGGTAGCCTTGTCATTGTGAAAGGTAGTTTGTTGTCGTGATTTTTGTTATTACAATTTATGGTAGCCTTGTAATTATAGAAGGTAGTCTCTTGTTGATATTTTCATTAGTCCAATGGATGGTATCCTAGTCATTATGGAAGGTAGTCTATTATCTAGATTTTTGTCAGTCTAATGGATGATAGCCTTGTCATTATGGAAGGTAGTCTGTTGGAGAGATTTTCGTTACTCCAATGGATGGTAGCCTTGTCATTATGGAAGGTAGTTTTTTGTCGAGATTCTTTTTACTCCAATGGATAGTAGCCTTGTCATTATGGAAGGTAGTCTGTTGTCGAGATTTTTGTCACTCCAAAGGATGGTAGCCTTGTCATTATGGAAGGTAGTCTGTTGTCGATATTTTTGTTACTCCAATGGATGGTAGCCTTATCATTATGGAAGGTAGTCTATTGTCGAGATTTTTGTCACTACAATGGATGGTAGCCTTCTCATTAGGGAAGTTAGTATGTTGGCGAGATTTTTGTTACTCCAATGGATGGTAGCCTTGTCATTATAGAAGGTAGTCTCTTGTTGATATTTTCGTTACACCAATGGATGGTAGCATTGTAATTATGGAAGGTAGTTTTTTGTCGAGATTTTTGTTACTCCAATGGATAGTAGCCTTGTCATTATGGAAGGTAGTCTGTTGTCGAGATTTTGTTACTCCAATGGATGGTAGCCTTGTCATTATGGAAGGTAGTCTATTGTCGAGATTTTTGTCACTCCAAAGGATGGTAGCCTTGTCATTATGGAAGGTAGTCTGTTGTCGATATTTTTGTTACTCCAATGGATGGTAGCCTTGTCATTATGGAAGGTAGTCTATTGTAGAGATTTTTGTCACTCCAATTGATGGTAACCTTGTAATTATGGAAGTTAGTCTGTCGGCGATATTATTGTTACTCCAATGGATGGTAGCCTTGTCATTATGGAAGGTAGTCTCTTGTTGATATTTTCTTTACTCCAATGCATGGTAGCCTTGTTATTATGGAAGGTAGTCTCTTGTTGATATTTTCATTACTCCAATGGATGGTAGCCTTGTCATTATGGAAGGTAGTCTCTTGTTGATATTTTCATTACTCGAATGGATGGTAGCCTTGTCATTATGGAAGGTAGTCTCTTGTTGATATTTTCATTACTCCAATGGATGGTAGCCTAGTTATTATGGAAGGTAGTCTGTTGTCGAGATCTTCGTTACTCTAATGGATGGTAGCCTTGTCATCATGCAAGGTAGTCTGTTGTCGATATTTTATTTACTCCAATGGATATTAGCCTTGTTATTATGGAAGGTAGTCTGTTGTCGAGATTTTGTTACTCCAGTGGATGGTAGCCTTGTCATTATGGAAGGTAGTCTATTGTCGAGATATTTGGCACTCCAATGGATGGTTGCCTTGTCATTATGGAAGGTAGTCTGTTGTCGATATTTTTGTTACTCCAATGGATGGTAGCCTTATCATTATGGAAGGTAGTCTATTGTCGAGATTTTTGTCACTACAATGGATGGTAGCCTTCTCATTAGGGAAGTTAGTATGTTGGCGGGATTTTTGTTACTCCAATGGATGGTAGCCTTGTCATTATAGAAGGTAGTCTCTTGTTGATATTTTCGTTACACCAATGGATGGTAGCATTGTCATTATGGAAGGTAGTTTTTTGTTGAGATTTTTGTTACTCCAATGGATAGTAGCCTTGTCATTATGGAAGGTAGTCTGTTGTCGAGATTTTGTTACTCCAATGGATGGTAGCCTTGTCATTATGGAAGGTAGTCTATTGTCGAGATTTTTGTCACTCCAAAGGATGGTAGCCTTGTCATTATGGAAGGTAGTCTGTTGTCGATATTTTTGTTACTCCAATGGATGGTAGCCTTGTCATTATGGAAGGTAGTCTATTGTAGAGATTTTTGTCACTCCAATTGATGGTAACCTTGTAATTATGGAAGTTAGTCTGTCGGCGATATTATTGTTACTCCAATGGATGGTAGCCTTGTCATTATGGAAGGTAGTCTCTTGTTGATATTTTCTTTACTCCAATGCATGGTAGCCTTGTTATTATGGAAGGTAGTCTCTTGTTGATATTTTCATTACTCCAATGGATGGTAGCCTTGTCATTATGGAAGGTAGTCTCTTGTTGATATTTTCATTACTCGAATGGATGGTAGCCTTGTCATTATGGAAGGTAGTCTCTTGTTGATATTTTCATTACTCCAATGGATGGTAGCCTAGTCATTATGGAAGGTAGTCTGTTGTGGAGATCTTCGTTACTCTAATGGATGGTAGCCTTGTCATCATGCAAGGTAGTCTGTTGTCGATATTTTATTTACTCCAATGGATATTAGCCTTGTTATTATGGAAGGTAGTCTGTTGTCGAGATTTTGTTACTCCAATGGATGGTAGCCTTGTCATTATGGAAGGTAGTCTATTATCGAGATATTTGGCACTCCAATGGATGGTTGCCTTGTCATTATGGAAGGTAGTCTGTTGTCGATATTTTTGTTACTCCAATGGATGGTAGCCTTATCATTATGGAAGGTAGTCTATTGTCGAGATTTTTGTCACTACAATGGATGGTAGCCTTCTCATTAGGGAAGTTAGTATGTTGGCGAGATTTTTGTTACTCCAATGGATGGTAGCCTTGTCATTATAGAAGGTAGTCTCTTGTTGATATTTTCGTTACACCAATGGATGGTAGCATTGTCATTATGGAAGGTAGTTTTTTGTCGAGATTTTTGTTACTCCAATGGATAGTAGCCTTGTCATTATGGAAGGTAGTCTGTTGTCGAGATTTTGTTACTCCAATGGATGGTAGCCTTGTCATTATGGAAGGTAGTCTATTGTAGAGATTTTTGTCACTCCAAAGGATGGTAGCCTTGTCATTATGGAAGGTAGTATGTTTTCGATATTTTTGTTACTCCAATGGATGGTAGCCTTGTCATTATGGAAGGTAGTCTATTGTAGAGATTTTTGTCACTCCAATTGATGGTAACCTTGTAATTATGGAAGTTAGTCTGTCGGCGATATTATTGTTACTCCAATGGATGGTAGCCTTGTCATTATGGAAGGTAGTCTCTTGTTGATATTTTCTTTACTCCAATGCATGGTAGCCTTGTTATTATGGAAGGTAGTCTCTTGTTGATATTTTCATTACTCCAATGGATGGTAGCCTTGTCATTATGGAAGGTAGTCTCTTGTTGATATTTTCATTACTCCAATGGATGGTAGCCTTGTCATTATGGAAGGTAGTCTCTTGTTGATATTTTCATTACTCCAATGGATGGTAGCCTAGTCATTATGGAAGGTAGTCTGTTGTCGAGATCTTCGTTACTCTAATGGATGGTAGCCTTGTCATCATGCAAGGTAGTCTGTTGTCGATATTTTATTTACTCCAATGGATAGTAGCCTTGTTATTATGGAAGGTAGTCTGTTGTCGAGATTTTGTTACTCCAATGGATGGTAGCCTTGTCATTATGGAAGGTAGTCTATTGTCGAGATTTTTGGCACTCCAATGGATGGTTGCTTTGTCATTATGGAAGGTAGTTTGTTGGCGAGATTTTTGTTACTCCAATGCATGGTAGCCTTGTCATTATGGAAGGTATTCTCTTGTTGATATGTTCATTACTCCAATGCATGGTAGCCTTCTCATTATGGAAGG
Source organism: Vicia faba (assembly GCA_948472305.1). Lineage (NCBI taxonomy): Eukaryota > Viridiplantae > Streptophyta > Magnoliopsida > Fabales > Fabaceae > Vicia > Vicia faba. Next base: position 566,083,791 of record OX451739.1, read on the forward strand.
TAGTCTCTTGTTGATATTTTCATTACTCCAATGGATGGTAGCCTTGTCATTATGGAAGGTAGTTTGTTGTCAAGATTTTTTTTAGTCCAATGGATGGTAGCCTTGTCATTATAGAAGGTAGTTTATTGTCGAGATTTTTGTTACTCCAACGGATGGTAGCGTTGTTATTATGGAAAGTAGACTATTGTCGAGAGTTTTGTTACTACGATGTATGGTAGCCTTGTCATTGTGAAAGGTAGTTTGTTCTCGAGATTTTTGTTATTACAATGTATGGTAGCCTTGTCATTATAGAAGGTAGTCTCTTGTTGATATTTTCATTAGTCCAATGGATGGTATCCTAGTCATTATGGAAGGTAGTCTATTGTCGAGATTTTTGTCACTCTAATGGATGATAGCCTTGTCATTATGGAAGGTAGTCTGTTGGCGAGATTTTAATTACTCCAATGGATGGTAGCCTTGTCATTATGGAAGGTAGTTTTTTGTCGAGATTTTTTTACTCCAATGGATAGTAGCCTTGTCATTATGGAAGGTAGTCTGTTGTCGAGATTTTGTTACTCCAATGGATGGTAGCCTTGTTATTATGGAAGGTAGTCTATTGTCGATATTTTTGTCACTCCAAAGGATGGTAGCCTTGTCATTATGGAAGGTAGTCTGTTGTCGATATTTTTGTTACTCCAATGGATGGTAGCCTTTTCAATATGGAAGGTAGTCTATTGTCGAGATTTTTGTCACTCCAATGGATGGTAGCCTTGTCATTAGGGAAGTTAGTATGTTGGCGAGATTTTTGTTACTCCAATGGATGGTAGCCTTGTCATTATAGAAGGTAGTCTCTTGTTGATATTTTCGTTACACCAATGGGTGGTAGCATTGTCATTATGGAAGGTAGGTTTTTGTCGAGATTTTTGTTACTCCAATGGATAGTAGCCTTGTCATTATGGAAGGTAGTCTGTTATCGATATTTTGTTACTCCAATGGATGGTAGCCTTGTCATTATGGAAGGTAGTCTATTGTCAAGATGTTTGTCACTCCAAAGGATGGTAGCCTTGTCATTATAGAAGGTAGTCTGTTGTCGATATTTTTGTTACTCCAATGGATGGTAGCCTTGTCATTATGGAAGGTAGTCTATTGTAGAGATTTTTGTCACTCCAATGGATGGTAGGCTTGTCATTATGGAAGTTAGTCTGTCGGCGATATTTTTGTTACTTCAATGGATGGTAGCCTTGTCATTATGGAAGGTAGGCTCTTGTTGATATTTTCATTACTCCAATGGATGGTAGCCTTGTCATTATGGAAGGTAGTCTCTTGTTGATATTTTCATTACTCCAATGGATGGTAGCCTAGTCATTATGGAAGGTAGTCTGTTGTCGAGATTTTTGTTACTCTAATGGATGGTAGCCTTGTCATTATGGAAGGTAGTTTGTCGGCGATATTTTTGTCACTCCAATGGATGGTAGGCTTGTCATTATGGAAGTTAGTCTGTCGGCGATATTTCTGTTACTTCAATGGATGGTAGCCTTGTCATTATGGAAGGTAGTCGCTTGTTGATATTTTCATTACTCCAATGGATGGTAGCCTTGTCATTATGGAAGGTAGTCTCTTGTTGATATTTTCATTACTCCAATGGATGGTAGCCTTGTCATTATGGAAGGTAGTCTCTTGTTGATATTTTCATTACTCCAATGGATGGTAGCCTTGTCATTATGGAAGGTAGTCTCTTGTTGATATTTTCATTACTCCAATGGATGGTAGCCTAGTCATTATGGAAGGTAGTCTGTTGTCGAGATCTTCGTTACTCTAATGGATGGTAGCCTTGTCATTATGCAAGGTAGTCTGTTGTCGATATTTTATTTACTCTAATGGATAGTAGCCTTGTTATTATGGAAGGTAGTCTGTTGTCTAGATTTTTGTCACTACAATGGATGGTAGCCTTGTCATTAGGGAAGTTAGTATGTTGGCGAGATTTTTGTTACTCCAATGGATGGTAGCCTTGTCATTATAGAAGGTAGTCTCATGTTGATATTTTCGTTACACCAATGGATGGTAGCATTGTCATTATGGAAGGTAGTTTTTTGTCGAGATTTTTGTTACTCCAATGGATAGTAGCCTTGTCATTATGGAAGGTAGTCTGTTGTCGAGATTTTGTTACTCCAATGGATGGTAGCCTTGTCATTATGGAAGGTAGTCTATTGTCGAGATTTTTGTCACTCCAAAGGATGGTAGCCTTGTCATTATGGAAGGTAGTATGTTGTCGATATTTTTGTTACTCCAATGGATGGTAGCCTTGTCATTATGGAAGGTAGTCTATTGTCAAGATGTTTGTCACTCCAAAGGATGGTAGCCTTGTCATTATAGAAGGTAGTCTGTTGTCGATATTTTTGTTACTCCAATGGATGGTAGCCTTGTCATTATGGAAGGTAGTCTATTGTAGAGATTTTTGTCACTCCAATGGATGGTAGGCTTGTCATTATGGAAGTTAGTCGGTCAGTGATATTTTTGTTACTTCAATGGATGGTAGCCTTGTCATTATGGAAGGTAGTCTCTTGTTGATATTTTCATTACTCCAATGGATGGTAGCCTTGTCATTATGGAAGGTAGTCTCTTGTTGATATTTTCATTACTCCAATGGATGGTAGCCTAGTCATTATGGAAGGTAGTCTGTTGTCGAGATCTTCGTTACTCTAATGGATGGTAGCCTTGTCATTATGCAAGGTAGTCTGTTGTCGATATTTTATTAACTCCAATGGATAGTAGCCTTGTTATTATGGAAGGTAGTCTGTTGTCGAGATTTTTGTCACTCCAATGGATGGTTGCTTTGTCATTATGGAAGGTAGTCTGTTGGCGAGATTTTTGTTACTCCAATGCATGGTAGCCTTGTCATTATGGAAGGTAGTCTCTTGTTGATATTTTCATTACTCCAATGGATGGTAGCCTTGTCTTTATGGAAGGTAGTTTGTTGTCAAGATTTTTTTTACTCCAATGGATGGTAGCCTTGTTATTATAGAAGGTAGTCTATTGTCGAGATTTTTGTTACTCCAACGGATGGTAGCGTTGTTATTATGGAAAGTAGACTATTGTCAAGAGTTTTGTTACTACGATGTATGGTAACCTTGTCATTGTGAAAGGTAGTTTGTTCTCAAGATTTTTGTTATTACAATGTATGGTAGCCTTGTCATTATAGAAGGTAGTCTCTTGTTGATATTTTCATTAGTCCAATGGATGGTATCCTAGTCATTATGGAAGGTAGTCTATTGTCGAGATTTTTGTCACTACAAAGGATGGTAGCCTTGTCATTATGGAAGGTAGTCTGATGTCGATATATTTTGTTACTCCAATGGATCGTAGCCTTGTCATTATGGAAGGTAGTCTATTGTCGAGATTTTTGTCACTCCAATGGATGGTAGCCTTGTCATTAGGGAAGTTAGTATGATAGCGAAATTTTTGTTACTCTAATGGATGGTAGCATTGTCATTATGGAAGGTAGTTTTTTGTCGATATTTTTGTTACTCCAATGGATGGTAGCCTTGTCATTATGGAAGGTAGTCTGTTGTCAAGATTTTGTTACTCCAATGGATGGTAGCCTTGTCATTATGGAAGGTAGTCTATTGTCGAGATTTTTGTCACTCCAAAGGATGGTAGCCTTGTCATTATGGAAGGTAGTTAGTTGTCTATATTTTTGTTACTCCAATGGATGGTAGCCTTTTCATTATGGAAGGTAGTCTATTGTAGTGACTTTTGTCACTCCAATGGATGGTAGCCTTGTCATTATGGAAGTTAGTCTGTCGGAGATATTTTTGTTACTCCAATGGATGGTAGCCTTGTCATTATAGAAGGTAGTCTCTTGTTGATATTTTCATTACTCCAATGCATGGTAGCCTTGTCATTATGGATGGTAGTCTCTTGTTGATATTTTAATCACTCCAATGGATGGTAGCCTTGTCATTGTGGAAGGTAGTCTCTTGTTGATATTTTCATTAATCCAATGGATGGTATCCTAGTCATTATGGAAGGTAGTCTATTGTCGAGATTTTTGTCACTCTAATGGATGATAGCCTTGTCATTATGGAAGGTAGTCTGTTGGCGAGATTTTAATTACTCCAATGGATGGTAGCCTTGTCATTATGGAAGGTAGTTTTTTGTCGAGATTTTTTTACCCCAATGGATAGTAGCCTTGTCATTATGGAAGGTAGTCTATTGTCGAGATTTTGTTACTCCAATGGATGGTAGCCTTGTTATTATGGAAGGTAGTCTATTGTCGATATTTTTGTCACTCCAAAGGATGGTAGCCTTGTCATTATGGAAGGTAGTCTGTTGTCGATATTTTTGTTACTCCAATGGATGGTAGCCTTGACAATATGGAAGGTAGTCTATTGTCGAGATTTTTGTCACTCCAATGGATGGTAGCCTTGTCATTAGGGAAGTTAGTATGTTGGCGAGATTTTTGTTACTCCAATGGATGGTAGCCTTGTCATTATAGAAGGTAGTCTCTTGTTGATATTTTCGTTACACCAATGGGTGGTAGCATTTTCATTATGGAAGGTAGGTTTTTGTCGAGATTTTTGTTACTCCAATGGATAGTAGCCTTGTCATTATGGAAGGTAGTCTGTTATCGATATTTTGTTACTCCAATGGATGGTAGCCTTGTCATTATGGAAGGTAGTCTATTGTCAAGATGTTTGTCACTCCAAAGGATGGTAGCCTTGTCATTATAGAAGGTAGTCTGTTGTCGATATTTTTGTTACTCCAATGGATGGTAGCCTTGTCATTATGGAAGGTAGTCTATTGTAGAGATTTTTGTCACTCCAATGGATGGTAGGCTTGTCATTATGGAAGTTAGTCGGTCAGTGATATTTTTGTTACTTCAATGGATGGTAGCCTTGTCATTATGGAAGGTAGTCTCTTGTTGATATTTTCATTACTCCAATGGATGGTAGCCTTGTCATTATGGAAGGTAGTCTCTTGTTGATATTTTCATTACTCCAATGGATGGTAGCCTAGTCATTATGGAAGGTAGTCTGTTGTCGAGATTTTCGTTACTCTAATGGATGGTAGCCTTGTCATTATGCAAGGTAGTCTGTTGTCGATATTTTTGTTACTCCAATGGATAGTAGCCTTGTTATTATGGAAGGTAGTCTATTGTCAATATTTTTGTTACTCCAATGGATGGTAGCCTTGTCATTATGGAAGGTAGTTTATTGTCGAGAGTTTGTCACTCCAAAGGATGGTAGCCTTGTCTTTATGGAAGGTAGTCTGTTGTCGATGTTTTTGTTACTCCAATGGATGGTAGCCTTGTCATTATGGAAGGTAGTCTATTTTCGATATTTTTGTCACTCCAATGGATGGTAGCCTTGTCATTATGGAAGGTAGTCTGTTGAAGAGATTTTTGTTACTCCAATGGATAGTAGCCTTGTCATTATGGAAAGTAGACTATTGTCGAGATTTTTTTTACTACAATGTAAGGTATCCTTGTCATTGTCAAAGATAGTTTGTTGTCGAGATTTTTGTTATTACAATGTATGGTAGCCTTGTCATTATAGAAGGTAGTCTCTTGTTGATATTTTCATTACTCCAATAGATGGTAGCCTAGTCATTATGGAAGGTAGTCTATTGTCGAGATTTTTGTCACTCCAATGGATGATAGCCTTGTCATTATGGAAGGTAGTATGTTGGCGAGATTTTTGTTACTCCAATGGATGGTAGCCTTGTCATTATTGAAGGTAGATTGTTGTTGAGATTTTTGTTACTCTAATGGATGGTAGCCTTGTCATTATGGAAGGTATTTTGTTGTCAATATTTTTGTTACTCCAAGGGATGGTAGCATTATCATTATGGAAGGTAGTGTGTTGTCGAAAACTTTGTTACTCCAATGGATGGTAGCCTAGTATTTATGGATGGTAGTTTGTTGTCGATATTTTTGTTACTCCAATGGATAGTAGGCTTTTCATTATGGAAGGTAGTCTGTTGTCGATATTTTTGTTACTCCAATGCATGGTAGCCTTGTCATTATGGAAGGTAGTCTCTTGTTGATATTTTCATTACTCCAATGGATGGTAGCCTTGTCTTTATGGAAGGTAGTTTGTTGTCAAGATTTTTTTTACTCCAATGGATGGTAGCCTTGTCATTATAGAAGGTAGTCTATTGTCGAGATTTTTGTTACTCAAACGGATGGTAGCGTTGTTATTATGGAAAGTAGACTATTGTCGAGAGTTTTGTTACTACGATGTATTGTAACCTTGTCATTGTGAAAGGTAGTTTGTTCTCAAGATTTTTGTTATTACAATGTATGGTAGCCTTGTCATTATAGAAGGTAGTCTCTTGTTGATATTTTCATTAGTCCAATGGATGGTATCCTAGTCATTATGGAAGGTAGTCTATTTTCGAGATTTTTGTCACTACAAAGGATGGTAGCCTTGTCATTATGGAAGGTAGTCTGATGTCGATATTTTTGTTACTCCAATGGATCGTAGCCTTGTCATTATGGAAGGTAGTCTATTGTCGAGATTTTTGTCACTCCAATGGATGGTAGCCTTGTCATTAGGGAAGTTAGTATGATAGCGAAATTTTTGTTACTCCAATGGATGGTAGACTTGTCATTATAGAAGGTAGTCTCTTGTTGATATTTTCTTTACACCAATGGATGGTAGCATTGTCATTATGGAAGGTAGTTTTTTGTCGATATTTTTGTTACTCCAATGGATAGTAGCCTTGTCATTATGGAAGGTAGTCTGTTGTCAAGATTTTGTTACTCCAATGGATGGTAGCCTTGTCATTATGGAAGGTAGTCTATTGTCGAGATTTTTGTCACTCCAAAGGATGGTAGCCTTGTCATTATGGAAGGTAGTTAGTTGTCTATATTTTTGTTACTCCAATGGATGGTAGCCTTTTCATTATGGAAGGTAGTCTATTGTAGTGACTTTTGTCACTCCAATGGATGGTAGCCTTGTCATTATGGAAGTTAGTCTGTCGGAGATATTTTTGTTACTCCAATGGATGGTAGCCTTGTCATTATAGAAGGTAGTCTCTTGTTGATATTTTCATTACTCCAATGCATGGTAGCCTTGTCAATATGGATGGTAGTCTCTTGTTGATATTTTAATCACTCCAATGGATGGTATCCTTGTCATTGTGGAAGGTAGTCTCTTGTTGATATTTTCATTAATCCAATGGATGGTATCCTAGTCATTATGGAAGGTAGTCTATTGTCGAGATTTTTGTCACTCTAATGGATGATAGCCTTGTCATTATGGAAGGTAGTCTGTTGGCGAGATTTTAATTACTCCAATGGATGGTAGCCTTGTCATTATGGAAGGTAGTTTTTTGTCGAGATTTTTTTACTCCAATGGATAGTAGCCTTGTCATTATGGAAGGTAGTCTATTGTCGAGATTTTGTTACTCCAATGGATGGTAGCCTTGTTATTATGGAAGGTAGTCTATTGTCGATATTTTTGTCACTCCAAAGGATGGTAGCCTTGTCATTATGGAAGGTAGTCTGTTGTCGATATTTTTGTTACTCCAATGGATGGTAGCCTTGACAATATGGAAGGTAGTCTATTGTCGAGATTTTTGTCACTCCAATGGATGGTAGCCTTGTCATTAGGGAAGTTAGTATGTTGGCGAGATTTTTGTTACTCCAATGGATGGTAGCCTTGTCATTATAGAAGGTAGTCTCTTGTTGATATTTTCGTTACACCAATGGGTGGTAGCATTGTCATTATGGAAGGTAGGTTTTTGTCGAGATTTTTGTTACTCCAATGGATAGTAGCCTTGTCATTATGGAAGGTAGTCTGTTATCGATATTTTGTTACTCCAATGGATGGTAGCCTTGTCATTATGGAAGGTAGTTTATTGTCAAGATGTTTGTCACTCCAAAGGATGGTAGCCTTGTCATTATAGAAGGTAGTCTGTTGTCGATATTTTTGTTACTCCAATGGATGGTAGCCTTGTCATTATGGAAGGTAGTCTATTGTAGAGATTTTTGTCACTCCAATGGATGGTAGGCTTGTCATTATGGATGTTAGTCGGTCAGTGATATATTTGTTACTTCAATGGATGGTAGCCTTGTCATTATGGAAGGTAGTCTCTTGTTGATATTTTCATTACTCCAATGGATGGTAGCCTTGTCATTATGGAATGTAGTCTCTTGTTGATATTTTCATTACTCCAATGGATGGTAGCCTAGTCATTATGGAAGGTAGTCTGTTGTCGAGATTTTCGTTACTCTAATGGATGGTAGCCTTGTCATTATGCAAGGTAGTCTGTTGTCGATATTTTTGTTACTCCAATGGATAGTAGCCTTGTTATTATGGAAGGTAGTCTATTGTCAATATTTTTGTTACTCCAATGGATGGTAGCCTTGTCATTATGGAAGGTAGTTTATTGTCGAGAGTTTGTCACTCCAAAGGATGGTAGCCTTGTCTTTATGGAAGGTAGTCTGTTGTCGATGTTTTTGTTACTCCAATGGATGGTAGCCTTGTCATTATGGAAGGTAGTCTATTTTCGATATTTTTGTCACTCCAATGGATGGTAGCCTTGTCATTATGGAAGGTAGTCTGTTGAAGAGATTTTTGTTACTCCAATGGATAGTAGCCTTGTCATTATGGAAAGTAGACTATTGTCGAGATTTTTTTTACTACAATGTAAGGTATCCTTGTCATTGTCAAAGATAGTTTGTTGTCGAGATTTTTGTTATTACAATGTATGGTAGCCTTGTCATTATAGAAGGTATTCTCTTGTTGATATTTTCATTACTCCAATAGATGGTAGCCTAGTCATTATGGAAGGTAGTCTATTGTCGAGATTTTTGTCACTCCAATGGATGATAGCCTTGTCATTATGGAAGGTAGTATGTTGGCGAGATTTTTGTTACTCCAATGGATGGTAGCCTTGTCATTATTGAAGGTAGATTGTTGTTGAGATTTTTGTTACTCTAATGGATGGTAGCCTTGTCATTATGGAAGGTATTTTGTTGTCAATATTTTTGTTACTCCAAGGGATGGTAGCATTATCATTATGGAAGGTAGTGTGTTGTCGAAAACTTTGTTACTCCAATGGATGGTAGCCTAGTAATTATGGATGGTAGTTTGTTGTCGATATTTTTGTTACTCCAATGGATAGTAGGCTTTTCATTATGGAAGGTAGTCTGTTGTCGATATTTTTGTTACTCCAATGGATGGTAGCCTTGTCATTATGGAAGGTAGTTTGTTGTCGAAATTTTTGTTACTCCAATGGATGGTAGCCTTGTCATTATGGAACGTAGTTTTTTGTCGATATTTTTGTTATTCCAATGGACGGTAGCCTTATCAATATGGAAGGTAGTTTGTTGTCAAGATTTTTGTTACTCCAATGGATAGCAGGCTTGTCATTATGGAAGGTAGTCAGTTATCAAGATTTTGTTACTCCAATGGATAGCAGGCTTGTCATTATGGAAGGTAGTCTATTGTCGAGATTTTTGTCACTCCAAAGGATGGTAGCCTTGTCATTATGGAAGGTAGTCTGTTGTCGATATTTTTGTTAGTCCAATGGATTGTAGCCTTGTCATTATGGAAGGTAGTCTATTGTCGAGATTTTTGGCACTCCAATGGATGGTAGCCTTGTCATTATGGAAGGTAGTCTCTTGTCGATATTTTTGTTACTCCAATGGATGGTAGCCTTGACAATATGGAAGGTAGTCTATTGTCGAGATTTTTGTCACTCCAATGGATGGTAGCCTTGTCATTAGGGAAGTTAGTATGTTGGCGAGATTTTTGTTACTCCAATGGATGGTAGCCTTGTCATTATAGAAGGTAGTCTCTTGTTGATATTTTCGTTACACCAATGGGTGGTAGCATTGTCATTATGGAAGGTAGGTTTTTGTCGAGATTTTTGTTACTCCAATGGATAGTAGCCTTGTCATTATGGAAGGTAGTCTGTTATCGATATTTTGTTACTCCAATGGATGGTAGCCTTGTCATTATGGAAGGTAGTCTATTGTCAAGATGTTTGTCACTCCAAAGGATGGTAGCCTTGTCATTATAGAAGGTAGTCTGTTGTCGATATTTTTGTTACTCCAATGGATGGTAGCCTTGTCATTATGGAAGGTAGTCTATTGTAGAGATTTTTGTCACTCCAATGGATGGTAGGCTTGTCATTATGGAAGTTAGTCGGTCAGTGATATTTTTGTTACTTCAATGGATGGTAGCCTTGTCATTATGGAAGGTAGTCTCTTGTTGATATTTTCATTACTCCAATGGATGGTAGCCTTGTCATTATGGAAGGTAGTCTCTTGTTGATATTTTCATTACTCCAATGGATGGTAGCCTAGTCATTATGGAAGGTAGTCTGTTGTCGAGATTTTCGTTACTCTAATGGATGGTAGCCTTGTCATTATGCAAGGTAGTCTGTTGTCGATATTTTTGTTACTCCAATGGATAGTAGCCTTGTTATTATGGAAGGTAGTCTATTGTCAATATTTTTGTTACTCCAATGGATGGTAGCCTTGTCATTATGGAAGGTAGTTTATTGTCGAGAGTTTGTCACTCCAAAGGATGGTAGCCTTGTCTTTATGGAAGGTAGTCTGTTGTCGATGTTTTTGTTACTCCAATGGATGGTAGCCTTGTCATTATGGAAGGTAGTCTATTTTCGATATTTTTGTCACTCCAATGGATGGTAGCCTTGTCATTATGGAAGGTAGTCTGTTGAAGAGATTTTTGTTACTCCAATGGATAGTAGCCTTGTCATTATGGAAAGTAGACTATTGTCGAGATTTTTTTTACTACAATGTAAGGTATCCTTGTCATTGTCAAAGATAGTTTGTTGTCGAGATTTTTGTTATTACAATGTATGGTAGCCTTGTCATTATAGAAGGTAGTCTCTTGTTGATATTTTCATTACTCCAATAGATGGTAGCCTAGTCATTATGGAAGGTAGTCTATTGTCGAGATTTTTGTCACTCCAATGGATGATAGCCTTGTCATTATGGAAGGTAGTATGTTGGCGAGATTTTTGTTACTCCAATGGATGGTAGCCTTGTCATTATGGAAGGTAGATTGTTGTTGAGATTTTTGTTACTCTAATGGATGGTAGCCTTGTCATTATGGAAGGTATTTTGTTGTCAATATTTTTGTTACTCCAAGGGATGGTAGCATTATCATTATGGAAGGTAGTGTGTTGTCGAAAACTTTGTTACTCCAATGGATGGTAGCCTAGTAATTATGGATGGTAGTTTGTTGTCGATATTTTTGTTACTCCAATGGATAGTAGGCTTTTCATTATGGAAGGTAGTCTGTTGTCGATATTTTTGTTACTCCAATGCATGGTAGCCTTGTCATTATGGAAGGTAGTCTCTTGTTGATATTTTCATTACTCCAATGGATGGTAGCCTTGTCTTTATGGAAGGTAGTTTGTTGTCAAGATTTTTTTTACTCCAATGGATGGTAGCCTTGTCATTATAGAAGGTAGTCTATTGTCGAGATTTTTGTTACTCAAACGGATGGTAGCGTTGTTATTATGGAAAGTAGACTATTGTCGAGAGTTTTGTTACTACGATGTATGGTAACCTTGTCATTGTGAAAGGTAGTTTGTTCTCAAGATTTTTGTTATTACAATGTATGGTAGCCTTGTCATTATAGAAGGTAGTCTCTTGTTGATATTTTCATTAGTCCAATGGATGGTATCCTAGTCATTATGGAAGGTAGTCTATTTTCGAGATTTTTGTCACTACAAAGGATGGTAGCCTTGTCATTATGGAAGGTAGTCTGATGTCGATATTTTTGTTACTCCAATGGATCGTAGCCTTGTCATTATGGAAGGTAGTCTATTGTCGAGATTTTTGTCACTCCAATGGATGGTAGCCTTGTCATTAGGGAAGTTAGTATGATAGCGAAATTTTTGTTACTCCAATGGATGGTAGACTTGTCATTATAGAAGGTAGTCTCTTGTTGATATTTTCTTTACACCAATGGATGGTAGCATTGTCATTATGGAAGGTAGTTTTTTGTCGATATTTTTGTTACTCCAATGGATAGTAGCCTTGTCATTATGGAAGGTAGTCTGTTGTCAAGATTTTGTTACTCCAATGGATGGTAGCCTTGTCATTATGGAAGGTAGTCTATTGTCGAGATTTTTGTCACTCCAAAGGATGGTAGCCTTGTCATTATGGAAGGTAGTTAGTTGTCTATATTTTTGTTACTCCAATGGATGGTAGCCTTTTCATTATGGAAGGTAGTCTATTGTAGTGACTTTTGTCACTCCAATGGATGGTAGCCTTGTCATTATGGAAGTTAGTCTGTCGGAGATATTTTTGTTACTCCAATGGATGGTAGCCTTGTCATTATAGAAGGTAGTCTCTTGTTGATATTTTCATTACTCCAATGCATGGTAGCCTTGTCAATATGGATGGTAGTCTCTTGTTGATATTTTAATCACTCCAATGGATGGTAGCCTTGTCATTGTGGAAGGTAGTCTCTTGTTGATATTTTCATTAATCCAATGGATGGTATCCTAGTCATTATGGAAGGTAGTCTATTGTCGAGATTTTTGTCACTCTAATGGATGATAGCCTTGTCATTATGGAAGGTAGTCTGTTGGCGAGATTTTAATTACTCCAATGGATGGTAGCCTTGTCATTATGGAAGGTAGTTTTTTGTCGAGATTTTTTTACTCCAATGGATAGTAGCCTTGTCATTATGGAAGGTAGTCTATTGTCGAGATTTTGTTACTCCAATGGATGGTAGCCTTGTTATTATGGAAGGTAGTCTATTGTCGATATTTTTGTCACTCCAAAGGATGGTAGCCTTGTCATTATGGAAGGTAGTCTGTTGTCGATATTTTTGTTACTCCAATGGATGGTAGCCTTGACAATATGGAAGGTAGTCTATTGTCGAGATTTTTGTCACTCCAATGGATGGTAGCCTTGTCATTAGGGAAGTTAGTATGTTGGCGAGATTTTTGTTACTCCAATGGATGGTAGCCTTGTCATTATAGAAGGTAGTCTCTTGTTGATATTTTCGTTACACCAATGGGTGGTAGCATTGTCATTATGGAAGGTAGGTTTTTGTCGAGATTTTTGTTACTCCAATGGATAGTAGCCTTGTCATTATGGAAGGTAGTCTGTTATCGATATTTTGTTACTCCAATGGATGGTAGCCTTGTCATTATGGAAGGTAGTTTATTGTCAAGATGTTTGTCACTCCAAAGGATGGTAGCCTTGTCATTATAGAAGGTAGTCTGTTGTCGATATTTTTGTTACTCCAATGGATGGTAGCCTTGTCATTATGGAAGGTAGTCTATTGTAGAGATTTTTGTCACTCCAATGGATGGTAGGCTTGTCATTATGGATGTTAGTCGGTCAGTGATATATTTGTTACTTCAATGGATGGTAGCCTTGTCATTATGGAAGGTAGTCTCTTGTTGATATTTTCATTACTCCAATGGATGGTAGCCTTGTCATTATGGAATGTAGTCTCTTGTTGATATTTTCATTACTCCAATGGATGGTAGCCTAGTCATTATGGAAGGTAGTCTGTTGTCGAGATTTTCGTTACTCTAATGGATGGTAGCCTTGTCATTATGCAAGGTAGTCTGTTGTCAATATTTTTGTTACTCCAATGGATAGTAGCCTTGTTATTATGGAAGGTAGTCTATTGTCAATATTTTTGTTACTCCAATGGATGGTAGCCTTGTCATTATGGAAGGTAGTTTATTGTCGAGAGTTTGTCACTCCAAAGGATGGTAGCCTTGTCTTTATGGAAGGTAGTCTGTTGTCGATGTTTTTGTTACTCCAATGGATGGTAGCCTTGTCATTATGGAAGGTAGTCTATTTTCGATATTTTTGTCACTCCAATGGATGGTAGCCTTGTCATTATGGAAGGTAGTCTGTTGAAGAGATTTTTGTTACTCCAATGGATAGTAGCCTTGTCATTATGGAAAGTAGACTATTGTCGAGATTTTTTTTACTACAATGTAAGGTATCCTTGTCATTGTCAAAGATAGTTTGTTGTCGAGATTTTTGTTATTACAATGTATGGTAGCCTTGTCATTATAGAAGGTAGTCTCTTGTTGATATTTTCATTACTCCAATAGATGGTAGCCTAGTCATTATGGAAGGTAGTCTATTGTCGAGATTTTTGTCACTCCAATGGATGATAGCCTTGTCATTATGGAAGGTAGTATGTTGGCGAGATTTTTGTTACTCCAATGGATGGTAGCCTTGTCATTATTGAAGGTAGATTGTTGTTGAGATTTTTGTTACTCTAATGGATGGTAGCCTTGTCATTATGGAAGGTATTTTGTTGTCAATATTTTTGTTACTCCAAGGGATGGTAGCATTATCATTATGGAAGGTAGTGTGTTGTCGAAAACTTTGTTACTCCAATGGATGGTAGCCTAGTAATTATGGATGGTAGTTTGTTGTCGATATTTTTGTTACTCCAATGGATAGTAGGCTTTTCATTATGGAAGGTAGTCTGTTGTCGATATTTTTGTTACTCCAATGGATGGTAGCCTTGTCATTATGGAAGGTAGTTTGTTGTCGAAATTTTTGTTACTCCAATGGATGGTAGCCTTGTCATTATGGAACGTAGTTTTTTGTCGATATTTTTGTTATTCCAATGGACGGTAGCCTTATCAATATGGAAGGTAGTTTGTTGTCAAGATTTTTGTTACTCCAATGGATAGCAGGCTTGTCATTATGGAAGGTAGTCAGTTATCAAGATTTTGTTACTCCAATGGATAGCAGGCTTGTCATTATGGAAGGTAGTCTATTGTCGAGATTTTTGTCACTCCAAAGGATGGTAGCCTTGTCATTATGGAAGGTAGTCTGTTGTCGATATTTTTGTTAGTCCAATGGATTGTAGCCTTGTCAATATGGAAGGTAGTCTATTGTCGAGATTTTTGGCACTCCAATGGATGGTAGCCTTGTCATTATGGAAGGTAGTCTCTTGTTGATATTTTCATTACTCCAATGGATGGTAGCCTTGTCATTATGGAATGTAGTCTATTATTGAGATTTTTGTTACTCCAATGGATGGTAACATTGTCATTATGGAAAGTAGACTGTTGTCGAGATTTTTGTTACTACAATGTATGGTAGCCTTGTCATTGTGGAAGGTAGTTTGTTGTCAAGATTTTTGTTATTAAAATGTATGGTAGCCTTGTCATTATAGAAGGTAGTCTCTTGTTGATATTTTCATTACTCCAATGGATGGTAGCCTAGTCATTATGGAAGGTAGTCTGTTGTCGAGATTTTTGTTACCCTAATGGATGGTAGCCTTGTCATTATGGAAGGTAGTTTGTTGTCATGATTTTGGTTACTCCAATGGATAGTAGCCTTGTCATTATGGAAGGTAGTCTGTTGTCGAGATTTTGTTATTCCAATGGATGGTAGCCTTGTCATTATGGAAGGTAGTCTGTTGTCGATATTTTTGTTACTCTAATGGATGGTAGCCTTGTCATTATGGAAGGTAGTTTGTTATCGAGATTTTTGTTACTCCAATGGATAGTAGACTTGTCATTATGGAAGGTAGTCTGTTGTCGAGATTTTGTTACTCTAATGGATGGTAGCCTAGTCATTATGGAAGGTTGTCTATTGTCGAGATCTTTGTCACTCTAATGGATGATAGCCTTGTCATTATGGAAGGTAGTCTGTTGGCGATATTTTTGTCACTCCAATGGATGATAGCCTTGTCAATATGGAAGGTAGTATGTTGGCGAGATTTTTGTTACTCCAATGGATGGTAGCCTTGTCATTATGGAAGGTATTTTTTTGTCGAGATTTTTTTTACTCCAATGGATAGTAGCCTTGTCATTATGGAAGGTAGTCTGTTGTCGATATTTTGTTACTCCAATGGATGGTAGCCTTGTCATTATGGAAGGTAGTCTATTGTCGATATTTTTGTCACTCCAAAGGATGGTGGCCTTGTCATTATGGAAGGTAGTCTGTTGTCGATATTTTTGTTACTCCAATGGATGGTAGCCTTGTCATTATGGAAGGTAGTCTATTGTCGAGATTTTTGTCACTCTAATGGATGGTAGCCTTGTCATTAGGGAAGTTAGTATGTTGGCGAGATTTTTGTTACTCCAATGGATGGTAGCCTTGTCATTATAGAAGGTAGTCTCTTGTTGATATTTTTGTTACACCAATGGGTGGTAGCATTGTCATTTTGGAAGGTAGTTTTTTGTCGAGATTTTTGTTACTCCAATGGATAGTAGCCTTGTCATTATGGAAGGTAGTTTGTTGTCGATATTTTGTTACTCCAATATATGGTAGCCTTGTCATTATGGAAGGTAGTCTATTGTCAAGATTTTTGTCACTCCAAAGAATGGTAGCCTTGTCATTATAGAAGGTAGTCTGTTGTCGATATTTTTGTTACTCCAATGGATGGTAGCCTTGTCATTATGGAAGGTAGTCTATTGTAGATATTTTTGTCACTCCAATGGATGGTAGGCTTGTCATTATGGAAGTTAGTCTGTCGGCGATATTTTTGTTACTTCAATGGATGGTAGCCTTGTCATTATGGAAGGTAGTCTCTTGTTGATATTTTCATTATTCCAATGCATGGTAGCCTTGTCATTGTGGAAGGTAGTCTCTTGTTGATATTTTCATTACTCCAATGGATGGTAGCCTAGTCATTATGGAAGGTAGTCTGTTGTCGAGATTTTCATTACTCTAATGGATGGTAGCCTTGTCATTATGCAAGGTAATCTGTTGTCGATATTTTTGTTACTCCAATGGATAGTAGCCTTGTTATTATGGAAGGTAGTCTGTTGTCGAGATTTTGGTTACTCTAATGGATGGTAGCCTTGTCATTATGGAAGGTAGTTTGTTATCAAGATTTTTGTTACTCCAATGGATAGTAGCCTTGTCATTATTGAAGGTAGTCTATTGTCGAGATTTTTGTCACTCCAAAGGATGGTAGCCTTGACATTATGGAAGGTAGTCTGTTGTCGATATTTTTATTACTCCAATGGATGGTAGCCTTGTCATTATGGAAGGTAGTCTATTGTCGATATTTTGTCACTCCAATGGATGGTAGCCTTGTCATTATGGAAGGTAGTCTGTTGAAGAGATTTTTGTTACTCCAATGGATAGTAGCCTTGTCATTATGGAAAGTTGACTAATGTCGAGATTTTTTTTACTACAATGTATGGTAGCCTTGCCATTGTCAAAGATAGTTTGTTGTCGAGATTTTTGTTATTACAAAGTATGGTAGCCTTGTAATTATAGAAGGTAGTCTCTTGTTGATATTTTCATTACTCCAATGGATGGTAGCCTAGTCATTATGGAAGGTAGTCTGTTGTCGAGATTTTTGTTACCCTAATGGATGGTAGCCTTGTCATTATGGAAGGTAGTTTGTTGTCATGATTTTGGTTACTCCAATGGATAGTAGCCTTGTCATTATGGAAGGTAGTCTGTTGTCGAGATTTTGTTATTCCAATGGATGGTAGCCTTGTCATTATGGAAGGTAGTCTATTGTCCAGATTTTTGTTACTCTAATGGATGGTAGCCTTGTCATTATGGAAGGTAGTTTGTTATCGAGATTTTTGTTACTCCAATGGATAGTAGACTTGTCATTATGGAAGGTAGTCTGTTGTCGAGATTTTGTTACTCTAATGGATGGTAGCCTAGTCATTATGGAAGGTTGTCTATTGTCGAGATCTTTGTCACTCTAATGGATGATAGCCTTTTCATTATGGAAGGTAGTCTGTTGGCGATATTTTTGTCACTCCAATGGATGATAGCCTTGTCATTATGGAAGGTAGTCTGTTGGTGAGATTTTTGTTACTCCAATGGATGGTAGCCTTGTCATTATGGAAGGTATTTTTTTGTCGAGATTTTTTTTACTCCAATGGATAGTAGCCTTGTCATTATGGAAGGTAGTCTGTTGTCGAGATTTTGTTACTCCAATGGATGGTAGCCTTGTCATTATGGAAGGTAGTCTATTGTCGATATTTTTGTCACTCCAAAGGATGGTAGCCTTGTCATTATGGAAG
This sequence comes from Vicia faba, assembly GCA_948472305.1. Classification (NCBI taxonomy): domain Eukaryota; kingdom Viridiplantae; phylum Streptophyta; class Magnoliopsida; order Fabales; family Fabaceae; genus Vicia; species Vicia faba. Next base: position 566,101,755 of record OX451739.1, read on the forward strand.
GTAGTCTGTTGTCGATATTTTTGTTACTCCAATGGATGGTAGCCTTGTCATTATGGAAGGTAGTCTATTGTCGAGATTTTTGTCACTCTAATGGATGGTAGCCTTGTCATTAGAGAAGTTTGTATGTTGGCGAGATTTTTGTTACTCCAATGGATGGTAGCCTTGTCATTATAGAAGGTAGTCTCTTGTTGATATTTTCGTTACACCAATGGGTGGTAGCATTGTCATTTTGGAAGGTAGTTTTTTGTCGAGATTTTTGTTACTCCAATGGATAGTAGCCTTGTCATTATGGAAGGTAGTCTGTTGTCGATATTTTGTTACTCCAATGGATGGTAGCCTTTTCATTATGGAAGGTAGTCTATTGTCAAGATTTTTGTCACTCCAAAGAATGGTAGCCTTGTCATTATACAAGGTAGTCTGTTGTCGATATTTTTGTTACTTCAATGGATGGTAGCCTTGTCATTATGGAAGGTAGTCTCTTGTTGATATTTTTATTACTCCAATGCATGGTAGCCTTGTCATTATGGAAGGTAGTCTCTTGTTGATATTTTAATTATTCCAATGGATGGTAGCCTTGTCATTGTGGAAGGTAGTCTCTTGTTGATATTTTCATTACTCCAATGGATGGTAGCCTAGTCATTATGGAAGGTAGTCTGTTGTCGAGATTTTCATTACTCTAATGGATGGTAGCCTTGTCATTATGCAAGGTAATCTGTTGTCGATATTTTTGTTACTCCAATGGATAGTAGCCTTGTTATTATGGAAGGTAGTCTGTTGTCGAGATTTTGGTTACTCTAATGGATGGTAGCCTTGTCATTGTGGAAGGTAGTTTATTATCAAGATTTTTGTTACTCCAATGGATAGTAGCCTTGTCATTATGGAAGGTAGTCTATTGTCGATATTTTTGTCACTCCAAAGGATGGTAGCCTTGTCATTATGGAAGGTAGTCTGTTGTCGATATTTTTGTTACTCCAATGGATGGTAGCCTTGTCATTATGGAAGGTACTCTATTGTCGATATTTTGTGACTCCAATGGATTGTAGCCTTGTCATTATGGAAGGTAGTCTGTTGAAGAGATTTTTGTTACTCCAATGGATAGTAGCCTTGTCATTATGGAAAGTAGACTATTGTCGAGATTTTTTTTACTACAATGTATGGTAGCCTTGTCATTGTCAAAGATAGTTTGTTGTCGAGATTTTTGTTATTACAAATGATGGTAGCCTTGTCATTAATGAAGGTAGTCTCTTGTTGATATTTTCATTACTCCAATGGATGGTAGCCTAGTCATTATGGAAGGTAGTCTATTGTCGAGATTTTTGTCACTCCAATGGATGATAGCCTTGTCATTATGGAAGGTAGTATGTTGGCGAGATTTTTGGTACTCCAATGGATGGTAGCATTGTCATTATTGAAGGTAGATTGTTGTTGAGATTTTTGTTACTCTAATGGATGGTAGCCTTGTCATTATGGAAGGTAGTTTGTTGTCAATATTTTTGTTACTCCAAGGGATGGTAGCATTATCATTATGGAAGGTAGTGTGTTGTCGAAAACTTTGTTACTCCAATGGATGGTAGCCTAGTAATTATGGATGGTAGTTTGTTTTCGATATTTTTGTTACTCCAATGGATAGTAGGCTTTTCATTATGGAAGGTAGTCTGTTGTCGATATTTTTTTTACTCCAATAGATGGTAGCCTTGTCATTATGGAAGGTAGTTAGTTGTCAAAATTTTTGTTACTCCAATGGATGGTAGCCTTGTCATTATGGAACATAGTTTGTTGTCGATATTTTTGTTATTCCAATGGATGGTAGCCTTATCAATATGGAAGGTAGTTTGTTGTCAAGATTTTTGTTACTCCAATGGATAGCAGGCTTGTCATTATGGAAGGTAGTCAATTGTCGAGATTTTGTTACTCCAATGGATGGTAGCCTTATCATTATGGAAGGTAGTCTATTGTCGAGATTTTTGTCACTCCAAAGGATGGTAGCCTTGTCATTATGGAAGGTAGTCTGTTGTCGATATTTTTGTTAGTCCAATGGATGGTAGCCTTGTCATTATGGAAGGTAGTCTATTGTCGAGATTTTTGGCACTCCAATGGATCGTAGCCTTGTCATTATGGAAGGTAGTCTCTTGTTGATATTTTCATTAATCCAATGGATGGTAGCCTTGTCATTATAGAAGCTAGTTTGATGTCAAGATTTTTGTTACTCCAATGGATGGTAGCATTGTCATTATGGAAAGTAGATTGTTGTCAAGATTTTTGTTACTACAATGTATGGTAGCCTTGTCATTGTGGAAGGTAGTTTGTTGTCGAGATTTTTGTGATTACAATGTATGGTAGCCTTGTCATTATAGAAGGTAGTCTCTTGTTGATATTTTCATTACTCCAATGGATGGTAGCCTAGTCATTATGGAAGGTAGTCTGTTGTCGAGATTTTTGTTACCCTAATGGATGGTAGCCTTGTCATTATGGAAGGTAGTTTGTTGTCATGATTTTGGTTACTCCAATGGATAGTAGCCTTGTCATTATGGAAGGTAGTTTGTTGTCGAGATTTTGTTATTCCAATGGATGGTAGCCTTGTCATTATGGAAGGTAGTCTATTGTCCAGATTTTTGTTACTCTAATGGATGGTAGCCTTGTCATTATGGAAGGTAGTTTGTTATCGAGATTTTTGTTACTCCGATGGATAGTAGACTTGTCATTATGGAAGGTAGTCTATTGTCGAGATTTTGTTACTCTAATGGATGGTAGCCTTGTCATTATGGAAGATAGTATATTGTCGATATTTTTGTCACTCCAAAGGATGGTAGCCTTGTCATTATGGAAGGTAGTCTGTTGTCGATATTTTTGTTACTCCAATGGATGGTAGCCTTGTCATTATGGAAGGTAGTCTATTGTCGAGATTTTTGTCACTCCAATGGATGGTAGCCTTGTCATTAGGGAAGTTAGTATGTTGGCGAGATTTTTGTTACTCCAATGGATGGTTGCCTTGTCATTATAGAAGGTAGTCTCTTGTTGATATTTTCGTTACACCAATGGGTGGTAGCATTGTCATTTTGGAAGGTAGTTTTTTGTCGAGATTTTTGTTACTCCAATGGATAGTAGCCTTGTCATTATGGAAGGTAGTCTGTTGTCGATATTTTGTTACTCCAATGGATGGTAGCCTTGTCATTATGGAAGGTAGTCTATTGTCAAGATTTTTGTCACTCCAAAGAATGGTAGCCTTGTCATTATAGAAGGTAGTCTGTTGTCGATATTTTTGTTACTCCAATGGATGGTAGCCTTGTCATTATGGAAGGTAGTCTATTATAGAGATTTTTGTCACTCCAATGGATGGTAGGCTTGTCATTATGGAAGTTAGTCTGTCGGCGATATTTTTGCTACTTCAATGGATGGTAGCCTTGTCATTATGGAAGGTAGTCTCTTGTTGATTTTTTTATTACTCCAATGCATGGTAGCCTTGTCATTATGGAAGGTAGTCTCTTGTTGATATTTTCATTATTCCAATGGATGGTAGCCTTGTCATTGTGGAAGGTAGTCTCTTGTTGATATTTTCATTACTCCAATGGATGGTAGCCTAGTCATTATGGAAGGTAGTCTGTTGTTGAGATTTTCATTACTCTAATGGATGGTAGCCTTGTCTTTTTGCAAGGTAATCTGTTGTCGATATTTTTGTTACTCCAATCGATAGTAGCCTTGTTATTATGGAAGGTAGTCTGTTGTCGAGATTTTGGGTACTCTAATGGATGGTAGCCTTGTCATTGTGGAAGGTAGTTTGTTATCAAGATTTTTGTTACTCCAATGGATAGTAGCCTTGTCATTATTGAAGGTAGTCTATTGTCGAGATTTTTGTCACTCCAAAGGATGGTAGCCTTGTCATTATGGAAGGTAGTCTGTTGTCGATATTTTTATTACTCCAATGGATGGTAGCCTTGTCATTATGGAAGGTAGTCTATTGTCGATATTTTGTCACTCCAATGGATGGTAGCCTTGACATTATGGAAGGTAGTCTGTTGAAGAGATTTTTGTTACTCCAATGGATAGTAGCCTTGTCATTATGGAAAGTTGACTATTGTCGAGATTTTTTTTACTACAATGTATGGTAGCCTTGTCATTGTCAAAGATAGTTTGTTGTCGAGATTTTTGTTATTACAAAGTATGGTAGCCTTGTAATTATAGAAGGTAGTCTCTTGTTGATATTTTCATTACTCCAATGGATGGTAGCCTAGTCATTATGGAAGGTAGTCTGTTGTCGAGATTTTTGTTACCCTAATGGATGGTAGCCTTGTCATTATGGAAGGTAATTTGTTGTCATGATTTTGGTTACTCCAATGGATAGTAGCCTTGTCATTATGGAAGGTAGTCTGTTGTCGAGATTTTGTTATTCCAATGGATGGTAGCCTTGTCATTATGGAAGGTAGTCTATTGTCCAGATTTTTGTTACTCTAATGGATGGTAGCCTTGTCATTATGGAAGGTAGTTTGTTATCGAGATTTTTGTTACTCCAATGGATAGTAGACTTGTCATTATGGAAGGTAGTCTGTTGTCGAGATTTTGTTACTCTAATGGATGGTAGCCTAGTCATTATGGAAGGTTGTCTATTGTCGAGATCTTTGTCACTCTAATGGATGATAGCCTTTTCATTATGGAAGGTAGTCTGTTGGCGAGATTTTTGTCACTCCAATGGATGATAGCCTTGTCATTATGGAAGGTAGTCTGTTGGTGAGATTTTTGTTACTCCAATGGATGGTAGCCTTGTCATTATGGAAGGTATTTTTTTGTCGAGATTTTTTTTACTCCAATGGATAGTAGCCTTGTCATTATGGAAGGTAGTCTGTTGTCGAGATTTTGTTACTCCAATGGATGGTAGCCTTGTCATTATGGAAGGTAGTCTATTGTCGATATTTTTGTCACTCCAAAGGATGGTAGCCTTGTCATTATGGAAGGTAGTCTGTTGTCGATATTTTTGTTACTCCAAAGGATGGTAGCCTTGTCATTATGGAAGGTAGTCTATTGTCGAGATTTTTGTCACTCTAATGGATGGTAGCCTTGTCATTAGAGAAGTTAGTATGATGGCGAGATTTTTGTTACTCCAATGGATGGTAGCCTTGTCATTATAGAAGGTAGTCTCTTGTTGATATTTTCGTTACACCAATGGGTGGTAGCATTGTCATTTTGGAAGGTAGTTTTTTGTCGAGATTTTTGTTACTCCAATGGATAGTAGCCTTGTCATTATGGAAGGTAGTCTGTTGTCGATATTTTGTTACTCCAATGGATGGTAGCCTTGTCATTATGGAAGGTACTCTATTGTCGATATTTTGTCACTCCAATGGATTGTAGCCTTGTCATTATGGAAGGTAGTCTGTTGAAGAGATTTTTGTTACTCCAATGGATAGTAGCCTTGTCATTATGGAAAGTAGACTATTGTCGAGATTTTTTTTACTACAATGTATGGTAGCCTTGTCATTGTCAAAGATAGTTTGTTGTCGAGATTTTTGTTATTACAAATGATGGTAGCCTTGTCATTAATGAAGGTAGTCTCTTGTTGATATTTTCATTACTCCAATGGATGGTAGCCTAGTCATTATGGAAGGTAGTCTATTGTCGAGATTTTTGTCACTCCAATGGATGATAGCCTTGTCATTATGGAAGGTAGTATGTTGGCGAGATTTTTGGTACTCCAATGGATGGTAGCATTGTCATTATTGAAGGTAGATTGTTGTTGAGATTTTTGTTACTCTAATGGATGGTAGCCTTGTCATTATGGAAGGTAGTTTGTTGTCAATATTTTTGTTACTCCAAGGGAAGGTAGCATTATCATTATGGAAGGTAGTGTGTTGTCGAAAACTTTGTTACTCCAATGGATGGTAGCCTAGTAATTATGGATGGTAGTTTGTTTTCGATATTTTTGTTACTCCAATGGATAGTAGGCTTTTCATTATGGAAGGTAGTCTGTTGTCGATATTTTTTTTACTCCAATAGATGGTAGCCTTGTCATTATGGAAGGTAGTTAGTTGTCGAAATTTTTGTTACTCCAATGGATGGTAGCCTTGTCATTATGGAACATAGTTTGTTGTCGATATTTTTGTTATTCCAATGGATGGTAGCCTTATCAATATGGAAGGTAGTTTGTTGTCAAGATTTTTGTTACTCCAATGGATAGCAGGCTTGTCATTATGGAAGGTAGTCAATTGTCGAGATTTTGTTACTCCAATGGATGGTAGCCTTATCATTATGGAAGGTAGTCTATTGTCGAGATTTTTGTCACTCCAAAGGATGGTAGCCTTGTCATTATGGAAGGTAGTCTGTTGTCGATATTTTTGTTAGTCCAATGGATGGTAGCCTTGTCATTATGGAAGGTAGTCTATTGTCGAGATTTTTGGCACTCCAATGGATCGTAGCCTTGTCATTATGGAAGGTAGTCTCTTGTTGATATTTTCATTAATCCAATGGATGGTAGCCTTGTCATTATAGAAGTTAGTTTGATGTCAAGATTTTTGTTACTCCAATGGATGGTAGCCTTGTCATTATGGAAGGTAGTCTATTATTGAGATTTTTGTTACTCCAATGGATGGTAGCATTGTCATTATGGAAAGTAGATTGTTGTCAAGATTTTTGTTACTACAATGTATGGTAGCCTTGTCATTGTGGAAGGTAGTTTGTTGTCGAGATTTTTGTGATTACAATGTATGGTAGCCTTGTCATTATAGAAGGTAGTCTCTTGTTGATATTTTCATTACTCCAATGGATGGTAGCCTAGTCATTATGGAAGGTAGTCTGTTGTCGAGATTTTTGTTACCCTAATGGATGGTAGCCTTGTCATTATGGAAGGTAGTTTGTTGTCATGATTTTGGTTACTCCAATGGATAGTAGCCTTGTCATTATGGAAGGTAGTTTGTTGTCGAGATTTTGTTATTCCAATGGATGGTAGCCTTGTCATTATGGAAGGTAGTCTATTGTCCAGATTTTTGTTACTCTAATGGATGGTAGCCTTGTCATTATGGAAGGTAGTTTGTTATCGAGATTTTTGTTACTCCGATGGATAGTAGACTTGTCATTATGGAAGGTAGTCTATTGTCGAGATTTTGTTACTCTAATGGATGGTAGCCTTGTCATTATGGAAGATAGTCTATTGTCGAAATTTTTGTCACTCCAAAGGATGGTAGCCTTGTCATTATGGAAGGTAGTCTGTTGTCGATATTTTTGTTACTCCAATGGATGGTAGCCTTGTCATTATGGAAGGTAGTCTATTGTCGAGATTTTTGTCACTCCAATGGATGGTAGCCTTGTCATTATGGAAGTTAGTCTGTTGGCGAGATTTTTGTCACTCCAATGGATGGTAGCCTTGTCATTAGGGAAGTTAGTATGTTGGCGAGATTTTTGTTACTCCAATGGATGGTTGCCTTGTCATTATAGAAGGTAGTCTCTTGTTGATATTTTCGTTACACCAATGGGTGGTAGCATTGTCATTTTGGAAGGTAGTTTTTTGTCGAGATTTTTGTTACTCCAATGGATAGTAGCCTTGTCATTATGGAAGGTAGTCTGTTGTCGATATTTTGTTACTCCAATGGATGGTAGCCTTGTCATTATGGAAGGTAGTCTATTGTCAAGATTTTTGTCACTCCAAAGAATGGTAGCCTTGTCATTATAGAAGGTAGTCTGTTGTCGATATTTTTGTTACTCCAATGGATGGTAGCCTTGTCATTATGGAAGGTAGTCTATTATAGAGATTTTTGTCACTCCAATGGATGGTAGGCTTGTCATTATGGAAGTTAGTCTGTCGGCGATATTTTTGCTACTTCAATGGATGGTAGCCTTGTCATTATGGAAGGTAGTCTCTTGTTGATATTTTTATTACTCCAATGCATGGTAGCCTTGTCATTATGGAAGGTAGTCTCTTGTTGATATTTTCATTATTCCAATGGATGGTAGCCTTGTCATTGTGGAAGGTAGTCTCTTGTTGATATTTTCATTACTCCAATGGATGGTAGCCTAGTCATTATGGAAGGTAGTCTGTTGTCGAGATTTTCATTACTCTAATGGATGGTAGCCTTGTCATTATGCAAGGTAATCTGTTGTCGATATTTTTGTTACTCCAATGGATAGTAGCCTTCTTATTATGGAAGGTAGTCTGTTGTCGAGATTTTGGTTACTCTAATGGATGGTAGCCTTGTCATTGTGGAAGGTAGTTTGTTATCAAGATTTTTGTTACTCCAATGGATAATAGCCTTGTCATTATGGAAGGTAGTCTATTGTCGAGATTTTTGTCACTCCAAAGGATGGTAGCCTTGTCATTATGGAAGGTAGTCTGTTGTCGATATTTTTGTTACTCCAATGGATGGTAGCCTTGTCATTATGGAAGGTAGTCTATTGTTGATATTTTGTCACTCCAATGGATGGTAGCCTTGTCATTATGGAAGGTAATCTGTTGAAGAGATTTTTGTTACTCCAATGGATAGTAGCCTTGTCATTATGGAAAGTAGACTATTGTCGTGATTTTTTTTACTATAAAGTATGGTAGCCTTGTCATTATAGAAGGTAGTCTCTTTTTGATATTTTCATTACTCCAATGGATGGTAGCCTAGTCATTATGGAAGGTAGTCTATTGTGGAGATTTTGTTACTCTAATGGATGGTAGCCTTGGCATTATGGAAGGTAGTCTATTGTCGAGATTTTTGTCACTCCAAAGGATGGTAGCCTTGTCATTATGGAAGGTAGTCTGTTGTCGATATTTTTGTTACTCTTATGGATGGTAGCCTTGTTATTATGGAAGGTAGTCTATTGTCGATATTTTTTTCACTCCAATGGATGGTAGCCTTGTCATTATGGAAGGTAGTTTGTTGAACAGATTTTTGTTACTCCATTGGATGGTAGCCTTGTCATTATGGAAACTAGACTGTTGTCGAGATTTTTATTACTACAATGTATGGTAGCCTTTTCATTGTGAAAGATAGTTTGTTGTCGAGATTTTTTTATTACAATGTATGGTAGCCTTGTCATTATAAAAGGTAGTCTCTTGTTGATATTTTCATTAGTCCAATTGTTTGTAGCCTAGTCATTATGGAAGGTTGTCTATTGTCAAGATTTTTGTCACTCTAATGGATGATAGCCTTGTCATTATGGAAGGTAGTCTGTTGGCGAGATTTTTGTTACTCCAATGGATGGTAGCCTTGTCATTATGGAAGGTAGTTTTTTCTCGAGATTTTTGTTACTCCAATGGATAGTAGCCTTGTCATTATGGAAGGTAGTCTGTTGTCGAGATTTTGTTACTCCAATAGATGGTAGCCTTGTCGTTATGGAAGGTAGTCTATTGTCGAAATTTTTGTCACTCCAAAGGATGGTAGCCTTGTCATTATGGAAGGTAGTCTGTTGTCGATATTTTTGTTACTCCAATGGATGGTAGCCTTGTCATTATGGAAGGTAGTCTATTGTCGAGATTTTTGTCACTCCAATGGATGGTAGACTTGTCATTATGGAAGTTAGTCTGTTGGCGAGATTTTTGTTACTCCAATGGATGATAGCCTTGTCATTATGGAAGGTAGTCTGTGAAGAAGTGAAAAACACAAGAAGGGGGGTTGAATTGTAAAACTTGAAATCAAATGCAGACAACATGTTATTTTTATCCTGGTTCGTTTGATCTCAAACTACTCCAGTCCACCCGTCAAGGTGATTTCGCCTCTCTCCAACGAGGTCTTAATCCACTATATTCAACTGAATACACAACTGCTTTAACAACTACTAAAGCCTTCTTGAGTCTAACCACATACCGGTTTATCTCAAGGAAATTCTTTTACAGATAAATGAACAAATGTGTTTGATGTTTTCTAGGAAAAACTATATATCACAACTGTGATAATACACAATATTAAGCTTGGATAATACTAGATTGATAGAACTATAGAGTAAGCCCTTGAGAACTTTAGCAAACTGAATGAGTGAGAACGTGAAGATGATTGGCTTATGCGCATGTGCGTATGGGAGAATTAGCCATTTCTTTTCTCAATGACTTGTTTAAATAGCCTTGGAATAGATACGTTGTTGTCCATAATTCCATTTCAATGCTCATAACGTTCTTTCCTTTTTGAGAAGATCTTTGTCTTGGAATAAAGCCGTTGGTAATTAATCTCCCTTGAATGCAGTAACGTTGATACTTCAGAATGTTCTGCTTAATGAAAATCAGAGTGTTCTTGGCTTTAGCTTATTCTGACGCCTCTGAGTGCTGATGACAGGGTTAGGATCTTGATCAGAATAAGAGTAGATTTTGCGCAGATTCTGATGCTGATTCCATCTGAGTTTCTGTAAATACAAAGAATAATTTTGAGTAGCATATATGTCTTATATAAATCTCATAATTCATTTAATCTTGTATTTTGTTATCATCAAAACTCTAACTGAGGGTTGTAGAATCAAACTATGTTCTAAGAATCTCCCCCTTTTGGATGATGACAAAAACCAGATTTTTTCAATTAAAATAAAATGATGAAAGGTATCAGAGTTTAAGGATAGAGAGGAAACAGTATCAAAGATAATCAATTAACGCATAAAAGGTATCAAAGATAAGAAGATAAGGAATAAAAAGTATCAGAGTAATGAAGAGAAAAACTCCCCCTGAGTTGATTATTCCCTTTGATTCCTTGAGACCTTGAGCATCAGAACTTTACTAAACTTTCTTTGAGCATCAGAACTTTACTTTATCAGAGTTCATCAGATTCTTGTACCTGTAAGCTTTTCAGAACAAAGAAGTTCAAATATATAAGAATGTTAGAATGTTTGATACTTTTGTCTTAGTAATCCGTTATTGAAAAATATCATTCTTTCTCCCCCATTTTGTCAGTTATCAAAAAGCACGAATAATCAAAGTTAAAATGATCAGAGCAAAAAACGTTTGTATTAAAAACAGAAGCAATGATAGTTTAGAACAAGTAAAATATTACATACAAACATGTAAAGAAAACAAGGAAAACACAGGAAAATTCTAAGAAGAAGGAGGAAGTCGTGTGAACAGAGCTTCCAACATGCTCTTGATTTTCTCCCTGGTTTCCTGTTGCTTAGATACCATGTTTGATATAGAATCAATCTTGATATCCTGCTTGTCCATCCTTTCATTCATCAACATATCAGATCTCTTCAAATCCTCCAGAGTCTGCCTGTCAAGAGAGGAAGCTTGAGGATCTTCAGATACAGTCTGCTTCTCAAAGCTTTCTGCAATAACTTCTTCTTGACCCAAGTCTTCTGCTTGAATTATCTGTTCTTCTGCAGGTTGAACTTTAGATGCTGGACGCTTTTCAGACCAAGGCGCAATGTCCAGATGGAGAACTTCTTCGTTCACCAGCTTGCTCAGAACTGGACCTTCCATTTCCTTCAGCAGATTGCTAAAGTTCTGTTGAGCCTATCCATAGCTCTGGTCTTGCAACTTAAAGGTTTCAGCGCATACCCATCTTCTAAATTGAGTCCAGAGGGGGTCTGATACAGTAGGATCAACCACATCCATACTTACTTGTTTCAAAGAAGTGATCCACTTCTACATATCTGTTTCAAAGTTCAAAATGCTGGAACCAACATCTGGTTGTTTCGGTTTAGGGATGGTTGTTTTCTGGTTTATTGTAGCAAGGCGTTCAAAGAAAATTAGATTAATGTCTGTCTTACTGTGGTTTTCTGTATTTTTCTTAGGTGAGGGAGTGGGAGAGTCAGAAATTACGATTGGACTTGATGGGGTATTTGGTGGAGTAATTTCTGGTGACGAGGGAAGTTGAGAAATATTAACAGTGGTACCACAGGGAAATTGAATGACCAAAGGTTGTGGTTCAGGGGATTCAGAGGTTTGAGCCTCAGAGGTTTGAGTCTTAGGTTGTGGAGAGGGTGGATTAATTTCTGGTTGAGGAGAGGAAGGTTGTGGGATTTCTGGTTCTGGTATTGGAGAGAGTGGAGTTTCTGGTATTGGTGAGAGGGGAGTTTCAGGTTGTGGTGAGGTGGCAATTTCTGGTTGTGGATTTGGATTGTCTGTTTTAGGAGCGGAAGAGTGTTGTTCTATATCAGAAAGAACTTGGGCAAGTTCTTGTTCTGGTATTGTTGCATTGTTTGGATTTTGTGGTTTGGAGCGGGATCTTCTGAGGGTTAATGACTCAGAAGGGTCAAAGTCTACGTCAAAATCATCAAAGGCTTATGGTGTTGGGATTTCAGATGGAGTTGGAGTTGCAGTTGGAGTAGGAATAGATGTGGAAACAGCAGTTGAATCTAAAACAATTACAGACACAGGATTACCTCTTTTCTTTGGAGTCTGTTGAGATGATCCTTTTGGAGCAGCTTTTCTCTTCTTCGTCTTCTTCAGAACAACCTCTGGTGCCTTCTGCTGAAGATCTTGAATATTTAGATTGGGTGTTGTACCATCAGCTTTACACGCATCCAAATATCTCAGAATGATTTGACGCTTGGAGTCAATCTCTGAGAACATAGGGAAGTCGTCCAGAGGGACTCTTCTGCTGGAGATTTCAGCAAAAGGAGTGACGCTGGGCTCCTTCTTAATGTTCTCTATCAGCTTCATTTTCTTCAGATTTTTGGCATTCAACTGCTTGCCAACAGAAGGTTCCAAGGTGCTGATTTCTTGTGGCTATGTCAAGTATTCAATCAGCCTATTCTCTGTCATAATATTTGATATTAGTCTTCCCAAGGGTATCCAATCCCTTTTAGTATGTTCATCTTCTCTTGTTTCCTTCACGCTTGTTCTGAGACGGTTGAACAGAAGATGAGCTAGATTAATCTTGACCTTCTGGGAGATAAAATAGATCAGAAACTACTGATCTATGTTTATGTAATCAGGAGAGCTGGTAGGCTTCATGTGGTTGAAACAACCCAGCATAATCTTTTCTCCAATCCTGTGCTTGTCTTTCAAGTCCCTTATCTTGCTGTAGGGAAGCCCCAACGTGAAAATTTCCCTTGCTATAATAGCAACATTTGCATACCTCTCTGCCATATCAATACAGCGAATACCACCACCATTGTACCCTATGAGTTTTGCAATCAGGTCTTCAGTAATCACAATCTTCTTCCCCATGATGTAAGAAGTGACTTGGTGATTTGAGGAAGAAGCGTGAATCCAAAATTCCTTTACCAGAATAGGAAAAGTTAGACCCACCAGCCTGTCGAAGTACTTTTCCCAACCTTGAACTTGAATCTCTTCTGATAAATCAAAACCATTTTCCTTAAGACTGTTGAAATCCACTATTATCTCTGATAGAAATTCAAGGTTCTTGACTGGAGTGAGAAGCATTCTGAGAGGAACTTCATATTGCTCAGATGATGTATCTTTCTGGGAACCTGAAGAAGGATTGCTGGAGGAAGCCATGTTCACACGAGGTTTTTTAAAAAAATTGAAAGGGTTTTCTTGAGAAGGAAGAACACAGAAATCAAAAATATTGATAGAAAACGAAGGTGACGGTAAAAGTGTCTGAATGGTGTGAAGTGTTTAAATAGATTTCTAAAAAGTTTTTTGAAAAACCTAAACGTTTAAGAGAGAGAAATAAATCATGATTATTAGCATTTAATGATAGCTGATTTTAGGGGATTCAGTAAGATACTTAAACGGTTACCCATGACATGTGTCTCAATGCATCAAATCAGCTCTTTGCCTTTTCAGAAGCGTGAACGCGTGTTCAGCCTCAGAAAACAGCTGATGACTGGATGACACTTGTTTGCTTGAGTGAACAACACTTTTATCCTTGAACTGAAGCGCTCAGATCTTCATGGATAGATTCTGATACAATCTGCATTTCTAAAATTCTGAAAGAGGATTGATCAGAAGTTCACAGAGAAATAAACACAATTCTGAAGGTTAATATATAAAATTAAAACAGTTTTATTCTGGACAGAGCTTCATGCTGAGATGTTTCAGAATGAAGTTGAACCTATCTTCAGAAAGTGGTTTTGTAAAAATATCAGCCCATTGATGGTCTGTATCAATAAATTTTAAGTTTAAAATCCCTTTCTGAATATAGTCCCTAATAAAATGATGTTTTATTTCTATATGCTTAGCCCTCGAATGAAAAATTGGATTTTTACTTAAGCAAATAGCAGAAGTATTGTCACAGAGTATAGGAATGTTACTCTCAAATATCTGGAAGTCCTCAAGTTGACTTTTCATCCAGAGCATTTGTGTGCTGCATCCAGCTGCTCCTATGTATTCAACTTCTGCTGTTGATAGAGCAATTGTGGATTGTCTTTTGTTGGACCATGAGATCAGATTTTCTCCCAGAAACTGGAAGCTTCCAAAAGTGCTTTTACGTTCTACTCTGTCTCCAGCAAAGTCAGCATCACAGTAACCTACTAAGCTGTAATCACTTGATTTTCTATAAAACAGACCCAGATTTGTAGTACCTTTCAAATACTTGAAAATCCGCTTAACAGCTGTTAAGTGAGATTCTCTAGGATCTGATTGGAATCTTGCACAAATGCATACACTGAATAAAATATCAGGCCTTGAGGCTGTAAGATAAAGAAGAGAACCAATCATACCTCTGTAGACCTTCAGTTCTACCTTTTTGCTTACCTCTTCTCTTTCAAGAATGCACGTGGGATGCATTGGAATCTTTGATGACTTACATTTGGAGAGATCAAATTTCTTCATAAGTTCTCTGACATATTTGCTCTAATGAATGTAAGTTCCTTATGGGGTTTGATTGATCTGAATGCCCAGAAAGAATTTCAGTTCCCCCATTTGGTTCATCTCAAATTCTGCCTGCATACACTTAGCAAACTTTCTTCCCAGAGAAGGTTTAGTAGATCCAAAAATGATATCATCAACATAAATGTGACATACTAAAATGTCATTCTTAATTGTCTTACAGAATAAGGTTGTGTCCACCTTCCCTCTGGTGAATTCCTTTTCTAACAGGAAGTTACTTAGTCTTTCATGCCAAGCTCTGGGAGCTTGTTTCAGACCATACAGTGACTTCTTTAGTTTGAAAACATATTCTGGATTTTTTGAACTTTCAAAACCAGGGGGTTGGTGCACATATACCTCTTCTTCTATATAGCCATTTAATAATGCGCTCTTAACATCCATCTGATACAGAGTGATGCCTTTATTAATAGCAAATGAAATTAAAAGTCTGATAGATTCTAATCTGGCGATTGGAGCAAAGGTTTTTGTATAGTCTATCCCCTCTTGCTGACTATAAACTTGTGTTACCAATCGTGCTTTGTTTCTGATGACTTCACCTTGTTCATTCAGTTTCTTTCTGAACACCCATTTTGTTCCAATGACGTTGAATCCTTTTCGCTTAGGAACTAGATCCCATATGTCATTCCTTGTGAATTGATTCACCTCCTCTTTCATTGCAAGAATCCAGTCATTGTACAGAAGTGCTTCATCAATTGAAGATGGTTCAATCAGAGAAACAAGTCCCATGATGGATTCTTCAGAGTTTCTAAAGCTGGCTCTTGTTCTGATTGGATCGTCCTTTCTTCCTAAGATTGTTTCTTCTGGGTGATCCATACTACTTCTGGATGGTCTTTTCTGAGGTAGATCAACAGAAGATGCTGGATTGCTTGCAGTGCCTCTTTCTGATGTTGAGGGAGTGTCTCTTTTAAGAGCTTCTGATGACTTGTCTTCAGTACCTGTGAATTCAACTTCCATACCTACAAGTAGTTCATTTTGCTTTAACTTTTGAGAGTCAAGCTTATCATCAAAGCGAACACTGATTGATTCTTCCATAATATGTGTTTCTGTATTGTATACTTTGTACCCTCTTGAGCGTTCAGAGTATCCTAACATAATACACTTCTGTGCTTTAGAGTCAAACTTGTTCAAATAATTTTTAGTATTCAAAATAAAACAAGTACATCCAAATGGATGAAAATAAGAAATGTTGGGCTTTCTGTTCTTCCACAATTCATATGGAGTCTTTTCCATAATAGGTCTTATGGAGATTCTATTCTGAATGTAGCACGCTGTGTTTATTGCCTCTGCCCAGAAGATCTTAGCAACGTTAGTCTCGTTGATCATGGTTCTGGCCATTTCTTGCAATGTTCTATTCTTTCGTTCTACAACTCCATTTTGCTGGGGAGTTCTAGGACAAGAGAAATCATGCAGAATGCCTTTGTCATTAAAAAATGATTCAAAATCTTTGTTTTCTAACTCTCCACCATGATCACTTATGACTTTGACGATTCTAATATCCTTTTCATTCTGAACTTGGTTGCAGAAGGTGACAATCACAGAGTGTGACTCGTCCTTGTGTCTTAATAACTTTACCCATGTCCATCTGCTATAATCATCTACGATTACTAACCCATACTTCTTGCCACTGACTGAAGCAGTTTTAACTGGTCCAAATAAGTCAATGTGCAGAAGTTCTAATGGTTTAGAGGTGGAAACAACGTTTTTAGATTTGAAAGCTGGTTTTGCAAACTTGCCTTTCTTACATGCTTCACACAGAGCATCTGAATTGAACTTCAGGTTAGGAAGTCCTCTCATACTAACATGCCCCAATGTTCTGTGCCAGATCCATTGCTCGTTGTTAACAGACAGAAGACACTTTACATTCTGACTTTTCAGTTCAGAAAGTTTGATTTTATAAATGTTGTTTCTCCTCTTTCCATTAAACAGGATAGTCCAATCTTTCTAACTAACAGCTTTGCATGAATTTTGATTAAATATTATATCATAACTGTTATCACTTAATTGACTTATGGATAACAGGTTATGCATTAATCCATCTACTAATAAAACATTACTTATAGAGGGAAGATTTCTATTACCTACTGTTCCAGAGGCAATGATCTTTCCCCTCTAATTGCCTCCAAAGCCTACGTGGCCTCCAGGCTTAAGTTCCAGGCTTTGGAACATATGCCTTCTTCCCGTCATGTGTCGTGAGCAGCCATAGTCCAGGTACCATGACTGGTGTTTCTACTTTGCTGCTAAAGATATCTGCAACATGTATTATTTTATCCTTAGGTACCCATATTTTCTTAGGTCCTGATTTGTTAGTTTTACCAACACTCTGGTTGAATTTTGGTTTGACAGAATAATTACTACTAGTATATTTGATGTCATGTTTGTGCCCATATGCAAAGTGAGAATCAAGTGAGGTGCGTTTTATCACTAAATCCATGGCATTCTATGGTGTAGGTACCTTACCTTGGTATCCTATTCCTTTTCTGCCATTTCTGCTAACTCCATAGATCATTGAAGCCATCTTGCTTATATCTATGTTTTTAGCTAGAAACTTCTGAAAGCTGTGATCATACTCCTTGATGATCTCATCAGCACTGCTGGGAGTTTCAGTGATTATTTCCTTCTGAGAGTTTTGTAATAGATTTTCTAATTTTGAAATTTTATTTTTCAACTTAGAATTCTCCAATTTGAGACTCTCAGTTTTATCAGAGTCAGAAGCAAGATCCCTTTTCAAGTTTCTGAATTTGACTCTGATCTGCTGATATCTTTCCAGAATTTCATTAAGGCTTTCAGCTAGTCCATCCTTAGTAAAGTTAATAGCAAAGTCAAGAAATACCTCTTATGTGTCTGATTCAGTGTCTGATTCAGAAGCTTCACTTTATTCTGTTATGTTCGCCATGAGAGCTATGTTTGCTCTTTCATCATCTGATTCTGAGTCAACTTCAGAAGTATCAGAATCATCCCATGTGGCCATGAGACTTTTCTTCTTTTCCTTGCCAAACTTTCTTCTGGGCTTTTCCTTCTGAAGCTTTGGGCAGTCACTTTTGTAGTGCCCTTGCTCGTTACATTTATAGCAGATGATGTCTTTGTTGTTTGGCTTTCTTCTTCCTGAAGAGCCTTCAGATCTTCTGTGTCTTAAGGAGGATTCTGACCTTCTGTATCTGGAGGAAGATTCGTTCTGATTCTCTGATCTTCTGGGATTCCTGAACTTCCTTTGCCTCTGCTTGCACTGTTGGTCACCCTTCTGGAGAGGAGAGACAATTCGTCTTCTTCTGATGAGGACTCATCAGAGGTTTCTTCTACAACCTGTAAAACTTTGGAGTCAGATTTTTTGTTAGATTTTAAAGCTAATGGCTTACCTTGCTTTTGAGGTTCATCAGCTTCTAGCTCTATCTCGTGACTTCTGAGGGAGCTAAAAAGTTCCTCCAGAGAGATTTTGTTGAGATCCTTAGCTAGCTTTAGCGCTGTGACCATTGGCCTCCACTGTTTTGGCAAGCTTATGATGATCTTCTTAACATGATCAGCAGTAGAATACCCTTTGTCCAGAACTTTGAGACCAGCAACCAGAATTTGAAATCTTGAGAACATTGTTTCAATTGATTCACTTTCTTCTATCTTGAATGCCTCATAATTCTGAATGAGTGCAAGAGCTTTAGTTTCTTTAACTTGAAGGGTTCCTTCATGCATCATTCTCAGAGAGTCAAACATATTGTTTGCAGTGTCTCTGTTTGATATCTTTTCATATTCAGAGTAAGAGATAGCACTGAGAAGAATTTTTCTGGCCTTGTGATGGTTTTTGAAATCACGCTTTTGCTGATCAGACATTGCTTTCCTGTCAATCTTCTGACCACTTGCATTCACTGGGTGCGTGTATCCATCAGTCACCATATCCGACAGATCAGCATCGTGAGCCAGAAATAAGCTTTCAATTTTGTCTTTCCAGTAATCAAAGTTCTCTCCATCAAAGACTGGAGGTTTTCCACTGAATCTGTCTCTTTCTTCAATGTTGTCATTGCTGATGTTTTGATGTGGTCCTGCCATTGTGTTTTTCTAACGCTGGATCTTGTACTGACATGGTTAAGTGTTATAAGCTCAGAACCAGGTGCTCTGATGCCAATTGAAGAAGTGAAAAACACAAGAAGGGGGGTTGAATTTGTAAAACTTGAAATTAAATGCAGACAACACGTTATTTTTATCCTGGTTAATTTGATCTCAAACTACTCTAGTCCACCCGTCAAGGTGATTTCGCCTCTCTCCAACGAGGTCTTAATCCACTATATTCAACTGAATACACAACTGCTTTAACAACTGCTAAAGCCTTCCTGAGTCTAACCACAAACCGGTTTATCTTAAGAAAATTCTTTTACAGATAAATGAACAAATGTGTTTGATGTTTTCTAGGAAAAACTATATATCACCACTGTGATAATACACATTATTAAGCTTGGATAATACTAGATTGCTAGAACTATAGAGTAAACGCTTGAGAACTTTAGCAAACTGAATGAGTGAGAACGTGAAGATGATTGGCTTATGCGTATGGGAGAATTAGCCATTTCTTTTCTCACTGACTTGTTTAAATAGCCTTGGAATAGATACGTTGTTGTCCATAAATAGCCTTGAGAAGATCTTTGTCCTAGAATAAATCCGTTGGTAATTAATCTCCCTTGAATGCAGTAACATTGATACTTCAGAATGTTCTGCTTAATGAAAATCAGAGTGTTCTTGGCTTTATCTTATTCTGATGCTTCTGAGTACTGATGATAGGGTTAGGATCTTGATCAGAATCAGAGTATGTTTTTGCAGATTTTGTTCATATGACTTCAGCGTAGCACATGTTTGATCTTCTGGTGCTGACATATATTCTCATGCTGATGCTGATATTCTGATGCTGATTCCATCAGAGTTTCTGTAAATACAAAGCATAATTTTGAGTAGCATATATGTCTTATATAAATCTCATAATTTATTTAATCTTGTATTTTGTTATCATCAAAACTCTAACTGAGAGTTGTAGAATCAAACTATGTTCTAACAGTCTGTTGTCGAGATTTTTATTACTCTAATGGATGGTAGCCTTGTCATTATGAAAGGTAGTTTGTTATCGAGATTTTTGTTACTCCAATGGATAGTAGCCTTGTCATTATGGAAGGTAGTCTGTTGTCGAGATTTTGTTATTCCAATGGATGGTAGCCTTGTCATTATCGAAGGTAGTCTATTATCGAGATTTTTGTCACTCCAAAGGATGGTAGCCTTGTCATTATGGAAGGTAGTCTATTGTCGATATTTTTGTTACTCCAAATGATGGTAGCCTTATCATTATGGAAGGTAGTCTCTTGTTGATATTTTCATTACTCCAATGCATGGTAGCCTTGCCATTATGGAAGGTAGTCTCTCGTTGATATTTTCATTACTCCAATGGATGGTAGATTTGTCATTATGGAATGTAGTTTGTTGTCAAGATTTTTGTTACTCCAATGGATGGTAGCCTTGTCATTATGGAAGGTAGTCTATTATCGAGATTTTTGTTACTCCAATGGATGGTAGCATTGTCATTATGGAAAGTAGACTGTTGTCGAGATTTTTGTTACTACAATGTATGGTAGCCTTGTCATTATGGAAGGTAGTTTGTTGTCGACATTTTTGTTATTACAATGTATGGTAGCCTTGTCATTATAGAAGGTAGTCTCTTGTTGATATTTTCATTACTCCAATGGATGGTAGCCTTTCATTATTGAAGGTAGTCTATTGTCGATATCTTTGTTACTCTAATGGATGATAGCCTTGTCATTATGAAAGGTAGTCTGTTGTTCATATTTTTGTTACTCCAATTGATGGTAGCCTTGTCATTATGGAAGGTTGTCTGTTGTCGAGATTTTGTTATTCCAATGGATGGTAGCCTTGTCATTATGGAAGGTAGTCTATTATCCATATTTTTGTTACTCTAATGGATGGTAGCCTTGTCATTATGGAAGGTAGTTTGTTATCGAGATTTTTGTTACTCCAATGGATAGTAGCCTTGTCATTATGGAAGGTAGTCTGTTGTCGAGATTTTGTTACTCCAATGGATGGTAGCCTTGTCATTATGGAAGGTAGTCTATTGTCGAGATTTTTGTCACTCCAAATGATGGTAGCCATGTCATTATGGAAAGTAGTCTGTTGTCGATATTTTTGTTACTCCAATGGATGGTAGCCTTGTCATTATGAAAGGTAGTCTATTGTCGAGATTTTTGTCACTCTAATGGATGATAGCCTTGTCATTATGGAAGGCAGTCTGTTGGCGAGATTTTAATTACTCCAATGGATCGTAGCCTTGTCATTATGGAAGGTAGTCTCTTGTTTATATTTTCGTTATTCCAATGGATGGTAGCCTTGTCATTATGGAAGGTAGTTTTTTGTCGCAATTTTTGTTAGTCCAATGGATAGTAGCCTTGTCATTATGGAAGGTAGTCTATTGTCGAGATTTTGTTACTCCAATGGATGGTAGCCTTGTCATTATGGAATGTAGTATGTTGTCGATATTTTTGTTACTCTAATGGATGGTAGCCTTGTCATTATGGAAGGTAGTCTATTGTCGAGATTTTTGTCACTCCAATGGATGGTAGCCTTGTCATTATGGAAGTTAGTTTGTTGGCGAGATTTTTGTTACTCCAATGGATGGTAGCCTTGTCATTATGGAAGGTAGTTTTTTGTCGAGATTTTTGTTACTCCAATGGATAGTAGCCTTGTCATTATGGAAGGTAGTGTGTTTTCGAGATTTTGTTACTCCAATGGATGGTAGCCTTGTCATTATGGAAGGTAGTCTGTTGTCGATATTTTTGTTACTCTAATGGATGGTAGCCTTGTCATTATGGAAGGTAGTTTGTTATCGAGATTTTTGTTAGTCCAATGGATAGTAGCCTTGTCATTATGGAAGGTAGTCTGTTGTAGAGATTTTTGTCACTCCAAAGGATGGTAGCCTTGTCATTATGGAAGGTAGTCTATTGTCCAGATTTTTGTCACTCCAATGGATGGTAGCCTTGTCATTATGGAAGGTAGTCTGTTGTAGAGATTTTTGTTACTCTAATGGATGGTAGCCTTGTCATTATGGAAGGTAGTCTGTTTTCGATATTTTTGTTACTCCAATGGATAGCATCCTTGTTATTATGGAAGGTAGTCTGTTTTCGAGATTTTGTTACACCAATGGATGGTAGCC
The DNA here is from genome assembly GCA_948472305.1 of Vicia faba. Taxonomy (NCBI): domain Eukaryota; kingdom Viridiplantae; phylum Streptophyta; class Magnoliopsida; order Fabales; family Fabaceae; genus Vicia; species Vicia faba. The sequence continues at coordinate 566,123,621 of OX451739.1, forward strand.
TTGTCATTATGGAAAGTAGTCTGTTGTCTAGATTTTTGTTACTCTAATGGATGGTAGCCTTGTCATTATGGAAGGTAGTTTGTTATCGAGATTTTTGTTACTCCAATGGATAGTAGCCTTTTCATTATGGAAGGTAGTCTGTTTTCCAGATTTTTGTTACTCCAACGGATGGTAGCCTTGTCATTATGGAAGGTAGTCTATTTTCGAGATTATTGTAACTCCAATGGATGGCAGCCTTATCATTATGGAAGGTAGTTTTTTATCGAGATTTTTGTTACTCGAATGGATGGTAGCCTTGTCATTATGGAAGGTTGTCTATTGTCGAGATTTTTGTTATTCCAATGGATGGTAGCCTTGTCATTATGCTAGGTAGTCTGTCGTTGAGATTTTTGTTACTCTAATGGATTGTAGCCTTGTCATTATTGAAGGTAGTCTGTTGTTCAAATTTTTGTTATTCTAATGGATGGTAGCCTTGTCATTATGGAAGGTAGTCCGTTGTCGAGATTTTTGTTATTCCAATGGATGGTAACCTTGTCATTATGGAAGGTTGTCTTTTGTCGGGATTTTTCTTACTCCAATGGATGGTAGCCTTGTCATTATTGAATGTAGTCTATTGTGATATCTTTGTTAACCCAATGGATGATAGCCTTGTCATTATGCAAGGTAGTCTGTTGTTCAAATTTATGTTACTCCAACAGATGGTAGCCTTGTCATTGTGGAAGGTAGTCTATTGTCGAGATTTTTGTAACTCCAATGGATGGTAGCCTTGTCATTATGGAAGGTAGTATGTCGTTGAGATTTCTGTTACTCCAATGGATGATAGCCTTGTCATTAAGGAAGGTATTTTGTTATCGGGAGTTTTTTATTCCATTGGATTGTAGCCTTGTCATTATGGAAGGTAGTTTGTTGTCGAGATTTTTGTTATTCCAATGGATGGTAACCTTGTCATTATGGAAGGTAGTCTTTTGTCGAGATTTTTGTTACTCCAATGGATTGTCGCCTTGTCATTATTGAAGGTAGTATGTTGTCGATATCTTTGTTACTCTAATAGATGATAGCCTTGTCATTATGCAAGGTAGTCTGTTATTCAGATTTTTGTAACTCCAATGGATTGTAGCCTTGTCATTACGCAAGGTAGTCTGTTGTTCAAATTTTTGTTACTCCAACGGATGGTAGCCTTGTCATTGTGGAAGGTAGTCTATTGTCGAGATTTTTGTAACTCCAATGGATGGTAGCCTTATCATTAAGGAAGGTAGTTTTTTATCAAGATTTTTGTTACTCCATTGGATAGTAGCCTTGTCATTATGGAAGGTAGTCTATTGTCGAGATTTTTGTTATTCCAATGGATGGTAGCCTTGTCATTATGGAAGGTAGTCTATCGTTGAGATTTCTGTTACTCCAATGGATGATAGCCTTGTCATTATGGAAGGTATTTTGTTGTCGAGAATTTTTTTACTCCAATGGATGGGAGCCTTGTCATTATGGAAGGTAGTTTGTTATCGAGATTTTTGTTACCCCAAAGGATGGTAGCCTTGTAATTATGGAAGCTATTCTGTTGTCGAGATTTTTGTTACTCCAATGGATGGTAGCCTTGTCATTATGGAAGGTAGTCAGTCGTTGAGATTTCGGTTACTCCAATGGATGGTAGCCTTGTCATTATGTAACGTAGTCTATTGTTCAGAATTTTGTTACTCCAATGGATGTTAGCCTTGTCATTATGGAAGGTAGTCTGTTGTTGAAATTTTTGTTATTCCAATGGATGGTAGCCTTGTCATTATGGAAGGTAGTCTGTTGTCGAGATTTTTATTATTGCAATGGATGGTAACCTTGTCATTATGGAGGGTAGTCTTTTGTCGAGATTTTTGTTACTCCAATGGATGGTAGCCTTGTCATTATTGAAGGTAGTCTATTGTGGATATCTTGTTACTCCAATGGATGATATCCTTCTCATTATGCAAGGTAGTCTGTTGTTCAGATTTTTGTTACTCCAATGGATGGTAGCATTGTCATTATGGAAGGTAGTCTATTGTCGAGATTTTTTTTATTCTAATGGATGGTAGCCTTATCATTATGGAAGGTAGTTTTTTATCTAGATTATTGTTACTCCAATGGATGGTAGCCTTTTCATTATAGAAGGAAGTCTATTATCGAGATATTTGATATTCCAATGGATGGTAGCTTTTTCATTATGGAAGGTAGTTTTTGGTCGAGATTTTTGTTACTCTAATGGATGGTAGCCTTGTCACTTTGGAAGGCAGTTTGTTGTCGAGATTTTTGTTACCCCAATGGATGTAGCCTTGTAATTATAGAAGGTAGTCTATTGTCGATATTTTGGTTCCTCCAATGAATGGCAGCCTTGTCATTATGGAAGGTAGTCTGTCGTTGAGATTTCTATTACTCCAATAGATTGTACCATTGTCAACATGGAAGGTAGTATGTTGTTGATATTTTTGTTATTCCATTGGATAATAGCCTTGTCATTAAGGAAGGTAGTCTATTGTCGAGATTTTTGTTATTCCAATGGATGGTAACCTTATCATTATGGAAGGTAGTATTTTGTTGAGATTTTTGTTACTCCAATGGAAGGTAGTCTTATCATTATTGAAGGTAGTCTGTTATCGATATCTCTGTTACTCTAATGGATGATATCCTTATCATTATGGAAGGTAGTCTGTTGTCAAGATTTTTGTTACTCCAATGGATGGTAGCCTTGTCATTATGGAAGTAGTCTGTTATCAAGATTTTTGTAACTCCAATGGATGGTAGAATTTTCATTATGGAAGGTAGTCTGTCGTTGAGATTTCTGTGACTCTAATGGATGGTAGCCTTGTCATTATGGAAGGTAGTCTGTTTTCGATATTTTTGTTACTCCAATGGATAGCATCCTTGTTATTATGGAAGGTAGTCTGTTTTCGAGATTTTGTTACACCAATGGATGGTAGCCTTGTCATTATGGAAAGTAGTCTGTTGTCTAGATTTTTGTTACTCTAATGGATGGTAGCCTTGTCATTATGGAAGGTAGTTTGTTATCGAGATTTTTGTTACTCCAATGGATAGTAGCCTTTTCATTATGGAAGGTAGTCTGTTTTCCAGATTTTTGTTACTCCAACGGATGGTAGCCTTGTCATTATGGAAGGTAGTCTATTTTCGAGATTATTGTAACTCCAATGGATGGTAGCCTTATCATTATGGAAGGTAGTTTTTTATCGAGATTTTTGTTACTCGAATGGATGGTAGCCTTGTCATTATGGAAGGTTGTCTATTGTCGAGATTTTTGTTATTCCAATGGATGGTAGCCTTGTCATTATGCTAGGTAGTCTGTCGTTGAGATTTTTTGTTACTCTAATGGATTGTAGCCTTGTCATTATTGAAGGTAGTCTGTTGTTCAAATTTTTGTTATTCTAATGGATGGTAGCCTTGTCATTATGGAAGGTAGTCCGTTGTCGAGATTTTTGTTATTCCAATGGATGGTAACCTTGTCATTATGGAAGGTTGTCTTTTGTCGAGATTTTTCTTACTCCAATGGATGGTAGCCTTGTCATTATTGAATGTAGTCTATTGTGATATCTTTGTTAATCCAATGGATGATAGCCTTGTCATTATGCAAGGTAGTCTGTTGTTCAAATTTATGTTACTCCAACAGATGGTAGCCTTGTCATTGTGGAAGGTAGTCTATTGTCGAGATTTTTGTAACTCCAATGGATGGTAGCCTTGTCATTATGGAAGGTAGTCTGTCGTTGAGATTTCTGTTACTCCAATGGATGATAGCCTTGTCATTATGGAAGGTATTTTGTTATTGGGAGTTTTTTATTCCATTGGATTGTAGCCTTGTCATTATGGAAGGTAGTTGGTTGTCGAGATTTTTGTTATTCCAATGGATGGTAACCTTGTCATTATGGAAGGTAGTCTTTTGTCGAGATTTTTGTTACTCCAATGGATTGTCGCCTTGTCATTATTGAAGGTAGTATGTTGTCGATATCTTTGTTACTCTAATAGATGATAGCCTTGTCATTATGCAAGGTAGTCTGTTATTCAGATTTTTGTTACTCCAATGGATTGTAGCCATGTCATTACGCAAGGTAGTCTGTTGTTCAAATTTTTGTTACTCCAACGGATGGTAGCCTTGTCATTGTGGAAGGTAGTCTATTGTCGAGATTTTTGTAACTCCAATGGATGGTAGCCTTATCATTAAGGAAGGTAGTTTTTTATCAAGATTTTTGTTACTCCATTGGATAGTAGCCTTGTCATTATGGAAGGTAGTCTATTGTCGAGGTTTTTGTTATTCCAATGGATGGTAGCCTTGTCATTATGGAAGGTAGTCTGTCGTTGAGATTTCTGTTACTCCAATGGATGATAGCCTTGTCATTATGGAAGGTATTTTGTTGTCGAGAATTTTTTTAGTCCAATGGATGGGAGCCTTGTCATTATGGAAGGTAGTTTGTTATCGAGATTTTTGTTACCCCAAAGGATGGTAGCCTTGTAATTATGGAAGCTATTCTGTTGTCGAGATTTTTGTTACTCCAATGGATGGTAGCCTTGTCATTATGGAAGGTAGTCAGTCGTTGAGATTTCAGTTACTCCAATGGATGGTAGCCTTGTCATTATGTAAGGTAGTCTGTTGTTCAGAATTTTGTTACTCCAATGGATGTTAGCCTTGTCATTATGGAAGGTAGTCTGTTGTTGAAATTTTTGTTATTCCAATGGATGGTAGCCTTGTCATTATGGAAGGTAGTCTGTTGTCGAGATTTTTATTATTGCAATGGATGGTAACCTTGTCATTATGGAGGGTAGTCTTTTGTCGAGATTTTTGTTACTCCAATGGATGGTAGCCTTGTCATTATTGAAGGTAGTCTATTGTGGATATCTTGTTACTCCAATGGATGATATCCTTCTCATTATGCAAGGTAGTCTGTTGTTCAGATTTTTGTTACTCCAATGGATGGTAGCCTTGTCATTATGGAAGGTAGTCTATTGTCGAGATTTTTTTTATTCTAATGGATGGTAGCCTTCTCATTATGGAAGGTAGTTTTTTATCTAGATTATTGTTACTCCAATGGATGGTATCCTTTTCATTATAGAAGGAAGTCTATTATCGAGATATTTGATATTCCAATGGATGGTAGCTTTTTCATTATGGAAGGTAGTTTTTGGTCGAGATTTTTGTTACTCTAATGGATGGTAGCCTTGTCACTTTGGAAGGCAGTTTGTTGTCGAGATTTTTGTTACCCCAATGGATGTAGCCTTGTAATATAGAAGGTAGCCTATTGTCGATATTTTGGTTCCTCCAATGAATGGCAGCCTTGTCATTATGGAAGGTAGTCTGTCGTTGAGATTTCTATTACTCCAATAGATTGTACCATTGTCAATATGGAAGGTAGTATGTTGTTGATATTTTTGTTATTCCATTGGATAATAGCCTTGTCATTAAGGAAGGTAGTCTATTGTCGAGATTTTTGTTATTCCAATGGATGGTAACCTTATCATTATGGAAGGTAGTATTTTGTTGAGATTTTTGTTACTCCAATGGAAGTTAGTCTTATCATTATTGAAGGTAGTCTGTTATCGATATCTCTGTTACTCTAATGGATGATATCCTTATCATTATGGAAGGTAGTCTGTTGTCAAGATTTTTGTTACTCCAATGGATGGTAGCCTTGTCATTATGGAAGTAGTCTGTTATCAAGATTTTTGTAACTCCAATGGATGGTAGCATTTTCATTATGGAAGGTAGTCTGTCGTTGAGATTTCTGTGACTCCAATGGATTGTAGCCTTGTCATTATGGATGGTAGTCAGTTGTTCAGATTTTTGTTACTCCAATGAATGGTAGCCTAGTCATTATGGAAGGTAGTCTTTTGTTGAGATTTTTGTTATTTCATTGGATGGTAGCCTTATCATTATGGAAGGTAGTCTATTGTCGACATTTTTGTTATTCCAATGGATGGTAACCTTGTCATTATGGAAGGTAGTATTTTGTTGAGATTTTTGTTACTCCAATGGATGGTAGCCTTGTAATTATTGAAGGTAGTCTTTTATCGATATCTTTGTTACTCCAATGGATGATAGCCTTGTCATTATGGAAGGAAGTCTTTTGTTCAGATTTTTGTTACTCCAACGGATCTTAGCCTTGTCATTATGGAAGGTAGTCTATTGTCGAGATTTTTGTAACTCCAATGGATGGTAACCTTATCATTATGGAAGGTATTTTTTTATCGAGATTTTTGTTACTCCAATGGATGGTAGCCTTGTCATTATGGAAGGTAGTCTATTGTCGAGATTTTTGTTATTCCAATGGATGGTAGCCTTGTCATTATGCAAGGTAGTATGTCGTTGAGATTTCTGTTACTCCATTGGATTGTAGCCTTGTCATTACGGAAGGTAGTCTGTTGTTCAGATTTTTGTTACTCTAATAAATGGTAGCCTTGTCATTTTGGAAGGTAGTTTATTGTCGAGAATTTTTTATTCCATTGGATGGTAGCCCTGTCATTATGGAAGGTAGTTTGTTGTCGAGATTTTTGTTATTCCAATGGATGGTTACCTTGTCATTATGGAAGCTAGTCTTTTATCGAGATTTTTGTTACTTCAATGGATGGTAGCCTTGTAATTATGGAAGTTAGTCTGTTGTCAAGATTTTTGTTACTCCAATGGATGGTAGCCTTGTCATTATGAAAGGTAGTATGTTATCGAGATTTTTGTTACCCCAATGGATGGTAGCCTTGTAATTATGGGAGGTAGTCTGTTGTCGATATTTTTGTTACTCCAATGGATGGTAGCCTTGTAATTATGGAAGGTAGTGTTTCATTGAGATTTCTGTTACTCCAATGGATTGTAGCCTTGTCATTATATAAGGTAGTATGTTGTTCAAAATTTTGTTACTCCAATGGATGTTAGCCTTGCCATTATGGAAGGTAGTCTGTTGTTGAAATTTTTGTTATTCCAATGGATGGTAGCCTTGTCATTAGGGAAGGTAGTCCATTGTCAAGATTTTTGTTATTCCAATGGATGGTATCCTTGTCATTATGGAATGTAGTCTTTTGTCGAGATTTTTCTTACTCCAATGAATGGTAGCCTTGTCATTATAGAAGGTAGTTTTTTATCGAGATTTTTGTTACTCCAATGGATGGTAGCCTTCTCATTATTGAAGGTAGTCTATTGTCGAGATTTTTGTTATTCCAATGGATGGTAGCCTTCTCATTATGGAAGGTAGTCTGTCGTTAAGAGTTCTGTTACTCCAATGGATTGTAGCCTTGTCATTATGGATGCTAGTCTGTTATTCAGATTTTTGTTACTCCAATGAATGGTAGCCTTGTCATTATGGAAGGTAGTCTTTTGTTGAGATTTTTGTAACTCCATCGGATGGTAGCCTTTATCATTATGGAAGGTAGTTTTTTATCTAGATTTTTGTTACTCCAATGGATGGTAGCCTTGTCATTATGGAAGGTAGTCTTTTGTCGAGATTTTTGTTACTCCAATGGATGGTAGCCTTGTCATTATTGAAGGTAGTTTGTTGTTGTTATCTTTGTTACACTAATGGATGATAGCCTTGTCATTATGCAAGGTAGTCTGTTGTTCAGATTTTTGTCACTACAATGGATGGTTGCCTTGTCATTATGGAAGGTAGTATTTTGTCGAGATTTTTGTTACTCCAATGGATGGTAGCCTTGTCATTGTTGAAGATAGTCTGTTATTGATATCTTTGTTACTCCAATGGATGATAGCCTTGTCATTATGGAAGGTAGTCTGTTGTCGAGATTTTTGTTACTCCAATGGATGGTAGCCTTGTCATTACGGAAGGTAGTCTGTTATCGAGATTTTTGTTACCCCAATGGATGGTAGCCTTGTAATTATGGAAGGTAGTCTGTTGTCGAGATTTTTGTTACTCTAATGGATGGTAGCCTTATCAGTATTGAAGGTAGTCTATTGTCGATATCTTTGTTACTCCAATGAATGATATCCTTATCATTATGCAAGGTAGTCTGTTGTTCAGATTTTTGTTACTCCAACGGATGGTAGCCTTGTCATTATGGAAGGTAGTCTATTGTCGAGATTTTTGTTACTCCAATGGATGGTAGCCTTATCATTATGGAAGGTAGTTTTTTATCTAGATTTTTGTTACTCCAATGGATGGTAGCCTTGTCATTATGGAAGGAAGTCTATTGTCGAGATTTTTGTTATTCCAATGGATGGTAGCCTTTTCATTATGGAAGGTAGTTTTTTGTCGAGATTTTTATTACTCCAATGGACGGTAGCCTTGTCATTATGGAAGGCAGTATGTTGTCGAGATTTTTGTTACCCCAATGGATGTAGCCTTGTAACTATAGAAGGTAGTCTATTATCGATATTTTTGTTCCTCCAATGCATGGTAGCCTTGTCATTATGGAAGGTAGTCTGTCATTGAGATTTCTATTACTCCAATGGATTGTAGCCTTGTCAATATGGAAGGTAGTTTGTTGTTGAGAATTTTGTTATTCCATTGGATGGTAGCCTTGTCATTATGGAAGGTAGTCTATTGTCGAGATTTTTGTTATTCCAATGGATGGTAACCTTGTCATTATGTAAGGTAGTATTTTTTCGGGATTTTTGTTACTCCAATGGAAGGTAGCCTTATAATTTATGAAGGTAGTCTGTTATCGATATCTTTGTTACTCCAATGGATGATAGCCTTGTCATTATGGAAGGTAGTCTGTTGTCGAGATTTTTGTTACTCCAATGGATGGTAGCCTTGTCATTATGGAAGGTAGTCTTTTGTTGAGATTTTTGTAACTCCAATGGATGGTAGCCTTATCATTATGGAAGGTAGTTTTTTATCGATATTTTTGTTACTCCAATGGATCGTATCCTTGTCATTATGGAAGGTAGTCTTTTGTCGAGATTTTTGTTACTCCAATTAAAGGTAGCCTTGTCATTATTGAAGGAATTTTGTTGTCGATATCTTTGTTACACTAATGGATGATAGCCTTGTCATTATGCAAGGTAGTCTGTTGTTCAGATTTTTGTTACTCCAATGGATGGTTGCCTTGTCATTGTGGAAGGTAGTATTTTGTCGAGATTTTTGTTACTCCAATGGATGGTAGCCTTGTCATTATTGAAGATAGTCTGTTATCGATATCGTTGTTCCTCCAATGGATGATAGCCTTGTCATTATGTAAGGTACTCTGGTTTCGAGATTTTTGTTACTCCAATGGATTGTAGCCTTGTCATTATGGAAGGTAGTCTGTTGTCGAGATTTTTGTTACCCCAATGGATGGTATCCTTGTAATTATGGAAGGTAGTCTGTTATCGAGATTTTTGTTACTCCAATGGATGGTAGCCTTGCCATTATTGAAGGTAGTCTATTGTCAATATCTTTGTTACTCCAATGAATGATATCCTTGTCATTATTCAAGGTAGTCTGTTGTTCAGATTTTGGTTACTCCAATGGATGGTAGCCTTGTCATTATGGAAGGTAGTCTATTGTCGAGACTTTTGTTATTCCAATGGATGGTAGCCTTATCATTATGGAAGGTAGTTTTTTATCTAGATTTTTGTTACTCCAATGGATGGTAGCCTTGTCATTATGGAAGGAAGTCTATTGTCGAGATTTTTGTTATTCCAATGGATGGTAGCCTTTTCATTATGGATGGTAGTTTTTTGTCGAGATTTCTATTACTCCAATCGATTGTAGCCTTGTCAATATGGAAGGTAGTCTGTTGTTGAGAATTTTGTTATTCCATTGGATGGTGGCCTTGTCATTATGGAAGGTAGTCTATTGTCAAGATTTTTGTTATTCCAATGGATGGTAACCTTGTCATTATGGAAGGTAGTATTTTTTCGGGATTTTTGTTACTCCAATGGAAGGTAGCCTTATGATTATTGAAGGTAGTCTGTTATCGATATCTTTGTTACTCCAATGGAAGATAGCCTTGTCATTATGGAAGGTAGTCTGTTGTCGAGATTTTTGTTACTTCAATGGATAGTAGCCTTGTCATTACGGAAGGTAGTCTGTTATCGAGATTTTTGTTACTCCAATGGATGGTATCCTTTTCATTATGGAAGGTAGTCTTTTGTTGAAATTTTTGTAACTCCAATGGATGGTAGCCTTATCATTATGGAAGGTAGTTTTTTATCGAGATTTTTGTTACTCAAATGGATGGTAGCCTTGTCATTATGGAAGGTAGTCTTTTGTCGAGATTTTTGTTACTCCAATGGATGGTAGCCTTGTCATTATTGAAGGTAGTTTGTTGTCGATATCTTTGTTACACTAATGGATGATAGCCTTGTCATTATGCAAGGTAGTCTGTTGTTCAGATTTTTGTTACTCCAATGGATGGTTGCCTTGTCATTATAGAAGGTAGTATTTTGTCGAGATTTTTTTTACTCCAATGGATGGTAGCCTTGTCATTATTGAAGATAGTCTGTTATCGATATCTTTGTTACTCCAATGGATGATAGCCTTGTCATTGTGGAAGGTAGTATGTTGTCGAGATTTTTGTTACTCCAATGGATGGTAGCCTTGTCATTATGTAAGGTAGTCTATTTTCGAGATTTTTGTTACCCCAATGGATGGTAGCCTTGTAATTATGGAAGGTAGTCTGTTGTCGAGATTTTTGTTACTCCAATGGATGGTAGCCTTGTCATTATTGAAGGTAGTCTATTGTCGATATCTTTGTTACTCCAATGAATGATATCCTTGTCATTATGCAAGGTAGTGTGTTGTTTAGATTTTTGTTACTCCAATGGATGGTAGCCTTGTCATTATGGAAGGTAGTCTATTGTCGACATTTTTGTTATTCCAATGGATGGTAGCCTTATCATTATGGAAGGTAGTTTTTTATCTAGATTTTTGTTACTCCAATGGATGGTAGCCTTGTCATTATGGAAGGAAGTCTATTGTCGAGATTTTTGTTATTCCAATGGATGGTAGACTTTTCATTATGGAAGGTAGGTTTTTGTCGAGATTTTTGTTACTCCAATGGACGGTAGCCTTGTCATTATGGAAGGTTGTATGTTGTCGAGATTTTTGTTACCCCAATGGATGTAGCCTTGTAATTATAGAAGGTAGTCTATTGTCGATATTTTTGTTCCTCCAATGCATGGTAGCCTTGTCATTATGGAAGGTAGTCTGTCGTTGAGATTTCTATTACTCCAATGGATTGTAGCCTTATCAATATGGAAGGTAGTCTGTTGTTGAGAATTTTGTTATTCCATTGGATGGTAGCCTTGTCATTATGGAAGGTAGTCTATTGTCGAGATTTTTGTTATTCCAATGGATGGTAACCTTGTCATTATTGAAGGTAGTATTTTTTCGGGATTTTTGTTACTCCAATGGATGGTAGCCTTGTCATTATGGAAGGTAGTCTTTTGTCGAGATTTTTGTTACTCCAATGGATGGTAGCCTTGTCATTATTGAAGGTAGTTTGTTTTCGATATCTTTGTTACACTAATGGATGATAGCCTTGTCATTATGCAAGGTAGTCTATTGTTCAGATTTTTGTTACTCCAATGGATGGTTGCCTTGTCATTATGGAAGGTAGTATTTTGTCGAGATTTTTGTTACTGCAATGGATGGTAGCCTTGTCATTATTGAAGATAGTCTATTATCGATATCTTTGTTACTCCAATGGATGATAGCCTTGTCATTATGGAAGGTAGTCTGTTGTCGAGGTTTTTGTTACTCCAATGGATGGTAGCCTTGTCATTATGGAAGGTAGTCTGTTATCGAGATTTTTGTTACCCTAATGGATGGTAGCCTTGTAATTATGGAAGGTAGTTTGTTGTCAAGATTTTTGTTACTCCAATGGATGGTAGCCTTGTCATTATTGAAGGTAGTCTATTGTCGATATCTTTGTTACTCCAATGAATGATATCCTTGTCATTAGGCAAGGTAGTCTGTTGTTCATATTTTTTGTTACTCCAATGGATGGTAGCCTTGTCATTATGGAAGGTAGTCTATTGTCGAGATTTTTGTTATTCCAATGGATGGTAGCCTTATCATTATGGAAGGTAGTTTTTTATCTAGATTTTTGTTACTCCAATGGATGGTAGCCTTGTCATTATAGAAGGAAGTCTATTGTCGAGATTTTTGTTATTCCAATGGATGGTAGCCTTTTCGTTATGGAAGGTAGTTTTTTGTCAAGATTTTTGTTACTCCAATGAACGGTAGCCTTTTCATTATGGAAGGTAGTATGTTGTCGAGATTTTTGTTACCCCAATGGATGTAGCCTTGTAATTATAGAAGGTAGTCTATTATCGATATTTTTGTTCCTCTAATGCATGGTAGCCTTGTCATTATGGAAGGTAGTCTGTCGTTGAGATTTCTATTACTCCAATGGATTGTAGCCTTGTCAATATGGAATGTAGTCTATTGTCGAGATTTTTGTTATTCCAATGGATGGTAGCCTTGTCATTATGGAAGGTAGTATTTTTTCAGGATTTTTGTTACTCTAATGGAAGGTAGCCTTATCGTTATTGAAGGTAGTCTGTTATCGATATCTTTGTTACTCCAATGGATGATAGCCTTGTCATTATGGAAGGTAGTGTGTTGTCGAGATTTTTTTTACTCCAATGGATGGTAGCCTTGTCATTATTGAAGATAGTTTGTTATCGATATCTTTGTTACTCCAATGGATGGTAGCCTTGTCATTATGGAAGGAAGTCTATTGTCGAGATTTTTGTTATTCCAATGGATGGTAGCCTTTTCATTATGGACGGTAGTTTTTTGTCGAGATTTTTGTTACTCCAATGGACAGTAGCCTTGTCATTATGGAAGGCAGTATGTTGTCGAGATTTTTGTTACCCCAATATATGTAGCATTGTAATTATAGAAGGTAGTCTATTTTCGATATTTTTGTTCCTCCAATGCATGGTAGCCTTGTCATTATGGAAGGTACTTTGTCGTTGGGATTTCTATTACTCCAATGGATTGTAGCCTTGTCAATATGGAAGGTAGTCTATTGTTTAGAATTTTGTTATTCCATTGGATGGTAGCCTTGTAATTATGGAAGGTAGTCTATTGTCGAGATTTTTGTTATTCCAAATTGATGGTAACCTTGTCATTAAGGAAGGTAGTATTTTTTCGGTATTTTTGTTACTCCGATGGAAGGTAGCCTTATCATTATTGAAGGTAGTCTGTTATCGATATCTTTTTTACTCCAATGGATGATAGCCTTGTCATTATGGAAGGTAGTCTGTTGTCGAGATTTTTGTTACTCCAATGGATGGTAGCCTTGTCATTATGGAAGGTAGTCTTTTGTCGAGATTTTTGTTACTCCAATGGATGGTAGCCTTGTCATTATTGAAGGTAGTTTGTTGTCGATATCTTTGTTACACTAATGGATGATAGCCTTGTCATTATGCAAGGTAGTCTGTTGTTCATATTTTTGTTACTCAAATGGACGATAGCCTTGTCATTATGGAAGGCAGTATGTTGTCGAGATTTTTGTTACCCCAATATATGTAGCATTGTAATTATAGAAGGTAGTCTATTGTCGATATTTTTGTTCCTCCAATGCATGGTAGCCTTGTCATTATGGAAGGTACTCTGTAGTTGGGATTTCTATTACTCCAATGGATTGTAGCCTTGTCAATATGGAAGGTAGTCTGTTGTTTAGAATTTTGTTATTCCATTGGATGGTAGCCTTGTCATTATGGAAGGTAGTCTATTGTCGAGATTTTTGTTATTCCAAATTGATGGTAACCTTGTCATTAAGGAAGGTAGTATTTTTTCAGGATTTTTGTTACTCCGATGGAAGGTAGCCTTATCATTATTGAAGGTAGTCTGTTATCGATATCTTTTTTACTCCAATGGATGATAGCCTTGTCATTATGGAAGGTAGTCTGTTGTCGAGATTTTTGTTACTCCAATGGATGGTAGACTTGTCATTATGGAAGGTAGTCTGTTATCGAGATTTTTGTTACTCCAATTGATGGTAGCCTTGTCATTATGGAAGGTAGTCTTTTGTTGAGATTTTTGTAACTCCAATGGATATTAGCCTTATCATTATGGAAGGTAGCTTTTTATCAAGATTTTTGATACTCCAATGGATGGTAGCCTTGTCATTATGGAAGGTAGTCTTTTGTCGAGATTTTTGTTACTCCAATGGATGGTAGCCTTCTCATTATTGAAGATAGTATGTTATCGATATTTTTGTTACTCCAATGGATGATAGCCTTGTCATTATGGAAGGTAGTCTGTTGTCGAGATTTTTGTTACTCCAATGGATGGTAGCCTTGTCATTATGGAAGGTAGTCTGTTATCGAGATTTTTGTCACCCCAATGGATGGTAGCCTTGTAATTATGGAAGGTAGTCTATTGTCGAGATTTTTGTTATTCCAATAGGTGGTAGCCTTGTCATTATTGAAGGTAGTATTTTTTCTGGATTTTTTTTACTCCAATGGATGGTAGCCTTGTCATTATGGAAGGTAGTCTTTTGTCGAGAATTTTGTTACTCCAATGGATGGTAGCCTGGTCATTATTGAAGGTAGTTTGTTTTCGATATCTTTGTTACACTAATGGATGATAGCCTTGCCATTATGAGAGGTAGTCTGTTGTTCAGATTTTTGTTACTCCAATGGATGGTTGCCTTGTCATTAAGGAAGGTAGTATTTTGTCGAGATTTTTGTTAATCCAATGGATGGTAGCCTTGTCATTATTGAAGATAGTCTGTTATCGATATCTTTGTTACTCCAATCGATGATAGCCTTGTCATTATGGAAGGTAGTCTGTTGTCGAGGTTTTTGTTACTCCAATGGATGGTAGCCTTGTCATTATGGAAGGTAGTCTGTTATCGAGATTTTTGTTACCCCAATGGATGGTAGCCTTGTAATTATGGAAGGTAGTCTGTTGTCGAGATTTTTGTTACTCCAATGGATGGTAGCCTTTTCATTATTGAAGGTAGTCTATTGTCGATATCTTTGTTACTCTAATGAATGATATCCTTGTCATTAGGCAAGGTAGTCTGTTGTTCATATTTTTTGTTACTCCAATGGATGGTAGCCTTGTCATTATGGAAGGTAGTCTATTGTCGAGATTTTTGTTATTCCAATGGATGGTAGCCTTATCATTATGGAAGGTAGTTTTTTATCTAGATTTTTGTTACTCCAATAGATGGTAGCCTTGTCATTATAGAAGGAAGTCTATCGTCGAGATTTTTGTTATTCCAATGGATGGTAGCCTTTTCATTATGGAAGGTAGTTTTTTGTCGAGATTTTTGTTACTCCAATGGACAGTAGCCTTTTCATTATGGAAGGCAGTATGTTGTCGAGATTTTTGTTACCCCAATATATGTAGCCTTGTAATTATAGAAGGTAGTCTATTTTCGATGTTTTTGTTCCTCCAATGCATGGTGGCCTTGTCATTATGGAAGGTAGTCTGTCGTTGAGATCTCTATTACTCCAATGGATTGTAGCCATGTCAATATGGAAGGTAGTCTTTTGTTGAGAATTTTGTTATTCCATCGGATGGTAGCCTTGTCATTATGGAAGGTAGTCTATTGTCGAGATTTTTGTTATTCCAATGGATGGTAACCTTGTCATTATTGAAGGTAGTATTTTTTCGGGATTTTTGTTACTCCAATGGATGGTAGCCTTGTCATTATGGAAGGTAGTCTTTTGTCGAGATTTTTGGTACTCCAATGGATGTTAGCCTGGTCATTATTGAAGGTAGTTTGTTTTCGATATCTTTGTTACACTAATGGATGATAGCCTTGTAATTATGCAAGGTAGTCCGTTGTTCATATTTTTGTTACTCCAATGGATGGTTGCCTTGTCATTATGGAAGGTAGTATTTTGTCGAGATTTTTGTTACTCCAATGGATGTTAGCCTTGTCATTATTGAAGATAGTCTGTTATCGATATCTTTGTTACTCCAATGGATGATAGCGTTGTCATTATGGAAGGTAGTTTGTTGTCGATATTTTTGTTACTCCAATGGATGGTAGCCTTGTCATTATGGAAGGTAGTCTGTTATCGAGATTTTTGTCACCCCAATGGATGGTAGCCTTGTAATTATGGAAGGTAGTCTATTGTCGAGATTTTTGTCATTCCAATAGATGGTAGCCTTGTCATTATTGAAGGTAGTATTTTTTCGGGATTTTTGTTACTCCAATGGATGGTAGCCTTGTCATTATGGAAGGTAGTCTTTTGTCGAGAATTTTGTTACTCCAATGGATGGTAGCCTGGTCATTATTGAAGGTAGTTTGTTTTCGATATCTTTGTTACACTAATGGATGATAGCCTTGTCATTATGCAAGGTAGTCTATTGTTCAGATTTTTGTTACTCCAATGGATGGTAGCCTTGTCATTATTGAAGGTAGTTTGTTTTTGATATCTTTGTTACACTAATGGATGATAGCCTTGTCATTATGCAAGGTAGTCTGTTGTTCAGATTTTTGTTAGTCCAATGGATAGTTGCCTTGTCATTATGGAAGGTAGTCTGTTGTCGAGATTTTTGTTACTCCAATGGATGGTAGCCTTGTCATTATGGAAGGTAGTATTTTGTCGAGATTTTTGTTACTCCAATGGATGGTAGCCTTCTCATTATTGAAGATAGTATGTTATCGATATTTTTGTTACTCCAATGGATGATAGCCTTGTCATTATGGAAGGTAGTCTGTTGTCGAGATTTTTGTTACTCCAATGGATGGTAGCCTTGTCATTATGGAAGGTAGTCTGTTATCGAGATTTTTGTCACCCCAATGGATGGTAGCCTTGTAATTATGGAAGGTAGTCTATTGTCGAGATTTTTGTTATTCCAATAGGTGGTAGCCTTGTCATTATTGAAGGTAGTATTTTTTCGGGATTTTTGTTACTCCAATGGATGGTAGCCTTGTCATTATGGAAGGTAGTCTTTTGTCGAGAATTTTGTTACTCCAATGGATGGTAGCCTGGTCATTATTGAAGGTAGTTTGTTTTCGATATCTTTGTTACACTAATGGATGATAGCCTTGCCATTATGAGAGGTAGTCTGTTGTTCAGATTTTTGTTACTCCAATGGATGGTTGCCTTGTCTTTAAGGAAGGTAGTATTTTGTCGAGATTTTTGTTACTCCAATGGATGGTAGCCTTGTCATTATTGAAGATAGTCTGTTATCGATATCTTTGTTACTCCAATCGATGATAGCCTTGTCATTATGGAAGGTAGTCTGTTGTCGAGGTTTTTGTTACTCCAATGGATGGTAGCCTTGTCATTATGGAAGGTAGTCTGCTATCGAGATTTTTGTTACCCCAATGGATGGTAGCCTTGTAATTATGGAAGGTAGTCTGTTGTCGAGATTTTTGTTACTCCAATGGATGGTAGCCTTGTCATTATTGAAGGTAGTCTATTGTCGATATCTTTGTTACTCCAATGAATGATATCCTTGTCATTAGGCAAGGTAGTCTGTTGTTCATATTTTTTGTTACTCCAATGGATGGTAGCCTTGTCATTATGGAAGGTAGTCTATTGTCGAGATTTTTGTTATTCCAATGGATGGTAGCCTTATCAATATGGAAGGTAGTTTTTTATCTAGATTTTTGTTACTCCAATAGATGGTAGCCTTGTCATTATAGAAGGAAGTCTATTTTCGATATTTTTGTTATTCCAATGGATGGTAGCCTTTTCATTATGGAAGGTAGTTTTTTCTCGAGATTTTTGTTACTCCAATGGACGGTAGCCTTTTCATTATGGAAGGCAGTATGTTGTCGAGATTTTTGTTACCCCAATATATGTAGCCTTGTAATTATAGAAGGTAGTCTATTGTCGATGTTTTTGTTCCTCCAATGCATGGTGGCCTTGTCATTATGGAAGGTAGTCTGTCGTTGAGATCTCTATTACTCCAATGGATTGTAGCCTTGTCAATATGGAAGGTAGTCTGTTATTGAGAATTTTGTTATTCCATTGGATGGTAGCCTTGTCATTATGGAAGGTAGTCTATTGTCGAGATTTTTGTTATTCCAATGGATGGTAACCTTGTCATTATTGAAGGTAGTATTTTTTTCGGGATTTTTGTTACTCCAATGGATGGTAGCCTTGTCATTATGGAAGGTAGTCTTTTGTCGAGATTTTTGGTACTCCAATGGATGGTAGCCTGGTCATTATTGAAGGTAGTTTGTTTTCGATATCTTTGTTACACTAATGGATGATAGCCTTGTAATTATGCAAGGTAGTCCGTTGTTCATATTTTTGTTACTCCAATGGATGGTTGCCTTGTCATTATGGAAGGTGTATTTTGTCGAGATTTTTGTTACTCCAATGGATGGTAGCCTTGTCATTATTGAAGATAGTTTGTTATCGATATCTTTGTTACTCCAATGGATGATAGCCTTGTCATTATGGAAGGTAGTTTGTTGTCGAGATTTTTGTTACTCCAATGGATGGTAGCCTTGTCATTATGGAAGGTAGTCTGTTATCGAGATTTTTGTCACCCCAATGGATGGTAGCCTTGTAATTATGGAAGGTAGTCTATTGTCGAGATTTTTGTTATTCCAATAGATGGTAGCCTTGTCATTATTGAAGGTAGTATTTTTTCAGGATTTTTGTTACTCCAATGGATGGTAGCCTTGTCATTATGGAAGGTAGTCTTTTGTCGAGAATTTTGTTACTCCAATGGATGGTAGCCTGGTCATTATTGAAGGTAGTTTGTTTTCGATATCTTTGTTACACTAATGGATGATAGCCTTGTCATTATGCAAGGTAGTCTGTTGTTCAGATTTTTATTACTCCAATGGATGGTAGCCTTGTCATTATTGAAGGTAGTTTGTTTTCGATATCTTTGTTACACTAATGGATGATAGCCTTGTCATTATGCAAGGTAGTCTGTTGTTCAGATTTTTGTTACTCCAATGGATGGTTGCCTTGTCATTATGGAAGGTAGTCTGTTGTCGAGGTTTTTGTTACTTCAATGGATGGTAGCCTTGTCGTTATGGAAGGTTGTCTGTTATCGAGATTTTTGTTACCCCAATGGATGGTAGCCTTGTAATAATGGAAGGTAGTCTGTTGTCGAGATTTTTGTTACTCTAATGGATGGTAGCCTTGTCATTATTGAAGGTAGTCTATTGTCGATATCATTGTTACTTCCAATGAATGATATCCTTGTCATTAGGCAAGGTAGTCTGTTGTTCATATTTTTTGTTACTCCAATGGATGGTAGCCTTGTCATTATGGAAGGTAGTCTATTGTCGAGATTTTTGTTATTCCAATGGATGGTAGCCTTATCATTATGGAAGGTAGTTTTTTATCTAGATTTTTGTTACTCCAATGGATGGTAGCCTTGTCATTATAGAAGGAAGTCTATTGTCGAGATTTTTGTTATTCCAATGGATGGTAGCCTTTTCATTATGGAAGGTAGTTTTTTGTCGAGATTTTTGTTACTCCAATGGACGGTAGCCTTTTCATTAAGGAAGGTAGTATGTTGTCGAGATTTTTGTTACCCCAATGGATGTAGCCTTGTAATTATAGAAGGTAGTCTATTGTCGATATTTTTGTTCCTCTAATGCATGGTAGCCTTGTCATTATGGAAGGTAGTCTGTCCTTGAGATTTCTATTACTCCAATAGATTGTAGCCTTGTCATGATGGAATGTAGTCTATTGTCGATATTTTTGTTATTCCAATGTATGGTAGCCTTGTCATTATGGAAGGTAGTATTTTTTCGGGATTTTTGTTACTCTAATGGAAGGTAGCCTTATCATTATTGAAGGTAGTCTGTTATCGATATCTTTGTTACTCCAATGGATGATAGCCTTGTCATTATGGAAGGTAGTCTGTTGTCGAGATTTTTTTTACTCCAATGGATGGTAGCCTTGTCATTATTGAAGATAGTTTGTTATCGATATCTTTATTACACCAATGGATGGTAGCCTTGTCATTATGGAAGGAAGTCTATTGTCGAGATTTTTGTTATTCCAATGGATGGTAGCCTTTTCATTATGGAAGGTAGTTTTTTGTCGAGATTTTTGTTACTCCAATGGACGGTAGCCTTGTCATTATAGAAGGCAGTATGTTGTCGTGATTTTTGTTACCCCAATATATGTAGCCTTGTAATTATAGAAGGTAGTCTATTGTCGATATTTTTGTTCCTCCAATGCATGGTAGCCTTGTCATTATGGAAGGTAGTCTGTCGCTGAGATTTCTATTACTCCAATGGATTGTAGCCTTGTCAATATGGAAGGTAGTCTGTTGTTGAGAATTTTGTTATTCCATCGGATGGTAGCCTTGTCATTATGGAAGGTAGTCTATTGTCGAGATTTTTGTTATTCCAATGGATGGTAACCTTGTCATTATGGAACGTAGTATTTTTTCGGCATTTTTGTTACTCCGATGGAAGGTAGCCTTATCATTATTGAAGGTAGTATGTTATCGATATCTTTGTTACTCCAGTGGATGATAGCCTTGTCATTATGGAAGGTAGTCTGTTGTCGAGATTTTTGTTACTCCAATGGATGGTAGCCTTGTCATTATGGAAGGTAGTTTTTTGTCGAGATTTTTGTTACTCCAATGGACGGTAGCCTTTTTCATTATGGAAGGTAGTATGTTGTCGAGATTTTTGTTACCCCAATGGATGCAGCCTTGTAATTATAGAAGGTAGTCTATTGTCGATATTTTTGTTCCTCTAATGCATGGTAGCCTTGTCATTATGGAAGGTAGTCTGTCGTTGAGATTTCTATTACTCCAATGGATTGTAGCCTTGTCATGATGGAATGTAGTCTATTGTCGAGATTTTTGTTATTCCAATGGATGGTAGCCTTGTCATTATGGAAGGTAGTATTTTTTCGGGATTTTTGTTACTCCAATGGAAGGTAGCCTTATCATTATTGAAGGTAGTCTGTTATCGATATCTTTGTTACTCCAATGGATGATAGCCTTGTCATTATGGAAGGTAGTCTGTTGTCGAGATTTTTTTTACACCAATGGATGGTAGCCTTATCATTATTGAAGGTAGTATGTTATCGATATCTTTGTTACTCCAATGGATGATAGCCTTGTCATTATGGAAGGTAGTCTGTTGTCGAGATTTTTGTTATTCCAATGGATGGTAGCCTTATCATTATGGAAGGTAGTTTTTTATCTAGATGTTTGTTACTCCAATGGATGGTAGCCTTGTCATTATAGAAGGAAGTCTATTGTCGAGATTTTTGTTATTCCAATGGATGGTAGCCTTTTCATTATGGAAGGTAGTTTTTTGTCAAGATTTTTGTTACTCCAATGGACGGTAGCCTTTTCATTATGGAAGGTAGTATGTTGTCGAGATTTTTGTTACCCCAATGGATGTAGCCTTGTAATTATAGAAGGTAGTCTATTGTCGATATTTTTGTTCCTCTAATGCATGGTAGCCTTGTCATTATGGAAGGTAGTCTGGCGTTGAGATTTCTATTACTCCAATAGATTGTAGCCTTGTCATGATGGAATGTAGTCTATTGTCGAGATTTTTTTTATTCCAATGGATGGTAGCCTTGTCATTATGGAAGGTAGTATTTTTTCGGGATTTTTGTTACTCCAATGGAAGGTAGCCTTATCATTATTGAAGGTAGTCTGTTATCGATATCTTTGTTACTCCAATGGATGATAGCCTTGTCATTATGGAAGGTAGTCTGTTGTCGAGATTTTTTTTACTCCAATGGATGGTAGCCTTGTCATTATTGAAGATAGTTTGTTATCGATATCTTTATTACACCAATGGATGGTAGCCTTGTCATTATGGAAGGAAGTCTATTGTCGAGATTTTTGTTATTCCAATGGATGGTAGCCTTTTCATTATGGAAGGTAGTTTTTTGTCGAGATTTTTGTTACTCCAATGGACGGTAGCCTTGTCATTATAGAAGGCAGTATGTTGTCGAGATTTTTGTTACCCCAATATATGTAGCCTTGTAATTATAGAAGGTAGTCTATTGTCGATATTTTTGTTCCTCCAATGCATGGTAGCCTTGTCATTATGGAAGGTAGTCTGTCGCTGAGATTTCTATTACTCCAATGGATTGTAGCCTTGTCAATATGGAAGGTAGTCTGTTGTTGAGAATTTTGTTATTCCATCGGATGGTAGCCTTGTCATTATGGAAGGTAGTCTATTGTCGAGATTTTTGTTATTCCAATGGATGGTAACCTTGTCATTATGGAACGTAGTATTTTTTCGGCATTTTTGTTACTCCGATGGAAGGTAGCCTTATCATTATTGAAGGTAGTATGTTATCGATATCTTTGTTACTCCAGTGGATGATAGCCTTGTCATTATGGAAGGTAGTCTGTTGTCGAGATTTTTGTTACTCCAATGGATGGTAGCCTTGTCATTATGGAAGGTAGTTTTTTGTCGAGATTTTTGTTACTCCAATGGACGGTAGCCTTTTTCATTATGGAAGGTAGTATGTTGTCGAGATTTTTGTTACCCCAATGGATGCAGCCTTGTAATTATAGAAGGTAGTCTATTGTCGATATTTTTGTTCCTCTAATGCATGGTAGCCTTGTCATTATGGAAGGTAGTCTGTCGTTGAGATTTCTATTACTCCAATGGATTGTAGCCTTGTCATGATGGAATGTAGTCTATTGTCGAGATTTTTGTTATTCCAATGGATGGTAGCCTTGTCATTATGGAAGGTAGTATTTTTTCGGGATTTTTGTTACTCCAATGGAAGGTAGCCTTATCATTATTGAAGGTAGTCTGTTATCGATATCTTTGTTACTCCAATGGATGATAGCCTTGTCATTATGGAAGGTAGTCTGTTGTCGAGATTTTTTTTACACCAATGGATGGTAGCCTTATCATTATTGAAGGTAGTATGTTATCGATATCTTTGTTACTCCAATGGATGATAGCCTTGTCATTATGGAAGGTAGTCTGTTGTCGAGATTTTTGTTATTCCAATGGATGGTAGCCTTATCATTATGGAAGGTAGTTTTTTATCTAGATGTTTGTTACTCCAATGGATGGTAGCCTTGTCATTATAGAAGGAAGTCTATTGTCGAGATTTTTGTTATTCCAATGGATGGTAGCCTTTTCATTATGGAAGGTAGTTTTTTGTCAAGATTTTTGTTACTCCAATGGACGGTAGCCTTTTCATTATGGAAGGTAGTATGTTGTCGAGATTTTTGTTACCCCAATGGATGTAGCCTTGTAATTATAGAAGGTAGTCTATTGTCGATATTTTTGTTCCTCTAATGCATGGTAGCCTTGTCATTATGGAAGGTAGTCTGTCGTTGAGATTTCTATTACTCCAATAGATTGTAGCCTTGTCATGATGGAATGTAGTCTATTGTCGAGATTTTTTTTATTCCAATGGATGGTAGCCTTGTCATTATGGAAGGTAGTATTTTTTCGGGATTTTTGTTACTCCAATGGAAGGTAGCCTTATCATTATTGAAGGTAGTCTGTTATCGATATCTTTGTTACTCCAATGGATGATAGCCTTGTCATTATGGAAGGTAGTCTGTTGTCGAGATTTTTTTTACTCCAATGGATGGTAGCCTTGTCATTATTGAAGATAGTTTGTTATCGATATCTTTATTACACCAATGGATGGTAGCCTTGTCATTATGGAAGGAAGTCTATTGTCGAGATTTTTGTTATTCCAATGGATGGTAGCCTTTTCATTATGGAAGGTAGTTTTTTGTCGAGATTTTTGTTACTCCAATGGACGGTAGCCTTGTCATTATAGAAGGCAGTATGTTGTCGAGATTTTTGTTACCCCAATATATGTAGCCTTGTAATTATAGAAAGTAGTCTATTGTCGATATTTTTGTTCCTCCAATGCATGGTAGCCTTGTCATTATGGAAGGTAGTCTGTCGTTGAGATTTCTATTACTCCAATGGATTGTAGCCTTGTCAATATGGAAGGTAGTCTGTTGTTGAGAATTTTGTTATTCCATTGGATGGTAGCCTTGTCATTATGGAAGGTAGTCTATCGTCGAGATTTTTGTTAGTCCAATGGATGGTACCCTTATCATTATGGAACGTAGTATTTTTTCGGGATTTTTGTTACTCCTATGGAAGGTAGCCTTATCATTATTGAAGGTAGTATGTTATCGATATCTTTGTTACTCCAATGGATGATAGCCTTGTCATTATGGAAGGTAGTCTGTTGTCGAGATTTTTGTTACTCCAATGGATGGTAGCCTTGTCATTATGGAAGGTAGTTTTTTGTCGAGATTTTTGTTACTCCAATGGACGGTAGCCTTTTTCATTATGGAAGGTAGTATGTTGTCTAGATTTTTGTTACCCCAATGGATGTAGCCTTGTAATTATAGTAGGTAGTCTATTTTCGATATTTTTGTTCCTCCAATGCATGGTAGCCTTGTCATCATGGACGGTAGTCTGTCGTTGAGATTTCTATTACTCTAATGGATTGTAGCCTTGTCAATATGGAAGGTAGTCTGCTGTTGAGAATTTTGTTATTCCATTGGATGGTAGCCTTATCATTATGGAAGGTAGTCTATTGTCGAGATTTTTGTTATTCCAATGGATGGTAACCTTGTCATTATTGAAGGTAGAATTTTTTTGGGATTTTTGTTACTCCAATGGATGGTAGCCTTGTCATTATGCAAGGTAGTCTTTTGTCGAGATTTTTGTTACTCCAATGGATGGTAGCCTTGTCATTATTGAAGGTAGTTTGTTTTCGATATCTTTGATACACTAATGGATGATAGCCTTGTCATTATGCAAGGTAGTCTGTTGTTCAGATTTTTGTTACTCCAATGGATGGTTGCCTTGTCATTATGGAAGGTAGTATTTTGTCGAGATTTTTGTTACTCCAATGGATGGTAGCCTTGTCATTATTGAAGATAGTCTGTTATCGATATCTTTGTTACTCCAATGGATGATAGCCTTGTCATTATGGAAGGTAGTCTGTTGTCGAGATTTTTGTTACTCCAATGGATGGTAGCCTTGTCATTATGGAAGGTAGTCTGTTATCGAGATTTTTGTTAACCCAATGGATGGTAGCCTTGTAATTATGGAAGGTAGTCTGTTGTCAAGATTTTTGTTACTCCAATGGATGGTAGCCTTGTCATTATTGAAGGTAGTCTATTGTCGATATCTTTGTTACTCCAATGAATGATATCCTTGTCATTAGGCAAGGTAGTCTGTTGTTCATATTTTTTGTTACTCCAATGGATGGTAGCCTTGTCATTATGTAAGGTAGTCTATTGTCGAGATTTTTGTTCTTCCAATGGATGGTAGCCTTATCATTATGGAAGGTAGTTTTTAATCTAGATTTTTGTTACTCCAATGGATGGTAGCATTGTCATTATAGAAGGAAGTCTATTGTCGATATTTTTGTTATTCCAATGGATGGTAGCATTTTCATTATGGAAGGTAGTTTTTTGTCGAGATTTTTGTTACTCCAATGGACGGTAGCCTTTTCATTATGGAAGGTAGTATGTTGTCGAGATTTTTGTTACCCCAATAAATGTAGCCTTGTAATTATAGAAGGTAGTCTATTGTCGATATTTTTGTTCCTCCAATGCATGGTAGCCTTGTCATTATGGAAGGTAGTCTGTCGTTGAGATTTCTATTACTCCAATGGATTGTAGCCTTGTCAATATGGAAGGTAGTCTGTTGTTGAGAATTTTGTTATTCCATTGGATGGTAGCCTTGTCAATATGGAAGGTAGTCTATCGTCGAGATTTTTGTTATTCCAATGGATGGTAACCTTGTCATTATTGAAGGTAGTATTTTTTCGGGATTTTTGTTACTCCAATGGATGGTAGCCTTGTCATTATGGAAGGTAGTCTTTTGTCGAGATTTTTGTTACTCCAATGGATGGTAGCCTTGTCATTATTGAAGGTAGTTTGTTTTCGATATCTTTGTTACACTAATGGATGATAGCCATGTCATTATGCAAGGTAGTCTGTTGTTCAGATTTTTGTAACTCCAATGGATGGTTGCCTTGTCATTATGGAAGGTAGTATTTTGTCGAGATTTTTGTTACTCCAATGGATGGTAGCCTTGTCATTATTGAAGATAGTCTGTTATCGATATCTTTGTTACTCCAATGGATGATAGCCTTGTCATTATGGAAGGTAGTCTGTTGTCGAGATTTTTGTTACTCCAATGGATGTTAGCCTTGTCATTATGGAAGGTAGTCTCTTATCGAGATTTTTGTTACCCCAATGGATGGTAGCCTTGTAATTATGGAAGGTAGTCTGTTGTCGAGATTTTTGTTACTCCAATGGATGATAGCCTTGTCATTATTGAAGGTAGTCTATTGTCGATATCTTTGTTACTCCAATGAATGATATCCTTGTCATTAGGCAAGGTAGTCTGTTGTTCATATTTTTTGTTACTCCAATGGATGGTAGCCTTGTCATTATTGAAGGTAGTCTATTGTCGAGATTTTTGTTATTCCAATGGATGGTAGCCTTATCATTATGGAAGGTAGTTTTTTATCTAGATTTTTGTTACTCTAATGGATGGTAGCCTTGTCATTATAGAAGGAAGTCTATTGTCGAGATTTTTATTATTCCAATGGATGGTAGGCATTTCATTATGGAAGGTAGTTTTTTGTCGAGATTTTTGTTACTCCAATGGACGGTAGCCTTTTCATTATGGAAGGTAGTATGTTGTCGAGAATTTTGTTACCCCAATGGATGTAGCCTTGTAATTATAGAAGGTAGTCTATTGTCGATATTTTTGTTCCTCTAATGCATGGTAGGCTTGTCATTATGGAAGGTAGTCTGTCGTTGAGATTTCTATTACTCCAATGGATTGTAGCCTTGTCAATATGGAATGTAGTCTATTGTCGAGATTTTTGTTATTCCAATGGATGGTAGCCTTGTCATTATGGAAGGTAGTATTTTTTCGAGATTTTTGTTACTCCAATGGAAGGTAGCCTTATCATTATTGAAGGTAGTCTGTTATCGATATCTTTGTTACTCCAATGGATGATAACATTGTCATTATGGAAGGTAGTCTGTTGCGAGATTTTTTTTACTCCAATGGATTGTAGCCTTGTCATTATTGAAGATAGTTTGTTATCGATATCTTTGTTACTCCAATGGATGGTAGCCTTGTCATTATGGAAGGAAGTCTATTGTCGAGATTTTTGTTATTCCAATGGATGGTAGCCTTTTCATTATGGAATGTAGTTTTTTGTCGAGATTTTTGTTACTCCAATGGATGGTAGCCTTGTCATTATGGAAGGCAGTATGTTGTCGAGATTTTTGTTACCCCAATATATGTAGCCTTGTAATTATAGAAGGTAGTCTATTGTCGATATTTTTGTTCCTCCAATGCATGGTAGCCTTGTCATTATGGAAGGTAGTCTGTCGTTGAGATTTCTATTACTCCAATGGATTGTAGCCTTATCAATATGGAAGGTAGTCTGTTGTTGAGAATTTTGTTATTCCATTGGATGGTAGCCTTGTCATTATGGATGGTAGTCTATTGTCGAGATTTTTTTTATTCCAATGGATGGTAACCTTGTCATTATGGAACGTAGTATTTTTTCGGGATTTTTATTATTCCGATGGAAGGTAGCCTTATCATTATTGAAGGTAGTCTGTTATCGATATCTTTGTTACTCCAATGGATGATAGCCTTGTCATTATGGACGGTAGTCTGTTGTCGAGATTTTTGTTACTCCAGTGGATGGTAGCCTTGTCATTATGGAAGGTAGTCTATTGTCGATATCTTTGTTACTCCAATGAATGATATCCTTGTCATTAGGCAAGGTAGTCTGTTGTTCATATTTTTTCTAACTCCAATGGATGGTAGCCTTGTCATTATGGAAGGTAGTCTATTGTCGAGATTTTTGTTATTCCAATGGATGATAGCCTTATCATTATGGAAGGTAGTTTTTTATCTAGATTTTCGTTACTCCAATGGATGGTAGCCTTGTCATTATAGAAGGAAGTCTATTGTCGAGATTTTTGTTATTCCAATGGATGGTAGCATTTTCATTATGGAAGGTAGTTTTTTGTCGAGATTTTTGTTACTCCAATGGACGATAGCCTTTTCATTATGGAAGGTAGTATGTTGTCGAGATTTTTGTTACCCCAATGGATGTAGCCTTGTAATTATAGAAGGTAGTCTATTGTCGATATTTTTGTTCCTCTAATGTATGGTAGCCTTGTCATTATGGAAGGTAGTCTGTCGTTGAGATTTCTATTACTCCAATGGATTGTAGCCTTGTCAATATGGAATGTAGTCTATTGTCGAGATTTTTGTTATTCCAATGGATGGTAGCCTTGTCATTATGGAAGGTAGTATTTTTTCGGGATTTTTGTTACTCCAATGGAAGGTACCCTTATCAGTATTGAAGGTAGTTTGTTATCGATATCTTTGTTACTCCAATGGATGATAGCCTTGTCATTATGGAAGGTAGTCTGTTGTCGAGATTTTTTTTACTTCAATGGATGGTAGCCTTGTCATTTTTTAAGATAGTTTGTTATCGATATCTTTGTTACTCCAATGGATGGTAGCCTTGTCATTATGGAAGGATGTCTATTGTCGAGATTTTTGTTATTCCAATGGATGGTAGCCTTTTCATTATGGAATGTAGTTTTTTGTCGAGATTTTTGTTACTCCAATGGACGGTAGCCTTGTCATTATGGAAGGCAGTATGTTGTCGAGATTTTTGTTACCCCAATATATGTAGCCTTGTAGTTATAGAAGGTAGTCTATTGTCGATATTTTTTTTCCTCCAATGCATGGTAGCCTTATCATTATGGAAGGTAGTCTGTCGTTGAGATTTATGTTACTCCAATGGATTGTAGCCTTGTCAATATGGAAGGTAGTCTGTTGTTGAGAATTTTGTTATTCCATTGGATGGTAGCCTTGTCAATATGGAAGGTAGTCTATTGTCGAGATTTTTGTTATTCCAATGGATGGTAAACTTGTCATTATTGAAGGTAGTATTTTTTCGGGATTTTTATTACTCCGACGGAAGGTAGACTTATCATTATTGAAGGTAGTCTGTTATCGATATCTTTGTTACTCTAATGGATGATAGCCTTGTCATTATGGAAGGTAGTTTGTTGTCGAGATTTTTGTTATTCCAATGGATGGTAACCTTGTCATTATGGAAGGTAGTCTTTTGTCGATATTTTTGTTACTCCAATGAATGATATCCTTGTCATTAGGCAAGGTAGTCTGTTGTTCATATTTTTTCTAACTCCAATGGATGGTAGCCTTGTCATTATGGAAGGTAGTCTATTGTCGAGATTTTTGTTATTCCAATGGATGATAGCCTTATCATTATGGAAGGTAGTTTTTTATCTAGATTTTCGTTACTCCAATGGATGGTAGCCTTGTCATTATAGAAGGAAGTCTATTGTCGAGATTTTTGTTATTCCAATGGATGGTAGCATTTTCATTATGGAAGGTAGTTTTTTGTCGAGATTTTTGTTACTCCAATGGACGATAGCCTTTTCATTATGGAAGGTAGTATGTTGTCGAGATTTTTGTTACCCCAATGGATGTAGCCTTGTAATTATAGAAGGTAGTCTATTGTCGATATTTTTGTTCCTCTAATGTATGGTAGCCTTGTCATTATGGAAGGTAGTCTGTCGTTGAGATTTCTATTACTCCAATGGATTGTAGCCTTATCAATATGGAAGGTAGTCTGTTGTTGAGAATTTTGTTATTCCATTGGATGGTAGCCTTGTCATTATGGATGGTAGTCTATTGTCGAGATTTTTTTTATTCCAATGGATGGTAACCTTGTCATTATGGAACGTAGTATTTTTTCGGGATTTTTATTACTCCGATGGAAGGTAGCCTTATCATTATTGAAGGTAGTCTGTTATCGATATCTTTGTTACTCCAATGGATGATAGCCTTGTCATTATGGAAGGTAGTCTGTTGTCGAGATTTTTGTTACTCCAGTGGATGGTAGCCTTGTCATTATGGAAGGTAGTCTATTGTCGATATCTTTGTTACTCCAATGAATGATATCCTTGTCATTAGGCAAGGTAGTCTGTTGTTCATATTTTTTCTAACTCCAATGGATGGTAGCCTTGTCATTATGGAAGGTAGTCTATTGTCGAGATTTTTGTTATTCCAATGGATGATAGCCTTATCATTATGGAAGGTAGTTTTTTATCTAGATTTTCGTTACTCCAATGGATGGTAGCCTTGTCATTATAGAAGGAAGTCTATTGTCGAGATTTTTGTTATTCCAATGGATGGTAGCATTTTCATTATGGAAGGTAGTTTTTTGTCGAGATTTTTGTTACTCCAATGGACGATAGCCTTTTCATTATGGAAGGTAGTATGTTGTCGAGATTTTTGTTACCCCAATGGATGTAGCCTTGTAATTATAGAAGGTAGTCTATTGTCGATATTTTTGTTCCTCTAATGTATGGTAGCCTTGTCATTATGGAAGGTAGTCTGTCGTTGAGATTTCTATTACTCCAATGGATTGTAGCCTTGTTAATATGGAATGTAGTCTATTGTCGAGATTTTTGTTATTCCAATGGATGGTAGCCTTGTCATTATGGAAGGTAGTATTTTTTCGGGATTTTTGTTACTCCAATGGAAGGTACCCTTATCAGTATTGAAGGTAGTTTGTTATCGATATCTTTGTTACTCCAATGGATGATAGCCTTGTCATTATGGAAGGTAGTCTGTTGTCGAGATTTTTTTTACTTCAATGGATGGTAGCCTTGTCATTTTTTAAGATAGTTTGTTATCGATATCTTTGTTACTCCAATGGATGGTAGCCTTGTCATTATGGAAGGATGTCTATTGTCGAGATTTTTGTTATTCCAATGGATGGTAGCCTTTTCATTATGGAATGTAGTTTTTTGTCGAGATTTTTGTTACTCCAATGGACGGTAGCCTTGTCATTATGGAAGGCAGTATGTTGTCGAGATTTTTGTTACCCCAATATATGTAGCCTTGTAGTTATAGAAGGTAGTCTATTGTCGATATTTTTTTTCCTCCAATGCATGGTAGCCTTATCATTATGGAAGGTAGTCTGTCGTTGAGATTTATGTTACTCCAATGGATTGTAGCCTTGTCAATATGGAAGGTAGTCTGTTGTTGAGAATTTTGTTATTCCATTGGATGGTAGCCTTGTCAATATGGAAGGTAGTCTATTGTCGAGATTTTTGTTATTCCAATGGATGGTAACCTTGTCATTATTGAAGGTAGTATTTTTTCGGGATTTTTATTACTCCGACGGAAGGTAGACTTATCATTATTGAAGGTAGTCTGTTATCGATATCTTTATTACTCTAATGGATGATAGCCTTGTCATTATGGAAGGTAGTTTGTTGTCGAGATTTTTGTTATTCCAATGGATGGTAACCTTGTCATTATGGAAGGTAGTCTTTTGTCGAGATTTTTGTTACTCCAATGGATTACCGCCTTGTAATTATAGAAGGTAGTCTATTGTCGATATTTTTGTTCCTCCAATGCATGGTAGCCTTGTCATTATGGAAGGTAGTCTGTCGTTGAGATTTCTATTACTCCAATGGATTGTAGCCTTGTCAATATGGAAGGTAGTCTGTTGTTGAGAATTTTGTTATTCCATTGGATGGTAGCCTTGTCATTATGGAAGGTAGTCTATTGGCGAGATTTTGGTTATTCCAATGGATGGTAACCTTGTCATTATGGAAGGTAGTATTTTTTCGGGATTTTTGTTACTCCAATGGATGTTAGCCTTGTCATTATGGAAGGTAGTCTGTTGTCGAAATTTTTGTTACCTCAATGGATGGTAGACTTGTAATTATGGAAGGTAGTTTGTTGTCAAGATTTTTGTTACTCCAATGGATGGTAGCCTTGTCATTATGGAAGGTAGTCTGTCGTTGAGATTTCTGTTACTCCAATGGATTGTAGCCTTGTCATTATGGAAGGTAGTCTGTCGTTGAGATTTCTATTACTCCAATGGATTATAGCCTTGTCAATATGGAAGGTAGTCTGTTGTTGAGAATTTTGTTATTCCATTGGATGGTAGTCTTGTCATTATGGAAGGTAGTCTATTGTCGAGATTTTTGTTATTCCAATGGATGGTAACCTTGTCATTATGGAAGGTAGTATTTTTTCGGGATTTTTGTTACTCCAATGGATGTTAGCCTTGTCATTATGGGAGGTAGTCTGTTGTCGAAATTTTTGTTACCCTAATGGATGGTAGACTTGTAATTATGGAAGGTAGTTTGTTGTCGAGATTTTTGTTACTCCAATGGATGGTAGCCTTGTCATTATGGAAGGTAGTCTGTCGTTGGGATTTCTGTTACTCCAATGGATTGTAGCCTTGTCATTATGGAAGGTAGTCTGTTGTTGAGATTTCTATTACTCCAATGGATTGTAGCCTTGTCAATATGGAAGGTACTCTGTTCTTGAGAATTTTGTTATATCATTGGATGGTAGCCTTGTCATTATGGAAGGTACTCTATTGTCGACATTTTTGTTATTCCAATGGATGGTAACCTTGTCATTATGGAAGGTAGTCTTTTGTCGAGATTTTTGTTATTCCAATGGATAGTAAACTTGTCATTATGGAAGGTAGTCTTTTGTCGAGATTTTTGTTACTCCAATGGATTGCCGCCTTGCCATTATTGAAGGTATTATGTTATCGATATCTTTGTTACTCTAATGGATGATAGCCTTGTCATTATGCAAGGTAGTCTGTTATTCAGATTTTTGTTACTCCAATAGATGGTAGCCTTGTCATTATGGAAAGTAGTATTTTGTCGAGATTTTTCTTACTTCAATAGATGGTAGCCTTGTCATTATTGAAGATAGTATGTTATCGATATCTTTGTTACTCCAATGGATGATAGCCTTGTCATTATGGAAGGTAGTCTGTTGTCGAGATTTTTGTTACTCCAATGGATGGTAGCCTTGTCATTATGGAAGGTAGTATTTTTTCCGGATTTTTGTTACTCTAATGGAAGGTAGCCTTATCATTTTGAAGGTAGTCTGTTATCGATATCTTTGTTACTCCAATGGATGATAGCCTTGTCATTATGGAAGGTAGTATGTTGTCGAGATTTTTGTTACTCCAATGGATGGTAGCCTTGTCATTCTTGAAGATAGTTTGTTATCCATATCTTTGTTACTCCAATGGATGGTAGCCTTGACATTATGGAAGGCAGTATGTTGTCGAGATTTTTGTTACCCCAATATATGTAGCCTTGTAATTATAGAAGGTAGTCTATTGTCGATATTTTTGTTCCTCCAATGCATGGTAGCCTTGTCATTATGGAAGGTAGTCTGTTGTTCAGATTTTTGTTACTCTAATGGATGGTAGCCTTGTTATTATGGAAGGTAGTCTATTGTCGAGATTTTTGTTATTCCAATGGATGGTAGCCTTATCATTATGGAAGGTAGTTTTTTATCTAGATTTTTGTTACTCCAATTAATGGTAGCCTTGTCATTATGGAAGGAAGTCTATGGTCGAGATTTTTGTTATTCCAATGGATGGTAGCCTTTTCATTATGGAAGGTAGTTTTTTGTCAAGATTTTTGTTACTCCAATGGACGGTAGCCTTGTCATTATGGAAGGTAGTATGTTGTCGAGATTTTTGTTACCCCAATGGATGTAGCCTTATAATTATAGAAGGTAGTCTATTGTCGATATTTTTGTTCCTCCAATTCATGGTAGCCTTGTCATTATGGAAGGTAGTATGTCGTTGAGATTTCTATTACTCCAATGGATTGTAGCCTTGTCAATATGGAAGGTAGTCTGTTGTTGATAATTTTGTTATTCCATTGGATGGTAGCCTTGTCATTATTGAAGGTAGTCTATTGTTGAGATTTTTGTTATTCCAATGGATGGTAACCTTCTCATTATGGAATGTAGTATTTTTTCGGGATTTTTGTTACTCCAATGGAAGGTAGCCTTATCATTATGGAAGGTAGTCTATTGTCGAGATTTTTGTTACTCCAATGGATGGTAACCTTGTCATTATGGAAGGTAGTATTTTTTTGGGATTTTTGTTACTCCAATGGATGTTAGCCTTCTCATTATGGGAGGTAGTCTGTTGTCGAAATTTTTGTTACCCTAATGGATGGTAGCCTTGTAATTATGGAAGGTAGTTTGTTGTCGAGATTTTTGTTACTCCAATGGATGCTAGCCTTGTCATTATGGAAGGTAGTCTGTCGTTGGGATTTCTGTTACTCCAATGGATTGTAGCCTTGTCATTATGGAAGGTAGTCTGTTGTTGAGATTTCTATTACTCGAATGGATTGTAGCATTGTCAATATGGAAGGTAGTCTGTTGTTGAGATATTTGTTATATCATTGGATGGTAGCCTTGTCATTATGGAAGGTAGTCTATTGTTGACATTTTTGTTATTCCAATGGATGGTAACCTTGTCATTATGGAAGGTAGTCTTTTGTCGAGATTTTTGTTATTCCAATGGATGGTAAACTTGTCATTATGGAAGGTAGTCTTTTGTCGAGATTTTTGTTACTCCAATGGATTGCCGCCTTGCCATTATTGAAGGTATTATGTTGTCGATATCTTTGTTACTCTAATGGATGATAGCCTTGTCATTATGCAAGGTAGTCTGTTATTCAGATTTTTGTTACTCCAATAGATGGTAGCCTTGTCATTATGGAAAGTAGTATTTTGTCGAGATTTTTCTTACTTCAATAGATGGTAGCCTTGTCATTATTGAAGATAGTATGTTATCGATATCTTTGTTACTCCAATGGATGATAGCCTTGTCATTATGGAAGGTAGTCTGTTGTCGAGATTTTTGTTACTCCAATGGATGGTAGCCTTGTCATTATGGAAGGTAGTATTTTTTCCGGATTTTTGTTACTCTAATGGAAGGTAGCCTTATCATTTTGAAGGTAGTCTGTTATCGATATCTTTGTTACTCCAATGGATGATAGCCTTGTCATTATGGAAGGTAGTATGTTGTCGAGATTTTTGTTACTCCAATGGATGGTAGCCTTGTCATTCTTGAAGATAGTTTGTTATCCATATCTTTGTTACTCCAATGGATGGTAGCCTTGTCATTATGGAAGGCAGTATGTTGTCGAGATTTTTGTTACCCCAATATATGTAGCCTTGTAATTATAGAAGGTAGTCTATTGTCGATATTTTTGTTCCTCCAATGCATGGTAGCCTTGTCATTATGGAAGGTAGTCTGTTGTTCAGATTTTTGTTACTCTAATGGATGGTAGCCTTGTTATTATGGAAGGTAGTCTATTGTCGAGATTTTTGTTATTCCAATGGATGGTAGCCTTATCATTATGGAAGGTAGTTTTTTATCTAGATTTTTGTTACTCCAATTAATGGTAGCCTTGTCATTATGGAAGGAAGTCTATGGTCGAGATTTTTGTTATTCCAATGGATGGTAGCCTTTTCATTATGGAAGGTAGTTTTTTGTCAAGATTTTTGTTACTCCAATGGACGGTAGCCTTGTCATTATGGAAGGTAGTATGTTGTCGAGATTTTTGTTACCCCAATGGATGTAGCCTTATAATTATAGAAGGTAGTCTATTGTCGATATTTTTGTTCCTCCAATTCATGGTAGCCTTGTCATTATGGAAGGTAGTATGTCGTTGAGATTTCTATTACTCCAATAGATTGTAGCCTTGTCAATATGGAAGGTAGTCTGTTGTTGATAATTTTGTTATTCCATTGGATGGTAGCCTTGTCATTATGGAAGGTAGTCTATTGTTGAGATTTTTGTTATTCCAATGGATGGTAACCTTCTCATTATGGAATGTAGTATTTTTTCGGGATTTTTGTTACTCCAATGGAAGGTAGCCTTATCATTATTGAAGGTAGTCTGTTATCGATATCTTTGTTACTCCAATGGATGATAGCCTTGTCATTATGGAAGGTAGTATGTTGTCGAGATTTTTGTTACTCCAATGGATGGTAGCCTTGTCATTATGGAAGGTAGTCTAATATCGAGATTTTTGTTACCCCAATGGATGGTAGCCTTGTAATTATGGAAGGTAGTTTGTTGTCGAGATTTTTGTTACTCCAATGGATGCTAGCCTTGTCATTATGGAAGGTAGTCTGTCGTTGAGATTTCTGTTACTCCAATGGATTCTAGCCTTGTCATTATGGAAGGTAGTCTGTCATTGAGATTTCTATTACTCCAATGGATTATAGCATTGTCAATATGGAAGGTAGTCTGTTGTTGAGATATTTGTTATATCATTGGATGGTAGCCTTGTCATTATGGAAGGTAGTCTATTGTTGACATTTTTATTATTCCAATGGATGGTAACCTTGTCATTATGGAAGGTAGTATTTGGTCGAGATTTTTGTTACTCCAATGGATGGTAGCCTTGTAATTATTGAAGGTAGTCTTTTATCGATATGTTTGTTGCTCCAATGGATGGTAGCCTTGGCATTAGGCAAGGAAGTCTTTTGTTCAGATTTTTGTTATTCCAACGGATGGTAGCCTTGTCATTATGGAAGGTAGTTTGTTGTCGAGATTTTTGTTATTCCAAAGGATGGTAACCTTGTCATTTTGGAAGGTAGTCTTTTTTCGAGATTTTTGTTACTCCAATGGATTACCGCCTTGTAATTATAGAAGGTAGTCTATTGTCGATATTTTTGTTCCTCCAATGCATGGTAGCCTTGTCATTATGGAAGGTAGTCTGTCTTTGATATTTCTATTACTCCAATGGATTGTAGCCTTGTCAATATGGAAGGTAGTCTGTTGTTGAGAATTTTGTTATTCCATTGGATGGTAGCCTTGTCATTATGGAAGGTAGTCTATTGTCGAGATTTTTGTTATTCCAATGGATGGTAACCTTGTCATTATGGAAGGTAGTATTTTTTCGGGATTTTTGTTACTCCAATGGATGTTAGCCTTGTCATTATGGAAGGTAGTCTGTTGTCGAAATTTTTGTTACCCCAATGGATGGTAGACTTGTAATTATGGAAGGTAGTTTGTTGTCGAGATTTTTGTTACTCCAATGGATGGTAGCCTTGTCATTATGGAAGGTAGTCTATCGTTGAGATTTCTGTTACTCCAATGGATTGTAGCCTTGTCATTATGGAAGGTAGTCTGTCGTTGAGATTTCTATTACTCCAATGGATTGTAGCCTTGTCAATATGGAAGGTAGTCTGTTGTTGAGAATTTTGTTATTCCATTGGATGGTAGCCTTGTCATTATGGAAGGTAGTCTATTCTCGAGATTTTTGTTATTCCAATGGATGGTAACCTTGTCATTATGGAAGGTAGTATTTTTTCGGGATTTTTGTTACTACAATGGATGTTAGCCTTGTCATTATGGAAGGTAGTCTGTTGTCGAAATTTTTGTTACCCAAATGGATGGTAGACTTGTAATTATGGAAGGTAGTTTGTTGTCGAGATTTTTGTTACTCCAATTGATGGTAGCCTTGTCATTATGGAAGGTAGTCTGTCGTTGAGATTTCTGTTACTCCAATGGATTGTAGCCTTGTCATTATGGAAGGTAGTCTGTTGTTGAGATTTCTATTACTCCAATGGATTGTAGCCTTGTCAATATGGAAGGTAGTCTGTTCTTGAGAATTTTGTTATATCATTGGATGGTAGCCTTGTCATTATGGAAGGTACTCTATTGTCGACATTTTTGTTATTCCAATGGATGGTAACCTTGTCATTATGGAAGGTAGTATTTAGTCGAGATTTTTGTTACTCCAATGGATTGTAGCCTTGTAATTATTGAATGTAGTCTTTTATCGATATCTTTGTTACTCCAATGGATGATAGCCTTGTCATTACGCAAAGGAAGTCTTTTGTTCAAATTTTTGTTACACCAACATATGGTAGCCTTGTCATTATGGAAGGTAGTTTGTTGTCGAGATTTTTGTTATTCCAATGGATGGTAAACTTGTCATTATGGAAGGTAGTCTTTTGTCGAGATTTTTGTTACTCCAATGGATTGCCGCCTTGCCATTATTGAAGGTATTATGTTGTCGATATCTTTGTTACTCTAATGGATGATAGCCTTGTCATTATGCAAGGTAGTCTGTTATTCAGATTTTAGTTACTCCAATAGATGGTAGCCTTGTCATTATGGAAAGTAGTATTTTGTCGACATTTTTCTTACTCCAATAGATGGTAGCCTTGTCATTATTGAAGATAGTATGTTATCGATATCTTTGTTACTCCAATGGATGATAGCCTTGTCATTATGGAAGGTAGTCTATTGTCGAGATTTTTGTTACTCCAATGGATGGTATCCTTGTCATTATGGAAGGTAGTATTTTTTCCAGATTTTTGTTACTCCAATGGAAGGTAGCCTTATCATTTTGAAGGTAGTCTGTTATCGATATCTTTGTTACTCCAATGGATGATAGCCTTGTCATTATGGAAGGTAGTATGTTGTCGAGATTTTTGTTACTCCAATGGATGGTAGCCTTGTCATTCTTGAAGATAGTTTGTTATCCATATCTTTGTTACTCCAATGGATGGTAGCCTTGTCATTATGGAAGGCAGTATGTTGTCGAGATTTTTGTTACCCCAATATATGTAGCCTTGTAATTATAGAAGGTAGTCTATTGTCGATATTTTTGTTACTCCAATGCATGGTAGCCTTGTCATTATGGAAGGTAGTATGTCATTGAGTTTTCTATTACTCCAATGGATTGTAGCCTTGTCAATATGGAAGGTAGTGTGTTGTTGAGAATTTTGTTATTCCATTGGATGGTAGCCTTCTCATTATGGAAGGTAGTCTATTGTCGAGATTTTTGTTATTCCAATGGATGGTAACCTTGTCATTATGGAAGGTAGTATTTTTTCGGGATTTTTGTTACTCCAATGGATGTTAGCCTTGTCATTATGGAAGGTAGTCTGTTGTCGAAATTTTTGTTACCCCAATGGATGGTAGACTTGTAATTATGGAAGGTAGTTTGTTGTCGAGATTTTTGTTACTCCAATGGATGGAAGCCTTGTCATTATGGAAGGTAGTCTGTCGTTGAGATTTCTGTTACTCCAATGGATTGTAGCCTTGTCATTATGGAAGGTAGTCTGTTGTTGAGATTTCTATTACTCCAATGGATTGTAGCCTTGTCAATATGGAAGGTAGTCTGTTCTTGAGAATTTGTTATATCATTGGATGGTAGCCTTGTCATTATGGAAGGTACTCTATTGTCGACATTTTTGTTATTCCAATGGATGGTAACCTTGTCATTATGGAAGGTAGTATTTAGTCGAGATTTTTGTTACTCCAATGGATTATAGCCTTGTAATTATTGAATGTAGTCTTTTATCGATATCTTTGTTACTCCAATGGATGATAGCCTTGTCATTACGCAAAGGAAGTCTTTTGTTCAGATTTTTGTTACTCCAACGGATGGTAGCCTTGTCATTATGGAAGGTAGTTTGTTGTCGAGATTTTTGTTATTCCAATGGATGGTAAACTTGTCATTATGGAAGGTAGTCTTTTGTCATGATTTTTGTTACTCCAATGGATTGCCGCCTTGCCATTATTGAAGGTATTATGTTGTCGATATCTTTGTTACTCTAATGGATGATAGCCTTGTCATTATGCAAGGTAGTCTGTTATTCAGATTTTGGTTACTCCAATAGATGGTAGCCTTGTCATTCTTGAAGATAGTTTGTTATCCATATCTTTGTTACTCCAATGGATGGTAGCCTTGTCATTATGGAAGGCAGTATGTTGTCGAGATTTTTGTTACCCCAATATATGTTGCCTTGTAATTATAGAAGGTAGTCTATTGTCGATATTTTTGTTCCTCCAATGCATGGTAGCCTTGTCATTATGGAAGGTAGTATTTTGTCGAGATTTTTCTTACTCCAATAGATGGTAGCCTTGTCATTATTGAAGATAGTATGTTATCGATATCTTTGTTACTCCAATGGATGATAGCCTTGTCATTATGGAAGGTAATCTGTTGTCGAGATTTTTGTTACTCCAATTGATGGTAGCCTTGTCATTCTTGAAGATAGTTTTGTTATCCATATCTTTGTTACTCCAATGGATGGTAGCCTTGTCATTATGGAAGGCAATATGTTGT
The DNA here is from genome assembly GCA_948472305.1 of Vicia faba. NCBI lineage: Eukaryota > Viridiplantae > Streptophyta > Magnoliopsida > Fabales > Fabaceae > Vicia > Vicia faba. Next base: position 566,163,445 of record OX451739.1, read on the forward strand.
CGAGATTTTTGTTACCCCGATATATGTAGCCTTGTAATTATAGAAGGTAGTCTATTGTCAATATTTTTGTTCCTCCAATGCATGGTAGCCTTGTCATTATGGAAGGTAGTCTGTTGTTCAGATTTTTGTTACTCTAATGGATGGTAGCCTTGTTATTATGGAAGGTAGTCTATTGTCGAGATTTTTTTTATTCCAATGGATGGTAGCCTTATCATTATGGAAGGTAGTTTTTTATCTAGATTTTTGTTACTCCAATTAATGGTAGCCTTGTCATTGTGGAAGGAAGTCTATGGTCGAGATTTTTGTTATTCCAATGGATGGTAGCCTTTTCATTATGGAAGGTAGTTTTTTGTCAAGATTTTTGTTACTCCAATGGATGGTAGCCTTGTCATTATGGAAGGTAGTATGTTGTCGAGATTTTTGTTACCCCAATGGATGTAGCCTTATAATTATAGAAGGTAGTCTATTGTCGATATTTTTGTTCCTCCAATTCATGGTAGCCTTGTCATTATGGAAGGTAGTATGTCGTTGAGATTTCTATTACTCCAATGGATTGTAGCCTTGTCAATATGGAAGGTAGTCTGTTGTTGATAATTTTGTTATTCCATTGGATGGTAGCCTTGTCATTATGGAAGGTAGTCTATTGTTGAGATTTTTGTTATTCCAATGGATAGTAACCTTCTCATTATGGAATGTAGTATTTTTTCGGGATTTTTGTTACTCCAATGGAAGGTAGCCTTATCATTATTGAAGGTAGTCTGTTATCGATATCTTTGTTACTCCAATGGATGATAGCCTTGTCATTATGGAAGGTAGTATGTTGTCGAGATTTTTGTTACTCCAATGGATTGTAGCCTTGTCATTATGGAAGGTTGTCTAATATCGAGATTTTTGTTACCCCAATGGATGGTAGCCTTGTAATTATGGAAGGTAGTTTGTTGTCGAGATTTTTGTTACTCCAATGGATGGTAGCCTTGTCATTATGGAAGGTAGTCTGTCGTTGAGATTTCTGTTACTCCAATGGATTCTAGCCTTGTCATTATGGAAGGTAGTCTGTCATTGAGATTTCTATTACTCCAATGGATTATAGCATTGTCAATATGGAAGGTAGTCTGTTGTTGAGATATTTGTTATATCATTGGATGGTAGCCTTGTCATTATGGAAGGTAGTCTATTGTTGACATTTTTGTTATTCCAATGGATGCTAACCTTGTCATTATGGAAGATAGTATTTGGTCGAGATTTTTGTTACTCCAATGGATGGTAGCCTTGTAATTATTGAAGGTAGTCTTTTATCGATATGTTTGTTGCTCCAATGGATGGTAGCCTTGGCATTAGGCAAGGAAGTCTTTTGTTCAGATTTTTGTTACTCCAACGGATGGTAGCCTTGTCATTATGGAAGGTAGTTTGTTGTCGAGATTTTTGTTATTCCAAAGGATGGTAACCTTGTCATTTTGGAAGGTAGTCTTTTTTCGAGATTTTTGTTACTCCAATGGATTACGGCCTTGTAATTATAGAAGGTAGTCTATTGTCGATATTTTTGTTCCTCAATGCATGGTAGCCTTGTCATTATGGAAGGTAGTCTATCGTTGAGATTTCTATTACTCCAATGGATTGTAGCCTTGTCAATATGGAAGGTAGTCTGTTGTTGAGAATTTTGTTATTCCATTGGATGGTAGCCTTGTCATTATGGAAGGTAGTCTGTTATCGATATCCTTGTTACTCCAATGGATGATAGCCTTGTCATTATGGAAGGTAGTATGTTGTCGAGATTTTTGTTACTCCAATGGATGGCAGCCTTGTCATTCTTGAAGATAGTTTGTTATCCATATCTTTGTTACTCCAATGGATGGTAGCCTTGTCATTATGGAAGGCAGTATGTTGTCGAGATTTTTGTTACCCCAATATATGTAGCCTTGTAATTATAGAAGCTAGTCTATTGTCGATATTTTTGTTCCTCCAATGCATGGTAGCCTTGTCATTATGGAAGGTAGTATGTCGTTGAGATTTCTATTACTCCAATGGATTGTAGCCTTGTCAATATGGAAGGTAGTCTGTTGTTGAGAATTTTGTTATTCCATTGGATGGTAGCCTTGTCATTATGGAAGGTAGTCTATTGTCGAGATTTTTGTTATTCCAATGGATGGTAACCTTGTCATTATGGAAGGTAGTATTTTTTCGGGATTTTTGTTACTCCAATGGATGTTAGCCTTGTCATTATGGAAGGTAGTCTGTTGTCGAAATTTTTGTTACCCCAATGGATGGTAGACTTGTAATTATGGAAGGTAGTTTGTTGTCGAGATTTTTGTTACTCCAATGGATGGTAGCCTTGTCATTATGGAAGGTAGTATGTCGTTGAGATTTCTGTTACTCCAATGGATTGTAGCCTTGTTATTATGGAAGGTAGTCTGTTGTTAAGATTTCTATTACTCCAATGGATTGTAGCCTTGTCAATATGGAAGGTAGTTTGTTCTTGAGAATTTTGTTATATCATTGGATGGTAGCCTTGTCATTATGGAAGGTACTCTATTGTCGACATTTTTGTTATTCCAATGGATGGTAACCTTGTCATTATGGAAGGTAGTATTTAGTCGAGATTTTTGTTACTCCAATGGATTATAGCCTTGTAATTATTGAATGTAGTCTTTTATCGATATCTTTGTTACTCCAATGGATGATAGCCTTGTCATTACGCAAAGGAAGTCTTTTGTTCAGATTTTTGTTACTCCAACGGATGGTAGCCTTGTCATTATGGAAGGTAGTTTATTGTCGAGATTTTTGTTATTCCAATGGATGGTAAACTTGTCATTATGGAAGGTAGTCTTTTGTCATGATTTTTGTTACTCCAATGGATTGCCGCCTTGCCATTATTGAAGGTATTATGTTGTCGATATCTTTGTTACTCTAATGGATGATAGCCTTGTCATTATGCAAGGTAGTCTGTTATTCAGATTTTGGTTACTCCAATAGATGGTAGCCTTGTCATTATGGAAGATAGTATTATTTCCGGATTTTTGTAACTCCAATGGAAGGTAGCCTTATCATTTTGAAGGTAGTCTGTTATCGATATCTTTATTACTCCAATGGATGATAGCCTTGTCATTATGGAAGGTAGTATGTTGTCGAGATTTTTGTTACTCCAATGGATGGTAGCCTTGTCATTCTTGAAGATAGTTTGTTATCCATATCTTTGTTACTCCAATGGATGGTAGCCTTGTCATTATGGAAGGAAGTCTATTGTCGAGATTTTTGTTATTCCAATGGATGGTAGCCTTTTCATTATGGAAGGTAGTTTTTTGTCGAGATTTTTGTTACTCCAATGGACGGTAGCCTTGTCATTATGGAAGGCAGTATGTTGTCGAGATTTTTGTTACCCCAATATATGTAGCCTTGTAATTATAGAAGGTAGTCTATTGTCGATATTTTTGTTCCTCCAATGCATGGTAGCCTTGTCATTATGAAGGTAGTATGTCGTTGAGATTTCTATTACTCCAATGGATTGTAGCCTTGTCAATATGGAAGGTAGTCTCTTGTCGAGATTTTTCTTATTCCAATGGATGGTAACCTTATCATTATGGAAGGTAGTATTTTTTCGGGATTTTTGTTACTCCGATGGAAGGTAGTCTTATCATTATTGAAGGTAGTCTGTTATCGATATTTTTGTTACTCCAATGGATGGTAGCCTTGTCATTATGGAAGGTAGTCTTTTGTTGAGATTTTTGTAACTCCAATGGATGGTAGCCTTATCATTATGGAAGGTAGTTTTTTATCGAGATTTTTGTTACTCCATTGGATGGTAGCCTTGTCATTATGGAAGGTAGTCTTTTGTCGAGATTTTTGTTACTCCAATGGATGGTAGCCTTGTCATTATTGAAGGTAGTTTGTTGTCGATATCTTTGTTACACTAATGGATGATAGCCTTGTCATTATGCAAGGTAGTCTGTTGTTCATATTTTTGTTACTCCAATGGATGGTTGCCTTGTCATTATGGAAGGTAGTATTTTGTCGAGATTTTTGTTACTCCAATGGATGGTAGCCTTGTCATTATTGAAGATAGTATGTATCGATATTTTTGTTACTCCAATGGATGATAGCCTTGTCATTATGGAAGGTAGTCTGTTGTCGAGATTTTTGTTACCCAATTGGATGTAGCCTTGTAATTATAGAAGGTAGTCTATTGTCGATATTTTTCTTCCTCTAATGCATGGTAGCCTTGTCATTATGGAAGGTAGTATGTCTTTGAGATTTCTATTACTCCAATGGATTGTAGCCTTGTCAATATGGAATGTAGTTTATTGTCGAGATTTTTGTTATTCCAATGGATGGTAGCCTTGTCATTATGGAAGGTAGTATTTTTTGGGGATTTTTGTTACTCCAATGGAAGGTAGCCTTATCATTATTGAAGGTAGTCTGTTATCGATATCTTTGTTACTCCAATGGATGATAGCCTTGTCATTATGGAAGGTAGTCTGTTGTCGAGATTTTTTTTACTCCAATGGATGGTAGCCTTGTCATTATTGAAGATAGTTTGTTATCGATATCTTTGTTACTCCATTGGATGGTAGCCTTGTCATTATGGAAGGAAGTATTTTTTCCAGATTTTTGTTACTCCAATGGAAGGTAGCCTTATCATTTTGAAGGTAGTCTGTTATCGATATCTTTGTTACTCCAATGGATGATAGCCTTGTCATTATGGAAGGTAGTATGTTGTCGAGATTTTTGTTACTCCAATGGATGGTAGCCTTGTCATTCTTGAAGATAGTTTGTTATCCATATCTTTGTTACTCCAATGGATGGTAGCCTTGTCATTATGGAAGGAAGTCTATTGTCGAGATTTTTGTTATTCCAATGGATGGTAGCCTTTTCATTATGGAAGGTAGTTTTTTGTCGAGATTTTTGTTACTCCAATTGACGGTAGCCTTGTCATTATGGAAGGCAGTATGTTGTCGAGATTTTTGTTACCCCAATATATGTAGCCTTGTAATTATAGAAGGTAGTCTATTGTCGATTTTTTTGTTCCTCCAATGCATGGTAGCCTTGTCATTATGGAAGGTAGTATGTCGTTGAGATTTCTATTACTCCAATGGATTGTAGCCTTGTCAATATGGAAGGTAGTCTGTTGTTGAGAATTTTGTTATTCCATTGGATGGTAGCCTTGTCATTATGGAAGGTAGTCTATTGTCGAGATTTTTGTTACTCCAATGGATGGTACCCTTGTCATTATTGAAGGTAGTTTGTTGTCGATATCTTTGTTACACTAGTCTGTTGTTCATATTTTTGTTACTCCAATGGATGGTTGCCTTGTCATTATGGAAGGTAGTATTTTGTCGAGATTTTTGTTACTCCAATGGATGGTAGCCTTGTCGTTATTGAAGATAGTATATATCGATATTTTTGTTACTCCAATGGATGATAGCCTTGTCATTATGGAAGGTAGTCTGTTGTCGAGATTTTTGTTACCCCAATGGATGTAGCTTTGTAATTATAGAAGGTAGTCTATTGTCGATATTTTTGTTCCTCTAATGCATGGTAGCCTTGTCATTATGGAAGGTAGTATGTCTTTGAGATTTCTATTACTCCAATGGATTGTAGCCTTGTCAATATGGAATGTAGTCTATTGTCGAGATATTTGTTATTCCAATGGATGGTAGCCTTGTCATTATGGAAGGTAGTATTTTTTCGAGATTTTTGTTACTCCAATGGAAGGTAGCCTTATCATTATTGAAGGTAGTCTGTTATCGATATCTTTTTTACTCCAATGGATGGTAGCCTTGTCATTATGGAAGGAAGTCTATTGTCGAGATTTTTGTTATTCCAATGGATGGTAGCCTTTTCATTATGGAAGGTAGTTTTTTGTCGAGATTTTTGTTACTCCAATGGACGGTAGCCTTGTCATTATGGAAGGCAGTATGTTGTCGAGATTTTTGTTACCCCAATATATGTAGCCTTGTAATTATAGAAGGTAGTCTATTGTCGATATTTTTGTTCCTCCAATGCTGGGTAGCCTTGTCATTATGGAAGGTAGTCTGTCGTTGAGATTTCTATTACTCCAATGGATTGTAGCCTTGTCAATATGGAAGGTAGTCTGTTGTTGAGAATTTTGTTATTACATTGGATGGTAGCCTTGTTATTATGGAAGGTAGTCTGTTGTCGAGATTTTTTTTACTCCAATGGATGGTAGCCTTGTCATTATTGAAGATAGTTTGTTATCGATATCTTTGTTACTCCAATGGATGGTAGCCTTGTCATTATGGAAGGAAGTATTTTTTCCGGATTTTTGTTACTCCAATGGAAGGTAGCCTTATCATTTTGAAGGTAGTCTGTTATCGATATCTTTGTTACTCCAATGGATGATAGCCTTGTCATTATGGAAGGTAGTCTATTGTCGAGATTTTTGTTACCCCAATGGATGTAGCTTTGTAATTATAGAAGGTAGTCTATTGTCGATATTTTTGTTCCTCTAATGCATGGTAGCCTTGTCATTATGGAAGGTAGTATGTCTTTGAGATTTCTATTACTCCAATGGATTGTAGCCTTGTCAATATGGAATGTAGTCTATTGTCGAGATTTTTGTTATTCCAATGGATGGTAGCCTTATCATTATGGAAGGTAGTATTTTTTCGAGATTTTTGTTACTCCAATGGAAGGTAGCCTTATCATTATTGAAGGTAGTCTGTTATCGATATCTTTGTTTCTCCAATGGATGATAGCCTTGTCATTATGGATGGTAGTCTGTTGTCGAGATTTTTTTTACTCCAATGGATGGTAGCCTTGTCATTAATGAAGATAATTTGTTATCGATATCTTTGTTACTCCAATGGATGGTAGCCTTGTCATTATGGAAGGAAGTCTATTGTCGAGATTTTTGTTATTCCAATGGATGGTAGCCTTTTCATTATGGATGGTAGTTTTTTGTCGAGATTTTTGTTACTCCAATGGACGGTAGCCTTGTCATTATGGAAGGCAGTATGTTGTCGAGATTTTTGTTACCCCAATATATGTAGCCTTGTAATTATAGAAGGTAGTCTATTGTCGATATTTTTGTTCCTCCAATGCTGGGTAGCCTTGTCATTATGGAAGGTAGTCTGTCGTTGAGATTTCTATTACTCCAATGGATTGTAGCCTTGTCAATATGGAAGGTAGTCTGTTGTTGAGAATTTTGTTATTCCATTGGATGGTAGCCTTGTCATTATGGAAGGTAGTCTGTTGTCGAGATTTTTTTTACTCCAATGGATGGTAGCCTTGTCATTATTGAAGATAGTTTGTTATCGATATCTTTGTTACTCCAATGGATGGTAGCCTTGTCATTATGGAAGCAAGTATTTTTTCCGGATTTTTGTTACTCCAATGGAAGGTAGCCTTATCATTTTGAAGGTAGTCTGTTATCGATATCTTTGTTACTCCAATGGATGATAGCCTTGTCATTATGGAAGGTAGTATGTTGTCGAGATTTTTGTTACTCCAATGGATGGTATCCTTGTCATTCTTGAAGATAGTTTGTTATCCATATCTTTGTTACTCCAATGGATGGTAGCCTTGTCATTATGGAAGGAAGTCTATTGTCGAGATTTTTGTTATTCCAATGGATGGTAGCCTTTTCATTATGGAAGGTAGTTTTTTTTCGAGATTTTTGTTACTCCAATGGACGGTAGCCTTGTCATTATGGAAGGCAGTATGTTGTCGAGATTTTTGTTACCCCAATATATGTAGCCTTGTAATTATAGAAGGTAGTCTATTGTCGATATTTTTGTTCCTCCAATGCATGGTAGCCTTGTCATTATGGAAGGTAGTATGTTGTTGAGATTTCTATTACTCCAATGGATTGTAGCCTTGTCAATATGGAAGGTAGTGTGTTGTTGAGAATTTTGTTATTCCATTGGATGGTAGCCTTGTCATTATGGAAGGTAGTCTATTGTCGAGATTTTTCTTATTCCAATGGATGGTAACCTTGTCATTATGGAAGGTAGTATTTTTTCGGGATTTTTGTTACTCCGATGGAAGGTAGCCTTATCATTATTGAAGGTAGTCTGTTATCGATATTTTTGTTACTCCAATGGATGGTAGCCTTGTCATTATGGAAGGTAGTCTTTTGTTGAGATTTTTCTAACTCCAACGGATGGTAGCCTTATCATTATGGAAGGTAGTTTTTTATCGAGATTTTTGTTACTCCAATGGATGGTAGCCTTGTCATTATGGAAGGTAGTCTTTTGTCGAGATTTTTGTTACTCCAATGGATGGTAGCCTTGTCATTATTGAAGGTAGTTTGTTGTCGATATCTTTGTTACACTAATGGATGATAGCCTTGTTATTATGCAAGGTAGTCTGTTGTTCATATTTTTGTTACTCCAATGGATGGTTGCCTTGTCATTATGGAAGGTAGTATTTTGTCGAGATTTTTGTTACTCCAATGGATGGTAGCCTTGTCATTATTGAAGATAGTAGGTATCGATATTTTTGTTACTCCAATGGATGATAGCTTTGTCATTATGGAAGGTAGTCTGTTGTCGAGATTTTTGTTACTCCAATGGATGTAGCTTTGTAATTATAGAAGGTAGTCTATTGTCGATATTTTTGTTCCTCTAATGCATGGTAGCCTTGTCATTATGGAAGGTAGTATGTCTTTGAGATTTCTATTACTCCAATGGATTGTAGCCTTGTCAATATGGAATGTAGTCTATTGTCGAGATTTTTGTTATTCCAATGGATGGTAGCCTTGTCATTATGGAAGGTAGTATTTTTTCGAGATTTTTGTTACTCCAATGGAAGGTAGCCTTATCATTATTGAAGGTAGTCTGTTATCGATATCTTTGTTACTCCAACGGATGGTAGCCTTGTCATTATGGAAGGTAGTCTTTTGTCGAGATTTTTAGTACTCCAATGGATTGCCTCCTTGTCATTATTGAAGGTTGTATGTTGTTGATATCTTTGTTACTCTGATGGATGATAGCATTATCATTATGCAAGGTAGTCTGTTATTCAGATTTTTGTTACTCTAATGGATGGTAGCCTTCTCATTATGGAAGGTAGTATTTTGTCGAGATTTTTCTTACTCCAATGGATGGTATCCTTGTCATTGTTGAAGATAGTCTGTTATCGATATCTTTGTTACTCCAATGGATGATAGCCTTGTCATTATGGAAGGTAATCTGTTTTCGATATTTTTGTTACTCGAATGGATGGTAGCCTTGTCATTATGTAAGGTAGTTTGTTGTTCCGATTTTTGTTACTCCAATGGATGTTAGCCTTGTCATTATGGAAGGTAGTCTATTGTCGAGATTTTTTTTATTCTAATGGATGGTAGCCTTATCATTATGGAAGGTTGTTTTTTATCTAGATGTTTGTTAGTCCAATGGATGGTAGCCTTTTCATTATAAAAGGAAATCTATTGTCGAGATTTTTGTTATTCCAATGGATGGTAGCTTTTTCATCATGGAAGGTAGTTTTTTGTCGAGATTTTTGTTACTCTAATGGATGGTAGCCTTGTCATTATGGAAGGTAGTTTGTTGTCGAGATTTTTTTACCCCAATGGATGTAGCCTTGTAATTATAGAAGGTAGTCTATTGTCGATATTTTTGTTCCTTCAATGAATGGTAGCCTTGTCATTATGGAAGGTAGTCTGTCGTTGAGATTTCTCTTACTCCAATGGATTTTAGCATTGTCAATATGGAAGGTAGTCTGTTGTTGATATTTTTGTTATTCCATTGGATAATAGCCTTGTCATTATGGAATGTAGTCTATTGTCGAGATTTTTGTTATTCCAATGGATGGTAACCTTATAATTATGGAAGGTAGTATTTTGACGAGATTTTTGTTACTCCAATGGAAGGTAGCCTTATCATTATTGAAGGTAGTCTGTTATCGATATCTTTGTTACTCCAATGGATGATAGCCTTGTCATTATGGAATGTAGTTTGTTGTTGAGAATTTTTTATTCCATTGGATGGTAGCCTTGTCATTATGGAAGGTAGTTTTTTGTCGAGATTTTTGTTATTCCAATGGATGGTAACCTTGTCATCATGGAAGGTAGTATTTTGTCGAGATTTTTGTTACTCCAATGGATGGTAGCCTTTTCATTATTGAAGGTAGTCTTTTATCGATATCGTTGTTACTCCAATGGATGGTAGCCTTGTAATTATGGAAGGTATTCTGTTCTCGAGATTTTTGTTACTCCAATGGATGGTAGCCTTGTCATTATGGAAGGTAGTCAGTCGTTTAGATTTCGGTTACTCCAATGGATTGTAGCCTTGTCATTATGTAAGGTAGTCTGTTGTTCAGATTTTTGTTACTCCAATGGATGTTAGCCTTGTCATTATGGAAGGTAGTCTGTTGTCGAAATATTTGTTACCCCAATGGATGGTAGCCTTGTAATTATGGAAGGTAGTTTGTTGCCGAGATTTTTGTTACTCCAATGGATGGTAGCCTTGTCATTATGGAAGGTAGTCTGTCGTTGAGATTTCTGTTACTCCAATGCATTGTAGCCTTGTCATTATGGAAGGTAGTCTGTTGTTGAGATTTCTATTACTCCAATGGATTGTAGCCTTGTCAATATGGAAGGTAGTCTGTTGTTGAGAATTTTGTTATATCATTGGATGGTAGCCTTGTCATTATGGAAGGTAGTCTATTGTCGACATTTTTGTTATTCCAATGGATGGTAACCTTGTCATTATGGAAGGTAGTATTTAGTCGAGATTTTTGTTACTCCAATGGATGGTAGCCTTGTAATTATTGAAGGTAGTCTTTTATCGATATATTTGTTACTCCAATGGATGATAGCCTTGTCATTATGCAAGGAAGTCTTTTGTTCAGATTTTTGTTACTCCAACGGATGGTAGCCTTGTCATTATGGAAGGTAGTTTGTTGTCGATATTTTTGTTATTCCAATGGATGGTAACCTTGTCATTATGGAAGGTAGTCTTTTGTCGAGATTTTTGTTACTCCAATGGATTGCCGCCTTGCCATTATTGAAGGTAGTATGTTGTCTATATCTTTGTTACTCTAATGGATGATAGCCTTGTCATTATGCAAGGTAGTCTGTTATTCATATTTTTGTTACTCCAATGGATGGTAGCCTTGTCATTAAGGAAGGTAGTATTTTTTCGAGATTTTTCTTACTCCAATGGATGGTAGCCTTGTCATTATTGATGAAAGTATGTTATCGATATCTTTGTTACTCCAATGGATGATAGCCTTGTCATTATGGAAGGTAGTCTGTTGTCGAGATTTTTGTTACTCCCATGGATGGTAGCGTTGTCATTATGGAAGGTAGTTTTTTATCGAGATTTTTGTTACCCCAAAGGATGGTAGCCTTGTAATTATGGAAGGTATTCTGTTCTCGAGATTTTTGTTACTCCAATGGATGGTAGCCTTGTCATTATAGAAGGTAGTCTGTCGTTGAGATTTCTGTTACTCCAATGGTTTGTAGCCTTGTCATTATGGAAGGTAGTCTGTTGTTGATATTTCTATTACTCCAATGGATTGTAGCCTTGTCAATATGGAAGGTACTCTGTTGTTGAGAATTTTGTTATATCATTGGATGGTAGCCTTGTCATTATGGAAGGTAGTCTATTGTCGACATTTTTGTTATTCCAATGGATGGTAACCTTGTCATTATGGAAGGTAGTATTTTGTCGAGATTTTTGTTACTCCAATGGATGGTAGTCTTGTAATTATTGAAGGTAGTCTTTTATCGATATCTTTGTTACTCCAATGGATGATAGCCTTGTCATTATGCAAGGAAGTCTTTTGTTCAGATTTTTGTTACTCCAACGGATGGTAGCCTTGTCATTATGGAAGGTAGTCTTTTGTCGAGATTTTTAGTACTCCAATGGATTGCCGCCTTGTCATTATTGAAGGTTGTATGTTGTTGATATCTTTGTTACTCTAATGGATGATAGCATTATCATTATGCAAGGTAGTCTATTATTCAGATTTTTGTTACTCTAATGGATGGTAGCCTTCTCATTATGGAAGGTAGTATTTTGTCGATATTTTTCTTACTCCAATGGATGGTATCCTTGTCATTGTTGAAGATAGTCTGTTATCGATATCTTTGTTACTCCAATGGATGATAGCCTTGTCATTATGGAAGGTAGTCTGTTTTCGAGATTTAAGTTACTCAAATGGATGGTAGCCTTGTCATTATGGAAGGTAGTCAGTCGTTGAGATTTCGGTTACTCCAATGGATTGTAGCCTTGTCATTATGTAAGGTAGTTTGTTGTTCCGATTTTTGTTACTCCAATGGATGTTAGCCTTGTCATTATGGAAGGTAGTCTATTGTCGAGATTTTTTTTATTCTAATGGATGGTAGCCTTATCATTATGGAAGGTTGTTTTTTATCTAGATTTTTGTTAGTCCAATGGATGGTAGCCTTTTCATTATAAAAGGAAATCTATTGTCGAGATTTTTGTTATTCCAATGGATGGTAGCTTTTTTATCATGGAAGGTAGTTATTTGTCGAGATTTTTGTTACTCTAATGGATGGTAGCCTTGTCATTATGGAAGGTAGTTTGTTGTCGAGATTTTTTTTACCCCAATGGATGTAGCCTTGTAATTATAGAAGGTAGTCTATTGTCGATATTTTTGTTCCTCCAATGAATGGTAGCCTTGTCATTATGGAAGGTAGTCTGTCGTTGAGATTTCTCTTACTCCAATGGATTTTAGCATTGTCAATATGGAAGGTAGTCTGTTGTTGATATTTTTGTTATTCCATTGGATAATAGCCTTGTCATTATGGAATGTAGTCTATTGTCGAGATTTTTGTTATTCCAATGGATGGTAACCTTATAATTATGGAAGGTAGTATTTTGACGAGATTTTTGTTACTCCAATGGAAGGTAGCCTTATCATTATTAAAGGTAGTCTGTTATCGATATCTTTGTTACTCTAATGGATTATAGCCTTGTCATTATGGAATGTAGTTTGTTGTTGAGAATTTTTTATTCCATTGGATGGTAGCCTTGTCATTAAGGAAGGTAGTTTGTTGTCGATATTTTTGTTACCCCAATGGATGGTAGCCTTGTAATTATGGAATGTAGTTTGTTGTCGATATTTTTGTTCCTCCAATGAATGGTAGCCTTGTCATTATGGAAGGTAGTCTGTTGTTGATATTTTTGTTATTCCATTGGATAATAACCTTGTCATTATGGAAGGTAGTCTATTGTCGAGATTTTTTTTATTCCAATGGAAGGTAACCTTATAATTATGGAAGGTAGTATTTTGACGAGATTTTTGTTACTCCAATGGAAGGTAGCCTTATCATTATTGAAGGTAGTCTTTTGTCGAAATTTTTAGTACTCCAATGGATTGCCGCCTTGTCATTATTGAAGGTAGTTTGTTGTCGAGAATTCTTTATTCCATTGGATGGTAGCCTTGTCATTATGGAAGGTAGTTTTTTGTCCAGATTTTTGTTATTCCAATGGATGGTAACCTTGTCATTATGGAAGGTAGTCTTTTGTCGAGATTTTTGTTACTCCAATGGATGGTAGCCTTGTCATTATGGAAGGTTGTCTGTCGTTGAGATTTCTGTTACTCCAATGGATTGTAGCCTTGACATTATTGAAGGTAGTCTATTGTCGATATCTATGTTACTCTAATGGATGATAGCTTTGTCATTATGGAAGGTAGTCTGTTGATGAGATTTTTGTTATTCCAATGGATGGTAGCCTTGTCATTATGGAAGGTAGTCTGTTATAGAGATTTTTGTAACCCCAATGGATGGTAGCCTTGTAATTGTGGAAGGTAGTTTGTTGTTCAGATTTTTGTTACTCCAATGGATGGTAGCCTTGTCATTATGGAAGGTAGTCTATTGTCGAGATTTTTGTTATTCCAATGGATGGTAGCCTTATCATTATGGAAGGTAGTTTTTTATCTAGATTTTTGTTAATCCAATGGATGGTAGCCTTGTCATTATGGAAGGTAGTCTGTTATCGATATTTTTGTTACCCCTATGGTAGGTAGCCTTGTAATTATGGAAGGTAGTTTGTTGTCGATATTTTTGTTACTCCAATGGATGGTAGCCTTGTCATTATGGAAGGTAGTCTGTCGTTGAAATTTATGTTACTCCAATGGATTGTACCCATGTCATTATGGATGGTAGTCTGTTGTTCAAATTTTTGTTACTGCAATGAATGATACCCTTGTCATTATGGAAGGTAGTCTTTTGTTGAGATTTTTTTTATTCCATTGGATGGTAGACTTATCATTATGGAAGGTAGTCTATTGTCGATATTTTTGTTATTCCAATGGATGGTAACCATGTCATTATGGAAGGTAGTATTTTGTCGAGATTTTTGTTACTCCAATGGATGGTAGCCTTGTAATTATTGAAGGTAGTCCTTTATCGATATCTTTGTTACTCAAATGGATGATAGACTTGTCATTATGCAAGGAAGTCTTTTGTTCAGATCTTTGTTACTCCAATGGATGGTAGCCTTGTAACTATGGAAGGTAGTCTAATGTCGAGATTTTTGTTATTCCAATGGATGGTAGCCTTGTGATTATGGAAGGTAGTCTGCCGTTGAGATTTCTGTTACTCCAATGGATTGTAGCCTTGTCATTATGGAAGGTAGTCTGTTGTTAAGATTTTTGTTACTCCAATTGAGGGTAGCCTTGTCATTATGGAAGGTAGTTTGTTGTCGAGAATTTTTTATTCCATTGGATGGTAGCCTTATCATTATGGAAGGTAGTTTGTTGTCAATATTTTTTTTATTCCAATGGATGGTAACCTTTTTATTATGGAAGGTAGTCTTTTGTCGAAATTTTTGTTATACCAATGGATGGTAGCCTTGTAATTATGGAAGTTAGTCTGTTGTCGAGATTTTTGTTACTCCAATGGATGGTAGCCTTGTCATTATGGAAGGTAGTCTGTTATTGTGATTTTTGTTACCCCAATGGATGGTAGCCTTGTCATTATGAAAGTTAGTCTGTTATCGAGATTTTTGTTACTCCAATGGATGGTAGCCTTGTCATTATAGAAGGTAGTGTGTCGTTGAGATTTCTGTTACTCCAATGGATTGTAGCCTTGTCATTATGTAAGGTAGTCTGTTGTTCAGAATTTTGTTACTCCAATGGATGTTAGCCTTGCCATTATGGAAGGTAGTCCGTTGTTGAAATTTTTTTTATTCCAATGGATGGTAGCCTTGTCATTATGGAAGGTAGTCCGTTGTCGAGAATTTTTTTATTCCAATGGATGGTAACCTTGTCATTATGGAATGTAGTCTTTTGTCGAGATTTTTCTTAGTCCAATGGATGGTAGCCTTGTCATTGTTGAAGGCAGTCTATTGTCGATATCTATGTTACTCCAAAGGATGATAGCCTTGTCATTATGGAAGGTAGTCTGTTGATGAGATTTTTTTTATTCCAATGGATGGTAACCTTGTCATTATGGAAGGTAGTCTGTTATCGATATTTTTGTTACCCCTATGGATGGTAGCCTTGTAATTATGGCTGGTAGTATATTGTCGAGATTTTTGTTACTCCAATGGAAGGTAGCCTTGTCATTATGGAAGGTAGTCTGTCGTTGAAATTTCTGTTACTCCAATGGATTGTAGCCTTGTCATTATGGATGGTAGTCTGTTGTTCAGAATTTTGTTACTCCAACGGATGTTAGCCTTGCCATTATGGAAGGTAGTCTGTTGTTGAAATTTTTGTTATTCCAATGGATGGTGGCCTTGTCATTATGGAAGGTAGTCCGTTGTCGAGATTTTTTTTATTCCAATGGATGGTAACCTTGTCATTATGGAATGTAGTCTTTTGTCGAGATTTTTCTTAGTCCAATGGATGGTAGCCTTGTAAATATTGAAGGTAGTCTTTTATCGATATCTTTGTTACTCAAATGGATGATAGCCTTGTCATTATGCAAGGAAGTCTTTTGTTCAGATTTTTGTTACTCCAACGGATGGTAGCCTTGTCATTATGGAAGGTAGTCTATTGTCGAGATTTTTGTAACTCTAATGGATGGTAGCCTTATCATTATGGAAGGTATTTTTTTATCGAGATTTTTGTTACTACAATGGATGGTAGACTTGTCATTATGGAAGGTAGTCTACTATCGAGATTTTTGTTATTCCAATGGATGGTAGCCTTGTCATTATGGAAGGTAGTCTGTCGTTGAGATTTCTGTTACTCCAATGGATTGTAGCCTTGTCATTATGGAAGGTAGTCTGTTGTTCAGATTTTTGTTACTCCAATGGATGGTACCCTTGTCATTATGGAAGGTAGTTTGTTGTCGAGAATTTTTTATTCCATTGGATGGTAACCTTGTCATTATGGAAGGTAGTCTTTTGTCGAAATTTTTGTTATAACAATGGATGGTAGCCTTGTAATTATGGAAGTTAGTCTGTTGTCGAGATTTTTGTTACTCAAATGGATGGTAGCCTTGTAATTATAGAAGGTAGTCTGTTATCGAGATTTTTGTTACCCCAATGGATGGTAGCCTTGTAATTATTGAAGGTAGTCCTTTATCGATATCTTTGTTACTCAAATGGATGATAGACTTGTCATTATGCAAGGAAGTCTTTTGTTCAGATCTTTGTTACTCCAATGGATGGTAGCCTTGTAATTATGGAAGGTAGTCTATTGTCGAGATTTTTGTTATTCCAATGGATGGTAGCCTTGTGATTATGGAAGGTAGTCTGCCATTGAGATTTCTGTTACTCCAATGGATTGTAGCCTTGTCATTATGGAAGGTAGTCTGTTGTTCAGATTTTTGTTACTCCAATTGAGGGTAGCCTTGTCATTATGGAAGGTAGTTTGTTGTCGATAATTTTTTATTCCATTGGATGGTAGCCTTATCATTATGGAAGGTAGTTTGTTGTCAATATTTTTTTTATTCCAATGGATGGTAACCTTTTTATTATGGAAGGTAGTCTTTTGTCGAAATTTTTGTTATACCAATGGATGGTAGCCTTGTAATTATGGAAGTTAGTCTGTTGTCGAGATTTTTGTTACTCCAATGGATGGTAGCCTTGTCATTATGGAAGGTAGTCTGTTATCGATATTTTTGTTACCCCAATGGATGGTAGCCTTGTAATTATGGAAGGTAGTCTGTTATCGAGATTTTTGTTACTCCAATGGATGGTAGCCTTGTCATTATAGAAGGTAGTGTGTCGTTGAGATTTCTATTACTCCAATGGATTGTAGCCTTGCCATTATGGAAGGTAGTCTTTTGTTGAAATTTTTGTTATTCCAATGGATGGTAGCCTTGTCATTATGGAAGGTAGTCCATGGTCGAGATATTTTTTATTCCAATGGATGGTAACCTTGTCATTATGGAATGTAGTCATTTGTCGAGATTTTACTTACTCCAACGGATTGTAGCCTTGTCATTATTGAAGGTAGTCTATTGTCGATATCTATGTTACTCTAATGGATGATAGCTTTGTCATTATGGAAGGTAGTCTGTTGATGAGATTTTTGTTATTCCAATGGATGGTAGCCTTGTCATTATGGAAGGTAGTCTGTTATCGAGATTTTTGTTACCCCAATGGACGGTAGCCTTGTAATTATGGAAGGTAGTTTGTTGTCGAGATTTTTGTTACTCGAATGGATGGTAGCCTTGTCATTTTGGATGGTAGTCTGTCGTTGAGATTTTTGTTACTCCAATGGATTGTAGCCTTGTCATTATGGAAGGTAGTCTGTTGTTCAGATTTTTGTTACTCCAATGGATGGTAGCCTTGTCATTATGGAAGGTAGTTTGTTGTCGAGAATTTTTATTCCATTGGATGGTAGCCTTGTCATTATGGAAGGTAGTTTGTTGTCGATATTTTTTTTATTCCAATGGATGGTAACCTTTTCATTATGGAAGGTAGTCTTTTGTCGAAATTTTTGTTATACCAATGGATGGTAGACTTGTAATTATGGAAGTTAGTCTATTGTCGAGATTTTTGTTACTCCAATGGATGGTAGCCTTGTCATTGTGGAAGGTAGTCTGTTATCGAGATTTTTGTTACCCCAATGGATGGTAGCCTTGTAATTATGGAAGGTAGTCTGTTGTCGAGATTTTTGTTACTCCAATGGATGGTAGCCTTGTCATTATAGAAGGTAGTGTGTCGTTCAGATTTCTGTTACTCCAATGGATTGTAGCCTTGTCATTATGTAAGATAGTCTGTTGTTCAAAATTTTGTTACTCCAATGGATGTTAGCCTTGCCATTATGGAAGGTAGTCTGTTGTTGAAATTTTTGTTATTCCAATGGATGGTAGCCTTGTCATTATGGAAGGTATTCCGTTGTCGAGATTTTTTTTATTCCAATGGATGGTAACCTTGTCACAACGGAATGTAGTCTTTTGTCGAGATTTTTCTTACTCCAATGGATGGTAGCCTTGTCATTATTGAACGTAGTCTATTGTCGATATCTATGTTACTCCAATGGATGATAGCCTTGTCATTATTGAAGGTAGTCTGTTGATGAGATTTTTGTTATTCCAATGGATGGTAGCCTTGTCATTATGGAAGGTAGTCTGTTATCGAGATTTTTGTTACCCCAATGGATGGTAGCCTTGTAATTATGGAAGGTAGTTTGTTGTCGATATTTTTGTTACTCCAATGGATGGTAGCCTTGTCATTATGGAAGGTAGTCTGTCGTTGAAATTTCTGTTACTCCAATGGATTGTAGCCTTGTCATTATGGATGGTAGTCTATTGTTCAGAATTTTGTTACTCCAATGGATGTTAGCCTTGCCATTATGGAAGGTAGTCTGTTGTTGAAATTTTTGTTATTCCAATGGATGGTAGCCTTGTAATTATGGAAGGTCGTCCGTTGTCGAGATTTTTTTTATTCCAATGGATGGTAACCTTGTCATTATGGAATGTAGTCTTTTGTCGAGATTTTTCTTACTCCAATGGATGGTAGCCTTGTAATTATTGAAGGTAGTCTTTTATCGATATCTTTGTTACTCAAATGGATGATAGCCTTGTCATTATGCAAGGAAGTCTATTGTTCAGATTTTTTTTACTCCAACGGATGGTAGCCTTGTCATTATGGAAGGTAGTCTATTGTCGAGATTTTTGTAACTCCAATGGATGGTAGCCTTATCATTATGGAAGGTATTTTTTTATCGAGATTTTTGTTACTACAATGGATGGTAGCCTTGTCATTATGGAATGTAGTCTATTGTCGAGATTTTTGTTATTCCAATGGATGTTAGCCTTGTCATTATGGAAGGTAGTCTATCGTTGAGATTTTTGTTACTCCAATGGATTGTAGCCTTGTCACTATGGAAGGTAGTCTGTTGTTCAGATTTTTGTTACTCCAATGGATGGTACCCTTGTCATTATGAAAGGTAGTTTGTTGTCGAGAATTTGTTATTCCATTGGATGGTAGCCTTGTCATTATGGAAGGTAGTTTGTTGTTGATATTTATTTTATTCCAATGGATGGTAACCTTGTCATTATGGAAGGTAGTCTTTTGTCGAAATTTTTTTATACCAATGGATGGTAGCCTTGTAATTATGAAGTTAGTCAGTTGTCGAGATTTTTGTTATTCAAATGGATGGTAGCCTTGTCATTATGGAAGGTAGTCTGTTATCGAGATTTTTGTTACCCCAATGGATGGTAGCCTTGTAATTATGGAAGGCGGTTTGTTGTCGAGATTTTTGTTACTTCAATGGATGGTAGCCTTGTCATTATGGAAGGTAGTCTGTCGTTGAGATTTCTGTTACTCCAATGGATGGCAGCCTTGTAATTATTGAAGGTAGTCTTTTATCGATATCTTTGTTACTCAAATGGATGATAGCCTTGTCATTATGCAAGGAAGTCTTTTGTTCAGATTTTTGTTACTCCCACGGATGGTAGCCTTGTCATTATGGAAGGTAGTCTATTGTCGATATTTTTGTAACTCCAATGGATGGTAGCCTTATCATTATGGAAGGTATTTTTTTATCGAGATTTTTGTTACTACAATGGATGGTAGCCTTGTCATTATGGAAGGTAGTCTATTGTCGAGATTTTTGTTATTCCAATGGATGGTAGCCTTGTCATTATGGAAGGTAGTCTGTCGTTGAGATTTCTGTTACTCCAATGGATTCTAGCCTTGTCATTATGGAAGTTAGTCTGTTGTTCATATTGTTTTTACTCCAATGGATGGTACCCTTGTGATTATGGAAGGTAGTTTGTTGTCGAGAATTTTTTATTCCATTGGATGGTAGCCTTGTCATTATGGAAGGTAGTTTGTTGTCGATATTTTTTTTATTCCAATGGATGGTAACCTTGTCATTATGGAAGGTAGTCTTTTGTAGAAATTTTTGTTATACCAATGGATGGTAGCCTTGTAATTATGGAAGGTAGTCTGTTATCGAGATTTTTGTAACCCCAATGGACGGTAGCCTTGTAATTATGGAAGGTAGTTTGTTGTCGAGATTTTTGTTACTCCAATGGATGGTAGCCTTGTCATTATAGAAGGTAGTCTGTTGTCGAGATTTTTGTTACTCCAATGGATTGTAGCCTTGTCATTATGTAAGATAATCTGTTGTTTAGAATTTTGTTACTCCAATGGATGTTAGCCTTGCCATTATGGAAGGTAGTCTGTTGTTGAAATTTTTGTTATTCCAATAGATGGTAGCCTTGTCATTATGGAAGGTAGTCCGTTGTCGAGATTTTTTTTATTCCAATGGATGGTAACCTTGTCACAACGGAATGTAGTCTTTTGTCGAGATTTTTCTTACTCCAATGGATGGTAGCCTTGTCATTATTGAAGGTAGTCTATTGTCGATATCTATGTTACTCCAATGGATGATAGCCTTGTCATTATGGAAGGTAGTCTGTTGATGAGATTTTCGTTATTCCAATGGATGGTAGCCTTGTCATTATGGAAGGTAGTCTCTTATCGAGATTTTTGTTACCCCAATGGATGGTAGCCTTGTAATTATGGAAGGTAGTTTGTTGTCGAGATTTTTGTTACTCCAATGGATGGTAGCCTTGTCATTATGTAAGGTAGTTTGTCGTTGAAATTTCTGTTACTCCAATTGATTGTAGCCTTGTCATTATGGATGGTAGTCTCTTGTTCAGAATTTTGTTACTCCAATGGATGTTAGCCTTGCCATTATGGAAGGTAGTCTGTTGTTGAAATTTTTGTTATTCCAATGGATGGTAGCCTTGTAATTATGGAAGGTCGTCCGTTGTCGAGATTTTTTTTATTCCAATGGATGGTAACCTTGTCATTATGGAATGTAGTCTTTTGTCGAGATTTTTCTTACTCCAATGGATGGTAGCCTTGTAATTATTGAAGGTAGTCTTTTATCGATATCTTTGTTACTCAAATGGATGATAGCCTTGTCATTATGCAAGGAAGTCTTTTGTTCAGATTTTTTTTACTCCAACGGATGGTAGCCTTGTCATTATGGAAGGTAGTCTATTGTCGAGATTTTTGTAACTCCAATGGATGGTAGCCTTATCATTATGGAAGGTATTTTTTTATCGAGATTTTTGTTACTACAATGGATGGTAGCCTTGTCATTATGGAATGTAGTCTATTGTCGAGATTTTTGTTATTCCAATGGATGTTAGCCTTGTCATTATGGAAGGTAGTCTGTCGTTGAGATTTTTGTTACTCCAATGGATTGTAGCCTTGTCACTATGGAAGGTAGTCTGTTGTTCAGATTTTTGTTACTCCAATGGATGGTACCCTTGTCATTATGAAAGGTAGTTTGTTGTCGAGAATTTGTTATTCCATTGGATGGTAGCCTTGTCATTATGGAAGGTAGTTTGTTGTTGATATTTATTTTATTCCAATGGATGGTAACCTTGTCATTATGGAAGGTAGTCTTTTGTCGAAATTTTTTTATACGAATGGATGGTAGCCTTGTAATTATGAAGTTAGTCAGTTGTCGAGATTTTTGTTATTCAAATGGATGGTAGCCTTGTCATTATGGAAGGTAGTCTGTTATCGAGATTTTTGTTACCCCAATGGATGGTAGCCTTGTAATTATGGAAGGCGGTTTGTTGTCGAGATTTTTGTTACTTCAATGGATGGTAGCCTTGTCATTATGGAAGGTAGTCTGTCGTTGAGATTTCTGTTACTCCAATGGATTGTAGCCTTGTCATTATGGATGGTAGTCTGTTGTTCAGAATTTTGTTTCTCCAATGGATGTTAGCCTTGCCATTATGGAAGGTAGTCTGTTGTTGAAATTTTTGTTATTCCAATGGATGGTAGCCTTGTCATTATGGAAGGTAGTCCGTTGTCGAGATTTTTATTATTCCAATGGATGGTAACCTTGTCTTTATGGAATGTAGTCTTTTGTCGAGATTTTTCTTACTCCAATGGATGGTAGCCTTGTAATTATTGAAGGTAGTCTTTTATCGATATCTTTGTTACTCAAATGGATGATAGCCTTGTCATTATGCAAGGAAGTCTTTTGTTCAGATTTTTGTTACTCCCACGGATGGTAGCCTTGTCATTATGGAAGGTAGTCTATTGTCGATATTTTTGTAACTCCAATGGATGGTAGCCTTATCATTATGGAAGGTATTTTTTTATCGAGATTTTTGTTACTACAATGGATGGTAGCCTTGTCATTATGGAAGGTAGTCTATTGTCGAGATTTTTGTTATTCCAATGGATGGTAGCCTTGTCATTATGGAAGGTAGTCTGTCGTTGAGATTTCTGTTACTCCAATGGATTGTAGCCTTGTCATTATGGAAGTTAGTCTGTTGTTCATATTTTTTTTACTCCAATGGATGGTACCCTTGTGATTATGGAAGGTAGTTTGTTGTCGAGAATTTTTTATTCCATTGGATGGTAGCCTTGTCATTATGGAAGGTAGTTTGTTGTCGATATTTTTTTTATTCCAATGGATGGTAACCTTGTCATTATGGAAGGTAGTCTTTTGTAGAAATTTTTGTTATACCAATGGATGGTAGCCTTGTAATTATGGAAGGTAGTTTGTTATCGAGATTTTTGTAACCCCAATGGACGGTAGCCTTGTAATTATGGAAGGTAGTTTGTTGTCGAGATTTTTGTTACTCGAATGGATGGTAGCCTTGTCATTATGGATGGTAGTCTGTCGTTGAGATTTTTGTTACTCCGATGGATTGTAGCCTTGTCATTATGGAAGGTAGTCTGTTGTTCAGATTTTTGTTACTCCAAAGGATGGTAGCCTTGTCATTATGGAAGGTAGTTTGTTGTCGAGAATTTTTATTCCATTGGATGGTAGCCTTGTCATTATGGAAGGTAGTTTTTTGTCGATATTTTTTTTATTCCAATGGATGGTAACCTTGTCATTATGGAAGGTAGTCTTTTGTCGAAATTTTTGTTATTCCAATGGATGGTAGCCTTGTAATTATGGAAGTTAGTCTGTTGTCGAGATTTTTGTTACTCCAATGGATGGTAGCCTTGTCATTATGGAAGGTAGTCTGTTATCGAGATTTTTGTTACCCCAATGGATGGTAGCCTTGTAATTATGGAAGGTAGTCTGTTGTTGAGATTTTTGTTACTCCAATGGATGGTAGCCTTGTCATTATAGGAGGTAGTGTGTCGTTGAGATTTCTGTTACTCCAATGGATTGTAGCCTTGTCATTATGTAAGATAGTCTGTTGTTCAGAATTTTGTTACTCCAATGGATGTTAGCCTTGCCATTATGGAAGGTAGTCTGTTGTTGAAATTTTTGTTATTCCAATGGATGGTAGCCTTGTCATTATGGAAGGTAGTCCATTGTCGAGATTTTTTTTATTCCAATGGATGGTAACCTTGTCATTATGGAATGTAGTCTTTTGTCGAGATTTTTATTACTCCAATGGATGGTAGCCTTGTAATTATTGAAGGTAGTCTTTTATCGATATCTTTGTTACTCAAATGGATGATAGCCTTGTCATTATGCAAGGAAGTCTTTTGTTCAGATTTTTGTTACTCCAACGGATGGTAGCCTTGTCATTATGGAAGGTAGTCTATTGTCGAGATTTTTGTAACTCCAATGGATGGTAGCCTTATCATTATGGAAGGTATTTTTTTATCGAGATTTTTGTTACTACAATGGATGGTAGCCTTGTCATTATGGAAGGTAGTCTATTGTCGAGATTTTGTTATTCCAATGGATGGTAGCCTTGTCATTATGGAAGGTAGTCTGTCGTTGAGATTTTTGTTACTCCAATGGATTGTAGCCTTGTCACTATGGAAAGTAGTCTGTTGTTCAGATTTTTGTTACTCCAATGGATGGTACCCTTGTCATTATGAAAGGTAGTTTGTTGTCGAGAATTTGTTATTCCATTGGATGGTAGCCTTGTCATTATGGAAGGTAGTTTGTTGTTGATATTTATTTTATTCCAATGGATGGTAACCTTGTCATTATGGAAGGTAGTCTTTTGTCGAAATTTTGTTATACCAATGGATGGTAGCCTTGTAATTATGGAAGTTAGTCAGTTGTCGAGATTTTTGTTATTCAAATGGATGGTAGCCTTGTCATTATGGAAGGTAGTCTGTTATCGAGATTTTTGTTACCCCAATGGATGGTAGCCTTGTAATTATGGAAGGCGGTTTGTTGTCGAGATTTTTGTTACTTCAATGGATGGTAGCCTTGTCATTATGGAAGGTAGTCTGTCGTTGAGATTTCTGTTACTCCAATGGATTGTAGCCTTGTCATTATGGATGGTAGTCTGTTGTTCAGAATTTTGTTACTCCAATGGATGTTAGCCTTGCCATTATGGAAGGTAGTCTGTTGTTGAAATTTTTGTTATTCCAATGGATGGTAGCCTTGTCATTATGGAAGGTAGTCCGTTGTCGAGATTTTTATTATTCCAATGGATGGTAACCTTGTCTTTATGGAAGGTAGTTTGTTGTCGATATTTTTTTTATTCCAATGGATGGTAACCTTGTCATTATGGAAGGTAGTCTTTTGTAGAAATTTTTGTTACTCAAATGGATGATAGCCTTTTCATTATGCAAGGAAGTCTTTTGTTCAGATTTTTGTTACTCCTACGGATGGTAGCCTTGTCATTATGGAAGGTAGTCTATTGTCGATATTTTTGTAACTCCAATGGATGGTAGCCTTATCATTATGGAAGGTATTTTTTTATCGAGATTTTTGTTACTACAATGGATGGTAGCCTTGTCATTATGGAAGGTAGTCTATTGTCGAGATTTTTGTTACTACAATGGATGGTAGCCTTGTCATTATGGAAGGTAGTCTGTCGTTGAGATTTCTGTTACTCCAATGGATTGTAGCCTTGTCATTATGGAAGTTAGTCTGTTGTTCATATTTTTTTTACTCCAATGGATGGTACCCTTGTGATTATGGAAGGTAGTTTGTTGTCGAGAATTTTTTATTCCATTGGATGGTAGCCTTGTCATTATGGAAGGTAGTTTGTTGTCGATATTTTTTTTATTCCAATGGATGGTAACCTTGTCATTATGGAAGGTAGTCTTTTGTAGAAATTTTTGTTATACCAATGGATGGTAGCCTTGTAATTATGGAAGGTAGTCTGTTATCGAGATTTTTGTTACCCCAATGGACGGTAGCCTTGTAATTATGGAAGGTAGTTTGTTGTCGAGATTTTTGTTACTCGAATGGATGGTAGCCTTGTCATTATGGATGGTAGTCTGTCGTTGAGATTTTTGTTACTCCGATGGATTGTAGCCTTGTCATTATGGAAGGTAGTCTGTTGTTCAGATTTTTGTTACTCCAAAGGATGGTAGCCTTGTCATTATGGAAGGTAGTTTGTTGTCGAGAATTTTTATTCCATTGGATGGTAGCCTTGTCATTATGGAAGGTAGTTTGTTGTCGATATTTTTTTTATTCCAATGGATGGTAACCTTGTCATTATGGAAGGTAGTCTTTTGTCGAAATTTTTGTTATTCCAATGGATGGTAGCCTTGTAATTATGGAAGTTAGTATGTTGTCGAGATTTTTGTTACTCCAATGGATGGTAGCCTTTTCATTATGGAAGGTAGTCTGTTATCGAGATTTTTGTTACCCCAATGGATGGTAGCCTTGTAATTATGGAAGGTAGTTTGTTGTCGAGATTTTTGTTACTCCAATGGATGGTAGCCTTGTCATTATAGGAGGTAGTGTGTCGTTGAGATTTCTGTTACTCCAATGGATTGTAGCCTTGTCATTATGTAAGATAGTCTGTTGTTCAGAATTTTGTTACTCCAATGGATGTTAGCCTTGCCATTATGGAAGGTAGTCTGTTGTTGAAATTTTTGTTATTCCAATGGATGGTAGCCTTGTCATTATGGAAGGTAGTCCGTTGTCGAGATATTTTTTATTCCAATGGATGGTTACCTTGTCATTATGTAATGTAGTCATTTGTCGAGATTTTTCTTACTCCAATGGATGGTAGCCTTGTCATTATTGAAGGTAGTCTATTGTCGATATCTATGTTACTCCAATGGATGATAGCCTTGTCATTATGGAAGGTAGTCTGTTGATGAGATTTTTGTTATTCCAATGGATGGTAGCCTTGTCATTATGGAAGGTAGTCTGTTATCGAGATTTTTGTTACCCCAATGGATGGTAGCCTTGTAATTATGGAAGGTAGTTTGTTGTCGAGATTTTTGTTACTCCAATGGATGGTAGTCTTGTCATTATGGAAGGTAGTTTGTCGTTGAAATTTCTATTACTCCAAGTGATTGTAGCCTTGTCATTATGGATGGTAGTCTGTTGTTCAGAATTTCGTTACTCTAATGGATGTTAGCCTTGCCATTATGGAAGGTAGTCTGTTGTTGACATTTTTGTTATTCCAATGGATGGTAGCCTTGTTATTATGGAAGGTAGTCCATTGTCGAGATTTTTTTTATTCCAATGGATGGTAACCTTGTCATTATGGAATGTAGTCTTTTGTCGAGATTTTTATTACTCCAATGGATGGTAGCCTTGTAATTATTGAAGGTAGTCTTTTATCGATATCTTTGTTACTCAAATGGATGATAGCCTTGTCATTATGCAAGGAAGTCTTTTGTTCAGATTTTTGTTACTCCAACGGATGGTAGCCTTGTCATTATGGAAGGTAGTCTATTGTCGAGATTTTTGTAACTCCAATGAATGGTAGCCTTATCATTATGGAAGGTATTTTTTTATCGAGATTTTTGTTACTACAATGGATGGTAGCCTTGTCATTATGGAAGGTAGTCTATTGTCGAGATTTTGTTATTCCAATGGATGGTAGCCTTGTCATTATGGAAGGTAGTCTGTCGTTGAGATTTCTGTTACTCCAATGGATTGTAGCCTTGTCATTATGGAAGGTAGTCTGTTGTTCAGATTTTTATTACTCCAATGGATGGTACCCTTGTCATTATGAAAGGTAGTTTGTTGTCGAGAATTTGTTATTCCATTGGATGGTAGCCTTGTCATTATGGAAGGTAGTTTGTTGTCGATATTTCTTTTATTCCAATGGATGGTAACCTTGTCATTATGGAAGGTAGTATTTTTTCGAAATTTTTGTTATACCAATGGATGGTAGCCTTGTAATTATGGAAGTTAGTCAGTTGTCGAGATTTTTATTATTCAAATGGATGGTAGCCTTGTCATTATGGAAGGTAGTCTGTTATCGAGATTTTTGTTACCCCAATGGATGGTAGCCTTGTAATTATGGAAGGTAGTCTGTTGTCGAGATTTTTGTTACTCCAATGGATGGTAGACTTGTCATTATAGAAGGTAGTGTGTCGTTGAGATTTCTGTTACTCCAATGGATTGTAGCCTTGTCATTATGTAAGGTAGTTAATTATTCAGAATTTTGTTACTCCAATGGATGTTAGCCTTGCCATTATAGATGGTAGTCTGTTGTTGAAATTTTTGTTATTCCAATGGATGGTAGCCTTGTCATTATGGAAGTTAGTCCGTTGTCGAGATATTTTTTATTCCAATGGATG
This sequence comes from Vicia faba, assembly GCA_948472305.1. Classification (NCBI taxonomy): domain Eukaryota; kingdom Viridiplantae; phylum Streptophyta; class Magnoliopsida; order Fabales; family Fabaceae; genus Vicia; species Vicia faba. The sequence continues at coordinate 566,191,239 of OX451739.1, forward strand.
GTAACCTTGTCATTATGGAATGTAGTCTTTTGTCGAGATTTTTCTTACTCCAATGGATGGAAGCCTTGTCATTATTGAAGGTAGTCTATTGTAGATATCTATGTTACTCCAATGGATGATAGCCTTGTCATTATGGAGGGTAGTATGTTGATGAGATTTTTGTTATTCCAATGGATGGTAGCCTTGTCATTATGGAAGGTAGTCTGTTATCGATATTTTTGTTACCCCAATGGATGGTAGCCTTGTAATTATGGAAGGCGGTTTGTTGTCGAGATTTTTGTTACTTCAATGGATGGTAGACTTGCCATTATGGATGGTAGTCTGTCGTTGAGATTTATGTTACTCCAATGGATTGTAGCCTTGTCATTCTGGATGGTAGTTTGTTGTTCAGAATTTTGTTACTCCAATGGATGTTAGCCTTGCCATTACGGAAGGTATTCTGTTAATGATATTTTTGTTATTCCAATGGATGGTAGCCTTGTCATTATGGAAGGTAGTCCGTTGTCGAGATTTTTTTTATTCCAATGGATGGTAACCTTGTCATTATGGAATGTAGTCTTTTGTCGAGATTTTTCTTACTCCAATGGATGGTAGCCTTGTAATTATTGAAGGTAGTCTTTTATCGATATCTTTGTTACTCAAATGGATGATAGCCTTGTCATTACGCAAGGAAGTCTTTTGTTCAGATTTTTGTTACTCCAATGGATGGTAGCCTTGTCATTATGGAAGGTAGTCTATTGTCGAGATTTTTGTAACTCCAATGGATGGTAGCCTTATCATTATGGAAGGTATTTTTTTATCGAGATTTTTGTTACTACAATGGATGGTAGCCTTGTCATTATGGAAGGTAGTCTATTGTCGAGATTTTTTTATTCCAATGGATGGTAGCCTTGTCATTATGGAAGGTAGTCTGTCGTTGAGATTTCTGTTACTCCAATGGATTGTAGCCTTGTCATTATGGAAGGTAGTCTGTTGTTCAGATTTTTGTTACTCCAATGGATGGTACCCTTGTCATTATGAAAGGTAGTTTGTTGTCGAGAATTTGTTATTCCATTGGATGGTAGCCTTGTCATTATGGAAGGTAGTTTGTTGTCGATATTTCTTTTATTCCAATGGATGGTAACCTTGTCATTATGGAAGGTAGTCTTTTTTCGAAATTTTTGTTATACCAATGGATGGTAGCCTTGTAATTATGGAAGGTAGTCTGTTATCGAGATTTTTGTTACCCCAATGGACAGTAGCCTTGTAATTATGGAAGGTAGTTTGTTGTCGAGATTTTTGTTACTCGAATGGATGGTAGCCTTGTCATTATGGATGGTAGTCTGTCGTTGAGATTTTTGTTACTCCGATGGATTGTAGCCTTGTCATTATGGAAGGTAGTCTGTTGTTCAGATTTTTGTTACTCCAATGGATGGTAGCCTTGTCATTATGGAAGGTAGTTTGTTGTCGAGAATTTTTATTCCATTGGATGGTAGCCTTGTCATTATGGAAGGTAGTTTGTTGTCGATATTTTTTTTATTCCAATGGATGGTAACCTTGTCATTATGGAAGGTAGTCTTTTGTCGAAATTTTTGTTATTCCAATGGATGGTAGCCTTGTAATTATGGAAGTTAGTCTGTTGTCGAGATTTTTGTTACTCCAATGGATGGTAGCCTTGTCATTATGGAAGGTAGTCTGTTATCGAGATTTTTGTTACCCCAATGGATGGTAGCCTTGTAATTATGGAAGGTAGTCTGTTGTCGAGATTTTTGTTACTCCAATGGATGGTAGCCTTGTCATTATAGAAGGTAGTGTGTCATTGAGATTTATGTTACTCCAATGGATTGTAGCCTTGTCATTATGTAAGATAGTCTGTTGTTCAGAATTTTGTTACTCCAATGGATGTTAGCCTTGCCATTATGGAAGGTAGTCTGTTGTTGAAATTTTTGTTATTCCAATGGATGGTAGCCTTGTCATTATGGAAGGTAGTACGTTGTCGAGATATTTTTTATTCCAATGGATGGTAACCTTGTCATTATGGAATGTAGTCTTTTGTCGAGATTTTTCTTACTCCAATGGATGGTAGCCTTGTCATTATTGAAGGTAGTCTATTGTCGATATCTATGTTACTCCAATGGATGATAGCCTTGTCATTATGGAAGGTAGTCTGTTGATGAGATTTTTGTTATTCCAATGGATGGTAGCCTTGTCATTATGGAAGGTAGTCTGTTATCGAGATTTTTGTTACCCCAATGGATGGTAGCCTTGTAATTATGGAAGGTAGTTTGTTGTCGAGATTTTTGTTACTCCAATGGATGGTAGTCTTGTCATTATGGAAGGTAGTTTGTCATTGAAATTTCTGTTACTCCAGTTGATTGTAGCCTTGTCATTATGGATGGTAGTCTGTTGTTCAGAATTTCGTTACTCCAATGGATGTTAGCCTTGCCATTATGGAAGGTAGTCTGTTGTTGAAATTTTTGTTATTCCAATGGATGGTAGCCTTGTCATTATGGAAGGTAGTCCGTTGTCGAGATTTTTTTTATTCCAATGGATGGTAACCTTGTCATTATGGAATGTAGTCTTTTGTCGAGATTTTTATTACTCCAATGGATGGTAGCCTTGTAATTATTGAAGGTAGTCTTTTATCAATATCTTTGTTACTCAAATGGATGATAGCCTTGTCATTATGCAAGGAAGTCTTTTGTTCAGATTTTTGTTACTCCAACGGATGGTAGCCTTGTCATTATGGAAGGTAGTCTATTGTCGAGATTTTTGTAACTCCAATGGATGGTAGCCTTATCATTATGGAAGGTATTTTTTTATCGAGATTTTTGTTACTACAATGGATGGTAGCCTTGTCATTATGGAAGGTAGTCTATTGTCGAGATTTTGTTATTCCAATGGATGGTAGCCTTGTCATTATGGAAGGTAGTCTGTCGTTGAGATTTCTGTTACTCCAATGGATTGTAGCCTTGTCATTATGGAAGGTAGTCTGTTGTTCAGATTTTTATTACTCCAATGGATGGTACCCTTGTCATTATGAAAGGTAGTTTGTTGTCGAGAATTTGTTATTCCATTGGATGGTAGCCTTGTCATTATGGAAGGTAGTTTGTTGTCGATATTTCTTTTATTCCAATGGATGGTAACCTTGTCATTATGGAAGGTAGTCTTTTTTCGAAATTTTTGTTATACCAATGGATGGTAGCCTTATAATTATGGAAGTTAGTCAGTTGTCGAGATTTTTATTATTCAAATGGATGGTAGCCTTCTCATTATGGAAGGTAGTCTGTTATCGAGATTTTTGTTACCCCAATGGATGGTAGCCTTGTAATTATGGAAGGTAGTCTGTTGTCGAGATTTTTGTTACTGCAATGGATGGTAGACTTGTCATTATAGAAGGTAGTGTGTCGTTGAGATTTCTGTTACTCCAATGGATTGTAGCCTTGTCATTATGTAAGGTAGTTAATTATTCAGAATTTTGTTACTCCAATGGATGTTAGCCTTGCCATTATAGAAGGTAGTCTGTTGTTGAAATTTTTGTTATTCCAATGGATGGTAGCCTTGTCATTATGGAAGGTAGTCCGTTGTCGAGATATTTTTTATTCCAATGGATGGTAACCTTGTCATTATGGAATGTAGTCTTTTGTCGAGATTTTTCTTACTCCAATGGATGGAAGCCTTGTCATTATTGAAGGTAGTCTATTATAGATATCTATGTTACTCCAATGGATGATAGCCTTGTCATTATGGAGGGTAGTCTGTTGATGAGATTTTTGTTATTCCAATGGATGGTAGCCTTGTCATTATGGAAGGTAGTCTGTTATCGAGATTTTTGTTACCCCAATGGATGGTAGCCTTGTAATTATGGAAGGCGATTTGTTGTCGAGATTTTTGTTACTTCAATGGATGGTAGCCTTGTCATTATGGAAGGTAGTCTGTCGTTGAGATTTCTGTTACTCCAATGGATTGTAGCCTTGTCATTATGGATGGTAGTCTTTTGTTCAAAATTTTGTTACTCCAATGGATGTTAGCCTTGCCATTATAGAAGGTATTCTGTTGTTGATATTTTTGTTATTCCAATGGATGGTAGCCTTGTCATTATGGAAGGTAGTCCGTTGTCGAGATTTTTATTATTCCAATGGATGGTAACCTTGTCTTTATGGAATGTAGTCTTTTGTCGAGATTTTTCTTACTCCAGTGGATGGTAGCCTTGTAATTATTGAAGGTAGTCTTTTATCGATATCTTTGTTACTCAAATGGATGATAGCCTTGTCATTATGCAAGGAAGTCTTTTGTTCATATTTTTGTTACTCCAACGGATGGTAGCCTTGTCATTATTTAAGGTAGTCTATTGTCGATATTTTTGTAACTCCAATGGATGGTAGCCTTATCATTATGGAAGCTATTTTTTTATCGAGATTTTTGTTACTACAATGGATGGTAGCCTTGTCATTATGGAAGGTAGTCTATTGTCGAGATTTATGTTATTCCAATGGATGGTAGCCTTGTCATTATGGAAGGTAGTCTGTCGTTGAGATTTCTGTTACTCCAATGGATTGTAGCCTTGTCATTATGGAAGTTAGTCTGTTGTTCATATTTTTGTTACTCCAATGGATGGTACCCTTGTCATTATGGAAGGTAGTTTGTTGTCGAGAATTTTTTATTCCATTGGATGGTAGCCTTGTCATTATGGAAGGTAGTTTGTTGTCGATATTTTTTTATTCCAATGGATGGTAACCTTGTCATTATGGAAGGTAGTCTTTTGTAGAAATTTTTGTTATACCAATGGATGGTAGCCTTGTAATTATAAAAGTTAGTCTGTTGTCAAGATTTTTGTTACTCAAATGAATGGTAGCCTTGTCATTATGGAAGGTAGTGTGTTATCGAGATTTTTGTTACCCCAATGAATGGTAGCCTTGTAATTATGGAAGGTAGTCTGTTGTCGAGATTTCTGTTACTCTAATGGATTGTAGCCTTGTCATTATGTAAGGTAGTTAATTATTCAGAATTTTGTTAATCCAATGGATGTTAGCCTTACCATTATAGAAGGTAGTCTGTTGTTGAATTTTTTGTTATTCCAATGGATGGTAGCCTTGTCATTATGGAACGTAGTCCGTTGTCGAGATATTTTTTATTCCAATGGATGGTAACCTTGTCATTATGGAATGTAGTCTTTTGTCGATATTTTTCTTACTCCAATGGATGGAAGCCTTGTCATTATTGAAGGTAGTCTATTGTAGATATCTATGTTACTCCAATGGATGATAGCCTTGTCATTATGGAGGGTAGTCTGTTGATGAGATTTTTGTTATTCCAATGGATGGTAGCCTTGTAATTATGAAAGGTAGTCTGTTATCGAGATTTTTGTTACCCCAATGGATGGTAGCCTTGTAATTATGGAAGGCGGTTTGTTGTCGAGATTTTTGTTACTTCAATGGATGGTAGCCTTGTCATTATGAAAGGTAGTCTGTCGTTGAGATTTCTGTTACTCCAATGGATTGTAGCCTTGTCATTATGGATGGTAGTCTGTTGTTCAGAATTTTGTTACTCCAATGGATGTTAGCCTTGCCATTACGGAAGGTATTCTGTTGTTGATATTTTTGTTATTCCAATGGATGGTAGCCTTGTCATTATGGAAGGTAGTCCGTTGTCGAGATTTTTATTATTCCAATGGATGGTAACCTTGTCTTTATGGAATGTAGTCTTTTGTCGAGATTTTTCTTACTCCAGTGGATGGTAGCCTTGTAATTATTGAAGGTAGTCTTTTATCGATATCTTTGTTACTCAAATGGATGATAGCCTTGTCATTATGCAAGGAAGTCTTTTGTTCATATTTTTGTTACTCCAACGGATGGTAGCCTTGTCATTATTTAAGGTAGTCTATTGTCGATATTTTTGTAACTCCAATGGATGGTAGCCTTATCATTATGGAAGCTATTTTTTTATCGAGATTTTTGTTACTACAATGGATGGTAGCCTTGTCATTATGGAAGGTAGTCTATTGTCGAGATTTATGTTATTCCAATGGATGGTAGCCTTGTCATTATGGAAGGTAGTCTGTCGTTGAGATTTCTGTTACTCCAATGGATTGTAGCCTTGTCATTATGGAAGTTAGTCTGTTGTTCATATTTTTGTTACTCCAATGGATGGTACCCTTGTCATTATGGAAGGTAGTTTGTTGTCGAGAATTTTTTATTCCATTGGATGGTAGCCTTGTCATTATGGAAGGTAGTTTGTTGTCGATATTTTTTTTATTCCAATGGATGGTAACCTTGTCATTATGGAAGGTAGTCTTTTGTAGAAATTTTTGTTATACCAATGGATGGTAGCCTTGTAATTATGGAAGTTAGTTTGTTGTCAAGATTTTTGTTACTCAAATGAATGGTAGCCTTGTCATTATGGAAGGTAGTCTGTTATCGAGATTTTTGTTACCCCAATGAATGGTAGCCTTGTAATTATGGAAGGTAGTCTGTTGTCGAGATTTTTGTTACTCCAATGGATGGTAGCCTTGTCATTATAGAAGGTAGTGTGTCGTTGAGATTTCTGTTACTCCAATGGATTGTAGCCTTGTCATTATGTAAGGTAGTCTATTGTTTAGAATTTTGTTACTCCAATGGATGTTAGCCTTGCCATTATGGAAGGTAGTCTGTTGTTGAAATTTTTGTTATTCCAATGGATGGTAGCCTTGTCATTATGGAAGGCAGTTCGTTGTCGAGATATTTTTTATTCCAATGGGTGGTAACCTTGTCTTTATGGAATGTAGTCTTTTGTCGAGATTTTTCTTACTCCAATGGATGGTAGTCTTGTCATTATTGAAGGTAGTCTATTATCGATATCTATGTTACTCCAATGGATGATAGCCTTGTCATTATAGAAGGTAGTCTATTGATGAGATTTTTGTTATTCCAATGGATGGTAGCCTTGTCATTATGGAAGGTAGTTTGTTATCGAGATTTTTGTTACCCCAATGGATGGTAGCCTTGTAATTATGGAAGGTAGTTTGTTGTCGAGATTTTTGTTACTCCAATGGATGGTAGCCTTGTCATTATGGAAGGTAGTCTGTCATTGAGTTTTCTGTTATCCCAATGGATTGTAGCCTTATTATTATGGATGGTAGTCTATTGTTTAGAATTTTGTTACTCCAATGGATGTTAGCCTTGCCATTATGGAAGGTAGTCTGTTGTTGAAATTTTTGTTATTCCAATGGATGGTAGCCTTGTCATTATGGAAGGTAGTCCGTTGTCGAGATATTTTTTATTCCAATGGATGGTAACCTTGTCATTATGGAATGTAGTCTTTTGTCGAGATTTTTCTTACTCTAATTGATGGTAGCCTTGTCATTATTGAAGGTAGTCTATTATCGATATCTATGTTACTCCAATGGATGATAGCCTTGTCATTATAGAATGTAGTCTGTTGATGAGATTTTTGTTATTCCAATGGATGGTAGCCTTGTCATTATGGAAGGTAGTTTGTTATCGAGATTTTTGTTACCCCAATGGATGGTAGCCTTGTAATTATGGAAGGTAGTTTGTTGTCGAGATTTTTGTTACTCCAATGGATGGTAGCCTTGTCATTATGGAAGGTAGTCCTTCGTTGAGATTTCTGTTACTCCAATGGATTGTAGCCTTATCATTATGGATGGTAGTCTGTTGTTCAGAATTTTGTTACTCCAATGGATGGTAGCCTTGCAATTATGGAAGGTAGTCTGTTGTTGAAATTTTTGTTATTCCAATGGATGGTAGCCTTGTCATTATGGAAGGTAGTCCGTTGTCGAGATTTTTTTTATTCCAATGGATGGTAACCTTGTCATTATGGAATGTAGTCTTTTGTCGAGATTTTACTTACTCCAATGGATGGTAGCCTTGTCATTATTGAAGGTAGTCTATTGTCGATATCTATGTTACTCCAATGGATGATAGCCTTGTCATTATGGAAGGTAGTCTATTGTCAACATTTTTGTTATTCCAATGGATGGTAACCTTGTCATTATGGAATGTAGTATTTTGTCAAGATTTTTGTTACTCCAATGGATGGTAGCCTTGTAATTATTGAAGGTAGTCTTTTATCGATATCTATGTTACTCCAATGGATGATAGCCTTGTCATTATGCAAGGAAGTCTTTTGTTCAGATTTTTGTTACTCCAACGGATGGTAGCCTTGTCATTATGGAAGGTAGGCTATTGTCGAGATTTTTGTAACTCCAATGGATGGTAGCCTTATCATTATGGAAGGTAGTTTTTTATCGAGATTTTTGTTACTCCAATGGATGGTAGCCTTGTCATTATGGAAGGTAGTCTATTGTTGAGATTTTTGTTATTCCAAAGGATGGTAGCCTTGTCATTATGCAGGGTAGTCTGTCGTCGAGATTTGTGTTACTCCAATGGATTTTAGCCTTGTCATTATGGAAGGTAGTCTATTATTCAGATTTTTGTTACTCCAATGGATGGTAGCCTTGTCATTATGGAAGGTAGTTTGTTGTCGAGAATTTTTTATTCCATTGGATGGTAGCCTTGTCATTATGGAAGGTAGTTTGTTGTCGAGATTTTTGTTATTCCAATGGATGGTAACCTTGTCATTATGGAAGGTAGTCTTTTGTCGAGATTTTTGTTACTCCAATGGGTGGTAGCCTTGTCATTATGTAAGGTAGTCTTTTGTTCAGAATTTTGTTACTCCAATGGATGTTAGCCTTGCCATTATGGAAGGTAGTCTGTTGTTTAAATTTTTGTTATTCCAATGGTTGGTAGCCTTGTCATTATGGAAGGTAGTCCGTTGTCGAGATTTTTTTTATTCCAATGGATGGTAACCTTGTCATTATGGAATGTAGTCTTTTGTCGAGATTTTTCTTACTCCAATGGATGGTAGCCTTGTCATTATTGAAGGAAGTCTATTGTCGATATCTATGTTACTCCAATGGATGATAGCCTTGTCATTATGGAGGGTAGTCTGTTGATGAGATTTTTGTTATTCCAATGGATGGTAGCCTTGTCATTATGGAAGGTAGTCTGTTATCGAGATTTTTGTTACCCCAATGGATGGTAGCCTTGTAATTATGGAAGGCGGTTTGTTGTCAACATTTTTGTTACTTCAATGGATGGTAGCCTTGTCATTATGGATGGTAGCCTTGTAATTATGGAAGGCGGTTTTTGTCAAGATTTCTGTTACTCCAATGGATTGTAGCCTTGTCATTATGGATGGTAGTCTGTTGTTCAGAATTTTGGTACTCCAATGGATGTTAGCCTTGCCATTATGGAAGGTAGTTTGTTGTTGAAATTTTTGTTATTCCAATGGATGGTAGCCTTGTCATTATGGAAGGTAGTCCGTTGTCGAGATTTTTTTTATTCCAATGGATGGTAACCTTGTCTTTATGGAATGTAGTCTTTTGTCGAGATTTTTCTTACTCCAATGGATGGTAGCCTTGTAATTATTGAAGGTAGTCTTTTATCGATATCTTTGTTACTCAAATGGATGATAGCCTTGTCATTATGCAAGGAAGTCTTTTGTTCAGATTTTTGTTACTCCAACGGATGGTAGCCTTGTCATTATGGAAGGTAGTCTATTGTCGAGATTTTTGTAACTCCAATGGATGGTAGCCTTATCATTATGGAAGGTATTTTTTTATCGAGATTTTTGTTACTTCAATGGATGGTAGCCTTGTCATTATGGAAGGTAGTCTATTGTCGAGATTTTTGTTATTCCAATGGATGGTAGCCTTGTCATTATGGAAGGTAGTCTGTCGTTGAGATTTCTGTTACTCCAATGGATTGTAGCCTTGTCATTATGGAAGTTAGTCTATTGTTCAGATTTTTGTTACTCCAATGGATGGTACCCTTGTCATCATGGAAGGTAGTTTGTTCTCGAGAATTTTTTATTCCATTGGATGGTAGCCTTGTCATTATGGAAGGTAGTTTGTTGTCGATATTTTTTTTATTCCAATAGATGGTAACCTTGTCATTATGGAAGGTAGTCTTTTGTAGAAATTTTTGTTATACCAATGGATGGTAGCCTTGTAATTATGGAAGTTAGTCTGTTGTCGAGATTTTTGTTACTCAAATGAATGGTAGCCTTGTCATTATGGAAGGTAGTCTGTTATCGAGATTTTTGTTACCCCAATGGATGGTAACCTTGTAATTATGGAAGGTAGTCTGTTGTCGAGATTTTTGTTACTCCAATGGATGGTAGCCTTGTCATTATAGAAGGTAGTGTGTCGTTGAGATTTCTGTTACTTCAATGGATTGTAGCCTTGTCATTATGTAAGGTAGTCTATTGTTTAGAATTTTGTTACTCCAATGGATGTTAGCCTTGCCATTATGGAAGGTAGTATGTTGTTGAAATTTTTGTTATTCCAATGGATGGTAGCCTTGTCATTATGGAAGGTAGTCTGTTGTCGAGATATTTTTTATTCCAATGGATGGTAACCTTGTCATTATGGAATGTAGTCTTTTGTCGAGATTTTTCTTACTCCAATGGATGGTAGCCTTGTCATTATTGAAGGTAGTCTATTATCGATATCTATGTTACTCCAATGGATGATAGCCTTGTCATTATAGAAGGTAGTATGTTGATGAGATTTTTGTTATTCCAATGGATGGTAGCCTTGTCATTATGGAAGGTAGTTTGTTATCAAGATTTTTGTTACCCCAGATGATGGTAGCCTTGTAATTATGGAAGGTAGTTTGTTGTCGAGATTTTTGTTACTCCAATGGATGGTAGCCTTGTCATTATGGAAGGTAGTCTGTCGTTGAGTTTTCTGTTATCCCAATGGATTGTAGCCTTATTATTATAGAGGGTAGTCTATTGTTCAGAATTTTGTTACTCTAATGGATGTTAGCCTTGCCATTATGGAAGGTAGTCTTTTGTCGAGATTTTTCTTACTCTAATTGATGGTAGCCTTGTCATTATTGAAGGTAATCTATTATCGATATCTATGTTACTCCAATGGATGATAGCCTTGTCATTATAGAAGGTAGTCTGTTGATGAGATTTTTGTTATTCCAATGGATGGTAGCCTTGTCATTATGGAAGGTAGTTTGTTATCGAGATTTTTCTTACCCCAATGGATGGTAGCCTTGTCATTATGGAAGGTAGTCTGTCGTTGAGATTTTTGTTACTCCAATGGATGGTAGCCTTGTCATTATGGAAGTTAGTCTGTTGTTCAGATTTTTGTTACTCCAATGGATGGTACCCTTGTCATTATGGAAGGTAGTTTGTTCTCGAGAATTTTTTATTCCATTGGATGGTAGCCTTGTCATTATGGAAGGTAGTTTGTTGTCGATATTTTTTTTATTCCAATAGATGGTAACCTTGTCATTATGGAAGGTAGTCTTTTCTAGAAATTTTTGTTATACCAATGGATGGTAGCCTTGTAATTATGGAAGTTAGTCTGTTGTCAGATTTTTGTTACTCAAATGAATGGTAGCCTTGTCATTATGGAAGGTAGTCTGTTATCGAGATTTTTGTTACCCCAATGGATGGTAGCCTTGTAATTATGGAAGGTAGTCTGTTGTCGAGATTTTTGTTACTCCAATGGATGGTAGCCTTGTCATTATAGAAGGTAGTGTGTCGTTGAGATTTCTGTTACTCCAATGGATTGTAGCCTTGTCATTATGTAAGGTAGTCTATTGTTTAGAATTTTTTTACTCCAGTGGATGTTAGCCTTGCCATTATGGAAGGTAGTATGTTGTTGAAATTTTTGTTATTCCAATGGATGGTAGCCTTGTCATTATGGAAGGTAGTCCGTTGTCGAGATATTTTTTATTCCAATGGATGGTAGCCTTGTAATTATGGAAGGCGGTTTGTTGTCAAGATTTTTGTTACTTCAATGGATGGTAGCCTTGTCATTATGGATGGTAGCCTTGTAATTATGGAAGGTAGTCTGTTGTCGAGATTTTTGTTACTCCAATGGATGGTAGCCTTGTCATTATAGAAGGTAGTGTGTCGTTGAGATTTCTGTTACTCCAATGGATTGTAGCCTTGTCATTATGTAAGGTAGTCTATTGTTTAGAATTTTGTTACTCCAATGGATGTTAGCCTTGCCATTATGGAAGGTAGTATGTTGTTGAAATTTTTGTTATTCCAATGGATGGTAGCCTTGTCATTATGGAAGGTAGTCTGTTGTCGAGATATTTTTTATTCCAATGGATGGTAACCTTGTCATTATGGAATGTAGTCTTTTGTCGAGATTTTTCTTACTCCAATGGATGGTAGCCTTGTCATTATTGAAGGTAGTCTATTATCGATATCTATGTTACTCCAATTGATGATAGCCTTGTCATTATAGAAGGTAGTCTGTTGATGAGATTTTTGTTATTCCAATGGATGGTAGCCTTGTCATTATGGAAGGTAGTTTGTTATCGAGATTTTTGTTACCCCAATGGATGGTAGCCTTGTAATTATGGAAGGTAGTTTGTTGTCGAAATTTTTGTTACTCCAATGGATGGTAGCCTTGTCATTATGGAAGGTAGTCTTTCGTTGAGTTTTCTGTTATCCCAATGGATTGTAGCCTTATTATTATGGAGGGTAGTCTATTGTTCAGAATTTTGTTACTCCAATGGATGTTAGCCTTGCCATTATGGAAGGTAGTCTGTTGTTGAAATTTTTGTTATTCCAATGGATGGTAGCCTTGTCATTATGGAAGGTAGTCCGTTCTCGAGATATTTTTTATTCCAATGGATGGTAACCTTGTCATTATGGAATGTAGTCTTTTGTCGAGATTTTTCTTACTCTAATTGATGGTAGCCTTGTCATTATTGAAGGTAGTCTATTATCGATATCTATGTTACTCCAATGGATGATAGCCTTGTCATTATAGAAGGTAGTCTGTTGATGAGATTTTTGTTATTCCAATGGATGGTAGCCTTGTCATTATGGAAGGTAGTTTGTTATCGAGATTTTTGTTACCCCAATGGATGGTAGCCTTGTCATTATGGAAGGTAGTCTGTCGTTGAGATTTTTGTTACTCCAATGGATGGAAGCCTTGTCATTATGGAAGTTAGTCTGTTGTTCATATTTTTGTTACTCCAATGGATGGTACCCTTGTCATTATGGAAGGTAGTTTGTTCTCGAGAATTTTTTATTCCATTGGATGGTAGCCTTGTCATTATGGAAGGTAGTTTGTTGTCAATATTTTTTTTATTCCAATAGATGGTAACCTTGTCATTATGGAAGGTAGTCTTTTGTAGAAATTTTTGTTATACCAATGGATGGTAGCCTTGTAATTATGGAAGTTAGTCTGTTGTCGAGATTTTTGTTACTCAAATGAATAGTAGCCTTGTCATTATGGAAGGTAGTCTGTTATCGAGATTTTTGTTACCCCAATGGATGGTAGCCTTATAATTATGGAAGGTAGTCTGTTGTCGAGATTTTTGTTACTCCAATGGATGGTAGCCTTGTCATTATAGAAGGTAGTCTTTTGTCGAGATTTTTGTTACTCCAATGGATGTTAGCCTTGCCATTATGGAAGGTAGTCTGTTGTTTAAATTTTTGTTATTCCAATGGATGGTAGCCTTGTCATGATGGAAGGTAGTCCGTTGTCGAGATATTTTTTATTCCAATGGATGGTAACCTTGTCATTATGGAATGTAGTCTTTTGTCGAGATTTTTCTTACTCCAATGGATGGTAGCCTATTCCTTATTGAAGGTAGTCTATTGTCGATATCTATGTTACTCCAATGGATGATAGCCTTGTCATTATAGAAAGTAGTCTGTTGATGACATTTTTGTTATTCCAATGGATGGTAGCCTTGTCATTATGGAAGGTAGTCTGTTATCGAGATTTTTGTTACCCCAATGGATGGTAGCCTTGTAATTATGGAAGGCGGTTTGTTGTCGAGATTTTTGTTACTTCAATGGATGGTAGCCTTGTCATTATGGAAGGTAGTATGTCGTTGAGATTTCTGTTACTCCAATGGATTGTAGCCTTATCATTATGGATGGTAATCTATTGTTTAGAATTTTGTTACTCCAATGGATGTTAGCCTTGCCATTATGGAAGGTAGTCTGTTGTTGAAATTTTTGTTATTCCAATGGATGGTAGCCTTGTCATTATGGAAGGTAGTCCGTTGTCGAGATTTTTTTTATTCCAATGGATGGTAACCTTGTCATTATGGAATGTAGTCTATTGCCGATATCTATGTTACTCCAATGGATGATATCCTTGTCATTATGGAAGGTAGTCTTTTGATGAGATTTTTGTTATTCCAATGGATGGTAGCCTTGTCATTATGGAAGGTAGTCTCTTATCGAGATTTTGGTTACCCCAATGGATGGTAGCCTTGTAATTATGGAAGGTAGTTTGTTGTCGAGATTTTTGTTACTCCAATGGATGGTAGCCTTGTCATTATGGGAGGTAGTCTGTCGTTGAGATTTCTGTTACTCCAATGGATTTTAGCCTTCTCATTATGGATGGTAGTCTGTTGTTCAGATTTTTGTTACTCCAACGAATGGTAACCTTGTCATTATGGAAGGTAGTCTTTTGTTGAGATTTTTGTTATTCCATTGGATGGTAGCCTTATCATTATGGAAGGCAGTCTATTGTCAACATTTTTGTTATTCCAATGGATGGTAACCTTGTCATTATGGAAGGTAGTATTATGTCGAGATTTTTGTTACTCCAATGGATGGTAGCCTTGTAATTATTGAAGGTAGTCTTTTTTCGATATCTTTGTTACTCCAATGGATGATAGCCTTGTCATTATGCAAGGAAGTCTTTTGTTCAGATTTTTGTTACTCCAACGGATGGTAGCCTTGTAAGTATGGAAGGTAGTCTATTGTCTAGATTTTTGTAACTCCAATGGATGGTAGCCTTATCATTATGGAAGGTTGTTTTTTATCGAGATTTTTGTTGCTCCAATGGATGGTAGCCTTGTCATTATGGAAGGTAGTCTATTGTTGAGATTTTTGTTATTCCAATGGATGGTAGCCTTGTCATTATGCAAGGTAGTCTGTCGTTGAGATTTTTGTTACTCCAATGGATTGTAGCCTTGTCATTATGGAAGGTAGTCTATTGTTCAGATTTTTGTTACTCAAATGAATGGTAGCCTTGTCATTAGGGAAGGTAGTCTGTTATCGAGATTTTTGTTACCCCAATGGATGGTAGCCTTGTCATTATGGAAGGTAGTTTGTTGTCGAGATTTTTGTTATTCCAATGGATGGTAACCTTGTCATTATGGAAGGTAGTATTATGTCGAGATTTTTGTTACTCCAATGGATGGTAGCCTTGTAATTATTGAAGGTAGTCTTTTTTCGATATCTTTGTTACTCCAATGGATGATAGCCTTGTCATTATGCAAGGAAGTCTTTTGTTCAGATTTTTGTTACTCCAACGGATGGTAGCCTTGTAAGTATGGAAGGTAGTCTATTGTCTAGATTTTTGTAACTCCAATGGATGGTAGCCTTATCATTATGGAAGGTTGTTTTTTATCGAGATTTTTGTTGCTCCAATGGATGGTAGCCTTGTCATTATGGAAGGTAGTCTATTGTTGAGATTTTTGTTATTCCAATGGATGGTAGCCTTGTCATTATGCAAGGTAGTCTGTCGTTGAGATTTTTGTTACTCCAATGGATTGTAGCCTTGTCATTATGGAAGGTAGTCTATTGTTCAGATTTTTGTTACTCAAATGAATGGTAGCCTTGTCATTAGGGAAGGTAGTCTGTTATCGAGATTTTTGTTACCCCAATGGATGGTAGCCTTGTCATTATGGAAGGTAGTTTGTTGTCGAGATTTTTGTTTTTCCAATGGATGGTAACCTTGTCATTATGGAAGGTAGTCTTTTGTCGAGATTTTTGTTACTCCAATGGATTGTAGCCTTGTCATTATGTAAGGTAGTCTATTGTTCAGAATTTTGTTACTCCAATGGATGTTAGCCTTGCCATTATGGAAGGTAGTCTGTTGTTGAAATTTTTGTTATTCCAATGGATGGTAGCCTTGTCATTATGGAAGGTAGTCCGTTGTCGAGATATTTTTTATTCCAATGGATGGTAACCTTGTCATTATGGAATGTAGTCTTTTGTCGAGATTTTTCTTACTCTAATGGATGGTAGCCTTGTCATTATTGAAGGTAGTCTATTATCGATATCTATGTTACTCCAATGGATGATAGCCTTGTCATTATAGAAGGTAGTCTGTTGATGAGATTTTTGTTATTCCAATGGATGGTATCCTTGTCATTATGGAAAGTAGTTTGTTATCGAGATTTTTGTTACCCCAATGGATGGTAGCCTTGTAATTATGGAAGGTAGTTTGTTGTCGAGATTTTTGTTACTCTAATGGATGGTAGCCTTGTCATTATGGAAGGTAGTCTGTCGTTGAGATTTCTGTTACTCCAATGGATTGTAGCCTTATCATTATGGATGGTAGTCTGTTGTTCAGAATTTTGTTACTCCAATGGATGTTAGCCTTGCCATTATGGAAGGTAGTCTGTTGTTGAAATTTTTGTTATTCCAATGGATGGTAGCCTTGTCATTATGGAAGGTAGTCCGTTGTCGAGATTTTTTTTATTCCAATGGATGGTAACCTTGTCATTATGGAATGTAGTCTTTTGTCGATATTTTACATACTCCAATGGATGGTAGCCTTGTCATTATTGAAGGTAGTCTATTGCCGATATCTATGTTACTCCAATGGATGATAGCCTTGTCATTATGGAAGGTAGTCTTTTGATGAGATTTTTGTTATTCCAATGGATGGTAGCCTTGTCATTATGGAAGGTAGTCTCTTATCGAGATTTTGGTTACCCCAATGGATGGTAGCCTTGTAATTATGGAAGGTAGTTTGTTGTCAAGATTTTTGTTACTCCAATGGATGGTAGCCTTGTCATTATGGAAGGTAGTCTGTCGTTGAGATTTCTGTTACTCCAATGGATTTTAGCCTTCTCATTATGGATGGTAGTCTGTTGTTCAGATTTTTGTTACTCCAACGAATGGTAACCTTGTCATTATGGAAGGTAGTCTTTTGTTGAGATTTTTGTTATTCCATTGGATGGTAGCCTTATCATTATGGAAGGCAGTCTATTGTCAACATTTTTGTTATTCCAATGGATGGTAACCTTGTCATTATGGAAGGTAGTATTATGTCGAGATTTTTGTTACTCCAATGGATGGTAGCCTTGTAATTATTGAAGGTAGTCTTTTTTCGATATCTTTGTTACTCCAATGGATGATAGCCTTGTCATTATGCAAGGAAGTCTTTTGTTCAGATTTTTGTTACTCCAACGGATGGTAGCCTTGTAAGTATGGAAGGTAGTCTATTGTCTAGATTTTTGTAACTCCAATGGATGGTAGCCTTATCATTATGGAAGGTTGTTTTTTATCGAGATTTTTGTTGCTCCAATGGATGGTAGCCTTGTCATTATGGAAGGTAGTCTATTGTTGAGATTTTTGTTATTCCAATGGATGGTAGCCTTGTCATTATGCAAGGTAGTCTGTCGTTGAGATTTTTGTTACTCCAATGGATTGTAGCCTTGTCATTATGGAAGGTAGTCTATTGTTCAGATTTTTGTTACTCAAATGAATGGTAGCCTTGTCATTAGGGAAGGTAGTCTGTTATCGAGATTTTTGTTACCCCAATGGATGGTAGCCTTGTCATTATGGAAGGTAGTTTGTTGTCGAGATTTTTGTTATTCCAATGGATGGTAACCTTGTCATTATGGAAGGTAGTCTTTTGTCGAGATTTCTGTTACTCCAATGGATTTTAGCCTTGTCATTATGTAAGGTAGTCTATTGTTCAGAATTTTGTTACTCCAATGGATGTTAGCCTTGCCATTATGGAAGGTAGTCTGTTGTGGAAATTTTTGTTATTCCAATGGATGGTAGCCTTGTCATTATGGAAGGTAGTCAGTTGTCCAGATATTTTTTATTCTAATGGATGGTAACCTTGTCATTATGGAAGGTTGTTTTTTATCGAGATTTTTGTTGCTCCAATGGATGGTAGCCTTGTCATTATGGAAGGTAGTCTATTGTTGAGATTTTTGTTATTCCAATGGATGGTAGCCTTGTCATTATGCAAGGTAGTCTGTCGTTGAGATTTTTGTTACTCCAATGGATTGTAGCCTTGTCATTATGGAAGGTAGTCTATTGTTCAGATTTTTGTTACTCAAATGAATGGTAGCCTTGTCATTAGGGAAGGTAGTCTGTTATCGAGATTTTTGTTACCCCAATGGATGGTAGCCTTGTCATTATGGAAGGTAGTTTGTTGTCGAGATTTTTGTTTTTCCAATGGATGGTAACCTTGTCATTATGGAAGGTAGTCTTTTGTCGAGATTTTTGTTACTCCAATGGATTGTAGCCTTGTCATTATGTAAGGTAGTCTATTGTTCAGAATTTTGTTACTCCAATGGATGTTAGCCTTGCCATTATGGAAGGCAGTCTGTTGTTGAAATTTTTGTTATTCCAATGGATGGTAGCCTTGTCATTATGGAAGGTAGTCCGTTGTCGAGATATTTTTTATTCCAATGGATGGTAACCTTGTCATTATGGAATGTAGTCTTTTGTCGAGATTTTTCTTACTCTAATGGATGGTAGCCTTGTCATTATTGAAGGTAGTCTATTATCGATATCTATGTTACTCCAATGGATGATAGCCTTGTCATTATAGAAGGTAGTCTGTTGATGAGATTTTTGTTATTCCAATGGATGGTATCCTTGTCATTATGGAAAGTAGTTTGTTATCGAGATTTTTGTTACCCCAATGGATGGTAGCCTTGTAATTATGGAAGGTAGTTTGTTGTCGAGATTTTTGTTACTCTAATGGATGGTAGCCTTGTCATTATGGAAGGTAGTCTGTCGTTGAGATTTCTGTTACTCCAATGGATTGTAGCCTTATCATTATGGATGGTAGTCTGTTGTTCAGAATTTTGTTACTCCAATGGATGTTAGCCTTGCCATTATGGAAGGTAGTCTGTTGTTGAAATTTTTGTTATTCCAATGGATGGTAGCCTTGTCATTATGGAAGGTAGTCCGTTGTCGAGATTTTTTTTATTCCAATGGATGGTAACCTTGTCATTATGGAATGTAGTCTTTTGTCGATATTTTACATACTCCAATGGATGGTAGCCTTGTCATTATTGAAGGTAGTCTATTGCCGATATCTATGTTACTCCAATGGATGATAGCCTTGTCATTATGGAAGGTAGTCTTTTGATGAGATTTTTGTTATTCCAATGGATGGTAGCCTTGTCATTATGGAAGGTAGTCTCTTATCGAGATTTTGGTTACCCCAATGGATGGTAGCCTTGTAATTATGGAAGGTAGTTTGTTGTCAAGATTTTTGTTACTCCAATGGATGGTAGCCTTGTCATTATGGAAGGTAGTCTGTCGTTGAGATTTCTGTTACTCCAATGGATTTTAGCCTTCTCATTATGGATGGTAGTCTGTTGTTCAGATTTTTGTTACTCCAACGAATGGTAACCTTGTCATTATGGAAGGTAGTCTTTTGTTGAGATTTTTGTTATTCCATTGGATGGTAGCCTTATCATTATGGAAGGCAGTCTATTGTCAACATTTTTGTTATTCCAATGGATGGTAACCTTGTCATTATGGAAGGTAGTATTATGTCGAGATTTTTGTTACTCCAATGGATGGTAGCCTTGTAATTATTGAAGGTAGTCTTTTTTCGATATCTTTGTTACTCCAATGGATGATAGCCTTGTCATTATGCAAGGAAGTCTTTTGTTCAGATTTTTGTTACTCCAACGGATGGTAGCCTTGTAAGTATGGAAGGTAGTCTATTGTCTAGATTTTTGTAACTCCAATGGATGGTAGCCTTATCATTATGGAAGGTTGTTTTTTATCGAGATTTTTGTTGCTCCAATGGATGGTAGCCTTGTCATTATGGAAGGTAGTCTATTGTTGAGATTTTTGTTATTCCAATGGATGGTAGCCTTGTCATTATGCAAGGTAGTCTGTCGTTGAGATTTTTGTTACTCCAATGGATTGTAGCCTTGTCATTATGGAAGGTAGTCTATTGTTCAGATTTTTGTTACTCAAATGAATGGTAGCCTTGTCATTAGGGAAGGTAGTCTGTTATCGAGATTTTTGTTACCCCAATGGATGGTAGCCTTGTCATTATGGAAGGTAGTTTGTTGTCGAGATTTTTGTTATTCCAATGGATGGTAACCTTGTCATTATGGAAGGTAGTCTTTTGTCGAGATTTCTGTTACTCCAATGGATTGTAGCCTTGTCATTATGTAAGGTAGTCTATTGTTCAGAATTTTGTTACTCCAATGGATGTTAGCCTTGCCATTATGGAAGGTAGTCTGTTGTGGAAATTTTTGTTATTCCAATGGATGGTAGCCTTGTCATTATGGAAGGTAGTCAGTTGTCCAGATATTTTTTATTCCAATGGATGGTAACCTTGTCATTATGGAATGTAGTCTTTTGTCGAGATTTTTCTTACTCCAATGGATGGTAGCCTTGTCATTATTGAAGGTAGTCTATTATCGATATCTATGTTACTCCAATGGATGATAGCCTTGTCATTATAGAAGGTAGTTCGTTGATGAGATTTTTGTTATTCCAATGGATGGTATCCTTGTCATTATGGAAGGTAGTTTGTTATCGAGATTTTTGTTACCCCAATGGATGGTAGCCTTGTAATTATGGAAGGTAGTTTGTTGTCGAGATTTTTGTTACTCCAATGGATGGTAACCTTCTCATTATGGAAGGTAGTCTGTCGTTGAGATTTCTGTTACTCCAATGGATTGTAGCATTATCATTATGGATGGTAGTCTGTTGTTCAGAATTTTGTTACTCCAATGGATGTTAGCCTTGCCATTATGGAAGGTAGTCTGTTGTTGAAATTTTTGTTATTCCAATGGATGGTAGCCTTGTCATTATGGAAGGTAGTTCGTTGTCGAGATTTTTTTTATTCCAATGGATGGTAACCTTGTCATTATGGAATGTAGTCTTTTGTCGAGATTTTACTTACTCCAATGGATGGTAGCCTTGTAATTATTGAAGGTAGTCTTTTATAGATATCTTTGTTACTCAAATGAATGATAGCCTTGTCATTATGCAAGGAAGTCTTTTGTTCAGATTTTTGTTACTCCAACGGATGGTAGCCTTGTCATTATGGAAGGTAGTCTATTGTCGAGATTTTTGTAACTCCAATGGATGGTAGCCTTATCATTATGGAAGGTAGTTTTTTATCGAGATTTTTGTTACTCCAATGGATGGTAGCCTTGTCATTATGGAAGGTAGTCTATTGTCGAGATTTTTGTTATTCCAATGGATGGTAGCCTTGTCATTATTGAAGGTAGTCTGTCGTTGAGATTTCTATTACTCCAATGTATTGTAGCCTTGTCATTATGGAAGGTAGTCTGTTGTTCAGATTTTTTTTACTCCAATGGATGGTAGCTTTGTCATTATGGAAGGTAGTTTGTTGTCGAGAATTTTTTATTCCATTGGATGGTAGCCTTGTCATTATGGAAGGTAGTTTGTTGTCGATATTTTTTTTATTCCAATGGATGGTAACCTTGTCATTATGGAAGGTAGTCTGTTATCGAGATTTTTGTTACCCCAATGGATGGTAGCCTTGTAATTATGGAAGGTAGTCTGTTGTCGAGATTTTTGTTACTCCAATGGATGGTAACCTTGTCATTATGGAAGGTAGTCTGTCGTTGAGATTTCTGTTACTCCAATGGATTGTAGCATTATCATTATGGATGGTAGTCTGTTGTTCAGAATTTTGTTACTCCAATGGATGTTAGCCTTGCCATTATGGAAGGTAGTCTGTTTTTGAAATTTTTGTTATTCCAATGGATGGTAGCCTTGTCATTATGGAAGGTAGTCCGTTGTCGAGATTTTTTTTATTCCAATGGATGGTAACCTTGTCATTATGGAATGTAGTCTTTTGTCGAGATTTTACTTACTCCAATGGATGGTAGCCTTGTAATTATTGAAGGTAGTCTTTTATAGATATCTTTGTTACTCAAATGGATGATAGCCTTGTCATTATGCAAGGAAGTCTTTTGTTCAGATTTTTGTTACTCCAACGGATGGTAGCCTTGTCATTATGGAAGGTAGTCTATTGTCGAGATTTTTGTAACTCCAATGGATGGTAGCCTTATCATTATGGAAGGTAGTTTTTTATCGAGATTTTTGTTACTCCAATGGATGGTAGCCTTGTCATTATGGAAGGTAGTCTATTGTCGAGATTTTTGTTATTCCAATGGATGGTAGCCTTGTCATTATTGAAGGTAGTCTGTCGTTGAGATTTCTATTACTCCAATGTATTGTAGCCTTGTCATTATGCAAGGTAGTCTGTTGTTCAGATTTTTTTTACTCCAATGGATGGTAGCTTTGTCATTATGGAAGGTAGTTTGTTGTCGAGAATTTTTTATTCCATTGGATGGTAGCCTTGTCATTATGGAAGGTAGTTTGTTGTCGATATTTTTTTTATTCCAATGGATGGTAACCTTGTCATTATGGAAGGTAGTCTGTTATCGAGATTTTTGTTACCCCAATGGATGGTAGCCTTGTAATTATGGAAGGTAGTCTGTTGTCGAGATTTTTGTTACTCCAATGGATGGTAACCTTGTCATTATGGAAGGTAGTCTGTCGTTGAGATTTCTGTTACTCCAATGGATTGTAGCATTATCATTATGGATGGTAGTCTGTTGTTCAGAATTTTGTTACTCCAATGGATGTTAGCCTTGCCATTATGGAAGGTAGTCTGTTTTTGAAATTTTTGTTATTCCAATGGATGGTAGCCTTGTCATTATGGAAGGTAGTCCGTTGTCGAGATTTTTTTTATTCCAATGGATGGTAACCTTGTCATTATGGAATGTAGTCTTTTGTCGAGATTTTACTTACTCCAATGGATGGTAGCCTTGTAATTATTGAAGGTAGTCTTTTATAGATATCTTTGTTACTCAAATGGATGATAGCCTTGTCATTATGCAAGGAAGTCTTTTGTTCAGATTTTTGTTACTCCAACGGATGGTAGCCTTGTCATTATGGAAGGTAGTCTATTGTCGAGATTTTTGTAACTCCAATGGATGGTAGCCTTATCATTATGGAAGGTAGTTTTTTATCGAGATTTTTGTTACTCCAATGGATGGTAGCCTTGTCATTATGGAAGGTAGTCTATTGTCGAGATTTTTGTTATTCCAATGGATGGTAGCCTTGTCATTATTGAAGGTAGTCTGTCGTTGAGATTTCTATTACTCCAATGTATTGTAGCCTTGTCATTATGGACGGTAGTCTGTTGTTCAGATTTTTTTTACTCCAATGGATGGTAGCTTTGTCATTATGGAAGGTAGTTTGTTGTCGAGAATTTTTTATTCCATTGGATGGTAGCCTTGTCATTATGGAAGGTAGTTTGTTGTCGATATTTTTTTTATTCCAATGGATGGTAACCTTGTCATTATGGAAGGTAGTCTGTTATCGAGATTTTTGTTACCCCAATGGATGGTAGCCTTGTAATTATGGAAGGTAGTCTGTTGTCGAGATTTTTGTTACTCCAATGGATGGTAGCCTTGTCATTATAGAAGGTAGTGTGTCATTGAGATTTCTGTTACTCCGATGGATTGTAGCCTTGTCATTATGTATGGTAGTCTATTGTTCAGAATTTTGTTACTCCAATGGATGTTAGCCTTGCCATTATGGAAGGTAGTCTGTTGTTGAAATTTTTGTTATACCAATGGATGGTAGCCTTGTCATTATGGAAGGTAGTCCGTTGTCGAGATATTTTTTATTCCAATGGATGCTAACCTTGTCATTATTGAATGTAGTCTTTTGTCAAGATTTTTCTTACTCCAATGGATGGTAGCCTTGTCATTATTGAAGGTAGTCAATTGTCGATATTTATGTTACTCCAATGGATGATAGCCTTGTCATTATGGAAGGTAGTCTGTTGATGAGATTTTTGTTATTCCAATGGATGGTAGCCTTGTCATTATGGAAGGTAGTTTGTTATCGAGATTTTTGTTACCCCAATGGATGGTAGCCTTGATATTATGGAAGGTAGTTTGTTGTCTAGATTTTTGTTACTCCAATGGATGGTAGCCTTGTCATTATGGAAGGTAGTCTGTCGTTGAGATTTCTGTTACTCCAATGGATTGTAGCCTTGTCATTATGGATGGTAGTCTGTTGTTCAGAATTTTGTTACTCCAATGGATGTTAGCCTTGCCATTATGGAAGGTAGTATGTTGTTGAAATTTTTGTTATTCCAATGGATGGTAGCCTTGTCATTATGGAAGGTAGTCTTTTGTTGAGATTTTTGTTATTCCATTGGATGGTAGCCTTATCATTATGGAAGGTAGTCTATTGTCAACATTTTTGTTATTCCAATGGATGGTAACCTTGTCATTATGGAAGGTAGTATTTTGTCGAGATTTTACTTACTCCAATGGATGGTAGCCTTGTCATTATTGAAGGTAGTCTATTTTCGATATCTATGTTACTCCAATGGATGATAGCCTTGTCATTATGGAAGGTAGTCTTTTGATGAGATTTTTGTTATTCCAATGGATGGTAGCCTTGTCATTATGGAAGGTAGTTTGTTATCGAGATTTTTGTTACCCCAATGGATGGTAGCCTTGTAATTATGGAAGGTACTTTGTTGTCGAGATTTTTGTTACTCCAATGGATGGTAGCCTTGTCATTATGGAAGGTAGTTTGTCGTTGAGATTTCTGTTACTCCAATGGATTGTAGCCTTGTCATTATGGATGGTAGTCTGTTGTTCAGATTTTTGTTACTCCAATGTATGGTATCCTTGTCATTATGGAAGGTAGTCTTTTGTTGAGATTTTTGTTATTCCATTGGATGGTAGCCTTATCATTATGGAAGGTAGTTTGTTGTCGAGATTTTTGTTATTCCAATGGATGGTAACCTTGTCATTATGGAAGGTAGTCTTTTGTCGAGATTTTTGTTACTCCAATGGATGGTAGCCTTGTAATTATGGAAGTTAGTCTGTTGTCGAGATTTTTGTTACTCTAATGGATGGTAGCCTTGTCATTATGGAAGGTAGTTTGTTATCGAGAGTTTTTTACCCCAATGCATGGTAGCCTTGTAATTATGGAAGGTAGTCTGTTGTCGAGATTTTTGTTACTCCAATGGATGGTAGCCTTGTCATTATTGAAGGTAGTCTATTATCGATATCTTTGTTACTCCAATGGATGACAGCCTTGTCATTGTGGAAGGTAATTTGTTGATGAGATTTTTGTTATTACAATGGATGGTAGCCTTGTCATTATGGAAGGTAGTGCATTATTGAGATTTTTGTTATTCAAATGGATGGTAACCTTGTCATTATGGAAGGTAGTCTTTTGTCGAGATATTTCTTACTCTAGTGGATGGTAGCCTTGTCATTATTGAAGGTAGTCTATTTTCGATATCTTTGTTACTCTAATGGATGATAGCCTTGTCATTATGGAAGGTAGTCTATAGTTGATATTTCTGTTACTCCAATGGATGGTAGCCTTGTCAATATGGAAGGTAGTATGTTGTTCAGATCTTTGTTGCTCCAATGGATGATAGCCTTGTCATTATGCAAGGTAGTATGTTGTTCATATTTTTGTTACTCCAACAGATGGTAGCCTTGTCAATATGGAAGGTAGTCCGTTGTCGAGATTTTTTTTATTCCAATGGATGGTAACCTTGTCATTATGGAATGTAGTCTTTTGTCGATATTTTACTTACTCCAATGGATGGTAGCCTTGTCATTATTGAAGGTAGTCTATTATCGATATATATGTTCCTCCAATGGATGATAGCCTTGTCATTATGGAAGGTAGTCTTTTGATGAGATTTTTGTTATTCCAATGGATGGTAGCCTTGTCATTATGGAAGGTAGTTTGTTATCGAGATTTTGGTTACCCCAATGGATGGTAGCCTTGTAATTATGGAAGGTAGTTTGTTGTCGAGCTTTTTGTTACTCCAATGGATGGTAGCCTTGTCATTATGGAAGGTAGTCTGTCATTCAGATTTCTGTTACTCCAATGGATTGTAGCCTTGTCATTATGGATGGTAGTCTGTTGTTCAGATTTTTGTTACTCCAATGAATGGTAGCCTTGTCATTATGGAAGGTAGTCTTTTGTTGAGATTTTTGTTATTCCATTGGATGGTAGCCTTATCATTATGGAAGGTAGTCTATTGTCAACATTTTTGTTATTCCAATGGATGGTAACCTTGTCATTATGGAAGGTAGTATTATGTCGAGATTTTTGTTACTCCAATGGATGGTAGCCTTGTAATTATTGAAGGTAGTCTTTTATCGATATCTTTGTTACTCCAATGGATGATAGCCTTGTCATTATGAAAGGAAGTCTTTTGTTCAGATTTTTGTTACTCCAACGGATGGTAGCCTTGTCATTATGGAAGGTAGTCTATTGTCTAGATTTTTGTAACTCCAATGGATGGTAGCCTTATCATTATGGAAGGTAGTTTTTTATTGGGATTTTTGTTACTCCAATGGATGGTAGCCTTGTCATTATGGAAGGTAGTCTATTGTTGAGATTTTTGTTATTCCAATGGATGGTAGCCTTGTCATTATGCAAGGTAGTCTGTCGTTGAGATTTTTGTTACTCCAATGGATTGTAGCCTTGTCATTATGGAAGGTAGTCTATTGTTCAGATTTTTGTTACTCCAATGGATGGTAGCCTTGTCATTATGGAAGGTAGTTTGTTGTCGAGAATTTTTTATTCCATTGGATGGTAGCCTTGTCATTATGGAAGGTAGTTTGTTGTCGAGATTTTTGTTATTCCAATGGATGGTAACCTTGTCATTATGGAAGGTAGTCTTTTGTCGAGATTTTTGTTACTCCAATGGGTGGTAGCCTTGTCATTATGTAAGGTAGTCTTTTGTTCAGAATTTTGTTACTCCAATGGATGTTAGCCTTGCCATTATGGAAGGTAGTCTGTTGTTGAAATTTTTGTTATTCCAATGGATGGTAGCCTTGTCATTATGGAAGCTAGTCCGTTGTCGAGATTTTTTTTATTCCAATGGATGGTAACCTTGTCATTATGGAATGTAGTATTTTGTCGAGATTTTACTTACTCCAATGGATGGTAGCCTTATCATTATTGAAGGTAGTCTATTATCGATATATATGTTACTCCAATGGATGATAGCCTTGTCATTATGGAAGGTAGTCTGTTGATGAGATTTTTGTTATTCCAATGGATGGTAGCCTTGTCATTATGGAAGGTAGTCTCTTATCGAGATTTTTGTTACCCCAATGGATGGTAGCCTTGTAATTATGGAAGGCCGTTTGTTGTCGAGATTTTTGTTACTCCAATGGATGGTAGCCTTATCATTATGGAAGGTAGTATGTCATTGAGATTTCCGTTACTCCAATGGATTGTAGCCTTGTCATTATGGATGGTAGTCTGTTGTTCAGATTTTTGTTACTCCAATGGATGTTAGCCATGCCATTATGGAAGGTAGTCAGTTGTTGAAATTTTTGTTATTCCAATGGATGGTAGCCTTGTCATTATGGAAGGTAGTCCGTTGTCGAGATTTTTTTTATTCCAATGGAAGGTAACCTTGTCATTATGGAATGTAGTCTTTTGTCGAGATTTTTCTTACTCCAATGGATGGTAGCCTTGTAATTATTGAAGGTAGTCTTTTATCGATATCTTTGTTACTCAAATGGATGATAGCCTTGTCATTATGCAAGGAAGTCTTTTGTTCAGATTTTTGTTACTCCAACGGATGGTAGCCTTATCATTATGGAAGGTAGTCTATTGTCGAGATTTTTGTAACTTAAATGGATGGTAGCCTTATCATTATGGAAGGTAGTTTTTTATCGAGATTTTTGTTACTCCAATGGATTGTAGCCTTGTCATTATGGAAGGTAGTTTGTTGTCGAGAATTTTTTATTCCATTGGATGGTAGCCTTGTCATTATAGAAGGTAGTTTGTTGTCGATATTTTTTTTATTCCAATGGATGGTAACCTTGTCATTATGGAAGGTAGTCTTTTGTCGAAATTTTTGTTATACCAATGGATGGTATCCTTGTAATTATGGAAGTTAGTCTGTTGTCGAGATTTTTGTTACTCCAATGGAGAGTAGCCTTCTCATTATGGAAGGTAGTCTATTATCGAGATTTTTGTTACCCCAATGGATGGTAGCCTTGTAATTATGGAAGGTAGTCGGTTGTTGAGATTTTTGTTACTCCAATGGATGGTAGCCTTGTCATTATAGAAGGTAGTGTGTCATTGAGATTTTTGTTACTCCAATGGATTGTAGCCTTGTCATTATGTAAGGTAGTCTATCATTCAGAATTTTGTTACTCCAATGGATGTTAGCCTTGCCATTATGGAAGGTAGTCTGTTGTTGAAATTTTTGTTATTCCAATGGATGGTAGCCTTGTCATTATGGAAGGTAGTCCGTTGTCGAGATATTTTTTATTCCAATGGATGGTAACCTTGTCATTATTGAATGTAGTCTTTTGTCGAGATTTTTCTTACTCCAATGCATGGTAGCCTTGTCATTATTGAAGGTAGTCAATTGTCGATATCTATGTTACTCCAATGGATGATAGCCTTGTCATTATGGAAGGTAGTCTATTGATGAGATTTTTGTTATTCCAATGGATGGTAGCCTTGTCATTATGGAAGGTAGTTTGTTATCGAGATTTTTTTTACCCCAGTGGATGGTAGCCTTGTAATTATGGAAGGTAGTTTGTTGTCTAGATTTTTGTTACTCCAATGGATGGTAGCCTTGTCATTATGGAAGGTAGTCTGTCGTTGAGATTTCTGTTACTCCAATGGATTGTAGCCTTGTCATTATGGATGGTAGTCTGTTATTCAGAATTTTGTTACTCCAATGGATGTTAGCCTTGCCATTATGGAAGGTAGTCTGTTGTTGAAATTTTTGTTATTCCAATGGATGGTAGCCTTGTCATTATGGAAGGTAGTCCGTTGTCGGGATTTTTTTTATTCCAATGGATGGTAACCTTATCAGTATGGAATGTAGTCTTTTGTCGAGATTTTACTTACTCCAATGGATGGTAGCCTTGTTATTATTGAAGGTAGTCTATTGTCGATATCTATGTTACTCCAATGGATGATAGCCTTGTCATTATGGAAGGTAGTCTTTTGATGAGATTTTTGTTATTCCAATGGATGGTAGCCTTGTCATTATGGAAGGTAGTCTGTTATCGAGATTTTTGTTACCCCAATGGATGGTAGCCTTGTCGATATGGAAGGTAGTGTGTCGTTGAGATTTTTGTTACTCCAATGGATTGTAGCCTTGTCATTATGGATGGTAGTCTGTTGTTCAGATTTTTGTTATTCCAATGTATGGTAGCCTTGTCATTATGGAAGGTAGTCTTTTGTTGAGATTTTTGTTATTCCATTGGATGGTAGCCTTATCATTATGGAAGGTAGTCTACTGTCAACATTTTTGTTATTCCAATGGATGGTAACCTTGTCATTATGAAGGTAGTATTATGTCGAGAATTTTGTTACTCCAATGGATGGTAGCCTTGTAATTATTGAAGGTAGTCTTTTATCGATATCTTTGTTACTCCAATGGATGATAGCCTTGTCATTATGCAAGGAAGTCTTTTGTTCAGATTTTTGTTACTCCAACGGATGGTAGCCTTGTCATTATGGAAGGTAGTCTATTGTCTAGATTTTTGAAACTCCAATGGATGGTAGCCTTATCATTATGGAAGGTAGTTTTTTATCGAGATTTTTGTTACTCCAATGGATGGTAGCCTTGTCATTATGGAAGGTAGTCTATTGTTGAGATTTTTGTTATTCCAATGGATGGTAGCCTTGTCATTATGCAAGGTAGTCTGTCGTTGAGATTTTTGTTACTCCAATGGATTGTAGCCTTGTCATTATGGAAGGTAGTTTGTTGTCGAGAATTTTTTATTCCATTGGATGGTAGCCTTGTCATTATGGAAGGTAGTTTGTTGTCGAGATTTTTGTTATTCCAATGGATGGTAACCTTGTCATTATGTAAGGTAGTCTTTTGTTCAGAATTTTGTTACTCCAATGGATGTTAGCCTTCCCATTATGGAAGGTAGTCTGTTTATGAAATTTTTGTTATTCCAATGGATGGTAGCCTTGTCATTATGGAAGCTAGTCCGTTGTCGAGATTTTTTTTATTCCAATGGATGGTAACCTTGTCATTATGGAATGTAGTATTTTGTCGAGATTTTACTTACTCCAATGGATTGTAGCCTTGTCATTATTGAAGGTAGTCTATTGTCGATATATATGTTACTCCAATGGATGATAGCCTTATCATTATGGAAGGTAGTCTGTTGATGAGATTTTTGTTATTCCAATGGATTGTAGCCTTGTCATTATGGAAGGTACTCTGTTATCGAGATTTTTGTTACCCCAATGGATGGTAGCCTTGTAATTATGGAAGGCGGTTTGTTGTTGAGATTTTTGTTACTCCAGTGGATGGTAGCCTTATCATTATGGAAGGTAGTCTGTCATTGAGATTTCTGTTACTCCAATGGATTGTAGCCTTTTCATTATGGATGGTAGCCTGTTGTTCAGATTTTTGTTACTCCAATGGATGTTAGCCTTGCCATTATGAAAGGTAGTCCGTTGCTGAAATTTTTGTTATTCCAATGGATGGTAGCCTTGTCATTATGGAAGGTAGTCTGTTGTCGAGATTTTTTTTATTCCAATGGATGGTAACCTTGTCATTATGGAATGTAGTCTTTTGTCGAGATTTTTCTTACTCCAATGGATGGTAGCCTTGTAATTATTGAAGGTAGTCTTTTATCGATTTCTTTGTTACTCAAATGGATGATAGCCTTGTCATTATGCAAGGAAGTCTTTTGTTCAGATTTTTGTTAATCCAACGGATGGTAGCCTTGTCATTATGGAAGGTAGTCTATTGTCGACATTTTTGTAACTCCAATGGATGGTAGCCTTGTCATTATTGAAGGTAGTCTGTCATTGAGATTTCTATTACTCCAATGGATTGTAGCCTTGTCATTATGGAAGGTAGTATGTTGTTCAGATTTTTGTTACTCCAATGGATGGTAGCCTTGTCATTATGGAAGGTAGTTTGTTGTCGAGAATTTTTTATTCCATTGGATGGTAGCCTTGTCATTATGGAAGGTAGTTTGTTCTCGATATTTTTTTTATTCCAATGGATGGTAACCTTGTCATTATGGAAGGTAGTCTTTTGTCGAAATTTTTGTTATACCAATTGATGGTATCCTTGTAATTATGGAAGTTAGTCTATTGTCGAGATTTTTGTTACTCCAATGGATAGTAGCCTTGTCATTATGGAAGGTAGTCTGTTATCGAGATTTTTGTTACCCCAATGGATGGTAGCCTTGTAATTATGGAAGGTAGTCTGTTGTCGAGATTTTTGTTACTCCAATGGATGGTAGCCTTGTCATTATAGAAGGTAGTGTGTCATTGAAATTTCTGTTACTCCAATGGATTGTAGCCTTGTCATTATGTAAGGTAGTCTATTGTTCAGAATTTTGTTACTCCAATGGATGTTAGCCTTGCCATTATGGAAGGTAGTCTATTGTTGAAATTTTTGTTATTCCAATGGATGGTAGCCTTGTCATTATGGAAGGTAGTCCGTTGTCGAGATATTTTGTATTCCAATGGATGGTAACCTTGTCATTATTGAATGTAGTCTTTTGTCAAGATTTTTCTTACTACAATGGATGGTAGCCTTGTCATTATTGAAGGTAGTCAATTGTCGATATTTATGTTACTCCAATGGATGATAGCCTTATCATTATGGAAGGTAGTCTGTTGATGAGATTTTTGTTATTCCAATGGATGGTAGCCTTGTCATTATGGAAGGTGGTTTGTTATCGAGATTTTTATTACCCCAATGGATGGTAGCCTTGTAATTATGGAAGGTAGTTTGTTGTCGAGATTTTTGTTACTCCAATGGATGGTAGCCTTGTCATTATGGATGGTAGTCTGTCGTTGAGATTTCTGTTACTCAAATGGATTGTAGCCTTGTCATTATGGATGGTAGTCTGTTGTTCAGAATTTTGTTACTCCAATGGATGTTAGCCTTGCCATTATGGAAGGTAGTCAGTTGTTGAAATTTTTATTATTCCAATGGATGGTAGCCTTGTCATTATGGAAGTTAGTCCGTTGTCGAGATTTTTTTTATTCCAATGGATGGTAACCTTGTCAGTATGGAATGTTGTCTTTTGTCGAGATTTTACTTACTCCAATTGATGGTAGCCTTGTCATTATTGAAGGTAGTCTATTGTCGATATCTATGTTACTCCAATGGATGATAGCCTTGTCATTATGGAAGGTAGTCTTTTGATGAGATTTTTGTTATTCCAATGGATGGTAGCCTTGTCATTATGGAAGGTAGTCTGTTATCGAGATTTTTGTTACCCCAATGGATGGTAGCCTTGTAATTATGGAAGGTAGTTTATTGTCGAGATTTTTGTTACTCTAATGGATGGTAGCCTTGTCATTATGGAAGGTAGTCTGTCGTTAAGATTTTTGTTACTCCAATGGATTGTAGCCTTGTCATTATGGATGGTAGTCTGTTGTTCAGATTTTTGTTACTCCAATGTATGGTAGCCTTGTCATTATGGAAGGTAGTCTTTTGTTGAGATTTTTGTTATTCCATTGGATGGTAGCCTTATCATTATGGAAGGTAGTCTATTGTCAACATTTTTGTTATTCCAATGGATGGTAACCTTGTCATTATGGAAGGTAGTATTTTGTCGAGATTTTTGTTACTCCAATGGATGGTAGCCTTGTAATTATTGAAGGTAATCTTTTATCGATATCTTTGTTACTCCAATGGATGATAGCCTTGTCATTAAGCAAGGAAGTCTTTTGTTCAGATTTCTGTTACTCCAACGGATGGTAGCCTTGTCATTAGAGAAGGTAGTCTATTGTCGAGATTTTTGTAACTCCAATGGATGGTAGGCTTGTAATTATGGAAGGTAGTCTATTATTGAGATTTTTGTTATTCCAATGGATGGTAGCCTTGTCATTATGCAAGGTAGTCTGTCGTTGAGATTTTTGTTACTCCAATGGATTGTAGCCTTGTCATTATGGAAGGTAGTTTGTTGTCGAGAATTTTTTATTTCATTGGATGGTAGCCTTGTCATTATGGAAGGTAGTTTTTTATCGAGATTTTTGTTACTCCAATGGATGGTAGCCTTGTCATTATGGAAGGTAGTCTATTGTTGAGATTTTTGTTATTCCAATGGATGGTAGCCTTGTCATTATGCAAGGTAGTCTGTCGTTGAGATTTTTGTTACTCCAATTGATTGTAGCCTTATCATTATGGAAGGTAGTTTGTTGTCGAGAATTTTTTATTTCATTGGATGGTAGCCTTGTCATTATGGAAGGTAGTTTGTTGTCGAGATTTTTGTTATTCCAATGGATGGTAACCTTGTCATTATGGAAGGTAGTCTTTTGTTGAGATTTTTGTTACTCCAATGGATGGTAGCCTTGTCATTATGGAAGGTAGTCTGTCGTTGAGATTTTTGTTACTCCAATGGATTGTAGCCTTGTCTTTATGGATGGTAGTCTGTTGTTCAGATTTTTGTTACTCCAATGTATGGTAGCCTTGTCATTATGGAAGGTAGTCTTTTGTTGACATTTTTGTTATTCCATTGGATGGTAGCCTTATCATTATGGAAGGTACTCTATTGTCAACATTTTTGTTATTGCAATGGATGGTAACCTTGTCATTATGGAAGGTAGTATTTTGTCGAGATTTTTTTTACTCCAATGGATGGTAGCCTTGTAATTATTGAAGGTAATCTTTTATCGATATCTTTGTTACTCCAATGGATGATAGCCTTGTCATTATGCAAGGAAGTCTTTTGTTCAGATTTCTGTTACTCCAACGAATGGTAGCCTTGTCATTATAGAAGGTAGTCTATTGTCGAGATTTTTGTAACTCCAATGGATGGTAGCCTTGTCATTATGGAAGGTAGTCTATTATTGAGATTTTTGTTATTCCAATGGATGGTAGCCTTGTCATTATGCAAGGTAGTCTGTCGTTGAGATTTTTGTTACTCCAATGGAATGTAGCCTTGTCATTATGGAAGGTAGTTTGTTGTCGAGAATTTTTTATTTCATTGGATGGTAGCCTTGTCATTATGGAAGGTAGTTTTTTATCGAGATTTTTGTTACTCCAATGGATGGTAGCCTTGTCATTATGGAAGGTAGTCTATTGTTGAGATTTTTGTTATTCCAATGGATGGTAGCCTTGTCATTATGCAAGGTAGTCTGTCGTTGAGATTTTTGTTACTCCAATGGATTGTAGCCTTGTCATTATGGAAGGTAGTTTGTTGTCGAGAATTTTTTATTTCATTGGATGGTAGCCTTGTCATTATGGAAGGTAGTTTGTTGTCGAGATTTTTGTTATTCCAATGGATGGTAACCTTGTCATTATGGAAGGTAGTCTTTTGTCGAGATTTTTGTTACTCTATTGGATGGTAGCCTTGTCATTATGGAAGGTAGTCTGTTATCGAGATTTTTTTTTACCCCAATGGATGGTAGCCTTGT
This sequence comes from Vicia faba, assembly GCA_948472305.1. Lineage (NCBI taxonomy): Eukaryota > Viridiplantae > Streptophyta > Magnoliopsida > Fabales > Fabaceae > Vicia > Vicia faba. Next base: position 566,225,661 of record OX451739.1, read on the forward strand.
AATTATGGAAGGTAGTTTGTTGTCGAGATTTTTGTTACTCCAATGGATGGTAGCCTTGTCATTATTGAAGGTAGTCTATTATCGATATCTTTATTACTTCAATGGATGATAGCCTTGTCATTATGGAAGGTAATTTGTTGATGAGATTTTTGTTATTCCAATGGATGGTAGCCTTGTCATTATGGAAGGTAGTCTGTTGTTGAGATTTTTGTTATTCACATGGATGGTAACCTTGTCATTATGGAAGGTAGTCTTTTGTCGAGATTTTTCTTACTCTAGTGGATGGTAGCATTGTCATTATTGAAGGAAGTCTATTGTCGATATCTTTGTTACTTTAATGGATGATAGCCTTGTCATAATGGAAGGTAGTCTATAGTTGATATTTCTTTTACTCCATTAGATGGTAGCCTTGTCAATATGGAAGGTAGTTTGTTGTTCAGATCTTTGTTGCTCCAATGGATGATAGCCTTGTCATTATGCATGGTAGTATGTTGTTCAGATTTTTGTTACTCCAACAGATGGTAGCCTTGTCATTATAGAAGGTAGTCTATTGTCGAGATTTTTGTAACTCCAATGGATGGTAGCCTTGTCATTATGGAAGGTAGTCTATTATTGAGATTTTTGTTATTCCAATGGATGGTAGCCTTGTCATTATGCAAGGTAGTCTATCGTTGAGATTTTTGTTACTCCAATGGAATGTAGCCTTGTCATTATGGAAGGTAGTCTTTTGATAAGATTTTTGTTATTCCAATGGATGGTAGCCTTGTCATTATGGAAGGTAGTCTGTTATCGAGATTTTTGTTACCCCAATGGATGGTAGCCTTGTAATTATGGAAGGTAGTTTGTTGTCGAGATTTTTGTTACTCCAATGGATGGTAGCCTTGTCATTATGGAAGGTAGTCTGTCGTTGAGATTTCTGTTACTCCAATGGATTGTAGCCTTGTCATTATGGATGGTAGTCTGTTGTTCAGATTTTTGTTACTCCAATGAATGGTATCCTTGCCATTATGGAAGGTAGTCTTTTATTGAGATTTTTGTTATTCCATTGGATGGTAGCCTTATCATTATGGAAGGTAGTCTATTGTCAACATTTTTGTTATTCCAATGGATGGTAACCTTGTCATTATGGAAGGTAGTATTTTGTCGAGATTTTTGTTACTCCAATGGATGGTAGCCTTGTAATTATTGAAGGTAGTCTTTTATCGATATCTTTGTTACTCCAATGGATGATAGCCTTGTCATTATGCAAGGAAGTCTTTTGTTCATATTTTTGTTACTCCAACGGATGGTAGCCTTGTCATTATGGAAGGTAGTCTATTGTCGAGATTTTTGTAACTCCAATGGATGGTAGCCTTATCATTATGGAAGGTAGTTTTTTATCGAGATTTTTGTTACTCCAATGGATGGTAGCCTTGTCATTATGGAAGGTAGTTTATTATTGACATTTTTGTTATTCCAATAGATGGTATCCTTGTCATTATGCAAGGTAGTTTGTTGTCGAGATTTTTGTTATTCCAATGGATGGTAACCTTGTCATTATGGAAGGTAGTCTTTTGTCGAGATTTTTGTTACTCTAATGGATGGTAGCCTTGTCATTATTGAAGGTAGTCTGTTATCGAGATTTTTTTTACCCCAATGGATGGTAGCCTTGTAATTATGGAAGGTAGTTTGTTGTCGAGATTTTTGTTACTCCAATGGATGGTAGCCTTGTCATTATTGAAGGTAGTCTATTATCGATATCTTTGTTACTTCAATGGATGATAGCCTTGTCATTATGGAAGGTAATTTGTTGATGAGATTTTTGTTATTCCAATGGATGGTAGCCTTGTCATTATGGAAGGTAGTCTGTTGTTGAGATTTTTGTTATTCAAATGGATGGTAACCTTGTCATTATGGAAGGTAGTCTTTTGTCGAGATTTTTCTTACTCTAGTGGATGGTAGCATTGTCATTATTGAAGGAAGTCTATTGTCGATATCTTTGTTACTTTAATGGATGATAGCCTTGTCATAATGGAAGGTAGTCTATAGTTGATATTTCTTTTACTCCATTAGATGGTAGCCTTGTCAATATGGAAGGTAGTTTGTTGTTCAGATCTTTGTTGCTCCAATGGATGATAGCCTTGTCATTATGCAAGGTAGTATGTTGTTCAGATTTTTGTTACTCCAACAGATGGTAGCCTTGTCATTATAGAAGGTAGTCTATTGTCGAGATTTTTGTAACTCCAATGGATGGTAGCCTTGTCATTATGGAAGGTAGTCTATTATTGAGATTTTTGTTATTCCAATGGATGGTAGCCTTGTCATTATGCAAGGTAGTCTATCGTTGAGATTTTTGTTACTCCAATGGAATGTAGCCTTGTCATTATGGAAGGTAGTCTTTTGATAAGATTTTTGTTATTCCAATGGATGGTAGCCTTGTCATTATGGAAGGTAGTCTGTTATCGAGATTTTTGTTACCCCAATGGATGGTAGCCTTGTAATTATGGAAGGTAGTTTGTTGTCGAGATTTTTGTTACTCCAATGGATGGTAGCCTTGTCATTATGGAAGGTAGTCTGTCGTTGAGATTTCTGTTACTCCAATGGATTGTAGCCTTGTCATTATGGATGGTAGTCTGTTGTTCAGATTTTTGTTACTCCAATGAATGGTATCCTTGCCATTATGGAAGGTAGTCTTTTATTGAGATTTTTGTTATTCCATTGGATGGTAGCCTTATCATTATGGAAGGTAGTCTATTGTCAACATTTTTGTTATTCCAATGGATGGTAACCTTGTCATTATGGAAGGTAGTATTTTGTCGAGATTTTTGTTACTCCAATGGATGGTAGCCTTGTAATTATTGAAGGTAGTCTTTTATCGATATCTTTGTTACTCCAATGGATGATAGCCTTGTCATTATGCAAGGAAGTCTTTTGTTCAGATTTTTGTTACTCCAACGGATGGTAGCCTTGTCATTATGGAAGGTAGTTTTTTACCGAGATTTTTGTTACTCAAATGGATGGTAGCCTTGTCATTATGGAAGGTAGTTTATTATTGAAATTTTTGTTATTCCAATAGATGGTATCCTTGTCATTATGCAAGGTAGTCTGTCGTTGAGATTTTTGTTACTCCAATGGATTGTAGCCTTGTCATTATGGAAGGTAGTCTATTATTCAGATTTTTGTTAATCCAATGGATGGTAGCCTTGTCATTATGGAAGGTAGTTTGTTGTCGAGAATTTTTTATTCCATTGGATGGTAGCCTTGTCATTATGGAAGGTAGTTTGTTGTCGATATTTTTTTTATTCCAATATATGGTAACCTTCTCATTATGGAATGTAGTCTTTTGTCGAAATTTTTGTTATACCAATTGATGGTATCCTTGTAATTATGGAAGTTAGTCTATTGTCGAGATTTTTGTTACTCCAATGGATAGTAGCCTTGTCATTATGGAAGGTAGTCTGTTATCGAGATTTTTGTTACCCCAATGGATGGTAGCCTTGTAATTATTGAAGGTAGTCTGTTGTCGAGATTTTTGTTACTCCAATGGATGGTAGCCTTGTCATTATAGAAGGTAGTGTGTCATTGAGATTTCTGTTACTCCAATGGATTGTAGCCTTGTCATTATGTAAGGTAGTCTATTGTTCAGAATTTTGTTACTCCAATGGATGTTAGCCTTGCCATTATGGAAGGTAGTCTGTTGTTGAAATTTTTGTTATTCCAATGGATGGTAGCCTTGTCATTATGGAAGGTAGTCTGTTGTCGAGATATTTTTTATTCCAATGGATGGTAACCTTGTCATTATTGAATGTAGTCTTTTGTCGAGATTTTTCTTACTCCAATGGATGGTAGCCTTGTCATTATTGAAGGTAGTCAATTGTCGATATCTATGTTACTCCAATGGATGATAGCCTTATCATTATGGAAGGTAGTCTGTTAATGACATTTTTGTTATTCCAATGGATGGTAGCCTTGTCATTATGGAAGGTGGTTTGTTATCGAGATTTTTATTACCCCAATGGATGGTAGCCTTGTAATTATGGAAGGTAGTTTGTTGTCGAGATTTTTGTTACTCCAATGGATGGTAGCCTTGTCATTATGGATGGTAGTCTGTCGTTGAGATTTCTGTTACTCCAATGGATTGTAGCCTTGTCATTATGGATGGTAGTCTGTTGTTCAGAATTTTGTTACTCCAATGGATGTTAGCCTTGCCATTATGGAAGGTAGTCTGTTGTTGAAATTTTTGTTATTACAATGGATGGTAGCCTTGTCATTATGGAAGTTAGTCCGTTGTCGAGATTTTTTTTATTCCAATGGATGGTAACCTTGTCAGTATGGAATGTAGTCTTTTGTCGAGATTTTACTTACTCCAATGGATGGTAGCCTTGTCATTATTGAAGGTAGTCTATTGTCGATATCTATGTTACTCCAATGGATGATAGCCTTGTCATTATGGAAGGTAGTCTTTTGATGAGATTTTTGTTATTCCAATGGATGGTAGCCTTGTCATTATGGAAGGTAGTCTGTTATCGAGATTTTTGTTACCCCAATGGATGGTAGCCTTGTAATTATGGAAGGTAGTTTATTGTCGAGATTTTTGTTACTCCAATGGATGGTAGCCTTGTCATTATGGAAGGTAGTTTGTTGTCAATATTTTTGTTACTCCAATGGATTGTAGCCTTGTCATTATGGATGGTAGTCTGTTGTTCAGATTTTTGTTACTCCAATGTATGGTAGCCTTGTCATTATGGAAGGTAGTCTTTTGTTGAGATTTTTGTTATTCCATTGGATGGTAGCCTTATCATTATGGAAGGTAGTCTATTGTCAACATTTTTGTTATTCCAATGGATGGTAACCTTGTCATTATGGAAGGTAGTATTTTGTCGAGATTTTTGTTACTCCAATGGATGGTAGCCTTGTAATTATTGAAGGTAATCTTTTATCGATATCTTTGTTACTCCAATGGATGATAGCCTTGTCATTATGCAAGGAAGTCTTTTGTTCAGATTTCTGTTACTCCAACGGATGGTAGCCTTGTCATTATAGAAGGTAGTCTATTGTCGAGATTTTTGTAACTCCAATGGATGGTAGCCTTGTCATTATAGAAGGTAGTCTATTATTGAGATTTTTGTTATTCCAATGGATGGTAGCCTTGTCATTATGCAAGGTAGTCTGTCGTTGAGATTTTTGTTACTCCAATGGATTGTAGCCTTGTCATTATGGAAGGTAGTTTGTTGTCGAGAATTTTTTATTTCATTGGATGGTAGCCTTGTCATTATGGAAGGTAGTTTTTTATCGAGATTTTTGTTACTCCAATGGATGGTAGCCTTGTCATTATGGAAGGTAGTCTATTGTTGAGATTTTTGTTACTCCAATGGATTGTAGCCTTGTCATTATGGAAGGTAGTTTGCTGTCGAGAATTTTTTATTTCATTGGATGGTAGCCTTGTCATTATGGAAGGTAGTTTGTTGTCGAGATTTTTGTTATTCCAATAGATGGTAACCTTGTCATTATGGAAGGTAGTCTTTTGTCGAGATTTTTGTTACTCCAATGGATGGTAGCCTTGTCATTATGGATGGTAGTCTGTCGTTGAGATTTTTGTTACTCCAATGGATTGTAGCCTTGTCATTATGGATGGTAGTCTGTTGTTCAGATTTTTGTTACTCCAATGTATGGTAGCCTTGTCATTATGGAAGGTAGTCTTTTGTTGAGATTTTTGTTATTCCATTGGATGGTAGCCTTATCATTATGGAAGGTAGTCTATTGTCAACATTTTTGTTATTCCAATAGATGGTAACCTTGTCATTATGGAAGGTAGTATTTTGTAGAGATTTTTGTTACTCTAATGGATGGTAGCCTTGTAATTATTGAAGGTAATCTTTTATCGATATCTTTGTTACTCCAATGGATGATAGCCTTGTCAATATGCAAGGAAGTCTTTTGTTCAGATTTTTGTTACTCCAACGGATGGTAGCCTTGTCATTATAGAAGGTAGTCTATTGTCGATATTTTTGTAACTCCAATGGATGGTAGCCTTGTCATTATGGAAGGTAGTCTATTATTGAGATTTTTGTTATTCCAATGGATGGTAGCCTTGTCATTATGCAAGGTAGTCTGTCGTTGAGATTTTTGTTACTCCAATGGATTGTAGCCTTGTCATTATGGAAGGTAGTTTGTTGTCGAGAATTTTTTATTTCATTGGATGGTAGCCTTGTCATTATGGAAGGTAGTTTGTTGTCGAGATTTTTGTTATTCCAATGGATGGTAACCTTGTCATTATGGAAGGTAGTCTTTTGTCGAGATTTTTGTTACTCCAATGGATGGTAGCCTTGTCATTATGGAAGGTAGTCTGTTGTCGAGATTTTTGTTACTCTAATGGATGGTAGCCTTGTCATTATGGAAGGTAGTCTGTTATCGAGATTTTTGTTACCCCAATGGATGGTAGCCTTGTAATTATGGAAGGTAGTTTGTTGTCGAGATTTTTGTTACTCCAATGGATGGTAGCCTTGTCATTATTGAAGGTAGTCTATTATCGATATCTTTGTTACTTCAATGGATGATAGCCTTGTCATTATGGAAGGTAATTTGTTGATGAGATTTTTGTTATTCCAATGGATGGTAGCCTTGTCATTATGGAAGGTAGTCTGTTGTTGAGATTTTTGTTATTCAAATGGATGGTAACCTTGTCATTATGGAAGGTAGTCTTTTGTCGAGATTTTTCTTACTCTAGTGGATGGTAGCCTTGTCATTATTGAAGGCAGTCTATTGTCGATATCTTTGTTACTGTAATGGATGATAGCCTTGTCATAATGGAAGGTAGTCTATAGTTGATATTTCTTTTACTCCATTAGATGGTAGCCTTGTCAATATGGAAGGTAGTTTGTTGTTCAGATCTTTGTTGCTCCAATGGATGATAGCCTTGTCATTATGCAAGGTAGTATGTTGTTCAGATTTTTGTTACTCCAACAGATGGTAGCCTTGTCATTATGGAAGGTAGTCCGTTGTCGAGATTTTTTTTATTCCAATGGATGGTAACCTTGTCATTATGGAATGTAGTCTTTTGTCGATATTTTACTTACTCCAATGGATGGTAGCCTTGTCATTATTGAAGGTAGTCTATTGTCGATATCTATGTTACTCCAATGGATGATATCCTTGTCATTATGGAAGGTAGTCTTTTGATAAGATTTTTGTTATTCCAATGGATGGTAGCCTTGTCATTATGGAAGGTAGTCTGTTATCGAGATTTTTGTTACCCCAATGGATGGTAGCCTTGTGATTATGGAAGGTAGTTTGTTGTCGAGATTTTTGTTACTCCAATGGATGGTAGCCTTGTCATTATGGAAGGTAGTCTATCGTTGAGATTTCTGTTACTCCAATGGATTGTAGCCTTGTCATTATGGATGGTAGTCTGTTGTTCAGATTTTTGTTACTCCAATGAATGGTATCCTTGTCATTATGGAAGGTAGTCTTTTATTGAGATTTTTGTTATTCCATTGGATGGTAGCCTTGTCATTATAGAAGGTAGTCTATTGTCAACATTTTTGTTATTCCAATGGATGGTAACCTTGTCATTATGGAAGGTAGTATTTTGTCGAGATTTTTGTTACTCCAATGGATGGTAGCCTTGTAATTATTGAAGGTAGTCTTTTATCGATATCTTTGTTACTCCAATGGATGATAGCCTTGTCATTATGCAAGGAAGTCTTTTGTTCAGATTTTTGTTACTCCAACGGATGGTAGCCTTGTCATTATGGAAGGTAGTCTATTGTCGACATTTTTGTAACTCCAATGGATGGTAGCCTTGTCATTATTGAAGGTAGTCTATCGTTGAGATTTCTATTACTCCAATGGATTGTAGCCTTGTCATTATGGAAGGTAGTATGTTGTTCAGATTTTTGTTACTCCAATGGATGGTAGCCTTGTCATTATGGAAGGTAGTTTGTTGTCGAGAATTTTTTATTCCTTTGGATGGTAGCCTTGTCATTATGGAAGGTAGTTTGTTCTCTATATTTTTTTTATTCCAATGGATGGTAACCTTGTCATTATGGAAGGTAGTCTTTTGTCGAAATTTTTGTTATACCAATTGATGGTATCCTTGTAATTATGGAAGTTAGTCTATTGTCGATATTTTTGTTACTCCAATGGATAATAGCCTTGTCATTATGGAAGGTAGTCTGTTATCGAGATTTTTGTTACCCCAATGGATGGTAGCCTTGTAATTATGGAAGGTAGTCTGTTGTCGAGATTTTTGTTACTCCAATGGATGGTAGCCTTGTCATTATAGAAGGTAGTGTGTCATTGAGATTTCTGTTACTCCAATGGATTGTAGCCTTGTCATTATGTAAGGTAGTCTATTGTTCAGAATTTTGTTACTCCAATGGATGTTAGCCTTGCCATTATGGAAGGTAGTCTGTTGTTGAAATTTTTGTTATTCCAATGGATGGTAGCTTTGTCATTATGGAAGGTAGTCCGTTGTCGAGATATTTTTTATTCCAATGGATGGTAACCTTGACATTATAGAAGGTAGTCTTTTGTCGAGATTTTTGTTACTCTAATGGATGGTAGCCTTGTCATTATTGAAGGTAGTCTGTTGTTGATATCTGTGTTACTCCAATGGATGATAGCCTTGTCATTATCAAAGGTAGTCTATTGTCGAGATTTTTTTACTCCAATGGATGGTAACCTTGTCTTTATAGAAGGTAGTCTGTCGTTGAGATTTTTGTTACTCCAATGGATGGTAGCCTTGTCATTATGGAAGGTAGTCTGTTGTCGAGATTTTTGTTATTCCAATGGATGGTAGCCTCATCATTATGAAAGTTAGTTTTTTATCGAGATTTTTGTTACTCCAATGGATAGCAGCCTTATCATTATAGAAGGTAGTCTTTTGTCGATATTTTTGTTACTCCAATGGATGGTAGCCTTGTCATTAGTGAAGGTAGTCTATTGTCGATATCTGTGTTACTACAATGGATGATAGCCTTGTCATTATCAAAGGTAGTCTGTTGTCGATATCTTTGTTACTCCAATGGATGGTAGCCTTGTAATTATGGAAGGTAGTATTTTGTCGAGATTTTTGTTACTCCAATGGATGGTAGCCTTGTCATTATTAAAGGAAGTCTGTTATCGATATCTTTGTTACTCCAATGGATGATAGCCTTGTCATTATGGAAGGTAGTCTATTGCCGTGATTATTTTTCCTCCAATGGATGGTAACCTTGTCATTATGGATAATAGTTTTTTATCGAGATATTTGTTACTCCAATATGTGGTAGCGTTGTCATTATGGAAGGTAGTCTTTTGTTGAGATTTCTGTTACTCCAATGGATGGTAGCCTTGTCATTATTGAAGGTAGTCTGTTGTCGATATCTTTGTTACTCCAATGGATGGTAGCCTTGTAATTATGGAAGGTAGTATTTTGTCAAGATTTTTGTTACTCCAATGGATGGTAGCCTTGTCATTATTAAAGGAAGTCTGTTATCGATATCTTTGTTACTCCAATGGATGATAGCCTTGTCATTATGGAAGGTAGTCTATTGCCGTGATTATTTTTCCTCCAATGGATGGTAACCTTGTCATTATGGAAGGTAGTTTATTGTCGAGATATTTGTTATTCCAATGGATGGTAGCCTTGTCATTATGGAAGGTAGTTTTTTGTTGAGATTTCTGTTACTCCAATGGATGGTAGCCTTGTCATTATGGAAGATAGTCTATTGTCAAGATTTTTGTTACCCCAATGGATGGTAGCCTTGTCATTATGGAAGATAGTCTACTGTCGAGATTTTTGTTATTCCAATGGATGGTATCCTTATCATTATGGAAAGTAGTCTGTTGTCGAGAATTTTTTTATTCCATTGGATGGTAGCCTTGTCAATACAGAAGGTAGTGTGTTGTCGAGTCTTTTGTTATTCCAATGGATGGTAACCTTGTCATTATGGAAGGTAGTCTTTTGTCGAGATTTTTCATACTCCAGTGGATGGTAGCCTTCTCATTATTGAAGGTAGTCTATTGTCGATATCTTTGTTGCTCCAATGGATGATAGCCTTGTCATTATGCAAGGTAGTATGTTGTTCAGATTTTTGTTACGCCAACAGATGGTAGGCTTGTCATTATGAAAGGTAGTCTATCGTCGAGATTTTTGTTACTCTAATGGATGGTAGCCTTATCATTATGGAAGGTAGTCTATTGTTAAGATTTTTGTTACTCCAATGGATGGTAGCCTTGTCATAATGGAAAGTAGTCTGTTGTCGAGAATTTTTTTATTCCATTGGATGGTAGCCTTATCATTATGGAAGGTAGTTTTTAACGAGATTTTTGTTACTCCAATGGATGGTAGCCTTGTCATTATGGAAGGTAGTCTATTGTTAATATTTTTGTTACTCCAATGGATGGTAGCCTTGTCATTATAGAAGGTATTCTGTTGTCGAGAATTTTTTTATTCCATTGGATGGTAGCCTTGTCATTATGGAAGGTAGTGTGTTGTCGAGTCTTTTGTTATTCCAAAGAATGGTAACCTTGTCATTATGGAAGGTAGTCTTTTGTCGAGATTTTTCTTACTCCAATGGATGGTAGCCTTGTCATTATTGATGGTAGTCTATTTTCGATATCTTTGTTGCTCCAATGGATGATAGCCTTGTCATTATGCAAGGTAGTATGTTTTTCAGATTTTTGTTACTCCAACAGATGGTAGGCTTGTCATTATGGATGGTAGTCTATCGTCGAGATTTTTGTTACTCCAATGGATGGTAGCCTTATCATTATGGAAGGTAGTCTATTGTTAAGATTTTTGTTACTCCAATGGATGGTAGCCTTGTCATTATGGAAGGTAGTCTGTCGAGAATTTTTTTATTCCATTGGATGGTAGCCTTATCATTATGGAAGGTAGTTTTTAACGAGATTTTCGTTACTCCAATATATGGTATCCTTGTCATTATGGAAGGTAGTCTATTGTTAAGATTTTTTTTACTCCAATGGATGGTAGCCTTGTCATTATGGAAGGTAGTCTGTTGTCGAGAATTTTTTTATTCCATTGGATGGTAGCCTTGTCATTATGGAAGGTAGTGTGTTGTCGAGTCTTTTGTTATTCCAATGGATGGTAACCTTGTCATTATGGAAGGTATTCTTTTGTCGAGGTTTTTCTTACTTGAATGGATGGTAGCCTTGTCATTATTGATGGTAGTCTATTTTCGATATCTTTGTTTCTCCAATGGATGATAGCCTTGTCATTATGCAAGGTAGTATGTTGTTCAGATTTTTGTTACTCCAACAGATGGTAGGCTTGTCATTATGGATAGTAGTATTTTGTCGAGATTTTTGTTACTACAATGGATGGTAGCCTTGTCATTAATGAAGATAGTCTATTATCAATATCTTTGTTACTCCAATGGATGATAGCCTTGTCATTATGGAAGGTAGTCTATTGTCGAGATTTTTGTTACCCCAATGGATGTAGCCTTTTCATTATAGAAGGTAGTCTGTTGTCGAGATTTTTGTTACCCCAATGGATGGTAGTGTTGTAATTATGGAAGGTAGTCTGTTGTCTAGATTTTTGTTACTCCAATGGATGGTAGCCTTGTCATTATTTAAGGTAGTCTATTGTCGATATCTTTGTTACTCCAATGGATGATAGCCTTGTCATTATGCAAGGTAGTCTGTTGTTCAGATTTTTGATACTCCAATGGATGGTAGCCTTGTCATTATGGAAGGTAGTCTGTTGTCGAGACTTTTGTTATTCCAATGGATGGTAGCCTCATCATTATGAAAGTTAGTTTTTTATCAAGATTTTTGTTACTCCAATGGATTGTAGCCTTGTCCTAATAGACGGTAGTCTTTTGTCGAGATTTTTTTTACTCTAATGGATGGTAGCCTTGTCATTATTGAAGGTAGTCTGTTGTCGATATATGTGTTACTCCAACGGATGATAGCCTTGTCATTATCAAAGGTAGTCTATTGTCGAGATTTTTTTTACTCCAATGGATGGTAACCTTGTCTTTATGGAAGGTAGTCTGTCGTTGAGATTTTTGTTACTCCAATGGATGGTAGCCTTATCATTATTTAAGGTAGTCTATTGTCGATATCTTTGTTACTCCAATGGATGATAGCCTTGTCATTATGCAAGGTAGTCTGTTGTTCAGATTTTTGATACTCCAATGGATGGTAGCCTTGTCATTATGGAAGGTAGTCTGTTGTCGATACTTTTGTTATTCCAATGGATGGTAGCCTCATCATTATGAAAGTTAGTTTTTTATCAAGATTTTTGTTACTCCAATGGATGGTAGCCTTGTCATTATAGACGGTAGTCTTTTGACGAGATTTTTTTTACTCTAATGGATGGTAGCCTTGTCATTATTGAAGGTAGTCTGTTGTCGATATCTGTGTTACTCCAACGGATGATAGCCTTGTCATTATCAAAGGTAGTCTATTGTCGAGATTTTTTTTACTCCAATGGATGGTAACCTTGTCTTTATGGAAGGTAGTCTGTCGTTGAGATTTTTGTTACTCCAATGGATGGTAGCCTTGTCATTATTTAAGGTAGTCTATTGTCGATATCTTTGTTACTCCAATGGATGATAGCCTTGTCATTATGCAAGGTAGTTTGTTGTTAAGATTTTTGTTATTCCAATGGATGGTAGCCTAGTCATTATGGAAGGTAGTCTATTGTCAAGATTTTTGTTATTCCAATGGATGGTAGCCTTATCATTATGGATGTTAGTTTTTTATCGAGATTTTTGTTACTCCAATATGTGGTAGCCTTGTCATTATGGAAGGTAGTCTATTGTCGAGATTTTTGTTATTCCAATGGATGGTAGCCTTGTCATTATGGAAGGTAGTCTTTTGTCGATATTTTTGTTACTCCAATGGATGGTAGCCTTGTCATTATTGAAGGTAGTCTGTTGTCGATATCTTTGTTACTCCAATGGATGGTAGCCTTGTAATTATGGAAGGTAGTATTTTGTCGATATTTTTGTTACTCCAATGGATGGTAGCCTTGTCATTATTAAAGGAAGTCTGTTATCGATATCTTTGTTACTCCAATGGATGATAGCCTTGTCATTATGGAAGGTAGTCTATTGCCGAGATTATTTTTACTCCAATGGATGGTAACCTTGTCATTATAGATAGTAGTTTTTTATGGAGATTTTTGTTACTCCAATGGATGGTAGCCTTGTCATTATGGAATGTAGTTTTTTGTTGAGATTTCTGTTGCTCCAATGGATGGTATCCTTGTCATTATGGAAGGTAGTCTGTTGTCAAGATTTTTGTTACCCCAATGGATGGTAGCCTTGTCATTATGGAAGATAGTCTACTGTCGAGATTTTTGTTATTCCCATGGATGCTAGCCTTATCATTATGGAAAGTAGTCTGTTGTCGAGAATTTTTTTATTCCATTGGATGGTAGCCTTGTCATTATGGAAGGTAGTGTGTTGTCGAGTCTTTTGTTATTCCAATGGATGGTAACCTTGTCATTATGGAAGGTAGTCTTTTGTCGAGATTTTTCATAGTCCAGTGGATGGTAGCCTTGTCATTATTGAAGGTAGTCTATTGTCGATATCTTTGTTGCTCCAATGGATGATAGCCTTGTCATTATGCAAGGTAGTATGTTGTTCAGATTTTTGTTACTCCAACAAATGGTAGGCTTGTCATTATGAAAGGTAGTCTATCGCCGAGATTTTTGTTACTCCAATGGATGGTAGCCTTATCATTATGGAAGGTAGTCTATTGTTAAGATTTTTGTTACTCCAATGGATGGTAGCCTTGTCATTATGGAAGGTAGTCTGTTGTCGAGAATTTTTTTATTCCATTGGATGGTAGCCTTATCATTATGGAAGGTAGTTTTTAACGAGATTTTGTTACTACAATGGATGGTAGCCTTGTCATTATGGAAGGTAGTCTATTGTTAAGATTTTTGTTACTCCAATGGATGGTAGCCTTGTCATTATGGAAGGTATTCTGTTGTCGAGAATTTTTTTATTCCATTGGATGGTAGCCTTGTCATTATGGAAGGTAGTGTGTTGTCGAGTCTTTTGTTATTCCAATGGATGGTAACCTTGTCATTATGGAAAGTAGTCTTTTGTCGAGATTTTTCTTACTCCAATGGATGGTAGCCTTGTCATTATTGATGGTAGTCTATTTTCGATATCTTTGTTGCTCCAATGGATGATAGCCTTGTCATTATGCAAGGTAGTATGTTTTTCATATTTTTGTTACTCCAACAGATGGTAGGCTTGTCATTATGCATGGTAGTCTATCGTCGAGATTTTTGTTACTCCGATGGATGGTAGCCTTGTCATTATGGAAGATAGTCTGTTATCAATATGTTTGTTACTCCAATGGATGATAGCCTTGTCATTATGGAAGGTAGTCTATTGTCGAGATTTTTGTTACCCCAATGGATGGTAGCCTTGTCATTATGATAGGTAGTATGTTATCGAGATTTTTGTTACCCCAATGGATGGTAGCCTTGTAATTAAGGAAGGTAGTATGTTGTCAAGATTTTTATTACTCCAATGGACGGTAGCCTTGTCATTATGGAAGGTAGTCTGTCGTTGAGATTTCTGTTACTTCAATGGATTATAGCCTTGTCATTATGTAAGGTAGTCTGTTGTTCATATTATTGTTACTCCAATGGATGGTAGCCTTGTCATTATGGAATGTAGTCTGTTGTTGAGATTTTTGTTATTCCAATGGATGGTAGCCTTGTCATTATGGATTATTGTCCGTTGTCGAGATTTTTGTTACTCCAATGGATGGTAGCCTTGTCATTATGGAAGGTAGTCAATTGTCGATATCTTTGTTACTCCAATGGATGATAGCCTTGTCATTATGCAAGGTAGTCTGTTGTTCATATTTTTGTTACTCCAATGGATGGTAGCCATGTCATTATGGAAGGAAGTCTATTGTCGAGATTTTTGTTACTCCAATGGATAGTAACCTTGTCATTACGGAAGGTAGTCTGTTGTCGAGATTTTTGTTATCCCAATGGATGTAGCCTTGTCATTATAGAAGGTAGTCTATTTTCGATATTTTTGTTACTCCAATGGATTGTAGCCTTGTCATTATGGAAGGTAGTCTATTGTTAAGATTTTTGTTACTCCAATGGATGGTAGCCTTGCCATTATGGAAGGTAGTCTATTGTTAAGATTTTTGTTACTCCAATGGATGGTAGCCTTGTCATTATGGAAGGTATTCTGTTGTCGAGAATTTTTTTATTCCATTGGATGGTAGCCTTGTCATTATGGAAGGTAGTGTGTTGTCGAGTGTTTTGTTATTCCAATGGATGGTAACCTTGTCATTATGGAAGGTAGTCTTTTGTCGAGATTTTTCTTACTCCAATGGATGGTAGGCTTGTCATTATTGATGGTAGTCTATTTTCGATATCTTTGTTGCTCCAATGGATGATAGCCTTGTCATTATGCAAGGTAGTATGTTTTTCAGATTTTTGTTACTCCAACAGATGGTAGGCTTGTCATTATGCATGGTAGTCTATCGTCGATATTTTTGTTACTCCAATGGATGGTAGCCTTGTCATTATGGAAGATAGTCTGTTATCAATATCTTTGTTACTCCAATGGATGATAGCCTTGTCATTATGGAAGGTAGTCTATTGTCGAGATTTTTGTTACCCCAATGGATGGTAGCCTTGTCATTATGGTAGGTAGTATGTTATCGAGATTTTTGTTACCCCAATGGATGGTAGCCTTGTAATTAAGGAAGGTAGTATGTTGTCAAGATTTTTATTACTCCAATGGACGGTAGCCTTGTCATTAAGGAAGGTAGTCTGTCGTTGAGATTTCTGTTACTTCAATGGATTATAGCCTTGTCATTATGTAAGGTAGTCTGTTGTTCATATTTTTGTTACTCCAATGGATGGTAGCCTTGTCATTATGGAATGTAGTCTGTTGTTGAGATTTTTGTTATTCCAATGGATGGTAGCCTTGTCATTATGGAAAATTGTCCGTTGTCGAGATTTTTGTTACTCCAATGGATGGTAGCCTTGTCATTATGGAAGGTAGTCAATTGTCGATATCTTTGTTACTCCAATGGATGATAGCCTTGTCATTATGCAAGGTAGTCTGTTGTTCATATTTTTGTTACTCCAATGGATGGTAGCCATGTCATTATGGAAGGAAGTCTATTGTCGAGATTTTTGTTACTCCAATGGATAGTAACCTTGTCATTACGGAAGGTAGTCTGTTGTCGAGATTTTTGTTATCCCAATGGATGTAGCCTTGTCATTATAGAAGGTAGTCTATTTTCGATATTTTTGTTACTCCAATGGATTGTAGCCTTGTCATTATGGAAGGTAGTCTGTTGTTCATATTTTTGTTACTCCAATGGAAGGTAGTTTTTTGTTGAGATTTTTGTATTCCATTGGATGGTAGTCTTGTCATTATGCAAGGTAGTCTATTGTCTAGATTTGTGTTATTCCAATAGATGGTAACCTTGTCATTATGAAAGGTAGTATTTTGTCGAGATTTTTGTTACTCCAATGGAAGGTAGCCTTGTCATTATTGAAGGTAGTCTGCTATCGAGATCTTTGTTACTCTAATGGATGATAGTCTTGTCATTATGGAAGGTAGTATGTTGTTGAGATTTTTTTTACTTCAATGGATGATAGCCTTGTCATTATGGAAGGTAGTTTGTTGTTGAAATTTTTGTTATTCCAATGGATGGTAACCTTGTCATTATGGAAGGTAGTCTTTTGTCGAGATTTTTGTTACACAAATGGATGGTAGCCTTGTCATTATTGAAGGTAGTTTGTTGTCGATATCTTTGATACTCCAACGGATGATAGCCTTGTCATTATGCAAGGCAGTCTGTTGTTCATATTTTTGTTACTCGAATGGATGGTAGCCTTGTCATTATGGAAGGTATTATTTTGTAGAGATTTTTGTTAATCCAATGGATGGTAGCCTTGTCATTATTGAAGATAGTTTGTTATCGATATCTTTGTTACTACAATGGATTATAGCCTAGTCATTATGCAAGGTAGTATGTTGTTCAGATTTTTGTTACTCCAACAGATGGTAGGCTTGTCATTATGGAAGGTAGTATTTTGTCGAGATTTTTGTTACTCCAATGGATGGTAGCCTTGTCATTATTGAAGATTGTCTGTTATCAATATCTTTGTTACTCCAATGGATGATAGCCTTGTCATTATGGAAGGTAGTCTGTTATCGAGATTTTTGTTATCCCAATGGATGGTAGCCTTGTCATTATGATAGGTAGTCTGTTATCGAGATTTTTGTTACCCCAATGGATGGTAGCCTTGTAATTAAGGAAGGTAGTATGTTGTCGAGATTCTTATTACTCCAATGGACGATAGCCTTGTCATTATGGAAGGTAGTCTGTCGTTGAGATTTCTGTTACTTCAATGGATTGTAGCCTTGTCATTATGTAAGATAGTCTATTGTTCAAATTTTTGTTACTCCATTGGATGGTAGCCTTGTCATTATGGAAGGTAGTCTGTTGTTGAGATTTTTGTTATTCCAATGGATGGTAGCCTTGTCATTATGGAAGGTTGTCCGTTGTCGAGATTTTTGTTACTCAAATGGATGGTAGCCTTGTCATTATGGAAGGTAGTCTATTGTCAATATCTTTGTTACTCCAATGGATGATAGCCTTGTCATTATGCAAGGTAGTCTGTTGTTCATATTTTTGTTACTCCAATGGATGGTAGCCTTGTCATTATTAAAGGAAGTCTATTATCGATATCTTTATTACTCCAATGGATGATAGCCTTGTCCTTATGGAAGGTAGTCTATTGCCGAGATTATTTTTACTCCAATGGATGGTAACCTTGTCATTATGGACAATAGTTTTTTATGGAGATTTTTGTTACTCCAATGGATGGTAGACTTGTCATTATGGAATGTAGTTTTTTGTTGAGATTTCTGTTACTCAAATGGATGGTATCCTTGTCATTATGGAAGGTAGTCTGTTGTCAAGATTTTTGTTACCCCAATGGATGGTAGCCTTGTCATTATGGAAGATAGTCTACTGTCGATATTTTTGTTATTCCAATGGATGGTAGCCTCGTCATTATGGAAAGTGGTCTGTTGTCGAGAACTTTTTTATTCCATTGGATGGTAGCCTTGTCATTATGGAAGGTAGTGTGTTGTCGATTCTTTTGTTATTCCAATGGATGGTAACCTTGTCATTATGGAAGGTAGTCTTTTGTTAAGATTTTTCATACTCCAGTGGATGGTAGCCTTGTCATTATTGAAGGTAGTCTATTGTCGATATCTTTGTTGCTCCAATGGATGATAGCCTTGTCATTATGCAAGGTAGTATGTTGTTCAGATTTTTGTTACTCCAACAGATGGTAGGCTTGTCATTATGAAAGGTAGTCAATCGTCGAGATTTTTGATACTCCAATGGATGGTAGCCTTATCATTATGGAAGGTAGTCTATTGTTAAGATTTTTGTTACTCCAATGGATGGTAGCCTTGTCATTATGGAAGGTAGTCTGTTGTCGAGAATTTTTTTATTCCATTGGATGGTAGCCTTATCATTATGGAAGGTAGTTTTTAACGAGATTTTTGTTACTCCAATGGATGGTAGCCTTGTCATTATGGAAGGTAGTCTATTGTTAAGATTTTTGTTACTCCAATGGATGGTAGCCTTGTCATTATGGAAGGTAGTCTGTTGTCCAGAATTTTTTTATTCCATTGGATGGTAGCCTTGTCATTATGGAAGGTAGTGTGTTGTCGAGTCTTTTGTTATTCAATGGATGGTAACCTTGTCATTATGGAAGGTAGTCTTTTGTCGAGATTTTTCTTACTCCAATGGATGGTAGCCTTGTCATTATTGATGGTAGTCTATTTTCGATATCTTTGTTGCTCCAATGGATGATAGCCTCGTCATTATGCAAGGTAGTATGTTGTTCAGATTTTTGTTACTCCAACAGATGGTAGGCTTATCATTATGGAAGGTAGTATTTTGTCGAGATTTTTGTTACTCCAATGGATGGTAGCCTTGTCATTATTGAAGATAGTCTGTTATCAATATCTTTGTTACTCCAATGGATGATAGCCTTGTCATTATGGAAGGTAGTCTGTTATTGAGATTTTTGTTACCCCAATGGATGGTAGCCTTGTCATTATGATAGGTAGTCTGTTATCGAGATTTTTGTTACCCCAATGGATGGTAGCCTTGTAATTAAGGAAGGTAGTATGTTGTCGAGATTTTTATTACTCCAATGGACGGTAGCCTTGTCATTATGGAAGGTAGTCTGTCGTTGAGATTTCTGTTACTTCAATGGATTATAGCCTTGTCATTATGTAAGGTAGTCTGTTGTTCAGATTTTTGTTACTCCAATGGATGGTAGCCTTGTCATTATGGAATGTAGTCTGTTGTTGAGATTTTTGTTATTCCAATGTATGGTAGCCTTGTCATTATGGAAGGTAGTCAATTGTCGATATATTTGTTACTCCAATGGATGATAGCCTTGTCATTATGCAAGGTAGTTTGTTGTTCATATTTTTGTTACTCCAATGGATGGTAGCCATGTCATTATGGAAGGAAGTCTATTGTCGAGATTTTTGTTACTCCAATGGATAGTAACCTTGTCATTACGGAAGGTAGTCTGTTGTCGAGATTTTTGTTATCCCAATGGATGTAGCCTTGTCATTATAGAAGGTAGTCTATTATCGATATTTTTGTTACTCCAATGGATTGTAGCCTTGTCATTATGGAAGGTAGTCTGTTGTTCAGATTTTTGTTACTCCAATAGAAGGTAGTTTTTTGTTGAGATTTTTGTATTCCATTGGATGGTAGTCTTGTCATTATGGAAGGTAGTTTGTTGTCGATATCTTTGATACTCCAACGAATGATAGCCTTGTCATTAAGCAAGGAAGTCTGTTGTTCATATTTTTGTTACTCCAATGGATGGTAGCCTTGTCATTATTGAAGATAGGCTGTTATCAATATCTTTGTTACTCCAATGGATGATAGCCTTGTCATTATGGAAGGTAGTCTGTTGTCGAGATTTTTGTTACCCCAAAGGATGTAGCCTTGTCATTGTAGTAGGTAGTCTATTGTCAATATTTTTGTTACTCCAATGGATGGTTGCCTTGTCATTTTTGAAGGTAATCTATCGTTGAGATTTCTGTTACTCCAATTTATTGTAGCCTTGTCATCTTATAAGGTAGTCTGTTGTTCAGATTTTTGTTACTCCAATGGATGTTAGCCTTGTCATTATTGAAGGTAGTTTGTTGTTGAGATTTTTGTTATTCCAATGGATGGTAACCTTGTCATAATGGAAGGTAGTCTGTTGTTGAGATTTTTGTTACTCCAATGGATGGTAACCTTGTCATTATGGAAGGAATTTTTTTGTCGAGATTTTTGTTACTCTAATGGATGGTAGCCTTGTCATTATTGAAGGTATTCTATTGTCGATATCTTTGTTACTCCAATGGATGATAGCCTTGTCATTATGCAAGGTAGTTTGTAGTTCAAATTTTTGTTACTCCATTGGATGGTAGCCTTGCCATTATGGAAGGTAGTCTATTGTCGAGATTTTTGTTATTCTAATGGATGGTAGCCTTATCATTATGGAAGTTAGTTTTTTATCTAGATTTTTGTTACTCCAATGGATGGTAGCCTTGTCATTATGGAAGGAAGTCTATTGTCGAGATTTTTTTTATTCCAATGGATGGTAGCCTTGTCATTATGAAAGGTAGTTTTTTGTCGAGATTTTTGTTACTCCAATGGATGGTAGCCTTGTTATTATGGAAGGTAGTCTGTTGTAGAGAATGTTGTTACCCCAATGGACGTAGCCTTGTCATTATAGAAGGTAGTCTATTGTCGATATTTTTGTTACTCCAATGAATGGTAGCCTTGTCATAATGGAAGGTAGTCTGTTGTCGAGATTTTTGTTATTCCAATGGATGGTAACCTTGTTATTATTGAAGGTAGTCTTTTGTCGAGAGTTTTGTTACTCCAATGGATTGTAGCCTTGTCATTATTGAAGGTAGTCTATTGTCGATATCTTTGTTACTCCAATGGATGATAGCCTTGTCATTATGCAAGGTAGTCTGTTGTTCATATTTTTGTTACTCCAATGGATGGTATCCTTGTCATTATGGAAGGAAGTCTATTGTCGAGATTTTTGATATTCCAATGGATTGTAGCCTTGTCATTATGGAAGGTAGTTTTTTGTCGAGATTTTTGTTACTCCAATGGATGGTAGCCTTGTCATTATAGAAGGTAGTCTGTTGTCGAGATTTTTGTTACCCCAATGGATATAGCCTTGTCATTATAGATGGTAGTCTATGTCGATATTTTTGTTACTCCAATGGACGGTAGCCTTGTAATTATGGAAGGTAGTCTGTTGTTGAGATTTTTGTTATTCCATTGGCTGGTAGCCTTGTCATTATGGAAGGTAGTCTATTGTCGAGATTTTTGTTATTCCAATGGATGGTAACCTTGTCATTATGGAATGTAGTTTTTTATCTAGATTTTTGTTACTCCAATGGATGGTAGCCTTGTCATTATGGAAGGAAGTCTATTGTCGAGATTTTTGTTATTCCAATGGATGGTAGCCTTGTCATTATGGAAGGTAGTCTGTCGTTGAGATTTCTATTACTCCAATGGAATGTAGCCTTGTCATTATGGAAGGTAGTCTCTAGTTCAGATTTTTGTTACTCCAATGGATGGTAGCCTTGTCATTATGGCAGGTAGTCTGTTGTTGAGATTTTTGTTATTCCATTGGATGGTAGCCTTGTCATTATGGAATGTAGTTTTTTATCTAGATTTTAGTTACTCCAATGGATGGTAGCCTTGTCATTATGGAAGGAAGTCTATTGTCGAGATTTTTTTTATTCCAATGGATGGTAGCCTTATCATTATGGAAGTTAGTTTTTTATCTAGATTTTTGTTACTCCAATGGATGGTAGCCTTGTCATTATGGAAGGTAGTCTATTGTCGAGATTTTTGTTACCCCAATGGATGGTGGCCTTGTAATTATGGAAGGTAGTTTGTTGTCGATATTTTTGTTACTCCAATGGATGGTAGCCTTGTCATTATGGAAGGTAGTCGGTCGTTGAGATTTCTGTTACCCCAATGGATGTAGCCTTGTCTTTATAGAAGGGAGTCTATTGTCGATATTTTTGTTACTCCAATGAATGGTAGCCTTGTCATATTGGAAGGTAGTCCGTTGCCGATATTTTTGTTATTCCAATGGATGGTAACCTTGTTATTATTGAAGGTAATCTTTTGTCGATATTTTTGTTACTCCAATTGATGGTAGCTTTGTCATTATTGAAGGTAGTCTATTGTCGATATCTTTGTTACTCCAATGGATGATGGCCTTGTCATTATGCAAGGTAGTTTGTTGTTCATATTTTTGTTACTCCAATGGATGGTAGCCTTGTCATTATGGAAGGTAGTCTTTTGTCGAGATTTTTGTTATTCCAATGGATGGTAGCCTTATCATTATGGAAGGTAGTTTTTTATCTAGATTTTTGTTACTCCAATGGATGGTAGCCTTATCATTATGGAAGGAAGTCTATTGTCGAGATTTTTGTTATTCCAATGGATGGTAGCCTTATCATTATGGAAGGTAGTTTTTTGTCGAGTTTCTTGTTACTCCAATGGATGGTAGCCTTCTCATTATAGAAGTTAGTCTGTTGTCGAGATTTTTGTTACCCCAATGGATTTAGCCTTGTCATTATAGAAGGTAGTCTATTGTCGATATTTTTTTTACTCTAATGAATGGTAGCCTTGTCATTATGTAAGGTAGTCTGTCGTTGAGATTTCTATTACTCAAATGGATTATAGCCTTTTCATTATGGAAGGTAGTTTGTTGTTCAGATTTTTGTTACTCTAGTGGACGGTAGCCTTGTCATTATGGAAGGTAGTCTGTTTTTGAGATTTTTGTTATTCCATTGGATGGTAGCCTTGTCATTATGGAAGGTAGTCTATTGTCGAGATTTTTGTTATTCCAATGGATGGTAACCTTGTCATTATGGAAGGTAGTCTGTTGTCGAGATTTTTGTTACTCCAATGGATGGTAGCCTTGTCATTATGGAAGGTAGTCTGTTGTCGAGATTTTTGTTACCCCAATGGATGGTAGCCTTGTAATTATGGAAGGTAGTTTGTTGTCGAGATTTTTGTTGCTCCAATTGATGGTAGCCTTGTCATTATGGAAGGTAGTTTGTCGTTGAGATTTCTGTTACTCCAAATGATTGTAGACTTGTCATTATATAAGGTAATTTGTTGTTCAGATTTTTGTTACTCCAATGGATATTAGCCTTGTCATTATGGAAGGTAGTATGTTGTTGAGATTTTTGTTTTTCCAATGGATGGTAACCTTGTGATTATGGAAGGAAGTCTATTGTCTAGATTTTTGTTATTCCAATGGATGGTAGCCTTATCATTATGGAAGTTAGTTTTTTATCTAGATTTTTGTTACTCCAATGGATGGTAGCCTTGTCATTATGGAAGGAAGTCTATTGTCGAGATATTTGTTACTCCAATGGATGGTAACCTTGTCATTATGGAAGGAATTTTTTTGTCGAGATTTTTGTTACTCTAATGGAAGGTAGCCTTGTCATTATTGAAGGTAGTCTATTATCGATATCTATGTTACTCCAATGGATGATAGCCTTGTCATTATGCAAGGTAGTCTGTTGTTCAAATTTTTGTTACTCCAATGGATGGTAGCCTTGCCATTATGGAAGGTAGTCTATTGTCGAGATTTTTGTTATTCTAATGGATGGTAGCCTTATCATTATGGAAGTTAGTTTTTTATCTAGATTTTTGTTACTCCAATGGATGGTAGCCATGTCATTATGGAAGGAAGTCTATTGTCGAGATTTTTTTTATTCCAATGGATGGCAGCCTTGTCATTATGGAAGGTAGTTTTTTGTCGAGATTTTTGTTACTCCAATGGATGGTAGCCTTGTTATTATGGAAGGTAGTCTGTTGTCGAGATTTTTGTTACCCCAATAGATGTAGCCTTGTCATTATAGAAGGTAGTCTATTGTCGATATTTTTGTTACTCCAATGAATGGTAGCCTTGTCATAATGGAAGGTAGTCTGTTGTCAAGATTTTTGTTATTCCAATGGATGGTAACCTTGTTATTATTGAAGGTAGTCTTTTGTCGAGATTTTTGTTACTCCAATGGATTGTAGCCTTGTCATTATTGAAGGTAGTCTATTATCGATATCTTTGTTACTCCAATGAATGATAGCCTTGTCATTATGCAAGGTAGTCTGTTGTTCATATTTTTGTTACTCCAATGGATGGTATCCTTGTCATTATGGAAGGTAGTCTATTATCGAGATTTTAGTTATTCCAATGGATGGTAGCCTTATCATTATGGAAGGTAGTTTTTTATCTAGATTTTTGTTACTCAAATGGATGGTAGCCTTGTCATTATGGAAGGAAGTCTATTGTCGAGATTTTTGATATTCCAATGGTTTGTAGACGTGTCATTATGGAAGGTAGTTTTTTGTCGAGATTTTTGTTACTCCAATGGATGGTAGCCTTGTTATTATGGAAGGTAGTCTGTTGTCGAGATTTTTGTTACCCCAATGGATGTAGCCTTGTCATTATAGAAGGTAGTCTATGTCGATATTTTTGTTACTCCAATGGACGGTAGCCTTGTAATTCTGGAAGGTAGTCTGTTGTTGAGATTTTTGTTATTCCATTGGATGGTAACCTTGTCATTATGGAACGTAGTATTTTGTCGAGATTTCTGTTACTCCAAATGATTGTAGCCTTGTCATTATGTAAGGTAGTCTATTGTTCAGATTTTTGTTACTCCAATCGATGTTAGCCTTGTCATTATGGAAGGTAGTATGTTGTTGAGATTTTTGTTATTCCAATGGATGGTAACCTTGTCATTATGGAAGGTAGCCCATTGTCGTGATTTTTGTTACTCCAATGGATGGTAACCTTGTCATTATGAAAGGTAGTCTTTTGTCGAGATTTTTGTTACTCCAACGGATGGTAGCCTTGTCATTATTGAAGGTAGTGTATTGTCGATATCATTGTTACTCTAATGGATGATAGCCTTGTCATTATGCAAGGTAGTCTGTTGTTCATATTTTTGTTACTCCAATGGATGTTAGCCTTGTCATTATGGAAGGTAGTCTATTGTCGAGATTTTTGTTATTCCAATGAATGGTAGCCTTATCATTATGGAATGTAGTTTTTTATCTAGATTTTTGTTACTCCAATGGATGGCAGCCTTGTCATTATGGAAGGTAGTCTACAGTTCAAATTTTTGTTACTCCAATGGATGGTAGCCTTGTCATTATGGAAGGTAGTCTGTTGTTGAGATTTTTGTTATTCCATTGGATGGTAGCCTTGTCATTATGGAATGTAGTTTTTTATCTAGATTTTTGTTACTCCAATGGATGGTAGCCTTGTCATTATGGAAGGAAGTCTATTGTCGATATTTTTTTATTCCAATGGATGGTAGCCTTATCATTATGGAAGTTAGTTTTTTACCTAGATTTTTGTTACTCCAATGGATGGTAGCCTTGTCATTATGGAAGGAAGTCTATTGTCGAGATTTTTGTTACCCCAATGGATGGTGGCCTTGTAATTATGGAAGGTAGTTTGCTGTAGATATTTTTGTTACTCTAATGGATGGTAGCCTTGTCATTATGGAAGGTAGTCGGTCATTGAGATTTCTATTACCCTAATAGATGTAGCCTTGTCATTATAGAAGGGAGTCTATTGTCGATATTTTTGTTACTCCAATGAATGGTATCCTTGTCATAATGGAAGGTAGTCCGTTGTCGAGATTTTTGATACCCCAATGGATGGTAGCGTTGTAATTATGGAAGGTAGTTTGTTGTCGAGATTTTTGTTGCTCCAATGGATGGTAGCCTTTTCATGATGGAAGGTAGTTTGTCGTTGAGATTTCTGTTACTCCAAATGATTGTAGACTTGTGAATATGTAAGGTAATCTGTTGTTCAGATTTTTGTTACTCCAATGGATATTAGCCTTGTCATTATGGAAGGTAGTATGTTGTTGAGATTTTTGTTTTTCCAATGGATGGTAACCTTGTGATTATGGAAGGAAGTCTATTGTCGAGATTTTTGTTATTCCAATGGATGGTAGCCTTATCATTATGGAAGTTAGTTTTTTATCTAGATTTTTGTTACTCCAATGGATGGTAGCCTTGTCATTATGGAAGGAAGTCTATTGTCGAGATTTTTGTTACCCTAATGGATGGTGGCCTTGTAATTATGGAAGGTAGTTTGTTGTCGAGATTTTTGTTACTCCAATGGATGGTAGCCTTGTCATTATGGAAGGTAGTCGGTCATTGAGATTTCTGTTACCCCAATGGATATAGCCTTGTCATTATAGAAGGTAGTATATTCTCGATATTTTTGTTACTCCAATGAATGGTAGCCTTGTCATAATGGAAGGTAGTCTGTTGTCGAGATTTTTGTTACTCCAATGGATGGTAACCTTGTCATTATGGAAGGTAGTCTGTCGTTGAGATTTCTGTTACTCCAATGGATTGTAGCCTTATCATTATGTAAGTTTGTCTGTTGTTCATATTTTTGTTACTCCAATTGATGGTAGCCTTGTCATTATTGAAGGTAGTCTATTGTCGAGGTTTTGTTATTCCAATGGATGGTATCCTTATCATTATGGAAGGTAGTTTTTTATCTAGATTTTTGTTACTCTAATGGATGGTAGCCTTGTCATTATGGAAGGAAGTCTATTGTCGATATTTTTGTTATTCCAATGGATGGTAGCCTTATCATTATAGAAGGTAGTTTTTTGTCGAGTTTTTTGTTACTCCAATGGATGGTAGCCTTGTAATTATAGAAGGTAGTCTGTTTTCGAGATTTTTGTTACCCCAATGGATGTAGCCTTGTCATTATAGAAGGTAGTCTATTGTCGATATTTTTGTTACTCCAATGAATGGTGGCCTTGTCATTATGGAAGGTAGTATGTCGTTGAGATTTCTATTACTCCAATGGATTGTAGCCTTGTCATTATGGAAGGTAGTCTGTTGTTCAGATTTTTGTTACTCCAATGGACGGTAGCCTTGTCATTATGGAAGGTAGTCTGTTGTTGAGATTTTTGTTATTCCATTGGATGGTAGCCTTGTCATTATGGAAGGTAGTCTATTGTCGAGCTTTTTGTTATTCCAATGGATGGTAACCTTGTCATTATGGAAGGTAGTATTTTGTCGAGATTTTTGTTACTCCATTGGAAGGTGGCCTTGTCATTATCGAAGGTAGTATGTTATCGACATCTTTGTTACTCCAATGGATGATAGCCTTGTCATTATGGAAGGTAGTCTGTTGTCGAGATTTTTGTTACTCCAATGGATGGTAGCCTTGTCATTATGGAAGGTAGTCTGTTGTCGAGATTTTTGTTACCCCAATGGATGATAGCCTTGTAATTATGGAAGGTAGTTTGTTATCGAGATTTTTGTTGCTACAATGGATGGTAGCCTAGTCATTATGGAAGGTAGTTTGTCGTTGAGATTTTTGTTACTCCAAATGATTGTAGCCTTGTCATTATGTAAGGTAATCTGTTGTTCAGATTTTTGTTACTGCAATGGATGTTAGCCTTGTCATTATGGAAGGTAGTATGTTGTTGAGATTTTTGTTATTCCAATGGATGGTAACCTTTTCATTATGGAAGGAAGTCTATTGTCGATATTTTTGTTATTCCAATGGATGGTAGCCTTATCATTATGGAAGTTAGTTTTTTATCTAGATTTTTGTTACTCCAATGGATGGTGGCCTTGTAATTATGGAAGGTAGTTTGTTGTCGAGATTTTTGTTACTCCAATGGATGGTAGCCTTGTCATTATGGAAGGTAGTCGGTCATTGAGATTTCTGTTACCCCAATGGATATAGCCTTGTCATTATAGAAGGTAGTCTATTGTCGATATTTTTGTTACTCCAATGAATGGTAGCCTTGTCATAATGGAAGGTAGTCCGTTGTCGAGATTTTTGTTATTCCAAAGGAGGGTAACCTTGTTATTATTAAAGGTAGTCTTTTGTCGAGATTATTCTTTCTCCAATGGATGGTAGCCTTGTCATTATAGAAGGTAGTCTATTGTCGAGGATTTTGTTATTCAAATGGATGGTATCCTTATCATTATGGAAGGTAGTTGTTTATCTAGATTTTTGTTACTCTAATGGATGGTAGCCTTGTCATTATGGAAGGAAGTCTATTGTCGAGATTTTTGTTACTCCAACTGATGTAGCCTTTTCATTATAGAAGGTAGTTTATTGTCGATATTTTTGTTACTCCAATGAATGGTGGCCTTGTCATTATGGAAGGTAGTCTATCGTTGAGATTTCTATTACTCCAATGGATTGTAGCCTTGTCATTATGGAAGGTAGTCTGTTGTTCAAATTTTTGTTACTTCAATGGACGGTAGACTTGTCATTATGGAAGGTAGTCTGTTGTTGAGACTTTTTTTATTCCATTGGATGGTAGCCTTGTCATTATGGAAGGTAGTCTATTGTCGAGATTTTTGTTATTCCAATGGATGGTAACCTTGTCATTATGGAAGGTAGTCGGTCATTGAGATTTATGTTACCCCAATGGATATAGCCTTGTCATTATAGAAGGTAGTCTGTTGTCGAGATTATTCTTTCTCCAATTGATGGTAGCCTTGTCATTATTGAAGGTAGTCTATTGTCGATATCTTTGTTACTCCAATGGCTGATAGCCTTGTCATTATGCAAGGTAGTCTGTTGTTCATATTTTTGTTACTCCAATGGATGGTAGCCTTGTCATTATGGAAGGTAGTCTATTGTCGAGGATTTTGTTATTCCAATGGATGGTATCCTTATCATTATGGAAGGTAGTTGTTTATCTAGATTTTTGTTACACTAATGGATGGTAGCCTTGACATTATGGAAGGAAGTCTATTGTCGATATTTTTGTTATTCCAATGGATGGTAGCCTTATCATTATGGAAGGTAGTTTTTTGTCGAGTTTTTTGTTACTCCAATGGATGGTAGCCTTGTAATTATATAAGGTAGTCTGTTGTCGAGATTTTTGTTACCCCAATGGATGTAGCCTTGTCATTATAGAAGGTAGTCTATTGTCGATATTTTTGTTACTCCAATGAATGGTGGCCTTGTCATTATGGAAGGTAGTATGTCGTTGAGATTTCTATTACTCCAATGGATTGTAGCCTTGTCATTATGGAAGGTAGTATGTTGTTCAGATTTTTGTTACTCCAATGGACGGTAGCCTTGTCATTATGGAAGGTAGTCTGTTGTTGAGATTTTTGTTATTCCATTGGTTGGTAGCCTTGTCATTATGGAAGGTAGTCTATTGTCGAGATTTTTGTTATTCCAATGGATGGTAACCTTGTCATTATGGAAGGTAGTATTTTGTCGAGATTTTTGTTACTCCAATGGAAGGTGGCCTTGTCATTATTGAAGGTAGTCTGTTATCGACATCTTTGTTACTCCAATGGATGATAGCCTTGTCATTATGGAAGGTAGTCTGTTGTCGAGATTTTTGTTACTCCAATGGATGGTAGCCTAGTCATTATGGAAGGTAGTCTGTTGTCGAGATTTTTGTTACCCCAATGGATGAAAGCCTTGTAATTATGGAAGGTAGTTTGTTGTCGAGATTTTTGTTGCTACAATGGATGGTAGCCTTGTCATTATGGAAGGTAGTTTGTCGTTGAGATTTTTGTTACTCCAAATGATTGTAGCCTTGTCATTATGTAAGGTAATCTGTTGTTCAGATTTTTGTTACTGCAATGGATGTTAGCCATGTCATTATGGAAGGTAGTATGTTGTTGAGATTTTTGTTATTCCAATGGATGGTAACCTTGTCATTATGGAAGGAAGTCTATTATCGATAATTTTGTTATTCCAATGGATGGTAGCCTTATCATTATGGAAGTTAGTTTTTTATCTAGATTTTTGTTACTCCAATGGACGGTAGCCTTGTCATTATGGAAGCAAGTCTGTTGTTGAGACTTTTGTTACCCTAATGGATGGTGGCCTTGTAATTATGGAAGGTAGTTTGTTGTCGAGATTTTTGTGACTCCAATGGATGGTAGCCTTGTCATTATGGAAGGTAGTCGGTCATTGAGATTTCTGTTACCCCAATGGATATAGCCTTGTCATTATAAAAGGTAGTCTATTGTCGATATTTTTGTTACTCCAATGAATGGTAGCCTTGTCATAATGGAAGGTATTCCGTTGTCGAGATTTTTGTTATTCCAATGGATGGTAACCTTGTTATTATTGAAGGTAGTCTTTTGTCGAGATTATTCTTTCTCCAATTGATGGTAGCCTTGTCATTATTGAAGGTAGTCTATTGTCGATATCTTTGTTACTCCAATGGCTGATAGCCTTGTCATTATGTAAGGTAGGCTGTTGTTCATATTTTTGTTACTCCAATGGATGGTAGCCTTGTCATTATGGAAGGTAGTCTATTGTCGAGGATTTTGTTATTCCAATGGATGGTATCCTTATCATTATGGAAGGTAGTTGTTTATCTAGATTTTTGTTACTCTAATGGATGGTAGCCTTGTCATTATGGAAGGAAGTCTATTGTCGATATTTTTGTTATTCCAATGGATGGTAGCCTTATCATTATGGAAGGAAGTTTTTTGTCGAGTTTTTTGTTACTCCAATGGATGGTAGCCTTGTAATTATAGAAGGTAGTCTATTGTCGAGATTTTTGTTACCCCAATGGATGTAGCCTTGTCATTATAGAAGGTAGTCTATTGTCGATATTTTTATTACTCCAATGAATGGTGGCCTTGTCATTATGGAAGGTAGTCTGTCGTTGAGATTTCTATTATTCCAATGGATTGTAGCCTTGTCATTATGGAAGGTAGTATGTTGTTCATATTTTTGTTACTCCAATGGACGGTAGCCTTGTCATTATGGAAGGTAGTCTGTTGTTGAGATTTTTGTTATTCCATTGGATGGTAGCCTTGTCATTATGGAAGGTAGTCTATTGTCGAGGATTTTGTTATTCCAATGGATGGTATCCTTATCATTATGGAAGGTAGTTGTTTATCTAGATTTTTGTTACACTAATGGATGGTAGCCTTGACATTATGGAAGGAAGTCTATTGTCGATATTTTTGTTATTCCAATGGATGGTAGCCTTATCATTATGGAAGGTAGTTTTTTGTCGAGTTTTTTGTTACTCCAATGGATGGTAGCCTTGTAATTATATAAGGTAGTCTGTTGTCGAGATTTTTGTTACCCCAATGGATGTAGCCTTGTCATTATAGAAGGTAGTCTATTGTCGATATTTTTGTTACTCCAATGAATGGTGGCCTTGTCATTATGGAAGGTAGTATGTCGTTGAGATTTCTATTACTCCAATGGATTGTAGCCTTGTCATTATGGAAGGTAGTATGTTGTTCAGATTTTTGTTACTCCAATGGACGGTAGCCTTGTCATTATGGAAGGTAGTCTGTTGTTGAGATTTTTGTTATTCCATTGGTTGGTAGCCTTGTCATTATGGAAGGTAGTCTATTGTCGAGATTTTTGTTATTCCAATGGATGGTAACCTTGTCATTATGGAAGGTAGTATTTTGTCGAGATTTTTGTTACTCCAATGGAAGGTGGCCTTGTCATTATTGAAGGTAGTCTGTTATCGACATCTTTGTTACTCCAATGGATGATAGCCTTGTCATTATGGAAGGTAGTCTGTTGTCGAGATTTTTGTTACTCCAATGGATGGTAGCCTAGTCATTATGGAAGGTAGTCTGTTGTCGAGATTTTTGTTACCCCAATGGATGAAAGCCTTGTAATTATGGAAGGTAGTTTGTTGTCGAGATTTTTGTTGCTACAATGGATGGTAGCCTTGTCATTATGGAAGGTAGTTTGTCATTGAGATTTTTGTTACTCCAAATGATTGTAGCCTTGTCATTATGTAAGGTAATCTGTTGTTCAGATTTTTGTTACTGCAATGGATGTTAGCCATGTCATTATGGAAGGTAGTATGTTGTTGAGATTTTTGTTATTCCAATGGATGGTAACCTTGTCATTATGGAAGGAAGTCTATTATCGATAATTTTGTTATTCCAATGGATGGTAGCCTTATCATTATGGAAGTTAGTTTTTTATCTAGATTTTTGTTACTCCAATGGACGGTAGCCTTGTCATTATGGAAGCAAGTCTGTTGTTGAGACTTTTGTTACCCCAATGGATGGTGGCCTTGTAATTATGGAAGGTAGTTTGTTGTCGAGATTTTTGTGACTCCAATGGATGGTAGCCTTGTCATTATGGAAGGTAGTCGGTCATTGAGATTTCTGTTACCCCAATGGATATAGCCTTGTCATTATAAAAGGTAGTCTATTGTCGATATTTTTGTTACTCCAATGAATGGTAGCCTTGTCATAATGGAAGGTATTCCGTTGTCGAGATTTTTGTTATTCCAATGGATGGTAACCTTGTTATTATTGAAGGTAGTCTTTTGTCGAGATTATTCTTTCTCCAATTGATGGTAGCCTTGTCATTATTGAAGGTAGTCTATTGTCGATATCTTTGTTACTCCAATGGCTGATAGCCTTGTCATTATGTAAGGTAGGCTGTTGTTCATATTTTTGTTACTCCAATGGATGGTAGCCTTGTCATTATGGAAGGTAGTCTATTGTCGAGGATTTTGTTATTCCAATGGATGGTATCCTTATCATTATGGAAGGTAGTTGTTTATCTAGATTTTTGTTACTCTAATGGATGGTAGCCTTGTCATTATGGAAGGAAGTCTATTGTCGATATTTTTGTTATTCCAATGGATGGTAGCCTTATCATTATGGAAGGAAGTTTTTTGTCGAGTTTTTTGTTACTCCAATGGATGGTAGCCTTGTAATTATAGAAGGTAGTCTATTGTCGAGATTTTTGTTACCCCAATGGATGTAGCCTTGTCATTATAGAAGGTAGTCTATTGTCGATATTTTTATTACTCCAATGAATGGTGGCCTTGTCATTATGGAAGGTAGTCTGTCGTTGAGATTTCTATTATTCCAATGGATTGTAGCCTTGTCATTATGGAAGGTAGTATGTTGTTCATATTTTTGTTACTCCAATGGACGGTAGCCTTGTCATTATGGAAGGTAGTCTGTTGTTGAGATTTTTGTTATTCCATTGGATGGTAGCCTTGTCATTATGGAAGGTAGTCTATTGTCGAGGATTTTGTTATTCCAATGGATGGTATCCTTATCATTATGGAAGGTAGTTGTTTATCTAGATTTTTGTTACTCTAATGGATGGTAGCCTTGTCATTATGGAAGGAAGTCTATTGTCGATATTTTTGTTATTCCAATGGATGGTAGCCTTATCATTATGGAAGGAAGTTTTTTGTCGAGTTTTTTGTTACTCCAATGGATGGTAGCCTTGTAATTATAGAAGGTAGTCTGTTGTCGAGATTTTTGTTAACCCAATGGATGTAGCCTTGTCATTATAGAAGGTAGTCTATTGTCGATATTTTTATTACTCCAATGAATGGTGGCCTTGTCATTATGGAAGGTAGTCTGTCGTTGAGATTTCTATTACTCCAATGGATTGTAGCCTTGTCATTATGGATGGTAGTATGTTGTTCATATTTTTGTTACTCCAATGGACGGTAGCCTTGTCATTATGGAAGGTAGTCTGTTGTTGAGATTTTTGTTATTCCATTGGATGGTAGCCTTGTCATTATGGAAGGTAGTCTATTGTCGAGATTTTTGTTATTCCAATGGATGGTAACCTTGTCATTATGGAAGGTAGTATTTTGTCGAGATTTTTGTTTCTCCAATGGAAGGTGGACTTGTCATTATTGAAGGTAGTCTGTTATCGACATCTTTGTTACTCCAATGGATGATAGCCTTGTCATTAATGAAGGTAGTCTGTTGTCGAGATTTTTGTTACTCCAATGGATGGTAGCCTTGTCATTATGGAAGGTAGTCTGTTGTCGAGATTTTTGTTACCCCAATGGATGATAGCCTTGTAATTATGGAAGCTAGTTTGTTGTCGAGAGTTTTGTTGCTACAATGGATGGTAGCCTTGTCATTATGGAAGGTAGTTTGTCGTTGAGATTTTTGTTACTCCAAATGATTGTAGCCTTGTCATTATGTAAGGTAATTTGTTGTTCAGATTTTTGTTACTGCAATGGATGTTAGCCATGTCATTATGGAAGGTAGTATGTTGTTGAGATTTTTGTTATTCCAATGGATGGTAACCTTGTCATTATGGAAGGAAGTCTATTATCGATAATTTTGTTATTCCAATGGATGGTAGCCTTATCATTATGGAAGTTAGTTTTTTATCTAGATTTTTGTTACTCCAATGGATGGTATCCTTGTCATTATGGAAGGAAGTCTATTGTCGAGATTTTTGTTACCCCAATGGATGGTGGCCTTGTAATTATGGAAGGTAGTTTGTTGTCGAGATTTTTATTACTCCAATGGATGGTAGCCTTTTCATTATGGAAGGTAGTCGGTCATTGAGATTTCTGTTACCCCAATGGATATAGCCTTGTCATTATAAAAGGTAGTCTATTGTCGATATTTTTGTTACTCCAATGAATGGTAGCCTTGTCATAATGGAAGGTAGTCCGTTGTCGAGATTTTTGTTATTCCAATGGATGGTAACCTTGTTATTATTGAAGGTAGTCTTTTGTCGAGATTATTCTTTCTCCAATTGATGGTAGCCTTGTCATTATTGAAGGTAGTCTATTGTCGATATCTTTGTTACTCCAATGGCTGATAGCCTTGTCATTATGTAAGGTAGTCTGTTGTTCAAATTTTTGTTACTCCAATGGATGGTAGCCTTGTCATTATGGAAGGTAGTCTATTGTCGAGGATTTTGTTATTCCAATGGATGGTATCCTTATCATTATGGAAGGTAGTTTTTTATCTAGATTTTTGTTACTCTAATGGATGGTAGCCTTGTCATTATGGAAGGAAGTCTATTGTCGATATTTATGTTATTCCAATGGATGGTAGCCTTATCATTATGGAAGGTAGTTTTTTGTCGAGTTTTTTGTTACTCCAATGGATGGTAGCCTTGTCATTATGGAAGGTAGTCAGTCATTGAGATTTCTGTTACCCCAATGGATATAGCCTTGTCATTATAGAAGGTAGTCTATTGTCGATATTTTTGTTACTCCAATGAATGGTAGCCTTGTCATAATGGAAGGTAGTCCGTTGTCGAGATTTTTGTTATTCCAAAGGATGGTAACCTTGTTATTATTAAAGGTAGTCTTTTGTCGAGATTATTCTTTCTCCAATGGATGGTAGCCTTGTCATTATGGAAGGTAGTCTATTGTCGAGGATTTTGTTATTCAAATGGATGGTATCCTTATCATTATGGAAGGTAGTTGTTTATCTAGATTTTTGTTACTCTAATGGATGGTAGCCTTGTCATTATGGAAGGAAGTCTATTGTCGAGATTTTTGTTACTCCAATGGATGTAGCCTTTTCATTATAGAAGGTAGTTTATTGTCGATATTTTTGTTACTCCAATGAATGGTGGGCTTGTCATTATGGAAGGTAGTCTATCATTGAGATTTCTATTACTCCAATGGATTGTAGCCTTGTCATTATGGAAGGTAGTCTGTTGTTCAGATTTTTGTTACTTCAATGGACGGTAGAATTGTCATTATGGAAGGTAGTCTGTTGTTGAGACTTTTTTTATTCCATTGGATGGTAGCCTTGTCAATATGGAAGGTAGTCTATTGTCGAGATTTTTGTTATTCCAATGGATGGTAACCTTGTCATTATGGAAGGTAGTCGGTCATTGAGATTTATGTTACCCCAATGGATATAGCCTTGTCATTATAGAAGGTAGTCTGTTGTCGAGATTATTCTTTCTCCAATTGATGGTAGCCTTGTCATTATTGAAGGTAGTCTATTGTCGATATCTTTGTTACTCCAATGGCTGATAGCCTTGTCATTATGCAAGGTAGTCTGTTGTTCATATTTTTGTTACTCCAATGGATGGTAGCCTTGTCATTATGGAAGGTAGTCTATTGTCGAGGATTTTGTTATTCCAATGGATGGTATCCTTATCATTATGGAAGGTAGTTGTTTATCTAGATTTTTGTTACACTAATGGATGGTATCCTTG
Organism: Vicia faba; assembly: GCA_948472305.1. NCBI lineage: Eukaryota > Viridiplantae > Streptophyta > Magnoliopsida > Fabales > Fabaceae > Vicia > Vicia faba. The sequence goes on from OX451739.1 coordinate 566,261,677, forward strand.
TCATTATGGAAGGAAGTCTATTGTCGATATTTTTGTTATTCCAATGGATGGTAGCCTTATCATTATGGAAGGTAGCTTTTTGTCGAGTTTTTTGTTACTCCAATGGATGGTAGCCTTGTAATTATATAAGGTAGTCTGTTGTCGAGATTTTTGTTACCCCAATGGATGTAGCCTTGTCATTATAGAAGGTAGTCTATTGTCGATATTTTTGTTACTCCAATGAATGGTGGCCTTGTCATTATGGAAGGTAGTATGTCGTTGAGATTTCTATTACTCCAAGGGATTGTAGCCTTGTCATTATGGAAGGTAGTATGTTGTTCATATTTTTGTTACTCCAATGGACGGTAGCCTTGTCATTATGGAAGGTAGTCTGTTGTTGAGATTTTTGTTATTCCATTGGATGGTAGCCTTGTCATTATGGAAGGTAGTCTATTGTCGAGGATTTTGTTATTCCAATGGATGGTATCCTTATCATTATGGAAGGTAGTTGTTTATCTAGATTTTTGTTACTCTAATGGATGGTAGCCTTGTCATTATGGAAGGAAGTCTATTGTCGATATTTTTGTTATTCCAATGGATGGTAGCCTTATCATTATGGAAGGAAGTTTTTTGTCGAGTTTTTTGTTACTCCAATGGATGGTAGCCTTGTAATTATAGAAGGTAGTCTGTTGTCGAGATTTTTGTTAACCCAATGGATGTAGCCTTGTCATTATAGAAGGTAGTCTATTGTCGATATTTTTATTACTCCAATGAATGGTGGCCTTGTCATTATGGAAGGTAGTCTGTCGTTGAGATTTCTATTACTCCAATGGATTGTAGCCTTGTCATTATGGATGGTAGTATGTTGTTCATATTTTTGTTACTCCAATGGACGGTAGCCTTGTCATTATGGAAGGTAGTCTGTTGTTGAGATTTTTGTTATTCCATTGGATGGTAGCCTTGTCATTATGGAAGGTAGTCTATTGTCGAGATTTTTGTTATTCCAATGGATGGTAACCTTGTCATTATGGAAGGTAGTATTTTGTCGAGATTTTTGTTTCTCCAATGGAAGGTGGACTTGTCATTATTGAAGGTAGTCTGTTATCGACATCTTTGTTACTCCAATGGATGATAGCCTTGTCATTAATGAAGGTAGTCTGTTGTCGAGATTTTTGTTACTCCAATGGATGGTAGCCTTGTCATTATGGAAGGTAGTCTGTTGTCGAGATTTTTGTTACCCCAATGGATGATAGCCTTGTAATTATGGAAGCTAGTTTGTTGTCGAGAGTTTTGTTGCTACAATGGATGGTAGCCTTGTCATTATGGAAGGTAGTTTGTCGTTGAGATTTTTGTTACTCCAAATGATTGTAGCCTTGTCATTATGTAAGGTAATTTGTTGTTCAGATTTTTGTTACTGCAATGGATGTTAGCCATGTCATTATGGAAGGTAGTATGTTGTTGAGATTTTTGTTATTCCAATGGATGGTAACCTTGTCATTATGGAAGGAAGTCTATTATCGATAATTTTGTTATTCCAATGGATGGTAGCCTTATCATTATGGAAGTTAGTTTTTTATCTAGATTTTTGTTACTCCAATGGATGGTATCCTTGTCATTATGGAAGGAAGTCTATTGTCGAGATTTTTGTTACCCCAATGGATGGTGGCCTTGTAATTATGGAAGGTAGTTTGTTGTCGAGATTTTTATTACTCCAATGGATGGTAGCCTTGTCATTATGGAAGGTAGTCGGTCATTGAGATTTCTGTTACCCCAATGGATATAGCCTTGTCATTATAAAAGGTAGTCTATTGTCGATATTTTTGTTACTCCAATGAATGGTAGCCTTGTCATAATGGAAGGTAGTCCGTTGTCGAGATTTTTGTTATTCCAATGGATGGTAACCTTGTTATTATTGAAGGTAGTCTTTTGTCGAGATTATTCTTTCTCCAATTGATGGTAGCCTTGTCATTATTGAAGGTAGTCTATTGTCGATATCTTTGTTACTCCAATGGCTGATAGCCTTGTCATTATGTAAGGTAGTCTGTTGTTCAAATTTTTGTTACTCCAATGGATGGTAGCCTTGTCATTATGGAAGGTAGTCTATTGTCGAGGATTTTGTTATTCCAATGGATGGTATCCTTATCATTATGGAAGGTAGTTTTTTATCTAGATTTTTGTTACTCTAATGGATGGTAGCCTTGTCATTATGGAAGGAAGTCTATTGTCGATATTTATGTTATTCCAATGGATGGTAGCCTTATCATTATGGAAGGTAGTTTTTTGTCGAGTTTTTTGTTACTCCAATGGATGGTAGCCTTGTCATTATGGAAGGTAGTCAGTCATTGAGATTTCTGTTACCCCAATGGATATAGCCTTGTCATTATAGAAGGTAGTCTATTGTCGATATTTTTGTTACTCCAATGAATGGTAGCCTTGTCATAATGGAAGGTAGTCCGTTGTCGAGATTTTTGTTATTCCAAAGGATGGTAACCTTGTTATTATTAAAGGTAGTCTTTTGTCGAGATTATTCTTTCTCCAATGGATGGTAGCCTTGTCATTATGGAAGGTAGTCTATTGTCGAGGATTTTGTTATTCAAATGGATGGTATCCTTATCATTATGGAAGGTAGTTGTTTATCTAGATTTTTGTTACTCTAATGGATGGTAGCCTTGTCATTATGGAAGGAAGTCTATTGTCGAGATTTTTGTTACTCCAATGGATGTAGCCTTTTCATTATAGAAGGTAGTTTATTGTCGATATTTTTGTTACTCCAATGAATGGTGGGCTTGTCATTATGGAAGGTAGTCTATCATTGAGATTTCTATTACTCCAATGGATTGTAGCCTTGTCATTATGGAAGGTAGTCTGTTGTTCAGATTTTTGTTACTTCAATGGACGGTAGAATTGTCATTATGGAAGGTAGTCTGTTGTTGAGACTTTTTTTATTCCATTCGATGGTAGCCTTGTCATTATGGAAGGTAGTCTATTGTCGAGATTTTTGTTATTCCAATGGATGGTAACCTTGTCATTATGGAAGGTAGTCGGTCATTGAGATTTATGTTACCCCAATGGATATAGCCTTGTCATTATAGAAGGTAGTCTGTTGTCGAGATTATTCTTTCTCCAATTGATGGTAGCCTTGTCATTATTGAAGGTAGTCTATTGTCGATATCTTTGTTACTCCAATGGCTGATAGCCTTGTCATTATGCAAGGTAGTCTGTTGTTCATATTTTTGTTACTCCAATGGATGGTAGCCTTGTCATTATGGAAGGTAGTCTATTGTCGAGGATTTTGTTATTCCAATGGATGGTATCCTTATCATTATGGAAGGTAGTTGTTTATCTAGATTTTTGTTACACTAATGGATGGTATCCTTGTCATTATGGAAGGAAGTCTATTGTCGATATTTTTGTTATTCCAATGGATGGTAGCCTTATCATTATGGAAGGTAGCTTTTTGTCGAGTTTTTTGTTACTCCAATGGATGGTAGCCTTGTAATTATATAAGGTAGTCTGTTGTCGAGATTTTTGTTACCCCAATGGATGTAGCCTTGTCATTATAGAAGGTAGTCTATTGTCGATATTTTTGTTACTCCAATGAATGGTGGCCTTGTCATTATGGAAGGTAGTATGTCGTTGAGATTTCTATTACTCCAAGGGATTGTAGCCTTGTCATTATGGAAGGTAGTATGTTGTTCAGATTTTTGTTACTCCAATGGACGGTAGCCTTGTCATTATGGAAGGTAGTCTGTTGTTGAGATTTTTGTTATTCCATTGGTTGGTAGCCTTGTCATTATGGAAGGTAGTCTATTGTCGAGATTTTTGTTATTCCAATGGATGGTAACCTTGTCATTATGGAAGGTAGTATTTTGTCGAGATTTTTGTTACTCCAATGAATGGTAGCCTTGTCATAATGGAAGGTAGTCCGTTGTCGAGATTTTTGTTATTCCAAAGGATGGTAACCTTGTTATTATTAAAGGTAGTCTTTTGTCGAGATTATTCTTTCTCCAATGGATGGTAGCCTTGTCATTATGGAAGGTAGTCTATTGTCGAGGATTTTGTTATTCAAATGGATGGTATCCTTATCATTATGGAAGGTAGTTGTTTATCTAGATTTTTGTTACTCTAATGGATGGTAGCCTTGTCATTATGGAAGGAAGTCTATTGTCGAGATTTTTGTTACTCCAATGGATGTAGCCTTTTCATTATAGAAGGTAGTTTATTGTCGATATTTTTGTTACTCCAATGAATGGTGGCCTTGACATTATGGAAGGTAGTCTATCATTGAGATTTCTATTACTCCAATGGATTGTAGCCTTGTCATTATGGAAGGTAGTCTGTTGTTCAGATTTTTGTTACTTCAATGGACGGTAGAATTGTCATTATGGAAGGTAGTCTGTTGTTGAGACTTTTTTTATTCCATTGGATGGTAGCCTTGTCATTATGGAAGGTAGTCTATTGTCGAGATTTTTGTTATTCCAATGGATGGTAACCTTGTCATTATGGAAGGTAGTCGGTCATTGAGATTTATGTTACCCCAATGGATATAGCCTTGTCATTATAGAAGGTAGTCTGTTGTCGAGATTATTCTTTCTCCAATTGATGGTAGCCTTGTCATTATTGAAGGTAGTCTATTGTCGATATCTTTGTTACTCCAATGGCTGATAGCCTTGTCATTATGCAAGGTAGTCTGTTGTTCATATTTTTGTTACTCCAATGGATGGTAGCCTTGTCATTATGGAAGGTAGTCTATTGTCGAGGATTTTGTTATTCCAATGGATGGTATCCTTATCATTATGGAAGGTAGTTGTTTATCTAGATTTTTGTTACACTAATGGATGGTATCCTTGTCATTATGGAAGGAAGTCTATTGTCGATATTTTTGTTATTCCAATGGATGGTAGCCTTATCATTATGGAAGGTAGCTTTTTGTCGAGTTTTTTGTTACTCCAATGGATGGTAGCCTTGTAATTATATAAGGTAGTCTGTTGTCGAGATTTTTGTTACCCCAATGGATGTAGCCTTGTCATTATAGAAGGTAGTCTATTGTCGATATTTTTGTTACTCCAATGAATGGTGGCCTTGTCATTATGGAAGGTAGTATGTCGTTGAGATTTCTATTACTCCAATGGATTGTAGCCTTGTCATTATGGAAGGTAGTATGTTGTTCAGATTTTTGTTACTCCAATGGACGGTAGCCTTGTCATTATGGAAGGTAGTCTGTTGTTGAGATTTTTGTTATTCCATTGGTTGGTAGCCTTGTCATTATGGAAGGTAGTCTATTGTCGAGATTTTTGTTATTCCAATGGATGGTAACCTTGTCATTATGGAAGATAGTATTTTGTCGAGATTTTTGTTACTCCAATGAATGGTAGCCTTGTCATAATGGAAGGTAGTCCGTTGTCGAGATTTTTGTTATTCCAAAGGATGGTAACCTTGTTATTATTAAAGGTAGTCTTTTGTCGAGATTATTCTTTCTCCAATGGATGGTAGCCTTGTCATTATGGAAGGTAGTCTATTGTCGAGGATTTTGTTATTCAAATGGATGGTATCCTTATCATTATGGAAGGTAGTTGTTTATCTAGATTTTTGTTACTCTAATGGATGGTAGCCTTGTCATTATGGAAGGAAGTCTATTGTCGAGATTTTTGTTACTCCAATGGATGTAGCCTTTTCATTATAGAAGGTAGTCTATTGTCGATATTTTTGTTACTCCAATGAATGGTGGCCTTGTCATTATGGAAGGTAGTATGTCGTTGAGATTTCTATTACTCCAATGGATTGTAGCCTTGTCATTATGGAAGGTAGTATGTTGTTCAGATTTTTGTTACTCCAATGGACGGTAGCCTTGTCATTATGGAAGGTAGTCTGTTGTTGAGATTTTTGTTATTCCATTGGTTGGTAGCCTTGTCATTATGGAAGGTAGTCTATTGTCGAGATTTTTGTTATTCCAATGGATGGTAACCTTGTCATTATGGAAGGTAGTATTTTGTCGAGATTTTTTTTACTCCAATGAATGGTAGCCTTGTCATAATGGAAGGTAGTCCGTTGTCGAGATTTTTGTTATTCCAAAGGATGGTAACCTTGTTATTATTAAAGGTAGTCTTTTGTCGAGATTATTCTTTCTCCAATGGATGGTAGCCTTGTCATTATGGAAGGTAGTCTATTGTCGAGGATTTTGTTATTCAAATGGATGGTATCCTTATCATTATGGAAGTTAGTTGTTTATCTAGATTTTTGTTACTCTAATGGATGGTAGCCTTGTCATTATGGAAGGAAGTCTATTGTCGAGATTTTTGTTACTCCAATGGATGTAGCCTTTTCATTATAGAAGGTAGTTTATTGTCGATATTTTTGTTACTCCAATGAATGGTGGCCTTGTCATTATGGAAGGTAGTCTATCGTTGAGATTTCTATTACTCCAATGGATTGTAGCCTTGTCATTATGGAAGGTAGTCTGTTGTTCAGATTTTTGTTACTTCAATGGACGGTAGACTTGTCATTATGGAAGGTAGTCTGTTGTTGAGACTTTTTTTATTCCATTGGATGGTAGCCTTGTCATTATGGAAGGTAGTCTATTGTCGAGATTTTTGTTATTCCAATGGATGGTAACCTTGTCATTATGGAAGGTAGTCGGTCATTGAGATTTATGTTACCCCAATGGATATAGCCTTGTCATTATAGAAGGTAGTCTGTTGTCGAGATTATTCTTTCTCCAATTGATGGTAGCCTTGTCATTATTGAAGGTAGTCTATTGTCGATATCTTTGTTACTCCAATGGCTGATAGCCTTGTCATTATGCAAGGTAGTCTATTGTCGAGGATTTTGTTATTCCAATGGATGGTATCCTTATCATTATGGAAGGTAGTTGTTTATCTAGATTTTTGTTACACTAATGGATGGTATCCTTGTCATTATGGAAGGAAGTCTATTGTCGATATTTTTGTTATTCCAATGGATGGTAGCCTTATCATTATGGAAGGTAGTTTTTTGTCGAGTTTTTTGTTTACTCCAATGGATGGTAGCCTTGTAATTATATAAGGTAGTCTGTTGTCGAGATTTTTTTTACCCCAATGGATGTAGCCTTGTCATTATAGAAGGTAGTCTATTGTCGATATTTTTGTTACTCCAATGAATGGTGGCCTTGTCATTATGGAAGGTAGTATGTCGTTGAGATTTTTATTACTCCAATGGATTGTAGCCTTGTCATTATGGAAGGTAGTATGTTGTTCAAATTTTTGTTACTCCAATGGACGGTAGCCTTGTCATTATGGAAGGTAGTCTGTTGTTGAGATTTTTGTTATTCCATTGGTTGGTAGCCTTGTCATTATGGAAGGTAGTCTATTGTCGAGATTTTTGTTATTCCAATGGATGGTAACCTTGTCATTATGGAAGGTAGTATTTTGTCGAGATTTTTGTTACTCCAATGGAAGGTGGCCTTGTCATTATTGAAGGTAGTCTGTTATCGACATCTTTGTTACTCCAATGGATGATAGCCTTGTCATTATGGAAGGTAGTCTGTTGCCGAGATTTTTGTTACTCCTATGGATGGTAGCCTAGTCATTATGGAAGGTAGTCTGTTGTCGAGATTTTTGTTACCCCAATGGATGAAAGCCTTGTAATTATGGAAGGTAGTTTGTTGTCGAGATTTTTGTTGCTACAATGGATGGTAGCCTTGTCATTATGGAAGGTAGTTTGTCGTTGAGATTTTTGTTACTCCAAATGATTGTAGCCTTGTCATTATGTAAGGTAATCTGTTGTTCAGATTTTTGTTACTGCAATGGATGTTATCCATGTCATTATGGAAGGTAGTATGTTGTTGAGATTTTTGTTATTCCAATGGATGGTAACCTTGTCATTATGGAAGGAAGTCTATTGTCGATAATTTTGTTATTCCAATGGATGGTAGCCTTATCATTATGGAAGTTAGTTTTTTATCTAGATTTTTGTTACTCCAATGGACGGTAGCCTTGTCATTATGGAAGCAAGTCTGTTGTTGAGACTTTTGTTACCCCAATGGATGGTGGCCTTGTAATTATGGAAGGTAGTTTGTTGTCGAGATTTTTGTGACTCCAATGGATGGTAGCCTTGTCATTATGGAAGGTAGTTGGTCATTGAGATTTCTGTTACCCCAATGGATATAGCCTTGTCAATATAGAAGGTAGTCTATTGTCGATATTTTTGTTAATCCAATGAATGGTAGCCTTGTCATAATGGAAGGTAGTCCGTTATCGAGATTTTTGTTATTCTAATGGATGGTAACCTTGTTATTATTGAAGGTAGTCTTTTGTCGAGATTATTCTTTCTCCAATTGATGGTAGCCTTGTCATTATTGATGGTAGTGTATTGTCGATATCATTGTTACTCCAATGGCTGATAGCCTTGTCATTATGCAAGGTAGTCTGTTGTTCATATTTTTGATACTCCAATGGATGGTAGCCTTGTCATTTTGGAAGGTAGTCTATTGTCGAGGATTTTGTTATTCCAATGGATGGTATCCTTATCATTATGGAAGGTAGTTGTTTATCTAGATTTTGTTACTCTAATGGATGGTAGCCTTGTCATTATGGAAGGAAGTCTATTGTCGATATTTTTGTTATTCCAATGGATGGTAGCCTTATCATTATGGAAGGTAGTTTTTTGTCGAGTTTTTTGTTACTCCAATGGATGGTAGCCTTGTAATTATATAAGGTAGTCTGTTGTCGAGATTTTTGTTACCCCAATGGACGTAGCCTTGTCATTATAGAAGGTAGTCTATTGTCGATATTTTTATTAATCCAATGAATGGTGGCCTTGTCATTATGGAAGGTAGTCTGTCATTGAGATTTCTATTACTCCAATGGATTGTAGCCTTGTCATTATGGAAGGTAGTATGTTGTTCATATTTTTGTTACTCCAATGGACGGTAGCCTTGTCATTATGGAAGGTAGTCTGTTGTTGAGATTTTTGTTATTCCATTGGATGGTAGCCTTTTCATTATGGAAGGTAGTCTATTGTCGAGATTTTTGTTATTCCAATGGATGGTAACCTTGTCATTATGGAAGGTAGTATTTTGTCGAGATTTTTGTTTCTCCAATGGAAGGTGGCCTTGTCATTATTGAAGGTAGTCTGTTATCGACATCTTTGTTACTCCAATGGATGATAGCCTTGTCATTAATGAAGGTAGTCTGTTGTCGAGATTTTTGTTACTCCAATGGATGGTAGCCTTGTCATTATGGAAGGTAGTCTGTTGTCGAGATTTTTGTTACCCCAATGGATGATAGCCTTGTAATTATGGAAGCTAGTTTGTTGTCGAGATTTTTGTTGCTACAATGGATGGTAGCCTTGTCATTATGGAAGGTAGTTTGTCGTTGAGATTTTTGTTACTCCAAATGATTGTAGCCTTGTCATTATGTAAGGTAATTTGTTGTTCAGATTTTTGTTACTGCAATGGATGTTAGCCATGTCATTATGGAAGGTAGTATGTTGTTGAGATTTTTGTTATTCCAATGGATGGTAACCTTGTCATTATGGAAGGAAGTCTATTATCGATAATTTTGTTATTCCAATGGATGGTAGCCTTATCATTATGGAAGTTAGTTTTTTATCTAGATTTTTGTTACTCCAATGGATGGAATCCTTGTCATTATGGAAGGAAGTCTATTGTCGAGATTTTTGTTACCCCAATGGATGATGGCCTTGTAATTATGGAAGGTAGTTTGTTGTCGAGATTTTTGTTACTCCAATGGATGGTAGCCTTGTCATTATGGAAGGTAGTCGGTCATTGAGATTTCTGTTACCCCAATGGATATAGCCTTGTCATTATAAAAGGTAGTCTATTATTGATATTTTTGCTACTCCAATGAATGGTAGCCTTGTCATAATGGAAGGTAGTCCGTTGTCGAGATTTTTGTTATTCCAATGGATGGTAACCTTGTTATTATTGAAGGTAGTCTTTTGTCGAGATTATTCTTTCTCCAATTGATGGTAGCCTTGTCATTATTGAAGGTAGTCTATTGTCGATATCTTTGTTACTCCAATGGCTGATAGCCTTGTCATTATGTAAGGTAGTCTGTTGTTCATATTTTTGTTACTCCAATGGATGGTAGCCTTGTCATTATGGAAGGTAGTATATTGTCGAGGATTTTGTTATTCCAATGGATGGTATCCTTATCATTATGGAAGGTAGTTGTTTATCTAGATTTTTGTTACTCTAATGGATGGTAGCCTTGTCGTTATGGAAGGAAGTCTATTGTCGATATTTTTGTTATTCCAATGGATGGTAGCCTTATCATTATGGAAGGAAGTTTTTTGTCGAGTTTTTTGTTACTCCAATGGATGGTAGCCTTGTAATTATAGAAGGTAGTTTGTTGTCGAGATTTTTGTTACCCCAATGGATGTAGCCTTGTCATTATAGAAGGTAGTCTATTGTCGATATTTTTATTACTCCAATGAATGGTGGCCTTGTCATTATGGAAGGTAGTCTGTCGTTGAGATTTCTATTATTCCAATGGATTGTAGCCTTGTCATTATGGAAGGTAGTATGTTGTTCATATTTTTGTTACTCCAATGGACGGTAGCCTTGTCATTATGGAAGGTAGTCTGTTGTTGAGATTTTTGTTATTCCATTGGATGGTAGCCTTGTCATTATGGAAGGTAGTCTATTGTCGAGGATTTTGTTATTCCAATGGATGGTATCCTTATCATTATGGAAGGTAGTTGTTTATCTAGATTTTTGTTACTCTAATGGATGGTAGCCTTGTCATTATGGAAGGAAGTCTATTGTCGATATTTTTGTTATTCCAATGGATGGTAGCCTTATCATTATGGAAGGAAGTTTTTTGTCGAGTTTTTTGTTACTCCAATGGATGGTAGCCTTGTAATTATATAAGGTAGTCTGTTGTCGAGATTTTTGTTACCCCAATGGATGTAGCCTTGTCATTATAGAAGGTAGTCTATTGTCGATATTTTTATTACTCCAATGAATGGTGGCCTTGTCATTATGGAAGGTAGTCTGTCGTTGAGATTTCTATTACTCCAATGGATTGTAGCCTTGTCATTATGGAAGGTAGTATGTTGTTCATATTTTTGTTACTCCAATGGACGGTAGCCTTGTCATTATGGAAGGTAGTCTGTTGTTGAGATTTTTGTTATTCCATTGGATGGTAGCCTTGTCATTATGGAAGGTAGTCTATTGTTGAGATTTTTGTTATTCCAATGGATGGTAACCTTGTCATTATGGAAGGTAGTATTTTGTCGAGATTTTTGTTTCTCCAATGGAAGGTGGACTTGTCATTATTGAAGGTAGTCTGTTATCGACATCTTTGTTACTCCAATGGATGATAGCCTTGTCATTAATGAAGGTAGTCTGTTGTCGAGATTTTTGTTACTCCAATGGATGGTAGCCTTGTCATTATGGAAGGTAGTCTGTTGTCGAGATTTTTGTTACCCTAATGGATGATAGCCTTGTAATTATGGAAGCTAGTTTGTTGTCGAGATTTTTGTTGCTACAATGGATGGTAGCCTTGTCATTATGGAAGGTAGTTTGTCGTTGAGATTTTTGTTACTCCAAATGATTGTAGCCTTGTCATTATGTAAGGTAATTTGTTGTTCTGATTTTTGTTACTGCAATGGATGTTAGCCATGTCATTATGGAAGGTAGTATGTTGTTGAGATTTTTGTTATTCCAATGGATGGTAACCTTGTCATTATGGAAGGAAGTCTATTATCGATAATTTTGTTAAATGGATGGTAGCCTTATCATTATGGAAGTTAGTTTTTTATCTAGATTTTTGTTACTCCAATGGATGGTATCCTTGTCATTATGGAAGGAAGTCTATTGTCGAGATTTTTGTTACCCCAATGGATGGTGGCCTTGTAATTATGGAAGGTAGTTTCTTGTCGAGATTTTTGTTACTCCAATGGATGGTAGCCTTGTCATTATGGAAGGTAGTCGGTCATTGAGATTTCTGTTACCCCAATGGATATAGCCTTGTCATTATAAAAGGTAGTCTATTATTGATATTTTTGCTACTCCAATGAATGGTAGCCTTGTCATAATGGAAGGTAGTCCGTTGTCGAGATTTTTGTTATTCCAATGGATGGTAACCTTGTTATTATTGAAGGTAGTCTTTTGTCGAGATTATTCTTTCTCCAATTGATGGTAGCCTTGTCATTATTGAAGGTAGTCTATTGTCGATATCTTTGTTACTCCAATGGCTGATAGCCTTGTCATTATGTAAGGTAGTCTGTTGTTCATATTTTTGTTACTCCAATGGATGGTAGCCTTGTCATTATGGAAGGTAGTATATTGTCGAGGATTTTGTTATTCCAATGGATGGTATCCTTATCATTATGGAAGGTAGTTGTTTATCTAGATTTTTGTTACTCTAATGGATGGTAGCCTTGTCATTATGGAAGGAAGTCTATTGTCGATATTTTTGTTATTCCAATGGATGGTAGCCTTATCATTATGGAAGGAAGTTTTTTGTCGAGTTTTTTGTTACTCCAATGGATGGTAGCCTTGTAATTATAGAAGGTAGTTTGTTGTCGAGATTTTTGTTACCCCAATGGATGTAGCCTTGTCATTATAGAAGGTAGTCTATTGTCGATATTTTTATTACTCCAATGAATGGTGGCCTTGTCATTATGGAAGGTAGTCTGTCGTTGAGATTTCTATTATTCCAATGGATTGTAGCCTTGTCATTATGGAAGGTAGTATGTTGTTCATATTTTTGTTACTCCAATGGACGGTAGCCTTGTCATTATGGAAGGTAGTCTGTTGTTGAGATTTTTGTTATTCCATTGGATGGTAGCCTTGTCATTATGGAAGGTAGTCTATTGTCGAGGATTTTGTTATTCCAATGGATGGTATCCTTATCATTATGGAAGGTAGTTGTTTATCTAGATTTTTGTTACTCTAATGGATGGTAGCCTTGTCATTATGGAAGGAAGTCTATTGTCGATATTTTTGTTATTCCAATGGATGGTAGCCTTATCATTATGGAAGGAAGTTTTTTGTCGAGTTTTTTGTTACTCCAATGGATGGTAGCCTTGTAATTATATAAGGTAGTCTGTTGTCGAGATTTTTGTTACCCCAATGGATGTAGCCTTGTCATTATAGAAGGTAGTCTATTGTCGATATTTTTATTACTCCAATGAATGGTGGCCTTGTCATTATGGAAGGTAGTCTGTCGTTGAGATTTCTATTACTCCAATGGATTGTAGCCTTGTCATTATGGAAGGTAGTATGTTGTTCATATTTTTGTTACTCCAATGGACGGTAGCCTTGTCATTATGGAAGGTAGTCTGTTGTTGAGATTTTTGTTATTCCATTGGATGGTAGCCTTGTCATTATGGAAGGTAGTCTATTGTCGAGATTTTTGTTATTCCAATGGATGGTAACCTTGTCATTATGGAAGGTAGTATTTTGTCGAGATTTTTGTTTCTCCAATGGAAGGTGGACTTGTCATTATTGAAGGTAGTCTGTTATCGACATCTTTGTTACTCCAATGGATGATAGCCTTGTCATTAATGAAGGTAGTCTGTTGTCGAGATTTTTGTTACTCCAATGGATGGTAGCCTTGTCATTATGGAAGGTAGTCTGTTGTCGAGATTTTTGTTACCCTAATGGATGATAGCCTTGTAATTATGGAAGCTAGTTTGTTGTCGAGATTTTTGTTGCTACAATGGATGGTAGCCTTGTCATTATGGAAGGTAGTTTGTCGTTGAGATTTTTGTTACTCCAAATGATTGTAGCCTTGTCATTATGTAAGGTAATTTGTTGTTCTGATTTTTGTTACTGCAATGGATGTTAGCCATGTCATTATGGAAGGTAGTATGTTGTTGAGATTTTTGTTATTCCAATGGATGGTAACCTTGTCATTATGGAAGGAAGTCTATTATCGATAATTTTGTTAAATGGATGGTAGCCTTATCATTATGGAAGTTAGTTTTTTATCTAGATTTTTGTTACTCCAATGGATGGTATCCTTGTCATTATGGAAGGAAGTCTATTGTCGAGATTTTTGTTACCCCAATGGATGGTGGCCTTGTAATTATGGAAGGTAGTTTCTTGTCGAGATTTTTGTTACTCCAATGGATGGTAGCCTTGTCATTATGGAAGGTAGTCGGTCATTGAGATTTCTGTTACCCCAATGGATATAGCCTTGTCATTATAAAAGGTAGTCTATTGTCGATATTTTTGTTACTCCAATGAATGGTAGCCTTGTCATAATGGAAGGTAGTCCGTTGTCGAGATTTTTGTTATTCCAATGGATGGTAACCTTGTTATTATTGAAGGTAGTCTTTTTTCGAGATTATTCTTTCTCCAATTGATGGTAGCTTTGTCATTATTGAAGGTAGTCTATTGTCGATATCTTTGTTACTCCAATGGCTGATAGCCTTGTCATTATGTAAGGTAGTCTGTTGTTCATATTTTTGTTACTCCAATGGATGGTAGCCTTGTCATTATGGAAGGTAGTCTATTGTCGACGATTTTGTTATTCCAATGGATGGTATCCTTATCATTATGGAAGGTAGTTGTTTATCTAGATTTTTGTTACTCTAATGGATGGTAGCCTTGTCATTATGGAAGGAAGTCTATTGTCGATATTTATGTTATTCCAATGGATGGTAGCCTTATCATTATGGAAGGTAGTTTTTTGTCGAGTTTTTTGTTACTCCAATGGATGGTAGCCTTGTAATTATAGAAGGTAGTCTGTTGTCGAGATTTTTGTTACTCCAATGGATGTAGCCTTGTCATTATAGAAGGTAGTCTATTGTCGATATTTTTGTTACTCCAATGAATGGTGGCCTTGTCATTATGGAAAGTAGTCTGTCGTTGAGATTTCTATTACTCCAATGGATTGTAGCCTTGTCATTATGGAAGGTAGTCTCTTGTTCAGATTTTTGTTACTTCAATGGACGGTAGCCTTGTCATTATGGAAGGTAGTCTGTTGTTCAGACTTTTGTTAATCCATTGGATGGTAGCCTTGTCATTATGGAAGGTAGTCTATTGACGAGATTTTTTTTACTCCAATGGATGGTAACCTTGTCGTTATGGAAGGTAGTATTTTGTCGAGATTTTTGTTTCTCCAATGGAAGGTGGCCTTGTCATTATTGAAGGTAGTCTGTTATCGACATCTTTGTTACTCCAATGGATGATAGCCTTGTCATTAATGAAGGTAGTCTGTTGTCGAGATTTTTATTACTCCAAAGGATGGTAGCCTTGTCATTATGGAAGGTAGTCTGTTGTCGAGATTTTTGTTAGCCCAATGGATGATAGCCTTGTAATTATGGAACCTAGTTTGTTGTCGAGATTTTTGTTGCTACAATGGATGGTAGCCTTGTCATTATGGAAGGTAGTTTGTCGTTGAGATTTTTGTTACTCCAAATGATTGTAGCCTTGTCATTATGTAAGGTAATTTATTGTTCAGATTTTTGTTACTGCAATGGATGTTAGCCATGTCATTATGGAAGGTAGTATGTTGTTGAGATTTTTGTTATTCCAATGGATGGTAACCTTGTCAATATGGAAGGAAGTCTATTGTCGATAATTTTGTTATTCCAATGGATGGTAGCCTTATCATTATGGAAGTTAGTTTTTTATCTAGATTTTTGGTACTCCAATGGATGGTATCCTTGTCATTATGGAAGGAAGTCTATTGTCGAGATTTTTGTTACCCCAATGATGGTGGCCTTGTAATTATGGAAGGTAGTTTGTTGTCGAGATTTTTGTTACTCCAATGGATGGTAGCCTTGTCATTATGGAAGGTAGTCTGTCATTGAGATTTCTGTTACCCCAATGGATATAGCCTTGTCATTATAGAAGGTAGTCTATTGTCGATATTTTTTTTACTCCAATGAATGGTAGCCTTGTCATAATGGAAGGTAGTCCGTTGTCGAGATTTTTGTTATTCCAATGGATGCTAACCTTGTTATTATTGAAGGTAGTCTTTTGTCGAGATTATTCTTTCTCCAATTGATGGTAGCCTTGTCATTATTGAAGGTAGTCTATTGTCGATATCTTTGTTACTCCAATGGATGATAGCCTTGTCATTATGTAAGGTAGTCTGTTGTTCATATTTTTGTTACTCCAATGGATGGTAGCCTTGTCATTATGGAAGGTAGTCTATTGTCGAGGATTTTGTTATTCCAATGGATGGTATCCTTATCATTATGGAAGGTAGTTGTTTATCTAGATTTTTGTTACTCCAATGGATGGTAGCCTTGTCATTATGAAAGGAAGTCTATTGTCGATATTTATGTTATTCCAATGGATGGTAGCCTTATCATTATGGAAGGTAGTTTTTTGTCGAGTTTTTTGTTACTCCAATGGATGGTAGCCTTGTCATTATAGAAGGTAGTCTGTTGTCGAGATTTTTGTTACTCCAATGGATGTAGCCTTGTCATTATAGAAGGTAGTCTATTGTCGATATTTTTGTTACTCCAATGAATGGTGGCCTTGTCATTATGGAAAGTAGTCTGTCTTTGAGATTTCTATTACTCCAATGGATTGTAGCCTTGTCATTATGGAAGGTAGTCTGTTGTTCAGATTTTTGTTACTTCAATGGACGGTAGCCTTGTCATTATGGAAGGTAGTCTGTTGTTGAGACTTTTGTTATTCCATTGGATGGTAGCCTTGTCATTATGAAAGGTAGTCTATTGTCGAGATTTTTGTTATTCCAATGGATGGTAACCTTGTCGTTATGGAAGGTAGTCGGTCATTAAGATTTATGTTACCCCAATGGATATAGCCTTGTCATTATAGAAGGTAATCTATTATCGATATTTTTGTTACTCCAATGAATGGTAGCCTTGTCATAATGGAAGGTAGTCCGTTGTCGAGATTTTTGTTATTCTAATGGATGGTAACCTTGTTATTATTGAAGGTAGTCCTTTGTCGAGATTATTCTTTCTCCAATTTATGGTAGCCTTGTCATTATTGAAGGTAGTCTATTGTCGATATCTTTGTTACTCCAATGGCTAATAGCCTTGTCATTATGCAAGGTAGTCTTTTGTTCATATTTTTGTTACTCCAATGGATGGTAGCCTTGTCATTATGGAAGGTAGTCTATTGTCGAGGATTTTGTTATTCCAATGGATGGTATCCTTATCATTATGGAAGGTAGTTGTTTATCTAGATTTTTGTTACTCTAATGGATGGTAGCCTTGTCATTATGGAAGGAAGTCTATTGTCGATATTTTTGTTATTCCAATGGATGGTAGCCTTATCATTATGGAAGGAAGTTTTTGGTCGAGTTTTTTGTTACTCCAATGGATGGTAGCCTTGTAATTATAGAAGGTAGTCTGTTGTCGAGATTTTTGTTACCCCAATGGATGTTGCCTTTTCATTATAGAAGGTAGTCTATTGTCGATATTTTTATTACTCCAATGAATGGTGGCCTTGTCATTATGGAAGGTAGTCTGTCGTTGAGATTTCTATTACTCCAATGGATTGTAGCCTTGTCATTATGGAAGGTAGTATGTTGTTCAGATTTTTGTTACTCCAATGGACGGTAGCCTTGTCATTATGGAAGGTAGTCTGTTGTTGAGATTTTTGTTATTCCATTGGATGGTAGCCTTGTCATTATGGAAGGAAGTCTATTGTCGATATTTTTGTTATTCCAATGGATGGTAGCCTTATAATTATGGAGGGTAGTTTTTTGTCGAGTTTTTTGTTACTCCAATGGATGGTAGCCTTGCCATTATAGAAGGTAGTTTGTTGTCAAGATTTTTGTTACTCCAATGGATGTAGCCTTGTCATTATAGAAGGTAGTCTATTCTCGATATTTTTGTTACTCCAATGAATGGTGGCCTTGTCATTATGGAAGGTAGTATGTTGTTGATATCATTGTTACTCCAATGGATGGTAGCCTTATCATTATATAAGGTAGTCTATTGTCGATATTTTTGTTACTCCAATGAATGGTGGCCTTGTCATTATGGAAGGTAGTCTGTCATTGAGATTTCTATTACTCCAATGGATTGTAGCCTTGTCATTATGGAAGGTAGTCTGTTGTTCAGATTTTTGTTACTCCAATGGATGGTAGCCTTGTCATTATGGAAGGTAGTCTGTTGTTGAGATTTTTGTTATTCCATTGGATGGTAGCCTTGTCATTATGGAAGGTAGTCTATTGTCGAGATTTTTGTTATTCCAATGGATGGTAACCTTGTCATTATGGAAGGTAGTATTTTGTCGAGATTTTTGTTACTCTAATGGAAGGTAGCCTTGTCATTATTGAAGGTATTCTGTTATCGATATCTTTGTTACTCCAATGGATGATAGCCTTGTCCTTATGGAAGGTAGTCTGTTTTCGAGATTTTTGTTACTCCAATGGATGGTAGCCTTGTCATTATGGAAGGGAGTCTGTTGTCGAGATTTTTGTTACCCCAATGGATGGTAGCCTTGTAATTATGGAAGGTAGTTTGTTGTCGAGACTTTTGTTGCTCCAATGGATGGTAGCCTTGTCATTATGGAAGGGAGTCTGTTGTCGAGATTTTTGTTACCCCAATGGATGGTAACCTTGTTATTATTGAAGGTAGTATTTTGTCGAGATTTTTGTTACTCCAATTGATGGTAGGCTTGTCATTATTGAAGGTAGTCTATTGTCGATATCTTTGTTATTCCACTGGATGATAGCCTTGTCATTATCCAAGGTAGTCTGTTGTTCATATTTTTGTTACTCCAATTGATGGTAGCCTTGTCATTATGGAAGGTAGTCTATTGTCAAGGATTTTGTTATTCCAATGGATGGTATCCTTATCATTATGGAAGGTAGTTGTTTATCTAGATTTTTGTTACTCTAATGGATGGTAGCCTTGTCATTATGGAAGGAAGTCTATTGTCGATATTTTTGTTATTCCAATGGATGGTAGCCTTATAATTATGGAAAGTAGTTTTTTGTCGAGTTTTTTGTTACTCCAATGGATGGTAGCCTTGTCATTATAGAAGGTAGTTTGTTGTCGAGATTTTTGTTACTCCAATGGATGTAGCCTTGTCATTATAGAAGGTAGTCTATTGTCGATATTTTTGTTACTCCAATGAATGGTGGCCTTGTCATTATGGAAGGTGGTATGTTATTGATATCATTGTTACTCCAATGGATGGTAGCCTTATCATTATTTAAGGTAGTCTATTATCGATATTTTTGTTACTCCAATGAATGGTGGCCTTGTCATTATGGAAGGTAGTCTGTCATTGAGATTTCTATTACTCCAATGGATTGTAGCCTTGTCATTATGGAAGGTAGTCTGTTGTTGAGATTTTTGTTATTCCATTAGATGGTAGCCTTGTCATTATGGAAGGTAGTCTATTGTCGAGATTTTTGTTATTCCAATGGATGGTAACCTTGTCATTATGGAAGGTAGTATTTTGTCGAGATTTTTGTTACTCTAATGGAAGGTAGCCTTGTCATTATTGAAGGTATTATGTTATCGATATCTTTGTTACTCCAATGGATGATAGCCTTGTCATTATGGAAGGTAGTCTGTTTTCGAGATTTTTGTTACTCCAATGGATGGTAGCCTTGTCATTATGGAAGGGAGTCTGTTGTCGAGATTTTTGTTACCCCAATGGATGGTAGCCTTGTAATTATGGAAGGTAGTTTGTTGTCGAGATTTTTGTTGCTCCAATGGATGGTAGCCTTGTCATTATGGAAGGTAGTATGTCGTTGAGATTTCTGTTACTCCAATGGGTGTTAGCCTTGTCTTATGGAAGGTAGTCTGTTGTTGAGATTTTTGTAATTCCAATGGATGGTAACCTTTTCATTATGAAAGGTAGTCCATTGTCGTGATTTTTGTTACTCCAATGGATGGTAAGCTTGTCATTATGAAAGGTAGTCTTTTGTCAAGATTTTTGTTACTCCAATGGATGGTAGCCTTATCATTATTTAACGTAGTCTATTGTTGATATCATTGTTAATCCAATGGATGATAGCCTTGTCATTATGCAAGGTAGTCTGTTGTTCAGATTTTTGTTACTCCAATGGATGGTAGCCTTGTCATTATGGAAGGTAGTCTATTGTCGAGATTTTTGTTATTCCAATGGATGGTAGCCTTATCATTATGGAATGTAGTTTTTTATCTAGATTTTTGTTACTCCATTGGATGGTATCCTTATCATTATGGAAGGTAGTTTTTTATCTAGATTTTTGTTACTCCAATGGATGGAAGCCTTATCATTATGGAAGCAAGTCTATTGTCGATATTTTTGTAATTCCAATGGATGTAGCCTTGTCATTATAGAAGGTAGTATATTGTCGATATTTTTGTTACCCCAATGAATGGTAGCCTTGTCATTATGGAAGGTAGTATGTCGTTGAAATTTCTATTACTCCAATGGATTGTAGCCTTGTCATTATGGTAGGTAGTCTGTTGTTCAGATTTTTGTTACTCCAATGGACGGTAGACTTGTCATTATGGAAGGTAGTCTGTTGTTGAGATTTTTGTTATTCCATTGGATGGTAGCCTTGTCATTATGGAAGGTAGTCTATTGTCGAGATTTTTGTTATTCCAATGGATGGTAACCTTGTCATTATGGAAGGAAGTATTTTGTTGAGATTTTTGTTACTCTAATGGAAGGTAGCCTTATCATTATTGAAGGTATTCTGTTATCGATATCTTTGTTACTCCAATGGATGATAGCCTTGTCATTATGGAAGGTAGTCTGTTGTCGAGATTTTTGTTACTCCAATGGATGGTAGCCTTGTCATTATGGAAGGGAGTCTGTTGTCGAGATTTTTGTTACCCCAATGGATGGTAGCCATGTAATTATGGAAGGTAGTTTGTTGTCGATATTTTTGTTACTCCAATGAATGGTGGCCTTGTCATTATGGAAGGTAGTCTGTCGTTTAGATTTCTATTACTCGAATGGATTGTAGCTTTGTCATTATGGAAGGTAGTCTGTTGTTCAGATTTTTGTTACTCCAATGGACGGTAGCCTTGTCATTATGGAAGGTAGTCTATTGTTGAGATTTTTGTTACTCCAATGGATGGTAACCTTGTCATTATGGAAGGTAGTATTTTGTCGAGATTTTTGTTACTCTAATGGAAGGTAGCCTTGTAATTATTGAAGGTATTTTGTTATCGATATCTTTGTTACTCCAATGGATGATAGCCTTGTCATTATGGAAGGTAGTCTATTGTCGAGATTTTTGTTACTCCAATGGATGGTAGCCTTGTCATTATGGAAGGGAGTCTGTTGTCGAGATTTTTGTTACCCCAATGGATGGTAGCCTTGTAATTATGGAAGGTAGTTTATTGTTGAGATTTTTGTTGCTCCAATGGATGGTAGCCTTGTCATTATGGAAGGTAGTCTGTCGTTGAGATTTCTGTTACTCCAATGGATGATAGCTTTGTCATTATGTAAGGTAGTCTGTTGTTCAGATTTTTGTTACTCCAATGGGTGTTAGCCTTGTCTTATGGAAGGTAGTCTGTTGTTGAGATTTTTGTAATTCCAATGGATGGTAACCTTTTCATTATGAAAGGTAGTCCATTGTCGTGATTTTTGTTACTCTAATGGATGGTAAGCTTGTCATTATGAAAGGTAGTCTTTTGTCAAGATTTTTGTTACTCCAATGGATGGTAGCCTTATCATTATTTAAAGTAGTCTATTGTTGATATCATTGTTAATCCAATGGATGATAGCCTTGTCATTATGCAAGGTAGTCTGTTGTTCAGATTTTTGTTACTCCAATGGATGGTAGCCTTGTCATTATGGAAGGTAGTCTATTGTCGAGATTTTTGTTATTCCAATGGATGGTAGCCTTATCATTATGGAATGTAGTTTTTTATCTAGATTTTTGTTACTCCATTGGATGGTATCCTTATCATTATGGAAGGTAGTTTTTTATCTAGATTTTTGTTACTCCAATGGATGGTAGCCTTATCATTATGGAAGCAAGTCTATTGTCGATATTTTTGTAATTCCAATGGATGTAGCCTTGTCATTATAGAAGGTAGTATATTGTCGTTATTTTTGTTACTCCAATGAATGGTAGCCTTGTCATTATGGAAGGTAGTATGTCGTTGAAATTTCTATTACTCTAATGGATTGTAGCCTTGTCATTATGGTAGGTAGTCTGTTGTTCAGATTTTTGTTACTCCAATGGACGGTAGACTTGTCATTATGGAAGGTAGTCTGTTGTTGAGATTTTTGTTATTCCATTGGATGGTAGCCTTGTCATTATGGAAGCTAGTCTATTGTCGAGATTTTTGTTATTCCAATGGATGGTAACCTTGTCATTATGGAAGGTAGTATTTTGTCGAGATTTTTGTTACTCTAATGGAAGGTAGCCTTATCATTATTGAAGGTATTCTGTTATCGATATCTTTGTTACTCAAATGGATGATAGCCTTGTCATTATGGAAGGTAGTCTGTTGTCGAGATTTTTGTTACTCCAATGGATGGTAGCCTTGTCATTATGGAAGGGAGTCTGTTGTCGAGATTTTTGTTACCCCAATGGATGGTAGCCTTGTAATTATGGAAGGTAGTTTGTTGTCGAGATTTTTGTTGCTCCAATGGATGGTAGCCTTGTCATTATGGCAGGTAGTCTGTCGTTGAGATTTCTGTTACTCCAATGGATGATAGCCTTGTCATTATGTAAGGTAGTCTGTTGTTCAGATTGTTGTTACTCCAATGGGTGTTAGCCTTGTCATTATGGAAGGTAGTCTGTTGTTGAGATTTTTGTAATTCCAATGGATGGTAACCTTTTCATTATGGAAGTTAGTCCATTGTCGTGATTTTTGTTACTCCAATGGATGGTAAGCTTGTCATTATGAAAGGTAGTCTTTTGTCAAGATTTTTGTTACTCCAATGGATGGTAGCCTTATCATTATTTAAGGTAGTCTATTGTTGATATCATTGTTAATCCAATGGATGATAGCCTTGTCATTATGCAAGGTAGTCTGTTGTTCAGATTTTTGTTACTCCAATGGATGGTAGCCTTGTCATTATGGAAGGTAGTCTATTGTCGAGGATTTTGTTATTCCAACGGTTGGTATCCTTATCATTATGGAAGGTAGTTTTTTTTCTAGATTTTTGTTACTCCAATGGATGGTAGCCTTATCATTATGGAAGGTAGTTTTTTGTCAAGTTTTTTGTTACTCCAATGGATGGTAGCCATGTCATCATAGAAGGTAGTCTGTTGTCGAGATTTTTGTTACCCCAATGGATGTAGCCTTGTCATTATAGAAGGTAGTCTATTGTCGATATTTTTGTTACTCCAATGAATGGTGGCCTTGTCATTATGGAAGGTAGTCTATCGTTGAGATTTCTATTACTCCAATGGATTGTAGCCTTGTCATTATGGAAGTTAGTCTGTTGTTCAGATTTTTGTTACTCCAATGAATGGTAGCCTTGTCATAATGGAAGGTAGTCCGTTGTCGAGATATTTGTTATTCCAATGGATGATAGCCTTGTTATTATGTAAGGTAGTCTTTTGTCGAGATTTTTGTTACTCCCATTGATGGTAGCCTTGTCATTATTGAAGGTAGTCTATTGTCGATATCTTTGTTACTCCAATGGCTGATAGCCTTGTCGTTATGCAAGGTAGTCTGTTGTTCATATTTTTGTTACTCCAATGGATGGTAGCCTTGTCATTATGGAAGGTAGTCTATTGTCGAGGATTTTGTTATTCCAATGGATGGTATCCTTATCATTATGGAAGGTAGTTTTTTATCTAGATTTTTGTTACTCCAATGGATGGTAGCCTTATCATTATGGAAGCAAGTCTATTGTCGATATTTTTTGTAATTCCAATGGATGTAGCCTTGTAATTATAGAAGGTAGTACATTGTCGATATTTTTGTTACTCCAATGAATGGTAGCCTTGTCATTATGGAAGGTAGTATGTCGTTGAGATTTCTATTACTCCAATGGATTGTAGCCTTGTCATTATGGAAGGTAGTCTGTTGTTCATATTTTTGTTACTCCAATGGACGGTAGACTTGTCATTATGGAAGGTAGTCTGTTGTTGAGATTTTTGTTATTCCATTGGATGGTAGCCTTGTCATTATGGAAGGTAGTCTATTGAAGAGATTTTTGTTATTCCAATGGATGGTAACCTTGTCATTATCGAAGGTAGTATTTTTTCGAGATTTTTGTTACTCTAATGGAAGGTAGCCTTATCATTATTGAAGGTATTCTGTTATCGATATCTTTGTTACTCCAATAGATGATAGCCTTGTCATTATGGAAGGTAGTCTGTTGTCGAGATTTTTGTTACTCCAATGGATGGTAGCCTTGTCATTATGGAAGGGAGTCTGTTGTCGAGATTTTTGTTACCCCAATGGATGGTAGCCTTGTAATTATGGAAGGTAGTTTGTTGTCGAGATTTTTGTTGCTCCAATGAATGGTAGCCTTGTCATTATGGCAGGTAGTCTGTCGTTGAGATTTCTGTTACTCCAATGGATGATAGCCTTGTCATTATGTAAGGTAGTCTGTTGTTCAGATTTTTGTTACTCCAATGGGTGTTAGCCTTGTCATTATGGAAGGTAGTCTGTTGTTGAGATTTTTGTAATTCCAATGGATGGTAACCTTTTCATTATGGAAGTTAGTCCATTGTCGTGATTTTTGTTACTCTAATGGATGGTAAGCTTGTCATTATGAAAGGTAGTCTTTTGTCAAGATTTTTGTTACTCCAATGGATGGTAGCCTTATCATTATTTAAGGTAGTCTATTGTTGATATCATTGTTAATCCAATGGATGATAGCCTTGTATTATGCAAGGTAGTCTGTTGTTCAGATTTTTGTTACTCCAATGGATGGTAGCCTTGTCATTATGGAAGGTAGTCTATTGTCGAGGATTTTGTTATTCCAACACATGGTATCCTTATCATTATGGAAGGTAGTTTTTTTTCTAGATTTTTGTTACTCCAATGGATGGTAGCCTTATCATTATGGAAGGTAGTTTTTTGTCAAGTTTTTTGTTACTCCAATGGATGGTAGCCTTGTCATCACAGAAGGTAGTCTGTTGTCTAGATTTTTGTTACCCCAATGGATGTAGCCTTGTCATTATAGAAGGTAGTCTATTGTCGATATTTTTGTTACTCCAATGAATGGTGGCCTTGTCATTATGGAAGGTAGTCTGTCGTTGAGATTTCTATTACTCCAATGGATTGTAGCCTTGTCATTATGGAAGGTAGTCTGTTGTTCTGATTTTTGTTACTCCAATGGACGGTAGCCTTGTCATTATGGAAGGTAGTCTGTTGTTGAGATTTTTGTTACTCCAATGGATGGTAACCTTGTCATTATGGAAGGTAGTATTTTGTCGAGATTTTTCTACTCCAATGGAAGGTAGCCTTGTCATTATTGAAGGTATTCTGTTATCGATATCTTTGTTACTCCAATGGATGATAGCCTTGTCATTATGGAAGGTAGTCTGTTGTCGAGATTTTTGTTACTCCAATGGATGGTAGCCTTGTCGTTATGGAAGGGAGTCTGTTGTCGAGATTTTTGTTACCCCAAAGGATGGTAGCCTTTTAATTATGGAAGGTAGTTTGTTGTTGAGATTTTTGTTACTCCAATGGATGGTAGCCTTGTCATTATGGAAGGGAGTCTGTTGTCGAGATTTTTGTTACCCCAATGGATGGTAGCCTTGTAATTATGGAAGGTAGTTTGTTGTCGAGATTTTTGTTGCTCCAATGAATGGTAGCCTTGTCATTATGGCAGGTAGTCTGTCGTTGAGATTTCTGTTACTCCAATGGATGATAGCCTTGTCATTATGCAAGGTAGTCTGTTGTTCAGATTTTTGTTACTCCAATGGATGGTAGCCTTGTCATTATGGAAGGTAGTCTATTGTCGAGATTTTTGTTATTCCAATGGATGGTAGCCTTATCATTATGGAATGTAGTTTTTTATCTAGATTTTTGTTATTCCATTGGATGGTATCCTTATCATTATGGAAGGTAGTTTTTTATCTAGATTTTTGTTACTCCAATGGATGGAAGCCTTATCATTATGGAAGCAAGTCTATTGTCGATATTTTTGTAATTCCAATGGATGTAGCCTTGTCATTATAGAAGGTAGTATATTGTCGATATTTTTGTTACTCCAATGAATGGTAGCCTTGTCATTATGGAAGGTAGTATGTCGTTGAAATTTCTATTACTCCAATGGATTGTAGCCTTGTCATTATGGTAGGTAGTCTGTTGTTCAGATTTTTGTTACTCCAATGGACGGTAGACTTGTCATTATGGAAGGTAGTCTGTTGTTGAGATTTTTGTTATTCCATTGGATGGTAGCCTTGTCATTATGGAAGGTAGTCTATTGTCGAGATTTTTGTTATTCCAATGGATGGTAACCTTGTCATTATGGAAGGTAGTATTTTGTCGAGATTTTTGTTACTCTAATGGAAGGTAGCCTTATCATTATTGAAGGTATTCTGTTATCGATATCTTTGTTACTCCAATGGATGATAGCCTTGTCATTATGGAAGGTAGTCTGTTGTCGAGATTTTTGTTACTCCAATGGATGGTAGCCTTGTCATTATGGAAGGGAGTCTGTTGTCGAGATTTTTGTTACCCCAATGGATGGTAGCCATGTAATTATGGAAGGTAGTTTGTTGTCGATATTTTTGTTACTCCAATGAATGGTGGCCTTGTCATTATGGAAGGTAGTCTGTCGTTGAGATTTCTATTACTCGAATGGATTGTAGCTTTGTCATTATGGAAGGTAGTCTGTTGTTCAGATTTTTGTTACTCCAATGGACGGTAGCCTTGTCATTATGGAAGGTAGTCTGTTGTTGAGATTTTTGTTACTCCAATGGATGGTAACCTTGTCATTATGGAAGGTAGTATTTTGTCGAGATTTTTGTTACTCCAATGGATGGTAAGCTTGTCATTATGAAAGGTAGTCTTTTGTCAAGATTTTTGTTACTCCAATGGATGGTAGCCTTATCATTATTTAAGGTAGTCTATTGTTGATATCATTGTTAATCCAATGGATGATAGCCTTGTCATTATGCAAGGTAGTCTGTTGTTCAGATTTTTGTTACTCCAATGGATGGTAGCCTTGTCATTATGGAAGGTAGTCTATTGTCGAGGATTTTGTTATTCCAACGGTTGGTATCCTTATCATTATGGAAGGTAGTTTTTTTTCTAGATTTTTGTTACTCCAATGGATGGTAGCCTTATCATTATGGAAGGTAGTTTTTTGTCAAGTTTTTTGTTACTCCAATGGATGGTAGCCTTGTCATCACAGAAGGTAGTCTGTTGTCTAGATTTTTGTTACCCCAATGGATGTAGCCTTGTCATTATAGAAGGTAGTCTATTGTCGATATTTTTGTTACTCCAATGAATGGTGGCCTTGTCATTATGGAAGGTAGTCTGTCGTTGAGATTTCTATTACTCCAATGGATTGTAGCCTTGTCATTATGGAAGGTAGTCTGTTGTTCTGATTTTTGTTACTCCAATGGACGGTAGCCTTGTCATTATGGAAGGTAGTCCGTTGTCGAGATATTTGTTACTCCAATGGATGGTAACCTTGTCATTATGGAAGGTAGTATTTTGTCGAGATTTTTCTACTCCAATGGAAGGTAGCCTTGTCATTATTGAAGGTATTCTGTTATCGATATCTTTGTTACTCCAATGGATGATAGCCTTGTCATTATGGAAGGTAGTCTGTTGTCGAGATTTTTGTTACTCCAATGGATGGTAGCCTTGTCGTTATGGAAGGGAGTCTGTTGTCGAGATTTTTGTTACCCCAAAGGATGGTAGCCTTTTAATTATGGAAGGTAGTTTGTTGTTGAGATTTTTGTTACTCCAATGGATGGTAGCCTTGTCATTATGGAAGGGAGTCTGTTGTCGAGATTTTTGTTACCCCAATGGATGGTAGCCTTGTAATTATGGAAGGTAGTTTGTTGTCGAGATTTTTGTTGCTCCAATGAATGGTAGCCTTGTCATTATGGCAGGTAGTCTGTCGTTGAGATTTCTGTTACTCCAATGGATGATAGCCTTGTCATTATGCAAGGTAGTCTGTTGTTCAGATTTTTGTTACTCCAATGGATGGTAGCCTTGTCATTATGGAAGGTAGTCTATTGTCGAGATTTTTGTTATTCCAATGGATGGTAGCCTTATCATTATGGAATGTAGTTTTTTATCTAGATTTTTGTTATTCCATTGGATGGTATCCTTATCATTATGGAAGGTAGTTTTTTATCTAGATTTTTGTTACTCCAATGGATGGAAGCCTTATCATTATGGAAGCAAGTCTATTGTCGATATTTTTGTAATTCCAATGGATGTAGCCTTGTCATTATAGAAGGTAGTATATTGTCGATATTTTTGTTACTCCAATGAATGGTAGCCTTGTCATTATGGAAGGTAGTATGTCGTTGAAATTTCTATTACTCCAATGGATTGTAGCCTTGTCATTATGGTAGGTAGTCTGTTGTTCAGATTTTTGTTACTCCAATGGACGGTAGACTTGTCATTATGGAAGGTAGTCTGTTGTTGAGATTTTTGTTATTCCATTGGATGGTAGCCTTGTCATTATGGAAGGTAGTCTATTGTCGAGATTTTTGTTATTCCAATGGATGGTAACCTTGTCATTATGGAAGGTAGTATTTTGTCGAGATTTTTGTTACTCTAATGGAAGGTAGCCTTATCATTATTGAAGGTATTCTGTTATCGATATCTTTGTTACTCCAATGGATGATAGCCTTGTCATTATGGAAGGTAGTCTGTTGTCGAGATTTTTGTTACTCCAATGGATGGTAGCCTTGTCATTATGGAAGGGAGTCTGTTGTCGAGATTTTTGTTACCCCAATGGATGGTAGCCATGTAATTATGGAAGGTAGTTTGTTGTCGATATTTTTGTTACTCCAATGAATGGTGGCCTTGTCATTATGGAAGGTAGTCTGTCGTTGAGATTTCTATTACTCGAATGGATTGTAGCTTTGTCATTATGGAAGGTAGTCTGTTGTTCAGATTTTTGTTACTCCAATGGACGGTAGCCTTGTCATTATGGAAGGTAGTCTGTTGTTGAGATTTTTGTTACTCCAATGGATGGTAACCTTGTCATTATGGAAGGTAGTATTTTGTCGAGATTTTTGTTACTCCAATGGATGGTAAGCTTGTCATTATGAAAGGTAGTCTTTTGTCAAGATTTTTGTTACTCCAATGGATGGTAGCCTTATCATTATTTAAGGTAGTCTATTGTTGATATCATTGTTAATCCAATGGATGATAGCCTTGTCATTATGCAAGGTAGTCTGTTGTTCAGATTTTTGTTACTCCAATGGATGGTAGCCTTGTCATTATGGAAGGTAGTCTATTGTCGAGGATTTTGTTATTCCAACGGTTGGTATCCTTATCATTATGGAAGGTAGTTTTTTTTCTAGATTTTTGTTACTCCAATGGATGGTAGCCTTATCATTATGGAAGGTAGTTTTTTGTCAAGTTTTTTGTTACTCCAATGGATGGTAGCCATGTCATCATAGAAGGTAGTCTGTTGTCGAGATTTTTGTTACCCCAATGGATGTAGCCTTGTCATTATAGAAGGTAGTCTATTGTCGATATTTTTGTTACTCTAATGAATGGTGGCCTTGTCATTATGGAAGGTAGTCTATCGTTGAGATTTCTATTACTCCAATGGATTGTAGCCTTGTCATTATGGAAGTTAGTCTGTTGTTCAGATTTTTGTTACTCCAATGAATGGTAGCCTTGTCATAATGGAAGGTAGTCCGTTGTCGAGATATTTGTTATTCCAATGGATGATAGCCTTGTTATTATGTAAGGTAGTCTTTTGTCGAGATTTTTGTTACTCCCATTGATGGTAGCCTTGTCATTATTGAAGGTAGTCTATTGTCGATATCTTTGTTACTCCAATGGCTGATAGCCTTGTCGTTATGCAAGGTAGTCTGTTGTTCATATTTTTGTTACTCCAATGGATGGTAGCCTTGTCATTATGGAAGGTAGTCTATTGTCGAGGATTTTGTTATTCCAATGGATGGTATCCTTATCATTATGGAAGGTAGTTTTTTATCTAGATTTTTGTTACTCCAATGGATGGTAGCCTTATCATTATGGAAGCAAGTCTATTGTCGATATTTTTTGTAATTCCAATGGATGTAGCCTTGTAATTATAGAAGGTAGTACATTGTCGATATTTTTGTTACTCCAATGAATGGTAGCCTTGTCATTATGGAAGGTAGTATGTCGTTGAGATTTCTATTACTCCAATGGATTGTAGCCTTGTCATTATGGAAGGTAGTCTGTTGTTCATATTTTTGTTACTCCAATGGACGGTAGACTTGTCATTATGGAAGGTAGTCTGTTGTTGAGATTTTTGTTATTCCATTGGATGGTAGCCTTGTCATTATGGAAGGTAGTCTATTGAAGAGATTTTTGTTATTCCAATGGATGGTAACCTTGTCATTATCGAAGGTAGTATTTTTTCGAGATTTTTGTTACTCTAATGGAAGGTAGCCTTATCATTATTGAAGGTATTCTGTTATCGATATCTTTGTTACTCCAATAGATGATAGCCTTGTCATTATGGAAGGTAGTCTGTTGTCGAGATTTTTGTTACTCCAATGGATGGTAGCCTTGTCATTATGGAAGGGAGTCTGTTGTCGAGATTTTTGTTACCCCAATGGATGGTAGCCTTGTAATTATGGAAGGTAGTTTGTTGTCGAGATTTTTGTTGCTCCAATGAATGGTAGCCTTGTCATTATGGCAGGTAGTCTGTCGTTGAGATTTCTGTTACTCCAATGGATGATAGCCTTGTCGTTATGTAAGGTAGTCTGTTGTTCAGATTTTTGTTACTCCAATGGGTGTTAGCCTTGTCATTATGGAAGGTAGTCTGTTGTTGAGATTTTTGTAATTCCAATGGATGGTAACCTTTTCATTATGGAAGTTAGTCCATTGTCGTGATTTTTGTTACTCTAATGGATGGTAAGCTTGTCATTATGAAAGGTAGTCTTTTGTCAAGATTTTTGTTACTCCAATGGATGGTAGCCTTATCATTATTTAAGGTAGTCTATTGTTGATATCATTGTTAATCCAATGGATGATAGCCTTGTATTATGCAAGGTAGTCTGTTGTTCAGATTTTTGTTACTCCAATGGATGGTAGCCTTGTCATTATGGAAGGTAGTCTATTGTCGAGGATTTTGTTATTCCAACACATGGTATCCTTATCATTATGGAAGGTAGTTTTTTTTCTAGATTTTTGTTACTCCAATGGATGGTAGCCTTATCATTATGGAAGGTAGTTTTTTGTCAAGTTTTTTGTTACTCCAATGGATGGTAGCCTTGTCATCACAGAAGGTAGTCTGTTGTCTAGATTTTTGTTACCCCAATGGATGTAGCCTTGTCATTATAGAAGGTAGTCTATTGTCGATATTTTTGTTACTCCAATGAATGGTGGCCTTGTCATTATGGAAGGTAGTCTGTCGTTGAGATTTCTATTACTCCAATGGATTGTAGCCTTGTCATTATGGAAGGTAGTCTGTTGTTCTGATTTTTGTTACTCCAATGGACGGTAGCCTTGTCATTATGGAAGGTAGTCTGTTGTTGAGATTTTTGTTACTCCAATGGATGGTAACCTTGTCATTATGGAAGGTAGTATTTTGTCGAGATTTTTCTACTCCAATGGAAGGTAGCCTTGTCATTATTGAAGGTATTCTGTTATCGATATCTTTGTTACTCCAATGGATGATAGCCTTGTCATTATGGAAGGTAGTCTGTTGTCGAGATTTTTGTTACTCCAATGGATGGTAGCCTTGTCGTTATGGAAGGGAGTCTGTTGTCGAGATTTTTGTTACCCCAAAGGATGGTAGCCTTTTAATTATGGAAGGTAGTTTGTTGTTGAGATTTTTGTTACTCCAATGGATGGTAGCCTTGTCATTATGGAAGGGAGTCTGTTGTCGAGATTTTTGTTACCCCAATGGATGGTAGCCTTGTAATTATGGAAGGTAGTTTGTTGTCGAGATTTTTGTTGCTCCAATGAATGGTAGCCTTGTCATTATGGCAGGTAGTCTGTCGTTGAGATTTCTGTTACTCCAATGGATGATAGCCTTGTCATTATGTAAGGTAGTCTGTTGTTCAGATTTTTGTTACTCCAATGGGTGTTAGCCTTGTCATTATGGAAGGTAGTCTGTTGTTGAGATTTTTGTAATTCCAATGGATGGTAACCTTTTCATTATGGAAGTTAGTCCATTGTCGTGATTTTTGTTACTCTAATGGATGGTAAGCTTGTCATTATGAAAGGTAGTCTTTTGTCAAGATTTTTGTTACTCCAATGGATGGTAGCCTTATCATTATTTAAGGTAGTCTATTGTTGATATCATTGTTAATCCAATGGATGATAGCCTTGTATTATGCAAGGTAGTCTGTTGTTCAGATTTTTGTTACTCCAATGGATGGTAGCCTTGTCATTATGGAAGGTAGTCTATTGTCGAGGATTTTGTTATTCCAACACATGGTATCCTTATCATTATGGAAGGTAGTTTTTTTTCTAGATTTTTGTTACTCCAATGGATGGTAGCCTTATCATTATGGAAGGTAGTTTTTTGTCAAGTTTTTTGTTACTCCAATGGATGGTAGCCTTGTCATCACAGAAGGTAGTCTGTTGTCTAGATTTTTGTTACCCCAATGGATGTAGCCTTGTCATTATAGAAGGTAGTCTATTGTCGATATTTTTGTTACTCCAATGAATGGTGGCCTTGTCATTATGGAAGGTAGTCTGTCGTTGAGATTTCTATTACTCCAATGGATTGTAGCCTTGTCATTATGGAAGGTAGTCTGTTGTTCTGATTTTTGTTACTCTAATGGACGGTAGCCTTGTCATTATGGAAGGTAGTCTGTTGTTGAGATTTTTGTTACTCCAATGGATGGTAACCTTGTCATTATGGAAGGTAGTATTTTGTCGAGATTTTTCTACTCCAATGGAAGGTAGCCTTGTCATTATTGAAGGTATTCTGTTATCGATATCTTTGTTACTCCAATGGATGATAGCCTTGTCATTATGGAAGGTAGTCTGTTGTCGAGATTTTTGTTACTCCAATGGATGGTAGCCTTGTCGTTATGGAAGGGAGTCTGTTGTCGAGATTTTTGTTACCCCAAAGGATGGTAGCCTTTTAATTATGGAAGGTAGTTTGTTGTTGAGATTTTTGTTGCTCCAATGGATGGTAGCCTTGTCATTATGGAAGGTAGTATGTCGTTGAGATTTCTGTTACTCCAATGGGTGTTAGCCTTGTCATTATGGACGGTAGTCTGTTGTTGAGATTTTTGTAACTCCAATGGATGGTAAGCTTGTCATTATGAAAGGTAGTCTTTTGTAAAGATTTTTGTTACTCCAATGGATGGTAGCCTTATCATTATTTAAGGTAGTCTATTGTTGATATCATTGTTAATCCAATGGATGATAGCCTTGTCATTATGCAAGGTAGTCTGTTGTTCAGATTTTTGTTACTCCAATGGATGGTAGCCTTCTCATTATGGAAGGTAGTCTATTGTCGAGATTTTTGTTATTCCAATGGATGGTAGCCTTATCATTATGGAATGTAGTTTTTTATCTAGATTTTTGTTACTCCATTGGATGGTAGCCTTGTCATTATGGAAGGAAGTTTATTGTCAAGATTTTTGTTATTCCAATGGATGGTAGCCTTGTCATTATGGAAGGAAGTCTATTGTCGAGATTTTTGTTACCCCAATGGATGGTGTCCTTGTAATTATGGAAGGTAGTTTGTTGTCGAGATTTTTGTTACTCCAATGGATGATAGCCTTGTCATTATGGAAGGTAGTCGGTCGTTGAGATTTCTGTTACCCCAATGGATGTAGCCTTGTCATTATAGAAGGTAGTGTATCGTCGATATTTTTGTTACTCTAATGAATGGTAGCCTTGTCATAATGGAAGGTAGTCCGTTGTCGAGATTTTTGTTATTCCAATGGATGGTAACCTTGTTATTATTGAAGGTAGTCTTTTGTCGAGATTTTTGTTACTCCAATTGATGGTAGACTTGTCATTATTGAAGGTAGTCTACTGTCGATATCTTTGTTACTCCAATGGCTGATAGCCTTGTCATTATGCAAGGTAGTCTGTTGTTCATATTTTTGTTACTCCAATGGATGGTAGCCTTGTCATTATGGAAGATAGTCTATTGTCGAGGATTTTGTTATTCCAACGGATGGTATCCTTATCATTATGGAAGGTAATTTTTTTTCTAGATTTTTGTTACTCCAATGGATGGTAGCGTTATCATTATGGAAGGGAGTTTTTTGTCAAGTTTTTTGTTACTCCAATGGTTGTAGCCTTGTCATCATAGAAGGTAGTCTGTTGTCGAGATTTTTGTTACCCCAATGGATGTAGCCTTGTCATTATAGAAGGTAGTCTATTGTCGATATTTTTGTTACTCCAATGAATGGTGGCCTTGTCATTATGGAAGGTAGTCTGTCGTTCAGATTTCTATTACTCCAATGGATTGTAGCCTTGTCATTATGGAAGGTAGTCTGTTGTTCAGATTTTTGTTACTCCAATGGACGGTAGCCTTGTCATTATGGAAGGTAGTCTGTTGTTGAGATTTTTGTTATTCGATTGGATGGTAGCCTTGTCATTATGGAAGGTAGTCTATTGTCGAGATTTTTGTTATTCCAATGGATGGTAACCTTGTCATTATGGAAGGTAGTATTTTGTCGAGATTTTTGTTACTCTAATAGAAGGTAGCCTTGTCATTATTGAAGGTATTCTGTTATCGATATCTTTGTTACTCCAATGGATGATAGCCTTGTCATTATGGAAGGTAGTCTGTTGTCGAGATTTTTGTTACCCCAATGGATGGTAGCCTTGTCATTATGGAAGGGAGTCTGTTGTCGAGATTTTTGTTACCCCAATGGATGGTAGCCTTGTAATTATGGAAGGTAGTTTGTTGTCGAGATTTTTGTTGCTCCAATGGATGGTAGCCTTGTCATTATGGAAGGTAGTCTGTCGTTGAGATTTCTGTTACTCCAATGGATGATAGCCTTGTCATTTTGTAAGGTAGTCTGTTGTTAAGATTTTTGTTACTCCAATGGGTGTTAGCCTTGTCATTATGGAAGGTAGCCTGTTGTTGAGATTTTTGTAATTCCAATGGATGGTAACCTTTTCATTATGGAAGGTAGTCCATTGTCGTGATTTTTGTTACTCCAATGGATGGTAAGCTTGTCATTATGAAAGGTAGTCTTTTGTCAAGATTTTTGTTACTCCAATGGATGGTAGCCTTATCATTATTTAAGGTAGTCTATTGTTGATATCATTATTAATCCAATGGATGATAGCCTTGTCACTATGCAAGGTAGTCTGTTGTTCAGATTTTTGTTACTCCAATGGATGGTAGCCTTGTCATTATGGAAGGTAGTCTATTGTCGAGATTTTTGTTATTCCAATGGATGGTAGCCTTATCATTATGGAATGTAATTTTTTATCTAGATTTTTGTTACTCCAATGGATGGTAGCCTTGTCATTATGGAAGGAAGTCTATTGTCAAGATTTTTGTTATTCCAATGGATGGTAGCCTTGTCATTATGGAAGGAAGTCAATTGTCGAGATTTTTGTTACCCCAATGGATGGTGTCCTTGTAATTATGGAAGGTAGTTTGTTGTCAAGATTTTTGTTACTCCAATGGATGGTAGCCTTGTCATTATGGAAGGTGTCGTTCGTTGAGATTTCTGTTACCCCAATGGATGTAGCCTTGTCATTATAGAAGGTAGTGTATTGTCGATATTTTTGCTACTCTAATTAATGGTAGCCTTGTCATAATGGAAGGTAGTCCGTTGTCGAGATTTTTGTTATTCCAATGGATGGTAACCTTGTTATTATTGAAGGTAGTCTTTTGTCGATATTTTTGTTACTCCAATTGATGGTAGACTTGTCATTATTGAAGGTAGTCTACTGTCGATATCTTTGTTACTCCAATGGCTGATAGCCTTGTCATTATGCAAGGTAGTCTGTTGTTCATATTTTTTTTACTCCAATGGATGGTAGCCTTGTCATTATGGAAGGTAGTCTATTGTCGAGGATTTTGTTATTCCAATGGATTGTATCCTTATCATTATGGAAGGTAGTTTTTTTTCTAGATTTTTGTTACTCCAATGGACGGTAGCCTTGTTATTATGGAAGGTAGTTTATTGTTGAGATTTTTGTTATTCCATTGGATGGTAGCCTTGTCATTATGGAAGGTAGTCTATTGTCGAGATTTTTGTTATTCCAATAGATGGTAACCTTGTCATTATGGAAGGTAGTATTTTGTCGAGATTTTTGTTACTCTAATGGAAGGCAGCCTTGTCATTATTGAAGGTAGTCTGTTATTGATATCTTTGTTACTCCAATGGATGATAGCCTTGTCATTATGGAAGGAAGTCTATTGTCGATATTTTTGTTATTCCAATGGATGGTAGCCTTATCATTATGGAAGGTAGTTTTTTGTCTAGTTTTTTGTTACTCCAATGGATGGTAGCCTTGTCATTATAGAAGGTAGTTTGTTGTCGAGATTTTTGTTACCCCAATGGATGTAGCCTTGTCATTATAGAAGGTAGTCTATTGTCGATATTTTTGTTACACCAATGAATGGTGGCCTTGACATTATGGAAGGTAGTGTGTCGTTGAGATTTCTGTTACTCCAATGGATTGTAGCCTTGTCATTATGGAAGGTAGTCTGTTGTTCATATTTTTGTTACTCCAATGGACGGTAGCCTTGTCATTATGGAAGGTAGTCTATTGTTGAGACTTTTGTTACTCCAATGGATGGTAGCCTTGTCATTATGGAAGGAAGTCTATTGTCTAGATTTTTGTTATTCCAATGGATGGTAGCCTTGTCATTATGGAAGGTAGTCTATTGTCGAGATTTTTGTTATTCTAATGGATGGTAGCCTTGTCATTATGGAAGGTAGTCTGTCGTTGAGATTTCTAGTACTCCAATGGAATGTAGCCTTTTCATTATGGAAGGAAGTCTATTATCGAGATATTTTTTATTCCAATGGATGGTAGCCTTATCATTATGGAAGTTAGTTTTTTATCTAGATTTTTGTTACTCCAATGGATGGTAGCCTTGTCATTATGGAAGGAAGTCTATTGTCGAGATTTTTGTTACCCCAATGGATGGTGGCCTTGTAATTATGGAAGGTAGTTTGTTGTCGAGATTTTTGTTACTCCAATGGATGGTAGCCTTGTCATTATGGAAGGTAGTCAGTCGTTGAGATTTCTGTTACCCCAATAGATGTAGCCTTGTCATTATACAAGGTAGTCTATTGTCGATATTTTTGTTACTCCAATGAATGGTGGCCTTGTCATTATGGAAGGTAGTCTGTCGTTGAGATTTCTATTACTCCAATGGATTGTAGCCTTGTCATTATGGAAGGTAGTCTGTTGTTCAGATTTTTGTTACTCCAATGGACGGTAGCCTTGTTATTATGGAAGGTAGTTTATTGTTGAGATTTTTGTTATTCCATTGGATGGTAGCCTTGTCATTATGGAAGGTAGTCTATTGTCGAGATTTTTGTTATTCCAATGGATGGTAACCTTGTCATTATGGAAGGTAGTATTTTGTCGAGATTTTTGTTACTCTAATGGAAGGCAACCTTGTCATTATTGAAGGTAGTCTGTTATTGATATCTTTGTTACTCCAATGGATGATAGCCTTGTCATTATGGAAGGAAGTCTATAGTCGATATTTTTGTTATTCCAATGGATGGTAGCCTTATCATTATGGAAGGTAGTTTTTTGTCTAGTTTTTTGTTACTCCAATGGATGGTAGCCTTGTCATTATAGAAGGTAGTTTGTTGTCGAGATTTTTGTTACCCCAATGGATGTAGCCTTGTCATTATAGAAGGTAGTCTATTGTCGATATTTTTGTTACACCAATGAATGGTGGCCTTGACATTATGGAAGGTAGTGTGTCGTTGAGATTTCTGTTACTCCAATGGATTGTAGCCTTGTCATTATGGAAGGTAGTCTGTTGTTCATATTTTTGTTACTCCAATGGACGGTAGCCTTGTCATTATGGAAGGTAGTCTATTGTTGAGACTTTTGTTACTCCAATGGATGGTAGGCTTGTCATTATGGAAGGAAGTCTATTGTCTAGATTTTTGTTATTCCAATGGATGGTAGCCTTTTCATTATGGAAGGTAGTCTATTGTCGAGATTTTTGTTATTCTAATGGATGGTAGCCTTGTCATTATGGAAGGTAGTCTGTCGTTGAGATTTCTAGTACTCCAATGGAATGTAGCCTTGTCATTATGGAAGGAAGTCTATTGTCGAGATATTTGTTATTCCAATGGATGGTAGCCTTATCATTATGGAAGTTAGTTTTTTATCTAGATTTTTGTTACTCCAATGGATTGTAGCCTTGTCATTATGGAAGGAAGTCTATTGTCGAGATTTTTGTTACCCCAATGGATGGTGGCCTTGTAATTATGGAAGGTAGTTTGTTGTCGAGATTTTTGTTACTCCAATGGATGGTAGCCTTGTCATTATGGAAGGTAGTCGGTCGTTGAGATTTCTGTTACCCCAATAGATGTAGCCTTGTCATTATACAAGGTAGTCTATTGTCGATATTTTTGTTACTCCAATGAATGGTAGCCTTGTCATAAAGGAAGGTAGTCCGTTGTCGAGATTTTTGTTATTCCAATGGATGGTAGCCTTATCATTATGGAAGGTAGTTTTTTGTCGAGTTTTTTGTTACTCCAATAGATGGTAGCCTTTTCATTATTGAAGGTAGTCTATTCTCGATATCTTTGTTACTCCAATGGATGATAGCCTTGTAATTATGCAAGGTAGTCTATTGTTCATATTTTTGTTACTCCAATGGATGGTAGCCTTGTCATTATGGAAGGTAGTCTGTTGTCGAGATTTTCTTTATTCAAATGGATTGTAGCCTTATCATTATGGAAGGTAGTTTTTTATCTAGATTTTTGTTACTCCAATGGATGGTAGCCTTGTCATTATGGAAGGAAGTATATTGTCGAGATTGTTTTTATTCTAATGCATGGTAGCCTTATCATTATGGAAGGTAGTTTTTTGTCGAGTTTTTTGTTACTCCAATGGATGGTAGCCTTGGCATTATAGAAGGTAGTCTGTTGTTGATATCATTGTAACCCCAATGGATGTAGTCTTATCATTATAGAAGGTAGTCTATTGTCGATATTTTTGTTAATCCAATAAATGGTGGCCTTGTCATTATGGAAGGTAGTCTGTCGTTGAGATTTCTATTACTCCAGTGGATTGTAGCCTTGTCATTATGGAAGGTAGTTTGTCGTTGAGATTTCTGTTACCCCAAATGATTGTAGCCTTGTCATTATGTAAGGTAGTCTTTTGTTCAGATTTTTGTTACTCCAATGGATGTTAGCCTTGTCATTATGGAAGGTAGTATGTTGTTGAGATTTTTGTTAATCCAATGGATGGTAACCTTATCTTTATGGAAGGAAGTCTATTGTCGAGATTTTTGTTATTCCAATGGATGGTAGCCTTATCATTATGTAAGTTAGTTTTTTATCTAGATTTTTGTTACTCCAATGGATGGTAGCCTTGTCATTATGGAAGGAAGTCTATTGTCGAGATTTTTGTTACCCTAATGGATGGTGGCCTTGTAATTATGGAATGTAGTTTGTTGTCGAGATTTTTGTTACTCCAATGGATGGTAGCCTTGTCATTATGGAAGGTAGTCGGTCGTTGAGATTTCTGTTACCCCAATGGATGTAGCCTTGTCATTATAGAAGGTAGTCTATTGTCGATATTTTTGTTACTCCAATGAATGGTAGCCTTGTCATAATGGAAGGTAGTCAGTTGTCGAGATTTTTGTTATTCCAATGGATGGTAGCCTTATCATTATGGAAGGTAGTTTTTTGTCGAATTTTTTTTTACTCTAATGGATGGTAGCCTTGTCATTATTGAAGGTAGTCTATTGTCGATATCTTTGTTACTCCAATGGATGATAGCCTTGTCATTATGCAAGTTAGTCTGTTGTTCATATTTTTGTTACTCCAATGGATGGTAGCCTTGTCATTATGGAAGGTAGTCTATTGTCGAGATTTTTGTTATTCCAATGGATGGTAGCCTTATCATTATGGAAGGTAGTTTTTTATCTAGATTTTTGTTACTCCAATGGATGGTAGCCTTGTCATTATGGAAGGAAGTCTATTGTCGAGATTTATTTTATTCCAATGGATGGTAGCCTTATCATTATGGAAGGTAGTTTTTTGTCGAGTTTTTTGTTACTCCAATGGATGGTAGCCTTGTCATTATAGAAGGTAGTCTGTTGTTGATATCATTGTTACCCCAATGGATGTAGTCTTGTCATTATAGAAGGTAGTCTATTTCGATATTTTTGTTACTCCAATGAATGGCGGCCTTGTCATTATGGAAGGTAGTCTGTCGTTGAGATTTCTATTACTCCAATGGATTGTAGCCTTGTCATTATGGAAGGTAGTCTGTTGTTCAGATTTTTGTTACTCCAATGGATGGTAGCCTTGTCATTATGGAAGGTAGTTTATTGTTGAGATTTTTGTTATTCCATTGGATGGTGGCCTTGTCTTTATGGAAGGTAGTCTGTTGTCGAGATTGTTGTTATTCCATTGGATGGTAACCTTGTCATTATGGAAGGTAGTATTTTGTCGAGATTTTTGTTACTCTAATGGAAGGCAACCTTGTCATTATTGAAGGTAGTCTGTTATCGATATCTTTGTTACTCCAATGGATGATAGCCTTGTCATTATGGAAGGAAGTCTATTGTCGATATTTTTCTTATTCCAATGAATGGTAGCCTTATCATTATGGAAGGTAGTTTTTTGTTACTCCAATGGATGGTTGCCTTGTCATTATAGAAGGTAGTCTGTTGTCGAGATTTTTGATACCCCAATGGATGTGGCCTTGTCATTATAGAAGGTGGTCTATTGTCGATATTTTTGTTACTCCAATGAATTGTGGCCTTGTCATTATGGAAGGTAGTGTGTCGTTGAGATTTCTGTTACTCCAATGGATTGTAGCCTTGTCATTATGGAAGGTAGTCTGTTGTTCATATTTTTGTTACTCCAATGGACGGTAGCCTTGTCATTATGGATAGTAGTCTGTTGTTGAGACTTTTGTTACTCTAATGGATGGTAGCCTTGTCATTATGGAAGTTAGTCTATTGTCTAGATTTTTGTTATTCCAATGGATGGTAGCCTTGTCATTATGGAAGGTAGTTTTGTGTCGAGATTTTTGTTACTCTAATGGATGGTAGCCTTCTCATTATGGAAGGTAGTCTATTGTCGAGATTTTTGTTATTCTAATGGATGGTAGCCTTGTCATTATGGAAGGTAGTCTGTCGTTGAGATTTCTATTACTCCAATGGAATGTAGCCTTGTCATTACGGAAGGAAGTATATTGTCGAGATATTTGCTATTCCAATGGATGGTAGCCTTATCATTATGGAAGTTAGTTTTTTATCTAGATTTTTGTTACTCCAATGGATGGTAGCCTTGTCATTATGGAAGGAAGTCTATTGTCGAGATTTTTGTTACCCCAATGGATGGTGGCCTTGTAATTATGGAAGGTAGTTTGTTGTCGAGATTTTTGTTACTCCAATGGATGGTAGCCTTGTCATTATGGAAGGTAGTCGGTCGTTGAGATTTCTGTTACCCCAATGGATGTAGCCTTGTCATTATAGAAGGTAGTCTATTGTCGATATTTTTGTTA
The DNA here is from genome assembly GCA_948472305.1 of Vicia faba. Classification (NCBI taxonomy): domain Eukaryota; kingdom Viridiplantae; phylum Streptophyta; class Magnoliopsida; order Fabales; family Fabaceae; genus Vicia; species Vicia faba. The sequence continues at coordinate 566,303,284 of OX451739.1, forward strand.
CTCCAATGAATGGTAGCCTTGTCATAATGGAAGGTAGTCCGTTGTCGAGATTTTTGTTATTCCAATGGATGGTAGCCTTATCATTATGGAAGGTAGTTTTTTGTTACTCTAATGGATGGTAGCCTTGTCATTATTGAAGGTAGTCTATTGTCGATATCTTTGTTACTCCAATGGATGATAGCCTTGTCATTATGCAAGGTAGTCTGTTGTTCATATTTTTGTTACTCCAATGGATGATAGCCTTGTCATTATGGAAGGTAGTCTATTGTCGAGATTTTTGTTATTCCAATGGATGGTAGCCTTATCATTATGGAAGGTAGTTTTTTATCTAGATTTTTGTTACTCCAATGGATGGTAGCCTTGTCATTATGGAAGGAAGTCTATTGTCGAGATTTTTGTTACCCCAATGGATGGTGGCCTTGTAATTATGGAAGGTAGTTTGTTGTCGAGATTTTTGTTACTCCAATGGATGGTAGCCTTGTCATTATGGAAGGTAGTCGGTCGTTGAGATTTCTGTTACCCCAATAGATGTAGCCTTGTCATTATACAAGGTAGTCTATTGTCGATATTTTTGTTACTCCAATGAATGGTAGCCTTGTCATAATGGAAGGTAGTCCGTTGTCGAGATTTTTGTTATTCCAATGGATGGTAACCTTATCATTATGGAAGGTAGTTTTTTGTCGAGTTTTTTGTTACTCCAATAGATGGTAGCCTTTTCATTATTGAAGGTAGTCTATTCTCGATATCTTTGTTACTCCAATGGATGATAGCCTTGTAATTATGCAAGGTAGTCTATTGTTCATATTTTTGTTACTCCAATGGATGGTAGCCTTGTCATTATGGAAGGTAGTCTATTGTCGAGATTTTCTTTATTCCAATGGATTGTAGCCTTATCATTATGGAAGGTAGTTTTTTATCTAGATTTTTGTTACTCCAATGGATGGTAGCCTTGTCATTATGGAAGGAAGTATATTGTCGAGATTGTTTTTATTCCAATGCATGGTAGCCTTATCATTATGGAAGGTAGTTTTTTGTCGAGTTTTTTGTTACTCCAATGGATGGTAGCCTTGGCATTATAGAAGGTAGTCTGTTGTTGATATCATTGTAACCCCAATGGATGTAGTCTTATCATTATAGAAGGTAGTCTATTGTCGATATTTTTGTTAATCCAATAAATGGTGGCCTTGTCATTATGGAAGGTAGTCTGTCGTTGAGATTTCTATTACTCCAGTGGATTGTAGCCTTGTCATTATGGAAGGTAGTTTGTCGTTGAGATTTCTGTTACCCCAAATGATTGTAGCCTTGTCATTATGTAAGGTAGTCTTTTGTTCAGATTTTTGTTACTCCAATGGATGTTAGCCTTGTCATTATAGAAGGTAGTATGTTGTTGAGATTTTTGTTAATCCAATGGATGGTAACCTTGTCTTTATGGAAGGAAGTCTATTGTCGAGATTTTTGTTATTCCAATGGATGGTAGCCTTATCATTATGTAAGTTAGTTTTTTATCTAGATTTTTGTTACTCCAATGGATGGTAGCCTTGTCATTATGGAAGGAAGTCTATTGTCGAGATTTTTGTTACCCTAATGGATGGTGGCCTTGTAATTATGGAATGTAGTTTGTTGTCGAGATTTTTGTTACTCCAATGGATGGTAGCCTTGTCATTATGGAAGGTAGTCGGTCGTTGAGATTTCTGTTACCCCAATGGATGTAGCCTTGTCATTATAGAAGGTAGTCTATTGTCGATATTTTTGTTACTCCAATGAATGGTAGCCTTGTCATAATGGAAGGTAGTCAGTTGTCGAGATTTTTGTTATTCCAATGGATGGTAGCCTTATCATTATGGAAGGTAGTTTTTTGTCGAATTTTTTTTTACTCTAATGGATGGTAGCCTTGTCATTATTGAAGGTAGTCTATTGTCGATATCTTTGTTACTCCAATGGATGATAGCTTTGTCATTATGCAAGGTAGTCTGTTGTTCATATTTTTGTTACTCCAATGGATGGTAGCCTTGTCATTATGGAAGGTAGTCTATTGTCGAGATTTTTGTTATTCCAATGGATGGTAGCCTTATCATTATGGAAGGTAGTTTTTTATCTAGATTTTTGTTACTCCAATGGATGGTAGCCTTGTCATTATGGAAGGAAGTCTATTGTCGAGATTTATTTTATTCCAATGGATGGTAGCCTTATCATTATGGAAGGTAGTTTTTTGTCGAGTTTTTTGTTACTCCAATGGATGGTAGCCTTGTCATTATAGAAGGTAGTCTGTTGTTGATATCATTGTTACCCCAATGGATGTAGTCTTGTCATTATAGAAGGTAGTCTATTTCGATATTTTTGTTACGCCAATGAATGGCGGCCTTGTCATTATGGAAGGTAGTCTGTCGTTGAGATTTCTATTACTCCAATGGATTGTAGCCTTGTCATTATGGAAGGTAGTCTGTTGTTCAGATTTTTGTTACTCCAATGGATGGTAGCCTTGTCATTATGGAAGGTAGTCTGTTGTCGAGATTGTTGTTATTCCATTGGATGGTAACCTTGTCATTATGGAAGGTAGTATTTTGTCGAGATTTTTGTTACTCTAATGGAAGGCAACCTTGTCATTATTGAAGGTAGTCTGTTATCGATATCTTTGTTACTCCAATGGATGATAGCCTTGTCATTATGGAAGGAAGTCTATTGTCGATATTTTTCTTATTCCAATGAATGGTAGCCTTATCATTATGGAAGGTAGTTTTTTGTTACTCCAATGGATGGTTGCCTTCTCATTATAGAAGGTAGTCTGTTGTCGAGATTTTTGATACCCCAATGGATGTGGCCTTGTCATTATAGAAGGTGGTCTATTGTCGATATTTTTGTTATTCCAATGAATTGTGGCCTTGTCATTATGGAAGGTAGTGTGTCGTTGAGATTTCTGTTACTCCAATGGATTGTAGCCTTGTCATTATGGAAGGTAGTCTGTTGTTCATATTTTTGTTACTCCAATGGACGGTAGCCTTGTCATTATGGATAGTAGTCTGTTGTTGAGACTTTTGTTACTCCAATGGATGGTAGCCTTGTCATTATGGAAGTTAGTCTATTGTCTAGATTTTTGTTATTCCAATGGATGGTAGCCTTGTCATTATGGAAGGTAGTTTTGTGTCGAGATTTTTGTTACTCTAATGGATGGTAGCCTTCTCATTATGGAAGGTAGTCTATTGTCGAGATTTTTGTTATTCTAATGGATGGTAGCCTTGTCATTATGGAAGGTAGTCTGTCGTTGAGATTTCTATTACTCCAATGGAATGTAGCCTTGTCATTACGGAAGGAAGTATATTGTCGAGATATTTGTTATTCCAATGGATGGTAGCCTTATCATTATGGAAGTTAGTTTTTTATCTAGATTTTTGTTACTCCAATGGATGGTAGCCTTGTCATTATGGAAGGAAGTCTATTGTCGAGATTTTTGTTACCCCAATGGATGGTGGCCTTGTAATTATGGAAGGTAGTTTGTTGTCGAGATTTTTGTTACTCCAATGGATGGTAGCCTTGTCATTATGGAAGGTAGTCGGTCGTTGAGATTTCTGTTACCCCAATGGATGTAGCCTTGTCATTATAGAAGGTAGTCTATTGTCGATATTTTTGTTACTCCAATGAATGGTAGCCTTGTCATAATGGAAGGTAGTCCGTTGTCGAGATTTTTGTTATTCCAATGGATGGTAGCCTTATCATTATGGAAGGTAGTTTTTTGTTACTCTAATGGATGGTAGCCTTGTCATTATTGAAGGTAGTCTATTGTCGATATCTTTGTTACTCCAATGGATGATAGCCTTGTCATTATGCAAGGTAGTCTATTGTTCATATTTTTGTTACTCCAATGGATGATAGCCTTGTCATTATGGAAGGTAGTCTATTGTCGAGATTTTTGTTATTCCAATGGATGGTAGCCTTATCATTATGGAAGGTAGTTTTTTATCTAGATTTTTGTTACTCCAATGGATGGTAGCCTTGTCATTATGGAAGGAAGTCTATTGTCGAGATATATTTTATTCCAATGGATGGTAGCCTTATCATTATGGAAGGTAGTTTTTTGTTGAGTTTTTTGTTACTCCAATGGATGGTAGCCTTGTCATTATAGAAGGTAGTCTGTTGTTGATATCATTGTTACCCCAATGGATGTAGTCTTGTCATTATAGAAGGTAGTCTATTTCGATATTTTTGTTACACCAATGAATGGTGGCCTTGTCATTATGGAAGGTAGTCTGTCGTTGAGATTTCTATTACTCCAATGGATTGTAGCCTTATCATTATGGAAGGTAGTCTGTTGTTCAGATTTTTGTTACTCCAATGGACGGTAGCCTTGTCATTATGGAAGGTAGTTTATTGTTGAGATTTTATTTATTCCATTGGATGGTGGCCTTGTCATTATGGAAGGTAGTCTGTTGTCGAGATTGTTGTTATTCCATTGGATGGTAACCTTGTCATTATGGAAGGTAGTATTTTGTCGAGATTTTTGTTACTCTAATGGAAGGCAGCCTTGTCATTATTGAAGTAAGTCTGTTATCGATATCTTTGTTACTCCAATGGATGATAGCATTGTCATTATGGAAGGAAGTCTATTGTCGATATTTTTCTTATTCCAATGGATGGTAGCCTTATTATTATGGAAGGTAGTATGTTGTTGAGATTTTTGTTAATCCAATGGATGGTAACCTTGTCTTTATGGAAGGAAGTCTATTGTCGAGATTTTTGTTATTCCAATGGATGGTAGCCTTATCATTATGTAAGTTAGTTTTTTATCTATATTTTTGTTACTCCAATGGATGGTAGCCTTGTCATTATGGAAGGAAGTCTATTGTCGAGATTTTTGTTACCCCAATGGATGGTGGCCTTGTAATTATGGAAGGTAGTTTGTTGTCGAGATTTTTGTTACTCCAATGGATGGTAGCCTTGTCATTATGGAAGGTAGTCGGTCGTTGAGATTTCTGTTACCCCAATAGATGTAGCCTTGTCATTATACAAGGTAGTCTATTGTCGATATTTTTGTTACTCCAATGAATGGTAGCCTTGTCATAATGGAAGGTAGTCCGTTGTCGAGATTTTTGTTATTCCAATGGATGGTAGCCTTATCATTATGGAAGGTAGTTTTTTGTCGAGTTTTTTGTTACTCCAATAGATGGTAGCCTTTTCATTATTGAAGGTAGTCTATTCTCGATATCTTTGTTACTCCAATGGATGATAGCCTTGTAATTATGCAAGGTAGTCTATTGTTCATATTTTTGTTACTCCAATGGATGGTAGCCTTGTCATTATGGAAGGTAGTCTGTTGTCGAGATTTTCTTTATTCCAATGGATTGTAGCCTTATCATTATGGAAGGTAGTTTTTTATCTAGATTTTTGTTACTCCAATGGATGGTAGCCTTGTCATTATGGAAGGAAGTATATTGTCGAGATTGTTTTTATTCCAATGCATGGTAGCCTTATCATTATGGAAGGTAGTTTTTTGTCGAGTTTTTTGTTACTCCAATGGATGGTAGCCTTGTCATTATAGAAGGTAGTCTGTTGTTGATATCTTTGTAACCCCAATGGATGTAGTCTTGTCATTATAGAAGGTAGTCTATTGTCGATATTTTTGTTAATCCAATAAATGGTGGCCTTGTCATTATGGAAGGTAGTCTGTCGTTGAGATTTCTATTACTCCAGTGGATTGTAGCCTTGTCATTATGGAAGGTAGTTTGTCGTTGAGATTTCTGTTACCCCAAATGATTGTAGCCTTGTCATTATGTAAGGTAGTCTTTTGTTCAGATTTTTGTTACTCCAATGGATGTTAGCCTTGTCATTATGGAAGGTAGTATGTTGTTGAGATTTTTGTTAATCCAATGGATGGTAACCTTGTCTTTATGGAAGGAAGTCTATTGTCGAGATTTTTGTTATTCCAATGGATGGTAGCCTTATCATTATGTAAGTTAGTTTTTTATCTATATTTTTGTTACTCCAATGGATGGTAGCCTTGTCATTATGGAAGGAAGTCTATTGTCGAGATTTTTGTTACCCCAATGGATGGTGGCCTTGTAATTATGGAAGGTAGTTTGTTGTCGAGATTTTTGTTACTCCAATGGATGGTAGCCTTGTCATTATGGAAGGTAGTCGGTCGTTGAGATTTCTGTTACCCCAATAGATGTAGCCTTGTCATTATACAAGGTAGTCTATTGTCGATATTTTTGTTACTCCAATGAATGGTAGCCTTGTCATAATGGAAGGTAGTCCGTTGTCGAGATTTTTGTTATTCCAATGGATGGTAGCCTTATCATTATGGAAGGTAGTTTTTTGTCGAGTTTTTTGTTACTCCAATAGATGGTAGCCTTTTCATTATTGAAAGTAGTCTATTCTCGATATCTTTGTTACTCCAATGGATGATAGCCTTGTAATTATGCAAGGTAGTCTATTGTTCATATTTTTGTTACTCCAATGGATGGTAGCCTTGTCATTATGGAAGGTAGTCTGTTGTCGAGATTTTCTTTATTCCAATGGATTGTAGCCTTATCATTATGGAAGGTAGTTTTTTATCTAGATTTTTGTTACTCCAATGGATGGTAGCCTTGTCATTATGGAAGGAAGTATATTGTCGAGATTGTTTTTATTCCAATGCATGGTAGCCTTATCATTATGGAAGGTAGTTTTTTGTCGAGTTTTTTGTTACTCCAATGGATGGTAGCCTTGTCATTATAGAAGGTAGTCTGTTGTTGATATCATTGTAACCCTAATGGATGTAGTTTTGTCATTATAGAAGGTAGTCTATTGTCGATATTTTTGTTAATCCAATAAATGGTGGCTTTGTCATTATGGAAGGTAGTCTGTCGTTGAGATTTCTATTACTCCAGTGGATTGTAGCCTTGTCATTATGGAAGGTAGTTTGTCGTTGAGATTTCTGTTACCCCAAATGATTGTAGCCTTGTCATTATGTAAGGTAGTCTTTTGTTCAGATTTTTGTTACTCCAATGGATGTTAGCCTTGTCATTATGGAAGGTAGTATGTTGTTGAGATTTTTGTTAATCCAATGGATGGTAACCTTGTCTTTATGGAAGGAAGTCTATTGTCGAGATTTTTGTTATTCCAATGGATGGTAGCCTTATCATTATGTAAGTTAGTTTTTTATCTAGATTTTTGTTACTCCAATGGATGGTAGCCTTGTCATTATGGAAGGAAGTCTATTGTCGAGATTTTTGTTACCCCAATGGATGGTGGCCTTGTAATTATGGAAGGTAGTTTGTTGTCGAGATTTTTGTTACTCCAATGGATGGTAGCCTTGTCATTATGGAAGGTAGTCGGTCGTTGAGATTTCTGTTACCCCAATGGATGTAGCCTTGTCATTATAGAAGGTAGTCTATTGTCGATATTTTTGTTACTCTAATGAATGGTAGCCTTGTCATAATGGAAGGTAGTCAGTTGTCGAGATTTTTGTTATTCCAATGGATGGTAGCCTTATCATTATGGAAGGTAGTTTTTTGTCGAATTTTTTTTTACTCTAATGGATGGTAGCCTTGTCATTATTGAAGGTAGTCTATTGTCGATATCTTTGTTACTCCAATGGATGATAGCCTTGTCATTATGCAAGGTAGTCTGTTGTTCATATTTTTGTTACTCCAATGGATGGTAGCCTTGTCATTATGGAAGGTAGTCTATTGTCGAGATTTTTGTTATTCCAATGGATGGTAGCCTTATCATTATGGAAGGTAGTTTTTTATCTAGATTTTTGTTACTCCAATGGATGGTAGCCTTGTCATTATGGAAGGAAGTCTATTGTCGAGATTTATTTTATTCCAATGGATGGTAGCCTTATCATTATGGAAGGTAGTTTTTTGTCGAGTTTTTTGTTACTCCAATGGATGGTAGCCTTGTCATTATAGAAGGTAGTCTGTTGTTGATATCATTGTTACCCCAATGGATGTAGTCTTGTCATTATAGAAGGTAGTCTATTTCGATATTTTTGTTACTGCAATGAATGGCGGCCTTGTCATTATGGAAGGTAGTCTGTCGTTGAGATTTCTATTACTCCAATGGATTGTAGCCTTGTCATTATGGAAGGTAGTCTGTTGTTTAGATTTTTGTTACTCCAATGGACGGTAGCCTTGTCATTATGGAAGGTAGTTTATTGTTGAGATTTTTGTTATTCCATTGGATGGTGGCCTTGTCATTATGGAAGGTAGTCTGTTGTCGAGATTGTTGTTATTCCATTGGATGGTAACCTTGTCATTATGGAAGGTAGTATTTTGTCGAGATTTTTGTTACTCTAATGGAAGGCAACCTTGTCATTATTGAAGGTAGTCTGTTATCGATATCTTTGTTACTCCAATGGATGATAGCCTTGTCATTATGGAAGGAAGTCTATTGTCAATATTTTTCTTATTCCAATGAATGGTAGCCTTATCATTATGGAAGGTAGTTTTTTGTTACTCCAATGGATGGTAGCCTTGTCATTATAGAAGGTAGTCTGTTGTCGAGATTTTTGATACCCCAATGGATGTAGCCTTATCATTATAGAAGGTGGTCTATTGTCGATATTTTTGTTACTCCAATGAATTGTGGCCTTGTCATTATGGAAGGTAGTGTGTCGTTGAGATTTCTGTTACTCCAATGGAGTGTAGCCTTGTCATTATGGAAGGTAGTCTATTGTTCATATTTTTGTTACTCCAATGGAAGGTAGCCTTGTCATTATGGATAGTAGTCTGTTGTTGAGACTTTTGTTACTCCAATGGATGGTAGCCTTGTCATTATGGAAGGAAGTCTATTGTCTAGATTTTTGTTCTTCCAATGGATGGTAGCCTTGTCATTATGGAAGGTAGTTTTGTGTCGAGATTTTTGTTTCTCTAATGGATGGTAGCCTTGTCATTATGGAAGGTAGTCTATTGTCGAGATTTTTGTTATTCTAATGGATGGTAGCCTTGTCATTATGGAAGGTAGTCTGTCGTTGAGATTTCTATTACTCCAATGGAATGTAGCCTTGTCATTATGGAAGGAAGTATATTGTCGAGATATTTGTTATTCCAATGGATGGTAGCCTTATCATTATGGAAGTTAGTTTTTTATCTAGATTTTTGTTACTCCAATGGATGGTAGCCTTGTCATTATGGAAGGAAGTCTATTGTCGAGATTTTGGTTACCCCAATGGATGGTGGCCTTGTAATTATGGAAGGTAGTTTGTTGTCGAGATTTTTGTTACTCCAATGGATGGTAGCCTTGTCATTATGGAAGGTAGTCGGTCGTTGAGATTTCTGTTACCCCAATGGATGTAGCCTTGTCATTATAGAAGGTAGTCTATTGTCGATATTTTTGTTACTCCAATGAATGGTAGCCTTGTCATAATGGAAGGTAGTCCGTTGTCGAGATTTTTGTTATTCCAATGGATGGTAGACTTATCATTATGGAAGGTAGTTTTTTGTCGAATTTTTTGTTACTCTAATGGATGGTAGCCTTGTCATTATTGAAGGTAGTATATTGTCGATATCTTTGTTACTCCAATGGATGATAGCCTTGTCATTATGCAAGGTAGTCTGTTGTTCATATTTTTGTTACTCCAATGGATTGTAGCCTTGTCATTATGGAAGGTAGTCTGTTGTTCATATTTTTGTTACTCCAATGGACGGTAGCCTTGTCATTATGGAAGGTAGTTTTTTATCTAGATTTTTGTTACTCCAATGGATGGTAGCCTTGTCATTATGGAAGGAAGACTATTGTCGAGATATTTGTTATTCCAATGGATGGTAGCCTTATCATTATGGAAGTTAGTTTTTTATCTAGATTTTTGTTACTCTAATGGATGGTAGCCTTGTCATTATGGAAGGTAGTCTGTTGTCGAGATTGTTGTTATTCCATTGGATGGTAACCTTGTCATTATGGAAGGTAGTATTTTGTCGAGATTTTTGTTACTCTAATGGAAGGCAGCCTTGTCATTATTGAAGGTAGTCTGTTATCGATATCTTTGTTACTCCAATGGATGATAGCCTTGTCATTATGGAAGGAAGTCTATTGTCAATATTTTTCTTATTCCAATGAATGGTAGCCTTATCATTATGGAAGGTAGTTTTTTGTTACTCCAATGGATGGTAGCCTTGTCATTATAGAAGGTAGTCTGTTGTCGAGATTTTTGATACCCCAATGGATGTAGCCTTATCATTATAGAAGGTGGTCTATTGTCGATATTTTTGTTACTCCAATGAATTGTGGCCTTGTCATTATGGAAGGTAGTGTGTCGTTGAGATTTCTGTTACTCCAATGGAGTGTAGCCTTGTCATTATGGAAGGTAGTCTATTGTTCATATTTTTGTTACTCCAATGGACGGTAGCCTTGTCATTATGGATAGTAGTCTGTTGTTGAGACTTTTGTTACTCCAATGGATGGTAGCCTTGTCATTATGGAAGGAAGTCTATTGTCTAGATTTTTGTTATTCCAATGGATGGTAGCCTTGTCATTATGGAAGGTAGTTTTGTGTCGAGATTTTTGTTTCTCTAATGGATGGTAGCCTTGTCATTATGGAAGGTAGTCTATTGTCGAGATTTTTGTTATTCTAATGGATGGTAGCCTTGTCATTATGGAAGGTAGTCTGTCGTTGAGATTTCTATTACTCCAATGGAATGTAGCCTTGTCATTATGGAAGGAAGTATATTGTCGAGATATTTGTTATTCCAATGGATGGTAGCCTTATCATTATGGAAGTTAGTTTTTTATCTAGATTTTTGTTACTCCAATGGATGGTATCCTTGTCATTATGGAAGGAAGTCTATTGTCGAGATTTTTGTTACCCCAATGGATGGTGGCCTTGTAATTATGGAAGGTAGTTTGTTGTCGAGATTTTTGTTACTCCAATGGATGGTAGCCTTGTCATTATGGAAGGTAGTCGGTCGTTGAGATTTCTGTTACCCCAATGGATGTAGCCTTGTCATTATAGAAGGTAGTCTATTGTCGATATTTTTGTTACTCCAATGAATGGTAGCCTTGTCATAATGGAAGGTAGTCCGTTGTCGAGATTTTTGTTATTCCAATGGATGGTAGACTTATCATTATGGAAGGTAGTTTTTTGTCGAATTTTTTGTTACTCTAATGGATGGTAGCCTTGTCATTATTGAAGGTAGTATATTGTCGATATCTTTGTTACTCCAATGGATGATAGCCTTGTCATTATGCAAGGTAGTCTGTTGTTCATATTTTTGTTACTCCAATGGATTGTAGCCTTGTCATTATGGAAGGTAGTCTGTTGTTCATATTTTTGTTACTCCAATGGACGGTAGCCTTGTCATTATGGAAGGTAGTTTTTTATCTAGATTTTTGTTACTCCAATGGATGGTAGCCTTGTCATTATGGAAGGAAGTCTATTGTCGAGATATTTGTTATTCCAATGGATGGTAGCCTTATCATTATGGAAGTTAGTTTTTTATCTAGATTTTTGTTACTCTAATGGATGGTAGCCTTGTCATTATGGAAGGTAGTCTGTTGTCGAGATTGTTGTTATTCCATTGGATGGTAACCTTGTCATTATGGAAGGTAGTATTTTGTCGAGATTTTTGTTACTCTAATGGAAGGCAGCCTTGTCATTATTGAAGGTAGTCTGTTATCGATATCTTTGTTACTCCAATGGATGATAGCCTTGTCATTATGGAAGGAAGTCTATTGTCAATATTTTTCTTATTCCAATGAATGGTAGCCTTATCATTATGGAAGGTAGTTTTTTGTTACTCCAATGGATGGTAGCCTTGTCATTATAGAAGGTAGTCTATTGTCGAGATTTTTGATACCCCAATGGATGTAGCCTTATCATTATAGAAGGTGGTCTATTGTCGATATTTTTGTTACTCCAATGAATTGTGGCCTTGTCATTATGGAAGGTAGTGTGTCGTTGAGATTTCTGTTACTCCAATGGAGTGTAGCCTTGTCATTATGGAAGGTAGTCTATTGTTCATATTTTTGTTACTCCAATGGACGGTAGCCTTGTCATTATGGATAGTAGTCTGTTGTTGAGACTTTTGTTACTCCAATGGATGGTAGCCTTGTCATTATGGAAGGAAGTCTATTGTCTAGATTTTTGTTATTCCAATGGATGGTAGCCTTGTCATTATGGAAGGTAGTTTTGTGTCGAGATTTTTGTTTCTCTAATGGATGGTAGCCTTGTCATTATGGAAGGTAGTCTATTGTCGAGATTTTTGTTATTCTAATGGATGGTAGCCTTGTCATTATGGAAGGTAGTCTGTCGTTGAGATTTCTATTACTCCAATGGAATGTAGCCTTGTCATTATGGAAGGAAGTATATTGTCGAGATATTTGTTATTCCAATGGATGGTAGCCTTATCATTATGGAAGTTAGTTTTTTATCTAGATTTTTGTTACTCCAATGGATGGTAGCCTTGTCATTATGGAAGGAAGTCTATTGTCGAGATTTTTGTTACCCCAATGGATGGTGGCCTTGTAATTATGGAAGGTAGTTTGTTGTCGAGATTTTTGTTACTCCAATGGATGGTAGCCTTGTCATTATGGAAGGTAGTCGGTCGTTGAGATTTCTGTTACCCCAATGGATGTAGCCTTGTCATTATAGAAGGTAGTCTATTGTCGATATTTTTGTTACTCCAATGAATGGTAGCCTTGTCATAATGGAAGGTAGTCTGTTGTCGAGATTTTTGTTATTCCAATGGATGGTAGACTTATCATTATGGAAGGTAGTTTTTTGTCGAATTTTTTGTTACTCTAATGGATGGTAGCCTTGTCATTATTGAAGGTAGTCTATTGTCGATATCTTTGTTACTCCAATGGATGATAGCCTTGTCATTATGCAAGGTAGTCTGTTGTTCATATTTTTGTTACTCCAATGGATTGTAGCCTTGTCATTATGGAAGGTAGTCTGTTGTTCATATTTTTGTTACTCCAATGGACGGTAGCCTTGTCATTATGGAAGGTAGTTTTTTATCTAGATTTTTGTTACTCCAATGGATGGTAGCCTTGTCATTATGGAAGGAAGTCTATTGTCGAGATATTTGTTATTCCAATGGATGGTAGCCTTATCATTATGGAAGTTAGTTTTTTATCTAGATTTTTGTTACTCTAATGGATGGTAGCCTTGTCATTATGGAAGGAAGTCTATTGTCGAGATTTTTGTTACCCCAATGGATGGTGGCCTTGTAATTATGGAAGGTAGTTTGTTGTCGAGATTTTTGTTACTCCAATGGATGGTAGCCTTGTCATTATGGAAGGTAGTCGGTCATTGAGATTTCTGTTACCCCAATGGATGTAGCCTTGTCATTATAGAAGGTAGTCTATTGTCGATATTTTGTTACTCCAATGAATGGTAGCCTTGTCATAATGGAAGGTAGTCAGTTGTCGAGATTTTTGTTATTCCAATGGATGGTAGACTTATCATTATGGAAGGTAGTTTTTTGTCGAATTTTTTGTTACTCTAATGGATGGTAGCCTTGTCATTATTGAAGGTAGTCTATTGTCGATATCTTTGTTACTCCAATGGATGATAGCCTTGTCATTATGCAAGGTAGTCTGTTGTTCATATTTTTGTTACTCCAATGGATGGTAGCCTTGTCATTATGGAAGGTAGTCTATTGTCGAGATTTTTGTTATTCCAATGGATGGTAGCCTTATCATTATGGAAGGTAGTTTTTTATCTAGATTTTTGTTACTCCAATGGATGGTAGCCTTGTCATTATGGAAGGAAGTCTATTGTCGAGATATATTTTATTCCAATGGATGGTAGCCTTATCATTATGGAAGGTAGTTTTTTGGTGAGTTTTTTGTTACTCCAATGGATGGTAGCCTTGTCATTATAGAAGGTAGTCTGTTGTTGATATCATTGTTACCCCAATGGATGTAGTCTTGTCATTATAGAAGGTAGTCTATTTCGATATTTTTGTTACTCCAATGAATGGTGGCCTTGTCATTATGGAAGGTAGTCTGTCGTTGAGATTTCTATTACTCCAATGGATTGTAGCCTTATCATTATGGAAGGTAGTCTGTTGTTTAGATTTTTGTTACTCCAATGGACGGTAGCCTTGTCATTATGGAAGGTAGTTTATTGTTGAGATTTAATTTATTCCATTGAATGGTGGCCTTGTCATTATGGAAGGTAGTCTGTTGTCGAGATTGTTGTTATTCCATTGGATGGTAACCTTGTCATTATGGAAGGTAGTATTTTGTCGAGATTTTTGTTACTCTAATGGAAGGCAGCCTTGTCATTATTGAAGTAAGTCTGTTATCGATATCTTTGTTACTCCAATGGATGATAGCCTTGTCATTATGGAAGGAAGTCTATTGTCGATATTTTTCTTATTCCAATGGATGGTAGCCTTATCATTATGGAAGGTAGTTTTTTGTTACTCCAATGGATGGTAGCCTTGTCATTATAGAAGGTAGTCTGTTGTCGAGATTTTTGATACCCCAATGGATGTAGCCTTGTCATTATAGAAGGTGGTCTATTGTCGATATTTTTGTTACTCTAATGAATTGTGGCCTTGTCATTATGGAAGGTAGTGTGTCGTTGAGATTTCTGTTACTCCAATGGATTGTAGCCTTGTCATTATGGAAGGTAGTCTATTGTTCATATTTTTGTTACTCCAATGGACGGTAGCCTTGTCATTATGGATAGTAGTCTGTTGTTGAGACTTTTGTTACTCCAATGGATGGTAGCCTTGTCATTATGGAAGGAAGTCTATTGTCTAGATTTTTGTTATTCCAATGGATGGTAGCCTTGTCATTATGGAAGGTAGTTTTGTGTCGAGATTTTTGTTACTCTAATGGATGGTAGCCTTGTCATTATGGAAGGTAGTCTATTGTCGAGATTTTTGTTATTCTATTGGATGGTAGCCTTGTCATTATGGAAGGTAGTCTGTCGTTGAGATTTCTATTACTCCAATGGAATGTAGCCTTGTCATTATGGAAGGAAGTATATTGTCGAGATATTTGTTATTCCAATGGATGGTAGCCTTATCATTATGGAAGTTAGTTTTTTATCTAGATTTTTGTTACTCCAATGGATGGTAGCCTTGTCATTATGGAAGGAAGTCTATTGTCGAGATTTTTGTTACCCAAATGGACGGTGGCCTTGTAATTAGGGAAGGTAGTTTGTTGTCGAGATTTTTGTTACTCCAATGGATGGTAGCCTTGTCATTATGGAAGGTAGTCGGTCGTTGAGATTTCTGTTACCCCAATGGATGTAGCCTTGTCATTATAGAAGGTAGTCTATTGTCGATATTTTTGTTACTCCAATGAATGGTAGCCTTGTCATAATGGAAGGTAGTCCGTTGTCGAGATTTTTGTTATTCCAATGGATGGTAGACTTATCATTATGGAAGGTAGTTTTTTGTCGAATTTTTTGTTACTCTAATGGATGGTAGCCTTGTCATTATTGAAGGTAGTCTATTGTCGATATCTTTGTTACTCCAATGGATGATAGCCTTGTCATTATGCAAGGTAGTCTGTTGTTCATATTTTTGTTACTCCAATGGATGGTAGCCTTGTCATTATGGAAGGTAGTGTATTGTCGAGATTTTTGTTATTCCAATGGATGGTAGCCTTATCATTATGGAAGGTAGTTTTTTATCTAGATTTTTGTTACTCCAATGGATGGTAGCCTTGTCTTTATGGAAGGAAATCTATGGTCGAGATATATTTTATTCCAATGGATGGTAGCCTTATCATTATGGAAGGTAGTTTTTTGTTGAGTTTTTTGTTACTCCAATGGATGGTAGCCTTGTCATTATAGAAGGTAGTCTGTTGTTGATATCATTGTTACCCCAATGGATGTAGTCTTGTCATTATAGAAGGTAGTCTATTTCAATATTTTTGTTACTCCAATGAATGGTGGCCTTGTCATTATGGAAGGTAGTCTGTCATTGAGATTTCTATTACTCCAATGGATTGTAGCCTTATCATTATGGAAGGTAGTCTGTTGTTCAGATTTTTGTTACTCCAATGGACGGTAGCCTTGTCATTATGGAAGGTAGTTTATTGTTGAGATTTTATTTATTCCATTGGATGGTGGCCTTGTCATTATGGAAGGTAGTCTGTTGTCGAGATTGTTGTTATTCCATTGGATGGTAACCTTGTCATTATGGAAGGTAGTATTTTGTCGAGATTTTTGTTACTCTAATGGAAGGCAGCCTTGTCATTATTGAAGTAAGTCTGTTATCGATATCTTTGTTACTCCAATGGATGATAGCCTTGTCATTATGGAAGGAAGTCTATTGTCGATATTTTTCTTATTCCAATGGATGGTAGCCTGATCATTATGGAAGGTAGTTTTTTGTTACTCCAATGGATGGTAGCCTTGTCATTATAGAAGGTAGTCTGTTGTCGAGATTTTTGTTACCCCAATGGATGTAGCCTTGTCATTATAGAAGGTGGTCTATTGTCGATATTTTTGTTACTCTAATGAATTGTGGCCTTGTCATTATGGAAGGTAGTGTGTCGTTGAGATTTCTGTTACTCCAATGGATTGTAGCCTTGTCATTATGGAAGGTAGTCTATTGTTCATATTTTTGTTACTCCAATGGACGGTAGCCTTGTCATTATGGATAGTAGTCTGTTGTTGAGACTTTTGTTACTCCAATGGATGGTAGCCTTGTCATTATGGAAGGAAGTCTATTGTCTAGATTTTTGTTATTCCAATGGATGGTAGCCTTGTCATTATGGAAGGTAGTTTTGTGTCGAGATTTTTGTTACTCTAATGGATGGTAGCCTTGTCATTATGGAAGGTAGTCTATCGTTGAGATTTCTATTACTCCAATGGAATGTAATCTTGTCATTATGGAAGGAAGTCTATTGTCGAGATATTTTTTATTCCAATGGATGGTAGCCTTATCATTATGGAAGTTAGTTTTTTATCTAGATTTTTGTTACTCCAATGGATGGTAGCCTTGTCATTATGGAAGGAAGTTTATTGTCGAGATTTTTGTTACCCCAATGGATGGTGGCCTTGTAATTATGGAAGGTAGTTTGTTGTCGAGATTTTTGTTACTCCAATGGATGGTAGCCTTGTCATTATGGAAGGTAGTCGGTCATTGAGATTTCTGTTACCCCAATGGATGTAGCCTTGTCATTATAGAAGGTAGTCTATTGTCGATATTTTTGTTACTTCAATGAATGGTAGCCTTGCCATAATGGAAGGTAGTCCGTTATCGAGATATTTGTTATTCCAATGGATGGTAGCCTTATCATTATGGAAGGTAGTTTTTTGTCGAGTTTTTTGTTACTCCAATGGATGGTAGCCTTGTCATTATTGAAGGTAGTCTATTGTCGATATCTTTGTTACTCCAATGGATGATAGCCTTGTCATTATGCAATATAGTCTGTTGTGCACATTTTTTTACTCCAATGGATGGTAGCCTTTTCATTACGGAAGGTAGTCTATTGTCGAGATTTTTGTTATTCCAATGGATGGTACCCTTATTATTATGGAAGGTAGTTTTTTATCTAGATTTTTGTTACTCCAATGGATGGTAGCCTTGTCATTATGGAAGGAAGTATATTGTCGAGATTTTTTTTATTCCAATGGATGGTAGCCTTATCATTATGGAAGGTAGTTTTTTGTCGAGTTTTTTGTTACTCCAATGGATGGTAGCCTTGTCATTATAGAAGGTAGTCTGTTGTTGATATGATTGTTACCCCAATGGATGTAGTCTTGTCATTATAGAAGGTAGTCTATTATTAATATTTTTCTTAATCCAATGAATGGTGGCCTTGTCATTATGGAAGGTAGTCTGTCGTTGAGATTTCTATTACTTCAATGGATTGTAGCCTTGTCATTATGGAAGGTAGTTTGTTGTTGAGATTTCTGTTACTCCAAATGATTGTAGCCTTGTCATTATGTAAGGTAGTCTTTTGTTCAAATTTTTGTTACTCCAATGGATGTTAGCCTTGTCATTATGGAAGGTAGTATGTTGTTTAGATTTTTATTATTCCAATGGATGGTAACCTTGTCATTATGGAAGGAAGTCTATTGTTGAGATTTTTGTTATTCCAATGGATGGTAGCCTTACCATTATGGAAGTTAGTTTTTTATCTAGATTTTTGTTACTCCATTGGATGGTAGCCTTGTCATTATGGAAGGAAGTCTATTGTCAAGATTTTTGTTACCCCAATGGATGGTGGCCTGGTAATTATGGAAGGTAGTTTGTTGTCGAGATTTTTGTTACTCCAATGGATGGTAGCCTTGTCATTATGGAAGGTAGTCGGTCGTTGAGATTTCTGTTACCCCAATGGATGTAGCCTTGTCATTATAGAATGTAGTCTGTTGTCGATATTTTTGTTACTCCAATGAATGGTAGCCTTGTCATAATGGAAGGTAGTCCGTTGTCGATATTTTTGTTATTCCAATGGATGGTAGCCTTATCATTATGGAAGGTAGGTAGTTTTTTGTCGAATTTTTTGTTACTCTAATGGATGGTAGCCTTGTCATTATTGAAGGTAGTCTATTGTCGATATCTTTGTTACTCCAATGGATGATAGCCTTGTCATTATGCAAGGTAGTCTGTTGTTAATATTTTTGTTACTCCAAAGGATGGTAGCCTTGTCATTATGGAAGGGAGTCTATTGTCGATATTTTTGTTATTCCAATGGATGGTAGCCTTATCATTACGGAAGGTAGTTTTTTATCTAGATTTTTGTTACTCCAATGGATGGTAGCCTTGTCATTATGGAAGGAAGTCTATTGTCGAGATATATTTTATTCCAATGGATGGTAGCCTTATCATTATGGAAGGTAGTTTTTTGTCGAGTTTTTTGTTACCCCAATGGATGGTGGCCTTGTAATTATGGAAGGTAGTTTGTTGTCGAGATTTTTGTTACTCCAATGGATGGTAGCCTTGTCATTATAGAAGGTTATCTGTTGTCGATATTTTTGTTACTTTAATGAATGGTGGCCTTGTCATTATGGAAGGTAGTCTGTCGTTGAGATTTCTATTACTCTAATGGATTGTAGCCTTGTCATTATGGAAGGTAGTCTGTTGTTCAGATTTTTGTTACTCCAATGGACGATAGCCTTGTCATTATGGAAGGTAGTATGTTGTTGATATTTTTGTTATTCAATTGGATGGTAGCCTTGTCATTATGGAAGGTAATCTATTGTCGAGATTTTTGTTATTCCAATTGATGGTAACCTTGTCATTATGGAAGGTAGTATTTTGTAGAGATTTTTGTTACTCTAATGGAAGGTAGCCTTGTCATTATTGAAGGTAGTCTGTTATCAATATCTTTTTTACTCCAATGGATGATAGCCTTGTCATTATGGAAGGTAGTCTGTTGTCGAGATTTTTGTTACTCCAATGGATGGTAGCCTTGTCATTATGGAAGGTAGTCTGTTGTCGAGATTTTTGTTACCCCAATGGATGGTAGCCTTGTAATTATGGAAGGTAGTTTGTTGTCGAGATTTTTGATGCTCCAATGGATGGTAGCCTTGCCATTATGGAAGGTAGTTTGTCGTTGAGATTTCTGTTACTCCAAATGATTATAGCCTTGTCATTATGTAAGGTAGTCTTTTGTTCATATTTTTGTTACTCCAATGGATGTTAGCCTTGTCATTATGGAAGGTAGTCTGTTGTCGATATTTTTGTTATTCCAATGGATGGTAACCTTGTCACTATGGAAGGAAGTCTATTGTCGATATTTTTGTTATTCCAATGGATGGTAGCCTTATCATTATGGAAGTTAGTTTTTTATCTAGATTTTTTTTACTCCAATGGATGGTAGCCTTGTCATTATGGAAGGAAGTCTATTTTCGAGATTTTTGTCACCCCAATGGATGGTGGCCTAGTAATTATGGAAGGTAGTTTTTTGTCGAGATTTTTGTTACTCCAACGGATGGTAGCCTTGTCATTACGGAATGTAGTCGGTCATTGAGATTTCTTTTACCCCAATGGATGTAGCCTTGTCATTATAGAAGGTAGTGTATTGTCGATATTTTTGTTACTCCAATGAACGGTAACCTTGTCATAATGGAAGGTAGTCTGTTGTCGAGATTTTTGTTATTCCAATGGATGGTAACCTTGTTATTATTGATGGTAGTCTGTTGTCGAGATTTTTGTTACTCCAATTGATGGTAGCCTTGTCATTATTGAAGGTAGGCTATTGTCGATATCTTTGTTACTCCAATGGATGATAGCCTTGTCATTATGCAAGGTAGTTTATTGTTCATATTTTTGTTACTCCAATGGATGGTAACCTTGTCATTATGGAAGGTAGTATTTTGTCGAGATTTTTGTAACTCCAATGGAAGGTGGCCTTGTCATTATTGAAGGTAGTCTGTTATCGATATCTTTGTTACTCCAAGGGATGATAGGCTTGTCATTATGGAAGGTAGTCTCTTGTCGAGATTTTTGTTACTCGAATGGATTGTAGCCTTGTCATTATGGAAGGTAGTCTGTTGTCGAGATTTTTGTTACCCCAATGGATGGTAGCCTTGTTATTATGGAAGGTAGTTTGTTGTTGAGATTTTTGATGCTCCAATGGATGGTAGCCTTGTCATTATGGAAGGTAGTTTGTCATTGAGATTTCTGTTACACCAAATGATGATAGCCTTGTCATTATGTAAGGTAGTCTATTGTTCAGATTTTTGTTACTCCAATGGATGTTAGCCTTGTCATTATGGAAGGTAGTCTGTTGTTGAGATTTTTGTTATTCCAATGGATGGTAACCTTGTCACTATGGAAGGAAGTCTATTGTCGATATTTTTGTTATTTCAATGGATGGTAGCCTTATCATTATGGAAGTTAGTTTTTTATCTAGATTTTTTTTTACTCCAATGGATGGTAGCCTTGTCATTATGGAAGGAACTCTATTGTCGAGATTTTTGTCACCCCAATGGATGGTGGCCTAGTAATTATGGAAGGTAGTTTGTTGTCGAGATTTTTGTTACTCCAATGGATGGTAGCCTTGTCATTACGGAAGGTAGTCGGTCGTTGAGATTTCTGTAACCCCAATGGATGTAGCCTTGTCATTATAGAAGGTAGTGTATTGTCGGTATTTTTGTTAATCCAATGAATGGTAGCCTTGTCATAATGGAAGGTAGTCTGTTGTCGAGATTTTTGTTATTCCAATGGATCGTAACCTTGTTATTATTTATGATAGTCTGTTGTCGAGATTTTTGTTACTCCAATTTATGGTAGCCTTGTCATTATTGAAGGTAGTCTATTGTCGATATCTTTGTTACTCCAATGGTTGATAGCCTTGTCATTATGCAAGGTAGTTTGTTTTTCATATTTTTGTTACTCCAATGGATGGTAACCTTGTCGTTATGGAAGGTAGTATTTTGTCGAGATTTTTGTTACTCCAATGGAAGGTGGCCTTGTCATTATGGAAGGTAGTGTGTTGTTGAGATTTTTGTTATTCCAATGGATGGTAACCTTGTCATTATGGAAGGTAGTCCATTGTCGTGATTTTTTTTACTCCAATGGATGGTAACCTTGTCATTATGAAAGGTAGTCTTTTGTCGAGATTTTTGTTACTCCAATGGATGGTAGCCTTATCATAATTGAAGGTAGTTTGTTACTCGAAAAGATGATAGCCTTGTCATTATGGAAGGTAGTTTTTCGTTGATATTTTTGTTACTCCAATGGATTGTAGCCTTGTCATTATGGAAGGTAGTCTGTTGTCGAGATTTTTGTTATTCCAATGGATGGTACCCTTATCATTATGGAAGGTAGTTTTTTATCTATATTTTTGTTACTCCAATGGATGGTAGCCTTGTCATTATGGAAGGAAGTATATTGTCGAGATTTTTTTTATTCCAATGGATGGTAGCCTTATCATTATGGAAGGTAGTTTTTTGTCGAGTTTTTTGTTACTCCAATGGATGGTAGCCTTGTCATTATAGAAGGTAGTCTGTTGTTGATATCATTGTTACCCCAATGGATGTAGTCTTGTCATTATAGAAGGTAGTCTATTATTGATATTTTTCTTAATCCAATGAATGGTGGCCTTGACATTATGGAAGGTAGTCTGTCGTTGAGACTTCTATTACTTCAATGGATTGTAGCCTTGTCATTATGGAAGGTAGTTTGTCGTTGAGATTTCTGTTACTCCAAATGATTGTAGCCTTGTCATTATGTAAGGTAGTCTTTTGTTCAAATTTTTGTTACTCCAATGGATGTTAGCCTTGTCATTATGGAAGGTAGTATGTTGTTTAGATTTTTATTATTCCAATGGATGGTAACCTTGTCATTATGGAAGGAAGTCTATTGTTGAGATTTTTGTTATTCCAATGGATGGTAGCCTTATCATTATGGAAGTTAGTTTTTTATCTAGATTTTTGTTACTCCATTGGATGGTAGCCTTGTCATTATGGAAGGAAGTCTATTGTCAAGATTTTTGTTACCCCAATGGATGGTAGCCTTGTAATTATGGAAGGTAGTTTGTTGTCGAGATTTTTGTTACTCCAATGGATGGTAGCCTTGTCATTATGGAAGGTAGTCGGTCGTTGAGATTTCTGTTACCCCAATGGATGTAGCCTTGTCACTATAAAATGTAGTCTATTGTCGATATTTTTGTTAATGGTAGCCTTGTCATTATGGAAGGTAGTCTGTCGTTGAGATTTCTATTACTCCAATGGATTGTAGCCTTGTCATTATGGAAGGTAGTCTGTTGTTCAGATTTTTGTTACTCCAATGGACGGTAGCCTTGTCATTATGGAAGGTAGTATGTTGTTGATATTTTTGTTATTCAATTGGATGGTAGCCTTGTCATTATGGAAGGTAATCTATTGTCGAGATTTTTGTTATTCCAATTGATGGTAACCTTGTCATTATGGAAGGTAGTATTTTGTAGAGATTTTTGTTACTCTAATGGAAGGTAGCCTTGTCATTATTGAAGGTAGTCTGTTATGGATATCTTTGTTACTCCAATGGATGATAGCCTTGTCATTACGGAAGGTAGTCTGTTGTCGAGATTTTTGTTACTCCAATGGATGGTAGCCTTGTCATTATGGAAGGTAGTCTGTTGTCGAGATTTTTGTTACCCCAATGGATGGTAGCCTTGTAATTATGGAAGGTAGTTTGTTGTCGAGATTTTTGATGCTCCAATGGATGGTAGCCTTGCCATTATGGAAGGTAGTTTGTCGTTGAGATTTCTGTTACTCCAAATGATTATAGCCTTGTCATTATGTAAGGTAGTCTTTTGTTCATATTTTTGTTACTCCAATGGATGTTAGCCTTGTCATTATGGAAGGTAGTCTGTTGTCGAAATTTTTGTTATTCCAATGGATGGTAACCTTGTCACTATGGAAGGAAGTCTATTGTCGAGATTTTTGTTATTCCAATGGATGGTACCCTTATCATTATGGAAGTTAGTTTTTTATCTAGATTTTTTTACTCCAATGGATGGTAGCCTTGTCATTATGGAAGGAAGTCTATTTTCGAGATTTTTGTCACCCCAATGGATGGTGGCCTAGTAATTATGGAAGGTAGTTTTTTGTCGAGATTTTTGTTACTCCAATGGATGGTAGCCTTGTCATTACGGAATGTAGTCGGTCATTGAGATTTCTGTTACCCCAATGGATGTAGCCTTGTCATTATAGAAGGTAGTGTATTGTCGATATTTTTGTTACTCCAATGAACGGTAACCTTGTCATAATGGAAGGTAGTCTGTTGTCGAGATTTTTGTTATTCCAATGGATGGTAACCTTGTTATTATTGATGGTAGTCTGTTGTCGAGATTTTTGTTACTCCAATTGATGGTAGCCTTGTCATTATTGAAGGTAGGCTATTGTCGATATCTTTGTTACTCCAATGGCTGATAGCCTTGTCATTATGCAAGGTAGTTTATTGTTCATATTTTTGTTACTCCAATGGAAGGTGGCCTTGTCATTATTGAAGGTAGTCCGTTATCGATATCTTTGTTACTCCAAGGGATGATAGGCTTGTCATTATGGAAGGTAGTCTGTTGTCGAGATTTTTGTTACTCGAATGGATGGTAGCCTTGTCATTTTGGAAGGTAGTCTGTTGTCGAGACTTTTGTTACCCCAATGGATGGTAGCCTTGTTATTATGGAAGGTAGTTTGTTGTTGAGATTTTTGATGCTCCAATGGATGGTAGCCTTGTCATTATGGAAGGTAGTTTGTCATTGAGATTTCTGTTACACCAAATGATGATAGCCTTGTCATTATGTAAGGTAGTCTGTTGTTCAGATTTTTGTTACTCTAATGGATGTTAGCCTTGTCATTATGGAAGGTAGTCTGTTGTTGAGATTTTTGTTATTCCAATGGATGGTAACCTTGTCACTATGGAAGGAAGTCTATTGTCGATATTTTTGTTATTCCAATGGATGGTAGCCTTATCATTATGGAAGTTAGTTTTTTATCTAGATTTTTTTTACTCCAATGGATGGTAGCCTTGTCATTATGGAAGGAACTCTATTGTCGGGATTTTTGTCACCCCAATGGATGGTGGCCTAGTAATTATGGAAGGTAGTTTTGTTGTCGAGATTTTTGTTACTCCAATGGATGGTAGCCTTGTCATTACGGAAGGTAGTCGGTCGTTGAGATTTGTGTAACCCCAATGGATGTAGCCTTGTCATTATAGAAGGTAGTGTATTGTCGGTATTTTTGTTACTCCAATGAATGGTAGCCTTGTCATAATGGAAGGTAGTCTGTTGTCGAGATTTTTTTTATTCCAATGGATCGTAACCTTGTTATTATTTATGATAGTCTGTTGTCGAGATTTTTGTTACTCCAATTTATGGTAGCCTTGTCATTATTGAAGGTAGTCTATTGTCGATATCTTTGTTACTCCAATGGCTGATAGCCTTGTTATTATGCAAGGTAGTTTGTTTTTCATATTTTTGTTACTCCAATGGATGGTAACCTTGTCGTTATGGAGCTAGTATTTTGTCGAGATTTTTGTTACTCCAATGGAAGGTGGCCTTGTCATTATGGAAGGTAGTCTGTTGTTGAGATTTTTGTTATTCCAATGGATGGTAACCTTGTCATTATGGAAGGTAGTCCATTGTCGTGATTTTTGTTACTCCAATGGATGGTAACCTTGTCATTATGAAAGGTAGTCTTTTGTCGAGATTTTTGTTACTCCAATGGATGGTAGCCATATCATAATTGAAGGTAGTTTGTTACTCGAAAAGATGATAGCCTTGTCATTATGGAAGGTAGTTTTTCGTTGATATTTTTGTTACTCCAATGGATTGTAGCCTTGTCAATGTGTAATGTAGCCTGTTGTGCAGATTTTTGTTACTCCAATGGATGGTAGCCTTTTCATTATGGAAGATAGTCTGTTGTCGAGATTTTTGTTATTCCGATGGATGGTAACCTTGTCAGTATGGAAGGTAGTCTTTTGTCGAGATTTTTGTTACTCCAATGGATGGTAGCCTTGTCATTATTTAAGGTAGTCTATTGTCGATATCTTTGTTACTGCAATGGATGATAGCCATGTCATTATGCAAGGTAGTCCGTTGTTCAGATTTTTGTTACTCCAATGGATGGTAGCCTTGTCATTATGGAAGGTAGTCTATTGTCGAGACTTTTGTTATTCCAATGGATGATACCCTTATCATGATGGAAAGTAGTTTTTTATCGAGATTTTTTTTACTCCAATGGATGGTAGCCTTGTCATTATGGAAGGTAGTCTGTTGTCGAGATTTTTGTTAACCCAATGGATGGTAGCCTTGTAATTATGGAAGGTAGTTTGTTGTCGAGATTTTTGTTACTCCAATGGAGTGTAGCCTTTTCATTATTGAAGGTAGTCTGTTATCGATATCTTTGTTAATCCAATGGATGATAGCCTTGTCATTATGGAAGGTAGTCTGTTGTCGAGATTTTTGTTATTCCAATGGATGGTAACCTTGTCATTATGGAAGGAAGTCTATTGTTGAGATTTTTGTTATTCCAATGGATGGTAGCCTTATCATTATGGAAGTTAGTTTTTTATCTAGATTTTTGTTACTCCATTGGATGGTAGCCTTGTCATTATGGAAGGAAGTCTATTGTCGAGATTTTTGTTACCCCAATGGATGGTAGCCTTGTAATTATGGAAGGTAGTTTGTTGTCGAGATTTTTGTTACTCCAATGGATGGTAGCCTTGTCATTATGGAAGGTAGTCGGTCGTTGAGATTTCTGTTACCCCAATGGATGTAGCCTTGTCACTATAAAATGTAGTCTATTGTCGATATTTTTGTTAATGGTAGCCTTGTCATTATGGAAGGTAGTCTGTCGTTGAGATTTCTATTACTCCAATGGATTGTAGCCTTGTCATTATGGAAGGTAGTCTGTTGTTCAGATTTTTGTTACTCCAATGGACGGTAGCCTTGTCATTATGGAAGGTAGTATGTTGTTGATATTTTTGTTATTCAATTGGATGGTAGCCTTGTCATTATGGAAGGTAATCTATTGTCGAGATTTTTGTTATTCCAATTGATGGTAACCTTGTCATTATGGAAGGTAGTATTTTGTAGAGATTTTTGTTACTCTAATGGAAGGTAGCCTTGTCATTATTGAAGGTAGTCTGTTATGGATATCTTTGTTACTCCAATGGATGATAGCCTTGTCATTACGGAAGGTAGTCTGTTGTCGAGATTTTTGTTACTCCAATGGATGGTAGCCTTGTCATTATGGAAGGTAGTCTGTTGTCGAGATTTTTGTTACCCCAATGGATGGTAGCCTTGTAATTATGGAAGGTAGTTTGTTGTCGAGATTTTTGATGCTCCAATGGATGGTAGCCTTGCCATTATGGAAGGTAGTTTGTCGTTGAGATTTCTGTTACTCCAAATGATTATAGCCTTGTCATTATGTAAGGTAGTCTTTTGTTCATATTTTTGTTACTCCAATGGATGTTAGCCTTGTCATTATGGAAGGTAGTCTGTTGTCGAAATTTTTGTTATTCCAATGGATGGTAACCTTGTCACTATGGAAGGAAGTCTATTGTCGAGATTTTTGTTATTCCAATGGATGGTACCCTTATCATTATGGAAGTTAGTTTTTTATCTAGATTTTTTTACTCCAATGGATGGTAGCCTTGTCATTATGGAAGGAAGTCTATTTTCGAGATTTTTGTCACCCCAATGGATGGTGGCCTAGTAATTATGGAAGGTAGTTTTTTGTCGAGATTTTTGTTACTCCAATGGATGGTAGCCTTGTCATTACGGAATGTAGTCGGTCATTGAGATTTCTGTTACCCCAATGGATGTAGCCTTGTCATTATAGAAGGTAGTGTATTGTCGATATTTTTGTTACTCCAATGAACGGTAACCTTGTCATAATGGAAGGTAGTCTGTTGTCGAGATTTTTGTTATTCCAATGGATGGTAACCTTGTTATTATTGATGGTAGTCTGTTGTCGAGATTTTTGTTACTCCAATTGATGGTAGCCTTGTCATTATTGAAGGTAGGCTATTGTCGATATCTTTGTTACTCCAATGGCTGATAGCCTTGTCATTATGCAAGGTAGTTTATTGTTCATATTTTTGTTACTCCAATGGAAGGTGGCCTTGTCATTATTGAAGGTAGTCCATTATCGATATCTTTGTTACTCCAAGGGATGATAGGCTTGTCATTATGGAAGGTAGTCTGTTGTCGAGATTTTTGTTACTCGAATGGATGGTAGCCTTGTCATTTTGGAAGGTAGTCTGTTGTCGAGACTTTTGTTACCCCAATGGATGGTAGCCTTGTTATTATGGAAGGTAGTTTGTTGTTGAGATTTTTGATGCTCCAATGGATGGTAGCCTTGTCATTATGGAAGGTAGTTTGTCATTGAGATTTCTGTTACACCAAATGATGATAGCCTTGTCATTATGTAAGGTAGTCTGTTGTTCAGATTTTTGTTACTCTAATGGATGTTAGCCTTGTCATTATGGAAGGTAGTCTGTTGTTGAGATTTTTGTTATTCCAATGGATGGTAACCTTGTCACTATGGAAGGAAGTCTATTGTCGATATTTTTGTTATTCCAATGGATGGTAGCCTTATCATTATGGAAGTTAGTTTTTTATCTAGATTTTTTTTACTCCAATGGATGGTAGCCTTGTCATTATGGAAGGAACTCTATTGTCGGGATTTTTGTCACCCCAATGGATGGTGGCCTAGTAATTATGGAAGGTAGTTTTGTTGTCGAGATTTTTGTTACTCCAATGGATGGTAGCCTTGTCATTACGGAAGGTAGTCGGTCGTTGAGATTTGTGTAACCCCAATGGATGTAGCCTTGTCATTATAGAAGGTAGTGTATTGTCGGTATTTTTGTTACTCCAATGAATGGTAGCCTTGTCATAATGGAAGGTAGTCTGTTGTCGAGATTTTTTTTATTCCAATGGATCGTAACCTTGTTATTATTTATGATAGTCTGTTGTCGAGATTTTTGTTACTCCAATTTATGGTAGCCTTGTCATTATTGAAGGTAGTCTATTGTCGATATCTTTGTTACTCCAATGGCTGATAGCCTTGTTATTATGCAAGGTAGTTTGTTTTTCATATTTTTGTTACTCCAATGGATGGTAACCTTGTCGTTATGGAGCTAGTATTTTGTCGAGATTTTTGTTACTCCAATGGAAGGTGGCCTTGTCATTATGGAAGGTAGTCTGTTGTTGAGATTTTTGTTATTCCAATGGATGGTAACCTTGTCATTATGGAAGGTAGTCCATTGTCGTGATTTTTGTTACTCCAATGGATGGTAACCTTGTCATTATGAAAGGTAGTCTTTTGTCGAGATTTTTGTTACTCCAATGGATGGTAGCCATATCATAATTGAAGGTAGTTTGTTACTCGAAAAGATGATAGCCTTGTCATTATGGAAGGTAGTTTTTCGTTGATATTTTTGTTACTCCAATGGATTGTAGCCTTGTCAATGTGTAATGTAGCCTGTTGTGCAGATTTTTGTTACTCCAATGGATGGTAGCCTTTTCATTATGGAAGATAGTCTGTTGTCGAGATTTTTGTTATTCCGATGGATGGTAACCTTGTCAGTATGGAAGGTAGTCTTTTGTCGAGATTTTTGTTACTCCAATGGATGGTAGCCTTGTCATTATTTAAGGTAGTCTATTGTCGATATCTTTGTTACTGCAATGGATGATAGCCATGTCATTATGCAAGGTAGTCCGTTGTTCAGATTTTTGTTACTCCAATGGATGGTAGCCTTGTCATTATGGAAGGTAGTCTATTGTCGAGACTTTTGTTATTCCAATGGATGATACCCTTATCATGATGGAAAGTAGTTTTTTATCGAGATTTTTTTTACTCCAATGGATGGTAGCCTTGTCATTATGGAAGGTAGTCTGTTGTCGAGATTTTTGTTAACCCAATGGATGGTAGCCTTGTAATTATGGAAGGTAGTTTGTTGTCGAGATTTTTGTTACTCCAATGGAGTGTAGCCTTTTCATTATTGAAGGTAGTCTGTTATCGATATCTTTGTTAATCCAATGGATGATAGCCTTGTCATTATGGAAGGTAGTCTGTTGTCGAGATTTTTGTTATTCCAATGGATGGTAACCTTGTCATTATGGAAGGTAGTCTTTTGTCGAGATTTTTTTTACTCCAATGCATGGTAGCCTTGTCACTATTGAAGGTAGTCTGTTGTCGATATCTTTGTTACTCCAATGGATCATAGCCTTGACATTATGGAAGGTAGTCTCTTGACGAGATTTTTTTTACTCCAATGGATGGTAGCCTTGTAATTATGGAAGGTAGTTTGTTGTCGAGATTTTTGTTACTCGAAAAGATGATAGCCTTGTCATTATGGAAGGTAGTTTTTCGTTGAGATTTTTGTTACTCCAATGGATTGTAGCCTTGTCAATGTGTAAGGTAGCCTGTTGTGCAGATTTTTGTTACTCCAATGCATGGTAGCCTTGTCATTATGGAAGATAGTCTGTTGTCGAGATTTTTGTTATTCCAATGGATGGTAACCTTGTCAGTATGGAAGGTAGTCTTTTGTCGAGATTTTTGTTACTCCAATGGATGGTAGCCTTGTCATTATTTAAGGTAGTCTATTGTCGATTTCTATGTTACTCCAATGGATGATAGCCATGTCATTATGCAAGGTAGTTTGTTTTTCAGATTTTTGTAACTCCAATGGATGGTAAACTAGTCATTATGGAAGGTAGTCTATTGTCGAGACTTTTGTTATTCCAATGGATGGTAGCCTTATCATTATGGACAGTAGTTTTTTATCGAGATTTTTGTTACTCCAATGGATGGTAGCCTTGTCAATATGGAAGTTATTCTTTTGTCGAGATTTTTTGTTACTCTAATGTCGATATATTTTGTTACTCTAATGTCGATATATTTGTTACTCCAATGGATGATAGCATTGTCATTATGCAAGGTTGTTTGTAGTTCATATTTTTGTTACTCCAATGGATGGTAGCCTTGTCATTATGGAAGGTACAATTTTTTCGAGATTTTTGTTATTCCAATGGATGGTAGCCTTGTCATTATTGAAGGTAGTCTGTTATCGATATCTTTGTTACTCCAATGGGTGATAGCCTTGTCATTATGCAAGGTAGTCTGTTGTTCAGATTTTTGTTACTCCAATGGATGGTAGTCTTGTCATTATGGAAGGTAGTCTATTGTCGAGACTTTTGTTATTCCAATGGATCGTACCCTTATCATTATGGAAGGTAGTTTTTTATCGATATTTTTTTTACTCCAATGGATGGTAGCCTTTTCATTATTGGAAGGTAGTCTATTGTCGAGATTTTTTTTATTCCAATGGATGGTAACCTTGTCATTATATAAGGTCATCTTTTGTCGAGATTTTTGTTACTCCATTGGATGGTAGCCTTGTAATTATGGAAGGTAGTCTGTTGTCGAGATTTTTGTTACTCCAAAGGATGGTAGCCTTATCATTATGGAAGGTAGTCTGTCGTTGAGATTTCTGTTACTCTAATGGATTGTAGCCTAGTCATTATGTAAGGTAGTCTGTTATTCAGATTTTTGTTATTCCAATGGATCGTAACATTGTCATTATGGAAGGTAGTCTTTTGTCGATATGTTTGTTACTCCAATGGATGGTACCCTTGTCATTATTGAAGGTAGTCTGTTATCGATATCTTTGTTAATCCAATGGATGATAGCCTTGTCATTATAGAAGGTAGTCTATTGCCGAGATTTTTTTTACTCCATTGGATGGTAGCCTTGTCATTATGGAAGGTAGTCTGTTGTCGAGATTTTTGTTAACCCAATGGATGGTAGCCTTGTAATTATGGACGGTAGTCTATTGTCGAGATTTTTGTTACCCCAATGGATGATAGCCTTGTAATTATGGAAGGTAGTCTGTTGTCGAGATTTTTGTTACCCCAATGGATGGTAGCCTTGTCATTATGGAAGGTAGTTTTTCGTTGAGATTTTTGTTACTCCAATGGATTGTAGCCTTATCATTGTGTAAGGTAGTTTGTTGTGCAGATTTTTGTTACTCCAATGGATGGTAGCCTTGTCATTATGGAAGATAGTCTGTTGTCAAGATTTTTGTTATTCCAATGGATGGTAACCTTGTCATTATGGAAGGTAGTCTTTTGTCGAGATTTTTGTTACTCCAATGGATGGTAGCCTTGTCATTATTTAAGGTAGTCTATTGTCGATATCTTTGTTACTCCAATGGATGATAGCCTTGTCATTATGCAAGGTAGTCTGTTGTTCAGATTTTTGTTACTCCAATGGATGGTAACCTTGTGATTATGGAAGGTAGTCTATTGTCGAGACTTTTGTTATTCCAATGGATGGTAGCCTTATCATTATGGAAGGTAGTTTTTTATCGAGATTTTTGTTACTCCAATGGATGGTAGCCTTGTCATTATGGATGGTATTCTTTTTTCGAGATTTTTGTTACTCCAATGGATGGTAGCCTTGTCATTATTGAAGGTAGTCTGTTGTCGATATCTTTGTTACTCCAATGGATGATAGCCTTGTCATTATGCAAGGTTGTCTGTTGTTCATATTTTTGTTACTCCAATGGATGGTAGCCTTGTCATTATGGAAGGTAATATTTTTTCGAGATTTTTGTTACTCCAATGGATGGTAGCCTTGTCATTATTGAAGGTAGTCTGTTATCAATATCTTTGTTACTCCAATGGATGATAGCCTTGTCATTATGCTAGGTAGTCTGTTGTTCAGATTTTGGTTACTCCAATGGATGATAGCCTTGTCATTATGGAAGGTAGTCTATTGTCGAGACTTTTGTTATTCCAATGGATGGTACCCTTATCATTATAGAAGGTAGTTTTTTATCGATATTTTTTTTACTCCAATGGATGGTAGCCTTGTCATTATGGAAGGTAGTCTGTTGTCGAGATTTTTGTTAACCTAATGGATGGTAGCCTTGTAATTATGGAAGGTAGTCTGTTGTCGAGATTTTTGTTACTCCAATGGATGGTAGCCTTATCATTATGGAAGGTAGTCTGTCGTTGAGATTTTTGTTACTCCAATGGATTGTAGCCTAGTCATTATGTAAGGCAGTCTGTTATTCAGATTTTTGTTATTCCAATGGATGGTAACCTTGTCATTATGGAAGGTAGTCTTTTTCCCAGATTTTTGTTACTCCAATGGATGGTAGCCTTGTCATTATTGAAGTTAGTCTGTTATCGATATCTTTGTTAATCCAATGGATGATAGCCTTGTCATTATGGAAGGTAGTCTGTTAATAAGATTTTTGTTATTCCAATGGATGGTAACCTTGTCATTATGGAAGGTGGTCTTTTGTCGAGATTTTTTTTACTCCAATGCATGGTAGCCTTGTCATTATGGAAGGTAGTCTGTTGTTGAGAGTTTTTTTACTCCAATGGATGGTAGCCTTGTCATTATGGAAGGTAGTTTGTTGTCGAGATTTTTGTTACCCCAGTGGATGGTAGCCTTGTAATTATGGAAAGTAGTCTTTTGTCGAGATTTTTGTTTCTCGAATAGATGGTGGCCTTGTCATTATGGAAGGTAGTTTTTGTTGAGATTTTTGTTACTCCAATGGATTGTAGCCTTGTCATTATGTAAGGTAGCATGTTGTGCAGATTTTTGTTACTTCAATGGATGGTAGCCTTGTCATTATGGAAGATAGTTTGTTGTCGAGATTTTTGTTATTCCAATGGATGGTAACCTTGTGAGTATGGAAGGTAGTCTTTTTTCGAGATTTTTGTTACTCCAATGGATGGTAGCCGTGTCATTATTTAAGGTAGTCTATTGTCGATATCTTTGTTACTCTAATGGATGATAGCCTTGTCATTATGCAAGTTAGTATGTTGTTCATATTTTTGTTACTCCAATGGATGGTAGCCTTGTCATTATGAAAGGTAGTCTATTGTCGAGACTATTGTTATTCCAATGGATGGTACCCTTATCATTATGGAAGGTAGTTTTTTATCGAGATTTTTTTTACTCCAATGGATGGTAGCCTTTTCATTATGGAAGGTAGTCTGTAGTCGAGATTTTTGTTATCCCAATGGATGGTATCCTTGTAATTATGGAAGGTAGTCTGTTGTCGAGATTTTTGTTACTCCAATGGATGGTAGCCTTATCATTATGGAAGGTAGTCTGTTGTTGAGATTTTTGTTACTCCAATGGATTGTAGCCTAGTCATTATGTAAGGTAGTTTGTTATTCAGATTTTTGTTATTCCAATGCATGGTAAACTTGTCATTATGGAAGGTAGTCTTTTATCGAGATTTTTTTTACTCCAATGGATGGTAGCCTTGTCATTCTTGAAGGTAGTCTGTTATCGATATCTTTGTTAATCCAATGGATGATAGCCTTGTCATTATGGATGTTAGTTTGTTGTCGAGATTTTTTTTACTCCATTGGATGGTAGCCTTGTCATTATGAAAGGTAGTCTATTGTCGAGATTTTTGTTAACCCAATGGATGGTAGCCTTGTCATTATGGAAGGTAGTCTGTCGTTAAGATTTCTGTTACTCCAATGGATTGTAGCCTAGTCATTATGTAAGG
The DNA here is from genome assembly GCA_948472305.1 of Vicia faba. Classification (NCBI taxonomy): domain Eukaryota; kingdom Viridiplantae; phylum Streptophyta; class Magnoliopsida; order Fabales; family Fabaceae; genus Vicia; species Vicia faba. The sequence continues at coordinate 566,337,150 of OX451739.1, forward strand.
TAGCATGTTGTGCAGATTTTTGTTACTCCAATGGATGGTAGCCTTGTCATTATGGAAGATAGTCTGTTGTCGAGATTTTTGTTATTCCAATGGATGGTAACCTTGTGAGTATGGAAGGTAGTCTTTTGTCGAGATTTTTGTTACTCCAATGGATGGTAGCCTTGTCATTATTTAAGGTAGTCTATTGTCGATATGTTTGTTACTCTAATGGATGATAGCCTTGTCATTATGCAAGGTAGTCTGTTGTTCAGATTTTTGTTACTCCAATGGATGGTAACCTTGTCATTATGGAAGGTAGTCTATTGTCGAGTCTTTTGTTATTCCAATGGATGGTAGCCTTATCATTATGGAAGGTAGTTTTTTATCGAGATTTTTGTTACTCCAATGGATGGTAGCCTTGTCATTATGGAAGGTATTCTTTTGTCGAGATTTTTGTTACTCCAATGGATGGTAGCCTTGTCATTATTGAAGGTAGTCTGTTGTCGATATCTTTGTTACTCCAATGGATGATAGCCTTGTAATTATGCAAGGTTGTCTGTTGTTCATATTTTTGTTACTCCAATGGATGGTAGCCTTGTCATTATGGAAGGTAATATTTTTTCGAGATTTTTGTTACTCCAATGGATGGTAGTCTTGTCATTATTGAAGGTAGTTTGTTATCGATATCTTTGTTACTCCAATGGATGATAGCCTTGTCATTATGCAAGGTAGTCTGTTGTTCATATTTTTGTTACTCCAATGGATGATAGCCTTGTCATTATGAAAGGTAGTCTATTGTCGAGACTTTTGTTATTCCAATGGATGGTACCCTTATCATTATGGAAGGTAGTTTTTTATCGAGATTTTTTTTACTCCAATGGATGGTAGCCTTGTCATTATGGAAGGTAGTCTGTTGTCGAGATTTTTGTTATCCTAATGGATGGTAGCCTTGTAATTATGGAAGGTAGTCTGTTGTCGAGATTTTTGTTACTCCAATGGATGGTAGCCTTATCATTATGGAAGGTAGTATGTCGTTGAGATTTCTGTTACTCCAATGGATTGTAGCCTAGTCATTATGTAAGGCAGTCTGTTATTCAGATTTTTGTTATTCCAATGCATGGTAACCTTGTCATTATAGAAGGTAGTCTTTTGTCGAGATTTTTGTTACTCCAATGGATGGTAGCCTTGTCATTATTGAAGGTAGTCTGTTATCGATATCTTTGTTAATCCAATCGATGATAGCCTTGTTATTATGGAAGGTAGTCTGTTGACAAGATTTTTGTTATTCCAATGGATGGTAACCTTGTCATTATGGAAGGTAGTCTTTTGTCGAGATTTTTGTTACTCCAATGCATGGTAGCCTTGTCATTATGGAAGGTAGTCTGTTGTTGAGAGTTTATTTACTCCAATGGATGGTAGCCTTGTCATTATGGAAGGTAGTTTGTTGTCGAGAGTTTTGTTACCCCAGTGGATGGTAGCCTTGTAATTATGGAAGGTAGTCTCTTGTCGAGATTTTTTTTACTTGAATAGATGGTAGCCTTGTCATTATGGAAGGTAGTTTTCGTTGAGATTTTTGTTACTCCAAGGGATTGTAGCCTTGTCATTGTGTAAGGTAGCATGTTGTGCAGATTTTTGTTACTCCAATGGATGGTAGCCTTGTCATTATGGAAGATAGTCTGTTGTCGAGATTTTTGTTATTCCAATGGATGGTAACCTTGTGAGTATGAAAGGTAGTCTTTGTCGAGATTTCTGTTACTCCAATTGATGGTAGCCTTGTCATTATTTAAGGTAGTCTATTATCGATATCTTTGTTACTCCAATCGATGATAGCCTAGTCATTATGCAAGGTAGTTTGTTGTTCAGATTTTTGTTACTCCAATGGATGGTAACCTTGTCATTATGGAAGGTAGTATATTGTCGAGTCTTTTTTTATTCCAATGGATGGTAGCCTTATCATTATGGAAGGTAGTTTTTTATCGAGATTTTTGTTACTCCAATGGATGGTAGCCTTGTCATTATGGAAGGTATTCTTTTGTCGAGATTTTTGTTACTCCAATGGATGTTAGCCTTGTCATTATTGAAGGTAGTCTGTTGTCGATATCTTTGTTACTCCAATGGATGATAGCCTTGTCATTATGCAAGGTTGTCTTTTGTTCATATTTAGGTTACTCTAATGGATGGTAGCCTTGTAATTATGGAAGGTAATATTTTTTCGAGATTTTTGTTACTCCAATGGATGGTAGTCTTGTCATTATTGAAGGTAGTCTGTTATCTATATCTTTGTTACTCTAATGGATGATAGCCTTGTCATTATGAAAGGTAGTCTGTTGTTCCGATTTTTTTTACTCCAATGGATGGTAGCCTTGTCATTATGGAAGGTAGTCTGTTGTCGAGATTTTTGCTATCCCAATGGATGGTAGCCTTGTAATTATTGAAGGTAGACTGTTGTCGAGATTTTTGTTACTCCAATGGATGGTAGCCTTATCAATATGGAAGGTAGTATGTTGTTGAGATTTTTGTTACTCCAATGGATTGTAGCCTAGTCATTATGTAAGGTAGTCTGTTATTCAGATTTTTGTTATTCCAATGCATGGTAACCTTGTCATTATGGAAGGTAGTCTTTTGTAGAGATTTTTGTTACTCCAATGGATGGTAGCCTTGTCATTATCGAAGGTAGTCTGTTATCGATATCTTTGTTAATCCAATGGATGATAGCCTTGTCATTATGGAAGGTAGTCTGTTGTCGAGATTTTTTTTAATCCATTGGATGGTAGCCTTGTCATTATGGAAGGTAGTCTGTTGTCGAGATTTTTGTTAACCCAATGGATGGTAGCCTTGTCATTATGGAAGGTAGTCTGTCGTTAAGATTTCTGTTACTCCAATGGATTGTAGCCTAGTCATTATGTAAGGTAGCATGTTGTGCAGATTTTTGTTACTCCAATGGATGGTAGCCTTGTCATTATGGAAGGTAGTCTGTTGTCGAGATTTTTGTTATCCCAATGGATGGTAGCCTTGTAATTATGGAAGGTAGTCTGTTGTCGAGATTTTTGTTACTCCAATGGATGGTAGCCTTATCATTATGGAAGGTAGTCTGTTGTTGAGATTTTTGTTACTCCAATGGATTGTAGCCTAGTCATTATGTAAGGTAGTTTGTTATTCAGATTTTTGTTATTCCAATGCATGGTAAACTTGTCATTATGGAAGGTAGTCTTTTATCGAGATTTTTTTTACTCCAATGGATGGTAGCCTTGTCATTCTTGAAGGTAGTCTGTTATCGATATCTTTGTTAATCCAATGGATGATAGCCTTGTCATTATGGAAGTTAGTTTGTTGTCGAGATTTTTTTTACTCCATTGGATGGTAGCCTTGTCATTATGGAAGGTAGTCTGTTGTCGAGATTTTTGTTAACCCAATGGATGGTAGCCTTGTCATTATGGAAGGTAGTCTGTCGTTAAGATTTCTGTTACTCCAATGGATTGTAGCCTAGTCATTATGTAAGGTAGCATGTTGTGCAGATTTTTGTTACTCCAATGGATGGTAGCCTTGTCATTATGGAAGATAGTCTGTTGTCGAGATTTTTGTTATTCCAATGGATGGTAACCTTGTGAGTATGAAAGGTAGTCTTTGTCGAGATTTCTGTTACTCCAATTGATGGTAGCCTTGTCATTATTTAAGGTAGTCTATTATCGATATCTTTGTTACTCCAATCGATGATAGCCTAGTCATTATGCAAGGTAGTTTGTTGTTCAGATTTTTGTTACTCCAATGGATGGTAACCTTGTCATTATGGAAGGTAGTATATTGTCGAGTCTTTTTTTATTCCAATGGGTGGTAGCCTTATCATTATGGAAGGTAGTTTTTTATCGAGATTTTTGTTACTCCAATGGATGGTAGCCTTGTCATTATGGAAGGTATTCTTTTGTCGAGATTTTTGTTACTCCAATGGATGTTAGCCTTGTCATTATTGAAGGTAGTCTGTTGTCGATATCTTTGTTACTCCAATGGATGATAGCCTTGTCATTATGCAAGGTTGTCTTTTGTTCATATTTAGGTTACTCTAATGGATGGTAGCCTTGTAATTATGGAAGGTAATATTTTTTCGAGATTTTTGTTACTCCAATGGATGGTAGTCTTGTCATTATTGAAGGTAGTCTGTTATCTATATCTTTGTTACTCTAATGGATGATAGCCTTGTCATTATGAAAGGTAGTCTGTTGTTCCGATTTTTTTTACTCCAATGGATGGTAGCCTTGTCATTATGGAAGGTAGTCTGTTGTCGAGATTTTTGCTATCCCAATGGATGGTAGCCTTGTAATTATTGAAGGTAGACTGTTGTCGAGATTTTTGTTACTCCAATGGATGGTAGCCTTATCAATATGGAAGGTAGTATGTTGTTGAGATTTTTGTTACTCCAATGGATTGTAGCCTAGTCATTATGTAAGGTAGGCTGTTATTCAGATTTTTGTTATTCCAATGCATGGTAACCTTGTCATTATGGAAGGTAGTCTTTTGTAGAGATTTTTGTTACTCCAATGGATGGTAGCCTTGTCATTATCGAAGGTAGTCTGTTATCGATATCTTTGTTAATCCAATGGATGATAGCCTTGTCATTATGGAAGGTAGTCTGTTGTCGAGATTTTTTTTAATCCATTGGATGGTAACCTTGTCATTATGGAAGGTAGTCTGTTGTCGAGATTTTTGTTAACCCAATGGATGGTAGCCTTGTCATTATGGAAGGTAGTCTGTCGTTAAGATTTCTGTTACTCCAATGGATTGTAGCCTAGTCATTATGTAAGGTAGCATGTTGTGCAGATTTTTGTTACTCCAATGGATGGTAGCCTTGTCATTATGGAAGGTAGTCTGTTGTCGAGATTTTTGTTATCCCAATGGATGGTAGCCTTGTAATTATGGAAGGTAGTCTGTTGTCGAGATTTTTGTTACTCCAATGGATGGTAGCCTTATCATTATGGAAGGTAGTCTGTTGTTGAGATTTTTGTTACTCCAATGGATTGTAGCCTAGTCATTATGTAAGGTAGTTTGTTATTCAGATTTTTGTTATTCCAATGCATGGTAAACTTGTCATTATGGAAGGTAGTCTTTTATCGAGATTTTTTTTACTCCAATGGATGGTAGCCTTGTCATTCTTGAAGGTAGTCTGTTATCGATATCTTTGTTAATCCAATGGATGATAGCCTTGTCATTATGGAAGTTAGTTTGTTGTCGAGATTTTTTTTACTCCATTGGATGGTAGCCTTGTCATTATGGAAGGTAGTCTGTTGTCGAGATTTTTGTTAACCCAATGGATGGTAGCCTTGTCATTATGGAAGGTAGTCTGTCGTTAAGATTTCTGTTACTCCAATGGATTGTAGCCTAGTCATTATGTAAGGTAGCATGTTGTGCAGATTTTTGTTACTCCAATGGATGGTAGCCTTGTCATTATGGAAGATAGTCTGTTGTCGAGATTTTTGTTATTCCAATGGATGGTAACCTTGTGAGTATGGAAGGTAGTCTTTTGTCGAGATTTTTGTTACTCCAATGGATGGTAGCCTTGTCATTATTTAAGGTAGTCTATTGTCGATATCTTTGTTACTCTAATGGATGATAGCCTTGTCATTATGCAAGGTAGTCTGTTGTTCAGATTTTTGTTACTCCAATGGATGGTAACCTTGTCATTATGGAAGGTAGTCTATTGTCGAGTCTTTTGTTATTCCAATGGATGGTAGCCTTATCGTTATGGAAGGTAGTTTTTTATCGAGATTTTTGTTACTCCAATGGATGGTAGCCTTGTCATTATGGAAGGTATTCTTTTGTCGAGATTTTTGTTACTCCAATGGATGGTAGCCTTGTCATTATTGAAGGTAGTCTGTTGTCGATATCTTTGTTACTCCAATGGATGATAGCCTTGTCATTATGCAAGGTTGTCTGTTGTTCATATTTTTGTTACTCCAATGGATGGTAGCCTTGTCATTATGGAAGGTAATATTTTTTCGAGATTTTTGTTACTCCAATGGATGGTAGTCTTGTCATTATTGAAGGTAGTTTGTTATCGATATCTTTGTTACTCCAATGGATGATAGCCTTGTCATTATGCAAGGTAGTCTGTTGTTCATATTTTTGTTACTCCAATGGATGGTAGCCTTGTCATTATGAAAGGTAGTCTATTGTCGAGACTTTTGTTATTCCAATGGATGGTACCCTTATCATTATGGAAGGTAGTTTTTTATCGAGATTTTTTTTACTCCAATGGATGGTAGCCTTGTCATTATGGAAGGTAGTCTGTTGTCGAGATTTTTGTTATCCCAATGGATGGTAGCCTTGTAATTATGGAAGGTAGTCTGTTGTCGAGATTTTTGTTACTCCAATGGATGGTAGCCTTATCATTATGGAAGGTAGTCTGTCGTTGAGATTTCTGTTACTCCAATGGATTGTAGCCTAGTCATTATGTAAGGCAGTCTCTTATTCAGATTTTTGTTATTCCAATGCATGGAAACCTTGTCATTATGGAAGGTAGTCTTTTGTCGAGATTTTTGTTACTCCAGTGGATGGTAGCCTTGTCATTATTGAAGGTAGTCTGTTATTGATATCTTTGTTAATCCAATGGATGATAGCCTTGTTATTATGGAAGGTAGTCTGTTGACAAGATTTTTGTTATTCCAATGGATGGTAACCTTGTCATTATGGAAGGTAGTCTTTTGTCGAGATTTTTGATACTCCAATGCATGGTAGCCTTGTCATTATGGAAGGTAGTCTGTTGTTGAGAGTTTATTTACTCCAATGGATGGTAGCCTTGTCATTATGGAAGGTAGTTTGTTGTCGAGAGTTTTGTTACCCCAGTGGATGGTAGCCTTGTAATTATGGAAGGTAGTCTCTTGTCGAGATTTTTGTTACTTGAATAGATGGTAGCCTTGTCATTATGGAAGGTAGTTTTCGTTGAGATTTTTGTTACTCCAAGGGATTGTAGCCTTGTCATTGTGTAAGGTAGCATGTTGTGCAGATTTTTGTTACTCCAATGGATGGTAGCCTTGTCATTATGGAAGATAGTCTGTTGTCGAGATTTTTGTTATTCCAATGGATGGTAACCTTGTGAGTATGAAAGGTAGTCTTTTGTCGAGATTTTTGTTACTCCAATTGATGGTAGCCTTGTCATTATTTAAGGTAGTCTATTGTCGATATCTTTGTTACTCCAATCGATGATAGCCTAGTCATTATGCAAGGTTGTTTGTAGTTCATATTTTTGTTACTCCAATGGATGGTAGCCTTGTCATTATGGAAGGTACAATTTTTTCGAGATTTTTGTTATTCCAATGGATGGTAGCCTTGTCATTATTGAAGGTAGTCTGTTATCGATATCTTTGTTACTCCAATGGGTGATAGCCTTGTCATTATGCAAGGTAGTCTGTTGTTCAGATTTTTGTTACTCCAATGGATGGTAGTCTTGTCATTATGGAAGGTAGTCTATTGTCGAGACTTTTGTTATTCCAATGGATCGTACCCTTATCATTATGGAAGGTAGTTTTTTATCGATATTTTTTTTACTCCAATGGATGGTAGCCTTTTCATTATTGGAAGGTAGTCTATTGTCGAGATTTTTTTTATTCCAATGGATGGTAACCTTGTCATTATATAAGGTCATCTTTTGTCGAGATTTTTGTTACTCCATTGGATGGTAGCCTTGTAATTATGGAAGGTAGTCTGTTGTCGAGATTTTTGTTACTCCAAAGGATGGTAGCCTTATCATTATGGAAGGTAGTCTGTCGTTGAGATTTCTGTTACTCTAATGGATTGTAGCCTAGTCATTATATAAGGTAGTCTGTTATTCAGATTTTTGTTATTCCAATGGATCGTAACCTTGTCATTATGGAAGGTAGTCTTTTGTCGATATGTTTGTTACTCCAATGGATGGTACCCTTGTCATTATTGAAGGTAGTCTGTTATCGATATCTTTGTTAATCCAATGGATGATAGCCTTGTCATTATAGAAGGTAGTCTATTGCCGAGATTTTTTTTACTCCATTGGATGGTAGCCTTGTCATTATGGAAGGTAGTCTGTTGTCGAGATTTTTGTTAACCCAATGGATGGTAGCCTTGTAATTATGGACGGTAGTCTATTGTCGAGATTTTTGTTACCCCAATGGATGATAGCCTTGTAATTATGGAAGGTAGTCTGTTGTCGAGATTTTTGTTACCCCAATGGATGGAAGCCTTGTCATTATGGAAGGTAGTTTTTCGTTGAGATTTTTGTTACTCCAATGGATTGTAGCCTTATCATTGTGTAAGGTAGCTTGTTGTGCAGATTTTTGTTACTCCAATGGATGGTAGCCTTGTCATTATGGAAGATAGTCTGTTGTCAAGATTTTTGTTATTCCAATGGATGGTAACCTTGTCATTATGGAAGGTAGTCTTTTGTCGAGATTTTTGTTATTCCAATGGATGGTAGCCTTGTCATTATTTAAGGTAGTCTATTGTCGATATCTTTGTTACTCCAATGGGTGATAGCCTTGTCATTATGCAAGGTAGTCTGTTGTTCAGATTTTTGTTACTCCAATGGATGGAAGTCTTGTCATTATGGAAGGTAGTCTATTGTCGAGACTTTTGTTATTCCAATGGATCGTACCCTTATCATTATGGAAGGTAGTTTTTTATCGATATTTTTTTTACTCCAATGGATGGTAGCCTTTTCATTATTGGAAGGTAGTCTATTGTCGAGATTTTTTTTATTCCAATGGATGGTAACCTTGTCATTATATAAGGTCATCTTTTGTCGAGATTTTTGTTACTCCATTGGATGGTAGCCTTGTAATTATGGAAGGTAGTCTGTTGTCGAGATTTTTGTTACTCCAAAGGATGGTAGCCTTATCATTATGGAAGGTAGTCTGTCGTTGAGATTTCTGTTACTCTAATGGATTGTAGCCTAGTCATTATATAAGGTAGTCTGTTATTCAGATTTTTGTTATTCCAATGGATCGTAACCTTGTCATTATGGAAGGTAGTCTTTTGTCGATATGTTTGTTACTCCAATGGATGGTACCCTTGTAATTATTGAAGGTAGTCTGTTATCGATATCTTTGTTAATCCAATGGATGATAGCCTTGTCATTATAGAAGGTAGTCTATTGCCGAGATTTTTTTTACTCCATTGGATGGTAGCCTTGTCATTATGGAAGGTAGTCTGTTGTCGAGATTTTTGTTAACCCAATGGATGGTAGCCTTGTAATTATGGACGGTAGTCTATTGTCGAGATTTTTGTTACCCCAATGGATGATAGCCTTGTAATTATGGAAGGTAGTCTGTTGTCGAGATTTTTGTTACCCCAATGGATGGTAGCCTTGTCATTATGGAAGGTAGTTTTTCGTTGAGATTTTTGTTACTCCAATGGATTGTAGCCTTATCATTGTGTAAGGTAGCTTGTTGTGCAGATTTTTGTTACTCCAATGGATGGTAGCCTTGTCATTATGGAAGATAGTCTGTTGTCAAGATTTTTGTTATTCCAATGGATGGTAACCTTGTCATTATGGAAGGTAGTCTTTTGTCGAGATTTTTGTTACTCCAATGGATGGTAGCCTTGTCATTATTTAAGGTAGTCTATTGTCGATATCTTTGTTACTCCAATGGATGATAGCCTTGTCATTATGCAAGGTAGTCTGTTGTTCATATTTTTGTTACTCCAATGGATGGTAACCTTGTGATTATGGAAGGTAGTCTATTGTCGAGACTTTTGTTATTCCAATGGATGGTAGCCTTATCATTATGGAAGGTAGTTTTTTATCGAGATTTTTGTTACTCCAATGGATGGTAGCCTTGTCATTATGGATGGTATTCTTTTTTTGGAGATTTTTGTTACTCCAATGGATGGTAGCCTTGTCATTATTAAAGGTAGTCTGTTGTCGATATCTTTGTTACTCCAATGGATGATAGCCTTGTCATTATGCAAGGTTGTCTGTTGTTCATATTTTTGTTACTCCAATGGATGGTAGCCTTCTCATTATGGAAGGTAATATTTTTTCGAGATTTTTGTTACTCCAATGGATGGTAGCCTTGTCATTATTGAAGGTAGTCTGTTATCAATATCTTTGTTACTCCAATGGATGATAGCCTTGTCATTATGCTAGGTAGTCTGTTGTTCAGATTTTGGTTACTCCAATGGATGGTAGCCTTGTCATTATGGAAGGTAGTCTATTGTCGAGACTTTTGTTATTCCAATGGATGGTACCCTTATCATTATAGAAGGTAGTTTTTTATCGATATTTTTTTTACTCCAATGGATGGTAGCCTTGTCATTATGGAAGGTAGTCTGTTGTCGAGATTTTTGTTAACCTAATGGATGGTAGCCTTGTAATTATGGAAGGTAGTCTGTTGTCGAGATTTTTGTTACTCCAATGGATGGTAGCCTTATCATTATGGAAGGTAGTCTGTCGTTGAGATTTTTGTTACTCCAATGGATTGTAGCCTAGTCATTATGTAAGGCAGTCTGTTATTCAGATTTTTGTTATTCCAATGGATGGTAACCTTGTCATTATGGAAGGTAGTCTTTTTCCCAGATTTTTGTTACTCCAATGGATGGTAGCCTTGTCATTATTGAAGTTAGTCTGTTATCGATATCTTTGTTAATCCAATGGATGATAGCCTTGTCATTATGGAAGGTAGTCTGTTAATAAGATTTTTGTTATTCCAATGGATGGTAACCTTGTCATTATGGAAGGTGGTCTTTTGTCGAGATTTTTTTTACTCCAATGCATGGTAGCCTTGTCATTATGGAAGGTAGTCTGTTGTTGAGAGTTTTTTTACTCCAATGGATGGTAGCCTTGTCATTATGGAAGGTAGTTTGTTGTCGAGATTTTTGTTACCCCAGTGGATGGTAGCCTTGTAATTATGGAAAGTAGTCTTTTGTCGAGATTTTTGTTTCTCGAATAGATGGTGGCCTTGTCATTATGGAAGGTAGTTTTCGTCGAGATTTTTGTTACTCCAATGGATTGTAGCCTTGTCATTGTGTAAGGTAGCATGTTGTGCAGATTTTTGTTACTTCAATGGATGGTAGCCTTGTCATTATGGAAGATAGTCTGTTGTCGAGATTTTTGTTATTCCAATGGATGGTAACCTTGTGAGTATGGAAGGTAGTCTTTTGTCGAGATTTTTGTTACTCCAATGGATGGTAGCCTTGTCATTATTTAAGGTAGTCTATTGTCGATATCTTTGTTACTCTAATGGATGATAGCCTTGTCATTATGCAAGTTAGTATGTTGTTCATATTTTTGTTACTCCAATGGATGGTAGCCTTTTCATTATGAAAGGTAGTCTATTGTCGAGACTTTTGTTATTCCAATGGATGGTACCCTTATCATTATGGAAGGTAGTTTTTTATCGAGAATTTTTTTACTCCAATGGATGGTAGCCTTTTCATTATGGAAGGTAGTCTGTTGTCGAGATTTTTGTTATCCCAATGGATGGTATCCTTGTAATTATGGAAGGTAGTCTGTTGTCGAGATTTTTGTTACTCCAATGGATGGTAGCCTTATCATTATGGAAGGTAGTCTGTTGTTGAGATTTTTGTTACTCCAATGGATTGTAGCCTAGTCATTATGTAAGGTAGTTTGTTATTCAGATTTTTGTTATTCCAATGCATGGTAAACTTGTCATTATGGAAGGTAGTCTTTTATCGAGATTTTTTTTACTCCAATGGATGGTAGCCTTGTCATTCTTGAAGGTAGTCTGTTATCGATATCTTTGTTAATCCAATGGATGATAGCCTTGTCATTATGGATGTTAGTTTGTTGTCGAGATTTTTTTTACTCCATTGGATGGTAGCCTTGTCATTATGGAAGGTAGTCTATTGTCGAGATTTTTGTTAACCCAATGGATGGTAGCCTTGTCATTATGGAAGGTAGTCTGTCGTTAAGATTTATGTTACTCCAATGGATTGTAGCCTAGTCATTATGTAAGGTAGCATGTTGTGCAGATTTTTGTTACTCCAATGGATGGTAGCCTTGTCATTATGGAAGATAGTCTGTTGTCGAGATTTTTGTTATTCCAATGGATGGTAACCTTGTGAGTATGGAAGGTAGTCTTTTGTCGAGATTTTTGTTACTCCAATGGATAGTAGCCTTGTCATTATTTAAGGTAGTCTATTGTCGATATCTTTGTTACTCTAATGGATGATAGCCTTGTCATTATGCAAGGTAGTCTGTTGTTCAGATTTTTGTTACTCCAATGGATGGTAACCTTGTCATTATGGAAGGTAGTCTATTGTCGAGTCTTTTGTTATTCCAATGGATGGTATCCTTATCGTTATGGAAGGTAGTTTTTTATCGAGATTTTTGTTACTCCAATGGATGGTAGCCTTGTCATTATGGAAGGTATTCTTTTGTCGAGATTTTTGTTACTCCAATGGATGGTAGCCTTGTCATTATTGAAGGTAGTTTGTTGTCGATATCTTTGTTACTCCAATGGATGATAGCCTTGTCATTATGCAAGGTTGTCTGTTGTTCATATTTTTGTTACTCCAATGGATGGTAGCCTTGTCATTATGGAAGGTAATATTTTTTCGAGATTTTTGTTACTCCAATGGATGGTAGTCTTGTCATTATTGAAGGTATTTTTTTATCGATATCTTTGTTACTCCAATGGATGATAGCCTTGTCATTATGCAAGGTAGTCTGTTGTTCATATTTTTGTTACTCCAATGGATGGTAGCCTTGTCATTATCAAAGGTAGTCTATTGTCGAGACTTTTGTTATTCCAATGGATGGTACCCTTATCATTATGGAAGGTAGTTTTTTATCGAGATTTTTTTTACTCCAATGGATGGTAGCCTTGTCATTATGGAAGGTAGTCTGTTGTCGAGATTTTTGTTATCCCAATGGATGGTAGCCTTGTAATTATGGAAGGTAGTCTGTTGTCGAGATTTTTGTTACTCCAATGGATGGTAGCCTTATCATTATGGAAGGTAGTCTGTCATTTAGATTTCTGTTACTCCAATGGATTGTAGCCTAGTCATTATGTAAGGCAGTCTGTTATTCAGATTTTTGTTATTCCAATGCATGGTAACCTTGTCATTATGGAAGGTAGTCTTTTGTCGAGATTTTTGTTACTCCAATGGATGGTAGCCTTGTCATTATTGAAGGTAGTCTGTTATCGATATCTTTGTTAATCCAATGGATGATAGCCTTGTTATTATGGAAGGTAGTCTGTTGACAAGATTTTTGTTATTCCAATGGATGGTAACCTTGTCATTATCGAAGGTAGTCTTTTGTCGAGATTTTTGTTACCCCAATGCATGGTAGCCTTGTCATTATGGAAGGTAGTCTGTTGTTGAGAGTTTATTTACTCCAATGGATGGTAGCCTTGTCATTATGGAAGGTAGTTTGTTGTCGAGAGTTTTGTTACCCCAGTGGATGGTAGCCTTGTAATTATGGAAGGTAGTCTCTTGTCGAGATTTTTGTTACTTGAATAGATGGTAGCCTTGTCATTATGGAAGGTAGTTTTCGTTGATATTTTTGTTACTCCAAGGGATTGTAGCCTTGTCATTGTGTAAGGTAGCATGTTGTGCAGATTTTTGTTACTGCAATGGATGGTAGCCTTGTCATTATGGAAGATAGTCTGTTGTCGAGATTTTTGTTATTCCAATGGATGGTAACCTTGTGAGTATGAAAGGTAGTCTTTTGTCGAGATTTTTGTTACTCCAATTGATGGTAGCCTTGTCATTATTTAAGGTAGTCTATTGTCGATATCTTTGTTACTCCAATCGATGATATCCTAGTCATTATGCAAGGTAGTTTGTTGTTCAGATTTTTGTTACTCCAATGGATGGTAACCTTGTCATTATGGAAGGTAGTATATTGTCGAGTCTTTTTTTATTCCAATGGATGGTAGCCTTATCATTATGGAAGGTAGTTTTTTATCGAGATTTTTGTTACTCCAATGGATGGTAGCCTTGTCATTATGGAATGTATTCTTTTGTCTAGATTTTTGTTACTCCAATGGATGTTAGCCTTGTCATTATTGAAGGTAGTCTGTTGTCGATATCTTTGTTACTCCAATGGATGATAGCCTTGTCATTATGCAAGGTTTTCTTTTGTTCATATTTAGGTTACTCCAATGGATGGTAGCCTTGTCATTATGGAAGGTAATATTTTTTCGAGATTTTTGTTACTCCAATGGATGGTAGTCTTGTCATTATTGAAGGTAGTCTGTTATCGATATCTTTGTTACTCCAATGGATGATAGCCTTGTCATTATGAAAGGTAGTCTGTTGTCGAGATTTTTGTTATCCCAATGGATGGTAGCCTTGTAATTATTGAAGGTAGACTGTTGTCGAGATTTTTGTTACTCCAATGGATGGTAGCCTTATCATTATGGAAGGTAGTATGTTGTTGAGATTTTTGTTACTCCAATGGATTGTAGCCTAGTCATTATGTAAGGTAGTCTGTTATTCAGATTTTTGTTATTCCAATGCATGGTAACCTTGTCATTATGGAAGGTAGTCTTTTGTAGAGATTTTTGTTACTCCAATGGATGGTAGCCTTGTCATTATTGAAGGTAGTCTGTTATCGATATCTTTGTTAATCCAATGGATGATAGCCTTGTCATTATTGAAGGTAGTGTGTTGTCGAGATTTTTTTTAATCCATTGGATGGTAGCCTTGTCATTATGGAATGTAGTCTATTGTCGAGATTTTTGTTAACCCAATGGATGGTAGCCTTGTAATTATGGAAGGTAGTCTGTTGTCGAGATTTTTGTTACTCCAATGGATGGTAGCCTTGTCATTATGGAAGATAGTCTGTCGTTAAGATTTCTGTTACTCCAATGGATTGTAGCCTAGTCATTATGTAAGGTAGCATGTTGTGCAGATTTTTGTTACTCCAATGGATGGTAGCCTTGTCATTATGGATGATAGTGTGTTGTCGATATTTTTGTTATTCCAATGGATGGTAACCTTGTCAGTATGGAAGGTAGTCTTTTGTTGAGATTTTTGTTACTCCAATGGATGGTAGCCTTATCATTATTTAAGGTAGTCTATTATCGATATCTTTGTTACTCCAATGGATTATAGCCTTGTCATTATGCAAGGTAGTCCGTTGGTCAGATTTTTGTTACTCCAATGGATGGTATCCTTGTCATTATGGAAGGTAGTCTATTATCGATATTGTTGTTATTCCAATGGAAGGTAGCCTTATCATTATGGAAGGTAGTTTTTTATCGAGATTTTTTTTACTCCAATGGATGGTAGCCTTGTCATTATGGAAGGTATTCTTTTGTCGAGATTTTTGTTAATCCAATGGATGGTAGCCTTGTCATTATTGAAGGTAGTCTGTTGTCGATATCTTTGTTACTCCAATGGATGATAGCCTTGTCATTATGCAAGGTTGTCTGTTGTTCATATTTTTGTTACTCCAATGGATGGTAGCCTTGTCATTATGGAAGGTAATATTTTTTCGAGATTTTTGTTACTCCAATGGATGGTAGTCTTTTCATTATTGAAGGTAGTCTGTTATTGATATCTTTGTTACTCCAATGGATGATAGCCTTGTCATTATGCAAGGTAGTCTGTTGTTCATATTTTTGTTAATCCAATGGATGGTAGCCTTGTCATTATTGAAGGTAGTCTGTTGTCGATATCTTTGTTACTCCAATGGATGATAGCCTTGTCATTATGCAAGGTTGTTTGTTGTTCATATTTTTGTTACTCCAATGGATGGTAGCCTTGTCATTATGGAAGGTAATATTTTTTCGAGATTTTCGTTACTCCAATGGATGGTAGTCTTGTCATTATTGAAGGTAGTCTGTTATCGATATCTTTGTTACTCCAATGGATGATAGCCTTGTCATTATGCAAGGTAGTCTGTTGTTCATATTTTTTTTACTCCAATGGATGGTAGCCTTGTCATTATGAAAGGTAGTCTATTGTCGAGACTTTTGTTATTCCAATGGATGGTACCCTTATCATTATGGAAGGTAGTTTTTTATCGAGATTTTTATTACTCCAATGGATGGTAGCCTTGTCATTATGGAAGGTAGTCTATTGTCGAGATTTTTATTATCCCAATGGATGGTAGCCTTGTAATTATGGAATGTAGTCTGTTGTCGAGATTTTTGTTACTCCAATGGATGGTAGCCTTATCATTATGGAAGGTAGTCTGTTGGTGAGATTTTTGTTACTCCAATGGATTGTAGCCTAGTCATTATGTAAGGTAGTCTGTTATTCAGATTTTTGTTATTCCAATGCATGGTAACCTTGTCATTATGGAAGGTAGTCTTTTGTCGAGATTTTTGTTACTCCAATGAATGGTAGCCTTGTCATTATTGAAGGTAGTCTGTTATCGATATCTTTGTTAATCCAATGGATGCTAGCCTTGTCATTATGGAAGGTAGTCTGTTGTCGAGATTTTTTTTACTCCATTGGATGTTAGCCTTGTCATTATGGAAGGTAGTCTGTTGTCGAGATTTTTGTTAACCCAATGGATGGTAGCCTTGTAATTATGGAAGGTAGTCTATTGTCGAGATTTTTGTTACTCCAATGGATGGTAGCCTTGTCATTATGGAAGGTAGTCTGTCGTTAAGATTTCTGTTACTCCAATGGATTGTAGCCTAGTCATTATGTAAGGTAGCATGTTGTGCAGATTTTTGTTACTCCAATGGATGGTAGCCTTGTCATTATGGAAGATAGTCTGTTGTCGAGATTTTTGTTATTCCAATGGATGGTAACCTTGTCAGTATGGAAGGTAGTCTTTTGTTGAGATTTTTGTTACTCCAATGGATGGTAGCCTTGTCATTATTTAAGGTAGTCTATTGTCGATATCTTTGTTACTCCAATGGAGGATAGCCTTGTCATTATGCAAGGTAGTCTGTTGTTCAGATTTTTGTTACTCCAATGGATGGTAACCTTGTCATTATGGAAGGTAGTCTATTATCGATACTGTTGTTATTCCAATGGATGGTAGCCTTATCATTATGGAAGGTAGTTTTTTATCGAGATTTTTTTACTCCAATGGATGGTAGCCTTGTCATTATGGAAGGTATTCTTTTGTCGAGATTTTTGTTACTCCAATGGATGTTAGCCTTGTCATTATTGAAGGTAGTCTGTTGTCGATATCTTTGTTACTCCAATGGATGATAGCCTTGTCATTATGCAAGGTTGTCTTTTGTTCATATTTAGGTTACTCCAATGGATGGTAGCCTTGTCATTATGGAAGGTAATATTTTTTCGAGATTTTTGTTACTCCAATGGATGGTAGTGTTGTCATTATTGAAGGTAGTCTGTTATCGATATCTTTGTTACTCCAATGGATGATAGCCTTGTCACTATGAAAGGTAGTCTGTTGTTCCGATTTTTTTTACTCCAATGGATGGTAGCCTTGTCATTATGGAAGGTAGTCTGTTGTCGAGATTTTTGTTATCCCAATGGATGGTAGCCTTGTAATTATTGAAGGTAGATTGTTGTCGAGATTTTTGTTACTCCAATGGATGGTAGCCTTATCACTATGGAAGGTAGTATGTTGTTGAGATTTTTGTTACTCTAATGGATTGTAGCCTAGTCATTATGTAAGGTAGTCTGTTATTCAGATTTTTGTTATTCCAATGCATGGTAACCTTGTCATTATGGAAGGTAGTCTTTTGTAGAGATTTTTGTTACTCCAATGGATGGTAGCCTTGTCATTATTGAAGGTAGTCTGTTATCGATATCTTTGTTAATCCAATGGATGATAGCCTTGTCATTATGGAAGGTAGTCTGTTGTCGAGATTTTTTTTAATCCATTGGATGGTAGCCTTGTCATTATGGAAGGTAGTCTGTTGTCGAGATTTTTGTTAACCCAATGGATGGTAGCCTTGTAATTATGGAAGGTAGTCTGTTGTCGAGATTTTTGTTACTCCAATGGATGGTAGCCTTGTCATTATGGAAGATAGTCTGTCATTAAGATTTCTGTTACTCCAATGGATTGTAGCCTAGTCATTATGTAAGGTAGCATGTTGTGCAGATTTTTGTTACTCCAATGGATGGTAGCCTTGTCATTATGGATGATAATGTGTTGTCGAGATTTTTGTTATTCCAATGGATGGTAACCTTGTCAGTATGGAAGGTAGTCTTTTGTTGAGATTTTTGTTACTCCAATGGATGGTAGCCTTATCATTATTTAAGGTAGTCTATTATCGATATCTTTGTTACTCCAATGGATTATAGCCTTGTCATTATGCAAGGTAGTCCGTTGTTCAGATTTTTGTTACTCCAATGGATGGTAACCTTGTCATTATGGAAGGTAGTCTATTATCGATATTGTTGTTATTCCAATGGAAGGTAGCCTTATCATTATGGAAGGTAGTTTTTTATCGAGATTTTTTTTACTCCAATGGATGGTAGCCTTGTCATTATGGAAGGTATTCTTTTGTCGAGATTTTTGTTAATCCAATGGATGGTAGCCTTGTCATTATTGAAGGTACTCTGTTGTCGATATCTTTGTTACTCCAATGGATGATAGCCTTGTCATTATGCAAGGTTTTCTGTTGTTCATATTTTTGTTACTCCAATGGATGGTAGCCTTGTCATTATGGAAGGTAATATATTTTCGAGATTTTTGTTACTCCAATGGATGGTAGTCTTGTCATTATTGAAGGTAGTCTGTTATTGATATCTTTGTTACTCCAATGGATGATAGCCTTGTCATTATGCAAGGTAGTCTGTTGTTCATATTTTTGTTAATCCAATGGATGGTAGCCTTGTCATTATTGAAGGTAGTCTATTGTCGATATCTTTGTTACTCCAATGGATGATAGCCTTGTCATTATGCAAGGTTGTCTGTTGTTCATATTTTTGTTACTCCAATGGATGGTAGCCTTGTCATTATGGAAGGTAATATTTTTTCTAGATTTTCGTTACTCCAATGGATGGTAGTCTTGTCATTATTGAAGGTAGTCTGTTATCGATATCTTTGTTACTCCAATAGATGATAGCCTTGTCATTATGCAAGGTAGTCTGTTGTTCATATTTTTGTTACTCCAATGGATGGTAGCCTTGTCATTATGAAAGGTAGTCTATTGTCGAGACTTTTGTTATTCCAATGGATGGTACCCTTATCATTATGGAAGGTAGTTTTTTATCGAGATTTTTTTTACTCCAATGGATGGTAGCCTTGTCATTATGGAAGGTAGTCTATTGTCGAGATTTTTGTTATCCCAATGGATGGAAGCCTTGTAATTATGGAAGGTAGTCTGTTGTCGAGATTTTTGTTACTCCAATGGATGGTAGCCTTATCATTATGGAAGGTAGTCTGTTGCTGAGATTTTTGTTACTCCAATGGATTGTAGCCTAGTCATTATGTAAGGTAGTCTGTTATTCGGATTTTTGTTATTCCAATGCATGGTAACCTTGTCATTATGGAAGGTAGTCTTTTGTCGAGATTTTTGTTACTCCAATGAATGGTAGCCTTGTCATTATTGAAGGTAGTCTGTTATCGATATCTTTGTTAATCCAATGGATGCTAGCCTTGTCATTATAGAAGGTAGTCTTTTGTCGAGATTTTTTTTACTCCATTGGATGTTAGCCTTGTCATTATGGAAGGTAGTCTGTTGTCGAGATTTTTGTTAACCCAATGGATGGTAGCCTTGTAATTATGGAAGGTAGTCTGCTGTCGAGATTTTTGTTACTCCAATGGATGGTAGCCTTGTCATTATGGAAGGTAGTCTGTCGTTAAGATTTCTGTTACTCCAATGGATTGTAGCCTAGTCATTATGTAAGGTAGCATGTTGTGCAGATTTTTGTTACTCCAATGGATGGTAGCCTTGTCATTATGGAAGATAGTCTGTTGTCGAGATTTTTGTTATTCCAATGGATGGTAACCTTGTCAGTATGGAAGGTAGTCTTTTGTTGAGATTTTTGTTACTCCAATGGATGGTAGTCTTGTCATTATTGAAGGTAGTCTGTTATCGATATCTTTGTTACTCCAATGGATGATAGCCTTATCATTATGCAAGGTAGTCTGTTGTTCATATTTTTGTTACTCCAATGGATGGTAGCCTTGTCATTATGGAAGGTAGTCTATTATCGATACTGTTGTTATTCCAATGGATGGTAGCCTTGTCATTATGGAAGGTAGTTTTTTACTCCAATGGATGGTAGCCTTGTCATTATGGAAGGTATTCTTTTGTCAAGATTTTTGTTAATCCAATGGATGGTAGCCTTGTCATTATTGAAGGTAGTCTGTTGTCGATATCTTTGTTACTCCAATGGATGATAGCCCTGTCATTATGCAAGGTTGTCTGTTGTTCATATTTTTGTTACTCCAATGGATGGTAGCCTTGTCATTATGGAAGGTAATATTTTTTCTAGATTTTCGTTACTCCAATGGATGGTAGTCTTGTCATTATTGAAGGTAGTCTGTTATCGATATCTTTGTTACTCCAATGGATGATAGCCTTGTCATTATGCAAGGTAGTCTGTTGTTCATATTTTTGTTACTCCAATGGATGGTAGCCTTGTCATTATGAAAGGTAGTCTATTGTCGAGACATTTGTTATTCCAATGGATGGTACGCTTATCATTATGGAAGGTAGTTTTTCATCGAGATTTTTTTACTCCAATGGATGGTAGCCTTGTCATTATGGAAGGTAGTCTGTTGTCGAGATTTTTGTTATCCCAATGGATGGTAGCCTTGTAATTATGGAAGGTAGTCTGTTGTCGAGATTTTTGTTACTCCAATGGATGGTAGCCTTATCATTATGGAAGGTAGTCTGTTGTTGAGATTTCTGTTACTCCAATGGATTGTAGCCTAGTCATTATGTAAGGTAGCATGTTGTGCAGATTTTTGTTACTCCAATGGATGGTAGCCTTGTAATTATGGATGATAATGTGTTGTCGAGATTTTTGTTATTCCAATGGATGGTAACCTTGTCAGTATGGAAGGTAGTCTTTTGTTGAGATTTTTGTTACTCCAATGGATGGTAGCCTTATCATTATTTAAGGTAGTCTATTATCGATATCTTTGTTACTCCAATGGATTATAGCCTTGTCATTATGCAAGGTAGTCCGTTGTTCAGATTTTTGTTACTCCAATGGATGGTAACCTTGTCATTATGGAAGGTAGTCTATTATCGATATTGTTGTTATTCCAATGGAAGGTAGCCTTATCATTATGGAAGGTAGTTTTTTATCGAGATTTTTTTTACTCCAATGGATGGTAGCCTTGTCATTATGGAAGGTATTCTTTTGTCGAGATTTTTGTTAATCCAATGGATGGTAGCCTTGTCATTATTGAAGGTAGTCTGTTGTCGATATCTTTGTTACTCCAATGGATGATAGCCTTGTCATTATGCAAGGTTGTCTGTTGTTCATATTTTTGTTACTCCAATGGATGGTAGCCTTGTCATTATGGAAGGTAATATATTTTCGAGATTTTTGTTACTCCAATGGATGGTAGTCTTGTCATTATTGAAGGTAGTCTGTTATTGATATCTTTGTTACTCCAATGGATGATAGCCTTGTCATTATGCAAGGTAGTCTGTTGTTCATATTTTTGTTAATCCAATGGATGGTAGCCTTGTCATTATTGAAGGTAGTCTATTGTCGATATCTTTGTTACTCCAATGGATGATAGCCTTGTCATTATGCAAGGTTGTCTGTTGTTCATATTTTTGTTACTCCAATGGATGGTAGCCTTGTCATTATGGAAGGTAATATTTTTTCTAGATTTTCGTTACTCCAATGGATGGTAGTCTTGTCATTATTGAAGGTAGTCTGTTATCGATATCTTTGTTACTCCAATGGATGATAGCCTTGTCATTATGCAAGGTAGTCTGTTGTTCATATTTTTGTTACTCCAATGGATGGTAGCCTTGTCATTATGAAAGGTAGTCTATTGTCGAGACTTTTGTTATTCCAATGGATGGTACCCTTATCATTATGGAAGGTAGTTTTTTATCGAGATTTTTTTTACTCCAATGGATGGTAGCCTTGTCATTATGGAAGGTAGTCTATTGTCGAGATTTTTGTTATCCCAATGGATGGTAGCCTTGTAATTATGGAAGGTAGTCTGTTGTCGAGATTTTTGTTACTCCAATGGATGGTAGCCTTATCATTATGGAAGGTAGTCTGTTGCTGAGATTTTTGTTACTCCAATGGATTGTAGCCTAGTCATTATGTAAGGTAGTCTGTTATTCGGATTTTTGTTATTCCAATGCATGGTAACCTTGTCATTATGGAAGGTAGTCTTTTGTCGAGATTTTTGTTACTCCAATGAATGGTAGCCTTGTCATTATTGAAGGTAGTCTGTTATCGATATCTTTGTTAATCCAATGGATGCTAGCCTTGTCATTATAGAAGGTAGTCTTTTGTCGAGATTTTTTTTACTCCATTGGATGTTAGCCTTGTCATTATGGAAGGTAGTCTGTTGTCGAGATTTTTGTTAACCCAATGGATGGTAGCCTTGTAATTATGGAAGGTAGTCTGCTGTCGAGATTTTTGTTACTCCAATGGATGGTAGCCTTGTCATTATGGAAGGTAGTCTGTCGTTAAGATTTCTGTTACCCCAATGGATTGTAGCCTAGTCATTATGTAAGGTAGCATGTTGTGCAGATTTTTGTTACTCCAATGGATGGTAGCCTTGTCATTATGGAAGATAGTCTGTTGTCGAGATTTTTGTTATTCCAATGGATGGTAACCTTGTCAGTATGGAAGGTAGTCTTTTGTTGAGATTTTTGTTACTCCAATGGATGGTAGCCTTGTCATTATTTAAGGTAGTCTATTGTCGATATCTTTGTTACTCCAATGGGGGATAGCCTTATCATTATGCAAGGTAGTCTGTTGTTCAGATTTTTGTTACTCCAATGGATGGTAACCTTGTCATTATGGAAGGTAGTCTATTATCGATACTGTTGTTATTCCAATGGATGGTAGCCTTATCATTATGGAAGGTAGTTTTTTATCGAGATTTTTTTTACTCTAATGGATGGTAGCCTTGTCATTATGGAAGGTATTCTTTTGTCAAGATTTTTGTTAATCCAATGGATGGTAGCCTTGTCATTATTGAAGGTAGTCTGTTGTCGATATCTTTGTTACTCCAATGGATGATAGCCCTGTCATTATGCAAGGTTGTCTGTTGTTCATATTTTTGTTACTCCAATGGATGGTAGCCTTGTCATTATGGAAGGTAATATTTTTTCTAGATTTTCGTTACTCCAATGGATGGTAGTCTTGTCATTATTGAAGGTAGTCTGTTATCGATATCTTTGTTACTCCAATGGATGATAGCCTTGTCATTATGCAAGGTAGTCTGTTGTTCATATTTTTGTTACTCCAATGGATGGTAGCCTTGTCATTATGAAAGGTAGTCTATTGTCGAGACATTTGTTATTCCAATGGATGGTACGCTTATCATTATGGAAGGTAGTTTTTCATCGAGATTTTTTTACTCCAATGGATGGTAGCCTTGTCATTATGGAAGGTAGTCTGTTGTCGAGATTTTTGTTATCCCAATGGATGGTAGCCTTGTAATTATGGAAGGTAGTCTGTTGTCGAGATTTTTGTTACTCCAATGGATGGTAGCCTTATCATTATGGAAGGTAGTCTGTTGTTGAGATTTTTGTTACTCCAATGGATTGTAGCCTAGTCATTATGTAAGGTAGCATGTTGTGCAGATTTTTGTTACTCCAATGGATGGTAGCCTTGTCATTATGGAAGATAGTCTGTTGTCGAGATTTTTGTTATTCCAATGGATGGTAACCTTGTCAGTATGGAAGGTAGTCTTTTGTTGAGATTTTTGTTACTCTAATGGATGGTAGCCTTGTCATTATTTAAGGTAGTCTATTGTCGATATCTTTGTTACTCCAATGGAAGATAGCCTTGTCATTATGCAAGGTAGTCTGTTGTTCAGATTTTTGTTACTCCAATGGATGGTAATCTTGTCATTATGGAAGGTAGTCTATTATCGATACTGTTGTTATTCCAATGGATGATAGCCTTATCATTATGGAAGGTAGTTTTTTATCGAAATTTTTTTTACTCCAATGGATGGTAGCCTTGTCATTATGGAAGGTATTCTTTTGTCGAGATTTTTGTTAATCCAATGGATGGTAGCCTTGTCATTATTGAAGGTAGTCTGTTGTCGATATCTTTGTTACTCCAATGGATGATAGCCTTGTCATTATGCAAGGTTGTCTGTTGTTCATATTTTTGTTACTCTAATGGATGGTAGCCTTGTCATTATTGAAGGTAGTCTAATGTCGATATCTTGGTTACTCCAATGGATGATAGCATTGTCATTATGCAAGGTTGTCTGTTATTCATATTTTGTTACTCCAATGGATGGTAGCCTTGTCATTATGGAAGGTACTATTTTTTCGATATTTTTGTTATTCCAATGGATGGTATCCTTGTCATTATTGAAGGTAGTCTGTTATCGATATCTTTGTTACTCTAATGGATAATAGCCTTGTCATTATGCAAGGTAGTCTGTTGTTCAGATTTTTGTTACTCCAATGGATGGTAGCCTTGTCATTATGGAAGGTAGTCTATTGTCGAGACTTTTATTATTCCAATGGATGGTACCCTTATCATTATGGAAGGTAGTTTTTTATCGAGATTTTTTTTACTCCAATGGATGGTAGCCTTTCCATTATGGAAGGTAGTCTATTGTCGAGATTTTTGTTATTCCAATGGATGGTAACCTTGTCATTATATAAGGTAGTCTTTTGTCGAGATTTTTGTTACTCCATTGGATGGTAGCCTTGTAATTATGGAAGGTAGTCTGTTGTCGAGATTTTTGTTACTCCAAAGGATGGTAGCCTTATCATTATGGAAGGTAGTCTGTCGTTGAGATTTTTGTTACTCCAATGGATGGTAGCCTTGTCATTATTTAAGGTAGTCTATTGTCGATATCTTTGTTACCCCAATGGATGATAGCCTTGTCGTTATGCAAGGTAGTCTATTGTTCAGATTTTTGTTACTCCAATGGATGGTAACCTTGTGATTATGGAAGGTAGTCTATTGTTGAGACTTTTGTTATTCCAATGGATGGTAACCTTATCATTATGGAAGGTAGTTTTTTATCGAGATTTTTGTTACTCCAGTGGATGGTAGCCTTGTCATTATGGATGGTATTCTTTTTTCGAAATTTTTGTTACTCCAATTGATGGTAGCCTTGTCATTATTGAAGGTAGTCTGTTGTCGATATCTTTGTTACTCCAATGGATGATAGGCTTGTCATTATGCAAGGTTGTCTGTTGTTCAAATTTTTGTTACTCAAATGGATGGTAGCCTTGTCATTATGGAAGGTAATATTTTTTCGAGATTTTTGTTACTCCAATGGATGGTAGCCTTGTCATTATTGAAGGTAGTCTGTTATCGATATCGTAGTTAATCCAATGGATGATAGCCTTGTAATTATGGAAGGTAGTCTGTTGTCAAGATTTTTCTTACTCCAATGGATGGTAGCCTTATTATTATGGAAGGTAGTCTTTCGTTGAGATTTCTGTTACTCCAATGGATTGTAGCCTAGTCATTATGTAAGGCAGTCTGCTATTCAGATTTTTGTTATTCCAATGGATGGTAACCTTGTCATTATCGAAGGTAGTCTTTTTCCCAGATTTTTGTTACTCCAATGGATGGTAGCCTTGTCATTATTGAAGGTCGTCTGTTATCGATATCTTTGTTAATCCAATGGATGATAGCCTTGTCATTATGGAAGGTAGTCTGTTGACAAGATTTTTGTTATTCCAATGGATGGTAACCTTGTCATTATGGAAGGTAGTCTTTTGTCGAGATTTTTGTTACTCCAATGCATGGTAGCCTTGTCATTATGGAAGGTAGTCTATTGTCGAGAGTTTTTTTACTCCAATGGATGGTAGCCTTGTCATTATGGAAGGTAGTTTGTTGTCGAGATTTTTGTTACCCCAGTGGATGGTAGCCTTGTAATTATGGAAGGTAGTCTCTTGTCGAGATTTTTGTTACTCGAATAGATGGTAGCCTTGTCATTATGGAAGGTAGTTTTCATTGAGATTTTTGTTACTCCAATGGATTGTAGCCTTGTCATTGTGTAAGGTAGTATGTTGTGCAGATTTTTGTTACTCCAATGGATGGTAGCCTTGTCATTATGGAAGATAGTCTGTTGTCGAGATTTTTGTAATTCTAATGGATGGTGACCTTGTGAGTATGGAAGGTAGTCTTTTGTCGAGATTTTTGTTACTCCAATGGATGGTAGCCTTGTCATTATTTAAGGTAGTCTATTGTCGATATATTTGTTACTCCAATGGATGATAGCCTTGTCATTATGCAAGGTAGTCTGTTGTTCAGATTTTTGTTACTGCAATGGATGGTAACCTTGTCATTATGGAAGGTAGTCTATCGTCGAATCTTTTGTTATTCCAATGGATGGTAGCCTTATCATTATGGAAGGTAGTTATTTATCTAGATTTTTGTTACTCCAATGGATGGTAACCTTGTCATTATGGAAGGTATTCTTTTGTCGAGATTTTTGTTACTCCAATGGATGGTAGCCTTGTCATTATTAAGGGTAGTCTTTTATCGATATCTTTGTTACTCCAATGGATGATAGCCTTGTCATTATGCAAGGGTGTCTGTTGTTCATATTTTTGTTACTTCAATGGATGGTAGCCTTGTCATTATGGAAGGTAATATTTTTTCGATATTTTTTTACTGCAATGGATGGTAGTCTTGTCATTATTGAAGGTAGTCTGTTATCGATATCTTTGTTACTCCAATGGATGATAGCCTTGTCATTATGCAAGGTAGTCTGTTGTTCATTTTTTTGTTACTCCAATGGATGGTACCCTTGTCATTATAAAAAGGTAGTTTATTGTCGAGACTTTTGTTATTCCAATGGATGGTACCCTTATCATTATGGAAGGTAGTTTTTTATCGAGATTTTTTTTACTCCAATGGATGGTAGCCTTGTCATTATGGAAGGTAGTCTGTTGTCGAGATTTTTGTTATCCCAATGGATGGTAGCCTTGTAATTATGGAAGGTAGTCTATTGTCGAGATTTTTTTTACTCCAATGGATGGTAGCCTTATCATTATGGAAGGTAGTCTGTTGTTGAGATTTTTGTTACTCCAATGGATTGTAGCCTAGTCATTATGTAAGGTAGACTGTTATTCAGATTTTTGGTATTCCAATACATGGTAACCTTGTCATTATGGAAGGTAGTCTTTTGTCGAGATTTTTGTTACTCCAATGGATGGTAGCCTTGTCATTATTGAAGGTAGTCTGTTATCGATATCTTTGTTAATCCAATGGATGATAGCCTTGTCATTATGGAAGGTAGTCTGTTGTCGAGATTTTTTTTACTCCATTGGATGGTAGCCTTGTCATTATGGAAGGTAGTCTGTTATCGAGATTTTTGTTAACCCAATGGATGGTAGCCTTGTAATTATGGAAGGTAGTCTGTTGTCGAGATTTTTGTTACTCCAATGGATGGTAGCCTTGTCATTATGGAAGGTAGTCTGTCGTTAAGATTTCTGTTACTCTAATGGATTGTAGCCTAGTCATTATGTAAGGTAGCATGTTGTGCAGATTTTTGTTACTCCAATGGATGGTAGCCTTGTCATTATGAAAGGTAGTCTATTGTCGAGACTTTTGTTATTCCAATGGATGGTACCCTTATCATTATGGAAGGTAGCTTTTTATCGAGATATTTTTTACTCCAATGGATGGTAGCCTTGTCATTATGGAAAGTAGTCTGTTATCGAGATTTTTGTTATCCCAATGGATGGTAGCCTTGTACTTATGGAAGGTAGTCTGTTGTCGAGGTTTTTTTTACTCCAATGGATGGTAGCCTTATCATTATGGAAGGTAGTCTGTTGTTGAGATTTTTGTTACTCCAATGGATTGTAGCCTAATCATTATGTAAGGTAGTCTGTTATTCAGATTTTTGGTATTCCAATGCATGGTGACCTTGTCAGTATGGAAGGTAGTCTTTTGTCGAGATTTTTGTTACTCCAATGGATGGTAGCCTTGTCATTATTTTAGGTAGTCTATTGTCGATATCTTTGTTACTCAAATGGATGATAGCCTTGTCATTATGCAAGGTAGTTTGTTGTTCAGATTTTTGTTACTCCAATGGATGGTAACCTTATCATTATGGAAGGTAGTTTTTTATCGAGATTTTTGTTACTCCAATGGATGGTAGCCTTGTCATTATGGAAGGTATTCTTTTGTCGAGAATTTTGTTACTCCAATGGATGGTAGCCTTGTCTTTATTAATGGTAGTCTATTGTTGATATCTTTGTTACTCCAATGGATGATAGCCTTGTCATTATGCAAGGTTGTCTGTTGTTCATATTTTTGTTACTCCAATGGATGGTAGCCTTGTCATTATGGAAGGTAATATTTTTTCGATATTTTTTTACTGCAATGGATGGTGGTCTTGTCATTATTGAAGGTAGTCTGTTATCGATATCCTTGTTACTCCAATGGATGATAGCCTTGTCATTATGCAAGGTAGTCTGTTGTTCATTTTTTTGTTACTCCAATGGATGGTACCCTTGTCATTATGAAAGGTTGTCTATTGTCGAGACTTTTGTTATTCCAATGGATGGTACCCTTATCATTATGGAAGGTAGTTTTTTATCGAGATTTTTTTTACTCCAATGGATGGTAGCCTTGTCATTATGGAAGGTAGTCTGTTGTCGAGATTTTTGTTATCCCAATGGATGGTAGCCTTGTAATTATGGAAGGTAGTCTGTTGTCGAGATTTTTGTTACTCCAATGGATGTTAGCCTTATCATTATGGAAGGTAGTCTGTTGTTGAGATTTTTGATACTCCAATGGATTGTAGCCTAGTCATTATGTAAGGTAGTCTGTTGTTCAGATTTTTGGTATTCCAATACATGGTAACCTTGTCATTATGGAAGGTAGTCTTTAGTCGAGATTTTTGTTACTCCAATGGATGGTAGCCTTGTCATTATTGAAGGTAGTCTGTTATCGATATCTTTGTTAATCCAATGGATGATAGCCTTGTCATTATGGAAGGTAGTCTGTTGTCGAGATTTTTTTTACTCCATTGGATGGTAGCCTTGTCATTATGGAAGGTAGTCTGTTGTCGAGATTTTTGTTAACCCAATGGATGGTAGCCTTGTAATTATGGAAGGTAGTTTGTTGTCGAGATTTTTGTTACTCCAATGGAGGGTAGCCTTGTCATTATGGAAGGTAGTCTATCGTTAAGATTTCTGTTACTCCAATGGATTGTAGCCTAGTCATTATGTAAGGTAGCATGTTGTGCAGATTTTTGTTACTCCAATGGATGGTAGCCTTGTCATTATGGAAGATAGTCTGTTGTCGAGATTTTTGTTATTCCAATGGATGGTAACCTTGTCAGTATGGAAGGTAGTCTTTTGTCGAGATTTTTGTTACTGCAATGGATGGTAGCCTTGTCATTATTTAAGGTAGTCTATTGTCGATATCTTTGTTACTCCAATGGATGATAGCCTTGTCATTATGCAAGGTAGTCTGTTGTTCAGATTTTTTTTACTCCAATGGATGGTACCCTTATCATTATGGAAGGTAGTTTTTTATCGAGATTTTTTTTACTCCAATGGATGGTAGCCTTGTCATTATGGAAGGTATTCTTTTGTCGATATTTTTGTTAATCCAATGGATGGTAGCCTTGTCATTATTGAAGGTAGTCTGTTCTCAATATCTTTGTTACTCCAATGGATGATAGCCTTGTCATTATGCAAGGTTGTCTGTTGTTCATATTTTTGTTACTCCAATGGATGGTAGCCTTGTCATTATGGAAGGTAATATTTTTTCGAGATTTTTGTTGCTCCAATGGATGGTAGTCTTGTCATTGTTGAAGGTAGTCTGTTATCGATATCTTTGTTACTCCAATGGATGATAGCCTTGTGATTATGCAAGGTAGTCTGTTGTTCATATTTTTGTTACTCCAATGGATGGTAGCCTTGTCATTATGAAAGGTAGTCTATTGTCGAGACTTTTGTTATTCCAATGGATGGTACCCTTATCATTATGGAAGGATGTTTTTTATCGATATTTTTTTACTCCAATGGATGGTAGCCTTGTCATTATGGAAGGTAGTCTGTTGTCGAGATTTTTGTTATCCCAATGGATGGTAGCCTTGTAATTATGGAAGGTAGTCTGTTGTCGAGATTTTTGTTACTCCAATGGATGGTAGCCTTATCATTATGGAAGGTAGTCTGTTGTTGAGATTTTTGTTACTCCAATGGATTGTAGCCTAGTCATTATGTAAGGTAGTCTGTTATTCAGATTTTTGTTATTCCAATGCATGGTAACCTTGTCATTATGGAAGGTAGTCTTTTGTCGAGATTTTTGTTACTCCAATGGATGGTAGCCTTGTCATTATTAAAGGTAGTCTATTATCGATATCTTTGTTAATCCAATGGATGATAGCCTTATCATTATGGAAGGTAGTCTGTTGTCGAGATTTTTTTTACTCCATTGGATGGTAGCCTTGTCATTATGGAAGGTAGTCTGTTGTCGAGATTTTTGTTAACCCAATGGATGGTAGCCTTGTAATTATGGAAGGTAGTTTGTTGTCGAGATTTTTGTTACTCCAATGGAGGGTAGCCTTGTCATTATGGAAGGTAGTCTATCGTTAAGATTTCTGTTACTCCAATGGATTGTAGCCTAGTCATTATGTAAGGTAGCATGTTGTGCAGATTTTTGTTACTCCAATGGATGGTAGCCTTGTCATTATGGAAGATAGTTTGTTATCGAGATTTTTGTTATTCCATGGGATGGTAACCTTGTCAGTATGAAAGGTAGTCTTTTGTCGAGATTTTTGTTACTCCAATGGATGGTAGCCTTGTCATTATTTAAGGTAGTCTATTGTCGATATCTTTGTTACTCCAATGGATGATAGCCTTGTCATTATGCAAGGTAGTCTGTTGTTCAGATTTTTGTTACTCCAATGGATGGTAAACTTATCATTATGGAAGGTACTTTTTTATCGAGATTTTTGTTACTCCAATGGATGGTAGCCTTGTCATTATGGAAGGTATTCTTTTGTCGAGATTTTTGTTACTCCAATGGATGGTAGCCTTGTCATTATTAAGCGTAGTCTGTTGTCGATATCTTTGTTACTCCAATGGATAATAGCCTTGTCATTATGTAAGGTAGCATGTTGTGCAGATTTTTGTTACTCCAATGGATGGTAGCCTTCTCATTATGGAAAATAGTTTGTTATCGAGATTTTTGTTATTCCAATGGATGGTAACCATGTCAGTATGGAAGGTAGTCTTTTGTCGAGATTTTTGTTACTCCAATGGATGGTAGCCTTGTCATTATTTAAGGTAGTCTATTGTCGATATCTTTGTTACTCCAATGGATGATAGCCTTGTCATTATGCAAGGTAGTCTGTTGTTCAGATTTTTGTTACTCCAATGGATGGTAACCTTATCATTATGGAAGGTAGTTTTTTATCGAGATTTTTGTTACTCCAATGGATGGTAGCCTTGTCATTATGGAAGGTATTCTTTTGTCGAGATTTTTGTTACTCCAATGGATGGTAGCCTTGTCATTATTAAGGGTAGTCTGTTGTCGAGATTTTTGTTACTCCAATGGATGGTAGCCTTATCATTATGGAAGGTAGTCTGTTGTTGAGATTTTTGTTACTCCAATGGATTGTAGCCTAGTCATTATGTAAGGTAGTCTGTTATTCAGATTTTTGTTATTCCAATGCATGGTAACCTTGTCATTATGGAAGGTAGTCTTTTGTCGAGATTTTTGTTACTCCAATGGATGGTAGCCTTGTCATTTATGAAGGTAGTCTGTTATCGATATCTTTGTTAATCCAATGGATGATAGCCTTGTCATTATAGAAGGTAGTCTGTTGTCCAGATTTTGTTTACTCCATTGGATGATAGTCTTGTGATTATGGAAGGTAGTCTGTTGTCGAGATTTTTGTTAACCCAATGGATGGTAGCCTTGTAATTATGGAAGGTAGTCTGTTGTCGAGATTTTTGTTACTCC
Organism: Vicia faba; assembly: GCA_948472305.1. NCBI lineage: Eukaryota > Viridiplantae > Streptophyta > Magnoliopsida > Fabales > Fabaceae > Vicia > Vicia faba. The sequence goes on from OX451739.1 coordinate 566,369,073, forward strand.
AATGGATGGTAGCCTTGTCATTATGGAAGGTAGTCTGTCGTTAAGATTTCTGTTACTCCAATGGATTGTAGCCTAGTCATTATGTAAGGTAGCATGTTGTGCAGATTTTTGTTACTCCAATGGATGGTAGCCTTGTCATTATGGAAGATAGTTTGTTATCGAGATTTTTGTTATTCCAATGGATGGTAACCTTGTCAGTATGGAAGGTAGTCTTTTGTCGAGATTTTTGTTACTCCAATGGATGGTAGCCTTGTCATTATTTAAGGTAGTCTATTGTCGATATCTTTGTTACTCCAATGGATGATAGCCTTGTCATTATGCAAGGTAGTCTGTTGTTCAGATTTTTGTTACTCCAATGGATGGTAACCTTATCATTATGGAAGGTAGTTTTTTATCGAGATTTTTGTTACTCCAATGGATGGTAGCCTTGTCATTATGGAAGGTATTCTTTTGTCGAGATTTTTGTTACTCCAATGGATGGTAGCCTTGTCATTATTAAGGGTAGTCTGTTGTCGATATCTTTGTTACTCCAATGGATGATAGCCTTGTCATTATGAAAGGTTGTCTGTTGTTCAGATTTTTGTTACTCCAATGGACGGTAGCCTTGTCATTATGGAAGGTAATATTTTTTCGAGATTTTTGTTACTCCCATGGATGGTAGTCTTGTCGTTATTGAATGTAGTCTGTTATCGATATCTTTGTTACTCTAATGGATGATAGCCTTGTCATTATGCAAGGTAGTCTGTTGTTCATATATTTGTTACTCCAATGGATGATAGCCTTGTCATTATGAAAGGTAGTCTATTGTCGAGACTTTTGTTATTCCAATGGATGGTACCCTTATCATTATGGAAGGTAGTTTTTTATCGAGATTTTTTTTACTCCAATGGATGGTAGCCTTGTCATTGTGGAAGGTAGTCTGTTGTCGAGATTTTTGTTATCCCAATGGATGGTAGCCTTGTAATTATGGAAGGTAGTCTGTTGTCGAGATTTTTGTTACTCCAATGGATGGTAGCCTTATCATTATGGAAGGTAGTCTTATGTTGAGATTTTTGTTACTCCAATGGATTGTAGCCTAGTCATTACGTAAGGTAGTCTGTTATTCAGATTTTTGTTATTCCAATGCAAGGTAACCTTGTCATTAAGGAAGGTAGTCTTTTGTCGAGATTTTTGTTACTCCAATGGATGGTAGCCTTGTCAATTATGAAGGTAGTCTGTTATCGATATCTTTGTTAATCCAATGGATGATAGCCTTGTCATTATGGAAGGTAGTCTGTTGTCGATATTTTTTTTACTCCATTGGATGGTAGTCTTGTCATTATGGAAGGTAGTCTGTTGTCGAGATTTTTGTTAACCCAATGGATGGTAGCCTTGTAATTATGGAAGGTAGTCTGTTGTCGAGATTTTTGTTACTCCAATGGATGGTAGCCTTGTCATTATGGAAGGTAGTCTGTCGTTAAGATTTCTGTTACTCCAATGGATTGTAGCCTAGTCATTATGTAAGGTAGCATGTTGTGCAGATTTTTGTTACTCCAATGGATGGTAGCCTTGTCATTATGGAAGATAGTCTGTTGTCGATATTTTTGTTATTCCAATGGATGGTAACCTTGTCAGTATAGAAGGTAGTCTTTTGTTGAGATTTTTGTTACTCCAATGGATTGTAGCCTAGTCATTATGTAAGGTAGCATGTTGTGCAGATTTTTGTTACTCCAATGGATGGTAGCCTTGTCATTATGGAAGATAGTTTGTTATCGAGATTTTTGTTATTCCAATGGATGGTAACCTTGTCAGTATGGAAGGTAGTCTTTTTTCGAGATTTTTGTTACTCCAATGGATGGTAGCCTTGTCATTATTTAAGGTAGTCTATTGTCGATATCTTTGTTACTCCAATGGATGATAGCCTTGTCATTATGCAAGGTAGTCTGTTGTTCAGATTTTTGTTACTCCAATGGATGGTAACCTTATCATTATGGAAGGTAGTTTTTTATCGAGATTTTTGTTACTCCAATGGATGGTAGCCTTGTCATTATGGAAGGTATTCTTTTGTCGAGATTTTTGTTACTCCAATGGATGGTAGCCTTGTCATTATTAAGGGTAGTCTGTTGTCGATATCTTTGTTACTCCAATGGATGATAGCCTTGTCATTATGAAAGGTTGTCTGTTGTTCATATTTTTGTTACTCCAATGGATGGTAGCCTTGTCATTATGGAAGGTAATATTTTTTCGAGATTTTTGTTACTCCAATGGATGGTAGTCTTGTCGTTATTGAAAGTAGTCTGTTATCGATATCTTTGTTACTCCAATGGATGATAGCCTTGTCATTATGCAAGGTAGTCTGTTGTTCATATATTTGTTACTCCAATGGATGGTAGCCTTGTCATTATGAAAGGTAGTCTATTGTCGGGACTTTTATTATTCCAATGGATGGTACCCTTATCATTATGGAAGGTAGTTTTTTATCGAAATTTTTTTTACTCCAATGGATGCTAGCCTTGTCATTGTGGAAGGTAGTCTGTTGTCGAGATTTTTGTTATCCCAATGGATGGTAGCCTTGTAATTATGGAAGGTAGTCTGTTGTCGAGATTTTTGTTACTCCAATGGATGGTAGCCTTATCATTATGGAAGGTAGTCTGTTGTTGAGATTTTTGTTACTCCAATGGATTGTAGCCTAGTCATTACGTAAGGTAATCTGTTATTCAGATTTTTGTTATTCCAATGCAAGGTAACCTTGTCATTAAGGAAGGTAGTCTTTTGTCGAGATTTTTGTTACTCCAATGGATGGTAGCCTTGTCATTTATGAAGGTAGTCTGTTATCGATATCTTTGTTAATCCAATGGATGATAGCCTTGTCATTATGGAAGGTAGTCTGTTGTCCAGATTTTGTTTACTCCATTGGATGGTAGTCTTGTGATTATGGAAGGTAGTCTGTTGTCGAGATTTTTGTTAACCCAATGGATGGTAGCCTTGTAATTATGGAAGGTAGTCTGTTGTCGAGATTTTTGTTACTCCAATGGATGGTAGCCTTGTCATTATGGAAGGTAGTCTGTCGTTAAGATTTCTGTTACTCCAATGGATTGTAGCCTAGTCATTATGTAAGGTAGCATGTTGTGCAGATTTTTGTTACTCCAATGGATGGTAGCCTTGTCATTATGGAAGATAGTTTGTTATCGAGATTTTTGTTATTCCAATGGATGGTAACCTTGTCAGTATGGAAGGTAGTCTTTTGTCGAGATTTTTGTTACTCCAATGGATGGTAGCCTTGTCATTATTTAAGGTAGTCTATTGTCGATATCTTTGTTACTCCAATGGATGATAGCCTTGTCATTATGCAAGGTAGTCTGTTGTTCAGATTTTTGTTACTCCAATGGATGGTAACCTTATCATTATGGAAGGTAGTTTTTTATCGAGATTTTTGTTACTCCAATGGATGGTAGCCTTATCATTATGGAAGGTATTCTTTTGTCGAGATTTTTGTTACTCCAATGGATGGTAGCCTTGTCATTATTAAGGGTAGTCTGTTGTCGATATCTTTGTTACTCCAATGGATGATAGCCTTGTCATTATGAAAGGTTGTCTGTTGTTCAGATTTTTGTTACTCCAATGGACGGTAGCCTTGTCATTATGGAAGGTAATATTTTTTCGAGATTTTTGTTACTCCCATGGATGGTAGTCTTGTCGTTATTGAATGTAGTCTGTTATCGATATCTTTGTTACTCCAATGGATGATAGCCTTGTCATTATGCAAGGTAGTCTGTTGTTCATATATTTGTTACTCCAATGGATGGTAGCCTTGTCATTATGAAAGGTAGTCTATTGTCGAGACTTTTGTTATTCCAATGGATGGTACCCTTATCATTATGGAAGGTAGTTTTTTATCGAGATTTTTTTTACTCCAATGGATGGTAGCCTTGTCATTGTGGAAGGTAGTCTGTTGTCGAGATTTTTGTTATCCCAATGGATGGTAGCCTTGTAATTATGGAAGGTAGTCTGTTGTCGAGATTTTTGTTACTCCAATGGATGGTAGCCTTATCATTATGGAAGGTAGTCTTATGTTGAGATTTTTGTTACTCCAATGGATTGTAGCCTAGTCATTACGTAAGGTAGTCTGTTATTCAGATTTTTGTTATTCCAATGCAAGGTAACCTTGTCATTAAGGAAGGTAGTCTTTTGTCGAGATTTTTGTTACTCCAATGGATGGTAGCCTTGTCATTTATGAAGGTAGTCTGTTATCGATATCTTTGTTAATCCAATGGATGATAGCCTTGTCATTATGGAAGGTAGTCTGTTGTCGATATTTTTTTTACTCCATTGGATGGTAGTCTTGTCATTATGGAAGGTAGTCTGTTGTCGAGATTTTTGTTAACCCAATGGATGGTAGCCTTGTAATTATGGAAGGTAGTCTGTTGTCGAGATTTTTGTTACTCCAATGGATGGTAGCCTTGTCATTATGGAAGGTAGTCTGTCGTTAAGATTTCTGTTACTCCAATGGATTGTAGCCTAGTCATTATGTAAGGTAGCATGTTGTGCAGATTTTTGTTACTCCAATGGATGGTAGCCTTGTCATTATGGAAGATAGTCTGTTGTCGATATTTTTGTTATTCCAATGGATGGTAACCTTGTCAGTATAGAAGGTAGTCTTTTGTTAATATTTTTGTTACTCCAATGGATTGTAGCCTAGTCATTATGTAAGGTAGCATGTTGTGCAGATTTTTGTTACTCCAATGGATGGTAGCCTTGTCATTATGGAAGATAGTTTGTTATCGAGATTTTTGTTATTCCAATGGATGGTAACCTTGTCAGTATGGAAGGTAGTCTTTTTTCGAGATTTTTGTTACTCCAATGGATGGTAGCCTTGTCATTATTTAAGGTAGTCTATTTTCGATATCTTTGTTACTCCAATGGATGATAGCCTTGTCATTATGCAAGGTAGTCTATTGTTCAGATTTTTGTTACTCCAATGGATGGTAACCTTATCATTATGGAAGGTAGTTTTTTATCGAGATTTTTGTTACTCCAATGGATGGTAGCCTTGTCATTATGGAAGGTATTCTTTTGTCGAGATTTTTGTTACTCCAATGGATGGTAGCCTTGTCATTATTAAGGGTAGTCTGTTGTCGATATCTTTGTTACTCCAATGGATGATAGCCTTGTCATTATGAAAGGTTGTTTGTTTTTCAGATTTTTGTTACTCCAATGGATGGTAGCCTTGTCATTATGGAAGGTAATATTTTTTCGAGATTTTTGTTACTCCAATGGATGGTAGTCTTGTCGTTATTGAAAGTAGTCTGTTATCGATATCTTTGATACTCCAATGGATGATAGCCTTGTCATTATGCAAGGTAGTCTGTTGTTCATATATTTGTTACTCCAATGGATGGTAGCCTTGTCATTATGAAAGGTAGTCTATTGTCGGGACTTTTGTTATTCCAATGGATGGTACCCTTATCATTATGGAAGGTAGTTTTTTATCGAAATTTTTTTTACTCCAATGGATGCTAGCCTTGTCATTGTGGAAGGTAGTCTGTTGTCGAGATTTTTGTTATCCCAATGGATGGTAGCCTTGTAATTATGGAAGGTAGTCTGTTGTCGAGATTTTTATTACTCCAATGGATGGTAGCCTTATCATTATGGAAGGTAGTCTGTTGTTGAGATTTTTGTTACTCCAATGGATTGTAGCCTAGTCATTACGTAAGGTAATCTGTTATTCAGATTTTTGTTATTCCAATGCAAGGTAACCTTGTCATTAAGGAAGGTAGTCTTTTGTCGAGATTTTTGTTACTCCAATGGATGGTAGCCTTGTCATTTATGAAGGTAGTCTGTTATCGATATCTTTGTTAATCCAATGGATGATAGCCTTGTCATTATGGAAGGTAGTCTGTTGTCGAGATTTTTTTTACTCCATTGGATGGTAGTCTTGTCATTATGGAAGGTAGTCTGTTGTCGAGATTTTTGTTAACCCAATGGATGGTAGCCTTGTCATTATGGAAGGTAGTCTGTTGTCGAGATTTTTGTTACTCCAATGGATGGTAACCTTGTCAGTATAGAAGGTAGTCTTTTGTTAATATTTTTGTTACTCCAATGGATTGTAGCCTAGTCATTATGTAAGGTAGCATGTTGTGCAGATTTTTGTTACTCCAATGGATGGTAGCCTTGTCATTATGGAAGATACTTTGTTATCGAGATTTTTGTTATTCCAATGGATGGTAACCTTGTCAGTATGGAAGGTAGTCTTTTTTCGAGATTTTTGTTACTCCAATGGATGGTAGCCTTGTCATTATTTAAGGTAGTCTATTTTCGATATCTTTGTTACTCCAATGGATGATAGCCTTGTCATTATGCAAGGTAGTCTGTTGTTCAGATTTTTGTTACTCCAATGGATGGTAACCTTATCATTATGGAAGGTAGTTTTTTATCGAGATTTTTGTTACTCCAATGGATGGTAGCCTTGTCATTATGGAAGGTATTCTTTTGTCGAGATTTTTGTTACTCCAATGGATGGTAGCCTTGTCATTATTAAGGGTAGTCTGTTGTCGATATCTTTGTTACTCCAATGGATGATAGCCTTGTCATTATGAAAGGTTGTCTGTTTTTCAGATTTTTGTTACTCCAATGGATGGTAGCCTTGTCATTATGGAAGGTAATATTTTTTCGAGATTTTTGTTACTCCAATGGATGGTAGTCTTGTCGTTATTGAAAGTAGTCTGTTATCGATATCTTTGTTACTCCAATGGATGATAGCCTTGTCATTATGCAAGGTAGTCTGTTGTTCATATATTTGTTACTCCAATGGATGGTAGCCTTGTCATTATGAAAGGTAGTCTATTGTCGGGACTTTTGTTATTCCAATGGATGGTACCCTTATCATTATGGAAGGTAGTTTTTTATCGAAATTTTTTTTACTCCAATGGATGCTAGCCTTGTCATTGTGGAAGGTAGTCTGTTGTCGAGATTTTTGTTATCCCAATGGATGGTAGCCTTGTAATTATGGAAGGTAGTCTGTTGTCGAGATTTTTATTACTCCAATGGATGGTAGCCTTATCATTATGGAAGGTAGTCTGTTGTTGAGATTTTTGTTACTCCAATGGATTGTAGCCTAGTCATTACGTAAGGTAATCTGTTATTCAGATTTTTGTTATTCCAATGCAAGGTAACCTTGTCATTAAGGAAGGTAGTCTTTTGTCGAGATTTTTGTTACTCCAATGGATGGTAGCCTTGTCATTTATGAAGGTAGTCTGTTATCGATATCTTTGTTAATCCAATGGATGATAGCCTTGTCATTATGGAAGGTAGTCTGTTGTCGAGATTTTTTTTACTCCATTGGATGGTAGTCTTGTCATTATGGAAGGTAGTCTGTTGTCGAGATTTTTGTTAACCCAATGGATGGTAGCCTTGTAATTATGGAAGGTAGTCTGTTGTCGAGATTTTTGTTACTCCAATGGATGGTAGCCTTGTCATTATGGAAGGTAGTCTGTCGTTAAGATTTCTGTTACTCCAATGGATTGTAGCCTAGTCATTATGTAAGGTAGCATGTTGTGCAGATTTTTGTTACTCCAATGGATGGTAGCCTTGTCATTATGGAAGATAGTTTGTTATCGAGATTTTTGTTATTCCAATGGATGGTAACCTTGTCAGTATGGAAGGTAGTCTTTTGTCGAGATTTTTGTTACTCCAATGGATGGTAGCCTTGTCATTATTTAAGGTAGTCTATTGTCGATATCTTTGTTACTCCAATGGATGATAGCCTTGTCATTATGCAAGGTAGTCTGTTGTTCAGATTTTTGTTACGCCAATGGATGGTAACCTTATCATTATGGAAGGTAGTTTTTTATCGAGATTTTTGTTACTCCAATGGATGGTAGCCTTGTCATTATGGAAGGTATTCTTTTGTCGAGATTTTTGTTACTCCAATGGATGGTAGCCTTGTCATTATTAAGGGTAGTCCGTTGTCGATATCTTTGTTACTCCAATGGATGATAGCCTTGTCATTATGAAAGGTTGTCTGTTGTTCAGATTTTTGTTACTCCAATGGATGGTAGCCTTGTCATTATGGAAGGTAATATTTTTTCGAGATTTTTGTTACTCCAATGGATGGTAGTCTTGTCGTTATTGAATGTAGTCTGTTATCGATATCTTTGTTACTCCAATGGATGATAGCCTTGTGATTATGCAAGGTAGTCTGTTGTTCATATATTTGTTACTCCAATGGATGGTAGCCTTGTCATTATGAAAGGTAGTCTATTGTCGAGACTTTTGTTATTCCAATGGATGGTACCCTTATCATTATGGAAGGTAGTTTTTTATCGAGATTTTTTTTACTCCAATGGATGGTAGCCTTGTCATTGTGGAAGGTAGTCTGTTGTCGAGATTTTTGTTATCCCAATGGATGGTAGCCTTGTAATTATGGAAGGTAGTCTGTTGTCGAGATTTTTGTTACTCAAATGGATGGTAGCCTTATCATTATGGAAGGTAGTCTTATGTTGAGATTTTTGTTACTCCAATGGATTATAGCCTAGTCATTACGTAAGGTAGTCTGTTATTCAGATTTTTGTTATTCCAATGCAAGGTAACCTTGTCATTAAGGAAGGTAGTCTTTTGTCGAGATTTTTGTTACTCCAATGGATGGTAGCCTTGTCATTTATGAAGGTAGTCTGTTATCGATATCTTTGTTAATCCAATGGATGATAGCCTTGTCATTATGGAAGGTAGTCTGTTGTCGAGATTTTTTTTACTCCATTGGATGGTAGTCTTGTCATTATGGAAGGTAGTCTGTTGTCGAGATTTTTGTTAACCCAATGGATGGTAGCCTTGTAATTATGGAAGGTAGTCTGTTGTCGAGATTTTTGTTACTCCAATGGATGGTAGCCTTGTCATTATGGAAGGTAGTCTGTCGTTAAGATTTCTGTTACTCCAATGGATTGTAGCCTAGTCATTATGTAAGGTAGCATGTTGTGCAGATTTTTGTTACTCCAATGGATGGTAGCCTTGTCATTATGGAAGATAGTCTGTTGTCGATATTTTTGTTATTCCAATGGATGGTAACCTTGTCAGTATAGAAGGTAGTCTTTTGTTGAGATTTTTGTTACTCCAATGGATTGTAGCCTAGTCATTATGTAAGGTAGCATGTTGTGCATATTTTTGTTACTCCAATGGATGGTAGCCTTGTCATTATGGAAGATAGTTTGTTATCGAGATTTTTGTTATTCCAATGGATGGTAACCTTGTCAGTATGGAAGGTAGTCTTTTGTCGAGATTTTTGTTACTCCAATGGATGGTAGCCTTGTCATTATTAAGGGTAGTCCGTTGTCGATATCTTTGTTACTCCAATGGATGATAGCCTTGTCATTATGAAAGGTTGTCTGTTGTTCAGATTTTTGTTACTCCAATGGATGGTAGCCTTGTCATTATGGAAGGTAATATTTTTTCGAGATTTTTGTTACTCCAATGGATGGTAGTCTTGTCGTTATTGAATGTAGTCTGTTATCGATATCTTTGTTACTCCAATGGATGATAGCCTTGTGATTATGCAAGGTAGTCTGTTGTTCATATATTTGTTACTCCAATGGATGGTAGCCTTGTCATTATGAAAGGTAGTCTATTGTCGAGACTTTTGTTATTCCAATGGATGGTACCCTTATCATTATGGAAGGTAGTTTTTTATCGAGATTTTTTTTACTCCAATGGATGGTAGCCTTGTCATTGTGGAAGGTAGTCTGTTGTCGAGATTTTTGTTATCCCAATGGATGGTAGCCTTGTAATTATGGAAGGTAGTCTGTTGTCGAGATTTTTGTTACTCAAATGGATGGTAGCCTTATCATTATGGAAGGTAGTCTTATGTTGAGATTTTTGTTACTCCAATGGATTATAGCCTAGTCATTACGTAAGGTAGTCTGTTATTCAGATTTTTGTTATTCCAATGCAAGGTAACCTTGTCATTAAGGAAGGTAGTCTTTTGTCAAGATTTTTGTTACTCCAATGGATGGTAGCCTTGTCATTTATGAAGGTAGTCTGTTATCGATATCTTTGTTAATCCAATGGATGATAGCCTTGTCATTATGGAAGGTAGTCTGTTGTCGAGATTTTTTTTACTCCATTGGATGGTAGTCTTGTCATTATGGAAGGTAGTCTGTTGTCGAGATTTTTGTTAACCCAATGGATGGTAGCCTTGTAATTATGGAAGGTAGTCTGTTGTCGAGATTTTTGTTACTCCAATGGATGGTAGCCTTGTCATTATGGAAGGTAGTCTGTCGTTAAGATTTCTGTTACTCCAATGGATTGTAGCCTAGTCATTATGTAAGGTAGCATGTTGTGCAGATTTTTGTTACTCCAATGGATGGTAGCCTTGTCATTATGGAAGATAGTCTGTTGTCGATATTTTTGTTATTCCAATGGATGGTAACCTTGTCAGTATAGAAGGTAGTCTTTTGTTGAGATTTTTGTTACTCCAATGGATTGTAGCCTAGTCATTATGTAAGGTAGCATGTTGTGCATATTTTTGTTACTCCAATGGATGGTAGCCTTGTCATTATGGAAGATAGTTTGTTATCGAGATTTTTGTTATTCCAATGGATGGTAACCTTGTCAGTATGGAAGGTAGTCTTTTTTCGAGATTTTTGTTACTCCAATGGATGGTAGCCTTGTCATTATTTAAGGTAGTCTATTGTCGATATCTTTGTTACTCCGATGGATGATAGCCTTGTCATTATGCAAGGTAGTCTGTTGTTCAGATTTTTGTTACTCCAATGGATGGTAACCTTATCATTATGGAAGGTAGTTTTTTATCGAGATTTTTGTTACTCCAATGGATGGTAGCCTTGTCATTATGGAAGGTATTCTTTTGTCGAGATTTTTGTTACTCCAATGGATGGTAGCCTTGTCATTATTAAGGGTAGTCTGTTGTCGATATCTTTGTTACTCCAATGGATGATAGCCTTGTCATTATGAAAGGTTGTCTGTTGTTAATATTTTTGTTACTCCAATGGATGGTAGCCTTGTCATTATGGAAGGTAATATTTTTTCGAGATTTTTGTTACTCCAATGGATGGTAGTCTTGTCGTTATTGAATGTAGTCTGTTATCGATATCTTTGTTACTCCAATGGATGATAGCCTTGTCATTATGCAAGGTAGTCTGTTGTTCACATATTTGTTACTCCAATGGATGGTAGCCTTGTCATTATGAAAGGTAGTCTATTGTCGGGACTTTTGTTATTCCAATGGATGGTACCCTTATCATTATGGAAGGTAGTTTTTTATCGAAATTTTTTTTACTCCAATGGATGGTAGCCTTGTCATTGTGGAAGGTAGTCTGTTGTCGAGATTTTTGTTATCCCAATGGATGGTAGCCTTGTAATTATGGAAGGTAGTCTGTTGTCGAGATTTTTGTTACTCCAATGGATGGTAGCCTTATCATTATGGAAGGTAGTCTGTTGTTGAGATTTTTGTTACTCCAATGGATTGTAGCCTAGTCATTACGTAAGGTAGTCTGTTATTCAGATTTTTGTTATTCCAATGCAAGGTAACCTTGTCATTAAGGAAGGTAGTCTTTTGTCGAGATTTTTGTTACTCCAATGGATGGTAGCCTTGTCATTTATGAAGGTAGTCTGTTATCGATATCTTTGTTAATCCAATGGATGATAGCCTTGTCATTATGGAAGGTAGTCTGTTCTCGAGATTTTTTTTACTCCATTGGATGGTAGTCTTGTCATTATGGAAGGTAGTCTGTTGTCGAGATTTTTGTTAACCCAATGGATGGTAGCCTTGTAATTATGGAAGGTAGTCTGTTGTCGAGATTTTTGTTACTCCAATGGATGGTAGCCTTGTCATTATGGAAGGTAGTCTGTCGTTAAGATTTCTGTTACTCCAATGGATTGTAGCCTAGTCATTATGTAAGGTAGCATGTTGTGCAGATTTTTGTTACTCCAATGGATGGTAGCCTTGTCATTATGGAAGATAGTTTGTTATCGAGATTTTTGTTATTCCAATGGATGGTAACCTTGTCAGTATGGAAGGTAGTCTTTTGTCGAGATTTTTGTTACTCCAATGGATGGTAGCCTTGTCATTATTTAAGGTAGTCTATTGTCGATATCTTTGTTACTCCAATGGATGATAGCCTTGTCATTATGCAAGGTAGTCTGTTGTTCAGATTTTTGTTACTCCAATGGATGGTAACCTTATCATTATGGAAGGTAGTTTTTTATCGAGATTTTTGTTACTCCAATGGATGGTAGCCTTGTCATTATGGAAGGTATTCTTTTGTCGAGATTTTTGTTACTCCAATGGATGGTAGCCTTGTCATTATTAAGGGTAGTCTGTTGTCGATATCTTTGTTACTCCAATGGATGATAGCCTTGTCATTATGAAAGGTTGTCTGTTGTTCAGATTTTTGTTACTCTAATGGATGGTAGCCTTGTCATTATGGAAGGTAATATTTTTTCGAGATTTTTGTTACTCCAATGGATGGTAGTCTTGTCGTTATTGAATGTAGTCTGTTATCGATATCTTTGTTACTCCAATGGATGATAGCCTTGTCATTATGCAAGGTAGTCTGTTGTTCATATATTTGTTACTCCAATGGATTGTAGCCTTGTCATTATGAAAGGTAGTCTATTGTCGAGACTTTTGTTATTCCAATGGATGGTACCCTTATCATTATGGAAGGTAGTTTTTTATCGAGATTTTTTTTACTCCAATGGATGGTAGCCTTGTCATTGTGGAAGGTAGTCTGTTGTCGAGATTTTTGTTATCCCAATGGATGGTAGCCTTGTAATTATGGAAGGTAGTCTGTTGTCGAGATTTTTGTTACTCCAATGGATGGTAGCCTTATCATTATGGAAGGTAGTCTTATGTTGAGATTTTTGTTACTCCAATGGATTGTAGCCTAGTCATTACGTAAGGTAGTCTGTTATTCAGATTTTTGTTATTCCAATGCAAGGTAACCTTGTCATTAAGGAAGGTAGTCTTTTGTCGAGATTTTTGTTACTCCAATGGATGGTAGCCTTGTCATTTATGAAGGTAGTCTGTTATCGATATCTTTATTAATCCAATGGATGATAGCCTTGTCATTATGGAAGGTAGTCTGTTGTCGAGATTTTTTTTACTCCATTGGATGGTAGTCTTGTCATTATGGAAGGTAGTCTGTTGTCGAGATTTTTGTTAACCCAATGGATGGTAGCCTTTTAATTATGGAAGGTAGTCTGTTGTCGAGATTTTTGTTACTCCAATGGATGGTAGCCTTGTCATTATGGAAGGTAGTCTGTCGTTAAGATTTCTGTTACTCCAATGGATTGTAGCCTAGTCATTATGTAAGGTAGCATGTTGTGCAGATTTTTGTTACTCCAATGGATGGTAGCCTTGTCATTATGGAAGATAGTCTGTTGTCGATATTTTTGTTATTCCAATGGATGGTAACCTTGTCAGTATAGAAGGTAGTCTTTTGTTGAGATTTTTGTTACTCCAATGGATTGTAGCCTAGTCATTATGTAAGGTAGCATGTTGTGCAGATTTTTGTTACTCCAATGGATGGTAGCCTTGTCATTATGGAAGATAGTTTGTTATCGAGATTTTTGTTATTCCATTGGATGGTAACCTTGTCAGTATGGAAGGTAGTCTTTTTTCGAGATTTTTGTTACTCCAATGGATGGTAGCCTTGTCATTATTTAAGGTAGTCTATTGTCGATATCTTTGTTACTCCAATGGATGATAGCCTTGTCATTATGCAAGGTAGTCTGTTGTTCAGATTTTTGTTACTCCAATGGATGGTAACCTTATCATTATGGAAGGTAGTTTTTTATCGAGATTTTTGTTACTCCAATGGATGGTAGCCTTGTCATTATGGAAGGTATTCTTTTGTCGAGATTTTTGTTACTCCAATGGATGGTAGCCTTGTCATTATTAAGGGTAGTCTGTTGTCGATATCTTTGTTACTCCAATGGATGATAGCCTTCTCATTATGAAAGGTTGTCTGTTGTTAATATTTTTGTTACTCCAATGGATGGTAGCCTTGTCATTATGGAAGGTAATATTTTTTCGAGATTTTTGTTACTCCAATGGATGGTAGTCTTGTCGTTATTGAATGTAGTCTGTTATCGATATCTTTGTTACTCCAATGGATGATAGCCTTGTCATTATGCAAGGTAGTCTGTTGTTCACATATTTGTTACTCCAATGGATGGTAGCCTTGTCATTATGAAAGGTAGTCTATTGTCGGGACTTTTGTTATTCCAATGGATGGTACCCTTATCATTATGGAAGGTAGTTTTTTATCGAAATTTTTTTTACTCCAATGGATTGTAGCCTTGTCATTGTGGAAGGTAGTCTGTTGTCGAGATTTTTGTTATCCCAATGGATGGTAGCCTTGTAATTATGGAAGGTAGTCTGTTGTCGAGATTTTTGTTACTCCAATGGATGGTAGCCTTATCATTATGGAAGGTAGTCTGTTGTTGAGATTTTTGTTACTCCAATGGATTGTAGCCTAGTCATTACGTAAGGTAGTCTGTTATTCAGATTTTTGTTATTCCAATGCAAGGTAACCTTGTCATTAAGGAAGGTAGTCTTTTGTCGAGATTTTTGTTACTCCAATGGATGGTAGCCTTGTCATTTATGAAGGTAGTCTGTTATCGATATCTTTGTTAATCCAATGGATGATAGCCTTGTCATTATGGAAGGTAGTCTGTTGTCGAGATTTTTTTTACTCCATTGGATGGTAGTCTTGTCATTATAGAAGGTAGTCTGTTGTCGAGATTTTTGTTAATCCAATGGATGGTAGCCTTGTAATTATGGAAGGTAGTCTGTTGTCGAGATTTTTGTTACTCCAATGGATGGTAGCCTTGTCATTATGGAAGGTAGTCTGTCGTTAAGATTTCTGTTACTCCAATGGATTGTAGCCTAGTCATTATGTAAGGTAGCATGTTGTGCATATTTTTGTTACTCCAATGGATGGTAGCCTTGTCATTATGGAAGATAGTCTGTTGTCGATATTTTTGTTATTCCAATGGATGGTAACCTTGTCAGTATGGAAGGTAGTCTTTTGTCGAGATTTTTGTTACTCCAATGGATGGTAGCCTTGTCATTATTTAAGGTAGTCTATTGTCGATATCTTTGTTACTCCAATGGATGATAGCCTTGTCATTATGCAAGGTAGTCTGTTGTTCAGATTTTTGTTATTCCAATGGATGGTAACCTTATCATTATGGAAGGTAGTTTTTTATCGAGATTTTTGTTACTCCAATGGATGGTAGCCTTGTCATTATGGAAGGTAATCTTTTGTCGAGATTTTTGTTACTCCAATGGATGGTAGCCTTGTCATTATTAATGGTAGTCTGTTGTCGATATCTTTGTTACTCCAATGGATGATAGCCTTGTCATTATGCAAGGTTGTCTGTTGTTCATATTTTTGTTACTCCAATGGATGGTAGCCTTGTCATTATGGAAGGTAATATTTTTTCGATATTCTTCTTACTCCAATGGATGGTAGTCTTGTCATTATTGAAGGTAGTCTGTTATCGATATCTTTGTTACTCCAATGGATGATAGCCTTGTCATCATGCAAGGTAGTCTGTTGTTCATATTTTTGTTACTCCAATGGATGGTAGCCTTGTCATTATGAAAGGTAGTCTATTGTCGAGACATTTATTATTCCAATGGATGGTACCCTTATCATTATGGAAGGTAGTTTTTTATCGAGATTTTTGTTATCATTATGAAAGGTAGTCTATTGTCGAGACATTTGTTACTCCAATGGATGGTAGCCTTGTCATTATGGAAGGTAGTCTGTTGTCGAGATTTTTGTTATCCCAATGGATGGTAGCCTTGTTATTATGGAAGGTAGTCTTTTGTCGAGATTTTTGTTACTCCAATGGATGGTAGCCTTATCATTATGGAAGGTAGTCTGTTGTTGAGATTTTTGTTACTCCAATGGATTGTAGCCTAGTCATTATGTAAGGTAGTTTGTTATTCAGATTTTTGTTATTCCAATGCATGGTAACCTTGTCATTATGGAAGGTAGTCTTTTGTCGAGATTTTTGTTACTCCAATGGATGGTAGCCTTGTCATTTATGAAGGTAGTCTGTTATCGATATCTTTGTTAATCCAATGGATGATAGCCTTGTCATTATGGAAGGTAGTCTGTTGTCGATATTTTTTTTACTCCATTGGATGGTAGCCTTGTCATTATGGAAGGTAGTCTGTTGTCGAGATTTTTGTTAACCCAATGGATGGTAGCCTTGTAATTATGGAAGGTAGTCTGTTGTCGAGATTTTTGTTACTCCAATGGATGGTAGCTTTGTCATTATGGAAGGTAGTCTGTCGTTAAGATTTCTGTTACTCCAATGGATTGTAGCCTAGTCATTATGTAAGGTAGCATGTTGTGCAGATTTTTGTTACTCCAATGGATGGTAGCCTTGTCATTATGGAAGATAGTCTGTTGTCGAGATTTTTGTTATTCCAATGGATGGTAACCTTGTCAGCATGGAAGGTAGTCTTTTGTCGAGATTTTTGTTACTCCAATGGATGGTAGCCTAGTCATTATGTAAGGTACTCTGTTGTTCAGATTTTTGTTACTCCAATGGATGGTAGCCTTGTCATTATGGAAGATAGTCAGTTGTCGAGATTTTTATTATTCCAATGTATCGTAGCCTTATCATTATAGAAGGTAGTTTTTTATCGAGATTTTTGTTATTCCAATGGATGGTAACCTTGTCAGTATGGAAGATAGTCTTTTGTCGAGTTTTTTGATACTCCAATGGATGGTATCCTTGTCATTATTGAAGATACTCTATTGTCGATATCTTTGTTACTCCAATGGATTATAGCCTTGTCATTATGCAAGGTAGTCTGTTGTTCATATTTTTGTTACTCCAATGGATGGTATCCTTGTCATTATGGAAGGTAGTCTATTGTCGAGATTTTTGTTATTCCAATGGATAGTAGCCTTATCATTATGGAAGGTAGTTTTTTATCGAGATTTTTGTTACTCCAATGGATGGTAGCCTTGTCATTATGGAAGGTAGTTTGTTGTCTAGATTTTTGTTACCCTAATGGATGTAGCCTTCTCATTATAGAAGGTCATTTGTTGTCGAGATTTTGTTTATCCCAATGGATGGTATCCTTGTAATTATGGAAGGAAGTATGTTGTCGAGATTTTTGTTACTCCATTGGATGGTATCCATGTCATTATGGAAGGTAGTTTGTCTTTGAGATTTTTGTTACTCCAATGGATTGTAGCCTTGTCATTATGTAAGGTAGTCTGTTGTTCAGATTTTTGTTACTCCAGTGGATGGTAGCCTTGTCATTATGGAAGATAGTCTATTGTCGAGATTTTGTTTATTCTAATGTATGGTATCCTTGTCAGTATGGAAGGTAGTCTTTTGTCGAGATTTTTGTTACTCTAATGGATGGTAGCCTTGTCATTATGGAAGGTAGTCTGTTGTCAAGATTTTTATGACCCCAATGGATGTAAGCTTGTCATTATAGAAGGTAGCCTTGTTATTATGGAAGGTAGTTTGTCGTTGAGATTTCTATTACTCCAATGGATTGTAGCCTTGTCATTATTGAAGGTAGTCTGTTGTTCAGATTTTTGTTACTCCAATGGATGGTAGCCTTGTCATTATGGAAGATAGTCTGTTGTCGAGATTTTTGTTATTCCAATGGATGGTAGCCTTATCATTATGGAAGGTAGTTTTTTCTCGAGATTTTTGTTACTCCAATGGATGGTAGCCTTGTCATTATGGAAGGTAGTCTGTTGGCTAAATTTTTGGTACCCCAATGGATTGTAGCCTATTCATTATGTAAGGTACTCTGTTGTTCAAATTTTTGTTACTCCAATGGATGGTAGCCTTGTCATTATGGAAGATAGTCAGTTGTCGAGATTTTTATTATTCCAATGGATGGTAGCCTTATCATTATAGAAGGTAGTTTTTTATCGAGATTTTTGTTACTCCAATGGATGGTTGCCTTGTCATTATGGAAGGTAGTCTGTTGTCTAGATTTTTGTTACCCTAATGGATTGTAGCCTAGTCATTATGTAAGGTAGTCTGTTGTTCATATTTTTGTTACTCCAATGGATGGTAGCCTTGTCATTATGGAAGATAGTCGGTTGTCGAGATTTTTGTTATTCCAATGGATGGTAACCTTGTCAGTATGGAAGGTAGTCTTTTGTCGAGATTTTTGATACTCCAATGGATGGTAGCCTTGTCATTATTGAAGATAGTCTATTGTCGATATCTTTGTTACTCCAATGGATTATAGCCTTGTCATTATGCAAGGTAGTCCGTTGTTCATATTTTTGTTACTCCAATGGATGGTATCCTTCTCATTATGGAAGGTAGTCTATTGTCGAGATTTTGGTTATTCCAATGGATAGTAGCATTATCAATATGAAAGGTAGTTTTTTATCGAGATTTTTGTTACTCCAATGGATGGTAGCCTTGTCATTATGGAAGGTAGTTTGTTGTCTAGATTTTTGTTACCCTAATGGATGTAGCCTTCTCATTATAGAAGGTCGTTTGTTGTCGAGATTTTTTTTATCCCAATGGATGGTAGCCTTGTAATTATGGAAGGAAGTATGTTGTCGAGATTTTTGTTACTCCATTGGATGGTATCCATGTCATTATGGAAGGTAGTCTTTTGTCGAGATTTTTGTAATTCCAATGGATGGAATCCTTGTCAGTATGGAAGGTAGTCTTTTGTCGAGATTTTTGTTACTCCAATGGATGGTAGCCTTGTCATTATGGAAGGTAGTCTGTTGTCAACATTTTTATGACCCCAATGGATGTAATCTTGTCATTATAGAAGGTAGCCTTGTTATTATGGTAGGTAGTTTGTCGTTGAGATTTCTATTACTCCAATGGATTGTAGCCTTGTCATTATTGAAGGTGGTCTGTTGTTCAGATTTTTGTTACTCCAATGGATGGTAGCCTTGTCATTATGGAAGGTAGTCTGTTGTTGAGATTTTTGTTGTTCCATTGGATAGTAGCCTTGTCATTATGGAAGGTAGTCTATTGTCAAGATTTTTGCTATTCCAATGCATGGTAACCTTGTCATTATGGAAGGTAGTATTTTGGCGAGATTTTTGTTACACCAAATGAATGTAGCCTTGTCAATATATAAGGTAGTCTGTTATCGATATCTTTGTTACTCCAATGGATGATAGCCTTGTCATTATGGAAGGTAGTCTGTTGTCAAGATTTTTGTTACTCCAATGGATGGTAGCCTTGTCATTATGGAAGGTAGTCTGTTGTCGAGATTTTTGTTACCCCTATGGATGGTAGTTTGTTGTCGAAATTTTTGTTACTCCAATGGATGGTAGACTTGTCATTATGGTAGGTAGTCGGTCGTTGAGAATTCTATTACTCCAATGGATTGTAGCCTTGTAATTACATAAGGTAGTCTGTTGTGAAGATTTTTGTTACTCCAATGGATGTTAGCCTTGTCATTATGGAAGGTAGTCTGTTGTTGATATTTTTGTTATTCCAATGGATGGTAACCTTATCATTATGGAAGGTAGTCTTTTTGTCGAGATTTTAATTACTCCAATGGATGGTAGCCTTGTCATTATTGAAGGTAGTATGTTGTCGATATCTTTGTTACTCCAATGGATGATAGCCTTGTAATTATGCAAGGTAGTCTATTGTTCAGATTTTTGTTACTCTAATGGACGGTAGCCTTGTCATTATGGAATGTAGTTTGTTGTCAATAATTTTTTTACTCCAATATATGGTAGCCTTGTCAATATGGAAGGTAGTCTGTTGTTGAGATTTTTGTTATTCCATTGGATGGTAGACTTGTCGTTACGGAAGGCACTTATTGTCGATATTTTTAATACTCTAATGGATGGTAGCTTTGTCAATACGGAAGGTAGTCAGTTGTCAATATTTTTGTTACCCCAATGGATGGTATCCTTGTAATTATGGAAGGTAGTCTGTTGAACGAGATTTTTGTTACTCCAATTGATGGTAGCCTTGCAATTATGGAAGGTAATCTATTGTTCAGATTTCTGTTACTATAATGGATAATAGCCTTGTCATTATGCAAGGTAGTCTGTTGTTCAGATTTTTGTTAATCCAATGGATGGTAGCCTTGTCATTATGGAAGGTAGTGTTTTGTCGAGATTGTTGTTACTCTAATGGATGGTAGCCTTCTCATTATTGAAGGTAGTCTGCTATCGATATCTTTGTTACTCGAATTGATGATAGCCTTGTCATTATGAAAGGTAGTCTATTGTCGAGATTTTTTTTACTCCAATGGATGGTAGCCTTCTCATTATGGAATGTAGTCTTTTGTCATGATTTTTTTTACCCCAATGGATGGTAGCCTTGTAAGTATGAAAGGTAGTCTGTTGTCGAGATTTTTGTTTCTCCAATGGATGGTATCCTTGTCATTATGGAAGGTAGTCTGTCATTGAGATTTCTGTTACTCCAATGGATTGTAGCCTAGTCATTATGTAAGGTAGTCTGTTGTTCATATTTTTGTTACTCCAATGGATGGTATCCTTCTCATTATGGAAGGTAGTCTATTGTCGAGATTTTGGTTATTCCAATAGATAGTAGCCTTATCAATATGAAAGGTAGCTTTTTATCGAGATTTTTGTTACTCCAATGGATGGTAGCCTTGTCATTATGGAAGGTAGTTTGTTGTCTAGATTTTTGTTACCCTAATGGATGTAGCCTTCTCATTATAGAAGGTCGTTTGTTGTCGAGATTTTTTTTATCCCAATGGATGGTAGCCTTGTAATTATGGAAGGAAGTATGTTGTCGAGATTTTTGTTACTCCATTGGATGGTATCCATGTCATTATGGAAGGTAGTTTGTCTTTGAGATTTTTGTAACTCCAATGGATTGTAGCCTTGTCATTATGGAAGATAGTCTATTGTCGAGATTTTTGTTATTCTAATGGATGGTATCCTTGTCAATATGGAAGGTAGTCTTTTGTCGAGATTTTTGTTACTCCAATGGATGGTAGCCTTGTCATTATGGAAGGTAGTCTGTTGTCAACATTTTTATGACCCCAATGGATGTAAGCTTGTCATTATAGAAGGTAGCCTTGTTATTATGGTAGGTAGTTTGTCGTTGAGATTTCTATTACTCCAATGGATTGTAGCCTTGTCATTATTGAAGGTGGTCTGTTGTTCAGATTTTTGTTACTCCAATGGATGGTAGCCTTGTCATTATGGAAGGTAGTCTGTTGTTGAGATTTTTGTTGTTCCATTGGATAGTAGCCTTGTCATTATGGAAGGTAGTCTATTGTCAAGATTTTTGTTATTCCAATGCATGGTAAACTTGTCATTATGGAAGGTAGTATTTTGGCGAGATTTTTGTTACACCAAATGAAGGTAGCCTTGTCAATATATAAGGTAGTCTGTTATCGATATCTTTGTTACTCCAATGGATGATAGCCTTGTCATTATGGAAGGTAGTCTGTTGTCAAGATTTTTATTACTCCAATGGATGGTAGCCTTGTCATTATGGAAGGTAGTCTGTTGTCGAGATTTTTGTTACCCCTATGGATGGTAGCCTTGTAATTATGGAAGGTAGTTTGTTGTCGAAATTTTTGTTACTCCAATGGATGGTAGCCTTGTCATTATGGTAGGTAGTCGGTCGTTGAGAATTCTATTACTCCAATGGATTGTAGCCTTGTAATTATATAAGGTAGTCTGTTGTGAAGATTTTTGTTACTCCAATGGATGTTAGCCTTGTCATTATGGAAGGTAATCTGTTGTTGATATTTTTGTTATTCCAATGGATGGTAACCTTATCATTATGGAAGGTAGTCTTTTTGTCGAGATTTTAATTACTCCAATGGATGGTAGCCTTGTCATTATTGAAGGTAGTATGTTGTCGATATCTTTGTTACTCCAATGGATGATAGCCTTGTAATTATGCAAGGTAGTCTATTGTTCAGATTTTTGTTACTCTAATGGATGGTAGCCTTGTCATTATGGAATGTAGTCTGTTGTCAATAATTTTTTTACTCCAATATATGGTAGCCTTGTCAATATGGAAGGTAGTCTGTTGTTGAGATTTTTGTTATTCCATTGGATGGTAGACTTGTCGTTACGGAAGGCACTTATTGTCGATATTTTTACTACTCTAATGGATGGTAGCTTTGTCATTACGCAAGGTAGTCAGTTGTCAATATTTTTGTTACCCCAATGGATGGTATCCTTATAATTATGGAAGGTAGTCTGTTGTCGAGATTTTTGTTACTCCAATGGATGGTAGCCTTGCAATTATGGAAGGTAATCTATTGATCAGATTTCTGTTACTACAATGGATAATAGCCTTGTCATTATGCAAGGTAGTCTGTTGTTCAGATTTTTGTTACTCCAATGGATGGTAGCCTTGTCATTATGGAAGGTAGTGTTTTGTCGAGATTGTTGTTACTCTAATGGATGGTAGCCTTCTCATTATTGAAGGTAGTCTGCTATCGATATCTTTGTTACTCGAATGGATGATATCCTTGTCATTATGAAAGGTAGTCTATTGTCGAGATTTTTTTTACTCCAATGGATGGTAGCCTTCTCATTATGGAACGTAGTCTTTTGTCATGATTTTTTTTACCCCAATGGATGGTAGCCTTGTAAGTATGAAAGGTAGTCTGTTGTCGAGATTTTTGTTTCTCCAATGGATGGTATCCTTGTCATTATGGAAGGTAGTCTGTCATTGAGATTTCTGTTACTCCAATGGATTGTAGCCTAGTCATTATGTAAGGTAGTCTGTTGTTCAGATTTTTGTTACTCCAATGGATGGTAGCCTTGTCATTATAGAAGATAGTCTGTTGTCGAGATTTTTGTTATTCCAATGGATGGTAACCTTGTCAGTATGGAAGGTAGTCTTTTGTCGACATTTTTGTTACTCCAATGGATGGTAGCCTTGTCATTATTGAAGGTAGTCTATTGTCAATATCTTTGTTACTCCAATG
Source organism: Vicia faba (assembly GCA_948472305.1). Taxonomy (NCBI): domain Eukaryota; kingdom Viridiplantae; phylum Streptophyta; class Magnoliopsida; order Fabales; family Fabaceae; genus Vicia; species Vicia faba. The sequence goes on from OX451739.1 coordinate 566,391,985, forward strand.
GATTATATCCTTGTCATTATGCAAGGTAGTCTGTTGTTCATATTTTTGTTACTCCAATGGATGGTAGCCTTGTCATTATGGAAGGTAGTCTATTGTCGAGATTTTTGTTATTCCAATGGATGGTAGCCTTATCAGTATGGAAGGTAGTTTTTTTTCGAGATTTTTGTTACTCCAATGGATGGTAGCCTTGTCATTATGGAAGGTAGTCTGTTGTCTAGATTTTTGTTACCCCATTGGATGTAGCCTTCTCATTATAGAAGGTCGTCTGTTATCGAGATTTTTGTTACCCCAATGGATGGTAGCCTTGTAATTATGGAAGGTAGTATGTTGTCGAGATTTTTGTTACTCCAATGGATGGTATCCTTGTCATTATGGAAGGTAGTTTGTCGTTGAGATTTTTGTTACTCCAATGGATTGTATCCTTGTAATTCTGTAAGGTAGTCTGTTGTTCATATTTTTGTTACTCCTGTGGGTGGTAGCCTTGTCATTATGGAAGATAGTCTGTTGTCGAGATTTTTGTTATTCCAATGGATGGTAACCTTGTCAGTATGGATGGTAGTCTTTTGTCGAGATTTTTGTTACTCCAATGGATGGTAGCCTTGTCATTATGGAAGGTAGTATGTTGTCAAGATTTTTATGACCCCAATGGATGTAAGCTTGTCATTATAGAAGGTAGCCTTGTTATTATGGAAGGTAGTCTGTCCTTGAGATTTCTATTACTCCAATGTATTGTAGCCTTGTCATTATTGAAGGTAGTCAGTTGTTTAGTTTTTGTTACTCCAATGGATGGTAGCCTTGTCATTATTGAAGGTAGTCTGTTGTTGAGATTTTTGTTGTTCTATTGGATAGTAGCCTTGTCATTATGGAAGGTAGTCTATTGTCGAGATTTTTGTTATTCCAATGGATGGTAACCTTGTCATTATGGAAGGTAGTATTTTGTCGAGATTTTTGTTACTCCAAATGATGGTAGCCTTGTCATTATTGAAGGTAGTCTGTTATCGATATCTTTGTTACTCCAATGGATGATAGCCTTGTCATTATGGAAGGTAGTTTGTTGTCAAGATTTTTGTTACCCCTTTGGATGGTAGCCTTGTAATTATGCAAGGTAGTATGTTGTCGAGATTTTTTTTACTCCAATGGATGGTAGCCTTGTCATTATGGAAGGTAGTCGGTCATTGAGAATTTTGTTACTCCAATGGATTGTAGCCTTGTCATTATGTAAGGTTGTCTGTTGTGAAGCTTTTTGTTACTCCCGTGGATGTTAGCCTTGTCATTATGGAAGGTAGTCTGTTGTTGATATTTTTGTTATTCCAATGGATGGTAACCTTGTCATTATGGAAGGTAGTCTTTTGTCGAGATTTTTGTTACTCCAATGGATGGTATACTTGTCATTATTGAAGTTAGTCTGTTGTTGATATCTTTGTTACTCCAATGGATGATAGCCTTGTCATTATGCAAGGTAGTCTATTGATCAGATTTTTGTTACTCTAATGGATGGTAGCCTTGTCATTATGGAATGTAGTCTGTTGTCAATATTTTTGTTAATCCAATATATGGTAGCCTTGTCAATATGGAAGGTAGTATGTCGTTAAGATTTTTGTTACTCCAATGGATTATATCTTTGTCATTTTGGAAGGTAGTCTGTTGTTCAGATTTTTGTTACTCCAATGGATGGTAGCCTTGTCATTATGGAAGGTAGTCTGTTGTTGAGATTTTTGTTATTCCATTGGATGGTAGCCTTGTCATTACGGAAGGCACTTATTGTAGATATTTTTAATACTCCAATGGATGGTAGCCTTGTAATTATGGAAGGTAGTCTGTTGTCGAGATTTTTGTTACTCCAATGGATGGTAGCCTTCCAATTATGGAAGGTAGACTTTTGTTGAGATTTCTGTTACTCTAATGGATTGTGGCCTTGTCATTATGGAAGGTAGTCTGTTGTTCAGATTTTTGGTACTCTAATGGATGGTAGCCTTGTCATTATGGAAGGTAGTATGTTGTGAAGATTTTTGTTACTCCAATGGATGTTAGCCTTGTCATTATGGAAGTTAGTCTGGTGTTGATATTTTTGTTATTCTAATGGATGGTAACCTTGCCATTATGGAAGGTAGTCTTTTGTCGAGATTTTTGTTACTCCAATGGATGGTAGCCTTGTCATTATTGAAGGTAGTCTGTTGTTCAGATTTTTGTTACTCCAATGGATGGTAGCCTTGTCATTATGGAAGATAGTCTGTTGTCAAGATTTTTGTTATTCCAATGGATGGTAACCTTGTCAGTATGGAAGGTAGTCTTTTGTCGAGATTTTTGTTACTCCAATGGATGGTAGCCTTGTCATTATTGAAGGTAGTCTATTTTCGATATCTTTGTAACTCCAATGGATTATAGCCTTGTCATTATGCAAGGTAGTCTGTTGTTCATATTTTTGTTACTCCAATGGATGGTAGCCTTGTTATTATGGAAGGTGTCTATTGTCGAGATTTTTGTTATTCCAATGGATGGTAGCCTTATCATTATGGAAGGTAGTTTTTTATCAAGATTTTTGTTACTCCAATGGATGGTAGCCTAGTCATTATGGAAGGTAGTTGTTGTCTAGATTTTTGATACCCCAATGAATGTAGCCTTCTCATTATAGAAGGTCGTCTGTTGTCGAGATTTTTGTTACCCCAATGGATGGTAGCCTTGTAATTATGGAAGGAAGTATGTTGTCGAGATTTTTTTTACTCCAATGGATGGTGTCCTTGTGATTATGGAAGGTAGTTTGTCGTTGAGATTTTTGTTACTCCAATGGATTGTAGCCTTGTCATTATGTAAGGTAGTCTGTTGTTCAGATTTTTGTTACTCCAGTGGATTGTAGCCTTGTCATTATGGAAGATAGTCTGTTGTCGAGATTTTTGTTATTCCAATGGATGGTAACCTTGTCAGTATGAAAGGTAGTCTTTTGTCGAGATTTTTGTTATTCCAATGGATGGTAGCCTTGTCATTATGGAAGGTAGTCTGTTGTCAAGATTTTTATGACCCCAATGGATGTAAGCTTGTCATTATAGAAGGTAGCCTTGTTATTATGGAAGGTAGTCTGTCCTTGAGATTTCTGTTACTCCAATGTATTGTAGCCTTGTCATTGTTGAAGGTAGTCAGTTGTTTAGATTTTTGTTACTCCAATGGATGGTAGCCTTGTCATTATTGAAGGTAGTCTGTTGTTGAGATTTTTGTTGTTCTATTGGATAGTAGCCTTGTCATTATGGAAGGTAGTCTATTTTCGAGATTTTTGTTATTCCAATGGATGGTAACCTTGTCATTATGGAAGGTAGTATTTTGTCGAGATTTTTGTTACTCCAAATGATGGTAGTCTTGTCATTATTGAAGGTAGTCTGTTATCGATATCTTTGTTACTCCAATGGATGATATCCTTGTCATTATGGAAGGTAGTCTGTTGTCGAGATTTTTTTTACCCCTATGGATGGTAGCCTTGTAATTATGCAAGGTAGTATGTTGTCGAGATTTTTTTTACTCCAATGGATGGTAGCCTTGTCATTATGGAAGGTAGTCGGTCATTGAGAATTCTGTTACTCCAATGGATTGTAGCCTTGTCATTATGTAAGGTTGTCTGTTGTGAAGCTTTTTGTTACTCCCGTGGATGTTAGCCTTGTCATTATGGAAGGTAGTCTGTTGTTGATATTTTTGTTATTCCAATGGATGGTAACCTTGTCATTATGGAAGGTAGTCTTTTGTCGAGATTTTTGTTACTCCAATGGATGGTAGACTTGTCATTATTGAAGTTAGTCTGTTGTTGATATCTTCGTTACTCCAATGGATGATAGCCTTGTCATTATGCAAGGTAGTCTATTGTTCAGATTTTTGTTACTCTAATGGATGGTAGCCTTGTCGTTATGGAATGTAGTCTGTTGTCAATATTTTTGTTACTCCAATATATGGTAGCCTTGTCAATATGGAAGGTAGTATGTCGTTAAGATTTTTGTTACTCCAATGGATTATATCTTTGTCATTTTGGAAGGTAGTCTGTTGTTCAGATTTTTGTTACTCCAATGGATGGTAGCCTTGTCATTATGGAAGGTAGTCTGTTGTTGAGATTCTTGTTATTCCATTGGATGGTATCCTTGTCATTACGGAAGGCACTTATTGTAGATATTTTTAATACTCCAATGGATGGTAGCCTTGTAATTATGGAAGGTAGTCTGTTGTCGAGATTTTTGTTACTCCAATGGATGGTAGCCTTCCAATTATGGAAGGTAGACTTTTGTTGAGATTTCTGTTACTCCAATGGATTGTAGCCTTGTCATTATGGAAGGTAGCCTATTGTCGAGAATTTTTTTATTCCATTGGATGGTAGCCTTTTCATTATGGAAGGTATCTGTTGACGAGATTTTTGTTATTCCAATGGATGGTAACCTTGTCATTACGGAAGGTAGTTTTTTGTCGAGATTTTTGTTACTCCAATGAATGGTAGCTTTGTCATTATTGAAGGTAGTTTGTTGTCGATATATTTGTTACTCCAATGGATGATAGCCTTGTCATTATGCAAGGTAGTCTGTTGTTCACATTTTTGTTACTCCAATGGATGGTAGCGTTGTCATTATGGAAGGTAGTATTTTGTCGAGATTGTTGTTACTCCAATGGATGGTAGCCTTGTCATTATTGAAGGTAGTCTGTTATCGATATCTTTGTTACTCTAATGGATGATATCCTTGTCATTATGGAAGGTAGTCTGTTGTCGAGATTTTGTTTACTCCAATGGATGGTAGCCTTCTCATTATGGAAGGTAGTCTGTTGCCATGATTTTTGTTACCCCAATGGATGGTAGCCTTGAAAGTATGGAAGGTAGACTGTTGTCGAGATTTTTGTTTCTCCAATGTATGGTAGCCTTGTCATTATGGAAGGTAGTCTGTCGTTGAGATTTCTGTTACTCCAATGGATTGTAGCCTAGTCATTATGTAAGGTAGTCTATTGTTAAGATTTTTGTTACTCCAATGGATGGCAGCCTTGTCATTATGGAAGATAGTCTGTTGTCGAGATTTTTGTTATTCCAATGGATGGTAACCTTGTCAGTATGGAAGGTAGTCTTTTGTCGAGATTTTTGTTACTCCAATGGATGGCAGCCTTCCAATTATGGAAGGTAGTCTTTTGTTGAGATTTCTGTTACTCCAATGGATTGTAGCCTTATCATTATGGAAGGTAGTCTGTTGTTCAGATTTTTGGTACTCTAATGGATGGTAGCCTTGTCATTATGGAAGGTAGCCTGTTGTCGAGAATTTTTTTATTCCATTGGATGGTAGCCTTTTAATTATGGAAGGTATCTGTTGACGAGATTTTTGTTATTCCAATGGATGGTAACCTTGTCATTACGGAAGGTAGTTTTTTGTCGAGATTTTTGTTACTCCAATGAATGGTAGCTTTGTCATTATTGAAGGTAGTTTGTTGTCGATATCTTTGTTACTCCAATGGATGATAGCCTTGTCATTATGCAAGGTAGTCTGTTGTTCAAATTTTTGTTACTCCAATGGATGGTAGCGTTGTCATTTTGGAAGGTAGTATTTTGTCGAGATTGTTGTTACTCCAATGGATGGTAGCCTTGTCATTATTGAAGGTAGTCTGTTATCGATTTCTTTGTTACTCTAATGGATGATATCCTTGTCATTATGGAAGGTAGTCTGTTGTCGAGATTTTGTTTACTCCAATGGATGGTAGCCTTCTCATTATGGAAGGTAGTCTGTTGCCATGATTTTTGTTACCCCAATGGATGGTAGCCTTGAAAGTATGGAAGGTAGACTGTTGTCGAGATTTTTGTTTCTCCAATGTATGGTAGCCTTGTCATTATGGAAGGTAGTCTATCGTTGAGATTTCTGTTACTCCAATGGATTGTAGCCTAGTCATTATGGAAGATAGTCTGTTGTCGAGATTTTTGTTATTCTAATGGATGGTAACCTTGTCAGTATGGAAGGTAGTCTTTTGTCGAGATTTTTGTTACTCCAATGGATGGCAGCCTTATCATTATTGAAGGTAGTCTATTATCGATATTTTTGTTACTCCAATGGATTATAGCCTTGTCATTATGCAAGGTAGTCTGTTGTTCATATTTTTGTTACTCTAATGGATAGTAGCCTTGTCATTATGGAAGGTAGTCTATTGTGGAGATTTTTATTATTCCAATGGATGGTAGCCTTATCATTATGGAAGGTAGTTTTTTATTGAGATTTTTGTTACTCCAATGGATGGTAGCCTTGTCATTATTGAAGGTAGTCTGTTGTCTAGATTTTTGTTACCCAAATGGATGTAGCGTTCTCATTATAGAAGGTCATCTGTTGTCTAGATTTTTGATACCCCAATGGATGGTAGCCTTGTAATTATGGAAGGAAGTATGTTGTCGAGATTTTTGTTACTCCAATGGATGGTATCCTTGTCATTATGGAAGGTAGTTTGTCATTGAGATTTTTGTTACTCCAATGAATTGTAGCCTTGTCATTATGTAAGGTAGTCTATTATTCAGATTTTTGTTACTCCAGTGGATGGTAGCCTCGTCATTATGAAAGATAGTCTGTTGTCGAGATTTTTGTTATTCCAATGGATGGTAACCTTGTCAGTATGGAAGGTAGTCTTTTGTCGAGATTTTTGTTACTCCAATGGATGGTAGCCTTGTCATTATGGAAGGTAGTTTGTTGTCGAGATTTTTGTTACCCCAATGGATGTAAGCTTGTCATTATAGTAGGTAGCCTTGTTATTATTGAAGGTAGTCTGTCGTTGAGATTTCTATTACTCCAATGGATTGTATCCTTGTCATTATTGAAGGTAGTCTGTTGTTCAGATTTTTGTTAATCCAATGGATGGTAGCCTTGTCATTATGGAAGGTAGTCTGTTGTTGAGATTTTTGTTATTCCATTGTATAGTAGCCTTGTCATTATGGAAGGTAGTCTATTGTCGAGATTTTTGTTATTCCAATGGATGGTAACCTTGTCATTATGGAAGGTAGTATTTTGTCGAGATTTTTGTTACTCCAATTGATGGTAGCCTTCTCATTATTGAAGGTAGTCTGTTATTGATATCTTTTATACTCCAATGGATGATAGCCTTGTCATTATGGAAGGTAGTCTGTTGTCGAGATTTTTGTTACTCCAATGGATGGTAGCGTTGTCATTATGGAAGGTAGTATGTTGTCGAGATTTTTGTTACCCCTATGGATGGTAGCCTTGTAATTATGGAAGGTAGTCGGTCTTTGAGAATTCTGTTACTCCAATGGATTGTAGCCTTGTCATTATGTAAGGTAGTCTGCTGTGAAGATTTTTGTTACTCCAATGGATGTTAGCCTTGTCATTATGGAAGGTAGTCTGTTATCGATATCTTTGTTACTCCAATGGATGATATCTTTGTCATTATGGAAGGTAGTCTGTTGTCGAGATTTTTGTTACCCCTATGGATTGTAGCCTTGTAATTATGCAAGGTAGTTTGTTGTCGAGATTTTTTTTACTCCAATGGATGGTAGCCTTGTCATTATGGAAGGTAGTCGGTCGTTGAGAATTCTGTTACTCCAATGGATTGTAGCCTTATCATTATGTAAGGTAGTCTATTGTGAAGCTTTTTGTTACTCCAATGGATATTAGCCTTGTCATTATGGAAGGTAGTCTGTTGTTGATATTTTTGTTATTCCAATGGATGGTAACCTTGTCATTATGGAAGGTAGTCTTTTATCGATATTTTTGTTACTCCAATGGATGGTAGCCTTGTCATTATTGAAGGTAGTCTGTTGTCGATATCTTCGTTACTCCAATTGATGATAGCCTTGTCATTATGCAACGTAGTTTGTTGTTCAGATTTTTGTTACTTTAATGGATGGTAGCCTTGTCATTATGGAATGTAGTTTGTTGTCAATATTTTTGTTACTCCAATATATGGTAGCCTTGTCAATATGGAAGGTAGTATGTCGTTAAGATTTTTTTTACTCCAATGGATTATATCCTTGTCATTATGGAAGGTAGTCTGTTGTTCATATTTTTGTTACTCCAATGGATGGTAGCCTTGTCATTATGAAAGGTAGTCTGTTGTTGAGATTTTTGTTATTCCATTGGATGGTAGCCTTGTCATTATGGAAGGCACTTATTGTAGATATTTTTAATACTCCAATGGAAGGTAGCCTTGTCATTACGCAAGGTAGTCAATTGTCAATATTTTTGTTACCCCAATGGATGCTAGCCTTGTAATTATGGAAGGTAGTCTGTTTTCGAGATTTTTGTTACTCCAATGGATTGTAGCCTTCCAATTATGGAAGGTAGTATTTTGTTGAGATTTCTGTTACTCCAATGGATTGTAGCCTTGTCATTATGGAAGGTAGTCTGTTGTTCAGATTTTTGGTACTCTAATGGTTGGTAGCCTTGTCATTATGGAAGGTAGTCTGTTGTCGAGAATTCTTTTATTCTATTGGATGGTAGCCTTTTCATTATGGAAGGTATCTGTTGACGAGATTTTTGTTATTCCAATGGATGGTAACCTTTTCATTATGGAAGGTAGTATTTTGTTGAGATTTTTGTTACTCCAAATCATTGAAGCCTTGTTATTATTGAAGGTAGTCTGTTATCGATATCTTTGTTACTCCAATGGATGATATCCTTGTCATTATGGAAGGTAGTCTGTTGTCGAGATTTTTTTTACCCCTATGGATGGTAGCCTTGTAATTATGCAAGGTAGTTTGTTGTCGAGATTTTTTTTACTCCAATGGATGGTAGCCTTGTGATTATGGAAGGTAGTCGGTCGTTGAGAATTATGTTGCTCCAATGGATTGTAGCCTTGTCATTATGTAAGGTAGTCTATTGTGAAGCTTTTTGTTACTCCAATGGATGGTAGCCTTGTCATTATGGAAGGTAGTCTGTTGTTGATATTTTTGTTATTCCAATGGATGTTAACCTTATCATTATGGAAGGTAGTCTTTTGTCGAGATTTTTGTTACTCCAATGGATGGTAGCCTTGTCATTATTGAAGGTAGTCTGTTGTTGATATCTTCGTTACTCCAATTGATGGTAGCCTTGTCATTATGGAATGTAGTTTGTTGCCAATATATTTGTTACTCCAATATATGGTAGCCTTGTCAATATGGAAGGTAGTATGTCGTTAAGATTTTTGTTACTCACATGGATTATATCCTTGTCATTATGGAAGGTAGTCTGTTGTTCAGATTTTTGTTACTCCAATGGATGGTAGCCTTGTCATTATGGAAGGTAGTCTGTTGTTGAGATTTTTGTTATTCCATTGGATGGTAGCCTTGTCATTACGGAAGGCACTTATTGTAGATATTTTTAATACTCCAATGGATGGTAGCCTTGTCATTACGCAAGGTAGTCAGTTGTCAATATTTTTGTTACCCCAATGGATGGTAGCCTTGTAATTATGGAAGGTAGTCTGTTGTCGAGATTTTTGTTACTCCAATGCATTGTAGCCTTCCAATTATGGAAGGTAGTATTTTGTTGAGATTTTTGTTACTCCAATGGATTGTAGCGTTGTCATTATGGGAGGTAGTCTGTTGTTCAAATTTTTTGTACTCTAATGGATGGTAGCCTTGTCATTATGGAAGGTAGTCTGTTGTCGAGAATTTTTTTATTCCATTGGATGGTAGCCTTTTCATTATGGAAGGTATCTGTTGATGATATTTTTGTTATTCCAATGGATGGTAACCTTGTCATTACGGAAGGTAGTTTTATTGTCGAGATTTTTTTTACTCCAATGAATGGTAGCCTTGTCATTATTGAAGGTAGTCTGTTGTCGATATCTTTGTTACTCCAATGGATGATAGCCTTGTCATTATCCAAGGTAGTCTGTTGTTCAGATTTTTGTTACTCCAATGGATGGTAGCCTTGCCATTATGGAAGGTAGTATTTTGTATAGATTGTTGTTACTCCAATGGATGGTAGCCTTGTCATTATTGAAGGTAGTCTGTTATCGATATCTTTGTTACTCTAATGGACGATAGCATTGTCATTATGGAAGGTAGTCTGTTGTCGAGATTTTGTTTACTCCAATGGATGGTAGCCTTCTCATTATGGAAGGTAGTCTGTTGCCATGATTTTTGTTACCCCAATGGATGGTAGCCTTGTAAGTATGGAAGGTAGTCTATTGTCGAGATTTTTGTTTCTCCAATGTATTGTAGCCTTGTCATTATGGAAGGTAGTCTGTCGTTGAGATTTCTGTTACTCCAATGGATTGTAGCCTAGTCATTATGTAAGGTAGTCTGTTGTTCAGATTTTTGTTACTCCAATGGATGGTAGCCTTGTCATTATGGAAGATGGTATGTTGTCGAGATTTTTGTTATACCAATGGATGGTAACCTTGTCAGTATGGAAGGTAGTCTTTTGTCGAGATTTTTGTTACTCCAATGGATGGTAGCCTTGTCATTATTGAAGGTAGTCTATTGTCGATATCTTTGTTACTCCAATGGATTATAGCCTTGTCATTATGCAAGGTTGTCTGTTGTTCATATTTTTGTTACTCCAATGGATAGTAGCCTTGTCATTATGGAAGGTAGTCTATTGTCGAGATTTTTGTTATTCCAATGGATGGTAGCCTTATCATTATTGAAGGTAGTTTTTTATCGAGATTTTTGTTACTCCAATGAATGCTAGCCTTGTCATTATGGAAGGTAGTCTGTTGTCTAGATTTTTGTTACCCCAATGGATGTAGCGTTCTCATTATAGAAGGTTGTCTATTGTCTAGATTTTTGATACCCCAATGGATGGTAGCCTTGTAATTATGGAAGGAAGTATGTTGTCGAGATTTTTGTTACTCCAATGGATGGTATCCTTGTCATTATGGGAGGTAGTTTGTCGTTGAGATTTTTGTTACTCCAATGGATTGTAGCCTTGTCATTATGTAAGGTAGTCTATTGTTCAAATTTTTGTTATTCCAGTGGATGGTAGCCTTGTCAGTATGGAAGGTAGTGTTTTGTCAATATTTTTGTTACTCCAATGGATGGTAGCCTTGTCATTATGGAAGGTAGTATGTTGTAGAGATATTTGTTACCCCAATGGATGTAAGCTTGTCATTATAGAAGGTAGCCTTGTTATTATTGAAGGTAGTCTGTCGTTGAGATTTCTATTACACCAATGGATTGTAGCCTTGTCATTATTGAAGGTAGTCTGTTGTTCAGATTTTTGTTAATCCAATGGATGGTGGCCTTGTCATTATGGAAGGTAGTCTGTTGTTGAGATTTTTGTTATTCCATTAGATAGTAGCCTTGTCATTATGAAAGGTAGTCTATTGTCGAGATTTTTGTTATTCCAATGGATGGTAACCTTGTCATTATGGAAGGAAGTATTTTGTCGAGATTTTTGTTACTCCAATTGATGGTAGCCTTCTCATTATTGAAGGTAGTCTGTTATCGATATCTTCGTTACTCCAACAGATGATAGCCTTGTCATTATGGAAGGTAGTCTTTTGTCGAGCTTTTTGTTACTCCAATGGATGGTAGCCTTGTCATTATGGAAGGTAGTATGTTGTCGAGATTTTTGTTACCCATATGGATGGTAGCCTTGTAATTATGGAAGGTAGTTTTTTGTCATGACTTTTGTTACTCCAATGGATGGTAGCCTTGTCATGATTGAAGGTAGTCTGTTGTCGATATCTTTGTTACTCTAATGGATGATTGCCTTGTCATTATGCAAGGTAGTCTATTGTTCAGATTTTTGTTACTCTAATGGATGCTAGCCTTGTCATTATGGAATGTAGTCTGTTGTCGATATTTTTGTTACTCCAATATATGGTATCCTTGTCAATATGGAAGGTAGTATGTCGTTAAGATTTTTGATACTCCAATGGATTATATCCTTGTAATTATGGAAGGTAGTCTGTTGTTCAGATTTTTGTTACTCCAATGGATGGTAGCCTTCTAATTATGTAAGGTAGTTTGTTGTTGAGATTTTTGTTATTCCAATGGATGGAAACCTTGTCATTACGGAAGGTAGTTTTTTGTCGAGATTTTTGTTACTCCAATGGATGGTAGCCTCGTCATTATTAAAGGTAGTCTGTTGTCGATATCTTTGTTACTCCAATGGATGATAGCCTACTCATTATGCAAGGTAGTCTGTTGTTCAGATTTTTGTTACTCCAATGGATGGTAGCCTTGTCATTATGGAAGGTAGTATTTTGTCGAGATTGTTGTTACTCCAATGGATGATAGCCTTGTCATTATTGAAGGTAGTCTGTTATCGATATCTTTGTTACTCCAATGGATGATAGCCTTGTCATTATGGAAGGTAGTCTGTTGTCGAGATTTTTTTTACTCTAATGGATGGTAGCCTTCTCATTAAGGAACGTAGTCTGTTGTCATGATTTTTGTTACCCCAACGGATGGTAGCCTTGTAATTATGAAAGGTAGTCTGTTGTCGAGATTTTTGTTTCTCTAATGGATGGTAGCCTTGTCATTATGGAAGGTAGTCTGTTGTGAAGATTTTTGTTACTCCAATGGATGTTAGCCTTGTCATTATGGAAGGTAGTCTGTTGTTGATATTTTTGTTATTCCAATGGATGGTAACCTTGTCATTATGGAAGGTAGTCTTTTGTCGAGATTTATGTTACTCCGATGGATGGTAGCCTTGTCATGATAGAAGGTAGTCTATTGTCGATATCTTTTTTACTCTAATGGATGATAGCCTTTTCATTATGCAAGTTAGTCTATTGTTCATATTTTTGTTACTCTAATGGATGAAAGCCTTGTCATTATAGAATATAGTCTGTTGTCGATATTTTTGTTACTCCAATATATGGTAGCCTTGTCAATATGGAAGGTAGTATGTCGATAAGATTTTTGTTACTCCAATGGATTATATCCTTGTCATTATGAAAGGTAGTCTGTTGTGCAGATTTTTGTTACTCCAATGGATGGTAGCCTTCTCATTATAGAAGGTAGTCTGTTATTGAGATTTTTATTATTCCATTGGATGGTAACCTTATCATTATGGAAGGTAGTATTTTGTCGAGATTTTTGTTACTCCAACTGATGGTAGACTTCTCATTATTGAAGGTAGTCTGTTATCGATATATTTGTTACTCCAATGGTTGGTAGCCTTGAAATTATGGAAGGTAGTCTATTGTCGAGATTTTTCTTACTCCAATGGATGGTAGCCTTGCAATTATGGAAGGTAGTCTGTTGTTGAGATTTCTGTTACTCCAGTGGATTGTAGCCTTGTCATTATGGGAGGTAGTCTGTTGTCGAGATTTTTGTTACTCCAATGGATGCTAGCCTTGTCATTATGGAAGGTAGTCTGTTGTCGAGAATTTTTTTATTCCATTGGATGGTAGGCTTTTCATTATGGAAGGTAGTCTATTGATGAGATTTTTGTTATTCCAATGGATGGTAACCTTGTCATTACGGAAGGTAGTTTTTTGTCGATATTTTTGTTACTCCAATGGATGGTAGCCTTGTCATTATTGAAGGTAGTCTGTTGTCGATATCTTTGTTACTCCAATGGATGATAGCCTTGTCATTATGCAAGGTAGTCTGTTGTTCAGATTTTTGTTACTCCAATGGATGGTAGCCTTGTCATTATGGAAGATAGTCTGTTGTCGATATTTTTGTTATTCCAATTGATGGTAACCTTGTCATTACGGAAGGTAGTTTTTTGTCGAGATTTTTGTTACTCCAATGGATGGTAGCCTTGTCATTATCGAAGGTAGTCTGTTGTCGATATCTTTGTTACTCCAATGGATGATAGCCTTGTCATTATGCAAGGCAGTCTGTTGTTCAGATTTTTGTTACTCCAATGGATGGTAGCCTTGTCATTATGGAAGATAGTCTGTTGTCGATATTTTTGTTATTCCAATGGATGGTAACCTTGTCATTACGGAGGGTAGTTTTTTGTCGAGATTTTTGTTACTCCAAATGATGGTAGCCTTGTCATTATTGAAAGTAGTCTGTTGTCGATATCTTTTTTACTCCAATGGATGATAGCCTTGTCATTATGCAAGGTAGTCTGTTGTTTTGATTTTTTTTACTCCAATGGATGGTAGCCTTGTCATTATGGAAGGTAGAATTTTGTCGAGATTGTTGTTACTCCAATGAATGATAGCCTTGTTATTATTGAAGGTAGTCTGTTATCGATATCTTTGTTACTCCAATGGATGATAGCCTTGTCATTATGGAAGGTAGTCTGTTGTCGAGATTTTTTTTACTCCAATGGATGGTAGCCTTCTCATTAAGGAAGGTAGTCTGTTGTCATGATTTTTGTTACCCCAACGGATGGTAGCCTTGTAATTATGAAAGGTAGTCTGTTGTCGAGATTTTTGTTTCTCTAATGGATGGTAGCCTTGTCATTATGGAAGGTAGTTTGTCGTTAAGATTTTTATTACTCCAATGGATTGTAGACTTGTCATAATGTAAGGTAGTCTATTGTTCAGATTTTTGTTACTCCAATGGATGGTAACCTTGTCAGTATGGAAGGTAGTTTTTTGTCGAGATTTTTGTTACTCCAATGGATGGTAGCCTTGTCATTATGGAAGGTAGTCGGTTGTTGAGAATTTTGTTACTCCAATGGATTGTAGCCTTGTCATTATGTAAGGTAGTCTGTTGTGAAGATTTTTGTTACTCCAATGGATGTTAGCCTTGTCATTATGGAAGGTAGTCTGTTGTTGATATTTTTGTTATTCCAATGGATGGTAGCCTTGTCATGATAGAAGGTAGTCTATTGTCGATATCTTTGTTACTCTAATGGATGATAGCCTTGTCATTATGCAAGTTAGTCTATTGTTCATATTTTTGTTACTCTAATGGATGAAAGCCTTGTCATTATAGAATATAGTCTATTGTCGATATTTTTGTTACTCAAATATATGATAGACTTGTCAATACGGAAGGTAGTATGTCGTTAAGATTTTTGTTACTCCAATGGATTATATCCTTGTCATTATGGAAGGTAGTCTGTTGTGCAGATTTTTGTTACTCCAATGGATGGTATCCTTCTCATTATGGAAGGTAGTCTGTTGTTGATATTTTTGTTATTCCATTGGATGGTAACCTTGTCATTATGGAAGGTAGTATTTTGTCGTGATTTTTGTTACTCCAATTGATGGTAGCCTTCTCATTATTGAATGTAGTCTGTTATCCATATCTTTGTTACTCCAATGGATGGTAGCCTTGAAATTATGGAAGGTTGTCTATTGTCGAGATTTTTCTTACCCCAATGGATGGTAGCCTTGCAATTATGGAAGGTAGTCAGTTGTTGAGATTTTTGTTACTCCAATGGATTGTAGCCTTGTCATTATGGAAGGTAGTTTATTGTAAAGATTTCTGGTACTCTAATGGATGGTAGCCTTGTCATTATGCAAGGTAGTCTGTTGTTCAGATTTTTGTTACTCCAATGGATGGTAGCCTTGTCATTATGAAAGATAGTCTGTTGTCGATATTTTTGTTATTCCAATGGATGGTAACCTTGTCATTACGGAAGGTAGTTTTTTGTCGATATTTTCGTTACTCCAATGGATGGTAGCCTTGTCATTATTGAAGGTAGTGTGTTGTCGATATCTTTGTTACGCCAATGGATGATAGCCTTGTCATTATGCAAGGTAGTCTGTTGTTCAGATTTTTGTTACTCCAATGGATGGTAGCCTTGTCATTATGGAAGGTAGTATTTTGTCGAGATTGTTGTTACTCCAATGGATGATAGCCTTTCATTATTAAAGGTAGTATGTTATCGATATCTTTGTTAATCCAATGGATGATAGCCTTGTCATTATGGAATGTAGTCTGTTGTCGAGCTTTGTTTTACTCCAATGGATGGTAGCCTTCTCATTAAGGAAGGTAGTCTGTTGTCATTATTTTTGTTACCCCAACGGATGGTAGCCTTGTAATTATGAAAGGTAGTCTGTTGTCGAGATTTTTGTTTCTCTAAGGATGGTAGCCTTGTCATTATGGAAGGTAGTTTATCGTTGAGATTTTTGTTATTCCATTGGATGGTAACCTTGTCATTATGGAAGGTAGTATTTTGTCGAGATTTGTGTTACTCCAATTGATGGTAGCCTTCTCATTATTGAAGGTAGTCTGTTATGGATATCTTTGTTACTCCAATGGATGGTAACTTTGAAATTATGGAAGGTTGTCTATTGTCGAGATTTTTCTTACCCCAATGGATGGTAGCCTTGCAATTATGGAAGGTAGTCTGTTGTTGAGATTTTTGTTACTCCAATGGATTGTAGCCTTGTCATTATGGAAGGTAGTTTGTTGTAAAGATTTCTAGTACTCTAATGGATGGTAGCCTTGTCATTATGGAAGGTAGTATGTTGTCGAGAATTTTTTTATTCCATTGGATGGTAGGCTTTTCATTATGGAAGGTAGTCTATTGACGAGATTTTTGTTATTCCAATGGATGGTAACCTTGTTATTAGGGAAGGTAGTTTTTTGTCGAGATTTTTGTTACTCCAATGGATGGTAGCCTTGTCATTATGGAAGATAGTCTGTTGTCGAGAATTTCTTTATTTCATTGGATGGTAGGATTTTCATTATGGAAGGTAGTCTATTGACAAGATTTTTGTTATTCCAATGGATGGTAACCTTGTCATTACGGAAGGTAGTTTTTTGTCGAGATTTTTGTTACTCCAATGGATGGTAGCCTTGTCATTATTGAAGGTAGTCTGTTGTCGATATCTTTGTCACTCCAATGGATGATAGCCTTGTCATTATGCAAGGTAGTATGTTGTTCAGATTTTTATTACTCCAATGGATGGTAGCCTTGTCATTATGGAAGATAGTCTGTTGTCGATATTTTTGTTATTCCAATGGGTGGTAACCTTGTCATTACGGAAGGTAGATTTTTGTTGAGATTTTTGTTACTCCAATGGAAGGTAGCCTTATCATTATTGAAGGTAGTCTGTTGTCGATATCTTTGTTACTCCAATGGATGATAGCCTTGTCATTATGCAAGGTAGTCTTTTGTTTTGATTTTTTTTACTCCAATGGATGGTAGCCTTGTCATTATGGAAGGTAGTATTTTGTCGAGATTGTTGTTACTCCAATGGATGATAGCCTTGTCATTATTGAAGGTAGTCTGTTATCGATATCTTTGTTACTCCAATGGATGATAACCTTGTCATTTTCGAAGGTAGTCTATTGTCGAGATTTTTTTTACTCCAATGGATGGTAGCCTTCTCATTAAGGAAGGTAGTCTGTTGTCATGATTTTTTTACCCCAACGGATGGTAGCCTTGTAATTATGAAAGGTAGTCTGTTGTCGAGATTTTTGTTTCTCTAATGGATGGTAGCCTTGTCATTATGGAAGGTAGTTTGTCGTTGAGATTTTTATTACTACAATGGATTGTAGACTTGTCATAATGTAAGGTAGTCTGTTGTTCAGATTTTTGTTACTCAAATGGATGGTAGCCTTGTCATTATGGAAGATAGTCTTTTGTCGATATTTTTGTTATTCCAATGGATGGTAACCTTTTCAGTAAGGAAGGAAGTTTTTTGTCGAGATTTTTGTTACTCCAATGGATGGTAGCCTTGTCATTATGGAAGGTAGTCGGCCGTTGAGAATTCTGTTACTCCAATGGATTGTATCCTTGTCATTATGTAAGGTAGTCTATTGTGAAGATTTTTGTTACTCCAATGGATGTTAGCCTTGTCATTATGGAAGGTAGTCTATTGTTGATATTTTTGTTATTCCAATGGATGGTAACCTTGTCATTATGGAAGGTAGTCTTTTCTCGAGATTTTTGTTACTCCAATGGATGGTAGCCTTGTCATGATAGAAGGTAGTCTATTGTCGATATCTTTGTTACTCTAATGGATGATAGCCTTGTCATTATGCAAATTAGTCTATTGTTCATATTTTTGTTACTCTAATGGATGAAAGCCTTGTCATTATAGAATATAGTGTGTTGTCGATATTTTTGTTACTCCAATATATGGTAGACTTGTCAATATGGAAGGTAGTATGTCGTTAAGATTTTTGTTACTCCAATGGATTATATCCTTGTCATTATGGAAGGTAGTCTGTTGTGCAGATTTTTGTTACTCCATAGGATGGTATCCTTCTCTTTATGGAAGGTAGTCTGTTGTTGAGATTTTTGTTATTCCATTGGATGGTAACCTTGTCATTATGGAAGGTAGTATTTTGTCGAGATTTTTGTTACTCCAATTGATGGTAGCCTTCTCATTATTTAATGTAGTCTGTTGTCCATATCTTTGTTACTCCAATGGATGGTAGCCTTGAAATTATGGAAGGTTTTCTATTGTCGAGATTTTTCTTACCCCAATGGATGGTAGCCTTGCAATTATGGAAGGTAGTCAGTTGTTGAGATTTTTGTTACTCCAATGGATTGTAGCCTTGTCATTATGGAAGGTAGTTTATTGTAAAGATTTTTGGTACTCTAATGGATGGTAGCCTTGTCATTATGCAAGGTAGTATGTTGTTCAGATTTTTGTTACTCCATTGGATGGTAGCCTTGTCATTATGGAAGATAGTCTGTTGTCGATATTTTTGTTATTCCAATGGATGGTAACCTTGTCATTATGGAAGGTAGTTTTTGTCGAGATTTTTTTTACTCCAATGGATGCTAGCCTTGTCATTATTGAAGGTAGTGTGTTGTCGATATCTTTGTTACTCCAATGGATGATAGCCTTGTCATTATGCAAGGTAGTCTGTTGTTCAGATTTTTGTTACTCCAATGGATGGTAGCCTTGTCATTATGGAAGGTAATATTTTGTCGAGATTGATGTTACTCCAATGGATGATAGCCTTGTCATTATTAAAGGTAGTATGTTATCGATATCCTTGTTACTCCAATGGATGATAGCCTTGTCATTATGGAATGTAGTCTGTTGTCGAGATTTTTTTTACTCCAATGGATAGTAGCCTTCTCATTAAGGAAGGTAGTCTGTTGTCATGATTTTTGTTACCCCAACGGATGGTAGCCTTGTAATTATGAAAGGTAGTCTGTTGTCGAGATTTTTGTTTCTCTAAGGATGGTAGCCTTGTCATTATGGAAGGTAGTTTGTCGTTGAGATTTTTATTACTCCAATGGATTGTAGACTTGTCATAATGTAAGGTAGTAGGTTGTTCAGATTTTTGTTACTCAAATGGATGGTAGCCTTGTCATTATGGAAGATAGTCTGTTGTCGATATTTTTGTTATTCCAATGGATGGTAACCTTGTCATTATGGAAGGTAGTCGACCGTTGAGAATTCTGTTACTCCAATGGATTGTAGCCTTGTCATTATGTAAGGTAGTCTGTTGTGAAGATTTTTGTTACTCCAATGGATGTAAGCCTTGTCATTATCGAAGGTAGTCTGTTGTTGATATTTTTGTTATTCCAATGGATTGTAGCCTTGTCATTATGGAAGGTAGTCTTTTGTCGAGATTTTTGTTACCCCAATGGTTGGTAGCCTTGTCATGATTGAAGGTAGTCTGTTGTCGATATCTTTGTTACTCTAATGGATGATAGCCTTGTCATTATGCAAGGTAGTCTATTGTTCATATTTTTGTTACTCTAATGGATGAAAGCCTTGTCATTATGGAATGTAGTCTGTTGTCGATATTTTTGTTACTCCAATATATGGTAGCCTTGTCAATATGGAAGGTAGTATGTCGTTAAGATTTTTGTTACTCCAATGGATTATATCCTTGTCATTATGGAAGGTAGTCTGTTGTGTAGATTTTTGTTACTCCAATGGATGGTAGCCTTCTCATTATGGAAGGTAGTCTGTTTTTGAGATTTTTGTTATTCCATTGGATGGTAACCTTGTCATTATGGAAGGTAGTATTTTGTCGAGATTGTTGTTACTCCAATGGATGATAGCCTTGTCATTATTGAAGGTAGTCTGTTATCGATATCTTTGTTACTCCAATGGATGATAACCTTGTCATTTTGGAAGGTAGTCTGTTGTTGAGATGTTTTTTACTCCAATGGATGGTAGCCTTCTCATTAAGGAAGGTAGTCTGTTGTCATGATTTTTTTACCCCAACGGATGGTAGCCTTGTAATTATGAAAGGTAGTCTGTTGTCGAGATTTTTGTTTCTCTAATGGATGGTAGCCTTGTCATTATGGAAGGTAGTTTGTCGTTGAGATTTTTATTACTACAATGGATTGTAGACTTGTCATAATGTAAGGTAGTCTGTTGTTCAGATTTTTGTTACTCAAATGGATGGTAGCGTTGTCATTATGGAAGATAGTCTTTTGTCGATATTTTTGTTATTCCAATGGATGGTAACCTTGTCAGTAAGGAAGGTAGTTTATCGTTGAGATTTTTGTTATTCCATTGGATGGTAGCCTTGTCATTATGGAAGGTAGTATTTTGTCGAGATTTATGTTACTCCAATTGATGGTAGCCTTCTCATTATTGAAGGTAGTCTGTTATGGATATCTTTGTTACTCCAATGGATGGTAACTTTGAAATTATGGAAGGTTGTCTATTGTCGATATTTTTCTTACCCCAATGGATGGTAGCCTTGCAATTATGGAAGGTAGTCTGTTGTTGAGATTTTTGTTACTCCAATGGATTGTAGCCTTGTCATTATGGAAGGTAGTTTGTTGTAAAGATTTCTAGTACTCTAATGGATGGTAGCCTTGTCATTATGGAAGGTAGTATGTTGTCGAGAATTTTTTTATTCCATTGGATGGTAGGCTTTTCATTATGGAAGGTAGTCTATTGACGAGATTTTTGTTATTCCAATGGATGGTAACCTTGTTATTAGGGAAGGTAGTTTTTTGTCGAGATTTTTGTTACTCCAATGGATGGTAGTCTTGTCATTATGGAAGGTAGTCTGTTGTCGAGAATTTTTTTATTTCATTGGATGGTAGGATTTTCATTATGGAAGGTAGTCTATTGACGAGATTTTTGTTATTCCAATGGATGGTAACCTTGTCATTACGGAAGGTAGTTTTTTGTCGAGATTTTTGTTACTCCAATGGATGGTAGCCTTGTCATTATTGAAGGTAGTCTGTTGTCGATATCTTTGTTACTCCAATGGATGATAGCCTTGTCATTATGCAAGGTAGTCTTTTGTTTTGATTTTTTTTACTCCAATGGATGGTAGCCTTGTCATTATGGAAGGTAGTATTTTGTCGAGATTGTTGTTACTCCAATGGATGATAGCCTTGTCATTATTGAAGGTAGTCTGTTATCGATATCTTTGTTACTCCAATGGATGATAACCTTGTCATTTTCGAAGGTAGTCTATTGTCGAGATTTTTTTTACTCCAATGGATGGTAGCCTTCTCATTAAGGAAGGTAGTCTGTTGTCATGATTTTTTTACCCCAACGGATGGTAGCCTTGTAATTATGAAAGGTAGTCTGTTGTCGAGATTTTTGTTTCTCTAATGGATGGTAGCCTTGTCATTATGGAAGGTAGTTTGTCGTTGAGATTTTTATTACTACAATGGATTGTAGACTTGTCATAATGTAAGGTAGTCTGTTGTTCAGATTTTTGTTACTCAAATGGATGGTAGCCTTGTCATTATGGAAGATAGTCTTTTGTCGATATTTTTGTTATTCCAATGGATGGTAACCTTGTCAGTAAGGAAGGAAGTTTTTTGTCGAGATTTTTGTTACTCCAATGGATGGTAGCCTTGTCATTATGGAAGGTAGTCGGCCGTTGAGAATTCTGTTACTCCAATGGATTGTATCCTTGTCATTATGTAAGGTAGTCTATTGTGAAGATTTTTGTTACTCCAATGGATGTTAGCCTTGTCATTATGGAAGGTAGTCTATTGTTGATATTTTTGTTATTCCAATGGATGGTAACCTTGTCATTATGGAAGGTAGTCTTTTCTCGAGATTTTTGTTACTCCAATGGATGGTAGCCTTGTCATGATAGAAGGTACTCTATTGTCGATATCTTTGTTACTCTAATGGATGATAGCCTTGTCATTATGCAAATTAGTCTATTGTTCATATTTTTGTTACTCTAATGGATGAAAGCCTTGTCATTATAGAATATAGTGTGTTGTCGATATTTTTGTTACTCCAATATATGGTAGACTTGTCAATATGGAAGGTAGTATGTCGTTAAGATTTTTGTTACTCCAATGGATTATATCCTTGTCATTATGGAAGGTAGTCTGTTGTGCAGATTTTTTTTACTCCATAGGATGGTATCCTTCTCTTTATGGAAGGTAGTCTGTTGTTGAGATTTTTGTTATTCCATTGGATGGTAACCTTATCATTATGGAAGGTAGTATTTTGTCGAGATTTTTGTTACTCCAATTGATGGTAGCCTTCTCATTATTTAATGTAGTCTGTTATCCATATCTTTGTTACTCCAATGGATGGTAGCCTGAAATTATGGAAGGTTTTCTATTGTCGAGATTTTTCTTACCCCAATGGATGGTAGCCTTGCAATTATGGAAGGTAGTCAGTTGTTGAGATTTTTGTTACTCCAATGAATTGTAGCCTTGTCATTATGGAAGGTAGTTTATTGTAAAGATTTTTGGTACTCTAATGGATGGTAGCCTTGTCATTATGCAAGGTAGTATGTTGTTCAGATTTTTGTTACTCCATTGGATGGTAGCCTTGTCATTATGGAAGATAGTCTGTTGTCGATATTTTTGTTATTCCAATGGATGGTAACCTTGTCATTATGGAAGGTAGTTTTTGTCGAGATTTTTGTTACTCCAATGGATGGTAGCCTTGTCATTATTGAAGGTAGTGTGTTGTCGATATCTTTGTTACTCCAATGGATGATAGCCTTGTCATTATGCAAGGTAGTCTGTTGTTCAGATTTTTGTTACTCCAATGGATGGTAGCCTTGTCATTATGGAAGGTAATATTTTGTCGAGATTGTTGTTACTCCAATGGATGATAGCCTTGTCATTATTAAAGGTAGTATGTTATCGATATCCTTGTTACTCCAATGGATGATAGCCTTGTCATTATGGAATGTAGTCTGTTGTCGAGATTTTTTTTACTCCAATGGATAGTAGCCTTCTCATTAAGGAAGGTAGTCTGTTGTCATGATTTTTATTACCCCAACGGATGGTAGCCTTGTAATTATGAAAGGTAGTCTGTTGTCGAGATTTTTGTTTCTCTAAGGATGGTAGCCTTGTCATTATGGAAGGTAGTTTGTCGTTGAGATTTTTATTACTCCAATGGATTGTAGACTTGTCATAATGTAAGGTAGTCGGTTGTTCAGATTTTTGTTACTCAAATGGATGGTAGCCTTGTCCTTATGGAAGATAGTCTGTTGTCGATATTTTTGTTATTCCAATGGATGGTAACCTTGTCAGTATGGAAGGTAGTTTTTTGTCGAGATTTTTGTTACTCCAATGGATGGTAGCCTTGTCATTATGGAAGGTAGTCGACCGTTGAGAATTCTGTTACTCCAATGGATTGTAGCCTTGTCATTATGTAAGGTAGTCTGTTGTGAAGATTTTTGTTACTCCAATGGATGTAAGCCTTGTCATTATCGAAGGTAGTCTGTTGTTGATATTTTTGTTATTCCAATGGATTGTAGCCTTGTCATTATGGAAGGTAGTCTTTTGTCGAGATTTTTGTTACCCCAATGGTTGGTAGCCTTGTCATGATTGAAGGTAGTCTGTTGTCGATATCTTTGTTACTCTAATGGATGATAGCCTTGTCATTATGCAAGGTAGTCTATTGTTCATATTTTTGTTACTCTAATGGATGAAAGCTATGTCATTATGGAATGTAGTCTGTTGTCGATATTTTTGTTACTCCAATATATGGTAGCCTTGTCAATATGGAAGGTAGTATGTCGTTAAGATTTTTGTTACTCCAATGGATTATATCCTTGTCATTATGGAAGGTAGTCTGTTGTGTAGATTTTTGTTACTCCAATGGATGGTAGCCTTCTCATTATGGAAGGTAGTCTGTTTTTGAGATTTTTGTTATTCCATTGGATGGTAACCTTGTCATTATGGAAGGTAGTATTTTGTCGAGATTTTTGTTACTCCAATTGATGGTAGCCTTCTCATTATTTAAGGTAGTCTGTTATCGATATCTTTGTTACTCCAATGGATGGTATCTTTGAAATTATGGAAGGTTCTCTATTGTCGAGATTTTTCTTACCCCAATGGATGGTAGCCTTGCAATTATGGAAGGTAGTCTGTTGTTGAGATTTTTGTTACTCCAATGGATTGTAGCCTTGTCATTATGGAAGGTAGTTTGTTGTAAAGATTTCTGGTACTCTTATGGATGGTAGCCTTGTCATTATGGAAGGTAGTCTATTGACGAGATTTTTGTTATTCCAATGGATGGTAACCTTGTCATTACGGAAGGTAGTTTTTTGTTACTCTAATGGATGGTTGCCTTGTCATTATTGAAGGTAGTATGTTGTCGATATCTTTGTTACTCCAATGGATGATAGCCTTGTCATTATGCAAGGTAGTCTGTTGTTCAGAATTTTGGTACTCCAATGGATGGTAGCCTTGTCATTATGGAAGATAGTCTGTTGTCGATATTTTTGTTATTCCAATGGATGGTAACCTTGTCATTACGGAAGGTAGTTTTTTGTCGAGATTTTTGTTACTCCAATGGATGGTAGCCTTGTCATTATTGAAGGTAGTTTGTTGTCGATATCTTTGTTACTCCAATGGATGATAGCCTTGTCATTATGCAAGGTAGTCTGTTGTTTTGATTTTTTTTACTCCAATGGATGGTAGCCTTGTCATTATGGAAGGTAGTATTTTGTCGAGATTGTTTTTACTCCAATGGAGGATAGCCTTGTCATTATTGAAGGTAGTCTGTTATCGATATCTTTGTTACTCCAATGGATGATAGCCTTGTCATTATGGAAGGTAGTCTGTTGTCGAGATTTTTTTTACTCCAATGGATGGTAGCATTCTCATTAAGGAAGGTAGTCTGTTGTCATGATTTTTGTTACCCCAACGGATGGTAGCCTTGTAATTATGAAAGGTAGTCTGTTGTCGAGATTTTTGTTTCTCTAATGGATGGAAGCCTTGTCATTATTGAAGGTAGTTTGTCGTTGAGATTTTTATTACTCCAATGGATTGTAGACTTGTCATAATGTAAGGTAGTTTGTTGTTCAGATTTTTGTTACGTAAATGGATGGTAGCCTTGTCATTATGGAAGATAGTTTGTTGTCGATATTTTTGTTATTCCAATGGATGGTAACCTTGTCAGTATGGAAGGTAGTTTTATGCCGAGATTTTTGTTACACCAATGGATGGTAGCCTTGTCATCATGGAAGGTAGTCCGTCGTTGAGAATTCTGTTACTCCAATGGATGGTAGCCTTGTCATTATGTAAGGTAGTCTGTTGTGAAGATTTTTGTTACTCCAATGGATGTTAGCCTTGTCATTATGGAAGGCAGTCTGTTGTTGATATTTTTGGTATTCCAATGGATGGTAATCTTGTCATTATGGAAGGTAGTCTTTTGTCGAGATATTTGTTACTCCAATGGATGGTAGCCTTGTCATGATAGAAGGTAGTCTATTGTCGATATCTTTGTTACTCTAATGGATGATAGCCTTGTCATTATGCAAGTTAGTCTATTGTTCAAATTTTTGTTACTCTAATGGATGAAAGCCTTGTCATTATAGAATATAGTCTGTTGTCGATATTTTTGTTACTCCAATATATGGTAGCCTTGTCAATATGGAAGGTAGTAAGTCGTTAAGATTTTTGTTACTCCAATGGATTATATCCTTGTCATTATGGAAGGTAGTCTGTTCTGCAGATTTTTGTTACTCCAATGGATGGTATCCTTCTCATTATGGAAGGTAGTCTGTTGTTGAGATTTTTGTTATTCCATTGGATGGTAACCTTGTCATTATGGAAGGTAGTATTTTGTCGAGATTTTTGTTACTCCAATTGATGGTAGCCTTCTCATTATTGAATGTAGTCTGTTATCCATATCTTTGTTACTCCAATGGATGGTAGCTTTTAAATTATGGAAGGTTGTCTATTGTCGAGATTTTTCTTACCCCAATGGATGGTAGCCTTGCAATTATGGAAGGTAGTCAGTTGTTGAGATTTTTGTTACTCCAATGGATTGTAGCCTTGTCATTATGGAAGGTAGTTTACTGTAAAGATTTCTGGTACTCTAATGGATTGTAGCCTTGTCATTATGCAAGGTAGTCTGTTGTTCAGATTTTTGTTACTCCAATGGATGGTAGCCTTATCATTATGGAAGATAGTCTGTTGTCGATATTTTTGTTATTCCAATGGATGGTAACCTTGTCATTACAGAAGGTAGTTTTTTGTCGAGATTTTTGTTACTCCAATGGATGGTAGCCTTGTCATTATTGAAGGTAGTTTGTTGTCGATATCTTTGTTACTCCAATGGATGATAGCCTTGTCATTATGCAAGGTAGTCTGTTGTTTTGATTTTTTTTACTCCAATGGATGGTAGCCTTGTCATTATGGAAGGTAGTATTTTGTCGAGATTGTTTTAACTCCAATGGATGATAGCCTTGTCATTATTGAAGGTAGTCTGTTATCGATATCTTTGTTACTCCAATGGATGATAGCCTTGTCATTATGGAAGGTAGTCTGTTGTCGAGATTTTTTTTACTCCAATGGATGGTAGCATTCTCATTAAGGAAGGTAGTCTGTTGTCATGATTTTTGTTACCCCAACGGATGGTAGCCTTGTAATTATGAAAGGTAGTCTGTTGTCGAGATTTTTGTTTCTCTAATGGATGGAAGCCTTGTCATTATGGAAGGTAGTTTGTCGTTGAGATTTTTATTACTCCAATGGATTGTAGACTTGTCATAATGTAAGGTAGTTTGTTGTTCAGATTTTTGTTACGTAAATGGATGGTAGCCTTGTCATTATGGAAGATAGTTTGTTGTCGATATTTTTGTTATTCCAATGGATGGTAACCTTGTCAGTATGGAAGGTAGTTTTATGCCGAGATTTTTGTTACACCAATGGATGGTAGCCTTGTCATCATGGAAGGTAGTCGGTCGTTGAGAATTATGTTACTCCAATGGATGGTAGCCTTGTCATTATTTAAGGTAGTCTGTTGTGAAGATTTTTGTTACTCCAATGGATGTTAGCCTTGTCATTATGGAAGGTAGTCTGTTGTTGATATTTTTGTTATTCCAATGGATGGTAATCTTGTCATTATGGAAGGTAGTCTTTTGTCGAGATATTTGTTACTCCAATGGATGGTAGCCTTGTCATGATAGAAGGTAGTCTATTGTCGATATCTTTGTTACTCTAATGGATGATAGCCTTGTCATTATGCAAGTTAGTCTATTTTTCAAATTTTTGTTACTCTAATGGATGAAAGCCTTGTCATTATAGAATATAGTCTGTTGTCGATATTTTTGTTACTCCAATATATGGTAGCCTTGTCAATATGGAAGGTAGTATGTCGTTAAGATTTTTGTTACTCCAATGGATTATATCCTTGTCATTATGGAAGGTAGTCTGTTCTGCAGATTTTTGTTACTCCAATGGATGGTATCCTTCTCATTATGGAAGGTAGTCTGTTGT
Organism: Vicia faba; assembly: GCA_948472305.1. Classification (NCBI taxonomy): domain Eukaryota; kingdom Viridiplantae; phylum Streptophyta; class Magnoliopsida; order Fabales; family Fabaceae; genus Vicia; species Vicia faba. Next base: position 566,419,383 of record OX451739.1, read on the forward strand.
TGAGATTTTTGTTATTCCATTGGATGGTAACCTTGTCATTATGGAAGGTAGTATTTTGTCGAGATTTTTGTTACTCCAATTGATGGTAGCCTTCTCATTATTGAATGTAGTCTGTTATCCATATCTTTGTTACTCCAATGGATGGTAGCCTTGAAATTATGGAAGGTTGTCTATTGTCGAGATTTTTCTTACCCCAATGGATGGTAGCCTTGCAATTATGGAAGGTAGTCAGTTGTTGAGATTTTTGTTACTCCAATGGATTGTAGCCTTGTCATTATGGAAGGTAGTTTATTGTAAAGATTTCTGGTACTCTAATGGATTGTAGCCTTGTCATTATGCAAGGTAGTCTGTTGTTCAGATTTTTGTTACTCCAATGGATGGTAGCCTTATCATTATGGAAGATAGTTTGTTGTCGATATTTTTGTTATTCCAATGGATGGTAACCTTGTCATTACGGAAGGTAGTTTTTTGTCGAGATTTTTGTTACTCCAATGGATGGTAGCCTTGTCATTATTGAAGGTAGTTTGTTGTCGATATCTTTGTTACTCCAATGGATGATAGCCTTGTCATTATGCAAGGTAGTCTGTTGTTTTGATTTTTTTTACTCCAATGGATGGTAGCCTTGTCATTATGGAAGGTAGTATTTTGTCGAGATTGTTTTTACTCCAATGGATGATAGCCTTGTCATTATTGAAGGTAGTCTGTTATCGATATCTTTGTTACTCCAATGGATGATAGCCTTGTCATTATGGAAGGTAGTCTGTTGTCGAGATTTTTTTTACTCCAATGGATGGTAGCATTCTCATTAAGGAAGGTAGTCTGTTGTCATGATTTTTGTTACCCCAACGGATGGTAGCCTTGTAATTATGAAAGGTAGTCTGTTGTCGAGATTTTTGTTTCTCTAATGGATGGAAGCCTTGTCATTATGGAAGGTAGTTTGTCGTTGAGATTTTTATTACTCCAATGGATTGTAGACTTGTCATAATGTAAGGTAGTTTGTTGTTCAGATTTTTGTTACGTAAATGGATGGTAGCCTTGTCATTATGGAAGATAGTTTGTTGTCGATATTTTTGTTATTCCAATGGATGGTAACCTTGTCAGTATGGAAGGTAGTTTTATGCCGAGATTTTTGTTACACCAATGGATGGTAGCCTTGTCATCATAAAAGGTAGTCGGTCGTTGAGAATTCTGTTACTCCAATGGATGGTAGCCTTGTCATTATGTAAGGTAGTCTGTTGTGAAGATTTTTGTTACTCCAATGGATGTTAGCCTTGTCATTATGGAAGGTAGTCTGTTGTTGATATTTTTGTTATTCCAATGGATGGTAATCTTGTCATTATGGAAGGTAGTCTTTTGTCGAGATATTTGTTACTCCAATGGATGGTAGCCTTGTCATGATAGAAGGTAGTCTATTGTCGATATCTTTGTTACTCTAATGGATGATAGCCTTGTCATTATGCAAGTTAGTCTATTGTTCAAATTTTTGTTACTCTAATGGATGAAAGCCTTGTCATTATAGAATATAGTCTGTTGTCGATATTTTTGTTACTCCATTATATGGTAGCCTTGTCAATATGGAAGGTAGTATGTCGTTAAGATTTTTGTTACTCCAATGGATTATATCCTTGTCATTATGGAAGGTAGTCTGTTCTGCAGATTTTTGTTACTCCAATGGATGGTATCCTTCTCATTATGGAAGGTAGTCTGTTGTTGAGATTTTTGTTATTCCATTGGATGGTAACCTTGTCATTATGGAAGGTAGTATTTTGTCGAGATTTTTGTTACTCCAATTGATGGTAGCCTTCTCATTATTGAATGTAGTCTGTTATCCATATCTTTGTTACTCCAATGGATGGTAGCCTTGAAATTATGGAAGGTTGTCTATTGTCGAGATTTTTCTTACCCCAATGGATGGTAGCCTTGCAATTATGGAAGGTAGTTAGTTGTTGAGATTTTTGTTACTCCAATGGATTGTAGCCTTGTCATTATGGAAGGTAGTTTATTGTAAAGATTTCTGGTACTCTAATGGATTGTAGCCTTGTCATTATGCAAGGTAGTCTGTTGTTCAGATTTTTGTTACTCCAATGGTTGGTAGCCTTATCATTATGGAAGATAGTCTGTTGTCGATATTTTTGTTATTCCAATGGATGGTAACCTTGTCATTACGGAAGGTAGTTTTTTGTCGAGATTTTTGTTACTCCAATGGATGGTAGCCTTGTCATTATTGAAGGTAGTGTGTTGTCGATATCTTTGTTACTCCAATGGATGATAGCCTTGTCATTATGCAAGGTAGTCTGTTGTTCAGATTTTTTTTACTCCAATGGATGGTAGCCTTGTCATTACGGAAGGTAGTATTTTGTCGAGATTGTTGTTACTCCAATGGATGATAGCCTTGTCATTATTAAAGGTAGTATGTTATCGATATCTTTGTTACTCCAATGGATGATAGCCTTGTCATTATGGAATGTAGTCTGTTGTCGAGATTTTTTTTACTCCAATGGATGGTAGCCTTCTCATTAAGGAAGGTAGTCTGTTGTCTCGATTTTTGTTACCCCAACGGATGGTAGCCTTGTAATAATGAAAGGTAGTCTGTTGTCGAGAATTTTGTTTCTCTAATGATGGTAGCCTTGTCATTATGTAAGGTAGTTTGTCGTTGAGATTTTTATTACTCTAATGGATTGTAGACTTGTCATAATGTAAGGTAGTCTGTTGTTCGAATTTTTGTTACTCAAATGGATGGTAGCCTTGTCATTATGGAAGATAGTTTGTTGTCGATATTTTTTTTATTCCAATGGATGGTAACCTTGTCAGTATGGAAGGTAGTTTTTTGTTGAGATTTTTGTTACTCCAATGGATGGTAGCCTTGTCATTATGGAAGGTAGTCGGTCGTTGAGAATTATGTTACTCCAATGGATGGTAGCCTTGTCATTATGTAAGGTAGTCTGTTGTGAAGATTTTTGTAACGCCAATGGATGTTAGCCTTGTCATTATGGAAGGTAGTCTGTTGTTGATATTTTTGTTATTCCAATGGATGGTAATCTTGTCATTATGGAAGGTAGTCTTTTGTCGAGATATTTGTTACTCCAATGGATGGTAGCCTTGTCATGATAGAAGGTAGTCTATTGTCGATATCTTTGTTACTCTAATGGATGATAGCCTTTTCATTATGCAAGTTAGTCTATTGTTCAAATTTTTGTTACTCTAATGGATGAAAGCCTTGTCATTATAGAATATAGTCTGTTGTCGATATTTTTTTTACTCCAATAAATGGTAGCCTTGTCAATATGGAAGGTAGTATGTCGTTAAGATTTTTGTTACTCCAATGGATTATATCCTTGTCATTATGGAAGGTAGTCTGTTCTGCAGATTTTTGTTACTCCAATGGATGGTATCCTTCTCATTATGGAAGGTAGTATTTTGTCGAGATTTTTGTTACTCCAATTGATGGTAGCCTTCTCATTATTGAATGTAGTCTGTTATCCATATCTTTGTTACTCCAATGGATGGTAGCCTTGAAATTATGGAAGGTTGTCTATTGTCGAGATTTTTCTTACCCAAATGGATGGTAGCCTTGCAATTATGGAAGGTAGTCAGTTGTTGAGATTTTTGTTACTCCAATGGATTGTAGCCTTGTCATTATGGAAGGTAGTTTATTGTAAAGATTTCTGGTACTCTAATGGATGGTAGCCTTGTCATTATGCAAGGTAGTCTGTGGTTCAGATTTTTTTACTCCAATGGATGGTAGGCTTTTCATTATGGAAGGTAGTCTGTTGTCGATATCTTTGTTACTCCAATGGATGATAGCCTTATCATTATGCAAGGTAGTCCGTTGTTCAGTTTTTTGTTACTCCAATGGGTGGTAGCCTTGTCATTATGGAAGGTAGTATTTTGTCGAGATTGTTGTTACTCCAATGGATGATAGCCTTGTCATTATTAAAGGTAGTATGTTATCGATATCTTTGTTACTCCAATGGATGATAGCCTTGTCATTATGGAATGTAGTCTGTTGTCGTGATTTTTTTTACTCCAATGGATGGTAGCCTTCTCATTAAGGAAGTTAGTCTGTTGTCATGATTTTTGTTACCCCAACGGATGGTAGCCTTGTAATTATGAAAGGTAGTATGTTGTCGAGATTTTTGTTTCTCTAAGGATGGTAGCTTTGTCATTATGGAAGGTAGTTTGTCGTTGAGATTTTTATTACTATAATGGATTATAGACTTGTCATAATGTAAGGTAGTCTGTTGTTTAGATTTTTATTACTCAAATGGATGGTAGCCTTTTCATTATGGAAGATAGTCTGTTGTCGATATTTTTGTTATTCCAATGGATGGTAACCTTGTCAGTATGGAAGGTATTTTTTTGTCGAGATTTTTCTTACTCCAATGGATGGTAGCCTTGTCATTAGGGAAGGTAGTCTGTTGTCCATATTTTTGTTGCTCCAATATATGGTAGCCTTGTCAATATGGAAGGTAGTATGTCGTTAAGATTTTTGTTACTCCAATGGATTATATCCTTGTCATTATGTAAGGTAGTCTGTTGTTCAGATTTTTGTTACTCCAATGGATGGTAGCCTTCTCATTATGGAAGGTAGTATGTTTTTGAGATTTTTGTTATTCCATTGGATGGTAACCTTGTCATTATGGAAGGTAGTATTTTGTCGAGATTTTTGTTACTCCAATTGATGGTAGCCTTCTCATTATTGAATGTAGTCTGTTATCCATATCTTTGTTACTCCAATGGATGGTAGCCTTGAAATTATGGAAGGTTGTCTATTGTCGAGATTTTTCTTACCCAAATGGATGGTAGCCTTGCAATTATGGAAGGTAGTCAGTTGTTGAGATTTTTGTTACTCCAATGGATTGTATCCTTGTCATTATGGAAGGTAGTTTATTGTAAAGATTTCTGGTACTCTAATGGATGGTAGCCTTGACATTATGCAAGGTAGTCTGTGGTTCAGATTTTTTTACTCCAATGGATGGTAGGCTTTTCATTATGGAAGGTAGTCTGTTGTCGATATTTTTGTTATTCCAATGGATGGTAACCTTGTCATTACGGAAGGTAGTTTTTTGTCGAGATTTTTGTTACTCCAATGGATGGTAGCCTTGTCATTATTGAAGGTAGTGTGTTGTCGATATCTTTGTTACTCCAATGGATGATAGCCTTATCATTATGCAAGGTAGTCTATTGTTCAGTTTTTTGTTACTCCAATGGGTGGTAGCCTTGTCATTATGGAAGGTAGTATTTTGTCGAGATTGTTGTTACTCCAATGGATGATAGCCTTGTCATTATTAAAGGTAGTATGTTATCGATATCTTTGTTACTCCAATGGATGATAGCCTTGTCATTATGGAATGTAGTCTGTTGTCGAGATTTTTTTTACTCCAATGGATGGTAGCCTTCTCATTAAGGAAGTTAGTCTGTTGTCATGATTTTTGTTACCCCAACGGATGGTAGCCTTGTAATTATGAAAGGTAGTATGTTGTCGAGATTTTTGTTTCTCTAAGGATGGTAGCTTTGTCATTATGGAAGGTAGTTTGTCGTTGAGATTTTTATTACTATAATGGATTATAGACTTGTCATAATGTAAGGTAGGCTGTTGTTTAGATTTTTATTACTCAAATGGATGGTAGCCTTTTCATTATGGAAGATAGTCTGTTGTCGATATTTTTGTTATTCCAATGGATGGTAACCTTGTCAGTATGGAAGGTATTTTTTTGTCGAGATTTTTCTTACTCCAATGGATGGTAGCCTTGTCATTATGGAAGGTAGTCGACCGTTGAGAATTCTGTTACTACAATGGATTGTAGCCTTGTCATTATGTAAGGTAGTCTGTTGTGAAGATTTTTGTGACTCCAATGGATGTTAGCCTTGTCATTATGGAAGGTAGTCTGTTGTTGATATTTTTGTTATTCCAATGGATGGTAACCTTGTCATTATGGAAGGTAGTCTTTTGTCGAGATTTTTGTTACTCCAATGGTTGGTAGCCTTGTCATGATTGAAGGTAGTCTGTTGTCGATATCTTTGTTACTCTACTGGATGATAGCCTTGTCATTATGAAAGGTAGTCTATTGTTCATATTTTTGTTACTCTAATGGATGAAAGCCTTGTGATTATGGAATGTAGTCTGTTGTCCATATTTTTGTTACTCCAATATATGGTAGCCTTGTCAATATGGAAGGTAGTATGTCGTTAAGATTTTTGTTACTCCAATGGATTATATCCTTGTCATTATGTAAGGTAGTCTGTTGTTCAGATTTTTGTTACTCCAATGGATGGTAGCCTTCTCATTATGGAAGGTAGTCTGTTTTTGAGATTTTTGTTATTCCATTGGATGGTAACCTTGTCATTATGGAAGGTAGTATTTTGTCGAGATTTTTGTTACTCCAATTGATGGTAGCCTTCTCATTATTGAAGGTAGTCTGTTATCGATATCTTTGTTACTCCAATGGATGGTAGCCTTGAAATTATGGAAGGTTGTCTATTGTCGAGATTTTTCTTACCCCAATGGATGGTAGCCTTGCAATTATGGAAGGTAGTTTGTTGTTGAGATTTCTGTTACTCCAATTGATTGTAGCCTTGTCATTATGGAAGGTAGTTTGTTGTAAATATTTCTGGTACTCTAATGGATGGTAGCCTTGTCATTATGGAAGGTAGTCTGTTGTCGAGAATTTTTTTATTCCATTGGATGGTAGGCTTTTCATTATGGAAGGTAGTCCATTGACGAGATTTTTGTTATTCCAATGGATGGTAACCTTGTCATTACGGAAGGTAGTTTTTTGTCGAGATTTTTGTTACTCCAATGGATGGTAGCCTTGTCATTATTGAAGGTAGTCTGTTGTCGATATCTTTGTTACTCCAATGGATGATAGCCTTGTCATTATGCAAGGTAGTCTGTTGTTCAGATTTTTGTTACTCCAATGGATGGTAGCCTTGTCATTATGGAAGGTAGTATTTTGTCGATATTGTTTTTACTCCAATGGATGATAGGCTTGTCATTATTGAAGGTAGTCTGTTATCGATATCTTTGTTACTCCAATGGATGATAGCCTTGTCATTATGGAATGTAGTCTGTTGTCGAGATTTTTTTTACTCCAATGGATGGTAGCCTTCTCATTAAGGAAGGTAGTCTGTTGTCATGATTTTTGTTACCCCAACGGATGGTAGCCTTGTAATTATGAAAGGTAGTCTGTTGTCGAGATTTTTGTTTCTCTAAGGATGGTAGCCTTGTCATTATGGAAGGTAGTTTGTCGTTGAGATTTTTATTACTCTAATGGATTGTAGACTTATCATAATGTAAGGTAGTATGTTGTTCAGATTTTTTTTACTCAAATGGATGGTAGCCTTTTCATTATTAAAGATAGTCTGTTGTCGATATTTTTGTTATTCCAATGGATGGTAACCTTGTCAGTATGGAAGGTAGTTTTTTGTCGAGATTTTCGTTACTCCAATGGATGGTAGCCTTGTCATTATGGAAGGTAGTCGGTCGTTGAGAATTCTATTACTCCAATGGATTGTAGCCTTGTCATTATGTAAGGTAGTCTGTTGTGAAGATTTTTGTTACTCCAATGGATGTTAGCCTTGTCATTATGGAAGGTAGTCTGTTGTTGATATTTTTGTTATTCCAATGGATGGTAACCTTGTCATTATGGAAGGTAGTCTTTTGTCGATATTTTTGTTACTCCAATGGATGGTAGCCTTGTCATGATAGAAGATAGTTTGTTGTCGATATCTTTGTTACTCTAATGGATGATAGCCTTGTCATTATGCAAATTAGTCTATTGTTCATATTTTTGTTACTCTAATGGATGAAAGCCTTGTCATTATAGAATATAGTCTGTTTTCGATATTTTTGTTACTCCAATATTTGGTTGCCTTGTCAATATGGAAGGTAGTATGTCGTTAAGATTTTTGTTACTCCAATGGATTATATCCTTGTCATTATGGAAGGTAGTCTGTTGTGCAGATTTTTGTTACTCCAATGGATGGTATCCTTCTCATTATGGAAGGTAGTCTGTTGTTGAGATTTTTGTTATTCCATTGGATGGTAACCTTGTCATTATGGAAGGTAGTATTTTGTCGAGATTTTTGTTACTCCAATTGATGGTAGCCTTCTCATTATTGAATGTAGTCTGTTATCCATATCTTTGTTACTCCAATGGATGGTAGCCTTGAAATTATGGAAGGTTGTCTATTGTCGAGATTTTTCTTACCCCAATGGATGGTAGCCTTGCAATAATGGAAGGTAGTCAGTTGTTGAGGATTTTGTTACTCCAATGGATTGTAGCCTTGTCATTATGGAAGGTAGTTTATTGTAAAGATTTCTAGTACTCTAATGGATGGTAGCCTTGTCATTATGCAAGGTAGTCTGTTGTTCAGATTTTTGTTACTCCAATGGATGGTAGCCTTGTCATTATGGAAGATAGTCTGTTGTCGATATTTTTGTTATTCCAATGGATTGTAACCTTGTCATTACGGAAGGTAGTTTTTTGTCGAGATTTTTGTTACTCCAATGGATGGTAGCCTTGTCATTATTGAAGGTAGTGTGTTGTCGATATCTTTGTTACTCCAATGGATGATAGCCTTGTCATTATGCAAGGTAGTCTGTTGTTCAGATTTTTGTTACTCCAATGGATGGTAGCCTTGTCATTATGGATGGTAGTATTTTGTCGAGATTGTTGTTACTCCAATGGATGATAGCCTTGTCATTATTAAAGGTAGTATGTTATCGATATCTTTGTTAGTCTAATGGATGATAGCCTTGTAATTATGGAATGTAGTCTGTTGTCGAGATTTTTTTACTCCAATGGATGGTATCCTTCTCATTAAGGAAGGTAGTCTGTTGTCATGATTTTTGTTACCCCAACGGATGGTAGCCTTGTAATTATGAAAGGTAGTATGTTGTCGAGATTTTTGTTTCTCTAAGGATGGTAGCCTTGTCATTATGGATGGTAGTTTGTCGTTGAGATTTTTATTACTCAAATGGATTGTAGACTTGTCATAATGTAAGGTAGTCTGTTGTTCAGATTTTTGTTACTCAAATGGATGGTAGCCTTTTCATTATTGAAGATAGTCTGTTGTCGATATTTTTGTTATTCCAATGGATGGTAACCTTGTCAGTATGGAAGGTAGTTTTTTGTCGAGATTTTTGTTACTGCAATGGATGGTAGCCTTGTCATTATGGAAGGTAGTCGACCATTGAGAATTCTGCTACTCCAATGGATTGTAGCCTTGTCATTATGTAAGGTAGTCTGTTGTGAAGATTTTTGTTACTCCAATGGATGTTAGCCTTGTCATTATGGAAGGTAGTCTGTTGTTGATATTTTTGTTATTCCAATGGATGGTAACCTTGTCATTATGGAAGGTAGTCTTTTGTCGAGATTTTTGTTACTCCAATGGTTGGTAGCCTTGTCATGATTGAAGGTATTCTGTTGTCGATATCTTTGTTACTCTAATGGATGATAGCCTTGTCATTATGCAAGGTAGTCTATTGTTCATATTTTTGTTACTCTAATGGATTATATCCTTGTCATTATGGAAGGTAGTCTGTTGTTCATATTTTTGTTACTCAAATGGATGGTAGCCTTCTCATTATGGAAGGTAGTCTGTTGTTGAGATTTTTGTTATTCCAATGGATGGTAACCTTGTCATTATGGAAGGTAGTCTTTTGTCGAGATTTTTGTTACTCCAATGGTTGGTAACCTTGTCATGATTGAAGGTATTTTGTTGTCGATATCTTTGTTACTCTAATGGATGATAGCCTTGTCATTATGCAAGGTAGTCTATTGTTCATATTTTTGTTACTCTAATGGATTATATCCTTGTCATTATGGAAGGTAGTCTGTTGTTCAGATTTTTGTTACTCAAATGGATGGTAGCCCTCTCATTATGGAAGGTAGTCTGTTGTTGAGATTTTTGTTATTCCATTGGATGGTAACCTTGTCATTATGGAAGGTAGTATTTTGTCGAGATTTTTGTTACTCCAACTGATGGTAGCCTTCTCATTATTGAAGGTAGTCTGTTATCGATATCTTTGTTACTCCAATGGATGGTAGCCTTGAAATTATGGATGGTAGTCTGTTGTCGAGATTTTTTGTTACTCCAATGGATGGTAGCATTGAAATTATGGAAGGTAGTCTATTGTTGAGATTTCTGTTACTCCAATGGATTGTAGCCTTGTCATTATGAAAGGTAGTTTGTTGTTAAGATTTTTGGTACTCTAATGGATGGTAGCCCTGTCATTACGGAAGGTAGTCTGTTGTCAAGAATTTTTGTATTCCATTGGATGGTAGGCTTTTCATTATGGAAGGTAGTCTATTGACGATATTTTTGTTATTCCAATGGATGGTAACCTTGTCATTACGGAAGGTAGTTTTTTGTCGAGATTTTTGTTACTCCAATGGATGGTAGCCTTGTCATTATTGAAGGTAGTCTATTGTCGATATCTTTGTTACTCAAATGGATGATAGCCTTGTCATTATGCAAGGTAGTCTATTGTTCAGATTTTGTTACTCCAATGGATGGTAGCCTTGTCATTATGGAAGAAAGTCTGTTGTCGATATTTTTGTTATTCTAATGGATGGTAACCTTGTCAGTATAGAAGGTAGTTTTTTGTCGAGATTTTTGTTACTCCAATGGATGATAGCCTTGTCATTATGCAAGGTAGTCTGTTGTTTAGATTTTTATTACTCCAATGGATGGTAGCCTTGTCATTATGGAAGGTATTATTTTGTCGAGATTGTTTTTACTCCAATGGATGATAGGCTTTTCATTATTGAAAGTAGTCTGTTATCGATATCTTTGTTACTCCAATGGATGATAGCCTTGTCATTATGGAAGGTAGTCTGTTTTCGAGATTTTTTTTACTCCAATGGATGGTAGCTTCTCATTAAGGAAGGTAGTCTATTGTCATGATTTTTGTTACCCCAACGGATGGTAGCCTTGTAATTATGAAAGGTAGTTTGTTGTCGAGATTTTTGTTTCTCTAATGGATGGTAGCCTTGTCATTATGGAAGGGAGTTTGTCGTTGAGATTTTTATTACTCCAATGGATTATAGACTTGTCATAATGTAAGGTAGTCGGTTGTTCAGATTTTTGTTACTCAAATGGATGGTAGCCTTGTCATTATGGAAGATAGTCGGTTTTCGATATTTTTGTTATTCCAATGGATGGTAACCTTATCAGTATGGAAGGTAGTTTTTTGTCGAGATTTTTGTTACTCCAATGGATGGTAGCCTTGTCATTATGGAAGGTAGTCGGTCGTTGAAAATTCTGTTACTCCAATGGATTGTAGCCTTGTCATTATGGAAGGTAGTCTGTTGTTCAGATTTTTGTTACTCCAATGGATGTTAGCCTTCTCATTATGGAAGGTAGTCTGTTGTTGAGATTTTTGTTATTCCATTGGATGGTAACCTTGTCATTATGGAAGGTAGTATTTTGTCGAGATTTTTGTTACTCCAACTGATGGTAGCCTTCTCATTATTGAAGGTAGTCTGTTATCGATATCTTTGTTACTCCAATGGATGGTAGCCTTGAAATTATGGATGGTAGTCTGTTGTCGAGATTTTTTGTTACTCCAATGGATGGTAGCCTTGAAATTATGGAAGGTAGTCTATTGTTGAGATTTCTGTTACTCCAATGGATTGTAGCCTTGTCATTATGAAAGGTAGTTTGTTGTTAAGATTTTTGGTACTCTAATGGATGGTAGCCCTGTCATTACGGAAGGTAGTCTGTTGTCAAGAATTTTTTTATTCCATTGGATGGTAGGCTTTTCATTAAGGAAGGTAGTCTATTGACGATATTTTTGTTATTCCAATGGATGGTAACCTTGTCATTACGGAAGGTAGTTTTTTGTCGAGATTTTTGTTACTCCAATGGATGGTAGCCTTATCATTATTGAAGGTAGTCTATTGTCGATATCTTTGTTACTCCAAAGGATGATAGCCTTGTCATTATGCAAGGTAGTCTATTGTTCAGATTTTTGTTACTCCAATGGATGGTAGCCTTGTCATTATGGAAGATAGTCTGTTGTCGATATTTTTGTTATTCCAATGGATGGTAACCTTGTCAGTATAGAAGTTAGTTTTTTGTCGAGATTTTTGTTACTCCAATGGATGATAGCCTTGTCATTATGCAAGGTAGTCTGTTGTTTAGATTTTTATTACTCCAATGGATGGTAGCCTTGTCATTATGGAAGGTAGTATTTTGTCGAGATTGTTTTTACTCCAATGGATGATAGGCTTGTCATTATTGAAGGTAGTCTGTTATCGATATCTTTGTTACTCCAATGGATGATAGCCTTGTCATTATGGAATGTAGTCTGTTGTCGAGATTTTTTTTACTCCAATGGATGGTAGCCTTCTCATTAAGGAAGGTAGTCTGTTGTCATGATTTTTGTTACCCCAACGGATGGTAGCCTTGTAATTATGAAAGGTAGTCTGTTGTCGAGATTTTTGTTTCTCTAAGGATGGTAGCCTTGTCATTATGGAAGGTAGTTTGTCGTTGAGATTTTTATTACTCTAATGGATTGTAGACTTATCATAATGTAAGGTAGTATGTTGTTCAGATTTTTTTTACTCAAATGGATGGTAGCCTTTTCATTATTGAAGATAGTCTGTTGTCGATATTTTTGTTATTCCAATGGATGGTAACCTTGTCAGTATGGAAGGTAGTTTTTTTTCGAGATTTTCGTTACTCCAATGGATGGTAGCGTTGTCTTTATGGAAGGTTGTCGGTCATTGAGAATTCTATTACTCCAATGGATTGTAGCCTTGTCATTATGTAAGGTAGTCTATTATGAAGATTTTTGTTACTCCAATGGATGTTAGCCTTGTCATTATGGAAGGTAGTCTGTTGTTGATATTTTTGTTATTCCAATGGATGGTAACCTTGTCATTATGGAAGGTAGTCTTTTGTCGAGATTTTTGTTACTCCAATGGATGGTAGCCTTGTCATGATAGAAGATAGTCTGTTGTCGATATCTTTGTTACTCTAATGGATGATAGCCTTGTCATTATGCAAGTTAGTCTATTGTTCATATTTTTGTTACTCTAATGGATGAAAGCCTTGTCATTATAGAATATAGTCTGTTGTCGATATTGTTGTTACTCCAATATTTGGTTGCCTTGTCAATATGGAAGGTAGTATGTCGTTAAGATTTTTGTTACTCTAATGGATTATATCCTTGTCATTATGGAAGGTAGTCTGTTGTGCAGATTTTTGTTACTCCAATGGTTGGTATCCTTCTCATTATGGAAGGTAGTCTGTTGTTGAGATTTTTGTTATTCCATTGGATGGTAACCTTGTCATTATGGAAGGTAGTATTTTGTCGAGATTTTTGTTACTCCAATTGATGGTAGCCTTCTCATTATTGAGTGTAGTCTGTTATCCATATCTTTGTTACTCCAATGGATGGTAGCCTTGAAATTATGGAAGGTTGTCTATTGTCGAGATTTTTCTTACCCCAATGGATGGTAGCCTTGCAATAATGGAAGGTAGTCAGTTGTTGAGATTTTTGTTACTCCAATGGATTGTAGCCTTGTCATTATGGAATGTAGTTTATTTTAAAGATTTTTGGTACTCTAATGGATGGTAGCCTTGTCATTATGCAAGGTAGTCTGTTGTTCAGATTTTTGTTACTCCAATGGATGGTAGCCTTGTCATTATGGAAGATAGTCTGTTGTCGATATTTTTGTTATTCCAATGGATTGTAACCTTGTCATTAGGAAGGTAGTTTTTTGTCGAGATTTTTGTTACTCCAATGGATGGTAGCCTTGTCATTATTAAAGGTAGTGTGTTGTCGATATCTTTGTTACTCCAATGGATGATAGCCTTGTCATTATGCAAGGTAGTCTGTTGTTCAGATTTTTGTTACTCCAATGGATGGTAGCCTTGTCATTATGGAAGGTAGTATTTTGTCGAGATTGTTGTTACTCCAATGGATGATAGCCTTGTCATTATTAAAGGTAGTATGTTATCGATATCTTTGTTACTCTAATGGATGATAGCCTTGTCATTATGGAATGTAGTCTGTTGTCGAGATTTTTTTACTCCAATGGATGGTAGCCTTCTCATTTAGGAAGGTAGTCTGTTGTCATGATTTTTGTTACCACAACGGATGGTAGCCTTGTAATTATGAAAGGTAGTCTGTTGTCGAGATTTTTGTTTCTCTAAGGATGGTAGCCTTGTCATTATGGAAGGTAGTTTGTCGTTGAGATTTTTATTACTCAAATGGATTGTAGACTTGTCATAATGTAAGGTAGTCTGTTGTTCAGATTTTTGTTACTCAAATGGATGGTAGCCTTTTCATTATTGAAGATAGTCTGTTGTCGATATTTTTGTTATTCCAATGGATGGTAACCTTGTCAGTATGGAAGGTAGTTTTTTGTCGAGATTTTTGTTACTCCAATGGATGGTAGCCTTGTCATTATGGAAGGTAGTCGACCGTTGAGAATTCTGCTACTCCAATGGATTGTAGCCTTGTCATTATGTAAGGTAGTCTGTTGTGAAGATTTTTGTTACTCCAATGGATGTTAGCCTTGTCATTATGGAAGGTAGTCTTTTGTCGAGATTTTTGTTACTCCAATGGTTGGTAGCCTTGTCATGATTGAAGGTATTCTGTTGTCGATATCTTTGTTACTCTAATGGATGATAGCCTTGTCATTATGCAAGGTAGTCTATTGTTCATATTTTTGTTACTCTAATGGATTATATCCTTGTCATTATGGAAGGTAGTCTGTTGTTCATATTTTTGTTACTCAAATGGATGGTAGCCTTCTCATTATGGAAGGTAGTCTGTTGTTGAGATTTTTGTTATTCCATTGGATGGTAACCTTGTCATTATGGAAGGTAGTATTTTGTCGAGATTTTTGGTACTCCAACTGATGGTAGCCTTCTCATTATTGAAGGTAGTCTGTTATCGATATCTTTGTTACTCCAATGGATGGTAGCCTTGAAATTATGGATGGTAGTCTGTTGTCGAGATTTTTTGTTACTCCCATGGATGGTAGCCTTGAAATTATGGAAGGTAGTCTATTGTTGAGATTTCTGTTACTCCAATGGATTGTAGCCTTGTCATTATGAAAGGTAGTTTGTTGTTAAGATTTTTGGTACTCTAATGGATGGTACCCCTGTCATTACGGAAGGTAGTCTGTTGTCAAGAATTTTTTTACTCCATTGGATGGTAGGCTTTTCATTATGGAAGGTAGTCTATTGACGATATTTTTTTTATTCCAATGGATGGTAACCTTGTCATTACGGAAGGTAGTTTTTTGTCGAGATTTTTGTTACTCCAATGGATGGTAGCCTTGTCATTATTGAAGGTAGTCTATTGTCGGTATCTTTGTTACTCCAATGGATGATAGCCTTGTAATTATGCAAGGTAGTCTATTGTTCAGATTTTTGTTACTCCAATGGATGGTAGCCTTGTCATTATGGAAGATAGTCTGTTGTCGATATTTTTGTTATTCCAATGGATGGTAACCTTGTCAGTATAGAAGGTAGTTTTTTGTCGAGATTTTTGTTACTCCAATGGATGATAGCCTTGTCATTATGCAAGGTAGTCTGTTGTTTAGATTTTTATTACTCCAATGGATGGTAGCCTTGTCATTATGGAAGGTATTATTTTGTCGAGATTGTTTTTACTCCAATGGATGATAGGCTTGTCATTATTGAAGGTAGTCTGTTATCGATATTTTTGTTATTCCAATGGATGGTAACCTTGTCATTATGGAAGGTAGTCTTTTGTCGAGATTTTTTTTACTCCAATGGATGGTAGCCTTGTCATGATTGAAGGTAGTCTGTTGTCGATATCTTTGTTACTCTAATGGATGATAGCCTTGTCATTATGCAAGGTAGTCTATTGTTCATATTTTTGTTACTCTAATGGATGGTAGCCTTGTCATTATGGAATGTAGTCTGTTGTTGATATTTTTGTTACTCCAATATATGGTAGCCTTGTCAATATGCAAGGTAGTATGTCGTTAAGATTTTTGTTACTCTAATGGATTATATCCTTGTCATTATGGAAGGTAGTCTGTTGTTCAGATTTTTGTTACTCCAATGGATGGTAGCCTTCTCATTATGGAAGGTAGTCTGTTGTTGAGATTTTTGTTATTCCATTGGATGGTAACCTTGTCATTATGGAATGTAGTATTTTGTCGAGATTTTTGTTACTCCAATTGATGGTAGCCTTCTTATTATTGAAGGTAGTCTGTTATCGATATCTTTGTTACTCTAATGGATGGTAGCCTTGAAATTATGGAAGGTAGTCTGTTGTCGAGATTTTTCTTACTCTAATGGATGGTAGCCTTGCAATTATGGTAGGTAGTCTGTTGTTGAGATTTCTGTTACTCCAATGGATTGTAGCCTTGACATTATGGAAGGTAGTCTGTTGTTAAGATTTTTGGTACTCTAATGGATGGTAGCCTTGTCAATATGGAAGGTAGTCTGTTGTCGAGAATTTTTTTATTCCATTGGATGGTAGGCTTTTCATTATTGAAGGTAGTCTGTTGACGAGATTTTTGTTATTCCAATGGATGGTAACCTTGTCATTACGGAAGGTAGTCTGTTGTCGAGATTTTTTTTACTCCAATGGATGGTAGACTTCTCATTATTGAAGGTAGTCTGTTGTCGATATCTTTGTTACTCCAATGGATGATAGCCTTGTCATTTTGGAAGGTAGTCTGTTGTCGAGATTTTTTTTACTCCAATGGATGGTAGCCTTCTCATTAAGGAAGGTAGTCTGTTGTCATGATTTTTGTTACCCCAATGGATGGTAGCCTTGTAATTATGAAAGGTAGTCTGTTGTCGAGATTTTTGTTTCTCTAATGGATGGTAGCCTTGTCATTATGGAAGGTAGTTTGTCGTTGAGATTTTTATTACTCCAATGGATTGTAGACTTGTCATAATGTAAGGTAGTCTGTTGTTCAAATTTTTGTTACTCAAATGGATGGTAGCCTTGTCATTATGGAAGATAGTC
Source organism: Vicia faba (assembly GCA_948472305.1). Taxonomy (NCBI): domain Eukaryota; kingdom Viridiplantae; phylum Streptophyta; class Magnoliopsida; order Fabales; family Fabaceae; genus Vicia; species Vicia faba. The sequence goes on from OX451739.1 coordinate 566,436,358, forward strand.
TGTTGTCGATATTTTTGTTATTCCAATGGATTGTAACCTTGTCAGTATGGAAGGTAGTCTTTTGTCGAGATTTTTGTTACTCCAATCGATGGTAGCCTTGTCATTATTTAAGGTAGTCTATTGTCGATACTTTGTTACTCCAATGGATGATAGCCTTGTCATTATGCAAGGTAGTCTGTTGTTCAGATTTTTGTCACTCCAATGGATGGTAGCCTTGTCATTATGGAAGGTAGTATTTTGTCGAGATTGTTGTTACTCTAATGGATGGTAGCCTTGTCATTATTGAAGGTAGTTTGTTATCGATATCTTTGTTACTCCAATGGATGATAGACTTGTCATTATGGAAGGTAGTTTGTTGTCGAGATTTTTTTTACTCCAATGGATGGTAGCCTTCTCATTAAGGAAGGTAGTCTGTTGTCATGATTTTTGTTACCCCAACGGATGATAGCCTTGTAATTATGAAAGGTAGTCTATTTTCGAGATTTTTGTTTCTCTAGTGGATGGTAGCCTTGTCATTATGGAAGGTAGTTTGTCGTTGAGATTTTTATTACTCCAATGGATTGTAGACTTGTCATAAAGTAAGGTAGTCTGTTTTTCAGATTTTTGTTACTCAAATGGATGGTAGCCTTGTCATTATGGAAGATACTCTGTTGTCGATATTTTTGTTATTCCAATGGATGGTAACCTTGTCAGTATGGAAGGAAGTCTTTTGTCGAGATTTTTGTTACTCCAATGGATGGTAGCCTTGTCATTATTTAAGGTAGTCTATTGTCAATATCTTTGTTACTCCAATGGATGATAGCCTTGTCATTATGCAAGGTAGTCTGTTGTTCATATTTTTGTTATTCCAATGTATGGTAGCCTTGTCATTATGGAAGGTAGTCTATTGTTGAGATTTTTGTTATTCCAATTGATGGTAGCCTTATCATTATGGAAGGTAGTTTTTTATCGAGATTTTTGTTACTCCAATGGATGGTAACCTTGTCATTATGGAAGGTAGTCTTTTGTCGATATTTTTGTTACTCCAATGGATGGTAGCCTTGTGATTATTGAAGGTAGTTTGTTGTCGATATCTTTGTTACTCCAATGGATGATAGCCTTGACATTATGCAAGGTAGTCTGTTGTTCAGATTTTTGTTACTCCAATGGATGGTATCCTTGTCATTATGGAAGGTAGTATTTTGTCGAAATTTTTGTTACTCCAATGTATGGTAGCCATGTCATTATTGAAGGTAGTCTGTTATCGATATCTTTGTTACATCAATGGATGATAGCCTTGTCATTATGGAAGGTAGTCTGTTGTCGAGATTTTTGTTACCCCAATGGATGGTAAGCTTGTAATTATGGAAGGTAGTTTGTTGTCAAGATTTTTGTTACTCCAATGGATGGTAGCCTTTTCAATATGGAAGTTAGTCGGTCGTTGAGAATTTTGTTACTCCAATGGATTTTAGCCTTGTCATTATGTAAGGTAGTCTGTTCTTCAGATTTTTGTTACTACAATGGATGGTAGCCTTGTCATTATAGAAGATAGTGTGTTGTCGAGATTTTTGTTATTCTAATGGATGGTAGCCTTGTCAGTATGGAAGGTAGTCTTTTATCAGGATTTTTGTTACTCCAGTGGATGGTAGCCTTGTCATTATGGAAGGTAGTCTGTTGACGAGATTTTTGTTATTCCGATGGATGGTAACCTTGTCATTATGGAAAGTAGTCTTTTGTCTAGATTTTTTTTACTCCAATGAATGGTAGCCTTGTCATTATTGAAGGTAGTCTGTTGTCGATATCTTTGTTACTCCAATGAATGATAGCCTTGTCATTATGCAAGGTAGTCTGTTGCTCAGATTTTTTTTACTCCAATGGATGGTAGCCTTGTCATTATGGAAGGTAGTCGGTCGTTGAGAATTCTGTTACTCCAATGGATTTTAATCTTGTCATTATGTAAGGTAGTCTGTTGTTCAGATTTTTGTTACTCCAATGGATGTTAGCCTTGTCATTATGGAAGGTAGTCTGTTGTTGATATTTTTGTTATTCCAATGGATGGTAACCTTGTCATTATGGAAGGTAGTCATTTGTCGAGATTTTTGTTACTCCAATGGATGGTAGCCTTGTCATTATGCAAGGTATTCTGTTATTCAGATTTTTGTTACTCTAATGGATGGTAGTCTAGTCATTATGGAAGGTAGTCTGTTGTAGATATTTTTGTTACTCTAATGAATGGTAGCCTTGTCAATATGAAAGGTAGTATGTCGTTAAGATTTTTGTTACTCCAATGGATTATAGCCTTGTCATTATGGAAGGTAGTCTGTTGTCGAGATTTTTGTTATTCCATTTGATGGTAGCCTTGTCATTACGGAAGGACTTATTGTCGATATTTTTGATACTCCAATGGATGGTAGCCTTGTCATTATGGAAGGTAGTCTTTTGTCGTGATTTTTGTTACCCCAATAGATGGTAGCCTTGTAATTGTGGAAGGTAGTCTGTTGTCGAGATTATTGTTACTCCAATGGATGGTAGCCTTGTCCATATGGAAGGTAGTCTGTTGTTGAGATTTCTTTTACTCCAATGGATTGTAGCCTTGTCATTATGGAAGGTAGTCTGTTATTTAGATTTTTGTTAATCCAATGGATGGTAGCCTTTTAATTATGGAAGGTAGTCTGTTGACGAGATTTTTGTTATTCCAATGGATGGTAACCTTGTCATTATGGAAGGTAGTCTTTCGTCGAGATTTTTGTTACTCCAATGGACGGTAGCCTTATCATTATTTAAGGTAGTCTGTTGTTCAGATCTTTGTTACTCCAATGGATGATAGCCTTGTCATTATGCAAGGTAGTCTGTTGTTCAGATTTTTGTTACTCCAATGGATGGTAGCCTTGTCATTATTGAAGGTAGTCTGTTATCGATATCATTGTTACTCCAATGGATGATAACCTTGTCATTATAGAAGGTAGTCTGTTGTCGATAATTTTTTTACTCCATGGATGGTAGCCTGTCATTATGGAAGGTAGTCTGTTGTCGAGATTTTTGTTTCCCCAATGGATGGTAGCCTTGTAATTATGGAAGGTAGTCTATTGTCGAGAATTTTGTTACTCCAATGTATGGTAGCATTCTCATTATGGAAGCTAGTTTGTCGTTGAGATTTTTGTTACTCCAATGGATTATAGCCTTGTCATTATGTAAGGTAGTCTATTGTTCATATTTTTGTTACTCCAATGGATGGTAGCCTTATCATTATGGAAGATAGTCTGTTGTCGAGATTTTTGTTATTCCAATGGATGGTAACCTTGTCAGTATGGAAGGTAGTCTTTTGTCGAGATTTTTGTTACTCCAATGGATGGTAGCCTAGTCATTATTTAAGGTAGTCTATTGTCGATATCTTTATTACTCCAATGGATGATAGCCTTGTCGTTATGCAAGGTAGTCTGTTGTTCAGATTTTTGTTACTCCAACGGATGGTAGCCTTGTCATTATGGAAGGTAGTCTATTGTCAAGATTTTTTTTATTCCAATGGATGGTAGCCTTATCATTATGGAAGGTAGTTTTTTATCGAGATTTTTGTTACTCCAATGGATGGTAGCCTTGTCATTATGCAAGGTAGTCTGTTATTCAGATTTTTGTTACTCTAATGGATGGTAGTCTAGTCATTATGGAAGGTAGTCTGTTGTAGATATTTTTGTTACTCTAATGAATGGTAGCCTTGTCAATATGAAAGGTAGTATGTCGTTAATATTTTTGTTACTCCAATGGATTATAGCCTTGTCATTATGGAAGGTAGTCTGTTGTCGAGATTTTTGTTATTCCATTTGATGGTAGCCTTGTCATTACGGAAGGACTTATTGTCGATATTTTTGATACTCCAATGGATGGTAGCCTTGTCATTATGGAAGGTAGTCTTTTGTCGTGATTTTTGTTACCCCAATAGATGGTAGCCTTGTAATTGTGGAAGGTAGTCTGTTGTCGAGATTATTGTTACTCCAATGGATGGTAGCCTTGTCCATATGGAAGGTAGTCTGTTGTTGAGATTTCTTTTACTCCAATGGATTGTAGCTTTGTCATTATGGAAGGTAGTCTGTTATTTAGATTTTTGTTAATCCAATGGATGGTAGCCTTTTAATTATGGAAGGTAGTCTGTTGACGAGATTTTTGTTATTCCAATGGATGGTAACCTTGTCATTATGGAAGGTAGTCTTTCGTCGAGATTTTTGTTACTCCAATGGACGGTAGCCTTATCATTATTTAAGGTAGTCTGTTGTTCAGATCTTTGTTACTCCAATGGATGGTAGCCTTGTCATTATTGAAGGTAGTCTGTTATCGATATCATTGTTACTCCAATGGATGATAACCTTGTCATTAAGGAAGGTAGTCTGTTGTCGATAATTTTTTTACTCCATGGATGGTAGCCTGTCATTATGGAAGGTAGTCTGTTGTCGAGATTTTTGTTTCCCCAATGGATGGTAGCCTTGTAATTATGGAAGGTAGTCTATTGTCGAGAATTTTGTTACTCCAATGTATGGTAGCATTCTCATTATGGAAGCTAGTTTGTCGTTGAGATTTTTGTTACTCCAATGGATTATAGCCTTGTCATTATGTAAGGTAGTCTATTGTTCATATTTTTGTTACTCCAATGGATGGTAGCCTTATCATTATGGAAGATAGTCTGTTGTCGAGATTTTTGTTATTCCAATGGATGGTAACCTTGTCAGTATGGAAGGTAGTCTTTTGTCGAGATTTTTGTTACTCCAATGGATGGTAGCCTTGTCATTATTTAAGGTAGTCTATTGTCGATATCTTTATTACTCCAATGGATGATAGCCTTGTCATTATGCAAGGTAGTCTGTTGTTCAGATTTTTGTTACTCCAACGGATGGTAGCCTTGTCATTATGGAAGGTAGTCTATTGTCAAGATTTTTGTTATTCCAATGGATGGTAGCCTTATCATTATGGAAGGTAGTTTTTTATCGAGATTTTTGTTACTCCAATGGATGGTAGCCTTGTCATTACGGAAGGTAGTCTATTGTCGAGATATTTGTTATTCCAATGGATGGTAACTTTATCATTATGGAAGGTAGTCTTTTGTCGAGATTTTTGTTACTCCAATGGATGGTATCCTTGTCATTATTGAAGGTAGTCTGTTGTCGATATCTTTGTTACTCCAATGGATTATAGCCTTGTAATTATGCAAGGTAGTCTATTGTTTAGATTTTTGTTACTCTAATGGATGGTAGCCTTGTCATTATGGAAGATAGTCAGTTGTCGATATTTTTGTTATTCCAATGGATGGTAACCTTGTCAGTATGGAAGGAAGTCTGTTGTCGAGATTATTGTTACTCCAATGGGTTGTAGCCTTGTCCATATGGAAGGTAGTCTATTGTTGAGATTTATGTTACTCCAATGGATTGTAGCCTTGTCATTATGGAAGGTAGTCTGTTATTCAGATTTTTGTTAATCCAATCGATGGTAGCCTTTTCATTATGGAAGGTAGTCTGTTGACGAGATTTTTGTTATTCCAATGGATGGTATCCTTTTCATTATGGAAGGTAGTCTTTCGTCGAGATTTTTGTTACTCCAATGGATGGTAGCCTTGTCATTATTTAAGGTTGTCTGTTGTTGATATCTTTGTTACTCCAATGGATGATAGCCTTGTCATTATGCAAGGTAGTCTGTTGTTCAGATTTTTGTTACTCCAATGGATGGTAGCCTTGTCATTATTGAAGGTAGTCTGTTATCGATATCTTTGTTACTCCAATGGATGATAGCCTTGTCATTAAGGATGGTAGTCTGTTGTCGATAATTTTTTTACTCCAATGGATGGTAGCCCTCTCATTATGGAAGGTAGTCTGTTGTCGAGATTTTTGTTATTCCATTTGATGGTAGCCTTGTCATTACGGAAAGACTTATTGTCGATATTTTTGATACTCCAATGGATGGTAGCCTTGTAATTATGGAAGGTAGTCTGTTATCGAGATTTTCGTTACTACAATGGATGGTAGCCTTGTCATTATGGAAGGTAGTTTGTTATCGAGATTTTTGTTACTACAATGGATGGTAGCCTTGTCATTATGAAAGGTAGTCTGTTGTCGAGATTTTTGTTACTGCAATGGATGGTAGCCTTATCATTATGGAAGGTTGTCTATTGTGGATATTTTTGTTAATCCAATGGATGGTATCCTTGTCATTATGAAAGTTAGTCTGTTGTCGATATCTTTGTTACTCTAATGGATGGTAGCCTAGTCATTATGGAAGGAAGTCTGTTGTCTATATTTTTGTTACTCCAATGGATGTTAGCCTTGTCATTATGGAAGGTAGTCTGTTATCGAGAATTTCGTTACTACAATGAATGGTAGCCTTGTCATTATGGAAGGTAGTTTGTTGTCGAGATTATTGTTACTCCAATGGATGGTAGCCTTGTCCATATGGAAGGTAGTCTGTTGTTGAGATTTCTGTTACTCCAATGGATTGTAGCCTTGTCATTATGGAAGGTAGTCTGTTATTTAGATTTTTGTTAATCCAATGGATGGTAGCCTTTTCATTATGGAAGGTAGTCTGTTGACGAGATTTTTGTTGTTCCAATGGATGGTAACCTTGTCATTATGGAAGGTAGTCTTTCGTCGAGATTTTTGTTACTCCAATGGATGGTAGCCTTGTCATTATTTAAGGTAGTCTGTTGTTGATATCTTTGTTACTCCAATGGATGATAGCCTTGTCATTATGCAAGGTAGTCTGTTGTTCAGATTTTTGTTACTCCAATGGATGGTAGCCTTGTCATTATTGAAGGTAGTCTGTTATCGATATCTTTGTTACTCCAATGGATGATAGCCTTGTCATTAAGGAAGGAAGTCTGTTGTCGATAATTTTTTTACTCCATGGATGGTAGCCTGTCATTATGGAAGGTAGTCTGTTGTCGATATTTTTGTTACCCCAATGGATTGTAGCCTGGTAATTATGGAAGGTTGTCTATTGTCGAGATTTTTGTTACTCCAATGTATGGTAGCATTCTCATTATGGAAGGTAGTTTGTCGTTGAGATTTTTGTTACTCCAGTGGATTATAGCCTTGTCATTATGTAAGGTAGTCTATTGTTCATATTTTTGTTACTCCAATGGATGGTAGCCTTATCATTATGGAAGATAGTCTGTTGTCGAGGTTTTTGTTATTCCAATGGATGGTAACCTTGTCAGTATGGAAGGCAGTCTTTTGTCGAGATTTTTGTAACTCCAATGGATGGTAGCCTTGTCATTATTTAAGGTAGTCTATTGTCGATATCTTTATTACTCCAATGGATGATAGCCTTGTCATTATGCAAGGTAGTCTATTGTTCAGATTTTTGTTACTCCAACGGATGGTAGCCTTGTCATTATGGAAGGTAGTCTATTGTCAAGATTTTTGTTATTCCAATGGATGGTAGCCTTATCATTATGGAAGGTAGTTTTTTATCGAGATTTTTGTTACTCCAATGGATGGTAGCCTTGTCATTACGGAAGGTAGTCTATTGTCGAGATTTTTGTTATTCCAATGGATGGTAACTTTATCATTATGGAAGGTAGTCTTTTGTCGAGATTTTTGTTACTCCAATGGATGGTAGCATTGTCATTATTGAAGGTAGTCTGTTGTCGATATCTTTGTTACTCCAATGGATTATAGCCTTGTAATTATGCAAGGTAGTCTTTATTTAGATATTTGTTACTCTAATGGATCGTAGCCTTGTCATTTTGGAAAGTAGTCTGTTGTCGATATTTTTGTTACTCCAATGGATAATAGCCTTGTCATTATTGAAGGTAGTCTGTTATCGATATCTTTGTTACTCCAATGGATGATAGCCTTGTCATTATGGAAGGTAGTCTGTTGTCGAGATATTTTTTACTACAATGGATGGTAGCCTTGTCATTATGGAAGGTAGTCATTGTCGAGATTTTTGTTAACCCAATGGATGGTAGCCTTGTAATTATGGAAGGAAGTTTGTCATTGAGATTTCTATTACTCCAATGGATGGTAGCCTTGTCATTATGGAAGGTAGTCTGTCGTTGCGATTTTTGTTACTCCAATGAATAATTGCGTTGTCATTATGGAAGGTAGTCTGCTGTTCATATTTTTGTTACTCCAATGGATGGTAGCCTTGTCATTATGGAAGGTACTCTATTGTCGAGATTTTTGTTATTCCATTGGATGGTAGCCTTGTCATTACGGAAGGCACTTATTGACGATATTTTTGATACTCCAATGGATGGTAGCCTTGTCATTACGAAAGGTAGTCTGTTGTCATGATTTTTGTTACCCCAATGGATGGTAGCCTTGTAATTATGGAAGGTAGTCTATTGTCGAGATTTTTGTTACTCCAATGGATGGTAGCTTGGTCATTATTTAAGGTAGTCTATTGTCGATATCTTTGTTACTCCAATGGATGATAGCCTTGTCATTATGCAAGGTAGTCTGTTGTTCAGATTTTTGTTACTCCAACGGATGGTAGTCTTGTCATTATGGAAGGTAGTCTATTGTCAAGATTTTTGTTATTCCAATGGATGGTAGCCTTATCATTATGGAAGGTAGTTTTTTATCGATATTTTTGTTACTCCAATGGAGGGTAGCCTTGTTATTATGGAAGGTAGTCTATTGTCGAGATTTTTGTTGTTCCAATGGATGGTAGCTTTATCATTATGGAAGGTAGTCTTTTGTCGAGATTTTTGTTACTCCAATGAATGGTAGCCTTGTCATTATTGTAGGTAGTCTGTTGTCGATATCTTTGTTACTCAAATGGATTATAGCCTTGTCATTATGCAAGTTAGTCTATTGTTCAGATTTTTGTTACTCCAATGGATGGTAGCCTTGTCAGTATGGAAGGTAGTCTTTTGTCGAGATTTTTGTTACTCCAATGGATGGTAGCCTTGTCATTATTGAAGGTAGTCTGTTATCGATATCTTTGTTACTCCAATGGATGATAGCCTTGTCATTATGGAAGGTAGTCTGTTGTCGAGATATTTTTTACTACAATGGATGGTAGCCTTGTCATTATGGAAGGTAGTCATTGTCGAGATTTTTGTTAACCCAATGGATGGTAGCCTTGTAATTATGGAAAGTAGTTTGTCATTGAGATTTCAATTACTCCAATGGTTGGTAGCCTTGTCATTATGGAAGGTAGTCTGTCGTTGCGATTTTTTTTACTCCAATGAATAATTGCGTTGTCATTATGGAAGGTAGTCTGCTGTTCATAGTTTTGTTACTCCAATGGATGGTAGCCTTGTCATTATGGAAGGTACTCTGTTGTCGAGATTTTTGTTATTCCATTGGATGGTAGCCTTGTCATTACGGAAGGCACTTATTGACGATATTTTTGATACTCCAATGGATGATAGCCTTGTCATTACGGAAGGTAGTCTGTTGTCATGATTTTTGTTACCCCAATGGATGGTAGCCTTGTAATTATGGAAGGTAGTCTGTTGTCGAGATTTTTGTTACTCCAATGGATGGTAGCCTGGTCATTATTTAAGGTAGTCTATTGTCGATATCTTTGTTACTCCAATGGATGATAGCCTTGTCATTATGCAAGGTAGTCTGTTGTTCAGATTTTTGTTACTCCAACGGATGGTAGCCTTGTCATTATGGAAGGTAGTCTATTGTCAAGATTTTTGTTATTCCAATGGATGGTAGCCTTATCATTATGGAAAGTAGTTTTTTATCGAGATTTTTGTTACCTTAATGGATAGTAGCTTTGTCATTATGGAAGGTTGTCTATTGTCGAGATTTTTGTTATTCCAATGTATGGTAACTTTATCATTATGGAAGGTAGTCTTTTGTCGATATTTTTGTTACTCCAATGGATGGTAGCCTTGTCATTATTGAAGGTAGTCTGTTGTTGATATCTTTGTTACTCAAATGGATTATAGCCTTGTCATTATGCAAGTTAGTCTATTGGTCAGATTTTTGTTACTCCAATGGATGGTAGCCTTGTCAGTATGGAAGGTAGTCTTTTGTCGAGATTTTTGTTACTACAATGGATGGTAGCCTTGTCATTATTGAAGGTAGTCTATTATCGATATCTTTGTTACTCCAATGGATGATAGCCTTGTCATTATGGAAGGTAGTCTGTTGTCGAGATATTTTTTACTACAATGGATGGTAGCCTTGTCATTATGGAAGGTAGTCATTGTCGAGATTTTTGTTAACCCAATGGATGGTAGCCTTGTAATTATGGAAGGTAGTTTGTCATTGAGATTTCTATTACTCCAATGGATGGTAGCCTTGTCATTATGGAAGGTAGTCTGTCGTTGCGATTTTTGTTACTCCAATGGATTATTGCATTGTCATTATGGAAGGTAGTATGCTGTTCATATTTTTGTTACTCCAATGGATGGTAGCCTTGTTATTATGGAAGGTACTCTGTTGTCGAGATTTTTGTTATTCCTTTGGATGGTAGCCTTGTCATTACGGAAGGCACTTATTGACGATATTTTTAATACTCCAATGGATGGTAGCCTTGTCATTACGGAAGGTAGTCTGTTGTCATGATTTTTATTATCCCAATGGATGGTAGCTTTGTAATTATGGAAGGTAGTCTATCGTCGAGATTTTTGTTACTCCAATGGATGGTAGCCTGGTCATTATTGAAAGTAGTCTATTGTCGATATCTTTGTTACTCCAATTGATGATAGCCTTATCATTATGCAAGGTAGTCTGTTGTTCAGATTTTTGTTACTCCAATGGATGGTAGCCTTGTCATTATGGAAGGTAGTATTTTGTCGAGATTTTTGTTACTCCAATGGATGGTAGCCTTGTCATTATTGAAGGTAGTCTATTATCGATATCTTTATTACTCCAATGGATGATAGCCTTGTCATTATGGAAGGTAGTCTGTTGTCAATAATTTTTTTACTCCAATGGAGGGTAGCCCTGTCATTATGGAAGGTAATCTGTTGTCGAGATTTTTTCTACCCCAATGGATGGTAGCCTTGTAATTATGGAAGGTAGTCTAATGTCGAGATTTTTGTTACTCCAATGGATGGTAGCCTTGTCATTATGGAAGGTAGTTTTTCATTGGGATTTTTGTTAATCCAATGGATTGTAGTCTTGTCATTATGTAAGGTAGTCTATTGTTTAGATTTTTGTTACTCCAATGGATGGTAGCATTGTCATTATGGAAGATAGTCTGTAGTCGAGATTTTTGTTATTCCAATGGATGGTAACCTTGTCAGTATGGAAGGTAGTATTTTGTCGAGATTTTTGTTACTCCAATGGATGGTAGCCTTGTCATTATTGAAGGTAGTCTATTGTCGATATCTTTGTTACTCCAATGGATTATAGCCTTGTCATTATGCAAGTTAGTCTGTTGTCGATATATTATTTACTCCAATGGATGGTAGCCTTGTCATTATGGAAGGTAGTTTGTCCTTGAGATTTTTGTTACTCCAAAGGATTGTAGCCTTGTCATTATGTCTGCTAGTCTGTTGTTTAGATTTTTGTTACTCCAATGGATGGTAGCCTTGTCATTATGGAAGATAGTCTGTTGACGAGATTTTTGTTATTCTAATGCATGGTAACCTTGTCAGTATGGAAGGTAGTCTTTTGTCTAGATTTTTGTTACTCCAATGGATGGTAGCCTTGTGATTATTTAAGGTAGTCTATTGTCGATATCTTTGTTACTCCAATGGATGATAGCCGTGTCATTATGCAAGGTAGTCTGTTGTTCAGATTTTTGTTACTCCAATGGATGGTAGCCTTGTCATTATAGAAGGTAGTCTATTGTCAAGATTTTTGTTATTCAAATGGATGGTAGCCTTATAATTATGGAAGGTAGTTTTTTATCGAGATTTTTGTTACTCCAATGGATGGTAGCCTTGTCATTATGGAAGGTATTATGTTGTCGATATCTTTTTTACTCCAATGGATGATAGCCTTGTCATTATGCAAGGTAGTCTGTTGTTCAGATTTTTGTTACTCCAATGGAGGGTAGCCTTGTCATTATGGAAGGTAGTGTTTTGTGGAGATTTTTGTTACTCCAATGGATGGTAAACTTGTCATTATGGAAGGTAGTCTGTCGTTGATATTTCTGTTACTCCAATGGATTGTAGCCTTGTCATTATGTAAGGTAGTCTGTTGTTCAAATTTTCGTTACTTTAGTGGATAGTAGCCTTGTCATTACGGAAGATAGTCTGTAGTTGAGATTTTAGTTATTTCAATGGATGGTAACCTTGTTAGTAAGGAAGGTAGTGTTTTGTCGAGATTTTTGTTACTCAAATGGATGGTAGCCTTGTCATTATTGAAGGTAGTCTGTTATCGATATCTTTGTAACTCCATTGGATGATAGCCTTGTCATTATGGAAGGTAGTCTGTTATCGAGATTTTTATTACTCCAATGGATGGTAGTCTTGTCAATATGGAAGGTAGTCTGTTGTCGAGATTTTTGTTACCCCAATGGATGGTAGCCTTGTAATTATGGAAGGTAGTGTGTTGTCGAGATTTTTGTTACTCCAATGGATGGTAACCTTGTCATTATGGAAGGTAGTTTGTCGTTGAGATTTCTGTTACTCCAATGGATTGTAGCCTTGTCATTATGTAAGGTAGTCTGTTGTTCAGATTTTTGTTACTCCAATGGATGGTAGCCTTGTCAGTATGGAAGGTAGTCTTTTGTCGAGATTTTTGTTACTCCAATGGATGGTATCCTTGTCATTATTGAAGGTAGTCTATTATCGATATCTTTGTTACTCCAATGGATGATAGCGTTGTCATTATGCGAGGTAGTTTGTTGTTCATATTTTTGTTACTCCAATGGATGGTAGCCTTGTAATTATGGAAGGTAGTCTGTTGTCGAGATTTTTTTTACTACAATTGATAGTAGCCTTGTCATTATGGAAGGTAGTCAGTTGTCGAGATTTTTGTTACCCCAATGGATGGTAGCCTTGTAATTATGGAAGGTAGTCTGTTGTCGAGATTTTTGTTACTCCAATGGATGGTAATCTTGTCATTATGGAAGGTAGTCTATCGTTGAAATTTTTGTTACTCCAATGGATTATAGCCTTGTCATTATGGAAGGTAGTTTGTTGTGCATATTTTTGTTACTCCAATGGATGGTAGCCTTGTCATTATGGAAGGTAGTCTGTTGTCAAGATTTTTGTTATTCCATTGGATGGTAGCCTTGTCATTACGGAAGGCACTTATTATCGATATTTTTGATACTCCAATGGATGGTAGCCTTGTCATTATGGAAGGTAGTCTATTGTCATGATTTTTGTTACCCTAATGGATGGTAGACTTGTAATTATGGAAGGTAGTTTGTTGTCGAGATTTTTGTTACTCCAATGGATGGTAGCCTTGTCATTATGGAAGGTAGTCTGTTGTTGACATTTCTGTTACTCCAATGGATTGTAGCCTTGTCATTATGGAAGGTAGTCTGTTGTTCAGATTTTTGTAACACCAATGGATGGTAGCCTTGTCATTATGGAAGGTAGTCTGTTGTCGAGAATTTTTTTATTCCATTGGATGGTAGCCTTTTCATTATGGAAGGTAGTCTATTGACGAGATTTTTGTTATTCCAATGGATGGTAACCTTGTCATTATGGAAGGTAGTCTTTTGTCAAGATTTTTGTTACTCTAATGGATGGTAGTCTTGTCATTATTGAAGGTAGTCTATTGTCAATATCATTGTTACTCCAATAGATGATAGCCTTGTCATTATGCAAGGTAGTCTGTTGTTCAGATTTTTGTTACTCCAATAGATGGTAGCCTTGTCATTATGGAAGGTAGTATTTTGTCGAGATTTTTGTTACTCCAATGGATGGTAGCCTTGTCATTATTGAAGGTAGTCTATTATCGATATCTTTGTTACTCCAATGGATGATAGCTTTGTCATTATGGAAGGTAGTCTGTTGTCTATAATTTTTTTACTCTAATGGATGGTAGCCCTGTCATTATTGTAGGTAGTCTGTTGTCGATATTTTTGTTACCCCAATGGATGGTAGCCTTGTAATTATGGAAGGTAGTCTATTGTCGAGATTTTTGTTACTCCAATGGATGGTAGCCTTGTCATTATGAAAAGTAGTTTGTCGTTGAGATTTTTGTTACTCTAATGGATTGTAGCCTTGTCATTATGTAAGGTAATCTGTTGTTAAGATTTTTGTTACTCCAATGGATGGTAGCCTTGTCATTATGGAAGGTAGTGTTTTGTGGTGATTTTTGTTACTCCAATGGATGGTAGCCTTGTCATTATTGAAGGTAGTTTGTTATCGATATCTTTGTTACTCCAATGGATGATAGCCTTGTCATTATGGAAGGTAGTTTATTGTCGAGATTTTTTTACTCAAATGGATGGTAGCCTTGTCATTATGGAAGGTAGTCTCTTGTCGAGATTTTTGTTACCCCAATGGATGGAAGCCTTGTAATTTTGGAAGGTAGTCTGTTGTCGAGATTTTTGTTACTCCAATGGATGGTAAACTTGTCATTATGGAAGGTAGTCTGTTGTTGAGTTTTCTGTTACTCCAATGGATTGTAGCCTTGTCATTATGTAAGGTAGTCTGTTGTTCAAATTTTCGTTACTTTAATGGATAGTAGCCTTGTCATTATGGAAGATAGTCTGTAGTCAAGATTTTAGTTATACCAATGGAAGGTAACCTTGTTAGTAAGGAAGGTAGTGTTTTGTCGAGTTTTTTGTTACTCCAATGGATGGTAGCCTTGTCATTATTGAAGGTAGTTTGTTATCGATATCTTTGTTACTCCATTGGATGATAGCCTTGTCATTACGGAAGGCACTTATTATCGATATTTTTGATACTCCAATGGTTGGTAGCCTTGTCATTATGGAAGGTAGTCTATTGTCATGATTTTTGTTACCCCAATGGATGGTAGCCTTGTAATTATGGAAGGTAGTGAGTTGTCGAGATTTTTGTTACTCCAATGGATGGTAACCTTGTCATTATGGAAGGTAGTTTGTCGTTGAGATTTCTGTTACTCCAATGGATTGTAGCCTTGTCATTATGTAAGGTAGTTTGTTGTTCTGATTTTTGTTACTCCAATGGATGGTAGCCTTGTCAGTATGGAAGGTAGTCTTTTGTCGAGATTTTTGTTACTCCAATGGATGGTAGCCTTGTCATTATTGAAGGTAGTCTATTGTCGATATCTTTGTTACTCCAATGGATGATAGCGTTGTCATTATGCGAGGTAGTTGGTTGTTCATATTTTTGTTACTCCAATGGATGGTAGCCTTGTCATTATTGAAGGTAGTTTGTTATCGATATCTTTGTTACTCCAATGGATGATAGCCTTGTCATTATGGAAGGTAGTTTATTGTCGAGATTTTTTTACTAAAATGGATGGTAGCCTTGTCATTATGGAAGGTAGTCTCTTGTCGACATTTTTGTTACCCCAATGGATGGAAGCCTTGTAATTTTGGAAGGTAGTCTGTTGTCGTGATTTTTGTTACTCCAATGGATGGTAAACTTGTCATTATGGAAGGTAGTCTGTTGTTGAGTTTTCTGTTACTCCAATGGATTGTAGCCTTGTCATTATGTAAGGTAGTCTGTTGTTCAAATTTTCGTTACTTTAATGGATAGTAGCCTTGTCATTATGGAAGATAGTCTGTAGTCAAGATTTTAGTTATTCCAATGGAAGGTAACTTTGTTAGTAAGGAAGGTAGTGTTTTGTCGAGTTTTTTGTTACTCCAATGGATGGTAGCCTTGTCATTATTGAAGGTAGTTTGTTATCGATATCTTTGTTACTCCATTGGATGATAGCCTTGTCATTACGGAAGGCACTTATTATCGATATTTTTGATACTCCAATGGTTGGTAGCCTTGTCATTATGGAAGGTAGTCTATTGTCATGATTTTTGTTACCCCAATGGATGGTAGCCTTGTAATTATGGAAGGTAGTGAGTTGTCGAGATTTTTGTTACTCCAATGGATGGTAACCTTGTCATTATGGAAGGTAGTTTGTCGTTGAGATTTCTGTTACTCCAATGGATTGTAGCCTTGTCATTATGTAAGGTAGTTTGTTGTTCTGATTTTTGTTACTCCAATGGATGGTAGCCTTGTCAGTATGGAAGGTAGTCTTTTGTCGAGATTTTTGTTACTCCAATGGATGGTAGCCTTGTCATTATTGAAGGTAGTCTATTGTCGATATCTTTGTTACTCCAATGGATGATAGCGTTGTCATTATGCGAGGTAGTTGGTTGTTCATATTTTTGTTACTCCAATGGATGGTAGCCTTGTCATTATGGAAGGTAGCCTGTTGTCGAAATTTTTTTTACTACAATGGATAGTAGCCTTGTCATTATGGAAGGTAGTCAGTTGTCGAGATTTTTGTTACCCCAATGGATGGTAGCCTTTTAATTATGGAAGGTAGTCTGTTGTGCATATTTTTGTTACTCCAATGGATGGTAGCCTTGTCATTATGGAACGTAGTCTATCGTCGAGATTTTTGTTATTCCATTGGATGGTAGCCTTGTCATTACGGAAGGCACTTATTATCGATATTTTTGATACTCCAATGGTTGGTAGCCTTGTCATTATGGAAGGTAGTCTATTGTCATGATTTTTGTTACCCCAATGGATGGTAGCCTTGTAATTATGCAAGGTAGTTTAATGTCGAGATTTTTGTTACTCCAATGGATGGTAGCCTTGTCATTATGGAAGGTAGTCTGTTGTTGAGATTTCTGTTATTCCAATGGATTGTAGCCTTGTCATTATGGAAGGTAGTCTGTTGTTCAGATTTTTGTAACTCCAATGGATGGTAGCCTTGTCATTATGGAAGGTAGTCTGTTGTCGAGAATTTTTTTATTCCATTGGATGGTAGCCTATTCATTATGGAATGTAGTCTATTGACGAGATTTTTGTTATTCCAATGGATGGTAACCTTGTAATTATGGAAGGTAGTCTTTTGTCAAGATTTTTGTTACTCTAATGGATAGTAGCCTTGTCATTATTGAAGGTAGTCTATTGTCGATATCATTGTTACTCCAATAGATGATAGCCTTGTCATTATGCAAGGTAGTCTGTTGTTCAGATTTTTGTTACTCCAATAGATGGTGGCCTTGCCATTATGGAATGTAGTATTTTGTCGAGATTTTTGTTACTCCAATGGATGGTACCCTTGTCATTATTGAAGGTAGTCTATTATCGATATCTTTGTTACTCCAATGGATGATAGCCTTGTCATTATGGAAGGTAGTCTGTTGTCGATAATTTTTTACTCCAATGGATGGTAGCCCTGTCATTATGGAAGGTAGTCTGTTGTCGAGATTTTTGTTACCCCAATGGATGGTAGCCTTGTTATTATGGAAGGTAGTCTATTGTCGAGATTTTTGTTACTCCAATGGATGGTAGCCTTGTCATTATGGAAGGTAGTTTGTCGTTGAGATTTTTGTTACTCCAATGGACTGTAGCCTTGTCATTATGTAAGGTAATCTGTTGTTCAGATTTTCGTTACTTTAATGGATAGTAGCCTTGTCATTATGGAAGATAGTCTGTAGTCGAGATTTTAGTTATTCCAATGGATGGTAACCTTGTTAGTAAGGAAGGTAGTGTTTTGTCGAGATTTTTGTTACTCCAATGGATGGTAGCCTTGTCATTATTGAAGGTAGTCAGTTATCGATATCTTTGTTACTCCATTGGATGATGGCCTTATCATTATGGAAGGTAGTCTGTTATCGAGATTTCTGTTACTCCAATGGATGGTAGTCTTGTCAATATGGAAGGTAGTCTGTTGTCGAGATTTTTGTTACCCCAATGGATGGTAGCCTTGTAATTATGGAAGGTAGTGTGTTGTCGAGATTTTTGTTACTCCAATGGATGGTAGCCTTGTCATTATGTAAGGTAGTCTGTTGTTAAGATTTTTGTTACTCCAATGGATGGTAGCCTTGTCATTATGGAAGGTAGTGTTTTGTGGTGATTTTTGTTACTCCAATGGATGGTAGCCTTGTCATTATTGAAGGTAGTCTGTTATCGATATCTTTGTTACTCCAATGGATGATAGCCTTGTCATTATGGAAGGTAGTTTATTGTCCAGATTATTTTACTCAAATGGATGGTAGCCTTGTCATTATGGAAGGTAGTCTGTTGTCGAGATTTTTGTTACCCCAATGGATGGAAGCCTTGTAATTTTGGAAGGTAGTCTGTTGTCGAGATTTTTGTTACTCCAATGGATGGTAAACTTGTCATTATGGAAGGTAGTTTGTTGTTGAGATTTCTGTTACTCCAATGGATTGTAGCCTTGTCATTATGTAAGGTAGTTTGTTGTTCAAATTTTCGTTACTTTAATGGATAGTAGCCTTGTCATTATGGAAGATAGTCTGTAGTCGAGATTTTAGTTATTCCAATGGATGGTAACCTTGTTAGTAAGGAAGGTAGTGTTTTGTCGAGTTTTTTGTTACTCCAATGGACGGTAGCCTTGTCATTATTGAAGGTAGTCTGTTATCGATATCTTTGTTACTCCATTGGATGATAGCCTTGTCATTACGGAAGGCACTTATTATCGATATTTTTGATACTCCAATGGTTGGTAGCCTTGTCATTATGGAAGGTAGTCTATTGTCATGATTTTTGTTACCCCAATGGATGGTAGCCTTGTAATTATGGAAGGTAGTGTGTTGTCGAGATTTTTGTTACTCCAATGGATGGTAACCTTGTCATTATGGAAGGTAGTTTGTCGTTGAGATTTCAGTTACTCCAATGGATTGTAGCCCTGTCATTATGTAAGGTAGTCTGTTGTTCTGATTTTTGTTACTCCAATGGATGGTAGTCTTTTGTCGAGATTTTTGTTACTCTAATGGATGGTAGCCTTGTCATTATTAAAGGTAGTCTATTGTCGATATCTTTGTTACTCCAATGGATGATAGCGTTGTCATTATGCGAGGTAGTTTGTTGTTCATATTTTTGTTACTCCAATGGATGGTAGCCTTGTCATTATGGAAGGTAGTCTGTTGTCGAATTTTTTTTTACTACAATGGATAGTAGCCTTGTCATTATGGAAGGTAGTCATTTGTCGAGATTTTTGTTACCCCAATGGATGGTAGCCTTGTAATTATGGAAGGTAGTCTGTTGTCGAGATTTTTGTTACTCCAATGGATGGTAACCTTGTTATTATGGAACATAGTCTATCGTTGAAATTTTTGTTACTCCAATGGATTATAGCCTTGTCATTATGGAAGGTAGTCTGTTGTGCATATTTTTGTTACTCCAATGGATGGTAGCCTTGTCATTATGGAAGGTAGTCTGTTGTCGAGATTTTTGTTATTCCATTGGATGGTAGCCTTGTCATTACGGAAGGCACTTATTATCGATATTTTTGATACTCCAATGGTTGGTAGCCTTGTCATTATGGAAGGTAGTCTATTGTCATGATTTTTGTTACCCCAATGGATGGTAGCCTTGTAATTATGCAAGGTAGTTTGATGTCGAGATTTTTGTTACTCCAATGGATGGTAGCCTTGTCATTATAGAAGGTAGTCTGTTGTTGAGATTTCTGTTACTCCAATGGATTGTAGCCTTGTCATTATGGAAGGTAGTCTGTTGTTCAGATTTTTGTAACTCCAATGGATGGTAGCCTTGTCATTATGGAAGGTAGTCTGTTGTCGAGAATTTTTGTATTCCATTGGATGGTAGCCTATTCATTATGGAATGTAGTCTATTGACGAGATTTTTGTTATTCCAATGGATGGTAACCTTGTCATTATGGAAGGTAGTCTTTTGTCAAGATTTTTGTTACTCTAATGGATAGTAGCCTTGTCATTATTGAAGGTAGTCTATTGTCGATATCATTGTTACTCCAATAGATGATAGCCTTGTCATTATGCAAGGTAGTCTGTTGTTCAGATTTTTGATACTCCAATAGATGGTGGCCTTGCCATTATGGAATGTAGTATTTTGTCGAGATTTTTGTTACTCCAATGGATGGTACCCTTGTCATTATTGAAGGTAGTCTATTATCGATATCTTTGTTACTCCAATGGATGATAGCCTTGTCATTATGGAAGGTAGTCTGTTGTCGATAATTTTTTTACTCCAATGGATGGTAGCCCTGTCATTATTGTAGGTAGTCTGTTGTCGAGATTTTTGTTACCCCAATGGATGGTAGCCTTGTTATTATGGAAGGTAGTCTATTGTCGAGATTTTTGTTACTCCAATGGATGGTAGCCTTGTCATTATGGAAGGTAGTTTGTCGTTGAGATTTTTGTTACTCCAATGGATTGTAGCCTTGTCATTATGTAAGGTAATCTGTTGTTCAAATTTTTGTTACTCCAATGGATGGTAGCCTTGTCACTATGGAAGGTAGTATTTTGTGGAGATTTTTGTTACTCCAATTGATGGTAGCCTTGTCAATATTGAAGGTAGTCTGTTATCGATATCTTTGTTACTCCAATGGTTGATAGCCTTGTCATTATTGAAGGTAGTCTATTGTCGTCATTTTTGTTATTCCAATGGATGGTAACCTTGTAATTATGGAAGGTAGTCTTTTGTCCAGATATTTGTTACTCCAATGGATGGTAGCCTTGTTATTATTGAAGGTAATCTATTGTCGATATCTTTGTTACTCCAATGGATGATAGCCTTGTCATTATGCAAGGTAGTCTGTTGTTCTTATTTTTGTTACTCCAATGGATGGTAGCCTTGTCATTATGGAAGGTAGTGTTTTGTGGAGATTTTTTTTACTACAATGGATGGTAACCTTGTCATTATTGAAGGTAGTCTGTTATCGATATCTTTGTTACTCCAATGGATGATAGCCTTGTCATTATGGAAGGTAGTCTATTGTCGAGATTTTTTTACTCCAATGCATGGTAGCCTTGTCATTATGGAAGGTAGTCTGTTGTCGAGATTTTTGTTACCCCAATGGATGGTAGCCTTGTAATTTTGGAAGGTAGTCTGTTGTCGAGATTTTTGTTACTCCAATGGATGGTAAACTTGTCATTATGGAAGGTAGTCTGTCGTTGAGATTTCTGTTACTCCAATGGATTGTAGCCTTGTCATTATCTAAGGTAGTCTGTTGTTCAAATTTTCGTTACTTTAATGGATGGTAACCTTGTTAGTAAGGAAATCTATAGTCGAGATTTTAGTTATTCCAATGGATGGTAACCTTGTTAGTAAGGAAAGTAGTGTTTTGTCGAGATTTTTGTTACTCCAATGGATGGTAGCCTTTTCATTATTGAAGGTTGTCTGTTGTCGAGATTTTTGTTACCCCAATGGATGGTAGCCTTGTTATTATGGAAGGTAGTGTGTTGTCGAGATTTTTGTTACTCCAATGGATGGTAACCTTGTCATTATGAAAGGTAGTTTGTCGTTGAGATTTCTGTTACTCCAATGGATTGTAGCCTTGTCATTATGTAAGGTAGTCTGTTGTCATGATTTTTGTTACTCCAATAGATGGTATCCTTGTCAGTATGGAAGGTAGTCTTTTGTCGAGATTTTTGTTACTCCAATGGATGGTAGCCTTGTCATTATTGAAGGTAGTCTATTGTCAATATCTTTGTTACTCCAATGGATGATAGCGTTGTCATTATGCGAGGTAGTTTGTTGTTCATATTTTTGTTACTCCAATGGATGGTAGCCTTGTCATTATGGAAGGTAGTCTGTTGTCGAGATTTTTTTTACTACAATGGATGGTAGCCTTGTCATTATGGAAGGTAGTCAGTTGTCAAGATTTTTGTTACCCCAATGGATGGTAGCCTTGTCATTATGGAAGGTAGTTTGTCGTTGAGGTTTTTGTTACTCCAATGGATTGTAGCCTTTTCATTATGTAAGGTAATCTGTTGTTCAGATTTTTGTTACTCCAATGGATGGTAGCCTTGTCATTATGGAAGGTAGTATTTTGTGGAAGATTTTTGTTACTCCAATTGATGGTAGCCTTGTCATTATTGAAGGTAGTCTGTTATCGATATCTTTGTTACTCCAATAGATGATAGCCTTGTCATTATTGAAGGTAGTCTATTGTCGACATTTTTTTTACTCTAATGGATGGTAGCCTTGTAATTATGGAAGGTAGTCTGTTGTCGAGATTTTTGTTACTCCAATGGATGGTAACCTTGTCATTATGGAAGGTAGTTTTTCGTTGAGATTTCTGTTACTCCAATGGATTGTAGCCTTGTCATTATGGAAAGTAATCTGTTATTCAGATTTTTGTTACTCCAATGGATGGTAGCCTTGTCATTACGGAAGATAGTATGTAGTTGATATTTTTGTTATTCCAATGGATGGTAACCTTGTAAGTATGGAAGGTAGTCTTTTGTCGAGATTTTTGTTACTCCAATGGATGGTAGCCTTGTTATTATTGAAGGTAGTCAATTGTCGATATCTTTGTTACTCCAATGGATGATAGCCTTGTCATTATGCAAGGTAGTCTGTTGTTCATATTTTTGTTACTCCAATGGATGGTAGCCTTGTCATTATGGAAGGTAGTGTTTTGTGGAGATTTTTTTTAGTACAATGGATGGTAGCCTTGTCTTTATTGAAGGTAGTCTGTTATCGATATCTTTGATACTCCAATGGATGATAGCCTTGTCATTATGGAAGGTAGTCTATTGTCGAGATTTTTTTACTCCAATGGATGGTAGCCTTGTCATTATGGAAGGTAGTCTGTTGTCGAGATTTTTTATACCCCAATGGATGGTAGCCTTGTAATTTTGGAAGGTAGTCTATTGTCGAGATTTTTGTTACTCCAATGGATGGTAAACTTGTCATTATGGAAGGTAGTTTGTCATTGAGATTTCTATTACTCGCATGGATTGTAGCCTTGTCATTATGTAAGGTAGTCTGTTGTTCAAATTTTCGTTACTTTAATGGATAGTAGCCTTGTCATTATGGAAGATAGTCTGTAGTCGAGATTTTAGTTATTCCAATGGATGGTAACCTTGTTAGTAAGGAAGGTAGTGTTTTGTCGAGATTTTTGTTACTCCAATGGATGGTAGCCTTGTCATTATTGAAGGTAGTCAGTTATCGATATCTTTGTTACTCCATTGGATGGTAGCCTTATCATTATGGAAGGTAGTCTGTTATCGAGATTTCTGTTACTCCAATGGATGGTAGTCTTGTCATTATGGAAGGTAGTCTGTTGTCGAGATTTTTGTTACCCCAATGGATGGTAGCCTTGTAATTATGGAAGGTAGTGTGTTGTCGAGATTTTTGTTACTCCAATGGATGTTAGCCTTGTCATTATGTAAGGTAGTCTGTTGTTCAGATTTTTGTTACTCCAATGGATGGTAGCCTTGTCAGTATGGAAGGTAGTCTATTGTCGATATCTTTGTTACTCCAACGGATGATAGCGTTGTCATTATGCGAGGTAGTTTGTTGTTCATATTTTTGTTACACCAATGGATGGTAGCCTTGTCATTATGGAAGGTAGTATGTTGTCGAGATTTTTTTTACTACAATGGATTGTAGCCTTGTCATTATGGAAGGTAGTCAGTTGTCGAAATTTTTGTTACCCCAATGGATGGTAGCCTTGTAATTATGGAAGGTAGTTTGTTGTCGAGATTTTTGTTACTCCAATGGATGGTAACCTTGTCATTATGGAAGGTAGTCTATCGTTGAAATTTTTGTTACTCCAATGGATTATAGCCTTGTCATTATGGAAGGTAGTCTGTTGTGAATATTTTTGTTACCACAATGGATGGTAGCCTTGTCATTATGAATGGTAGTTTGTCGTTGAGATTTTTGTTACTCCAATGGATTGTATCCTTGTCATTATGTAAGGTAATCTGTTGTTCAGAGTTTTGATACTCCAATGGATGGTAGCCTTGTCACTATGGAAGGTATTATTTTGTGGAGATTTTTGTTACTCCAATTGATGGTAGCCTTGTCATTATTGAAGGTAGTCTGTTATCGATATCTTTGTTACTCCAATGGATGATAGCCTTGTCATTATTGAAGGTAGTCTATTGTCGACATTTTTTTTACTCCAATGGATGGTAGCCTTGTAATTATAGAAGGTAGTTTGTTGTCGAGGTTTTTTTTACTCCAATGGATGGTAACCTTGTCATTATGGAAGGTAGTTTGTCGTTGAGATTTCTGTTACTCTAATGGATTGTAGCCTTGTCATTATGGAAGGTAGTCTATTGTTCAGATTTTTGTTACTCCAATGGATGGTAGCCTTGTCATTACGTAAGATAGTATGTAGTTGAGATTTTTGTTATTCCAATGGATGGTAACCTTGTCAGTATGGAAGGTAGTCTTTTGTCGAGATTTTTGTTACTCCAATGGATGGTAGCCTTGCTATTATTGAAGGTAGTCTATTATCAATATCTTTGTTACTCCAATGGATGATAGCCTTGTCATTATGCAAGGTAGTCTATTGTTCATATTTTTGTTACTCCAATGGATGGTAGCCTTGTCATTATCGAAGGTAGTCTGTTGTCGAGATTTTTTTTACTACAATGGATGGTAGCCTTGTCATTATGAAAGGTATTCAGTTGTCGAGATTTTTGTTACCCCAATGGATGGTAGCCTTGTAATTATGGAAGGTAGTCTGTTGTCGAGATTTTTGTTACTCCAATGGATGATAGCCTTGTCATTATGGAAGGTAGTCTTTGGTCGATATTTTTGTTCCTCCAATGGATGGTAGCCTTGTGATTATTGAAGGTAGTCTGTTGTCGATATCTTTGTTACTCTAATGGATGATAGCCTTGTCATTATGCAAGGTAGTCTGTTGTTCAGATTTTTGTTACTCCAATGGATGGTAGCCTTGTCATTATGGAAGGTAGTATGTTGTCGAGATTTTTTTTATTCCATTGGATGGTAGACTTGTCATTACGGAAGGCACTTATTGTCGATATTTTTGATACTCCAATGGATGGTAGCCTTTTCATTACGGAAGGTAGTCTTTTATCAAGATTTTTGTTACCCCAATGGATGGTAGCTTTTTAATTATGGAAGGTAGTCTGTTGTCGAGATTTTTGTTACTCCAATGGATGCTAGCCTTGTCATTATGGAAGGTAGTCTATTGTTGAGATTTTTGTTAGTCAAATGGATGGTAGCCTTGTGATTATGGAAGATAGTTTGTTGGCGAGATTTTTGTTATTCCAATGGATGGTAACCTTGTCAATATGGAAGGTAGTCTTTTGTCGAGATTTTTGTTACGTCAATGGATGGTAGCCTTGTCATTATTTAAGGTAGTCTATTGTCGATATCTTTGTTACTCCAATGGATTATAGCCTTGTCATTATGCAAGGTAGTCAGTTGTTCAGATTTTTGTTACTCCAATGGATGGTAGCCTTGTCATTATGGAAGGTAGTCTATTGTAGAGAGTTTTGTTATTCCAATAGATGGTAACCTTGTCATTATGGAAGGTAGTCTTTTGTCGAGATTTTTGTTACTCCAATGGATGGTAGCCTTGTCATTATTAAAGGTAGTTTGTTGTCGATATCTTTGTTACTCCAACGGATGCTAGCCTTGTCATTATGGAAGGTAGTATTTTGTCGAGATTTTTGTTACTCCAATGGATGGTAGCATTGTCATTATTGAAGGTAGTTTGTTATCGATATCTTTGTTACTCCAATGGATGATAGCCTTGTCATTATTGAAGGAAGTCTATTGTCGAGATTTTTTTTACTCCAATTGATGGTAGCCTTGTAATTATGGAAGGTAGTATATTGTCGAGACTTTTGTTAACCCAATGGATGGTAGCCTTGTAATTATAGAAGGTAGTCTATTGTCGAGATTTTTGTTACTCCAATGGATGTTAACCTTGTCATTATGGAAGGTATTCTATTGTTGAGATTTCCGTTTCTCCAATGGATTGTAGCCTTGTCATTATGTAAGGTAGTTTGTTGTTCAGATTTTTGTTACTCCAATGGATGGTAGGCTTGTCATTATGGTAGATAGTCTGTAGTCGAGAGTTTTGTTATTCCAATGGATGGTAACCTTGTCAGTATGGAAGGTAGTCTTTTGTCGATATTTTTGTTCCTCCAATGGATGGTAGCCTTGTCATTATTGAAGGTAGTCTGTTGTCGATATCTTTGTTAATCTAATGGATGATAGCCTTGTCATTATGCAAGGTAGTTTATTGTTCAGATTTTTGTTACTCCAATGGATGGTAGCCTTGTCATTATGGAAGGTAGTCTATTGTCGAGATTTTTTTTATTCCATTGGATGGTAGCCTTGTCATTACGGAAGGCACTTATTGTTGATTTTTTTGATACTCCAATGGATGGTAGCCTTGTCATTACGGAAGGTAGTCATTTATCAAGATTTTTGTTACCCCAATGGATGGTAGCCTTGTAATTATGGAAGGTAGTCTTTTGTCGATATTTTTGTTACTCCAATGGATGCTACCCTTGTCATTATGGAAGGTAGTCTGTTGTTGAGATTTTTGTTAGTCAAATGGATGGTAGCCTTGTGATTATGGAAGATAGTCTGTTGTCGAGATTTTTGTTATTCCAATGGATGGTAACCTTGTCAGTATGGAAGGTAGTCTTTTGTCGAGATTTTTGTTACGTCAATGGATGGAAGCCTTGTCATTATTTAAGGTAGTCTATTATCGATATCTTTGTTACTCCAATGGATGATAGCCTTGTCATTATGCAAGGTAGTCTGTTGTTCAGATTTTTGTTACTCCAATGGATGGTAGCCTTGTCATTATGGAAGGTAGTCTATTGTAGAGAGTTTTGTTATTCCAATAGATGGTAACCTTGTCATTGTGGAAGGTAGTCTTTTGTCGAGATTTTTGTTACTCCAATGGATGGTAGCCTTGTCATTATTAAAGGTAGTTTGTTGTCGATATCTTTGTTACTCCAACGGATGGTAGCCTTGTCATTATGGAAGGTAGTATTTTGTCGAGATTTTTGTTACTCCAATGGATGGTAGCCTTGTCATTATTGATAGTAGTTTGTTATCGATATCTTTGTTACTCCAATGGATGATAGCCTTGTCATTATTGAAGGAAGTCTATTGTCGAGATTTTTTTTACTCCAATTGATCGTAGCCTTGTAATTATGGAAGGTAGTATATTGTCGAGACTTTTGTTAACCCAATGGATGGTAGCCTTGTAATTATAGAAGGTAGTCTATTGTCGAGATTTTTGTTACTCCAATGGATGTTAACCTTGTCATTATGGAAGGTATTCTGTCGTTGAGATTTCCGTTTCTCCAATGGATTGTAGCCTTGTCATTATGTAAGGTAGTCTGTTGTTCAAATTTTTGTTACTCCAATGGATGGTAGCCTTGTCATAATGGAAGGTAGTTTGTTGTCGAGATTTTTTTTATTCCATTGGATGGTAGACTTGTCATTACGGAAGGCACTTATTGTCGATATTTTTTATACTCCAATGGATGGTAGCCTTTTAATTACGGAAGGTAGTCTTTTATCAAGATTTTTGTTACCCCAATGGATGGTAGCCTTGTAATTATGGAAGGTAGTCTTTTGTCGAGATTTTTGTTACTCCAATGGATGCTAGCCTTGTCAATATGGAAGGTAGTCTGTTGTTAAGATTTTTGTTAGTCAAATGGATGGTAGCCTTGTGATCATGGAAGATAGTCTGTTGTCGAGAATTTTGTTATTCCAATGGATGGTAACCTTGTCAGTATGGAAGGTAGTCTTTTGTCGAGATTTTTGTTACGTCAATGGATGGTAGCCTTGTCATTATTTAAGGTAGTCTATTGTCGATATCTTTGTTACTCCAATGGATGATAGCCTTGTCATTATCCAAGGTAGTCAGTTGTTCAGATTTTTGTTACTCCAATGGATGGTAGCCTTGTCATTATGGAAAGTAGTCTATTGTGGAGAGTTTTGTTATTCCAATAGATGGTAACCTTGTCATTATGGAAGGTAGTCTTTTGTCGAGATTTTTGTTACTCCAATGGATGGTAGACTTGTCATTATTAAAGGTAGTCTGTTGTTGATATCTTTGTTACTCCAATGGATGGTAGCCTTGTAATTATGGAAGGTAGTATATTGTCGAGATTTTTGTTAACCCAATGGATGGTAGCCTTGTAATTATTGAAGGTAGTCTATTGTCGAGATTTTTGTTACTCCAATGGATGTTAACCTTGTCATTATGGAAGGTATTCTATCGTTGAGATTTCCGTTTCTCCAATGGATTGTAGCCTTGTCATTATGTAAGGTAGTTTGTTGTTCATATTTTTGTTACTCCAATGGATGGTAGGCTTGTCATTATGGTAGATAGTCTGTAGTCGAGATTTTTGTTATTCCAATGGATGGTAACCTTGTCAGTATGGAAGGTAGTCTTTTGTCGATATTTTTGTTCCTCCAATGGATGGTAGCCTTGTCATTATTGAAGGTAGTCTGTTGTCGATATCTTTGTTACTCTAATGGATGATAGCCTTGTCATTATGCAAGGTAGTTTGTTGTTCAGATTTTTGTTACTCCAATGGATGGTAGCCTTGTCATTATGGAAGGCACTTATTGTCGATATTTTTCATACTCCAATGGATGGTAGCCTTGTCATTTCGGAATGTAGTCTTTTATCAAGATTTTTGTTACCCCAATGGATGGTAGCCTTGTAATTATGGAAGGTAGTCTTTTGTCGAGATTTTTATTACTCTAATGGATGCTACCCTTGTCATTATGGAAGGTAGTCTGTTGTTGATATTTTTGTTAGTCAAATGGATGGTAACCTTGTGATTATGGAAGATAGCTTGTTCTCGAGATTTTTGTTATTTCAATGGATGGTAACCTTGTCAGTATGGAAGGTAGTCTTTTGTAGAGATTTTTGTTACTTCAATGGATGGTAGCCTTGTCATTATTTAAGGTAGTCTATTGTCGATAACTTTGTTACTCCAATGGATGATAGCCTTGTCATTATGCAAGGTAGCTTGTTGTTCAGATTTTTGTTACTCCAATGGATGGTAGCCTTGTCATTATGGAAGGTAGTCTATTATAGAGATTTTTTTTATTCCAATGGATGGTAACCTTGTCATTATGGAAGGTAGTCTTTTGTCGAGATTTTTGTTACTCCAATGGATGGTAGCCTTGTCATTATTAAAGGTAGTCTGTTGTCGATATCTTTGTTACTCCAATGGATGGTATCCTTGTCATTATGGAAGGTAGTATTTTGTCGAGATTTTTGTTACTCCAATGGATGGTAGCCTTCTCATTATTGAAGGTAGTTTTTTATCGATATCTTTGTTACTCCAATGGATAATAGCCTTGTCATTATTGAAGGTAGTCTATTCTCGAGATTTTTTTTACTACAATGGATGGTAGCCTTGTAATTATGGATAGTAGTCTGTTGTCGAGATTTTTGTTAACCCAATGGATGGTAGCCTTGTAATTATGGAAGGTAGTCTGTTGTCGAGATTTTTGTTACTCCAATGGATGGTAACCTTGTCATTATGGAAGGTATTCAGTCGTTGAGATTTCTGTTTCTCCAATGGATTGTAGCCTTGTCATTATGTAAGGTAGTCTGTTATTCAGATTTTTGTTACTCCAATGGATGGTAAGCTTGTCATTATGGTAGATAGTCTGTAGTCGAGATTTTTGTTATTCTAATGGATGGTAACCTTGTCAGTATGGAAGGTAGTCTTTTGTCGAGATTTTTGTTACTCCAATGGATGGTAGCCTTGTCATTATTTAAGATACTCTATTGTTGATATCTTTGTTACTCCAATGGATGATAGCTTTGTCATTATGCAAGGTAGTCTATTGTTCAAATTTTTCTTACTCCAATGGATGGTAGCCTTGTCATTATGGAAGGTAGTCTATTGTCGAGATTTTTGTTATTCCAATGTAAGGTAGCCTTATCATTATGGAAGGTGGTCTTGTCATTATGGAAGGTAGTCTATTATCAAGATTTTTGTTATCCCAATGGATGGTAACCTTGTCAATATGGAAGGTAGTCTTTTGTCGAGATTTTTGTTACTCCAATGGATGGTAGCCTTGTCATTATTGAAGGTAGTCTATTGTCGATATCTTTGATACTCCAATGGATGATAGCCTTGTTATTATGCAAGGTATTATGTTGTTCATATTTTTGTTACTCCAACGGATGGTAGCCTTGTCATTATGGAAGGTAGTCTGTTGTCGAGATTTCTTTTACTACAATGGATGGTAGCCTTGTCATTATGGAAGGTAGTCTGTTGTCGAGATTTTTGTTACCCCAATGGATGGTAGCCTTGTAATTATGGAAGGTAGTCTGTTGTCGAGATTTATGTTACTCCAATGGATGGTAGCCTTGTCATTATGGAAGGTAGTCTGTCGTTGAGATTTTTGTTACTCCAACGGATTATAGCCTTGTCATTATGTAAGGTAGTCTGTTGTTCAGATTTTTGTGAGTCCAATGGATGGTAGCCTTGTGATTATGGAAGATAGTCTGTTGTCGAGACTTTTGTTATTCCAATGGATGGTAACCTTGTGAGTATGGAAGGTAGTCTTTTGTCGAGATTTTTGTTACGTCAATGGATGGTAGCCTTGTCATTATTTAAGGTAGTCTATTGTCGATATCTTTGTTACTCCAATGGATGATAGCCTTGTCATTATGCAAGGTAGTTTGTTGTTCATATTTTTGTTACTCCAATGGATGGTAGCCTTGTCATTATGGAAGGTAGTCTATTGTAGAGATTTTTGTTATTCCAATGGATGGTATCCTTGTCATTATGGAAGGTAGTCTTTTGTCGAGATTTTTGTTACTCCAATGGATGGTAGCCTTGTCATTATTAAAGGTAGCCTGTTTTCGATATCTTTGTTACTCCAATGGATGGTAGCCTTGTCATTATGGAAGGTAGTATTTTGTCGAGATTTTTGTTACTCCAATGGATGGTAGCCTTGTCATTATTGAAGGTAGTTTGTTATCGATATCATTGTTACTCCAATGGATGATAGCCTTGTCATTATTGAAGGAAGTCTATTATCGAGATTTTTTTTACTCCAATTGATGGTAGCCTTGTAATTGTGGAAGGTAGTATAATGTCGAGACTTTTGTTAACCCAATGGATGGTAGCCTTGTAATTATAGAAGGTAGTCTATTGTCGAGATTTTTGTTAACCCAATGAATGGTAGCCTTGTAATTATAGAAGGTAGTCTATTGTCCAGATTTTTGTTACTCCAATGGATGTTAACCTTGTCATTATGGAAGGTATTCTATCGTTGAGATTTCCGTTTCTCCAATGGATTGTAGCCTTGTCATTATGTAAGGTAGTTTGTTGTTCAGATTTTTGTTAGTCCAATGGATGGTAGGCTTGTCATTATGGTAGATAGTCTGTAGTCGAGATTTTTGTTATTCCAATGGATGGTAACCTTGTCAGTATGGAAGGTAGTCTTTTGTCGATATTTTTGTTCCTCCAATGGATGGTAGCCTTGTCATTATTGAAGGTAGTCTGTTGTCGATATCTTTGTTACTCTAATGGATGATAGCCTTGTCATTATACAAGGTAGTTTGTTGTTCAGATTTTTGTTACTCCAATGGATGGTAGCCTTGTCATTATGGAAGGTAGTCTATTGTCGAGATTTTTTTTATTCCATTGGATGGTAGCCTTGTCATTACGAAAGGCACTTATTGTCGATATTTTTGATACTCCAATGGATGGTAGCCTTGTCATTACGGAAGGTAGTCTTTTATCAAGATTTTTGTTACCCAAATGGATGGTAGCCTTGTAATTATGGAAGGTAGTCTTTTGTCGAGATTTTTATTACTCCAATGGATGCTACCCTTGTCATTATTGAAGGTAGTCTGCTGTTGATATTTTTCTTAGTCAAATGGATGGTAACCTTGTGATTATGGAAGATAGTTTGTTCTCGAGATTTTTGTTATTCCAATGGATGGTAACCTTGTCAGTATGGAAGGTAGTCTTTTGTAGAGATTTTTGTTACTTCAATGGATGGTAGCCTTGTCATTATTTAAGGTAGTCTATTGTCGATATCTTTGTTACTCCAATGGATGATAGCCTTGTCATTATGCAAGGTAGGTTGTTGTTCAGATTTTTGTTACTCCAATGGATGGTAGCCTTGTCATTATGGAAGGTAGTCTATTATAGAGATTTTTTTTATTCCAATGGATGGTAACCTTGTCATTATGGAAGGTAGTCTTTTGTCGAGATTTTTGTTACTCCAATGGATGGTAGCCTTGTCATTATTAAAGGTAGTCTGTTGTCGATATCTTTGTTACTCCAATGGATGGTATCCTTGTCATTATGGAAGGTAGTATTTTGTCGAGATTTTTGTTACTCCAATGGATGGTAGCCTTCTCATTATTGAAGGTAGTTTTTTATCGATATCTTTGTTACTCCAATGGATGATAGCCTTGTCATTATTGAAGGTATTCTATTCTCGAGATTTTTTTTACTGCAATGGATGGTAGCCTTGTAATTATGGAAGGTAGTCTGTTGTCGAGATTTTTGTTAACCCAATGGATGGTAGCCTTGTAATTATGGAAGGTAGTCTGTTGTCGAGATTTTTGTTACTCCAATGGATGGTAACCTTGTCATTATGGAAGGTATTCTGTCGTTGAGATTTCCGTTTCTCCAATGGATTGTAGCCTTGTCATTATGTAAGGTAGTCTGTTATTCAGATTTTTGTTACTCCAATGGATGGTAACCTTGTCAGTATGGAAGGTAGTCTTTTGTCGAGATTTTTGTTACTCCAATGGATGGTATCCTTGTCATTATTGAAGGTAGTCTATTGTCGATATCTTTGATACTCCAATGGATGATAGCCTTGTCATTATGCAAGGTATTATGTTATTCATATTTTTGTTACTCCAACGGATGGTAGCCTTGTCATTATGGAAGGTAGTCTGTTGTCGAGATTTCTTTTACTACAATGGATGGTAGCCTTGTCATTATGGAAGGTAGTCTGTTGTCGAGATTTCTTTTACTCCAATGGATGGTAGCCTTCTCATTATTGAAGGTAGTTTTTTATCGATATCTTTGATACTCCAATGGATGATAGCCTTGTCATTATGGAAGGTAGTCTGTTGTCGAGATTTCTTTTACTACAATGGATGGTAGCCTTGTCATTGTGGAAGGTAGTCTGTTGTCGAGATTTTTGTTACCCCAATGGATGGTAGCCTTGTAATTATGGAAGGTAGTCTGTTGTTGAGATTTATGTTACTCTAATGGATGGTAGCCTTGTCATTATGGAAGGTAGTCTGTCGTTGAGATTTTTGTTACTCCAATGGATTGTAGCCTTGTCATTATGTAAGGTAGTCTGTTGTTCAGATTTTTGTTAGTCCAATGGATGGTAGCCTTGTGATTATGGAAGATAGTCTGTTGTCGAGACTTTTGTTATTCCAATGGATGGTAACCTTGTCAGTATGGAAGGTAGTCTTTTGTCGAGATTTTTGTTACGTCAATGGATGGTAGCCTTTTCATTATTTAAGGTAGTCTATTGTCGATATCTTTGTTACTCCAATGGATGATAGCCTTGTCATTATGCAAGGTAGTTTGTTGTTCATATTTTTGTTACTCCAATGGATGGTACCCTTGTCATTATGGAAGGTAGTCTATTGTAGAGATTTTTGTTATTCCAATGGATGGTATCCTTGTCATTATGGAAGGTAGTCTTTTGTCGAGATTTTTGTTACTCCAATGGATGGTAGCCTTGTCATTATTAAAGGTAGCCTGTTTTCGATATCTTTGTTACTCCAATGGATGGTAGCCTTGTCATTATGGAAGGTAGTATTTTGTCGAGATTTTTGTTACTCCAATGGATGGTAGCCTTGTCATTATTGAAGGTAGTTTGTTATCGATATCTTTGTTACTCCAATGGATGATAGCCTTGTCATTATTGAAGGAAGTCTATTGTCGAGATTTTTTTTACTCCAATTGATGGTAGCCTTGTAATTATGGAAGGTAGTATATTGTCGAGACTTTTGTTAACCCAATGGATGGTAGCCTTGTAATTATAGAAGCTAGTCTTTTGTCGAGATTTTTGTTAACCCAATGGATGGTAGCCTTGTAATTATAGAAGGTAGTCTATTGTCGAGATTTTTGTTACTCCAATGGATGTTAACCTTGTCAATATGGAGGGTATTCTTTCGTTGAGATTTCCGTTTCTCCAATGGATTGTAGCCTTGTCATTATGTAAGGTAGTTTGTTGTTCAGATTTTTGTTACTCCAATGGATGGTAGGCTTGTCATTATGGTAGATAGTCTGTAGTCGAGATTTTTGTTATTCCAATGGATGGTAACCTTGTCAGTATGGAAGGTAGTCTTTTGTCGATATTTTTGTTCCTCCAATGGATGGTAGCCTTGTCATTATTGAAGGTAGTCTGTTGTCGATATCTTTGTTACTCTAATGGATGATAGCCTTGTCATTATACAAGGTAGTTTGTTGTTCAGATTTTTGTTACTCCAATGGATGGTAGCCTTGTCATTATGGAAGGTAGTCTATTGTCGAGATTTTTTTTATTCCATTGGATGGTAGCCTTGTCATTATGGAAGGCACTTATTGTCGATATTTTTGATACTCCAATGGATGGTAGCCTTGTCATTACAGAAAGTAGTCTTTTATCAAGATTTTTGTTACCCCAATGGATGGTAGCCTTGTAATTATGGAAGGTAGTCTTTTGTCGAGATTTTTGTTACTCTAATGGATGCTACCCTTGTCATTATGGAAGGTAGTCTGTTGTTGATATTTTTGTTAGTCAAATGGATGGTAACCTTGTGATTATGGAAGATAGTTTGTTGTCTAGATTTTTGTTATTCCAATGGATGGTAACCTTGTCAGTATGGAAGGTAGTCTTTTGTTGAGATTTTTGTTACTTCAATGGATGGTAGCCTTGTCATTATTTAAGGTAGTCTATTGTCGATATCTTTGTTACTCCAATGGATGATAGCCTTGTCATTATGCAAGGTAGTCTGTTGTTCAGATTTTTGTTACTCGAATGGATGGTAGCCTTGTCATTATGGAAGGTAGTCTATCATAGAGATTTTTGTTATTCCAATGGATGGTAACCTTGTCATTATGGAAGGTAGTCTTTTGTCGAGATTTTTGTTACTCCAATGGATGGTAGCCTTTTCATTATTAAAGGTAGTCTGTTGTCGATATCTTTGTTACTCCAATGGATGGTATCCTTGTCAATATGGAAGGTAGTATTTTGTCGAGATTTTTGTTACTCCAATGGATGGTAGCCTTCTCATTATTGAAGGTAGTTTTTTATCGATATCTTTGTTACTCCAATGGATGATAGCCTTGTCATTATTGAAGGTATTCTATTCTCGAGATTTTTTTTACTGCAATGGATGGTAGCCTTGTAATTATGGAAGGTAGTCTGTTGTCGAGATTTTTGTTAACCCAATGGATGGTAGCCTTGTAATTATGGAAGGTAGTCTGTTGTCGAGATTTTTGTTACTCCAATGGATGGTAACCTTGTCATTATGGAAGGTATTCTGTCGTTGAGATTTCCGTTTCTCCAATGGATTGTAGCCTTGTCATTATGTAAGGTAGTCTGTTATTCAGATTTTTGTTACTCCAATGGATGGTAACCTTGTCAGTATGGAAGGTAGTCTTTTGTCGAGATTTTTGTTACTCCAATGGATGGTATCCTTGTCATTATTGAAGGTAGTCTATTGTCGATATCTTTGATACTCCAATGGATGATAGCCTTGTCATTATGCAAGGTATTATGTTATTCATATTTTTGTTACTCCAACGGATGGTAGCCTTGTCATTATGGAAGGTAGTCTGTTGTCGAGATTTCTTTTACTACAATGGATGGTAGCCTTGTCATTATGGAAGGTAGTCTGTTGTCGAGATTTCTTTTACTCCAATGGATGGTAGCCTTCTCATTATTGAAGGTAGTTTTTTATCGATATCTTTGATACTCCAATGGATGATAGCCTTGTCATTATGGAAGGTAGTCTGTTGTCGAGATTTCTTTTACTACAATGGATGGTAGCCTTGTCATTGTGGAAGGTAGTCTGTTGTCGAGATTTTTGTTACCCCAATGGATGGTAGCCTTGTAATTATGGAAGGTAGTCTGTTGTTGAGATTTATGTTACTCTAATGGATGGTAGCCTTGTCATTATGGAAGGTAGTCTGTCGTTGAGATTTTTGTTACTCCAATGGATTGTAGCCTTGTCATTATGTAAGGTAGTCTGTTGTTCAGATTTTTGTTAGTCCAATGGATGGTAGCCTTGTGATTATGGAAGATAGTCTGTTGTCGAGACTTTTGTTATTCCAATGGATGGTAACCTTGTCAGTATGGAAGGTAGTCTTTTGTCGAGATTTTTGTTACGTCAATGGATGGTAGCCTTTTCATTATTTAAGGTAGTCTATTGTCGATATCTTTGTTACTCCAATGGATGATAGCCTTGTCATTATGCAAGGTAGTTTGTTGTTCATATTTTTGTTACTCCAATGGATGGTAGCCTTGTCATTATGGAAGGTAGTCTATTGTAGAGATTTTTGTTATTCCAATGGATGGTATCCTTGTCATTATGGAAGGTAGTCTTTTGTCGAGATTTTTGTTACTCCAATGGATGGTAGCCTTGTCATTATTAAAGGTAGCCTGTTTTCGATATCTTTGTTACTCCAATGGATGGTAGCCTTGTCATTATGGAAGGTAGTATTTTGTCGAGATTTTTGTTACTCCAATGGATGGTAGCCTTGTCATTATTGAAGGTAGTTTGTTATCGATATCTTTGTTACTCCAATGGATGATAGCCTTGTCATTATTGAAGGAAGTCTATTGTCGAGATTTTTTTTACTCCAATTGATGGTAGCCTTGTAATTATGGAAGGTAGTATATTGTCGAGACTTTTGTTAACCCAATGGATGGTAGCCTTGTAATTATAGAAGCTAGTCTTTTGTCGAGATTTTTGTTAACCCAATGGATGGTAGCCTTGTAATTATAGAAGGTAGTCTATTGTCGAGATTTTTGTTACTCCAATGGATGTTAACCTTGTCAATATGGAGGGTATTCTATCGTTGAGATTTCCGTTTCTCCAATGGATTGTAGCCTTGTCATTATGTAAGGTAGTTTGTTGTTCAGATTTTTGTTACTCCAATGGATGGTAGGCTTGTCATTATGGTAGAAAGTCTGTAGTCGAGATTTTTGTTATTCCAATGGATGGTAACCTTGTCAGTATGGAAGGTAGTCTTTTGTCGATATTTTTGTTCCTCCAATGGATGGTAGCCTTGTCATTATTGAAGGTAGTCTGTTGTCGATATCTTTGTTACTCTAATGGATGATAGCCTTGTCATTATACAAGGTAGTTTGTTGTTCAGATTTTTGTTACTCCAATGGATGGTAGCCTTGTCATTATGGAAGGTAGTCTATTGTCGAGATTTTTTTTATTCCATTGGATGGTAGCCTTGTCATTATGGAAGGCACTTATTGTCGATATTTTTGATACTCCAATGGATGGTAGCCTTGTCATTACAGAAAGTAGTCTTTTATCAAGATTTTTGTTACCCCAATGGATGGTAGCCTTGTAATTATGGAAGGTAGTCTTTTGTCGAGATTTTTGTTACTCTAATGGATGCTACCCTTGTCATTATGGAAGGTAGTCTGTTGTTGATATTTTTGTTAGTCAAATGGATGGTAACCTTGTGATTATGGAAGATAGTTTGTTGTCGAGATTTTTGTTATTCCAATGGATGGTAACCTTGTCAGTATGGAAGGTAGTCTTTTGTTGAGATTTTTGTTACTTCAATGGATGGTAGCCTTGTCATTATTTAAGGTAGTCTATTGTCGATATCTTTGTTACTCCAATGGATGATAGCCTTGTCATTATGCAAGGTAGTCTGTTGTTCAGATTTTTGTTACTCGAATGGATGGTAGCCTTGTCATTATGGAAGGTAGTCTATCATAGAGATTTTTGTTATTCTAATGGATGGTAACCTTGTCATTATGGAAGGTAGTCTTTTGTCGAGATTTTTGTTACTCCAATGGATGGTAGCCTTGTCATTATTAAAGGTAGTCTGTTGTGGATATCTTTGTTACTCCAATGGATGGTAGCCTTGTCATTATGGAAGGTAGTATTTTGTCGAGATTTTTGTTACTCCAATGGATGGTAGCCTTGTCATTATTGAAGGTAGTGTTTTATCGATATCTTTGTTACTCCAATGGATGATAGCCTTGTCATTATTGAAGGTAGTCTATTCTCGACATTTTTTTTACTGCAATGGATGGTAGCCTTGTAATTATGGAAGGTAGTCTGTTGTCGAGATTTTTGTTAACCCAATGGATGGTAGCCTTGTAATTATGGAAGGTAGTCTGTTGTCGAGATTTTTGTTAGTCCAATGGATGGTAACCTTGTCATTATGGAAGGTATTCTGTAGTTGAGATTTCCGTTTCTCCAATGGATTGTAGCCTTGTCATTATGTAAGGTAGTCTGTTGTTCAGATTTTTGTTACTCCAATGGATGGTAAGCTTGTCATTATGGTAGATAGTTTGTAGTCGAGATTTTTGTTATTCCAATGGACGGTAACCTTGTCAGTATGGAAGGTAGTCTTTTGTCGAGATTTTTGTTACTCCAATGGATGGTAGCCTTGTCATTATTTAAGATACTCTATTGTTGATATCTTTGTTACTCCAATGGATGATAGCTTTGTCATTATGCAAGGTAGTCTATTGTTCAAATTTTTGTTACTCCAATGGATGGTAGCCTTGTCATTATGGAAGGTAGTCTATTGTCGAGATTTTTGTTATTCCAATGTATGGTAGCCTTATCATTATGGAAGGTGGTCTTGTCATTATGGAAGGTAGTCTATTATCAAGATTTTTGTTATTCCAATGGATGGTAACCTTGTCAGTATGGAAGGTAGTCTTTTGTCGAGATTTTTGTTACTCCAATGGATGGTAGCCTTGTCATTATTGAAGGTAGTCTATTGTCGATATCTTTGAAACTCCAATGGATGGTAGCCTTGTCATTATGGAAGGTAATCTGTTGTCGAGATTTCTTTTACTACAATGGATGGTAGCCTTGTCATTATGGAAGGTAGTCTGTTGTCGAGATTTTTGTTACCCCAATGGATGGTAGCCTTGTAATTATGGAAGGTAGTCTGTTGTCTAGATTTATGTTACTCCAATGGATGGTAGCCTTGTCATTATGGAAGGTAGTCTGTCGTTGAGATTTTTGTTACTCCAATGGATTGCAGCCTTGTCATTATGTAAGGTAGTCTGTTGTTCATATTTTTGTTAGTCCAATTTATGGTATCCTTGTGATTATGGAAGATAGTCTGTTGTCGAGATTTTTGTTATTCCAATGGATGGTAACCTTGTCAGTATGGAAGGTAGTCTTTTGTCGAGATTTTTGTTACTTCAATGGATGGTAGCCTTGTTATTATTTAAGGTAGTCTATTGTCGATATCTTTGTTACTCCAATGGATGGTAGCCTTGTCATTATGGAAGGTAGTATTTTGTCGAGATTTTTGTTACTCCAATGGATGGTAGCTTTGTCATTATTGAAGGTAGTTTGTTATCGATATCTTTGTTACTCCAATGGATGATAGCCTTGTCATTATTGAAGGTAGTCTATTGTCGAGATTTTTTTTACTCCAATGGATGGTAGCCTTGTAATTATGGAAGGTAGTATGTTGTCGAGACTTTTGTTAACCCAATGGATGGTAGCCTTGTAATTATGGAAGGTAGTCTATTGTCGAGATTTTTGTTACTCCAATGGATGGTAACCTTGTCATTATGGAAGGTATTCTGTCATTGAGATTTCCGTTTCTCCAATGGATTGTAGCCTTGTCATTATGTAAGGTAGTTTGTTGTTCAGATTTTTGTTACTCCAATGGATGGTAGGCTTGTCATTATGGTAGATAGTCTGTAGTCGAGATTTTTTTTATTCCAATGGATGGTAACCTTGTCAGTATGGAAGGTAGTCTTTTGTCGAGATTTTTGTTCCTCCAATGGATGGTAGCCTTGTCATTATTGAAGGTAGTCTATTGTCGATATCTTTGTTACTCCAATGGATGATAGCCTTGTCATTATGCAAGGTATTATGTTGTTCATATTTTTGTTACTCCAATGGATGGTAGCCTTGTCATTATGGAAGGTAGTCTGTTGTCGAGATTTCTTTTACTAAAATGGATGGTAGCCTTGTCAATATGGAAGGTAGTCTGTTGTCGAGATTTTTGTTACCCCAATGGATTGCAGCCTTGTCATTATGTAAGGTAGTTTGTTGTTCAGATTTTTGTTAGTCCAATGGATGGTAGCCTTGTGATTATGGAAGACAGTCTGTTGTCGAGATTTTTGTCATTCCAATGGATGGTAACCTTGTCAGTATGGAAGGTAGTCTTTTGTCGAGATTTTTGTTACTTCAATGGATGGTAGCCTTGTCATTATTTAAGGTAGTCTATTGTCGATATCTTTGTTACTCCAATGGATGATAGCCTTGTCATTATGCAAGGTAGTCTGTTGTTCATATTTTTGTTACTCCAATGGATGGTAGCCTTGTCATTATGGAAGGTAGTCTATTGTAGAGATTTTTGTTATTCCAATGGATGGTAACCTTGTCATTATGGAAGGTAGTCTTTTGTCGAGATTTTTGTTACTCCAATGGATGGTAGCCTTGTCATTATTAAAGGTAGCCTGTTGTCGATATCTTTGTTACTCCAATGGATGGTAGCCTTGTCATTATGGAAGGTAGTTTGTTATCGATATCTTTGGTACTCCAATGGATGATAGCCTTGTCATTATTGAAGGTAGTTTGTTATCGATATCTTTGGTACTCCAATGGATGATAGCCTTGTCATTATTGAAGGTAGTCTATTGTCGAGATTTTTTTTACTCCAATGGATGGTAGCCTTGTAATTATGGAAGGTAGTATGTTGTCGAGACTTTTGTTAACCCAATGGATGGTAGCCTTGTAATTATGGAAGGTAGTCTATTGTCGAGATTTTTGTTACTCCAATGGATGGTAACCTTGTCATTATGGAAGGTATTCTGTCATTGAGATTTCTGTTTCTCCAATGGATTGTAGCCTTGTCATTATGTAAGGTAGTCTATTGTTCAGATTTTTGTTACTCCAATGGATGGTAGTCTTGTCATTATGGTAGATAGTCTGTAGTCGAGATTTTTTTTATTCTAATGGATGGTAACCTTGTCAGTATGGAAGGTAGTCTTTTGTCGAGATTTTTGTTCCTCCAATGGATGGTAGCCTTGTCATTATTGAAGGTAGTCTATTGTCGATATCTTTGTTACTCCAATGGATGATAGCCTTGTCATTATGCAAGGTATTATGTTGTTCATATTTTTGTTACTCCAATGGATGGTAGCCTTGTCATTATGGAAGGTAGTCTGTTGTCGAGATTTCTTTTACTACAATGGATGGTAGCGTTGTCATTATGGAAGGTAGTCTGTTGTCGAGATTTTTGTTACCCCAATGGATGGTAGCCTTGTAATTATGGAAGGTAGTCTGTTGTCTAGATTTATGTTACTCCAATGGATGGTAGCCTTGTCATTATGGAAGGTAGTCTGTCGTTGAGATTTTTGTTACTCAAATGGATTGCAGCCTCGTCATTATGTAAGGTAGTCTGTTGTTCAGATTTTTGTTAGTACAATGGATGGTATCCTTGTGATTATGGAAGATAGTCTGTTGTCGAGATTTTTGTTATTCCAATGGATGGTAACCTTGTCAGTATGGAAGGTAGTCTTTTGTCGAGATTTTTGTTACTTCAATGGATGGTAGCCTTGTTATTATTTAAGGTAGTCTATTGTCGATATCTTTGTTACTCCAATGGATGGTAGCCTTGTCATTATGGAAGGTAGTATTTTGTCGAGATTTTTGTTACTCCAATGGATGGTAGCCTTGTCATTATTGAAGGTAGTTTGTTATCGATATCTTTGTTACTCCAATGGATGATAGCCTTGTCATTATTTAAGGTAGTCTATTGTCGAGATTTTTTTTACTCCAATGGATGGTAGCCTTGTAATTATGGAAGGTAGTATGTTGTCGAGACTTTTGTTAACCCAATGGATGGTAGCCTTGTAATTATGGAAGGTAGTCTATTGTCGAGATTTTTGTTACTCCAATGGATGGTAACCTTGTCATTATGGAAGGTATTCTCTCATTGAGATTTCTGTTTCTCCAATGGATTGTAGCCTTGTCATTATGTAAGGTAGTTTGTTGTTCAGATTTTTGTTACTCCAATGGATGGTAGGCTTGTCATTATGGTAGATAGTCTGTAGTCGAGATTTTTTTTATTCCAATGGATGGTAATCTTGTCAGTATGGAAGGTAGTCTTTTGTCGAGATTTTTGTTCCTCCAATGGATTTTAGCCTTGTCATTATTGAAGGTAGTCTATTGTCGATATCTTTGTTACTCCAATGGATGATAGCCTTGTCATTATGCAAGGTATTATGTTGTTCATATTTTTGTTACTCCAATGGATGGTAGCCTTGTCATTATGGAAGGTAGTCTGTTGTCGAGATTTCTTTTACTACAATGGATGGTAGCGTTGTCAATATGGAAGGTAGTCTGTTGTCGAGATTTTTGTTACCCCAATGGATGGTAGCCTTGTAATTATGGAAGGTAGTCTGTTGTCTAGATTTATGTTACTCCAATGGATGGTAGCCTTGTCATTATGGAAGGTAGTCTGTCGTTGAGATTTTTGTTACTCAAATGGATTGCAGCCTCGTCATTATGTAAGGTAGTCTGTTGTTCAGATTTTTGTTAGTCCAATGGATGGTATCCTTGTGATTATGGAAGATAGTCTGTTGTCGAGATTTTTGTTATTCCAATGGATGGTAACCTTGTCAGTATGGAAGGTAGTCTTTTGTCGAGATTTTTGTTACTTCAATGGATGGTAGCCTTGTTATTATTTAAGGTAGTCTATTGTCGATATCTTTGTTACTCCAATGGATGGTAGCCTTGTCATTATGGAAGGTAGTATTTTGTCGAGATTTTTGTTACTCCAATGGATGGTAGCCTTGTCATTATTGAAGGTAGTTTGTTATCGATATCTTTGTTACTCCAATGGATGATAGCCTTGTCATTATTGAAGGTAGTCTATTGTCGAGATTTTTTTTACTCCAATGGATGGTAGCCTTGTAATTATGGAAGGTAGTATGTTGTCGAGACTTTTGTTAACCCAATGGATGGTAGCCTTGTAATTATGGAAGGTAGTCTATTGTCGAGATTTTTGTTACTCCAATGGATGGTAACCTTGTCATTATGGAAGGTATTCTCTCATTGAGATTTCTGTTTCTCCAATGGATTGTAGCCTTGTCATTATGTAAGGTAGTTTGTTGTTCAGATTTTTGTTACTCCAATGGATGGTAGGCTTGTCATTATGGTAGATAGTCTGTAGTCGAGATTTTTTTTATTCCAATGGATGGTAATCTTGTCAGTATGGAAGGTAGTCTTTTGTCGAGATTTTTGTTCCTCCAATGGATTGTAGCCTTGTCATTATTGAAGGTAGTCTATTGTCGATATCTTTGTTACTCCAATGGATGATAGCCTTGTCATTATGCAAGGTATTATGTTGTTCATATTTTTGTTACTCCAATGGATGGTAGCCTTGTCATTATGGAAGGTAGTCTGTTGTCGAGATTTCTTTTACTACAATGGATGGTAGCCTTGTCAATATGGAAGGTAGTCTGTTGTCGAGATTTTTGTTACCCCAATGGATTGCAGCTTTGTCATTATGTAAGGTAGTTTGTTGTTCAGATTTTTGTTAGTCCAATGGATGGTAGCCTTGTGATTATGGAAGATAGTCTGTTGTCGAAATTTTTGTTATTCCAATGGATGGTAACATTGTCAGTATGGAAGGTAGTCTTTTGTCGAGATTTTTGTTACTTCAATGGATGGTAGCCTTGTCATTATTTAAGGTAGTCTATTGTCGATATCTTTGTTACTCCAATGGATGATAGCCTTGTCATTATGCAAGGTAGTCTGTTGTTCATATTTTTGTTACTCCAATGGATGGTAGCCTTGTCATTATGGAAGCTAGTCTATTGTAGAGATTTTTGTTATTCCAATGGATGGTAACCTTGTCATTATGGAAGGTAGTCTTTTGTCGAGATTTTTGTTACTCCAATGGATGGTAGCCTTGTCATTATTAAAGGTAGCCTGTTGTCGATATCTTTGTTACTCCAATGGATGGTAGCCTTGTCATTATGGAAGGTAGTATTTTTTCGAGATTTTTGTTACTCCAATGGATGGTAGCCTTGTCATTATTGAAGGTAGTTTGTTATCGATATCTTTGGTACTCCAATGGATGATAGCCTTGTCATTATTGAAGGTAGTCTATTGTCGAGATTTTTTTTACTCCAATGGATGGTAGCCTTGTAATTATGGAAGGTAGTATGTTGTCGAGACTTTTGTTAACCCAATGGATGGTAGCCTTGTAATTATGGAAGGTAGTCTATTGTCGAGATTTTTGTTACTCCAATGGATGGTAACCTTGTCATTATGGAAGGTATTCTGTCATTGAGATTTCTGTTTCTCCAATGGATTGTAGCCTTGTCATTATGTAACGTAGTCTGTTGTTCAGATTTTTGTTACTCCTATGGTTGGTAGTCTTTTCATTATGGTAGATAGTCTGTAGTCGAGATTTTTTTTATTCTAATGGATGGTAACCTTGTCAGTATGGAAGGTAGTCTTTTGTCGAGATTTTTGTTCCTCCAATGGATGGTAGCCTTGTCATTATTGAAGGTAGTCTATTGTCGATATCTTTGTTACTCCAATGGATGATAGCCTTGTCATTATGCAAGGTATTATGTTGTTCATATTTTTGTTACTCCAATGGATGGTAGCCTTGTCATTATGGAAGGTAGTCTGTTGTCGAGATTTCTTTTACTACAATGGATGGTAGCCTTGTCATTATGGAAGGTAGTCTGTTGTCGAGATTTTTGTTACCCCAATGGATGGTAGCCTTGTAATTATGGAAGGTAGTCTGTTGTCTAGATTTATGTTACTCCAATGGATGGTAGCCTTGTCATTATGGAAGGTAGTCTGTCGTTGAGATTTTTGTTACTCCAATGGATTGCAGCCTTGCCATTATGTAAGGTAGT
Organism: Vicia faba; assembly: GCA_948472305.1. Taxonomy (NCBI): domain Eukaryota; kingdom Viridiplantae; phylum Streptophyta; class Magnoliopsida; order Fabales; family Fabaceae; genus Vicia; species Vicia faba. The sequence continues at coordinate 566,481,176 of OX451739.1, forward strand.
CTGTTGTTCAGATTTTTGTTAGTCCAATGGATGGTATCCTTGTGATTATGGAAGATAGTCTGTTGTCGAGATTTTTGTTATTCCAATGGATGGTAACCTTGTCAGTATGGAAGGTAGTCTTTTGTCGAGATTTTTGTTACTTCAATGGATGGTAGCCTTGTTATTATTTAAGGTAGTCTATTGTCGATATCTTTGTTACTCCAATGGATGGTAGCCTTGTCATTATGGAAGGTAGTATTTTGTCGAGATTTTTGTTACTCCAATGGATGGTAGCCTTGTCATTATTGAAGGTAGTTTGTTATCGATATCTTTGTTACTCCAATGGATGATAGCCTTGTCATTATTGAAGGTAGTCTATTGTCGAGGTTTTTTTTACTCCAATGGATGGTAGCCTTGTAATTATGGAAGGTAGTATGTTGTCGAGACTTTTGTTAACCCAATGGATGGTAGCCTTGTAATTATGGAAGGTAGTCTATTGTCGAGATTTTTGTTACTCCAATGGATGGTAACCTTGTCATCATGGAAGGTATTCTCTCATTGAGATTTCTGTTTCTCCAATGGATTGTAGCCTTGTCATTATGTAAGGTAGTTTGTTGTTCAGATTTTTGTTACTCCAATGGATGGTAGGCTTGTCATTATGGTAGATAGTCTGTAGTCGAGATTTTTTTTATTCCAATGGATGGTAACCTTGTCAGTATGGAAGGTAGTCTTTTGTCGAGATTTTTGTTCCTCCAATGGATGGTAGCCTTGTCATTATTGAAGGTAGTCTATTGTCGATATCTTTGTTACTCCAATGGATGATAGCCTTGTCATTATGCAAGGTATTATGTTGTTCATATTTTTGTTACTCCAATGGATGGTAGCCTTGACATTATGGAAGGTAGTCTGTTGTCGAGATTTCTTTTACTACAATGGATGGTAGCCTTGTCAATATGGAAGGTAGTCTGTTGTCGAGATTTTTGTTACCCCAATGGATTGCAGCTTTGTCATTATGTAAGGTAGTTTGTTGTTCAGATTTTTGTTAGTCCAATGGATGGTAGCCTTGTGATTATGGAAGATAGTCTGTTGTCGAGATTTTTGTTATTCCAATGGATGGTAACCTTGTCAGTATGGAAGGTAGTCTTTTGTCGAGATTTTTGTTACTTCAATGGATGGTAGCCTTGTCATTATTTAAGGTAGTCTATTGTCGATATCTTTGTTACTCCAATGGAATATAGCCTTGTCATTATGCAAGGTAGTCTGTTGTTCATATTTTTGTTACTCCAATGGATGGTAGCCTTGTCATTATGGAAGGTAGTCTATTGTAGAGATTTTTGTTATTCCAATGGATGGTAACCTTATCATTATGGAAGGTAGTCTTTTGTCAAGATTTTTGTTACTCCAATGGATGGTAGCCTTGTCATTATTAAAGGTAGCCTGTTGTCGATATCTTTGTTACTCCAATGGATGGTAGCCTTGTCATTATGGAAGGTAGTATTTTTTCGAGATTTTTGTTACTCCAATGGATGGTAGCCTTGTCATTATTGAAGGTAGTTTGTTATCGATATCTTTGGTACTCCAATGGATGATAGCCTTGTCATTATTGAAGGTAGTCTATTGTCGAGATTTTTTTTACTCCAATGGATGGTAGCCTTGTAATTATGGAAGGTAGTATGTTGTCGAGACTTTTGTTAACCCAATGGATGGTAGCCTTGTAATTATGGAAGGTAGTCTATTGTCGAGATTTTTGTTACTCCAATGGATGGTAACCTTGTCATCATGGAAGGTATTCTCTCATTGAGATTTCTGTTTCTCCAATGGATTGTAGCCTTGTCATTATGTAAGGTAGTTTGTTGTTCAGATTTTTGTTACTCCTATGGTTGGTAGTCTTGTCATTATGGTAGATAGTCTGTAGTCGAGATTTTTTTTATTCCAATGGATGGTAACCTTGTCAGTATGGAAGGTAGTCTTTTGTCGAGATTTTTGTTCCTCCAATGGATGGTAGCCTTGTTATTATTGAAGGTAGTCTATTGTCGATATCTTTGTTACTCCAATGGATGATAGCCTTGTCATTATGCAAGGTATTATGTTGTTCATATTTTTGTTACTCCAATGGATGGTAGCCTTGTCATTATGGAAGGTAGTCTGTTGTCGAGATTTCTTTTACTACAATGGATGGTAGCCTTGTCAATATGGAAGGTAGTCTGTTGTCGAGATTTTTGTTACCCCAATGGATTGCAGCTTTGTCATTATGTAAGGTAGTTTGTTGTTCAGATTTTTGTTAGTCCAATGGATGGTAGCCTTGTGATTATGGAAGATAGTCTGTTGTCGAGATTTTTGTTATTCCAATGGATGGTAACCTTGTCAGTATGGAAGGTAGTCTTTTGTCGAGATTTTTGTTACTTCAATGGATGGTAGCCTTGTCATTATTTAAGGTAGTCTATTGTCGATATCTTTGTTACTCCAATGGATGATAGCCTTGTCATTATGCAAGGTAGTCTGTTGTTCATATTTTTGTTACTCCAATGGATGGTAGCCTTGTCATTATGGAAGGTAGTCTATTGTAGAGATTTTTGTTATTCCAATGGATGGTAACCTTATCATTATGGAAGGTAGTCTTTTGTCGAGATTTTTGTTACTCCAATGGATGGTAGCCTTGTCATTATTAAAGGTAGCCTGTTGTCGATATCTTTGTTACTCCAATGGATGGTAGCCTTGTCATTATGGAAGGTAGTATTTTTTCGAGATTTTTGTTACTCCAATGGATGGTAGCCTTGTCATTATTGAAGGTAGTTTGTTATCGATATCTTTGGTACTCCAATGGATGATAGCCTTGTCATTATTGAAGGTAGTCTATTGTCGAGATTTTTTTTACTCCAATGGATGGTAGCCTTGTAATTATGGAAGGTAGTATGTTGTCGAGACTTTTGTTAACCCAATGGATGGTAGCCTTGTAATTATGGAAGGTAGTCTATTGTCGAGATTTTTGTTACTCCAATGGATGGTAACCTTGTCATTATGGAAGGTATTCTGTCATTGAGATTTCTGTTTCTCCAATGGATTGTAGCCTTGTCATTATGTAACGTAGTATGTTGTTCAGATTTTTGTTACTCCTATGGTTGGTAGTCTTGTCATTATGGTAGATAGTCTGTAGTCGAGATTTTTTTTATTCTAATGGATGGTAACCTTGTCAGTATGGAAGGTAGTCTTTTGTCGAGATTTTTGTTCCTCCAATGGATGGTAGCCTTGTCATTATTGAAGGTAGTCTATTGTCAATATCTTTGTTACTCCAATGGATGATAGCCTTGTCATTATGCAAGGTATTATGTTGTTCATATTTTTGTTACTCCAATGGGTGGTAGCCTTGTCATTATGGAAGGTAGTCTGTTGTCGAGATTTCTTTTACTACAATGGATGGTAGCCTTGTCATTATGGAAGGTAGTCAGTAGTCGAGATTTTTGTTACCCCAATGGATGGTAGCCTTGTAATTATGGAAGGTAGTTTATTGTCGAGATTTTTGTTACTCCAATGGATGGTAGCCTTGTCATTATGGAAGGTAGTCTGTCGTTGAGATTGTTGTTACTCCAATGGATTGTAGCCTTGTCATTATGTAAGGTAGTCTGTTGTTCAGATTTTTGTTAGTCCAATGGATGGTAGCCTTGTCATTATGGAAGATAGTCTGTTGTCGAGATTTTTGTTATTCCAATGGATGGTAACCTTGTCAGTATGGAAGGTAGTCTTTTGTCGAGATTTTTGTTACTTCAATGGATGGTAGCCTTGTTATTATTTAAGGTAGTCTATTGTCGATATCTTTGTTACTCCAATGGATGGTAGCCTTGTCATTATGGAAGGTAGTATTTTGTCGAGATTTTTGTTACTCCAATGGATGGTAGCCTTGTCATTATTGAAGGTAGTTTGTTATCGATATCTTTGTTACTCCAATGGATGATAGCCTTGTCATTATTGAAGGTAGTCTATTGTCGAGATTTTTTTTACTCCAATGGATGGTAGCCTTGTAATTATGGAAGGTAGTATGTTGTCGAGACTTTTGTTAACCCAATGGATGGTAGCCTTGTAATTATGGAAGGTAGTCTATTGTCGAGATTTTTGTTACTCCAATGGATGGTAACCTTGTCATCATGGAAGGTATTCTCTCATTGAGATTTCTGTTTCTCCAATGGATTGTAGCCTTGTCATTATGTAAGGTAGTTTGTTGTTCAGATTTTTGTTACTCCAATGGATGGTAGGCTTGTCATTATGGTAGATAGTCTGTAGTCGAGATTTTTTTTATTCCAATGGATGGTAACCTTGTCAGTATGGAAGGTAGTCTTTTGTCGAGATTTTTGTTCCTCCAATGGATGGTAGCCTTGTTATTATTGAAGGTAGTCTATTGTCGATATCTTTGTTACTCCAATGGATGATAGCCTTGTCATTATGCAAGGTATTATGTTGTTCATATTTTTGTTACTCCAATGGATGGTAGCCTTGTCATTATGGAAGGTAGTCTGTTGTCGAGATTTCTTTTACTACAATGGATGGTAGCCTTGTCAATATGGAAGGTAGTCTGTTGTCGAGATTTTTGTTACCCCAATGGATTGCAGCTTTGTCATAATGTAAGGTAGTTTGTTGTTCAGATTTTTGTTAGTCCAATGGATGGTAGCCTTGTGATTATGGAAGATAGTCTGTTGTCGAGATTTTTGTTATTCCAATGGATGGTAACCTTGTCAGTATGGAAGGTAGTCTTTTGTCGATATTTTTGTTACTTCAATGGATGGTAGCCTTGTCATTATTTAAGGTAGTCTATTGTCGATATCTTTGTTACTCCAATGGATGATAGCCTTGTCATTATGCAAGGTAGTCTGTTGTTCATATTTTTGTTACTCCAATGGATGGTAGCCTTGTCATTATGGAAGGTAGTCTATTGTAGAGATTTTTGTTATTCCAATAGATGGTAACCTTATCATTATGGAAGGTAGTCTTTTGTCGAGATTTTTGTTACTCCAATGGATGGTAGCCTTGTCATTATTAAAGGTAGCCTGTTGTCGATATCTTTGTTACTCCAATGGATGGTAGCCTTGTCATTATGGAAGGTAGTATTTTTTCGAGATTTTTGTTACTCCAATGGATGGTAGCCTTGTCATTATTGAAGGTAGTTTGTTATCGATATCTTTGGTACTCCAATGGATGATAGCCTTGTCATTATTGAAGGTAGTCTATTGTCGAGATTTTTTTTACTCCAATGGATGGTAGCTTTGTAATTATGGAAGGTAGTATGTTGTCGAGACTTTTGTTAACCCAATGGATGGTAGCCTTGTAATTATGGAAGGTAGTCTATTGTCGAGATTTTTGTTACTCCAATGGATGGTAACCTTGTCATTATGGAAGGTATTCTGTCATTGAGATTTCCGTTTCTCCAATGGATTGTAGCCTTGTCATTATGTAAGGTAGTCAGTTGTTCAGATTTTTGTTACTCCAATGGATGGTAGTCTTGTCATTATGGTAGATAGTCTGTAGTCGAGATTTTTTTTATTCCAATGGATGGTAACCTTGTCAGTATGGAAGGTAGTCTTTTGTCGAGATTTTTGTTCCTCCAATGGATGGTAGCCTTGTCATTATTGAAGGTAGTCTATTGTCGATATCTTTGTTACTCCAATGGATGATAGCCTTGTCATTATGCAAGGTATTATGTTGTTCATATTTTTGTTACTCCAATGGATGGTAGCCTTGTCATTATGGAAGGTAGTCTGTTGTCGAGATTTCTTTTACTACAATGGATGGTAGCCTTGTCATTATGAAAGGTAGTCTGTTGTCGAGATTTTTGTTACCCCAATGGATGGTAGCCTTGTAATTATGAAAGGTAGTCTGTTGTCGAGATTTATGTTACTCCAATGGATGGTAGCCTTGTCATTATGGAAGGTAGTTTGTCGTTGAGATTTTTGTTACTCCAATGGATTGCAGCCTTGTCATTATGTAAGGTAGTCTGTTGTTCAGATTTTTGTTAGTCCAATGGATGGTAGCCTTGTGATTATGGAAGATAGTCTGTTGTCGAGATTTTTGTTATTCCAATGGATGGTAACCTTGTCAGTATGGAAGGTAGTCTTTTGTCGAGATTTTTGTTACTTCAATGGATGGTAGCCTTTTCATTATTTAAGGTAGTCTATTGTCGATATCTTTGTTACTCCAATGGATGATAGCCTTGTCATTATGCAAGGTAGTCTGTTGTTCATATTTTTGTTACTCCAATGGATGGTAGCCTTGTCATTATGGAAGGTAGTCTATTGTAGAGATTTTTGTTATTCCAATGGATGGTAACCTTGTCATTATGGAAGGTAGTATTTTGTCGAGATTTTTGTTACTCCAATGGATGGTAGCCTTGTCATTATTAAAGGTATATTGTTATCGATATCTTTGTTACTCCAATGGATGATAGCCTTGTCATTATTGAAGGTAGTCTATTGTCGAGAATTTTTTTTACTCCAATGGGTGGTAGCCTTGTAATTATGGAAGGTAGTATGTTGTCGAGACTTTTGTTAACCCAATGGATGGTATCCTTGTAATTATGGAAGGTAGTCTATTGTCGAGATTTTTGTTACTCCAATGGATGGTAACCTTGTCATTATGGAAGGTATTCTGTCGTTGAGATTTCCGTTTCTCCAATGGATTGTAGCCTTGTCATTTTGTAAGGTTTTCTGTTGTTCAGATTTTTGTTACTCCAATGGATGGTAGGCTTGTCATTATGGTAGATAGTCTGTAGTCGAGATTTTTGTTATTCCAATGGATGGTAACCTTGTCAGTATGGAAGGTAGTCTTTTGTCGAGATTTTTGTTCCTCCAATGGATGGTAGCCTTGTCATTATTGAAGGTAGTCTATTGTCGATATCATTGTTACTCCAATGGATGATAGCCTTGTCAATATGCAAGGTATTATGTTGTTCATATTTTTGTTACTCCAATGGATGGTAGCCTTGTCATTATGGAAGGTAGTGTGTTGTCGAGATTTCTTTAACTCCAATGGATGGTAGCCTTGTCATTATGGAAGGTAGTCTGTTGTCGAGATTTTTGTTACCCCAATGGATGGTAGCCTTGTAATTATGGAAGGTAGTCTGTTGTCGAGATTTATGTTACTCCAATGGATGGTAGCCTTGTCATTATGGAAGGTAGTTTGTCGTTGAGATTTTTGTTACTCCAATGGATTGCAGCCTTGTCCTTATGTAAGGTAGTCTGTTGTTCAGATTTTTTTTAGTCCAATGGATGGTAGCCTTGTGATTATGGAAGATATTTTGTTGTCGAGATTTTTGTTATTCCAATGGATGGTAACCTTGTTAGTATGGAAGGTTGTCTTTTGTCGATGTTTTTGTTACTTCAATGGATGGTAGCCTGGTCATTATTTAAGGTAGTCTATTGTCGATATCTTTGTTACTCTAATTGATGATAGCCTTGTCATTATGCAAGGTAGTCTGTTGTTCATATTTTTGTTACTCCAATGGATGGTAGCCTTGTTATTATTGAAGGTAGTCTATTGTAGATATTTTTGTTATTCCAATGGATGGTAACCTTGTCATTATGGAAGGATGTCTTTTGTCGAGATTTTTGTTCCTCCAATGGATGGTAGCCTTGTCATTATTGAAGGTAGTCTGTTGTCGATATCTTTGTTACTCCAATGGATGATAGCCTTGTCATTATGCAAGGTATTATGTTGTTCATATTTTTGTTACTCCAATGGATGGTAGCCTTGTCATTATGGAAGGTAGTCTGTTGTCAATATTTTTGTTATTCCATTGGATGGTAGCCTTGTCATTATGGAAGGCACTTATTGTCGATATTTTTGATACTGCAATGGATGGTAGCCTTGTCATTACGGAAGGTAGTCTTTTATCAAGATTTTTGTTATCCCAATGGATGGTAGCTTTGTAATTATGGAATGTAGTTTGTTGTCGAGATTTTTGTTACTCCAATGGATGCTAGCCTTGTAATTATGGAAGGTAGTCTGTCGTTGTGATTTCGGTCACTACAGTGGAAGGTAGCCTTATCACTATGGAAGGTAGTCTGTTGTTCATATTTTTGTTACTCCAATGGATTGTAGCCTTGTCATTATGGAAGGTAGTCTGTTGTCGAGATTTTTTTTACTACAATGGATGGTAGTCTTGTCATTATAGAAGGTAGTCTGTTGTCGAGATTTTTGTTACCCAAATGTATGGTAGCCTTGTAATTATGGAAGGTAGTCTGTTGTCGAGATTTTTGTTACTCCAATGGATGGTAGCCTTGTCATTATGGAAGGTAGTCTGTCATTGAGATTTTTGTTACTCTAATGGATTGTAGCCTTGTCATTATGTAAGGGAGTCTGTTGTTCATATTTTTGTTAGTCCAATGGATGATAGCCTTGTCATTATGGATGGTAGTATTTTGTCGAGATATTTGTTACTCCAATGGATGGTAGACTTGTCAGTATTGAAGGTAATCTGTTATCGAAATCTTTGTTACTCCAATGGATGATAGCCTTGTCATTATGGAAGGTAGTATGCTGTTGATAATTTTTTTACTCCAACGGATGATAGCCCTGTCATTATGGAAGGTAGTCTGTTGTCGGGATTTTTGTTAACCCAATGGATGGTAGCCTTGTAATTATGGAAGGCTGTCTATTGTCGAGATTTTTGTTACTCCAATGGATGGTAGCCTTGTCATTATGGAAGATAGTTTTTCGTTGAGATTTTTGTTACTCCAATGGAGTGTAGCCTTGTCATTATGTAAGGTAGTCAGTTGTTCAAATTTTTGTTACTCCAATGGATGGTAACCTTGTCATTATGGAAGATAGTCTGTTGTCGAGATTTTTGTTATTCCAATGGATGGTAACCTTGTCAGTATGGAAGGTAGTCTTTTGTCGAGATTTTTGTTACTCCAACGGATGGTATCCTTGCCATTATTTAAGGTAGTCTATTGTCGATATCTTTATTACTTCAATGGATGATAGCCTTGTCATTATGCAAGGTAGTCTGTTGTTCAGATTTTTGTTACTCTAATGGATGGTAGCCTTGTCATTATGGAAGGTAGTCTATTGTCAAGATTTTTGTTATTCCAATGGATGGTAGCCTTATCATTATGGAAGGTAGTTTTTTATCGAGATTTTTGTTACTCCAATGGATGGTAGCCTTGTCAATATGGAAGGTAGTCTATTGTCAAGATTTTTGTTATTCCAATGGATGGTAACCTTATCATTATGGAAGGTAGTCTGTTGTCGAGATTTTTTTAACTCCAATGGATGGTAGCCTTTTCATTATGGAAGGTAGTCTGTTGTCGAGATTTTTGATACCCCAATGGATGGTAGCCTTGTGGTTATGGAAGGTAGTCTATTGTCGAGATTTTTGTTACCCCAATAGATGGTAGCCTTGTAATTATGCAAGGTAGTCTATTGTCGAGATTTTTGTTACTCCAATGGATGGTAGCCTTGTCATTATTGAAGTTAGTCTGTTATCGATATCTTTGTTACTCCAACGGATGATAGCCTTGTCATTATGGAAGGTAGTCTATTGTCTAGATTTTTTTTATTCCAATGGATGGTAGCCTTGTAATTATGGAAGGTAGTCTGTTGTCGAAATTTTTTTTACTCCAATGGACGGTAACCTTGTCATTATGGAAGGTAATATGTAGTTGAGATTTCTGTTACTCCAATGGAATGTAGCCTTGTCATTACAGATGAAAGTCTGTAGTCGAGATTTTTGTTATTCCAATGGATGGTAACCTTGTAAGTATGGAAGGTAGTCTTTGGTCGATATTTTTGTTACTCCAATGGATGGTAGCCTTGTCATTATTGAGGGAAGTCTATTGTCAATATCTTTGTTACTCCAATGGATGATAGCCTTGTCATTATGCAAGGTAGTCTGTTGTTCATATTTTTGTTACTCCAATGGATGGTAGCCTTGTCATTATGGAAGGTAGTCTGTTGTCGAGATTTGCTTTACTACAATGGATGGTAGCCTTGTCATTATGGAAGGTAGTAAGTTGTCGAGATTTTTGTTACCCCAATGGATGGTAGCCTTGTAATTATGGAAGGTAGTTTATTGTCGAGATTTTTGTTACTCCAATGGATGGTAGCCTTGTCATAATGGAAGGTAGTCTGTCGTTGAGATTTTTCTTACTCCAATGGATTGTAGCCTTGTCATTATGTAAGGTAGTCTGTTGTTCAAATTTTTGTTAGTCCAATGGATGGTAGCCTTGTCATTATGGAAGATAGTCTGTTTTCGAGATTTTTGTTATTCCAATGGATGGTAGTCTTGTCATTATGGAAGGTAGTCTTTTGTCGAGAATTTTGTTACTCCAATGGATGGTAGTCTTGTCATTATTTAAGGTAGTCTATTGTCGATATCTTTGTTACTCCAATGGATGATATCCTTGTCATTATGCAAGGTAGTGTGTTTTTCAGATTTTTGTTACTCCAATGGAAGGTAGCCTTGCCATTATTGAAGGTAGTCTATTGTTGAGAATTTTTGTGATTCCAATGGATGGTAGCCTTATCATCATGGAAGGTAGCCTATTATCGAGATTTTTGTTACTCCAATGGATGGTAGCCTTGTCATTATGGAAGGTAGCCTATTGTCGAGATTTTTTTTATTCCAGTGGATGGTAACCTTGTCAGTATGGAAGGTAGTCTTTTGTCGAGATTTTTGTTACTCCAATGTATGGTAGCCTTGTCATTATCGAAGGGAGTCTATTTTTGATATCTTTGTTACTCCAATGGATGATATCCTTCTTATTATGAAAGGTAGTCTGTTGTTCATATTTTTGTTAATCCAATGGATGGTAGCCTTGTCATTATGGAAGGTAGTATGTTGTCGAGATTTTTTTTACTACAATGGATGGTAGCCTTGTCATTATGGAAGGTATTCTGTTGTCGAGATTTTTGTTACCCCAATGGATGGTAGCCTTGTAATTATGGAAGATAGTCTGTTGTCGAGATTTTTGTTACTCCAATGGATGGTAGCCTTGTCATTATGGAAGGTAGTCTGTCGTTGAGATTTTTGTTACTCCAATGGATTGTAGCCTTGTCATTATTTAAGGTAGTCTGTTGTTCAAATTTTTTTTACTCCAATGGATGGTAACCTTTTCATTACGGAAGAAAGTCTGTAGTCTAGATTTTTGTTATTCCAATGGATGGTAGCCTTGTCAAGATTTTTGTTACTCCAATGGATGGTAGCCTTGTCAAGATTTTTGTTACTCCAATGGATGGTAGCCTTGTCATTATTGAAGGAAGTCTATTGTCAATATCTTTGTTACTCCAATGGAAGATAGCCTTGTCATTATGCAAGGTAGTTTGTTGTTCATATTTTTGTTACTCCAATGGATGGTAGCCTTGTCATTATGGAAGGTAGTCTGTTGTCGAGATTTGTTTTACTACAATGGATGGTAGCCTTGTCATTATGGAAGGTAGTCAGTAGTCGAGATTTTTGTTACCCCAATGGATGGTAGCCTTGTAATTATGGAAGGTAGTTTATTGTCGAGATTTTTGTTACTCCAATGGATGGTAGCCTTGTCATTATGGAAGGTAGTCTGTCGTTGAGATTGTTGTTACTCCAATGGATTGTAGCCTTGTCATTATGTAAGGTAGTCTGTTGTTCAGATTTTTGTTAGTCCAATGGATGGTAGCCTTGTCATTATGGAAGATAGTCTGTTTTCGAGATTTTTGTTATTCCAATGGATGGTAACCTTGTCAGTATGGAAGGTAGTCTTTTGTCGATATTTTTGTTACTCCAATGGATGGTAGCCTTGTCATTAATTAAGGTAGTCTATTGTCGATATCTTTGTTACTCCAATGGATGATAGCCTTGTCATTATGCAAGGTAGTCTGTTGTTCAGATTTTTGTTACTCTAATGGATGGTAGCCTTGTCATTATGGAAGGTAGTCTATTGTCAAGATTTTTGTTATTCCAATGGATGGTAGCCTTATCATTATGGAAGGTAGTTTTTTATCGAGATTTTTGTTACTCCAATGGATGGTAGCCTTGTCAATATGGAAGGTAGTCTATTGTCAAGATTTTTGTTATTCCAATGGATGGTAACCTTATCATTATGGAAGGTAGTCTGTTGTCGAGATTTTTTTTACTCCAATGGATGGTAGCCTTTTCATTATGGAAGGTAGTCTGTTGTCGAGATTTTTGATACCCCAATGGATGGTAGCCTTGTGGTTATGCAAGGTAGTTTGTTGTTCATATTTTTGTTAATCCAATGGATGGTAGCCTTGTCATTATGTAAGGTAGTTTGTTGTCGAGATTTTTTTTACTACAAAGGATGGTAGCCTTGTCATTATGGAAGGTAGTCTATTATCGAGATTTTTGGTACCCCAATGGATGGTAGCCTTGTAATTATGGAAGGTAGTCTGTTGTTGAGATTTTTGTTACTCCAATGGATGGTAGCCTTGTCATTATGGAAGGTAATCTGTCGTTGAGATTTTTGTTACTCCAATGGATTGTAGACTTGTCATTATGTAAGGTAGTATGTTGTTTAGATTTTTGTTAGTCTAATGGATGGTAGCCTTGTCATTATGGAAGATAGTCTATTTTCGAGATTTTTGTTATTCCAATGGATGGTAACCTTGTCAGTATGGAAGGTAGTCTTTTGTCGAGATTTTTGTTACTCCAATGGATGGTAGCCTTGTCATTATTTAAGGTAGTCCATTGTCGATTTCTTTGTTACTCCAATGGATGATAACCTTGTCATTATGCAAGGTAGTCTGTTGTTCAGATTTTTGTTACTCCAATGGATGGTAGCCTTGTCATTATGGAAGGTAGTCTATTGTCAAGATTTTTTTTATTGCAATGGATGGTAGCCTTTTCATTATGGAAGGTAGTTTTTTATCGAGATTTTTGCTACTCCAATGGATGGTAGCCTTGTCATTATGAAAGGTAATCTATTGTCGAGATTTTTGTTATTCCAATGGATGGTAACCTTGTCATTATGGAAGGTTGTCTTTTGTCGAGATTTTTGTTACTCCAATGGATGGTAGCCTTGTCATTATTAAAGGTAGTCTGTTGTCGATATCTTTGTTACTCCAATGGATGGTAGCCTTGTCATTAAGGAAGGTAGTTTGTTATCGATATTTTTGTTACTCCAACGGATGATAGCCTTGTCATTATGAAAGGTAATCTATTGTAGAGATTTTTGTTATTCCAATGGATGGTAACCTTGTCATTATGGAAGGTAGTCTTTTGTCGAGATTTTTGTTACTCCAATGGATGTAAGCCTTGTCATTATTAAAGGTAGTCTGTTATCGATATCTTTGTTACTCCAATGGATGGTGGCCTTGTCATTATGGAAAGTAGTATTTTGTCGAGATTTTTGTTACTCCAATGGCTGGTATCCTTGTCATTATTGAAGGTAGTTTGTTATCGATATCTTTGTTACTCCAATGGATGATCGCCTTGTCATTATTGAAGGTAGTCTATTGTCGAGATTATTTTTACTCCAATGGATGGTAGCCTTGTAATTATGGAAGGTAGTTTTTTGTCGAGATTTTTGTTAACCCAATGGATGGTAGCCTTGTAATTATGGAAGTTAGTCTGTTGTCGAGATTTTTGTCACTCCAATGGATGACAACCTTGTCATTATGGAAGGTATTCTGTCGTTGAGATTTCCGTTTCTCCAATGGATTGTAGCCTTGTCATTATGTAAGGTAGTCTGTTGTTTAGATTTTTGTTACTCCAACGGATGGTAGGCTTGTCATTATGGTAGATAGTCTGTAGTCGAGATTTTTGTTATTCCAATGGATGGTAACCTTGTCAGTATGGAAGGTAGTCTTTTGTCGAGATTTTTGTTACTCCAATGGATGGTAGACTTGTAAATATTGAAGGTAGTCTATTATCGATATCTTTGTTACTCCAATGGATGATAGCCTTGTCAATATGGAAGGTAGTCTGTTCTCGATAATTTTTTTACCCCATCGGATGGTAGCCCTGTCATTATGGAAGGTATAATGTTGTCGGGATTTTTGTTACCCCAATGGATGGTAGCCTTGTAATTATGGAAAGTAGTCTATTGTCGAGATTTTTGTTACTCCAATGGATGGTAGCCTTGTCATTATGGAAGGTAGTTTGTCGTTGAGAATTTTGTTACTCCAATGGATTGTAGCCTTGTCATTATGCAAAGTAGTCTGTTGTTCAGATTTTTGTTACTCCAATGGATGGTAGCCTTATCATTATGGAAGGTAGTTTTTTATCGAGATTTTTGTTATTCCAATGGATGGTAACCTTGTCAGTATGGAAGGTAGTCTTTTGTCGATATTTTTGTTACTCCAATGGATGGTAGCCTTGTCATTATTGAAGGTAGTCTATTTTCGATATCTTTGTTACTCCAATGGATGATAGCCTTGTCATTATGCAAGGTAGTCTATTGTTCATATTTTTGTTACTCCAATGGATAGTATCCTTGTTATTATGGAAGGTGGCCTGTTGTCGAGGTTTTTTTTTACTCCAATGGATGGTAGCCTTATCATTTTGGAAGGTAGTCTTTTGTGGAGATTTTTGTTACTCCAATGGATGGTAGCCTTGTCATTATTGAAGGTAGTCTGTTGTCGATATCTTTGTTACTCCAATGGATGATAGCCTTGTCATTGTGCAAGGTAGTCTGTTGTTCAATATGGAAGGTAGTATGTTGTAATTACGGAAGGCACTTATTGTCAATATTTTTGATACTCCAATGGATGGTAGCTTTTCATTATAGAAGGTAGTCTTTTATCAAGATTTTTGTTACCCCAATGGATGGTAGCCTTGTAATTATGGAAGGTAGTCTGTTGTCGAGATTTTTGTTACTCCAATGGATGCTAGCCTTGTCATTATGGAAGGTAGTCCGTCGTTGTGATTTCTGTCACTCTAATGGAAGGTAGCCTTGCCAATATGGAAGGTAGTCTGTTGTTCATATTTTTGTTACTCCAATGGATTATAGCCTTGTCATTATGGAAGGTAGTTTGTTGTTCAGATTTTTGATACTCCAATGGACGGTAGCCTTGTCATTACGGAAGATAGTTTGTTGTCAAGATTTTTGTTACCCCAATGGATGATAGCCTTGTCATTATGTAAGGTAGTCTATTGTTCAGATTTTTGTTACTCCAATGGATGGTAGCCTTGTCATTACGGAAGATAGTCTGTAGTCGAGATTTTTGTTATTCCAATGGATGGTAACCTTGTCAGTATGGAAAGTAGTCTTTTGTCGAGATTTTTGTTACTCCAATGGATGGTAGCCTTGTCATTATTGAAGGTAGTCTATTGTTTATATCTTTGTTACCTTAATGGATTATAGCCTTGTCATTATGCAAGGTAGTCTGTTGTTCATATTTTTGTTACTCCAATGGATGGTAGCCTTGTCATTATGGAAGGTAGTCTGTTGTCCAGATTTTTTTTACTACAATGGATGGTAGCCTTGTCATTATGGAAGGTAGTCAGTTGTCGAGATTTTTGTTACCCCAATGGATGATAGCCTTGTAATTATGGAAGGTAGTCTGTTGTCGAGATTTCTGTTACTCCAATGGATGGTAGCTTTGTCATTATGGAAGGTAGTCTGTCGTTGAGATTTTTTTACTCCAATGGATGGTAGCCTTGTCATTATGAAAGTTAGTTTGTTGTCGAGAATTTTTTTATTCCATTGGATGGTAGCCTTTTCATTATGGAAGGTAGTCTGGTGACGAGATTTTTGTTACTCCAAAGGATGGTAGCCTTGTCATTATTGAAGGTAGTCTGTTGTCGATATCTTTGTTACTCCATTGGATGATAGCCTTGTCATTATGCAAGGTAGTCTGTTGTTTAGATTTTTGTTACTCCAATGGATGGTAGCCTTGTCATTATGGAAGGTAGTATTTTGTGGAGATTTTTGTTACTCCAATGGATGGTAGCCTTGTCATTATTGAAGGTAGTCTGTTATCGATATCTATGTTACTCCAATGGATGATAGCCTTGTCATTATGGAAGATAGTCTATTATCAAGATTTTTTTTACTCCAATGGATGGTAGCCTTGACATTATGGAAGGTAGTATGTTGTCGAGATTCTGGTTACCCCAATGGATGGTAGCCTTCTAATTATGGAAGGTAGTCTGTTGTCGAGATTTTTGTTACTCCAATGGATGCTAGCCTTGTCATTATGGAAGGTAGTCCGTCGTTGTGATTTCTGTCACTCTAATGGAAGGTAGCCTTGCCAATATGGAAGGTAGTCTGTTGTTCATATTTTTGTTACTCCAATGGATTATAGCCTTGTCATTATGGAAGGTAGTTTGTTGTTCAGATTTTTGATACTCCAATGGACGGTAGCCTTGTCATTACGGAAGATAGTTTGTTGTCAAGATTTTTGTTACCCCAATGGATGATAGCCTTGTCATTATGTAAGGTAGTCTATTGTTCAGATTTTTGTTACTCCAATGGATGGTAGCCTTGTCATTATGCAAGGTAGTCTGTTGTTCAGATTTTTGTTATTCCAATGGATCGTAGCCTTGTCATTATGGAAGGTAGTCTATTGTCGAGATTTTTGTTATTCCAATGGATGGTAACCTTGTCAGTATGGAAGGTAGTCTTTTGTCGAGATTTTTGTTACTCCAATGGATGGTAGCCTTGTCTTTATTGAAGGTAGTCTATTGTCGATATCTTTGTTACTCCAATGGATGATAGCCTTGTCATTATGCAAGGTAGTTTGTTGTTCATATATTTGTTACTCCAATGGATGGTAGCCTTGTCATTATGGAAGGTAGTCTGTTGTCGAGAGTTTTTTTACTCCAATGGATGGTAGCCTTGTCATTATGGAAGGTAGTCTGTTGTCGAGATTTATGTTACCCCAATGGATGCTAGCCTTGTAATTATGGAAGGTAGTCTGTTGTCGAGATTTTTGTTACCACAATGGATGGTAGCTTTGTCATTATGGAAGGTAGTCTGTCGTTGAGATTTTTGTTACCCCAATGGATGATAGCCTTGTAATTATGGAAGGTAGTCTGTTGTCGAGATTTCTGTTACTCCAATGGATGGTAGCTTTGTCATTATGGAAGGTAGTCTGTCGTTGAGATTTTTTTACTCCAATGGATGGTAGCCTTGTCATTATGAAAGGTAGTTTGTTGTCGAGAATTTTTTTATTCCATTGGATGGTAGCCTTTTCATTATGGAAGGTAGTCTGGTGACGAGATTTTTGTTACTCCAAAGGATGGTAGCCTTGTCATTATTGAAGGTAGTCTGTTGTCGATATCTTTGTTACTCCATTGGATGATAGCCTTGTCATTATGAAAGGTAGTCTGTTGTTTAGATTTTTGTTACTCCAATGGATGGTAGCCTTGTCATTATGGAAGGTAGTATTTTGTGGAGATTTTTGTTACTCCAATGGATGGTAGCCTTGTCATTATTGAAGGTAGTCTGTTATCGATATCTATGTTACTCCAATGGATGATAGCCTTGTCATTATGGAAGATAGTCTATTATCAAGATTTTTTTTACTCCAATGGATGGTAGTCTTGACATTATGGAAGGTAGTATGTTGTCGAGATTCTGGTTACCCCAATGGATGGTAGCCTTCTAATTATGGAAGGTAGTCTGTTGTCGAGATTTTTGTTACTCCAATGGATGGTAACCTTGTCATTTTGGAAGGTATTCCGTCGTTGAGATTTTTGTTACTCCAATGGATTGTAGCCTTTTCATTATGTAAGGTAGACTGTTTTTCAGATTTTTGTTAGTCCAATGGATGGTAGCATTGTCATTATGGAAGATAGTCTGTTGTCGAGATTTTTGTTAATCCAATGGATGGTAACCTTGTAAGTATGGAAGGTAGTCTTTTGTCTAGATTTTTGTTACTCCAATGGATGGTAGCCTTGTCATTATGGAAGATAGTCTGTTGTCGAGATTTTTGTTAATCCAATGGATGGTAACCTTGTAAGTATGGAAGGTAGTCTTTTGTCGAGATTTTTGTTACTCCAATGGATGGTAGCCTTGTCATTATTTAAGATAGTCTATTATCGATATCTTTGTTACTCCAATGGATGATAGCCTTGTCATTATGCAAGGTAGTCTGTTGTTCAGATTTTTGTTATTCCAATGGATCGTAGCCTTGTCATTATGGAAGGTAGTCTATTGTCGAGATTTTTGTTATTCCAATGGATGGTAACCTTGTCAGTATGGAAGGTAGTCTTTTGTCGAGATTTTTGTTACTCCAATGGATGGTAGCCTTGTCTTTATTGAAGGTAGTCTATTGTCGATATCTTTGTTACTCCAATGGATGATAGCCTTGTCATTATGCAAGGTAGTTTGTTGTTCATATATTTGTTACTCCAATGGATGGTAGCCTTGTCATTATGGAAGGTAGTCTGTTGTCGAGAGTTTTTTTACTCCAATGGATGGTAGCCTTGTCATTATGGAAGGTAGTCTGTTGTCGAGATTTATGTTACCCCAATGGATGCTAGCCTTGTAATTATGGAAGGTAGTCTGTTGTCGAGATTTTTGTTACCACAATGGATGGTAGCTTTGTCATTATGGAAGGTAGTCTGTCGTTGAGATTTTTGTTACCCCAATGGATGATAGCCTTGTAATTATGGAAGGTAGTCTGTTGTCGAGATTTCTGTTACTCCAATGGATGGTAGCTTTGTCATTATGGAAGGTAGTCTGTCGTTGAGATTTTTTTACTCCAATGGATGGTAGCCTTGTCATTATGAAAGGTAGTTTGTTGTCGAGAATTTTTTTATTCCATTGGATGGTAGCCTTTTCATTATGGAAGGTAGTCTGGTGACGAGATTTTTGTTACTCCAAAGGATGGTAGCCTTGTCATTATTGAAGGTAGTCTGTTGTCGATATCTTTGTTACTCCATTGGATGATAGCCTTGTCATTATGAAAGGTAGTCTGTTGTTTAGATTTTTGTTACTCCAATGGATGGTAGCCTTGTCATTATGGAAGGTAGTATTTTGTGGAGATTTTTGTTACTCCAATGGATGGTAGCCTTGTCATTATTGAAGGTAGTCTGTTATCGATATCTATGTTACTCCAATGGATGATAGCCTTGTCATTATGGAAGATAGTCTATTATCAAGATTTTTTTTACTCCAATGGATGGTAGTCTTGACATTATGGAAGGTAGTATGTTGTCGAGATTCTGGTTACCCCAATGGATGGTAGCCTTCTAATTATGGAAGGTAGTCTGTTGTCGAGATTTTTGTTACTCCAATGGATGGTAACCTTGTCATTTTGGAAGGTATTCCGTCGTTGAGATTTTTGTTACTCCAATGGATTGTAGCCTTTTCATTATGTAAGGTAGACTGTTTTTCAGATATTTGTTAGTCCAATGGATGGTAGCATTGTCATTATGGAAGATAGTCTGTTGTCGAGATTTTTGTTAATCCAATGGATGGTAACCTTGTAAGTATGGAAGGTAGTCTTTTGTCTAGATTTTTGTTACTCCAATGGATGGTAGCCTTGTCATTATTTAAGATAGTCTATTATCGATATCTTTGTTACTCCAATGGATGATAGCCTTGTCATTATGCAAGGTAGTCTGTTGTTCATATTTTTGTTATTCCAATGGATCGTAGCCTTGTCATTATGGAAGGTAGTCTATTGTCGAGATTTTTGTTATTCCAATGGATGGTAACCTTGTCAGTATGGAAGGTAGTCTTTTGTCGAGATTTTTGTTACTCCAATGGATGGTAGCCTTGTCTTTATTGAAGGTAGTCTATTGTCGATATCTTTGTTACTCCAATGGATGATAGCCTTGTCATTATGCAAGGTAGTTTGTTGTTCATATTTTTGTTACTCCAATGGATGGTAGCCTTGTCATTATGGAAGGTAGTCTGTTGTCGAGAGTTTTTTTACTCCAATGGATGGTAGCTTTGTCATTATGGAAGGTAGTCTGTTGTCGAGATTTATGTTACCCCAATGGATGGTAGCCTTGTAATTATGGATGGTAGTCTGTTGTCGAGATTTTTGTTACCACAATGGATGGTAGCCTTGTAATTATGGAAGGTAGTCTGTTGTCGAGATTTTTGTTACTCCAATGGACGGTAGCCTTGTAATTATGGAAGGTAGTCTGTTGTCGAGATTTTTGTTACTCCAATGGATGGTAACGTTTTCGTTATGGAAGGTATTATGTCGTTGAGATTTCTGTTACTCCAATGGATTGTAGCCTTGTCACTATGTAAGGTAGTCTGTTGTTCAGATTTTTGTTACTCCAATGGATGGTAGCCTTGTCATTATGGAAGATATTCTGTAGTCGAGATTTTGTTATTCCAATGGATGGTAATCTTGTCAGTATGGAAGGTTGTCTATTGTCGATATCTTTGTTACTCCAATGGATGATAGCCTTGTCATTATAGAAGGTAGTCTGTCGTTATGATTTTTGTTACTCCAATGGATTATAGCCTTGTCATTATGGAAGGTAGTCTGTTGTCGATATTCTTGTTACTCCAATGAATGGTAGCCTTGTCATTATGGAAGGTAGTCTGTTGTCGATATTCTTGTTACTCCAATGAATGGTGGCCTTGTAAATATGGAAGGTAGTCTGTCGTTAAGATTTTTGTTACTCCAATGGATTATAGCCTTGTCATTATGGAAGGTAGTTTGTTGTTCAGATTTTTGATACTCCAATGGATGGTAGCCTTGTCATTACGGAAGATAGTCTGTTGTCAAGATTTTTGTTACCCAATGGATGGTAGCCTTGTCATTATGCAAGGTAGTTTGTTGTTCATATTTTTGTTACTCCAATGGATGGTAGCCTTGTCATTATGGAAGGTACTCTGTTGTCGAGATTTTTTTTACTCCAATGGATGGTAGCCTTGTCATTATGGAAGGTAGTCTGTTGTCGAGATTTATGTTACCCAATTGGATGGTAGCCTTGTAATTATGGAAGGTAGTCTGTTGTCGAGGTTTTTGTTACCCCAATGGATGGTAGCCTTGTAATTATGGAAGGTAGTCTATTGTTGATATTTTTGATACTCCAATGGATGTTTACCTTGTCATTATGAAAGGTAGTCTGTTGTTGATATTTTTGTTACTACAATGGATGGTAGCCTTGTCATTATGGAAGGTAGTCTGTTGTCGATATTTTTGTTACCCGATTGGATGGTAGCCCTGTCATTATGTAAGGTAGTCTGTTGTCGATATCTTTGTTCTCCAATGGATGGTAGCCTTGTCATTATGGAAGGTAGTTTGTTGTCGAGATTTTTGTTACTCCAATGGATGGTAGCCTTGTCGTTATTGAAGGTAGTCTTTTGTCGAGATTTTTGTTACTCCAATGGACGGTAGCCTTGTAATTATGGAAAATAGTCTGTTGTCGATATTTTTGTTACTCCAATGGATGGTAACCTTGTCGTTATGGAAGGTATTATGTCGTTGAGATTTCTGTTACTCCAATGGATTGTAGCCTTGTCACTATGTAAGGTAGTCTGTTGTTCAGATTTTTGTTACTCCAATGGATGGTAGCCTTGTCATTATGGAAGATAGTCTGTAGTCGAGATTTTGTTATTCCAATGGATGGTAACCTTGTCAGTATGGAAGGTAGTCTGTCGTTAAGATTTTTGTTACTCCAATTGATTATAGCCTTGTCATTATGGAAGGTAGTCTATTATTCAGATTTTTGTTACTCCAATGGATTGTAGCCTTGTCATTATGGAAGGTAGTCTGTTGTAAAGATTTTAGTTATTCCATTGGATGGTAGCCTTGTCATTATGCAAGGTAGTCTGTTGTTCATATTTTTGTTACTCCAATGGATGGTAGCCTTGTCATTATGGAAGGTAGTCTGTTGTCGATATTTTTGTTACTCAAATGAATGGTAGCCTTGTCAATATGGAAGGTAGTCTGTCGTTAAGATTTTTGTTACTCCAATGGATTATAGCCTTGTCATTATGGAAGGAAGTTTGTTGTTCAGATTTTTGATACTCCAATGGAAGGTAGCCTTGTCATTACGGAAGATAGTTTGTTGTCAAGATTTTTGTTACCCCAATGGATGATAGCCTTGTCATTATGTAAGGTAGTCTGTTGTTCAGATTTTTGTTACTCCAATGGATGGTAGCCTTGTCATTACGGAAGATAGTCTGTAGTCGAGATTTTTGTTATTCCAATGGATGGTAACCTTGTCAGTATGGAAAGTAGTCTTTTGTCGAGATTTTTGTTACTCCAATGGATGGTAGCCTTGTCATTATTGAAGGTAGTCTATTGTTGATATCTTTGTTACCTTAATGGATGATAGCCTTGTCATTATGCAAGGTAGTCTGTTGTTCATATTTTTGTTACTCCAATGGATGGTAGCCTTGTCATTATGGAAGGTAGTCTGTTGTCGAGATTTATTTTACTACAATGGATGGTAGCCTTGTCATTATGGAAGGTAGTCAGTTGTCGAGATTTTTGTTACCCCAATGGATGATAGCCTTGTAATTATGGAAGGTAGTCTGTTGTCGAGATTTCTGTTACTCCAATGGATGGTAGCTTTTTCATTATGGAAGGTAGTCTGTCGTTGATATTTTTTTTACTCCAATGGATGGTAGCCTTGTCATTATGAAAGGTAGTTTGTTGTCGAGAATTTTTTTATTCCATTGGATGGTAGCCTTTTCATTATGGAAGGTAGTCTGGTGACGAGATTTTTGTTACTCCAAAGGATGGTAGCCTTGTCATTATTGAAGGTAGTCTGTTGTCGATATCTTTGTTACTCCATTGGATGATAGCCTTGTCATTATGCAAGGTAGTCTGTTGTTTAGATTTTTGTTACTCCAATGGATGGTAGCCTTGTCATTATGGAAGGTAGTATTTTGTGGAGATTTTTGTTACTCCAATGGATGGTAGCCTTGTCATTATTGAAGGTAGTCTGTTATCGATATCTATGTTACTCCAATGGATGATAGCCTTGTCATTATGGAAGATAGTCTATTATCAAGAATTTTTTTACTCCAATGGATGGTAGCCTTGACATTATGGAAGGTAGTATGTTGTCGAGATTCTGGTTACCCTAATGGATGGTAGCCTTCTAATTATGGAAGGTAGTCTGTTGTCGAGATTTTTGTTACCCCAATGGATGGTAGCCTTGTAATTATGGAAGGTAGTCTGTTGTCGAGATTTTTGTTACCACAATGGATAGTAGCCTTGTAATTATGGAAGGTAGTCTGTTGTCGAGATTTTTGTTACTCCAATGGACGGTAGCCTTGTAATTATGGAAGGTAGTCTGTTGTCGAGATTTTTGTTACTCCAATGGATGGTAACCTTTTCGTTATGGAAGGTATTATGTCGTTGAGATTTCTGTTACTCTAATGGATTGTAGCCTTGTCACTATGTAAGGTAGTCTGTTGTTCAGATTTTTGTTACTCCAATGGATGGTAGCCTTGTCATTATGGAAGGTAGTCTGTTGTCGAGAGTTTTTTTACTCCAATGGATGGTAGCCTTGTCATTATGGAAGGTAGTCTGTTGTCGATATCTTTGTTACTCCAATGGATGATAGCCTTGTCATTATGGAAGGTAGTCTGTCGTTATGATTTTTGTTACTCCAATGGATTATAGCCTTGTCATTATGGAAGGTAGTCTGTTGTCGATATTCTTGTTACTCCAATGAATGGTAGCCTTGTCATTATGGAAGGTAGTCTGTTGTCGATATTCTTGTTACTCCAATGAATGGTGGCCTTGTAAATATGGAAGGTAGTCTGTCGTTAAGATTTTTGTTACTCCAATGGATTATAGCCTTGTCATTATGGAAGGTAGTTTGTTGTTCAGATTTTTGATACTCCAATGGATGGTAGCCTTGTCATTACGGAAGATAGTCTGTTGTCAAGATTTTTGTTACCCAATGGATGGTAGCCTTGTCATTATGCAAGGTAGTTTGTTGTTCATATTTTTGTTACTCCAATGGATGGTAGCCTTGTCATTATGGAAGGTACTCTGTTGTCGAGATTTTTTTTACTCCAATGGATGGTAGCCTTGTCATTATGGAAGGTAGTCTGTTGTCGAGATTTATGTTACCCCAATGGATGGTAGCCTTGTAATTATGGAAGGTAGTCTGTTGTCGAGATTTTTGTTACCCCAATGGATGGTAGCCTTGTAATTATGGAAGGTAGTCTATTGTTGATATTTTTTATACTCCAATGGATGTTTACCTTGTCATTATGAAAGGTAGTCTGTTGTTGATATTTTTGTTACTATAATGGATGGTTGCCTTGTCATTATGGAAGGTAGTCTGTTGTCGATATTTTTGTTACCCGATTGGATGGTAGCCCTGTCATTATGTAAGGTAGTCTGTTGTCGATATCTTTGTTCTCCAATGGATGGTAGCCTTGTCATTATGGAAGGTAGTTTGTTGTCGAGATTTTTGTTACTCCAATGGATGGTAGCCTTGTCGTTATGGAAGGTAGTCTCTTGTCGAGATTTTTGTTACTCCAATGGACGGTAGCCTTGTAATTATGGAAAATAGTCTGTTGTCGATATTTTTGTTACTCCAATGGATGGTAACCTTGTCGTTATGGAAGGTATTATGTCGTTGAGATTTCTGTTACTCCAATGGATTGTAGCCTTGTCACTATGTAAGGTAGTCTGTTGTTCAGATTTTTGTTACTCCAATGGATGGTAGCCTTGTCTTTATGGAAGATAGTCTGTAGTCGAGATTTTGTTATTCCAATGGATGGTAACCTTGTCAGTATGGAAGGTAGTCTTTTGTCGAGATTTTTGTTACTCCAATGGATGGTAGTCTGTCAGTATGGAAAGTAGTCTGTCGCTAAGATTTTTGTTACTCTAATTGATTATAGCCTTGTCATTATGGAAGGTAGTCTATTGTTCAGATTTTTGTTACTCCAATGGATTGTAGCCTTGTCATTATGGAAGGTAGTCTGTTGTAAAGATTTTTGTTATTCCATTGGATGGTAGCCTTGTCATTATGCAAGGTAGTATGTTGTTCATATTTTTGTTACTCCAATGGATGGTAGCCTTGTCATTATGGAAGGTAGTCTGTTGTCGATATTCTTGTTACTCCAATGAATGGTGGCCTTGTAAATATGGAAGGTAGTCTGTCGTTAAGATTTTTGTTACTCCAATGGATTATAGCCTTGTCATTATGGAAGGTAGTTTGTTGTTCAGATTTTTGATACTCCAATGGATGGTAGCCTTGTCATTACGGAAGATACTCTGTTGTCAAGATTTTTGTTACCCAATGGATGGTAGCCTTGTCATTATGCAAGGTAGTTTGTTGTTCATATTTTTGTTACTCCAATGGATGGTAGCCTTGTCATTATGGAAGGTACTCTGTTGTCGAGATTTTTTTTACTCCAATGGATGGTAGCCTTGTCATTATGGAAGGTAGTCTGTTGTCGAGATTTATGTTACCCCAATGGATGGTAGCCTTGTAATTATGGAAGGTAGTCTGTTGTCGAGATTTTTTTTACCCCAATGGATGGTAGCCTTGTAATTATGGAAGGTAGTCTATTGTTGATATTTTTGATACTCCAATGGATGTTTACCTTGTCATTATGAAAGGTAGTCTGTTGTTGATATTTTTGTTACTATAATGGATGGTTGCCTTGTCATTATGGAAGGTAGTCTGTTGTCGATATTTTTGTTACCCGATTGGATGGTAGCCCTGTCATTATGTAAGGTAGTCTGTTGTTGATATCTTTGTTCTCCAATGGATGGTAGCCTTGTCATTATGGAAGGTAGTTTGTTGTCGAGATTTTTGTTACTCCAATGGATGGTAGCCTTGTCGTTATGGAAGGTAGTCTTTTGTCGAGATTTTTGTTACTCCAATGGACGGTAGCCTTGTAATTATGGAAAATAGTCTGTTGTCGATATTTTTGTTACTCCAATGGATGGTAACCTTGTCGTTATGGCAGGTATTATGTCGTTGAGATTTCTGTTACTCCAATGGATTGTAGCCTTGTCACTATGTAAGGTAGTCTGTTGTTCAGATTTTTGTTACTCCAATGGATGGTAGCCTTGTCATTATGGAAGATAGTCTGTAGTCGAGATTTTGTTATTCCAATGGATGGTAACCTTGTCAGTATGGAAGGTAGTCTTTTGTCGAGATTTTTGTTACTCCAATGGATGGTAGTTTGTCAGTATGGAAAGTAGTCTGTCGCTAAGATTTTTGTTACTCTAATTGATTATAGCCTTGTCATTATGGAAGGTAGTCTATTGTTCAGATTTTTGTTACTCCAATGGATTGTAGCCTTGTCATTATGGAAGGTAGTCTGTTGTAAAGATTTTTGTTATTCCATTGGATGGTAGCCTTGTCATTATGCAAGGTAGTCTGTTGTTCATATTTTTGTTACTCCAATGGATGGTAGCCTTGTCATTATGGAAGGTAGTCTGTTGTCGATATTTTTGTTACTCCAATGAATGGTAGCATTGTCAATATGGAAGGTAGTCTGTCGTTAAGATTTTTGTTACTCCAATGGATTATAGCCTTGTCATTATGGAAGGTAGTTTGTTGTTCAGATTTTTGATACTCCAATGGACGGTAGCCTTGTCATTACGGAAGATAGTTTGTTGTCAAGATTTTTGTTACCCCAATGGATGATAGCCTTGTCATTATGTAAGGTAGTCTGTTGTTCAAATTTTTGTTACTCCAATGGATGGTAGCCTTGTCATTACGGAAGATAGTCTGTAGTCGAGATTTTTGTTATTCCAATGGATGGTAACCTTGTCAGTATGGAAAGTAGTCTTTTGTCGAGATTTTTGTTACTCCAATGGATGGTAGCCTTGTCATTATTGAAGGTAGTCTATTGTTGATATCTTTGTTACCTTAATGGATGATAGCCTTGTCATTATGCAAGGTAGTCTGTTGTTCATATTTTTGTTACTCCAATGGATGGTAGCCTTGTCATTATGGAAGGTAGTCTGTTGTCGATATTTTTTTTTACTACAATGGATGGTAGCCTTGTCATTATGGAAGGTAGTCAGTTGTCGAGATTTTTGTTACCCCAATGGATGATAGCCTTGTAATTATGGAAGGTAGTCTGTTGTCGAGATTTCTGTTACTCCAATGGATGGTAGCTTTGTCTTTATGGAAGGTAGTCTGTCGTTGAGATTTTTTTTACTCCAATGGATGGTAGCCTTGTCATTATGGAAGGTAGTTTGTTGTCGAGAATTTTTTTATTCCATTGGATGGTAGCCTTTTCATTATGGAAGGTAGTCTGGTGACGAGATTTTTGTTACTCCAAAGGATGGTAGCCTTGTCATTATTGAAGGTAGTCTGTTGTCGATATCTTTGTTACTCCATTGGATGATAGCCTTGTCATTATGCAAGGTAGTCTGTTGTTTAGATTTTTGTTACTCCAATGGATGGTAGCCTTGTCATTATGGAAGGTAGTATTTTGTGGAGATTTTTGTTACTCCAATGGATGGTAGCCTTGTCATTATTGAAGGTAGTCTGTTATCGATATCTATGTTACTCCAATGGATTATAGCCTTGTCATTATGGAAGATAGTCTATTATCAAGAATTTTTTTAATCCAATGGATGGTAGCCTTGACATTATGGAAGGTAGTATGTTGTCGAGATTCTGGTTACCCTAATGGATGGTAGCCTTCTAATTATGGAAGGTAGTCTGTTGTCGAGATTTTTGTTACTCCAATGGATGGTAACCTTGTCATTTTGGAAGGTATTCTGTCATTGAGATTTTTGTTACTCCAATGGATTGTAGCCTTTTTATTATGTAAGGTAGACTGTTTTTCAGATTTTTGTTAGTCCAATGGATGGTAGCATTGTCATTATGGAAGATAGTCTGTTGTCGAGATTTTTGTTAATCCAATTGATGGTAACCTTGTAAGTATGGAAGGTAGTCTTTTGTCGAGATTTTTGTTAATCCAATGGATGGTAGCCTTGTCTTTATTGAAGGTAGTCTATTGTCGATATCTTTGTTACTCCAATGGATGATAGCCTTGTCATTATGCAAGGTAGTTTGTTGTTCATATTTTTGTTACTCCAATGGATGGTAGCCTTGTCATTATGGAAGGTAGTCTGTTGTCGAGATTTATGTTACCCCAATGGATGGTAGCCTTGTAATTATGGAAGGTAGTCTGTTGTCGAGATTTTTGTAACCCCAATGGATGGTAGCCTTGTAATTATGGAAGGTAGTCTGTTGTCGAGATTTTTGTTACTCCAATCGACGATAGCCTTGTAATTATGGAAGGTAGTCTGTTGTCGAGATTTTTGTTACTCCAATGGATGGTAACCTTTTCGTTATGGAAGGTATTATGTCGTTGAGATTTCTGTTACTCCAATGGATTGTAGCCTTGTCACTATGTAAGGTAGTCTCTTGTTCAGATTTTTGTTACTCCGATGGATGGTAGCCTTGTCATTATGGAAGATATTCTGTAGTCGAGATTTTATTATTCCAATGGATGGTAACCTTGTCAGTATGGAAGGATGTCTATTGTCGATGTCTTTGTTACTCCAATGGATGATAGCCTTGTCATTATGGAAGGTAGTCTGTCGTTATGATTTTTGTTACTCCAATGGATTATAGCCTTGTCATTATGGAAGGTAGTCTGTTGTCGATATTCTTGTTACTCCAATGAATGGTAGCCTTGTCATTATGGAAGGTAGTCTGTTGTCGATATTCTTGTTACTCCAATGAATGGTAGCCTTGTAAATATGGAAGGTAGTCTGTCGTTAAGATATTTGTTACTCCAATGGATTATAGCCTTGTCATTATGAAAGGTAGTTTGTTGTTCAGATTTTTGATACTCCAATGGATGGTAGCCTTGTCATTACGGAAGGTAGTCTGTTGTCGAGATTTTTGTTACCCAATGGATGGTAGCCTTGTCATTATGCAAGGTAGTTTGTTGTTCATATTTTTGTTACTCCAATGGATGGTAGCCTTGTTATTATGGAAGGTAGTCTGTTGTCGAGATTTTTTTACTCCAATGGATGGTAGCCTTGTCATTATGGAAGGTAGTCTGTTGTCGAGATTTATGTTACCCCAATGGATGGTAGCCTTGTAATTATGGAAGGTAGTCTGTTGTCGAGATTTTTGTTACCCCAATGGATGGTAGCCTTGTAATTATGGAAGGTAGTCTATTGTTGATATTTTTGATACTCCAATGGATGTTTACCTTGTCATTATGAAAGGTAGTCTGTTGTTGATATTTTTGTTACTACAATGGATGGTAGCCTTGTCATTATGGAAGGTAGTCTGTTGTCGATATTTTTGTTACCCGATTGGATGGTAGCCCTGTCATTATGTAAGGTAGTCTGTTGTCGATATCTTTGTTCTCCAATGGATGGTAGCCTTGTCATTATGGAAGGTAGTTTGTTGTCGAGATTTTTGTTACTCCAATGGATGGTAGCCTTGTCGTTATGGAAGGTAGTCTTTTGTCAAGATTTTTGTTACTCCAATGGACGGTAGCCTTGTAATTATGGAAAATAGTCTGTTGTCGATATTTTTGTTACTCCAATGGATGGTAACCTTGTCGTTATGGAAGGTATTATGTCGTTGAGATTTCTGTTACTCCAATGGATTGTAGCCTTGTCACTATGTAAGGTAGTCTGTTGTTCAAATTTTTGTTACTCCAATGGATGGTAGCCTTGTCATTATGGAAGATAGTCTGTAGTCGAGATTTTGTTATTCCAATGGATGGTAACCTTGTCAGTATGGAAGGTAGTCTTTTGTCGAGATTTTTGTTACTCCAATGGATGGTAGTCTGTCAGTATGGAAAGTAGTCTGTCGTTAAGATTTTTGTTACTCCAATTGATTATAGCCTTGTCATTATGGAAGGTAGTCTATTATTCAGATTTTTGTTACTCCAATGGATTGTAGCCTTGTCATTATGGAAGGTAGTCTGTTGTAAATATTTTTGTTATTCCATTGGATGGTAGCCTTGTCATTATGCAAGGTAGTCTGTTGTTCATATTTTTGATACTCCAATGGATGGTAGCCTTGTCATTATGGAAGGTAGTCTTTTTTCTATATTTTTGTTACTCCAATGAATGGTAGCCTTGTCAATATGGAAGGTAGTCTGTCGTTAAGATTTTTGTTACTCCAATGGATTATAGCCTTGTCATTATGGAAGGTAGTTTGTTGTTCAGATTTTTGATACTCCAATGGACGGTAGCCTTGTCATTACGGAAGATAGTTTGTTGTCAAGATTTTTGTTACCCCAATGGATGATAGCCTTGTCATTATGTAAGGTAGTCTGTTGTTCAGATTTTTGTTACTCCAATGGATGGTAGCCTTGTCATTACGGAAGATAGTCTGTAGTCGAGATTTTTGTTATTCCAATGGATGGTAACCTTGTTAGTATGGAAAGTAGTCTTTTGTCGAGATTTTTGTTACTCCAATGGA
Organism: Vicia faba; assembly: GCA_948472305.1. Classification (NCBI taxonomy): domain Eukaryota; kingdom Viridiplantae; phylum Streptophyta; class Magnoliopsida; order Fabales; family Fabaceae; genus Vicia; species Vicia faba. The sequence continues at coordinate 566,511,396 of OX451739.1, forward strand.
TGGTAGCCTTGTCATTATTGAAGGTAGTCTATTGTTGATATCTTTGTTACCTTAATGGATGATAGCCTTGTCATTATGCAAGGTAGTCTGTTGTTCATATTTTTGTTACTCCAATGGATGGTAGCGTTGTCATTATGGAAGGTAGTCTGTTGTCGAGATTTTTTTTACTACAATGGATGGTAGCCTTGTCATTATGGAAGGTAGTCAGTTGTCGAGATTTTTGTTACCCCAATGGATGATAGCCTTGTAATTATGGAAGGTAGTTTGTTGTCGAGATTTCTGTTACTCCAATGGATGGTAGCTTTGTCATTATGGAAGGTAGTCTGTCGTTGAGATTTTTTTTACTCCAATGGATGGTAGCCTTGTCATTATGAAAGGTAGTTTGTTGTCGAGAATTTTTTTATTCCATTGGATGGTAGCCTTTTCATTTTGGAAGGTAGCCTGGTGACGAGATTTTTGTTACTCCAAAGGATGGTAGCCTTGTCATTATTGAAGGTAGTCTGTTGTCGATATCTTTGTTACTCCATTGGATGATAGCCTTGTCATTATGCAAGGTAGTCTGTTGTTCATATTTTTGTTACTCCAATGGATGGTAGCCTTGTCATTATGGAAGGTAGTATTTTGTGGAGATTTTTGTTACTCCAATGGATGGTAGCCTTGTAATTATTGAAGGTAGTCTGTTATCGATATCTATGTTTCTCCAATGGATGATAGACTTTTCATTATGGAAGATAGTCTATTATCAAGATTTTTTTTACTCCAATGGATGGTATCCTTGAGATTATGGAAGGTAGTATGTTGTCGAGATTCTTGTTACCCCAATGGATGGTAGCCTTCTAATTATGGAAGGTAGTCTGTTGTCGAGATTTTTGTTATTCCAATGGATTGTAGCCTTTTCATTATGTAAGGTAGTCTATTTTTCAAATTTTTGTTAGTCCAATGGATGGTAGCATTGTCATTATGGAAGATAGTCTGTTGTCGAGATTTTTGTTAATCCAATGGATGGTAACCTTGTAAGTATGGAAGGTAGTCTTTTGTCGAGATTTTTGTTACTCCAATGGATGGTAGCCTTTTCATTATTTAAGATAGTCTATTATCGATATCTTTGTTACTCCAATGGATGATAGCCTTGTCATTATGCAAGGTAGTCTGTTGTTCAGATTTTTGTTATTCCAATGGATCGTAGCCTTGTCATTATGGAAGGTAGTCTATTGTCGAGAATTTTGTTATTCCAATGGATGGTAACCTTGTCAGTATGGAAGGTAGTCTTTTGTCGAGTTTTTTGTTACTCCAATGGATGGTAGCCTTGTCTTTATTGAAGGTAGTCTACTGTCGATATCTTTGTTACTCCAATGGATGATAGCCTTGTCATTATGCAAGGTAGTTTGTTATTCATATTTTTTTTACTCCAATGGATGGTAGCCTTGTCATTATGGAAGGTAGTCTGTTGTCGAGAGTTTTTTTACTCCAATGGATGGTAGCCTTGTCATTATGGAAGGTAGTTTGTTGTCGATATTTTTGTTACCCCAATGGATGGTAGCCTTGTAATTATGGAAGGTAGTCTGTTGTCGATATTTTTGTTACCACAATGGATGGTAGCCTTGTAATTATGGAAGGTAGTCTGTTGTCGAGATTTTTGTAACTCCAATGGACGGTAGCCTTGTAATTATGGAAGGTAGTCTATTGTCGAGATTTTTGTTACTCCAATGGATGGTAACCTTTTCGTTATGGAAGGTATTATGTCGTTGAGAATTCTGTTACTCCAATGGATTGTAGCCTTGTCACTATGTAAGGTAGTCTGTTGTTCAGATTTTTGTTACTCCAATGGATGGTAGCCTTGTCATTATGGAAGATAATCTGTAGTCGAGATTTTGTTATTCCAATGGATGGTAACCTTGTCAGTATGGAAGGTTGTCTATTGTCGATATCTTAGTTACTCCAATGGATGATTGCCTTGTCATTATGCAAGGTAGTCTGTTGTTCATATTTTTGTTACTCCAATGGATGGTAGCCTTGTCATTATGGAAGGTAGTTTGTTGTCGATATTTTTGATACTCCAATGAATGGTAGCCTTGTCATTATGGAAGGTAGTCTGTCGTTATGATTTTTGTTACTCCAATGGATTATAGCCTTGTCATTATGGAAGGTAGTCTGTTGTTCATATTTTTGTTACACCAATGGATTGTAGCCTTGTCATTATGGAAGGTAGTATGTTGTCGAGATTCTTGTTACCCCAATGGATGGTAGCCTTCTAATTATGGAAGGTAGTCTGTTGTCGAGATTTTTGTTATTCCAATGGATTGTAGCCTTTTCATTATGTAAGGTAGTCTGTTTTTCAGATTTTTGTTAGTCCAATGGATGGTAGCATTGTCATTATGGAAGATAGTCTGTTGTCGAGATTTTTGTTAATCCAATGTATGGTAACCTTGTAAGTATGGAAGGTAGTCTTTTGTCGAGATTTTTGTTACTCCAATGGATGGTAGCCTTTTCATTATTTAAGATAGTCTATTATCGATATCTTTGTTACTCCAATGGATGATAGCCTTGTCATTATGCAAGGTAGTCTGTTGTTCAGATTTTTGTTATTCCAATGGATCGTAGCCTTGTCATTATGGAAGGTAGTCTATTGTCGAGATTTTTGTTATTCCAATGGATGGTAACCTTGTCAGTATGGAAGGTAGTCTTTTGTCGAGATTTTTGTTACTCCAATGGATGGTAGCCTTGTCTTTATTGAAGGTAGTCTATTGTCGATATCTTTGTTACTCCAATGGATGATAGCCTTGTCATTATGCAAGGTAGTTTGTTGTTCATATTTTTGTTACTCCAATGGATGGTAGCCTTGTCATTATGGAAGGTAGTCTGTTGTCGAGAGTTTTTTTACTCCAATGGATGGTAGCCTTGTCATTATGGAAGGTAGTCTGTTGTCGAGATTTATGTTACCCCAATGGATGGTAGCCTTGTAATTATGGAAGGTAGTCTGTTGTCGATATTTTTGTTACCACAATGGATGGTAGCCTTGTAATTATGGAAGGTAGTCTGTTGTCGAGATTTTTGTAACTCCAATGGACGGTAGCCTTGTAATTATGGAAGGTAGTCTATTGTCGAGATTTTTGTTACTCCAATGGATGGTAACCTTTTCATTATGGAAGGTATTATGTCGTTGAGATTTCTGTTACTCCAATGGATTGTAGCCTTGTCACTATGTAAGGTAGTCTGTTGTTCAGATTTTTGTTACTCCAATAGATGGTAGCCTTGTCATTATGGAAGATAATCTGTAGTCGAGATTTTGGTATTCCAATGGATGGTAACCTTGTCAGTATGGAAGGTTGTCTATTGTCGATATCTTTGTTACTCCAATGGATGATAGCCTTGTCATTATGCAAGGTAGTCTGTTGTTCATATTTTTGTTACTCCAATGGATGGTAGCCTTGTCATTATGGAAGGTAGTTTGTTGTCGATATTTTTGTTACTCCAATGAATGGTAGCCTTGTCATTATGGAAGGTAGTCTGTCGTTATGATTTTTGTTACTCCAATGGATTATAGCCTTGTCATTATGGAAGGTAGTCTGTTGTTCATATTTTTGTTACACCAATGGATTATAGCCTTGTCATTATGGAAGGTAGTATGTTGTCGAGATTCTTGTTACCCCAATGGATGGTAGCCTTCTAATTATGGAAGGTAGTCTGTTGTCGAGATTTTTGTTATTCCAATGGATTGTAGCCTTTTCATTATGTAAGGTAGTCTGTTTTTCAGATTTTTGTTAGTCCAATGGATGGTAGCATTGTCATTATGGAAGATAGTCTGTTGTCGAGATTTTTGTTAATCCAATGTATGGTAACCTTGTAAGTATGGAAGGTAGTCTTTTGTCGAGATTTTTGTTACTCCAATGGATGGTAGCCTTTTCATTATTTAAGATAGTCTATTATCGATATCTTTGTTACTCCAATGGATGATAGCCTTGTCATTATGCAAGGTAGTCTGTTGTTCAGATTTTTGTTATTCCAATGGATCGTAGCCTTGTCATTATGGAAGGTAGTCTATTGTCGAGATTTTTGTTATTCCAATGGATGGTAACCTTGTCAGTATGGAAGGTAGTCTTTTGTCGAGATTTTTGTTACTCCAATGGATGGTAGCCTTGTCTTTATTGAAGGTAGTCTATTGTCGATATCTTTGTTACTCCAATGGATGATAGCCTTGTCATTATGCAAGGTAGTTTGTTGTTCATATTTTTGTTACTCCAATGGATGGTAGCCTTGTCATTATGGAAGGTAGTCTGTTGTCGAGAGTTTTTTTACTCCAATGGATGGTAGCCTTGTCATTATGGAAGGTAGTCTGTTGTCGAGATTTATGTTACCCCAATGGATGGTAGCCTTGTAATTATGGAAGGTAGTCTGTTGTCGATATTTTTGTTACCACAATGGATGGTAGCCTTGTAATTATGGAAGGTAGTCTGTTGTCGAGATTTTTGTAACTCCAATGGACGGTAGCCTTGTAATTATGGAAGGTAGTCTATTGTCGAGATTTTTGTTACTCCAATGGATGGTAACCTTTTCATTATGGAAGGTATTATGTCGTTGAGATTTCTGTTACTTCAATGGATTGTAGCCTTGTCACTATGTAAGGTAGTCTGTTGTTCAAATTTTTGTTACTCCAATGGATGGTAGCCTTGTCATTATGGAAGATAATCTGTAGTCGAGATTTTTTTATTCCAATGGATGGTAACCTTGTCAGTATGGAAGGTTGTCTATTGTCGATATCTTTGTTACTCCAATGGATGATAGCCTTGTCATTATGCAAGGTAGTCTGTTGTTCATATTTTTGTTACTCCAATGGATGGTAGCCTTGTCATTATGGAAGGTAGTTTGTTGTCGATATTTTTGTTACTCCAATGAATGGTAGCCTTGTCATTATGGAAGGTAGTCTGTCGTTATGATTTTTGTTACTCCAATGGATTATAGCCTTGTCATTATGGAAGGTAGTCTGTTGTTCATATTTTTGTTACACCAATAGATTGTAGCCTTGTCATTATGGAAGGTAGTATGTTGTCGAGATTCTTGTTACCCCAATGGATGGTAGCCTTCTAATTATGGAAGGTAGTCTGTTGTCGAGATTTTTGTTATTCCAATGGATTGTAGCCTTTTCATTATGTAAGGTAGTCTGTTTTTCATATTTTTGTTAGTCCAATGGATGGTAGCATTGTCATTATGGAAGATAGTCTGTTGTCGAGATTTTTGTTAATCCAATGTATGGTAACCTTGTAAGTATGGAAGGTAGTCTTTTGTCGAGATTTTTGTTACTCCAATGGATGGTAGCCTTTTCATTATTTAAGATAGTCTATTATCGATATCTTTGTTACTCCAATGGATGATAGCCTTGTCATTATGCAAGGTAGTCTGTTGTTCAGATTTTTGTTATTCCAATGGATCGTAGCCTTGTCATTATGGAAGGTAGTCTATTGTCGAGATTTTTGTTATTCCAATGGATGGTAACCTTGTCAGTATGGAAGGTAGTCTTTTGTCGAGATTTTTGTTACTCCAATGGATGGTAGCCTTGTCTTTATTGAAGGTAGTCTATTGTCGATATCTTTGTTACTCCAATGGATGATAACCTTGTCATTATGCAAGGTAGTTTGTTGTTCATATTTTTGTTACTCCAATGGATGGTAGCCTTGTCATTATGGAAGGTAGTCTGTTGTCGAGAGTTTTTTTACTCCAATGGATGGTAGCCTTGTCATTATGGAAGTTAGTCTGTTGTCGAGATTTATGTTACCCCAATGGATGGTAGCCTTGTAATTATGGAAGGTAGTCTGTTGTCGAGATTTTTGTTACCACAATGGATGGTAGCCTTGTAATTATGGAAGGTAGTCTGTTGTCGAGATTTTTGTCACTCCAATGGACGGTAGCCTTGTAATTATGGAAGGTAGTCTATTGTCGAGATTTTTGTTACTCCAATGGATGGTAACCTTTTCGTTATGGAAGGTATTATGTCGTTGAGATTTCTGTTACTCCAATGGATTGTAGCCTTGTCACTATGTAAGGTAGTCTGTTGTTCAGATTTTTGTTACTCCAATGGATGGTAGCCTTGTCATTATGGAAGATAATCTGTAGTCGAGATTTTGGTATTCCAATGGATGGTAACCTTGTCAGTATGGAAGGTTGTCTATTGTCGATATCTTTGTTACTCCAATGGATGATAGCCTTGTCATTATGCAAGGTAGTCTGTTGTTCATATTTTTGTTACTCCAATGGATGGTAGCCTTGTCATTATGGAAGGTAGTTTGTTGTCGATATTTTTGTTACTCCAATGAATGGTAGCCTTGTCATTATGGAAGGTAGTCTGTCGTTATGATTTTTGTTACTCCAATGGATTATAGCCTTGTCATTATGGAAGGTAGTCTGTTGTTCATATTTTTGTTACACCAATGGATTGTAGCCTTGTCATTATGGAAGGTAGTATGTTGTCGAGATTCTTGTTACCCCAATGGATGGTAGCCTTCTAATTATGGAAGGTAGTCTGTTGTCGAGATTTTTGTTATTCCAATGGATTGTAGCCTTTTCATTATGTAAGGTAGTCTGTTTTTCAGATTTTTGTTAGTCCAATGGATGGTAGCATTGTCATTATGGAAGATAGTCTGTTGTCGAGATTTTTGTTAATCCAATGTATGGTAACCTTGTAAGTATGGAAGGTAGTCTTTTGTCGAGATTTTTGTTACTCCAATGGATGGTAGCCTTTTCATTATTTAAGATAGTCTATTATCGATATCTTTGTTACTCCAATGGATGATAGCCTTGTCATTATGCAAGGTAGTCTGTTGTTCAGATTTTTGTTATTCCAATGGATCGTAGCCTTGTCATTATGGAAGGTAGTCTATTGTCGAGATTTTTGTTATTCCAATGGATGGTAACCTTGTCAGTATGGAAGGTAGTCTTTTGTCGAGATTTTTGTTACTCCAATGGATGGTAGCCTTGTCTTTATTGAAGGTAGTCTATTGTCGATATCTTTGTTACTCCAATGGATGATAGCCTTGTCATTATGCAAGGTAGTTTGTTGTTCATATTTTTGTTACTCCAATGGATGGTAGCCTTGTCATTATGGAAGGTAGTCTGTTGTCGAGAGTTTTTTTACTCCAATGGATGGTAGCCTTGTCATTATGGAAGGTAGTCTGTTGTCGAGATTTATGTTACCCCAATGGATGGTAGCCTTGTAATTATGGAAGGTAGTCTGTTGTCGATATTTTTGTTACCACAATGGATGGTAGCCTTGTAATTATGGAAGGTAGTCTGTTGTCGAGATTTTTGTAACTCCAATGGACGGTAGCCTTGTAATTATGGAAGGTAGTCTATTGTCGAGATTTTTGTTACTCCAATGGATGGTAACCTTTTCATTATGGAAGGTATTATGTCGTTGAGATTTCTGTTACTTCAATGGATTGTAGCCTTGTCACTATGTAAGGTAGTCTGTTGTTCAAATTTTTGTTACTCCAATGGATGGTAGCCTTGTCATTATGGAAGATAATCTGTAGTCGAGATTTTTTTATTCCAATGGATGGTAACCTTGTCAGTATGGAAGGTTGTCTATTGTCGATATCTTTGTTACTCCAATGGATGATAGCCTTGTCATTATGCAAGGTAGTCTGTTGTTCATATTTTTGTTACTCCAATGGATGGTAGCCTTGTCATTATGGAAGGTAGTTTGTTGTCGATATTTTTGTTACTCCAATGAATGGTAGCCTTGTCATTATGGAAGGTAGTCTGTCGTTATGATTTTTGTTACTCCAATGGATTATAGCCTTGTCATTATGGAAGGTAGTCTGTTGTTCATATTTTTGTTACACCAATGGATTGTAGCCTTGTCATTATGGAAGGTAGTATGTTGTCGAGATTCTTGTTACCCCAATGGATGGTAGCCTTCTAATTATGGAAGGTAGTCTGTTGTCGAGATTTTTGTTATTCCAATGGATTGTAGCCTTTTCATTATGTAAGGTAGTCTGTTTTTCATATTTTTGTTAGTCCAATGGATGGTAGCATTGTCATTATGGAAGATAGTCTGTTGTCGAGATTTTTGTTAATCCAATGTATGGTATCCTTGTAAGTATGGAAGGTAGTCTTTTATCGAGATTTTTGTTACTCCAATGGATGGTAGCCTTTTCATTATTTAAGATAGTCTATTATCGATATCTTTGTTACTCCAATGGATGATAGCCTTGTCATTATGCAAGGTAGTCTGTTGTTCAGATTTTTGTTATTCCAATGGATCGTAGCCTTGTCATTATGGAAGGTAGTCTATTGTCGAGATTTTTGTTATTCCAATGGATGGTAACCTTGTCAGTATGGAAGGTAGTCTTTTGTCGAGATTTTTGTTACTCCAATGGATGGTAGCCTTGTCTTTATTGAAGGTAGTCTATTGTCGATATCTTTGTTACTCCAATGGATGATAACCTTGTCATTATGCAAGGTAGTTTGTTGTTCATATTTTTGTTACTCCAATGGATGGTAGCCTTGTCATTATGGAAGGTAGTCTGTTGTCGAGAGTTTTTTTACTCCAATGGATGGTAGCCTTGTCATTATGGAAGTTAGTCTGTTGTCGAGATTTATGTTACCCCAATGGATGGTAGCCTTGTAATTATGGAAGGTAGTCTGTTGTCGAGATTTTTGTTACCACAATGGATGGTAGCCTTGTAATTATGGAAGGTAGTCTGTTGTCGAGATTTTTGTCACTCCAATGGACGGTAGCCTTGTAATTATGGAAGGTAGTCTATTGTCGAGATTTTTGTTACTCCAATGGATGGTAACCTTTTCGTTATGGAAGGTATTATGTCGTTGAGATTTCTGTTACTCCAATGGATTGTAGCCTTGTCACTATGTAAGGTAGTCTGTTGTTCAGATTTTTGTTACTCCAATGGATGGTAGCCTTGTCATTATGGAAGATAATCTGTAGTCGAGATTTTGTTATTCCAATGGATGGTAACCTTGTCAATATGGAAGGTTGTCTATTGTCGATATCTTTGTTACTCCAATGGATGATAGCCTTGTCATTATGCAAGGTAGTCTGTTGTTCATATTTTTGTTACTCCAATGGATGGTAGCCTTGTCATTATGGAAGGTAGTTTGTTGTCGATATTTTTGTTACTCCAATGAATGGTAGCCTTGTCATTATGGAAGGTAGTCTGTCGTTATGATTTTTGTTACTCCAATGGATTATAGCCTTGTCATTATGGAAGGTAGTCTGTTGTTCATATTTTTGTTACACCAATGGATTGTATCCTTGTCATTATGGAAGGTAGTCTGTTGTCGATATTTTTGTTACTCCAATGAATGGTAGCCTTGTCAATATGGAAGGTTTTCTGTCGTTAAGATTTTTGTTACTCCAATGGATTATAGCCTTGTCATTATGGAAGGTAGTTTGTTGTTCAGATTTTTGATACTCCAATGGATGGTAGCCTTGTCATTACGGAAGATAGTCTGTTGTCAAGATTTTTGTTACTCCAATGGATGGTAGCCTTGTCATTATGCAAGGTAGTTTGTTGTTCAAATTTTTGTTACTCCAATGGATGGTAGCCTTGTCATTATGGAAGGTAGTCTATTGTCGAGATTTTTTTTACTCCAATGGATGGTAGCCTTGTCATTATGGAAGGTAGTCTGTTGTCGAGATTTATGTTACCCCAATGGATGGTAGCCTTGTAATTATGGAAGGTAGTCTGTTGTCGAGATTTTTGTAACCCCAATGGATGGTAGCCTTGTAATTATGGAAGGTAGTCTGTTGTCGAGATTTTTGTTACTCCAATCGACGGTAGCCTTGTAATTATGGAAGGTAGTCTATTGTCGAGATTTTTGTTACTCCAATGGATGGTAACCTTGTCGTTATGGAAGGTATTATGTCGTTGAGATTTCTGTTACTCCAATGGATTGTAGCCTTGTTACTATGTAAGGTAGTCTGTTGTTCAGATTTTTGTTACTCCAATGGATGGTAGCCTTGTCATTATGGAAGATAGTCTGTAGTCGAGATTTTGTTATTCCAATGGATGGTAACATTGTCAGTATGGAAGGTAGTCTTTTGTTGAGATTTTTGTTACTCCAATGGATGGTAGCCTTGTCATTATTGAAGGTTGTCTATTTTCGATATCTTTGTTACTCTAATGGGTGATAGCCTTGTCAATATGGAAGGTAGTCTGTTGTCGATATTTTTGTTACTCCAATGAATGGTAGCCTTGTCAATATGGAAGGTAGTCTGTCGTTAAGATTTTTGTTACTCCAATGGATTATAGCCTTGTCATTATTGAAGGTAGTCTATTGTTCAGATTTTTGTTACTCCAATGGATTGTAGCGTTGTAATTATGGAAGGTAGTCTGTTGTAACGATTTTTGTTATTCCATTGGATGGTAGCCTTGTCATTATGCAAGGTAGTCTGTTGTTCATATTTTTGTTACTCCAATGGATGGTAGCCTTGTCACTATGGAAGGTAGTCTGTTGTCGATATTTTTGTTACTCCAATGAATGGTAGACTTGTCAATATGGAAGGTAGTCTGTCGTTAAGATTTTTGTTACTCCAATGGATTATAGCCTTGTCATTATGGAAGGTAGTCTGTTGTCGATATTTTTGATACTCCAATGGATGGTAGCCTTGTCACTACGGAAGATAGTCTGTTGTCAAGATTTTTGTTACCCTAATGGATGGTAGCCTTGTCATTATGTAAGGTAGTCTGTTGTTCAGATTTTTGTTACTCCATTGGATGGTAACCTTGTCAGTATGCAAGGTAGTCTTTTGTCGAGATTTTTGTTACTCCAATGGATGGTAACCTTGTCATTATTTAAGATAGTCTATTGTCGATATCTTTGTTACTCAGATGGATGATAGCCTTGTCATTATGCAAGGTAGTCTGTTGTTCAGATTTTTGTTACTCCAATAGATTGTAGCCATGTCATTATGGAAGGTAGTCTATTGTTGAGATTTTTGTTATTCCAATGGATGGTAACCTTGTCAGTATGGAAGGTAGTCTTTTGTCGAGATTTTTGTTACTCCAATGGATGGTAGCCTTGTCATTATTGAAGGTAATCTATTGTCGATATCTTTGTTACTCCAATGTATGATAGCCTTATCATTATGCAAGGTAGTCAGTTGTTCATATTTTTGTTACTCCAATGGATGGTAGCCTTGTCATTCTGGAAGGTAGTATGTTATCGAGATTTTTTTTACTCCAATGGATGGTAGCCTTGTCATTATGGAAGGTAGTCTGTTTTCGAGATTTATGTTACCCTAATGGATGGTAGCCTTGTAATTATGGAAGGTAGTCTGTTGTCGAGATTTTTGTTACCCCAATGGATGGTAGCCTTGTAATTATTGAAAGTAGTCAGTTGTCGAGATTTTTGTTACTCCAATGGATGGTAGCCTTGTAATTATGGAAGGTAGTCTGTTGTCGATATTTTTGATACTCCAATGGATGGTAGCCTTGTCATTACGGAAGATAGTCTGTTGTCAAGATTTTTGTTACCCTAATGGATGGTAGCCTTGTCATTATGTAAGGTAGTCTGTTGTTCAGATTTTTGTTACTCCAATGGATGGTAGCCTTGTCATTACGAAAGATAGTATGTAGTCGAGATTTTTGTTATTCCAATGGATGGTAACCTTGTCAATATGGAAGGTAGTCTTTTGTCGAGATTTTTGTTACTCCAATGGATGGTAGCCTTGTCATTATTGAAGGTAGTCTATTGTCGATATCTTTGTTACTCCAATGGATGATAGCCTTGTCATTATGCAAGGTAGTCTGTTGTTCATATTTTTGTTACTCCAATGGATGGTAGCCTTGTCATTATGGAAGGTAGTCTGTTGTCGATATTTTTTTTCTACAATGGATGGTAGCCTTGTCATTATGGAAGGTAGTCAGTTGTCGAGATTTTTTTTACCCCAATGGATCGTACCCTTGTCATTATGGAAGGTAGTCTGTCGTTGAGATTTTTTTTAATCCAATGGATTGTTGCCTTGTCATTATGTAAGGTAGTCTGTTGTTCAGATTTTTGTTACTCCAATGGATGGTAGTCTTGTCATTACGGAAGATAGTCTGTAGTCGAGATTTTTGTTATTCCAATGGATGGTAACCTTGTCAGTATGGAAGGTAGTCTTTTGTTGAGATTTTTGTTACTCCAATGGATGGTAACCCTGTCAATATTTAAGATAGTCTATTGTAGATATCTTTGTTACTCCAATGGATGATAGCCTTGTCATTATGTAAGGTAGTCTGTTGTTCAGATTTTTGTTACTCCAATGGATGGTAGTCTTGTCATTACGGAAGATAGTCTGTAGTCGAGATTTTTGTTATTCCAATGGATGGTAACCTTGTCAATATAGAAGGTAGTCTTTTGTCGAGATTTTTGTTACTCCAATGGATGGTAACCTTGCCATTATTTAAGATAGTCTATTGTCGATATCTTTGTTACTCCAATGGATGATAGCCTTGTCATTATGCAAGGTAGTCTGTTGTTCATATTTTTGTTACTCCAATGGATGGTAGCCATGTCATTATGGAAGGTAGTCTATTGTTGAGATTTTTGTTATTCCAATGGATGGTAACCTTGTCAGTATGGAAGGTAGTCTTTTGTCGAGATTTTTGTTACTCCAATGGATGGTAGCCTTGTCGTTATTGAAGGTAGTCTATTGTCGATATCTTTGTTACTCCAATGTATGATAGCCTTATCATTATGCAAGGTAGTCAGTTGTTCATATTTTTGTTACTCCAATGGATGGTAGCCTTGTCATTATGGAAGGTAGTATGTTATCGAGATTTTTTTTACTCCAATGGATGGTAGCCTTGTCATTATGGAAGGTAGTCTGTTTTCGAGATTTATGTTACCTTAATGGATGGTAGCCTTGTAATTATGGAAGGTAGTCTGTTGTCGAGATTTTTGTTACCCCAATGGATGGTAGCCTTGTAATTATTGAAGGTAGTCTGTTGTCGAGATTTTTGTTACTCCAATGGATGGTAGCCTTGTAATTATGGAAGGTAGTCTGTTGTCGATATTTTTGATACTCCAATGGATGGTAGCCTTGTCATTACGGAAGATAGTATGTTGTCAAGATTTTTGTTACCCTAATGGATGGTAGCCTTGTCATTATGTAAGGTAGTCTGTTGTTCAGATTTTTGTTACTCCAATGGATGGTAGCCTTGTCATTACGAAAGATAGTCTGTAGTCGAGATTTTTGTTATTCCAATGGATGGTAACCTTGTCAGTATGGAAGGTAGTCTTTTGTCGAGATTTTTGTTACTCCAATGGATGGTAGCCTTGTCATTATTGAAGGTAGTCTATTGTCGATATCTTTGTTACTCCAGTGGTTGATAGCCTTGTCATTATGCAAGGTAGTCTGTTGTTCATATTTTTGTTACTCCAATGGATGGGAGCCTTGTCATTATGGAAGGTAGTCTGTTGTCGAGATTTTTTTTTCTACAATGGATGGTAGCCTTGTCATTATGGAAGGTAGTCAGTTGTCGAGATTTTTGTTACCCCAATGGATGGTAGCCTTGTCATTATGGAAGGTAGTCTGTCGTTGAGATTTTTTTTACTCCAATGGATTGTTGCCTTGTCATTATGTAAGGTAGTCTGTTGTTAAGATTTTTGTTACTCCAATGGATGGTAGTCTTGTCATTACGGAAGATAGTCTGTAGTCCAGATTTTTGTTATTCCAATGGATGGTAACCTTGTCAGTATGGAAGGTAGTCTTTTGTCGAGATTTTTGTTACTCCAATGGATGGTAGCCTTGTCATTATTGAAGGTAGTCTATTGTCGATATCTTTGTTACTCCAATGGTTGATAGCCTTGTCATTATGCAAGGTAGTCTGTTGTTCATATTTTTGTTACTCCAATGGATGGTAGCCTTGTCATTATGGAAGGTAGTCTGTTCTCGAGATTTTTTTTTCTACAATGGATGGTAGCCTTGTCATTATGGAAGGTAGTCAGTTGTCGAGATTTTTGTTACCCCAATGGATGGTAGCCTTGTCATTATGGAAGGTAGTCTGTCGTTGAGATTTTTTTTACTCCAATGGATTGTTGCCTTGTCATTATGTAAGGTAGTCTGTTGTTCAGATTTTTGTTACTCCAATGGATGGTAGTCTTGTCATTACGGAAGATAGTCTGTAGTCCAGATTTTTGTTATTCCAATGGATGGTAACCTTGTCAGTATGGAAGGTAGTCTTTTGTCGAGATTTTTGTTACTCCAATGGATGGTAACCTTGTCATTATTTAAGATAGTCTATTGTCGATATCTTTGTTACTCCAATGGATGATAGCCTTGTCATTATGCAAGGTAGTCTGTTGTTCATATTTTTGTTACTCCAATGGATGGTAGCCATGTCATTATGGAAGGTAGTCTATTGTTGAGATTTTTGTTATTCCAATGGATGGTAACATTGTCAGTATGGAAGGTAGTCTTTTGTCGAGATTTTTGTTACTCCAATGGATGGTAGCCTTGTCGTTGTTGAAGGTAGTCTATTGTCGATATCTTTGTTACTCCAATGGATGATAGCCTTGTCATTATGCAAGGTAGTCTGTTGTTCATATTTTTGTTACTCCAATGGATGGTAGCCTTGTCATTATGAAAGGTAGTATGTTATCGAGATTTTTTTTACTCCAATGGATGGTAGCCTTGTCATTATGGAAGGTAGTCTGTTGTCGAGATTTATGTTACCCTAATGGATGGTAGCCTTGTAATTATGGAAGGTAGTCTGTTGTCGAGATTTTTGTTACCCCAATGGATGGTAGCCTTGTAATTATTGAAGGTAGTGTGTTGTCGAGATTTTTGTTACTCCAATGGATGGTAGCCTTGTAATTATGGAAGGTAGTCTGTTGTCGAGATTTTTGATACTCCAATGGATGGTAACCTTGTCATTATCGAAGGTATTCTGGCGTTGAGATTTCTGTTACTCCAATGGATTGTAGCCTTGTCATTATGTAAGGTAGTTTGTTGTTCAGATATATGTTACTCCAATGGATGGTAACCTTGTCATTACGAAAGATAGTCTGTAGTCGAGATTTTTGTTATTCCAATGGATGGTAACCTTGTCAGTATGGAAGGTAGTCTTTTGTCGAGATTTTTGTTTCTCCAATGGATGGTAGCCTTGTCATTATTGAAGGTAGTCTATTGTCGATATCTTTGTTACTCCAATGGATGATAGCCTTGTCATTATGCAAGGTAGTCTGTTGTTCATATTTTTGTTACTCCAATGGATGGTAGCCTTGTCATTATGGAAGGTAGTCTGTTGTCGAGATTTTTTTTTCTACAATGGATGGTAGCCTTGTCATTATGGAAGGTAGTCAGTTGTCGAGATTTTTGTTACCCCAATGGATGGTAGCCTTGTCATTATGGAAGGTAGTCTGTCGTTGAGATTTTTTTTACTCCAATGGATTGTTGCCTTGTCATTATGTAAGGTAGTCTGTTGTTCAGATTTTTGTTACTCCAATGGATGGTAGTCTTGTCATTACGGAAGATAGTCTGTAGTCGAGATTTTTGTTATTCCAATGGATGGTAACCTTGTCAATATAGAAGGTAGTCTTTTGTCGAGATTTTTGTTACTCCAATGGATGGTAACCTTGCCATTATTTAAGATAGTCTATTGTCGATATCTTTGTTACTCCAATGGATGATAGCCTTGTCATTATGCAAGGTAGTCTGTTGTTCATATTTTTGTTACTCCAATGGATGGTAGCCATGTCATTATGGAAGGTAGTCTACTGTTGAGATTTTTGTTATTCCAATGGATGGTAACCTTGTCAGTATGGAAGGTAGTCTTTTATCGAGATTTTTGTTACTCCAATGGATGGTAGCCTTGTCGTTATTGAAGGTAGTCTATTGTCGATATCTTTGTTACTCCAATGGATGATAGCCTTGTCATTATTCAAGGTAGTCTGTTGTTCATATTTTTGTTACTCCAATGGATGGTAGCCTTGTCATTATGAAAGGTAGTATGTTATCGAGATTTTTTTTACTCCAATGGATGGTAGCCTTGTCATTATGGAAGGTAGTCTGTTGTCGAGATTTATGTTACCCTAATGGATGGTAGCCTTGTAATTATGGAAGGTAGTCTGTTGTCGAGATTTTTGTTACCCCAATGGATGGTAGCCTTGTAATTATTGAAGGTAGTCTGTTGTCGAGATTTTTGTTACTCCAATGGATGGTAGCCTTGTAATTATGGAAGGTAGTCTGTTGTCGAGATTTTTGTTACTCCAATGGATGGTAACCTTGTCATTATCGAAGGTATTCTGGCGTTGAGATTTATGTTACTCCAATGGATTGTAGCCTTGTCATTATGTAAGGTAGTCTGTTGTTCAGATATATGTTACTCCAATGGATGGTAGCCCTGTCATTACGAAAGATAGTCTGTAGTCGAGATTTTTGTTATTCCAATGGATGGTAACCTTGTCAGTATGGAAGGTAGTCTTTTGTCGAGATTTTTGTTACTCCAATGGATGGTAGCCTTCTCATTATTGAAGGTAGTCTATTGTCGATATCTTTGTTACTCCAATGGATGATAGCCTTGTAATTATGCAAGGTAGTCTATTGTTCATATTTTTGTTACTCCAATGGATGGTAGCCTTGTCATTATGGAAGGTAGTCTGTTGTTGAGATTTTTTTTTCTACAATGGATGGTAGCCTTGTCATTATGGAAGGTAGTCAGTTGTCGAGATTTTTGTTACCCCAATGGATGGTAGCCTTGTCATTATGGAAGGTAGTCTGTCGTTGAGATTTTTTTTACTCCAATGGATTGTTGCCTTGTCATTATGTAAGGTAGTCTGTTGTTCAGATTTTTGTTACTCCAATGGATGGTAGTCTTGTCATTACGGAAGATAGTCTGTAGTCGAGATTTTTGTTATTCCAATGGATGGTAACCTTGTCAGTATAGAAGGTAGTCTTTTTTCGAGATTTTTGTTACTCCAATGGATGGTAACCTTGCCATTTTTTAAGATAGTCTATTGTCGATATCTTTGTTACTCCAATGGATGATAGCCTTGTCATTATGCAAGGTAGTCTGTTGTTCATATTTTTGTTACTCCAATGGATGGTAGCCATGTCATTATGGAAGGTAGTCTATTGTTGAGAGTTTTGTTATTCCAATGGATGGTAACCTTGTCAGTATGGAAGGTAGTCTTTTGTCGAGATTTTTGTTACTCCATTGGATGGTAGCCTTGTCGTTATTGAAGGTAGTCTATTGTCGATATCTTTGTTACTCCAATGGATGATAGCCTTGTCATTATGCAAGGTAGTCTGTTGTTCATATTTTTGTTACTCCAATGGATGGTAGCCTTGTCATTATGAAAGGTAGTATGTTATCGAGATTTTTTTTACTCCAATGGATGGTAGCCTTGTCATTATGGAAGGTAGTCTGTTATCGAGATTTATGTTACCCTAATGGATGGTAGCCTTGTAATTATGGAAGGTAGTCTATTGTCGAGATTTTTGTTACCCCAATGGATGGTAGCCTTGTAATTATTGAAGGTAGTCTATTGTCGAGATTTTTGTTACTCCAATGGATGATAACCTTGTAATTATGGAAGGTAGTCTGTTGTCGAGATTTTTGTTACTCCAATGGATGGTAACCTTGTCATTATCGAAGGTATTCTGGCGTTGAGATTTCTGTTACTCCAATGGATTGTAGCCTTGTCATTATGTAAGGTAGTTTGTTGTTCAGATATATGTTACTCCAATGGATGGTAGCCTTGTCATTACGAAAGATAGTCTGTAGTCGAGATTTTTGTTATTCCAATGGATGGTAACCTTGTCAGTATGGAAGGTAGTCTTTTGTCGAGATTTTTGTTACTCCAATGGATGGTAGCCTTCTCATTATTGAAGGTAGTCTATTGTCGATATCTTTGTTACTCCAATGGATGATAGCCTTGTAATTATGCAAGGTAGTCTATTGTTCATATTTTTGTTACTCCAATGGATGGTAGCCTTGTAATTATGGAAGGTAGTCTGTTGTCGAGATTTTTTTTTCTACAATGGATGGTAGCCTTGTCATTATGGAAGGTAGTCAGTTGTCGAGATCTTTGTTACCCCAATGGATGGTAGCCTTGTCATTATGGAAGGTAGTCTGTCGTTGAGATTTTTTTTACTCCAATGGATTGTTGCCTTGTCATTATGTAAGGTAGTCTGTTGTTCAGATTTTTGTTACTCCAATGGATGGTAGTCTTGTCATTACGGAAGATAGTCTGTAGTCGAGATTTTTGTTATTCCAATGGATGGTAACCTTGTCAGTATAGAAGGTAGTCTTTTGTCGAGATTTTTGTTACTCCAATGGATGGTAACCTTGCCATTATTTATGATAGTCTATTGTCGATATCTTTGTTACTCCAATGGATGATAGCCTTGTCATTATGCAAGGTAGTCTGTTGTTCATATTTTTGTTACTCCAATGGATGGTAGCCATGTCATTATGGAAGGTAGTCTATTGTTGAGATTTTTGTTATTCCAATGGATGGTAACCTTGTCAGTATGGAAGGTAGTCTTTTATCGAGATTTTTGTTACTCCAATGGATGGTAGCCTTGTCGTTATTGAAGGTAGTCTATTGTCGATATCTTTGTTACTCCAATGGATGATAGCCTTGTCATTATGCAAGGTAGTCTGTTGTTCATATTTTTGTTACTCCAATGGATGGTAGCCTTGTCATTATGAAAGGTAGTATGTTATCGAGATTTTTTTTACTCCAATGGATGGTAGCCTTGTCATTATGGAAGGTAGTCTGTTGTCGAGATTTATGTTACCCTAATGGATGGTAGCCTTGTAATTATGGAAGGTAGTCTGTTGTCGAGATTTTTGTTACCCCAATGGATGGTAGCCTTGTAATTATTGAAGGTAGTCTGTTGTCGAGATTTTTGTTACTCCAATGGATGGTAGCCTTGTAATTATGGAAGGTAGTCTGTTGTCGAGATTTTTGTTACTCCAATGGATGGTAACCTT
Source organism: Vicia faba (assembly GCA_948472305.1). NCBI lineage: Eukaryota > Viridiplantae > Streptophyta > Magnoliopsida > Fabales > Fabaceae > Vicia > Vicia faba. The sequence goes on from OX451739.1 coordinate 566,530,337, forward strand.
GTCATTATCGAAGGTATTCTGGCGTTGAGATTTCTGTTACTCCAATGGATTGTAGCCTTGTCATTATGTAAGGTAGTCAGTTGTTCAGATATATGTTACTCCAATGGATGGTAGCCCTGTCATTACGAAAGATAGTCTGTAGTCGAGATTTTTGTTATTCCAATGGATGGTAACCTTGTCAGTATGGAAGGTAGTCTTTTGTCGAGATTTTTGTTACTCCAATGGATGGTAGCTTTCTCATTATTGAAGGTAGTCTATTGTCGATATCTTTGTTACTCCAATGGATGATAGCCTTGTAATTATGCAAGGTAGTCTATTGTTCATATTTTTGTTACTCCAATGGATGGTAGCCTTCTCATTATTGAAGGTAGTCTATTGTCGATATCTTTGTTACTCCAATGGATGATAGCCTTGTAATTATGCAAGGTAGTCTATTGTTCATATTTTTGTTACTCCAATGGATGGTAGCCTTGTCATTATGGAAGGTAGTCTGTCGTTGAGATTTTTTTTACTCCAATGGATTGTTGCCTTGTCATTATGTAAGGTAGTCTGTTGTTCAGATTTTTGTTACTCCAATGGATGGTAGTCTTGTCATTACGGAAGATAGTCTGTAGTCGAAATTTTTGTTATTCCAATGGATGGTAACCTTGTCAGTATAGAAGGTAGTCTTTTGTCGAGATTTTTGTTACTCCATTGGATGGTAGCCTTGTCGTTATTGAAGGTAGTCTATTGTCGATCTCTTTGTTACTCCAATGGATGATAGCCTTGTCATTATGCAAGGTAGTCTGTTGTTCATATTTTTGTTACTCCAATGGATGGTAGCCTTGTCATTATCAAAGGTAGTATGTTATCGAGATTTTTTTTACTCCAATGGATGGTAGCCTTGTCATTATGGAAGGTAGTCTGTTGTCGAGATTTATGTTACCCTAATGGATGGTAGCCTTGTAATTATGGAAGGTAGTCTGTTGTCGAGATTTTTGTTACCCCAATGGATGGTAGCCTTGTAATTATTGAAGGTAGTCTGTTGTCGAGATTTTTGTTACTCCAATGGATGATAGCCTTGTAATTATGGAAGGTAGTCTGTTGTCGAGATTTTTGTTACTCCAATGGATGGTAACCTTGTCATTATCGAAGGTATTCTGGCGTTGAGATTTCTGTTACTCCAATGGATTGTAGCCTTGTCGTTATGTAAGGTAGTTTGTTGTTCAGATATATGTTACTCCAATGGATGGTAGCCTTGTCATTACGAAAGATAGTCTGTAGTCGAGATTTTTGTTATTCCAATGGATGGTAACCTTGTCAGTATGGAAGGTAGTCTTTTGTCGAGATTTTTGTTACTCCAATGGATGGTAGCCTTCTCATTATTGAAGGTAGTCTATTGTCGATATCTTTGTTACTCCAATGGATGATAGCCTTGTAATTATGCAAGGTAGTCTATTGTTCATATTTTTGTTACTCCAATGGATGGTAGCCTTGTCATTATGGAAGGTAGTCTGTTGTCGAGATTTTTTTTCTACAATGGATGGTAGCCTTGTCATTATGGAAGGTAGTCAGTTGTCGAGATTTTTGTTACCCCAATGGATGGTAGCCTTGTCATTATGGAAGGTAGTCTGTCGTTGAGATTTTTTTTACTCCAATGGATTGTTGCCTTGTCATTATGTAAGGTAGTCTGTTTTTCAGATTTTTGTTACTCCAATGGATGGTAGTCTTGTCATTACGGAAGATAGTCTGTAGTCGAGATTTTTGTTATTCCAATGGATGGTAACCTTGTCAGTATGGAAGTTAGTCTTTTGTCGAGATTTTTGTTACTCCAATGGATGGTAACCTTGTCATTATTTAAGATAGTCTATTATCGATATCTTTGTTACTCCAATGGATGATAGCCTTTTGATTATGCAAGGTAGTTTGTTGTTCATCTTTTTGTTACTCCAATGGATGGTAGCCATGTCATTATGGAAGGTAGTCTATTGTTGAGATTTTTGTTATTCCAATGGATGGTAACCTTGTCAGTATGGAAGGTAGTCTTTTGTCGAGATTTTTGTTACTCCAATGGATGGTAGCCTTGTCGTTATTGAAGGTAGTCTATTGTTGATATCTTTGTTACTCCAATGGATGATAGCCTTGTCATTATGCAAGGTAGTCTGTTGTTCATATTTTTGTTACTCCAATGGATGGTAGCCTTGTCATTATGAAAGGTAGTATGTTATCGAGATTTTTTTTACTCCAATGGATGGTAGCCTTGTCATTATGGAAGGTAGTCTGTTGTCGAGATTTATGTTACCCTAATGGATGGTAGCCTTGTAATTATGGAAGGTAGTCTGTTGTCGAGATTTTTGTTACCCAAATGGATGGTAGCCTTGTAATTATTGAAGGTAGTCTGTTGTCGAGATTTTTGTTACTCCAATGGATGGTAGCCTTGTCATTATGGAAGGTAGTCTGTTGTCGAGATTTTTGTTACTCCAATGGATGGTAACCTTGTCATTATCGAAGGTATTCTGGCGTTGAGATTTCTGTTACTCCAATGGATTGTAGCCTTGTCATTATGTAAGGTAGTTTGTTGTTCAGATATATGTTACTCCAATGGATGGTAGCCTTGTCGTTATGGAAGATAGTCTGTAGTCGAGATTTTTGTTATTCCAATGGATGGTATCCTTGTCAGTATGGAAGGTAGTCTTTTGTTGAGATTTTTGTTACTCCAATGGATAGTAGCCTTGCCATTATTGAAGGTTGTCTATTGTCGATATCTTTGTTACTCCAATGGATGATAGCCTTGTCATTATGCAAGGTAGTATGTTGTTCATATTTTTGTTACTCCAATGGATGGTAGCCTTGTAATTATGGAAGGTAGTCTTTTGTCGAGATTTTTGTTACTCCAATGGATGGTAGCCTTGTCATTATGGAAGGTAGTTTGTCGTTGAGATTTTTGTTAATCCAATGGATTGTAGCCTTGTCATTATGTAAGGTAGTCTGTTGTTCAGATTTTTGTTACTCCAATGGATGGTAGCCTTGTCATTACAGAAGATAGTCTGTAGTCGAGATTTTTGTTATTCCAATGGATGGTAACCTTGTCAGTATGGAAGGTAGTCTATTGTCGAGATTTTTGGTATTCCATTGGATGGTATCCTTGTCATTACGGAAAGCACTTATTGTCGATATTTTTGATACTCCAATGGATGGTAGCCTTGTCATTACGGAAGATAGTCTGTTGTCAAGATTTTTGTTACCCCAATGGATGGTAGCCTTGTCATTATGTAAGGTAGTCTGTTGTTCAAATTTTTGTTACTCCAATGGATGGTAGCCTTGTCATTACAGAAGATAGTCTGTAGTCGAGATTTTTGTTATTCCAATGGATGGTAACCTTGTCAGTATGGAAGGTAGTCTTTTGTCGAGATTTTTGTTACTCCAATGGATGGTAACCTTGTCATTATTTAAGATAGTCTATTATCGATATCTTTGTTACTCCAATGGATGATAGCCTTGTCATTATGCAAGGTAGTTTGTTGTTCATATTTTTGTTACTCCAATGGATGGTAGCCATGTCATTATGGAAGGTAGTCTATTGTTGAGATTTTTGTTATTCCAATGGATGGTAACCTTGTCAGTATGGAAGGTAGTCTTTTGTCGAGATTTTTGTTACTCCAATGGATGGTAGCCTTGTCGTTATTAAAGGTAGTCTATTTTCGATATCTTTGTTACTCCAATGGATGATAGCCTTGTCATTATGCAAGGTAGTCTGTTGTTCATATTTTTGTTACTCCAATGGATGGTAGCCTTGTCATTATGAAAGGTAGTATGTTATCGAGATTTTTTTTACTCCAATGGATGGTAGCCTTGTCATTATGGAAGGTAGTCTATTGTCGAGATTTATGTTATCCTAATGGATGGTAGCCTTGTAATTATGGAAGGTAGTCTGTTGTCGAGATTTTTGTTACCCCAATGGATGGTAGCCATGTAATTATTGAAGGTAGTCTGTTGTCGAGATTTTTATTACTCCAATGGATGGTAGCCTTGTAATTATGGAAGGTAGTCTGTTGTCGAGATTTTTGTTACTCCAATGGATGGTAACCTTGTCATTATCGAAGGTATTCTGGCGTTGAGATTTCTGTTACTCCAATGGATTGTAGCCTTGTCGTTATGTAAGGTAGTTTGTTGTTCAGATATATGTTACTCCAATGGATGGTAGCCTTGTCATTACGAAAGATAGTCTGTAGTCGAGATTTTTGTTATTCCAATGGATGGTAACCTTGTCAGTATGGAAGGTAGTCTTTTGTCGAGATTTTTGTTACTCCAATGGATGGTAGCCTTCTCATTATTGAAGGTAGTCTATTGTCGATATCTTTGTTACTCCAATGGATGATAGCCTTGTAATTATGCAAGGTAGTCTATTGTTCATATTTTTGTTACTCCAATGGATGGTAGCCTTGTCATTATGGAAGGTAGTCTGTTTTCGAGATTTTTTTTCTACAATGGATGGTAGCCTTGTCATTATGGAAGGTAGTCAGTTGTCGAGATTTTTGTTACCCCAATGGATGGTAGCCTTGTCATTATGGAAGGTAGTCTGTCGTTGAGATTTTTTTTACTCCAATGGATTGTTGCCTTGTCATTATGTAAGGTAGTCTGTTTTTCAGATTTTTGTTACTCCAATGGATGGTAGTCTTGTCATTACGGAAGATAGTCTGTAGTCGAGATTTTTGTTATTCCAATGGATGGTAACCTTGTCAGTATGGAAGTTAGTCTTTTGTCGAGATTTTTGTTACTCCAATGGATGGTAACCTTGTCATTATTTAAGATAGTCTATTATCGATATCTTTGTTACTCCAATGGATGATAGCCTTTTGATTATGCAAGGTAGTTTGTTGTTCATCTTTTTGTTACTCCAATGGATGGTAGCCATGTCATTATGGAAGGTAGTCTATTGTTGAGATTTTTGTTATTCCAATGGATGGTAACCTTGTCAGTATGGAAGGTAGTCTTTTGTCGAGATTTTTGTTACTCCAATGGATGGTAGCCTTGTCGTTATTGAAGGTAGTCTATTGTTGATATCTTTGTTACTCCAATGGATGATAGCCTTGTCATTATGCAAGGTAGTCTGTTGTTCATATTTTTGTTACTCCAATGGATGGTAGCCTTGTCATTATGAAAGGTAGTATGTTATCGAGATTTTTTTTACTCCAATGGATGGTAGCCTTGTCATTATGGAAGGTAGTCTTTTGTCGAGATTTATGTTACCCTAATGGATGGTAGCCTTGTAATTATGGAAGGTAGTCTGTTGTCGAGATTTTTGTTACCCAAATGGATGGTAGCCTTGTAATTATTGAAGGTAGTCTGTTGTCGAGATTTTTGTTACTCCAATGGATGGTAGCCTTGTCATTATGGAAGGTAGTCTGTTGTCGAGATTTTTGTTACTCCAATGGATGGTAACCTTGTCATTATCGAAGGTATTCTGGCGTTGAGATTTCTGTTACTCCAATGGATTGTAGCCTTGTCATTATGTAAGGTAGTTTGTTGTTCAGATATATGTTACTCCAATGGATGGTAGCCTTGTCGTTATGGAAGATAGTCTGTAGTCGAGATTTTTGTTATTCCAATGGATGGTAACCTTGTCAGTATGGAAGGTAGTCTTTTGTTGAGATTTTTGTTACTCCAATGGATAGTAGCCTTGCCATTATTGAAGGTTGTCTATTGTCGATATCTTTGTTACTCCAATGGATGATAGCCTTGTCATTATGCAAGGTAGTATGTTGTTCATATTTTTGTTACTCCAATGGATGGTAGCCTTGTAATTATGGAAGGTAGTCTTTTGTCGAGATTTTTGTTACTCCAATGGATGGTAGCCTTGTCATTATGGAAGGTAGTTTGTCGTTGAGATTTTTGTTAATCCAATGGATTGTAGCCTTGTCATTATGTAAGGTAGTCTGTTGTTCAGATTTTTGTTACTCCAATGGATGGTAGCCTTGTCATTACAAAAGATAGTCTGTAGTCGAGATTTTTGTTATTCCAATGGATGGTAACCTTGTCAGTATGGAAGGTAGTCTATTGTCGAGATTTTTGGTATTCCATTGGATGGTATCCTTGTCATTACGGAAAGCACTTATTGTCGATATTTTTGATACTCCAATGGATGGTAGCCTTGTCATTACGGAAGATAGTCTGTTGTCAAGATTTTTGTTACCCCAATGGATGGTAGCCTTGTCATTATGTAAGGTAGTCTGTTGTTCAAATTTTTGTTACTCCAATGGATGGTAGCCTTGTCATTACAGAAGATAGTCTGTAGTCGAGATTTTTGTTATTCCAATGGATGGTAACCTTGTCAGTATGGAAGGTAGTCTTTTGTCGAGATTTTTGTTACTCCAATGGATGGTAACCTTGTCATTATTTAAGATAGTCTATTATCGATATCTTTGTTACTCCAATGGATGATAGCCTTGTCATTATGCAAGGTAGTTTGTTGTTCATATTTTTGTTACTCCAATGGATGGTAGCCATGTCATTATGGAAGGTAGTCTATTGTTGAGATTTTTGTTATTCCAATGGATGGTAACCTTGTCAGTATGGAAGGTAGTCTTTTGTCGAGATTTTTGTTACTCCAATGGATGGTAGCCTTGTCGTTATTAAAGGTAGTCTATTTTCGATATCTTTGTTACTCCAATGGATGATAGCCTTGTCATTATGCAAGGTAGTCTGTTGTTCATATTTTTGTTACTCCAATGGATGGTAGCCTTGTCATTATGAAAGGTAGTATGTTATCGAGATTTTTTTTACTCCAATGGATGGTAGCCTTGTCATTATGGAAGGTAGTCTATTGTCGAGATTTATGTTATCCTAATGGATGGTAGCCTTGTAATTATGGAAGGTAGTCTGTTGTCGAGATTTTTGTTACCCCAATGGATGGTAGCCATGTAATTATTGAAGGTAGTCTGTTGTCGAGATTTTTATTACTCCAATGGATGGTAGCCTTGTAATTATGGAAGGTAGTCTGTTGTCGAGATTTTTGTTACTCCAATGGATGGTAACCTTGTCATTATCGAAGGTATTCTGGCGTTGAGATTTCTGTTACTTTAATGGATTGTAGCCTTGTCATTATGTAAGGTAGTTTGTTGTTCAGATATATGTTACTCCAATGGATGGTAGCCGTGTCATTATGGAAGATAGTCTGTAGTCGATATTTTTTTTATTCCAATGGATGGTAACCTTGTCAGTATGGAAGGTAGTCTTTTGTCGAGATTTTTGTTACTCCAATGGATGGTAGCCTTGCCATTATTGAAGGTTGTCTATTATCGATATCTTTGTTACTCCAATGGATGATAGCCTTGTCATTATGCAAGGTAGTATGTTGTTCATATTTTTGTTACTCCAATGGATGGTAGCCTTGTAATTATGGAAGGTAGTCTTTTGTCGAGATTTTTGTTACTCCAATGGATGGTAGCCTTGTCATTATGGAAGGTAGTTTGTCGTTGAGATTTTTGTTAATCCAATGGATTGTAGCCTTGTCATTATGTAAGGTAGTCTGTTGTTCATATTTTTGTTACTCCAATGGATGGTAGCCTTTTCATTACGGAAGATAGTCTGTTGTCAAGATTTTTGTTACCCCAATGGATGGTAGCCTTGTCATTATGTAAGGTAGTCTGTTGTTCAAATTTTTGTTACTCCAATGGATGGTAGCCTTGTCATTACGGAAGATAGTCTGTAGTCGAGATTTTTGTTATTCCAATGGATGGTAACCTTGTCAGTATGGAAGGTAGTCTTTTGTCGAGATTTTTGTTACTCCAATGGATGGTTGCCTTGTCATTATTGAAGGTAGTCTACTGTCGATATCTTTGTTACTCCAATGGATGATAGACTTGTCATTATGCAAGGTAGTCTGTTGTTCATATTTTTGTTACTGCAATGGATGGTAGCCTTGTCATTATTGAAGGTAGTCTATTGTCGAGATTTTTGTTACTCCAATGGATGGTAGAATTGTCATTATTGAAGGTAGTCTGTCGTTGAGATTTTTTTTACTCCAATGGATTGTTGCCTTATAATTATGTAAGGTAGTCTATTGTTCAGATTTTTGTTACTCCAATGGATGGTAGCCTTTTCATTATGGAAGATAGTCTGTAGTCGAGATTTTTGTTATTCCAATGGATGGTAACCTTGTTAGTATGGAAGGTAGTCTTTTGTCGAGATTTTTGTTACTCCAATGGATGGTAGCCTTGTCATTATTAAAGGTATTCTATTTTCGATATCTTTGTTACTCCAATGGATGATAGCCTTGTTATTATGCAAGGTAGTCTGTTGTTCATATTTTTGTTACTCCAATGGATGGTAGCCTTTTCATTATGGAAGGTAGTCTGTTGTCGAGAATTATTTTACTACAATGGATGGTAGCCTTGTAATTATGGAAAGTAGTCAGTTGTCGAGATTTTTGTTACCCCAATGGATGGTAGCCTTGTAATTATGGAAGGTAGTCTGTCGTCGAGATTTTTGTTACTATAATGGATGGTTGCCTTGTCATTATGGAAGGTAGTTTGTTTTTCAGATTTTTGTTAGTCCAATGGATGGTAGCCTTGTCATTATGGAAGATAGTCTGTTGTCGAGATTTTTGTTATTCCAATGGATGGTAACCTTGTCAGTATGGAAGGTAGTCTTTTGTCGAGATTTTTGTTACTACAATGGATGGTAGCCTTGTCATTACTTAAGATAGTCTATTGTCGATATCTTTGTTACTCCAATGGATGATAGCCTTGTCATTATGCAAGGTTGTCTGTTGTTCAGATTTTTGTTACTCCAATGGATGGTAGCCTTGTCATTATGGAAGGTAGTATGTTGTCGAGATTTGTTTTACTACAATGGATGGTAGCCTTGTCATTATGGAAGGTAGTCAGTTGTCGAGATTTTTGTTACCCCAATGGATGGTAGCCTTGTAATTATGGAAGGTAGTCTGTTGTCGAGATTTTTGTTACTCCAATGGATGGTATCCTTGTCATTATGGAAGGTAGTCTGTCGTTGAGATTTTTTTTACTCTAATGGATTGCTGCCTTGTCATTATGTAAGGTAGTCTGTTGTTCAGATTTTTGTTACTCCAATGGATGGTAGCCTTGTCATTATGGAAGATAGTATGTAGTCTAGATTTTTGTTACTCCAATGGATGGTAACCTTGTCAGTATGGAAGGTAGTCTTTTGTCGAGATTTTTGTTACTCCAATGGATGGTAGCCTTGTCATTATTGAAGGTAGTCTATTGTCGATATCTTTGTTACTCCAATGGATGATAGCCTTGTCATTATGCAAGGTAGTTTGTTGTTCATATTTTTGTTACTCCAATGGATGGTAGCCTTGTCATTATGGAAGGTAGTCTGTTGTCGATATTTTTGTTACTCCAATGAATGGTAGCCTTGTCAATATGGAAGGTAGTATGTCGTTAAGATTTCTGTTACTCTAATGGATAATAGCCTTGGCATTATGGAAGGTAGTCTGTTGTTCAGATTTTTGTTACTCCAATGGATGGTAGCCTTGTCATTATGGAAGGTAGTATGTTGTCGAGATTTTTGTTATTCCATTGGATGGTATCCTTGTCATTACGGAAGGCACTTATTGTCGATATTTTTGATACTCCAATGGATGGTAGCCTTGTCATTACGGAAGATAGTCTGTTGTCAAGATTTTTGTTACCCCAATGGATGGTAGCCTTGCCATTATGTAAGGTAGTCTGTTGTTCATATTTTTGTTACTCCAATGGATGGTAGCCTTGTCATTACAGAAGATAGTTTGTAGTCGAGATTTTTTTATTCCAATGGATGGTAACCTTGTCAGTATGGAAGGTAGTCTTTTGTCGAGATTTTGTTACTCCAATGGATGGTTGCCTTGTCATTATTGAAGGTAGTCTACTGTCGATATCTTTGTTACTCCAATGGATGATAGCCTTGTCATTATGCAAGGTAGTCTGTTGTTCATATTTTTGTTACTGCAATGGATGGTAGCCTTGTCATTATGGAAGGTAGTCTGTTGTCGAGATTTTTGTTACTCCAATGGATGGTAGCCTTGTCATTATGGAAGGTAGTCTGTCATTGAGATTTTTTTTACTCCAATGGATTGTTGCCTTATCATTATGTAAGGTAGTCTGTTGTTCAGATTTTTGTTACTCCAATGGATTGTAGCCTTTTCATTATGGAAGATAGTCTGTAGTCGAGATTTTTGTTATTCCAATGGATGGTAACCTTGTTGGTATGGAAGGTAGTCTTTTGTCGAGATTTTTGTTACTCCAATGGATGGTAGCCTTGTCATTATTAAAGGTAGTGTATTTTCGATATCTTTGTTACTCCAATGGATGATAGCCTTGTTATTATGCAAGGTAGTCTGTTGTTCATATTTTTGTTACTCCAATGGATGGTAGCCTTGTCATTATAGAAGGTAGTCTGTTGTCGAGAATTATTTTACTACAATGGATGGTAGCCTTGTCATTATGGAAAGTAGTCAGTTGTCGAGATTTTTGTTACCCCAATGGATAATAGCCTTGTAATTATGGAAGGTAGTCTGTTGTCGAGATTTTTGTTACTCTAATGGATGGTTGCCTTGTCATTATGGAAGGTAGTCTGTCGTTGAGATTTTTGTTACTCCAATGGATTGTAGCCTTTTCATTATGTAAGGTAGTATGTTTTTCAGATTTTTCTTAGTCCAATAGATGGTAGCCTTGTCATTATGGAATATAGTCTGTTGTCGAGATTTTTGTTATTCCAATGGATGGTAACCTTGTCAGTATGGAAGGAAGTCTTTTGTCGATATTTTTGTTACTCCAATGGATGGTAGCCTTGTCATTATTTAAGATAGTCTATTGTCGATATCTTTGTTACTCCAATGGATGATAGCCTTGTCATTATGCAAGGTAGTCTGTTGTTCAGATTTTTGTGATTCCAATGGATGGTAGCCTTGTCATTATGGAAGGTAGTCTATTGTCTAGATTTTTGTTATTCCAATGGATGGTAGACTTATCATTATGGAAGGTAGTTTTTTATCGAGATTTTTGTTACTCCAATGGATGGTAGCCATGTCATTATGGAAGGTAGTCTATTGTTGAGATTTTTGTTATTCCAATGGATGGTAACCTTGTTAGTATGGAAGGTAGTCTTTTGTCGAGATTTTTGTTACTCCAATGGATGGTATCCTTGTCGTTATTGAAGGTAGTTTATTGTCGATATCTTTGTTACTCCAATGGATGATAGCCTTGTCATTATGCAAGGTAGTCTGTTGTTCATATTTTTGTTACTCCAATGGATGGTAGCCTTGTAATTATGGAAGGTAGTCTGTTGTCGAGATTTTTTTTACTCCAATGGATGGTAGCCTTGTCATTATGGAAGGTAGTTTGTTGTCGAGATTTATGTTACCCCAATGAATGGTAGCCTTGTAATTATGGAAGGTAGTCTGTTGTCGAGATTTTTGTTACCCCAATGGATCGTAGCCTTTTAATTATTGAAGGTAGTCTGTTATCGAGATTTTTGTTACTCCAATGGATGGTAGCCTTGTAATTATGGAAGGTAGTTTGTTTTCGAGATTTTTGTTATTCCAATGGATGGTAACCTTGTCAGTATGGAAGGTAGTCTTTTGTCGGGATTTTTGTTACTCCAATGGATGGTAGCCTTGTCATTATTTAAGATAGTCTATTGTCGATATCTTTGTTACTCCATTGGATGGTAGCCTTGTCATTATGCAAGGTAGTCTGTTGTTCATATTTTTGTTACTGCAATGGATGGTAGCCTTGTCATTATGGAAGGTAGTCTATTGTCGAGATTTTTGTTACTCCAATGGATGGTAGCCTTGTCATTATGGAAGGTAGTCTGTCGTTGAGATTTTTTTTACTCCAATGGATTGTTGCCTTATCATTATGTAAGGTAGTCTGTTGTTCAGATTTTTGTTACTCCAATGGATTGTAGCCTTTTCATTATGGAAGATAGTCTGTAGTCGTGATTTTTGTTATTCCAATGGATGGTAACCTTGTTGGTGTGGAAGGTAGTCTTTTGTCGAGATTTTTGTTACTCCAATGGATGGTAGCCTTGTCATTATTAAAGGTAGTCTATTTTCGATATCTTTGTTACTCCAATGGATGATAGCCTTGTTATTATGCAAGGTAGTCTGTTGTTCATATTTTTGTTACTCCAATGGATGGTAGCCTTGTCATTATGGAAGGTAGTCTGTTGTCGAGAATTATTTTACTACAATGGATGGTAGCCTTGTCATTATGGAAAGTAGTCAGTTGTCGAGATTTTTGTTACCCCAATGGATGGTAGCCTTGTAATTATGGAAGGTAGTCTGTTGTCGAGATTTTTGTTACTCTAATGGATGGTTGCCTTGTCATTATGGAAGGTAGTCTGTCGTTGAGATTTTTGTTACTCCAATGGATTGTAGCCTTTTCATTATGTAAGGTAGTCTGTTTTTCAGATTTTTGTTAGTCCAATGGATGGTAGCCTTGTCATTATGGAATATAGTCTGTTGTCGAGATTTTTGTTATTCCAATGGATGGTAACCTTGTCAGTATGGAAGGTAGTCTTTTGTCGATATTTTTGTTACTCCAATGGATGGTAGCCTTGTCATTATTTAAGATAGTCTATTGTCGATATCTTTGTTACTCCAATGGATGATAGCCTTGTCATTATGCAAGGTAGTCTGTTGTTCAGATTTTTGTGATTCCAATGGATGGTAGCCTTGTCATTATGGAAGGTAGTCTATTGTCTAGATTTTTGTTATTCCAATGGATGGTAGACTTATCATTATGGAAGGTAGTTTTTTATCGAGATTTTTGTTACTCCAATGGATGGTAGCCATGTCATTATGGAAGGTAGTCTATTGTTGAGATTTTTGTTATTCCAATGGATGGTAACCTTGTTAGTATGGAAGGTAGTCTTTTGTCGAGATTTTTGTTACTCCAATGGATGGTATCCTTGTCGTTATTGAAGGTAGTCTATTGTCGATATCTTTGTTACTCCAATGGATGATAGCCTTGTCATTATGCAAGGTAGTCTGTTGTTCATATTTTTGTTACTCCAATGGATGGTAGCCTTGTAATTATGGAAGGTAGTCTGTTGTCGAGATTTTTTTTACTCCAATGGATGGTAGCCTTGTCATTATGGAAGGTAGTCTGTTGTCGAGATTTATGTTACCCCAATGAATGGTAGCCTTGTAATTATGGAAGGTAGTCTGTTGTCGAGATTTTTGTTACCCCAATGGATCGTAGCCTTTTAATTATTGAAGGTAGTCTGTTATCGAGATTTTTGTTACTCCAATGGATGGTAGCCTTGTAATTATGGAAGGTAGTTTGTTGTCGAGATTTTTGTTATTCCAATGGATGGTAACCTTGTCAGTATGGAAGGTAGTCTTTTGTCGAGATTTTTGTTACTCCAATGGATGGTAGCCTTGTCATTATTTAAGATAGTCAATTGTCGATATCTTTGTTACTCCATTGGATGGTAGCCTTGTCATTATGCAAGGTAGTCTGTTGTTCATATTTTTGTTACTCCAATGGATGGTAGCCTTGTCATTATGGAAGGTAGTCTGTTGTCGATATTTTTGTTACTCCAATGAATGGTAGCCTTGTCAATATGGTAGGTAGTCTGTCATTAAGATTTTTGTTACTCCAATGGATTGTAGCCTTGTCATTACGGAAGATAGTCTATAGTCGAGATTTTTGTTATTCCAATGGATGGTAACCTTGTCAGTATGGAAAGTAGTCTTTTTTCGAGATTTTTGTTACTCCAATGGATGGTAGCCTTGTCATTATTGAAGGTAGTCTATTGTTGATATCTTTGTTACCTTAATGGATGATAGCCTTGTCATTATGCAAGGTAGTCTGTTGTTCATATTTTTGTTACTCCAATGGATGGTAGCCTTGAAATTATGGAAGGTAGTCTGTTGTCGAGATTTTTTTTACTACAATGGATGGTAGCCTTGTCATTATGGAAGTTAGTCAATTGTCGAGATTTTTGTTACCCCAATGGATGATAGCCTTGTAATTATGGAAGGTAGTCTGTTGTCGAGATTTTTGTTACTCCAATGGATGGTAGCTTTGTCATTATGGAAGGTAGTCTGTCGTTGAGATTTTTTTTACTCCAATGGATTATTGCCTTGTCATTATGTAAGGTAGTCTGTTGTTCAGATTTTTGTTACTCCAATGGATGGTAGCCTTGTCATTACGGAAGATAGTCTGTAGTCGAGATTTTTGTTATTCCAATGGATGGTAACCTTGTCAGTATGGAAGGTAGTCTTTTGTCGAGATTTTTGTTACTCCAATGGATGGTAACCTTGTCATTATTTAAGATAGTCTATTGTTGATATCTTTGTTACTCCAATGGATGATAGCCTTGTCATTATGCAAGGTAGTCTGTTGTTTAGATTTTTGTTACTCCAATGGATGGTAGCCATGTCATTATGGAAGGTAGTCTATTGTTGAGATTTTTGTTATTCCAATGGATGGTAACCTTGTCAGTATGGAAGGTAGTCTTTTGTAGAGATTTTTGTTACTCCAATGGATGGTAGCCTTGTCGTTATTGAAGGTAGTCTATTGTCGATATCTTTGTTACTCCAATGTATGATAGCCTTATCATTATGCAAGGTAGTCAGTTGTTCATATTTTTGTTACTCCAATGGATGGTAGCCTTGTCATTATGGAAGGTAGTATGTTATCGAGATTTTTTTTACTCCAATGGATGGTAGCCTTGTCATTATGGAAGGTAGTCTGTTTTCGAGATTTATGTTACCCTAATGGATGGTAGCCTTGTAATTATGGAAGGGAGTCTGTTGTCGAGATTTTTGATACCCCAATGGATGGTAGCCTTGTAATTATTGAAGGTAGTCTGTTGTCGAAATTTTTGTTACTCCAATGGATGGTAGCCTTGTAATTATGGAAGGTAGTCTGTTGTCGATATTTTTGATACTCCAATGGATGGTAGCCTTGTCATTACGGAAGATAGTCTTTTGTCAAGATTTTTGTTACCCAAATGGATGGTAGCCTTGTCATTATGTAAGGTAGTCTGTTGTTCAGATTTTTGTTACTCCAATGGATGGTAGCCTTGTCATTACGAAAGATAGTCTGTAGTCGAGATTTTTGTTATTCAAATGGATGGAAACCTTGTCAGTATGGAAGGTAGTCTTTTGTCGAGATTTTTGTTACTCCAATGGATGGTAGCCTTGTCATTATTGAAGGTAGTCTATTGTCGATATCTTTGTTACTCCAATGGATGATAGCCTTGTCATTATGCAAGGTAGTCTGTTGTTCATATTTTTGTTACTCTAATGGATGGTAGCCTTGTCATTATGGAAGGTAGTCTGTTGTCGAGATTTTTTTTTCTACAATGGATGGTAGCCTTGTCATTATGGAAGGTAGTCAGTTGTCGAGATTTTTGTTACCCCAATGGATGGTAGCCTTGTCATTATGGAAGGTAGTCTGTCGTTGAGATTTTTTTTACTCCAATGGATTGTTGCCTTGTCATTATGTAAGGTAGTCTGTTGTTCAGATTTTAGTTACTCCAATGGATGGTAGTCTGGTCATTACGGAATATAGTCTGTAGTCGAGATTTTTGTTATTCCAATGGATGGTAACCTTGTCAGTATGGAAGGTAGTCTTTTGTCGAGATTTTTGTTACTCCAATGGATGCTAACCTTGTCATTATTTAAGATAGTCTTTTTGCGATATCTTTGGTTACTCCAATGGATGATAGCCTTGTCATTATGCAAGGTAGTTTGTTGTTCATATTTTTGTGATTCCAATGGATGGTAGCCTTGTAATTATGGAAGGTAGTCTGTTGTCGAGATTTTTTTTACTCCAATGGATGGTAGCCTTGTCATTATGGAAGGTAGTCTGTTGTCGAGATTTATGTTACCCCAATGAATGGTAGCCTTGTAATTATGGAAGGTAGTCTGTTGTCGAGATTTTTGTTACCCCAATGGATGGTAGCCTTGTCATTATGGAAGGTAGTCTCTTGTTGATATTTTTATTACTCCAATGGATGGTAGCCTTGTCATTATGGAAGGTAGTCTGTTGTCCTAATTATTGTTACTCCAATGGATTGTAGCCTTGTCATTATGGAAGGTAGTCTGTTGTCGATAAGTTTGTTACTCAAATGGATGATAGCTTAGTAATTATTGAAGGTAGTTTGTTGTCGTGATTTTTGTTACTCCAATGGATAGTAGCCTTGTCATTATGGAAGGTAGTCTGTTTTCCAAAATTTTTATACTCCAATGGATGGTAACCTTGTCATTATGGAAGGTTATTTATTGTTGATATTTTTGTTACTCCAATGGATGGTATCCTTGTAATTATGGAAGGTAGTCTGTTGTCCTGATTTTTGTTACTCCAATGGATGGTATCCTTGTAATTTTGGAAGGTAGTCTATTGTCGAGATTTTTGTTACTCCAATGGATGTTAGCTTTGTCATTATGGAAGGTAGTTTGTTGTCCAAATTTTGTATACTCCAATGGATGGTAGCCTTATCATTATGGAAGGTACTCTCTTTTTGATATTTTTGTTACTCCAATGGATGGTATCCTTGTTATTATGGAAGGTAGTCTATTGTCGTAATTTTTGTTACTCCAATGGATTGTATCCTTTTCATTATGGAATGTACTATGTTGTTGATATCTTTGTTACTCCAATGGATGGTAACCTTGTTATTATGGAAGGTAGTCTGTTTTCGAGATTTTTGTTACTCCAATGGATGGTAGCCTTGTCATTATGGAAGGTAGTCTCTTGTTGATATTTTTGTTACTCCAATGGATGGTAGCCTTGTCATTATGGAAGGTAGTCTGTTGTCGATAACTTTGTTACTCCAATGGATGGTAGCTTAGTAATTATTGAAGGTAGTTTGTTGTCGTGATTTTTGTTACTCCAATGGATAGTAGCCTTGTCATCATGGAAGGTAGTCTGTTTTCCAAAAATTTTATACTCCAATAGATGGTAACCTTGTCATTATGGAAGGTTGTCTATTATTGATATTTTTGTTACCTCAATGGATGGTAGCCTTGTAATTATGGAAGGTTGTCAGTTGTCCATATTTTTGTTACTCTAATGGATGGTAGCCTTGTCATTATGGAAGGTAGTCTGTTGTCGAGATTTTTGTTAATCTATTATATGGTAGCCTTGTCACTATGGAAGGTAGTATGTTGTCGATATTTTTGTTACTCCATTGGATGGTAGCCTTGTCATTATGGATGGTAGTCCATTGTCGAGATATTTGTTATTCCAATGGATGGTAGCGTTATCATTATGGAAGGTAGACTGTTGTCGCAATCTTTGTTACTCCAATAGATGGAAGCCTTGTCATTATGGTAGGTAGTGTGTTGTCGAGATTTTTGTTACTCTAATGGATTGTAGCCTTGTCATTATAAAAGGTAGTCTCTTGTTGATATTTTTGTTACTCCAATGGATTGTAGCCTTGTCATTATGGAAGGTAGTTTGTTGTCCCGATTATTATTACTCCAATGGATTATAGCCTTGTCATTATGGAAGGTAGTCTGTTGTTGATAACATTGTTACTCCAATGGATGGTAGCTTAGTAATTATGGAAGGTAGTGTGTTGTCGAGATTTTTGTTACTCCAATGGATTGTAGCCTTGATATTATGGAAGGTAGTCTGTTGTCCAAAATTTTTATACTCCAATGGATGGTAACCTTGTCATTTAGGAAGGTAGTCTATTGTTGATATTTTTGTTATACCAATGGATGGTAGCCTTGTAATTATGGAAGGTAGTCTATTGTCGAGATTTTTGTTACTCCAATGGATGTTAGCTTTGTCATTATGGAAGGTAGTCTGTTTTCGATATCTTTGTTACTCCAATGGATGGTAGCTTGTCATTATGGAAGGTAGTCTATTGTCGTTATTTTTGTTACTCCAATGGAAGGTAGCCTTGTCATTACGGAAGGTAGTATGTTGTCGATATCTTTGTTACTCTAATGGATGGAAGCCTTGTCATTATGGAAGGTAGTCTTTTGTCGAGATTTTTGTTACTCCAATGTATGGTTGCCTTGTCATTATGGAAGGTAGTCTCTTGTTGATATTTTTTTTACTCCAATGGAATGTATCTTTGTCATTATGGAAGGTAGTCTATTGTCGATATTTTTGTTACTCAAATGGATGGTAACCTTGTCACTATGGAAGGTAGTCTGTTGTCGATACTTTTGTTACTCCATTGGATGGTAGCCTTGTCATTATGGAAGGTAGTCCATTGTCGAGATATTTGTTTTTCCTAATGGACGGTAGCATTATCATCATTGAAGGTAGACTGTTGTCGAGATTTTTATTACTCCAATGGATGGTAGCCTTGTCATTATGGAAGGTAGTCTGTTGTCGATAACTTTGTTACTCCAATGGATGGTAGCTTAGTAATTATTGAAGGTAGTTTGTTGTCGTGATTTTTGTTACTCCAATGTATAGTAGCCTTGTCATTATGGAAGGTAGTCTATTTTCCAAAAAAATTTTACTCCAATGGATGGTAACCTTGTCATTATGGAAGGTTATTTATTGTTGATATTTTTGTTACTCCAATGGATGGTAGCCTTGTAATTATGGAAGGTAGTCTGTTGATCATATTTTTGTTACTCTAATGGATGTTAGCCTTGTCATTATGGAAGGTAGTCTGTTGTCGAGATTTTTGTTAATCTATTATATGGTAGCCTTGTCATTATGGAAGATAGTCTATTTTCAAGATTTTTGTTATTCCAATGGATGGTAGCTTGTCATTATGGAAGGTAGTCCATTGTCGAGATATTTGTTATTCCATTGGATGGTAGCATTATCATTATGGAAGGTAGTTCGTTGTCGAGATATTCGTTACTCCAATGGATGGTAGCCTTGTCATTATGGAAGGTAGTATGTTGTCAATATCTTTGTTACTCCAATGGATGGTAGCCTTGTCATTATGGAAGGTACTATGTTGTCGATATCTTTGTTACTCCAATAGATGGTAGCCTTGTCATTATTGTAGGTAGGCTGTTGTCGAGATTTTTGTTACTCCAATGGATGGTAGCCTTGTCATTATAAAAGGTTGTCTCTTGTTGATATTTTTGTTACTCCAATGGATGGTAGCCTTGTCATTATGGAAGGTAGCTTGTTGTCCCGATTATTGTTACTCCAATGGATTGTAGCCTTGTCATTATGGAAGGTAATCTGTTGTCGATAACATTGTAACTCCAATGGATGGTAGCTTAGTAATTATGGAAGGTAGTCTGTTGTCGAGATTTTTGTTACTCCAATGGATTTTAGCCTTGTCATTATGGAAGGTAGTCTGTTGCCCAAAATTTTTATACTCCAATGGATGGTAACCTTGTCATTATGGAAGGTAGTCTATTGTTGATATTTTTGTTATACCAATGGATGGTATCCTTGTAATTATGGAAGGTAGTCTATTGTCGAGATTTTTGTTACTCCAATGGATGTTAGCTTTGTCATTATGGAAGGTAGTCTGTTGTCCAAATTTTTTATACTCCAATGGATGGTAGCCTTATAATTATGGAAGGTAGTCTCTTTTTGATATTTTTGTTACTCCAATGGATGGTATCCTTGTCATTATGGAAGGTAGTCTGTTGTCATAATTTTTGTTACTCCAATGGATTGTATCCTTTTAATTATGGAATGTACTATGTTGTTGATATCTTTGTTACTCCAATGGATGGTAACTTGGTCATTATAGAAGGTAGTCTGTTTTCGAGATTTTTGTTACTCCAATGGATGGTAGCCTTGTCATTATGGAAGGTAGTCTCTTGTTGATATTTTTGTTACTCCAATGGATGGTAGCCTTGTCATTATGGAAGGTAGTCTGTTGTCCTGATTATTATTACTCCAATGGATTGTAGCCTTGTCATTATGGAAGGTAGTCTGTTGTCGATAACTTTGTTACTCCAATGGATGGTAGCTTAGTAATTATTGAAGGTAGTTTGTTGTCGTGATTTTTGTTACTGCAATGGATAGTAGCCTTGTCATCATGGAAGGTTGTCTGTTTTCCAAAAATTTAATACTCCAATAGATGGTAACCTTGTCATTATGGAAGGTTGTCTATTGTTGATATTTTTGTTACCTCAATGGATGGTAGCCTTGTAATTATGGAAGGTAGTCAGTTGTCCATATTTTTGTTACTCTAATGGATGGTAGCCTTGTCATTATGGAAGGTAGTCTTTTGTCGATATTTTTGTTACTCCATTGGATGGTAGCCTTGTCATTATGGATGGTAGTCCATTGTCGAGATATTTTTTATTCCAATGGATGGTAGCGTTATCATTATGGAAGGTAGACTGTTGTCGAGATTTTCGTTACTCCAATGCATTGTAGCCTTGTCATTATGGAAGGTAGTATGTTGTCAATATCTTTGTTACTCCAATGGATGGTATCCTTGTCATTATGGAAGGTACTATGTTGTCGCAATCTTTGTTACTCCAATAGATGGAAGCCTTGTCATTATGGTAGGTAGTTTGTTGTCGAGATTTTTGTTACTCCAATGGATTGTAGCCTTGTCATTATAAAAGGTAGTCTCTTGTTGATATTTTTGTTACTCTAATGGATGGTAGCCTTGTCATTATGGAAGGTAGTTTGTTGTCCCGATTATTATTACTCCAATGGATTGTAGCCTTGTCATTATGGAAGGTAGTCTGTTGTCGATAACATTGTTAATCCAATGGATGGTAGCTTAGTATTATGGAAGGTAGTGTGTTGTCGAGATTTTTGTTACTCCAATGGATTGTAGCCTTGATATTATGGAAGGTAGTCTGTTGTCCAAAATTTTTATACTCCAATGGATGGTAACCTTGTCATTTAGGAAGGTAGTCTATTGTTGATATTTTTGTTATACCAATGGATGGTAGCCTTGTAATTATGGAAGGTAGTCTATTGTCGAGATTTTTGTTACTCCAATGGATGTTAGCTTTGTCATTATGGAAGGTAGTCTGTTGTCGATATCTTTGTTACTCTAATGGATGGTAGCTTTGTCATTATGGAAGGTAGTCTATTGTCGAGATTTTTATTTGTCGAATGGATGGTAGGCTTTTCATTATGGAAGGTAGTTTGTTGTCGAGTTTTGTGTTACTCCAATGGATGGTAGCTTTTCATTATGGAAGGTAGTCTATTGTCGTGATTTTTGTTACTCCAATGGAAGGTAGCCTTGTCATTACGGAAGGTAGTATGTTGTCGATATCTTTGTTACTCCAATGGATGGAAGCCTTGTCATTATGGAAGGTAGTCTTTTTTCCAGATTTTTGTTACTCCAATGTATGGTAGCCTTGTCATTATGGAAGGTAGTCTCTTGTTGATATTTTTTTTACTCCAATGGAATGTATCCTTGTCATTATGGAAGGTAGTCTATTGTCGATATTTTTGTTACTCAAATGGATGGTAACCTTGTCACTATGGAAGGTAGTCTGTTGTCGATATTTTTATTACTCCATTGGATGGTAGCCTTGTCATTATGGAAGGTAGTCCATTGTCGAGATATTTGTTTTTCCTAATGGATGGTAGCATTATCATTATGGAAGGTAGACTGTTGTCGAGATTTTTATTACTCCAATGGATGGTAGCCTTGTCATTATGGAAGGTAGTCTGTTGTCCTGATTATTGTTACTCCAATGGATTGTAGCCTTGTCATTATGGAAGGTAGTCTGTTGTCGATAACTTTGTTACTCCAATGGATGGTAGCTTAGTAATTATTGAAGGTAGTTTGTTGTCGTGATTTTTGTTACTCCAATGGATAGTAGCCTTGTCATCATTGAAGGTAGTCTGTTTTCCAAAAAATTTATACTCCAATGGATGGTAACCTTGTCATTATGGAAGGTTATCTATTGTTGATATTTTTGTTACACCAATGGATGGTAGCCTTGTAATTATTGAAGGTAGTCAATTGTCCATATTTTTGTTACTCTAATGGATGGCAGCCTTGTCATTATGGAAGGTAGTCTGTTGTCGAGATTTTTGTTAATCTATTATATGGTAGCCTTTTCACTAGGGAAGGTAGTCTGTTGTCGATATTTTTGTTACTCCATTGGATGGTAGCCTTGTCATTATGGAAGGTAGTCCATTGTCGAGATATTTGTTATTCCAATGGATGGTAGCGTTATCATTATGGAAGGTAGACTGTTGTCGAGATTTTCGTTACTCCAATGCATGGTAGCCTTGTCATTATGGAAGGTAGTTTGTTGTTAATATCTTTGTTACTCCAATGGATGGTATCCTTGTCATTATGGAAGGTACTATGTTGTCGCAATCTTTGTTACTCCAATAGATGGTAGCCTTGTGATTATGGTAGGTAGTTTGTTGTCGAGATTTTTGTTACTCCAATGGATTGTAGCCTTGTCATTATAAAGGTAGTCTCTTGTTGATATTTTTGTTACTCCAATGGATGGTAGCCTTGTCATTATCGAAGGTAGTTTGTTGTCCCGATTATTATTACTCCAATGGATTGTAGCCTTGTCATTATGGAAGGTAGTCTGTTGTCGATAACATTGTTACTCCAATGGATGGTAGCTTAGTAATCATGGAAGGTAGTGTGTTGTCGAGATTTTTGTTACTCCAATGGATTGTAGCCTTAATATTATGGAAGGTAGTCTGTTGTCCAAAATTTTTATACTCCAATGGATGGTAACCTTGTCATTTAGGAAGGTAGTCTATTGTCGAGATTTTTGTTATTCCAATGGATGTTAGCTTTGTCATTATGGAAGGTAGTCTGTTGTCCTAATTTTTTATACTCCAATGGATGGTAGCCTTATCATTATGGAAGGTAGACTGTTGTTGATATTTTTGTTACTCCAATCGAAGGTAGCTTGTCATTATGGAAGGTAGTATGTTGTTGATATTTTTGTTACTCCAATGGATGGTAACCTTGTCATTATGGAAGGTAGTCTGTTGTCGAGATTTTTTTTACTCCATTGGATGGTAGCCTTGTCATTATGGAAGGTAGTCCATTGTCGAGATATTTGTTATTCCAATGGATGGTAGCGTTATCATTATGGAGGGTAGTGTGTTGTCAATATCTTTGTTACTCCAATGGATGGTAGCGTTTTCATTATGGAAGGTACTATGTTGTCGATATATTTGTTACTCCAATAGATGGTAGCCTTGTCATTATGGTAGGTAGTCTTTTGTCGAGATTTTTATTACTCCAATGGATGGTAGCCATGCCATTACTGAAGGTAGTCTATTGTCGAGAATTTTTTTACTCCAATGGATGGTAGCCTTGTCATTATGGAAGGTAGTCTGTTGTCGATATCTTTGTTACTCTAATGGATGGTAGCCTTGTCATTATGGAAGGTAATCTATTGTCGAGATCTTTATTAGTCGAATGGATGGTAGGCTTTTAATTATGGAAGGTATTTTGTTGTCGAGTTTTGTGTTACTCCAATGGATTGTAGCTTGTCATTATGGAAGGTAGTCTATTGTCGTGATTTTTGTTACTCCAATGGAAGGTAGCCTTTTCATTACGGAAGGTAGTATGTTGTCGACATCTTTGTTACTCCAATGGATGGAAGCCTTGTCATTATGGAAGGTAGTCTTTTGTCGAGATTTTTGTTACTCCAATGTATGGTAGCCTTGTCATTATGGAAGGTAGTCTCTTGTTGATATTTTTTTTACTCCAATGGAATGTATCCTTGTCATTATGGAAGGTAGTCTATTGTCGATATTTTTGTTACTCAAATGGATGGTAACCTTGTCACTATGGAAGGTAGTCTGTTGTCGATATTTTTGTTACTCCATTGAATGGTAGCCTTGTCATTATGGAAGGTAGTCCATTGTCGAGATATTTGTTATTCCAATGGATGGTAGCATTATCATTATGGAAGGTAGACTGTTGTCGAGATTTTTATTACTCCAATGGATGGTATCCTTGTCATTATGGAAGGTAGTATGTTGTCAATGTCTTTTTTACTCCAATGGATGGTAGCCTTGTCATTATGGAAGGTACTATGTTGTCGATATCTTTGTTACTCCAATAGATAGTAGCCTTGTCATTATGGTAGGTAGTCTGTTGTCGAGATTTTTGATACTCCAATTGATTGTAGCCTTGTCATTATAAAAGGTAGTCTCTTATTGATATTTTTGTTACTCCAATGGATGGTGGCCTTGTCATTATGGAAGGTAATTTGTTGTCCCTATTATTGTTACTCCAATGGATTGTAGCCTTGTCATTATGGAAGGTTGTCTGTTGTCGATAACATTGTTACTCCAATGGATGGTAGCTTAGTAATTATGGAAGGTAGTGTGTTGTCGAGATTTTTGTTACTCCAATGGATTGTAGCCTTGATATTATGGAAGGTAGCCTGTTGTCCAAAATTTTTATACTCCAATGGATGGTAACCTTGCCATTTAGGAAGGTAGTCTATTGTTGATATTTTTGTTATACCAATGGATGGTAGCCTTGTAATTATGGAAGGTAGTCTATTGTCGAGATTTTTGTTACTCCAATGGAGGTTAGCTTTGTAATTATGGAAGGTAGTCTGTTGCCCTAATTTTTTATACTCCAACGAATGGTAGCCTTATCATTATGGAAGGTAGTCTCTTGTTGATATTTTTGTTACTCCAATGGATGGTATCCTTGTCATTATGGAAGGTAGTATGTTGTCATAATTTTTGTTACTCCAATGGATTGTATCCTTGTCATTATGGAAGGTACTATGTTGTTGATATCTTTGTTACTCCAATGGATGGTAACCTTGTCATTATGGAAGGTAGTCTATTTTCGAGATTTTTGTTACTCCAATGGATGGTAGCCTTGTCATTATGGAAGGTAGTCTCTTGTTGATATTTTTGTTACTCCAATGGATGATAGCCTTGTCATTATGGAAGGTAGTCTGTTGTCCTGATTATTGATACTCCAATGGATTGTAGCCTTGTCATTATGGAAGGTAGTCTGTTGACGATAACTTTGTTACTCCAATGGATGATAGCTTAGTAATTATTGAAGGTAGTTTGTTGTCGTGATTTTTGTTACTCCAATGGATGGTAGCCTTGTCATTATGGAAGGTAGTCTGTTGTCCAAAATTTTTATACTCCAATGGATGGTAACCTTGTCATTATGGAAGGTACTCTATTGTTGATATTTTTGTTACTCCAATGGATGGTAGCCTTGTAATTATGGAAGGTAGTCTTTTGTCAATATTTTTGTTACTCTAATGGATGGTAGCCTTGTCATTATGGAAGGTAGTCTATTGTCGAGATTTTTGTTAATCTATTATATGGTAGCCTTGTCATTATGGAAAGTAGTCTGTTGTCGAGATTTTTGTTACTCCAATGGATGGTAGCTTGTCATTATGGAAGGTAGTCCATTGTCGTGATTTTTGTTACTCCAATGGAAGGTAGCCTTGTGATTACGGAAGGTAGTATGTTGTCGATATCTTTGTTACTCCAATGGATGAGAGCCTTGTCATTATGGAAGGTAGTCTTTTGTCGAGATTTTTGTTACTCCAATGTATGGTAGCCTTGTCATTATGGAAGGTAGTCTCTTGTTGATATTTTTGTTACTCCAATGGATGGTATCCTTGTCATTATGGAAGGTAGTCTATTGTAGATATTTTTGTTACTCCAATGGATGGTAACCTTGTCATTATGGAAGGTAGTTTGTTGTCGAGATTTTTGTTACTCCATTGGATGGTAGCCTTGCCATTATGGAAGGTAGTTCATTGTCGAGATTTTTGTTATTCCAATGGATGGTAGCGTTATCATTATGGAAGGTAGTCTGTTGTCGAGATTTTCGTTACTCCAATGGATGGAAGCCTTGTCATTATGGATGGTAATATGTTGTCGATATCTTTGTTAATCCAAAAGATGGTAGCCTTGTCATTATTGTAGGTAGTCTGTTGTCGAGATTTTTACTACTCCAATGGATGGTAGCCATGCAATTATTTAAGGTAGTATATTGTCGAGATTTTTTTTACTCCAATGGATGGTAGCCTTGTCATTATGGAAGGTAGTCTGTTGTCGATATCTTTGTTACTCTAATGGATGGTAGCCTTGTCATTATGGAAGGTAGTCTATTATCGAGATTTTTGTTAGTCGAATGCATGGTAGGCTTTTCATTATGGAAGGTAGTCTGTTGTCGAGATTTGTGTTACTCCAATGGATGATAGCTTGTCATTATGGAAGGTAGTCTATTGTAGTGATTGTTGTTACGCCAATGGAAGGTAGCCTTGTCATTACGGAAGGATTGATGTTGTCGATATCATTGTTATTCCAATGGATGGAAGCCTTGTCATTGTGTAAGGTACTATGTTGTCGATATCTTTGTTACTCGAATAGATGGTAGCCTTGTCATTATGGTAGGTAGTCTGTTTTCGAGATTTTTATTACTCCAATTGATGGTAGCCTTGTAATCATGGAAGGTAGTCTCTTGTTGATATTTTTGTTACTCCAATGGATGGTAGCCTTGTCATTATGAAAGGTAGTATGTTGTTCTGATTATTGTTACTCCAATGGATTGTAGCCTTGTCATTATTGAAGGTAGTCTGTTGTCGATAAATTTGTAACTCCAATGGATGGTAGCTTAGTAATTATTGAAGGTAGTTTGTTGTCGTGATTTTTGTTACTTTAATGGATGGTAGCCTTGTCATTATGGAAGGTAGTCTGTTGTCAAAAAATTTTATACTCCAATGGATGGTAACCTTGTCATTATGGAAGGTAGTCTATTGTTGATATTTTTGTTACTCCAATGGATGGTAGCCTTGTCATTATGGAAGGTAGTCTGTTGTCGAGATTTTTGTTAATCTATTATATGGTAGCCTTGTCATTATGGAATGTAGTCTGTTGTCGAGATTTTTGTTATTCCAATGGATGGTAGCTTGTCATTATGGAAGGTAGTCTATGGTCGTGATTTTTGTTACTCCAATGGAAGGTAGCCTTGTCATTACGGAAGGTAGTATGTTGTCGATATCTTTGTTATTCCAATGGATTAGAGCCTTGTCATTATGGAAGGTAGTGTTTTGTGGAGGTTTTTATTACTCCAATGTATGGTAGCCTTGTCATTATGGAAGGTAGTCTCTTGTTCATATTTTTGTTACTCCAAAGGAAGGTAGCCTTGTCATTATGGAAGGTAGTCTATGTTGTTGATATCTTTGTTACTCCAATGGAAGGTAGCCTTGTCATTATGGAAGGTAGTCTCTTGTTCATATTTTTGTTACTCCAATGGAAGGTAGCCTTGTCATTATGGAAGGTAGTCTATGTTGTCGATATCTTTGTTACTCCAATGGAAGGTAGCCTTGTCATTATGGAAGGTAGTCTCTTGTTGATATTTGTGTTACTCCAATGGATTGTATTCTTGTCATTATGGAAGGTAGTCTATTGTAGATATTTTTGGTACTCCAATGAATGGTAACCTTTTCATTATGGAAGGTAGTCTGTTGTCGAGATTTTTGTTACTCCATTGGATGGTAGCCTTGTCATTATGGAAGGTAGTCCATTGTCGAGATTTTTGTTATTCCAATGGATGGTAGCGTTATCATTATGGAAGGTAGTCTGTTGTCGAGATTTTCGTTACTCCAAAGGATGGTAGACTTGTCATTATGGAGGGTAGTATGTTGTCAATATCTTTTTTACTCCAATGGATGGTAGCCTTGTCATCATGGAAGGTACTATGTTGTCGATATCTTTGTTACTCCAATAGATGGTAGCCTTGTCATTATGGTAGGTAGTCTGTTGTCGAGATTTTTATTACTCCAATGGATGGTAGCCATGCCATTATTGAAGGTAGTGTATTGTCGAGATTTTTTTTACTCTAATGGATGGTAGCCTTGTCATTATGGAAGGTAGTCTATTGTCGAGATTTTTGTTAGTCCAATGGATGGTAGGCTTTTCATTATGGATGGTAGTCTATTATCGATATTTTTGTTACTCCAATGGATGGTAGCTTGTCATTATGGAAGGTAGTCTATTGTCGTGATTTTTGTTACTCCAATGGAAGGTAGCCTTGTCATTACGGAACGTAGTATGTTGTCGATATCTTTCTTATTCTAATGGATGGAA
Organism: Vicia faba; assembly: GCA_948472305.1. NCBI lineage: Eukaryota > Viridiplantae > Streptophyta > Magnoliopsida > Fabales > Fabaceae > Vicia > Vicia faba. The sequence goes on from OX451739.1 coordinate 566,558,287, forward strand.
GCCTTGTCATTATGGAAGGTAGTCTTTTGTCGAGATTTTTGTTACTCCAATGTATGGTAGCCTTGTCATTATGGAAGGTAGTCTCTTGTTGATATTTTTGTTACTCCAATGGATGGTATCCTTGTAATTAAGGAAGGTAGTCTATTATCGATATTTTTGTTACTCCAATGGATGGTAACCTTGTCACTATGGAAGGTAGTCTGTTGTATAGATTTTTGTTACTCCATTGGATGGTAGCCTTGTCATTATGGAAGGTAGTCCATTGTCGAGATATTTGTTATTCCAATGGATGGTAGCGTTATCATTATGGAAGGTAGTCTGTTGTCGAGATTTTCGTTACTCCAATGGATGGTAGCCTTATCATTATGGAAGGTAGTATGTTGTCAATATCTTTGTTACTCCAATAGATGGTAGCCTTGTCATTATTGTAGGTAGTCTGTTGTCGAGATTTTTGTTACTCCAATGGATTTTAGCCTTGTCATTATAAAAGGTAGTCTCTTATTGATATTTTTGTTACTCCAATGGATGGTGGCCTTGTCATTATGGAAGGTAGTTTGTTGTCCCGATTATTGTTACTCCAATGGATTGTAGCCTTGTCATTATGGAAGGTAGTCTGTTGTCGATAACATTGTTACTCCAATGGATGGTAGCCTTGTCATTATGGAAGGTAGTGTGTTGTCGAGATTTTTCTTACTCCAATGGATTGTAGCCTTGATATTATGGAAGGTAATCTGTTGTCCAAAATTTTTATACTCCAATGGATGGTAACCTTGTCATTTAGGAAGGTAGTCTATTGTTGATATTTTTGTTATACCACAATGAATGGTAGCCTTGTAATTATGGAAGGTAGTCTATTGTCGAGATTTTTGTTACTCCAATGGAGGTTAGCTTTGTAATTATGGAAGGTAGTCTGTTGTCCTAATTTTTTATACTCCAACGGATGGTAGCCTTATCATTATGGAAGGTAGTCTCTTGTTGATATTTTTGTTACTCCAATGGATGGTAGCCTTGTCATTATGTAAGGTAGTCTGTTGTCATAATTTTTGTTACTCCAATGGATTGTATCCTTGTCATTATGGAAGGTACTATGTTGTTGATATCTTTGTTACTCCAATGGATGGTAACCTTGTCATTATGGAAGGTAGTCTGTTTTCGAGATTTTTGTTACTCCAATGGATGGTAGCCTTGTCATTATGGAAGGTAGTCTGTTGTCCTGATTATTGTTACTCCAATGGATTGTAGCCTTGTCATTATGGAAGGTAGTTTGTTGACGATAACTTTGTTACTCCAATGGATGGTAGCTTAGTAATTATTGAAGGTAGTTTGTTGTCGTGATTTTTGTTACTCCAATGGATGGTAGCCTTGTCATTATGGAAGGTAGTCTGTTGTCCAAAATTTTTATACTCCAATGGATGCTAACCTTCTCATTATGAAAGGTAGTCTATTGTTGATATTTTTGTTACTCCAATGGATGGTAGCCTTGTAATTATGGAAGGTAGTCTTTTGTCAATATTTTTGTTACTCTAATGGATGGTAGCCTTGTCATTATGGAAGGTAGTCTGTTATCGATATTTTTGTTAATCTATTATATGGTAGCCTTGTCATTATGGGAAGTAGTCTGTTGTCGAGATTTTTGTTATTCCAATGGATGGTATCTTGTCATTATGGAAGGTAGTCCATTGTCGTGATTTTTGTTACTCCAATGGAAGGTAGCCTTGTCATTACGGAAGGTAGTATGTTGTCGATATCTTTGTTACTCCAATGGATGAGAGCCTTGTCATTATGGAAGGTAGTCTATTGTCGAGATTTTTGTTACTCCAATGTATGGTAGCCTTGTCATTATGGAAGGTAGTCTCTTGTTGATATTTTTGTTACTCCAATGAATGGTATCCTTGTCATTATGGAAGGTAGTATATTGTAGATATTTTTGTTAATCCAATGGATGGTAACCTTGTCATTATGGAAGGTAGTCTGTTGTCGAGATTTTTGTTACTCCATTGGATGGTAGCCTTGCCATTATGGAAGGTAGTTCATTGTCGAGATATTTGTTATTCCAATGGATGGTAGCGTTATCATTATGGAAGGTAGTCTGTTGTCGAGATTTTCGTTACTCCAATGGATGGTAGCCTTGTCATTATGGACGGTAGTATGTTGTCAATATCTTTGTTACTCCAATGGATGGTAGCCTTGTCATTATGGAAGGTACTATGTTGTCGATATCTTTGTTACTCTAAAAGACGGTAGTCTTGTAATTATGGTAGGTAGTCTGTTGTCGAGATTTTCACTACTCCAATGGATGGTAGCCATGCAATTATTGAAGGTAGTATATTTTCGAGATTTTTTTTACTCCAATGGATGGTAGCCTTGTCATTATGGAAGGTAGTCTGTTGTCGATATTTTTGTTACTCTAATGGATGGTAGCCTTGTCATTATGGAAGGTAGTCTATTGTCGAGATTTTTGTTAGTCGAATGGATGGTAGACTTTTCATTATGGAAGGTAGTCTGTTGTCGAGATTTTTGTTACTCCAATGGAAGGTAGCCTTGTCATTAGGGAAGGTAGTATGTTGTCGATATCATTGTTACTCCAATGGATGGAAGCCTTGTCATTGTGTAAGGTACTATGTTGTCGATATCTTTGTTACTCGAATAGATGGAAGCCTTGTCATTATGGTAGGTAGTCTGTTTTCGAGATTTTTATTACTCCAATGGATGGTAGCCTTGTCATTATGGAAGGTAATTTCTTGTTGATATTTGTGTTACTCTAATGGATGGTATTCTTGTCATTATGGAAGGTAGTCTATTGTAGATATTTGTGTTACTCCAATGAATGGTAACCTTTTCATTATGGAAGGTAGTCTGTTGTCGAGATTTTTGTTACTCCATTGGATGGTAGCCTTGTCATTATGGAAGGTAGTCCATTGTCGAGATTTTTGTTATTCCAATGGATGGTAGCGTTATCATTATGGAAGGTAGTCTGTTGTCGAGATTTTCGTTACTCCAAAGGATGGTAGCCTTGTCATTATGGAGGGTAGTATGTTGTCAATATCTTTGTTACTCCAATGGATGGTAGCCTTGTCATTATGGAAGGTACTATGTTGTCGATATCTTTGTTACTCCAATAGATGGTAGCTTTGTCATTATTGTAGGTAGTCTGTTGTCGAGATTTTTATTACTCCAATGGATGGTAGCCATGCCATTATTGAAGGTAGTGTATTGTCGAGATTTTTTTTACTCCAATGGATGGTAGCCTTGTCATTATGGAAGGTAGTCTATTGTCGAGATTTTTGTTAGTCCAATGGATGGTAGGCTTTTCATTATGGAAGGTAGTCTATTGTCAAGATTTTTGTTACTCCAATGGATAGTAGCTTGTCATTATGGAAGGTCGTCTATTGTCGTGATTTTTGTTACTCCAATGGAAGGTAGCCTTGTCATTACGGAAGGTAGTATGTTGTTGCTATCTTTGATACTCCAATGGATGGTAGCCTTGTCATTATTGAAAGTACTATGTTGTCGATATCTTTGTTCCAATGGATGGTAGCCTTGTCATTATGGTAGGTAGTCTGTTGTCGAGATTTTTGTTACTCCAATGGATTGTAGCCTTGTCATTATAAAAGGTAGTCTCTTATTGATATTTTTGTTACTCCAATGCATGGTGGCCTTGTCATTATGGAAGGTAGTTTGTTGTCCCGATTATTGTTACTCCAATAGATTGTAGCCTTGTCATTATGGAAGGTAGTCAGTTGTCGATAACATTGTTACTCCAATGGATGGTAGCTTAGTAATTATGGAAGGTAGTGTGTTGTCGAGATTTTTCTTACTCTAACGGATTGTAGCCTTGATATTATGGAAGGTAGTCTATTGTCCAAAAATTTTATACTCCAATGGATGGTAACCTTGTCATTTAGGAAGGTAGTCTATTGTTGATATTTTTGTTATACCACAATGGATGGTAGCCTTGTAATTATGGAAGGTAGTCTATTGTCGAGATTTTTGTTACTCCAATGGAGGTTTGCTTTGTCATTATGGAAGGTAGTATGTTGTCCTAATTTTTTATACTCCAATGGATGGTAGCCTTATCATTATGGAAGGTAGTCTCTTGTTGATATTTTTGTTACTCCAATGGATGGTATCCTTGTCATTATGGAAGGTAGTCTGTTGTCATAATTTTTGTTACTCCAATGGATTGTATCCTTGTCATTATGGAAGGTACTATGTTGTTGATATCTGTGTTACTCCAATGGATGGTAACCTTGTCATTATGGAAGGTAGTCTGTTTTCGAGATTTTTGTTACTCCAATGGATGGTAGCCTTGTCATTATGGAAGGTAGTCTGTTGTCCTGATTATTGTTACTCCAATGGATGGTAGCCTTGTCATTATGGAAGGTAGTCTGTTGTCCAAAATTTTTATACTTCAATGGATGGTAACCTTCTCATTATGAAAGGTAGTCTATTGTTGATATTTTTGTTACTCCAATGGATGGTAGCCTTGTAATTATAGAAGGTAGTCTTTTGTCAATATTTTTGTTACTCTAATGGATGGTAGCCTTGTCATTATGGAAGGTAGTCTGTTGTCGATATTTTTGTTAATCTATTATATGGTAGCCTTGTCATTATGGAAAGTAGTCTGTTGTTGAGATTTTTGTTATTCCAATGGATGGTAGCTTGTCATTATGGAAGGTAGTCCATTGTCGTGATTTTTGTTACTCCAATGGAAGGTAGCCTTGTCATTACGGAAGGTAGTATGTTATCGATATCTTTGTTACTCCAATGGATGAGAGCCTTGTCATTATAGAAGGTAGTCTATTGTCGAGATTTTTGTTACTCCAATGTATGGTAGCCTTGTCATTATGGAAGGTAGTCTCTTGTTAATATTTTTGTTACTCCAATGGATGGTATCCTTGTAATTAAGGAAGGTAGTCTATTATCGATATTTTTGTTACTCCATTGGATGGTAGCCTTGTCATTATGGAAGGTAGTCCATTGTCGAGATATTTGTTATTCCAATGGATGGTAGCGTTATCATTATGGAAGGTAGTTCATTGTCGAGATATTTGTTATTCCAATGGATTGTAGCGTTATCATTATGGAAGGTAGTCTGTTGTCGAGATTTTCGTTACTCCAATGGATGGTAGCCTTGTCATTATGGAGGGTAGTATGTTGTCAATATCTTTGTTACTCCAATGGATGGTAGCCTTGTCATTATGGAAGGTACTATGTTGTCGATATCTTTGTTACTCCAAAAGAGGGTAGCCTTGTCATTATGGTAGGTAGTCTGTTGTCGAGATTTTTACTACTCCAATGGATGGTAGCCAAGCAATTATTGAAGGTAGTATATTGTCGAGATTTTTTTTACTCCAATGGATGGTAGCCTTGTCATTATGGAAGGTAGTCTGTTGTCGATATCTTTGTTACTCTAATGGATGGTAGCCTTGTCATTATGGAAGGTAGTCTATTGTCGAGATTTTTGTTAGTCGAATGGATGGTAGGTTTTTCATTATGGAAGGTATTCTATTGTCGATATTTGTGTTACTCCAATGGATGGTAGCTTGTCATTATGGAAGGTAGTCTATTGTCGTGATTTTTGTTACTCCAATAGAAGGTAGCCTTGTAATTACGGAAGGTAGTATGTTGTCGATATCATTGTTACTCCAATGGATGGAAGCCTTGTCATTGTGTAAGGTACTATGTTGTTGATATCTTTGTTACTCGAATAGATGGTAGCCTTGTCATTATGGTAGGTAGTATGTTTTCGAGATTTTTATTACTCCAATGGATGGTAGCCTTGTCATTATGGAAGGTAGTCTCTTGTTGATATTTGTGGTACTCCATTGGATGGTATTCTTGTCATTATCGAAGGTAGTCTATTGTAGATATTTTTGTTACTCCAATGAATGGTAACCTTTTCATTATGGAAGGTAGTCTGTTGTCGAGAGTTTTGTTACTCCATTGGATGGTATCCTTGTCATTATGGAAGGTAGTCCATTGTCGAGATTTTTTTTATTCCAATGGATGGTAGCGTTATCATTATGGAAGGTAGTCTGTTGTCGAGATTTTCGTTACTCCAAAGGATGGTAGTCTTGTCATTATGGAGGGTAGTATGTTGTCAATAGCTTTGTTACTCCAATGGATGGTAGCCTTGTCATTATGGAAGGTACTATGTTGTCGATATCTTTGTTACTCCAATAGATGGTAGCCTTGTCATTATGGTAGGTAGTCTGTTGTGGAGATTTTTATTACTCCAATGGATGGTAGCCATGCCATTATTGAAGGTAGTGTATTGTCGAGATTTATTTTACTCCAATGGATGGTAGCCTTGTCATTATGGAAGGTAGTCTATTGTCGAGATTTTTGTTAGTCTAATGGATGGTAGGCTTTTCATTATGGAAGGTAGTCTGTTGTCAAGATTTTTGTTACTCCAATGGATGGTAGCTTGTCATTATGGAAGGTAGTTTATTGTCGTGATTTTTGTTACTCCAATGGAAGGTAGCCTTGTCATTACGGAAGGTAGTATGTTGTCGATATCTTTCTTATTCTAATGGATGGAAGCCTTGTCATTATGGAAGATAGTCTTTTGTCGAGATTTTTGTTACTCCAATGTATGGTAGCATTGTCATTATGAAGGTAGTCTCTTATTGATATTTTTGTTACTCCAATGGATGGTATCCTTGTAATTAAGGAATGTAGTCTATTATCAATATTTTTGTTACTCCAATGGATGGTAACCTTGTCACTATGGAATGTAGTCTGCTGTATAGATTTTTGTTACTCCATTGGATGGTAGCCTTGTCATTATGGAATGTAGTCCGTTGTCGAGATATTTGTTATTCCAATGGATGGTAGTGTTATCATTATGGAAGGTAGTCTGTTGTCGAGATTTTCGTTACTCCAATGGATGGTAGCCTTATCATTATGGAAGGTAGTATGTTGTCAATATCTTTGATACTCCAATGGATGGTAGCCTTGTCATTATGGAAAGTACTATGTTGTCGTTATCTTTGTTACTCCAATAGATGGTAGCCTTGTCATTATGGTAGGTAGTTTGTTGTCGAGATTTTTGTTACTCCAATGGATTGTAGCCTTATCATTATAAAAGGTAGTCTCTTATTGATATTTTTGTTACTCCAATGGATGGTGGCCTTGTCATTATGGAAGGTAGTTTGTTGTCCCGATTATTGTTACTCCAATAGATTGTAGGCTTGTCATTATGGAATGTAGTCTGTTGTCGATAACATTGTTACTCCAATGGACGGTAGCTTAGTAATTATGGAAGGTAGTGTGTTGTCGAGATTTTTCTTACTCCAATTGATTGTAGCCTTCATATTATGGAAGGTAGTCTGTTGTCCAAAAATTTTATACTCCAATGGATGGTAACCTTGTCATTTAGGAAGGTAGTCTATTGTTGATATTTTTGTTATACCACAATGGATGGTAGCCTTGTAATTATGGAAGGTAGTCTATTGTCGAGATTTTTGTTACTCCAATGGAGGTTAGCTTTGTCATTATGGAAGGTAGTCTGTTGTCCTAATTTTTTATACTCCAATGGATGGTAGCCTTATCATTATGGAAGGTAGTCTCTTGTTGATATTTTTGTTACTCCAGTGGATGGTATCCTTGTCATTATGGAAGGTAGTCTATTGTCATAATTTTTGTTACTCCAATGGATTGTATCCTTGTCATTATGGAAGGTACTATGTTGTTGATATTTGTGTTACTCCAATGGATGGTAACCTTGTCATTATGGAAGGTAGTCTGTTTTCGAGATTTTTGTTACTCCAATGGATGATAGCCTTGTCATTATGGAAGGTAGTCTCTTGTTGATATTTTTGTTACTCCAATGGATGGTAGCCTTGTCATTATGGAAGGTAGTCTGTTGTCCTAATTATTGTTACTCCAATGGATGGTAGCCTTGTCATTATGGAAGGTAGTCTGTTGTCCAAAAATTTTATACTCCAATGGATGGGAACCTTCTCATTATGGAAGGTAGTCTATTGTTGATATTTTTGTTACTCCAATCGATGGTAGCCTTGTAATTATGGAAGGTAGTCTTTTTTCAATATTTTTGTTACTCTAATGGATGGTAGCCTTGTTATTATGGAAGGTAGTCTGTTGTCGATATTTTTGTTAATCTATTATATGGTAGCCTTGTCATTATGGAAAGTAGTCTATTGTCGAGATTTTTGTTATTCCAATGGATGGTAGCTAGTCATTATGGAAGGTAGTCCATTGTCGTAATTTTTGTTACTCCAATGGAAGGTAGCCTTGTCATTACGGAAGGTAGTATGTTGTCGATATCTTTGTTACTCCAACGGATGAGAGCCTTTTCATTATGCAAGGTAGTCTATTGTCTAGATTTTTGTTACTCCAATGTATGGTAGCCTTGTCATTATGGAAGGTAGTCTCTTGTTGACATTTTTGTTACTCCAATGGATGGTATCCTTGTCATTATGGAAGGTAGTCTATTGTAGATATTTTTGTTACTCCAATGGATGGTAACCTTGTCAATATGGAAGGTAGTCTGTTGTCGAGATTTTTGTTACTCCATTGGATGGTAGCCTTTCCATTATGGAAGGTAGTTCATTGCCGAGATATTTGTTATTCCAATGGATGGTAGCGTTATCATTATGGAAGGTAGTCTGTTGTCGAGATTTTCGTTACTCCAATGGATGGTAGCCTTGTCATTATGGAGGGTAGTATGTTGTCAATATCTTTGTTACTCCAATGGATGGTAGCCTTGTCATTATGGAAGGTACTATGTTGTCGATATCTTTGTTACTCCAAAAGAGGGTAGCCTTGTCATTATGGTAGGTAGTCTTTTGTCGAGATTTTTACTACTCCAATGGATGGTAGCCATGCAATTATTGATGGTAGTATATTGTCGAGATTTTTTTTACTCCAATGGATGGTAGCCTTGTCATTATTGAAGGTAGTCTGTTGTCGATGTCTTTGTTACTCTAATGGATGGTAGCCTTGTCATTATGGAAGGTAGTCTATTGTCGAAATTTTTGTTAGTCGAATGGATGGTAGGCTTTTCATTATGGAAGGTAGTCTGTTGTCGAGATTTGTGTTACTCCAATGGATGGCAGCTTGTCATTATGGAAGGTAGTCTATTGTCATGATTTTTGTTACTCCAATGGAAGGTAGCCTTGTCATTACGGAAGGTAGTATGTTGTCGATATCATTGTTACTCCAATGGATGGAAGCCTTGTCATTGTGTAAGGTACTATGTTGTCGATATCTTTGTTACTCGAATAGATTGTAGCCTTGTCATTATGGTAGGTAGTCTGTTTTCGAGATTTTTATTACTCCAATGGATGGTAGCCTTGTCATTATGGAAGGTAGTCTCTTGTTGATATTTTTGTTACTCCAATGGATGGTAGCCTTGTCATTATGGAAGGTAGTCTGTTGTCCTAATTATTGTTACTCACATGGATTGTAGCCTTGTCATTATTGAAGGTAGTCTGTTGTCGATAAATTTGTAACTCCAATGGATGGTGGCTTAGTAATTATTGAAGGTAGTTTGTTGTCGTCATTTTTGTTACTCTTATGGATGGTAGCCTTGTCATTAAGGTAGTCTGTTGTCAAAAAATTTTATACTCCAATGGATGGTAACCTTGTCATTATGGAAGGTAGTCTATTGTTGATATTTTTGTTACTCGAATGGATGGTAGCCTAGTCATTATGGAAGGTAGTCTGTTGTCGAGATTTTTGCTAATCTATTATATGGTAGGCTTTTCATTATGGAAGGTAGTCTATGGTCATGATTTTTGTTACTCCAATGGAAGGTAGCCTTGTCATTACGGAAGGTAGTATGTTGTCGATATCTTTGTTATTCCAATGGAAGGTAGCCTTGTCATTATGGAAGGTAGTGTTTTGTGGATATTTTTATCACTCCAATGTATGGTAGCCTTGTCATTATGGAAGGTAGTAAGTTGTCAATATCTTTGTTACTCCAATGGATGGTAGCCTTGTCATTATGGAAGGTACTATGTTGTCGATATCTTTGTTACTCCAATGGATGGTAGCCATGCCATTATTGAAGGTAGTCTATTGTCGAGATTTTTGTGACTACAATGGATGGTAGCCTTGTCATTAGGGAAGGTAGTCTGTTGTCCTGATTATTGTTACTCCAATGGATTGTAGCCTTGTCATTATGGAAGGTAGTCTGTTGTCGATAACTTTGTTACTCTAATGGATGGTAGCTTAGTAATTAATGAAGGTAGTTTGTTGTCATGATTTTTGTTACTCCATTGGATGGTAGCCTTGTCATTATGGAAGCTAGTCTGTTGTCCAAAATTTTTGTTACTCCAATGGATGGTAGCCTTGTCATTATGGAAGGTAGTCCATTGTTGATATTTTTGTTACTCCAATGGATGGTAGCCTTGTAATTATGGAAGGTAGTCTATTTTCGTGATTTTTGTTACTCCAATGGAAGGCAGCCTTGTCATTACAGAAGGTAGTATGTTGTCGATATCTTTGTTTCTCCAATGGATGATAGCCTTATCATTATGGAAGGTAGTCTTTTGTCAAGATTTTTGTTACTCCACTGTATGGTAGCCTTGTCATTATGGAAGGTAGTCCCTTGTTGATATTTTTGTTACTCCAAGGGATGGTAACCTTGTCATTATGGAAGGTAGTCTATTGTCGAGATTTTTGTTACTCCATTGGATGGCATCCTTGTCATTATAGAAGGTAGTCCATTGTCGAGATATTTGTTATTCCAATGGATGGTAGCGTTATCATTATGGAAGGTAGTTTGTTGTCGAGATTTTCGTTACTCCAATGGATGGTAGCCTTGTCATTATGGAAGGTAGTAAGTTGTCAATATCTTTGTTACTCCAATGGATGGTAGCCTTGTCATTATGGAAGGTACTATGTTGTCGATATCTTTGTTACTCCAATAGATCGTAGCCTTTTCATTATGGTAGGTAGTTTGTTGTCGAGATTTTGGTTACTCCAATGGATGGTAGCCATGCCATTATTGAAGGTAGTCTATTGTTGAGATTTTTGTTACTACAATGGATGGTAGCCTTGTCATTATGAAAGGTAGTCTGTTGTCCTGATTATTGTTACTCCAATGGATTGTAGCCTTGTCATTATGGAATGTAGTCTGTTGTCGATAACTTTATTACTCCAATGGATGGTAGCTTAGTAATTATTGAAGGTAGTTTGTTGTCGTGATTTTTGTTACTCCAATGGATAGTAGCCTTGTAATTATGGAAGGTAGTCTGTTGTCCAAAATTTTTATACTCCAATGGATGGTAACCTTGTCATTATGGAAGGTAGTCTATTGTTGATATTTTTGTTACTCCAATGGATGGTATCCTTGTAATTATGGAAGGTAGTCTTTTGTCCATATTTTTGTTACTCTAATGGATGGTAGCCTTGTCATTATGGAAGGTAGTCTGTTGTCGAGATTTTTGTTAATCTATTATATGGTAGCCTTGTCATTAAGGAAGGTAGTCTATTGTCGATATCTTTGTTACTCTAATGGACGATAGCCTTGTCATTATGGAAGGTAGTCTTTTGTCGAGATTTTTGTTACTCCAATGTCTGGTAGCCTTGTCATTATGGAAGGTAGTCTCTTGTTGATATTTTTGTTACTCCAATGGATGGTATCCTTGTCATTATGGAAGGTAGTCTATAGTAGATATTTTTGTTACTCTAATGGATGGTAACCTTGTCATTATGGAAGGTATTCCATTGTCGAGATATTTGTTATTCCAATGGATGGTAGCGTTATCATTATGGAAGGTAGTCTATTGTCGAGATTTTCGTTACTCCGATGGATGGTAGCCTTGTCATTATGGAAGGTAGTAAGTTGTCAATATCTTTGTTACTCCAATGGATGGTAGCCTTGTCATTATGGAATGTACTAGGTTGTCGAGATCTTTGTTACTCCAATAGATGGTGACCTTGTCATTATGGTAGGTAGTCTGTTGTCGAGATTTTTGTTACTCCAATGGATGGTAGCCATGCCATTTTTGAAGGTAGTCTGTTGCCAATATTTTTTTTACTCCAATGGATGGTAGCCTTGTCATTATGGAAGGTAGTCTATTGTCGAGATTTTTGTTAGTCCAATGGATGGTAGGCTTTTCATTATGGAAGGTAGTCTATTGTAGATATTTTGGTTACTGCAATGGATGGTAACCTTGTCATTATGGAAGGTAGTCTGTTGTCGAGATTTTTGTTACTCCATTGGATGGTAGCCTTGTCATTATGGAAGGTAGTCCATTATCGAGATATTTGTTATTCCAATGGATGGTAGCGTTATCATTATGGAAGGTAGTCTGTTGTCGAGATTTTCCTTACTCCAATGGATGGTAGCCTTGTCATTATGGAAGGTAGTAAGTTGTCAATATCTTTGTTACTCCAATGGATGGTAGCCTTGTCATTATGGAAGGTACTATGTTGTCGATATCTTTGTTACTCCAATAGATGGTAGCCTTGTCATTATGGTAGGTAGTCTGTTGTCGAGATTTTTGTTACTCCAATGGATGGTAGCCATGCCATTATTGAAGGTAGTCTGTTGTCGATATTTTTTTTACTCCAATGGATGGTTGCCTTGTCATTATGGAAGGTAGTCTATTGTCCTGATTATTGTTAGTCCAATGGATGGTAGGCTTTTCATTATGGAAGGTAGTCTGTTGTCGAGATTTTTGTTATTCCAATGGATGGTAAGCTTCTCTTTATGGAAGGTAGTCTGTTGTCGCTATTTTTGTTACTCTAATGGATGGTAGCATTGTCATTATGGAAGGTAGTATGTTGTCGATATCTTTGTTACTCCAATGGATGGTAGCCTTGTCATTATGGAAGGTAGTCTTTTGTCGTGATTTTTGTTACTCCAATGGATGGTATCCTTGTCATTATGGAAGGTAGTCTGTTGTCCCAATTTTTGTTACTCTAATGGATGGTAGTCTTGTCATTATGGAAGGTAGTATGTCATTGTGATTTCTGTTACTCCAATGGATGGTAGCCTTGTCATTATGGAAGGTAGTCTCTTGTTTATATTTTTGTTACTCCAATGGATGGTATCCTTGTCATTATGGAAGGTAGTCTGTTGTCCCGATTTTTGTTACTCTAGTGGATGGTAGTCTTGTCATTATGGAAGGTAGTATGTCGTTGTGATTTCTGTTACTCCAATGGATGGTAGCCTTGTCATTATGGAAGGTAGTATGTTGTTCATGTTTTTGTTACTCCAATGGATGGTAGACTTGTCATTATGGAAGGTAGTATGTTGTCAATATCTTTGTTACTCCAATGGATGGTAGCCTTGTCATTATGGAAGGTAGTGTTTTGTCCATATTTTTGTTACTCTAATGGATGGTAGCCGTGTCATTATGGAAGGTAGTCTGTTGTCGATATTTTTGTTAATCTATTATATGGTAGCCTTGTCATTATGGAAGGTAGTCTATTGTCGAGATTTTTGTTATTCCAATGGATTGTAGCTTGTCATTATGGAAGGTAGTCTATTGTCGTGATTTTTGTTACTCCAATAGAAGGTAGCCTTGTCATTACGGAAGGTAGTATGTTGTCGATATCTTTGTTACTCCAATGGATGATAGACTTGTCATTATGGAAGGTAGTCTTTTGTTAAGATTTTTGTTACTCCAATGTCTGGTAGCCTTGTCATAATGGAAGGTAGTCTATTGTTGATATTTTTATTACTCCAATGGATGGTATCCTTGTAATTATTGAAGGTAGTCTATTGTAGATATTTTTGTTACTCCAATAGATGGTAACCTTGTCATTATGGAAGGTAGTCTGTTGTCGAGATTTTTGTAACTCCATTGGATGGTAGCCTTTTCATTATGGAAGGTAGTCCATTGTCGAGATATTTGTTATTCCAATGGATGGTAGCATTATCATTATGGAAGGTAGTCTGTTATCGAGATTTTCGTTACTCCAATGGATGATAGCCTTGTCATTATGGAAGGTAGTAAGTTGTCAATATCTTTGTTACTCCAATGGATGGTAGCCTTGTCATTATGGAAGGTACCATGTTGTCGATATCTCTGTTACTCCAATAGATGGTAGCCTTGTCATTATGGTAGGTAGTCTGTTGTGGAGATTTTTGTTACTCCAATGGATGGTAGCCTTGTCATTATGGAAGGTAGTCTGTTGTTGATATCTTTGTTACTCTAATGGATGGTAGCCTTGTCATTATGGAAGGTAGTCTATTGTCGAGATTTTTGTTAGTCCAATTGATGGTAGGCTTTTCATTATGGAAGGTAGTCTGTTGTCGAGATTTGTGTTACTCCAATGGATGGTAGCCTTATCATTATGGAAGGTAGTATTTTGTTCAGATAATTGTTATTCCATTGGAAGGTAGCCTTATCATTATGGAAGGTAGTCTGTTGTCGAGATTTTTGTTATTCCTATGGATGGTAAGCTTGTCTTTATGGAAGGTAGTCTGTTGTCGATATTTTTGTTACTCCAATGGATGGTAGCATTGTCATTTTGGAAGGTAGTATGTTGTCGATATCTTTGTTACTCCAATGGATGGTAGCCTTGTCATTACAGAAGGTAGTCTTTTGTCGAGATTTTTGTTACTCCAATGGATGGTAGCCTTGTTATTATGGAAGGTAGTCTCTTGTTGATATTTTTGTTACTCCAATGGAATGTATCCTTGTCATTATGGAAGGTAGTCTGTTGTCCCAATTTTTGTTACTCTAATGGCTAGTTGTCTTGTCATTATGGAAGGTAGTATGTCATTGTGATTTCTGTTACTCCAATGGATGGTAGCCTTGTCATTATGGAAGGTAATGTCTTATTTATATTTTTGTTACTCCAATGGATGGTATCCTTGTCATTATTGAAGGTAGTCTGTTGTCCCGATTTTTGTTACTCTAATGGATGGTAGTCTTGTCATTATGGAAGGTAGTATGTCGTTGTGATTTCTGTTACTCCAATGGATGGAAGCCTTGTCATTATGGAAGGTAGTCTGTTGTTCAGATTTTTGTTACTCCAATGGATGGTAGACTTGTCATTATGGAAGGTAGTATGTTGTCAATATCTTTGTTACTCTAATGGATGGTAGCCTTGTCATTATGGAAGGTAGTCTGTTGTCGAGATTTTTGTTATTCCAATGGATGGTAGCTTTTTCATTATGGAAGGTAGTCTATTGTCGAGATTTTATGTTACTCCAATGGATTGTAGCTTTGTCATTATGGAAGGTACTATGTTGTCGATATCTTTGTTACTCCAATGGATGGTAGCCTTCTCATTATGGAAGGTAGTTTGTTGTCGAGATTTTTGTTACTCCATTGGATGGTAGCCTTGTCATTATGGAAGGTAGTCCATTGTCGAGATATTTGTTATTCCAATGGATGGTAGCGTTATCATTATGGAAGGTAGTCTGTTGTCGAGATTTTCGTTACTCGAATGGATGGTAGCCTTGTCATTATGGAAGGTAGTAAGTTGTCAATATCTTTGTTACCCCAATGGATGGTATCCTTGTCATTATGGAAGGTACCATGTTGTCGATATATTTGTTACTCCAATAGATGGTAGCCTTGTCATTATGGTAGGTAGTCTGTTGTCGAGATTTTTGTTACTCCAATGGATGGTAGCCATGCCATTATTGAAGATAGTCTCTTGTCGAGATTTTTATAACTTCAATAGATGGTAGCCTTGTTATTATGGAAGGTAGTCTGTTATCGATATCTTTCTTTCTCTAATGGATGGTAGCCTTGTCATTATGGAAGGTAGTCTATTGTCGAGATTTTTGTTAGTCCAATGGATGGTAGGCTTTTCATTATGGAAGGTAGTCTATTGTCGAGATTTGTGTTACTCCAATGGATGGTAGCCTTATCATTATGGAATGTAGTATTTTGTTCAGATATTTGTTATTCCATTGGAAAGTAGCCTTGTCATTATGGAAGGTAGTCTGTTGTCGAGATTTTTGTTATTCCTATGGATGGTAAGCTTGTCTTTATGGATGGTAGTCTGTTGTTGATATTTTTGTTACTCCAATGGATGGTAGGATTGTCATTATGGAAGGTAGTATGTTATCGATATCTTTCTTACTCCAATGGATGGTAGCCTTGTCATTATGGAAGGTAGTCTTTTGTCGAGATTTTTGTTACTCCAATGGATTGTAGCCTTGTCATTATGGAAGGTAGTCTCTTGTTGATATTTTTGTTACTCTAATGGAATGTATCCTTGTCATTATGGAAGGTAGTCTGTTGTCCCAATTTTTGTTACTCTAATGGCTGGTTGTCTTGTCATTATGGAAGGTAGTATGTCATTGTGATTTCTATTACTCCGATGGATGGTAGCCTTGTCATTATGGAAGGTAGTCTCTTATTTATATTTTTGTTACTCCAATGGATGGTATCCTTGTCATTATGGAAGGTAGTTTGTTGTCCTGATTTTTGTTACTCTAATGGATGGTAGTCTTGTCATTATGGAAGGTAGTATGTCGTTGTGATTTCTGTTACTCCAATGGATGGTTGCCTTATCATTATGGAAGGTAGTCTGTTGTTCAGATTTTTGTTACTCCAATGGATGGTAGACTTGTCATTATGGAAGGTAGTATGTTGTCAATATAATTGTTACTCCAATGGATGGCAGCATTGTCATTATGGAAGGTAGTCTGTTGTCGAGATTTTTATTATTCCAATGGATGGTAGCTTTGTCATTATGGAAGGTAGTCTATTGTCGAGATTTTTGTTACTCCAATGGATTGTAGCCTTGTCATTATAGAAGGTACTATGTTGTCAATATCTTTGTTACTCTAATGGAAGGTAGCCTTCTCATTATAGAAGGTAGTCTGTTGTCGAGATTTTTGTTACTCCCATGGATGGTAGTCTTGTCATTATGGAATGTAGTCTCTTGTTAACATTTTTGTTATTCCAATGGATGGTAGACTTGTCATTATGGAAGGTAGTCTATTATTGATATTTTCGTTATACCAATGGATGGTAGCCTTGTCATTATGGAAGGTAGTTTGTTGTCCCAATTT
Source organism: Vicia faba (assembly GCA_948472305.1). NCBI lineage: Eukaryota > Viridiplantae > Streptophyta > Magnoliopsida > Fabales > Fabaceae > Vicia > Vicia faba. Next base: position 566,575,250 of record OX451739.1, read on the forward strand.
TTGTTACTCTAATGGATGGTAGTCTTTTCATTATGGAAGGTAGTATGTCGTTGTGATTTCTGTTACTCCAATGGATGGTAGACTTGTCAATATGGAAGGTAGTCTTTTGTCGAGATTTTTGTTACTCCAATGGATGGTAGCCTTATCATTATGGAAGGTAGTCTGTTGTCCTGATTTTTGTTACTCTAATGGATGGTAGTCTTGTCATTATGGAAGGTAGTATGTCATTGTGATTTCTGTTACTCCAATGGATGGTAGCCTTGTCATTATGGAAGGTAGTCTGTTGTTCAGATTTTTGTTACTCTAATGGATTGTAGACTTGTCATTATGGAAGGTAGTCTGTTATCGATATCTTTGTTACTCTAATGGATGGTAGCCTTGTCATTATGGAAGGTAGTCTATTGTCGAGATTTTTGTTAGTCAATGGATGGTAGGCTTTTCATTATGGAAGGTAGTCTGTTGTCGAGATTTGTGTTACTCCAATGGATGGTAGCCTTATCATTATGGAAGGTAGTATTTTGTTCAGATATTTGTTATTCCATTGGAAGGTAGACTTGTCATTATGGAAGGTAGTCTGTTGTCGAGATTTTTGTTATTCCTATGGATGGTAAGCTTGTCTTTATGGAAGGTAGTCTGTTGTCGATATTTTTGTTACTCCAATGGATGGTAGCATTGTCATTATGGAAGGTAGTATGTTGTCGATATCTTTGTTACTCCAATGGATGGTAGCCTTGTCATTACGGAAGGTAGTCTTTTGTCGAGATTTTTGTTACTCCAATGGATGGTAGCCTTGTCATTATGGAAGGTAGTCTCTTGTTGATATTTTTGTTACTCCAATGGAATGTATCCTTGTCATTATGGAAGGTAGTATGTCATTGTGATTTCTGTTACTCCAATGGATGGTAGCCTTGTCATTATGGAAGGTAGTCTCTTATTTATATTTTTGTTACTCCAATGGATGGTATCCTTGTCATTATGGAAGGTAGTTTGTTGTCCCGATTTTTGTTACTCTAATGGATGGTAGTCTTGTCATTATGGAAGGTAGTATGTCATTATGATTTCTGTTACTCCAATGGATGTAGCCTTGTCATTATGGAAGGTAGTCTGTTGTTCAGATTTTTGTTACTCCAGTGGATGGTAGACTTGTCATTATGGAAGGTAGTATGTTGTCAATATCTTTATTACTCCAATGGATGGTAGCCTTGTCATTATGGAAGGTAGTCTGTTGTCGAGATATTTATTATTCCAATGGATGGTAGCTTTGTCATTATGGAAGGTAGTCTATTGTCTAGATTTTTGTTACTCCAATGGATTGTAGCCTTGTCATTATGGAAGGTACTATGTTGTCAATATCTTTGTTACTCCAATGGATGGTAGCCTTCTCATTATAGAAGGTAGTCTGTTGTCGAGATTTTTGTTACTCCCATGGATGGTAGTCTTGTCATTATTGAATGTAGTCTCTTGTTAACATTTTTGTTATTCCAATGGATGGTAGCCTTGTCATTATGGAAGGTAGTCTATTATTGATATTTTCGTTATACCAATGGATGGTAGCCTTGTCATTATGGAAGGTAGTTTGTTGTCCCAATTTTTGTTACTCTAATGGATGGTAGTCTTTTCATTATGGAAGGTAGTATGTCGTTGTGATTTCTGTTACTTCAATGGATGGTAGACTTGTCAATATGGAAGGTAGTCTTTTGTCGAGATTTTTGTTACTCCAATGGATGGTAGCCTTGTCATTATGGAAGGTAGTCTCTTGTTTATATTTTTGTTACTCCAATGGATGGTATCCTTGTCATTATGGAAGGTAGTCTGTTGTCCCGATTTTTGTTACTCCAATGGATGGTAGTCTTGTCATTATGGAAGGTGGTATGTCATTGTGACTTCTGTTACTCCAATGGATGGTAGCCTTGTCATTATGGAAGGTAGTCTGTTGTTCAGATTTTTGTTACTCTAATGGATGGTAGACTTGTCATTATGGAAGGTAGTATGTTGTCGATATCTTTGTTACTCCAATGGATGATAGCCTTGTCATTATGGAAGGTAGTCTTTTGTCGAGATTTTTGTTACTCCAATGTCTGGTAGACTTGTCATTATGGAAGGTAGTCTCTTGTTGATATTTTTGTTACTCCAATGGATCGTATCCTTGTCATTATGGAAGGTAGTCTATTGTAGATATTTTTGTTACTCCAATGGATGGTAACCTTGTCATTATGGAAGGTAGTCTGTTGTCGAGATTTTTGTTACTCCATTGGATGGTAGCCTTGTCATTATGGAAGGTAGTCCATTGTCGAGATATTTGTTATTCCAATGGATGGTAGCGTTATCATTGTGGAAGGTAGTCTGTTGTCGAGATATTCGTTACTCAAATGGATGGTAGCCTTGTCATTATGGAAGGTAGTAAGTTGTCAATATCTTTGTTACTCCAATGGATGGTAGCCTTGTCTTTATGGAAGGTACTATGTTGTCGATATCTTTGTTACTCCAATAGATGGTAGCATTGTCATTATGGTAGGTATTCTGTTGTCGAGATTTTTGTTACTCCAATGGATGGTAGCCATGCCATTATTGAAGGTACTCTATTGTCGAGATTTTTTTTACTCCAATGGATGGTAGCCTTGTCATTATGGAAGGTAGTCAGTTGTCGATATCTTTGTTACTCTAATGGATGGTAGCCTTGTCATTATGGAAGGTAGTCTATTGTCGAGATTTTGGTTAGTCCAATGGATGGTAGGCTTTTCATTATGGAAGGTAGTCTGTTGTTGAGATTTGTGTTACTCCAATGGATGGTAGCCTTATCATTATGGAAGGTAGTATTTTGTTCGAATATTTGTTATTCCATTGGAAGGTAGCCTTGTCATTATGGAAGGTAGTCTGTTGTCGAGATTTTTGTTATTCCTATGGATGGTAGCATTGTCATTATGGAAGGTAGTATGTTGTCGATATCTTTGTTACTCCAATGGATGGTAGCCTTGTCATTTTGGAAGGTAGTCTTTTGTCGAGATTTTTGTTACTCCAATGGATGGTAGCCTTGTCATTATGGAAGGTAGTCTCTTGTTCATATTTTTTTTACTCCAATGGAATGTATCCTTATCATTATGGAAGGTAGTCTGTTGTCCCATGTTTTGTTACTCTAATGGCTGGTAGTCTTGTCATTATGGAAGGTAGTATGTCATTGTGATTTCTGTTACTCCAATGGATTGTAGCCTTGTCATTATGGAAGGTAGTCTCTTGTTTATATTTTTGTTACTCCAATGGATGGTATCCTTGTCATTATGGAAGGTAGTCTGTTGTCCCAATTTTTGTTACTCTAATGGATGGTAGTCTTGTCATTATGGAAGGTAGTATGTCGTTGTGATTTATGTTACTCCAATGGATGGAAGCCTTGTCATTATGGAAGGTAGTCTGTTGTTCAGATTTTTGTTACTCCAATGGATGGTAGACTTGTCATTATGGAATGTAGTATGTTGTCAATATCTTTGTTACTCCAATGGATGGTAGCCTTTTCATTATGGAAGGTAGTGTTTTGTCCATATTTTTGTTACTCTAATGGATGGTAGCCTTGTCATTATGGAAGGTAGTCTGTTGTCGAGATTTTTGTTAATCTATTATATGGTAGCCTTGTCATTATGGAAGGTAGTCTATTGTCGTGATTTTTGTTATTCCAATGGATGGTAGCTTGTCATTATGGAAGGTAGTCTATTGTCGTGATTTTTGTTACTCCAATGGAAGGTAGCCTTGTCATTACGGAAGGTAGTATGTTGTCGATATCTTTGTTACTCCAATGGATGATAGCCTTGTCATTATGGAAGGTAGTCTTTTGTCAAGATTTTTGTTACTCCAATGTCTGGTAGCCTTGTCATTATGGAAGGTAGTCTCTTGTTGATATTTTTGTTACTCCAATGGATGGTATCCTTGTCATTATGGAAGGTAGTTTATTGTAGATTATTTTTGTTACTCCAATGGATGGTAACCTTGTCATTATGGAAGGTAGTCTGTTGTCGAGATTTTTGTTACTCCAATGGATGGTAGCGTTATCATTATGGAAGATAGTCTGTTGTCGAGATTTTCGTTACTCCAATGGATGGTAGCCTTGTCATTATGGAAGGTAGTAAGTTGTCAATATCTTTGTTACTCCAATGGATGGTAGCCTTGTCATTATGGAAGGTACTATGTTGTCGATATCTTTGTTACTCCAATGGATGGTAGCCATGGCATTATTGAAGGTAGTCTATTGTCGAGATTTTTTTTACTCCAATGGATGGTAGCCTTGTCATTATGGAAGGTAGTATTTTGTCGATATCTTTGTTACTCTAATGGATGGTAGCCTTGTCAATATGGAAGGTAGTCTTTTGTCGAGATTTTTGTTACTCCAATGGATGGTAGCCTTGTCATTATGGAAGGTAGTTTCTTGTTTATATTTTTGTTACTCCAATGGATGGTATCCTTGTCATTATGGAAGGTAGTATGTTGTCCCGATTTTTGTTACTCTAATGGATGGTAGTCTTGTCTTTATGGAAGGTAGTATGTCATTGTGATTTCTATTACTCCAATGGATGGTAGACTTGTCAATATGGAAGGTAGTCTCTTGTTTATATTTTTGTTACTCTAATGGATGGTATCCTTGTCATTATGGAAGGTAGTCTGTTGTCCCGATTTTTATTACTCTAATGGATGGTAGTCTTGTCATTATGGAAGGTAGTATTTCGTTGTGATTTATGTTACTCCAATGGATGGTAGCCTTGTCATTATGGAAGGAAGTCTGTTGTTCAGATTTTTGTTACTCCAATGGATGGTAGACTTGTCATTATGGAACGTAGTATGTTGTCAATATCTTTGTTACTCCAACGGATGGTAGCCTTGTCATTATGGAACGTAGTCTGTTGTCGAGATTTTTGTTATTCCAATGGATGGTAGCCTTCTCATTATGGAAGGTAGTCTATTATCGTGATTTTTGTTACTCCAATTTATTGTAGCCTTGTCATTATGGAAGGTACTATGTTGTCGATATCTTTGTTACTCCAATGGATGGTAGCCTTCTCATTATGGAAGGTAGTCTGTTGTCGAGATTTTTTTTACTCCAATGGATGGTAGTCTTGTCATTATGGCAGGTAGTCTGTTGTTAATATTTTTGTTATTCCAATGGATGGTAGCCTTGTCATTATGGAAGGTAGTCTATTAATGATATATTTGTTATACCAATGGATGATAGCCTTGTCATTATGGAAGGTAGTCTGTTGTCCCAATTTTTGTTACTCTAATGGATGGTAGTCTTGTCATTATGGAAGGTAGTATGTCGTTGTGATTTCTGTTACTCTAATGGATTGTAGACTTGTCAATATGGAAGGTAGTCTTTTGTCGAGATTTTTGTTACTCCAATGGATGGTAGCCTTGTCATTATGGAAGCTAGTCTCTTGTTTATATTTTTGTTACTCCAATGGATGGTATCCTTGTCATTATGGAAGGTAGTATGTTTTCCCGATTTTTGTTACTCTAATGGATTGTAGTCTTGTCATTATGGAAGGTAGTATGTCATTGTGATTTTTATTACTCCAATGGATGGTAGCCTTGTCATTATGGAAGGTAGTCTGTTGATCAGATTTTTGTTACTCCAATGGATGGTAGACTTGCAATTATGGAAGGTAGTATATTGTCAATATCTTTGTTACTCCAATGGATGGTAGCCTTTTCATTATGGAAGGTAGTCTTTTGTCCATATTTTTGTTACTCTAATGGATGGTAGCCTTGTCATTATATAAGGTAGTCTATTGTCGAGATTTTTGTTAATTTATTATATGGTAGCCTTGTCATTATGGAAGGTAGTCTATTGTCGTGATTTTTGTTATTCCAATGGATGGTAGCTTGTCATTATGGAAGGTAGTCTATTGTAGTGATTTTTGTTACTCCAATGGAAGGTAGCCTTGTCATTACGGAAGGTAGTATGTTGTCGATATCTTTTTTACTCCAATGGATGATAGCCTTGTCATTATGGAAGGTAGTCTTTTGTCGAGATTTTTGTTACTCCAATGTCTGGTAGCCTTGTCATTATGGAAGGTAGTCTCTTGTTGATATTTTTGTTACTCCAATGGATGGTATCCTTGTCATTATGGAAGGTAGTCTATTGTAGATATTTTTGTTACTCCAATGGATGGTAACCTTGTCATTATGGAAGGTAGTCTGTTGTCGAGATTTTTGTTACTCCATTGGATGGTAGCTTAGTCATTATGGAAGGTAGTCCATTGTCGAGATATTTGTTATTCCAATGGATGGTAGCGTTATCATTATGGAAGGTAGTCTGTTGTCGAGATTTTCGTTACTCCAATGGATGGTAGCCTTGTCATTATGGATGGTAGTAAGTTGTCAATATCTTTGTTACTCCAATGGATGGTAGCCTTGTCATTATGGAAGGTACTATGTTGTCGATATCTTTGTTACTCCAATAGATGGTAGCCTTATCATTATGGTAGGTATTCTGTTGTCAAGATTTTTGTTACTCCAATGGATGGTAGCCATGCCATTATTGAAGGTAGTCTATAGTCGAGATTTTTTTTACTCCAATGGATGGTAGCCTTGTCATTATGGAAGGTAGTCTTTTGTCGATATCTTTGTTACTCTAATGGATGGTAGCCTTGTCATTATGGAAGGTAGTCTATTGTCGAGATTTTGTTACTCCAATGGATGGTTGGCTTTTCATTATGGAAGGTAGTATTTTGTTCAGATATTTGTTATTCCATTGGAAGGTAGCCTTGTCATTATGGAAGGTAGTATGTTGTCGATATATTTGTTACTCCAATGGATGGTAGCCTTGTAATTATGGAAGGTAGTCTTTTGTCGAGATTTTTGTTACTCCAATAGATGGTATCCTTGTCATTATGGAAGGTAGTCTATTGTCGTGATTTTTGTTATTCCAATGGAAGGTAGCCTTGTCATTACGGAAGGTAGTATGTTGTCGATATCTTTGTTACTCTAATGGATGATAGCCTAGTCATTACGGAAGGTAGTCTTTTGTCGAGATTTTTGTTACTCCTATGTCTGGTAGCCTTGTCATTATGGAAGGTAGTCTCTTGTTGATATTTTTGTTACTCCAATGGATGGTATCCTTGTCATTATGGAAGGTAGTCTATTGTAGATATATTTGTTTCTCCAATGGATGGTAACCTTGTCATTATGGAAGGTAGTTTGTTGTCGAGATTTTTGTTACTCCATTGGATAGTAGCCTTGTCATTATGGAAGGTAGTCCATTGTCGAGATATTTTTTATTCCAATGGATGGTAGCGTTATCATTATGGAAGGTAGTCTATTGTCGAGATTTTCGTTACTCCAATGGATGGTAGCCTTGTTATTATGGAAGGTAGTATGTTGTCAATATCTTTGTTACTCCAATGGATGGTAGCCTTGTCATTATGGAAGGTACTATGTTGTCGATATCTTTGTTACTCCAATAGATGGTAGCCTTGTCATTATGGTAGGTATTCTGTTGTCAAGATTTTTGTTACTCCAATGGATGGTAGCCATGCCATTATTGAAGGTAGTCTATTGTCGAGATTTTTTTTACTCCAATGGATGGTAGCCTTGTCATTATGGAAGGTAGTCTTTTGTCGATATCTTTGTTACTCTAATGGATGGTAGCCTTGTCATTATTGAAGGTAGTCTATTATCGAGATTTTTGTTACTCCAATGGATGGTAGGCTTTTCATTATGGAAGGTAGTATTTTGTTCAGATATTTGTTATTCCATTAGAAGGTAGCCTTGTCATTATGGAAGGTAGTCTGTTGTCGAGATTTTTGTTATTCCTATGGATGGTAAGCTTGTCTTTATGGAAGGTAGTCTGTTGTCGATATTTTTGTTACTCCAATGGATGATAGCATTGTCATTATGGAAGGTATTATTATGTCGATATATTTGTTACTCCAATGGATGGTAGCCTTGTCATTATGTAAGGTAGTCTTTTGTCGATATTTCTCTTACTCCAATGGATGGTAGCCTTGTCATTATGGAAGGTAGTCTCTTGTTGATATTTTTGTTAGTCCAATGGAATGTATCCTTGTCATTATGGAAGGTTGTCTATTGTCCCAATTTTTGTTACTCTAATGGATGGTAGTCTTTTCATTATGGAAGGTAGTATGTCATTGTGATTCTGTTACTCCAATGGATGGTAGACTTGTCAATATGGAATGTAGTCTTTTGTCGAGATTTTTGTTACTCCAATGGATGATAGCCTTGTCATTATGGGAGGTAGTCTTTTGTTTATATTTTTGTTACTCCAATGGATGGTATCCTTGTCATTATGGAAGGTAGTCTATTGTCAGGATTTTTGTTACTCTAATGGATGGTAGTCTTGTCTTTATGGAATGTAGTATGTCGTTGTGATCTATATTACTCTAATGGATGGTAGTCTTGTCATTATAGAAGGTAGTATGTCGTTGTGATTTCTGTTACTCCAATGGATGGTAGACTTGTCAATATGGAATGTAGTCTTTTGTCGAGATTTTTGTTACTCCAATGGATGATAGCCTTGTCATTATGGAAGGTAGTCTCTTGTTTATATTTTTGTTACTCCAATGGATGGTATCCTTGTCATTATGGAAGGTAGTCTGTTGTCCCGATTTTTGTTACTCTAATGGATGGTAGTCTTGTCTTTATGGAAGGTAGTATGTCGTTGTGATCTATATTACTCTAATGGATGGTAGTCATGTCATTATAGAAGGTAGTATGTCGTTGTGATTACTGTTACTCCAATGGATGGTAGCCTTGTCATTATTGAAGGTAGTCTGTTGTTCAGATTTTTGTTACTCCAATGGATGGTAGACTTGTCATTATGGAAGGTAGTATGTTGTCAATATCTTTGTTACTCCAATGGATGGTATCCTTGTCATTATGGAAGGTAGTCTGTTGTCCCGATTTTTGTTACTCAACTGGATGGTAGTCTTGTCTTTATGGAAGGTAGTATATCGTTGTGATCTCTGTTACTCCAATGGATGGTAGCCTTGTCATTATGGAAGGTAGTTTATTGTTCAAATTTTTGTTACTCCAATGGATGGTAGACTTGTCATTATGGAAGGTAGTATGTTGTCAACATCTTTGTTACTCCAATGGATGGTAGCCTTGTCATTATGGAAGGTAGTCTGTTGTCGAGATTTTTGTTATTCCGATGGTAGGCTTTTCATTATGGAAGTTAGTCTGTTGTCGAGATTTGTGTTACTTCAAATGATGGTAGCCTTATCATTATGGAAGGTAGTATTTTGTTCAGATATTTGTTATTCCATTGGAAGGTAGCCTTGTCATTATGGAAGGTAGTCTGTTGTCGAGATTTTGTTATTCCTATAGATGGTAGGCTTGTCTTTATGGAAGTTAGTTTGTTGTCGATATTTTTGTTACTCCAATGGATGGTAGCATTGTCATTATGGAAGGTAGTATGTTGTCGATATCTTTGTTACTCCAATGGATGGTAGCCTTGTCATTAAGGAAGGTAGTCTTTTGTCGAGATTTTTGTTACTCCAATGTCTGGTAGCCTTGTCATTATGGAAGGTAGTCTCTTGTTGATATTTTTGTTACTCCAATGGATGGTATCCTTGTCATTATGGAAGGTAGTCTATTGTAGATATTTTTGTTACTCCAATGGATGGTAACCTTGTCATTATGGAAGGTAGTCTGTTGTCGAGATTTTTGTTACTCCATTGGATGGTAGCTTAGTCATTATGGAAGGTAGTCCATTGTCGAGATATTTGTTATTCCAATGGATGGTAGCGTTATCATTATGGAAGGTAGTCTGTTGTCGAGATTTTCGTTACTCCAATGGATGGTAGCCTTGTCATTATGGAAGGTAGTAAGTTGTCAATATCTTTGTTACTCCAATTGATGGTAGCCTTGTCATTATGGAAGGTACTATGTTGTCGATATCTTTGTTACTCCAATAGATGGTAGCCTTATCATTATGGTAGGTATTCTGTTGTCAAGATTTTTGTTACTCCAATGGATGGTAGCCATGCCATTATTGAAGGTAGTCTATAGTCGAGATTTTTTTTACTCCAATGGATGGTAGCCTTGTCATTATGGAAGGTAGTCTTTTGTCGATATCTTTGTTACTCTAATGGATGGTAGCCTTGTCATTATGGAAGGTAGTCTTTTGTCGAGATTTTTGTTACTCCAATAGATGGTAGCCTTGTCATTATGGAAGGTAGTCTATTGTCGTGATTTTTGTTATTTCAATGGAAGGTAGCCTTGTCATTACGGAAGGTAGTATGTTGTCGATATCTTTGTTACTCTAATGGATGATAGCCTAGTCATTACGGAAGGTAGTCTTTTGTCGAGATTTTTGTTACTCCAATGTCTGGTAGCCTTGTCATTATGGAAGGTAGTCTCTTGTTGATATTTTTGTTACTCCAATGGATGGTATCCTTGTCATTATGGAAGGTAGTCTATTGTAGATATATTTGTTTCTCCAATGGATGGTAACCTTGTCATTATGGAAGGTAGTTTGTTGTCGAGATTTTTGTTACTCCATTGGATAGTAGCCTTGTCATTATGGAAGGTAGTCCATTGTCGAGATATTTTTTATTCCAATGGATGGTAGCGTTATCATTATGGAAGGTAGTCTATTGTCGAGATTTTCGTTACTCCAATGGATGGTAGCCTTGTTATTATGGAAGGTAGTATGTTGTCAATATCTTTGTTACTCCAATGGATGGTAGCCTTGTCATTATGGAAGGTACTATGTTGTCGATATCTTTGTTACTCCAATAGATGGTAGCCTTGTCATTATGGTAGGTATTTCTGTTGTCAAGATTTTTGTTACTCCAATGGATGGTAGCCATGCCATTATTGAAGGTAGTCTATTATCGAGATTTTTTTTACTCCAATGGATGGTAGCCTTGTCATTATGGAAGGTAGTCTTTTGTCGATATCTTTGTTACTCTAATGGATGGTAGCCTTGTCATTATGGAAGGTAGTCTATTATCGAGATTTTTGTTACTCCAATGGATGGTAGGCTTTTCATTATGGAAGGTAGTATTTTGTTCAGATATTTGTTATTCCATTGGAAGGTAGCCTTGTCATTATGGAAGGTAGTCTGTTGTCGAGATTTTTGTTATTCCTATGGATGGTAAGCTTGTCTTTATGGAAGGTAGTCTGTTGTCGATATTTTTGTTACTCCAATGGATGATAGCATTGTCATTATGGAAGGTATTATTATGTCGATATATTTGTTACTCCAATGGATGGTAGCCTTGTCATTATGTAAGGTAGTCTTTTGTCGATATTTCTCTTACTCCAATGGATGGTAGCCTTGTCATTATGGAAGGTAGTCTCTTGTTGATATTTTTGTTAGTCCAATGGAATGTATCCTTGTCATTATGGAAGGTTGTCTATTGTCCCAATTTTTGTTACTCTAATGGATGGTAGTCTTTTCATTATGGAAGGTAGTATGTCGTTGTGATTCTGTTACTCCAATGGATGGTAGCCTTCTCATTATTGAAGGTAGTCTGTTATCGAGATTTTTGTTACTCCAATGGATGGTAGTATGTCGTTGTGATTCTGTTACTCTAATGGATGGGAGACTTGTCAATATGGAATGTAGTCTTTTGTCGAGATTTTTGTTACTCCAATGGATGATAGCCTTGTCATTATGGGAGGTAGTCTCTTGTTTATATTTTTGTTACTCCAATGGATGGTATCCTTGTCATTATGGAAGGTAGTCTATTGTCAGGATTTTTGTTACTCTAATGGATGGTAGTCTTGTCTTTATGGAAGGTAGTATGTCGTTGTGATCTATATTACTCTAATGGATGGTAGTCTTGTCATTATAGAAGGTAGTATGTCGTTGTGATTTCTGTTACACCAATGGATGGTAGACTTGTCAATATGGAATGTAGTCTTTTGTCGAGATTTTTGTTACTCCAATGGATGATAGCCTTGTCATTATGGAAGGTAGTCTCTTGTTTATATTTTTGTTACTCCAATGGATGGTATCCTTGTCATTATGGAAGGTAGTCTGTTGTCCCGATTTTTGTTACTCTAATGGATGGTAGTCTTGTCTTTATGGAAGGTAGTATGTCGTTGTGATCTATATTACTCTAATGGATGGTAGTCATGTCATTATAGAAGGTAGTATGTCGTTGTGATTACTGTTACTCCAATGGATGGTAGCCTTGTCATTATGGAAGGTAGTCTGTTGTTCAGATTTTTGTTACTCCAATGGATGGTAGACTTGTCATTATGGAAGGTAGTATGTTGTCAATATCTTTGTTACTCCAATGGATGGTATCCTTGTCATTATGGAAGGTAGTCTGTTGTCCCGATTTTTGTTACTCAACTGGATGGTAGTCTTGTCTTTATGGAAGGTAGTATATCGTTGTGATCTCTGTTACTCCAATGGATGGTAGCCTTGTCATTATGGAAGGTAGTTTGTTGTTCAAATTTTTGTTACTCCAATGGATGGTAGACTTGTCATTATGGAAGGTAGTATGTTGTCAACATCTTTGTTACTCCAATGGATGGTAGCCTTGTCATTATGGAAGGTAGTCTGTTGTCGAGATTTTTGTTATTCCGATGGTAGGCTTTTCATTATGGAAGTTAGTCTGTTGTCGAGATTTGTGTTACTTCAAATGATGGTAGCCTTATCATTATGGAATGTAGTATTTTGTTCAGATATTTGTTATTCCATTGGAAGGTAGCCTTGTCATTATGGAAGGTAGTCTTTTGTCGAGATTTTTGTTACTCCAATGGATGGTAGCCTTGTCATTATGGAAGGTAGTCTCTTGTTGATATTTTTGTTACTCCAATGGAATGTATCCTTGTCATTATGGAAGGTAGTCTATTGTCCCAATTTTTGTTACTCTAATGGTTGGTAGTCTTGTCATTATGGAAGGTAGTATGTCATTGTGATTTCTGTTACTCCAATGGATGGTAGCCTTGTCATTATGGAAGGTAGTCTCTTGTTTATATTTTTGTTACTCCAATGGATGGTATCCTTGTCATTATGGAAGGTAGTGTGTTGTCCCGATTTTTGTTACTCTAATGGATGGTAGTCTTGTCATTATGGAAGGTAGTATTTCGTTGTGATTTATGTTACTCCAATGGATGGTAGCCTTGTCATTATGGAAGGTAATCTGTTGTTCAGATTTTTGTTACTCCAATGGATGGTAGACTTGTCATTATGGAACGTAGTATGTTGTCAATATCTTTGTTACTCCAATCGATGGTAGCCTTGTCATTATGAAAGGTAGTCTGTTGTCGAGATTTTTGTTATTCCAATGGTTGGTAGCCTTGTCATTATGGAAGGTAGTCTGTTGTCGAGATGTTCGTTACTCTAATGGATGGTAGCCTTGTCATTATGGAAGGTAGTAAGTTGTCAATATCTTTGTTACTCCAATGGATGGTAGCCTTGTCATTATGGAAGGTGTTATGTTATCGATATCTTTGTTACTCCAATAGATGGTAGCCTTATCATTATGGTAGGTATTCTGTTGTCAAGATTTTTGTTACTCCAATGGATGGTAGCCATGCCATTATTGAAGGTAGTCTATTGTCGAGATTTTTTTACTCCAATGGATGGTAGCCTTGTCATTATGGAAGGTAGTCTTTTGTCGATATCTTTGTTACTCTAATGGATGGTAGCCTTGTCATTATGGAAGGTAGTCTATTGTCGAGAGTTTTGTTACTCCAATGGATGGTAGTCTTTTCATTATGGAAGGTAGTATTTTGTTCAGATATTTGTTATTCCATTGGAAGGTAGCCTTGTCATTATGGAAGGTAGTCTGTTGTCGAGATTTTTGTTATTCCTATGGATGGTAAGCTTGTCTTTATGGAAGGTAGTTTGTTGTCGATATTTTTGTTACTCCAATGGATGATAGCATTGTCATTATGGAAGGTAGTATGTTGTCGATATATTTGTTACTCCAATGGATGGTAGCCTTGTAATTATGGAAGGTAGTCTTTTGTCGAGATTTTTGTTACTCCAATGGATGGTAGCCTTGTCATTATGGAAGGTAGTCTATTGTCGTGATTTTTGTTACTCCAATGGAAGGTAGCCTTGTCATTACGGAAGGTAGTATGTTGTCGATATCTTTGTTACTCTAATGGATGATAGCCTTGTCATTATGGAAGGTAGTCTTTTGTCGAGATTTTTGTTACTCCAATGTCTGGTAGCCTTGTCATTATGGAAGGTAGTCTCTTGTTGATATTTTTGTTACTCCAATGGATGGTATCCTTGTCATTATAGAAGGTAGTCTCTTGTTGATATTTTTGTTACTCCAATGGATGGTAACCTTGTCATTATGGAAGGTAGTCTGTTGTCGAGATTTTTGTTACTCCATTGGATGGTAGCCTTGTCATTATGGAAGGTAGTCCATTATCGATATATTTGTTATTCCAATGGATGGTAGCGTTATCATTATGGAAGGTAGTCTGTTGTCGATATTTTCGTTACTCCAATGGATGGTAGCCTTGTCATTATGGAAGGTAGTAAGTTGTCAATATCTTTGTTACTCCAATGGATGGTAGCCTTGTCATTATGGAAGGTACTATGTTGTCGATATCTTTGTTACTCCAATAGATGGTAGCCTTGTCATTATGGTAGGTATTCTGTTGTCAAGATTTTTGTTACTCCAATGGATGGTAGCCATGCCATTATTGAAGGTAGTCTATTGTCGAGATTTTTTTTACTCCAATGGATGGTAGCCTTGTCATTATGGAAGGTAGTCTTTTGTCGATATCTTTGTTACTCTAATGGATGGTAGCCTTGTCATTATGGAAGGTAGTCTATTGTCGAGATTTTTGTTACTCCAATGGATGGTAGCCTTTTCATTATGGAAGGTAGTATTTTGTTCAGATATTTGTTATTCCATTGGAAGGTAGCCTTGTCATTATGGGAGGTAGTCTGTTGTCGAGATTTTTGTTATTCCTATGGATGATAGCATTGTCATTATGGAAGGTATTATTATGTCGATATATTTGTTACTCTAATGGATGGTAGCCTTGTCATTATGGAAGTTAGTCTCTTGTTGATATTTTTGTTAGTCCAATGGAATGTATCCTTGTCATTATGGAAGGTAGTCTATTGTCCCAATTTTTGTTACTCTAATGGATGGTAGATTTTTCATTATGGAAGGTAGTATGTCGTTGTGATTTTTGTTACTCCAATGGATGGTAGACTTGTCAATATGGAATGTAGTCTTTTGTCAAGATTTTTGTTACTCCAATGGATGGTAGCCTTGTCATTATGGAAGGTAGTTTGTTGTCCCAATTTTTTTACTCTTATGGATGGTAGTCTTGTCTTTATGGAAGGTAGTATGTCGTTGTGATCTATATTACTCTAATGGATGGTAGTCTTGTCATTATGGAAGGTAGTATGTCGTTGTGATTTCTGTTACTCCAATGGATGGTAGCCTTGTCATTATGGAAGGTAGTCTGTTGTTCAGATTTTTGTTACTCCAATGGATGGTAGACTTGTCATTATGGAAGGTAGTATGTTGTCAATATCTTTGTTACTCCAATGGATGGTATCCTTGTCATTATGGAAGGTAGTCTGTTGTCCCGATTTTTGTTACTCTACTGGATGGTAGTCTTGTCTTTATGGAAGGTAGTATATCGTTGTGATCTCTGTTACTCCAATGGATGGTAGCCTTGTCATTATGGAAGGTAGTTTGTTGTTCAAATTTTTGTTACTCCAATGGATGGTAGACTTGTCATTATGGAAGGTAGTATGTTGTCAACATCTTTGTTACTCCAATGGATGGTAGCCTTGTGATTATGGAAGGTAGTCTGTTGTCGAGATTTTTGTTATTCCAATGGATGGTAGCCTTCTCATTATGGAAGGTAGTTTATTGTCGTGATTTTTGTTACTCCAATGGATTGTAGCCTTGTCATTATGGAAGGTACTATGTTGTCGATATCTTTGTTACTCCAATCGATGGTAGCCTTCTCATTATTGAAGGTAGTTTGTTGTTGAGATTTTTGTTATTCCAATGGATGGTAGCTTGTCATTATGGAAGGTAGTCTATTGTCGTGATTTTTGTTACTCCAATGGAAGGTAGCCTTGTCATTACGGAAGGTAGTATGTTGTCGATATCTTTGTTACTCCAATGGATGATAGCCTTGTCATCATGGAAGGTAGTCTTTTGTCGAGATTTTTGTTACTCCAATGTCTGGTAGCCTTGTCATTATGGAAGGTAGTCTCTCGTTGATATTTTTGTTACTCCAATGGATGGTATCCTTGTCATTATGGAAGGTAGTCTATTGTAGATATTTTTGTTACTCCAATGGATGGTAACTTTGTCATTATGGAAGGTAGTCTGTTGTCGAGATTTTTGTTACTCCAATGGATGGTAGCCATGCCATTATTGAAGGTAGTCTATTGTCGATATTTTTGTTACTCCAATGGATGGTAGCATTGTCATTATGGAAGGTAGTATGTTGTCAATATCTTTGTTACTCCAATGGATGGTAGCCTTGTCATTATGGAAGGTAGTCTTTTGTCAAGATTTGTGTTACTCCAATGGATGGTAGCCTTATCATTATGGAAGGTAGTATTTTGTTTAGATATTTGTTATTCCATTGGAGGGTAGCCTTTTCATTATGGAAAGTAGTCTGTTGTCGAGATTTTTGTTATTCCTATGGATGGTAAGCTTGTCTTTATGGAAGGTAGTTTGTTGTCTAGATTTTTGCTACTCCAATGGATGGTAGCATTGTCATTATGGAAGGTAGTATGTTGTCGATATATTTGTTACTCCAATGGATGGTAGCCTTGTCATTATGGAAGGTAGTCTTTTGTCGAGATTTTTGTTACCCCAATGGATGGTAGCCTTGTCATTATGGAAGGTAGTCTATTGTCCCAATTTTTGTGACTCTAATGGATGGTAGTCTTTTCTTTATGTCGTTGTGATTTCTGTTAATCCAATGGATGGTAGACTTGTCAATATGGAATGTAGTCTTTTGTCGAGATTTTTGTTACTCCAATGGATGGTAGCCTTGTCATTATGGAAGGTAGTCTCTTGTTTATATTTTTGTTACTCCGATGGATGGTATCCTTGTCATTATGGAAGGTAGTCTGTTGTCCCGATTTTTGTTACTCTAATGGATGGTAGTCTTGTCTTTATGGAAGGTAGTATGTCGTTATGATCTCTGTTACTCCAATGGATGGTAGCCTTGTCATTATGGAAGGTAGTCTTTTGTTCAGATTTTTGTTACGCCAATGGATGGTAGACTTGTCATTATGGAAGGTAGTATGTTGTCAATATCTTTGTTACTCCAATGGATGGTAGACTTATCATTATGGAAGGTAGTCTGTTGTCGAGATTTTTGTTATTCCAATGGATGGTTGCCTTGTCATTATGGAAGGTAGTCTATTCTCGTGATTTTTGTTACTCCAATGGATTGTAGCCTTGTCATTATGGAAGCTACTATGTTGTTGATATCTTTGTTACTCCAATGGATGGTAGCCTTCTCATTATTGAAGGTAGTCTATGTCGAGATTTTTGTTATTCCAATGGATGGTAGTCTTGTCATTATGGAAGGTAGTCTCTTGTTAACATTTTTGTTATTCCAATGGATGGTAGCCTTGTCATTATGGAAGGTAGTCTATTATTGATATTTTTGTTATACCAATGGATGTTAGCTTTGTCATTATGGAAGGTAGTCTGTTGTCCCAATTTTTGTTACTCTAATGGATGGTAGTCTTATCATTATGGAAGGTAGTATGTCGTTGTGATTTCTGTTACTCCAATGGATGGTAGACTTGTCAATATGGAATGTAGTCTTTTGTCGAGATTTTTGTTACTCCAATGGATGGTAGCCTTGTCATTATGGAAGGTAGTCTCTTGTTTATATTTTTGTTACTCCAATGGATGGTATCCTTGCCATTATGGAAGGTAGTCTGTTGTCCCGATTTTTGTTACTCTAATGGATGGTAGTCTTGTCTTTATGGAAGGTAGTATGTCGTTGTGATCTCTGTTACTCCGATGGATGGTAGCCTTGTCATTATGGAAGGTAGTTTGTTGTTTAGATTTTTGTTACACCAATGGATGGTAGACTTGTCATTATGGAAGGTAGTATGTTGTCAATATCTTTGTTACTCCAATGGATGGTAGACTTATCATTATGGAAGGTAGTCTGTTGTCGAGATTTTTGTTATTCCAATGGATGGTAGCCTTGTCATTATGGAAGGTAGTCTATTCTCGTGATTTTTGTTACTCCAATGGATTGTAGCCTTGTCATTATGGAAGCTACTATGTTGTCGATATCTTTGTTACTCCAATGGATGGTAGCCTTCTCATTATTGAAGGTAGTCTGTTGTCGAGATTTTTGTTACTCCAATGGACAGTAGTCTTGTCATTATGGAAGGTAGTCTCTTGTTAACATTTTTGTTATTCCAATGGATGGTAGCCTTGTCATTATGGAAGGTAGTCTATTATTGATATTTTTGTTATACCAATGGATGGTAGCTTTGTCATTATGGAAGGTAGTCTGTTGTCCCAATTTTTGTTACTCTAATGGATGGTAGTCTTATCATTATGGAAGGTAGTATGTCGTTGTGATTTCTGTTACTCCAATGGATGATAGACTTGTCAATATGGAAGGTAGTCTTTTGTTGAGATTTTTGTTACTCCGATGGATGGTAGCCTTTTCATTATGGAAGGTAGTCTCTTGTTTATATTTTTGTTACTCCAATGGATGGTATCCTTGTCATTATGGAAGGTAGTTTGTTGGCTCGATTTTTGTTACTCGAATGGATGGTAGTCTTGTCATTATGGAAGGTAGTATGTCGTTGTGATTCTTGTTACTCCAATGGATGGTAGCCTTGTCATTATGGAAGGTAGTTTGTTGTTCAGATTTTTGTTACTCCAATGGATGGTAGACTTGTCATTATGGAAGGTAGTATGTTGTCAATATCTTTGTTACTCCAATGGATGGTAGCCTTATCATTATGGAAGGTAGTCTATTGTCGAGATTTTTGTTATTCCAATGGATGGTAGCCTTGTCATTATGGAAGGTACTATGTTGTCGATATCTTTGTTACTCCAATGGTAGGTAGCCTTCTCATTATTGAAGGTAGTCTGTTGTCGAGATTTTTGTTATTCCAATGGATGGTATCTTGTCATTATGGAAGGTAGTCTATTGTCGTGATTTTTGTTACTCCAATGGAAGGTTACCTTGTCATTCCAGAAGGTAGTATGTTGTCGATATCTTTGTTACTCCAATAGATGATAGCCTTGTCATTATGGAAGTTAGTCTTTTGTCGAGATTTTCGTTACTCCAATGTCTAGTAGCCTTGTCATTATGGAAGGTAGTCTCTTGTCGAGATTTTTGTTACTCCATTGGATGGTAGCCTTGTCATTATTGAAGGTAGTCCATTGTCGAGATATTTGTTATTCCAATGGATGGTAGCGTTATCATTATGGAAGGTAGTCTGTTGTCGAGATTTTCGTTACTCCAATGGATGGTAGCCTTGTCATTATGGAAGGTAGTAAGTTGTCGATATCTTTGTTACTCCAATAGATGGTAGCCTTGTCATTATGGTAGGTATTCTGTTGTCGAGAATTTTGTTACTCCAATGGATGGTAGCCATGCCATTATTGAAGGTAGTCTATTGTCGATATTTTTGTTACTCCAATGGATGGAAGCATTGTCATTATGGAAGGTAGTATGTTGTCGATATCTTTCTTACTCCAATGGATGGTAGCCTTGTCAATATTGAAGGTAGTCTTTTGTCGAGATTTTTGTTACTCCAAAGGATGATAGCCTTGTCATTATGGAAGGTAGTCTCTTGTTGATATTTTTGTTACTCCAATGGAATGTATCCTTGTCATTATGGAAGGTAGTATTTTGTTCAGATATTCGTTATTCCATTGGAAGGTAGCCTTGTCATTATGGAAGGTAGTCTGTTGTCGAGATTTTTGTTATTCCTATGGATGGTAAGCTTATCTTTATGGAAGGTAGTATGTTGTCGATATTTTTGTTACTCCAATAGATGGTAGCATTGTCATTATGGAAGGTAGTATGTTGTCGATATCTTTGTTACTCCAATGGATGGTAGCCTTGTCATTATGGAAGGTAGCCTTTTGTCGAGATTTTTGTTACTCCAATGGATGGTAGCCTTGTCATTATGGAAGGCAGTCTCTTGTTGATATTTTTGTTACTCCAATGGATAGTATCCTTGTCATTACGAAGGTAGTCTGTTGTCCCAATTTTTGTTACTCTAATGGATGGTAGTCTTTTCAATATGGAAGGTAGTATGACGTTGTGATTTCTGTTACTCCAATGGATGGTAGACTTGTCAATATGGAATGTAGTCTTTTGTCGAGATTTTTGTTACTCCAATGGATGGTAGCCTTGTCATTATGGAAGGTAGTCTCTTGTTTATATTTTTGTTACTCCAATGGATGGTATCCTTGCCATTATGGAAGGTAGTCTGTTGTCCCGATTTTTGTTACTCTAATGGATGGTAGTCTTGTCTTTATGGAAGGTAGTATGCCGTTGTGATCTCTGTTACTCCGATGGATGGTAGCCTTGTCATTATGGAAGGTAGTTTGTTGTTTAGATTTTTGTTACGCCAATGGATGGTAGACTTGTCATTATGGAAGGTAGTATGTTGTCTATATCTTTGTTACTCCAATGGATGGTAGACTTATCATTATGGAAGGTAGTCTGTTGTCGAGATTTTTGTTATTCCAATGGATGGTAGCCTTGTCATTATGGAAGGTAGTCTATTCTCGTGATTTTTGTTACTCCAATGGATTGTAGCCTTGTCATTATGGAAGCTACTATGTAGTCGATATCTTTGTTACTCCAATGGATGGTAGCCTTCTCATTATTGAAGGTAGTCTGTTGTCGAGATTTTTGTTACTCCAATGGACAGTAGTCTTGTCATTATGGAAGGTAGTCTCTTGTTAACATTTTTGTTATTCCAATGGATGGTAGCCTTGTCATTATGGAAGGTAGTCTATTATTGATATTTTTGTTATACCAATGGATGGTAGCTTTGTCATTATGGAAGGTAGTCTGTTGTCCCAATTTTTGTTACTCTAATGGATGGTAGTCTTATCATTATGGAAGGTAGTATGTCGTTGTGATTTCTGTTACTCCAATGGATGATAGACTTGTCAATATGGAAGGTAGTCTTTTGTTGAGATTTTTGTTACTCCGATGGATGGTAGCCTTTTCATTATGGAAGGTAGTCTCTTGTTTATATTTTTGTTACTCCAATGGATGGTATCCTTGTCATTATGGAAGGTAGTTTGTTGGCTCGATTTTTGTTACTCGAATGGATGGTAGTCTTGTCATTATGGAAGGTAGTATGTCGTTGTGATTCTTGTTACTCCAATGGATGGTAGCCTTGTCATTATGGAAGGTAGTTTGTTGTTCAGATTTTTGTTACTCCAATGGATGGTAGACTTGTCATTATGGAAGGTAGTATGTTGTCAATATCTTTGTTACTCCAATGGATGGTAGCCTTATCATTATGGAAGGTAGTCTATTGTCGAGATTTTTGTTATTCCAATGGATGGTAGCCTTGTCATTATGGAAGGTACTATGTTGTCGATATCTTTGTTACTCCAATGGTAGGTAGCCTTCTCATTATTGAAGGTAGTCTGTTGTCGAGATTTTTGTTATTCCAATGGATGGTATCTTGTCATTATGGAAGGTAGTCTATTGTCGTGATTTTTGTTACTCCAATGGAAGGTTACCTTGTCATTCCAGAAGGTAGTATGTTGTCGATATCTTTGTTACTCCAATAGATGATAGCCTTGTCATTATGGAAGTTAGTCTTTTGTCGAGATTTTCGTTACTCCAATGTCTAGTAGCCTTGTCATTATGGAAGGTAGTCTCTTGTCGAGATTTTTGTTACTCCATTGGATGGTAGCCTTGTCATTATTGAAGGTAGTCCATTGTCGAGATATTTGTTATTCCAATGGATGGTAGCGTTATCATTATGGAAGGTAGTCTGTTGTCGAGATTTTCGTTACTCCAATGGATGGTAGCCTTGTCATTATGGAAGGTAGTAAGTTGTCGATATCTTTGTTACTCCAATAGATGGTAGCCTTGTCATTATGGTAGGTATTCTGTTGTCGAGAATTTTGTTACTCCAATGGATGGTAGCCATGCCATTATTGAAGGTAGTCTATTGTCGATATTTTTGTTACTCCAATGGATGGAAGCATTGTCATTATGGAAGGTAGTATGTTGTCGATATCTTTCTTACTCCAATGGATGGTAGCCTTGTCAATATTGAAGGTAGTCTTTTGTCGAGATTTTTGTTACTCCAAAGGATGATAGCCTTGTCATTATGGAAGGTAGTCTCTTGTTGATATTTTTGTTACTCCAATGGAATGTATCCTTGTCATTATGGAAGGTAGTATTTTGTTCAGATATTCGTTATTCCATTGGAAGGTAGCCTTGTCATTATGGAAGGTAGTCTGTTGTCGAGATTTTTGTTATTCCTATGGATGGTAAGCTTATCTTTATGGAAGGTAGTATGTTGTCGATATTTTTGTTACTCCAATAGATGGTAGCATTGTCATTATGGAAGGTAGTATGTTGTCGATATCTTTGTTACTCCAATGGATGGTAGCCTTGTCATTATGGAAGGTAGCCTTTTGTCGAGATTTTTGTTACTCCAATGGATGGTAGCCTTGTCATTATGGAAGGCAGTCTCTTGTTGATATTTTTGTTACTCCAATGGATAGTATCCTTGTCATTACGAAGGTAGTCTGTTGTCCCAATTTTTGTTACTCTAATGGATGGTAGTCTTTTCAATATGGAAGGTAGTATGACGTTGTGATTTCTGTTACTCCAATGGATGGTAGACTTGTCAATATGGAATGTAGTCTTTTGTCGAGATTTTTGTTACTCCAATGGATGGTAGCCTTGTCATTATGGAAGGTAGTCTCTTGTTTATATTTTTGTTACTCCAATGGATGGTATCCTTGCCATTATGGAAGGTAGTCTGTTGTCCCGATTTTTGTTACTCTAATGGATGGTAGTCTTGTCTTTATGGAAGGTAGTATGCCGTTGTGATCTCTGTTACTCCGATGGATGGTAGCCTTGTCATTATGGAAGGTAGTTTGTTGTTTAGATTTTTGTTACGCCAATGGATGGTAGACTTGTCATTATGGAAGGTAGTATGTTGTCTATATCTTTGTTACTCCAATGGATGGTAGACTTATCATTATGGAAGGTAGTCTGTTGTCGAGATTTTTGTTATTCCAATGGATGGTAGCCTTGTCATTATGGAAGGTAGTCTATTCTCGTGATTTTTGTTACTCCAATGGATTGTAGCCTTGTCATTATGGAAGCTACTATGTAGTCGATATCTTTGTTACTCCAATGGATGGTAGCCTTCTCATTATTGAAGGTAGTCTGTTGTCGAGATTTTTGTTACTCCAATGGACAGTAGTCTTGTCATTATGGAAGGTAGTCTCTTGTTAACATTTTTCTTATTCCAATGGATGGTAGCCTTGTCATTATGGAAGGTAGTCTATTATTGATATTTTTGTTATACCAATGGATGGTAGCTTTGTCATTATGGAAGGTAGTCTGTTGTCCCAATTTTTGTTACTCTAATGGATGGTAGTCTTATCATTATGGAAGGTAGTATGTCGTTGTGATTTCTGTTACTCCAATGGATGATAGACTTGTCAATATGGAAGGTAGTCTTTTGTTGAGATTTTTGTTACTCCGATGGATGGTAGCCTTTTCATTATGGAAGGTAGTCTCTTGTTTATATTTTTGTTACTCCAATGGATGGTATCCTTGTCATTATGGAAGGTAGTTTGTTGGCTCGATTTTTGTTACTCGAATGGATGGTAGTCTTGTCATTATGGAAGGTAGTATGTCGTTGTGATTCTTGTTACTCCAATGGATGGTAGCCTTGTCATTATGGAAGGTAGTTTGTTGTTCAGATTTTTGTTACTCCAATGGATGGTAGACTTGTCATTATGGAAGGTAGTATGTTGTCAATATCTTTGTTACTCCAATGGATGGTAGCCTTATCATTATGGAAGGTAGTCTATTGTCGAGATTTTTGTTATTCCAATGGATGGTAGCCTTGTCATTATGGAAGGTACTATGTTGTCGATATCTTTGTTACTCCAATGGTAGGTAGCCTTCTCATTATTGAAGGTAGTCTGTTGTCGAGATTTTTGTTATTCCAATGGATGGTAGCTTGTCATTATGGAAGGTAGTCTATTGTCGTGATTTTTGTTACTCCAATGGAAGGTTACCTTGTCATTCCAGAAGGTAGTATGTTGTCGATATCTTTGTTACTCCAATAGATGATAGCCTTGTCATTATGGAAGTTAGTCTTTTGTCGAGATTTTCGTTACTCCAATGTCTAGTAGCCTTGTCATTATGGAAGGTAGTCTCTTGTCGAGATTTTTGTTACTCCATTGGATGGTAGCCTTGTCATTATTGAAGGTAGTCCATTGTCGAGATATTTGTTATTCCAATGGATGGTAGCGTTATCATTATGGAAGGTAGTCTGTTGTCGAGATTTTCGTTACTCCAATGGATGGTAGCCTTGTCATTATGGAAGGTAGTAAGTTGTCGATATCTTTGTTACTCCAATAGATGGTAGCCTTGTCATTATGGTAGGTATTCTGTTGTCGAGAATTTTGTTACTCCAATGGATGGTAGCCATGCCATTATTGAAGGTAGTCTATTGTCGATATTTTTGTTACTCCAATGGATGGAAGCATTGTCATTATGGAAGGTAGTATGTTGTCGATATCTTTCTTACTCCAATGGATGGTAGCCTTGTCAATATTGAAGGTAGTCTTTTGTCGAGATTTTTGTTACTCCAAAGGATGATAGCCTTGTCATTATGGAAGGTAGTCTCTTGTTGATATTTTTGTTACTCCAATGGAATGTATCCTTGTCATTATGGAAGGTAGTATTTTGTTCAGATATTCGTTATTCCATTGGAAGGTAGCCTTGTCATTATGGAAGGTAGTCTGTTGTCGAGATTTTTGTTATTCCTATGGATGGTAAGCTTATCTTTATGGAAGGTAGTATGTTGTCGATATTTTTGTTACTCCAATAGATGGTAGCATTGTCATTATGGAAGGTAGTATGTTGTCGATATCTTTGTTACTCCAATGGATGGTAGCCTTGTCATTATGGAAGGTAGCCTTTTGTCGAGATTTTTGTTACTCCAATGGATGGTAGCCTTGTCATTATGGAAGGCAGTCTCTTGTTGATATTTTTGTTACTCCAATGGATAGTATCCTTGTCATTACGAAGGTAGTCTGTTGTCCCAATTTTTGTTACTCTAATGGATGGTAGTCTTTTCAATATGGAAGGTAGTATGACGTTGTGATTTCTGTTACTCCAATGGATGGTAGACTTGTCAATATGGAATGTAGTCTTTTGTCGAGATTTTTGTTACTCCAATGGATGGTAGCCTTGTCATTATGGAAGGTAGTCTCTTGTTTATATTTTTGTTACTCCAATGGATGGTATCCTTGCCATTATGGAAGGTAGTCTGTTGTCCCGATTTTTGTTACTCTAATGGATGGTAGTCTTGTCTTTATGGAAGGTAGTATGTTGTTGTGATCTCTGTTACTCCGATGGATGGTAGCCTTGTCATTATGGAAGGTAGTTTGTTGTTTAGATTTTTGTTACGCCAATGGATGGTAGACTTGTCATTATGGAAGGTAGTATGTTGTCAATATCTTTGTTACTCCAATGGATGGTAGACTTATCATTATGGAAGGTAGTCTGTTGTCCCGATTTTTGTTATTCCAATGGATGGTAGCCTTGTCATTATGGAAGGTAGTCTATTCTTGTGATTTTTGTTACTCCAATGGATTGTAGCCTTGTCATTAGGGAAGCTACTATGTTGTCGATATCTTTGTTACTCCAATGGATGGTAGCCTTCTCATTATTGAAGGTAGTCTGTTGTCGAGATTTTTGTTACTCCAATGGATGGTAGTCTTGTCATTATGGAAGGTAGTCTCTTGTTAACATTTTTGTTATTCCAATGGATGGTAGCCTTGTCATTATGGAAGGTAGTCTATTATTGATATTTTTGTTATACCAATGGATGGTAGCTTTGTCATTATGGAAGGTAGTCTGTTGTCCCAATTTTTGTTACTCTAATGGATGGTAGTCTTATCATTATGGAAGGTAGTATGTCGTTGTGATTTCTGTTACTCCAATGGATGGTAGACTTGTCAATATGGAATGTAGTCTTTTGTCGAGATTTTTGTTACTCCAATGGATGGTAGCCTTGTCATTATGGAAGGTAGTCTCTTGTTTATATTTTTGTTACTCCAATGGATGGTATCCTTGCCATTATGGAAGGTAGTCTGTTGTCCCGATTTTTGTTACTCTAATGGATGGTAGTCTTGTCTTTATGGAAGGTAGTATGCCGTTGTGATCTCTGTTACTCCGATGGATGGTAGCCTTGTCATTATGGAAGGTAGTTTGTTGTTTAGATTTTTGTTACGCCAATGGATGGTAGACTTGTCATTATGGAAGGTAGTATGTTGTCTATATCTTTGTTACTCCAATGGATGGTAGACTTATCATTATGGAAGGTAGTCTGTTGTCGAGATTTTTGTTATTCCAATGGATGGTAGCCTTGTCATTATGGAAGGTAGTCTATTCTCGTGATTTTTGTTACTCCAATGGATTGTAGCCTTGTCATTATGGAAGCTACTATGTAGTCGATATCTTTGTTACTCCAATGGATGGTAGCCTTCTCATTATTGAAGGTAGTCTGTTGTCGAGATTTTTGTTACTCCAATGGATGGTAGTCTTGTCATTATGGAAGGTAGTCTCTTGTTAACATTTTTCTTATTCCAATGGATGGTAGCCTTGTCATTATGGAAGGTAGTCTATTATTGATATTTTTGTTATACCAATGGATGGTAGCTTTTTCATTATGGAAGGTAGTCTGTTGTCTCAATTTTTGTTACTCTAATGGATGGTAGTCTTATCATTATGGAAGGTAGTATGTCGTTGTGATTTCTGTTACTCCAATGGATGGTAGACTTGTCAATATGGAATGTAGTCTTTTGTCGAGATTTTTGTTACTCCAATGGATGGTAGCCTTGTCATTATGGAAGGTAGTCTCTTGTTTATATTTTTGTTACTCCAATGGATGGTATCCTTGCCATTATGGAAGGTAGTCTGTTGTCCCGATTTTTGTTACTCTAATGGATGGTAGTCTTGTCTTTATGGAAGGTAGTATGTTGTTGTGATCTCTGTTACTCCGATGGATGGTAGCCTTGTCATTATGGAAGGTAGTTTGTTGTTTAGATTTTTGTTACGCCAATGGATGGTAGACTTGTCATTATGGAAGGTAGTATGTTGTCAATATCTTTGTTACTCCAATGGATGGTAGACTTATCATTATGGAAGGTAGTCTGTTGTCCAGATTTTTGTTATTCCAATGGATGGTAGCCTTGTCATTATGGAAGGTAGTCTATTCTCGTGATTTTTGTTACTCCAATGGATTGTAGCCTTGTCATTAGGGAAGCTACTATGTTGTCGATATCTTTGTTACTCCAATGGATGGTAGCCTTCTCATTATTGAAGGTAGTCTGTTGTCGAGATTTTTGTTACTCCAATGGATGGTAGTCTTGTCATTATGGAAGGTAGTCTCTTGTTAACATTTTTTTTATTCCAATGGATGGTAGCCTTGTCATTATGGAAGGTAGTCTCTTGTTTATATTTTTGTTACTCCAATGGATGGTATCCTTGCCATTATGGAAGGTAGTCTGTTGTCCCGATTTTTGTTACTCTAATGGATGGTAGTCTTGTCTTTATGGAAGGTAGTATGCCGTTGTGATCTCTGTTACTCCGATGGATGGTAGCCTTGTCATTATGGAAGGTAGTTTGTTGTTTAGATTTTTGTTACGCCAATGGATGGTAGACTTGTCATTATGGAAGGTAGTATGTTGTCTATATCTTTGTTACTCCAATGGATGGTAGACTTATCATTATGGAAGGTAGTCTGTTGTCGAGATTTTTGTTATTCCAATGGATGGTAGCCTTGTCATTATGGAAGGTAGTCTATTCTCGTGATTTTTGTTACTCCAATGGATTGTAGCCTTGTCATTATGGAAGCTACTATGTTGTCGATATCTTTGTTACTCCAATGGATGGTAGCCTTCTCATTATTGAAGGTAGTCTGTTGTCGAGATTTTTGTTACTCCAATGGATGGTAGTCTTGTCATTATGGAAGGTAGTCTCTTGTTAACATTTTTCTTATTCCAATGGATGGTAGCCTTGTCATTATGGAAGGTAGTCTATTATTGATATTTTTGTTATACCAATGGATGGTAGCTTTTTCATTATGGAAGGTAGTCTGTTGTCTCAATTTTTGTTACTCTAATGGATGGTAGTCTTATCATTATGGAAGGTAGTATGTCGTTGTGATTTCTGTTACTCCAATGGATGGTAGACTTGTCAATATGGAATGTAGTCTTTTGTCGAGATTTTTGTTACTCCAATGGATGGTAGCCTTGTCATTATGGAAGGTAGTCTCTTGTTTATATTTTTGTTACTCCAATGGATGGTATCCTTGCCATTATGGAAGGTAGTCTGTTGTCCCGATTTTTGTTACTCTAACGGATGGTAGTCTTGTCTTTATGGAAGGTAGTATGTTGTTGTGATCTCTGTTACTCCGATGGATGGTAGCCTTGTCATTATGGAAGGTAGTTTGTTGTTTAGATTTTTGTTATGCCAATGGATGGTAGACTTGTCATTATGGAAGGTAGTATGTTGTCAATATCTTTGTTACTCCAATGGATGCTAGACTTATCATTATGGAAGGTAGTCTGTTGTCCAGATTTTTGTTATTCCAATGGATGGTAGCCTTGTCATTATGGAAGGTAGTCTATTCTCGTGATTTTTGTTACTCCAATGGATTGTAGCCTTGTCATTAGGGAAGCTACTATGTTGTCGATATCTTTGTTACTCCAATGGATGGTAGCCTTCTCATTATTGAAGGTAGTCTGTTGTCGAGATTTTTGTTACTCCAATGGATGGTAGTCTTGTCATTATGGAAGGTTGTCTCTTGTTAACATTTTTTTTATTCCAATGGATGGTAGCCTTGTCATTATGGAAGGTAGTCTATTATTGATATTTTTGTTATACCAATGGATGGTAGCTTTGTCATTATGGAAGGTAGTCTGTTGTCCCAATTTTTGTTACTCTAATGGATGGTAGTCTTATCATTATGGAAGGTAGTATGTCGTTGTGATTTCTGTTACTCCAATGGATGGTAGACTTGTCAATATGGAAGGTAGTCTTTTGTTGAGATTTTTGTAACTCCAATGGATGGTAGCCTTGTCATTATGGAAGGTAGTCTCTTGTTTATATTTTTGTTACTCCAATGGATGGTATCCTTGTCATTATGGAAGGTAGTTTGTTGTCTCGATTTTTGTTACTCGAATGGATGGTAGTCTTGTCATTATGGAAGGTAGTTTGTCGTTGTGATTTTTGTTACTCCGATGGATGGTAGCCTTGTCATTATGGAAGGTAGTCTGTTGTTCAGATTTTTGTTACTCCAATGGATGGTAGACTTGTCATTATGGAAGGTAGTATGTTGTCAATATCTTTGTTACTCCAATGGATGGTATCCTTGTCATTATGGAAGGTAGTCTCTTGTTTATATTTTTGTTACTCCAATGGATGGTATCCTTGCCATTATGGAAGGTAGTCTGTTGTCCCGATTTTTGTTACTCTAATGGATGGTAGTCTTGTCTTTATGGAAGGTAGTATGTTGTTGTGATCTCTGTTACTCCGATGGATGGTAGCCTTGTCATTATGGAAGGTAGTTTGTTGTTTAGATTTTTGTTACGCCAATGGATGGTAGACTTGTCATTATGGAAGGTAGTATGTTGCCAATATCTTTGTTACTCCAATGGATGGTAGACTTATCATTATGGAAGGTAGTCTGTTGTCCAGATTTTTGTTATTCCAATGGATGGTAGCCTTGTCATTATGGAAGGTAGTCTATTCTCGTGATTTTTGTTACTCCAATGGATTGTAGCCTTGTCATTAGGGAAGCTACTATGTTGTCGATATCTTTGTTACTCCAATGGATGGTAGCCTTCTCATTATTGAAGGTAGTCTGTTGTCGAGATTTTTGTTACTCCAATGGATGGTAGTCTTGTCATTATGGAAGGTAGTCTCTTGTTAACATTTTTGTTATTCCAATGGATGGTAGCCTTGTCATCCTGGAAGGTAGTCTATTATTGATATTTTTGTTATACCAATGGATGGTAGCTTTGTCATTATGGATGGTAGTCTGTTGTCCCAATTTTTGTTACTCTAATGGATGGTAGTCTTATCATTATGGAAGGTAGTATGTCGTTGTGATTTCTGTTACTCCAATGGATGGTAGACTTGTCAATATGGAATGTAGTCTTTTGTCGAGATTTTTGTTACTCCAATGGATGGTATCCTTGTCATTATGGAAGGTAGTCTCTTGTTTATATTTTTGTTACTCCAATGGATGGTATCCTTGCAATTATGGAAGGTAGTCTGTTGTCCCGATTTTTGTTACTCTAATGGATGGTAGTCTTGTCTTTATGGAAGGTAGTATGCCGTAGTGATCTCTGTTACTCCGATGGATGGTAGCCTTGTCATTATGGAAGGTAGTTTGTTGTTTAGATTTTTGTTACGCCAATGGATGGTAGACTTGTCATTATGGAAGGTAGTATGTTGTCAATATCTTTGTTACTCCAATGGATGGTAGACTTATCATTATGGAAGGTAGTCTGTTGTCGAGATTTTTGTTATTCCAATGGATGGTAGCCTTGTAATTATGGAAGGTAGTCTATTCTCGTGATTTTTGTTACTCCAATGGATTGTATCCTTGTCATTATGGAAGCTACTATGTTGTCGATATCTTTGTTACTCCAATGGATGGTAACCTTCTCATTATTGAAGGTAGTCTGTTGTCGAGATTTTTGTTACTCCAATGGATGGTAGTCTTGTCATTATGGAAGGTAGTCTCTTGTTAACATTTTTGTTATTCCAATGGATGGTAGCCTTGTCATTATGGAAGGTAGTCTATTATTGATATTTTTGTTATACCAATGGATGGTAGCTTTGTCATTATGGAAGGTAGTCTGTTGTCCCAATTTTTGTTACTCTAATGGATGGTAGTCTTATCATTATGGAAGGTAGTATGTCGTTGTGATTTCTGTTACTCCAATGGATGGTAGACTTGTCAATATGGAAGGTAGTCTTTTGTTTAGATTTTTGTTACTCCAATGGATGGTAGCCTTTTCATTATGGAAGGTAGTCTCTTGTTTATATTTTTGTTACTCCAATGGATGGTATCCTTGTCATTATGGAAGGTAGTTTGTTGTCTCGATTTTTGTTACTCGAATGGATGGTAGTCTTGTCATTATGGAAGGTAGTATGTCGTTGTGATTTTTGTTACTCCGATGGATGGTAGCCTTGTCATTATGGAAGGTAGTCTGTTGTTCAGATTTTTGTTACTCCAATGGATGGTAGACTTGTCATTATGTAAGGTAGTATGTTGTCAATATCTTTGTTACTCCAATGGATGGTATCCTTGTCATTATGGAAGGTAGTCTCTTGTTTATATTTTTGTTACTCCAATGGATGGTATCCTTGCCATTATGGAAGGTAGTCTGTTGTCCCGATTTTTGTTACTCTAATGGATGGTAGTCTTGTCTTTATGGAAGGTAGTATGTTGTTGTGATCTCTGTTACTCCGATGGATGGTAGCCTTGTCATTATGGAAGGTAGTTTGTTGTTTAGATTTTTGTTACGCCAATGGATGGTAGACTTGTCATTATGGAAGGTAGTATGTTGTCAATATCTTTGTTACTCCAATGGATGGTAGACTTATCATTATGGAAGGTAGTCTGTTGTCCAGATTTTTGTTATTCCAATGGATGGTAGCCTTGTCATCATGGAAGGTAGTCTATTCTCGTGATTTTTGTTACTCCAATGGATTGTAGCCTTGTCATTAGGGAAGCTACTATGTTGTCGATATCTTTGTTACTCCAATGGATGGTAGCCTTCTCATTATTGAAGGTAGTCTGTTGTCGAGATTTTTGTTACTCCAATGGATGGTAGTCTTGTCATTATGGAAGGTAGTCTCTTGTTAACATTTTTGTTATTCCAATGGATGGTAGCCTTGTCATTATGGAAGGTAGTCTATTATTGATATTTTTGTTATACCAATGGATGGTAGCTTTGTCATTATGGATGGTAGTCTATTGTCCCAATTTTTGTTACTCTAATGGATGGTAGTCTTATCATTATGGAAGGTAGTATGTCGTTGTGATTTCTGTTACTCCAATGGATGGTAGACTTGTCAATATGGAATGTAGTCTTTTGTCGAGATTTTTGTTACTCCAATGGATGGTAGCCTTGTCATTATGGAAGGTAGTCTCTTGTTTATATTTTTGTTACTCCAATGGATGGTATCCTTGCCATTATGGAAGGTAGTCTGTTGTCCCGATTTTTGTTACTCTAATGGATGGTAGTCTTGTCTTTATGGAAGGTAGTATGCCGTTGTGATCTCTGTTACTCCGATGGATGGTAGCCTTGTCATTATGGAAGGTAGTTTGTTGTTTAGATTTTTGTTACGCCAATGGATGGTAGACTTGTCATTATGGAAGGTAGTATGTTGTCAATATCTTTGTTACTCCAATGGATGGTAGACTTATCATTATGGAAGGTAGTCTGTTGTCGAGATTTTTGTTATTCCAATGGATGGTAGCCTTGTCATTATGGAAGGTAGTCTATTCTCGTGATTTTTGTTACTCTAATGGATTGTAGCCTTGTCATTATGGAAGCTACTATGTTGTCGATATCTTTGTTACTCCAATGGATGGTAGCCTTCTCATTATTGAAGGTAGTGTGTTGTCGAGATTTTTGTTACTCCAATGGATGGTAGTCTTGTCATTATGGAAGGTAGTCTCTTGTTAACATTTTTGTTATTCCAATGGATGGTAGCCTTGTCATTATGGAAGGTAGTCTATTATTGATATTTTTGTTATACCAATGGATGGTAGCTTTGTCATTATGGAAGGTAGTCTGTTGTCCCAATTTTTGTTACTCTAATGGATGGTAGTCTTATCATTATGGAAGGTAGTATGTCGTTGTGATTTCTGTTACTCCAATGGATGGTAGACTTGTCAATATGGAAGGTAGTCTTTTGTTGAGATTTTTGTTACTCCAATGGATGGTAGCCTTTTCATTATGGAAGGTAGTCTCTTGTTTATATTTTTGTTACTCCAATGGATGGTATCCTTGTCATTATGGAAGGTAGTTTATTGTTTCGATTTTTGTTACTCGAATGGATGGTAGTCTTGTCATTATGGAAGGTAGTATGTCGTTGTGATTTTTGTTACTCCAATGGATGGTAGCCTTGTCATTATGGAAGGTAGTCTGTTGTTCATATTTTTGTTACTCCAATGGATGGTAGACTTGTCATTATGGAAGGTAGTATGTTGTCAATATCTTTGTTACTCCAATGGATGGTATCCTTGTCATTATGGAAGGTAGTCTGTTGTCCCGATTTTGGTTACTCTAATGGATGGTAGTATTGTCTTTATGGAAGGTAGTATGTCGTTGTGATCTCTGTTACTCAAATGGATGGTAGCCTTGTCATTATGGAAGGTAGTTTTTTGTTCAGATTTTTGTTACTCCAATGGATGGTAGACTTGTCATTATGGAAGGTAGTATGTTGTCAATATCTTTCTTACTCCAATGGATGGTAGCTTTGTCATTATGGAAGGTAGTCTGTTGTGGAGATTTTTGTTATTACAATGGATGGTAGCCTTGTCATTATTGAAGGTAGTCTATTGTCATGATTTTTGTTACTCCAATGGATTGTAAACTTGTCATAATGGAAGGTACTATGTTGTCGATATCTTTGTTACTCTAATGGATGGTAGCCTTCTCATTATTGAAGGTAGTCTGTTGTCGAGATTTTTGTTACTCCAATGGATGGTAGTGTTGTCATTATGGAAGGTAGTCTCTTGTTAACATTTTTGTTATTCCAATGGATGGTAGCCTTGTCATTATGGAAGGTAGTCTATTATTGATATTTTTGTTATACCAATGGATGGTAGCCTTGTCATTATGGAAGGTAGTCTGTTGTCCCAATTTTTGTTACTCTAATGGATGGTAGTCTTGTCAATATGGAAGGTAGTATGTCATTGTGATTTCTGTTACTCCAATGGATGGTAGACTTGTCAATATGGAAGGTAGTCTTTTGTCGAGATTTTTGTCACTCCAATGGATGGTATCCTTTTCATTATGGAAGGTAGTCTCTTGTTTATATTTTTGTTACTCCAATGGATGGTATCCTTGTCATTATGGAAGGTAGTTTGTTGTGCCGATTTTTGTTACTCTAATGGAAGGTAGTCTTGTCTTTATGGAAGGTAGTATGTCGTTGTGATTTTTGTTACTCTAATTGATGGTAGCCTTGTCATTATGGAAGGTAGTGTGTCGTTGTGATTTTTGTTACTCTAATGGATGGTAGCCTTGTCATTATGGAAGGTAGTCTGTTGTCAATATCTTTGTTACTCCAATGGATGGTAGCCTTGTCATTATGGAAGGTAGTCTGTTGTAGAGATTTTTGTTATTCCATTGGAAGGTAGCCTTGTCATTATGGAAATAGTCTGTTGTCGAGATTTTTGTTATTCCTATGGATGGTAAGCTTGTCTTTATGGAAGGTAGTCTGTTGTCGATATTTTTGTTACTCCAATGGATGGTAGCATTATCATTATCGAAGGTAGTATGTTGTCGATATCTTTGTTACTCCAATGGATGTTAGACTTGTCAATATGGAAGGTAGTCTTTTGTCGAGATTTTTGTTACTCCAATGGATGGTAGCCTTGTTATTATGGAAGGTAGTCTCTTGTTTATATTTTTGTTACTCCAATGGATGGTATCCTTGTCATTATGGAAGGTAGTCTGTTGTCTCGATTTTTGTTAATCTAATGGATGGTAGCCTTGTCATTATGGAAGGTAGTTTGTCGTTGTTATTTCTGTTACTCCAATGGATGGTATCCTTATAATTATGGAAGGTAGTCTATTGTCGATATTTTTGTTACTCCAATGGATGTTAGCTTTATCATTATGGAAGGTAGTCTGTTGTCCAAATTTTTTTTACTCCTATGGATGGTAGCCTTATCATTATGGAAGGTAGTCTCTTGTTGATATTTTTGTTACTCCAATGGATGGTATCCTTGTCATTATGGAATGTAGTCTGTTGTCATGATTTTTGTTACTCCAATGGATTGTATCCTTGTCATTATGGAAGGTACTATGTTGTATATATCTTTGTTACTCCAATGGATGGTAACCTTGTCATTATGGAAGGTAGTCTGTTTTCGAGATTTTTGTTACTCCAATGGATGGTAGCCTTGTCATTATGGAAGGTAGTCTCTTGTTGATATTTTTGTTACTCCAATGGATGGTAGCCTTGTCATTATGGAAGGTAGTCTGTTGTCCTGATTATTGTTACTCCAATGGATGGTAGCCTTGTCATTATGGAAGGTAGTCTCTTGTTGATATTTTTGTTACTCCAATGGAATGTATCCTTGTCATTATGGAAGGTAGCATGTTGTCCAAATTTTCGTTACTCTAATGGATGGTAGTCTTTTCATTATGGAAGGTAGTATGTCGTTGTGATTTCTGTTACTCCAATGGATGGTAGACTTGTCAATATGGAAGGTAGTCTTTTGTCGAGATTTTTGTTACTCCAATGGATGGTAGCCTTGTAATTATGGAAGGTAGTCTCTTGTTTATATTTTTGTTACTCCAATGGATGGTAGCCTTATAATTATGGAAGGTAGTCTATTATCGAGATTTTTGTTACTCCAATGGATTTTAGCTTTGTCATTATGGAAGGTAGTCTGTTGTCCAAATTTTTTATACTCCAATGGATGGTAGCCTTATCATTATGGAAGGTAGTCTCTTGTTGATATTTTTGTTACTCCAATGGATGGTATCCCTGTCATTATGGAATGTAGTCTGTTGTCGTAATTTTTGTTACTCCAATGGATTGTATCCTTGTCATTAAGGAAGGTACTATGTTGTATATATCTTTGTTACTCCAATGGATGGTAACCTTGTCATTATGGAAGGTAGTCTGTTTTCGAGATTTTTGTTACTCCAATGGATGGTAGCCTTGTCATTATGGAAGGTAGTCTCTTGTTGATATTTTTGTTACTCCAATGGATGGTAGCCTTGTCATTATGGAAGGTAGTCTGTTGTCCTGATTATTGTTACTCCAATGGATGGTAGCCCTGTCATTATGGAAGGTAGTCTCTTGTTGATATCTTTGTTACTCCAATGGAATGTATCCTTGTCATTATGGAAGGTAGTCTGTTGTCCCAATTTTTGTTACTCTAATGGATGGTAGTCTTTTCATTATGGAAGGTAGTATGTCGTTGTGATTTCTGTTACTCCAATGGATGGTAGACTTGTCAATATGGAAGGTAGTCTATTCTCGTGATTTTTTTTACTCCAATGGATGGTAGCCTTGTAATTATGGAAGGTAGTCTCTTGTTTATATTTTTGTTACTCCAATGGATGGTATCCTTGTCATTATGGAAGGTAGTCTGTTGTCCAGATTTTTGTTACTCTAATGGATGGTAGTCTTGTCTTTATGGAAGGTAGTATGTCGTTGTGATTTCTGTTACTCCAATAAATGGTAGCCTTGTCATTATGGAAGGTAGTATGTTGTCAATATCTTTGTTACTCCAATGGATGGTAGCCTTGTCATTATGGAAGGTAGTATGTTGTCAATATCTTTGTTACTCCAATGGATGGTAGCCTTGTCATTATGGAAGGTAGTCTGTTGTCGAGATTTTTGTTATTCCAATGGATGGTAGCCTTGTCATTATGGCAGGTAGTCTATTGTCGTGATTTTTGTTACTCCAATGGATTGTAGCCTTGTCATTATGGAAGGTACTATGTTGTCGATATCTTTGTTACTCCAATGGATGGTAGCCTTCCCATTATTGAAGGTAGTCTGTTGTTGAGATTTTTTTTACTCTAATGGATGGTAGTCTTGTCATTATGGAAGGTAGTCTCTTGTTAACATTTTTGTTATTCCAATGGATGGTAGCCTTGTCATTATGGAAGGTAGTCTATTATTGATATTTTTGTTATACCAATGGATGGTAGCCTTGTCATTATGGAAGGTAGTCTATTGTCCCAATTTTTGTTACTCTAATGGATAGTAGTCTTGTCATTATGGAACGTATTATGTCGTTGTGATTTCTGTTACTCCAATGGATGGTAGACTTTTGTCGAGATTTTTGTTACTCCAATGGATGGTAGCCTTTTCATTATGGAAGGTAGTCTCTTGTTTATATTTTTGTTACTCCAATGGATGGTATCCTTGTCATTATGGAAGGTAGTATGTTGTCCCAATTTTTGTTACTCTAATGGGTGATAGTCTTGTTATTATGGAAGGTAGTATGTCGTTGTGATTTTTGTTGCTCCAATGGATGGTAGCCTTGTCATTATGGAAGGTAGTCTGTTGTTCAAATTTTTGTTATTCCAATGGATGGTAGACTTGTCATTATGGAAGGTAGTATGTTGTCAATATCTTTGTTACTCCAACGGATGGTAGCCTTGTCATTATGGAAGGTAGTCTATTGTCGAGATTTTTGTTATTCCAATGGATGGTAGCCTTATCATTATGGAAGGTAGTCTATTGTCGTGATTTTTGTTGCTCCAATGGATTGTAGCCTTGTCATTATGGAAGGTACTATGTTGTCGATATCTTTGTTACTCCAATGGATGGTAGCCTTCTCATTATGGAAGGTAGTCTGTTGTCGAGATTTGTGTTACTCCAATGGATGGTAGTCTTGTCATTATGGAAGGTAGTCTCTTGTTAACATTTTTGTTATTCTAATGGATGGTAGCCTTGTCATTATGGAAGGTAGTCTATTGTCCCGATTTTTGTTACTCTAATGGATGGTAGCCTTGTCATTATGGAAGGTAGTGTGGCATTGTGATTTCTGTTACTCCAATGGATGGTAGCCTTATAATTATGGAAGGTAGTCTATTGTCAAGATTTTTGTTACTCCGATGGATTTTAGCTTTGTCATTATGGAAGGTAGTCTGTTGTCCAAATTTTTTATACTCCAATGGATGGTAGCCTTATCATTATGGAAGGTAGTCTCTTGTTGATATTTTTGTTACTCCAATGGATGGTATCCTTGTCATTATGGAAGGTAGTCTGTTGTCGTAATTTTTGTTACTCCAATGGATTGTATCCTTGTCATTATGGAAGGTACTATGTTGTAGATATCTTTGTTACTCCAATGGATGGTAACTTTGTCATTATGGAAGGTAGTTTGTTTTCGAGAATGTTTTTACTCCAATGGATGGTATCCTTATCATTATGGAAGGTAGTCTCTTGTTGATATTTTTGACACTCCAATGGATGGTAGCGTTGTCATAATGGAAGGTAGTTTGTTGTCCTGATTATTGTTACTCCAATGGATTGTAGCCTTGTCATTATGGAAGGTAGTCTGTTGTCGATAACTTTGTTACTCCAATGGATGGTATCTTAGTAATTATTGAAGGTAGTTTGTTGTCGTGATTTTTGTTACTCCAATGGATGGTAGCCTTGTCATTATGGAAGGTAGTCTGTTGTCAAAAAAAATTATACTCCAAATGATGGTAACCTTGTCATTATGGAAGGTAGTCTATTGTTAATATTTTTGTTACTCCAATGGATAGTAGCCTTGTAAATATGGAAGGTAGTCTGTTGTCCATATTTTTGTTACTCTAATGGATGGTAGCCTTGTCATTATGGAAGGTTGTCTGTTGTTGATATTTTTATTAATCTATTATATGGTAGCCTTGTCATTATGGAAGGTAGTCTGTTGTCGAGATTTTTGTTATTACAATGGATGGTAGCTCGTCATTATGGAAGGTAGTCTATTGTCGTGATTTTTGTTACTCCAATGGAAGGTAGCCTTGTCATTACGGCAGGTAGTATGTTGTCGATAACTTTGTTACTCCAATGGATGGTAGCCTTGTCATTATGGAAGGTAGTCTTTTATCGAGATTTTTGTTACTCCAATGTATGGTAGCCTTGTCATTATGGAAGGTAGTCTCTTGTTGATATTTTAGTTACTCTAATGTATGGTATCCTTGTCAATATGGAAGGTAGACTATTGTCTATATTTTTGTTACTCCAATAGATGTTAACCTTGTCATTATGGAAGGTAGTCGGTTATCGAGATTTTTGTTACTCCAATGGATGGTAGCCTTGTCATTATGGAAGGTAGTCCATTGTCGAGATATTCTTTATTCCAATGGATGGTAGCGTTATCATTATGGAAGGTAGTCTGTTTTCGAGATTTTCGTTACTCCAATGGATGGTAGCCTTGTAATTATGGAAGGTAGTATGTTGTCAATATCTTTGTTACTCTAATGGATGGTAGCCTTGTCATTATGGAAGGTACTATGTTGTCGACATCTTTGTTACTCCAACAGATGGTAGCCTTGTCATTATGGTAGGTAGTCTGTTGTCGAGACTTTTGTTACTCCAATGGATGGTATCCTTGTCATTATAAAAGGTAGTCTCTTGTTGATATTTTTGTTACACTAATGGATGGTAGCCTTGTCATTATGGAAGGTAGTTTGTTGTCCCGATTATTGTTACTCCAATGGATTCTAGCCTTGTCATTATGTAAGGTAATTTGTTGTTGATAACATCGTTACTCCAATGGATGGTAGCTTATTAATTATGGAAGGTAGTTTGTTGTCCAAAAATTTTATACTCCAATGGATGGTAAACTTGTCATTATGGAAGGTAGTCTATTGTAGTTATTTTTGTTATACCAATGGATGGTAGCCTTGTAATTATGGCAGGTAGTCTGTTGTCCAGATGTTTGTTACTCTAATGGATGGTAGCCTTGTCATTATGGATAGTATTATGTTGTCTAGATTTTTGTTACTCCATTGGATGGTAGCCTTGTCATTATGGAAGGTAATCTGTTGTCAATATTTTTGTTATTCCAATAGATGGTAGCCTTGTCATTAAGGAAGGTAGTCTATAGTCATGATTTTTGTTACTCCAATGGATGGTAGCCTTATCATTATGGAAGGTAGTCTTATGTCGAGATTTTTGTCACTCCAATGGATGGTAGCCTTGTCATTATGGAAGGTAGTCTCTTGTTGATATTTTTGTTACTCCATTGGTTGGTATCCTTGTAATTATGGAAGGGAGTTTGTTGTCCCAATTTTTATTACTCTAATGGATGGTAGTCTTGTCATTATGGAAGGTAGTCTGTCGTTGTTATTTCTGTTATTCCAATGGATGGTAGCCTTGTCATTATGGAAGGTAGTTTCTTGTTGATATTTTTGTTACTTCAATGGATGATATCCTTGTCATTATGAAAGGTAGTCTATTGTCCCGATTTTTGTTACTCTAATGGATGGTAGTCTTATCATTATGGAAGGTAATCAGTCGTTGTGATTTCTGTTACTCCAATGGATGGTAGCCTTGTAATTATGGAAGGTAGTCTCTTGTTTATATTTTTGTTACTCCAATGGATGGTATCCTTGTCATTATGGAAGGTAGTTTGTTGTTTCGATTTTTGTTACTATAATGGATGGTAGTCTTGTCATTATGGAAGGTAGTATGTCGTTGTGATTTTTGTTACTCCAATGGATGGTAGCCTTGTCATTATGGAAGGTAGTCTGTTGTTCAGATTTTTGTTACTCCAATGGATGGTAGACTTGTCATTATGGAAGGTAGTATGTTGTCAATATCTTTGTTACTCCAATGGATGGTATCCTTGTCATTATGGAAGGTAGTCTGTTGTCCCGATTTTGGTTACTCTAATGGATGGTAGTATTGTCTTTATGGAAGGTAGTATGTCGTTGTGATCTCTGTTACTCAAATGGATGGTAGCCTTGTCATTATGGAAGGTAGTTTTTTGTTCAGATTTTTGTTACTCCAATGGATGGTAGACTTGTCATTATGGAAGGTAGTATGTTGTCAATATCTTTCTTACTCCAATGGATGGTAGCCTTGTCATTATGGAAGGTAGTCTGTTGTGGAGATTTTTGTTATTCCAATGGATGGTAGCCTTGTCATTATTGAAGGTAGTCTATTGTCATGATTTTTGTTACTCCAATGG
Organism: Vicia faba; assembly: GCA_948472305.1. Classification (NCBI taxonomy): domain Eukaryota; kingdom Viridiplantae; phylum Streptophyta; class Magnoliopsida; order Fabales; family Fabaceae; genus Vicia; species Vicia faba. The sequence continues at coordinate 566,616,366 of OX451739.1, forward strand.
ATTGTAAACTTGTCATAATGGAAGGTACTATGTTGTCGATATCTTTGTTACTCTAATGGATGGTAGCCTTCTCATTATTGAAGGTAGTCTGTTGTCGAGATTTTTGTTACTCTAATGGATGGTAGTGTTGTCATTATGGAAGGTAGTCTCTTGTTAACATTTTTGTTATTCCAATGGATGGTAGCCTTGTCATTATGGAAGGTAGTCTATTATTGATATTTTTGTTATACCAATGGATGGTAGCCTTGTCATTATGGAAGGTAGTCTGTTGTCCCAATTTTTGTTACTCTAATGGGTGGTAGTCTTGTCAATATGGAAGGTAGTATGTCATTGTGATTTCTGTTACTCCAATGGATGGTAGACTTGTCAATATGGAAGGTAGTCTTTTGTCGAGATTTTTGTCACTCCAATGGATGGTAGCCTTTTCATTATGGAAGGTAGTCTCTTGTTTATATTTTTGTTACTCCAATGGATGGTATCCTTGTCATTATGGAAGGTAGTTTGTTGTCCCGATTTTTGTTACTCTAATGGAAGGTAGTCTTGTCTTTATGGAAGGTAGTATGTCGTTGTGATTTTTGTTACTCTAATGGATGGTAGCCTTGTCATTATGGAAGGTAGTCTGTTGTCAATATCTTTGTTACTCCAATGGATGGTAGCCTTGTCATTATGGAAGGTAGTCTGTTGTAGAGATTTTTGTTATTCCATTGGAAGGTAGCCTTGTCATTATGGAAATAGTCTGTTGTCGAGATTTTTGTTATTCCTATGGATGGTAAGCTTGTCTTTATGGAAGGTAGTCTGTTGTCGATATTTTTGTTACTCCAATGGATGGTAGCATTGTCATTATCGAAGGTAGTATGTTGTCGATATCTTTGTTACTCCAATGGATGTTAGACTTGTCAATATGGAAGGTAGTCTTTTGTCGAGATTTTTGTTACTCCAATGGATGGTAGCCTTGTTATTATGGAAGGTAGTCTCTTGTTTATATTTTTGTTACTCCAATGGATGGTATCCTTGTCATTATGGAAGGTAGTCTGTTGTCTCGATTTTTGTTAATCTAATGGATGGTAGCCTTTTCATTATGGAAGGTAGTTTGTCGTTGTTATTTCTGTTACTCCAATGGATGGTATCCTTATAATTATGGAAGGTAGTCTATTGTCGATATTTTTGTTACTCCAATGGATGTTAGCTTTGTCATTATGGAAGGTAGTCTGTTGTCCAAATTTTTTTTACTCCTATGGATGGTAGCCTTATCATTATGGAAGGTAGTCTCTTGTTGATATTTTTGTTACTCCAATGGATGGTATCCTTGTCATTATGGAATGTAGTCTGTTGTCATGATTTTTGTTACTCCAATGGATTGTATCCTTGTCATTATGGAAGGTACTATGTTGTATATATCTTTGTTACTCCAATGGATGGTAACCTTGTCATTATGGAAGGTAGTCTGTTTTCGAGATTTTTGTTACTCCAATGGATGGTAGCCTTGTCATTATGGAAGGTAGTCTCTTGTTGATATTTTTGTTACTCCAATGGATGGTAGCCTTGTCATTATGGAAGGTAGTCTGTTGTCCTGATTATTGTTACTCCAATGGATGGTAGCCTTGTCATTATGGAAGGTAGTCTCTTGTTGATATTTTTGTTACTCCAATGGAATGTATCCTTGTCATTATGGAAGGTAGCATGTTGTCCCAATTTTCGTTACTCTAATGGATGGTAGTCTTTTCATTATGGAAGGTAGTATGTCGTTGTGATTTCTGTTACTCCAATGGATGGTAGACTTGTCAATATGGAAGGTAGTCTTTTGTCGAGATTTTTGTTACTCCAATGGATGGTAGCCTTGTAATTATGGAAGGTAGTCTCTTGTTTATATTTTTGTTACTCCAATGGATGGTAGCCTTATAATTATGGAAGGTAGTCTATTGTCGAGATTTTTGTTACTCCAATGGATTTTAGCTTTGTCATTATGGAAGGTAGTCTGTTGTCCAAATTTTTTATACTCCAATGGATGGTAGCCTTATCATTATGGAAGGTAGTCTCTTGTTGATATTTTTGTTACTCCAATGGATGGTATCCCTGTCATTATGGAATGTAGTCTGTTGTCGTAATTTTTGTTACTCCAATGGATTGTATCCTTGTCATTAAGGAAGGTACTATGTTGTATATATCTTTGTTACTCCAATGGATGGTAACCTTGTCATTATGGAAGGTAGTCTGTTTTCGAGATTTTTGTTACTCCAATGGATGGTAGCCTTGTCATTATGGAAGGTAGTCTCTTGTTGATATTTTTGTTACTCCAATGGATGGTAGCCTTGTCATTATGGAAGGTAGTCTGTTGTCCTGATTATTGTTACTCCAATGGATGGTAGCCCTGTCATTATGGAAGGTAGTCTCTTGTTGATATCTTTGTTACTCCAATGGAATGTATCCTTGTCATTATGGAAGGTAGTCTGTTGTCCCAATTTTTGTTACTCTAATGGATGGTAGTCTTTTCATTATGGAAGGTAGTATGTCGTTGTGATTTCTGTTACTCCAATGGATGGTAGACTTGTCAATATGGAAGGTAGTCTTTTGTCGAGATTTTTTTTACTCCAATGGATGGTAGCCTTGTAATTATGGAAGGTAGTCTCTTGTTTATAATTTTGTTACTCCAATGGATGGTATCCTTGTCATTATGGAAGGTAGTCTGTTGTCCAGATTTTTGTTACTCTAATGGATGGTAGTCTTGTCTTTATGGAAGGTAGTATGTCGTTGTGATTTCTGTTACTCCAATAAATGGTAGCCTTGTCATTATGGAAGGTAGTATGTTTTCAATATCTTTGTTACTCCAATGGATGGTAGCCTTGTCATTATGGAAGGTAGTATGTTGTCAATATCTTTGTTACTCCAATGGATGGTAGCCTTGTCATTATGGAAGGTAGTCTGTTGTCGAGATTTTTGTTATTCCAATGGATGGTAGCCTTGTCATTATGGCAGGTAGTCTATTGTCGTGATTTTTGTTATTCCAATGGATTGTAGCCTTGTCATTATGGAAGGTACTATGTTGTCGATATCTTTGTTACTCCAATGGATGGTAGCCTTCCCATTATTGAAGGTAGTCTGTTGTTGAGATTTTTTTTACTCTAATGGATGGTAGTCTTGTCATTATGGAAGGTAGTCTCTTGTTAACATTTTTGTTATTCCAATGGATGGTAGCCTTGTCATTATGGAAGGTAGTCTATTATTGATATTTTTGTTATACCAATGGATGGTAGCCTTGTCATTATGGAAGGTAGTCTATTGTCCCAATTTTTGTTACTCTAATGGATAGTAGTCTTGTCATTATGGAACGTATTATGTCGTTGTGATTTCTGTTACTCCAATGGATGGTAGACTTTTGTCGAGATTTTTATTACTCCAATGGATGGTAGCCTTTTCATTATGGAAGGTAGTCTCTTGTTTATATTTTTGTTACTCCAATGGATGGTATCCTTGTCATTATGGAAGGTAGTATGTTGTCCCAATTTTTGTTACTCTAATGGATGATAGTCTTGTTATTATGGAAGGTAGTATGTCGTTGTGATTTTTGTTGCTCCAATGGATGGTAGCCTTGTCATTATGGAAGGTAGTCTGTTGTTCAAATTTTTGTTATTCCAATGGATGGTAGACTTGTCATTATGGAAGGTAGTATGTTGTCAATATCTTTGTTACTCCGACGGATGGTAGCCTTGTCATTATGGAAGGTAGTCTATTGTCGAGATTTTTGTTATTCCAATGGATGGTAGCCTTATCATTATGGAAGGTAGTCTATTGTCGTGATTTTTGTTGCTCCAATGGATTGTAGCCTTGTCATTATGGAAGGTACTATGTTGTCGATATCTTTGTTACTCCAATGGATGGTAGCCTTCTCATTATGGAAGGTAGTCTGTTGTCGAGATTTGTGTTACTCCAATGGATGGCAGTCTTGTCATTATGGAAGGTAGTCTCTTGTTAACATTTTTGTTATTCTAATGGATGGTAGCCTTGTCATTATGGAAGGTAGTCTATTGTCCCGATTTTTGTTACTCTAATGGATGGTAGCCTTGTCATTATGGAAGGTAGTGTGGCATTGTGATTTCTGTTACTCCAATGGATGGTAGCCTTATAATTATGGAAGGTAGTCTATTGTCAAGATTTTTGTTACTCCGATGGATTTTAGCTTTGTCATTATGGAAGGTAGTCTGTTGTCCAAATTTTTTATACTCCAATGGATGGTAGCCTTATCATTATGGAAGGTAGTCTCTTGTTGATATTTTTGTTACTCCAATGGATGGTATCCTTGTCATTATGGAAGGTAGTCTGTTGTCGTAATTTTTGTTACTCCAATGGATTGTATCCTTGTCATTATGGAAGGTACTATGTTGTAGATATCTTTGTTACTCCAATGGATGGTAACTTTGTCATTATGGAAGGTAGTTTGTTTTCGAGAATGTTTTTACTCCAATGGATGGTATCCTTATCATTATGGAAGGTAGTCTCTTGTTGATATTTTTGACACTCCAATGGATGGTAGCGTTGTCATAATGGAAGGTAGTTTGTTGTCCTGATTATTGTTACTCCAATGGATTGTAGCCTTGTCATTATGGAAGGTAGTCTGTTGTCGATAACTTTGTTACTCCAATGGATGGTATCTTAGTAATTATTGAAGGTAGTTTGTTGTCGTGATTTTTGTTACTCCAATGGATGGTAGCCTTGTCATTATGGAAGGTAGTCTGTTGTCAAAAAAAATTATACTCCAAATGATGGTAACCTTGTCATTATGGAAGGTAGTCTATTGTTAATATTTTTGTTACTCCAATGGATGGTAGCCTTGTAATTATGGAAGGTTGTCTGTTGTCCATATTTTTGTTACTCTAATGGATGGTAGCCTTGTCATTATGGAAGGTTGTCTGTTGTTGATATTTTTGTTAATCTATTATATGGTAGCCTTGTCATTATGGAAGGTAGTCTGTTGTCGAGATTTTTGTTATTACAATGGATGGTAGCTCGTCATTATGGAAGGTAGTCTATTGTCGTGATTTTTGTTACTCCAATGGAAGGTAGCCTTGTCATTACGGCAGGTAGTATGTTGTCGATAACTTTGTTACTCCAATGGATGGTAGCCTTGTCATTATGGAAGGTAGTCTTTTATCGAGATTTTTGTTACTCCAATGTATGGTAGCCTTGTCATTATGGAAGGTAGTCTCTTGTTGATATTTTAGTTACTCTAATGTATGGTATCCTTGTCAATATGGAAGGTAGACTATTGTCTATATTTTTGTTACTCCAATAGATGTTAACCTTGTCATTATGGAAGGTAGTCGGTTATCGAGATTTTTGTTACTCCAATGGATGGTAGCCTTGTCATTATGGAAGGTAGTCCATTGTCGAGATATTCTTTATTCCAATGGATGGTAGCGTTATCATTATGGAAGGTAGTCTGTTTTCGAGATTTTCGTTACTCCAATGGATGGTAGCCTTGTAATTATGGAAGGTAGTATGTTGTCAATATTTTTGTTACTCCAATGGATGGTAGCATTGTCATTATCGAAGGTAGTATGTTGTCGATATCTTTGTTACTCCAATGGATGTTAGACTTGTCAATATGGAAGGTAGTCTTTTGTCGAGATTTTTGTTACTCCAATGGATGGTAGCCTTGTTATTATGGAAGGTAGTCTCTTGTTTATATTTTTGTTACTCCAATGGATGGTATCCTTGTCATTATGGAAGGTAGTCTGTTGTCTCGATTTTTGTTAATCTAATGGATGGTAGCCTTTTCATTATGGAAGGTAGTTTGTCGTTGTTATTTCTGTTACTCCAATGGATGGTATCCTTATAATTATGGAAGGTAGTCTATTGTCGATATTTTTGTTACTCCAATGGATGTTAGCTTTGTCATTATGGAAGGTAGTCTGTTGTCCAAATTTTTTTTACTCCTATGGATGGTAGCCTTATCATTATGGAAGGTAGTCTCTTGTTGATATTTTTGTTACTCCAATGGATGGTATCCTTGTCATTATGGAATGTAGTCTGTTGTCATGATTTTTGTTACTCCAATGGATTGTATCCTTGTCATTATGGAAGGTACTATGTTGTATATATCTTTGTTACTCCAATGGATGGTAACCTTGTCATTATGGAAGGTAGTCTGTTTTCGAGATTTTTGTTACTCCAATGGATGGTAGCCTTGTCATTATGGAAGGTAGTCTCTTGTTGATATTTTTGTTACTCCAATGGATGGTAGCCTTGTCATTATGGAAGGTAGTCTGTTGTCCTGATTATTGTTACTCCAATGGATGGTAGCCTTGTCATTATGGAAGGTAGTCTCTTGTTGATATTTTTGTTACTCCAATGGAATGTATCCTTGTCATTATGGAAGGTAGCATGTTGTCCCAATTTTCGTTACTCTAATGGATGGTAGTCTTTTCATTATGGAAGGTAGTATGTCGTTGTGATTTCTGTTACTCCAATGGATGGTAGACTTGTCAATATGGAAGGTAGTCTTTTGTCGAGATTTTTGTTACTCCAATGGATGGTAGCCTTGTAATTATGGAAGGTAGTCTCTTGTTTATATTTTTGTTACTCCAATGGATGGTAGCCTTATAATTATGGAAGGTAGTCTATTGTCGAGATTTTTGTTACTCCAATGGATTTTAGCTTTGTCATTATGGAAGGTAGTCTGTTGTCCAAATTTTTTATACTCCAATGGATGGTAGCCTTATCATTATGGAAGGTAGTCTCTTGTTGATATTTTTGTTACTCCAATGGATGGTATCCCTGTCATTATGGAATGTAGTCTGTTGTCGTAATTTTTGTTACTCCAATGGATTGTATCCTTGTCATTAAGGAAGGTACTATGTTGTATATATCTTTGTTACTCCAATGGATGGTAACCTTGTCATTATGGAAGGTAGTCTGTTTTCGAGATTTTTGTTACTCCAATGGATGGTAGCCTTGTCATTATGGAAGGTAGTCTCTTGTTGATATTTTTGTTACTCCAATGGATGGTAGCCTTGTCATTATGGAAGGTAGTCTGTTGTCCTGATTATTGTTACTCCAATGGATGGTAGCCCTGTCATTATGGAAGGTAGTCTCTTGTTGATATCTTTGTTACTCCAATGGAATGTATCCTTGTCATTATGGAAGGTAGTCTGTTGTCCCAATTTTTGTTACTCTAATGGATGGTAGTCTTTTCATTATGGAAGGTAGTATGTCGTTGTGATTTCTGTTACTCCAATGGATGGTAGACTTGTCAATATGGAAGGTAGTCTTTTGTCGAGATTTTTTTTACTCCAATGGATGGTAGCCTTGTAATTATGGAAGGTAGTCTCTTGTTTATAATTTTGTTACTCCAATGGATGGTATCCTTGTCATTATGGAAGGTAGTCTGTTGTCCAGATTTTTGTTACTCTAATGGATGGTAGTCTTGTCTTTATGGAAGGTAGTATGTCGTTGTGATTTCTGTTACTCCAATAAATGGTAGCCTTGTCATTATGGAAGGTAGTATGTTTTCAATATCTTTGTTACTCCAATGGATGGTAGCCTTGTCATTATGGAAGGTAGTATGTTGTCAATATCTTTGTTACTCCAATGGATGGTAGCCTTGTCATTATGGAAGGTAGTCTGTTGTCGAGATTTTTGTTATTCCAATGGATGGTAGCCTTGTCATTATGGCAGGTAGTCTATTGTCGTGATTTTTGTTATTCCAATGGATTGTAGCCTTGTCATTATGGAAGGTACTATGTTGTCGATATCTTTGTTACTCCAATGGATGGTAGCCTTCCCATTATTGAAGGTAGTCTGTTGTTGAGATTTTTTTTACTCTAATGGATGGTAGTCTTGTCATTATGGAAGGTAGTCTCTTGTTAACATTTTTGTTATTCCAATGGATGGTAGCCTTGTCATTATGGAAGGTAGTCTATTATTGATATTTTTGTTATACCAATGGATGGTAGCCTTGTCATTATGGAAGGTAGTCTATTGTCCCAATTTTTGTTACTCTAATGGATAGTAGTCTTGTCATTATGGAACGTATTATGTCGTTGTGATTTCTGTTACTCCAATGGATGGTAGACTTTTGTCGAGATTTTTATTACTCCAATGGATGGTAGCCTTTTCATTATGGAAGGTAGTCTCTTGTTTATATTTTTGTTACTCCAATGGATGGTATCCTTGTCATTATGGAAGGTAGTATGTTGTCCCAATTTTTGTTACTCTAATGGATGATAGTCTTGTTATTATGGAAGGTAGTATGTCGTTGTGATTTTTGTTGCTCCAATGGATGGTAGCCTTGTCATTATGGAAGGTAGTCTGTTGTTCAAATTTTTGTTATTCCAATGGATGGTAGACTTGTCATTATGGAAGGTAGTATGTTGTCAATATCTTTGTTACTCCAACGGATGGTAGCCTTGTCATTATGGAAGGTAGTCTATTGTCGAGATTTTTGTTATTCCAATGGATGGTAGCCTTATCATTATGGAAGGTAGTCTATTGTCGTGATTTTTGTTGCTCCAATGGATTGTAGCCTTGTCATTATGGAAGGTACTATGTTGTCGATATCTTTGTTACTCCAATGGATGGTAGCCTTCTCATTATGGAAGGTAGTCTGTTGTCGAGATTTGTGTTACTCCAATGGATGGCAGTCTTGTCATTATGGAAGGTAGTCTCTTGTTAACATTTTTGTTATTCTAATGGATGGTAGCCTTGTCATTATGGAAGGTAGTCTATTGTCCCGATTTTTGTTACTCTAATGGATGGTAGCCTTGTCATTATGGAAGGTAGTGTGGCATTGTGATTTCTGTTACTCCAATGGATGGTAGCCTTATAATTATGGAAGGTAGTCTATTGTCAAGATTTTTGTTACTCCGATGGATTTTAGCTTTGTCATTATGGAAGGTAGTCTGTTGTCCAAATTTTTTATACTCCAATGGATGGTAGCCTTATCATTATGGAAGGTAGTCTCTTGTTGATATTTTTGTTACTCCAATGGATGGTATCCTTGTCATTATGGAAGGTAGTCTGTTGTCGTAATTTTTGTTACTCCAATGGATTGTATCCTTGTCATTATGGAAGGTACTATGTTGTAGATATCTTTGTTACTCCAATGGATGGTAACTTTGTCATTATGGAAGGTAGTTTGTTTTCGAGAATGTTTTTACTCCAATGGATGGTATCCTTATCATTATGGAAGGTAGTCTCTTGTTGATATTTTTGACACTCCAATGGATGGTAGCGTTGTCATAATGGAAGGTAGTTTGTTGTCCTGATTATTGTTACTCCAATGGATTGTAGCCTTGTCATTATGGAAGGTAGTCTGTTGTCGATAACTTTGTTACTCCAATGGATGGTATCTTAGTAATTATTGAAGGTAGTTTGTTGTCGTGATTTTTGTTACTCCAATGGATGGTAGCCTTGTCATTATGGAAGGTAGTCTGTTGTCAAAAAAAATTATACTCCAAATGATGGTAACCTTGTCATTATGGAAGGTAGTCTATTGTTAATATTTTTGTTACTCCAATGGATGGTAGCCTTGTAATTATGGAAGGTTGTCTGTTGTCCATATTTTTGTTACTCTAATGGATGGTAGCCTTGTCATTATGGAAGGTTGTCTGTTGTTGATATTTTTGTTAATCTATTATATGGTAGCCTTGTCATTATGGAAGGTAGTCTGTTGTCGAGATTTTTGTTATTACAATGGATGGTAGCTCGTCATTATGGAAGGTAGTCTATTGTCGTGATTTTTGTTACTCCAATGGAAGGTAGCCTTGTCATTACGGCAGGTAGTATGTTGTCGATAACTTTGTTACTCCAATGGATGGTAGCCTTGTCATTATGGAAGGTAGTCTTTTATCGAGATTTTTGTTACTCCAATGTATGGTAGCCTTGTCATTATGGAAGGTAGTCTCTTGTTGATATTTTAGTTACTCTAATGTATGGTATCCTTGTCAATATGGAAGGTAGACTATTGTCTATATTTTTGTTACTCCAATAGATGTTAACCTTGTCATTATGGAAGGTAGTCGGTTATCGAGATTTTTGTTACTCCAATGGATGGTAGCCTTGTCATTATGGAAGGTAGTCCATTGTCGAGATATTCTTTATTCCAATGGATGGTAGCGTTATCATTATGGAAGGTAGTCTGTTTTCGAGATTTTCGTTACTCCAATGGATGGTAGCCTTGTAATTATGGAAGGTAGTATGTTGTCAATATCTTTGTTACTCCAATGGATGGTAGCCTTGTCATTATGGAAGGTACTATGTTGTCGACATCTTTGTTACTCCAACAGATGGTAGCCTTGTCATTATGGTAGGTAGTCTGTTGTCGAGACTTTTGTTACTCCAATGGATGGTATCCTTGTCATTATAAAAGGTAGTCTCTTGTTGATATTTTTGTTACACTAATGGATGGTAGCCTTGTCATTATGGAAGGTAGTTTGTTGTCCCGATTATTGTTACTCCAATGGATTCTAGCCTTGTCATTATGTAAGGTAATCTGTTGTTGATAACATCGTTACTCCAATGGATGGTAGCTTATTAATTATGGAAGGTAGTTTGTTGTCCAAAAATTTTATACTCCAATGGATGGTAAACTTGTCATTATGGAAGGTAGTCTATTGTAGTTATTTTTGTTATACCAATGGATGGTAGCCTTGTAATTATGGCAGGTAGTCTGTTGTCCAGATTTTTGTTACTCTAATGGATGGTAGCCTTGTCATTATGGATAGTATTATGTTGTCTAGATTTTTGTTACTCCATTGGATGGTAGCCTTGTCATTATGGAAGGTAATCTGTTGTCAATATTTTTGTTATTCCAATAGATGGTAGCCTTGTCATTAAGGAAGGTAGTCTATAGTCATGATTTTTGTTACTCCAATGGATGGTAGCCTTATCATTATGGAAGGTAGTCTTTTGTCGAGATTTTTGTCACTCCAATGGATGGTAGCCTTGTCATTATGGAAGGTAGTCTCTTGTTGATATTTTTGTTACTCCAATGGTTGGTATCCTTGTAATTATGGAAGGGAGTTTGTTGTCCCAATTTTTATTACTCTAATGGATGGTAGTCTTGTCATTATGGAAGGTAGTCTGTCGTTGTTATTTCTGTTATTCCAATGGATGGTAGCCTTGTCACTATGGAAGGTAGTTTCTTGTTGATATTTTTGTTACTTCAATGGATGATATCCTTGTCATTATGAAAGGTAGTCTATTGTCCCGATTATTGTTACTCTAATGGATGGTAGTCTTATCATTATGGAAGGTAATCAGTCGTTGTGATTTCTGTTACTCCAATGGATGGTAGCCTTGTCATTATGGAAGGTAGTCTGTTGTTCAGATTTTTGTTACTCCAATGGATGGTAGACTTGTCATTATGACAGGTAGTCTGTTGTCGAGATTTTTGTTACTCCATTGGATTGTAGCCTTGTCATTATGGAAGGTAGTCTATTCTCGATATGTTTGCTACTCCAATGGATGGTAACCTTGTCATTATGGAAGGTAGTCTATTGTCGAGATTTTTGTTAATCCATTGGATGGTAGCCTTGTCATATGGAAGGTAGTCTATTGTCGATAACTTTGTTACTCCATTGGATGGTAGCGTTATGATTATGGAAGGTAGTTTGTTGTCGAGATTTTCGTTACTCCAATGGATGGTAGCCTTGTCATTATGGAAGGTACTATGTTGTCGACATCTTTGTTACTCCAACAGATGGTAGCCTTGTCATTATGGTAGGTAGTCTGTTGTCGAGATTTTTGTTACTCCAATGGATGGTAGCCTTGTCATTATGGAAGGTAGTCTGTTGTCCCGATTATTGTTACTCCAATGGATTGTAGCCCTGTCATGATGTAAGGTAATCTGTTGTTGATAACATTATTACTCCAATGTATGGTAGCTTAGTAATTATTGAAGGTAGTTTGTTATCGAGATTTTTGTTACTCCAATGGATTGTAGCCTTGTCATTATGCAAGGTAGTCTGTTGTCAAAAAAATTTATACTCCAAATGATGGTAACCTTATCATTATGGAAGGTAGTCTATTGTTGATATTTTTGTTACTCCAATGGATGGTAGCCTTGTAATTATGGAAGGTAGTCTATTGTCCATATTTTTGTTACTCTAATGGATGGTAGCCTTGTCATTATGGAAGGTAGTCTGTTGTCGAGATTTTTGTTAATCTATTATATGGTAGCCTTGTCATTATGGAAGGTAGTCTGTTGTCGAGATTTTTGTTATTCTAATGGATGGTAGCTCTTCATTATGGAAGGTAGTCTATTTTCGTGATTTTTGTTACTCCAATGGAAGGTAGCCTTGTCATTACGGAAGATAGTATGTTGTCGATATCTTTGTTACTCCAATGGATGGTAGCCTTGTCATTATGGAAGGTAGTCTTTTGTCGAGATTTTTGTTACTCCATTGGATGGTAGCCTTGTCATTATGGAAGGTAGTCCATTGTCGAGATATTTTTTATTCCAATGGATGGTAGCGTTATCATTATGGAAGGTAGTCTATTGTCGAGATTTTTGTTACTCCAATGGATGGTAGCCTTGTCATTATGGAAGGTAGTATGTTGTCAATATCTTTGTTACTCCAATGGAAGGTAGCCTTGTCATTATGGAAGGTACTATGTTGTCGACATCTTTGTTACTCCAACAAATGGTAGCCTTTTCATTATAAAAGGTAGTCTGTTGTCGAGATTTTTGTTACTCCAATGGAAGGTAGCCTTGTCATTGTGGAAGGTAGTTTGTTGTCCGGATTATTGTTACTCCAATGGATTATAGCCTTGTCATTATGTAAGGTAGTCTGTTGTCGATAACATTGTTACTCCAATGGATGGTAGCTTAGTAATTATGGAAGGTAGTCTGTTCTCGAGATTTTTGTTACTCCATTGGATTGTATCCTTGTCATTATGGAAGGTAGTTTGTTGTCAAAAAAATTTATACTTCAATGGATGGTAACCTTGTCATTATGGAAGGTAGTCTATTGTGTATATTTTTGTTATACCAATGAATGGTAGCCTTGTAATTATGGAAGGTAGTCTGTTGTCCAGATTTTTGATACTCTAATGGATGGTAGTCTTGTCATTATGGAAGGTATTATGTTGTCTAGATTTTTGTTACTCCATTGGATGGTAGCCTTGTCATTATGAAAGGTAGTCTGTTGTCGATATTTTTGTTATTCCAATAGATGGTAGCCTTTTCATTATGGAAGATAGTCTATAGTCACGATTTTTGTTACTCCAATGGATGGTAGCCTTATCATTATGGAAGGTAGTCTTTTGTCGAGATTTTTGTTACTCCAATGGATGGTAGCCTTGTCATTATGGAAGGTAGTCTCTTGTTGATATTTTTGTTACTCTAATGGATGGTATCCTTGTCATTATGGAAGGGAGTCTAATGTCCCGATTTTTGTTACTCTAATGGATGGTAGTCTTGTCATTATGGAAGGTAGTCTTTTGTCGAGATTTGTGTTACTCCAATGGATGGTAGCCTTGTCATTATGGAAGGTAGTCTTTTGTCGAGATTTTTGTTACTCCAATGTATGGTAGCCTTGTCATTATGGAAGGTAGTCTCTTGTTGATATTTTTGTTACTCCAATGGATGGTATCCTTGTCATTATGGAAGGTAATCTATTGTCTATATTTTTGTTACTCCAATGGATGGTAACCTTGTTATTATGGAAGGTAGTCTATTTTCGTGATTTTTGTTACTCCAATGGAAGGTAGCCTTGTCATTACGGAAGGTAGTATGTTGTCGATATCTTTGTTACTCCAATGGATGGTAGCCTTGTCATTATGGAAGGTAGTCTTTTGTCGAGATTTTTGTTACTCCAATGTATGGTCGCCTTGTCATTATGGAAGGTAGTCTCTTGTTGATATTTTTGTTACTCCAATGGATGATATCCTTGTCATTATGGAAGGTAGTCTATTGTCTATATTTTTGTTACTCCAATGGATGGTAACCTTGTCATTATGGAAGGTAGTCGGTTGTCGAGATTTTTGTTACTCCATTGGATGGTAGCCTTGTCATTATGGAAGGTAGTATGTTGTCAATATCTTTGTTACTCCAATGGAAGGTAGCCTTGTCATTATGGAAGGTAGTATGTTGTCGACATCTTTGTTACTCCAACAAATGGTAGCCTTTTCATTATGGTAGGTAGTCTGTTGTCGAGATTTTTTTAACTCCAATGTATGGTATCCTTGTCATTATAAAAGGTAGTCTCTTGTTGATATTTTTGTTACTCCAACGGATGGTAGCCTTGTCATTGTTGAAGGTAGTTTGTTGTCCCGATTATTGTTACTCCAATGGATTATAGCCTTGTCATTATGTAAGGTAGTCTGTTGTCGATAACATTGTTACTCCAATGGATGGTAGCTTAGTAATTATGGAAGGTAGTCTGTTGTCGAGATTTTTGTTACTCCAATGGATTGTAGCCCTAACATTATGGAAGGTAGTCTGTTGTCCCAAATTTTTATACTCCAATGGATGGTAACCTTGTCATTATGGAAGCTAGTCTATTGTTGATATTTTTGTTATACCAATGGATGGTAGCCTTGTAATTATGGAAGGTCGTCTGTTGTCCATATTTTTATTACTCTAATGGATGGTAGCCTTGTCATTATGGAAGGTATTATGTTGTCTAGATTTTTGTTACTCCATTGAATGGTAGCCTTGTCATTATGGAAGGTAGTCTGTTGTCGATATTTTTGTTATTCCAATGGATGGTAGTCTTGTCATTACGGAAGGTAGTCTATAGTCGTGATTTTTGTTACTCCAATGGATTGTAGCCTTATCATTATGGAAGGTAGTCTTTTGTCGAGATTTTTGTTACTCCGATGGATGGTAGCCTTGTCATAATGGAAGGTAGTCTCTTGTTGATATATTTGTTACTCCAATGGATGGAATCCCTTTCATTATGGAAGGGAGTTTTTTGTCCCAATTTTATTACTCTAATGGATGGTAGTATGTCGTTGTGATTTCTGTTACTCCAATGGATGTTAGCCTTTCATTATGGAAGGTAGTCTGTTGTTCAGATTTTTGTTACTCCAATGGATGGTAGACTTGTCATTATGGAAGGTAGTTTATTGTCGCGATTTTTCTTACTCCATTGGATTGTAGCCTTGTCATTATGGAAGGTAGTGTGTTGTCTAGATTTTTGTTATTCCAATGGATGGTAGACTTGTCATTATGGAAGGTTGTCTATTGTCGAGATTTTTGTTACTCCAATGGATGGTACCCTTGTCATTATGGAAGGTGGTCTATTGTTGATATTTTTGTTACTCCTATTGATGGTAATCTTGTCATTATGGAAGGTAGTCTATTGTCGAGATTTTTGTTACTCCATCGGATGGTAGCCTTGT
This sequence comes from Vicia faba, assembly GCA_948472305.1. Classification (NCBI taxonomy): domain Eukaryota; kingdom Viridiplantae; phylum Streptophyta; class Magnoliopsida; order Fabales; family Fabaceae; genus Vicia; species Vicia faba. The sequence goes on from OX451739.1 coordinate 566,631,708, forward strand.
CATTATGGAAGGTAGTCTGTTGTCGATATCTTTGTTACTCCAATGGATGGTAGCGTTATCATTATGGAAGGTAGTCTGTTGTCGCGATTTTCGTTACTCCAATGGATGGTAGCCTTGTCATTATGGAATGTAGTCTCTTGTTGATATTTTTGTTACTCCAATAGATGGTATCCTTTTCATTATGGAAGGTAGTCTATTGTCCCGATTTTTGTTACTCTAATGGATGGTAGTCTTGTCATTATGGAAAGTAGTCTCTTGTTGATATTTTTGTTAATCCAATGGATGGTATCCTTGTCATTATGGAAGGTAGTCTGTTGTCCCTATTTTTGTTACTCTAATGGATGGTAGTCTTGTCATTATGGAAGGTAGTCTGTCGTTGTGATTTCTGTTACTCCAATGGATGGTAGCCTTGTCATTATGGAAGGTAGTCTGTTGTTCAGATTTTTGTTACTCCAATGGGTGGTAGACTAGTCATTATGGAAGGTAGTCTGTTGTCGAGATTTTTGTTACTCCTTTGGATTTTAGCCTTGTCATTATGGAAGGTAGTGTGTTGTCGATATCTTTGTTACTCCAATAGATGGTAGCCTTGTCATTATGGTAGGTAGTCTGTTGTCGAGATTTTTGTTACTCCAATGGATGGTAGTCTTGTCATTATAAAAGGTAGTCTCTTGTTGATATTTTTGTTACTCTAATGGATGGTAGCCTTGTCATTATGGAAGGTAGTCTTTTGTCGATAACATTCTTACTCCATTGGATGGTAGGTTAGTAATTATGGAAGGTAGTCTAGTGTAGAGATTTTTGTTACTCCAATGGATTGTAGCCCTAACATTATGGAAGGTAGTATGTTGTCCAAAAAATTTATACTCCAATGGATGGTAACCTTGTCATTATGGAAGCTAGTCTATTGTTGATATTTTTGTTATACCAATGGATGGTAGCCTTGTAATTATGGAAGGTAGTCTGTTGTCCATATTTTTGTTACTCTAATGGATGGTAGCCTTGTCATTATGGAAGGTATTATGTTGTCTAGATTTTTGTTACTCCAATGGATGGTAACCTTGTCATTATGGAAGGTAGTCTGTTTTCGAGATTTTTTTTACAACAATGGATGGTAGCCTTGTAATTATGGAAGGTAGTCTCTTGTTTATATTTTTGTTACTCCAATGGATTGTAGCCTTGTCATTATGGAAGGTAGTCTGTTGTCCTGATTATTGTTACTCCAATGGATTGTAGCCTTGTCATTATGGAAGGTAGTCTGTTGTCGATAACTTTGTTACTCCAATGGATGATATCTTAGTAATTATTGAAGGTAGTTTGTTGTCGTGATTTTTGTTACTCCAAATGATGGTAACCTTGTCGTTATGGAAGGTAGTCTATTGTTGATATTTTTGTTACTCAAATTGATGGTAGCCTTGTAATTATGGAAGGTAGTCTGTTGTCCATATTTTTGTTACTCTAATGGATGGTAGCCTTGTCATTATGGAAGGTAGTCTATTGTTGAGATTTTTGTTAATCTATTATATGGTAGCCTTGTCATTATGGAAGGTAGTCTGTTGTCGAGATTTTTGTTATTCCAATGGATGGTAACTCGTCATTATGGAAGGTAGTCTATTGTCGTGATTTTTGTTACTCCAATGGAAGGTAGCCTTGTCATTACGGAAGGTAGTATGTTGTCTATATCTTTGTTACTCCAATGGATGGTAGCCTTGTCATTATGGAAGGTAGTCTTTTGTCGAGATTTTTGTTACTCCAATGTATGGTAGCCTTGTCATTATGGAAGGTAGTCTCTTGTTGATATATTTGTTACTCCAATGGATGGTAGCGTTATCATTATGGAAGGTAGTCTGTTGTCGAGATTTTCGTTACTCTAATGGATGGTAGCCTTGTCATTATGGAAGGTAGTCGGTTGTCGATATTTTTGTTACTCCATTGGATGGTAGCCTTGTCATTATGGAAGGTAGTCCATTTTCGAGATATTTTTTATTCCAATTGATGGTAGCGTTATCATTATGGAAGGTAGTCTATTGTCGAGAATTTCGTTACTCCAATGGATGGTAGCCTTGTCATTATGGAAGGTAGTATATTGTCAATATCTTTGTTACTCCAATGGATGGTAGCCTTGTCATTATGGAAGGTACAATGTTGTCGACATCTTTGTTACTCCAACAGATGGTAGCCTTGTCATTAAGGTATGTAGTCTGTTGTCGAGATTTTTGTTACTCCAATGGATGGTATCCTTGTCATTATAAAAGGTAGTCTCTTGTTGATATTTTTGTTACTCCAATGGATGGTAGCCTTGTCATTATGGAAGGTAGTTTGTTGTCTCGATTATTGTTACTCCAATGGATTGTAGCCTTGTCATTATGTAAGGTAGTCTGTTGTCGATAACATTGTTACTCCAAAGGATGGTAGCTTAGTAATTATGGAAGGTAGTCTGTTGTCGAGATTTTTGTTACTCCAATGGATTGTAGCATTGTCATTATGGAAGGTATTATGTTGTCTAGATTTTTGTTACTCCATTGGATGGTAGCCTTGTCATTATGGAAGGTAGTCTGTTGTCGATATTTCTGTTACTCCAATTGATGGTAGCCTTGTCATTATAGAAGGTAGTCTGTTGTTCAGATTTTTGTTACTCCAATGGATGGTAGACTTGTCATTATGGAAGGTAGTCTTTTGTCGATATTTTTTTTACTCCAATGGATGGTAGCCTTGTCATTATGGAAGGTAGTCTCTTGTTGATATTTTTGTTACTCCATTGGATGGTATCCTTGTCATTATGTAATGGAGCCTGTTGTCCCGATTTTTGTTACTCTAATGGATGGTAGTCTTGTCATTATGGAAGGTAGTCTATTGTCGATATTTTTGTTACACCAATGGAGGGTAGCCTTATCATTATGGAAGGTAGTCTTTTGTTAAGATTTTTGTTACTCCAATGGATGGTAGCCTTGTCGTTATGGAAGGTAGTTTCTTGTTGATATTTTTGTTATTTCAATGGATGATATCCTTGTCATTATGAAAGGTAGTCTGTTGTCCCAATTTTTGATACTCTAATGGATGGTAGTCTTGTCATTATGGAAGGTAGTTTGTCGTTGTGATTTCTGTTACTCCAATGGATGGTAGCCTTGTCATTATAGAAGGTAGTATGTTGTTCAGATTTTTGTTACTCCAATGGATGGTAGACTTGTCATTATGGAAGGTAGTCTGTTGTCGAGATTTTTGTTACTCCATTGGACTGTAGCCTTGTCATTATGGAAGGTAGTGTGTTGTCTAGATTTATGTTATTCCAATGGATGGTACCCTTGTTATTATAAAGGGAGTCTATTGTCGATATCTTTGTTACTCCAATGGATTGTAACCTTGTCATTATGGTAGGTAGTCTATTGTCGAGATTTTTGTTATACCAATGGATGGTAGCCTTGTAATTATGGAAGGTAGTCTGTTGCCCAGATTTTTGTTACTCTAATGGATGGTAGCCTTTTCATTATGGAAGGTATTATGTTGTCTAGATATTTGTTACTCCATTGGATGGTAGCCTTGTCATTATGGAAGGTAGTCTATTGTCGATATTTTTGTTTTTCCAATAGATGGTAGCCTTGTCATTATGGAAGATAGTCTATAGTCATGATTTTTGTTACACCAATGGATGGTAGCCTTATCATTATGGAAGGTAGTATTTTGTCGAGATTTTTGTTACTCCAATGGATGGTAGCCTTGTCATTATGGAAGGTAGTTTCTTGTTGATATTTTTATTTCTTCAATGGATGATATCCTTGTCATTATGAAAGGTAGTCTGGTGTCCAAATTTTTGTTACTCTAATGGATGGTAGTCTTGTCATTATGGAAGGTAGTCTGTCGTTGTGATTTCTGTTACTCCAATTGATGTTAGCCTTGTTATTATAGAAGGTAGTCTGTTGTTCAGATTTTTGTTACTCCAATGGATGGTAGACTTGTCATTATGGAAGGTAGTCTGTTGTCGAGATTTTTGTTACTCCATTAGATTGTAGCCTTGTCATTATGGAAGGTAGTGTGTTGTCTAGATTTATTTTATTCCAATGGATGGTACCCTTGTCATTATGGAAGGTAGTCTATTGTCGATATTTTTGTTACTCCAATGGATTGTAACCTTGTCATTATGGAAGGTAGTCTATTGTCCAGATTTTTGTTACTCCATTGGATGGTAGCCTTGTCATTATGGAAGGTAGTCCATTGTCGAGATATTTTTTATTCCAATGGATGGTAGCGTTATCATTATGGAATGTAGTATGTTTTCAATATCTTTGTTACTCCAATGGAAGGTAGCCTTGTCATTATGGAAGGTACAATGTTGTCGACATCTTTGTTACTCCAACAAATGGTAGCCTTGTCATTATGGTAGGTAGTCTGTTGTCGAGATTTTTGTTACTTCAATGGATGGTATCCTTGTCATTATAAAAGGTAGTCTCTTGTTGATATTTTTGTTACTCCAATGGATGGTAGCCTTGTCATTATGGAAGGTAGTTTGTTGTCTCGATTATTGTTACTCCAATGGATTGTAGCCTTGTTATTATGTAAGGTAGTATGTTGTCGATAACATTGTTACTCCAAAGGATGGTAGCTTAGTAATTATGGAAGGTAGTCTGTTGTCGAGATTTTTGTTACTCCAATGGATTGTAGCATTGTCATTATGGAAGGTATTATGTTGTCTAGATTTTTGTTACTCCATTGGATGGTAGCCTTGTCATTATGGAAGGTAGTCTGTTGTCGATATTTCTGTTACTCCAATTGATGGTAGCCTTGTCATTATAGAAGGTAGTCTGTTGTTCAGATTTTTGTTACTCCAATGGATGGTAGACTTGTCATTATGGAAGGTAGTCTTTTGTCGATATTTTTTTTACTCCAATGGATGGTAGCCTTGTCATTATGGAAGGTAGTCTCTTGTTGATATTTTTGTTACTCCATTGGATGGTATCCTTGTCATTATGTAATGGAGCCTGTTGTCCCGATTTTTGTTACTCTAATGGATGGTAGTCTTGTCATTATGGAAGGTAGTCTATTGTCGATATTTTTGTTACACCAATGGAGGGTAGCCTTATCATTATGGAAGGTAGTCTTTTGTTGAGATTTTTGTTACTCCAATGGATGGTAGCCTTGTCATTATGGAAGGTAGTTTCTTGTTGATATTTTTGTTATTTCAATGGATGATATCCTTGTCATTATGAAAGGTAGTCTGTTGTCCCAATTTTTGATACTCTAATGGATGGTAGTCTTGTCATTATGGAAGGTAGTCTGTCGTTGTGATTTCTGTTACTCCAATGGATGGTAGCCTTGTCATTATAGAAGGTAGTCTGTTGTTCAGATTTTTGTTACTCCAATGGATGGTAGACTTGTCATTATGGAAGGTAGTCTGTTGTCGAGATTTTTGTTACTCCATTAGACTGTAGCCTTGTCATTATGGAAGGTAGTGTGTTGTCTAGATTTATGTTATTCCAATGGATGGTACCCTTGTTATTATAAAGGGAGTCTATTGTCGATATTTTTGTTACTCCAATGGATTGTAACCTTGTCATTATGGAAGGTAGTCTATTGTCGAGATTTTTGTTATACCAATGGATGGTAGCCTTGTAATTATGGAAGGTAGTCTGTTGTCCAGATTTTTGTTACTCTAATGGATGGTAGCCTTTTCATTATGGAAGGTATTATGTTGTCTAGATATTTGTTACTCCATTGGATGGTAGCCTTGTCATTATGGAAGGTAGTCTGTTGTCGATATTTCTGTTACTCCAATTGATGGTAGCCTTGTCATTATAGAAGGTAGTCTGTTGTTCAGATTTTTGTTACTCCAATGGATGGTAGACTTGTCATTATGGAAGGTAGTCTTTTGTCGATATTTTTTTTACTCCAATGGATGGTAGCCTTGTCATTATGAAAGGTAGTCTCTTGTTGATATTTTTGTTACTCCATTGGATGGTATCCTTGTCATTATGTAATTGAGCCTGTTGTCCCGATTTTTGTTACTCTAATGGATGGTAGTCTTGTCATTATGGAAGGTAGTCTATTGTCGATATTTTTGTTACACCAATGGAGGGTAGCCTTATCATTATGGAAGGTAGTCTTTTGTTGAGATTTTTGTTACTCCAATGGATGGTAGCCTTGTCGTTATGGAAGGTAGTTTCTTGTTGATATTTTTGTTATTTCAATGGATGATATCCTTGTCATTATGAAAGGTAGTCTGTTGTCCCAATTTTTGATACTCTAATGGATGGTAGTCTTGTCATTATGGAAGGTAGTATGTTGTTGTGATTTCTGTTACTCCAATGGATGGTAGCCTTGTCATTATAGAAGGTAGTCTGTTGTTCAGATTTTTGTTACTCCAATGGATGGTAGACTTGTCATTATGGAAGGTAGTCTGTTGTCGAGATTTTTGTTACTCCATTGGACTGTAGCCTTGTCATTATGAAAGGTAGTGTGTTGTCTAGATTTATGTTATTCCAATGGATGGTACCCTTGTTATTATAAAGGGAGTCTATTGTCGATATTTTTGTTACTCCAATGGATTGTAACCTTGTCATTATGGAAGGTAGTCTATTGTCGAGATTTTTGTTATACCAATGGATGGTAGCCTTGTAATTATGGAAGGTAGTCTGTTGCCCAGATTTTTGTTACTCTAATGGATGGTAGCCTTTTCATTATGGAAGGTATTATGTTGTCTAGATATTTGTTACTCCATTGGATGGTAGCCTTGTCATTATGGAAGGTAGTCTATTGTCGATATTTTTGTTTTTCCAATAGATGGTAGCCTTGTCATTATGGAAGATAGTCTATAGTCATGATTTTTGTTACACCAATGGATGGTAGCCTTATCATTATGGAAGGTAGTCTTTTGTCGAGATTTTTGTTACTCCAATGGATGGTAGCCTTGTCATTATGGAAGGTAGTTTCTTGTTGATATTTTTATTTCTTCAATGGATGATATCCTTGTCATTATGAAAGGTAGTCTGGTGTCCAAATTTTTGTTACTCTAATGGATGGTATTCTTGTCATTATGGAAGGTAGTCTGTCGTTGTGATTTCTGTTACTCCAATTGATGGTAGCCTTGTCATTATAGAAGGTAGTCTATTGTTCAGATTTTTGTTACTCCAATGGATGGTAGACTTGTCATTATGGAAGGTAGTCTGTTGTCGAGATTTTTGTTACTCCATTGGATTGTAGCCTTGTCATTATGGAAGGTAGTGTGTTGTCTAGATTTATTTTATTCCAATGGATGGTACCCTTGTCATTATGGAAGGTAGTCTATTTTCGATATTTTTGTTACTCCAATGGATTGTAACCTTGTCATTATAGAAGGTAGTCTATTGTCCAGATTTTTGTTACTCCATTGGATGGTAGCCTTGTCATTATGGAATGTAGTATGTTTTCAATATCTTTGTTACTCCAATGGAAGGTAGCCTTGTCATTATGGAAGGTACAATGTTGTCGACATCTTTGTTACTCCAACAGATGGTAGCCTTGTCATTATGGTAGGTAGTCTGTTGTCGAGATTTTTGTTACTCCAATGGATGGTATCCTTGTCATTATAAAAGGTAGTCTCTTGTTGATATTTTTGTTACTCCAATGGATGGTAGCCTTGTCATTATGGAAGGTAGTTTGTTGTCTCGATTATTGTTACTCCAATGGATTCTAGCCTTGTCATTATGTAAGGTAGTCTGTTGTCGATAACATTGTTACTCCAAAGGATGGTAGCTTAGTAATTATGGAAGGTAGTCTGTTGTCGAGATTTTTGTTACTCCAATGGATTGTAGCAATGTCATTATGGAAGGTATTATGTTGTCTAGATTTTTGTTACTCCATTGGATGGTAGCCTTGTCATTATGGAAGGTAGTATGTTGTCGATATTTTTGTTATTCCAATAGATGGTAGCCTTGTCATTATGGAAGATAGTCTATAGTCATGATTTTTGTTACTCTAATGGATGGTAGCCTTATCATTATGGAAGGTAGTCTTTTGTCGATATTTTTGTTACTCCAATGGATGGTAGCCTTGTCATTATGGAAGGTAGTCTCTTGTTGATATTTTTGTTACTCCATTGGATGGTATCCTTGTCATTATGTAAGGGAGCCTGTTGTCCCGATTATTGTTACTCTAATGGATGGTAGTCTTGTCATTATGGAAGGTAGTCTATCGTTGTGATTTCCGTTATTCCAATGGATGGTAGACTTGTCAATATGGAAGGTAGTCTTTTGTCGAGATTTTTGTTACTCCAATGGATGGTTGCCTTGTCATTATGGAAGGTAGTTTCTTGTTGATATTTTTGTTACTTCAATGGATGATATCCTTGTCATTATGACAGGTAGTCTGTTGTCCTTATTTTTGTTACTCTAATGGATGGTAGTCTTGTCATTATGGAAGGTAGTCTGTCGTTGTGATTTCTGTTACTCCAATGGATGGTAGCCTTGTAATTATGGAAGGTAGTCTGTTATCCAGATTTTTGTTACTATAATGGATGGTAGCGTTGTCATTATGGAAGGTATTATGTTGTCTAGATTTTTGTTACTCCATTGGATGGTAGCCTTGTCATTATGGAAGGTAGTCTGTTGTCGATATTTTTGTTATTCCAATAGATGGTAGCCTTGTCATTATTAAAGATAGTCTATAGTCATGATTTTTGTTACACCAATGGATGGTAGCCTTATCATTCTGGAAGGTAGTCTTTTGTTGAGATTTTTGTTACTCCAATCGATGGTAGCCTTGTCATTATGGAAGGTAGTTTCTTGTTGATATTTTTGTTACTTCAATTGATGATATCCTTGTCATTATGAAAGGTAGTCTGGTGTCCCAATTTTTGTTACTCTAATGGATGGTAGTCTTGTCATTATGGAAGGTAGTCTGTCGTTGTGATTTCTGTTACTCCAATGGATGGTAGCCTTGTCATTACAGAAGGTAGTCTGTTGTTCAGATTTTTGTTACTCCAATGGATGGTAGACTTGTCATTATGGAAGGTAGTCTGTTGTCGAGATTTTTGTTACTCCATTGGATTGTAGCCTTGTCATTATGGAAGGTAGTGTGTTGTCTAGATTTATGTTATTCTAATGGATGGTACCTTTGTCATTATGGAAGGTAGACTATTGTCGATATTTTTGTTACTCCAATGGATGGTAACCTTGTCATTATGGAAGGTAGTCTATTGTCGAGATTTTTGTTACTCCATTGGATAGTAGCCTTGTCATTATGGAAGGTAGTCCATTGTCGAGATATTTTTTATTCCAATGGATGGTAGCATTATCATTATGGAATGTAGTATGTTGTCAATATCTTTGTTACTCCAATGGAAGGTAGCCTTGTCATTATGGAAGGTACTATGTTGTCGACATCTTTGTTACTCCAACAGATGGTAGCCTTGTCATTATGGTAGGTAGTCTGTTGTCGAGATTTTTGTTACTCCAATGGATGGTATCCTTGTCATTATAAAAGGTAGTCTCTTGTTGATATTTTTGTTACTCCAATGGATGGTAGCATTGTCATTATGGAAGGTAGTTTGTTGTCCCGATTATTGTTACTCCAATGGATTGTAGCCTTGTCATTATGTAAGGTAGTCTGTTGTCGATAACATTGTTACTCCAATGGATGGTAGCTTAGTAATTATGGAAGGTAGTCTGTTGTCGAGATTTTTGTTACTCCAATGGATTGTATCCTTGTCATTATGGAAGGTATTATGTTGTCTAGATTTTTGTTACTCCATTGGATGGTAGCCTTGTAATTATGGAAGGTAGTCTGTTGTCGATATTTTTGTTATTCCAATAGACGGTAGCCTTGTCATTATGGAAGATAGTCTATAGTCATGATTTTTGTTACTCCAATGGATGGTAGCCTTATCATTATGGAAGGTAGTCTTTTGTCGATAATTTTGTTACTCCAATGGATGGTAGCCTTGTCATTATGGAAGGTAGTCTCTTGTTGATATTTTTGTTACTCCAATGGATGGTATCCTTGTCATTATGTAAGGGAGCTTGTTGTCTCGATTTTTGTTACTCTAATGGATGGTAGTCTTGTCATTATGGAAGGTAGTTTGTTGTTGTGATTTCCGTTATTCCAATGGATGGTAGACTTGTCAATATGGAAGGTAGTCTTTTGTCGAGATTTTTGTTACTCCAATGGATGGTTGCCTTGTCATTATGGAAGGTAGTTTCTTGTTGATATTTTTGTTACTTCAATGGATGATATCCTTGTCATTATGACAGGTAGTCTGTTGTCCCTATTTTTGTTACTCTAATGGATGATAGTCTTGTCATTATGGAAGGTAGTCTGTTATCCAGATTTTTGTTACTCTAATGGATGTTAGCCTTGTCATTATGGAAGGTATTATGTTGTCTAGATTTTTGTTATTCCATTGGATGGTAGCCTTGTCATTATGGAAGGTAGTCTATTGTCGATATTTTTGTTATTCCAATAGATGGGAGCCTTGTCATTATGAAAGATAGTCTATAGTCATGATTTTTGTTACACCAATGGATGGTAGCCTTATCATTATGGAATGTAGTCTTTTGTTGAGATTTTTGTTACTCCAATGGATGGTAGCTTTGTCATTATGGAAGGTAGTTTCTTGTTTATATTTTTGTTATTTCAATGGATGATATCCTTGTCATTATGAAAGGTAGTTTGTTGTCCCAATTTTTGTTACTCAAATGGATTGTAGTCTTGTCATTATGGAAGGTAGTCTGTCGTTGTGATTTCTGTTACTCCAATGGATGGTAGCCTTGTCATTATAGAAGGTAGTTTGTTGTTCAGATTTTTGTTACTCCAATGGATGGTAGACTTGTCATTATGGAAGGTAGTCTGTTGTCGAGATTTTTGTTACTCCATTGGATTGTAGCCTTGTCATTATGGAAGGTAGTGTGTGGTCTAGATTTATGTTATTCCAATTGATGGTACCCTTGTTATTATAAAGGGAGTCTATTGTCGATATTTTTGTTACTCCAATGGATTGTAACCTTGTCATTATGGAAGGTAGTCTATTGTCGAGATTTTTGTTATACCAATAGATGGTAGCCTTGTAATTATGGAAGGTAGTCTGTTGTCCAGATTTTTGTTACTCTAATGGATGGTAGACTTGTCATTATGGAAGGTATTATGTTGTCTAGATTATTGTTACTCCATTGGATGGTAGCCTTGTCATTATGGAAGGTAGTCTATTGTCGATATTTTTGTTTTTCCAATAGATGGTAGCCTTTTCATTATGGAAGATAGTCTATAGTCATGATTTTTGTTACACCAATGGATGGTAGCCTTATCATTATGGAAGGTAATCTTTTGTCGAGATTTTTGTTACTCCAATGGATGGTAGCCTTGTCATTATGGAAGGTAGTTTCTTGTTGATATTTTTGTTACTTCAATGGATGATATCCTTGTCATTATGAAAGGTAGTCTGGTGTCCCAATTTTTGTTACTCTAATGGATGGTAGTCTTGTCATTATGGAAGGTAGTCTGTCGTTGTGATTTCTGTTACTCCAATGGATGGTAGCCTTGTCATTACAGAAGGTAGTCTGTTGTTCAGATTTTTGTTACTCCAATGGATGGTAGACTTGTCATTATGGAAGGTAGTCTGTTGTCGAGATTTTTGTTACTCCATTGGATTGTAGCCTTGTCATTATGGAAGGTAGTGTGTTGTCTAGATTTATGTTATTCTAATGGATGGTACCTTTGTCATTATGGAAGGTAGACTATTGTCGATATTTTTGTTACTCCAATGGATGGTAACCTTGTCATTATGGAAGGTAGTCTATTGTCGAGATTTTTGTTACTCCATTGGATAGTAGCCTTGTCATTATGGAAGGTAGTCCATTGTCGAGATATTTTTTATTCCAATGGATGGTAGCATTATCATTATGGAATGTAGTATGTTGTCAATATCTTTGTTACTCCAATGGAAGGTAGCCTTGTCATTATGGAAGGTACTATGTTGTCGACATCTTTGTTACTCCAACAGATGGTAGCCTTGTCATTATGGTAGGTAGTCTGTTGTCGAGATTTTTGTTACTCCAATGGATGGTATCCTTGTCATTATAAAAGGTAGTCTCTTGTTGATATTTTTGTTACTCCAATGGATGGTAGCATTGTCATTATGGAAGGTAGTTTGTTGTCCCGATTATTGTTACTCCAATGGATTGTAGCCTTGTCATTATGTAAGGTAGTCTGTTGTCGATAACATTGTTACTCCAATGGATGGTAGCTTAGTAATTATGGAAGGTAGTCTGTTGTCGAGATTTTTGTTACTCCAATGGATTGTATCCTTGTCATTATGGAAGGTATTATGTTGTCTAGATTTTTGTTACTCCATTGGATGGTAGCCTTGTAATTATGGAAGGTAGTCTGTTGTCGATATTTTTGTTATTCCAATAGACGGTAGCCTTGTCATTATGGAAGATAGTCTATAGTCATGATTTTTGTTACTCCAATGGATGGTAGCCTTATCATTATGGAAGGTAGTCTTTTGTCGATAATTTTGTTACTCCAATGGATGGTAGCCTTGTCATTATGGAAGGTAGTCTCTTGTTGATATTTTTGTTACTCCAATGGATGGTATCCTTGTCATTATGTAAGGGAGCTTGTTGTCCCGATTTTTGTTACTCTAATGGATGGTAGTCTTGTCATTATGGAAGGTAGTTTGTTGTTGTGATTTCCGTTATTCCAATGGATGGTAGACTTGTCAATATGGAAGGTAGTCTTTTGTCGAGATTTTTGTTACTCCAATGGATGGTTGCCTTGTCATTATGGAAGGTAGTTTCTTGTTGATATTTTTGTTACTTCAATGGATGATATCCTTGTCATTATGACAGGTAGTCTGTTGTCCCTATTTTTGTTACTCTAATGGATGGTAGTCTTGTCATTATGGAAGGTAGTCTGTTATCCAGATTTTTGTTACTCTAATGGATGTTAGCCTTGTCATTATGGAAGGTATTATGTTGTCTAGATTTTTGTTATTCCATTGGATGGTAGCCTTGTCATTATGGAAGGTAGTCTATTGTCGATATTTTTGTTATTCCAATAGATGGGAGCCTTGTCATTATGAAAGATAGTCTATAGTCATGATTTTTGTTACACCAATGGATGGTAGCCTTATCATTATGGAATGTAGTCTTTTGTTGAGATTTTTGTTACTCCAATGGATGGTAGCTTTGTCATTATGGAAGGTAGTTTCTTGTTTATATTTTTGTTATTTCAATGGATGATATCCTTGTCATTATGAAAGGTAGTTTGTTGTCCCAATTTTTGTTACTCAAATGGATTGTAGTCTTGTCATTATGGAAGGTAGTCTGTCGTTGTGATTTCTGTTACTCCAATGGATGGTAGCCTTGTCATTATAGAAGGTAGTTTGTTGTTCAGATTTTTGTTACTCCAATGGATGGTAGACTTGTCATTATGGAAGGTAGTCTGTTGTCGAGATTTTTGTTACTCCATTGGATTGTAGCCTTGTCATTATGGAAGGTAGTGTGTGGTCTAGATTTATGTTATTCCAATGGATGGTACCCTTGTTATTATAAAGGGAGTCTATTGTCGATATTTTTGTTACTCCAATGGATTGTAACCTTGTCATTATGGAAGGTAGTCTATTGTCGAGATTTTTGTTATACCAATAGATGGTAGCCTTGTAATTATGGAAGGTAGTCTGTTGTCCAGATTTTTGTTACTCTAATGGATGGTAGACTTGTCATTATGGAAGGTATTATGTTGTCTAGATTATTGTTACTCCATTGGATGGTAGCCTTGTCATTATGGAAGGTAGTCTATTGTCGATATTTTTGTTTTTCCAATAGATGGTAGCCTTTTCATTATGGAAGATAGTCTATAGTCATGATTTTTGTTACACCAATGGATGGTAGCCTTATCATTATGGAAGGTAGTCTTTTGTCGAGATTTTTGTTACTCCAATGGATGGTAGCCTTGTCATTATGGAAGGTAGTTTCTTGTTGATATTTTTGTTACTTCAATGGATGATATCCTTGTCATTATGAAAGGTAGTCTGGTGTCCCAATTTTTGTTACTCTAATGGATGGTAGTCTTGTCATTATGGAAGGTAGTCTGTCGTTGTGATTTCTGTTACTCCAATGGATGGTAGCCTTGTCATTATAGAAGGTAGTCTGTTGTTCAGATTTTTGTTACTCCAATGGATGGTAGACTTGTCATTATGGAAGGTAGTGTGTTGTCGAGATTTTAGTTACTCCATTGGATTGTAGCCTTGTCATTATGGAAGGTAGTGTGTTGTCTAGATTTATGTTATTCCAATGGATGGTACCCTTGTCATTATGGAAGGTAGTCTATTGTCGATATTTTTGTTACTCCAATGGATGGTAACCTTGTCATTATAAAAGGTAGTCTATTGTCGAGATTTTTGTTACTCCATTGGATGGTAGCCTTGTCATTATGGAAGGGAGTCCATTGTCGATATATTTTTTATTCCAATGGATGGTAGCGTTATCATTATGGAATGTAGTATGTTGTCAATATCTTTGTTACTCCAATGGAAGGTAGCCTTGTCATTATGGAAAGTACTATGTTGTCGAAATCTTTGTTACTCCAACAGATGGTAGCCTTGTCATTATGGTAGGTAGTCTGTTGTCGAGATTTTTGTTACTCCAATGGATGGTATCCTTGTCATTATAAAAGGTAGTCTCTTGTTGATATTTTTGTTACTCCAATGGATGGTAGCCTTGTCATTATGGAAGGTAGTTTGTTGTCCCGATTATTATTACTCCAATGGATTGTAGCCTTGTCATTATGTAAGGTAGTCTGTTGTCGATAACATTGTTACTCCAATGGATTTTAGCTTAGTAATTATTGAAGGTAGTCTGTTGTCGAGATTTTTGTTACTCCAATGGATTGTAGCCTTGTCATTATGGAAGGTATTATGTTGTCTAGATTTTTGTTACTCCATTGGATGGTAGCCTTGTCATTATGGAAGGTAGTCTCTTGTTGATATTTTTGTTATTCCAACATATGGTAGCCTTGTCATTATGGAAGATAGTCTATAGCCATGATTTTTGTTACTCCATTGGATGGTATCCTTGTCATTATGTAAGGGAGCCTGTTGTCCCGATTTTTGTTACTCTAATGGATGGTAGTTTTGTCATTATGGAAGGTAGTCTGTCGTTGTGATTTATGTTATTCCAATGGATGGTAGACTTATCAATATGGAAGGTAGTCTATTGTCGAGATTTTTGTTACTCCAATGGATGATAGCCTTGTCATTATGGAAGGAAATCTGTTGTTGATATTTTTGTTACTCCAATGGATGGTATCCTTGTCATTATGGAAGGTAGTTTGTTGTCCCTATTTTTGTTACTCTAATGGATGGTAGTCTTGTCATTATGGAAGGTATTCTGTCGTTGTGATTTCTGTTACTCCAATGGATGGTAGCCTTGTAATTATGGAAGGTAGTCTGTTATCCAGATTTTTGTTACTCCAATGGATGGTAGCCTTGTCATTATGGAAGGTATTATGTTGTCTATATTTTTGTTACTCCATTGGATGGTAGCCTTATCATTATGGAAGGTAGTCTATTATCGATATTTTTGTTTTTCCAATAGATGGTAGCCTTGTCATTATGGAAGATAGTCTATAGTCATGATTTTTGTTACACCAATGGATGGTAGCCTTATCATTATGGAAGGTAGTCTTTTGTCGAGATTTTTGTTACTCCAATGGATGGTAGCCTTGTAATTATGGAAGGTAGTTTCTTGTTGATATTTTTATTTCTTCAATGGATGATATCCTTGTCATTATGAAAGGTAGTCTGGTGTCCAAATTTTTGTTACTCTAATGGATGGTAGTCTTGTCATTATGGAAGGTAGTCTGTCGTTGTGATTTCTGTTACTCCAATGGATGCTAGCCTTGTCATTATAGAAGGTAGTCTGTTGTTCAGATTTTTGTTACTCCAATGGATGGTAGACTTGTCATTATGGAAGGTAGTGTGTTGTCGAGATTTTAGTTACTCCATTGGATTGTAGCCTTGTCATTATGGAAGGTAGTGTGTTGTCTAGATTTATGTTATTCCAATGGATGGTACCCTTGTCATTATGGAAGGTAGTCTATTGTCGATATTTTTGTTACTCCAATGGATGGTAACCTTGTCATTATAAAAGGTAGTCTATTGTCGAGATTTTTGTTACTCCATTGGATGGTAGCCTTGTCATTATGGAAGAGAGTCCATTGTCGATATATTTTTTATTCCAATGGATGGTAGCGTTATCATTATGGAATGTAGTATGTTGTCAATATCTTTGTTACTCCAATGGAAGGTAGCCTTGTCATTATGGAAAGTACTATGTTGTCGAAATCTTTGTTACTCCAACAGATGGTAGCCTTGTCATTATGGTAGGTAGTCTGTTGTCGAGATTTTTGTTACTCCAATGGATGGTATCCTTGTCATTATAAAAGGTAGTCTCTTGTTGATATTTTTGTTACTCCAATGGATGGTAGCCTTGTCATTATGGAAGGTAGTTTGTTGTCCCGATTATTGTTACTCCAATGTATTGTAGCCTTGTCATTATGTAAGGTAGTCTGTTGTCGATAACATTGTTACTCCAATGGATTTTAGCTTAGTAATTATTGAAGGTAGTCTGTTGTCGAGATTTTTGTTACTCCAATGGATAGTAGCCTTGTCATTATGGAAGGTATTATGTTGTCTAGATTTTTGTTACTCCATTGGATGGTAGCCTTGTCATTATGGAAGGTAGTCTCTTGTCGATATTTTTGTTATTCCAACATATGGTAGCCTTGTCATTATGGAAGATAGTCTATAGCCATGATTTTTGTTACTCCATTGGATGGTATCCTTGTCATTATGTAAGGGAGCCTGTTGTCCCGATTTTTGTTACTCTAATGGATGGTAGTTTTGTCATTATGGAAGGTAGTCTGTCGTTGTGATTTCTGTTATTCCAATGCATGGTAGACTTATCAATATGGAAGGTAGTCTATTGTCGAGATTTTTGTTACTCCAATGGATGGTAGCCTTGTCATTATGGAAGGAAATCTGTTGTTGATATTTTTGTTACTCCAATGGATGGTATCCTTGTCATTATGGAAGGTAGTTTGTTGTCCCTATTTTTGTTACTCTAATGGATGGTAGTCTTGTCATTATGGAAGGTATTCTGTCGTTGTGATTTCTGTTACTCCAATGGATGGTAGCCTTGTAATTATGGAAGGTAGTCTGTTATCCAGATTTTTGTTACTCCAATGGATGGTAGCCTTGTCATTATGGAAGGTATTATGTTGTCTAGATTTTTGTTACTCCATTGGATGGTAGCCTTGTCATTATGGAAGGTAGTCTATTATCGATATTTTTGTTTTTCCAATAGATGGTAGCCTTGTCATTATGGAAGATAGTCTATAGTCATGATTTTTGTTACACCAATGGATGGTAGCCTTATCATTATGGAAGGTCGTCTTTTGTTGAGATTTTTGTTACTCCAATGGATGGTAGCCTTATCATTATGGAAGGTAGTTTCTTGTTGATATTTTTGTTGTTTCAATGGATGATATCCTTGTCATTATGAAAGGTAGTCTGTTGTCCCGAATTTTTGTTACTCTAATGGATAGTAGTCTTGTCATTATGGAAGGTAGTCTGTCGTTGTGATTTCTGTTACTCCAATGGATGGTAGTCTTGCCATTATAGAAGGTAGTCTAATGTTCAAATTTTTGTTACTCCAATGGATGGTAGACTTGTCATTATGGAAGGTAGTCTGTTGTCGAGATTTTTGTTACTCCATTGGATTGTAGCCTTGTCATTATGAAAGGTAGTGTGTTGTCTAGATTTATGTTATTCCAATGGATGGTACCCTTGTCATTATGGAAGGTAGTCTATTGTCGAGATTTTTGTTACTCCATTGGATGGTAGCCTTGTCATTATGGAAGGTAGTCTGTTGTCGATAACATTGTTACTCCAATGGATGTTAGCGTTATCATTATGGAAGGTAGTCTGTTGTCGAGATTTTCGTTACTCCAATGGATGGTAGCCTTGTCATTATGGAAGGTAGTCTTTTGTCAAAATTTTTGTTACTCCAATGGATGGTAGCCTTGTCATTATGGAAGGTAGTCTCTTGTTGATATTTTTGTTACTCCAATGGATGGTAACCTTGTCATTATGGAAGGTAGTCTGTTGTCGAGATTTTTGTTACTCCATTGGATGGTATCCTTGTCATTATGGAAGGTAGTCCATTGTCGAGATATTTGTTATTCCAATGGATGGTAGTGTTATCATTATGGAAGGTAGTCTGTTGTCGAGATTTTCATTACTCCAATGGATGGTTGCCTTGTCATTATGGAAGGTAGTATGTTATCAATATCTTTGTTACTCCAATGGATGGTAGCTTTGTCATTATGGAAGGTAGTATGTTGTCGATATCTTTGTTACTCCAATAGATGGTAGCCTTGTCATTATGGTAGGTAGTCTGTTGTCAAGATTTTTGTTACTCCAATGGATGGTGGCCTTGTCATTATAAAAGGTAGTCTCTTGTTGATATTTTTGTTACTCTAATGGATGGTAGCCTTGTCATTATGGAAGGTAGTTTGTTGTCCCGATTATTCTTACTCGAATGGATTGTATCCTTTTCATTATGAAAGGTAGTCTGTTGTCGATAACATTGTTACTCCAATGGATGGTAGCTTCGTAATTATGGAAGGTAGTCTGTTGTTGAGAATTTTGTTACTCCAATGGATTGTAGCCCTAACATTATGAAAGCTAGTTTGTTGTCCAAAAATTTTATACTCCAATGGATGGTAACCTTGTCATTATGGAAGCTAGTCTATTGTTGATATTTTTGTTATACCAATGGATGGTAGCCTTATAATTATGGAAGGTAGTCTGTTGTCCATATTTTTGTTACTCTAATGGATGGTAGCCTTTTCATTATGGAAGGTATTATGTTGTCTAGATTTTTGTTACTCCATTGGATGGTAGCCTTGCTATTATGGAAGGTAGTCTGTTGTCGATATTTTTGTTATTCCAATGGATGGTAGTCTTGTCATTATGGAAGGTAGTCTATAGTCGTGATTTTTGTTACTCCAACGGATTGTAGCCTTATCATAATGGAAGGTAGTCTTTTGTCGAGATTTTTGTTACTCCAATGGATGGTAGCCTTGTCATTATGGAAGGTAGTCTCTTGTTGATATTTTTGTTACTACAATGGGTGGTAGACTAGTCATTATGGAAGGTAGTCTGCTGTCTAGATTTTGGTTACTCCTTTGGATGGTAGCCTTGTCATTATGGAAGGTAGTGTGTTGTCGAGATTTTTGTTATTCCAATAGATGGTAGACTTGTCATTATGAAAGGTAGTCTATTGTCGAGATTTTTGTTACTCCAATGGATGGTTGCCTTGTCATTATGGAAGGTAGTATGTTATCAATATCTTTGTTACTCCAATGGATGGTAGCTTTGTCATTATGGAAGGTACTATGTTGTCGATATCTTTGTTACTCCAATAGATGGTAGCCTTGTCATTATGGTAGGTAGTCTGTCGTCAAGATTTTTGTTACTCCAATGGATGGTGGCCTTGTCATCAAAAAGGTAGTCTCTTGTTGATATTTTTGTTACTCTAATGGATGCTAGCCTTGTCATTATGGAAGGTAGTTTGTTGTCCCGATTATTCTTACTCGAATGGATTGTATCCTTTTCATTATGAAAGGTAGTCTGTTGTCGATAACATTGTTACTCCAATGGATGGTAGCTTCGTAATTATGGAAGGTAGTCTGTTGTTGAGAATTTTGTTACTCCAATGGATTGTAGCCCTAACATTATGAAAGGTAGTCTGTTGTCCAAAAAATTTATACTGCAATGGATGGTAACCTTGTCATTATGGAAGCTTGTCTATTCTTGATATTTTTGTTATACCAATGGATGGTAGCCTTATAATTATGGAAGGTAGTCTGTTGTCCATATTTTTGTTACTCTAATGGATGGTAGCCTTTTCATTATGGAAGGTATTATGTTGTCTAGATTTTTGTTACTCCATTGGATGGTAGCCTTGCTATTATGGAAGGTAGTCTGTTGTCGATATTTTTGTTATTCCAATGGATGGTAGTCTTGTCATTATGGAAGGTAGTCTATAGTCGTGATTTTTGTTACTCCAATGTATTGTAGGCTTATCATTATGGAAGGTAGTCTTTTGTCGAGATTTTTGTTACTCCAATGGATGGTAGCCTTGTCATTATGGAAGGTAGTCTCTTGTTGATATTTTTGTTACTACAATGGGTGGTAGACTAGTCATTATGGAAGGTAGTCTGTTGTCTAGATTTTTGTTACTCCTTTGGATTGTAGCCTTGTCATTATGGAAGGTAGTGTGTTGTCCAAATTTTTGTTATTCCAATGGATGGTAGACTTGTCATTATGAAAGGTAGTCTATTGTCGAGATTTTTGTTACTCCAATGGATGGTACACTTGTCATTATGGAAGGTAGACTATTGTCGATATTTTTTTTACTCCAATGGCTGGTAACCTTGTCATTATGGAAGGTAGTCTGTTGTCTAGATTTTTGTAACTCCATTGGATGGTAGCCTTATCATTATGGAAGGTAGTCTATTGTCGAGATATTTGCTATTCCAATGGATGGTAGCGTTATCATTATGGAAGGTAGTTCGTTGTCGAGATTTTCGTTACTCCAATGGATGGTAGCCTTGTCATTATGGAATGTAGTCTTTTGTCAAGATTTTTGTTACTCCAATGGATGGTAGCCTTGTCATTATGGAAGGAAATCTGTTGTTGATATTTTTTGTTACTCCAATGGATGGTATCCTTGTCATTATGGAAGGTAGTCTGTTGTCCCGATTTTTGTTACTCTAACGGATGGTAGTCTTATAATTATGGAAGGTATTCTCTTGTTGATATTTTTTTTACTCCAATGGATGGTATCCTTGTCATTATGGAAGGTATTCTGTTGTCCCGATTTTTGTTACTCTAAGGGATGGTAGTCTTGTCATTATGGAAGGTAATCTGCCGTTGTGATTTCTGTTACTCCAATGGATGGTAGCCTTGTCATTATGAAAGGTAGTCTATTGTTCATATTTTTGTTACTCCAATGGATGGTAGTCTTGTCATTATGGAAGGTAGTATGTTGTCGAGATTTTTGTTACTCCTTTGAATTGTAGCCTTGTCATTGTGGAAGGTAGTGTGTTGTCGAGATTTTTGTTATTCCAATGGGTGGTAGACTTGTCATTATGGAAGGTGGTCTGTTGTCGATATTTTTGTTACTCCAATGGATGGTACCCTTGTCATTATGGAAGGTAGTCTATTGTCGATATTTTTGTTACTCCAATGGATGGTAACCTTGTCATTATGGAAGGTAGTCTGTTGTCGAGATTTTTGTTACTCCATTGGATGGTAGCCTTGTCATTATGGAAGGTAGTCTATTGTCGAGATATTTGTTATTCCAATGGATGGTAGCGTTATCATTATGGAAGCTAGTCTGTTGTCGAGATTTTCGTTACTCCAATGGATGGTAGCCTTGTCATTATGGAAGGTAGTATGTTGTCAATATCTTTGTTACTCCAATGGATGGTAGCCTTGTCATTATGGAAGGTACTTTGTTGTCGAGATTTTTGTTACTCCAATGGATTGTAGCCTTGTCATTATGGAAGGTACTATGTTGTCGATGTCTTTTTTACTCCAATGGATGTTAGCCTTCTCATTATGGAAGGTAGTCTGTTGTCCTGATTTTTGTTACTCTAATGGATGGTAGCCTTGTCATTATGGAAGGTGGTCTGTTGCTGTGATTTCTGTTACTCCAATGGATGGTAGCCTTATCATTATGGAAGGTAGACTATTGTCGAGATTTTTGTTACTCCAATGGATGTTAGCTTTGTCATTATGGAAGGTAGTCTGTTGTCAAAATTTTTGTTACTCCATTGGATGGTAGCCTTGTTATTATGGAAGGTAGTCTATTGTCGAGATATTTGTTATTCCAATAGATGGTAGCGTAATCATTATGGAAGGTAGTCTGTTGTCGAGATTTTAGTTACTCCAATGGATGGTAGCCTCGTCATTATGGAAGGTACTTTGTTGTCGAGATTTTTGTTACTCCAATGGATTGTAGCCTTGTCATTATGGAAGGTACTATGTTGTCGATGCCTTTTTTACTCCAATGGATGTTAGCCTTCTCATTATGGAAGGTAGTCTGTTGTCGAGATTTTTGTTACTCCAATGGATGGTAGCCTTGTCATTATGGAAGGTAGTCTCTTGTTAACATTTTTGTTATTCCAATGGATGGTAGCCTTGTCATTATGGAAGGTAGTCTGTTGTCCTGATTTTTGTTACTCTAATGGATGGTAGCCTTGTCATTATGGAAGGTGGTCTATTGTTGTGATTTCTGTATCTCCAATGGATGGTAGCCATATCATTATGGAAGGTAGACTATTGTCGAGATTTTTGTTACTCCAATGGATGTTAGCTTTATCATTATAGAAGGTAGTCTGTTGTCCAAATTTTTGTTACTCCATTGGATGGTAGCCTTGTCATTATGAAAGGTAGTCTATTGTCGAGATATTTGTTATTCCAATGGATGGTAGCGTAATCATTATGGAAAGTAGTCTATTGTCGAGATTTTCGTTACTCCAATGGATGGTTGCCTTGTTATTATGGAAGGTAGTATGTTGTCAATATCTTTGTTACTACAATGGATGGTAGCCTTGTCATTATGGAAGGTACTCTGTTGTCGAGATTTTTATTACTCCAATGGATTGTAGCCTTGTGATTATGGAAGGTACTATGTTGTCGATGTCTTTGTTACTCCAATGGATGGTAGCCTTCTAATTATGGAAGGTAGTTTGTTGTCGAGATTTTTGTTACTCCAATGGATGGTAGCCTTGTCATTATGGAAGGTAGTTTCTTTTTAACATTTGTGTTATTCCAATGGATGGTAGCCTTCTCATTATGGAAGGTAGTCTTTTGTCCTGATTTTTGTTACTCTAATGGATGGTAGCCTTGTCATTATGGAAGGTGGTCTGTTGTTGTGATTTCAGTTACTCCAATGGATGGTAGCCATATCATTATGGAAGGTAGTCTATTGTCGAGATTTTTGTTACTCCAATGGATGTTAGCTTTGTCATTATGGAAGCTAGTCTGTTTTCCAAAAATTTTATACTCCAATGGATGGTAGCCTTATCATTATGGAAGGTAGTCTGTTGTTGACATTTTTGTTACTCCAATGGATGGTATCCTTGTCATTATGGAAGGTAGTATGTTGTCCAAAATTGTTATACTCCAATGGATGGTAGCCTTGTCATTATGGAAGGTAGTCTCTTGTTGATATTTTTGTTACTCCAATAGATGTTAACCTTGTCATTATGGAAGGTAGTCTGTTGTCGAGATTTTTGTTACTCCATTGGATGGTATCCTTGTTATTATGGAAGGTAGTCCATTGTCGAGATATTTGTTATTCCAATGGATGGTAGTGTTATCATTATGGAAGGTAGTCTGTTGTCGAGATTTTCGTTACTCCAATGGATGGTTGCCTTGTCATTATGGAAGGTAGTATGTTATCAATATCTTTGTTACTCCAATGGATGGTAGCTTTGTCATTAAGGAAGGTACTATGTTGTCGATATCTTTGTTACTCCAATAGATGGTAGCCTTTTCATTATGGTAGGTAGTCTGTTGTTGAGATTTTTGTTACTCTAATGGATGGTGGCCTTGTCATTATAAAAGGTAGTCTATTGTTGACATTTCTGTTACTCCAATGGATGGTATCGTTGTCATTATGGAAGGTAGTATGTTGTCCAAAATTGTTATACTCCAATGGATGGTAGCTTTGTCATTATGGAAGCTAGTCTATTGTTCAGATTTTTGTTACTCCAATGGATGGTAGTCTTGTCATTATGGAAGGTAGTATGTTGTCGAGATTTTTGTTACTCCTTTGAATTGTAGCCTTGTCATTGTGGAAGGTAGTGTGTTGTCGAGATTTTTGTTATTCCAATGGGTGGTAGACTTGTCATTATGGAAGGTGGTCTGTTGTCGAGATTTTTGTTACTCCAATGGATGGTACCCTTGTCATTATGGAAGGTAGTCTATTGTCGATATTTTTGTTACTCCAATGGATGGTAACCTTGTAATTATGGAAGGTAGTCTGTTGTTGAGATTTTTGTTACTCCATTGGATGGTAGCCTTGTCATTATGGAAGGTAGTCTATTGTCGAGATATTTGTTATTCCAATGGATGGTAGCATGATCATTATGGAAGGTAGTCTGTTGTCGAGATTTTCGTTACGCCAATGGATGGTAGCCTTGTCATTATGGAAGGTAGTATGTTGTCAATATCTTTGTTACTCCAATGGATGGTAGCCTTGTCATTATGGAAGGTACTCTGGTGTCGAGATTTTTGTTACTCCAATGGATTGTAGCCTTGTCATTATAGAAGGTACTATGTTGTCGATGTGTTTTTTACTCCAATGGATGTTAGCCTTCTCATTATGGAAGGTAGTCTGTTGTCGAGATTTTTGTTACTCCAATGGATGGTAGCCTTGTCATTATGGAAGGTAGTCTCTTGTTAACATTTTTGTTATTCCAATGGATGGTAGCCTTGTCATTATGGAAGGTAGTCTGTTGTCCTGATTTTTGTTACTCTAATGGATGGTAGCCTTGTCATTATGGAAGGTGGTCTGTTGTTGTGATTTCTGTTACTCCAATGGATGGTAGCCATATCATTATGGAAGGTAGACTATTGTCGAGATTTTTGTTACTCCAATGGATGTTAGCTTTGTCATTATGGAAGGTAGTCTGTTGTCAAAATTTTTGTTACTCCATTGGATGGTAGCCTTGTTATTATGGAAGGTAGTCTATTGTCGAGATATTTGTTATTCCAATAGATGGTAGCGTAATCATTATGGAAGGTAGTCTGTTGTCGAGATTTTAGTTACTCCAATGGATGGTAGCCTCGTCATTATGGAAGGTAATATGTTTTCAATATCTTTGTTACTCCAATGGATGGTAGCCTTGTCATTATGGAAGGTACTCTGTTGTCGAGATTTTTGTTACTCCAATGGATTGTAGCCTTGTCATTATGGAAGGTACTATGTTGTCGATGTCTTTGTTACTCCAATGGATGGTAGCCTTCTCATTATGGAAGGTAGTCTGTTGTCGAGATTTTTGTTACTCCGATGGATGGTAGCCATGTCATTATGGAAGGTAGTCTCTTGTTAACATTTTTGTTATTCCAATGGATGGTAGACTTGTCATTATGGAAGGTAGTCTGTTGTCCTGATTTTTGTTACTCTAATGGATGGTAGCCTTGTCATTATGGAAGGTGGTCTGTTGCTGTGATTTCTGTTACTCCAATGGATGGTAGCCATATCATTATGGAAGGTAGTCTATTGTCGAGATTTCTGTTACTCCAATGGATGTTAGCTTTGTCATTATGGAAGGTAGTCTGTTGTCCAAATTTTTTATACTCCAATGGATGGTAGCCTTATTATTATGGAAGGTAGTCTGTTGTTGACATTTTTGTTACTCCAATGGATGGTATCCTTGTCATTATGGAAGGTAGTATGTTGTCCAAAATTGTTATACTCCAATGGATGGTAGCCTTGTCATTATGGAAGGTAGTCTCTTGTTGATATTTTTGTTACTCCAATGGATGTTAACCTTGTCATTATGGAAGGTAGTCTGTTGTCGAGATTTTTGTTACTCCATTGGATGGTATCCTTGTCATTATGGAAGGTAGTCCATTGTTGAGATATTTGTTATTCCAATGGATGGTAGTGTTATCATTATGGAAGGTAGTTCGTTGTCGAGATTTTTGTTACTCCAATGGATGGTTGCCTTGTCATTATGGAAGGTAGTATGTTATCAATATCTTTGTTACTCCAGTGGATGGTAGCTTTGTCATTATGGAAGGTACTATGTTGTAGATGGTAGCCTTGTGATTATGGTAGGTAGTCTGTTGTCGAGATTTTGGTTACTCTAATGGTTGGTGGCCTTGTCATTATAAAAGGTAGTCTGTTGTTGACATTTCTGTTACTCCAATGGATGGTATCGTTGTCATTATGGAAGGTAGTATGTTGTCCAAAATTGTTATACTCCAATGGATGGTAGCCTTGTCATTATGGAAGGTAGTCTCTTGTTGATATTTTTGTTACTCCAATGGATGGTAACCTTGTCATTATGGAAGGTAGTCTATTGTCCCGATTTTTGTTACTCTAAGGGATGGTAGTCTTGTCATTATGGAAGGTAATCTGTCGTTGTGATTTCTGTTACTCCAATGGATGGTAGCCTTGTCATTATGGAAGGTAGTCTATTGTTCAGATTTTTGTTACTCCAATGGATGGTAGTCTTGTCATTATGGAAGGTAGTATGTTGTCGAGATTTTTGTTACTCCTTTGAATTGTAGCCTTGTCATTGTGGAAGGTAGTGTGTTGTTGAGATTTTTGTTATTCCAATGGGTGGTAGACTTGTCATTATAAAAGGTGGTCTGTTGTCGAGATTTTTGTTACTCCAATGGATGGTACCCTTGTCATTATGGAAGGTAGTCTATTGTCGATATTTTTCTTACTCCAATGGATGGTTGCCTTGTCATTATGGAAGGTAGTATGTTATCAATATCTTTGTTACTCCAATGGATGGTAGCTTTGTCATTATGGAAGGTACTATGTTGTCGATATCTTTGTTACTCTAATAGATGGTAGCCTTGTCATTATGGTAGGTAGTCTGTTGTCGAGATTTTTGTTACTCCAATGGATGGTATCCTTGTCATTATGGAAGGTAGTATGTTGTTCAAATTTGTTATACTCCAATGGAAGCCTTGTCATTATGGAAGGTAGTCTCTTGTTGATATTTTTGTTACTCCAATGGATGGTAACCTTGTCATTATGGAAGGTAGTCTGTTGTCGAGATTTTTGTTACTCGATTGGATGGTATCCTTGTCATTATGGAAGGTAGTCCATTGTTGAGATATTTGTTATTCCAATGGATGGTAGTGTTATCATTATGGAAGGTAGTCTGTTGTAGAGATTTTCGTTACTCCAATGGATAGTTGCCTTGTCATTATGGAAGGTAGTATGTTATCAATATCTTTGTTACTCCAATGGATGGTAGCTTTGTCATTATGGAAGGTACTATGTTGTCGATATCTTTGTTACTCCAATAGATAGTAGCCTATTCATTATGGTAGGTAGTCTGTTGTCGAGATTTTTGTTACTCCAATGGATGGTGGCCTTGTCATTATAAAAAGTAGTCTCTTGTTGATATTTTTGTTACTCTAATGGATGGTAGCCTTGTCATTATGGAAGGTAGTCTGTTGTCGATAACATTGTTACTCCAATGGATGGTAGCTTAGTAATTATGGAAGGTAGTTTGTTGTTGAGATTTCTGTTACTCCAATGGATTGTAGCCCTAACATTATGGAAGGTAGTCTGTTGTCCAAAAATTTTATACTCAAATGGATGGTAACTTTGTCATTATGGAAGCTAGTCTATTGTTGATATTTTTGTTATACCAATGGATGGTAGCCTTGTAATTATGGAAGGTAGTCTGTTGTCCATATTTTTGTTACTCTAATGGATGGTAGCCTTGTCATTATGGAAGGTATTATGTTGTCTAGATTTTTGTTACTCCATTGGATGGTAGCCTTGTTATTATGGAAGGTAGTCTGTTGTCGATATTTTTGTTATTTCAATGGATGGTAGTCTTGTCATTAGGGAAGGTAGTCTATAGTCGTGATTTTTTTTACTCCAATGGATTCTAGCCTTATCATTATGGAAGGTAGTCTTTTGTCAAGATTTTTGTTACTCCAATGGGTCGTAGCCTTGTCATTATGGAAGGTAGTCTCTTGTTGATATTTTTGTTACTCCAATGGATTGTATCGTTGTCATTATGGAAGGGAGTTTGTTGTCCCAATTTTTGTTATTCTAATGGATGGTAGTCTTGTCATTATGGTAGGTAGTCTGTCGTTGTGATTTTTGTTACTCCAATGGATGGTAGCCTTGTCAATATGGAAGGTTGTCTGTTGTTCAGATTTTTGTTACTCCAATGGGTGGTAGACTAGTCATTATGGAAGGTAGTCTCTTGTTGATATTTTTGTTACTCCAACGGATGGTATCCTTGTCATTATGGAAGGTAGTCTGTTGTCCAAATTTTTGTTACTCTAATGGATGGTAGTCTTGTCATTATGTAAGGTAGTCTTTTGTTGTGATTTCTGTTACTCTAATCGATGGTAGCCTTGTCATTATGGAAGGTAGTCTGTTGTCGATATTTTTTTTTACTCCAATGGATGGTAGACTTGTCATTATGGAAGGTAGTCTATTGTCGAGATTTTTGTTACTCCAATTGATGGTAGCTTTGTCATTATGAAAGGTAGTGTGTTTTCGTAATTTTTTTTACTCCAATGGATGGTAGCCTTGTCATTATGGAAGGTATTATGTTGTTGATATCTTTGTTACTCCAATTGATGGTAACCTTGTCATTATGGAATGTAGTCTGTTGTCGAGATTTTTGTTACTCCAATGGATGATAGCCTTGTCATTATGGAAGGAAGTCTCTTGTTGAAATTTTTGTTACTCCAATGGATGGTAGCCTTGTCATTATGGAAGGTAGTATGTTGTCGATATCTTTGTTACTCCAATGGATGGTATCCTTGTCATTACGGAAGGTAGTCTTTTATCGAGATTTTTGTTACTCCAATGTATGGTAGCCTTGTCATTATGGAAGGCCGTCTCTTGTTGATATTTTTGTTAATCCAACGGATGGTATCCTTGTCATTATGGAAGGTAGTCTGTTGTCCCAATTTTTGTTACTCTAATGGATGGTAGTCTTGTCATTATGGAAGGTAGTCTTTTGTTGTGATTTCTGTTACTACAATCGATGGTAGCCTTGTCATTATGGAAGGTAGTCTGTTGTTCAGATTTTTGTTACTCCAATTGATTGTAGACTTGTCATTATGGAAGGTAGTCTGTTGTCGAGATTTTTGTTACTCCAATGGATGGTAGCCTTGTCATTATGAAAGGTAGTGTGTTTTCATAATTTTTGTTACTCCAATGGATGGTAGCCTTGTCATTATGGAAGGTACTATGTTGTTGATATCTTTGTTACTCCAATTGATGGTAACCTTGTCATTATGGAATGTAGTCTGTTGTCGAGATTTTTGTTACTCCAATGGATGATAGCCTTGTCATTGTGGAAGGTAGTCTCTTGTTGATATTTTTGTTACTCCAATGGATGGTAGCCTTGGCATTATGGAAGGTAGTATGTTGTCGATATCTTTGTTACTCCAATGGATGGTATCCTTGTCATTATGGAAGGTAGTCTTTTGTCGAGATTTTTGTTACTCCAATCTATGGTAGCCTTGTCATTATGGAAGGCAGTCTCTTGTTGATATTTTTGTTACTCCAATGGATGGTATTCTTGTCATTATGGAAGGTAGTCTATTATCGATATTTTTGTTACTCTAATGGATGGTATCCTTGTCATTATGGAAGGTAGTCTATTGTCGATATTTTTGTTACTCCAATGGATTGTAACCTTGTCATTATAGAAGGTAGTCAGTTGTCGAGATTTTTGTTACTCCATTGGATGGTAGCCTTGTCATTATGGAAGGTAGTCCATTGTCGAGATATTTTTTATTCCAATGGATGGTAGCATTATCATTATAGAAGGTAGTCTGTTGTCGAGATTTTCGTTACTCCAATGGATGGTAGCCTTGTCATTATGGAAGGTAGTATGTTGTCAATATCTTTGTTACTCCATTGGATGGTAGCCTTGTCATTATGGAAGGTACTATGTTGTCGATATTTTTGTTACTCCAGTGGATGGTAGACTTGTCAATATGGAAGGTAGTCTCTTGTTGATATTTTCGTTACTCCAATGGATAGTAGCCTTGTCATTATGGAAGGTAGTCTCTTGTTGATATTTTCGTTACTCCAATGGATGGTAGCCTTGTCATTATGGAAGGTACTATGTTGTCGATATCTTTGTTACTCCAGTAGATGGTAGCGTTGTCATTATGGAAGGTTGTCTGTTGTCGATATTTTTATTACTCCAATGGATGGTAGCCTTGTCATTATGGAAGGGAGTCTGTTGTCCCGATTTTTGTTACTCTAATGGATGGTAGTCTTGTCATTATGGAAGGTGGTCTGTCGTTGTGATTTTTGTTACTCCAATGGATGGTAGACTTGTCAATATGGAAGGTAGTCTTTTGTCGAGATTTTTTTTACTCCAATGGATGGTAGCCTTGTCATTATGGAAGGTAGTCTCTTGTTGATATTTTTGTTACTCCAACGGATGGTATCCTTGTCATTATGGAAGGTAGTCTGTTGTCCCAATTTTTGTTACTCTAATGGATGGTAGTCTTGTCATTATGGAAGGTAGTCTTTTGTTGTGATTTCCGTTACTCCAATCGATGGTAGCCTTGTCATTATGGAAGGTAGTCCGTTGTTCAGATTTTTGTTACTCCAATGGATGGTAGACTTGTCATTATGGAAGGTAGTCTATTTTCGAGATTTTTGTTACTCCAATGGATGGTAGCCTTATCATTATGGAAGGTAGTGTGTTTTCGTAATTTTTGGTACTCCAATGGACGGTATCCTTGTCATTATGCAAGGTAGTCAATTGTCGATATTTTTGTTACTCCAATGGATGGTAACCTTGTCATTATAGAAGGTAGTCTGTTGTTGAGATTTTTGTTACTCCATTGGATGGTAGCCTTGTCATCATGGAAGGTAGTTCATTGTCGAGATATTTGTTATTCCAATGGATGGTAGCATTATCATTATGGAAGGTAGTCTGTTGTCGATATTTTCGTTACTCCAATGGATGATAGCCTTATCATTATGGAAGGTAGTATGTTGTCAATATCTTTGTTACTCGAATGGGTGGTCTCCTTGTCATTATGGAAAGTACTATGTTGTCGATATCTTTGTTACTCAAGTAGATGGTAGCCTTGTCATTATGGAAGGTAGTCTGTTGTCGAGATTTTTGTTACTCCAATGGATGGTAGCCTTGTCATTATGGAAGGGACTCTGTTGTCCCGATTTTTTATACTCTAATGGATGGTAGTCTTGTCATTATGGAAGGTCGTCTTTCGTTGTGATTTCTGTTACTCCAATGGATGGTAGACTTGTCAATATGGAAGGTATCTTTTGTCGAGATTTTTGTTACTCCAATGGATGGTATCCCTGTCATTATGGAAGGTAGTCTGTTGTCCCAATGTTTGTTACTCTAATGGATGGTAGTATTGTCATTATGGAAGGTAGTCTTTTGTTCTGATTTCTGTTACTCCAATCGATGGTAGCCTTGTCATTATGGAATGTAGTCTGTTGTTCAGATTTTTGTTACTCCAATGGATGGTAGACTTGTCATTATGGAAGGTAGTCTGTTGTCGAGATTTTTGTTACTCCAATGGATGGTAGCCTTGTCATTATGAAAGGTAGTGTGTTGTCGTAATTTTTGATACTCCAATGGATGGTAGCCTTGTCATTATGGAAGGTACTATGTTGTTTATATCTTTGTTACTCCAATTGATGGTAACCTTGTCATTATGGAATGTAGTCTATTGTCGAGATTTTTGTTACTCCAATGGATGGTAGCCTTGTCATTGTGGAAGGTAGTCTCTTGTTGATATTTTTGTTACTCCAATGGATGGTAGCCTTGTCTTTATGGAAGGTAGTATGTTGTCGATATCATTGTTACTCCAATGGATGGTATCCTTGTCATTATGGAAGGTAGTATGTTGTCGAGATTTTGGTTACTCCAATGTATGGTAGCCTTGTCATTATGGAAGGCAGTCTCTTGTTGATATTTTTGTTACTCCAGTGGATGGTAGTCTTGTCATTATGGAAGGTAGTCTATTGTCGATATTTTTGTTACTCCAATGGATGGTATCCTTGTTATTATGGAAGGTAGTCTATTGTCGATATTTTTGTTACTCCAATGGATGGTAACCTTGTCATTATAGAAGTTAGTCTGTTGTCGAGATTTTTGTTACTCCATTGGATGGTAGCCTTGTCATTATGGAAGGTAGTCCATTGTCGAGATATTTATTATTCCAATGGATGGTAGCATTATCATTATGGAAGGTAGTCTGTTGTCGAGATTTTCGTTACTCCAATAGATGGTAGCCTTGTAATTATGGAAGGTAGTATGTTGTAAATATCTTTGTTACTCCAATGGATGGTAGCCTTGTCATTATGGAAGGTACTATGTTGTCGATATTTTTGTTACTCCAGTGGATGGTAGACTTTTCAATATGGAAGGTAGTCTCTTGTTGATATTTTCGTTACTCCAATGGATGGTAGCCTTGTCATTATGGAAGGTATT
The DNA here is from genome assembly GCA_948472305.1 of Vicia faba. Taxonomy (NCBI): domain Eukaryota; kingdom Viridiplantae; phylum Streptophyta; class Magnoliopsida; order Fabales; family Fabaceae; genus Vicia; species Vicia faba. Next base: position 566,663,967 of record OX451739.1, read on the forward strand.
CTCTTGTTGATATTTTCGTTACTCCAATGGATGGTAACCTTGTCATTATGGAAGGTAGTATGTTGTCAATATCTTTGTTACTCCAATGGATGGTAGACTTGTCAATATGGAAGGTAGTCTTTTGTCGAGATTTTTGTTACTCCAATGGATGGTAGCCTTTTCATTATGGAAGGTAGTCTCTTGTTGATATTTTTGTTACTCCAACGGATGGTATCCTTGTCATTATGGAAGGGAGTCTGTTGTCCCGATTTTTGTTACTCTAATGGATGGTAGTCTTGTCATTATGGAAGGTAGTCTTTTGTTGTGATTTCTGTTATTCCAATCTATGGTAGCCTTGTCATTATGGAAGGTAGTATGTTGTTCAGATTTTTGTTACTCCAATGGAAGGTAGACTTGACATTATGGAAGGTAGTCTATTGTCGATATTTTTGTTACTCCAATGGATGGTACCCTTATCATTATGGAAGGTAGTGTGTTTTCGTAATTTTTGTTACTCCAATGGATGGTAGCCTTGTCATTATGGAAGGTACTATGTTGTTGATATGTTTGTTACTCCAATGGATGGTTACCTTGTCATTATGGAAAGTAGTCTGTTGTCGAGATTTTTGTTACTCCAATGGATGGTAGCCTTGTCATTATTGAAGGTAGTCTCTTGTTGATATTTTTGTTACTCCAACGGATGGTAGCCTTGTCATTATGGAAGGTAGTCTAATGGATGGTAGTCTTGTCATTTTGGAAGGTAGTCTTGTCATTTTGGAAGGTAATCCAATGGATGGTAGACTTGTCAATATGGAAGGTTGTCTTCTGTCGAGATTTTTGTTACTCCAATGGATGGTAGCCTTGTAATTATAGAAGGTAGTCTCTTGTTGATATTTTTGTTACTCCAATGGATGGTATCCTTGTCATAATGGAAGGTAATCTGTCGTTCTGATTTCTGTTACTCCAATGGATGATAGTCTTGTCATTATGGAAGGTAGTCTATTGTTCAGATTTTTGTTACTCCAATGAATGGTAAACTTGTCATTATGGAAGGTAGTCTGTTGTCGAGATTTTTGTTACTCCATTAGATTATAGCCTTGTCATTATGGAAGGTAGTGTGTTGTCGAGATTTTTGTTATTCCAATGGATGTTAGACTTGTCATTATGGAAGGTAGTTTGCTGTCGAGATTTTTGTTAGTCGAACGGATGGTACCCTTGTCATTATGGAAGGTAGTCTATTGTCGATATTTTTGTTACTCCAATGGATGGTAACCTTGTCATTATGGAACGTAGTCTGTTGTCAAGATTTTTGTTACTCCATTGGATGGTAGTCTTGTCATTATGGAAGGTAGTATGTCGTTGTAATTTCTATTACTCCAATGGATGGTAGACTTGTCCATATGGAAGGTAGTCTTTTGTCGAGATTTTTGTTACTCCAATGGATGGTAGCCTTGTCATTATGGAAGGTAGTCTCTTGTTGAAATTTTTTGTTACTCCAATGGATGGTATCCTTGTCATTATGGAAGGTAGTATGTTGTCCCGATTTTTATTACTCTAATTGATGGTAGTCTTGTCATTATGGAAGGTAGTATGTTGTCGAGATTTTTGTTACTCCAATGGATGGTACCCTTGTCATTATGGAAGGTAGTCTATTGTCGATTTTTTTGTTACTCCAATGGATGGTAACCTTGTCATTATGGAAGGTAGTCTATTGTTGTGATTTTTGTTACTCCAAAGGAAGGTAGCCTTGTCATTATGGAAGGTAGTGTGTTGTCGATATCTTTGTTACTCCAATGGATGGTAGCCTTTTCATTATGGAAGGTAGTCTATTGTCGTGATTTTTGTTACTCCAATGGAAGGTAGCCTTGTCATTATGGAAGGTAGTCTCTTGTTGATATTTTTGTTACTCCAATGGATGGTATCCTTGTCATTATGGAAGGTAGTCTATTTTCGATATTTTTTTTACTCCAATGGATGGTAACCTTGTCATTATGGAAGGTAGTCTATTGTCGAGATTTTTGTTACTCCATTGGATGGTAGTCTTGTCATTATGGAAGGTAGTCCATTGTCGAGATATTTGTTATTCCAATTGATGGTAGCGTTATCATTATGGAAGGTAGTCTATTGTCGAGATTTTCGTTACTCCAATGGATGGTAGCCTTGTCATTATGGAAGGTAGTATGTTGTCAATATCTTTGTGACTCCAATGGATGGTAGCCTTGTCATTATGGAAGGTACTATGTTGTCGATATTTTTGTTACTCTAGTGGATGGTAGACTTGTCAATATGGAAGGTAGTCTCTTGTTGATATTTTCGTTACTCCACTGGATGGTAGTCTTGTCATTATGGAAGGTAGTCTCTTGTTGATATTTTCGTTACTCCAATGGATGGTAGCCTTGTCATTATGGAAGGTAGTATGTTGTCAATATCTTTGTTACTCCAATGGATGGTAGCGTTGTCATTATGGAAGGTACTATGTTGTCGATATCTTTGTTACTCCAGTAGATGGTAGCCTTGTCATTATGGAAGGTTGTCTCTTGTCGAGATTTTTGTTACTCCAATGGATGGTAGCCTTGTCATTATGGAAGGGAGTCTGTTGTCCCAATTTTTGTTACTCTAATGGGTGGTTGTCTTGTCATTATGGAAGGTGGCCTGTCGTTGTGATTTTTGTTACTCCAATGGATGGTAGACTTGTCAATAGGGAAGGTAGTCTTTTGTCGAGATTTTTGTTACTCCAATGGATGGTAGCCTTGTCAATATGGAAGGTAGTCTCTTGTTGATATTTTTGTTAATCCAACGGATGGTATCATTGTCATTATGGAAGGTAGTCTGTTGTCCCGATTTTTGTTACTCTAATGGATGGTAGTCTTGTCATTATGGAAGGTAGTCTTTTGTTGTGATTTCTGTTACTCCAATCGATGGTAGCCTTGTAATTATGGAAGGTAGTCTGTTGTTCAGATTTTTGTTACTCCAATGGATGGTAGACTTGTCATTATGGAAGGTAGTCTATTGTCGAGATTTTTGTTACTCCAATGGATGGTAGCCTTATCATTATGGAAGGTAGTGTGTTGTCGTAATTTTTGTTACTCCAATGGATGGTAGACTTGTCATTATGGAAGGTAGTCTGTTGTCGACATTTTTGTTACTCCAACGGATGATACCCTTGTCATTATGGAAGGTAGTCGCTTGTTGATATTTTCTGTTACTCCAATGGATGGTATCCTTGTCATTATGGAAGGTAGTATGTTTTCCTGATTTTTATTAATCTAATTGATGGTAGTCTTGTCATTATGGAAGGTAGTATGTTGTCGAGATTTTTGTTACTCCAATGGATGGTACCCTTGTCATTATGAAAGGTAGTCTATTGTCGATTTTTTTGTTACTCCAATGGATGGTAACCTTGTCATTATGGAAGGTAGTCTATTGTTGTGATTTTTGTTACTCCAATGGAAGGTAGCCTTGTCATTATGGAAGGTAGTATGTTGTCGATATCTTTGTTACTCCAATGGATGGTAACCTTGTCATTATGGAATGTAGTCTGTTGTCGAGATTTTTGTTACTCCAATGGATGGTATCCTTGTCATTATGGAAGGTAGTCTATTGTCGATATTTTTGTTACTCCAATGGATGGTAGTCTTATCATTATGGAAGGTAGTCTAATGGATGGTAGTCTTGTCATTATGGAAGGTAGTCTGTCATTGTGATTTCTGTTAATCCAATGGATGGTAGACTTATCAATATGGATGGTTGTCTTTTGTCGATATTTTTGTTACTCCAATGGATGGTAGCCTTGTCATTATGGAAGGTAGTCTCTTGTTGATATTTTTGTTACTCCAATGGATGGTATCCTTGTCATAATGGAAGGTAGTCTGTTTTCCCAATTTTTGTTACTCTAATGGATTGTAGTGTTGTCATAATGGAAGGTAGTCTGTCGTTCTGATTTTTGTTACTCCAATGGATGGTAGCCTTGTCATTATGGAAGGTAGTCTGTTGTTCAGATTTTTGTTACTCCAATGAATGGTAAACTTGTCATTATGGAAGTTAGTCTGTTGTCGAGATTTTTGTTACTCCATTAGATTGTAGCCTTCTCATTATGGAAGGTAGTATTTTGTCGAGATTTTTGTTATTGCAATGGATGTTAGACTTGTATTTATGGAAGGTAGTCTGTTGTCGACATTTTTGTTACTCCAACGGATGGTACCCTTGTCATTATGGAAGGTAGTCGCTTGTTGATATTTTCTGTTACTCCAATGGATGGTATCCTTGTCATTATGGAAGGTAGTATGTTTTCCTGATTTTTATTAATCTAATTGATGGTAGTCTTGTCATTATGGAAGGTAGTATGTTGTCGAGATTTTTGTTACTCCAATGGATGGTACCCTTGTCATTATGAAAGGTAGTCTATTGTCGATTTTTTTGTTACTCCAATGGATGGTAACCTTGTCATTATGGAAGGTAGTCTATTGTTGTGATTTTTGTTACTCCAATGGAAGGTAGCCTTGTCATTATGGAAGGTAGTATTTTGTCGATATCTTTGTTACTCCAATGGATGGTAGCCTTGTCATTATGGAAGGTAGTCAATTGTCGTGATTTTTGTTACTCCAATGGAAGGTAGCCTTCTCATTATGGAAGGTAGTCTCCTGTTGATATTTTTGTTACTCCAATGGATGGTATCCTTGTCATTATGGAAGGTAGTCTATTGTCGATATTTTTGTTACTCCAATGGATGGTAACCTTGTCATTATGGAAGGAAGTCTGTTGTCGAGATTTTTGTTACTCCATTGGATGGTAGTCTTGTCATTATGGAAGGTAGTCCATTATCGAGATATTTGTTATTCCAATTGATGGTAGCGTTATCATTATGGAAGGTAGTCTATTGTCGACATTTTCGTTACTCCAATGGATGGTAGCCTTGTCATTATGGAAGGTATATGTTGCCAATATCTTTGTTACTCCAATGGATGGTAGCCTTGTCATTATGGAAGGTACTATGTTCTCGATATTTTTGTTACTCTAGTGGATGGTAGACTTGTCAATATGGAAGGTAGTCTCTTGTTGATATTTTCGTTACTCCACTGGATGGTAGCCTTGTCATTATGGAAGGTAGTCTCTTGTTGATATTTTCGTTACTCCAATGGATGGTAGCCTTGTCATTATGGAAGGTAGTGTGTTGTCAATATCTATGTTATTCCAATGGATGGTAGCCTTGTCATTATGGAAGGTTGTCTATTGTCGAGATTTTTGTTACTCTAATGGATGGTAGCCTTGTCATTATGGAAGGTAGTCTCTTGTTGATATTTTTGTTACTCCAACGGATGGTATCCTTGTCATTATGGAAGGTAGTCTGTTGTCCCGATTTTTGTTACTCTAATGGATGGTAGTCTTGTCATTATGGAAGGTAGTCTTTTGTTATGATTTCTGTTACTCCAATCGATAGTAGCCTTGTAATTATGGAAGGTAGTTTTTTGTTCAGATTTTTGTTACTCCAATGGATGGTAGACTTGTCATTATGGAAGGTAGTCTATTGTCGAGATTTTTGTTACTCCAATGGATGGTAGCCTTATAATTATGGAAGGTAGTATGTTGTCGTAATTTTTGTTACTCCAATGGATGGTAGCCCTGTCATTATGGAAGGTACTATGTTGTTGATATCTTTGTTACTCCAATGGATGGTAACCTTGTCATTATGGAATGTAGTCTGTTGTCGAGATTTTTGTTACTCCAATGGATGGTAGCCTTGTCATTATGGAAGATAGTCTCTTGTTGATATTTTTGTTACTCCAATGGATGGTAGCCTTGTCATTATGGAAGGTAGTCTAATGGATGGTAGTCTTGTCATTATGGAAGGTAGTCTGTCATTGTGATTTCTGTTAATCCAATGGATGGTAGGCTTGTCAATATGGAAGGTTGTTTTTTGTCGATATTTTTGTTACTCCAATAGATGGTAGCCTTGTCATTATGGAATGTAGTGTGTTTTCACAATTTTTGTTACTCTAATGGATGGTAGTCTTGTCATAATGGAAGGTAGTCTGTCGTTCTGATTTCTGTTACTCCAATGGATGGTAGCCTTGTCATTATGGAAGGTAGTCTGTTGTTCAGATTTTTGTTACTCCAATGAATGGTAAACTTGTCATTATGGAAGGTAGTCTGTTGTCGAGATTTTTGTTACTCCATTAGATTGTAGCCTTGTCATTAGGGAAGGTAGTGTTTTGTCGAGATTTTTGTTATTCTAATGGATGTTAGACTTGTCATTATGGAAGGTAGTCTGTTGTCGAGATTTTTGTTACTCCAACGGATGGTACCCTTGTCATTATGGAAGGTAGTCTATTGTCGATATTTTTTTTACTCCAATGGATGGTAACCTTGTCATTATGGAAGGAAGTCTGTTGTAGAGATTTTTGTTACTCCATTGGATGGTAGCCTTGTCATTATGGAAGGTAGTCTATTGTCGAGATATTTGTTATTCCAATGGATGGTAGCATTATCATTATGGAAGGTACTATGTTGTCGATATCTTTGTTACTCCAATAGATGGTAGCCTTTTCATTATGGAAGGTAGTCTGTTGTTGAGATTTTTGTTAATCCAATTGATGGTAGCCTTATCATTATGGAAGGTACTATGTTGTTGATATCTTTGTTACTCCAATAGTTGGTAGCCTTGCCATTATGGAAGGTAGTTTGCTGTCGAGATTTTTGTTACTCCAATGGATGGTAGCCTTGTCAATATAGAAGGTAGCCTCTTGTTGATATTTTTGTTACTCCAATGGATGGTATCTTTGTCATTATGGAAGGTATTCTGTTGTCTCGATTTTTGTTCCTCCATTGGATGGTAGTCTTGTCATTATGGAAGGTAGTATGTCGTTGTGATTTCTATTACTCCAATGGATGGTAGACTTGTCAAAATGAAAGGTAGTCTTTTGTCAAGATTTTTGTTACTCCAATGGATGGTAGCCTTGTCATTATGGAAGGTAGTCGCTTGTTGATATTTTCTGTTACTCCAATGGATGGTATCCTTGTCATTATGGAAGGTAGTATGTTGTGCCGATTTTTATTACTCTAATTGATGGTAGTATTGTCATTACGGAAGGTAGTATGTTATCGAGATTTTTGTTACTCAAATTGATGGTACCCTTGTAATTATGGAAGGTAGTCTATTGTCGATTTTTTTGTTACTCCAATGGATGGTAACCTTGTCATTATGGAAGGTAGTCTATTGTCGTGATTTTTGTTACTCCATTGGATGGTAGCCTTGTCATTATGGAAGGTAGTCCATTGTCGAGATATTTGTTATTCCAATTGATGGTAGCGTTATCATTATGGAAGGTAGTCTGTTGTCGAGATTTTCATTACTCCAATGGATGGTAGCCTTGTCATTATGGAAGGTAGTATCTTGTCAATATCTTTGTTACTCCAATGGATGGTAGCCTTGTCATTATGGAAGGTACTATGTTGTCGATATTTTTGTTACTCCAGTGGATGGTAGACTTGTCAATATGGAAGGTAGTCTCTTGTTGATATTTTTGTTACTCCACTGGATGGTAGCCTAGTCATTATGGAAGGTAGTCTCTTGTTGATATTTTCGTTACTCCAATGGATGGTAGCCTTGTCATTATGGAAGGTAGTATGTTGTCAATATCTTTGTTACTCCAATGGATGGTAGCCTTGTGATTATGGAAGGTACTATGTTGTCGATATCTTTGTTACTCTAGTAGATGGTAGGCTTGTCATTATGGAAGGTTGTCTGTTGTAGAGATTTTTGTTACACCAATGGATGGTAGCCTTGTCATTATGGAAGGGAGTCCGTTGTCCAATTTTTGTTACTCTAATGGATGGTAGTCTTGTCATTATGGAAGGTGGCCTGTCGTTGTCATTTTTGTTACTCCAATGGATGGTAGACTTGTCAATATGGAAGGTAGTCTTTTGTCGAGATTTTTGTTACTCCAATGGATGGTAGCCTTGTCATTATGGAAGGTAGTCTCTTGTTGATATTTTTGTTACTCCAACGGATGGTTTCCTTGTCATTATGGAAGGTAGTCTGTTGTCCCGATTTTTGTTACTCTAATGGATGGTAGTCTTATCATTATGGAAGTTAGTCTTTTGTTGTTATTTATGTTACTCCAATCGATGGTAGCCTTGTCATTATAGAAGGTAGTCTGTTGTTCAGATTTTTGTTACTCCAATGGATCGTAGACTTGTCATAATGGAAGGTAGTCTATTGTCGAGATTTTTGTTACTCCAATGGATGGTAGCCTTATCATTATGGAAGGTAGTGTGTTGTCGTAATTTTTGTTACTCCAATGGATGGTAGCCTTGTCATTATGGAAGGTACTATGTTGTTGATATCTTTGTTACTCCAATGGATGTTAACCTTGTCATTATGGAATGTAGTTTGTTGTCGAGATTTTTGTTACTCCAATGGATGGTAGCCTTGTCATTATGCAAGGTAGTCTCTTGTTGATATTTTTGTTACTCCAATGGATGGTAGCCTTGTCATTATGGAAGGTAGTCTAATGGATGGTAGTCTTGTCATTATGGAAGGTAGTTTGTCGTTGTGATTTATGTTAATCCAATGGATGGTAGACTTGTCAATATGGAAGGTTGTCTGTTGTCAAGATTTTTGTTACTCCACCGGATGGTACCGTTGTCATTATGGAAGGTAGTCTATTGTCGATATTTTTGTTACTCCAATGGATGGTAACCTTGTCATTATGGAAGGTAGTCTGTTGTCGAGATTTTTGTTACTCCAATGAATGGTAGCCTTGTCATTATGGAAGGTAGTATTTCGTTCTGATTTCTGTTACTCCAATGGATGGTAGCCTTGTCATTATGGAAGGTAGTCTGTTGTTCAGATTTTTGTTACTCCAATGAATGGTAAACTTGTCATTATGGAAGGTAGTCTGATGTCAAGATTTTTGTTACTCCATTAGATTGTAGCCTTGTCATTATGGAAGGTAGTGTTTTGTCTAGATTTTTGTTATTCCAATGGATGTTAGACTTGTCATTATGGAAGGTAGTCTGTTGTCGAGATTTTTGTTACACCAACGGATGGTACCCTTGTCATTATGGAAGGTAGTCTATTGTCGATATTTTTTTTACTCCAATGGATGGTAACCTTGTCATTATGGAAGGTAGTCTGTTAGCGAGATTTTTGTTATTCCATTGGATGGTAGCCTTGTCATTATGGAAAGTAGTCTATTGTCGAGATATTTCTTATTCCAATGGATGGTAGAATTATCATTATGGAAGGTACTATGTTGTCGATGTCTTTGTTACTCCAATTGATGGTAGCCTTTTCATTATGGAAGGTAGTCTGTTGTTGAGATTTTTGTTAATCCAATGGATAGTAGCCTTGTCATTATGGAAGGTACTATGTTGTCGAGATCTTTGTTACTCCAATAGTTGGTAGCCTTGTCATTATGGAAGGTAGTTTGCTGTCGAGATTTTTGTTACTCCAATGGATGGTAGCCTTGTCAATATGGAAGGTAGCCTCTTGTTGATATTTTTGTTACTCCAATGGATGGTATCCTTGTCATTATGGAAGGTATTTTGTTGTCTCGATTTTTGTTACTCCATTGGATGGTAGTCTTCTCATTATGGAAAGTAGTATGTCGTTGTGATTTCTATTACTCCAATGGATGGTACCCTTGTCATTATGGATGGTAATCTATTGTCGATTTTTTTGTTACTCCAATGGATGGTAACGTTGTCATTATGGAAGGTAGTCTATTGTCGTGATTTTTGTTACTCTAATGGAAGGTAGCCTTGTCATTATAGAAGGTAGTATGTTGTCGATATCTTTGTTACTCCAATGGATGGTAGCCTTGTCATTATGGAAGGTAGTCTATTGTCGTGATTTTTGTTACTCCAATGGAAGGTAGCCTTGTCATTATGGAAGGTAGTCTCCTGTTGATATTTTTGTTACTCCAATGGATGGTATCCTTGTCATTATAGAAGGTAGTTTATTGTCGATATTTTTGTTACTCCAATGGATGGTAACCTTGTCATTATGGAAGGTAGTCTGTTATCGAGATTTTTGTTACTCCATTGGATGGTAGCCTTGTCATTATGAAAGGTAGTCCATTGTCGAGATATTTGTTATTCCAATTGATCATAGCGTTATCATTATGGAAGGTAGTCTGTTGTCGAGATTTTCGTTACTCCAATGGATGGTAGCCTTGTCATTATGGAAGGTAGTATGTTGTCAATATCTTTGTTACTCCAATGGATGGTAGCCTTGTCATTATGGAAGGTACTATGTTATCGATATTTTTGTTACTCCAGTGGATGGTAGACTTGTTAATATGGAAGGTAGTCTCTTGTTGATATTTTCGTTACTCCACTGGATGGTAGCCTTGTCATTATGGAAGGTAGTCTCTTGTTGATATTTTTGTTACTCCAATGGATGGTAGCCTTGTCATTATGGAAGGTAGTATGTTGTCAATATCTTTGTTACTCCAATGGATGGTAGCCTTGTCATTATGGAAGGTACTATGTTGTCGATATTTTTGTTACTCTAGTGGATGGTAGACTTGTCAATATGGAAGGTAGTCTCTTGTTGATATTTTCGTTACTCCACTGGATGGTAGCCTTGTCATTATGGAAGGTAGTCTCTTGTTGATATTTTCGTTACTCCAATGGATGGTAGCCTTGTCATTATGGAAGGTAGTATGTTGTCAATATCTTTGTTACTCCAATGGATGGTAGCCTTGTCATTATGGAAGGTACTATGTTGTTGATATCTTTGTTACTCCAGTAGATGGTAGCCTTGTCATTATGGAAGGTTGTCTGTTGTCGAGATTTTTGTTACTCCAATGGATGGTAGTCTTGTCATTATGGAAGGTGGTCTGTCGTTGTAATTTTTGTTTCTCCAATTGATGGTAGACTTTTCAATATGGAAGGTAGTCTTTTGTCGAGATTTTTGTTACTCCAATGGATGGTAGCCTTGTCATTATGGAAGGTAGTCTCTTGTTGATATTTTTGTTACTCCAACGGATGGTATCCTTGTCATTATGGAAGGTAGTCTTTTGTTGTGATTTCTGTTACTCCAATCGATGGTAGCCTTGTCATTATGGAAGGTAGTCTGTTGTTCAGATTTTTGTTACTCCAATGGATGGTAGACTTGTTATTATGGAAGGTAGTCTGATGTCGATATTTTTGTTACTCCATTAGGTTGTAGCCTTGTCATTATGGAAGGTAGTGTTTTGTCGAGATTTTTGTTACTCCAATGGATGGTAGCCTTGTCATTATTGAAGGTAGTCTGTTGTCGAGATTTTTGTTACTCCAACGGATGGTACCCTTTTCATTATGGAAGGTAGTCTATTGTCGATATTTTTTTTACTCCAATGGATGGTAACCTTGTCATTATCGAAGGTAGTCTGTTGTCGAGATTTTTGTTACTCCATTGGATGGTACCCTTGTCATTATGGAAGGTAGTCTATTGTAGAGATATTTATTATTCCAATGGATTGTAGCATTATCATTATGGAAGATACTATGTTGTCGATATCTTTGTTACTGCAATAGATGGTAGCCTTGTCATTATGGAAGGTAGTCTGTTGTTGAGATTTTTGTTAATCCAATGGATGGTAGCCTTGTCATTATGGAAGATAGCCTCTTGTTGATATTTTTGTTACTCCAATGGATGGTATCCTTGTCATTATGGAAGGTATTATGTCGTCTTGATTTTTGTTACTCCATTGGATGATAGTCTTGTCATTATGGAACGTAGTATGTCGTTGTGATTTCTATTACTCCAATGGATGGTAGACTTGTCAATAGGGAAGGTTGTCTTTTGTCGAGATTTTTGTTACTCCAATGGATTGTAGCCTTGTCATTATGGAAGGTAGTCGCTTGTTGATATTTTCTGTTACTCCAATGGATGGTATCCTTGTCATTATGGAAGGTAGTATGTTGTCCCGATTTTAATTAGTCTAATTGATGGTAGTGTTGTCATTATGGAAGGTAGTATGTTGTCGAGATTTTTGTTACTCCAATGGATTGTACCCTTGTCAATATGGAAGGTAGTCTATTGTCGATTTTTTTGTTACTCCAATGGATGGTAACCTTGTAATTATGGAAGGTAGTCTATTGTCGTGATTTTTGTTACTCCAATGGAAGGTAGCCTTGTCATTATGGAAGGTAGTATGTTGTCGATATCTTTGTTACTCCAATGGATGGTAGCCTTGTCATTATGGAAGGTTGTCTATTATCGTGATTTTTGTTACTCCAATGAAAGGTAGCCTTGTCATTATGGAAGGTAGTCTCCTGTTGATATTTTTATTACTCCAATGGATGGTATCCTTGTCATTATAGAAGGTAGTCTATTGTCGATATTTTTGTTACTCCAATGGATGGTAACCTTGTCATTATGGAAGGTAGTCTGTTATCGGGATTTTGTTTACTCCATTGGATGGTAGCCTTGTCATTATGGAAGGTAGTCCATTGTCGAGATATTTGTTATTCCAATTGATGGTAGCGTTATCATTATGGAAGGTAGTTTGTTGTCGAGATTTTCGTTACTCCAATGGATGGTAGCCTTGTCATTATGGAAGGTAGTATGTTGTCAATATCTTTGTTACTCCAATGAAAGGTAGCCTTGTCATTATGGAAGGTACTATGCTGTCGATATTTTTGTTACTCCAGTGGATGGTAGACTTGTCAATATGGAAGGTAGTCTCTTGTTGATATTTTCGTTACTCCACTAGATGGTAGCCTTGTCATTATGGAAGGTAGTCTCTTGTTGATATTTTTGTTACTCCAATGGATGGTATCCTTTTCATTATGGAAGGTAGTATGTTGTCAATATCTTTGTTACTCCAATGGATGGTAGCCTTGTCATTATGGAAGGTACTATGTTGTCGATATCTTTGTTACTCCAGTAGATGGCAGCCTTGTAATTATGGAAGGTTGTCTGTTGTCGAGATTTTTGTTACTCCAATGGATGGTAGCCATGTCATTATGGAAGGGAGTCTGTTGTCTCGATTTTTGTTACTCTAATGGATGGTAGTCTTGTCATTATGGAAGGTGGTCAGTCGTTGTGATTTTTGTTACTCCAATTGATGGTAGACTTGTCAATATGGAAGGTAGTCTTTTGTCGAGATTTTTGTTACTCCAATGGATGGTAGCCTTGTCATTATCGAAGGTAGTCTCTTGTTGATATTTTTGTTACTCCAACGGATGTTATCCTTGTCATTATGGAAGGTAGTCTGTTGTCCCGATTTTTGTTACTCTAATGGATGGTAGTCTTGCCATTATGGAAGGTAGTCTTTTGTTGTGATTTCTGTTACTCCAATCGATGGTAGCCTTGTCATTATGAAAGGTAGTCTGTTGTTCAGATTTTTGTTACTCCATTAGATTGTAGCCTTGTCATTATGGAAGGTAGTGTTTTGTCGAGATTTTTGTTACTCCAATGGATGGTAGCCTTGTCATTATGGAAGGTAGTCTGCTGTCGAGATTTTTGTTACTCCAACAGATGGTACCCTTGTCATTATGGAAGGTAGTCTATTCGCGATATTTTTTTTACTCCAATGGATGGTAACCTTGTCATTATGGAAGGTAGTCTGTTGTCGAGATTTTTGTTACTCCATTGGATGGTAGCCTTGTCATTATGGAAGGTAGTCTATTGTCAAGATATTTGTTATTCCAATGGATGGTAGCATTATCATTATGGAAGATACTATGTTGTCGATATCTTTCTTACTACAATAGATGGTAGCCTTGTCATTATGGAAGGTAGTCTGTTGTTGAGATTTTTGTTAATACAATGGATGGTAGCCTTGTCATTATGGAAGGTAATATGTTGTCGATATCTTTGTTACTCCAATAGTTGGTAGCCTTGTCATTATGGAAGGTAGTCTGTTGTTCAGATTTTTGTTACTCCAATGAATGGTAGCCTTGTCATTATGGAAGGTAGTCTGTTGTCGAGATTTTTGTTACTCCATTAGATTGTAGACTTGTCAATATGGAAGGTAGTCTTTTGTCGAGATTTTTGTTACTCCAATGGATGGTAGCCTTGTCATTATGGGAGGTAGTCTCTTGTTGATATTTTTGTTACTCCAATGGATGGTACCCTTGTCATTATGGAAGGTAGTCTATTATCGATATTTTTGTTACTCCAATGGATGGTAACCTTGTCATTATGGACGGTAGTCTGTTGTTGAGATTTTTGTTACTCCGTTGGATGGTAGCCTTGTCAGTATGGAAGGTAGTCTATTGTCGAGATATTTGTTATTCCAATGGATGGTAGCATTATCATTATGGAAGGTACTATGTTGTCGATATCTTTGTTACTCCAATAGATGGTAGCCTTGTCATTATGGGAGGTAGTCTGTTGTTGAGATTTTTGTTAATCCAATGGATGGTAGCCTTGTCATTATGGAAGGTACTGTGTTGTCGATATCTTTGTTACTCCAATAGTTGGTAGCCTTGTCATTATGAAAGGTAGTTTGCTATCGAGATTTTTGTTACTCCAATGGATGGTAGCCTTGTCAATATGGAAGGTAGCCTCTTGTTGATATTTTTTTCTCCAATGGATGGTATCCTTGTCATTATGGAAGGTATTATGTTGTCTCGATTTTTGTTACTCAATGGATGGTAGTCTTGTCATTATGGAAGGTAGTATGTCGTTGTGATTTCTATTACTCTAATGGATGGTAGACTTGTCAATATGGAAGGTAGTCTTTTGTCGAGATTTTTGTTACTCCAATGGATGGTAGCCTTGTCATTATGGAAGGGAGTCCCTTGTTGATATTTTCTGTTACTCCAATGGATATTATCCTTGTCATTATGGAAGGTAGTATGTTGTCCCGATTTTTATTACTCTAATTGATGGTAGTCTTGTCATTATGGAAGGTAGTATGTTGTCGAGATTTTTGTTACTCCAATGGATGGTACCCTTGTCATTATGGACGGTAGTCTATTGTCGATTTTTTTGTTACTCCAATGGATGGTAACCTTGTCATTATGGAAGGTAGTCTATTGTCGTGATTTTTGTTACTCCAATGGAAGGTAGCCTTGTCATTATGGAAGGTAGTATGTTGTCGATATCTTTGTTACTCCAATGGATTGTAGCCTTGTCATTATGGAAGGTAGTCTATTGTCGTGATTTTTATTACTCCAATGGAAGGTAGCCTTGTCAGTATGGAAGGTAGTCTCCTGGTGATATTTATATTACTCCAATGGATGGTATCATTGTCATTATGGAAGGTAGTCTATTTTCGATATTTTTGTTACTCTAATGGATGATAACCTTGTCATTATGGAAGGTAGTCTGTTGTCGAGATTTTTGTTACTCCATTGGATGGTAGCCTTGTAATTATGGAAGGTAGGCCATTGTCGAGATATTTGTTATTCCAATTGATGGTAGAGTTATCATTATGGAAGGTCATCTGTTGTCGAGATTTTCGTTACTCAAATGGATGGTAGCCTTGTCATTATGGAAGGTAGTATGTTGTCAATATCTTTGTTACTCCAATGGATGGTAGCCTTGTCATTATGGAAGGTACTATGTTGTCGATATCTTTGTTACTCCAATAGATGGTAGCCTTGTCATTATGGTAGGTAGTCTATTGTCGAGATTTATGTTACTCCAATGGATGGTAGCCTTGTCATTATGGAAGGTAGTCTCTTGATGATATTTTTGTTACTCCAATGGATGGTAGCCTTGTCTTTATGGAAGTTAGTTTGTTGTCCCGATTATTTTTACTCTAATGGATTGTAGCCTTGTCGTTATGGAAGGTAGTCTGTTGTCGATAACTTTGTTACTCCAATGGATGGTAGCTTAGTAATTATGGAAGGTAGTCTGTTGTCGAGATTTTTGTTACTCCAATGGATGGTAGCCTTGTCATTATGGAAGGTAGTCTGTTTTCCAAAAAATTTATACTCCAATGGATGGTAACCTTGTCATTATGGAAGGTAGTCTATTGTTGATATTTTTGTTATACCAATGGATGGTAGCCTTCTAATTATGGAAGGTAGTCTGTTGTCCAGATTTTTGTTACTCTAATGGATGGTAGCCTTGTCATTATGGAAGGTATTCTGTTGTATAGAATTTTGTAACTCCATTGGATGGTAGCCTTGTCATAATGGAAGGTAGTCTTTTATCGATATTTTTTTTATTCCAATGGATGGTAGCCTTGTCATTATGGAAGGTAATCTATAGTCGTGATTTTTTTTACTCTAATGGAAGGTAGCCTTGGCATTATGGAAGGTAGTATGTTTTCGATATCTTTGTTACTTCAATGGATGGTAGCCTTGTCATTATGGAAGTTAGTCTTTTGTCGTGATTTTTGTTACTCCAATGGATGGTAGCCTTGTCATTATTGAAGGTAGTCTCTTGTTGATATTTTTGTTACTCGAATGGATGGTATCCTTGTCATTAGTGAAGGGAGTATGTTGTCCCGATTTTTGTTAGTCTAATGGATGGTAGTCTTGTCATTATGGAAGGTAGTCTGTTGTTGTGATTCCTGTTACTCCAATGCATGGTAGACTTGTCAATATGGAAGGTAGTCTTTTGTCGAGATTTTTGTTACTCCAATGGATGGTATCCTTGTCATTATGGAAGGTAGTCTCTTGTTGATATTTTTTGTTACTCCAATGGATGGTACCCTTGTCATTATGGAAGGTAGTCTATTATCGATATTTTTGTTACACCGATGGATGGTAACCTTGTCATTATGGACGGTAGTCTGTTGTCGAGATTTTTGTTACTCCGTTGGATGGTAGCCTTGTCAGTATGGAAGGTAGTCTATTGTCGAGATATTTGTTATTCCAATGGATGGTAGAATTATCATTATTGAAGGTACTATGTTGTCGATATCTTTGTTACTCCAATAGATGGTAGCCTTGTCATTATGGAAGGTAGTCTGTTATTGAGATTTTTGTTAATCCAATGGATGGTAGACTTGTCATTATGGAAGGTACTATGTTGTTTATATCTTTGTTACTCCAATAGTTGGTAGCCTTGTCATTATGGAAGGTAGACCGCTGTCGAGATTTTTGTTACTCCAATGGATGGTAGCCTTGTCAATATGGAAGGTAGCCTCTTGTTGATATTTTTGTTACTCCAATGGATGGTATCCTTATCATTATGGAGGGTATTCTGTTGTCTTGATTTTTGTTACTCTAATGGATGGTAGTCTTGTCATTATGGAAGGTAGTCTGTCGTTGTAATTTCTATTACTCCAATGGATGGTAGACTTGTCAATATGGAAGGTAGTCTTTTGTCGAGATTTTTGTTACTCCAATGGATGGTAGCCTTGTCATTATTGAAGGTAGTCTCTTGTTGATATTTTCTGTTACTTCAATGGATGGTATCCTTGTCATTATGGAATGTAGTCTGTTGTCCCGATTTTTATTACTCTAATTGATGGTAGTCTTGTCATTATGTAAGGTAGTATGTTGTCGAGATTTTTTTTACTCCAATGGATGGTACCCTTGTCATTATGGAAGGTAGTCTATTGTCGATATTTTTGTAACTCCAATGGATGGTAACCTTGTCATTATGGAAGGTAGTCTATTGTCAAGATTTTTGTTACTCCAATGGAAGGTAGCCTTGTCATTATGGAAGGTAGTATGTTGTCGATATCTTTGTTACTCCAATGGATGGTAGCCTTGTCATTATGAAAGGTAGTCTCCTGTTGATATTTTTTGTTACTCCAATGGATGGTACCCTTGTCATTATGGAAGGTAGTCTATTATCGATATTTTTGTTACACCGATGGACGGTAACCTTGTCATTATGGACGGTAGTCTGTTGTCGAGATTTTTGTTACTCCGTTGGATGGTAGCCTTGTCAGTATGGAAGGTAGTCTATTGTCGAGATATTTGTTATTCCAATGGATTGTAGCATTATCATTATGGAAGGTACTATGTTGTCGATATCTTTGTTACTCCAATAGATGGTAGCCTTGTCATTATGGAAGGTAGTCTGTTATTGAGATTTTTGTTAATCCAATGGATGGTAGCCTTGTCATTATGGAAGGTACTATGTTGTTTATATCTTTGTTACTCCAATAGTTGGTAGCCTTGTCATTATGGAAGGTAGACCGCTGTCGAGATTTTTGTTACTCCAATGGATGGTAGCCTTGTCAATATGGAAGGTAGCCTCTTGTTGATATTTTTGTTACTCCAATGGATGGTATCCTTATCATTATGGAGGGTATTCTGTTGTCTTGATTTTTGTTACTCTAATGGATGGTAGTCTTGTCATTATGGAAGGTAGTCTGTCGTTGTAATTTCTATTACTCCAATGGATGGTAGACTTGTCAATATGGAAGGTAGTCTTTTGTCGAGATTTTTGTTACTCCAATGGATGGTAGCCTTGTCATTATTGAAGGTAGTCTCTTGTTGATATTTTCTGTTACTTCAATGGATGGTATCCTTGTCATTATGGAATGTAGTCTGTTGTCCCGATTTTTATTACTCTAATTGATGGTAGTCTTGTCATTATGTAAGGTAGTATGTTGTCGAGATTTTTTTTACTCCAATGGATGGTACCCTTGTCATTATGGAAGGTAGTCTATTGTCGATATTTTTGTAACTCCAATGGATGGTAACCTTGTCATTATGGAAGGTAGTCTATTGTCAAGATTTTTGTTACTCCAATGGAAGGTAGCCTTGTCATTATGGAAGGTAGTATGTTGTCGATATCTTTGTTACTCCAATGGATGGTAGCCTTGTCATTATGAAAGGTAGTCTCCTGTTGATATTTTTTGTTACTCCAATGGATGGTACCCTTGTCATTATGGAAGGTAGTCTATTATCGATATTTTTGTTACACCGATGGATGGTAACCTTGTCATTATGGACGGTAGTCTGTTGTCGAGATTTTTGTTACTCCGTTGGATGGTAGCCTTGTCAGTATGGAAGGTAGTCTATTGTCGAGATATTTGTTATTCCAATGGATTGTAGCATTATCATTATGGAAGGTACTATGTTGTCGATATCTTTGTTACTCCAATAGATGGTAGCCTTGTCATTATGGAAGGTAGTCTGTTATTGAGATTTTTGTTAATCCAATGGATGGTAGCCTTGTCATTATGGAAGGTACTATGTTGTTTATATCTTTGTTACTCCAATAGTTGGTAGCCTTGTCATTATGGAAGGTAGACCGCTGTCGAGATTTTTGTTACTCCAATGGATGGTAGCCTTGTCAATATGGAAGGTAGCCTCTTGTTGATATTTTTGTTACTCCAATGGATGGTATCCTTGTCATTATGGAGGGTATTCTGTTGTCTTGATTTTTGTTACTCTAATGGATGGTAGTCTTGTCATTATGGAAGGTAGTCTGTCGTTGTAATTACTATTACTCCAATGGATGGTAGACTTGTCAATATGGAAGGTAGTCTTTTGTCGAGATTTTTGTTACTCCAATGGATGGTAGCCTTGTCATTATTGAAGGTAGTCTCTTGTTGATATTTTCTGTTACTTCAATGGATGGTATCCTTGTCATTATGGAAGGTAGTCTGTTGTCCCGATTTTTATTACTCTAATTGATGGTAGTCTTGTCATTATGTAAGGTAGTATGTTGTCGAGATTTTTTTTACTCCAATGGATGGTACCCTTGTCATTATGGAAGGTAGTCTATTGTCGATATTTTTGTAACTCCAATGGATGGTAACCTTGTCATTATGGAAGGTAGTCTATTGTCAAGATTTTTGTTACTCCAATGGAAGGTAGCCTTGTCATTATGGAAGGTAGTATGTTGTCGATATCTTTGTTACTCCAATGGATGGTAGCCTTGTCATTATGAAAGGTAGTCTCCTGTTGATATTTTTTGTTACTCCAATGGATGGTACCCTTGTCATTATGGAAGGTAGTCTATTATCGATATTTTTGTTACACCGATGGATGGTAACCTTGTCATTATGGACGGTAGTCTGTTGTCGAGATTTTTGTTACTCCGTTGGATGGTAGCCTTGTCAGTATGGAAGGTAGTCTATTGTCGAGATATTTGTTATTCCAATGGATGGTAGCATTATCATTATGGAAGGTACTATGTTATCGATATCTTTGTTACTCTAATAGATGGTAGCCTTGTCATTATGGAAGGTAGTCTGTTATTGAGATTTTTGTTAATCCAATGGATGGTAGCCTTGTCATTATGGAAGGTACTATGTTGTTTATATCTTTGTTACTCCAATAGTTGGTAGCCTTGTCATTATGGAAGGTAGACCGCTGTCGAGATTTTTGTTACTCCAATGGATGGTAGCCTTGTCAATATGGAAGGTAGCCTCTTGTTGATATTTTTGTTACTCCAATGGATGGTATCCTTGTCATTATGGAGGGTATTCTGTTGTCTTGATTTTTGTTACTCTAATGGATGGTAGTCTTGTCATTATGGAAGGTAGTCTGTCGTTGTAATTTCTATTACTCCAATGGATGGTAGACTTGTCAATATGGAAGGTAGTCTTTTGTCGAGATTTTTGTTACTCCAATGGATGGTAGCCTTGTCATTATTGAAGGTAGTCTCTTGTTGATATTTTCTGTTACTTCAATGGATGGTATCCTTGTCATTATGGAAGGTAGTCTGTTGTCCCGATTTTTATTACTCTAATTGATGGTAGTCTTGTCATTATGTAAGGTAGTATGTTGTCGAGATTTTTTTTACTCCAATGGATGGTACCCTTGTCATTATGGAAGGTAGTCTATTGTCGATATTTTTGTAACTCCAATGGATGGTAACCTTGTCATTATGGAAGGTAGTCTATTGTCAAGATTTTTGTTACTCCAATGGAAGGTAGCCTTGTCATTATGGAAGGTAGTATGTTGTCGATATCTTTGTTACTCCAATGGATGGTAGCCTTGTCATTATGAAAGGTAGTCTCCTGTTGATATTTTTTGTTACTCCAATGGATGGTACCCTTGTCATTATGGAAGGTAGTCTATTATCGATATTTTTGTTACACCGATGGATGGTAACCTTGTCATTATGGACGGTAGTCTGTTGTCGAGATTTTTGTTACTCCGTTGGATGGTAGCCTTGTCAGTATGGAAGGTAGTTTATTGCCGAGATATTTGTTATTCCAATGGATGGTAGCATTATCATTATGGAAGGTACTATGTTGTCGATATCTTTGTTACTCCAATAGATGGTAGCCTTGTCATTATGGAAGGTAGTCTGTTATTGAGATTTTTGTTAATCCAATGGATGGTAGCCTTGTCATTATGGAAGGTACTATGATTTTTATATCTTTGTTACTCCAATAGTTGGTAGCCTTGTCATTATGGAAGGTAGACTGCTGTCGAGATTTTTGTTACTCCAATGGATGGTAGCCTTGTCAATATGGAAGGTAGCCTCTTGTTGATATTTTTGTTACTCCAATGGATGGTATCCTTGTCATTATGGAGGGTATTCTGTTGTCTTGATTTTTGTTACTCTAATGGATGGTAGTCTTGTCATTATGGAAGGTAGTTTGTCGTTGTAATTTCTATTACTCCAATGGATGGTAGACTTGTCAATATGGAAGGTATTCTTTTGTCGAGATTTTTGTTACTCCAATGGATGGTAGCCTTGTCATTATTGAAGGTAGTCTCTTGTTGATATTTTCTGTTACTTCAATGGATGGTATCCTTGTCATTATGGAAGGTAGTCTGTTGTCCCGATTTTTATTAATCTAATTGATGGTAGTCTTGTCATTATGTAAGGTAGTATGTTGTCGAGATTTTTTTTACTCCAATGGATGGTACCCTTGTCATTATGGAAGGTAGTCTATTGTCGATATTTTTGTAACTCCAATGGATGGTAACCTTGTCATTATGGAAGGTAGTCTATTGTCAAGATTTTTGTTACTCCAATGGAAGGTAGCCTTGTCATTATGGAAGGTAGTATGTTGTCGATATCTTTGTTACTCAAATGGATGGTAGCCTTGTCATTATGAAAGGTAGTCTCCTGTTGATATTTTTGTTACTCCAATGGATGGTATCCTTGTCATTACGGAATGTAGTCTATTGTCGATATTTTTGTTACTCCAATGGATGGTAACCTTATCATTATGGAAGGTAGTCTGTTGTCGAGATTTTTGTTACTCCATTGGATGGTAGCCTTGTCATTATGGAAGGTAGTCCATTGTCGAGATATTTGTTATTCCAATTGATGGTAGCGTTATCATTATGGAAGGTAGTCTGTTGTCGATATTTTCGTTACTCCAATGGATGGTAGCCTTGTCATTATGGAAGGTAGTATGTTGTCAATATCTTTGTTACTCCAATGGATGGTAGCCTTGTCCTTATGGAAGGTACTATGTTGTCGATATCTTTGTTACTCCAATAGATGGTAGCCTTGTCATTATGGTAGGTAGTCTATTGTCGAGATTTATGTTACTCCAATGGATGGTAGCGTTGTCATTATGGAAGGTAGTTTGTTGTTCCGATTATTTTTACTCCAATGGATTGTAGCCTTGTCGTTATGGAAGGTAGTCTGTTGTCGATAACTTTGTTACTCCAATGGATGGTAACTTAGTAATTATGGAAGGTAGTCTGTTGTCGAGATTTTTGTTACTCCAATGGATGGTAGCCTTGTCATTATGGAAGGTAGTCTGTTTTCCAAAAATTTTATACTCCAATGGATGGTAACCTTGTCATTATAGAAGGTAGTCTATTGTTGATATTTTTGTTATACCAATGGATGGTAGCCTTGTAATTATGGAAGGTAGTCTGTTGTCCAGATTTTTGTTACTCTAATGGATGGTAGCCTTGTCATTATGGAAGGTATTCTGTTGTATAGAATTTTGTTACTCCATTGGATGGTAGCCTTGTCATAATGGAAGGTAGTCTTTTATCGATATTTTTGTTATTCCAATGGATGGTAGCCTTGTCATTATGGAAGGTAATCTATAGTCGTGATTTTTTTTACTCTAATGGAAGGTAGCCTTGGCATTATGGAAGGTAGTATGTTTTCGATATCTTTGTTACTTCAATGGATGGTAGCCTTGTCATTATGGAAGTTAGTCTTTTGTCGTGATTTTTGTTACTCCAATGGATGGTAGCCTTGTCAATATGGAATGTATTCTTTTGTTGTGATTTATGTTATTCCAATTGAAGGTAGTCTCTTGTTGATATTTTTGTTACTCCAATGGATGGTATCCTTGTCATTATGGAAGGGAGTATGTTGTCCCGATTTTTGTTAGTCTAATGGATGGGAGTCTTGTCATTATGGAAGGTAGTCTGTCGTTGTGATTTCTGTTACTCCAATGCATGGTAGACTTGTCAATATGGAATGTATTCTTTTGTCGAGATTTTTGTTGCTCCAATGGATGGTAGCCTTGTCATTATGGAAGGTAGTCTCTTGTTGATATTTTTGTTACTCCAATGGATGGTACCCTTGTCATTATGGAAGGTAGTCTATTATTGATTTTTTTGTTACTCCAATGGATGGTAACCTTGTCATTATGGACGGTAGTCTGTTGTCGAGATTTTTGTTACTCCGTTGGATGGTAGCCTTGTCATCATGGAAGGTAGTCTATTGTCGAGATATTTGTTATTCCAATGGATGGTAGCATTATCATTATGGAAGGTATTATGTTGTCGATATCTTTGTTACTCCAATAGATGGTAGCCTTGTCATTATGGAAGGTAGTCTGTTGTTGAGATTTTTGTTAATCCAATGGATGGTAGCCTTGTCATTATGGAAGGTACTATGTTGTCTATATCTTTGTTACTCCAATAGTTTGTAGCCTTGTCATTATGGAAGGTAGACTGTTGTCGATATTTTTGTTACTCCAATGGATGGTAGCCTTGTCAATATGGAAGGTAGCCTCTTGTTGATATTTTTGTTACTCCAATGGATGGTATCCTTGTCATTATGGAAGGTATTCTGTTGTCTCGATTTATTGTTACTCTAATGGATGGTAGTCTTGCCATTATGGAAGGTAGTATGTCGTTGTAATTTCTATTACTCCAATGGATGGTAGACTTGTCAATATGGAAGGTAGTCTTTTGTCGAGATTTTTTTTACTCCAATGGATGGTAGCCTTGTCATTATGGAAGGTAGTCTCTTGTTGATATTTTTTGTTAACTCAATGGATGGTATCCTTGTCATTATGGAAGGTAGTCTGTTGTCCTGATTTTTATTACTCTAATTGATGGTAGTCTTGTCATTATGTAAGGTAGTATGTTGTCGAGATTTTTGTTAGTCCAATGGATGGTACCCTTGTCATTATGGAAGGTAGTCTATTGTCGACATTTTTTTTACTCCACTGGATGGTAACCTTGTCATTATGGAAGGTAGTCTATTATCGTGATTTTTGTTACTCCAATGGAAGGTAGCCTTGTCATTATGGAAGGTAGTATGTTGTCGATATCTTTGTTACTCCAATGGATGGTAGCCTTGTCATTTGGAAGGTAGTCTCCTGTTGATATTTTTGTTACTCCAATGGATGGTATCCTTGTCATTATGGAAGGTAGTCTGTTGTCGAGATTTTTGTTACTCCATTGGATGGTAGCCTTGTCATTATGGAAGGTAGTCCATTGTCGAGATATTTGTTATTCCAATTGATGGTAGCGTTATCATTATGGAAGGTAGTCTCTTGTCGAGATTTTCGTTACTCCAATGGATGGTAGCCTTTGTCATTATGGAAGGTAGTATGTTGTCGAGATTTTTGTTACTCCAATGGATGGTACCCTTGTCATTATGGAAGGTAGTCTATTGTCGATATTTTTGTTACTCCAATGGATGGTAACCTTATCATTATGGAAGGTAGTCTATTGTCGTGATTTTTATTACTCCAATGGAAGGTAGCCTTGTCATTATGGAAGGTAGTATGTTGTCGATATCTTTGTTACTCCAATGGATGGTAGCCTTGTCATTATGGAAGGTAGTCTCCTGTTGATATTTTTGTTACTCCAATGGATGGTATCCTTGTCATTATGGAATGTAGTCTATTGTCGATATTTTTGATACTCCAATGGATGGTAACCTTATCATTATGGAAGGTAGTCTGTTGTCGAGATTTTTGTTACTCCATTGGATGGTAGCCTTGTCATTATGGAAGGTAGTCCATTGTCGAGATATTTGTATTCCAATTGATGTTAGCGTTATCATTATGGAAGGTAGTCTATTGTCGAGATTTTCGTTACTCCAATGGATGGTAGCCTTGTCATTATGGAAGGTAGTATGTTGTCAATATCTTTGTTACTCCAATGGATGGTAGCCTTGTCATTATGGAAGGTACTAAGTTGTCGATATCTTTGTTACTCCAATAGATGGTAGCCTTGTCATTATGGTAGGTAGTCTATTGTCGAGATTTACGTTACTCCAATGGATGGTAGCCTTGTCATTATGGAAGGTAGTCTCTTGATGATATTTTTGTTACTCCAATGGATGGTAGCCTTGTCTTTATTGAAGTTAGTTTGTTGTCCCGATTATTTTTACTCCAATGGATTGTAGCCTTGTCGTTATGGAAGGTAGTCTGTTGTCGATAACTTTGTTACTCCAATGGATGGTAGCTTAGTAAATAAGGAAGGTAGTCTGTTGTCGAGATTTTTGTTACTCCAATGGATGGTAGCCTTGTCATTATGGAAGGTAGTCTGTTTTCCAAAAAATTTATACTCCAATGGATGGTAACCTTGTCATTATGGTAGGTAGTCTATTGTTGATATTTTTGTTATACCAATGGATGGTAGCCTTGTAATTATGGAAGGTAGTCTGTTGTCCAGATTTTTGTTACTCTAATGGATGGTAGCCTTCTCATTATGGAAGGTATTCTGTTGTATAGAATTTTGTTACTCCATTGGATGGTAGCCTTGTCATAATGGAAGGTAGTCTTTTATCGATATTTTTGTTATTCCAATGGATGGTAGCCTTGTCATTATGGAAGGTAATCTATAGTCGTGATTTTTTTTACTCTAATGGAAGGTAGCCTTGGCATTATGGAAGGTAGTATGTTTTCGATATCTTTGTTACTTCAATGGATGGTAGCCTTGTCATTATGGAAGTTAGTCTTTTGTCGTGATTTTTGTTACTCCAATGGATGGTAGCCTTTTCATTATTGAAGGTAGTCTCTTGTTGATATTTTTGTTACTCCAATGGATGGTATCCTTGTCATTATGGAAGGGAGTATGTTGTCCCGATTTTTGTTAGTCTAATGGATGGTAGTCTTGTCATTATGGAAGGTAGTCTGTCGTTGTGATTTCTGTTACTCCAATGCATGGTAGACTTGTCAATATGGAAGGTAGTCTTTTGTCGAGATTTTTGTTACTCCAATGGATGGTAGCCTTGTCATTACGGAAGGTAGTATCTTGTTGATATTTTTGTTACTCCAATTGATGGTACCCTTGTCATTATGGAAGGTAGTCTATTATCGATATTTTTGTTACTCCAATGGATGGTAACCTTGTCATTATAGACGGTAGTCTGTTGTCGAGATTTTTGTTACTCCGTTGGATGGTAGCCTTGTCATTATGGAAGGTAGTCTATTGTCGAGATATTTGTTATTCAAATGGATGGTAGCATTATCATTATGGAAGGTACTATGTTGTCGATATCTTTGTTACTCCAATAGATGGTAGCCTTGTCATTATGGAAGGTAGTTTTTTGTTGAGATTTTTTTTAATCCAATGGATGGTAGCCTTGACATTATGGAAGGTACTATGTTGTCTATATCTTTGTTACTCCAATAGTTGGTAGCCTTGTCATTATGGAAGGTAGACTGTTGTCGAGATTTTTGTTACTCCAATGGATGGTAGCCTTGTCAATATGGAAGGTAGCCTCTTGTTGATATTTTTGTTACTCCAATGGATGGTATCCTTGTCATTATGGAAGGTATTATGTTGTCTCGATTTTTGTTACTCTAATGGATGGTAGTCTTGTCATTATGGAAGGTAGTATGTCGTTGTAATTTCTATTACTCCAATGGATGGTAGACTTGTCAATATGGAAGGTAGTCTTTTGTCGAGATTTTTGTTACTCCAATGGATGGTATCCTTGTCATTATGGAAGGTAGTCTGTTGTCCTGATTTTTATTACTCTAATTGATGGTAGTCTTGTCATTATGTAAGGTAGTATGTTGTCGAGATTTTTGTTACTCCAATGGATGGTATCCTTGTCATTATGTAAGGTAGTCTATTGTCGATATTTTTGTTATTCCAATGGATGGTAACCTTGTCATTATGGAAGGTAGTCTATTATCGTGATTTTTGGTACTCCAATGGAAGGTAGCCTTGTCATTATGGAAGGTAGTATGTTGTCGATATCTTTGTTACTCCAATGGATGGTAGCCTTGTCATAATGGAAGGTAGTCTTTTATCGATATTTTTGTTATTCCAATGGATGGTAGCCTTGTCATTATGGAAGGTAATCTATAGTCGTGATTTTTTTTACTCTAATGGAAGGTAGCCTTGGCATTATGGAAGGTAGTATGTTTTCGATATCTTTGTTACTTCAATGGATGGTAGCCTTGTCATTATGGAAGTTAGTCTTTTGTCGTGATTTTTGTTACTCCAATGGATGGTAGCCTTGTCAATATGGAATGTATTCTTTTGTCGTGATTTTTGTTATTCCAATTGAAGGTAGTCTCTTGTTGATATTTTTGTTACTCCAATGGATGGTATCCTTGTCATTATGGAAGGGAGTATGTTGTCCCGATTTTTGTTAGTCTAATGGATGGGAGTCTTGTCATTATGGAAGGTAGTCTGTCGTTGTGATTTCTGTTACTCCAATGCATGGTAGACTTGTCAATATGGAATGTATTCTTTTGTCGAGATTTTTGTTGCTCCAATGGATGGTAGCCTTGTCATTATGGAAGGTAGTCTCTTGTTGATAGTTTTGTTACTCCAATGGATGGTACCCTGGTCATTATGGAAGGTAGTCTATTATTGATTTTTTTGTTACTCCAATGGATGGTAACCTTGTCATTATGGACGGTAGTCTGTTGTCGAGATTTTTGTTACTCCGTTGGATGGTAGCCTTGTCATCATGGAAGGTAGTCTATTGTCGAGATATTTGTTATTCCAATGGATGGTAGCATTATCATTATGGAAGGTATTATGTTGTCGATATCTTTGTTACTCCAATAGATGGTAGCCTTGTCATTATGGAAGGTAGTCTGTTGTTGAGATTTTTGTTAATCCAATGGATGGTAGCCTTGTCATTATGGAAGGTACTATGTTGTCTATATCTTTGTTACTCCAATAGTTTGTAGCCTTGTCATTATGGAAGGTAGACTATTGTCGATATTTTTGTTACTCCAATGGATGGTAGCCTTGTCAATATGGAAGGTAGCCTCTTGTTGATATTTTTGTTACTCCAATGGATGGTATCCTTGTCATTATGGAAGGTATTCTATTGTCTCGATTTATTGTTACTCTAATGGATGGTAGTCTTGCCATTATGGAAGGTAGTATGTCGTTGTAATTTCTATTACTCCAATGGATGGTAGACTTGTCAATATGGAAGGTAGTCTTTTGTCGAGATTTTTCTTACTCCAATGGATGGTAGCCTTGTCATTATCGAAGGTAGTCTCTTGTTGATATTTTTTGTTAACTCAATGGATGGTATCCTTGTCATTATGGAAGGTAGTCTGTTGTCCTGATTTTTATTACTCTAATTGATGGTAGTCTTGTCATTATGTAAGGTAGTATGTTGTCGAGATTTTTGTTACTCCAATGGATGGTACCCTTGTCATTATGGAAGGTAGTCTATTGTCGACATTTTTTTTACTCCACTGGATGGTAACCTTGTCATTATGGAAGGTAGTCTATTATCGTGATTTTTGTTACTCCAATGGAAGGTAGCCTTGTCATTATGGAAGGTAGTATGTTGTCGATATCTTTGTTACTCTAATGGATGGTAGCCTTGTCATTATGGAAGGTAGTCTCCTGTTGATATTTTTGTTACTCCAATGGATGGTATCCTTGTCATTATGGAAGGTAGTCTGTTGTCGAGATTTTTGTTACTCCATTGGATGGTAGCCTTGTCATTATGGAAGGTAGTCCATTGTCGAGATATTTGTTATTCCAATTGATGGTAGCGTTATCATTATGGAAGGTAGTCTCTTGTCGAGATTTTCGTTACTCCAATGGATGGTAGCCTTTGTCATTATGGAAGGTAGTATGTTGTCGAGATTTTTGTTACTCCAATGGATGGTACCCTTGTCATTATGGAAGGTAGGCTATTGTCGATATTTTTGTTACTCCAATGGATGGTAACCTTATCATTATGGAAGGTAGTCTATTGTCGTGATTTTTATTACTCCAATGGAAGGTAGCCTTGTCATTATGGAAGGTAGTATGTTGTCGATATCTTTGTTACTCCAATGGATGGTAGCCTTGTCATTATGGAAGGTAGTCTCCTGTTGATATTTTTGTTACTCCAATGGATGGTATCCTTGTCATTATGGAATGTAGTATATTGTCGATATTTTTGATACTCCAATGGATGGTAACCTTATCATTATGGAAGGTAGTCTGTTGTCGAGATTTTTGTTACTCCATTGGATGGTAGCCTTGTCATTATGGAAGGTAGTCCATTGTCGAGATATTTGTATTCCAATTGATGTTAGCGTTATCATTATGGAAGGTAGTCTATTGTCGAGATTTTCGTTACTCCAATGGATGGTAGCCTTGTCATTATGGAAGGTAGTATGTTGTCAATATCTTTGTTACTCCAATGGATGGTAGCCTTGTCATTATGGAAGGTACTAAGTTGTCGATATCTTTGTTACTCCAATAGATGGTAGCCTTGTCATTATGGTAGGTAGTCTATTGTCGAGATTTACGTTACTCCAATGGATGGTAGCCTTGTCATTATGGAAGGTAGTCTCTTGATGATATTTTTGTTACTCCAATGGATGGTAGCCTTGTCTTTATTGAAGTTAGTTTGTTGTCCCGATTATTTTTACTCCAATGGATTGTAGCCTTGTCGTTATGGAAGGTAGTCTGTTGTCGATAACTTTGTTACTCCAATGGATGGTAGCTTAGTAAATAAGGAAGGTAGTCTGTTGTCGAGATTTTTGTTACTCCAATGGATGGTAGCCTTGTCATTATGGAAGGTAGTCTGTTTTCCAAAAAATTTATACTCCAATGGATGGTAACCTTGTCATTATGGTAGGTAGTCTATTGTTGATATTTTTGTTATACCAATGGATGGTAGCCTTGTAATTATGGAAGGTAGTCTGTTGTCCAGATTTTTGTTACTCTAATGGATGGTAGCCTTGTCATTATGGAAGGTATTCTGTTGTATAGAATTTTGTTACTCCATTGGATGGTAGCCTTGTCATAATGGAAGGTAGTCTTTTATCGATATTTTTGTTATTCCAATGGATGGTAGCCTTGTCATTATGGAAGGTAATCTATAGTCGTGATTTTTTTTACTCTAATGGAAGGTAGCCTTGGCATTATGGAAGGTAGTATGTTTTCGATATCTTTGTTACTTCAATGGATGGTAGCCTTGTCATTATGGAAGTTAGTCTTTTGTCGTGATTTTTGTTACTCCAATGGATGGTAGCCTTTTCATTATTGAAGGTAGTCTCTTGTTGATATTTTTGTTACTCCAATGGATGGTATCCTTGTCATTATGGAAGGGAGTATGTTGTCCCGATTTTTGTTAGTCTAATGGATGGTAGTCTTGTCATTTTGGAAGGTAGTCTGTCGTTGTGATTTCTGTTACTCCAATGCATGGTAGACTTGTCAATATGGAAGGTAGTCTTTTGTCGAGATTTTTGTTACTCCAATGGATGGTAGCCTTGTCATTACGGAAGGTAGTATCTTGTTGATATTTTTGTTACTCCAATTGATGGTACCCTTGTCATTATGGAAGGTAGTCTATTATCGATATTTTTGTTACTCCAATGGATGGTAACCTTGTCATTATGGACGGTAGTCTGTTGTCGAGATTTTTGTTACTCCGTTGGAAGGTAGCCTTGTCATTATGGAAGGTAGTCTATTGTCGAGATATTTGTTATTCCAATGGATGGTAGCATTATCATTATGGAAGGTACTATGTTGTCGATATCTTTGTTACTCCAATAGATGGTAGCCTTGTCATTATGGAAGGTAGTTTGTTGTTGAGATTTTTTTTAATCCAATGGATGGTAGCCTTGTCATTATGGAAGGTACTATGTTGTCTATATCTTTGTTACTCCAATAGTTGGTAGCCTTGTCATTATGGAAGGTAGACTGTTGTCGAGATTTTTGTTACTCCAATGGATGGTAGCCTTGTCAATATGGAAGGTAGCCTCTTGTTGATATTTTTGTTACTCCAATGGATGGTATCCTTGTCATTATGGAAGGTATTATGTTGTCTCGATTTTTGTTACTCTAATGGATGGTAGTCTTGTCATTATGGAAGGTAGTATGTCGTTGTAATTTCTATTACTCCAATGGATGGTAGACTTGTCAATATGGAAGGTAGTCTTTTGTCGAGATTTTTGTTACTCCAATGGATGGTATCCTTGTCATTATGGAAGGTAGTCTGTTGTCCTGATTTTTATTACTCTAATTGATGGTAGTCTTGTCATTATGTAAGGTAGTATGTTGTCGAGATTTTTGTTACTCCAATGGATGGTACCCTTGTCATTATGTAAGGTAGTCTATTGTCGATATTTTTGTTATTCCAATGGATGGTAACCTTGTCATTATGGAAGGTAGTCTATTATCGTGATTTTTGGTACTCCAATGGAAGGTAGCCTTGTCATTATGGAAGGTAGTATGTTGTCGATATCTTTGTTACTCCAA
Organism: Vicia faba; assembly: GCA_948472305.1. Classification (NCBI taxonomy): domain Eukaryota; kingdom Viridiplantae; phylum Streptophyta; class Magnoliopsida; order Fabales; family Fabaceae; genus Vicia; species Vicia faba. The sequence goes on from OX451739.1 coordinate 566,695,614, forward strand.
TGGATGGTAGCCTTGTCATTATGGAAGGTAGTCTCCTGTTGATATTTTTGTTACTCCAATGGATGGTATCCTTGTCATTATGGATTGTAGTCTATTGTCGATATTTTTGTTACTCCAATGGATGGTAACCTTATCATTATGGAAGGTAGTCTGTTGTCGAGATTTTTGTTACTCCATTGGATGGTAGCCTTGTCATTATGGAAGGTAGTCCATTGTCGAGATATTTGTTATTCCAATTGATGGTAGCGTTATCATTATGGAAGGTAGTCTGTTGTCGAGTTTTCGTTACTCCAATGGATGGTAGCCTTTGTCATTATGTAAGGTAGTATGTTGTCGAGATTTTTGTTACTCCAATGGATGGTACCCTTGTCATTATGGAAGGTAGTCTATTGTCGATATTTTTGTTACTCCAATGGATGGTAACCTTGTCATTATGGAAGGTAGTCAATTATCGTGATTTTTGTTACTCCTATGGAAGGTACCCTTGTCATTATGGAAGGTAGTATGTTGTCGATATCTTTGTTACTCCAATGGATGGTAGCCTTGTCATTATGGAAGGTAGTCTCCTGTTGATATTTTTGTTACTCCAATGGATGGTATCCTTGTCATTATGGAATGTAGTCTATTGTCGATATTTTTGTTACTCCAATGGATGGTAACCTTATCATTATGGAAGGTAGTCTGTTGTCGAGATTTTTGTTACTTCATTGGATGGTAGCCTTGTCATTTTGAAAGGTAGTCCATTGTGGAGATATTTGTTATTCCAATTGATGGTAGCGTTATCATTATGGAAGGTAGTCTGTTGTCAAGATTTTCGTTACTCCAATGGATGGTAGCCTTTGTCATTATGGAAGGTAGTATGTTGTCAATATCTCTGTTACTCCAATAGATGGTAGCCTTGTCATTATGGTAGGTAGTCTATTGTCGAGATTTATGTTACTCCAATGGATGGTAGCCATGTCATTATGGAAGGTAGTCTCTTGATCATATTTTTGTTACTCCAATGGATGGTAGCCTTGTCATTATGCAAGGTAGTTTGTTGTCCCGATTATTGTTACTCCAATGGATTGTAGCCTTGTCGTTATGGAAGGTAGTCTGTTGTCGATAAATTTGTTACTCCAATGGATGGTAGCTTAGTAATTATGGAAGGTAGTCTGTTGTCGAGATTTTTGTTACTCCAATGGATGGTAGCCTTGTCATTATGGAAGGTAGTCTGTTTTCCAAAAAATTTATACTCCAATGGATGGTAACATTGTCTTTATGGAAGGTAGTCTATTGTTGATATTTTTGTTATACCAATGGATGGTAGCCTTGTAATTATGACAGGTAGTCTGTTGTCCAGATTTTTGTTACTCTAATGGATGGTAGCCTTGTCATTATGGAAGGTATTATGTTGTATAGATTTTTGTTACTCCATTGGATGGTAGCCTTGTCACAATGGAAGGTAGTCTGTTATCGATTTTTTTGTTATTCCAATGGATGGTAGCCTTGTCATTATGGAAGGTAATCTATAGTCGTGATTTTTTTTACTCTAATGGAAGGTAGCCTTGGCATTATGGAAGGTAGTATGTTGTCGATATCTTTGTTACTTCAATGGATGGTAGCCTTGTCATTATGGAAGTTAGTCTTTTGTCGAGATTTTTGTTACTCCAATGGATGGTGGCCTTGTCATTATGGAAGGTAGTCTCTTGTTGATATTTTTGTTACTCCAATGGATGGTATCCTTGTCATTATGGAAGGGAGTATGTGGTCCTGATTTTTGTTAGTCTAATGGATGGTAGTCTTGTCATTATGGAAGGTAGTCTGTCGTTGTGATTTCTGTTACTCCAATGCATGGTAGACTTGTCAATATGGAATGTAGTCTTTTGTCGAGATTTTTGTTACTCCAATGGATGGTAACCTTGTCATTATGGAAGGTAGTCTCTTGTTGATATTTTTGTTACTCCAATGGATGGTACCCTTGTCATTATGGAAGGTAGTCTATTATCGATATTTTTGTTACTCCAATGGATGGTACCCTTGTCATTATGGACGGTAGTCTGTTGTCGAGATTTTTGTTACTCCGTTGGATGGTAGCCTTGTCATTATGGAAGGTTGTCTATTGTCGAGATATTTGTTATTCCAATGGATGGTAGCATTATCATTATGGAAGGTACTATGTTGTCGATATCTTTGTTACTCCAATAGATGGTAGCCTTGTTATTATGGAAGGTAGTTTGTTGTTGAGATTTTTGTTAATCCAATGGATGGTAGCCTTGTCATTATGGAAGGTACTATGTTGTCTATATCTTTGTTACTCCAATAGTTGGTAGCCTTGTCATTATGGAAGGTAGACTGTTGTCGAGATTTTTGTTACTCCAATGGATGGTAGCCTTGTCAATATGGAAGGTAGTCTCTTGTTGATATTTTTGTTACTCCAATGGATGGTATCCTTGTCATTATGGAAGGTATTCTGTTGTCTCGATTTTTGTTACTCTAATGGATGGTAGTCTTGTCATTATGGAAGGTAGTATGTCGTTGTAATTTCTATTACTCCAATGGATGGTAGACTTTTCAATATGGAAGGTAGTCTTTTGTCGAGATTTTTGTTACTCCAATGGATGGTAGCCTTGTCATTATGGAAGGTAGTCTCTTGTTGATATTTTTTGTTACTTTAATGGATGGTATCCTTCTCATTATGGAAAGTAGTCTGTTGTCCCGATTTTTATTACTCTAATTGATGGTAGTCTTGTCATTATGTAAGGTAGTATGTTGTCGAGATTTTTGTTACTCCAATGGATGGTACCCTTGTCATTATGGAAGGTAGTCTATTGTCGATATTTTTGTTACTCCAATGGATGGTAACCTTGTCATTATGGAAGGTAGTCTATTATCATGATTTTTGTTACTCCTATGGAAGGTAGCCTTGTCATTATGGAAGGTCGTATGTTGTCGATATCTTTGTTACTCCAATGGATGGTAGCCTTGTCATTATGGAAGGTAGTCTCCTGTTGATATTTTTGTTACTCCAATGGATGGTATCCTTGTCATTATGGAATGTAGTCTATTGTCGATATTTTTGTTACTCCAATGGATGGTAACCTTATCATTATGGAAGGTAGTCTGTTGTCGAGATTTTTGTTACTCCATTGGATGGTAGCCTTGTCATTATGGAAGGTAGTCCATTGTGGAGATATTTGTTATTCCAATTGATGGTAGCGTTATCATTATGGAAGGTAGTCTGTTGTCGAGATTTTCGTTACTCCAATGGATGGTAGCCTTTGTCATTATGGAAGGTAGTATGTTGTCAATATCTCTGTTACTCCAATGGATGGTAGCCTTGTCATTATGGAAGGTACTATGTTGTCGATATCTTTGTTACTCCAATAGATGGTAGCCTTGTCATTATGGTAGGTAGTCTATTGTCGAGATTTATGTTACTCCAATGGATGGTAGCCATGTCATTATGGAAGGTAGTCTCTTGATCATATTTTTGTTACTCCAATGGATGGTAGCCTTGTCATTATGCAAGGTAGTTTTTTGTCCCGATTATTGTTACTCCAATGGATTTTAGCCTTGTCGTTATGGAAGGTAGTCTGTTGTCGATAACTTTGTTACTCCAATGGATGGTAGCTTAGTAATTATGGAAGGTAGTCTGTTGTCGAGATTTTTGTTACTCCAATGGATGGTAGCCTTGTCATTATGGAAGGTAGTCTGTTTTCCAAAAAATTTATACTCCAATGGATGGTAACCTTGTCATTATGGAAGGTAGTCTATTGTTGATATTTTTGTTATACCAATGGATGGTAGCCTTGTAATTATGACAGGTAGTCTGTTGTCCAGATTTTTGTTACTCTAATGGATGGTAGCCTTGTCATTATGGAAGGTATTATGTTGTATAGATTTTTGTTACTCCTTTGGATGGTAGCCTTGTCACAATGGAAGGTAGTCTGTTATCGATTTTTTTGTTATTCCAATGGATGGTAGCCTTGTCATTATGGAAGGTAATCTATAGTCGTGATTTTTTTTAATCTAATGGAAGACAGCCTTGGTATTATGGAAGGTAGTATGTTGTCGATATCTTTGTTACTTCAATGGATGGTAGCCTTGTCATTATGGAAGTTAGTCTGTTGTCTCGATTTTTGTTACTCCAATGGATGGTAGTCTTGTCATTATGGAAGGTAGTATGTCGTTGTAATTTCTATTACTCCAATGGATGGTAGACTTTTTAATATGGAAGGTAGTCTTTTGTCGATATTTTTGTTACTCCAATGGATGGTAGCCTTGTCATTATGGAAGGTAGTCTCCTGTTGATATTTTTTGTTACTTCAATGGATGGTATCCTTGTCATTATGGAAAGTAGTCTGTTAGCCCGATTTTTATTACTCTAATTGATGGTAGTCTTGTCATTATGTAAGGTAGTATGTTGTCGAGATTTTTGCTACTCCAATGGATGGTACCCTTGTCATTATGGAAGGTAGTCTATTGTCGATATTTTTGTTACTCCAATGGATGGTAACCTTGTCATTATGGAAGGTAGTCTATTATCATGATTTTTTTTACTCCTATGGAAGGTAGCCTTGTCATTATGGAAGGTCGTATGTTGTCGATATCTTTGTTACTCCAATGGATGGTAGCCTTGTCATTATGGAAGGTAGTCTCCTGTTGATATTTTTGTTACTCCAATGGATGGTATCCTTGTCATTATGGAATGTAGTCTATTGTGGAGATATTTGTTACTCCAATAGATGGTAGCCTTATCATTATGGAAGGTAGTCTGTTGTCGAGATTTTTGTTACTCCATTGGATGGTAGCCTTGTCATTATGGAAGGTAGTCCATTGTGGAGATATTTGTTATTCCAATTGATGGTAGCGTTATCATTATGGAAGGTAGTCTGTTGTCGAGATTTTCGTTACTCCAATGGATGGTAGCCTTTGTCATTATGGAAGGTAGTATGTTGTCAATATCTCTGTTACTCCAATGGATGGTAGCCTTGTCATTATGGAAGGTACTATGTTGTCGATATCTTTGTTACTCCAATAGATGGTAGCCTTGTCATTATGGTAGGTAGTCTATTGTCGAGATTTATGTTACTCCAATGGATGGTAGCCATGTCATTATGGAAGGTAGTCTCTTGATCATATTTTTGTTACTCCAATGGATGGTAGCCTTGTCATTATGCAAGGTAGTTTGTTGTCCCGATTATTGTTACTCCAATGGATTGTAGCCTTGTCGTTATGGAAGGTAGTCTGTTGTCGATAACTTTGTTACTCCAATGGATGGTAGCTTAGTAATTATGGAAGGTAGTCTGTTGTCGAGATTTTTGTTACTCCAATGGATGGTAGCCTTGTCATTATGGAAGGTAGTCTGTTTTCCAAAAAATTTATACTCCAATGGATGGTAACCTTGTCATTATGGAAGGTAGTCTATTGTATAGATTTTTGTTACTCCATTGGATGGTAGCCTTGTCACAATGGAAGGTAGTCTGTTATCGATTTTTTTGTTATTCCAATGGATGGTAGCCTTGTCATTATGGAAGGTAATCTATAGTCGTGATTTTTTTTACTCTAATGGAAGGTAGCCTTGGCATTATGGAAGGTAGTATGTTATCGATATCTTTGTTACTTCAATGGATGGTAGCCTTGTCATTATGGAAGTTATTCTTTTGTCGAGATTTTTGTTACTCCAATGGATGGTAGCCTTGTCAATATGGAAGGTAGTCTCTTGTTGATATTTTTGTTACTCCAATGGATGGTATCCTTTTCATTATGGAAGGTATTCTGTTGTCTCGATTTTTGTTACTCTAATGGATGGAAGTCTTGTCATTATGGAAGGTAGTATGTCGTTGTAATTTCTATTACTCCAATGGATGGTAGACTTTTCAATATGGAAGGTAGTCTTTTGTCGAGACTTTTGTTACTCCAATGGATGGTAGCCTTGTCATTATGGAAGGTAGTCTCTTGTTGATATTTTTTGTTACTTCAATGGATGGTATCCTTGTCATTATGGAAAGTAGTCTGTTGTCCCGATTTTTATTACTCTAATTGATGGTAGTCTTGTCATTATTTAAGGTAGTATGTTGTCGAGATTTTAGTTACTCCAATGGATGGTACCCTTGTCATTATGGAAGGTAGTCTATTGTCGATATTTTTATTACTCCAATGGATGGTAACCTTGTCATTATGGAAGGTAGTCTATTATCATGATTTTTGTTACTCCTATGGAAGGTAGCCTTGTCATTATGGAAGGTCGTATGTTGTCGATATCTTTGTTACTCCAATGGATGGTAGCCTTGTCATTATGGAAGGTAGTCTCCTGTTGATATTTTTGTTACTCCAATGGATGGTATCCTTGTCATTATGGAATGTAGTCTATTGTCGATATTTTTGTTACTCCAATGGATGGTAACCTTATCATTATGGAAGGTAGTCTGTTGTCGAGATTTTTGTTACTCCATTGGATGGTAGCCTTGTCATTATGGAAGGTAGTCCATTGTCGAGATATTTGTTATTCCAATTGATGGTAGCGTTATCATTATGGAAGGTAGTCTGTTGTCGAGATTTTCGTTACTCCACTGGATGGTAGCCTTTGTCATTATGGAAGGTAGTATGTTGTCAATATCTCTGTTACTCCAATGGATGGTAGCCTTGTCATTATGGAAGGTACTATGTTGTCGATATCTTTGTTACTCCAATAGATGGTAGCCTTGTCATTATGGTAGGTAGTCTATTGTCGAGATTTATGTTACTCCAATGGATGGTAGCCATGTCATTATGGAAGGTAGTCTCTTGATCATATTTTTGTTACTCCAATGGATGGTAGCCTTGTCATTATGCAAGGTAGTTTTTTGTCCCGATTATTGTTACTCCAATGGATTGTAGCCTTGTCGTTATGGAAGGTAGTCTGTTGTCGATAACTTTGTTACTCCAATGGATGGTAGCTTAGTAATTATGGAAGGTAGTCTGTTGTCGAGATTTTTGTTACACCAATGGATGGTAGCCTTGTCATTATGGAAGGTAGTCTGTTTTCCAAAAAATTTATACTCCAATGGATGGTAACCTTGTCATTATGGAAGGTAGTCTATTGTTGATATTTTTGTTATACCAATGGATGGTAGCCTTGTAATTATGACAGGTAGTCTGTTGTCCAGATTTTTGTTTCTCTAATGGATGGTAGCCTTGTCATTATGGAAGGTATTATGTTGTATAGATTTTTGTTACTCCATTGGATGGTAGCCTTGTCACAATGGAAGGTAGTCTGTTATCGATTTTTTTGTTATTCCAATGGATGGTAGCCTTGTCATTATGGAAGGTAATCTATAGTCGTGATTTTTTTTACTCTAATGGAAGGTAGCCTTGGCATTATGGAAGGTAGTATGTTGTCGATATCTTTGTTACTTCAATGGATGGTAGCCTTATCATTATGGAAGTTAGTCTTTTGTCGAGATTTTTGTTACTCCAATGGATGGTGGCCTTGTCATTATGGAAGGTAGTCTCTTGTTGATATTTTTGTTACTCCAATGGATGGTATCCTTGTCATTATGGAAGGGAGTATGTGGTCCCGATTTTTGTTATTCTAATGGATGGTAGTCTTGTCATTATGGAAGGTAGTTTGTCGTTGTGATTTCTGTTACTCCAATGCATGGTAGACTTGTCAATATGGAAGGTAGTCTTTTGTCGAGATTTTTGTTACTCCAATGGATGGTAGCCTTGTCATTATGGAAGGTAGTCTCTTGTTGATATTTTTGTTACTCCAATGGATGGTACCGTTGTCATTATAGAAGGTAGTCTATTATCGATATTTTTGTTACTCCAATGGATGGTAACCGTGTCATTATGGACGGTAGTCTGTTGTCGAGATTTTTGTTACTCCGTTGTATGGTAGCCTTGTCATTATGGAAGGTAGTCTATTATCGAGATATTTGTTATTCCAATGGATGGTAGCATTATCATTATGGAAGGTACTATGTTGTCGATATCTTTGTTACTCCAATAGATGGTAGCCTTGTCATTATGGAAGGTAGTTTGTTGTTGAGATTTTTGTTAATCCAATGGATGGTAGCCTTGTCATTATGGAAGGTACTATGTTGTCTATATCTTTGTTACTCCAATAGTTGTTAGCCTTGTCATTATGGAAGGTAGACTGTTGTCGAGATTTTTGTTACTCCAATGGATGGTAGCCTTGTCAATATGGAAGGTAGTCTCTTGTTGATATTTTTGTTACTCCAATGGATGGTATCCTTGTCATTATGGAAGGTATTCTGTTGTCTCGATTTTTGTTACTCTAATGGATGGTAGTCTTGTCATTATGGAAGGTAGTATGTCGTTGTAATTTCTATTACTCCAATGGATGGTAGACTTGTCAATATGGAAGGTAGTCTTTTGTCGAGATTTTTGTTACTCCAATGGATGGTAGCCTTGTCATTATGGAAGGTAGTCTCTTGTTGATATTTTTTGTTACTTCAATGGATGATATCCTTGTCATTATGGAAAGTAGTCTGTTGTCCCGATTTTTATTACTCTAATTGATGGTAGTCTTGGCATTATGTAAGGTAGTATGTTGTCGAGATTTTTGTTACTCCAATGGATGGTACCCTTGTCATTATGGAAGGTAGTCTATTGTCGATATTTTTGTTACTCCAATGGATGGTAACCTTGTCATTATGGAAGGTAGTCTATTATCGTGATTTTTGTTACTCCTATGGAAGGTAGCCTTGTCATTATGGAAGGTAGTATGTTGTCGATATCTTTGTTACTCCAATGGATGGTAGCCTTGTCATTATGGAAGGTAGTCTCCTGTTGATATTTTTGTTACTCCAATGGATGGTATCATTGTCATTATGGAATGTAGTCTATTGTCGATATTTTTATTACTCCAATGGATGGTAACCTTATCATTATGGAGGGTAGTCTGTTGTCGAGATTTTTGTTACTCCATTGGATGGTAGCGTTGTCATTATGGAAGGTAGTCCATTGTCGAGATATTTGTTATTCCAATTGATGGTAGCGTTATCATTATGGAAGGTAGTCTGTTGTCGAGATTTTCATTACTCCAATGGATGGTAGCCTTTGTCATTATGGAAGGTAGTATGTTGTCAATATCTCTGTTACTCCAATAGATGGTAGCCTTGTCATTATGGAAGGTACTATGTTGTCGATATCTTTGTTACTCCAATAGATGGTAGCCTTGTCATTATGGTAGGTAGTCTATTGTCGAGATTTATGTTACTCCAATGGATGGTAGCCATGTCATTATGGAAGGTAGTCTCTTGATTATATTTTTGTTACTCCAATGGATGGTAGCCTTGTCATTATGCAAGGTAGTTTGTTGTCCCGATTATTGTTACTCCAATGGATTGTAGCCTTGTCGTTATGGAAGGTAGTCTGTTGTCGATAACTTTGTTGCTCCAATGGATGGTAGCTTAGTAATTATGGAAGGTAGTCTGTTGTCGAGATTTTTGTTACACCAATGGATGGTAGCCTTGTCATTATGGAAGGTAGTCTGTTTTCCAAAAAATTAATACTCCAATTGATGGTAACCTTGTCATTATGGAAGGTAGTCTATTGTTGATATTTTTGTTATACCAATGGATGGTAGCCTTGTAATTATGACAGGTAGTCTGTTGTCCAGATTTTTGTTACTCTAATGGATGGTAGCCTTGTCATTATGGAAGGTATTCTGTTGTATAGATTTTTGTTACTCCATTGGATGGTAGCCTTGTCACAATGGAAGGTAGTCTGTTATCGATTTTTTTGTTATTCCAATGGATGGTAGCCTTGTCATTATGGAAGGTACTATGTTGTCTATATCTTTGTTACTCCAATAGTTGGTAGCCTTGTCATTATGGAAGGTAGACTGTTGTCGAGATTTTTGTTACTCCAATGGATGGTAGCCTTGTCAATATGGAAGGTAGTCTCTTGTTGATATTTTTGTTACTCCAATGGATGGTATCCTTGTCATTATGGAAGGTATTCTGTTGTCACGATTTTTGTTACTCTAATGGATGGTAGTCTTGTCATTATGGAAGGTAGTATGTCGTTGTAATTTCTATTACTCAAATGGATGGTAGACTTGTCAATATGGAAGGTAGTCTTTTGTCGAGATTTTTGATACTCCAATGGATGGTAGCCTTGTCATTATGGAAGGTAGTCTCTTGTTGATATTTTTTGTTACTTCAATGGATGGTATCCTTGTCATTATGGAAAGTAGTCTGTTGTCCCGATTTTTATTACTCTAATTGATGGTAGTCTTGTCATTACGTAAGGTAGTATGTTGTCGAGATTTTTGTTACTTGTCATTACGTAAGGTAGTATGTTGTCGAGATTTTTGTTACTCCAATGGATGGTACCCTAGTCATTATGGAAGGTAGTCTATTGTCGATATTTTTGTTACTCCAATGGATGGTAACCTTGTCATTATGGAAGGTAGTCTATTATCGTGATTTTTGTTACTCCTATGGAAGGTAGCCTTGTCATTATGGAAGGTAGTATGTTGTCGATATCTTTGTTACTCCAATGGATGGTAGCCTTGTCATTATGGAAGGTAGTCTCCTGTTGATATTTTTGTTACTCCAATGGATGGTATCCTTGTCATTGTGGAATGTAGTCTATTGTCGATATTTTTGTTACTCCAATGGATGGTAACCTTATCATTATGGAAGGTAGTCTGTTGTCGAGATTTTTGTTACTCCATTGGATGGTAGCCTTGTCATTATGGAAGGTAGTCCATTGTCGAGATATTTGTTATTCCAATTGATGGTAGCGTTATCATTATGGAAAGTAGTCTGTTGTCGAGATTTTTCGTTACTCCAATGGATGGTAGCCTTTGTCATTATGGAAGGTACTATGTTGTCGATATCTTTGTTACTCCAATGGATGGTAGCCTTGTCATTATGGTAGGTAGTCTATTGTCGAGATTTATGTTACTCCAATGGATGGTAGCCATGTCATTATGGAAGGTAATCTCTTGATCATATTTTTGTTACTCCAATGGATGGTAGCCTTGTCATCATGCAAGGTAGTTTGTTGTCCCGATTATTGTTACTCCAATGGATTGTAGCCTTGTCGTTATGGAAGGTAGTCTGTTGTCGATAACTTTGTTACTCCAATGGATGGTAGCTTAGTAGTTATGGAAGGTAGTCTGTTGTCGAGATTTTTGTTACACAATGGATGGTAGCCTTGTCATTATGGAAGGTAGTCTGTTTTCCAAAAAATTTATACTCCAATGGATGGTAACCTTGTCATTATGGAAGGTAGTCTATTGTTGATATTTTTGTTATACCAATGGATGGTAGCCTTGTAATTATGACAGGTAGTCTGTTGTCTAGATTTTTGTTACTCTAATGGATGGTAGCCTTGTCATTATGGAAGGTATTCTGTTGTATAGATTTTTGTTACTCCATTGGATGGTAGCCTTGTCACAATGGAAGGTAGTCTGTTTTCGATTTTTTTGTTATTCCAATGGATGGTAGCCTTGTCATTATGGAAGGTAATCTATAGTCGTGATTTTTTTTACTCTAATGGAAGGTAGCCTTGGCATTATGGAAGGTAGTATGTTGTCGATATCTTTGTTACTTCAATGGATGGTAGCCTTGTCATTATGGAAGTTAGTCTTTTGTCGAGATTTTTGTTACTCCAATGGATGGTGGCCTTGTCATTATGGAAGGTAGTCTCTTGTTGATATTTTTGTTACTCCAATCGATGGTATCCTTGTCATTATGGAAGGGAGTATGTTGTCCCGATTTTTGTTAGTCTAATGGATGGTAGTCTTGTCATTATGGAAGGTAGTGTGTCGTTGTGATTTCTGTTACTCCAATGCATGGTAGACTTGTCAATATGGAATGTAGTCTTTTGTCGAGATTTTTGTTACTCCAATGGATGGTAACCTTGTCATTATGGAAGGTAGTCTCTTGTTGATATTTTTGTTACTCCAATGGATGGTACCCTTGTCATTATTGAAGGTAGTCTATTATCGATATTTTTGTTACTCCAATGGATGGTAACCTTGTCATTATGGACGGTAGTCTGTTGTCGAGATTTTTGTTACTTCGTTGGATGGTAGCCTTGTCATTATGGAAGGTAGTCTATTGTCGAGATATTTGTTATTCCAATGGATGGTAGCATTATCATTATGGAAGGTACTATGTTGTCGATATCTTTGTTACTCCAATAGATGGTAGCCTTGTCATTATGGAAGGTAGTATGTTGTTGAGATTTTTGTTAATCCAATGGATGGTAGCCTTGTCATTATGGAAGGTACTATGGTGTCTATATCTTTGTTACTCCAATAGTTGGTAGCCTTGTCATTATGGAAGGTAGACTGTTGTCGAGATTTTTGTTACTCCAATGGATGGTAGCCTTGTCAATATGGAAGGTAGTCTCTTGTTGATATTTTTGTTACTCCAATGGATGGTATCCTTGTCATTATGGAAGGTATTCTGTTGTCTCGATTTTTGTTACTCTAATGGATGGTAGTCTTGTCATTATGGAAGGTAGTATGTCGTTTTGATTTCTATTACTCCAATGGATGGTAGACTTGTCAATATGGAAGGTAGTCTTTTGTCGAGATTTTTGTTACTCCAATGGATGGTAGCCTTGTCATTATGGAAGGTAGTCTCCTGTTGATATTTTTGTTACTCCAATGGATGGTACCCTTGTCATTATGGAAGGTAGTCTATTATCGATATTTTTGTTACTCCAATGGATGGTAACCTTGTCATTATGGACGGTAGTCTGTTGTCGAGATTTTTGTTACTCCGTTGGATGCTAGCCTTGTCATTATGGAAGGTAGTCTATTGTCGAGATATTTGTTATTCCAATGGATGGTAGCATTATCATTATGGAAGGTACTATGTTGTCGATATCTTTGTTACTCCAATAGATGGTAGCCTTGTCATTATGGAAGGTAGTTTGTTGTTGAGATTTTTGTTAATCCAATGGATGGTAGCCTTGTCATTATGGAAGGTACTATGTTGTCTATATCTTTGTTACTCCAATAGTTGGTAGCCTTGTCATTATGGAAGGTAGACTGTTGTCGAGATTTTTGTTACTCCAATGGATGGTAGCCTTGTCAATATGGAAGGTAGTCTCTTGTTGATATTTTTGTTACTCCAATGGATGGTATCCTTGTCATTATGGAAGGTATTCTGTTGTCACGATTTTTGTTACTCTAATGGATGGTAGTCTTGTCATTATGGAAGGTAGTATGTCGTTGTAATTTCTATTACTCAAATGGATGGTAGACTTGTCAATATGGAAGGTAGTCTTTTGTCGAGATTTTTGATACTCCAATGGATGGTAGCCTTGTCATTATAGAAGGTAGTCTCTTATTGATATTTTTTGTTACTTCAATGGATGGTATCCTTGTCATTATGGAAAGTAGTCTGTTGTCCCGATTTTTATTACTCTAATTGATGGTAGTCTTGTCATTACGTAAGGTAGTATGTTGTCGAGATTTTTGTTACTTGTCATTACGTAAGGTAGTATGTTGTCGAGATTTTTGTTACTCCAATGGATGGTACCCTTGTCATTATGGAAGGTAGTCTATTGTCGATATTTTTGTTACTCCAATGGATGGTAACCTTGTCATTATGGAAGGTAGTCTATTATCGTGATTTTTGTTACTCCTATGGAAGGTAGCCTTGTCATTATGGAAGGTAGTATGTTGTCGATATCTTTGTTACTCCAATGGATGGTAGCCTTGTCATTATGGAAGGTAGTCTCCTGTTGATATTTTTGTTACTCCAATGGATGGTATCCTTGTCATTGTGGAATGTAGTCTATTGTCGATATTTTTGTTACTCCAATGGATGGTAACCTTATCATTATGGAAGGTAGTCTGTTGTCGAGATTTTTGTTACTCCATTGGATGGTAGCCTTGTCATTATGGAAGGTAGTCCATTGTCGAGATATTTGTTATTCCAATTGATCGTAGCGTTATCATTATGGAAGGTAGTCTGTTGTCGAGATTTTTCGTTACTCCAATGGATGGTAGCCTTTGTCATTATGGAAGGTACTATGTTGTCGATATCTTTGTTACTCCAATGGATGGTAGCCTTGTCATTATGGTAGGTAGTCTATTGTCGAGATTTATGTTACTCCAATGGATGGGAGCCATGTCATTATGGAAGGTAATCTCTTGATCATATTTTTGTTACTCCAATGGATGGTAGCCTTGTCATTATGCAAGGTAGTTTGTTGTCCCGATTATTGTTACTCCAATGGATTGTAGCCTTGTCGTTATGGAAGGTAGTTTGTTGTCGATAACTTTGTTACTCCAATGGATGGTAGCTTAGTAGTTATGGAAGGTAGTCTGTTGTCGAGATTTTTGTTACACAATGGATGGTAGCCTTGTCATTATGGAAGGTAGTCTGTTTTCCAAAAAATTTATACTCCAATGGATGGTAACCTTGTCATTATGGAAGGTAGTCTATTGTTGATATTTTTGTTATACCAATGGATGGTAGCCTTGTAATTATGACAGGTAGTCTGTTGTCCAGATTTTTGTTACTCTAATGGATGGTAGCCTTGTCATTATGGAAGGTATTCTGTTGTATAGATTTTTGTTACTCCATTGGATGGTAGCCTTGTCACAATTGAAGGTAGTCTGTTTTCGATTTTTTTGTTATTCCAATGGATGGTAGCCTTGTCATTATGGAATGTAATCTATAGTCGTGATTTTTTTTACTCTAATGGAAGGTAGCCTTGGCATTATGGAAGGTAGTATGTTGTCGATATCTTTGTTACTTCAATGGATGGTAGCCTTGTCATTATGGAAGTTAGTCTTTTGTCGAGATTTTTGTTACTCCAATGGATGGTGGCCTTGTCATTATGGAAGGTAGTCTCTTGTTGATATTTTTGTTACTCCAATGGATGGTATCCTTGTCATTATGGAAGGGAGTATGTTGTCCCGATTTTTGTTAGTCTAATGGATGGTAGTCTTGTCATTATGGAAGGTAGTGTGTCGTTGTGATTTCTGTTACTCCAATGCATGGTAGACTTGACAATATGGAATGTAGTCTTTTGTCGAGATTTTTGTTACTCCAATGGATGGTAACCTTGTCATTATGGAAGGTAGTCTCTTGTTGATATTTTTGTTACTCCAATGGATGGTACCCTTGTCATTATGGAAGGTAGTCTATTATCGATATTTTTGTTACTCCAATGGATGGTAACCTTGTCATTATGGACGGTAGTCTGTTGTCGAGATTTTTGTTACTCCGTTGGATGGTAGCCTTGTCATTATGGAAGGTAGTCTATTGTCGAGATATTTGTTATTCCAATGGATGGTAGCATTATCATTATGGAAGGTACTATGTTGTCGATATCTTTGTTACTCCAATAGATGGTAGCCTTGTCATTATGGAAGGTAGTCTGTTGTTGAGATTTTTGTTAATCCAATGGATGGTAGCCTTGTCATTATGGAAGGTACTATGGTGTCTATATCTTTGTTACTCCAATAGTTGGTAGCCTTGTCATTATGGAAGGTAGACTGTTGTCGAGATTTTTGTTACTCCAATGGATGGTAGCCTTGTCAATATGGAAGGTAGTCTCTTGTTGATATTTTTGTTACTCCAATGGATGGTATCCTTGTCATTATGGAAGGTATTCTGTTGTCTCGATTTTTGTTACTCTAATGGATGGTAGTCTTGTCATTATGGAAGGTAGTATGTCGTTTTGATTTCTATTACTCCAATGGATGGTAGACTTGTCAATATGGAAGGTAGTCTTTTGTCGAGATTTTTGTTACTCCAATGGATGGTAGCCTTGTCATTATGGAAGGTAGTCTCTTGTTGATATTTTTTGTTACTTCAATGGATGGTATCCTTGTCATTATGCAAAGTAGTTTGTTGTCCCGATTTTTATTACTTCTAATTGATGGTAGTCTTGTCATTATGTAAGGTAGTATGTTGTCGAGATTTTTGTTACTCCAATGGATGGTACCCTTGTCATTATGGAAGGTAGTCTATTGTCGATATTTTTGTTACTCCAATGGATGGTAACCTTGTCATTATGGAAGGTAGTCTATTATCGTGATTTTTGTTACACCTATGGAAGGTAGCCTTGTCATTATGGAAGGTAGTATGTTGTCGATATCTTTGTTACTCCAATGGATGGTAGCCTTGTCATTATGGAAGGTAGTCTCCTGTTGATATTTTGGTTACTCCAATGGATGGTATCCTTGTCATTATGGATTGTAGTCTATTGTCGATATTTTTCTTACTCCAATGGATGGTAACCTTATCATTATGGAAGGTAGTCTGTTGTCGAGATTTTTGTTACTCCATTGGATGGTAGCCTTGTCATTATGGAAGGTAGTCCATTGTCGAGATATTTGTTATTCCAATTGATGGTAGCGTTATCATTATGGAAGGTAGTCTGTTGTCGAGATTTTTGTTACTCTAATGGATGGTAGCCTTTGTCATTATGGAAGGTAGTATGTTGTCAATATCTTTGTTACTCCAATGGATGGTAGCCTTGTCATTATGGAAGGTACTATGTTGTTGATATCTTTGTTACTCCAATAGATGGTAGCCTTGTCATTATGGTAGGTAGTCTATTGTCGAGATTTATGTTACTCCAATGGATGGTAGCCATGTCATTATGGAAGGTAGTCTCTTGATCATATTTTTGTTACTCCAATGGATGGTAGCCTTGTCATTATGGAAGTTAGTTTGTTGTCCCGATTATTGTTACTCCAATGGATTGTAGCCTTGTCGTTATGGAAGGTAGTCTGTTGTCGATAACTTTGTTACTCCAATGGAAGGTAGCTTAGTAATTATGGAAGGTAGTCTGTTGTCGAGATTTTTGTTACTCCAATGGATGGTAGCCTTGTCATTATGGAAGGAAGTCTGTTTTCCAAAAAATTTATACTGCAATGGATGGTAACCTTTTCATTATGGAAGGTTGTCTATTGTTGATATTTTTGTTATACCAATGGATGGTAGCCTTGTAATTATGACAGGTAGTCTGTTGTCCATATTTTTGTTACTCTAATGGATGGTAGCCTTGTCATTATGGAAGGTATTCTGTTGTATAGATTATTGTTACTCCATTGGATGGTAGCCTTGTCACAATGGAAGGTAGTTTGTTAACGATTTTTTTGTTATTCCAATGGATGGTAGCCTTGTCATTATGGAAGGTAATCTATAGTCGTGATTTTTTTTACTCTAATGGAAGGTAGCCTTGGCATTATCGAAGGTAGTATGTTGTCGATATCTTTGTTACTTCAATGGATGGTAGCCTTGTCATTATGGAAGTTAGTCTTTTGTCGAGATTTTTGTTACTCCAATGGATGGTAGCCTTGTCAATATGGAAGGTAGTCTCTTGTTGATATTTTTGTTACTCCAATGGATGGTATCCTTGTCATTATGGAAGGGAGTATGTTGTCCCGATTTTTGTTAGTCTAATGGATGGTAGTCTTGTCATTATGGAAGGTAGTTTGTCGTTGTGATTTCTGTTACTCCAATGCATGGTAGACTTGTCATTATGGAATGTAGTCTTTTGTCGAGATTTTTGTTACTCCAATGGATGGTAACCTTGTCAATATGGAAGGTAGTCTCTTGTTGATATTTTTGTTACTCCAATGGATGGTACCCTTGTCATTATGGAAGGTAGTCTATTATCGATATTTTTGTTACTCCAATGGATGGTAACCTTGTCATTATGGAAAGTAGTCTGTTGTCGAGATTTTTGTTACTCCATTGGATGGTAGCCTTGTCATTATGGAAGGTAGTCTATTGTCGAGATATTTGTTATTCCAATGGATGGTAGCATTATCATTATCGAAGGTACTATGTTGTCGATATCTTTATTACTCCAATAGATGGTAGCCTTGTCATTATGGAAGGTAGTCTGTTGTTGAGATTTTTGTTAATCCAATGGATGGTAGCCTTGTCATTATGGAAGGTACTATGTTGACTATATCTTTGTTACTCTAATAGTTGGTAGCCTTGTCATTATGGAAGGTAGCCTCTTGTTGATATTTTTGTTACTCCAATGGATGGTATCCTTGTCATTATGGACGGTATTATGTTGTCTCGATTTTTGTTACTCTAATGGATGGTAGTCTTGTCATTATGGAAGGTAGTCTGTCGTTGTGATTTCTATTACTCCAATGGATGGTAGACTTGTGAATATGGAAGGTAGTTTTTTGTCGAGATTTTTGTTACTCCAATGGATGGTAGCCTTGTCATTATGGAAGGTAGTCTCTTGTTGATATTTTCTGTTACTCCAATGGATGGTACCCTTGTCATTATGGAAGGTAATCTATTGTCGTGATTTTTGTTACTCCAATGGAAGGTAGCCTTGTCATTATGGAAGGTAGTATGTTGTCGATATCTTTGTTAATCCAATAGATGGTAGCCTTGTCATTATGGAATGTAGTCTATTGTCGTGATTTTTGTTACTCCAATGGAAGGTAGCCTTGTCATTATGGAAGGTACTCTCCGGTTGATATTTTTGTTACTCTAATGGATGGTATCCTTGTCATTATGGAAGGTAGTCTATTGTCGATATTTTTGTTACTCCAATGGATGGTAACCTTGTCATTATGGAAGGTAGTCTGTTGTCGAGATTTTTGTTACTCCATTGGATGGTAGCCTTGTCATTTTGGAAGGTAGTCCATTGTCGACATATTTGTTATTCCTATTTATGGTAGCGTTATCTTTATGGAAGGTAGTCTGTTGTTGAGATTTTCGTTACTCCAATGAATGGTAGCCTTGTCATTATGGAAGGTACTATGAGGTCGATATCTTTGTTACTCCAATAGATGGTAGCCTTGTCATTATGGAAGGTAGTCTATTGTCGAGATTTATGTTACTCCAATGGATGGTAGCCTTGTCATTATGGAAGGTAGTCTCTTGATGATATTTTTGTTACTCCAATGGATGGTAGCCTTGTGATTATGGAAGGTAGTCTGTTGTCGATAACTTTGTTACTCCAATGGATGGTAACCTTGTCATTATGGAAGGTATTATCTTGTATAGATTTTTGTTACTCCATTGGATGGTAGCCTTGTCATAATGGAAGGTAGTCTATTATCGATATTTTTGTTATTCCAATGGATGGTAGCCTTGTCATTATGGAAGGTAATCTATAATCGTCATTTTTTTTACTCCAATGGAAGGTAGCCTTGGCATTATGGAAGGTAGTATGTTATCGATATCTTTGTTACTCCAATGGATGGTAGCCTTGTCATTATGGAAGTTACTCTTTTGTCGATATTTTTGTTACTCCAATGGATGGTAGCCTTGTCATTATGGAAGGTAGTGTCTTGGTGATATTTTTGTTACTCCAATGGATGGTATCCTTGTCATTATGGAAGGGAGTATGTTGTCCCGATTTTTGTTAGTCTAATGGATGGTAGTCTTGTCATTATGGAAGGTAGTCTGTCGTTGTGATTTCTGTTACTCCAATGCATGGTAGACTTGTCAATATGGAAGGTAGTCTTTTGTCGAGATTTTTGTTACTCCAATGGATGGTAGCCTTGTCATTATGGAAGGTAGTCTGTTGTTGATATTTTTGTTACTCCAATGGATGGTATCCTTGACATTATGGAAGGTAGTCTGTTGTCCCGATTTTTGTTACTCTAACGGATGGTAGTCTTTTCATTATGGAAGGTAGTCTGTCGTTTTGATTTCTGTTACTCCAATCGATGATAGCCTTGTCATTATGGAAGGTAGTCTGTTGTTCAGATTTTTGTTAGTCCAATGGATGGTAGACTTGTCATTATGGAAGGTAGTCTGTTGTCGAGATTTTTGTTACTCCATTGGATTGTAGCCTTGTTATTATGGAAGGTAGTGTGTTGTCGAGATTTTTGTTATTCCAATGGATGTTAGACTTGTCATTAAGGAAGGTAGTCTGTTGTCGAGATTTTTTTTACTCCAATGGATGGTACCCTTGTCATTATGGAAGGTAGTTTATTGTCGATATTTTTGTTAATCCAATGGATGGTAACCTTGTCATTATGGAAGGTAGTCTGTTGTCGAGATTTTTGTTACTCCATTGGATGGTAGCCTTGTCATTATGGAAGGTAGTCTATTGTCGAGATATTTGTTATTCCATTGCATGGTAGCATTATCATTATGGAAGGTACTATGTTGTCGATATCTTTGTTACTCCAATAGATGGTAGCCTTGTCATTATGGAAGGTAGTCTATTGTTGAGAATTTTGTTAATCCAATGGATGGTAGCCTTGTCATTATGGAAGGTACTATGTTGCCGATATCTTTGTAACTCCAATGGATGGTATCCTTGTCATTATGGAAGGTAGTCTGCTGTCTCGATTTTTGTTACTCTAATTGATGGTAGTCTTGTCATTATGGAAGGTAGTCTGTCATTGTGATTTCTATTACTCCAATGGATGGTAGACTTGTCAATATGGAAGGTAGTCTTTTGTCGAGATTTTTGTTACTCCATTGGATTGTAGCCTTGTCATTATGGAAGGTAGTGTGTTGTCGAGATTTTTGTTACTCCAATGGATGGTACCCTTGTCATTATGAAAGGTAGTTTATTGTCGATATTTTTCTTACTCCAATGGATGGTAACCTTGTCATTATGGAAGGTAGTCTATTGTCGTGATTTTTGGTACTCCAATGGAAGGTAGCCTTGTCATTATGGAAGGTAGTATATTGTCGATATCTTTGTAACTCCAATGGATGGTAGCCTTGTCATTATGGAAGGTAGTCTATTGTCGTGATTTTTGTTACTCCAATGGAAGGTAGCCTTGTCATTATGGAAGGTAGTCTCCTGTTGATATTTTTGTTACTCCAATGGATGGTATCCTTGTCATTATGGAAGTTTGTCTATTGTCGATATTTTTATTACTCCAATGGATGGTAACCTTGTCATTATGGAAGTTAGTCTGTTATCGAGATTTTTGTTACTCCATTGGATGGTAGCCTTGTCATTATGGAAGGTAGTCAATTGTCGAGATATTTGTTATTCCAATGGATGGTAGCGTTATCATTATGGAAGGTAGTATGTTGTCGAGATTTTCGTTACTCCAATGGATGGTAGCCTTGTCATTATGGAAGGTAGTATGATGTCAATATCTTTGTTACCCCAATGGATGGTAGCCTTGTCATTATGGAAGGTACTATGTTGTCGATATCTTTGTTACTCCAATAGATGGTAGCCTTGTCATTATGGAAGGTAGTCTATTGTCGAGATTTATGTTACTCCAATGGATGGTAACCTTGCTATTATGGAAGGTAGTCTCTTGATGATATTTTTGTTACTCAAATGGATGGTAGCCTTGTCATTATGGAAAGTAGTTTGTTGTCCCGATTATTGTTACTCCAATGGATTGTAGCCTTGTCATTATGGAAGGTAGTCTGTTGTCGATAACTTTGTTACTCCAATGGATGGTAGCTTAGTGATTATAGAAGGTAGTCTGTTGTCGAGATTTTTGTTACTCCAATGGATGGTAGCCTTGTCATTATGGAAGGTAGTCTGTTTTCCAAAATTTTATACTCCAATGGATGGTAACCTTGTCATTATGGAAGGTAGTCTATTGTTGATATTTTTGTTACTCCAATAGATGGTAGCCTTGTGATTATGGAAGGTAGTCTGTTGTCAAGATTTTTGTTACTCTAATGGATTGTAGCCTTGTCATTATGGAAGGTATTCTGTTGTATAGATTTTTGTTACTCCATTGGAAGGTAGCCTTGGCATTATGGAAGGTAGTATGTTGTCGATATCTTTGTTACTCCAATGGATGGTAGCCTTGTCATTATGGAAGTTAGTCTTTTGTCGAGATTTTTGTTACTCCAATGGATGGTAGCCTTATCATTATGGAAGGTAGTCTCTTGTTGATATTTTTGTTACTCCAATGGATGGTATCCTTGTCATTATGGAAGGGAGTATGTTGTCCCGATTTTTGTTAGTCTAATGGATGATAGTCTTGTCATTATGGAAGGTAGTCTGTCGTTGTCATTTCTGTTACTCCAATGCATGGTTGACTTGTCAATATGGAAGGTAGTCTTTTGTCGAGATTTTTGTTACTCCAATATTTGGTAGCCTTGTCATTATGGAAGGTAGTCTCTTGTTGATATTTTTGTTACTCCAATTGATGGTATCCTTGTCATTATGGAAGGTAGTCTGTTGTCCCGATTTTTGTTACTCTAACGGATGGTAGTCTTGTCATTATGCAAGGTAGTCTCTCGTTTTGATTTCTGTTACTCCAATCGATGATAGCCTTGTCGTTATGGAAGGTAGTCTGTTGTTCAGATTTTTTTTAGTCCAATGGATGGTAGACTTGTCATTATTGAAGGTAGTCTCTTGTTGATATTTTCTGTTACTCCAATGGATGGTAGACTTGTCATTATGGAAGGTAGTCTGTTGTCGAGAATTTTGTTACTCCATTGGATTGTAGCCTTGTCATTATGGAAAGTAGTGTGTTGTCGAGATTTTCGTTACTCCAATGGATGGTACCCTTGTCATTATGGAAGGTAGTTTATTGTCGATATTTTTGTTACTCCAATGGATTGTAGCCTTGTCATTATGGAAGGTAGTCTAAAGTCGTGGTTTTTGTTACTACAATGGAAGGTAGCCTTGTCATTATGGAAGGTAGTCTCCTGTTGATATTTTTGTTACTCCAATGGATGGTATCCTTGTCATTATGGAAGGTAGTCTATTGTCGATATTTTTATTACTCCAATGGATGGTAACCTTGTCATTATGGAAGGTAGTCTGTTGTCGAGATTTTTGTTACTCCATTGGATGGTAGCCTTGTCTATATGGAAGGTAGTCCGTTGTCGAGATATTTGTTATTCCAATGGATGGTAGCATTATCATTATGGAAGGTAGTCTGTTGTCGAGATTTTCATTACTCCAATGGATGGTAGCATTGTCATTATGAAAGGTAGTATGTTGTCAATATCTTTGTTACTCCAATGGATGGTAGCCTTGTCATTATTGAAGGTACTATGTTGTCGATATCTTTGTTACTCCAATAGATGGTAGCCTTGTCATTATGGAAGGTAGTCTATTGTCGAGATTTATGTTACTCCAATGGATGGTAACCTTGTCATTATGGAAGGTAGTCTCTTGATGATATTTTTGTTAATCAAATGGATGGTAGCCTTGTCATTATGGAAAGTAGTTTGTTATCCCGATTATTGTTACTCCAATGGATTGTAGCCTTGTCATTATGGAAGGTAGTCTGTTGTCGAGATTTTTGTTACTCCAATGGATGGTAGCCTTATCATTATGGAAGGTAGTCTCTTGTTGATATTTTTGTTACTCCAATGGATGGTATCCTTGTCATTATGGAAGGGAGTATGTTTTCCCGATTTTTGTTAGTCTAATGGATGATAGTCTTGTCATTATGGAAGGTAGTCTGTCGTTGTGATTTCTGTTACTCCATTGCATGGTAGACTTGTCAATATGGAGGGTAGTCTTTTGTCAATATTTTTGTTACTCCAATGGATGGTAGCCTTGTCATTATGGAAGGTAGTCTGTTGTCTCGATTTTTATTACTCTAATGGATGGTAGTCTTGTCATTATGCAAGGTAGTATGTCGTTTTGATTTCTGTTACTCCAATCGATGATAGCCTTGTCATTATGGAAGGTAGTCTGTTGTTCAGATTTATGTTAGTCCAATGGATGGTAGACTTGTCATTATGGAAGGTAGTCTGTTATCGAGATTTTTGTTACTCCATTGGATTGTAGCCTTGTCATTATGGAAGGTAGTGTGTTGTCGAGATTTTTATTATTACAATGGATGTTAGACTTGTCATTAAGGAAGGTGGTCTGTTGTCGAGATTTTTGTTACTCCAATGGATGGTACCTTTGTCATTATGGAAGGTAGTCTATTGTCGATATTTTTGTTACTCCAATGGATGGTAACCTTGTAATTATGGAAGGTAGTCTGTTGTCGAGATTTTTGTTACTCCATTGGATGGTAGCCTTGTCATTATGGAAGGTAGTCTATTGTCGAGATATTTGTTATTCCAATGGATGGTAGCATTATCATTATGGAAGGTACTATGTTGTCGATATCTTTGTTACTCCAATAGATGGTAGCCTTGTCATTATGGAAGGTAGTCTGTTGTTGGGATTTTTGTTAATCCAATGGATGGTAGCCTTGTCGTTATGGAAGGTACTATGTTGCCGATATCTTTGTTACTCCAATAGTTGGTAGCCTTGTCATTATGAAAGGTAGTCTGCTATCGAGATTTTTGTTACTCCAATGGATGGTAGCCTTGTCATTATAGAAGGTAGCCTCTTGTTGATATTTTTGTTACTCCAATGGATGGTATCCTTGTCATTATGGAAGGTATTCTGTTGTCTCGATTTTTGTTACTCTAATGGATGGTAGTCTTGTCATTATGGAAGGTAGTCAATTGTCGAGATATTTGTTATTCCAATGGATGGTAGCGTTATCATTATGGAAGGTAGTATGTTGTCGAGATTTTCGTTACTCCAATGGATGGTAGCCTTGTCATTATGGAAGGTAGTATGATGTCAATATCTTTGTTACCCCAATGGATGGTAGCCTTGTCATTATGGAAGGTACTATGTTGTCGATATCTTTGTTACTCCAATAGATGGTAGCCTTGTCATTATGGAAGGTAGTCTATTGTCGAGATTTATGTTACTCCAATGGATGGTAACCTTGCTATTATGGAAGGTAGTCTCTTGATGATATTTTTGTTACTCAAATGGATGGTAGCCTTGTCATTATGGAAAGTAGTTTGTTGTCCCGATTATTGTTACTCCAATGGATTGTAGCCTTGTCATTATGGAAGGTAGTCTGTTGTCGATAACTTTGTTACTCCAATGGATGGTAGCTTAGTGATTATAGAAGGTAGTTTGTTGTCGAGATTTTTGTTACTCCAATGGATGGTAGCCTTGTCATTATGGAAGGTAGTCTGTTTTCCAAAATTTTATACTCCAATGGATGGTAACCTTGTCATTATGGAAGGTAGTCTATTGTTGATATTTTTGTTACTCCAATAGATGGTAGCCTTGTGATTATGGAAGGTAGTCTGTTGTCAAGATTTTTGTTACTCTAATGGATTGTAGCCTTGTCATTATGGAAGGTATTCTGTTGTATAGATTTTTGTTACTCCATTGGAAGGTAGCCTTGGCATTATGGAAGGTAGTATGTTGTCGATATCTTTGTTACTCCAATGGATGGTAGCCTTGTCATTATGGAAGTTAGTCTTTTGTCGAGATTTTTGTTACTCCAATGGATGGTAGCCTTATCATTATGGAAGGTAGTCTCTTGTTGATATTTTTGTTACTCCAATGGATGGTATCCTTGTCATTATGGAAGGGAGTATGTTGTCCCGATTTTTGTTAGTCTAATGGATGATAGTCTTGTCATTATGGAAGGTAGTCTGTCGTTGTCATTTCTGTTACTCCAATGCATGGTTGACTTGTCAATATGGAAGGTAGTCTTTTGTCGAGATTTTTGTTACTCCAATATTTGGTAGCCTTGTCATTATGGAAGGTAGTCTCTTGTTGATATTTTTGTTACTCCAATTGATGGTATCCTTGTCATTATGGAAGGTAGTCTGTTGTCCCGATTTTTGTTACTCTAACGGATGGTAGTCTTGTCATTATGCAAGGTAGTCTCTCGTTTTGATTTCTGTTACTCCAATCGATGATAGCCTTGTCGTTATGGAAGGTAGTCTGTTGTTCAGATTTTTTTTAGTCCAATGGATGGTAGACTTGTCATTATTGAAGGTAGTCTCTTGTTGATATTTTCTGTTACTCCAATGGATGGTAGACTTGTCATTATGGAAGGTAGTCTGTTGTCGAGAATTTTGTTACTCCATTGGATTGTAGCCTTGTCATTATGGAAAGTAGTGTGTTGTCGAGATTTTCGTTACTCCAATGGATGGTACCCTTGTCATTATGGAAGGTAGTTTATTGTCGATATTTTTGTTACTCCAATGGATTGTAGCCTTGTCATTATGGAAGGTAGTCTAAAGTCGTGGTTTTTGTTACTACAATGGAAGGTAGCCTTGTCATTATGGAAGGTAGTCTCCTGTTGATATTTTTGTTACTCCAATGGATGGTATCCTTGTCATTATGGAAGGTAGTCTATTGTCGATATTTTTATTACTCCAATGGATGGTAACCTTGTCATTATGGAAGGTAGTCTGTTGTCGAGATTTTTGTTACTCCATTGGATGGTAGCCTTGTCTATATGGAAGGTAGTCCGTTGTCGAGATATTTGTTATTCCAATGGATGGTAGCATTATCATTATGGAAGGTAGTCTGTTGTCGAGATTTTCATTACTCCAATGGATGGTAGCATTGTCATTATGAAAGGTAGTATGTTGTCAATATCTTTGTTACTCCAATGGATGGTAGCCTTGTCATTATTGAAGGTACTATGTTGTCGATATCTTTGTTACTCCAATAGATGGTAGCCTTGTCATTATGGAAGGTAGTCTATTGTCGAGATTTATGTTACTCCAATGGATGGTAACCTTGTCATTATGGAAGGTAGTCTCTTGATGATATTTTTGTTAATCAAATGGATGGTAGCCTTGTCATTATGGAAAGTAGTTTGTTATCCCGATTATTGTTACTCCAATGGATTGTAGCCTTGTCATTATGGAAGGTAGTCTGTTGTCGAGATTTTTGTTACTCCAATGGATGGTAGCCTTATCATTATGGAAGGTAGTCTCTTGTTGATATTTTTGTTACTCCAATGGATGGTATCCTTGTCATTATGGAAGGGAGTATGTTTTCCCGATTTTTGTTAGTCTAATGGATGATAGTCTTGTCATTATGGAAGGTAGTCTGTCGTTGTGATTTCTGTTACTCCATTGCATGGTAGACTTGTCAATATGGAGGGTAGTCTTTTGTCAATATCTTTGTTACTCCAATGGATGGTAGCCTTGTCATTATGGAAGGTAGTCTGTTGTCTCGATTTTTATTACTCTAATGGATGGTAGTCTTGTCATTATGCAAGGTAGTATGTCGTTTTGATTTCTGTTACTCCAATCGATGATAGCCTTGTCATTATGGAAGGTAGTCTGTTGTTCAGATTTATGTTAGTCCAATGGATGGTAGACTTGTCATTATGGAAGGTAGTCTGTTATCGAGATTTTTGTTACTCCATTGGATTGTAGCCTTGTCATTATGGAAGGTAGTGTGTTGTCGAGATTTTTATTATTACAATGGATGTTAGACTTGTCATTAAGGAAGGTGGTCTGTTGTCGAGATTTTTGTTACTCCAATGGATGGTACCTTTGTCATTATGGAAGGTAGTCTATTGTCGATATTTTTGTTACTCCAATGGATGGTAACCTTGTAATTATGGAAGGTAGTCTGTTGTCGAGATTTTTGTTACTCCATTGGATGGTAGCCTTGTCATTATGGAAGGTAGTCTATTGTCGAGATATTTGTTATTCCAATGGATGGTAGCATTATCATTATGGAAGGTACTATGTTGTCGATATCTTTGTTACTCCAATAGATGGTAGCCTTGTCATTATGGAAGGTAGTCTGTTGTTGGGATTTTTGTTAATCCAATGGATGGTAGCCTTGTCGTTATGGAAGGTACTATGTTGCCGATATCTTTGTTACTCCAATAGTTGGTAGCCTTGTCATTATGAAAGGTAGTCTGCTATCGAGATTTTTGTTACTCCAATGGATGGTAGCCTTGTCATTATAGAAGGTAGCCTCTTGTTGATATTTTTGTTACTCCAATGGATGGTATCCTTGTCATTATGGAAGGTATTCTGTTGTCTCGATTTTTGTTACTCTAATGGATGGTAGTCTTGTCATTATGGAAAGTAGTCTGTCGTTGTGATTTCTATTACTCCAATGGATGGTAGACTTGTCAATATGGAAGGTAGTCTTTTGTCGAGATTTTTGTTACTCCAATGGATGGTATACTTGTCATTATGGAAGGTAGTCTCTTGTTGATATTTTCTGGTACTCCAATGGATGAAAGACTTGTCATTATGGAAGGTAGTCTGTTGTCGAGATTTTTGTTACTCCATCGGATTGTAGCCTTGTCATTATGGAAGGTAGTGTGTTGTCGAGATTTTTGTTACTCCAATGGATGGTACCCTTGTCATTATGGAAGGTAGTTTATTGTCGATATTTTTGTTACTCCAATGGATGGTATCCTTGTCATTATGGAAGGTAGTCTATTGTCGTGATTTTTGTTACTCCAATGGAAGGTAGCCTTGTCATTATGGAAGGTAGTCTCCTGTTGATATTTTTGTTACTCCAATGGATGGTATCCTTGTCATTATGGAAGGTAGTCTATTGTCGATATTTTTATTACTCCAATGGATGGTAACCTTGTCATTATGGAAGGTAGTCTGTTGTCGAGATTTTTGTTACTCCATTGGATGGTAGCCTTGTCATTATGGAATGTAGTCCATTGTCGAGATATTTGTTATTCCAATGGATGGTAGCGTGATCATTATGGAAGGTAGTTTGTTGTCGAGATTTTCGTTACTCCAATGGATGATAGCCTTGTCATTATGGAAGGTAGTATGTTGTCAATATCTTTGTTACTCCAATGGATGGTAGCCTTGTCATTATGGAAGATACTATGTTGTCGATATCTTTGTTACTCCAATAGATGGTAGCTTTGTCATTATGGAAGGTAGTCTATTGTCGAGATTTATGTTACTCCAATGGATGGTAGCCTTGTCATTATGGAAGGTAGTCACTTGATGATATTTTTGTTACTCAAATGGATGGTAGCCTTGTCATTATGGAAGGGAGTAT
The DNA here is from genome assembly GCA_948472305.1 of Vicia faba. NCBI lineage: Eukaryota > Viridiplantae > Streptophyta > Magnoliopsida > Fabales > Fabaceae > Vicia > Vicia faba. The sequence goes on from OX451739.1 coordinate 566,724,306, forward strand.
GTTGTCCCGATTTTTGTTAGTCCAATGGATGATAGTGTTGTCATTATGGAAGGTAGTCTTTCGTTCTGATTTCTGTTACTCCAATGCATGGTAGACTTGTCAATATGGAAGGTTGTCTTTTGTTGAGATTTTTGTTACTCCAATGGATGGTAGCCTTGACATTATGGAAGGTAGTCTTTTGTCGAGATTTTTGTTACTCCAATGGATGGTATCCTTGTCATTATGGAAGGTAGTCTCTTGTTGATATTTTCTGTTACTCCAATGAATGGTAGACTTGTCATTATGGAAGGTAGTCTGTTGTGGAGATTTTTGTTACTCCATTGGATTGTAGCCTTGTCATTATGGAAGGTAGTGTGTTGTCGAGATTTTTGTTACTCCAATGGATGGTACCCTTGTCATTATGGAAGGTAGTTTATTGTCGATATTTTTGTTACTCCAATGGATAGTAACCTTGTCATTATGGAAGGTAGTCTATTGTCGTGATTTTTGTTACTTCAATGGAAGGTAGCCTTGTCATTATGGAAGGTAGTATGTTGTCGATATCTTTGTTACTCTAATGGATTGTAACCTTGTCATTATGGAAGTTAGTCTATTGTCGAGATTTTTGTTACTCCATTGGATGGTAGCCTTGTCATTATGGAAGGTAGTCCATTGTCGAGATATTTGTTATTCCAATGGATGGTAGCGTTATCATTATAGATGGTAGTCTGTTGTAGAGATTTTCGTTACTCCAATGGATGGTAGCCTTGTCATTATGGAAGGTAGTATTTTGTCAATATCTTTGTTACTCCAATGGATGGTAGCCTTGTCATTATGGAAGTGACTATGGTTTCGATATCTTTGTTACTCCAATAGATGGTAGCGTTGTCATTATGGAAGGTAGTCTATTGTCAAGATTTATGTTACTCCAATGGATGGTAGCCTTGTCATTATGGAAGGTAGTCTCTTGATGATATTTTCGTTACTCAAATGAATGGTAGCCTTGCCATTATGGAAAGTAGTTTGTTGTCCCGATTATTGTTACTCCAATGGATTGTAGCCTTGTCATTATGGAAGGTAGTCTATTGTCGATAAATTTGTAACTCCAATGGATGGTAGCTTAGTAATTATGGAAGGTAGTCTGTTGTCGAGATTTTTGTTACTCCAATGGATGGTAGCCTTGTCATTATGGAAGGTAGTCTGTTTTCCAAAAAATTTATACTCCAATGGATGGTAACCTTGTCATTATGGAAGGTAGTCTATTGTTGATATTTTTGTAATACAAATGGATGGTAGCCTTTGGATTATGGAAGGTAGTCTGTTGTCCAGATTTTTGTTACTCTAATGGATGGTAGCCTTGTCATTATGGAAGGTAGTCTCTTGTTGATATTTTCTGTTACTCCAATGGATGGTAGACTTGTCATTATGGAAGGTAGTCTGTTGTCGAGATTTTTGTTACTCCATTGGATTGTAGCCTTGTCATTATGGAAGGTAGTGTGTTGTCGAGATTTTTGTTACTCCAATGGATGGTACCCTTGTCATTATGGAAGGTAGTTTATTGTCGATATTTTTGTTACTCCAATGGATGGTAACCTTGTCATTATGGAAGGTAGTCTATTGTCGTGATTTTTGTTACTTCAATGGAAGGTAGCCTTGTCATTATGGAAGGTAGTATGTTGTCGATATCTTTGTTACTCTAATGTATGGTAGCCTTGTCATTATGGAAGGTAGTCTATTGTCGTGATTTTTGTTACTCCAATGGAAGGTAGCCTTGTCATTATGGAAGGTAGTCTCCTGTTGATATTTTTGTTACTCCAATGGATGGTATCCTTGTCATTATGGAAGGTAGTCTATTGTCGATATTTTTATTACTCCAATGGATGGTAACCTTGTCATTATGGAACGTAGTCTGTTGTCGAGATTTTTGTTACTCCATTGGATGGTAGCCTTGTCATTATGGAATGTAGTCCATTGTCGAGATATTTGTTATTCCAATGGATGGTAGCGTTATCATTATGGAAGGTAGTTTGTTGTCAAGATTTTCGTTACTCCAATGGATGGTAGCCTTGTCATTATGGAAGGTAGTATGTTGTCAATATCTTTGTTACTCCAATGGATGGTAGCCTTGTCATTATGGAAGATACTATGTTGTCGATATCTTTGTTACTCCAATAGATGGTAGCTTTGTCATTATGGAAGGTAGTCTATTGTCGAGATTTATGTTACTCCAATGGATGGTAGCCTTGTCATTATGGAAGGTAGCCTCCTATTGATATTTTTGTTACTCCAATGGATGGTATCCTTGTCATTATGGAAGGTATTCTGTTGTCTCGATTTTTGTTACTCTAATGGATGGTAGTCTTGTCATTATGGAAGGTAGTCTGTTGTTCAGATTTATGTTAGTCCAATGGATGGTAGACTTGTCATTATGGAAGGTAGTCTGTTATCGAGATTTTTGTTACTCCATTGGATTGTAGCCTTGTCATTATGGAAGGTAGTGTGTTGTCGAGATTTTTGTTATTCCAATGGATGTTAGACTTGTCATTAAGGAAGGTGGTCTGTTGTCGAGATATTTGTTACTCCAATGGATGGTACCCTTGTCATTATGGAAGGTAGTCTATTGTCGATATTTTTGTTACTCCAATGGATGGTAACCTTGTCATTATGGAAGGTAGTCTGTTGTCGAGATTTTTGTTACTCCATTGGATGGTAGCCTTGTCATTATGGAAGGTAGCCTCCTATTGATATTTTTGTTACTCCAATGGATGGTATCCTTGTCATTATGGAAGGTATTCTGTTGTCTCGATTTTTGTTACTCTAATGGATGGTAGTCTTGTCATTATGGAAGGTAGTTTGTTGTTCAGATTTATGTTAGTCCAATGGATGGTAGACTTGTCATTATGGAAGGTAGTCTGTTATCGAGATTTTTGTTACTCCATTGGATTGTAGCCTTGTCATTATGGAAGGTAGTGTGTTGTCGAGATTTTTGTTATTCCAATGGATGTTAGACTTGTCATTAAGGAAGGTGGTCTGTTGTCGAGATTTTTGTTACTCCAATGGATGGTACCCTTGTCATTATGGAAGGTAGTCTATTGTCGATATTTTTGTTACTCCAATGGATGGTAACCTTGTCATTATGGAAGGTAGTCTGTTGTCGAGATTTTTGTTACTCCATTGGATGGTAGCCTTGTCATTATGGAAGGTAGTCTATTGTCGAGATATTTGTTATTCCAATGGATGGTAGCATTATCATTACGGAAGGTACTATGTTGTCGATATCTTTGTTACTCCAATAGATGGTAGCCTTGTCATTATGGAAGGTAGTCTGTTGTTGAGATTTTTGTTAATCCAATGGATGGTAGCCTTGTCGTTATGCAAGGTACTATGTTGCCGATATCTTTGTTACTCCAATAGTTGGTAGCCTTGTCATTATGAAAGGTAGTCTGCTGTCGAGATTTTTGTTACTCCAATGGATGGTAGCCTTGTCATTATAGAAGGTAGCCTCTTGTTGATATTTTTGTTACTCCAATGGATGGTATCCTTGTCATTATGGAAGGTATTTTGTTGTCTCGATTTTTGTTACTCTAATGGATGGTAGTCTTGTCATTATGGAAGGTAGTCTGTCGTTGTGATTTCTATTACTCCAATGGATGGTAGACTTGTCAATATGGAAGGTAGTCTTTTATCGAGATTTTTGTTACTCCAATGGATGGTATCCTTTTCATTATGGAAGGTAGTCTCTTGTTGATATTTTCTGGTACTCCAATGGATGAAAGACTTGTCATTATGGAAGGTAGTCTGTTGTCGAGATTTTTGTTACTCCATTGGATTGTAGCCTTGTCATTATGGAAGGTAGTGTGTTGTCAAGATTTTTGTTACTCCAATGGATGGTACCCTTGTCATTATGGAAGGTAGTTTATTGTCGATATTTTTGTTACTCCAATGGATGGTAACCTTGTCATTATGGAAGGTAGTCTATTGTCGTGATTTTTGTTACTTCAATGGAAGGTAGCCTTGTCATTATGGAAGGTAGTATGTTGTCGATATCTTTGTTACTCTAATGGATGGTAGCCTTGTCATTATGGAAGGTAGTCTATTGTCGTGATTTTTGTTACTCCAATGGAAGGTAGCCTTGTCATTATGGAAGGTAGTCTCCTGTTGATATTTTTGTTACTCCAATGGATGGTATCCTTGTCATTATGGAAGGTAGTCTATTGTCGATATTTTTATTACTCCAATGGATGGTAACCTTGTCATTATGGAACGTAGTCTGTTGTCGAGATTTTTGTTACTCCATTGGATGGTAGCCTTGTCATTATGGAATGTAGTCCATTGTCGAGATATTTGTTATTCCAATGGATGGTAGCGTTATCATTATGGAAGGTAGTTTGTTGTCAAGATTTTCGTTACTCCAATGGATGGTAGCCTTGTCATTATGGAAGGTAGTATGTTGTCAATATCTTTGTTACTCCAATGGATGGTAGCCTTGTCATTATGGAAGATACTATGTTGTCGATATCTTTGTTACTCCAATAGATGGTAGCTTTGTCATTATGGAAGGTAGTCTATTGTCGAGATTTATGTTACTCCAATGGATGGTAGCCTTGTCATTATGGAAGGTAGCCTCCTATTGATATTTTTGTTACTCCAATGGATGGTATCCTTGTCATTATGGAAGGTATTCTGTTGTCTCGATTTTTGTTACTCTAATGGATGGTAGTCTTGTCATTATGGAAGGTAGTCTGTTGTTCAGATTTATGTTAGTCCAATGGATGGTAGACTTGTCATTATGGAAGGTAGTCTGTTATCGAGATTTTTGTTACTCCATTGGATTGTAGCCTTGTCATTATGGAAGGTAGTGTGTTGTCGAGATTTTTGTTATTCCAATGGATGTTAGACTTGTCATTAAGGAAGGTGGTCTGTTGTCGAGATATTTGTTACTCCAATGGATGGTACCCTTGTCATTATGGAAGGTAGTCTATTGTCGATATTTTTGTTACTCCAATGGATGGTAACCTTGTCATTATGGAAGGTAGTCTGTTGTCGAGATTTTTGTTACTCCATTGGATGGTAGCCTTGTCATTATGGAAGGTAGCCTCCTATTGATATTTTTGTTACTCCAATGGATGGTATCCTTGTCATTATGGAAGGTATTCTGTTGTCTCGATTTTTGTTACTCTAATGGATGGTAGTCTTGTCATTATGGAAGGTAGTTTGTTGTTCAGATTTATGTTAGTCCAATGGATGGTAGACTTGTCATTATGGAAGGTAGTCTGTTATCGAGATTTTTGTTACTCCATTGGATTGTAGCCTTGTCATTATGGAAGGTAGTGTGTTGTCGAGATTTTTGTTATTCCAATGGATGTTAGACTTGTCATTAAGGAAGGTGGTCTGTTGTCGAGATTTTTGTTACTCCAATGGATGGTACCCTTGTCATTATGGAAGGTAGTCTATTGTCGATATTTTTGTTACTCCAATGGATGGTAACCTTGTCATTATGGAAGGTAGTCTGTTGTCGAGATTTTTGTTACTCCATTGGATGGTAGCCTTGTCATTATGGAAGGTAGTCTATTGTCGAGATATTTGTTATTCCAATGGATGGTAGCATTATCATTACGGAAGGTACTATGTTGTCGATATCTTTGTTACTCCAATAGATGGTAGCCTTGTCATTATGGAAGGTAGTCTGTTGTTGAGATTTTTGTTAATCCAATGGATGGTAGCCTTGTCGTTATGCAAGGTACTATGTTGCCGATATCTTTGTTACTCCAATAGTTGGTAGCCTTGTCATTATGAAAGGTAGTCTGCTGTCGAGATTTTTGTTACTCCAATGGATGGTAGCCTTGTCATTATAGAAGGTAGCCTCTTGTTGATATTTTTGTTACTCCAATGGATGGTATCCTTGTCATTATGGAAGGTATTTTGTTGTCTCGATTTTTGTTACTCTAATGGATGGTAGTCTTGTCATTATGGAAGGTAGTCTGTCGTTGTGATTTCTATTACTCCAATGGATGGTAGACTTGTCAATATGGAAGGTAGTCTTTTATCGAGATTTTTGTTACTCCAATGGATGGTATCCTTTTCATTATGGAAGGTAGTCTCTTGTTGATATTTTCTGGTACTCCAATGGATGAAAGACTTGTCATTATGGAAGGTAGTCTGTTGTCGAGATTTTTGTTACTCCATTGGATTGTAGCATTGTCATTATGGAAGGTAGTGTGTTGTCAAGATTTTTGTTACTCCAATGGATGGTACCCTTGTCATTATGGAAGGTAGTTTATTGTCGATATTTTTGTTACTCCAATGGATGGTAACCTTGTCATTATGGAAGGTAGTCTATTGTCGTGATTTTTGTTACTTCAATGGAAGGTAGCCTTGTCATTATGGAAGGTAGTATGTTGTCGATATCTTTGTTACTCTAATGGATGGTAGCCTTGTCATTATGGAAGGTAGTCTATTGTCGTGATTTTTGTTACTCCAATGGAAGGTAGCCTTGTCATTATGGAAGGTAGTCTCCTGTTGATATTTTTGTTACTCTAATGGATGGTATCCTTGTCATTATGGAAGGTAGTCTATTGTCGATATTTTTATTACTCCAATGGATGGTAACCTTGTCATTATGGAAGGTAGTCTGTTGTCGAGATTTTTGTTACTCCATTGGATGGTAGCCTTGTCATTATGGAATGTAGTCCATTGTCGAGATATTTGTTATTCCAATGGATGGTAGCGTTATCATTATGGAAGGTAGTTTGTTGTCGAGATTTTCGTTACTCCAATGGATGGTAGCCTTGTCATTATGGAAGGTAGTATGTTATCAATATCTTTGTTACTCCAATGGATGGTAGCCTTGTCATTATGGAAGATACTATGTTGTCGATATCTTTGTTACTCCAATAGATGGTAGCTTTGTCATTATGGAAGGTAGTCTATTGTCTATATTTATGTTACTCCAATGGATGGTAGCCTTGTCATTATGGAAGGTAGTCACTTGATGATATTTTTGTTACTCAAATGATGGTAGCCTTGTCATTATGGAAGGGAGTATGTTATCCCGATTTTTGTTAGTCCAATGGATGATAGTGTTGTCATTATGGAAGGTAGTCTTTCGTTGTGATTTCTGTTACTCCAATGCATGGTAGACTTGTCAATATGGAAAGTTGTCTTTTGTCGAGATTTTTGTTACTCCAATGGATGGTAGCTTTGTTATTATGGAAGGTAGTCTTTTGTCGAGATTTTTGTTACTCCAATGGATGGTATCCTTGTCATTATGGAAGGTAGTCTCTTGTTGATATTTTCTGTTACTCCAATGAATGGTAGACTTGTCATTATGGAAGGTAGTCTGTTGTCGAGATTTTTGTTACTCCATTGGATTGTAGCCTTGTCATTATGGAAGGTAGTGTGTTGTCGAGATTTTTGTTACTCCAATGGATGGTACCCTTGTCATTATAGAAGGTAGTTTATTGTCGATATTTTTGTTACACCAATGGATGGTAACCTTGTCATTATGGAAGGTAGTCTATTGTCGTGATTTTTGTTACTTCAATGGAAGGTAGCCTTGTCATTATGGAAGGTAGTATGTTGTCGATATCTCTGTTACTCTAATGGATTGTAGCCTTGTCATTATGGAAGTTAGTCTATTGTCGAGATTTTTGTTACTCCATTGGATGGTAGCCTTGTCATTATGGAAGGTAGTCCATTGTCGAGATATTTGTTATTCCAATGGATGGTAGCGTTATCATTATAGATGGTAGTCTGTTGTGGGGATTTTCGTTACTCCAATGGATGGTAGCCTTGTCATTATGGAAGGTAGTATGTTGTCAATATCTTTGTTACTCCAATGGATGGTAGCCTTGTCATTATGGAAGTGACTATGGTTTCGATATCTTTGTTACTCCAATAGATGGTAGCGTTGTCATTATGGAAGGTAGTCTATTGTCAAGATTTATGTTACTCAAATGGATGGTAGCCTTGTCATTATGGAAGGTAGTCTCTTGATGATATTTTCGTTACTCAAATGAATGGTAGCCTTGCCATTATGGAAAGTAGTTTGTTGTCCCGATTATTGTTACTCCAATGGATTGTAGCCTTGTCATTATGGAAGGTAGTCTGTTGTCGATAAATTTGTAACTCCAATGGATGGTAGCTTAGTAATTATGGAAGGTAGTCTGTTGTCGAGATTTTTGTTACTCCAATGGATGGTAGCCTTATCATTATGGAAGGTAGTCTGTTTTCCAAAAATTTTATACTCTAATGGATGGTAACCTTGTCATTATGGAAGGTAGTCTATTGTTGATATTTTTGTTATACCAATGGATGGTAGCCTTTGGATTATGGAAGGTAGTCTGTTGTCCAGATATTTGTTACTCTAATGGATGGTAGCCTTGTCATTATGGAAGGTATTCTGTTGTATAGATTTTTGTTACTCCATTAGATGGTAGCCTTGTCATAATAGAAGGTAGTCTGTTGTCGATATTTTTGTTATTCCAATGGATGGTAGCCTTTTCATTATGGAAGGTAATCTATATTCGTGATTTTTTTACTCCAATGGAAGGTAGCCTTGGCATTATGGAAGGTAGTATGTTATCAATATCTTTGTTACTCCAATGGATGGTAGCCTTGTCATTATGGAAGTAAGTCTTTTGTCGAGATTTTTGTTACTCCAATGGATGGTAGCCTTGTCATTATGGAAGATAGTCTCTTGTTGATATTTTTGTTACTCCAATGGATGGTATCCTTGTCATTATGGAAGGGAGTATGTTGTCCCGATTTTTGTTAGTCTAATGGATGATAGTCTTGTCATTATGGAAGGTAGTTTGTCGTTGTGATTTCTGTTACTCCAATGCATGGTAGACTTGTCAATATGGAAGGTAGTCTTTTGTCGAGATTTTTGTTACTCCAATGGATGGTAGCCTTGTCATTATGGAAGGTAGTCTTTTGTCGAGATTTTTGTTACTCCAATGGATGGTATCCATGTCATTATGGAAGGTAGTCTCTTGTTGATATTTTCTGTTACTCCAATGGATGGTAGACTTGTCATTATGGAAGGTAGTCAGTTGTCGAGATTTTTGTTACTCCATTGGATTGTAGCCTTGTCATTATGGAAGGTAGTGTGTTGTCGAGATTTTTGTTACTCCAATGGATGGTACCCTTGTCATTATGGAAGGTAGTTTATTGTCGATATTTTTGTTACTCCAATGGATGGTAACCTTGTCATTATGGAAGGTAGTCTATTGTCGTGATTTTTGTTACTTCAATGGAAGGTAGCCTTGTCATTATGGAAGGTAGTATGTTGTCGATATCTTTGTTACTCTAATGGATGGTAGCCTTGTCATTATGGAAGGTAGTCTATTGTCGAGATTTTTGTTACTCCATTGGATGGTAGCCTTGTCACTATGGAAGGTAGTCCATTGTCGAGATATTTGTTATTCCAATGGATCGTAGCGTTATCATTATAGAAGGTAGTCTGTTGTCGAGATTTTCGTTACTCCAATGGATGGTAGCCTTGTCATTATGGAAGGTAGTATGTTGTCAATATCTTTGTTACTCCAATGGATGGTAGCCTTGTTATTATGGAAGGTACTATGGTTTCGATATCTTTGTTACTCCAATAAATGGTAGCTTTGTCATTATGGAAGGTAGTCTATTGTCAAGATTTATGTTACTCCAATGGATGGTAACCTTGTCATTATGGAAGGTAGTCTCTTGATGATATTTTTGTTACTCAAATGGATGGTAGCCTTGTCATTATGGAAAGTAGTTTGTTGTCCCGATTATTGTTACTCCAATGGATTGTAGCCTTGTCATTATGGAAGGTAGTTTGTTGTCGATAACTTTGTAACTCCAATGGATGGTAGCTTAGTAATTATGGAAGGTAGTCTGTTGTCGAGATTTTTGTTACTCCAATGGATGGTAGCCTTGTCATTATGGAAGGTAGTCTATTTTCCAAAAAATTTATACTCCAATGGATGGTAACCTTGTCATTATGGAAGGTAGTTTATTGTTGATATTTTTGTTATACCAATGGATGGTAGCCTTTGGTTTTTGGAAGGTAGTCTGTTGTCCAGATTTTTGTTACTCTAATGGATGGTAGCCTTGTCATTATGGAAGGTATTCTGTTGTATAGATTTTTGTTACTCCATTAGATGGTAGCCTTGTCATAACGGAAGGTAGTATGTTGTCCATATTTTTGTTATTCACATGGATGGTAGCCTTTTCATTATGGAAGGTAATCTATATTCGTGATTTTTTTTACTCCAATGGAAGGTAGCCTTGGCATTATGGAAGGTAGTATGTTGTCGATATCTTTGTTACTCCAATGGATGGTAGCCTTGTCATTATGGAAGGTAGTCTTTTGTCGAGATTTTTGTTACTCCAATGGATGGTAGCCTTGTCATTATGGAAGGTAGTCTCTTGTTGAGATTTTTGTTACTCCAATGGACGGTAGCCTTGTCATTATGGAAGGGAGTATGTTGTCCCGATTTTTGTTAGTCTAATGGATGATAGTCTTGTCATTATGGAAGGTAGTCTGTCGTTGTGATTTCTGTTACTCCAATGCATGGTAGACTTGTCAATATGGAAGGTAGTCTTTTGTCGAGATTTTTGTAACTCCAATGGATGGTAGCCTTGTCATTATGGAAGGTAGTCTCTTGTTGATATTTTTGTTACTCTAATGGATGGTATCCTTGTCATTATGGAAGGGAGTATGTTGTCCCGATTTTTGTTAGTCTAATGGATGATAGTCTTGTCATTATGGAAGGTAGTCTGTCGTTGTGATTTCTGTTACTCCAATGCATGGTAGACTTGTCAATATGGAAGGTAGTCTTTTGTCGAGATTTTTGTTACTCCAATGGATGGTAGCCTTGTCATTATGGAAGGTAGTCTCTTGTTGATATTTTTGTTACTCTAATGGATGGTATCCTTGCGATTATGGAAGGTAGTCTATTGTCCCGATTTTTGTTACTCTAACGGGTGGTAGTCTTGTCATTATGCAAGGTAGTCTGTCGTTTCTATTTCTCTTACTCCAATCGATGATAGCCTTGTCATTATGGATGGTAGTCTGTTGTTCAGATTTTTTTTAGTCCAATGGATGGTAGACTTGTCATTATGGAAGGTAGTCTGTTGTCGAGATTTTTGTTACTCCATTGGATTGTAGCCTTGTCATTATTGAAGGTAGTGTGTTGTCGAAATTTTTGTTATTCCAATGGATGTTAGGCTTGTCATTAAGGAAGGTAGTCTGTTGTCGAGATTTTTGTTACTCCAATGGATGGTACCCTTGTCATTATGGAGGGTAGTCTATTGTCGATATTTTTGTTACTCCAATGGATGGTAACCTTGTCATTATGGAAGGTAGTCTGTTGTCGAGATTTTTGTTACTCCATTGGATGGTAGCCTTGTCATTATGGAAGGTAGTCTATTTTCGAGATTTTTTTATTCCAATGGATGGTAGCATTATCATTATGGAAGGTACTATGTTGTCGATATCTTTGTTACTCCAATATATGGTAGCCTTGTCATTATGGTAGGTAGTCTGTTGTTGAGATTTTTGGTTATCCAATGGATGGTAGCCTTGTCATTATGGAAGGTAATATGTTGTCCATATCTTTGTTACTCCAATAGTTGGTAGCCTTGTCATTATGGAAGGTAGTTTGTTGTCAAGATTTTTGTTACTCCAATGGTAGGTAGCCTTGTCATTATGGAAGGTAGCCTCTTGTTGATATTTTTGTTACTCCAATGGATGGTATCCTTGTCATTATGGAAGGTATTCTGTTGTCTCGTTTTTGTCACTCTAATGGATGGTAGTCTTGTCATTATGGAAGGTAGTCTGTCGTTGTGATTTCTATTACTCGAATGGATGGTATCCTTGTCATTATGGAAGGTAGTCTCTTGTTGATATTTTTTGTTACTCCAATGGATGGTAGACTTGTCATTATGGAAGGTAGTAATTTGTCGAGATTTTTGTTACTCCAATGAATGGTATCCTTGTCATTATGGAAGGTAGTCTCTTGTTGATATTTTCTGTTACTCCAATGGATGGTAGACTTGTCATTATGGAAGGTAGTCTTTTGTCGAGATTTTTATTACTCCATTGGATTGTAGGCTTGTCATTATGGAATGTAGTGTGTTGTCGAGATTTTTGTTACTCCAATGGATGGTACCCTTGTCATTATGGAAGGTAGTCTATTGTCGATATTTTTGTAACTCCAATGGATTGTAACCTTGTCATTATGGAAGGTAGTCTATTGTCGTGATTTTTGTTACTCGAATAGAAGGTAGCCTTGTCATTATGGAAGGTATTTTGTTGTCGAGATTTTTGTTACTCCAATGGATGGTACCCTTGTCATTATTGAAGGTAGTCTGTTGTCGAGATTTTTGTTACTCCAATGGATGGTACCCTTGTCATTATGGAGGGTAGTCTATTGTCGATATTTTTGTTACTCCAATGGATGGTAACCTTGTCATTATGGAAGGTAGTCTGTTGTCGAGATTTTTGTTACTCCATTAGATGGTAGCCTTGTCATTATGGAAGGTAGTCTATTTTCGAGATTTATTTATTCCAATGGATGGTAGCATTATCATTATGGAAGGTACTATGTTGTCGATATATTTGTTACTCCAATAGATGGTATCCTTGTCATTATGGAAGGTAGTCTGTTGTTGAGATTTTTGTTAATCCAATGGATGGTAGCCTTGTCATTATGGAAGGTACTATGTTGTCCATATCTTTGTTACTCCAATAGTTGGTAGCCTTGTCATTATGGAAGGTAGTTTGTTGTCTAGATTTTTGTTACTCCAATGGATGGTAGCCTTATCATTATGGAAGGTAGCCTCTTGTTGATATTTTTGTTACTCCAATGGATGGTATCCTTGTCATTATGGAAGGTATTCTGTTGTCTCGTTTTTGTTACTCTAATGGATGGTAGTCTTGTCATTATGGAAGGTAGTATGTCGTTGTGATTTCTATTACTCGAATGGATGGTATCCTTGTCATTATGGAAGGTAGTCTCTTGTTGATATTTTCTGTTACTCCAATGGATGGTAAACTTGTCATTATGGAAGGTAGTCTTTTGTCGAGATTTTTGTTACTCCAATGAATGGTATCCTTGTCATTATGGAAGGTAGTCTCTTGTTGATATTTTCTGTTACTCCAATGGATGGTAGACTTGTCATTATGGAAGGTAGTCTTTTGTCGAGATTTTTATTACTCCATTGGATTGTAGCCTTGTCATTATGGAATGTAGTGTGTTGTCGAGATTTTTGTTACTCCAATGGATGGTACCCTTGTCATTATGGAAGGTAGTCTATTGTCGATATTTTTGTAACTCCAATGGATTGTAACCTTGTCATTATGGAAGGTAGTCTATTGTCGTGATTTTTGTTACTCCAATAGAAGGTAGCCTTGTCATTATGGAAGGTATTTTGTTGTCGAGATTTTTGTTACTCCAATGGATGGTACCCTTGTCATTATTGAAGGTAGTCTGTTGTCGAGATTTTTGTTACTCCAATGGATGGTACCCTTTTCATTATGGAGGGTAGTCTATTGTCGATATTTTTGTTACTCCAATGGATGGTAACCTTGTCATTATGGAAGGTAGTCTGTTGTCGAGATTTTTGTTACTCCATTAGATGGTAGCCTTGTCATTATGGAAGGTAGTCTATTTTCGAGATTTTTTTTATTCCAATGGATGGTAGCATTATCATTATGGAAGGTACTATGTTGTCGATATATTTGTTACTCCAATAGATGGTATCCTTGTCATTATGGAAGGTAGTCTGTTGTTGAGATTTTTGTTAATCCAATGGATGGTAGCCTTGTCATTATGGAAGGTACTATGTTGTCCATATCTTTGTTACTCCAATAGTTGGTAGCCTTGTCATTATGGAAGGTAGTTTGTTGTCTAGATTTTTGTTACTCCAATGGATGGTAGCCTTATCATTATGGAAGGTAGCCTCTTGTTGATATTTTTGTTACTCCAATGGATGGTATCCTTGTCATTATGGAAGGTATTCTGTTGTCTCGTTTTTGTTACTCTAATGGATGGTAGTCTTGTCATTATGGAAGGTAGTATGTCGTTGTGATTTCTATTACTCGAATGGATGGTATCCTTGTCATTATGGAAGGTAGTCTCTTGTTGATATTTTCTGTTACTCCAATGGATGGTAAACTTGTCATTATGGAAGGTAGTCTTTTGTCGAGATTTTTGTTACTCCAATGAATGGTATCCTTGTCATTATGGAAGGTAGTCTCTTGTTGATATTTTCTGTTACTCCAATGGATGGTAGACTTGTCATTATGGAAGGTAGTCTTTTGTCGAGATTTTTATTACTCCATTGGATTGTAGCCTTGTCATTATGGAATGTAGTGTGTTGTCGAGATTTTTGTTACTCCAATGGATGGTACCCTTGTCATTATGGAAGGTAGTCTATTGTCGATATTTTTGTAACTCCAATGGATTGTAACCTTGTCATTATGGAAGGTAGTCTATTGTCGTGATTTTTGTTACTCCAATAGAAGGTAGCCTTGTCATTATGGAAGGTATTCTGTTGTCGAGATTTTTGTTACTCCAATGGATGGTACCCTTATCATTATTGAAGGTAGTCTGTTGTCGAGATTTTTGTTACTCCAATGGATGGTACCCTTGTCATTATGGAGGGTAGTCTATTGTCGATATTTTTGTTACTCCAATGGATGGTAACCTTGTCATTATGGAAGGTAGTCTGTTGTCGAGATTTTTGTTACTCCATTGGATGGTAGCCTTGTCATTATGGAAGGTAGTCTATTTTCGAGATTTTTTTATTCCAATGGATGGTAGCATTATCATTATGGAAGGTACTATGTTGTCGATATCTTTGTTACTCCAATAGATGGTATCCTTGTCATTATGGAAGGTAGTCTGTTGTTGAGATTTTTGTTAATCCAATGGATGGTAGCCTTGTCATTATGGAAGGTACTATGTTGTCCATATCTTTGTTACTCCAATAGTTGGTAGCCTTATCATTATGGAAGGTAGTTTGTTGTCTAGATTTTTGTTACTCCAATGGATGGTAGCCTTATCATTATGGAAGGTAGCCTCTTGTTGATATTTTTGTTACTCCAATGGATGGTATCCTTGTCATTATGGAAGGTATTCTGTTGTCTCGTTTTTGTTACTCTAATGGATGGTAGTCTTGTCATTATGGAAGGTAGTATGTCGTTGTGATTTCTATTACTCGAATGGATGGTATCCTTGTCATTATGGAAGGTAGTCTCTTGTTGATATTTTCTGTTACTCCAATGGTTGGTAGACTTGTCATTATGGAAGGTAGTCTTTTGTCGAGATTTTTGTTACTCCAATGAATGGTATCCTTGTCATTATGGAAGGTAGTCTCTTGTTGATATTTTCTGTTACTCCAATGGATGGTAGACTTGTCATTATGGAAGGTAGTCTTTTGTCGAGATTTTTATTACTCCATTGGATTGTAGCCTTGTCATTATGGAATGTAGTGTGTTGTCGAGATTTTTGTTACTCCAATGGATGGTACCCTTGTCATTATGGAAGGTAGTCTATTGTCGATATTTTTGTAACTCCAATGGATGGTAACCTTGTCATTATGGAAGGTAGTCTATTGTCGTGATTTTTGTTACTCCAATGGAAGGTATCCTTGTCATTATGGAAGGCATGATGTTGTCGATATCTTTGTTACTCTAATGGATGGTAGCCTTGTCATTATGGAAGGTAGTCTATTGTCGTGATTTTTGTTACTCCAATGGAAGGTAGCCTTGTCATTATGGAAGGTAGTCTCCTGTTGATATTTTTGTTACTCCAATGGATGGTATCCTTGTCATTATGGAAGGTAGTCTATTTTCGATATTTTTATTACTCCATTGGATTATAGCCTTGTCATTATCGAAGGTACTACGTTGTCGAGATTTTTGTTACTCTAATGGATGGTACCCTTGTCATTATGGAAGGTAGTCTGTTGTCGATAACTCTGTTACTCCAATGGATGGTAACTTAGTAATTATGGAAGGTAGTCTGTTGTCGAGATTTTTGTTACTCTAATGGATGGTAGCCTTGTCATTATGGAAGGTATTATGTTATATATATTTTTGTTACTCCATTGGTTGGTAGCCTTGTCATAATGGAAGGTAGTCTGTTGTCGATATTTTTGTTATTCCAATGGATGGTAGCCTTGTCATTATGGAAGGTAATCTATAGTCGTGATTTTTTTTACTCCAATGGAAGGTAGCCTTGGCATTATGGAAGGTAGTATGTTGTCGATATCTTTGTTACTCCAATGGATGGTAGCCTTGTCATTATGGAAGTTAGTCTTTTGTCGAGATTTTTGTTACTCCAATGGATGGTAGCCTTGTCATTATGGAAGGTAGTCTCTTGTTGATATTTTTGTTACTCCAATGGATGGTATCCTTGTCATTATGGAAGGGAGTATGTTGTCCCGATTTTTGTTAGTCTAATGGATGGTATCTTGTCATTATGGAAGGTAGTCTGTCGTTGTGATTTCTGTTACTCCAATGCATGGTAGACTTGTCAATATGGAAGGTAGTCTTTTGTCGAGATTTTTGTTACTCCAATGGATGGTAGCCTTGTCATTATGGAAGGTAGTCTCTTGTTGTTATTTTTTTTACTCCAATGGATGGTATCCTTGTCATTATAGGAGGTAGTCTGTTGTCCCGATTTTTGTTACTCTAACGGATGGTAGTCTTGTCATTATGCAAGGTAGTCTGTCATTTTGATTTCAGTTACTCCAATCGATGATAGCCTTGTCATTATGGAAGGTAGTCTGTTGTTCAGATTTTTGTTACTCCAATGGATGGTAGACTTGTAATTATGGAAGGTAGTCTATTGTCGAGATTTTTGATACTACATTGGATTGTAGCCTTGTCATTATGGAAGGTAGTGTGTTGTCTAGATTTTTGTTATTCCAATGGATGGTAGACTTGTCATTATGGAAGGTAGTTTGTTGTTGAGATTTTTCTTACTCCAATGGATGGTACCCTTGTCATTATGGAAGGTAGTCTATTGTCGAGATTTTTGTTACTCCATTGGATGGTAGCCTTGTCATTATGGAAGGTAGTCTCCTGTTGATATTTTTGTTACTCCAATGGATGGTATCCTTGTCATTATGGAAGGTAGTCTATTGTCGATATTTTTGTTACTCCATTGGATTATAGCCTTGTCATTATCGAAGGTACTACGTTGTCGAGATTTTTGTTACTCTAATGGATGGTACCCTTGTCATTATGGAAGGTAGTCTGTTGTCGATAACTCTGTTACTCCAATGGATGGTAACTTAGTAATTATGGAAGGTAGTCTGTTGTCGAGATTTTTGTTACTCTAATGGATGGTAGCCTTGTCATTATGGAAGGTATTATGTTATATATATTTTTGTTACTCCATTGGTTGGTAGCCTTGTCATAATGGCAGGTAGTCTGTTGTCGATATTTTTGTTATTCCAATGGATGGTAGCCTTGTCATTATGGAAGGTAATCTATAGTCGTGATTTTTTTTACTCCAATGGAAGGTAGCCTTGGCATTATGGAAGGTAGTATGTTGTCGATATCTTTGTTACTCCAATGGATGGTAGCCTTGTCATTATGGAAGTTAGTCTTTTGTCGAGATTTTTGTTACTCCAATGGATGGTAGCCTTGTCATTATGGAAGGTAGTCTCTTGTTGATATTTTTGTTACTCCAATGGATGGTATCCTTGTCATTATGGAAGGGAGTATGTTGTCCCGATTTTTGTTAGTCTAATGGATGGTATCTTGTCATTATGGAAGGTAGTCTATCGTTGTGATTTCTGTTACTCCAATGCATGGTAGACTTGTCAATATGGAAGGTAGTCTTTTGTCGAGATTTTTGTTACTCCAATGGATGGTAGCCTTGTCATTATGGAAGGTAGTCTCTTGTTGATATTTTTTTTACTCCAATGGATGGTATCCTTGTCATTATGGAAGGTAGTCTGTTGTCCCGATTTTTGTTACTCTAACGGATGGTAGTCTTGTCATTATGCAAGGTAGTCTGTCGTTTTGATTTCAGTTACTCCAATCGATGATAGCCTTGTCATTATGGAAGGTAGTCTGTTGTCGAGATTTTTGTTACTCCAATGGATGGTAGCCTTATCATTATGGAAGGTAGTCTGTTTTCCAAAAATTTTATACTCTAATGGATGGTAACCTTGTCATTATGGAAGGTAGTCTATTGTTGATATTTTTGTTATACCAATGGATGGTAGCCTTTGGATTATGGAAGGTAGTCTGTTGTCCAGATATTTGTTACTCTAATGGATGGTAGCCTTGTCATTATGGAAGGTATTCTGTTGTATAGATTTTTGTTACTCCATTAGATGGTAGCCTTGTCATAATAGAAGGTAGTCTGTTGTCGATATTTTTGTTATTCCAATGGATGGTAGCCTTTTCATTATGGAAGGTAATCTATATTCGTGATTTTTTTACTCCAATGGAAGGTAGCCTTGGCATTATGGAAGGTAGTATGTTATCAATATCTTTGTTACTCCAATGGATGGTAGCCTTGTCATTATGGAAGTAAGTCTTTTGTCGAGATTTTTGTTACTCCAATGGATGGTAGCCTTGTCATTATGGAAGATAGTCTCTTGTTGATATTTTTGTTACTCCAATGGATGGTATCCTTGTCATTATGGAAGGGAGTATGTTGTCCCGATTTTTGTTAGTCTAATGGATGATAGTCTTGTCATTATGGAAGGTAGTTTGTCGTTGTGATTTCTGTTACTCCAATGCATGGTAGACTTGTCAATATGGAAGGTAGTCTTTTGTCGAGATTTTTGTTACTCCAATGGATGGTAGCCTTGTCATTATGGAAGGTAGTCTTTTGTCGAGATTTTTGTTACTCCAATGGATGGTATCCATGTCATTATGGAAGGTAGTCTCTTGTTGATATTTTCTGTTACTCCAATGGATGGTAGACTTGTCATTATGGAAGGTAGTCAGTTGTCGAGATTTTTGTTACTCCATTGGATTGTAGCCTTGTCATTATGGAAGGTAGTGTGTTGTCGAGATTTTTGTTACTCCAATGGATGGTACCCTTGTCATTATGGAAGGTAGTTTATTGTCGATATTTTTGTTACTCCAATGGATGGTAACCTTGTCATTATGGAAGGTAGTCTATTGTCGTGATTTTTGTTACTTCAATGGAAGGTAGCCTTGTCATTATGGAAGGTAGTATGTTGTCGATATCTTTGTTACTCTAATGGATGGTAGCCTTGTCATTATGGAAGGTAGTCTATTGTCGAGATTTTTGTTACTCCATTGGATGGTAGCCTTGTCACTATGGAAGGTAGTCCATTGTCGAGATATTTGTTATTCCAATGGATCGTAGCGTTATCATTATAGAAGGTAGTCTGTTGTCGAGATTTTCGTTACTCCAATGGATGGTAGCCTTGTCATTATGGAAGGTAGTATGTTGTCAATATCTTTGTTACTCCAATGGATGGTAGCCTTGTTATTATGGAAGGTACTATGGTTTCGATATCTTTGTTACTCCAATAAATGGTAGCTTTGTCATTATGGAAGGTAGTCTATTGTCAAGATTTATGTTACTCCAATGGATGGTAACCTTGTCATTATGGAAGGTAGTCTCTTGATGATATTTTTGTTACTCAAATGGATGGTAGCCTTGTCATTATGGAAAGTAGTTTGTTGTCCCGATTATTGTTACTCCAATGGATTGTAGCCTTGTCATTATGGAAGGTAGTTTGTTGTCGATAACTTTGTAACTCCAATGGATGGTAGCTTAGTAATTATGGAAGGTAGTCTGTTGTCGAGATTTTTGTTACTCCAATGGATGGTAGCCTTGTCATTATGGAAGGTAGTCTATTTTCCAAAAAATTTATACTCCAATGGATGGTAACCTTGTCATTATGGAAGGTAGTTTATTGTTGATATTTTTGTTATACCAATGGATGGTAGCCTTTGGTTTTTGGAAGGTAGTCTGTTGTCCAGATTTTTGTTACTCTAATGGATGGTAGCCTTGTCATTATGGAAGGTATTCTGTTGTATAGATTTTTGTTACTCCATTAGATGGTAGCCTTGTCATAACGGAAGGTAGTATGTTGTCCATATTTTTGTTATTCACATGGATGGTAGCCTTTTCATTATGGAAGGTAATCTATATTCGTGATTTTTTTTACTCCAATGGAAGGTAGCCTTGGCATTATGGAAGGTAGTATGTTGTCGATATCTTTGTTACTCCAATGGATGGTAGCCTTGTCATTATGGAAGGTAGTCTTTTGTCGAGATTTTTGTTACTCCAATGGATGGTAGCCTTGTCATTATGGAAGGTAGTCTCTTGTTGAGATTTTTGTTACTCCAATGGACGGTAGCCTTGTCATTATGGAAGGGAGTATGTTGTCCCGATTTTTGTTAGTCTAATGGATGATAGTCTTGTCATTATGGAAGGTAGTCTGTCGTTGTGATTTCTGTTACTCCAATGCATGGTAGACTTGTCAATATGGAAGGTAGTCTTTTGTCGAGATTTTTGTAACTCCAATGGATGGTAGCCTTGTCATTATGGAAGGTAGTCTCTTGTTGATATTTTTGTTACTCTAATGGATGGTATCCTTGTCATTATGGAAGGGAGTATGTTGTCCCGATTTTTGTTAGTCTAATGGATGATAGTCTTGTCATTATGGAAGGTAGTCTGTCGTTGTGATTTCTGTTACTCCAATGCATGGTAGACTTGTCAATATGGAAGGTAGTCTTTTGTCGAGATTTTTGTTACTCCAATGGATGGTAGCCTTGTCATTATGGAAGGTAGTCTCTTGTTGATATTTTTGTTACTCTAATGGATGGTATCCTTGCGATTATGGAAGGTAGTCTATTGTCCCGATTTTTGTTACTCTAACGGGTGGTAGTCTTGTCATTATGCAAGGTAGTCTGTCGTTTCTATTTCTCTTACTCCAATCGATGATAGCCTTGTCATTATGGATGGTAGTCTGTTGTTCAGATTTTTTTTAGTCCAATGGATGGTAGACTTGTCATTATGGAAGGTAGTCTGTTGTCGAGATTTTTGTTACTCCATTGGATTGTAGCCTTGTCATTATTGAAGGTAGTGTGTTGTCGAAATTTTTGTTATTCCAATGGATGTTAGGCTTGTCATTAAGGAAGGTAGTCTGTTGTCGAGATTTTTGTTACTCCAATGGATGGTACCCTTGTCATTATGGAGGGTAGTCTATTGTCGATATTTTTGTTACTCCAATGGATGGTAACCTTGTCATTATGGAAGGTAGTCTGTTGTCGAGATTTTTGTTACTCCATTGGATGGTAGCCTTGTCATTATGGAAGGTAGTCTATTTTCGAGATTTTTTTATTCCAATGGATGGTAGCATTATCATTATGGAAGGTACTATGTTGTCGATATCTTTGTTACTCCAATATATGGTAGCCTTGTCATTATGGTAGGTAGTCTGTTGTTGAGATTTTTGGTTATCCAATGGATGGTAGCCTTGTCATTATGGAAGGTAATATGTTGTCCATATCTTTGTTACTCCAATAGTTGGTAGCCTTGTCATTATGGAAGGTAGTTTGTTGTCAAGATTTTTGTTACTCCAATGGTAGGTAGCCTTGTCATTATGGAAGGTAGCCTCTTGTTGATATTTTTGTTACTCCAATGGATGGTATCCTTGTCATTATGGAAGGTATTCTGTTGTCTCGTTTTTGTCACTCTAATGGATGGTAGTCTTGTCATTATGGAAGGTAGTCTGTCGTTGTGATTTCTATTACTCGAATGGATGGTATCCTTGTCATTATGGAAGGTAGTCTCTTGTTGATATTTTTTGTTACTCCAATGGATGGTAGACTTGTCATTATGGAAGGTAGTCTTTTGTCGAGATTTTTGTTACTCCAATGAATGGTATCCTTGTCATTATGGAAGGTAGTCTCTTGTTGATATTTTCTGTTACTCCAATGGATGGTAGACTTGTCATTATGGAAGGTAGTCTTTTGTCGAGATTTTTATTACTCCATTGGATTGTAGGCTTGTCATTATGGAATGTAGTGTGTTGTCGAGATTTTTGTTACTCCAATGGATGGTACCCTTGTCATTATGGAAGGTAGTCTATTGTCGATATTTTTGTAACTCCAATGGATTGTAACCTTGTCATTATGGAAGGTAGTCTATTGTCGTGATTTTTGTTACTCGAATAGAAGGTAGCCTTGTCATTATGGAAGGTATTTTGTTGTCGAGATTTTTGTTACTCCAATGGATGGTACCCTTGTCATTATTGAAGGTAGTCTGTTGTCGAGATTTTTGTTACTCCAATGGATGGTACCCTTGTCATTATGGAGGGTAGTCTATTGTCGATATTTTTGTTACTCCAATGGATGGTAACCTTGTCATTATGGAAGGTAGTCTGTTGTCGAGATTTTTGTTACTCCATTAGATGGTAGCCTTGTCATTATGGAAGGTAGTCTATTTTCGAGATTTATTTATTCCAATGGATGGTAGCATTATCATTATGGAAGGTACTATGTTGTCGATATATTTGTTACTCCAATAGATGGTATCCTTGTCATTATGGAAGGTAGTCTGTTGTTGAGATTTTTGTTAATCCAATGGATGGTAGCCTTGTCATTATGGAAGGTACTATGTTGTCCATATCTTTGTTACTCCAATAGTTGGTAGCCTTGTCATTATGGAAGGTAGTTTGTTGTCTAGATTTTTGTTACTCCAATGGATGGTAGCCTTATCATTATGGAAGGTAGCCTCTTGTTGATATTTTTGTTACTCCAATGGATGGTATCCTTGTCATTATGGAAGGTATTCTGTTGTCTCGTTTTTGTTACTCTAATGGATGGTAGTCTTGTCATTATGGAAGGTAGTATGTCGTTGTGATTTCTATTACTCGAATGGATGGTATCCTTGTCATTATGGAAGGTAGTCTCTTGTTGATATTTTCTGTTACTCCAATGGATGGTAAACTTGTCATTATGGAAGGTAGTCTTTTGTCGAGATTTTTGTTACTCCAATGAATGGTATCCTTGTCATTATGGAAGGTAGTCTCTTGTTGATATTTTCTGTTACTCCAATGGATGGTAGACTTGTCATTATGGAAGGTAGTCTTTTGTCGAGATTTTTATTACTCCATTGGATTGTAGCCTTGTCATTATGGAATGTAGTGTGTTGTCGAGATTTTTGTTACTCCAATGGATGGTACCCTTGTCATTATGGAAGGTAGTCTATTGTCGATATTTTTGTAACTCCAATGGATTGTAACCTTGTCATTATGGAAGGTAGTCTATTGTCGTGATTTTTGTTACTCCAATAGAAGGTAGCCTTGTCATTATGGAAGGTATTTTGTTGTCGAGATTTTTGTTACTCCAATGGATGGTACCCTTGTCATTATTGAAGGTAGTCTGTTGTCGAGATTTTTGTTACTCCAATGGATGGTACCCTTTTCATTATGGAGGGTAGTCTATTGTCGATATTTTTGTTACTCCAATGGATGGTAACCTTGTCATTATGGAAGGTAGTCTGTTGTCGAGATTTTTGTTACTCCATTAGATGGTAGCCTTGTCATTATGGAAGGTAGTCTATTTTCGAGATTTTTTTTATTCCAATGGATGGTAGCATTATCATTATGGAAGGTACTATGTTGTCGATATATTTGTTACTCCAATAGATGGTATCCTTGTCATTATGGAAGGTAGTCTGTTGTTGAGATTTTTGTTAATCCAATGGATGGTAGCCTTGTCATTATGGAAGGTACTATGTTGTCCATATCTTTGTTACTCCAATAGTTGGTAGCCTTGTCATTATGGAAGGTAGTTTGTTGTCTAGATTTTTGTTACTCCAATGGATGGTAGCCTTATCATTATGGAAGGTAGCCTCTTGTTGATATTTTTGTTACTCCAATGGATGGTATCCTTGTCATTATGGAAGGTATTCTGTTGTCTCGTTTTTGTTACTCTAATGGATGGTAGTCTTGTCATTATGGAAGGTAGTATGTCGTTGTGATTTCTATTACTCGAATGGATGGTATCCTTGTCATTATGGAAGGTAGTCTCTTGTTGATATTTTCTGTTACTCCAATGGATGGTAAACTTGTCATTATGGAAGGTAGTCTTTTGTCGAGATTTTTGTTACTCCAATGAATGGTATCCTTGTCATTATGGAAGGTAGTCTCTTGTTGATATTTTCTGTTACTCCAATGGATGGTAGACTTGTCATTATGGAAGGTAGTCTTTTGTCGAGATTTTTATTACTCCATTGGATTGTAGCCTTGTCATTATGGAATGTAGTGTGTTGTCGAGATTTTTGTTACTCCAATGGATGGTACCCTTGTCATTATGGAAGGTAGTCTATTGTCGATATTTTTGTAACTCCAATGGATTGTAACCTTGTCATTATGGAAGGTAGTCTATTGTCGTGATTTTTGTTACTCCAATAGAAGGTAGCCTTGTCATTATGGAAGGTATTCTGTTGTCGAGATTTTTGTTACTCCAATGGATGGTACCCTTATCATTATTGAAGGTAGTCTGTTGTCGAGATTTTTGTTACTCCAATGGATGGTACCCTTGTCATTATGGAGGGTAGTCTATTGTCGATATTTTTGTTACTCCAATGGATGGTAACCTTGTCATTATGGAAGGTAGTCTGTTGTCGAGATTTTTGTTACTCCATTGGATGGTAGCCTTGTCATTATGGAAGGTAGTCTATTTTCGAGATTTTTTTATTCCAATGGATGGTAGCATTATCATTATGGAAGGTACTATGTTGTCGATATCTTTGTTACTCCAATAGATGGTATCCTTGTCATTATGGAAGGTAGTCTGTTGTTGAGATTTTTGTTAATCCAATGGATGGTAGCCTTGTCATTATGGAAGGTACTATGTTGTCCATATCTTTGTTACTCCAATAGTTGGTAGCCTTATCATTATGGAAGGTAGTTTGTTGTCTAGATTTTTGTTACTCCAATGGATGGTAGCCTTATCATTATGGAAGGTAGCCTCTTGTTGATATTTTTGTTACTCCAATGGATGGTATCCTTGTCATTATGGAAGGTATTCTGTTGTCTCGTTTTTGTTACTCTAATGGATGGTAGTCTTGTCATTATGGAAGGTAGTATGTCGTTGTGATTTCTATTACTCGAATGGATGGTATCCTTGTCATTATGGAAGGTAGTCTCTTGTTGATATTTTCTGTTACTCCAATGGTTGGTAGACTTGTCATTATGGAAGGTAGTCTTTTGTCGAGATTTTTGTTACTCCAATGAATGGTATCCTTGTCATTATGGAAGGTAGTCTCTTGTTGATATTTTCTGTTACTCCAATGGATGGTAGACTTGTCATTATGGAAGGTAGTCTTTTGTCGAGATTTTTATTACTCCATTGGATTGTAGCCTTGTCATTATGGAATGTAGTGTGTTGTCGAGATTTTTGTTACTCCAATGGATGGTACCCTTGTCATTATGGAAGGTAGTCTATTGTCGATATTTTTGTAACTCCAATGGATGGTAACCTTGTCATTATGGAAGGTAGTCTATTGTCGTGATTTTTGTTACTCCAATGGAAGGTATCCTTGTCATTATGGAAGGCATGATGTTGTCGATATCTTTGTTACTCTAATGGATGGTAGCCTTGTCATTATGGAAGGTAGTCTATTGTCGTGATTTTTGTTACTCCAATGGAAGGTAGCCTTGTCATTATGGAAGGTAGTCTCCTGTTGATATTTTTGTTACTCCAATGGATGGTATCCTTGTCATTATGGAAGGTAGTCTATTTTCGATATTTTTATTACTCCATTGGATTATAGCCTTGTCATTATCGAAGGTACTACGTTGTCGAGATTTTTGTTACTCTAATGGATGGTACCCTTGTCATTATGGAAGGTAGTCTGTTGTCGATAACTCTGTTACTCCAATGGATGGTAACTTAGTAATTATGGAAGGTAGTCTGTTGTCGAGATTTTTGTTACTCTAATGGATGGTAGCCTTGTCATTATGGAAGGTATTATGTTATATATATTTTTGTTACTCCATTGGTTGGTAGCCTTGTCATAATGGAAGGTAGTCTGTTGTCGATATTTTTGTTATTCCAATGGATGGTAGCCTTGTCATTATGGAAGGTAATCTATAGTCGTGATTTTTTTTACTCCAATGGAAGGTAGCCTTGGCATTATGGAAGGTAGTATGTTGTCGATATCTTTGTTACTCCAATGGATGGTAGCCTTGTCATTATGGAAGTTAGTCTTTTGTCGAGATTTTTGTTACTCCAATGGATGGTAGCCTTGTCATTATGGAAGGTAGTCTCTTGTTGATATTTTTGTTACTCCAATGGATGGTATCCTTGTCATTATGGAAGGGAGTATGTTGTCCCGATTTTTGTTAGTCTAATGGATGGTATCTTGTCATTATGGAAGGTAGTCTGTCGTTGTGATTTCTGTTACTCCAATGCATGGTAGACTTGTCAATATGGAAGGTAGTCTTTTGTCGAGATTTTTGTTACTCCAATGGATGGTAGCCTTGTCATTATGGAAGGTAGTCTCTTGTTGTTATTTTTTTTACTCCAATGGATGGTATCCTTGTCATTATAGGAGGTAGTCTGTTGTCCCGATTTTTGTTACTCTAACGGATGGTAGTCTTGTCATTATGCAAGGTAGTCTGTCATTTTGATTTCAGTTACTCCAATCGATGATAGCCTTGTCATTATGGAAGGTAGTCTGTTGTTCAGATTTTTGTTACTCCAATGGATGGTAGACTTGTAATTATGGAAGGTAGTCTATTGTCGAGATTTTTGATACTACATTGGATTGTAGCCTTGTCATTATGGAAGGTAGTGTGTTGTCTAGATTTTTGTTATTCCAATGGATGGTAGACTTGTCATTATGGAAGGTAGTTTGTTGTTGAGATTTTTCTTACTCCAATGGATGGTACCCTTGTCATTATGGAAGGTAGTCTATTGTCGAGATTTTTGTTACTCCATTGGATGGTAGCCTTGTCATTATGGAAGGTAGTCTCCTGTTGATATTTTTGTTACTCCAATGGATGGTATCCTTGTCATTATGGAAGGTAGTCTATTGTCGATATTTTTGTTACTCCATTGGATTATAGCCTTGTCATTATCGAAGGTACTACGTTGTCGAGATTTTTGTTACTCTAATGGATGGTACCCTTGTCATTATGGAAGGTAGTCTGTTGTCGATAACTCTGTTACTCCAATGGATGGTAACTTAGTAATTATGGAAGGTAGTCTGTTGTCGAGATTTTTGTTACTCTAATGGATGGTAGCCTTGTCATTATGGAAGGTATTATGTTATATATATTTTTGTTACTCCATTGGTTGGTAGCCTTGTCATAATGGCAGGTAGTCTGTTGTCGATATTTTTGTTATTCCAATGGATGGTAGCCTTGTCATTATGGAAGGTAATCTATAGTCGTGATTTTTTTTACTCCAATGGAAGGTAGCCTTGGCATTATGGAAGGTAGTATGTTGTCGATATCTTTGTTACTCCAATGGATGGTAGCCTTGTCATTATGGAAGTTAGTCTTTTGTCGAGATTTTTGTTACTCCAATGGATGGTAGCCTTGTCATTATGGAAGGTAGTCTCTTGTTGATATTTTTGTTACTCCAATGGATGGTATCCTTGTCATTATGGAAGGGAGTATGTTGTCCCGATTTTTGTTAGTCTAATGGATGGTATCTTGTCATTATGGAAGGTAGTCTATCGTTGTGATTTCTGTTACTCCAATGCATGGTAGACTTGTCAATATGGAAGGTAGTCTTTTGTCGAGATTTTTGTTACTCCAATGGATGGTAGCCTTGTCATTATGGAAGGTAGTCTCTTGTTGATATTTTTTTTACTCCAATGGATGGTATCCTTGTCATTATGGAAGGTAGTCTGTTGTCCCGATTTTTGTTACTCTAACGGATGGTAGTCTTGTCATTATGCAAGGTAGTCTGTCGTTTTGATTTCAGTTACTCCAATCGATGATAGCCTTGTCATTATGGAAGGTAGTCTGTTGTTGAGATTTTTGTTAATCCAATGGATGGTAGCCTTGTCATTATGGAAGGTAGTCTCTTGTTGATATTTTTGTTACTCCAATGGATGGTACCCTTGTCATTATGGAGGGTAGTCTATTGTCGATATTTTTGTTACTCCAATGGATGGTAACCTTGTCATTATGGAAGGTAGTCTGTTGTCGAGATTTTTGTTACTCCATTGGATGGTAGCCTTGTCATTATGGAAGGTAGTCTATTTTCGAGATTTTTTTATTCCAATGGATGGTAGCATTATCATTATGGAAGGTACTATGTTGTCGATATCTTTGTTACTCCAATAGATGGTATCCTTGTCATTATGGAAGGTAGTCTGTTGTTGAGATTTTTGTTAATCCAATGGATGGTAGCCTTGTCATTATGGAAGGTACTATGTTGTCCATATCTTTGTTACTCCAATAGTTGGTAGCCTTGTCATTATGGAAGGTAGTTTGTTGTCTAGATTTTTGTTACTACAATGGATGGTAGCCTTATCATTATGGAAGGTAGCCTCTTGTTGATATTTTTGTTACTCCAATGGATGGTATCCTTGTCATTATGGAAGGTATTCTGTTGTCTCGTTTTTGTTACTCTAATGGATGGTAGTCTTGTCATTATGGAAGGTAGTATGTCGTTGTGATTTCTATTACTCGAATGGATGGTATCCTTGTCATTATGGAAGGTAGTCTCTTGTTGATATTTTCTGTTACTCCAATGGTTGGTAGACTTGTCATTATGGAAGGTAGTCTTTTGTCGAGATTTTTGTTACTCCAATGAATGGTATCCTTGTCATTATGGAAGGTAGTCTCTTGTTGATATTTTCTGTTACTCCAATGGATGGTAGACTTGTCATTATGGAAGGTAGTCTTTTGTCGAGATTTTTATTACTCCATTGGATTGTAGCCTTGTCATTATGGAATGTAGTGTGTTGTCGAGATTTTTGTTACTCCAATGGATGGTACCCTTGTCATTATGGAAGGTAGTCTATTGTCGATATTTTTGTAACTCCAATGGATGGTAACCTTGTCATTATGGAAGGTAGTCTATTGTCGTGATTTTTGTTACTCCAATGGAAGGTATCCTTGTCATTATGGAAGGCAGTATGTTGTCGATATCTTTGTTACTCTAATGGATGGTAGCCTTGTCATTATGGAAGGTAGTCTATTGTCGTGATTTTTGTTACTCCAATGGAAGGTAGCCTTGTCATTATGGAAGGTAGTCTCCTGTTGATATTTTTGTTACTCCAATGGATGGTATCCTTGTCATTATGGAAGGTAGTCTATTGTCGATATTTTTGTTACTCCATTGGATTATAGCCTTGTCATTATCGAAGGTACTACGTTGTCGAGATTTTTGTTACTCTAATGGATGGTACCCTTGTCATTATGGAAGGTAGTCTGTTGTCGATAACTCTATTACTCCAATGGATGGTAACTTAGTAATTATGGAAGGTAGTCTGTTGTCGAGATTTTTGTTACTCTAATGGATGGTAGCCTTGTCATTATGGAAGGTATTATGTTATATATATTTTTGTTACTCCATTGGTTGGTAGCCTTGTCATAATGGAAGGTAGTCTGTTGTCGATATTTTTGTTATTCCAATGGATGGTAGCCTTGTCATTATGGAAGGTAATCTATAGTCGTGATTTTTTTTACTCCAATGGAAGGTAGCCTTGGCATTATGGAAGCTAGTATGTTGTCGATATCTTTGTTACTCCAATGGATGGTAGCCTTGTCATTATGGAAGTTAGTCTTTTGTCGAGATTTTTCTTACTCCAATGGATGGTAGCCTTGTCATTATGGAAGGTAGTCTCTTGTTGATATTTTTGTTACTCCAATGGATGGTATCCTTGTCATTATGGAAGGGAGTATGTTGTCCCGATTTTTGTTAGTCTAATGGATGGTATCTTGTCATTATGGAAGGTAGTCTATCGTTGTGATTTCTGTTACTCCAATGCATGGTAGACTTGTCAATATGGAAGGTAGTCTTTTGTCGAGATTTTTGTTACTCCAATGGATGGTAGCCTTGTCATTATGGAAGGTAGTCTCTTGTTGATATTTTTTTTACTCCAATGGATGGTATCCTTGTCATTATGGAAGGTAGTCTGTTGTCCCGATTTTTGTTACTCTAACGGATGGTAGTCTTGTCATTATGCAAGGTAGTCTGTCGTTTTGATTTCAGTTACTCCAATCGATGATAGCCTTGTCATTATGGAAGGTAGTCTGTTGTTCAGATTTTTGTTACTACAATGGATGGTAGACTTGTAATTATGGAAGGTAGTCTATTGTCGAGATTTTTGATACTACATTGGATTGTAGCCTTGTCATTATGGAAGGTAGTGTGTTGTCTAGATTTTTGTTATTCCAATGGATGGTAGACTTGTCATTATGGAAGGTAGTTTGTTGTTGAGATTTTTCTTACTCCAATGGATGGTACCCTTGTCATTATGGAAGGTAGTCTATTGTCGAGATTTTTGTTACTCCATTGGATGGTAGCCTTGTCATTATGGAAGGTAGTCCATTGTCGAGATATTTGTTATTCCAATGGATGGTAGCATTATCATTATGAAAGGTAGTCTGTTGTCGAGATTTTCGTTACTCCAATGGATGGTAGCCTTGTCATTATGGAAGATAGTATGTTGTCAATATCTTTGTTATTCCAATGGATGGTAGCCGTGTCATTATGGAAGGTACAATGTTGTCGATATGTTTGTTACTCCAATAGATGGTAGCCTTGTCATTATGGAAGGTAGTCTGTTGTTGAGATTTTTGTTAATCCAATGGATGGTAGCCTTGTCATTATGGAAGGTAGTCTCTTGTTGATATTTTTGTTACTCCAATGGATGGTAGCCTTGTCATTATGGAATGTAGTTTGTTGTCCCGATTATTGTTACTCCAATGGATTGGAGCCTATTCATTATGGAAGGTAATCTGTTGTCGATAACTTTGTTACTCCAATGGATGGTAGCTTAGTAATTATGGAAGGTAGTCTTTTGTCGAGATTTTTGTTACTCCAATGGATGGTAGCCTTGTAATTATGGAAGGTAGTCGATTGTCTAAAATTTTTATACTCCAATGGATGGTAACCTTGTCATTATGGAAGGTATTCTACTCTTGACATTTTTGTTACTCCAAAGGATGGTAGCCTTGAAATTATGGAAGATAGTATGTTGTCGAGATTTTTGTTACTCTAATGGATGGTAGCCTTGTCATTATAGAAGGTAGTCTGTTGTCGATAACTTTGTTACTCCAATGGATGGTAGCTTAGTAATTTTTGAAGGTAGTTTGTTTTCGATATTTTTGTTACTCCAATGGATGGTAGCCTAGTCATTATGAAAGGTAGTTTGTTGTCCAAAAATTTTATACTCCAATGGATGGTAACCTTGTCTTTATGAAAGGTAGTCTATTGTTGATATTTTTGATACTCCAATGGATGGTAACCTTGTAATTATGGAAGGTAGTTTGTTGTCCAGATTTTTGTTACTCTAATGGATGGTAGCCTTGTCATTATGGAAGGTATTCTGTTGTCTAGATTTTTGTTACTCCATTGGATGGTAGCCTTGTCATTATGGAAGGTATTCTATTGTGGAGATTTTTGTTATTCCAATGGATGGTAGCCTTGTCATTATTGAAGGTAATCTATACTCGTGATTTTTTTTACTCCAATGGAAGGTAGCCTTGGCATTATGGAAGGTAGTATGCTGTCGATATCTTTTTTACTCCAATGGATGGTAGCCTTGTCATTATGGAAGGTAGTCTTTTGTGAAGATTTTTGTTACTCCAATGGATGGTAGCCTTGTCATAATGGAAGGTAGTCTGTTGTCGATATTTTTGTTATTCCAATGGATGGTAGCCTTGTCATTATTGAAGGTAATCTATACTCGTGATTTTTTTTACTCCAATGGAAGGTAGCCTTGGCATTATGGAAGGTAGTATGTTTTCGATATCTTTGTTACTCCAATTGATGGTAGCCTTGTCATTATGGAAGTTAGTCTTTTGTCGAGATTTTTGTTACTCCAATGTATGGTAGCCTTGTCATTATGGAAGGTAGTCTCTTGTTGATATTTTTGTTACTCCAATGGATGGTATCCTTGTCATTATGGAAGGGAGTATGTTGTCCCGATTTTTGTTAGTCTAATGGATGGTAGTCTTGTCATTATGGAAGGTAGTCTGTCGTTGTGATTTTTGTTACTCCAATGCATGGTAGACTTGTCAATATGGAAGGTAGTCTTTTGTCGAGATTTTTGTTACTCCAATGGATGGTAGCGTTGTCATTATGGAAGGTAGTCTCTTGTTGATATTTTTGTTACTCAAATGGATGGTATCCTTGTCATTATGGAAGGTAGTCTGTTGTTCCGATTTTTGTTACTCCAATGGATGGTGGACTTGTCATTATGGAAGGTAGTCTATTGTCGAGATTTTTGTTACTCCATTGGATTGTAGCCTTGTCATTATGGAAGGTAGTGTGTGGTCTAGATTTTTGTTATTCCAATGGATGGTAGACTTGTCATTATGGAAGGTAGTTTGTTGTCGAGATTTTTGTTACTCCAATTGGATTGTAGCCTTGTCATTATGGAAGGTAGTGTTTTGTCTAGATTTTTGTTATTCCAATGGATGGTAGACTTGTCATTATGGAAGGTAGTTTGTTGTCGAGATATTTGTTATTCCAATGGATGGTAGAATTATCATTATGGAAGGTAGTCAGTTGTCGATATTTTCGTTACTCCAATGGATGGTAGCCTTGTCATTATGGAAGGTAGTATGTTGTCAATATATTTGTTACTCCAATGGATGGTAGCCTTGTCATTATGGAAGGTACTATGTTGTCGATATCTTTGTTACTCCAATAGATGGTAGCCTTGTCATTATGGAAGGTAGTCTGTTGTCGAGATTTATGTTACTCCAATGGATGGTAGCCTTGTCATTATGGAAGGTACTATATTGTCGATATATTTGTTACTCCAAGAGATGGTAGCCTTGTCATTATGGAAGGTAGTCTATTATCGAGATTTATGTTACTCCAATGGATGGTAGCCTTGTCATTATGGAAGGTAGTCTCTTGATGATATTTTTGTTACACCAATGGATGGTAGCCTTGTCATTATGGAAAGTAGTTTGTTGTCCCGATTATTGTTACTCCAATTGATTGTTGCCTTGTCATTATGGAAGGTAGTCTGTTGTGGATAACTTTGTTACTCCAATGGATGGTAGCTTAGTAATTATTGAAGGTAGTCTGTTGTCGAGATTTTTGTTACTCCAATGGATGGTAGCCTTGTCAATATGGAAGGTAGTCTGTTTTCCAAAAATTTTAAACTCCAATGGATGGTAACCTTGTCATTATGGAAGGTAGTCTATTGTTGATATTTTTATTATACCAATTCATGGTAGCCTTGTGAGTATGGAAGGTAGTCTGTTGTTGAGATTTTTGTTAATCCAATGGATGGTAGCCTTGTCATTATGGAAGGTACTATGTTGTCCATATCTTTGTTACTCCAATAGTTGGTAGCCTTGTCATTATGGAAGGTAGTTTGTTGTCTAGATTTTTGTTACTACAATGGATGGTAGCCTTATCATTATGGAAGGTAGCCTCTTGTTGATATTTTTGTTACTCCAATGGATGGTATCCTTGTCATTATGGAAGGTATTCTGTTGTCTCGTTTTTGTTACTCTAATGGATGGTAGTCTTGTCATTATGGAAGGTAGTATGTCGTTGTGATTTCTATTACTCGAATGGATGGTATCCTTGTCATTATGGAAGGTAGTCTCTTGTTGATATTTTCTGTTACTCCAATGGTTGGTAGACTTGTCATTATGGAAGGTAGTCTTTTGTCGAGATTTTTGTTACTCCAATGAATGGTATCCTTGTCATTATGGAAGGTAGTCTCTTGTTGATATTTTCTGTTACTCCAATGGATGGTAGACTTGTCATTATGGAAGGTAGTCTTTTGTCGAGATTTTTATTACTCCATTGGATTGTAGCCTTGTCATTATGGAATGTAGTGTGTTGTCGAGATTTTTGTTACTCCAATGGATGGTACCCTTGTCATTATGGAAGGTAGTCTATTGTCGATATTTTTGTAACTCCAATGGATGGTAACCTTGTCATTATGGAAGGTAGTCTATTGTCGTGATTTTTGTTACTCCAATGGAAGGTATCCTTGTCATTATGGAAGGCAGTATGTTGTCGATATCTTTGTTACTCTAATGGATGGTAGCCTTGTCATTATGGAAGGTAGTCTATTGTCGTGATTTTTGTTACTCCAATGGAAGGTAGCCTTGTCATTATGGAAGGTAGTCTCCTGTTGATATTTTTGTTACTCCAATGGATGGTATCCTTGTCATTATGGAAGGTAGTCTATTGTCGATATTTTTGTTACTCCATTGGATTATAGCCTTGTCATTATCGAAGGTACTACGTTGTCGAGATTTTTGTTACTCTAATGGATGGTACCCTTGTCATTATGGAAGGTAGTCTGTTGTCGATAACTCTGTTACTCCAATGGATGGTAACTTAGTAATTATGGAAGGTAGTCTGTTGTCGAGATTTTTGTTACTCTAATGGATGGTAGCCTTGTCATTATGGAAGGTATTATGTTATATATATTTTTGTTACTCCATTGGTTGGTAGCCTTGTCATAATGGAAGGTAGTCTGTTGTCGATATTTTTGTTATTCCAATGGATGGTAGCCTTGTCATTATGGAAGGTAATCTATAGTCGTGATTTTTTTTACTCCAATGGAAGGTAGCCTTGGCATTATGGAAGGTAGTATGTTGTCGATATCTTTGTTACTCCAATGGATGGTAGCCTTGTCATTATGGAAGTTAGTCTTTTGTCGAGATTTTTGTTACTCCAATGGATGGTAGCCTTGTCATTATGGAAGGTAGTCTCTTGTTGATATTTTTGTTACTCCAATGGATGGTATCCTTGTCATTATGGAAGGGAGTATGTTGTCCCGATTTTTGTTAGTCTAATGGATGGTATCTTGTCATTATGGAAGGTAGTCTGTCGTTGTGATTTCTGTTACTCCAATGCATGGTAGAATTGTCAATATGGAAGGTAGTCTTTTGTCGAGATTTTTGTTACTCCAATGGATGGTAGCCTTGTCATTATGGAAGGTAGTCTCTTGTTGATATTTTTTTTACTCCAATGGATGGTATCCTTGTCATTATGGAAGGTAGTCTGTTGTCCCGATTTTTGTTACTCTAACGGATGGTAGTCTTGTCATTATGCAAGGTAGTCTGTCGTTTTGATTTCAGTTACTCCAATCGATGATAGCCTTGTCATTATGGAAGGTAGTCTGTTGTTCAGATTTTTGTTACTACAATGGATGGTAGACTTGTAATTATGGAAGGTAGTCTATTGTCGAGATTTTTGATACTACATTTGATTGTAGCCTTGTCATTATGGAAGGTAGTGTGTTGTCTAGATTTTTGTTATTCCAATGGATGGTAGACTTGTCATTATGGAAGGTAGTTTGTTGTTGAGATTTTTCTTACTCCAATGGATGGTACCCTTGTCATTATGGAAGGTAGTCTATTGTCGAGATTTTTGTTACTCCATTGGATGGTAGCCTTGTCATTATGGAAGGTAGTCCATTGTCGAGATATTTGTTATTCCAATGGATGGTAGCATTATCATTATGAAAGGTAGTCTGTTGTCGAGATTTTCGTTACTCCAATGGATGGTAGCCTTGTCATTATGGAAGATAGTATGTTGTCAATATCTTTGTTATTCCAATGGATGGTAGCCGTGTCATTATGGAAGGTACAATGTTGTCGATATGTTTGTTACTCCAATAGATGGTAGCCTTGTCATTATGGAAGGTAGTCTGTTGTTGAGATTTTTGTTAATCCAATGGATGGTAGCCTTGTCATTATGGAAGGTAGTCTCTTGTTGATATTTTTGTTACTCCAATGGATGGTAGCCTTGTCATTATGGAATGTAGTTTGTTGTCCCGATTATTGTTACTCCAATGGATTGGAGCCTATTCATTATGGAAGGTAATCTGTTGTCGATAACTTTGTTACTCCAATGGATGGTAGCTTAGTAATTATGGAAGGTAGTCTTTTGTCGAGATTTTTGTTACTCCAATGGATGGTAGCCTTGTAATTATGGAAGGTAGTCGATTGTCTAAAATTTTTATACTCCAATGGATGGTAACCTTGTCATTATGGAAGGTATTCTACTCTTGACATTTTTGTTACTCCAAAGGATGGTAGCCTTGAAATTATGGAAGATAGTATGTTGTCGAGATTTTTGTTACTCTAATGGATGGTAGCCTTGTCATTATAGAAGGTAGTCTGTTGTCGATAACTTTGTTACTCCAATGGATGGTAGCTTAGTAATTTTTGAAGGTAGTTTGTTTTCGATATTTTTGTTACTCCAATGGATGGTAGCCTAGTCATTATGAAAGGTAGTTTGTTGTCCAAAAATTTTATACTCCAATGGATGGTAACCTTGTCTTTATGAAAGGTAGTCTATTGTTGATATTTTTGATACTCCAATGGATGGTAACCTTGTAATTATGGAAGGTAGTTTGTTGTCCAGATTTTTGTTACTCTAATGGATGGTAGCCTTGTCATTATGGAAGGTATTCTGTTGTCTAGATTTTTGTTACTCCATTGGATGGTAGCCTTGTCATTATGGAAGGTATTCTGTTGTCGAGATTTTTGTTATTCCAATGGATGGTAGCATTGTCCTTATGAAATGTAGTTTATAGTCGTGATTTTTGTTACTCCAATGAAAGGTAGCCTTGGCATTATGGAAGGTAGTATGCTGTCGATATCTTTTTTACTCCAATGGATGGTAGCCTTGTCATTATGGAAGGTAGTCTTTTGTGAAGATTTTTGTTACTCCAATGGATGGTAGCCTTGTCATAATGGAAGGTAGTCTGTTGTCGATATTTTTGTTATTCCAATGGATGGTAGCCTTGTCATTATTGAAGGTAATCTATACTCGTGATTTTTTTTACTCCAATGGAAGGTAGCCTTGGCATTATGGAAGGTAGTATGTTTTCGATATCTTTGTTACTCCAATTGATGGTAGCCTTGTCATTATGGAAGTTAGTCTTTTGTCGAGATTTTTGTTACTCCAATGGATGGTAGCCTTGTCATTATGGAAGGTAGTCTCTTGTTGATATTTTTGTTACTCCAATGGATGGTATCCTTGTCATTATGGAAGGGAGTATGTTGTCCCGATTTTTGTTAGTCTAATGGATGGTAGTCTTGTCATTATGGAAGGTAGTCTGTCGTTGTGATTTTTGTTACTCCAATGCATGGTAGACTTGTCAATATGGAAGGTAGTCTTTTGTCGAGATTTTTGTTACTCCAATGGATGGTAGCGTTGTCATTATGGAAGGTAGTCTCTTGTTGATATTTTTGTTACTCAAATGGATGGTATCCTTGTCATTATGGAAGGTAGTCTGTTGTTCCGATTTTTGTTACTCCAATGGATGGTGGACTTGTCATTATGGAAGGTAGTCTATTGTCGAGATTTTTGTTACTCCATTGGATTGTAGCCTTGTCATTATGGAAGGTAGTGTGTGGTCTAGATTTTTGTTATTCCAATGGATGGTAGACTTGTCATTATGGAAGGTAGTTTGTTGTCGAGATTTTTGTTACTCCAATTGGATTGTAGCCTTGTCATTATGGAAGGTAGTGTTTTGTCTAGATTTTTGTTATTCCAATGGATGGTAGACTTGTCATTATGGAAGGTAGTTTGTTGTCGAGATATTTGTTATTCCAATGGATGGTAGAATTATCATTATGGAAGGTAGTCAGTTGTCGATATTTTCGTTACTCCAATGGATGGTAGCCTTGTCATTATGGAAGGTAGTATGTTGTCAATATATTTGTTACTCCAATGGATGGTAGCCTTGTCATTATGGAAGGTACTATGTTGTCGATATCTTTGTTACTCCAATAGATGGTAGCCTTGTCATTATGGAAGGTAGTCTGTTGTCGAGATTTATGTTACTCCAATGGATGGTAGCCTTGTCATTATGGAAGGTACTATATTGTCGATATCTTTGTTACTCCAAGAGATGGTAGCCTTGTCATTATGGAAGGTAGTCTATTATCGAGATTTATGTTACTCCAATGGATGGTAGCCTTGTCATTATGGAAGGTAGTATCTTGATGATATTTTTGTTACACCAATGGATGGTAGCCTTGTCATTATGGAAAGTAGTTTGTTGTCCCGATTATTGTTACTCCAATTGATTGTTGCCTTGTCATTATGGAAGGTAGTCTGTTGTGGATAACTTTGTTACTCCAATGGATGGTAGCTTAGTAATTATTGAAGGTAGTCTGTTGTCGAGATTTTTGTTACTCCAATGGATGGTAGCCTTGTCAATATGGAAGGTAGTCTGTTTTCCAAAAATTTTAAACTCCAATGGATGGTAACCTTGTCATTATGGAAGGTAGTCTATTGTTGATATTTTTATTATACCAATTCATGGTAGCCTTGTGAGTATGGAAGGTAGTCTGTTGTCCAGATTTTTTTACTCTAATGGATGGTAGCCTTGTCATTATGGAAGGTATTATGTTGTATAGATTTTTGTTACTCCATTGGATGGTAGCCTTGTCATAATGGAAGGTAGTCTGTTGTCGATATTTTTGTTATTCCAATGGATGGTAGCCTTGTCATTATGGAAGGTAATCTATAGTCGTGATTTTTTTTACTCCTATGGAAGGTAGCATTGGCATTATGGAAGGTAGTATGTTATCGATATCTTTGTTACTCTAATGGATGGTAGCCTTGTCATTATGGAAGCTAGTCTTTTGTCGAGATTTTTGTTACTCCAATGGATGGTAGCCTTGTCATTATGGAAGGTAATCTCTTGTTGATATTTTTGTTACTCCAATGGATGGTATCCTTGTCATTATGGAAGGGAGTATGTTGTCTCGATTTTTGTTAGTCTAATGGATGGTAGTCTTGTCATTATAGAAGGTAGTCTGTCGTTGTGATTTCTGTTACTCCAATGCATGGTAGACTTGTCAATATGGAACGTAGTCTTTTGTCGAGATTTTTGTTACTCCAATGGATGGTAGCCTTGTCATTATGGAAGGTAGTCTCTTGTTGATATTTTTGTTACTCCAATGGATGGTATCCTTGTCATTATGGAAGGTAGTCTGTTGTCCCGATTTTTATTACTCTAACGGATGGTAGTCTTGTCATTATGCAAGTTAGTCGGTCGTTTTGATTTCTGTTACTCCAATCAATGATAGCCTTGTCATTATGGAAGGTAGTGTGTTGTTCAGATTTTTGTCACTCCAATGGATGGTAGACTTGTCATTATTGAAGGTAGTCTGTTGTCGAGATTTTTGATACTACATTGGATTGTAGCCTTGTCATTATGGAAGGTAGTGTGTTGGCTAGATTTTTGTTATTCCAATGGATGGTAGACTTGTCATTATGGAAGGTTGTTTGTTGTCGAGATTTTTGTTACTCCAATGGATGGTACCCTTGTCATTATGGAAGGTAGTCTATTGTCGATATTTTTGTTACTCCAATGGATGGTAACCTTTTCATTATTGAAGGTAACCTATCGTCAATATTTTTGTTACTCCATTGGATGGTAGCCTTGTCATTATGGAAGGTAGTCCATTGTCGGGATATTTGTTATTCCAATGGATGGTAGCGTTTTTATTACGGAAGGTAGTATGTTGTCGAGATTTTCGTTACTCCAATGGATGGTAGCCTTGTCATTATGGAAGATAGTATGTTGACAATATCTTTGTTATTCCAATGGATGGTAGCCTTGTCATTATGGGAGGTACAATGTTGTCGATATGTTTGTTACTCCAATAGATGGTAGCCTTGTCATTATGGAAGGTAGTCTGTTGTTGAGATTTTTGTTAATCCAATGGATGGTAGCCTTGTCATTATGGAAGGTAGTCTCTTGTTGTTATTTTTGTTACTCCAATGGATGGTAGCCTTGTCATTATGGAACGTAGTTTGTTGTCCTGATTATTGTTACTCCAATGGATTGGAGCCTTGTCATTATGGAAGGTAGTCTGTTGTCGATAACTTTGTTACTCAAATGGATGGTAGCTTAGTAATTATGGAAGGTAGTCTTCTGTCGAGATTTTTGTTACTCCAATGGATGGTAGTCTTATAATTATGGAAGGCAGTCGATTGTCTAAAATTTTTATACTCCAATGGATGGTAACCTTGTCATTATGGAAGGTATTCTACTATTGACATTTTTGTTACTCCAATGGATGGTAGCCTTGAAATAATGGAAGGTAGTCTGTTGTCGAGATTTTTGTTACTCTATTGGATGGTAGCCTTTTCATTATGGAAGGTAGTCTGTTGTCGATAACTTTGTTACTCCAATGGATGGTAGCTTCGTAATTATTGAAAGTAGTTTGTTTTCGAGATTTTTGTTACTTCAATGGATGGTAGCCTAGTCATTATGGAAGGTAGTCTGTTGTCCAATAATTTTATACTCTAATGGATGGTAACCTTGTCATTATGAAAGGTAGTATATTGTTGATATTTTTGATACTCCAATGGATGGTAACCTTGTAATTATGGAAGGTAGTTTGTTGTCCAGATTTTTGTTACTCTAATGGATGGTAGCCTTGTCATTATGGAGGGTATTCTGTTGTCTAGATTTTTGTTACTCCATTGGATGGTAGCCTTGTCATTATGGAAGGTATTCTGTTGTCGATATTTTTGTTATTCCAATGGATGGTAGCCTTGTCATTATGGAAGGTAGTTTATAGTCATGATTTTTGTTACTCCAATGGAAAATAGCCTTGGCATTATGGAAGGTAGTATGTTGTCGATATCTTTTTTACTCCAATGGATGGTAGCCTTGTCATTATGGAAGGTAGTCTTTTGTGAAGATTTTTGTTACTCCAATGGATGGTAGCCTTGTCATTATGGAAGGTAGTCTCTTGTTGATATTTTTGTTACTCCCATGGATGGTATCCTTGTCATTATGGAAGGGAGTATGTTGTCCCGATTTTTGTTAGTCTAATGGATGATAGTCTTGTCATTATGGAAGGTAGTCTGTCGTTTTGATTTCTGTTACTCCAATGCATGGTACCCTTGTCATTATGGAAGGTAGTCTATTGTCGATATTTTTGTTACTCCAATGGATGGTAACCTTTTCATTATGGAAGGTAATCTTTTGTCGAGATTTTTGTTACTCCCTTGGATGGTAGCCTTGTCATTATGGAAGGTAGTCCATTATAGAGATATTTGTTATTCCAATGGATGGTAGCGGTATCATTATGGAAGGTAGTCTGTTGTCGAGATTTTTGTTACTCCAATGGATGGTAGCCTTGTCACTATGAAAGATAGTATGTTGTCAATATCTTTGTTATTCCAATGGATGGTAGCCTTGTCATTTTGGAATGTACAATGTTGTTGATATTTTTGTTACTCCAATGGATGGTACCCTTGTCATTATGGAAGGTAGTATCTTGATGATATTTTTGTTACACCAATGGATGGTAGCCTTGTCATTATGGAAAGTAGTTTGTTGTCCCGATTATTGTTACTCCAATGGATTGGAGCCTTGTCATTATGGAAGGTAGTCTGTTGTCGATAACTTTGTTACTCAAATGGATGGTAGCTTAGTAATTATGGAAGGTAGTCTGTTGTCGAGATTTTTGTTACTCCAATGGATGGTAGCCTTGTCAATATGGAAGGTAGTCTGTTTTCCAAAAATTTTAAACTCCAATGGATGGTAACCTTGTCATTATGGAAGGTAGTCTATTGTTGATATTTTTATTATACCAATTCATGGTAGCCTTGTGAGTATGGAAGGTAGTCTGTTGTCCAGATTTTTTTACTCTAATGGATGGTAGCCTTGTCATTATGGAAGGTATTATGTTGTATAGATTTTTGTTACTCCATTGGATGGTAGCCTTGTCATAATGGAAGGTAGTCTGTTGTCGATATTTTTGTTATTCCAATGGATGGTAGCCTTGTCATTATGGAAGGTAATCTATAGTCATGATTTTTTTTACTCCTATGGAAGGTAGCATTGGCATTATGGAAGGTAGTATGTTATCGATATCTTTGTTACTCTAATGGATGGTAGCCTTGTCATTATGGAAGCTAGTCTTTTGTCGAGATTTTTGTTACTCCAATGGATGGTAGCCTTGTCATTATGGAAGGTAATCTCTTGTTGATATTTTTGTTACTCCAATGGATGGTATCCTTGTCATTATGGAAGGGAGTATGTTGTCTCGATTTTTGTTAGTCTAATGGATGGTAGTCTTGTCATTATAGAAGGTAGTCTGTCGTTGTGATTTCTGTTACTCCAATGCATGGTAGACTTGTCAATATGGAACGTAGTCTTTTGTCGAGATTTTTGTTACTCCAATGGATGGTAGCCTTGTCATTATGGAAGGTAGTCTCTTGTTGATATTTTTGTTACTCCAATGGATGGTATCCTTGTCATTATGGAAGGTAGTCTGTTGTCCCGATTTTTATTACTCTAACGGATGGTAGTCTTGTCATTATGCAAGTTAGTCGGTCGTTTTGATTTCTGTTACTCCAATCAATGATAGCCTTGTCATTATGGAAGGTAGTGTGTTGTTCAGATTTTTGTCACTCCAATGGATGGTAGACTTGTCATTATTGAAGGTAGTCTGTTGTCGAGATTTTTGATACTACATTGGATTGTAGCCTTGTCATTATGGAAGGTAGTGTGTTGGCTAGATTTTTGTTATTCCAATGGATGGTAGACTTGTCATTATGGAAGGTTGTTTGTTGTCGAGATTTTTGTTACTCCAATGGATGGTACCCTTGTCATTATGGAAGGTAGTCTATTGTCGATATTTTTGTTACTCCAATGGATGGTAACCTTTTCATTATTGAAGGTAACCTATCGTCAATATTTTTGTTACTCCATTGGATGGTAGCCTTGTCATTATGGAAGGTAGTCCATTGTCGGGATATTTGTTATTCCAATGGATGGTAGCGTTTTTATTACGGAAGGTAGTATGTTGTCGAGATTTTCGTTACTCCAATGGATGGTAGCCTTGTCATTATGGAAGATAGTATGTTGACAATATCTTTGTTATTCCAATGGATGGTAGCCTTGTCATTATGGGAGGTACAATGTTGTCGATATGTTTGTTACTCCAATAGATGGTAGCCTTGTCATTATGGAAGGTAGTCTGTTGTTGAGATTTTTGTTAATCCAATGGATGGTAGCCTTGTCATTATGGAAGGTAGTCTCTTGTTGTTATTTTTGTTACTCCAATGGATGGTAGCCTTGTCATTATGGAACGTAGTTTGTTGTCCTGATTATTGTTACTCCAATGGATTGGAGCCTTGTCATTATGGAAGGTAGTCTGTTGTCGATAACTTTGTTACTCAAATGGATGGTAGCTTAGTAATTATGGAAGGTAGTCTTCTGTCGAGATTTTTGTTACTCCAATGGATGGTAGTCTTATAATTATGGAAGGCAGTCGATTGTCTAAAATTTTTATACTCCAATGGATGGTAACCTTGTCATTATGGAAGGTATTCTACTATTGACATTTTTGTTACTCCAATGGATGGTAGCCTTGAAATAATGGAAGGTAGTCTGTTGTCGAGATTTTTGTTACTCTATTGGATGGTAGCCTTTTCATTATGGAAGGTAGTCTGTTGTCGATAACTTTGTTACTCCAATGGATGGTAGCTTCGTAATTATTGAAAGTAGTTTGTTTTCGAGATTTTTGTTACTTCAATGGATGGTAGCCTAGTCATTAT
Organism: Vicia faba; assembly: GCA_948472305.1. NCBI lineage: Eukaryota > Viridiplantae > Streptophyta > Magnoliopsida > Fabales > Fabaceae > Vicia > Vicia faba. The sequence goes on from OX451739.1 coordinate 566,768,014, forward strand.
GGAAGGTAGTCTGTTGTCCAATAATTTTATACTCTAATGGATGGTAACCTTGTCATTATGAAAGGTAGTATATTGTTGATATTTTTGATACTCCAATGGATGGTAACCTTGTAATTATGGAAGGTAGTTTGTTGTCCAGATTTTTGTTACTCTAATGGATGGTAGCCTTGTCATTATGGAGGGTATTCTGTTGTCTAGATTTTTGTTACTCCATTGGATGGTAGCCTTGTCATTATGGAAGGTATTCTGTTGTCGATATTTTTGTTATTCCAATGGATGGTAGCCTTGTCATTATGGAAGGTAGTTTATAGTCATGATTTTTGTTACTCCAATGGAAAATAGCCTTGGCATTATGGAAGGTAGTATGTTGTCGATATCTTTTTTACTCCAATGGATGGTAGCCTTGTCATTATGGAAGGTAGTCTTTTGTGAAGATTTTTGTTACTCCAATGGATGGTAGCCTTGTCATTATGGAAGGTAGTCTCTTGTTGATATTTTTGTTACTCCCATGGATGGTATCCTTGTCATTATGGAAGGGAGTATGTTGTCCCGATTTTTGTTAGTCTAATGGATGATAGTCTTGTCATTATGGAAGGTAGTCTGTCGTTTTGATTTCTGTTACTCCAATGCATGGTACCCTTGTCATTATGGAAGGTAGTCTATTGTCGATATTTTTGTTACTCCAATGGATGGTAACCTTTTCATTATGGAAGGTAATCTTTTGTCGAGATTTTTGTTACTCCCTTGGATGGTAGCCTTGTCATTATGGAAGGTAGTCCATTATAGAGATATTTGTTATTCCAATGGATGGTAGCGGTATCATTATGGAAGGTAGTCTGTTGTCGAGATTTTTGTTACTCCAATGGATGGTAGCCTTGTCACTATGAAAGATAGTATGTTGTCAATATCTTTGTTATTCCAATGGATGGTAGCCTTGTCATTTTGGAAGGTACAATGTTGTTGATATTTTTGTTACTCCAATGGATGGTAGCCTTGTCATTATGGAAGGTAGTCTCTTGTTGTTATTTTTGTTACTCCAATGGATGGTAGCCTTGTCATTATGGAACGTAGTTTGTTGTCCTGATTATTGTTACTCCAATGGATTGGAGCCTTGTCATTATGGAAGGTAGTCTGTTGTCGATAACTTTGTTACTCAAATGGATGGTAGCTTAGTAATTATGGAAGGTAGTCTTCTGTCGAGATTTTTGTTACTCCAATGGATGGTAGTCTTATAATTATGGAAGGCAGTCGATTGTCTAAAATTTTTATACTCCAATGGATGGTAACCTTGTCATTATGGAAGGTATTCTACTATTGACATTTTTGTTACTCCAATGGATGGTAGCCTTGAAATAATGGAAGGTAGTCTGTTGTCGAGATTTTTGTTACTCTATTGGATGGTAGCCTTTTCATTATGGAAGGTAGTCTGTTGTCGATAACTTTGTTAATCCAATGGATGGTAGCTTCGTAATTATTGAAAGTAGTTTGTTTTCGAGATTTTTGTTACTTCAATGGATGGTAGCCTAGTCATTATGGAAGGTAGTCTGTTGTCCAATAATTTTATACTCTAATGGATGGTAACCTTGTCATTATGAAAGGTAGTATATTGTTGATATTTTTGATACTCCAATGGATGGTAACCTTGTAATTATGGAAGGTAGTTTGTTGTCCAGATTTTTGTTACTCTAATGGATGGTAGCCTTGTCATTATGGAAGGTATTCTGTTGTCTAGATTTTGGTTACTCCATTGGATGGTAGCCTTGTCATTATGGAAGATATTCTGTTGTCGATATTTTTGTTATTCCAATGGATGGTAGCCTTGTCATTATGGAAGGTAGTTTATAGTTGTGATTTTTGTTACTCCAATGGATGGTAGCCTTGGCATTATGGAAGGTTGTATGTTGTCGATATCTTTTTTACTCCAATGGATGGTAGCCTTGTCATTATGGAAGGTAGTCTTTTGTGAAGATTTTTGTTACTCCAATGGATGGTAGCCTTGTCATTATTGAAGGTAGTCTCTTGTTGATATTTTTGTTACTCCAATGGATGGTAGCCTTGTCATTATGGAAGGTAGTCTCTTGTTGATATTTTTATTACTCCAATGGAAGGTATCGTTGTCATTATGGAAGGGAGTATGTTGTCCCGATTTTTGTTACTCTAATGGATGGTAGTCTTGTCATTATGGAAGGTAGTCTGTCGTTGTGATTTCTGTTACTCCAATGCATGGTAGACTTGTAAATATGGAAGGTAGTCTTTTGTCGAGATTTTTGTTACTCCAATGGATGGTAGTCTTGTCATTATGGAAGGTAGTCTCTTGTTGATATTTTTGTTACTCCAATGGATGGTATCCTTGTCATTATGGAAGGTAGTATGTTGTCCCGATTTTTGTTACTCTAACGGATGGTAGTCTTGTCATTATGGAAGGTAGTCTGTCGATTTGATTTCTGTTACTCCAATCGATGATAGCCTTGTCATTATGGAAGGTAGTATGTTGTTCATATTTTTGTTACTCCAATAGATGGTAGACTTGTCATTATGGAAGGTAGTCTGTCGTCGAGATTTTTGTTACTCCATTGGATTGTAGCCTTGTCATTATGGAAGGTAGTGTGTTGTGTAGATTTTTGTTATTCCAATGGATGGTAGACTTGTCATTATGGAAGGTAGTCTGTTGTCGAGATTTTTGTTACTCCAATGGATGGTACCCTTGTCATTATGGAAGGTAGTCTATTGTCGATATTTTTGTTACTCCAATGGATGGTAACCTTGTCATTATGGAAGGTAATCTATTGTCGAGAATTTTGTTACTCCATTGGATGGTAGCCTTGTCATTATGGAAGGTAGTCCATTATCGAGATATTTGTTATTCCAATGGATGGTAGCGTAATCATTATGGAAGGTAGTCTGTTGTCGTGATTTTCGTTATTCCAATGGATGGTAGCCTTTTCATTATGGAAGTTAGTTTATAGTCGTGATTTTTGTTACTCTAATGGATGGTAGCCTAGTCATTATGGAAGGTAGTCTTTTGTGGAGATTTTTGTTACTCCAATGAATGGTAGCGTTGTCATTATGGAAGGGAGTCTCTTATTGATATTTTTGTTACTCCAATGGATGGTATCCTTGTCATTATGGAAGGGAGTATGTTGTCCCAATTTTTGTTACTATATTGGATGATAGTCTTGTGATAATGGTAGGTAGTCTGTCGTTGTGATTTCTGGTAATCCAATGGATGGTAGACTTGTCAATATGGAAGGTAGTCTTTTGTCGAGATTTTTGTTACTCCAATGGAAGGTACCGTTGTCTTTATGGAAGGTAGTCTCTTGTTGATATTTTTGTTACTCCAATGGATGGTATCCTTGTCATTATGGAAGGTAGTATGTTGTCCCGATTTTTGTTACTCTAACGGATGGTAGTCTTGTCATTATGGAAGTTAGTCTGTCGATTTGATTTCTGTTACTCCAATCGATGATAGCCTTGTCATTATGGAATGTAGTCTGTTGTTCATATTTTTGTTACTCCAATGGATGGTAGACTTGTCATTATAGAAGGTAGTCTGTCGTCGAGATTTTTGTTACTCCATTGGATTGTAGCCTTGTCATTATGGAAGGTAGTGTGTTGTCTAGATTTTTGTTATTCCAATGGATGGTAGACTTGTCATTATGGAAGGTAGTCTGTTGTCGAGATTTTTGTTACTCCAATGGATGGTACCCTTGTCATTGTGGAAGGTAGTCTATTGTCGATATTTTTGTTACTCCAATGGATGGTAACCTTGTCATTATGGAAGGTAATCTATTGTCGAGATTTTTGTTACTCCATTGGATGGTAGCCTTGTCATTATGGAAGGTAGTCCATTATCGAGATATTTTTTATTCCAATGGATGGTAGCGTTATCATTATGGAAGGTAGTCTGTTGTCGTGATTTTCTTTATTCCAATGGATGGTAGCATTGTCATTATGGAAGGTAGTTTATAGTCGTGATTTTTGTTACTCTAATGGATGGTAGCCTTGTCATTATGGAAGGTAGTCTTTTGTGGAGATTTTTGTTACTCCAATGGATGGTATCCTTGTCATTATGGAAGGTAGTCTCTTCTTGATATTTTTGTTACTCCAATGGATGGTATCCTTCTCATTATGGAAGGGAGTATGTTGTCCCAATTTTTGTTACTGTATTGGATGGTAGTCTTGTCATAATGGAAGGTAGTCTGTCGTTGTGATTTCTGGTAATCCAATGGATGGTAGACTTGTCAATATGGAAGGTAGTCTTTTGTCGAGATTTTTGTTACTCCAATGGATGGTAGCCTTGTCATTATGGAAGGTAGTCTCTTGTTGATATTTTTATTACTCCAATGGATGGTACCCTTGTCATTATGGAAGGTAGTTTATAGTCGTGATTTTTGTTACTCTAATGGATGGTAGCCTTGTCATTATGGAAGGTAGTCTTTTGTGGAGATTTTTGTTACTCCAATGGATGGTAGCCTTGTCATTATGGAAGGTAGTCTCTTGTTGATATTTTTGTTACTCCAATGGAAGGTATCCTTGTCATTATGGAAGGGAGTATGTTGTCCCAATATTTGTTACTATATTGGATGGTAGTCTTGTCATAATGGAAGGTAGTCTGTCGTTGTAATTTCTGGTAATCCAATGGATGGTAGACTTGTCAATATGGAAGGTAGTCTTTTGACGAGATTTTTGTTACTCCGATGAATGGTAGCCTTGTCATTATGGAAGGTAGTCTCTTGTTGATATTTTTGTTACTCCAATGGATGGTAACCTTGTCATTATGGAAGGTAATCTATTGTCGAGATTTTTGTTACTCCATTGGATGGTAGCATTGTCATTATGGAAGGTAGTCCGTTATCGAGATATTTGTTATTCCAATGGATGGTAGCGTTATCATTATGGAAGATAGTCTGTTGTCGTGATTTTCGTTATTCCAATGGATGGTAGCCTTGTCATTATGGAAGGTAGTTTATAGTCGTGATTTTTGTTACTCTAATGGATGGTAGCCTTGTCATTATGGAAGGTAGTCTTTTGTGGAGATTTTTGTTAATCCAATGGATGGTAGCCTTGTCATTATGGAAGGTAATCTCTTGTTGATATTTTTGTTACTCCAATGGATGGTATCCTTGTCATTATGGAAGGGAGTATGTTGTCCCAATTTTTGTTACTATATTGGATGGTAGTCTTGTCATAATAGAAGGTAGTTTGTCGTTGTAATTTCTGGTAATCCAATGGATGGTAGACTTGTCAATATGGAAGGTAGTCTTTTGTCGAGATTTTTGTTACTCCAATGGATGGTAGCCTTGTCATTATGGAAGGTAGTCTCTTGTTGATATTTTTGTTACTCCAATGGATGGTATCCTTGTCATTATGGAAGGGAGTATGTTGTCCCGATTTTTGTTACTCTAATGGATGGTAGTCTTGTCATTATGGAAGGTAGTTTATCGTTATGATTTCTGTTACTCCAATGCATGGTAGACTTGTCAATATGGAAGGTAGTCTTTTGTCGAGATTTTTGTTACTCCAATGGATGGTAGCGTTGTCATTATGGAAGGTAGTCTCTTGTTGATATTTTTGTTACTCCAATGGATGGTATCCTTCTTATTATGGAAGGTATTATGTTGTCCCGATTTTTGTTACTTTAACGGATGGTAGTCTTGTCATTATGTAAGGTAGTCTGTCGATTTGGTTTCTGTTACTCCAATCGATGATAGCCTTGTCATTATGGAAGGTAGTCTGTTGTTCATATTTTTGTTACTCCAATGGATGGTAGACTTGTCATTATGGAAGGTAGTCTGTCGTCGATATTTTTGTTACTCCATTGGATTGTAGCCTTGTCATTATGGAAGGTAGTGTGTTGTCTAGATTTTTGTTATTCCAATGGATGGTAGACTTGTCATTTTGGAAGGTAGTCTGTTGTCGAGATTTTTGTTACTCCAATGGATGGTACCCTTGTCATTATGGAAGGTAGTCTATTGTCGATATTTTTGTTACTCCAATGGATGGTAACCTTGTCATTATGGAAGGTAATCTATTGTCGAGATTTTTGTTACTCCATTGGATGGTAGCCTTGTCATTATGGAAGGTAGTCCATTATCGAGATATTTGTTATTCTAAATGATGGTAGCGTTATCATTATGGAAGGTAGTCTGTTGTCGTGATTTTCTTTATTCCAATGGATGGTAGCCTTGTCATTATGGAAGGTAGTTTATAGTCGTGATTTTTGTTACTCCAATAGATGGTAGCCTTGTCATTATGGAAGGTAGTCTTTTGTGGAGATTTTTGTTACTCCAATGGATGGTAGCCTTATCATTATGGAAGATAGTCTCTTGTTGACATTTTTGTTACTCCAATGGATGGTAGCCTTGTCCTTATGGAAGGTAGTTTGTTGTCCCAATTATTGTTACTCTAATGGATTGGAGCCTTGACATTATGGAAGGTAGTCTGTTGTCGATAACTTTGTTACTCCAATGGATGGTAGCTTAGTAATTATGGAAGGTGGTCTGCTGTCGAGATTTTTGTTACTCTAATGGATGGTAGCCTTGTCATTATGGAAGGTAGTCGGTTGTCTAAAAATTTTATAGTCCAATGGATGGTAACCTTGTCATTATGGAAGGTAGTCTATTGTTTATATATTTGTTACTCCAATGGATGGTAGCTTAGAAATTACGGAAGGTAGTCTGTTGTCGAGATTTTTGTTACTCTAATGGATGGTAGCCTTGTCATTATGGAAGGTAGTCTGTTGTCCAAATATTTATACTCCAGTGGATGGTAACGTTGTCATTATGGAAGGTAGTCTATTGTTGATATTTTTGTTACTCCATTGGATGGTAGCCTTGTAATTATGGAAGGTAGTCTGTTGTCTAGATTATTGTTACTCTAATGGATGGTAGCCTTGTCATTATGGAAGGTAGTCTATTGTCGAGATTTTTGTTACTCCATTGGATGGTAGCCTTGTCATTATGGAAGGTAGTCTATTGTCGAGATTTTTGTTATTCCAATGGATGGTAGCCTTGTCATCATGGAAGGTAGTCTATAGTTGTGATTTTTGTTACTCCAATGAAAGGTAGCCTTGGCATTATGGAAGGTAGTATCTTATCGATATCTTTTTTACTCCAATGGATGGTAGACTTGTCATTATGGAAGGTATTCTTTTGTGGAGATTTTTGTTACTCAAATGGATGGTAGCCTTGTCATTATGGAAGGTAGTCTCTTGTAGATATTTTTGTTACTCCAATGGATGGTATCCTTGTCATTATGGAACGGAGTCTGTTGTCCAAATTTTTGTTACTCTAATGGATGGTATTCTTGTCATTATGGAAGGTAGTATGTCGTTGTGAATTCTGTTAATCCAATGGATGGTAGACTTGTCAATATGGAAGGTAGTCTTTTGTTGATATTTTTGTTACTCCAACTGATGGTAGCCTTGTCATTATGGAAGGTAGTCTCTTGTCGATATTTTTGTTACTCCAATGGATGGTAGCCTTGTCATTATGGAAGGTAGTCTCTTGTTGATATTATTGTTACTCCAATGGATGGTATCCTTGTCATTATGGAAGGTAGTCTGTTTTCCCAATTTTTTGTACTCTAATGGATGGTAGTCTAGTCATTATGGAAGTTAGTCTGTTGTTCAGATTTTTATTACTCCAATGAATGGTAAACTTGTCATTATGGAAGGTAGTCTGTTGTCAAGATTTTTGTTAGTCCATTAGATTGTAGCATTGTCATTATGGAAGGTAGTGTGTTGTCGAGGTTTTTTTTATTCCTATGGATGGTAGACTTGTCATTATGGAAGGTAGTCTGTTGTCGAGATTTTTGTTACTCCAATGGATGGTACCCTTGTCATTGTGGAAGGTAGTCTATTGTCGATATTTTTGTTACTCCAATGGATGGTAACCTTGTCATTATGGAAGGTAATCTATTGTCGAGATTTTTGTTACTCCATTGGATGGTAGCCTTGTCATTATGGAAGGTAGTCCATTATCGAGATATTTGTTATTCCAATGGATGGTAGCGTTATCATTATGGAAGGTAGTCTGTTGTCGTGATTTTCTTTATTCCAATGGATGGTAGCATTGTCATTATGGAAGGTAGTTTATAGTCGTGATTTTTGTTACTCTAATGGATGGTAGCCTTGTCATTATGGAAGGTAGTCTTTTGTGGAGATTTTTGTTACTCCAATGGATGGTATCCTTGTCATTATGGAAGGTAGTCTCTTCTTGATATTTTTGTTACTCCAATGGATGGTATCCTTCTCATTATGGAAGGGAGTATGTTGTCCCAATTTTTGTTACTGTATTGGATGGTAGTCTTGTCATAATGGAAGGTAGTTTGTCGTTGTGATTTCTGGTAATCCAATGGATGGTAGACTTGTCAATAGGGAAGGTAGTCTTTTGTCGAGATTTTTGTTACTCCAATGGATGGTAGCCTTGTCATTATGGAAGGTAGTCTCTTGTTGATATTTTTATTACTCCAATGGATGGTACCCTTGTCATTATGGAAGGTAGTTTATAGTCGTGATTTTTGTTACTCTAATGGATGGTAGCCTTGTCATTATGGAAGGTAGTCTTTTGTGGAGATTTTTGTTACTCCAATGGATGGTAGCCTTGTCATTATGGAAGGTAGTCTCTTGTTGATATTTTTGTTACTCCAATGGAAGGTATCCTTGTCATTATGGAAGGGAGTATGTTGTCCCAATATTTGTTACTATATTGGATGGTAGTCTTGTCATAATGGAAGGTAGTCTGTCGTTGTAATTTCTGGTAATCCAATGGATGGTAGACTTGTCAATATGGAAGGTAGTCTTTTGTCGAGATTTTTGTTACTCCGATGAATGGTAGCCTTGTCATTATGGAAGGTAGTCTCTTGTTGATATTTTTGTTACTCCAATGGATGGTAACCTTGTCATTATGGAAGGTAATCTATTGTCGAGATTTTTGTTACTCCATTGGATGGTAGCATTGTCATTATGGAAGGTAGTCCATTATCGAGATATTTGTTATTCCAATGGATGGTAGCGTTATCATTATGGAAGATAGTCTGTTGTCGTGATTTTCGTTATTCCAATGGATGGTAGCCTTGTCATTATGGAAGGTAGTTTATAGTCGTGATTTTTGTTACTCTAATGGATGGTAGCCTTGTCATTATGGAAGGTAGTCTTTTGTGGAGATTTTTGTTAATCCAATGGATGGTAGCCTTGTCATTATGGAAGGTAATCTCTTGTTGATATTTTTGTTACTCCAATGGATGGTATCCTTGTCATTATGGAAGGGAGTATGTTGTCCCAATTTTTGTTACTATATTGGATGGTAGTCTTGTCATAATAGAAGGTAGTTTGTCGTTGTAATTTCTGGTAATCCAATGGATGGTAGACTTGTCAATATGGAAGGTAGTCTTTTGTCGAGATTTTTGTTACTCCAATGGATGGTAGCCTTGTCATTATGGAAGGTAGTCTCTTGTTGATATTTTTGTTACTCCAATGGATGGTATCCTTGTCATTATGGAAGGGAGTATGTTGTCCCGATTTTTGTTACTCTAATGGATGGTAGTCTTGTCATTATGGAAGGTAGTTTATCGTTATGATTTCTGTTACTCCAATGCATGGTAGACTTGTCAATATGGAAGGTAGTCTTTTGTCGAGATTTTTGTTACTCCAATGGATGGTAGCGTTGTCATTATGGAAGGTAGTCTCTTGTTGATATTTTTGTTACTCCAATGGATGGTATCCTTCTTATTATGGAAGGTATTATGTTGTCCCAATTTTTGTTACTTTAACGGATGGTAGTCTTGTCATTATGTAAGGTAGTCTGTCGATTTGGTTTCTGTTACTCCAATCGATGATAGCCTTGTCATTATGGAAGGTAGTCTGTTGTTCATATTTTTGTTACTCCAATGGATGGTAGACTTGTCATTATGGAAGGTAGTCTGTCGTCGATATTTTTGTTACTCCATTGGATTGTAGCCTTGTCATTATGGAAGGTAGTGTGTTGTCTAGATTTTTGTTATTCCAATGGATGGTAGACTTGTCATTATGGAAGGTAGTCTATTGTCGAGATTTTTGTTACTCCAATGGATGGTACCCTTGTCATTATGGAAGGTAGTCTATTGTCGATATTTTTGTTACTCCAATGGATGGTAACCTTGTCATTATGGAAGGTAATCTATTGTCGAGATTTTTGTTACTCCATTGGATGGTAGCCTTGTCATTATGGAAGGTAGTCCATTATCGAGATATTTGTTATTCTAAATGATGGTAGCGTTATCATTATGGAAGGTAGTCTGTTGTCGTGATTTTCTTTATTCCAATGGATGGTAGCCTTGTCATTATGGAAGGTAGTTTATAGTCGTGATTTTTGTTACTCCAATAGATGGTAGCCTTGTCATTATGGAAGGTAGTCTTTTGTAGAGATTTTTGTTACTCCAATGGATGGTAGCCTTATCATTATGGAAGATAGTCTCTTGTTGACATTTTTGTTACTCCAATGGATGGTAGCCTTGTCCTTATGGAAGGTAGTTTGTTGTCCCGATTATTGTTACTCTAATGGATTGGAGCCTTGACATTATGGAAGGTAGTCTGTTGTCGATAACTTTGTTACTCCAATGGATGGTAGCTTAGTAATTATGGAAGGTGGTCTGTTGTCGAGATTTTTGTTACTCTAATGGATGGTAGCCTTGTCATTATGGAAGGTAGTCGGTTGTCTAAAATTTTTATACTCCAATGGATGGTAACCTTGTCATTATGGAAGGTAGTCTATTGTTTATATATTTGTTACTCCAATGGATGGTAGCTTAGTAATTACGGAAGGTAGTCTGTTGTCGAGATTTTTGTTACTCTAATGGATGGTAGCCTTGTCATTATGGAAGGTAGTCTGTTGTCCAAATATTTATACTCCAGTGGATGGTAACGTTGTCATTATGGAAGGTAGTCTATTGTTGATATTTTTGTTACTCCATTGGATGGTAGCCTTGTAATTATGGAAGGTAGTCTGTTGTCTAGATTATTGTTACTCTAATGGATGGTAGCCTTGTCATTATGGAAGGTAGTCTATTGTCGAGATTTTTGTTACTCCATTGGATGGTAGCCTTGTCATTATGGAAGGTAGTCTATTGTCGAGATTTTTGTTATTCCAATGGATGGTAGCCTTGTCATCATGGAAGGTAGTCTATAGTTGTGATTTTTGTTACTCCAATGAAAGGTAGCCTTGGCATTATGGAAGGTAGTATCTTATCGATATCTTTTTTACTCCAATGGATGGTAGACTTGTCATTATGGAAGGTATTCTTTTGTGGAGATTTTTGTTACTCAAATGGATGGTAGCCTTGTCATTATGGAAGGTAGTCTCTTGTAGATATTTTTGTTACTCCAATGGATGGTATCCTTGTCATTATGGAACGGAGTCTGTTGTCCAAATTTTTGTTACTCTAATGGATGGTATTCTTGTCATTATGGAAGGTAGTATGTCGTTGTGAATTCTGTTAATCCAATGGATGGTAGACTTGTCAATATGGAAGGTAGTCTTTTGTTGATATTTTTGTTACTCCAATGGATGGTAGCCTTGTCATTATGGAAGGTAGTCTCTTGTCGATATTTTTGTTACTCCAATGGATGGTAGCCTTGTCATTATGGAAGGTAGTCTCTTGTTGATATTATTGTTACTCCAATGGATGGTATCCTTGTCATTATGGAAGGTAGTCTGTTTTCCCAATTTTTTGTACTCTAATGGATGGTAGTCTAGTCATTATGGAAGTTAGTCTGTTGTTCAGATTTTTATTACTCCAATGAATGGTAAACTTGTCATTATGGAAGGTAGTCTGTTGTCAAGATTTTTGTTAGTCCATTAGATTGTAGCCTTGTCATTATGGAAGGTAGTGTGTTGTCGAGGTTTTTTTTATTCCTATGGATGGTAGACTTGTCATTATGGAAGGTAGTCTGTTGTCGAGATTTTTGTTACTCCAATGGATGGTACCCTTGTCATTATGGAAGGTAGTCTCTTGTTGATATTTTTGTTACTCCAATGGATGATAACCTTGTCATTATGGAAGGTAGTCTGTTGTCCAGATTTTTGTTACTCCATTGGATGTTAGCCTTGTCATTATGGAAGGTAGTCTATTGTCAAGATATTTGTAATTCCAATGGATGGTAGCATTATCATTATGGAAGGTAGTCTGTTGTCGAGATTTTCGTTACTCCAATGGATGGTAGCCTTGTCATTATGGAAGGTACTATGTTGTCAATATCTTTGTTACTCCAATGGATGGTAGCCTTGTCATTATGGAAGGTACTATGTTGTCGATATCTTTGTTACTCCAATAGTTGGTAGCCTTGTCATTATGGAAGGTAGTCTGCTGTCGAGATTTTTGTTACTCCAATGGATGGCAGCCTTGTCATTATGGAAGATAGTCTCTTGTTGATACTTTTGTTACTCTAATGGATGGTAGCCTTGTAATTATGGAATGTAGTTTGTTGTCCCGATTATTGTTACTCCAATGGATTGTAGCCTTCTCATTTTGAAAGGTAGTCTGTTGTCGATGACTTTGTTACTCCAATGGATGGTAGCTTAGTAATTATGGAAGGTAGTCTATTGTCGAGATTTTTGTTATTCCAAAGGATGGTACCCTTGTCAATATGGAAGGTAGTCTATTATCGATATTTTTGTTACTCCAATGGATGGTAACCTTGTCATTATGGAAGGTAGTTTGTTGTCGAGATTTTTGTTACTCCATTGGATGGTAGCCTTGCATTATGGAAGGTAGTCTATTGTCGAGATATTTGTTATTCCAATGGATGGTAGCATTATCATTATGGAAGGTAGTCTGTTGTCGAGATTTTTGTTACTCCAATGGATCAATGCCTTGTCATTATGGAAGGTAGTATGTTGTCAATATCTTTGTTACTCCAATGGATGGTAGCCTTGTCATTATGGAAGGTACTATGTTGTCGATATCTAAGTTACTCCAATAGTTGGTAGCCTTGTCATTATGGAAGGTAGTCTATTGTCGAGATTTTTGTTATTCCAATAGATGGTAGCCTTGTCATTATGGAAGGTAGTCTATAGTTATGATTTTTGTTACTCCAATGAAAGGTAGCCTTGGCATTATGGAAGGTAGTATGTTGTCGATATCTTTGTTACTCCAATGGATGGTAGCCTTGTCATTATGGAAGGTAGTCTTTTGTCGAGATTTTTGTTACTCCAATCGATGGTAGCCTTGTCATTATGGAAGGTAGTCTCTTGTTGATATATTTTTTTACTCCAATGGATGGTGTCCTTGTCATTATTGAAGGTAGTCTCTTATTGATATTTTCAATACTCCAATGGATTGTAGCCTAGTCATTATGGAAGGTAGTCTATTGTCGAGATTTTTGTCACTCTAATGGATGATAGCCTTGTCATTATGGAACGTTGTCTATTGGCGAGATTTTTGTTACTCCAACGGATGGTAGCCTTGTCATTATGGAAGGTAGTCTCTTGTTGATATTTTCGTTACTCCAATGGATGGTAGCCTTGTCATTATGGAAGGTAGTTTGTTGTCGAGATTTTTGTAACTCCAATGGATAGTAGCCTTGTCATTATGGAAGGTAGTCTGTTGTCGAGATTTTGTTATTCCGATGGATGGTAGCCTTGTCATTATGGAAGGTAGTCTATTGTCGATCTTTTTGTTACTCCAATGGATGGTAGCCTTTTCATTATGGAAGATAGTCTTTTGTCGAGATTTTTGTCACTCCAATGGATGGTAGCCTTGTCATTATGGAAGTTAGTCTGTTGGCGAGATTTTTGTTACTCCAATGGATGGTAGCCTTGTCATTATGGAAGGTAGTCTCTTGTTGATATTTTCATTACTCCAATGCATGGTAGCCTTGTCATTATGGAAGGTAGACTATTGTCGAGATTTTTGATACTCTAATGGATGGTATCCTTGTCATTATGGAAGGTAGTCTGTTGTCAAGATTTTTGTTACTCCAACGGATGGTAGCAGTATCATTATGGAAGGTAGTGTGTTTTCGAAATCTTTGTTACTCCAATGGATGGTAGCCTAGTCATTATGGATGGTAGTTTGTTGTCGAGATTTTTGTTACTCCAATGGATAATAGTCTTGTCATTATGGAAGGTAGTCTGTTGTCTAGATTTTGTTACTCCAATGGATGGTAGCCTTGTCATTATGGAAGGTAGTCTATTGTCGAGATTTTTGTCACTCCAAAGGATGGTAGCCTTGTCATTATGGAAGTTTGTCTGTTGGCGAGATTTTTGTTACTCCAATGGATGGTAGCGTTGTCATTATAGAAGGTAGTCTCTTGTTGATATTTTCATTACTCCAATGGATGGTAGCCTATTCATTATGGAAGATAGTCTATTGTCGATATATTTGTCACTCTAATGGATGATAGCCTTGTCATTATGGAAGGTTGTCTATTGGCGAGAATTTTGTTACTCCAATGGATCATAGCCTTGTCATTATGGAAGGTTGTCTGTTGTCGATATTTTCGTTACTCCAATGGATGGTAGCGTTGTCATTATGGAAGGTAGTTTGTTGTCGAGATTTTTGTTACTATAATGTATGGTAGCCTTGTCATTTTGAAAGGTAGTTTGTTGTCGAGATTTTTTTTATTACAGTGTATGGTAGCCTTGTCATTATAGAAGGTAGTCTCTTGTTGATATTTTCATTACTCCAATGGATGGTAGCCTAGTCATTATGGAAGGTAGTCTATTGTCAAGATTTTTATCACTCTAATAGATGATAGCCTTGTCATTATGGAAGGTTGTCTATTGGCGAGATTTTTGTTACTCCAATGGATGGTAGTCTTGTCATTATGGAAGGTAGTTTGTTGTCGAGATTTTTGTTACTCCAATGGATAATACCCATGTCATTATGGAAGGTAGTCTGTTGTCGAGATTTTGTTACTCCAATGGAAGGTAGCCTTGTCATTATGGAAGGTAGTCTATTGTCGAGATTTTTGTCACTCCAAAGGATGGTAGCCTTGTCATTATGGAAGGTTGTCTGTTGGCGAGATTTTTTCTTACTCCAATGGATGGTAGCGTTGTCATTATAGAAGGTAGTCTCTGGTTGATATTTTCATTACTCCAATGGATGGTAGCCTATTCATTATGGAAGATAGTCTATTGTCGATATATTTGTCACTCTAATGGATGATAGCCTTGTCATTATGGAAGGTTGTCTATTGGCGAGAATTTTGTTACTCCAATGGATCATAGCCTTGTCATTATGGAAGGTTGTCTGTTGTCGATATTTTCGTTACTCCAATGGATGGTAGCGTTGTCATTGTGAAAGGTAGTTTGTTGTCGAGATTTTTGTTATTACAGTGTATGGTAGCCTTGTCATTATAGAAGGTAGTCTCTTGTTGATATTTTCATTACTCCAATGGATGGTAGCCTAGTCATTATGGAAGGTAGTCTATTGTCAAGATTTTTATCACTCTAATGGATGTTAGCCTTGTCATTATGGAAGGTAGTCTATTGTCGAGATTTTTGTCACTCCAAAGGATGGTAGCCTTGTCATTATGGAAGGTTGTCTGTTGGCGAGATTTTTGTTACTCCAATGGATGGTAGCCTTGTCATTATAGAAGGTAGTCTCTTGTTGATATTTTCATTACTCCAATGGATGGTAGCCTAGTCATTATGGAAGGTAGTCTATTGTCGAGATTTTTGTCACTCTAATGGATGATAGCCTTGTCATTATGGAAGGTAGTCTCTTGTTGATATTTTCATTACTCCAATGGATGGTAGCCTAGTCATTATGGAAGGTAGTCTATTGTCGAGATTTTTGTCACTCTAATGGTTGATAGCCTTGTCATTATGGAAGGTTGTTTGTTGGCGAGATTTTTGTTACTCCAATGGATGGTAGGCTTGTCATTATGGAAGGTAGTTTGTTGTCGAGATTTTTGTTACTCCAACGAATGGTAGTATTATCATTATGGAAGGTAGTGTGTTGTCAAAATCTTTTTTACTCCAATGGATGGTAGCCTACTCATTATGGATGGTAGTTTGTTGTCAAGATTTTTGTTACTCCAATGGATGGTAGGCTTTTCATTAAGGAAGGTAGTCTGTTGTCGATATTTTTGTTACTCCAATGGATGGTAGCCTTGTCATTATGGAAGGTAGTTTGTTTTCGAAATTTTTGTTACTCCAACGGATGGTAGCATTATCATTCTGGAAGGTTGTGTGTTGTCGAATGGATGGTAGCCTTGTCATTATGGAAGGTAGTCTCTTGTTGATATTTTCCTTACTCCAATTCATGGTAGCCTTGTCATTATGGAAGGTAGTCTCTTGTTAATATTTTCATTACTCCAATGGATGGTAGCGTTGTCATTATGGAAGGTAGTCTGTTGTCAAGATTTTTGTTACTCCAATGGATGGTAGCCTTGTCATTATGGAAGGTATTCTATTGTCGAGATTTTTGTTACTCAAATGGATGGTAGCCTTGTCATTATGGAAAGTAGACTATTGTCGATATTTTTGTTACTACAATGTATGGTAGCCTTGTCATTATGAAAGGTAGTTTGTTGTCGAGATTTTTCTTATTACAATGTATGGAAGCCTTGTCATTATAGAAGGTAGTCTCTTGTTTATATTTTGATTACTCCAATGGATGGTAGCCTAGTCATTATGGAAGGTAGTCTATTGTCGAGATTTTTGTCACTCTAATGGATGATAGCCTTGTCATTATGGATGGTTTTCTGTTGGCGAGATATTTGTTACTCCAATGGATGGTAGCCTTGTCATTATGGAAGGTAGTCTCTTGTAGATATTTTTGTTGCTCCAATGGATGGTAGCCTTGTCATTATGGAAGGTAGTCTGTTTTCGAGATTTTGTTACTCCAATGGATGGTAGCCTGTTCGTTATGAAAGGTAGTCTATTGTCGAGATTTTTTTCACTCCAAAGGATGGTAGCCTTGTCATTATGGAAGGTTGTCTGTTGGCGAAATTTTTGTTACTCCACTGGATGGTAGCCTAGTCATTATAGAAGGTAGTCTCTTGTTGATATTTTCGTTACTCCAATGGATGGTAGCCTAGTCATTATGGAAGGTAGTCTATTATCGAGATTTTTGTCACTCTAATGGATGATAGCCTTGTCATTATGGAAGGTTGTCTGTTGGCGAGATTTTTGTTACTCCAATGTATTGTAGCCTTGTCATTATAGAAGGTAGTCTCTTGTTGATATTTTCATTACTCCAATGGATGGTAGCCTAGTCATTATGGAAGGTAGTCTATTGTCGATATTTTTGTCACTCTAATGGATGATAGCCTTGTCATTATTGAAGGTTGTGTGTTGGCGAGATTTTTGTTACTCGAATGGATGGTAGCCTTGTCATTATGGAAGGTAGTTTGTTTTTGAAATTTTTGTTACTCCAACGGATGGTAGCATTATCATTATGGAAGGTTGTGTGTTGTCGAAATCTTTGTTACTCCAATAGATGGTAGCCTAGTCATTATGGATGGTAGTCTATTGTCGAGATTTTTGGCAATCCAATGGATGGTAACCTTGTCATTATGGAAGGTAGTCTGTTGGCGAGATTTTTGTTACTCCAATGGATGGTAGCCTTGTTATTATGGAAGGTAGTCTCTTGTTGATATTTTCCTTACTCCAATTCATGGTAGCCTTGTCATTATGGAAGGTAGTCTCTTGTTGATATTTTCATTACTCCAATGGATGGTAGCGTTGTCATTATGGAAGGTAGTATGTTGTCAAGATTTTTGTTACTCCAATGGATGGTAGCCTTGTCATTGTGGAAGGTAGTCTATTGTCGATATTTTTGTTACTAAAATGGATGGTAGCCTTGTCATTATGGAAAGTAGACTATTGTCGATATTTTTGTTACTACAATGTATGGTAGCCTTGTCATTATGAAAGTTGGTTTGTTGTCGAGATTTTTGTTATTACAATGTATGGAAGCCTTGTCAATATAGAAGGTAGTCTCTTGTTTATATTTTCATTACTCAAATGGATGGTAGCCTAGTCATTATGGAAGGTAGTCTATTGTCGATATTTTTGTAACTCTAATGGATAATAGCCTTGTCATTATTGAAGGTTGTCTGTTGGCGAGATATTTGTCACTCTAATGGATGATAGCCTTGTCATTATGGAAGGTTGTCTGTTTGCGAGATATTTGTTACTCCAATGGATGGTAGCCTTGTCATTATGTAAGGTAGTCTCTTGTTGATATTTTCGTTACTCCAATGGATGGTAGCCTTGTCATTATGGAAGGTAGTCTATTGTCGATATTTTGTTACTCCAATGGATGGTAGCCTTGTCATTATGGAAGGTAGTGTGTTGTCGACATTTTTGTTACTCCAATGGATGATAGCCTTGTCATTATGGAAGGTTGTGTGTCGGTGATATTTTTGTTACTCCAATGGATGGTAGCCTTGTCATTATGGAAGGAAGTTTGTTGTCGAGATTTTTGTTACTCCAACGGATGGTAGTATTATCATTATGGAAGGTAGTGTGTTGTCGAAATCTTTTTTACTCCAATGGATGGTATCCTAGTCATTATGGATGGTAGTTTGTTGTCAAGATTTTTGTTACTCCAATGGATGTTAGGCTTTTCATTAAGGAAGGTAGTCTGTTGTCGATATTTTTGTTACTCCAATGGATGGAAGCCTTGTCATTATGGAAGGTAGTTTTTTTTCGATATTTTTGTTACTCCAACGGATGGTAGCATTATCATTATGGAAGGTAGTCTATTCATTATGGATGGTAGTCTATTGTCAAGATTTTTGGTAATCCAATGGATGGTAGCCTTGTCATTATGGAATGTAGTCTCTTGTTCATATTTTCCTTACTCCAATGCATGGTAGCCTTGTCATTATGGAAGGTAGTCTCTTGTTGATATTTTCATTACTCCAATGGATGGTAGCCTTGTCTTTATGGAAAGTAGTCTGTTGTCAATATTTTTGTTACTCCAATGGATGGTAGCCTTGTCATTATGAAAGGTAGTCTATTCTCGAGATTTTTGTTACTCAAATGGATGGTAGCCTTGTCATTATGGAAAGTAGACTATTATCGATATATTTGTTACTACTATGTATGGTAGCCTTGTCATTATGAAAGGTAGTTTGTTGTCGAGATTTTTGTTATTACAATGTATGGAAGCCTTGTCATTATAGAAGGTAGTCTCTTGTTTATATTTTCATTACTTCAATTGATGGTAGCGTAGTAATTATGGAAGGTAGTCTATTGTCGAGATTTTCGTTACTCCAATGGATGGTAGCCTTGTCATTATGGAAGGTAGTCTGTCGTCGAGATTTTGTTACTCCAATGGATGGTAGCCTTGTCATTATGGAAGGTAGTCTATTGTCGAGATTTTTTTCACTCCAAAGGATGGTAGCCTTGTCATTATGGAAGGTTGTCTGTTGGCGAGATTTTTGTTACTCCAATGAATGGTAGCCTAGTCATTATAGAAGGTAGTCTCTTGTTGATATTTTCATTACTCCAATGGATGGAAGCCTAGTCATTATGGAAGGTAGTCTATTATCGAGATTTTTGTCACTCTAATGGATGATAGCCTTGTCATTATGGAAGGTTGTCTGTTGGCGAGATTTTTGTTACTCCAATGTATTGTAGCCTTGTCATTATAGAAGGTAGTCTCTTGTTGATATTTTCATTACTCCAATGGATGGTAGCCTAGTCATTATGGAAGGTAGTCTATTGTCGATATTTTTGTCACTCTAATGGATGATATCCTTGTCATTATGGAAGGTTGTGTGTTGGCGAGATTTTTGTTACTCGAATGGATGGTAGCCTTGTCATTATGGAAGGTAGTTTGTTTTTGAAATTTTTGTTACTCCAACGGATGGTAGCATTATCATTATGGAAGGTTGTGTGTTGTCGAAATCTTTGTTACTCCAATAGATGGTAGCCTAGTCATTATGGATGGTAGTCTATTGTCGAGATTTTTGGCAATCCAATGGATGGTAACCTTGTCATTATGGAAGGTAGTCTGTTGGCGAGATTTTTGTTACTCCAATGGATGGTAGCCTTGTTATTATGGAAGGTAGTCTCTTGTTGATATTTTCCTTACTCCAATTCATGGTAGCCTTGTCATTATGGAAGGTAGTCTCTTGTTGATATTTTCATTACTCCAATGGATGGTAGCGTTGTCATTATGGAAGGTAGTATGTTGTCAAGATTTTTGTTACTCCAATGGATGGTAGCCTTGTCATTGTGGAAGGTAGTCTATTGTCGATATTTTTGTTACTAAAATGGATGGTAGCCTTGTCATTATGGAAAGTAGACTATTGTCGATATTTTTGTTACTACAATGTATGGTAGCCTTGTCATTATGAATGTTGGTTTGTTGTCGAGATTTTTGTTATTACAATGTATGGAAGCCTTGTCAATATAGAAGGTAGTCTCTTGTTTATATTTTCATTACTCAAATGGATGGTAGCCTAGTCATTATGGAAGGTAGTCTATTTTCGATATTTTTGTAACTCTAATGGATAATAGCCTTGTCATTATTGAAGGTTGTCTGTTGGCGAGATATTTGTCACTCTAATGGATGATAGCCTTGTCATTATGGAAGGTTGTCTGTTTGCGAGATATTTGTTACTCCAATGGATGGTAGCCTTGTCATTATGTAAGGTAGTCTCTTGTTAATATTTTCGTTACTCCAATGGATGGTAGCCTTGTCATTATGGAAGGTAGTCTATTGTCGATATTTTGTTACTCCAATGGATGGTAGCCTTGTCATTATGGAAGGTAGTGTGTTGTCGACATTTTTGTTACTCCAATGGATGATAGCCTTGTCATTATGGAAGGTTGTGTGTCGGCGATATTTTTGTTACTCCAATGGATGGTAGCCTTGTCATTATGGAAGGAAGTTTGTTGTCGAGATTTTTGTTACTCCAACGGATGGTAGTATTATCATTATGGAAGGTAGTGTGTTGTCGAAATCTTTTTTACTCCAATGGATGGTATCCTAGTCATTATGGATGGTAGTTTGTTGTCAAGATTTGTGTTACTCCAATGGATGTTAGGCTTTTCATTAAGGAAGGTAGTCTGTTGTCGATATTTTTGTTACTCCAATGGATGGTAGCCTTGTCATTATGGAAGGTAGTTTTTTTTCGATATTTTTGTTACTCCAACGGATGGTAGCATTATCATTATGGAAGGTAGTCTATTCATTATGGATGGTAGTCTATTGTCAAGATTTTTGGTAATCCAATGGATGGTAGCCTTGTCATTATGGAATGTAGTCTCTTGTTCATATTTTCCTTACTCCAATGCATGGTAGCCTTGTCATTATGGAAGGTAGTCTCTTGTTGATATTTTCATTACTCCAATGGATGGTAGCCTTGTCATTATGGAAAGTAGTCTGTTGTCAATATTTTTGTTACTCCAATGGATGGTAGCCTTGTCATTATGGAAGGTAGTCTATTCTCGAGATTTTTGTTACTCAAATGGATGGTAGCCTTGTCATTATGGAAAGTAGACTATTGTCGATATATTTGTTACTACTATGTATGGTAGCCTTGTCATTATGAAAGGTAGTTTGTTGTCGATATTTTTGTTATTACAATGTATGGAAGCCTTGTCATTATAGAAGGTAGTCTCTTGTTTATATTTTCATTACTTCAATGGATGGTAGCGTAGTCATTATGGAAGGTAGTCTATTGTCGAGATTTTCGTTACTCCAATGGATGGTAGCCTTGTCATTATGGAAGGTAGTCTGTCGTCGAGATTTTGTTACTCCAATGGATGGTAGCCTTGTCATTATGGAAGGTAGTCTATTGTCGAGATTTTTTTCACTCCAAAGGATGGTAGCCTTGTCATTATGGAAGGTTGTCTGTTGGCGAGATTTTTGTTACTCCAATGAATGGTAGCCTAGTCATTATAGAAGGTAGTCTCTTGTTGATATTTTCATTACTCCAATGGATGGAAGCCTAGTCATTATGGAAGGTAGTCTATTATCGAGATTTTTGTCACTCTAATGGATGATAGCCTTGTCATTATGGAAGGTAGTCTGTTGGCGAGATTTTTGTTACTCCAATGTATTGTAGCCTTGTCATTATAGAAGGTAGTCTCTTGTTGATATTTTCATTACTCCAATGGATGGTAGCCTAGTCATTATGGAAGGTAGTCTATTGTCGATATTTTTGTCACTCTAATGGATGATATCCTTGTCATTATGGAAGGTTGTGTGTTGGCGAGATTTTTGTTACTCGAATGGATGGTAGCCTTGTCATTATGGAAGGTAGTTTGTTTTTGAAATTTTTGTTACTCCAACGGATGGTAGCATTATCATTATGGAAGGTTGTGTGTTGTCGAAATCTTTGTTACTCCAATAGATGGTAGCCTAGTCATTATGGATGGTAGTCTATTGTCGAGATTTTTGGCAATCCAATGGATGGTAACCTTGTCATTATGGAAGGTAGTCTGTTTGCGAGATTTTTGTTACTCCAATGGATGGTAGCCTTGTTATTATGGAAGGTAGTCTCTTGTTGATATTTTCCTTACTCCAATTCATGGTAGCCTTGTCATTATGGAAGGTAGTCTCTTGTTGATATTTTCATTACTCCAATGGATGGTAGCGTTGTCATTATGGAAGGTAGTATGTTGTCAAGATTTTTGTTACTCCAATGGATGGTAGCCTTGTCATTGTGGAAGGTAGTCTATTGTCGATATTTTTGTTACTAAAATGGATGGTAGCCTTGTCATTATGGAAAGTAGACTATTGTCGATATTTTTGTTACTACAATGTATGGTAGCCTTGTCATTATGAATGTTGGTTTGTTGTCGAGATTTTTGTTATTACAATGTATGGAAGCCTTGTCAATATAGAAGGTAGTCTCTTGTTTATATTTTCATTACTCAAATGGATGGTAGCCTAGTCATTATGGAAGGTAGTCTATTTTCGATATTTTTGTAACTCTAATGGATAATAGCCTTGTCATTATTGAAGGTTGTCTGTTGGCGAGATATTTGTCACTCTAATGGATGATAGCCTTGTCATTATGGAAGGTTGTCTGTTTGCGAGATATTTGTTACTCCAATGGATGGTAGCCTTGTCATTATGTAAGGTAGTCTCTTGTTGATATTTTCGTTACTCCAATGGATGGTAGCCTTGTCATTATGGAAGGTAGTCTATTGTCGATATTTTGTTACTCCAATGGATGGTAGCCTTGTCATTATGGAAGGTAGTGTGTTGTCGACATTTTTGTTACTCCAATGGATGATAGCCTTGTCATTATGGAAGGTTGTGTGTCGGCGATATTTTTGTTACTCCAATGGATGGTAGCCTTGTCATTATGGAAGGAAGTTTGTTGTCGAGATTTTTGTTACTCCAACGGATGGTAGTATTATCATTATGGAAGGTAGTGTGTTGTCGAAATCTTTTTTACTCCAATGGATGGTATCCTAGTCATTATGGATGGTAGTTTGTTGTCAAGATTTTTGTTACTCCAATGGATGTTAGGCTTTTCATTAAGGAAGGTAGTCTGTTGTCGATATTTTTGTTACTCCAATGGATGGTAGCCTTGTCATTATGGAAGGTAGTTTTTTTTCGATATTTTTGTTACTCCAACGGATGGTAGCATTATCATTATGGAAGGTAGTCTATTCATTATGGATGGTAGTCTATTGTCAAGATTTTTGGTAATCCAATGGATGGTAGCCTTGTCATTATGGAATGTAGTCTCTTGTTCATATTTTCCTTACTCCAATGCATGGTAGCCTTGTCATTATGGAAGGTAGTCTCTTGTTGATATTTTCATTACTCCAATGGATGGTAGCCTTGTCATTATGGAAAGTAGTCTGTTGTCAATATTTTTGTTACTCCAATGGATGGTAGCCTTGTCATTATGGAAGGTAGTCTATTCTCGAGATTTTTGTTACTCAAATGGATGGTAGCCTTGTCATTATGGAAAGTAGACTATTGTCGATATATTTGTTACTACTATGTATGGTAGCCTTGTCATTATGAAAGGTAGTTTGTTGTCGAGATTTTTGTTATTACAATGTATGGAAGCCTTGTCATTATAGAAGGTAGTCTCTTGTTTATATTTTCATTACTTCAATGGATGGTAGCGTAGTCATTATGGAAGGTAGTCTATTGTCGAGATTTTCGTTACTCCAATGGATGGTAGCCTTGTCATTATGGAAGGTAGTCTGTCGTCGAGATTTTGTTACTCCAATGGATGGTAGCCTTGTCATTATGGAAGGTAGTCTATTGTCGAGATTTTTTTCACTCCAAAGGATGGTAGCCTTGTCATTATGGAAGGTTGTCTGTTGGCGAGATTTTTGTTACTCCAATGAATGGTAGCCTAGTCATTATAGAAGGTAGTCTCTTGTTGATATTTTCATTACTCCAATGGATGGAAGCCTAGTCATTATGGAAGGTAGTCTATTATCGAGATTTTTGTCACTCTAATGGATGATAGCCTTGTCATTATGGAAGGTTGTCTGTTGGCGAGATTTTTGTTACTCCAATGTATTGTAGCCTTGTCATTATAGAAGGTAGTCTCTTGTTGATATTTTCATTACTCCAATGGAAGGTAGCCTAGTCATTATGGAAGATAGTCTATTGTCGAGATTTTTGTCACTCTAATGGATGATAGCCTTATCATTATGGAAGGTTGTGTGTTGGCGAGATTTTTGTTACTCCAATGGATGGTAGCCTTTTCATTATGGAAGGTAGTTTGTTGTCGAGATTTTTGTTACTCCAACGGATGGTAGTATTATCATTATGGAAGGTAGTGTGTTGTCGAAATCTTTTTTATTCCAATGAACGGTAGCCAAGTCATTATGGATGGTAGTTTGTTGTCAAGATTTTTGTTACTCCAATGGATGGTAGGCTTTTCATTACGAAAGGTAGTCTATTGTCGATATTTTTGTTACTCCAATGAATGGTAGCCTTGTCAATATGGAAGGTAGTTTGTTTTTGAAATTTTTGTTACTCCAACGGATGGTAGCATTATCATTATGAAAGGTAGTGTGTTGTCGAAATCTTTGTTACTCCAATGGATGGTAGCCTAGTCATTATGGATGGTAGTCTATTGTCGAGATTTTTGGCACTCCAATGGATGATAGCCTTGTCATTATGGAAGGTAGTCTGTTTGCGAGATTTTTGTTACTCCAATGGATGGTAGCCTTGTCATTATGGAAGGTAGTCTCTTGTTGATATTTTCCTTACTCCAATGCATTGTAGCCTTGTCATTATGGAAGGTAGTCACTTGTTGATATTTTCATTACTCCAATGGATGGTAGCCTTGTCATTATGGAAGGTAGTTTGTTGTCAATATTTTTGTTACTCCAATGGATGGTAGCCTTGTCATTATGGAAGGTAGTCTATTGTCGAGATTTTTGTTACTCAAATGGATGGTAGCCTTGTAATTATGGAAAGTAGACTGTTGTCGAGATTTTTGTTACTACAATGTATGGTAGCCTTGTCATTGTGAAAGGTAGTTTGTTGTCGAGATTTTTGTTATTACAATGTATGGAAGCCTTGTCATTATAGAAGGTAGTCTCTTGTTTATATTTTCATTACTCCAATGGATTGTAGCCTAGTCATTATGGAAGGTAGTCTATTGTCGAGATTTTTGTCACTATAATGGATGATAGCCTTGTCATTATGGAAGGTTGTCTGTTGGCGAGATTTTTGTTACTCCAATGGATGGTAGCCTTGTCATTATGGAAGGTAGTCTCTTGTTGAGATTTTCGTTACTCCAATGGATGGTAGCCTTGTCATTATGGAAGGTAGTCTATTGTCGAGATTTTGTTACTCCAATGGATGGTAGCCTTGTCATTATGGTAGGTAGTCTATTATGGAGATTTTTGCCACTCCAAAGGATGGTAGCCTTGTAATTATGGAAGGTTGTCTGTTGACGAGATTTTTGTTATTCCAATGGATGGTAGCCTTGTCATTATAGAAGGTAGTCTCTTGTTGATATTTTCATTACTCCAATGGATGGTAGCCTAGTCATTATGGAAGGTAGTCTATTGTCGAGATTTTTGTCACTCTAATGGATGATAGCCTTGTCATTATGGAAGGTTGTGTGTTGGCGAGATTTTTGTCACTCCAATGGATGGTAGCCTTGTCATTATGTAAGGTAGTTTGTTGTCGAGATTTTTGTTACTCCAACGGATGGTAGTATTATCATTATGGAAGGTAGTGTGTTGTCGATATCTTTTTTAATCCATTGGATGGTAGCCTAGTCATTATGGATGGTAGTTTGTTGTCAAGATTTTTGTTACTCCAATGGATGGTAGGCTTTTCATTAAGGAAGGTAGTCTGTTGTCGATATTTTTGTTACTCCAATGGATGGTAGCCTTGTCATTATGGAAGGTAGTTTGTTTTCGAAATTTTTGTTACTACAACGGATGGTAGCATTATCATTATGGAAGGTAGTGTGTTGTTGAAATCTTTGTTACTCCAATGGATGGTAGCCTAGTCATTATGGATGGTAGTCTATTGTCGAGATTTTTGTTACTCTAATGAATGATAGCCTTGTCATTATGGAAGGTAGCCTCTTGTTGATATTTTCCTTACTCCAATGCATGGTAGCCTTGTCATTATGGAAGGTAGTTTCTTGTAGATATTTTCATTACTCCAATGGATGGTAGCCTTGTCATTATGGAAGGTAGTCTGTTGTCAATATTTTTGTTACTCCAATGGATGGTAGCCTTGTCATTATGGAAGGTAGTCTATTGTCGAGATTTTTGTTACTTAAATGGATGGTAGCCTTGTAATTATGGAAAGTAGACTGTTGTCGAGGTTTTTGTTATTACAATGTATGGAAGCCTTGTCATTATAGAAGGTAGTCTCTTGTTTATATTTTTATTACCCCAATGGATGGTAGCCTAGTCATTATGGAAGGTAGTCTATTGTCGAGATTTTTGTCACTCTAATGGATGATAGCCTTGTCATTATGGAAGGTTGTCTGTTGGCGAGATTTTTGTTACTCCAATGGATGGTAGCC
This sequence comes from Vicia faba, assembly GCA_948472305.1. NCBI lineage: Eukaryota > Viridiplantae > Streptophyta > Magnoliopsida > Fabales > Fabaceae > Vicia > Vicia faba. Next base: position 566,794,943 of record OX451739.1, read on the forward strand.
TTGTCATTATGGAAGGTAGTCTCTTGTTGATATTTTCGTTACTCCAATGGATGGTATCCTTGTCATTATGGAAAGTAGTTTGTTGTCGAGATTTTTATAACTCCAATGGATAGTAGCCTTGTCATTATGGAAGGTAGTCTATTGTCGAGATTTTGTTACTCCAATGGATGGTAGCCTTGTCATTATGGAAGGTAGTATATTGTCGAGATTTTTGTCACTCCAAAGGATTGTAGCCTTGTCATTATGAAAGGTAGTATGTTGTCAATATTTTTGTTACTCCAATGGATGGTAGCCTTGTCATTATGGAAGGTAGTCTATTGTCGAGATTTTTGTTACTCCAATGGATGGTAGCCTTGTCATTATAGAAGGGAGTCTCTTGTTGATATTTTGATTACTCCAATGGATAATAGCCTTGTCATTATGGAAGTTAGTCTGTTGTCGAGATTTTGTTACTCCAATGGATGGTAGCCTTGTCATTATGGAAGGTAGTCTATTGTCAAGATTTTTGTCACTCCAAAGGATGGTAGTCTTGTCATTATGGAAGGTTGTCTGTTGGCGAGATTTTTGTTACTCCAATGGATGGTAGCCTTGTCATTATAGAAGGTAGTCTCTTGTTGATATTTTCATTACTCCAATGGATGGTAGCCTATTCATTATGGAAGGTAGTCTATTCTCGATATTTTTGTCACTCTAATGGATGATAGCCTTGTCATTATGGAAGGTTGTCTATTAGCGAGATTTTTGTTACTCCAATGGATCGTAGCCTTGTCATTATGGAAGGTAGTCTATTGTCGAGATTTTTGTCACTCCAACAGATGGTAGCCTTGTCATTATGGAAGTTAGTCTGTTGGCGAGATTTTTGTTACTCCAATGTATGGTAGCCTTGTCATTATAGAAGGTAGTCTCTTGTTGATATTTTGATTACTCCAATGGATAATAGCCTTGTCATTATGGAAGGTAGTCTATTGTCGAGATTTTGTTACTCCAATGGATGGTAGCCTTGTCATTATGGAAGGTAGTCTATAGTCAAGATTTTTGTCACTCCAAAGGATGGTAGCCTTGTCATTATGGAAGGTTGTCTGTTGGCGAGATTTTTGTTACTCCAATGGATGGTAGCCTTGTCATTATAGAAGGTAGTCTCTTGTTGATATTTTCATTACTCCAATGGATGGTAGCCTAGTCATTATGGAAGGCAGTCTATTCTCGATATTTTTGTCACTCTAATGGATGATAGCCTTGTCATTATGGTAGGTTGTCTATTGGTGAGATTTTTGTTACTCCAATGGATCGTAGCCTTGTCATTATGGAAGGTTGTCTGTTGTCGATATTTTCGTTACTCCAATGGATGGTAGCGTTGTCATTATGGAAGGTAGTTTGTTTTGTCGAGATTTTTGTTACTATAATGTATGGTAGCCTTGTCATTGTGAAAGGTAGTTTGTTGTCGAGATTTTTGTTATTACAATGTTTGGTAGCCTTGTCATTATAGAAGGTAGTCTCTTGTTGATATTTTCATTACTCCAATGGATGGTAGCCTAGTAATTATGGAAGGTAGTCTATTGTCGAGATTTTTGTCACTCTAATGGATGATAGCCTTGTCATTATGGAAGGTTGTCTGTTGGTGAGATTTTTGTTACTCCAATGTATGGTAGCCTTGTCATTATAGAAGGTAGGCTCTTGTTGATATTTTCATTACTCTAATGGATGGTAGCCTAGTCATTATGGAAGGTAGTGTATTGTCGAGATTTTTGTCACTCTAATGGATGATAGCCTTGTCATTATGGAAGGTTGTGTGTCGGCGATATTTTTGTTACTCCAATGGATCGTAGCCTTGTCATTATGGAAGGTAGTCTATTGTCGAGATTTTTGTAACTCCAACAGATGGTAGCCTTGACATTATGGAAGTTAGTCTGTTGGCGAGATTTTTGTTACTCCAATGTATGGTAGCCTTGTCATTATAGAAGGTAGCCTCTTGTTGATATTTTGATTACTCCAATGGATAATAGCCTTGTCATTATAGAAGGTAGTCTATTGTCGAGATTTTGTTACTCCAATGGATGGTAGCCTTGTCATTATGGAAGGTAGTCTATCGTCAAAATTTTTGTCACTACAAAGGATGGTAGTCTTGTCATTATGGAAGGTTGTCTGTTGGCAAGATTTTTGTTACTCCAATGGATGGTAGCCTTGTCATTATAGAAGGTAGTCTCTTGTTGATATTTTCATTACTCCAATGGATGGTAGCCTAGTCATTATGGAAGGTAGTCTATTCTCGATATTTTTGTCACTCTAATGGATGATAGCCTTTTCATTATGGAAGGTTGTCTATTGGCGAGATTTTTGTTACTCCAATGGATCGTAGCCTTGTCATTATGGAAGGTAGTCTATTGTCGAGATTTTTGTCACTCCAACAGATGTTAGCCTTGTCATTATGGAAGTTAGTCTGTTGGCGAGATTTTTGTTACTCCAATGTATGGTAGCCTTGCCATTATAGAAGGTAGTCTCTTGTTGATATTTTGATTACTCCAATGGATAATAGCCTTGTCATTATGGAAGGTAGTCTATTGTCGAGATTTTGTTACTCCAATGGATGGTAGCCTTGTCATTATGGAAGGTAGTCTATTCTCGATATTTTTGTCACTCTAATGGATGATAGCCTTGTCATTATGGAAGGTTGTCTATTGGCGAGATTTTTGTTACTCCAATGGATCGTAGCCATGTCATTATGGAAGGTTGTATGTTGTCAATATTTTCGTTACTCCAATGGATGGTAGCGTTGTCATTATGGAAGGTAGTTTGTTTTGTCGAGATTTTTGTTACTATAATGTATGGTAGCCTTGTCATTATGAAAGGTAGTTTGTTGTCGAGATTTTTGTTATTACAATGTATGGTAGCCTTGTCATTATAGAAGGTAGTCTCTTGTTGATATTTTCATTACCCCAATGGATGGTAGCCTAGTAATTATGGAAGGTAGTCTATTGTCGAGATTTTTGTCACTCTAATGGATGATAGCCTTGTCATTATGGAAGGTTGTCTGTTGGTGAGATTTTTGTTACTCCAATGTATGGTAGCCTTGTCATTATAGAAGGTAGTCTCTTGTTGATATTTTCATTACTCCAATGGATGGTAGCCTAGTCATTATGGAAGGTAGTCTATTGTCGAGATTTTTGTCACTCTAATGGATGATAGCCTTGTCATTATGGAAGGTTGTGTGTCGGTGATATTTTTGTTACTCCAATGGATGGTAGCCTGGTCATTATGGAAGGTAGTTTGTTGTCGAGATTTTTGTTACTCCAACGGATGGTAGTATTATCATTATGGAAGGTAGTGTGTTATCGAAATCTTTTTTACTCCAATGGATGGTAGCGTAGTCATTATGGATGGTAGTTTGTTGTCAAGATTTTTGTTACTCCAATGGATAGTAGGCTTTTCATTAAGGAAGGTAGTGTGTTGTCGATATTTTTGTTACTCCAATGGATGGTAGCCTTGTCATTATGGAAGGTTGTGTGTCGGCGATATTTTTGTTACTCCAATGGATGGTAGCCTTGTCATTATGGAAGGTAGTTTGTTGTCGAGATTTTTGTTACTCCAACGGATGGTAGTATTATCATTATGGAAGGTAGTGTGTTGTCGAAATCTTTTTTACTCCAATGGATGGTAGCCTAGTCATTATGGATGGTAGTTTGTTGTCAAGGTTTTTGTTACTCCAATGGATGGTAGGCTTTTCATTAAGGAAGGTAGTCTGTTGTCGATATTTTTGTTACTCCAATGGATGGTAGCCTTGTCATTATCGAAGGTAGTTTGTTTTCGAAATTTTTGTTACTCCAACGGATGGTAGCATTATCATTATGGAAGGTAGTCTAGTCAATATGGATGGTAGTCTATTGTCAAGATTTTTGGTAATCCAATGGATGGTAGCCTTGTCATTATGGAATGTAGTCTGTTGGCGAGATTTTTGTTACTACAATGGATTGTAGCCTTGTCATTATGGAAGGTAGTCTCTTGTTGATATTTTCCTTACTCCAATGCATCGTAGCCGTGTCATTATGGAAGGTAGTCTCTTGTTGATATTTTCATTACTCCAATGGATGGTAGCATTGTCATTATGGAAGGTAGTCTGTTGTCAAGATTTTTGTTACTCCAATGGATGGTAGCCTTGTCATTATTGAAGGTAGTCTATTGTCGATATTTTTGTTACTCAAATGGATGGTAGCCTTGTCATTATGGAAAGCAGACTATTATCGAGATTTTTGTTACTACAATGTATGGTAGCCTTGTCATTGTGAAAGGTAGTTTGTTGTCGAGATTTTTGTTATTACAATGTATGGAAGCCTTGTCATTATAGAAGGTAGTATCTTGTTTATATTTTCATTATTCCAATCGTATGTAGCCTAGTCATTATGGAAGGTAGTCTATTGTCGAGATTTTTGTCACTCTAATGGATGATAGCCTTGTCATTATGGAAGGTTGTCTGTTGGCGAGATTTTTGTTACTCCAATGGATGGTAGCCTTGTCATTATGGAAGGTAGTCTCTTGTTGATATTTTCGTTACTCCAATGGATGGTAGCCTTGTCATTATGGAAGGTAGTTTGTTGTCGATATTTTCTTACTCCAATGGATGGTAGCCTTGTCTTTATGGAAGGTAGTCTATTGTGGAGATTTTTGTCACTCCAAAGGATGGTAGCCTTGTCATTATGGAAGGTTGTCTGTTGGCGAGATTTTTGTTATTCCAATGAATGGTAGCCTTGTCATTATAAAAGGTAGTCTCTTGTTGATATTTTCCTCACTCCAATGGATGGTAGCCTAGTCATTATGGAAGGTAGTCTATTGTCGAGATTTTTGTCACTCTAATGGATGATAGCCTTGTCATTATGGAAGGTTGTCTGTTGGAGAGATTTTTGTTACTTCAATGTATGGTAGCCTTGTCATTATAGAAGGTAGTCTCTTGTTGATATTTTCATTACTCCAATGGATGGTAGCCTAGTCATTATGAAAGGTAGTCTATTGTCGAGATTTTTTTCACTCTAATGGATGATAGCCTTGTCATTATGGAAGGTTGTGTGTTGGCGAGATTTTTGTTACTCAAATGGATGGTAGCCTTGTCATTATGGAAGGTAGTTTGTTGTCGAGATTTTTGTTACTCCAACGGATGGTAGTAGTATCATTATGGAAGGTAGTGTGTTGTCGAAATCTTTTTTACACCAATGGATGGTAGCCTAGTCATTATGGATGGTAGTTTGTTGTCAAGATTTTTGTTACTCCAATGGATGGTAGGCTTTTCTTTAAGGAAGGTATTCTGTTGTCGATATTTTTAATACTCCAATGGATGGTAGCCTCGTCATTATGGAAGGTAGTTTGTTTTTGAAATTGTTGTTACTCCAACCGATGGTAGCATTATCATTATGGAAGGTAGTGTGTTATTGATATCTTTGTTACTCCAATGGATGGTAGCCTAGTCATTATGGATGGTAGTCTATTGTCGAGATTTTTGGCACTCCAATGGATGAAGGCCTTGTCATTATGGAAGGTAGTCTGTTGGCGATATTTTTGTTACTCCAATGGATGGTAGCCTTGTCATTATGGAAGGTAGTCTCTTGTTGATATTTTCCTTACTCCAATGCATGGTAGCCTTGTCATTATGGAAGGTAGTCTCTTGTTGATATTTTCATTACTCAAATGGATGGTAGCCTTGTAATTATGGAAGGTAGTCTGTTGTCAAGATTTTTGTTACTCCAATGGATGGTTGCCTTGTCATTATGGAAGGTAGTCCATTGTCGAGATTTTTGTTACTCAAATGGATGGTAGCCTTGTCATTATGGTAAGTAGACTGTTGTCTAGATTTTTGTTACTACAATGTATGGTAGCCTTGTCATTGTGAAAGGTAGTTTGTTGTCGAGGTTTTTGTTATTACAATGTATGGAAGCCTTGTTATTATTGAAGGTAGTCTCTTGTTTATATTTTCATTACTCTAATGGATGGTAGCCTAGTCATTATGGAAGGTAGTCTATTGTCGAGATTTTTGTCACTCTAATGGATGATAGCCTTGTCATTATGGAAGGTTGTCTGTTGGCGAGATTTTTGTTACTCCAATGGATGGTAGCCTTGTCATTATGGAAGGTAGTCTCTTGTTGATATTTTCGCTACTCCAATGGATGGTAGCCTTGTCATTATGGAAATTAGTTTGTTGTCGAGATTTTTATAACTCCAATGGATAGTAGCCTTGTCATTATTGAAGGTAGTCTATTGTCGATATTTTTGTTACTCCAATGGATGGTAGCCTTGTCATTATGGAAGGTAGTCTATTGTCGAGATTTTTGTCACTCCAACAGATGGTAGCCTTGTCATTATGGAAGTTATTCTGTTGGCGAGATTTTTGTTACTCCAATGTATGGTATCCTTGTCATTATAGAAGGTAGTCTCTTGTTGATATTTTCATGACTCCAATGGATGGTAGCCTAGTCATTATGGAAGGTATTCTATTGTCGAGATTTTTGTCACTCTAATGGATGATAGCCTTGTCATTATGGAAGGTTGTGTGTTGGCGAGATTTTTGTTACTCCAATGGATGGTAGCCTTGTCATTATGGAAGGTAGTTTGTTGTCGAGATTTTTGTTACTCCAACAGATGGTAGTATTATCATTATGGAAGGTAGTGTGTTGTCGAAATCTTTTTTACTCCAATAGATGGTAGCCTAGTCATTATGGATGGTAGTTTGTTGTCAAAATGTTTGTTACTCCAATGGATGGTAGGCTTTTCTTTAAGGAAGGTAGTCTATTGTCGATATTTTTGTTACTCCAATGGATGGTAGCCTTGTCATTATGGAAGGTAGTTTGTTTTCGAAATTGTTGTTACTCCAACCGATGGTAGCATTATCATTATGGAAGGTAGTGTGTTATTGAAATCTTTGTTACTCCAACGGATGGTAGCCTAGTCATTATGGATGGTAGTCTATTGTCGAGATTTTTGGCACTCCAATGGATGGTAGCCTTGTCATTATGGAAGGTAGTCTGTTGGCGATATTTTTGTTACTCCAATGGATGGTAGCCTTGTCATTATGGAAGGTAGTCTCTTGTTGATATTTTCCTTACTCCAATGCATGGTAGTCTTGTCATTATGGAAGGTAGTCTCTTGTTGATATTTTCATTACTCAAATGGATGGTAGCCTTGTAATTATGGAAGGTAGTCTGTTGTCAAGATTTTTGTTACTCCAATGGATGGTTGCCTTGTCATTATGGAAGGTAGTCCATTGTCGAGATTTTTGTTACTCAAATGGATGGTAGCCTTGTCATTATGGAAAGTAGACTGTTGTCTAGATTTTTGTTACTACAATGTATGGTAGCCTTGTCATTGTGAAAGGTAGTTTGTTGTCGAGGTTTTTGTTATTACAATGTATGGAAGCCTTGTCATTATGGAAGGTAGTCTGTTGTCGATATTTTGTTACTCCAATGGATGGTAGCCTTGTCATTATGGAAGGTAGTCTATTGTGGAGATTTTTGTCACTCCAAAGGATGGTAGCCTTGTCATTATGGAAGGTTGTCTGTTGGCGAGATTTTTGTTATTCCAATGAATGGTAGCCTTGTCATTATAAAAGGTAGTCTCTTGTTGATATTTTCATCACTCCAATGGATGGTAGCCTAGTCATTATGGAAGGTAGTCTATTGTCGAGATTTTTGTCACTCTAATGGATGATAGCCTTGTCATTATGGAAGGTTGTCTGTTGGAGAGATTTTTGTTACTTCAATGTATGGTAGCCTTGTCATTATAGAAGGTAGTCTCTTGTTGATATTTTCATTACTCCAGTGGATGGTAGCCTAGTCATTATGAAAGGTAGTCTATTGTCGAGATTTTTGTCACTCTAATGGATGATAGCCTTGTCATTATGGAAGGTTGTGTGTTGGCGAGATTTTTGTTACTCCAATGGATGGTGGCCTTGTCATTATGGAAGGTAGTTTGTTGTCGAGATTTTTGTTACTCCAACGGATGGTAGTAGTATCATTATGGAAGGTAGTGTGTTGTCGAAATCTTTTTTACTCCAATGGATGGTAGCCTAGTCATTATGGATGGTAGTTTGTTGTCAAGATTTTTGTTACTCCAATGGATGGTAGGCTTTTCTTTAAGGAAGGTAGTTTGTTGTCGATATTTTTGTTACTCCAATGGATGGTAGCCTTTTCATTATGGAAGGTAGTTTGTTTTTGAAATTGTTGTTACTCCAACCGATGGTAGCATTATCATTATGGAAGGTAGTGTGTTATTGATATCTTTGTTACTCCAATGGATGGTAGCCTAGTCATTATGGATGGTAGTCTATTGTCGAGATTTTTGGCACTCCAATGGATGGTAGCCTTGTCATTATGGAAGGTAGTCTGTTGGCGATATTTTTGTTACTCCAATGGATGGTAGCCTTGTCATTATGGAAGGTAGTCTCTTGTTGATATTTTCCTTACTCCAATGCATGGTAGCCTTGTCATTATGGAAGGTAGTCTCTTGTTGATATTTTCATTACTCAAATGGATGGTAGCCTTGTAATTATGGAAGGTAGTCTGTTGTCAAGATTTTTGTTACTCCGATGGACGGTTGCCTTGTCATTATGGAAGGTAGTCCATTGTCAAGATTTTTGTTACTCAAATGGATGGTAGCCTTGTCATTATGGAAAGTAGATTGTTGTCTAGATTTTTGTTACTACAATGTATGGTAGCCTTGTCATTGAATAAGGTAGTTTGTTGTCGAGGTTTTTGTTATTACAATGTATGGAAGCCTTGTCATTATTGAAGGTAGTCTCTTGTTTATATTTTCATTACTCCAATGGATGGTAGCCTAGTCATTACGGAAGGTAGTCTATTGTCGAGATTTTTGTCACTCTAATGGATGATAGCCTTGTCATTATGGAAGGTTGTCTGTTGGCGAGATTTTTGTTACTCCAATGGATGGTAGCCATGTCATTATGGAAGGTAGTCTCTTGTTGATATTTTCGTTACTCCAATGGATGGTATCCTTGTCATTATGGAAAGTAGTTTGTTGTCGAGATTTTGTTACTCCAATGGATGGTAGCCTTGTCATTATGGAAGGTAGTCTATTGTCGAGATTTTGTCACTCCAAAGGATTGTAGCCTTGTCATTATGAAAGGTAGTATGTTGTCGATATTTTTGTTACTCCAATGGATGGTAGCCTTGTCATTATGGAAGGTAGTCTATTGTCGAGATTTTTGTCACTCCAACAGATGGTAGCCTTGTCATTATGGAAGTTAGTCTGTTGGCGAGATTTTTGTTACTCCAATGTATGGTAGCCTTGTCATTATAGAAGGTAGTCTCTTGTTGATATTTTGATTACTCCAATGGATAATAGCCTTGTCATTATGGAAGGTAGTCTATTGTCGAGATTTTGTTACTCCAATGGATGGTAGCCTTGTCATTATGGAAGGTAGTCTATTGTCAAGATTTTTGTCACTCCAAAGGATGGTAGCCTTGTCATTATGGAAGGTTGTCTGTTGGCGAGAATTTTGTTACTCCAATGGATGGTAGCCTTGTCATTATAGAAGGTAGTCTCTTGTTGATATTTTCATTACTCTAATGGATGGTAGCCTAGTCATTATGGAAGGTAGTATATTCTCGATATTTTTGTCACTCTAATGGATGATAGCCTTGTCATTATGGAAGGTTGTCTATTGGCGAGATTTTTGTTACTCCAATGGATCGTAGCCTTGTCATTATGGAAGGTTGTCTGTTGTCGATATTTTCGTTACTCCAATGGATTGTAGCGTTGTCATTATGGAAGGTAGTTTGTTTTGTCGAGATTTTTGTTACTATAATGTATGGTAGCCTTGTCATTGTGAACAGTAGTTTGTTGTCGAGATTTTTGTTATTACAATGTATGGTAGCCTTGTCATTATAGAAGGTAGTCTCTTGTGTATATTTTCATTACTCCAATGGATGGTAGCCTAGTAATTATGGAAGGTAGTCTATTGTCGAGATTTTTGTCACTCTAATGGATGATATCCTTGTCATTATGGAAGGTTGTCTGTTGGTGAGATTTTTGTTACTCCAATGTATGGTAGCCTTGTCATTATAGAAGGTAGTCTCTTGTTGATATTTTCATTACTCCAATGGATGGTAGCCTAGTCATTATGGAAGGTAGTCTATTGTTGAGATTTTTGTCACTCTAATGGATGATAGCCTTATCATTATGGAAGGTTGTGTGTCGGCGATATTTTTGTTACTCCAATGGATGGTAGCCTTGTCATTATGGAAGGTAGTTTGTTGTCGAGATTTTTGTTACTCCAACGGATGGTAGTATTATCATTATGGAAGGTAGTGTGTTGTCGAAATCTTTTTTACTCCAATGGATGGTAGCCTAGTCATTATGGATGGTAGTTTGTTGTCAAGATTTTCGTTACTCCAATGGATAATAGGCTTTTCATTAAGGAAGGTAGTGTGTTGTCGATATTTTTGTTACTCCAATGGATGGTAGCCTTGTCATTATGGAAGGTTGTGTGTCGGCGATATTTTTGTTACTCCAATGGATGGTAGCCTTGTCATTATGGAAGGTAGTTTGTTGTCGAGATTTTTGTTACTCCAACGGATGGTAGTATTATCATTATGGAAGGTAGTGTGTTGTCGAAATCTTTTTTACTCCAATGGATGGTAGCCTAGTCATTATGGATGGTAGTTTGTTGTCAAGATTTTTGTTACTCCAACGGATGGTAGGCTTTTCATTAAGGAAGGTAGTCTGTTGTCGATATTTTTGTTACTCCAATGGATGGTAGCCTTATCATTATCGAAGGTAGTTTGTTTTCAAAATTTTTGTTACTCCAACGGATGGTAGCATTATCATTACGGAAGGTAGTCTAGTCATTATGGATGGTAGTCTATTGTCAAGATTTTTGGTAATCCAATGGATGGTAGCCTTGTCATTATGGAATGTAGTCTGTTGGCGAGATTTTTGTTACTACAATGGATGGTAGCCTTGTCATTATGGAAGGTAGTCTCTTGTTGATATTTTCCTTACTCAAATGCACCGTAGCCTTGTCATTATGGAACGTAGTCTCTTGTTGATATTTTCATTACTCCAATGGATGGTAGCATTGTAATTATGGAAGGTAGTCTGTTGTCAAGATTTTTGTTACTCCAATGGATGGTAGCCTTGTCATTATGGAAGGTAGTCTATTGTCGATATTTTTGTTACTCAAATGGATGGTAGCCTTGTCATTATGGAAAGTAGACTGTTATCGAGATTTTTGTTACTACAATGTATGGTAGCCTTGTCATTGTGAAAGGTAGTTTGTTGTCGAGATTTTTGTTATTACAATGTATGGAAGCCTTGTCATTATAGAAGGTAGTATCTTGTTTATATTTTCATTATTCCAATGGATTGTAGCCTAGTCATTATGGAAGGTAGTCTATTGTCAAGATTTTTGTCACTCTAATGGATGATAGCCTTGTCATTATGGAAGGTTGTCTGTTGGCGTGATTTTTGTTACTCCAATGGATGGTAGCCTTGTCATTATGGAAGGTAGTCTCTTGTTGATATTTTCGTTACTCCAATGGATGGTAGCCTTGTCATTATGGAAGGTAGTCTGTTGTCGATATTTTGTTACTCCAATGGATGGTAGCCTTGTCATTATGGAAGGTAGTCTATTGTGGAGATTTTTGTCACTCCAAAGGATGGTAGCCTTGTCATTATGGAAGGTTGTCTGTTGGCGAGATTTTTGTTATTCCAATGGATGGTAGCCTTGTCATTATAAAAGGTAGTCTCTTGTTGATATTTTCATCACTCCAATGGATGGTAGCCTAGTCATTACGGAAGGTAGTCTATTGTCGAGATTTTTGTCACTCTAATGGATGATAGCCTTGTCATTATGGAAGGTTGTCTGTTGGAGAGATTTTAGTTACTTCAATGTATGGTAGCCTTGTCATTATAGAAGGTAGTCTCTTGTTGATATTTTCATTACTCCAATGGATGGTAGCCTAGTCATTATGAAAGGTAGTCTATTGTCAAGATTTTTGTCACTCTAATGGATGATAGCCTTGTCATTATGGAAGGTTGTGTGTTGGCGAGATTTTTGTTACTCCAATGGATGGTAGCCTTCTCAATATGGAAGGTAGTTTGTTGTCGAGATTTTTGTTCCCCAACGGATGGTAGTATTGTCATTATGGAAGGTAGTGTGTTGTCGAAAGCATTTTTACTCCAATGGATGGTAGCCTAGTCATTATGGATGGTAGTTTGTTGTCAAGATTTTTGTTACTCCAATGGATGGTAGGCTTTTCTTTAAGGAAGGTAGTCTATTGTCGATAGTTTTGTTACTCCAATGGATGGTAGCCTCGTCATTATAGAAGGTAGTTTGTTTTCGAAATTGTTGTTACTCCAACCGATGGTAGCATTATCATTATGGAAGGTAGTGTGTTATTGAAATCTTTGTTACTCCAATGGATGGTAGCTTAGTAATTATGGATGGTAGTCTATTGTCGAGATTTTTGTCACTCTAATGGATGATAGCCTTGTCATTATGGAAGGTTGTCTGTTGGCGAGATTTTTGTTACTCCAATGGATGGTAGCCTTGTCATTATGGAAGGTAGTCTCTTGTTGATATTTTCGCTACTCCAATGGATGGTAGCCTTGTCATTATGGAAATTAGTTTGTTGTCGAGATTTTTATAACTCCAAAGGATAGTAGCCTTGTCATTATGGAAGGAAGTCTGTTGTCGATATTTTTGTTACTCCAATGGATGGTAGCCTTGTCATTATGGAAGGTAGTCTATTGTCGAGATTTTAGTCACTCCAACAGATGGTAGCCTTGTCATTATGGAAGTTAGTCTGTTGGCGAGATTTTTGTTACTCCAATGTATGGTATCCTTGTCATTATAGAAGGTAGTCTCTTGTTGATATTTTCATGACTCCAATGGATGGTAGCCTAGTCATTATGGAAGGTATTCTATTGTCGAGATTTTTGTCACTCTAATGGATGATAGCCTTGTCATTATGGAAGGTTGTGTGTTGGCGAGATTTTTGTTACTCCAATGGATGGTAGCCTTGTCATTATGGAAGGTAGTTTGTTTTCGAAATTTTTGTTACTCCAACAGATGGTAGCATTATCATTATGGAAGGTAGTGTGTTGTCGAAATCTTTGTTACTCCAATGGATGGTAGCCTAGTCATTATGGATGGTAGTCTATTGTCGAGATTTTTGGCACTCCAATGGATGCTAGCCTTGTCATTATGGAAGCTAGTCTGTTGGCGATATTTTTGTTACTCCAATGGATGGTAGCCTTTTCATTATGGAAGGTAGTCTCTTGTTGATATTTTCCTTACTCCAATGCATGGTAGCATTGTCATTATGGAAGGTAGTCTCTTGTTGATATTTTTATTACTGCAATGGATGGTAGCCTTGTCATTATGGAAGGTAGTCTGTTGTCAAGATTTTTGTTACTCCAATGGATGGTAGCCTTGTCATTATGGAAGGTAGTCTATTGTCGAGATTTTTGTTACTCAAATGGATGGTAGCCTTGTCATTATGGAAAGTAGACTGTTGTCGAGATTTTTGTTACTACAATGTATGGTAGCCTTGTCATTGTGAAAGGTAGTTTGTTGTCGAGATTTTTGTTATTACAATGTATGGAAGCCTTGTCATTATAGAAGGTAGTCTCTTGTTTATATTTTCATTACTCCAATGGATGGTAGCCTAGTCATTATGGAAGGTAGTCTATTGTCGAGATTTTTGTCACTCTAATTGATGATAGCCTTGTCATTATGGAAGGTTGTCTGTTGGTGAGATTTTTGTTACTCTAATGGATGGTAGCCTTGTCATTATGGAAGGTAGTCTATTGTCGAGATTTTTGTCACTCCAACAGATGGTAGCCTTGTCATTATGGAAGTTAGTCTGTTGGCGAGATTTTTGTTACTCCAATGTATGGTAGCCTTGTCATTATAGAAGGTAGCCTCTTGTTGATATTTTCATTACTCCAATGGATGGTAGCCTAGTCATTATGGAAGGTAGTCTATTGTCGAGATTTTTGTCACTCTAATGGATGATAGCCTTGTCATTATGGAAGGTTGTGTGTTGGCGAGATTTTTGTTACTCTAATGGATGGTAGCCTTTTCATTATGGAAGGTAGTTTGTTGTCGAGATTTTTGTTACTCCAACGGATGGTAGTATTATCATTATGGAAGGTAGTGTGTTGTCGAAATCTTTTTTACTCCAATGGATGGTAGCCTAGTCAATATGGATGGTAGTTTGTTGTCAAGATTTTTGTTACTCCAATGGATGGTAGGCTTTTCATTAAGGAAGGTAGTCTGTTGTCGATATTTTTGTTACTCCAATGGATGGTAGCCTTGTCATTATGGAAGGTAGTTTGTTTTTGAAATAAGTGTTACTCCAACGGATGGAAGCATTATCATTATGGAAGGTAGTGTGTTGTCGAAATCTTTGTTACTCCAATGGATGGTAGCCTAGTCATTATGGATGGGAGTCTATTGTCGAGATTTTTGGCACTCCAATGGATGGTAGCCTTGTCAGTATGGAAGGTAGTCTGTTGGCGAGATTTTTGTTACTATAATGGATGGTAGCCTTCTCATTATGGAAGGTAGTCTCTTGTTGATATTTTCCTTACTCCAATGGATGGTAGCCTTTTCATTATGGAAGGTAGTCTGTTGTCAAGATTTTTGTTACTCCAATGGATGGTAGCCTTGTCATTACGGAAGGTAGTCTATTGTCGAAATTTTTGTTACTCAAATGGATGGTAGCCTTGTCATTATGGAAGTTAGTTTCTTGTTGATATTTTCCTTACTCCAATGCATGGTAGCTCTGTCATTAGGGAAGGTAGTCTCTTGTTGATATTTTCATTACTCCAATGGATGGTAGCCTTGTCATTATGGAAGGTACTCTGTTATCAAGATTTTTGTTACTCCAATGGATGGTAGACTTGTCATTATGGAAGGTAGTTTATTGTCGATATTTTTGTTACTCAAATGGATGGTAGCATATCATTATGGAAAGTAGACTGTTGTCGAGATTTTTGTTACTACAACGTATGGTAGCCTTATCATTGTGAAAGGTAGTTTGTTGTCGAGATTTTTGTTATTACAATTTATGGAAGCCTTGTCATTATAGAAGGTAGTCTCTTGTTTATATTTTCATTACTCCAATGGATGGTAGCCTAGTCATTATGGAAGGTAGTCTATTGTCAAGATTTTTGTCACTCTAATGCATGATAGCCTTGTCATTATGGAAGGTTGTCTGCTGGCGAGATTTTTGTTACTCCAATGGATGGTAGCCTTGTCATTATATAAGGTAGTCTCTTGTTGATATTTTCATTACTCCAATGGATGGTAGCCTAGTCATTATGGAAGGTAGTCTATTGTCGAGATTTTTGTCACTCTAATGGATGATAGCCTTGTCATTATGGAAGGTTGTCTGTTGGCGAGATTTTTGTTACTCCAATGTATTATAGCCTTGTCATTATAGAAGGTAGTCTCTTGTTGATATTTTCATTACTCCAATGGATGGTAGCCTAGTCATTATGGAAGGTAGTCTATTGTCGAGATTTTTGTCACTCTAATGGATGATAGACTGGTCATTATGGAAGGTTGTGTGTTGGCAAGATTTTTGTTACTCGAATGGATGGTAGCCTTGTCATTATGGAAGGTAGTTTGTTGTCGAGATTTTTGTTACTCCAACGGATGGTAGTATTATCATTATGGAAGGTAGTGTGTTATCGAAATCTTTTTTACTCCAATGGATGGTAGCCTACTCATTATGGATGGTAGTTTGTTGTCAAGATTTTTGTTACTCCAATGGATGGTAGGCTTTTCATTAAGGAAGGTAGTCTGTTGTCGATATTTTTGATACTCTAATGGATGGTAGCCTTGTCATTATGGAAGGTAGTTTGTTTTTGAAATTTTTGTTACTCCAACGGATGGTAGCATTATCATTATGGAAGGTAGTGTGTTAACGAAATCTTTGTTACTCCAATGGATGGTACCCTAGTCATTATGGATGGTAGTCTATTGTCGAGATTTTTGGCACTCCAATGGATGGTAGCCTTGTCATTATGGAAGGTAGTATGTTGGTGAGATTTTTATTACTCCAATGGATGGTACCCTTGTCATTATGGAAGGTAGTTTCTTGTTGATATTTTCCTTACTCCAATGCATGGTAGCCTTGTCATTAGGGAAGGTAGTCTTTGTTGATATTTTCATTACTCCAATGGATGGTAGCATTGTCATTATGGAAGGTAGTCTATTGTCAAGATTTTTGTTACTCCAATGGATGGTAGCCTTGTCATTATGGAAGGTAGTCTATTGTCGAGATTTTTGTTACTCAAATGGATGGTAGCCTTGTCATTATGGAAAGTAGACTGTTGACGAGATTTTTGTTACTACAATGTATGGTAGCCTTGTCTTTGTGAAAGGTAGTTTGTTGTCGAGATTTTTGTTATTACAATTTATGGAAGCCTTGTCATTATAGAAGGTAGTCTCTTCTTTGTATTTTCATTACTCCAATGGATGGTAGCCTAGTCATTATGGAAGGTAGTCTATTGTCGAGATTTGTGTCACTGTAATGAATGATAGCCTTGTCATTATGGAAGGTTGTCTGTTGGCGAGATTTTTGTTACTCCAATGGATGGTAGCCTTGTCATTATGGAAGGTAGTCTCCTGTTGATATTTTCGTTACTCTAATGGATGGTAGCCTTGTCATTATGGAAGGTAGTCTGTTGTCGAGATTTTGTTACTCCAATGGATGGTAGCCTTGTCATTATGGAAGGTAGTCTATTGTCGAGATTTTTGTCACTCCAAAGGATGGCAGCCTTTTCATTATGGAAGGTTGTCTGTTGGCGAGATTTTTGTTACTCCAATGGATGGTAGCCTTGTCATTATAGAAGGTAGTCTCTTCTTTATATTTTCATTACTCCAATGGATGGTAGCCTAGTCATTATGGAAGGTAGTCTATTGTCGAGATTTTTGTCACTCTAATGGATGATAGCCTTGTCATTATGGAAGGTTGTCTGTTGGCGAGATTTTTGTTAGTCCAATGGATGGTAGCCTTGTCATTATGGAAGGTAGTCTCTTGTTGATATTTTCGTTACTCCAATGGATGGTAGCCTTGTCATTATGGAAGGTAGTCTGTTGTTGAGATTTTGTTACTCCAATGGATGGTAGCCTTGTCATTATGGAAGGTAGTCTATTGTCGAGATTTTTGTCACTCCAAAGGATGGTAGCCTTTTCATTATGGAAGGTTATCTGTTGGCGAGATTTTTGTTACTCCAATGGATGGTAGCATTATCATTATGGAAGGTAGTGTGTTGTCGAAATCATTTTTACTCCAATGGATGGTAGCCTAGTCATTATGGATGGTAGTTTGTTGTCAAGATTTTTGTTACTCCAATGGATGGTAGGCTTTTCATTAAGGAAGGTAGTCTGTTGTTGATATTTTTGTTACTCCAATGGATGGTAGCCTTCTCATTATGGAAGGTAGTTTGTTTTCGAAATTTTTGTTACTCCAACGGATGGTATCATTATCATTATGGAAGGTAATGTGTTGTCGAAATCTTTGTTACTCCAATGGATGGTAGCCTAGTCATTATGGATGGTAGTCTATTGTCAAAATTTTTGGCACTCCAATGGATGGTAACCTTGTCATTATGGAAGGTAGTCTGTTGGCGAGATTTTTGTAACTCCAATGGATGGTAGCCTTGTCATTATGGAAGGTAGTCTCTTGTTGATATTTTCCTTACTCCAATGCATGGTAGCCTTTTCATTATGGAAGGTAGTCTCTTGTTGATATTTTCATTACTCCAATGGATGGTAGCCTTGTCATTATGGAAGGTAGTATGTTGTCAAGATTTTTGTTACTCCAATGGATGGTAGCCTTGTCATTCTGGAAGGTAGTCTATTGTCGAGATTTTTGTTACTCAAATGGATGGTAGCCTTGTCATTATGGAAAGTAGACTGTTGTCGAGAATTTTGTTACTACAATGTATGGTAGCCTTGTCATTGTGAAAGGTAGTTTATTGTCGAGATTTTCGTTATTAGAATTTATGGAAGCCTTGTCATTATAGAAGGTAGTCTCTTATTTATATTATCATTACTTCAATGGATGGTAGGCTAGTCATTATGGAAGGTAGTCTATTGTCGAGATTTTTGTCACTCTAATGGATGATAGCCTTGTCATTATGGAAGGTTGTCTGTTGGAGAGATTTTTGTTACTCCAATGGATGGTAGCCTTGTCATTATGGAAGGTAGTGTCTTGTTGATATTTTCGTTACTCCAATGGATGGTAGCCTTGTCATTATGGAAGGTAGTTTGTTGTCGAGATTTTGTTACTCCAATGGATGGTAGCCTTGTCATTATGGAAGGTAGTCTATTGTCGAGATTTTTGTCACTCCATAGGATGGTAGCCTTTTCATTATGGAAGGTTGTCTGTTGGTGAGATTTTTGTTACTCCAATGGATGGTAGCCTTGTCATTATAGAAGGTAGTCTCTTGTTTATATTTTCATTACTCCAATGGATGGTAGCCTAGTCATTATGAAAGGTAGTCTATTGTCGAGATTTTTGTCACTCTAATGGATGATAGCCTTGTCATTATGGAAGGTTGTCTGTTGGCGAGATTTTTGTTACTCCAATGTATGGTGGCCTTGTCATTATAGAAGGTAGTCTATTGTTGATATTTTCATTACTCTAATGGATGGTAGCCTAGTCATTATGGAAGGTAGTCTATTGTCGAGATTTTTGTCACTCTAATGGATGATAGCCTTGTCATTATGGAAGGTTGTGTGTTGGCGAGATTTTTGTTACTCCAATGGATGGTAGCCTTGTCATTATGGAAGGTAGTTTGTTGACGAGATTTTTGTTACTCCAACGGATGGTAGTATTATCATTATGGAAGGTAGTGTGTTGTCGAAATCTTTTTTACTCCAATGGATGGTAGCCTAGGCATTATGGATGGTAGTTTATTGTCAAGATTTTTGTTACTCCAATGGATGGTAGGCTTTTCATTAAGGAAGGTAGTTTGTTGTCGATATTTTTGTTACTCCAATGGATGGTAGCCTTGTCATTATGGAAGGTAGTTTGTTTTCGAAATTTTTGTTACTCCAATGGATGGTAGCATTATCATTATGAAAGGTTGTGTGTTATCGAAATCTTTGTTACTCCAATGGATGGTAGCCTAGTCATTATGGATGGTAGCCTATTGTCAAAAATTTTGGCACTCCAATGGATGGTAGCCTTGTCATTATGGAAGGTAGTCTGTTGGCGAGATTTTTGTTACTCCAATGGATGGTAGCCTTGTCATTATGGAAGGTAGTCTCTTGTTGATATTTACCTTACTCCAAAGCATGGTAGCCTTGTCATTATGGAAGGTAGTCTCTTGTTGATATTTTCATTACTCCAATGGATGGTAGCCTTGTCATTATGGAAGGTAGTCTGTTGTCAAGATTTTTGTTACTCCAAATGATGGTAGCCTTGTCATTATGGAAGGTAATCTATTGTCGAGATTTTTGTTACTCAAATGAATGGTAGCCTTGTCATTATGGAAAGTAGACTGTTGTCGAGTTTTTTGTTACTACAATGTATGGTAGCCTTGTCATTGTGAAAGGTAGTTTGGTGTCGAGATTTTTGTTATTTAAATGTATGGAAGCCTTGTTGTGATCGGTGGATCTGGAACTGACTGTTTAACACTGGTTCGCGAAATATCGCGGTAAGCAAGAGTCGCCACCGTCTTTTATTTTCTCCAACATGGAAAGGACAAAAGCACAGAAAAATTCCTTATGAGATTGGTTCTCGGTCCGGGAGGTATATTTATAGAAAGGGAAGGTGTTAGCACCCTTTCTATCCATGGTTATCCATGGGCTCTTAGATACTTCCTCATTGTGTTTTCAAAATTGTTTGTTTTTCAAGTGTGAGTGGGTTTGAAAAAGTTTCGTTTAAAATTTCAGTTCGACTCTTGTATCAGTCCTCAAGAGTGTTTGAAAAGTTGTTTTTGAAAGCTTTTTGCAAAGTGTCCGTGTGAAAAGAAGTTTTTGATTTGTTTTGAAATTAGAGCAAGTATCTACGAGGTAGGTAGCACCACCGCCGGAGGTGTTCGGGTCAATTCGAGGATTAGGGACAGTGTGGTCACCAGAGAAATAGGAAGACACCTTAGAAGCTACCCTCATGCTATGTTCATGGACATGAGGACTTACTAAAACATCCTCTACTCGACGACCACTTTTCGAGGGGCAAGGCAACAGTGAGACGTACCTTAGGGGTGGTGTGTGAATTGTGTGTCATTTTCAATTATGTTTATCTTGTCATGCATTGGTGATCTATGCTTTGTTTTTATTTTTGACATTCATTCTTTCATGTGAGTTATTAACAGTTAAGGTGCGGGAAGATAAAAGTCCTACGCTATTACAAAGGCGCGGGTCTACATCGCCAAATTAATCCAAGACCCGATTTGAAATAAAAATGCGGAAAGATAAATGTCCTAATTAATCTATTACAAGGCTTTGGGGCAATTACATGAATTTTAAAAAAAAGGAAATAAAAGTAAATGTGCGAAAAGAAGTAAAATCGAGAATGCGAGGGCGTTGGACCTTTTATAGAAATTACATTACAATTAATAAATTAATTAAGTTAAATAAAAGAAAGAATTTATTTTTGGAGTTTTTGTATTTATGGAATTTAATGAGAAAGTTAAATTGGAATTAAAACCCTAATTCTAAGCATTTTTAATTATTAAAGAAATAGATTTAAGTTCGACCTAATTTAACCTAATTATTTAATGACAATTTTATTTACAAAAATAATTAATATTTAATAATGGTAAAAAAAGAAAAGAGAAAAAAAGAATAAAAGCATCGAATCCCTAATCTCTTTATTTTTAGTTTATTAAAAAAAACATTGAATTAAACCTAGAATTAAAACTAAATTAGTTAACAAAATTTATTTACAAAATAGAACATTAGTGAATTAAATAATAAAATATATTTTTATTTTTGACTTTCTGATTTTTTTGTATTTTTATATTATTTAAAATTAATTTAAAGAATTAAGAGAAAATAATTAAAACAAAATAAAAAAAAAGAAAAGAATAAAGGAAGAAATACAAACAAAGGGGGTTTGTTGACCCTGTAGGAGGTGCATTGCAGGCAATCTGGCCCATGAGATACAAGCCCACGTGGACTTTCCTGGCTTGTGTGTGGAGGCGTTGACCAATGCGTATGATAGTCCTCCTATGCTGACCCTTGGATTGATGTTGTGGGACGCGTGGCCAGCTTGAGCGTAGGGTGCATGGTGGACTTCTGGGCATGTTGGATACCTAATCATGTTATAAGAAAAAATAGAAGGAAATATGGGGGACCTGGGGATCGAACCCAAGTCCCAGTGCTTGAAGGACAACGCATCAACCAACCAACCAAGCGCATTCGTTTGTTAGATTAATGGGACGTAAATAATAAGAGAGAGAAAACACAGGTTAGTGGACAAAGTAGAAAAAGGCGCCAGCTATTTGAATCCACCAACCACAGGATAACAAACAACCTTCTTCTTCGTTTGTGCGTTTTTACCTGAGAAATAAAGAATGGATAGCGGGGGTTTTAAACCCCCACAATCTGAAATACAAAAAAATAGCGAATAGAGATTGAACAAATATAAAAAAAGCGCGATGAATGTTTTAGATTCGTTGGAACGTCACGATTTCAATGGTATAAGTCTTGCTGGCTAATGTTTCCATATGAAAAAGTCCCCAATTTAGGAGCTTTGAAAACCTAGAAAATTTCCATGCCAGATTCTCGTACAGGGCACCAAAACTCAATTAAATGATGCCAACAACTTTAGAATGTTCATGTTAGTGCAAAACAACAAGAAAAAGGCATGGATGATACGTATAAATCAAAACACGAATATGAACAAAATTGGAAACAGGGCCACGTGATTCTACCGTTTCTTAATGTTAGAGGCTGTGGTTTTGATTGGAATAGATCCCTGGTAACCTTGGCAAGCTATTGGAATGGTTATCTTGCCTTGAAACGCACTGAAACCGTGTTTTCAGTTTTGAAAATTTTGGTGAAAAGTGCAAAGTTCTTTCTTGTTCTTGGGCGCAACTTTCAGGTTCCTTGCATTAGGTTTAGGTTTGTGTTTATATGAGGAATGAATTAGGGTAAAAATTCAAGCCAAGAAACCTTTGCATTGATGTTTCAAATATTTGATTTTCAATGAATCTTTTTTCAATCTTTTTTCATGGAGAACATTCCAATCATTGAAGATTCTTTCGATATTGAGTATGCACGAAATCTTGAGTTTATGATAGACCTATTAGCTGCATAAAAAGATTTAAAATGCATGCTTGAGTATTTTTTAATATTTAATTTGAATTAAATGAATTAATAACATTAAAAATTCAAATAATTAATAAAAAATGATGAAATAACTCCCCTTTGGGTCAATGGGTCGTGCATAACTTTTGGATAATGATTCTTGGAAGAAATTGAGGCCCATTAGCAATTTTGAGGCATTTGAAGCAAAGTAGACTTTTCAAAATTCCCAAAAATTTCCCAACTTCCACAAGGCATATCTTGCTCAATTTTTAAGCTTTGATCATGTTCTTGGATATTTTGGAAAGGTCTTGAAGTCCTCTAACCAATGCCTTTGGTCCCATTTCATTTTGATTTACCAATCTCAAGTTATGGTCTTTGACTTAAAGTGCCTTTTTGTTGACTTTTGAAAATGACCTATAATGTTAAGATTGATAACTTTTTGTGAGAGCACTTCTTGGACTTGAAGTGTGAAGAGGAGTTGTAGAAAATGTCATTCTCTTCAAAATGAGCTTTGGATGGAATTTTTCTGATAAACCATGTGGAAGTTATGCCTTGGTCAAGTTACAGTTGACTTTTTCAACTGTCCAAATATGGAAACTTTTGCATCTTGAGACTTTTTGAGCCATGCCTTGAAAATCATGATCTAGAATTGATCAAATGATTTTTTTGGCTTCAAAATAAGATGGTGACCAAAAATTTGGACTTTTGACTGTCAAATGACCATTTTGCCCCTACAGTTGACTATTGAGCAATTAGGGTTTTTGACTGTGCAATTTTGTGCTGTGAGTCTTGAAACTTGACATATGGATGCTTGACCATGTTTGTAGGCATGTGGGACTTTTTTAGACCCTTGGAAACTTCAATTTCTTTGTAAGAACCAAAACCCTAATTTTTTACTGTTAGGAGGCCCTTGAACTGTGCAACCCTTGAGATATTTTGAAGCATGTTCTTTGCAGATCTTGAAAAATATGGGAGGACAAATTTTGGGGTACAACAGTTGCCCCTGTTCAATCTTCTTAAACTTGAGGGTGTAGATTGGCTGACGTGCGTTTCGTAATCCGAAGGTGGAAGATGATTGAACACTAGAGTGCCCAGAAATTTGCGCTCACATAGTAGTGTGATGGTGGGAATGGGCTTGTAGATGCCATTTGCAGATTGATGGATAGGATGATGGGCTTATAGATGCCATTCTAAGAGATGATGGATAAGTGGATGGGCTTATAGATGCCATCTGGATGTCGATCGCGTAAGAGATTCCTTAGCGAGAACTTGCGTACCTGAAAAAGAAAATGAGTACCTGACCTGTTACGGGAGCTGGCCTTCAAACTTTTTGTATAGATGCGCCCTGACTGGTTACGGGAGTTGAATATGGAGCTTCAAAAGGTTATGAATGAACCAGGGATGGTTACTACCTCAACGGGACGATGAGAGAACCTTGGATGATTACTACCTCAACAGGAACACTGAGAGAATCTGGGGGCGATTACTAGCTCAACAGGAACACTGAGAGAATCTGGGGGCGATTACTACCTCAACAGGAACGCTGAGAGAACCTTGGGCGATTACTACCTCAACAGGAACACTGAGAGAACCTTGGGTGATTACCACCTCAACAGGAATACTGAGAGAATCTTGGATGTCTTCTACTGAGATAAGAATCAGGGAGATCTTAGGGTCGATCTGACTGAACCAGAGAAGGCCTTTGACTGGATAAGAATCAGGAAAATCTTAAGGTCGATTTAACTGAACCGGACAAGGTCTTGGAATATCTTCAACTGGATAAGAATTAAGGAGATCTTAGGGTCGATCTGACTGAACTAGAGAAGGCCTTTGACTGGATAAGAATCGGGAAAATCTTAGGGTCGATTTAACTGAAACGGACAAGGTCTTGGAATATCTTCAGCTGGATAAGAATCAGGGAGATCTTAGGGTCGATCTGACTGAACCAGAGAAGGCCTTTGACTGGATAAGAATCAGGAAAATCTTAGGGTCGATTTAACTGAACCAGACTAAAGTCTCGAAATATAGCTGAGAACTTAACTGGATCTTTCCTGAAAGGTAAAGGTCAGTCATATGCAATGCATGATATGGATCAAACAATGATGTTCTCAACATAAATGAGATTTGCAAGATATGACGTATATATGCATGCTATAATGTATGGAAATGTGATGTTTATGAACGTATGTTTTCGTCCTAGGGAAATAAATCCTTGACGGATGCCGGGAAGTCATATCCTGGGCTGATGTTGGAGAATAGTGCTTTGTTGTTTCCGCTGGGGATGATAGCTTGCAAGAATACCGGTAGGAGAAGATGACTCTGTTGGGGAATAAACTTGGCGAATGGATTACTCTGCGGGGAGAAAATTATTCTAGCGATCTTGCTGGGGAACCATACTCTGTGGGGAGAGAGATACTTTGATGGGATGTTGATGGTAACTTCGCTGGGGATACCATTAATATGTTGGAAGTGTTAATAGACTCCGCTGGGGATAGGAAGACTTCGTCGGGGACGATCTTTCTGTGGCTTTTGGCTGAGGATAACCCAGTTATATCCGGGTAGGGAAATAACCTTTGAATAAAGCCGGGGGACGCGTTCGTGCTCTACGGGGATAAACTTCCAGAATCTACTGGGGATAAGCTTATTGCTTGGGGAGATGGATTCCAACGTTCCTGGGGAAACTGGTTTGGACTCTCCTGGGGGAATTTTGAACTATATTGGGGAAGTGACTCTGTTGAATGTTTGATATTCCGCCGGGGAACAATCTTAGATCAAGACTGCCGGGGATGCTTGTTAAGAATGTTCGTATATCGTGCTGGGGAATGTCGAGATCTGCGGGGATACCCAACTTCCTTAAGGTTGACAATAGCTTTGCTTGGGGAGAGTGCTCTGACTTGCTAGCTCACTCTCTGGGGAATTAAGATGTTCTGGTTACGTTCTTTAGCTGAACCTACCTTGATACTTTGGAGGACAAAACAATTAGATCGCTTAGACACTCTTTTATTGCCCCTGTTTCTAATTTTACCTGTAATTAATCCTTTGTTTCGTATGTAACTATTTATGAGTTAGCAATTAGTGTCAATGCATATATCACAAATTGAACCTTGGATGTTCTTCGCAAAACAGAACGGAAAAGGAAAAACAATTGGAAATTTTAACTGAAAAGTGATTTTATATTGATTTTTTTTGAATTTGCCTGTAAAATAGGCGTTTATGTACAAGAGGCTGACGTCCTAGTAAGAGAACGCCGCCGAACAAATAAGTTTATACAATTTGTACAAAGGGAAAACAAAACAGCTGTGTGAAAAGAATAATTCCACTGGGTTCCAACTCTACTATCGCCTTTATATCTTTGAGCGTCTCATCACTTGATGACCTAACCGAAGGTGAAGGTGATTGATCAATGCCGTCTGAACTTGATGTAGATACCGGATTCTGGATGCAAAATGATCCAATGAGACATAGTATTACGCTTTATCCCTAACTTTTTCCTGGACCGCCCTTTCGGGTTTTCAATCCATCGGGATACCCATTTTTGCCCAAGCCGCCTTTTCAGGTTTTCGACTTGCCGGGTGTACAGATTTTTTCATTTCATCTCTTCATTTTGCCTGAACCCTTTTGGTTCGCCGGGAAGCCCTAATTTTTGCCTAGGTATGTCAACCTAGCGGGTCTTTTTTCATGCGTAGTATCTTTTTAATATGTCTGCATTGGCGGGGTGAGGAAGATCGTCACCATCCATGTTGGTTAGAATCATGGCTCCTCCTGAGAACACATGTTTAACCACAAATGGCCCTTCATACGTAGGGGTCCATTTGCCCCTTGGATCACTCTGAGGAAGAATGATGCGCTTGATTACCAGATCCCCAACTTGATATTCTTGTGGTCTGACCTTTTTGTTAAATGTCCTGATCATCCTTTTTTCATACGTCTGACCATGACAAATAGCAGCAAGTCTCTTTTCGTCAATCAGGTTTAATTGATCAAGTCGTGTCTGGATCCAATCCTCTTCGTTCAGATCTGCATCCTTCATTATCCGGAGAGAGGGTATCTGCACTTCGATCGGTAAGACTGCCTCCATACCGTAAACCAAGGAAAAAGGAGTTGCCCCGGTTGACGTCCTGGATGAGGTACGGTATCCATGTAGAGCGAACGGTAACATCTCGTGCCAATCTTTATGAGTCACTGTCATCTTCTGCACGATTTTCTTAATATTTTTATTTGCTGCTTCTACAGCCCCATTCATCTTCGGCCGGTAAGGAGAAGAGTTGTGGTGCTATATCTTTAACTGCTCGCAGAGCTCAGTGATCATCTTGTTATTAAGATTGGTACCATTGTCTGTAATGATCCTTTCAGGGATGCCGTATCGACAGATCAGGTTGTGCCGAATGAACCGTGCCACAATTTTCTTGGTTACTGTAGCGTAGAAAGCTGCTTCAACCCACTGCGTGAAGTAATCAATCGCTACCAGGATGAAGCGATGCCCATTGGATGCCGTAGGTTTAATCTCACCGATCATATCTATGCCCCACATTCCAAACGGCCAAGGTGCAGTCAAAACATTCAGAGGAACTGGAGGAACATGCACATTGTCTGCATATATCTGGCACTTATGGCATGTCTGAGAGTGTTGGTAACAGTCGGCTTCCATTGTGGACCAGAACTACCCTTCCCGAAGGATCTTCTTCGCCATAGTGTGTCCACTGGAATGTGTTCCGAAGGTCCCTTCATGTAGCTCTTCCATGATCCTTTCTGCTTCAGTTTTATCCACACAACGCAATAAGGTCGAATCATGGTTTCGCTTATATAGGATGTCGTTGCTAAGGAAGAACTTCGCTGCGAACCTTCTTAGAAACTTCTTATCGTTGACAGACGCACCTTCAGGATACTCCTGAGCTTCCAGGTATCTCTTCACCTCATGGTCCCAAGGTTTCTCAGTCACCAACTCAGTCTCAAGATCACAACAGTATGCCGGTTCGTCCAGTTTCCAGATAGTGACTTGGGGAGCCTCATTATCCCATTTGACTTTGAACATGGAAGACATCGTAGCTAACGTGTCTGCTAACTGATTCTCCTCTCTTGGGAAATGTTCAAAGGTTATCTCTGTGAAGTGGGAGATCAATGTCAACACACATTCTTTGTAAGGAATAAGATTCGGATGTTTCGTATCCCACTCTCCTTTAATCTGATTGATCACGAGAGCGGAATCTCCGAAGACACTCAGAAACTTGATCCTTAAGTCGATCGCAACTTGGAGACCCATGATGCATGCCTCATACTCCGCCATGTTGTTGGTGCAGTTGAAACATAGTCGGGCAGTGAGTGGAGTATGAGTGCCTTGAGGAGATATGATCACAGCGCCGATGCCGTTACCCAAAGCGTTGGAGGCTCCTTCAAAGTGCATAGACCATCGGGATCCTTCTTCAGGTCCTTCATCTGGTCCAGGTACTTCACAATCAGTAACTATCATGGTACTCTCGTCTGGAAACTCAAAGTTCATTGACTGATAGTCGTCTACTGCCTGATGTGCCAAGTGGTCTGCCAATACACTTCCTTTGATAGCTTTCTAGGTCGTGTACTGGATGTCGTATTCTGTCAAGATCATTTGCCATCTTGCTATTCTCCCAGACAGAGCAGGCTTTTCAAATATGTACTTTATTGGATCCATCTTTGAGATCAACAAGGTAGTGTGAGTCAGCATATACTGTCTCAGCCGGCGAGCAGCCCATACCAAAGCGCAACAAGTTTTCTCAAGCAGTGAGTATCGGGTCTCACAGTCGGTAAACTTTTTGCTAAGGTAATAAATGGCATGCTCCTTTTGGCCAGACTCGTCATGCTGCCCCAGCACACACCCCATTGAGTTGTCAAGTACTGTCAGGTATAGTATCAGAGGTCTCCCCTCAACCGGTGGCATAAGAATGGGTGGTTCTTGGAGATACTCTTTGATTCTGTCAAAAGCGGCCTGACATTCATCATTCCAACGTACTACCTGATCTTTCTTCAGAAGCTTGAATATTGGTTCACAAGTAGCAGTTAGGTGGGAGATGAATCGAGCAATGTAATTCAGGCGTCCTAAAAAGCCTCTGACTTCTTTCTCTGTCTTAGGAACTGGCATCTCTTGAATAGCTTTAACTTTGGCAGGGTCCACTTGAATACCCTTGTCACTTACAACGAAGCCTAGCAACTTTCCAGATCTAACCCCGAAGGTGCACTTGTTCGGGTTCAACCTCAGCTTGTACAGTTTCAACCGGTCAAACAATTTCTGCAGATGATCAAGGTGTTCTTCCTCCGTTTGGGACCTTGCGATCATGTCGTCAACATACACTTCTATCTCATGATGGATCATGTCATGAAATAAAGCAACCATGGCACGTTGGTAGGTTTCCCCAGCATTTTTCAGTCCAAAAGGCATGACCTTGTAGCAGAAGGTGCCCCACTGAGTGACAAAGGTAGTTTTTTCCATGTCTTCAAGAGCCATCTTGATCTGATTATAGCCTGAAAAACCATCCATGAAAGAGAACACCTTGTGCTGAGCAGTATTGTCAACCAGGACATCAATGTGAGGTAGAGGGAAGTCATCTTTGGGGATGGCCCTATTCAGATCCCTATAGTCAACACACATTCTGACCTTACCATCTTTCTTTGGTACCGGCACCACATTAGCAACCCACTGAAGGTAAGAAGTCACTACAAGGAACCCGGCATCAAACTGTTTCATAACCTCGGCTTTGATCTTATCAGACATCTCTGGACGCATACGGCGGACCTTTTGCTTGACCGGAGGGCAGTCTTCCTTGGTAGGCAAGTGATGGACCACAATATCGGTATCCAACCCAGGCATGTCTTCGTAGGACCAGGCAAAGATTTCCATGTAATCATGTAACATCTGAGTCAACCGTTGCTTCACGCTGAGCTCTAGGTTGGCACCAATCTTAACTTCCTTCCTGTCTGTCTCAGTACCCAGATTTATTGTTTCCACCGGCTCTTCATGTGGTTGAATTGCCCTCTCTTCCTGGAGTAACAGTCTTGCAAGCTCGCCAGGCACTTCGCAATCATCTTCACCTTCGTCTTCGGCTGAGTTGATCGGATTTTCAAAGTCATAACTGGCAGTAGCAGAGTCGTTACCAGTGAGATCCAGACTGGATTGAAACCTGTATGAGTGAGTGTGTGTAAATACAGCTGTTTTGCAATATATAAAGAAAGGAAAGAAAGAAAAGGGGCATAAGATTTGAAAAGCGAGAAAACGTCCAAGGTCTTTATTCATGATATATGAAATGACAATTAATATGCCCTCACAAATGAAGCCACGGTGCCCCGGGTAAGACACCGGGCCATAGAGTTTTAATTCATTGTTTATTACAAATAACAAAAACAAAGGAGTTTATTACTGCGTAACAAAAGTAACAGGAGTATGATCTTTAGCAGTCCAATTGGTCAATCCACCATCAGTCGTCGGGTAAATCCAGCTATCGAACTCTGACTCTTCTACTTCATCTTCATCCCCAATGGCATTCACTCCTGGATTGGTAATGAGCACAGGAGGTCTTCTGGTCTTAGCTTTGCGCACAGCCTTCTGAGCCTCTGCAGTAAAACCCAGTCCAAACTTGTCAGTTTTTGGTGTAAAATCAGGGAGCCTGCCCCAGTTAGCACATTCACCTTTCTTGATTAAAGCCTGGGCGTCCTTCAAGGAAGCCATCTTCAAAGGAACATCCTCTTCAACCACTGTTTCTGCCGCTGCCAATGTTGGAGGTACCTCTTCAAAATGCTGAAAGGGGGTTTCAATAAACTCCCCGTCCATCTCAATATACCTGAAGGAATTCAAATGGCTCACCATATACTCCTCCTCTCCCTGCACAGTGACAATCTTCCCTCTGACGGGGTACTTGAGCTTCTGGTGTAGGGTAGAGGTCACTGCCCCAGCTTTGTGAATCCAAGGTCGACCCAGTAAACAAGAATAAGATGGACGGATATCCATCACATAGAAAGTTGAGTCGAATACTTGAGAACCCACACGAATAGGAATGTCTACCTCTCCATGAACCATCCTCTTAGAACCGTCAAAGGCTCTGACAACGATGTTGCTAGGTTTCAGCTCCAGGCCCTCACAATCCAACGGGTCTAAGGCGTTTTTTGGTAGCATATTCAGGGAAGAACCAGTGTCCACCAACACGTGCGCAAGAGTAGTGCCTCTGCATTCAATAGAGACATGCAGGGCGTCATTGTGGTCCTTTCCTTTAGCAGTAAGGTCAGCATCCGAGAAACCCAAACCATTGTCAGCTGTCAAATTGGCTACGCAATCAGTAAACTGGACTGCAGATGTCTCTTGTGGCACATGGGCCGTCTTGAGAAATGAAATCAGGGCCTTAGCATGGGCCTCTAAGCACAGTAGTAAGGAGAGCATCGAGATTTTGGAGGGTGTATGCCCCAGCTGCTCAACAACATTAAAGTCACTCTTCTTGATTATTTTCAGAATTTCCTCCATCTCTTGTTGGGAGGCCTCAGCATTCACAGATTTTGGTGCCTCCATCCGGGCAGGCTCGTCTTCAATCCCTTTGCCCCGAGCATTAGATGACTCGGCAGTAGGGGAAACAACTTGATCAGAAATGGGAACAGGTACACTTGCAGGTGTTATAGTGAGAGGTCTTCGAATAGTAGGTGGTGCAATGTCAGGCGAGAAGAGCCTGCCACTGCGGGTAACTTTGGCTGGACCAGTGATATTGCTGATGCTGGTACCAGTGTTGAACTCTTGCTTTATACCATGTACATATACATCTGCCCCATAGTTCCATGGGACAGCCTTATCAGATTCATAGGGGAGAGGCCCCGGAACAGTAATCACAATGGGTGCTACAGTCATGATTTTAACCGGCTTCCTCGGGAGAGCCTTGATCGGATTATTGAGAATGGTAACAACAGATACTTCTTCCATAGGAACAAACGGAACAACGGTCTTCTTGAAGAGAATCTCCTTGCTATCCATCAGGCTTTGGATGCCCAACTTTAGCAAAGGACAACCAGAAAGGGAAACAGCACAGAAAAGGCAACCTTCACTACAACCCGTAAATAAACCGGCCAACAGTAGGTTCCTCTTAACAGTCATCAGAGGAGTAGCTACATCATTCACAGAAACGGCATACACATCTTCATCAACGGCATTCACTCCATGCTGGGGCATAGGAGCAGTCACCACATTTGGCCTCTCAGGCACCTCAAATTGTATCTCCTTCGCGTCAATAAGGTCTTGCACCTTATTCCTTAAGGCCCAACAGTCATCAGTGGAATGCCCCGGACTATCGGAGTGATAAGCACAGCGGGCATTTGGATTATACTTGGGAGAGGCAGTATTCACAACCTTCGGGGCCTCCCTGACAGTCACTAGGTTGGTGGATAGCAACTGCGGCAATATTTGTGATAGGGTCATACTCAGCCGGGTAAACTCTCTTCTGGGTCTTTCAGCCCTTTGTGGATTAGTTTGCTGAGGAGCGGCAGCAGGCTTAGCAATCATCACCGCGTTGACAGATTGGCGGCGCTCAGGTTTATCATGTCTTCTAGGCCCATATACAGCACTGGCCTCCTTCTTAAAGGGCTTCTTCTCAGAACTTGACGATGCACCCTTCTGGATTTTACCGGACTTCATTCCAGCCTCTATCCTCTCCCCAGTCAGAATAAGATCAGTGAACCCTGCAGATGAGTTACCGATAAGATGATTGACAAATGGCCCAGATAGGGGCCCCAAGAACATATCCACCAGCTCACGGTCAGTTAACGGAGGCTGCACCCTGCCAGCTAGATCCCTCCACTTCTGTGCATACTCTTTAAAACCTTCGCTTGATCCTAGCGACATACCCTGGAGTTGGGTACGTGTAGGAGCAAGGTCGGCATTATATTGATACTGCTTATAAAAAGCAGTAGCCAACTCCTCCCAGTTACGAACTTTGGTCCCATCCAGCTGATAGAACCATTCGAGATGAGTCCCTGAAAGACTCTCCTGGAAGAAGTGGATCCACAAATTCTTGTCCACTGTGTACGGTTGAATCTTCCGCACATAAGATCTGAGGTGTAGCTTGGGACAAGACGCCCCGTCATACTTGGTAAAAGATGGTGCCTTAAACTTGTGAGGAATAATCACACCAGTAGATAAGCCCAAGTATCCGAAATCCAGCCCAGGCACTTGTTGGATCTCCATTGCATTCAGTCTGTCTTCCAACTGCTTATACCAGTCTTCAGCAGGAGGATACTGTTCCTCATTAAAGTCAGTCTCGTTGTCAGAGACTACTGGACTTGAAGCCTTTCCCCCCTGGGGACTGCCTTTGCCTACAAAAGAACCATCTTCTTCATTCTGCAGAGTGTTGTCAAACCTCTGGCCCGAGTTGAAAAGAACAGTTCTCTTATTCTTCTTCTTCTCCTTCTTCAGGAGTAAAGCCTTCAGCTCTTCTTGGCCTTGAGCCAAACCCATGATCAGCTCCTGAAATTGCGCGTTATGCGCCTGAAGGGCCTTGATAGACATCTCGGTTGATGATGAGTCATGGTTCATGATGCTGAAATAAACAGCGAAGAACAATAAGCAACCTGAAAAAAAGAATACCTGCTATGCACATGATGAATGGAATGCGTATGATTTATGTTTTCAAAGACAATCGGGAATCAACTTTGTAAACAAAAAGGAACACACTTCATTAGATTCAACTTTGAAACTTAAATTGTTCAACAGGTTGCCCTTAGGCATTACATAAAATGGAAATACTGAAAAGGGAAATAAAACTGTAAAAGAACATCCAGAGCTCCTCATTGATCCCATGGTCTCTTCTTCTCAGTACGGATGTAGTCATTTAGAGCTCGCTCACTCTCCAACTGCTTTGTCGCTTCTGGATCTTCAATTCCTGCTCGTTGAACTTTTCCCGATAAGAATCCCGTTCTTAATTCCTGCTCGTTGAACTTTTCCCGATAAGAATCCCGTTCTTGTCGCAGTTGCGACCAAGACCTCTTTAATGTCTCATAATCAGTAGGTATCTGAGGAGGGAGGACAGTTGGAGGAACCCCATCTTTGTCAGGATACTCAAGAATGATGGGTCTGACAGCTTCGTATGGCATACCTAACTTCTGAGCACGGATGCGAACCCATTTGTAGTAGGCTTCCATATGTAGAGAAGTCTTTGGCCCCAACTCTTGTGGATCAGCTTTATGAACTCTGTCCCAAGCCTTGATGAACCTACGACGCAGCTCGTCACTATCCACCTGAAACTCAAAACTGATGTGAGGCACCAACATCTCATGAGGTCCTGCTCTTCTGGCTCTTCCAAACTGACGGAGAGCTAGACATGGATTGTAAGAGATCCCTCCTTGGGTACCAATCAAAGGAACGTTAGGGTATTCTCCGCAACGATCAATAACATCTACCTCATCCAAACCTCTGAAAGTCCAAATGATGTCCTTGTCAGTGAGAGACATTAACCTATGAGCCCAACCTCTTCCTTCTTGGTTCTTCAGCGAGAACTTAGGGAGGTGCGAAACAAACCACCTCACCAACAAAGGGATACAACACCATAGAGTTCCTCGTCTTCGGGCAGTACGAGCATAAAGTTGTTGCAGGATGTCACCCAAGAGAGTGGGCACAGGATTCTGAGACATAAAGATCCTTATGGCGGTGACATTGATGAAGTTGTCAGGATTAGGAAACAAGACTAGACCATAGATTAAGAGAGCCAAGATGTTTTCATATGCCCTAAAGTCCAAGTAATTCCAGAAACTGTTAGCTTTACCAATTAGAAACTTGGCCAAGAAACCCTTAACTCCGCTTCTAGTCACCCAGTTGTCCATTACTTCTTGATGGGTCAAAGGAAGAGCTGCAGCAACCTCCTCAAGCCTGAGGGTATTTTCCCAACCAGTGAAGGGAGTCTGATCCAAGATAGGGATACCAAGAAAATCAGAGAACTCTTCCAGGGTAGGGACCAGTTAGAAGTCTTGAAAGGTGAAACACTGGTACAGAGGGTCATAGAACTGGGTCAGGACACTCATCAACTGTTGATCCCACTTTGCAGTGACTAAACTGAGAAGAGAACCATGCCTCTGGATGAAGGAAGTGGTATTTGGAATCTTGCTAACCAACTCTTCAAGCAACTCAGGTGAGTGAACAAAGTTGAACCGGATAGTATTCCTTCGCATAGGCATCATGATGTCCTACAAAACAGAGCAAAGGTGAAACCCTCTTGTCTTTGAAATGGTCAGTCCCTATGCAGGATGCATGCAATGCTCATGATGTTATGATGTTATGATAAAGCACACCACAAATATTTACAAAAGCACACATGTAAGGCACACAAGTCACACAAGACAAGCCCTTAAAGTTTAGGCCAGCATGAGGTCTAGGTATTACCCTCTTTCAGTTTGTTGGTTCATACCTGTCCTATCAAAAGTAACCGGGTTCTTAGAGGATCCCAATATCATTGACTACCCTCAATCGGTCATAACTCCAGCATCGCAATCTTTTCTTGCGGCCAGAACCATCACGAGAGTTTAGCCTCAATGGGCGTAGCATACTGCTACTGTTCTAATGGCCAAGTTGTGTCATTTAAGGTTCTAAGGTCTGTTGGTGCTTAATGACTCCTCAGAAGACCCATATTCTCCTCGTTGCAACACAAGGGATATCGGTACAGACCAAGGTGCCACACCAACGTAGCCACTGCTTCACCCATGTCGGTCTACGCCAGACAGGTCCCTCACAGCTTATGCTACCTAAAGGGTATTCCCCAGATCCAGGTTAGGATCTATGAAACTCCAATGCAAAGCCCACAATTATAAATCAAACAAAACATGCAATTGAAAACATTGGGTGATCTAATCCTAAGGCACACCTCACTTTTTAAGGGTCCCCAGCAGAGTCGCCAGTTCTGTGATCGGTGGATCTGGAACTGACTTTTTAACACTGGTTCGCGAAATGTCGCGGTAAGCAAGAGTCGCCACCATCTTTTATTTTCTCCAACATGGAAAGGACAAAAGCACAGAAAAATTCCTTATGAGATTGGTTCTCGGTCCGGGAGGTAGATTTATAGAAAGGGAAGGTGTTAGCACCCTTTCTATCCATGGTTATCCATGGGCTCTTAGATACTTGCTCATTGTGTTTTCAAAATTGTTTGTTTTTCAAATGTGAGTGGGTTTGAAAAAGTTTCGTTTAAAATTTCAGTTCGACTCTTGTATCAGTCCTCAAGAGTGTTTGAAAAGTTGTTTTTGAAAGCTTTTTGCAAAGTGTCGGTGTGAAAAGAAGTTTTTGATTTATTTTGAAATTATAGCAAGTATCTACGAGTCATCTACCTACCCTAAGGAATTCGTCTGTGTAAATGTCCTTAAGATAGTTCCATCCCACCATTGAGAGGTAGGTAGCACCACCGTCGGAGGTGTTCGGGTCAATTCGAGGATTAGGGACAGTGTGGTCACCAGAGCAATAGGAAGACACCTTAGAAGCTACCCTCATGCCATGTTCATGGACATGAGGACTTACTAAAACATCCTCTACTCGACGATCACTTTTCGAGGGGCAAGGAAACAATGAGACGTACCCTAGGGGTGGTGTGTGAATTGTGTGTCATTTTCAATTATGTTTATCTTGTCATGCATTGGTGATCTATTCTTTGTTTTTATTTTTGACATTCATTCTTTCATGTGAGTTATTAACAGTTAAGGTGCGGGAAGATAAAAGTCCTACGCTATTACAAAGGCGCGGGTCTACATTGCCAAATTAATCCAAGACCCGATTTGAAATAAAAATGCGGAAAGATAAATGTCCTAATTAATCTATTACAAGGCTTTGGGGCAATTACATGAATTTTTAAAAAAAGGAAATAAAAGTAAATGCGCGAAAAGAAGTAAAATCGAGAATGCGAGGGCGTTGGACCTTTTAAAGAAATTACATTACAATTAATAAATTAATTAAGTTAAATAAAAGAAAGAATTTATTTTTGGAGTTTTTGTATTTATGGATTTTAATGAGAAAGTTAAATTGGAATTAAAACCCTAATTCTAAGCATTTTTAATTATTAAAGAAATAGATTTAAGTTCGACCTAATTTAACCTAATTATTTAATGAAAATTTTATTTACAAAAATAATTAATATTTAATAATGGTAAAAAAAGAAAAGAGAAAAAAAGAATAAAGGCATCGAAACCCTAATCTCTTTATTTTTAGTTTATTAAAAAAAACATTGAATTAAACCTAGAATTAAAACTAAATTAGTTAACAAAATTTATTTACAAAATAGAACATTAGTGAATTAAATAATAAAATATATTTTTATTTTTGACTTTCTGATTTTTTTGTATTTTTATATTATTTAAAATTAATTTAAAGAATTAAGAGAAAAGAATTAAAACAAAATAAAAAAAAAAAGAAAAGAATAAAGGAAGAAATACAAACAAAGGGGGTTTGTTAACCCTGTAGGAGGTGCATTGCAGGCAATCTGGCCCATGAGATACAAGCCCACGTGGACTTTCCTGGCTTGTGTGTGGAGGCGTTGACCAATGCATATGATAGTCCTCCTATGCTGACCCTTGGATTGATGTTGTGGGACGCGTGGCCAACTTGAGCGTAGGGTGCATGGTGGACTTCTGGGCGTGTTGGATACCTAATCATGTTATAAGAAAAAATAGAAGGAAATATGGGGGACCTGGGGATCGAACCCAGGTCCCAGTGCTTGAAGGACAACGCATCAACCAACCAGCCAAGCGCATTCGTTTGTTAGATTAATGGGACGTAAATAATAAGAGAGAGAAAACACAGGTTAGTGGACAAAGTAGAAAAAGGCGCCAGCTATTTGAATCCACCAACCACAGGATGACAAACAACCTTCTTCTTCGTTTGTGCGTTTTTACCTGAGAAATAAAGAATGGATAGCGGGGGTTTTAAACCCCCACAATCTGAAATACAAAAAAATAGCGAATAGAGATTGAACAAATATAAAAAAAGCGCGATGAATGTTTTAGATTCGTTGAAACGTCACGATTTCAATGGTATAAGTCTTGCTGGCTAATTTTTCCATATGCAAAAGTCCCCAATTTAGGAGCTTTGAAAACCTAGAAAATTTCCATGGCAGATTCTCGTATAGGGCACCAAAACTCAATTAAATGATGCCAACAACTTTAGAATGTTCATGTTAGTGCAAAACAACAAGAAAAAGGCATGGATGATACGTATAAATCAAAACACGAATATGAACAAAATTGGAAACAGGGCCACGTGATTTTACCGTTTCTTAATGTTAGAGGCTGTGGTTTTGATTGGAATAGATCCCTGGTAACCTTGGCAAGCTATTGGAATGGTTATCTTGCCTTGAAACGCACTGAAACTGTGTTTTCAGTTTTGAAAATTTTGGTGAAAAGTGAAAAGTTCTTTCTTCTTCTTGGGCGCAGCTTTCAGGTTCCTTGCATTAGGTTTAGGTTTGTGTTTATATGAGGAATGAATTAGGGTAAAAATTCAAGCCAAGAAACCTTTGCATTGATGTTTCAAATATTTGATTTTCAATGAATCTTTTTTCAATCTTTTTTCATGGAGAACATGCCAATCATTGAAGATTTTTCCATATTGAGTATGCACGAAATCTTGAGTTTATGATAGACCTATTAGCTGCATAAAAAGATTTAAAATGCATGCTTGAGTATTTTTTCATATTTAATTTGAATTAAATGAATTAATAACATTAAAAATTCAAATAATTAATAAAAAATGATGAAATAACTCCCCTTTGGGTCAATGGGTCGTGAATAACTTTTGGATAATGATTCTTGGAAGAAATTGAGGCCCATTAGCAATTTTGAGGCATTTGAAGCCAAGTTGACTTTTCAAAATTCCCAAAAATTTCCCAACTTCCACAAGGCATATCTTGCTCAATGTTTAAGCTTTGATCATGTTCTTGGACATTTTGGAAAGTTCTTGAAGTCCTCTAACCAATGCCTTTGGTCCCATGTCATTTTGATTTACCAATCTCAAGTTATGGTCTTTGACTTAAAAGTGCCTTTTTGTTGACTTTTGAAAATGACCTATAATGTTGAGATTGATAACTTTTTCTGAGAGCACTTCTTGGACTTGAAGTGTGAAGAGGAGTTGTAGAAAATTTCATTCTCTTCAAAATGAGCTTTGGATGGAATTTTTCTGATAAACCATGTGGAAGTTATGCCTTGGTCAAGTTACAGTTGACTTTTTCAACTGTCCAAATATGGAAACTTTTGTATCTTGAGACTTTTTGAGCCATGCCTTGAAAATCATGATCAAGAATTGATCAAATGATGTTTGTGGCTTCAAAATAAGATGTTGACCAAAAATTTGGACTTTTGACTGTCAAATGACCATTTTGCCCCTACAGTTGACTGTTGAGCAATTAGGGTTTTTGACTGTGCAATTTTGTCCGGTGAGTCTTGAAACTTGACATATGGATGCTTGACAAAGTTTTTAGGCATGTGGGACTTGTTTAGACCCTTGGAAACTTCAATTTCTTTGTCAGAACCAAAACCCTAATTTTTTACTATTATGAGGCCCTTGAACTGTGCAACCCTTGGGATATTTTGAAGCATGTTCTTTGCAGATCTTGAAAAATATGGGAGGGAAAATTTTGGGGTACAACACTTGTCATTATAGAATGTAGTCTCTTGTTTATATTTTCATTACTCCAATGGATGGTAGCCTAGTCATTATGGAAGGTAGTCTATTGTCGAGATTTTTGTCACTCTAATGGATGATAGCCTTGTCATTATGGAAGGTAGTTTGTTGTTGATATTTTTGTTACTCCAACGGATGGTAGTATTATCATTATGGAAGGTAGTGTGTTGTCGAAATCATTTTTACTCCAATGGATGGTAGCCTAGTCAATATGGATGGTAGTTTGTTGTCAAGATTTTTGTTACTCCAATGGATGGTAGGCTTTTCATTAAGGAAGGTAGTTTGTTGTCGATATTTTTGTTACTCCAATGGATGGTAGCCTTGTCATTATGGAAGGTAGTTTGTTTTCGAAATTTTTGTTACTCCAACGGATGGTATCATTATCATTATGGAAGGTAGTGTGTTGTCGAAATCTTTGTTAGTCCAATGGATGGTAGCCTAGTCATTATGGATGGTAGTCTATTGTCGAAATTTTTGGCATTCCAATGGATGGTAGCCTTGTCATTATGGAAGGTAGTCTGTTGGCGAGATTTTTGTTACTCCAATGGATGGTAGCCTTGTCGTTATGGAAGGTAGTCTCTTGTTGATATTTTCCTTACTCCAATGCATGGTAGCCTTTTCATTATGGAAGGTAGTCTCTTGTTGATGTTTTCATTACTCCAATGGATGGTAGCCTTGTCATTATGGAAGGTAGTCTGTTGTCAAGATTTTTGTTACTCCAATGGATGGTAGCCTTTTTATTATGGAAGGTAGTCTATTGTCGAGATTTTTGTTACTCAAATGGATGGTAGCCTTGTCATTATGGAAAGTAGACTGTTGTCGAGAATTTTGTTACTACAATGTATGGTAGCCTTGTCATTGTGAAAGGTAGTTTGTTGTCGAGATTTTTGTTATTACAATTTATGGAAGCCTTGTCATTATAGAATGTAGTCTCTTGTTTATATCATCATTACTCCAATGGATGGTAGCCTAGTCATTATGGAAGGTAGTCTATTGTCGAGATTTTTGTCACTCTAATGGATGATAGCCTTGTCATTATGGAAGGTTGTGTGTTGGCGAGATTTTTGTTACTCCAATGGATGGTAGCCTTGTCATTATGGAAGGTAGTTTGTTGTCGAGATTTTTGTTACTCCAATGGATGGTAGTATTATCATTATGGAAGGTAGTGTGTTGTTGAAATCTTTTTTACTCCAATGGATTGTAGCATAGTCATTATGGATGGTAGTTTGTTGTCATGATTTTTGTTACTCCAATGGATGGTAGGCTTTTCATTAAGGAAGGTAGTTTGTTGTCGATATTTTTCGTACTCCAATGGATGGTAGCCTTGTCATTATAGAAGGTAGTTTGTTTTCGAAATTTTTGTTACTCCAACGGATGGTAGCATTATCATTATGAAAGGTAGTGTGTTGTCGAAATCTTTGTTACTCCATTGGATGGTAGCCTAGTCATTATGGATGGTAGCCTATTGTCAAAAATTTTGGCACTCCAATGGATGGTAGCCTATTCATTATGGAAGGTAGTCTGTTGGCGAGATTTTTGTTACTCCAATGGATGGTAGCCTTGTCGTTATGGAAGGTAGTCTCTTGTTGATATTTTTCTTACTCCAATGCATGGTAGCCTTTTCATTAGGGAAGGTAGTCTCTTGTTGATATTTTCGTTACTCCAATGGATGGTAGCCTTGTCATTATGGAAGGTAGTCTGTTGTCAAGATTTTTGTTACTCCAATGGATGGTAGCCTTTTTATTATGGAAGGTAGTCTATTGTCGAGATTTTTGTTACTCAAATGGATGGTAGCCTTGTCATTATGGAAAGTAGACTGTTGTCGAGAATTTTGTTACTACAATGTATGGTAGCCTTATCATTGTGAAAGGTAGTTTGTTGTCGAGATTTTTGTTACTACAATTTATGGAAGCCTTGTCATTATAGAAGGTAGTCTCTTGTTTATATTATCATTACTCCAATGGATGGTAGCCTAGTCATTATGGAAGGTAGTCTATTTTCGAGATTTTTGTCACTCTAATGGATGATAGCCTTGTCATTATGGAAGGTTGTGTGTTGGCGAGATTTTTGTTACTCCAATGGATGGTAGCCTTGTCATTATGGAAGGTAGTTTGTTGTCGAGATTTTTGTTACTCCAACGGATGGTAGTATTATCATTATGGAAGGTAGTGTGTTGTTGAAATCTTTTTTACTCCAATGGATGGTAGCCTAGTCATTATGGATGGTAGTTTGTTGTCATGATTTTTGTTACTCCAATGGATGGTAGGCTTTTCATTAAGGAAGGTAGTTTGTTGTCGATATTTTTCGTACTCCAATGGATGGTAGCCTTGTCATTATGGAAGGTAGTTTGTTTTCGAAATATTTGTTACTCCAACGGATGGTAGCATTATCATTATGAAAGGTAGTGTGTTGTCGAAATCTTTGTTACTCCATTGGATGGTAGCCTAGTCATTATGGATGGTAGCCTATTGTCAAAAATTTTGGCACTCCAATGGATGGTAGCCTATTCATTATGGAAGGTAGTCTGTTGGCGAGATTTTTGTTACTCAAATGGATGGTAGCCTTGTCATTATGGAAGGTAGTTTGTTGTCGAGATTTTTGTTACTCCAACGGATGGTAGTATTATCATTATGGAAGGTAGTGTGTTGTCGAAATCATTTTTACTCCAATGGATGGTAGCCTAGTCATTATGTATGGTAGTTTGTTGTCAAGATTTTTGTTACTCCAATGGATGGTAGGCTTTTCATTAAGGAAGGTAGTCTGTTGTCGATATTTTTGTTACTCCAATGGATGGTAGCCTTGTCATTATGGAAGGTAGTTTGTTTTCGAAATTTTTGTTACTCCAACGGATGGTATCATTATCATTATGGAAGGTAGTGTGTTGTCGAAATCTTTGTTAGTCCAATGGATGGTAGCCTAGTCATTATGGATGGTAGTCTATTGTCGAAATTTTTGGCACTCCAATGGATGGTAGCCTTGTCATTATGGAAGGTAGTCTGTTGGCGAGATTTTTGTTACTCCAATGGATGGTAGCCTTGTCGTTATGGAAGGTAGTCTCTTGTTGATATTTTCCTTACTCCAATGCATGGTAGCCTTTTCATTATGGAAGGTAGTCTCTTGTTGATGTTTTCATTACTCCAATGGATGGTAGCCTTGTCATTATGGAAGGTAGTCTGTTGTCAAGATTTTTGTTACTCCAATGGATGGTAGCCTTTTTATTATGGAAGGTAGTCTATTGTCGAGATTTTTGTTACTCAAATGGATGGTAGCCTTGTCATTATGGAAAATAGACTGTTGTCGAGAATTTTGTTACTACAATGTATGGTAGCCTTGTCATTGTGAAAGGTAGTTTGTTGTCGAGATTTTTGTTATTACAATTTATGGAAGCCTTGTCATTATAGAAGGTAGTCTCTTGTTTATATTATCATTACTCCAATGGATGGTAGCCTAGTCATTATGGAAGGTAGTCTATTGTCGAGATTTTTGTCACTCTAATGGATGATAGCCTTGTCATTATGGAAGGTTGTGTGTTGGCGAGATTTTTGTTACTCCAATGGATGGTAGCCTTGTCATTATGGAAGGTAGTTTGTTGTCGAGATTTTTGTTACTCCAACGGATGGTAGTATTATCATTATGGAAGGTAGTGTGTTGTTGAAATCTTTTTTACTCCAATGGATGGTAGCCTAGTCATTATGGATGGTAGTTTGTTGTCATGATTTTTGTTACTCCAATGGATGGTAGGCTTTTCATTAAGGAAGGTAGTTTGTTGTCGATATTTTTCATACTCCAATGGATGGTAGCCTTGTCATTATGGAAGGTAGTTTGTTTTCGAAATTTTTGTTACTCCAACGGATGGTAGCATTATCATTATGAAAGGTAGTGTGTTGTCGAAATCTTTGTTACTCCATTGGATGGTAGCCTAGTCAT
Organism: Vicia faba; assembly: GCA_948472305.1. Taxonomy (NCBI): domain Eukaryota; kingdom Viridiplantae; phylum Streptophyta; class Magnoliopsida; order Fabales; family Fabaceae; genus Vicia; species Vicia faba. The sequence continues at coordinate 566,837,785 of OX451739.1, forward strand.
TATGGATGGTAGCCTATTGTCAAAAATTTTGGCACTCCAATGGATGGTAGCCTTGTCATTATGGAAGGTAGTCTGTTGGCGAGATTTTTGTTACTCCAATGGATGGTAGCCTTGTCGTTATGGAAGGTAGTCTCTTGTTGATATTTTCCTTACTCCAATGCATGGTAGCCTTTTCATTATGGAAGGTAGTCTCTTGTTGATGTTTTCATTACTCCAATGGATGGTAGCCTTGTCATTATGGAAGGTAGTCTGTTGTCAAGATTTTTGTTACTCCAATGGATGGTAGCCTTTTTATTATGGAAGGTAGTCTATTGTCGAGATTTTTGTTACTCAAATGGATGGTAGCCTTGTCATTATGGAAAGTAGACTATTGTCGAGAATTTTGTTACTACAATGTATGGTAGCCTTGTCACTGTGAAAGGTAGTTTGTTGTCGAGATTTTTGTTATTACAATTTATGGAAGCCTTGTCATTATAGAAGGTAGTCTCTTGTTTATATCATCATTACTCCAATGGATGGTAGCCTAGTCATTATGGAAGGTAGTCTATTGTCGAGATTTTTGTCACTCTAATGGATGATAGCCTTGTCATTATGGAAGGTAGTTTGTTGTCGAGATTTTTGTTACTCCAACGGATGGTAGTATTATCATTATGGAAGGTAGTGTGTTGTTGAAATCTTTTTTACTCCAATGGATGGTAGCCTAGTCATTATGGATGGTAGTTTGTTGTCATGATTTTTGTTACTCCAATGGATCGTAGGCTTTTCATTAAGGAAGGTAGTTTGTTATCGATATTTTTCGTACTCCAATGGATGGTAGCCTTGTCATTATGGAAGGTAGTTTGTTTTCAAAATTTTTGTTACTCCAACGGATGGTAGCATTATCATTATGAAAGGTAGTGTGTTGTCGAAATCTTTGTTACTCCATTGGATGGTAGCCTAGTTATTATTGATGGTAGCCTATTGTCAAAAATTTTGGCACTCCAATGGATGGTAGCCTATTCATTATGGAAGGTAGTCTGTTGGCGAGATTTTTGTTACTCCAATGGATGGTAGCCTTGTCGTTATGGAAGGTAGTCTCTTGTTAATATTTTTCTTACTCCAATGCATGGTAGCCTTTTCATTATGGAAGGTAGTCTCTTGTTGATATTTTCATTACTCCAATGGATGGTAGCCTTGTCATTATGGAAGGTAGTCTGTTGTCAAGATTTTTGTTACTCCAATGGATGGTAGCCTTTTTATTATGGAAGGTAGTCTATTGTCGAGATTTTTGTTACTCAAATGGATGGTAGCCTTGTCATTATGGAAAGTAGACTGTTGTCGAGAATTTTGTTACTACAATGTATGGTAGCCTTATCATTGTGAAAGGTAGTTTGTTGTCGAGATTTTTGTTATTACAATTTATGGAAGCCTTGTCATTATAGAAGGTAGTCTCTTGTTTATATTATCATTACTCCAATGGATGGTATCCTAGTCATTATGGAAGGTAGTCTATTGTCGAGATTTTTGTCACTCTAATGGATGATAGCCTTGTAATTATGGAAGGTTGTGTGTTGGCGAGATTTTTGTTACTCCAATGGATGGTAGCCTTGTCATTATGGAAGGTAGTTTGTTGTCGAGATTTTTGTTACTCCAACGGATGGTAGTATTATCATTATGGAAGGTAGTGTGTTGTCGAAATCATTTTTACTCCAATGGATGGTAGCCTAGTCATTATGGATGGTAGTTTGTTGTCAAGATTTTTGTTACTCCAATGGATGGTAGGCTTTTCATTAAGGAAGGTAGTCTATTGTCGATATTTTTGTTACTCCAATGGATGGTAGCCTTGTCATTATGGAAGTAAGTTTGTTTTCGAAATTTTTGTTACTCCAACGGATGGTAGCATTATCATTATGGAAGGTAGTGTGTTGTCGAAATCTTTGTTACTCCAATGGATGGTAGCCTAGTCATTATGGATGGTAGTCTATTGTCGAGATTTTTGGCACTCCAATGGATGGTAGCCTTGTCATTATGGAAGGTAGTTTGTTGGCGAGATTTTTGTTACTCTATTGGATGGTAGCCTTGTCATTATGGAAGGTAGTCTCTTGTTGATATTTTCCTTAATCCAATGCATGGTAGCCTTGTCATTAGGGAAGGTAGTCTCTTGTTGATATTTTCATTACTCCAATGGATGGTAGCCTTGTTATTATGGAAGGTAGTCTGTTGTCAAGATTTTTGTTACTCCATTGGATGGTAGCCTTGTCATTATGGAAGGTAGTCTATTGTCGAGATTTTTGTCACTCTAATGGATGATAGCCTTGTCATTATGGAAGGTTGTCTGTTGGCGAGATTTTTGTTATTACAATGTATGGAAGCCTTGTCATTATAGAAGGTAGTCTCTTGCTTATATTTTCATTACTCCAATGGATGGTAGCCTAGTCATTATGGAAGGTAGTCTATTGTCGAGATTTTTGTCACTCTAATGGATGATAGCCTTGTCATTATGGAAGGTTGTCTGTTGGAGAGATTTTTGTTACTCCAATGGATGGTAGCCTTGTCATTATGGAAGGTAGTCTCTTGTTGATATTTTCGTTACTCCAATGGATGGTAGCCTTGTCATTATGGAAGGTAGTCTGTTGTCGAGATTTTGTTACTCCAATGGATGGTAGCCTTGTCATTATGGAAGGTAGTCTATTGTCGAGATTTTTGTCACTCCATAGGATGGTAGCCTTTTCATTATGGAAGGTTGTCTGTTGGTGAGATTTTTGTTACTCCAATGGATGGTAGCCTTGTCATTATAGAAGGTAGTCTCTTGTTGATATTTTCATTACTCTAATGGATGGTAGCCTAGTCATTATGGAAGGTAGTCTATTGTCGAGATTTTTGTCACTCTAATGGATGATAGCCTTGTCATTATGGAAGGTTGTCTGTTGGCGAGATTTTTGTTACTCCAATGTATGGTAGCCTTGTCGTTATAGAAGGTAGTCTCTTGTTGATATTTTCATTACTCTAATGGATGGTAGCCTAGTCATTATGGAAGGTAGTCTATTGTCGAGATTTTTGTCACTCTAATGGATGATAGCCTTGTCATTATGGAAGGTTGTGTGTTGGCGAGATTTTTGTTACTCCAATGGATGGTAGCCATGTCATTATGGAAGGTAGTTTGTTGTCGAGATTTTTGTTACTCCAACGAATGGTAGTATTATCATTATGGAAGGTAGTGTGTTGTCGAAATCTTTTTTACTCCAATGGATGGTAGCCTAGTCATTATGGATGGTAGTTTGTTGTCACGATTTTTGTTACTCCAATGAATGGTAGGCTTTTCATTAAGGAAGGTAGTTTGTTGTCGATATTTTTGTTACTCCAATGGATGGTAGCCTTGTCATTATGGAAGGTAGTTTGTTTTCGAAATTTTTGTTACTCCAACAGATGGTAGCATTATCATTATGAAAGGTAGTGTGTTGTCAAAATCTTTGTTACTCCAATGGACGGTAGCCTAGTCATTATGGATGGTAGCCTATTGTTAAAAATTTTGGCACTCCAATGGATGGTAGCCTTGTCATTATGGAAGGTAGTCTGTTGGCGAGATTTTTGTTACTCCAATGGATGGTAGCCTTGTCATTATGGAAGGTAGTCTCTTGTTGATATTTTCATTACTCCAATGGATGGTAGCTTTGTCATTATGGAAGGTAGTCTGTTGTCAAGATTTTTGTTACTCCAAAGGATGGTAGCCTTGTCATTACGGAAGGTAGTCTACTGTCGAGATTTTTGTTACTCAAATGGATGGTAGCCTTGTCATTATGGAAAGTACACTATTATCGAGTTTTTTGTTACTACAATGTATGGTATCCTTGTAATTGTGAAAGGTAGTTTGTTGTCGAGATTTTTGTTATTACAATGTATGGAAGCCTTGTCATTATAGAAGGTAGTCTCTTGTTTATATTTTCATTACTCCAATGGATGTTAGCCTAGTCATTATGGAAGGTAGTCTATTGTCGAGATTTTTGTCACTCTAATGGATGATAGCCTTGTCATTATGGAAGGTTGTCTGTTGGCGAGATTTTTGTTACTCAAATGGATGGTAGCCTTGTCATTATGGAAGGTAGTTTGTTGTCGAGATTTTTGTTACTCCAACAGATGGTAGTATTATCATTATGGAAGGTAGTGTGTTGTCGAAATCATTTTTACTCCAATGGATGGTAGCCTAGTCATTAATGATGATAGTTTGTTGTCAAGATTTTTGTTACTCCAATGGATTGTAGGCTTTTCATTAAGGAAGGTAGTCTGTTGTCGATATTTTTGTTACTCCAATGGATGGTAGCCTTGTCATTATGGAAGGTAGTTTGTTTTCGAAATTTTTGTTACTCCAATAGATGGAAGCATTATCATTATGAAAGGTAGTGTGTTGTCGAAATCTTTGTTACTCCAATGGACGGTAGCCTAGTCATTATGGATGGTAGCCTATTGTCAAAAATTTTGGCACTCCAATGGATGGTAGCCTTGTCATTATGGAAGGTAGTCTGTTGGCGAGATTTTTGTTACTCCAATGGATGGTAGCCTTGTCATTATGGAAGGTAGTCTCTTGTTGATATTTTCCTTACTCCAATGCATGGTAGCCTTGTCATTATGGAAGGTAGTCTCTTGTTGATATTTTCATTACTTCAATGGATGGTAGCCTTGTCATTATGGAAGGTAGTCTGTTGTCAAGATTTTTGTTACTCCAAAGGATGGTAGCCTTGTCATTATGGAAGGTAGTCTATTGTCGAGATTTTTGTTACTCAAATGGATGGTAGCCTTGTCATTATGGAAAGGAGACTGTTGTCGAGTTTTTTGTTACTACAATGTATGGTATCCTTGTAATTGTGAAAGGTAGTTTGTTGTCGAGATTTTTGTTATTACAATGTATGGAAGCCTTGTCATTATAGAAGGTAGTCTCTTGTTTATATTTTCATTACTCCAATGGATGGTAGCCTAGTCATTAAGGAAGGTAGTCTATTGTCGAGATTTTTGTCACTCTAATGGATGATAGCCTTGTCATTATGGAAGGTTGTCTGTTGGCGAGATTTTTGTTACTCAAATGGATGGTAGCCTTCTCATTATGGAAGGTAGTTTGTTGTCGAGATTTTTGTTACTCCAACAGATGGTAGTATTATCATTATGGAAGGTAGTGTGTTGTCGAAATCATTTTTACTCCAATGGATGGTAGCCTAGTCATTAATGATGGTAGTTTGTTGTCAAGATTTTTGTTACTCTAATGGATGGTAGGCTTTTCATTAAGGAAGGTAGTCTGTTGTCGATATTTTTGTTACTCCAATGGATGGTAGCCTTGTCATTATGGAAGTAAGTTTGTTTTCGAAATTTTTGTTACTCCAACGGATGGTAGCATTATCATTATGGAAGGTAGTGTGTTGTCGAAATCTTTGTTACTCCAATGGATGGTAGCCTAGTCATTATGGATGGTAGTCTATTGTCGAGATTTTTGGCACTCCAATGGATGGTAGCCTTGTCATTATGGAAGGTATTCTGTTGGCGAGATTTTTGTTACTCCAATGGATGGTAGCCTTGTCATTATGGAAGGTAGTCTCTTGTTGATATTTTCCTTACTCCAATGCATGGTAGCCTTGTCATTAGGGAAGGTAGTCTCTTGTTGATATTTTCATTACTCCAATGGACGGTAGCCTTGTCATTATGGAAGGTAGTCTTTTGTCAAGATTTTTGTTACTCCATTGGATGGTAGCCTTGTCATTATGGAAGGTAGTCTATTTTCGAGATTTTTGTCACTCTAATGGATGATAGCCTTGTCATTATGGAAGGTTGTCTGTTGGCGAGATTTTTGTTATTACAATGTATGGAAGCCTTGTCCTTATAGAAGGTAGTCTCTTGTTTATATTTTCATTACTCCAATGGATGGTAGCCTAGTCATTATGGAAGGTAGTCTATTGTCGAGATTTTTGTCACTCTAATGGATGATAGCCTTGTCATTATGGAAGGTTGTCTGTTGGCGAGATTTTTGTTACTCAAATGGATGGTAGCCTTGTCATTATGGAAGGTAGTTTGTTGTCGAGATTTTTGTTACTCCAACGGATGGTAGTATTATCATTATGGAAGGTAGTGTGTTGTCGAAATCATTTTGACTCCAATGGATGGTAGCCTAGTCATTATGGATGGTAGTTTGTTGTTAAGATTTTTGTTACTCCAATGGATGGTATGCTTTTCATTAAGGAAGGTAGTCTGTTGTCGATATTTTTGTTACTCCAATGGATGGTAGCCTTGTCATTATGGAAGGTAGTTTGTTTTCGAAATTTTTGTTACTCCAATAGATGGAAGCATTATCATTATGAAAGGTAGTGTGTTGTCGAAATCTTTGTTACTCCAATGGACGGTAGCCTAGTCATTATGGATGGTAGCCTATTGTCAAAAATTTTGGCACTCCAATGGATGGTAGCCTTGTCATTATGGAAGGTAGTCTGTTGGCGAGATTTTTGTTACTCCAATGGATGGTAGCCTTGTCATTATGGAAGGTAGTCTCTTGTTGATATTTTCCTTACTCCAATGCATGGTAGCCTTGTCATTATGGAAGGTAGTCTCTTGTTGATATTTTCATTACTCCAATGGATGGTAGCCTTGTCATTATGAAAGGTAGTCTGTTGTCAAGATTTTTGTTACTCCAATGGATGGTAGCCTTGTCATTATGGAAGGTAGTCTATTGTCGAGATATTTTGTCACTCTAATGGATGATAGCCTTGTCATTATGGAAGGTTGTCTGTTGGCGAGATTTTTGTTATTACAATGTATGGTAGCCTTGTCATTATAGAAGGTAGTCTCTTGTTTATATTTTCATTACTCCAATGGATGGTAGCCTAGTCATTATGGAAGGTAGTCTATTGTCGAGATTTTTGTCACTCTAATGGATGATAGCCTTGTCATTATGGAAGGTTGTCTGTTGGCGAGATTTTTGTTACTCAAATGGATGGTAGCCTTGTCATTATGGAAGGTAGTTTGTTGTCGAGATTTTTGTTACTCCAACGGATGGTAGTATTATCATTATGGAAGGTAGTGTGTTGTCGAAATCATTTTGACTCCAATGGATGGTAGCCTAGTCATTATGGATGGTAGTTTGTTGTTAAGATTTTTGTTACTCCAATGGATGGTATGCTTTTCATTAAGGAAGGTAGTCTGTTGTCGATATTTTTGTTACTCCAATGGATGGTAGCCTTGTCATTATGGAAGGTAGTTTGTTTTCGAAATTTTTGTTACTCCAACAGATGGAAGCATTATCATTATGAAAGGTAGTGTGTTGTCGAAATCTTTGTTACTCCAATGGACGGTAGCCTAGTCATTATGCATGGTAGCCTATTGTCAAAAATTTTGGCACTCCAATGGATGGTAGCCTTGTCATTATGGAAGGTAGTCTGTTGGCGAGATTTTTGTTACTCCAATGGATAGTAGCCTTGTCATTATGGAAGGTAGTCTCTTGTTGATATTTTCCTTACTCCAATGCATGGTAGCCTTGTCATTATGGAAGGTAGTCTCTTGTTGATATTTTCATTACTCCATTGGATGGTAGCCTTGTCATTATGGAAAGTAGTCTGTTGTCAAGATTTTTGTTACTCCATTGGATGGTAGCCTTGTCATTATGGAAGGTAGTCTATTGTTGAGAATTTGGTCACTCTAATGGATGATAGCCTTGTCATTATGGAAGGTTGTCTGTTGGCGAGATTTTTGTTATTACAATGTACGGAAGCCTTGTCATTATAGAAGGTAGTCTCTTGTTTATATTTTCATTACTCCAATGGATGGTAGCCTAGTCATTATGGAAGGTAGTCTATTGTCGAGATTTTTGTCACTCTAATGGATGATAGCCTTGTCATTATGGAAGGTTGTCTGTTGGCGAGATTTTTGTTACTCAAATTGATGGTAGCCTTGTCATTATGAAAGGTAGTTTGTTGTCGAGATTTTTGTTACTCCAACGGATGGTAGTAATATCATTATGGAAGGTAGTGTGTTGTCGAAATCATTTTTACTACAATGGATGGTAGCCTAGTCATTATGGATGGTAGTTTGTTGTCAAGATTTTTGTTACTCCAATGGATGGTAGGCTTTTCATTAAGGAAGGTAGTCTGTTGTCGATATTTTTGTTACTCCAATGGATGGTAGCCTTGTCATTATGGAAGTAAGTTTGTTTTCGAAATTTTTGTTACTCCAACGGATGGTAGCATTATCATTATGGAAGGTAGTGTGTTGTCGAAATCTTTGTTACTCCAATGGATGGTAGCCTAGTCATTATGGATGGTAGTCTATTGTCGAGATTTTTGGCACTCCAATGGATGGTAGCTTTGTCATTATGGAAGGTATTCTGTTGGCGAGATTTTTGTTACTCCAATGGATGGTAGCCTTGTCATTATGGAAGGTAGTCTCTTGTTGATATTTTCCTTACTCCAATGCATGGTAGCCTTGTCATTAGGGAAGGTAGTCTCTTGTTGATATTTTCATTACTCCAATGGACGGTAGCCTTGTCATTATGGAAGGTAGTCTTTTGTCAAGATTTTTGTTACTCCAATGGATGGTAGCCTTGTCATTATGGAAGGTAGTCTATTGTCGAGATATTTTGTCACTCTAATGGATGATAGCCTTGTCATTATGGAAGGTTGTCTGTTGGCGAGATTTTTGTTATTACAATGTATGGTAGCCTTGTCATTATAGAAGGTAGTCTCTTGTTTATATTTTCATTACTCCAATGGATGGTAGCCTAGTCATTATGGAAGGTAGTCTATTGTCGAGATTTTTGTCACTCTAATGGATGATAGCCTTGTCATTATGGAAGGTTGTCTGTTGGCGATATTTTTGTTACTTCAATGGATGGTAGCCTTGTCATTATGGAAGGTAGTTTGTTGTCGAAATCATTTTTACTCCAATGGATGGTAGCCTAGTCATTATGGATGGTAGTTTGTTGTCAAGATTTTTGTTACTCCAATGGATGGTAGGCTTTTCATTAAGGAAGGTAGTCTGTTGTCGATATTTTTGTTACTCCAATGGATGGTAGCCTTGTCAATATGGAAGTAAGTTTGTTTTCGAAATTTTTGTTACTCCAACGGATGGTAGCATTATCATTACGGAAGGTAGTGTGTTGTCGAAATCTTTGTTACTCCAATGGATGGTAGCCTAGTCATTATGGATGGTAGTCTATTGTCGAGATTTTTGGCACTCCAATGGATGGTAGCCTTGTCATTATGGAAGGTAGTCTATTGGCGAGATTTTTGTTACTCCAATGGATGGTAGCCTTGTCATTATGGAAGGTAGTCTCTTGTTGATATTTTCCTTACTCCAATGCATGGTAGCCTTGTCATTAGGGAATGTAGTCTCTTGTTGATATTTTCATTACTCCAATGGATGGTAGCCTTGTCATTATGGAAAGTAGTCTGTTGTCAAGATTTTTGTTACTCCATTGGATGGTAGCCTTGTCATTATGGAAGGTAGTCTATTGTTGAGAATTTTGTCACTCTAATGGATGATAGCCTTGTCATTATGGAAGGTTGTCTGTTGGCGAGATTTTTGTTATTACAATGTACGGAAGCCTTGTCATTATAGAAGGTAGTCTCTTGTTTATATTTTCATTACTCCAATGGATGGTAGCCTAGTCATTATGGAAGGTAGTCTATTGTCGAGATTTTTGTCACTCTAATGGATGATAGCCTTGTCATTATGGAAGGTTGTCTCTTGGCGAGATTTTTGTTACTCAAATTGATGGTAGCCTTGTCATTATGAAAGGTAGTTTGTTGTCGAGATTTTTGTTACTCCAACGGATGGTAGTATTATCATTATGGAAGGTAGTGTGTTGTCGAAATCATTTTTACTACAATGGATGGTAGCCTAGTCATTATGGATGGTAGTTTGTTGTCATGATTTTTGTTACTCCAATGGATGGTAGGCTTTTCATTAAGGAAGGTAGTCTGTTGTCGATATTTTTGTTACTCCAATGGATGGTAGCCTTGTCATTATGGAAGTAAGTTTGTTTTCGAAATTTTTGTTACTCCAACGGATGGTAGCATTATCATTATGGAAGGTAGTGTGTTGTCGAAATCTTTGTTACTCCAATGGATGGTAGCCTAGTCATTATGGATGGTAGTCTATTGTCGAGATTTTTGGCACTCCAATGGATGGTAGCTTTGTCATTATGGAAGGTATTCTGTTGGCGAGATTTTTGTTACTCCAATGGATGGTAGCCTTGTCATTATGGAAGGTAGTCTCTTGTTGATATTTTCCTTACTCCAATGCATGGTAGCCTTGTCATTAGGGAAGGTAGTCTCTTGTTGATATTTTCATTACTCCAATGGACGGTAGCCTTGTCATTATGGAAGGTAGTCTTTTGTCAAGATTTTTGTTACTCCAATGGATGGTAGCCTTGTCATTATGGAAGGTAGTCTATTGTCGAGATATTTTGTCACTCTAATGGATGATAGCCTTGTCATTATGGAAGGTTGTCTGTTGGCGAGATTTTTGTTATTACAATGTATGGTAGCCTTGTCATTATAGAAGGTAGTCTCTTGTTTATATTTTCATTACTCCAATGGATGGTAGCCTAGTCATTATGGAAGGTAGTCTATTGTCGAGATTTTTGTCACTCTAATGGATGATAGCCTTGTCATTATGGAAGGTTGTCTGTTGGCGATATTTTTGTTACTTCATTGGATGGTAGCCTTGTCATTATGGAAGGTAGTTTGTTGTCGAGATTTTTGTTACTCCAACTGATGGTAGTATTATCATTATGGAAGGTAGTGTGTTGTCGAAATCATTTTTACTCCAATGGATGGTAGCCTAGTCATTATGGATGGTAGTTTGTTGTCAAGATTTTTGTTACTCCAATGGATGGTAGGCTTTTCATTAAGGAAGGTAGTCTGTTGTCGATATTTTTGTTACTCCAATGGATGGTAGCCTTGTCAATATGGAAGTAAGTTTGTTTTCGAAATTTTTGTTACTCCAACGGATGGTAGCATTATCATTATGGAAGGTAGTGTGTTGTCGAAATCTTTGTTACTCCAATGGATGGTAGCCTAGTCATTATGGATGGTAGTCTATTGTCGAGATTTTTGGCACTCCAATGGATGGTAGCCTTGTCATTATGGAAGGTAGTCTATTGGCGAGATTTTTTTTACTCCAATGGATGGTAGCCTTGTCATTATGGAAGGTAGTCTCTTGTTGATATTTTCCTTACTCCAATGCATGGTAGCCTTGTCAATAGGGAAGGTAGTCTCTTGTTGATATTTTCATTACTCCAATGGATGGTAGCCTTGTCATTATGGAAAGTAGTCTGTTGTCAAGATTTTTGTTACTCCATTGGATGGTAGCCTTGTCATTATGGAAGGTAGTCTATTGTTGAGAATTTTGTCACTCTAATGGATGATAGCCTTGTCATTATGGAAGGTTGTCTGTTGGCGAGATTTTTGTTATTACAATGTATGGAAGCCTTGTCATTATAGAAGGTAGTCTCTTGTTTATATTTTCATTACTCCAATGGATGGTAGCCTAGTCATTATGGAAGGTAGTCTATTGTCGAGATTTTTGTCACTCTAATGGATGATAGCCTTGTCATTATGGAAGGTTGTCTGTTGGCGAGATTTTTGTTACTCAAATTGATGGTAGCCTTGTCATTATGAAAGGTAGTTTGTTGTCGAGATTTTTGTTACTCCAACGGATGGTAGTATTATCATTATGGAAGGTAGTGTGTTGTCGAAATCATTTTTACTACAATGGATGGTAGCCTAGTCATTATGGATGGTAGTTTGTTGTCAAGATTTTTGTTACTCCAATGGATGGTAGGCTTTTCATTAAGGAAGGTAGTATGTTGTCGATATTTTTGTTACTCCAATGAATGGTAGCATTATCATTATGGAAGGTAGTGTGTTGTCGAAATCTTTGTTATTCCAATGGATGGTAGCCTAGTCATTAAGGATGGTAGTCTATTGTCGAGATTTTTGGCACTCCAATGGATGGTAGCCTTGTCATTATGGAAGGTAGTCTGTTGGCGAGATTTTTATTACTCCAATGGATGGTAACCTTGTCATTATGGAAGGTAGTCTCTTGTTGATATTTTCCTTACTCCAATGCATGGTAGCCTTGTCATTAGGGAAGGTAGTCTCTTGTTGATATTTTCATTACTCCAATGGATGGTAGCGTTGTAATTATGGAAGGTAGTCTGTTGTCAAGATTTTTGTTACTCCAATGGATGGTAGCCTTGTCTTTATGGAAGGTAGTCTATTGTCGAGATTTTTGTCACTCTAATGGATGATAGCCTTGCCATTATGGAATGTTGTCTGTTGGCGAGATTTTTGTTATTACAATGTATGGTAGCCTTGTCATTATAGAAGGTAGTCTCTTGTTTATATTTTCATTACTCCAATGGATGGTAGCCTAGTCATTATGGAAGGTAGTCTATTGTCGAGATTTTTGTCACTCTAATGGATGATAGCCTTGTCATTATGGAAGGTTGTCTGTTGGCGATATTTTTGTTACTCAAATGGATGGTAGCCTTGTCATTATGGAAGGTAGTTTGTTGTCGAGATTTTTGTTACTCCAACGGATGGTAGTATTATCATTATGGAAGGTAGTGTGTTGTCGAAATCATTTTTACTCCAATGGATGGTAGCCTAGTCATTATGGATGGTAGTTTGTTGTCAAGATTTTTGTTACTCCAATGGATGGTAGGCTTTTCATTAAGGAAGGTAGTCTGTTGTCGATATTTTTGTTACTCCAATGGATGGTATCCTTGTCATTATGGAAGGTAGTTTGTTTTCGAAATTTTTGTTACTCCAACGAATGGTATCATTATCATTATGGAAGGTAGTGTGTTGTCGAAATCTTTGTTAGTCCAATGGATGGTAGCCTAGTCATTATGGATGGTAGTCAATTGTCGAAATTTTTGGCACTCCAATGGATGGTAGCCTTGTCATTATGGATGGTAGTCTGTTGGCGAGATTTTTGTTACTCCAATGGATGGTAGCCTTGTCGTTATGGAAGGTAGTCTCTTGTTGATATTTTCCTTACTCCAATGCATGGTAGCCTTTTCATTATGGAAGGTAGTCTCTTGTTGATGTTTTCATTACTCCAATGGATGGTAGCCTTGTCATTATGGAAGGTAGTCTGTTGTCAAGATTTTTGTTACTCCAATGGATGGTAGCCTTTTTATTATGGAAGGTAGTCTATTGTCGAGATTTTTGTTACTCGAATGGATGGTAGCCCTGTCATTATGGAAAGTAGACTGTTGTCGAGAATTTTGTTACTACAATGTATGGCAGCCTTGTCATTGTGAAAGGTAGTTTGTTGTCGAGATTTTTGTTATTACAATTTATGGAAGCCTTGTCATTATAGAAGGTAGTCTCTTGTTTATATTATCATTACTCCAATGGATGGTAGCCTAGTCATTATGGAAGGTAGTCTATTGTCGAGATTTTTGTCACTCTAATGGATGATAGCCTTGTCATTATGGAAGGTTGTGTGTTGGCGATATTTTTGTTACTCCAATGGATGGTAGCCTTGTCATTATGGAAGGTAGTTTGTTGTCGAGATTTTTGATACTCCAACGGATGGTAGTATTATCATTATGGAAGGTAGTGTGTTGTTGAAATCTTTTTTACTCCAATGGATGGTAGCCTAGTCATTATGGATGGTAGTTTGTTGTCATGATTTTTGTTACTCCAATGGATGGTAGGCTTTTCATTAAGGAAGGTAGTTTGTTGTCGATATTTTTGTTACTCCAATGGGTGGTAGCCTTGTCATTATGGAAGGTAGTTTGTTTTCGAAATTTTTGTTACTCCAATGGATGGTAGCATTATCATTATGAAAGGTAGTGTGTTGTCGAAATCTTTGTTACTCCATTGGATGGTAGCCTAGTCATTATGGATGGTAGCCTATTGTCAAAATTTTTGGCACTCTAATGGATGGTAGCCTATTCATTATGGAAGGTAGTCTGTTGGCGAGATTTTTGTTACTCCAATGGATGGTAGCCTTGTCGTTATGGAAGGTAGTCTCTTGTTGATATTTTCCTTACTCCAATGCATGGTAGCCTTTTCATTATGGAAGGTAGTCTCTTGTTGATATTTTCATTACTCCAATGGATGGTAGCCTTGTCATTATGGAAAGTAGTCTGTTGTCAAGATTTTTGTTACTCCAATGGATGGTAGCCTTTTTATTATGGAAGGTAGTCTATTGTCGAGATTTTTGTTACTCAAATGGATGGTAGCCTTGTCATTATGGAAAGTATACTGTTGTCGAGAATTTTGTTACTACAATGTATGGTAGCCTTATCATTGTGAAAGGTAGTTTGTTGTCGAGATTTTTGTTATTACAATTTATGGAAGCCTTGTCATTATAGAAGGTAGTCTCTTGTTTATATTATCATTACTCCAATGGATGGTAGCCTAGTCATTATGGAAGGTAGTCTATTGTCGAGATTTTTGTCACTCTAATGGATGATAGCCTTGTCATTATGGAAGGTTGTGTGTTGGCGAGATTTTTGTTACTCCAATGGATGATAGCCTTGTCATTATGGAAGGTAGTTTGTTGTCGAGATTTTTGTTACTCCAACGGATGGTAGTATTATCATTATGGAAGGTAGTGTGTTGTTGAAATCTTTTTTACTCCAATGGATGGTAGTTTGTTGTCATGATTTTTGTTACTCCAATGGATGGTAGGCTTTTCATTAAGGAAGGTAGTTTGTTGTCGATATTTTTGTTACTCCAATTGATGGTAGCCTTGTCATTATGGAAGGTAGTTTGTTTTCGAAATTTTTGTTACTCCAACGGATGGTAGCATTATCATTATGAAAGGTAGTGTGTTGTCGAAATCTTTGTTACTCCATTGGATGGTAGCCTAGTCATTATGGATGGTAACCTATTGTCAAAATTTTTGGCTCTCCAATGGATAGTAGCCTTGTCATTATGGAAGGTAGTCTGTTGGCGAGATTTTTGTTACTCCAATGGATGGTAGCCTTGTCATTATGGATGGTAGTCTCTTGTTGATATTTTCCTTACTCCAATGCATGGTAGCCTTGTCATTATGGAAGGTAGTCTCTTGTTGATATTTTCATTACTCCAATGGATGGTAGCCTTGTCATTATGGAATGTAGTCTGTTGTCAAGATTTTTGTTACTCCAATGGATGGTAGCCTTTTTATTATGGAAGGTAGTCTATTGTCGAGATTTTTGTTACTCAAATGGATGGTAGCCTTGTCATTATGGAAAGTAGACTGCTGTCGAGAATTTTGTTACTACAATGTATGGTAGCCTTGTCATTGTGAAAGGTAGTTTGTTGTCGAGATTTTTGTTATTACAATTTATGGAAGCCTTGTCATTATAGAAGGTAGTCTCTTGTTTATATTATTATTACTCCAATGGATGGTAGCCTAGTCATTATGGAAGGTAGTCTATTGTCGAGATTTTTGTCACTCTAATGGATGATAGCCATGTCATTATGGAAGGTTGTGTGTTGGGGAGATTTTTGTTACTCCAATGGATGGTAGCCTTGTCATTATGGAAGGTAGTTTGTTGTCGAGATTATTGTTACTCCAACGGATGGTAGTAATATCATTATGGAAGGTAGTGTGTTGTTGAAATCTTTTTTACTCCAATGGATGGTAGCCTAGTCATTATGGATGGTAGTTTGTTGTCATGATTTTTGTTACTCCAATGGATGGTAGGCTTTTCATTAAGGAAGGTAGTTTGTTGTCGATATTTTTGTTACTCCAATGGATGGTAGCCTTGTCATTATGGAAGGTAGTTTGTTTTCGAAATTTTTGTTACTCCAACGGATGGTAGCATTATCATTATGAAAGGTAGTGTGTTGTCGAAATCTTTGTTACTCCATTGGATGGTAGCCTAGTCATTATGGATGGTAGCCTATTGTCAAAATTTTTGGCACTCCAATGGATGGTAGCCTTGTGATTATGGAAGGTAGTCTGTTGGCGAGATTTTTGTTACTCCAATGGATGGTAGCCTTGTCATTATGGATGGTAGTCTCTTCTTGATATTTTCCTTACTCCAATGCATGGTAGCCTTGTCATTATGGAAGGTAGTCTCTTGTTGATATTTTCATTATTCCAATGGATGGTAGCCTTGTCATTATGGAAGGTAATCTGTTGTCAAGATTTTTGTTACTCCGAAGGATGGTAGCCTTGTCATTATGGAAGGTAGTCTATTGTCGAGATTTTTGTTACTCAAATGGATGGTAGCCTTGTCATTATGGAAAGTATACTGTTGTCGAGAATTTTGTTACTACAATGTATGGTAGCCTTATCATTGTGAAAGGTAGTTTGTTGTCGAGATTTTTGTTATTACAATTTATGGAAGCCTTGTCATTATAGAAGGTAGTCTCTTGTTTATATTATCATTACTCCAATGGATGGTAGCCTAGTCATTATGGAAGGTAGTCTATTGTCGAGATTTTTGTCACTCTAATGGATGATAGCCTTGTCATTATGGAAGGTTGTGTGTTGGCGAGATTTTTGTTACTCCAATGGATGATAGCCTTGTCATTATGGAAGGTAGTTTGTTGTCGAGATTTTTGTTACTCCAACGGATGGTAGTATTATCATTATGGAAGGTAGTGTGTTGTTGAAATCTTTTTTACTCCAATGGATGGTAGTTTGTTGTCATGATTTTTGTTACTCCAATGGATGGTAGGCTTTTCATTAAGGAAGGTAGTTTGTTGTCGATATTTTTGTTACTCCAATTGATGGTAGCCTTGTCATTATGGAAGGTAGTTTGTTTTCGAAATTTTTGTTACTCCAACGGATGGTAGCATTATCATTATGAAAGGTAGTGTGTTGTCGAAATCTTTGTTACTCCATTGGATGGTAGCCTAGTCATTATGGATGGTAACCTATTGTCAAAATTTTTGGCTCTCCAATGGATAGTAGCCTTGTCATTATGGAAGGTAGTCTGTTGGCGAGATTTTTGTTACTCCAATGGATGGTAGCCTTGTCATTATGGATGGTAGTCTCTTGTTGATATTTTCCTTACTCCAATGCATGGTAGCCTTGTCATTATGGAAGGTAGTCTCTTGTTGATATTTTCATTACTCCAATGGATGGTAGCCTTGTCATTATGGAAAGTAGTCTGTTGTCAAGATTTTTGTTACTCCAATGGATGGTAGCCTTTTTATTATGGAAGGTAGTCTATTGTCGAGATTTTTGTTACTCAAATGGATGGTAGCCTTGTCATTATGGAAAGTATACTGTTGTCGAGAATTTTGTTACTACAATGTATGGTAGCCTTATCATTGTGAAAGGTAGTTTGTTGTCGAGATTTTTGTTATTACAATTTATGGAAGCCTTGTCATTATAGAAGGTAGTCTCTTGTTTATATTATCATTACTCCAATGGATGGTAGCCTAGTCATTATGGAAGGTAGTCTATTGTCGAGATTTTTGTCACTCTAATGGATGATAGCCTTGTCATTATGGAAGGTTGTGTGTTGGCGAGATTTTTGTTACTCCAATGGATGATAGCCTTGTCATTATGGAAGGTAGTTTGTTGTCGAGATTTTTGTTACTCCAACGGATGGTAGTATTATCATTATGGAAGGTAGTGTGTTGTTGAAATCTTTTTTACTCCAATGGATGGTAGTTTGTTGTCATGATTTTTGTTACTCCAATGGATGGTAGGCTTTTCATTAAGGAAGGTAGTTTGTTGTCGATATTTTTGTTACTCCAATTGATGGTAGCCTTGTCATTATGGAAGGTAGTTTGTTTTCGAAATTTTTGTTACTCCAACGGATGGTAGCATTATCATTATGAAAGGTAGTGTGTTGTCGAAATCTTTGTTACTCCATTGGATGGTAGCCTAGTCATTATGGATGGTAACCTATTGTCAAAATTTTTGGCTCTCCAATGGATAGTAGCCTTGTCATTATGGAAGGTAGTCTGTTGGCGAGATTTTTGTTACTCCAATGGATGGTAGCCTTGTCATTATGGATGGTAGTCTCTTGTTGATATTTTCCTTACTCCAATGCATGGTAGCCTTGTCATTATGGAAGGTAGTCTCTTGTTGATATTTTCATTACTCCAATGGATGGTAGCCTTGTCATTATGGAATGTAGTCTGTTGTCAAGAT
The DNA here is from genome assembly GCA_948472305.1 of Vicia faba. NCBI lineage: Eukaryota > Viridiplantae > Streptophyta > Magnoliopsida > Fabales > Fabaceae > Vicia > Vicia faba. The sequence goes on from OX451739.1 coordinate 566,855,863, forward strand.
TTTTGTTACTCCAATGGATGGTAGCCTTTTTATTATGGAAGGTAGTCTATTGTCGAGATTTTTGTTACTCAAATGGATGGTAGCCTTGTCATTATGGAAAGTAGACTGCTGTCGAGAATTTTGTTACTACAATGTATGGTAGCCTTGTCATTGTGAAAGGTAGTTTGTTGTCGAGATTTTTGTTATTACAATTTATGGAAGCCTTGTCATTATAGAAGGTAGTCTCTTGTTTATATTATTATTACTCCAATGGATGGTAGCCTAGTCATTATGGAAGGTAGTCTATTGTCGAGATTTTTGTCACTCTAATGGATGATAGCCATGTCATTATGGAAGGTTGTGTGTTGGGGAGATTTTTGTTACTCCAATGGATGGTAGCCTTGTCATTATGGAAGGTAGTTTGTTGTCGAGATTATTGTTACTCCAACGGATGGTAGTAATATCATTATGGAAGGTAGTGTGTTGTTGAAATCTTTTTTACTCCAATGGATGGTAGCCTAGTCATTATGGATGGTAGTTTGTTGTCATGATTTTTGTTACTCCAATGGATGGTAGGCTTTTCATTAAGGAAGGTAGTTTGTTGTCGATATTTTTGTTACTCCAATGGATGGTAGCCTTGTCATTATGGAAGGTAGTTTGTTTTCGAAATTTTTGTTACTCCAACGGATGGTAGCATTATCATTATGAAAGGTAGTGTGTTGTCGAAATCTTTGTTACTCCATTGGATGGTAGCCTAGTCATTATGGATGGTAGCCTATTGTCAAAATTTTTGGCACTCCAATGGATGGTAGCCTTGTGATTATGGAAGGTAGTCTGTTGGCGAGATTTTTGTTACTCCAATGGATGGTAGCCTTGTCATTATGGATGGTAGTCTCTTCTTGATATTTTCCTTACTCCAATGCATGGTAGCCTTGTCATTATGGAAGGTAGTCTCTTGTTGATATTTTCATTATTCCAATGGATGGTAGCCTTGTCATTATGGAAGGTAATCTGTTGTCAAGATTTTTGTTACTCCGAAGGATGGTAGCCTTGTCATTATGGAAGGTAGTCTATTGTCGAGATTTTTGTTACTCAAATGGATGGTAGCCTTGTCATTATGGAAAGTATACTGTTGTCGAGAATTTTGTTACTACAATGTATGGTAGCCTTATCATTGTGAAAGGTAGTTTGTTGTCGAGATTTTTGTTATTACAATTTATGGAAGCCTTGTCATTATAGAAGGTAGTCTCTTGTTTATATTATCATTACTCCAATGGATGGTAGCCTAGTCATTATGGAAGGTAGTCTATTGTCGAGATTTTTGTCACTCTAATGGATGATAGCCTTGTCATTATGGAAGGTTGTGTGTTGGCGAGATTTTTGTTACTCCAATGGATGATAGCCTTGTCATTATGGAAGGTAGTTTGTTGTCGAGATTTTTGTTACTCCAACGGATGGTAGTATTATCATTATGGAAGGTAGTGTGTTGTTGAAATCTTTTTTACTCCAATGGATGGTAGTTTGTTGTCATGATTTTTGTTACTCCAATGGATGGTAGGCTTTTCATTAAGGAAGGTAGTTTGTTGTCGATATTTTTGTTACTCCAATTGATGGTAGCCTTGTCATTATGGAAGGTAGTTTGTTTTCGAAATTTTTGTTACTCCAACGGATGGTAGCATTATCATTATGAAAGGTAGTGTGTTGTCGAAATCTTTGTTACTCCATTGGATGGTAGCCTAGTCATTATGGATGGTAACCTATTGTCAAAATTTTTGGCTCTCCAATGGATAGTAGCCTTGTCATTATGGAAGGTAGTCTGTTGGCGAGATTTTTGTTACTCCAATGGATGGTAGCCTTGTCATTATGGATGGTAGTCTCTTGTTGATATTTTCCTTACTCCAATGCATGGTAGCCTTGTCATTATGGAAGGTAGTCTCTTGTTGATATTTTCATTACTCCAATGGATGGTAGCCTTGTCATTATGGAATGTAGTCTGTTGTCAAGATTTTTGTTACTCCAATGGATGGTAGCCTTTTTATTATGGAAGGTAGTCTATTGTCGAGATTTTTGTTACTCAAATGGATGGTAGCCTTGTCATTATGGAAAGTAGACTTCTGTCGAGAATTTTGTTACTACAATGTATGGTAGCCTTGTCATTGTGAAAGGTAGTTTGTTGTCGAGATTTTTGTTATTACAATTTATGGAAGCCTTGTCATTATAGAAGGTAGTCTCTTGTTTATATTATTATTACTCCAATGGATGGTAGCCTAGTCATTATGGAAGGTAGTCTATTGTCGAGATTTTTGTCACTCTAATGGATGATAGCCATGTCATTATGGAAGGTTGTGTGTTGGGGAGATTTTTGTTACTCCAATGGATGGTAGCCTTGTCATTATGGAAGGTAGTTTGTTGTCGAGATTATTGTTACTCCAACGGATGGTAGTAATATCATTATGGAAGGTAGTGTGTTGTTGAAATCTTTTTTACTCCAATGGATGGTAGCCTAGTCATTATGGATGGTAGTTTGTTGTCATGATTTTTGTTACTCCAATGGATGGTAGGCTTTTCATTAAGGAAGGTAGTTTGTTGTCGATATTTTTGTTACTCCAATGGATGGTAGCCTTGTCATTATGGAAGGTAGTTTGTTTTCGAAATTTTTGTTACTCCAACGGATGGTAGCATTATCATTATGAAAGGTAGTGTGTTGTCGAAATCTTTGTTACTCCATTGGATGGTAGCCTAGTCATTATGGATGGTAGCCTATTGTCAAAATTTTTGGCACTCCAATGGATGGTAGCCTTGTGATTATGGAAGGTAGTCTGTTGGCGAGATTTTTGTTACTCCAATGGATGGTAGCCTTGTCATTATGGATGGTAGTCTCTTCTTGATATTTTCCTTACTCCAATGCATGGTAGCCTTGTCATTATGGAAGGTAGTCTCTTGTTGATATTTTCATTATTCCAATGGATGGTAGCCTTGTCATTATGGAAGGTAATCTGTTGTCAAGATTTTTGTTACTCCAAAGGATGGTAGCCTTGTCATTATGGAAGGTAGTCTATTGTCGAGATTTTTGTTACTCAAATGGATGGTAGCCTTGTCATTATGGAAAGTATACTGTTGTCGAGAATTTTGTTACTACAATGTATGGTAGCCTTATCATTGTGAAAGGTAGTTTGTTGTCGAGATTTTTGTTATTACAATTTATGGAAGCCTTGTCATTATAGAAGGTAGTCTCTTGTTTATATTATCATTACTCCAATGGATGGTAGCCTAGTCATTATGGAAGGTAGTCTATTGTCGAGATTTTTGTCACTCTAATGGATGATAGCCTTGTCATTATGGAAGGTTGTGTGTTGGCGAGATTTTTGTTACTCCAATGGATGATAGCCTTGTCATTATGGAAGGTAGTTTGTTGTCGAGATTTTTGTTACTCCAACGGATGGTAGTATTATCATTATGGAAGGTAGTGTGTTGTTGAAATCTTTTTTACTCCAATGGATGGTAGTTTGTTGTCATGATTTTTGTTACTCCAATGGATGGTAGGCTTTTCATTAAGGAAGGTAGTTTGTTGTCGATATTTTTGTTACTCCAATTGATGGTAGCCTTGTCATTATGGAAGGTAGTTTGTTTTCGAAATTTTTGTTACTCCAACGGATGGTAGCATTATCATTATGAAAGGTAGTGTGTTGTCGAAATCTTTGTTACTCCATTGGATGGTAGCCTAGTCATTATGGATGGTAACCTATTGTCAAAATTTTTGGCTCTCCAATGGATAGTAGCCTTGTCATTATGGAAGGTAGTCTGTTGGCGAGATTTTTGTTACTCCAATGGATGGTAGCCTTGTCATTATGGATGGTAGTCTCTTGTTGATATTTTCCTTACTCCAATGCATGGTAGCCTTGTCATTATGGAAGGTAGTCTCTTGTTGATATTTTCATTACTCCAATGGATGGTAGCCTTGTCATTATGGAATGTAGTCTGTTGTCAAGATTTTTGTTACTCCAATGGATGGTAGCCTTTTTATTATGGAAGGTAGTCTATTGTCGAGATTTTTGTTACTCAAATGGATGGTAGCCTTGTCATTATGGAAAGTAGACTGCTGTCGAGAATTTTGTTACTACAATGTATGGTAGCCTTGTCATTGTGAAAGGTAGTTTGTTGTCGAGATTTTTGTTATTACAATTTATGGAAGCCTTGTCATTATAGAAGGTAGTCTCTTGTTTATATTATTATTACTCCAATGGATGGTAGCCTAGTCATTATGGAAGGTAGTCTATTGTCGAGATTTTTGTCACTCTAATGGATGATAGCCATGTCATTATGGAAGGTTGTGTGTTGGGGAGATTTTTGTTACTCCAATGGATGGTAGCCTTGTCATTATGGAAGGTAGTTTGTTGTCGAGATTATTGTTACTCCAACGGATGGTAGTAATATCATTATGGAAGGTAGTGTGTTGTTGAAATCTTTTTTACTCCAATGGATGGTAGCCTAGTCATTATGGATGGTAGTTTGTTGTCATGATTTTTGTTACTCCAATGGATGGTAGGCTTTTCATTAAGGAAGGTAGTTTGTTGTCGATATTTTTGTTACTCCAATGGATGGTAGCCTTGTCATTATGGAAGGTAGTTTGTTTTCGAAATTTTTGTTACTCCAACGGATGGTAGCATTATCATTATGAAAGGTAGTGTGTTGTCGAAATCTTTGTTACTCCATTGGATGGTAGCCTAGTCATTATGGATGGTAGCCTATTGTCAAAATTTTTGGCACTCCAATGGATGGTAGCCTTGTGATTATGGAAGGTAGTCTGTTGGCGAGATTTTTGTTACTCCAATGGATGGTAGCCTTGTCATTATGGATGGTAGTCTCTTCTTGATATTTTCCTTACTCCAATGCATGGTAGCCTTGTCATTATGGAAGGTAGTCTCTTGTTGATATTTTCATTATTCCAATGGATGGTAGCCTTGTCATTATGGAAGGTAATCTGTTGTCAAGATTTTTGTTACTCCAAAGGATGGTAGCCTTGTCATTATGGAAGGTAGTCTATTGTCGAGATTTTTGTTACTCAAATGGATGGTAGCCTTGTCATTATGGAAAGTAGACTGTTGTCGAGTTTTTTGTTACTACAATGTATGGTAGCCTTGTCATTGTGAAAGGTAGTTTGTTGTCGAGATTTTTGTTATTACAATGTATGGAAGCCTTGTCATTATAGAAGGTAGTCTCTTGTTTATAATTTCATTACTCCAATGGATGGTAGCCTAGTCATTATGGAAGGTAGTCTATTGTCGAGATTTTTGTCACTCTAATGGATGATAGCCTTGTCATTATGGAAGGTTGTGTGTTGGCGAGATTTTTGTTACTCCAATGGATGATAGCCTTGTCATTATGGAAGGTAGTTTGTTGTCGAGATTTTTGTTACTCCAACGGATGGTAGTATTATCATTATGGAAGGTAGTGTGTTGTTGAAATCTTTTTTACTCCAATGGATGGTAGTTTGTTGTCATGATTTTTGTTACTCCAATGGATGGTAGGCTTTTCATTAAGGAAGGTAGTTTGTTGTCGATATTTTTGTTACTCCAATTGATGGTAGCCTTGTCATTATGGAAGGTAGTTTGTTTTCGAAATTTTTGTTACTCCAACGGATGGTAGCATTATCATTATGAAAGGTAGTGTGTTGTCGAAATCTTTGTTACTCCATTGGATGGTAGCCTAGTCATTATGGATGGTAACCTATTGTCAAAATTTTTGGCTCTCCAATGGATAGTAGCCTTGTCATTATGGAAGGTAGTCTGTTGGCGAGATTTTTGTTACTCCAATGGATGGTAGCCTTGTCATTATGGATGGTAGTCTCTTGTTGATATTTTCCTTACTCCAATGCATGGTAGCCTTGTCATTATGGAAGGTAGTCTCTTGTTGATATTTTCATTACTCCAATGGATGGTAGCCTTGTCATTATGGAAGGTAGTCTGTTGTCAAGATTTTTGTTACTCTATTGGATGGTAGCCTTGTCATTATTGAAGGTAGTCTATTGTCGAGATTTTTGTCACTCTAATGGATGATAGCCTTGTCATTATCGAAGGTTGTCTGTTGGCGAGATTTTTTTTATTACAATGTATGAAAGCCTTGTCATTATAGAAGGTAGTCTCTTGTTTATATTTTCATTACTCCAATGGATGGTAGCCTAGTCATTATGGAAGGTAGTCTATTGTCGAGATTTTTGTCACTCTAATGGATGATAGCCTTTTCATTATGGAAGGTTGTCTGTTGGAGAGATTTTTGTTACTCCAATGGATGGTAGCCTTGTCATTATGGAAGGTAGTCTCTTGTTGATATTTTCGTTACTCCAATGGATGGTAGCCTTGTCATTATGGAAGGTAGTCTGTTGTCGAGATTTTGTTACTCCAATGGATGGTAGCGTTGTCATTATGGATGGTAGTCTATTGTCGAGATTTTTGTCACTCCATAGGATGGTAGCCTTTTCATTATGGAAGGTTGTCTGTTGGTGAGATTTTTGTTACTCCAATGGATGGTAGCCTTGTCATTATAGAAGGTAGTCTCTTGTTGATATTTTCATTACTCCAATGGATGGTAGCCTAGTCATTATGGAAGGTAGTCTATTGTCGAGATTTTTGTCACTCTAATGGATGATAGCCTTGTCATTATGGAAGGTTGAGTGTTGGCGAGATTTTTGTTACTCCAATGGATGGTAGCCTTGTCATTATGGAAGGTAGTTTGTTGTCGAGATTTTTGTTACTCCAACGAATGGTAGTATTATCATTATGGAAGGTAGTGTGTTGTCGAAATCTGTTTTACTCCAATGGATGGTAGCCTAGTCATTATGGATGGTAGTTTGTTGTCACGATTTTTGTTACTCCAATGGATGGTAGGCTTTTCATTAAGGAAGGTAGTTTGTTGTCGATATTTTTGTTACTCCAATGGATGGTAGCCTTGTCATTATGGAAGGTAGTTTGTTTTCGAAATTTTTGTTACTCCAACAGATGGTAGCATTATCATTATGAAAGGTAGTGTGTTGTCAAAATCTTTGTTACTCCAATGGACGGTAGCCTAGTCATTATGGATGGTAGCCTATTGTTAAAATTTTTGGCACTCCAATGGATGGTAGCCTTGTCATTATGGAAGGTAATCTGTTGGCGAGATTTTTGGTACTCCAATGGATGGTAGCCTTGTCATTATGGAAGGTAGTCTCTTGTTGATATTTTCATTACTCCAATGGATGGTAGCCTTGTCATTATGGAAGGTAGTCTGTTGTCAAGATTTTTGTTACTCCAAAGGATGGTAGCCTTGTCATTATGGAAAGTAGACTATTATCGAGTTTTTTGTTACTACAATGTATGGTATCCTTGTAATTGTGAAAGGTAGTTTGTTGTCGAGATTTTTGTTATTACAATGTATGGAAGCCTTGTCATTATAGAAGGTAGTCTCTTGTTTATATTTTCATTACTCCAATGGATGTTAGCCTAGTCATTATGGAAGGTAGTCTATTGTCGAGATTTTTGTCACTCTAATGGATGATAGCCTTGTCATTATGGAAGGTTGTCTGTTGGCGAGATTTTTGTTACTCAAATGGATGGTAGCCTTGTCATTATGGAAGGTAGTTTGTTGTCGGGATTTTTGTTACTCCAACAGATGGTAGTATTATCATTATGGAAGGTAGTGTGTTGTCGAAATCATTTTTACTCCAATGGATGGTAGCCTAGTCATTAATGATGATAGTTTGTTGTCAAGATTTTTGTTACTCCAATGGATGGTAGGCTTTTCATTAAGGAAGGTAGTTTGTTATCGATATTTTTGTTACTCCAATGGATGGTAGCCTTGTCATTATGGAAGGTAGTTTGTTTTCAAAATTTTTGTTACTCCAACAGATGGTAGCATTATCATTATGAAAGGTAGTGTGTTGTCGAAATCTTTGTTACTCCAATGGACGGTAGCCTAGTCATTATGGATGGTAGCCTATTGTCAAAAAATTTGGCACTCCAATGGATGGTAGCCTTGTCATTATGGAAGGTAGTTTGTTTTCGAAATTTTTGTTACTCCAACGGATGGTAGCATTATCATTATGAAAGGTAGTGTGTTGTCGAAATCTTTGTTACTCCATTGGATGGTAGCCTAGTCATTATGGATGGTAGCCTATTGTCAAAAATTTTGGCACTCTAATGGATGGTAGCCTATTCATTATGGAAGGTAGTCTGTTGGCAAGATTTTTGTTACTCCAATGGATGGTAGCCTTGTCGTTATGGAAGGTAGTCTCTTGTTGATATTTTCCTTACTCCAATGCATGGTAGCCTTTTAATTATGGAAGGTAGTCTCTTGTTGATATTTTCATTACTCCAATGGGTGGTAGCCTTGTCATTATGGAAGGTAGTCTGTTGTCAAGATTTTTGTTACTCCAATGGATGGTAGCCTTTTTATTATGGAAGGTAGTCTATTGTCGAGATTTTTGTTACTCGAATGGATGGTAGCCTTGTCATTATGGAAAGTAGACTGTTGTCGAGAAATTTGTTACTACAATGTATGGCAGCCTTGTCATTGTGAAAGGTAGTTTGTTGTCGAGATTTTTGTTATTACAATTTATGGAAGCCTTGTCATTATAGAAGGTAGACTCTTGTTTATATTATCATTACTCCAATGGATGGTAGCCTAGTCATTATGGAAGGTAGTCTATTGTCGAGATTTTTGTCACTCTAATGGATGATAGCCTTGTCATTATGGAAGGTTGTGTGTTGGCGATATTTTTGTTACTCCAATGGATGGTAGCCTTGTCATTATGGAAGGTAGTTTGTTGTCGAGATTTTTGATACTCCAACGGATGGTAGTATTATCATTATGGAAGGTAGTGTGTTGTTGAAATCTTTTTTACTCCAATGGATGGTAGCCTAGTCATTATGGATGGTAGTTTGTTGTCATGATTTTTGTTACTCCAATGGATGGTAGGCTTTTCATTAAGGAAGGTAGTTTGTTGTCGATATTTTTGTTACTCCAATGGGTGGTAGCCTTGTCATTATGGAAGGTAGTTTGTTTTCGAAATTTTTGTTACTCCAATGGATGGTAGCATTATCATTATGAAAGGTAGTGTGTTGTCGAAATCTTTGTTACTCCATTGGATGGTAGCCTAGTCATTATGGATGGTAGCCTATTGTCAAAAATTTTGGCACTCTAATGGATGGTAGCCTATTCATTATGGAAGGTAGTCTGTTGGCGAGATTTTTGTTACTCCAATGGATTGTAGCCTTGTCGTTATGGAAGGTAGTCTCTTGTTGATATTTTCCTTACTCCAATGCATGGTAGCCTTTTCATTATGGAAGGTAGTCTCTTGTTGATATTTTCATTACTCCAATGGATGGTAGCCTTGTCATTATGGAAAGTAGTCTGTTGTCAAGATTTTTGTTACTCCAATGGATGGTAGCCTTTTTATTATGGAAGGTAGTCTATTGTCGAGATTTTAGTTACTCAAATGGATGGTAGCCTTGTCATTATGGAAAGTAGACTGTTGTCGAGAATTTTGTTACTACAATGTATGGTAGCCTTATCATTGTGAAAGGTAGTTTGTTGTCGAGATTTTTGTTATTACAATTTATGGAAGCCTTGTCATTATAGAAGGTAGTCTCTTGTTTATATTATCATTACTCCAATGGATGGTAGCCTAGTCATTATGGAAGGTAGTCTATTGTCGAGATTTTTGTCACTCTAATGGATGATAGCCTTGTCATTATGGAAGGTTGTGTGTTGGCGAGATTTTTGTTACTCCAATGGATGATAGCCTTGTCATTATGGAAGGTAGTTTGTTTTCGAAATTTTTGTTACTCCAACGGATGGTAGCATTATCATTATGAAAGGTAGTGTGTTGTCGAAATCTTTGTTACTCCATTGGATGGTAGCCTAGTCATTATGGATGGTAACCTATTGTCATAATTTTTGGCTCTCCAATGGATAGTAGCCTTGTCATTATGGAAGGTAGTCTGTTGGCGAGATTTTTGTTACTCCAATGGATGGTAGCCTTGTCATTATGGATGGTAGTCTCTTGTTGATATTTTCCTTACTCCAATGCATGGTAGCCTTGTCATTATGGAAGGTAGTCTCTTGTTGATATTTTCATTACTCCAATGGATGGTAGCCTTGTCATTATGGAAGGTAGTCTGTTGTCAAGATTTTTGTTACTCCAATGGATGGTAGCCTTTTTATTATGGAAGGTAGTCTATTGTCGAGATTTTTGTTACTCAAATGGATGGTAGCCTTGTCATTATGGAAAGTAGACTGTTGTCGAGAATTTTGTTACTACAATGTATGGTAGCCTTGTCATTGTGAAAGGTAGTTTGTTGTCGAGATTTTTGTTATTACAATTTATGGAAGCCTTGTCATTATAGAAGGTAGTCTCTTGTTTATATTATTATTACTCCAATGGATGGTAGCCTAGTCATTATGGAAGGTAGTCTATTGTCGAGATTTTTGTCACTCTAATGGATGATAGCCATGTCATTATGGAAGGTTGTGTGTTGGCGAGATTTTTGTTACTCCAATGGATGGTAGCCTTGTCATTATGGAAGGTAGTTTGTTGTCGAGATTATTGTTACTCCAACGGATGGTAGTAATATCATTATGGAAGGTAGTGTGTTGTTGAAATCTTTTTTACTCCAATGGATGGTAGCCTAGTCATTATGGATGGTAGTTTGTTGTCATGATTTTTGTTACTCCAATGGATGGTAGGCTTTTCATTAAGGAAGGTAGTTTGTTGTCGATATTTTTGTTACTCCAATGGATGGTAGCCTTGTCATTATGGAAGGTAGTTTGTTTTCGAAATTTTTGTTACTCCAACGGATGGTAGCATTATCATTATGAAAGGTAGTGTGTTGTCGAAATCTTTGTTACTCCATTGGATGGTAGCCTAGTCATTATGGATGGTAGCCTATTGTCAAAATATTTGGCACTCCAATGGATGGTAGCCTTGTCATTATGGAAGGTAGTCTGTTGGCGAGATTTTTGTTACTCCAATGGATGGTAGCCTTATCATTATGGATGGTAGTCTCTTGTTGATATTTTCCTTACTCCAATGCATGGTAGCCTTGTCATTATGGAAGGTAGTCTCTTGTTGATATTTTCATTATTCCAATGGATGGTAGCCTTGTCATTATGGAAGGTAATATGTTGTCAAGATTTTTGTTACTCCAAAGGATGGTAGCCTTGTCATTATGGAAGGTAGTCTATTGTCGAGATTTTTTTTACTCAAATGGATGGTAGCCTTGCCATTATGGAAGGTAGTTTGTTGTCTAGATTTTTGTTACTCCAACGGATGGTAGTATTATCATTATGGAAGGTAGTGTGTTGTCGAAATCATTTTTACTCCAATGTATGGTAGCCTAGTCATTATGGATGGTAGTTTGTTGTCATGATTTTTGTTACTCCAATGGATGGTAGGCTTTTCATTAAGGAAGGTAGTCTATTGTCGATATTTTTGTTACTCCAATGGATGGTAGCCTTGTCATTATGGAAGTAAGTTTGTTTTCGAAATTTTTGTTACTCCAACGGATGGTAGCATTATCATTATGGAAGGTAGTGTGTTGTCGAAATCTTTGTTACTCCAATAGATGGTAGCCTAGTCATTATGGATGGTAGTCTATTGTCGAGATTTTTGGCACTCCAATGGATGGTAGCCTTGTCATTATGGAAGGTAGTTTGTTGGCGAGATTTTTGTTACTCCATTGGATGGTAGCCTTGTCATTATGGAAGGTAGTCTCTTGTTGATATTTTCCTTAATCCAATGCATGGTAGCCTTGTCATTAGGGAAGGTAGTCTCTTGTTGATATTTTCATTACTCCAATGGATGGTAGCCTTGTCATTATGGAAGGTAGTCTGTTGTCAAGATTTTTGTTACTCTATTGGATGGTAGCCTTGTCATTATGGAAGGTAGACTATTGTCGAGATTTTTGTCACTCTAATGGATGATAGCCTTGTCATTATGGAAGGTTGTCTGTTGGCGAGATTTTTGTTATTACAATGTATGGAAGCCTTGTCATTATAGAAGGTAGTCTCTTGTTTATATTTTCATTACTCCAATGGATGGTAGCCTAGTCATTATGGAAGGTAGTCTATTGTCGAGATTTTTGTCACTCTAATGGATGATAACCTTGTCATTATGGAAGGTTGTCTGTTGGAGAGATTTTTGTTACTCCAATGGATGGTAGCCTTGTCATTATGGAAGGTAGTCTCTTGTTGATATTTTCGTTACTCCAATGGATGGTAGCCTTGTCATTATGGAAGGTAGTCTGTTGTCGAGATTTTGTTACTCCAATGGATGGTAGCGTTGTCATTATGGAAGGTAGTCTATTGTCGAGATTTTTGTCACTCCATAGGATGGTAGCCTTTTCATTATGGAAGGTTGTCTGTTGGTGAGATTTTTGTTACTCCAATGGATGGTAGCCTTGTCATTATAGAAGGTAGTCTCTTGTTGATATTTTCATTACTCCAATGGATGGTAGCCTAGTCATTATGGAAGGTAGTCTATTGTCGAGATTTTTGTCACTCTAATGGATGATAGCCTTGTCATTATGGAAGGTTGTCTGTTGGCGAGATTTTTGTTACTCCAATGTATCGTAGCCTTGTCATTATAGAAGGTAGTCTCTTGTTGATATTTTCATTACTCTAATGGATGGTAGCCTAGTCATTATGGAAGGTAGTCTATTGTCGAGATTTTTGTCACTCTAATGGATGATAGCCTTGTCATTATGGAAGGTTGAGTGTTGGCGAGATTTTTGTTACTCCAATGGATGGTAGCCTTGTCATTATGGAAGGTAGTTTGTTGTCGAGATTTTTGTTACTCCAACGAATGGTAGTATTATCATTATGGAAGGTAGTGTGTTGTCAAAATCTTTTTTACTCCAATGGATGGTAGCCTAGTCATTATGGATGGTAGTTTGTTGTCACGATTTTTGTTACTCCAATGGATGGTAGGCTTTTCATTAAGGAAGGTAGTTTGTTGTCGATATTTTTGTTACTCCAATGGATGGTAGCCTTGTCATTATGGAAGGTAGTTTGTTTTCGAAATTTTTGTTACTCCAACAGATGGTAGCATTATCATTATGAAAGGTAGTGTGTTGTCAAAATCTTTGTTACTCCAATGGACGGTAGCCTAGTCATTATGGATGGTAGCCTATTGTTAAAATTTTTGGCACTCCAATGGATGGTAGCCTTGTCATTATGGAAGGTAATCTGTTGGCGAGATTTTTGGTACTCCAATGGATGGTAGCCTTGTCATTATGGAAGGTAGTCTCTTGTTGATATTTTCATTACTCCAATGGATGGTAGCCTTGTCATTATGTAGGTAGTCTGTTGTCAAGATTTTTGTTACTCCAAAGGATGGTAGCCTTGTCATTATGGAAAGTAGACTATTATCGAGTTTTTTGTTACTACAATGTATGGTATCCTTGTAATTGTGAAAGGTAGTTCGTTGTCGAGATTTTTGTTATTACAATGTATGGAAGCCTTGTCATTATAGAAGGTAGTCTCTTGTTTATATTTTCATTACTCCAATGGATGTTAGCCTAGTCATTATGGAAGGTAGTCTATTGTCGAGATTTTTGTCACTCTAATGGATGATAGCCTTGTCATTATGGAAGGTTGTCTGTTGGCGAGATTTTTGTTACTCAAATGGATGGTAGCCTTGTCATTATGGAAGGTAGTTTGTTGTCGAGATTTTTGTTACTCCAACAGATGGTAGTATTATCATTATGGAAGGTAGTGTGTTGTCGAAATCATTTTTACTCCAATGGATGGTAGCCTAGTCATTAATGATGATAGTTTGTTGTCAAGATTTTTGTTACTCCAATGGATGGTAGGATTTTCATTAAGGAAGGTAGTTTGTTGTCGATATTTTTGTTACTCCAATGGATGGTAGCCTTGTCATTATGGAAGGTAGTTTGTTTTCAAAATTTTTGTTACTCCAACAGATGGTAGCATTATCATTATGAAAGGTAGTGTGTTGTCGAAATCTTTGTTACTCCAATGGACGGTAGCCTAGTCATTATGGATGGTAGCCTATTGTCAAAAATTTTGGCACTCCAATGGATGGTAGCCTTGTCATTATGGAAGGTAGTTTGTTGGCGAGATTTTTGTTACTCCAATGGATGGTAGCCTTTTCATTATGGAAGGTAGTCTCTTGTTGATATTTTCCTTACTCCAATGCATGGTAGCCTTGTCATTATGGAAGGTAGTCTCTTGTTGATATTTTCATTACTTCAATGGATGGTAGCCTTGTCATTATGGAAGGTAGTCTGTTGTCAAGATTTTTGTTACTTCAAAGGATGGTAGCCTTGTCATTATGGAAGGTAGTCTATTTTCAAGATTTTTGTTACTCAAATGGATGGTAGCCTTGTCATTATGGAAAGTAGACTGTTGTCGAGTTTTTTGTTACTACAATGTATGGTATCCTTGTAATTGTGAAAGGTAGTTTGTTGTCGAGATTTTTGTTATTACAATGTATGGAAGCCTTGTCATTATAGAAGGTAGTCTCTTGTTTATATTTTCATTACTCCAATGGATGGTAGCCTAGTCATTAAGGAAGATAGTCTATTGTCGAGATTTTTGTCACTCTAATGGATGATAGCCTTGTCATTATGGAAGGTTGTCTGTTGGCAAGATTTTTGTTACTCAAATGGATGGTAGCCTTCTCATTATGGAAGGTAGTTTGTTGTCGAGATTTTTGTTACTCCAACAGATGGTAGTATTATCATTATGGAAGGTAGTGTGTTGTCGAAATCATTTTTACTCCAATGGATGGTAGCCTAGTCATTAATGATGGTAGTTTGTTGTCAAGATTTTTGTTACTCCAATGGATGGTAGGCTTTTCATTAAGGAAGGTAGTCTGTTGTCGATATTTTTGTTACTCCAATGGATGGTAGCCTTGTCATTATGGAAGTAAGTTTGTTTTCGAAATTTTTGTTACTCCAACGGATGGTAGCATTATCATTATGGAAGGTAGTGTGTTGTCGAAATCTTTGTTACTCCAATGGATGGTAGCCTAGTCATTATGGATGGTAGTCTATTGTCGAGATTGTTGGCACTCCAATGGATGGTAGCCTTGTCATTATGAAAGGTATTCTGTTGGCGAGATTTTTGTTACTCCAATGGATGGTAGCCTTGTCATTATGGAAGGTAGTCTCTTGTTGATATTTTCCTTACTCCAATGCATGGTAGCCTTGTCATTAGGGAAGGTAGTCTCTTGTTGATATTTTCATTACTCCAATGGATGGTAGCCTTGTCATTATGGAAGGTAGTCTTTTGTCAAGATTTTTGTTACTCCATTGGATGGTAGCCTTGTCATTATGGAAGGTAGTGTATTGTTGAGATTTTTGTCACTCTAATGGATGATAGCCTTGTCATTATGGAAGGTTCTCTGTTGGCGAGATTTTTGTTATTACAATGTATGGAAGCCTTGTCATTATAGAAGGTAGTCTCTTGTTTATATTTTCATTACTCCAATGGATGGTAGCCTAGTCATTATGGAAGGTAGTCTATTGTCGAGATTTTTGTCACTCTAATGGATGATGGCCTTGTCATTATGGAAGGTTGTCTGTTGGCGAGATTTTTGTTACTCAAATGGATGGTAGCCTTGTCATTATGGAAGGTAGTTTGTTGTCGAGATTTTTGTTACTCCAACGGATGGTAGTATTATCATTATGGAAGGTAGTGTGTTGTCGAAATCATTTTTACTCCAATGGATGGTAGCCTAGTCATTATGGATGGTAGTTTGTTGTTAAGATTTTTGTTACTCCAATGGATGGTATGCTTTTCATTAAGGAAGGTAGTCTGTTGTCGATATTTTTGTTACTCCAATGGATGGTAGCCTTGTCATTATGGAAGGTAGTTTAATTTCGAAATTTTTGTTACTCAAACGGATGGTATCATTATCATTATGGAAGGTAGTGTGTTGTCGAAATCTTTGTTACTCCAATGGATGGTAGTCTAGTCATTATGGATGGTAGTCTATTGTCGAGATTTTTGGCACTCCAATGGATGGTAGCCTTGTCGTTATGGAAGGTAGTCTGTTGGCGAGATTTTTGTTACTCCAATGGATGGTAGCCTTGTCATTATGGAAGGTAGTCTCTTGTTGATGTTTTCCTTACTCCAATGCATGGTAGCCTTGTCATTAGGGAAGGTAGTCTCTTGCTGATATTTTCATTACTCCAATGGATGGTAGCCTTGTCATTATGGAAGGTAGTCTGTTGTCAAGATTTTTGTTACTCCATTGGATGGTAGCCTTGTCATTATGGAAGGTAGTGTATTGTTGAGATTTTTGTCACTCTAATGGATGATAGCCTTGTCATTATGGAAGGTTCTCTGTTGGCGAGATTTTTGTTATTACAATGTATGGAAGCCTTGTCATTATAGAAGGTAGTCTCTTGTTTATATTTTCATTACTCCAATGGATGGTAGCCTAGTCATTATGGAAGGTAGTCTATTGTCGAGATTTTTGTCACTCTAATGGATGATGGCCTTGTCATTATGGAAGGTTGTCTGTTGGCGAGATTTTTGTTACTCAAATGGATGGTAGCCTTGTCATTATGGAAGGTAGTTTGTTGTCGAGATTTTTGTTACTCCAACGGATGGTAGTATTATCATTATGGAAGGTAGTGTGTTGTCGAAATCATTTTTACTCCAATGGATGGTAGCCTAGTCATTATGGATGGTAGTTTGTTGTTAAGATTTTTGTTACTCCAATGGATGGTAGGCTTTTCATTAAGGAAAGTAGTCTGTTGTCGATATTTTTGTTACTCCAATGGATGGTAGCCTTGTCATTATGGAAGTAAGTTTGTTTTCGAAATTTTTGTTACTCCAACGGATGGTAGCATTATCATTATGGAAAGTAGTGTGTTGTCGAAATCTTTGTTACTCCAATGGATGGTAGCCTAGTCATTATGGATGGTAGTCTATTGTCGAGATTTTTGGCACTCCAATGGATGGTAGCCTTGTCATTATGAAAGGTATTCTGTTGGCGAGATTTTTGTTACTCCAATGGATGGTAGCCTTGTCATTATGGAAGGTAGTCTCTTGTTGATATTTTCCTTACTCCAATGCATGGTAGCCTTGTCATTAGGGAAGGTAGTCTCTTGTTGATATTTTCATTACTCCAATGGATGGTAGCCTTGTCATTATGGAAGGTAGTCTTTTGTCAAGATTTTTGTTACTCCATTGGATGGTAGCCTTGTCATTATGGAAGGTAGTCTATTTTCATGATTTTTGTCACTCTAATGGATGATAGCCTTGTCATTATGGAAGGTTGTTTGTTGGCGAGATTTTTGTTATTACAATGTATGGAAGCCTTGTCATTATAGAAGGTAGTCTCTTGTTTATATTTTCATTACTCCAATGGATGGTAGCCTAGTCATTATGGAAGGTAGTCTATTGTCGAGATTTTTGTCACTCTAATGGATGATAGCCTTGTCATTATGGAAGGTTGTCTGTTGGCGAGATTTTTGTTACTCAAATGGATGGTAGCCTTGTCATTATGGAAGGTAGTTTGTTGTCGAGATTTTTGTTACTCCAACGGATGGTAGTATTATCATTATTGAAGGTAGTGTGTTGTCGAAATCATTTTGACTCCAATGGATGGTAGCCTAGTCATTATGGATGGTAGTTTGTTGTTAAGATTTTTGTTACTCCAATGGATGGTATGCTTTTCATTAAGAAAGGTAGTCTGTTGTCGATATTTTTGTTACTCCAATGGATGGTAGCCTTGTCATTATGGAAGGTAGTTTAATTTCGAAATTTTTGTTACTCAAACGGATGGTATCATTATCATTATGGAAGGTAGTGTGTTGTCGAAATCTTTGTTACTCCAATGGATGGTAGCCTAGTCATTATGGATGGTAGTCTATTGTCGAGATTTTTGGCACTCCAATGGATGGTAGCCTTGTCATTATGGAAGGTAGTCTGTTGGAGAGATTTTTGTTACTCCAATGGATGGTAGCCTTGTCATTATGGAAGGTAGTCTCTTGTTGATGTTTTCCTTACTCCAATGCATGGTAGCCTTGTCATTAGGGAAGGTAGTCTCTTGTTGATATTTTCATTACTCCAATGGATGGTAGCCTTGTCATTATGGAAGGTAGTCTGTTGTCAAGATTTTTGTTACTCCATTGGATGGTAGCCTTGTCATTATGGAAGGTAGTGTATTGTTGAGATTTTTGTCACTCTAATGGATGATAGCCTTGTCATTATGGAAGGTTCTCTGTTGGCGAGATTTTTGTTATTACAATGTATGGAAGCCTTGTCATTATAGAAGGTAGTCTCTTGTTTATATTTTCATTACTCCAATGGATGGTAGCCTAGTCATTATGGAAGGTAGTCTATTGTCGAGATTTTTGAAACTCTAATGGATGATGGCCTTGTCATTATGGAAGGTTGTCTGTTGGCGAGATTTTTGTTACTCAAATGGATGGTAGCCTTGTCATTATGGAAGGTAGTTTGTTGTCGAGATTTTTGTTACTCCAACGGATGGTAGTATTATCATTATGGAATGTAGTGTGTTGTCGAAATCATTTTTACTCCAATGGATGGTAGCCTAGTCATTATGGATGGTAGTTTGTTGTCAAGATTTTTGTTACTCCAATGGATGGTAGGCTTTTCATTAAGGAAGGTAGTCTGTTGTCGATATTTTTGTTACTCCAATGGATGGTAGCCTTGTCATTATGGAAGGTAGTTTATTTTCGAAATTTTTGTTACTCAAACGGATGGTATCATTATCATTATGGAAGGTAGTGTGTTGTCGAAATCTTTGTTACTCCAATGGATGGTAGCCTAGTCATTATAGATGGTAGTCTATTGTCGGGATTTTTGGCACTCTAATGGATGGTAGCCTTGTCATTATGGAAAGTAGTCTGTTGGCGAGATTTTTGTTACTCCAATGGATGGTAGCCTTGTCATTATGGAAGGTAGTCTCTTGTTGATATTTTCCTTACTCCAATGCATGGTAGCCTTGTCATTAAGGAAGGTAGTCTCTTGTTCATATTTTCATTACTCCAATGGATGGTAGCATTGTAATTATGGAAGGTAGTCTGTTGTCAAGATTTTTGTTACTCCAATGGATGGTAGCCTTGTCATTATGGAAGGTAGTCTATTGTCGAGATATTTTGTCACTCTAATGGATGATAGCCTTGTCATTATGGAATGTTGTATGTTGGCGAGATTTTTGTTATTACAATGTATGGTAGCCTTGTCATTATAGAAGGTAGTCTCTTGTTTATATTTTCATTACTCCAATGGATGGTAGCCTAGTCATTATGGAAGGTAGTCCATTGTCGAGATTTTTGTCACTCTAATGGATGATAGCCTTGTCATTATGGAAGGTTGTCTGTTGGCGATATTTTTGTTACTCCAATGGATGGTAGCCTTGTCATTATGGAAGGTAGTTTGTTGTCGAGATTTTTGTTACTCCAACGGATGGTAGTATTATCATTATGGAAGGTAGTGTGTTGTCGAAATCATTTTTACTCCAATGGATGGTAGCCTAGTCATTATGGATGGTAGTTTGTTGTCAAGATTTTTGTTACTCCAATGGATGGTAGGCTTTTCATTAAGGAAGGTAGTCTGTTGTCGATATTTTTGTTACTCCAATGGATGGTAGCCTTGTCATTATGGAAGTAAGTTTGTTTTCGAAATTTTTGTTACTCCAACGGATGGTAGCATTATCATTATGGAAGGTAGTGTGTTGTCGAAATCTTTGTTACTCCAATGGATGGTAGCCTAGTCATTATGGATGGTAGTCTATTGTCGAGATTTTTGGCACTCCAATGGATGGTAGCCTTGTCATTATGGAAGGTAGTCTGTTGGCGAGATTTTTGTTACTCCAATGGATGGTAGCCTTGTCATTATGGAAGGTAGTCTCTTGTTGATATTTTCCTTACTCCAATGCATGGTAGCCTTGTCATTAGGGAAGGTAGTCTCTTGTTGATATTTTCATTACTCCAATGGATGGTAGCCTTGTCATTATGGAAGGTAGTCTGTTGTCAAGATTTTTGTTACTCCATTAGATGGTAGCCTTGTCATTATGGAAGGTAGTCTATTGTTGAGAATTTTGTCACTCTAATGGATGATAGCCTTGTCATTATGGAAGGTTGTCTGTTGCCGAGATTTTTGTTTTTACAATGTATGGAAGCCTTGTCATTATAGAAGGTAGTCTCTTGTTTATATTTTCATTACTCCAATGGATGGTAGCCTAGTCATTATGGAAGGTAGTCTATTGTCGAGATTTTTGTCACTCTAATGGATGATAGCCTTGTCATTATGGAAGGTTGTCTGTTGGCGAGATTTTTGTTACTCAAATTGATGGTAGCCTTGTCATTATGAAAGGTAGTTTGTTGTTGAGATTTTTGTTACTCCAATGGATGGTAGTATTATCATTATGGAAGGTAGTGTGTTGTTGAAATCATTTTTACTCCAATGGATGGTAGCCTAGTCATTATGGATGGTAGTTTGTTGTCAAGATTTTTGTTACTCCAATGGATGGTATGCTTTTCATTAAGGAAGGTAGTCTGTTGTCGATATTTTTGTTACTCCAATGGATGGTAGCCTTGTCATTATGGAAGGTAGTTTAATTTCGAAATTTTTGTTACTCAAACGGATGGTATCATTATCATTATGGAAGGTAGTGTGTTGTCGAAATCTTTGTTACTCCAATGGATGGTAGTCTAGTCATTATGGATGGTAGTCTATTGTCGAGATTTTTGGCACTCCAATGGATGGTAGCCTTGTCGTTATGGAAGGTAGTCTGTTGGCGAGATTTTTGTTACTCCAATGGATGGTAGCCTTGTCATTATGGAAGGTAGTCTCTTGTTGATGTTTTCCTTACTCCAATGCATGGTAGCCTTGTCATTAGGGAAGGTAGTCTCTTGCTGATATTTTCATTACTCCAATGGATGGTAGCCTTGTCATTATGGAAGGTAGTCTGTTGTCAAGATTTTTGTTACTCCATTGGATGGTAGCCTTGTCATTATGGAAGGTAGTGTATTGTTGAGATTTTTGTCACTCTAATGGATGATAGCCTTGTCATTATGGAAGGTTCTCTGTTGGCGAGATTTTTGTTATTACAATGTATGGAAGCCTTGTCATTATAGAAGGTAGTCTCTTGTTTATATTTTCATTACTCCAATGGATGGTAGCCTAGTCATTATGGAAGGTAGTCTATTGTCGAGATTTTTGTCACTCTAATGGATGATGGCCTTGTCATTATGGAAGGTTGTCTGTTGGCGAGATTTTTGTTACTCAAATGGATGGTAGCCTTGTCATTATGGAAGGTAGTTTGTTGTCGAGATTTTTGTTACTCCAACGGATGGTAGTATTATCATTATGGAAGGTAGTGTGTTGTCGAAATCATTTTTACTCCAATGGATGGTAGCCTAGTCATTATGGATGGTAGTTTGTTGTTAAGATTTTTGTTACTCCAATGGATGGTAGGCTTTTCATTAAGGAAAGTAGTCTGTTGTCGATATTTTTGTTACTCCAATGGATGGTAGCCTTGTCATTATGGAAGTAAGTTTGTTTTCGAAATTTTTGTTACTCCAACGGATGGTAGCATTATCATTATGGAAAGTAGTGTGTTGTCGAAATCTTTGTTACTCCAATGGATGGTAGCCTAGTCATTATGGATGGTAGTCTATTGTCGAGATTTTTGGCACTCCAATGGATGGTAGCCTTGTCATTATGAAAGGTATTCTGTTGGCGAGATTTTTGTTACTCCAATGGATGGTAGCCTTGTCATTATGGAAGGTAGTCTCTTGTTGATATTTTCCTTACTCCAATGCATGGTAGCCTTGTCATTAGGGAAGGTAGTCTCTTGTTGATATTTTCATTACTCCAATGGATGGTAGCCTTGTCATTATGGAAGGTAGTCTTTTGTCAAGATTTTTGTTACTCCATTGGATGGTAGCCTTGTCATTATGGAAGGTAGTCTATTTTCATGATTTTTGTCACTCTAATGGATGATAGCCTTGTCATTATGGAAGGTTGTTTGTTGGCGAGATTTTTGTTATTACAATGTATGGAAGCCTTGTCATTATAGAAGGTAGTCTCTTGTTTATATTTTCATTACTCCAATGGATGGTAGCCTAGTCATTATGGAAGGTAGTCTATTGTCGAGATTTTTGTCACTCTAATGGATGATAGCCTTGTCATTATGGAAGGTTGTCTGTTGGCGAGATTTTTGTTACTCAAATGGATGGTAGCCTTGTCATTATGGAAGGTAGTTTGTTGTCGAGATTTTTGTTACTCCAACGGATGGTAGTATTATCATTATTGAAGGTAGTGTGTTGTCGAAATCATTTTGACTCCAATGGATGGTAGCCTAGTCATTATGGATGGTAGTTTGTTGTTAAGATTTTTGTTACTCCAATGGATGGTATGCTTTTCATTAAGAAAGGTAGTCTGTTGTCGATATTTTTGTTACTCCAATGGATGGTAGCCTTGTCATTATGGAAGGTAGTTTAATTTCGAAATTTTTGTTACTCAAACGGATGGTATCATTATCATTATGGAAGGTAGTGTGTTGTCGAAATCTTTGTTACTCCAATGGATGGTAGCCTAGTCATTATGGATGGTAGTCTATTGTCGAGATTTTTGGCACTCCAATGGATGGTAGCCTTGTCATTATGGAAGGTAGTCTGTTGGAGAGATTTTTGTTACTCCAATGGATGGTAGCCTTGTCATTATGGAAGGTAGTCTCTTGTTGATGTTTTCCTTACTCCAATGCATGGTAGCCTTGTCATTAGGGAAGGTAGTCTCTTGTTGATATTTTCATTACTCCAATGGATGGTAGCCTTGTCATTATGGAAGGTAGTCTGTTGTCAAGATTTTTGTTACTCCATTGGATGGTAGCCTTGTCATTATGGAAGGTAGTGTATTGTTGAGATTTTTGTCACTCTAATGGATGATAGCCTTGTCATTATGGAAGGTTCTCTGTTGGCGAGATTTTTGTTATTACAATGTATGGAAGCCTTGTCATTATAGAAGGTAGTCTCTTGTTTATATTTTCATTACTCCAATGGATGGTAGCCTAGTCATTATGGAAGGTAGTCTATTGTCGAGATTTTTGAAACTCTAATGGATGATGGCCTTGTCATTATGGAAGGTTGTCTGTTGGCGAGATTTTTGTTACTCAAATGGATGGTAGCCTTGTCATTATGGAAGGTAGTTTGTTGTCGAGATTTTTGTTACTCCAACGGATGGTAGTATTATCATTATGGAATGTAGTGTGTTGTCGAAATCATTTTTACTCCAATGGATGGTAGCCTAGTCATTATGGATGGTAGTTTGTTGTCAAGATTTTTGTTACTCCAATGGATGGTAGGCTTTTCATTAAGGAAGGTAGTCTGTTGTCGATATTTTTGTTACTCCAATGGATGGTAGCCTTGTCATTATGGAAGGTAGTTTATTTTCGAAATTTTTGTTACTCAAACGGATGGTATCATTATCATTATGGAAGGTAGTGTGTTGTCGAAATCTTTGTTACTCCAATGGATGGTAGCCTAGTCATTATAGATGGTAGTCTATTGTCGGGATTTTTGGCACTCTAATGGATGGTAGCCTTGTCATTATGGAAAGTAGTCTGTTGGCGAGATTTTTGTTACTCCAATGGATGGTAGCCTTGTCATTATGGAAGGTAGTCTCTTGTTGATATTTTCCTTACTCCAATGCATGGTAGCCTTGTCATTAAGGAAGGTAGTCTCTTGTTCATATTTTCATTACTCCAATGGATGGTAGCATTGTAATTATGGAAGGTAGTCTGTTGTCAAGATTTTTGTTACTCCAATGGATGGTAGCCTTGTCATTATGGAAGGTAGTCTATTGTCGAGATATTTTGTCACTCTAATGGATGATAGCCTTGTCATTATGGAATGTTGTATGTTGGCGAGATTTTTGTTATTACAATGTATGGTAGCCTTGTCATTATAGAAGGTAGTCTCTTGTTTATATTTTCATTACTCCAATGGATGGTAGCCTAGTCATTATGGAAGGTAGTCCATTGTCGAGATTTTTGTCACTCTAATGGATGATAGCCTTGTCATTATGGAAGGTTGTCTGTTGGCGATATTTTTGTTACTCCAATGGATGGTAGCCTTGTCATTATGGAAGGTAGTTTGTTGTCGAGATTTTTGTTACTCCAACGGATGGTAGTATTATCATTATGGAAGGTAGTGTGTTGTCGAAATCATTTTTACTCCAATGGATGGTAGCCTAGTCATTATGGATGGTAGTTTGTTGTCAAGATTTTTGTTACTCCAATGGATGGTAGGCTTTTCATTAAGGAAGGTAGTCTGTTGTCGATATTTTTGTTACTCCAATGGATGGTAGCCTTGTCATTATGGAAGTAAGTTTGTTTTCGAAATTTTTGTTACTCCAACGGATGGTAGCATTATCATTATGGAAGGTAGTGTGTTGTCGAAATCTTTGTTACTCCAATGGATGGTAGCCTAGTCATTATGGATGGTAGTCTATTGTCGAGATTTTTGGCACTCCAATGGATGGTAGCCTTGTCATTATGGAAGGTAGTCTGTTGGCGAGATTTTTGTTACTCCAATGGATGGTAGCCTTGTCATTATGGAAGGTAGTCTCTTGTTGATATTTTCCTTACTCCAATGCATGGTAGCCTTGTCATTAGGGAAGGTAGTCTCTTGTTGATATTTTCATTACTCCAATGGATGGTAGCCTTGTCATTATGGAAGGTAGTCTGTTGTCAAGATTTTTGTTACTCCATTAGATGGTAGCCTTGTCATTATGGAAGGTAGTCTATTGTTGAGAATTTTGTCACTCTAATGGATGATAGCCTTGTCATTATGGAAGGTTGTCTGTTGCCGAGATTTTTGTTTTTACAATGTATGGAAGCCTTGTCATTATAGAAGGTAGTCTCTTGTTTATATTTTCATTACTCCAATGGATGGTAGCCTAGTCATTATGGAAGGTAGTCTATTGTCGAGATTTTTGTCACTCTAATGGATGATAGCCTTGTCATTATGGAAGGTTGTCTGTTGGCGAGATTTTTGTTACTCAAATTGATGGTAGCCTTGTCATTATGAAAGGTAGTTTGTTGTTGAGATTTTTGTTACTCCAATGGATGGTAGTATTATCATTATGGAAGGTAGTGTGTTGTTGAAATCATTTTTACTCCAATGGATGGTAGCCTAGTCATTATGGATGGTAGTTTGTTGTCAAGATTTTTGTTACTCCAATGGATGGTAGGCTTTTCATTAAGGAAGGTAGTATGTTGTCGATATTTTTGTTACTCAAATGGATGGTAGCATTATCATTATGGAAGGTAGTGTGTTGTCGAAATCTTTGTTATTCCAATGGATGGTAGCCTAGTCATTAAGGATGGTAGTCTATTGTCGAGATTTTTGGCACTCCAATGGATGGTAGCCTTGTCATTATGGAAGGTAGTCTGTTGGCGAGATTTTTATTACTCCAATGGATGGTAGCCTTGTCATTATGGAAGGTAGTCTCTTGTTGATATTTTCCTTACTCCAATGCATGGTAGCCTTGTCATTAGGGAAGGTAGTCTCTTGTTGATATTTTCATTACCCCAATGGATGGTAGCGTTGTAATTATGGAAGGTAGTCTGTTGTCAAGATTTTTGTTACTCCAATGGATGGTAGCCTTGTCATTATGGAAGGTAGTCTATTGTCGAGATTTTTGTCACTCTAATGGATGATAGCCTTGTCATTATGGAATGTTGTCTGTTGGCGAGATTTTTGTTATTACAATGTATGGTAGCCTTGTCATTATAGAAGGTAGTCTCTTGTTTATATTTTCATTACTCCAATGGATGGTAGCCTAGTCATTATGGAAGGTAGTCTATTATCGAGATTTTTGTCACTCTAATGGATGATAGACTTGTCATTATGGAAGGTTGTCTGTTGGCGAGATTTTTGTTACTCAAATCGATAGTAGCCTTGTCATTATGGAAGGTAGTTTGTTGTCGAGATTTTTGTTACTCCAACGGATGGTAGTATTATCATTATGGAAGGTAGTGTGTTGTCGAAATCTTTTTTACTCCAATGGATGGTAGCCTAGTCATTATCGATGGTAGTTTGTTGTCAAGATTTTTGTTACTCCAATGGATGGTAGGCTTTTCATTAAGGAAGGTAGTCTGTTGTCGATATTTTTGTTACTCCAATGGATGGTAGCATTATCATTATGGAAGGTAGTGTGTTGTCGAAATCTCTGTTACTCCAATGGATGGAAGCCTAGTCATTATGGATGGTAGTTTGTTGTCAAGATTTTTGTTACTCCAATGGATGGTAGGCTTTTCATTAAGGAAGGTAGTCTGTTGTCGATATTTTTGTTACTCCAATGGATGGTAGCCTTGTCATTATGGAAGTAAGTTTGTTTTCGAAATTTTTGTTACTCCAACGGATGGTAGCATTATCATTATGGAAGGTAGTGTGTTGTCGAAATCTTTGTTACTCTAATAGATGGTAGCCTAGTCATTATGGATGGTAGTCTATTGTCGAGATTTTTGGCACTCCAACGGATGGTAGCCTTGTCTTTATGGAAGGTAGTCTGTTGGCGAGATTTTTGTTACTCCAATGGATGGTAGCCTTGTTATTATGGAAGGTAGTCTCTTGTTGATATTTTCCTTACTCCAATGCATGGTAGCCTTGTCATTAGGGAAGGTAGTCTCTTGTTGATATTTTCATTACTCCAATGGATGGTAGCCTTGTCATTATGGAAGGTAGTCTGTTGTCAAGATTTTTGTTACTCCATTGGATGGTAGCCTTGTCATTATGGAAGGTAGTCTATTGTTGAGATTTTTGTCACTCTAATGGATGATAGCCTTGTCATTATGGAAGGTTGTCTGTTGGCGAGATTTTTGTTATTACAATGTATGGAAGCCTTGTCATTATAGAATGTAGTCTCTTATTTATATTTTCATTACTCCAATGGATGGTAGCCTAGTCATTATGGAAGGTAGTCTATTGTCGAGATTTTTTTCACTCTAATGGATGATAGCCTTGTCATTATGGAAGGTTGTCTGTTGGCGAGATTTTTGTTACTCAAATGGATGGTAACCTTTTCATTATGAAAGGTAGTTTGTTGTCGAGATTTTTGTTACTCCAACGGATGGTAGTATTATCATTATGGAAGGTAGTGTGTTGTCGAAATCATTTTTACTCCAATGGATGGTAGCCTAGTCATTATGGATGGTAGTTTGTTGTCAAGATTTTTGTTACTCCAATGGATGGTAGGCTTTTCATTAAGGAAGGTAGTATGTTGTCGATATTTTTGTTACTCCGATGGATGGTAGCATTATCATTATGGAAGGTAGTGTGTTGTCGAAATCTTTGTTACTCCAATGGATGGTAGCCTTGTCATTAGGGAAGGTAGTCTCTTGTTGATATTTTCATTACTCCAATGGATGGTAGCGTTGTAATTATGGAAGGCAGTCTGTTGTCACGATTTTTGTTACTCCAATGGATGGTAGCCTTGTCATTATGGAAGGTAGTCTATTGTCGAGATTTTTGTCACTCTAATGGATGATAGCCTTGTCATTATGGAATGTTGTCTATTGGCGAGATTTTTGTTATTACAATGTATGGTAGCCTTGTCATTATAGAAGGTAGTCTCTTGTTTATATTTTCATTACTCCAATGGATGGTAGCCTAGTCATTATGGAAGGTAGTCTATTATCGAGATTTTTGTCACTCTAATGGATGATAGCCTTGTCATTATGGAAGGTTGTCTGTTGGCGAGATTTTTGTTACTCCAATGGATAGTAGCCTTGTCATTATGGAAGGTAGTTTGTTGTCGAGATTTTTGTTACTCCAACGGATGGTAGTATTATCATTATGGAAGGTAGTGTGTTGTCGAAATCTTTTTTACTCCAATGGATGGTAGCCTAGTCATTATCGATGGTAGTTTGTTGTCAAGATTTTTGTTACTCCAATGGATGGTAGGCTTTTCATTAAGGAAGGTAGTCTGTTGTCGATATTTTTGTTACTCCAATGGATGGTAGCATTATCATTATGGAAGGTAGTGTGTTGTCGAAATCTCTGTTACTCCAATGGATGGTAGCCTAGTCATTATGGATGGTAGTTTGTTGTCAAGATTTTTGTTACTCCAATGGATGGTAGGCTTTTCATTAAGGAAGGTAGTTTGTTGTCGATATTTTTGTTACTCCAATGGATGGTAGCCTTGTCATTATGGAAGTAAGTTTGTTTTCGAAATTTTTGTTACTCCAATGGATGGTAGCATTATCATTATGGAAGGTAGTGTGTTGTCGAAATCTTTGTTACTCCAATGGATGGTAGCCTAGTCATTATGGATGGTAGTCTATTGTCGAGATTTTTTTTACTCCAATGGATGGTAGCCTTGTCATTATGGAAGGTAGTCTGTTGGCGAGATTTTTGTTACTCCAATGGATGGTAGCCTTGTCATTATGGAAGGTAGTCTCTTGTTGATATTTTCCTTACTCCAATGCATGGTAGCCTTGTCATTAGGGAAGGTAGTCTCTTGTTGATATTTTCATTACTCCAATGGATGGTAGCCTTGTCATTATGGAAGGTAGTCTGTTGTTAAGATTTTTGTTACTCCATTGGATGATAGCCTTGTCATTATGGAAGGTAGTCTATTGTTGAGATTTTTGTCACTCTAATGGATGATAGCCTTGTCATTATGGAAGGTTGTCTGTTGGCGAGATTTTTGTTATTACAATGTATGGAAGCCTTGTCATTATAGAAGGTAGTCTCTTGTTTATATTTTCATTACTCCAATGGATGGTAGCCTAGTCATTATGGAAGGTAGTCTATTGTCGAGATTTTTTTCACTCTAATGGATGATAGCCTTGTCATTATGGAAGGTTGTCTGTTGGCGAGATTTTTGTTACTCAAATGGATGGTAGCCTTGTCATTATGAAAGGTAGTTTGTTGTCGAGATTTTTGTTACTCCAACGGATGGTAGTATTATCATTATGGAAGGTAGTGTTTTGTCGAAATCATTTTTACTCCAATGGATGGTAGCCTAGTCATTATGGATGGTAGTTTGTTGTCAAGATTTTTGTTACTCCAATGGATAGTAGGCTTTTCATTAAGGAAGGTAGTATGTTGTCGATATTTTTGTTACTCCGATGGATGGTAGCATTATCATTATGGAAGGTAGTGTGTTGTCGAAATCTTTGTTACTCCAATGGATGGTAACCTTGTCATTAGGGAAGGTAGTCTCTTGTTGATATTTTCATTACTCCAATGGATGGTAGCGTTGTAATTATGGAAGGCAGTCTGTTGTCATGATTTTTGTTACTCCAATGGATGGTAGCCTTGTCATTATGGAAGGTAGTCTATTGTCGAGATTTTTGTCACTCTAATGGATGATAGCCTTGTCATTATGGAATGTTGTCTATTGGCGAGATTTTTGTTATTACAATGTATGGTAGCCTTGTCATTATAGAAGGTAGTCTCTTGTTTATATTTTCATTACTCCAATGGATGGTAGCCTAGTCATTATGGAAGGTAGTCTATTATCGAGATTTTTGTCACTCTAATGGATGATAGCCTTGTCATTATGGAAGGTTGTCTGTTGGCGAGATTTTTGTTACTCCAATGGATAGTAGCCTTGTCATTATGGAAGGTAGTTTGTTGTCGAGATTTTTGTTACTCCAACGGATGGTAGTATTATCATTATGGAAGGTAGTGTGTTGTCGAAATCTTTTTTACTCCAATGGATGGTAGCCTAGTCATTATCGATGGTAGTTTGTTGTCAAGATTTTTGTTACTCCAATGGATGGTAGGCTTTTCATTAAGGAAGGTAGTCTGTTGTCGATATTTTTGTTACTCCAATGGATGGTAGCATTATCATTATGGAAGGTAGTGTGTTGTCGAAATCTCTGTTACTCCAATGGATGGTAGCCTAGTCATTATGGATGGTAGTTTGTTGTCAAGATTTTTGTTACTCCAATGGATGGTAGGCTTTTCATTAAGGAAGGTAGTTTGTTGTCGATATTTTTGTTACTCCAATGGATGGTAGCCTTGTCATTATGGAAGTAAGTTTGTTTTCGAAATTTTTGTTACTCCAATGGATGGTAGCATTATCATTATGGAAGGTAGTGTGTTGTCGAAATCTTTGTTACTCCAATGGATGGTAGCCTAGTCATTATGGATGGTAGTCTATTGTCGAGATTTTTTTTACTCCAATGGATGGTAGCCTTGTCATTATGGAAGGTAGTCTGTTGGCGAGATTTTTGTTACTCCAATGGATGGTAGCCTTGTCATTATGGAAGGTAGTCTCTTGTTGATATTTTCCTTACTCCAATGCATGGTAGCCTTGTCATTAGGGAAGGTAGTCTCTTGTTGATATTTTCATTACTCCAATGGATGGTAGCCTTGTCATTATGGAAGGTAGTCTGTTGTTAAGATTTTTGTTACTCCATTGGATGATAGCCTTGTCATTATGGAAGGTAGTCTATTGTTGAGATTTTTGTCACTCTAATGGATGATAGCCTTGTCATTATGGAAGGTTGTCTGTTGGCGAGATTTTTGTTATTACAATGTATGGAAGCCTTGTCATTATAGAAGGTAGTCTCTTGTTTATATTTTCATTACTCCAATGGATGGTAGCCTAGTCATTATGGAAGGTAGTCTATTGTCGAGATTTTTTTCACTCTAATGGATGATAGCCTTGTCATTATGGAAGGTTGTCTGTTGGCGATATTTTTGTTACTCAAATGGATGGTAGCCTTGTCATTATGAAAGGTAGTTTGTTGTCGAGATTTTTGTTACTCCAACGGATGGTAGTATTATCATTATGGAAGGTAGTGTTTTGTCGAAATCATTTTTACTCCAATGGATGGTAGCCTAGTCATTATGGATGGTAGTTTGTTGTCAAGATTTTTATTACTCCAATGGATGGTAGGCTTTTCATTAAGGAAGGTAGTATGTTGTCGATATTTTTGTTACTCCGATGGATGGTAGCATTATCATTATGGAAGGTAGTGTGTTGTCGAAATCTTTGTTACTCCAATGGATGGTAGCCTTGTCATTAGGGAAGGTAGTCTCTTGTTGATATTTTCATTACTCCAATGGATGGTAGCGTTGTAATTATGGAAGGCAGTCTGTTGTCACGATTTTTGTTACTCCAATGGATGGTAGCCTTGTCATTATGGAAGGTAGTCTATTGTCGAGATTTTTGTCACTCTAATGGATGATAGCCTTGTCATTATGGAATGTTGTCTGTTGGCGAGATTTTTGTTATTACAATGTATGGTAGCCTTGTCATTATAGAAGGTAGTCTCTTGTTTATATTTTCATTACTCCAATGGATGGTAGCCTAGTCATTATGGAAGGTAGTCTATTATCGAGATTTTTGTCACTCTAATGGATGATAGCCTTGTCATTATGGAAGGTTGTCTGTTGGCGAGATTTTTGTTACTCCAATGGATAGTAGCCTTGTCATTATGGAAGGTAGTTTGTTGTCGAGATTTTTGTTACTCCAACGGATGGTAGTATTATCATTATGGAAGGTAGTGTGTTGTCGAAATCTTTTTTACTCCAATGGATGGTAGCCTAGTCATTATCGATGGTAGTTTGTTGTCAAGATTTTTGTTACTCCAATGGATGGTAGGCTTTTCATTAAGGAAGGTAGTCTGTTGTCGATATTTTTGTTACTCCAATGGATGGTAGCATTATCAATATGGAAGGTAGTGTGTTGTCGAAATCTCTGTTACTCCAATGGATGGTAGCCTAGTCATTATGGATGGTAGTTTGTTGTCAAGATTTTTGTTACTCCAATGGATGGTAGGCTTTTCATTAAGGAAGGTAGTTTGTTGTCGATATTTTTGTTACTCCAATGGATGGTAGCCTTGTCATTATGGAAGTAAGTTTGTTTTCGAAATTTTTGTTACTCCAACGGATGGTAGCATTATCATTATGGAAGGTAGTGTGTTGTCGAAATCTTTGTTACTCCAATGGATGGTAGCCTAGTCATTATGGATGGTAGTCTATTGTCGAGATTTTTTTTACTCCAATGGATGGTAGCCTTGTCATTATGGAAGTTAGTCTGTTGGCGAGATTTTTGTTACTCCAATGGATGGTAGCCTTGTCATTATGGAAGGTAGTCTCTTGTTGATATTTTCCTTACTCCAATGCATGGTAGCCTTGTCATTAGGGAAGGTAGTCTCTTGTTGATATTTTCATTACTCCAATGGATGGTAGCCTTGTCATTATGGAAGGTAGTCTGTTGTTAAGATTTTTGTTACTCCATTGGATGATAGCCTTGTCATTATGGAAGGTAGTCTATTGTTGAGATTTTTGTCACTCTAATGGATGATAGCCTTGTCATTATGGAAGGTTGTCTGTTGGCGAGATTTTTGTTATTACAATGTATGGAAGCCTTGTCATTATAGAAGGTAGTCTCTTGTTTATATTTTCATTACTCCAATGGATGGTAGCCTAGTCATTATGGAAGGTAGTCT
The DNA here is from genome assembly GCA_948472305.1 of Vicia faba. Classification (NCBI taxonomy): domain Eukaryota; kingdom Viridiplantae; phylum Streptophyta; class Magnoliopsida; order Fabales; family Fabaceae; genus Vicia; species Vicia faba. The sequence continues at coordinate 566,888,297 of OX451739.1, forward strand.
ATTGTCGAGATTTTTTTCACTCTAATGGATGATAGCCTTGTCATTATGGAAGGTTGTCTGTTGGCGAGATTTTTGTTACTCAAATGGATGGTAGCCTTGTCATTATGAAAGGTAGTTTGTTGTCGAGATTTTTGTTACTCCAACGGATGGTAGTATTATCATTATGGAAGGTAGTGTGTTGTCGAAATCATTTTTACTCCAATGGATGGTAGCCTAGTCATTATGGATGGTAGTTTGTTGTCAAGATTTTTGTTACTCCAATGGATGGTAGGCTTTTCATTAAGGAAGGTAGTATGTTGTCGATATTTTTGTTACTCCAATGGATGGTAGCATTATCATTATGGAAGGTAGTGTGTTGTCGAAATCTTTGTTACTCCAATGGATGGTAGCCTAGTCATTATGGATGGTAGTCTATTGTCGAGATTTTTGGCACTCCAATGGATGGTAGCCTTGTCATTATGGAAGGTAGTTTGTTTTCAAAATTTTTGTTACTCCAACGGATGGTAGCATTATCATTATGGAAGGTAGTGTGTTGTCAAAATCTTTGTTACTCCAATGGATGGTAGCCTTGTCATTATGGAAGGTAGTCTGTTGGCGAGATTTTTGTTACTCCAATGGATGGTAGCCTTGTCATTATGGAAGGTAGTCTCTTGTTGATATTTTCCTTACTCCAATGCATGGTAGCCTTGTCATTAGGGAAGGTAGTCTCTTGTTGATATTTTCATTACTCCAATGGATGGTAGCATTGTAATTATGGAAGGTAGTCTGTTGTCAAGATTTTTGTTACTCCAATGGATGGTAGCCTTGTCATTATGGAAGGTAGTCTATTGTCGAGATTTTTGTCACTCTAATGGATGATAGCCTTGTCATTATGGAATGTTGTCTGTTGGCGAGATTTTTGTTATTACAATGTATGGTAGCCTTGTCATTATAGAAGGTAGTCTCTTGTTTATATTTTCATTACTCCAATGGATGGTAGCCTAGTCATTATGGAAGGTAGTCTATTGTCGAGATTTTTGTCACTCTAATGGATGATAGCCTTGTCATTATGAAAGGTTGTCTGTTGGCGAGATTTTTGTTACTCCAATGGATAGTAGCCTTGTCATTATGGAAGGTAGTTTGTTGTCGAGATTTTTGTTACTCCAACGGATGGTAGTATTATCATTATGGAAGGTAGTGTGTTGTCGAAATCTTTTTTACTCCAATGGATGGTAGCCTAGTCATTATCGATGGTAGTTTGTTGTCAAGATTTTTGTTACTCCACTGGATGGTAGGCTTTTCGTTAAGGAAGGTAGTCTGTTGTCGATATTTTTGTTACTCCAATGGATGGTAGCATTATCATTATGGAAGGTAGTGTGTTGTCGAAATCTTTGTTACTCCAATGGATGGTAGCCTAGTCATTATGGATGGTAGTCTATTGTCGAGATTTTTGGCACTCCAATGGATGGTAGCCTTGTCATTATGGAAGGTAGTTTGTTTTCACAATTTTTGTTACTCCAACGGATGGTAGCATTATCATTATGGAAGGTAGTGTGTTGTCAAAATCTTTGTTACTCCAATGGATGGTAGCCTAGTCATTATGGATGGTAGTCTATTGTCGAGATTTTTGGCACTCCAATGGATGGTAGACTTGTCATTTTGGAAGGTAGTCTGTTGGCGAGATTTTTGTTACTCCAATGGATGGTAGCCTTGTCATTATGGAAGGTAGTCTCTTGTTGATATTTTCCTTACTCCAATGCATGGTAGCCTTGTCATTAGGGAAGGTAGTCTCTTGTTGATATTTTCATTGCTCCAATGGATGGTAGCGTTGTAATTATGGAAGGTAGTCTGTTGTCAAGATTTTTGTTACTCCAATGGATGGTAGCCTTGTCATTATGGAAGGTAGTCTATTGTCGAGATTTTTGTCACTCTAATGGATGATAGCCTTGTCATTATGGAAGGTTGTCTGTTGGAGAGATTTTTGTTACTCCAATGTATGATAGCCTTATCATTATAGAAGGTAGTCTCTTGTTGATATTTTCATTACTCCAATGGATGGTAGCCTAGTCATTATGGAAGGTAGTCTATTGTCGAGATTTTTGTCACTCTAATGGATGATAGCCTTGTCATTATGGAAGGTTGTGTGTTGGCGAGATTTTTGTTACTCCAATGGATGGTAGCCTTGTCATTATGGAAGGTAGTTTGTTGTCGAGATTTTTGTTACTCCAACGGATGGTAGTATTATCATTATGGAAGGTAGTGTGTTGTCGAAATCTTTTTTACACCAATGGATGGTAGCCTAGTCATTATGGATTGTAGTTTGTTGTCAAGATTTTTGTTACTCCAATGGATGGTAGGCTTTTCATTAAAGAAGGTAGTCTATTGTCGATATTTTTGTTACTCCAATGGATGGTAGCCTTGTCATTATGGAAGGTAGTTTGTTTTCGAAATTTTTGTTACTCCAACGGATGGTAGCATTATCATTATGGAAGGTAGTGTGTTGTCGAAATCTTTGTTACTAAAATGGATGGTAGCCTACTCATTATGGATGGTAGTCTATTGTCGAGATTTTTGGCACTCCAATGGATGGTAGCCTTATCATTATGGAAGGTAGTCTGTTGGCGAGATTTTTGTTACTCCAATGGATGGTAGCCTTGTCATTATGGAAGGTAGTCTCTTGTTGATATTTTCCATACTCCAATGCATGGTATCCTTGTCATTAGGGAAGGTAGTCTCTTGTTGATATTTTCATTAATCCAATGGATGGTAGCGTTGTAATTATGGAAGGTAGTATGTTGTCAAGATTTTTGTTACTCCAATGGAAGGTAGCCTTGTCATTATGGAAGGTAGTCTATTGTCGAGATTTTTGTCACTCTAATGGATGATAGCCTTGTCATTATGGATGGTTGTCTGTTGGCGAGATTTTTGTTACTCCAATGTATGGTAGCCTTGTCATTATAGAAGGTAGTCTCTTGTTGATATTTTCATTACTCCAATGGATGGTATCCTAGTCATTATGGAAGGTAGTCTATTGTCGAGATTTTTGTCACTCTAATGGATGATAGCCTTGTCATTATGGAACGTTGTGTGTTGGCGAGGTTTTTGTTACTCTAATGGATGGTAGCCTTGTCATTATGGAAGGTAGTTTGTTGTCGAGATTTTTGTTACTCCAACGGATGGTAGTATTATCATTATGGAAGGTAGTGTGATGTCGAAATCATTTTTACTCCAATGGATGGTAGCCTAGTCATTATGGATGGTAGTTTGTTGTCAAGATTTTTGTTACTCCAATGGATGGTAGGCTTTTCATTAAGGAAGGTAGTTTGTTGTTGAGATTTTTGTTACACCAATTGATGGTAGCCTTGTCATTATTGAAGGTAGACTGTTGTCGAGATTTTTGTTACTCTAATGGATGGTAGTCTTTTCATTATGGAAGGTAGTTTGTTGTCAAGATTTTTGTTACTCCAACGGATGGTAACATTATCACTATGGAAGGTAGTGTGTTGTCGAAATCTTTGTTACTCCAATGGATGGTAGCCTAGTCATTATGGATGGTAATTTGTTGTCAAGATTTTTGTTACTCCAATGGATAGTAGGCTTTTCATTATGGAAGGTAGTCTGTTGGCGACATTTTTGTCACTCCAACGGATGGTAGCCTTGTCATTTTGGAAGTTAGTCCGTTGGTGAGATTTTTGTTTCTCCACAGGATGGTAGCCTTGTCATTATGGAAGGTAGTCTGTTGGCGAGATTTTTGTTACTACAATGGATGGTAGCCTAGTCATTATGGATGGTAGACTGTTGTCGAGATTTTTGTTACTCCAATGGATAGTAGCCTTGTCATTATGGAACCTAGTCTGTTGTCGAGATTTTGTTACTCCAATGGATGGTAGCCTTGTTATTATGGAAGGTAGTCTATTGTCGAGATTTTTGTCACTCCAAAGGATGGTAACCTTGTCATTATGGAAGGTAGTCTATTGTCGATATATTAGTTACTCCAATGGATGGTATCCTTGTCATTATGGAAGGTAGTCTATTGTCGAGATTTTTGCCACTCCAATAGATGGTAGCCTTGTCATTTCGGAAGGTAGTATGTTGGCCAGATTTTTGTTACTCCAATGGATGGTAGCCTTGTCATTATGGAAGGTAGTCTCTTGTTGATATTTTCATTACTCCAATGTATGTTAGCCTTGTCATTATGGAAGGTAGTGTCTTGTTTATATTTTCATTACTCCAATGGATGGTATCCTTGTCATTATGGAAGGTAGTCTATTGTCAGGATTTTTGTTACTGTAATGGATGGTAGACTTGTCATTATGGAAGGTAGTTTGTTGTCGATATTTTTGTTACTCCAATCGATGGTAGCCTTATCATTATGGAAGGTAGTCTATTGTCGAGATTTTTGTTACTTCAATGGATGGTAGAATTGTCATTATGGAAAGTAGACTATTGTTGAGATTTTTGTTACTACAATGTATGGTAGCTTTGTCATTGTGGAAGGTAGTTTGTTGTCGATATTTTTGTTATTACAATGTATGGTAGCCTTGTCATTATAGAAGGTAGTTTGTTGTCGATATCTTTGTTACTCCAATGGATGGTAGCCTAGTCATTATGGAATGTAGTCTATTGTCAAGATTTTTGTCACTCCAATGGATGAAAGCCTTGTCATTATGGAAGTTAGTCTGTTGGCGAGATTTTTGTTACTCCAATGGATGGTAGCCTTGTCATTATGGAAGGTAGTCTCTTGTTTATATTTTCGTTACTCCAATGGATGGTAGCCTTGTCATTATGGAAGGTAGTTTGTTGTTGAGATTTTTGTTACACCAATTGATGGTAGCCTTGTCATTATTGAAGGTAGACTGTTGTCGAGATTTTTGTTACTCTAATGGATGGTAGCCTTTTCATTATGGAAGGTAGTTTGTTGTCAAGATTTTTGTTACTCCAACGGATGGTAACATTATCACTATGGAAGGTAGTGTGTTGTCGAAATCTTTGTTACTCCAATGGATGGTAGCCTTGTCATTATGGAAGGTAGTCTATTGTCGAGATTTTTGTTACTACAATGGATGGTAGCCTTGTCTTTATGGAAGGTAGTCTGTTGTCGATATTTTTGTTACTTCAATGGATGGTAGCCTTGTCATTTTGGAAGTTAGTCCGTTGGCGAGATATTTGTTTCTCCACAGGATGGTAGCCTTGTCATTATGGAAGGTAGTTTGTTTTCGAGATTTTTGTTACTCCAATGGATGGTAGCCTTGTCATTATTTAAGGTAGAATGTTGTCGAGATTTTTGTTACTCTAATGGATTGTGTCCTTGTCATTATGGAAGGTAGTCTGTTGGCGAGATTTTTGTTACTCCAATGGATGGTAGCCTAGTCATTATGGATGGTAGTTTGTTGTGGATATTTTTGTTACTCAAATGGATAGTAGCCTTGTCATTATGGAAGGTAGTCTGTTGTCGAGATTTTGTTACTCCAATGTATGGTAGCCTTATCATTATGGAAGGTAGTCTATTGTCGAGATTTTTGGCACTCCAATGGATGGTAGCCTTGTCATTATGGAAGGTAGTCTGTTTGCGAGATTTTTGTTACTCCAATGTATGGTAGCCTTGTCATTATGGAAGGTAGTCTCTTGTTGATATTTTCATTACTCCAATGCATGGTAGCCTTGTCATTATGGAAGGTAGTCTCTTGTTGATATTTTCATTACTCCAATGGATGGTAGCCTTGTCATTTTGGAAGGCAGTTTGTTGTCAAGATTTTCGTTACTCCAATGGATGGTAGCCTTGTCATTATGGAAGCTAGTATGTTGTTGATATTTTTGTTACTCCAATGGATGGTAGCCTTGTCATTATGGAAGGTAGAATGTGGTCGAGATTTTTGTTACTACAATGTATGGTAGCCTTATCATTGTGGAAGGTAGTCTGTTGTCAAGATTTTTGTTACTCCAACGGATGGTAGCATTATCATTATGGAAGGTAGTGTTTTGTCGAAATCTTTGTTACTCCAATGGATGGTAGCCTAGTCATTATGGATGGTAGTTTGTTGTCGAGATTTTTGTTACTCCAATGGATAGTAGGCTTTTCATTATGGAAGGTAGTCTGTTGGCGAGATTTTTGTCACTCCCACGGATGGTAGCCTTGTCATTATGGAAGTTAGTCTGTTGGCGAGATTTTTGTTACTCCAATGGATGGTAGCCTTGTCATTATGGAAGGTAGTTTTTTGTCGACATTTTTGTTACTCCAATGGATGGTAGCCTTGTCATTATTGAAGGTAGACTGTTGTCGAGATTTTTGTTACTCTAATGGATGGTAGCTTTGTCATTATGGAAGGTAGTCTATTGGCGAGATTTTTGTTACTCCAATGGATGGTAGCCTAGTCATTATGGATGGTAGTGTGTTGTCGAGATTTTTGTTACTCCAAAGGATAGTAGCCTTGTCATTATGGAACCTAGTCTGTTGTCGAGATTTTGTTACTCCAATGGATTGTAGCCTTGTCATTATGGAATGTAGTCTGTTGTCGAGATTTTTGTCACTCCAAAGGATGGTAACCTTGTTATTATGGAAGGTAGTGTATTGTCGATATATTGGTTACTCCAATGGATGGTATCCTTGTCATTATGGAAGGTAGTCTATTGTCGAGATTTTTGCCACTCCAATGGATGGTAGCCTTGTCATTATGGAAGGTAGTCTGTTGGCACAATTTTTGTTACTCCAATGGATGGTAGGCTTCTCATTATGGAAGGTAGTCTCTTGTTGATATGTTAATTACTCCAATGCATGGTAGCCTTGTCATTATGGAAGGTAGTGTCTTGTTTATATTTTCATTACTCCAATGGATGGTAGCCTTGTCATTATGGAAGGTAGTCTGTTGTCAGGATTTTTGTTACTGTAATGGATGGTAGCCTTGTCATTATGGAAGGTAGTTTGTTGTCGATATTTTTGTTACTCCAATCGATGGTAGACTTATCATTATGGAAGGTAGTCTATTGTCGAGATTTTTGTTATTCCAATAGATGGTAGCATTGTCATTATGGAAAGTAGACTGCTGACGACATTTTTGTTACTACAATATATGGTAGCCTTGTCATTGTGGAAGGTAGTTTGTTGTCGATATTTTTTTTATTACAATGTATGGTAGCCTTGTCATTATTGAAGGTAGTTTATTGTCGATATCTTTGTTACTCCAATGGATGGTAGCCTAGTCATTATGGAATGTAGTCTATTGTCAAGATTTTTGTCACTCCATGGATGAAAGCCTTGTCATTATGGAAGGTAGTCTGTTAGCGAGATTTTTGTTACTCCAATGGATTGTAGCCTTGTCATTATGGAAGATAGTCTCTTGTTGATATTTTCGTTACTCCAATGGATGGTAGCCTTGTCAGTATGGAAGGTAGTTTGTTATTGAGATTTTTGTTACTCCAATGGATGGTAGCCTTGTCATTATTGAAGGTAGACTCTTGTCGAGATTTTTGTTACTCTAATGGATGGTAGTCTTATCATTATGGAAGGTAGTCTGTTGTCAAGATTTTTGTTACTCCAACGGATGGTAGCATTATCATTATGGAAGGTAGTGTGTTGTTGAAATCTGTGTTACTCCAATGGATGGTAGCCTAGTCATTATGGATGGTAGTTTGTTGTCGAGATTTTTGTTACTCCAATGGATAGTAGGCTTTTCATTATGGAAGGTAGTCTGTTGGCAAGATTTTTGTCACTCCAACGGATGGTAGACTTGTCATTATGGAAGTTAGTCTGTTGGCGAGATTTTTGTTACTCCACAGGATGGTAGCCTTGTCATTATGGAAGGTAGTTTATTGTCGAGATTTTTGTTATTCCAATGGATGGTAGCCTTGTAATTATTGAAGGTAGACTATTGTCGAGATTTTTGTTACTATAATGGATGGTATCCTTGTCATTATGGAAGGTAGTCTATTGTCAAGATTTTTGTTACTCCAACGGATGGTAGCCTAGTCATTATGGATGGTAGTTTGTTGTCGTTATTTTTGATACTCCAATGGATAGTAGCCTTGTCATTATAGAAGGTAGTCTATTGTCTAGATTTTTGTCACTCCAAAGGATGGTAGCCTTTTCATTATGGAAGTTAGTCTGTTGTCGATATTTTTGTTACTCCAATGGATGGTAGCCTTGTCATTATGGAAGGTAGTCTATTGTCGAGATTTTTGTCACTCCAACAGATGGTAGCCTTGTCATTATGGCAGTTAGTCTGTTGGCGAGATTTTTGTTACTCCACAGGATGGTAGCCTTGTCATTATGGAAGGTAGTTTGTTGTCGAGATTTTTGTTACTCCAATGGATGGTAGCCTTGTCATTATTTAGGGAAGATTGTTGTCGAGATTTTTGTTACTCTAATGGATGGTAGCCTTGTCATTATGGAAGGTAGTCTGTTGTCAAGATTTTTGTTACTCCAATGGATGGTAGCATTATCATTATGGAAGGTAGTGTGTTTTAGAAATCATTGTTACTCCAATGGATGGTAGCCTATTCATTATGGATGGTAGTTTGTGGTCGAGATTTTTGTTACTCCAATGGATAGTAGCCTTGTCATTATGGAAGGTAGTCTATTGTCGAGATTTTGTTACTCTAATGGATGGTAGCCTTGTCATTATGGAAGGTAGTCTATTGTCGAGATTTTTGGTACTCCAATGGATGGTAGCCTTGTCATTATGGAAGGTAGTCTGTTTGCGTGATTTTTGTTACTCCAATGGATGGTAGCCTTGTCATTATGCAAGGTAGTCTCTTGTTGATATTTTCATTACTCCAATGCATGGTATCCTTGTCATTATGGTAGGTAGTCTCTTGTAGATATTTTCATTACTCTAATGGATGGTAGCCTTGTCATTATGGAAGGTAGTTGGTTGTCAAGATTTTTGTTACTCCAATAAATGGTATCCTTGTCATTATGGAAGGTAGTCTATTGTCGAGATTTTTGTTACTCCAATGGATGGTAGCGTTGTCATTATGGAAAGTAGACTGTTGACGAGATTTTTGTTACTACAATGTATGGTAGCCTTGTCATTGTGGAAGGTAGTTTGTTGTCAAGATTTTTGTTACTCAAACATATGGTAGCATTATCATTATGGATGGTAGTATGTTGTCGAAATCTTTGTTACTCCAAAGGATGGTAGCCTAGTCATTATGGATGGTAGTTTGTTATCGAGATTTTTTTACTCCAATGGATAGTAGCCTTGTTATTATGGAAGGTAGTCTGTTGTCGAGATTTTGTTACTCCAATGGATGGTAGCCTTGTCATTATGGAAGGTAGTCTAATGTCGAGATTTTTGGCACTCCAATGGATGGTAGCCTTGTCATTATGGAAGGTAGTATGTTTGCGAGATTTTTGTTACTCCAATGGATGGTAGCCTTGTCATTATGGAAGGTAGTCTCTTGTTGATATTTTCATTACTACAATGCATGGTAGCCTTGTCACTATGGAAGGTAGTCTCTTATTGATATTTTCATTACTCCAATGGATGGTAGCCTTGTCATTATGGAAGGTAGTTTGTTGTCAAGATTTTTGTTACTCCCATGGATGGTGGCCTTGTCATTATGGAAGGTAGTCTATTGTCGAGATTTTGGATACTCTAATGGATGGTAGCGTTGTCATTATGGAAAGTAGACTGTTGTCGAGATACTTGTTACTACAATGTATGGTAGCCTTGTCATTGTGGAAGGTAGTTTGTTGTTGGGATTTTTGTTATTACAATGTATGGTAGCCTTGTCATTATAGAAGGTAGTTTGTTGTCGAGATTTTGTTACTCGAATGGATGGTAGCCTTGTCATTATGGAAGCTAGTCTATTGTCGAGATATTTGGCACTCCAATGGATGGTAGCCTTGTCATTATGGAAGGTAGTCTGATTGCGAGATTTTTGTTACTCCAATGGATGGTAGCCTTTTCATTATGGAAGGTACTCTCTTGTTGATATTTTCATTACTCCAATGCATGGTAGCCTTGTCATTATTGTAGGTAGTCTCTTGTAGATATTTTCATTACTCAAATGGATGGTAGCCTTGTCATTATGGAAGGTAGTTGGTTGTCAAAATTTTTGTTACTCCAATGAATGGAATCCTTGTCATTATGGAAGGTAGTCTATTGTCGAGATTTTTGTTACTCCAATGGATGGTAGCGTTGTCATTATGGAAAGTAGACTGTTGTCGAGATTTTTGTTACTACAATGTATGGTAGCCTTGTCATTGTGGAAGGTAGTTTGTTGTCGAGATTTTTGTTATTACAAAGTATGGTAGCCTTTTCATTATAGAAGGTAGTCTGTTGTCGAGATTTTGTTACTCGAATGGATGGTAGCCTTGTCATTATGGAAGCTAGTCTATTGTCGAGATTTTTGGCACTCCAATGGATGGTAGCCTTGTAATTATGGAAGGTAGTCTGTTTGCGAGATTTTTGATACTCCAATGGATGGTAGCCTTGTCATTATGGAAGGTAGTCTCTTGTTGATATTTTCATTTTTCCAATGCATGGTAGCCTTGTCATTATGGAAGGTAGTCTCTTGTTGATATTTTCATTACTCCAATGGATGGTAGCCTTGTCATTATGGAAGGTGGTTTGTTGTCAAGATTTTTGTTACTCCAATGGATGGTAGCCTTGTCATTATGGAAGGTAGTCTATTGTCGAGATTTTGGTTACTCCAATGGATGGTAGCGTTGTCATTATGGAAAGTAGACTGTTGACGAGATTTTTGTTACTACAATGTATGGTAGCCTTGTCATTGTGGAAGGTAGTTTGTTGTCAAGATTTTTGTTACTCAAACATATGGTAGCATTATCATTATGGATGGTAGTGTGTTGTCGAAATCTTTGTTACTCCAAAGGATGGTAGCCTAGTCATTATGGATGGTAGTTTGTTGTCGAGATTTTTTTTACTCCAATGGATAGTAGCCTTGTTATTATGGAAGGTAGTCTGTTGTCGAGATTTTGTTACTCCAATGGATGGTAGCCTTGTCATTATGGAAGGTAGTCTATTGTCGAGATTTTTGGCACTCCAATGGATGGTAGCCTTGTCATTATGGAAGGTAGTATGTTTGCGAGATTTTTGTTACTCCAATGGATGGTAGCGTTGTCATTATGGAAGGTAGTCTCTTGTTGATATTTTCATTACTCCAATGCATGGTAGCCTTGTCATTATGGAAGGTAGTCTCTTATTGATATTTTCATTACTCCAATGGATGGTAGCCTTGTCATTATGGAAGGTAGTTTGTTGTCAAGATTTTTGTTACTCCAATGGATGGTGGCCTTGTCATTATGGAAGGTAGTCTATTGTCGAGATTTTGGTTACTCTAATGGATGGTAGCATTGTCATTATGGAAAATAGACTGTTGTCGAGATTTTTGTTACTACAATGTATGGTAGCCTTGTCATTGTGGAAGGTAGTTTGTTGTTGGGATTTTTGTTATTACAATGTATGGTAGCCTTGTCATTATAGAAGGTAGTCTGTTGTCGAGATTTTGTTACTCGAATGGATGGTAGCGTTGTCATTATGGAAGCTAGTCTATTGTCGAGATTTTTGGCACTCCATTGGATGGTAGCCTTGTCATTATGGAAGGTAGTCTGATTTTGAGATTTTTGTTACTCCAATGGATGGTAGCCTTGTCATTATGGAAGGTACTCTCTTGTTGATATTTTCATTACTCCAATGCATGGTAGCCTTGTCATTATTGTAGGTAGTCTCATGTAGATATTTTCATTACTCCAATGGATGGTAGCCTTGTCATTATGGAAGGTAGTTGGTTGTCAAAATTTTTGTTACTCCAATGAATGGAATCCTTGTCATTATGGAAGGTAGTCTATTGTCGAGATTTTTGTTACTCCAATGGATGGTAGCGTTGTCATTATGGAAAGTAGATTGTTGTCGAGATTTTTGTTACTACAATGTAAGGTAGCCTTGTCATTGTGGAAGGTAGTTTGTTGTCGAGATTTTTGTTATTACAATGTATGGTAGCCTTTTCATTATAGAAGGTAGTCTGTTGTCGAGATTTTGTTACTCGAGTGGATGGTAGCCTTGTCATTATGGAAGCTAGTCTATTGTCGAGATTTTTGGCACTCCAATGGATGGTAGCCTTGTAATTATGGAAGGTAGTCTGTTTGCGAGATTTTTGATACTCCAATGGATGGTAGCCTTGTCATTATGGAAGGTAGTCTCTTGTTGATATTTTCATTACTCCAATGCATGGTATCCTTGTCATTATGGTAGGTAGTCTCTTGTAGATATTTTCATTACTCCAATGGATGGTAGCCTTGTCATTATGGAAGGTAGTTGGTTGTCAAGATTTTTGTTACTCCAATAAATGGTATCCTTGTCATTATGGAAGGTAGTCTATTGTCGAGATTTTTGTTACTCCAATGGATGGTAGCGTTGTCATTATGGAAAGTAGACTGTTGACGAGATTTTTCTTACTACAATGTATGGTAGCCTTGCCATCGTGGAAGGTAGTTTGTTGTCAAGATATTTGTTACTCAAACATATGGTAGCATTATCATTATGGATGGTAGTGTGTTGTCGAAATCTTTGTTACTCCAAAGGATGGTAGCCTAGTCATTATGGATGGTAGTTTGTTGTCGAGATTTTTTTTACTCCAATGGATAGTAGCCTTGTTATTATGGAAGGTAGTCTGTTGTCGATATTTTGTTACTCCAATGGATGGTAGCCTTGTCATTATGGAAGGTAGTCTATTGTCGAGATTTTTGGCACTCCAATGGATGGTAGCCTTGTCATTATGGAAGGTAGTATGTTTGCGAGATTTTTGTTACTCCAATGGATGGTAGCCTTGTCATTATGGAAGGTACTCTCTTGTTGATATTTTCATTACTCCAATGCATGGTAGCCTTGTCATTATTGTAGGTAGTCTCTTGTAGATATTTTCATTACTCCAATGGATGGTAGCCTTGTCATTATGGAAGGTAGTCTCTTATTGATATTTTCATTACTCCAATGGATGGTAGCCTTGTCATTATGGAAGGTAGTTTGTTGTCAAGATTTTTGTTACTCCAATGGATGGTGGCCTTGTCATTATGGAAGGTAGTCTATTGTCGAGATTTTGGTTACTCTGATGGATGGTAGTGTTGTCATTATGGAAAGTAGACTGTTGTCGAGATTTTTGTTACTACAATGTATGGTAGCCTTGTCATTATGGAAGGTAGTTTGTTGTTGGGATTTTTGTTATTACAATGTATGGTAGCCTTGTCATTATAGAAGGTAGTCTGTTGTCGAGATTTTGTTACTCAAATGGATGGTAGCCTTGTCATTATGGAAGGTAGTCTATTGTCGAGATTTTTAGCACTCCAATGGATGGTAGCCTTGTCATTATGGAAGGTAGTATGTTTGCGAGATTTTTGTTACTCCAATGGATGGTAGCCTTGTCATTATGGAATGTAGTCTCTTGTTGATATTTTCATTACTCCAATGCATGGTAGCCTTGTCATTATGGAAGGTAGTCTCTTATTGATATTTTCATTACTCCAATGGATGGTAGCCTTGTCATTATGGAAGGTAGTTTGTTGTCAAGATTTTTGTTACTCCAATGGATGGTGGCCTTGTCATTATGGAAGGTAGTCTATTGTCGAGATTTTGGTTACTCCAATGGATGGTAGCGTTGTAATTATGGAAAGTAGACTGTTGTCGAGATTTTTGTTACTACAATGTATGGTAGCCTTGTCATTGTGGAAGGTAGTTTGTTGTTGGGATTTTTGTTATTACAATGTATGGTAGCCTTGTCATTATAGAAGGTAGTCTGTTGTCGAGATTTTGTTACTCGAATGGATGGTAGCCTTGTCATTATGGAAGCTAGTCTATTGTCGAGATTTTTGGCACTCCAATGGATGGTAGCCTTGTCATTATGGAAGGTAGTCTGATTGCGAGATTTTTGTTACTCCAATGGATGGTAGCCTTGTCATTATGGAAGGTACTCTCTTGTTGATATTTTCATTACTCCAATGCATGGTAGCCTTGTCATTATTGTAGGTAGTCTCTTGTAGATATTTTCATTACTCCAATGGATGGTAGCCTTGTCATTATGGAAGGTAGTTGGTTGTCAAAATTTTTGTTACTCCAATGAATGGAATCCTTGTCATTATGGAAGGTAGTCTATTGTCGAGATTTTTGTTACTCCAATTGATGGTAGCGTTGTCATTATGGAAAGTAGACTGTTGTCGAGATTTTTGTTACTACAATGTATGGTAGCCTTGTCATTGTGGAAGGTAGTTTGTTGTCGAGATTTTTGTTATTACAATGTATGGTAGCCTTTTCATTATAGAAGGTAGTCTGTTGTCGAGATTTTGTTACTCGAATGGATGGTAGCCTTGTCATCATGGAAGCTAGTCTATTGTCGAGATTTTTGGTACTCCAATGGATGGTAGCCTTGTAATTATGGAAGGTAGTCTGTTTGCGATATTTTTGATACTCCAATGGATGGTAGCCTTGTCATTATGGAAGGTAGTCTCTTGTTGATATTTTCATTTTTCCAATGCATGGTAGCCTTGTCATTATGGAAGGTAGTCTCTTGTTGATATTTTCATTACTCCAATGGATGGTAGCCTTGTCATTATGGAAGGTGGTTTGTTGTCAAGATTTTTGTTACTCCAATGGATGGTAGCCTTGTCATTATGGAAGGTAGTCTATTGTCGATATTTTGGTTACTCCAATGGATGGTAGCATTGTCATTCTGGAAAGTAGACTGTTGTCGAGATTTTTGTTACTACAATGTATGGTAGCCTTGTCATTGTGGAAGGTAGTTTGTTGTCGAGATTTTTGTTATTACAATGTATGGTAGCCTTGTCATTATAAAAGGTAGTCTGTTGTCGATATTTTATTACTCGAATGGATGGTAGCCTTGTCATTATGGAAGCTAGTCTATTGTCGAGATTTTTGGCACTCCAATGGATGGTAGCCTTGTCATTATGGAAGGTAGTCTGTTTGCTAGATTTTTGTTACTCCAATGGATGGTAGCTTTGTCATTATGGAAGGTAGTCTCTTGTTGATATTTTCATTACTCCAATGCATGGTAGCCTTGTCATTATGGAAGGTAGTCTCTTGTTGATATTTTCATTAATCCAATGGATGGTAGCCTTGTCATTATGGAAGGTAGTTTGTTGTCAAGATTTTTGTTACTCCAATGGATGGTAGCCTTGTCATTATGGAAGGTAGTCTATTGTCGAGATTTTGGTTACTCCAATGGATGGTAGCCTTGTCATTATAGAAGGTAGTTTGTTGTTTATATTTTTGTTACTCCAATGGATGGTAGCCTTGTCATTATTGAAGGTAAACTATTGTCGAGATTTTTGTTACTCTAATGGATGGTAGCCTTGTCATTATGGAAGGTAGTTTGTTCTCAAGATTTTTGTTACTCCAACGGATGGTAGCATTATCATTATGGAAGGTAGTCTGTTGTCGAAATCTTTGTTACTCCAATGGATAGTAGGCTTTTCATTATGGAAGGTAGTCTATTGTCGATATTTTTGTTACTCCAATGGATGGTAGCCTTATCATTATGGAAGGTAGTCTGTTTGCGAGATTTTTGTTACTCCAATGGATGGTAGCCTTGTCATTATGGAAGGTAGTCTCTTGTTGATATTTTCATTACTCCAATGCATGGTAGCCTTGTCATTATGGAAGGTACTCTCTTGTTGATATTTTCATTACTCCAATGAATGGTAGCCTTGTCATTATAGAAGGTAGTTTGTTGTCAAGATTTTTGTTACTCCAATGGATGGTAGCCTTGTCATTGTGGAAGGTAGCTTGTTGTCAAGATTTTTGTTACTCAAACGGATGGTAGCATTATCATTATGGAAGGTAGTGTGTTGTCGAAATCTTTGTTACTCCAATGGATGGTAGCCTAGTCATTATGGATGGTAGTTTATTGTCGAGATTTTTGTTACTCCAATGGATAGTAGCCTTGTTATTATGGAAGGTAGTCTGTTGTCGAGATTTTGTTACTCCAATGGATGGTAGCCTTGTCATTATGGAAGTTAGTATGTTGGCGAGATTTTTGTTACTCCACAGGATGGTAGCCTTGTCATTATGGAAGGTAGTTTATTTTCGAGATTTTTGTTATTCCAATGGATGGTAGCCTTGTAATTATTGAAGGTAGACTATTGTCGAGATTTTTGTTACTATAATGGATGGTATCCTTGTCATTATGGAAGGTAGTCTATTGTCAAGATTTTTGTTACTCCAACGAATGGTAGCCTAGTCATTATGGATGGTAGTTTGTTGTCGATATTTTTGATACTCCAATGGATAGTAGCCTTGTCATTATAGAAGGTAGTCTATTGTCGAGATTTTTGTCACTCCAAAGGATGGTAGCCTTTTCATTATGGAAGTTAGTCTGTTGTCGATATTTTTGTTACTCCAATGGATGGTAGCCTTGTCATTATGGAAGGTAGTCTATTGTCGAGATTTTTGTCACTCCAACAGATGGTAGCCTTGTCATTATGGCAGTTAGTCTGTTGGCGAGATTTTTGTTACTCCACAGGATGGTAGCCTTGTCATTATGGAAGGTAGTTTGTTGTCGAGATTTTTGTTACTCCAATGGATGGTAGCCTTGTCATTATTGAAGGTAGACTGTTGTCGAGATTTTTGTTACTCTAATGGATGGTAGCCTTGTCATTATGGAAGGTAGTCTGTTGTCAAGATTTTTGTTACTCCAACGGATGGTAGCATTATCATTATGGAAGGTAGTGTGTTTTAGAAATCGTTGTTACTCCAATGGATGGTAGCCTATTCATTATGGATGGTAGTTTGTTGTCGAGATTTTTGTTACTCCAATGGATAGTAGCCTTGTCATTATGGAAGGTAGTCTATTGTCGAGATTTTGTTACTCTAATGGATGGTAGCCTTGTCATTATGGAAGGTAGTCTATTGTCGAGATTTTTGCCACTCCAATGGATGGTAGCCTTGTCATTATGGAAGGTAGTCTGTTTGCGTGATTTTAGTTACTCCAATGGATGGTAGCCTTGTCATTATGCAAGGTAGTCTCTTGTTGATATTTTCATTACTCCAATGCATGGTATCCTTGTCATTATGGTAGGTAGTCTCTTGTAGATATTTTCATTACTCCAACGGATGGTAGCCTTGTCATTATGGAAGGTAGTTGGTTGTCAAGATTTTTGTTACTCCAATAAATGGTATCCTTGTCATTATGGAAGGTAGTCTATTGTCGAGATTTTTGTTACTCCAATGGATGGTAGCGTTGTCATTATGGAAAGTAGACTGTTGACGAGATTTTTGTTACTACAATGTATGGTAGCCTTGTCATTGTGGAAGGTAGTTTGTTGTCAAGATTTTTGTTACTCAAACATATGGTAGCATTATCATTATGGATGGTAGTGTGTTGTCGAAATCTTTGTTACTCCAAAGGATGGTAGCCTAGTCATTATGGATGGTAGTTTGTTGTCGAGATTTTTTTTACTCCAATGGATAGTAGCCTTGTTATTATGGAAGGTAGTCTGTTGTCGAGATTTTGTTACTCCAATGGATGGTAGCCTTGTCATTATGGAAGGTAGTCTATTGTCGAGATTTTTGGCACTCCAATGGATGGTAGCCTTGTCATTATGGAAGGTAGTATGTTTGCGAGATTTTTGTTACTCCAATGGATGGTAGCCTTCTCATTATGGAAGGTAGTCTCTTGTTGATATTTTCATTACTCCAATGCATGGTAGCCTTGTCATTATGGAAGGTAGTCTCTTATTGATATTTTCATTACTCCAATGGATGGTAGCCTTGTCATTATGGAAGGTAGTTTGTTGTCAAGATTTTTGTTACTCCAATGGATGGTGGCCTTGTTATTATGGAAGGTACTCTATTGTCGAGATTTTGGTTACTCCAATGGATGGTAGCGTTGTCATTATGGAAAGTAGACTGTTGTCGAGATTTTTGTTACTACAATGTATGGTAGCCTTGTCATCGTGGAAGGTAGTTTGTTGTTGGGATTTTTGTTATTACAATGTATGGTAGCCTTGTCATTATAGAAGGTAGTTTGTTGTCGAGATTTTGTTACTCGAATGGATGGTAGCCTTGTCATTATGGAAGCTAGTCTATTGTCGAGATTTTTGGCACTCCAATGGATGGTAGCCTTGTCATTATGGAAGGTAGTCTGATTGCGAGATTTTTGTTACTCCAATGGATGGTAGCCTTGTCATTATGGAAGGTACTCTCTTGTTGATATTTTCATTACTCCAATGCATGGTAGCCTTGTCATTATTATAGGTAGTCTCTTGTAGATATTTTCATTACTCCAATGGATGGTAGCCTTGTCATTATGGAAGGTAGTTGGTTGTCAAAAATTTTGTTACTCCAATGAATGGAATCCTTGTCATTATGGAAGGTAGTCTATTGTCGAGATTTTTGTTACTCCAATGGATGGTAGCGTTGTCATTATGGAAAGTAGACTGTTGTCGAGATTTTTGTTACTACAATGTATGGTAGCCTTGTCATTGTGGAAGGTAGTTTGTTGTCGAGATTTTTGTTATTACAATGTATGTAGCCTTTTCATTATAGAAGGTAGTCTGTTGTCGAGATTTTGTTACTCGAATGGATGGTAGCCTTGTCATTATGGAAGCTAGTCTATTGTCGAGATTTTTGGCACTCCAATGGATGGTAGCCTTGTAATTATGGAAGGTAGTCTGTTTGAGAGATTTTTGATACTCCAATGGATGGTAGCCTTGTCATTATGGAAGGTAGTCTCTTGTTGATATTTTCATTTTTCCAATGCATGGTAGCCTTGTCATAATGGAAGGTAGTCTCTTGTTGATATTTTCATTACTCCAATGGATGGTAGCCTTGTCATTATGGAAGGTGGTTTGTTGTCAAGATTTTTGTTACTCCAATGGATGGTAGCCTTGTCATTACGGAAGGTAGTCTATTGTCGAGATTTTGGTTACTCCAATGGATGGTAGCATTGTAATTATGGAAAGTAGACTGTTGTCGAGATTTTTGTTACTATAATGTATGGTAGCCTTGTCATTATGGAAGGTAGTTTGTTGTCGAGATTTTTGTTATTACAATGTATGGTAGCCTTGTCATTATAAAAGGTAGTCTGTTGTCGATATTTTATTACTCGAATGGATGGTAGCCTTGTCATTATGGAAGCTAGTCTATTGTCGAGATTTTTGGCACTCCAATGGATGGTAGCCTTGTCATTATGGAAGGTAGTATGTTTGCGAGATTTTTGTTACTCCAATGGATGGTAGCCTTGTCATTATGGAAGGTAGTCTCTTGTTGATATTTTCATTACTCCAATGCATGGTAGCCTTGTCATTATGGAAGGTAGTCTCTTATTGATATTTTCATTACTCCAATGGATGGTAGCCTTGTCATTATGGAAGGTAGTTTGTTGTCAAGATTTTTGTTACTCCAATGGATGGTGGCCTTGTCATTATGGAAGGTACTCTATTGTCGAGATTTTTGTTACTCCAATGGATGGTAGCGTTGTCATTATGGAAAGTAGATTGTTGTCGAGATTTTTGTTACTACAATGTATGGTAGCCTTGTCATTGTGGAAGGTAGTTTTTTGTTGGGATTTTTGTTATTACAATGTATGGTAGCCTTGTCATTATAGAAAGTAGTATGTTGTCGAGATTTTGTTACTCGAATGGATGGTAGCCTTGTCATTATGGAAGCTAGTCTATTGTCGAGATTTTTGGCACTCCAATGGATGGTAGCCTTGTAATTATGGAAGGTAGTCTGTTTGAGAGATTTTTGATACTCCAATGGATGGTAGCCTTGTCATTATGGAAGGTAGTCTCTTGTTGATATTTTCATTTTTCCAATGCATGGTAGCCTTGTCATAATGGAAGGTACTCTCTTGTTGATATTTTCATTACTCCAATGGATGGTAGCCTTGTCATTATGGAAGGTGGTTTGTTGTCAAGATTTTTGTTACTCCAATGGATGGTAGCCTTGTCATTATGGAAGGTAGTCTATTGTCGAGATTTTGGTTACTCCAATGGATGGTAGCATTGTAATTATGGAAAGTAGACTGTTGTCGAGATTTTTGTTACTATAATGTATGGTAGCCTTGTCATTGTGGAAGGTAGTTTGTTGTCGAGATTTTTGTTATTACAATGTATGGTAGCCTTGTCATTATAAAAGGTAGTCTGTTGTCGATATTTTATTACTCGAATGGATGGTAGCCTTGTCATTATGGAAGCTAGTCTATTGTCGAGATTTTTGGCACTCCAATGGATGGTAGCCTTGTCATTATGGAAGGTAGTATGTTTGCGAGATTTTTGTTACTCCAATGGATGGTAGCCTTGTCATTATGGAAGGTAGTCTCTTGTTGATATTTTCATTACTCCAATGCATGGTAGCCTTGTCATTATGGAAGGTAGTCTCTTATTGATATTTTCATTACTCCAATGGATGGTAGCCTTGTCATTATGGAAGGTAGTTTGTTGTCAAGATTTTTGTTACTCCAATGGATGGTGGCCTTGTCATTATGGAAGGTACTCTATTGTCGAGATTTTTGTTACTCCAATGGATGGTAGCGTTGTCATTATGGAAAGTAGATTGTTGTCGAGATTTTTGTTACTACAATGTATGGTAGCCTTGTCATTGTGGAAGGTAGTTTTTTGTTGGGATTTTTGTTATTACAATGTATGGTAGCCTTGTCATTATAGAAGGTAGTCTGTTGTCGAGATTTTGTTACTCGAATGGATGGTAGCCTTGTCATTATGGAAGCTAGTCTATTGTCGAGATTTTTGGCACTCCAATGGATGGTAGCCTTGTAATTATGGAAGGTAGTCTGTTTGAGAGATTTTTGATACTCCAATGGATGGTAGCCTTGTCATTATGGAAGGTAGTCTCTTGTTGATATTTTCATTTTTCCAATGCATGGTAGCCTTGTCATAATGGAAGGTACTCTCTTGTTGATATTTTCATTACTCCAATGGATGGTAGCCTTGTCATTATGGAAGGTGGTTTGTTGTCAAGATTTTTGTTACTCCAATGGATGGTAGCCTTGTCATTATGGAAGGTAGTCTATTGTCGAGATTTTGGTTACTCCAATGGATGGTAGCATTGTAATTATGGAAAGTAGACTGTTGTCGAGATTTTTGTTACTATAATGTATGGTAGCCTTGTCATTGTGGAAGGTAGTTTGTTGTCGAGATTTTTGTTATTACAATGTATGGTAGCCTTGTCATTATAAAAGGTAGTCTGTTGTCGATATTTTATTACTCGAATGGATGGTAGCCTTGTCATTATGGAAGCTAGTCTATTGTCGAGATTTTTGGCACTCCAATGGATGGTAGCCTTGTCATTATGGAAGGTAGTATGTTTGCGAGATTTTTGTTACTCCAATGGATGGTAGCCTTGTCATTATGGAAGGTAGTCTCTTGTTGATATTTTCATTACTCCAATGCATGGTAGCCTTGTCATTATGGAAGGTAGTCTCTTATTGATATTTTCATTACTCCAATGGATGGTAGCCTTGTCATTATGGAAGGTAGTTTGTTGTCAAGATTTTTGTTACTCCAATGGATGGTAGCGTTGTCATTATGGAAAGTAGATTGTTGTCGAGATTTTTGTTACTACAATGTATGGTAGCCTTGTCATTGTGGAAGGTAGTTTGTTGTTGGGATTTTTGTTATTACAATGTATGGTAGCCTTGTCATTATAGAAGGTAGTCTGTTGTCGAGATTTTGTTACTCGAATGGATGGTAGCCTTGTCATTATGGAAGCTAGTCTATTGTCGAGATTTTTGGCACTCCAATGGATGGTAGCCTTGTCATTATGGAAGGTAGTCTGATTGCGAGATTTTTGTTACTCCAATGGATGGTAGCCTTGTCATTATGGAAGGTACTCTCTTGTTGATATTTTCATTACTCCAATGCATGGTAGCCTTGTCATTATTGTAGGTAGTCTCTTGTAGATATTTTCATTACTCCAATGGATGGTAGCCTTGTCATTATGGAAGGTAGTTGGTTGTCAAAATTTTTGTTACTCCAATGAATGGAATCCTTGTCATTATGGAAGGTAGTCTATTGTCGAGATTTTTGTTACTCCAATGGATGGTAGCATTGTCATTATGGAAAGTAGACTGTTGTCGAGATTTTTGTTACTACAATGTATGGTAGCCTTGTCATTGTGGAAGGTAGTTTGTTGTCGAGATTTTTGTTATTACAATGTATGTAGCCTTTTCATTATAGAAGGTAGTCTGTTGTCGAGATTTTGTTACTCGAATGGATGGTAGCCTTGTCATTATGGAAGCTAGTCTATTGTCGAGATTTTTGGCACTCCAATGGATGGTAGCCTTGTAATTATGGAAGGTAGTCTGTTTGAGAGATTTTTGATACTCCAATGGATGGTAGCCTTGTCATTATGGAAGGTAGTCTCTTGTTGATATTTTCATTTTTCCAATGCATGGTAGCCTTATCATTATGGAAGGTAGTCTCTTGTTGATATTTTCATTACTCCAATGGATGGTAGCCTTGTCATTATGGAAGGTAGTCTCTTGTTGATATTTTCCTTACTCCAATGCATGGTAGCCTTGTCATTATGGAAGGTAGTCTCTTGTTGATATTTTCATTAATCCAATGGATGGTAGCCTTGTCATTATGGAAGGTAGTTTGTTGTCAATAGTTTTGTTACTCCAATGGATGGTAGCCTTGTCATTATGGAAGGTAGTCTATTGTCGAGATTTTGGTTACTCCAATGGATGGTAGCCTTGTCATTATAGAAGGTAGTTTGTTCTTTATATTTTTGTTACTCCAATGGATGGTAGCCTTGTCATTATTGAAGGTAAACTATTGTCGAGATTTTTGTTACTCTAATGGATGGTAGCCTTGTCATTATGGAAGGTAGTTTGTTCTCAAGATTTTTGTTACTCCAACGGATGGTAGCATTATCATTATGGAAGGTAGTGTGTTGTCGAAATCTTTGTTACTCCAATGGATGGTAGCCTAGTCATTATGGATGGCAGTTTGTTGTCCAGATTTTTGTTACTCCAATGGATAGTAGGCTTTTCATTATGGAAGGTAGTCTATTGTCGATATTTTTGTTACTCCAATGGATGGTAGCCTTATCATTATGGAAGGTAGTCTGTTTGCGAGATTTTTGTTACTCTAATGGATGGTAGCCTTTTCATTATGGAAGGTAGTCTCTTGTTGATATTTTCATTACTCCAATGCATGGTAGCCTTGTCATTATGGAAGGTAGTCTCTTGTTGATATTTTCATTACTCCAATGGATGGCAGCCTTGTCATTATGGAAGGTAGGTTGTTGTCAAGATTTTTGTTACTCCAATGGATGGTAGCCTTGTCATTGTGGAAGGTAGCTTGTTGTCAAGATTTTTGTTACTCAAACGAATGGTAGCATTATCATTATGGAAGGTAGTGTGTTGTCGAAATCTTTGTTACTCCAATGGATGGTAGCCTAGTCTTTATGGATGGTAGTTTATTGTTGAGATTTTTGTTACTCCAATGGATAGTAGCCTTGTTATTATGGAAGGTAGTCTGTTGTCGAGATTTTGTTACTCCAATTGATGGTAGCCTTGTCATTATGGAAGGTAGTCTATTGTCGAGATTTTTGGCACTCCAATGGATGGTAGCCTTGTCATTATGGAAGGTAGTCTGTTTGCGAGATTTTTGTTACTCCAATAGATGGTAGCCTTGTCATTATGGAAGGTAGTCTCTTGTTGATATTTTCATTACTCCAGTGCATGGTAGCCTTATCATTATGGAAGGTAGTCTCTTGTTGATATTTTCATTACTCTAATGGATGGTAGCCTTGTCATTATGGAAGGTAGTTTATTGTCAATATTTTTGTTACTCCAATGGATGGTAGCCTTGTCATTATGGAAGGTAGTCTATTGTCGAGATTTTGGTTACTCCAATGGATGGTAGCCTTGTCATTATAGAAGGTAGTTTGTTGTTTATATTTTTGTTACTCCAATGGATGGTAGCCTTGTCATTATTGAAGGTAAACTATTGTCGAGATTTTTGTTACTCTAATGGATGGTAGCCTTGTCATTATGGAAGGTAGTTTGTTCTCAAGATTTTTGTTACTCCAACGGATGGTAGCATTATCATTATGGAAGGTAGTGTGTTGTCGAAATCTTTGTTACTCCAATGGATGGTAGCCTAGTCATTATGGATGGCAGTTTGTTGTCGAGATTTTTGTTACTCCAATGGATAGTAGGCTTTTCATTATGGAAGGTAGTTGGTTGTCAAAAATTTTGTTACTCCAATGAATGGAATCCTTGTCATTATGGAAGGTAGTCTATTGTCGAGATTTTTGTTACTCCAATGGATGGTAGCGTTGTCATTATGGAAAGTAGACTGTTGTCGAGATTTTTGTTACTACAATGTATGGTAGCCTTGTCATTGTGGAAGGTAGTTTGTTGTCGAGATTTTTGTTATTACAATGTATGTAGCCTTTTCATTATAGAAGGTAGTCTGTTGTCGAGATTTTGTTACTCGAATGGATGGTAGCCTTGTCATTATGGAAGCTAGTCTATTGTCGAGATTTTTGGCACTCCAATGGATGGTAGCCTTGTAATTATGGAAGGTAGTCTGTTTGAGAGATTTTTGATACTCCAATGGATGGTAGCCTTGTCATTATGGAAGGTAGTCTCTTGTTGATATTTTCATTTTTCCAATGCATGGTAGCCTTGTCATAATGGAAGGTAGTCTCTTGTTGATATTTTCATTACTCCAATGGATGGTAGCCTTGTCATTATGGAAGGTGGTTT
The DNA here is from genome assembly GCA_948472305.1 of Vicia faba. Taxonomy (NCBI): domain Eukaryota; kingdom Viridiplantae; phylum Streptophyta; class Magnoliopsida; order Fabales; family Fabaceae; genus Vicia; species Vicia faba. The sequence continues at coordinate 566,912,984 of OX451739.1, forward strand.
GTTGTCAAGATTTTTGTTACTCCAATGGATGGTAGCCTTGTCATTACGGAAGGTAGTCTATTGTCGAGATTTTGGTTACTCCAATGGATGGTAGCATTGTAATTATGGAAAGTAGACTGTTGTCGAGATTTTTGTTACTATAATGTATGGTAGCCTTGTCATTATGGAAGGTAGTTTGTTGTCGAGATTTTTGTTATTACAATGTATGGTAGCCTTGTCATTATAAAAGGTAGTCTGTTGTCGATATTTTATTACTCGAATGGATGGTAGCCTTGTCATTATGGAAGCTAGTCTATTGTCGAGATTTTTGGCACTCCAATGGATGGTAGCCTTGTCATTATGGAAGGTAGTATGTTTGCGAGATTTTTGTTACTCCAATGGATGGTAGCCTTGTCATTATGGAAGGTAGTCTCTTGTTGATATTTTCATTACTCCAATGCATGGTAGCCTTGTCATTATGGAAGGTAGTCTCTTATTGATATTTTCATTACTCCAATGGATGGTAGCCTTGTCATTATGGAAGGTAGTTTGTTGTCAAGATTTTTGTTACTCCAATGGATGGTGGCCTTGTCATTATGGAAGGTACTCTATTGTCGAGATTTTTGTTACTCCAATGGATGGTAGCGTTGTCATTATGGAAAGTAGATTGTTGTCGAGATTTTTGTTACTACAATGTATGGTAGCCTTGTCATTGTGGAAGGTAGTTTTTTGTTGGGATTTTTGTTATTACAATGTATGGTAGCCTTGTCATTATAGAAAGTAGTATGTTGTCGAGATTTTGTTACTCGAATGGATGGTAGCCTTGTCATTATGGAAGCTAGTCTATTGTCGAGATTTTTGGCACTCCAATGGATGGTAGCCTTGTAATTATGGAAGGTAGTCTGTTTGAGAGATTTTTGATACTCCAATGGATGGTAGCCTTGTCATTATGGAAGGTAGTCTCTTGTTGATATTTTCATTTTTCCAATGCATGGTAGCCTTGTCATAATGGAAGGTACTCTCTTGTTGATATTTTCATTACTCCAATGGATGGTAGCCTTGTCATTATGGAAGGTGGTTTGTTGTCAAGATTTTTGTTACTCCAATGGATGGTAGCCTTGTCATTATGGAAGGTAGTCTATTGTCGAGATTTTGGTTACTCCAATGGATGGTAGCATTGTAATTATGGAAAGTAGACTGTTGTCGAGATTTTTGTTACTATAATGTATGGTAGCCTTGTCATTGTGGAAGGTAGTTTGTTGTCGAGATTTTTGTTATTACAATGTATGGTAGCCTTGTCATTATAAAAGGTAGTCTGTTGTCGATATTTTATTACTCGAATGGATGGTAGCCTTGTCATTATGGAAGCTAGTCTATTGTCGAGATTTTTGGCACTCCAATGGATGGTAGCCTTGTCATTATGGAAGGTAGTATGTTTGCGAGATTTTTGTTACTCCAATGGATGGTAGCCTTGTCATTATGGAAGGTAGTCTCTTGTTGATATTTTCATTACTCCAATGCATGGTAGCCTTGTCATTATGGAAGGTAGTCTCTTATTGATATTTTCATTACTCCAATGGATGGTAGCCTTGTCATTATGGAAGGTAGTTTGTTGTCAAGATTTTTGTTACTCCAATGGATGGTGGCCTTGTCATTATGGAAGGTACTCTATTGTCGAGATTTTTGTTACTCCAATGGATGGTAGCGTTGTCATTATGGAAAGTAGATTGTTGTCGAGATTTTTGTTACTACAATGTATGGTAGCCTTGTCATTGTGGAAGGTAGTTTTTTGTTGGGATTTTTGTTATTACAATGTATGGTAGCCTTGTCATTATAGAAGGTAGTCTGTTGTCGAGATTTTGTTACTCGAATGGATGGTAGCCTTGTCATTATGGAAGCTAGTCTATTGTCGAGATTTTTGGCACTCCAATGGATGGTAGCCTTGTAATTATGGAAGGTAGTCTGTTTGAGAGATTTTTGATACTCCAATGGATGGTAGCCTTGTCATTATGGAAGGTAGTCTCTTGTTGATATTTTCATTTTTCCAATGCATGGTAGCCTTGTCATAATGGAAGGTACTCTCTTGTTGATATTTTCATTACTCCAATGGATGGTAGCCTTGTCATTATGGAAGGTGGTTTGTTGTCAAGATTTTTGTTACTCCAATGGATGGTAGCCTTGTCATTATGGAAGGTAGTCTATTGTCGAGATTTTGGTTACTCCAATGGATGGTAGCATTGTAATTATGGAAAGTAGACTGTTGTCGAGATTTTTGTTACTATAATGTATGGTAGCCTTGTCATTGTGGAAGGTAGTTTGTTGTCGAGATTTTTGTTATTACAATGTATGGTAGCCTTGTCATTATAAAAGGTAGTCTGTTGTCGATATTTTATTACTCGAATGGATGGTAGCCTTGTCATTATGGAAGCTAGTCTATTGTCGAGATTTTTGGCACTCCAATGGATGGTAGCCTTGTCATTATGGAAGGTAGTATGTTTGCGAGATTTTTGTTACTCCAATGGATGGTAGCCTTGTCATTATGGAAGGTAGTCTCTTGTTGATATTTTCATTACTCCAATGCATGGTAGCCTTGTCATTATGGAAGGTAGTCTCTTATTGATATTTTCATTACTCCAATGGATGGTAGCCTTGTCATTATGGAAGGTAGTTTGTTGTCAAGATTTTTGTTACTCCAATGGATGGTAGCGTTGTCATTATGGAAAGTAGATTGTTGTCGAGATTTTTGTTACTACAATGTATGGTAGCCTTGTCATTGTGGAAGGTAGTTTGTTGTTGGGATTTTTGTTATTACAATGTATGGTAGCCTTGTCATTATAGAAGGTAGTCTGTTGTCGAGATTTTGTTACTCGAATGGATGGTAGCCTTGTCATTATGGAAGCTAGTCTATTGTCGAGATTTTTGGCACTCCAATGGATGGTAGCCTTGTCATTATGGAAGGTAGTCTGATTGCGAGATTTTTGTTACTCCAATGGATGGTAGCCTTGTCATTATGGAAGGTACTCTCTTGTTGATATTTTCATTACTCCAATGCATGGTAGCCTTGTCATTATTGTAGGTAGTCTCTTGTAGATATTTTCATTACTCCAATGGATGGTAGCCTTGTCATTATGGAAGGTAGTTGGTTGTCAAAATTTTTGTTACTCCAATGAATGGAATCCTTGTCATTATGGAAGGTAGTCTATTGTCGAGATTTTTGTTACTCCAATGGATGGTAGCATTGTCATTATGGAAAGTAGACTGTTGTCGAGATTTTTGTTACTACAATGTATGGTAGCCTTGTCATTGTGGAAGGTAGTTTGTTGTCGAGATTTTTGTTATTACAATGTATGTAGCCTTTTCATTATAGAAGGTAGTCTGTTGTCGAGATTTTGTTACTCGAATGGATGGTAGCCTTGTCATTATGGAAGCTAGTCTATTGTCGAGATTTTTGGCACTCCAATGGATGGTAGCCTTGTAATTATGGAAGGTAGTCTGTTTGAGAGATTTTTGATACTCCAATGGATGGTAGCCTTGTCATTATGGAAGGTAGTCTCTTGTTGATATTTTCATTTTTCCAATGCATGGTAGCCTTATCATTATGGAAGGTAGTCTCTTGTTGATATTTTCATTACTCCAATGGATGGTAGCCTTGTCATTATGGAAGGTAGTCTCTTGTTGATATTTTCCTTACTCCAATGCATGGTAGCCTTGTCATTATGGAAGGTAGTCTCTTGTTGATATTTTCATTAATCCAATGGATGGTAGCCTTGTCATTATGGAAGGTAGTTTGTTGTCAATAGTTTTGTTACTCCAATGGATGGTAGCCTTGTCATTATGGAAGGTAGTCTATTGTCGAGATTTTGGTTACTCCAATGGATGGTAGCCTTGTCATTATAGAAGGTAGTTTGTTCTTTATATTTTTGTTACTCCAATGGATGGTAGCCTTGTCATTATTGAAGGTAAACTATTGTCGAGATTTTTGTTACTCTAATGGATGGTAGCCTTGTCATTATGGAAGGTAGTTTGTTCTCAAGATTTTTGTTACTCCAACGGATGGTAGCATTATCATTATGGAAGGTAGTGTGTTGTCGAAATCTTTGTTACTCCAATGGATGGTAGCCTAGTCATTATGGATGGCAGTTTGTTGTCCAGATTTTTGTTACTCCAATGGATAGTAGGCTTTTCATTATGGAAGGTAGTCTATTGTCGATATTTTTGTTACTCCAATGGATGGTAGCCTTATCATTATGGAAGGTAGTCTGTTTGCGAGATTTTTGTTACTCTAATGGATGGTAGCCTTTTCATTATGGAAGGTAGTCTCTTGTTGATATTTTCATTACTCCAATGCATGGTAGCCTTGTCATTATGGAAGGTAGTCTCTTGTTGATATTTTCATTACTCCAATGGATGGCAGCCTTGTCATTATGGAAGGTAGGTTGTTGTCAAGATTTTTGTTACTCCAATGGATGGTAGCCTTGTCATTGTGGAAGGTAGCTTGTTGTCAAGATTTTTGTTACTCAAACGAATGGTAGCATTATCATTATGGAAGGTAGTGTGTTGTCGAAATCTTTGTTACTCCAATGGATGGTAGCCTAGTCTTTATGGATGGTAGTTTATTGTTGAGATTTTTGTTACTCCAATGGATAGTAGCCTTGTTATTATGGAAGGTAGTCTGTTGTCGAGATTTTGTTACTCCAATTGATGGTAGCCTTGTCATTATGGAAGGTAGTCTATTGTCGAGATTTTTGGCACTCCAATGGATGGTAGCCTTGTCATTATGGAAGGTAGTCTGTTTGCGAGATTTTTGTTACTCCAATAGATGGTAGCCTTGTCATTATGGAAGGTAGTCTCTTGTTGATATTTTCATTACTCCAGTGCATGGTAGCCTTATCATTATGGAAGGTAGTCTCTTGTTGATATTTTCATTACTCTAATGGATGGTAGCCTTGTCATTATGGAAGGTAGTTTATTGTCAATATTTTTGTTACTCCAATGGATGGTAGCCTTGTCATTATGGAAGGTAGTCTATTGTCGAGATTTTGGTTACTCCAATGGATGGTAGCCTTGTCATTATAGAAGGTAGTTTGTTGTTTATATTTTTGTTACTCCAATGGATGGTAGCCTTGTCATTATTGAAGGTAAACTATTGTCGAGATTTTTGTTACTCTAATGGATGGTAGCCTTGTCATTATGGAAGGTAGTTTGTTCTCAAGATTTTTGTTACTCCAACGGATGGTAGCATTATCATTATGGAAGGTAGTGTGTTGTCGAAATCTTTGTTACTCCAATGGATGGTAGCCTAGTCATTATGGATGGCAGTTTGTTGTCGAGATTTTTGTTACTCCAATGGATAGTAGGCTTTTCATTATGGAAGGTAGTCTATTGTCGATATTTTTGTTACTCCAATGGATGGTAGCCTTATCATTATGGAAGGTAGTCTGTTTGCGAGATTTTTGTTACTCCAATGGATGGTAGCCTTGTCATTATGGAAGGTAGTCTCTTGTTGATATTTTCATTACTCCAATGCATGGTAGCCTTATCATTATGGAAGGTAGTCTCTTGTTGATATTTTCATTACTCCAATGGATGGTAGCCTTGTCATTATGGAAGGTAGTTTGTTGTTATGATTTTTGTTACTCCAATGGATGGTAGCCTTGTCATTGTTGAAGGTAGCTTGTTGTCAAGATTTTTGTTACTCAAACGAATGGTAGCATTATCATTATGGAAGGTAGTGTGTTGTCGAAATCTTTGTTACTCCAATGGATGGTAGCCTAGTCATTATGGATGGTAGTTTATTGTCGAGATTTTTGTTACTCCAATGGATAGTAGCCTTGTTATTATGGAAGGTATTCTGTTGTCGAGATTTTGTTACTCCAATGGATGGTAGCCTTGTCATTATGGAAGGTAGTCTATTGTCGAGATTTTTGGCACTCCAATGGATGGTAGCCTTGTCATTATGGAAGGTAGTCTGTTTGCGAGATTTTTGTTACTCCAATGGATGGTAGCCTTGTCATTATGGAAGGTAGTCTCTTGTTGATATTTTCATTACTCCAGTGCATGGTAGCCTTGTCATTATGGAAGGTAGTCTCTTGTTGATATTTTCATTACTCTAATGGATGGTAGCCTTGTCATTATGGAAGGTAGTTTGTTGTCAATATTTTTGTTACTCCAATGGATGGTAGCCTTGTCATTATGGAAGGTAGTGTATTGTCGAGATTTTGGTTACTCCAATGGATGGTAGCCTTGTCATTATAGAAGGTAGTTTGTTGTTTATATTTATGTTACTCCAATGGATGGTAGCCTTGTCATTATTGAAGGTAAACTATTGTCGATATTTTTGTTACTCTAATGGATGGTAGCCTTGTCATTATGGAAGGTAGTTTGTTCTCAAGATTTTTGTTACTCCAACGGATGGTAGCATTATCATTATGGAAGGTAGTGTGTTGTCGAAATCTTATTTACTCCAATGGATGGTAGCCTAGTCATTATGGATGGCAGTTTGTTGTCGAGATTTTTGTTACTCCAATGGATAGTAGGCTTTTCATTATGGAAGGTAGTCTATTGTCGATATTTTTGTTACTCCAATGGATGGTAGCCTTATCATTATGGAAGGTAGTCTATTGTCGAGATTTTTGGCACTCCAATGGATGGTAGCCTTGTCATTATGGAAGGTAGTCTCTTGTTGATATTTTCATTACTCCAATGCATGGTAGCCTTATCATTATGGAAGGTAGTCTCTTGTTGATATTTTCATTACTCCAATGGATGGTAGCCTTGTCATTATGGAAGGTAGTTTGTTGTTATGATTTTTGTTACTCCAATGGATGGTAGCCTTGTCATTGTTGAAGGTAGCTTGTTGTCAAGATTTTTGTTACTCAAACGAATGGTAGCATTATCATTATGGAAGGTAGTGTGTTGTCGAAATCTTTGTTACTCCAATGGATGGTAGCCTAGTCATTATGGATGGTAGTTTATTGTCGAGATTTTTGTTACTCCAATGGATAGTAGCCTTGTTATTATGGAAGGTAGTCTGTTGTCGAGATTTTGTTACTCCAATGGATGGTAGCCTTGTCATTATGGAAGGTAGTCTATTGTCGAGATTTTTGGCACTCCAATGGATGGTAGCCTTGTCATTATGGAAGGTAGTCTGTTTGCGAGATTTTTGTTACTCCAATGGATGGTAGCCTTGTCATTATGGAAGGTAGTCTCTTGTTGATATTTTCATTACTCCAGTGCATGGTAGCCTTGTCATTATGGAAGGTAGTCTCTTGTTGATATTTTCATTACTCTAATGGATGGTAGCCTTGTCATTATGGAAGGTAGTTTGTTGTCAATATTTTTGTTACTCCAATGGATGGTAGCCTTGTCATTATGGAAGGTAGTGTATTGTCGAGATTTTGGTTACTCCAATGGATGGTAGCCTTGTCATTATAGAAGGTAGTTTGTTGTTTATATTTATGTTACTCCAATGGATGGTAGCCTTGTCATTATTGAAGGTAAACTATTGTCGATATTTTTGTTACTCTAATGGATGGTAGCCTTGTCATTATGGAAGGTAGTTTGTTCTCAAGATTTTTGTTACTCCAACGGATGGTAGCATTATCATTATGGAAGGTAGTGTGTTGTCGAAATCTTTGTTACTCCAATGGATGGTAGCCTAGTCATTATGGATGGCAGTTTGTTGTCGAGATTTTTGTTACTCCAATGGATAGTAGGCTTTTCATTATGGAAGGTAGTCTATTGTCGATATTTTTGTTACTCCAATGGATGGTAGCCTTATCATTATGAAAGGTAGTCTATTGTCGAGATTTTTGGCACTCCAATGGATGGTAGCCTTGTCATTATGGAAGGTAGTCTGTTTGCGAGATTTTTGTTACTCCAATAGATGGTAGCCTTGTCATTATGGAAGGTAGTCTCTTGTTGATATTTTCATTACTCCAGTGCATGGTAGCCTTGTCATTATGGAAGGTAGTCTCTTGTTGATATTTTCATTACTCTAATGGATGGTAGCCTTGTCATTATGGAAGGTAGTTTGTTGTCAATATTTTTGTTACTCCAATGGATGGTAGCCTTGTCATTATGGAAGGTAGTCTATTGTCGAGATTTTGGTTACTCCAATGGATGGTAGCCTTGTCATTATAGAAGGTAGTTTGTTGTTTATATTTTTGTTACTCCAATGGATGGTAGCCTTGTCATTATTGAAGGTAAACTATTGTCGAGATTTTTGTTACTCTAATGGATGGTAGCCTTGTCATTATGGAAGGTAGTTTGTTCTCAAGATTTTTGTTACTCCAACGGATGGTAGCATTATCATTATGGAAGGTAGTGTGTTGTCGAAATCTTTGTTACTCCAATGGATGGTAGCCTAGTCATTATGGATGGCAGTTTGTTGTCGAGATTTTTGTTACTCCAATGGATAGTAGGCTTTTCATTATGGAAGGTAGTCTATTGTCGATATTTTTGTTACTCCAATGGATGGTAGCCTTATCATTATGGAAGGTAGTCTGTTTGCGAGATTTTTGTTACTCCAATGGATGGTAGCCTTGTCATTATGGAAGGTAGTCTCTTGTTGATATTTTCATTACTCCAATGCATGGTAGCCTTATCATTATGGAAGGTAGTCTCTTGTTGATATTTTCATTACTCCAATGGATGGTAGCCTTGTCATTATGGAAGGTAGTTTGTTGTCATGATTTTTGTTACTCCAATGGATGGTAGCCTTGTCATTGTGGAAGGTAGCTTGTTGTCAAGATTTTTGTTACTCAAACGAATGGTAGCATTATCATTATGGAAGGTAGTGTGTTGTCGAAATCTTTGTTACTCCAATGGATGGTAGCCTAGTCATTATGGATGGTAGTTTATTGTCGAGATTTTTGTTACTCCAATGGATAGTAGCCTTGTTATTATGGAAGGTAGTCTGTTGTCGAGATTTTGTTACTCCAATGGATGGTAGCCTTTTCATTATGGAAGGTAGTCTATTGTCGAGATTTTTGGCACTCCAATGGATGGTGGCCTTGTCATTATGGAAGGTAGTCTGTTTGCGAGATTTTTGTTACTCCAATGGATGGTAGCCTTGTCATTATGGAAGGTAGTCTCTTGTTGATATTTTCATTACTCTAGTGCATGGTAGCCTTGTCATTATGGAAGGTAGTCTCTTGTTGATATTTTCATTACTCTAATGGATGGTAGCCTTGTCATTATGGAAGGTAGTTTGTTGTCAATATTTTTGTTACTCCAATGGATGGTAGCCTTGTCATTATGGAAGGTAGTGTATTGTCGAGATTTTGGTTACTCCAATGGATGGTAGCCTTGTCATTATAGAAGGTAGTTTGTTGTTTATATTTTTGTTACTCCAATGGATGGTAACCTTGTCATTATTGAAGGTAAACTATTGTCAATATTTTTGTTACTCTAATGGATGGTAGCCTTGTCATTATGGAAGGTAGTTTGTTCTCAAGATTTTTGTTACTCCAACGGATGGTAGCATTATCATTATGGAAGGTAGTGTGTTGTCGAAATCTTTGTTACTCCAATGGATGGTAGCCTAGTCATTATGGATGGCAGTTTGTTGTCGAGATTTTTGTTACTCCAATGGATAGTAGGCTTTTCATTATGGAAGGTAGTCTATTGTCGATATTTTTGTTACTCCAATGGATGGTAGCCTTATCATTATGGAAGTTAGTCTATTGTCGAGATTTTTGTCACTCCAAAGGATGGTAGCCTTGTCATTATGGAAGGTAGTCTGTTGTCGATATTTTTGTTAGTTCGATGGATGGTAGCCTTGTCATTATGGAAGGTAGTCTATTGTCGAGATTTTTGGCACTCCAACGGATGGTAGCCTTGTCATTATGGAAGGTAGACTGTTGGCGAGATTTTTGTTACTCCAATGGATGGTAGCCTTGTCATTATAGAAGGTAGTCTCTTGTTTATATTTTCATTACTCCAATGCATGTTAGCATTGTCATTATGGAAGGTACTTTGTTGTCAAGATTTTTGTTACTCCAATGGATGGTAGCCTTGTCATTATGGAAGGTAGTCTATTGTCAAGATTTTTGTTACTCCAATGGATGGTATCGTTGTCATTATGGAAAGTAGACTGTTGTTGAGATTTTTGTTACTACAATGTATGGTAGCCTTGTCATTGTGAAATGTAGTTTGTTGTCGAGATTTTTGTTATTACAGTGTATGGTAGCCTTGTCATTATAGAAGGTAGTCTCTTGTTGATATTTTCATTACTCCAATGGATGGTAGCCTAGTCATTATGGAAGGTAGTCTATTGTCGAGATTTTTATCACTGTAATGGATGATAGCCTTGTCATTATGGAAGGTTGTCTGTTGGCGAGATTTTTGTTACTCCAGTGTATGGTAGCCTTGTCATTATAGAAGGTAGTCTCTTGTTGATATTTTCATTACTCCAATGGATGGTAGCCTTGTCATTATGGAAGGTAGTTAGTTGTCGAGATTTTTGTGACTCCAATGGATAGTAGCCTTGTCATTATGGAAGGTAGTCTGTTATCGAGATTTTGTTACTCCAATGGATGGTAGCCTTGTCATTATGGAAGGTAGTCTGTTGTAGAGATTTTTTTCACTCCAAAGGATGGTAGATTTGTCATTATGGAAGGTAGTCTGTTGTTGATATTTTTGTTACTCTAATGGATGGGTGCCTTGTCATTATGGAAGTAAGTCTGTTGGCAAGATTTTTGTTACTCCACAGGATGGTAGCCTTGTCATTATGGAAGGTAGTTTGTTGTAGAGATTTTTGTTACTCCAATGGATGGTAGCCTTGTCATTATTGAAGGTAGATTGTTGTCGAGATTTTTGTTACTTTAATGGATGGTATCCTTGTCATTATGGAAGGTAGTCTGTTGTCAAGAGTTTTGTTACTCCAACGGATGGTAGCATTATCATTATTGAAGGTAGTGTGTTTTCGAAATCTTTGTTACTCCAATGGATGGTAGCCTAGTCATTATGGATGGTAGTTTGTTGTCGAGATTTTTGTTACTCCAATGGATAGTAGCCTTGTCATTATGGAAGTTAGTCTGTTGTAGAGATTTTGTTACTCCATTGGATGGTAGCCTTGTAATTATGGAAGGTAGTCTATTGTCGAGATTTTTGGCACTCCAATGGATGGTAGCCTTGTCATTATGGAAGGTACTCTGTTTGCCAGATTTTTGTTACTCCAATGGATGGTAGCCTTGTCATTATGGAAGGTAGTCTCTTGTTGATATTTTCATTACTCCAATGCATGGTAGCCTTGTCATTATGGAAGGTAGTCCCTTGTTGATATTTTCATTACTCCAATGGATGGTAGCCTAGTCAATATGGAAGGTAGTCTATTGTCGAGATTTTTCTTACTCCAATGGATGATAGCCTTGTCATTATGAAAGGTTGTATGTTGTTGATATTTTTGTTACTCCAATGGATCATAGTGTTGTCATTATGGAAAGTAGACTATTTTCTAGATATTTGTTACTATAATGTATGGTAGCCGTGTCATTGTGAAAGGTAGTTTGTTGTCGAGATTTTTGTTATTACAATGTATGGTAGCCTTGTCATTATAGAAGGTAGTCTCTTGTTGATATTTTCAATACTCCAATGGATGGTAGCCTAGTCATTATGGAAGGTAGTCTATTGTCGAGATTTTTATCACTCTAATGGATGATAGCCTTGTCATTATGGAATGTTGTCTATTGGCGAGATTTTTGTTACTCCAATGGATTGTAGTCTTGTCGTTATGGAAGGTAGTCTCTTATTGATATTTTCGTTACTCCAGTGGATTGAAGTCTTGTCATTATGGAAGGTAGTTTGTTGTCGAGATTTTTGTAACTCCAATGGATAGTAGCCTTGCCATTATGGAAGGTAGTCTGTTGTCGAGATTTTGTTACTCCAATGGATGGTAGCCTTGTCATTATGGAAGGTAGTCTATTGTCGAGATCTTTGTCACTCCAAAGGATGGTAGACTTGTCATTATGGAAGGGTGTCTGTTGGCGAGATTTTTGTTACTCCAATGGATGGTAGCCTTGTCTTTATGGAAGGTAGTCTCTTGTTGATATTTTCATTACTCCAATGGATGGTAGCCTTGTCATTATGGAAGGTAGTTTGTTGTCGATACTTTTGTGACTCCAATGGATAGTAGCCTTGTCATTATGGAAGGTAGTCTGTTGTCAAGATTTTGGTACTCCAATGGATGGTAGCCTTGTCATTATGGAAGGTAGTCTGTTGTAGAGATTTTTTTCACTCCAATGGATGGTAGCCTTGTCATTATGGAAGGTAGTCTGTTGTTGATATTTTTGTTACTCCAATGGATGGGTGCCTTGTCATTATGGAAGGCAGTCTATTGTCGAGATTTTTGTCACTCCAACAGATGGTAGCCTTATCATTATGGAAGTATGTCTGTTGGCGAGATTTTTGTTACTCCACAGGATGGTAGCCTTGTCATTATGGAAGGTAGTTTGTTGTAGAGATTTTTGTTACTCCAATGGATGGTAGCCTTGTAATTATTGAAGGTAGACTATTGTCGAGATTTTTGTTACTTTAATGGATGGTATCCTTGTCATTATGGAAGGTAGTCTGTTGTAAAGATTTTTGTTACTCCAACGGATGGTAGCATTATCATTATTGAAGGTAGTGTGTTTTCGAAATCTTTGTTACTCCAATGGATGGTAGCCTAGTCATTATGGATGGTAGTTTGTTGTCGAGATTTTTGTTACTCCAATGGATAGTAGCCTTGTCATTATGGAAGGTAGTCTGTTGTAGAGATTTTGTTACTCCATTGGATGGTAGCCTTGTAATTATGGGAGGTAGTCTGTTGTTGATATTTTTGTTACTCTAATGGATGGTAGCCTTATCATTATGGAAGTAAGTCTGTTGGCAAGATTTTTGTTACTCCACAGGATGGTAGCCTTGTCATTATGGAAGGTAGTTTGTTGTAGAGATTTTTGTTACTCCAATGGATGGTAGCCTTGTCATTATTGAAGGTAGATTGTTGTCGAGATTTTTGTTAATTTAATGGATGGTATCCTTGTCATTATGGAAGGTAGTCTGTTGTCAAGAGTTTTGTTACTCCAACGGATGGTAGCATTATCATTATTGAAGGTAGTGTGTTTTCGAAATCTTTGTTACTCCAATGGATGGTAGCCTAGTCATTATGGATGGTAGTTTGTTGTCGAGATTTTTGTTACTCCAATGGATAGTAGCCTTGTCATTATGGAAGTTAGTCTGTTGTAGAGATTTTGTTACTCCATTGGATGGTAGCCTTGTAATTATGGAAGGTAGTCTATTGTCGAGATTTTTGGCACTCCAATGGATGGTAGCCTTGTCATTATGGAAGGTACTCTGTTTGCCAGATTTTTGTTACTCCAATGGATGGTAGCCTTGTCATTATGGAAGGTAGTCTCTTGTTGATATTTTAATTACTCCAATGCATGGTAGCCTTGTCATTATGTAAGGTAGTCCCTTGTTGATATTTTCATTACTCCAATGGATGGTAGCCTAGTCAATATGGAAGGTAGTCTATTGTCGAGATTTTTCTTACTCTAATGGATGATAGCCTTGTCATTATGAAAGGTTGTATGTTGTTGAGATTTTTGTTACTCCAATGGATCATAGTGTTGTCATTATGGAAAGTAGACTATTTTCTAGATATTTGTTACTATAATGTATGGTAGCCGTGTCATTGTGAAAGGTAGTTTGTTGTCGAGATTTTTGTTATTACAATGTATGGTAGCCTTGTCATTATAGAAGGTAGTCTCTTGTTGATATTTTCAATACTCCAATGGATGGTAGCCTAGTCATTATGGAAGGTAGTCTATTGTCGAGATTTTTATCACTCTAATGGATGATAGCCTTGTCATTATGGAATGTTGTCTATTGGCGAGATTTTTGTTACTCCAATGGATGGTAATCTTGTCGTTATGGAAGGTAGTCTCTTATTGATATTTTCGTTACTCCAGTGGATTGAAGTCTTGTCATTATGGAAGGTAGTTTGTTGTCGAGATTTTTGTAACTCCAATGGATAGTAGCCTTGCCATTATGGAAGGTAGTCTGTTGTCGAGATTTTGTTACTCCAATGGATGGTAGCCTTGTCATTATGGAAGGTAGTCTATTGTCGAGATCTTTGTCACTCCAAAGGATGGTAGACTTGTCATTATGGAAGGGTGTCTGTTGGCGAGATTTTTGTTACTCCAATGGATGGTAGCCTTGTCTTTATGGAAGGTAGTCTCTTGTTGATATTTTCATTACTCCAATGGATGGTAGCCTTGTCATTATGGAAGGTAGTTTGTTGTCGATACTTTTGTGACTCCAATGGATAGTAGCCTTGTCATTATGCAAGGTAGTCTGTTGTCAAGATTTTGGTACTCCAATGGATGGTAGCCTTGTCATTATGGAAGGTAGTCTGTTGTAGAGATTTTTTTCACTCCAATGGATGGTAGCCTTGTCATTATGGAAGGTAGTTTGTTGTTGATATTTTTGTTACTCCAATGGATGGGTGCCTTGTCATTATGGAAGGCAGTCTATTGTCGAGATTTTTGTCACTCCAACAGATGGTAGCCTTATCATTATGGAAGTATGTCTGTTGGCGAGATTTTTGTTACTCCACAGGATGGTAGCCTTGTCATTATGGAAGGTAGTTTGTTGTAGAGATTTTTGTTACTCCAATGGATGGTAGCCTTGTCATTATTGAAGGTAGACTGTTGTCGAGATTTTTGTTACTTTAATGGATGGTATCCTTGTCATTATGGAAGGTAGTCTGTTGTCAAGATTTTTGTTACTCCAACGGATGGTAGCATTATCATTATTGAAGGTAGTGTGTTTTCGAAATCTTTGTTACTCCAATGGATGGTAGCCTAGTCATTATGGATGGTAGTTTGTTGTCGAGATTTTTGTTACTCCAATGGATAATAGCCTTGTCATTATGGAAGGTAGTCTGTTGTAGAGATTTTGTTACTCCATTGGATGGTAGCCTTGTAATTATGGGAGGTAGTCTGTTGTTGATATTTTTGTTACTCTAATGGATGGTAGCCTTATCATTATGGAAGTAAGTCTGTTGGCAAGATTTTTGTTACTCCACAGGATGGTAGCCTTGTCATTATGGAAGGTAGTTTGTTGTAGAGATTTTTGTTACTCCAATGGATGGTAGCCTTGTCATTATTGAAGGTAGATTGTTGTCGAGATTTTTGTTAATTTAATGGATGGTATCCTTGTCATTATGGAAGGTAGTCTGTTGTCAAGAGTTTTGTTACTCCAACGGATGGTAGCATTATCATTATTGAAGGTAGTGTGTTTTCGAAATCTTTGTTACTCCAATGGATGGTAGCCTAGTCATTATGGATGGTAGTTTGTTGTCGAGATTTTTGTTACTCCAATGGATAGTAGCCTTGTCATTATGGAAGTTAGTCTGTTGTAGAGATTTTGTTACTCCATTGGATGGTAGCCTTGTAATTATGGAAGGTAGTCTATTGTCGAGATTTTTGGCACTCCAATGGATGGTAGCCTTGTCATTATGGAAGGTACTCTGTTTGCCAGATTTTTGTTACTCCAATGGATGGTAGCCTTGTCATTATGGAAGGTAGTCTCTTGTTGATATTTTCATTACTCCAATGCATGGTAGCCTTGTCATTATGGAAGGTAGTCCCTTGTGGATATTTTCATTACTCCAATGGATGGTAGCCTAGTCAATATGGAAGGTAGTCTATTGTCGAGATTTTTCTTACTCCAATGGATGATAGCCTTGTCATTATGAAAGGTTGTATGTTGTTGAGATTTTTGTTACTCCAATGGATCATAGTGTTGTCATTATGGAAAGTAGACTATTTTCTAGATATTTGTTACTATAATGTATGGTAGCCGTGTCATTGTGAAAGGTAGTTTGTTGTCGAGATTTTTGTTATTACAATGTATGGTAGCCTTGTCATTATAGAAGGTAGTCTCTTGTTGATATTTTCAATACTCCAATGGATGGTAGCCTAGTCATTATGGAAGGTAGTCTATTGTCGAGATTTTTATCACTCTAATGGATGATAGCCTTGTCATTATGGAATGTTGTCTATTGGCGAGATTTTTGTTACTCCAATGGATGGTAGTCTTGTCGTTATGGAAGGTAGTCTCTTATTGATATTTTCGTTACTCCAGTGGATTGAAGTCTTGTCATTATGGAAGGTAGTTTGTTGTCGAGATTTTGTTACTCCAATGGATAGTAGCCTTGCCATTATGGAAGGTAGTCTGTTGTCGAGATTTTGTTACTCCAATGGATGGTAGCCTTGTCATTATGGAAGGTAGTCTATTGTCGAGATCTTTGTCACTCCAAAGGATGGTAGACTTGTCATTATGGAAGGGTGTCTGTTGGCGAGATTTTTGTTACCCCAATGGATGGTAGCGTTGTCTTTATGGAAGGTAGTCTCTTGTTGATATTTTCATTACTCCAATGGATGGTAGCCTTGTCATTATGGAAGGTAGTTTGTTGTCGATACTTTTGTGACTCCAATGGATAGTAGCCTTGTCATTATGGAAGGTAGTCTGTTGTCAAGATTTTGGTACTCCAATGGATGGTAGCCTTGTCATTATGGAAGGTAGTCTGTTGTAGAGATTTTTTTCACTCCAATGGATGGTAGCCTTGTCATTATGGAAGGTAGTCTGTTGTTGATATTTTTGTTACTCCAATGGATGGGTGCCTTGTCATTATGGAAGGCAGTCTATTGTCGAGATTTTTGTCACTCCAACAGATGGTAGCCTTATCATTATGGAAGTATGTCTGTTGGCGAGATTTTTGTTACTCCACAGGATGGTAGCCTTGTCATTATGGAAGGTAGTTTGTTGTAGAGATTTTTGTTACTCCAATGGATGGTAGCCTTGTCATTATTGAAGGTAGACTGTTGTCGAGATTTTTGTTACTTTAATGGATGGTATCCTTGTCATTATGGAAGGTAGTCTGTTGTCAAGATTTTTGTTACTCCAACGGATGGTAGCATTATCATTATTGAAGGTAGTGTGTTTTCGAAATCTTTGTTACTCCAATGGATGGTAGCCTAGTCATTATGGATGGTAGTTTGTTGTCGAGATTTTTGTTACTCCAATGGATAGTAGCCTTGTCATTATGGAAGGTAGTCTGTTGTAGAGATTTTGTTACTCCATTGGATGGTAGCCTTGTAATTATGGAAGGTAGTCTATTGTCGAGATATTTGGCACTCCAATGGATGGTAGCCTTATCATTATGGAAGTAAGTCTGTTGGCAAGATTTTTGTTACTCCACAGGATGGTAGCCTTGTCATTATGGAAGGTAGTTTGTTGTAGAGATTTTTGTTACTCCAATGGATGGTAGCCTTGTCATTATTGAAGGTAGATTGTTGTCGAGATTTTTGTTACTTTAATGGATAGTATCGTTGTCATTATGGAAGGTAGTCTGTTGTCAAGAGTTTTGTTACTCCAACGGATGGTAGCATTATCATTATTGAAGGTAGTGTGTTTTCGAAATCTTTGTTACTCCAAAGGATGGTAGCCTAGTCATTATGGATGGTAGTTTGTTGTCGAGATTTTTGTTACTCCAATGGATAGTAGCCTTGTCATTATGGAAGTTAGTCTGTTGTAGAGATTTTGTTACTCCATTGGATGGTAGCCTTGTAATTATGGAAGGTAGTCTATTGTCGAGATTTTTGGCACTCCAATGGATGGTAGCCTTGTCATTATGGAAGGTACTCTGTTTGCCAGATTTTTGTTACTCTAATGGATGGTAGCCTTGTCATTTTGGAAGGTAGTCTCTTGTTGATATTTTCATTACTCCAATGCATGGTAGCCTTGTCATTATGGAAGGTAGTCCCTTGTTGATATTTTCATTACTCCAATGGATGGTAGCCTAGTCAATATGGAAGGTAGTCTATTGTCGAGATTTTTCTTACTCCAATGGATGATAGCCTTGTCATTATGAAAGGTTGTATGTTGTTGAGATTTTTGTTACTCCAATGGATCATAGTGTTGTCATTATGGAAAGTAGACTGTTTTCTTGATATTTGTTACTATAATGTATGGTAGCCTTGTCATTGTGAAAGGTAGTTTGTTGTCGAGATTTTTGTTATTACAATGTATGGTAGCCTTGTCATTATAGAAGGTAGTCTCTTGTTGATATTCTCAATACTCCAATGGATGGTAGCCTAGTCATTATGGAAGGTAGTCTATTGTCGAGATTTTTGTCACTCTAATGGGTGATAGCCTTGTCATTATGGAATGTTGTCTATTGGAGAGATTTTTGTTACTCCAATGGATGGTAGCCTTGTCATTATGGAAGGTAGTCTCTTATTGATATTTTCGTTACTCCAGTGGATTGAAGTCTTGTCATTATGGAAGGTAGTTTGTTGTCGAGATTTTTGTAACTCCAATGGATAGTAGCCTTGCCATTATTGAAGGTAGTCTATTGTCGAGATTTTGTTACTCCAATGGATGGTAGCCTTGTCATTATGGAAGGTAGTCTATTGTCGAGATCTTTGTCACTCCAAAGGATGGTAGACTTGTCATTATGGAAGGGTGTCTGTTGACGAGATTTTTGTTACTCCAATGGATGGTAGCCTTGTCTTTATGGAAGGTAGTCTCTTGTTGATATTTTCATTACTCCAATGGATGGTAGCCTTGTCATTATGGAAGGTAGTTTGTTGTCGAGACTTTTGTGACTCCAATGGATAGTAGCCTTGTCATTATGGAAGGTAGTCTGTTGTCAAGATTTTGGTACTCCAATGGATGGTAGCCTTGTCATTATGGAAGGTAGTCTGTTGTAGAGATTTTTTTCACTCCAAAGGATGGTAGCCTTGTCATTATGGAAGGTAGTCTGTTGTTGATATTTTTGTTACTCCAATGGATGGGTGCCTTGTCATTATGGAAGGCAGTCTATTGTCGAGATTTTTGTCACTCCAACAGATGGTAGCCTTATCATTATGGAAGTATGTCTGTTGGCGAGATTTTTGTTACTCCACAGGATGGTAGCCTTGTCATTATGGAAGGTAGTTTGTTGTAGAGATTTTTGTTACTCCAATGGATGGTAGCCTTGTCATTATTGAAGGTAGACTGTTGTCGAGATTTTTGTTACTTTAATGGATGGTATCCTTGTCATTATGGAAGGTAGTTTGTTGTCAAGATTTTTGTTACTCCAACGGATGGTAGCATTATCATTATTGAAGGTAGTGTGTTTTCGAAATCTTTGTTACTCCAATGGATGGTAGCCTAGTCATTATGGATGGTAGTTTGTTGTCGAGATTTTTGTTACTCCAATGGATAGTAGCCTTGTCATTATGGAAGTTAGTCTGTTGTAGAGATTTTGTTACTCCATTGGATGGTAGCCTTGTAATTATGGAAGGTAGTCTATTGTCGAGATTTTTGGCACTCCAATGGATGGTAGCCTTGTCATTATGGAAGGTACTCTGTTTGCCAGATTTTTGTTACTCTAATGGATGGTAGCCTTGTCATTATGGAAGGTAGTCTCTTGTTGATATTTTCATTACTCCAATGCATGGTAGCCTTGTCATTATGGAAGGTAGTCCCTTGTTGATATTTTCATTACTCCAATGGATGGTAGCCTAGTCAATATGGAAGGTAGTCTATTGTCGAGATTTTTCTTACTCCAATGGATGATAGCCTTGTCATTATGAAAGGTTGTATGTTGTTGAGATTTTGGTACTCCAATGGATGGTAGCCTTGTCATTATGGAAGGTAGTCTGTTGTAGAGATTTTTTTCACTCCAAAGGATGGTAGCCTTGTCATTATGGAAGGTAGTCTGTTGTTGTTATTTTTGTTACTCCAATGGATGGGTGCCTTGTCATTATGGAAGGCAGTCTATTGTCGAGATTTTTGTCACTCCAACAGATGGTAGCCTTATCATTATGGAAGTATGTCTGTTGGCGAGATTTTTGTTACTCCACAGGATGGTAGCCTTGTCATTATGGAAGGTAGTTTGTTGTAGAGATTTTTGTTACTCCAATGGATGGTAGCCTTGTCATTATTGAAGGTAGATTGTTGTCGAGATTTTTGTTACTTTAATGGATAGTATCGTTGTCATTATGGAAGGTAGTCTGTTGTCAAGAGTTTTGTTACTCCAACGGATGGTAGCATTATCATTATTGAAGGTAGTGTGTTTTCGAAATCTTTGTTACTCCAAAGGATGGTAGCCTAGTCATTATGGATGGTAGTTTGTTGTCGAGATTTTTGTTACTCCAATGGATAGTAGCCTTGTCATTATGGAAGTTAGTCTGTTGTAGAGATTTTGTTACTCCATTGGATGGTAGCCTTGTAATTATGGAAGGTAGTCTATTGTCGAGATTTTTGGCACTCCAATGGATGGTAGCCTTGTCATTATGGAAGGTACTCTGTTTGCCAGATTTTTGTTACTCTAATGGATGGTAGCCTTGTCATTATGGAAGGTAGTCTCTTGTTGATATTTTCATTACTCCAATGCATGGTAGCCTTGTCATTATGGAAGGTAGTCCCTTGTTGATATTTTCATTACTCCAATGGATGGTAGCCTAGTCAATATGGAAGGTAGTCTATTGTCGAGATTTTTCTTACTCCAATGGATGATAGCCTTGTCATTATGAAAGGTTGTATGTTGTTGAGATTTTTGTTACTCCAATGGATCATAGTGTTGTCATTATGGAAAGTAGACTGTTTTCTTGATATTTGTTACTATAATGTATGGTAGCCTTGTCATTGTGAAAGGTAGTTTGTTGTCGAGATTTTTGTTATTACAATGTATGGTAGCCTTGTCATTATAGAAGGTAGTCTCTTGTTGATATTCTCAATACTCCAATGGATGGTAGCCTAGTCATTATGGAAGGTAGTCTATTGTCGAGATTTTTGTCACTCTAATGGGTGATAGCCTTGTCATTATGGAATGTTGTCTATTGGAGAGATTTTTGTTACTCCAATGGATGGTAGCCTTGTCATTATGGAAGGTAGTCTCTTATTGATATTTTCGTTACTCCAGTGGATTGAAGTCTTGTCATTATGGAAGGTAGTTTGTTGTCGAGATTTTTGTAACTCCAATGGATAGTAGCCTTGCCATTATTGAAGGTAGTCTATTGTCGAGATTTTGTTACTCCAATGGATGGTAGCCTTGTCATTATGGAAGGTAGTCTATTGTCGAGATCTTTGTCACTCCAAAGGATGGTAGACTTGTCATTATGGAAGGGTGTCTGTTGACGAGATTTTTGTTACTCCAATGGATGGTAGCCTTGTCTTTATGGAAGGTAGTCTCTTGTTGATATTTTCATTACTCCAATGGATGGTAGCCTTGTCATTATGGAAGGTAATTTGTTGTCGAGACTTTTGTGACTCCAATGGATAGTAGCCTTGTCATTATGGAAGGTAGTCTGTTGTCAAGATTTTGGTACTCCAATGGATGGTAGCCTTGTCATTATGGAAGGTAGTCTGTTGTAGAGATTTTTTTCACTCCAAAGGATGGTAGCCTTGTCATTATGGAAGGTAGTCTGTTGTTGATATTTTTGTTACTCCAATGGATGGGTGCCTTGTCATTATGGAAGGCAGTCTATTGTCGAGATTTTTGTCACTCCAACAGATGGTAGCCTTATCATTATGGAAGTATGTCTGTTGGCGAGATTTTTGTTACTCCACAGGATGGTAGCCTTGTCATTATGGAAGGTAGTTTGTTGTAGAGATTTTTGTTACTCCAATGGATGGTAGCCTTGTCATTATTGAAGGTAGACTGTTGTCGAGATTTTTGTTACTTTAATGGATGGTATCCTTGTCATTATGGAAGGTAGTTTGTTGTCAAGATTTTTGTTACTCCAACGGATGGTAGCATTATCATTATTGAAGGTAGTGTGTTTTCGAAATCTTTGTTACTCCAATGGATGGTAGCCTAGTCATTATGGATGGTAGTTTGTTGTCGAGATTTTTGTTACTCCAATGGATAGTAGCCTTGTCATTATGGAAGGTAGTCTGTTGTAGAGATTTTGTTACTCCATTGGATGGTAGCCTTGTAATTATGGAAGGTAGTCTATTGTCGAGATTTTTGGCACTCCAATGGATGGTAGCCTTGTCATTATGGAAGGTACTCTGTTTGCCAGATTTTTGTTACTCCAATGGATGGTAGCCTTGTCATTATGGAAGGTAGTCTCTTGTTGATATTTTCATTACTCCAATGCATGGTAGCCTTGTCATTATGGAAGGTAGTCCCTTGTTGATATTTTCATTACTCCAATGGATGGTAGCCTAGTCAATATGGAAGGTAGTCTATTGTCGAGATTTTTCTTACCCCAATGGATGATAGCCTTGTCATTATGAAAGGTTGTCTGTTGTTGAGATTTTTGTTACTCCAATGGATCATAGTGTTGTCATTATGGAAAGTAGACTATTGTCGAGATATTTGTTACTATAATGTATGGTAGCCTTATCATTGTGAAAGGTAGTTTGTTGTCGAGATTTTTGTTATTACAATGTATGGTAGCCTTGTCATTATAGAAGGTAGTCTCTTGTTGATATTTTCAATACTCCAATGGATGGTAGCCTAGTCATTATGGAAGGTAGTCTATTATCGAGATTTTTGTCACTCTAATGGATGATAGCCTTGTCATTATGGAATGTTGTCTATTGGCGAGATTTTTGTTACTCCAATGGATGGTAGCCTTGTCATTATGGAAGGTAGTCTCTTATTGATATTTTCGTTACTCCAGTGGATGGAAGCCTTGTCATTATGGAAGGTAGTTTGTTGTCGAGATTTTTGTAACTCCAATGGATAGTAGCCTTGCCATTATGGAAGGTAGTCTGTTGTCGAGATTTTGTTACTCCAATGGATGGTAGCCTTGTCATTATGGAAGGTAGTCTATTGTCGAGATCTTTGTCACTCCAAAGGATGGTAGCCTTGTCATTATGGAAGGGTGTCTGTTGGCGAGATTTTTGTTACTCCAATGGATGGTAGCCTTGTCTTTATGGAAGGTAGTCTCTTGTTGATATTTTCATTACTCCAATGGATGGTAGCCTTGTCATTATGGAAGGTAGTTTGTTGTCGAGACTTTTGTGACTCCAATGGATAGTAGCCTTGTCATTATGGAAGGTAGTCTGTTGTCAAGATTTTGTTACTCCAATGGATGGTAGCCTTGTCATTATGGAAGGTAGTCTGTTGTAGAGATTTTTTTCACTCCAAAGGATGGTATTCTTGTCATTATGGAAGGTAGTCTGTTGTTGATATTTTTGTTACTCCAATGGATGGGTGCCTTGTCATTATGGAAGGCAGTCTATTGTCGAGATTTTTGTCACTCCAACAGATGGTAGCCTTATCATTATGGAAGTAAGTCTGTTGGCGAGATTTTTGTTACTCCACAGGATGGTAGCCTTGTCATTATGGAAGGTAGTTTGTTTTAGAGATTTTTGTTACTCCAATGGATGGTAGCCTTGTCATTATTGAAGGTAGACTGTTGTCGAGATTTTTGTTACTTTAATGGATGGTATCCTTGTCATTATGGAAGGTAGTCTGTTGTCAAGATTTTTGTTACTCCAACGGATGGTAGCATTATCATTATTGAAGGTAGTGTGTTTTCGAAATCTTTGTTACTCCAATGGATGGTAGCCTAGTCATTATGGATGGTAGTTTGTTGTCGAGATTTTTGTTACTCCAATGGATAATAACCTTGTCATTATGGAAGGTAGTCTGTTGTAGAGATTTTGTTACTCCATTGGATGGTAGCCTTGTAATTATGGAAGGTAGTCTATTGTCGAGATTTTTGGCACTCCAATGGATGGTAGCCTTGTCATTATGGAAGGTACTCTGTTTGCCAGATTTTTGTTACTCCAATAGATGGTAGCCTTGTCATTATGGAAGGTAGTCTCTTGTTGATATTTTCATTACTCCAATGCATGGTAGCCTTGTCATTATGGAAGGTAGTCTCTTGTTGATATTTTCATTACTCCAATGGATGGTAGCCTAGTCAATATGGAAGGTAGTCTATTGTCGAGATTTTTCTTACTCCAATGGATGATAGCCTTGTCATTATGAAAGGTTGTCTGTTGTTGAGATTTTTGTTACTCCAATGGATCATAGCGTTGTCATTATGGAAAGTAGACTATTGTCGAGATACTTGTTACTATAATGTATGGTAGCCTTGTCATTGGGAAAGGTAGTTTGTTGTCGAGATTTTTGTTATTACAATGTATGGTAGCCTTGTCATTATAGAAGGTAGTCTCTTGTTGATATTTTCAATACTCCAATGGATGGTAGCCTTGTCATTATGGAATGTTGTCTATTGGCGAGATTTTTGTTACTCCAATGGATGGTAGCCTTGTCATTATGGAAGGTAGTCTCTTGTTGATATTTTCGTTACTCCAATGGATGGAAGCCTTGTCATTATGGAAGGTAGTTTTTTGTCGAGATTTTTGTAACTCCAATGGATAGTAGCCTTGCCATTATGGAAGGTAGTCTGTTGTCGAGATTTTGTTACTCCAATGGATGGTAGCCTTGTCATTATGGAAGGTAGTCTATTGTCGAGATCTTTGTCACTCCAAAGGATGGTAGCCTTGTCATTGTGGAAGGGTGTCTATTGGCGAGATTTTTGTTACTCCAATGGATGGTAGCCTTGTCTTTATGGAAGGTAGTCTCTTGTTGATATTTTCATTACTCCAATAGATGGTAGCCTTGTCATTATGGAAGGTAGTTTGTTGTAGAGATTTTTGTGACTCCAATGGATGGTAGCCTTGTCATTATGGAAGGTAGTCTGTTGTAGAGATTTTTTTCACTCCAAAGGATGGTATTCTTGTCATTATGGAAGGTAGTCTGTTGTTGATATTTTTGTTACTCCAATGGATGGGTGCCTTGTCATTATGGAAGGCAGTCTATTGTCGAGATTTTTGTCACTCCAACAGATGGTAGCCTTGTCATTATGGAAGTTAGTCTGTTGGCGAGATTTTTGTTACTCCAAAGGATGGTAGCCTTATCATTATGGAAGGTAGTTTGTTGTCGAGATTTTTGTTACTCCGATGGATGGTAGCCTTGTCATTATTGAAGGTAGACTGTTGTCGAGATTTTTGTTACTCTAATGGATGGTATCCTTGTCATTATGGAAGGTAGTTTGTTGTCAAGATTTTTGTTACTCTAACGGATGGTAGCATTATCTTTATGGAAGGTAGTGTATTTTCGAAATCTTTGTTACTCCAATGGATGGTAGCCTAGTCATTATGGATGGTAGTTTGTTGTCGAGATTTTTGTTACTCCAATGGATAGTAGCCTTGTCATTTTGGAAGGTAGTCTGATGTCGAGATTTTGTTACTCCAATGGATGGTAGCCTTGTCATTATGGAAGGTAGTCTATTGTCGAGATTTTTGGCACTCCAATGGATGGTAGCCTTGTCATTATGGAAGGTACTCTGTTTGCCAGATTTTTGTTACTCCAATGGATGGTAGCCTTGTCATTATGGAAGGTAGTCTCTTGTTGATATTTTCATTACTCCAATGCATGGTAGCCTTGTCCTTATGGAAGGTAGTCTCTTGTTGATATTTTTATTACTCCAATGGATGGTAGCCTAGTCATTATGGAAGGTAGTCTATTGTCGAGATTTTTGTTGCTCCAATGGATGGTAGCCTTGTCATTATGGAAGGTTGTCTGGTGTCGAGATTTTTGTTACTCCAATGGATCGTAGCGTTGTCATTATGGAAAGTAGACTATTGTCGAGATATTTGTTACTATAATGTATGGTAGCCTTGTCATTGGGAAAGATAGTTTGTTGTCGAGATTTTTGTTATTGCAATGTATGGTAGCCTTTTCATTATAGAAGGTAGTCTCTTGTTGATATTTTCAATACTCCAATGGATGGTAGCCTAGTCATTATGGAAGGTAGTCTATTGTCAAGATTTTTGTCACTCTAATGGATGATAGCCTTGTCATTATGGAAGGTGGTCTATTGACGATATTTTTGTTACTCCAGTGGATGGTAGCCTTGTAATTATGGAAGGTAGTCTCTTCTTGATATTTTCGTTACTCCAATGGATGGAAGCCTTGTCATTATGGAAGGTAGTTTGTTGTCGAGATTTTTGTAACTCTAATGGATAGTAGCCTTGTCATTATGGACGGTAGTCTGTTGTCGAGATTTTGTTACTCCAATGGATGGTAGCCTTTTCATTATGGAAGGTAGTCTATTGTCGAGAGTTTTGTCACTCCAAAGGATGGTAGCCTTGTCATTATGGAAGGTTGTCTGTTGGCGAGATTTTTGTTACTCCAATGGATGGTAGCCGTGTCTTTATGGAAGGTAGTCTATTGTTGATATTTTCATTACTCCAATAGATGGTAGCCTTGTCATTATGGAAGGTAGTTTGTTGTCGAGATTTTTGTGACTCCAATGGATAGTAGCCTTGTCATTATGGAAGGTAGTACATTGTCAAGATTTTGTTACTCCAATGGATGGTAGCCTTGTCATTATGGAAGGTAGTCTATTGTCGTGATTTTTGTCACTCCAAAGGATGGTAGCCTTGTCATTATGGAAGGTAGTCTGTTGGTGATATTTTTGTTACTCCAATGGATATTAGCCTTGTCATTATGGGAGGCAGTTTATTGTCGAGATTTTTGTCACTCCAACAGATGGTAGCCTTGTCATTATGGAAGTTAGTCTGTTGGCGAGATTTTTGTTACTCCACAGGATGGTAGCCTTGTCATTATGGAAGGTAGTTTGTTGTCGAGATTTTTGTTACTCCAATGGATGGTAGCCTTGTCATTATTGAAGGTAGACTGTTGTCGAGATTTTTGTTAGTCTAATGGATGGTATCCTTGTCTTTATGGAAGGTAGTCTGTGGTCAAGATTTTTGTTACTCTAACGGATGGTATCATTATCTTTATGGAAGGTAGTGTGTTTTCGAAATCTTTGTTACTCCAATGGATGGTAGCCTAGTCATTATGGATGGTAGTTTGTTGTCGAGATTTTTGTTATTACAATGTATGGTAGCCTTGTCATTATAGAAGGTAGTCTCTTGTTGATATTTTTAATACTCCAATGGATTGTAGCCTAGTCATTATGGAAGGTAGTCTATTGTCGAGATTTTTTTCACTCTAATGGATGATAGCCTTGTTATATGGAAGGTTGTCTATTGGCGAGATTTTTGTTACGCCAATGGATGGTAGCCTTGTCATTATGGAAGGTAGTCTCTTGTTGATATTTTCGTTACTCCAATGGATGGTAGCCTTGTCATTAGGGAAGATAGTTTTTTGTCGAGATTTTTGTAACTCCAATGGATAGTAGCCTTGTCATTATGGAAGGTAGTCTCTTGTCGACATTTTGTTACTCCAATGGATGGTAGCCTTGTCATTATGGAAGGTAGTCTATTGTCAATATTTTTGTCACTCCAAAGGATGGTAGCCTTGTCATTATGGAAGGTAGTCTGTTGTTGATATTTTTGTTACTCCAATGGATGGTAGCCTTGTCATTATGGAAGGCAATCTATTGTCGAGATTTTTGTCACTCCAACAGATGACAGCCTTGTCATTATGGAAGGTAGTCTATTGTCGAGATTTTTGTCACTCCAAAGGATGGTTGCCTTGTCATTATGGAAGGTAGTCTGTTGTTGATATTTTTGTTACTCCAATGGATGGTAGCCTTGTCATTATGGAAGGCAGTCTATTGTCGAGATTTTTGTGACTCAAACAGATGGTAGCCTTGTAATTATGGAAGTTAGTCTGTTGGCGAGATTTTTGTTATTCCACAGGATGGTAGCCTTGTCATTATGGAAGGTAGTTTGTTGTCGAGATTTTTGTTACTCAATGGATGGTAGCCTTGTCATTATTGAAGGTAGACTGTTGTCGAGATTTTTGTTACTCTAATGGATGGTATCCTTGTCATTATGGAAGGTAGTTTGTTGTCAAGATTTTTGTTACTCCAACGGATGGTAGCATTATCATTATGGAAGGTAGTGTGTTTTCGAAATCTTTGTTACTCCCATAGATGGTAGCCTAGTCATTATGGATGGTAGTTTGTTGTCGAGATTTTTGTTACTCCAATGGATAGTAGCCTTGTCATTATGGAAGGTAGTTTGTTGTCGAGATTTTTGTTACTCCAATGGATAGTAGCCTTGTCATTATGGAAGGTAGTCTGTTGTCGAGATTTTATTACTCCAATGGATGGTAGCCTTGTCATTATGAAAGGTAGTCTATTGTCGAGATTTTTGGCACTCCAATGGATGGTAGCCTTGTCATTATGGAAGGTACTCTGTTTGCCAGATTTTTGTTACTCCAATGGATGGTAGCCTTGTCATTATGCAAGGTAGTCTCTTGTTGATATTTTCATTACTCCAATGCATGGTAGCCTTGTCCTTATGGAAGGTAGTCTCTTGTTGATATTTTTATTACTCCAATGGATGGTAGCCTAGTCATTATGGAAGGTAGTCTATTGTCGAGATTTTTGTTGCTCCAATGGAAGGTAGCCTTGTCATTATGGAAGGTTGTCTGGTGTCGAGATTTTTGTTACTCCAATGGATCGTAGCGTTGTCATTATGGAAAGTAGACTATTGTCGAGATATTTGTTACTATAATGTATGGTAGCCTTGTCATTGGGAAAGGTAGTTTGTTGTCGAGATTTTTGTTATTGCAATGTATGGTAGCCTTGTCATTATAGAAGGTAGTCTCTTGTTGATATTTTCAATACTCCAATGGATGGTAGCCTAGTCATTATGGAAGGTAGTCTATTGTCGAGATTTTTGTCACTCTAATGGATGATAGCCTTGTCATTATGGAAGGTGGTCTATTGGCGAGATTTTTGTTACTCCAGTGGATGGTAGCCTTGTAATTATGGAAGGTAGTCTCTTGTTGATATTTTCGTTACTCCAATGGATGGTAGCCTTGTCATTATGGAAGGTAGTTTTTTGTCGAGATTTTTGTAACTCCAATGGATAGTATCCTTGTCATTATGGAAGGTAGTCTCTTGTCGACATTTTGATACTCCAATGGATCGTAGCCTTGTCATTATGGAAGGTAGTCTATTGTCGATATTTTTGTCACTCCAAAGGATGGTAGACTTGCCTTTATGGAAGGTAGTCTGTTGTTGATATTTTTGTTACTCCAATGGATGGTAGCCTTGTCATTATGGAAGGCAATCTATTGTCGAGATTTTTGTCACTCCAACAGATGGTAGCCTTGTCATTATGGAAGGTAGTCTATTGTCGAGATTTTTGTCACTCCAAAGGATGGTAGCCTTGTCATTATGGAAGGTAGTCTGTTGTTGATATTTTTGTTACTCCAATGGATGGTAGCCTTGTCATTATGGAAGGCAGTATATTGTCGAGATTTTTGTCACTCAAACAGATGGTAGCCTTGTCATTATGGAAGTTAGTCTGTTGGCGAGATTTTTGTTACTCTACAGGATGGTAGCCTTGTCATTATGGAAGGTAGTTTGTTGTCGAGATTTTTGTTACTCCAATGGATGGTAGCTTTGTCATTATTGAAGGTAGACTGTTGTCGAGATTTTTGTTACTCTAATGGATGGTATCCTTGTCATTATGGAAGGTAGTCTGTTGTCAAGATTTTTGTTACTCCAACGGATGGTAGCATTATCATTATTGAAGGTAGTGTGTTTTCAAAATCTTTGTTACTCCAATGGATGGTAGCGTACTCATTATGGATGGTAGTTTGTTGTCAAGATTTTTGTTACTCCAATGGATAGTAGCCTTGTCATTATGGATGGTAGTTTGTTGTCGATATTTTGTTACTCCAATGGATGGTAGCCTTGCCATTATGGAAGGTAGTCTATTGTCGAGATTTTTGGCACTCCAATGGATGGTAGCCTTGTCATTATGGAAGGTACTCTGTTTGCCAGATTTTTGTTACTCCAATGGATGGTAGCCTTGTCATTATAGAAGGTAGTCTCTTGTTGATATTTTCATTACTCCAATTCATGGTAGCCTTGTCATTATGGAAGGTAGTCTCTTGTTGATATTTTCAATACTCCAATGGATGGTAGCCTAGTAATTATGGAAGGTAGTCTATTGTCGATATTTTTGTCACTCTAATGGATGATAGCCTTGTCATTATGGAAGGTTGTCTATTGGCGAGATTTTTGTTACTCCAATGGATGGTAGCCTTGTCATTATGGAAGGTAGTCTCTTGTTGATATTTTCGTTACTCCAATGGATGGTAGCCTTGCCATTATGGAAGGTAGTCTATTGTCAAGATTTTGTTACTCCAATGGATGGTAGCCTTGTAATTATGGAAGGTAGTCTATTGTAGAGATTTTTGTCACTCCAAAGGATGGTAGCCTTGTCATTATGGAACGGTAGTCTATTGTCGATATTTTTGTTACTCCAATGGATGGTAGCCTTATAAGGTAGTCTATTGTCGAGATTTTTTTCACTCCAACGGATGATAGCCTTGTTATTATGGAAGGTTGTCTATTGGCGAGATTTTTGTTACTCCACAGGATGGTAGCCTTGTCATTATGGAAGGTGGTCTCTTGTTGATATTTTTGTTACTCCAATGGATGTTACCCTTGTCATTATAGAAGGTAGACTGTTGTCGAGATTTTAGTTACTCTAATGGATGGTAGCCTAGTCATTATGGATGGTTGTTTGTTGTCGAGATTTTTGTTACTCCAATGGATGGTAGCAATTTCATTATGGAAGGTAGTCTATTGTCGAGGTTTTTGGCACTCCAATGGATGGTAGCCTTGTCATTATGGAAGGTACTATGTTCGCTAGATTTTTGTTACTCCAATGGATGGTAGCCTTGTCATTATGGAAGGTAGTCTCTTGTTGATATTTTCATTACTCCAATGCATGGTAGCCTTGTCATTATGGAAGGTAGTCTCTTGTAGATATTTTCATTACTCCAATGGATGGTAGCCTATTCATTATGGAAGGTAGTCTATTGTCGAGATTTTTGTTACTCCAATGGATGGTAGCCTTGTCATTATGGAAGGTTGTCTGTTGTCGGGATTTTTATTACTCCAATGGATGGTAGCATTTTAATTATGGAAATTAGACTATTGTCGAGATATTTGTTACTATAATGTATGGTATCCTTGTCATTGTGAAAGTTGGTTTGTTGTCGAGATTTTTGTTATTACAATGTATGGTAGCCTTGTCATTATAGAAGGTAGTCTCTTGTTGATATTTTCAATACTCCAATGGATGGTAGCCTAGTCATTATGGAAGTAGTCTATTGTCGATATTTTTGTCACTCTAATGGATGATAGCCTTGTCATTATGGAAGGTTGTCTATTGGTGAGATTTTTGTTACTCCAATGGATGGTAGCCTTGTTATTATGGAAGGTAGTTTGTTGTCGAGATTTTTGTTACTCCAATGGATAATATCCTTGTCATTATGGAAGGTAGTCTGTTGTCGAGATTTTGTTATTCCAATGGACGGTAGCCTTGTCATTATGGAAGGTAGTCTATTGTCGAGATTTTTGTCACTCCAAAGGATGGTAGCCTTCTCATTATGGAAGGTTGTTTGTTGGCGAGATTTTTGTTACTCCAATGGATGGTATCCTTGTCATTATAGAAGGTAGTCTCTTGTTGATATTTTCATTACTCCAATGGATGGTATCCTAGTCATTATGTAAGGTAGTCTATTGTCGAGATTTTTGTCACTCTAATGGATGATAGCCTTGTTATTATGGAAGGTTGTCTATTGGCGAGATTTTTGTTACTCAAATGGATCGTAGCCTTGTCATTATGGAAGGTAGTCTCTGGTTGATATTTTCGTTACTCCAATGGATGGTAGCCTTGTCATTATGGAAGGTAGTTTGTTGTCGATATTTTTGTAACTCCAATGGATAGTAGCCTTGTCATTATGGAAGGCAGTTTGTTGTCGAGATTTTGTTACTCTAATGGATGGTAGCCTTGTCATTATGGAAGGTAGTCTATTGTCGAGATTTTTGTCACTCCAAAGGATGGTAGCCTTGTCATTATGGAAGGTAGTCTGTTGTTGATATTTTTGTTACTCCAATGGATCGTAGCCTTGTCATTATGGAAGGCAGTCTATTGTCGAGATTTTTGTCACTCCAACAGGTGGTAGCCTTGTCATTATGGAAGGTAGTATGTTGTCAATATTTTTGTTACTCCAACGGATGGTAGCATTATCATTATGGAAGGTAGTGTGTTTTCGAAATCTTTGTTACTCCAATGGATGGAGGCCTAGTCATTACGAATGGTAGTTTGTTGTCGATATTTTTGTTACTCCAATGGATAGTAGCCTTGTCATTATGGAAGGTAGTCTGTTGTCGAGATTTTGTTACTCCAATGGATGGTAGCCTTGTCATTATGGAAGGTAGTCTATTGTCAAGATTTTTGGCACTCCAATGGATGGTAGCCTTGTCATTATGGAAGGTACTCCATTTGCCAGATTTTTGTTACTCCAATGGATGGTAGCGTTGTCATTATGGAAGGTACTCTCTTGTTGATATTTTCATTACTCTAATGCATGGTAGCCTTGTCATTATGGAAGGTAGTCTCTTGTTGATATTTTCATTACTCCAATGGATGGTAGCCTAGTCATTATGGAAGGTAGTCTATTGTCGAGATTGTTGTTACTCCAATGGATGGTAGCCTTGTCATTATGGAAGGTTGTCTGTTGTCAGGATTTTTGTTACTCCAATGGATGGTAGCGTTGTCATTATGGAAGGTAGACTGTTGTCGTGATTTTTGTTACTATAATGTATGGTAGCCTTGTCATTATGGAAGGTAGTTTGTTATCGAGATTTTTGTTATTACAATGTATGGTAGCCTTTACATTATAGAAGGTAGTCTCTTGTTAATATTTTCATTACTCCAATGGATGGTAGCCTAGTCATTATGGAAGGTAGTCTATTGTCAAGATTTTTGTCACTCTAATGGATGATAGCCTTGTAATTATGGAAGGTTGTCTATTGGCGAGACTTTTGTTACTGCAATGGATGGTAGCCTTGTAATTATGGAAGGTAGTTTGTTGTCGAGATTTTTGTTACTCCAATGGATAATATACTTGTCATTATGGAAGGTAGTCGGTTGTCGATATTTTGTTATTCCAATGGATGGTAGCCTTGTCATTATGGAAGGTAGTCTATTGTCGAGATTTTTGTTACTCCAATGGATGGTAGCCTTGTCATTATGGAAGGTAGTCGGTTGTTGAGATTTTGTTATTCCAATGGATGGTAGCCTTGTCATTATGGAAGGTAGTCTCTTTTTGATATTTTCATTACTCCAATGGATGGTAGCCTAGTCATTATGGAAGGTAGTCTATGGTCGAGATTTTTGTCACTCTAATGGATGATAGCCTTGTCATTATGGAAGGTAGTCTCTTGTTGATATTTTCGTTACTCCAATGGATGGTAGCCTTGTCATTATGGAAGGTAGTTTGTTGTCGAGATTTTTGTAACTCCAATGGATAGTAGCCTTGTCATTATGGAAGGTAGTCTGTTATCGAGATTTTTGTCACTCCAAAGGATGGTAGCCTTGTCATTATGGAAGGTAGTCTGTTGTTGATATTTTTGTTACTCTAATGGATGGTAGCCTTGTCATTATGGAAGGCAGTCTATTATCGAGATTTTTGTCACTCCAACAGATGGTAGCCTTGTCATTATGGAAGGTTGTCTGTTGGCGAGATTTTTGTTACTCCAATGGATGGTATCCTTGTCATTATAGAAGGTAGTCTCTTGTTTATATTTTCATTACTCCAATGGATGGTATCCTAGTCATTATTTAAGGTAGTCTATTGTCGAGATTTTTGTCACTCTAATGGATGATAGCCTTGTCATTATGGAAGGTTGTCTATTGGCGAGATTTTTGTTACTCCAATGGATCGTAGCCTTGTCATTATGGAAGGTAGTCTCTGGTTGATATTTTCGTTACTCCAATGGATGGTAGCCTTGTCATTATGGAAGGTAGTTTGTTGTCGATATTTTTGTAACTCCAATGGATAGTAGCCTTGTCATTATGGAAGGTAGTTTGTTGTCGAGATTTTGTTACTCCAATGGATGGTAGCCTTGTCATTATGGAAGGTAGTCTATTGTCGAGATTTTTGTCACTCCAAAGGATGGTAGCCTTGTCATTATGGAAGGTAGTCTGTTGTTGATATTTTTGTTACTCCAATGGATCGTAGCCTTGTCATTATGGAAGGCAGTCTATTGTCGAGATTTTTGTCACTCCAACAGATGGTAGCCTTGTCATTATGGAAGGTAGTCTGTTGTCAATATTTTTGTTACTCCAACGGATGGTAGCATTATCATTATGGAAGGTAGTGTGTTTTCGAAATCTTTGTTACTCCAATGGATGGAGGCCTAGTCATTACGGATGGTAGTTTGTTGTCGATATTTTTGTTACTCCATTGGATAGTAGCCTTGTCATTATGGAAGGTAGTCTGTTGTCGAGATTTTGTTACTCCAATGGATGGTAGCCTTGTCATTATGGAAGGTAGTCTATTGTCGAGATTTTTGGCACTCCAATGGATGGTAGCATTGTCATTATGGAAGGTACTCCGTTTGCCAGATTTTTGTTACTCCAATGGATGGTAGCCTTGTCATTATGGAAGGTAGTCTCTTGTTGATATTTTCATTACTCCAATGCATGGTAGCCTTGTCATTATGGAAGGTAGTCTCTTGTTGATATTTTCATTACTCCAATGGATGGTAGCCTAGTCATTATGGAAGGTAGTATATTGTCGAGATTGTTGTTACTCCAATGGATGGTAGCCTTGTCATTATGGAAGGTTGTCTGTTGTCAGGATTTTTGTTACTCCAATGGATGGTAGCGTTGTCATTATGGAAGGTAGAATGTTGTCGTGATTTTTGTTACTATAATGTATGGTAGCCTTGTCATTATGGAAGGTAGTTTGTTATCGAGATTTTCGTTATTACAATGTATGGTAGCCTTTACATTATAGAAGGTAGTCTCTTGTTAATATTTTCATTACTCCAATGGATGGTAGCCTAGTCATTATGGAAGGTAGTCTATTGTCGAGATTTTTGTCACTCTAATGGATGATAGCCTTGTAATTATGGAAGGTTGTCTATTGGCGAGACTTTTCATACTCCAATGGATGGTAGCCTTGTAATTATGAAGGTAGTTTGTTGTCGAGATTTTTGTTACTCCAATGGATAATATACTTGTCATTATGGAAGGTAGTCGGTTGTCGAGATTTTGTTATTCCAATGGATGGTAGCCTTGTCATTATGGAAGGTAGTCTATTGTCGAGATTTTTGTCACTTCAAAGGATGGTAGCCTTCTCATTATGGAAGGTTGTCTATTAGCGATATTTTTGTTACTCAAAAGGATCGTAGCCTTGTCATTATGGAAGGTAGTCTCTTGTTGATATTTTCGTTACTCCAATGGATGGTAGCCTTGTCATTATTGAAGGTAGTTTGTTGTCGAGATTTTTGTAACTCCAATGGATAGTAGCCTTGTCATTATGGAAGGTAGTCTGTTATCGAGATTTTTGTCACTCCAAAGGATGGTAGCCTTGTCATTATGGAAGGTAGTCTGTTGTTGATATTTTTGTTACTCTAATGGATGGTAGCCTTGTCATTATGGAAGGCAGTCTATTGTCGAGATTTTTGTCACTCCAACAGATGGTAGCCTTGTCATTATGGAAGGTTGTCTGTTGGCGAGATTTTTGTTACTCCAATGGATGGTATCCTTGTCATTATAGAAGGTAGTCTCTTGTTGATATTTTCATTACTCCAATGGATGGTATCCTAGTCATTATTTAAGGTAGTCTATTGTCGAGATTTTTGTCACTCTAATGGATGATAGCCTTGTCATTATGGAAGGTTGTCTATTGGCGAGATTTTTGTTACTCCAATGGATCGTAGCCTTGTCATTATGGAAGGTAGTCTCTGGTTGATATTTTCGTTACTCCAATGGATGGTAGCCTTGTCATTATGGAAGGTAGTTTGTTGACGATATTTTTGTAACTCCAATGGATAGTAGCCTTGTCATTATGGAAGGTAGTTTGTTGTCGAGATTTTGTTACTCCAATGGATGGTAGCCTTGTCATTATGGAAGGTAGTCTATTGTCGAGATTTTTGTCACTCCAAAGGATGGTAGCCTTGTCATTATGGAAGGTAGTCTGTTGTTGATATTTTTGTTACTCCAATGGATCGTAGCCTTGTCATTATGGAAGGCAGTCTATTGTCGAGATTTTTGTCACTCCAACAGATGGTAGCCTTGTCATTATGGAAGGTAGTCTGTTGTCAATATTTTTGTTACTTCAACGGATGGTAGCATTATCATTATGGAAGCTAGTGTGTTTTCGAAATCTTTTTTACTCCAATGGATGGAGGCCTAGTCATTACGGATGGTAGTTTGTTGTCGATATTTTTGTTACTCCAATGGATAGTAGCCTTGTCATTATGGAAGGTAGTCTGTTGTCGAGATTTCGTTACTCCAATGGATGGTAGCCTTGTCATTATGGAAGGTAGTCTATTGTCGAGATTTTTGGCACTCCAATGGATGGTAGCCTTGTCATTATGGAAGGTACTCCGTTTGCCAGATTTTTGTTACTCCAATGGATGGTAGCCTTGTCATTATGGAAGGTAGTCGGTTGTCGAGATTTTGTTATTCCAATGGATGGTAGCCTTGTCATTATGGAAGGTAGTCTATTGTCGAGATTTTTGTCACTCCAAAGGATGGTAGCCTTCTCATTATGGAAGGTTGTCTATTAGCGAGATTTTTTTTACTCAAAAGGATCGTAGCCTTGTCATTATGGAAGGTAGTCTCTTGTTAATATTTTCGTTACTCCAATGGATGGTAGCCTTGTCATTATGGAAGGTAGTTTGTTGTCGAGATTTTTGTAACTCCAATGGATAGTAGCCATGTCATTATGGAAGGTAGTCTGTTATCGAGATTTTTGTCACTCCAAAGGATGGTAGCCTTGTCATTATGGAAGGTAGTCTGTTGTTGATATTTTTGTTACTCTAATGGATGGTAGCCTTGTCATTATGGAAGGCAGTCTATTTTCGAGATTTTTGTCACTCCAACAGATTGTAGCCTTGTCATTATGGAAGGTTGTCTGTTGGCGAGATTTTTGTTACTCCAATGGATGGTATCCTTGTCATTATAGAAGGTAGTCTCTTGTTGATATTTTCATTACTCCAATGGATGGTATCCTAGTCATTATTTAAGGTATTCTATTGTCGAGATTTTTGTCACTCTAATGGATGATAGCCTTGTCATTATGGAAGGTTGTCTATTGGCGAGATTTTTGTTACTCCAATGGATCGTAGCCTTGTCATTATGGAAGGTAGTCTCTGGTTGATATTTTCGTTACTCCAATGGATGGTAGCCTTGTCATTATGGAAGGTAGTTTGTTGACGATATTTTTGTAACTCCAATGGATAGTAGCCTTGTCATTATGGAAGGTAGTTTGTTGTCGAGATTTTGTTACTCCAATGGATGGTAGCCTTGTCATTATGGAAGGTAGTCTATTGTCGAGATTTTTATCACTCCAAAGGATGGTAGCCTTGTCATTATGGAAGGTAGTCTGTTGTTGATATTTTTGTTACTCCAATGGATCGTAGCCTTGTCATTATGAAAGGCAGTCTATTGTCGAGATTTTTGTCACTCCAACAGATGGTAGCCTTGTCATTATGGAAGGTAGTCTGTTGTCAATATTTTTGTTACTTCAACGGATGGTAGCATTATCATTATGGAAGGTAGTGTGTTTTCGAAATCTTTGTTACTAAAATGTATGGAGGCCTAGTCATTACGGATGGTAGTTTGTTGTCGATATTTTTGTTACTCCAATGGATAGTAGCCTTGTCATTATGGAAGGTAGTCTGTTGTCGAGATTTTGTTACTCCAATGGATGGTAGCCTTGTCATTATGGAAGGTAGTCTATTGTCGAGATTTTTGGCACTCCAATGGATGGTAGCCTTGTCATTATGGAAGGTACTCCGTTTGGCAGATTTTTGTTACTCCAATGGATGGTAGCCTTGTCATTATGGAAGGTAGTCTCTTGTTGATATTTTCATTACTCTAATGCATGGTAGCCTTGTCATTATGGAAGGTAGTCTCTTGTTGATATTTTCATTACTCCAATGGATGGTAGCCTAGTCATTATGGAAGGTAGTCTATTGTCGAGATTTTTGTTACTCCAATGGATGGTAGCCTTGTCATTATGGAAGGTTGTCTGTTGTCAGGATTTTTGTTACTCCAATGGATGGTAGCATTGTCATTATGGAAGGTAGACTGTTGTCGTGATTTTTGTTACTATAATGTATGGTAGCCTTGTCATTATGGAAGGTAGTTTGTTATCGAGATTTTTGTTATTACAATGTATGGTAGCCTTTACATTATAGAAGGTAGTCACTTGTTGATATTTTCATTACTCCAATGGATGGTAGCCTAGTCATTATGGAAGGTAGTCTATTGTCGAGATTTTTGTCACTCTAATGGATGATAGCCTTGTAATTATGGAAGGTTGTCTATTGGCGAGAATTTTGTTACTCCAATGGATAGTAGTCTTGTAATTATGGAAGGTAGTTTGTTGTCGAGATTTTTGTTACTCCAATGGATAATATACTTGTCATTATGGAAGGTAGTCAATTGTCGAGATTTTGTTATTCCAATGGATGGTAGCCTTGTCATTATGGAAGGTAGTCTATTGTCGAGATTTTTGTCACTCCAAAGGATGGTAGCCTTCTCAATATAGAAGGTTTTCTGTTAGCGATATTTTTGTTACTCCAATGGATGGTAGCCTTGTCATTATAGAAGGTAGTCTCTTGTTGATATTTTCATTACTCCAATGGATGGTAGCCTAGTCATTATGGAAGGTAGTCTATGGTCGAGATTTTTGTCACTCTAATGGATGATAGCCTTGTCATTATGGAAGGTTGTCTATTAGCGAGATTTTTGTTACTCAAATGGATCGTAGCCTTTTCATTATGGAAGGTAGTCTCTTGTTGATATTTTCGTTACTCCAATGGATGGTAGCCTTGTCATTATGGAAGGTAGTTTGTTGTCGAGATTTTTGTAACTCCAATGGATAGTAGCCTTGTCATTATGGAAGGTAGTCTGTTATCGAGATTTTTGTCACTCCAAAGGATGGTAGCCTTGTCATTATGGAAGGTAGTCTGTTGTTGATATTTTTGTTACTCTAATGGATGGTAGCCTTGTCATTATGGAAGGCAGTCTATTATCGAGAATTTTGTCACTCCAACAGATGGTAGCCTTGTCATTATGGAAGGTTGTCTGTTGGCGAGATTTTTGTTACTCCAATTTATGGTAGCGTTGTCATTATAGAAGGTAATCTTTTGTTGATATTTTCATTACTCCAATGGATGGTAGCCTAGTCATTATGGAAGGTAGTCTATTCTCGAGATTTTTGTCACTCTAATGGATGATAGCCTTGTCATTATGGAAGGTTGTCTATTGGCGATATTTTTGTTACTCAAATGGATGGTAGCCTTGACATTATGGAAGGTAGTCTCTTGTTGATATTTTCTTTACTCCAATGGATGTTAGCCTTGTCATTATGGAAGGTAGTTTGTTGTCGAGATTTTTGTAACTCCAAAGGATGGTAGCCTTCTCATTATGGAAGGTTGTCTGTTAGTGAGATTTTTGTTACTCCAATGGATGGTAGCCTTGTCATTATAGAAGGTAGTCTCTTGTTGATATTTTCATTACTCCAATGGATGGTAGCCTAGTCATTATGGAAGGTAGTCTATTGTCGAGATTTTTGTCACTCTAATGGATGATAGCCTTGTCATTATGGAAGGTTGTCTATTGGCGAGATTTTTGTTACTCAAATGGATGGTAGCCTTGTCATTATGGAAGGTAATCTCTTGTTGATATTTTCGTTACTCCAATGGATGGTAGCCTTGTCATTATGGAAGGTAGTCTGTTGTCGAGATTTTGTTATTCCAATGGATGGTAGCCTTGCCAGTTTGGAAGGTAGTCTATTGTCGAGATTTTTGTCTCTCCAATGGATGGTAGCCTTGTCATTATGGAAGGTAGTATGTTGTCGATATTTTTGTTACTCCAATGGATGGTAGCCTTTTCATTATGGAAGGTAGTCTATTGTCGAGATTTTTGTCACTCCAACGTATGGTAGCCTTGTCATTATGGAAGTTAGTCTGTTGGCGAGATTTTTGTTACTCCAATGGATGGTAGCCTTGTCATTATGGAAGGTAGTCTCTTGTTGATATTTTCGTTACTCCAATGGATGGTAGTCTTGTCATTATTGAAGGTAGACTGTTGTCTAGATTTTTGATACTCTAATGGATGGTATCCTTGTCATTATAGAAGGTAGTCTATTGTCAAGATTTTTATTACTCCAACGGATGGTAGCATTATCATTATGGAAGGTAGTGTGTTTTCGAAATATTTGTTACTCCAATGGATGGTAGCCTAGTCATTATGGATGGTAGTTAGTTGTCGAGATTTTTGTTACTCCAATGGATAGTAGCCTTGTCATTATGGAAGGTATTCTGTTGTCGAGATTTTGTTACTCCAATGGATGGTAGCCTTGTCATTATGGAAGGTAGTCTATTGTCGAGATTTTTGTCACTCCAAAGGATGGTAGCCTTGTCATTATGGAAGGATGTCTGTTGGCGAGATTTTTGTTACTCCAATGTATGGTAGCCTTGTCATTATAGAAGGTAGTCTCTTGTTGATATTTTCATTAATCCAATGGATGGTAGCCTAGTCATTATGGAAGGTAGTTTGTTTTCCAGATTTTTGTTACTATAATGTATGGTAGCATTGTCATTGTGAAAGGTAGTCTGTTGGCGAGATTTTTGTTACTCCAATGGATGGTAGCCTTGTCATTAAAGAAGGTAGTCTCTTGTTGATATTTTCATTACTCGAATGGACATTAGCCGAGTCATTATGGAAGGTAGTCTATTGTCGAGATTTTTCTCACGCTAATGGATGATAGCCTTGTCATTATGGAAGGTTGTCTGTTGGCGAGATTTTTGGTGCTCCAATGTATGGTAGCCTTGTCATTATAGAAGTTAGTCTCTTGTTGATATTTTCATTACTCCAATGCATGGTAACCTAGTCATTATGGAAGGTAGTCTATTGTCGAGATTTTTGTCACTCTAACGGATGATAGCCTTATCATTATGGAAGGTTTTGTTTTGGCGAGATTTTTGTTACTCCAATGGATGGTAGCCTTGTCATTATTGAAGGTAGTTTGTTGTGGAGATTTTGGTTACTCCAACGGATTGTAGTATTATCATTAAGGAAGGTAGTCTGTTGTCGATATTTTTGTTACTCTAATGGATGGTAGCCTTGTCATTATGGAAGG
Organism: Vicia faba; assembly: GCA_948472305.1. Taxonomy (NCBI): domain Eukaryota; kingdom Viridiplantae; phylum Streptophyta; class Magnoliopsida; order Fabales; family Fabaceae; genus Vicia; species Vicia faba. The sequence continues at coordinate 566,954,145 of OX451739.1, forward strand.
TAGTTTGTTTTCGAAATTTTTGTTACTCCAACGGATGGTAGAATTATCATTATGGAAGGTTGTGTTTTGTCGAAATCTTTGTTACTCCAATGGATGGTAGCCTAGTCATTATGGATGGTAGTCTATTATCGAAATTTTTGGCAATCCAATGGATGGTAGCCTTGTCATTATGGAAGGTAGTCTGTTGGCGAGATTTTTGTTACTCCAATGGATGGTAGCCTTGTAATTATGGAAGGTAGTCTATTGTTGATATTTTCCTTACTCCAATGCATGGTAGCCTTGTCATTATTGAAGGTAGTCTCTTGTTGATATTTTCATTACTCCAATGGATGGTAGCGTTTTCATTATGGAAGGTAGTCTGTTGTCAAGATTTTTGTTACTCCAATGGATGGTAGCCTTGTCATTACGGAAGGTAGTCTATTGTCGAGATTTTTGTTACTCAAATGGATGATAGCCTTGTCATTATGGAAATTAGACTGTTGTCGATATTTTTGTTACTACAATGTATGGTAGCCTTGACATTGTGAAAGGTAGTTTGTTGTCGAGATTTTTGTTATTACAATGTATGGAAGCCTTGTCATTATAGAAGGTAATCTCTTGTTTATATTTTCATTACTCCAATGGATGGTAGCCTAGTCATTATGGAAGGTAGTATATTATCAATATTTTTGTCACTCTAATGGATGATAGCCTTGTCATTATGGAAGGTTGTCTGTTGGCGAGATATTTGTTACTCCAATGGAATGTAGCCTTGCCATTATGGAAGGTAGTCTCTTTTTGATATTTTCGTTACTCCAATGGATGGTAGCCTTGTCATTATGGAAGGTAGTCTGTTGTCGAGATTTTGTTACTCCAATGGATGGTAGCCTTTTCATTATGGAAGGTAGTCTATTGTCGAGATTTTTGTTACTCAAATGGATGGTAGCCTTGTCATTATGGAAAGTAGACTGTTGTCGAGATTTTTGTTACTACAATGTATGGTAGCCTTGTCATTGTGAAAGGTAGTTTGTTGTCGAGATTTTTGTTATTACAATGTATGGAAGCCTTGTCATTATAGAAGGTAATCTCTTGTTTATATTTTCATTACTCCAATGGATGGTAGCCTAGTCATTATGGAAGGTAGTATATTATCAATATTTTTGTCACTCTAATGGATGATAGCCTTGTCATTATGGAAGGTTGTCTGTTGGCGAGATATTTGTTACTCCAATGGAATGTAGCCTTGTCATTATGGAAGGTAGTCTCTTGTTGATATTTTCGTTACTCCAATGAATGGTAGCCTTGTCATTATGGAAGGTAGTCTGTTGTCGAGATTATTTTACTCCAATGGATGGTAGCCTTTTCATTATGGAAGGTAGTCTATTGTCGAGATTTTTGTTACTCAAATGGATGGTAGCCTTGTCATTATGGAAATTAGACTGTTGTCGAGATTTTTGTTACTACAATGTATGGTAGCCTTGTCATTGTGAAAGGTAGTTTGTTGTCGAGATTTTTGTTATTACAATTTATGGAAGCCTTGTCATTATAGAAGGTAGACTCTTGTTTATATTTTCATTACTCCAATGGATGGTAGCCTAGTCATTATGGAAGGTAGTCTGTTGGCGAGATTTTTGTTACTCCAATGGATGGTAGCCTTGTCATTATGAAAGGTAGTCTCTTGTTGATATTTCCGTTACTCCAATGGATGGTAGCCTTGTCATTATGGAAAGTAGTTTGTTGTCGAGATTTTTATAACTCCAATGGATAATAGCCTTGTCATTATGGAAGGTAGTCTATTGTCGAGATTTTGTTACTCCAATGGATGGTAGCCTTATCATTATGGAAGGTAGTCTATTGTCGAGATTTTTGTCACTCCAAAGGATTATAGCCTTGTCATTATGGAAGGTAGTTTGTTGTCGATATTTTTGTTACTTCAATGGATGGTAGCCTTGTCATTATAGAAGGTAATCTCTTGTTTATATTTTCATTACTCCAATGGATGGTATCCTAGTCATTATGGAAGGTAGTCTATTATCGATATTTTTGTCACTCTAATGGATGATAGCCTTGTCATTATGGAAGGTTGTCTGTTGGCGAGATATTTGTTACTCCAATGGATGGTAGCCTTGTCATTATGGAAGGTAGTCTCTTGTTGATATTTTCGTTACTCCAATGGATGGTAGCCTTGTCATTATGGAAGGTAGTCTGTTGTCTAGATTTTGTTACTCCAATGGATGGTAGCCTTGAAATTATGGAAGGTAGTCTATTGTCGATATTTTTGTTACTCAAATGGATGGTAGCCTTGTCATTATGCAAAGTATACTGTTGTCGAGATTTTTGTTACTACAATGTATGGAAGCCTTGTCATTGCGAAAGGTAGTTTGTTGTCGAAATTTTTGTTATTACAATGTATGGAAGCCTTGTCATTATAGAAGGTAGACTCTTGTTTATATTTTCATTACTCCAATCGATGGTAGCCTAGTCATTATGGAAGGTAGTCTGTTGGCGAGATTTTTGTTACTCCAATGGATGGTAGCCTTGTCATTATGGAAGGTAGTCTCTTGTTGATATTTTCGTCACTCCAATGGATGGTAGCCTTGTCATTATGGAAAGTAGTTTGTTGTCGAAATTTTTATAACTCCAGTGGATAGTAGCCTTGTCATTATGGAAGGTAGTCTGTTGTCTAGATTTTGTTACTCCAATGGATGGTAGCCTTGTCATTATGGAAGGTAGTCTATTGTCGAGATTTTTGTTACTCCAAAGGATTGTAGCCTTGTCATTATTGAAGGTAGTCTGTTGTCGATATTTTTGTTACTCCAATGGATGGTAGTCTTGTCATTATGGAAGGTAGTCTATTGTCGAGATTTTTGTCACTCCAACAGATGGTAGCCTTGTCATTATGGAAGTTAGTCTGTTGGCTAGATTTTTGTTACTCCAATGTATGGTAGCCTTGTCATTATAGAAGGTAGTCTCTTGTTGATATTTTCATTACTCCAATGGATGGTAGCCTAGTCATTATGGAAGGTAGTCTATTGTCGAGATTTTTGTCACTCTAATGGATGATAGCCTTGTCATTATGGAAGGATGTATGTTGGCGAGATTTTTGTTACTCCAATGGATGGTAGCCTTGTCATTATGGAAGGTAGTTTGTTGTCGAGATTTTTGTTACTCCAACGGATGGTAGTATTATCATTATGGAAGGTAGTGTGTTGTCGAAATCTTTTTTACTCCAATGGATGGTAGCCTAGTCATTATGGATGGTAGTTTGTTGTCAAGATTTTAGTTACTCCAATGGATGGTAGGTTTTTCATTAAGGAAGGTAGTCTGTTGTCAATATTTTTGTTACTCCAATGGATGGTAGCCTTGTCATTATGGAAGGTAGTTTGTTTTCGAAATTTTTGTTACTCCAATGGATGGTAGCATTATCATTATGGAAGGTAGTGTGTGTTAGAACAATGTTTGAATCTAGTACCCTATATTTAAGTTTTGATGATAACAAAGTGAAAAGATATAGTAGTTAAATATTTTATGATTGAATTATATGCTGCCTAAAATTACTATGCTCTGACTTGCAGATATGCTGATTAAAATAAGCATGATCACGTTTTCAGCATCAGAATATGAGTTTGCACATCAGCATCAGAAGTTGCTGAATCAGAACGTCAAGATCAGATGATCAACTCTTGCACATGCTGAAGCTTGATGAACAGAACTGCGCGTAAAACACTCTGATACAGAAACAAATTAGTTCATCAGCAGCGAAGCAGAATCAGAATGAGCCAAGCCAGATCGTGCATTGAAGAAGCAACGGTACTGTGCATTGAAAGCTAATCAATACCAACGGCATCATTCTAGACAAGATCTGCTCAAAAAGGAAAGCTTGTTAATAGCATTGAATCAAGAATATTTGCTCCAACGTTCATCTTCTCAAAGTGCTATATAAACCAAGCTTTGAAGATTATCACGGCTAATGCTTCCAAACTCTCTACACGCACAAAGCTGAATAATAATCTTCACTCTACAAGTTTTGCTAAACCACCAAACTCTGATACTCTATTAGCGTTTAGCATCTTAGTATTCTAAGCTTCATTTGTGTAAACATCACAGTTGTGATATAGTTTTTGTAGAAAACATTCATACACACTTGTTCATACCTTTGTAAGAAAGTGTTGCCTTGACAAACCGGATTGTGGTTTGAATCAAGAAGGTTTTAGCAGTTGCTAAAGCAGATTTGTATTCAGTTGAATATAGTGAATTAAGACCTCGTTGGAGAGAGGCGAAATCACCTTGAACGGGTGGACTGGAGTAGTTTGATATCAAACGAACCAGGATAAAAATACCTTGTCATTTGCTTTAAGTTTCCAGTTTTACAATTCAACCCCCCCTTCTTGTGTTTTTCACCCCTTCAATTGGCATCAGAGCTCCTGGTTCTGAGCTAAAACACTTAACCGTGTCAGTAAAAGATCCAGCGTCAGAAAAACACTATGGCAGGAAACAACTCTCATTTCAGCAATGACAACAATGAGGATAGAGACAGATTCAGCGGCAAACCTCCAGTCTTTGATGGAGAAAACTTTGACTACTGGAAAGACAGAATTGAAAGCTTCTTTCTAGCACATGATGCTGATCTGTGGGATATGGTGACAGATGGATACACGCACCCTGTTAATGCAACTGGTCAGAAGATTGATAGAAAATCAATGACTGATCAACAAAAGCGTGACTTCAAGAATCACCATAAGGCCAGAACCATCCTTCTCAGTGCTATCTCCTATATTGAGTATGAGAAGATCTCCAACAGAGACACAGCTAAGAACATCTTTGATTCTCTCAGAATGACGCATGAGGGCAACGTCCAAGTCAAGGAAACAAAGGCTCTGGCGCTCATTCAGAAGTATGAGGCGTTTAAAATGGAAGAATCTGAATCCATTGAAACTATGTTCTCCAGATTCCAGATTCTGGTAGCTGGTCTCAAAGTTCTGGACAAGGGGTACTCTACTGCTGACCATGTCAAGAAGATAATCAGAAGTTTACCCAAGCAGTGGAGGCCTATGGTTACTGCTCTGAAGCTGGCGAAAGATCTCAACAAAATCACTCTGGAGGAACTTATAAGCTCCCTCAGAAGTCATGAGATAGAGCTGGAAGCTGACGAGCCTCAGAAGCAAGAAGAAGACGAGCTTTCTCTTCTCTCCAGAAGAGTAAATCAACTGTGGAAGCAAAGACAAAAGAAATTCAGGAATCCCAGAAGATCTGATCAGAACGAGTCTTCTTCCAGATACAGAAGAACAGATTCTTCCTCTGGATACAGAAGATCTGAAGGCTCCTCAGGTAGCAAGAAGCCAAATACAAAAGACATCATCTGCTACGAGTGCAATGAGCAAGGTCACTACAAGAGTGACTGTCCAAAGCTTCAGAGGGAAAAGCCAAAAAGGAAGTTTGGAAGAGAGAAGAAGAAAAGTCTCATGGCCACATGGGATGACTCTGACTCGTCTGAAGCTGACTCAGAATCAGATGATGAAAGGGCGAACATAGCGCTTATGGCTAACATTCCAGATGACAGTGAAGCTTCTGACTCAGACTCAGAATCAGACACAGAAGAGGTATTCCCTAACTTCGCTGTTAATTTTACAAAGGCTGAACTTGCTGAAAGCCTCAATGAAATTCTGGAACGTTATCAGCAGATTAGAGCTAAATTCAGAGACCTGAAAAGGACTCTTGAATCTGACTCTAATAAGTCTGAGAGTCTCAAATTGGAAAACTCTGAGCTGAGAGATAAAATTTTAAAATTAGAAAACTCTTTACAAAACTCTCAGAAGGTACCAATTTCTGAAACTCCCAGCAACGCTGATGAGATCATCAAGGAGTATGATCATAGTTTCCAGAAGTTCCTTGCTAAAAGCATAGATAGAAGCAGAATGGCTTCAATGATCTATGGAGTTAGCGGAAACGGCAGGAAAGGAATAGGATACCTAGGTAAGGTTCCTACACCTAAAAATGTCATGGATTTAGTTATTAAACACACTCCTCTAAATTCACACTTTGTGTATGGTCACACACATGACATCAAATATACTAGTAGTAATCACTTTGTGAAACCAAAATTCAACCAGAGTTTTGGTAAAACTAACAAATCAGGACCCAAGAAGATCTGGGTACCTAAGGATAAAATAATACATGTTGCAGATATCTTTAGCAGCAAGTCAGAAACACCAGTCATGGTACCTGGACTCTGGCTGCTCATGTCACATGACGGGAAGAAGGCATATGTTCCAAAGCCTGGAGGCCACGTTGGCTTTGGAGGCAATCAGAGGGGAAAGATAATTGGCTCTGGAACTGTAGGTAACGGAAATCTTCCCTCTATTAATAATGTCCTGCTTGTTGATGGATTGATGCATAACCTGTTATCCATAAGTCAATTAAGTGATAACGGTTATGATATAATCTTTAATCAAAAATCATGTAAAGCTGTTAGTCAGAAAGATGGGACTATCCTATTTAATGGTAAGAGGAAAAACAACATTTACAAAATCAAACTTTCTGAACTTAAGAGTCAGAACGTAAAATGTCTTCTGTCTGTTAACAACGAGCAATGGATCTGGCACAGAAGATTGGGACATGTTAGTATGAGAAGAATATCTCAGATTAACAAACTCAATCTGGTCAGAGGACTTCCAAATTTGAAGTTCAATTCAGATTCTCTGTGTGAAGCATGTCAGAAAGGCAAATTTGCAAAACCCTCTTTTAAATCCAAAAATGTTGTTTCTACCTCTAAGCCATTAGAACTTCTGCACATTGACTTATTTGGACCAGTTAAAACTGCTTCTGTCAGTGGCAAGAAGTATGGGTTAGTAATCGTAGATGACTATAGCAGATGGACATGCGTAAAGTTCTTAAGACACAAGGACGAGTCACACTCTGTGTTTGTTACCTTCTGTAACCAAGTTCAGAATGAAAAAGATCTTAGAATCGTTAAAGTCAGAAGTGATCATGGTGGAGAATTTGAAAATAAAGATTTTGAGTCATTCTTTAATGACAAAGGCATTCTGCATGATTTCTCTTGTCCTAGAACTCCCCAACAAAATGGAGTTGTAGAACGAAAGAACAGAACATTGCAAGAAATGGCCAGAACCATGATCAACGAGACAAACGTTGCTAAGACCTTCTGGGCAGAGGCAATAAACACAGCGTGCTACATTCAGAATAGAATCTCAATAAGACCTATTCTGGAAAAGACTCCATATGAATTGTGGAAGAACAGAAAGCCCAACATTTCGTACTTTCATCCATTTGGATGTACTTGCTATATGTTAAACACTAAGAATTATTTGAACAAGTTTGATTCTAAGGCACAGAAGTGTTTTATGTTAGGATACTCTGAACGCTCAAGAGGGTACAGAGTATACAATACAGAAACACAGATTGTGGAAGAATCAATCAGTGTTCGTTTTGATGACAAGCTTGACTCTGAAAAGTCAAAGCAGAATGAAAATCTTGCAGGTATAGAAATTGAATTTGCAGGTTCTGAAGACAGGTCATCAGAAGCTCTCAACACAGACACTCCTTCAACGTCTGAAAGAAGCAATGCTAGAAATCCTACAACTGCTGCTGATCAACCTCAGAAGAGATTACCCAGAAGCAGTTTGGATCACCCAGAAGAGACTATCCTAGGAAGAAAGGAAGATCCAATCAGAACAAGAGCAAGCTTCAGAAACTCTGAAGAAACTCTGATGGGACTTGTGTCTCTGATTGAACCTTCTTCTATTGATGAAGCACTTCTGGACAATGACTGGATTCTGGAAATGCAAGAAGAGCTGAATCAATTCACCAGAAACGACGTATGGGATCTCGTTCCAAGACCAAAAGGATTCAACGTCATCGGAACAAGATGGGTGTTCAGAAACAAGCTTAATGAACAAGGTGAAGTCGTCAGAAACAAGGCACGACTGGTTGCACAAGGTTATAGTCAGCAAGAGGGGATAGACTATACAGAAACCTTTGCCCCAGTCGCCAGGTTAGAATCTATCAGACTCTTAATCTCATTTGCTGTTAATAGAGGCATCACTCTGTATCAGATGGATGTCAAAAGTGCATTCTTAAATGGTTATATAGAAGAAGAAGTGTATGTTCACCAACCCCCAGGTTTTGAAAATACAAAACATCCAGAACATGTTTTCAAACTGAAAAAGTCACTGTATGGTCTGAAACAAGCTCCCAGAGCTTGGTATGAAAGGCTAAGTAACTTTCTGCTTGAAAATGAGTTCACCAGAGGGAAAGTGGACACCACTCTATTCTGTAAAATAGTTAAGAGTGACATTTTAGTCTGTCAAATTTATGTTGATGATATAATCTTTGGATCTACTAATCCTTCTCTTGGAAGAAAATTTGCTAAGTGTATGCAGGCAGAATTTGAGATGAGCCTCATGGGGGAACTGAAGTTCTTTCTAGGAATTCAGATCAATCAAACTCCAGAGGGAACTTACATTCATCAGAGCAAATACATCAGAGATCTTCTGAAGAAATTTGACCTCTCAGAATGTAAGCCATCAAAGATTCCAATGCATCCCACGTGCATTCTGGAAAGAGAAGAGGTAAGCAAAAGCGTAGAACAGAAAGTCTACAGAGGTATGATTGGTTCTCTCCTTTATCTGACTGCTTCAAGACCTGATATTTTATTCAGTGTATGTATTTGTGCTAGATTCCAATCAGATCCTAGAGAATCTCACTTAACAGTTGTTAAGCGAATTTTCAAGTATCTGAAAGGTACTACTAATCTGGGTTTGTTTTATAGAAAATCTAGTGATTACAGTTTAGTAGGCTACTGCGACGCTGATTTTGCTGGAGACAGAGTGGAACGAAAAAGTACTTCTGGAAGCTGTCAGTTTCTGGGAGAAAATCTGATCTCGTGGTCCAGCAAAAGGCAATCAACTATTGCTCTGTCAACAGCAGAAGCTGAGTACATAGCAGCAGCTGGATGTAGCACACAGATGCTCTGGATGAAAAGTCAGCTTGAAGACTTCCAGATTTTTGAGAGTAACATTCCTATTCTTTGTGATAATACTTCTGCTATTTGCTTAAGTAAGAATCCTATTTTACATTCTAGAGCTAAGCATATAGAAATAAAACATCATTTCATTAGGGACTATATTCAGAAAGGAATTTTAAACTTGAAATTTATAGATACAGACCATCAATGGGCTGATATCTTTACAAAACCCCTTTCAGAAGATAGGTTTAATTTCATTCTGAAACATCTCAGCATGAAAGTATGCCCAGAATGAAAATGCTTTAATTCCATATTTTTATCTTTCAGAATGTATTTCTATTACTGTGAACTTCTGATCAATCTTCTTTCAGAAAGTAAGAACATGCAGATTGTATCAGAGGCAAGTCTAAAGATCTGAGAGTCTAATCTCAAATACAGACGTGCTGATCACTACATCAAACAAGTGTCATCCAATCATCAGCAAATCCCTGAAGCAGAACGCGTGCACGTTTCTGAGAAGGCAAAGCGCTGATTGGGTGCATTGAGACACATGTCTGGTAACCGTTTTTAAGTATCTTTCTCAAATCCCCCAAAATCAGCAAGCATTAAATGCAAAAGTAATCACGCTTGTTAATGGCAATCATTATTTTTCTCTCTCTCTTAAAAACGTTTTATTTTTCAAAATAATTTTTGAAAATTCTATTTAAGCACATTACTCTTCATTCTTAATCTTTACGCTTACTCATAATCTCTCAAGCATTTGTCTGCATATCTCCTTCAAAACCCTAGCTTTTCTCAAATCACTCTCAAGCTTTTTGTGTGAGAACAATGGCATCCTCCAGCATTTCTGCAGGAAATCAGAAGAAGGAAACCTCTGAGCAATATCAAGCGCCTACCAGAACTCTTCTCACACCAGTAAAGAATCTTAAGGTTCTCTCTGAATTAATCATCGATTTCGAAAGTTTGAAGGATAATGGATTTGACCTAACTGCTGAAGTCAAAGCTCAAAAGTGGGAGAGGTACTTTGATAGGCAGGCAGGCAGGCTCTCAAGCTGAAAGTTCTCAAGCTGCCTTGGACAGGCAGGCTCTGGAAGAATTAAGGCTGAATGACTTGCGTCTACAGCAGCGGATGGAAGAGAGTGATCAGAAGATGGAAGCAAGAATGAATGTCCAGGACAGCAAGATTGATACTGTTGTCACCATGGTTCAGAAGCAGAATGCAACTTCTGAAAAGATTCAAGCAATGCTGGAAAGCCTGTTCTCACGCATGCCCCCACAACCTTGAAATTTTTTCATGCATGACATTCTCTATATTTTCGTCATTTTCTGATGTACTTTTGACTATGTTTTGACTATGCTTGTGTAATGTTCTTTCCTCTGAACTATTTTTAATATAGTTTGTTTTTCTGATCTAAATTGTTTTAGCACATCACTAACACTTTTTGATTGCTGACAAAAAGGGGGAGAACAAGAATGATATTTAAAATCAATAACGGCTAACTAGACAGAAATTCTCAAACATTCTAACTCTATTACTTGAAATGTTTTTCTGTTTTGTTGTTAAGTCTACAGGCACAAGGAAGCTCTGAACACTATGAAGACTAAGAACTAGAAGCTCTGATCAAAATATAAAAGCTCATGTTGCTCTGATCAAATATGAAGTTCTGATATATGAAGATCTGATCGACCTAACACTCTGATCCGAAGCAAAGCTCTGACAGGAAAAGCTCTGAAGATCTGACTCTGAAGAACACACATATCAAAGGGAAGTAACAAACTCAGGGGGAGTATCTCTTAACTCTGACTTCTCCGTACTTCTTATTCTGATACATAGATCTGATAACTTTTCACGTTATTTTTCATTTAAAATATCTAGTTTTTGTCATCATCAAAAAGGGGGAGATTGTTAGAACAATGTTTGAATCTAGTACCCTATATTTAAGTTTTGATGATAACAAAGTGAAAAGATATAGTAGTTAAATATTTTATGATTGAATTATATGCTGCCTAAAATTACTATGCTCTGACTTGCAGATATGCTGATTAAAATAAGCATGATCACGTTTTCAGCATCAGAATATGAGTTTGCACATCAGCATCAGAAGTTGCTGAATCAGAACGTCAAGATCAGATGATCAACGCTTGCACATGCTGAAGCTTGATGAACAGAACTGCGCGTAAAACACTCTGATACAGAAACAAATTAGTTCATCAGCAGCGAAGCAGAATCAGAATGAGCCAAGCCAGATCGTGCATTGAAGAAGCAACGGTACTGTGCATTGAAAGCTAATCAATACCAACGGCATCATTCTAGACAAGATCTGCTCAAAAAGGAAAGCTTGTTAATAGCATTGAATCAAGAATATTTGCTCCAACGTTCATCTTCTCAAAGTGCTATATAAACCAAGCTTTGAAGATTATCACGGCTAATGCTTCCAAACTCTCTACACGCACAAAGCTGAATAATAATCTTCACTCTACAAGTTTTGCTAAACCACCAAACTCTGATACTCTATTAGCGTTTAGCATCTTAGTATTCTAAGCTTCATTTGTGTAAACATCACAGTTGTGATATAGTTTTTGTAGAAAACATTCATACACACTTGTTCATACCTTTGTAAGAAAGTGTTGCCTTGACAAACCGGATTGTGGTTTGAATCAAGAAGGTTTTAGCAGTTGCTAAAGCAGATTTGTATTCAGTTGAATATAGTGAATTAAGACCTCGTTGGAGAGAGGCGAAATCACCTTGAACGGGTGGACTGGAGTAGTTTGAGATCAAACGAACCAGGATAAAAATACCTTGTCATTTGCTTTAAGTTTCCAGTTTTACAATTCAACCCCCCCCTTCTTGTGTTTTTCACCCCTTCAGTGTGTTGTCGAAATCTTTGTTACTCCAATGGATGGTAGCCTAGTCATTATGGATGGTAGTCTATTGTCGAGATTTTTGGCACTCCAATGGATGGTAGCCTTGTCATTATGGAAGGTAGTCTGTTGGCGAGATTTTTGTTACTCCAATGGATGGTAGCCTTGTCATTATGGAAGGTAGTCTCTTGTTGATATTTTCCTTACTCCAATTCATGGTAGCATTTTCATTATGGAAGGTAGTCTCTTGTTGTTATTTTCATTACTCCAATGGATGGTAGCCTTGTCATTATGGAAGGTAGTCTGTTGTCAAGATTTTTATTACTCCAATGGATGGTAGCCTTGTCATTATGGGAGGTAGTCTATTGTCGAGATTTTTGTTACTCAAATGGATGGTATCCTTGTCATTATGGAAAGTAGACTGTTGTCGAGATTTTTGTTACTACAATTTATGGTAGCCTTGTCATTATGAAAGGTAGTTTGTTGTCGAGATTTTTGTTATTACAATGTATGGAAGCCTTGTCATTATAGAAGGTATACTCTTGTTTATATTTTCATTACTCCAATGGATGGGAGCCTAGTCATTATGGAAGGTAGTCTATTGTCGATATTTTTGTCACTCTAATGGATGATAGCCTTGTCATTATGGAAGGTTGTCTGTTGGCGAGATTTTTGTTACTCTAATGGATTGTAGCCTTGTCATTATGGAAGGTAGTCTATTGTCGAGATTTTTGTCACTCCAACAGATGGTAGCCTTGTCATTATGGAAGTTAGTCTGTTGGTGAGATTTTTGTTACTCCAATGTATGGTAGCCTTGTCATTATAGAAGGTAGTCTCTTGTTGATATTTTCATTACTCCAATGGATGGTAGCCTAGTCATTATGGAAGGTTGTCTATTGTCGAGATTTTTGTCACTCTAACGGATGATAGCCTTGTCATTATGGAAGGTTGTATGTTGGCGAGATTTTTGTTACTCCAATGGATGTTAGCCTTGTCATTATGGAAGGTAGTTTGTTATCGAGATTTTTGTTACTCCAACGGGTGGTAGTATTATCATTATGGAAGGTAGTGTGTTGTCGAAATCTTTTTTACTCCAATGGATGGTAGCCTAGTCATTATGGATGGTAGTTTGTTGTCAAGATTTTTGTTACTCTAATTGATGGTAGGCTTTTCATTAAGGAAGGTAGTCTATTGTCGATATTTTTGTTACTCCAATGGATGGTAGCCTTGTCATTATGGAAGGTAGTTTGTTTTCGAAATTTTTGTTACTCCTTCGGATGGTAGCATTATCATTATGGAAGGTAGTGTGTTATCGAAATCTTTGTTACTCCAATGGATGGTAGCCTTGTAATTATGGATGGTAGTCTATTGTCGAGATTTTTGGCACTCCAATGGATGGTAGCCTTGTCATTATGGAAGGTAGTCTGTTGGCGAGATTTTTGTTATTCCAATGGATGGTAGCCTTGTCATTATGGAAGGTAGTCTCTTGTTTATATTTCCCTTACTCCAATGCATGGTAGCCTTGTCATTATGGAAGGTAGTCTATTGTCGTGATTTTTGTCACTCTAATGGATGATAGCCTTGTCATTATGGAAGGTTATCTGTTGGCGAGATTTTTGTTACTCCAATGTATGGTAGCCTTGTCATTATGGAAGTTAGTATGTTGGTGAGATTTTTGTTACTACAATGTATGGTAGCCTTGTCATTTTGAAGGTAGTCTCTTGTTGATATTTTCATTACTCCAATGGATGGTAGCCTAGTCATTATGGAAGAAAGTCTATTGTCGAGATTTTTGTCACTCTAACGGATGATAGCCTTGTCATTATGGAAGGTTGTGTGTTGGCGAGATTTTTGTTATTCCAATGGATGGTAGCCTTGTCATTATGGAAGCTAGTTTGTTGTCGAGATTTTTATTACTCCGAAGGATGGTAGTATTATCATTATGGAAGGTAGTGTGTTGTCGAAATCTTTTTTACTCCAATGGATGGTAGCCTAGTCATTATGGATGGTAGTTTGTTGTCAAGATTTTTGTTACTCTAATGGATGGTAGCCTAGTCATTATGGAAGGTAGTCTATTGTCGATATTTTTGTCACTCTAATGGATGATAGCCTTGTCATTATGGAAGGTTGTCTGTTGGCGAGATTTTTGTTACTCTAATGGATGGTAGCCTTGTCATTCTGGAAGGTAGTCTATTGTCGAGATTTTTGTCACTCCAACAGATATTAGCCTTGTCATTATGGAAGTTAGTCTGTTGGTGAGATTTTTGTTACTCCAATGTATGGTAGCCTTGTCATTATAGAAGGTAGTCTCTTGTTGATATTTTCATTACTCCAATGGATGGTAGCCTAGTCATTATGGAAGGTAGTCTATTGTCGAGATTTTTGTCACACTAACGGATGATAGCCTTGTCATTATGGAAGGTTGTGTGTTGGCGAGATTTTTGTTACTCCAATGGATGGTAGCCTTGTCATTATGGAAGGTAGTTTGTTGTCGAAATTTTTGTTACTCCAACGGATGGTAGTATTATCATTATGGAAGGTAGTGTGTTGTCGAAATCTTTTTTACTCCAATGGATGGTAGCCTAGTCATTATGGATGGTAGTTTGTTGTCAAGATTTTTGTTACTCTAATGGATGGTAGGCTTTTCATTAAGGAAGGTAGTCTATTGTCGATATTTTTGTTACTGCAATGGATGGTAGCCTTGTCATTATGGAAGGTAGTTTGTTTTCGAAATTTTTTTTACTCCAACGGATGGTAGCATTATCATTATGGAAGGTAGTGTGTTATCGAAATCTTTGTTACTCCAATGGATGGTAGCCTAGTAATTATGGATGGTAGTCTATTGTCGAGATTTTTGGCACTCCAATGGATGGTAGCCTTGTCATTATGGAAGGTAGTCTGTTGGCGAGATTTTTGTTACTCCAATGGATGGTAGCCTTGTCATTATGGAAGGTAGTCTCTTATTCATATTTTCATTAATCCAATGGATCATAGCCTTGTCATTATGGAAGGTAGTCTATTGTCGTGATTTTTGTCACTCTAATGGATGATAGCCTTGTCATTATGGAAGGTTATCTGTTGGCGAGATTTTTGTTACTCCAATGGATGGTAGCCTTGTCATTATGGAAGGTAGTCTCTTGTTGATATTTTCATTACTCCAATGGATGTTAGCCTTGTCATTATGGAAGGTAGTCTATTGTCGAGATTTTTGTGACTCCAAAGGATGGTAGCCTTTTCATTATGGAAGGTTGTCTGTTGGCGAGATTTTTGTCACTCCAATGGATTGTAGCCTTGTCATTATGGAAGGTAGTCTGTTGTCGATATTTTTGTTACTCCAATGGATGGTAGCCTTGTCATTATGGAAGGTAGTCTATTGTCGAGATTTTTGTCACTCCAATAGATGGTAGCCTTGTCATTATGGAAGTTAGTCTGTTGGCTAGATTTTTGTTACTCCAATGTATGGTAGCCTTGTCATTATAGAAGGTAGTCTCTTGTTGATATTTTCATTACTCGAATGGATGGTAGCCTAGTCATTATGGAAGGTAGTCAATTGTCGAGATTTTTGTCACTCTAATGGATGATAGCCTTGTCATTATGGAAGGATGTATGTTGGCGAGATTTTTGTTACTCTAATGGATGGTAGCCTTGTCATTATGGAAGGTAGTTTGTTGTCGAGATTTTTGTTACTCCAACGGATGGTAGTATTATCATTATGGAAGGTAGTGTGTTGTCGAAATCTTTTTTACTCCAATGGATGGTAGCCTAGTCATTATGGATGGTAGTTTGTTGTCAAGATTTTTGTTACTCCAATGTATGGTAGGTTTTTCATTAAGGAAGGTAGTCTGTTGTCGATATTTTTGTTACTCCAATGGATGGTAGCCTAGTCATTATGGATGGTAGTCTATGTCGAGATTTTTGGCACTCCAATGGATGGTAGCCTTGTCATTATCGAAGGTAGTCTATTGGGGAGATTTTGGTTACTCCAATGGATGGTAGCCTTGTCATTATGGAAGGTAGTCTCTTGTTGATATTTTCCTTACTCCAATGCATGGTAGCATTGTCATTATGGAAGGTAGTCTCTTGTTGATATTTTCATTACTCCAATGGATGGTAGCCTTGTCATTATGGAAGGTAGTCTGTTGTCAAGATTTTTGTTACTCCAATGGATGGTATCCTTGTCATTATGGAAGGTAGTCTATTATGAGATTTTTGTTACTCAAATGGATGGTAGCCTTGTCATTATGGAAAGTAGACTGTTGTCGAGATTTTTGTTACTACAATGTTTGGTAGCCTTATCATTGTGAAAGGTAGTTTGTTGTCGAGATTTTTGTTATTACATTGTATGGAAGCCTTGTCATTATAGAAGGTAGTCTCTTGTTTATATTTTCATTAATCCAATGGATGTTAGCCTAGTCATTATGGAAGGTAGTCTATTGTCGAGATTTTTGTCACTCTAATGGATGATAGCCTTGTCATTATGGAAGGTTGTCTATTGGCGAGATTTTTGTTACTTCAATGGATGGTAGCCTTGTCATTATGGAAGGTAGTCTCTTGTTGATATTTTCGTTACTCCAATGGATGGTAGCCTTGTCATTATGGAAGGTAGTCTATTGTCGAGATTTTTGTCACTCTAATGGATGATAGCCTTGTCATTATGGAAGGTTGTCTATTGGCGAGATTTTTGTTACTTCAATGGATGGTAGCCTTGTCATTATGGAAGGTAGTCTCTTGTTGATATTTTCGTTACTCCAATGGATGGTAGCCTTGTCATTATGGAAGGTAGTCTATTGTCGAAATTTTTGTGACTCCAAAGGATGGTAGCCTTTTCATTATGGAAGGTTGTCTGTTGGCGAGATTTTTGTTACTCCAATGGATGTTAGCCTTGTCATTATAGAAGGTAGTCTCTTGTTGATATTTTCATTACTCCAATGGATTGTAGCCTAGTCATTATGGAAGGTAGGCTATTGTCGAGATTTTTGTCACTCTAATGGATGATAGCCTTGTCATTATGGAAGGTTGTCTGTTGGCGAGATTTTTGTTACTCCAATGTATGGTAGCCTTGTCATTATAGAAGCTAGTCTCTTGTTGATATTTTCATTACTCCAATGGATGGTAGCCTAGTCATTATTGAAGGTAGTCTATTGTCGAGATTTTTGTCACTCTAATGGATGATAGCCTTGTCATTATGGATGGTTGTGTGTTGGCGAGATTTTTGTTACTCCAATGGATGGTAGACTTATCATTATGGAAGGTAGTTTGTTGTCGAGATTTTTGTTACAACAACGGATGGTAGTATTATCATTATGGAAGGTAGTGTGTTGTCGAAATCTTTGTTACTCCAATGGATGGTAGCCTAGTCATTATGGATGGTAGTCTATTGTCGAGATTTTTGGCACTCCAATGGATGGTAGCCTTGTCATTATGGAAGGTAGTCTGTTGGTGATATTTTTGTCACTCCAATGGATGGTAGCCTTGTCATTATGGAAGGTAGTCTCTTGTTGATATTTTCCTTACTCCAATGCATGGTAGCCTTGTCATTATGGAAGGTAGTCTCTTGTTGATATTTTCATTACTCCAATGGATGGTAGCCTTGTCATTATGGAAGGTAGTCTATTGTCAAGATTTTTGTTACTCCAATGGATGGTAGCCTTGTCATTATGGAAGGTAGTCTATTGTCGAGATTTTTGTTACTCAAATGGATGGTAGCCTTGTCATTATGGAAAGTAGACTGTTGTTAAGATTTTTGTTACTACAATGTAGTGTAGCCTTTTCATTGTGAAAGGTAGTTTGTTGTCGAGATTTTTGTTATTACAATTTATGGAAGCCTTGTCATTATAGAAGGTAGTCTCTTGTTTATATTTTCATTACTCCAATGGATGGTAGCCTAGTCATTATGGAAGGTAGTCTATTGTCGAGATTTTTGTCACTCTAATGAATGATAGCCTTGTCATTATGGAAGGTTGTCTGTTGGCGAGATTTTTGTTACTCCAATGGATGGTAGCCTTGTCATTATGGAAGGAAGTCTCTTGTTGATATTTTTGTTACTCCAATGGACGGTAGCCTTGTCATTATGGAAGGTAGTCTGTTCTCGAGATTTTGTTACTCCAATGGATGGTAGCCTTGTCATTATGGAATGTAGTCTATTATCGAGATTTTTGTCACTCCAAAGGATGGTAGCCTTTTCATTATGGAAGGTTGTCTATTAGCGAGATTTTTGTTACTCCAATGGATGCTAGCCTTGTCATTATAGAAGGTAGTCTCTTGTTGATATTTTCATTACTCCAATGGATGGTAGCCTAGTCATTATGGATGGTAATCTATTGTCGAGATTTTTGTCACTCTAATGGATGATAGCCTTGTCATTATGGAAGGTTGTCTGTTGGCGAGATTTTTGTTACTCCAATGTATGGTAGCCTTGTCATTATAGAAGGTAATCTCTTGTTGATATTTTCATTACTCCAATGGATGGTAGCCTAGTCATTATGGAAGGTAGTCTATTGTCGAGATTTTTGTCACTCTAATGGATGATAGCCTTGTCATTATGGAAGGTTGTGTGTTGGCGAGATTTTTGTTACTCCAATGGATGGTAGCCTTGTCATTATGGAAGGAAGTTTGTTTTCGAAATTTTAGTTACTCCAACGGATGGTAGGATTATCATTAGGGAAGGTAGTGTGTTGTCGAAATCTTTGTTACTCTAATTGATGGTGCCTAGTCATTATGGATGGTAGTCTATTGTCGAGATTTTTGGCACTCCAATGGATGGTAGCCTTGTCATTATGGAAGGTAGTCTGTTGGTGAGATTTTTGTTACTCCAATGGATGGTAGCCTTGTCATTATGGAATGTAGTCTATTATCGAGATTTTTGTCACTCCAAAGGATGGTAGCCTTTTCATTATGGAAGGTTGTCTGTTAGCGAGATTTTTGTTACTCCAATGGATGGTAGCCTTGTCATTATATAAGGTAGTCTCTTGTTGATATTTTCATTACTCCAATGGATGGTAGCCTAGTCATTATAGAAGGTAGTCTATTGTCGAGATTTTTGTCACTCTAATGGATGATAGCCTTGTCATTATGGAAGGTTGTCTATTGGCGAGATTTGTGTTACTCCAATGGATGGTAGCCTTGTCATTATAGAAGGTAGTCTCTTGTTGATATTTTCATTACTCCAATGGATGGTAGCCTAGTCATTATGGAAGGTAGTCTATTGTCGAGATTTTTGTCACTCTAATGGATGATAGCCTTGTCATTATGGAAGGTTGTATGTTGGCAAGATTTTTTTTACTCCAATGGATGGTAGCCTTGTCATTATGGAAGGTAGTTTGTTTTCGAAATTTTTGTTACTCCAACGGATGGTAGGATTATCATTATGGAAGGTAGTGTGTTGTCGAAATCTTTGTTACTCCAATTGATGGTGCCTAGTCATTATGGATGGTAGTCTATTGTCGAGATTTTTGGCACTCCAATGGATGGTAGCCTTGTCATTATGGAAGGTAGTCTGTTGGTGAGATTTTTGTTACTCCAATGGATGGTAGCCTTGTCATTATGGAAGGTAGTCTCTTGTTGATATTTTTCTTACTCCAATGCATGGTAGTCTTGTCATTATGGAAGGTAGTCTCTTGTTGATATTTTTATTACTCCAATGGATGGTAGCCTTGTCATTATGGAAGGTAGTATGTTGTCAAGATTTTTGTTACTCCAATGGATGGTACCCTTGTCATTATGGAAGGTAGTCTATTGTCGAGATTTTTGTTACTCAAATGGATGGTAGCCTTGTCATTATGGAAAGTAGACTGTTGTCGAGATTTTTGTTACTACAATGTATGGTAGCCTTGTCATTGTGAAAGGTAGTTTGTTGTCGAGATTTTTGTTATTACAATTTATGGAAGCCTTGTCATTATAGAAGGTAGTCTCTTGTTTATATTTTCATTACTCCAATGTATGGTAGCCTTGCCATTATGGAAGGTAGTCTATTGTCGAGATTTTTGTGACTCCAAAGGATGGTAGCCTTTTCATTATGGAAGGTTGTCTGTTGGCGAGATTTTTGTTACTCCAATGGATGGTAGCCTTGTCATTATAGGAGGTAGTCTTTTGTTGATATTTTCATTACTCCAATGGATTGTAGCCTAGTCATTATGGAAGGTAGTCTATTGTCGAGATTTTTGTCACTCTAATGGATGATAGCCTTGTCATTATGGAAGGTTGTCTGTTTGCGAGATTTTTGTTACTCCAATGTATGGTAGCTTTGTCATTATAGAAGCTAGTCTCTTGTTGATATTTTCATTACTCCAATGGATGGTAGCCTAGTCATTATGGAAGGTAGTCTATTGTCGAGATTTTTGTCACTCTAATGGATGATAGCCTTGTCATTATGGAAAGTTGTGTGTTGGCGAGATTTTTGTTACTCCAATGGATGCTAGCCTTGTCATTATGGAAGGTAGTTTGTTGTCGAGATTTTTGTTACTCCAACGGATGGTAGTATTATCATTATGGAAGGTAGTGTGTTGTCAAAATCTTTTTTACTCCAATGGATGGTAGCCTAGTCATTATGGATGGTAGTTTGTTGTCGAAATTTTTATAAATCCAATGGATGGTAGCCTTGTCATTATGGAAGGTAGTTTGTTGTCGAGACTTTTATAACTCCAATGGATGGTAGCCTTGTCATTATGGAAGGTAGTCTGTTGTCGAGATTTTATTACTCCAATGGATGGTAGCCTTGTCATTATGGAAGGTAGTCTATTGTCGAGATTTTTGTTACTCCAAAGGATGGTAGCCTTATCATTATGGAAGGTAGTCTATTGTCGATATTTTTGTTACTCCAATGGATGGTAGCCTTGTCATTATGGAAGGTAGTCTATTGTCGTGATTTTTGTCACTCCAACGGATGGTAGCCTTGTCATTATGGAAGTTAGTCTGTTGGCGAGAATTTTGTTACTCCACAGGATGGTAGCCTTATCATTATGGAAGGTAGTCTGTTGTCGATATTTTTGTCACTCCAACGGATAGTAGCCTTGTCATTGTGAAAGTTAGTCTGTTGGCGAGATTTTTGTTACTCCACAGGATGGTAGCCTTGTCATTATGGAAGGTAGTTTGTTGTCGAGATTTTTGTTACTCCAATGGATGGTAGCCTTGTCATTATGGAAGGTAGACTGTTGTCGAGATTTTTTTTACTCTAATGGATGGTATCCTTGTCATTATGGAAGGTAGTCTGTTGTCAAGATTTTTGTTACTCCAACGGATGCTAGTGTAGCGATAAAAAATGTAGCGGGGTAAATCGGAGATCGAATTATTGATTAATTCGTCTCACAAAAACAAGAGTCGCCACCGCGCTTTATTATTTCCAAGGGAAAAGGGGAAAGAGCGAAATAAAACCCTAAATATGCAATGTAAAATAATACTTTTTAAAAGTAATAAAAATAAATGGCGTTTTTGAAAAGAGATCTACGGTTCGGGGGTTGGTTATACAATGGGAAGGTATTAGCACCCAATGTATCTATAGTACTCTATAGGAACCTTTTGAAATATTTGTTTTATTAAAATTTACCGTTTGATTAAGAAATAAATTGTTTTGGCCGAAAAGAGGTACGGACGGGTTTTTGAAGATACGACGACCTAATGTCGAAGTTTTTGCTTAAAAGGTATGAGTTTTGAAAAGATTGAATATTTGAGACAAAATTTTCTTAAGTTTTAATGAGATGTGAACATTCGCGTGATTGGATTTGAGGACATGAAGTCAACAAATTTAATCGTTTTTCCCTTGGATTTAAACGTAAACGAAATAAACAAGTAAAGAACAGGAAAATTATGCAGATAATGATATATAATAATTAAATAAAAGGCTAAGTGTGTGAACATGTATTTTTTATATTTTTGTTTAATATATGCAAAACGAGAGAATTAATTAATGGAAATATTATATTTTTTAAGGCTTTTATATGTTTCTATTTTTTATGTTTTTTTTAATATTAAAATAAGATATTGCTTTAAGAATTATTAAATAGTTAAACTAAATTAAAACTTTAAAATTATTAATTAAGTCTAATAAAAAAGGGGAATACCAAAATTACCAAATTAATCCTAAAGTTAATAAAATTGGTCACCTTATTAAAAATGTTTAATTAAATTATCCTATTTGATTAAATTACTAATTAATTAAACTAAATGAGTAATAGTTCTAAAAACTAAAAAAAGAATAAATAGGAAAAAGGTGTATTAGAAAAAAAAGCTAGATGAGCAATTTATATGGGCCAAAAGGGTTCTGAGGGGCCCAAGACAAAGAGACAGGGAAGGGGGGTGTATAAGCAGTTTCGTTGGGCTTAGGGGAGGTAAACAGGGTTAAGTCCAAACATCTTTCAATTTTGTTTTAGGGTGAGCGTAATTTGGTTTAGGGAAAAAAGGATTAGGGTTGCACAGGAACGGCGCTTGTTCATCCTCACTTCGTCTTCTTTCGTCTTTCTCACGCCCGATTTTGCGTTTTCCTCAGCCAAAGGCCACCGGTGCTCTTCACTTTCCTCTTCCCTCCAGCAAAGCATTAGGGGGGCGACGGATTTACGGTAGGTTCGTTTTCGTTTCGTTAGGTTTCAAATACTGCATGTTGCGGTTTTCGCCTATTCTGATTCTTATTCGTTTTTTCACATGATTATTTGAGGTATTTAAAGAAAAGAAAGATGATCGTTACCTGGAGATGGAGGAGGAGGGTTGAGTGCGTAGGAGGGCTTTGACGGCAAGGTGACAGCGGTGATGAAGCTTCTACTTCCTGGTTTGCGTTTCTGATTCTCTTTTAGTGGTTTGATGATGACAGTTGAAAACCCTTTATGATATCTTCTTCTTCTTCCTTTGCTTTGCTTCGTATACTCTTGGTTGCCTCGTTGCTTGCTTATGATGCCTCTGAATTCTTGAATGCTACCGTTGAAATGTTTATTTTGACTAGCTTCTTTTCTTCTTCTTCTCGCCTTGCTACTGTATGCTTTTTTAATGGCCAATGATGAACATATCTGAGGCCTTCGTGTTTGGACATGTTACTGTTTTGAAATTGGTTTGATAAAAAGCTTGCATTGTCCTTGGTTTTGCTTTGGTTGGATGGACAGGGGGTTATGGTTTTAGGCTATTACAGGTTGCACTGGTTTTGGTCGTGATACAGTAGGTTTTGAGGTTTGATGGTTTAGGCCATTACAGGTTGTACTGGTTTTGCAGGTTTATTGGTTTTGATATGGTTTGAGGTTTGATGGTTTAGGCCATTACAGGTTGTACTGGTTTTGGTTTAGGCCATGGTTATGTGACAGGTTATTGAAACAGGTTTATTGGTTTTGATATGGTTTGAGGTTTGATGTTTTAGGAATGGAAACAGGTTTGTAACAGGTTCGTGGTTTAGGCCATGGTTATGTTATAGGTTATTGAAACAGGTTTATTGGTTTTGATATGGTTGGTGTTTGGTGGTTTAGGCCATTACAGGTTGTACTGGTTTTGGTTTAGGCCATGGTTATGTGACAGGTTATTGAAACAGGTTTATTGGTTTTGATATGGTTGGTGTTACTAAGGCTTAGGCTTTAGAGCTTGAGAGAATGGCTTTTTTGTTTTACAGTTTTGAGTGTGGAAGGCCTGAAGATAGGTTGTGATGTCTCTTTTTTGAAGGGATTGATCATGTTATATCAGTTGGTTCGGCCTCTTTTGTTTATGCTACAGGTTTTGAATTTTTAAACTATTTTATTGCTTTTGACCTCTGCACTCTACCATACTGTTTTATCAGTTTTTGTTTCTATTCTTCTTTCATGCTTTCTTTTCTCTTACTGCAATACTGCTGATTTGTTTTGTAAATCTTTCTGCCTAAACCAAAACCTGTAAAACCACACTTCTATCTCTCTTCTCTCTCCTCAATACAAATTGACATAAAAATGATATGTTATGTATTTGTTCTGAAAAAGCAATAGTGCTGGAAAATGATGTAAATGGAAAATATGCTTTGCTTGCAAATTGGTTTTAAAATGCATATCTTCTTTGTCTACTGCATGGAGCCTTGTGTTTTGACTTCTTCCTATATTGTTGCATGTTTACGTTGGAATCTCTTTGTGTTGCAAATGCATATGCTGCTTGTATTATGCTTTATAAATATGCATGGGATTTGAAAATGTGCAATTGATTTAAAAAATGCAGTTTACAATTAAAATGCAATTTTGACAAAAGAAATGAATTTGTGCATATTTTTAAATTGTGCATTCATTTTTGAAAATAAAAAATTCATCCCTTTTTGAGAACCGGGAGAAATCCCGTGATTTGCAAAAAGGGTAAAACTGATTCCAGCCGTTTGCTTTTAATGATGAACACTAAAATAATTTTTTCTGCTTTTAATTATTTATTTATTTTTGACTTTTTTCTTTTAATTGTTTTGCAGGTAAAATTAAATGAGCAGGCAAAGAAGCATTGGATAGAAGATGGAGATTTAGAATTTAGGAAAAATTAGAATAGTTTTTATTTTACTTTAAGCATTTTATATAATTGTTATTGTAAATATTTTGTAAATAATACAATATTTAAATAACAATTGTATTAATTAGAATAAAGTAAATAAAATTCCAATATTTTACCAATTAATTATTTCTTCTTTCCAATTATTTATTTATCATTTATAATTCTTTAAATTATATAGTAACTGAAGATCAATTTCAATTACTTAAATTCAGAATAATAAACGAATAAATAAACATCATTGATCAATTAATAACTTCAATTATTTACTTCATTATTTTTAATTCTTCTAAATTATAATAACTGAAAATAAAATTTAAACTATTTAAACTTAGAACAATAAAATATTAAATAAACATTGCTTGATCAATTAATAAACCTCTTTTCAAATATTTATTTCATTATTCATAAATCTTTAAATTATATAATAACTGAAAACAAATTTCAATTATTTAAATTTAGGATAATAAATAATTAATAAACATTGCTTTAGCATTGATCGATTAATAAATCTCTTTTCAAATATTTATTTTATTATTTATAAATCTTTAAATTATATAATAATTGAAAATAAATTCCAATTATTTAAATTTAAGATAATAAATAATTAATAAACATTGCTTTAGCATTGATCGATTAATAAATTTAGCGTTCAAAAATAAACAGCTCTCGACTCGAAAAAGTTATGAATTTTAAAAATCAATAGATCAAAACGCTTGCAATGTAATGATGCAAATGGCGAGATGGTATCTTAGGTTAAAATTTGGAGTACAGCAGCTGCCCCTATTTAAGTTTCTTCTATCCAGAGATATGAAGATTAAAATCTTCGTTTCGACGGGATTGAAGGTACTTAAATACATAATACGCAAATTTTTACCCTAAGATACCGCCATTATGTTTGATATGAATGCAGTGATTGAATTCACAGAGAAAGATATTGTATGAAACAAGACAATGCTGGAGAAATCAAACACCGGCAAAACACAGAGACATTGATTATACACTACTAGGGAAACGAGCTATCGACTTCAAACGACAGACTCTTGACGGCGAATAAAATTAAGGGAATACGACCTCCGACCCTAACAAAGAAGGCATCTTGCATAGGCCATACAAACAGATTATCGACCCAAAAATAACAGTGAGTTCGCAACTCAAGGTCAAAGATAGGCAAAAGATGTATCAATTTTGCTGATAATGGATTACCGACTTCTGAAGGTAATGATTCATGACAAACTTCTCTATGAGATTTTCCGGAGATATACTCATTAATGCTGGAAGAATAAGATTGTAGATACGCAAGTTGTTTAAATAAAGAAACTGCCACTTGCTGTCTTGCCAAAAATATTATGACATACAAGCTGCTCAAATAAAGAAGCTGCCACTTGCTGTCGTCCAAAAACTATGACATACAAGCTGCTCAAATAAAGAGGTTGCCACTTGCTGTTGTCCAGGGATGTCAATAACATACAAGCTGCTCAAATAATAAAGCCGCCACTTGCTGTTTTCCAAGAAAATACCCATAACATACAAGCTGCTCAAATAAAGAAGCTGCCGCTTGCTGTATTCCAGAAGAAAAATAACGTACAAGTTGCTCAAATAAAGAGACTGCCGCTTGCCGTTTTCCAAAATAATAACGCACAAGTTGCTCGTGAAGAGCCGCCGCTTATCGTTTTCCAAAAATAATAATAACGCACAAGTTGCTCGTGAGGAGCTGCCGCTTGTCGTTTCCCAACAATGTCTATAACGTACAAGTTGCTCATGAAGAGACCGCCGCTTGTCATTTTCCAAAATAATAATAACATACAAGTTGCTCGTGAAGAGACCGCCGCTTGTCGTTTTCCAAAAAATAATAATAACGCACAAGTTGCTCGTGAAGAGCTGCCGCTTATCGTTTTCCAAAAAATAATAACATACGTACAAGTTGCTCGTGAAGAGCTGCCGCTTGTCGTTTTCCAACGATGTAATTCAGAAAGAAGTTGCGATGACACTGGCAGAGAATAAAACCTTCGTCAAAGAGAAACATGAATCAATCCTTCCCGAGGAGATCACACTTAAACGTGCAAAATAAATGCACCATCCGTCTAGGTCGCGATTTCACTGGGGAAAATCAATGAGATAGCCTATGCAAGAGACAACAACTTCATCCAGGAATAACTAGAGAGAAAACAGTCAAACAAGACTCTACCCAATGAGAAAGTAACTTGATCGGGGATTCATCCTATCCAGAGATGGACAAGGTAAGCTAAATCAAAAATCATCCATGAGGATTAGCTCAGTTGGGGAATTTAGAAAGGAAGCACATTTTCTGCCTAAGCTAACCTTCTACTTGGAAAGAAACATGTACGTTGTTTGAATAAACACAGTACAACCCAAAATCAATGTCAAATGTGAATATGCATGCTGATATGAGTGTAAATGAATAAATGAATGTTATGCTGACGAAACGAGCAGACGGAATATCTTGAAGACAATAAGATGTCACGACAAGATAGATACTCGGCCAATCTTAAAAAAGACGAAAAAATAAACTGGAACTGGAACCACAGAGCAACCTCAGAGCATATCACGCTACAAGGTTCAAGTCTTCTGAGGAGAAAAGCATTCAAATCCAATCTTACAGTACCAATAGACCACTGGCAAGAGACAAAGCGTACCACACCCGAAATCTGCTCAAACAAAGGTAGCCAAAATAACGCTTAACTGGAAAAGCTGGGGAGTCACCAAACTTAGTACCACCAGAAACACAAGCTTACACAACCAACACCTCATGACGATTTTTAAAGAAAACATGTTCATCATGCAAGGATAAATTACTGTACTGTTTCGCATTTCATGGCTTGACCATCCTTGGAACAACTGTTAATATTCCTTTCGTTATTCACGACACATTTTTAAAATAAGAATACTTTAAGTAAATTTGTTTCAAGTATTTCCATAAAAATTAAAATTTTGCCCACAAAAGGTAAATGCTCAAATTTCATTAATAATATGGTAGTTCGCTAACAATGGGACTCCAACGGTTTACAAAAGTTTGGGAAATAGTACATGAAATAAAAAGGTTACACAAAAACAATGATCACTATTCTCCCTAACAACTTCGAATTCCAAAATGTGCTCAAATGCCAAGACTGGTCTGACCAAAAGCTTGCCTAAGCCGCCCCTTCGGGTTTTCAACTTATCAAACTGTCAACTCAAACCTAAGCGAAATACTTCTTGACTGCATCGGCGTTCATGGGACGCGGGAGTTCTTCACCGTCCATATTGGTGAGAATCAGAGCACCTCCAGAGAAAACTCTCTTAACGACATACGGTCCTTCATAATTCGGAGCCCACTTGCCCCTAGAATCAGGTTGGAAAGATAATATCTTCTTGAGTACAAGGTCACCTTCTCTGAACTCGCGTGGTCGAACCTTCTTATCAAAAGCCTTCTTCATTCTCTGCTGATACAATTGACCGTGACACAAAGCTGTCAATCTCTTTTCTTCAATTAAATTCAACTGATCATATCTACTTTGACACCATTCGGCCTCAGAAAGCTTGGCTTCCACCAACACTCTTAGAGACGGAATCTCAACCTCCACGGGGAGTACTTCTTCCATACCATAAACTAGGGAAAATGGGGTTGCACCTGTTGAAGTTCGAACTGAAGTCCGATATCCATGTAAAGCAAACGGAAGCATTTCATGCCAATCTTTATAAGTTACCACCATCTTCTGGACAATCTTTTTGATGTTCTTGTTAGCAGCTTCAACAGCCCCATTCATCTTTGGCCTGTAAGGAGAAGAATTATGATGTTCGATCTTGAACTCTTCACAAAGTTCCTTCATCATCTTGTTATTCAAATTCGAACCATTATCAGTGATGATCTTGCTCGGGATACCGTATCGACAAATGATCTGATTCTTGATAAATTTGACTACCACCTGTCTGGTTACATTAGCATAAGATGCTGCTTCAACCCATTATGTAAAATAATCGATCGCTACCAAGATGAAACGATGACCATTTGAAGCTTTGGGTTCAATCATTCCAATCATATCAATGCCCCACATAGAGAAAGGCCAAGGTGAAGAGATAACGTTGAGGAGGGTCGGCGGCACGTGTATCTTGTCGGCATAAATTTGGCATTTATGACATTTCTTCACATACTTGCAGCAATCAGACTCCATTGTCATCCAATAGTAACCAGCTCTCAACATCTTTCTAGCCATTGCATGTCCGTTGGCATGAGTGCCAAAGGATCCTTCATGTACTTCTTGCATCAGCATGTCTGCTTCACGTCTGTCTACACATCTGAGCAAGACCATGTCATAACTCCTCTTATATAAAACTTCTTCATTGAGAAAGAAACTGCTTGCTAATATTCTCAACGTCTTCCTATCTTTATTGGATGCCCCAGGCGGATAATCTTGAGTTTGAAGAACACGTTTAATGTCATAGAACCACGGTTTATCGTCGGTAACCTCTTCTACTGAGAACACATGAGCAGGTATGTCGAGGCGCATAACTCTAATTGTAGGCACATCGTTCCAACCATTCACTTGAAACATGGAAGACAAAGTAGCTAAAGCATCAGCGATTTGGTTTTCATCTTTAGGGATATGATGTAATTCCACTTTGTCAAAGAAAGTTAACAATCTTCTAGCATAGTCTCTGTAAGGGATCAACCGAGGATGACGAGTCTCCCACTCTCCTTTGATTTGATTAATTACCAATGCCGAATCTCCGTAAATATCAAGAATCTTAATCCTTAGATCCACCGGTTCTTCGAGACCCATAATACATGCCTCATATTCCGCCATGTTGTTCGTGCAATCAAACTTCAATCTCGCCGTGAATGGGATATGAGTACCTCGGGGAGTGACAATGATTGCCCTAATTCCATTTCCATAGGAATTCACAGCTCCGTCAAATATCAAACCCCAATGTGATTCGGGATCAGGTCCTTCTTCAGGTAACGGCTCTTCACAAACTTTAGCTTCCAAGTACATAACATCTTCATCTGGGAAATCAAACTTGATGGATTGATAATCGTCTATTGGTTGGTGAGCCAAATGATCGGCTAAAATACTCCCTTTGATTTCTTTCTGAGTGTGATACTCAATGTCATATTCAGATAACAACATCTGCCAACGGGTTATTCTTCCAGATAAGGCGGGCTTCTCAAAGATATACTTGATCGGATCCATTTTGGAGATCAACCAAGTGGTGTGGTTAATCATATACTGGCGCAGACGGCGAGCAACCCAAGCTAAAGCACAACAGGTTTTCTCAAGCAATGAGTATCGAGACTTACAGTCTGTGAATTTCTTACTCAGATAGTATACGACATGTTCCTTTCTTCCAGTCTTATCTTGTTGACCAAGCACACATCCCATGGAATCTTCAATATAGTCAGGTACATAATCAAAGGTCTTCCTTCCACCGGAGGAATCAAAATGGGAGGTTCAAGCAAATATTCTTTGATGTTATCAAAAGCTCTCTGACAATCTTCTGTCCACACACATCCTTGGTTCTTTCGGAGAAGCTTGAAAATCGGCCCACAGGTAGCAGTCATATGAGATATAAATCTAGAAATATAGTTCTGTCTCCTAAGGAATCCTCTTACTTGTTTTTCCATCTTGGGTGCGGGAATTTCCCGAATAGCTTTTACTTTATCAGGATCTACCTCAATACCTTTCTGACTGACAATGAAACCCAGAAGTCTTCCAGAACGAACACCAAAAGTGTACTTGTTGGGATTCAGACGGAGTTTATACTTTCTCAAACGCTGGAATAACTTCAACAAATGCTCCAAGTGATCCTCCTCAGTCTGTGATTTGGCAATCATGTCATCCACATACACTTTTATCTCCTTATGCATCACGTCATGGAACAAAGCCGTCATGGCTCTTTGATATGTTGCACCAGCATTCCTCAAACCAAACGGCATAACCCGATAACAAAAAGTTCCCCAAGGTGTAATGAAAGCTGTCTTCTCCATATCTTCTGGTGCCATCTTGATTTGATTGTAACCAGAGAAACCATCCATGAAAGAAAAGACTTTGAACTTGGCGGTACTGTCGACCAATACGTCAATGTGCGGTAATGGGAAGTCATCCTTTGGGCTAGCTCTATTCAGATCTCGATAGTCTACACACATCCGAACCTTACCATCTTTCTTAGCAATAGGAACTATGTTGGCTAACCACTGAGGATAGACCGATGTAACAAGGAAACCTGCATTAATCTTCTTTTGAACTTCTTCTTTGATCTTATCAGCCATATCGGGACGAGTCCTTCTCAGCTTCTGATTAATCGGCAGACATTCAGGTCTCAACGGTAAACGATGCTCCACAATATCGTTTTCCAAACCCGGCATATCTTGGTAGGACCAAGCAAACACATCAACATACTCTTTGAGAAGCTCCAACATTTTCTCTTTAACCTCTGGGATAAGCAATGCTCCGACTTTGACTTCCTTTCTATCTTCTTCATCACCCAAGTTGACCAACTCTAAAGGTTCTTCAAACGGTTGAATAATCTTTTCATAATGCTCAAGGAAATGGGAAATTTCAACAGGAATCTCTTCATCATCCTCTTCTTCGGCTCTGAACACAGGGAATTCAAAGTTGGGAGAGGGCATAGGATCATTGTTTTCGATGGTTAAGTCATGGATTAATCTGCACATATGATTATGCTTTATTTTAGAAATCGTTTTGTGCAAATAAAACAAAAGGTTATTATATTTCCTATTACTACCAATTAATTTTCATTGCTATTTCCCAGAAAAAATGTGAAAAATAAAACAGTAGTGGACAAAATAACATTTTTATTCATTGAAGGGAAATACTTGAAACAAAGGGCCCAGACATTTCTCTTTTGCCTTGGGCAGAGAAAAAGGATTTATTTATCATAGCCCGACACAAAATACTTTTCGCCTTGGGCAGAGCGAAAGTTTTTCAAAAAACAAAACAAAACATTACTCGGAAAGGTGCATCACAACAGGAACATCAACAGCAATCCAGTTTCGGCAAGCCAATCCATGCGTCACAAAATCGGGCAAATCTTCCTCGGAATCGTCCCCTGTGATAGCATCCACTTCGGGAGGAGTCGGATGAATAAAACCAGCGCTTCGGAAAACCTCTTGAATCGGACGAGCAACCACTTCTTGCTTGACTCTCGCAGACACGGGACGAAAAGCAAGACCTTCCCCAGATTTGTTCTCGGGCAAAGTCAACACCTGGCCCCATCCTTCGGCCGAACCACTTTCCACCACTCGCCGCGCATCCTCAAAAGAAGAAATGGATGCCCCTTGCTTCTTCACTTCATTCTTGGAAACAGATAGACCTTGGAACTGGGTTCCAACATCCTCATCAGCATCAATAAAAGAGAAGGATGATAAATGGCTTACCACCATAGCCTGCTCTCCCCCAATCATTACTAGCTTCCCATGCCTCAAAAACTTCAGTCTCTGATGGAGCGTGGAAGTGACTGCCCCTGCATCATGGATCCGTGGACGTCCCAATAAGCAACTGTAGGCAGCACGAATATCCATTACTTGGAAAGTGATTTGAAAAGTATGAGGACCAATTACTATAGGAAGATCCACTTCGCCAATGACAGTCTTCCTAGAACCATCAAACGCTTTGACAATTACTCCACTAGGTCTCATAGGAGCACCTGGATATGAGAGCCGAGATAATGTAGTTTTGGGCATTACATTCAACGACGAACCTATATCTACCAACACACTTGATAAGGTATCATTTCCGCAACTTACTGAGATATGCAAAGCCATATTATGGTTCCTTCCCTCCTCCGGAAGTTCTTCATCACTGAAACCAAGATTGTTACACGAAGTAATATTTCCCACAATCCCATCAAACTGGTCAACCGTCACATCATGATCCACGAATGCCTGGTCCAAGACCTTCATCAAAGCTTCTCTATGGGCACCAGAATCTCTCAGTAAAGCAAGCAAAGAAATCTTGGAAGGAGTTTGCAAAAGTTGGTCCACAATCTTATATTCACTTCTCTTGATAAGCTTCAGAATCTCATCATCCTCAGGGCGAGGGATAGGTTCACTGGATCGGCCTATCTCAACCCTTGGTTCAATATTTCTTGCTGGAACTTCAGCCGGTATGGGCCTCCTGACTTGAACTTCTGGTCTCTTCAAAGGTACTGCTGCAAAGACACGTCCACTCCTCGTAACTCTACTCACATCAGCAATGTTAATAAAAGATGGCCTTGTCGGTATAGGGACTTCTACCCCATTCTCAATCATTGTGGCATTATACTTATACGGTACAGCTTGGTCTGACTTGTAAGGCACAAGACCAGGTGGGTAAATAATCAAAGGATCAACAGGTGCAGTCTGACTGTCGTAAACGATCTCTACTGATTCAGGAAAATTGAATTGTGGTATTATAACATTTACTTCATCCTCTGGATTTCTGTCATACGTAATAGTGATAATTCTCTGGTCTAACAACTTCTGAATATCCTCCTTCACAATAGGACAATCAACCTCTCTTGAAAAAAATTTACAAACATCATAAACATGCTGATGCTTAACAAAGGCAAGTCTTCTCAAACTCTGATGTAACCTGATCAACGACTCTCTTATGTGTTCAACTTGAAAAAGTCGAAACTTTCCCGGACAACCTTCCACCATATTCACTGATGTTGCCCCATGTCGAGGCAAGGGATTATCTCTAACATTCGGATTAACATCCTTGAAAGACAAGATACCATTCTTAATCAATCTCTGCACGTCCGCCTTCAAAGCAAAACAGTTCTCAAGGTTGTGCCCCGGCGACCCTTGATGATATTCACAAAACTGATCCGCCTTGTACCACGGAGAAGTACTATTTGGTGCGACAGGAGGAGGCTTTGTCGTTATGAGATTCTTTCTGATAAGAGTAGGGAACAATTCAGTATAAGTCATAGGAATGGCATCGAACTGCGGTTTTCTGGGTGAACGGTTCTGATTGTTGAATGGATAAGCCTATTGTCGAGGTTGCTGCTGAAATGGCCGTTGTTGAGTTGGTGGGGTTTGATTAGCTGGGGTCATCAAAGTCGGGCGGACAGCCGGAGTGACTGCCGCCACGTGAGAGTAACCTCTCCTTGGTCTCCCTGGGAACAAAGCGCTGACATCCTGCTCTTTTCTTTTCGGGAAAACACTTCCAAACTTCTTAGTACTGCTAGACGGACTTCCTTCTTTAACCAAACGCCCTTCACGAATCCCTTCCTCTAACCGCATGCCCATGCTTACCATTTCGGTGAAGTCACTGGGTGCGTTGGCAATCATTCTTTCATAGTAAAAGGAACCTAAAGTCTTCAAAAATATCTTCGTCATATCTTTCTCCTGAAGAGGTGGATAGATTTGAGCAGCAATTTCACGCCACCTCTGGGTGTACTCCTTAAAAGATTCTCTGTCTCTTTGCGACATCGCCCAGAGTTGATCCCTGTTCGGTGCCATGTCAACGTTGTACTTATACTGGTGGACAAAAGCTTCGCTAAGATCGTTGAAGTTGCAGATCCGAATACTGTCTAAACCCATATACCACTTTAGAGCAGCACCCGTCAAACTGTCTTGAAAATAGTGAATCAACAAGTCATGATCATCGGAATACGTAGACATCTTTCTCACGTACATAGTCAAATGACTTCGAGGACACGAATCACCCTTATATCTTTCAAAGACTGGCACTTTGAATTTTGCTGGAATCTTGACATTCGGAACTAAACAAAGGTCATGCGTGTTCTTCCCAAACAAATCCTTCCCCTTTAACGCTCTAAGCTCCTTCTGCATTTCTTGGAACTGATCCTGAAATTCTTCCATTCTATCAAAAAGACCCAAACTTTCAGCAGGCTCGGCAGGATAAGTAGGTTCATTCAAGTATGGCACGGAGTGGACCACCAGAGCGACAGTTGTCATTACCGGTTGCAGAAAAGGTGTTACAGACGGGATTACCGGCGGCAAGGCAGTTGTCTCTGGTTGAGGAATAGACAAAGTAGGTTGAAACAAAGGCTGTACGACCGGCTGATACCCCTCTGGCACAAAGTTGTAAGGCATTCCCCACGGAAAACCTTTCGGCATCTGATGCTGAAGCAGAGAGTTGATTTGAGTCACAGATGTTGGAACGGTGACAATCTCGGAAACCACTGGAGTTGAAGTCTGAATCTCAGCAACTGTAGTCGATGGCTGATTCTGAACAGCCACCAAACTTTCCACTAACGCAGTTAACTTTTCCATCTCCATACGAAGGGTAGCAACTTCCCCACGAAGCTCATGGTTTTCCTGTTCCAGATCTTCCATTTTCCTTTGACGATTGGCTCGAGTGTCGTATCGGTGAGACAGCTTGACAACCTTCGGAGTGGAAAAAGAAACAAGGATAAGACTCTAGAAAACATGTGAAGTGGAATGTTGAATGATGCATGATGTGTGATGCAAATGATGATTCATTTTAATATTTTTTCAAGGAACTTCGATAATTTTGCATACATCAATGGTAAAGGAATTTGGAACAACAAAAACTCAATCCATTAATCAAAAACAGTAAATTATAACTTACAACTTTGGAATAACAAAACAATAAATTACAACTTTGGGATAACAACCCAATAATAAAAGCAGTAAATTACAACTTTGGAACATGAAGCCCATAATAAAGCAATAAAATACAACTTTAAAACATGAAGTCCATAATAAAGCAATAAATTACAACTTTGGAGCATGAAGCCCTTAATAAAAGCAGTAAATTACAACTTCGGAACATGAAGCCCTTTTACAAAGTTTTACAAAATGACATTAATAAAATAAAACTAAAAGCTAAAGATCACTCTGAAACATCGGATGAAGGACCAAACACCAACTGTAACCGGAGCTTCTTGATCTTCTCTTCATAAAAGTCTTCCATCTCTTTCTTCTCAGCTACCAGTCGATCAATGATTTCCTTCTGCGGATTAGGAACAAGAGCAACGCTTACCGAACCTTCCCTCTTTCTCTTCCTTTCACTATCATATTTCTTCAGTAAATCATCCTTTTGACGAAGCTTCTCTTCATGATCAATGAACCAGCCGTCTTGAATAAAGAGTAAATCCTCCTTTTCCTTCAGCTGTCGAGTCAGTACTCAATTCTCATATTCAGACATATTGTACTTTTCTTTCCAAGCATCTCTCTCGGACTTCATCCTGGCCAGATTTCCTTGGTATTCTCCTATGTTCGCGATAGGGATAACAACATATGATGATGCAACGGTAGGGAATAAAGGTTTCTCAAGTTTATAGGGCATCTTGAGAGCACAAGCCCTAGCACAGACCCATTGTAGGTAAGGTTCCAAAGAAACGACACCCCTATGTCCTAACATCTCTCTCCCTTTCCTATGGATGTGGCGCCAAGCTCCTTCGATCTCCCTCTTAGCTGCCTGATGATCTTGTCCTTCCTGTAGAAAGAAACCACTCACATGTATGTTGTTTGGCTTATCTCTCATCGGGTACCCAAATAGACGGCGCGCGAGAACAGGGTTATAGTTGATTCCACCTCTCGTACCAAGAAGAGGCACGTTAGGAAAAGCACCACAGCTATCGATAATCTTCACGTCATAGTAAACTCGATTATACCAATCAATGTCGAAATGAGTGAGAGCCATAATTTTTGGCGCCCATCTCGGCTCTTTCTCGAGATCCCAGAAAACATCAGACCCAGGTAGATGAGAAACATACCACTGATACAACAACGGTACACAACAAATAATCATTCCTCCTTGATAAGAGTTTCGAAGATGGATGGAGTAGTAGGTATCTCTGAGTAGCGTAGGGACCATATTTCCAATCAAGAAGATTCTGATGGCGTTGATATCCACAAACTTATCAACGTTAGGGAACAAGAATAGACTATAAGCGAGTAAAGCAAACACGTCTTCAAAGGAAATAGTATCCTCTATCTCAGTGAAATGACGAGCTTTCCTCAACAAAAATTGCGTAGACAAACCTCGTATTCCCCCTTTTGTAGTCATGTTCTCCTCTATCTCTGATTTCTTCAAGTGGGTGATGGTCGCTATCTCGTGAGATTTGGGCTCCTCTTCTAATCCAGAAAAAGGAACACAGTCCGTGATCGGAAAACCAAGTATGTAGGAGTACTCTTCTAAGGTGGGCATCAACTGGTAATCCGGAAAGGTGAAACATCGGTACAAGGGATCGTAGAATTGAACCAACGTATTAAGAATGCCTTCCTTCATCTTGCGCCTCATGAGAGGTATAATGGACCCATACTTCTTCTGAAAATTCGTCGGGTTCTCGATCTTCGGAATTAAACTCTTCAGTTCTTCAATCTTGGGCTCCTTAAAACTAAAGCTTCGAGTGTTTCTCCTTCCAAATTCCATAATAACCTGAGATGTCTGCAAAAATCATTCCGAAGTTCCTTGAAAAACAAGTTTTTTACAAAAATGTTGATGAATGCATGAATGGATGATAATGCAACAGTTACACACAAGTTTGCAAACATGGGGTTCAAGGGTTCAACGTTTCAGCATGGAGTCGAGGGTAAAGCCCACCCCAAGGTATGTACTAACGGTTCAATCACACCTGTAAGACAAGGTTCTAAGATTTCCCAGAGTCTACATTCCTCCTTCGGATATTACCAACGTCTTGATTACTCAATAATTAGCAATATTCTCAAGAGAAACTCGTCCGAGCGTAGCATCGCGTAACAACTACTTCCGAATTACCCCGTTATAGTCTTCGCGCTACACCTAAAAAGGCCAAGATGGGTTAGGGTTCTACGGTCCTCAACTTCTCGGGCTCCTAGGTCGAAAATAATAATGTCTTCCCGATTACTCGGTAAACAAATATTAAGTTCAAGAGGCCCTTCCATTGAGTGGGGGATCTCATGCCTCCTTCTTCGGGATTACTCCCTCAAAGTTAACATGACTGTACCGCCCGTCCTATTCTTAAGTGTAACTTAATCCGGGTATAGGATTCGTCCTTCGCAAAAAACCCAAACACCCCAATTTAAACACATAATCAAACAAATCAAATAATAATAAAACAGATAAAACAAATTAGGCTTAACCCACTTAGGGATGGACCAGCAAGAGGTCAATCTTTCCCCAGCAGAGACGCCAATTCTGTAGCGATAAAAAATGTAGCGGGGTAAATCGAAGATCGAATTATTGATTAATTCGTCTCACAAAAATAATAGTCGCCACCGCGCTTTATTATTTCCAAGGGAAAAGGGGAAAGAGCGAAATAAAACCCTAAATATGCAATGTAAAATAATACTTTTTAAAAGTAATAAAAATACAAGGCGTTTTTGAAAAGAGATCTACGGTTCGGGGGTTGGTTATACAGTGGGAAGGTATTAGCACCCAATGTATCTATAGTACTCTATAGGAACCTTTTGAAATATCTGTTTTATTAAAATTTACCGTTTGATTAAGAAATAAATTGTTTTGGCCGAAAAGAGGTACGGACGGGTTTTTGAAGATACGACGACCTAATGTCGAAGTTTTTTCTTAAAAGGTATGAGTTTTGAAAAGATTGAATATTTGAGACAAAATTGTCTTAAGTTTTAATGAGATGCGAACGTTCGCGTGATTGGATTTGAGGACATGAAGTCAACAAATTTAATCGTTTTTACCTTGGATTTAAATGTAAACGAAATTAACAAGTAAAGAACAGGAAAATTATGCAGATAATGATATATAATAATTAAATAAAAGGCTAAGTGTGTGAACATGTATTTTTTATATTTTTGTTTAATATATGCAAAACGAGAGAATTAATTAAGGAAATATTATATTTTTTAAGGCTTTTATATATTTCTATTTTTTATGTTTTTTTTAATATTAATATAAGATATTGCTTTAAGAATTATTAAATAGTTAAACTAAATTAAAACTTAAAAATTATTAATTAAGTCTAATAAAAAAGGGGAATACCAAAATTACCAAATTAATCCTAAAGTTAATAAAATTGGTCACCTTATTAAAAATGTTTAATTAAATTATCCTATTTGATTAAATTACTAATTAATTAAACTAAATGAGTAATAGTTCTAAAAACTAAAAAAAGAATAAATAGGAAAAAGGTGTATTAGAAAAAAAAAGTTAGATGAGCAATTTAAATGGGCCAAAAGGGTTCTGAGGGGCCCAAGACAAAGAGACAGGGAAGGGGGGTGTATAAGCAGTTTCGTTGGGCTTAGGGGAGGTAAACAGGGTTAAGTCCAAACATCTTTCAATTTTATTTTAGGGTAAGCGTAATTTGGTTTAGGGAAAAAAGGATTAGGGTGGCACAGGAACGGCGCTTGTTCATCCTCACTTCGTCTTCTTTCGTCTTTCTCACGCCCGATTCTGCGTTTTCCTCAGCCTAAGGCCACCGGTGCTCTTCACTTTCCTCTTCCCTCCAGCAAAGCATTAGGGGGGCGACAGATTTACGGTAAGTTCGTTTTCGTTTCGTTAGGTTTCAAATACTACATGTTGTGGTTTTCGCCTATTCTGATTCTTATTTGTTTTTTCACATGATTATTTGAGGTATTGAAAGAAAAGAAAGATGATCTTTACCTGGAGATGGAGGAGGAGGGTTCAGTGCGTAGGAGGGCTTTGACGGCAAGGTGACAGCGGTGATGAAGCTTCTGCTTCCTGGTTTGCGTTTCTGATTCTCTTTTAGTGGTTTGATGATGACAGTTGAAAACCCTTTATGATATCTTCTTCTTCTTCCTTTGCTTTGCTTCGTATACTCCTGTTTGCCTCGTTACTTGCTTATGATGCCTCTGAATGCTTGAATTCTACCGTTGAAATGTTTGTTTTGACTAGCTTCTTTTCTTCTTCTTCTCGCCTTGCTACTGTATGCTTTTTTAATGGACAATGATGAACATATCTGAGGCCTTCGTGTTTGGACATGTTACTGTTTTGACATTGGTTTGATAAAAAGCTTGCATTGTCCTGGGTTTTGCTTTGGTTGGATGGACAAGGGGTTATGGTTTTAGGCTATTACAGGTTGCACTAGTTTTGGTCGTGATACAGTAGGTTTTGAGGTTTGATGGTTTAGGCCATTACAGGTTGTACTGGTTTTGCAGGTTTATTGGTTTTGATATGGTTTGAGGTTTGATGGTTTAGGCAATTACAGGTTGTACTGGTTTTGGTTTAGGCCATGGTTATGTGACAGGTTATTGAAACAGGTTTATTGGTTTTGATATGGTTTGAGGTTTGATGGTTTAGGAATGGAAACAGGTTTGTAACAGGTTCGTGGTTTAGGCCATGGTTAGGTTATAGGTTATTGAAACAGGTTTATTGTTTTGATATGGTTGGTGTTTGGTGGTTTAGGCCATTACAGGTTGTATTGGTTTTGGTTTAGGCCATGGTTATGTGACAGGTTATTGAAACAGGTTTATTGGTTTTGATATGGTTGGTGTTACTAAGGCTTAGGCTTTAGAGCATGAGAGAATGGCTTTTTTGTTTTACAGTTTTGAGTTTGGAAGGCCTGAAGATAGGTTGTGATGTCTCTTTTTTGAAGGGATTGATCATGTTATATCAGTTGGTTCGGCCTCTTTTGTTTATGCTACAAGTTTTGAATTTTTAAACTATTTTATTGCTTTTGACCTCTGCACTCTACCATACTGTTTTATCAGTTTTTGTTTCTATTCTTCTTTCATGCTTTCTTTTCTCTTACTGCAATACTGCTGATTTGTTTTGTAACTCTTTCTGCCTAAACCAAAACCTGTAAAACCACACTTCTATCTCTCTTCTCTCTCCTCAATAAAAATTGACATAAAAATGATATGTTATGTATTTGTTCTGAAAAAGCAATAGTGCTGGAAAATGATGTAAATGGAAAATATGCTTTGCTTGCAAATTGGTTTTAAATTGCATATCTACTTTGTCTACTGCATGGAGCCTTGTGTTTTGACTTCTTCCTATATTGTTGCATGTTTACGTTGGAATCTCTTTGTGTTGCAAATGCATATGCTGCTTGTATTATGCTTTTGAAATATGCATGGGATTTGAAAATGTGCAATTGATTTAAAAAATGAAGTTTACAATTAAAATGTAATTTTGACAAAAGAAATGAATTTGTGCATATTTTTAAATTGTGCATTCATTTTTGAAAATAAAAAATTCATCCCTTTTTGTGAACCGGGAGAAATCTCGTGATTTGCAAAAAGGGTAAAACTGATTCCAGCCGTTTGCTTTTAATGATGAACACTAAAATAATTTTTTCTGCTTTTAATTATTTATTTATTTCTGACTTTTTTATTTTAATTGTTTTGCAGGTAAAATTAAATGAGCATACAAAGAAGCATTGGATAGAAGATGGAGATTTAGAATTTAGGAAAAAATAGAATAGTTTTTATTTTACTTTAAGCATTTTGTATAATTGTTATTGTAAATATTTTGTAAATAATACAATATTTAAATAACAATTGTAATAATTAGAATAAAGTAAATAAAATTCCAATATTTTACCAATTAATTCTTTCTTTTTTCCAATTATTTATTTATCGTTTATAATTCTTTAAATTATATAGTAACTGAAGATCAATTTCAATTACTTAAATTCAGAATAATAAACGAATAAATAAACATCATTGATCAATTAATAACTTTAATTATTTACTTCATTATTTTTAATTCTTCTAAATTATAATAACTGAAAATAAAATTTCAACTATTTAAACTTAGAACAATAAATAATTAAATAAACATTGCTTGATCAATAAATAAACCTCTTTTCAAATATTTATTTCATTATTCATAAATATTTAAATTATATAATAACTGAAAACAAATTTCAATTATTTAAATTTAGGATAATAAATAATTAATAAACATTGCTTTAGCATTGATCGATTAATAAATCTCTTTTCAAATATTTATTTTATTATTTATAAATCTTTAAATTATATAATAATTAAAAATAAATTCCAATTATTTAAATTTAAGATAATAAATATTTAATAAACATTGCTTTAGCATTGATCGATTAATAAATTTAGCGTTCAAAAATAAACAGCTCTCGACTCGAAAAAGTTATGAATTTTAAAAATCAATAGATCAAAACGCTTGCAATGTAATGATGCAGATGGCGAGATGGTATCTTAGGTCAAAATTTGGGGTACAACAGGTAGCATTATCATTATGGAAGGTTGTGTGTTTTCGAAATCTTTGTTACTCCAATGGATGGTATCCTAGTCATTATGGATGGTAGTTTATTGTTGAGATTTTTGTTACTCCAATGGATAGTAGTCTTGTCATTATGGAAGGTAGTCTGTTGTCGAGATTTTGTTACTCCAATGGATGGTAGCCTTGTCATTATGGAAGGTAGTCTATTGTCGAGATTTTTCTTACTCCAATGGATGGTAGCCTTGTCATTATGGAAAGTAGACTGTTGTCGAGATTTTTGTTACTACAATGTCTGGTAGCCTTGTCATTGTGAAAGGTAGTTTGTTGTCGAGATTTTTGTTATTACAATTTATGGAAGCCTTGTCATTAAAGAAGGTAGTCTCTTGTTTATATTTTCATTACTCCAATGGATGGTAGCCTAGTCATTATGAAAGGTAGTCTATTGTCGAGATTTTTTCCACTCTAATGGATGATAGCCTTGTCATTATGGAAGGATGTCTGTTGGCGAGATTTTTGTTACTCCAATGGATGGTATCTTTGTCATTATGGAAGGTAGTCTATTTTCGAGAATTTTGTTATTCCAATGGATGGTAGCCTTGTCATTATGGAAGTTAGTCTGTTGTCGATATTTTGTTACTCCAATGGATGGTAGCCTTGTCATTATGGAAGGTAGTCTATTGTCGAGATTTTTGTCACTCCAAAGGATGGTAGGCTTTTCATTATGGAAGGTTGTCTATTGGCGAGATTTTTGTTACTCCAATGGATGGTAGCCTTGTCATTATAGAAGGTAGTTTGTTGTCGAGATTTTTGTTATTACAATGTATGGTAGCCTTGTCATTATAGAAGGTAGTCTCTTGTTAATATTTTCATTACTCCAATGGATGGTAGTCTAGTCATTATGGAAGGTAGTCTATCATCGATATTTTTGTCACTCTAATGGATGATAGCCTTGTCATTATGGAAGGTTGTCTATTGCCGAGATTTTTGTTACTCCAATGGATGGTAGCCTTGTCATTATGGAAGGTAGTCTCTTTTTGATATTTTCGTTACTCCAATGGATGGTAGCCTTGTCATTATGGAAGGTAGTTTGTTGTCGAGATTTTTATAACTCCAATGGATAGTAGCCTTGTCATTATGGAAGGTAGTCTGTTGTCGAGATTTTGTTACTCCAATGGATGGTAGCCTTGTCATTATGGAAGGTAGTCTATTGTCGAGATTTTTGTCACTCAAAAGGATGGTAGCCTTGTCATTATGGAAGGTAGTCTGTTGTCGATATTTTTTTTACTCCAATGGATGGTAGCCTTGTCATTATGGAAGGTAGTCTATTGTCGTGATTTTTGTCACTCCAACGGATGGTAGCCTTGTCATTATGGAAGTTAGTCTGTTGGCGAGATTTTTGTTTCTCCACAGGATGGTAGCCTTGTCATTATGGAAGGTAGTCTGTTGTTGATATTTTTGTTACTCTAATGGATGGTAGCCTTGTCGTTATGGAAGGTAGTCTATTGTTGATATATTCATTACTCCAATGCATGGTAGCCTTGTCATTATGGAAGGTAGTCTCTTGTTGATATTTTCATTACTCCAATGGATGGTAGCCTAGTCATTATGGAAGGTAGTCTATTGTCGAGATTTTAGTTACTCCAATGGATGGTAGCCTTGTCATTATGGAAGGTTGTCTGTTGTCGAGATTTTTGTTACTCCAATGGATGGTAGCGTTGTCATTATTGAAGGTAGACTATTGTCGAGATATATGTTACTATAATGTATGGTAGCCTTGTCATTGTGAAAGGTAGTTTGTTGTCGAGATTTTTGTTATTACAATGTATGGTAGCGTTGTCATTATAGAATGTAGTCTCTTTTTGATATTTTCATTACTCCAATGGATGGTAGCCTAGTCATTATGGAAGGTAGTCTATTGTCGATATTTTTGTCACTCTAAAGGATGATAACCTTGTCATTATGGAAGGTTGTCTATTGGCGAGATTTTTGTTACTCCAATGGATGATAGCCTTGTCATTATGGAAGGTAGTCTGTTGTTCATATTTTCGTTACTCCAATGGATGGTAGCCTTGTCATTATGGAAGTTAGTTTGTTGTCGAGATTTTCATAACTCCAATGGATAGTAGCCTTGTCATTATGGAAGGTAGTCTGTTGTCCAGATTTGTTACTCCAATGGATGGTAGCCTTGTCATTATGGAAGGTAGTCTATTGTCGAGATTTTTGTCACTCCAAAGGATGGTAGCCTTCTCATTATGGAAGGTAGTCTGTTGTTGATATTTTTGTTACTCCAATGGATGGTAGCCTTGTCATTATGGAAGGTAGTCTATTGTCGAGATTTTTGTCACTCCAACGAATGGTAGCCTTGTCATTATGGAAGTTAGTCTGTTGGCGAGATTTTTGTTACTCCACAGGATGGTAGCCTTGTCATTATGGAAGGTATTTTGTTGTCGAGATTTTTGTTACTCCAATGGATGGTAGCCTTGTCATTATTGAAGGTAGACTGTTGTCGAGATTTTTGTTACTCTAATGGATGGTATCCTTGTCATTATGGAAGGTAGTCTGTTGTCAAGATTTTTGTTACTCCAACGGATGGTAGCATTATCATTATGGAAGGTTGTGTGTTTTCGATATCTTTGTTACTCCAATGGATGGTATCCTAGTCATTATGGATGGTAGTTTGTTGTTGAGATTTTTGTTACTCCAATGGATAGTAGCCTTGTCATTATGGAAGGTAGTCTGTTGTCGAGATTTTGTTACTCCAATGGATGGTAGCCTTGTCATTATGGAAGGTATTCTATTGTCGAGATTTTTGGCACTCCAATGGATGGTAGCCTTGTCATTATGGAAGGTACTCTGTTTTCCAGATTTTTGTTACTCCAATGGATGGTAGCCTTGTCATTATGGAAGGTAGTCTCTTGTTGATATTTTCATTACTCCAATGCATGGTAGCCTTGTCATTATGGAAGGTAGTCTCTTGTTGATATTTTCATTACTCCAATGGATGGTAGCCTTGTCATTATGGAAGGTAGTCTATTGTCAAGATTTTTATTACTGCAATGGATGGTAGCCTTGTCATTATGGAAGGTTGTCTGTTGTCGAGATTTTTGTTACTCTAATGGATGGTAGCGTTTTCATTATGGAAAGTAGTTTGTTGTCGAGATTTTTTTATTCCAATGGATGGTAGCCTTGTCATTATGGA
This sequence comes from Vicia faba, assembly GCA_948472305.1. Taxonomy (NCBI): domain Eukaryota; kingdom Viridiplantae; phylum Streptophyta; class Magnoliopsida; order Fabales; family Fabaceae; genus Vicia; species Vicia faba. The sequence goes on from OX451739.1 coordinate 566,998,735, forward strand.
AGGTAGTCTATTATCGAGATTTTTGTCACTCCAAAGGATGGTAGCCTTGTCATTATAGAAGGTAGTCTCTTGTTGATATTTTCATTACTCCATTGGATGGTAGCCTAGTCATTATGGAAGGTTGTCTATTGTCGAGATTTTTGTTACTCTAAATGATGGTAACCTTGTCATTACGGAAGGTAGTCTATTGTCGAGATTTTTGTCACTCCAAAGGATGGTAGCCTTGTCATTATGGAAGGTAGTCCATTGTCGATATTTTTGTTACTCCAATGGATGGTAGCCTTGTCATTATGGAAGATAGTGTATTGTCGAGATTTTTGTCACTCCAACGGATGGTAGCCTTGTCATTATGGAAGTTAGTCTGTTGGCGAGATTTTTGTTACTCCACAGGATGGTAGCCTTGTCATTATGGAAGGTAGTTTGTTGTCGAGATTTTTGTTACTCCAATGGATTGTAGCCTTGTCATTATTGAAGGTAGACTTTTGTTGAGATTTTTGTTACTCTAATGGATGGTATCCTTGTCATTATGGAAGGTAGTCTGTTGTCAAGATTTTTGTTACTCCAACGGATGGTAGCATTATCATTATGGAAGGTTGTGTGTTTTCGAAATCTTTGTTACTCTAATGGATGGTATCCTAGTCATTATGGATGGTAGTTTGTTGTTGAGATTTTTGTTACTCCAATGGATAGTAGCCTTGTCATTATGGAAGGTAGTCTGTTGTCGAGATTTTGTTACTCCAATGGATGGTAGCCTTGTCATTCTGGAAGGTAGTCTATTGTCGAGATTTTTGGCACTCCAATGGATGGTAGCGTTGTCATTATGGAAGGTACTCTGTTTTCCAGATTTTTGTTACTCCAATGGATGGTAGCCTTGTCATTATGGAAGGTAGTCTCTTGTTGATATTTTCATTACTCCAATGCATGGTAGCCTTGTCATTATGGAAGGTAGTCTCTTGTTGATATTTTCATTACTCCAATGGATGGTAGCCTTGTCATTATGGAAGGTAGTCTATTGTCAAGATTTTTATTACTGCAATGGATGGTAGCCTTGTCATTATGGAAGGTTGTCTGTTGTCGAGATTTTTGTTACTCTAATGGATGGTAGCGTTTTCATTATGGAAAGTAGTTTGTTGTCGAGATTTTGTTATTCCAATGGATGGTAGCCTTGTCATTATGGAAGGTAGTCTATTATCGAGATTTTTGTCACTCCAAAGGATGGTAGCCTTGTCATTATAGAAGGTAGTCTCTTGTTGATATTTTCATTACTCCAATGGATGGTAGCCTAGTCATTATGGAAGGTTGTCTATTGTCGAGATTTTTGTTACTCTAAATGATGGTAGCCTTGTCATTATGGAAGGTAGTCTATTGTCGAGATTTTTGTCACTCCAAAGGATGGTAGCCTTGTCATTATGGAAGGTAGTCCATTGTCGATATTTTTGTTACTCCAATGGATGGTAGCCTTGTCATTATGGAAGATAGTGTATTGTCGAGATTTTTGTCACTCCAACGGATGGTAGCCTTGTCATTATGGAAGTTAGTCTATTGGCGAGATTTTTGTTACTCCACAGGATGGTAGCCTTGTCATTATGGAAGGTAGATTGTTGTCGAGATTTTTGTTACTCCAATGGATTGTAGCCTTGTCATTATTGAAGGTAGACTTTTGTTGAGATTTTTGTTACTCTAATGGATGGTATCCTTGTCATTATGGAAGGTAGTCTGTTGTCAAGATTTTTGTTACTCCAACGGATGGTAGCATTATCATTATGGAAGGTTGTGTGTTTTCGAAATCTTTGTTACTCTAATGGATGGTATCCTAGTCATTATGGATGGTAGTTTGTTGTTGAGATTTTTGTTACTCCAATGGATAGTAGCCTTGTCATTATGGAAGGTAGTCTGTTGTCGAGATTTTGTTACTCCAATGGATGGTAGCCTTGTCATTCTGGAAGGTAGTCTATTGTCGAGATTTTTGGCACTCCAATGGATGGTAGCGTTGTCATTATGGAAGGTAGTCTATTGTCGAGATTTTTGTTACTCAAATGGATGGTAGCCTTGTCATTATGGAAAGTAGACTGTTGTCGAGATTTTTGTTACTACAATGTATGGTAGCCTTGTCATTGTGAAAGGTAGTTAGTTGTGGAGATTTTTGTTATTACAATTTATGGAAGCCTTGTAATTATAGAAGGTAGTCTCTTGTTTATATTTTCATTACTCCAATGGATGGTAGCCTAGTCATTATGGAAGGTAGTCTATTGTCGAGATTTTTTCCACTCTAATGGATGATAGGCTTGTCATTATGGAAGGATGTCTGTTGGCGAGATTTTTGTTACTCCAATGGATGGTAGCTTTGTCATTATGGAAGGTAGTCTATTTTCGAGAATTTTGTTATTCCAATGGATGGTAGCCTTGTCATTATGGAAGTTAGTCTGTTGTCGAGATTTTTTTACTCCAATGGATGGTAGCCTTGTCATTATGGAAGGTAGTCTATTGTCGAGATTTTTGTCACTCCAAAGGATGGTAGCCTTTTCATTAAGGAAGGTTGTCTGTTGGCGAGATTTTTGTTACTCCAATGGATGGTAGCCTTGTCATTATAGAAGGTAGTTTTTTGTCGAGATTTTTGTTACTACAATGTATGGTAGCCTTGTCATTGTGAAAGGTAGTTAGTTGTGGAGATTTTTGTTATTACAATTTATGGAAGCCTTGTAATTATAGAAGGTAGTCTCTTGTTTATATTTTCATTACTCCAATGGATGGTAGCCTAGTCATTATGGAAGGTAGTCTATTGTCGAGATTTTTTCCACTCTAATGGATGATAGGCTTGTCATTATGGAAGGATGTCTGTTGGCGAGATTTTTGTTACTCCAATGGATGGTAGCTTTGTCATTATGGAAGGTAGTCTATTTTCGAGAATTTTGTTATTCCAATGGATGGTAGCCTTGTCATTATGGAAGTTAGTCTGTTGTCGAGATTTTTTTACTCCAATGGATGGTAGCCTTGTCATTATGGAAGGTAGTCTATTGTCGAGATTTTTGTCACTCCAAAGGATGGTAGCCTTTTCATTAAGGAAGGTTGTCTGTTGGCGAGATTTTTGTTACTCCAATGGATGGTAGCCTTGTCATTATAGAAGGTAGTTTTTTGTCGAGATTTTTGTTATTACAATTTATGGTAGCCTTGTCATTATAGAAGGTAGTCTCTTGTTAATATTTTCATTACTCCAATGGATGGTAGCCTAGTCATTATGGAAGGTAGTCTATCGTCGATATTTTTGACACTCTAATGGATGATAGCCTTGTCATTATGGAAGGTTGTCTATTGCCGAGATTTTTGTTACTCCAATGGATGGTAGCCTTGTCATTATGGAAGGTAGTCTCTTTTTGATATTTTCGTTACTCCAATGGATGGTAGCCTTGTCATTATGGAAGGTAGTTTGTTGTCGAGATTTTTATAACTCCAATGGATAGTAGCCTTGTCATTATGGAAGGTAGTCTGTTGTCGAGATTTTGTTACTCCAATGGATGGTAGCCTTGTCATTATGGAAGGTAGTCTATTGTCGAGATTTTTGTCACTCCAAAGGATGGTAGCCTTGTCATTATGGAAGGTAGTCTGTTGTCGATATTTTTTTTACTCCAATGGATGGTAGCCTTGTCATTATCGAAGGTAGTCTATTGTCGTGATTTTTGTCACTCCAACGGATGGTAGCCTTGTCATTATGGAAGTTTGTCTGTTGGCGAGATTTTTGTTACTCCACAGGATGGTAGCCTTGTCATTATGAAAGGAAGTCTGTTGTTGATATTTTTGTTACTCTAATGGATGGTAGCCTTATCATTATGGAAGGTAGTCTATTTTTGATATTTTCATTACTCCAATGCATGGTAGCCTTGTCATTATGGAAGGTAGTCTCTTGTTGATATTTTCATTACTCCAATGGATGGTAGCCTAGTCATTATGGAAGGTAGTCTATTGTCGAGATTTTAGTTACTCCAATGGATGGTAGCCTTGTCATTATGGAAGGTTGTCTTTTGTCGAGATTTTTGTTACTCCAATGGATGGTAGCATTGTCATTATGGAAAGTAGACTATTGTCGAGATATATGTTACTATAATGTATGGTAGCCTTGTCATTGTGAAAGGTAGTTTGTTGTCGAGATTTTTGTTATTACAATGTATGGTAGCCTTGTCATTATACAATGTAGTCTCTTGTTGATATTTTCATTACTCCAATGGATGGTAGCCTAGTCATTATGGAAGGTAGTCTATTGTCGATATTTTTGTCACTCTAAAGGATGATAGCCTTGTCATTATGGAAGTTAGTCTGTTGGCGAGATTTTTGTTACTCCACAGGATGGTAGCCTTGTCATTATGGAAGGTAGTTTGTTGTCGAGATTTTTGTTACTCCAATGGATGGTAGCCTTGTCATTATTGAAGGTAGACTGTTGTTGAGATTTTTGTTACTCTAATGGATGGTATCCTTGTCATTATGGAAGGTAGTCTGTTGTCAAGATTTTTGTTACTCCAACAGATGGTAGCATTATCATTGTGGAAGGTTGTGTGTTTTCGAAATCTTTGTTACTCTATTGTATGGTATCCTAGTCATTATGGATGGTAGTTTGTTGTTGAGATTTTTGTTACTCCAATGGATAGTAGCCTTGTCTATGTGGAAGGTAGTCTGTTGTCAAGATTTTGTTACTTTAATGGATGGTAGCCTTGTCATTATGGAAGGTAGTCTATTGTCGAGATTTTTGGCACTCCAATGGATGGTAGCGTTGTCATTATGGAAGGTAGTCTATTGTCGAGATTTTTGTTACTCAAATGGATGGTAGCCTTGTCATTATGGAAAGTAGACTGTTGTCGAGATTTTTGTTACTACAATGTATGGTAGCCTTGTCATTGTGAAAGGTAGTTAGTTGTTGAGATTTTTGTTATTACAATTTATGGAAGCCTTGTCATTATAGAAGGTAGTCTCTTGTTTATATTTTCATTACTCCAATGGATGGTAGCCTAGTCATTATGGAAGGTAGTCTATTGTCGAGATTTTTTCCACTCTAATGGATGATAGCCTTGTCATTATGGAAGGATGTCTGTTGGTGAGATTTTTGTTACTCCAATGGATGGTAGCTTTTTCATTATGGAAGGTAGTCTATTTTCGAGAATTTTGTTATTCCAATGGATGGTAGCCTTGTCATTATGGAAGTTAGTCTGCTGTAGAGATTTTGTTACTCCAATGGATGGTAGCCTTGTCATTATGGAAGGTAGTCTATTGTCGAGATTTTTGTCACTCCAAAGGATGGTAGCCTTTTCATTAAGGAAGGTTGTCTGTTGGCGGGATTTTTGTTACTCCAATGGATGGTAGCCTTGTCATTATAGAAGGTAGTTTTTGTCGAGATTTTTGTTATTACAATGTATGGTAGCCTTGTCATTATAGAAGGTAGTCTCTTGTTAATATTTTCATTACTCCAATGGATGGTAGCTTAGTCATTATGGAAGGTAGTCTATCGTCGATATTTTTGTCACTCTAATGGATGATAGCCTTGTCATTATGGAAGGTTGTCTATTGCGGAGATTTTTGTTACTCTAATGGATGGTAGCCTTGTCATTATGGAAGGTAGTATCTTTTTGATATTTTCGTTACTCCAATGGATGGTAGCCTTGTCATTATGGAAGGTAGTTTGTTGTCGAGATTTTTATAACTCCAATGGATAGTAGCCTTGTCACTATGGAAGGTAGTCTGTTGTCGATATTTTTTTTACTCCAATGGATGGTAGCCTTGTCATTATGGAAGGTAGTCTATTGTCGTGATTTTTGTCACTCCAACGGATGGTAGCCTTGTCGTTATGGAAGTTAGTCTGTGAAGGGGTGAAAAACACAAGAAGGGGGGGGGGGGGGGGGGGGGGGTTGAATTGTAAACTGGAAACTTAAAGCAAATGACAAGATATTTTTATCCTGGTTCGTTTGATCTCAAACTACTCCAGTCCACCCGTCAAGGTGATTTCGCCTCTCTCCAACGAGGTCTTAATTAACTATATTCAACTGAATACAAATCTGCTTTAACAACTGCTAAAGCCTTCTTGATTCAAACCACAATCCGGTTTGTCAAGGCAACACGTTCTTACAAAGATATAAAATAATGTGTGTGAATGTTTTCTACAAAACTATATCACAACTATGATGTTTACATAAATTAAGCTTAGAATACTAGGTTGCTAAACGCTAATGGAGTATCAGAGTTTGTTGGTTTAGCAAAACTGGTAGATGAAGATTATTGTTCAGCTTTGTGCGTGTAGAGAGTTTGGAAGCATTAGCCATTATAATCTTCGAAGCTTTGTTTATATAGCACTTGAGAAGATGAACGTTGAAGCAAATATTCTTGATTCAATGCTAATAACAAGCTTTCCTTTTTGAGCAGATCTTGTCTGGAATGAGGCCGTTGGAATTGATTAGCGTTCAATGCACAGTACCGTTGCTTCTTCAATGCACGTTCTGTCTTGGCTCATTCTGATTCTGCTTCGCTGCTGATGAACTATTATTTCTGTATCAGAGTGTTTTACGCGCAGTTCTTGTTCATCAAGCTTCAGCATGTACAAGCGTTGATCATCTGATCTTGACGTTCTGATTCAGCAACTTCTGATGCTGGTGTACAAACTCATATTCTGATGCTGAATAATCGATCTTGCTTATTTTAATCAGCATATCTACAAGTCAGAGCATAGTAATTTTAGGCAGCATATAATTCAATCATGAAGCATTTAAATACTATATCTTTTCACTTTGTTATCATCAAAACTTAAATATAGGGTACTAGATTCAAACATTGTTCTAACAATCTCCCCCTTTTTGATGATGACAAAAACTAGATATTTTAAATAAAAAATAACGTGAAAAGGTATCAGAGCTATGTATCAGAATAAGAAGTACGGAGAAGTCAGAGTTAAGAGATACTCCCCCTGAGTTTGTTACTTCCCTTTGATATGCGTGTTCTTCAGGATCAGATCTTTTTCTATCTTTGAACATCAGAGAGCACAGCTTCAGAGCTTTTCCTTTCAGAGCTTTGCTTCGGATCAGAGTGTTAGGTCGATCAGAACTTCATATATCAGAACTTCATATTTGATCAGAGCAACATGAGCTTCTACATTTTGGTCAGATCATCTAGCTTCTAGTCTTCATGAGCTTCCTTGTGCCTGTAGACTTAAAAACAAAACAGAAAAACATTTCAAGTAATAGAGTTAGAATGTTTGAGAATTTCTGTCTAGCTAGCCGTTATTGATTTTAAATATCATTCTTGTTCTCCCCCTTTTTGTCAGCAATCAAAAAGTGCTGGTGATGTGTAAAAACACTTAAGATCAGAAAAACAAATTATATAAAAACAGTTCATGATCAGAGCAAAATAGCGTTACAAAACATAGTCAAAACAATACATCAGAAAATGAAGAAAACATAGAGAATGTCATGCATGAAAAAACATTTTAAGGTTGTGGGGGCATGCGTGAGAACAGGTTTTCCAGCATTGCTTGAATCTTTTCAGAAGTTTCATTCTGCTTCTGAACCATGGTGACAACAGTGTCAATCTTGCTGATTTTGGGGGATTTGAGAAAGATACTTAAAAACGGTTACCAGACATGTGTCTCAATGCACCCAATCAGCGCTTTCCTTTCTCAGAAGCGTGCATGCGTTCTGCTTCAGGAATTTGCTGATGATTGGATGACACTTGTTTGATGTAGTGATCAGCACGTCTGTATTTGAGATTAGACTCTCAGATCTTTAGACTTGCATCTGATACAATCTGCATGTTCTATTTTTCTGAAAGAAGATTGATCAGAAGTTCACAGTAATATAATTACATTCTGAAAGATAAAAATATGGAATTAAAACATTTTCATTCTGGGCATACTTTCATGCTGAGATGTTTCAGAATGAAATTGAACCTATCTTCTGAAAGGGGTTTAGTAAAGATATCAACCCATTGATGGTCTGTATCTATAAATTTCAAGTTTAAAATACCTTTCTGAATATAGTCCCTAATGAAATGATGTTTTATTTCTATATGCTTAGCTCTAGAATGTAAAATAGGATTCTTACTTAAGCAAATAGCAGAAGTATTATCACAAAGAATAGGAATGTTACTCTCAAAAATCTGGAAGTCTTCAAGCTGACTTTTCATCCAGAGCATCTGTGTGCTACATCCTGCTGCTGCTATGTACTCAGCTTCTGCTGTTGACAAAGCAATTGTTGATTGCCTTTTGCTGGACCACGAGATCAGATTTTCTCCCAGAAACTGGCAGCTTCCAGAAGTACTTTTACGTTCCACTCTGTCTCCAGCAAAATCAGCATCACAATAGCCTACTAAGCTGTAATCACTAGATTTTCTATAAAACAAACCCAGATTAGTAGTACCTTTCAGATACTTGAAAATTCGCTTAACAGCTGTTAAGTGAGATTCTCTAGGATTTGATTGGAATCTAGCACAAATACATACGCTGAATAAAATATCAGGTCTTGAAGCTGTCAGATAAAGGAGAGAACCAATCATACCTCTGTAGACTTTCTGTTCTACGCTTTTGCTTACCTCTTCTCTTTCCAGAATGCACGTGGGATGCATTGGAATCTTTGATGGCTTACATTCTGAGAGGTCAAATTTCTTCAGAAGATCTCTGATGTATTTGCTCTGATGAATGTAAGTTCCCTCTGGAGTTTGATTAATCTGAATTCCTAGAAAGAACTTCAGTTCCCCCATGAGGCTCATCTCAAATTCTGCCTGCATACACTTAGCAAATTTTCTTCCAAGAGAAGGATTAGTAGAACCAAAAATAATATCATCGACATAAATTTGACAGACTAAAATGTCACTCTTAACTGTTTTACAGAATAGAGTAGTGTCCACTTTCCCTCTGGTGAATTCATTTTCAAGCAGAAAGTTACTTAGCCTTTCATACCAAGCTCTGGGAGCTTGTTTCAGACCATACAGTGACTTTTTCAGTTTGAAAACATGTTCTGGATGTTTTGTATTTTCAAAACCTGGGGGTTGGTGAACATAAACTTCTTCTTCTATATAACCATTTAAGAATGCACTTTTGACATCCATCTGATGCAGAGTGATGCCTCTATTAACAGCAAATGAAATTAAAAGTCTGATAGATTCTAACCTGGCGACTGGGGCAAAGGTTTCTGTATAGTCTATCCCCTCTTGCTGACTATAACCTTGTGCAACCAATCGTGCCTTGTTTCTGACGACTTCACCTTGTTCATTGAGCTTGTTTCTGAACACCCATCTTGTTCCAATGACGTTGAATCCTTTTGGTCTGGGAACGAGATCCCATACGTCGTTTCTGGTGAATTGATTCAGCTCTTCTTGCATTGCCAGAATCCAGTCATTATCCAGAAGTGCTTCATCAATGGAAGAAGGTTCAATCAGAGACACAAGTCCCATCAGAGTTTCTTCAGAGTTTCTGAAGCTTGCTCTTGTTCTGATTGGATCTTCCTTTCTTCCTAGGATAGTCTCTTCTGGGTGATCCAAACTGCTTCTGGGTAATCTCTTCTGAGGTTGATCAGCAGCAGTTGTAGGATTTCTAGCATTGCTTCTTTCAGACGTTGAAGGAATGTCTGTGTTGAGAGCTTCTGATGACTTGTCTTCAGAACCTGCAAATTCAATTTCTATACCTGCAAGATTTTCATTCTGCTTTGACTTTTCAGAGTCAAGCTTGTCATCAAAACGAACACTGATTGATTCTTCCACAATCTGTGTTTCTGTATTGTATACTCTGTACCCTCTTGAGCGTTCAGAGTATCCTAACATAATACACTTCTGTGCCTTAGAATCAAACTTGTTCAAATAATTCTTTGTATTTAACATATAGCAAGTGCATCCAAATGGATGAAAATACGAAATGTTGGGCTTTCTGTTCTTCCACAATTCATATGGAGTCTTTTCTAGAATAGGTCTTATTGAGATTCTATTCTGAATGTAGCACGCTGTGTTTATTGCCTCTGCCCAGAAAGTCTTAGCAACGTTTGTCTCATTGATCATGGTTCTGGCCATTTCTTGCAATGTTCTGTTCTTTCGTTCTACAACTCCATTTTGTTGGGGAGTTCTAGGACAAGAGAAATCATGCAGAATGCCTTTGTCATTAAAGAATGACTCAAAATCTTTATTTTCAAATTCTCCACCATGATCACTTCTGACTTTAACGATTCTAAGATCTTTTTCATTCTGAACTTGGTTACAGAAGGTAACAAACACAGAGTGTGACTCGTCCTTGTGTCTTAAGAACTTTACCCATGTCCATCTGCTATAGTCATCTACGATTACTAACCCATACTTCTTGCCACTGACAGAAGCAGTCTTAACTGGTCCAAATAAGTCAATGTGCAGAAGTTCTAATGGCTTAGAGGTAGAAACAACATTTTTGGATTTAAAAGAAGGTTTTGCAAATTTGCCTTTCTGACATGCTTCACACAGAGCATCTGAATTGAACTTCAAATTTGGAAGTCCTCTGACCAGATTGAGTTTGTTAATCTGAGATATTCTTCTCATACTAACGTGCCCCAATCTTCTGTGCCAGATCCACTGCTCGTTGTTAACAGACAGAAGACATTTTACGTTCTGACTCTTTAGTTCAGAAAGTTTGATTTTGTAAATGTTGTTTTTCCTCTTTCCATTAAACAGGATAGTCCCATCTTTCTGACTAACAGCTTTACATGATTTTTGATTAAAGATTATATCATAACCGTTATCACTTAATTGACTTATGGATAACAGGTTATGCATCAATCCATCAACTAGCAGAACATTATTAATAGAGGGAAGATTTCCGTTACCTACAGTTCCAGAGCCAATTATCTTTCCCCTCTGATTGCCTCCAAAGCCAACGTGGCCTCCAGGCTTAAGTTCCAGGCTTTGGAACATATGCCTTCTTCCCGTCATGTGTCGTGAGCAGCCAGAGTCCAGGTACCATGACTGGTGTTTCTGACTTGCTGCTAAAGATATCTGCAACATGTATTATTTTATCCTTAGGTACCCAGATCTTCTTGGGTCCTGATTTGTTAGTTTTACCAAAACTCTGGTTGAATTTTGGTTTTACAGAGTGCTTACTGCTAGTGTATTTGATGTCGTGTGTGTGACCATACACAAAGTGTGAATTTAGAGGAGTGGGTTTAATAATTAAATCCATGACATTCTTAGGTGTAGGAACCTTACCTTGGTATCCTATTCCTTTCCTGCCGTTTCTGCTAACTCCATAGATCATTGAAGCCATTCTGCTTCTATCTATGCTTTTAGCAAGGAACTTCTGGAAACTATGATCATACTCCTTGATGATCTCATCAGCGTTGCTGGGAGTTTCAGAAATTGGTTCATTCTGAGAGTTTTGTAAAGAGTTTTCTAATTTTGAAATTTTATCTCTCAGCTCAGAGTTTTCCAATTTGAGACTCTCAGACTTATTAGAGTCAGATTCAAGAGTCCTTTTCAGGTCTCTGAATTTAGCTCTAATCTGCTGATAACGTTCCAGAATTTCATTGAGGCTTTCAGCAAGTTCAGCCTTTGTAAAATTAATAGCGAAGTTAGGGAATACCTCTTCCGTGTCTGATTCTGAGTCTGAGTCAGAAGCTTCACTGTCATCTGGAATGTTAGCCATGAGCGCTAAGTTCGCCCTTTCATCATCTGATTCTGAGTCAGCTTCAGACGAGTCAGAGTCATCCCATGTGGCCATGAGACTTTTCTTCTTCTCTCTTCCAAACTTCTTTTTGGGCTTTTCCCTCTGAAGCTTTGGGCAGTCACTCTTGTAGTGTCCTTGCTCATTGCACTCGTAGTAGATGATGTCTTTTGTGTTTGGCTTCTTGCTACCGGAGGAGCCTTCAGATCTTCTGTATCCAGAGGAAGAATCTGTCCTTCTGTATCTGGAAGAAGACTCGTTCTGATCAGATCTTCTTGGATTCCTGAACTTCCTTTGTCTTTGCTTCCACAGTTGATTTACTCTTCTGGAGAGAAGGGAAAGTTCGTCTTCTTCTGATGAGGATCCATCAGATGTTTCTTCAATTACCTGCAAAACTTTAGATTCAGATTTTCTGTTAGATTTTAAAGCTATAGGCTTACCTTGCTTCTGAGGCTCGTCAGCTTCCAGCTCTATCTCATGACTTCTGAGGGAGCTTATAAGTTCCTCCAGAGTGATTTTGTTGAGATCCTTCGCTAGCTTCAGAGCAGTAACCATAGGCCTCCACTGCTTGGGTAAACTTCTGATTATCTTCTTGACATGGTCAGCAGTAGAGTATCCTTTGTCCAGAACTTTGAGACCAGCTACTAGAATCTGGAATCTAGAGAACATAGCTTCAATGGATTCCGATTCTTCCATTTTGAACGCCTCATACTTCTGAATGAGCGCCAGAGCTTTTGTTTCTTTGACTTGAACGTTGCCCTCATGCGTCATTCTGAGAGAATCAAAGATGTTCTTAGCTGTGTCTCTGTTGGAGATCTTCTCATACTCAGTATATGAGATGGAACTGAGGAGGATGGTTATGGCCTTATGGTGATTCTTGAAATCACGCTTTTGTTGATCAGTCATTGATTTTCTTTCAATCTTCTGACCAGTTGCATTCACAGGGTGCGTGTATCCATCTGTCACCATATCCCACAGATCAGCATCATGTGCTAGAAAGAAGCTTTCAATTCTGTCTTTCCAGTAATCAAAGTTTTCTCCATCAAAGACTGGAGGTTTGCCGCTGAATCTGTCTCTATCCTCATTGTTGTCATTGCTGAAATGAGAGTTGTTTCCTGCCATTGTGTTTTTCTGACGCTGGATCTTCTACTGACACGGTTAAGTGTTTTAGCTCAGAACCAGGCGCTCTGATGCCAATTGAAGGGGTGAAAAACACAAGAAGGGGGGGGGGGGGGGTTGAATTGTAAACTGGAAACTTAAAGCAAATGACAAGATATTTTTATCCTGGTTCGTTTGATCTCAAACTACTCCAGTCCACCCGTCAAGGTGATTTCGCCTCTCTCCAACGAGGTCTTAATTCACTATATTCAACTGAATACAAATCTGCTTTAACAACTGCTAAAGCCTTCTTGATTCAAACCACAATCCGGTTTGTCAAGGCAACACGTTCTTACAAAGATATAAAATAATGTGTGTGAATGTTTTCTACAAAACTATATCACAACTGTGATGTTTACACAAATTAAGCTTAGAATACTAGGTTGCTAAACGCTAATGGAGTATCAGAGTTTATTGGTTTACCAAAACTGGTAGATGAAGATTATTGTTCAGCTTTGTGCGTGTAGAGAGTTTGGAAGCATTAGCCATTATAATCTTCGAAGCTTTGTTTATATAGCACTTGAGAAGATGAACGTTGAAGCAAATATTCTTGATTCAATGCTAATAACAAGCTTTCCTTTTTGAGCAGATCTTGTCTGGAATGAGGCCGTTGGAATTGATTAGCGTTCAATGCACAGTACCGTTGCTTCTTCAATGCACGTTCTGTCTTGGCTCATTCTGATTCTGCTTCGCTGCTGATGAACTATTATTTCTGTATCAGAGTGTTTTACGCGCAGTTCTTGTTCATCAAGCTTCAGCATGTACAAGCGTTGATCATCTGATCTTGACGTTCTGATTCAGCAACTTCTGATGCTGGTGTACAAACTCATATTCTGATGCTGAATAATTGATCTTGCTTATTTTAATCAGCATATCTACAAGTCAGAGCATAGTAATTTTAGGCAGCATATAATTCAATCATGAAGCATTTAAATACTATATCTTTTCACTTTGTTATCATCAAAACTTAAATATAGGGTACTAGATTCAAACATTGTTCTAACAGTCTGTTGGCGAGATTTTTGTTACTCCACAGGATGGTAGCCTTGTCATTATGGAAGGTAGTCAGTTGTTGATATTTTTGTTACTCTAATGGATGGTAGCCTTGTCATTATGGAAGGTAGTCTATTGTTGATATTTTCATTACTCCAATGGATGGTAGCCTAGTCATTATGGAAGGTAGTCTATCGTCGATATTTTTGACACTCTAATGGATGGTAGCCTTGTCATTATGGAAGGTTGTCTGATGCCGAGATTTTTGTTACTCCAATGGATGGTAGCCTTGTCATTATGGAAGGTAGTCTCTTTTTGATATTTTCGTTACTCCAATGGATGGTAGCCTTGTCATTATGGAAGGTAGTTTGTTGTCGAGATTTTTATAACTCCAATGGATAGTAGCCTTGTCATTATGGAAGGTAGTCTGTTGTCGAGATTTTGTTACTCCAATGGATGGTAGCCTTGTCATTATGGAAGGTAGTCTATTGTCGAGATTTTTGTCACTCCAAAGGATGGTAGCCTTGTCATTATGGAAGGTAGTCTGTTGTCGATATTTTTTTTACTCCAATGGATGGTAGCCTTGTCATTATGGAAGGTAGTCTATTGTCGTGATTTTTGTCACTCCAACGGATGGTAGCCTTGTCATTATGGAAGTTAGTCTATTGGCGAGATTTTTGTTACTCCACAGGATGGTAGCCTTGTCATTATGGAAGGTAGTCTGTTGTTGATATTTTTGTTACTCTAATGGATGGTAGCCTTATCATTATGGAAGGTAGTCTATTGTTGATATTTTCATTACTCCAATGCATGGTAGCCTTGTCATTATGGAAGGTAGTCTCTTGTTGATATTTTCATTACTCCAATGGATGGTAGCCTAGTCATTATGGAAGGTAGTCTATTGTCGAGATTTTAGTTACTCCAATGGATGGTAGCCTTGTCATTATGGAAGGTTGTCTTTTGTCGAGATTTTTGTTACTCCAATGGATGGTAGCATTGTCATTATGGAAAGTAGACTATTGTCGAGATATATGTTACTATAATGTATGGTAGCCTTGTCATTATGAAAGGTAGTTTGTTATCGAGATTTTTGTTATTACAATGTATGGTAGCCTTGTCATTATAGAATGTAGTCTTTTGTTGATATTTTCATTACTCCAATGGATGGTAGCCTAGTCATTATGGAAGGTAGTCTATTGTCGATATTTTTGTCACTCTAAAGGATGATAGCCTTGTCATTATGGAAGGTTGTCTATTGGCGAGATTTTTGTTACTCCAATGGATGGTAGCCTTGTCATTATGGAAGATAGTCTATTGTCGAGATTTTTGTCACTCCAACGGATGGTAGCCTTGTCATTATGGAAGTTAGTCTGTTGGCGAGATTTTTGTTACTCCACAGGATGGTAGCCTTGTCATTATGGAAGGTAGTTTGTTGTCGAGATTTTTGTTACTCCAATGGATGGTAGCCTTGTCATTATTGAAGGTAGACTGTTGTTGAGATTTTTGTTACTCTAATGGATGGTATCCTTGTCATTATGGAAGGTAGTCTGTTGTCAAGATTTTTGTTACTCCAACGGATGGTAGCATTATCATTGTGGAAGGTTGTGTGTTTTCGAAATCTTTGTTACTCTATTGTATGGTATCCTAGTCATTATGGATGGTAGTTTGTTGTTGAGATTTTTGTTACTCCAATGGATAGTAGCCTTGTCATTATGGAAGGTAGTCTGTTGTCGAGATTTTGTTACTTTAATGGATGGTAGCCTTGTCATTATGGAAGGTAGTCTATTGTCGAGATTTTTGGCACTCCAATGGATGGTAGCATTGTCATTATGGAAGGTAGTCTATTGTCGAGATTTTTGTTACTCAAATGGATGGTAGCCTTGTCATTATGGAAAGTAGACTGTTGTCGAGATTTTTGTTACTACAATGTATGGTAGCCTTGTCATTGTGAAAGGTAGTTAGTTGTTGAGATTTTTGTTATTACAATTTATGGAAGCCTTGTCATTATAGAAGGTAGTCTCTTGTTTATATTTTCATTACTCCAATGGATGGTAGCCTAGTCATTATGGAAGGTAGTCTATTGTCTAGATTTTTTCCACTCTAATGGATGATAGCCTTGTCATTATGGGAGGATGTCTGTTGGCGATATTTTTGTTACTCCAATGGATGGTAGCTTTGTCATTATGGAAGGTAGTCTATTTTCGAGAATTTTGTTATACCAATGGATGGTAGCCTTGTCATTATGGAAGTTAGTCTGTTGTCGAGATTTTTGTCACTCCAAAGGATGGTAGCCTTTTCATTAAGGAAGGTTGTCTGTTGGCGAGATTTTTGTTACTCCAATGGATGGTAGCCTTGTCATTATAGAAGGTAGTTTTTTGTCGAGATTTTTGTTATTACAATGTATTGTAGCCTTGTCATTATAGAAGGTAGTCTCTTGTTAATATTTTCATTACTCCAATGGATGGTAGCTTAGTCATTATGGAAGGTAGTCTATCGTCGATATTTTTGTCACTCTAATGGATGATAGCCTTGTCATTATGGAAGGTTGTCTATTGCGGAGATTTTTGTTACTCTAATGGATGGTAGCCTTGTCATTATGGAAGGTAGTCTCTTTTTGATATTTTCGTTACTCCAATGGATGGTAGCCTTGTCATTATGGAAGGTAGTTTGTTGTCGAGATTTTTATAACTCCAATGGATAGTAGCCTTGTCACTATGGAAGGTAGTCTGTTGTCGATATTTTTTTTACTCCAATGGATGGTAGCCTTGTCATTATGGAAGGTAGTCTATTGTCGTGATTTTTGTCACTCCAACGGATGGTAGCCTTGTCATTATGGAAGTTAGTCTGTTGGCGAGATTTTTGTTACTCCACAGGATGGTAGCCTTGTCATTATGGAAGGTAGTCAGTTGTTGATATTTTTGTTACTCTAATGGATGGTAGCCTTGTCATTATGGAAGGTAGTCTATTGTTGATATTTTCATTACTCCAATGCATGGTAGCCTTGTCATTATGGAAGGTAGTCTCTTGTTGATACTTTCATTACTCCAATGGATGGTAGCCTAGTCATTATGGA
The DNA here is from genome assembly GCA_948472305.1 of Vicia faba. Classification (NCBI taxonomy): domain Eukaryota; kingdom Viridiplantae; phylum Streptophyta; class Magnoliopsida; order Fabales; family Fabaceae; genus Vicia; species Vicia faba. The sequence continues at coordinate 567,015,597 of OX451739.1, forward strand.
AGGTAGTCTATTGTCGAGATTTTAGTTACTCCAATGGATGGTAGCCTTGTCATTATGGAAGGTTGTCTTTTGTCGAGATTTTTGTTACTCCAATGGATTGTAGCGTTGTCATTATGGAAAGTAGACTATTGTCGAGATATATGTTACTATAATGTATGGTAGCCTTGTCATTGTGAAAGGTAGTTTGTTGTCGAGATTTTTGTTATTACAATGTATGGTAGCCTTGTCATTATAGAATGTAGCCTCTTGTTGATATTTTCATTACTCCAATGGATGGTAGCCTAGTCATTATGGAAGGTAGTCTATTGTCGATATTTTTGTCACTCTAAAGGATGATAGCCTTGTCATTATGGAAGGTTGTCTATTGGCGAGATTTTTGTTACTCCAATGGATGGTAGCCTTGTCATTATGGAAGGTAGTCTCTTGTTCATATTTTTGTTACTCCAATGGATGGTAGCCTTGTCATTATGGAAGGTAGTTTGTTGTCATGATTTTCATAACTCCAATGGATAGTAGCCTTGTCATTATGGAAGGTAGTCTGTTGTCCAGATTTGTTACTCCAATGGATGGTAGCCTTGTCATTATGGAAGGTAGTCTATTGTCGAGATTTTTGTCACTCCAAAGGATGGTAGCCTTGTCATTATGGAAGGTAGTCTGTTGTCGATAGTTTTGTTACTCCAATGGATGGTAGCCTTGTCATTATGGAAGGTAGTCTATTGTCGAGATTTTTGTCACTCCAACGAATGGTAGCCTTGTCATAATGGAAGTTAGTCTGTTGGCGAGATTTGTGTTACTCCAATGGATGGTAGCCTTGTCATTATTGAAGGTAGACTGTTGTCGAGATTTTTGTTACTCTAATGGATGGTATCCTTGTCATTATGGAAGGTAGTCTGTTGTCAAGATTTTTGTTACTCCAACGGATGGTAGCATTATCATTATGGAAGGTTGTGTGTTTTCGAAATCTTTGTTACTCCAATGGATGGTATCCTAGTCATTATGGATGGTAGTTTGTTGTTGAGATTTTTGTTACTCCAATGGATAGTAGCCTTGTCATTATGGAAGGTAGTCTGTTGTCAAGATTTTGTTACTCCAATGGATGGTAGCCTTGTCATTATGGAAGGTAGTCTATTGTCGAGATTTTTGGCACTCCAATGGATGGTAGCCTTGTCATTATGGAAGGTACTCTATTTTCCAGATTTTTGTTACTCCAATGGATGGTAGCCTTGTCATTATGGAAGGTAGTCTCTTGTTGATATTTTCATTACTCCAATGCATGATAGCCTTGTCATTATGGAAGGTAGTCTCTTGTTGATATTTTCATTACTCCAATGGATGGTAGCCTTGTCATTATGGAAGGTAGTCTATTGTCAAGATTTTTAATACTGCAATGGATGGTAGCCTTGTCATTATGGAAGGTTGTCTGTTGTCGAGATTTTTGTTACTCTAATGGATGGTAGCGTTGTCATTATCGAAAGTAGTCTGCTTTCGAGATTTTGTTACTCCAATGGATGGTAGCCATGTCATTATGGAAGGTAGTCTATTATCGAGATTTTTGTCACTCCAAAGGATGGTAGCCTTGTCATTATAGAAGGTAGTCTCTTGTTGATATTTTCATTACTCCAATAGATGGTATCCTAGTCATTATGGAAGGTTGTCTATTGTCGAGATTTTTGTTACTCTAAGGGATGGTAGCCTTGTCATTATGGAAGGTAGTCTATTGTCGAGATTTTTGTCACTCCAAAGGATGGTAGCCTTGTCATTATGGAAGGTAGTCCGTTGTCGATATTTTTGTTACTCCAATGGATGGTAGCCTTGTCATTATGGAAGGTAGTCTATTGTCGAGATTTTTGTCACTCCAACGGATGGTAGCCTTGTCATTATGGAAGTTAGTCTGTTGGCGATATTTTTGTTACTCCACAGGATGGTAGCCTTGTCATTATGGAAGGTAGTTTGTTGTCGACATTTTTGTTACTCCAATGGATGGTAGCCTTGTCATTATTGAAGGTAGACTGTTGTCGAGATTTTTGTTACTCTAATGGATGGTAATCTTGTCATTATGGAAGGTAGTCTGTTGTCAAGATTTTTGTTACTCCAACGGATGGAGCATTATCATTATGGAAGGTTGTGTGTTTTCGAAATCTTTGTTACTCCAATGGATGGTATCCTAGTCAATATGGATGGTAGTTTGTTGTTGAGATTTTTGTTACTCCAATGGATAGTAGCCTTGTCATTATGGAAGGTAGTCTGTTGTCGAGATTTTGTTACTCCAATGGATGGTAGCCTTGTCATTATGGAAGGTAATCTATTGTTGAGATTTTTGGAACTCCAATGGATGGTAGCCTTGTCATTATGGAAGGTACTTTGTTTGCCAGATTTTTGTTACTCCAATGGCTGGTAGCCTTGTCATTATGGAAGGTAGTCTATTGTTGATATTTTCATTACTCCAATGCATGGTAGCCTTGTCATTATGGAAGGTAGTCTCTTGTTGATATTTTCATTACTCCAATGGATGGTAGCCTAGTCATTATGGAAGGTAGTCTATTGTCGAGATTTTAGTTACTCCAATGGATGGTAGCCTTGTCATTATGGAAGGTTGTCTTTTGTCGAGATTTTTGTTACTCCAATGGATGGTAGCGTTGTCATTATGGAAAGTAGACTATTGTCGAGATATATGTTACTATAATGTATGGTAGCCTTGTCATTGTGAAAGGTAGTTTGTTGTCGAGATTTTTGTTATTACAATGTATGGTAGCCTTGTCATTATTGAATGTGATCTCTTGTTGATATTTTCATTACTCCAATGGATGGTAGCCTAGTCATTATGGAAGGTAGTCTATTGTCGATATTTTTGTCACTCTAAAGGATGATAGCCTTGTCATTATGGAAGGTTGTCTATTGGCGAGATTTTTTTTACTCCAATGGATGGTATCCTTGTCATTATGGAAGGTAGTCTCTTGTTCATATTTTTGTTACTCCAATGGATGGTAGCCTTATCATTATGGAAGGTAGTTTGTTGTCGAGATTTTCATAACTCCAATGGATAGTAGCCTTGTCATTATGGAAGGTAGTCTGTTGTCCAGATTTGTTACTCCAATGGATGGTAGCCTTGTCATTATGGAAGGTAGTCTATTGTCGAGATTTTTGTCACTCCAAAGGATGGTAGCCTTGTCATTATGGAAGGTAGTCTGTTGTCGATAGTTTTGTTACTCCAATGGATGGTAGCCTTGTCATTATGGAAGGTAGTCTATTGTCGAGATTTTTGTCACTCCAACGGATGGTAGCCTTGTCATTATGGAAGTTAGTCTGTTGGCGAGATTTTTGTTACTCCACAGGATGGTAGCCTTGTCATTATGGAAGGTAGTTTGTTGTCGACATTTTTGTTACTCCAATGGATGGTAGCCTTGTCATTATGGAAGGTAGTCTATTGTTGAGATTTTTGGCACTCCAATGGATGGTAGCCTTGTCATTATGGAAGGTACTCTGTTTGCCAGATTTTTGTTACTCCAATGGATGGTAGCCTTGTCATTATGGAAGGTAGTCTATTGTTGATATTTTCATTACTCCAATGCATGGTAGCCTTGTCATTATGGAAGGTAGTCTCTTGTTGATATTTTCATTACTCCAATGGATGGTAGCCTAGTCATTATGGATGGTAGTCTATTGTCGAGATTTTAGTTACTCCAATGGATGGTAGCCTTGTCATTATGGAAGGTTGTCTTTTGTCGAGATTTTTGTTACTCCAATGGATGGTAGCGTTGTCATTATGGAAAGTAGACTATTGTCGAGATATATGTTACTATAATGTATGGTAGCCTTGTCATTGTGAAAGGTAGTTTGTTGTCGAGATTTTTGGTATTACAATGTATGGTAGCCTTGTCATTAGAGAATGTAGTCTCTTGTTTATATTTTCATTACTCCAATGGATGGTAGCCTAGTCATTATGGAAGGTAGTCTATTGTCGATATTTTTGTCACTCTAAAGGATGATAGCCTTGTCATTATGGAAGGTTGTCTATTGGCGAGATTTTTTTTACTCCAATGGATGGTAGCCTTGTCATTATGGAAGGTAGTCTCTTGTTCATATTTTTGTTACTCCAATGGATGGTAGCCTTGTCATTATGGAAGGTAGTTTGTTGTCGAGATTTTCATAACTCCAATGGATAGTAGCCTTGTCATTATGGAAGGTAGTCTGTTGTCCAGATTTGTTACTCCAATGGATGGTAGCCTTGTCATTATGGAAGGTAGTCTATTGTCGAGATTTTTGTCACTCCAAAGGATGGTAGCCTTGTCATTATGGAAGGTAGTCTGTTGTCGATAGTTTTGTTACTCCAATGGATGGTAGCCTTGTCATTATGGAAGGTAGTCTATTGTCGAGATTTTTGTCACTCCAACGGATGGTAGCCTTGTCATTATGGAAGTTAGTCTGTTGGCGAGATTTTTGTTACTCCACAGGATGGTAGCCTTGTCATTATGGAAGGTAGTTTGTTGTCGACATTTTTGTTACTCCAATGGATGGTAGCCTTGTCATTATGGAAGGTAGTCTATTGTTGAGATTTTTGGCACTCCAATGGATTGTAGCCTTGTCATTATGGAAGGTACTCTGTTTGCCAGATTTTTGTTACTCCAATGGATGGTAGCCTTGTCATTATGGAAGGTAGTCTATTGTTGATATTTTCATTACTCCAATGCATGGTAGCCTTGTCATTATGGAAGGTAGTCTCTTGTTGATATTTTCATTACTCCAATGGATGGTAGCCTAGTCATTATGGAAGGTAGTCTATTGTCGAGATTTTAGTTACTCCAATGGATGGTAGCCTTGTCATTATGGAAGGTTGTCTTTTGTCGAGATTTTTGTTACTCCAATGGATGGTAGCGTTGTCATTATGGAAAGTAGACTATTGTCGAGATATATGTTACTATAATGTATGGTAGCCTTGTCATTGTGAAAGGTAGTTTGTTGTCGAGATTTTTGGTATTACAATGTATGGTAGCCTTGTCATTAGAGAATGTAGTCTCTTGTTTATATTTTCATTACTCCAATGGATGGTAGCCTAGTCATTATGGAAGGTAGTCTATTGTCGATATTTTTGTCACTCTAAAGGATGATAGCCTTGTCATTATGGAAGGTTGTCTATTGGCGAGATTTTTTTTACTCCAATGGATGGTAGCCTTGTCATTATGGAAGGTAGTCTCTTGTTCATATTTTTGTTACTCCAATGGATGGTAGCCTTGTCATTATGGAAGGTAGTTTGTTGTCGAGATTTTCATAACTCCAATGGATAGTAGCCTTGTCATTATGGAAGGTAGTCTGTTGTCCAGATTTGTTACTCCAATGGATGGTAGCCTTGTCATTATGGAAGGTAGTCTATTGTCGAGATTTTTGTCACTCCAAAGGATGGTAGCCTTGTCATTATGGAAGGTAGTCTGTTGTCGATAGTTTTGTTACTCCAATGGATGGTAGCCTTGTCATTATGGAAGGTAGTCTATTGTCGAGATTTTTGTCACTCCAACGGATGGTAGCCTTGTCATTATGGAAGTTAGTCTGTTGGCGAGATTTTTGTTACTCCACAGGATGGTAGCCTTGTCATTATGGAAGGTAGTTTGTTGTCGACATTTTTGTTACTCCAATGGATGGTAGCTTTGTCATTATTGAAGGTAGACTGTTGTCGAGATTTTTGTTACTCTAATGGATGGTATCCTTGTCATTATGGAAGGTAGTCTGTTGTCAAGATTTTTGTTACTCCAACGGATGGAGCATTATCATTATGGAAGGTTGTGTGTTTTCGAAATCTTTGTTACTCCAATGGATGGTATACTAGTCATTATGGATGGTAGTTTGTTGTTGAGATTTTTGTTACTCCAATGGATAGTAGCCTTGTCATTATGGAAGGTAGTCTGTTGTCGAGATTTTGTTACTCCAATGGATGGTAGCCTTGTCATTATGGAAGGTAGTCTATTGTTGAGATTTTTGGCACTCCAATGGATGGTAGCCTTGTCATTATGGAAGGTACTCTGTTTGCCAGATTTTTGTTACTCCAATGGATGGTAGCCTTGTCATTATGGAAGGTAGTCTATTGTTGATATTTTCATTACTCCAATGCATGGTAGCCTTGTCATTATGGAAGGTAGTCTCTTGTTGATATTTTCATTACTCCAATGGATGGTAGCCTAGTCATTATGGAAGGTAGTCTATTGTCGAGATTTTAGTTACTCCAATGGATGGTAGCCTTGTCATTATGGAAGGTTGTCTTTTGTCGAGATTTTTGTTACTCCAATGGATGGTAGCGTTGTCATTATGGAAAGTAGACTATTGTCGAGATATATGTTACTATAATGTATGGTAGCCTTGTCATTGTGAAAGGTAGTTTGTTGTCGAGATTTTTGGTATTACAATGTATGGTAGCCTTGTCATTAGAGAATGTAGTCTCTTGTTTATATTTTCATTACTCCAATGGATGGTAGCCTAGTCATTATGGAAGGTAGTCTATTGTCGATATTTTTGTCACTCTAAAGGATGATAGCCTTGTCATTATGGAAGGTTGTCTATTGGCGAGATTTTTTTTACTCCAATGGATGGTAGCCTTGTCATTATGGAAGGTAGTCTCTTGTTCATATTTTTGTTACTCCAATGGATGGTAGCCTTGTCATTATGGAAGGTAGTTTGTTGTCGAGATTTTCATAACTCCAATGGATAGTAGCCTTGTCATTATGGAAGGTAGTCTGTTGTCCAGATTTGTTACTCCAATGGATGGTAGCCTTGTCATTATGGAAGGTAGTCTATTGTCGAGATTTTTGTCACTCCAAAGGATGGTAGCCTTGTCATTATGGAAGGTAGTCTGTTGTCGATAGTTTTGTTACTCCAATGGATGGTAGCCTTGTCATTATGGAAGGTAGTCTATTGTCGACATTTTTGTCACTCCAACGGATGGTAGCCTTGTCATTATGGAAGTTAGTCTGTTGGCGAGATTTTTGTTACTCCACAGGATGGTAGCCTTGTCATTATGGAAGGTAGTTTGTTGTCGACATTTTTGTTACTCCAATGGATGGTAGCCTTGTCATTATTGAAGGTAGACTGTTGTCGAGATTTTTGTTACTCTAATGGATGGTATCCTTGTCATTATGGAAGGTAGTCTTATGTCAAGATTTTTGTTACTCCAACGGATGGAGCATTATCATTATGGAAGGTTGTGTGTTTTCGAAATCTTTGTTACTCCAATGGATGGTATCCTAGTCTTTATGGATGGTAGTTTGTTGTTGAGATTTTTGTTACTCCAATGGATAGTAGCCTTGTCATTATGGAAGGTAGTCTGTTGTCGAGATTTTGTTACTCCAATGGATGGTAGCCTTGTCATTATGGAAGGTAGTCTATTGTTGAGATTTTTGGCACTCCAATGGATGGTAGCCTTGTCATTATGGAAGGTAGTCTATTGTTGATATTTTCATTACTCCAATGCATGGTAGCCTTGTCATTATGGAAGGTAGTCTCTTGTTGATATTTTCATTACTCCAATGGATGGTAGCCTAGTCATTATGGAAGGTAGTCTATTGTCGAGATTTTAGTTACTCCAATGGATGGTAGCCTTGTCATTATGGAAGGTTGTCTTTTGTCGAGATTTTTGTTACTCCAATGGATGGTAGCGTTGTCATTATGGAAAGTAGACTATTGTCGAGATATATGTTACTATAATGTATGGTAGCCTTGTCATTGTGAAAGGTAGTTTGTTGTCGAGATTTTTGTTATTACAATGTATGGTAGCCTTGTCATTATAGAATGTAGTCTCTTGTTGATATTTTCATTACTCCAATGGATGGTAGCCTAGTCATTATGGAAGGTAGTGTATTGTCGATATTTTTGTCACTCTAAAGGATGATAGCCTTGTCATTATGGAAGGTTGTCTATTGGCGAGATTTTTGTTACTCCAATGGATGGTAGCCTTGTCATTATGGAAGGTAGTCTCTTGTTCATATTTTTGTTAATCCAATGGATGGTAGCCTTGTCATTATGGAAGGTAGTTTGTTGTCGAGATTTTCATAACTCCAATGGATAGTAGCCTTGTCATTATGGAAGGTAGTCTGTTGTCCAGATTTGTTACTCCAATGGATGGTAGCCTTGTCATTATGGAAGGTAGTCTATTGTCGATATTTTTGTCACTCCAAAAGATGGTAGCCTTGTCATTATGGAAGGTAGTCTGTTGTCGATAGTTTTGTTACTCCAATGGATGGTAGCCTTGTCATTATGGAAGGTAGTCTATTGTCGAGATTTTTGTCACTCCAACGGATGGTAGCCTTGTCATTATGGAAGTTAGTCTGTTGTCAAGATTTTTGTTACTCCAACGGATGGAGCATTATCATTATGGAAGGTTGTGTGTTTTCGAAATCTTTGTTACTCCAATGGATGGTATCCTAGTCATTATGGATGGTAGTTTGTTGTTGAGATTTTTGTTACTCCAATGGATAGTAGCCTTGTCATTATGGAAGGTAGTCTGTTGTCGAGATTTTGTTACTCCAATGGATGGTAGCCTTGTCATTATGGAAGGTAGTCTATTGTTGAGATTTTTGGCACTCCAATGGATGGTAGCCTTGTCATTATGGAAGGTACTCTGTTTGCCAGATTTTTGTTACTCCAATGGATGGTAGCCTTGTCATTATGGAAGGTAGTCTATTGTTGATATTTTCATTACTCCAATGCATGGTAGCCTTGTAATTATGGAAGGTAGTCTCTTGTTGATATTTTCATTACTCCAATGGATGGTAGCCTAGTCATTATGGAAGGTAGTCTATTGTCGAGATTTTAGTTACTCCAATGGATGGTAGCCTTGTCATTATGGAAGGTTGTCTTTTGTCGAGATTTTTGTTACTCCAATGGATGGTAGCGTTGTCATTATGGAAAGTAGACTATTGTCGAGATATATGTTACTATAATGTATGGTAGCCTTGTCATTGTGAAAGGTAGTTTGTTGTCGAGATTTTTGTTATTACAATGTATGGTAGCCTTGTCATTAGAGAATGTAGTCTCTTGTTTATATTTTCATTACTCCAATGGATGGTAGCCTAGTCATTATGGAAGGTAGTCTATTGTCGATATTTTTGTCACTCTAAAGGATGATAGCCTTGTCATTATGGAAGGTTGTCTATTGGCGAGATTTTTTTTACTCCAATGGATGGTAGCCTTGTCATTATGGAAGGTAGTCTCTTGTTCATATTTTTGTTACTCCAATGGATGGTAGCCTTGTCATTATGGAAGGTAGTTTGTTGTCGAGATTTTCATAACTCCAATGGATAGTAGCCTTGTCATTATGGAAGGTAGTCTGTTGTCCAGATTTGTTACTCCAATGGATGGTAGCCTTGTCATTATGGAAGGTAGTCTATTGTCGAGATTTTTGTCACTCCAAAGGATGGTAGCCTTGTCATTATGGAAGGTAGTCTGTTGTCGATAGTTTTGTTACTCCAATGGATGGTAGCCTTGTCATTATGGAAGGTAGTCTATTGTCGACATTTTTGTCACTCCAACGGATGGTAGCCTTGTCATTATGGAAGTTAGTCTGTTGGCGAGATTTTTGTTACTCCACAGGATGGTAGCCTTGTCATTATGGAAGGTAGTTTGTTGTCGACATTTTTGTTACTCCAATGGATGGTAGCCTTGTCATTATTGAAGGTAGACTGTTGTCGAGATTTTTGTTACTCTAATGGATGGTATCCTTGTCATTATGGAAGGTAGTCTTATGTCAAGATTTTTGTTACTCCAACGGATGGAGCATTATCATTATGGAAGGTTGTGTGTTTTCGAAATCTTTGTTACTCCAATGGATGGTATCCTAGTCATTATGGATGGTAGTTTGTTGTTGAGATTTTTGTTACTCCAATGGATAGTAGCCTTGTCATTATGGAAGGTAGTCTGTTGTCGAGATTTTGTTACTCCAATGGATGGTAGCCTTGTCATTATGGAAGGTAGTCTATTGTTGAGATTTTTGGCACTCCAATGGATGGTAGCCTTGTCATTATGGAAGGTAGTCTATTGTTGATATTTTCATTACTCCAATGCATGGTAGCCTTGTCATTATGGAAGGTAGTCTCTTGTTGATATTTTCATTACTCCAATGGATGGTAGCCTAGTCATTATGGAAGGTAGTCTATTGTCGAGATTTTAGTTACTCCAATGGATGGTAGCCTTGTCATTATGGAAGGTTGTCTTTTGTCGAGATTTTTGTTACTCCAATGGATGGTAGCATTGTCATTATGGAAAGTAGACTATTGTCGAGATATATGTTACTATAATGTATGGTAGCCTTGTCATTGTGAAAGGTAGTTTGTTGTCGAGATTTTTGTTATTACAATGTATGGTAGCCTTGTCATTATAGAATGTAGTCTCTTGTTGATATTTTCATTACTCCAATGGATGGTAGCCTAGTCATTATGGAAGGTAGTGTATTGTCGATATTTTTGTCACTCTAAAGGATGATAGCCTTGTCATTATGGAAGGTTGTCTATTGGCGAGATTTTTGTTACTCCAATGGATGGTAGCCTTGTCATTATGGAAGGTAGTCTCTTGTTCATATTTTTGTTAATCCAATGGATGGTAGCCTTGTCATTATGGAAGGTAGTTTGTTGTCGAGATTTTCATAACTCCAATGGATAGTAGCCTTGTCATTATGGAAGGTAGTCTGTTGTCCAGATTTGTTACTCCAATGGATGGTAGCCTTGTCATTATGGAAGGTAGTCTATTGTCGATATTTTTGTCACTCCAAAAGATGGTAGCCTTGTCATTATGGAAGGTAGTCTGTTGTCGATAGTTTTGTTACTCCAATGGATGGTAGCCTTGTCATTATGGAAGGTAGTCTATTGTCGAGATTTTTGTCACTCCAACGGATGGTAGCCTTGTCATTATGGAAGTTAGTCTGTTGTCAAGATTTTTGTTACTCCAACGGATGGAGCATTATCATTATGGAAGGTTGTGTGTTTTCGAAATCTTTGTTACTCCAATGGATGGTATCCTAGTCATTATGGATGGTAGTTTGTTGTTGAGATTTTTGTTACTCCAATGGATAGTAGCCTTGTCATTATGGAAGGTAGTCTGTTGTCGAGATTTTGTTACTCCAATGGATGGTAGCCTTGTCATTATGGAAGGTAGTCTATTGTTGAGATTTTTGGCACTCCAATGGATGGTAGCCTTGTCATTATGGAAGGTACTCTGTTTGCCAGATTTTTGTTACTCCAATGGATGGTAGCCTTGTCATTATGGAAGGTAGTCTATTGTTGATATTTTCATTACTCCAATGCATGGTAGCCTTGTAATTATGGAAGGTAGTCTCTTGTTGATATTTTCATTACTCCAATGGATGGTAGCCTAGTCATTATGGAAGGTAGTCTATTGTCGAGATTTTAGTTACTCCAATGGATGGTAGCCTTGTCATTATGGAAGGTTGTCTTTTGTCGAGATTTTTGTTACTCCAATGGATGGTAGCGTTGTCATTATGGAAAGTAGACTATTGTCGAGATATATGTTACTATAATGTATGGTAGCCTTGTCATTGTGAAAGGTAGTTTGTTGTCGAGATTTTTGTTATTACAATGTATGGTAGCCTTGTCATTAGAGAATGTAGTCTCTTGTTTATATTTTCATTACTCCAATGGATGGTAGCCTAGTCATTATGGAAGGTAGTCTATTGTCGATATTTTTGTCACTCTAAAGGATGATAGCCTTGTCATTATGGAAGGTTGTCTATTGGCGAGATTTTTTTTACTCCAATGGATGGTAGCCTTGTCATTATGGAAGGTAGTCTCTTGTTCATATTTTTGTTACTCCAATGGATGGTAGCCTTGTCATTATGGAAGGTAGTTTGTTGTCGAGATTTTCATAACTCCAATGGATAGTAGCCTTGTCATTATGGAAGGTAGTCTGTTGTCCAGATTTGTTACTCCAATGGATGGTAGCCTTGTCATTATGGAAGGTAGTCTATTGTCGAGATTTTTGTCACTCCAAAGGATGGTAGCCTTGTCATTATGGAAGGTAGTCTGTTGTCGATAGTTTTGTTACTCCAATGGATGGTAGCCTTGTCATTATGGAAGGTAGTCTATTGTCGACATTTTTGTCACTCCAACGGATGGTAGCCTTGTCATTATGGAAGTTAGTCTGTTGGCGAGATTTTTGTTACTCCACAGGATGGTAGCCTTGTCATTATGGAAGGTAGTTTGTTGTCGACATTTTTGTTACTCCAATGGATGGTAGCCTTGTCATTATTGAAGGTAGACTGTTGTCGAGATTTTTGTTACTCTAATGGATGGTATCCTTGTCATTATGGAAGGTAGTCTTATGTCAAGATTTTTGTTACTCCAACGGATGGAGCATTATCATTATGGAAGGTTGTGTGTTTTCGAAATCTTTGTTACTCCAATGGATGGTATCCTAGTCATTATGGATGGTAGTTTGTTGTTGAGATTTTTGTTACTCCAATGGATAGTAGCCTTGTCATTATGGAAGGTAGTCTGTTGTCGAGATTTTGTTACTCCAATGGATGGTAGCCTTGTCATTATGGAAGGTAGTCTATTGTTGAGATTTTTGGCACTCCAATGGATGGTAGCCTTGTCATTATGGAAGGTACTCTGTTTGCCAGATTTTTGTTACTCCAATGGATGGTAGCCTTGTCATTATGGAAGGTAGTCTATTGTTGATATTTTCATTACTCCAATGCATGGTAGCCTTGTCATTATGGAAGGTAGTCTCTTGTTGATATTTTCATTACTCCAATGGATGGTAGCCTAGTCATTATGGAAGGTAGTCTATTGTCGAGATTTTAGTTACTCCAATGGATGGTAGCCTTGTCATTATGGAAGGTTGTCTTTTGTCGAGATTTTTGTTACTCCAATGGATGGTAGCGTTGTCATTATGGAAAGTAGACTATTGTCGAGATATATGTTACTATAATGTATGGTAGCCTTGTCATTGTGAAAGGTAGTTTGTTGTCGAGATTTTTGTTATTACAATGTATGGTAGCCTTGTCATTAGAGAATGTAGTCTCTTGTTTATATTTTCATTACTCCAATGGATGGTAGCCTAGTCATTATGGAAGGTAGTCTATTGTCGATATTTTTGTCACTCTAAAGGATGATAGCCTTGTCATTATGGAAGGTTGTCTATTGGCGAGATTTTTTTTACTCCAATGGATGGTTGCCTTGTCATTATGGAAGGTAGTCTCTTGTTCATATTTTTGTTACTCCAATGGATGGTAGCCTTGTCATTATGGAAGGTAGTTTGTTGTCGAGATTTTCATAACTCCAATGGATAGTAGCCTTGTCATTATGGAAGGTAGTCTGTTGTCCAGATTTGTTACTCCAATGGATGGTAGCCTTGTCATTATGGAAGGTAGTCTATTGTCGAGATTTTTGTCACTCCAAAGGATGGTAGCCTTGTCATTATGGAAGGTAGTCTGTTGTCGATAGTTTTGTTACTCCAATGGATGGTAGCCTTGTCATTATGGAAGGTAGTCTATTGTCGACATTTTTGTCACTCCAACGGATGGTAGCCTTGTCATTATGGAAGTTAGTCTGTTGGCGAGATTTTTGTTACTCCACAGGATGGTAGCCTTGTCATTATGGAAGGTAGTTTGTTGTCGACATTTTTGTTACTCCAATGGATGGTAGCCTTGTCATTATTGAAGGTAGACTGTTGTCGAGATTTTTGTTACTCTAATGGATGGTATCCTTGTCATTATGGAAGGTAGTCTTATGTCAAGATTTTTGTTACTCCAACGGATGGAGCATTATCATTATGGAAGGTTGTGTGTTTTCGAAATCTTTGTTACTCCAATGGATGGTATCCTAGTCATTATGGATGGTAGTTTGTTGTTGAGATTTTTGTTACTCCAATGGATAGTAGCCTTGTCATTATGGAAGGTAGTCTGTTGTCGAGATTTTGTTACTCCAATGGATGGTAGCCTTGTCATTATGGAAGGTAGTCTATTGTTGAGATTTTTGGCACTCCAATGGATGGTAGCCTTGTCATTATGGAAGGTACTCTGTTTGCCAGATTTTTGTTACTCCAATGGATGGTAGCCTTGTCATTATGGAAGGTAGTCTATTGTTGATATTTTCATTACTCCAATGCATGGTAGCCTTGTCATTATGGAAGGTAGTCTCTTGTTGATATTTTCATTACTCCAATGGATGGTAGCCTAGTCATTATGGAAGGTAGTCTATTGTCGAGATTTTAGTTACTCCAATGGATGGTAGCCTTGTCATTATGGAAGGTTGTCTTTTGTCGAGATTTTTGTTACTCCAATGGATGGTAGCGTTGTCATTATGGAAAGTAGACTATTGTCGAGATATATGTTACTATAATGTATGGTAGCCTTGTCATTGTGAAAGGTAGTTTGTTGTCGAGATTTTTGTTATTACAATGTATGGTAGCCTTGTCATTATAGAATGTAGTCTCTTGTTGATATTTTCATTACTCCAATGGATGGTAGCCTAGTCATTATGGAAGGTAGTGTATTGTCGATATTTTTGTCACTCTAAAGGATGATAGCCTTGTCATTATGGAAGGTTGTCTATTGGCGAGATTTTTGTTACTCCAATGATTGGTAGCCTTGTCATTATGGAAGGTAGTCTCTTGTTCATATTTTTGTTAATCCAATGGATGGTAGCCTTGTCATTATGGAAGGTAGTTTGTTGTCGAGATTTTCATAACTCCAATGGATAGTAGCCTTGTCATTATGGAAGGTAGTCTGTTGTCCAGATTTGTTACTCCAATGGATGGTAGCCTTGTCATTATGGAAGGTAGTCTATTGTCGATATTTTTGTCACTCCAAAAGATGGTAGCCTTGTCATTATGGAAGGTAGTCTGTTGTCGATAGTTTTGTTACTCCAATGGATGGTAGCCTTGTCATTATGGAAGGTAGTCTATTGTCGAGATTTTTGTCACTCCAACGGATGGTAGCCTTGTCATTATGGAAGTTAGTCTGTTGTCAAGATTTTTGTTACTCTAACGGATGGAGCATTATCATTATGGAAGGTTGTGTGTTTTCGAAATCTTTGTTACTCCAATGGATGGTATCCTAGTCATTATGGATGGTAGTTTGTTGTTGAGATTTTTGTTACTCCAATGGATAGTAGCCTTGTCATTATGGAAGGTAGTCTGTTGTCGAGATTTTGTTACTCCAATGGATGGTAGCCTTGTCATTATGGAAGGTAGTCTATTGTTGAGATTTTTGGCACTCCAATGGATGGTAGCCTTGTCATTATGGAAGGTACTCTGTTTGCCAGATTTTTGTTACTCCAATGGATGGTAGCCTTGTCATTATGGAAGGTAGTCTATTGTTGATATTTTCATTACTCCAATGCATGGTAGCCTTGTCATTATGGAAGGTAGTCTCTTGTTGATATTTTCATTACTCCAATGGATGGTAGCCTAGTCATTATGGAAGGTAGTCTATTGTCGAGATTTTAGTTACTCCAATGGATGGTAGCCTTGTCATTATGGAAGGTTGTCTTTTGTCGAGATTTTTGTTACTCCAATGGATGGTAGCGTTGTCATTATGGAAAGTAGACTATTGTCGAGATATATGTTACTATAATGTATGGTAGCCTTGTCATTGTGAAAGGTAGTTTGTTGTCGAGATTTTTGTTATTACAATGTATGGTAGCCTTGTCATTATAGAATGTAGTCTCTTGTTGATATTTTCATTACTCCAATGGATGGTAGCCTAGTCATTATGGAAGGTAGTCTATTGTCGATATTTTTGTCACTCTAAAGGATGATAGCCTTGTCATTATGGAAGGTTGTCTATTGGCGAGATTTTTGTTACTCCAATGGATGGTAGCCTTGTCATTATGGAAGGTAGTCTCTTGTTCATATTTTTGTTACTCCAATGGATGGTAGCCTTGTCATTATGGAAGGTAGTTTGTTGTCGAGATTTTCATAACTCCAATGGATAATAGCCTTGTCATTATGGAAGGTAGTCTGTTGTCCAGATTTGTTACTCCAATGGATGGTAGCCTTGTCATTATGGAAGGTAGTCTATTGTCGAGATTTTTGTCACTCCAAGGGATGGTAGCCTTGTCATTATGGAAGGTAGTCTGTTGTCGATAGTTTTGTTACTCCAATGGATGGTAGCCTTGTCATTATGGAAGGTAGTCTATTGTCGAGATTTTTGTCACTCCAACGGATGGTAGCCTTGTCATTATGGAAGTTAGTCTGTTGGCGAGATTTTTATTACTCCAATGGATGGTAGCCTTGTCATTATTGAAGGTAGACTATTGTCGAGACTTTTGTTACTCTAATGGATGGTATCCTTGACATTATGGAAGGTAGTCTGTTGTCGAGATTTTTGTTACTCCAACGGATGGTAGCATTATCATTATGGAAGGTTGTGTGTTTTCGAAATCTTTGTTACTCCAATGGATAGTAGCCTTGTCATTATGGAAGGTAGTCTGTTGTCGAGATTTTGTTACTCCAATGGATGGTAGCCTTGTCATTATGGAAGGTAGTCTATTGTCGAGATTTTTGGCACTCCAATGGATGGTAGCCTTGTCATTATGGAAGGTACTCTGTTTTCCAGATTTTTGTTACTCCAATGGATGGTAGCCTTGTCATTATGGAAGGTAGTTTCTTGTTGATATTTTCATTACTCCAATGCATGGTAGCCTTGTCATTATGGAAGGTAGTCTCTTGTTGATATTTTCATTACTCCAATGGATGGTAGCCTTGTCATTATGGAAGGTAGTCTATTGTCAAGATTTTTAATACTGCAATGGATGGTAGCCTTGTCATTATGGAAGGTTGTCTGTTGTCGAGATTTTTTTTACTCTAATGGATGGTAGCGTTGTCATTATGGAAAGCAGTCTGTTGTCGAGATTTTGTTACTACAATGGATGGTAGCCATGTCATTATGGAAGGTAGTTTATTATCGAGATTTTTGTCACTCCAAAGGATGGTAGCCTTGTCATTATAGAAGGTAGTCTCTTGTTGATATTTTCATTACTCCAATAGATGGTATCCTAGTCATTATGGAAGGTTGTCTATTGTCGAGATTTTTGTTACTCTAAGGGATGGTAGCCTTGTCATTATGGAAGGTAGTCTATTGTCGAGATTTTTGTCACTCCAAAGGATGGTAGCCTTGTCATTATGGAAGGTAGTCCGTTGTCGATATTTTTGTTACTCCAATGGATGGTAGCCTTGTCATTATGGAAGGTAGTCTATTCTCGAGATTTTTGTCACTCCAACGGATGGTAGCCTTGTCATTATGGAAGTTAGTTTGTTGGCGACATTTTTGTTACTCCAATGGATGGTAGCCTTGTCATTATTGAAGGTAGACTGTTGTCAAGATTTTTGTTACTCCAACGGATGGAGCATTATCATGATGGAAGGTTGTGTGTTTTCGAAATCTTTGTTACTCCAATGGATGGTAGCCTAGTCATTATGGATGGTAGTTTGTTGTTGAGATTTTTGTTACTCCAATGGATAGTAGCCTTGTCATTATGGAAGGTAGTCTGTTGTCGAGATTTTGTTACTCCAATGGATGGTAGCCTTGTCATTATGGAAGGTAGTCTATTGTTGAGATTTTTGGCACTCCAATGGATGGTAGCCTTGTCATTATGGAAGGTACTCTGTTTGCCAGATTTTTGTTACTCCAATGGATGGTAGCCTTGTCATTATGGAAGGTAGTCTCTTGTTGATATTTTCATTACTCCAATGCATGGTAGCCTTGTCATTATAGAAGGTAGTCTCTTGTTGATATTTTCATTACTCCAATGCATGGTAGCCTTGTCATTATGGAAGGTAGTCTCTTGTTGATATTTTCATTACTCCAATTGATGGTAGCCTTGTCATTATGGAAGGTAGTCTATTGTCAAGATTTTTATTACTGCAATGGATGGTAGCCTTGTCATTGATGGTAGCGTTGTCATTATGGAAAGAAGTCTGTTGTCGAGATTTTGTTACTCAAATGTATGGTAGCCTTGTCATTATGGAAGGTAGTCTATTATCGATATTTTTGTCACTCCAAAGGATGGTAGCCTTGTCATTATAGAAGGTAGTCTCTTGTTGATATTTTCATTACTCCGATGGATGGTAGCCTAGTCATTATGGAAGGTAGTCTATTGTCGAGATTTTAGTTACTCCAATGGATGGTAGCCTTGTCATTATGGAAGGTTGTCTTTTGTCGAGATTTTTGTTACTCCAATGGATGGTAGCGTTGTCATTATGGAAAGTAGAATATTGTCGAGATATATGTTACTATAATGTATGGTAGCCTTGTCATTGTGAAAGGTAGTTTGTTGTCGAGATTTTTGTTATTACAATGTATGGTAGCCTTGTCATTATAGAATGTAGTCTCTTGTTGATATTTTCATTACTCCAATGGATGGTAGCCTAGTCATTATGGAAGGTAGTCTATTGTCGATATTTTTGTCACTCTAAAGGATGATAGCCTTGTCATTATGGAAGGTTGTCTATTGGCGAGATTTTTGTTACTCCAATGGATGGTAGCCTTGTCATTATGGAAGGTAGTCTCTTGTTCATATTTTTGTTACTCCAATGGATGGTAGCCTTGTCATTATGGAAGGTAGTTTGTTGTCGAGATTTTCATAACTCCAATGGATAATAGCCTTGTCATTATGGAAGGTAGTCTGTTGTCCAGATTTGTTACTCCAATGGATGGTAGCCTTGTCATTATGGAAGGTAGTCTATTGTCGAGATTTTTGTCACTCCAAGGGATGGTAGCCTTGTCATTATGGAAGGTAGTCTGTTGTCGATAGTTTTGTTACTCCAATGGATGGTAGCCTTGTCATTATGGAAGGTAGTCTATTGTCGAGATTTTTGTCACTCCAACGAATGGTAGCCTTGTCATTATGGAAGTTAGTCTGTTGGCGAGATTTTTATTACTCCAATGGATGGTAGCCTTGTCATTATTGAAGGTAGACTATTGTCGAGACTTTTGTTACTCTAATGGATGGTATCCTTGACATTATGGAAGGTAGTCTGTTGTCAAGATTTTTGTTACTCCAACGGATGGTAGCATTATCATTATGGAAGGTTGTGTGTTTTCGAAATCTTTGTTACTCCAATGGATAGTAGCCTTGTCATTATGGAAGGTAGTCTGTTGTCGAGATTTTGTTACTCCAATGGATGGTAGCCTTGTCATTATGGAAGGTAGTCTATTGTCGAGATTTTTGGCACTCCAATGGATGGTAGCCTTGTCATTATGGAAGGTACTCTGTTTTCCAGATTTTTGTTACTCCAATGGATGGTAGCCTTGTCATTATGGAAGGTAGTTTCTTGTTGATATTTTCATTACTCCAATGCATGGTAGCCTTGTCATTATGGAAGGTAGTCTCTTGTTGATATTTTCATTACTCCAATGGATGGTAGCCTTGTCATTATGGAAGGTAGTCTATTGTCAAGATTTTTAATACTGCAATGGATGGTAGCCTTGTCATTATGGAAGGTTGTCTGTTGTCGAGATTTTTTTTACTCTAATGGATGGTAGCGTTGTCATTATGGAAAGCAGTCTGTTGTCGAGATTTTGTTACTACAATGGATGGTAGCCATGTCATTATGGAAGGTAGTTTATTATCGAGATTTTTGTCACTCCAAAGGATGGTAGCCTTGTCATTATAGAAGGTAGTCTCTTGTTGATATTTTCATTACTCCAATAGATGGTATCCTAGTCATTATGGAAGGTTGTCTATTGTCGAGATTTTTGTTACTCTAAGGGATGGTAGCCTTGTCATTATGGAAGGTAGTCTATTGTCGAGATTTTTGTCACTCCAAAGGATGGTAGCCTTGTCATTATGGAAGGTAGTCCGTTGTCGATATTTTTGTTACTCCAATGGATGGTAGCCTTGTCATTATGGAAGGTAGTCTATTCTCGAGATTTTTGTCACTCCAACGGATGGTAGCCTTGTCATTATGGAAGTTAGTTTGTTGGCGACATTTTTGTTACTCCAATGGATGGTAGCCTTGTCATTATTGAAGGTAGACTGTTGTCAAGATTTTTGTTACTCCAACGGATGGAGCATTATCATGATGGAAGGTTGTGTGTTTTCGAAATCTTTGTTACTCCAATGGATGGTAGCCTAGTCATTATGGATGGTAGTTTGTTGTTGAGATTTTTGTTACTCCAATGGATAGTAGCCTTGTCATTATGGAAGGTAGTCTGTTGTCGAGATTTTGTTACTCCAATGGATGGTAGCCTTGTCATTATGGAAGGTAGTCTATTGTTGAGATTTTTGGCACTCCAATGGATGGTAGCCTTGTCATTATGGAAGGTACTCTGTTTGCCAGATTTTTGTTACTCCAATGGATGGTAGCCTTGTCATTATGGAAGGTAGTCTCTTGTTGATATTTTCATTACTCCAATGCATGGTAGCCTTGTCATTATAGAAGGTAGTCTCTTGTTGATATTTTCATTACTCCAATGCATGGTAGCCTTGTCATTATGGAAGGTAGTCTCTTGTTGATATTTTCATTACTCCAGTTGATGGTAGCCTTGTCATTATGGAAGGTAGTCTATTGTCAAGATTTTTATTACTGCAATGGATGGTAGCCTTGTCATTGATGGTAGCGTTGTCATTATGGAAAGTAGTCTGTTGTCGAGATTTTGTTACTCAAATGTATGGTAGCCTTGTCATTATGGAAGGTAGTCTATTATCGATATTTTTGTCACTCCAAAGGATGGTAGCCTTGTCATTATAGAAGGTAGTCTCTTGTTGATATTTTCATTACTCCGATGGATGGTAGCCTAGTCATTATGGAAGGTAGTATATTGTCAAGATTTTTGTCACTCTAATGGATGATAGCCTTGTCATTATGGAAGGTTGTCTATTGGCGATATTTTTGTTACTCCAATGGATGGAAGCCTTGTCATTATGCAAGGTAGTCTCTTGTTGATATTTTCATTACTCCAATGCATGGTAGCCTTGTCATTATGGAAGGTAGTCTATTGTCGAGATTTTTGTCACTCTAATGGGTGATAGCCTTGTCATTATGGAAGGTTGTGTGTTGTCGATATTTTTGTTACTCCAACGGATGATAATATTATCATTATGGAAAGTAGACTGTTGTCGAGATTTTTGTTACTACAATGTATGGTAGCCTTGTCATTGTGAAAGGTAGTTTGTTGTCGAGATTTTTGTTATTACAATGTATGGTAGCCTTGTCATTATAGAAGGTAGTCTCTTGTTGATATTTTCATTACTCCAATGGATGGTAGCCTAGTCATTATTGAAGGTAGTCTATTGTCGAGATTTTTGTCACTCTAATGGATGATAGGCTTGTCATTATGGAAGGTTGTCTGTTGGCGAAATTTTTGTTATGCCAATGGATGGTAGCCTTGTCATTATGGAAGGTAGTTTGTTGTCGAGATTTTTGTTACTCCAATGGATAATAGCCTTGTCATTATGGAAGGTAGTCTGTTGTCGAGATTTTGTTACTCCAATGGATGGTAGCCTTGTCATTATGGAAGGTAGTCTATTGTCGAGATTTTTGTCACTCCAAAGGATGGTAGCCTTGTCATTATGGAAGGTAGTCTATTATCGATATTTTTGTTACTCCAATGGATGGTAGCCTTGTCATTATGGAAGGTAGTCTATTGTCGAGATTTTTGTCACTCCAACGGATGGTAGCCTTGTCATTATGGAAGTTAGTCTGTTGGCGAGATTTTTGTTACTCCACAGGAGGGTAGCCTTGTCATTATGGAAGGTAGTTTGTTGTCGATATTTTTGTTACTCGAATGGATGGTAGCGTTGTCATTATTGAAGGTAGACTGTTGTCGAGATTTTTGTTACTCTAATGGATGGTAGCCTTATCATTATGGAAGATAGTCTGTTGTCAAGATTTTTGTTACTCCAACGGATGGTAGCATTATCATTATGGAAGGTAGTGTGTTGTCGAAATCTTTGTTACTCCAATGGATGGTAGCCTTGTCATTATGGAAGGTAGTCTCTTGTTGATATTTTCATTACTCCAATGCATGGTAGCCTTGTCATTATGTAAGGTAGTCTCTTGTTGATATTTTCATTACTCCAATGGATGGTAGCCTTGTCATTATGGAAGGTAGTCTATTGTCAAGATTTTTAATACTGCAATGGATGGTAGCCTTGCAATTATGGAAGGTTGTCTGTTGTCGAGATTTTTGTTACCCTAATGGATGGTAGCGTTGTCATTATGGAATGTAGTTTGTTGTCGAGATTTTGTTACTCCAATGAATGGTAGCCTTGTCATTATGGAAGGTAGTCTATTATCGAGATTTTTGTCACTCCAAAGGATGGTAGCCTTGTCATTATGGAAGTTAGTCTGTTGGAGAGATTTTTGTTACTCCACAGGATGGTAGCCTTGTCATTATGGAAGGTAGTTTGTTGTCGAGATTTTTGTTACTACAATGTATGGTAGCCTTGTCATTGTGAAAGGTAGTTTGTTGTCGAGATTTTTGTCACTCTAATGGATGATAGCCTTGTCAATATGGAAGGTTGTCTGTTGGCGAGATTTTTGTTACTCTAATGGATGGTAGCCTTGTCATTATGGAAGGTAGTTTGTTGTCGAGATTTTTGTTACTCCAATGGATAATACCCTTGTCATTATGGAAGGTAGTCTGTTGTCGAGATTTTGTTACTCCAATGGATGGTAGACTTGTCATTATGGAAGGTAGTCTAATGTCGATATTTTGGTCACTCCAAAGGATGGTAGCCTTGACATTATGGAAGGTAGTCTGTTGTCGATATTTTTGGTACTCCAATGGATAGTAGCATTGTCATTATGGAAAGTAGATTGTTGTCGAGATTTTTGTTTCTATAATGTATGGTAGCCTTGACATTGTGAAAGGTAGTTTGTTGTCGAGAATTTTGTTATTACAATGTATGGTAGCCTTGTCATTATAAAAGGTAGTCTCTTGTTGATATTTTCATTACTCCAATGGATGGTTGCCTAGTCATTATGGAAGGGAGTCTATTGTCGAGATTTTTGTTACTCTAATGGATGGTAGCCTTGTCATTAAGGAAGGTTGTCTATTGTCGTGATTTTTGTTACTCCAATGGATGGTAGCATTGTCATTATGGAAAGTAGACTATTGTCGAGATTTTTGTTACTACAATGCATGGTAGCCTTGTCATTATGAAAGGTAGTTTGTTGTCGAGATTTTTGTTATTACAATGTATGGTAGCCTTGTCATTATAGAAGGTAGTCTCTTGTTGATATTTTCATTACTCCAATGGATGGTAGCCTAGACATTATGGAAGGTAGTCTATTGTCGAGATTTTTGTTACTCTAATGGATGGTAGCCTTGTCATTATGGAAGGTTGTCTGTTGTCGACATTTTTGTCACTCTAATGGATGATAGCCTTGTCATTATGAAAGGTTGTCTGTTGGCGAGATTTTTGTTTCTTAAATGGATGGTAGCCTTGTCATTATGGAAGGTAGTCTCTTGTTTATATTTTCGTTACTCCAATGGATGGTAGGCTTGTAATTATGGAAGGTAGTTTGTTGTCGAGATTTTTGTTACTCCAATGGATAGTAGCCTTGTCATTATGGAAGGAAGTCTGTTGTCGAGATTTTGTTACTCCAATGGATGGTAGCCTTGTCATTATGGAAGGTAGTCTATTGTCGAGATTTTTGTTACCCCAATGGATGGTAGCGTTGTCATTATGGAAAGTAGACTCTTGTCGATATTTTTGTTACTGCAATGTATGGTAGCCTTGTCATTGTGAAAGGTAGTTTGTTGTCGAGATTTTTGTTATTACAATGTATGGTAGCCTTGTCATTATAGAAGGTAGTCTCTTATTGATATTTTCATTACTCCAATGGATGGTAGCCTAGACATTATGGAAGGTAGTCTATTGTCGAGATTTTTGTCACTCTAATGGATGATAGCCTTGTCATTATGGAAGGTTGTCTGTTGGCGAGATTTTTGTTACTCCAATGGATTGTAGCCTTGTCATTATGGAAGGTAGTTTGTTGTCGAGATTTTTGTTACTCCAATGGATAATAGCCTTGTCATTATGGAAGGTAGTCTGTTGTCGAGATTTTGTTACTCCAATGGATGGTAGACTTGTCATTATGGAAGGTAGTCTATTGTCGAGATTTTTGTCACTCCAAAGGATGGTAGCCTTGTCATTATGGAAGGTAGTCTTTTGTCGATATATTTGTTACTCCAATGGATGGTAGCCTTGTCATTATGGAAGGTAGTCTATTATCGAGATTTTTGTTACTCCAATGGATGGTAGCGTTGTCATTATGGAAAGTAGACTGTTGTCGAGATTTTTGTTACTACAATGTATGGTAGCCTTTTCATTGTGAAAGGTAGTTTGTTGTCGTGATTTTTGTTATTACAATGTATGGTAGCCTTGTCATTATAGAAGGTAGTCTCTTGTTGATATTTTCATTACTCCAATGGATGATAGCCTATTCATTATGGAAGGGAGTCTATTGTCGAGATTTTTGTTAGTCCAATGGATGGTAGCCTTGTCATTATGGAAGGTTGTTTGTTGTCGAGATTTTTGTTACTCCAATGGATGGTAGTGTTGTCATTATGGAAAGTAAATTGTTGTCGAAATTTTTGTTACTACAATGTATGGTAGCCTTGTCATTTTAGAAGGTAGTCTCTTGTTGATATTTTCATTACTCCAATGGATGGTAGCCTAGACATTATGGATGGTAGTGTATTGTCGAGATTTTTGTTACTCTAATGGATGGTAGCCTTGTCATTATGGAAGGTTGTCTGTT
The DNA here is from genome assembly GCA_948472305.1 of Vicia faba. Taxonomy (NCBI): domain Eukaryota; kingdom Viridiplantae; phylum Streptophyta; class Magnoliopsida; order Fabales; family Fabaceae; genus Vicia; species Vicia faba. Next base: position 567,040,305 of record OX451739.1, read on the forward strand.
GTCGAGATTTTTGTCACTCTAATGGATGATAGCCTTGTCATTATGGAAGGTTGTCTGTTGGCGAGATTTTTGTTTCTCCAATGGATGGTAGCCTTGTCATTATGGAAGGTAGTCTCTTGTTGATATTTTCGTTACTCCAATGGATGGTAGGCTTGTCATTATGGAAGGTAGTTTGTTTTCGAGATTTTTGTTACTCCAATGGATAGTAGCCTTGTCATTATGGAAGGTAGTCTATTTTCGAGATTTTGTTACTCCAATGGATGGTAGCCTTGTCATTATGGAAGGTAGTCTATTGTCGAGATTTTTGTTACTCCAATGGATGGTAGCGTTGTCATTATGGAAAGTAGACTCTTGTCGAGATTTTTGTTACTGCAATGTATGGTAGCCTTGTCATTGTGAAAGGTAGTTTGTTGTCGAGATTTTTGTTATTAAAATGTTTGGTAGCCTTGTCATTATAGAAGGTAGTCTCTTGTTGATATTTTCATTACTCCAATGGATGGTAGCCTAGACATTATGGAAGGTAGTCTATTGTCGAGATTTTTGTCACTCTAATGGATGATAGCCTTGTCATTATGGAAGGTTGTCTGTTGGCGAGATTTTTGTTACTCCAATGGATGGAAGCCTTGTCATTATGGAAGGTAGTTTGTTGTCGAGATTTTTGTTACTCCAATGGATAATAGCCTTGTCATTATGGAAGGTAGTCTGTTGTCGAGATTTTGTTACTCCAATGGATGGTAGACTTGTCATTATGGAAGGTAGTCTATAGGCGATATTTTTGTCACTTCAAAGGATGGTAGCCTTGTCATTATGGAAGGTAGTCTGTTGTCGATATTTTTGTTACTCCAATGGATAATAGCATTTTCATTATGGAAAGTAGACTGTTGTCGATATTTTTGTTTCTATAATGTATGGTAGCCTTGACATTGTGAAAGGTAGTTTGTTGTCGAGATTTTTGTTATTACAATGTATGGTAGCCTTGTCATTATAGAAGGTAGTCTCTTGTTGATATTTTCATTACTCCAATGGATGGTAGCCAAGTCATTATGGAAGGGAGTCTATTGTCGAGATTTTTGTTACTCTAATGGATGGTAGCCTTGTCATTATGGATGGTTGTCTGTTGTCGAGATTTTTGTTACTCCAATGGATGGTAGCGTTGTCATTATGGAAAGTAGACTATTGTCGAGATTTTTGTTACTACAATGTATGGTAGCCTTGTCATTATGAAAGGTAGTTTGTTGTCGAGATTTTTGTTATTACAATGTATGGTAGCCTTGTCATTATAGAAGGTAGTCTCTTGTTGATATTTTCATTACTCCAATGGATGGTAGCCTAGACATTATGGAAGGTAGTCTATTGTCGATATTTTTGTCACTCTAATGGATGATAGCCTTGTCATTATGGAAGGTTGTCTGTTGGAGAGATTTTTGTTACTCCAATGGATGGTAGCCTTGTCATAATGGAAGGTAGTTTGTTGTCGAGATTTTTGTTACTCCAATAGATAATAGCCTTGTCATTATGGAAGGTAGTTTGTTGTCGAAATTTTGTTACTCCAATGGATGGTAGACTTGTCATTATGGAAGTTAGTCTATTGTCGAGATTTTTGTCACTCCAAAGGATGGTAGCCTTGTCATTATGGAAGGTAGTCTGTTGTCGATATTTTTGTTACTCCAATGGATGGTAGCCTTGTCATTATGGAAGGTAGTCTATTATCGAGATTTTTGTTACTCCAATGGATGGTAGCATTGTCATTATGGAAAGTAGACTGTTGTCGAGATTTTTATTACTACAATGTATGGTAGCATTGTCATTGTGAAAGGTAGTTTGTTGTCGAGATTTTTGTTATTACAATGTATGGTAGCCTTGTCATTATAGAAGGTAGTCTCTTGTTGATATTTTCATTACTCCAATGGATGATAGCCTAGTCATTATGGAAGGGAGTCTATTGTCGAGATTTTTGTTAGTCCAATGGATGGTAGCCTTGTCATTATGGAAGGTTGTTTGTTGTCGAGATTTTTGTTACTCCAATGGATGGTAGTGTTGTCATTATGGAAAGTAAATTGTTGTCGAAATTTTTGTTACTACAATGTATGGTAGCCTTGTCATTTTAGAAGGTAGTCTCTTGTTGATATTTTCATTACTCCAATGGATGGTAGCCTATACATTATGGAAGGTAGTGTATTGTCGAGATTTTTGTTACTCTAATGGATGGTAGCCTTGTCATTATGGAAGGTTGTCTGTTGTCGAGATTTTTGTCACTCTAATGGATGATAGCCTTGTCATTATGGAAGGTTGTCTGTTGGCGAGATTTTTGTTTCTCCAATGGATGGTAGCCTTGTCATTATGGAAGGTAGTCTCTTGTTGATATTTTCGTTACTCCAATGGATGGTAGGCTTGTCATTATAGAAGGTAGTTTGTTGTCGAGATTTTTGTTACTCCAATGGATAGTAGCCTTGTCATTATGGAAGGTAGTCTATTTTCGAGATTTTGTTACTCCAATGGATGGTAGCCTTGTCATTATGGAAGGTAGTCTATTGTCGAGATTTTTGTTACTCCAATGGATGGTAGCGTTGTCATTATGGAAAGTAGACTCTTGTCGAGATTTTTGTTACTGCAATGTATGGTAGCCTTGTCATTGTGAAAGGTAGTTTGTTGTCGAGATTTTTGTTATTACAATGTTTGGTAGCCTTGTCATTATAGAAGGTAGTCTCTTGTTGATATTTTCATTACTCCAATGGATGGTAGCCTAGACATTATGGAAGGTAGTCTATTGTCGAGATTTTTGTCACTCTAATGGATGATAGCCTTGTCATTATGGAAGGTTGTCTGTTGGCGATATTTTTGTTACTCCAATGGATGGAAGCCTTGTCATTATGGAAGGTAGTTTGTTGTCGAGATTTTTGTTACTCCAATGGATAATAGCCTTGTCATTATGGAAGGTAGTCTGTTGTCGAGATTTTGTTACTCCAATGGATGGTAGACTTGTCATTATGGAAGGTAGTCTATAGGCGATATTTTTGTCACTTCAAAGGATGGTAGCCTTGTCATTATGGAAGGTAGTCTGTTGTCGATATTTTTGTTACTCCAATGGCTGGTAGCCTTGTCATTATGGAAGGTAGTCTATTATCGAGATTTTTGTTACTCCAATGGATAATAGCATTGTCATTATGGAAAGTAGACTGTTGTCGAGATTTTTGTTTCTATAATGTATGGTAGCCTTGACATTGTGAAAGGTAGTTTGTTGTCGAGATTTTTGTTATTACAATGTATGGTAGCCTTGTCATTATAGAAGGTAGTCTCTTGTTGATATTTTCATTACTCCAATGGATGGTAGCCAAGTCATTATGGAAGGGAGTCTATTGTCGAGATTTTTGTTACTCTAATGGATGGTAGCCTTGTCATTATGGATGGTTGTCTGTTGTCGAGATTTTTGTTACTCCAATGGATGGTAGCGTTGTCATTATGGAAAGTAGACTATTGTCGAGATTTTTGTTACTACAATGTATGGTAGCCTTGTCATTATGAAAGGTAGTTTGTTGTCGAGATTTTTGTTACTCCAATGGATAATAGCCTTGTCATTATGGAAGGTAGTCTGTTGTCGAGATTTTGTTACTCCAATGGATGGTAGACTTGTCATTATGGAAGGTAGTCTATTGTCGAGATTTTTGTCACTCCAAAGGATGGTAGCCTTGTCATTATGGAAGGTAGTCTGTTGTCGATATATTTGTTACTCCAATGGATGGTAGCCTTGTCATTATGGAAGGTAGTCTATTATCGAGATTTTTGTTACTCCAATGGATGGTAGCGTTGTCATTATGGAAAGTAGACTGTTGTCGAGATTTTTGTTACTACAATGTATGGTAGCCTTTTCATTGTGAAAGGTAGTTTGTTGTCGTGATTTTTGTTATTACAATGTATGGTAGCCTTGTCATTATAGAAGGTAGTCTCTTGTTGATATTTTCATTACTCCAATGGATGATAGCCTAGTCATTATGGAAGGGAGTCTATTGTCGAGATTTTTGTTAGTCCAATGGATGGTAGCCTTGTCATTATGGAAGGTTGTTTGTTGTCGAGATTTTTGTTACTCCAATGGATGGTAGTGTTGTCATTATGGAAAGTAAATTGTTGTCGAAATTTTTGTTACTACAATGTATGGTAGCCTTGTCATTTTAGAAGGTAGTCTCTTGTTGATATTTTCATTACTCCAATGGATGGTAGCCTAGACATTATGGAAGGTAGTGTATTGTCGAGATTTTTGTTACTCTAATGGATGGTAGCCTTGTCATTATGGAAGGTTGTCTGTTGTCGAGATTTTTGTCACTCTAATGGATGATAGCCTTGTCATTATGGAAGGTTGTCTGTTGGCGAGATTTTTGTTTCTCCAATGGATGGTAGCCTTGTCATTATGGAAGGTAGTCTCTTGTTGATATTTTCGTTACTCCAATGGATGGTAGGCTTGTCATTATGGAAGGTAGTTTGTTTTCGAGATTTTTGTTACTCCAATGGATAGTAGCCTTGTCATTATGGAAGGTAGTCTATTTTCGAGATTTTGTTACTCCAATGGATGGTAGCCTTGTCATTATGGAAGGTAGTCTATTGTCGAGATTTTTGTTACTCCAATGGATGGTAGCGTTGTCATTATGGAAAGTAGACTCTTGTCGAGATTTTTGTTACTGCAATGTATGGTAGCCTTGTCATTGTGAAAGGTAGTTTGTTGTCGAGATTTTTGTTATTACAATGTTTGGTAGCCTTGTCATTATAGAAGGTAGTCTCTTGTTGATATTTTCATTACTCCAATGGATGGTAGCCTAGACATTATGGAAGGTAGTCTATTGTCGAGATTTTTGTCACTCTAATGGATGATAGCCTTGTCATTATGGAAGGTTGTCTGTTGGCGAGATTTTTGTTACTCCAATGGATGGAAGCCTTGTCATTATGGAAGGTAGTTTGTTGTCGAGATTTTTGTTACTCCAATGGATAATAGCCTTGTCATTATGGAAGGTAGTCTGTTGTCGAGATTTTGTTACTCCAATGGATGGTAGACTTGTCATTATGGAAGGTAGTCTATAGGCGATATTTTTGTCACTTCAAAGGATGGTAGCCTTGTCATTATGGAAGGTAGTCTGTTGTCGATATTTTTGTTACTCCAATGGATAATAGCATTTTCATTATGGAAAGTAGACTGTTGTCGAGATTTTTGTTTCTATAATGTATGGTAGCCTTGACATTGTGAAAGGTAGTTTGTTGTCGAGAGTTTTGTTATTACAATGTATGGTAGCCTTGTCATTATAGAAGGTAGTCTCTTGTTGATATTTTCATTACTCCAATGGATGGTAGCCAAGTCATTATGGAAGGGAGTCTATTGTCGAGATTTTTGTTACTCTAATGGATGGTAGCCTTGTCATTATGGATGGTTGTCTGTTGTCGAGATTTTTGTTACTCCAATGGATGGTAGCGTTGTCATTATGGAAAGTAGACTATTGTCGAGATTTTTGTTACTACAATGTATGGTAGCCTTGTCATTATGAAAGGTAGTTTGTTGTCGAGATTTTTGTTATTACAATGTATGGTAGCCTTGTCATTATAGAAGGTAGTCTCTTGTTGATATTTTCATTACTTCAATGGATGGTAGCCTAGACATTATGGAAGGTAGTCTATTGTCGAGATTTTTGTCACTCTAATGGATGATAGCCTTGTCATTATGGAAGGTTGTCTGTTGGCGAGATTTTTGTTACTCCAATGGATGGTAGCCTTGTCATAATGGAAGGTAGTTTGTTGTCGAGATTTTTGTTACTCCAATAGATAATAGCCTTGTCATTATGGAAGGTAGTTTGTTGTCGAAATTTTGTTACTCCAATGGATGGTAGACTTGTCATTATGGAAGTTAGTCTATTGTCGAGATTTTTGTCACTCCAAAGGATGGTAGCCTTGTCATTATGGAAGGTAGTCTGTTGTCGATATTTTTGTTACTCCAATGGATGGTAGCCTTGTCATTATGGAAGGTAGTCTATTATCGAGATTTTTGTTACTCCAATGGATGGTAGCATTGTCATTATGGAAAGTAGATTGTTGTCGAGATTTTTATTACTACAATGTATGGTAGCATTGTCATTGTGAAAGGTAGTTTGTTGTCGAGATTTTTGTTATTACAATGTATGGTAGCCTTGTCATTATAGAAGGTAGTCTCTTGTTGATATTTTCATTACTCCAATGGATGATAGCCTAGTCATTATGGAAGGGAGTCTATTGTCGAGATTTTTGTTAGTCCAATGGATGGTAGCCTTGTCATTATGGAAGGTTGTTTGTTGTCGAGATTTTTGTTACTCCAATGGATGGTAGTGTTGTCATTATGGAAAGTAAATTGTTGTCGAAATTTTTGTTACTACAATGTATGGTAGCCTTGTCATTTTAGAAGGTAGTCTCTTGTTGATATTTTCATTACTCCAATGGATGGTTGCCTATACATTATGGAAGGTAGTGTATTGTCGAGATTTTTGTTACTCTAATGGATGGTAGCCTTGTCATTATGGAAGGTTGTCTGTTGTCGAGATTTTTGTCACTCTAATGGATGATAGCCTTGTCATTATGGAAGGTTGTCTGTTGGCGAGATTTTTGTTTCTCCAATGGATGGTAGCCTTGTCATTATGGAAGGTAGTCTCTTGTTGATATTTTCGTTACTCCAATGGATGGTAGGCTTGTCATTATGGAAGGTAGTTTGTTGTCGAGATTTTTGTTACTCCAATGGATAGTAGCCTTGTCATTATGGAAGGTAGTCTATTTTCGAGATTTTGTTACTCCAATGGATGGTAGCCTTGTCATTATGGAAGGTAGTCTATTGTCGAGATTTTTGTTACTCCAATGGATGGTAGCGTTGTCATTATGGAAAGTAGACTCTTGTCGAGATTTTTGTTACTGCAATGTATGGTAGCCTTGTCATTGTGAAAGGTAGTTTGTTGTCGAGATTTTTGTTATTACAATGTTTGGTAGCCTTGTCATTATAGAAGGTAGTCTCTTGTTGATATTTTCATTACTCCAATGGATGGTAGCCTAGACATTATGGAAGGTAGTCTATTGTCGAGATTTTTGTCACTCTAATGGATGATAGCCTTGTCATTATGGAAGGTTGTCTGTTGGCGAGATTTTTGTTACTCCAATGGATGGAAGCCTTGTCATTATGGAAGGTAGTTTGTTGTCGAGATTTTTGTTACTCCAATGGATAATAGCCTTGTCATTATGGAAGGTAGTCTGTTGTCGAGATTTTGTTACTCCAATGGATGGTAGACTTGTCATTATGGAAGGTAGTCTATAGGCGATATTTTTGTCACTTCAAAGGATGGTAGCCTTGTCATTATGGAAGGTAGTCTGTTGTCGATATTTTTGTTACTCCAATGGCTGGTAGCCTTGTCATTATGGAAGGTAGTCTATTATCGAGATTTTTGTTACTCCAATGGATAATAGCATTGTCATTATGGAAAGTAGACTGTTGTCGAGATTTTTGTTTCTATAATGTATGGTAGCCTTGACATTGTGAAAGGTAGTTTGTTGTCGAGATTTTTGTTATTACAATGTATGGTAGCCTTGTCATTATAGAAGGTAGTCTCTTGTTGATATTTTCATTACTCCAATGAATGGTAGCCAAGTCATTATGGAAGGGAGTCTATTGTCGAGATTTTTGTTACTCTAATGGATGGTAGCCTTGTCATTATGGATGGTTGTCTGTTGTCGAGATTTTTGTTACTCCAATGGATGGTAGCGTTGTCATTATGGAAAGTAGACTATTGTCGAGATTTTTGTTACTACAATGTATGGTAGCCTTGTCATTATGAAAGGTAGTTTGTTGTCGAGATTTTTGTTATTACAATGTATGGTAGCCTTGTCATTATAGAAGGTAGTCTCTTGTTGATATTTTCATTACTCCAATGGATGGTAGCCTAGACATTATGGAAGGTAGTCTATTGTCGAGATTTTTGTCACTCTAATGGATGATAGCCTTGTCATTATGGAAGGTTGTCTGTTGGCGAGATTTTTGTTACTCCAATGGATGGTAGCCTTGTCATAATGGAAGGTAGTTTGTTGTCGAGATTTTTGTTACTCCAATAGATAATAGCCTTGTCATTATGGAAGGTAGTTTGTTGTCGAAATTTTGTTACTCCAATGGATGGTAGACTTGTCATTATGGAAGTTAGTCTATTGTCGAGATTTTTGTCACTCCAAAGGATGGTAGCCTTGTCATTATGGAAGGTAGTCTGTTGTCGATATTTTTGTTACTCCAATGGATGGTAGCCTTGTCATTATGGAAGGTAGTCTATTATCGAGATTTTTGTTACTCCAATGGATGCTAGCATTGTCATTATGGAAAGTAGACTGTTGTCAAGATTTTTATTACTACAATGTATGGTAGCATTGTCATTGTGAAAGGTAGTTTGTTGTCGAGATTTTTGTTATTACAATGTATGGTAGCCTTGTCATTATAGAAGGTAGTCTCTTGTTGATATTTTCATTACTCCAATGGATGGTAGCCTAGACATTATGGAAGGTAGTCTATTGTCGAGATTTTTATCACTCTAATGGATGATAGCCTTGTCATTATGGAAGGTTGTCTGTTGGCGAGATTTTTGTTACTCCAATGGATGGTAGCCTTGTCATAATGGAAGGTAGTTTGTTGTCGAGATTTTTGTTACTCCAATGGATATTAGCCTTGTCATTATGGAAGGTAGTCTGTTGTCGAAATTTTGTTACTCCAATGGATGGTAGACTTGTCATTATGGAAGTTAGTCTATTGTCGAGATTTTTGTCACTCCAAAGGATGGTAGCCTTGTCATTATGGAAGGTAGTCTGTTGTCGATATTTTTGTTACTCCAATGGATGGTAGCCTTGTCATTATGGAAGGTAGTCTATTATCGAGATTTTTGTTACTCCAATGGATGGTAGCATTGTCATTATGGAAAGTAGACTCTTGTCGAGATTTTTGTTACTGCAATGTATGGTAGCCTTGTCATTGTGAAAGGTAGTTTGTTGTCGAGATTTTTGTTATTACAATGTATGGTAGCCTTGTCATTATGGAAGGTAGTCTATTGTCGAGATTTTTGTCACTCTAATTGATGATAGCCTTGTCATTATGGAAGGTTGTCTGTTGGCGAGATTTTTATTACTCCAATGGATTGTAGCCTTGTCATTATGGAAGGTAGTTTGTTGTCGAGATTTTTGTTACTCCAATGGATTGTAGCCTTGTCATTATGGAAGGTAGTTTGTTGTCGAGATTTTTGTTACTCCAATGGATAATAGCCTTGTCATTATGGAAGGTAGTCTGTTGTCGAGATTTTGTTACTCCAATGGATGGTAGACTTGTCATTATGGAAGGTAGTCTATTGTCGAGATTTTTGTCACTCCAAAGGATGGTAGCCTTGTCATTATGGAAGGTAGTCTGTTGTCGATATTTTTGTTACTCCAATGGATGGTAGCCTTGTCATTATGGAAGGTAGTCTATTATCGAGATTTTTGTTACTCCAATGAATGGTAGCGTTGTCATTATGGAAAGTAGACTGTTGTCGAGATTTTTGTTACTACAATGTATGGTAGCCTTGTCATTGTGAAAGGTAGTTTGTTGTCGTGATTTTTGTTATTACAATGTATGGTAGACTTGTCATTATAGAAGGTAGTCTCTTGTTGATATTTTCATTACTCCAATGGATGATAGCCTAGTCATTATGGAAGGGAGTCTATTGTCGAGATTTTTGTTAGGTCAATGGATGGTAGCCTTGTCATTATGGAAGGTAGTCTGTCGTTGAGATTTCTGTTACTCCAATGGATTCTAGCCTTGTCATTATGGAAGGTAGTCTGTCATTGAGATTTCTATTACTCCAATGGATTATAGCGTTGTCAATATGGAAGGTAGTCTGTTGTTGAGATATTTGTTATATCATTGGATGGTAGCCTTGTCATTATGGAAGGTAGTCTATTGTTGACACTTTTGTTATTCCAACGGATGGTAACCTTGTCATTATGGAAGGTAGTTTGTTGTCGATATTTTTGTTATTCCAAAGGATGGTAACCTTGTCATTTTGGAAGGTAGTCTTTTTTCGAGATTTTTGTTACTCCAATGGATTACCGCCTTGTAATTATAGAAGGTAGTCTATTGTCGATATTTTTGTTCCTCCAATGCATGGTAGCCTTGTCATTATGGAAGGTAGTCTGTCGTTGAGATTTCTATTACTCCAATGGATTGTAGCCTTGTCAATATGGAAGGTAGTCTGTTGTTGAGAATTTTGTTATTCCATTGGATGGTAGCCTTGTCATTATGGAAGGTAGTCTATTGTCGAAATTTTTGTTATTCCAATGGATGGTAACCTTGTCATTATGGAAGGTAGTATTTTTTCAGGATTTTTGTTACTCCAATGGATGTTAGCCTTGTCATTATGGAAGGTAGTCTGTTGTCGAAATTTTTGTTACTCCAATGGATGGTAGCCTTGTCATTATGGAAGGCAGTATGTTGTCGACATTTTTGTTACTCCAATGGATGGTAGCCTTGTAATTATAGAAGGTAGTCTATTGTCGATATTTTTGTTCCTCCAATGCATGGTAGCCTTGTCATTATGGAAGGTAGTATGTCGTTGAGATTTCTATTACTCCAATGGATTGTAGCCTTGTCAATATGGAAGGTAGTCTGTTGTTGAGAATTTTGTTATTCCATTGGATGGTAGCCTTGTCATTATGGAAGGTAGTCTATTGTCGAGATTTTTGTTATTCCAATGGATGGTAACCTTGTCATTATGGAAGGTAGTATTTTTTCGGGATTTTTGTTACTCCAATGGATGTTAGCCTTGTCATTATGGAAGGTAGTCTGTTGTCGAAATTTTTGTTACCCCAATGGATGGTAGACTTGTAATTATGGAAGGTAGTTTGTTGTCGAGATTTTTGTTACTCCAATGGATGGTAGCCTTGTCATTATGGAAGGTAGTATGTCGTTGAGATTTCTGTTACTCCAATGGATTGTAGCCTTGTCATTATGGAAGGTAGTCTGTTGTTGAGATTTCTATTACTCCAATGGATTGTAGCCTTGTCAATATGGAAGGTAGTCTGTTCTTGAGAATTTTGTTATATCATTGCATGGTAGCCTTGTCATTATGGAAGGTACTCTATTGTCGACATTTTTGTTATTCCAATGGATGGTAACCTTGTCATTATGGAAGGTAGTATTTAGTCGAGATTTTTGTTACTCCAATGGATTATAGCCTTGTAATTATTGAATGTAGTCTTTTATCGATATCTTTGTTACTCCAATGGATGATAGCCTTGTCATTACGCAAAGGAAGTCTTTTGTTCAAATTTTTGTTACTCCAACGGATGGTAGCCTTGTCATTATGGAAGGTAGTTTGTTGTCGAGATTTTTGTTATTCCAATGGATGGTAAACTTGTCATATGGAAGTTAGTCTTTTGTCATGATTTTTGTTACTCCAATGGATTTCCGCCTTGCCATTATTGAAGGTATTATGTTGTCGATATCTTTGTTACTCTAATGGATGATAGCCTTGTCATTATGCAAGGTAGTCTGTTATTCAGATTTTGGTTACTCCAATAGATGGTAGCCTTGTCATTATGGAAGGTAGTATTTTGTCGAGATTTTTCTTACTCCAATAGATGGTAGCCTTGTCATTATTGAAGATAGTATGTTATCGATATCTTTGTTACTCCAATGGATGATAGCCTTGTCATTATGGAAGGTAATCTGTTGTCGAGATTTTTGTTACTCCAATGGATGGTAGCCTTGTCATTATGGAAGGTAGTATTTTTTCCGGATTTTTGTTACTCCAATGGAAGGTAGCCTTATCATTTTGAAGGTAGTCTGTTATCAATATCTTTGTTAGTCCAATGGATGATAGCCTTGTCATTATGGAAGGTAGTATGTTGTCGAGATTTTTGTTACTCCAATGGATGGTAGCCTTGTCATTCTTGAAGATAGTTTGTTATCCATATCTTTGTTACTCCAATGGATGGTAGCCTTTTCATTATGGAAGGTAGTTTTTTGTCGAGATTTTTGTTACTCCAATGGACGGTAGCCTTGTCATTATGGAAGGCAGTATGTTGTCGAGATTTTTGTTACCCCAATATATGTAGCCTTGTAATTATAGAAGGTAGTCTATTGTCGATATTTTTGTTCCTCCAATGCATGGTAGCCTTGTCATTATGGAAGGTAGTATGTCGTTGAGATTTCTATTACTCCAATGGATTGTAGCCTTGTCAATATGGAAGGTAGTCTGTTGTTGAGAATTTTGTTATTCCATTGGATGGTAGCCTTGTCATTATGGAAGGTAGTCTATTGTCGAGATTTTTCTTATTCCCATGGATGGTAACCTTGTCATTATGGAAGGTAGTATTTTTTCGGGATTTTTGTTACTCCGATGGAAGGTAGCCTTATCATTATTGAAGGTAGTCTGTTATCGATATTTTTGTTACTCCAATGGATGGTAGCCTTGTCATTATGGAAGGTAGTCTTTTGTTGAGATTTTTATAACTCCAATGGATGGTAGCCTTATCATTATGGAAGGTAGTATTTTATCGAGATTTTTGTTACTCCAATGGATGGTAGCCTTGTCATTATGGAAGGTAGTCTTTTGTCGAGATTTTTGTTACTCCAATGGATGGTAGCCTTGTCATTATTGAAGGTAGTTTGTTGTCGATATCTTTGTTACACTAATGGATGATAGCCTTGTCATTATGCAAGGTAGTCTGTTGTTCATATTTTTGTTACTCCAATGGATGGTTGCCTTGTCATTATGGAAGGTAGTATTTTGTCGAGATTTTTGTTACTCCAATGGATGGTAGCCTTGTCATTATTGAAGATAGTATGTATCTATATTTTTGTTACTCCAATGGATGATAGCCTTGTCATTATGGAAGGTAGTCTGTTGTCGAGATTTTTGTTACCCCAATGGATGTAGCCTTGTAATTATAGAAGGTAGTCTATTGTCGATATTTTTGTTCCTCTAATGCATGGTAGCCTTGTCATTATGGAAGGTAGTATGTCTTTGAGATTTCTATTACTCCAATGGATTGTAGCCTTGTCAATATGGAATGTAGTCTATTGTCGAGATTTTTGTTATTCCAATGGATGGTAGCCTTGTCATTATGGAAGGTAGTATTTTTTGGGGATTTTTGTTACTCCAATGGAAGGTAGCCTTATCATTATTGAAGGTAGTCTGTTATCGATATCTTTGTTACTCCAATGGATGATAGCCTTGTCATTATGGAAGGTAGTCTGTTGTCGAGATTTTTATTACTCCAATGGATGGTAGCCTTGTCATTATTGAAGAGAGTTTGTTATCGATATCTTTGTTACTCCAATGGATGGTAGCCTTGTCATTATGGAAGGAAGTATTTTTTCCGGATTTTTGTTACTCCAATGGAAGGTAGCCTTATCATTTTGAAGGTAGTCTGTTATCGATATCTTTGTTACTCCAATGGATGATAGCCTTGTCATTATGGAAGGTAGTATGTTGTCGAGATTTTTTTTACTCCAATGGATGGTAGCCTTGTCATTCTTGAAGATAGTTTGTTATCCATATCTTTGTTACTCCAATGGATGGTAGCCTTGTCATTATGGAAGGAAGTCTATTGTCGATATTTTTGTTCCTCCAATGCATGGTAGCCTTGTCATTATGGAAGGTAGTATGTCGTTGAGATTTCTATTACTCCAATGGATTGTAGCCTTGTCAATATGGAAGGTAGTCTGTTGTTGAGAATTTTGTTATTCCATTGGATGGTAGCCTTGTCATTATGGAAGGTAGTCTATTGTCGAGATTTTTCTTATTCCAATGGATGGTAACCTTGTCATTATGGAAGGTAGTATTTTTTCGGGATTTTTGTTACTCCGATGGAAGGTAGCCTTATCATTATTGAAGGTAGTCTGTTATCGATATTTTTGTTACTCCAATGGATGGTAGCCTTGTCATTATGGAAGGTAGTCTTTTGTTGAGATTTTTCTAACTCCAACGGATGGTAGCCTTATCATTATGGAAGGTAGTTTTTTATCGAGATTTTTGTTACTCCAATGGATGGTAGCCTTGTCATTATGGAAGGTAGTCTTTTGTCGAGATTTTTGTTACTCCAATGGACGGTAGCCTTGTCATTATTGAAGGTAGTTTGTTGTCGATATCTTTGTTACACTAATGGATGATAGCCTTGTCATTATGCAAGGTAGTATGTTGTTCATATTTTTGTTACTCCAATGGATGGTTGCCTTGTCATTATGGAAGGTAGTATTTTGTCGAGATTTTTGTTACTCCAATTGATGGTAGCCTTGTCATTATTGAAGATAGTATGTATCGATATTTTTGTTACTCCAATGGATGATAGCCTTGTCATTATGGAAGGTAGTCTGTTGTCGAGATTTTTGTTACCCCAATGGATGTAGCTTTGTAATTATAGAAGTTAGTCTATTGTCGATATTTTTGTTCCTCTAATGCATGGTAGCCTTGTCATTATGGAAGGTAGTATGTCTTTGAGATTTCTATTACTCCAATGGATTGTAGCCTTGTCAATATGGAATGTAGTCTATTGTCGAGATTTTTGTTATTCCAATGGATGGTAGCCTTGTCATTATGGAAGGTAGTATTTTTTCGGGATTTTTGTTACTCCAATGGAAGGTAGCCTTATCATTATTGAAGGTAGTCTGTTATCGATATCTTTGTTACTCCAATGGATGATAGCCTTGTCATTATGGAAGGTAGTCTATTGTCGAGATTTTTTTTACTCCAATGGATGGTAGCCTTGTCATTATTGAAGATAATTTGTTATCGATATCTTTGTTACTCCAATGGATGGTAGCCTTGTCATTATGGAAGGAAGTCTATTGTCGAGGTTTTTGTTATTCCAATGGATGGTAGCCTTTTCATTATGGAAGGTAGTTTTTTGTCGAGATTTTTGTTACTCCAATGGACGGTAGCCTTGTCATTATGGAAGGCAGTATGTTGTCGAGATTTTTGTTACTCCAATATATGTAGCCTTGTAATTATAGAAGGTAGTCTATTGTCGATATTTTTGTTCCTCCAATGCTGGGTAGCCTTGTCATTATGGAAGGTAGTCTGTCGTTGAGATTTCTATTACTCCAATGGATTGTAGCCTTGTCAATATGGAAGGTAGTCTGTTGTTGAGAATTTTGTTATTCCATTGGATGGTAGCCTTGTCATTATGGAAGGTAGTCTATTGTCGAGATTTTTGTTATTCCAATGGATGGTAACCTTGTCATTATGGAAGGTAGTATTTTTTTGGGATTTTTGTTACTCCGATGGAAGGTAGCCTTATCATTATTGAAGGTAGTCTGTTATCGATATCTTTGTTACTCCAATGGATGATAGCCTTGTCATTATGGAAGGTAGTCTGTTGTCGAGATTTTTGTTACTCCAATGGATGTTAGCCTTGTCATTATGGAAGGTAGTCTGTTATCGAGATTTTTGTTACTCCAATGGATGGTAGCCTTGTCATTATGGAAGGTAGTCTTTTGTTTAGATTTTTGTAACTCCAATGGATGGTAGCCTTATCATTATGGAAGGTAGTTTTTTATCGAGATTTTTGTTACTCCAATGGATGGTAGCCTTGTCATTATGGAAGGTAGTCTTTTGTCGTGATTTTTGTTACTCCAATGGATGGTAGCCTTGTCATTATTGAAGGTAGTTTGTTGTCGATATCTTTGTTACACCAATGGATGATAGATTTGTCATTATGCAAGGTAGTTTGCTGTTCATATTTTTGTTACTCCAATGGATGGTTGCCTTGTCATTATGGAAGGTAGTATTTTGTCGAGATTTTTGTTACTCCAATGGATGGTAGCCTTTTCATTATTGAAGATAGTATGTTATCGATATTTTTGTTACTCCAATGGATGATAGCCTTGTCATTATGGAAGGTAGTCTGTTGTCGAGACTTTGTTACTCCAACGGATGGTAGCCTTGTAATTATGGAAGGTAGTCTGTTATCGAGATTTTTATTACCCCAATGGATGGTAGCCTTGTAATTATGGAAGGTAGTCTGTTGTTGAAATTTTTGTTACTCCAATGGATGGTAGCCTTGTCATTATTGAAGGTAGTCTATTGTCGATATCTTTGTTACTCCAATGAATGATATCCTTGTCATTATCAAAGGTAGTCTGTTGTTCAGATTTTTGTTACTCTAATGGATGGTAGCCTTGTTATTATGGAAGGTAGTCTATTGTCGAGATTTTTGTTATTCCAATGGATGGTAGCCTTATCATTATGGAAGGTAGTTTTTTATCTAGATTTTTGTTACTCCAATGGATGGTAGCCTTGTCATTATGGAAGGAAGTCTATTGTCGAGATTTTTGTTATTCCAATGGATGGTAGCCTTTTCATTATGGAAGGTAGTTTTTTGTCAAGATTTTTGTTACTCCAATGGACGGTAGCCTTGTCATTATGGAAGGTAGTATGTTGTCGACATTTTTGTTACCCCAATGAATGTATCCTTATAATTATAGAAGGTGTTCTATTATCGATATTTTTGTTCCTCCAATTCATGGTAGCCTTGTCACTATGGAAGGTAGTCTGTCGTTGAGATTTCTATTACTCCAAGGGATTGTAGCCTTGTCAATATGGAAGGTAGTTTGTTGTTGATAATTTTGTTATTCCAATGGATGGTAACCTTCTCATTATGGAATGTAGTATTTTTTCGGGATTTTTGTTACTCCAATGGAAGGTAGCCTTATCATTATTGAAGGTAGTCTGTTATCGATATCTTTGTTACTCCAATGGATGATAGCCTTGTCATTATGGAAGGTTGTATGTTGTCGAGATTTTTGTTACTCCAATGGATGGTAGCCTTGTCATTATGGAAGGTAGTCTAATATCGAGATTTTTGTTAGCCTAATGGATGGTAGCCTTGTAATTATGGAAGGTAGTTTGTTGTCGAGATTTTTGTTACTCCAATGGATGGTAGCCTTGTCATTATGGAAGGTAGTCTGTCGTTGAGATTTCTGTTACTCCAATGGATTCTAGCCTTGTCATTATGGAAGGTAGTCTGTCATTGAGATTTCTATTACTCCGATGGATTATAGCGTTGTCAATATGGAAGGTAGTCTGTTGTTGAGATATTTGTTATATCATTGGATGGTAGCCTTGTCATTATGGAAGGTAGTCTATTGTTGACATTTTTGTTATTCCAATGGATGGTAACCTTGTCATTATGGAATGTAGTATTTGGTCGAGATTTTTGTTACTCCAATGGATGGTAGCCTTGTCATTATGCAAGGAAGACTTTTGTTCAGATTTTTGTTACTCCAACGGATGGTAGCCTTGTCATTATGGAAGGTAGTTTGTTGTCGAGATTTTTGTTATTCCAATGGATGGTAACCTTGTCATTATGGAAGGTAGTCTTTTGTCGAGATTTTTGTTACTCCAATGGATTACCGCCTTGTCATTATTGAAGGTAGTATGTTGTCGATATCTTTGTTACTCTAATGGATGATAGCCTTGTCATTATGCAACGTAGTCTATTATTCATATTTTTGTTACTCCAATGGATGGTAGCCTTGTCATTATGGAAAGTAGTATTATGTCGAGATTTTTCTTACCCCAATGGATGGTAGCCTTGTCATTATTGAAGATAGTCTGTTATCGATATCTTTGTTACTCCAATGGATGATAGCCTTGTCATTATGGAAGGTAGTATGTTGTCGAGATTTTTGTTACTCCAATGGATGTTAGCCTTGTCATTATGGAAGGTAGTCTATTGTCGAAATTTTTGTTACCCTAATGGATGGTAGACTTGTAATTATGGAAGGTTGTTTGTTGTGAGAGATTTTTGTTACTCCAATGGATGGTAGCCTTGTCATTATGGAAGGTAGTCTGTCGTTGAGATTTCTGTTACTCCAATGGATTGTAGCCTTGTCATTATGGAAGGTAGTCTGTTGTTGAGATTTCTATTACTCTAATGGATTGTAGCCTTGTCAATATGGAAGGTAGTCTGTTCTTGAGAATTTTGTTATATCATTGGATGGTAGCCTTGTCATTATGGAAGGTACTCTATTGTCGACATTTTTTTTATTCCAATGGATGGTAACCTTGTCATTATGGAAGGTAGTATTTAGTCGAGATTTTTGTTACTCCAATGGATTGTAGCCTTGTAATTATTGAAGGTAGTCTTTTATCGATATCTTTGTTACTCCAATGGATGATAGCCTTGTCATTATGCAAGGTAGTCTTTTGTTCAGATTTTTGTTACTCCAACGGATGGTAGCCTTGTCATTATGGAAGGTAGTTTGTTGTCGAGATTTTTGTTATTCCAATGGATGGTAAACTTGTCATTATGGAAGGTAGTCTTTTGTCGAGATTTTTGTTACTCCAATGGATTGCCGCCTTGCCATTATTGAAGGTATTATGTTGTCGATATCTTTGTTACTCTAATGGATTATAGACTTGTCATTATGCAAGGTAGTCTGTTATTCAGATTGTTGTTACTCCAATGGATGGTAGCCTTGTCATTATGGAAGGTAGTATTTTGTCGAGATTTTTCTTACTCCAATGGATGGTAGCCTTGTCATTATTGTAGATAGTATGTTATCGATATCTTTGTTACTCCAATGGATGATAGCCTTGTCATTATGGAAGGTAGTCTATTGTCGAGATTTTTGTTACTCCAATGGATGGTAGCCTTGTCATTATGGAAGGTAGTATTTTTTCTGGATTTTTGTTACTCCAATGGAAGGTAGCCTTATCATTTTGAAGGTAGTCTGTTATCGATATCTTTGTTACTCCAATGGATGATAGCCTTGTCATTATGGAAGGTAGTCTGTTGTCAAGATTTTTGTTACTCCAATGGATGGTAGCCGTGTCATTCTTGAAGATAGTTTGTTATCCATATCTTTGTCACTCCAATGGATGGTAGCCTTGTCATTATGGAAGGAAATCTATTGTCGAGATTTTTGTTATTCCAATGGATGGTAGCCTTTTCATTATGGAAGGTAGTTTTTTGTCGAGATTTTTGTTACTCCAATGGACGGTAGCCTTGGCATTATGGAAGGCAGTATGTTGTCGAGATTTTTGTTACCCCAATATATGTAGCCTTGTAATTATAGAAGGTAGTCTATTGTCGATATTTTTGTTCCTCCAATGCATGGTAGCCTTATCATTATGGAAGGTAGTCTGTCATTGAGATTTCTATTACTCCAATGGATTGTAGCCTTGTCAATATGGAAGGTAGTCTGTTGTTGAGAATTTTGTTATTCCATTGGATGGTAGCCTTGTCATTATGGAAGGTAGTCTATTGTCGAGATTTTTGTTATTCCAATGGATGGTAACCTTGTCATTATGGAAGGTAGTATTTTTTCGGGATTTTTGTTACTCCAATGGAAGGTAGCCTTATATTTAATGAAGGTAGTCTGTTATCGATATCTTTGTTACTCCAATGGATGATAGCCTTGTCATTATGGAAGGTAGTCTGTTGTCGAGATTTTTGTTACTCCAATGGATGGTAGCCTTGTCATTATGGAAGGTAGTCTGTTATCGAGATTTTTGTTACTCCAATGGATGGTCACCTTGTCATTATTGAAGGTAGTTTGTTGTCGATATCTTTGTTACACTAATGGATGATAGCCATGTCATTATGCAAGGTAGTCTGTTGTTCATATTTTTGTTACTCCAATGGATGGTTGCCTTGTCATTATGGAAGGTAGTATTTTGTCGAGATTTTTGTTACTCCAATGGATGGTAGCCTTGTCATTATTGAAGATAGTATGTTATCAATATTTTTGTTACTCCAATGGATGATAGCCTTGTCATTATGGAAGGTAGTCTGTTGTCGAGATTTTTGTTACTCCAATGGACGGTAGCCTTGTCATTATGGAAGGTAGTATGTTGTCGACATTTTTGTTACCCCAATGGATGTAGCCCTATAATTATATAAGGTAGTCTATTGTCGATATTTTTTGTTCCTCCAATTCATGGTAGCCTTGTCATTATGGAAGGTAGTCTGTCGTTGAGATTTCTATTACTCCAATGGATTGTAGCCTTGTCAATATGGAAGGTAGTCTGTTGTTGAGAATTTTGTTATTCCATTGGATGGTAGCCTTGTCATTATGGAAGGTAGTCTATTGTTGAGATTTTTGTTATTCCAATGGATGGTAACCTTCTCATTATGGAAGGTATTATTTTTTCGGGATTTTTGTTACTCCAATGGAAGGTAGCCTTATCATTATTGAAGGTAGTCTGTTATCGATATCTTTGTTACTCCAATGGATGGTAGCCTTGTCATTAAGGAAGGTAGTATTTTTTCGAGATTTTTCTTACTCCAATGGATGGTAGCCTTGTCATTATTGATGAAAGTATGTTATCGATATCTTTGTTACTCCAATGGATGATAGCCTTGTCATTATGGAAGGTAGTCTGTTGTCGAGATTTTTGTTACTCCCATGGATGGTAGCGTTGTCATTATGGAAGGTAGTTTTTTATCGAGATTTTTGTTACCCCAAAGGATGGTAGCCTTGTAATTATGTAAGGTATTCTGTTCTCGAGATTTTTGTTACTCCAATGGATGGTAGCCTTGTCATTATGGAAGGTAGTCTGTCGTTGAGATTTCTGTTACTCCAATGGATTGTAGCCTTGTCATTATGGAAGGTAGTCTGTTGTTGAGATTTCTATTACTCCAATGGATTGTAGCCTTGTCAATATGGAAGGTAGTCTGTTGTTGAGAATTTTGTTATATCATTGGATGGTAGCCTTGTCATTATGGAAGGTAGTCTATTGTCGACATTTTTGTTATTCCAATGGATGGTAACCTTGTCATTATGGAAGGTAGTATTTAGTCGAGATTTTTGTTACTCCAATGGATGGTAGTCTTGTAATTATTGAAGGTAGTCTTTTATCGATATCTTTGTTACTCCAATGGATGATAGCCTTGTCATTATGCAAGGAAGTCTTTTGTTCAGATTTTTGTTACTCCAATGGATGGTAGCCTTGTCATTATGGAAGGTAGTCTTTTGTCGAGATTTTTATTACTCCAATGGATTGCCGCCTTGTCATTATTGAAGGTTGTATGTTGTTGATATCTTTGTTACTCTAATGGATGATAGCATTATCATTATGCAAGGTAGTCTGTTATTCAGATTTTTGTTACTCTGATGGATGGTAGCCTTCTCATTATGGAAGGTAGTATTTTGTCGAGATTTTTCTTACTCCAATGGATGGTATCCTTGTCATTGTTGAAGATAGTCTGTTATCGATATCTTTGTTACTCCAATGGATGATAGCCTTGTCATTATGGAAGGTAGTCTGTTTTCGAGATTTTTGTTACTCGAATGGATGGTAGCCTTGTCATTATGGAAGGTAGTCAGTCGTTGAGATTTCGGTTACTCCAATGGATTGTAGCCTTGTCATTATGTAAGGTAGTTTGTTGTTCCGATTTTTGTTACTCCAATGGATGTTAGCCTTGTCATTATGGAAGGTAGTCTATTGTCGAGATTTTTTTTATTCTAATGGATGGTAGCCTTATCATTATGGAAGGTTGTTTTTTATCTAGATTTTTGTTAGTCCAATGGATGGTAGCCTTTTCATTATAAAAGGAAATCTATTGTCGAGATTTTTGTTATTCCAATGGATGGTAGCTTTTTCATCATGGAAGGTAGTTTTTTGTCGAGATTTTTGTTACTCTAATGGATGGTAGCCTTGTCATTATGGAAGGTAGTTTGTTGTCGAGATTTTTTTTACCCCAATGGATGTAGCCTTGTAATTATAGAAGGTAGTCTATTGTCGATATTTTTGTTCCTCCAATGAATGGTAGCCTTGTCATTATGGAAGGTAGTCTGTCGTTGAGATTTCTCTTACTCCAATGGATTTTAGCATTGTCAATATGGAAGGTAGTCTGTTGTTGATATTTTTGTTATTCCATTGGATAATAGCCTTGTCATTATGGAATGTAGTCTATTGTCGAGATTTTTGTTATTCCAATGGATGGTAACCTTGTCATCATGGAAGGTAGTATTTTGTCGAGATTTTTGTTACTCCAATGGATGGTAGCCTGTTCATTATTGAAGGTAGTCTTTTATCGATATCTTTGTTACTCCAATGGATGGTAGCCTTGTCATTATGCATGGAAGTCTTTTGTTCAGATTTTTGTTACTCCAACGGATGGTAGCCTTGTCATTATGGAACGTAGTTTGTTGTCGAGATTTTTGTTATTCTAATGGATGGTAACCTTGTCATCATGGAAGGTAGTCTTTTGTCGAAATTTTTAGTACTCCAATGGATTGCCGCCTTGTCATTATTGAAGGTTGTATTTTGTTGATATCTTTGTTACTCTAATGGATGATAACGTTAACATTATGCAAGGTAGTCTGTTATTCAGATTTTTGTTACTCTAATGGATGGTAGCCTTGTCATTATGGAAGGTAATATTTTGTCGAGATTTTTCTTACTCCAATGGATGGTATCCTTGTCATTATTGAAGATAGTCTGTTATCGATATCTTTGTTACTCCAATGGATGATAGCCTTGTCATTATGGAAGGTAGTCTGTTGTCGAGATTTTTGTTACTCGAATGGATGGTAGCCTTGTCATTATGGAAGGTAGTCAGTCGTTGAGATTTCGGTTACTCCAATGGATTAAAGCCTTGTCATTATGTAAGGTAGTCTGTTGTTCAGATTTTTGTTACTCCAATGGATGTTAGCCATGTCATTATGGAAGGTAGTCTATTGTCGAGCTTTTTTTTATTTTTATGGATGGTAGCCTTATCTTTATGGAAGGTAGTTTTTTATCTAGATTTTTGTTATTCCAATGGATGGTAGCTTTTTCATCATGGAAGGTAGTTTTTTGTCGAGATTTTTGTTACTCTAATGGATGGTAGCCTTGTCATTATGGAAGGTAGTTTGTTGTCGAGATTTTTGTTACCCCAATGGATGTAGCCTTGTAATTATAGAAGGTAGTCTATTGTCGATATTTTTGTTCCTCCAATGAATGGTAGCCTTGTCATTATGGAAGGTAGTCTGTCGTTGAGATTTCTCTTACTCCAATGGATTTTAGCATTATCAATATGGAAGGTAGTCTGTTGTTGATATTTTTGTTATTCCATTGGATAATAGCCTTGTCATTATGGAATGTAGTCTATTGTCGAGATTTTTGTTATACCAATGGATGGTAACCTTATAATTATGGAAGGTAGTATTTTGACGAGATTTTTGTTACTCCAATGGAAGTTAGCCTTATCATTATTGAAGGTAGTCTGTTATCGATATCTTTGTTACTCTAATGGATGATAGCCGTGTCATTATGGAAGGTAGTTTGTTGTCGAGGATTTTTTATTCCATTGGATGGTAGCCTTGTCATTATGGAAGGTAGTTTTTTTTCGAGATTTTTGTTATTCCAATGGATGGATACCTTGTCATTATGGAAGGTAGTCTTTTGTCGAGATTTTTGTTACTCCAATGGATGGTAGCCTTGTAATTATTGAAGGTAGTCTTTTATCGATATCTTTGTTACTCCAATGGATGGTAGCCTTGTCATTATGCAAGGAAGTCTTTTGTTCATATTTTTGTTACTCCAACGGATGGTAGCCTAGTCATTATGGAAGGTAGTTTTTTATTGAGATTTTTGTTATTCTAATGGATGGTAACCTTGTCATCATGGAAGGTAGTCTTTTGCGAGATTTTTAGTACTCCAATGGATTTCCGCCTTGTCATTATTGAAGGTTGTATGTTGTTGATATCTTTGTTACTCTAATGGATGATAGCATTGTCATTATGCAAGGTAGTCGGTTATTCAGATTTTTGTTACTCTAATGGACGGTAGCCTTGTCATTATGGAAGGTAGTATTTTGTGGAGATTATTCTTACTCCAATGGATGGTATCCTTGTCATTATTGAAGATAGTCTGTTATCGATATCTTTGATACTCCAATGGATGATAGCCTTGTCATTATGGAAGGTAGTCTGTTGTCGAGATTTTTGTTACTCGAATGGATGGTAGCCTTGTCATTATGGAAGGTAGTCAGTCGTTGAGATTTCGGTTACTCCAATGGATTGTAGCCTTGTCATTATGTAAGGTAGTCTGTTGTTCAGATTTTTGTTACTCCAATGGATGTTAGCCTTGTCATTATGGAAGGTAGCTTGTTGTCGAAATTTTTGTTACCCCAATGGATGGTAGCCTTGTAATTATGGAAGGTATTTTGTTGTCGAGATATTTGTTACTCCAATGGATGGTAGCCTTGTCATTATGGAAGGTAGTCTGTCGTTGATATTTCTGTTACTCCAATGGATTGTAGCCTTGTCATTATGGAAGGTAGTCTGTTGTTGAGAATTCTATTACTCCAATGGATTGTAGCCTTGTCAATATGGAAGGTACTCTGTTGTTGAGAATTTTGTTATATCATTGGATGGTAGCCTGGTCATTATGGAAGGTAGTCTATTGTCAACATTTTTGTTATTCCAATGGATGGTAACCTTGTCATTATGGAAGGTAGTATTTTGTCGAGATTTTTGTTACTCCAATGGATGGTAGCCTTGTAATTATTGAAGGTAGTCTTTTATCGATATCTTTGTTACTCCAATGGATGATAGCCTTGTCGTTATGCAAGGAAGTCTTTTGTTCAGATTTTTGTTACTCCAACGGATGGTATCCTTGTCATTATGGAAGGTAGTTTGTTGTCGAGATTTTTGTTATTCTAATGGATGGTAACCTTGTCATCATGGAAGGTAGTCTTTTGTCGAGATTTTTAGTACTCCAATGGATTGCCGCCTTTTCATTATTGAAGGTTGCATGTTGTTGATATCTTTGTTACTCTAATGGATGATAGCGTTATCATTATGCAAGGTAGTCTGTTATTCATATTTTTGTTACTCTAATTGATGGTAGCCTTGTCATTATGGAAGGTAGTATTTTGTCAAGATTTTTCTTACTCCAATGGATGGTATCCTTGTCATTATTGAAGATAGTCTGTTATCGATATCTTTGTTACTCCAATGGATGATAGCCTTGTCATTATGGAAGGTAGTCTGTTGTCGAGATTTTTGTTACTCGAATGGATGGTAGCCTTGTCATTATGGAAGGTAGTCAGTCGTTGAGATTTCGGTTACTCCAATGGATTGTAGGCTTGTCATTATGTAAGGTAGTCTGTTGTTCAGATTTTTGTTACTCCAATGGATGTTAGCCTTCTCATTATGGAAGGTAGTCTATTGTCGAGATTTTTTTTATTCTAATGGATGGTAGCCTTATCATTATGGAAGGTAGTTTTTTATCTAGATTTTTGTTAGTCCAATGGATGGTAGCCTTTTCATTATAAAAGGAAATCTATTGTTGAGATTTTTGTTATTCCAATGGATGGTAGCTTTTTCATCATGGAAGGTAGTTTTTTGTCGAGATTTTTGTTACTCTAATGGATGGTAGCCTTGTCATTATGGAAGGTAGTTTGTTGTCGAGATTTTTGTTACCCCAATGGATGGTAGCCTTGTAATTATGGAAGGTAGTTTGTTGTCGATATTTTTGTTCCTCCAATGAATGGTAGCCTTGTCATTATGGAAGGTAGTCTGTCGTTGAGATTTCTCTTACTCCAATGGATTTAAGCATTGTCAATATGGAAGGTAGTCTGTTGTTGATATTTTTGTTATTCCATTGGATAATAGCCTTGTCATTATGGAAGGTAGTCTATTGTCGAGATTTTTTTTATTCCAATGGATGGTAACCTTATAATTATGGAAGGTAGTAATTTGACGAGATTTTTGTTACTCCAATGGAAGGTAGCCTTATCATTATTGAAGGTAGTCTGTTATCGATATCTTTGTTACTCTAATGGATGATAGGCTTGTCATTATGGAAGGTAGTTTTTTGTCGAGATTTTTGTTATTCCAATGGATGGTAACCTTGTCATTATGGAAGGTAGTCTTTTGTCGAGATTTTTGTTACTCCAATGGATGGTAGCCTTTTCATTATGGAAGGTAGTTTTTTGTCGAGATTTTTGTTATTCCATTGGATGGTAGCCTTATCATTATTGAAGGTAGTCTGTTATCGATATCTTTGTTACTCCAATGGATGATAGCCTTGTCATTATGGAAGGTAGTTTGTTGTCGAGATTTTTGTTACTCCAATGGATGGTAGCCTTGTCATTATGGAAGGTAGTCTGTCGTTGAGATTTCTGTTACTCCAATGGATTGTATCTTTGTCATTAGGAAAGGTAGTCTGTTGTTCAGATTTTTGTTACTCCAATGGATGGTAGCCTTGTCATTATGGAATGTAGTCTATTGTCAAGATTTTTGTTATTCCAATGGATGGTAGCCTTATCATTATGGAAGGTAGTTTTTTATCTAGATTTTTGTTACTCCAATGGATGGTTGCCTTGTCATTATTGAAGGTAGTCTGTTATCGATATCTTTGTTACTCTAATGGATGATAGCCTTGTCATTATGGAAGGTGGTTTGTTGTCGAGAATTTTTTATTCCATTGGATGGTAGCCTTGTCATTATGGAAGGTAGTTTTTTGTCGAGATTTTTGTTATTCCAATGGATGGTAACCTTGTCATTATGGAAGGTAGTCTTTTGTCGAGATTTTTGTTACTCCAATGGATGGTAGCCTTGTAATTATTGAAGGTAGTCTTTTATCGTTATCTTTGTTACTCCAATGGATGGTAGCCTTGTCATTATGCAAGGAAGTCTTTTGTTCAGATTTTTGTTACTCCAACGGATGGTAGCCTTGTCATTATGGAAGGTAGTTTGTTGTCGAGATTTTTGTTATTCTAATGGATGGTAACCTTGTCATCATGGAAGGTAGTCTTTTGTCGAGATTTTTAGTACTCCAATGGATTGTCGCCTTGTCATTATTGAAGGTTGTATGTTGTTGATATCTTTGTTACTCTAATGGATGATAGCGTTGTCATTATGCAAGGTAGTCTGTTATTCAGATTTTTGTTACTCTAATGGATGGTAGCCTTGTCATTATGGAAGGTAGTATTTTGTCGAGATTTTTCTTACTCCAATGGATGGTATCCTTGTCATTATTGAAGATAGTCTGTTATCGATATCTTTGTTACTCCAATGAATGATAGCCTTGTCATTATGGAAGGTAGTCTGTTGTCGAGATTTTTGTTACTCGAATGGATGGTAGCCTTGTCATTATGGAAGGTAGTCAGTCGTTGAGATTTCGGTTACTCCAATGGATTGTAGCCTTGTCATTATGTAAGGTAGTCTGTTGTTCAGATTTTTGTTACTCTAATGGATGTTAGCCTTCTCATTATGGAAGGTAGTCTATTGTCGAGATTTTTTTTATTCTAATGGATGGTAGCCTTATCATTATGGAAGGTAGTTTTTTATCTAGATTTTTGTTAGTCCAATGGATGGTAGCCTTTTCATTATAAAAGGAAATCTATTGTCGAGATTTTTGTTATTCCAATGGATGGTAGCCTTGTCATTATGGAAGGTAGTTTGTTGTCGATATTTTTGTTACCCCAATGGATGGTAGCCTTGTAATTATGGAAGGTAGTTTGTTGTCGATATTTTTGTTCCTCCAATGAATGGTAGCCTTGTCATTATGGAAGGTAGTCTGTTGTTGATATTTTTGTTATTCCATTGGATAATAACCTTGTCATTATGGAAGGTAGTCTATTGTCGAGATTTTATTTATTCCAATGGATGGTAACCTTATAATTATGGAAGGTAGTATTTTGACGAGATTTTTGTTACTCCAATGGAAGGTAGCCTTATCATTATTGAAGGTAGTCTGTTATCGATATCTTTGTTACTCTAATGGATGATAGCCTTGTCATTATGGAAGGTAGTTTGTTGTCGAGAATTCTTTATTCCATTGGATGGTAGCCTTGTCATTATGGAAGGTAGTTTTTTGTCCAGATTATTGTTATTCCAATGGATGGTAACCTTGTCATTATGGAAGGTAGTCTTTTGTCGAGATTTTTGTTACTCCAATGGATGGTAGCCTTGTCATTATGGAAGGTAGTCTGTCATTGAGATTTCTGTTACTCCAACGGATTGTAGCCTTGTCATTATTGAAGGTAGTCTATTGTCGATATCTATGTTACTCTAATGGATGATAGCTTTGTCATTATGGAAGGTAGTCTGTTGATGAGATTTTTGTTATTCCAATGGATGGTAGCCTTGTCATTATGGAAGGTAGTCTGTTATCGAGATTTTTGTTACCCCAATGGATGGTAGCCTTGTAATTGTGGAAGGTAGTTTGTTGTTCAGATTTTTGTTACTCCAATGGATGGTAGCCTTGTCATTATGGAAGGTAGTCTATTGTCGAGATTTTTGTTATTCCAATGGATGGTAGCCTTATCATTATGGAAGGTAGTTTTTTATCTAGATTTTTGTTAATCCAATGGATGGTAGCCTTGTCATTATGGAAGGTAGTATGTCGTCGAGATTTTTGTTACCCCAATGGATGGTAGCCTTGTCATTATGGAAGGTAGTTTGTAGTTGAGATTTCTATTACTACAATGGATTGTAGCCTTGTCAATATGGAAGGTAGTCTGTTGTTGAGAATTTTGTTATTTCGTTGGATGGTAGCCTTGTCATTATGGAAGGTAGTCTATTGTCGAGATTTTTGTTATTCCAATGGATGGTAACCTTGTAATTATGGAAGGTAGTTTGTTGTCGAGATTTTTGTTACTCCAATGGATGGTAGCCTTGTCATTATGGAAGGTAATCTGTCGTTGAGATTTCTGTTACTCCAATGGATTGTAGCCTTGTCATTATGGATGGTAGTCTGTTGTTCATATTTTTGTTACTGCAATGAATGGTAGCCTTGTCATTATGGAAGATAGTCTTTTGTTGAGATTTTTTTTATTCCATTGGATGGTAGACTTATCATTATGGAAGGTAGTCTATTGTCGATATTTTTGTTATTCCAATGGATGGTAACCATGTCATTATGGAAGGTAGTATTTTGTCGAGATTTTTGTTACTCCAATGGATGGTAGCCTTGTAATTATTGAAGGTAGTCCTTTGTCGATATCTTTGTTACTCAAATGGATGATAGACTTGTCATTTTGCAAGGAAGTCTTTTGTTCAGATTTTTGTTACTCCAATGGATGGTAGCCTTGTCATTATGGAAGGTAGTCTATTGTCGAGATTTTTGTTATTCCAATGGATGGTAGCCTTGTGATTATGGAAGGTAGTCAGCCGGTGAGATTTCTTTTACTCCAATGGATTGTAGCCTTGTCATTATGGAAGGTAGTCTGTTGTTCAGATTTTTGTTACTCCAATGGAGGGTAGCCTTGTCATTATGGAAGGTAGTTTGTTGTCGAGAATTTTTTATTCCATTGGATGGTAGCCTTATCATTATGGAAGGTAGTTTGTTGTCAATATTTTTTTTATTCCAATGGATGGTAACCTTTTTATTATGGAAGGTAGTCTTTTGTCGAAATTTTTGTTATTCCAATGGATGGTAGCCTTGTAATTATGGAAGTTAGTCTGTTGTCGAGATTTTTGTTACTCCAATGGATGGTAGCCTTGTCATTATGGAAGGTAGTCTGTTATCGAGATTTTTGTTACCCCAATGGATGGTAGCCTTGTCATTATGGAAGGTAGTCTGTTATCGAGATTTTTGTTACTCCAATGGATGGTAGCCTTGTCATTATAGAAGGTAGTGTGTGGTTGAGATTTCTGTTACTCCAATGGATTGTAGCCTTGTCATTATGTAAGGTAGTCTGTTGTTCAGAATTTTGTTACTCCAATGGATGTTAGCCTTGCCATTATGGAAGGTAGTCCGTTGTTGTAATTTTTGTTATTCCAATGGATGGTAGCCTTGTCATTATGGAAGGTAGTCCGTTGTCGAGAATTTTTTTATTCCGATGGATGGTAACCTTGTCATTATGGAATGTAGTCTTTTGACGAGATTTTTCTTAGTCCAATGGATGGTAGCCTTGTCATTGTTGAAGGCAGTCTATTGTTGATATCTATGTTACTCCAATGGATGATAGCCTTGTCATTATGGAAGGTAGTCTGTTGATGAGATTTTTTTATTCCAATGGATGGTAGCCTTGTCATTATGGAAGGTAGTCTTTTATCGATATTTTTGTTACCCCTATGGTAGGTAGCCTTGTAATTATGGAAGGTAGTTTGTTGTCGATATTTTTGTTACTCCAATGGATGGTAGCCTTGTCATTATGGAAGGTAGTCTGTCGTTGAAATTTCTGTTACTCCAATGGATTGTAGCCTTGTCATTATGGATGGTAGTCTGTTGTTCAAATTTTATTTACTGCAATGAATGGTAGCCTTGTCATTATGGAAGGTAGTCTTTTGTTGAGATTTTTTTTATTCCATTGGATGGTAGACTTATCATTATGGAAGGTAGTCTATTGTCGATATTTTTGTTATTCCAATGGATGGTAACCATGTCATTATGGAAGGTAGTATTTTGTCGAGATTTTTGTTACTCCAATGGATGGTAGCCTTGTAATTATTGAAGGTAGTCCTTTATCGATATCTTTGTTACTCAAATGGATGATAGACTTGTAATTATGCAAGGAAGTCTTTTGTTCAGATCTTTGTTACTCCAATGGATGGTAGCCTTGTAATTATGGAAGGTAGTCTATTGTCGAGATTTTTGTTATTCCAATGGATGGTAGCCTTGTGATTATGGAAGGTAGTCTGCCGTTGAGATTTCTGTTACTCCAATGGATTGTAGCCTTGTCATTATGGAAGGTAGTCTTTTGTTCAGATTTTTGTTACTCCAATTGAGGGTAGCCTTGTCATTATGTAAGGTAGTTTGTTGTCGAGAATTTTTTATTCCATTGGATGGTAGCCTTATCATTATGGAAGGTAGTTTGTTGTCAATATTTTTTTTATTCCAATGGATGGTAACCTTTTTATTATGGAAGGTAGTCTTTTGTCGAAATTTTTGTTATACCAATGGATGGTAGCCTTGTGATTATGGAAGTTAGTCTGTTGTCGAGATTTTTGTTACTCCAATGGATGGTAGCCTTGTCATTATGGAAGGTAGTATGTTATTGAGATTTTTGTTACCCCAATGGATGGTAGCCTTGTCATTATGGAAGGTAGTCTGTTATCGAGATTTTTGTTACTCCAATGGATGGTAGCCTTGTCATTATAGAAGGTAGTGTGTCGTTGAGATTTCTGTTACTCCAATGGATTGTAGCCTTGTCATTATGTAAGGTAGTCTGTTGTTCAGAATTTTGTTACTCCAATGGATGTTAGCCTTGCCATTATGGAAGGTAGTCCGTTGTTGAAATTTTTGTTATTCCAATGGATGGTGGCCTTGTCATTATGGAAGGTAGTCCGTTGTCGAGATTTTTTTTATTCCAATGGATGGTAACCTTGTCATTATGGAATGTAGTCTTTTGTCGAGATTTTTCTTAGTCCAATGGATGGTAGCCTTGTAAATATTGAAGGTAGTCTTTTATCGATATCTTTGTTACTCAAATGGATGATAGCCTTGTCATTATGCAAGGAAATCTTTTGTTCAGATTTTTGTTACTCCCACGGATGGTAGACTTGTCATTAAGGAAGGTAGTCTATTGTCGAGATTTTTGTAACTCTAATGGATGGTAGCCTTATCATTATGGAAGGTATTTTTTTATCGAGATTTTTGTTACTACAATGGATGGTAGACTTGTCATTATGGAAGGTAGTCTACTATCGAGATTTTTGTTATTCCAATGGATGGTAGCCTTGTCATTATGGAAGGTAGTCTGTCGTTGAGATTTCTGTTACTCCAATGGATTGTAGCCTTGTCATTATGGAAGGTAGTCTGTTGTTCAGATTTTTGTTACTCCAATGGATGGTACCCTTGTCATTATGGAAGGTAGTTTGTTGTGGAGAATTTTTTATTCCATTGGATGGTAACCTTGTCATTATGGAAGGTAGTCTTTTGTCGAAATTTTTGTTATAACAATGGATGGTAGCCTTGTAATTATGGAAGTTAGTCTGTTGTCGAGATTTTTGTTACTCAAATGGATGGTAGCCTTGTAATTATGGAAGGTAGTATTTTGTCGAGATTTTTGTTACTCCAATGGATGGTAGCCTTGTAATTATTGAACGTAGTCCTTTATCGATATCTTTGTTACTCAAATGGATGATAGACTTGTCATTATGCAAGGAAGTCTTTTGTTCAGATCTTTGTTACTCTAATGGATGGTAGCCTTGTAATTATGGAAGGTAGTCTATTGTCGAGATTTTTGTTATTCCAATGGATGGTAGCCTTGTGATTATGGAAGGTAGTCTGCCGTTGAGATTTCTGTTACTCCAATGGATTGTAGCCTTGTCATTATGGAAGGTAGTCTGTTGTTCAGATTTTTGTTACTCCAATTGAGGGTAGCCTTGTCATTATGGAAGGTAGTTTGTTGTCGAGAATTTTTTATTCCATTGGATGGTAGCCTTATCATTATGGAAGGTAGTTTGTTGTCAATATTTTTTTTATTCCAATGGATGGTAACCTTTTTATTATGGAAGGTAGTCATTTGTCGAAATTTTTGTTATACCAATGGATGGTAGCCTTGTAATTATGGAAGTTAGTCTGTTGTCGAGATTTTTGTTACTCCAATGGATGGTAGCCTTGTCATTATGGAAGGTAGTCTGTTATCGATATTTTTGTTACCCCAATGGATGGTAGCCTTGTAATTATGGAAGGTAGTCTGTTATCGAGATTTTTGTTACTCCAATGGATGGTAGCCTTGTCATTATAGAAGGTAGTGTGTCGTTGAGATTTCTATTACTCCAATGCATTGTTGCCTTGTCATTATGTAGGGTAGTCTATTGTTCATAATTTTGTTACTCCAATGGATGTTAGCCTTGCCATTATGGAAGGTAGTCTGTTGTTGAAATTTTTGTTATTCCAATGGATGGTAGCCTTGTCATTATGGAAGGTAGTCCATGGTCGAGATATTTTTTATTCCAATGGATGGTAACCTTGTCATTATGGAATGTAGTCATTTGTCGAGATTTTACTTACTCCAACGGATTGTAGCCTTGTCATTATTGAAGGTAGTCTATTGTCGATATCTATGTTACTCTAATGGATGATTGCTTTGTCATTATGGAAGGTAGTCTCTTGATGAGATTTTTGTTATTCCAATGGATGGTAGCCTTGTCATTATGGAAGGTAGTCTGTTATCGAGATTTTTGTTACCCCAATGGACGGTAGCCTTGTAATTATGGAAGGTAGTCTGTTGTCGAGATTTTTGTTACTCCAATGGATGGTAGCCTTGTCATTATAGAAGGTAGTGTGTCGTTCAGATTTCTGTTACTCCAATGGATTGTAGCCTTGTCATTATGTAAGATAGTCTGTTGTTCAGAATATTGTTACTCCAATGGATGTTAGCCTTGCCATTATGGAAGGTAGTCTGTTGTTGAAATTTTTGTTATTCCAATGGATGGTAGCCTTGTCATTATGGAAGGTATTCCATTGTCGAGATTTTTTTTATTCCAATGGATGGTAACCTTGTAACAACGGAATGTAGGCTTTTGTCGAGATTTTTCTTACTCCAATGGATGGTAGCCTTGTCATTATTGAACGTAGTCTATTGTCGATATCTATGTTACTCCAATGGATGATAGCCTTGTCATTATGGAAGGTAGTCTGTTGATGAGATTTTTGTTATTCCAATGGATGGTAGCCTTGTCATTATGGAAGGTAGTCTGTTATCGAGATTTTTGTTACCCCAATGGATGGTAGCCTTGTAATTATGGAAGGTAGTTTGTTGTCGAGATTTTTGTTACTCCAATGGATGGTAGCCTTATCATTATAGAAGGTAGTCTGTCGTTGAAATTTCTGTTAATCCAATGGATTGTAGCCTTGTCATTATGGATGGTAGTCTGTTGTTCAGAATTTTGTTACTCCAATGGATGTTAGCCTTGCCATTATGGAAGGTAGTCTGTTGTTGAAATTTTTGTTATTCCAATGGATGGTGGCCTTGTCATTATGGAAGGTAGTCCGTTGTCTAGATTTTTTTTATTCCAATGGATGGTAACCTTGTCATTATGGAATGTAGTCTTTTGTCGAGATTTTTCTTGCTCCAATGGATGGTAGCCTTGTAATTATTGAAGGTAGTCTTTTATCGATATCTTTGTTACTCAAATGGATGATAGCCTTGTCATTATGCAAGGAAGTCTTTTGTTCAGATTTTTGTTACTCCCACGGATGGTAGCCTTGTCATTATGGAAGGTAGTCTATTGTCGAGATTTTTGTAACTCTAATGGATGGTAGCCTTATCATTATGGAAGGTATTTTTTTATCGAGATTTTTGTTACTACAATGGATGGTAGACTTGTCATTATGGAAGGTAGTCTACTATCGAGATTTTTGTTATTCCAATGGATGGTAGCCTTGTCATTATGGAAGGTAGTCTGTCGTTGAGATTTCTGTTACTCCAATGGATTGTAGCCTTGTCATTATGGAAGGTAGTCTGTTGTTCAGATTTTTGTTACTCCAATGGATGGTACCCTTGTCATTATGGAAGGTAGTTTGTTGTGGAGAATTTTTTATTCCATTGGATGGTAACCTTGTCATTATGGAAGGTAGTCTTTTGTCGAAATTTTTGTTATAACAATGGATGGTAGCCTTGTAATTATGGAAGTTAGTCTGTTGTCGAGATTTTTGTTACTCAAATGGATGGTAGCCTTGTAATTATGGAAGGTAGTATTTTGTCGAGATTTTTGTTACTCCAATGGATGGTAGCCTTGTAATTATTGAACGTAGTCCTTTATCGATATCTTTGTTACTCAAATGGATGATAGACTTGTCATTATGCAAGGAAGTCTTTTGTTCAGATCTTTGTTACTCTAATGGATGGTAGCCTTGTAATTATGGAAGGTAGTCTATTGTCGAGATTTTTGTTATTCCAATGGATGGTAGCCTTGTGATTATGGAAGGTAGTCTGCCGTTGAGATTTCTGTTACTCCAATGGATTGTAGCCTTGTCATTATGGAAGGTAGTCTGTTGTTCAGATTTTTGTTACTCCAATTGAGGGTAGCCTTGTCATTATGGAAGGTAGTTTGTTGTCGAGAATTTTTTATTCCATTGGATGGTAGCCTTATCATTTTGGAAGGTAGTTTGTTGTCAATATTTTTTTTATTCCAATGGATGGTAACCTTTTTATTATGGAAGGTAGTCATTTGTCGAAATTTTTGTTATACCAATGGATGGTAGCCTTGTAATTATGGAAGTTAGTCTGTTGTCGAGATTTTTGTTACTCCAATGGATGGTAGCCTTGTCATTATGGAAGGTAGTCTATTATCGAGATTTTTGTTACCCCAATGGATGGTAGCCTTGTAATTATGGAAGGTAGTCTGTTATCGAGATTTTTGTTACTCCAATGGATGGTAGCCTTGTCATTATAGAAGGTAGTGTGTCGTTGAGATTTCTATTACTCCAATGCATTGTTGCCTTGTCATTATGTAGGGTAGTCTATTGTTCATAATTTTGTTACTCCAATGGATGTTAGCCTTGCCATTATGGAAGGTAGTCTGTTGTTGAAATTTTTGTTATTCCAATGGATGGTAGCCTTGTCATTATGGAAGGTAGTCCATGGTCGAGATATTTTTTATTCCAATGGATGGTAACCTTGTCATTATGGAATGTAGTCATTTGTCGAGATTTTACTTACTCCAACGGATTGTAGCCTTGTCATTATTGAAGGTAGTCTATTGTCGATATCTATGTTACTCTAATGGATGATTGCTTTGTCATTATGGAAGGTAGTCTCTTGATGAGATTTTTGTTATTCCAATGGATGGTAGCCTTGTCATTATGGAAGGTAGTCTGTTATCGAGATTTTTGTTACCCCAATGGACGGTAGCCTTGTAATTATGGAAGGTAGTCTGTTGTCGAGATTTTTGTTACTCCAATGGATGGTAGCCTTGTCATTATAGAAGGTAGTGTGTCGTTCAGATTTCTGTTACTCCAATGGATTGTAGCCTTGTCATTATGTAAGATAGTCTGTTGTTCAGAATATTGTTACTCCAATGGATGTTAGCCTTGCCATTATGGAAGGTAGTCTGTTGTTGAAATTTTTGTTATTCCAATGGATGGTAGCCTTGTCATTATGGAAGGTATTCCATTGTCGAGATTTTTTTTATTCCAATGGATGGTAACCTTGTAACAACGGAATGTAGTCTTTTGTCGAGATTTTTCTTACTCCAATGGATGGTAGCCTTGTCATTATTGAACGTAGTCTATTGTCGATATCTATGTTACTCCAATGGATGATAGCCTTGTCATTATGGAAGGTAGTCTGTTGATGAGATTTTTGTTATTCCAATGGATGGTAGCCTTGTCATTATGGAAGGTAGTCTGTTATCGAGATTTTTGTTACCCCAATGGATGGTAGCCTTGTAATTATGGAAGGTAGTTTGTTGTCGAGATTTTTGTTACTCCAATGGATGGTAGCCTTATCATTATAGAAGGTAGTCTGTCGTTGAAATTTCTGTTAATCCAATGGATTGTAGCCTTGTCATTATGGATGGTAGTCTGTTGTTCAGAATTTTGTTACTCCAATGGATGTTAGCCTTGCCATTATGGAAGGTAGTCTGTTGTTGAAATTTTTGTTATTCCAATGGATGGTGGCCTTGTCATTATGGAAGGTAGTCCGTTGTCTAGATTTTTTTTATTCCAATGGATGGTAACCTTGTCATTATGGAATGTAGTCTTTTGTCGAGATTTTTCTTGCTCCAATGGATGGTAGCCTTGTAATTATTGAAGGTAGTCTTTTATCG
Organism: Vicia faba; assembly: GCA_948472305.1. NCBI lineage: Eukaryota > Viridiplantae > Streptophyta > Magnoliopsida > Fabales > Fabaceae > Vicia > Vicia faba. The sequence continues at coordinate 567,076,969 of OX451739.1, forward strand.
ATATCTTTGTTACTCAAATGGATGATAGCCTTGTCATTATGCAAGGAAGTCTTTTGTTCAGATTTTTGTTACTCCAACGGATGGTAGCCTTGTCATTATGGAAGGTAGTCTATTGTCGAGATTTTTGTAACTCTAATGGATGGTAGCCTTATCATTATGGAAGGTAGTCTACTATCGAGATTTTTGTTATTCCAATGGTTGGTAGCCTTGTCATTATGGAAGGTAGTCTGTCGTTGAGATTTCTGTTACTCAAATGGATTGTAGCCTTGTCATTATGGAAGGTAGTCTATTGTTCAGATTTTTGTTACTCCAATGGATGGTACCCTTGTCATTATGGAAGGTAGTTTGTTGTCGAGAATTTTTTATTCCATTGGATGGTAACCTTGTCATTATGGAAGGTAGTCTTTTGTCGAAATTTTTGTTATACCAATGGATGGTAGCCTTGTAATTATGGAAGTTAGTCTGTTGTCGAGATTTTTGTTACTCAAATGGATGGTAGCCTTGTCATTATGGAAGGTAGTCTGTTATCGAGATTTTTGTTACCCCAATGGATGGTAGCCTTGTAATTATGGAAGGTAGTCTGTTGTCGAGATTTTTGTTACTCCAATGGATGGTAGCCTTATCATTATAGAAGGTAGTGTGTCGTTGAGATTTCTATTACTCCAATGGATTGTTGCCTTGTCATTATGTAGGGTAGTCTATTGTTCATAATTTTGTTACTCCAATGGATGTTAGCCTTGCCATTATGTAAGGTAGTCTGTTGTTGAAATTTTTGTTATTCCAATGGATGGTAGCCTTGTCATTATGGAAGGTAGCCCGTTGTCGAGATATTTTTTATTCCAATGGATGGTAACCTTGTCATTGTGGAATGTAGTCTTTTTTCGAGATTTTTCTTACTCCAACGGATTGTAGCCTTGTCATTATTGAAGGTAGTCTATTGTCGATATCTATGTTACTCTAATGGATGATAGCCTTGTCATTATGGAAGGTAGTCTGTTGATGAGATTTTTGTTACACCAATGGATGGTAGCCTTGTCATTATGGAAGGTAGTCTGTTATCGAGATTTTTGTTACCCCAATGGATGGTAGCCTTGTAATTATGGAAGGTAGTTTGTTGTCGAGATTTTTGTTACTCCAATGGATGGTAGCCTTATCATTATGGAAGGTAGTCTGTCGTTGAAATTTCTGTTAATCCAATGGATTGTAGCCTTGTCATTATGGATGGTAGTCTGTTGTTCAGAATTTTGTTACTCCAATGGATGTTAACCTTGCCATTATGGAAGGTAGTCTGTTGTTGAAATTTTTGTTATTCCAATGGATGGTGGCCTTGTCATTATGGAAGGTAGTCCGTTGTCTAGATTTTTTTTATTCCAATGGATGGTAACCTTGTCATTATGGAATGTAGTCTTTTGTCGAGATTTTTCTTGCTCCAATGGATGGTAGCCTTGTAATTATTGAAGGTAGTCTTTTATCGATATCTTTGTTACTCAAATGGATGATAGCCTTGTCATTATGCAAGGAAGTCTTTTGTTCAGATTTTTGTTACTCCAACGGATGGTAGCCTTGTCATTATGGAAGGTAGTCTATTATCGAGATTTTTGTAACTCTAATGGATGGTAGCCTTATCATTATGGAAGGTAGTCTACTATCGAGATTTTTGTTATTCCAATGGTTGGTAGCCTTGTCATTATGGAAGGTAGTCTGTCGTTGAGATTTCTGTTACTCAAATGGATTGTAGCCTTGTCATTATGGAAGGTAGTCTATTGTTCAGATTTTTGTTACTCCAATGGATGGTACCCTTGTCATTATGGAAGGTAGTTTGTTGTCGAGAATTTTTTATTCCATTGGATGGTAACCTTGTCATTATGGAAGGTAGTCTTTAGTCGAAATTTTTGTTATACCAATGGATTGTAGCCTTGTAATTATGGAAGTTAGTCTGTTGTCGAGATTTTTGTTACTCAAATGGATGGTAGCCTTGTCATTATGGAAGGTAGTCTGTTATCGAGATTTTTGTTACCCCAATGGATGGTAGCCTTGTAATTATGGAAGGTAGTCTGTTGTCGAGATTTTTGTTACTCCAATGGATGGTAGCCTTATCATTATAGAAGGTAGTGTGTCGTTGAGATTTCTATTACTCCAATGGATTGTTGCCTTGTCATTATGTAGGGTAGTCTATTGTTCATAATTTTGTTACTCCAATGGATGTTAGCCTTGCCATTATGGAAGGTAGTCTGTTGTTGAAATTTTTGTTATTCCAATGGATGGTAGCCTTGTCATTATGGAAGGTAGCCCGTTGTCGAGATATTTTTTATTCCAATGGATGGTAACCTTGTCATTATGGAATGTAGTATTTTTTCGAGATTTTTCTTACTCCAACGGATTGTAGCCTTGTCATTATTGAAGGTAGTCTATTGTCAATATCTATGTTACTCTAATGGATGATAGCCTTGTCATTAAGGAATGTAGTCTGTTGATGAGATTTTTGTTATTCCAATGGATGGTAGCCTTGTCATTATGGAAGGTAGTCTGTTATCGAGATTTTTGTTACCCCAATGGACGGTAGCCTTGTAATTATGGAAGGTAGTCTGTTGTCGAGATTTTTGTTACTCGAATGGATGGTAGCCTTGTCATTATGGATGGTAGTCTGTCGTTGAGATTTTTTTTACTCCAATGGATTGTAGCCTTGTAATTATGAAAGGTAGTTTGTTGTCGAGATTTTTGTTACTCGAATGGATGGTAGCCTTGTCATTATGGATGGTAGTCTGTCGTTGATATTTTTGTTACTCCAATGGATTGTAGCCTTGTCATTATGGAAGGTAGTCTGTTGTTCAGATTTTTGTTACTCCAATGGATTGTAGCCTTGTCATTATGGAAGGTAGTTTGTTGTCGAGAATTTTTATTCCATTGGATGGTAGCCTTGTCATTATGGAAGGTAGTTTGTTGTCGATATTTTTTTTATTCCAATGGATGGTAACCTTGTCATTATGGAAGGTAGTCTTTTGTCGAAATTTTTGTTATACCAATGGATGGTAGACTTGTAATTATGGAAGTTAGTCTATTGTCGAGATTTTTGTTACTCCAATGGATGGTAGCCTTGTCATTGTGGAAGGTAGTCTGTTATCGAGATTTTTGTTACCCCAATGGATGGTAGCCTTGTAATTATGGAAGGTAGTCTGTTGTCGAGATTTTTGTTACTCCAATGGATGGTAGCCTTGTCATTATAGAAGGTAGTGTGTCGTTCAGATTTCTGTTACTCCAATGGATTGTAGCCTTGTCATTATGTAAGATAGTCTGTTGTTCAGAATTTTGTTACTCCAATGGATGTTAGCCTTGCCATTATGGAAGGTAGTCTGTTGTTGAAATTTTTGTTATTCCAATGGATGGTAGCCTTGTCATTATGGAAGGTATTCCGTTGTCGAGATTTTTTTTATTCCAATGGATGGTAAGCTTGTCACAACGAAATGTAGTCTTTTGTCGAGATTTTTCTTACTCCAATGGATGGTAGCCTTGTCATTATTGAACATAGTCTATTGTCGATATCTATGTTACTCCAATGGATGATAGCCTTGTCATTATGGAAGGTAGTCTGTTGATGAGATTTTTGTTATTCCAATGGATGGTAGCCTTGTCATTATGGAAGGTAGTCTGTTATCGAGATTTTTGTTACCCCAATGGATGGTAGCCTTGTAATTATGGAAGGTAGTCCGTTATCGAGATTTTTGTTACTCCAATGGATGGTAGCCTTGTCATTATAGAATGTAGTGTGTCGTTGAGATTTCTATTACTCCAATGGATTGTTGCCTTGTCATTATGTAGGGTAGTCTATTGTTCATAATTTTGTTACTCCAGTGGATGTTAGCCTTGCCATTATGGAAGGTAGTCTGTTGTTGAAATTTTTGTTATTCCAATGGATGGTAGCCTTGTCATTATGGAAGGTAGTCCGTGGTCGAGATATTTTTTATTCCAATGGATGGTAACCTTGTCATTATGGAATGTAGTCTTTTGTCGAGATTTTACTTACTCCAACGGATTGTAGCCTTGTCATTATTGAAGGTAGTCTATTGTCGATATCTATGTTACTCTAATGGATGATAGCTTTGTCATTATGGAAGGTAGTCTGTTGATGAGATTTTTGTTATTCCAATGGATGGTAGCCTTGTCATTATGGAAGGTAGTCTGTTTTCGAGATTTTTGTTACTCCAATGGACAGTAGCCTTGTAATTATGGAAGGTAGTTTGTTGTCGAGATTTTTGTTACTCGAATGGATGGTAGCCTTATCATTATGGATGGTAGTCTGTCGTTGAGATTTTTGTTACTCCAATGGATTGTAGCCTTGTCATTATGGAAGGTAGTCTGTTGTTCAGATTTTTGTTACTCCAATGGATTGTAGCCTTGTCATTATGGAAGGTAGTTTGTTGTCGAGAATTTTTATTCCATTGGATGGTAGCCTTGTCATTATGGAAGGTAGTTTGTTGTCGATATTTTTTTTATTCCAATGGATGGTAACCTTGTCATTATGGAAGGTAGTCTTTTGTCGAAATTTTTGTTATACCAATGGATGGTAGACTTGTAATTATGGAAGTTAGTCTATTGTCGAGATTTTTGTTACTCCAATGGATGGTAGCCTTGTCATTGTGGAAGGTAGTCTGTTATCGAGATTTTTGTTACCCCAATGGATGGTAGCCTTGTAATTATGGAAGGTAGTCTGTTGTCGAGATTTTTGTTACTCCAATGGATGGTAGCCTTGTCATTATAGGAGGTAGTGTGTCGTTCAAATTTCTGTTACTCCAATGGATTGTAGCCTTGTCATTATGTAAGATAGTCTGTTGTTCAGAATTTTGTTACTCCAATGGACGTTAGCCTTGCCATTATGGAAGGTAGTCTGTTGTTGAAATTTTTGTTATTCCAATGGATGGTAGCCTTGTCATTATGGAAGGTATTCCGTTGTCGAGATTTTTTTTATTCCAATGGATGGTAACCTTGTCACAACGGAATGTAGTCTTTTGTCGAGATTTTTCTTACTCCAATGGATGGTAGCCTTGTCATTATTGAACGTAGTCTATTGTCGATATCTATGTTACTCCAATGGTTGATAGCCTTGTCATTATGGAAGGTAGTCTGTTGATGTGATTTTTGTTATTCCAATGGATGGTAGCCTTGTCATTATGGAAGGTAGTCTGTTATCGAGATTTTTGTTACCCCAATGGATGGTAGCCTTGTAATTATGGAAGGTAGTCCGTTATCGAGATTTTTGTTACTCCAATGGATGGTAGCCTTGTCATTATAGAAGGTAGTGTGTCGTTGAGATTTCTATTACTCCAATGGATTGTTGCCTTGTCATTATGTAGGGTAGTCTATTGTTCATAATTTTGTTACTTCAATGGATGTTAGCCTTGCCATTATGGAAGGTAGTCTGTTGTTGAAATTTTTGTTATTCCAATGGATGGTGGCCTTGTCATTATGGAAGGTAGTCCGTGGTCGAGATATTTTTTATTCCAATGGATGGTAACCTTGTCATTATGGAATGTAGTCTTTTGTCGAGATTTTACTTACTCCAACGGATTGTAGCCTTGTCATTATTGAAGGTAGTCTATTGTCGATATCTATGTTACTCTAATGGATGATAGCTTTGTCATTATGGAAGGTAGTCTGTTGATGAGATTTTTGTTATTCCAATGGATGGTAGCCTTGTCATTATGGAAGGTAGTCTGTTTTCGAGATTTTTGTTACTCCAATGGACAGTAGCCTTGTAATTATGGAAGGTAGTTTGTTGTCGAGATTTTTGTTACTCGAATGGATGGTAGCCTTATCATTATGGATGGTAGTCTGTCGTTGAGATTTTTGTTACTCTAATGGATTGTAGCCTTGTCATTATGGAAGGTAGTCTGTTGTTCAGATTTTTGTTACTCCAATGGATTGTAGCCTTGTCATTATGGAAGGTAGTTTGTTGTCGAGAATTTTTATTCCATTGGATGGTAGCCTTGTCATTATGGAAGGTAGTTTGTTGTCGATATTTTTTTTATTCCAATGGATGGTAACCTTGTCATTATGGAAGGTAGTCTTTTGTCGAAATTTTTGTTATACCAATGGATGGTAGACTTGTAATTATGGAAGTTAGTCTATTGTCGAGATTTTTGTTACTCCAATGGATGGTAGCCTTGTCATTGTGGAAGGTAGTCTGTTATCGAGATTTTTGTTACCCCAATGGATGGTAGCCTTGTAATTATGGAAGGTAGTCTGTTGTCGAGATTTTTGTTACTCCAATGGATGGTAGCCTTGTCATTATAGGAGGTAGTGTGTCGTTCAAATTTCTGTTACTCCAATGGATTGTAGCCTTGTCATTATGTAAGATAGTCTGTTGTTCAGAATTTTGTTACTCCAATGGACGTTAGCCTTGCCATTATGGAAGGTAGTCTGTTGTTGAAATTTTTGTTATTCCAATGGATGGTAGCCTTGTCATTATGGAAGGTATTCCGTTGTCGAGATTTTTTTTATTCCAATGGATGGTAACCTTGTCACAACGGAATGTAGTCTTTTGTCGAGATTTTTCTTACTCCAATGGATGGTAGCCTTGTCATTATTGAACGTAGTCTATTGTCGATATCTATGTTACTCCAATGGTTGATAGCCTTGTCATTATGGAAGGTAGTCTGTTGATGAGATTTTTGTTATTCCAATGGATGGTAGCCTTGTCATTATGGAAGGTAGTCTGTTATCGAGATTTTTGTTACCCCAATGGATGGTAGCCTTGTAATTATGGAAGGTAGTCCGTTATCGAGATTTTTGTTACTCCAATGGATGGTAGCCTTGTCATTATAGAAGGTAGTGTGTCGTTGAGATTTCTATTACTCCAATGGATTGTTGCCTTGTCATTATGTAGGGTAGTCTATTGTTCATAATTTTGTTACTTCAATGGATGTTAGCCTTGCCATTATGGAAGGTAGTCTGTTGTTGAAATTTTTGTTATTCCAATGGATGGTGGCCTTGTCATTATGGAAGGTAGTCCGTGGTCGAGATATTTTTTATTCCAATGGATGGTAACCTTGTCATTATGGAATGTAGTCTTTTGTCGAGATTTTACTTACTCCAACGGATTGTAGCCTTGTCATTATTGAAGGTAGTCTATTGTCGATATCTATGTTACTCTAATGGATGATAGCTTTGTCATTATGGAAGGTAGTCTGTTGATGAGATTTTTGTTATTCCAATGGATGGTAGCCTTGTCATTATGGAAGGTAGTCTGTTTTCGAGATTTTTGTTACTCCAATGGACAGTAGCCTTGTAATTATGGAAGGTAGTTTGTTGTCGAGATTTTTGTTACTCGAATGGATGGTAGCCTTGTCATTATGGATGGTAGTCTGTCGTTGAGATTTTTGTTACTCCAATGGATTGTAGCCTTGTCATTATGGAAGGTAGTCTGTTGTTCAGATTTTTGTTACTCCAATGGATTGTAGCCTTGTCATTATGGAAGGTAGTTTGTTGTCGAGAATTTTTATTCCATTGGATGGTAGCCTTGTCATTATGGAAGGTAGTTTGTTGTCGATATTTTTTTTATTCCAATGGATGGTAACCTTGTCATTATGGAAGGTAGTCTTTTGTCGAAATTTTTGTAATACCAATGGATGGTAGACTTGTAATTATGGAAGTTAGTCTATTGTCGAGATTTTTGTTACTCCAATGGATGGTAGCCTTGTCATTGTGGAAGGTAGTCTGTTATCGAGATTTTTGTTACCCCAATGGATGGTAGCCTTGTAATTATGGAAGGTAGTCTGTTGTCGAGATTTTTGTTACTCCAATGGATGGTAGCCTTGTCATTATAGAAGGTAGTGTGTCGTTCAGATTTCTGTTACTCCAATGGATTGTAGCCTTGTCATTATGTAAGATAGTCTGTTGTTCAGAATTTTGTTACTCCAATGGATGTTAGCCTTGCCATTATGGAAGGTAGTCTGTTGTTGAAATTTTTGTTATTCCAATGGATGGTAGCCTTGTCATTATGGAAGGTATTCCGTTGTCGAGATTTTTTTTATTCCAATGGATGGTAACCTTGTCACAACGGAATGTAGTCTTTTGTCGAGATTTTTCTTACTCCAATGGATGGTAGCCTTGTCATTATTGAACGTAGTCTATTGTCGATATCTATGTTACTCCAATGGATGATAGCCTTGTCATTATGGAAGGTAGTCTGTTGATGAGATTTTTGTTATTCCAATGGATGGTAGCCTTGTCATTATGGAAGGTAGTCTGTTATCGAGATTTTTGTTACCCCAATGGATGGTAGCCTTGTAATTATGGAAGGTAGTTTGTTGTCGAGATTTTTGTTACTCCAATGGATGGTAGCCTTGTCATTATGGAAGGTAGTCTGTCGTTGAAATTTCTGTTACTCCAATGGATTGTAGCCTTGTCATTATGGATGGTAGTCTGTTGTTCAGAATTTTGTTAATCCAATGGATGTTAGCCTTGCCATTATGGAAGGTAGTCTGTTGTTGAAATTTTTGTTATTCCAATGGATGGTGGCCTTGTCATTATGGAAGGTAGTCCGTTGTCGAGATTTTTTTTATTCCAATGGATGGTAAGCTTGTCATTATGGAATGTAGTCTTTTGTCGAGATTTTTCTTACTCTAATGGATGGTAGCCTTGTAATTATTGAAGGTAGTCTTTTATCGATATCTTTGTTACTCAAATGGATGATAGCCTTGTCATTATGCAAGGAAGTCTTTTGTTCAGATTTTTGTTACTCCAACGGATGGTAGCCTTGTCATTATGGAAGGTAGTCTATTGTCGAGATTTTTGTAACTCTAATGGATGGTAGCCTTATCATTATGGAAGGTATTTTTTTATCGAGATTTTTGTTACTACAATGGACGGTAGACTTTTCATTATGGAAGGTAGTCTACTATCGGGATTTTTGTTATTCCAATGGATGGTAGCCTTGTCATTATGGAAGGTAGTCTATCGTTGAGATTTCTGTTACTCCAATGGATTGTAGCCTTGTCATTATGGAAGGTAGTCTGTTGTTCAGATTTTTGTTACTCCAATGGATGGTACCCTTGTCATTATGGAAGGTAGTTTGTTGTCGAGAATTTTTTATTCCATTGGATGGTAACCTTGTCATTATGGAAGGTAGTCTTTTGTCGAAATTTTTGTTATACCATTGGATGGTAGCCTTGTCATTATGGAAGGTAGTTTGTTGTCGATATTTTTTTTATTCCAATGTATGGTAACCTTGTCATTATGGAAGGTAGTCTTTTGTAGAAATTTTTGTTATACCAATGGATGGTAGCCTTGTAATTATGGAAGGTAGTCTGTTATCGAGATTTTTGTTACCCCAATGGACGGTAGCCTTGTAATTATGGAAGGTAGTTTGTTGTCGAGATTTTTGTTACTCGAATGGATGGTAGCCTTGTCATTATGGATGGTAGTCTGTCGTTGAGATTTTTGTTACTCCGATGGATTGTAGCCTTGTCATTATGGAAGGTAGTCTGTTGTTCAGATTTTTGTTACTCCAATGGATGGTAGCCTTGTCATTATGGAAGGTAGTTTGTTGTCGAGAATTTTTATTCCATTGGATGGTAGCCTTGTCATTATGGAAGGTAGTTTGTTGTCGATATTTTTTTTATTCCAATGGATGGTAACCTTGTCATTATGGAAGGTAGTCTTTTGTCGAAATTTTTGTTATTCCAATGGATGGTAGCCTTGTAATTATGGAAGTTAGTCTGTTGTCGAGATTTTTGTTACTCCAATGGATGGTAGCCTTGTCATTATGGAAGGTAGTCTGTTATCGAGATTTTTGTTGCCCCAATGGATGGTAGCCTTGTAATTATGGAAGGTAGTCTGTTGTCGAGATTTTTGTTACTCCAATGGATGGTATCCTTGTCATTATAGAAGGTAGTGTGTCGTTGAGATTTCTGTTACTCCAATGGATTGTAGCCTTGTCATTATGTAAGATAGTCTGTTGTTTAGAATTTTGTTACTCCAATGGACGTTAGCCTTGCCATTATGGAAGGTAGTATGTTGTTGAAATTTTTGTTATTCCAATGGATGGTAGCCTTGTCATTATGGAAGGTATTCCGTTGTCGAGATTTTTTTTATTCCAATGGATGGTAACCTTGTCACAACGGAATGTAGTCTTTTGTCGAGATTTTTCTTACTCCAATGGATGGTAGCCTTGTCATTATTGAACGTAGTCTATTGTCGATATCTATGTTACTCCAATGGTTGATAGCCTTGTCATTATGGAAGGTAGTCTGTTGATGAGATTTTTGTTATTCCAATGGATGGTAGCCTTGTCATTATGGAAGGTAGTCTGTTATCGAGATTTTTGTTACCCCAATGGATGGTAGCCTTGTAATTATGGAAGGTAGTCCGTTATCGAGATTTTTGTTACTCCAATGGATGGTAGCCTTGTCATTATAGAAGGTAGTGTGTCGTTGAGATTTCTATTACTCCAATGGATTGTTGCCTTGTCATTATGTAGGGTAGTCTATTGTTCATAATTTCGTTACTTCAATGGATGTTAGCCTTGCCATTATGGAAGGTAGTCTGTTGTTGAAATTTTTGTTATTCCAATGGATGGTGGCCTTGTCATTATGGAAGGTAGTCCGTGGTCGAGATATTTTTTATTCCAATGGATGGTAACCTTGTCATTATGGAATGTAGTCTTTTGTCGAGATTTTACTTACTCCAACGGATTGTAGCCTTGTCATTATTGAAGGTAGTCTATTGTCGATATCTATGTTACTCTAATGGATGATAGCTTTGTCATTATGGAAGGTAGTCTGTTGATGAGATTTTTGTTATTCCAATGGATGGTAGCCTTGTCATTATGGAAGGTAGTCTGTTTTCGAGATTTTTGTTACTCCAATGGACAGTAGCCTTGTAATTATGGAAGGTAGTTTGTTGTCGAGATTTTTGTTACTCGAATGGATGGTAGCCTTGTCATTATGGATGGTAGTCTGTCGTTGAGATTTTTGTTACTCCAATGGATTGTAGCCTTGTCATTATGGAAGGTAGTCTGTTGTTCAGATTTTTGTTACTCCAATGGATTGTAGCCTTGTCATTATGGAAGGTAGTTTGTTGTCGAGAATTTTTATTCCATTGGATGGTAGCCTTGTCATTATGGAAGGTAGTTTGTTGTCGATATTTTTTTTATTCCAATGGATGGTAACCTTGTCATTATGGAAGGTAGTCTTTTGTCGAAATTTTTGTAATACCAATGGATGGTAGACTTGTAATTATGGAAGTTAGTCTATTGTCGAGATTTTTGTTACTACAATGGATGGTAGCCTTGTCATTGTGGAAGGTAGTCTGTTATCGAGATTTTTGTTACCCCAATGGATGGTAGCCTTGTAATTATGGAAGGTAGTCTGTTGTCGAGATTTTTGTTACTCCAATGGATGGTAGCCTTGTCATTATAGAAGGTAGTGTGTCGTTCAGATTTCTGTTACTCCAATGGATTGTAGCCTTGTCATTATGTAAGATAGTCTGTTGTTCAGAATTTTGTTACTCCAATGGATGTTAGCCTTGCCATTATGGAAGGTAGTCTGTTGTTGAAATTTTTGTTATTCCAATGGATGGTAGCCTTGTCATTATGGAAGGTATTCCGTTGTCGAGATTTTTTTTATTCCAATGGATGGTAACCTTGTCACAACGGAATGTAGTCTTTTGTCGAGATTTTTCTTACTCCAATGGATGGTAGCCTTGTCATTATTGAACGTAGTCTATTGTCGATATCTATGTTACTCCAATGGATGATAGCCTTGTCATTATGGAAGGTAGTCTGTTGATGAGATTTTTGTTATTCCAATGGATGGTAGCCTTGTCATTATGGAAGGTAGTCTGTTATCGAGATTTTTGTTACCCCAATGGATGGTAGCCTTGTAATTATGGAAGGTAGTTTGTTGTCGAGATTTTTGTTACTCCAATGGATGGTAGCCTTGTCATTATGGAAGGTAGTCTGTCGTTGAAATTTCTGTTACTCCAATGGATTGTAGCCTTGTCATTATGGATGGTAGTCTGTTGTTCAGAATTTTGTTACTCCAATGGATGTTAGCCTTGCCATTATGGAAGGTAGTCTGTTGTTGAAATTTTTGTTATTCCAATGGATGGTGGCCTTGTCATTATGGAAGGTAGTCCGTTGTCGAGATTTTTTTTATTCCAATGGATGGTAAGCTTGTCATTATGGAATGTAGTCTTTTGTCGAGATTTTTCTTACTCTAATGGATGGTAGCCTTGTAATTATTGAAGGTAGTCTTTTATCGATATCTTTGTTACTCAAATGGATGATAGCCTTGTCATTATGCAAGGAAGTCTTTTGTTCAGATTTTTGTTACTCCAACGGATGGTAGCCTTGTCATTATGGAAGGTAGTCTATTGTCGAGATTTTTGTAACTCTAATGGATGGTAGCCTTATCATTATGGAAGGTATTTTTTTATCGAGATTTTTGTTACTACAATGGACGGTAGACTTTTCATTATGGAAGGTAGTCTACTATCGGGATTTTTGTTATTCCAATGGATGGTAGCCTTGTCATTATGGAAGGTAGTCTATCGTTGAGATTTCTGTTACTCCAATGGATTGTAGCCTTGTCATTATGGAAGGTAGTCTGTTGTTCAGATTTTTGTTACTCCAATGGATGGTACCCTTGTCATTATGGAAGGTAGTTTGTTGTCGAGAATTTTTTATTCCATTGGATGGTAACCTTGTCATTATGGAAGGTAGTCTTTTGTCGAAATTTTTGTTATACCATTGGATGGTAGCCTTGTCATTATGGAAGGTAGTTTGTTGTCGATATTTTTTTTATTCCAATGTATGGTAACCTTGTCATTATGGAAGGTAGTCTTTTGTAGAAATTTTTGTTATACCAATGGATGGTAGCCTTGTAATTATGGAAGGTAGTCTGTTATCGAGATTTTTGTTACCCCAATGGACGGTAGCCTTGTAATTATGGAAGGTAGTTTGTTGTCGAGATTTTTGTTACTCGAATGGATGGTAGCCTTGTCATTATGGATGGTAGTCTGTCGTTGAGATTTTTGTTACTCCGATGGATTGTAGCCTTGTCATTATGGAAGGTAGTCTGTTGTTCAGATTTTTGTTACTCCAATGGATGGTAGCCTTGTCATTATGGAAGGTAGTTTGTTGTCGAGAATTTTTATTCCATTGGATGGTAGCCTTGTCATTATGGAAGGTAGTTTGTTGTCGATATTTTTTTTATTCCAATGGATGGTAACCTTGTCATTATGGAAGGTAGTCTTTTGTCGAAATTTTTGTTATTCCAATGGATGGTAGCCTTGTAATTATGGAAGTTAGTCTGTTGTCGAGATTTTTGTTACTCCAATGGATGGTAGCCTTGTCATTATGGAAGGTAGTCTGTTATCGAGATTTTTGTTGCCCCAATGGATGGTAGCCTTGTAATTATGGAAGGTAGTCTGTTGTCGAGATTTTTGTTACTCCAATGGATGGTATCCTTGTCATTATAGAAGGTAGTGTGTCGTTGAGATTTCTGTTACTCCAATGGATTGTAGCCTTGTCATTATGTAAGATAGTCTGTTGTTTAGAATTTTGTTACTCCAATGGACGTTAGCCTTGCCATTATGGAAGGTAGTATGTTGTTGAAATTTTTGTTATTCCAATGGATGGTAGCCTTGTCATTATGGAAGGTATTCCGTTGTCGAGATTTTTTTTATTCCAATGGATGGTAACCTTGTCACAACGGAATGTAGTCTTTTGTCGAGATTTTTCTTACTCCAATGGATGGTAGCCTTGTCATTATTGAACGTAGTCTATTGTCGATATCTATGTTACTCCAATGGTTGATAGCCTTGTCATTATGGAAGGTAGTCTGTTGATGAGATTTTTGTTATTCCAATGGATGGTAGCCTTGTCATTATGGAAGGTAGTCTGTTATCGAGATTTTTGTTACCCCAATGGATGGTAGCCTTGTAATTATGGAAGGTAGTCCGTTATCGAGATTTTTGTTACTCCAATGGATGGTAGCCTTGTCATTATAGAAGGTAGTGTGTCGTTGAGATTTCTATTACTCCAATGGATTGTTGCCTTGTCATTATGTAGGGTAGTCTATTGTTCATAATTTCGTTACTTCAATGGATGTTAGCCTTGCCATTATGGAAGGTAGTCTGTTGTTGAAATTTTTGTTATTCCAATGGATGGTGGCCTTGTCATTATGGAAGGTAGTCCGTGGTCGAGATATTTTTTATTCCAATGGATGGTAACCTTGTCATTATGGAATGTAGTCTTTTGTCGAGATTTTACTTACTCCAACGGATTGTAGCCTTGTCATTATTGAAGGTAGTCTATTGTCGATATCTATGTTACTCTAATGGATGATAGCTTTGTCATTATGGAAGGTAGTCTGTTGATGAGATTTTTGTTATTCCAATGGATGGTAGCCTTGTCATTATGGAAGGTAGTCTGTTTTCGAGATTTTTGTTACTCCAATGGACAGTAGCCTTGTAATTATGGAAGGTAGTTTGTTGTCGAGATTTTTGTTACTCGAATGGATGGTAGCCTTGTCATTATGGATGGTAGTCTGTCGTTGAGATTTTTGTTACTCCAATGGATTGTAGCCTTGTCATTATGGAAGGTAGTCTGTTGTTCAGATTTTTGTTACTCCAATGGATTGTAGCCTTGTCATTATGGAAGGTAGTTTGTTGTCGAGAATTTTTATTCCATTGGATGGTAGCCTTGTCATTATGGAAGGTAGTTTGTTGTCGATATTTTTTTTATTCCAATGGATGGTAACCTTGTCATTATGGAAGGTAGTCTTTTGTCGAAATTTTTGTAATACCAATGGATGGTAGACTTGTAATTATGGAAGTTAGTCTATTGTCGAGATTTTTGTTACTACAATGGATGGTAGCCTTGTCATTGTGGAAGGTAGTCTGTTATCGAGATTTTTGTTACCCCAATGGATGGTAGCCTTGTAATTATGGAAGGTAGTCTGTTGTCGAGATTTTTGTTACTCCAATGGATGGTAGCCTTGTCATTATAGAAGGTAGTGTGTCGTTCAGATTTCTGTTACTCCAATGGATTGTAGCCTTGTCATTATGTAAGATAGTCTGTTGTTCAGAATTTTGTTACTCCAATGGATGTTAGCCTTGCCATTATGGAAGGTAGTCTGTTGTTGAAATTTTTGTTATTCCAATGGATGGTAGCCTTGTCATTATGGAAGGTATTCCGTTGTCGAGATTTTTTTTATTCCAATGGATGGTAACCTTGTCACAACGGAATGTAGTCTTTTGTCGAGATTTTTCTTACTCCAATGGATGGTAGCCTTGTCATTATTGAACGTAGTCTATTGTCGATATCTATGTTACTCCAATGGATGATAGCCTTGTCATTATGGAAGGTAGTCTGTTGATGAGATTTTTGTTATTCCAATGGATGGTAGCCTTGTCATTATGGAAGGTAGTCTGTTATCGAGATTTTTGTTACCCCAATGGATGGTAGCCTTGTAATTATGGAAGGTAGTTTGTTGTCGAGATTTTTGTTACTCCAATGGATGGTAGCCTTGTCATTATGGAAGGTAGTCTGTCGTTGAAATTTCTGTTACTCCAATGGATTGTAGCCTTGTCATTATGGATGGTAGTCTGTTGTTCAGAATTTTGTTACTCCAATGGATGTTAGCCTTGCCATTATGGAAGGTAGTCTGTTGTTGAAATTTTTGTTATTCCAATGGATGGTGGCCTTGTCATTATGGAAGGTAGTCCGTTGTCGAGATTTTTTTTATTCCAATGGATGGTAAGCTTGTCATTATGGAATGTAGTCTTTTGTCGAGATTTTTCTTACTCTAATGGATGGTAGCCTTGTAATTATTGAAGGTAGTCTTTTATCGATATCTTTGTTACTCAAATGGATGATAGCCTTGTCATTATGCAAGGAAGTCTTTTGTTCAGATTTTTGTTACTCCAACGGATGGTAGCCTTGTCATTATGGAAGGTAGTCTATTGTCGAGATTTTTGTAACTCTAATGGATGGTAGCCTTATCATTATGGAAGGTATTTTTTTATCGAGATTTTTGTTACTACAATGGACGGTAGACTTTTCATTATGGAAGGTAGTCTACTATCGAGATTTTTGTTATTCCAATGGATGGTAGCCTTGTCATTATGGAAGGTAGTCTATCGTTGAGATTTCTGTTACTCCAATGGATTGTAGCCTTGTCATTATGGAAGGTAGTCTGTTGTTCAGATTTTTGTTACTCCAATGGATGGTACCCTTGTCATTATGGAAGGTAGTTTTTTGTCGAGAATTTTTTATTCCATTGGATGGTAACCTTGTCATTATGGAAGGTAGTCTTTTGTCGAAATTTTTGTTATACCATTGGATGGTAGCCTTGTCATTATGGAAGGTAGTTTGTTGTCGATATTTTTTTTATTCCAATGTATGGTAACCTTGTCATTATGGAAGGTAGTCTTTTGTAGAAATTTTTGTTATACCAATGGATGGTAGCCTTGTAATTATGGAAGGTAGTCTGTTATCGAGATTTTTGTTACCCCAATGGACGGTAGCCTTGTAATTATGGAAGGTAGTTTGTTGTCGAGATTTTTGTTACTCGAATGGATGGTAGCCTTGTCATTATGGATGGTAGTCTGTCGTTGAGATTTTTGTTACTCCGATGGATTGTAGCCTTGTCATTATGGAAGGTAGTCTGTTGTTCAGATTTTTGTTACTCCAATGGATGGTAGCCTTGTCATTATGGAAGGTAGTTTGTTGTCGAGAATTTTTATTCCATTGGATGGTAGCCTTGTCATTATGGAAGGTAGTTTGTTGTCGATATTTTTTTTATTCCAATGGATGGTAACCTTGTCATTATGGAAGGTAGTCTTTTGTCGAAATTTTTGTTATTCCAATGGATGGTAGCCTTGTAATTATGGAAGTTAGTTTGTTGTCGAGATTTTTGTTACTCCAATGGATGGTAGCCTTGTCATTATGGAAGGTAGTCTGTTATCGAGATTTTTGTTGCCCCAATGGATGGTAGCCTTGTAATTATGGAAGGTAGTCTGTTGTCGAGATTTTTGTTACTCCAATGGATGGTATCCTTGTCATTATAGAAGGTAGTGTGTCGTTGAGATTTCTGTTACTCCAATGGATTGTAGCCTTGTCATTATGTAAGATAGTCTGTTGTTCAGAATTTTGTTACTCCAATGGATGTTAGCCTTGCCATTATGGAAGGTAGTCTGTTGTTGAAATTTTTGTTATTCCAATGGATGGTAGCCTTGTCATTATGGAAGGTAGTCCGTTGTCGAGATTTTTTTTATTCCAATGGATGGTAACCTTGTCATTATGGAACGTAGTCTTTTGTCGAGATTTTTCTTACTCCAATGGATGGTAGCCTTGTCATTATTGAAGGTAGTCTATTGTCGATATCTATGTTACTCCAATGGATGATAGCCTTGTCATTATGGAAGGTAGTCTATTGATGAGATTTTTGTTATTCCAATGGATGGTAGCCTTGTCATTATGGAAGGTAGTCTGTCATCGAGATTTTTGTTACCCCAATGGATAGTAGCCTTGTAATTATGGAAGGTAGTTTGTTGTCGAGATTTTTGTTACTCCAATGGATGGTAGTCTTGTCATTATGGAAGGTAGTTTGTCGTTGAAATTTCTGTTACTCCAGTTGATTGTAGCCTTGTCATTATGGATGGTAGTCTGTTGTTCAGAATTTTGTTACTCCAATGGATGTTAGCCTTGCCATTATGGAAGGTAGTCTGTTGTTGAAATTTTTGTTATTCCAATGGATGGTAGCCTTGTCATTATGGAAGGTAGTCCGTTGTCGAGATTTTTTTTATTCCAATGGATGGTAACCTTGTCATTATGGAATGTAGTCTTTTGTCGAGATTTTTCTTACTCCAATGGATGGTAGCCTTGTAATTATTGAAGGTAGTCTTTTATCGATATCTTTGTTACTCAAATGGATGATAGCCTTGTCATTATGCAAGGAAGTCTTTTGTTCAGATTTTTGTTACTCCAACGGATGGTAGCCTTGTCATTATGGAAGGTAGTCTATTGTCGAGATTTTTGTAACTCCAATGGATGGTAGCCTTATCATTATGGAAGGTATTTTTTTATCGAGATTTTTGTTACTACAATGGATGGTAGCCTTGTCATTATGGAAGGGAGTCTATTGTCGAGATTTTGTTATTCCAATGGATGGTAGCCTTGTCATTATGGAAGGTAGTCTGTCGTTGAGATTTCTGTTACTCCAATGGATTGTAGCCTTGTCATTATGGAAGGTAGTCTGTTGTTCAGATTTTTATTACTCCAATGGATGGTACCCTTGTCATTATGAAAGGTAGTTTGTTGTCGAGAATTTGTTATTCCATTGGATGGTAGCCTTGTCATTATGGAATGTAGTTTGTTGTCGATATTTCTTTTATTCCAATGGATGGTAACCTTGTCATTATGGAAGGTAGTCTTTTTTCGAAATTTTTGTTATACCAATGGATGGTAGCCTTGTAATTATGGAAGTTAGTCAGTTGTCGAGATTTTTATTATTCAAATGGATGGTAGCCTTGTCATTATGGAAGGTAGTCTGTTATCGAGATTTTTGTTACCCCAATGGATGGTAGCCTTGTAATTATGGAAGGTAGTCTGTTGTCGAGATTTTTGTTACTCCAATGGATGGTAGACTTGTCATTATAGAAGGTAGTGTGTCGTTGAGATTTCTGTTACTCCAATGGATTGTAGCCTTGTCATTATGTAAGGTAGTTAATTATTCAGAATTTTGTTACTCCAATGGATGTTAGCCTTGCCATTATAGAAGGTAGTCTGTTGTTGAAATTTTTGTTATTCCAATGGATGGTAGCCTTGTCATTATGGAAGGTAGTCCGTTGTCGAGATATTTTTTATTCCAATGGATGGTAACCTTGTCATTATGGAATGTAGTCTTTTGTCGAGATTTTTCTTACTCCAATGGATGGAAGCCTTGTAATTATTGAAGGTAGTCTATTGTAGATATCTATGTTACTCCAATGGATGATAGCCTTGTCATTATGGAGGGTAGTCTGTTGATGAGATTTTTGTTATTCCAATGGATGGTAGCCTTGTCATTATGGAAGGTAGTCTGTTATCGAGATTTTTGTTACCCCAATGGATGGTAGCCTTGTAATTATGGAAGGCGGTTTGTTGTCGAGATTTTTGTTACTTCAATGGATGGTAGCCTTGTCATTATGGAAGGTAGTCTGTCGTTGAGATTTTTGTTACTCCAATGGATGTTAACCTTGCCATTACGGAAGGTATTCTGTTGTTGATATTTTTGTTATTCCAATGGATGGTAGCCTTGTCATTATGGAAGGTAGTCCGTTGTCGAGATTTTTTTTATTCCAATGGATGGTAACCTTGTCATTATGGAATGTAGTCTTTTGTCGAGATTTTTCTTACTCCAATGGATGGTAGCCTTGTAATTATTGAAGATAGTCTTTTATCGATATCTTTGTTACTCAAATGGATGATAGCCTTGTCATTACGCAAGGAAGTCTTTTGTTCAGATTTTTGTTACTCCAACGGATGGTAGCCTTGTCATTATGGAAGGTAGTCTATTGTCGAGATTTTTGTAACTCCAATGGATGGAAGCCTTATCATTATGGAAGGTATTTTTTTATCGAGATTTTTGTTACTATAATGGATGGTAGCCTTGTCATTATGGAAGGTAGTCTATTGTCGAGATTTTGTTATTCCAATGGATGGTAGCCTTGTCATTATGGAAGGTAGTCTGTCGTTGAGATTTCTGTTACTCCAATGGATTGTAGCCTTGTCATTATGGAAGGTAGTCTGTTGTTCAGATTTTTGTTACTCCAATGGATGGTACCCTTGTCATTATGAAAGGTAGTTTGTTGTCGAGAATTTGTTATTCCATTGGATGGTAGCCTTGTCATTATGGAAGGTAGTTTGTTGTCGATATTTCTTTTATTCCAATGGATGGTAACCTTGTCATTATGGAAGGTAGTCTTTTTTCGAAATTTTTGTTATACCAATGGATGGTAGCCTTGTAATTATGGAAGTTAGTCAGTTATCGAGATTTTTGTTATTCAAATGGATGGTAGCCTTGTCATTATGGAAGGTAGTCTGTTATCGAGATTTTTGTTACCCCAATGGATGGTAGCCTTGTAATTATGGAAGGTAGTCTGTTGTCGAGATTTTTGTTACTCCAATGGATGGTAGACTTGTCATTATAGAAGGTAGTGTGTCGTTGAGATTTCTGTTACTCCAATGGATTGTAGCCTTGTCATTATGTAAGGTAGTTAATTATTCAGAATTTTGTTACTCCAATGGATGTTAGCCTTACCATTATAGAAGGTAGTCTGTTGTTGAAATTTTTGTTATTCCAATGGATGGTAGCCTTGTCATTATGGAATGTAGTCTTTTGTCGAGATTTTTCTTACTCCAATGGATGGAAGCCTTGTCATTATTGAAGGTAGTCTATTGTAGATATCTATGTTACTCCAATGGATGATAGCCTTGTCATTATGGAGGGTAGTCTGTTGATGAGATTTTTGTTATTCCAATGGATGGTAGCCTTGTCATTATGGAAGGTAGTCTGTTATCGAGATTTTTGTTACCCCAATGGATGGTAGCCTTGTAATTATGGAAGGCGATTTGTTGTCGAGATTTTTGTTACTTCAATGGATGGTAGCCTTGTCATTATGGAAGGTAGTCTGTCGTTGAGATTTCTGTTACTCCAATGGATTGTAGCCTTGTCATTATTGATGGTAGTCTGTTGTTCAGAATTTTGTTACTCCAATGGATGTTAGCCTTACCATTATTGAAGGTATTCTGTTGTTGATATTTTTGTTATTCCAATGGATGGTAGCCTTGTCATTATGGAAGGTAGTCCGTTGTCGAGATTTTTATTATTCCAATGGATGGTAACCTTGTCTTTATGGAATGTAGTCTTTTGTCGAGATTTTTCTTACTCCAGTGGATGGTAGCCTTGTAATTATTGAAGGTAGTCTTTTATCGATATCTTTGTTACTCAAATGGATGATAGCCTTGTCATTATGCAAGGAAGTCTTTTGTTCATATTTTTGTTACTCCAACGGATGGTAGCCTTGTCATTATTTAAGGTAGTCTATTGTCGATATTTTTGTAACTCCAATGGATGGTAGCCTTATCATTATGGAAGCTATTTTTTTATCGAGATTTTTGTTACTACAATGGATGGTAGCCTTGTCATTATGGAAGGTATTCTATTGTCGAGATTTATGTTATTCCAATGGATGGTAGCCTTGTCATTATGGAAGGTAGTCTGTCGTTGAGATTTCTGTTACTCCAATGGATTGTAGCCTTGTCATTATGGAAGTTAGTCTGTTGTTCATATTTTTGTTACTCCAATGGATGGTACCCTTGTCATTATGGAAGGTAGTTTGTTGTCGAGAATTTTTTATTCCATTGGATGGTAGCCTTGTCATTATGGAAGGTAGTTTGTTGTCGATATTTTTTTTATTCCAATGGATGGTAACCTTGTCATTATGGAAGGTAGTCTTTTGTAGAAATTTTTGTTATACCAATGGATGGTAGCCATGTAATTATGGAAGTTAGTCTGTTGTCAAGATTTTTGTTACTCAAATGAATGGTAGCTTGTAATTATGGAAGGTAGTCTGTTGTCGAGATTTTTGTTACTCCAATGGATGGTAGCCTTGTCATTATAGAAGGTAGTGTGTCGTTGAGATTTCTGTTACTCCAATGGATTGTAGCCTTGTCATTATGTAAGGTAGTCTATTGTTTAGAATTTTGTTACTCCAATGGATGTTAGCCTTTCCATTATGGAAGGTAGTCTGTTGTTGAAATTTTTGTTATTCCAATGGATGGTAATCTTGTCATTATGGAAGGCAGTTCGTTGTCGAGATATTTTTTATTCCAATGGTTGGTAACCTTGTCATTATGGAATGTAGTCTTTTGTCGAGATTTTTCTTACTCCAATGGATGGTAGCCTTGTCATTATTGAAGGTAGTCTATTATCGATATCTATGTTACTCCAATGGATGATAGCCTTGTCATTATAGAAGGTAGTCTGTTGATGAGATTTTTGTTATTCCAATGGATGGTAGCCTTGTCATTATGGAAGGTAGTTTGTTATCGAGATTTTTGTTACCCCAATGGATGGTAGCCTTGTAATTATGGAAGGTAGTTTGTTGTCGAGATTTTTGTTACTCCAATGGATGGTAGCCTTGTCATTATGGAAGGTAGTCTGTCGTTGAGTTTTCTGTTATCCCAATGGATTGTAGCCTTATTATTATGGATGGTAGTCTATTGTTCAGAATTTTGTTACTCCAATGGATGTTAGCCTTGCCATTATGGAAGGTAGTCTGTTGTTGAAATTTTTGTTATTCCAATGGATGGTAGCCTTGTCATTATGGAAGGTAGTCCGTTGTCGAGATATTTTTTATTCCAATGGATGGTACCCTTGTCATTATGTAATGTAGTCTTTTGTCGAGATTTTTCTTACTCTAATTGATGGTAGCCTTGTCATTATTGAAGGTAGTCTATTATCGATATCTATGTTACTCCAATGGATGATAGCCTTGTCATTATAGAATGTAGTCTGTTGATGAGATTTTTGTTATTCCAATGGATGGTAGCCTTGTCATTATGGAAGGTAGTTTGTTATCGAGATTTTTGTTACCCCAATGGATGGTAGCCTTGTAATTATGGAAGGTAGTTTGTTGTCGAGATTTTTGTTACTCCAATGGATGGTAGCCTTGTCATTATGGAAGGTAGTCCTTCATTGAGATTTCTGTTACTCCAATGGATTGTAGCCTTATCATTATGGATGGTAGTCTGTTGTTCAGAATTTTGTTACTCCAATGGATGGTAGCCTTGCCATTATGGAAGGTAGTCTGTTGTTGAAATTTTTTTTATTCCAATGGATGGTAGCCTTGTCATTATGGAAGGTAGTCCGTTGTCGAGATTTTTTTTATTCCAATGGATGGTAACCTTGTCATTATGGAATGTAGTCTTTTGTCGAGATTTTACTCACTCCAATGGATGGTAGCCTTGTCATTATTGAAGGTAGTCTATTGTCGATATCTATGTTACTCCAATGGATGATAGCCTTGTCATTATGGAAGGTAGTCTATTGTCAACATTTTTGTTATTACAATGGATGGGAACCTTGTCATTATGGAATGTAGTATTTTGTCGAGATTTTTGTTACTCCAATGGATGGTAGCCTTGTAATTATTGAAGGTAGTCTTTTATCGATATCTATGTTACTCCAATGGATGATAGCCTTGTCATTATGCAAGGAAGTCTTTTGTTCAGATTTTTGTTACTCCAACGGATGGTAGCCTTGTCATTATGGAAGGTAGGCTATTGTCGAGATTTTTGTAACTCCAATGGATGGTAGCCTTATCATTATGGAAGGTAGTTTTTTATCGAGATTTTTGTTACTCCAATGGATGGTAGCCTTGTCATTATGGAAGGTAGTCTATTGTTGAGATTTTTGTTATTCCAAAGGATGGTAGCCTTGTCATTATGCAAGGTAGTCTGTCGTCGAGATTTGTGTTACTCCAATGGATTTTAGCCTTGTCATTATGGAAGGTAGTCTATTATTCAGATTTTTGTTACTCCAATGGATGGTAGCCTTGTCATTATGGAAGGTAGTTTGTTGTCGAGAATATTTTATTCCATTGGATGGTAGCCTTGTCATTATGGAAGGTAGTTCGTTGTCGAGATTTTTTTTATTCCAATGGATGGTAACCTTGTCATTACGGAATGTAGTCTTTTGTCGAGATTTTTCTTACTCCAATGGATGGTAGCCTTGTCATTATTGAAGGAAGTCTATTTTCGATATCTATGTTACTCCAATGGATGATAGCCTTGTCATTATGGAGGGTAGTCTGTTGATGAGATTTTTGTTATTCCAATGGATGGTAGCCTTGTCATTATGGAAGGTAGTCTGTTATCGAGATTTTTGTTACCCCAATGGATGGTAGCCTTGTAATTATGGAAGGCGGTTTGTTGTCAAGATTTTTGTTACTTCAATGGATGGTAGCCTTGTCATTATGGATGGTAGCCTTGTAATTATGGAAGGCGGTTTTTGTCAAGATTTCTGTTACTCCAATGGATTGTAGCCTTGTCATTATGGATGGTAGTCTGTTGTTCAGAATTTTGTTACTCCAATGGATGTTAGCCTTGCCATTATGGAAGGTAGTCTGTTGTTGAAATTTTTGTTATTCCAATGGATGGTAGCCTTGTCATTATGGAAGGTAGTCCGTTGTCGAGATTTTTTTTATTCCAATGGATGGTAACCTTGTCTTTATGGAATGTAGTCTTTTGTCGATATTTTTCTTACTACAATGGATGGTAGCCTTGTAATTATTGAAGGTAGTCTTTTATCGATATCTTTGTTACTCAAATGGATGATAGCCTTGTCATTATGCAAGGAAGTCTTTTGTTCAGATTTTTGTTACTCCAACGGATGGTAGCCTTGTCATTATGGAAGGTAGTCTATTGTCGAGATTTTTGTAACTCCAATGGATGGTAGCCTTATCATTATGGAAGGTATTTTTTTATCGAGATTTTTGTTACTTCAATGGATGGTAGCCTTGTCATTATGGAAGGTAGTCTATTGTCGAGATTTTTGTTATTCCAATGGATGGTAGCCTTGTCATTATGGAAGGTAGTCTGTCGTTGAGATTTCTTTTACTCCAATGGATTGCAGCCTTGTCATTATGGAAGTTAGTCTGTTGTTCAGATTTTTGTTACTCCAATGGATGGTACCCTTGTCATTATGGAAGGTAGTTTGTTCTCGAGAATTTTTTATTCCATTGGATGGTAGCCTTGTCATTATGGAAGGTAGTTTGTTGTCGATATTTTTTTATTCCAATAGATGGTAACCTTGTCATTATGGAAGGTAGTCTTTTGTAGAAATTTTATTTATACCTATGGATGGTAGCCTTGTAATTATGGAAGTTAGTCTGTTGTCGAGATTTTTGTTACTCAAATGAATGGTAGCCTTGTCATTATGGAAGGTAGTCTGTTATCGAGATTTTTGTTACCCCAATGGATGGTAGCCTTGTAATTATGGAAGGTAGTCTGTTGTCGAGATTTTTGTTACTCCAATGGATGGTAGCCTTGTCATTATAGAAGGTAGTGTGTCGTTGAGATTTCTGTTACTCCAATGGATTGTAGCCTAGTCATTATGTAAGGTAGTCTATTGTTTAGAATTTTGTTACTCCAATGGATGTTAGCCTTGCCATTATGGAAGGTAGTATGTTGTTGAAATTTTTGTTATTCCAATGGATGGTAGCCTTGTCATTATGGAAGGTAGTCTGTTGTCGAGATATTTTTTATTCCAATGGATGGTAACCTTGTCATTATGGAATGTAGTCTTTTGTCGAGATTTTTCTTACTCCAATGGATGGTAGCCTTGTCATTATTGAAGGTAGTCTATTATCGATATCTATGTTACTCCAATGGATGATAGCCTTGTCATTATAGAAGGTAGTCTGTTGATGAGATTTTTGTTATTCCAATGGATGGTAGCCTTGTCATTATGGAAGGTAGTTTGTTATCGAGATTTTTGTTACCCCAATGGATGGTAGCCTTGTAATTATGGAAGGTAGTTTGTTGTCGAGATTTTTGTTACTCCAATGGATGGTAGCCTTGTCATTATGGAAGGTAGTCTGTCGTTGAGTTTTCTGTTATCCCAATGGATTGTAGCCTTATTATTATGGAGGGTAGTCTATTGTTCAGAATTTTGTTACTCCAATGGATGTTAGCCTTGCCATTATGGAAGGTAGTCTGTTGTTGAAATTTTTGTTATTCCAATGGATGGTAGCCTTGTCATTATGGAAGGTAGTCCGTTGTCGAGATATTTTTTATTCCAATGGATGGTAACCTTGTCATTATGTAATGTAGTCTTTTGTCGAGATTTTTCTTACTCTAATTGATGGTAGCCTTGTCATTATTGAAGGTAGTCTATTATCGATATCTATGTTACTCCAATGGATGATAGCCTTGTCATTATAGAAGGTAATATGTTGATGAGATTTTTGTTATTCCAATGGATGGTAGCCTTGTCATTATGGAAGGTAGTTTGTTATCGAGATTTTTGTTACCCCAATGGATGGTAGCCTTGTCATTATGGAAGGTAGTCTATCGTTGAGATTTTTGTTACTCCAATGGATGGTAGCCTTGTCATTATGGAAGTTAGTCTGTTGTTCAGATTTTTGTTACTCCAATGGATGGTACCCTTGTCATTATGGAAGGTAGTTTGTTCTCGAGAATTTTTTATTCCATTGGATGGTAGCCTTGTCATTATGGAAGGTAGTTTGTTGTCGATATTTTTTTTATTCCAATAGATGGTAACCTTGTCATTATGGAAGGTAGTCTTTTGTAGAAATTTTTGTTATACCAATGGATGGTAGCCTTGTAATTATGGAAGTTAGTCTGTTGTCGAGATTTTTGTTACTCAAATGAATGGTAGCCTTGTCATTATGGAAGGTAGTCTGTTATCGAGATTTTTGTTACCCCAATGGATGGTAGCCTTGTAATTACGGAAGGTAGTCTGTTGTCGAGATTTTTGTTACTCCAATGGATGGTAGCCTTGTCATTATAGAAGGTAGTGTGTCGTTGTGATTTCTGTTACTCCAATGGATTGTAGCCTTGTCATTATGTAAGGTAGTCTATTGTTTAGAATTTTGTTCCTCCAATGGATGTTAGCATTGCCATTATGGAAGGTAGTATGTTGTTGAAATTTTTGTTATTCCAATGGATGGTAGCCTTGTCATTATGGAAGGTAGTCCATTGTCGAGATATTTTTTATTCCAATGGATTGTAACCTTGTCATTATGGAATGTAGTCTTTTGTCGAGATTTTTCTTACTCCAATGGATGGTAGCCTTGTCATTATTGAAGGTAGTCTATTATCGATATCTATGTTACTCCAATGGATGATAGCCTTGTCATTATAGAAGGTAGTCTGTTGATGAGATTTTTGTTATTCCAATGGATGGTAGCCTTGTCATTATGGAAGGTAGTTTGTTATCGAGATTTTTGTTACCCCAATGGATGGTAGCCTTGTAATTATGGAAGGTAGTTTGTTGTCGAGATTTTTGTTACTCCAATGGATGGTAGCCTTGTCATTATGGAAGGTAGTCTGTCGTTGAGTTTTCTGTTATCCCAATGGATTGTAGCCTTATTATTATGGAGGGTAGTCTATTGTTCAGAATTTTGTTACTCCAATGGATGTTAGCCTTGCCATTATGGAAGGTAGTCTGTTGATGAAATTTTTGTTATTCCAATGGATGGTAGCCTTGTCATTATGGAAGGTAGTCCGTTGTCGAGATATTTTTTATTCCAATGGATGGTAACCTTGTCATTATGGAATGTAGTCTTTTGTCGAGATTTTTCTTACTCTAATTGATGGTAGCCTTGTCATTATTGAAGGTAGTCTATTATCGATATCTATGTTACTCCAATGGATGATAGCCTTGTCATTATAGAAGGTAGTCTGTTGATGAGATTTTTGTTATTCCAATGGATGGTAGCCTTGTCATTATGGAAGGTAGTTTGTTATCGAGATTTTTGTTACCCTAATGGATGGTAGCCTTGTAATTATAGAAGGTAGTTGGTGTCGAGATTTTTGTTACTCCAATGGATGGTAGCCTTGTCATTATGGAAGGTAGTCCGTCGTTGAGATTTTTGTTACTCCAATGGATTATAGCCTTATCATTATGGATGGTAGTCTGTTGTTCAGAATTTTGTTACTCCAATGGATGGTAGCCTTGCCATTATGGAAGGTAGTCTGTTGTTGAAATTTTTGTTATTCCAATGGATGGTAGCCTTGTAAATATGGAAGGTAGTCCGTTGTCGAGATTTTTTTTATTCCAATGGATGGTAACCTTTTCATTATGGAATGTAGTCTTTTGTCGAGATTTTACTTACTCCAATGGATGGTAGCCTTGTCATTATTGAAGGTAGTCTATTGTCAATATCTATGTTACTCAAATGGATGATAGCCTTGTCATTATGGAAGGTAGTCTATTGTCAACATTTTTGTTATTGCAATGGATGGTAACCTTGTCATTATGGAAGGTAGTATTTTGTCGAGTTTTTTGTTACTCCAATGGATCGTAGCCTTGTAATTATTGAAGGTAGTCTTTTATCGATATCTATGTTACTCCAACGGATGATAGCCTTGTCATTATGCAAGGAAGTCTTTTGTTCAGATTTTTGTTACTCCAACGGATGGTAGCCTTGTCATTATGGAAGGTAGGCTATTGTCGAGATTTTTGTAACTCCAATGGATGGTAGCCTTATCATTATGGAAGGTAGTTTTTTATCGAGATTTTTGTTACTCCAATGGATGGTAGCCTTGTCATTATGGAATGTAGTCTATTGTTGAGATTTTTGTTATTCCAAAGGATGGTAGCCTTGTCATTATGCAAGGTAGTCTGTCGTCGAGATTTGTGTTACTCCAATGGATTTTAGCCTTGTCATTATGGAAGGTAGTCTATTGTTCAGATTTTTGTTACTCCAATGGATGGTAGCCTTGTCATTATGGAAGGTAGTTTGTTGTCGATAATTTTTTATTCCATTGGATGGTAGCCTTGTCATTATGGAAGGTAGTTTGTTGTCGAGATTTTTGTTATTCCAATGGATGGTAACCCTGTCATTATGGAAGGTAGTCTTTTGTCGTGATTTTTGTTACTCCAATGGGTGGTAGCCTTGTCATTATGTAAAGTAGTCTTTTGTTCAAAATTTTGTTACTCCAATGGATGTTAGCCTTGCCATTATGGAAGGTAGTCTGTTGTTTAAATTTTTGTTATTCCAATGGATGGTAGCCTTGTCATTATGGAAGGTAGTCCATTGTCGAGATTTTTTTTATTCCAATGGATGGTAACCTTGTCATTACGGAATGTAGTCTTTTGTCGAGATTTTTCTTACTCCAATGGATGGTAGCCTTGTCATTATTGAAGGTAGTCTATTATCGATATCTATGTTACTCCAATGGATGATAGCCTTGTCATTATAGAAGGTAGTCTGTTGATGAAATTTTTGTTATTCCAATGGATGGTAGCCTTGTCATTATGAAAGGTAGTTTGTTATCGAGATTTTTGTTACCCCAATGGATGGTAGCCTTGTAATTATGGAAGGCGGTTTGTTGTCAAGATTTTTGTTACTTCAATGGATGGTAGCCTTGTCATTATGGAAGGTAGTCTGTCGTTGAGATTTCTGTTACTCCAATGGATTGTAGCCTTATCATTATGGATGGTAGTCTGTTGTTCAGAATTTTGTTACTCCAATGGATGTTAGCCTTGCCATTATGGAAGGTAGTCTGTTGTTGAAATTTTTGTTATTCCAATGGATGGTAGCCTTGTCATTATGGAAGGTAGTCCGTTGTCGAGATTTTTTTTATTCCAATGGATGGTAACCTTGTCATTATGGAATGTAGTCTTTTGTCGATATTTTACATACTCCAATGGATGGTAGCCTTGTCATTATTGAAGGTAGTCTATTGGCGATATCTATGTTACTCCAATGGATGATAGCCTTGTCATTATGGAAGGTAGTCTTTTGATGAAATTTTTGTTATTCCAATGGATGGTAGCCTTGTCATTATGGAAGGTAGTCTCTTATCGAGATTTTGGTTACCCCAATGGATGGTAGCCTTGTAATTATGGAAGGTAGTTTGTTGTCGAGATTTTTGTTACTCCAATGGATGGTAGCCTTGTCATTATGGAAGGTAGTCTGTCATTGAGATTTCTGTTACTCCAATGGATTGTAGCCTTGTCATTATGGATGGTAGTCTGTTGTTCAGATTTTTGTTACTCCAATGAATGGTAGCCTTGTCATTATGGAAGGTAGTCTTTTGTTGAGATTTTTGTTATTCCATTGGATGGTAGCCTTATCATTATTGAAGGTAGTCTATTGTCAACATTTTTGTTATTCCAATGGATGGTAACCTTGTCATTATGGAAGGTAGTATTATGTCGAGATTTTTGTTACTCCAATGGATGGTAGCCTTGTAATTATTGAAGGTAGTCTTTTATCGATATCTTTGTTACTCCAATGGATGATAGCCTTGTCATTATGCAAGGAAGTCTTTTTTTCAAATTTTTGTTACTCCAACGGATGGTAGCCTTGTCATTTTGGAAGGTAGTCTATTGTCTAGATTTTTGTAACTCCAATGGATGGTAGCGTTATCATTATGGAAGGTTGTTTTTTATCGAGATTTTTGTTACTCCAATGGATGGTAGCCTTGTCATTAAGGAAGGTAGTCTATTGTTGAGATTTCTGTTATTCCAATGGATGGTAGCCTTGTCATTATGCAAGGTAGTCTGTCATTGAGATTTTTGTTACTCCAATGGATTGTAGCCTTGTCATTATGGAAGGTAGTCTATTGTTCAGATTTTTGTTACTCCAATGGATGGTAGCCTTGTCATTATGGAAGGTAGTTTTTTGTCGAGATTTTTGTTATTCCAATGGATGGTAACCTTGTCATTATGGAAGGTAGTCTTTTGTCGAGATTTTTGTTAATCCAATGGATTGTAGCCTTGTCATTATGTAAGGTAGTCTATTGTTCAGAATTTTGTTACTCCAATGGATGTTAGCCTTGCCATTATGGAAGGTAGTCTATTATGGAAATTTTTGTTATTCCAATGGATGGTAGCCTTGTCATAATGGAAGGTAGTCCGTTGTCCAGATATTTTTTATTCCAATGTATGGTAACCTTGTCATTATGGAATGTAGTCTTTTGTCGAGATTTTTCTTACTCCAATGGATGGTAGCCTTGTCATTATTGAAGGTAGTCTATTATCGATATCTATGTTACTCCAATGGATGATAGCTTTGTCATTATAGAAGGTAGTTTGTTGATGAGATTTTTGTTATTCCAATGGATGGTATCCTTGTCATTATGGAAGGTAGTTTGTTATCGAGATTTTTGTTACCCCAATGGATGGTAGCCTTGTAATTATGGAAGGTAGTTTGTTGTCGAGATTTTTGTTACTCCAATGGATGGTAACCTTGTCATTATGGAAGGTAGTCTGTCGTTGAGATTTCTGTTACTCCAATGGATTGTAGCATTATCATTATGGATGGTAGTCTGTTGTTCAGAATTTTGTTACTCCAATGGATGTTAGCCTTGCCATTATGGAAGGTAGTCTGTTGTTGAAATTTTTGTTATTCCAATGGATGGTAGCCTTGTCATTATGGAAGGTAGTCCGTTGTCGAGATTTTTTTTATTCCAATGGATGGTAACCTTGTCATTATGGAATGTAGTCTTTTGTCGAGATTTTACTTACTCCAATGGATGGTAGCCTTGTAATTATTGAAGGTAGTCTTTTATAGATATCTTTGTTACTCAAATGGATGATAGCCTTGTCATTATGCAAGGAAGTCTTTTGTTCAGATTTTTGTTACTCCAACGGATGGTAGCCTTGTCATTATGGAAGGTAGTCTATTGTCGAGATTTTTGTAACTCCAATGGATGGTAGCCTTATCATTATGGAAGGTAGTTTTTTATCGAGATTTTTGTTACTCCAATGGATGGTAGCCTTGTAATTATGGAAGGTAGTCTATTGTCGAGATTTTTGTTATTCCAATCGATGGTAGCCTTGTCATTATGGAAGGTAGTCTGTCGTTGAGATTTCTATTACTCCAATGTATTGTAGCCTTGTCATTATGGAAGGTAGTCTGTTGTTCAGATTTTTTTTACTCCAATGGATGGTAGCTTTGTCATTATGGAAGGTAGTTTGTTGTCGAGAATTTTTTATTCCATTGGATGGTAGCCTTGTCATTATGGAAGGTAGTTTGTTGTCGATATTTTTTTTATTCCAATGGATGGTAACCTTGTCATTATGGAAGGTAGTCTGTTATCGAGATTTTTGTTACCCCAATGGATGGTAGCCTTGTAATTATGGAAGGTAGTCTGTTGTCGAGATTTTTGTTACTCCAATGGATGGTAGCCTTGTCATTATAGAAGTTAGTGTGTCATTGAGATTTCTGTTACTCCGATGGATTGTAGCCTTGTCATTATGTATGGTAGTCTATTGTTCAGAATTTTGTTACTCCAATGGATGTTAGCCTTGCCATTATGGAAGGTAGTCTGTTGTTGAAATTTTTGTTATACCAATGGATGGTAGCCTTGTCATTATGGAAGGTAGTCCGTTGTCGAGATATTTTTTATTCCAATGGATGCTAACCTTGTCATTATTGAATGTAGTCTTTTGTCAAGATTTTTCTTACTCCAATGGATGGTAGCCTTGTCATTATTGAAGGTAGTCAATTGTCGATATCTATGTTACTCCAATGGATGATAGCCTTGTCATTATGGAAGGTAGTCTGTTGATGAGATTTTTGTTATTCCAATGGATGGTAGCCTTGCCATTATGGAAGGTAGTTTGTTATCGAGATTTTTGTTACCCCAATGGATGGTACCCTTGTAATTATGGAAGGTAGTTTGTTGTCTAGATTTTTATTACTCCAATGGATGGTAGCCTTGTCATTATGGAAGGTAGGCTGTCGTTGAGATTTCTGTTACTCCAATGGATTGTAGCCTTGTCATTATGGATGGTAGTCTGTTGTTCAGAATTTTGTTACTCCAATGGATGTTAGCCTTGCCATTATGGAAGGTAGTATGTTGTTGAAATTTTTGTTATTCCAATGGATGGTAGCCTTGTCATTATGGAAGGTAGTCTTTTGTTGAGATTTTTGTTATTCCATTGGATGGTAGCCTTATCATTATGGAAGGTAGTCTATTGTCAACATTTTTGTTATTCCAATGGATGGTAACCTTGTCATTATGGAAGGTAGTATTTTGTCGAGATTTTACTTACTCCAATGGATGGTAGCCTTTTCATTATTGAAGGTAGTCTATTGTCGATATCTATGTTACTCCAATGGATGATAGCCTTGTCATTATGGAAGGTAGTCTTTTGATGAGATTTTTGTTATTCCAATGGATGTTAGCCTTGTCATTATGGAAGGTAGTTTGTTATCGAGATTTTTGTTACCCCAATGGATGGTAGCCTTGTAATTATGGAAGGTACTTTGTTGTCGAGATTTTTGTTACTCCAATGGATGGTAGCCTTGTCATTATGGAAGGTAGTTTGTCGTTGAGATTTCTGTTACTCCAATGGATTGTAGCCTTGTTATTATGGATGGTAGTCTGTTGTTCAGATTTTTGTTACTCCAATGTATGGTATCCTTGTCATTATGGAAGGTAGTCTTTTGTTGAGATTTTTGTTATTCCATTGGATGGTAGCCTTATCATTATGGAAGGTAGTCTATTGTCAACATTTTTGTTATTCCAATGGATGGTAACCTTGTCATTATGGAAGGTAGTATTATGTCGAGATTTTTGTTACTCCAATGGATGGTAGCCTTGTAATTATTGAAGGTAGTCTTTTATCGATATCTTTGTTACTCCAATGGATGATAGCCTTGTCATTATGCAAGGAAGTCTTTTGTTCAGATTTTTGTTACTCCAACGGATGGTAGCCTTGTCATTATGGAAGGTAGTCTATTGTCTAGATTTTTGAAACTCCAATGGATGGTAGCCTTATCATTATGGAAGGTAGTTTTTTATCGAGATTTTTGTTACTCCAATGGATGGTAGCCTTGTCATTATGGAAGGTAGTCTATTGTTGATATTTTTCTTATTCCAATGGATGGTAGCCTTGTCATTATGCAAGGTAGTCTATCGTTGAGATTTTTGTTACTCCAATGGATTGTAGCCTTGTCATTATGGAAGGTAGTTTGTTGTCGAGAATTTTTTATTCCATTGGATGGTAGCCTTGTCATTATGGAAGGTAGTTTGTTGTCGAGATTTTTTTATTCCAATGGATGGTAACCTTGTCATTATGGAAGGTAGTCTTTTGTCGAGATTTTTGTTACTCCAATGGGTGGTAGCCTTGTCATTATGTAAGGTAGTCTTTTGTTCAGAATTTTGTTACTCCAATGGATGTTAGCCTTGCCATTATGGAAGGTAGTCTGTTTATGAAATTTTTGTTATTCCAATGGATGGTAGCCTTGTCATTATGGAAGCTAGTCCGTTGTCGAAATTTTTTTTATTCCAATGGATGGTAACCTTGTCATTATGCAATGTAGTATTTTGTCGAGATTTTACTTACTCCAATGGATGGTAGCCTTGTCATTATTGAAGGTAGTCTATTGTCGATATATATGTTACTCCAATGGATGATAGCCTTGTCATTATGGAAGGTAGTCTTTTGATGAGATTTTTGTTATTCCAATGGATGGTAGCCTTGTCATTATGGAAGGTAGTCTGTTATCGAGATTTTTGTTACCCCAATGGATGGTAGCCTTGTCATTATGGAAGGTAGTGTGTCGTTGAGATTTTTGTTATTCCAATGGATTGTAGCCTTGTCATTATGGATGGTAGTCTGTTGTTCAGATTTTTGTTACTCCAATGTATGGTAGCCTTGTCATTATGGAAGGTAGTCTTTTGTTGAGATTTTTGTTATTCCATTGGATGGTAGCCTTATCATTATGGAAGGTAGTCTATTGTCAACATTTTTGTTATTCCAATGGATGGTAACCTTGTCATTATGAAGGTAGTATTATGTCGAGATTTTTGTTACTCCAATGGATGGTAGCCTTGTAATTATTGAAGGTAGTCTTTTATCGATATCTTTGTTACTCCAATGGATGATAGCCTTGTCATTATGCAAGGAAGTCTTTTGTTCAGATTTTTGTTACTCCAACGGATGGTAGCCTTGTCATTATGGAAGGTAATCTATTGTCTAGATTTTTGAAACTCCAATGGATGGTAGCCTTATCATTATGCAAGGTAGTTTTTTATCGAGATTTTTGTTACTCCAATGGATGGTAGCCTTGTCATTATTGAAGGTAGTCTATTGTTGAGATTTTTGTTATTCCAATGGATGGTAGCCTTGTCATTATGCAAGGTAGTCTGTCGTTGAGATTTTTGTTACTCCAATGGATTGTAGCCTTGTCATTATGGAAGGTAGTTTGTTGTCGAGAATTTTTTATTCCATTGGATGGTAGCCTTGTCATTATGGAAGGTAGTTTGTTGTCGAGATTTTTTTTATTCCAATGGATGGTAACCTTGTCATTATGGAAGGTAGTCTTTTGTCGAGATTTTTGTTACTCCAATGGGTGGTAGCCTTGTCATTATGTAAGGTAGTCTTTTGTTCAAAATTTTGTTACTCCAATGGATGTTAGCCTTGCCATTATGGAAGGTAGTCTGTTTATGAAATTTTTGTTATTCCAATGGATGGTAGCCTTGTCATTATGGAAGCTAGTCCATTGTCGAGATTTTTTTTATTCCAATGGATGGTAACCTTGTCATTATGGAATGTAGAATTTTGTCGAGATTTTACTTACTCCAATGGATTGTAGCCTTGTCATTATTGAAGGTAGTCTATTGTCGATATATATGTTACTCCAATGGATGATAGCCTTGTCATTATGGAAGGTAGTCTGTTGATGAGATTTTTGTTATTCCAATGGATGGTAGCCTTGTCATTATGGAAGGTACTCTGTTATCGAGATTTTTGTTACCCCAATGGATGGTAGCCTTGTAATTATGGAAGGCGGTTTGTTGTCGAGATTTTTGTTACTCCAGTGGATGGTAGCCTTATCATTATGGAAGGTAGTATGTCATTGAGATTTCTGTTACTCCAATGGATTGTAGCCTTGTCATTATGGATGGTAGCCTGTTGTTCAGATTTTTGTTACTCCAATGGATGTTAGCCTTGCCATTATGGAAGGTAGTCTGTTGTTGAAATTTTTGTTATTCCATTGGATGGTAGCCTTGTCATTATGGAAGGTAGTCTGTTGTCGAGATTTTTTTTATTCCAATGGATGGTAACTTTGTCATTATGGAATGTAGTCTTTTGTCGAGATTTTTCTTACTCCAATGGATGGTAGCCTTGTAATTATTGAAGGTAATCGTTTATCGATTTCTTTGTTACTCAAATGGATGATAGCCTTGTCATTATGCAAGGAAGTCTTTTGTTCAGATTTTTGTTACTCCAACGGATGGTAGCCTTGTCATTATGGAAGGTAGTCTATTGTCGACATTTTTGTAACTCCAATGGATGGTAGCCTTGTCATTATTGAAGGTAGTCTGTCGTTGAGATTTCTATTACTCCAATGGATTGTAGCCTTGTCATTATGGAAGGTAGTATGTTGTTCAGATTTTTGTTACTCCAATGGATGGTAGCCTTGTCATTATGGAAGGTAGTTTGTTGTCGAGAATTTTTTATTCCATTGGATGGTAGCCTTGTCATTATGGAAGGTAGTTTGTTCTCGATATTTTTTTTATTCCAATGGATGGTAACCTTGTCATTATGGAAGGTAGTCTTTTGTCGAAATTTTTGTTATACCAATTGATGATATCCTTGTAATTATGGAAGTTAGTCTATTGTCGAGATTTTTGTTACTCCAATGGATAGTAGCCTTGTCATTATGGAAGGTAGTCTGTTATCGAGATTTTTGTTACCCCAATGGATGGTAGCCTTGGAATTATGGAAGGTAGTCTGTTGTCGAGATTTTTGTTACTCCAATGGATGGTAGCCTTGTCATTATAGAAGGTAGTGTGTCATTGAGATTTCTGTTACTCCAATGGATTGTAGCCTTGTCATTATGTAATGTAGTCTATTGTTCAAAATTTTGTTACTCCAATGGATGTTAGCCTTGCCATTATGGAAGGTAGTCTGTTGTTCAAATTTTTGTTATTCCAATGGATGGTAGCCTTGTCATTATGGAAGGTAGTCCGTTGTCGAGATATTTTTTATTCCAATGGATGGTAACCTTGTCATTATTGAATGTAGTCTTTTGTCGAGATTTTTCTTACTCCAATGGATGGTAGCCTTGTCATTATTGAAGGTAGTCTATTGTCGATATCTATGTTACTCCAATGGATGATAGCCTTGTCATTATGGAAGGTAGTCTTTTGATGAGATTTTTGTTATTCCAATGGATGGTAGCCTTGTCATTATGGAAGGTAGTCTGTTATGGAGATTTTTGTTACCCCAATGGATGGTAGCCTTGTAATTATGGAAGGTAGTTTATTGTCGAGATTTTTGTTACTCCAATGGATGGTAGCCTTGTCATTATGGAAAGTTGTCTGTCGTTGAGATTTTTGTTACTCCAATGGATTGTAGCCTTGTCATTATGGATGGTAGTCTATTGTTCAGATTTTTTTTACTCCAATGTATGGTAGCCTTGTCATTATGGAAGGTAGTCTTTTGTTGAGATTTTTGTTATTCCATTGGAAGGTAGCCTTATCAATATGGAAGGTAGTCTATTGTCAACATTTTTGTTATTCCAATGGATGGTAACCTTGTCATTATGGAAGGTAGTATTTTGTCGAGATTTTTGTTACTCCAATGGATGGTAGCCTTGTAATTATTGAAGGTAATCTTTTATCGATATCTTTGTTACTCCAATGGATGATAGCCTTGTCATTATGCAAGGAAGTCTTTTGTTCAGATTTCTGTTACTCCAACTGATGGTAGCCTTGTCATTATAGAAGGTAGTCTATTGTCGAGATTTTTGTAACTCCAATGGATGGTAGCCTTGTCATTATGGAAGGTAGTCTATAATTGAGATTTTTGTTATTCCAATGGATGGTAGCCTTGTCATTATGGAAGGTAGTCTGTCGTTGAGATTTTTGTTACTCCAATGGATTGTAGCCTTGTCATTATGGAAGGTAGTTTGTTGTCGAGAATTTTTTATTTCATTGGATGGTAGCCTTGTCATTATGGAAGGTAGTTTTTTATCGAGATTTTTGTTACTCCAATGGATGGTAGCCTTGTCATTATGGAAGGTAGTCTATTGTTGAGAGTTTTGTTATTCCAATGGATGGTAGCCTTGTCATTATGCAAGGTAGTCTGTCGTTGAGATTTTTGTTACTCCAATGGATTGTAGCCTTGTCATTATGGAAGGTAGTTTGTTGTCGAGAATTTTTTATTTCATTGGATGGTAGCCTTGTCATTATGGAAGGTAGTTTGTTGTCGAGATTTTTGTTATTCCAATGGATGGTAACCTTGTCATTATGGAAGGTAGTCTTTTGTCGAGATTTTTGTTACTCCAATGGATGGTAGCCTTGTCATTATGGAAGGTAGTCTGTCATTGAGATTTTTGTTACTCCAATGGATTGTAGCCTTGTCATTATGGATGGTAGTCTGTTGTTCAGATTTTTGTTACTCCAATGTATGGTAGCGTTGTCATTATGGAAGGTAGTCTTTTGTTGACTTTTTTGTTATTCCATTGGATGGTAGCCTTATCATTATGGAAGGTAGTCTATTGTCAAAATTTTTGTTATTCCAATGGATGGTAACCTTGTCATTATGGAAGGTAGTATTTTGTCGAGATTTTTGTTACTCCAATGGATGGTAGCCTTGTAATTATTGAAGGTAATCTTTTATCGATATCTTTGTTACTCCAATGGATGATAGCCTTGTCATTATGCAAGGAAGTCTTTTGTTCAGATTTCTGTTACTCCAACAGATGGTAGCCTTGTCATTATAGAAGGTAGTCTATTGTCGAGATTTTTGTAACTCCAATGGATGGTAGCCTTGTCATTATGGAAGGTAGTCTATTATTGAGATTTTTGTTATTCCAATGGATGGTAGCCTTGTCATTATGCAAGGTAGTCTGTCGTTGAGATTTTTGTTACTCCAATGGAATGTAGCCTTGTCATTATGGAAGGTAGTTTGTTGTCGAGAATTTTTTATTTCATTGGATGGTAGCCTTGTCATTATGGAAGGTAGTTTTTTATCGAGATTTTTGTTACTCCAATGGATGGTAGCCTTGTCATTATGGAAGGTAGTCTATTGTTGAGATTTTTGTTATTCCAATGGATGGTAGCCTTGTCATTATGCAAGGTAGTCTGTCGTTGAGATTTTTGTTACTCCAATGGATTGTAGCCTTGTCATTATGGAAGGTAGTTTGTTGTCGAGAATTTTTTATTTCATTGGATGGTAGCCTTGTCATTATGGAAGGTAGTTTGTTGTCGAGATTTTTGTTATTCCAATTGATGGTAACCTTGTCATTATGGAAGGTAGTCTTTTGTCGAGATTTTTGTTACTCTAATGGATGGTAGCCTTGTCATTATGGAAGGTAGTCTGTTATCGAGATTTTTTTTACCCCAATGGATGGTAGCCTTGTAATTATGGAAGGTAGTTTGTTGTCGAGATTTTTGTTACTCCAATGGATGGTAGCCTTGTCATTATTGAAGGTAGTCTATTATCGATATCTTTGTTACTTCAATGGATGATAGCCTTGTCATTATGGAAGGTAATTTGTTGATGAGATTTTTGTTATTCCAATGGATGGTAGCCTTGTCATTATGGAAGGTAGTCTGTTGTTGAGATTTTTGTTATTCAAATGGATGGTAACCTTGTCATTATGGAAGGTAGTCTTTTGTCGAGATTTTTCTTACTCTAGTGGATGGTAGCCTTGTCATTATTGAAGGCAGTCTATTGTCGATATCTTTGTTACTGTAATGGATGATAGCCTTGTCATAATGGAAGGTAGTCTATAGTTGATATTTCTTTTACTCCATTAGATGGTAGCCTTGTCAATATGGAAGGTAGTTTGTTGTTCAGATCTTTGTTGCTCCAATGGATGATAGCCTTGTCATTATGCAAGGTAGTATGTTGTTCAGATTTTTGTTACTCCAACAGATGGTAGCCTTGTCATTATGGAAGGTAGTCCGTTGTCGAGATTTTTTTTATTCCAATGGATGGTAACCTTGTCATTATGGAATGTAGTCTTTTGTCGATATTTTACTTACTCCAATGGATGGTAGCCTTGTCATTATTGAAGGTATTCTATTGTCAATATCTATGTTACTCCAATGGATGATATCCTTGTCATTATGGAAGGTAGTCTTTTGATAAGATTTTTGTTATTCCAATGGATGGTAGCCTTGTCATTATGGAAGGTAGTCTGTTATCGAGATTTTTGTTACCCCAATGGATGGTAGCCTTGTAATTATGGAAGGTAGTTTGTTGTCGAGATTTTTGTTACTCCAATGGATGGTAGCCTTGTCATTATGGAAGGTAGTCTGTCGTTGAGATTTCTGTTACTCCAATGGATTGTAGCCTTGTCATTATGGATGGTAGTCTGTTGTTCAGATTTTTGTTACTCCAATGAATGGTATCCTTGTCATTATGGAAGGTAGTCTTTTATTGAGATTTTTGTTATTCCATTGGATGGTAGCCTTATCATTATGGAAGGTAGTCTATTGTCAACATTTTTGTTATTCCAATGGATGGTAACCTTGTCATTATGGAAGGTAGTATTTTGTCGAGATTTTTGTTACTCCAATGGATGGTAGCCTTGTAATTATTGAAGGTAGTCTTTTATCGATATCTTTGTTACTCCAATGGATGATAGCCTTGTCATTATGCAAGGAAGTCTTTTGTTCAGATTTTTGTTACTCCAACGGATGGTAGCCTTGTCATTATGGAAGGTAGTCTATTGTCGAAATTTTTGTAACTCCAATGGATGGTAGCCTTATCATTATGGAAGGTAGTTTTTTATCGAGATTTTTGTTACTCCAATGGATGGTAGCCTTGTCATTATGGAAGGTAGTTTATTATTGAGATTTTTGTTATTCCAATAGATGGTAGCCTTGTCATTATGCAAGGTAGTCTGTCGTTGATATTTTTGTTACTCCAATAGATGGTAGCCTTGTCATTATGGAAGGTAGTCTATTGTTCAGATTTTTGTTAATCCAATGGATGGTAGCCTTGTCATTATGGAAGGTAGTTTGTTGTCGAGAATTTTTTATTCCATTGGATGGTAGCCTTGTCATTATGGAAGGTAGTTTGTTGTCGATATTTTTTTTATTCCAATGGATGGTAACCTTGTCATTATGGAAGGTAGTCTTTTGTCGAAATTTTTGTTATACCAATTGATGGTATCCTTGTAATTATGGAAGTTAGTCTATTGTCGAGATTTTTGTTACTCCAATGGATAGTAGCCTTGTCATTATGGAAGGTAGTCTGTTATCGAGATTTTTGTTACCCCAATGGATGGTAGCCTTGTAATTATGGAAGGTAGTCTGTTGTCGAGATTTTTGTTACTCCAAGTGATGGTAGCCTTGTCATTATAGAAGGTAGTGTGTCATTGAGATTTCTGTTACTCCAATGGATTGTAGCCTTATCATTATGTAAGGTAGTCTATTGTTCAGAATTTTGTTACTCCAATGGATGTTAGCCTTGCCATTATGGAAGGTAGTCTGTTGTTGAAATTTTTGTTATTCCAATGGATGGTAGCCTTGTCATTATGGAAGGTAGTCCGTTGTCGAGATATTTTTTATTCCAATGGATGGTAACCTTGTCATTATTGAATGTAATCTTTTGTCGAGATTTTTCTTACTCCAATGGATGGTAGCCTTGTCATTATTGAAGGTAGTCAATTGTCGATATCTATGTTACTCCAATGGATGATAGCCTTATCATTATGGAAGGTAGTCTGTTGATGACATTTTAGTAATTCCAATGGATGGTAGCCTTGTCATTATGGAAGGTGGTTTGTTATCGAGATTTTTATTACCCCAATGGATGGTAGCCTTGTAATTATGGAAGGTAGTTTGTTGTCGAGATTTTTGTTACTCCAACGGATGGTAGCCTTGTCATTATGGAAGGTAGTCTATTGTCGAGATTTTTGTAACTCCAATGGATGGTAGCCTTGTCATTATGGATGGTAGTCTGTTGTTCAGAATTTTGTTACTCCAATGGATGGTAGCCTTGTCATTATGGAAGGTAGTTTATTATTGAGATTTTTGTTATTCCAATAGATGGTAGCCTTGTCATTATGCAAGGTAGTCTGTCGTTGAGATTTTTGTTACTCCAATGGATTGTAGCCTTGTCATTATGGAAGGTAGTCTATTGTTCAGATTTTTGTTACTCCAATGGATGGTAGCCTTGTCATTATGGAAGGTAGTTTGTTGTCGAGAATTTTTTATTCCATTGGATGGTAGCCTTGTCATTATGAAAGGTAGTTTGTTGTCGAGATTTTTGTTATTCCAATGGATGGTAACCTTGTCATTATGGAAGGTAGTCTTTTGTCGAGATTTTTGTTACTCCAATGGATGGTAGCCTTGTAATTATGGAAGTTAGTATGTTGTCGAGATTTTTGTTACTCCAATGGATGGTAGCCTTGTCATTATTGAAGGTAGTCTATTATCGATATCTTTGTTACTCCAATGGATGATAGCCTTGTCATTTTGGAAGGTTATCTGTTGATTAGAGTTTTGTTATTCCAATGGATGGTAGCCTCGTGATTATGGAAGGTAGTCTGTTTTCGAGATTTTTGTTATTCAAATGGATGGTAACCTTGTCATTATGGAAGGTAGTCTTTTGTCGAGATTTTTCTTACTCTAATGGATTGTAGCCTTATCATTATTGAAGGTAGTCTATTGTCGATATCTTTGTTACTCTAATGGATGATAGCCTTGTCATTATGGAAGGTAGTCTATTGTCGATATTTTTGTTATTCCAATGGATGGTAACCTTGTCATTATGGAAGTTAGTATTTTGTCGAGATTTTTGTTACTCCAATGGAAGGTAGCCTTGTCATTATAAAAGGTAGTCTGTTATCGATATCTTTGTTACTCCAATGGATGATATCCTTGTCATTATGGAAGGTAGTCTGTTGTCGAGATTTTTGTTACTCCAATGGATGGTAGCCTTGTCATTATGGAAGGTAGTCTGTTGTCGAGATTTTTGTTACCCCAATGGATGGTAGCTTTGTAATTATGGAAGGTAGTTTGTTGTCGATATTTTTTTTACTCCAATGGATGGTATTCTTGTTATTATGGAAGGTAGTCTGTCATTGAGATTTCTGTTACTCTAATGGATTGTAGCCTTGTCATTATGGATGGTAGTCTGTTGTTCAGATTTTTGTTACTCCAATGGATGGTAGCCTTGTCATTATGGAAGGTAGTCTGTTGTTGAGATTTGTTATTCCATTGGATGGTAGCCTTGTCATTATGGAAGGTAGTCTGTCGTTGAGATTTATGTTACTCCAATGGATTGTAGCATTGTCATTATGGATGGTAGTCTGTTGTTCAGATTTTTGTTACTCCAATGAATGGTAGCCTTGTCATTATGAAAGGTAGTCTTTTGTTGAGATTTTTGTTATTCCATTGGATGGTAGCCTTATCATTATGGAAGGTAGTCTATTGTCGACTTTTATGTTATTCCAATGGTTGGTAACCTTGTCATTATGAAAGGTAGTATTTTGTCGAGATTTTTGTTACTCCAATGGATGGTAGCCTTGTAATTATTGAAGGTAGTCTTTTATCGATATCTTTGTTACTCCAATGGATGATAGCCTTGTCATTATGCAAGGAAGTCTTTTGTTCATATTTTTGTTACCCCAACGGATGGTAGCCTTGTCATTATGGAAGGTAGCCTATTATCGAGATTTTTGTAACTCCAATGGATGGTAGCCTTATCATTATGGAAGGTAGTATTTTATCGAGATTTTTGTTACTCCAATGGATGGTAGCCTTGTCATTATGGAAGGTAGTCTATTGTCTAGATATTTGTAATTCCAATGAATGGTAGCCTTGTCATTATGCAAGGTAGTCTGTCGTTGAGATTTCTGTTACTCCAATGGATTATAGCCTTGTCATTATGGAAGGTAGTTTGTCGTTGAGATTTCTGTTACTCCAATGGATTGTAGCCATATCATTATCGAAGGTAGTCTGTTGTTCAGATTTTTGTTACTCCAATGGATGGTAGCCTTGTCATTACGGAAGGTAGTTTGTTGTCGAGAATTTTTTATTCCAATGGATGGGAGCCTTGTAATTATGGAAGGTAGTTTGTTGTCGAGATTTTTTTTATTCCAATGGATGGTAACCTTGTCATTATGGAAGGTAGTCTGATGTTCAGAATTTTGTTACTCCAATGGATGTTAGCCTTTCCATTATGGAAGGCAGTCTGTTGATGAGATTTTTGGTATTCCAATGGATGGTAGCCTTGTCATTATGGAAGGTAGTCTATTGTCGAGATTTTTGTTATTCAAATGGATGGTAATCTTGTTATTATGGAAGGTAGTCTATTGTCGAGATTTTTTTTACCCCAATTGATGTAGCCTTATCATTATAGAAGGTGGTCTATTGTTGATATTTTTTTTCCTTCAATGAATGGTAGCCTTGTCATTATGGAAGGTAGTATGTCGTTGAGATTTCTATTACTCCAATGGATTATAACCTTGTCAATATGGAAGGTAGTCTATTGTTCAGATTTTTGTTACTCCAATGGATGGTAGCCTTGTCATTATGGAAGGTAGTCTATTGTTGATACTTTTGTTATTCCATTGGATTGTAGATTTGTCATTATGTAAGGTAGTCTGTTATTCGGATTTTTGTACCTCCAATGGATGTTAGTCTTGTCATTATAGAAGGTAGTCTATTGTTGAAATTTTTGTTATTCCAATGGATGGTAGCCAATTCATTATGGAAGGTAGTCCGTTGTCGAGATTTTTGTTTTTTCCAATGGATGGTAGCCTTGTCATTATTGAAGGTAGTCTATTGTCGATATCTTTGTTACTCCAATGGATGATAGCCTTGTCATTATGCAAGGTAGTTTGTTATTCAGATTTTTGTTACTCCAATGGATGTTAGCCTTGTCATTATGGAAGGTAGTCTATTGTCGAGATTTTTGTTATTCCAATGGATTGTAGCCTTATCATTATGGAAGGTAGTTTTTTTTCTAGATTTTTGTTAGTCCAAAGGATGGTAGCCTTCTCATTATGGAAGGAAGTCTATTGCCGAGATTTTTGTTATTCCAATGGATGGTAGCCTTGTCATTATGGAAGGTAGTCTGTTGTCGAGATTTTTGTTACCCCAATGGATGTAGCCTTATCATTATAGAAGGTGGTCTATTGTCGATATTTTTGTTCCTCCAATGAATGGTAGCCTTGTCATTATGGAAGGTAGTCTGTCGTTGAG
Organism: Vicia faba; assembly: GCA_948472305.1. Classification (NCBI taxonomy): domain Eukaryota; kingdom Viridiplantae; phylum Streptophyta; class Magnoliopsida; order Fabales; family Fabaceae; genus Vicia; species Vicia faba. The sequence goes on from OX451739.1 coordinate 567,121,898, forward strand.
ATTTCTATTACTCCAATGGATTGTAACCTTGTCAATATGGAAGGTAGTCTGTTGTTCAGATTATTGTTACTCCAATGGATGGCAGCCTTGTCATTATGGAAGGTAGTCTATTGTTAATATTTTTGTTATTCCATTGGATGGTAGCCTTGTCATTATGGAAGGTAGTCTTTTGTCGAGATTTTTCTTACTCCAATGGATGGTAGCCTTGTCATTATTGAAGGTAGTCTATTGTCGATATCTTTGTTGCTCCAATGGATAATAGCCTTGTCATTATGCAAGGTAGTATGTTGTTCAGATTTTTGTTAGTCCAACAGATGGTAGGCTTGTCATTATGGAAGGTAGTCTATCGTCGAGATTTTTGTTACTTCAATGGATGGTAGCCTTATCATTATGGAAGGTAGTTTTTATCGAGATTTTTGTTACTCCAATGGATGGTAGCCCTGTCATTATGGAAGGTAGTCTGTTGTCGAGAATTTTTTTATTCCATTGGATGGTAGCCTTGTCATTATGGAAGGTAGTGTGTTATCGAGATTTTTGTTATTCCAATGGATGGTAACCTTGTCATTATGGAAGGTAGTCTTTTGTCGAGATTTTTCTTACTCCAATGGATGGTAGCCTTGTCATTATTGAAGGTAGTCTATTGTCGATATATTTGTTGCTCTAATGGATAATAGCCTTGCCATTATGCAAGGTAGTATGTTGTTCAGATTTTTGTTACTCCAACAGATGGTAGGCTTGTCATTATGGAAGGTAGTCTATCGTCGAGATTTTTGTTACTCCAATGGATGGTAGCCTTATCATTATGGAAGGTAGTTTTTATCGAGATTTTTGTTACTCCAATGGATGGTAGCCTTGTCATTATGGAAGGTAGTCTGTTGTCGAGAATTTTTTTATTCGATTGGATGGTAGCCTTGTTATTATGGAAGGTAGTGTGTTGTCGAGATTTTTGTTATTACAATGGATGGTAACCTTGTCATTATGGAAGGTAGTCTTTTGTCCAGATTTTTCTTACTCCAATGGATGGTAGCCTTGTCATTATTGAAGGTAGTCTATTGTGTATATCTTTGTTGCTCCAATGGATAATAGCTTTGTCATTATGCAAGGTAGTATGTTGTTCAGATTTTTGTTACTCCAACAGATGGTAGGCTTTTCATTATGGAAGGTAGTCTATTGTCGAGATTTCTGTTACTCCAATGGATGCTAGCCTTATCATTATGGAAGGTAGTTTTTATCGAGATTTTTGTTACTCCAATGGATGGTAGCCTTGTCATCATGGAAGGTAGTCTATTGTCGAGAATTTTTTTATTCCATTGGATGGTAGCCTTGTCATTATAGAAGGTAGTGTGTTATCGAGATTTTTGTTATTCCAATGGATGGTAACCTTGTCATTATGGAAGGTAGTCTTTTGTCGAGATTTTTCTTACTCCAATGGATGGTAGCCTTCTCATTATTGAAGGTAGTCTATTTTCGATATCTTTGTTGCTCCAATGGATAATAGCCTTGTCATTATGCAAGGTAGTATGTTGTTCAGATTTTTGTTACTCCAACAGATGGTAGGCTTGTCATTATGGAAGGTAGTCTATCGTCGAGATTTTTGTTACTCCAATGGATGGTAACCTTATCATTGTGGAAGGTATTTTTTATCGAGATTTTTGTTACTCCAATGGATTGTAGCCTTGTCATTATGGAAGGTAGTCTATTGTCGACATTTTTGTTATTCCAATGGATGGTAGCCTTGTCATTATGAAAGGTAGTCTATCGTTGAGATTATTGTTACTCCAATGAATTGTAGCCTTGTCATTATGGAAGGTAGTGTGTTGTTCAAATTTTTGTTACTCCAATGGAAGGTAGCCTTGTCATTATGGAAGGTAGTTTGTTGTTGAGAATTTTTTATTCCATTGGATGGTAGCCTTGTCATTATGGAAGGTAGTCTATTGTCGAGATTTTTTTTATTCCAATGGATGGTAACCTTGTCAGTATGAAATGTAGTATTTTGTCGAGATTTTTGTTACTCCAATGGAAGGTAGCCTTATCATTATTTAAGGTAGTCTGTTATCGATATCTTTGTTACTTCAATGGATGGTAGCCTTGTCATTATGGAAGGTATTATTTTCTCAAGATTTTTGTTACTCCAATGGATGGTAGCCTTCTCATTATTGAAGATAGTCTGTTATTGATAGCCTTGTCATTATGGAAGGTAGTCTATTGTATAGATTTTTGTTACTCCCATAGATGGTATCCTTGTCATTATGGAAGGTAGTCTGTTATCGAGATTTTTGTTACCCCAGTGGATGGTAGCCTTGTCATTATGGAAGTTAGTTTATTGTTAAGGTTTTTGTTACTCCAATGGATGGTATCCTTGTCATTATGGAAGGTAGTCTGTTGTCGAGAATTGTTTTATTCCATTGGATGGTAGCCTTGTCATTATGGAAGGTATAGTGTTGTTGAGTCTTTTGTTATTCCAATGGATGGTAACCTTATCATTATGGAAGGTAGTCTTTTGTCGAGATTTTTCATACTCCAATGGATGGTAGCCTTGTCATTATTGAAGGTAGTCTATTGTCGATATCTTTGTTGCTCCAATGGATGATAGCCTTGTCATTATGAAAGGTAGTATGGTGTTCAGATTTTTGTTACTCCAACACATGGTAGGCTTTTCATTATGGAAGGTAGTCTATTATCGAGATTTTTGTTACTCCAATGGATGGTAGCCTTATCATTATGGAAGGTAGTTTTTATCGAGATTTTTGTTACTCCAATGGATGGTAGCCCTGTCATTATGGAAGGTAGTCTGTTGTCGAGAATTTTTTTATTCCATTGGATGGTAGCCTTGTCATTATGGAAGGTAGTGTGTTATCGAGATTTTTGTTATTCCAGTGGATGGTAACCTTGTCATTATGGAAGGTAGTCTTTTGTCGAGATTTTTCTTACTCCAATGGATGGTAGCCTTGTCATTATTGAAGGTAGTCTATTGTCGATATATTTGTTGCTCTAATGGATAATAGCCTTGCCATTATGCAAGGTAGTATGTTGTTCAGATTTTTGTTACTCCAACAGATGGTAGGCTTGTCATTATGGAAGGTAGTCTATCGTCGAGATTTTTGTTACTCCAATGGATGGTAGCCTTATCATTATGGAAGGTAGTTTTTATCGAGATTTTTGTTACTCCAATGGATGGTAGCCTTGTCATTATGGAAGGTAGTCTGTTGTCGAGAATTTTTTTATTCGATTGGATGGTAGCCTTGTTATTATGGAAGGTAGTGTGTTGTCGAGATTTTTGTTATTACAATGGATGGTAACCTTGTCATTATGGAAGGTAGTCTTTTGTCCAGATTTTTCTTACTCCAATGGATGGTAGCCTTGTCATTATTGAAGGTAGTCTATTGTGTATATCTTTGTTGCTCCAATGGATAATAGCTTTGTCATTATGCAAGGTAGTATGTTGTTCAGATTTTTGTTACTCCAACAGATGGTAGGCTTTTCATTATGGAAGGTAGTCTATTGTCGAGATTTCTGTTACTCCAATGGATGCTAGCCTTATCATTATGGAAGGTAGTTTTTATCGAGATTTTTGTTACTCCAATGGATGGTAGCCTTGTCATCATGGAAGGTAGTCTATTGTCGAGAATTTTTTTATTCCATTGGATGGTAGCCTTGTCATTATAGAAGGTAGTGTGTTATCGAGATTTTTGTTATTCCAATGGATGGTAACCTTGTCATTATGGAAGGTAGTCTTTTGTCGAGATTTTTCTTACTCCAATGGATGGTAGCCTTCTCATTATTGAAGGTAGTCTATTTTCGATATCTTTGTTGCTCCAATAGATAATAGCCTTGTCATTATGCAAGGTAGTATGTTGTTCAGATTTTTGTTACTCCAACAGATGGTAGGCTTGTCATTATGGAAGGTAGTCTATCGTCTAGATTTTTGTTACTCCAATGGATGGTAGCCTTATCATTGTGGAAGGTATTTTTTATCGAGATTTTTGTTACTCCAATGGATTGTAGCCTTGTCATTATGGAAGGTAGTCTATTGTCGACATTTTTGTTATTCCAATGGATGGTAGCCTTGTCATTATGAAAGGTAGTCTATCGTTGAGATTATTGTTACTCCAATGAATTGTAGCCTTGTCATTATGGAAGGTAGTGTGTTGTTCAAATTTTTGTTACTCCAATGGAAGGTAGCCTTGTCATTATGGAAGGTAGTTTGTTGTTGAGAATTTTTTATTCCATTGGATGGTAGCCTTGTCATTATGGAAGGTAGTCTATTGTCGAGATTTTTTTTATTCCAATGGATGGTAACCTTGTCAGTATGAAATGTAGTATTTTGTCGAGATTTTTGTTACTCCAATGGAAGGTAGCCTTATCATTATTTAAGGTAGTCTGTTATCGATATCTTTGTTACTTCAATGGATGGTAGCCTTGTCATTATGGAAGGTATTATTTTCTCAAGATTTTTGTTACTCCAATGGATGGTAGCCTTCTCATTATTGAAGATAGTCTGTTATTGATAGCCTTGTCATTATGGAAGGTAGTCTATTGTATAGATTTTTGTTACTCCCATAGATGGTATCCTTGTCATTATGGAAGGTAGTCTGTTATCGAGATTTTTGTTACCCCAGTGGATGGTAGCCTTGTCATTATGGAAGTTAGTTTATTGTTAAGGTTTTTGTTACTCCAATGGATGGTATCCTTGTCATTATGGAAGGTAGTCTGTTGTCGAGAATTGTTTTATTCCATTGGATGGTAGCCTTGTCATTATGGAAGGTATAGTGTTGTTGAGTCTTTTGTTATTCCAATGGATGGTAACCTTATCATTATGAAAGGTAGTCTTTTGTCGAGATTTTTCATACTCCAATGGATGGTAGCCTTGTCATTATTGAAGGTAGTCTATTGTCGATATCTTTGTTGCTCCAATGGATGATAGCCTTGTCATTATGAAAGGTAGTATGGTGTTCAGATTTTTGTTACTCCAACACATGGTAGGCTTTTCATTATGGAAGGTAGTCTATCATCGAGATTTTTGTTACTCCAATGGATGGTAGCCTTATCATTATGGAAGGTAGTTTTTATCGAGATTTTTGTTACTCCAATGGATGGTAGCCTTGTCATTATGGAAGGTAGTCTATTGTTAAGATTTTTGTTACTCTAATGGATGGTAGCTTTGTCATTATGGAAGGTAGTCTGTTGTCGAGAATTTTTTTAATCCATTTGATGGTAGCCTTGTCATTATGGAAGGTAGTGTGTTGTCGAGTCTTTTGTCATTCAAATGGATGGTAACCTTGTCATTATGAAAGGTAGTCTTTTGTCGAGATTTTTCTTACTCCAATGGATGGTAGCCTTGTCATTATTGAAGGTAGTCTATTGTCGATATCTTTGTTGCTCCAATGGATAATAGCCTTGTCATTATGCAAGGTAGTATGTTGCTTAGATTTTAGTTACTCCAACAGATGGTAGGCTTGTCATTATGGAAGGTAGTCTATCGTCATGATTTTTGTTAATCCAATGGATGGTAGCCTTATCATTATGAAAGGTAGTTTTTATCGAGATTTTTGTTACTCCAACGGATGTAAGCCTTGTCATTATGGAAGGTAGTCTATTGTCGAGATTTTTGTTACTCCAATGGATGGTAGCCTTATCATTGTGGAAGGTATTTTTTATCGAGATTTTTGTTACTCCAATGGATTGTAGCCTTGTCATTATGGAAGGTAGTCTATTGTCGACATTTTTGTTATTCCAATGGATGGTAGCCTTGTCATTATGAAAGGTAGTCTATCGTTGAGATTACTGTTACTCCAATGAATTGTAGCCTTGTCATTATGGAAGGTAGTGTGTTGTTATAATTTTTGTTACTCCAATGGAAGGTAGCCTTGTCATTATGGAAGGTAGTTTGTTGTTGAGAATTTTTTATTCCATTGGATGGTAGCCTTGTCATTATGGAAGGTAGTCTATTGTCAAGATTTTTTTTATTCCAATGGATGGTAACCTTGTCAGTATGAAATGTAGTATTTTGTCGAGATTTTTGTTACTCCAATGGAAGGTAGCCTTATCATTATTGAAGGTAGTCTGTTATCGATATCTTTGTTACTCCAATGGATGGCAGCGTTGTCATTATGGAAGTTAGTATTTTGTCAAGAATTTTGTTACTCCAATGGATGGTAGCCTTGCCAATATTGAAGATAGTCTATTTTCGATATCTTTGTTATTCCAATGGATGATAGCCTTGTCATTATGGAAGGTAGTTTGTTGTCGAGATTTTTGTTACTCCAATAGATGGTATCCTTGTCATTATGGAAGGTAGTCTGTTATCGAGATTTTTGTTACCCCAGTGGATGGTAGCCTTGTCATTATGGAAGGTAGTCTATTGTTAAGATTTTTGTTACTCCAATGGATGGTAGCCTTGTCATTATGGAAGGTAGTCTGTTGTCGAGAATTTTTTTTATTCCATTGGATGGTAGCCTTGTCATTATGGAAGGTAGTGTATTGTCGAGTCTTTTGTTATTCCAATGGATGGTAACCTTGCCATTATGGAAGGTAGTCTTTTGTCGAGATTTTTCATACTCCAATGGATGGTAGCCTTGTCATTATTGAGAGTAGTCTATTGTCGATATCTTTGTTGCTCCAATTGATGATAGCCTTGTCATTATACAAGGTAGTATGTTGTTCAGATTTTTGTTACTCCAACAGATGGTGGGATTGTCATTATGGAAGGTAGTCTATCATCGAGATTTTTGTTACTCCAATGGATGGTATCCTTATCATTATGGAAGGTAGTTTTTATCGAGATTTTTGTTACTCCAATGGATGGTAGCCTTGTCATTATTGAAGGTAGTCTATTGTTAAGATTTTTGTTACTCCAATGGATGGTAGCCTTGTCATTATGGAAGGTAGTCTGTTGTCGAGAATTTTTTTATTCCATTGGATGGTAGCCTTGTCATTATGGAAGGTAGTGTGTTGTCGAGTCTTTTGTTATTCCAATGGATGGTAACCTTGTCATTATGGAAGGTAGTCTTTTGTCGAGATTTTTCTTACTCCAATGGATGGTAGCCTTGTCATTATTGAAGGTAGTCTATTATCGATATCTTTGTTGCTAGAATGGATAATAGCCTTGTCATTATGTAAGGTAGTGTGTTGTCGAGTCTTTTGTTAATCCAATGGATGGTAACCTTGTCATTATGGAAGGTAGTCTATCGTCGAGATTTTTGTTACTCCAATGGATGGTAGCCTTATCATTATGGAAGGTAGTTTTTATAGAGATTTTTGTTACTCCAATGGATGGTAGCCTTGTAATTATGGAAGGTAGTCTGTTGTTGAGATTTTTGTTACCCCAATTGATGGTAGCCTTGTAATTATGGAAGGTAGTCAGTCGTCCAGATTTCTGTTACTCCAATGGATTGTAGCCTTGTCATTATGGAAGGTAGTCTATTGTTCATATTTTTCTTACTCCAATGGATGGTAGCCTTGTCATTATGGAAGGTACTCTGTTTTCGAGAATTGTTTTATTCCATTGGGTGGTAGCCTTGTCATTATGGAAGGTAGTGTGTTATCGAGATTTTTGTTATTCCAATGGATGTTAGCCTTGTCATTATTGAAGGTAGTCTATTGTTGATATCTTTGTTACTCCAATGGATGATAGCCTTGTCATTATGCAAGGTAGTTTGTTGTTCAGATTTTTGTTAGTCCAATGGATGGTAGCCTTGTCATTATGGAAGGTAGACTGTTTTCGAGATCTTTGTTACTCCAATGGATAATAGCCTTGTCATTATGGAAGGTAGTTTGTTGTCGAGATTTTTGTTACTCCAATAGATGGTATCCTTGTCATTATGGAAGGTAGTCTGTTATCGATATTTTTGTTACCCCAATAGATGGTAGCCTTGTCATTATGGAAGGTAGTCTATTGTTAACATTTTTGTTACTCCAATGGATGGTAGCCTTGTCATTATGGAAGGTAGTCTGTTGTCGAGAATTTTTTTATTCCATTGGATGGTAGCCTTGTCATTATGGAAGGTAGTGTGTTGTCGTGTCTTTTGTTATTCCAATGGATTGTAACCTTGTCATTATGGAAGGTAGTCTTTTGTCGAGATTTTTCATACTCCAATGGATGGTAGCCTTTTCATTATTGAAGGTAGTCTATTGTTAAGATTTTTGTTACTCCAATGGATGGTAGCCTTGTCATTATGGAAGGTAGTCTGTTGTCGAGAGTTTTTTTATTCCATTGGATGGTAGCCTTGTCATTATGGAAGGTAGTGTGTTGTCGAGTCTTTTGTTATTCCAATGGATGGTAACCTTGTCATTATGGAAGGTAGTCTATCGTCGAGATTTTTTTTACTCCAATGGATGGTAGCCTTATCATTATGGAAGGTAGTTTTTATCGAGATTTTTGTTACTCCAATGGATGGTAGCCTTGTCATTATGGAAGGTAGTCTATTGTCGAGACTTTTGTTATTCCATTGGATGGTAGCCTTGTCATTATTGAAGATAGTTTGTTTTCGATATCTTTGTTATTCTGATGGATGATAGCCTTGTCATTATGGAAGGTAGTCTATTTTCGAGATTTTTGTTACTCTAATAGATGGTATCCTTGTCATTATGAAAGGTAGTCTGTTATCGAGATTTTTGTTACCCCAATGGATGGTAGGCTTGTCATTATGGAAGGTAGTCTATTGTTAAGATTTTTGTTACTCCAATGGCGGGTAGCCATGGCATTATGGAAGGTAGTCTGTTGTCGAGAATTTTTTTATTCCATTTGATGGTAGCCTTGTCATTATGGAAGGTAGTGTGTTGTCGAGTCCTTTGTTATTCCAATGGATGGTAACCTTGTCATTATGGAAGGTAGTCTTTTGTCGAGATTTTTCATACTCCAGTGGATGGTAGCCTTGTCATTTATGAAGGTAGTTTATTATCGATATCTTTGTTGCTCCAATGGATGATAGCCTGGTCATTATGCAAGGTAGTATGTTGTTCAGATTTTTGTTACTCCAACAGATGGTAGGCTTGTCATTATGAAAGGTAGTCTATCGTCGAGATTTTTGTTACTCCAATGGATGGTAGCCTTATCATTATGGAAGGTTGTCTGTTATTAATATCTTTGTTACTCCAATGGATGATAGCCTTGTCATTATGGAAGGTAGTCTGTTATCGAGATTTTTGTTATCCCAATGGATGGTAGCCTTGTCATTATGATAGGTAGTCTGTTATCGAGATTTTTGTTACCCCAATGGATGGTAGCCTTGTAATTAAGGAAGGTAGTATGTTGTCGAGATTTTTATTACTCCAATGGACGGTAGCCTTGTCATTATGGAAGGTAGTCTGTCGTTGAGATTTCTGTTACTTCAATGGATTGTAGCCTTGTCATTATGTAAGGTAGTCCGTTGTTCAAATTTTTGTTACTCCAATGGATGGTAGCCTTGTCATTATGGAAGGTAGTCTGTTGTTGAGATTTTTGTTATTCCAATGGATGGTAGCCTTGTCATTATGGAAGGTTGTCCGTTGTCGAGATTTTTGTTATTCAAATGGATGGTAGCCTTGTCATTATGGAAGGTAGTCTATTGTCGATATCTTTGTGACTCCAATGGATGATAGCCTTTTCATTATGCAAGGTAGTCTGTTGTTCATATTTTTGTTACTCCAATGGATGGTAGCCTTGTCATTATGGAAGGAAGTCTATTGTCGAGATTTTTGTTACTCCAATGGATGGTAGCCTTGTCATTATTAAAGGAAGTCTATTATCGATATCTTTATTACTCCAATGGATGATAGCCTTGTCATTATGGAAGGTAATCTATTGCCGAGATTATTTTTACTCCAATGGATGGTAACCTTGTCATTATGGACAATAGTTTTTTATGGAGATTTTTGTTACTCCAATGGATGGTAGCCTTGTCATTATGGAATGTAGTTTTTTGTTGAGATTTCTGTTACTCAAATGGATGGTATCCTTGTCATTATGGAAGGTAGTCTGTTGTCAAGATTTTTGTTACCCCAATGGATGGTAGCCTTGTCATTATGGAAGATAGTCTACTGTCGAGATTTTTGTTATTCCAATGGATGGTAGCCTCGTCATTATGGAAAGTAGTCTGTTGTCGAGAATTTTTTTATTCCATTGGATGGTAGCCTTGTCATTATGGAAGGTAGTGTGTTGTCGATTCTTTTGTTATTCCAATGGATGGTAACCTTGTCATTATGGAAGGTAGTCTTTTGTCGAGATTTTTCATACTCCAGTGGATGGTAGCCTTGTCATTATTGAAGGTAGTCTATTGTCGATATCTTTGTTGCTCCAATGGATGATAGCCTTGTCATTATGCAAGGTAGTATGTTGTTCAGATTTTTGTTACTCCAACAGATGGTAGGCTTGTCATTATGAAAGGTAGTCAATCGTCGAGATTTTTGTTACTCCAATGGATGGTAGCCGTATCATTATGGAAGGTAGTCTATTGTTAAGATTTTTGTTACTCCAATGGATGGTAGCCTTGTCATTATGGAAGGTAGTCTGTTGTCGAGAATTTTTTTATTCCATTCGATGGTAGCCTTATCATTATGGAAGGTAGTTTTTAACGAGATTTTTGTTACTCCAATGGATGGTAGCCTTGTCATTATGGAAGGTAGTCTATTGTTAAGATTTTTGTTACTCCAATGGATGGTAGCCTTGTCATTATGGAAGGTAGTCTGTTGTCCAGAATTTTTTTATTCCATTGGATGGTAGCCTTGTCATTATGGAAGGTAGTGTGTTGTCGAGTCTTTTGTTATTCAATGGATGGTAACCTTGTCATTATGGAAGGTAGTCTTTTGTCGAGATTTTTCTTACTCCAATGGATGGTAGCCTTGTCATCATTGATGGTAGTCTATTTTCGATATCTTTGTTGCTCCAATGGATGATAGCCTCGTCATTATGCAAGGTAGTATGTTGTTCAGATTTTTGTTACTCCAACAGATGGTAGGCTTATCATTATGGAAGGTAGTATTTTGTCGAGATTTTTGTTACTCCAATGGATGGTAGCCTTGTCATTATTGAAGATAGTCTGTTATCAATATCTTTGTTACTCCAATGGATGATAGCCTTGTCATTATAGAAGGTAGTCTGTTATTGAGATTTTTGTTACCCCAATAGATGGTAGCCTTGTCATTATGATAGGTAGTCTGTTATCGAGATTTTTGTTACCCCAATGGTTGGTAGCCTTGTAATTAAGGAAGGTAGTATGTTGTCGAGATTTTTATTACTCTAATGGACGGTAGCCTTGTCATTATGGAAGGTAGTCTGTCGTTGAGATTTCTGTTACTTCAATGGATTATAGCCTTGTCATTATGTAAGGTAGTCTGTTGTTATGATTTTTGTTACTCCAATGGATGGTAGCCTTGTCATTATGGAAGGTAGTCTGTTGTTGAGATTTTTGTTATTCCAATGGATGGTAGCCTTGTCATTATGGAAGGTTGTCCGTTGTCGAGATTTTTGTTATTCAAATAGATGGTAGCCTTGTCATTATGGAAGGTAGTCTATTGTCGATATCTTTGTGACTCCAATGGATGATAGCCTTTTCATTATGCAAGGTAGTCTGTTGTTCATATTTTTGTTACTCCAATGGATGGTAGCCTTGTCATTATGGAAGGAAGTCTATTGTCGAGATTTTTGTTACTCCAATGAATGGTAGCCTTGTCATTATTAAAGGAAGTCTATTATCGATATCTTTATTACTCCAATGGATGATAGCCTTGTCATTATGGAAGGTAATCTATTGCCGAGATTATTTTTACTCCAATGGATGGTAACCTTGTCATTATGGACAATAGTTTTTTATGGAGATTTCTGTTACTCAAATGGATGGTATCCTTGTCATTATGGAAGGTAGTCTGTTGTCAAGATTTTTGTTACCCCAATGGATGGTAGCCTTGTCATTATGGAAGATAGTCTACTGTCGAGATTTTTGTTATTCCAATGGATGGTAGCCTCGTCATTATGGAAAGTAGTCTGTTGTCGAGAATTTTTTTATTCCATTGGATTGTAGCCTTGTCATTATGGAAGGTAGTGTGTTGTCGATTCTTTTGTTATTCCAATGGATGGTAACCTTGTCATTATGGAAGGTAGTCTTTTGTCGAGATTTTTCATACTCCAGTGGATGGTAGCCTTGTCATTATTGAAGGTAGTCTATTGTCGATATCTTTGTTGCTCCAATGGATGATAGCCTTGTCATTATGCAAGGTAGTATGTTGTTCAGATTTTTGTTACTCCAACAGATGGTAGGCTTGTCATTATGAAAGGTAGTCAATCGTCGAGATTTTTGTTACTCCAATGGATGGTAGCCGTATCATTATGGAAGGTAGTCTATTGTTAAGATTTTTGTTACTCCAATGGATGGTAGCCTTGTCATTATGGAAGGTAGTCTGTTGTCGAGAATTTTTTTATTCCATTGGATGGTAGCCTTATCATTATGGAAGGTAGTTTTTAACGAGATTTTTGTTACTCCAATGGATGGTAGCCTTGTCATTATGGAAGGTAGTCTGTTGTTAAGATTTTTGTTACTCCAATGGATGGTAGCCTTGTCATTATGGAAGGTAGTCTGTTGTCCAGAATTTTTTTATTCCATTGGATGGTAGCCTTGTCATTATGGAAGGTAGTGTGTTGTCGAGTCTTTTGTTATTCAATGGATGGTAACCTTGTCATTATGGAAGGTAGTCTTTTGTCGAGATTTTTCTTACTCCAATGGATGGTAGCCTTGTCATCATTGATGGTAGTCTATTTTCGATATCTTTGTTGCTCCAATGGATGATAGCCTCGTCATTATGCAAGGTAGTATGTTGTTCAGATTTTTGTTACTCCAACAGATGGTAGGCTTATCATTATGGAAGGTAGTATTTTGTCGAGATTTTTGTTACTCCAATGGATGGTAGCCTTGTCATTATTGAAGATAGTCTGTTATCAATATCTTTGTTACTCCAATGGATGATAGCCTTGTCATTATAGAAGGTAGTCTGTTATTGAGATTTTTGTTACCCCAATGGATGGTAGCCTTGTCATTATGATAGGTAGTCTGTTATCTAGATTTTTGTTACCCCAATGGTTGGTAGCCTTGTAATTAAGGAAGGTAGTATGTTGTCGAGATTTTTATTACTCTAATGGACGGTAGCCTTGTCATTATGGAAGGTAGTCTGTCGTTGAGATTTCTGTTACTTCAATGGATTATAGCCTTGTCATTATGTAAGGTAGTCTGTTGTTATGATTTTTGTTACTCCAATGGATGGTAGCCTTGTCATTATGGAATGTAGTCTGTTGTTGAGATTTTTGTTATTCCAATGGATGTTAGCCTTGTCATTATGGAAGGTTGTCCGTTGTCGAGATTTTTGTTACTCCAATGGATGGTAGCCTTGTCATTATGGAAGGTAGTCAATTGTCGATATATTTGTTACTCCAATGGATGATAGCCTTGTCATTATGCAAGGTAGTCTGTTGTTCATATTTTTGTTACTCCAATGGATGGTAGCCATGTCATTATGGAAGGAAGTCTATTGTCGAGATTTTTGTTACTCCAATGGATAGTAACCTTGTCATTACGGAAGGTAGTCTGTTGTCGAGATTTTTGTTATCCCAATGGATGTAGCCTTGTCATTATAGAAGGTAGTCTATTATCGATATTTTTGTTACTCCAATGGATTGTAGCCTTGTAATTATGGAAGGTAGTCTGTTGTTCAGATTTTTGTTACTCCAATAGAAGGTAGTTTTTTGTTGAGATTTTTGTATTCCATTGGATGGTAGTCTTGTAATTATGGAAGGTAGTCTATTGTCGAGATTTTTGTTATTCCAATAGATGGTAACCTTCTCATTATGAAAGGTAGTATTTTGTCGAGATTATTGTTATTCTAATGGATGGTAGCCTTGTCATTATTGAAGGTAGTCTGTTATCGATATCTTTGTTACTCAAATGGATGGTTGCCTTGTCATTATGGAAGGTAGTTTGTTGTCGATATCTTTGATACTCCAACGTATGATAGCCTTGTCATTAAGCAAGGAAGTCTGTTGTTCATATTTTTGTTACTCCAATGGATGGTAGCCTTGTCATTATTGAAGATAGTCTGTTATCGATATCTTTGTTACTCCAATGGATGATAGCCTTGTCATTATGGAAGGTAGTCTGTTGTCGAGATTTTTGTTACCCCAAAGGATGTAGCCTTGTCATTGTAGTAGGTAGTCTATTGTCAATATTTTTGTTACTCCAATGGATGGTTGCCTTGTCATTTTTGAAGGTAATCTATCGTTGAGATTTCTGTTACTCCAATTTATTGTAGCCTTGTCATCTTATAAGGTAGTCTGTTGTTCAGATTTTTGTTACTCCAATGGATGTTAGCCTTGTCATTATTGAAGGTAGTTTGTTGTTGAGATTTTTGTTATTCCAATGGATGGTAACCTTGTCATAATGGAAGGTAGTCTGTTGTTGAGATTTTTGTTACTCCAATGGATGGTAACCTTGTCATTATGGAAGGAATTTTTTTTTCGAGATTTTTGTTACTCTAATGGATGTTAGCCTTGTCATTATTGAAGGTATTCTATTGTCGATATCTTTGTTACTCCAATGGATGATAGCCTTGTCATTATGCAAGGTAGTCTGTAGTTCAAATTTTTGTTACTCCAATGGATGGTAGCCTTGTCATTATGGAAGGTAGTCTATTGTCGAGATTTTTGTTATTCCAATGGATGGTAGCCTTGTCATTATGGAAGGTAGTTTTTTGTCGAGATTTTTGTTACTCCAATGGATGGTAGCCTTGTTATTATGGAAGGTAGTCTGTTGTAGAGAATGTTGTTACCCCAATGGACGTAGCCTTGTCATTATAGAAGGTAGTCTATTGTCGATATTTTTGTTACTCCAATGAATGGTAGCCTTGTCATAATGGAAGGTAGTCTGTTGTCGAGATTTTTTTTATTCCAATGGATGGTAACCTTGTCATTATAGAAGGTAGTCTTTTGTCGAGAGTTTTGTTACTCCAATGGATTGTAGCCTTGTCATTATTAAAGGTAGTCTGCTGTTGAGATTTCTATTACTCAAATGGATTATAGCCTTTTCATTATGGAAGGTAGTTTGTTATTCAGATTTTTGTTACTCCAGTGGACGGTAGCCTTGTCATTATGGAAGGAAGTCTATTGTCGATATTTTTGATATTCCAATGGATGGTAGCCTTGTCATTATAGAAGGTAGTCTGTTGTCGAGATTTTTGTTACCCCAATGGATATAGCCTTGTCATTATAGATGGTAGTCTATGTCGATATTTTTGTTACTCCAATGGACGGTAGCCTTGTAATTAAGGAAGGTAGTCTGTTGTTGAGATTTTTGTTGATCCATTGGCTGGTAGCCTTGTCATTATGGAAGGTAGTCTATTGTCGAGATTTTTGTTATTCCAATGGATGGTAACCTTGTCATTATGAAATGTAGTTTTTTATCTAGATTTTTGTTACTCCAATGGATGGTAGCCTTGTCATTATGGAAGGAAGTCTATTGTCGAGATTTTTGTTATTCCAATGGATGGTAGCCTTGTCATTATGGAAGGTAGTCTGTCGTTGAGATTTCTATTACTCCAATTGAATGTAGCCTTGTCATTATGGAAGGTAGTCTCTAGTTCAGATTTTTGTTACTCCAATGGATGGTAGCCTTGTCATTATGGTAGGTAGTCTGTTGTTGAGATTTTTGTTATTCCATTGGATGGTAGCCTTGTCATTATGGAATGTAGTTTTTTATCTAGATTTTAGTTACTCCAATGGATGGTAGCCTTGTCATTATGGAAGGAAGTCTATTGTCGAGATTTTTTTTATTCCAATGGATGGTAGCCTTATCATTATGGAAGTTAGTTTTTTATCTAGATTTTTGTTACTCCAATGGATGGTAGCCTTGTCATTATGGAAGGTAGTCTATTGTCGAGATTTTTGTTACCCCAATGGATGGTGGCCTTGTAATTATGGAAGGTAGTTTGTTGTCGATATTTTTGTTACTCCAATGGATGGTAGCCTTGTCATTATGGAAGGTAGTCGGTCGTTGAGATTTCTGTTACCCCAATGGATGTAGCCTTGTCTTTATAGAAGGGAGTCTATTGTCGATATTTTTGTTACTCCAATGAATGGTAGCCTTGTCATATTGGAAGGTAGTCCGTTGTCGATATTTTTCTTATTCCAATGGATGGTAACCTTGTTATTATTGAAGGTAATCTTTTGTCGATATTTTTGTTACTCCAATTGATGGTAGCTTTGTCATTATTGAAGGTAGTCTATTGTCGATATCTTTGTTACTCCAATGGATGATGGCCTTGTCATTATGCAAGGTAGTCTGTTGTTCATATTTTTGTTACTCCAATGGATGGTAGCCTTGTCATTATGGAAGGTAGTATTTTGTTGAGATTTTTGTTATTCCAATAGATGGTAGCCTTATCATTATGGAAGGTAGTTTTTTATCTAGATTTTTGTTACTCCAATGGATGGTAGCCTTATCATTATGGAAGGAAGTCTATTGTCGAGATTTTTGTTATTCCAATGGATGGTAGCCTTATCATTATGGAAGGTAGTTTTTTGTCGAGTTTCTTGTTACTCCAATGGATGGTAGCCTTCTCATTATAGAAGTTAGTCTGTTGTCGAGATTTTTGTTACCCCAATGGATGTAGCCTTGTCATTATAGAAGGTAGTCTATTGTCGATATTTTTTTTACTCTAATGAATGGTAGCCTTGTCATTATGTAAGGTAGTCTGCTGTTGAGATTTCTATTACTCAAATGGATTATAGCCTTTTCATTATGGAAGGTAGTTTGTTATTCAGATTTTTGTTACTCCAGTGGACGGTAGCCTTGTCATTATGGAAGGTAGTCTGTTGTTGAGATTTTTGTTATTCCATTGGATGGTAGCCTTGTCATTATGGAAGGTAGTTTATTGTCGAGATTTTTGTTATTCCAATGGATGGTAACCTTGTCATTATGGAAGGTAGTATTTTGTCGAGATTTTTGTTACTCCAATGGAAGGTAGCCTTGTCATTATTGAAGGTAGTCTATTATCGACATATTTGTTACTCCAATGGATGATAGCCTTGTCATTATGGAAGGTAGTCTGTTGTCGAGATTTTTGTTACTCCAATGGATGGTAGCCTTGTCATTATGGAAGGTAGTCTGTTGTCGAGATTTTTGTTACCCCAATGGATGGTAGCCTTGTAATTATGGAAGGTAGTTTGTTGTCGAGATTTTTGTTGCTCCAATTGATGGTAGCCTTGTCATTATGGAAGGTAGTTTGTCGTTGAGATTTCTGTTACTCCAAATGATTGTAGACTTGTCATTATTTAAGGTAATTTGTTGTTCAGATTTTTGTTACTCCAATGGATATTAGCCTTGTCATTATGGAAGGTAGTATGTTGTTGAGATTTTTGTTTTTCCAATGGATGGTAACCTTGTGATTATGGAAGGAAGTCTATTGTCGAGATTTTTGTTATTCCAATGGATGGTAGCCTTATCATTATGGAAGTTAGTTTTTTATCTAGATTTTTGTTACTCCAATGGATGGTAGCCTTGTCATTATGGAAGGAAGTCTATTGTCGAGATATTTGTTACTCCAATGGATGGTAACCTTGTAATTATGGAAGGAATTTTTTTGTCGAGATTTTTGTTACTCTAATGGAAGGTAGCCTTGTCATTATTGAAGGTAGTCTATTATCGATATCTTTGTTACTCCAATGGATGATAGCCTTGTCATTATGCAAGGTAGTCTGTTGTTCAGATTTTTGTTACTCCAATTGATGGTAGCCTTGCCATTATGGAAGGTAGTCTATTGTCGAGATTTTTGTTATTCTAATGGATAGTAGCCTTATCATTATGGAAGTTAGTTTTTTATCTAGATTTTTGTTACTCAAATGGATGGTAGCCTTGTCATTATGGAAGGAAGTCTATTGTCGAGATTTTTTTTATTCCAATGGATGGCAGCCTTGTCATTATGGAAGGTAGTTTTTTGTCGAGATTTTTGTTACTCCAATGGATGGTAGCCTTGTTATTATGGAAGGTAGTCTGTTGTCGAGATTTTTGTTACCCCAATAGATGTAGCCTTGTCATTGTAGAAGGTAGTCTATTGTCGATATTTTTGTTACTCCAATGAATGGTAGCCTTGTCATAATGGAAGGTAGTCTGTTGTCGAGATTTTTGTTATTCCAATGGATGGTAACCTTGTTATTATTGAAGGTAGTCTTTTGTCGAGATTTTTGTTACTCCAATGGATTGTAGCCTTGTCATTATTGAAGGTAGTCTATTATCGATATCTTTGTTACTCCAATGAAT
This sequence comes from Vicia faba, assembly GCA_948472305.1. Taxonomy (NCBI): domain Eukaryota; kingdom Viridiplantae; phylum Streptophyta; class Magnoliopsida; order Fabales; family Fabaceae; genus Vicia; species Vicia faba. Next base: position 567,140,170 of record OX451739.1, read on the forward strand.
GATAGCCTTGTCATTATGCAAGGTAGTCTGTTGTTCATATTTTTGTTACTCCAATGGATGGTAGCCTTGTCATTTTGGAAGGTAGTCTATTATCGAGATTTTTGTTATTCCAATGGATGGTAGCCTTATCATTATGGAAGGTAGTTTTTTATCTAGATTTTTGTTACTCCAATGGATGGTAGCCTTGTCATTATGGAAGGAAGTCTATTGTCGAGATATTTGTTACACCAATGGATGGTAACCTTGTCATTATGGAAGGATTTTTTTTGTCGAGATTTTTGTTACTCTAATGGAAGGTAGCCTTGTCATTATTGAAGGTAGTCTATTATCGATATCTTTGTTACTCCAATGGATGATAGCCTTGTCATTATGCAAGGTAGTCTGTTGTTCAGATTTTTGTTACTCCAATGGATGGTAGCCTTGCCATTATGGAAGGTAGTCTATTGTCGAGATTTTTGTTATTCTAATGGATGGTAGCCTTATCATTATGGAAGTTAGTTTTTTATCTATATTTTTGTTACTCAAATGGATGGTAGCCTTGTCATTATGGAAGGAAGTCTATTGTCGAGATTTTTGATATTCCAATGGATTGTAGCCGTGTCATTATGGAAGGTAGTTTTTTGTCGAGATTTTTGTTACTCCAATGGATGGTAGCCTTGTTATTATGGAAGGTAGTCTGTTGTCGAGATTTTTGTTACCCTAATGGATGTAGCCTTGTCATTATAGAAGGTAGTCTATGTCGATATTTTTGTTACTCCAATGGACGGTAGCCTTGTAATTCTGGAAGGTAGTCTGTTGTTGAGATTTTTGTTATTCCATTGGATGGTAACCTTGTCATTATGGAACGTAGTATTTTGTCGAGATTTTTGTTACTCTAATGGAAGGTAGCCTTGTCATTATTGAAGGTAGTCTGTTATCAATATCTTTGTTACTCCAATTGATGATAGCCTTGTCATTATGGAAGGTAGTCTGTTGTCGAGAATTTTGTTACTCCAATGGATGGTAGCCTTGTCATTATGGAAGGTAGTCTGTTGTCGAGCATTTTGTTACTCCAATGGATGGTAGCCTTGTCATTATGGAAGGTAGTCTATCATAGAGATTTCTGTTACTCCAAATGATTGTAGCCTTGTCATTATGTAAGGTAGTCTATTGTTCAGATTTTTGTTACTCCAATCGTTGTTAGCCTTGTCATTATGGAAGGTAGTATGTTGTTGAGATTTTTGTTATTCCAATGGATGGTAACCTTGTAATTATGGAAGGTAGCCCATTGTCGTGATTTTTGTTACTCCAATGGATGGTAACCTTGTCATTATGAAAGGTAGTCTTTTGTCGAGATTTTTGTTACTCCAACAGATGGTAGCCTTGTCATTATTGAAGGTAGTGTATTGTCGATATCATTGTTACTCCAATGGATGATAGCCTTGTCATTATGCAAGGTAGTCTGTTGTTCAGATTTTTGTTACTCCAATGGATGTTAGCCTTGTCATTATGGAAGGTAGTCTATTGTCGAGATTTTTGTTATTCCAATGGATGGTAGCCTTATCATTATGGAATGTAGTTTTTTATCTAGATTTTTGTTACTCCAATGGATGGCAACCTTGTCATTATGGAAGGTAGTCTATAGTTCAAATTTTTGTTACTCCAATGGATGGTAGCCTTGTCATTATGGAAGGTAGTATGTTGTTGAGATTTTTGTTATTCCAATGGATGGTAGCCTTGTCATTATGGAAGGAAGTCTATTGTCGATATTTTTTTTATTCCAATGGATGGTAGCCTTATCATTATGGAAGTTAGTTTTTTATCTAGATTTTTGTTACTCCAATGGATGGCAGCCTTGTCATTATGGAAGGAAGTCTATTGTCGAGATTTTTGTTATTCCAATGGATGGTAGCCTTATCATTATGGAAGTTAGTTTTTTATCTAGATTTTTGTTACTCCAATGGATGGTAGCCTTGTCATTATGGAAGGAAGTCTATTGTCGAGATTTTTGTTACCCCAATGGATGGTGGCCTTGTAATTATGGAAGGTAGTTTGCTGTCGATATTTTTGTTACTCTAATGGATGGTAGCCTTGTCATTATGGAAGGTAGTCGGTCATTGAGATTTCTATTACCCTAATGGATGTAGCCTTGTCATTATAGAAGGGAGTATATTGTCGATATTTTTGTTACTCCAATGAATGGTATCCTTGTCATAATGGAAGGTAGTCCGTTGTCGAGATTTTTGATACCCCAATGGATGGTAGCCTTGTAATTATGGAAGGTAGTTTGTTGTCGAGATTTTTGTTGCTCCAATGGATGGTAGCATTTTCATGATGGAAGGTAGTTTGTCGTTGAGATTTCTGTTACTCCAAATGATTGTAGACTTGTGAATATGTAAGGTAATCTGTTGTTCAGATTTTTGTTACTCCAATGAATATTAGCCTTGTCATTATGGAAGGTAGTATGTTGTTGAGATTTTTGTTTTTCCAATGGATGGTAACCTTGTGATTATGGAAGGAAGTCTATTGTCGAGATTTTTGTTATTCCAATGGATGGTAGCCTTATCATTATGGAATTTAGTTTTTTATCTAGATTTTTGTTACTCCAATGGATGGTAGCCTTGTCATTATGGAAGGAAGTCTATTGTCGAGATTTTTATTACCCTAATGGATGGTGGCCTTGTAATTATGGAAGGTAGTTTGTTGTCGAGATTTTTGTGACTCCAATGGATGGTAGCCTTGTCATTATGGAAGGTAGTCGGTCATTGAGATTTCTGTTACCCCAATGGATATAGCCTTGTCATTATAGAAGGTAGTCTATTCTCGATATTTTTGTTACTCCAATGAATGGTAGCCTTGTCATAATGGAAGGTAGTCTGTTGTCGAGATTTTTGTTACTCCAATGGATGGTAACCTTGTCATTATGGAAGGTAGTCTGTCGTTGAGATTTCTGTTACTCCAATGGATTGTAGCCTTATCATTATGTAAGTTTGTCTATTGTTCATATTTTTGTTACTCCAATTGATGGTAGCCTTGTCATTATGGAAGGTAGTCTATTGTCGAGGTTTTGTTATTCCAATGGATGGTATCCTTATCATTATGGAAGGTAGTTTTTTATCTAGATTTTTGTTAGTCTAATGGATGGTAGCCTTGTCATTATGGAAGGAAGTCTATTGTCGATATTTTTGTTATTCCAATGGATGGTAGCCTTATCATTATGGAAGGTAGTTTTTTGTCGAGTTTTTTGTTACTCCAATGGATGGTAGCCTTGTAATTATAGAAGGTAGTCTGTTGTCGAGATTTTTGTTACCCCAATGGATGTAGCCTTGTCATTATAGAAGGTAGTCTATTGTCGATATTTTTGTTACTCCAATGAATGGTGGCCTTGTCATTATGGAAGGTAGTCTGTCGTTGAGATTTCTATTACTCCAATGGATTGTAGCCTTGTCATTATGGAATGTAGTCTGTTGTTCAGATTTTAGTTACTCCAATGGAAGGTAGCCTTGTCATTATGGAAGGTAGTCTGTTGTCGAGCTTTTTGTTATTCCAATGGATGGTAACCTTGTCATTATGGAAGGTAGTATTTTGTCGAGATTTTTGTTACTCCATTGGAAGGTGGCCTTATCATTATTGAAGGTAGTATGTTATCGACATCTTTGTTACTCCAATGGATGATAGCCTTGTCATTATGGAAGGTAGTCTGTTGTCGAGATTTTTGTTACTCCAATGGTAGCCTTGTCATTATGGAAGGTAGTCTGTTGTCGAGATTTTTGTTACCCCGATGGATGATAGCCTTGTAATTATGGAAGGTAGTTTGTTATCGAGATTTTTGTTGCTACAATGGATGGTAGCCTTGTCATTATGGAAGGTAGTTTGTCGTTGACATTTTTGTTACTCCAAATGATTGTAGCTTTGTCATTATGTAAGGTAATCTGTTGTTCAGATTTTTGTTACTGCAATGGATGTTAGCCTTGTCATTATGGAAGGTAGTATGTTGTTGAGATTTTTGTTATTCCAATGGATGGTAACCTTGTCATTATGGAAGGAAGTCAATTGTCGATATTTTTGTTATTCCAATGGATGGTAGCCTTATCATTATGGAAGTTAGTTTTTTATCTAGATTTTTGTTACTCCAATGGATGGTGGCCTTGTAATTATGGAAGGTAGTTTGTTGTCGAGATTTTTGTTACTCCAATGGATGGTAGCCTTGTCATTATGGAAGGTAGTCGGTCATTGAGATTTCTGTTACCCCAATGGATATAGCCTTGTAATTATAGAAGGTAGTCTATTGTCGATATTTTTGTTACTCCAATGAATGGTAGCCTTGTCATAATGGAAGGTAGTCCGTTGTCGAGATTTTTGTTATTCCAAAGGATGGTAACCCTGTTATTATTAAAGGTAGTCTTTTGTCGAGATTATTCTTTCTCCAATGGATGGTAGCCTTGTCATTATGGAAGGTAGTCTATTGTCGAGGATTTTGTTATTCAAATGGATGGTATCCTTATCATTATGGAAGGTAGTTGTTTATCTAGATTTTTGTTACTCTAATGGATGGTAGCCTTGTCATTATGGAAGGAAGTCTATTGTCGAGATTTTTGTTACTCCAATGGATGTAGCCTTTTCATTATAGAAGGTAGTTTATTGTCGATATTTTTGTTACTCTAATGAATGGTGGCCTTGTCATTATGGAAGGTAGTCTATCGTTGAGATTTCTATTACTCCAATGGATTGTAGCCTTGTCATTATGGAAGGTAGTTTGTTGTTCAGATTTTTGTTACTTCAATGGACGGTAGACTTGTCATTATGGAAGGTAGTCTGTTGTTGAGACTTTTTTTATTCCATTGGATGGTAGCCTTGTCATTATGGAAGGTAGTCTATTGTCGAGATTTTTGTTATTCCAATGGATGGTAACCTTGTCATTATGGAAGGTAGTCGGTCATTGAGATTTATGTTACCCCAATGGATATAGCCTTGTCATTATAGAAGGTAGTCTGTTGTCGAGATTATTCTTTCTCCAATTGATGGTAGCCTTGTCATTATTGAAGGTAGTCTATTATCGATATCTTTGTTACTCCAATGGCTGATAGCCTTGTCATTATGCAAGGTAGTCTGTTGTTCATATTTTTGTTACTCCAATGGATGGCAGCCTTGTCATTATGGAAGGTAGTCTATTGTCGAGGATTTTGTTATTCCAATGGATGGTATCCTTATCATTATGGAAGGTAGTTGTTTATCTAGATTTTTGATACACTAATGGATGGTAGCCTTGTCATTATGGAAGGAAGTCTATTGTCGATATTTTTGTTATTCCAATGGATGGTAGCCTTATCATTATGGAAGGTAGTTTTTTGTCGAGTTTTTTGTTACTCCAATGGATGGTAGCCTTGTAATTATATAAGGTAGTCTGTTGTCGAGATTTTTGTTACCCCAATGGATGTAGCCTTGTCATTATAGAAGGTAGTCTATTGTCGATATTTTTGTTACTCCAATGAATGGTGGCCTTGTCATTATGGAAGGTAGTATGTCGTTGAGATTTCTATTACTCCAATGGATTGTAGCCTTGTCATTATGGAAGGTAGTATGTTGTTCATATTTTTGTTAATCCAATGGACGGTAGCCTTGTCATTATGGAAGGTAGTCTGTTGTTGAGATTTTTGTTATTCCATTGGTTGGTAGCCTTGTCATTATGGAAGGTAGTCTATTGTCGAGATTTTTGTTATTCCAATGGATGGTAACCTTGTCATTATGGAAGGTAGTATTTTGTCGAGATTTTTGTTACTCCAATGGAAGGTGGCCTTGTCATTATTGAAGGTAGTCTGTTATCGACATCTTTGTTACTCCAATGGATGAAAGCCTTGTCATTATGGAAGGTAGTCTGTTGTCGAGATTTTTGTTACTCCAATGGATGGTAGCCTAGTCATTATGGAAGGTAGTCTGGTGTCGAGATTTTTGTTACCCCAATGGATGAAAGCCTTGTAATTATGGAAGGTAGTTTGTTGTCGAGATTTTTGTTGCTACAATGGATGGTAGCCTTGTCATTATGGAAGGTAGTTTGTCGTTGAGATTTTTGTTACTCCAAATGATTGTAGCCTTGTCATTATGTAAGGTAATCTTTTGTTCAGATTTTTGTTACTGCAATGGATGTTAGCCATGTCATTATGGAAGGTAGTATGTTGTTGAGATTTTTGTTATTCCGATGGATGGTAACCTTGTCATTATGGAAGGAAGTCTATTATCGATAATTTTGTTATTCCAATGGATGGTAGCCTTATCATTATGGAAGTTAGTTTTTTATCTAGATTTTTGTTACTCCAATGGATGGTATCCTTGTCATTATGGAAGGAAGTCTATTGTCGAGATTTTTGTTACCCCAATGGATGGTGGCCTTGTAATTATGGAAGGTAGTTTGTTGTCGAGATTTTTGTTACTCCAATGGATGGTAGCCTTGTCATTATGGAAGGTAGTCGGTCATGACATTTCTGTTACCCCAATGGATATAGCCTTGTCATTATAAAAGGTAGTCTATTGTCGATATTTTTGTTACTCCAATGAATGGTAGCCTTGTCATAATGGAAGGTAGTCCGTTGTCGAGATTTTTGTTATTCCAATGGATGGTAACCTTGTTATTATTGAAGGTAGTCTTTTGTCGAGATTATTCTTTCTCCAATTTATGGTAGCCTTGTCATTATTGAAGGTAGTCTATTGTCGATATCTTTGTTACTCCAATGGCTGATAGCCTTGTCATTATGTAAGGTAGTCTGTTGTTCATATTTTTGTTACTCCAATGGATGGTAGCCTTGTCATTATGGAAGGTAGTCTATTGTCGAGGATTTTGTTATTCCAATGGATGGTATCCTTATCATTATGGAAGGTAATTGTTTATCTAGATTTTTGTTACTCTAATGGATGGTAGCCTTGACATTATGGAAGGAAGTCTATTCTCGATATTTTTGTTATTCCAATGGATGGTAGCCTTATCATTATGGAAGGAAGTTTTTTGTCGAGTTTTTTGTTACTCCAATGGATGGTAGCCTTGTAATTATAGAAGGTAGTCTGTTGTCGAGATTTTTGTTACCCAATGGATGTAGCCTTGTCATTATAGAAGGTAGTCTATTGTCGATATTTTTATTACTCCAATGAATGGTGGCCTTGTCATTATGGAAGGTAGTCTGTCGTTGAGATTTCTATTATTCCAATGGATTGTAGCCTTGTCATTATGGAAGGTAGTATGTTGTTCATATTTTTGTTACTCCAATGGACGGTAGCCTTGTCATTATGGAAGGTAGTCTGTTGTTGAGATTTTTGTTATTCCATTGGATGGTAGCCTTGTCATTATGGAAGGTAGTCTATTGTCGAGGATTTTGTTATTCCAATGGATGGTATCCTTATCATTATGGAAGGTAGTTGTTTATCTAGATTTTTGTTACTCTAATGGATGGTAGCCTTGTCATTATGGAAGGAAGTCTATTGTCGATATTTTTGTTATTCCAATGGATGGTAGCCTTATCATTATGGAAGGAAGTTTTTTGTCGAGTTTTTTGTTACTCCAATGGATGGTAGCCTTGTAATTATAAAAGGTAGTCTGTTGTCGAGATTTTTGTTACCCGCATGGATGTAGCCTTGTCATTATAGAAGGTAGTCTATTGTCGATATTTTTATTACTCCAATGAATGGTGGCCTTGTCATTATGGAAGGTAGTCTGTCGTTGAGATTTCTATTACTCCAATGGATTGTAGCCTTGTCATTATGGAAGGTAGTATGTTGTTCATATTTTTGTTACTCCAATGGACGGTAGCCTTGTCATTATGGAAGGTAGTCTGTTGTTGAGATTTTTGTTATTCCATTGGATGGTAGCCTTGTAATTATGGAAGGTGGTCTATTGTCGAGATTTTTGTTATTCCAATGGATGGTAACCTTGTCATTATGGAAGGTAGTATTTTGTCGAGATTTTTGTTTCTCCAATGGAAGGTGGACTTGTCATTATTGAAGGTAGTCTGTTATCGACATCTTTGTTACTCCAATGGATGATAGCCTTGTCATTAATGAAGGTAGTCTGTTGTCGAGATTTTTGTTACTCCAATGGATGGTAGCCTTGTCATTATGGAAGGTAGTCTGTTGTCGTGATTTTTGTTACCCCAATGGATGATAGCCTTGTAATTATGGAAGCTAGTTTGTTGTCGAGATTTTTGTTGCTACAATGGATGGTAGCCTTGTCATTATGGAAGGTAGTTTGTCGTTGAGATTTTTGTTACTCCAAATGATTGTAGCCTTGTCATTATGTAAGGTAATTTGTTGTTCCGATTTTTGTTACTGCAATGGATGTTAGCCATGTCATTATGGAAGGTAGTATGTTGTTGAGATTTTTGTTATTCCAATGGATGGTAACCTTGTCATTATGGAAGGAAGTCTATTACCGATAATTTTGTTATTCCAATGGATGGTAGCCTTATCATTATGGAAGTTAGTTTTTTATCTAGATTTTTGTTACTCCAATGGATGGTATCCTTGTCATTATGGAAGGAAGTCTATTGTCGAGATTTTTGTTACCCCAATGGATGGTGGCCTTGTAATTATGGAAGGTAGTTTGTTGTCGAGATTTTTGTTACTCCAATGGATGGTAGCCTTGTCATTATGGAAGGTAGTCGGTCATGAGATTTCTGTTACCCCAATGGATATAGCCTTGTCATTATAAAAGGTAGTCTATTGTCGATATTTTTGTTACTCCAATGAATGGTAGCCTTGTCATAATGGAAGGAAGTCCGTTGTCGAGATTTTTGTTATTCCAATGGATGGTAACCTTGTTATTATTGAAGGTAGTCTTTTGTCGAGATTATTCTTTCTCCAATTTATGGTAGCCTTGTCATTATTGAAGGTAGTCTATTGTCGATATCTTTGTTACTCCAATGGCTGATAGCCTTGTCATTATGTAAGGTAGTCTGTTGTTCATATTTTTGTTACTCCAATGGATGGTAGCCTTGTCATTATGGAAGGTAGTCTATTGTCGAGGATTTTGTTATTCCAATGGATGGTATCCTTATCATTATGGAAGGTAGTTGTTTATCTAGATTTTTGTTACTCTAATGGATGGTAGCCTTGTCATTATGGAAGGAAGTCTATTGTCGATATTTTTGTTATTCCAATGGATGGTAGCCTTATCATTATGGAAGGAAGTTTTTTGTCAAGTTTTTTGTTACTCCAATGGATGGTAGCCTTGTAATTATAGAAGGTAGTCTGTTGTCGAGATTTTTGTTACCCCAATGGATGTAGCCTTGTCATTATAGAAGGTAGTCTATTGTCGATATTTTTATTACTCCAATGAATGGTGGCCTTGTCATTATGGAAGGTAGTCTGTCGTTGAGATTTCTATTATTCCAATGGATTGTAGCCTTGTCATTATGGAAGGTAGTATGTTGTTCATATTTTTGTTACTCCAATGGACGGTATCCTTGTCATTATGGAAGGTAGTCTGTTGTTGAGATTTTTGTTATTCCATTGGATGGTAGCCTTGTCATTATGGAAGGTAGTCTATTGTCGAGGATTTTGTTATTCCAATGGATGGTATCCTTATCATTATGGAAGGTAGTTGTTTATCTAGATTTTTGTTACTCTAATGGATGGTAGCCTTGTCATTATGGAAGGAAGTCTATTGTCGATATTTTTGTTATTCCAATGGATGGTAGCCTTATCATTATGGAAGGAAGTTTTTTGTCGAGTTTTTTGTTACTCCAATGGATGGTAGCCTTGTAATTATAAAAGGTAGTCTGTTGTCGAGATTTTTGTTACCCCAATGGATGTAGCCTTGTCATTATAGAAGGTAGTCTATTGTCGATATTTTTGTTACTCCAATGAACGGTGGCCTTGTCATTATGGAAGGTAGTATGTCGTTGAGATTTCTATTACTCCAATGGATTGTAGCCTTGTCATTATGGAAGGTAGTATGTTGTTCATATTTTTGTTACTCCAATGGACGGTAGCCTTGTCATTATGGAAGGTAGTCTGTTGTTGAGATTTTTGTTATTCCATTGGATGGTAGCCTTGTAATTATGGAAGGTGGTCTATTGTCGAGATTTTTGTTATTCCAATGGATGGTAACCTTGTCATTATGGAAGGTAGTATTTTGTCGAGATTTTTGTTTCTCCAATGGAAGGTGGACTTGTCATTATTGAAGGTAGTCTGTTATCGACATCTTTGTTACTCCAATGGATGATAGCCTTGTCATTAATGAAGGTAGTCTGTTGTCGAGATTTTTGTTACTCCAATGGATGGTAGCCTTGTCATTATGGAAGGTAGTCTGTTGTCGTGATTTTTGTTACCCCAATGGATGATAGCCTTGTAATTATGGAAGCTAGTTTGTTGTCGAGATTTTTGTTGCTACAATGGATGGTAGCCTTGTCATTATGGAAGGTAGTTTGTCGTTGAGATTTTTGTTACTCCAAATGATTGTAGCCTTGTCATTATGTAAGGTAATTTGTTGTTCTGATTTTTGTTACTGCAATGGATGTTAGCCATGTCATTATGGAAGGTAGTATGTTGTTGAGATTTTTGTTATTCCAATGGATGGTAACGTTGTCATTATGGAAGGAAGTCTATTACCGATAATTTTGTTATTCCAATGGATGGTAGCCTTATCATTATGGAAGTTAGTTTTTTATCTAGATTTTTGTTACTCCAATGGATGGTATCCTTGTCATTATGGAAGGAAGTCTATTGTCGAGATTTTTGTTACCCCAATGGATGGTGGCCTTGTAATTATGGAAGGTAGTTTGTTGTCGAGATTTTTGTTACTCCAATGGATGGTAGCCTTGTCATTATGGAAGGTAGTCGGTCATGAGATTTCTGTTACCCCAATGGATATAGCCTTGTCATTATAAAAGGTAGTCTATTGTCGATATTTTTGTTACTCCAATGAATGGTAGCCTTGTCATAATGGAAGGAAGTCCGTTGTCGAGATTTTTGTTATTCCAATGGATGGTAACCTTGTTATTATTGAAGGTAGTCTTTTGTCGAGATTATTCTTTCTCCAATTTATGGTAGCCTTGTCATTATTGAAGGTAGTCTATTGTCGATATCTTTGTTACTCCAATGGCTGATAGCCTTGTCATTATGTAAGGTAGTCTGTTGTTCATATTTTTGTTACTCCAATGGATGGTAGCCTTGTCATTATGGAAGGTAGTCTATTGTCGAGGATTTTGTTATTCCAATGGATGGTATCCTTATCATTATGGAAGGTAGTTGTTTATCTAGATTTTTGTTACTCTAATGGATGGTAGCCTTGTCATTATGGAAGGAAGTCTATTGTCGATATTTTTGTTATTCCAATGGATGGTAGCCTTATCATTATGGAAGGAAGTTTTTTGTCAAGTTTTTTGTTACTCCAATGGATGGTAGCCTTGTAATTATAGAAGGTAGTCTGTTGTCGAGATTTTTGTTACCCCAATGGATGTAGCCTTGTCATTATAGAAGGTAGTCTATTGTCGATATTTTTATTACTCCAATGAATGGTGGCCTTGTCATTATGGAAGGTAGTCTGTCGTTGAGATTTCTATTATTCCAATGGATTGTAGCCTTGTCATTATGGAAGGTAGTATGTTGTTCATATTTTTGTTACTCCAATGGACGGTATCCTTGTCATTATGGAAGGTAGTCTGTTGTTGAGATTTTTGTTATTCCATTGGATGGTAGCCTTGTCATTATGGAAGGTAGTCTATTGTCGAGGATTTTGTTATTCCAATGGATGGTATCCTTATCATTATGGAAGGTAGTTGTTTATCTAGATTTTTGTTACTCTAATGGATGGTAGCCTTGTCATTATGGAAGGAAGTCTATTGTCGATATTTTTGTTATTCCAATGGATGGTAGCCTTATCATTATGGAAGGAAGTTTTTTGTCGAGTTTTTTGTTACTCCAATGGATGGTAGCCTTGTAATTATAAAAGGTAGTCTGTTGTCGAGATTTTTGTTACCCCAATGGATGTAGCCTTGTCATTATAGAAGGTAGTCTATTGTCGATATTTTTGTTACTCCAATGAACGGTGGCCTTGTCATTATGGAAGGTAGTATGTCGTTGAGATTTCTATTACTCCAATGGATTGTAGCCTTGTCATTATGGAAGGTAGTATGTTGTTCATATTTTTGTTACTCCAATGGACGGTAGCCTTGTCATTATGGAAGGTAGTCTGTTGTTGAGATTTTTGTTATTCCATTGGATGGTAGCCTTGTAATTATGGAAGGTGGTCTATTGTCGAGATTTTTGTTATTCCAATGGATGGTAACCTTGTCATTATGGAAGGTAGTATTTTGTCGAGATTTTTGTTTCTCCAATGGAAGGTGGACTTGTCATTATTGAAGGTAGTCTGTTATCGACATCTTTGTTACTCCAATGGATGATAGCCTTGTCATTAATGAAGGTAGTCTGTTGTCGAGATTTTTGTTACTCCAATGGATGGTAGCCTTGTCATTATGGAAGGTAGTCTGTTGTCGTGATTTTTGTTACCCCAATGGATGATAGCCTTGTAATTATGGAAGCTAGTTTGTTGTCGAGATTTTTGTTGCTACAATGGATGGTAGCCTTGTCATTATGGAAGGTAGTTTGTCGTTGAGATTTTTGTTACTCCAAATGATTGTAGCCTTGTCATTATGTAAGGTAATTTGTTGTTCTGATTTTTGTTACTGCAATGGATGTTAGCCATGTCATTATGGAAGGTAGTATGTTGTTGAGATTTTTGTTATTCCAATGGATGGTAACGTTGTCATTATGGAAGGAAGTCTATTACCGATAATTTTGTTATTCCAATGGATGGTAGCCTTATCATTATGGAAGTTAGTTTTTTATCTAGATTTTTGTTACTCCAATGGATGGTATCCTTGTCATTATGGAAGGAAGTCTATTGTCGAGATTTTTGTTACCCCAATGGATGGTGGCCTTGTAATTATGGAAGGTAGTTTGTTGTCGAGATTTTTGTTACTCCAATGGATGGTAGCCTTGTCATTATGGAAGGTAGTCGGTCATGAGATTTCTGTTACCCCAATGGATATAGCCTTGTCATTATAAAAGGTAGTCTATTGTCGATATTTTTGTTACTCCAATGAATGGTAGCCTTGTCATAATGGAAGGAAGTCCGTTGTCGAGATTTTTGTTATTCCAATGGATGGTAACCTTGTTATTATTGAAGGTAGTCTTTTGTCGAGATTATTCTTTCTCCAATTTATGGTAGCCTTGTCATTATTGAAGGTAGTCTATTGTCGATATCTTTGTTACTCCAATGGCTGATAGCCTTGTCATTATGTAAGGTAGTCTGTTGTTCATATTTTTGTTACTCCAATGGATGGTAGCCTTGTCATTATGGAAGGTAGTCTATTGTCGAGGATTTTGTTATTCCAATGGATGGTATCCTTATCATTATGGAAGGTAGTTGTTTATCTAGATTTTTGTTACTCTAATGGATGGTAGCCTTGTCATTATGGAAGGAAGTCTATTGTCGATATTTTTGTTATTCCAATGGATGGTAGCCTTATCATTATGGAAGGAAGTTTTTTGTCAAGTTTTTTGTTACTCCAATGGATGGTAGCCTTGTAATTATAGAAGGTAGTCTGTTGTCGAGATTTTTGTTACCCCAATGGATGTAGCCTTGTCATTATAGAAGGTAGTCTATTGTCGATATTTTTATTACTCCAATGAATGGTGGCCTTGTCATTATGGAAGGTAGTCTGTCGTTGAGATTTCTATTATTCCAATGGATTGTAGCCTTGTCATTATGGAAGGTAGTATGTTGTTCATATTTTTGTTACTCCAATGGACGGTATCCTTGTCATTATGGAAGGTAGTCTGTTGTTGAGATTTTTGTTATTCCATTGGATGGTAGCCTTGTCATTATGGAAGGTAGTCTATTGTCGAGGATTTTGTTATTCCAATGGATGGTATCCTTATCATTATGGAAGGTAGTTGTTTATCTAGATTTTTGTTACTCTAATGGATGGTAGCCTTGTCATTATGGAAGGAAGTCTATTGTCGATATTTTTGTTATTCCAATGGATGGTAGCCTTATCATTATGGAAGGAAGTTTTTTGTCGAGTTTTTTGTTACTCCAATGGATGGTAGCCTTGTAATTATAAAAGGTAGTCTGTTGTCGAGATTTTTGTTACCCCAATGGATGTAGCCTTGTCATTTTAGAAGGTAGTCTATTGTCGATATTTTTATTACTCCAATGAATGGTGGCCTTGTCATTATGGAAGGTAGTCTGTCGTTGAGATTTCTATTACTCCAATGGATTGTAGCCTTGTCATTATGGAAGGTAGTATGTTGTTCATATTTTTGTTACTCCAATGGACGATAGCCTTGTCATTATGGAAGGTAGTCTGTTGTTGAGATTTTTGTTATTCCATTGGATGGTAGCCTTGTCATTATGGAAGGTAGTCTATTGTCGAGATTTTTGTTATTCCAATGGATGGTAACCTTGTCATTATGGAAGGTAGTATTTTGTCGAGATTTTTGTTTCTCCAATGGAAGGTGGACTTGTCATTATTGAAGGTAGTCTGTTATCGACATCTTTGTTACTCCAATGGATGATAGCCTTGTCATTAATGAAGGTAGTCTATTGTCGAGATTTTTGTTACTCCAATGGATGGTAGCCTTGTCATTATGGAAGGTAGTCTGTTGTCGTGATTTTTGTTACCCCAATGGATGATAGCCTTGTAATTATGGAAGCTAGTTTGTTGTCGAGATTTTTGTTGCTACAATGGATGGTAGCCTTGTCATTATGGAAGGTAGTTTGTCGTTGAGATTTTTGTTACTCCAAATGATTGTAGCCTTGTCATTATGTAAGGTAATTTGTTGTTCAGATTTTTGTTACTGCAATGGATGTTAGCCATGTCATTATGGAAGGTAGTATGTTGTTGAGATTTTTGTTATTCCAATGGATGGTAACCTTGTCATTATGGAAGGAAGTCTATTATCGATAATTTTGTTATTCCAATGGATGGTAGCCTTATCATTATGGAAGTTAGTTTTTTATCTAGATTTTTGTTACTCCAATGGATGGTATCCTTGTCATTATGGAAGGAAGTCTATTGTCGAGACTTTTGTTACCCCAATGGATGGTGGCCTTGTAATTATGGAAGGTAGTTTGTTGTCGAGATTTTTGTTACTCCAATGGATGGTAGCCTTGTCATTATGGAAGGTAGTCGGTCATTGAGATTTCTGTTACCCCAATGGATATAGCCTTGTCATTATAAAAGGTAGTCTATTGTCGATATTTTTGTTACTCCAATGAATGGTAGCCTTGTCATAATGGAAGGTAGTCCGTTGTCGAGATTTTTGTTATTCCAATGGATGGTAACCTTGTTATTATCGAAGGTAGTCTTTTGTCGAGATTATTCTTTCTCCAATTGATGGTAGCCTTGTCATTATTGAAGGTAGTCTATTGTCGATATCTTTGTTACTCCAATGGCTGATAGCCTTGCCATTATGTAAGGTAGTCTGTTGTTCATATTTTTGTTACTCCAATGGATGGTAGCCTTGTCATTATGGAAGGTAGTCTATTGTCGAGGATTTTGTTATTCCAATGGATTGTATCCTTATCATTATGGAAGGTAGTTGTTTATCTAGATTTTTGTTACTCTAATGGATGGTAGCCTTATCATTATGGAAGGAAGTCTATTGTCGATATTTATGTTATTCCAATGGATGGTAGCCTTATCATTATGGCAGGTAGTTTTTTGTCGAGTTTTTTGTTACTCCAATGGATGGTAGCCTTGTCATTATGGAAGGTAGTCGGTCATTGAGATTTCTGTTACCCCAATGGATATAGCCTTGTCATTATAGAAGGTAGTCTATTATCGATATTTTTGTTACTCCAATGAATGGTAGCCTTGTCATAATGGAAGGTAGTCCGTTGTCGAAATTTTTGTTATTCCAAAGGATGGTAACCTTGTTATTATTAAAGGTAGTCTTTTGTCGAGATTATTCTTTCTCCAATGGATGGTAGCCTTGTCATTATGGAAGGTAGTCTATTGTCGAGGATTTTGTTATTCAAATGGATGGTATCCTTATCATTATGGAAGGTAGTTGTTTATCTAGATTTTTGTTACTCTAATGGATGGTAGCCTTGTCATTATGGAAGGAAGTCTATTGTCGAGATTTTTGTTACTCCAATGGATGTAGCCTTTTCATTATAGAAGGTAGTTTATTGTCGATATTTTTGTTACTCCAATGAATGGTGGCCTTGTCATTATGGAAGGTAGTCTATCGTTGAGATTTCTATTACTCCAATGGATTGTAGCCTTGTCATTATGGAAGGTATTCTGTTGTTCAGATTTTTGTTACTTCAATGGACGGTAGACTTGTCATTATGGAAGGTAGTCTGTTGTTGAGACTTTTTTTATTCCATTGGATGGTAGCCTTGTCATTATGGAAGGTAGTCTATTGTCGAGATTTTTGTTATTCCAATGGATGGTAACCTTGTCATTATGGAAGGTAGTCGGTCATTGAGATTTATGTTACCCCAATGGATATAGCCTTGTCATTATAGAAGGTAGTCTGTTGTCGAGATTATTCTTTCTCCAATTGATGGTAGCCTTGTCATTATTGAAGGTAGTCTATTGTCGATATCTTTGTTACTCCAATGGCTGATAGCCTTGTCATTATGCAAGGTAGTCTGTTGTTCATATTTTTGTTACTCCAATGGATGGTAGCCTTGTCATTATGGAAGGTAGTCTATTGTCGAGGATTTTGTTATTCCAATGGATGGTATCCTTATCATTATGGAAGGTAGTTGCTTATCTAGATTTTTGTTACACTAATGGATGGTAGCCTTGTCATTATGGAAGGAAGTCTATTGTCGATATTTTTGTTATTCCAATGGATGGTAGCCTTATCATTATGGAAGGTAGTTTTTTGTCGAGTTTTTTGTTACTCCATTGGATGGTAGCCTTGTAATTATATAAGGTAGTCTGTTGTCGAGATTTTTGTTACCCCAATGGATGTAGCCTTGTCATTATAGAAGGTAGTCTATTGTCGATATTTTTGTTACTCCAATGAATGGTGGCCTTGTCATTATGGAAGGTAGTATGTCGTTGAGATTTCTATTACTCCAATGGATTATAGCCTTGTCATTATGGAAGGTAGTATGTTGTTCAGATTTTTGTTACACCAATGGACGGTAGCCTTGTCATTATGGAAGGTAGTCTGTTGTTGAGATTTTTGTTATTCCATTGGTTGGTAGCCTTGTCATTATGGAAGGTAGTCTATTGTCGAGATTTTTGTTATTCCAATGGATGGTAACCTTGTCATTATGGAAGGTAGTATTTTGTCGAGATTTTTGTTACTCCAATGGAAGGTGGCCTTGTCATTATTGAAGGTAGTCTGTTATCGACATCTTTGTTACTCCAATGGATGATAGCCTTGTCATTATGGAAGGTAGTCTGTTGTCGAGATTTTTGTTACTCCAATGGATGGTAGCCTAGTCATTATGGAAGGTAGTCTGTTGTCGATATTTTTGTTACCCTAATGGATGAAAGCCTTGTAATTATGGAAGGTAGTTTGTTGTCGAGATTTTTGTTGCTACAATGGATGGTAGCCTTGTCATTATGGAAGGTAGTTTGTCGTTGAGATTTTTGTTACTCCAAGTGATTGTAGCCTTGTCATTATGTAATGTAATCTGTTGTTCAGATTTTTGTTACTGCAATGGATGTTAGCCATGTCATTATGCAAGGTAGTATGTTGTTGAGATTTTTGTTATTCCAATGGATGGTAACCTTGTCATTATGGAAGGAAGTCTATTGTCGATAATTTTGTTATTCCAATGGATGGTAGCCTTATCATAATGGAAGTTAGTTTTTTATCTAGATTTTTGTTACTCCAATGGACGGTAGCCTTGTCATTATGGAAGCAAGTCTGTTGTTGAGACTTTTGTTACCCCAATGGATGGTGGCCTTGTAATTATGGAAGGTAGTTTGTTGTCGAGATTTTTGTGACTCCAATGGATGGTAGCCTTGTCATTATGGAAGGTAGTTGGTCATTGAGATTTCTGTTACCCCAATTGATATAGCCTTGTCATTATAGAAGGTAGTCTATTGTCGATATTTTTGTTACTCCAATGAATGGTAGCCTTGTCATAATGGAAGGTAGTCCGTTATCGAGATTTTTGTTATTCTAATGGATGGTAACCTTGTTATTATTGAAGGTAGTCTTTTGTCGAGATTATTCTTTCTCCAATTCATGGTAGCCTTGTCATTATTGAAGGTAGTCTATTGTCGATATCATTGTTACTCCAATGGCTGATAGCCTTATCATTATGCAAGGTAGTCTGTTGTTCATATTTTTGATACTCCAATGGATGGTAGCCTTCTCATTATGGAAGGTAGTCTATTGTCGAGGATTTTGTTATTCCAATGGATGGTATCCTTATCATTATGGAAGGTAGTTGTTTATCTAGATTTTTGTTACTCTAATGGATGGTAGCCTTGTCATTATGGAAGGAAGTCTATTGTCGATATTTTTGTTATTCCAATGGATGGTAGCCTTATCATTATGGAAGGAAGTTTTTTGTCGAGTTTTTTGTTACTCCAATGGATGGTAGCCTTGTAATTATAGAAGGTAGTCTGTTGTCGAGATTTTTGTTACCCCAATGGATGTAGCCTTGTCATTATAGAAGGTAGTCTATTGTCGATATTTTTATTACTCCAATGAATGGTGGCCTTGTCATTATGGAAGGTAGTCTATCGTTGAGATTTCTATTACTCCAATGGATTGTAGCCTTGTCATTATGGAAGGTAGTCTGTTGTTCAGATTTTTGTTACTTCAATGGACGGTAGACTTGTCATTATGGAAGGTAGTCTGTTGTTGAGACTTTTTTTATTCCATTGGATGGTAGCCTTGTCATTATGGAAGGTAGTCTATTGTCGAGATTTTTGTTATTCCAATGGATGGTAACCTTGTCATTATGGAAGGTAGTCGGTCATTGAGATTTATGTTACCCCAATGGATATAGCCTTGTCATTAGAAAAGGTAGTCTGTTGTCGAGATTATTCTTTCTCCAATTGATGGTAGCCTTGTCATTATTGAAGGTAGTCTATTGTCGATATCTTTGTTACTCCAATGGCTGATAGCCTTGTCATTATGCAAGGTAGTCTGTTGTTCATATTTTTGTTACTCCAATGGATGGTAGCCTTGTCATTATGGAAGGTAGTCTATTGTCGAGGATTTTTTTATTCCAATGGATGGTATCCTTATCATTATGGAAGGTAGTTGCTTATCTAGATTTTTGTTACACTAATGGATGGTAGCCTTGTCATTATGGAAGGAAGTCTATTGTCGATATTTTTGTTATTCCAATGGATGGTAGCCTTATCATTATGGAAGGTAGTTTTTTGTCGAGTTTTTTGTTACTCCATTGGATGGTAGCCTTGTAATTATATAAGGTAGTCTGTTGTCGAGATTTTTGTTACCCCAATGGATGTAGCCTTGTCATTATAGAAGGTAGTCTATTGTCGATATTTTTGTTACTCCAATGAATGGTGGCCTTGTCATTATGGAAGGTAGTATGTCGTTGAGATTTCTATTACTCCAATGGATTGTAGCCTTGTCATTATGGAAGGTAGTATGTTGTTCAGATTTTTGTTACTCCAATGGACGGTAGCCTTGTCATTATGGAAGGTAGTCTGTTGTTGAGATTTTTGTTATTCCATTGGTTGGTAGCCTTGTCATTATGGAAGGTAGTCTATTGTCGAGATTTTTTTTATTCCAATGGATGGTAACCTTGTCATTATGGAAGGTAGTATTTTGTCGAGATTTTTGTTACTCCAATGGAAGGTGGCCTTGTCATTATTGAAGGTAGTCTGTTATCGACATCTTTGTTACTCCAATGGATGATAGCCTTGTCATTATGGAAGGTAGTCTGTTGTCGAGATTTTTGTTACTCCAATGGATGGTAGCCTAGTCATTATGGAAGGTAGTCTGTTGTCGAGATTTTTGTTACCCCAATGGATGAAAGCCTTGTAATTATGGAAGGTAGTTTGTTGTCGAGATTTTTGTTGCTACAATGGATGGTAGCCTTGCCATTATGGAAGGTAGTTTGTCGTTGAGATTTTTGTTACTCCAAATGATTGTAGCCTTGTCATTATGTAATGTAATCTGTTGTTCAGATTTTTGTTACTGCAATGGATGTTAGCCATGTCATTATGCAAGGTAGTATGTTGTTGAGATTTTTGTTATTCCAATGGATGGTAACCTTGTCATTATGGAAGGAAGTCTACTGTCGATAATTTTGTTATTCCAATGGATGGTAGCCTTTTCATTATGGAAGTTAGTTTTTTATCTAGATTTTTGTTACTCCAATGGACGGTAGCCTTGTCATTATGGAAGCAAGTCTGTTGTCGAGACTTTTGTTACCCCAATGGATGGTGGCCTTGTAATTATGGAAGGTAGTTTGTTGTCGAGATTTTTGTGACTCCAATGGATGGTAGCCTTGTCATTATGGAAGGTAGTTGGTCATTGAGATTTCTGTTACCCCAATGGATATAGCCTTGTCATTATAGAAGGTAGTCTATTGTCGATATTTTTGTTACTCCAATGAATGGTAGCCTTGTCATAATGGAAGGTAGTCCGTTATCGAGATTTTTGTTATTCTAATGGATGGTAACCTTGTTATTATTGAAGGTAGTCTTTTGTCGAGATTATTCTTTCTCCAATTCATGGTAGCCTTGTCATTATTGAAGGTAGTCTATTGTCGATATCATTGTTACTCCAATGGCTGATAGCCTTATCATTATGCAAGGTAGTCTGTTGTTCATATTTTTGATACTCCAATGGATGGTAGCCTTCTCATTATGGAAGGTAGTCTATTGTCGAGGATTTTGTTATTCCAATGGATGGTATCCTTATCATTATGGAAGGTAGTTGTTTATCTAGATTTTTGTTACTCTAATGGATGGTAGCCTTGTCATTATGGAAGGAAGTCTATTGTCGATATTTTTGTTATTCCAATGGATGGTAGCCTTATCATTATGGAAGGAAGTTTTTTGTCGAGTTTTTTGTTACTCCAATGGATGGTAGCCTTGTAATTATAGAAGGTAGTCTGTTGTCGAGATTTTTGTTACCCCAATGGATGTAGCCTTGTCATTATAGAAGGTAGTCTATTGTCGATATTTTTATTACTCCAATGAATGGTGGCCTTGTCATTATGGAAGGTAGTCTGTCGTTGAGATTTCTTTTACTCCAATGGATTGTAGCCTTGTCATTATGGAAGGTAGTATGTTGTTCATATTTTTGTTACTCCAATGGACGGTAGCCTTGTCATTATGGAAGGTAGTCTGTTGTTAAGATTTTTGTTATTCCATTGGATGGTAGCCTTGTCATTATGGAAGGTAGTCTATTGTCGAGATTTTTGTTATTCCAATGGATGGTAACCTTGTCATTATGGAAGGTAGTATTTTGTCGAGATTTTTGTTTCTCCAATGGAAGGTGGCCTTGTCATTATTGAAGGTAGTCTGTTATCGACATCTTTGTTACTCCAATGGATGATAGCCTTGTCATTGATGAAGGTATTCTGTTGTCGAGATTTTTGTTACTCCAATGGATGGTAGCCTTGTCATTATGGAAGGTAGTCTGTTGTCGAGATTTTTGTTACCCCAATGGATGATAGCCTTGTAATTATGGAAGCTAGTTTGATGTCGAGATTTTTGTTGCTACAATGGATGGTAGCCTTGTCATTATGGAAGGTAGTTTGTCGTTGAGATTTTTGTTACTCCAAATGATTGTAGCCTTGTCATTATGTAAGGTAATTTGTTGTTCAGATTTTTGTTACTGCAATGGATGTTAGCCATGTCATTATGGAAGGTAGTATGTTGTTGAGATTTTTGTTATTCCAATGGATGGTAACCTTGTCATTATGGAAGGAAGTCTATTATCGATAATTTTGTTATTCCAATGGATGGTAGCCTTATCATTATGGAAGTTAGTTTTTTATCTAGATTTTTGTTACTCCAATGGATGGTATCCTTGTCATTATGGAAGGAAGTCTATTGTCGAGATTTTTGTTACCCCAATGGATGGTGGCCTTGTAATTATGGAAGGTAGTTTGTTGTCGAGATTTTTGTTACTCCAATGGATGGTAGCCTTGTCATTATGGAAGGTAGTCGGTCATTGAGATTTATGTTACCCCAATGGATATAGCCTTGTCATTATAAAAGGTAGTCTATTGTCGATATTTTTGTTACTCCAATGAATGGTAGCCTTGTCATTATGGAAGGTAGTTTGTCGTTGAGATTTTTGTTACTCCAAATGATTGTAGCCTAGTCATTATGTAAGGTAATCTGTTGTTCAGATTTTTGTTACTGCAATGGATGTTAGGCATGTCATTATGGAAGGTAGTATGTTGTTGAGATTTTTGTTATTCCAATGGATGGTAACCTTGTCATTATGGAAGGAAGTCTATTGTCGATAATTTTGTTATTCCAATGGATGGTAGCCTTATCATTATGGAAGTTAGTTTTTTATCTAGATTTTTGTTACTCCAATGGACGGTAGCCTTGTCATTATGGAAGCAAGTTTGTTGTTGAGACTTTTGTTACCCCAATGGATGGTGGCCTTGTAATTATGGAAGGTAGTTTGTTGTCGAGATTTTTGTGACTCCAATGGATGGTAGCCTTGTCATTATGGAAGGTAGTTGGTCATTGAGATTTCTGTTACCCCAATGGATATAGCCTTGTCATTATAGAAGGTAGTCTATTGTCGATATTTTTGTTACTCCAATGAATGGTAGCCTTGTCATAATGGAAGGTAGTCTTGTTATTATTGAAGGTAGTCTTTTGTCGAGATTATTCTTTCTCCAATTGATGGTAGCCTTGTCATTATTGAAGGTAGTCTATTGTCGATATCTTTGTTACTCCAATGGCTGATAGCCTTGTCATTATGCAAGGTAGTCTGTTGTTCATATTTTTGATACTCCAATGGATGGTACCCTTGTCATTATGGAAGGTAGTCTATTGTCGAGGATTTTGTCATTCCAATGGATGGTATCCTTATCATTATGGAAGGTAGTTGTTTATCTAGATTTTTGTTACTCTAATGGATGGTAGCCTTGTCATTATGGAAGGAAGTCTATTGTCGATATTTTTGTTATTCCAATGGATGGTAGCCTTATCATTATGGAAGGAAGTTTTTTGTCGAGTTTTTTGTTACTCCAATGGATGGTAGCCTTGTAATTATAGAAGGTAGTCTGTTGTCGAGATTTTTGTTACCCCAATGGATGTAGCCTTGTCATTATAGAAGGTAGTCTATTGTCGATATTTTTATTACTCCAATGAATGGTGGCCTTGTCATTATGGAAGGTAGTCTGTCGTTGAGATTTCTTTTACTCCAATGGATTGTAGCCTTGTCATTATGGAAGGTAGTATGTTGTTCATATTTTTGTTACTCCAATGGACGGTAGCCTTGTCATTATGGAAGGTAGTCTGTTGTTAAGATTTTTGTTATTCCATTGGATGGTAGCCTTGTCATTATGGAAGGTAGTCTATTGTCGAGATTTTTGTTATTCCAATGGATGGTAACCTTGTCATTATGGAAGGTAGTATTTTGTCGAGATTTTTGTTTCTCCAATGGAAGGTGGCCTTGTCATTATTGAAGGTAGTCTGTTATCGACATCTTTGTTACTCCAATGGATGATAGCCTTGTCATTGATGAAGGTATTCTGTTGTCGAGATTTTTGTTACTCCAATGGATGGTAGCCTTGTCATTATGGAAGGTAGTCTGTTGTCGAGATTTTTGTTACCCCAATGGATGATAGCCTTGTAATTATGGAAGCTAGTTTGATGTCGAGATTTTTGTTGCTACAATGGATGGTAGCCTTGTCATTATGGAAGGTAGTTTGTCGTTGAGATTTTTGTTACTCCAAATGATTGTAGCCTTGTCATTATGTAAGGTAATTTGTTGTTCAGATTTTTGTTACTGCAATGGATGTTAGCCATGTCATTATGGAAGGTAGTATGTTGTTGAGATTTTTGTTATTCCAATGGATGGTAACCTTGTCATTATGGAAGGAAGTCTATTATCGATAATTTTGTTATTCCAATGGATGGTAGCCTTATCATTATGGAAGTTAGTTTTTTATCTAGATTTTTGTTACTCCAATGGATGGTATCCTTGTCATTATGGAAGGAAGTCTATTGTCGAGATTTTTGTTACCCCAATGGATGGTGGCCTTGTAATTATGGAAGGTAGTTTGTTGTCGAGATTTTTGTTACTCCAATGGATGGTAGCCTTGTCATTATGGAAGGTAGTCGGTCATTGAGATTTCTGTTACCCCAATGGATATAGCCTTGTCATTATAAAAGGTAGTCTATTGTCGATATTTTTGTTACTCCAATGAATGGTAGCCTTGTCATTATGGAAGGTAGTTTGTCGTTGAGATTTTTGTTACTCCAAATGATTGTAGCCTAGTCATTATGTAAGGTAATCTGTTGTTCAGATTTTTGTTACTGCAATGGATGTTAGGCATGTCATTATGGAAGGTAGTATGTTGTTGAGATTTTTGTTATTCCAATGGATGGTAACCTTGTCATTATGGAAGGAAGTCTATTGTCGATAATTTTGTTATTCCAATGGATGGTAGCCTTATCATTATGGAAGTTAGTTTTTTATCTAGATTTTTGTTACTCCAATGGACGGTAGCCTTGTCATTATGGAAGCAAGTTTGTTGTTGAGACTTTTGTTACCCCAATGGATGGTGGCCTTGTAATTATGGAAGGTAGTTTGTTGTCGAGATTTTTGTGACTCCAATGGATGGTAGCCTTGTCATTATGGAAGGTAGTTGGTCATTGAGATTTCTGTTACCCCAATGGATATAGCCTTGTCATTATAGAAGGTAGTCTATTGTCGATATTTTTGTTACTCCAATGAATGGTAGCCTTGTCATAATGGAAGGTAGTCTTGTTATTATTGAAGGTAGTCTTTTGTCGAGATTATTCTTTCTCCAATTGATGGTAGCCTTGTCATTATTGAAGGTAGTCTATTGTCGATATCTTTGTTACTCCAATGGCTGATAGCCTTGTCATTATGCAAGGTAGTCTGTTGTTCATATTTTTGATACTCCAATGGATGGTAGCTTGTCATTATGGAAGGTAGTCTATTGTCGAGGATTTTGTCATTCCAATGGATGGTATCCTTATCATTATGGAAGGTAGTTGTTTATCTAGATTTTTGTTACTCTAATGGATGGTAGCCTTGTCATTATGGAAGGAAGTCTATTGTCGATATTTTTGTTATTCCAATGGATGGTAGCCTTATCATTATGGAAGGAAGTTTTTTGTCGAGTTTTTTGTTACTCCAATGGATGGTAGCCTTGTAATTATAGAAGGTAGTCTGTTGTCGAGATTTTTGTTACCCCAATGGATGTAGCCTTGTCATTATAGAAGGTAGTCTATTGTCGATATTTTTATTACTCCAATGAATGGTGGCCTTGTCATTATGGAAGGTAGTCTGTCGTTGAGATTTCTATTATTCCAATGGATTGTAGCCTTGTCATTATGGAAGGTAGTATGTTGTTCATACTTTTGTTACTCCAATGGACGGTAGCCTTGTCATTATGGAAGGTAGTCTGTTGTTGAGATTTTTGTTATTCCATTGGATGGTAGCCTTGTCATTATGGAAGGTAGTCTATTGTCGAGGATTTTGTTATTCCAATGGATGGTATCCTTATCATTATGGAAGGTAGTTGTTTATCTAAATTTTTGTTACTCTAATGGATGGTAGCCTTGTCATTATGGAAGGAAGTCTATTGTCGATATTTTTGTTATTCCAATGGATGGTAGCCTTATCATTATGGAAGGAAGTTTTTTGTCGAGTTTTTTGTTACTCCAATGGATGGTAGCCTTGTAATTATAGAAGGTAGTCTGTTGTCGAGATTTTTGTTACCCCAATGGATGTAGCCTTGTCATTATAGAAGGTAGTCTATTGTCGATATTTTTATTACTCCAATGAATGGTGGCCTTGTCATTATGGAAGGTAGTCTGTCGTTGAGATTTCTATTACTCCAATGGATTGTAGCCTTGTCATTATGGAAGGTATTATGTTGTTCATATTTTTGTTACTCCAATGGACGGTAGCCTTGTCATTATGGAAGGTAGTCTGTTGTTGAGATTTTTGTTATTCCATTGGATGGTAGCCTTGTCATTATGGAAGGTAGTCTATTGTCGAGATTTTTGTTATTCCAATGGATGGTAACCTTGTCATTATGGAAGGTAGTATTTTGTCGAGATTTTTGTTTCTCCAATGGAAGGTGGACTTGTCATTATTGAAGGTAGTCTGTTATCGACATCTTTGTTACTCCAATGGATGATAGCCTTGTCATTAATGAAGGTAGTCTGTTGTCGAGATTTTTGTTACTCCAATGGATGGTAGCCTTGTCATTATGGAAGGTAGTCTGTTGTCGAGATTTTTGTTACCCCAATGGATGATAGCCTTGTAATTATTGAAGCTAGTTTGTTGTCGAGATTTTTGTTGCTACAATGGATGGTAGCCTTGTCATTATGGAAGGTAGTTTGTCGTTGAGATTTTTGTTACTCCAAATGATTGTAGCCTTGTCATTATGTAAGGTAATTTGTTGTTCAGATTTTTGTTACTGCAATGGATGTTAGCCATGTCATTATGGAAGGTAGTATGTTGTTGAGATTTTTGTTATTCCAATGGATGGTAACCTTGTCATTATGGAAGGAAGTCTATTATCGATAATTTTGTTATTCCAATGGATGGTAGCCTTATCATTATGGAAGTTAATTTTTTATCTAGATTTTTGTTACTCCAATGGAAGGTATCCTTGTCATTATGGAAGGAAGTCTATTGTCGAGATTTTTGTTACCCCAATGGATGGTGGCCTTGTAATTATGGAAGGTAGTTTGTTGTCGAGATTTTTGTTACTCTAATGGATGGTAGCCTTGTCATTATGGAAGGTAGTCGGTCTTTGAGATTTCTGTTACCCCAATGGATATAGCCTTGTCATTATAAAAGGTAGTCTATTATCGATATTTTTGTTACTCCAATGAATGGTAGCCTTGTCATAATGGAAGGTAGTCCGTTGTCGATAATTTTGTTATTCCAATGGATGGTAGCCTTATCATTATGGAAGTTAGTTTTTTATCTAGATTTTTGTTACTCCAATGGAAGGTATCCTTGTCATTATGGAAGGAAGTCTATTGTCGAGATTTTTGTTACCCCAATGGATGGTGGCCTTGTAATTATGGAAGGTAGTTTGTTGTCGAGATTTTTGTTACTCCAATGGATGGTAGCCTTGTCATTATGGAAGGTAGTCGGTCATTGAGATTTCTGTTACCCCAATGGATATAGCCTTGTCATTATAGAAGGTAGTCTATTGTCGATATTTTTGTTACTCCAATGAATGGTAGCCTTGTCATAATGGAAGGTAGTCCGTTGTCGAGATTTTTGTTATTCCAATGGATGCTAACCTTGTTATTATTGAAGGTAGTCTTTTGTCGAGATTATTCTTTCTCCAATTGATGGTAGCCTTGTCATTATTGAAGGTAGTCTATTGTCGATATCTTTGTTACTCCAATGGCTGATAGCCTTGTCATTATGTAAGGTAGTCTGTTGTTCATATTTTTGTTACTCCAATTGATGGTAGCCTTGTCATTATGGAAGGTAGTCTATTGTCGAGGATTTTGTTATTCCAATGGTTGGTATCCTTATCATTTTGGAAGGTAGTTGTTTATCTAGATTTTTGTTACTCTAATGGATGGTAGCCTTGTCATTATGGAAGGAAGTCTATTGTCAATATTTATGCAATTCCAATGGATGGTAGCCTTATCATTATGCAAGGTAGTTTTTTGTCGAGTTTTTTGTTACTCCAATGGATGGTAGCCTTGTCATTATAGAAGGTAGTCTGTTGTCGAGATTTTTGTTACTCCAATGGATGTAGCCTTGTCATTATAGAAGGTAGTCTATTGTCGATATTTTTGTTACTCCAATGAATGGTGGCCTTGTCATTATGGAAAGTAGTCTGTCGTTGAGATTTCTATTACTCCAATGGATTGTAGCCTTGTCATTATGGAAGGTAGTCTTTTGCTCAGATTTTTGTTACTTCAATGGACGGTAGCCTTGTCATTATGGAAGGTAGTCTGTTGTTGAGACTTTTGTTATTCCATTGGATGGTAGCCTTGTCATTATGGAAGGTAGTCTATTGTCGAGATTTTTGTTATTCCAATGGATGGTAACCTTGTCGTTATGGAAGGTAGTCGGTCATTAAGATTTATGTTACCCCAATGGATATAGCCTTGTCATTATAGAAGGTAGTCTATTATCGATATTTTTGTTACTCCAATGAATGGTAGCCTTGTCATAATGGAAGGTAGTCCGTTGTCGATATTTTTGTTATTCTAATGGATGGTAACCTTGTTATTATTGAAGGTAGTCCTTTGTCGAGATTATTATTTCTCCAATTTATGGTAGCCTTGTCATTATTGAAGGTAGTCTATTGTCGATATCTTTGTTACTCCAATGGCTGATAGCCTTGTCATTATGCAAGGTAGTATGTTGTTCATATTTTTGTTACTCCAATGGATGGTACTCTTGTCATTATGGAAGGTAGTCTATTGTCGAGGATTTTGTTATTCCAATGGATGGTATCCTTATCATTATGGAAGGTAGTTGTTTATCTAGATTTTTGTTACTCTAATGGATGGTAGCCTTGTCATTATGGAAGGAAGTCTATTGTCGATATTTTTGTTATTCCAATGGATGGTAGCCTTATCATTATGGAAGGAAGTTTTTGGTTGAGTTTTTTGTTACTCCAATGGATGGTAGCCTTGTAATTATAGAAGGTAGTCTGTTGTCGAGATTTTTGTTACCCCAATGGATGTTGCCTTGTCATTATAGAAGGTAGTCTATTGTCGATATTTTTATTACTCCAATGAATGGTGGCCTTGTCATTATGGAAGGTAGTCTGTCGTTGAGATTTCTATTACTCCAATGGATTGTAGCCTTGTCATTATGGAAGGTAGTATGTTGTTCAGATTTTTGTTACTCCAATGGACGGTAGCCTTGTCATTATGGAAGGAAGTCTATTGTCGATATTTTTGTTATTCCAATGGATGGTAGCCTTATAATTATGGAAGGTAGTTTTTTGTCGAGTTTTTTGTTACTCCAATGGATGGTAGCCTTGTCATTATAGAAGGTAGTTTGTTGTCAAGATTTTTGTTACTCCAATGGATGTAGCCTTGTCATTATAGAAGGTAGTCTATTGTCGATATTTTTGTTACTCCAATGAATGGTGGCCTTGTCATTATGGAAGGTAGTATGTTGTTGATATCATTGTTACTCCAATGGATGGTAGCCTTATCATTATATAAGGTAGTCTATTGTCGATATTTTTGTTACTCCAATGAATGGTGGCCTTGTCATTATGGAAGGTAGTCTGTCATTGAGATTTCTATTACTCCAATGGATTGTAGCCTTGTCATTATGGAAGGTAGTCTGTTGTTCAGATTTTTGTTACTCCAATGGATGGTAGCCTTGTCATTATGGAAGGTAGTCTGTTGTTGAGATTTTTGTTATTCCATTGGATGGTAGCCTTGTCATTATGGAAGGTAGTCTATTGTCGAGATTTTTGTTATTCCAATGGATGGTAACCTTATCATTATGGAAGGTAGTATTTTGTCGAGACTTTTGTTACTCTAATGGAAGGTAGCCTTGTCATTATTGAAGGTATTCTGTTATCGACATCTTTGTTACTCCAATGGATGATAGCCTTGTCCTTATGGAAGGTAGTCTGTTTTCGAGATTTTTGTTACTCCAATGGATGGTAGCCTTGTCATTATGGAAGGGAGTCTGTTGTCGAGATTTTTGTTACCCCAATGGATGGTAGCCTTGTAATTATGGAAGGTAGTTTGTTGTCGAGATTTTTGTTGCTCCAATGGATGGTAGCCTTGTCATTATGGAAGGGAGTCTATTGTCGAGATTTTTGTTACCCCAATGGATGGTAACCTTGTTATTATTGAAGGTAGTATTTTGTCGAGATTTTTGTTACTCCAATTGATGGTAGCCTTGTCATTATTGAAGGTAGTCTATTGTCGATATCTTTGTTATTCCACTGGATGATAGCCTTGTCATTATCCAAGGTAGTCTGTTGTTCATATTTTTGTTACTCCAATTGATGGTAGCCTTGTCATTATGGAAGGTAGTCTATTGTCAAGGATTTTGTTATTCCAATGGATGGTATCCTTATCATTATGGAAGGTAGTTGTTTATCTAGATTTTTGTTACTCTAATGGATGGTAGCCTTGTCATTATGGAAGGAAGTCTATTGTCGATATTTTTGTTATTCCAATGGATGGTAGCCTTATCATTATGGAAGGAAGTTTTTGGTCGAGTTTTTTGTTACTCCAATGGATGGTAGCCTTGTAATTATAGAAGGTAGTCTGTTGTCGAGATTTTTGTTACCCCAATGGATGTTGCCTTGTCATTATAGAAGGTAGTCTATTGTCGATATTTTTATTACTCCAATGAATGGTGGCCTTGTCATTATGGAAGGTAGTCTGTCGTTGAGATTTCTATTACTCCAATGGATTGTAGCCTTGTCATTATGGAAGGTAGTATGTTGTTCAGATTTTTATTACTCCAATGGACGGTAGCCTTGTCATTATGGAAGGTAGTCTGTTGTTGAGATTTTTGTTATTCCATTGGATGGTAGCCTTGTCATTATGGAAGGAAGTCTATTGTCGATATTTTTGTTATTCCAATGGATGGTAGCCTTATAATTATGGAAGGTAGTTTTTTGTCGAGTTTTTTGTTACTCCAATGGATGGTAGCCTTGTCATTATAGAAGGTAGTTTGTTGTCAAGATTTTTGTTACTCCAATGGATGTAGCCTTGTCATTATAGAAGGTAGTCTATTGTCGATATTTTTGTTACTCCAATGAATGGTGGCCTTGTCATTATGGAAGGTAGTATGTTGTTGATATCATTGTTACTCCAATGGATGGTAGCCTTATCATTATATAAGGTAGTCTATTGTCGATATTTTTGTTACTCCAATGAATGGTGGCCTTGTCATTATGGAAGGTAGTCTGTCATTGAGATTTCTATTACTCCAATGGATTGTAGCCTTGTCATTATGGAAGGTAGTCTGTTGTTCAGATTTTTGTTACTCCAATGGATGGTAGCCTTGTCATTATGGAAGGTAGTCTGTTGTTGAGATTTTTGTTATTCCATTGGATGGTAGCCTTGTCATTATGGAAGGTAGTCTATTGTCGAGATTTTTGTTATTCCAATGGATGGTAACCTTATCATTATGGAAGGTAGTATTTTGTCGAGACTTTTGTTACTCTAATGGAAGGTAGCCTTGTCATTATTGAAGGTATTCTGTTATCGATATCTTTGTTACTCCAATGGATGATAGCCTTGTCCTTATGGAAGGTAGTCTGTTTTCGAGATTTTTGTTACTCCAATGGATGGTAGCCTTGTCATTATGGAAGGGAGTCTGTTGTCGAGATTTTTGTTACCCCAATGGATGGTAGCCTTGTAATTATGGAAGGTAGTTTGTTGTCGAGATTTTTGTTGCTCCAATGGATGGTAGCCTTGTCATTATGGAAGGGAGTCTATTGTCGAGATTTTTGTTACCCCAATGGATGGTAACCTTGTTATTATTGAAGGTAGTCCTTTGTCGAGATTATTCTTTCTCCAATTTATGGTAGCCTTGTCATTATTGAAGGTAGTCTATTGTCGATATCTTTGTTACTCCAATGGCTGATAGCCTTGTCATTATGCAAGGTAGTCTGTTGTTCATATTTTTGTTACTCCAATGGATGGTAGCCTTGTCATTATGGAAGGTAGTCTATTGTCGAGGATTTTGTTATTCCAATGGATGGTATCCTTATCATTATGGAAGGTAGTTGTTTATCTAGATTTTTGTTACTCTAATGGATGGTAGCGTTGTCATTATGGAAGGAAGTCTATTGTCGATATTTTTGTTATTCCAATGGATGGTAGCCTTATCATTATGGAAGGAAGTTTTTGGTCGATTTTTTTGTTACTCCAATGGATGGTAGCCTTGTAATTATAGAAGGTATTCTGTTGTCGAGATTTTTGTTACCCCAATGGATGTTGCCTTGTCATTATAGAAGGTAGTCTATTGTCGATATTTTTATTACTCCAATGAATGGTGGCCTTGTCATTATGGAAGGTAGTCTGTCGTTGAGATTTCTATTACTCCAATGGATTGTAGCCTTGTCATTATGGAAGGTAGTATGTTGTTCAGATTTTTGTTACTCCAATGGACGGTAGCCTTGTCATTATGGAAGGTAGTCTGTTGTTGAGATTTTTGTTATTCCATTGGATGGTAGCCTTGTCATTATGGAAGGAAGTCTATTGTCGATATTTTTGTTATTCCAATGGATGGTAGCCTTATAATTATGGAAGGTAGTTTTTTTTCGAGTTTTTTGTTACTCCAATGGATGGTAGCCTTGTCATTATAGAAGGTAGTTTGTTGTCAAGATTTTTGTTACTCCAATGGATGTAGCCTTGTCATTATAGAAGGTAGTCTATTGTCGATATTTTTGTTACTCCAATGAATGGTGGCCTTGTCATTATGGAAGGTAGTATGTTGTTGATATCATTGTTACTCCAATGGATGGTAGCCTTATCATTATATAAGGTAGTCTATTGTCGATATTTTTGTTACTCCAATGAATGGTGGCCTTGTCATTATGGAAGGTAGTCTGTCATTGAGATTTCTATTACTCCAATGGATTGTAGCCTTGTCATTATGGAAGGTAGTCTGTTGTTCAGATTTTTGTTACTCCAATGGACGGTAGCCTTGTCATTATGGAAGGTAGTCTGTTGTTGAGATTTTTGTTATTCCATTGGATGGTAGCCTTGTCATTATGGAAGGTAGTCTATTGTCGAGATTTTTGTTATTCCAATGGATGGTAACCTTGTCATTATGGAAGGTAGTATTTTGTCGAGATTTTTGTTACTCTAATGGAAGGTAGCCTTGTCATTATTGAAGGTATTCTGTTATCGATATCTTTGTTACTCCAATGGATGATAGCCTTGTCATTATGGAAGGTAGTCTGTTTTCGAGATTTTTGTTACTCCAATGGATGGTAGCCTTGTCATTATGGAAGGGAGTCTGTTGTCGAGATTTTTGTTACCCCAATGGATGGTAGCCTTGTAATTATGGAAGGTAGTTTGTTGTCGAGATTTTTGTTGCTCCAATGGATGGTAGCCTTGTCATTATGGAAGGGAGTCTATTGTCGAGATTTTTGTTACCCCAATGGATGGTAACCTTGTTATTATTGAAGGTAGTCCTTTGTCGAGATTATTCTTTCTCCAATTTATGGTAGCCTTGTCATTATTGAAGGTACTCTATTGTCGATATCTTTGTTACTCCAATGGCTGATAGCCTTGTCATTATGCAAGGTAGTCTGTTGTTCATATTTTTGTTACTCCAATGGATGGTAGCCTTGTCATTATGGAAGGTAGTCTATTGTCGAGGATTTTGTTATTCCAATGGATGGTATCCTTATCATTATGGAAGGTAGTTGTTTATCTAGATTTTTGTTACTCTAATGGATGGTAGCGTTGTCATTATGGAAGGAAGTCTATTGTCGATATTTTTGTTATTCCAATGGATGGTAGCCTTATCATTATGGAAGGAAGTTTTTGGTCGATTTTTTTGTTACTCCAATGGATGGTAGCCTTGTAATTATAGAAGGTATTCTGTTGTCGAGATTTTTGTTACCCCAATGGATGTTGCCTTGTCATTATAGAAGGTAGTCTATTGTCGATATTTTTATTACTCCAATGAATGGTGGCCTTGTCATTATGGAAGGTAGTCTGTCGTTGAGATTTCTATTACTCCAATGGATTGTAGCCTTGTCATTATGGAAGGTAGTATGTTGTTCAGATTTTTGTTACTCCAATGGACGGTAGCCTTGTCATTATGGAAGGTAGTCTGTTGTTGAGATTTTTGTTATTCCATTGGATGGTAGCCTTGTCATTATGGAAGGAAGTCTATTGTCGATATTTTTGTTATTCCAATGGATGGTAGCCTTATAATTATGGAAGGTAGTTTTTTTTCGAGTTTTTTGTTACTCCAATGGATGGTAGCCTTGTCATTATAGAAGGTAGTTTGTTGTCAAGATTTTTGTTACTCCAATGGATGTAGCCTTGTCATTATAGAAGGTAGTCTATTGTCGATATTTTTGTTACTCCAATGAATGGTGGCCTTGTCATTATGGAAGGTAGTATGTTGTTGATATCATTGTTACTCCAATGGATGGTAGCCTTATCATTATATAAGGTAGTCTATTGTCGATATTTTTGTTACTCCAATGAATGGTGGCCTTGTCATTATGGAAGGTAGTCTGTCATTGAGATTTCTATTACTCCAATGGATTGTAGCCTTGTCATTATGGAAGGTAGTCTGTTGTTCAGATTTTTGTTACTCCAATGGACGGTAGCCTTGTCATTATGGAAGGTAGTCTGTTGTTGAGATTTTTGTTATTCCATTGGATGGTAGCCTTGTCATTATGGAAGGTAGTCTATTGTCGAGATTTTTGTTATTCCAATGGATGGTAACCTTGTCATTATGGAAGGTAGTATTTTGTCGAGATTTTTGTTACTCTAATGGAAGGTAGCCTTGTCATTATTGAAGGTATTCTGTTATCGATATCTTTGTTACTCCAATGGATGATAGCCTTGTCATTATGGAAGGTAGTCTTTTTTCGAGATTTTTGTTACTCCAATGGATGGTAGCCTTGTCATTATGGAAGGGAGTCTGTTGTCGAGATTTTTGTTACCCCAATGGATGGTAGCCTTGTAATTATGGAAGGTAGTTTGTTGTCGAGATTTTTGTTGCTCCAATGGATGGTAGCCTTGTCATTATGGAAGGTAGTATGTCGTTGACATTTCTGTTACTCCAATGGGTGTTAGCCTTGTCATTATGGAAGGTAGTCTGTTGTTGAGATTTTTGTAATTCCAATGGATGGTAACCTTTTCATTATGGAAGGTAGTCCATTGTCGTGATTTTTGTTACTCCAATGGATGGTAAGCTTGTCATTATGAAAGGTAGTCTTTTGTCAAGATTTTTGTTACTCCAATGGATGGTAGCCTTATCATTATTTAAGGTAGTTTATTGTTGATATCATTGTTAATCCAATGGATGATAGCTTTGTCATTATGCAAGGTAGTCTGTTGTTCAGATTTTTGTTACTCCAATGGATGGTAGCCTTGTCATTATGGAAGGTAGTCTATTGTCGAGATTTTTGTTATTCCAATGGATGGTAGCCTTATCATTATGGAATGTAGTTTTTTATCTAGATTTTTGTTACTCCAATGGATCGTAGCCTTGTCATTATGGAAGGTAGTGTATTGTCGATATTTTTGTTACTCCAATGAATGGTAGCCTTGTCATTATAGAAGGTAGTCCGTTGTCGAGATTTTTGTTATTCCAATGGATGGTAACCTTGTTATTATTGAAGGTAGTCTTTTGTCGAGATTTTTGTTACTCCAATTGATGGTAGCATTGTCATTATTGAAGGTAGTCTATTGTCGATATCTTTGTTATTCCACTGGATGATAGCCTTGTCATTATGCAAGGTAGTCAGTTGTTCATATTTTTGTCGAGATGTTTGTTATTCCAATGGATGGTAGCCTTATCATTTTGGAAGGTAGTTTTTTATCTAGAGTTTTGTTACTCCAATGGATGGTAGCCTTGTCATTATGGAAGGAAGTATATTGTCGAGATTTTTGTTATTCCAATGGATGGTAGCCTTATCATTATGGAAGATAGTTTTTTGTCGAGTTTTTTGTTACTCCAATGGATGGTAGCCTTGTCATTATAGAAGGTAGTATGTTGTTGATATCATTGTTACCCCAATGGATGTAGCCTTGTCATTATAGAAGGTAGTCTATTGTCGATATTTTTGTTACTCCAATGAATGGTGGCCTTGTCATTATGGAAGGTAGTCTGTCGTTGAGATTTCTATTACTCCAATGGATTGTAGCCTTGTCATTATGGAAGGTAGTCTGTTGTTCAGATTTTTCTTACTCCAATGGACGGTAGCCTTGTCATTATGGAAGGTAGTCTGTTGTTGAGATTTTTGTTATTCCATTGGATGGTAGCCTTGTCATTATGGAAGGTAGTCTATTGTCGAGATTTTTGTTATTCCAATGGATGGTAACCTTGTCATTATGTAAGGTAGTACTTTGTCGAGTTTTTTGTTACTCCAATGGATGGTATCCTTGTCATTTTAGAAGGTATTCTGTTGTCGAGATTTTTGTTACTCCAATGGATGTAGCCTTGTAATTATAGAAGGTAGTCTATTGTCGATATTTTTGTTACTCCAATGAATGGTGGCCTTGTCATTATGGAAGGTAGTCTGTCGTTGAGATTTCTATTACTCCAATGGATTGTAGCCTTGTCATTATGGAAGGTAGTCTGTTGTTCAGATTTTTGTTACTTCAATGGACGGTAGCCTTGTCATTATGGAAGGTAGTCTGTTGTTGAGACTTTTGTTATTCCATTGGATGGTTGCCTTGTCATTATGGAAGGTAGTCTATTGTCGATATTTTTGTTACTCCAATGGAAGGTAGCCTTGTCATTATTGAAGGTAGTCTGTTATCGATATCTTTGTTACTCCAGTGGATGATGGCCTTGTCATTATGGATGGTAGTCTGTTGTCGAGATTTTTGTTACTCCAATGGATGGTAGCCTTGTCATTATGGAATGTAGTTTGTTGTCAAGATTTTTGTTACCCCAATGGATGGTAGCCTTGAAATTATGGAAGGTACTTTGTTGTCGAGATTTTTGTTTCTCTAATGGATGGTAGCCTTGTCATTATGGAAGGTAGTTTGTCATTGAGATTTCTGTTACTCCAAATGATTGTAGCCTTGTCATTATGTAAGGTAGTCTTTTGTTTAGATTTTTGTTACTCCAATGGATGTTAGCCTTGTCATTATGGAAGGTAGTATATTGTTGAGATTTTTGTTATTCCAATGGATGGTAACCTTGTCATCATGGAAGGAAGTCTATTGTCGAGATTTTTGTTATTCCAACGGATGGTAGCCTTATCATTATGGAAGTTAGTTTTTTATCTAGATTTTTGTTACTCCAATGGATGGTAGCCTTGTCATTATGGTAGGAAGTCTATTGTAGAGATTTTTGTTTCCCCAATGGATGGTGGCCTTGTTATTATGGAACGTAGTTTGTTGTCGAGATTTTTGTTACTTCAATGGATGGTAGCCTTGTCATTATGGAAGGTAGTCGGTTGTTGAGATTTCTGTTACCCTAATGGATGTAGCCTTGTCATTATAGAAGGTAGTCTATTGTCGATATTTTTGTTACTCCAATGAATGGTAACCTTGTCATAAGGGAAGGTAGTCCGTTGTCGAGATTTTTGTTATTCCAATGGATGGTAACCTTGTTATTATTGAAGGTAGTATTTTGTCGAGATTTTTGTTACTCCAATTGATTGTAGCCTTGTCATTATTGAAGGTAGTCTATTGTCGATATCTTTGTTATTCCACTGGATGATAGCCTTGTCATTATGCAAGGTAGTCTGTTGTTCATATTTTTGTCGAGATGTTTGTTATTCCAATGGATGGTAGCCTTATCATTTTGGAAGGTAGTTTTTTATCTAGAGTTTTGTTACTCCAATGGATGGTAGCCTTGTCATTATGGAAGGAAGTATATTGTCGAGATTTTTGTTATTCCAATGGATGGTAGCCTTATCATTATGGAAGATAGTTTTTTGTCGAGTTTTTTGTTACTCCAATGGATGGTAGCCTTGTCATTATAGAAGGTAGTATGTTGTTGATATCATTGTTACCCCAATGGATGTAGCCTTGTCATTATAGAAGGTAGTCTATTGTCGATATTTTTGTTACTCCAATGAATGGTGGCCTTGTCATTATGGAAGGTAGTCTGTCGTTGAGATTTCTATTACTCCAATGGATTGTAGCCTTGTCATTATGGAAGGTAGTCTGTTGTTCAGATTTTTCTTACTCCAATGGACGGTAGCCTTGTCATTATGGAAGGTAGTCTGTTGTTGAGATTTTTGTTATTCCATTGGATGGTAGCCTTGTCATTATGGAAGGTAGTCTATTGTCGAGATTTTTGTTATTCCAATGGATGGTAACCTTGTCATTATGTAAGGTAGTACTTTGTCGAGTTTTTTGTTACTCCAATGGATGGTATCCTTGTCATTTTAGAAGGTATTCTGTTGTCGAGATTTTTGTTACTCCAATGGATGTAGCCTTGTAATTATAGAAGGTAGTCTATTGTCGATATTTTTGTTACTCCAATGAATGGTGGCCTTGTCATTATGGAAGGTAGTCTGTCGTTGAGATTTCTATTACTCCAATGGATTGTAGCCTTGTCATTATGGAAGGTAGTCTGTTGTTCAGATTTTTGTTACTTCAATGGACGGTAGCCTTGTCATTATGGAAGGTAGTCTGTTGTTGAGACTTTTGTTATTCCATTGGATGGTTGCCTTGTCATTATGGAAGGTAGTCTATTGTCGATATTTTTGTTACTCCAATGGAAGGTAGCCTTGTCATTATTGAAGGTAGTCTGTTATCGATATCTTTGTTACTCCAGTGGATGATGGCCTTGTCATTATGGATGGTAGTCTGTTGTCGAGATTTTTGTTACTCCAATGGATGGTAGCCTTGTCATTATGGAATGTAGTTTGTTGTCAAGATTTTTGTTACCCCAATGGATGGTAGCCTTGAAATTATGGAAGGTACTTTGTTGTCGAGATTTTTGTTTCTCTAATGGATGGTAGCCTTGTCATTATGGAAGGTAGTTTGTCATTGAGATTTCTGTTACTCCAAATGATTGTAGCCTTGTCATTATGTAAGGTAGTCTTTTGTTTAGATTTTTGTTACTCCAATGGATGTTAGCCTTGTCATTATGGAAGGTAGTATATTGTTGAGATTTTTGTTATTCCAATGGATGGTAACCTTGTCATCATGGAAGGAAGTCTATTGTCGAGATTTTTGTTATTCCAACGGATGGTAGCCTTATCATTATGGAAGTTAGTTTTTTATCTAGATTTTTGTTACTCCAATGGATGGTAGCCTTGTCATTATGGTAGGAAGTCTATTGTAGAGATTTTTGTTTCCCCAATGGATGGTGGCCTTGTTATTATGGAACGTAGTTTGTTGTCGAGATTTTTGTTACTTCAATGGATGGTAGCCTTGTCATTATGGAAGGTAGTCGGTTGTTGAGATTTCTGTTACCCTAATGGATGTAGCCTTGTCATTATAGAAGGTAGTCTATTGTCGATATTTTTGTTACTCCAATGAATGGTAACCTTGTCATAAGGGAAGGTAGTCCGTTGTCGAGATTTTTGTTATTCCAATGGATGGTAACCTTGTTATTATTGAAGGTAGTATTTTGTCGAGATTTTTGTTACTCCAATTGATTGTAGCCTTGTCATTATTGAAGGTAGTCTATTGTCGATATCTTTGTTATTCCACTGGATGATAGCCTTGTCATTATGCAAGGTAGTCTGTTGTTCATATTTTTGTTACTTCAGTGAATGGTAGCCTTGTCATTATGGAAGGTAGTCTATTGTCAAGGATTTTGTTATTCCAATGGATGGTATCCTTATCATTATGGAAGGTAGTTGTTTATCTAGATTTTTGTTACTCTAATGGATGGTAGCCTTGTCATTTTGGAAGGAAGTCTATTGTCGATATTTTTGTTATTGCAATGGATGGTAGCCTTATAATTATGGAAGGTAGTTTTTTGTCGAGTTTTTTGTTACTCCAATGGATGGTAGCCTTGTCATTATAGAAGGTAGTGTGTTGTCGAGATTTTTGTTACTCCAATGGATGTAGCCTTGTCATTATAGAAGGTAGTCTATTGTCGATATTTTTGTTACTCCAGTGAATGGTGGCCTTGTCATTATGGAAGGTAGTATGTTATTCATATCATTGTTACTCAAATGGATGGTAGCCTTATCATTATTTAAGGTAGTCTATTGTCGATATTTTTGTTACTCCAATGAATGGTGGCCTTGTCATTATGGAAGGTAGACTGTCATTGAGATTTCTATTACTCCAATGGATTGTAGCCTTGTCATTATGGAAGGTAGTCTGTTGTTGAGACTTTTGTTATTCCATTGGATGGTAGCCTTGTCATTATGGAAGGTAGTCTATTGTCGAGATTTTTGTTATTCCAATGGACGGTAACCTTGTCATTATGGAAGGTAGTCGGTCATTAAGATTTATGTTACCCCAATGAATATAGCCTTGTCATTATAGAAGGTAGTCTATTATCGATATTTTTGTTACTCCAATGAATGGTA
Source organism: Vicia faba (assembly GCA_948472305.1). Classification (NCBI taxonomy): domain Eukaryota; kingdom Viridiplantae; phylum Streptophyta; class Magnoliopsida; order Fabales; family Fabaceae; genus Vicia; species Vicia faba. The sequence continues at coordinate 567,180,467 of OX451739.1, forward strand.
GCCTTGTCATAATGGAAGGTAGTCCGTTGTCGAGATTTTTGTTATTCTAATGGATGGTAACCTTGTTATTATTGAAGGTAGTCTTTTGTCGAGATTATTCTTTCTCCAATTGATGGTAGCCTTGTCATTATTGAAGGTAGTCTATTGTCGATATCTTTGTTACTCCAATGGCTGATAGCCTTGTCATTATGCAAGGTAGTCTGTTGTTCATATTTTTGTTACTCCAATGGATGGTAGCCTTGTCATTATGGAAGGTAGTCCATTGTCGAGGATTTTGTTATTCCAATGGATGGTATCCTTATCATTATGGAAGGTAGTTGTTTATCTAGATTTTGGTTACTCTAATGGATGGTAGCCTTGTCATTATGGAAGGAACTCTATTGTCGATATTTTTGTTATTCCAATGGATGGTAGCCTTATCATTATGGAAGGTAGTTTTTTGTCAAGTTTTTTGTTACTCTAATAGATGGTAGCCTTGTCATTTTAGAAGGTAGTCTGTTGTCGAGATTTTTGTTACTCCAATGGATGTAGCCTTGTAATTATAGAAGGTAGTCTATTATCGATATTTTTGTTACTCCAATGAATGATGGCCTTGTCATTATGGAAGGTAGTCTGTCGTGTAGATTTCTATTACTCCAATGGATTGTAGCCTTGTCATTATGGAAGGTAGTCTGTTGTTCATATTTTGGTTACTTAAGTGGATGGTAGCCTTGTCATTATGGAAGGTAGTCTATTGTTGAGACTTTTTTTATTCCATTGGATGGTAGCCTTGTCATTATGGAAGGTAGTCTATTGTCGAGATTTTTGTTATTCCAATGGATGGTAACCTTGTCATTATGGAAGGTAGTATTTTGTCGAGATTTTTGTTACTCCAATGGAAGGTAGCCTTGTCATTATGGAAGGTAGTCTATTGTCGAGATTTTGGTTACCCCAATGGATGGTGGCCTTGTAATTATAGGAGGTAGTTTGTTGTCGAGATTTTTGTTACTCCAATGGATGGTAGCCTTGTCATTATGGAATGTAGTCGGTCGTTGAGATTTCTGTTACCCCAATGGATGTAGCCTTGTCATTATAGAAGGTAGTGTATTGTCGATATTTTTGTTACTCCAATGAATGGTAGCCTTGTCATAATGGAAGGTAGTCCATTGTCGAGATTTTTGTTATTCCAATGGATGGTAACCTTGTTATTATTGAAGGTAGTCTTTTGTCGAGATTTTTGTTACTCCAATTGATGGTAGCCTTGTCATTATTGAAGGTAGTTTATTGTCGATATCTTTGTTATTCCACTGGATGATAGCCTTGTCATTATGCAAGGTAGTCAGTTGTTCATATTTTTGTTACTCCAATGAATGGTAGCCTTGTCATTATGGAAGGTAGTCTATTATCGAGATTTTTGTTATTCCAATGGATGGTAGCCTTATCATTATGGAAGGTAGTTTTTTATCTAGAGTTTTGTTACTCCAATGGATGGTAGCCTTGTCATTATGGAAGGAAGTCTATTGTCGAGATTTTTGTTATTCCAATGGATGGTAGCCTTATCATTATGGAAGGTAGTTTTTTGTCGAGTTTTTTGTTACTCCAATTGATGGTAGCCTTGTCATTATAGAAGGTAGTATGTTGTTGATATCATTGTTACCCCAATGGATGTAGCCTTGTCATTATAGAAGGTAGTGTATTGTCGATATTTTTGTTACTCCAATGAATGGTGGCCTTGTCATTATGGAAGGTAGTCTGTCGTTGAGATTTCTATTACTCCAATGGATTGTAGCCTTGTCATTATGGAAGGTAGTCTGTTGTTCAGATTTTTGTTACTCCAATGGACGGTAGCCTTGTCATTATGGAAGGTAGTCTGTTGTTGAGATTTTTGTTATTCCATTGGATGGTAGCCTTGTCATTATGGAAGGAAGTCTGTTGTCGATATCTTTATTACTCCAATGGATGATAGCCTTGTCATTATGGAAGGTAGTCTGTTGTCAAGATTTTTGTTATTCCAATGGATGGTTGCCTTGCCATTATGGAAGGAAGTCTGTTGTCGAGATTTTTGTTACCCCAATGGATGGTAGCCTTGTAATTATGGAAGGTAGTTTGTTGTCGAGATTTTTGTTGCTCCATTGGATGATAGCCTTGTCATTATGGAAGGTAGTCGGTCGTTGAGATTTCTGTTACCCCAATGGATGTAGCCTTGTCATTATTGAAGGTATTCTGTTATCGATATCTTTGTTACTCCAATGGATGATAGCCTTGTCCTTATGGAAGGTAGTCTGTTTTCGAGATTTTTGTTACTCCAATGGATGGTAGCCTTGTCATTATAGAAGGGAGGCTGTTGTCGAGATTTTTGTTACCCCAATGGATGGTAGCCTAGTAATTATGGAAGGTAGTTTGTTGTCGAGATTTTTGTTGCTCCAATGGATGGTAGCCTTGTCATTATGGAAGGGAGTCTGTTGTCAAGATTTTTGTTACCCCAATGGATGGTAACCTTGTTATTATTGAAGGTAGTATTTTGTCGAGATTTTTGTTACTCCAATTGATGGTAGCCTTTTCATTATTGAAGGTAGTCTGTTGTCGAGGATTTTGTTATTCCAATGGATGGTATCCTTATCATTATGGAAGGTAGTTGTTTATCTAGATTTTTGTTACTCTAATGGATGGTAGCCTTGTCATTATGGAAGGAAGTCTATTGTCGATATTTTTGTTATTCCAATGGATGGTAGCCTTATGATTATGGAAGGTAGTTTTTTGTCGAGTTTTTTGTTACTCCAATGGATGGTAGCCTTGTCATTATAGAAGGTAGTTTGTTGTCGAGATTTTTGTTACTCCAATGGATGTAGCCTTGTCAATATAGAAGGTAGTCTATTGTCGATATTTTTGTTACTCCAATGAATGGTGGCCTTGTCATTATGGAAGGTGGTATGTTATTGATATCATTGTTACTCCAATGGATGGTAGCCTTATCATTATTTAAGGTAGTCTATTATCGATATTTTTGTTACTCCAATGAATGGTGGCCTTGTCATTATGGAAGGTAGTCTGTCATTGAGATTTCTATTACTCCAATGGATTGTAGCCTTGTCATTATGGAAGGTAGTCTGTTGTTCAGATTTTTGTTACTCCAATGGACGGTAGCCTTGTCATTATGGAAGGTAGTCTGTTGTTGAGATTTTTGTTATTCCATTGGATGGTAGCCTTGTCATTATGGAAGGTAGTCTATTGTCGAGATTTTTGTTATTCCAATGGATAGGAACCTTGTCATTATGGAAGGTAGTATTTTGTCGAGATTTTTGTTACTCTAATGGAAGGTAGCCTTGTCATTATTGAAGATATTCTGTTATCGATATCTTTGTTACTCCAATGGATGATAGCCTTGTCATTATGGAAGGTAGTCTGTTTTCGAGATTTTTGTTACTCCAATGGATGGTAGCCTTGTCATTATGGAAGGGAGTCTGTTGTCGAGATTTTTGTTACCCCAATGGATGGTAGCCTTGTAATTATGGAAGGTAGTTTGTTGTCGAGATTTTTGTTGCTCCAATGGATGGTAGCCTTGTCATTATGGAAGGTAGTATGTCGTTGAGATTTCTGTTACTCCAATGGGTGTTAGCCTTTTCATTATGGAAGGTAGTCTGTTGTTGAGATTTTTGTAATTCCAATGGATGGTAACCTTTTCATTATGGAAGGTAGTCCATTGTCGTGATTTTTGTTACTCCAATGGATGGTAAGCTTGTCATTATGAAAGGTAATCTTTTGTCAAGATTTTTGTTACTCCAATGGATGGTAGCCTTATCATTATTTAAGGTAGTTTATTGTTGATATCATTGTTAATCCAATGGATGATAGCCTTGTCATTATGCAAGGTAGTCTGTTGTTCAGATTTTTGTTACTCCAATGGATGGTAGCCTTGTCATTATGGAAGGTAGTCTATTGTCAAGATTTTTGTTATTCCAATGGATGGTAGCCTTATCATTATGGAATGTAGTTTTTTATCTAGATTTTTGTTACTCCAATGGATGGTAGCCTTGTCATTATGGAAGGTAGTCTATTGTCGAGATTTTTGTTATTCCAATGGATGGTAACCTTGTCATTATGGAAGGTAGTATTTTGTCGAGATTTTTGTTACTCTAATGGAAGGTAGCCTTGTCATTATTGAAGATATTCTGTTATCGATATCTTTGTTACTCCAATGGATGATAGCCTTGTCATTATGGAAGGTAGTCTGTTTTCGAGATTTTTGTTACTCCAATGGATGGTAGCCTTGTCATTATGGAAGGGAGTCTGTTGTCGAGATTTTTGTTACCCCAATGGATGGTAGCCTTGTAATTATGGAAGGTAGTTTGTTGTCGAGATTTTTGTTGCTCCAATGGATGGTAGCCTTGTCATTATGGAAGGTAGTATGTCGTTGAGATTTCTGTTACTCCAATGGGTGTTAGCCTTTTCATTATGGAAGGTAGTCTGTTGTTGAGATTTTTGTAATTCCAATGGATGGTAACCTTTTCATTATGGAAGGTAGTCCATTGTCGTGATTTTTGTTACTCCAATGGATGGTAAGCTTGTCATTATGAAAGGTAATCTTTTGTCAAGATTTTTGTTACTCCAATGGATGGTAGCCTTATCATTATTTAAGGTAGTTTATTGTTGATATCATTGTTAATCCAATGGATGATAGCCTTGTCATTATGCAAGGTAGTCTGTTGTTCAGATTTTTGTTACTCCAATGGATGGTAGCCTTGTCATTATGGAAGGTAGTCTATTGTCAAGATTTTTGTTATTCCAATGGATGGTAGCCTTATCATTATGGAATGTAGTTTTTTATCTAGATTTTTGTTACTCCAATGGATGGTAGCCTTGTCATTATGGAAGGTAGTCTATTGTCGAGATTTTTGTTATTCCAATGGATGGTAACCTTGTCATTATGGAAGGTAGTATTTTGTCGAGATTTTTGTTACTCTAATGGAAGGTAGCCTTGTCATTATTGAAGATATTCTGTTATCGATATCTTTGTTACTCCAATGGATGATAGCCTTGTCATTATGGAAGGTAGTCTGTTTTCGAGATTTTTGTTACTCCAATGGATGGTAGCCTTGTCATTATGGAAGGGAGTCTGTTGTCGAGATTTTTGTTACCCCAATGGATGGTAGCCTTGTAATTATGGAAGGTAGTTTGTTGTCGAGATTTTTGTTGCTCCAATGGATGGTAGCCTTGTCATTATGGAAGGTAGTATGTCGTTGAGATTTCTGTTACTCCAATGGGTGTTAGCCTTTTCATTATGGAAGGTAGTCTGTTGTTGAGATTTTTGTAATTCCAATGGATGGTAACCTTTTCATTATGGAAGGTAGTCCATTGTTGTGATTTTTGTTACTCCAATGGATGGTAAGCTTGTCATTATGAAAGGTAATCTTTTGTCAAGATTTTTGTTACTCCAATGGATGGTAGCCTTATCATTATTTAAGGTAGTTTATTGTTGATATCATTGTTAATCCAATGGATGATAGCCTTGTCATTATGCAAGGTAGTCTGTTGTTCAGATTTTTGTTACTCCAATGGATGGTAGCCTTGTCATTATGGAAGGTAGTCTATTGTCGAGATTTTTGTTATTCCAATGGATGGTAGCCTTATCATTATGGAATGTAGTTTTTTATCTAGATTTTTGTTACTCCAATGGATGGTAGCCTTGTCATTATGGAAGGAAGTCTATTGTCAAGATTTTTGTTATTCCAATGGATGGTAGCCTTGTCATTATGGAAGGAAGTCTATTGTCGAGATTTTTGTTACCCCAATGGATGGTGGCCTTGTAATTATGGAAAGTAGTTTGTTGTCGAGATTTTTGTTACTCCAATGGATGGTAGCCTTGTCATTATGGAATGTAGTCGGTCGTTGAGATTTCTGTTACCCCAATGGATGTAGCCTTGTCATTATAGAAGGTAGTGTATTGTCGATATTTTTGTTACTCCAATGAATGGTAGCCTTGTCATTATAGAAGGTAGTCCGTTGTCGAGATTTTTGTTATTCCAATGGATGGTAACCTTGTTATTATTGAAGGTAGTCTTTTGTCGAGATTTTTGTTACTCCAATTGATGGTAGCATTGTCATTATTGAAGGTAGTCTATTGTCGATATCTTTGTTATTCCACTGGATGATAGCCTTGTCATTATGCAAGGTAGTCAGTTGTTCATATTTTTGTCGAGATGTTTGTTATTCCAATGGATGGTAGCCTTATCATTTTGGAAGGTAGTTTTTTATCTACAGTTTTGTTACTCCAATGGATGGTAGCCTTGTCATTATGGAAGGAAGTATATTGTCGAGATTTTTGTTATTCCAATGGATGGTAGCCTTATCATTATGGAAGGTAGTTTTTTGTCGAGTTTTTTGTTACTCCAATGGATGGTAGCCTTGTCATTATAGAAGGTAGTATGTTGTTGATATCATTGTTACCCCAATGGATGTAGCCTTGTCATTATAGAAGGTAGTCAATTGTCGATATTTTTGTTACTCCAATGAATGGTGGCCTTGTCATTATGGAAGGTAGTCTGTCGTTGAGATTTCTATTACTCCAATGGATTGTAGCCTTGTCATTATGGAAGGTAGTTTGTTGTTCAGATTTTTGTTACTCCAATGGACGGTAGCCATGTCATTATGGAAGGTAGTCTGCTGTTGAGATTTTTGTTATTCCATCGGATGGTAGCCTTGTCATTATGGAAGGTAGTCTATTGTCGAGATTTTTGTTATTCCAATGGATGGTAACCTTGTCATTATGTAAGGTAGTATTTTGTCGAGTTTTTTGTTACTCCAATGGATGGTAGCCTTGTCATTTTAGAAGGTATTCTGTTGTCGAGATTTTTGTTACTCCAATGGATGTAGCCTTGTAATTATAGAAGGTAGTCTATTGCCGATATTTTTGTTACTCCAATGAATGGTGGCCTTGTCATTATGGAAGGTAGTCTGTCGTTGAGATTTCTATTACTCCAATGGATTGTAGCCTTGTCATTATGGAAGGTAGTATGTTGTTCAGATTTTTGTTACTTCAATGGACGGTAGCCTTGTCATTATGGAAGGTAGTCTGTTGTTGAGACTTTTGTTATTCCATTGGATGGTTGCCTTGTCATTATGGAAGGTAGTCTATTGTCGATATTTTTGTTACTCCAATGGAAGGTAGCCTTGTCAATATTGAAGGTAGTCTGTTATCGATATCTTTGTTACTCCAGTGGATGATGGCCTTGTCATTATGGAAGGTAGTCTGTTGTCGAGATTTTTGTTACTCCAATGGATGGTAGCCTTGTCATTATGGAATGTAGTTTGTTGTCAAGATTTTTGTTACCCCAATGGATGGTAGCCTTGAAATTATGGAAGGTACTTTGTTGTCGAGATTTTTGTTTCTCTAATGGATGGTAGCCTTGTCATTATGGAAGGTAGTTTGTCATTGAGATTTCTGTTACTCCAAATTATTGTAGCCTTGTCATTATGTAAGGTAGTCTTTTGTTTAGATTTTTGTTACTCCAATGGATGTTAGCCTTGTCATTATGGAAGGTAGTATATTGTTGAGATTTTTGTTATTCCAATGGATGGTAACCTTGTCATTATGGAAGGAAGTCTATTGTCGAGATTTTTGTTATTCCAACGGATGGTAGCCTTATCATTATGGAAGTTAGTTTTTTATCTAGATTTTTGTTACTCCAATGGATGGTAGCCTAGTCATTATGGTAGGAAGTCTATTGTAGAGATTTTTGTTTCCCCAATGGATGGTGGCCTTGTTATTATGGAAGGTAGTTTGTTGTCGAGATTTTTGTTACTCCAATGGATGGTAGCCTTGTCATTATAGAAGGTAGTCTATTGTCGATATTTTTGTTACTCCAATGAATGGTAACCTTGTCATAAGGGAAGGTAGTCCGTTGTCGAGATTTTTGTTATTCCAATGGATGGTAACCTTGTTATTATTGAAGGTAGTATTTTGTCGAGATTTTTGTTACTCCAATTGATTGTAGCCTTGTCATTATTGAAGGTAGTCTATTGTCGATATATTTGTTATTCCACTGGATGATAGCCTTGTCATTATGCAAGGTAGTCTGTTGTTCATATCATTGTTACTCAAATGGATGGTAGCCTTATCATTATTTAAGGTAGTCTATTGTCGATATTTTTGTTACTCCAATGAATGGTGGCCTTGTCATTATGGAAGGTAGACTGTCATTGAGATTTCTATTACTCCAATGGATTGTAGCCTTGTCATTATGGAAGGTAGTCTGTTGTTGAGACTTTTGTTATTCCATTGGATGGTAGCCTTGTCATTATGGAAGGTAGTCTATTGTCGAGATTTTTGTTATTCCAATGGATGGTAACCTTGTCATTATGGAAGGTAGTTGGTCATTAAGATTTATGTTATCCCAATGAATATAGCCTTGTCATTATAGAAGGTAGTCTATTATCGATATTTTTGTTACTCCAATGAATGGTAGCCTTGTCATAATGGAAGGTAGTCCGTTGTCGAGATTTTTGTTATTCTAATGGATGGTAACCTTGTTATTATTGACGGTAGTCTTTTGTCGAGATTATTCTTTCTCCAGTTGATGGTAGCCTTGTCATTATTGAAGGTAGTCTATTGTCGATATCTTTGTTACTCCAATGGCTGATAGCCTTGTCATTATGCAAGGTAGTCTGTTGTTCATATTTTTGTTACTCCAATGGATGGTAGCCTTGTCATTATGGAAGGTAGTCCATTGTCGAGGATTTTGTTATTCCAATGGATGGTATCCTTATCATTATGGAAGGTAGTTGTTTATCTAGATTTTGGTTACTCTAATGGATGGTAGCCTTGTCATTATGGAAGGAACTCTATTGTCGATATTTTTGTTATTCCAATGGATGGTAGCCTTATCATTATGGAAGGTAGTTTTTTGTCAAGTTTTTTGTTACTCCAATAGATGGTAGCCTTGTCATTTTAGAAGGTAGTCTGTTGTCGAGATTTTTGTTACTCCAATGGATGTAGCCTTGTAATTATAAAAGGTAGTCTATTTTCGATATTTTTGTTACTCCAATGAATGGTGGCCTTGTCATAATGGAAGGTAGTCTGTTGTTCATATTTTTGTTACTTAAGTGGACGGTAGCCTTGTCATTATGGAAGGTAGTCTGTTGTTGAGACTTTTTTTATTCCATTGGATGGTAGCCTTGTCATTATGGAAGGTAGTCTATTGTCGAGATTTTTGTTATTCCAATGGATGGTAACCTTGTCATTATGGAAGGTAGTATTTTGTCGAGATTTTTGTTACTCCAATGGAAGGTAGCCTTGTCATTATGGAAGGTAGTCTATTGTCGAGATTTTTGTTACCCCAATGGATGGTGGCCTTGTAATTATAGGAGGTAGTTTGTTGTCGAGATTTTTGTTACTCCAATGGATGGTAGCCTTGTCATTATGGAATGTAGTCGTTCGTTGAGATTTCTGTTACCCCAATGGATGTAGCCTTGTCATTATAGAAGGTAGTGTATTGTCGATATTTTTGTTACTCCAATGAATGGTAGCCTTGTCATAATGGAAGGTAGTCCATTGTCGAGATTTTTGTTATTCCAATGGATGGTAACCTTGTTATTATTGAAGGTAGTCTTTTGTCGAGATTTTTGTTACTCCAATTGATGGTAGCCTTGTCATTATTGAAGGTAGTTTATTGTCGATATCTTTGTTATTCCACTGGATGATAGCCTTGTCATTATGCAAGGTAGTCAGTTGTTCAAATTTTTGTTACTCCAATGGATGGTAGCCTTATCATTATGGAAGGTAGTCTATTGTCGAGATTTTTGTTATTCCAATGGATGGTAGCCTTATCATTATGGAAGGTAGTTTTTTATCTAGAGTTTTGTTACTCCAATGGATGGTAGCCTTGTCATTATGGAAGGAAGTCTATTGTCGAGATTTTTGTTATTCCAATGGATGGTAGCCTTATCATTATGGAAGGTAGTTTTTTGTCGAGTTTTTTGTTACTCCAATTGATGGTAGCCTTGTCATTATAGAAGGTAGTATGTTGTTGATATCATTGTTACCCCAATGGATGTAGCCTTGTCATTATAGAAGGTAGTGTATTGTCGATATTTTTGTTACTCCAATGAATGGTGGCCTTGTCATTATGGAAGGTAGTCTATCGTTGAGATTTCTATTACTCCAATGGATTGTAGCCTTGTCATTATGGAAGGTAGTCTGTTGTTCAGATTTTTGTTACTCCAATGGACGGTAGCCTTGTCATTATGGAAGGTAGTCTGTTGTTGAGGTTTTTGTTATTCCATTGGATGGTAGCCTTGTCATTATGGAAGGAAGTCTGTTGTCGATATCTTTATTACTCCAATGGATGATAGCCTTGTCATTATGGAAGGTAGTCTGTTGTCGAGATATTTGTTATTCCAATGGATGGTAGCCTTGTCATTATGGAAGGAAGTCTGTTGTCGAGATTTTTGTTACCCCAATGGATGGTAGCCTTGTAATTATGGAAGGTAGTTTGTTGTCGAGATTTTTGTTGCTCCAATGGATGATAGCCTTGTCATTATGGAAGGTAGTCGGTCGTTGAGATTTCTGTTACCCCAATGGATGTAGCCTTGTCATTATAGAAGGTAGTCTATTATCGATATTTTTGTTACTCCAATGAATGGTAGCCTTGTCATAAGGGAAGGTAGTCCATTGTTGAGATTTTTGTTATTCCAATGGATGGTAACCTTATTATTAATGAAGGTAGTATTTTGTCGAGATTTTTGTTACTCCAATTGATGGTAGCCTTGTCATTATTGAAGGTAGTCTATTGTCGATATCTTTGTTATTCCACTGGATGATAGCCTTGTCATTATGCAAGGTAGTCTGTTGTTCATGTTTTTGTTACTCCAATGGATGGAAGCCTTGTCATTATGGAAGGTAGTCTATTGTCGAGGATTTTGTTATTCCAATGGATGGTATCCTTATCATTATGGAAGGTAGTTGTTTATCTAGATTTTTGTTACTCTAATGGATGGTAGCCTTGTCATTATGGAAGGAAGTCTATTGTCGAAATTTTTGTTATTCCAATGGATGGTAGCCTTATCATTATGGAAGGTAGTTTTTTGTCGAGTTTTTTGTTACTCCAATGGTCGGTAGCCTTGTCATTATAGAAGGTAGTCTGTTGTCGAGATTTTTGTTACTCCAATGGATGTAGTCTTTTCATTATAGAAGGTAGTCTATTGTCGATATTTTTGTTACTCCAATGAATGGTGGCCTTGTCATTATGGAAGGTAGTCTGTCATTGAGATTTCTATTACTCCAACGGATTGTAGCCTTGTCATTATGGAAGGTAGTCTGTTGTTCAGATTTTTGTTACGTCAATGGACGGTAGCCTTGTCATTATGGAAGGTAGTCTGTTGTTGAGACTTTTGTTATTCCATTGGTGTGTAGCCTTGTCATTATGGAAGGTAGTCTATTGTCGAGGATTTTGTTACTCCAATGGAAGGTAGCCATGTCATTGTTGAAGGTAGTCTGTTATTGATATCTTTGTTACTCCAATGGATGATGGCCTTGTCATTATGGAAGGTAGTCTGTTGTCGAGATTTTTCTTACTCCAATGGATGGTAGCCTTGTCATTATGGAATGTAGTTTGTTGTCCAGATTTTTGTTACCCCAATGGATGGTAGCCTTGAAATTATGGAAGGTAGTTTGTTGTCGATATTTTTGTTTCTCTAATTGATGGTAGCCTTGTCATTATGGAAGGTAGTTTGTCGTTGAGATTTCTGTTACTCCAAATGATTGTGGCCTTGTCATTATGTAAGGTAGTCTTTTGTTTGGATTTTTGTTACTCCAATGGATGTTAGCCTTGTCATTTTAGAAGGTAGTATATTGTTGAGATTTTTGTTATTCCAATGGATGGTAACCTTGTCATTATGGAAGGAAGTCTAATGTCGAGATTTTTGTTATTCCAATGGATGGTAGCCTTATCATTATGGAAGTTAGTTTTTTATCTAGATTTTTGTTACTCCAATGGATGGTAGCCTTGTCATTATAGAAGGAAGTATATTGTCGAGATTTTTGTTTCCCCAATGGATGGTGGCCTTGTAATTATGGAAGGTAATTTGTTGTCGAGATTTTTGTTACTCCAATGGATGGTAGCCTTGCCATTATGGAAGGTAGTCGGTCGTTGAGATTTCTGTTACCCCAATGGATGTAGCCTTGTCATTATAGAAGGTAGTCTATTGTCGATATTTTTGTTACTCCAATGAATGGTAGCCTTGTCATAAGGGAAGGTAGTCCATTGTCGAGACTTTTGTTAATCCAATGGATGGTAACCTTGTTATTATTGAAGGTAGTCCTTTGTAGAGATTTTTGTTACGCCAATTGATGGTAGCCTTGTCATTATTGAAAGTAGTCTATTGTCGATATCTTTGTTATTCCACTGGATGATAGCTTTGTCATTATGCAAGGTAGTCAGTTGTTCATATTTTTGTTACTCCAATGGATGGTAGACTTGTCATTATGGAAGGTAGTCTATTGTCGAGATTTTTGTTATTCCAATGGATGGTATCCCTATCATTATGGAAGGTAGTTGTTTATCTAGATTTTTGTTAAGCTAATGGATGGTAGCCTTGTCATTATGGAAGGAAGTCTATTTTCGATATTTTTGTTATTCCAATGGATGGTAGCCTTATCATTATGGAAGGTAGTTTTTTGTCGAGTTTTTTGTTACTCTAATGGATGGTAGCCTTGTCATTATAGAAGGTAGTCTGTTGTCGAGATTTTTGTTACTCCAATGGATGTAGCCTTGTCATTATAGAAGGTAGTCTATTGTCGATATTTTTGTTACTCCAATGAATGGTGGCCTTGGCATTATGGAAGGTAGTCTGTCATTGAGATTTCTATTACTCCAACGAATTGTAGCCTTGTCATTATGGAAGGTAGTCTGTTGTTCAGATTTTTGTTACTTCAATGGACGGTAGCCTTGTCATTATGGAAGGTAGTCTGTTGTTGAGACTTTTGTTATTCCATTGGATGGTAGCCTTGTCATTATGGAAGGTAGTCTATTGTCGAGGATTTTGTTACTCCAATGGAAGGTAGCCTTGTCATTATTGAAGGTAGTCTGTTATCGATATCTTTGTTACTCCAATGGATGATGGCCTTGTCATTATGGAAGGTAGTCTGTTGTCGAGATTTTTGCTACTCCAATGGATGGTAGCCTTGTCATTATGGAATGTAGTTTGTTGTCAAGATTTTTGTTACCCCAATGGATGGTAGCCTTGAAATTATGGAAGGTAGTTTTTTGTCGATATTTTTGTTTCTCTAATGGATGGTAGCCTTGTCATTATGGAAGGTAGTTTGTCGTTGAGATTTCTGTTACTCCAAATGATTGAAGCCTTGTCATTATGTAAGGTAGTCTTTTGTTTAGATTTTTGTTACTCCAATGGATGTTAGCCTTGTCATTTTGGAAGGTAGTATATTGTTGAGATTTTTGTTATTCCAATGGATGGTAACCTTGTCATTATGGAAGGAAGTCTATTGTCGAGATTTTTGTTATTCCAATGGATGGTAGCCTTATCATTATGGAAGTTAGTTTTTTATCTAGATTTTTGTTACTCCAATGGATGGTAGCCTTGTCATTATAGAAGGTAGTCTATTGTCGATATTTTTGTTACTCCAATGGACGGTAGCCTTGTCATTATGGAAGGTAGTCTGTTGTAGAGATTTTTGTTATTCCAATGGATGGTAACCTTGTCATTATGGAAGGTAGTATTTTGTCGAGATTTTTGTTACTCTAATGGAAGGTAGCCTTGTCATTATTGAAGGTATTATGTTATCGATATCTTTGTTACTCCAATGGATGATAGCCTTGTCATTATGGAAGGTAGTCTGTTGTCGAGATTTTTGTTACTCCAATGGATGGTAGCCATGTCATTATGGAAGGGAGTCTGTTGTCGAGATTTTTGTTACCCCAATGGATGGTAGCCTTGTAATTATGGAAGGTAGTTTGTTGTCGAGATTTTTGTTGCTCCAATGGATGGTAGCCTTGTCATTATGGAAGGTAGTCTGTCGTTGAGATTTTTGTTACTCCAATGGATGATAGCCTTGTCATTATGTAAGGTAGTCCGTTGTTCAGATTTTTGTTACTCCAATGGGTGTTAGCCTTGTCATTATGGTAGGTAGTCTGTTGTTGAGATTTTTGTTACTCCAATGGATTGTAGCTTTGTCATTATGGAAGGGAGTCTGTTGTCGAGATTTTTGTTACTCCAATGGATGGTAAGCTTGTCATTATGAAAGGTAGTCTTTTGTCAAGATTTTTGTTACTCCAATGGATGGTAGCCTTTGAAGAAGTGAAAAACACAAGAAGGGGGGTTGAATTGTAAAACTTGAAATCAAATGCAGACAACACGTTGTTTTTATCCTGGTTCGTTTGATCTCAAACTACTCCAGTCCACCCGTCAAGGTGATTTCGCCTCTCTCCAACGAGGTCTTAATCCACTATATTCAACTGAATATTACAACTGCTTTAACAACTGCTAAAGCCTTCTTGAGTCAAAACCACAAACCGGTTTCTCAAGGAAATACTTTCTTACAAAGAAATTAAATCTAAGTGTGTTAAATGTTTTCGACAAAACTGTTTATCACAACTGTGATACTACACAAATTAAGCTTATGAGAACTAGAATGCTAAAACAATAGAATAGGTAATTTGAGAGCTTTTAGAAAACTGGGAATGAGGATGAATATGAATAGCTTTAGGCGTGTAGAAAGTTGTAGAGCATTAGCCAATTTGTTCCTCACTTGCTTGTTTATATAGCATTGGAAAATGGTACGTTGGAGTCAGTTATGCCATTTCAATGTCCATTACATTCTTTCCATATTGAGAAGATCTTTGTCTGGAATAATGCCGTTGATAATAAAGAGTCTTGAATGCACAGTACCATTGCCAATTAAGCGTGTTCTGGCTTTGGCTTATTCTGACGCTGCTAGGTGCTGATGAATTGTTGTTGTCTTGATCAGAGTTTATATTGTTATGCGCAGGTCTGTTCATCAAGCTTCAGCGTAAGCACATGCTTTGATCTTATGATTCTGGCATCTGATATAACATCCTCTGATGTTGATGTTGATAATTCATCTTCTGATGCTGATGATGATATTCTTATGCTGAGACTCATCATAGTTTCTGTAAAACAAAGCATAATTTTTAGGTAGCATATATGTCTTACATGAATCATACAATTTATATAATCTTGCTTTTTGTTATCATCAAAACTTTAACTTAGGGTAGTATATTCAAATTTTGTTCTAACAATCTCCCCCTTTTTGATGATGACAAAAACTAGAATTTTTCAATTGAAAATTAGCGAGAAAAGTAGCAGAGATAACCAAATAATGAATTGTATCAGAATTAAATAATATCAAAGATAAGGAGGAATAAAAGGTATCAGAACTTAAGGGGATAAGAAAACAACTATCAGAGTTATGATATGAAAGACTCCCCCTGAGTTTATTTCTTCTCTTTTTAATTCCTTGAATCCTTTAGCATCAGATCTTTCTTGAACTTTCTCTGAGCATCAGATCTTTCTTTTACTCGAGCAGAGCTTCAGTGTATCAGAGATAATTAACTTCTTTTACCTGTAAGCTTATGCAAAACAAGGAAACATTCAAGTATATCAGAGTGTTAGAATGTTTAAGACTTTTCTCTCAGTAATCCCGTTATTGAAAAATATCATTCTTTTTCTCCCCGTTTTTGTCAGCAATCAAAAAGTGCAAGTAATATAAGATAAAACGATTAGAGCAGAAAAACCATTGTATAGATGTCAAAGCTTAGAAGATAGTACAAAAAACATGGAAAGAAAACAATGAAAACATCAAGAATTAAAATCTAAGGTTTGGGTGGAAAGCGTGTGAACAGAGCTTCTAGCATGTTCTTAATCTAATCAGCAGTTTCCTTCTGCTAATGCACCATGATGACTACTGTATCAATCTTGCCATCTTGCACATCCATCCTTTCCTTCATTCTTTGATCATTCTCATCAATTCTTTGCTACAGACGATTATCATTCTGCTTCAGCTCTTCAAGAGTCTGCCTGTCCAAAGCAGCTTGAGAGACGTCAGAAACACGATGCTTCTGAGAGATTTCTGCAACATCTTCTGCTTGACTAACATATTCAGCTTGAATTGTCTGATCTTCAGCTGGTTGAACCTTTGAAGCTGGACACTTTTCAGACCATGGCTCACTATCCAGAAAGAGGACTTCCTCCTTCAGCAACTGACTCATGACTGGACCTTCAACTTCTTTCAGTAGCTTGCTGAAGTTCTGTTGAGCCTGTTCATAGTTGATGTCTTGCAACTTGAAGGTTTCAGCGTGTACCCAATTTCTAAATTGTGTCCAGAGTTGGTCTGAAGCAGCAGGATCAATCATTCCAGGACAAACCTGCTTTAGAGAAGCAATCCAATTCTGCATTCCTGTTTCAAACTTCAAGATGCTAGAACCAACATCTAGTTGTTTGGGTTTGGGAATGGCTATTTTGTTTTTAAGATCAACAAGGCGGTCAAGGACTGTGAGGTCAACGAAGGTCTTGTTGTGGTCATCTATATTTTGTTTGGGAGATGGAGTGGGAGAATCAGAAATGATTATTGGACTGTTTGGAGTATTTGGAGGGGTAGTTTCTGGTGAGGATGGCAGTTGGGGAATGTTTACAGTTGTACCACAAGGCAGTTGAATTGCCAAGGGTTGTGGTTTAGAGGATTGAGGTGAATGAGGTTCAGGGGTTTGAGGTTCAGAGTGGTGAGACTCAGAGTGTTGAGACTCAAGTTGTGGAGATGATGGTTGAGGGGAAGGTGGATTAAGTTCTGGTTGTGGAGAGGGAGGTGGAGTTTCTTGTTGTGGAGATGGAGGTTGTGGAATTTCTGGTATGGGTGAGAGTGTATGTTCTGGTTGAGTGTTTGGATTTTCTGAGAGGGGAGCGGAAGAACGTTGATCAATTTCAGAAAGAACTTTATCAAGTTCTGATTCTGTTGATGTTGTGGGTTTTGGATTTTGAGGTTTGTTGCGGGATCTCCTGAGAGTTAGTGAGTCATAAGGGTCAAACTCTGGTTTGGTGTCATCAATAGTTGGTATGGGGATTGGGAGTTCATATGAAGCTGGGGTAGGAATCAATGTTGGAACAGCAGATGAATTTAAAACATTAACAGTAGATAGATTACCTCTCTTCTTTGGTGTCTGCTGGGATGGTCCTTCTGAAGCCGCCTTTCTTTTCTTACTCTTCTTCAAAGTAACCTCTGGAGTTTGCTGGTGTAGATCTTTGATGTTCAGATCAGAATCTGTGCCATCAGCTTTACATGCATCCAAGTATCTGAGAATGATGACCGGTTTAGAGTCAATCTCAGAGAATATGGGAAAGTCGCTCAGAGGGATTCTTTTGCTGGTGATGTCAGCAAGATGAATGACGCTGGGCTCCTTTCTGATATTCTCTATCAGTTTCATCTTTTTCAGATTCTTGGCGTTCAGCTTCTTGCCAACTGCTGGTTCTAGAGAACTTACTTCCTGTGCTTCTGTAAGGTGTTCTATCAGCCTATTCTCAGTTAGAATATCTGATATTAATCTTCTGAAGGGTATCCAATCCCTTTTAGTATTCACTTCTTCTCTCGTCTCCTTGACGCTGGTCTTCAGATGATTGAACAGAAGATGAGAAAGGATGATGTTGGTCTTCTTAGCAATAAAATAGAGCAGATATTGCTGATGTATGTTGATGTAGTCAGGAGAGCTTGTGGGCTTCCTGTGGTTGAAGCAGCCCAAGATGATCTTTGCCCAGATTCTATGTTGATCCTTCTAATCTCTTATTTTGCTGCTGGGAACCCCATGAGTGAAAATCCGTCTAGCAACTAAGCCAGTGTTTCCAGATCTTTTTGCCATGTCAATACAGCGGATGCCACCACCGTTGTATCCAATCAGTCTAGCAATGTGATCCTCAGTGATCACTATCTTCTTCCCCATGATGTATGATGTAACCTGATGGGTTGAAGAAGACGCATGAATCCAGAACTCTTTAACCAGAATGGGGAATGTTGGTCCCACCAACCTATCAAAATACCTCTCCCAACCTTGTGCCCTAATTTCTTCAGTCAAATCGAAGCCATTTTCTTTCAAACTGGTGAAATCAACGATCAGTTCAGACAAAATTTCCAAGTTCTTCACCGGAGTAAGTAGAGTTCTGAAGGGAATCTGGTATTGCTCAGATGCAACGTCTTGCTGGGAACCTGCAGAAACATTGCTAGAAGTTTCCATGTTCACACTTAGGGTTTCTTTGAGAAAATCTTGAAAAGGGTTTTCTTTGGAAAAAGATGAACACACAGGTAAGAATGCAGAAAATATTTGGATGATTGTAAGAGACTGTAAAAATTTAATGAATTATGTTAAGGCGTTTAAATAGATTTCAAAAGATGTTTTGAAAACGTAAACGGTTTTAAGAGAGAGAATTAACTCATGATTACAATTTAACTCATGATTACACGCATTTACTGCTTGCTGATTTTGGGGGATTTGAGAAAGATATTTGGAAAGGTTACCAGACATATGTCTCAATGCATCCAATCATTGTTTTGCCTTCTCAGAAGCGTGCACGCGTGTTCTGCTTCAGAGATTAGTTGATGACTAGATTACACTTGTTTGATTTGGTGAACAACAAATCTATCCTTGAAATGAGACGCTCAGATCTTTATGGATAGACTCTGAAACAATCTGCATGTCTAATTTTTTGAAAGAAGATTGATCAGAAGTTCACAGTAAAACAAAACCCATTCTGAAGGTTAATATATAAAATTAAAACATTTTCACTTTGGACAAAGCTTCATGCTGAGATGTTTCAGAATGAAGTTGAACCTATCTTCAGAAAGTGGTTTAGTGAAGATATCAGCCCATTGATGGTCTGTATCAATAAATTTTAAGTTCAAAATTCCTTTCTGAATATAGTCCCTAATGAAATGGTGTTTTATTTCTATATGCTTAGCCCTATAATGCAAAATAGGATTTTTGCTTAAGCAAATGGAAGAAGTATTGTCACAGAGTATAGGGATCTTACTCTCAAAAATCTGGAAGTCTTCAAGCTGACTTTTCATCCAGAGCATTTGTGTGCTGGATCCAGCTGCTGCTATGTACTCAGCTTCTACTGTTGATAGCGCAATTGTGGATTGCCTATTGCCGGACCAATAGATCAGATTTTCTCCCAGAAACTGGCAGCTTCCAGAAGTACTTTTACGCTCTACTCTGTCTCCAGCAAAGTCAGCATCACAGTAACCTACTAAGCTGTAATCACTAGATTTTTTGTAAAATAAACCCAGGTTAGTAGTACCTTTCAGATACTTGAAAATTCGCTTAACAACTGTTAAGTGAGATTCTCTAGGATCTGATTGGAATCTTGCACAAATACATACGCTGAATAGAATATCAGGCCTTGAAGCCGTCATATAAAGAAGAGAACCAATCATACCTCTGTAGACCTTATGTTCTACCTTTTTGCATACCTCTTCTCTTTCCAGAATGCCCGTGGGATGCATTGGAATCTTTGATCACTTACATTCTGAGAGATCAAATTTCTTCAGAAGTTCTCTGACATATTTGCTCTGATGAATGTAAGTTCCCTCTGGATTTTGATTGATCTGAATTCCCAGAAAGAATTTCAGTTCTCCCATGAGGCTCATCTCAAATTCTTCCTGCATACACTTAGCAAATTTTCTTCCAAGAGATGGATTAGTAGATCCAAAAATAATATCGTCAACATAAATTTGACAAACTAAGATGTCATTCTTAACTGACTTACAGAATAAGGTAGTGTCCACCTTCCCTCTGGTGAATTCTTTTTCTAACAGAAAGTTACTTAGTCTTTCATACCAAGCTCTGGGAGCTTGTTTCAGTCTATATAGTGACTTCTTTAGTTTGAAAACATATTCTGGATTTTTTGTACTTTCAAAACCAGGGGATGGTGCACATAAACCTCTTCTTCTATATATCCATTTAAGAATGCACTCTTGACATCCATCTGATACAGAGTGATGCCTTAATTAACAACAAACGAAATCAAAAGTCTGATAGATTCTAACCTGGCGACTGGGGAAAAGGTTTCTGTATAGTCTATCCCCTATTGCTGACTATAACCTTGTGCTACCAGTCGTGCTTTGTTTATGATAACTTCACCTTGTTCATTCAGCTTGTTTCTGAACACCCATTTTATTCCAATGACGTTGAATCCTTTTGGTCTGGGAACATAATCCCATACGTCATTTCTGGTGAATTGATTCAGCTCTTCTTGCATTGCTAGAATCCAGTCGTTGTCCAGAAGTGCTTCATCAATTGAAGAAGGTTCAATCAGAGACACAAGTCCCATGAGGGATTCTTCAGAATTTCTAAAGCTGGCTCTTGTTCTGATTGGATCTTCCTTTCTTCCTAAAATTGTTTCTTCTGGGTGATCCATGCTGCTTCTGGGTAGTCTTTTCTGAGGTTGATCAGCAGTTGTTGCTGGATTACTTGCAGTGCTCCTTTCAGATGTTGAAGGAGTGTCTTTGTTGAGAGCTTCTGATGACTTGTCTTCAGAACCTGTGAATTCTACTTCCATACCTACAAATACTTCATTCTGCTTTGACTTTTCAGAGTCAAGCTTATCATCAAAACGAACACTGATTGATTCTTCCATAATCTGTGTTTCTGTATTGTATACTTTGTACCCTCTTGAGCGTTCAGAGTATCCTAACATAATACACTTCTGTGCTTTAGAGTCAAACTTGTTCAAATAATTTTTTGTATTTAACATAAAGCAAGTACATCCAAAAGGATGAAAATATGAAATGTTGGTCTTTCTGTTCTTCCACAATTCATATGAAGTCTTTTCCAGAATAGGTTTTATGCTGATTCTATTCTGAATGTAGCACGATGTGTTTATTGCCTCTGCCCAGAGGATCTTAGCAACGTTTGTCTCATTGATCATGGTTCTGGCTATTTCTTACAATGTTCTGTTCTTTCGTTCTACAACTCCATTTTGCTGGGGAGTTCTAGGACAAGAGAAATCATGCAGAATGCCTTTGTCATTAAAGAATGACTCAAAATATTTGTTTTCAAACTCTCCACCATGATCACTTATGACTTTAACGATTCTAAGATCCTTTTCATTCTGAACTTGGTTACAGAAGGTGACAAACAAAGAGTGTGACTCGTCCTTGTGTCTTAAGAACTTTACCCATGTCCATCTGCTATAGTCATCTACGATTACTAACCCATACTTCTTGCCACTGACTGAAGCAGTTTTAACTGGTCAAAATAAGTCAATGTGCAGAAGTTCTAATGGCTTAGAGGTAGAAACAACATTTTTAGATTTGAAAGAAGGTTTTGCAAACTTGCCTTTCTAACATGCTTCACACAGAGCATCTGAATTGAACTTCAGATTAGGAAGTCCTCTGACCAGATTGAGTTTGTTAATCTGAGATATTCTTCTCATACTAACATGCCCCAATCTTCTGTGCCATATCCATTGCTCGTTGTTAACAGACATAACGCATTTTACATTCTGACTTTTTAGTTCAGAAAGTTTGATTTTATAAATGTTGTTTTTCCTCTTTCCATTAAATAGGATAGTCCCATCTTTCTGACTAACAACTTTACATGATTTTTGATTAAAGATTATATCATAACCGTTATCACTTAACTGACTTATGGATAACAGATTATGCATTAATCATCTACTAGTAGAACATTGTTTATAGAGGGAAGATTTCCATTACCTACAGTTCAAGATCCAATGATCTTTCCCCTCTAATTGCCTCCAAAACCTACGTGGCCTCCAGGCTTAAGTTCCAGGCTTTGGAACATATGCCTTCTTCCCGTCATGTGTCGTGAGCAGCCAGAGTCCAGGTACCATGACTGGTGTTTCTTATTTGTTGCTAAAGACATCTGCAACATGTATTATTTTATCCTTAGGTACCCATATTTTCTTGGGTCCTGATTTGTTAGCTTTACCAAAACTCTGGTTGAATTTTGGTTTCACAGAATAAATACTGCTAGTATATTTTATGTCATGTGTGTGACCATACACAAAGTGTGAATTCAGAGGAGTGTGTTTAATAGTTAAATCCATGGCATTCTTTGGTGTAGGAACCTTACCTTGGTATCCTATTCCCTTTCTGCCGTTTCTGCTAACTCCATAGATCATTGAAGCTATTTTGCTTCTATCTATGCTTTTATCAAGGAACTTCTGAAAGCTATGATCATACTCCTTGATGATCTCATCAGCGCTGCTCTGAGTTTCAGAAATTGTTTCCTTCTGAGAGTTTTGTAAAACATTTTCTAATTTTGAAATTTTATTTTTCAACTCAGAATTTTCCAATTTGAGACTCTCAGTTTTGTCAGAGTCAGAGTCAAGATTCCTTTTCAGGTTTCTGAATTTAACTCTGATCTGCTGGTACCTTTCCAGAATTTCGTTAAGGCTTTCAGCAAGTTCAGCCTTAGTAAAATTAATTGCAAAGTCAGGAAATACCTCTTCGGTGTCTGATTCTGAGTCTGATTCAGAAGCTTCACTGTCTTCTGATATGTTGGCCATGAGAGCTATGTTTGCTCTCTCATCATCTGATTCTGAGTCAGATTCAGACGAGTCAGAGTCATCCCATGTAGCCATGAGACTTTTCTTCTTTTCTCTTCCAAACTTATTTTTGGGCTTTTCCCTCTAAACCTTTGGACAGTCACTCTTATAGTGTCCTTGCTCGTTGCATTCATAGCAAGTGATGTCCTTGGTGTTTGACTTTCTGCTTCCTGAAGAGCCTTCAGATCTTCTGTATCCAGAGGAAGAGTCTGACCTTCTGTATCTGGAAGAGGACTCATTCTGATCAGATCTTCTGGGATTCCTAAACTTCCTTTCCCTCTGCTTCCATAGTTGGTTCACTCTTCTGGAGAGGAGGGAAAGTTCGTCTTCTTCTGATGAGGACCCATCAGATGTTTCTTCAACTGCCTGCAAAACTTTAGATTCATATTTTCTGTTAGATTTTAATGCTAAAGGCTTACCTTGCTTCTGAGGTTCATCAGCTTCTAGCTCTATCTCATGACTTCTGAGGGAGCTGATAAGTTCCTCCAGAAAAATTTTGTTCAGATCTTTAGCTAGCTTCAGCGCTGTAACCATTGGCCTCCACTGTTTTGGCAAGCTTCTGATGATCTTCTTGACATGATCAGCAATAGAGTATCCCTTGTCCAGAACCTTGAGATCAGCTACCAGAATTTGGAATCTTGAGAACATTTTTTCAATGGATTCACTTTCTTCCATTTTGAATGCATCATACTTCTTTGACCTGAATGTCGCCTTCATGCGTCATTCTGAGTGAGTCAAACATGTTGTTTGTTGTGTCTCTGTTAGAGATCTTTTCATATTCAGCGTAAGAGATGGCGCTGAGAAGAATGGTTATGGCCTTGTGGTGATTTTTGAAGTCACGCTTTTGTTGATCAGACATTGCGTTCCTGTCAATCTTCTGACCGCTTGCATTCACTAGGTGCGTGTATCCATCTGTCACCATGTCCCACATATCCGCATCATGTGCCAGAAAGAAGCTTTCGATTCTGTCTTTCCAGTAATCAAAATTCTCTCCATCAAAGACTGGAGGTTTTCCGCTGAATCTGTCTCTATCTTCATTATTGTTATTGCTGATGTGTTGATATGTTCCTGCCATTGTGTTTTTCTGACGTTGGATCTTGTACTAACACGATTAAGTGTTTTATCTCAAAACCAGGCGCTCTGATGCCAATTGAAGAAGTGAAAAACACAAGAAGGGGGGTTGAATTGTAAAACTTGAAATCAAATGCAGACAACACGTTGTTTTTATCCTGGTTCGTTTGATCTCAAACTACTCCAGTCCACCCGTCAAGGTGATTTCCCCTATCTCCAACGAAGTCTTAATCCACTATATTCAACTGAATATTACAACTTCTTTAACAACTGCTAAAGCCTTCTTGAGTCAAAACCACAAACCGGTTTCTCAAGGAAATACTTTCTTACAAAGAAATGAAATCTAAGTGTCTTAAATGTTTTCTACAAAACTGTTTATCACAACTTTGATACTACACAAATTAAGCTTATGAGAACTAGAATGCTAAAACAATAGAATAGGTAATTTGAGAGCTTTTAGCAAACTGGGAATGAGGATGAATATGAATAGCTTTAGGCGTGTAAAAAGTTGTAGACCATTAGCCAATTCGTTCCTCACTTGCTTGTTTATATAGCATTGGAAAATGGTACGTTGGAGTCAGTTATTCCATTTCAATGTCCATTACATTCTATCCATATTGAGCAGATCTTTGTCTGGAATAATGCCGTTGATAATAAAGAGTCGCGAATGCACAGTACCATTGCCAATTAAGCGTGTTTTGGCTTTGGCTTATTCTAACGCTGCTAGGTGCTGATGAATTGTTGTTGTCTTGATAAGAGTTTAGATTGTTACGCGCAGATCTGTTCATCAA
Source organism: Vicia faba (assembly GCA_948472305.1). Classification (NCBI taxonomy): domain Eukaryota; kingdom Viridiplantae; phylum Streptophyta; class Magnoliopsida; order Fabales; family Fabaceae; genus Vicia; species Vicia faba. The sequence continues at coordinate 567,204,892 of OX451739.1, forward strand.
ACTTCAGCGTAAGCACATGCTTTGATCTTCTGATTCTGGAATCTGATATAACATCCTCTGATGCTGATGTTGATAATTCATCTTTTGATGCTGATGATGATATTCTTATGCTGATACTCATCAGAGTTTCTACAAAACAAAGCATAATTTTTAGGTATCATATATGTCTTACATGAATCATACAATTTATATAATCTTGCTTTTTGTTATCATCAAAACTTTAACTTAGGGTAGTAGATTCAAACTTTGTTCTAACATCCTTATCATTATTTAAGGTAGTCTATTGTTGATATCATTGTTAATCCAATGGATGATAGTCTTGTCATTATGCAAGGTAGTCTGTTGTTCAGATTTTTGATACTCCAATGGATGGTAGCCTTGTCATTATGGAAGGTAGTCTATTGTCGAGATTTTTGTTATTCCAATGGATGGTAGCCTTATCATTATGGAATGTAGTTTTTTTATCTAGATTTTTGTTACTCCAATGGATGGTAGCCTTGTCATTATGGAAGGAAGTCTATTGTCAATATTTTTGTTATTCCAATGGATGGTAGCCTTGTCATTATGGAAGGAAGTCTATTGTCGAGATTTTTGTTACCCCAATGGATGGTGGCCTTGTAATTATAGAAGGTAGTTTGTTGTCGAGATTTTTGTTACTCCAATGGATGGTAGCCTTGTAATTATGGAAGGTAGTCGGTCGTTGAGATTTCTGTTACCCCAATGGATGTAGCCTTGTCATTATACAAGGTAGTGTATTGTCGATATTTTTGTTACTCCAATGAATGGTAGCCTTGTAATAATGGAAGGTAGTCCGTTGTCGAGATTTTTGTTATTCCAATGGATGGTAACCTTGTTATTATTGAAGGTAGTCTTTTGTCGAGATTTTTGTTACTCCAATTGATGGTAGCCTTGTCATTATTAAAGGTAGTCTATTATCGATATCTTTGTTATACTACTGGATGATAGCCTTGTCATTATGCAAGGTAGTCAGTTGTTCATATTTTTGATACTCCAATGGATGGTAGCCTTGTCATTATGGAAGGTAGTCTATTGTCGAGATTTTTGTTATTCCAATGGATGGTAGCCTTATCATTATGGAAGGTAGTTTTTTATCTAGAGTTTTGTTACTCCAATGGATTGTAGCCTTATCATTATGGAAGGAAGTCTATTGTCGAGATTTTTGTTATTCCAATGGATGGCAGCCTTATCATTATGGAAGGTAGTTTTTTGTCGAGTTTTTTGTTACTCCAATGGATGGTAGCCTTGTCATTATAGAAGGTAGTATGTTGTTGATATCATTGTTACCCCAATGGATGTAGCCTTGTCATTATAGAAGGTAGTCTATTGTCGATATTTTTGTTACTCCAATGAATGGTGGCCTTGTCATTATGGAAGGTAGTCTGTCGTTGAGATTTCTATTACTCCAATGGATTGTAGCCTTGTCATTATGGAAGGTAGTCTGTTGTTCAGATTTTTGTTACTCCAATTGACGGTAGCCTTGTCATTATGGAAGGTAGTCTGTTGTTGAGATTTTTGTTATTCCATTGGATGGTAGCCTTGTCATTATGGAAGGTAGTCTATTTTTGAGATTTTTGTTATTCCAATGGATGGTAACCTTGTCATTATGGAAGGTAGTATTTTGTCGAGATTTTTGTTACTCTAATGGAAGGTATCCTTGTCATTATTGAAGGTATTCTGTTATCGATATCTTTGTTACTCCAATGGATGATAGCCTTGTCATTATGGAAGGTAGTCTGTTGTCGAGATTTTTGTTACTCCAATGGATGGTAGCCTTGTCATTATGGAAGGGAGTCTGTTGTAGAGATTTTTGTTACCCCAATGGATGGTAGCCTTGTAATTATGGAAGGTAGTTTGTTGTCGAGATTTTTGTTGCTCCAATGGATGGTAGCCTTCTCATTATGGAAGGTAGTCTGTCGTTGAGATTTCTGTTACTCCAATGGATGATAGCCTTGTCATTATGTAAGGTAGTCTGTTGTTAAAATTTTTGTTACTCCAATGGGTGTTAGCCTTGTCATTATGGAAGGTAGTCTATTGTTGAGATTTTTGTAATTCCAATGGATGGTAACCTTTTCATTATGGAAGGTAGTCCATTGTCGTGATTTTTGTTACTCCAATGGTTGGTAAGCTTGTCATTATGAAAGGTAGTCTTTTGTCAAGATTTTTGTTACTCCAATGGATGGTAGTCTTATCATTATTTAAGGTAGTCTATTGTTGATATCATTGTTAATCCAATGGATGATAGCCTTGTCACTATGCAAGGTAGTCTGTTGTTCAGATTTTTGTTACTCCAATGGATGGTAGCCTTGTCATTATGGAAGGTAGACTATTGCAAGGTAGTCTGTTGTTCATATTTCTGTTACTCAAATGGATGGTAGCCTTGTCATTATGGAAGGTAGTCTATTGTCGAGGATTTTGTTATTCCAACGGATGGTATCCTTATCATTATGGAAGGTAGTTATTTTTCTAGATTTTTGTTACTCCAATGGATGGTAGCCTTATCATTATGGAAGGTAGTCTTTTGTCAAGTTTTTTGTTACTCCAATGGATGGTAGCCTTGTCATCATAGAAGGTAGTCTGTTGTCGAGATTTTTGTTACTCCAACGAATGGTGGCCTTGTCATTATAGAAGGTAGTCTATTGTCGATATTTTTGTTACTCCAATGAATGGTGGCCTTGTCATTATGGAAGTTAGTCTGTTGTTCAGATTTTTGTTACTCCAATGAATGGTAGCCTTGTCATAATGGAAGGTAGTCTATTGTCGAGATTTTTGTTACTCCCATTGATGGTAGCCTTGTCATTATTGAAGGTAGTCTATTGTCGATATCTTTGTTACTCCAATGGCTGATAGCCTTGTCATTATGCAAGGTAGTCTGTTGTTCATATTTTTGTTACTCCAATGGATGGTAGCCTTGTCATTATGGAAGGTAGTCTATTGTCGAGGATTTTGTTATTCCAATGGATGGTATCCTTATCATTATGGAAGGTAGTTTTTTATCTAGATTTTTGTTACTTCAATGGGTGGTAGCCTTATCATTATGGAAGCAAGTCTATTGTCGATATTTTTGTAATTCCAATGGATGTAGCCTTGTCTTTATAGAAGGTAGTATATTGTCGATATTTTTGTTACTCCAATGAATGGTAGCCTTGTCATTATGGAAGGTAGTATGTCGTTGAGATTTCTATTACTCCAATGGATTGTAGCCTTGCAATTATGGAAGGTAGTCTGTTGTTCAGATTTTTGTTACTCCAATGGACGGTAGACTTGTCATTATGGAAGGTAGTCTGTTGTTGAGATTTTTGTTATTCCATTGGATGGTAGCCTTGTCATTATGGAAGGTAGTCTATTGTCGAGATTTTTGTTATTCCAATGGATGGTAACCTTGTCATTATGGAAGGTAGTATTTTGTCGAGATTTTTGTTACTCTAATGGAAGGTAGCCTTATCATTATTGAAGGTATTCTGTTATCGATATCTTTGTTACTCCAATGGATGATAGCCTTGTCATTATGGAAGGTAGTCTATTGTCGAGATTTTTGTTACTCCAATGGATGGTAGCCTTGTCATTATGGAAGGGAGTCTGTTGTCGAGATTTTTGTTACCCTAATGGATGGTATCCTTGTAATTATGGAAGGTAGTTTGTTGTCGAGATTTTTGTTGCTCCAATGGATGGTAGCCTTGTCATTATGGCAGGTAGTCTGTCGTTGAGATTTCTGTTACTCCAATGGATGATAGCCTTGTCATTATGTAAGGTAGTCTGTTGTTCAGATTTTTGTTACTCCAATGGGTGTTAGCCTTGTCATTATGGAATGTAGTCTGTTGTTGAGATTTTTGTAATTCCAATGGATGGTAACCTTTTCATTATGGAAGTTAGTCCATTGTCGTGATTTTTGTTACTACAATGGATGGTAAGCTTGTCATTATGAAAGGTAGTCTTTTGTCAAGATTTTTGTTACTCCAAAGGATGGTAGCCTTATCATTATTTAAGGTAGTCTATTGTTGATATCATTGTTAATCCAATGGATGATAGCCTTGTCATTATGCAAGGTAGTCTGTTGTTCAGATTTTTGTTACTCCAATGGATGGTAGCCTTGTCATTATGGAAGGTAGTCTATTGTCGAGGATTTTGTTATTCCAACGGATGGTATCCTTATCATTATGGAAGGTAGTTTTTTTTCTAGATTTTTGTTACTCAAATGGATGGTAGCCTTATCATTATGGAAGGTAGTTTTTTGTCAAGTTTTTTGTTACTCCAATGGATGGTAGCCTTGTCATCATAGAAGGTAGTCTGTTTTCGAGATTTTTTTTACCCCAATGGATGTAGCCTTGTCATTATAGAAGGTAGTCTATTGTCGATATTTTTGTTACTCCAATGAATGGTGGCCTTTTCATTATGGAAGGTAGTATGTCGTTGAGATTTCTATTACTCCAATGGATTGTAGCCTTGTCATTATGGAAGTTAGTCTGTTGTTCAGATTTTTGTTACTCCAATGAATGGTAGCCTTGTCATAATGGAAGGTAGTCCGTTGTCGAGATATTTGTTATTCCAATGGATGATAGCCTTGTTATTATGGAAGGTAGTCTTTTGTCGAGATCTTTGTTACTCCCATTGATGGTAGCCTTGTCATTATTGAAGGTAGTCTATTGTCGATATCTTTGTTACTCCAATGGCTGATAGCCTTGTCATTATGCAAGGTAGTCTGTTGTTCATATTTTTGTTACTCCAATGGATGGTAGCCTTGTCATTATGGAAGGTAGTCTATTGTCGAGGATTTTGTTATTCCAATGGATGGTATCCTTATCATTATGGAAGGTAGTTTTTTATCTAGATTTTTGTTACTCCAATGGATGGTAGCCTTATCATTATGGAAGCAAGTCTATTGTCGATATTTTTGTAATTCCAATGGATGTAGCCTTGTCTTTATAGAAGGTAGTATATTGTCAATATTTTTGTTACTCCAATGAATGGTAGCCTTGTCATTATGGAAGGTAGTATGTCGTTGAGATTTCTATTACTCCAATGGATTGTAGCCTTGTCATTATGGAAGGTAGTCTGTTGTTCAGATTTTTGTTACTCCAATGGACGGTAGACTTGTCATTATGGAAGGTAGTCTGTCGTTGAGATTTCTATTACTCCGTTGGATGGTAGCCTTGTCATTATGGAAGGTAGTCTATTGTCGAGATTTTTGTTATTCCAATGGATGGTAACCTTGTCATTATGGAAGGTAGTATGTTGTTGATATCATTGTTACCCCAATGGATGTAGCCTTGTCATTATAGAAGGTAGTCTATTGTCGATATTTTTGTTACTCCAATGAATGGTGGCTTTGTCATTATGGAAGGTAGTCTGTCGTTGAGATTTCTATTACTCCAATGGATTGTAGCCTTGTCATTATGGAAGGTAGTCTGTTGTTCAGATTTTTGTTACTCCAATTGACGGTAGCCTTGTCATTATGGAAGGTAGTCTGTTGTTGAGATTTTTGTTATTCCATTGGATGGTAGCCTTGTCATTATGGAAGGTAGTCTGTTGTCGAGATTTTTGTTATTCCAATGGATGGTAACCTTGTCATTATGGAAGGTAGTATTTTGTCGAGATTTTTGTTACTCTAATGGAAGGTAGCCTTGTCATTATTGAAGGTATTCTGTTATCGATATCTTTGTTACTCCAATGGATGATAGCCTTGTCATTATGGAAGGTAGTCTGTTGTCGAGATTTTTGTTACTCCACTGGATGGTAGCCTTGTCATTATGGAAGGGAGTCTGTTGTAGAGATTTTTGTTACCCCAATGGATGGTAGCCTTGTAATTATGGAAGGTAGTTTGTTGTCGAGATTTTTGTTGCTCCAATGGATGGTAGCCTTGTCATTATGGAAGGTAGTCTGTCGTTGAGATTTCTGTTACTCCAATGGATGATAGCCTTGTCATTATGTAAGGTAGTCTGTTGTTAAGATTTTTGTTACTCCAATGGGTGTTAGCCTTGTCATTATGGAAGGTAGTCTATTGTTGAGATTTTTGTAATTCCAATGGATGGTAACCTTTTCATTATGGAAGGTAGTCCATTGTCGTGATTTTTGTTACTCCAATGGTTGGTAAGCTTGTCATTATGAAAGGTAGTCTTTTGTCAAGATTTTTGTTACTCCAATGGATGGTAGTCTTATCATTATTTAAGGTAGTCTATTGTTGATATCATTGTTAATCCAATGGATGATAGCCTTGTCACTATGCAAGGTAGTCTGTTGTTCATATTTTTGTTACTCAAATGGATGGTAGCCTTGTCATTATGGAAGGTAGTCTATTGTCGAGGATTTTGTTATTCCAACGGATGGTATCCTTATCATTATGGAAGGTAGTTTTTTTTCTAGATTTTTGTTACTCCAATGGATGGTAGCCTTATCATTATGGAAGGTAGTTTTTTGTCAAGTTTTTTGTTACTCCAATGGATGGTAGCCTTGTCATCATAGAAGGTAGTCTGTTGTCGAGATTTTTGTTACTCCAATGAATGGTGGCCTTGTCATTATAGAAGGTAGTCTATTGTCGATATTTTTGTTACTCCAATGAATGGTGGCCTTGTCATTATGGAAGTTAGTCTGTTGTTCAGATTTTTGTTACTCCAATGAATGGTAGCCTTGTCATAATGGAAGGTAGTCCGTTGTCGAGATATTTGTTATTCCAATGGATGATAGCCTTGTTATTATGGAAGGTAGTCTTTTGTCGAGATCTTTGTTACTCCCATTGATGGTAGCCTTGTCATTATTGAAGGTAGTCTATTGTCGATATCTTTGTTACTCCAATGGCTGATAGCCTTGTCATTATGCAAGGTAGTCTGTTGTTCATATTTTTGTTACTCCAATGGATGGTAGCCTTGTCATTATGGAAGGTACTCTATTGTCGAGGATTTTGTTATTCCAATGGATGGTATCCTTATCATTATGGAAGATAGTTTTTTATCTAGATTTTTGTTACTCCACTGGATGGTAGCCTTATCATTATGGAAGCAAGTCTATTGTCGATATTTTTGTAATTCCAATGGATGTAGCCTTGTCTTTATAGAAGGTAGTATATTTTCGATATTTTTGTTACTCCAATGAATGGTAGCCTTGTCATTATGGAAGGTAGTATGTCGTTGAGATTTCTATTACTCCAATGGATTGTAGCCTTGTCATTATGGAAGGTAGTCTGTTGTTCAGATTTTTGTTACTCCAATGGACGGTAGACTTGTCATTATGGAAGGTAGTCTGTTGTTGAGATTTTTGTTATTCCATTGGATGGTAGCCTTGTCATTATGGAAGGTAGTCTATTGTCGAGATTTTTGTTATTCCAATGGATGGTAACCTTGTCATTATGGAAGGTAGTATTTTGTCGAGATTTTTGTTACTCTAATGGAAGGTAGCCTTATCATTATTGAAGGTATTCTGTTATCGATATCTTTGTTACTCCAATGGATGATAGCCTTGTCATTATGGAAGGTAGTCTATTGTCGAGATTTTTGTTACTCCAATGGATGGTAGCCTTGTCATTATGTAAGGGAGTCTGTTGTCGAGAATTTTGTTACCCCAATGGATGGTAGCCTTGTAATTATGGAAGGTAGTTTGTTGTCGAGATTTTTGTTGCTCCAATGGATGGTAGCCTTGTCATTATGGCAGGTAGTCTGTCGTTGAGATTTCTGTTACTCCAATGGATGATAGCCTTGTCATTATGTAAGGTAGTCTGTTGTTCAGATTTTTGTTACTCCAATGGGTGTTAGCCTTGTCATTATGGAAGGTAGTCTGTTGTTGAGATTTTTGTAATTCCAATGGATGGTAACCTTTTCATTATGGAAGTTAGTCCATTGTCGTGATTTTTGTTACTACAATGGATGGTAAGCTTGTCATTATGAAAGGTAGTCTTTTGTCAAGATTTTTGTTACTCCAATGGATGGTAGCCTTATCATTATTTAAGGTAGTCTATTGTTGATATCATTGTTAATCCAATGGATGATAGCCTTGTCATTATGCAAGGTAGTCTGTTGTTCATATTTTTGTTACTCCAATGGATGGTAGCCTTGTCATTATGGAAGGTAGTCTATTGTCGAGGATTTTGTTATTCCAACGGATGGTATCCTTATCATTATGGAAGGTAGTTTTTTTCTAGATTTTTGTTACTCCAATGGATGGTAGCCTTATCATTATGGAAGGTAGTTTTTTGTCAAGTTTTTTGTTACTCCAATGGATGGTAGCCTTGTCATCATAGAAGGTAGTCTGTTTTCGAGATTTTTTTTACCCCAATGGATGTAGCCTTGTCATTATAGAAGGTAGTGTATTGTCGATATTTTTGTTACTCCAATGAATGGTGGCCTTGTCATTATGGAAGGTAGTCTGTCGTTGAGATTTCTATTACTCCAATGGATTGTAGCCTTGTCATTATGGAAGTTAGTCTGTTGTTCAGATTTTTGTTACTCCAATGAATGGTAGCCTTCTCATAATGGAAGGTAGTCCGTTGTCGAGATATTTGTTATTCCAATGGATGATAGCCTTGTTATTATGGAAGGTAGTCTTTTGTCGAGATCTTTGTTACTCCCATTGATGGTAGCCTTGTCATTATTGAAGGTAGTCTATTATCGATATCTTTGTTACTCCAATGGCTGATAGCCTTGTCATTATGCAAGGTAGTCTGTTGTTCATATTTTTGTTACTCCAATGGATGGTAGCCTTGTCATTATGGAAGGTAGTCTATTGTCGAGGATTTTGTTATTCCAATGGATGGTATCCTTATCATTATGGAAGGTAGTTTTTTATCTAGATTTTTGTTACTCCAATGGATGGTAGCCTTATCATTATGGAAGGTAGTTTTTTGTCAAGTTTTTTGTTACTCCAATGGATGGTAGCCTTGTCATCATAGAAGGTAGTCTGTTGTCGAGATTTTTGTTACCCCAATGGATGTAGCCTTGTCATTATAGAAGGTAGTCTATTGTCGATATTTTTGTTACTCCAATGAATGGTGGCCATGTCATTATAGAAGGTAGTCTGTCGTTGAGATTTCTATTACTCCAATGGATTGTAGCCTTGTCATTATGGAAGGTAGTCTGTTGTTCATATTTTTGTTACCCCAATGGACGGTAGCCTTGTCATTATGGAAGGTAGTCTGTTGTTGAGATTTTTGTTACTCCAATGGATGGTAACCTTGTCATTATGGAAGGTAGTATTTTGTCGAGATTTTTGTTACTCTAATGGAAGGTAGCCTTGTCATTATTGAAGGTATTCTGTTATCGATATCTTTGTTACTCTAATGGATGATAGCCTTGTCATTATGGAAGGTAGTCTATTGTCGAGATTTTTGTTACTCCAATGGATGGTAGCCTTGTCATTATGGAAGGGAGTCTGTTGTCGAGAATTTTGTTACCCCAATGGATGGTAGCCTTGTAATTATGGAAGGTAGTTTGTTGTCGAGATTTTTGTTGCTCCAATGGATGGTAGCCTTGTCATTATGGCAGGTAGTCTGTCGTTGAGATTTCTTTACTCCAATGGATGATAACCTTGTCATTTTGTAAGGTAGTCTGTTGTTCAGATTTTTGTTACTCCAATGGGTGTTAGCCTTGTCATTATGGAAGGTAGTCTGTTGTTGAGATTTTTGTAATTCCAATGGATGGTAACCTTTTCATTATGGAAGTTAGTCCATTGTCGTGATTTTTGTTACTACAATGGATGGTAAGCTTGTCATTATGAAAGGTAGTCTTTCGTCAAGATTTTTGTTACTCCAATGGATGGTAGCCTTATCATTATTTAAGGTAGTCTATTGTTGATATCATTGTTAATCCAATGGATGATAGCCTTGTCATTATGCAAGGTAGTCTGTTGTTCATATTTTTGTTACTCCAATGGATGGTAGCCTTGTCATTATGGAAGGTAGTCTATTGTCGAGGATTTTGTTATTCCAACGGATGGTATCCTTATCATTATGGAAGGTAGTTTTTTTCTAGATTTTTGTTACTCCAATGGATGGTAGCCTTATCATTATGGAAGGTAGTTTTTTGTCAAGTTTTTTGTTACTCCAATGGATGGTAGCCTTGTCATCATAAAAGGTAGTCTGTTGTCGAGATTTTTGTTACCCCAATGGATGTAGCCTTGTCATTATAGAAGGTAGTCTATTGTCGATATTTTTGTTACTCCAATGAATGGTGGCCTTGTCATTATGGAAGGTAGTCTGTCGTTGAGATTTCTATTACTCCAATGGATTGTAGCCTTGTCATTATGGAAGGTAGTCTGTTGTTCATATTTTTGTTACCCCAATGGACGGTAGCCTTGTCATTATGGAAGGTAGTCTGTTGTTGAGATTTTTGTTACTCCAATGGATGGTAACCTTGTCATTATGGAAGGTAGTATTTTGTCGAGATTTTTGTTACTCTAATGGAAGGTAGCCTTGTCATTATTGAAGGTATTCTGTTATCGATATCTTTGTTACTCCAATGGATGATAGCCTTGTCATTATGGAAGGTAGTCTGTTGTCGAGATTTTTGTTACTCCAATGGATGGTAGCCTTGTCGTTATGGAAGGGAGTCTGTTGTCGAGATTTTTGTTACCCCAATGGATGGTAGCCTTGTAATTATGGAAGGTAGTTTGTTGTTGAGATTTTTGTTGCTCCAATGGATGGTAGCCTTGTCATTATGGAAGGTAGTCTGTCGTTGAGATTTCTGTTACTCCAATGGGTGTTAGCCTTGTCATTATGGAAGGTAGTCTGTTGTTAAGATTTTTGTAATTCCAATGGATGGTAACCTTTTCATTATGGAAGGTAGTCCATTGTCGTGATTTTTGTTACTCCAATGGATGGTAAGCTTGTCATTATAAAAGGTAGTCTTTTGTCAAGATTTTTGTTACTCCAATGGATGGTAGCCTTATCATTATTTAAGGTAGTCTATTGTTGATATCATTGTTAATCCAATGGATGATAGCCTTGTCACTATGCAAGGTAGTCTGTTGTTCAGATTTTTGTTACTCCAATGGATGGTAGCCTTGTCATTATGGAAGGTAGTCTTTTGTCGAGATCTTTGTTACTCCCATTGATGGTAGCCTTGTCATTATTGAAGGTAGTCTATTATCGATAACTTTGTTACTCCAATGGCTGATAGCCTTGTCATTATGCAAGGTAGTCTGTTGTTCATATTTTTGTTACTCCAATGGATGGTAGCCTTGTCATTATGGAAGGTAGTCTATTGTCGAGGATTTTGTTATTCCAATGGATGGTATCCTTATCATTATGGAAGGTAGTTTTTTATCTAGATTTTTGTTACTCCAATGGATGGTAGCCTTATCATTATGGAAGGTAGTTATTTGTCAAGTTTTTTGTTACTCCAATGGATGTTAGCCTTGTCATCATAGAAGGTAGTCTGTTGTCGAGATTTTTGTTACCCCAATGGATGTAGCCTTGTCATTATAGAAGGTAGTCTATTGTCGATATTTTTGTTACTCCAATGAATGGTGGCCTTGTCATTATGGAAGGTAGTCTGTCGTTGAGATTTCTATTACTCCAATGGATTGTAGCCTTGTCATTATGGAAGGTAGTCTGTTGTTCATATTTTTGTTACCCCAATGGACGGTAGCCTTGTCATTATGGAAGGTAGTCTGTTGTTGAGATTTTTGTTACTCCAATGGATGGTAACCTTGTCATTATGGAAGGTAGTATTTTGTCGAGATTTTTGTTACTCTAATGGAAGGTAGCCTTGTCATTATTGAAGGTATTCTGTTATCGATATCTTTGTTACTCCAATGGATGATAGCCTTGTCATTATGGAAGGTAGTCTGTTGTCGAGATTTTTGTTACTCCAATGGATGGTAGCCTTGTCGTTATGGAAGGGAGTCTGTTGTCGAGATTTTTGTTACCCCAATGGATGGTAGCCTTGTAATTATGGAAGGTAGTTTGTTGTTGAGATTTTTGTTGCTCCAATGGATGGTAGCCTTGTCATTATGGAAGGTAGTCTGTCGTTGAGATTTCTGTTACTCCAATGGGTGTTAGCCTTGTCATTATGGAAGGTAGTCTGTTGTTGAGATTTTTGTAATTCCAATGGATGGTAACCTTTTCATTATGGAAGGTAGTCCATTGTCGTGATTTTTGTTACTCCAATGGATGGTAAGCTTGCCATTATGAAAGTTAGTCTTTTGTCAAGATTTTTGTTACTCCAATGGATGGTAGCCTTATCATTATTTAAGGTAGTCTATTGTTGATATCATTGTTAATCCAATGGATGATAGCCTTGTCACTATGCAAGGTAGTCTGTTGTTCAGATTTTTGTTACTCCAATGGATGGTAGCCTTGTCATTATGGAAGGTAGTCTATTGTCGAGATTTTTGTTATTCCAATGGATGATAGCCTTATAATTATGGAATGTAATTTTTTATCTAGATTTTTGTTACTCCAATGGATGGTAGCCTTGTCATTATGGAATGAAGTCTATTGTCAAGATTTTTGTTATTCCAATGGATGGTAGCCTTATCATTATGGAAGGAAGTCAATTGTCGAGATTTTTGTTACCCCAATGGATGGTGTCCTTGTAATTATGGAAGGTAGTTTGTTGTCGAGATTTTTGTTACTCCAATGGATGGTAGCCTTGTCATCATGGAAGGTGTCGTTCGTTGAGATTTCTGTTACCCCAATGGATGTAGCCTTGTCATTATAGAAGGTAGTGTATTGTCGATATTTTTGCTACTCTAATGAATGGTAGCCTTGTCATAATGGAAGGTAGTCCGTTGTCGAGATTTTTGTTATTCCAATGGATGGTAACCTTGTTATTATTGAAGGTAGTCTTTTGTCGATATTTTTGTTACTCCAATTGATGGTAGACTTGTCATTATTGAAGGTAGTCTACTGTCGATATATTTGTTACTCCAATGGCTGATAGCCTTGTCATTATGCAAGGTAGTCTGTTGTTCATATTTTTTTTACTCCAATGGATGGTAGCCTTGTCATTATGGAAGGTAGTCTATTGTCGAGGATTTTGTTATTCCAATGGATGGTATCCTTATCATTATGGAAGGTAGTTTTTTTTCTAGATTTTTGTTACTCCAATGGATGGTAGCCTTGTCATTATAGAAGGTAGTCTGTTGTCGAGATTTTTGTTACCCCAATGGATGTAGCCTTGTCATTATAGAAGGTAGTCTATTGTCGATATTTTTGTTAATCCAATGAATGATGGCCTTGTCATTATGGAAGTTAGTCTTTCGTTGAGATTTCTATTACTCCAATGGATTGTAGCCTTGTCATTATGGAAGGTAGTCTGTTGTTCATATTTTTGTTACTCCAATGAATGGTAGCCTTGTCATAATGGAAGGTAGTCTGTTGTCGAGATATTTGTTATTCCAATGGATGATAGCCTTGTTATTATGGAAGTTAGTCTTTTGTCGAGATTTTTGTTACTCCCATTGATGGTAGCCTTGTCATTATTGAAGGTAGTCTATTGTCGATATCTTTGTTACTCCAATGGCTGATAGCCTTGTCATTATGCAAGGTAGTCTGTTGTTCATATTTTTGTTACTCCAATGGATGGTAGCCTTGTCATTATGGAAGGTAGTCTATTGTCGAGGATTTTTTTATTCCAACGGATGGCATCCTTATCATTATGGAAGGTAATTTTTTTTCTAGATTTTTGTTACTCCAATGGATGGTAGCGTTATCATTATGGAAGGTAGTTTTTTGTCAAGTTTTTTGTTACTCCAATGGTTGTAGCCTTGTCATCATAGAAGGTAGTCTGTTGTCGAGATTTTTGTTACCCCAATGGATGTAGCCTTGTCATTATAGAAGGAAGTCTATTGTCAAGATTTTTGTTATTCCAATGGATGGTAGCCTTGTCATTATGGAAGGTAGTATGTCGTTGAGATTTCTATTACTCCAATGGATTGTAGCCTTGTCATTATGGAAGGTAGTCTGTTGTTCAGATTTTTGTTACTCCAATGGACGGTAGCCATGTCATTATGGAAGGTAGTCTGTTGTTGATATTTTTGTTATTCCAATGGATGGTAGCCTTGTCATTATGGAAGGAAGTCTATTGTCGAGATTTTTGTTACCCCAATGGATGGTGTCCTTGTAATTATGGAAGGTAGTTTGTTGTCGAGATTTTTGTTACTCCAATGGATGATAGCCTTGTCATTATGGAAGGTAGTCGGTCGTTGAGATTTCTGTTACCCCAATGGATGTAGCCTTGTCATTATGGAAGGTAGTGTATTGTCGATATTTTTGTTACTCTAATGAATGGTAGCCTTGTCATAATGGAAGGTTGTCCGTTGTCGAGATATTTGTTATTCCAATGGATGGTAACCTTGTTATTATTGAAGGTAGTCTTTTGTCGAGATTTTTGTTACTCCAATGGATGGTAGACTTGTCATTATGGAAGGTAGTCTGTCGTTGACATTTCTGTTACTCCAATGGATGATAGCCTTGTCATTTTGTAAGGTAGACTGTTGTTAAGATTTTTGTTACTCCAATGGGTGTTAGCCTTGTCATTATGGAAGGTAGTCTGTTGTTGAGATTTTTGTAATTCCAATGGATGGTAACCTTTTCATTATGGAAGATAGTCCATTGTCGTGATTTTTGTTACTCCAATTGATGGTAAGCTTGTCATTATGAAAGGTAGTCTTTTGTCAAGATTTTTGTTACTCCAATGGATGGTAGCCTTATCATTATTTAAGGTAGTCTATTGTTGATATCATTGTTAATCCAATGGATGATAGCCTTGTCACTATTCAAGGTAGTCTGTTGTTCATATTTTTGGTACTCCAATGGATGGTAGCCTTGTCATTATGGAAGGTAGTCTATTGTCGAGATTTTTGTTATTCCAATGGATGGTAGCCTTATCATTATGGAATGTAATTTTTTATCTAGATTTTTGTTACTCCAATGGATGGTAGCCTTGTCATTATGGAAGGAAGTCCATTGTCAATATTTTTGTTATTCCAATGGATGGTAGCCTTGTCATTATGGAAGGAAGTCTATTGTCGAGATTTTTGTTACCCTAGTGGATGCTGTCCTTGTAATTATGGAAGGTAGTTTGTTGTCGAGATTTTTGTTACTCCAATGGATGGTAGCCTTGTCATTATGGAAGGTATTCGGTCGTTGAGATTTTTGTTACCCAAATGGATGTAGCCTTGTCATAATAGAAGGTAGTGTATTGTCGATATTTTTGTTACTCTAATGAATTGTAGCCTTGTCATAATGGAAGGTAGTCCGTTGTCCAGATTTTTGTTATTCCAATGGATGGTAACCTTGTTATTATTGAAGGTAGTCTTTTGTCGAGATTTTTGTTACTCCAATTGATGGTAGCCTTGTCATTATTGAAGGTAGTCTACTGTAGATATCTTTGTTACTCCAATGGCTGATAGACTTGTCATTATGCAAGGTAGTCTGTTGTTCATATTTTTGTTACTCCAATGGATGGTAGCCTTGTCATTATGGAAGGTAGTCTATTGTCGAGGATTTTGTTATTCCAATGGATGGTATCCTTATCATTATGGAAGGTAGTTTTTTATCTAGATTTTTGTTACTCCAATGGATGGTAGCCTTGTCATTATGGAAGGAAGTCTATTGTCGATATTTTTGTTATTCCAATGGATGGTAGCCTTATCATTATGGAAGGTAGTTTTTTGTCAAGTTTTTTGTTGCTCCAATGGATGGTAGCCTTGTCATTATAAAAGGTAGTCTATTGTCTATATTTTTGATACTCCAATGAATGGTGGCCTTGTCATTATGGAAGGTAGTCTGTCGTTGAGAGTTCTATTACTCCAATGGATTGTAGCCTTGTCATTATGGAAGGTAGTCTGTTGTTCAGATTTTTGTTACTCCAATGGATGGTAGCCTAGTCATTATGGAAGGTAGTCTGTTGTTGAGACTTTTGTTATTCAATTGGATGATAGCCTTGTCATTATGGAAGGTAGTCTATTTTCGAGATTTTTGTTATTCCAATGGATGGTAAACTTGTCATTATAGAAGTTAGTATTTTGTCGAGATTTTTGTTACTCCAATTAAAGGTAGCCTTGTCATTATTGAAGGTAGTTTGTTATCGATATCTTTGTTACTCCAATGGAGGATAGCCTTGTCATTATGGAAGGTAGTCTGTTGTCGAGATTTTTGTTACTCCAATAGATTGTAGCCTTGTCATTATGGAAGGTAGTCTGTTGTCGAGATTTTTTTTACCCCAATGGATGGTAGCCTTATAATTATGGAAGGTAGTTTGTTGTCGATATTTTTGTCTCTCCAATGGATGGTAGCCTTGTCATTATGGAAGGTAGTTTGTCGTTGAGATTTCTGTTACTCCAAATGATTGTAGCCTTGTCATTTTGTAAGGTAGTCTTTTGTTCAGATTTTTGTTACTCCAATGGATGTTAGCCTTGTCATTATGGAAGGTAGTATGTTGTTGAGATTTTTGTTATTCCAATGGATGGTAACCTTGTCATTATGGAAGGAAGTCTATTGTCGAGATTTTTGTTATTCCAATGGATGGTAGCCTTATCATTATGGAATTTAATTTTTTATCTAGATTTTTGTTACTCCAATGGATGCTAGCCTTGTTATTATGGAAGGAATTCTATTGTCGAGATTTTTGTTACCCCAATCGATGGTGGCCTTGTAATTATGGAAGGTAGTTTGTTGTCGATATTTTTGTTACTCCAATGGATGGTAGCCTTGTCATTATGGAAGGTAGTCAGTCATTGAGATTTCTGTTACCCCAATGGATGTAGCCTTGTCATTATAGAAGGTAGTCTATTGTCGATATTTTTGTTACTCCAATGAATGGTAGCCTTGTTATTATGGAAGGTAGTCTTTTGTCGAGATTTTTGTTACTCCCATTGATGGTAGCCTTGTCATTATTGAAGGTAATCTATTGTCGATATCTTTGTTTCTCCAATGGCTGATAGCCTCGTCATTATGGAAGGTAGTCTGTTGTTCATATTTTTGTTACTCCAATGGATGGTAGCCTTGTCATTATGGAAGGTAGTCTATTGTCGAGGATTTTGTTATTCCAATGGATGGTATCCTTATCATTATGGAAGGTAGTTTTTTATCTAGATTTTTGTTACTCCAATGGATGGTAGCCTTATCATTATGGAAGGAAGTTTATTGTCGATATTTTTGTAATTCCAATGGATGTAGCCTTGTCATTATAGAAGGTAGTCTATTGTCGATATTTTTGTTACTCCAATGAATGGTAGCCTTGTCATTATGGAAGGTAGTTATTCGTTGAGATTTCTATTACTCCAATGGATTGTAGCCTTATCATTATGGAAGGTAGTATGTTGTTCATATTTTTGTTACTCCAATGGTCGGAAGCCTTGTCATTATGGAAGGTAGTCTGTTGTTGAGATTTTTGTTATTCCAATGGATGGTAGCCTTGTCATTATGGAAGGTAGTCTATTGTCGATATTTTTGTTATTCCAATGGATGGTAACCTTGTCATTATGGAAGGTAGTATTTTGTCGAGATTTTTGTTACCCCAATGGATGTAGCATTGTCATTATAGAAGGTAGTCTATTGTCGATATTTTTGTTACTCCAATGAATGGTGGCCTTGTCATTATAGAAGGTAGTATGTCGTTGAGATTTCTGTTACTCCAATGGATTGTAGCCTTGTAATTATGGAAGGTAGTCTGTTGTTCATATTTTTGTTACTCCAATGGACGGTAGCCTTGTCATTATGGAAGGTAGTCTGTTATTGAGACTTTTGTTACTCCAATGGATGGTAGCCTTGTCATTATGGAAGGAAGTCTATTGTCTATATTTTTGTTATTCCAATGGATGGTAGCCTTGTCATTATGGAAGGTAGTCTGTTGTTGATATCATTGTTACCCCAATGGATGTAGCCTTGTCATTATAGAAGGTAGTCTATTGTCGATATTTTTGTAATTCCAATGGATGTAGCCTTGTCATTATAGAAGGTAGTCTATTGTCGATATTTTTGTTACTCCAATGAATGGTAGCCTTGTCATTATGGAAGGTAGTTATTCGTTGAGATTTCTATTACTCCAATGGATTGTAGCCTTATCATTATGGAAGGTAGTATGTTCTTCATATTTTTGTTACTCCAATGGTCGGAAGCCTTGTCATTATGGAAGGTAGTCTGTTGTTGAGATTTTTGTTATTCCATTGGATGGTAGCCTTGTCATTATGGAAGGTAGTCTATTGTCGAGATTTTTGTTATTCCAATGGATGGTAACCTTGTCATTATGGAAGGTAGTATTTTGTCGAGATTTTTGTTACCCCACTGGATGTAGCATTGTCATTATAGAAGGTAGTCTATTGTCGATATATTTTTTACTCCAATGAATGGTGGCCTTGTCATTATAGAAGGTAGTATGTCGTTGAGATTTCTGTTACTCCAATGGATTGTAGCCTTGTAATTATGGAAGGTAGTCTGTTGTTCATATTTTTGTTACTCCAATGGACGGTAGCCTTGTCATTATGGAAGGTAGTCTGTTATTGAGACTTTTGTTACTCCAATGGATGGTAGCTTTGTCATTATGGAAGGAAGTCTATTGTCTAGATTTTTGTTATTCCAATGGATGGTAGCCTTGTCATTATGGAAGGTAGTCTGTTGTTGATATCATTGTTACCCCAATGGATGTAGCCTTGTCATTATAGAAGGTAGTCTATTGTCGATATTTTTGTTACTCCAATGAATGGTGTCCTTGTCATTATGGAAGGTAGTTATTCGTTGAGATTTCTATTACTCCAATGGATTGTTGCCTTGTCATTATGGAAGGTAGTATGTTGTTCAGATTTTTGTTACTCCAATGGTCGGTAGCCTTGTCATTATGGAAGGTAGTTTGTTGTTGAGATTTTTGTTATTCCAATGGATGGTAACCTTCTAATTATGGAAGGTAGTATTTTTTCGAGATTTTTGTTACTGTAATGGAAGGTAGCCTTGTCATTATTGAAGGTAGTCTATTATTGATATCTTTGTTACTCCAATGGATGGTAGCCTTGTCATTATGGAAGGTAGTCTGTTGTCGAGATTTTTGTTACCCCAATGCATGGTAGCCTTGTAATTATGGAAGGTAGTTTGTTATCGAGATTTTTGTTGCTCCAATGGATGGTAGCCTTGTCATTAAGGAAGGTAGTATATTGTCGAGATTTTTGTTACCCCAATGGATGGTGGCCTTGTAATTATGGAAGGTAGTTTGTTGTCGAGATTTTTGTTACTCTAATGGATGGTAGCCTTGTCATTATGGAAGGTAGTCGGTCGTTGAGATTTTTGTTACCCCAATGGATGTAGCCTTGTCATTATAGAAGGTAGTCTATTGTCGATATTTTTGTTACTCCAATGAATGGTAGCCTTGTCATAATGGAAGGTAATCCGTTGTCGAGATTTTTGTTATTCCAATGGATGGTAGCCTTATCAATATGGAAGGTAGTTTATTGTCGAGTTTTTTGTTACTCCAATGGATGGTAGCCTTGTCATTATTGACGGTAGTCTATTGTTGATATCTTTGTTACTCCAATGGATGATAGCCTTGTCATTATGCAAGGTAGTCTGTTGTTCATATTTTTGTTACTCCAATGGATGGTAGCCTTGTCATTATGGAAGGTAGTCTATTGTTGAGATTTTTGTTATTCCAATGGATGGTAGCCTTATCATTATGGAAGGTAGTTTTTTATCTAGATTTTTGTTACTCCAATGGATGGTAGCCTTGTCATTATGGAAGGAAGTCTATTGTCGAGATTTTTGTTACTCCAATGGATGGTAGCTTTGTCATTATAGAAGGTAGTATGTTGTTGATATCATTGTTACCCCAATGGATGTAGCATTGTCATTATAGAAGGTAGTTTATTGTCGATATTTTTGTTACTCCAATGAATGGTGGCCTTGTCATTATGGAAGGTAGTTATTCGTTGAGATTTCTGTTACTCCAATGGATTGTAGCCTTGTCATTATGGAAGGTAGTTTGTTGTTCATATTTTTGTTACTCCAATGGACGGTAGCCTTGTCATTATGGAAGGTAGTCTGTTGTTGAGACTTTTGTTACTCCAATGGATGGTAGCCTTGTCATTATGGAAGGAAGTCTATTGTCTATATTTTTGTTATTCCAATGGATGGTAGCCTTGTCATTATGGAAGGTAGTCTGTTGTTGATATCATTGTTACCCCAATGGATGTAGCCTTGTCATTATAGAAGGTAGTCTATTGTCGATATTTTTGTTACTCCAATGAATGGTGGCCTTGTCATTATGGAAGGTAGTTATTCGTTGAGATTTCTATTACTCCAATGGATTGTTGCCTTGTCATTATGGAAGGTAGTATGTTGTTCAGATTTTTGTTACTCCAATGGTCGGTAGCCTTGTCATTATGGAAGGTAGTTTGTTGTTGAGATTTTTGTTATTCCATTGGATGGTAGCCTTGTCATTATGGAAGGTAGTCTATTGTCGAGATTTTTGTTATTCCAATGGATGGTAACCTTCTAATTGTGGAAGGTAGTATTTTTTCGAGATTTTTGTTACTGTAATGGAAGGTAGCCTTGTCATTATTGAAGGTAGTCTGTTATTGATATCTTTGTTACTCCAATGGATGGTAGCCTTGTCATTATGGAAGGTAGTCTGTTGTCGAGATTTTTGTTACCCCAATGCATGGTAGCCTTGTAATTATGGAAGGTAGTTTGTTATCGAGATTTTTGTTGCTCCAATGGATGGTAGCCTTGTCATTATGGAAGGTAGTATATTGTCGAGATTTTTGTTACCCCAATGGATGGTGGCCTTGTAATTATGGAAGGTAGTTTGTTGTCGAGATTTTTGTTACTCCAATGGATGGTAGCCTTGTCATTATGGAAGGTAGTCGGTCGTTGAGATTTTTGTTACCCCAATGGATGTAGCCTTGTCATTATAGAAGGTAGTCTATTGTCGATATTTTTGTTACTCCAATGAATGGAAGCCTTGTCATAATGGAAGGTAATCCGTTGTCGAAATTTTTGTTATTCCAATGGATGGTAGCCTTATCATTATGGAAGGTTGTTTTTTGTCGAGTTTTTTGTTACTCCAATGGATGGTAGCCTTGTCATTATTGACGGTAGTCTATTGTTGATATCTTTGTTACTCCAATGGATGATAGCCTTGTCATTATGCAAGGTAGTCTGTTGTTCATATTTTTGTTACTCCAATGGATGGTAGCATTGTCATTATGGAAGGTAGTCTATTGTTGAGATTTTTGTTATTCCAATGGATGGTAGCCTTATCATTATGGAAGGTAGTTTTTTATCTAGATTTTTGTTACTCCAATGGATGGTAGCCTTGTCATTATGGAAGGAAGTCTATTGTCGAGATTTTTGTTACTCCAATGGATGGTAGCTTTGTCATTATAAAAGGTAGTATGTTGTTGATATCATTGTTACCCCAATGGATGTAGTCTTGTCATTATAGAAGGTAGTCTATTATCGATATTTTTGTTACTCCAATGAATGGTGGCCTTGTCATTATGGAAGGTAGTCTGTCGTTGAGATTTCTATTACTCCAATGGATTGTAGCCTTGTCATTATTGAAGGTAGTCTTTTGTTCATATTTTTGTTACTCCAATGGACGGTAGCCTTGTCATTATGGAAGGTAGTCTATTGTTGAGATTTTTGTTATTACATTGGATGGTAGCCTTGTAATTATGGAAGGTATTCTATTGTCGATATTTTTGTTATTCCAATGGATGGTAACCTTGTCATTATGGAAGGTAGTATTTTATCGAGATTTTTGTTTATCTAATGGAAGGTAGCCTTGTCATTATTGAAGGTAGTCTATTATCGATATTTTTGTTACTCCAATGGATGACAGCTTTGTCATTATAGAAGGAAGTATGTTGTCGAGATTTTTGTTACCCCAATGGATGTAGCCTTGTCATTATAGAAGGTAGTCTATTGTCGATATTTTTGTTACTCCAATGAATGGTGGCCTTGTCAGTATAGAAGGTAGTCTGTCATTGAGATTTATGTTACTCCAATGGATTGTAGCCTTGTCATTATGGAAGGTAGTCTATTGTTCATATTTTTGTTACTCCAATGGACGGTAGCCTTGTCATTATGGAAGGTAGTCTGTTGTTGAGACTTTTGTAACTCCAATGGATGGTAGCCTTGTCATTATGGAAGGAAGTCTATTGTCTAGATGTTTGTTATTCCAATGGATGGTAGCCATGTCATTATGGAAGGTAGTCTATTGTAGATATTTTTGTTACTCCAATGAATGGTGGCCTTGTCATTATGGAAGGTAGTTATTCGTTGAGATTTCTATTACTCCAATGGATTGTAGCCTTGTCATTATGGAAGGTAGTCTGTTGTTCAGATTTTTTTTACTCCAATGGACGGTAGCCTTGTCATTATCGAAGGTAGCCTATTGTTGAGATTTTTGTTATTCCATTGGATGGTAGCCATGTCATTATGGAAGGTAGTCTATTGTCGAGATTTTTGTTATTCTAACGGATGGTAACCTTGTCATTAAGGAAGGTAGTATTTTGTCGAGATTTTTGTTACTCCAATGGAAAGTAGCCTTGTCATTATTGAAGGTTGTTTATTATAGATATCTTTGTTACTCCAATGGATGATAGCCTTGTCATTATGGAAGGTAGTTTGTTGTCGAGATTTTTGTTACTCCAATGGATGGTAGCCTTGTCATTATGGAAGGTAGTCTGTTGTCGAGATTTTTGTTACCCCAATGGATGGTAGCCTTGTAATTATGGAAGGTAGTTTGTTATCGAGATTTTTGTTGCTCCAATGGATGGTAGCCTTGTCATTATGGAAGGTAGTCTGTCGTTGAGATTTTTGTTACTCGAATGGGTGTTAGCCTTGTCATTATGGAAGGTAGTCTGTTGTTGAGATTTTTGTTATTCAAATGGATGGTAACCTTGTCACTATTGAAGGTAGTCCATTGTCGTGATTTTTGTTATTCCATTGGATTGTAGCCTTGTCATTATGGAAGGTAGTCTATTGTCGAGATTTTTGTTATTCGAATGGATGGTAACCTTGTCATTATGGAAGGTAGTATTTTATCGAGATTTTTGTTACTCTAATGGAAGGTAGCCTTGTCATTATTGAAGGTAGTCTGTTATCGATATTTTTGTTACTCCAATGGATGACAGCTTTGTCATTATAGAAGGAAGTCTATTGTCGATATTTTTGTTATTCCAATGGATTGTAGCCTTATCATTATGGAAGGTAGTTTTTTGTCTAGTTTTTTGTTACTCCAATGGATGGTAGCCTTGTCATTATAGAAGGTAGTATGTTGTCGAGATTTTTGTTACCCCAATGGATGTAGCCTTGTCATTATAGAAGGTAGTCTATTGTCGATATTTTTGTTACTCCAATGAATGGTGGCCTTGTCATTATAGAAGGTAGTCTGTCATTGAGATTTATGTTACTCCAATGGATTGTAGCCTTGTCATTATGGAAGGTAGTCTGTTGTTCATATTTTTGTTACTCCAATGGACGGTAGCCTTGTCATTATGGAAGGTAGTCTGTTGTTGAGACTTTTGTAACTCCAAGGGATGGTAGCCTTGTCATTATGGAAGGAAGTCTATTGTCTAGATGTTTGTTATTCCAATGGATGGTAGCCTTGTCATTATGGAAGGTAGTCTATTGTAGATATTTTTGTTACTCCAATGAATGGTGGCCTTGTCATTATGGAAGGTAGTTATTCGTTGAGATTTCTATTACTCCAATGGATTGTAGCCTTGTCATTATGGAAGGTAGTCTGTTGTTCAGATTTTTTTTACTCCAATGGACGGTAGCCTTGTCATTATCGAAGGTAGTCTATTGTTGAGATTTTTGTTATTTCATTGGATGGTAGCCATGTCATTATGGAAGGTAGTCTATTGTCGAGAATTTTGTTATTCTAACGGATGGTAACCTTGTCATTATGGAAGGTAGTATTTTGTCGAGATTTTTGTTACTCCAATGGATGGTAGCCTTGTCATTATGGAAGGTAGTTTATTATAGATATCTTTGTTACTCCAATGGATGATAGCCTTGTCATTATGGAAGGTAGTCTGTTGTCGAGATTTTTGTTACTCCAATGGATGGTAGCCTTGTCATTATGGAAGGTAGTCTGTTGTCGAGATTTTTGTTACCCCAATGGATGGTAGCCTTGTAATTATGGAAGGTAGTTTGTTATCGAGATTTTTGTTGCTCCAATGGATGGTAGCCTTGTCATTATGGAAGGTAGTCTGTCGTTGAGATTTCTGTTACTCGAATGGATGATAGCCTTGTCATTATGTAAGGTAGTCTGTTGTTCAGATTTTTGTTACTCCAATGGGTGTTAGCCTTGTCATTATGGAAGGAAGTCTGTTGTTGAGATTTTTGTTATTCAAATGGATGGTAACCTTGTCACTATGGAAGGTAGTATTTTGTCGAGATTTTTGTTACTCTAATGGAAGGTAGCCTTGTCATTATGAAAGGTATTATTTTCTCGAGATTTTTGTTACTCCAATGGATGGTAGCCTTATCATTATTGAAGGTAGTCTATTGTTGATATCATTGTTACTCCAATGGATGATACCTTGTCATTATGCAAGGTAGTCTGTTGTTCTGATTTTTGTTACTTCAATGGATGGTAGCCTTGTCATTATGGAAGGTAGTCTATTGTCGAGATTTTTGTTATTCCAATGGATGGTAGCCTTATAATTATGGAATGTAGTTTTTTATCTAGATTTTTGTTACTCCAATGGATGGTAGCCTTGTCATTATGGAAGGTAGTCTGTTGTTGATATTATTGTTACCCCAATGGATGTACCCTTGTCATTATAGAAGGTAGTCTATTGTCGATATTTTTGTTACTCCAATGAATGGTGGCCTTGTCATTATGGAAGGTAGTTATTCGTTGAGATTTCTATTACTCCAATAGATTGTAGCCTTGTCGTTATGGAAGGTAGTCTGTTGTTCAGATTTTTGTTACTCCAATGGTCGGTAGCCTTGTCATTATGGAAGGTAGTCTGTTGTTGAGATTTTTGTTATTCCATTGGATGGTAGCCTTGTCATTATGGAAGGTAGTCTATTGTCGAGACTTTTGTTATTCCAATGGATGGTAACCTTGTAATTATGGAAGGTAGTATTTTGTCGAGATTTTTATTACTCTAATGGAAGGTAGCCTTGTCATTATTGAAGGTAGTCTTTTATCGATATCTTTGTTACTCCAATGGATGATAGCCTTGCCATTATGGAAGGTAGTATGTTTTCGATATTTTTGTTACTCCAATGGATGGTAGCCTTGTCATTATGGAAGGTAGTCTGTTGTCGAGATTTTTGTTACCCCAATGGATGGTAGACTTGTAATTATGGAAGGTAGTTTGTTATCGAGATTTTTGTTGCTCCAATGGATGGTAGCCTTGTCATTATGGAAGGTAGTTTGTCGTTGAGATTTCTGTTACTCCAATGGATGATAACCTTGTCATTATGTAAGGTAGTCTTTTGTTCAGATTTTTGTTACTCCAATGGATGGTAACCTTGTCATTATGGAAGGTAGTCTGTAGTTGAGATTTTTGTTATTCCAATTGATGGTAACCTTGTCATTATGGAAGGTAGTCCATTGTCGTGATTTTTGTTACTCCAATTGATGGTAACCTTGTCATTATGAAAGGTAGTCTTTTGTCGAGATTTTTGTTACTCCAATGGATGGTAGCCTTATCATTATTGAAGGTAGTCTATTGTTGATATCATTGTTACTCCAATGGATGATAGCCTTGTCATTATGCAAGGTAGTTTTTTGTTCATATTTTTGTTACTCCAATGGATGGTAGCCTTGTCATTATGGAAGGTAGTCTATTGTCGAGATTTTTGTTATTCCAATGGATGGTAGCCTTATAATTATGGAATGTAGTTTTTTATCTAGATTTTTGTTACTCCAATGGATGGTAGCCTTATCATTATGGAAGGAATTGTATTGTCGAAATTTTTGTTATTCCAATGGATGGTAGCCTTGTCATTATGGAAAGAAGTCTATTGTTGAGATTTTTGTTACCCCAATGGATGGTGGCCTTGTAATTATGGAAGGTAGTTTGTTGTCGAGATTTTTGTTACTCCAATGGATGGTAGCCTTGTGATTATGGAAGGTAGTCGGTCGTTGAGATTTCTGTTACCCCAATGGATGTAGCCTTGTAATTATAGAAGGTAGTTTATTGTCGATATTTTTGTTAATCCAATGAATGGTAGCCTTGTCATAATGGAAGGTAGTTCGTTGTCGATATTTTTGTTATTCCAATGGATGGTAGCCTTATCATTATGGAAGGTAGTTTTTTGTCGAGTTTTTTGTTACTCCAATGGATGGTAGCCTTGTAATTATTGAAGGTAGTCTATTGTCGATATCTTTGTTACTCCAATGGATGATAGCCTTGTCATTATGCAAGGTTGTCTGTTGTTCATATTTTTGTTACTCCAATGGATGGTAGCCTTGTCATTATGGAAGGTAGTCTATTGTCGAGATTTTTGTTATTCCAATGGATGGTAGCCTTATCATTATGGAAGGTAGTTTTTTGTCGTGTTTTTTGTTACTCCAATGGATGGTAGCCTTGTCATTATAGAAGGTAGTCTTTTGTTGATATCATTGTTACCCCAATGGATGTAGTCTTGTCATTATAGAAGGTAGTCAATTGTCGATATTTTTGTTACTCCAATGAATGGTGGCCTTTTCATTATGGAAGGTAGTCTGTCGTTGAGATTTCTATTACTCCAATGGATTGTAGCCTTGTCATTACGGAAGGTAGTCTTTTGTTCAGATTTTTTTTACTCCAATGGACGGTAGCCTTGTCATTATGGAAGGTAGTCTATTGTTGAGATTTTTGTTATTCCATTGGATTGTAGCCTTGTCATTATGGAAGGTAGTCTATTGTCGAGATATTTGTTATTCCAATGGATGGTAACCTTTTCATTATGGAAGGTAGTATTTTGTCGAGATTTTTGTTACACTAGTGGAAGGTAGCCTTGTCATTATTGAAGGTAGCCTGTTATCGATATCTTTGTTACTCCAATGGATGATAGCCTTGTCATTATGGAAGGAAGTCTATTGTCGATATTTTTGTTATTCCAATGGATGGTAGCCTTATCATTATGGAAGGTAGTTTTTTGTCTAGTTTTTTGTTACTCCATGTGGATGGTAGCCTTGTCATTATAGAAGGTAGTATGTTGTCTAGATTTTTGTTATCCCAATGGATGTAGCCTTGTCATTATAGAAGGTAGTCTATTGTCCATATTTTTGTTACTCCAATGAATGGTGGCCTTTTCATTATAGAAGGTAGTCTGTCATTGAGATTTCTGTTACTCCAATGGATTGTAGCCTTGTCATTACGGAAGGTAGTTTGTTGTTCATATTTTTGTTACTCCAATGGACGGTAGCCTTGTCATTATGGAAGGTAGTCTGTTGTTGAGACTTTTGTTACTCCAATGGATGGTACCCTTGTCATTTTTGAAGGAAGTCTATATTCTAGATTTTTGTTATTCTAATGGATGGTAGCCTTGTCATTATGGAAGGTAGTCTGTTGTTGATATCATTGTTACTCCAATGGATGTATCCTTGTCATTATAGAAGGTAGTCTATTGTAGATATTTTTGTTACTCCAATGAATGGTGGCCTTATCATTATGGAAGGTAGTTATTCGTTGAGATTTCTATTACTCCAATGGATTGTAGCCTTATCATTATGGAAGGTAGTCTGTTGTTCAGATTTTTATTACTCCAATGGACGGTAGCCTTGTCATTATGGAAGGTAGTCTGTTGTTGAGATTTTTGTTATTCCATTGGATGGTAGCCATGTCATTATGGAAGGTAGTCTATTGTCGAGGTTTTTGTTATTCCAATGGATGGTAACCTTGTCATTATGGAAGGTAGTATTTTGTCGAGATTTTTGTTACTCTAATGGAAGGTAGCCTTGTCATTATTGAAGGTAGTCTATTATAGATATCTTTGTTACTCCAATGGATGATAGCCTTGTCATTATGGAAGGTAGTCTGTTGTCGAGATTTTTGTTACTCCAATGGATGGTAGCCTTGTCATTATGGAAGGTAGTCTATTGTCGAGATTTTTGTTACCCCAATGGATGGTAGCCTTGTAATTATGGAAGGTAGTTTGTTATCGAGATTTTTGTTGCTCCAATGGATGGTAGCCTTGTAATTATGGAAGGTAGTCTGTCGTTGAGATTTCTATTACCCCAATGGATGTAGCCTTGTCATTATAAAAGGTAGTCTATTGTTGGTATTTTTGTTACTCCAATGAATGGTGGCCTTTTCATTATAGAAGGTAGTCTGTCGTTGAGATTTCTGTTACTCCAATGGATTGTAGCCTTGTCATTATGGAAGGTAGTCTGTTGTTCATATTTTTGTTACTCCAATGGACGGTAGCCTTGTCATTATGGAAGGTAGTCTGTTGTTGAGACTATTGTTACTCCAATGGATGGTAGCCTTATCATTATGGAAGGAAGTCTATTGTCTAGATTTTTGTTATTCCAATGGATGGTAGCCTTGTCATTATGGAAGGTAGTCTGTTGTTGATATCATTGTTACCCCAATGGATGTAGTCTTTTCATTATAGAAGGTAGTCTATTGTAGATATTTTTGTTACTCCAATGGATGGTAGCCTTATCATTATGGAAGGTAGTTTTTTGTCTAGTTTTTTGTTACTCCAATGGATGGTAGCCTTGTCATTATAGAAGGTAGTATGTTGTCGAGATTTTTGTTACCCCAATGGATATAGCCTTGTCATTGTAAAAGGTAGTCTATTGTCGATATTTTTGTTACTCCAATGAATGGTGGCCTTTTCATTATAGAAGGTAGTCTGTCGTTGAGATTTCTATTACTCCAATGGATTGTAGCCTTGTCATTATGGAAGGTAGTCTGTTGTTCATGTTTTTTTTACTCCAATGGACGGTAGCCTTGTCATTATGGAAGATAGTCTGTTGTTGAGATTTTTGTTATTCCATTGGATGGTAGCCATGTCATTATGGAAGGTAGTCTATTGTCGAGATTTTTGTTATTCCAATGGATGGTAACCTTGTCATTATGGAAGGTAGTATTTTGTCGAGATTTTTGTAACTCTAATGAAAGGTAGCCTTGTCATTATTGAAGGTGGTCTATTATAGATATCTTTGTTACTCCAATGGATTATAGCCTTGTCATTATGGAAGGTTGTCTGTTGTCGAGATTTTTGTTACTCCAATGGATGGTAGCCTTGTCATTATGGAAGGTAGTCTGTTGTCGAGATTTTTGTTACCCCAATGGATGGTAGCCTTGTAATTATGGAAGGTAGTTTGTTGTTCAGATTTTTGTTACTCCAATGGGTGTTAGCCTTGTCATTATGGAAGGTAGTCTGTTGTTGAGATTTTTGTTATTCAAATGGATGGTAACCTTGTCATTATGGAAGGTAGTCCATTGTCGTGATTTTTGTTACTCCAATGGATGGTAACCTTGTCATTATGAAAGGTAATCTTTTGTCGAGATTTTTGTTACTCCAATGGATGGTAGCCTTATCATTATTGAAGGTAGTCTATTGTTGATTTCATTGTTACTCCAATGGATGATAGCCTTGTCATTATGCAAGGTAGCCTTGTCGAGATATTTGTTACTCCAATGGATGGTAGCCTTGTCATTATGGAAGTTAGTTTTTTATCTAGATTTTTGTTACTCCAATGGATGGTAGCCTTGTCATTATGGAAGGAAGTCTATTGTCGAGATTTTTGTTACCCCAATGGATGGTGGCCTTGTAATTATGGAAGGTAGTTTGTTGTCGAGATTTTTGTTACTCCAATGGATGGTAGGCTTGTCATTATGGAAGGTAGTCGGTCGTTGAGATTTCTGTTACCCCAATAGATGTAGCCTTGTCATTATAGAAGGTAGTCTATTGTCGATATTTTTGTTACTCCAATGAATGGTAGCCTTGTCATAATGGAAGGTAGTCCGTTGTCGAGCTTTTTGTTATTCCAATGGATGGTAGCCTTATCATTATGGAAGGTCGTTTTTTGTCGAGTTTTTTGTTACTCCAATAGATGGTAGCCTTGTCATTATTGAAGGTAGTCTATTGTCGAGATTGTTTTTATTCCAATGGATGGTAGCCTTATCATTATGGAAGGTAGTTTTTTGTCGAGTTTTTTGTTACTCCAATGGATGGTAGCCTTGTCATTATAGAAGGTAGTGTGTTGTTGATATCATTGTAACCCCAATGGATGTAGTCTTGTCATTATAGAAGGTAGTCTATTGTCGATATTTTTGTTACTCCAATGAATGGTGGCCTTGTCATTATGGAAGGTAGTCTGTCGTTGAGATTTCTATTACTCCAATGGATTGTAGCCTTGTCATTATTGAAGGTAGTCTGTTGTTCTGATTTTTGTTACTCCAATGGACGATAGCCTAGTCATTATGGAATGTAGTCTGTTGTTGAGACTTTTGTTATTCCATTGGATGATAGCCTTGTCATTATGGAAGGTAGTCTATTGTCGAGATTTTTGTTATTCCAATGGATGTTAACCTTGTCATTATGGAAGTTAGTATTTTATCGAGATTTTTGTTACTCCAATGGAAGGTAGCCTTTTCATTATTGAAGGTAGTCTGTTATCGATATCTTTGTTACTCCAATGGATGATAGCCTTTTCATTATGGAAGGTAGTCTGTTGTCGATATTTTTGTTACTCCAATTGATGGTAGCCTTGTCATTATGGACGGTAGTCTGTTGTCAAGATTTTTTTACCCCAATGGATGGTAGCCTTGTAATTATGGAAGGTAGTTTGTTGTCGAGATTTTTTGTACTCCAATGGATGGTAGCCTTGTCATTATGGAAGGTAGTCGGTCGTTGAGATTTCTGTTACCCCAATGGATGTAGCCTTATCATTATAAAAGGTAGTCTATTGTCGATATTTTTGTTACTCCAATGAATAGTAGCCTTGTCATAATGGAAGGTAGTCTGTTGTCGAGATTTTTGTTATTCCAATGGATGGTAGCCTTATCATTATGGAAGGTAGTTTTTTGTCGAGTTTTTTGTTACTCCAATAGATGGTAGCCTTGTCATTATTAAAGGTAGTCTATTGTCGATATCTTTGTTACTCCAATGGATGATAGCCTTGTCATTATGCAAGGTAGTCTATTGTTCATATTTTTGTTACTCCAATGGATGGTAGCCTTGTCATTATGGAAGGTAGTCTATTGTCGAGATTTTCTTTATTCCAATGGATGGTAGCCTTATCATTATGGAAGGTAGTTTTTTATCTAGATTTTTGTTACTCCAATGGATGGTAGCCTTGTCATTATGGAAGGAAGTATATTGTCGAGATTGTTTTTATTCCAATGGATGGTAGCCTTATCATTATGGAAGGTAGTTTTTTGTCGAGTTTTTAATTACTCCAATGGATGGTAGCCTTGTCATTATAAAAGGTAGTCTGTTGTTGATATCATTGTAACCCCAATGGATGTAGTCTTGTTATTATAGAAGGTAGTCTATTGTCAATATTTTTATTACTCCAATGAATGGTGGCCTTGTCATAATGGAAGGTAGTCTGTCGTTGAGATTTCTATTACTCCAATGGATTGTAGCCTTGTCATTATGGAAGGTAGTCTGTTGTTCAGATTTTTGTTACTCCAATGGACGATAGCCTAGTCATTATGGAATGTAGTCTGTTGTTGAGACTTTTGTTATTCCATTGGATGATAGCCTTGTCATTATGGAAGGTAGTCTATTGTCGAGATTTTTGTTATTCCAATGGATGTTAACCTTGTCATTATGGAAAGTAGTATTTTGTCGAGATTTTTGTTACTCTAATGGAAGGCAGCCTTGTCATTATTGAAGGTAGTCTGTTTTTGATATCTTTGTTACTCCAATGGATGATAGCCTTGTCATTATGGAAGGAAGTCTATTGTCGATATTTTTGTTATTCCAATGGATGGTAGCCTTATCATTATGGAAGGTAGTTTTTTGTCTAGTTTTTTGTTACTCCAATGGATGGTAGCCTTGTCATTATAGAAGGTAGTTTGTTGTCGAGATTTTTGTTACCGCAATGGATGTAGCCTTGTCATTATAGAAGGTAGTCTATTGTCGATATTTTTGTTACTCCAATGAATGGTGGCCTTGACATTATGGAAGGTAGTGTGTCGTTGAGATTTCTGTTACTCCAATGGATTGTAGCCTTGTCATTATGGAAGGTAGTCTGTTGTTCATATTTTTGTTACTCCAATGGACGGTAGCCTTGTCATCATGGAAGGTAGTCTATTGTTGAGACTTTTGTTACTCCAATGGATGGTAGCCTTGTCATTATGGAAGGAAGTCTATTGTCTAGATTTTTGTTATTCCAATGGATGGTAGCCTTGTCATTATGGAAGGTAGTCTATTGTCGACATTTTTGTTATTCTAATGGATGGTAGCCTTGTCATTATGGAAGGTAGTCTGTCGTTGAGATTTCTAGTACTCCAATGGAATGTAGCCTTGTCATTATGGAAGGAAGTCTATTGTCGAGATATTTGTTATTCCAATGGATGGTAGCCTTATCATTATGGAAGTTAGTTTTTTATCTAGATTTTTGTTACTCCAATGGATGGTAGCCTTGTCATTATGGAAGGAAGTCTATTGTCGAGATTTTTGTTACCCCAATGGACGGTGGACTTGTAATTATGGAAGGTAGTTTGTTGTCAAGATTTTTGTTACTCCAATGGATGGTAGCCTTGTCATTATGGAAGGTAGTCAATCGTTGAGATTTCTGTTACCCCAATAGATGTAGCCTTGTCATTATACAAGGTAGTCTATTGTCGATATTTTTGTTACTCCAATGAATGGTGGCCTTGTCATTATGGAAGGTAGTCTGTCGTTGAGATTTCTATTACTCCAATGGATTGTAGCCTTGTCATTATGGAAGGTAGTCTGTTGTTCAGATTTTTGTTACTCCAATGGACGGTAGCCTTGTTATTATGGAAGGTAGTTTATTGTTGAGATTTTTGTTATTCCATTGGATGGTAGCCTTGTCATTATGGAAGGTAGTCTACTGTCGAGATTTTTGTTACTCTAATGGAAGGCAGCCTTGTCATTATTGAAGGTAGTCTGTTATTGATATCTTTGTTACTCCAATGGATGATAGCCTTGTCATTATAGAAGGAAGTCTATTGTCGATATTTTTGTTATTCCAATGGATGGTAGCCTTATCATTATGGAAGGTAGTTTTTTGTCTAGTTTTTTGTTACTCCAACGGATGGTAGCCTTGTCATTATAGAAGGTAGTTTGTTGTCGAGATTTTTGTTACCCCAATGGATGTAGCCTTGTCATTATAGAAGGTAGTCTATTGTCGATATTTTTGTTACTCCAATGAATGGTGGCCTTGACATTATGGAAGGTAGTGTGTCGTTGAGATTTCTGTTACTCCAATGGATTGTAGCCTTGTCATTATGGAAGGTAGTCTGTTGTTCATATTTTTGTTATTCCAATGGACGGTAGCCTTGTCATTATGGAAGGTAGTCTATTGTTGAGACTTTTGTTACTCCAATGGATGGTAGCCTTGTCATTATGGAAGGAAGTCTATTGTCTAGATTTTTGTTATTCCAATGGATGGTAGCCTTGTCATTATGGAAGGTAGTCTATTGTCGAGATTTTTGTTATTCTAATGGATGGTAGCCTTGTCATTATGGAAGGTAGTCTGTCGTTGAGATTTCTAGTACTCCAATGGAATGTAGCCTTGTCATTATGGAAGGAAGTCTATTGTCGAGATATTTGTTATTCCAATGGATGGTAGCCTTATCATTATGGAAGTTAGTTTTTTATCTAGATTTTTGTTACTCCAATGGATGGTAGCCTTGTCATTATGGAAGGAAGTCTATTGTCGAGATTTTTGTTACCCCAATGGATGGTGGCCTTGTAATTATGGAAGGTAGTTTGTTGTCGAGATTTTTGTTACTCCAATGGATGGTAGCCTTGTCATTATGGAAGGTAGTCGGTCGTTGAGATTTCTGTTACCCCAATAGATGTAGCCTTGTCATTATACAAGGTAGTCTATTGTCGATATTTTTGTTACTCCAATGAATGGTAGCCTTGTCATAATGGAAGGTAGTCCGTTGTCGAGATTTTTGTTATTCCAATGGATGGTAGCCTTATCATTATGGAAGGTAGTTTTTTGTCGAGTTTTTTGTTACTCCAATAGATGGTAGCCTTTTCATTATTGAAGGTAGTCTATTCTCGATATCTTTGTTACTCCAATGGATGATAGCCTTGTCATTATGCAAGGTAGTCTATTGTTCATATTTTTGTTACTCCAATGGATGGTAGCCTTGTCATTATGGAAGGTAGTCTGTTGTCGAGATTTTCTTTATTCCAATGGATTGTAGCCTTATCATTATGGAAGGTAGTTTTTTATCTAGATTTTTGTTACTCCAATGGATGGTAGCCTTGTCATTATGGAAGGAAGTATATTGTCGAGATTGTTTTTATTCCAATGCATGGTAGCCTTATCATTATGGAAGGTAGTTTTTTGTCGAGTTTTTTGTTACTCCAATGGATGGTAGCCTTGTCATTATAGAAGGTAGTCTGTTGTTGATATCATTGTAACCCCAATGGATGTAGTCTTGTCATTATAGAAGGTAGTCTATTGTCAATATTTATATTACTCCAATGAATGGTGGCCTTGTCATTATGGAAGGTAGTCTGTCGTTGAGATTTCTATTACTCCAATGGATTGTAGCCTTGTCATTATGGAAGGTAGTCTGTTGTTCAGATTTTTGTTACTCCAATGGACAATAGCCTAGTCATTATGGAATGTAGTCTGTTGTTGAGACTTTTGTTATTCCATTGGATGATAGCCTTGTCATTATGGAAGGTAGTCTATTGTCGAGATTTTTGTTACTCTAATGGAAGGCAGCCTTGTCATTATTGAAGGTAGTCTGTTATTGATATCTTTGTTACTCCAATGGATGATAGCCTTGTCATTATAGAAGGAAGTCTATTGTCGATATTTTTGTTATTCCAATGGATGGTAGCCTTATCATTATGGAAGGTAGTTTTTTGTCTAGTTTTTTGTTACTCCAACGGATGGTAGCCTTGTCATTATAGAAGGTAGTTTGTTGTCGAGATTTTTGTTACCCCAATGGATGTAGCCTTGTCATTATAGAAGGTAGTCTATTGTCGATATTTTTGTTACTCCAATGAATGGTGGCCTTGACATTATGGAAGGTAGTGTGTCGTTGAGATTTCTGTTACTCCAATGGATTGTAGCCTTGTCATTATGGAAGGTAGTCTGTTGTTCATATTTTTGTTACTCCAATGGACGGTAGCCTTGTCATTATGGAAGGTAGTCTATTGTTGAGACTTTTGTTACTCCAATGGATGGTAGCCTTGTCATTATGGAAGGAAGTCTATTGTCTAGATTTTTGTTATTCCAATGGATGGTAGCCTTGTCATTATGGAAGGTAGTCTATTGTCGAGATTTTTGTTATTCTAATGGATGGTAGCCTTGTCATTATGGAAGGTAGTCTGTCGTTGAGATTTCTAGTACTCCAATGGAATGTAGCCTTGTCATTATGGAAGGAAGTCTATTGTCGAGATATTTGTTATTCCAATGGATGGTAGCCTTATCATTATGGAAGTTAGTTTTTTATCTAGATTTTTGTTACTCCAATGGATGGTAGCCTTGTCATTATGGAAGGAAGTCTATTGTCGAGATTTTTGTTACCCCAATGGATGGTGGCCTTGTAATTATGGAAGGTAGTTTGTTGTCGAGATTTTTGTTACTCCAATGGATGGTAGCCTTGTCATTATGGAAGGTAGTCGGTCGTTGAGATTTCTGTTACCCCAATAGATGTAGCCTTGTCATTATACAAGGTAGTCTATTGTCGATATTTTTGTTACTCCAATGAATGGTAGCCTTGTCATAATGGAAGGTAGTCCGTTGTCGAGATTTTTGTTATTCCAATGGATGGTAGCCTTATCATTATGGAAGGTAGTTTTTTGTCGAGTTTTTTGTTACTCCAATAGATGGTAGCCTTTTCATTATTGAAGGTGGTCTATTCTCGATATCTTTGTTACTCCAATGGATGATAGCCTTGTCATTATGCAAGGTAGTCTATTGTTCATATTTTTGTTACTCCAATGGATGGTAGCCTTGTCATTATGGAAGGTAGTCTGTTGTCGAGATTTTCTTTATTCCAATGGATTGTAGCCTTATCATTATGGAAGGTAGTTTTTTATCTAGATTTTTGTTTCTCCAATGGATGGTAGCCTTGTCATTATGGAAGGAAGTATATTGTCGAGATTGTTTTTATTCCAATGCATGGTAGCCTTATCATTATGGAAGGTAGTTTTTTGTCGAGTTTTTTGTTACTCCAATGGATGGTAGCCTTGTCATTATAGAAGGTAGTCTGTTGTTGATATCATTGTAACCCCAATGGATGTAGTCTTGTCATTATAGAAGGTAGTCTATTGTCAATATTTATATTACTCCAATGAATGGTGGCCTTGTCATTATGGAAGGTAGTCTGTCGTTGAGATTTCTATTACTCCAATGGATTGTAGCCTTGTCATTATGGAAGGTAGTCTGTTGTTCAGATTTTTGTTACTCCAATGGACGATAGCCTAGTCATTATGGAATGTAGTCTGTTGTTGAGACTTTTGTTATTCCATTGGATGATAGCCTTGTCATTATGGAAGGTAATCTATTGTCGAGATTTTTGTTATTCCAATGGATGTTAACCTTGTCATTATGGAAGTTAGTATTTTATCGATATTTTTGTTACTCCAATGGAAGGTAGCCTTGTCATTATTGAAGGTAGTCTGTTATCGATATCTTTGTTACTCCAATGGATGATAGCCTTGTCAATATGGAAGGTAGTCTGTTGTCGAGATTTTTGTTACTCCAATGGATGGTAGCCTTGTCATTATGGACGGTAGTCTGTTGTCAAGATTTTTTTTACCCAAATGGATGGTAGCCTTGTAATTATGGAAGGTAGTTTGTTGTCGAGATTTTTTGTACTCCAATGGATGGTAGACTTGTCACAATTGAAGGTAGTCTATTGTCGATATCTTTGTTACTCCAATGGATGATAGCCTTGTCATTATGCAAGGTAGTCTATTATTCATATTTTTGTTACTCCAATGGATGGTAGCCTTGTCATTATGGAAGGTAGTCTATTGTCGAGATTTTCTTTATTCCAATGGATGGTAGTGTTATCATTATGGAAGGTAGTTTTTTATCTAGATTTTTGTTACTCCAATGGATGGTAGCCTTGTCATTATGGAAGGAAGTCTATTGTCGAGATTTATTTTATTCCAATGGATGGTAACCTTATCATTATGGAAGGTAGTTTTTTGTTAAGTTTTTTGTTACTCCAATGGATGGTTGCCTTATCATTATAGAAGGTAGTCTGTTGTTGATATCATGGTTACCCCAATGGATGTAGTCTGGTCATTATAGAAGGTAGTCTATTGTCGATATTTTTGTTACTCCAATGAATGGTGGCCTTGTCATTATGGAAGGTAGTCTGTCGTTGAGATTTCTATTACTCCAATGGATTGTAGCATTGTCATTATGAAAGGTAGTCTGTTGTTCAGATTTTTGTTACTCCAATGGACGGTAGCCTTGTTATTATGGAAGGTAGTTTATTGTTGAGATTTTTGTTATTCCATTGGATGGTAGCCTTGTCATTATGGAAGGTAGTCTATTGTCGAGATTTTTGTTATTCCAATGGATGGTAACCTTGTCATTATGGAAGGTAGTATTTTGTCGAGATTTTTGTTACTCTAATGGAAGGCAGCCTTGTCATTATTGAAGGTAGTCTATTTTTTATATCTTTGTTACTCCAATGGATGATAGCCTTGTCATTATGGAAGGAAGTCTATTGTCGATATTTTTGTTATTCCAATGGATGGTAGCCTTATCATTATGCAAGGTAGTTTTTTGTCTAGTTTTTTGTTACTCCAATGGATGGTAGCCTTGTCATTATAGAAGGTAGTTTGTTGTCGAGATTTTTGTTACCCCAATGGATGTAGCCTTGTCATTATAGAAGGTAGTCTATTGTCGATATTTTTGTTACTCCAATGAATGGTGGCCTTGACATTATGGAAGGTAGTGTGTCGTTGAGATTTCTGTTAATCCAATGGATTGTAGCCTTGTCATTATGGAAGGTAGTCTGTTGTTCATATTTTTGTTACTCCAATGGACGGTAGCCTTGTCATTATGGAAGGTAGTCTATTGTTGAGACTTTTGTTACTCCAATGGATGGTAGCCTTGTCATTATGGAAGGAAGTCTATTGTCTAGATTTTTGTTATTCCAATGGATGGTAGCCTTGTCATTATGGAAGGTAGTCTATTGTCGAGATTTTTGTTATTCTAATGGATGGTAGCCTTGTCATTATGGAAGGTAGTCTGTCGTTGAGATTTCTAGTACTCCAATGGAATGTAGCCTTGTCATTATGGAAGGAAGTCTATTGTCGAGATATTTGTTATTCCAATGGATGGTAGCCTTATCATTATGGAAGTTAGTTTTTTATCTAGATTTTTGTTACTCCAATGGATGGTAGCCTTGTCATTATGGAAGGAAGTCTATTGTCGAGATTTTTGTTACCCCAATGGATGGTGGCCTTGTAATTATGGAAGGTAGTTTGTTGTCGAGATTTTTGTTACTCCAATGGATGGTAGCCTTGTCATTATGGAAGGTAGTCGGTCGTTGAGATTTCTGTTACCCCAATAGATGTAGCCTTGTCATTATACAAGGTAGTCTATTGTCGATATTTTTGTTACTCCAATGAATGGTAGCCTTGTCATAATGGAAGGTAGTCCGTTGTCGAGATTTTTGTTATTCCAATGGATGGTAGCCTTATCATTATGGAAGGTAGTTTTTTGTCGAGTTTTTTGTTACTCCAATAGATGGTAGCCTTTTCATTATTGAAGGTAGTCTATTCTCGATATCTTTGTTACTCCAATGGATGATAGCCTTGTCATTATGCAAGGTAGTCTATTGTTCATATTTTTGTTACTCCAATGGATGGTAGCCTTGTCATTATGGAAGGTAGTCTGTTGTCGAGATTTTCTTTATTCCAATGGATTGTAGCCTTATCATTATGGAAGGTAGTTTTTTATCTAGATTTTTGTTTCTCCAATGGATGGTAGCCTTGTCATTATGGAAGGAAGTATATTGTCGAGATTGTTTTTATTCCAATGCATGGTAGCCTTATCATTATGGAAGGTAGTTTTTTGTCGAGTTTTTTGTTACTCCAATGGATGGTAGCCTTGTCATTATAGAAGGTAGTCTGTTGTTGATATCATTGTAACCCCAATGGATGTAGTCTTGTCATTATAGAAGGTAGTCTATTGTCAATATTTATATTACTCCAATGAATGGTGGCCTTGTCATTATGGAAGGTAGTCTGTCGTTGAGATTTCTATTACTCCAATGGATTGTAGCCTTGTCATTATGGAAGGTAGTCTGTTGTTCAGATTTTTGTTACTCCAATGGACGATAGCCTAGTCATTATGGAATGTAGTCTGTTGTTGAGACTTTTGTTATTCCATTGGATGATAGCCTTGTCATTATGGAAGGTAATCTATTGTCGAGATTTTTGTTATTCCAATGGATGTTAACCTTGTCATTATGGAAGTTAGTATTTTATCGATATTTTTGTTACTCCAATGGAAGGTAGCCTTGTCATTATTGAAGGTAGTCTGTTATCGATATCTTTGTTACTCCAATGGATGATAGCCTTGTCAATATGGAAGGTAGTCTGTTGTCGAGATTTTTGTTACTCCAATGGATGGTAGCCTTGTCATTATGGACGGTAGTCTGTTGTCAAGATTTTTTTTACCCAAATGGATGGTAGCCTTGTAATTATGGAAGGTAGTTTGTTGTCGAGATTTTTTGTACTCCAATGGATGGTAGCCTTGTCATTATTGAAGGTAGTCTATTGTCGATATCTTTGTTACTCCAATGGATGATAGCCTTGTCATTATGCAAGGTAGTCTATTATTCATATTTTTGTTACTCCAATGGATGGTAGCCTTGTCATTATGGAAGGTAGTCTATTGTCGAGATTTTCTTTATTCCAATGGATGGTAGCGTTATCATTATGGAAGGTAGTTTTTTATCTAGATTTTTGTTACTCCAATGGATGGTAGCCTTGTCATTATGGAAGGAAGTCTATTGTCGAGATTTATTTTATTCCAATGGATGGTAACCTTATCATTATGGAAGGTAGTTTTTTGTTAAGTTTTTTGTTACTCCAATGGATGGTTGCCTTATCATTATAGAAGGTAGTCTGTTGTTGATATCATTGTTACCCCAATGGATGTAGTCTGGTCATTATAGAAGGTAGTCTATTGTCGATATTTTTGTTACTCCAATGAATGGTGGCCTTGTCATTATGGAAGGTAGTCTGTCGTTGAGATTTCTATTACTCCAATGGATTGTAGCATTGTCATTATGAAAGGTAGTCTGTTGTTCAGATTTTTGTTACTCCAATGGACGGTAGCCTTGTTATTATGGAAGGTAGTTTATTGTTGAGATTTTTGTTATTCCATTGGATGGTAGCCTTGTCATTATGGAAGGTAGTCTATTGTCGAGATTTTTGTTATTCCAATGGATGGTAACCTTGTCATTATGGAAGGTAGTATTTTGTCGAGATTTTTGTTACTCTAATGGAAGGCAGCCTTGTCATTATTGAAGGTAGTCTATTTTTGATATCTTTGTTACTCCAATGGATGATAGCCTTGTCATTATGGAAGGAAGTCTATTGTCGATATTTTTGTTATTCCAATGGATGGTAGCCTTATCATTATGCAAGGTAGTTTTTTGTCTAGTTTTTTGTTACTCCAATGGATGGTAGCCTTGTCATTATAGAAGGTAGTTTGTTGTCGAGATTTTTGTTACCCCAATGGATGTAGCCTTGTCATTATAGAAGGTAGTCGATTGTCGATATTTTTGTTACTCCAATGAATGGTGGCCTTGACATTATGGAAGGTAGTGTGTCGTTGAGATTTCTGTTACTCCAATGGATTGTAGCCTTGTCATTATGGAAGGTAGTCTGTTGTTCATATTTTTGTTACTCCAATGGACGGTAGCCTTGTCATTATGGAAGGTAGTCTATTATTGAGACTTTTGTTACTCCAATGGATGGTAGCCTTGTCATTATGGAAGGAAGTCTATTGTCTAGATTTTTGTTATTCCAATGGATGGTAGCCTTGTCATTATGGAAGGTAGTCTATTGTCGAAATTTTTGTTATTCTAATGGATAGTAGCCTTGTCATTATGGAAGGTAGTCTGTCGTTGAGATTTCTAGTACTCCAATGGAATGTAGCCTTGTCATTATGGAAGGAAGTCTATTGTCGAGATATTTGTTATTCCAATGGATGGTAGCCTTATCATTATGGAAGTTAGTTTTTTATCTAGATTTTTGTTACTCCAATGGATGGTAGCCTTGTCATTATGGAAGGAAGTCTATTGTCGAGATTTTTGTTACCCCAATGGATGGTGGCCTTGTAATTATGGAAGGTAGTTTGTTGTCAAGATTTTTGTTACTCCAATGGATGGTAGCCTTGTCATTATGGAAGGTAGTCAATCGTTGAGATTTCTGTTACCCCAATAGATGTAGCCTTGTCATTATACAAGGTAGTCTATTGTCGATATTTTTGTTACTCCAATGAATGGTAGCCTTGTCATAATGGAAGGTAGTCCGTTGTCGAGATTTCTATTACTCCAATGGATTGTAGCCTTTTCATTATGGAAGGTAGTTTTTTGTCGAGTTTTTTGTTACTCCAATAGATGGTAGCCTTTTCATTATTGAAGGTAGTCTATTCTCGATATCTTTATTACTCCAATGGATGATAGCCTTGTCATTATGCAAGGTAGTCTATTGTTCATATTTTTGTTACTCCAATGGATGGTAGCCTTGTCATTATGGAAGGTAGTCTGTTGTCGAGATTTTCTTTATTCCAATGGATTGTAGCCTTATCATTATGGAAGGTAGTTTTTTATCTAGATTTTTGTTACTCCAATGGATGGTAGCCTTGTCATTATGGAAGGAAGTATATTATCGAGATTGTTTTTATTCCAATGCATGGTAGCCTTATCATTATGGAAGGTAGTTTTTTGTCGAGTTTTTTGTTACTCCAATGGATGGTAGCCTTGTCATTATAGAAGGTAGTCTGTTGTTGATATCATTGTAACCCCAATGGATGTAGTCTTGTCATTATAGAAGGTAGTCTATTGTCAATATTTATATTACTCCAATGAATGGTGGCCTTGTCATTATGGAAGGTAGTCTGTCGTTGAGATTTCTATTACTCCAATGGATTGTAGCCTTGTCATTATGGAAGGTAGTCTGTTGTTCAGATTTTTGTTACTCCAATGGACGATAGCCTAGTCATTATGGAATGTAGTCTGTTGTTGAGACTTTTATTATTCCATTGGATGATAGCCTTGTCATTATGGAAGGTAATCTATTGTCGAGATTTTTGTTATTCCAATGGATGTTAACCTTGTCATTATGGAAGTTAGTATTTTATCGATATTTTTGTTACTCCAATGGAAGGTAGCCTTGTCATTATTGAAGGTAGTCTGTT
Source organism: Vicia faba (assembly GCA_948472305.1). Classification (NCBI taxonomy): domain Eukaryota; kingdom Viridiplantae; phylum Streptophyta; class Magnoliopsida; order Fabales; family Fabaceae; genus Vicia; species Vicia faba. The sequence goes on from OX451739.1 coordinate 567,247,371, forward strand.
ATCGATATCTTTGTTACTCCAATGGATGATAGCCTTGTCAATATGGAAGGTAGTCTGTTGTCGAGATTTTTGTTACTCCAATGGATGGTAGCCTTGTCATTATGGACGGTAGTCTGTTGTCAAGATTTTTTTTACCCAAATGGATGGTAGCCTTGTAATTATGGAAGGTAGTTTGTTGTCGAGATTTTTTGTACTCCAATGGATGGTAGCCTTGTCATTATGGAAGGTAGTCGTTCGTTGAGATTTCTGTTACCCCAATGGATGTAGCCTTATCATTATAGAAGGTAGTCTATTGTCGATATTTTTGTTACTCCAATGAATGGTAGCCTTGTCATTATGGAAGGTAGTCCGTTGTCGAGATTTTTGTTATTCCAATGGATGGTAGCCTTATCATTATGGAAGGTAGTTTTTTGTCGAGTTTTTTGTTACTCCAATAGATGGTAGCCTTTTCATTATTGAAGGTAGTCTATTCTCGATATCTTTGTTACTCCAATGGATGATAGCCTTGTCATTATGCAAGGTAGTCTATTGTTCATATTTTTGTTACTCCAATGGATGGTAGCCTTGTCATTATGGAAGGTAGTCTGTTGTCGAGATTTTCTTTATTCCAATGGATTGTAGCCTTAACATTATGGAAGGTAGTTTTTTATCTAGATTTTTGTTACTCCAATGGATGGTAGCCTTGTCATTATGGAAGGAAGTATATTGTCGAGATTGTTTTTATTCCAATGCATGGTAGCCTTATCATTATGGAAGGTAGTTTTTTGTCGAGTTTTTTGTTACTCCAATGGATGGTAGCCTTGTCATTATAGAAGGTAGTCTGTTGTTGATATCATTGTAACCCCAATGGATGTAGTCTTGTCATTATAGAAGGTAGTCTATTGTCAATATTTATATTACTCCAATGAATGGTGGCCTTGTCATTATGGAAGGAAGTCTGTCGTTGAGATTTCTATTACTCCAATGGATTGTAGCCTTGTCAATATGGAAGGTAGTCTGTTGTTCATGTTTTTGTTACTCCAATGGACGGTAGCCTTGTCATTATGGAAGGTAGTCTATTGTTGAGACTTTTGTTACTCCAATGGATGGTAGCCTTGTCATTATGGAAGGAAGTCTATTGTCTAGATTTTTGTTATTCCAATGGATGGTAGCCTTGTCATTATAGAAGGTAGTCTATTGTCGAGATTTTTGTTATTCTAATGGATGGTAGCCTTGTCATTATGGAAGGTAGTCTGTCGTTGAGATATCTAGTACTCCAATGGAATGTAGCCTTGTCATTATGGAAGGAAGTCTATTGTCGAGATATTTGTTATTCCAATGGATGGTAGCCTTATCATTATGGAAGTTAGTTTTTTATCTAGATTTTTAATACTCCAATGGAAGGTAGCCTTGTCATTACGCAAGGTAGTCAATTGTCAATATTTTTGTTACCCCAATGGATGGTAGCCTTGTAATTATGGAAGGTAGTCTGTTTTCGAGATTTTTGTTACTCCAATGGATTGTAGCCTTCCAATTATGGAAGGTAGTATTTTGTTGAGATTTCTGTTACTCCAATGGATTGTAGCCTTGTCATTATGGAAGGTAGTCTGTTGTTCAGATTTTTGGTACTCTAATGGTTGGTAGCCTTGTCATTATGGAAGGTAGTCTGTTGTCGAGAATTCTTTTATTCTATTGGATGGTAGCCTTTTCATTATGGAAGGTATCTGTTGACGAGATTTTTGTTATTCCAATGGATGGTAACCTTTTCATTATGGAAGGTAGTATTTTGTTGAGATTTTTGTTACTCCAAATGATGGAAGCCTTGTTATTATTGAAGGTAGTATGTTATCGATATCTTTGTTACTCCAATGGATGATATCCTTGTCATTATGGAAGGTAGTCTGTTGTCGAGATTTTTTTTACCCCTATGGATGGTAGCCTTGTAATTATGCAAGGTAGTTTGTTGTCGAGATTTTTTTTACTCCAATGGATGGTAGGCTTGTGATTATGGAAGGTAGTCGGTCGTTGAGAATTATGTTGCTCCAATGGATTGTAGCCTTGTCATTATGTAAGGTAGTCTATTGTGAAGCTTTTTGTTACTCCAATGGATGTTAGCCTTGTCATTATGGAAGGTAGTCTGTTGTTGATATTTTTGTTATTCCAATGGATGTTAACCTTATCATTATGGAAGGTAGTCTTTTGTCGAGATTTTTGTTACTCCAATGGATGGTAGCCTTGTCATTATTGAAGGTAGTTTGTTGTTGATATCTTCGTTACTCCAATTGATGATAGCCTTGTCATTATGCAAGGTAGTCTGTTGTTCAGATTTTTGTTACTTTAATGGATGGTAGCCTTGTCATTATGGAATGTAGTTTGTTGCCAATATTTTTGTTACTCCAATATATGGTAGCCTTGTCAATATGGAAGGTAGTATGTCGTTAAGATTTTTGTTACTCACATGGATTATATCCTTGTCATTATGGAAGGTAGTCTGTTGTTCAGATTTTTGTTACTCCAATGGATGGTAGCCATGTCATTATGGAAGGTAGTCTGTTGTTGAGATTTTTGTTATTCCATTGGATGGTAGCCTTGTCATTACGGAAGACACTTATTGTAGATATTTTTAATACTCCAATGGATGGTAGCCTTGTCATTACGCAAGGTAGTCAGTTGTCAATATTTTTGTTACCCCAATGGATGGTAGCCTTGTAATTATGGAAGGTAGTCTGTTGTCGAGATTTTTGTTACTCCAATGCATTGTAGCCTTCCAATTATGGAAGGTAGTATTTTGTTGAGATTTATGTTACTCCAATGGATTGTAGCGTTGTCATTATGGGAGGTAGTCTGTTGTTCAAATTTTTGGTACTCTAATGGATGGTAGCCTTGTCATTATGGAAGGTAGTCTATTGTCGAGAAATTTTTTATTCCATTGGATGGTAGCCTTTTCATTATGGAAGGTATCTGTTGATGATATTTTTGTTATTCCAATGGATGGTAACCTTGTCATTACGGAAGGTAGTTTTTTGTCGAGATTTTTTTTACTCCAATGAATGGTAGCCTTGTCATTATTGAAGGTAGTCTGTTGTCGATATCTTTGTTACTCCAATGGATGATAGCCTTGTCATTATCCAAGGTAGTCTGTTGTTCAGATTTTTGTTACTCCAATGGATGGTAGCCTTGCCATTATGGAAGGTAGTATTTTGTATAGATTGTTGTTACTCCAATGGATGGTAGCCTTGTCATTATTGAAGGTAGTCTGTTATCGATATCTTTGTTACTCTAATGGACGATAGCATTGTCATTATGGAAGGTAGTCTGTTGTCGAGATTTTGTTTACTGCAATGGATGGTAGCCTTCTCATTATGGAAGGTAGTCTGTTGCCATGATTTTTGTTACCCCAATGGATGGTATCCTTGTAAGTATGGAAGGTAGTCTATTGTCGAGATTTTTGTTTCTCCAATGTGTGGTAGCCTTGTCATTATGGAAGGTAGTCTGTCGTTGAGATTTCTGTTACTCCAATGGATTGTAGCCTAGTCATAATGTAAGGTAGTCTGTTGTTCAGATTTTTGTTACTCCAATGGATGGTAGCCTTGTCATTATGGAAGATGGTATGTTGTCGAGATTTTTGTTATACCAATGGATGGTAACCTTGTCAGTATGGAAGGTAGTCTTTTGTCGAGATTTTTGTTACTCCAATGGATGGTAGCCTTGTCATTATTGAAGGTAGTCTATTATCGATATCTTTGTTACTCCAATGGATTATAGCCTTGTCATTATGCAAGGTAGTCTGTTGTTCATATTTTTGTTACTCCAATGGATAGTAGCCTTGTCATTATGGAAGGTAGTCTATTGTCGAGATTTTTGTTATTCCAATGGATGGTGGCCTTATCATTATTGAAGGTAGTTTTTTATCGAGATTTTTGTTACTCCAACGAATGGTAGCCTTGTCATTATGGAAGGTATTCTGTTGTCTAGATTTTTGTTACCCCAATGGATGTAGCATTCTCATTATAGAAGGTTGTCTATTGTCTAGATTTTTGATACCCCAATGGATGGTAGCCTTGTAATTATGGAAGGAAGTATGTTGTCGAGATTTTTGTTACTCTAATGGATGGTATCCTTGTCATTATGGGAGGTAGTTTGTCGTTGAGATTTTTGTTACTCCAATGGATTGTAGCCTTGTCATTATGTAAGGTAGTTTATTGTTCAAATTTTTGTTACTCCAGTGGATGGTAGCCTCGTCATTATGAAAGATAGTCTGTTGTCGAGATTTTTGTTATTCCAATGGATGGTAACCTTGTCATTATGGAAGGTAGTATGTTGTAGAGATATTTGTTACCCCAATGGATGTAAGCTTGTCATTATAGAAGGTAGCCTTGTTATTATTGAAGGTAGTCTGTCATTGAGATTTCTATTACACCAATGGATTGTAGCCTTGTCATTATCGAAGGTAGTCTGTTGTTCATATTTTTGTTAATCCAATGGATGGTGGCCTTGTCATTATGGAAGGTAGTCTGTTGTTGAGATTTTTGTTATTCCATTGGATAGTAGCCTTGTCATTATGGAAGGTAGTCTATTGTCGAGATTTTTGTTATTCCAATGGATGGTAACCTTGTCATTATGGAAGGTAGTATTTTGTCGAGATTTTTGTTACTCCAATTGATGGTAGCCTTCTCATTATTGAAGGTAGTCTGTTATCGATATCTTCGTTACTCCAACAGATGATAGCCTTGTCATTATGGAAGGTAGTCTGTTGTCGAGCTTTTTGTTACTCCAATGGATGGTAGCCTTGTCATTATGGAAGGTAGTATGTTGTCGAGATTTTTGTTACCCATATGGATGGTAGCCTTGTAATTATGGAAGGTAGTTTTTTGTCATGACTTTTGTTACTCCAATGGATGGTAGCCTTGTCATGATTGAAGGTAGTCTGTTGTCGATATCTTTGTTACTCTAATGGATGATTGCCTTGTCATTATGCAAGGTAGTCTATTGTTCAGATTTTTGTTACTCTAATGGATGCTAGCCTTGTCATTATGGAATGTAGTCTGTTGTCGATATTTTTGTTACTCCAATATATGGTATCCTTGTCAATATGGAAGGTAGTATGTCGTTAAGATTTTTGATACTCCAATGCATTATATCCTTGTAATTATGGAAGGTAGTCTGTTGTTCAGATTTTTGTTACTCCAATGGATGGTAGCCTTGTAATTATGGAAGGTAGTCTGCTGTCGAGATTTTTCTTACTCCAATGGATGGTAGCCTTGCAATTATGGAAGGTAGTCTGTTGTTCAGATTTTTGTTACTCCAATGGATTGTAGCCTTGTCATTATGGAAGGTAGTCTGTTTTTCAGATTTTTGGTACTCTAATGGATGGTAGCCTTGTCATTATGGAAGGTAGTCTGTTGTCGAGAATTTTTTTATTCCATTGGATGGTAGGCTTTTCATTATGGAAGGTAGTCTGTTGACGAGATTTTTGTTATTCCAATGGATGGAAACCTTGTCATTACGGAAGGTAGTTTTTTGTCGAGATTTTTGTTACTCCAATGGATGGTAGCCTCGTCATTATTGAAGGTAGTCTGTTGTCGATATCTTTGTTACTCCAATGGATGATAGCCTACTCATTATGCATGGTAGTTTGTTGTTCAGATTTTTGTTACTCCAATGGATGGTAGCCTTGTCATTATGGAAGGTAGTATTTTGTCGAGATTGTTGTTACTCCAATGGATGATAGCCTTGTCATTATTGAAGGTAGTCTGTTATCGATATCTTTGTTACTCCAATGGATGATAGCCTTGTCATTATGGAAGGTAGTCTGTTGTCGAGATTTTTTTTACTCCAATGGATGGTAGCCTTCTCATTAAGGAACGTAGTCTATTGTCATGATTTTTGTTACCCCAACGGATGGTAGCCTTGTAATTATGAAAGGTAGTCTGTTGTCGAGATTTTTGTTTCTCTAATGGATGGTAGCCTTGTCATTATGGAAGGTAGTTTGTCGTTGAGATTTTTATTACTCCAATGGATCGTAGACTTGTCACAATGTAAGGTAGTATGTTATTCAGATTTTTGTTACTCAAATGGACGGTAGCCTTGTCATTATGGAAGATAGTCTGTTGTCAATATTTTTGTTATTCCAATGGATGGTAACCTTGTCAGTATGGAATGTAGTTTTTTGTCGAGATTTTTGTTACTCCAATGGATGGTAGCCTTGTCATTATGGAAGGTAGTCGGTCGTTGAGAATTCTGTTACTCCAATGGATTGTAGCCTTGTCATTATGTAAGGTAGTCTGTTGTGAAGATTTTTGTTACTCCAATGGATGTTATCCTTGTCATTATGGAAGGTAGTCTGTTGTTGATATTTTTGTTATTCCAATGGATGGTAACCTTGTCATTATGGAAGGTAGTCTTTTGTCGAGATTTTTGTTACTCCAATGGATGGTAGCCTTGTCATGATAGAAGGTAGTCTGTTGTCGATATCTTTGTTACTCTAATGGATGATAGCCTTGTCATTATGCAAGTTAGTCTATTGTTCATATTTTTGTTACTCTAATGGATGAAAGCCTTGTCATTATAGAATATAGTCTGTTGTCGATATTTTTGTTAATCTAATATATGGTAGCCTTGTCAATATGGAAGGTAGTATGTCGTTAAGATTTTTGTTACTCCAATGGATTATATCCTTGTCATTATGGAAGGTAGTCTGTTGTGCAGATTTTTGTTACTCCAATGGATGGTAGCCTTCTCATTATAGAAGGTAGTCTGTTGTTGAGATTTTTGTTATTCCATTGGATGGTAACCTTGTCATTATGGAAGGTAGTATTTTGTCAAGATTTTTGTTACTCCAACTGATGGTAGCCTTGTCATTATTGAAGGTAGTCTGTTATCGATATCTTTGTTACTCCAATGGATGGTAACTTTGAAATTATGGAAGGTTGTATATTGTCGAGATTTTTCTTACCCCAATGGATGGTAGCCTTGCAATTATGGAAGGTAGTATGTTGTTGAGATTTCTGTTACTCTAATGGATTGTAGCCTTGTCATTATGGAAGGTAGTTTGTTGTAAAGATTTCTGGTACTCTAATGGATGGTAGCCTTGTGATTATGGAAGGTAGTTTGTTGTCGAGAATTTTTTTATTCCATTGGATGGTAGGATTTTCATTATGGAAGGTAGTCTATTGACGAGATTTTTGTTATTCCAATGGATTGTAACCTTGTCATTACGGAAGGTAGTTTTTTGTCGAGATTTTTATTACTCCAATGGATGGTAGCCTTGTCATTATTGAAGGTAGTCTGTTGTCGATATCTTTGTTACTCCAATGGATGATAGCCTTGTCATTATGCAAGGTAGTCTGTTGTTCAGATTTTTGTTACTCCAATGGATGGTTGCCTTGTCATTATGGAAGATAGTCTGTTGTCGATATTTTTGTTATTCCGATGGATGGTAACCTTGTCATTACGAAAGGTAGTTTTTTGTCGAGATTTTTGTTACTCCAATGGATGGTAGCCTTGTCATTATTGAAGGTAGTCTATTGTCGATATCTTTGTTACTCCAATGGATGATAGCGCTGTCATTATGCAAGGTAGTCTGTTGTTTTGATTTTTGTTACTCCAATGGATGGTAGCCTTGTCATTATGGAAGGTAGTATTTTGTCGAGATTGTTGTTACTCCAATGGATGATAGCCTTGTCATTATTGAAGGTAGTCTGTTATCGATATCTTTGTTACTCCAATGGATGATAGCCTTGTCATTATGGAAGGTAGTTTGTTGTCGATATTTTTTTTACTCCAATGGATGGTAGCCTTCTCATTAAGGAAGGTAGTCTGTTGTCATGATTTTTGTTACCCCAACGGATGGTAGCCTTGTAATTATGAAAGGTAGTCTGTTGTCGAGATTTTTGTTTCTCTAATGGATGGTAGCCTTGTCATTATGGAAGGTAGTTTGTCGTTGAGATTTTTATTACTCCAATGGATTGTAGACTTGTCATAATGTAAGGTAGTCTGTTGTTCAGATTTTTGTTACTCAAATGGATGGTTGCCTTGTCATTATGGAAGATAGTCTGTTGTCGATATTTTTGTTATTCCAATGGATGGTAACCTTGTTAGTATGGAAGGTAGTTTTTTGTCGAGATTTTTGTTACTCCAATGGATGGTAGCCTTGTCATTATGGAAGGTAGTCGGTCGTTGAGAATTCTGTTACTCCAATGGATTGTAGCCTTGTCATTATGTAAGGTAGTCTGTTGTGAAGATTTTTGTTACTCCATTGGATGTTAGCCTTGTCATTATGGAAGGTAGTCTGTTGTTGATATTTTTGTTATTCCAATGGATGGTAACCTTGTCATTATGGAAGGTAGTCTTTTGTCGAGATTTTTGTTACTCCGATGGATGGTAGCCTTGTCATGATAGAAGGTAGTCTATTGTCGATATCTTTGTTACTCTAATGGATGATAGCCTTTTCATTATGCAAGTTAGTCTATTGTTCATATTTTTGTTACTCTAATGGATGAAAGCCTTGTCATTATAGAATATAGTCTGTTGTCGATATTTTTGTTACTCCAATATATGGTAGCCTTGTCAATATGGAAGGTAGTATGTCGTTAAGATTTTTGTTACTCCAATGGATTATATCCTTGTCATTATGAAAAGTAGTCTGTTGTGTAGATTTTTGTTACTCCAATGGATGGTAGCCTTCTCATTATAGAAGGTAGTCTGTTATTGAGATTTTTATTATTCCATTGGTTGGTAACCTTATCATTATGGAAGGTAGTATTTTGTCGAGATTTTTGTTACTCCAACTGATGGTAGCCTTCTCATTATTGAAGGTAGTTTGTTATCGATATATTTGTTACTCCAATGGATGGTAGCCTTGAAATTATGGAAGGTAGTCTATTGTCGAGATTTTTCTTACTCCGATGGATGGTAGCCTTGAAATTATGGAAGGTAGTCTGTTGTTGAGATTTCTGTTACTCCAATGGATTGTAGCCTTGTCATTATGGAAGGTAGTCTGTTGTCGAGATTTTTGTTACTCCAATGGATGGGAGGATTGTCATTATGGAAGGTAGTCTGTTGTCGAGAATTTTTTTATTCCATTGGATGGTAGGCTTTTCATTATGGAAGGTAGTCTATTGACGAGATTTTTGTTATTCCAATGGATGGTAACCTTGTCATTACGGAAGGTAGTTTTTTGTCGAGATTTTTGTTACTCCAATGGATGGTAGCCTTGTCATTATTGAAGGTAGTCTGTTGTCGATATCTTTGTTACTCCAATGGATGATAGCCTTGTCATTATGCAAGGCAGTCTGTTGTTCAGATTTTTGTTACTCCAATGGATGGTAGCCTTGTCATTATGGAAGATAGTCTGTTGTCGATATTTTTGTTATTCCAATGGATGGTAACCTTGTCATTACGGAAGGTAGTTTTTTGTCGAGATTTTTGTTACTCTAAATGATGGTAGCCTTGTCATTATTGAAAGTAGTCTGTTGTCGATATCTTTTTTATTCCAATGGATGATAGCCTTGTCATTATGCAAGGTAGTCTGTTGTTTTGATTTTTTTTACTCCAATGGATGGTAGCCTTGTCATTATGGAAGGTAGAATTTTGTCGAGATTGTTGTTACTCCAATGGATGATAGCCTTATCATTATTGAAGGTAGTCTGTTATCGATATCTTTGTTACTCCAATGGATGATAGCCTTGTCATTATGGAAGGTAGTCTATTGTCGAGATTTTTTTTACTCCAATGGATGGTAGCCTTCTCATTAAGGAAGGTAGTCTGTTGTCATGATTTTTGTTACCCCAACGGATGGTAGCCTTGTAATTATGAAAGGTAGTCTGTTGTCGAGATTTTTGTTTCTCTAATGGATGGTAGCCTTGTCATTATGGAAGGTAGTTTGTCGTTGAGATTTTTATTAATCCAATGGATTGTAGACTTGTCATAATGTAAGGTAGTCTGTTGTTCAGATTTTTGTTTCTCTAATGGATGGTAGCCTTGTCATTATGGAAGGTAGTTTGTCGTTGAGATTTTTATTACTCCAATGGATCGTAGACTTGTCACAATGTAAGGTAGTATGTTATTAAGATTTTTGTTACTCAAATGGATGGTAGCCTTGTCATTATGGAAGATAGTCTGTTGTCAATATTTTTGTTATTCCAATGGATGGTAACCTTGTCAGTATGGAATGTAGTTTTTTGTCGAGATTTTTGTTACTCCAATGGATGGTAGCCTTGTCATTATGGAAGGTAGTCGGTCGTTGAGAATTCTGTTACTCCAATGGATTGTAGCCTTGTCATTATGTAAGGTAGTCTGTTGTGAAGATTTTTGTTACTCCAATGGATGTTATCCTTGTCATTATGGAAGGTAGTCTGTTGTTGATATTTTTGTTATTCCAATGGATGGTAACCTTGTCATTATGGAAGGTAGTCTTTTGTCGAGATTTTTGTTACTCCAATGGATGGTAGCCTTGTCATGATAGAAGGTAGTCTGTTGTCGATATCTTTGTTACTCTAATGGATGATAGCCTTGTCATTATGCAAGTTAGTCTATTGTTCATATTTTTGTTACTCTAATGGATGAAAGCCTTGTCATTATAGAATATAGTCTGTTGTCGATATTTTTGTTAATCTAATATATGGTAGCCTTGTCAATATGGAAGGTAGTATGTCGTTAAGATTTTTGTTACTCCAATGGATTATATCCTTGTCATTATGGAAGGTAGTCTGTTGTGCAGATTTTTGTTACTCCAATGGATGGTAGCCTTCTCATTATAGAAGGTAGTCTGTTGTTGAGATTTTTGTTATTCCATTGGATGGTAACCTTGTCATTATGGAAGGTAGTATTTTGTCAAGATTTTTGTTACTCCAACTGATGGTAGCCTTGTCATTATTGAAGGTAGTCTGTTATCGATATCTTTGTTACTCCAATGGATGGTAACTTTGAAATTATGGAAGGTTGTATATTGTCGAGATTTTTCTTACCCCAATGGATGGTAGCCTTGCAATTATGGAAGGTAGTCTGTTGTTGAGATTTCTGTTACTCTAATGGATTGTAGCCTTGTCATTATGGAAGGTAGTTTGTTGTAAAGATTTCTGGTACTCTAATGGATGGTAGCCTTGTCATTATGGAAGGTAGTTTGTTGTCGAGAATTTTTTTATTCCATTGGATGGTAGGATTTTCATTATGGAAGGTAGTCTATTGACGAGATTTTTGTTATTCCAATGGATTGTAACCTTGTCATTACGGAAGGTAGTTTTTTGTCGAGATTTTTGTTACTCCAATGGATGGTAGCCTTGTCATTTTTGAAGGTAGTCTGTTGTCGATATCTTTGTTACTCCAATGGATGATAGCCTTGTCATTATGCAAGGTAGTCTGTTGTTCAGATTTTTGTTACTCCAATGGATGGTTGCCTTGTCATTATGGAAGATAGTCTGTTGTCGATATTTTTGTTATTCCGATGGATGGTAACCTTGTCATTACGAATGGTAGTTTTTTGTCGAGATTTTTGTTACTCCAATGGATGGTAGCCTTGTCATTATTGAAGGTAGTCTATTGTCGATATCTTTGTTACTCCAATGGATGATAGCCCTGTCATTATGCAAGGTAGTCTGTTGTTTTGATTTTTGTTACTCCAATGGATGGTAGCCTTGTCATTATGGAAGGTAGTATTTTGTCGAGATTGTTGTTACTCCAATGGATGATAGCCTTGTCATTATTGAAGGTAGTCTGTTATCGATATCTTTGTTACTCCAATGGATGATAGCCTTGTCATTATGGAAGGTAGTTTGTTGTCGATATTTTTTTTACTCCAATGGATGGTAGCCTTCTCATTAAGGAAGGTAGTCTGTTGTCATGATTTTTGTTACCCCAACGGATGGTAGCCTTGTAATTATGAAAGGTAGTCTGTTGTCGAGATTTTTGTTTCTCTAATGGATGGTAGCCTTGTCATTATGGAAGGTAGTTTGTCGTTGAGATTTTTATTACTCCAATGGATTGTAGACTTGTCATAATGTAAGGTAGTCTGTTGTTCATATTTTTGTTACTCAAATGGATGGTTGCCTTGTCATTATAGAAGATAGTCTGTTGTCGATATTTTTGTTATTCCAATGGATGGTAACCTTGTCAGTATGGAAGGTAGTTTTTTGTCGAGATTTTTGTTACTCCAATGGATGGTAGCCTTGTCATTATGGAAGGTAGTCGGTCGTTGAGAATTCTGTTACTCCAATGGATTGTAGCCTTGTCATTATGTAAGGTAGTCTGTTGTGAAGATTTTTGTTACTCCAATGGATGTTAGCCTTGTCATTATGGAAGGTAGTCTGTTGTTGATATTTTTGTTATTCCAATGGATGGTAACCTTGTCATTATGGAAGGTAGTCTTTTGTCGAGATTTTTGTTACTCCGATGGATGGTAGCCTTGTCATGATAGAAGGTAGTCTATTGTCGATATCTTTGTTACTCTAATGGATGATAGCCTTTTCATTATGCAAGTTAGTCTATTGTTCATATTTTTGTTACTCTAATGGATGAAAGCCTTGTCATTATAGAATATAGTCTGTTGTCGATATTTTTGTTACTCCAATATATGGTAGCCTTGTCAATATGGAAGGTAGTATGTCGTTAAGATTTTTGTTACTCCAATGGATTATATCCTTGTCATTATGAAAAGTAGTCTGTTGTGTAGATTTTTGTTACTCCAATGGATGGTAGCCTTCTCATTATAGAAGGTAGTCTGTTATTGAGATTTTTATTATTCCATTGGATGGTAACCTTATCATTATGGAAGGTAGTATTTTGTCGAGATTTTTGTTACTCCAACTGATGGTAGCCTTCTCATTATTGAAGGTAGTTTGTTATCGATATATTTGTTACTCCAATGGATGGTAGCCTTGAAATTATGGAAGGTAGTCTATTGTCGAGATTTTTCTTACTCCAATGCATGGTAGCCTTGCAATTATGGAAGGTAGTCTGTTGTTGAGATTTCTGTTACTCCAATGGATTGTAGCCTTGTCATTATGGAAGGTAGTCTGTTGTCGAGATTTTTGTTACTCCAATGGATGGTAGGATTGTCATTATGGAAGGTAGTCTGTTGTCGAGAATTTTTTTATTCCATTGGATGGTAGGCTTTTCATTATGGAAGGTAGTCTATTGACGAGATTTTTGTTATTCCAATGGATGGTAACCTTGTCATTACGGAAGGTAGTTTTTTGTCGAGATTTTTGTTACTCCAATGGATGGTAGCCTTGTCATTATTGAAGGTAGTCTGTTGTCGATATCTTTGTAACTCCAATGGATGATAGCCTTGTCATTATGCAAGGCAGTCTGTTGTTCAGATTTTTGTTACTCCAATGGATGGTAGCCTTGTCATTATGGAAGATAGTCTGTTGTCGATATTTTTGTTATTCCAATGGATGGTATCCTTGTCATTACGGAAGGTAGTTTTTTGTCGAGATTTTTGTTACTCCAAATGACGGTAGCCTTGTCATTATTGAAAGTAGTCTGTTGTCGATATCTTTTTTATTCCAATGGATGATAGCCTTGTCATTATGCAAGGTAGTCTGTTGTTTTGATTTTTTTTACTCCAATGGATGGTAGCCTTGTCATTATGGAAGGTAGAATTTTGTCGAGATTGTTGTTACTCCAATGGATGATAGCCTTATCATTATTGAAGGTAGTCTGTTATCGATATCTTTGTTACTCCAATGGATGATAGCCTTGTCATTATGGAAGGTAGTCTATTGTCGAGATTTTTTTACTCCAATGGATGGTAGCCTTCTCATTAAGGAAGGTAGTCTGTTGTCATGATTTTTGTTACCCCAACGGATGGTAGCCTTGTAATTATGAAAGGTAGTCTGTTGTCGAGATTTTTGTTTCTCTAATGGATGGTAGCCTTGTCATTATGGAAGGTAGTTTGTCGTTGAGATTTTTATTACTCCAATGGATTGTAGACTTGTCATAATGTAAGGTAGTCTGTTGTTCAGATTTTTGTTACTCAAATGGATGGTTGCCTTGTCATTATGGAAGATAGTCTGTTGTCGATATTTTTGTTATTCCAATGGATGGTAACCTTGTCAGTATGGAAGGTAGTTTTTTGTCGATATTTTTGTTACTCCAATGGATGGTAGCCTTGTCATTATGGAAGGTAGTCGGTCGTTGAGAATTCTGTTACTCCAATGGATTGTAGCCTTGTCATTATGTAAGGTAGTCTGTTGTGAAGATTTTTGTTACTCCAATGGATGTTAGCCTTGTCATTATGGAAGGTAGTCTGTTGTTGATATTTTTGTTATTCCAATGGATGGTAACCTTGTCATTATGGAAGGTAGTCTTTTGTCGAGATTTTTGTTACTCCGATGGATGTTAGCCTTGTCATGATAGAAGGTAGTCTATTGTCGATATCTTTGTTACTCTAATGGATGATAGCCTTTTCATTATGCAAGTTAGTCTATTGTTCATATTTTTGTTACTCTAATGGATGAAAGCCTTGTCATTATAGAATATAGTCTGTTGTCGATATTTTTGTTACTCCAATATATGGTAGCCTTGTCAATATGGAAGGTAGTATGTCGTTAAGATTTTTGTTACTCCAATGGATTATATCCTTGTCATTATGAAAAGTAGTCTGTTGTGTAGATTTTTGTTACTCCAATGGATGGTAGCCTTCTCATTATAGAAGGTAGTCTGTTATTGAGATTTTTATTATTCCATTGGATGGTAACCTTATCATTATGGAAGGTAGTATTTTGTCGAGATTTTTGTTACTCCAACTGATGGTAGCCTTCTCATTATTGAAGGTAGTTTGTTATCGATATATTTGTTACTCCAATGGATGGTAGCCTTGAAATTATGGAAGGTAGTCTATTGTCGAGATTTTTCTTACTCCAATGGATGGTAGCCTTGCAATTATGGAAGGTAGTCTGTTGTTGAGATTTCTGTTACTCCAATGGATTGTAGCCTTGTCATTATGGAAGGTAGTCTGTTGTCGAGATTTTTGTTACTCCAATGGATGGTAGGATTGTCATTATGGAAGGTAGTCTGTTGTCGAGAATTTTTTTATTCCATTGGATGGTAGGCTTTTCATTATGGAAGGTAGTCTATTGACGAGATTTTTGTTATTCCAATGGATGGTAACCTTGTCATTACGGAAGGTAGTTTTTTGTCGAGATTTTTGTTACTCCAATGGATGGTAGCCTTGTCATTATTGAAGGTAGTCTGTTGTCGATATCTTTGTTACTCCAATGGATGATAGCCTTGTCATTATGCAAGGCAGTCTGTTGTTCAGATTTTTGTTACTCCAATGGATGGTAGCCTTGTCATTATGGAAGATAGTCTGTTGTCGATATTTTTGTTATTCCAATGGATGGTAACCTTGTCATTACGGAAGGTAGTTTTTTGTCGAGATTTTTGTTACTCCAAATGATGGTAGCCTTGTCATTATTGAAAGTAGTCTGTTGTCGATATCTTTTTTATTCCAATGGATGATAGCCTTGTCATTATGCAAGGTAGTCTGTAGTTTTGATTTTTTTTACTCCAATGGATGGTAGCCTTGTCATTATGGAAGGTAGAATTTTGTCGAGATTGTTGTTACTCCAATGGATGATAGCCTTATCATTATTAAAGGTAGTCTGTTATTGATATCTTTGTTACTCCAATGGATGATAGCCTTGTCATTATGGAAGGTAGTCTATTGTCGAGATTTTTTTTACTCCAATGAATGGTAGCCTTCTCATTAAGGAAGGTAGTCTGTTGTCATGATTTTTGTTACCCCAACGGATGGTAGCCTTGTAATTATGAAAGGTAGTCTGTTGTCGAGATTTTTGTTTCTCTAATGGATGGTAGCCACTTCATTATGGAAGGTAGTTTGTCGTTGAGATTTTTATTAATCCAATGGATTGTAGACTTGTCATAATGTAAGGTAGTCTGTTGTTCAGATTTTTGTTACTCAAATGGATGGTAGCCTTGTCATTATGGAAGATAGTCTTTTGTCGATATTTTTGTTATTCCAATGGATGTTAACCTTGTCAGTATGGAAGGTAGTTTTTTGTCGAGATTTTTGTTACTCCAATGGATGGTAGCCTTGTAATTATGGAAGGTAGTCGGTTGATGAGAATTCTGTTACTCCAATGGATTGTAGCCTGGTCATTATGTAAGGTAGTCTGTTGTGAATATTTTTGTTACTCCAATGGATTTTAGCCTTGTCATTATGGAAGGTAGTCTGTTGTTGATATTTTTGTTATTCCAATGGATGGTAACCTTGTCATTATGGAAGGTAGTCTTTTGTCAAGATTTTTATTACTCCAATGGATGGTAGCCTTGTCATGATAGAAGGTAGTCTATTGTTAATATCTTTGTTACTCTAATGGATGATAGCCTTGTCATTATGCAAGTTAGTCTATTGTTCATATTTTTGTTACTCTAATGGATGAAAGCCTTGTCATTATAGAATATAGTCTGTTGTCGATATTTTTGTTACTCCAATATATGGTAGACTTGTCAATACGGAAGGTAGTATGTCGTTAAGATTTTTGTTACTCCAATGGATTATATCCTTGTCATTATGGAAGGTAGTCTGTTGTGCAGATTTTTGTTACTCCAATGGATGGTATCCTTCTCATTATGGAAGGTAGTCTGTTGTTGAGATTTTTGTTATTCCATTGGATGGTAACCTTGTAATTATGGAAGGTAGTATTTTGTCGAGATTTTTGTTACTCCAATTGATGGTAGCCTTCTCATTATTGAATGTAGTCTGTTATCCATATCTTTGTTACTCCAATGGATGGTAGCCTTGAAATTATGGAAGGTTTTCTATTGTCGAGATTTTTCTTACCCCAATGGATGGTAGCCTTGCAATTATGGAAGGTAGTCAGTTGTTGAGATTTTTGTTACTCCAATGGATTGTAGCCTTGTCATTATGGAAGGTAGTTTATTGTAAAGATTTTTGGTACTCTAATGGATGGTAGCCTTATCATTATGCAAGGTAGTATGTTGTTCAGATTTTTGTTACTCCATTGGATGGTAGCCTTGTCATAATGGAAGATAGTCTGTTGTCGATATTTTTGTTATTCCAATGGATGGTAACCTTGTCATTATGGAAGGTAGTTTTTGTCGAGATTTTTGTTACTCCAATGGATGGTAGCCTTGTCATTATTGAAGGTAGTGTGTTGTCGATATCTTTGTTACTCCAATGGATGATAGCCTTGTCATTATGCAAGGTAGTCTGTTGTTCAGATTTTTGTTACTCCAATGGATGGTAGCCTTGTCATTATGGAAGGTAATATTTTGTCGAGATTGTTGTTACTCCAATGGATGATAGCCTTGTCATTATTAAAGGTAGTATGTTATCGATATCCTTGTTACTCCAATGGATGATAGCCTTGTCATTATGGAATGTAGTCTGTTGTCGAGATTTTTTTTACTCCAATGGATAGTAGCCTTCTCATTAAGGAAGGTAGTCTGTTGTCATGATTTTTGTTACCCCAACGGATGGTAGCCTTGTAATTATGAAAGGTAGTTTGTTGTCGAGATTTTTGTTTCTCTAAGGATGGTAGCCTTGTCATTATGGAAGGTAGTTTGTCGTTGAGATTTTTATTACTCCAATGGATTGTAGACTTGTCATAATGTAAGGTAGTCGGTTGTTCAGATTTTTGTTACTCAAATGGATGGTAGCCTTGTCATTATGGAAGATAGTCTGTTGTCGATATTTTTGTTATTCCAATGGATGGTAACCTTGTCAGTATGGAAGGTAGTTTTTTGTCGAGATTTTTGTTACTCCAATGGATGGTAGCCTTGTCATTATGGAAGGTAGTCGACCGTTGAGAATTCTGTTACTCCAATGGATTATAGCCTTGTCATTATGTAAGGTAGTCTGTTGTGAAGATTTTTGTTACTCCAATGGATGTAAGCCTTGTCATTATCGAAGGTAGTCTGTTGTTGATATTTTTGTTATTCTGATGGATGGTAACCTTGTCATTATGGAAGGTAGTCTTTTGTCGAGATTTTTGTTACCCCAATGGTTGGTAGCCTTGTCATGATTGAAGGTAGTCTGTTGTCGATATCTTTGTTACTCTAATGGATGATAGCCTTGTCATTATGCAAGGTAGTCTATTGTTCATATTTTTGTTACTCTAATGGATGAAGGCCTTGTCATTATGGAATGTAGTCTGTTGTCGATATTTTTTTTACTCCAATATATGGTAGCCTTGTCAATATGGAAGGTAGTATGTCGTTAAGATTTTTGTTACTCCAATGGATTATATCCTTGTCATTATGGAAGGTAGTCTGTTGTGTAGATTTTTGTTACTCCAATGGATGGTAGCCTTCTCATTATGGAAGGTAGTCTGTTTTTGAGATTTTTGTTATTCCATTGGATGGTAACCTTGTCATTATGGAAGGTAGTATTTTGTCGAGATTTTTGTTACTCCAATTGATGGTAGCCTTCTCATTATTTAAGGTAGTCTGTTATCGATATCTTTGTTACTCCAATGGATGGTAACTTTGAAATTATGGAAGGTTCTCTATTGTCGAGATTTTTCTTACCCCAATGGATGGTAGCCTTGCAATTATGGAAGGTAGTCTGTTGTTGAGATTTTTGTTACTCCAATGGATTGTAGCCTTGTCATTATGGAAGGTAGTTTGTTGTAAAGATTTCTGGTACTCTTATGGATGGTAGCCTTGTCATTATGGAAGGTAGTCTGTTGTCGAGAATTTTTTTATTCCATTGGATGGTAGGCTTTTCATTATGGAAGGTAGTCTATTGACGAGATTTTTGTTATTCCAATGGATGGTAACCTTGTCATTACGGAAGGTAGTTTTTTGTTACTCCAATGGATGGTTGCCTTGTCATTATTGAAGGTAGTATGTTGTCGATATCTTTGTTACTCCAATGGATGATAGCCTTGTCATTATGCAAGGTAGTCTATTGTTCAGATTTTTGTTACTCCAATGGATGGTAGCCTTGTCATTATGGAAGATAGTCTGTTGTCGATATTTTTGTTATTCCAATGGATGGTAACCTTGTCATTACTAAAGGTAGTTTTTTGTCGAGATTTTTGTTACTCCAATGGATGGTAGCCTTGTCATTGTTGACGGTAGTCTGTTGTCGATATCTTTGTTACACCAATGGATGATAGCCTTGTGATTATGCAAGGTAGTCTGTTGTTTTGATTTTTTTTACTCCAATGGATGGTAGCCTTGTCATTATGGAAGGTAGTATTTTGTCGAGATTGTTTTTACTCCAATGGATGATAGCCTTGTAATTATTGAAGGTAGTCTGTTATCGATATCTTTGTTACTCCAATGGATGATAGCCTTGTCATTATGGAAGGTAGTCTGTTGTCGAAATTTTTTTTACTCCAATGGATGGTAGCCTTCTCATTAAGGAAGGTAGTCTGTTGTCATGATTTTTGTTACCCCAACGGATGGTAGCCTTGTAATTATGAAAGGTAGTCTGTTGTCGAGATTTTTGTTTCTCTAATGGATGGTAGCCTTGTCATTATGGAAGGTAGTTTGTCGTTGAGATTTTTATTACTCCAATGGATTGTAGACTTGTCATAATGTAAGGTAGTTTGTTGTTCAGATTTTTGTTACGTAAATGGATGGGAGCCTTGTCATTATGGAAGATAGTTTGTTGTCGATATTTTTGTTATTCCAATGGATGGTAACCTTGTCAGTATGGAAGGTAGTTTTTTGCCGAGATTTTTGTTACACCAATGGATGGTAGCCTTGTCATCATGGAAGGTAGTCGGTTGTTGAGAATTCGGTTACTCCAATGGATGGTAGCCTTGTCATTATGTAAGGTAGTCTGTTGTGAAGATTTTTGTTACTCCAATGGATGTTAGCCTTGTCATTATGGAAGGTAGTTTGTTGTTGATATTTTTGTTATTCCAATGGATGGTAACCTTGTCATTATGGAAGGTAGTCTTTTGTCGAGATTTTTGTTACTCCAATGGATGGTAGCCTTGTCATGATAGAAGGTAGTCTATTGTCGATATCTTTGTTACTCTAATGGATGATAGCCTTGTCATTATGCAAGTTAGTCTATTGTTCATATTTTTGTTACTCTAACGGATGAAAGCCTTGTCATTATAGAATATAGTCTGTTGTCGATATTTTTGTTACTCCAATATATGGTAGCCTTGTCAATATGGAAGGTAGTATGTCGTTAAGATTTTTGTTACTCCAATGGATTATATCCTTGTCATTATGGAAGGTAGTCTGTTCTGCAGATTTTTGTTACTCCAATGGATGGTATCCTTCTCATTATGGAAGGTAGTCTGTTGTTGAGATTTTTGTTATTCCATTGGATGGTAACCTTGTCATTATGGAAGGTAGTATTTTGTCGAGATTTTTGTTACTCCAATTGACGGTAGCCTTCTCATTATTGAATGTAGTCTGTTATCCATATCTTTGTTACTCCAATGGATGGTAGCCTTGAAATTATGGAAGGTTGTCTATTGTCGAGATTTTTCTTACCCCAATGGATGGTAGCCTTGCAATTATGGAAGGTAGTCAGTTGTTGAGATTTTTGTTACTCCAATGGATTGTAGCCTTGTCATTATGGAAGGTAGTTTATTGTAAAGATTTCTCGTACTCTAATGGATGGTAGCCTTGTCATTATGCAAGGTAGTCTGTTGTTCAGATTTTTGTTACTCCAATGGATGGTAGCCTTGTCATTATGGAAGATAGTCTGTTGTCGATATTTTTGTTATTCCAATGGATGGTAACCTTGTCATTACAGAAGGTAGTTTTTTGTCGAGATTTTTGTTACTCCAATGGATGGTAGCCTTGTCATTATTGAAGGTAGTGTGTTGTCGATATCTTTGTTACTCCAATGGATGATAGCCTTGTCATTATGCAAGGTACTCTGTTGTTCAGATTTTTTTTACTCCAATGGATGGTAGCCTTGTCATTACGGAAGGTAGTATTTTGTCGAGATTGTTGTTACTCCAATGGATGATAGCCTTGTCATTATTAAAGGTAGTATGTTATCGATATCTTTGTTACTCCAATGGATGATAGCCTTGTCATTATGGAATGTAGTCTGTTGTCGAGATTTTTTTTACTCCAATGGATGGTAGCCTTCTCATTAAGGAAGGTAGTCTGTTGTCTCGATTTTTGTTACCCCAACGGATGGTAGCCTTGTAATTATGAAAGGTAGTATGTTGTCGAGATTTTTGTTTCTCTAAGGATGGTAGCTTTGTCATTATGGAAGGTAGTTTGTCATTGAGATTTTTATTACTATAATGGATTATAGACTTGTCATAATGTAAGGTAGTCTGTTGTTTAGATTTTTGTTACTCAAATGGATGGTAGCCTTGTCATTATGGAAGATAGTCTGTTGTCGATATTTTTGTTATTCCAATGGATGGTAACCTTGTCAGTATGGAAGGTAGTTTTTTGTCGAGATTTTTCTTACTCCAATGGATGGTAGCCTTGTCATTATGGAAGGTAGTCGACCGTTGAGAATTCTGTTACTCCAATGGATTGTAGCCTTGTCATTATGGAACGTAGTCTGTTGTTGATATTTTTGTTATTCCAATGGATGGTAACCTTGTCATTATGGAAGGTAGTCTTTTGTCGAGATTTTTGTTACTCCAATGGTTGGTAGCCTTGTCATGATTGAAGGTAGTCTGTTGTCGATATCTTTGTTACTCTATTGGATGATAGCCTTGTCATTATGCAAGGTAGTCTATTGTTCATATTTTTGTTACTCTAATGGATGAAAGCCTTGTCATTATGGAATGTAGTCTGTTGTCGATATTTTTGTTACTCCAATATATGGTAGCCTTGTCAATATGGAAGGTAGTATGTCGTTAAGATTTTTGTTACTCCAATGGATTATATCCTTGTCATTATGTAAGGTAGTCTGTTGTTCAGATTTTTGTTACTCCAATGGATGGTAGCCTTCTCATTATGGAAGGTAGTCTGTTTTTGAGATTTTTGTTATTCCATTGGATGGTAACCTTGTCATTATGGAAGGTAGTATTTTGTCAAGATTTTTGTTACTCCAATTGATGGTAGCCTTCTCATTATTGAAGGTAGTCTGTTATCGATATCTTTGTTACTCCAATGGATGGTAACTTTGAAATTATGGAAGGTTGTCTATTGTCGAGATTTTTCTTACCCCAATGGATGGTAGCCTTGCAATTATGGAAGGTAGTTTGTTGTTGAGATTTTTGTTACTCCAATGGATTGTAGCCTTGTCATTATGGAAGGTAGTTTGTTGTAAAGATTTCTGGTACTCTAATGGATGGTAGCCTTGTCATTATTGAAGGTAGTCCGTTGTCTAGAATTTTTTTATTCCATTGGATGGTAGGCTTTTCATTATGGAAGGTAGTCTATTGACGAGATTTTTGTTATTCCAATGGATGGTAACCTTGTCATTACGAAAGGTAGTTTTTTGTCGAGATTTTTGTTACTCCAATGGATGGTAGCCTTGTCATTATTGAAGGTAGTCTGTTGTCGATATCTTTGTTACTCCAATGGATGATAGCCTTGTCATTATGCAAGGTAGTCTGTTGTTCAGATTTTTGTTACTCCAATGGATGGTAGCCTTGTCATTATGGAAGGTAGTATTTTGTCGAGATTGTTTTTACTCCAATGGATGATAGGCTTGTCATTATTGAAGGTAGTATGTTATCGATATCTTTGTTACTCCAATGGATGATAGCCTTGTCATTATGGAATGTAGTCTATTGTCGAGATTTTTTTTACTCCAATGGATGGTAGCCTTCTCATTAAGGAAGGTATTCTGTTGTCATGATTTTTGTTACCCCAACGGATGGTAGCATTGTAATTATGAAAGTTAGTCTGTTGTCGAGATTTTTGTTTCTCTAAGGATGGTAGCCTTGTCATTATGGAAGGTAGTTTGTCGTTGAGATTTTTATTACTCTAATGGATTGTAGACTTATCATAATGTAAGGTAGTATGTTGTTCAGATTTTTTTTACTCAAATGGATGGTAGCCTTTTCATTATTGAAGATAGTCTGTTGTCGTTATTTTTGTTATTCCAATGGATGGTAACCTTGTCAGTATGGAAGGTAGTTTTTTGTCGAGATTTTCGTTACTCCAATGGATGGTAGCCTTGTCATTATGGAAGGTAATCGGTCGTTGAGAATTCTATTACTCCAATGGATTGTAGCCTTGTCATTATGGAAGGTAATCGGTCGTTGAGAATTCTATTACTCCAATGGATTGTAGCCTTGTCATTATGTACGGTAGTCTGTTGTGAAGATTTTTGTTACTCCAATGGATGTTAGCCTTGTCATTATGGAAGGTAGTCTGTTGTTGATATTTTTGTTATTCCAATGGATGGTAACCTTGTCATTATGGAAGGTAGTCTTTTGTCGAGATTTTTGTTACTCCAATGGATGGTAGCCTTGTCATGATAGAAGATAGTTTGTTGTCGATATCTTTGTTACTCTAATGGATGATAGCCTTGTCATTATGCAAGTTAGTCTATTGTTCATATTTTTGTTACTCTAACGGATGAAAGGCTTGTCATTATAGAATATAGTCTGTTGTCGATATTTTTGTTACTCCAATATATGGTTGCCTTGTCAATATGGAAGGTAGTATGTCGTTAAGATTTTTGTTACTCCAATGGATTATATCCTTGTCATTATGGAAGGTAGTCTGTTGTGCAGATTTTTGTTACTCCAATGGATGGTATCCTTCTCATTATGGAAGGTAGTCTGTTGTTGAGATTTTTGTTATTCCATTGGATGGTAACCTTGTCATTATGGAAGGTAGTATTTTGTCGAGATTTTTGTTACTCCAATTGATGGTACCCTTCTCATTATTGAATGTAGTCTGTTATCCATATCTTTGTTACTCCAATGGATGGTAGCCTTGAAATTATGGAAGGTTGTCTATTGTCGAGATTTTTCTTACTCCAATGGATGGTAGCCTTGCAATAATGGAAGGTAGTCAGTTGTTGAGATTTTTGTTACTCCAATGGATTGTAGCCTTGTCATTATGGAAGGTAGTTTATTGTAAAGATTTCTGGTACTCTAATGGATGGTAGCCTTGTCATTATGCAAGGTAGTCTGTTGTTCAGATTTTTGTTACTCCAATGGATGGTAGCCTTGTCATTATGGAAGATAGTCTGTTGTCGATATTTTTGTTATTTCAATGGATTGTAACCTTGTCATTACGGAAGGTAGTTTTTTGTTGAGATTTTTGTTACTCCAATGGATGGTAGCCTTGTCATTATTGAAGGTAGTGTGTTGTCGATATCTTTGTTACTCCAATGGATGATAGCCTTGTCATTATGCAAGGTAGTCTGTTGTTCAGATTTTTGTTACTCCAATGGATGGTAGCCTTGTCATTATGGAAGGTAGTATTTTGTCGAGATTGTTGTTACTCCAATGGATGATAGCCTTGTCATTATTAAAGGTAGTACGTTATCGATATCTTTGTTACTCTAATGGATGATAGCCTTGTCATTATGGAATGTAGTCTGTTGTCGAGATTTTTTTACTCCAATGGATGGTAGCCTTCTCATTAAGGAAGGTAGTCTGTTGTCATGATTTTTGTTACCCCAACGGATGGTAGCCTTGTAATTATGAAAGGTAGTCTGTTGTCGAGATTTTTGTTTCTCTAAGGATGGTAGCCTTGTCATTATGGAAGGAAGTTTGTCGTTGAGATTTTTATTACTCTAATGGATTGTAGACTTATCATAATGTAAGGTAGTATGTTGTTCAGATTTTTTTTACTCAAATGGATGGTAGCCTTTTCATTATTGAAGATAGTCTGTTGTCGATATTTTTGTTATTCCAATGGATGGTAACCTTGTCAGTATGGAAGGTAGTTTTTTTCGAGATTTTCGTTACTCCAATGGATGGTAGCCTTGTCTTTATGGAAGGTAGTCGGTCGTTTAGAATTCTATTACTCCAATGGATTGTAGCCTTGTCATTATGTAAGGTAGTCTGTTGTGAAGATTTTTGTTACTCCAATGGATGTTAGCCTTGTCATTATGGAAGGTAGTCTGTTGTTGATATTTTTGTTATTCCAATGGATGGTAACCTTGTCATTATGGAAGGTAGTCTTTTGTCGAGATTTTTGTTACTCCAATGGATTGTATCCTTGTCATGATAGAAGATAGTCTGTTGTCGATATCTTTGTTACTCTAATGGATGATAGCCTTGTCATTATGCAAGTTAGTCTATTGTTCATATTTTTGTTACTCTAATGGATGAAAGCCTTGTCATTATAGAATATAGTCTGTTGTCGATATTTTTGTTACTCCAATATTTGGTTGCCTTGTCAATATGGAAGGTAGTATGTCGTTAAGATTTTTGTTACTCCAATGGATTATATCTTCGTCCTTATGGAAGGTAGTCTGTTGTGCAGATTTTTGTTACTCCAATGGATGGTATCCTTCTCATTATGGAAGGTAGTCTGTTGTTGAGATTTTTTTTATTCCATTGGATGGTAACCTTGTCATTATGGAAGGTAGTATTTTGTCGAGATTTTTGTTACTCCAATTGATGGTAGCCTTCTCATTATTGAATGTAGTCTTTTATCCATATCTTTGTTACTCCAATGGATGGTAGCCTTGAAATTATGGAAGGTTGTCTATTGTCGAGATTTTTCTTACCCCAATGGATGGTAGCCTTGCAATAATGGAAGGTAGTCAGTTGTTGAGATTTTTTTTACTCCAATGGATTGTAGCCTTGTCATTATGGAAGGTAGTTTATTGTAAAGATTTCTGGTACTCTAATGGATGGTAGCCTTGTCATTATGCAAGGTAGTCTGTTGTTCAGATTTTTGTTACTCCAATGGATGGTAGCCTTGTCATTATGGAAGTTAGTCTGTTGTCGATATCTTTGTTATTCCAATGGATTGTAACCTTGTCATTACGGAAGGTAGTTTTTTGTCGAGATTTTTGTTACTCCAATGGATGGTAGCCTTGTCATTATTGAAGGTAGTGTGTTGTCGATATCTTTGTTACTCCAATGGATGATAGCCTTGTCATTATGCAAGGTAGTCTGTTGTTCAGATTTTTGTTACTCCAATGGATGGTAGCCTTGTCATTATGGAAGGTAGTATTTTGTCGAGATTGTTGTTACTCCAATGGATGATAGCCTTGTCATTATTAAAGGTAGTATGTTATCGATATCTTTGTTACTCTAATGGATGATAGCCTTGTCATTATGGAATGTAGTCTGTTGTCGAGATTTTTTTACTCCAATGGATGGTAGCCTTCTCATTAAGGAAGGTAGTCTGTTGTCATGATTTTTGTTACCCCAACGGATGGTAGCCTTGTAATTATGAAAGGTAGTCTGTTGTCGAGATTTTTGTTTCTCTAAGGATGGTAGCCTTGTCATTATGGAAGGTAGTTTGTCGTTGAGATTTTTATTACTCAAATGGATTGTAGACTTGTCATAATGTAAGGTAGTCTGTTGTTCAGATTTTTGTTACTCAAATGGATGGTAGCCTTTTCATTATTGAAGATAGTCTGTTGTCGATATTTTTGTTATTCCAATGGATGGTAACCTTGTCAGTATGGAAGGTAGTTTTTTGTCAAGATTTTTGTTACTCCAATGGATGGTAGCCTTGTCATTATGGAAGGTAGTCGACCGTTGAGAATTCTGCTACTCCAATGGATTGTAGCCTTGTCATTATGTAAGGTAGTCTGTTGTGAAGATTTTTGTTACTCCAATGGATGTTAGCCTTGTCATGATTGAAGGTATTCTGTTGTCGATATCTTTGTTACTATAATGGATGATAGCCTTGTCATTATGCAAGGTAGTCTATTGTTCATATTTTTGTTACTCTAATGGATTATATCCTTGTCATTATGGAAGGTAGTCTGTTGTTCAGATTTTTGTTACTCAAATGCATGGTAGCCTTCTCATTATGGAAGGTAGTCTGTTGTTGAGATTTTTGTTATTCCATTGGATGGTAACCTTGTCATTATGGAAAGTAGTATTTTGTCGAGATTTTTGTTACTCCAACTGATGGTAGCCTTCTCATTATTGAAGGTAGTCTGTTATCGATATCTTTGTTACTCCAATGGATGGTAGCCTTGAAATTATGGATGGTAGTCTGTTGTCGAGATTTTTTGTTACTCCAATGGATGGTAGCCTTGAAATTATGGAAGGTAGTCTATTGTTGAGATTTCTGTTACTCCAATGGATTGTAGCCTTGTCATTATGAAAGGTAGTTTGTTGTTAAGATTTTTGGTACTCTAATGGATGGTAGCCCTGTCATTACGGAAGGTAGTTTGTTGTCAAGAATTTTTTTATTTTATTGGATGGTAGGCTTTTCATTATGGAAGGTAGTCTATTGACGATATTTTTGTTATTCCAATGGATGGTAACCTTGTCATTACGGAAGGTTGTTTTTTGTCGAGATTTTTGTTACTCCAATGGATGGTAGCCTTATCATTATTGAAGGTAGTCTACTGTCGATATCTTTCTTACTCCAAAGGATGATAGCCTTGTCATTATGCAAGGTAGTCTATTGTTCAGATTTTTGTTACTCCAATGGATGGTAGCCTTGTCATTATGGAAGATAGTCTGTTGTCGATATTTTTGTTATTCCAATGGATGGTAACCTTGTCAGTATAGAAGGTAGTTTTTTGTCGAGATTTTTGTTACTCCAATGGATGATAGCCTTGTCATTGTGCAAGGTAGTCTGTTGTTTAGATTTTTATTACTCCAATGGATGATAGCCTTGTCATTATGGAAGGTAGTATTTTGTCGAGATTGTTTTTACTCCAATGGATGATAGGCTTGTCATTATTGAAGGTAGTCTGTTATCGATATCTTTGTTACTCCAATGGATGATAGCCTTGTCATTATGGAATGTAGTCTGTTGTCGAGATTTTTTTTACTCCAATGGATGGTAGCCTTCTCATTAAGGAAGGTAGTCTGTTGTCATGATTTTTGTTACCCCAACGGATGGTAGCCTTGTAATTATGAAAGGTAGTCTATTGTCGAGATTTTTGTTTCTCTAAGGATGGTAGCCTTGTCATTATGGAAGGAAGTTTGTCGTTGAGATTTTTATTACTCTAATGGATTGTAGACTTATCATAATGTAAGGTAGTATGTTGTTCAGATTTTTTTTACTCAAATGGATGGTAGCCTTTTCATTATTGAAGATAGTCTGTTGTCGATATTTTTGTTATTCCAATGGATGGTAACCTTGTCAGTATGGAAGGTAGTTTTTTTCGAGATTTTCGTTACTCCAATGGATGGTAGCCTTGTCTTTATGGAAGGTCGTCGGTCATTGAGAATTCTATTACTCCAATGGATTGTAGCCTTGTCATTATGTAAGGTAGTCTATTGTGAAGATTTTTGTTACTCCAACGGATGTTAGCCTTGTCATTATGGAAGGTAGTCTGTTGTTGATATTTTTGTTATTCCAATGGATGGTAACCTTGTCATTATGGAAGGTAGTCTTTTGTCGAGATTTTTGTTACTCCAATGGATTGTAGCCTTGTCATGATAGAAGATAGTCTGTTGTCGATATCTTTGTTACTCTAATGGATGATAGCCTTGTCATTATGCAAGTTAGTCTATTGTTCATATTTTTGTTACTCTAATGGATGAAAGCCTTGTCATTATAGAATATAGTCTGTTGTCGATATTTTTGTTACTCCAATATTTGGTTGCCTTGTCAATATGGAAGGTAGTATGTCGTTAAGATTTTTGTTACTCCAATGGATTATATCTTTGTCATTATGGAAGGTAGTCTGTTGTGCAGATTTTTGTTACTCCAATGGATGGTATCCTTCTCATTATGGAAGGTAGTCTGTTGTTGAGATTTTTGTTATTCCATTGGATGGTAACCTTGTCATTATGGAAGGTAGTATTTTGTCGAGATTTTTGTTACTCCAATTGATGGTAGCCTTCTCATTATTGAATGTAGTCTGTTATCCATATCTTTGTTACTCCAATGGATGGTAGCCTTGAAATTATGGAAGGTTGTCTATTGTCGAGATTTTTCTTACCCCAATGGATGGTAGCCTTGCAATAATGGAAGGTAGTCAGTTGTTGAGATTTTTGTTACTCCAATGGATTGTAGCCTTGTCATTATGGAAGGTAGTTTATTGTAAAGATTTCTGGTACTCTAGTGGATGGTAGCCTTGTCATTATGCAAGGTAGTTTGTTGTTCAGATTTTTGTTACTCCAATGGATGGTAGCCTTGTCATTATGGAAGTTAGTCTGTTGTCGATATCTTTGTTATTCCAATGGATTGTAACCTTGTCATTACGGAAGGTAGTTTTTTGTCGAGATTTTTGTTACTCCAATGGATGGTATCCTTGTCATTATTGAAGGTAGTGTGTTGTCGATATCTTTGTTACTCCAATGGATGATAGCCTTGTCATTATGCAAGGTAGTCTGTTGTTCAGATTTTTGTTACTCCAATGGATGGTAGCCTTGTCATTATGGAAGGTATTATTTTGTCGAGATTGTTTTTACTCCAATGGATGATAGGCTTGTCATTATTGAAGGTAGTCTGTTATCGATATCTTTGTTACTCCAATGGATGATAGCCTTGTCATTATTGAAGGTAGTCTGTTTTCGAGATTTTTTTTACTCCAATGGATGGTAGCCTTCTCATTAAAGAAGGTAGTCTATTGTCATGATTTTTGTTACCCCAACGGATGGTAGCCTTGTAATTATGAAAGGTAGTTTGTTGTCGAGATTTTTGTTTCTCTAATGGATGGTAGCCTTGTCATTATGGAAGGTAGTTTGTCGTTGAGATTTTTATTACTCCAATGGATTGTAGACTTGTCATAATGTAAGGTAGTCTCTTGTTCAGATTTTTGTTACTCAAATGGATGGTAGCCTTGTCATTATGGAAGATAGTCAGTTTTCGATATTTTTGTTATTCCAATGGATGGTAACCTTATCAGTATGGAAGGTAGTTTTTTGTCGAGATTTTTGTTACTCCAATGGATGGTAGCCTTGTCATTATGGAAGGTAGTCGGTCGTTGAGAATTCTGTTACTCTAATGGATTGTAGCCTTGTCATTATGGAAGGTAGTTTGTTGTTCAGATTTTTGTTACTCCAATGGATGTTAGCCTTCTCATTATGGAAGGTAGTCTGTTGTTGAGATTTTTGTTATTCCATTGGATGGTAACCTTGTCATTATGGAAGGTAGTATTTTGTCGAGATTTTTGTTACTCCAACTGATGGTAGCCTTCTCATTATTGAAGGTAGTCTGTTATCGATATCTTTGTTACTCCAATGGATGGTAGCCTTGAAATTATGGATGGTAGTCTGTTGTCGAGATTTTTTGTTACTCCAACGGATGGTAGCCTTGAAATTATGGAAGGTAGTCTATTGTTGAGATTTCTATTACTCCAATGGATTGTAGCCTTGTCATTATGAAAGGTAGTTTGTTGTTAAGATTTTTGGTACTCTAATGGATGGTAGCCCTGTCATTATGGAAGGTAGTCTGTTGTCATGAATTTTTTATTCCATTGGATGGTAGGATTTTCATTATGGAAGGTAGTCTATTGACGATATTTTTGTTATTCCAATGGATGGTAACCTTGTCATCACGGAAGGTAGTTTTTTGTCGAGATTTTTGTTACTCCAATGGATGGTAGCCTTGTCATTATTGAAGGTAGTCTATTATCGATATCTTTGTTACTCCAAAGGATGATAGCCTTGTCATTATGCAAGGTAGTCTATTGTTCAGATTTTTGTTACTCCAATGGATGGTAGCCTTGTCATTATGGAAGATAGTCTGTTATCGATATTTTTGTTATTCCAATGGATGGTAACCTTGTCAGTATAGAAGGTAGTTTTTTGTCGAGATTTTTGTTACTCCAATGGATGATAGCCTTGTCATTATGCAAGGTAGTCTGTTGTTTAGATTTTTATTACTCCAATGGATGGTAGCCTTGTCATTATGGAAGGTATTATTTTGTCGAGATTGTTTTTACTCCAATGGATGATAGGCTTGTCATTATTGAAGGTAGTCTGTTATCGATATCTTTGTTACTCCAATGGATGATAGCCTTGTCATTATGGAAGGTAGTCTGTTTTCGAGATTTTTTTTACTCCAATGGATGGTAGCCTTCTCATTAAGGAAGGTAGTCTATTGTCATGATTTTTGTTACCCCAACGGATGGTAGCCTTGTAATTATGAAAGGTTGTTTGTTGTCGAGATTTTTGTTTCTCTAATGGATGGTAGCCTTGTCATTATGGAAGGTAGTTTGTTGTTGAGATTTTTATTACTCCAATGGATTGTAGACTTGTCATAATGTAAGGTAGTCTGTTGTTCAGATTTTTGTTACTCAAATGGATGGTAGCCTTGTCATTATGGAAGATAGTCGGTTTTCGATATTTTTGTTATTCCAATGGATGGTAACCTTATCAGTATGGAAGGTAGTTTTTTGTCGAGATTTTTGTTACTCCAATGGATGGTAGCCTTGTCATTATAGAAGGTAGTCGGTCATTGAGAATTCTGTTACTACAATGGATTGTAGCCTTGTCATTATGTAAGGTAGTCTGTTGGGAAGATTTTTGTTACTCCAATGGATGTTAACCTTGTCATTATGGAAGGTAGTCTTTTGTCGAGATTTTTGTTACTCCAATGGATGGTAGCCTTGTCATGATTGAAGGTAGTTTGTTGTCGATATCTTTGTTACTCTAATGGATGATAGCCTTGTCATTATGCAAGGTAGTCTATTGTTCATATTTTTGTTACTCTAATGGATGGTAGCCTTGTCATTATGGAATGTAGTCTGTTGTTGATATTTTTGTTACTCCAATATATGGTAGCCTTGTCAATATGCAAGGTAGTATGTCGTTAATATTTTTGTTACTCTAATGGATTATATCCTTGTCATTATGGAAGGTAGTCTGTTGTTCAGATTTTTGTTACTCCAATGGATGGTAGCCTTCTCATTATGGAAGGTAGTCTGTTGTTGAGATTTTTGTTATTCCATTGGATGGTAACCTTGTCATTATGGAAGGTAGTATTTTGTCGAGATTTTTGTTAATCCAATTGATGGTAGCCTTCTCATTATTGAAGGTAGTCTGTTATCGATATCTTTGTTACTCTAATGGATGGTAGCCTTGAAATTATGAAAGGTAGTCTGTTGTCGAGATTTTTCTTACTCCAATGGATGGTAGCCTTGCAATTATTGTAGGTAGTCTGTTGTTGAGATTTCTGTTACTCCAATGGATTGTAGCCTTGACATTATGGAAGGTAGTCTGTTGTTAAGATTTTTGGTACTCTAATGGATGGTAGCCTTGTCAATATGGAAGGTAGTCTGTTGTCGAGAATTTTTTTATTCCATTGGATGGTAGGCTTTTCATTATTGAAGGTAGTCTGTTGACGAGATTTTTGTTATTACAAATGGATGGTAGCCTTGTCATTATGGAAGGTAGTCTGTTGTTCAGATTTTTGTTACTCAAATGGATGGTAGCCTTGTCATTATGGAAGGTAGTCTGTTGTTGATATTTTTGTTATTCCAATGGATGGTAACCTTGTCATTATGGAAGGTAGTCTTTTGTCGAGATTTTTGTTACTCCAATGGATGGTAGCCTTGTCATGATTGAAGGTAGTTTGTTGTTGACATCTTTGTTACTCTAATGAATGATAGCCTTGTCATTATGCAAGGTAGTCTATTGTTCATATTTTTGTTACTCTAAGGGATGGTAGCCTTGTCATTATGGAATGTAGCTTGTTGTTGATATTTTTGTTACTCCAATATATGGTAGCCTTGTCAATATGCAAGGTAGTATGTCGTTAATATTTTTGTTACTCTAATGGATTATATACTTGTCATTATGGAAGGTAGTCTGTTGTTCAGATTTTTGTTACTCCAATGGATGGTAGCCTTCTCATTATGGAAGGTAGTCTGTTGTTGAGATTTTTGTTATTCCATTGGATGGTAACCTTGTCATTATGGAAGGTAGTATTTTGTCGAGATTTTTGTTAATCCAATTGATGGTAGCCTTCTCATTATTGAAGGTAGTCTGTTATCGATATCTTTGTTACTCTAATGGATGGTAGCCTTGAAATTATGGAAGGTAGTCTGTTGTCGAGATTTTTCTTACTCCAATGGATGGTAGCCTTGCAATTATTGTAGGTAGTCTGTTGTTGAGATTTCTGTTACTCCAATGGATTGTAGCCTTGACATTATGGAAGGTAGTCTGTTGTTAAGATTTTTGGTACTCTAATGGATGGTAGCCTTGTCAATATGGAAGGTAGTCTGTTGTCGAGAATTTTTTTATTCCATTGGATGGTAGGCTTTTCATTATTGAAGGTAGTCTGTTGACGAGATTTTTGTTATTCCAATGGATGGTAACCTTGTCATTACGGAAGGTAGTATTTTGTCGAGATTTTTGTTACTCCAATGGATGGTAGCCTTGTCATTATTGAAGGTAGTCTGTTGTCGATATCTTTGTTACTCCAATGGATGATAGCCTTGTCATTATGGAAGGTAGTCTGTTGTCGAGATTTTTTTACTCCAATGGATGGTAGCCTTCTCATTAAGGAAGGTAGTCTGTTGTCATGATTTTTGTTACCCCAACGGATGGTAGCCTTGTAATTATGAAAGGTAGTCTGTTTTCGAGATTTTTTTTTCTCTAGTGGATGGTAGCCTTGTCATTATGGAAGGTAGTTTTTCGTTGAGATTTTTATTACTCCAATGGATTGTAGACTTGTCATAAAGTAAGGTAGTCTGTTTTTCAGATTTTTGTTACTCAAATGGATGGTAGCCTTGTCATTATGGAAGTTAGTCTGTTGTCGATATTTTTGTTATTCCAATGGATGGTAACCTTGTCAGTATGGAAGGAAGTCTTTTGTCGAGATTTTTGTTACTCCAATGGATGGTAGCCTTGTCATTATTTAAGGTAGTCTATTGTCGATATCTTTGTTACTCCAATGGATGATAGCCTTGTCATTATGCAAGGTAGTCTGTTGTTCATATTTTTGTTATTCCAATGTATGGTAGCCTTGTCATTATGGAAGGTAGTCTATTGTTGAGATTTTTGTTATTCCAATTGATGGTAGCCTTATCATTATGGAAGGTAGTTTTTTATCGAGATTTTTGTTACTCCAATGGATGGTAACCTTGTCATTATGGAAGGTAGTCTTTTGTCGATATTTTTGTTACTCCAATGGATGGTAGCCTTGTCATTATTGAAGGTAGTTTGTTGTCGATATCTTTGTTACTCCAATGGATGATAGCCTTGTCATTATGCAAGGTAGTCTGGTGTTCAGATTTTTGTTACTCCAATGGATGGTATCCTTGTCATTATGGAAGGTAGTATTTTGTCGAAATTTTTGTTACTCCAATGTATGGTAGCCATGTCATTATTGAAGGTAGTCTGTTATCGATATCTTTGTTACATCAATGGATGATAGCCTTGTCATTATGGAAGGTAGTCTGTTGTCGAGATTTTTGTTACCCCAATGGATGGTAAGCTTGTAATTATGGAAGGTAGTTTGTTGTCGAGATTTTTGTTACTCCAATGGATGGTAGCCTTTTCAATATGGAAGTTAGTCGGTCGTTGAGAATTTTGTTATTCCAATGGATTTTAGCCTTGTCATTATGTAAGGTAGTCTGTTGTTCACATTTTTGTTACTACAATGGATGGTAGCCTTGTAATTATAGAAGATAGTGTGTTGTCGAGATTTTTGTTATTCCAATGGATGGTAGCCTTGTCAGTATGGAAGGTAGTCTTTTATCGGGATTTTTGTTACTCCAGTGGATGGTAGCCTTGTCATTATGGAAGGTAGTCTGTTGACGAGATTTTTGTTATTCCGATGGATGGTAAACTTGTCATAATGGAAGGTAGTCTTTTGTCGAGATTTTTGTTACTCCAATGAATGGTAGCCTTGTCATTATTGAAGGTAGTCTGTTGTCGATATCTTTGTTAATCCAATGGATGATAGCCTTGTCATTATGCAAGGTAGTCTGTTGCTCAGATTTTTTTTACTCCAATGGATGGTAGCCTTGTCATTATGGAAGGTAGTCGGTCGTTGAGAATTCTGTTACTCCAATGGATTTTAATCTTGTCATTATGTAAGGTAGTCTCTTGTTCAGATTTTTGTTACTCCAATGGATGTTAGCCTTGTCATTATGGAAGGTAGTCTGTTGTTGATATTTTTGTTATTCCAATGGATGGTAACCTTGTCATTATGGAAGGTAGTCATTTGTCGAGATTTTTGTTACTCCAATGGATGGTAGCCTTGTCATTATGCAATGTAGTCTGTTATTCAGATTTTTGTTACTCTAATGGATGGTAGTCTAGTCATTATGGAATGTAGTCTGTCGTAGATATTTTTGTTACTCTAATGAATGGTAGCCTTGTCAATATGAAAGGTAGTATGTCGTTAAGATTTTTGTTACTCCAATGGATTATAGCCTTGTCATTATGGAAGGTAGTCTGTTGTCGAGATTTTTGTTATTCCATTTGATGGTAGCCTTGTCATTACGGAAGGACTTATTGTCGATATTTTTGATACTCCAATGGATGGTAGCCTTGTCATTATGGAAGGTAGTCTTTTGTCGTGATTTTTGTTACCCCAATAGATGGTAGCCTTGTAATTGTGGAAGGTAGTCTGTTGTCGAGATTATTGTTACTCCAATGGATGGTAGCCTTGTCCATATGGAAGGTAGTCTTTTGTTGAGATTTCTTTTACTCCAATGGATTGTAGCCTTGTCATTATGGAAGGTAGTCTGTTATTTAGATTTTTGTTAATCCAATGGATGGTAGCCTTTTCATTATGGAAGGTAGTCTGTTGACGAGATTTTTGTTATTCCAATGGATGGTAACCTTGTCATTATGGAAGGTAGTCTTTCGTCGAGATTTTTGTTACTCCAATGGATGGTAGCCTTGTCATTATTTAAGGTAGTCTGTTGTTCAGATCTTTGTTACTCCAATGGATGATAGCCTTGACATTATGCAAGGTAGTCTGTTGTTCAGATTTTTGTTACTCCAATGGATGGTAGCCTTGTCATTATTGAAGGTAGTCTGTTATCGATATCATTGTTACTCCAATGGATGATAGCCTTGTCATTAAGGAAGGTAGTCTGTTGTCGATAATTTTTTTACTCCATGGATGGTAGCCTGTCATTATGGAAGGTAGTCTGTTGTCGAGATTTTTGTTTTCCCAATGGATGGTAGCCTTGTAATTATGGAAGGTAGTCTATTGTCGAGATTTTTGTTACTCCAATGTATGGTAGCATTCTCATTATGGAAGGTAGTTTGTCATTGAGATTTTTGTTACTCCAATGGATTATAGCCTTGTCATTATGTAAGGTAGTCTATTGTTCATATTTTTGTTACTCCAATGGATGGTAGCCTTATCATTATGGAAGATAGTCTGTTGTCGAAATTTTTGTTATTCCAATGGATGGTAACCTTGTCAGTATGGAAGGTAGTCTTTTGTCGAGATTTTTGTTACTCCAATGGATGGTAGCCTTGTCATTATTTAAGGTAGTCTATTGTCGATATCTTTATTACTCCAATGGATGATAGCCTTAACATTATGCAAGGTAGTCTGTTGTTCAGATTTTTGTTACTCCAACGGATGGTAGCCTTGTCATTATGGAAGGTAGTCTATTGTCAAGATTTTTGTTATTCCAATGGATGGTAGCCTTATCATTATGGAAGGTAGTTTTTTATCGATATTTTTGTTACTCCAATGGATGGTAGCCTTGTCATTACGGAAGGTAGTCTATTGTCGAGATATTTGTTATTCCAATGGATGGTAACTTTATCATTATGGATTGTAGTCTTTTGTCGAGATTTTTGTTACTCCAATGGATGGTAGCCTTGTCATTATTGAAGGTAGTCTGTTGTCGATATTTTTGTTATTCCAATGGATGGTAACCTTGTCAGTATGGAAGGAAGTCTAATGTCGAGATTATTTTTACTCCAATGGGTTGTAGCCTTGTCCATATGGAAGGTAGTCTATTGTTGAGATTTATGTTACTCCAATGGATTGTAGCCTTGTCATTATGGAAGGTAGTCTGTTATTCAGATTTTTGTTAATCCAATGGATGGTATCCTTTTCATTATGGAAGGTAGTCTGTTGACGAGATTTTTGTTATTCCAATGGATGGTAACCTTTTCATTATGGAAGGTAGTCTTTCGTCGAGATTTTTGTTACTCCAATGGATGGTAGCCTTGTCATTATTTAAGGTTGTCTGTTGTTGATATCTTTGTTACTCCAATGGATGATAGCCTTGTCATTATGCAAGGTAGTCTGTTGTTCAGATTTTTGTTACTCCAATGGATGGTAGCCTTGTCATTATTGAAGGTAGTCTGTTATCGATATCTTTGTTACTCCAATGGATGATAGCCTTGTCGTTAAGGATGGTAGTCTGTTGTCGATAATTTTTTTACTCCAATGGATGGTAGCCCTGTCATTATGGAAGGTAGTCTGTTGTCGAGATTTTTGTTATTCCATTTGATGGTAGCCTTGTCATTACGGAAAGACTTATTGTCGATATTTTTGATACTCCAATGGATGGTAGCCTTGTCATTATGGAAGGTAGTCTTTTGTCGTGATTTTTGTTACCCCAATAGATGGTAGTCTTGTAATTATGGAAGGTAGTCTGTTGTCGAGATTATTGTTACTCCAATGGATGGTAGCCTTGTCCATATGGAAGGTAGTCTGTTGTTGAGATTTCTGTTACTCCAATGGATTGTAGCCTTGTCATTATGGAAGGTAGTCTGTTATTTGGATTTTTGTTAATCCAATGGATGGTAGCCTTTTCATTATGGAAGGGAGTCTGTTGACGAGATTTTTGTTATTCCAATGGATGGTAACCTTGTCATTATGGAAGGTAGTCTTTCGTCGAGATTTTTGTTACTCCAATGGATGGTAGCCTTGTCATTATTTAAGGTAGTTTGTTGTTGATATCTTTGTTACTCCAATGGATGATAGCCTTGTCATTATGCAAGGTAGTCTGTTGTTCAGATTTTTGTTACTCCAATGGATGGTAGCCTTGTCATTATTGAAGGTAGTCTGTTATCGATATCTTTGTTACTCCAATGGATGATAGCCTTGTCATTAAGGAAGGTAGTCTGTTGTCGATAATTTTTTTACTCCATGGATGGTAGCCTGTCATTATGGAAGGTAGTCTGTTGTCGAGATTTTTGTTACCCCAATGGATTGTAGCCTGGTAATTATGGAAGGTAGTCTATTGTCAAGATTTTTGTTACTCCAATGTATGGTAGCATTCTCATTATGGAAGGTAGTTTGTCGTTGAGATTTTTGTTACTCCAATGGATTATAGCCTTGTCATTATGTAAGGTAGTCTATTGTTCATATTTTTGTTACTCAAATGGATGGTAGCCTTATCATTATGGAAGATAGTCTGTTGTCGAGGTTTTTGTTATTCCAATGGATGGTAACCTTGTCAGTATGGAAGGTAGTCTTTTGTCGAGATTTTTGTAACTCCAATGGATGGTAGTCTTGTCATTATTTAAGGTAGTCTATTGTCGATATCTTTATTACTCCAATGGATGATAGCCTTGTCATTATGCAAGGTAGTCTGTTGTTCAGATTTTTGTTACTCCAACGGATGGTAGCCTTGTCATTATGGAAGGTAGTCTATTGTCAAGATTTTTGTTATTCCAATGGATGGTAGCCTTATCATTATGGAAGGTAGTTTTTTGTCGAGATTTTTGTTACTCCAATGGATGGTAGCCTTGTCATTACGGAAGGTAGTCTATTGTCGAGATTTTTGTTATTCCAATGGATGGTAACTTTATCATTATGGAAGGTAGTCTGTTGTCGATATCTTTGTTACTCCAATGGATTATAGCCTTGTAATTATGCAAGGTAGTCTTTATTTAGATTTTTGTTACTCTAATGGATCGTAGCCTTGTCATTTTGGAAAGTAGTCTGTTGTTGATATTTTTGTTACTCCAATGTATGTCGTTAAGATTTTTGTTACTCCAATGGATTATATCCTTGTCATTACGGAAGGTAGTCTGTTGTTCAGATTTTTGTTACTCCAATGGATGGTAGCCTTTTCATTATGGAAGGTAGTCTGTTGTTGAAATTTTTGTTATTCCATTGGATGGTAACCTTGTCATTATGTAAGGTAGTATTTTGTCGAGATTTTTGTTACTCCAATTGATGGTAGCCTTCTCATTATTGAAGGTAGTTTGTTATCGATATCTTTGTTACTCCAATGGATGGTAGCCTTGAAATTATGGAAGGTAGTCTGTTGTCGAGATTTTTCTTACTCCAATGGATGGTAGCCTTGCTATTATGGAAGGTAGTCTGTTGTTGAGATTTCTGTTACTCCAATGGATTGTAGCCTTGTCATTATGGAAGGTAGTCTATTGTTAAGATTTTTGGTACGCTAATGGACGGTAGCCTTGTCAATATGGAAGGTAGTATGTTGTCGAGAATTTTTTTATTCCATTGGATGGTAGGCTTTTCATTATGGAAGGTAGTCTGTTGACGAGATTTTTGTTATTCCAATGGATGGTAACCTTGTCATTACGGAAGGTAGTATTTTGTCGAGATTTT
This sequence comes from Vicia faba, assembly GCA_948472305.1. NCBI lineage: Eukaryota > Viridiplantae > Streptophyta > Magnoliopsida > Fabales > Fabaceae > Vicia > Vicia faba. The sequence continues at coordinate 567,286,806 of OX451739.1, forward strand.
TGTTACTCCAATGGATGGTAGTCTTGTCATTATTGAAGGTAGTCTGTTGTCGATATCTTTGTTACTCCAATGGATGATAGCCTTGTCATTATGGAAGGTAGTCTGTTGTCGAGATTTTTTTTACTCCAATGGATGGTAGCCTTCTCATTAAGGAAGGTAGTCTGTTGTCATGATTTTTGGTACCCCAATGGATGGTAGCCTTGTAATTATGAAAGGGAGTCTGTTGTCGAGATTTTTGTTTCTCTAATGGATGGTAGCCTTGTCATTATGGAAGGTAGTTTGTCGTTGAGATTTTTATTACTCCAATGGATTGTAGACTTGTCATAAAGTAAGGTAGTTTGTTGTTCAGATTTTTGTTACTCAAATGGATGGTAGCCTTGTCATTATGGAAGATAGTCTGTTGTCGATATTTTTGTTATTCCAATGGATGGTAACCTTATCAGTATGGAAGGAAATCTTTTGTCGAGATTTTTGTTACTCCAATGGATGGTAGCCTTGTCATTATTTAAGGTAGTCTATTGTCGATATCTTTGTTACTCCAATGGATGATAGCCTTTTCATTATGCAAGGTAGTCTGTTGTTCATATTTTTGTTATTCCAATGTATGGTAGCCTTGTCATTATGGAAGGTAGTCTGTTGTCGAGATTTTTGTTATTCCATTTGATGGTAGACTTGTCATTACGGAAGGAACTTATTGTCGATATTTTTGATACTCCAATGGATGGTAGCCTTGTCATTATGGAAGGTAGTCTTTTGACGTAATTTTTGTTACCCCAATAGATGGTAGCCTTGTAATTATGGAAGGTAGTCTATTGTCGAGATTATGGTTACTCCAATGGGTGGAAGCCTTGTCCATGTGGAAGGTAGTCTATTGTAGCCTTGTCATTATGGAAGGTAGTCTGTTATTCAGATTTTTATTAATCCAATGGATGGTAGCCTTTTCATTATGGAAGGTAGTCTGTTGACGAGATTTTTGTTATTCCAATGGATGGTAACCTTTTCATTATGGAAGGTAGTCTTTCGTCGAGATTTTTGTTACTCCAATGGATGGTAGCCTTGTCATTATTTAAGATAGTCTGTTGTTGATATCTTTGTTACTCCAATGGATGATAGCCTTGTCATAATGCAAGGTAGTCTGTTGTTCAGATTTTTTTTACTCCAATGGATGGTAGCCTTGTCATTATTGAAGGTAGTCTGTTATCGATATCTTTGTTACTCCAATGGATGATAGCCTTGTCATTAAGGATGGTAGTCTGTTGTCGATAATTTTTTTACTCCAATGGATGGTAGCCCTGTCATTATGGAAGGTAGTCTGTTGTCGAGATTTTTGTTACCCCAATGGATGGTAGCCTTGTAATTATGGAAGGTAGTCTATTGTCGAGATTTTTGTTATTCCAATGTATGGTAGCATTGTCATTATGGAAGGTAGTTTGTCTTTGAGATTTTTGTTACTCCAATGGATTGTAGCCTTGTCATTATGTAAGGTAGTCTATTGTTCATATTTTTGTTACTCTAATGGATGGTAGCCTTATAATTATGGAAGATAGTCTATTGTCGAGATTTTTGTTATTCCAATGGATGGTAACCTTGTCAGTATGGAAGGTATTCTTTTGTCGAGATTTTTGTTACTCCAATGGATGGTAGCCTTGTCATTATTTAAGGTAGTTAATTGTCGATATCTTTGTTACTCCAATGGATGATAGCCTTGTCATTATGGAAGGTAGTCTATTGTCAAGATTTTTGTTATTCCAATGGATGGTAGCCTTATCATTATGGAAGGTAGTTTTTTATCGAGATTTTTGTTACTCCAATGGATGGTAGCCTTGTTATTATGGAAGGTAGTCTATTGTCGAGATTTTTGTTATTCCAATGGATGGTAACTTTATCATTATGGAAGGTAGTCTATTGTCGAGATTTTTGTTACTCCAATGGATGGTAGCCTTGTCATTATTGAAGGTAGTCTGTTGTCGATATCTTTGTTACTCCAATGGATTATAGCCTTGTCATTATGCAAGGTAGTCTATTGTTCAAATTTTTTTACTCTAATGGATGGTAGCCTTGTCATTATGGAAAGTAGTCTGTTGTTGATATTTTGTTACTCCAATATATGGTAGCCTTATCAATATGCAAGGTAGTATGTCGTTATGATTTTTGTTACTCCAATGGATTATATCCTTGTCATTATAGAAGGTAGTTTGTTGTTCAGATTTTTGTTACTCCAATGGATGGTAGCCTTCTCATTATGTAAGGTAGTCTGTTGTTGACATTTCTGTTACTCCAATGTATTGTAGCCTTGTCATTATGGAAGGTAGTCTGTTGTTAAGATTTTTGGTACTCTAATGGATGGTAGCCTTGTCAATATGGAAGGTAGTCTGTTGTCGAGAATTTTTTTATTCCATTGGATGGTAGGCTTTTCATTATGGAAGGTAGTCTGTTGACGATATTTTTATTATTCCAATGGATGGTAACCTTGTCATTACGGAAGGTAGTATTTTGTCGAGATTTTTGTTACTCCAATGGATGGTAGCCTTGTCATTATTGAAGGTAGTCTGTTGTCGATATCTTTGTTACCCCAACAGATGGTAGCCTTGTAATTATGAAAGGTAGTCTGTTGTCGAGATTTTTGTTTCTCTAATGGATGGTAGCCTTGTCATTATGGAAGGTAGTTTGTCGTTGATATTTTTATTACTCCAATGGATTGTAGACTTGTCATAATGTAAGGTAGTCTGTTTTTCAAATTTTTGTTACTCCAATCCATGGTAGCCTTGTCATTATTTAAGGTAGTCTATTGCCGATATCTTTGTTACTCCAATGGATGATAGCCTTGTCATTATGCAACATAGTCTGTTGTTCAGATTTTTGTTACTCCAATGGATGGTAGCCTTGTCATTATGGAAGGTAGTATTTTGTCGAGATTGTTGTTACTCCAATGGATGGTAGCCTTGTCATTATTGAAGGTAGTCTGTTATCGATATCTTTGTTACTCCAATGGATGATAGACTTGTAATTATGGAAGGTAGTCTGTTATCGAGATTTTTGTTACTCCAATGGATGATAGCCTTGTCATTATGCAACATAGTCTGTTGTTCAGATTTTTGTTACTCTAATGGATGGTAGCCCTGTCATTATGGAAGGTAGTCTTTTGTCGAGATTATTGTTACTCCAATGGATGGTAGCCTTGTCATTATTTAAGGTAGTCTATTGTCGATAACTTTGTTACTCCTATGGATGATAGCCTTGTCATTATGCAAGGTAGTCTGTTGTTCAGATTTTTGTTACTCCAACGGATGGTAGCCTTGTCATTATGGAAGGTAGTCTATTGTCAAGATTTTTGTTATTCCAATGGATGGTAGCCTTATCATTATGGAAGGTAGTTTTTTATCGAGATTTTTGTTACTCCAATGGATGGTAGCCTTGTTATTATGGAAGGTAGTCTATTGTCGAGATTTTTGTTATTCCAATGGATGGTAACTTTATCATTATGGAAGGTAGTCTTTTGTCGAGATTTTTGTTACTCCAATGGATGGTAGCCTTGTCATTATTGAAGGTAGTCTGTTGTCGATATCTTTGTTACTCCAATGGATTATAGCCTTGTCATTATGCAAGGTAGTCTATTGTTCAAATTTTTTTACTCTAATGGATGGTAGCCTTGTCATTATGGAAAGTAGTCTGTTGTTGATATTTTGTTACTCCAATATATGGTAGCCTTATCAATATGCAAGGTAGTATGTCGTTATGATTTTTGTTACTCCAATGGATTATATCCTTGTCATTATAGAAGGTAGTTTGTTGTTCAGATTTTTGTTACTCCAATGGATGGTAGCCTTCTCATTATGGAAGGTAGTCTGTTGTTGACATTTCTGTTACTCCAATGTATTGTAGCCTTGTCATTATGGAAGGTAGTCTGTTGTTAAGATTTTTGGTACTCTAACGGATGGTAGCCTTGTCAATATGGAAGGTAGTCTGTTGTCGAGAATTTTTTTATTCCATTGGATGGTAGGCTTTTCATTATGGAAGGTAGTCTGTTGACGATATTTTTATTATTCCAATGGATGGTAACCTTGTCATTACGGAAGGTAGTATTTTGTCGAGATTTTTGTTACTCCAATGGATGGTAGCCTTGTCATTATTGAAGGTAGTCTGTTGTCGATATCTTTGTTACCCCAACGGATGGTAGCCTTGTAATTATGAAAGGTAGTCTGTTGTCGAGATTTTTGTTTCTCTAATGGATGGTAGCCTTGTCATTATGGAAGGTAGTTTGTCGTTGATATTTTTATTACTCCAATGGATTGTAGACTTGTCATAATGTAAGGTAGTCTGTTGTTCAAATTTTTGTTACTCCAATCGATGATAGCCTTGTCATTATTTAAGGTAGTCTATTGTCGATATCTTTGTTACTCCAATGGATGATAGCCTTGTCATTATGCAACATAGTCTGTTGTTCAGATTTTTGTTACTCCAATGGATGGTAGCCTTGTCATTATGGAAGGTAGTATTTTGTCGAGATTGTTGTTACTCCAATGGATGGTAGCCTTGTCATTATTGAAGGTAGTCTGTTATCGATATCTTTGTTACTCCAATGGATGATAGACTTGTAATTATGGAAGGTAGTCTGTTATCGAGATTTTTGTTACTCCAATGGATGATAGCCTTGTCATTATGCAACATAGTCTGTTGTTCAGATTTTTGTTACTCCAATGGATGGTAGCCCTGTCATTATGGAAGGTAGTCTTTTGTCGAGATTATTGTTACTCCAATGGATGGTAGCCTTGTCATTATTTAAGGTAGTCTATTGTCGATAACTTTGTTACTCCTATGGATGATAGCCTTGTCATTATGCAAGGTAGTCTGTTGTTCAGATTTTTGTTACTCCAACGGATTGTAGCCTTGTCATTATGGAAGGTAGTCTATTGTCAAGATTTTTGTTATTCCAATGGATGGTAGCCTTATCATTATGGAAGGTAGTTTTTTATTGAGATTTTTGTTACTCCAATGGATGGTAGCCTTGTTATTATGGAAGGTAGTCTATTGTCGAGATTTTTGTTATTCCAATGGATGGTAACTTTATCATTATGGAAGGTAGTCTTTTGTCGAGATTTTTGTTACTCCAATGGATGGTAGCCTTGTCATTATTGAAGGTAGTCTGTTGTCGATATCTTTGTTACTCCAATGGATTATAGCCTTGTTATTATGCAAGTTAGTCTATTGTTCATTTTTTTGGTACTCCAATGGATGGTAGCCTTGTCAGTATGGAAGGTAGTCTTTTGTCGAGATTTTTGTTACTCCAATGGATGGTAGCCTTGTCATTATTGAAGGTAGTCTGTTATCGATATCTTTGTTACTCCAATGAATGATAGCCTTGTCATTATGGAAGGTAGTCTGTTGTCGAGATATTTTTTACTACAATGGATGGTAGCCTTGTCATTATGGAAGGTAGTCATTGTCGAGATTTTTGTTAACCCAATGGATGGTAGCCTTGTAATTATGGAAGGTAGTTTGTCATTGAGATTTCTATTACTCCAATGGATGGTAGCCCTTTCATTATGGAAGGTAGTCTGTCGTTGCGATTTTTGTTACTCCAATGAATAATTGGGTTGTCATTATGGAAGGTAGTCTGTTATTCATATTTTTGTTACTTTAATGGATGGTAGCCTTGTCATTATGGAAGGTACTCTGTTGTCGAGATTTTTATTATTCCATTGGATGGTAGCCTTGTCATTAAGGAAGGCACTTATTGATGATATTTTTGATACTCCAATGGATTGTAGCTTTGTCATTATGCAATGTAGTCTGTTGTCATGATTTTTGTTACTTCAATGGATGGTAGCCTTGTAATTATGGAAGGTAGTCTGTTGTCGAGATTTTTGTTACTACAATGGATGGTAGCCTGGTCATTATTTAAGGTAGTCTATTGTAGATATCTTTGTTACTCCAATGGATGAAGCCTTGTCATTATGCAAGGTAGTCTGTTGTTCAGATTTTTGTTACTCCAACGGATCGTAGCCTTGTCATTATGGAAGGTAGTCTATTGTCAAGATTTTTGTTATTCCAATGGATGGTAGCCTTATCATTATGGAAGGTAGTTTTTTATCGAGATTTTTGTTACTCCAATGGATGGTAGCCTTGTTATTATGGAAGGTAGTCTATTGTCGAGATTTTTGTTATTCCAATGGATGGTAACTTTATCATTATGGAAGGTAGTCTTTTGTCCAGATTTTTGTTACTCCAATGGATGGTAGCCTTGTCATTATTGAAGGTAGTCTGTTGTGGATATCTTTGTTACTCAAATGGATTATAGCCTTGTTATTATGCAAGTTAGTCTATTGTTCATATTTTTGTTACTCAAATGGATGGTAGCCTTATCAGTATGGAAGGTAGTCTTTTGTCGAGATTTTTGTTACTCCAATGGATGGTAGCCTTGTCATTATTGAAGGTAGTCTGTTATCGATATCTTTGTTACTCCAATGGATGATAGCCTTGTCATTATGGAAGGTAGTCTATTGTCGAGATATTTTTTACTACAATGGATGGTAGCCTTGTCATTATGGAAGGTAGTCATTGTCGAGATTTTTGTTAACCCAATGGATGGTAGCCTTGTAATTATGGAAGGTAGTTTGTCATTGAGATTTCTATTACTCCAATGGATGGTAGCCTTGACATTATGGAAGGTAGTCTGTCGTTGCGATTTTTGTTACTTCAATGAATAATTGCGTTGTCATTATGGAAGGTAGTATGTTGTTCATATTTTTGTTACTTTAATGGATGGTAGCCTTGTCATTATGGAAGGTACTCTGTTGTCGAGATTTTTGTTATTCCATTGGATGGTAGGCTTGTCATTACGGAAGGCACTTATTGACGATATTTTTGATACTCCAATGGATTGTAGCCTTGTCATTACGCAAGGTAGTCTGTTGTCATGATTTTTGTTACCTCAATGGATGGTAGCCTTGTAATTATGGAAGGTAGTCTGTTGTCGAGATTTTTGTTACTCCAATGGATGGTAGCCTGCTCATTATTTAAGGTAGTCTATTGTAGATATCTTTGTTACTCCAATGGATGAAGCCTTGTCATTATGCAAGGTAGTCTGTTGTTCAGATTTTTGTTACTCCAACGGATGGTAGCCTTGTCATTATGGAAGGTAGTCTATTGTCAAGATTTTTGTTATTCCAATGGATGGTAGCCTTATCATTATGGAAGGTAGTTTTTTATCGAGATTTTTGTTACTCTAATGGATGGTAGCTTTGTCATTATGGAAGGTAGTCTATTGTAGAGATTTTTGTTATTCCAATGGATGGTAACTTTATCATTATGGAAGGTAGTCTTTTGTCGAGATTTTTGTTACTCCAATAGATGGTAGCCTTGTCATTATTGAAGGTAGTTTATTGTCGATATCTTTGTTACTCAAATGGATTATAGCCTTGTCATTATGCAAGTTAGTCTATTGTTCAAATTTTTGTTACTCCAATGGATGGTAGCCTTGTCAGTATGGAAGGTAGTCTTTTGTCGAGATTTTTGTTACTCCAATGGATGGTAGCCTTGTCATTATTGAAGGTAGTCTGTTATAGATATCTTTGTTACTCCCATGGATGATAGCCTTGTCATTATGGAAGGTAGTCTGTTGTCGAGATATTTTTTACTACAATGGATGGTAGCCTTGTCATTACGGAAGGTAGTCATTGTCGAGATTTTTGTTAACCCAATCAATGGTAGCCTTGTAATTATGGAAGGTAGTTTGTCATTGAGATTTCTATTACTCCAATGGATGGTAGCCTTGTCATTTTGGAAGGTAGTCTGTCGTTGCGATTTTTGTTACTCCAATGAATAATTGCAATGTCATTATGGAAGGTAGTCTGCTGTTCATATTTTTGTTACTTTAATGGATGGTAGCCTTGTCATTATGGAAGGTACTATGTTGTCGAGATTTTTGTTATTCCATTGGATGGTAGCCTTGTCATTACGGAAGGCACTTATTGACGATATTTTTGATACTCCAATGGATTGTAGCCTTGTCATTACGCAAGGTAGTCTGTTGTCATGATTTTTGTTACCTCAATGGATGGTAGCCTTGTAATTATGGAAGGTAGTCTGTTGTCGAGATTTTTGTTACTCCAATGGATGGTAGCCTGGTCATTATTTAAGGTAGTCTATTGTCGATATCTTTGTTACTACAATGGATGATAGCCTTGTCATTATGCAAGGTAGTCTGTTGTTAATATTTTTGTTACTCCAACGGATGGTAGCCTTGTCATTATGGAAGGTAGAATATTGTCAAGATTTTTGTTATTCCAATGGATGGTAGCCTTATCATTATGGAAGGTAGTTTTTTATCGAGATTTTTGTTACTCTAATGGATGGTAGCTTTGTCATTATGGAAGGTAGTCTATTGTAGAGATTTTTGTTATTCCAATGGATGGTAACTTTATCATTATGGAAGGTAGTCTTTTGTCGAGATTTTTGTTACTCCAATGGATGGTAGCCTTGTCATTATTGAAGGTAGTCTATTGTCGATATCTTTGTTACTCAAATGGATTATAGCCTTGTCATTATGCAAGTTAGTCTATTGTTCAGATTTTTGTTACTCCAATGGATGGTAGCCTTGTCAGTATGGAAGGTAGTCTTTTGTCAAGATTTTTGTTACTCCAATGGATGGTAGCCTTGTCATTATTAATGGTAGTCTGCTATAGATATCTTTGTTACTCCAATGGATGATAGCCTTGTAATTATGGAAGGTAGTCTGTTGTCGAGATATTTTTTACTACAATGGATGGTAGCCTTGTCATTATGGAAGGAAGTCATTGTCGAGATTTTTGTTAACCCAATCGATGGTAGCCTTGTAATTATGGAAGGTAGTCTGTTGTGCATATTTTTGTTACTCCAATGGATGGTAGCCTTGTCATTATGGAAGGTAGTCTGTTGTCGAGATTTTTGTTATTCCATTGGATGGTAGCCTTGTCATTACGGAAGGCACTTATTATCGATATTTTTGATACTCCAATGGTTGGTAGCCTTGTCATTATGGAAGGTAGTCTATTGTCATGATTTTTGTTACCCCAATGGATGGTAGCCTTGTAATTATGCAAGGTAGTTTGATGTCGAGATTTTTGTTACTCCAATGGATGGTAGCCTTGTCATTATGGAAGGTAGTCTGTTGTTGAGATTTCTGTTACTCCAATGGATTGTAGCCTTGTCATTATGGAAGGTAGTCTGATGTTCAGATTTTTGTAACTCCAATGGATGGTAGCCTTGTCATTATGGAAGGTAGTCTGTTGTCGAGAGTTTTTTTATTCCATTGGATGGTAGCCTATTCATTATGGAATGTAGTCTATTGACGAGATTTTTGTTATTCCAATGGATGGTAACCTTGTCATTATGGAAGGTAGTCTTTTGTCAAGATTTTTGTTACTCTAATGGATAGTAGCCTTGTCATTATTGAAGGTAGTCTATTATCGATATCTTTGTTACTCCAATGGATGATAGCCTTGTCATTATGGAAGGTAGTCTGTTGTCGATAATTTTTTTACTCCAATGGATGGTAGCCCTGTCATTATTGTAGGTAGTCTGTTGTCGAGATTTTTGTTACCCCAATGGACGGTAGCCTTGTTATTATGGAAGGTAGTCTATTGTCGAGATTTTTGTTACTCCAATGGATGGTAGCCTTGTCATTATGGAAGGTAGTTTGTCGTTGAGATTTTTGTTACTCCAATGGATTGTAGCCTTGTCATTATGTAAGGTAATCTGTTGTTCAGATTTTTGTTACTCCAATGGATGGTAGCCTTGTCACTATGGAAGGTAGTATTTTGTGGAGATTTTTGTTACTCCAATTGATGGTAGCCTTGTCATTATTGAAGGTAGTCTGTTATCGATATCTTTGTTACTCCAATGGATGATAGCCTTGTCATTATTGAAGGTAGTCTATTGTCGTCATTTTTGTTATTCCAATGGATGGTAACCTTGTAAGTATGGAAGGTAGTCTTTTGTCCAGATTTTTGTTACTCCAATGGATGGTAGCCTTGTCATTATGGAAGGTAGTGTTTTGTGGAGATTTTTTTTACTACAATGGAAGGTAACCTTGTCATTATTGAAGGTAGTCTGTTATCGATATCTTTGTTACTCCAATGGATGATAGCCTTGTCATTATGGAAGGTGGTCTATTGTCGAGATTTTTTTACTCCAATGCATGGTAGCCTTGTCATTATGGAAGGTAGTCTGTTGTCGAGATTTTTGTTACCCCAATGGATGGTAGCCTTGTAATTTTGGAAGGTAGTCTTTTGTCGAGATTTTTGTTACTCCAATGGATGGTAAACTTGTCATTATGGAAGGTAGTCTGTCGTTGAGATTTCTGTTACTCCAATGGATTGTAGCCTTGTCATTATCTAAGGTAGTTTGTTGTTCAAATTTTCGTTACTTTAATGGATAGTAGCCTTGTCATTATGGAAGATAGTCTGTAGTCGAGATTTTAGTTATTCCAATGGATGGTAACCTTGTTAGTAAGGAAAGTAGTGTTTTGTTGAGATTTTTGTTACTCCAATGGATGGTAGCCTTTTCATTATTGAAGGTAGTCTGTTGTCGAGATTTTTGTTACCCCAATGGATGGTAGCCTTGTTATTATGGAAGGTAGTGTGTTGTCGAGATTTTTGTTATTCCAATGGATGGTAACCTTGTCATTATGAAAGGTAGTTTGTCGTTGAGATTTCTGTTACTCCAATGGATTGTAGCCTTGTCATTATGTAAGGTAGTCTGTTGTCATGATTTTTGTTACTCCAATGGATGGTAGCCTTGTCAGTGTGGAAGGTAGTCTTTTGTCGAGATTTTTGTTACTCCAATGGATGGTAGCCTTGTCATTATTGAAGGTAGTCTATTGTCAATATCTTTGTTACTCCAATGGATGATAGCGTTGTCATTATGCGAGGTAGTTTGTTGTTCATATTTTTGTTACTCCAATGGATGGTAGCCTTGTCATTATGGAAGGTAGTCTGTTGTCGAGATTTTTTTTACTACAATGGATGGTAGCCTTGTCATTATGGAAGGTAGTCAGTTGTCGAGATTTTTGTTACCCCAATGGATGGTAGCCTTGTCATTATGGAAGGTAGTTTGTCATTGAGGTTTTTGTTACTCCAATGGATTGTAGCCTTTTCATTATGTAAGGTAATCTGTTGTTCAGATTTTTGTTACTCCAATGGATGGTAACCTTGTCATTATGGAAGGTAGTCTATTGTCGAGATTTTTGTTACTCCAATGGATGGTAACCTTGTCATTATGGAAGGTAGTTTTTCGTTGAGATTTCTGTTACTCCAATGGATTGTAGCCTTGTCATTATGGAAAGTAATCTGTTATTCAGATTTTTGTTACTCCAATGGATGGTAGCCTTGTCATTACGGAAGATAGTATGTAGTTGAGATTTTTGTTATTCCAATGGATGGTAACCTTGTAAGTATGGAAGGTAGTCTTTTGTCGAGATTTTTGTTACTCCAATGAATGGTAGCCTTTTTATTATTGAAGGTAGTCTATTGTCGATATCTTTGTTACTCCAATGGATGATAGCCTTGTCATTATGCAAGGTAGTCTGTTGTTCATATTTTTGTTACTCCAATGGATGGTAGCCTTGTCATTATGGAAGATAGTGTTTTGTGGAGATTTTTCTTACTACAATGGATGGTAGCCTTGTCTTTATTGAAGGTAGTCTGTTATCGATATCTTTGATACTCCATTGGATGATAGCCTTGTCATTATGGAAGGTAGTCTATTGTCGAGATTTTTTTACTCCAATGGATGGTATCCTTGTCATTATGAAAGGTAGTCTGTTGTCGAGATTTTTGTTACCCCAATGGATGGTAGCCTTGTAATTTTGGAAGGTAGTCTATTGTCGAGATTTTTGTTACTCCAATGGATGGTAAACTTGTCATTATGGAAGGTAGTTTGTCATCTAGATTTCTGTTACTCCAATGGATTGTAGCCTTGTCATTATGTAAGGTAGTCTGTTGTTCAAATTTTCGTTACTTTAATGGATAGTAGCCTTGTCATTATGGAAGATAGTCTGTAGTCGAGATTTTAGTTATTCCAATGGATGGTAACCTTGTTAGTAAGGAAGGTAGTGTTTTGTCGAGATTTTTGTTACTCCAATGGATGGTAGCCTTGTCATTATTGAAGGTAGTCAGTTATCGATATCTTTGTTACTCCATTGGATGATAGCCTTATCATTATGGAAGGTAGTCTGTTATCGAGATTTCTGTTACTCCAATGGATGGTAGTCTTGTCAATATGGAAGGTAGTCTGTTGTCGAGATTTTTGTTACCCCAATGGATGGTAGCCTTGTAATTATGGAAGGTAGTGTGTTGTCGAGATTTTTGTTACTCCAATGGATGGTAGCCTTGTCATTATGTAAGGTAGTCTGTTGTTAAGATTTTTGTTACTCCAATGGATGGTTGCCTTGTCATTATGGAAGGTAGTCTGTTGTCGAGATTTTTGTTATTCCATTAGATGGTAACCTTGTCATTATGGAAGGCACTTATTATCGATATTTTTGATACTCCAATGGTTGGTAGCCTTGTCATTATGGAAGGTAGTCTATTGTCATGATTTTTGTTACCCCAATGGATGGTAGCCTTGTAATTATGCAAGGTAGTTTGATGTCGAGATTTTTGTTACTCCAATGGATGGTAGCCTTGTCATTATAGAAGGTAGTCTGTTGTTGAGATTTCTGTTACTCCAATGGATTGTAGCCTTGTCATTATGGAAGGTAGTCTGTTGTTCAGATTTTTGTAACTCCAATGGATGGTAGCCTTGTCATTATGGAAGGTAGTCTGTTGTCGAGAATTTTTTTATTCCATTGGATGGTAGCCTATTCATTATGGAATGTAGTCTATTGACGAGATTTTTGTTATTCCAATGGATGGTAACCTTGTCATTATGGAAGGTAGTCTTTTGTCAAGATTTTTGTTACTCTAATGGATAGTAGCCTTGTCTTTATTGAAGGTAGTCTATTGTCGATATCATTGTTACTCTAATAGATGATAGCCTTGTCATTATGCAAGGTAGTCTGTTGTTCAGATTTTTGTTACTCCAATAGATGGTGGCCTTGCCATTATGGAATGTAGTATTTTGTCGAGATTTTTGTTACTCCAATGGATGGTACCCTTGTCATTATTGAAGGTAGTCTATTATCGATATCTTTGTTACTCCAATGGATGATAGCCTTGTCATTATGGAAGGTAGTCTGTTGTCGATAATTTTTTTACTCCAATGGATGGTAGCCCTGTCATTATTGTAGGTAGTCTGTTGTCGAGATTTTTGTTACCCCAATGGATGGTAGCCTTGTTATTATGGAAGGTAGTCTATTGTCGAGATTTTTGTTACTCCAATGGATGGTAGCCTTGTCATTATGGAAGGTAGTTTGTCGTTGAGATTTTTGTTACTCCAATGGATTGTAGCCTTGTCATTATGTAAGGTAATCTGTTGTTCAGATTTTTGTTACTCCAATGGATGGTAGCCTTGTCACTATGGATGGTAGTATTTTGTGGAGATTTTTGTTACTCCAATTGATGGTAGCCTTGTCATTATTGAAGGTAGTCTGTTATCGATATCTTTGTTACTCCAATGGATGATAGCCTTGTCATTATTGAAGGTAGTCTATTGTCGTCATTTTTGTTATTCCAATGGATGGTAACCTTGTTATTATTGAAGGTAGTCTATTGTCGATATCTTTGTTACTCCAATGGATGATAGCCTTGTCATTATGCAAGGTAGTCTGTTGTTCTTATTTTTGTTACTCCAATGGATGGTAGCCTTGTCATTATGGAAGGTAGTGTTTTGTGGAGATTTTTTTTACTACAATGGATGGTAACCTTGTCATTATTGAAGGTAGTCTGTTATCGATATCTTTGTTACTCCAATGGATGATAGCCTTGTCATTATGGAAGGCAGTCTATTGTCGAGATTTTTTTACTCCAATGCATGGTAGCCTTGTCATTATGGAAGGTAGTCTGTTGTCGAGATTTTTGTTACCCCAATGGATGGTAGCCTTGTAATTTTGGAAGGTAGTCTGTTGTCGAGATTTTTGTTACTCCAATGGATGGTAAACTTGTCATTATGGAAGGTAGTCTGTCGTTGAGATTTCTGTTACTCCAATGGATTGTAGCCTTGTCATTATCTAAGGTAGTCTGTTGTTCAAATTTTCGTTACTTTAATGGATAGTAGCCTTGTCATTATGGAAGATAGTCTGTAGTCGAGATTTTAGTTATTCCAATGGTTGGTAACCTTGTTAGTAAGGAAAGTAGTGTTTTGTCGAGATTTTTGTTACTCCAATGGATGGTAGCCTTTTCATTATTGAAGGTTGTCTGTTGTCGAGATTTTTGTTACCTTAATGGATGGTAGCCTTGTTATTATGGAAGGTAGTGTGTTGTCGAGATTTTTGTTACTCCAATGGATGGTAACCTTGTCATTATGAAAGGTAGTTTGTCGTTGAGATTTCTGTTACTCCAATGGATTGTAGCCTTGTCATTATGTAAGGTAGTCTGTTGTCATGATTTTTGTTACTCCAATGGATGGTATCCTTGTCAGTATGGAAGGTAGTCTTTTGTCAAGATTTTTGTTACTCCAATGGATGGTAGCCTTGTCATTATTGAAGGTAGTCTATTGTCAATATCTTTGTTACTCCAATGGATGATAGCGTTGTCATTATGCGAGGTAGTTTGTTGTTCATATTTTTGTTACTCCAATTGATTGTAGCCTTGTCATTATGGATGGTAGTCTGTTGTCGAGATTTTTTTTACTACAATGGATGGTAGCCTTGTCATTATGGAAGGTAGTCAGTTGTCGAGATTTTTGTTACCCCAATGGATGGTAGCCTTGTCATTATGGAAGGTAGTTTGTCGTTGAGGTTTTTGTTACTCCAATGGATTGTAGCCTTTTCATTATGTAAGGTAATCTGTTGTTCAGATTTTTGTTACTCCAATGGATGGTAGCCTTGTCATTATGGAAGGTAGTATTTTGTGGAGATTTTTGTTACTCCAATTGATGGTAGCCTTGTCATTATTGAAGGTAGTCTGTTATCGATATCTTTGTTACTCCAATAGATGATAGCGTTGTCATTATTGAAGGTAGTCTATTGTCGACATTTTTTTTACTCTAATGGATGGTAGCCTTGTAATTATGGAAGGTAGTCTGTTGTCGAGATTTTTGTTACTCCAATGGATGGTAACCTTGTCATTATGGAAGGTAGTTTTTCGTTGAGATTTCTGTTACTCCAATGGATTGTAGCCTTGTCATTATGGAAAGTAATCTGTTATTCAGATTTTTGTTACTCCAATGGATGGTAGCCTTGTCATTACGGAAGATAGTATGTAGTTGAGATTTTTGTTATTCCAATGGATGGTAACCTTGTAAGTATGGAAGGTAGTCTTTTGTCGAGATTTTTTCTACTGCAATGGATGGTAGCCTTGTTATTATTGAAGGTAGTCTATTGTCGATATCTTTGTTACTCCAATGGATGGTAACCTTGTCATTATGAAAGGTAGTTTGTCGTTGAGATTTCTGTTACTCCAATGGATTGTAGCCTTGTCATTATGTAAGGTAGTCTGTTGTCATGATTTTTGTTACTCCAATGGATGGTATCCTTGTCAGTATGGAAGGTAGTCTTTTGTCAAGATTTTTGTTACTCCAATGGATGGTAGCCTTGTCATTATTGAAGGTAGTCTATTGTCAATATCTTTGTTACTCCAATGGATGATAGCGTTGTCATTATGCGAGGTAGTTTGTTGTTCATATTTTTGTTACTCCAATGGATGGTAGCCTTGTCATTATGGAAGGTAGTCTGTTGTCGAGATTTTTTTTACTACAATGGATGGTAGCCTTGTCATTATGGAAGGTAGTCAGTTGTCGAGATTTTTGTTACCCCAATGGATGGTAGCCTTGTCATTATGGAAGGTAGTTTGTCGTTGAGGTTTTTGTTACTCCAATGGATTGTGGCCTTTTCATTATGTAAGGTAATCTGTTGTTCAGATTTTTGTTACTCCAATGGATGGTAGCCTTGTCATTATGGAAGGTAGTATTTTGTGGAGATTTTTGTTACTCCAATTGATGGTAGCCTTGTCATTATTGAAGGTAGTCTGTTATCGATATCTTTGTTACTCCAATAGATGATAGCCTTGTCATTATTGAAGGTAGTCTATTGTCGACATTTTTTTTACTCTAATGGATGGTAGCCTTGTAATTATGGAAGGTAGTCTGTTGTCGAGATTTTTGTTACTCCAATGGATGGTAACCTTGTCATTATGGAAGGTAGTTTTTCGTTGAGATTTCTGTTACTCAAATGGATTGTAGCCTTGTCATTATGGAAAGTAATCTGTTATTCAGATTTTTGTTACTCCAATGGATGGTAGCCTTGTCATTACGGAAGATAGTATGTAGTTGAGATTTTTGTTATTCCAATGGATGGTAACCTTGTAAGTATGGAAGGTAGTCTTTTGTCGAGATTTTTGTTACTCCAATGGATGGTAGCCTTGTTATTATTGAAGGTATTCTATTGTCGATATCTTTGTTACTCCAATGGATGATAGCCTTGTCATTATGCAAGGTAGTCTGTTGTTCATATTTTTGTTACTCCAATGGATGGTAGCCTTGTCATTATGGAAGGTAGTGTTTTGTGGAGATTTTTTTTACTACAATGGATGGTAGCCTTGTCTTTATTGAAGGTAGTCTGTTATCGATATCTTTGATACTCCAATGGATGATAGCCTTGTCATTATGGAAGGTAGTCTATTGTCGAGATTTTTTTACTCCAATGGATGGTAGCCTTGTCATTATGGAAGGTAGTCTGTTGTCGAGATTTTTGTTACCCCAATGGATGGTAGCCTTGTAATTTTGGAAGGTAGTCTATTGTCGAGATTTTTATTACTCCAATGGATGGTAAACTTGTCATTATGGAAGGTAGTTTGTCATTGAGATTTCTGTTACTCGCATGGATTGTAGCCTTGTCATTATGTAAGGTAGTCTGTTGTTCAAATTTTCGTTACTTTAATGGATAGTAGCCTTGTCATTATGGAAGATAGTCTGTAGTCGAGATTTTAGTTATTCCAATGGATGGTAACCTTGTTAGTAAGGAAGGTAGTGTTTTGTCGAGATTTCTGTTACTCCAATGGATGGTAGTCTTGTCAATATGGAAGGTAGTGTGTTGTCGAGATTTTTGTTACTCCAATGGATGGTAGCCTTGTCATTATGTAAGGTAGTTTGTTGTTCAGATTTTTGTTACTCCAATGGATGGTAGCCTTGTCAGTATGGAAGGTAGTCTATTGTCGATATCTTTGTTACTCCAACGGATGATAGCGTTGTCATTATGCGAGGTAGTTTGTTGTTCATATTTTTGTTATACCAATGGATGGTAGCCTTGTCATCATGGAAGGTAGTCTGTTGTCGAGATTTTTTTTACTACAATGGATTGTAGCCTTGTCATTATGGAAGGTAGTCAGTTGTCGACATTTTTGTTACCCCAATGGATGGTAGCCTTGTAATTATGGAAGGTAGTCTGTTGTCGAGATTTTTGTTACTCCAATTGATGGTAGCCTTGTCATTATTGAAGGTAGTCTGTTATCGATATCTTTGTTACTCCAATGGATGATAGCCTTGTCATTATTGAAGGTAGTCTATTGTCGACATTTTTTTTACTCCAATGGATGGTAGCCTTGTAATTATGCAAGGTAGTTTGTTGTCGAGGTTTTTTTTACTCCAATGGATGGTAACCTTGTCATTATGGAAGGTAGTTTGTCGTTGAGATTTCTGTTACTCCAATGGATTGTAGCCTTGTCATTATGGAAGGTAGTCTATTGTTCAGATTTTTGTTACTCCAATGGATGGTAGCCTTGTCATTACGTAACATAGTATGTAGTTGATATTTTTGTTATTCCAATGGATGGTAACCTTGTCAGTATGGAAGGTAGTCTTTTGTCGAGATTTTTGTTACTCCAATGGATGGTAGCCTTGCTATTATTGAAGGTAGTCTATTATCAATATCTTTGTTACTCCAATGGATGATAGCCTTGTCATTATGCAAGGTAGTCTGTTGTTCATATTTTTGTTACTCCAATGGATGGTAGCCTTGTCATTATCGAAGGTAGTCTGTTGTCGAGATTTTTTTTACTACAATGGATGGTAGCCTTGTCATTATGAAAGGTATTCAGTTGTCGAGATTTTTGTTACCCCAATGGATGGTAGCCTTGTAATTATGGAAGGTAGTCTATTGTCGAGATTTTTGTTACTCCAATGGATGGTAGCCTTGTCATTATGGAAGGTAGTCTATCGTTGAAATTTTTGTTACTCTAATGGATTATAGCCTTGTCATTTTGGAAGGTAATATGTTGTTCATATTTTTGTTACTCCAATGGATGGTAGCCTTGTCATTATGGAAGGTAGTCTGTTGTCGAGATTTTTGTTATTCCATTGGATGGTAGCCTTGTCATTACGGATGGCACTAATTGTCGATATTTTTTATACTCCAATTGATGGTAGCCTTGTCATTACCGAAGGTAGTCTGTTGTCATGATTTTTGTTACCCCAATGGATGGTAGCCTTGTAATTATGGAAGGTAGTCTGTTGTCGAGATTTTTGTTACTCCAATGGATGGTAGCCTTGACATTATGGAAGGTAGTCTGTTGTTGAGATTTCTGTTACTCCAATGGATTGTAGCCTTGTCATTATGGAAGGCAGTCTGTTGTTCAGATTTTTGTTACTCCAATGGATGGTACCCTTGTCATTATGGAAGGTAGTCTGTTGTCGATAATTTTTTTATTCCATTGGATGGTAGCCATTTCATTATGGAAGGTAGTCTATTGACGAGATTTTTGTTATTCCAATGGATGGTAACCTTGTCATTTTGGAAGGTAGGCTTTTGTCAAGATTTTTGTTACTCCAATGGATAGTAGCCTTGTCATTATTGAAAGTAGTCTGTTGTCGATATCTTTGTTACTCCAATGGATGATAGCCTTTTTATTATGGAAGGTAGTATTTTGTCGAGATATTTGTTACTCCAATGGATGGTAGCCTTTTCATTATTGAAGGTAGTCTGTTATCGATATCTTTGTTAGTCCAATGGATGATAGCCTTGTCATTATGGAAGGTAGTCTGTTGTCGATAATTTTTTTACTCCAATGGATGGTAGCCCTGTCATTATTGTAGGTAGTCTGTTGTCGAGATTTTTGTTACCCCAATGGATGGTAGCCTTGTAATTATGGAAGGTAGTCTATTTGTCGAGATTTTTGTTACTCCAATGGATGGTAGCCTTGTCATTATGGAAGGTAGTTTGTCGTTGAGGTTTTTGTTACTCCAATGGATTGTAGCCTTGTCATTATGTAAGGTAATCTGTTGTTCAGATTTTTGTTACTCCAATGGATGGTAGCCTTGTCATTATGGAAAGTAGTATTTTGTGTCGATTTTTGTCACTCCAATTGATGGTAGCCTTGTCATTATTGAAGGTAGTCTATTATCGATATCTTTGTTACTCCAATGGATGATAGCCTTGTCATTATTGAAGGTAGTCTATTGTCGACATTTTCTTTACTCTAATGGATGGTAGCCTTGTAATTATGGAAGGTAGTCTGTTGTCGAGATTTATGTTACTCAAATGGATGGTAACCTTGTCATTATGGAAGGTAGTTTGTCGTTGAGATTTCTGTTACTCCAATGGATTGTAGCCTTGTCATTATGGAAGTTAATCTGTTGTTCAGATTTTTGTTACTCCAATGGATGGTAGCCTTGTCATTACGGAAGATAGTTTGTTTTTCATATTTTTGTTACTCCAATGGATGGTAGCCTTGTAAGTATGGAAGGTAGTCTGTTGTCGAGATTTTTGTTACTCCAATGGATGGTAGCCTTGTTATTATTGAAGGTAGTCTATTGTCGATATCTTTGTTACTCCAATGGATGATAGCCTTATCATTATGCAAGGTAGTCTGTTGTTCATATTTTTGTTACTCCAATGGATGGTAGCCTTGTCATTATGGAAGGTAGTCTGTTGTCGAGATTTTTTTTACTACAATGGATGGTAGCCTTCTCATTATGGAAGGTATTCAGTTGTCGAGATTTTTGTTACCCCAATGGATGGTAGCCTT
This sequence comes from Vicia faba, assembly GCA_948472305.1. Classification (NCBI taxonomy): domain Eukaryota; kingdom Viridiplantae; phylum Streptophyta; class Magnoliopsida; order Fabales; family Fabaceae; genus Vicia; species Vicia faba. The sequence continues at coordinate 567,306,902 of OX451739.1, forward strand.
GTAATTATGGAAGGTAGTCTATTGTCGAGATTTTTGTTACTCCAATGGATCGTAGCCTTGTCATTATGGAAGGTAGTCTATCGTTGAAATTTTTGTTACTCTAATGGATTATAGCCTTGTCATTTTGGAAGGTAGTATGTTGTTCATATTTTTTTTACTCTAATGGATGGTAGCCTTGTCATTATGGAAGGTAGTCTGTTGTCGAGATTTTTGTTATTCCATTGGATGGTAGCCTTGTCATTACAGATGGAACTAATTGTCTATATTTTTGATACTCCAATTAATGGTAGCCTTGTCATTACGGAAGGTAGTCTGTTGTCATGATTTTTGTTACCCCAATGGATGGTAGCCTTGTAATTATGGAAGGTAGTTTGTTGTCGAGATTTTTGTTACTCCAATGGATGGTAGCCTTGACATTATGGAAGGTAGTCTGTTGTTGAGATTTCTGTTACTCCAATGGATTGTAGCCTTGTCATTATGGAAGGCAGTCTGTTGTTCAGATTTTTGTTACTCCAATGGATGGTACCCTTGTCATTATGGAAGGTAGTCTGTTGTCGATAATTTTTTTATTCCATTGGATGGTAGCCTTGTAATTATGCAAGGTAGTTTGTTGTCGAGGTTTTTTTTACTCCAATGGATGGTAACCTTGTCATTATGGAAGGTAGTTTGTCGTTGAGATTTCTGTTACTCCAATGGATTGTAGCCTTGTCATTATGGAAGGTAGTCTATTGTTCAGATTTTTGTTACTCCAATGGATGGTAGCCTTGTCATTACGTAACATAGTATGTAGTTGATATTTTTGTTATTCCAATGGATGGTAACCTTGTCAGTATGGAAGGTAGTCTTTTGTCGAGATTTTTGTTACTCCAATGGATGGTAGCCTTGCTATTATTGAAGGTAGTCTATTATCAATATCTTTGTTACTCCAATGGATGATAGCCTTGTCATTATGCAAGGTAGTCTGTTGTTCATATTTTTGTTACTCCAATGGATGGTAGCCTTGTCATTATCGAAGGTAGTCTGTTGTCGAGATTTTTTTTACTACAATGGATGGTAGCCTTGTCATTATGAAAGGTATTCAGTTGTCGAGATTTTTGTTACCCCAATGGATGGTAGCCTTGTAATTATGGAAGGTAGTCTATTGTCGAGATTTTTGTTACTCCAATGGATGGTAGCCTTGTCATTATGGAAGGTAGTCTATCGTTGAAATTTTTGTTACTCTAATGGATTATAGCCTTGTCATTTTGGAAGGTAATATGTTGTTCATATTTTTGTTACTCCAATGGATGGTAGCCTTGTCATTATGGAAGGTAGTCTGTTGTCGAGATTTTTGTTATTCCATTGGATGGTAGCCTTGTCATTACGGATGGCACTAATTGTCGATATTTTTTATACTCCAATTGATGGTAGCCTTGTCATTACCGAAGGTAGTCTGTTGTCATGATTTTTGTTACCCCAATGGATGGTAGCCTTGTAATTATGGAAGGTAGTCTGTTGTCGAGATTTTTGTTACTCCAATGGATGGTAGCCTTGACATTATGGAAGGTAGTCTGTTGTTGAGATTTCTGTTACTCCAATGGATTGTAGCCTTGTCATTATGGAAGGCAGTCTGTTGTTCAGATTTTTGTTACTCCAATGGATGGTACCCTTGTCATTATGGAAGGTAGTCTGTTGTCGATAATTTTTTTATTCCATTGGATGGTAGCCATTTCATTATGGAAGGTAGTCTATTGACGAGATTTTTGTTATTCCAATGGATGGTAACCTTGTCATTTTGGAAGGTAGGCTTTTGTCAAGATTTTTGTTACTCCAATGGATAGTAGCCTTGTCATTATTGAAAGTAGTCTGTTGTCGATATCTTTGTTACTCCAATGGATGATAGCCTTTTTATTATGGAAGGTAGTATTTTGTCGAGATATTTGTTACTCCAATGGATGGTAGCCTTTTCATTATTGAAGGTAGTCTGTTATCGATATCTTTGTTAGTCCAATGGATGATAGCCTTGTCATTATGGAAGGTAGTCTGTTGTCGATAATTTTTTTACTCCAATGGATGGTAGCCCTGTCATTATTGTAGGTAGTCTGTTGTCGAGATTTTTGTTACCCCAATGGATGGTAGCCTTGTAATTATGGAAGGTAGTCTATTTGTCGAGATTTTTGTTACTCCAATGGATGGTAGCCTTGTCATTATGGAAGGTAGTTTGTCGTTGAGGTTTTTGTTACTCCAATGGATTGTAGCCTTGTCATTATGTAAGGTAATCTGTTGTTCAGATTTTTGTTACTCCAATGGATGGTAGCCTTGTCATTATGGAAAGTAGTATTTTGTGTCGATTTTTGTCACTCCAATTGATGGTAGCCTTGTCATTATTGAAGGTAGTCTATTATCGATATCTTTGTTACTCCAATGGATGATAGCCTTGTCATTATTGAAGGTAGTCTATTGTCGACATTTTCTTTACTCTAATGGATGGTAGCCTTGTAATTATGGAAGGTAGTCTGTTGTCGAGATTTATGTTACTCAAATGGATGGTAACCTTGTCATTATGGAAGGTAGTTTGTCGTTGAGATTTCTGTTACTCCAATGGATTGTAGCCTTGTCATTATGGAAGTTAATCTGTTGTTCAGATTTTTGTTACTCCAATGGATGGTAGCCTTGTCATTACGGAAGATAGTTTGTTTTTCATATTTTTGTTACTCCAATGGATGGTAGCCTTGTAAGTATGGAAGGTAGTCTGTTGTCGAGATTTTTGTTACTCCAATGGATGGTAGCCTTGTTATTATTGAAGGTAGTCTATTGTCGATATCTTTGTTACTCCAATGGATGATAGCCTTATCATTATGCAAGGTAGTCTGTTGTTCATATTTTTGTTACTCCAATGGATGGTAGCCTTGTCATTATGGAAGGTAGTCTGTTGTCGAGATTTTTTTTACTACAATGGATGGTAGCCTTCTCATTATGGAAGGTATTCAGTTGTCGAGATTTTTGTTACCCCAATGGATGGTAGCCTTGTAATTATGGAAGGTAGTGTATTGTCGAGATTTTTGTTACTCCAATGGATGGTAGCCTTGTCATTATGGAAGGTAGTCTATCGTTGAAATTTTTGTTACTCTAATGGATTATAGCCTTGTCATTTTGGAAGGTAGTATGTTGTTCATATTTTTTTTACTCTAATGGATGGTAGCCTTGTCATTATGGAAGGTAGTCTGTTGTCGAGATTTTTGTTATTCCATTGGATGGTAGCCTTGTCATTACAGATGGAACTAATTGTCTATATTTTTGATACTCCAATTAATGGTAGCCTTGTCATTACGGAAGGTAGTCTGTTGTCATGATTTTTGTTACCCCAATGGATGGTAGCCTTGTAATTATGGAAGGTAGTTTGTTGTCGAGATTTTTGTTACTCCAATGGATGGTAGCCTTGACATTATGGAAGGTAGTCTGTTGTTGAGATTTCTGTTACTCCAATGGATTGTAGCCTTGTCATTATGGAAGGCAGTCTGTTGTTCAGATTTTTGTTACTCCAATGGATGGTACCCTTGTCATTATGGAAGGTAGTCTGTTGTCGATAATTTTTTTATTCCATTGGATGGTAGCCATTTCATTATGGAAGGTAGTCTATTGACGAGATTTTTGTTATTCCAATGGATGGTAACCTTGTCATTTTGGAAGGTAAGCTTTTGTCAAGATTTTTGTTACTCCAATGGATAGTAGCCTTATCATTATTGAAGGTAGTCTGTTGTCGATATCTTTGTTACTCCAATGGATGATAGTCTTTTTATTATGGAAGGTAGTATTTTGTCGAGATTTTTGTTACTCCAATGGATGGTAGCCTTGTCATTATTGAAGGTAGTCTGTTATCGATATCTTTGTTACTCCAATGGATGATAGCCTTGTCATTATAGAAGGTAGTCTGTTGTCGATAATTTTTTTACTCCAATGGATGGTAGCCCTGTCATTATTGTAGGTAGTCTGTTGTCGAGATTTTTGTTACCCCAATGGATGGTAGCCTTGTAATTATGGAAGGTAGTCTATTTGTCGAGATTTTTGTTACTCCAATGGATGGTAGCCTTGTCATTATGGAAGGTCGTTTGTCGTTGAGGTTTTTGTTACTCCAATGGATTGTAGCCTTGTCATTATGTAAGGTAATCTGTTGTTCAGATTTTTGTTACTCCAATGGATGGTAGCCTTGTCATTATGGAAGGTAGTATTTTGTGTCGATTTTTGTTACTCCAATTGATGGTAGCCTTGTCATTATTGAAGGTAGTCTATTATCGATATCTTTGTTACTTCAATGGATGATAGCCTTGTCATTATTGAAGGTAGTCTATTGTCGACATTTTCTTTACTCTAATGGATGGTAGCCTTGTAATTATGGAAGGTAGTCTGTTGTCGAGATTTTTGTTACTCAAATGGATGGTAACCTTGTCATTATGGAAGGTAGTTTGTCATTGAGATTTCTGTTACTCCAATGGATTGTAGCCTTGTCATTATGGAAGTTAATCTGTTGTTCAGATTTTTGTTACTCCAATGGATGGTAGCCTTGTCATTACGGAAGATAGTATGTAGTTGAGATTTTTGTTATTCCAATGGATGGTAACCTTGTAAGTATGGAAGGTAGTCTTTTGTCGAGATTTTTGTTACTCCAATGGATGGTAGCCTTGTTATTATTGAAGGTAGTCTATTGTCGATATCTTTGTTACTCCAATGGATGATAGCCTTGTCATTATGCAAGGTAGTGTGTTGTTCATATTTTTGTTACTCCAATGGATGGTAGCCTTGTCATTATGGAAGGTAGTCTTTTGTCGAGATTTTTTTTACTACAATGGATGGTAGCCTTGTCATTATGGAAGGTATTCAGTTGTCGAGATTTTTGTTACCCCAATGGATGGTAGCCTTATAATTATGGAAGGTAGTCTATTGTCGAGATTTTTGTTACTCCAATGGATGGTAGCCTTGTCATTATGGAAGGTAGTCTATCGTTGAAATTTTTGTTACTCTAATGGATTATAGCCTTGTCATTTTGGAAGGTAGTATGTTGTTCATATTTTTTTACTCCAATGGATGGTAGCCTTGTCATTATGGAAGATAGTCTGTTTTCGAGCTTTTTTTTATTCTATTGGATGGTAGCCTTGTCATTACGGATGGAACTAATTGTCGATATTTTTGATACTCCAATTAATGGTAGCCTTGTCATTACGGAAGGTAGTCTGTTGTCATGATTTTTGTTACCCCAATGGATGGTAGCCTTGTAATTATGGAAAGTAGTTTGTTGTCGAGATTTTTGTTACTCCAATGGATGGTAGCCTTGTCATTATGGAAGGTAGTCTGTTGTTGAGATTTCTGTTACTCCAATGGATTGTAGCCTTGTCATTATGTAAGGCAGTCAGTTGTTCAGATTTTTGTTACTCCAATGAATGGTACCCTTGTCATTATGGAAGGTAGTCTGTTGTCGAGAATTTTTTTATTCCATTGGATGGTAGCCTTTCATTATGGAAGGTAGTCTATTGACGAGATTTTTGTTATTCCAATGGATGGTAACCTTGTCAATATGGAAGGTAGGCTTTTGTCAAGATTTTTGTTACTCCAATGGATAGTAGCCTTGTCATTATTGAAGGTAGGCTGTTGTCGATATCTTTGTTACTCCAATGGATGATTGCCTTTTCATTATGGAAGGTAGTATTTCGTCGATATTTTTGTTACTCCAAGGAATGGTAGCCTTGTCATTATTGAAGGTAGTCTGTTATCGATATCTTTGTTACTCCAATGGATGATAGCCTTGTCATTATGGAAGGTATTCTGTTGTCGATAATTTTTTTACTCCAATGGATGGTAGCCCTGTCATTATTGTAGGTATTCTGTTGTCGAGATTTTTGTTACCCCAATGGATGGTAGATTTGTAATTATGGAAGGTAGTCTATTGTCGAGATTTTTGTTACTCCAATGGATGGTAGCCTTGTCATTATGGAAGGTAGTTTGTCGTTGAGATTTTTGTTACTCCAATGGATTGTAGCCTTGTCATTATGTAAGGTAGTCTGTCGTTAAGATTTTTATTACTCCAATGGATGGTAGCCTTGTCATTATGGAAGGTAGTATTTTGTGGAGATTTTTGTTACTCCAATTGATGGTAGCCTTGTCATTATTGAAGTTAGTCTGTTATCGATATCTTTGTTACTCCAATGGATGGTAGCCCTGTCATTATTGTAGGTAGTCTGTTGTCGAGATTTTTGTTACTCCAATGGATGGTAGCCTTGTCATTATGGAAGGTACTTTGTCGTTGAGGTTTTTGTTACTCCAATGGATTGTAGCCTTGTCATTATTTAAGGTAATTTGTTGTTCAGATTTTTGTTACTCCAATGGATGGTAGCCTTGTCATTATGGAAGGTAGTATTTTGTGGAGATTTTTGTTACTCCAATTGATGGTAGCCTTGTCATTATTGAAGGTAGTCTATTATAGATATCTTTGTTACTCCAATGGATGATAGCCTTGTCATTATTGAAGGTAGTCTATTGTCGACATTTTCTTTACTCTAATGGATGGTAGCCTTGTAATTATGGAAGGTAGTCTGTTGTCGAGATTTTTGTTACTCAAATGGATGGTAACCTTGTCATTATGGAAGGTAGTTTGTCGTTGAGATTTCTGTTACTCCAATGGATTGTAGCCTTGTCATTATGGAAGGTAATCTGTTGTTCAGATTTTTGTTACTCCAATGGATGGTAGCCTTGTCATTACGGAAGATAGTATATAGTTGAGATTTTTGTTATTCCAATGGATGGTAACCTTGTAAGTATGGAAGGTAGTCTTTTGTCGAGATTTTTGTTACTCCAATGGATGGTAGCCTTGTTATTATTGAAGGTAGTCTATTGTCGATATCTTTGTTACTCCAATGGATGATAGCCTTGTCATTATGCAAGGTAGTCTGTTGTTCATATTTTTGTTACTCCAATGGATGGTAGCCTTGTCATTATGGAAGGTAGTCTGTTGTCGAGATTTTTTTTACTACAATGGATGGTAGCCTTGTCATTATGGAAGGTATTCAGTTGTCGAGATTTTTGTTACCCCAATGGATGGTAGCCATATAATTATGGAAGGTAGTCTATTGTCGAGATTTTTGTTACTCCAATGGATGGTAGCCTTATCATTATGGAAGGTAGTCTATCGTTGAAATTTTTGTTACTCTAATGGATTATAGCCTTGTCGTTTTGGAAGGTAGTATGTTGTTCATATTTTTTTTACTCAAATAAATGGTAGCCTTGTCATTATGGAAGGTAGTCTGTTTTCGAGATTTTTTTTATTCTATTGGATGGTAGCCTTGTCATTACGGATGGAACTAATTGTCGATATTTTTGATACTCCAATTAATGGTAGCCTTGTCATTACGGAAGCTAGTCTGTTGTCATGATTTTTGTTACCCCAATGGATGGTAGCCTTGTAATTATGGAAAGTAGTCTGTTGTCGAGATTTTTGATACTCCAATGGATGGTAGCCTTGTCATTATGGAAGGTAGTCTGTTGTTGAGATTTCTGTTACTCCAATGGATTGTAGCCTTGTCATTATGTAAGGCAGTCTGTTGTTCAGATTTTTGTTACTCCAATGAATGGTACCCTTGTCATTATGGAAGGTAGTCTGTTGTCGAGAATTTTTTTATTCCATTGGATGGTAGCCTTTTCATTATGGAAGGTAGTCTATTGACGAGATTTTTGTTATTCCAATGGATGGTAACCTTGTCATTATGGAAGAAATGCTTTTGTCAAGATTTTTGTTACTCCAATGGATCGTAGCCTTGTCATTATTAAAGGTAGCCTGTTGTCGATATCTTTGTTACTCCAATGGATGGTAGCCTTGTCATTATGGAAGGTATTATTTTGTCGAGATTTTTGTTACTCCAATGGATGGTAGCCTTGTCATTATTGAATGTAGTTTGTTATCGATATCTTTGTTACTCCAATGGATGATAGCCTTGTCATTATTGAAGGTAGTCTATTGTCGTGATTTTTTTTACTCCAATGGATGGTAGCCTTGTAATTATGGCAGGTAGTATATTGTCGAGACTTTTGTTAACCCAATGGATGGTAGCCTTGTAATTATAGAAGGTAGTCTATTGTCGAGATTTTTGTTACTCCAATGGATGGTAACCTTGTCATTATGGAGAGTATTCTGTCGTTGAGATTTCCGTTTCTCCAATGGATTGTAGCCTTGTCATTATGTAAGGTAGTCTGTTGTTCAGATTTTTGTTACTCCAATGGATGGTAGGCTTGTCATTATGGTAGATAGTCTGTAGTCGAGATTTTTGATATTCCAATGGATGGTAACCTTGTCAGCATGGATGGTAGTCTTTTGTCGAGATTTTTGTTCCTCCAATAGATGGTAGCCTTGTCATTATTGAAGGTAGTCTGTTGTCGATATCTTTGTTACTCTAATGGATGATAGCCTTGTCATTATGGAAGGTAGTCTGTTATTCATATTTTTGTTACTCCAATGGATGGTAGCCTTGTCATTATGGAAGGTAGTCTGTTGTAGAGATTTTTGTTATTCCATTGGATGGTAACCTTGTCATTACGAAAGGCACTTATTGTCGATATTTTTTATACTCTAATGGATGGTAGCATTTTCATTACGGAAGGTAGTCTTTTATCACGATTTTTGTTACCCCAATAGATGGTAGCCTTGTAATTATGGAAGGTAGTCTGTTGTCGATATTTTTGTTACTCCAATGGATGCTAGCCTTGTCATTATGGAAGGTAGTCTGTTGTTGAGATTTTTGTTAGTCAAATGGATGGTAGCCTTGTGATTATGGAAGATAGTCTGTTGTCGAGATTTTTGTTATTCTAATGGATGGTAACCTTGTCAGTATGGAAGGTAGTCTTTTGTCGATATTTTTGTTACGTCAATGGATGGAAGCCTTGTCATTATTTAAGGTAGTCTATTGTCGATATCTTTGTTACTCCAATGGATGAAAGCCTTGTCATTATGAAAGGTAGTCTGTTGTTCAGATTTTTGTTACTCCAATGGATGGTAGCCTTGTCATTATGGAAGGTAGTCTATTGTAGAGAGTTTTGTTATTCCAATAGATGGTAACCTTGTCATTGTGGAAGGTAGTCTTTTGTCGAGATTTTTGTTACTCCAATGGATGGTATCCTTGTCATTATTAAAGGTAGTCTGTTGTCGATATCTTTGTTACTCCAACGGATGATAGCCTTGTCATTATGGAAGGTAGTATTTTATCGATATCTTTGTTACTCCAATGGATGATAGCCTTGTCATTATTGAAGGAAGTCTATTGTCGAGATTTTTTTTACTCCAATTGATGGTAGCCTTGTAATTATGGAAGGTAGTATATTGTCGAGACTTTTGTTAACCCAATGGATGGTAGCCTTGTAATTATAGAAGGTAGTCTATTGTCGAGATTTTTGTTACTCCAATGGATGGTAACCTTGTCATTATGGAAGGTATTCAGTCGTTGAGATTTCCGTTTCTCCAATGAATTGTAGCCTTGTCATTATGTAAGGTAGTCTGTTGTTCAGATTTTTGTTACTCCAATGGATGGTAGGCTTGTCATTATGGTAGATAGTATGTAGTCGAGATTTTTGTTATTCCAATGGATGGTAACCTTGTAAGTATGGAAGGTAGTCTTTTGTCGATATTTTTTTTCCTCCAATGGATGGTAGCCTTGTCATTATTGAAGGTAATCTATTGTCGATATCTTTGTTACTCTAATGGATGATATCCTTGTCATTATGCAAGGTAGTCTGTTGTTCATATTTTTGTTACTCCAATGGATGGTAGCCTTGTCATTATGGAAGGTAGTCTGTTGTCGAGATTTTTTTTATTCCATTTGATGGTAGACTTGTCATTACGGAAGGCACTTATTGTCGATATTTTTGATACTCCAATGGATGGTAGCCTTTTCATTACGGAAGGTAGTCTTTTATCAAGATTTTTGTTACCCCAATGGATGGTAGCCTTGTAATTATGGAAGGTAGTCTGTTGTCGAGATTTTTGTTACTCCAATGGATGCTAGCCTTGTCATTATGGAAGGTAGTCTGTTGTTGAGATTTTTGTTAGTCAAATGGATGGTAGCCTTGTGATTATGGAAGATAGTCTGTTGTCGAGATTTTTGTTATTCCAATGGATGGTAACCTTGTCAGTATGGAAGGTAGTCTTTTGTCGAGATTTTTGTTACGTCAATGGATGGTAGGCTTGTCATTATTTAAGGTAGTCTATTATCGATATCTTTGTTACTCCAATGGATGATAGCCTTGTCATTATGCAAGGTAGTCTATTGTTCAGATTTTTTTTACTCCAATGGATGGTAGCCTTGTCATTATGGAAGGTAGTGTATTATAGAGAGTTTTGTTATTCCAATAGATGGTAACCTTGTCATTATGGAAGGCAGTCTTTTGTCGAGATTTTTGTTACTCCAATGGATTGTAGCCTTGTCATTATTAAAGGTATTCTGTTGTCGATATCTTTGTTACTCCAACGGATGGTAGCCTTGTCATTATGGAAGGTTGTATTTTGTCGAGATTTTTGTTACTCTAATGGATGGTAGCATTGTCATTATTGAAGGTAGTTTGTTATCGATATCTTTGTTACTCCAATGGATGATAGCCTTGTCATTATTTAAGGAAGTCTATTGTCGAGATTTTTTTTACTCCAATTGATGGTAACCTTGTAATTATGGAAGGTAGTATATTGTCGAGACTTTTGTTAACCCAATGGATGGTAGCCTTGTAATTATAGAAGGTAGTCTATTGTCGAGATTTTTGTTACTCCAATGGATGGTAACCTTGTCATTATGGAAGGTATTATGTCGTTGAGATTTCCGTTTCTCCAATGGATTGTAGCCTTGTCATTATGTAAGGTAGTCTGTTGTTCAGATTTTTGTTACTCCAATGGATGGTAGGCTTGTCATTATGGTAGATAGTCTGTAGTCGAGATTTTTGTTATTCCAATGGATGGTAACCTTGTCAGTATGGAAGGTAGTCTTTTGTCGAGATTTTTGTTCCTCCAATGGATGGTAGCCTTGTCATTGTTGAAGGTAGTCTGTTGTCGATATCTTTGTTACTCTAATGGACGATAGCCTTGTAATTATGCAAGGTAGTCTGTTATTCATATTTTTGTTACTCCAATGGATGGTAGCCTTGTCATTAAGGAAGGTAGTCTGTTGTCGAGATTTTATTTATTCCATTGGATGGTAGCCTTGTCATTACGGAAGGCACTTATTGTCGATATTTTTTATACTCCAATGGATGGTAGCCTTTTCATTACGGAAGGTAGTCTTTTATCAAGATTTTTGTTACCTCAATGGATGGTAGCCTTGTAATTATGGAAGGTAGTCTGTTGTCGAGATTTTTGTTACTCCAATGGATGCTAACTTTGTCATTTGGAAGGTAGTCTGTTGTTGAGATTTTTGTTAGTCAAATGGATGGTAGCCTTTGTATTATGGAAGATAGTCTGTTGTCGAGATTTTTGTTATTCCAATGGATGGTAACCTTGTCAGTATGGAAGGTAGTCTTTTGTCGAGATTTTTGTTACGTCAATGGATGGTAGGCTTGACATTATTTAAGGTAGTCTATTATCGATATCTTTGTTACTCCAATGGATGATAGCCTTGTCATTATGCAAGGTAGTCTATTGTTCAGATTTTTTTTACTCCAATGGATGGTAGCCTTGTCATTATGGAAGGTAGTGTATTATAGAGAGTTTTGTTATTCCAATAGATGGTAACCTTGTCATTATGGAAGGCAGTCTTTTGTCGAGATTTTTGTTACTCCAATGGATGGTAGCCTTGTCATTATTAAAGGTAGTCTGTTGTCGATATCTTTGTTACTCCAACGGATGGTAGCCTTGTCATTATGGAAGGTTGTATTTTGTCGAGATTTTTGTTACTCCAATGGATGGTAGCATTGTCATTATTGAAGGTAGTTTGTTATCGATATCTTTGTTACTCCAATGGATGATAGCCTTGTCATTATTTAAGGAAGTCTATTGTCGAGATTTTTTTTACTCCAATTGATGGTAGCCTTTTAATTATGGAAGGTAGTATATTGTCGAGACTTTTGTTAACCCAATGGATGGTAGCCTTGTAATTATAGATGGTAGTCTATTGTCGAGATTTTTGTTACTCCAATGGATGGTAACCTTGTCATTATGGAAGGTATTATGTCGTTGAGATTTCCGTTTCTCCAATGGATTGTAGCCTTGTCATTATGTAAGGTAGTCTGTTGTTCAGATTTTTGTTACTCCAATGGATGGTAGGCTTGTCATTATGGTAGATAGTCTGTAGTCGAGATTTTTGTTATTCCAATGGATGGTAACCTTGTCAGTATGGAAGGTAGTCTTTTGTCGAGATTTTTGTTCCTCCAATGGATGGTAGTCTTGTCATTGTTGAAGGTATTCTGTTGTCGATATCTTTGTTACTCTAATGGACGATAGCCTTGTAATTATGCAAGGTAGTCTGTTATTCATATTTTTGTTACTCCAATGGATGGTAGCCTTGTCATTAAGGAAGGTAGTCTGTTGTCGAGATTTTATTTATTCCATTGGATGGTAGCCTTGTCATTACGGAAGGCACTTATTGTCGATATTTTTGATACTCCAATGGATGGTAGCCTTTTCATTACGGAAGGTAGTCTTTTATCAAGATTTTTGTTACCTCAATGGATGGTAGCCTTGTAATTATGGAAGGTAGTCTGTTGTCGAGATTTTTGTTACTCCAATGGATGCTAACCTTGTCATTTGGAAGGTAGTCTGTTGTTGAGATTTTTGTTAGTCAAATGGATGGTAGCCTTGTGATTATGGAAGATAGTCTGTTGTCGAGATTTTTGTTATTCCAATGGATGGTAACCTTGTCAGTATGGAAGGTAGTCTTTTGTCGAGATTTTTGTTACGTCAATGGATGGTAGGCTTGTCATTATTTAAGGTAGTCTATTATCGATATCTTTGTTACTCCAATGGATGATAGCCTTGTCATTATGCAAGGTAGTCTATTGTTCAGATTTTTTTTACTCCAATGGATGGTAGCCTTGTCATTATGGAAGGTAGTGTATTATAGAGAGTTTTGTTATTCCAATAGATGGTAACCTTGTCATTATGGAAGGCAGTCTTTTGTCGAGATTTTTGTTACTCCAATGGATTGTAGCCTTGTCATTATTAAAGGTATTCTGTTGTCGATATCTTTGTTACTCCAACGGATGGTAGCCTTGTCATTATGGAAGGTTGTATTTTGTCGAGATTTTTGTTACTCTAATGGATGGTAGCATTGTCATTATTGAAGGTAGTTTGTTATCGATATCTTTGTTACTCCAATGGATGATAGCCTTGTCATTATTTAAGGAAGTCTATTGTCGAGATTTTTTTTACTCCAATTGATGGTAACCTTGTAATTATGGAAGGTAGTATATTGTCGAGACTTTTGTTAACCCAATGGATGGTAGCCTTGTAATTATAGAAGGTAGTCTATTGTCGAGATTTTTGTTACTCCAATGGATGGTAACCTTGTCATTATGGAAGGTATTATGTCGTTGAGATTTCCGTTTCTCCAATGGATTGTAGCCTTGTCATTATGTAAGGTAGTCTGTTGTTCAGATTTTTGTTACTCCAATGGATGGTAGGCTTGTCATTATGGTAGATAGTCTGTAGTCGAGATTTTTGTTATTCCAATGGATGGTAACCTTGTCAGTATGGAAGGTAGTCTTTTGTCGAGATTTTTGTTCCTCCAATGGATGGTAGCCTTGTCATTGTTGAAGGTAGTCTGTTGTCGATATCTTTGTTACTCTAATGGACGATAGCCTTGTAATTATGCAAGGTAGTCTGTTATTCATATTTTTGTTACTCCAATGGATGGTAGCCTTGTCATTAAGGAAGGTAGTCTGTTGTCGAGATTTTATTTATTCCATTGGATGGTAGCCTTGTCATTACGGAAGGCACTTATTGTCGATATTTTTTATACTCCAATGGATGGTAGCCTTTTCATTACGGAAGGTAGTCTTTTATCAAGATTTTTGTTACCTCAATGGATGGTAGCCTTGTAATTATGGAAGGTAGTCTGTTGTCGAGATTTTTGTTACTCCAATGGATGCTAACTTTGTCATTTGGAAGGTAGTCTGTTGTTGAGATTTTTGTTAGTCAAATGGATGGTAGCCTTTGTATTATGGAAGATAGTCTGTTGTCGAGATTTTTGTTATTCCAATGGATGGTAACCTTGTCAGTATGGAAGGTAGTCTTTTGTCGAGATTTTTGTTACGTCAATGGATGGTAGGCTTGACATTATTTAAGGTAGTCTATTATCGATATCTTTGTTACTCCAATGGATGATAGCCTTGTCATTATGCAAGGTAGTCTATTGTTCAGATTTTTTTTACTCCAATGGATGGTAGCCTTGTCATTATGGAAGGTAGTGTATTATAGAGAGTTTTGTTATTCCAATAGATGGTAACCTTGTCATTATGGAAGGCAGTCTTTTGTCGAGATTTTTGTTACTCCAATGGATGGTAGCCTTGTCATTATTAAAGGTAGTCTGTTGTCGATATCTTTGTTACTCCAACGGATGGTAGCCTTGTCATTATGGAAGGTTGTATTTTGTCGAGATTTTTGTTACTCCAATGGATGGTAGCATTGTCATTATTGAAGGTAGTTTGTTATCGATATCTTTGTTACTCCAATGGATGATAGCCTTGTCATTATTTAAGGAAGTCTATTGTCGAGATTTTTTTTACTCCAATTGATGGTAGCCTTTTAATTATGGAAGGTAGTATATTGTCGAGACTTTTGTTAACCCAATGGATGGTAGCCTTGTAATTATAGATGGTAGTCTATTGTCGAGATTTTTGTTACTCCAATGGATGGTAACCTTGTCATTATGGAAGGTATTATGTCGTTGAGATTTCCGTTTCTCCAATGGATTGTAGCCTTGTCATTATGTAAGGTAGTCTGTTGTTCAGATTTTTGTTACTCCAATGGATGGTAGGCTTGTCATTATGGTAGATAGTCTGTAGTCGAGATTTTTGTTATTCCAATGGATGGTAACCTTGTCAGTATGGAAGGTAGTCTTTTGTCGAGATTTTTGTTCCTCCAATGGATGGTAGTCTTGTCATTGTTGAAGGTAGTCTGTTGTCGATATCTTTGTTACTCTAATGGACGATAGCCTTGTAATTATGCAAGGTAGTCTGTTATTCATATTTTTGTTACTCCAATGGATGGTAGCCTTGTCATTAAGGAAGGTAGTCTGTTGTCGAGATTTTATTTATTCCATTGGATGGTAGCCTTGTCATTACGGAAGGCACTTATTGTCGATATTTTTGATACTCCAATGGATGGTAGCCTTTTCATTACGGAAGGTAGTCTTTTATCAAGATTTTTGTTACCTCAATGGATGGTAGCCTTGTAATTATGGAAGGTAGTCTGTTGTCGAGATTTTTGTTACTCCAATGGATGCTAACCTTGTCATTTGGAAGGTAGTCTGTTGTTGAGATTTTTGTTAGTCAAATGGATGGTAGCCTTGTGATTATGGAAGATAGTCTGTTGTCGAGATTTTTGTTATTCCAATGGATGGTAACCTTGTCAGTATGGAAGGTAGTCTTTTGTCGAGATTTTTGTTACGTCAATTGATGGTAGCCTTGTCATTATTTAAGGTAGTCTATTGTCGATATCTTTGTTACTCCAATGGATGATAGCCTTGTCATTATGCAAGGTAGTCTGTTGTTCAGATTTTTGTTACTCCAATGGATGGTAGCCTTGTCATTATGGAAGGTAGTCTATTGTAGAGAGTTTTGTTATTCCAATAGATGGTAACCTTGTCATTATGGAAGGTAGTCTTTTGTCGAGATTTTTGTTACTCCAATGGATGGTAGCCTTGTCATTATTAAAGGTAGTCTGTTGTCGATATCTTTGTTACTTCAACGGATGGTAGCCTTGTCATTATGGAAGGTAGTATTTTGTCGAGATTTTTGTTACTCCAATGGATGGTAGCATTGTCATTATTGAAGGTAGTTTGTTATCGATATCTTTGTTACTCCAATGGATGATAGCCATGTCATTATTGAAGGAAGTCTATTATCGAGATTTTTTTTACTCCAATTGATGGTAGCCTTGTTATTATGGAAGGTAGTATATTGTCGAGACTTTTGTTAACCCAATGGATGGTAGCCTTGTAATTATAGAAGGTAGTCTATTGTCGAGATTTTTGTTACTCCAATGGATGGTAACCTTGTCATTATGGAAGGTATTCAGTCGTTGAGATTTCCGTTTCTCCAATGAATTGTAGCCTTGTCATTATGTAAGGTAGTCTGTTGTTCAGATTTTTGTTACTCCAATGGATGGTAGGCTTGTCATTATGGTAGATAGTTTGTAGTCGAGATTTTTGTTATTCTAATGGATGGTAACCTTGTCAGTATGGAAGGTAGTCTTTTGTCGATATTTTTGTTCCTCCAATGGATGGTAGCCTTGTCATTATTGAAGGTAGTCTATTGTCGATATCTTTGTTACTCTAATGGATGATAGCCTTGTCATTATGCAAGGTAGTCTGTTGTTCATATTTTTGTTACTCCAATGGATGGTAGCCTTGTCATTATGGAAGGTAGTCTGTTGTCGAGATTTTTTTTATTCCATTTGATGGTAGACTTGTCATTACGGAAGGCACTTATTGTCGATATTTTTGATACTCCAATGGATGGTAGCCTTTTCATTACGGAAGGTAGTCTTTTATCAAGATTTTTGTTACCCTAATGGATTGTAGCCTTGTAATTATGGAAGGTAGTCTATTGTCGAGATTTTTGTTACTCCAATGGATGCTAGCCTTGTCATTATGGAAGGTAGTCTGTTGTTGAGATTTTTGTTAGTCAAATGGATGGTAGCCTTGTGATTATGGAAGATAGTCTGTTGTCGAGATTTTTGTTATTCCAATGGATGGTAACCTTGTCAGTATGGAAGGTAGTCTTTTATTGAGATTTTTGTTACGTCAATGGATGGTAGGCTTGTCATTATTTAAGGTAGTCTATTATCGATATCTTTGTTACTCCAATGGATGATAGCCTTGTCATTATGCAAGGTAGTCTGTTGTTCAGATTTTTTTTACTCCAATGGATGGTAGCCTTGTCATTATGGAAGGTAGTGTATTATAGAGAGTTTTGTTATTCCAATAGATGGTAACCTTGTCATTATGGAAGGCAGTCTTTTGTCGAGATTTTTGTTACTCCAATGGATGGTAGCCTTGTCATTATTAAAGGTAGTCTGTTGTCGATATCTTTGTTACTTCAACGAATCGTAGCCTTGTCATTAGGAAGGTAGTATTTTGTCGAGATTTTTGTTACTCCAATGGATGGTAGCATTGTCATTATTGAAGGTAGTTTGTTATCGATATCTTTGTTACTCCAATGGATGATAGCCTTGTCATTATTGAAGGAAGTCTATTGTCGAGATTTTTTTTACTCCAATTGATGGTAGCCTTGTAATTATGGAAGGTAGTATATTGTCGAGACTTTTGTTAACCCAATGGATGGTAGCCTTGTAATTATAGAAGGTAGTCTATTGTCGAGATTTTTGTTACTCCAATGGATGGTAACCTTGTCATTATGGAAGGTATTCAGTCGTTGAGATTTCCGTTTCTCCAATGAATTGTAGCCTTGTCATTATGTAAGGTAGTCTGTTGTTCAGATTTTTGTTACTCCAATGGATGGTAGGCTTGTCATTATGGTAGATAGTCTGTAGTCGAGATTTTTGTTATTCCAATGGATGGTAACCTTGTCAGTATGGAAGGTAGTCTTTTGTCGATATTTTTGTTCCTCCAATGGATGGTAGCCTTGTCATTATTGAAGGTAGTCTATTGTCGATATCTTTGTTACTCTAATGGATGATAGCCTTGTCATTATGCAAGGTAGTCTGTTGTTCATATTTTTGTTACTCCAATGGATGGTAGCCTTGTCATTATGGAAGGTAGTCTGTTGTCGAGATTTTTTTTATTCCATTTGATGGTAGACTTGTCATTACGGAAGGCACTTATTGTCGATATTTTTGATACTCTAATGGATGGTAGCCTTTTCATTACGGAAGGTAGTCTTTTATCAAGATTTTTGTTACCCTAATGGATTGTAGCCTTGTAATTATGGAAGGTAGTCTATTGTCGAGATTTTTGTTACTCCAATGGATGCTAGCCTTATCATTATGGAAGGTAGTCTGTTGTTGAGATTTTTGTTAGTCAAATGGATGGTAGCCTTGTGATTATGGAAGATAGTCTGTTGTCGAGATTTTTGTTATTCCAATGGATGGTAACCTTGTCAGTATGGAAGGTAGTCTTTTGTCGAGATTTTTGTTACGTCAATGGATGGTAAGCTTGTCATTATTTAAGGTAGTCTATTATCGATATCTTTGTTACTCCAATGGATGATAGCCTTGTAATTATGCAAGGTAGTCTGTTGTTCAGATTTTTTTTACTCCAATGGATGGTAGCCTTGTAATTATGGAAGGTAGTGTATTGTCGAGATTTTTGTTACTCCAATGGATGGTAACCTTGTCAGTATGGAAGGTAGTCTTTTGTCGATATTTTTGTTCCTCCAATGGATGGTAGCCTTGTCATTATTGAAGGTAGTCTATTGTCGATATCTTTGTTACTCTAATGGATGATAGCCTTGTCATTATGCAAGGTAGTCTGTTGTTCATATTTTTGTTACTCCAATGGATGGTAGCCTTGTCATTATGGAAGGTAGTCTGTTGTCGAGATTTTTTTTATTCCATTTGATGGTAGACTTGTCATTACGGAAGGCACTTATTGTCGATATTTTTGATACTCCAATGGATGGTAGCCTTTTCATTACGGAAGGTAGTCTTTTATCAAGATTTTTGTTACCCTAATGGATTGTAGCCTTGTAATTATGGAAGGTAGTCTATTGTCGAGATTTTTGTTACTCCAATGGATGCTAGCCTTGTCATTATGGAAGGTAGTCTGTTGTTGAGATTTTTGTTAGTCAAATGGATGGTAGCCTTGTGATTATGGAAGATAGTCTGTTGTCGAGATTTTTGTTATTCCAATGGATGGTAACCTTGTCAGTATGGAAGGTAGTCTTTTATTGAGATTTTTGTTACGTCAATGGATGGTAGGCTTGTCATTATTTAAGGTAGTCTATTATCGATATCTTTGTTACTCCAATGGATGATAGCCTTGTCATTATGCAAGGTAGTCTGTTGTTCAGATTTTTTTTACTCCAATGGATGGTAGCCTTGTCATTATGGAAGGTAGTGTATTATAGAGAGTTTTGTTATTCCAATAGATGGTAACCTTGTCATTATGGAAGGCAGTCTTTTGTCGAGATTTTTGTTACTCCAATGGATGGTAGCCTTGTCATTATTAAAGGTAGTCTGTTGTCGATATCTTTGTTACTTCAACGAATCGTAGCCTTGTCATTAGGAAGGTAGTATTTTGTCGAGATTTTTGTTACTCCAATGGATGGTAGCATTGTCATTATTGAAGGTAGTTTGTTATCGATATCTTTGTTACTCCAATGGATGATAGCCTTGTCATTATTGAAGGAAGTCTATTGTCGAGATTTTTTTTACTCCAATTGATGGTAGCCTTGTAATTATGGAAGGTAGTATATTGTCGAGACTTTTGTTAACCCAATGGATGGTAGCCTTGTAATTATAGAAGGTAGTCTATTGTCGAGATTTTTGTTACTCCAATGGATGGTAACCTTGTCATTATGGAAGGTATTCAGTCGTTGAGATTTCCGTTTCTCCAATGAATTGTAGCCTTGTCATTATGTAAGGTAGTCTGTTGTTCAGATTTTTGTTACTCCAATGGATGGTAGGCTTGTCATTATGGTAGATAGTCTGTAGTCGAGATTTTTGTTATTCCAATGGATGGTAACCTTGTCAGTATGGAAGGTAGTCTTTTGTCGATATTTTTGTTCCTCCAATGGATGGTAGCCTTGTCATTATTGAAGGTAGTCTATTGTCGATATCTTTGTTACTCTAATGGATGATAGCCTTGTCATTATGCAAGGTAGTCTGTTGTTCATATTTTTGTTACTCCAATGGATGGTAGCCTTGTCATTATGGAAGGTAGTCTGTTGTCGAGATTTTTTTTATTCCATTTGATGGTAGACTTGTCATTACGGAAGGCACTTATTGTCGATATTTTTGATACTCTAATGGATGGTAGCCTTTTCATTACGGAAGGTAGTCTTTTATCAAGATTTTTGTTACCCTAATGGATTGTAGCCTTGTAATTATGGAAGGTAGTCTATTGTCGAGATTTTTGTTACTCCAATGGATGCTAGCCTTATCATTATGGAAGGTAGTCTGTTGTTGAGATTTTTGTTAGTCAAATGGATGGTAGCCTTGTGATTATGGAAGATAGTCTGTTGTCGAGATTTTTGTTATTCCAATGGATGGTAACCTTGTCAGTATGGAAGGTAGTCTTTTGTCGAGATTTTTGTTACGTCAATGGATGGTAAGCTTGTCATTATTTAAGGTAGTCTATTATCGATATCTTTGTTACTCCAATGGATGATAGCCTTGTAATTATGCAAGGTAGTCTGTTGTTCAGATTTTTTTTACTCCAATGGATGGTAGCCTTGTCATTATGGAAGGTAGTGTATTATAGAGAGTTTTGTTATTCCAATAGATGGTAACCTTGTCATTATGGAAGGCAGTCTTTTGTCGAGATTTTTGTTACTCCAATGGATGGTAGCCTTGTCATTATTAAAGGTAGTTTGTTGTCGATATCTTTGTTACTTCAAAGGATGGTAGCCTTGTCATTATGGAAGGTAGTATTTTGTCGAGATTTTTGTTACTCCAATGGATGGTAGCATTGTCATTATTGAAGGTAGTTTGTTATCGATATCTTTGTTACTCCAATGGATGATAGCCTTGTCATTATTGAAGGAAGTCTATTGTCGAGATTTTTTTTACTCCAATTGATGGTAGCCTTGTAATTATGGAAGGTAGTATATTGTCGAGACTTTTGTTAACCCAATGGATGGTAGCCTTGTAATTATAGAAGGTAGTCTATTGTCGAGATTTTTGTTACTCCAATGGATGGTAACCTTATCATTATGGAAGGTATTCAGTCGTTGAGATTTTCGTTTCTCCAATGAATTGTAGCCTTGTCATTATGTAAGGTAGTCTGTTGTTCAGATTTTTGTTACTCCAATGGATGGTAGGCTTGTCATTATGGTAGATAGTCTGTAGTCGAGATTTTTGTTATTCCAATGGATGGTAACCTTGTCAGTATGGAAGGTAGTCTTTTGTCGATATTTTTGTTCCTCCAATGGATGGTAGCCTTGTCATTATTGAAGGTAGTCTATTGTCGATATCTTTGTTACTCTAATGGATGATAGCCTTGTCATTATGCAAGGTAGTCTGTTGTTCATATTTTTGTTACTCCAATGGATGGTAGCCTTGTCATTATGGAAGGTAGTCTGTTGTCGAGATTTTTTTTATTCCATTTGATGGTAGACTTGTCATTACGGAAGGCACTTATTGTCGATATTTTTGATACTCTAATGGATGGTAGCCTTTTCATTACGGAAGGTAGTCTTTTATCAAGATTTTTGTTACCCTAATGGATTGTAGCCTTGTAATTATGGAAGGTAGTCTGTTGTCGAGATTTTTGTTACTCCAATGGATGCTAGCCTTATCATTATGGAAGGTAGTCTGTTGTTGAGATTTTTGTTAGTCAAATGGATGGTAGCCTTGTGATTATGGAAGATAGTCTGTTGTCGAGATTTTTGTTATTCCAATGGATGGTAACCTTGTCAGTATGGAAGGTAGTCTTTTGTCGAGATTTTTGTTACGTCAATGGATGGTAAGCTTGTCATTATTTAAGGTAGTCTATTATCGATATCTTTGTTACTCTAATGGATGATAGCCTTGTAATTATGCAAGGTAGTCTGTTGTTCAGATTTTTTTTACTCCAATGGATGGTAGCCTTGTCATTATGGAAGGTAGTGTATTATAGAGAGTTTTGTTATTCCAATAGATGGTAACCTTGTCATTATGGAAGGCAATCTTTTGTCGAGATTTTTGTTACTCCAATGGATGGTAGCCTTGTCATTATTAAAGGTAGTCTGTTGTCGATATCTTTGTTACTTCAAAGGATGGTAGCCTTGTCATTATGGAAGGTAGTATTTTGTCGAGATTTTTGTTACTCCAATGGATGGTAGCATTGTCATTATTGAAGGTAGTTTGTTATCGATATCTTTGTTACTCCAATGGATGATAGCCTTGTCATTGTTGAAGGAAGTCTATTGTCGAGATTTTTTTTACTCCAATTGATGGTAGCCTTGTAATTATGGAAGGTAGTATATTGTCGAGACTTTTGTTAACCCAATGGATGGTAGCCTTGTAATTATAGAAGGTAGTCTATTGTCGAGATTTTTGTTACTCCAATGGATGGTAACCTTGTCATTATGGAAGGTATTCAGTCGTTGAGATTTCCGTTTCTCCAATGAATTGTAGCCTTGTCATTATGTAAGGTAGTCTGTTGTTCAGATTTTTGTTACTCCAATGGATGGTAGGCTTGTCATTATGGTAGATAGTCTGTAGTCGAGATTTTTGTTATTCCAATGGATGGTAACCTTGTCAGTATGGAAGGTAGTCTTTTGTCGATATTTTTGTTCCTCCAATGGATGGTAGCCTTGTCATTATTGAAGGTAGTCTATTGTCGATATCTTTGTTACTCTAATGGATGATAGCCTTGTCATTATGCAAGGTAGTCTGTTGTTCATATTTTTGTTACTCCAATGGATGGTAGCCTTGTCATTATGGAAGGCAGTCTGTTGTCGAGATTTTTTTTATTCCATTTGATGGTAGACTTGTCTTTACGGAAGGCACTTATTATCGATATTTTTGATACTCCAATGGATGGTAGCCTTTTCATTACGGAAGGTAGTCTTTTATCAAGATTTTTGTTACCCCAATGGATGGTAGCCTTGTAATTATGGAAGGTAGTCTGTTGTCGAGATTTTTGTTACTCCAATGGATGCTAGTCTTGTCATTATGGAAGGTAGTCAGTTGTTGAGATTTTTGTTAGTCAAATGGATGGTAGCCTTGTGATTATGGAAGATAGTCTGTTGTCGAGATTTTTGTTATTCCAATGGATGGTAACCTTGTCAGTATGGAAGGTAGTCTTTTGTCGAGATTTTTGTTACGTCAATGGATGGTAGGCTTGTCATTATTTAAGGTAGTCTATTATCGATATCTTTGTTACTCCAATGGATGATAGCCTTGTCATTATGCAAGGTAGTCTATTGTTCAGATTTTTTTTACTCCAATGGATGGTAGCCTTGTCATTATGGAAGGTAGTGTATTATAGAGAGTTTTGTTATTCCAATAGATGGTAACCTTGTCATTATGGAAGGCAGACTTTTGTCGAGATTTTTGTTACTCAAATGGATGGTAGCCTTGTCATTATTAAAGGTAGTCTGTTGTCGATATCTTTGTTACTCCAACGGATGGTAGCCTTGTCATTATGGAAGGTTGTATTTTGTCGAGATTTTTGTTACTCCAATGGATGGTAGCATTGTCATTATTGAAGGTAGTTTGTTATCGATATCTTTGTTACTCCAATGGATGATAGCCTTGTCATTATTTAAGGAAGTCTATTGTCGAGATTTTTTTTACTCTAATTGATGGTAGCCTTGTAATTATGGAAGGTAGTATATTGTCGAGACTTTTGTTAACCCAATGGATGGTAGCCTTGTAATTATAGAAGGTAGTCTATTGTCGAGATTTTTGTTACTCCAATGGATGGTAACCTTGTCATTATGGAAGGTATTTTGTCGTTGAGATTTCCGTTTCTCCAATGGATTGTAGCCTTGTCATTATGTAAGGTAGTCTGTTGTTCAGATTTTTGTACTCCAATGGATGGTAGGCTTGTCATTATGGTAGATAGTCTGTAGTCGAGATTTTTGTTATTCCAATGGATGGTAACCTTGTCAGTATGGAAGGTAGTCTTTTGTCGAGATTTTTGTTCCTCCAATGGATGGTAGCCTTGTCATTGTTGAAGGTAGTCTGTTGTCGATATCTTTGTTACTCTAATGGACGATAGCCTTGTAATTATGCAAGGTAGTCTGTTATTCATATTTTTGTTACTCCAATGGATGGTAGCCTTGTCATTAAGGAAGGTAGTCTGTTGTCGAGATTTTATTTATTCCATTGGATGGTAGCCTTGTCATTACAGAAGGCACTTATTGTCGATATTTTTGATACTCCAATGGATGGTAGCCTTTTCATTACGGAAGGTAGTCTTTTATCAAGATTTTTGTTACCTCAATGGATGGTAGCCTTATAATTATGGAAGGTAGTCTGTTGTCGAGATTTTTGTTACTCCAATGGATGCTAACCTTGTCATTTGGAAGGTAGTCTGTTGTTGAGATTTTTGTTAGTCAAATGAATGGTAGCCTTGTGATTATGGAAGATAGTCTGTTGTCGAGATTTTTGTTATTCCAATGGATGGTAACCTTGTCAGTATGGAAGGTAGTCTTTTGTCGAGATTTTTGTTACGTCAATGAATGGTAGCCTTGTGATTATTTAAGGTAGTCTATTGTCGATATCTTTGTTACTCCAATGGATGATAGCCTTGTCATTATGCAAGGTAGTCTATTGTTCATATTTTTGTTACTCCAATGGATGGTAGCCTTGTCATTATGGAAGGTAGTCTATTGTAGAGAGTTTTGTTATTCCAATAGATGGTAACCTTGTCATTATGGAAGGTAGTCTTTTGTCGAGATTTTTGTTACTCTAATGGATGGTAGCCTTGTCATTATTAAAGGTAGTCTGTTGTCGATATCTTTGTTACTTCAACGGATGGTAGCCTTGTCATTATGGAAGGTAGTATTTTGTCGAGATTTTTGTTACTCCAATGGATGGTAGCATTGTCATTACTGAAGGTAGTTTGTTATCGATATCTTTGTTACTCCAATGGATAATAGCCTTGTCATTATTGAAGGAAGTCTATTGTCGAGATTTTTTTTACTCCAATTGATGGTAGCCTTGTAATTATGGAAGGTAGTATATTGTCGAGACTTTTGTTAACCCAATGGATGGTAGCCTTGTAATTATAGAAGGTAGTCTATTGTCGAGATTTTTGTTACTCTAATGGATGGTAACCTTGTCATTATGGAAGGTATTCTGTCGTTGAGATTTCCGTTTCTCCAATGGATTGTAGCCTTGTCCTTATGTAAGGTAGTCTGTTGTTCAGATTTTTGTTACTCCAATGGATGGTAGGCTTGTCATTATGGTAGATAGTCTGTAGTCAATATTTTTGTTATTCAAATGGATGGTAACCTTGTCAGTATGGAAGGTAGTCTTTTGTGGAGATTTTTGTTCCTCCAATGGATGGTAGCCTTGTCATTATTGAAGGTAGTCAGTTGTCGATATCTTTGTTACTCTAATGGACGATAGCCTTGTCATTATGCAAGGTAGTCTGTTATTAATATTTTTGTTACTCCAATGGATGGTAGCCTTGTCATTAAGGAAGGTAGTCTGTTGTCGAGATTTTTTTTATTCCATTGGATGGTAGCCTTGTCATTACGGAAGGCACTTATTGTCGATATTTTTGATACTCCAATGGATGGTAGCCTTTTCATTATGGAAGGTAGTCTTTTATCAAGATTTTTTTTACCCCAATGGATGGTAGCCTTGTAATTATGGAAGGTAGTCTGTTATCGAGATTTTTGTTACTCCAATGGATGCTAGCCTTGTCATTATGGAAGGTAGTCTGTTGTTGAGATTTTTGTTAGTCAAATGGATGGTAGCCTTGTGATTATGGAAGATAGTCTGTTGTCGAGATTTTTGTTATTCCAATGGATGGTAACCTTGTCAATATGGAAGGTAGTCTTTTGTCGAGATTTTTGTTACGTCAATGGATGGAAGCCTTGTCATTATTTAAGGTAGTCTATTGTCGATATCTTTGTTACTCCAATGGATGATAGCCTTGTCATTATGCAAGGTAGTATGTTGTTCAGATTTTTGTTACTCCAATGGATGGTAGCCTTGTCATTATGGAAGGTAGTCTATTGTAGAGAGTTTTGTTATTCCAATGGATGGTAACCTTGTTATTATGCAAGGTAGTCTGTTGTTCAGATTTTTGTTACTCCAATGGATAGTAGCCTTGTCATTATTAAAGGTAGTCTGTTGTCGATATCTTTGTTACTCCAAGGGATGGTAGCCTTGTCATTATGGAAGGTAGTCTTTTGTCGAGATTTTTGTTACTCCAATGGATGGTAGCCTTGTCATTATTAAAGGTAGTCTATTGTCGATATCTTTGTTACTCCAACGGATGGTAGCCTTGTCATTATGGAAGGTAGTATTTTGTCGAGAATTTTGTTACTCCAATGGATGGTAGCCTTGTCATTATTGAAGGTAGTTTTTTATGGATATCTTTGTTACTCCAATGGATGATAGCCTTGTCATTATTGAAGGAAGTCTATTGTCGAGATTTTCTTTACTCCAATTGATGGTAGCCTTGTAATTATGGAAGGTAGTATATTGTCGAGACTTTTGTTAACCCAATGGATGGTAGCCTTGTAATTATAGAAGGTACTCTATTGTCGAGATTTTTGTTACTCCAATGGATGGTAACCTTGTCATTATGGAAGGTATTCTGTCGTTGAGATTTCCGTTTCTCCAATGGATTGTAGCCTTGTCATTATGTAAGGTAGTCTGTTGTTCAGATTTTTGTTACTCCAATGGATGGTAGGCTTGTCATTATGGTAGATAGTCTGTAGTCGATATTTTTGTTATTCCAATGGATGGTAACCTTGTCAGTATGGAAGGTAGTCTTTTGTCGAGATTTTTATTCCTCCAATGGATGGTAGCCTTGTCATTATTTAAGGTTGTCTGTTGTCGATATCTTTGTTACTCTAATGGTTGATAGCCTTGTCATTATGCAAGGTAGTCTGTTATTCATATTTTTGTTACTCCAATGGATGGTAGCCTTGTCATTAAGGAAGGTAGTCTGTTGTCGAGATTTTTTTTATTCCATTGGACGGTAGCCTTGTCAATATGGAAGGCACTTATTGTCGATATTTTTGATACTCCAATGGATGGTAGCCTTGTCATTACGAAAGGTAGTCTTTTAACAAGATTTTTGTTACCCCAATGGATGGTAGCCTTGTAATTATGGAAGGTAGTCTTTTGTCGAGAGTTTTGTTACTCCAATGGATGCTACCCTTGTCATTATGGAAGGTAGTCTGTTGTTGATATTTTTGTTAGTCAAATGGATGGTAGCCTTGTGATTATGGAAGATAGTTTGTTGTCGAGATTTTTGTTATTCCAATGGATGGTAACCTTGTCAGTATGGAAGGTAGTCTTTTGTCGAGATTTTTATTACTTCAATGGATGGTAGCCTTGTCATTATTTAAGGTAGTCTATTGTCCATATCTTTGTTACTCCAATGGATGATAGCCTTGTCATTATGCAAGGTAGTCTGTTGTTCAGATTTTTGTTACTCCAATGGATGGTAGCCTTGTCATTATGGAAGGTAGTCTATTATAGAGATTTTTGTTATTCCAATGGATGGTTACCTTGTCATTATGGAAGGTAGTCTTTTGTCGAGATTTTTGTTACTCCAATGGATGGTAGCCTTGTCATTATTGAAGGTAGTATGTTGTCGAGATTTTTGTTAACCCAATGGATGGTAGCCTTGTAATTATGGAAGGTAGTCTGTTGTCGAGATTTTTGTTACTCCAATGGATGGTAACCTTGTCATTATGGAAGGTATTCTGTCGTTGAGATTTCCGTTTCTCCAATGGATTGTAGCCTTGTCATTATGTAAGGTAGTCTGTTGTTCAGATTTTTGATACTCCAATGGATGGTAAGCTTGTCATTATGGTAGATAGTCTGTAGTCGAGATTTTTGTTAATCCAATGGATGGTAACCTTGTCAGTATGGAAGGTAGTCTTTTGTCGAGATTTTTGTTACTCCAATGGATGGTAGCCTTGTCATTATTTCAGATACTCTATTGTTGGTATCTTTGTTACTCCAATGGATGATAGCTTTGTCATTATGCAAGGTAGTCTATTGTTCAAATTTTTGTTACTCCAATGGACGGTAGCCTTGTCATTATGGAAGGTAGTCTATTGTCGAGATTTTTGTTATTCCAATGTATGGTAGCCTTATCATTATGGAAGGTGGTCTTGTCATTATGGAAGGTAGTCTATTATCAAGATTTTTGTTATTCCAATGGATGGTAACCTGGTCAGTATGGAAGGTAGTCTTTTGTCGAGATTTTTGTTACTCCACTGATGGTAGCCTTGTCATTATTGAAGGTAGTCTATTGTCGATTTCTTTGATACTCCAATGGATGATAGCCTTGTCATTATGCAAGGTATTATGTTGTTCATATTTTTGTTACTCCAATGGATGGTAGCGTTGTCATTATGGAAGGTAGTCTGTTGTCGAGATTTCTTTTACTAAAATGGATGGTAGCCTTGTCATTATGGAAGGTAGTCTGTTGTCGAGATTTTTGTTACCCCAATGGATGGTAGCCTTGTAATTATGGAAGGTAGTCTATTGTCGAGATTTATGTTACTCCAATAGATGGTAGCCTTGTCATTATGGAAGGTAGTCTGTCGTTGAGATTTTTGTTACTCCAATGGATTGCAACCTTGTCATTATGTAAGGTAATCTGTTGTTCAGATTTTTGTTAGTCAAATGGATGGTAGCCTTGTGATTTTGGAAGATAGTCTGTTGTCGAGATTTTTGTTATTCCAATGGATGGTAACCTTGTCAGTATGGAAGGTAGTCTTTTGTCGAGATTTTTGTTACTTCAATGGATTGTAGCCTTGTCATTATTTAAGGTAGTCTATTGTCGATATCTTTGTTACTCCAATGGATGATAGCCTTGTCATTATGCAAGGTAGTCTGTTGTTCATATTTTTGTTACTCCAATGGATGGTAGCCTTGTCATTATGGAAGGTAGTCTATTGTAGAGATTTTTGTTATTCCAATGGATGGTAACCTTGTCATTATGGAAGGTAGTCTTTTGTCGAGATTTTTGTTACTCCAATGGATGGTAGCCTTGTCATTATCAAAGGTAGCCTGTTGTCGATATCTTTGTTACTCCAATGGATGGTAGCCTTGTCATTATGGAAGGTAGTATTTTGTCGAGATTTTTGTTACTCCAATGGATGGTAGCCTTGTCATTATTGAAGGTAGTTTGTTATCGATATCTTTGTTACTCCAATGGATGATAGCCTTGTCATTATTGAAGGTAGTCTATTGTCGAGATTTTTTTTACTCCAATGGATGGTAGCCTTGTAATTATGGAAGGTAGTATGTTGTCGAGACTTTTGTTAACCCAATGGATGGTAGCCTTGTAATTATGGAAGGTAGTCTATTGTCGAGATTTTTGTTACTCCAATGGATGGTAACCTTGTCATTATGGAAGGTATTCTGTCATTGATATTTCCGTTTCTCCAATGGATTGTAGCCTTGTCATTATGTAAGGTAGTCTGTTGTTCAGATTTTTGTTACTCCAATGGATGGTAGGCTTGTTATTATGGTAGGTAGTCTGTAGTCGAGATTTTTTTATTCCAATGGATGGTAACCTTGTCAGTATGGAAGGTAGTCTTTTGTCGATATCTTTGTTACTCCAATGGATGATAGCCTTGTCATTATGCAAGGTATTATGTTGTTCAAATTTTTGTTACTCCAATGGATGGTAGCCTTGTCATTATGGAAGGTAGTCTGTTGTCGAGATTTCTTTTACTACAATGGATGGTAGCCTTGTCATTATGGAAGGTAGTCTATTGTCGAGATTTTTGTTACCCCAATGGATGGTAGCCTTGTAATTATGGAAGGTAGTCTGTTGTCGAGATTTATGTTACTCCAATGGATGGTAGCCTTGTCATTATGGAAGGTAGTCTGTCGTTGAGATTTTTGGTACTCCAATGGATTGCAGCCTTGTCATTATGTAAGGTAGTCTATTGTTCAGATTTTTGTTAGTCCAATGGATGGTAACCTTGTCATCATGGAAGGATGTCTTTTGTCGAGATTTTTGTTCCTCCAATGGATGGTAACCTTGTCATTATGGAAGGTATTCTGTCGTTGAGATTTCCATTTCTCCAATGGATTGTAGCCTTGTCATTATGTAAGGTAGTCTGTTGTTCAGATTTTTGTTACTCCAATGGATGGTAGGCTTGTCATTATGGTAGATAGTCTGTAGTCGATATTTTTGTTATTCCAATGGATGGTAACCTTGTCAGTATGGAAGGTAGTCTTTTGTCGAGATTTTTATTCCTCCAATGGATGGTAGCCTTGTCATTATTTAAGGTTGTCTGTTGTCGATATCTTTGTTACTCTAATGGTTGATAGCCTTGTCATTATGCAAGGTAGTCTGTTATTCATATTTTTGTTACTCCAATGGATGGTAGCCTTGTCATTAAGGAAGGTAGTCTGTTGTCGAGATTTTTTTTATTCCATTGGACGGTAGCCTTGTCAATATGGAAGGCACTTATTGTCGATATTTTTGATACTCCAATGGATGGTAGCCTTGTCATTACGAAAGGTAGTCTTTTAACAAGATTTTTGTTACCCCAATGGATGGTAGCCTTGTCATTATGGAAGGTAGTCTGTTGTTGATATTTTTGTTAGTCAAATGGATGGTAGCCTTGTGATTATGGAAGATAGTTTGTTGTCGAGATTTTTGTTATTCCAATGGATGGTAACCTTGTCAGTATGGAAGGTAGTCTTTTGTCGAGATTTTTATTACTTCAATGGATGGTAGCCTTGTCATTATTTAAGGTAGTCTATTGTCCATATCTTTGTTACTCCAATGGATGATAGCCTTGTCATTATGCAAGGTAGTCTGTTGTTCAGATTTTTGTTACTCCAATGGATGGTAGCCTTGTCATTATGGAAGGTAGTCTATTATAGAGATTTTTGTTATTCCAATGGATGGTTACCTTGTCATTATGGAAGGTAGTCTTTTGTCGAGATTTTTGTTACTCCAATGGATGGTAGCCTTGTCATTATTGAAGGTAGTATGTTGTCGAGATTTTTGTTAACCCAATGGATGGTAGCCTTGTAATTATGGAAGGTAGTCTGTTGTCGAGATTTTTGTTACTCCAATGGATGGTAACCTTGTCATTATGGAAGGTATTCTGTCGTTGAGATTTCCGTTTCTCCAATGGATTGTAGCCTTGTCATTATGTAAGGTAGTCTGTTGTTCAGATTTTTGATACTCCAATGGATGGTAAGCTTGTCATTATGGTAGATAGTCTGTAGTCGAGATTTTTGTTAATCCAATGGATGGTAACCTTGTCAGTATGGAAGGTAGTCTTTTGTCGAGATTTTTGTTACTCCAATGGATGGTAGCCTTGTCATTATTTCAGATACTCTATTGTTGGTATCTTTGTTACTCCAATGGATGATAGCTTTGTCATTATGCAAGGTAGTCTATTGTTCAAATTTTTGTTACTCCAATGGACGGTAGCCTTGTCATTATGGAAGGTAGTCTATTGTCGAGATTTTTGTTATTCCAATGTATGGTAGCCTTATCATTATGGAAGGTGGTCTTGTCATTATGGAAGGTAGTCTATTATCAAGATTTTTGTTATTCCAATGGATGGTAACCTGGTCAGTATGGAAGGTAGTCTTTTGTCGAGATTTTTGTTACTCCACTGATGGTAGCCTTGTCATTATTGAAGGTAGTCTATTGTCGATTTCTTTGATACTCCAATGGATGATAGCCTTGTCATTATGCAAGGTATTATGTTGTTCATATTTTTGTTACTCCAATGGATGGTAGCGTTGTCATTATGGAAGGTAGTCTGTTGTCGAGATTTCTTTTACTAAAATGGATGGTAGCCTTGTCATTATGGAAGGTAGTCTGTTGTCGAGATTTTTGTTACCCCAATGGATGGTAGCCTTGTAATTATGGAAGGTAGTCTATTGTCGAGATTTATGTTACTCCAATAGATGGTAGCCTTGTCATTATGGAAGGTAGTCTGTCGTTGAGATTTTTGTTACTCCAATGGATTGCAACCTTGTCATTATGTAAGGTAATCTGTTGTTCAGATTTTTGTTAGTCAAATGGATGGTAGCCTTGTGATTTTGGAAGATAGTCTGTTGTCGAGATTTTTGTTATTCCAATGGATGGTAACCTTGTCAGTATGGAAGGTAGTCTTTTGTCGAGATTTTTGTTACTTCAATGGATTGTAGCCTTGTCATTATTTAAGGTAGTCTATTGTCGATATCTTTGTTACTCCAATGGATGATAGCCTTGTCATTATGCAAGGTAGTCTGTTGTTCATATTTTTGTTACTCCAATGGATGGTAGCCTTGTCATTATGGAAGGTAGTTTATTGTAGAGATTTTTGTTATTCCAATGGATGGTAACCTTGTCATTATGGAAGGTAGTCTTTTGTCGAGATTTTTGTTACTCCAATGGATGGTAGCCTTGTCATTATCAAAGGTAGCCTGTTGTCGATATCTTTGTTACTCCAATGGATGGTAGCCTTGTCATTATGGAAGGTAGTATTTTGTCGAGATTTTTGTTACTCCAATGGATGGTAGCCTTGTCATTATTGAAGGTAGTTTGTTATCGATATCTTTGTTACTCCAATGGATGATAGCCTTGTCATTATTGAAGGTAGTCTATTGTCGAGATTTTTTTTACTCCAATGGATGGTAGCCTTGTAATTATGGAAGGTAGTATGTTTTCGAGACTTTTGTTAACCCAATGGATGGTAGCCTTGTAATTATGGAAGGTAGTCTATTGTCGAGATTTTTGTTACTCCAATGGATGGTAACCTTGTCATTATGGAAGGTATTTTGTCATTGATATTTCCGTTTCTCCAATGGATTGTAGCCTTGTCATTATGTAAGGTAGTCTGTTGTTCAGATTTTTGTTACTCCAATGGATGGTAGGCTTGTTATTATGGTAGGTAGTCTGTAGTCGAGATTTTTTTATTCCAATGGATGGTAACCTTGTCAGTATGGAAGGTAGTCTTTTGTCGATATCTTTGTTACTCCAATGGATGATAGCCTTGTCATTATGCAAGGTATTATGTTGTTCAAATTTTTGTTACTCCAATGGATGGTAGCCTTGTCATTATGGAAGGTAGTCTGTTGTCGAGATTTCTTTTACTACAATGGATGGTAGCCTTGTCATTATGGAAGGTAGTCTATTGTCGAGATTTTTGTTACCCCAATGGATGGTAGCCTTGTAATTATGGATGGTAGTCTGTTGTCGAGATTTATGTTACTCCAATGGATGGTAGCCTTGTCATTATGGAAGGTAGTCTGTCGTTGAGATTTTTGGTACTCCAATGGATTGCAGCCTTGTCATTATGTAAGGTAGTCTATTGTTCAGATTTTTGTTAGTCTAATGGATGGTAACCTTGTCATCATGGAAGGATGTCTTTTGTCGAGATTTTTGTTCCTCCAATGGATGGTAGCCTTGTAATTATGGAAGGTAGTCTTGTCATTATGGTAGGTAGTCTATTATCAAGATTTTTGTTATTCCAATGGATGGTAACCTTGTCAGTATGGAAGGTAGTCTTTTGTCGAGATTTTTTTTACTCCAATGGATGGTAGCCTTATCATTATGGAAGGTGGTCTTGTCATTATGGAAGGTAGTCTATTATCAAGATTTTTGTTATTCCAATGGATAGTTACCTTGTTAGTATGGAAGGTAGTCTTTTGTCGAGATTTTTGTTACTCCAATGGATGGTAGCATTGTCATTATTGAAGGTAGTCTATTGTCGATATCTTTGATACTCCAATGGATGATAGCCTTGTCATTATTAAAGGTATTATGTTGTTCATATTTTTGTTACTCCAATGGATGGTAGCCTTGTCATTATGGAAAGTAGTCTGTTGTCGAGATTTCTTTTACTACAATGGATGGTAGCCTTGTCATTATGGAAGGTAGTCTGTTGTCGATATTTTTGTTACCCCAATGGATGGTAGCCTTGTAATTATGGAAGGTAGTCTGTTGTCGAGATTTATGTTTCTCCAATGGATGGTAGCCTTGTCATTATGGAAGGTAGTATGTCGTTGAGATTTTTGTTACTCCAATGGATTGCAACGTTGTCATTATGTAAGGTAGTCTGTTGTTAAGATTTTTGTTAGTCCAATGGATGGTAGCCTTGTGATTATGGAAGATAGTCTGTTGTTGAGATTTTTGTTATTCCAATGGATGGTAACCCTGTCAGTATGGAAGGTAGTCTTTTGTCGATATTTTTGTTACTTCAATGGATGATAGCCTTGTCATTATGCAAGGTAGTCTGTTGTTCATATTTTTGTTACTCCAATGGATGGTAGCCTTGTCATTATGGAAGGTAGTCTATTGTAGAGATTTTTGTTATTCCAATGGATGGTAACCTTGTCATTATGGAAGGTAGTCTTTTGTCGAGATTTTTGTTACTCCAATGGATTGTAGCCTTGTCATTATTAAAGGTAGCCTGTTGTCGATATCTTTGTTACTCCAACGGATGGTAGCCTTGTCATTATGGAAGGTAGTATTTTGTCGAGATTTTTGTTACTCCAATGGATGGTAGCCTTGTCATTATTAAAGGTAGTTTGT
The DNA here is from genome assembly GCA_948472305.1 of Vicia faba. NCBI lineage: Eukaryota > Viridiplantae > Streptophyta > Magnoliopsida > Fabales > Fabaceae > Vicia > Vicia faba. The sequence continues at coordinate 567,341,431 of OX451739.1, forward strand.
TATCGATATCTTTGTTACTCCAATGGATGATAGCCTTGTCATTATTGAAGGAAGTCTATTGTCGAGATTTTTTTTACTCCAATGGATGGTAGCCTTATCATTATGGAAGGTGGTCTTGTCATTATGGAAGGTAGTCTATTAACAAGATTTTTGTTATTCCAATGGATGGTAACCTTGTCAGTATGGAAGGTAGTCTTTTGTCGATATTTTTGTTCCTCCAATGGATGGTAGCCTTGTGATTATTGAAGGTAGTCTGTTGTCGATATCTTTGTTACTCTAATGCATGATAGCCTTGTCATTATGCAAGGTAGTCGGTTGTTCAGATTTTTGTTACTCCAATGGATGGTAGACTTGTCATTATGGAAGGTAGTCTGTTGTCGAGATTTTTTTTATTCCATTGGATGGTAGACTTGTCATTACGGAAGGCACTTATTGTCGATATTTTGTATACTCCAATGGATGGTAGCCTTTTCATTAGGAAAGGTAGTCTTTTATCAAGATTTTTGTTACCTCAATGGATGGTAGCCTTGTAATTATGGAAGGTAGTCTGTTGTCGAGATTTTTGTTACTCCAATGGATGGTAGCCTTGTCATTATGGAAGGTTGTCTATTGTTGAGATTTTTGTTAGTCAAAGGGATGGTAGCCTTATGATTATGGAAGATAGTCTGTTGTCGAGATTTTTGTTATTCCAATGGATGGTAACCTTGTCAGTATGGAAGGTAGTCTTTTGTCGAGATTTTTGTTACGTCAATGGATGGAAGCCTTGTCATTATTTAAAGTAGTCTATTGTCGATATCTTTGTTACTCCAATGGATGATAGCCTTGTCATTATGCAAGGTAGTCTGTTGTTCAGATTTTTGTTACTCCAATGGATGGTAGCCTTGTCATTATGGAAGGTAGTCTATTGTAGAGAGTTTTGTTATTCCAATAGATGGTAACCTTGTCATTGTGGAAGGTAGTTTGTTATCGATATCTTTGTTACTCCAACGGATGGTAGCCTTGTCATTATGGAAGGTAGTATTTTGTCGAGATTTTTGTTACTCCAATGTATGGTAGCCTTGTCATTATTGAAGGTAGTTTGTTATCGATATCTTTGTTACTCCAATGGATGATAGCCTTGTCATTATTGAAGGAAGTCTATTGTCGAGATTTTTTTTACTCCAATTGATGGTAGCCTTATAATTATGGAAGGTAGTATATTGTCGAGACTTTTGTTAGCCAATGGATGGTAGCCTTGTAATTATAGAAGGTAGTCTATTGTCGAGATTTTTGTTACTCCAATGGATGTTAACCTTGTCATTATGGAAGGTATTCTGTCGTTGAGATTTCCGTTTCTCCAATGGATTATAGCCCTGTCATTATGTAAGGTAGTCTGTTGTTCAGATTTTTGTTACTCCAATGGATGGTAGGCTTGTCATTTTGGTAGATAGTCTGTAGTCGAGATTTTTGTTATTCCAATGGATGGTAACCTTGTCAGTATGGAAGGTAGTCTTTTGTCGATATTTTTGCTCCTCCAATGGATGGTAGCCTTGTGATTATTGAAGGTAGTCTGTTGTCGATATCTTTGTTACTCTAATGGATGATAGCCTTGTCATTATGCAAGGTAGTCGATTGTTCAGATTTTTGTTACTCCAATGGATGGTAGCCTTGTCATTATGGAAGGTAGTCTGTTGTCGAGATTTTTTTTATTCCATTGGATGGTAGACTTGTCATTACGGAAGGCACTTATTGTCGATATTTTGTATACTCCAATGGATGGTAGCCTTTTCATTACGGAAGGTAGTCTTTTATCAAGATTTTTGTTACCCCAATGGATGGTAGCCATGTAATTATGGAAGGTAGTCTGTTGTCGAGATTTTTGTTACTCCAATGGATGCTAGCCTTGTCATTATGGAAGGTAGTCTGTTGTTGAGATTTTTGTTAGTCAAATGGATGGTAGCCTTGTGATTATGGAAGATAGTTTGTTGTCGAGATTTTTGTTATTCCAATGGATGGTAACCTTGTCAGTATGGAAGGTAGTCTTTTGTCGAGATTTTTGTTACGTCAATGGATGGAAGCCTTGTCATTATTAAAGGTAGTCTATTGTCGATGTCTTTGTTACTCCAATGGATGATAGCCTTGTCATTATGCAAGGTAGTCGGTTGTTCAGATTTTTGTTACTCCAATGGATGGTAGCCTTGTCATTATGGAAGGTAGTCTATTGTAGAGAGTTTTGTTATTCCAATAGATGGTAACCTTGTCATTGTGGAAGGTAGTCTTTTGTCGAGATTTTTGTTACTCCAATGGATGGTAGCCTTGTCATTATTAAAGGTAGTTTGTTGTCGATATCTTTGTTAATCCAACGGATGGTAGCCTTGACATTATGGAAGGTAGTATTTTGTCGAGATTTTTGTTACTCCAATGGATGGTAGCCTTGTCATTATTGAAGGTAGTTTGTTATCGATATCTTTGTTACTCCAATGGATGATAGCCTTGTCATTATTGAAGGAAGTCTATTGTCGAGATTTTTTTTACTCCAATTGATGGTAGCCTTGTAATTATGGAAGGTAGTATATTGTCGAGACTTTTGGTAACCCAATGGATGGTAGCCATGTAATTATAGAAGGTAGTCTATTGTCAAGATTTTTGTTACTCCAATGGATGTTAACCTTGTCATTATGGAAGGTATTCTGTCATTGAGATTTCCGTTTCTCCAATGGATTGTAGCCTTGTCATTATGTAAGGTAGTCTGTTGTTCAGATTTTTGTTACTCCAATGGATGGTAGGCTTGTCATTTTGGTAGATAGTCTGTAGTCGAGATTTTTGTTATTCCAATGGATGGTAACCTTGTCAGTATGGAAGGTAGTCTTTTGTCGATATTTTTGTTCCTCCAATGGATGGTAGCCTTGTGATTATTGAAGGGAGTCTGTTGTCGATATCTTTGTTACTCTAATGGATGATAGCCTTGTCATTATGCAAGGTAGTCGGTTGTTCAGATTTTTGTTACTCCAATGGATGGTAGCCTTGTCATTATGGAAGGTAGTCTGTTGTCGATATTTTTTTTATTCCATTGGATGGTAGACTTGTCATTACTAAAGGAACTTATTGTCGATATTTTGTATACTCCAATGGATGGTAGCCTTTTAATTACGGAAGGTAGTCTTTTATCAAGATTTTTGTTACCCCAATGGATGGTAGCCTTGTAATTATGGAAGGTAGTCTGTTGTCGAGATTTTTGTTACTCCAATGGATGCAAGCCTTGTCATTATGGAAGGTAGTCTGTTCTTGAGATTTTTGTTAGTCAAAGGGATGGTAGCCTTGTGATTATGGAAGATAGTCTGTTGTCGAGATTTTTGTTATTCCAATGGATGGTAACCTTGTCAGTATGGAAGGTAGTCTTTTGTCGAGATTTTTGTTACGTCAATGGATGGAAGCCTTGTCATTATTTAAGGTAGTCTATTGTCGATATCTTTGTTACTCCAATGGATGATAGCCTTGTCATTATGCAAGGTAGTCTGTTGTTCAGATTTTTGTTACTCCAATGGATGGTAGCCTTGTCATTATGGAAGGTAGTCTATTGTAGAGAGTTTTGTTATTCCAATAGATGGTAACCTTGTCATTGTGGAAGGTAGTCTTTTGTGGAGATTTTTGTTACTCCAATGGATGGTAGCCTTGTCATTATTAAAGGTAGTTTGTTGTCGATATCTTTGTTACTCCAACGGATGGTAGCCTTGTCATTATGGAAGGTAGTGTTTTGTCGAGATTTTTGTTACTCCAATGGATGGTAGCCTTGTCATTATTGAAGGTAGTTTGTTATCGATATCTTTGTTACTCCAATGGATGATAGCCTTGTCATTATTGAAGGAAGTCTATTGTCGAGATTTTTTTTACTCCAATTGATGGTAGCCTTGTAATTATGGAAGGTAGTATATTGTCGAGACTTTTGTTAACCCAATGGATGGTAGCCTTGTAATTATAGAAGGTAGTCTATTGTCGAGATTTTTGTTACTCCAATGGATGTTAACCTTGTCATTATGGAAGATATTCTGTCGTTGAGATTTCCGTTTCTCCAATGGATTGTAGCCTTGTCATTATGTAAGGTAGTCTGTTGTTCATATTTTTGTTACTCCAATGGATGGTAGGCTTGTCATTTTGGTATATAGTCTGTAGTCGAGATTTTTGTTATTCCAATGGATGGTAACCTTGTCAGTATGGAAGGTAGTCTTTTGTCGATATTTTTGTTCCTCCAATGGATGGTAGACTTGTGATTATTGAAGGTAGTCTGTTGTCGATATCTTTGTTACTCTAATGGATGATAGCCTTGTCATTATGCAAGGTAGTCTGTTGTTCAGATTTTTGTTACTCCAATGGATGGTAGCCTTGTCATTATGGAAGGTAGTCTGTTGTCGAGATTTTTTTTATTCCATTGGATGGTAGACTTGTCATTACTGAAGGCACTTATTGTCGATATTTTTGATACTCCAATGGATGGTAGCCTTTTAATTACAGAAGGTAGTCTTTTATCAAGATTTTTGTTACCCCAATGGATGGTAGCCTTGTAATTGTGGAAGGTAGTCTGTTGTCGAGATTTTTGTTACTCCAATGGATGCTAGCCTTGTCATTATGGAAGGTAGTCTATTGTTGAGATTTTTGTAAGTCAAATGGATGGTAGCCTTGTGATTATGGAAGATAGTCTGTTGTCGAGATTTTTGTTATTCCAATGGATGGTAACCTTGTCAGTATGGAAGGTAGTCTTTTGTCGAGATTTTTGTTACGTCAATGGATGGAAGCCTTGTCATTATTTAAGGTAGTCTATTATCGATATCTTTGTTACTCCAATGGATGATAGCCTTGTCATTATGCAAGGTAGTCTGTTGTTCAGATTTTTGTTACTCCAATGGATGGTAGCCTTGTCATTATGGAAGGTAGTCTATTGTAGAGAGTTTTGTTATTCCAATAGATGGTAACCTTGTCATTGTGGAAGGTAGTCTTTTGTCGAGATTTTTGTTACTCCAATGGATGGTAGCCTTGTCATTATTAAAGGTAGTTTGTTGTCGATATCTTTGTTACTCCAACGGATGGTAGCCTTGTCATTATGGAAGGTAGTATTTTGTCGAGATTTTTGTTACTCCAATGGATGGTAGCCTTGTCATTATTGATAGTAGTTTGTTATCGATATCTTTGTTACTCCAATGGATGATAGCCTTGTCATTATTGAAGGAAGTCTATTGTCGAGATTTTTTTTACTCCAATTGATGGTAGCCTTGTAATTATGGAAGGTAGTATATTGTCGAGACTTTTGTTAACCCAATGGATGGTAGCCTTGTAATTATAGAAGGTAGTCTATTGTCGCGATTTTTGTTACTCCAATGGATGTTAACCTTGTCATTATGGAAGGTATTCTATCGTTGAGATTTCCGTTTCTCCAATGGATTGTAGCCTTGTCATTATGTAAGGTAGTTTGTTGTTCAGATTTTTGTTACTCCAATGGATGGTAGGCTTGTCATTATGGTAGATAGTCTGTAGTCGAGAGTTTTGTTATTCCAATGGATGGTAACCTTGTCAGTATGGAAGGTAGTCTTTTGTCGATATTTTTGTTCCTCCAATGGATGGTAGCCTTGTCATTATTGAAGGTAGTCTGTTGTCGATATCTTTGTTACTCTAATGGATGATAGCCTTGTCATTATGCAAGGTAGTTTGTTGTTCAGATTTTTGTTACTCCAATGGATGGTAGCCTTGTCATTATGGAAGGTAGTCTGTTGTCGAGATTTTTTTTATTCCATTGGATGGTAGCCTTGTCATTACAGAAGGCACTTATTATCGATATTTTTGATACTCCAATGGATGGTAGCCTTGTCATTACGGAAGGTAGTCTTTTATCAAGATTTTTGTTACCCCAATGGATGGTAGCCTTGTAATTATGGAAGGTAGTCTTTTATCGATATTTTTGTTACTCCAATGGATGCTACCCTTGTCATTATGGAAGGTAGTCTGTTGTTGAGGTTTTTGTTAGTCAAATGGATGGTAGCCTTGTGATTATGGAAGATAGTCTGTTGTCGAGATTTTTGTTATTCCAATGGATGGTAACCTTGTCAGTATGGAAGGTAGTCTTTTGTCGAGATTTTTGTTACGTCAATGGATGGAAGCCTTCTCATTATTTAAGGTAGTCTATTATCGATATCTTTGTTACTCCAATGGATGATAGCCTTGTCATTATGCAAGGTAGTCTGTTGTTCAGATTTTTGTTACTCCAATGGATGGTAGCCTTGTCATTATGGAAGGTAGTCTATTGTAGAGAGTTTTGTTATTCCAATAGATGTTAACCTTGTCATTGTGGAAGGTAGTCTTTTGTCGAGATTTTTGTTACTCCAATGGATGGTAGCCTTTGAAGGGGTGAAAAACACAAGAAGGGGGGGTTGAATTGTAAAACTGAAATCTTAAAGCAATTGACAAGGTATTTTTATCCTGGTTCGTTTGATCTCAAACTACTCCAGTCCACCCGTCAAGGTGATTTCGCCTCTCTCCAACGAGGTCTTAATTCACTATATTCAACTGAATACAAATCTGCTTTAACAACTGCTAAAGCCTTCTTGATTCAAACCACAATCCGGTTTGTCAAGGCAACACTTTCTTACAAAGGTATAAAACAAATGTGTGTGACTGTTTTCTACAAAACTATATCACAACTGTGATGTATACACAAATGAAGCTTAGAAACTTAGAATGCTAAACACTAATGGAGTATCAGAGTTTGTGGTTTAGCAAAACTGGTAGATGAAGATTATTGTTCAGCTTTTTGCGTGTAGAGAATTGGAGAGCATTAGCCATTATAATCTTCGAAGCCTTGTTTATATAGCACTTGAGAAGATGAACGTTGAATGCAATATCTTTGATTCAATGCTAATAACAAGCTTTCCTTTTTGAGCAGATCTTGTCTAGAATGATGCCGTTGGAATTAATTAGCGTTCAATGCACAGTACCGTTGCTTCTTCAATGCACGTTCTGGCTTGGCTCATTCTGATTCTGCTTCGCTGCTGATGAACTATTGTTTTTGTATCAGAGTGTTTACGCGCAGTTTTGTTCATCAAGCTTCAGCATGTACGAGCGTTGATCATCTGATCTTCACGTTCTGATTCAGCAACTTCTGATGCTGGTGTATCAAATCAAATTCTGATGCTGAAGAAGTGATCTTGCTTATTTTAATCAGCGTATCTGCAAGTCAGAGCATAGTAATTTTAGGCAGCATATAGTTCAATCATGAAACATATAAATACTATATCTTTTCACTTTGTTATCATCAAAACTTAAATATAGGGTACTGGATTCAAACATTGTTCTAACAATCTCCCCCTTTTTGATGATGACAAAAACTAGATATTTTAAATGAAAAATAACGTGAAAAGGTATCTAGGAAATGTTTCAGAGTTAAGAAGTAAGGAGAAATCAGAGTTAAGAGATACTCCCCCTGAGTTTGTTACTTCCCTTTGATATACGTGTTCTTCAGGATCAGATCTTTTTCTATCCTTGAGCATCAGATTATAGGTCTTTGACTTATCAGAGAGCAGAGCTTCAGAGCTTTTCCTGTCAGAGCTTTGCTTCGGATCAGAGTGTTAGGTCGATCAGAACTTCATATTTGATCAGAGCAACATGAGCTTCTACATTTTGATCAGAGCTTCTAGCTTCTAGTCTTCATAGTGTTCAGGAGCTTCCTTGTGCCTGTAGACTTAAAAACAAAACAGAAAAACATTTCAAGTAATAGAGTTAGAATGTTTGAGAATTTCTGTCTAGTTAGCCGTTATTGATTTTAAATATCATTCTTGTTCTCCCCCTTTTTGTCAGCAATCAAAAAGTGTTGGTGATGTGCTAAAACAATTTAGATCAGAAAAAACAAATTAAATTAAAGTAGTTCATAATCAGAGCAAAATAGCATTACAAAACATAGTCAAAATAGTACATCAGAAAATGAGGAAAACAAAAAGGTTATGCATGAAAAAGATTTAAGGTTGAGGGGGCATGCGTGAGAACAGGCTTTCCAGCATTGCTTGAATCTTTTCAGAAGTTTCATTCTGCTTCTGAACCATGTTGACAACAGTGTCAATCTTGCTGTCCTGAACATCCATTCTTGCCTTCATCTTCTGATCATTGTCGTCCATCCGCTGCTGGAGACGCAAGTCATTCAGCCTTAGTTCTTCCAGAGCCTGCCTGTCCAAGGCAGCTTGAGAACTTTCAGAAGGAGGAGGCTTCTCAGAACTTTCAGCTACATCTTCTGCTTGACTTTCAGCCTGAATGGTCTTGTCTTCTTCTGATGGTTGCACCTGTGCAGCTTGCTCTTTCTCCAGCCAAGATTCACTGTCCAGAGGAAGCACAACTTCTTGAGGCAGCTGACTTTCAACTTCCTTCAGCAGCTTGCTGAAGTTATGTTGAGCCTGCTCATAGTTGACGTCCTGCAGCTTGAGGGCTTCAGCACGAACCCATACTCTGAACTGTGACCAGAGCTGATCAGAAGCAGCTGGGTCAATTATCTCAGGACAGACTTGCTTCAAAGAAGCAATCCATTGCAGCATACCTGTTTCAAAATTCAAAATACCAGAGCCAACATCTGGTTGCTTTGGTTTGGGAATGGCAATTTTGTGTCTTAAATCAGCAAGACGTTCAAGACTTGTTAAGTCAATGAAAGTTCTGCTGAGGTTTTCAGATGTTTGCTGAGGGGCTGTTTGTTTTGGAGGAAGGGTATCAGAATCAGAGTCAGATATTTCTATTGGAGTGGTTGGAGTTTTTGGAGGTGTTGATTCCTCTGATGATGGCAACTGGGGCCTGACAATAGTGGTTCCACATGGCAACTGTATTGCCAGCGGTGAAGGTTGAGGTGAGTGGGGGTCAGAATGATGAGGAGAAGGGGTTTCATAGCGGTGAAACTCTGTTTGTGGTGAAGGTGGATTATTTTCTGGTTGAGGAGGTGGAATCTCTGATTGCTCAGGGATCAGAGGTTCTTCTGATTGCCTGCAGAAATGCTGGAGGATGCCATTGTTCTCACTAAAAAGCTTTGAGAATGGTTTAAGAGAATGGTTTGAAGGAGATAAACTCAGAAATATGCAGAGAATACTTGAATGATTATGAGAAAGCGTAAAGAATAAGAATGAAGGATTAGTGTGTTTAAATAGAGTTTTCAAAAATTATTTTTGAAAAATTAAACGTTTTTAAGAGAGAGAGAAAAAAAATAATGATTACCATTAACAAGCGTGATTACTTTTCATTAAATGCTTGCTGATTTTGGGGGATTTGAGAAAGATACTTAAAAACGGTTACCAGACATGTGTCTCAATGCACCCAATCAGCGCTTTGCCTTCTCAGAAGCGTGCACGCGTTCTGCTTCAGGGATTTGCTGATGATTGGATGACACTTGTTTGATGTAGTGATCAGCACGTCTGTCTTTGAGATTAGACTCTCAGATCTTTAGACTTGCATCTGATACAATCTGCATGTTCTATCTTTCTGAAAGAAGATTGATCAGAAGTTCACAGTAATATAATTACATTCTGAAGATAAATATATGGAATTAAAAACATTTTCATTCTGGGCATACTTTCATGCTGAGATGTTTTAGAATGAAATTAAACCTATCTTCTGAAAGGGGTTTAGTAAAGATATCAGCCCATTGATGGTCTGTATCTATAAATTTTAAGTTTAAAATACCTTTCTGAATATAGTCCCTAATGAAATGATGTTTTATTTCTATATGCTTAGCTCTAGAATGTAAAATAGGATTCTTACTTAAGCAAATAGCAGAAGTATTATCACAAAGAATAGGAATGTTACTCTCAAAAATCTGGAAGTCTTCAAGCTGACTTTTCATCCAGAGCATTTGTGTGCTACATCCTGCTGCTGCTATGTACTCAGCTTCTGTTGTTGACAGAGCAATTGTTGATTGCCTTTTGCTGGACCACGAGATCAGATTTTCTCCCAGAAACTGGCAGCTTCCAGAAGTACTATTACGTTCCACTCTGTCTCCAGCAAAATCAGCATCACAGTAGCCTACTAAGCTGTAATCACTAGATTTTCTATAAAACAAACCCAGATTAGTAGTACCTTTCAGATACTTGAAAATTCGCTTAACAGCTGTTAAGTGAGATTCTCTAGGATCTGATTGGAATCTAGCATAAATACATACGCTGAATAAGATATCAGGTCTTGAAGCTGTCAGATAAAGGAGAGAACCAATCATACCTCTGTAGACCTTCTGTTCTACACTTTTGCTTACCTCTTCTCTTTCCAGAATGCACGTGGGATGCATTGGAATCTTTGATGGCTTACATTCTGAGAGGTCAAATTTCTTCAGAAGATCTCTGATGTATTTGCTCTGATGAATGTAAGTTCCCTCTGGAGTTTGATTGATCTGAATTCCTAGAAAGAATTTCAGTTCCCCCATGAGGCTCATCTCAAATTCTGCCTGCATACACTTAGCAAATTTTCTTCCAAGAGAAGGATTAGTAGAACCAAAAATAATATCATCAACATAAATTTGAAAGACTAAAATGTCACTCTTAACTGTTTTACAGAATAGAGTAGTGTCCACTTTCCCTCTGGTGAATTCATTTTCAAGCAGAAAGTTACTTAGCCTTTCATACCAAGCTCTGGGAGCTTGTTTCAGACCATACAGTGACTTTTTCAGTTTGAAAACATGTTCTGGATGTTTTGTATTTTCAAAACCTGGGGGTTGGTGAACATAAACTTCTTCTTCTATATAACCATTTAAGAATGCACTTTTGACATCCATCTGATACAGAGTGATGCCTCTATTAACAGCAAATGAAATTAAAAGTCTGATAGATTCTAACCTGGCGACTGGGGCAAAGGTTTCTGTATAGTCTATCCCCTCTTGCTGACTATAACCTTGTGCAACCAGTCGTTCCTTGTTTCTGATGACTTCACCTTGTTCATTTAGCTTGTTTCTGAACACCCATCTTGTTCCAATGACGTTGAATCCTTTTGGTCTGGGAACGAGATCCCATACGTCGTTTCTGGTGAATTGATTCAGCTCTTCTTGCATTGCCAGAATCCAGTCATTGTCCAGAAGTGCTTCATCAATAGAAGAAGGTTCAATCAGAGACACAAGTCCCATTAGAGTTTCTTCAGAGTTTCTGAAGCTTGCTCTTGTTCTGATTGGATCTTCCTTTCTTCCTAGGATAGTTTCTTCTGGGTGATCCAAACTTCTTCTGGGTAATCTCTTCTGAGGATGATCAGCAGAAGTTGTAGGATTTCTAGCATTGCTTCTTTCAGACGTTGAAGGAATGTCTGTGTTGAGAGCTTCTGATGACTTGTCTTCAGAACCTGCAAATTCAATTTCTATACCTGCAAGATTTTCATTCTGCTTTGACTTTTCAGAGTCAAGCTTGTCATCAAAACGAACACTGATTGATTCTTCCACAATCTGTGTTTCTGTATTGTATACTCTGTACCCTCTTGAGCGTTCAGAGTATCCTAACATAATACACTTCTGTGCCTTAGAATCAAACTTGTTCAAATAATTCTTTGTATTCAATATATAGCAAGTATATCCAAATGGATGAAAATACGAAATGTTGGGCTTTCTGTTCTTCCACAATTCATATGGAGTCTTTTCCAGAATAGGTCTTATTGAGATTCTATTCTGAATGTAGCACGCTGTGTTTATTGCCTCTGCCCAAAAAGTCTTAGCAACGTTTGTCTCATTGATCATGGTTCTGGCCATTTCTTGCAATGTTCTGTTCTTTCGTTCTACAACTCCATTTTGTTGGGGAGTTCTAGGACAAGAGAAATCATGCAGAATGCCTTTGTCATTAAAGAATGACTCAAAATCTTTATTTTCAAATTCTCCACCATGATCACTTCTGACTTTAACGATTCTAAGATCTTTTTCATTCTGAACTTGGTTACAGAAGGTAACAAACACAGAGTGTGACTCGTCCTTGTGTCTTAAGAACTTTACCCATGTCCATCTGCTATAGTCATCTACGATTACTAACCCATACTTCTTACCACTGACTGAAGCAGTTTTAACTGGTCCAAATAAATCAATGTGCAGAAGTTCTAATGGCTTAGAGGTAGAAACAACATTTTTGGATTTAAAAGAAGGTTTTGCAAATTTTCCTTTCTGACATGCTTCACACAGAGCATCTGAATTGAACTTCAAATTTGGAAGTCCTCTGACCAGATTGAGTTTGTTAATCTGAGATATTCTTCTCATACTAACATACCCCAATCTTCTGTGCCAGATCCACTGCTCATTGTTAACAGACAGAAGACATTTTATGTTCTGACTCTTTAGTTCAGAAAGTTTGATTTTATAAATGTTGTTTTTCCTCTTACCATTAAACAGGATAGTCCCATCTTTCTGACTAACAGCTTTACATGATTTTTGATTAAATATTATATCATAACCGTTATCACTTAATTGACTTATGGATAACAGATTATGCATCAATCCATCAACTATCAGAACATTATTAATAGAGGGAAGATTTCCGTTACCTACAGTTCCAGAGCCAATTATCTTTCCCCTCTGATTGCCTCCAAAGCCAACGTGGCCTCCAGGCTTAAGTTCCAGGCTTTGGAACATATGCCTTCTTCCCGTCATGTGTCGTGAGCAGCCAGAGTCCAGGTACCATGACAGGTGTTTCTGACTTGCTGCTAAAGATATCTGCAACATGTATTATTTTATCCTTAGGTACCCAGATCTTCTTGGGTCCTGATTTGTTAGTTTTACCAAAACTCTGGTTGAATTTTGGTTTCACAGAGTGCTTACTACTAGTATATTTGATGTCATGTGTGTGACTATACACAAAGTGTGAATTTAGAGGAGTGTGTTTAATGGTTAAATCCATGACATTTTTAGGTGTAGGAACCTTACCTAGATATCCTATTCCTTTCCTGCCGTTTCTGCTAACTCCATAGATCATTGAAGCCATTATGCTTCTATCTATGCTTTTAGCAAGGAACTTCTGGAAACTATGATCATACTCCTTGATGATCTCATCAGCATTGCTGGGAGTTTCAGAAATTGGTTACTTCTGAGAGTTCTGTAAAGAGTTTTCTAATTTTGAAATTTTATCTCTCAGCTCAGAGTTTTCCAATTTGAGACTCTCAGACTTATTAGAGTCAGATTCAAGATTCCTTTTCAGGTCTCTGAATTTAGCTCTAATCTGCTGATAACGTTCCAGAATTTCATTGAGGCTTTCAGCAAGTTCAGCCTTTGTAAAATTAACAGCGAAGTTAGGGAATACCTCTTCTGTGTCTGATTCTGAGTCTGATTCAGAAGCTTCACTATCATCTGGAATGTTAGCCATGAGCGCTATGTTTGCCCTTTCATCATCTGATTCTGAGTCAGCTTCAGACCAGTCAGAGTCATCCCATGTGGCCATGAGACTTTTCTTCTTCTCTCTTCCAAACTTCTTTTTGGGCTTTTCCCTCTGAAGCTTTGGACAGTCACTCTTGTAGTGTCCTTGCTCATTGCACTCGTAGCAGATGATGTCTTTTGTGTTTGGCTTCTTGCTACCGGAGGAGCCTTCAGATCTTCTGTATCCAGAGGAAGAATCTGTCCTTCTGTATCTGGAAGAAGACTCGTTCTGATCAGATCTTCTGGGATTCCTGAACTTCCTTTGTCTTTGCTTCCACAGTTTATTTACTCTTCTAGAGAGAAGGGAAAGTTCGTCTTCTTCTGATGAGGATCCATCAGATGTTTCTTCAACTGCCTGCAAAACTTTAGATTCAGATTTTCTGTTAGATTTTAAAGCTAAAGGCTTACCTTGCTTCTGAGGCTCGTCAGCTTCTAGCTCTATCTCATGACTTCTGAGGGAGCTTATAAGTTCCTCCAGAGTGATTTTGTTGAGATCCTTCGCTAGCTTCAGAGCAGTAACCATAGGCCTCCACTGCTTGGGTAAACTTCTGATTATCTTCTTGACATGGTCAGCAGTAGAGTATCCTTTGTCCAGAACTTTGAGACCAGCTACCAGAATCTGGAATCTAGAGAACATAGTTTCTACGGATTCAGATTCTTCCATTTTGAACGCCTCATACTTCTGAATGAGCGCCAGAGCTTTTGTTTCTTTGACTTGAACGTTGCCCTCATGCGTCATTCTGAGAGAATCAAAGATGTTCTTAGCTGTGTCTCTGTTGGAGATCTTTTCATACTCAGTATAGGAGATGGCACTGAGGAGGATGGTTCTGGCCTTATGGTTATTCTTGAAATCACGCTTTTGTTGATCAGTCATTGATTTTCTATCAATCTTCTGACCAGTTGCATTCACAGGGTGCGTGTATCCATCTGTCACCATATCCCACAGATCATCATCATGTGCTACAAAGAAGCTTTCAATTCTGTCTTTCCAGTAATCAAAGTTTTCTCCATCAAAGACTGGAGGTTTGCCGCTGAATCTGTCTCTGTCCTCATTGTTGTCATTGCTGAAATGAGAGTTGTTTCCTGCCATTGTGTTTTTCTGACGCTGGATCTTGTACTGACACGGTTAAGTGTTTTAGCTCAGAACCAGGCGCTCTGATGCCAATTGAAGGGGTGAAAAACACAAGAAGGGGGGGTTGAATTGTAAAACTGAAATCTTAAAGCAATTGACAAGGTATTTTTATCCTGGTTCGTTTGATCTCAAACTACTCCAGTCCACCCGTCAAGGTGATTTCGCCTCTCTCCAACGAGGTCTTAATTCACTATATTCAACTGAATACAAATCTGCTTTAACAACTGCTAAAGCCTTCTTGATTCAAACCACAATCCGGTTTGTCAAGGCAACACTTTCTTACAAAGGTATAAAACAAATGTGTGTGAGTGTTTTCTACAAAACTATATCACAACTGTGATGTATACACAAATGAAGCTTAGAAACTTAGAATGCTAAACACTAATGGAGTATCAGAGTTTGTGGTTTAGCAAAACTGGTAGATGAAGATTATTGTTCAGCTTTTTGCGTGTAGAGAATTGGAGAGCATTAGCCATTATAATCTTCGAAGCCTTGTTTATATAGCACTTGAGAAGATGAACGTTGAATGCAATATCTTTGATTCAATGCTAATAACAAGCTTTCCTTTTTTAGCAGATCTTGTCTAGAATGATGCCGTTGGAATTAATTAGCGTTCAATGCACAATACCGTTGCTTCTTCAATGCACGTTCTGGCTTGGCTCATTCTGATTCTGCTTCGCTGCTGATAAACTATTGTTTTTGTATCAGAGTGTTTACGCGCAGTTTTGTTCATCAAGCTTCAGCATGTACGAGCGTTGATCATCTGATCTTCACGTTCTGATTCAGCAACTTCTGATGCTGGTGTATCAAATCAAATTCTGATGCTGAAGAAGTGATCTTGCTTATTTTAATCAGCGTATCTGCAAGTCAGAGCATAGTAATTTTAGGCAGCATATAGTTCAATCATGAAACATATAAATACTATATCTTTTCACTTTGTTATCATCAAAACTTAAATATAGGGTACTGGATTCAAACATTGTTCTAACAGCCTTGTCATTATTAAAGGTAGTTTGTTGTCGATATCTTTGTTACTCCAACGGATGGTAGCCTTGTCATTATGGAAGGTAGTATTTTGTCGAGATTTCTGTTACTCCAATGGATGGTAGCCTTGTCATTATTGATAGTAGTTTGTTATCGATATCTTTGTTACTCCAATAGATGATAGCCTTGTCATTATTGAAGGAAGTCTTTTGTCGAGATTTTTTTTACTCCAATTGATGGTAGCCTTGTAATTATGGAAGGTAGTATATTGTCGAGACTTTTGTTAACCCAATGGATGGTAGCCTTGTAATTATAGAAGGTAGTCTATTGTCGAGATTTTTGTTACTCCAATGGATGTTAACCTTGTCATTATGGAAGGTATTTTGTCGTTGAGATTTCCGTTTCTCCAATGGATTGTAGCCTTGTCATTATGTAAGGTAGTCTATTGTTCAGATTTTTGTTACTCCAATGGATGGTAGCCTTGTCATTATGGAAGGTAGTCTGTTGTCAAGATTTTTTTTATTCCATTGGATGGTAGACTTGTCATTACGGAAGGCACTTATTGTCGATATTTTTTATACTCCAATGGATGGTAGCCTTTTCATTACGGAAGGTAGTCTTTTATCAAGATTTTTGTTACCCCAATGGATGGTAGCCTTGTAATTATGGAAGGTAGTATTTTGTCGAGATTTTTGTTACTTCAATGGATGCTAGCCTTGTCAATATGGAAGGTAGTCTATTGTTAAGATTTTTGTTAGTCAAATGGATGGTAGCCTTGTGATTATGGAAGATAGTCTGTTGTCGAGAATTTTGTTATTCCAATGGATGGTAACCTTGTCAGTATGGAAGGTAGTCTTTTGTCGAGATTTTTGTTACGTCAATGGATGGTAGCCTTGTCATTATTTAAGGTAGTCTATTGTCGATATCTTTGTTACTCCAATGGATGATAGCCTTGTCATTATTCAAGGTAGTCAGTTGTTCAGATTTTTGTTACTCCAATGGATGGTAGCCTTGTTATTATGGAAAGTAGTCTATTGTAGAGAGTTTTGTTATTCCAATAGATGGTAACCTTGTCATTTTGGAAGGTAGTCTTTTGTCGAGATTTTTGTTACTCCAATGGATGGTAGCCTTGTCATTATTAAAGGTAGTCTGTTGTCGATATCTTTGTTACTCCAATGGATGGTAGCCTTGTCATTATGGAAGGTAGTATTTTGTCGAGATTTTTGTTACTCCAATGGATGGTAGCATTGTCATTATTGAAGGTAGTTTGTTATCGATATCTTTGTTACTCCAATGGATGATAGCTTTGTCATTATTGAAGGAAGTCTATTGTCGAGATTTTTTTTACTCCAATTGATGGTAGCCTTGTAATTATGGAAGGTAGTATATTGTCGAGACTTTTGTTAACCCAATGGATGGTAGCCTTGTAACTATTGAAGGTAGTCTATTGTCGAGATTTTTGTTACTCCAATGGATGTTAACCGTGTCATTATGGAAGGTATTCTATCGTTGAGATTTCCGTTTCTCCAATGGATTGTAGCCTTGTCATTATGTAAGGTAGTTTGTTGTTCAGATTTTTGTTACTCCAATGGATGGTAGGCTTGTCATTATGGTAGATAGTCTGTAGTCGAGATTTTTGTTATTCCAATGGATGGTAACCTTGTCAGTATGGAAGGTAGTCTTTTGTCGATATTTTTGTTCCTCCAATGGATGGTAGCCTTGTCATTATTGAAGGTAGTCTGTTGTCGATATCTTTGTTACTCTAATGGATGATAGCCTTGTCATTATGCAAGGTAGTTTGTTGTTCAGATTTTTGTTACTCCAATGGATGGTAGCCTTGTCATTATGGAAGGTAGTCTATTGTCGAGATTTTTTTTATTCCATTGGATGGTAGCCTTGTCATTACGGAAGGCACTTATTGTCGATATTTTTGATACTCCAATGGATGGTAGCCTTGTCATTTCGGAAGGTAGTCTTTTATCAAGATTTTTGTTACCCCAATGGATGGTAGCCTTGTAATTATGGAAGGTAATCTTTTGTCGAGATTTTTATTACTCCAATGGATGCTACCCTTGTCATTATGGAAGGTAGTCTGTTGTTGATATTTTTGTTAGTCAAATGGATGGTAACCTTGTGATTATGGAAGATAGTTTGTTCTCGAGATTTTTGTTATTCCAATGGATGGTAACCTTGTCAGTATGGAAGGTAGTCTTTTGTAGAGATTTTTGTTACTTCAATGGATGGTAGCCTTGTCATTATTTAAGGTAGTCTATTGCCGATAACTTTGTTACTCCAATGGATGATAGCCTTGTCATTATGCAAGGTAGGTTGTTGTTCAGATTTTTGTTACTCCAATGGATGGTAGCCTTGTCATTATGGAAGGTAGTCTATTATAGAGATTTTTTTTATTCCAATGGATGGTAACCTTGTCATTATGGAAGGTAGTCTTTTGTCGATATTTTTGTTACTCCAATGGATGGTAGCCTTGTCATTATTAAAGGTAGTTTGTTGTCGATATCTTTGTTACTCCAATGGATGGTATCCTTGTCATTATGGAAGGTAGTATTTTGTCGAGATTTTTGTTACTCCAATGGATGGTAGCCTTCTCATTATTGAAGGTAGTTTTTTATCGATATCTTTGTTACTCCAATGGATGATAGCCTTGTCATTATTGAAGGTAGTCTATTCTCGAGATTTTTTTTACTGCAATGGATGGTAGCCTTGTAATTATGGAAGGTAGTCTATTGTCGAGATTTTTGTTAACCCAATGGATAATAGCCTTGTAATTATGGAAGGTAGTCTGTTGTCCAGATTTTTGTTACTCCAATGGATGGTAACCTTGTCATTATGGAAGGTATTCTGTCGTTGAGATTTCTGTTTCTCCAATGGATTGTAGCCTTGTCATTATGTAAGGTAGTCTGTTATTCAGATTTTTGTTACTCCAATGGATGGTAAGCTTGTCATTATGGTAGATAGTCTGTAGTCGAGATTTTTGTTATTCCAATGGATGGTAACCTTGTCAGTATGGAAGGTAGTCTTTTGTCGAGATTTTTGTTACTCCAATGGATGGTAGCCTTGTCATTATTTAAGATACTCTATTGTTGATATCTTTGTTACTCCAATGGATGATAGCTTTGTCATTATGCAAGGTAGTCTATTGTTCAAATTTTTCTTACTCCAATGGATGGTAGCCTTGTCATTATGGAAGGTAGTCTATTGTCGAGATTTTTGTTATTCCAATGTAAGGTAGCCTTATCATTATGGAAGGTGGTCTTGTCATTATGGAAGGTAGTCTATTATCAAGATTTTTGTTATTCCAATGGATGGTAACCTTGTCAATATGGAAGGTAGTCTTTTGTCGAGATTTTTGTTACTCCAATGGATGGTAGCCTTGTCATTATTGAAGGTAGTCTATTGTCGATATCTTTGATACTCCAATGGATGATAGCCTTGTCATTATGCAAGGTATTATGTTGTTCATATTTTTGTTACTCCAACGGATGGTAGCCTTGTCATTATGGAAGGTAGTCTGTTGTCGAGATTTCTTTTCTTACAATGGATGGTAGCCTTGTCATTATGGAAGGTAGTCTGTTGTCGAGATTTTTGTTACCCCAATAGATGGTAGCCTTGTAATTATGGAAGGTAGTCTGTTGTCGAGATTTATGTTACTCCAATGGATGGTAGCCTTGTCATTATGGAAGGTTGTCTGTCGTTGAGATTTTTGTTACTCCAATGGATTGTAGCCTTGTCATTATGTAAGGTAGTCTGTTGTTCAGATTTTTGTTAGTCCAATGGATGGTAGCCTTGTGATTATGGAAGATAGTCTGTTGTCGAGACTTTTGTTATTCCTATGGATGGTAACCTTGTCAGTATGGAAGGTAGTCTTTTGTGGAGATTTTTGTTACGTCATTGGATGGTAGCCTTGTCATTATTTAAGGTAGTCTATTGTCGATATCTTTGTTACTCCAATGGATGATAGCCTTGTCATTATGCAAGGTAGTTTGTTGTTCATATTTTTGTTACTCCAATGGATGGTAGCCTTGTCATTATGGAAGGTAGTCTATTGTAGAGATTTTTGTTATTCCAATGGATGGTATCCTTGTCATTATGGAAGGTAGTCTTTTGTCGAGATTTTTGTTACTCCAATGGATGGTAGCCTTGTCATTATTAATGGTAGCCTGTTTTCGATATCTTTGTTACTCCAATGGATGGTAGCCATGTCATTATGGAAGGTAGTATTTTGTCGAGATTTTTGTTACTCCAACGGATGGTAGCCTTGTCATTATTGAAGGTAGTTTGTTATCGATATCTTTGTTACTCCAATGGATGATAACCTTGTCATTATTGAAGGAAGTCTATTATCGATATTTTTTTTACTCCAATTGATGGTAGCCTTGTAATTGTGGAAGGTAGTATATTGTCGAGACTTTTGTTAACCCAATGGATGGTAGCCTTGTAATTATAGAAGGTAGTCTATTGTCGAGATTTTTGTTAACCCAATAGATGGTAGCCTTGTAATTATAGAAGGTAGTCTATTGTCCAGATTTTTGTTACTCCAATGGATGTTAACCTTGTCATTATGGAAGGTATTCTATCGTTGAGATTTCCGTTTCTCCAATGGATTGTAGCCTTGTCATTATGTAAAGTAGTTTGTTGTTCAGATTTTTGTTACTCCAATGGATGGTAGGCTTGTCATTATGGTAGATAGTCTGTAGTCGAGATTTTTGTTATTCCAATGGATGGTAACCTTGTCAGTATGGAAGGTAGTCTTTTGTCGATATTTTTGTTCCTCCAATGGATGGTAGCCTTGTCATTATTAAAGGTAGTCTGTTGTTGATATCTTTGTTACTCTAATGGATGATAGCCTTGTCATTATACAAGGTAGTTTGTTGTTCAGATTTTTGTTACTCCAATGGATGGTAGCCTTGTCATTATGGAAGGTAGTCTATTGTCGAGATTTTTTTTATTCCATTGGATGGTAGCCTTGTCATTACGGAAGGCACTTATTGTCGATATTTTTGATACTCCAATGGATGGTAGCCTTGTCATTACGGAAGGTAGTCTTTTATCAAGAGTTTTGTTACCCCAATGGATGGTAGCCTTGTAATTATGGAAGGTAGTCTTTTGTCGAGATTTTTATTACTCCAATGGATGCTACCCTTGTCATTATGGAAGGTAGTCTGCTGTTGATATTTTTCTTAGTCAAATGGATGGTAACCTTGTGATTATGGAAGATAGTTTGTTCTCGAGATTTTTGTTATTCCAATGAATGGTAACCTTGTCAGTATGGAAGGTAGTCTTTTGTAGAGATTTTTGTTACTTCAATGGATGGTAGCCTTCTCATTATTTAAGGTAGTCTATTGTCGATATCTTTGTTACTCCAATGGATGATAGCCTTGTCATTATGCAAGGTAGGTTGTTGTTCAGATTTTTGTTACTCCAATGGATGGTAGCCTTGTCATTATGGAAGGTAGTCTATTATAGAGATTTTTTTTATTCCAATGGATGGTAACCTTGTCATTATTGAAGGTAGTCTTTTGTCGAGATTTTTGTTACTCCAATGGATGGTAGCCTTGTCATTATTAATAGTAGTCTGTTGTTGATATCTTTGTTACTCCAATGGATGGTTAACTTGTCATTATGGAAGGTAGTATTTTGTCGAGATTTTTGTTACTCCAATGGATGGTAGCCTTCTCATTATTGAAGGTAGTTTTTTATCGATATCTTTGTTACTCCAATGGATGATAGCCTTGTCATTATTGAAGGTAGTCTATTCTCGAGATTTTTTTTACTGCAATGGATGGTAGCCTTGTAATTATGGAAGGTAGTCTGTTGTCGAGATTTTTGTTAACCGAATGGATGGTAGCCTTGTAATTATGGAAGGTAGTATGTTGTCGAGATTTTTGTTACTCCAATGGATGGTAACCTTGTCATTATGGAAGGTATTCTGTCGTTGAGATTTCCGTTTCTCCAATTGATTGTAGCCTTGTCATTATGTAAGGTAGTCTGTTATTCAGATTGTTGTTACTCCAATGGATGGTAAGCTTGTCATTATGGTAGATAGTCTGTAGTCGAGATTTTTGTTATTCCAATGGATGGTAACCTTGTCAGTATGGAAGGTAGTCTTTTGTCGAGATTTTTGTTACTCCAATGGATGGTAGCCTTGTCATTATTTAAGATACTCTATTGTTGATATCTTTGTTACTCCAATGGATGATAGCTTTGTCATTATGCAAGGTAGTCTATTGTTCAAAATTTTCTTACTCCAATGGATGGTAGCCTTGTCATTATGGAAGGTAGTCTATTGTTGAGATTTTTGTTATTCCAATGTAAGGTAGCCTTATCATTATGGAAGGTGGTCTTGTCATTATGGAAGGTAGTCTATTATCAAGATTTTTGTTATTCCAATGGATGGTAACCTTGTCAATATGGAAGGTAGTCTTTTGTCGAGATTTTTGTTACTCCAATGGATGGTAGCCTTGTCATTATTGAAGGTAGTCTATTATCGATATCTTTGATACTCCAATGGATGATAGCCTTGTCATTATGCAAGGTATTATGTTGTTCATATTTTTGTTACTCCAACGGATGGTAGCCTTGTCATTATGGAAGGTAGTCTGTTGTCGAGATTTCTTTTACTACAATGGATGGTAGCCTTGTCATTATGGAAGGTAGTCTGTTGTCGAGATTTTTGTTACCCCAATGGATGGTAGCCTTGTAATTATGGAAGGTAGTCTGTTGTCGAGATTTATGTTACTCCAATGGATGTTAGCCTTGTCATTATGGAAGGTAGTATGTCGTTGAGATTTTTGTTACTCCAATGGATTGTAGCCTTGTCATTATGTAAGGTAGTCTGTTGTTCAGATTTTTGTTAGTCCAATGGATGGTAGCCTTGTGATTATGGAAGATAGTCTGTTGTCGAGACTTTTGTTATTCCAATGGATGGTAACCTTGTCAGTATGGAAGGTAGTCTTTTGTCGAGATTTTTGTTACGTCAATGGATGGTAGCCTTGTCATTATTTAAGGTAGTCTATTGTCGATATCTTTGTTACTCCAATGGATGATAGCCTTGTCATTATGCAAGGTAGTTTGTTGTTCATATTTCTGTTACTCCAATGGATGGTAGCCTTGTCATTATGGAAGGTAGTCTATTGTAGAGATTTTTGTTATTCCAATGGATGGTATCCTTGTCATTATGTAAGGTAGTCTTTTGTCGAGATTTTTGTTACTCCAATGGATGGTAGCCTTGTCATTATTAAAGGTAGCCTGTTTTCGATATCTTTGTTACTCCAATGGATGGTAGCCTTGTCATTATGGAAGGTAGTATTTTGTCGAGATTTTTGTTACTCCAATGGATGGTAGCCTTGTCAATATTGAAGGTAGTTTGTTATCGATATCTTTGTTACTCCAATGGATGATAGCCTTGTCATTATTGAAGGAAGTCTATTGTCGATATTTTTTTTACTCCAATTGATGGTAGCCTTGTAATTATGGAAGGTAGTATATTGTCGAGACTTTTGTTAACCCAATGGATGGTAGCCTTGTAATTATAGAAGCTAGTCTATTGTCGAGATTTTTGTTAACCCAATGGATGGTAGCCTTGTAATTATAGAAGGTAGTCTATTGTCGAGATTTTTGTTACTCCAATGGATGTTAACCTTGTCATTATGGAAGGTATTCTATCGTTGAGATTTCTGTTTCTCCAATGGATTGTAGCCTTGTCATTATGTAAGGTAGTCTGTTGTTCAGATTTTTGTTACTCCAATGGATGGTAGGCTTGTCATTATGGTAGATAGTCTGTAGTCGAGATTTTTGTTATTCCAATGGATGGTAACCTTGTCAGTATGGAAGGTAGTCTTTTTTTCGATATTTTTGTTCCTCCAATGGATGGTAGCCTTGTCATTATTGAAGGTAGTCTGTTGTCGATATCTTTGTTACTCTAATGGATGGTAGCCTTGTCATTATACAAGGTAGTTTGTTGTTCAGATTTTTGTTACTCCAATGGATGGTAGCCTTGTCATTATGGAAGGTAGTCTATTGTCGAGATTTTTTTTATTCCATTGGATGGTAGCCTTGTCATTACGGAAGGCACTTATTGTCGATATTTTTGATACTCCAATGGATGGTAGCCTTGTCATTACAGAAGGTAGTCTTTTATCAAGATTTTTGTTACCCCAATGGATGGTAGCCTTGTAATTATGGAAAGTAGTCTTTTGTCGAGATTTTTGTTACTCTAATGGATGCTACCCTTGTCATTATGGAAGGTAGTCTGTTGTTGATATTTTTGTTAGTCAAATGGATGGTAGCCTTGTGATTATGGAAGATAGTTTGTTGTCGAGATTTTTGTTACTTCAATGGATGGTAGCCTTGTCATTATTTAAGGTAGTCTATTGTCGATATCTTTGTTACTCCAATGGATGATAGCCTTGTCATTATGCAAGGTAGTCTGTTGTTCAGATTTTTGTTACTCGAATGGATGGTAGCCTTGTCATTATGGAAGGTAGTCTATTATAGAGATTTTTGTTATTCCAATGGATGGTAACCTTGTCATTATGGAAGGTAGTATTTTGTCGAGATTTTTGTTACTCCAATGGATGGTAGCCTTGTCATTATTGAAGGTAGTGTTTTATCGATATCTTTGTTACTCCAATGGATGATAGCCTTGTCATTATTGAAGGTAGTCTATTCTCGACATTTTTCTTACTGCAATGGATGGTAGCCGTGTAATTATGGAGGTAGTCTGTTGTCGAGATTTTTGTTAACCCAATGGATGGTAGCCTTGTAATTATGTAAGGTAGTCTGTTGTCGAGATTTTTGTTACTCGAATGGATGGTAACCTTGTCATTATGGAAGGTATTCTGTCGTTGAGATTTCCGTTTCTCCAATGGATTGTAGCCTTGTCATTATGTAAGGTAGTCTTTTGTTCAGATTTTTGTTACTCGAATGGATGGTAAGCTTGTCACTATGGTAGATAGTTTGTAGTCGAGATTTTTGTTATTCCAATGGACGGTAACCTTGTCAGTATGGAAGGTAGTCTTTTGTCTAGATTTTTGTTACTCCAATGGATGGTAGCCTTGTCATTATTTAAGATACTCTATTGTTGATATCTTTGTTACTCCAATGGATGATAGCTTTGTCATTATGCAAGGTAGTCTATTGTTCAAATTTTTGTTACTCCAATGGATGGTAGCCTTGTCATTATGGAAGGTAGTCTATTGTCGAGATTTTTGTTATTCCAATGTATGGTAGCCTTATCATTATGGAAGGTGGTCTTGTCATTATGGAAGGTAGTCTATTATCAAGATTTTTGTTATTCCAATGGATGGTAACCTTGTCAGTATGGAAGGTAGTCTTTTGTCGAGATTTTTGTTACTCCAATGGATGGTAGCCTTGTCATTATTGAAGGTAGTCTATTGTCGATATCTTTGAAACTCCAATGGATGGTAGCCTTGTCATTATGGAAGGTAGTCTGTTGTCGAGATTTCTTTTACTACAATGGATGGTAGCCTTGTCATTATGAAAGGTAGTCTGTTGTCGAGATTTTTGTTACCCCAATGGATGGTAGCCTTGTAATTATGGAAGGTAGTCTATTGTCTAGATTTATGATACTCCAATGGATGGTAGCCTTGTCATTATGGAAGGTAGTCTGTCGTTGAGATTTTTGTTACTCCAATGGATTGCAGCCTTGTCATTATGTAAAGTAGTCTGTTGTTCAGATTTTTGTTAGTCCAATTTATGGTATCCTTGTGATTATGGAAGATAGTCTGTTGTCGAGATTTTTGTTATTCCAATGGATGGTAACCTTGTCAGTATGGAAGGTAGTCTTTTGTCGAGATTTTTGTTACTTCAATGGATGGTAGCCTTGTTATTATTTAAGGTAGTCTATTGTCGATATCTTTGTTACTCCAATGGATGGTAGCCTTGTCATTATGGAAGGTAGTATTTTGTCGAGATTTTTGTTACTCCAATGGATGGTAGCCTTGTCATTATTGAAGGTAGTTTGTTATCGATATCTTTGGTACTCCAATGGATGATAGCCTTGTCATTATTGAAGGTAGTCTATTGTCGAGATTTTTTTTACTCCAATGGATGGTAGCCTTGTAATTATGGAAGGTAGTATGTTGTCGAGACTTTTGTTAACCCAATGGATGGTAGCCTTGTAATTATGGAAGGTAGTCTATTGTCGAGATTTTTGTTACTCCAATGGATGGTAACCTTGTCATTATGGAAGGTATTCTGTCATTGAGATTTCTGTTTCTCCAATGGATTGTAGCCTTGTCATTATGTAAGGTAGTCTATTGTTCAGATTTTTGTTACTCCAATGGATGGTAGGCTTGTCATTATGGTAGATAGTCTGTAGTCGAGATTTTTTTTATTCCAATGGATGGTAACCTTGTCAGTATGGAAGGTAGTCTTTTGTCGAGATTTTTGTTCCTCCAATGGATGGTAGCCTTTTCATTATTGAAGGTAGTCTATTGTCGATATCTTTGTTACTCCAATGGATGATAGCCTTGTCATTATGCAAGGTAGTCTGTTGTTCATATTTTTGTTACTCCAATGGATGGTAGCCTTGTCATTATGAAAGGTAGTCTATTGTAGAGATTTTTGTTATTCCAATGGATGGTAACCTTGTCATTATGGAAGGTAGTCTTTTGTCGAGATTTTTGTTACTCCAATGGATGGTAGCCTTGTCATTATTAAAGGTAGCCTGTTGTCGATATCTTTGTTACTCCAATGGATGGTAGCCTTGTCATTATGGAAGGTAGTATTTTTTCGAGATTTTTGTTACTCCAATGGATGGTAGCCTTGTCATTATTGAAGGTAGTTTGTTATCGATATCTTTGGTACTCCAATGGATGATAGCCTTGTCATTATTGAAGGTAGTCTATTGTCGAGATTTTTTTTACTCCAATGGATGGTAGCCTTGTAATTATGGAAGGTAGTATTTTGTCGAGACTTTTGTTAACCCAATGGATGGTAGCCTTATAATTATGGAAGGTAGTCTATTGTCGAGATTTTTGTTACTCCAATGGATGGTAACCTTGTCATTATGGAAGGTATTTTGTCATTGAGATTTCTGTTTCTCCAATGGATTGTAGCCTTGTCATTATATAAGGTAGTCTGTTGTTCAGATTTTTGTTACTCCAATGGATGGTAGTCTTGTCATTATGGTAGATAGTCTGTAGTCGAGATTTTTTTTATTCTAATGGATGGTAACCTTGTCAGTATGGAAGGTAGTCTTTTGTCGAGATTTTTGTTCCTCCAATGGATGGTAGCCTTGTCATTATTGAAGGTAGTCTATTATCGATATCTTTGTTACTCCAATGGATGATAGCCTTGTCATTTTGCAAGGTATTATGTTGTTCATATTTTTGTTACTCCAATGGATGGTAGCCTTGTCATTAAGGGAGGTAGTCTGTTGTCGAGATTTCTTTTACTACAATGGATGGTAGCCTTGTCATTATGGAAGGTAGTCTGTTGTCGAGATTTTTGTCACCCCAATGGATGGTAGCCTTGTAATTATGGAAGGTAGTCTGTTGTCTAGATTTATGTTACTCCAATGGATGGTAGCCTTATCATTATGGAAGGTAGTCTGTCGTTGAGATTTTTGTAACTCCAATAGATTGCAGCCTTGTCATTATGTAAGGTAGTCTGTTGTTCAGATTTTTGTTAGTCCAATGGATGGTATCCTTGTGATTATGGAATATAGTCTGTTGTCGAGATTTTTGTTATTCCAATGGATGGTAACCTTGTCAGTATGGAAGGTAGTCTTTTGTCGAGATTTTTGTTACTTCAATGGATCGTAGCCTTGTTATTATTTAAGGTAGTCTATTGTCGATATCTTTGTTACTCCAATGGATGGTAGCCTTGTCATTATGGAAGGTAGTATTTTGTTGAGATTTTTGTTACTCCAATGGATGGTAGCCTTGTCATTATTGAAGGTAGTTTGTTATCGATATCTTTGTTACTCCAATGGATGATAGCCTTGTCATTATTGAAGGTAGTCTATTGTCGAGATTTTTTTTACTCCAATGGATGGTAGCCTTGTAATTATGGAAGGTAGTATGTTGTCGAGACTTTTGTTAACCCAATGGATGGTAGCCTTGTAATTATGGAAGGTAGTCTATTGTCGAGATTTTTGTTACTCCAATGGATGGTAACCTTGTCATTATGGAAGGTATTCTCTCATTGAGATTTCTGTTTCTCCAATGGATTGTAGCCTTGTCATTATGTAAGGTAGTTTGTTGTTCAGATTTTTGTTACTCCAATGGATGGTAGGCTTGTCATTATGGTAGATAGTCTGTAGTCGAGATTTTTTTTATTCCAATGGATGGTAACCTTGTCAGTATGGAAGGTAGTCTTTTGTCGAGATTTTTGTTCCTCCAATGGATGGTAGCCTTGTCATTATGGAAGGTAGTCTATTGTCGAGATTTTTGTTATTCCAATGTATGGTAGCCTTATCATTATGGAAGGTGGTCTTGTCATTATGGAAGGTAGTCTATTATCAAGATTTTTGTTATTCCAATGGATGGTAACCTTGTCAGTATGGAAGGTAGTCTTTTGTCGAGATTTTTGTTACTCCAATGGATGGTAGCCTTGTCATTATTGAAGGTAGTCTATTGTCGATATCTTTGAAACTCCAATGGATGGTAGCCTTGTCATTATGGAAGGTAGTCTGTTGTCGAGATTTCTTTTACTACAATGGATGGTAGCCTTGTCATTATGAAAGGTAGTCTGTTGTCGAGATTTTTGTTACCCCAATGGATGGTAGCCTTGTAATTATGGAAGGTAGTCTGTTGTCTAGATTTATGTTACTCTAATGGATGGTAGCCTTGTCATTATGGAAGGTAGTCTGTCGTTGAGATTTTTGTTACTCCAATGGATTGCAGCCTTGTCATTATGTAAAGTAGTGTGTTGTTCAGATTTTTGTTAGTCCAATTTATGGTATCCTTGTGATTATGGAAGATAGTCTGTTGTCGAGATTTTTGTTATTCCAATGGATGGTAACCTTGTCAGTATGGAAGGTAGTCTTTTGTCGAGATTTTTGTTACTTCAATGGATGGTAGCCTTGTTATTATTTAAGGTAGTCTATTGTCGATATCTTTGTTACTCCAATGGATGGTAGCCTTGTCATTATGGAAGGTAGTATTTTGTCGAGATTTTTGTTACTCCAATGGATGGTAGCCTTGTCATTATTGAAGGTAGTTTGTTATCGATATCTTTGGTACTCCAATGGATGATAGCCTTGTCATTATTGAAGGTAGTCTATTGTCGAGATTTTTTTTACTCCAATGGATGGTAGCCTTGTAATTATGGAAGGTAGTATGTTGTCGAGACTTTTGTTAACCCAATGGATGGTAGCCTTGTAATTATGGAAGGTAGTCTATTGTCGAGATTTTTGTTACTCCAATGGATGGTAACCTTGTCATTATGGAAGGTATTCTGTCATTGAGATTTCTGTTTCTCCAATGGATTGTAGCCTTGTCATTATGTAAGGTAGTCTATTGTTCAGATTTTTGTTACTCCAATGGATGGTAGGCTTGTCATTATGGTAGATAGTCTGTAGTCGAGATTTTTTTTATTCCAATGGATGGTAACCTTGTCAGTATGGAAGGTAGTCTTTTGTCGAGATTTTTGTTCCTCCAATGGATGGTAGCCTTTTCATTATTGAAGGTAGTTTATTGTCGATATCTTTGTTACTCCAATGGATGATAGCCTTGTCATTATGCAAGGTAGTTTGTTGTTCATATTTTTGTTACTCCAATGGAAGGTAGCCTTGTCATTATGGAAGGTAGTCTATTGTAGAGATTTTTGTTATTCCAATGGATGGTAACCTTGTCATTATGGAAGGTAGTCTTTTGTCGAGATTTTTGTTACTCCAATGGATGGTAGCCTTGTCATTATTAAAGGTAGCCTGTTGTCGATATCTTTGTTACTCCAATGGATGGTAGCCTTGTCATTATGGAAGGTAGTATTTTTTCGAGATTTTTGTTACTCCAATGGATGGTAGCCTTGTCATTATTGAAGGTAGTTTGTTATCGATATCTTTGGTACTCCAATGGATGATAGCCTTGTCATTATTGAAGGTAGTCTATTGTCGAGATTTTTTTTACTCCAATGGATGGTAGCCTTGTAATTATGGAAGGTAGTATTTTGTCGAGACTTTTGTTAACCCAATGGATGGTAGCCTTGTAATTATGGAAGGTAGTCTATTGTCGAGATTTTTGTTACTCCAATGGATGGTAACCTTGTCATTATGGAAGGTATTCTGTCATTGAGATTTCTGTTTCTCCAATGGATTGTAGCCTTGTCATTATATAAGGTAGTCTGTTGTTCAGATTTTTGTTACTCCAATGGATGGTAGTCTTGTCATTATGGTAGATAGTCTGTAGTCGAGATTTTTTTTATTCTAATGGATGGTAACCTTGTCAGTATGGAAGGTAGTCTTTTGTCGAGATTTTTGTTCCTCCAATGGATGGTAGCCTTGTCATTATTGAAGGTAGTCTATTATCGATATCTTTGTTACTCCAATGGATGATAGCCTTGTCATTTTGCAAGGTATTATGTTGTTCATATTTTTGTTACTCCAATGGATGGTAGCCTTGTCATTAAGGGAGGTAGTCTGTTGTCGAGATTTCTTTTACTACAATGGATGGTAGCCTTGTCATTATGGAAGGTAGTCTGTTGTCGAGATTTTTGTCACCCCAATGGATGGTAGCCTTGTAATTATGGAAGGTAGTCTGTTGTCTAGATTTATGTTACTCCAATGGATGGTAGCCTTATCATTATGGAAGGTAGTCTGTCGTTGAGATTTTTGTAACTCCAATAGATTGCAGCCTTGTCATTATGTAAGGTAGTCTGTTGTTCAGATTTTTGTTAGTCCAATGGATGGTATCCTTGTGATTATGGAATATAGTCTGTTGTCGAGATTTTTGTTATTCCAATGGATGGTAACCTTGTCAGTATGGAAGGTAGTCTTTTGTCGAGATTTTTGTTACTTCAATGGATGGTAGCCTTGTTATTATTTAAGGTAGTCTATTGTCGATATCTTTGTTACTCCAATGGATGGTAGCCTTGTCATTATGGAAGGTAGTATTTTGTTGAGATTTTTGTTACTCCAATGGATGGTAGCCTTGTCATTATTGAAGGTAGTTTGTTATCGATATCTTTGTTACTCCAATGGATGATAGCCTTGTCATTATTGAAGGTAGTCTATTGTCGAGATTTTTTTTACTCCAATGGATGGTAGCCTTGTAATTATGGAAGGTAGTATGTTGTCGAGACTTTTGTTAACCCAATGGATGGTAGCCTTGTAATTATGGAAGGTAGTCTATTGTCGAGATTTTTGTTACTCCAATGGATGGTAACCTTGTCATTATGGAAGGTATTCTCTCATTGAGATTTCTGTTTCTCCAATGGATTGTAGCCTTGTCATTATGTAAGGTAGTTTGTTGTTCAGATTTTTGTTACTCCAATGGATGGTAGGCTTGTCATTATGGTAGATAGTCTGTAGTCGAGATTTTTTTTATTCCAATGGATGGTAACCTTGTCAGTATGGAAGGTAGTCTTTTGTCGAGATTTTTGTTCCTCCAATGGATGGTAGCCTTGTCATTATGGAAGGTAGTCTATTGTCGAGATTTTTGTTATTCCAATGTATGGTAGCCTTATCATTATGGAAGGTGGTCTTGTCATTATGGAAGGTAGTCTATTATCAAGATTTTTGTTATTCCAATGGATGGTAACCTTGTCAGTATGGAAGGTAGTCTTTTGTCGAGATTTTTGTTACTCCAATGGATGGTAGCCTTGTCATTATTGAAGGTAGTCTATTGTCGATATCTTTGAAACTCCAATGGATGGTAGCCTTGTCATTATGGAAGGTAGTCTGTTGTCGAGATTTCTTTTACTACAATGGATGGTAGCCTTGTCATTATGAAAGGTAGTCTGTTGTCGAGATTTTTGTTACCCCAATGGATGGTAGCCTTGTAATTATGGAAGGTAGTCTGTTGTCTAGATTTATGTTACTCCAATGGATGGTAGCCTTGTCATTATGGAAGGTAGTCTGTCGTTGAGATTTTTGTTACTCCAATGGATTGCAGCCTTGTCATTATGTAAAGTAGTGTGTTGTTCAGATTTTTGTTAGTCCAATTTATGGTATCCTTGTGATTATGGAAGATAGTCTGTTGTCGAGATTTTTGTTATTCCAATGGATGGTAACCTTGTCAGTATGGAAGGTAGTCTTTTGTCGAGATTTTTGTTACTTCAATGGATGGTAGCCTTGTTATTATTTAAGGTAGTCTATTGTCGATATCTTTGTTACTCCAATGGATGGTAGCCTTGTCATTATGGAAGGTAGTATTTTGTCGAGATTTTTGTTACTCCAATGGATGGTAGCCTTGTCATTATTGAAGGTAGTTTGTTATCGATATCTTTGGTACTCCAATGGATGATAGCCTTGTCATTATTGAAGGTAGTCTATTGTCGAGATTTTTTTTACTCCAATGGATGGTAGCCTTGTAATTATGGAAGGTAGTATGTTGTCGAGACTTTTGTTAACCCAATGGATGGTAGCCTTGTAATTATGGAAGGTAGTCTATTGTCGAGATTTTTGTTACTCCAATGGATGGTAACCTTGTCATTATGGAAGGTATTCTGTCATTGAGATTTCTGTTTCTCCAATGGATTGTAGCCTTGTCATTATGTAAGGTAGTCTATTGTTCAGATTTTTGTTACTCCAATGGATGGTAGGCTTGTCATTATGGTAGATAGTCTGTAGTCGAGATTTTTTTTATTCCAATGGATGGTAACCTTGTCAGTATGGAAGGTAGTCTTTTGTCGAGATTTTTGTTCCTCCAATGGATGGTAGCCTTTTCATTATTGAAGGTAGTCTATTGTCGATATCTTTGTTACTCCAATGGATGATAGCCTTGTCATTATGCAAGGTAGTTTGTTGTTCATATTTTTGTTACTCCAATGGATGGTAGCCTTGTCATTATGGAAGGTAGTCTATTGTAGAGATTTTTGTTATTCCAATGGATGGTAACCTTGTCATTATGGAAGGTATTCTTTTGTCGAGATTTTTGTTACTCCAATGGATGGTAGCCTTGTCATTATTAAAGGTAGCCTGTTGTCGATATCTTTGTTACTCCAATGGATGGTAGCCTTGTCATTATGGAAGGTAGTATTTTTTCGAGATTTTTGTTACTCCAATGGATGGTAGCCTTGTCATTATTGAAGGTAGTTTGTTATCGATATCTTTGGTACTCCAATGGATGATAGCCTTGTCATTATTGAAGGTAGTCTATTGTCGAGATTTTTTTTACTCCAATGGATGGTAGCCTTGTAATTATGGAAGGTAGTATTTTGTCGAGACTTTTGTTAACCCAATGGATGGTAGCCTTGTAATTATGGAAGGTAGTCTATTGTCGAGATTTTTGTTACTTGAATGGATGGTAACCTTGTCATTATGGAAGGTATTCTGTCATTGAGATTTCTGTTTCTCCAATGGATTGTAGCCTTGTCATTATATAAGGTAGTCTGTTGTTCAGATTTTTGTTACTCCAATGGATGGTAGTCTTGTCATTATGGTAGATAGTCTGTAGTCGAGATTTTTTTTATTCTAAAGGATGGTAACCTTGTCAGTATGGAAGGTAGTCTTTTGTCGAGATTTTTGTTCCTCCAATGGATGGTAGCCTTGTCATTATTGAAGGTAGTCTATTATCGATATCTTTGTTACTCCAATGGATGATAGCCTTGTCATTTTGCAAGGTATTATGTTGTTCATATTTTTGTTACTCCAATGGATGGTAGCCTTGTCATTAAGGAAGGTAGTCTGTTGTCGAGATTTCTTTTACTACAATGGATGGTAGCCTTGTCATTATGGAAGGTAGTCTGTTGTCGAGATTTTTGTTACCCCAATGGATGGTAGCCTTGTAATTATGGAAGGTAGTCTGTTGTCTAGATTTATGTTACTCCAATGGATGGTAGCCTTATCATTATGGAAGGTAGTCTGTCGTTGAGATTTTTGTAACTCCAATGGATTGCAGCCTTGTCATTATGTAAGGTAGTCTGTTGTTCAGATTTTTGTTAGTCCAATGGATGGTATCCTTGTGATTATGGAATATAGTCTGTTGTCGAGATTTTTGTTATTCCAATGGATGGTAACCTTGTCAGTATTGAAGGTAGTCTTTTGTCGAGATTTTTGTTACTTCAATGGATGGTAGCCTTGTTATTATTTAAGGTAGTCTATTGTCGATATCTTTGTTACTCCAATGGATGGTAGCCTTGTCATTATGGAAGGTAGTATTTTGTCGAGATTTTTGTTACTCCAATGGATGGTAGCCTTGTCATTATTGAAGGTAGTTTGTTATCGATATCTTTGTTACTCCAATGGATGATAGCCTTGTCATTATTGAAGGTAGTCTATTGTCGAGATTTTTTTTACTCCAATGGATGGTAGCCTTGTAATTATGGAAGGTAGTATGTTGTCGAGATTTTTGTTACTCCAATGGATGGTAACCTTGTCATTATGGAAGGTATTCTCTCATTGAGATTTCTGTTTCTCCAATGGATTGTAGCCTTGTCATTATGTAAGGTAGTTTGTTGTTCAGATTTTTGTTACTCCAATGGATGGTAGGCTTGTCATTATGGTAGATAGTCTGTAGTCGAGATTTTTTTTATTCCAATGGATGGTAACCTTGTCAGTATGGAAGGTAGTCTTTTGTCGAGATTTTTGTTCCTCCAATGGATGGTAGCCTTGTCATTATTGAAGGTAGTCTATTGTCGATATCTTTGTTACTCCAATTGTGATAGCCTTGTCATTATGCAAGGTATTATGTTGTTCATATTTTTGTTACTCCAATGGATGGTAGCCTTGTCATTATGGAAGGTAGTCTGTTGTCGAGATTTCTTTTACTACAATGGATGGTAGCCTTGTCAATATGGAAGGTAGTCTGTTGTCGAGATTTTTGTTACCCCAATGGATTGCAGCCTTGTCATTATGTAAGGTAGTTCGTTGTTCAGATTTTTGTTAGTCCAATGGATGGTAGCCTTGTGATTATGGAAGATAGTCTGTTGTCGAGATTTTTGTTATTCCAATGGATGGTAACCTTGTCAGTATGGAAGGTAGTCTTTTGTCGAGATTTTTGTTACTTCAATGGATGGTAGCCTTGTCATTATTTAAGGTAGTCTATTGTCGATATCTTTGTTACTCCAATGGATGATAGCCTTGTCATTATGCAAGGTAGTCTGTTGTTCATATTTTTGTTACTCCAATGGATGGTAGCCTTGTCATTATGGAAGGTAGTCTATTGTAGAGATTTTTGTTATTCCAATGAATGGTAACCTTGTCATTATAGAAGGTAGTCTTTTGTCGAGATTTTTGTTACTCCAATGGATGGTAGCCTTGAAGAGGTGAAAAACACAAGAAGGGGGGGTTGAATTGTAAAACTGAAATCTAAAGCAATTGACAAGATATTTTTATCCTGGTTCGTTTGATCTCAAACTACTCCAGTCCACCCGTCAAGGTGATTTCGCCTCTCTCCAACGAGGTCTTAATCCACTATACTCAACTGAATATTACAGATTGCTTTAACAACTGCTAAAGCCTTCTTGATTCAAACCACAACCCGGTTTGTCAAGGTAACCCTTTCTTACAAAGAGATAAAACTATGTGTGTGGATGTTTTCTACAAAACTGTATCACAACTGTGATGTATACACAAATTGAAGCTTAGAAACTAGATTGCTAAACAGTAATGGAATATCAGAGTGTGTGGTTTAGCAAAACTACTAGGATGAAGATTATGGTTCAGCTTTTGTGCGTGTAGAGATTTGGAGAGCATTAACCATTTCAATCTTTAAAGCCTTGTTTATATAGCACTGTGATGATGAACGTTGGATGCAATATTCTTGATTCAATGCTAATAACAAGCTTTCCTTATTGAGCAGATCTTGTCTGGAATGAGGCCGTTGGAATTAATTAGCTTTCAATGCACAATACCGTTGCTTACTTAATGCAAGTTCTGGCTTGGCTCATTCTGACTCTGCTTCGCTGCTGATGAACTATTGTGTTTCTGTATCAGAGTGTTGAGCGCAGTCTTGTTCATCAGGCTTCAGCATGTACGTGAGTTGATCATCTGATTTTGACGTTCTGATCTAGCAACTTCTGATGCTGGTGTCTGAAATCAAGTTCTGATGCTGAATAGATGTGATCTTGCTTATATCAATCAGAGTATCTGCAAGTCAGAACATAATATTTTTAGGCAGCAGATAGTTCATACATGAAACTTATAAATGCTATATCTTTTCACTTCTTATATCATCAAAACTTAAATATAGGGTAGTAGATTCAAACTTTGTTCTAACAATCTCCCCCTTTTTGATGATGACAAAAACTAGATATTTTAAAAGAAAATAACGTGAAAAGGTATCTGGAATATGTATCAGAATAAGAAGTAAAAGGATAAGGAGTAAGGAGATGTCAGAGTTGAGAGATACTCCCCCTGAGTTTATTACTTCCCTTTGATTATACGTGTTCTTCAGGATCAGATCTTTTTGCCTTTCTTTGAACATCAGAGTATCAGAGTCTTTGACTTATCAGAAGCTTTGTGTCAGAGCAGAGCTTCAGAGCTTTGCTTTGGATCAGAGTATTAGGACGGATCAGAACTTCATATTGATCAAAGCTTCTAGTCTTCAGAGTGTCCAGGAGCTTCCTTGTGCCTGTAGACTTTAAACAAAACAGAAAAAACATTTCAAGTAATAGAGTTAGAATGTTTGAGAATTTTTGTCTAGTTAGCCGTTATTGATTTAAATATCATTCTTGTTCTCCCCCTTTTTGTCAGCAATCAAAAAGTGTTGGTGATGTGCTTAAAACAATTAAGATCAGAAAAACTAATCATATTAAGATAGTTCAGAATCAAAACAAGAAAATATTACAAAACATAATCAAACAGTACATCAGAAAATCAGGGAAAACATGAAAAAAGGTCATGATTGAAAAAAAGATTAAGTATGAGGAGGCAAGTGTGTGAACAGGTTCTCCAGCATGGCTTGAATCTTTTCAGAAGTTTCATTCTGTTTATGCACCATGCTGACAACAGTGTCAATCTTGCTATCCTGCACATCCATTCTCTCTTTCATCTTCTGATCGTTTTCATCCATCCGCTGCTGCAGACGCATGTCATTCAGCCTTAGTTCTTCCAGAGTCTGCCTGTCCAAGGCAGCTTGAGAAGCATCAGAAGCAGGAGGCTTCTCAGAACTTTCAGCAACATCCTCTGCTTGACTTTCTTCAGCTTGAATGGTCTTGTCTTCTTCTGATGATTGCACCTTTGCAGCTTGCTGTTTCTCAGACCAAGGTTCACTGTCCAGAGGGAGCACGTCCTCTTTCAGAAGCATACTTCCAACTTCATTCAGAAGCTTGCTGAAATTTTGTTGAGCCTGCTCATAGTTGATATCCTGCAACTTGAGGGCTTCAGCACGTACCCAAAGTCTGAATTGTGACCAGAGCTGATCAGAAGCAGCTGGGTCAATCATCCCAGGACAGACTTGCTTTAAAGAAGCAATCCATTGCAGCACACCTGTTTCAAAATTCAAAATACCAGAGCCAACATCTGGTTGCTTTGGTTTTGGGATGGCAATTTTGTGTTTTAGATCAGCAAGACGGTCAAGACTGGTTAAGTCAATGAAAGTCCTGCTGGGGTTTTCAGAGGTTTTCTGAGAAGCTGTTTGTTTTGGAGAAGGGGTATCAGAATCAGAGATTTCGATTGGAGTGGTTGGTGTTTTGGGAGTATTTGGTGGTGTCGATTCTGATGAGGATGGTAACTGGGGCATGATAACAGTTGTTCCACATGGCAGCTGAATTGCCAGCGGTGATGGTTGAGGTGAATGAGGTTCAGATTGATGAGGGGAAGGAGTTTCAGAGTGGTGAAACTCTGTTTGTGGTGAAGGTGGATTTATTTCTGGTTGGGGAGAGGGAGGTGGAATCTCTGATTGCTCAGGGATCAGAGGTTCTTCTGAGAGTGGTTATTGTTGTTGTTCTGGTTCTGGTTCTGGTTCTGGTTGTGGAGGAGGAACATTTTGTGGTTCAGAGTTTGGTTGATCAGAGGCATGTTGATCAATATCAGACAGCACTTGGTCAAGTGCTGATGTTGTTGAAATTGTTGGTTGTTTGGGGTGTTTGGTTTTAGGTCTTCTGAGTTTTAATGCCTCAAAAGGGTCTTCTTCTTGTACGGTTTCATCAATGGTAGGGATGGGAATTGATATTCTATGAGAGGTTTGAGGAGGGATAGATGCTGGAATAGTAAAAGAATTTGAAACAGGGGCAGCAGATGAAATACCTCTTTTCTTTGGAGTCTGCTGAGATGATCCTTCTGATGGCGCCTTCCTCTTCTTTGTCTTCTTCAGAGTCACTTCTGGTTGGGGTTGATGCAGATCTCTGATATTCAGCTTTGGATCTGTACCATCTGCCTTGTACGCATCCAAGTACCTGAGAATCACCTCTGGTTTGGATTCAGTTTTAGAAAATAACGGAAAATCACTCAGAGGCACTCTTCTGCTGGAGATATCAGCAGTGGAAGTAGCTCTGGGTTCCTTCTGAATATTCTCTATCAGCTTCATCTTTTTCAGGTTCTTTGCGTTCAGAGGTTTCCCAATTGTTGGTTCAATAGTGCTCAGCTCTTGAGCTTCTATCAGATGCTCAATCAGCCTATTCTCTGTCAGAATATCTGATATCAACCTTCCAAAAGGTATCCAATCCCTCTTGGTTCTTTCTTTTTCCCTTGTTTCTTTCACACTGGTTCTGAGATGGTTGAACAGGAAGTGAGCCAGATTGATCTTTATCTTCTGATCAATAAAGTAGATCAGAAACTACTGATCCACATTTATGTAATCAGGAGAACTTGTTGGTTTCCTGTGGTTGAAGCATCCCAGAATTATCTTAGCCCATACTCTGAAATGATCCTTCAGATCCTTAATCTTGCTGCTGGGCAACCCAAGAGTGAAAATCCTGTTAGCTACCACACCTATATCAGCACATCTTTCAGCCATGTCCACACAACGGACGCCACCTCCACTTTCACCGATCAGCCTTGCAATGAGTTCTTCAGAAATCACAATCTTCTTCCCCATAACAGAGGAGATGACTAGATGTGTTGAAACCTTGGCGTGAATCCAAAATTCCTTGACCAGCGCTGGGAATGTTGGTCCAACCAACCTATCGAAATACCTTTCCCACTTTTGAGCCCTAACTTCTTCAGTTAGGTCAAAACCATTCTCCTTCAAGCTTTCAAAATCAATGATTAACTCAGAAAGAACTTCAAGATTCTTCACCGGAGTAAGGAGAGTTCTGAGTGGCACTTGATATTGCTCAGATGATGCTTTCTTTTGATTACCTACAGAAACGCTACTGGAGGTTGCCATGTTCACACTAAAAGGTTTTGAGAATGAACTGAGAAAAAAAAATTTTGCAAGAGATGAACTCAGAAATTTGCAGAAAATGCTTGAGTATTAGTGAGAAAGCGTAAAGAATAAGAATGAGAGATTAATGTGCTTAAATAGAGTTTTCAAAACTATTTTGAAAAGATAAACATTTTTAAGAGAGAGAAAAATCATGATTGCCATTTAAAAGCAT
Organism: Vicia faba; assembly: GCA_948472305.1. NCBI lineage: Eukaryota > Viridiplantae > Streptophyta > Magnoliopsida > Fabales > Fabaceae > Vicia > Vicia faba. Next base: position 567,380,523 of record OX451739.1, read on the forward strand.
GATTACTTTTCATTAAATGCTTGCTGATTTTGGGGGATTTGAGAAAGATACTTAAAAACGGTTACCAGACATGTGTCTCAATGCACCCAATCAGCGCTTTTCCTTCTCAGAAGCGTGCACACGTTCTGCTTCAGAGATATGCTGATGATTGGATGACACTTGTTTGATGTAGTGATCAGCACGTCTGTCTTTGAGCTTAGACTCTCAGATCTTTAGACTTGCATCTGATACAATCTGCATGTTCTATCTTTCTGAAAGGAGATTGATCAGAAGTTCACAGTGAAATAATTACATTCTGAAGGTAAATATATGGAATTAAAACATTTTCATTCTGGACATACTTTCATGCTGAGATGTTTCAGAATGAAATTAAACCTATCTTCTGAAAGGGGTTTAGTAAAGATATCAGCCCATTGATGGTCTGTATCTATAAATTTTAAGTTCAAAATACCTTTCTGAATATAGTCCCTAATGAAGTGATGTTTTATTTCTATATGCTTAGCTCTAGAATGTAAAATGGGATTCTTACTTAAGCAAATAGCAGAAGTATTATCACAAAGTATAGGAATGTTACTCTCAAAAATCTGGAAGTCTTCAAGCTGACTTTTCATCCAGAGCATTTGTGTGCTACATCCTGCTGCTGCTATGTACTCAGCTTCTGCTGTTGACAGAGCAATTGTTGATTGTCTTTTGCTGGACCAAGAGATCAGATTTTCTCCCAGAAACTGGCAGCTTCTAGAAGTACTTTTATGTTCCACTCTGTCTCCAGCAAAATCAGCATCACAGTAGCCTACTAAGCTGTAATCACTAGATTTTCTATAAAACAAACCCAGATTAGTAGTACCTTTCAGATACTTGAAAATTCGCTTAACAGCTGTTAAGTGAGATTCTCTAGGATCTGATTGGAATCTAGCACAGATACAAACACTGAATAGTATGTCAGGTCTTGAAGCAGTCAGATAGAGGAGAGAACCAATCATACCTCTGTAGACTTTCTGTTCTACATTTTTGCTTACCTCTTCTCTTTCCAGAATGCACGTGGGATGCATTGGAATCTTTGATGGCTTACATTCTGACAGGTCAAATTTCTTCAGAAGATCTCTGATGTATTTGCTCTGATGAATGTAAGTTCCTTCTGGAGTTTGATTGATCTGAATTCCCAGAAAGAATTTCAGTTCCCCCATGAGGCTCATCTCAAATTCTGCCTGCATACACTTAGCAAATTTTCTTCCAAGAGAAGGATTAGTAGAACCAAAAATAAATCATCAACATAAATTTGACAGACTAAGATGTCACTCTTAACTTATTTACAGAATAGAGTAGTGTCCACTTTCCCTCTGGTGAATTCATTTTCAAGCAGAAAGTTACTTAGCCTTTCATACCAAGCTCTGGGAGCTTGTTTCAGACCATACAGTGACTTCTTTAGTTTGAAAACATGTTCTGGATGTTTTGTATTTTCAAAACTTGGGGGTTGGTGTACATAAACTTCTTCTTCTATATAACCATTTAAGAATGCACTTTTGACATCCATCTGATACAGAGTGATGCCTCTATTAACAGCAAATGAAATTAAAAGTCTGATAGATTCTAACCTGGCGACTTGGGCAAAGGTTTCTGTATAGTCTATCCCCTCTTGCTGACTATAACCTTGTGCAACCAGTGGTGCCTTGTTTCTGATGACTTCACCTTGTTCATTTAGCTTGTTTCTGAACACCCATCTTGTTCCAATGACGTTGAATCCTTTTGGTCTGGGAACGAGATCCCATACGTCGTTTCTGGTGAATTGATTCAGCTCTTCTTGCATTGCCAGAATCCAGTCATTATCCAGAAGTGCTTCATCAATAGAAGAAGGTTCAATCAGAGACACCAGTCCCATAAGTGTTTCTTCAGAGTTTCTGAAGCTTGCTCTTGTTCTGATTGGATCTTCCTTTCTTCCTAGGATAGTCTCTTCTGGGTGATCCAAGCTGCTTCTGGGTAATCTCTTCTGAGGTTGATCAGCAGTTGTTGTAGGATTTCTAGCAGTGCTCCGTTCAGACGTTGAAGGAATGTCTGTGTTGAGAGCTTCTGATGACTTGTCTTCAGAACCTGCAAATTCAATTTCTATACCTGCAAAAACTTCATTCTGCTTTGACTTTTCAGAGTCAAGCTTGTCATCAAAACGAACACTGATTGATTCTTCCACAATCTGTGTTTCTGTATTGTATACTCTGTACCCTCTTGAGCGTTCAGAGTATCCTAACATAATACACTTCTGTGCTTTAGAGTCAAACTTGTTCAAATAATTCTTTGTATTTAATATAAAGCAAGTACATCCAAATGGATGAAAATATGAAATGTTGGGCTTTCTGTTCTTCCACAATTCATATGGAGTCTTTTCCAGAATAGGTCTTATTGAGATTCTATTCTGAATGTAGCACGCTGTGTTTATTGCCTCTGCCCAGAAGGTCTTAGCAACGTTTGTCTCATTGATCATGGTTCTGGCCATTTCTTGCAATGTTCTGTTCTTTCGTTCTACAACTCCATTTTGTTGGGGAGTTCTAGGACAAGAGAAATCATGCAGAATGCCTCTGTCATTAAAGAATGACTCAAAATCTTTATTTTCAAATTCTCCACCATGATCACTTCTGACTTTAACGATTCTAAGATCCTTTTCACTCTGAACTTGGTTACAGAAGGTAACAAACACAGAGTGTGACTCGTCCTTGTGTCTTAAGAACTTTACCCATGTCCATCTGCTATAGTCATCTACGATTACTAACCCATACTTCTTACCACTGACTGAAGCAGTTTTAACTGGTCCAAATAAGTCAATGTGCAGAAGTTCTAATGGCTTAGAGGTAGAAACAACATTTTTGGATTTAAAAGAAGGTTTTGCAAATTTTCCTTTCTGACATGCTTCACACAGAGCATCTGAATTGAACTTCAAATTAGGAAGTCCTCTGACCAGATTGAGTTTGTTAATCTGAGATATTCTTCTCATACTAACATGCCCCAATCTTCTGTGCCAGATCCACTGCTCGTTGTTAACAGACAGAAGACATTTTACATTCTGACTTTTTAGTTCAGAAAGTTTGATTTTGTAAATGTTGTTTTTCCTCTTACCATTAAACAGGATAGTCCCATCTTTTTGACTAACAGCTTTACATGATTTTTGATTAAAGATTATATCATAACCGTTATCACTTAATTGACTTATGGATAACAGATTATGCATCAATCCATCTACTAGCAGAACATTATTAATAGAGGGAAGATTTCCATTACCTACAGTTCCAGAGCCAATTATCTTTCCCCTCTGATTGCCTCCAAAGCCAACGTGGCCTCCAGGCTTAAGTTCCAGGCTTTGGAAAATATGCCTTCTTCCCGTCATGTGTCGTGAGCAGCCAGAGTCCAGGTACCATGACTGGTGTTTCTGACTTGCTGCTAAAGATATCTGCAACATGTATTATTTTATCCTTAGGTACCCATATTTTCTTGGGTCCTGATTTGTTAGTTTTACCAAAACTCTGGTTGAATTTTGGTTTCACAGAGTGCTTACTGCTAGTATATTTGATATCATGTGTGTGACCATACACAAAATGTGAATTCAGAGGAGTGTGTTTAATAGTTAAGTCCATGACATTCTTTGGTGTAGGAACCTTACCTTGGTATCCTATTCCTTTCCTGCCGTTTCTGCTAACTCCATAGATCATTGAAGCCATTCTGCTTCTATCTATGCTTTTAGCTAGGAACTTCTGGAAACTGTGATCATACTCCTTGATGATCTCATCAGCGTTGCTGGGAGTTTCAGAAATTGGTTCCTTCTGAGAGTTTTGTAAAGAGTTTTCTAATTTTGAAATCTTATTTCTCAGCTCAGAATTTTCCAATTTGAGACTCTCAGTCTTATTAGAGTCAGATTCAAGATTCCTTTTCAGGTCTCTGAATTTAGCTCTAATTTGCTGATAACGTTCCAGAATCTCATTAAGGCTTTCAGCAAGTTCAGCCTTTGTAAAGTTAACAGCGAAGTTAGGAAATACCTCTTCTGTGTCTGATTCTGAGTCTGATTCAGAAGCTTCACTATCTTCTGAAATGTTAGCCATGAGAGCTATGTTTGCCCTTTCATCATCTGATTCTGAGTCAGCTTCAGACGAGTCAGAGTCATCCCATGTGGCCATGAGACTTTTCTTCTTCTCTCTTCCAAACTTCTTTTTGGGCTTTTCCCTCTGAAGCTTTGGGCAGTCACTCTTGTAGTGTCCTTGCTCATTGCACTCATAGCAGATGATGTCTTTGGTGTTTGGCTTCTTGCTACTGGAGGAGCCTTCAGATCTTCTGTATCCAGAGGAAGAATCTGTCCTTTTGTATCTGGAAGAAGACTCGTTCTGATCAGATCTTCTGGGATTCCTGAACTTCCTTTGTCTTTGCTTCCACAATTGATTTACTCTTCTGGAGAGAAGGGAAAGTTCGTCTTCTTCTGATGAGGATCCATCAGATGTTTCTTCAACTGCCTGCAAAACTTTAGACTCAAATTTTCTGTTAGATTTTAATGCTAAAGGCTTACCTTGCTTCTGAGGCTCATCATCTTCTAGCTCTATCTCATGACTTCTGAGGGAGCTGATAAGTTCCTCCAGAGTGATTTTGTTGAGATCTTTAGCTAGCTTCAGAGCAGTAACCATAGGCCTCCACTGCTTGGGTAAACTTCTGACGATTTTCTTGACATGGTCAGCAGTAGAGTATCCTTTGTCCAGAACTTTGAGACCAGCTACCAGAATCTGGAATCTAGAGAACATAGTTTCAATGGATTCAGATTCTTCCATTTTGAACGCCTCATACTTCTGAATGAGCGCCAGAGCTTTTGTTTCTTTAACCTGAACGTTGCCCTCATGCGTCATTCTTGAGAGAATCAAAAATATTCTTAGCTGTGTCTCTGTTGGAGATCTTTTCATACTCAGTATAGGAGATGGCACTGAGGAGGATGGTTCTGGCCTTGTGGTGATTCTTGAAGTCACGCTTTTGTTGATCAGACATTGATTTTCTATCAATCTTCTGACCACTTGCATTCACAGGGTGCGTGTATCCATCTGTCACCATATCCCACAGATCAGCATCATGTGCTAGAAAGAAGCTTTCAATTCTGTCTTTCCAGTAATCAAAGTTTTCTCCATCAAAGACTGGAGGTTTGCCACTGAATCTGTCTCTGTCCTCATTGTTGTCATTACTGATGTGAGAATTGTTTCCTGCCATTGTGTTTTTCTGACGCTGGATCTTGTACTGACACGGTTAAGTGTTTTAGCTCAGAACCAGGCTCTGATACCAATTGAAGAGGTGAAAAACACAAGAAGGGGGGGGTTGAATTGTAAAACTGAAATCTAAAGCAATTGACAAGATATTTTTATCCTGTTTCGTTTGATCTCAAACTACTCCAGTCCACCCGTCAAGGTGATTTCGCCTCTCTCCAACGAGGTCTTAATCCACTATATTCAACTGAATATTACAGACTGCTTTAACAACTGCTAAAGCCTTCTTGATTCAAACCACAACCCGGTTTGTCAAGGTAACACTTTCTTACAAAGAGATAAAACTATGTGTGTGGATGTTTTCTACAAAACTGTATCACAACTGTGATGTATACACAAATTGAAGCTTAGAAACTAGATTGCTAAACAGTAATGGAATATCAGAGTGTGTGGTTTAGCAAAACTACTAGGACGAAGATTATGGTTCAGCTTTTGTGCGTGTAGAGATTTGGAGAGCATTAACCATTTCAATCTTCAAAGCCTTGTTTATATAACACTGTGATGATGAACGTTGGATGCAATATTCTTGATTCAATGCTAATAACAAGCTTTCCTTATTGAGCAGATCTTGTCTGGAATGAGGCCGTTGGAATTAATTAGCTTTCAATGCACAGTACCGTTGCTTACTTAATGCAAGTTCTGGCTTGGCTCATTCTGACTCTGCTTCGCTGCTGATGAACTATTGTGTTTCTGTATCAGAGTGTTGAGCGCAGTCTTGTTCATCAAGCTTCAGCATGTACGTGAGTTGATCATCTGATTTTGACGTTCTGATCTAGCAACTTCTGATGCTGGTGTCTGAAATCAAGTTCTGATGCTGAATAGATGTGATCTTGCTTATATCAATCAGAGTATTTGCAAGTCAGAACATAATATTTTTAGGCAGCAGATAGTTCATACATGAAACTTATAAATGCTATATCTTTTCACTTTGTTATCATCAAAACTTAAATATAGGGTAGTAGATTCAAACTTTGTTCTAACAAGCCTTGTCATTATTAAAGGTAGCCTGTTGTCGATATCTTTGTTACTCCAATGGATGGTAGCCTTGTCATTATGGAAGGTAGTGTTTTTTCGAGATTTTTGTTACTCCAATGGATGGTAGCCTTGTCATTATTGAAGGTAGTTTGTTATCGATATCTTTAGTACTCTAATGGATGATAGCCTTGTCATTATTGAAGGTAGTCTATTGTCGAGATTTTTTTTACTCCAATGGATGGTAGCCTTGTAATTATGGAAGGTAGAATGTTGTCGAGACTTTTGTTAACCCAATGGATGGTAGCCTTCTAATTATGGAAGGTAGTCTATTGTCGAGATTTTTGTTACTCCAATGGATGGTAACCTTGTCATTATTGAAGGTATTCTGTCATTGAGATTTCCGTTTCTCCAATGGATTGTAGCCTTGTCATTATGTAAGGTAGTCTGTTGTTCAGATTTTTGTTACTCCAATGGATGGTAGTCTTGTCATTATGGTAGATAGTCTGTAGTCAAGATTTTTTTTATTCCAATGGATGGTAACCTTGTCAGTATGGAAGGTAGTCTTTTGTCGAGATTTTTGTTCCTCCAATGGATGGTAGCCTTGTCATTATTGAAGGTAGTCTATTGTCGATATCTTTGTTACTCCAATGGATGATAGCCTTGTCATTATGCAAGGTATTATGTTGTTCATATTTTTGTTACTCCACTCGATGGTAGCCTTGTCATTATGGAAGGTAGTCTGTTGTCGAGATTTCTTTTACTACAATGGATGGTAGCCTTGTCATTATGGAAGGTATTCTATTGTCGAGATTTTTGTTACCCCAATGGATGGTAGCCTTGTAATTATGGAAGGTAGTATGTTGTCGAGATTTATGTTACTCCAATGGATGGTAGCCTTGTCATTATGGAAGGTAGTCTGTCGTTGAGATTTTTGTTACTCCAATGGATTGTAGCCTTGTCATTATGTAAGGTAGTCTGTTGTCGAGATTTTTGTTATTCCAATGGATGGTAACCTTGTCAGTATGGAAGGTAGTCTTTTGTCGAGATTTTTGTTACTTCAATGGATGGTAGCCTTTTCATTATTTAAGGTAGTCTATTGTCGATATCTTTGTTACTCCAATGGATGATAGCCTTGTCATTATGCAAGGTAGTCTGTTGTTCATATTTTTGTTACTCCAATGGATGGTAGCCTTGTCATTATGGAAGGTAGTCTATTGTAGAGATTTTTGTTATTCCAATGGATGGTAACCTTGTCATTAAGGAAGGTAGTATTTTGTCGAGATTTTTGTTACTCCAATGGATGGTAGGCTTGTCATTATTAAAGGTATATTGTTATCGATATCTTTGTTACTCCAATGGATGATAGCCTTGTCATTATTGAAGGTAGTCTATTGTCGAGAATTTTTTTTACTCCAATGGGTGGTAGCCTTGTAATTATGGAAGGTAGTATGTTGTCGAGACTTTTGTTAACCCAATGGATGGTATCCTTGTAATTATGGAAGGTAGTCTATTGTCGAGATTTTTGTTACTCCAATGGATGGTAACCTTGTCATTATGGAAGGTATTCTGTCGTTGAGATTTCCGTTTCTCCAATGGATTGTAGCCTTGTCATTATGTAAGGTTTTCTGTTGTTCAGATTTTTGTTACTCCAATGGATGGTAGGCTTGTCATTATGGTAGATAGTCTGTAGTCGAGATTTTTGTTATTCCAATGGATGGTAACCTTGTCAGTATGGAAGGTAGTCTTTTGTCGAGATTTTTGTTCCTCCAATGGATGGTAGCCTTGTCATTATTGAAGGTAGTCTATTGTCGATATCTTTGTTACTCCAATGGATGATAGCCTTGTCAATATGCAAGGTATTATGTTGTTCATATTTTTGTTACTCCAATGGATGGTAGCCTTGTCATTATGGAAGGTAGTCTGTTGTCGAGATTTCTTTAACTCCAATGGATGGTAGCCTTGTCATTATGGAAGGTAGTCTGTTGTCGAGATTTTTGTTACCCCAATGGATGGTAGCCTTGTAATTATGGAAGGTAGTCTGTTGTCGAGATTTATGTTACTCCAATGGATGGTAGCCTTGTCATTATGGAAGGTAGTTTGTCGTTGAGATTTTTGTTACTCCAATGGATTGCAGCCTTGTCCTTATGTAAGGTAGTCTGTTGTTCAGATTTTTTTTAGTCCAATGGATGGTAGCCTTGTGATTATGGAAGATATTTTGTTGTCGAGATTTTTGTTATTCCAATGGATGGTAACCTTGTTAGTATGGAAGGTTGTCTTTTGTCGATATTTTTGTTACTTCAATGGATGGTAGCCTGGTCATTATTTAAGGTAGTCTATTGTCGATATCTTTGTTACTCTAATGGATGATAGCCTTGTCATTATGCAAGGTAGTCTGTTGTTCATATTTTTGTTACTCCAATGGATGGTAGCCTTGTTATTATGGAAGGTAGTCTATTGTAGAGATTTTTGTTATTCCAATGGATGGTAACCTTGTCATTATGGAAGGATGTCTTTTGTCGAGATTTTTGTTCCTCCAATGGATGGTAGCCTTGTCATTATTGAAGGTAGTCTGTTGTCGATATCTTTGTTACTCCAATGGATGATAGCCTTGTCATTATGCAAGGTATTATGTTGTTCATATTTTTGTTACTCCAATGGATGGTAGCCTTGTTATTATGGAAGGTAGTCTGTTGTCAATATTTTTGTTATTCCATTGGATGGTAGCCTTGTCATTACGGAAGGCACTTATTGTCGATATTTTTGATACTCCAATGGATGGTAGCCTTGTCATTACGGAAGGTAGTCTTTTATCAAGATTTTTGTTATCCCAATGGATGGTAGCTTTGTAATTATGGAATGTAGTCTGTTGTCGAGATTTTTGTTACTCCAATGGATGCTAGCCTTGTAATTATGGAAGGTAGTCTGTCGTTGTGATTTCTGTCACTGCAGTGGAAGGTAGCCTTATCACTATGGAAGGTAGTCTGTTGTTCATATTTTTGTTACTCCAATGGATGGTAGCCTTGTCATTATGGAAGGTAGTCTGTTGTCGAGATTTTTTTTACTACAATGGATGGTAGTCTTGTCATTATGGAAGGTAGTCTATTGTCGAGATTTTTGTTACCCAAATGTATGGTAGCTTTGTAATTATGGAAGGTAGTCTGTTGTCGAGATTTTTGTTACTCCAATGGATGGTAGCCTTGTCATTATGGAAGGTAGTCTGTCATTGAGATTTTTGTTTCTCTAATGGATTGTAGCCTTGTCATTATGTAAGGTAGTCTGTTGTTCATATTTTTGTTAGTCCAATGGATGATAGCCTTGTCATTATGGATGGTAGTATTTTGTCGAGATATTTGTTACTCCAGTGGATGGTAGACTTGTCAGTATTGAAGGTAATCTGTTATCGAAATCTTTGTTACTCCAATGGATGATAGCCTTGTCATTATGGAAGGTAGTATGCTGTTGATAATTTTTTTACTCCAACGGATGATAGCCCTGTCATTATGGAAGGTAGTCTGTTGTCGGGATTTTTGTTAACCCAATGGATGGTAGCCTTGTAATTATGGAAGGCTGTCTATTGTCGAGATTTTTGTTACTCCAATGGATGGTAGCCTTGTCATTATGGAAGATAGTTTTTCGTTGAGATTTTTGTTACTCCAATGGAGTGTAGCCTTGTCATTATGTAAGGTAGTCAGTTGTTCAAATTTTTGTTACTCCAATGGATGGTAACCTTGTCATTATGGAAGATAGTCTATTGTCGAGGTTTTTGTTATTCCAATGGATGGTAACCTTGTCAGTATGGAAGGTTGTCTTTTGTCGAGATTTTTGTTACTCCAACGGATGGTATCCTTGCCATTATTTAAGGTAGTCTATTGTCGATATCTTTATTACTCCAATGGATGATAGCCTTGTCATTATGCAAGGTAGTCTGTTGTTCAGATTTTTGTTACTCTAATGGATGGTAGCCTTGTCATTATGGAAGGTAGTCTATTGTCAAGATTTTTGTTATTCCAATGGATGGTAGCCTTATCATTATGGAAGGTAGTTTTTTATCGAGATTTTTGTTACTCCAATGGATGGTAGCCTTGTCAATATGGAAGGTAGTCTATTGTCAAGATTTTTGTTATTCCAATGGATGGTAACCTTATCATTATGGAAGGTAGTCTGTTGTCGAGATTTTTTTTACTCCAATGGATGGTAGCCTTGTCATTATGGAAGGTAGTCTGTTGTCGAGATTTTTGATACCCCAATGGATGATAGCCTTGTGGTTATGGAAGGTAGTCTATTGTCGAGATTTTTGTTACCCCAATAGATGGTAGCCTTGTAATTATGCAAGGTAGTCTATTGTCGAGATTTTTGTTACTCCAATGGATGGTAGCCTTGTCATTATTGAAGTTAGTCTGTTATCGATATCTTTGTTACTCCAATGGATGATAGCCTTGTCATTATGGAAGGTGGTCTATTGTCTAGATTTTTTTTATTCCAATGGATGGTAGCCTTGTAATTATGGAAGGTAGTCTGTTGTCGAAATTTTTTTTACTCCAATGGACGGTAACCTTGTCATTATGGAAGGTAGTCTGTAGTTGAGATTTCTGTTACTCCAATGGAATGTAGCCTTGTCATTACAGATGAAAGTCTGTAGTCGAGATTTTTGTTATTCCAATGGATGGTAACCTTGTAAGTATGGAAGGTAGTCTTTTGTCGATATTTTTGTTACTCCAATGGATGGTAGCCTTGTCATTATTGAGGGAAGTCTATTGTCAATATCTTTGTTACTCCAATGGATGATAGCCTTGTCATTATGCAAGGTATTATGTTGTTCATATTTTTGTTACTCCAATGGATGGTAGCCTTGTTATTATGGAAGGTAGTCTGTTGTCAATATTTTTGTTATTCCATTGGATGGTAGCCTTGTCATTACGGAAGGCACTTATTGTCGATATTTTTGATATTCCAATGGATGGTAGCCTTGTCATTACGGAAGGTAGTCTTTTATCAAGATTTTTGTTATCCCAATGGATGGTAGCTTTGTAATTATGGAATGTAGTCTGTTGTCGAGATTTTTGTTACTCCAATGGATGCTAGCCTTGTAATTATGGAAGGTAGTCTGTCGTTGTGATTTCTGTCACTGCAGTGGAAGGTAGCCTTATCACTATGGAAGGTAGTCTGTTGTTCATATTTTTGTTACTCCAATGGATGGTAGCCTTGTCATTATGGAAGGTAGTCTGTTGTCGAGATTTTTTTTACTACAATGGATGGTAGTCTTGTCATTATGGAAGGTAGTCTATTGTCGAGATTTTTGTTACCCAAATGTATGGTAGCTTTGTAATTATGGAAGGTAGTCTGTTGTCGAGATTTTTGTTACTCCAATGGATGGTAGCCTTGTCATTATGGAAGGTAGTCTGTCATTGAGATTTTTGTTTCTCTAATGGATTGTAGCCTTGTCATTATGTAAGGTAGTCTGTTGTTCATATTTTTGTTAGTCCAATGGATGATAGCCTTGTCATTATGGATGGTAGTATTTTGTCGAGATATTTGTTACTCCAGTGGATGGTAGACTTGTCAGTATTAAAGGTAATCTGTTATCGAAATCTTTGTTACTCCAATGGATGATAGCCTTGTCATTATGGAAGGTAGTATGCTGTTGATAATTTTTTTACTCCAACGGATGATAGCCCTGTCATTATGGAAGGTAGTCTGTTGTCGGGATTTTTGTTAACCCAATGGATGGTAGCCTTGTAATTATGGAAGGCTGTCTATTGTCGAGATTTTTGTTACTCCAATGGATGGTAGCCTTGTCATTATGGAAGATAGTTTTTCGTTGAGATTTTTGTTACTCCAATGGAGTGTAGCCTTGTCATTATGTAAGGTAGTCAGTTGTTCAAATTTTTGTTACTCCAATGGATGGTAACCTTGTCATTATGGAAGATAGTCTATTGTCGAGGTTTTTGTTATTCCAATGGATGGTAACCTTGTCAGTATGGAAGGTAGTCTTTTGTCGAGATTTTTGTTACTCCAACGGATGGTATCCTTGCCATTATTTAAGGTAGTCTATTGTCGATATCTTTATTACTCCAATGGATGATAGCCTTGTCATTATGCAAGGTAGTCTGTTGTTCAGATTTTTGTTACTCTAATGGATGGTAGCCTTGTCATTATGGAAGGTAGTCTATTGTCAAGATTTTTGTTATTCCAATGGATGGTAGCCTTATCATTATGGAAGGTAGTTTTTTATCGAGATTTTTGTTACTCCAATGGATGGTAGCCTTGTCAATATGGAAGGTAGTCTATTGTCAAGATTTTTGTTATTCCAATGGATGGTAACCTTATCATTATGGAAGGTAGTCTGTTGTCGAGATTTTTTTTACTCCAATGGATGGTAGCCTTGTCATTATGGAAGGTAGTCTGTTGTCGAGATTTTTGATACCCCAATGGATGATAGCCTTGTGGTTATGGAAGGTAGTCTATTGTCGAGATTTTTGTTACCCCAATAGATGGTAGCCTTGTAATTATGCAAGGTAGTCTATTGTCGAGATTTTTGTTACTCCAATGGATGGTAGCCTTGTCATTATTGAAGTTAGTCTGTTATCGATATCTTTGTTACTCCAATGGATGATAGCCTTGTCATTATGGAAGGTAGTCTATTGTCTAGATTTTTTTTATTCCAATGGATGGTAGCCTTGTAATTATGGAAGGTAGTCTGTTGTCGAAATTTTTTTTACTCCAATGGACGGTAACCTTGTCATTATGGAGGGAAGTCTATTGTCAATATCTTTGTTACTCCAATGGATGATAGCCTTGTCATTATGCAAGGTAGTCTGTTGTTCATATTTTTGTTACTCGAATGGATGGTAGCCATGTCATTATGGAAGGTAGTCTGTTGTCGAGATTTGCTTTACTACAATGGATGGTAGCCTTGTCATTATGGAAGGTAGTAAGTTGTCGAGATTTTTGTTACCCCAATGGATGGTAGCCTTGTAATTATGGAAGGTAGTTTATTGTCGAGATTTTTGTTACTCCAATGGATGGTAGCCTTGACATTATGGAAGGTAGTATGTCGTTGAGATTTTTCTTACTCCAATGGATTGTAGCCTTGTCATTATGTAAGGTAGTCTGTTGTTCAAATTTTTGTTAGTCCAATGGATGGTAGCCTTGTCATTATGGAAGATGGTCTGTTTTCGAGATTTTTGTTATTCCAATGGATGGTAAACTTGTCCGTATGGAAGGTAGTCTTTTGTCGAGAATTTTGTTACTCCAATGGATGGTAGTCTTGTCATTATTTAAGGTAGTCTATTGTCGATATCTTTGTTACTCCAATGGATGATAGCCTTGTCATTATGCAAGGTAGTGTGTTTTTCAGATTTTTGTTACTCCAATGGAAGGTAGCCTTGCCATTATTGAAGGTAGTCTATTGTTGAGAATTTTTGTGATTCCAATGGATGGTAGCCTTATCATCATGGAAGGAAGTTTTTTATCGAGATTTTTGTTACTCCAATGGATGGTAGCCTTGTCATTATGGAAGGTAGCGTATTGTCGAGATTTTTTTTATTCCAGTGGATGGTAACCTTGTCAGTATGGAAGGTAGTCTTTTGTCGAGATTTTTGTTACTCCAATGTATGGTAGCCTTGTCATTATCGAAGGGAGTCTATTGTTGATATCTTTGTTACTCCAATGGATGATAGCCTTGTTATTATGAAAGGTAGTCTGTTGTTCATATTTTTGTTAATCCAATGGATGGTAGCCTTGTCATTATGGAAGGTAGTCTGTTGTCGAGATTTTTGTTACCCCAATGGATGGTAGCCTTGTAATTATGGAAGGCTGTCTATTGTCGAGATTTTTGTTACTCCAATGGATGGTAGCCTTGTCATTATGGAAGATAGTTTTTCGTTGAGATTTTTGTTACTCCAATGGAGTGTAGCCTTGTCATTATGTAAGGTAGTCAGTTGTTCAAATTTTTGTTACTCCAATGGATGGTAACCTTGTCATTATGGAAGATAGTCTGTTGTCGAGATTTTTGTTATTCCAATGGATGGTAACCTTGTCAGTATGGAAGGTAGTCTTTTGTCGAGATTTTTGTTACTCCAACGGATGGTATCCTTGCCATTATTTAAGGTAGTCTATTGTCGATATCTTTATTACTCCAATGGATGATAGCCTTGTCATTATGCAAGGTAGTCTGTTGCTCAGATTTTTGTTACTCTAATGGATGGTAGCCTTGTCATTATGGAAGGTAGTCTATTGTCAAGATTTTTGTTATTCCAATGGATGGTAGCCTTATCATTATGGAAGGTAGTTTTTTATCGAGATTTTTGTTATTCCAATGGATGGTAGCCTTGTAATTATGGAAGGTAGTCTATTGTTGATATTTTTGATACTCCAATGGATGTTTACCTTGTCATTATGAAAGGTAGTCTGTTGTTGATATTTTTGTTACTACAATGGATGGTAGCCTTGTCATTATGGAAGGTAGTCTGTTGTCGATATTTTTGTTACCCGATTGGATGGTAGCCCTGTCATTATGTAAAGTAGTCTGTTGTCGATATCTTTGTTCTCCAATGGATGGTAGCCTTGTCATTATGGAAGGTAGTTTGTTGTCGAGATTTTTGTTACTCCAATGGATGGTAGCCTTGTCGTTATGGAAGGTAGTCTTTTGTCGAGATTTTTGTTACTCCAATGGACGGTAGCCTTGTAATTATGGAAAATAGTCTATTGTCGATATTTTTGTTACTCCAATGGATGGTAACCTTGTCGTTATGGAAGGTATTATGTCGTTGAGATTTCTGTTACTCCAATGGATTGTAGCCTTGTCACTATGTAAGGTAGTCTGTTGTTCAGATTTTTGTTACTCCAATGGATGGTAGCCTTGTCATTATGGAAGATAGTCTGTAGTCGAGATTTTACTATTCCAATGGATGGTAACCTTGTCAGTATGGAAGGTAGTCTTTTGTCGAGATTTTTGTTACTCCAATGGATGGTAGTCTGTCAGTATGGAAAGTAGTCTGTCGTTAAGATTTTTGTTACTCCAATTGATTATAGCCTTGTCATTATGGAAGGTAGTCTATTATTCAGATTTTTGTTACTCCAATGGATTGTAGCCTTGTCATTATGGAAGGTAGTCTGTTATAAAGATTTTTGTTATTCCATTGGATGGTAGCCTTGTCATTATGCAAGGTAGTCTGTTCTTCATATTTTTGTTACTCCAATGGATGGTAGCCTTGTCATTATGGAAGATAGTCTGTTGTCTATATTTTTGTTACTCCAATGAATGGTAGCCTTGTCAATATGGAAGGTAGTCTGTCGTTAAGATTTTTGTTACTCCAATGGATTATAGCCTTGTCATTATGGAAGGTAGTTTGTTGTTCAGATTTTTGATACTCCAATGGACGGTAGCCTTGTCATTACGGAAGATAGTTTGTTGTCAAGATTTTTGTTACCCCAATGGATGATAGCCTTGTCATTATGTAAGGTAGTCTGTTGTTCAGATTTTTGTTACTCCAATGGATGGTAGCCTTGTCATTACGGAAGATAGTCTGTAGTCGAGATTTTTATTATTCCAATGGATGGTAACCTTGTTAGTATGGAAAGTAGTCTTTTGTCGAGATTTTTGTTACTCCAATGGATGGTAGCCTTGTCATTATTGAAGGTAGTCTATTGTTGATATCTTTGTTACCTTAATGGATGATAGCCTTGTCATTATGCAAGGTAGTCTGTTGTTCATATTTTTGTTACTCCAATGGATGGTAGCCTTGTCATTATGGAAGGTAGTCTGTTGTCGAGATTTTCTTTACTACAATGGATGGTAGCCTTGTCATTATGGAAGGTAGTCAGTTGTCGAGATTTTTGTTACCCCAATGGATGATAGCCTTGTAATTATAGAAGGTAGTCTGTTGTCGAGATTTCTGTTACTCCAATGGATGGTAGCTTTGTCATTATGGAAGGTAGTCTGTCGTTGAGATTTTTTTTACTCCAATGGATGGTAGCCTTGTCATTATGAAAGGTAGTTTGTTGTCGAGAATTTTTTTATTCCATTGGATGGTAGCCTTTTCATTTTGGAAGGTAGTCTGGTGACGAGATTTTTGTTACTCCAAAGGATGGTAGCCTTGTCATTATTGAAGGTTGTCTGTTGTCGATATCTTTGTTACTCCATTGGATGATAGCCTTATCATTATGGAAGGTAGTTTTTTATCGAGATTTTTGTTATTCCAATGGATGGTAGCCTTGTAATTATGGAAGGTAGTCTATTGTTGATATTTTTGATACTCCAATGGATGTTTACCTTGTCATTATGAAAGGTAGTCTGTTGTTGATATTTTTGTTACTACAATGGATGGTAGCCTTGTCATTATGGAAGGTAGTCTGTTGTCGATATTTTTGTTACCCGATTGGATGGTAGCCCTGTCATTATGTAAAGTAGTCTGTTGTCGATATCTTTGTTCTCCAATGGATGGTAGCCTTGTCATTATGGAAGGTAGTTTGTTGTCGAGATTTTTGTTACTCCAATGGATGGTAGCCTTGTCGTTATGGAAGGTAGTCTTTTGTCGAGATTTTTGTTACTCCAATGGACGGTAGCCTTGTAATTATGGAAAATAGTCTGTTGTCGATATTTTTGTTACTCCAATGGATGGTAACCTTGTCGTTATGGAAGGTATTATGTCGTTGAGATTTCTGTTACTCCAATGGATTGTAGCCTTGTCACTATGTAAGGTAGTCTGTTGTTCAGATTTTTGTTACTCCAATGGATGGTAGCCTTGTCATTATGGAAGATAGTCTGTAGTCGAGATTTTACTATTCCAATGGATGGTAACCTTGTCAGTATGGAAGGTAGTCTTTTGTCGAGATTTTTGTTACTCCAATGGATGGTAGTCTGTCAGTATGGAAAGTAGTCTGTCGTTAAGATTTTTGTTACTCCAATTGATTATAGCCTTGTCATTATGGAAGGTAGTCTATTATTCAGATTTTTGTTACTCCAATGGATTGTAGCCTTGTCATTATGGAAGGTAGTCTGTTATAAAGATTTTTGTTATTCCATTGGATGGTAGCCTTGTCATTATGCAAGGTAGTCTGTTCTTCATATTTTTGTTACTCCAATGGATGGTAGCCTTGTCATTATGGAAGATAGTCTGTTGTCTATATTTTTGTTACTCCAATGAATGGTAGCCTTGTCAATATGGAAGGTAGTCTGTCGTTAAGATTTTTGTTACTCCAATGGATTATAGCCTTGTCATTATGGAAGGTAGTTTGTTGTTCAGATTTTTGATACTCCAATGGACGGTAGCCTTGTCATTACGGAAGATAGTTTGTTGTCAAGATTTTTGTTACCCCAATGGATGATAGCCTTGTCATTATGTAAGGTAGTCTGTTGTTCAGATTTTTGTTACTCCAATGGATGGTAGCCTTGTCATTACGGAAGATAGTCTGTAGTCGAGATTTTTATTATTCCAATGGATGGTAACCTTGTTAGTATGGAAAGTAGTCTTTTGTCGAGATTTTTGTTACTCCAATGGATGGTAGCCTTGTCATTATTGAAGGTAGTCTATTGTTGATATCTTTGTTACCTTAATGGATGATAGCCTTGTCATTATGCAAGGTAGTCTGTTGTTCATATTTTTGTTACTCCAATGGATGGTAGCCTTGTCATTATGGAAGGTAGTCTGTTGTCGAGATTTTCTTTACTACAATGGATGGTAGCCTTGTCATTATGGAAGGTAGTCAGTTGTCGAGATTTTTGTTACCCCAATGGATGATAGCCTTGTA
The DNA here is from genome assembly GCA_948472305.1 of Vicia faba. Classification (NCBI taxonomy): domain Eukaryota; kingdom Viridiplantae; phylum Streptophyta; class Magnoliopsida; order Fabales; family Fabaceae; genus Vicia; species Vicia faba. The sequence continues at coordinate 567,398,522 of OX451739.1, forward strand.
ATTATGGAAGGTAGTCTGTTGTCGAGATTTCTGTTACTCCAATGGATGGTAGCTTTGTCATTATGGAAGGTAGTCTGTCGTTGAGATTTTTTTTACTCCAATGGATGGTAGCCTTGTCATTATGAAAGGTAGTTTGTTGTCGAGAATTTTTTTATTCCATTCGATGGTAGCCTTTTCATTTTGGAAGGTAGTCTGGTGACGAGATTTTTGTTACTCCAAAGGATGGTAGCCTTGTCATTATTGAAGGTAGTCTGTTGTCGATATCTTTGTTACTCCATTGGATGATAGCCTTGTCATTATGCAAGGTAGTCTGTTGTTCATATTTTTGTTACTCCAATGGATGGTAGCCTTTTCATTATGGAAGGTAGTATTTTGTGGAGATTTTTGTTACTCCAATGGATGGTAGCCTTGTAATTATTGAAGGTAGTCTGTTATCGATATCTATGTTACTCCAATGGATGATAGCCTTGTCATTATGGAAGATAGTCTATTATCAAGATTTTTTTTACTCCAATGGATGGTAGCCTTGAGATTATGGAAGGTAGTATGTTGTCGAGATTCTTGTTACCCCAATGGATGGTAGCCTTCTAATTATGGAAGGTAGTCTGTTGTCGAGATTTTTGTTATTCCAATGGATTGTAGCCTTTTCATTATGTAAGGTAGTCTGTTTTTCAGATTTTTGTTAGTCCAATGGATGGTAGCATTGTCATTATGGAAGATAGTCTGTTGTCGAGATTTTTGTTAATCCAATGGATGGTAACCTTGTAAGTATGGAAGGTAGTCTTTTGTCAAGATTTTTGTTACTCCAATGGATGGTAGCCTTTTCATTATTTAAGATAGTCTATTATCGATATCTTTGTTACTCCAATGGATGATAGCCTTGTCATTATGCAAGGTAGTCTATTGTTCAGATTTTTGTTATTCCAATGGATCGTAGCCTTTTCATTATGGTAGGTAGTCTATTGTCGAGATTTTTGTTATTCCAATGGATGGTAACCTTGTCAGTATGGAAGGTAGTCTTTTGTCGAGATTTTTGTTACTCCAATGGATGGTAGCCTTGTCTTTATTGAAGGTAGTCTACTGTCGATATCTTTGTTACTCCAATGGATGATAGCCTTGTCATTATGCAAGGTAGTTTGTTGTTCATATTTTTGTTACTCCAATGGATGGTAGCCTTGTCATTATGGAAGGTAGTCTGTTGTCGAGAGTTTTTTTACTCCAATGGATGGTAGCCTTGTCATTATGGAAGGTAGTCTGTTGTCGAGATTTATGTTACCCCAATGGATGGTAGCCTTGTAATTATGGAAGGTAGTCTGTTGTCGAGATTTTTGTTACCACAATGGATGGTAGCCTTGTAATTATGGAAGGTAGTCTGTTGTCGAGATTTTTGTCACTCCAATGGACGGTAGCCTTGTAATTATGGAAGGTAGTCTATTGTCGAGATTTTTGTTACTCCAATGGATGGTAACCTTTTAGTTATGGAAGGTATTATGTCGTTGAGATTTCTGTTACTCCAATGGATTGTAGCCTTGTCACTATGTAAGGTAGTCTGTTGTTCAGATTTTTGTTACTCCAATGGATGGTAGCCTTGTCATTATGGAAGATAATCTGTAGTCGATATTTTGTTATTCCAATGGATGGTAACCTTGTCAGTATGGAAGGTTGTCTATTGTCGATATCTTTGTTACTCCAATGGATGATAGCCTTGTCATTATGCAAGGTAGTCTGTTGTTCATATTTTTGTTACTCCAATGGATGGTAGCCTTGTCATTATGGAAGGTAGTTTGCTGTCGATATTTTTGTTACTCCAATGAATGGTAGCCTTGTCATTATGGAAGGTAGTCTGTCGTTATGATTTTTGTTACTCCAATGGATTATAGCCTTGTCATTATGGAAGGTAGTCTGTTGTTCATATTTTTGTTACACCAATGGATTGTAGCCTTGTCATTATGGAAGGTAGTCTGTTGTCGATATTTTTGTTACTCCAATGAATGGTAGCCTTGTCAATATGGAAGGTAGTCTGTCGTTAAGATTTTTGTTACTCCAATGGATTATAGCCTTGTCATTGTGGAAGGTAGTTTGTTGTTCAGATTTTTGATACTCCAATGGATGGTAGCCTTGTCATTACGGAAGATAGTCTGTTGTCAAGATTTTTGTTACCCCAATGGATGGTAGCCTTGTCATTATGCAAGGTAGTTTGTTGTTCAAATTTTTGTTACTCCAATGGATGGTAGCCTTGTCATTATGGAAGGTAGTCTATTGTCGAGATTTTCTTTACTCCAATGGATGGTAGCCTTGTCATTATGAAAGGTAGTCTGTTGTCGAGATTTATGTTACCCCAATGGATGGTAGCCTTGTAATTATGGAAGGTAGTCTGTTGTCGAGATTTTTGTAACCCCAATGGATGGTAGCCTTGTAATTATGGAAGGTAGTCTGTTGTCGAGATTTTTGTTACTCCAATCGACGGTAGCCTTGTAATTATGGAAGGTAGTCTGTTGTCAAGATTTTTGTTACTCCAATGGATGGTAACCTTGTCGTTATGGAAGGTATTATGTCGTTGAGATTTCTGTTACTCCAATGGATTGTAGCCTTGTCACTATGTAAGGTAGTCTGTTGTTCAGATTTTTGTTACTCCAATGGATGGTAGCCTTGTCATTATGGAAGATAGTCTGTAGTCGAGATTTTGTTATTCCAATGGATGGTAACATTGTCAGTATGGAAGGTAGTCTTTTGTCGAGATTTTTGTTACTCCAATGGATGGTAGCCTTGTCATTATTGAAGGTTGTCTATTTTTGATATCTTTGTTACTCCAATGGGTGATAGCCTTGTCAATATGCAAGGTAGTATGTTGTTCATATTTTTGTTACTCCAATGGATGGTAGCCTTGTCATTATGGAAGGTAGTCTGTTGTCGATATTTTTGTTACTCCAATGAATGGTAGCCTTGTCAATATGGAAGGTAGTCTGTCGTTAAGATTTTTGTTACTCCAATGGATTATAGCCTTGTCATTATGGAAGGTAGTCTATTGTTCAGATTTTTGTTACTCCAATGGATTGTAGCGTTGTCATTATGGAAGGTAGTCTGTTGTAAAGATTTTTGTTATTCCATTGGATGGTAGCCTTGTCATTATGCAAGGTAGTCTGTTGTTCATATTTTTGTTACTCCAATGGATGGTAGCCTTGTCATTATGGAAGGTAGTCTGTTGTCGATATTTTTGTTACTCCAATGAATGGTAGACTTGTCAATATGGAAGGTAGTCTGTCGTTAAGATTTTTGTTACTCCAATGGATTATAGCCTTGTCATTATGGAAGGTAGTTTGTTGTCGATATTTTTGATACTCCAATGGATGGTAGCCTTGTCATTACGGAAGATAGTCTGTTGTCAAGATTTTTGTTACCCTAATGGATGGTAGCCTTGTCATTATGTAAGGTAGTCTGTTGTTCAGATTTTTGTTACTCCATTGGATGGTAACCTTGTCTGTATGCAAGGTAGTCTTTTGTCGAGATTTTTGTTACTCCAATGGATGGTAACCTTGTCATTATTTAAGATAGTCTATTGTCGATATCTTTGTTACTCCGATGGATGATAGCCTTGTCATTATGCAAGGTAGTCTGTTGTTCAGATTTTTGTTACTCCAATGGATTGTAGCCATGTCATTATGGAAGGTAGTCTATTGTTGAGATTTTTGTTATTCCAATGGATGGTAACCTTGTCAGTATGGAAGGTAGTCTTTTGTCGAGATTTTTGTTACTCCAATGTATGGTAGCCTTGTCGTTATTGAAGGTAATCTATTGTCGATATCTTTGTTACTCCAATGTATGATAGCCTTATCATTATGCAAGGTAGTCAGTTGTTCATATTTTTGTTACTCAAATGGATGGTAGCCTTGTCATTCTGGAAGGTAGTATGTTATCGAGATTTTTTTTACTCCAATGGATGGTAGCCTTGTAATTATGGAAGGTAGTCTGTTTTCGAGATTTATGTTACCCTAATGGATGGTAGCCTTGTAATTATAGAAGGTAGTCTGTTGTCGAGATTTTTGTTACCCCAATGGATGGTAGCCTTGTAATTATTGAAAGTAGTCTGTTGTCGAGATTTTTGTTACTCCAATGGATGGTAGCCTTGTAATTATGGAAGGTAGTCTGTTGTCGATATTTTTGATACTCTAATGGATGGTAGCCTTGTCATTACGGAAGATAGTCTGTTGTCAAGATTTTTGTTACCCTAATGGATGGTAGCCTTGTCATTATGTAAGGTAGTCTGTTGTTCAGATTTTTGTTACTCCAATGGATGGTAGCCTTGTCATTACGAAAGATAGTCTGTAGTCGAGATTTTTGTTATTCCAATGGATGGTAACCTTGTCAGTATGGAAGGTAGTCTTTTGTCGAGATTTTTGTTACTCCAATGGATGGTAGCCTTGTCATTATTGAAGGTAGTCTATTGTCGATATCTTTGTTACTCTAATGGATGATAGCCTTGTCATTATGCAAGGTAGTCTGTTGTTCAGATTTTTGTTACTCCAATGGATGGTAGCCTTGTCATTATGGAAGGTAGTCTGTTGTCGATATTTTTTTTCTACAATGGATGGTAGCCTTGTCATTATGGAAGGTAGTCAGTTGTCGAGATTTTTGTTACCCCAATGGATGGTACCCTTGTCATTATGGAAGGTAGTCTGTCGTTGAGATTTTTTTTAATCCAATGGATTGTTGCCTTGTCATTATGTAAGGTAGTTTGTTGTTCAGATTTTTGTTACTCCAATGGATGGTAGTCTTGTCATTACGGAAGATAGTCTGTAGTCGAGATTTTTGTTATTCCAATGGATGGTAACCTTGTCAGTATGGAAGGTAGTCTTTTGTTGAGATTTTTGTTACTCCAATTGATGGTAACCCTGTCATTATTTAAGATAGTCTATTGTAGATATCTTTGTTACTCCAATGGATGATAGCCTTGTCATTATGGAAGGTAGTCTGTTGTTCATATTTTTGTTACTCCAATGGATGGTAGCCATGTCATTATGGAAGGTAGTCTATTGTTGAGATTTTTGTTATTCCAATGGATGGTAACGTTGTCAGTATGGAAGGTAGTCTTTTGTCGAGATTTTTGTTACTCCAATGGATGGTAGCCTTGTCGTTGTTGAAGGTAGTCTATTGTCGATATCTTTGTTACTCCAATGGATGATAGCCTTGTCATTATGCAAGGTAGTCTGTTGTTCAGATTTTTGTTACTCCAATGGATGGTAGCCATGTCATTATGGAAGGTAGTCTATTGTTGAGATTTTTGTTATTCCAATGGATGGTAACCTTGTCAGTATGGAAGGTAGTCTTTTGTCGAGATTTTTGTTACTCCAATGGATGGTAGCCTTGTCGTTATTGAAGGTAGTCTATTGTCGATATCTTTGTTACTCCAATGTATGATAGCCTTATCATTATGCAAGGTAGTCAGTTGTTCATATTTTTATTACTCCAATGGATGGTAGCCTTGTCATTATGGAAGGTAGTCTGTTTTCGAGATTTATGTTACCCTAATGGATGGTAGCCTTGTAATTATGGAAGGTAGTCTGTTGTCGAGATTTTTGTTACCCCAATGGATGGTAGCCTTGTAATTATTGAAGGTAGTCTGTTGTCGAGATTTTTGTTACTCCAATGGATGGTAGCCTTGTAATTATGGAAGGTAGTCTGTTGTCGATATTTTAGATACTCCAATGGATGGTAGCCTTGTCATTACGGAAGATAGTATGTTGTCAAGATTTTTGTTACCCTAATGGATGGTAGCCTTGTCATTATGTAAGGTAGTCTGTTGTTCAAATTTTTTTACTCCAATGGATGGTAGCCTTGTCATTACGAAAGATAGTCTGTAGTCGAGATTATTGTTATTCCAATGGATGGTAACCTTTTCAGTATGGAAGGTAGTCTTTTGTCGAGATTTTTGTTACTCCAATGGATGGTAGCCTTGTCATTATTGAAGGTAGTCTATTGTCGATATCTTTGTTACTCCAATGGTTGATAGCCTTGTCATTATGCAAGGTAGTCTGTTGTTCATATTTTTGTTACTCCAATGGATGGTAGCCTTGTCATTATGGAAGGTAGTCTGTTGTCGATATTTTTTTTCTACAATGGATGGTAGCCTTGTCATTATGGAAGGTAGTCAGTTGTCGAGATTTTTGTTACCCCAATGGATGGTAGCCTTGTCATTATGGAAGGTAGTCTGTCGTTGAGATTTTTTTTAATCCATTGGATTGTTGCCTTGTCATTATGTAAGGTAGTCTGTTGTTCAGATTTTTGTTACTCCAATGGATGGTAGTCTTGTCATTACGGAAGATAGTCTGTAGTCGAGATTTTTGTTATTCCAATGGATGGTAACCTTGTCAGTATGGAAGGTAGTCTTTTGTTGAGATTTTTGTTACTCCAATTGATGGTAACCCTGTCATTATTTAAGATAGTCTATTGTAGATATCTTTGTTACTCCAATGGATGATAGCCTTGTCATTATGCAAGGTAGTCTGTTGTTCATATTTTTGTTACTCCAATGGATGGTAGCCATGTCATTATGGAAGGTAGTCTATTGTTGAGATTTTTGTTATTCCAATGGATGGTAACGTTGTCAGTATGGAAGGTAGTCTTTTGTCGAGATTTTTGTTACTCCAATGGATGGTAGCCTTGTCGTTGTTGAAGGTAGTCTATTGTCGATATCTTTGTTACTCCAATGGATGATAGCCTTGTCATTATGCAAGGTAGTCTGTTGTTCAGATTTTTGTTACTCCAATGGATGGTAGCCATGTCATTATGGAAGGTAGTCTATTGTTGAGATTTTTGTTATTCCAATGGATGGTAACCTTGTCAGTATGGAAGGTAGTCTTTTGTCGAGATTTTTGTTACTCCAATGGATGGTAGCCTTGTCGTTATTGAAGGTAGTCTATTGTCGATATCTTTGTTACTCCAATGTATGATAGCCTTATCATTATGCAAGGTAGTCAGTTGTTCATATTTTTATTACTCCAATGGATGGTAGCCTTGTCATTATGGAAGGTAGTATGTTATCGAGATTTTTTTTACTCCAATGGATGGTAGCCTTGTCATTATGGAAGGTAGTCTGTTTTCGAGATTTATGTTACCCTAATGGATGGTAGCCTTGTAATTATGGAAGGTAGTCTGTTGTCGAGATTTTTGTTACCCCAATGGATGGTAGCCTTGTAATTATTGAAGGTAGTCTGTTGTCGAGATTTTTGTTACTCCAATGGATGGTAGCCTTGTAATTATGGAAGGTAGTCTGTTGTCGATATTTTAGATACTCCAATGGATGGTAGCCTTGTCATTAGGGAAGATAGTATGTTGTCAAGATTTTTGTTACCCTAATGGATGGTAGCCTTGTCATTATGTAAGGTAGTCTGTTGTTCAAATTTTTTTACTCCAATGGATGGTAGCCTTGTCATTACGAAAGATAGTCTGTAGTCGAGATTATTGTTATTCCAATGGATGGTAACCTTTTCAGTATGGAAGGTAGTCTTTTGTCGAGATTTTTGTTACTCCAATGAATGGTAGCCTTGTCATTATTGAAGGTAGTCTATTGTCGATATCTTTGTTACTCCAATGGTTGATAGCCTTGTCATTATGCAAGGTAGTCTGTTGTTCATATTTTTATTACTCCAATGGATGGTAGCCTTGTCATTATGGAAGGTAGTCTGTTGTCGAGATTTTTTTTTCTACAATGGATGGTAGCCTTGTCATTATGGAAGGTAGTCAGTTGTCGAGATTTTTGTTACCCCAATGGATGGTAGCCTTGTCATTATGGAAGGTAGTCTGTCGTTGAGATTTTTTTTACTCCAATGGATTGTTGCCTTGTCATTATGTAAGGTAGTCTGTTGTTCAGATTTTTGTTACTCCAATGGATGTTAGTCTTGTCATTACGGAAGATATTCTGTAGTCCAGATTTTTGTTATTCCAATGGATGGTAACCTTGTCAGTATGGAAGGTAGTCTTTTGTCGAGATTTTTGTTACTCCAATGGATGGTAACCTTGTCATTATTTAAGATAGTCTATTGTCGATATCTTTGTTACTCCAATGGATGATAGCCTTGTCATTATGCAAGGTAGTCTGTTGTTCATATTTTTGTTACTCCAATGGATGGTAGCCATGTCATTATGGAAGGTAGTCTATTGTTGAGATTTTTGTTATTGCAATGGATGGTAACGTTGTCAGTATGGAAGGTAGTCTTTTGTCGAGATTTTTGTTACTCCAATGGATGGTAGCCTTGTCGTTGTTGAAGGTAGTCTATTGTCGATATCTTTGTTACTCCAATGGATGATAGCCTTGTCATTATGCAAGGTAGTCTGTTGTTCATATTTTTGTTACTCCAATGGATGGTAGCCTTGTCATTATGAAAGGTAGTATGTTATCAAGATTTTTTTTACTCCAATGGATGGTAGCCTTGTCATTATGGAAGGTAGTCTGTTGTCGAGATTTATGTTACCCTAATGGATGGTAGCCTTGTAATTATGGAAGGTAGTCTGTTGTCGAGATTTTTGTTACCCCAATGGATGGTAGCCTTGTAATTATTGAAGGTAGTCTGTTGTCGAGATTTTTGTTACTCTAATGGATGGTAGCCTTGTAATTATGGAAGGTAGTCTGTTGTCGAGATTTTTGTTACTCCAATGGATGGTAACCTTGTCATTATCGAAGGTATTCTGGCGTTGAGATTTTTGTTACTCCAATGGATTGTAGCCTTGTCATTATGTAAGGTAGTTTGTTGTTCAGATATATGTTACTCCAATGGATGGTAACCTTGTCATTACGAAAGATAGTCTGTAGTCGAGATTTTTGTTATTCCAATGGATGGTAACCTTGTCAGTATGGAAGGTAGTCTTTTATCGAGATTTTTGTTTCTCCAATGGATGGTAGCCTTGTCATTATTGAAGGTAGTCTATTGTCGATATCTTTGTTACTCCAATGGATGATAGCCTTGTCATTATGCAAGGTAGTCTGTTGTTCATATTTTTGTTACTCCAATGGATGGTAGCCTTGTCATTATGGAAGGTAGTTTGTTGTCGAGATTTTTTTTTCTACAATGGATGGTAGCCTTGTCATTATGGAAGGTAGTCAGTTTTCGAGATTTTTGTTACCCCAATGGATGGTAGCCTTGTCATTATGGAAGGTAGTCTGTCGTTGAGATTTTTTTTACTCCAATGGATTGTTGCCTTGTCATTATGTAAGGTAGTCTGTTGTTCAGATTTTTGTTACTCCAATGGATGGTAGTCTTGTCATTACGGAAGATAGTCTGTAGTCGAGATTTTTGTTATTCCAATGGATGGTAACCTTGTCAATATAGAAGGTAGTCTTTTGTCGAGATTTTTGTTACTCCAATGGATGGTAACCTTGCCATTATTTAAGATAGTCTATTGTCGATATCTTTGTTACGCCAATGGATGATAGCCTTGTCATTATGCAAGGTAGTCTGTTGTTCATATTTTTGTTACTCCAATGGATGGTAGCCATGTCATTATGGAAGGTAGTCTATTGTTGAGATTTTTGTTATTCTAATGGATGGTAACCTTGTCAGTATGGAAGGTAGTCTTTTATCGAGATTTTTGTTACTCCAATGGATGGTAGCCTTGTCGTTATTGAAGGTAGTCTATTGTCGATATCTTTGTTACTCCAATGGATGATAGCCTTGTCATTATGCAAGGTAGTTTGTTGTTCATATTTTTGTTACTCCAATGGATGGTAGCCTTGTCATTATGAAAGGTAGTATGTTATCGAGATTTTTTTTACTCCAATGGATGGTAGCCTTGTCATTATGGAAGGTAGTCTGTTGTCGAGATTTATGTTACCCTAATGGATGGTAGCCTTGTAATTATGGAAGGTAGTCTGTTGTCGAGATTTTTGTTACCCCAATGGATGGTAGCCTTGTAATTATTGAAGGTAGTCTGTTGTCGAGATTTTTGTTACTCCAATGGATGGTAGCCTTGTAATTATGGAAGGTAGTCTGTTGTCGAGATTTTTGTTACTCCAATGGATGGTAACCTTGTCATTATCGAAGGTATTCTGGCGTTGAGATTTCTGTTACTCCAATGGATTGTAGCCTTGTCATTATGTAAGGTACTCTGTTGTTCAGATATATGTTACTCCAATGGATGGTAGCCCTGTCATTACGAAAGATAGTCTGTAGTCGAGATTTTTTTTATTCCAATGGATGGTAACCTTGTTAGTATGGAAGGTAGTCTTTTGTCGAGATTTTTGTTACTCCAATGGATGGTAGCCTTCTCATTATTGAAGGTAGTCTATTGTCGATATCTTTGTTACTCCAATGGATGATAGCCTTGTAATTATGCAAGGTAGTCTATTGTTCATATTTTTGTTACTCCAATGGATGGTAGCCTTGTCATTATGGAAGGTAGTCTGTTGTCGAGATTTTTTTTTCTACAATGGATGGTAGCCTTGTCATTATGGAAGGTAGTCAGTTGTCGAGATTTTTGTTACCCCAATGGATGGTAGCCTTGTCATTATGGAAGGTAGTCTGTCGTTGAGATTTTTTTTACTCCAATGGATTGTTGCCTTGTCATTATGTAAGGTAGTCTGTTGTTCAGAATTTTGTTACTCCAATGGATGGTAGTCTTGTCATTACGGAAGATAGTCTGTAGTCGAGATTTTTGTTATTCCAATGGATGGTAACCTTGTCAGTATAGAAGGTAGTCTTTTTTCGAGATTTTTGTTACTCCAATGGATGGTAACCTTGCCATTATTTAAGATAGTCTATTGTCGATATCTTTGTTACTCCAATGGATGATAGCCTTGTTATTATGCAAGGTAGTCTGTTGTTCATATTTTTGTTACTCCAATGGATGGTAGCCATGTCATTATGGAAGGTAGTATATTGTTGAGATTTTTGTTATTCCAATGGATGGTAACGTTGTCAGTATGGAAGGTAGTCTTTTGTCGAGATTTTTGTTACTCCAATGGATGGTAGCCTTGTCGTTGTTGAAGGTAGTCTATTGTCGATATCTTTGTTACTCCAATGGATGATAGCCTTGTCATTATGCAAGGTAGTCTGTTGTTCATATTTTTGTTACTCCAATGGATGGTAGCCTTGTCATTATGAAAGGTAGTATGTTATCGAGATTTTTTTTACTCCAATGGATGGTAGCCTTGTCATTATGGAAGGTAGTCTGTTGTCGAGATTTATGTTACCCTAATGGATGGTAGCCTTGTAATTATGGAAGGTAGTCTGTTGTCGAGATTTTTGTTACCCCAATGGATGGTAGCCTTGTAATTATTGAAGGTAGTCTGTTGTCGAGATTTTTGTTACTCCAATGGATGGTAGCCTTGTAATTATGGAAGGTAGTCTGTTGTCGAGATTTTTGTTACTCCAATGGATGGTAACCTTGTCATTATCGAAGGTATTCTGGCGTTGAGATTTCTGTTACTCCAATGGATTGTAGCCTTGTCATTATGTAAGGTAGTTTGTTGTTCAGATATATGTTACTCCAATGGATGGTAACCTTGTCATTACGAAAGATAATCTGTAGTCGAGATTTTTGTTATTCCAATGGATGGTAACCTCGTCAGTATGGAAGGTAGTCTTTTGTCGAGATTTTTGTTTCTCCAATGGATGGTAGCCTTGTCATTATTGAAGGTAGTCTATTGTCGATATCTTTGTTACTCCAATGGATGATAGCCTTGTCATTATGCAAGGTAGTCTGTTGTTCATATTTTTGTTACTCCAATGGATGGTAGCCTTGTCATTATGGAAGGTAGTCTGTTGTCGAGATTTTTTTTTCTACAATGGATGGTAGCCTTGTCATTATGGAAGGTAGTCTGTCGTTGAGATTTTTTTTACTCCAATGGATTGTTGCCTTGTCATTATGTAAGGTAGTCTGTTGTTCAAATTTTTGTTACTCCAATGGATGGTAGTCTTGTCATTATGGAAGATAGTCTGTAGTCGAGATTTTTGTTATTCCAATGGATGGTAACCTTGTCAGTATAGAAGGTAGTCTTTTGTCGAGATTTTTGTTACTCCAATGGATGGTAACCTTGCCATTATTTAAGATAGTCTATTGTCGATATCCTTGTTACTCCAATGGATGATAGCCTTGTCGTTATGCAAGGTAGTCTGTTGTTCATATTTTTGTTACTCCAATGGATGGTAGCCATGTCATTATGGAAGGTAGTCTATTGTTGAGATTTTTGTTATTCCAATGGATGGTAACCTTGTCAGTATGGAAGGTAGTCTTTTATCGAGATTTTTGTTACTCCAATGGATGGTAGCCTTGTCGTTATTGAAGGTAGTCTATTGTCGATATCTTTGTTACTCCAATGGATGATAGCCTTGTCATTATGCAAGGTAGTCTGTTGTTCATATTTTTGTTACTCCAATGGATGGTAGCCTTGTCATTATGAAAGGTAGTATGTTATCGAGATTTTTTTTACTCCAATGTATGGTAGCCTTGTCATTATGGAAGGTAGTCTTGTAATTATGGAAGGTAGTCTGTTGTCGAGATTTTTGTTACCCAAATGGATGGTAGCCTTGTAATTATTGAAGGTAGTCTGTTCTCGAGATTTTTGTTACTCCAATGGATGGTAGCCTTGTCATTATGGAAGGTAGTCTGTTGTCGAGATTTTTGTTACTCCAATGGATGGTAGCCTTGTCATTATCGAAGGTATTCTGGCGTTGAGATTTCTGTTACTCCAATGGATTGTAGCCTTGTCATTATGTAAGGTAGTTTGTTGTTCAGATATATGTTACTCCAATGGATGGTAGCCTTGTCATTATGGAAGATAGTCTGTAGTCGAGATTTTTGTTATTCCAATGGATGGTAACGTTGTCAGTATGGAAGGTAGTCTTTTGTCGAGATTTTTGTTACTCCAATGGATGGTAGCCTTGTCGTTGTTGAAGGTAGTCTATTGTCGATATCTTTGTTACTCCAATGGATGATAGCCTTGTCATTATGCAAGGTAGTCTGTTGTTCATATTTTTGTTACTCCAATGGATGGTAGCCTTGTCATTATGAAAGGTAGTATGTTATCGAGATTTTTTTTACTCCAATGGATGGTAGCCTTGTCATTATGGAAGGTAGTCTGTTGTCGAGATTTATGTTACCCTAATGGATGGTAGCCTTGTAATTATGGAAGGTAGTCTGTTGTTGAGATTTTTGTTACCCCAATGGATGGTAGCCTTGTAATTATTGAAGGTAGTCTGTTGTCGAGATTTTTGTTACTCCAATGGATGGTAGCCTTGTAATTATGGAAGGTAGTCTGTTGTCGAGATTTTTGTTACTCCAATGAATGGTAACCTTGTCATTATCGAAGGTATTCTGGCGTTGAGATTTCTGTTACTCCAATGGATTGTAGCCTTGTCATTATGTAAGGTAGTTTGTTGTTCAGATATATGTTACTCCAATGGATGGTAACCTTGTCATTACGAAAGATAATCTGTAGTCGAGATTTTTGTTATTCCAATGGATGGTAACCTCGTCAGTATGGAAGGTAGTCTTTTGTCGAGATTTTTGTTTCTCCAATGGATGGTAGCCTTGTCATTATTGAAGGTAGTCTATTGTCGATATCTTTGTTACTCCAATGGATGATAGCCTTGTCATTATGCAAGGTAGTCTGTTGTTCATATTTTTGTTACTCCAATGGATGGTAGCCTTGTCATTATGGAAGGTAGTCTGTTGTCGAGATTTTTTTTTCTACAATGGATGGTAGCCTTGTCATTATGGAAGGTAGTCTGTCGTTGAGATTTTTTTTACTCCAATGGATTGTTGCCTTGTCATTATGTAAGGTAGTCTGTTGTTCAAATTTTTGTTACTCCAATGGATGGTAGTCTTGTCATTATGGAAGATAGTCTGTAGTCTAGATTTTTGTTATTCCAATGGATGGTAACCTTGTCAGTATGGAAGGTAGTCTTTTATCGAGATTTTTGTTACTCCAATGGATGGTAGCCTTGTCGTTATTGAAGGTAGTCTATTGTCGATATCTTTGTTACTCCAATGGATGATAGCCTTGTCATTATGCAAGGTAGTCTGTTGTTCATATTTTTGTTACTCCAATGGATGGTAGCCTTGTCATTATGAAAGGTAGTATGTTATCGAGATTTTTTTTACTCCAATGTATGGTAGCCTTGTCATTATGGAAGGTAGTCTTGTAATTATGGAAGGTAGTCTGTTGTCGAGATTTTTGTTACCCAAATGGATGGTAGCCTTGTAATTATTGAAGGTAGTCTGTTCTCGAGATTTTTGTTACTCTAATGGATGGTAGCCTTGTCATTATGGAAGGTAGTCTGTTGTCGAGATTTTTGTTACTCCAATGGATGGTAGCCTTGTCATTATCGAAGGTATTCTGGCGTTGAGATTTCTGTTACTCCAATGGATTGTAGCCTTGTCATTATGTAAGGTAGTTTGTTGTTCAGATATATGTTACTCCAATGGATGGTAGCCTTGTCATTATGGAAGATAGTCTGTAGTCGAGATTTTTGTTATTCCAATGGATGGTAACCTTGTCAGTATGGAAGGTAGTCTTTTGTTGAGATTTTTGTTACTCCAATGGATGGTAGCCTTGCCATTATTGAAGGTTGTCTATTGTCGATATCTTTGTTACTCCAATGGATGATAGCCTTGTCATTATGCAAGGTAGTATGTTGTTCATATTTTTGTTACTCCAATGGATGGTAGCCTTGTAATTATGGAAGGTAGTCTTTTGTCGAGATTTTTGCTACTCCAATGGATGGTAGCCTTGTCATTATGGAAGGTAGTTTGTCGTTGAGATTTTTGTTAATCCAATGGATTGTAGCCTTGTCATTATGTAATGTAGTCTGTTGTTCAGATTTTTGTTACTCCAATGGATGGTAGCCTTGTCATTACAGAAGATAGTCTGTAGTCGAGATTTTTGTTATTCCAATGGATGGTAACCTTGTCAGTATGGAAGGTAGTCTATTGTCGAGATTTTTGGTATTCCATTGGATGGTATCCTTGTCATTACGGAAGGCACTTATTGTCGATATTTTTGATACTCCAATGGATGGTAGCCTTGTCATTACGGAAGATAGTCTGTTGTCAAGATTTTTTTTACACCAATGGATTGTAGCCTTGTCATTATGTAAGGTAGTCTGTTGTTCAAATTTTTGTTACTCCAATGGATGGTAGCCTTGTCATTACAGAAGATAGTCTGTAGTCGAGATTTTTGTTATTCCAATGGATGGTAACCTTGTCAGTATGGAAGGTAGTCTTTTGTCGAGATTTTTGTTACTCCAATGGATGGTAACCTTGTCATTATTTAAGATAGTCTATTATCGATATCTTTGTTACTCCAATGGATGATAGCCTTGTCATTATGCAAGGTAGTTTGTTGTTCATATTTTTTTTACTCCAATGGATGGTAGCCATGTCATTATGGAAGGTAGTCTATTGTTGAGATTTTTGTTATTCCAATGGATGGTAACCTTGTCAGTATGGAAGGTAGTCTTTTGTCGAGATTTTTGTTACTCCAATGGATGGTAGCCTTGTCGTTATTAAAGGTAGTCTATTGTCGATATCTTTGTTACTCCAATGGATGATAGCCATGTCATTATGCAAGGTAGTCTGTTGTTCATATTTTTGTTACTCCAATGGATGGTAGCCTTGTCATTATGAAAGGTAGTATGTTATCGAGATTTTTTTTACTCCAATGGATGGTAGCCTTGACATTATGGAAGGTAGTCTATTGTCGAGATTTATGTTATCCTAATGGATGGTAGCCTTGTAATTATGGAAGGTAGTCTGTTGTCGAGATTTTTGTTACCCCAATGGATGGTAGCCTTGTAATTATTGAAGGTAGTCTGTTGTCGAGATTTTTGTTACTCCAATGGATGGTAGCCTTGTAATTATGGAAGGTAGTCTGTTGTCGAGATTTTTGTTACTCCAATGGATGGTAACCTTGTCATTATCGAAGGTATTCTGGCGTTGAGATTTCTATTACTTTAATGGATTGTAGCCTTGTCATTATGTAAGGTAGTTTGTTGTTCAGATATATGTTACTCCAATGGATGGTAGCCTTGTCATTATGGAAGATAGTCTGTAGTCGAGATTTTTTTTATTCCAATGGATGGTAACCTTGTAAGTATGGAAGGTAGTCTTTTGTCGAGATTTTTGTTACTCCAATGGATGGTAGCCTTGCCATTATTGAAGGTTGTCTATTATCGATATCTTTGTTACTCCAATGGATGATAGCCTTGTCATTATGCAAGGTAGTATGTTGTTCATATTTTTGTTACTCCAATGGATGGGAGCCTTGTAATTATGGAAGGTAGTCTTTTGTCGAGATTTTTGTTACTCCAATGGATGGTAGCCTTGTCATTATGGAAGGTAGTTTGTCGTTGAGATTTTTGTTAATCCAATGGATTGTAGCCTTGTCATTATGTAAGGTAGTCTGTTGTTCAGATTTTTGTTACTCCAATGGATGGTAGCCTTATCATTATGGAAGGTAGTCTATTGTCGAGATTTTTGGTATTCCATTGGATGGTATCCTTGTCATTACAGAAGGCACTTATTGTCGATATTTTTGATACTCCAATGGATGGTAGCCTTGTCATTACGGAAGATAGTTTGTTGTCAAGATTTTTGTTACCCCAATGGATGGTAGCCTTGTCATTATGTAAGGTAGTCTGTTGTTCAAATTTTTGTTACTCCAATGGATGGTAGCCTTGTCATTACGGAAGATAGTCTGTAGTCGAGATTTTTGTTATTCCAATGGATGGTAACCTTGTCAGTATGGAAGGTAGTCTTTTGTCGAGATTTTTGTTACTCCAATGGATGGTTGCCTTGTCATTATTGAAGGTAGTCTATTGTCGATATCTTTGTTACTCCAATGGATGATAGCCTTGTCATTATGCAAGGTAGTCTGTTGTTCATATTTTTGTTACTGCAATGGATGGTAGCCTTGTCATTATGGAAGGTTGTCTGTTGTCGAGATTTTTGTTACTCCAATGGATGGTAGCCTTGTCATTATGGAAGGTAGTCTGTCGTTGAGATTTTTTTTACTCCAATGGATTGTTGCCTTATCATTATGTAAGGTAGTCTGTTGATCAGATTTTTGTTACTCCAATGGATGGTAGCCTTTTCATTATGGAAGATAGTCTGTAGTCGAGATTTTTGTTATTCCAATGGATGGTAACCTTGTTAGTATGGAAGGTAGTCTTTTGTCGAGATTTTTGTTACTCCAATGGATGAAGCCTTGTCATTATTAAAGGTATTCTATTTTCGATATCTTTGTTACTCCAATGGATGATAGCCTTGTTATTATGCAAGGTAGTCTGTTGTTCATATTTTTGTTACTCCAATGGATGGTAGCCTTGTCATTATGGAAGGTAGTCTGTTGTCGAGAATTATTTTACTACAATGGATGGTAGCCTTGTCATTATGGAAAGTAGTCAGTTGTCGAGATTTTTGTTACCCCAATGGATGGTAGCCTTGTAATTATGGAAGGTAGTCTGTTGTCGAGATTTTTGTTACTATAATGGATGGTTGCCTTGTCATTATGGAAGGTAGTCTGTCGTTGAGATTTTTGTTACTCCAATGCATTGTAGCCTTTTCATTATGTAAGGTAGTCTGTTTTTCAGATTTTTGTTAGTCCAATGGATGGTAGCCTTGTCATTATGGAAGATAGTCTGTTGTCGAGATTTTTGTTATTCCAATGGATGGTAACCTTGTCAGTATGGAAGGTAGTCTTTTGTCGAGATTTTTGTTACTACAATGGATGGTAGCCTTGTCATTACTTAAGATAGTCTATTGTCGATAACTTTGTTACTCCAATGGATGATAGCCTTGTCATTATGCAAGGTAGTCTGTTGTTCAGATTTTTGTTACTCCAATGGATGGTAGCCTTGTCATTATGGAAGGTAGTATGTTGTCGAGATTTGTTTAACTACAATGGATGGTAGCCTTGTCATTATGGAAGGTAGTCAGTTGTCGAGATTTTTGTTACCCCAATGGATGGTAGCCTTGTAATTATGGAAGGTAGTCTGTTGTCGAGATTTTTGTTACTCCAATGGATGGTATCCTTGTCATTATGGAAGGTAGTCTGTCGTTGAGATTTTTTTTACTCTAATGGATTGCAGCCTTGTCATTATGTAAGGTAGTCTTTTGTTCAGATTTTTGTTACTGCAATGGATGGTAGCCTTGTCATTATGGAAGATAGTGTGTAGTCTAGATTTTTGTTACTCCAATGGATGGTAACCTTGTCAGTATGGAAGGTAGTCTTTTGTCGAGATTTTTGTTACTCCAATGGATGGTAGCCTCGTCATTATTGAAGGTAGTCTATTGTCGATATCTTTGTTACTCCAATGGATGTTTTCCTTGTCATTATGCAAGGTAGTATGTTGCTCATATTTTTGTTACTCCAATGGATGGTAGCCTTGTAATTATGGAAGGTAGTCTTTTGTCGAGATTTTTGTTACTCCAATGGATGGTAGCCTTGTCATTATGGAAGGTAGTTTTTCGTTGAGATTTTTGTTAATCCAATGGATTGTAGCCTTGTCATTATGTAAGGTAGTCTGTTGTTCAGATTTTTGTTACTCCAATGGATGGTAGCCTTGTCATTATGGAAGGTAGTCTATTGTCGAGATTTTTGGTATTCCATTGGATGGTATCCTTGTCATTACGGAAGGCACTTATTGTCGATATTTTTGATACTCCAATGGATGGTAGCCTTGTCATTACGGAAGATAGTCTGTAGTCAAGATTTTTGTTATTCCAATGGATGGTAACCTTGTCAGTATGGAAGGTAGTCTTTTGTCGAGATTTTTGTTACTCCAATGGATGGTTGCCTTGTCATTATTGAAGGTAGTCTACTGTCGATATCTTTGTTACTCCAATGGATGATAGCCTTGTCATTATGCAAGGTAGTCTGTTGTTCATATTTTTGTTACTGCAATGGATGGTAGCCTTGTCATTATGGAAGGTAGTCTGTTGTCGAGATTTTTGTTACTCCAATGGATGGTAGCCTTGTCATTATGGAAGGTAGTCTGTCGTTGAGATTTTTTTTACTCCAATGGATTGTTGCTTTATCATTATGTAAGGTAGTCTATTGTTCAGATTTTTGTTACTCCAATGGATGGTAGCCTTTTCATTATGGAAAGTAGTCAGTTTACGAGATTTTTGTTACCCCAATGGATGGTAGCCTTGTAATTATGGAAGGTAGTCTGTTGTCGAGATTTTTGTTACTATAATGGATGGTTGCCTTGTCATTATGGAAGGTAGTCTGTCACTGAGATTTTTGTTACTCCAATGCATTGTAGCCTTTTCATTATGTAAGGTAGTCTGTTTTTCAGATTTTTGTTAGTCCAATGGATGGTAGCCTTGTCATTATGGAAGATAGTCTGTTGTCGAGATTTTTGTTATTCCAATGGATGGTAACCTTGTCAGTATGGAAGGTAGTCTTTTGTCGAGATTTTTGTTACTACAATGGATGGTAGCCTTGTCATTACTTAAGATAGTCTATTGTCGATATCTTTGTTACTCCAATGGATGATAGCCTTGTCATTATGCAAGGTAGTCTGTTGTTCAGATTTTTGTTACTCCAATGGATGGTAGCCTTGTCATTATGGAAGGTAGTATGTTGTCGAGATTTGTTTAACTACAATGGATGGTAGCCTTGTCATTATGGAAGGTAGTCAGTTGTCGAGATTTTTGTTACCCCAATGGATGGTAGCCTTGTAATTATGGAAGGTAGTCTGTTGTCGAGATTTTTGTTACTCCAATGGATGGTATCCTTGTCATTATGGAAGGTAGTCTGTCGTTGAGATTTTTTTTACTCTAATGGATTGCAGCCTTGTCATTATGTAAGGTAGTCTTTTGTTCAGATTTTTGTTACTGCAATGGATGGTAGCCTTGTCATTATGGAAGATAGTGTGTAGTCTAGATTTTTGTTACTCCAATGGATGGTAACCTTGTCAGTATGGAAGGTAGTCTTTTGTCGAGATTTTTGTTACTCCAATGGATGGTAGCCTCGTCATTATTGAAGGTAGTCTATTGTCGATATCTTTGTTACTCCAATGGATGTTTTCCTTGTCATTATGCAAGGTAGTATGTTGCTCATATTTTTGTTACTCCAATGGATGGTAGCCTTGTAATTATGGAAGGTAGTCTTTTGTCGAGATTTTTGTTACTCCAATGGATGGTAGCCTTGTCATTATGGAAGGTAGTTTTTCGTTGAGATTTTTGTTAATCCAATGGATTGTAGCCTTGTCATTATGTAAGGTAGTCTGTTGTTCAGATTTTTGTTACTCCAATGGATGGTAGCCTTGTCATTATGGAAGGTAGTCTATTGTCGAGATTTTTGGTATTCCATTGGATGGTATCCTTGTCATTACGGAAGGCACTTATTGTCGATATTTTTGATACTCCAATGGATGGTAGCCTTGTCATTACGGAAGATAGTCTGTAGTCAAGATTTTTGTTATTCCAATGGATGGTAACCTTGTCAGTATGGAAGGTAGTCTTTTGTCGAGATTTTTGTTACTCCAATGGATGGTTGCCTTGTCATTATTGAAGGTAGTCTACTGTCGATATCTTTGTTACTCCAATGGATGATAGCCTTGTCATTATGCAAGGTAGTCTGTTGTTCATATTTTTGTTACTGCAATGGATGGTAGCCTTGTCATTATGGAAGGTAGTCTGTTGTCGAGATTTTTGTTACTCCAATGGATGGTAGCCTTGTCATTATGGAAGGTAGTCTGTCGTTGAGATTTTTTTTACTCCAATGGATTGTTGCTTTATCATTATGTAAGGTAGTCTATTGTTCAGATTTTTGTTACTCCAATGGATGGTAGCCTTTTCATTATGGAAAGTAGTCAGTTGTCGAGATTTTTGTTACCCCAATGGATGGTAGCCTTGTAATTATGGAAGGTAGTCTGTTGTCGAGATTTTTGTTACTATAATGGATGGTTACCTTGTCATTATGGAAGGTAGTCTGTCACTGAGATTTTTGTTACTCCAATGCATTGTAGCCTTTTCATTATGTAAGGTAGTCTGTTTTTCAGATTTTTGTTAGTCCAATGGATGGTAGCCTTGTCATTATGGAAGATAGTCTGTTGTCGAGATTTTTGTTATTCCAATGGATGGTAACCTTGTCAGTATGGAAGGTAGTCTTTTGTCGAGATTTTTGTTACTACAATGGATGGTAGCCTTGTCATTACTTAAGATAGTCTATTGTCGATATCTTTGTTACTCCAATGGATGATAGCCTTGTCATTATGCAAGGTAGTCTGTTGTTCAGATTTTTGTTACTCCAATGGATGGTAGCCTTGTCATTATGGAAGGTAGTATGTTGTCGAGATTTGTTTTACTACAATGGATGGTAGCCTTGTCATTATGGAAGGTAGTCAGTTGTCGAGATTTTTGTTACCCCAATGGATGGTAGCCTTGTAATTATGGAAGGTAGTCTGTTGTCGAGATTTTTGTTACTCCAATGGATGGTATCCTTGTCATTATGGAAGGTAGTCTGTCGTTGAGATTTTTTTTACTCTAATGGATTGCAGCCTTGTCATTATGTAAGGTAGTCTTTTGTTCAGATTTTTGTTACTGCAATGGATGGTAGCCTTGTCATTATGGAAGATAGTGTGTAGTCTAGATTTTTGTTACTCCAATGGATGGTAACCTTGTCAGTATGGAAGGTAGTCTTTTGTCGAGATTTTTGTTACTCCAATGGATGGTAGCCTCGTCATTATTGAAGGTAGTCTATTGTCGATATCTTTGTTACTCCAATGGATGTTTTCCTTGTCATTATGCAAGGTAGTATGTTGCTCATATTTTTGTTACTCCAATGGATGGTAGCCTTGTAATTATGGAAGGTAGTCTTTTGTCGAGATTTTTGTTACTCCAATGGATGGTAGCCTTGTCATTATGGAAGGTAGTTTTTCGTTGAGATTTTTGTTAATCCAATGGATTGTAGACTTGTCATTATGTAAGGTAGTCTGTTGTTCAGATTTTTGTTACTCCAATGGATGGTAGCCTTGTCATTATGGAAGGTAGTATGTTGTCGAGATTTTTGTTATTCCATTGGATGGTATCCTTGTCATTACGGAAGGCACTTATTGTCGATATTTTTGATACTCCAATGGATGGTAGCCTTGTCATTACGGAAGATAGTCTGTTGTCAAGATTTTTGTTACCCCAATGGATGGTAGCCTTGCCATTATGTAAGGTAGTCTGTTGTTCAGATTTTTGTTACTCCAATGGATTGTAGCCTTGTCATTACAGAAGATAGTTTGTAGTCGAGATTTTTTTATTCCAATGGATGGTAACCTTGTCAGTATGGAATGTAGTCTTTTGTCGAGATTTTTGTTACTCCAATGGATGGTTGCCTTGTCATTATTGAAGGTAGTCTACTGTCGATATCTTTGTTACTCCAATGGATGATAGCCTTGTCATTATGCAAGGTAGTCTTTTGTTCATATTTTTGTTACTGCAATGGATGGTAGCCTTGCATTATGGAAGGTAGTCTGTTGTCGAGATTTTTGTTACTCTAATGGATGGTTGCCTTGTCATTATTGAAGGTAGTCTGTCGTTGAGATTTTTGTTACTCCAATGGATTATAGCCTTTTCATTATGTAAGGTAGTCTGTTTTTCAGATTTTTGTTAGTCCAATGGATGGTAGCCTTGTCATTATGGAATATAGTCTGTTGTCGAGATTTTTGTTATTCCAATGGATGGTAACCTTGTCAGTATGGAAGGTAGTCTTTTGTCGATATTTTTGTTACTCCAATGGATGGTAGCCTTGTCATTATTTAAGATAGTCTATTGTCGATATCTTTGTTACTCCAATGGATGATAGCCTTGTCATTATGCAAGGTAGTCTGTTGTTCAGATTTTTGTGATTCCAATGGATGGTAGCCTTGTCATTATGGAAGGTAGTCTATTGTCTAGATTTTTGTTATTCCAATGGATGGTAGACTTATCATTATGGAAGGTAGTTTTTTATCGAGATTTTTGTTACTCCAATGGATGGTAGCCATGTCATTATGGAAGGTAGTCTATTGTTGAGATTTTTGTTATTCCAATGGATGGTAACCTTGTTAGTATGGAAGGTAGTCTTTTGTCGAGATTTTTGTTACTCCAATGGATGGTATCCTTGTCGTTATTGAAGGTAGTCTATTTTCGATATCTTTGTTACTCCAATGGATGATAGCCTTGTCATTATGCAAGGTAGTCTGTTGTTCATATTTTTGTTACTCCAATGGATGGTAGCCTTGTAATTATGGAAGGTAGTCTGTTGTCGAGATTTTTTTTACTCCAATGGATGGTAGCCTTGTCATTATGGAAGGTAGTCTGTTGTCGAGATTTATGTTACCCCAATGAATGGTAGCCTTGTAATTATGGAAGGTAGTCTGTTGTCGAGATTTTTGTTACCCCAATGGATCGTAGCCTTTTAATTATTGAAGGTAGTCTGTTATCGAGATTTTGGTTACTCCAATGGATGGTAGCCTTGTAATTATGGAAGGTAGTTTGTTGTCGAGATTTTTGTTATTCCAATGGATGGTAACCTTGTCAAGATGGAAGGTAGTCTTTTGTCGAGATTTTTGTTACTCCAATGGATGGTAGCCTTGTCATTATTTAAGATAGTCTATTGTCGATATCTTTGTTACTCCATTGGATGGTAGCCTTGTCATTATGCAAGGTAGTCTGTTGTTCATATTTTTGTTACTCCAATGGATGGTAGCCTTGTCATTATGGAAGGTAGTCTGTTGTCGATATTTTTGTTACTCCAATGAATGGTAGCCTTGTCAATATGGTAGGTAGTCTGTCGTTAAGATTTTTGTTACTCCAATGGATTATAGCCTTATCATTATGGAAGGTAGTTTGTTGTTCAGATTTTTGATACTCCAATGGATGGTAGCCTTGTCATTACGGAAGATACTTTGTTGTCAAGATTTTTGTTACCCCAATGGATGGTAGCCTTGTCATTATGTAAGGTAGTCTGTTGTTCAGATTTTTGTTACTCCAATGGATGGTAGCCTTTTCATTACGGAAGATAGTCTATAGTCGAGATTTTTGTTATTCCAATGGATGGTAACCTTGTCAGTATGGAAAGTAGTCTTTTGTCGAGATTTTTGTTACTCAAATGGATGGTAGCCTTGTCATTATTGAAGGTAGTCTATTGTTGATATCTTTGTTACCTTAATGGATGATAGCCTTGTCATTATGCAAGGTAGTCTGTTGTTCATATTTTTGTTACTCCAATGGATGGTAGCCTTGAAATTATGGAAGGTAGTCTGTTGTCGAGATTTTTTTTACTACAATGGATGGTAGCCTTGTCATTATGGAAGGTAGTAAGTTGTCGAGATTTTTGTTACCCCAATGGATGATAGCCTTGTAATTATGGAAGGTAGTCTGTTGTCGAGATTTTTGTTACTCCAATGGATGGTAGCTTTGTCATTATGGAAGGTAGTCTGTCGTTGAGATTTTTTTTACTCCAATGGATTATTGCCTTGTCATTATGTAAGGTAGTCTGTTGTTCAGATTTTTGTTACTCCAATGGATGGTAGCCTTGTCATTACGGAAGATAGTCTGTAGTCGAGATTTTTGTTATTCCAATGGATGGTAACCTTGTCAGTATGGAAGGTAGTCTTTTGTCGAGATTTTTGTTACTCCAATGGATGGTAACCTTGTCATTATTTAAGATAGTCTATTGTTGATATCTTTGTTACTCCAATGGATGGTAGCCATGTCATTATGGAAGGTAGTCTATTGTTGAGATTTTTGTTATTCCAATGGATGGTAACCTTGTCAGTATGGAAGGTACTCTTTTGTAGAGATTTTTGTTACTCCAATGGATGGTAGCCTTGTCGTTATTGAAGGTAGTCTATTGTCGATATCTTTGTTACTCCAATGTATGATAGCCTTATCATTATGCAAGGTAGTCAGTTGTTCATATTTTTGTTACTCCAATGGATGGTAGCCTTGTCATTATGGAAGGTAGTATGTTATCGAGATTTTTTTTACTCCAATGGATGGTAGCCTTGTCATTATGGAAGGTAGTCTGTTTTCGAGATTTATGTTACCCTAATGGATGCTAGCCTTGTAATTATGGAAGGGAGTCTGTTGTCGAGATTTTTGATACCCCAATGGATGGTAGCCTTGTAATTATTAAAGGTAGTCTATTGTCGAAATTTTTGTTACTCCAATGGATGGTAGCCTTGTAATTATGGAAGGTAGTCTGTTGTCGATATTTTTGATACTCCAATGGATGGTAGCCTTGTCATTACGGAAGATAGTCTTTTGTCAAGATTTTTGTTACCCTAATGGATGGTAGCCTTGTCATTATGTAAGGTAGTCTGTTGTTCAGATTTTTGTTACTCCAATGGATGGTAGCCTTGTCATTACAAAAGATAGTCTGTAGTCGAGATTTTTGTTATTCAAATGGATGGAAACCTTGTCAGTATGGAAGGTAGTCTTTTGTCGAGATTTTTGTTACTCCAATGGATGGTAGACTTGTCATTATTGAAGGTAGTCTATTGTCGATATCTTTGTTACTCCAATGGATGATAGCCTTGTCATTATGCAAGGTAGTTTGTTGTTCATATTTTTGTTACTCTAATGGATGGTAGCCTTGTCATTATGGAAGGTAGTCTGTTGTCGAGATTTTTTTTCTACAATGGATGGTAGCCTTGTCATTATGGAAGGTAGTCAGTTGTCGAGATTTTTGTTACCCCAATGGATGGTAGCCTTGTCATTATGTAAGGTAGTCTGTCGTTGAGATTTGTTTTACTCCAATAGATTGTTGCCTTGTCATTATGTAAGGTAGTCTGTTGTTCAGATTTTAGTTACTCCAATGGATGGTAGTCTGGTCATTACGGAAGATAGTCTGTAGTCGAGATTTTTGTTATTCCAATGGATGGTAACCTTGTCAGTATGGAAGGTAGTCTTTTGTCGAGATTTTTGTTACTCCAATGGATGCTAACTTTGTCATTATTTAAGATAGTCTATTGTCGATATCTTTGTTACTCCAATGGATAATAGCCTTGTCATTATGCAAGGTAGTCTGTTGTTCAGATTTTTGTGATTCCAATGGATGGTAGCCTTGTCATTATGGAAGGTAGTCTATTGTCTAGATTTTTGTTATTCCAATGGATGGTAGACTTATCATTATGGAAGGTAGTTTTTTATCGAGATTTTTGTTACTCCAATGGATGGTAGCCATGTCATTATGGAAGGTAGTCTATTGTTGAGATTTTTGTTATTCCAATGGATGGTAACCTTGTTAGTATGGAAGGTAGTCTTTTGTCGAGATTTTTGTTACTCCAATGGATGGTATCCTTGTCGTTATTGAAGGTAGTCTATTTTCGATATCTTTGTTACTCCAATGGATGATAGCCTTGTCATTATGCAAGGTAGTTTGTTGTTCATATTTTTGTTACTCCAATGGATGGTAGCCTTGTAATTATGGAAGGTAGTGTGTTGTCGAGATTTTTTTTACTCCAATGGATGGTAGCCTTGTCATTATGGAAGGTAGTCTGTTGTCGAGATTTATGTTACCCCAATGAATGGTAGCCTTGTAATTATGGAAGGTAGTCTGTTGTCGAGATTTTTGTTACCCCAATGGATCGTAGCCTTTTAATTATTGGAGGTAGTCTGTTATCGAGATTTTGGTTACTCCAATGGATGGTAGCCTTGTAATTATGGAAGGTAGTTTGTTGTCGAGATTTTTGTTATTCCAATGGATGATAGCCTTGTCATTATGCAAGGTAGTCTGTTGTTCATATTTTTGTTACTGCAATGGATGGTAGCCTTGCATTATGGAAGGTAGTCTGTTGTCGAGATTTTTGTTACTCTAATGGATGGTTGCCTTGTCATTATGGAAGGTAGTCTGTCGTTGAGATTTTTGTTACTCCAATGGATTATAGCCTTTTCATTATGTAAGGTAGTCTGTTTTTCAGATTTTTGTTAGTCCAATGGATGGTAGCCTTGTCATTATGGAATATAGTCTGTTGTCGAGATTTTTGTTATTCCAATGGATGGTAACCTTGTCAGTATGGAAGGTAGTCTTTTGTCGATATTTTTGTTACTCCAATGGATGGTAGCCTTGTCATTATTTAAGATAGTCTATTGTCGATATCTTTGTTACTCCAATGGATGATAGCCTTGTCATTATGCAAGGTAGTCTGTTGTTCAGATTTTTGTGATTCCAATGGATGGTAGCCTTGTCATTATGGAAGGTAGTCTATTGTCTACATTTTTGTTATTCCAATGGATGGTAGACTTATCATTATGGAAGGTAGTTTTTTATCGAGATTTTTGTTACTCCAATGGATGGTAGCCATGTCATTATGGAAGGTAGTCTATTGTTGAGATTTTTGTTATTCCAATGGATGGTAACCTTGTTAGTATGGAAGGTAGTCTTTTGTCGAGATTTTTGTTACTCCAATGGATGGTATCCTTGTCGTTATTGAAGGTAGTCTATTTTCGATATCTTTGTTACTCCAATGGATGATAGCCTTGTCATTATGCAAGGTAGTCTGTTGTTCATATTTTTGTTACTCCAATGGATGGTAGCCTTGTAATTATGGAAGGTAGTGTGTTGTCGAGATTTTTTTTACTCCAATGGATGGTAGCCTTGTCATTATGGAAGGTAGTCTGTTGTCGAGATTTATGTTACCCCAATGAATGGTAGCCTTGTAATTATGGAAGGTAGTCTGTTGTCGAGATTTTTGTTACCCCAATGGATCGTAGCCTTTTAATTATTGAAGGTAGTCTGTTATCGAGATTTGTGTTACTCCAATGGATGGTAGCCTTGTAATTATGGAAGGTAGTTTGTTGTCGAGATTTTTGTTATTCCAATGGATGGTAACCTTGTCAGTATGGAAGGTAGTCTTTTGTCGAGATTTTTGTTACTCCAATGGATGGTAGCCTTGTCATTATTTAAGATAGTCTATTGTCGATATCTTTGTTACTCCATTGGATGGTAGCCTTGTCATTATGCAAGGTAGTCTGTTGTTCATATTTTTGTTACTCCAATGGATGGTAGCCTTGTCATTATGGAAGGTAGTCTGTTGTCGATATTTTTGTTACTCCAATGAATGGTAGCCTTGTCAATATGGTAGGTAGTCTGTCGTTAAGATTTTTGTTACTCCAATGGATTATAGCCTTATCATTATGGAAGGTAGTTTGTTGTTCAGATTTTTGATACTCCAATGGATGGTAGCCTTGTCATTACGGAAGATACTTTGTTGTCAAGATTTTTGTTACCCCAATGGATGGTAGCCTTGTCATTATGTAAGGTAGTCTGTTGTTCAGATTTTTGTTACTCCAATGGATGGTAGCCTTGTCATTACGGAAGATAGTCTATAGTCGAGATTTTTGTTATTCCAATGGATGGTAACCTTGTCAGTATGGAAAGTAGTCTTTTGTCGAGATTTTTGTTACTCAAATGGATGGTAGCCTTGTCATTATTGAAGGTAGTCTATTGTTGATATCTTTGTTACCTTAATGGATGATAGCCTTGTCATTATGCAAGGTAGTCTGTTGTTCATATTTTTGTTACTCCAATGGATGGTAGCCTTGAAATTATGGAAGGTAGTCTGTTGTCGAGATTTTTTTTACTACAATGGATGGTAGCCTTGTCATTATGGAAGGTAGTCAGTTGTCGAGATTTTTGTTACCCCAATGGATGATAGCCTTGTAATTATGGAAGGTAGTCTGTTGTCGAGATTTTTGTTACTCCAATGGATGGTAGCTTTGTCATTATTGAAGGTAGTCTGTCGTTGAGATTTTTTTTACTCCAATGGATTATTGCCTTGTCATTATGTAAGGTAGTCTGTTGTTCAGATTTTTGTTACTCCAATGGATGGTAGCCTTGTCATTACGGAAGATAGTCTGTAGTCGAGATTTTTGTTATTCCAATGGATGGTAACCTTGTCAGTATGGAAGGTAGTCTTTTGTCGAGATTTTTGTTACTCCAATGGATGGTAACCTTTTCATTATTTAAGATAATCTATTGTTGATATCTTTGTTACTCCAATGGATGGTAGCCATGTCGTTATGGAAGGTAGTCTATTGTTGAGATTTTTGTTATTCCAATGGATGGTAACCTTGTCAGTATGGAAGGTACTCTTTTGTAGAGATTTTTGTTACTCCAATGGATGGTAGCCTTGTCGTTATTGAAGGTAGTCTATTGTCGATATCTTTGTTACTCCAATGTATGATAGCCTTATCATTATGCAAGGTAGTCAGTTGTTCATATTTTTGTTACTCCAATGGATGGTAGCCTTGTCATTATGGAAGGTAGTATGTTATCGAGATTTTTTTTACTCCAATGGATGGTAGCCTTGTCATTATGGAAGGTAGTCTGTTTTCGAGATTTATGTTACCCTAATGGATGCTAGCCTTGTAATTATGGAAGGGAGTCTGTTGTCGAGATTTTTGATACCCCAATGGATGGTAGCCTTGTAATTATTGAAGGTAGTCTATTGTCGAAATTTTTGTTACTCCAATGGATGGTAGCCTTGTAATTATGGAAGGTAGTCTGTTGTCGATATTTTTGATACTCCAATGGATGGTAGCCTTGTCATTACGGAAGATAGTCTGTAGTCGAGATTTTTGTTATTCAAATGGATGGAAACCTTGTCAGTATGGAAGGTAGTCTTTTGTCGAGATTTTTGTTACTCCAATGGATGGTAGACTTGTCATTATTGAAGGTAGTCTATTGTCGATATCTTTGTTACTCCAATGGATGATAGCCTTGTCATTATGCAAGGTAGTTTGTTGTTCATTTTTTTGTTACTCTAATGGATGGTAGCCTTGTCATTATGGAAGGTAGTCTGTTGTCGAGATTTTTTTTCTACAATGGATGGTAGCCTTGTCATTATGGAAGGTAGTCAGTTGTCGAGATATTTGTTACCCCAATGGATGGTAGCCTTGTCATTATGGAAGGTAGTCTGTCGTTGAGATTTTTTTTACTCCAATAGATTGTTGCCTTGTCATTATGTAAGGTAGTCTGTTGTTCAGATTTTAGTTACTCCAATGGATGGTAGTCTGGTCATTACGGAAGATAGTCTGTAGTCGAGATTTTTGTTATTCCAATGGATGGTAACCTTGTCAGTATGGAAGGTAGTCTTTTGTCGAGATTTTTGTTACTCCAATGGATGCTAACCTTGTCATTATTTAAGATAGTCTATTGTCGATATCTTTGTTACTCCAATGGATAATAGCCTTGTCATTATGCAAGGTAGTCTGTTGTTCATATTTTTGTTACTCCAATGGATGGTAGCCATGTCATTACGGAAGGTAGTCTATTGTTGAGATTTTTGTTATTCCAATGGATGGTAACCTTGTCAGTATGGAAGGTAGTCTTTTGTCGGGATTTTTGTTACTCCAATGGATGGTAGCCTTGTCGTTATTGAAGGTAGTCTATTGTCGATATCTTTGTTACTCCAATGGATGATAGCCTTGTCATTATGCAAGGTAGTCTGTTGTTCATATTTTTGTTACTCCAATGGATGGTAGCCTTGTCATTATGAAAGGTAGTATGTTATCGAGATTTTTTTTACTCCAATGGATGGTAGCCTTGTAATTATGGAAGGTAGTCTGTTGTCGAGATTTTTGTTACTCCAATGGATGGTAACCTTGTCATTATCGAAGGTATTCTTGCGTTGAGATTTCTGTTACTCCAATGGATTGTAGCCTTGTCATTATGTAAGGTAGTTTGTTGTTCAGATATATGTTACTCCAATGGATGGTAGCCTTGTCATTACGAAAGATAGTCTGTAGTTGAAATTTTTGTTATTCCAATGGATGGTAACCTTGTTAGTATGGAAGGTAGTCTTTTGTCGAGATTTTTGTTACTCCAATGGATGGTAGCCTTGTCATTATTGAAGGTAGTCTATTGTCGATATCTTTGTTACTCCAATGGATGATATCCTTGTCATTATGCAAGGTAGTCTGTTGTTCATATTTTTGTTACTCCAATGGATGGTAGCCTTGTCATTATGGAAGGTAGTCTGTTGTCGAGATTTTTTTTTCTACAATGGATGGTAGCCTTGTCATTATGGAAGGTAGTCAGTTGTCGAGATTTTTGTTACCCCAATTGAAAGTAGCCTTGTCATTATGGAAGGTAGTCTGTCGTTGAGATTTTTTTTACTCCAATGGATTGTTGCCTTGTCATTATGTAAGGTAGTCTGTTGTTCAGATTTTTGTTACTCCAATGGATGGTAGCCTTGTCATTATAGAAGGTAGTCTGTTGTCGAGATTTATGTTACCCCAATGAATGGTAGCCTTGTAATTATGGAATGTAGTCTGTTGTCGAGATTTTTGTTACTCCAATGGATGGTAGCCTTCTAATTATTGAAGGTATTCTGTTATCGAGATTTTTGTTACTCCAATTGATGGTAGCCTTGTAATTATGGAAGGTAGTTTGTTGTCGAGATTTTTGTTATTCCAATGGATGGTAACCTTGTCAGTATGGAAGGTAGTCTTTTGTCGAGATTTTTGTTACTCCAATGGATGGTAGCCTTGTCATTATTGAAGGTACTCTATTGTCGATATCTTTGTTACTCCAATGGATGATAGCCTTGTCATTATGCAAGGTAGTCTGTTGTTCATATTTTTGTTACTCCAATGGATGGTAGCCTTGTCATTATGAAAGGTAGTATGTTATCGAGATTTTTTTTACTCCAATGGATGGTAGCCTTGTCATTATGGAAGGTAGTCTGTTGTCGAGATTTATGTTACCCTAATGGATGGTAGCCTTGTAATTATGGAAGGTAGTCTGTTGTCGAGATTTTTGTTACCCCAATGGATGGTAGCCTTGTAATTATTGAAGGTAGTCTGTTGTCGAGATTTTTGTTACTCCAATGGATGGTAGCCTTGTAATTATGGAAGGTAGTTTGTTGTCGAGATTTTTGTTATTCCAATGGATGGTAACCTTGTCAGTATGGAAGGTAGTCTTTTGTCGAGATTTTTGTTACTCCAATGGATGGTAGCCTTGTCATTATTTAAGATAGTCTATTGTCGATATCTTTGTTACTCCATTGGATGGTAGCCTTGTCATTATGCAAGGTAGTCTATTGTTCATATTTTTGTTACTCCAATGGATGGTAGCCTTGTCATTATGGAAGGTAGTCTGTTGTCGATATTTTTGTTACTCCAATGAATGGTAGCCTTGTCAATATGGTAGGTAGTCTGTCGTTAAGATTTTTGTTACTCCAATGGATTATAGCCTTATCATTATGGAAGGTAGTTTGTTGTTCAGATTTTTGATACTCCAATGGATGGTAGCCTTGTCATTACGGAAGATAGTTTGTTGTCAAGATTTTTGTTACCCCAATGGATGGTAGCCTTGTCATTATGTAAGGTAGTCTGTTGTTCAGATTTTTGTTACTCCAATGGATGGTAGCCTTGTCATTACGGAAGATAGTCTATAGTCGAGATTTTTGTTATTCCAATGGATGGTAACCTTGTCAGTATGGAAAGTAGTCTTTTGTCGAGATTTTTGTTACTCAAATGGATGGTAGCCTTGTCATTATTGAAGGTAGTCTATTGTTGATATCTTTGTTACCTTAATGGATGATAGCCTTGTCATTATGCAAGGTAGTCTATTGTTCATATTTTTGTTACTCCAATGGATGGTAGCCTTGAAATTATGGAAGGTAGTCTGTTGTCGAGATTTTTTTTACTACAATGGATGGTAGCCTTGTCATTATGGAAGGTAGTCAGTTGTCGAGATTTTTGTTACCCCAATGGATGATAGCCTTGTAATTATGGAAGGTAGTCTGTTGTCCAGATTTTTGTTACTCCAATGGATGGTAGCTTTGTCATTATTGAAGGTAGTCTGTCGTTGAGATTTTTTTTACTCCAATGGATTATTGCCTTGTCATTATGTAAGGTAGTCTGTTGTTCAGATTTTTGTTACTCCAATGGATGGTAGCCTTGTCATTACGGAAGATAGTCTGTAGTCGAGATTTTTGTTATTCCAATGGATGGTAACCTTGTCAGTATGGAAGGTAGTCTTTTGTCGAGATTTTTGTTACTCCAATGGATGGTAACCTTTTCATTATTTAAGATAGTCTATTGTTGATATCTTTGTTACTCCAATGGATGGTAGCCATGTCATTATGGAAGGTAGTCTATTGTTGAGATTTTTGTTATTCCAATGGATGGTAACCTTGTCAGTATGGAAGGTACTCTTTTGTAGAGATTTTTGTTACTCCAATGGATGGTAGCCTTGTCGTTATTGAAGGTAGTCTATTGTCGATATCTTTGTTACTCCAATGTATGATAGCCTTATCATTATGCAAGGTAGTCAGTTGTTCATATTTTTGTTACTCCAATGGATGGTAGCCTTGTCATTATGGAAGGTAGTATGTTATCGAGATTTTTTTTACTCCAATGGATGGTAGCCTTGTCATTATGGAAGGTAGTCTGTTTTCGAGATTTATGTTACCCTAATGGATGCTAGCCTTGTAATTATGGAAGGGAGTCTGTTGTCGAGATTTTTGATACCCCAATGGATGGTAGCCTTGTAATTATTGAAGGTAGTCTATTGTCGAAATTTTTGTTACTCCAATGGATGGTAGCCTTGTAATAATATGGAAGGTAGTCTGTTGTCGATATTTTTGATACTCCAATGGATGGTAGCCTTGTCATTACGGAAGATAGTCTTTTGTCAAGATTTTTGTTACCCTAATGGATGGTAGCCTTGTCATTATGTAAGGTAGTCTGTTGTTCAGATTTTTGTTACTCTAATGGATGGTAGCCTTGTCAGTATGGAAGGTAGTCTTTTGTCGGGATTTTTGTTACTCCAATGGATGGTAGCCTTGTCGTTATTGAAGGTAGTCTATTGTCGATATTTTTGTTACTCCAATGGATGATAGCCTTGTCATTATGCAAGGTAGTTTGTTGTTCATATTTTTGTTACTCTAATGGATGGTAGCCTTGTCATTATGGAAGGTAGTCTGTTGTCGAGATTTTTTTTCTACAATGGATGGTAGCCTTGTCATTATGGAAGGTAGTCAGTTGTCGAGATATTTGTTACCCCAATGGATGGTAGCCTTGTCATTATGGAAGGTAGTCTGTCGTTGAGATTTTTTTTACTCCAATAGATTGTTGCCTTGTCATTATGTAAGGTAGTCTGTTGTTCAGATTTTAGTTACTCCAATGGATGGTAGTCTGGTCATTACGGAAGATAGTCTGTAGTCGAGATTTTTGTTATTCCAATGGATGGTAACCTTGTCAGTATGGAAGGTAGTCTTTTGTCGAGATTTTTGTTACTCCAATGGATGCTAACCTTGTCATTATTTAAGATAGTCTATTGTCGATATCTTTGTTACTCCAATGGATAATAGCCTTGTCATTATGCAAGGTAGTCTGTTGTTCATATTTTTGTTACTCCAATGGATGGTAGCCATGTCATTACGGAAGGTAGTCTATTGTTGAGATTTTTGTTATTCCAATGGATGGTAACCTTGTCAGTATGGAAGGTAGTCTTTTGTCGGGATTTTTGTTACTCCAATGGATGGTAGCCTTGTCGTTATTGAAGGTAGTCTATTGTCGATATCTTTGTTACTCCAATGGATGATAGCCTTGTCATTATGCAAGGTAGTCTATTGTTCATATTTTTGTTACTCCAATGGATGGTAGCCTTGTCATTATGAAAGGTAGTATGTTATCGAGATTTTTTTTACTCCAATGGATGGTAGCCTTGTAATTATGGAAGGTAGTCTGTTGTCGAGATTTTTGTTACTCCAATGGATGGTAACCTTGTCATTATCGAAGGTATTCTTGCGTTGAGATTTCTGTTACTCCAATGGATTGTAGCCTTGTCATTATGTAAGGTAGTTTGTTGTTCAGATATATGTTACTCCAATGGATGGTAGCCTTGTCATTACGAAAGATATTCTGTAGTTGAAATTTTTGTTATTCCAATGGATGGTAACCTTGTCAGTATGGAAGGTAGTCTTTTGTCGAGATTTTTGTTACTCCAATGGATGGTAGCCTTGTCATTATTGAAGGTAGTCTATTGTCGATATCTTTGTTACTCCAATGGATGATATCCTTGTCATTATGCAAGGTAGTCTGTTGTTCATATTTTTGTTACTCCAATGGATGGTAGCCTTGTCATTATGGAAGGTAGTCTGTTGTCGAGATTTTTTTTTCTACAATGGATGGTAGCCTTGTCATTATGTAAGGTAGTCAGTTGTCGAGATTTTTGTTACCCCAATTGAAAGTAGCCTTGTCATTATGGAAGGTAGTCTGTCGTTGAGATTTTTTTTACTCCAATGGATTGTTGCCTTGTCATTATGTAAGGTAGTCTGTTGTTCAGATTTTTGTTACTCCAATGGATGGTAGCCTTGTCATTATAGAAGGTAGTCTGTTGTCGAGATTTATGTTACCCCAATGAATGGTAGCCTTGTAATTATGGAAGGTAGTCTGTTGTCGAGATTTTTGTTACTCCAATGGATGGTAGCCTTCTAATTATTGAAGGTATTCTGTTATCGAGATTTTTGTTACTCCAATTGATGGTAGCCTTGTAATTATGGAAGGTAGTTTGTTGTCGAGATTTTTGTTATTCCAATGGATGGTAACCTTGTCAGTATGGAAGGTAGTCTTTTGTCGAGATTTTTGTTACTCCAATGGATGGTAGCCTTGTCATTATTGAAGGTACTCTATTGTCGATATCTTTGTTACTCCAATGGATGATAGCCTTGTCATTATGCAAGGTAGTCTGTTGTTCATATTTTTGTTACTCCAATGGATGGTAGCCTTGTCATTATGAAAGGTAGTATGTTATCGAGATTTTTTTTACTCCAATGGATGGTAGCCTTGTCATTATGGAAGGTAGTCTGTTGTCGAGATTTATGTTACCCTAATGGATGGTAGCCTTGTAATTATGGAAGGTAGTCTGTTGTCGAGATTTTTGTTACCCCAATGGATGGTAGCCTTGTAATTATTGAAGGTAGTCTGTTGTCGAGATTTTTGTTACTCCAATGGATGGTAGCCTTGTAATTATGGAAGGTAGTCTTTTGTCGAGATTTTTGTTACTCCAATGGATGGTAGCCTTGTCATTATGGAAGGTAGTTTGTCGTTGAGATTTTTGTTAATCCAATGGATTGTAGCCTTGTCATTATGTAAGGTAGTCTGTTGTTAAGATTTTTGTTACTCCAATGGATGCTAGCCTTGTCATTATGGATGGTAGTTTATTGTCGAGATTTTTGTTATTCCATTGGATGGTATCCTTGTCATTACGGAAGGCACTTATTGTCGATATTTTTGATACTCCAATGGATGGTAGCCTTGTCATTACGGAAGATAGTTTGTTGTCAAGATTTTTGTTACCCCAATGGATGGTAGCGTTGTCATTATGTAAGGTAGTCTGTTGTTCAAATTTTTGTTACTCCAATGGATGGTAGCCTTGTCATTACGGAAGATAGTCTGTAGTCGAGATTTTTGTTATTCCAATGGATGGTAACCTTGTCAGTATGGAAGGTAGTCT
The DNA here is from genome assembly GCA_948472305.1 of Vicia faba. Classification (NCBI taxonomy): domain Eukaryota; kingdom Viridiplantae; phylum Streptophyta; class Magnoliopsida; order Fabales; family Fabaceae; genus Vicia; species Vicia faba. The sequence continues at coordinate 567,434,967 of OX451739.1, forward strand.
TTTGTCGAGATTTTTGTTACTCCAATGGATGGTAGCCTTGTCATTATTGAAGGTAGTCTATTGTCGATATCTTTGTTACTTCAATAGATGATAGCCTTGTCATTATGCAAGGTAGTCTGTTGTTCATATTTTTGTTACTCCAATGGATGGTAGCCTTGTCATTATGGAAGGTAGTATGTTGTCGAGATTTGTTTTACTACAATGGATGGTAGCCTTGTCATTATGGAAGGTAGTCAGTTGTCGAGATTTTTGTTACCCCAATGGATGGTAGCCTTGTAATTATGGAAGGTAGTCTGTTGTCGAGATTTTTGTTACTCCAATGGATGGTATCCTTGTCATTATGGAAGGTAGTCTGTCGTTGAGATTTTTTTTACTCTAATGGATTGTTGCCTTGTCATTATTTAAGGTAGTCTGTTGTTCAGATTTTTGTTACTCCAATGGATGGTAGCCTTGTCATTATGGAAGATAGTATGTAGTCTAGATTTTTGTTACTCCAATGGATGGTAACCTTGTCAATATGGAAGGTAGTCTTTTGTCGAGATTTTTGTTACTCCAATGGATGGTAGCCTTGTCATTATTGAAGGTAGTCTATTGTCGATATCTTTGTTACTCCAATGGATGATAGGCTTGTCATTATGCAAGGTAGTTTGTTGTTCATATTTTTCTTACTCCAATGGATGGTAGCCTTGTCATTATGGAAGGTAGTATGTTGTCGATATTTTTGTTACTCCAATTAATGGTAGCCTTGTCAATATGGAAGGTAGTCTGTCGTTAAGATTTTTCTTACTCCAATGGATTATAGCCTCGTCATTATGGAAGGTAGTCTGTTGTTCAGATTTTTGTTACTCCAATGGATGGTAGCCTTGTCATTATGGAAGGTAGTCTGTTGTCGACATTTTTGTTATTCCATTGGATGGTATCCTTGTCATTACGGAAGGCACTTATTGTCGAGATTGTTGATACTCCAATGGATGGTAGCCTTGTCATTACGAAAGATAGTCTGTTGTCAAGATTTTTGTTACCCCAATGGATGGTAGCCTTGTCATTATGTAAGGTAGTCTGTTGTTCATATTTTTGTTACTCCAATGGATGGTAGCCTTGTCATTACAGAAGATAGTTTGTAGTCGATATTTTTGTTATTCCAATGGATGGTAACCTTGTCAGTATGGAAGGTAGTCTTTTGTCGAGATTCTTGTTACTCCAATGGATAGTTTCCTTGTCATTATTGAAGGTAGTCTACTGTCGATATCTTTGTTACTCCAATGGATGATAGCCTTGTCATTATGCAAGGTAGTCTGTTGTTCATATTTTTGTTACTCCAATGGATGGTAGCCTTGTCATTATGGAAGGTAGTCTGTTGTCGAGATTTTTTTTACTCCAATGGATGGTAGCCTTGTCATTATGGAAGGTAGTCTGTCGTTGAGATTTTTTTTACTCCAATGGATTGTTGCCTTATCATTATGTAAGGTAGTCTATTGTTCAGATTTTTGTTACTCCAATGGATGGTAGACTTGTCATTATGGAAGATAGTCTGTAGTCGAGACTTTTGTTATTCCAATGGATGGTAACCTTGTCAGTATGGAAGGTAGTCTTTTGTCGAGATTTTTGTTACTCCAATGGATGGTAGCCTTGTCATTATTGAAGGTAGTCTATTTTCGATATCTTTGTTACTCCAATGGATGATAGCCTTGTCATTATGCAAGGTAGTCTGTTGTTCATATTTTTGTTACTCCAATGGATGGTAGCCTTGTCATTATGGAAGGTAGTCTTTTGTCGAGATTTTTGTTACTCCAATGGATGGTAGCCTTGTCATTATGGAAGGTAGTTTGTCGTTGAGATTTTTGTTAATCCAATGGATTGTAGCCATGTCATTATGTAAGGTAGTTGTTGTTCAGATTTTTGTTACTCCAATGGATGGTAGCCTTGTCATTATGGAATGTAGTCTATTGTCGAGATTTTTGTTATTCCATTGGATGGTATCCTTGTCATTACGGAATGCACTTATTGTCGATATTTTTGATACTCCAATGGATGGTAGCCTTGTCATTACGGAAGATAGTCTGTTGTCAAGATTTTTGTTACCCCAATGGATGGTAGCCTTGTCATTATGTAAGGTAGTCTGTTGTTCAAATTTTTGTTACTCCAATGGATGGTAGCCTTGTCATTATGGAAGATAGTCTGTAGTCCAGATTTTTGTTATTCCAATGGATGGTAACCTTGTCAGTATCGAAGGTAGTCTTTTGTCGAGATTTTTGTTACTCCAATGGATGGTAGCCTTATCATTATTGAAGGTAGTCTATTGTCGATATCTTTGTTACTCCAATGGATGATAGCCTTGTCATTATGCAAGGTAGTCTGTTGTTCATATTTTTGTTACTCCAATGGATGGTAGCCTTGTCATTATGGAAGGTAGTATGTTGTCGAGATTTGTTTTACTACAACTGATGGTAGCCTTGTCATTATGGAAGGTAGTCAGTTGTCGAGATTTTTGTTACCCCAATGGATCGTAGCCTTGTAATTATGGAAGGTAGTCTGTTGTCGAGATTTTTGTTACTCCAATGGATGGTATCCTTGTCATTATGGAAGGTAGTCTGTCGTTGAGATTTTTTTTACTCTAATGGATTGTTGCCTTGTCATTATGTAAGGTAGTCTGTTGTTCAGATTTTTGGTACTCCAATGGATGGTAGCCTTGTCATTATGGAAGATAGTGTGTAGTCTAGATTTTTGTTACTCCAATGGATGGTAACCTTCTCAATATGGAAGGTAGTCTTTTGTCGAGATTTTTGTTACTCCAATGGATGGTAGCCTTGTCATTATTGAAGGTAGTCTATTGTCGATATCTTTGTTACTCCAATGCATGATAGCCTTGTCATTATGCAAGGTAGTTTGTTGTTCATATTTTTGTTACTCCAATGGATGGTAGCCTTGTCATTATGGAAGGTAGTATGTTGTCGATATTTTTGTTACTCCAATGAATGGTAGCCTTGTCAATATGGAAGGTAGTCTGTCGTTAAGATTTTTGTTACTCCAATTGATTATAGCCTCGTCATTATGGAAGGTAGTCTGTTGTTCAGATTTTTGTTACTCCAATGGATGGTAGCCTTGTCATTATGGAAGGAAGTCTGTTGTCGAGATTTTTGTTATTCCATTGGATGGTATCCTTGTCATTACGGAAGGCACTTATTGTCGAGATTTTTGATACTCCAATGGATGGTAGCCTTGTCATTACCGAAGATAGTCTGTTGTCAAGATTTTTGTTACCCCAATGGATGGTAGCCTTGTCATTATGTAAGGTAGTCTATTGTTCAGATTTTTGTTACTCCAATGGATGGTAGCCTTGTCATGACATAAGATAGTTTGTAGTCGAGATTTTTGTTATTCCAATGGATGGTAACCTTGTCAGTATGGAAGGTAGTCTTTTGTCGAGATTTTTGTTACTCTAATGGATGGTAGCCTTGTCATTATTGAAGGTAGTCTGTTGTCGATATCTTTGTTACTCCAATGGATGATAGCCTTGTCATTATGCAAGGTAGTCTGTTGTTCATATTTTTGTTACTCCAATGGATGGTAGCCTTGTCATTATGGAAGGAAGTATGTTGTCGAGATTTGTTTTACTACAATGGATGGTAGCCTTGTCATTATGGAAGGTAGTCAGTTGTCGAGATTTTTGTTACCCCAATGGATGGTAGCCTTGTAATTATGGAAGGTAGTCTGTTGTCGAGATTTTTGTTACTCCAATAGATGGTATCCTTGTCATTATGGAAGGTAGTCTGTCGTTGAGATTTTTTTTACTCTAATGGATTGTTGCCTTGTCATTATGTAAGGTAGTCTGTTGTTCAGATTTTTGTTACTCCAATGGATGGTAGCCTTGCCATTATGGAAGATAGTATGTAGTCTAGATTTTTGTTACTCCAATGGATGGTAACCTTGTCAATATGGAAGGTAGTCTTTTGTCGAGATTTTTGTTACTCCAATGGATGGTAGCCTTGTCATTATTGAAGGTAGTCTATTGTCGATATCTTTGTTACTCCAATGGATGATAGCCTTGTCATTATGCAAGGTAATTTGTTGTTCATATTTTTGTTACTCCTATGGATGGTAGCCTTGTCATTACGGAAGGTAGTATGTTGTCGATATTTTTGTTACTGCAATGAATGGTAGCCTTGTCAATATGGAAGGTAGTCTGTCGTTAAGATTTTTGTTACTCCAATGGATTCTAGCCTCGTCATTATGGAAGGTAGTCTATTGTTCAAATTTTTGTTACTCCAATGGATGGTAGCCTTGTCATTATAGAAGGTAGTCTGTTGTCGAGATTTTTGTTATTCCATTGGATGGTATCCTTGTCATTACGGAAGGCACTTATTGTCGAGATTTTTGATACTCCAATGGATGGTAGCCTTGTCATTACCGAAGATAGTCTGTTGTCAAGATTTTTGTTACCCCAATGGATGGTAGCCTTGTCATTATGTAAGGTAGTCTGTTGTTCAGATTTTTGTTACTCCAATGGATGGTAGCCTTGTCATGACATAAGATAGTTTGTAGTCGAGATTTTTGTTATTCCAATGGATGGTAACCTTGTCAGTATGGAAGGTAGTCTTTTGTCGAGATTTTTGTTACTCTAATGGATGGTAGCCTTGTCATTATTGAAGGTAGTCTGTTGTCGATATCTTTGTTACTCCAATGGATGATAGCCTTGTCATTATGCAAGGTAGTCTGTTGTTCATATTTTTGTTACTCCAATGGATGGTAGCCTTGTCATTATGGAAGGTAGTATGTTGTCGAGATTTGTTTTACTACAATGGATGGTAGCCTTGTCATTATGGAAGGTAGTCAGTTGTCGAGATTTTTGTTACCCCAATGGATGGTAGCCTTGTAATTATGGAAGGTAGTCTGTTGTCGAGATTTTTGTTACTCCAATAGATGGTATCCTTGTCATTATGGAAGGTAGTCTGTCGTTGAGATTTTTTTTACTCTAATGGATTGTTGCCTTGTCATTATGTAAGGTAGTCTGTTGTTCAGATTTTTGTTACTCCAATGGATGGTAGCCTTGCCATTATGGAAGATAGTATGTAGTCTAGATTTTTGTTACTCCAATGGATGGTAACCTTGTCAATATGGAAGGTAGTCTTTTGTCGAGATTTTTGTTACTCCAATGGATGGTAGCCTTGTCATTATTGAAGGTAGTCTATTGTCGATATCTTTGTTACTCCAATGGATGATAGCCTTGTCATTATGCAAGGTAGTTTGTTGTTCATATTTTTGTTACTCCTATGGATGGTAGCCTTGTCATTATGGAAGGTAGTATGTTGTCGATATTTTTGTTACTCAAATGAATGGTAGCCTTGTCAATATGGAAGGTAGTCTGTCGTTAAGATTTTTGTTACTCCAATGGATTCTAGCCTCGTCATTATGGAAGGTAGTCTGTTGTTCAAATTTTTGTTACTCCAATGGATGGTAGCCTTGTCATTATAGAAGGTAGTCTGTTGCCGAGATTTTTGTTATTCCATTGGATGGTATCCTTGTCATTACGGAAGGCACTTATTGTCGAGATTTTTGATACTCCAATGGATGGTAGCCTTGTCATTACCGAAGATAGTCTGTTGTCAAGATTTTTGTTACCCCAATGGATGGTAGCCTTGTCATTATGTAAGGTAGTCTGTTGTTCAAATTTTTGTTACTCCAATGGATGGTAGCCTTGTCATGACATAAGATAGTTTGTAGTCGAGATTTTTGTTATTCCAATGGATGGTAACCTTGTCAGTATGGAAGGTAGTCTTTTGTCGAGATTTTTGTTACTCCAATGGATGGTAGCCTTGTCATTATTGAAGGTAGTCTGTTGTCGATATCTTTGTTACTCCAATGGATGATAGCCTTGTCATTATGCAAGGTAGTCTGTTGTTCATATTTTTGTTACTCCAATGGATGGTAGCCTTGTCATTATGGAAGGTAGTATGTTGTCGAGATTTCTTTTACTACAATGGATGGTAGCCTTGTCATTATGGAAGGTAGTCAGTTGTCGAGATTTTTGTTACCCCAATGGATGGTAGCCTTGTAATTATGGAAGGTAGTCTGTTGTCGAGATTTTTGTTACTCCAATGGATGGTATCCTTGTCATTATGGAAGGTAGTCTGTCGTTGAGATTTTTTTTACTCTAATGGATTGTTGCCTTGTCATTATGTAAGGTAGTCTGTTGTTCAGATTTTTGTTACTCCAATGGATGGTAGCCTTGTCATTATGGAAGATAGTATGTAGTCTAGATTTTTGTTACTCCAATGGATGGTAACCTTGTCAATATGGAAGTTAGTCTTTTGTCGAGATTTTTGTTACTCCAATGGATGGTAGCCTTGTCATTATTGAAGGTAGTCTATTATCGATATCTTTGTTACTCCAATGGATGATAGCCTTGTCATTATGCAAGGTAGTTTGTTGTTCATATTTTTGTTACTCCAATGGATGGTAGCCTTGTCATTATGGAAGGTAGTATGTTGTCGATATTTTTGTTACTCCAATGAATGGTAGCCTTGTCAATATGGAAGGTAGTCTGTCGTTAAGATTTTTGTTACTCCAATGGATTATAGCCTCGTCATTATGGAAGGTAGTCTGTTGTTCAGATTTTTGTTACTCCAATGGATGGTAGCCTTGTCATTATGGAAGGTAGTATGTTGTCGAGATTTTTGTTATTCCATTGGATGGTATCCTTGTCATTACTGAAGGCACTTATTGTCGAGATTTTTGATACTCCAATGGATGGTAGCCTTGTCATTATCGAAGATAGTCTGTTGTCAAGATTTTTGTTACCCCAATGGATGGTAGCCTTGTCATTATGTAAGGTAGTCTATTGTTCAGATTTTTGTTACTCCAATGGATGGTAGCCTTGTCATTACATAAGACAGTTTGTAGTCGAGATTTTTGTTATTCCAATGGATGGTAACCTTGTCAGTATGGAAGGTAGTCTTTTGTCGAGATTTTTGTTACTCCAATGGATGGTAGCCTTGTCATTATTGAAGGTAGTCTGTTGTCGATATCTTTGTTACTCCAATGGATGATAGCCTTGTCATTATGCAAGGTAGTCTGTTGTTCATATTTTTGTTACTCCAATGGATGGTAGCCTTGTCATTATGGAAGGAAGTATGTTGTCGAGATTTGTTTTACTACAATGGATGGTAGCCTTGTCATTATGGAAGGTAGTCAGTTGTCGAGATTTTTGTTACCCCAATGGATGGTAGCCTTGTAATTATGGAAGGTAGTCTGTTGTCGAGATTTTTGTTACTCCAATAGATGGTATCCTTGTCATTATGGAAGGTAGTCTGTCGTTGAGATTTTTTTTACTCTAATGGATTGTTGCCTTGTCATTATGTAAGGTAGTCTGTTGTTCAGATTTTTGTTACTCCAATGGATGGTAGCCTTGCCATTATGGAAGATAGTATGTAGTCTAGATTTTTGTTACTCCAATGGATGGTAACCTTGTCAATATGGAAGGTAGTCTTTTGTCGAGATTTTTGTTACTCCAATGGATGGTAGCCTTGTCATTATTGAAGGTAGTCTATTGTCGATATCTTTGTTACTCCAATGGATGATAGCCTTGTCATTATGCAAGGTAATTTGTTGTTCATATTTTTGTTACTCCTATGGATGGTAGCCTTGTCATTACGGAAGGTAGTATGTTGTCGATATTTTTGTTACTGCAATGAATGGTAGCCTTGTCAATATGGAAGGTAGTCTGTCGTTAAGATTTTTGTTACTCCAATGGATTCTAGCCTCGTCATTATGGAAGGTAGTCTATTGTTCAAATTTTTGTTACTCCAATGGATGGTAGCCTTGTCATTATAGAAGGTAGTCTGTTGTCGAGATTTTTGTTATTCCATTGGATGGTATCCTTGTCATTACGGAAGGCACTTATTGTCGAGATTTTTGATACTCCAATGGATGGTAGCCTTGTCATTACCGAAGATAGTCTGTTGTCAAGATTTTTGTTACCCCAATGGATGGTAGCCTTGTCATTATGTAAGGTAGTCTGTTGTTCAGATTTTTGTTACTCCAATGGATGGTAGCCTTGTCATGACATAAGATAGTTTGTAGTCGAGATTTTTGTTATTCCAATGGATGGTAACCTTGTCAGTATGGAAGGTAGTCTTTTGTCGAGATTTTTGTTACTCTAATGGATGGTAGCCTTGTCATTATTGAAGGTAGTCTGTTGTCGATATCTTTGTTACTCCAATGGATGATAGCCTTGTCATTATGCAAGGTAGTCTGTTGTTCATATTTTTGTTACTCCAATGGATGGTAGCCTTGTCATTATGGAAGGTAGTATGTTGTCGAGATTTGTTTTACTACAATGGATGGTAGCCTTGTCATTATGGAAGGTAGTCAGTTGTCGAGATTTTTGTTACCCCAATGGATGGTAGCCTTGTAATTATGGAAGGTAGTCTGTTGTCGAGATTTTTGTTACTCCAATAGATGGTATCCTTGTCATTATGGAAGGTAGTCTGTCGTTGAGATTTTTTTTACTCTAATGGATTGTTGCCTTGTCATTATGTAAGGTAGTCTGTTGTTCAGATTTTTGTTACTCCAATGGATGGTAGCCTTGCCATTATGGAAGATAGTATGTAGTCTAGATTTTTGTTACTCCAATGGATGGTAACCTTGTCAATATGGAAGGTAGTCTTTTGTCGAGATTTTTGTTACTCCAATGGATGGTAGCCTTGTCATTATTGAAGGTAGTCTATTGTCGATATCTTTGTTACTCCAATGGATGATAGCCTTGTCATTATGCAAGGTAGTTTGTTGTTCATATTTTTGTTACTCCTATGGATGGTAGCCTTGTCATTATGGAAGGTAGTATGTTGTCGATATTTTTGTTACTCAAATGAATGGTAGCCTTGTCAATATGGAAGGTAGTCTGTCGTTAAGATTTTTGTTACTCCAATGGATTCTAGCCTCGTCATTATGGAAGGTAGTCTGTTGTTCAAATTTTTGTTACTCCAATGGATGGTAGCCTTGTCATTATAGAAGGTAGTCTGTTGCCGAGATTTTTGTTATTCCATTGGATGGTATCCTTGTCATTACGGAAGGCACTTATTGTCGAGATTTTTGATACTCCAATGGATGGTAGCCTTGTCATTACCGAAGATAGTCTGTTGTCAAGATTTTTGTTACCCCAATGGATGGTAGCCTTGTCATTATGTAAGGTAGTCTGTTGTTCAAATTTTTGTTACTCCAATGGATGGTAGCCTTGTCATGACATAAGATAGTTTGTAGTCGAGATTTTTGTTATTCCAATGGATGGTAACCTTGTCAGTATGGAAGGTAGTCTTTTGTCGAGATTTTTGTTACTCCAATGGATGGTAGCCTTGTCATTATTGAAGGTAGTCTGTTGTCGATATCTTTGTTACTCCAATGGATGATAGCCTTGTCATTATGCAAGGTAGTCTGTTGTTCATATTTTTGTTACTCCAATGGATGGTAGCCTTGTCATTATGGAAGGTAGTATGTTGTCGAGATTTCTTTTACTACAATGGATGGTAGCCTTGTCATTATGGAAGGTAGTCAGTTGTCGAGATTTTTGTTACCCCAATGGATGGTAGCCTTGTAATTATGGAAGGTAGTCTGTTGTCGAGATTTTTGTTACTCCAATGGATGGTATCCTTGTCATTATGGAAGGTAGTCTGTCGTTGAGATTTTTTTTACTCTAATGGATTGTTGCCTTGTCATTATGTAAGGTAGTCTGTTGTTCAGATTTTTGTTACTCCAATGGATGGTAGCCTTGTCATTATGGAAGATAGTATGTAGTCTAGATTTTTGTTACTCCAATGGATGGTAACCTTGTCAATATGGAAGTTAGTCTTTTGTCGAGATTTTTGTTACTCCAATGGATGGTAGCCTTGTCATTATTGAAGGTAGTCTATTATCGATATCTTTGTTACTCCAATGGATGATAGCCTTGTCATTATGCAAGGTAGTTTGTTGTTCATATTTTTGTTACTCCAATGGATGGTAGCCTTGTCATTATGGAAGGTAGTATGTTGTCGATATTTTTGTTACTCCAATGAATGGTAGCCTTGTCAATATGGAAGGTAGTCTGTCGTTAAGATTTTTGTTACTCCAATGGATTATAGCCTCGTCATTATGGAAGGTAGTCTGTTGTTCAGATTTTTGTTACTCCAATGGATGGTAGCCTTGTCATTATGGAAGGTAGTATGTTGTCGAGATTTTTGTTATTCCATTGGATGGTATCCTTGTCATTACTGAAGGCACTTATTGTCGAGATTTTTGATACTCCAATGGATGGTAGCCTTGTCATTATCGAAGATAGTCTGTTGTCAAGATTTTTGTTACCCCAATGGATGGTAGCCTTGTCATTATGTAAGGTAGTCTATTGTTCAGATTTTTGTTACTCCAATGGATGGTAGCCTTGTCATTACATAAGACAGTTTGTAGTCGAGATTTTTGTTATTCCAATGGATGGTAACCTTGTCAGTATGGAAGGTAGTCTTTTGTCGAGATTTTTGTTACTCCAATGGATGGTAGCCTTGTCATTATTGAAGGTAGTCTGTTGTCGATATCTTTGTTACTCCAATGGATGATAGCCTTGTCATTATGCAAGGTAGTCTGTTGTTCATATTTTTGTTACTCCAACGGATGGTAGCCTTGTCATTATGGAGGGTAGTATGTTGTCGAGATTTGTTTTACTACAATGGATGGTAGCCTTGTCATTATGGAAGGTAGTCAGTTGTCGAGATTTTTGTTACCCCAATTGATGGTAGCCTTGTAATTATGGAAGGTAGTCTGTTGTCGAGATTTTTGTTACTCCAATGGATGTTATCCTTGTCATTATGGAAGGTAGTCTGTCGTTGAGATTTTTTTTACTCTAATGGATTGTTGCCTTGTCATTATGTAAGGTAGTCTATTGTTCAGATTTTTGTTACTCTAATGGATGGTAGCCTTGTCATTATGGAAGATAGTATGTAGTCTAGATTTTTGTTACTCCAATGGATGGTAACCTTTTCAATATGGAAGGTAGTCTTTTGTAGAGATTTTTGTTACTCCAATGGATGGTAGCCTTGTCATTATTGAAGGTAGTCTATTGTCGATATCTTTGTTACTCCAATGGATGATAGCCTTGTCATTATGCAAGGTAGTTTGTTGTTCATATTTTTGTTACTCCAATGGATGGTAGCCTTGTCATTATGGAAGGTAGTATGTTGTCGATATTTTTGTTACTCCAATTAATGGTAGCCTTGTCAATATGGAAGGTAGTCTGTCGTTATGATTTTTGTTACTCCAATGGATTATAGCCTCATCATTATGGAAGGTAGTCTGTTGTCAAGATTTTTGTTACCCCAATGGATGGTAGCCTTGTCATTACGTAAGGTAGTCTGTTGTTCAGATTTTTGATACCCCAATGGATGCTAGCCTTGTCATTATAGAAGATAGTTTGTAGTCGAGATTTTTGTTATTCCAATGGATGGTAACCTTGTCAGTATGGAAGGTAGTCTTTTGTCGATATTTTTGTTACTCCAATGCATGGTTGCCTTGTCATTATTGAAGGTAGTCTACTGTCGATATCTTTGTTACTCCAATGGATGATAGCCTTGTCATTATGCAAGGTAGTCTGTTGTTCATATTTTTGTTACTCCAATGGATGGTATCCTTGTCATTATGGAAGGTAGTCTGTTGTCGAGATTTTTGTTACTCCAATGGATGGTAGCCTTGTCATTATGGAAGGTAGTCTGTCGTTGAGATTTATTTTACTCCAATGGATTGTTGCCTTATCATTATGTAAGGTAGTCTGTTGTTCAGATTTTTGTTACTCCAATGGATGGTAGCCTTGTCATTATGGAAGATAGTCTGTAGTCGAGATTTTTGTTATTCCAATGGATGGCAACCTTGTTAGTATGGAAGGTAGTCTTTTGTCGAGATTTTTGTTACTCCAATGGATGGTAGCCTTGTCATTATTGAAGGTAGTCCATTTTCGATATCTTTGTTACTCCAATGGATGATAGCCTTGTCATTATGCAAGGTAGTCTATTGTTCATATTTTTGTTACTCCAATGGATGGTAGCCTTGTCATTATGGAAGGTAGTATGTTGTCGATATTTTTGTTACTCTAATGAATGGTAGCCTTGTCAATATGGAAGGTAGTCTGTCGTTAAGATTTTTGTTACTCCAATGGATTATAGCCTCGTCATTATGGAAGGTAGTCTGTTGTTCAGATTTTTGTTACTCCAATGGATGGTAGCCTTGTCATTATGGAAGGTAGTATGTTGTCGAGATTTTTGTTATTCCATTGGATGGTATCCTTGTCATTACGGAAGGCACTTATTGTCGAGATTTTTGATACTCCAATGGATGGTAGCCTTGTCATTATCGAAGATAGTCTGTTGTCAAGATTTTTGTTACCCCAATGGATGGTAGCCTTGTCATTATGTAAGGTAGTCTATTGTTCAGATTTTTGTTACTCCAATGGATGGTAGCCTTGTCATTACATAAGATAGTTTGTAGTCGAGATTTTTGTTATTCCAATGGATGGTAACCTTGTCAGTATGGAAGGTAGTCTTTTGTCGAGATTTTTGTTACTCCAATGGATGGTAGCCTTGTCATTATTGAAGGTAGTCTGTTGTCGATATCTTTGTTACTCCAATGGATGATAGCCTTGTCATTATGCAAGGTAGTCTGTTGTTCATATTTTTGTTACTCCAACGGATGGTAGCCTTGTCATTATGGAGGGTAGTATGTTGTCGAGATTTGTTTTACTACAATGGATGGTAGCCTTGTCATTATGGAAGGTAGTCAGTTGTCGAGATTTTTGTTACCCCAATTGATGGTAGCCTTGTAATTATGGAAGGTAGTCTGTTGTCGAGATTTTTGTTACTCCAATGGATGGTATCCTTGTCATTATGGAAGGTAGTCTGTCGTTGAGATTTTTTTTACTCTAATGGATTGTTGCCTTGTCATTATGTAAGGTAGTCTGTTGTTCAGATTTTTGTTACTCTAATGGATGGTAGCCTTGTCATTATGGAAGATAGTATGTAGTCTAGATTTTTGTTACTCCAATGGATGGTAACCTTTTCAATATGGAAGGTAGTCTTTTGTAGAGATTTTTGTTACTCCAATGGATGGTAGCCTTGTCATTATTGAAGGTAGTCTATTGTCGATATCTTTGTTACTCCAATGGATGATAGCCTTGTCATTATGCAAGGTAGTTTGTTGTTCATATTTTTGTTACTCCAATGGATGGTAGCCTTGTCATTATGGAAGGTAGTATGTTGTCGATATTTTTGTTACTCCAATTAATGGTAGCCTTGTCAATATGGAAGGTAGTCTGTCGTTATGATTTTTGTTACTCCAATGGATTATAGCCTCATCATTATGGAAGGTAGTCTGTTGTCAAGATTTTTGTTACCCCAATGGATGGTAGCCTTGTCATTACGTAAGGTAGTCTGTTGTTCAGATTTTTGATACCCCAATGGATGCTAGCCTTGTCATTATAGAAGATAGTTTGTAGTCGAGATTTTTGTTATTCCAATGGATGGTAACCTTGTCAGTATGGAAGGTAGTCTTTTGTCGAGATTTTTGTTACTCCAATGCATGGTTGCCTTGTCATTATTGAAGGTAGTCTACTGTCGATATCTTTGTTACTCCAATGGATGATAGCCTTGTCATTATGCAAGGTAGTCTGTTGTTCATATTTTTGTTACTCCAATGGATGGTATCCTTGTCATTATGGAAGGTAGTCTGTTGTCGAGATTTTTGTTACTCCAATGGATGGTAGCCTAGTCATTATGGAAGGTAGTCTGTCGTTGAGATTTATTTTACTCCAACGGATTGTTGCCTTATCCTTATGTAAGGTAGTCTGTTGTTCAGATTTTTGTTACTCCAATGGATGGTCTCCTTGTCATTATGGAAGATCGTCTATAGTCGAGATTTTTGTTATTCCAATGGATGGCAACCTTGTTAGTATGGAAGGTAGTCTTTTGTCGAGATTTTTGTTACTCCAATGGATGGTAGCCTTGTCATTATTGAAGGTAGTCCATTTTCGATATCTTTGTTACTCCAATGGATGATAGCCTTGTCATTATGCAAGGTAGTCTATTGTTCATATTTTTGTTACTCCAATGGATGGTAGCCTTGTCATTATGGAAGGTAGTCTATTTTCGAGAATTATTTTACTACAATAGATGGTAGCCTTGTCATAATGGAAAGTAGTCAGTTGTCGTGATTTTTGTTACCCCAATGGATGGTAGCCTTGTAATTATGGAAGGTAGTCTGTTGTCAAGATTTTTGTTACTCTATTGGATGGTTGCCTTGTCATTATGGAAGGTAGTCTGTCGTTGAGATTTTTGTTACTCCAATGGATTGTAGCCTTTTCATTATGTAAGGTAGTCTGTTTTTCAGATTTTAGTTACTCCAATGGATGGTAGTCTTGTCATTACGGAAGATAGTCTGTAGTCGAAATTTTTTTATTCCAATGGATGGTAACCTTGTCAGTATGGAAGGTAGTCTTTTGTCGAGATTTTTGTTACTCCAATGGATGGTAACTTTGTCATTATTTAAGATAGTCTATTGTCGATATCTTTGTTACTCCAATGGATGATAGCCTTGTCATTATGCAAGGTAGTCTGTTGTTCATATTTTTGTTACTCCAATGGATGGTAGCCATGTCATTATGGAAGGTAGTCTATTGTTGAGATTTTTGTTATTCCAATGGATGGTAACCTTGTCAGTATGGAAGGTAGTCTTTTGTCGGGATTTTTGTTACTCCAATGGATGGTAGCCTTGTCGTTATTGAAGGTAGTCTATTGTCGATATCTTTGTTACTCCAAAGGATGATAGCCTTGTCATTATGCAAGGTAGTCTGTTGTTCATATTTTTGTTACTCCAATGGATGGTAGCCTTGTCATTATGAAAGGTAGTATGTTATCGAGATTTTTTTACTCCAATGGATGGTAGCCTTGTCATTATGGAAGGTAGTCTGTTGTCGAGATTTTTGTTATTCCATTGGATGGTATCCTTGTCATTACGGAAGGCACTTATTGTCGAGATTTTTGATACTCCAATGGATGGTAGCCTTGTCATTACCGAAGATAGTCTGTTGTCAAGATTTTTGTTACCCCAATGGATGGTAGCCTTGTCATTATGTAAGGTAGTCTGTTGTTCAGATTTTTGTTACTCCAATGGATGGTAGCCTTGTCATGACATAAGATAGTTTGTAGTCGAGATTTTTGTTATACCAATGGATGGTAACCTTGTCAGTATGGAAGGTAGTCTTTTGTCGAGATTTTTGTTACTCCAATGGATGGTAGCCTTGTCATTATTGAAGGTAGTCTGTTGTCGATATCTTTGGTACTCCAACGGATGATAGCCTTGTAATTATGCAAGGTAGTCTGTTGTTCATATTTTTGTTACTCCAATGGATGGTAGCCTTGTCATTATGGAAGGTAGTATGTTGTCGAGATTTGTTTTACTACAATGGATGGTAGCCTTGTCATTATGGAAGGTAGTCAGTTGTCGAGATTTTTGTTACCCCAATGGATGGTAGCCTTGTAATTATGGAAGGTAGTCTGTTGTCGAGATTTTTGTAACTCCAATGGATGGTATCCTTGTCATTATGGAAGGTAGTCTGTCGTTGAGATTTTTTTTACTCTAATGGATTGTTGCCTTGTCATTATGTAAGGTAGTCTGTTGTTTAGATTTTTGTTACTCCAATGGATGGTAGCCTTGTCATTATGGAAGATAGTATGTAGTCTAGATTTTTGTTACTCCAATGGATGGTAACCTTGTCAATATGGAAGGTAGTCTTTTGTCGAGATTTTTGTTACTCCAATGGATGGTAGCCTTGTCATTATTGAAGGTAGTCTATTGTCGATATCTTTGTTACTCCAATGGATGATAGCCTTGTCATTATGCAAGGTAGTTTGTTGTTCATATTTTTGTTACTCCAATGGATGGTAGCCTTGTCATTATGGAAGGTAGTATGTTGTCGATATTTTTGTTACTCCAATGAATGGTAGCCTTGTCAATATGGAAGGTAGTCTGTCGTTAAGATTTTTGTTACTCCAATGGATTATAGCCTCGTCATTATGGAAGGTAGTCTGTTGTTCAGATTTTTGTTACTCCAATGGATGGTAGCCTTGTCATTATGGAAGGTAGTATGTTGTCGACATTTTTGTTATTCCATTGGATGGTATCCTTGTCATTACGGAAGGCACTTATTGTCGAGATTTTTGATACTCCAATGGATGGTAGCCTTGTCATTATCGAAGATAGTCTGTTGTCAAGATTTTTGTTACCCCAATGGATGGTAGCCTTGTCATTATGTAAGGTAGTCTATTGTTCAGATTTTTGATACACCAATGGATGGTAGCCTTGTCATTACATAAGATAGTTTGTAGTCGAGATTTTTGTTATTCCAATGGATGGTAACCTTGTCAGTATGGAAGGTAGTCTTTTGTCGAGATTTTTGTTACTCCAATGGATGGTAGCCTTGTCATTATTGAAGGTAGTCTGTTGTCGATATCTTTGTTACTCCAATGGATGATAGCCTTGTCATTATGCAAGGTAGTCTGTTAATCATATTTTTGTTACTCCAATGGATGGTAGCCTTGTCATTATGGAAGGTAGTATGTTGTCGAGATTTGTTTTACTACAATGGATGGTAGCCTTGTCATTATGGAAGGTAGTCAGTTGTCGAGATTTTTGTTACCCCAATTGATGGTAGCCTTGTAATTATGGAAGGTAGTCTGTTGTCGAGATTTTTGTTACTCCAATGGATGGTATCCTTGTCATTATGGAAGGTAGTCTGTCGTTGAGATTTTTTTTACTCTAATGGATTGTTGCCTTGTCATTATGTAAGGTAGTCTGTTGTTCAGATTTTTGTTACTCCAATGGATGGTAGCCTTGTCATTATGGAAGATAGTATGTAGTCTAGATTTTTGTTACTCTAATGGATGGTAACCTTTTCAATATGGAAGGTAGTCTTTTGTCGAGAATTTTGTTACTCCAATGGATGGTAGCCTTGTCATTATTGAAGGTAGTCTATTGTCGATATCTTTGTTACTCCAATGGATGATAGCCTTGTCATTATGCAAGGTAGTTTGTTGTTCATATTTTTGTTACTCCAATGGATGGTAGCCTTGTCATTATGGAAGGTAGTATGTTGTTGATATTTTTGTTACTCCAATTAATGGTAGCCTTGTCAATATGGAAGGTAGTCTGTCGTTAAGATTTTTGTTACTCCAATGGATTATAGCCTCATCATTATGGAAGGTAGTCTGTTGTCAAGATTTTTGTTACCCCAATGGATGGTAGCCTTGTCATTATGTAAGGTAGTCTGTTGTTCAGATTTTTGATACCCCAATGGATGGTAGCCTTGTCATTATAGAAGATAGTTTGTAGTCGAGATTTTTGTTATTCCAATGGATGGTAACCTTGTCAGTATGGAAGGTAGTCTTTTGTCGAGATTTTTGTTACTCCAATGCATGGTTGCCTTGTCATTATTGAAGGTAGTCTACTGTCGATATCTTTGTTACTCCAATGGATGATAGCCTTGTCATTATGCAAGGTAGTCTGTTGTTCATATTTTTGTTACTCCAATGGATGGTAGCCTTGTCATTATGGAAGGTAGTCTGTTGTCGAGATTTTGGATACTCCAATGGATGGTAGCCTTGTAATTATGGAAGGTAGTCTGTCGTTGAGAATTATTTTACTGCAATGGATTGTTGCCTTATCATTATGTAAGGTAGTCTGTTGTTCAGATTTTCCTTACTCCAATGGATGGTAGCCTTGTCATTATTGAAGGTAGTCTATTGTCGATATCTTTGTTACTCCAATGGATGGTAGCCTTGTCATTATGAAAGGTAGTATGTTATCGAGATTTTTTTTACTCCAATGGATGGTAGCCTTGTCATTATGGAAGGTAGTCTGTTGTCGAGATTTATGTTACCCTAATGGATGGTAGCCTTGTAATTATGGAAGGTAGTCTGTTGTCGAGATTTTTGTTACTCCAATGGATGGTAGCCTTGTAATTATGGAAGGTAGTCTGTTGTCGAGATTTTTGTTACTCCAATGGATGGTAACCTTGTCATTATCGAAGGTATTCTGGCGTTGAGATTTCTGTTACTCCAATGGATTGTAGCCTTGTCATTATGTAAGGCAGTTTGTTGTTCAGATATATGTCACTCCAATGGATGGTAGCCTTGTCATTATGGAAGATAGTCTGTAGTCGAGATTTTTGTTATTCCAATTGATGGTAACCTTGTCAGTATGGAAGGTAGTCTTTTGTCGAGATTTTTGTTACTCCAATGGATGGTAGCCTTTCCATTATTGAAGGTTGTCTATTGACGATATCTTTGTTACTCCAATGGATGATAGCCTTGTCATTATGCAAGGTAGTATGTTGTTCATATTTTTTTTACTCCAATGGATGGTAGCCTTGTAATTATGGAAGGTAGTCTTTTGTCGAGATTTTTGTTACTCCAATGGATGGTAGCCTTGTCATTATGGAAGGTAGTTTGTCGTTGAGATTTTTGTTAATCCAATGGATTGTAGCCTTGTCATTATGTAAGGTAGTCTGTTGTTCAGATTTTTATTACTTCAATGGATGGTAGCCTTGTCATTATGGAAGGTAGTCTATTGTCGAGATTTTTGTTATTCCATTGGATTGTATCCTTGTCATTACGGAAGGCACTTATTGTCGATATTTTTGATACTCCAATGGATGGTAGCCTTGTCATTACGGAAGATAGTCTGTTGTCAAGATTTTGGTTACCCCAATGGATGGTAGCGTTGTCATTATGTAAGGTAGTATGTTGTTTAAATTTTTGTTACTCCAATGGATGGTAGCCTTGTCATTACGGAAGATAGTCTGTAGTCGAGATTTTTGTTATTCCAATGGATGGTAACCTTGTCAGTATGGAAGGTAGTCTTTTGTCGAGATTTTTGTTACTCCAATGGATGGTAGCCTTGTCATTATTGAAGCTAGTCTATTGTCGATATCTTTGTTACTCCAATGGATGATAGCCTTGTCATTATGCAAGGTAGTCTGTTGTTCATATTTTTGTTACTCCAATGGATGGTAGCCTTGTCATTATGGAAGGTAGTATGTTGTCGAGATTTGTTTTACTACAATGGATGGTAGCCTTGTCATTATGGAAGGTAGTCAGTTGTCGAGTTTTTTGTTACCCCAATGGATGGTAGCCTTGTAATTATGGAAGGTAGTCTGTTGTCGAGATTTTTGTTACTCCAATGGATGGTATCCTTGTCATTATGGAAGGTAGTCTGTCGGTTAGATTTTTTTTACTCTAATGGATTGTTGCCTTGTCATTATGTAAGGTAGTATGTTGTTCAAATTTTTGTTACTCCAATGGATGGTAGCCTTGTCATTATGGAAGATACTATGTAGTCTAGATTTTGTTACTCCAATGGATGGTAACCTTGTCAATATGGAAGGTAGTCTTTTGTCGAGATTTTTGTTACTCCAATGGATGGTCATTATTGAAGGTAGTCTATTGTCGATATCTTTGTTACTCCAATGGATGATAGCCTTGTCATTATGCAAGGTAGTTTGTTGTTCATATTTTTGTTACTCCAATGGATGGTAGCCTTGTCATTATGGAAGGTAGTATGTTGTCGATATTTTTGTTACTCCAATTAATGGTAGGCTTGTCAATATGGAAGGTAGTCTGTCGTTAAGATTTTTGTTACTCCAATGTATGATAGCCTTGTCATTATGCAAGGTAGTCTGTTGTTCATATTTTTGTTACTCCAATGGATGGTAGCCTTGTCATTATGGAAGGTAGTCTGTTGTCGAGATTTTTGTTACTCCAATGGATGGTAGCCTTGTCATTATGGAAGGTAGTCTGTCGTTGAGATTATTTTTACTCCAATGGATTGTTGCCTTATCATTATGTAAGGTAGTCTGTTGTTCAGATTTTTGTTACTCCAATGGATGGTAGCCTTGTCATTATGGAAGATAGTCTGTAGTCGAGATTTTTGTTATTCCAATGGATGGTAACCTTGTTAGTATGGAAGGTAGTCTTTTGTCGAGATTTTTGTTACTCCAATGGATGGTAGCCTTGTCATTATTGAAGGTAGTCTATTTTCGATATCTTTGTTACTCCAATGGATGATAGCCTTGTCATTATGCAAGGTAGTCTGTTGTTCATATTTTTGTTACTCAAATGGATTGTAGCCTTGTCATTATGTAAGGTAGTCTGTTGTTTAGAGTTTTGTTACTCCAATGGATGGTAGCCTTGTCATTATGGAAGGTAGTATGTTGTCGATATTTTTGTTACTCCAATGAATTCTAGCCTTGTCAATATGGAAGGTAGTCTGCCGTTAAGATTTTTGTTACTCCAATGGATTATTGCCTCGTCATTATGGAAGGTAGTATGTTGTTCTGATTTTTGTTACTCCAATGGATGGTAGCCTTGTCATTATGGAAGGTAGTCTGTTGTCGAGATTTTTGTTATTCCATTGGATAATATCCTTGTCATTACGGAAGGCACTTATTGCCCATATTTTTGATACTCCAATGGATGGTAGCCTTGTCATTACGGAAGATAGTCTGTTTCAAGATTTTTGTTACCCCAATGGATGGTAGCCTTGTCATTATGTAAGGTAGTCTGTTGTTCAGATTTTTGTTACTCTAATGGATGGTAGCCTTGTCATTACGGAAGATAGTCTGTAGTCGAGATTTTTGTTATTCCAATGGATGGTAACCTTGTCAGTATGGAAGGTAGTCTTTTGTCGATATTTTTGTTGCTCCAATGGATGATAGCCTTGTCATTATGCAAGGTAGTCTATTGTTCATATTTTTGTTACTCCAATGGATGGTAGCCTTGTCATTTTGGAAGGTAGTCTGTTGTTGAGATTTTTTTTACTACAATGGATGGTAGCCTTGTCATTATGGAAGGTAGTCCGTCATTGAGATTCTTTTTACTCCAATGGATTGTTGCCTTGTCATCATGTAAGGTAGTCTGTTGTTCAGATTTTTGTTACTCCAATGGATGGTAGCCTTGTCATTACAGAAGATAGTTTGTAGTCGAGAGTTTTGTTACTCCAATGGATGGTAACCTTGTCAGTATGGAAGGTAGTCTTTTGTCTAGATTTTTGTTACTCAAATGGATGGTAGCCTTGTCATTATTGAAGGTAGTCAATTGTCGATATCTTTGTTACTCCAAATAGATGATAGCCTTGTCAATATGCAAGGTAGTCTATTGTTCATATTTTTGTTACTCCAATGGATGGTAGCCTTGTCATTATGGAAGGTAGTCTGTTGTCGAGAATTTTTTTACTACAATGGATGATAGCCTTGTCATTATGGAAGGTAGTCAGTTTTCGAGATTTTTGTTACCCCAATGGATGGTAGCCTTGTAATTATGGAAGGTAGTCTGTTGTCGAGATTTTTGTTACTCTAATGGATGGTAGCCTTGTAATTATGGAAGGTAGTATGTCGTTGAGATTTTTGTTACTCCAATGGATTGTAGCCTTTTCATTATGTAAGGTAGTCTATTTTTCAGATTTTTGTTAGTCCAATGGATGGTTGCCTTGTCATTATGGAAGATAGTCTGTTGTCGAGATTTTTGATATTCCAATGGATGGTAACCTTGTCAGTATGGAAGGTAGTCTTTTGTCGAGATTTTTGTTACTCCAATGGATGGTAGCCTTGTCATTATTTAAGATAGTCTATTGTCGATATCTTTGTTACTCCAATGGATGATATCCTTGTCATTATGCAAGGTAGTATGTTGTTCAGATTTTTGTTATTCCAATGGATGGTAGCCTTGTCATTATGGAAGGTAGTATATTGTCGAGATTTTTGTTATTCCAATGGATGGTAGCCTTATCATTATGGAAGGTAGTTTTTTATCGAGATTTTTGTTACTCCAATGGATGGTAGCCATGTCATTATGGAAGGTAGTCTATTGTCGAGATTTTCGTTATTCCAATGGATGGTAACCTAGTCAGTATGAAAGGTAGTCTTTTGTCGAGATTTTTGTTACTCCAATGGATGGTAGCCTTGTCGTTAATGAAGGTAGTCTATTATCGATATTTTTGTTACTCCAATGGATGGTAGCCTTGTAATTATGGAAGGTAGTTTGTTGTCGAGATTTTTGTTACTCCAATGGATGGTAACCTTGTCATTATGGAAGGTATTCTGTCGTTGAGATTTCTGTTACTCCAATGGATTGTAGCCTTGTCATTATGTAAGGTAGTTTGTTGTTCAGATTTTTGTTAGTCCAATGGATGGTAGCCTTGTCATTATGGAAGATAGTCTATAGTCGAGATTTTTGTTTTTCCAATGGATGGTAACCTTGTCAGTATGGAAGGTAGTCTTTTGTCGAGATTTTTGTTACTCCAATGGATGGTAGCCTTGTCATTATTGAAGGTTATCTATTGTCGATATCTTTGTTACTCCAATGGATGATAGCCTTGTCATTATGCAAGGTAGTCTGTTGTTCATATTTTTGTTACTCCAATGGATGGTAGCCTTGTCATTATGGAAGGTACTCTGTTGTAGAGATTTTTTTTACTCCAATGGATGGTAGCCTTGTCAATCTGGAAGGTAGTCTGTCATTAAGATTGTTGTTACTACAATGGATTATAGCCTTGTCATTATGGAAGGTAGTCTGTTGTTCAGATTTTTGTTACTCCAATGGATGGTAGCCTTGTCATTATGGAAGGTAGTCTGTTGTCGAGATTTTTGTTATTCCATTGAATGGTATCCTTGTCATTACGGAAGGCACTTATTGTCGATATTTTTGATACTCCAATGGATGGTAGCCATTTCATTACGGAAGATAGTCTATTGTAAAGATTTTTGTTACCCCAATGGATGGTAGCCTTGTCATTATGTAAGCTAGTTTATTGTTCAGATTTTTGTTACTCCAATGGATGGTAGCCTTGTCATTACGGAAGATAGTCTGTAGTCGAGATTTTTGTTATTCCAATGGATGGTAACCTTGTCAGTATGAAAGGTAGTCTTTTGTCGTGATTTTTGTTACTCAAATGGATGGTAGCCTTGTCATTATTTAAGGTAGTCCATTGTCGATATCTTTGTTATTCCAATGGATGATAGCCTTGTCATTATGGAAGGTAGTCTGTTGTCGAGATTTTTGTTACTCTAATGGATGGTTGCCTTGTCATTATGGAAGGTAGTCTGTCATTGAGATTTTTATTACTCCAATGGATTGTAGCCTTTTCATTATGTAAGGTAGTCTGTTTTTCAGATTTTTGTTACTCCAATGGATGATAGCCTTGTCATTATGCAAGGTAGTCTGTTGTTCAAATTTTTGTTATTCTAATGGATGGTAGCCTTGTCATTATGGAAGGTAGTTTATTGTCTAGATTTTTGTTATTCCAATGGATGGTAGCCTTATCATTATGGAAGGTAGTTTTTTATCGAGATTTTTGTTACTCCGATGGATGGTAGCCATGTCATTATGGAAGGTAGTCGATTGTTGAGATTTTTGTTATTCCAATGGATGTTAACCTTGTCAGTATGGAAGGTAGTCTTTTGTCGAGATTTTTGTTACTCTAGTGGATGGTAGCCTTGTCGTTATTGAAGGTAGTCTATTGTCGATATCTTTGTTACTCCAATGGATGATAGCCTTGTCATTATGTAAGGTAGTCTGTTGTTCATATTTTTGTTACTCCAATGGATGGTAGCCTTGTAATTATGGAAGGTAGTCTGTTGTCAAGATTTTTTTTACTCCAATGGATGGTAGCCTTGTCATTATGGAAGGTAGTCTGTTGTCGAGATTTATGTTACCCCAATGAATGGTAGCCTTGTAATTATGGAAGGTAGTCTGTTGTCAAGATTTTTGTTACCCCAATGGATTGTAGCCTTCTAATTATTGAAGGTAGTCTGTTGTCGAGATTTTTGTTACTCCAATGGATGGTAGCCTTGTAATTATGGAAGGTAGTCTGTTGTCGAGATTTTTGTTACTCTAATGGATGGTAACCTTGTCATTATGGAAGGTATTCTGTTGTTGAGATTTTTGTTACTCCAATGGATTGTAGCCTTGTCATTATGTAGAGTAGTCTGTTGTTTAGATTTTTGTTACTCCAATGGATGGTAGCCTTGTCATTATGAAAGATAGTCTGTAGTCGAGATTTTTGTTATTCCAATGGATGGTAACCTTGTCAGTATGGAAGGTAGTCTTTTGTCGAGAGTTTTGTTACTTCAATGGATGGTAGCCTTGTCATTATGGAAGGTAGTATGTTGTCGATATTTTTGTTACTCCAATGAATGGTAGCCTTGTCAATATGGAAGGTAGTATGTCGTTAAGTTTTTTTTACTCCAATGGTTTATAGCCTCGTCCTTATGGAAGGTAGTTTGTTGTTCAGATTTTTGTTACTCCAATGGATGGTAGCCTTGTCATTATGGAAGGTAGTCTGTTGTCGAGATTTTTGTTATTCCATTGGATGGTATCCTTGTCATTACGGAAGGCACTTATTGCCCATATTTTTTATACTCCAATGGATGGTAGCCTTGTCATTACGGAAGATAGTTTGTTGTCAAGATTTTTGTTACCCCAATGGATGGTAGCCTTGTCATTATGTAAGGTAGTTTGTTGTTCAGATTTTTGTTACTCCAATGGATTGTAGCCTTGTCATTACGGAAGATAGTCTGTAGTCGAGATTTTTGTTATTCCAATGGATGGTAACCTTGTCAGTATGGAATGTAGTCTTTTGTCGTGATTTTTGTTACTCCAATGGATGGTAGCCTTGTCATTATTTAAGGTAGTCTATTGTCGATATCTTTCTTATTCCAATGGATGATAGCCTTGTCATTATGCAAGGTAGTCTGTTGTTCATATTTTTGTTACTCCAATGGATGGTAGCCTTGTCATTATGGAAGGTAGTCTGTTGTCGAGATTTTTGTTACTCTAATGGATGGTTGCCTTGTCATTATGGAAGGTAGTCTGTCATTGAGATTTTTGTTACTCCAATGGATTGTAGCCTTTTCATTATGTAAGGTAGTATATTTTTCAGATTTTTGATACTCCAATGGATGGTAGCCTTGTCATTATGGAAGATAGTCTGTTGTCGAGATTTTTGTTATTCCAATGGATGGTAACGTTGTCAGTATGGAAGGTAGTCTTTTGTCGAGATTTTTGTTACTCCAATGGATGGTAGCCTTGTCATTATTTCAGATAGTCTATTGTCGATATCTTTGTTACTCCAATGGATGATAGCCTTGCATTATGCAAGGTAGTCTGTTGTTCAGATTTTTGTTATTCTAATAGATGGTATCCTTGTCATTATGGAAGGTAGTTTATTGTCTAGATTTTTGTTATTCCAATGGATGGTAGCCTTATCATTATGGAAGGTAGTTTTTTATCGAGATTTTTGTTACTCCAATGGATGGTAGCCATGTCATTATGGAAGGTAGTCTATTGTTGAGATTTTTGTTATTCCAATGGATGGTAACCTTGTTAGTATGGAAGGTAGTCTTTTGTCGAGATTTTTGTTACTCCAATGGATGGTAGCCTTGTTGTTATTGAAGGTAGTCTATTGTAGATATCTTTGTTACTCCAATGGATGATAGCATTGTCATTATGCAAGGTAGTCTGTTGTTCATATTTTTGTTACTCCAATAGATGTTTGCCTTGTAATTATGGAAGGTAGTCTGTTGTCAAGATTTTTTTTACTCCAATGGATGGTAGCCTTGTCATTATGGAAGGTAGTCCGTTGTCGAGATTTATGTTACCCCAATGAATGGTAGCCTTGTAATTATGGAAGGTAGTCTGTTGTCGAGATTTTTGTTACCCCAATGGATTGTAGCCTTCTAATTATTGAAGGTAGTCTGTTGTCGAGATTTTTGTTACTCCAATGGATGGTAACCTTGTAATTATGGAAGGTAGTCTGTTGTCGAGATTTTTGTTACTCCAATGGATGGTAACCTTGTCATTATGGAAGGTATTCTATCGTTGAGATTTTTGTTACTCCAATGGATTGTAGCCTTGTCATTATGTAAGGTAGTCTGTTGTTTAGATTTTTGTTACTCCAATGGATGGTAGCCTTGTCATTATGGAAGATAGTCTGTAGTCGAGATTTTTGTTATTCCAATGGATGGTAACCTTGTCAGTAAGGAAGGTAGTATTTTGTCAAGAGTTTTGTTACTTCAATGGATGGTAGCCTTGTCATTATGTAAGGTAGTCTGTTGTTTAAATTTTTGTTACTACAATGGATGGTAGCCTTGTCATTATGGAAGATAGTCTGTAGTCGAGATTTTTGTTATTCCAATGGATGGTAACCTTGTCAGTATGGAAGGTAGTCTTTTGTCGAGAGTTTTGTTACTTCAATGGATGGTAGCCTTGTCATTATGGAAGGTAGTATGTTGTCGATATTTTTGTTACTCCAATGAATGGTAGCCTTGTCAATATGGAAGGTAGTCTGCCGTTAAGATTTTTGTTACTCCAATGGATTATAGCCTCGTCATTATGGAAGGTAGTCTGTTGTTCAGAATTTTGTTACTCCAATGGATGGTAGCCTTGTCATTATGGAAGGTAATCTGTTTTCGAGATTTTTGTTATTCCATTGGATGGTATCCTTGTCATTACGGAAGGCACTTATTGCCCATATTTTTTATACTCCAATGGATGGTAGCCTTGTCATTACGAAGATAGTTTGTTGTCAAGATTTTTGTTACCCCAATGGATGGTAGCCTTGTCATTATGTAAGGTAGTTTGTTGTTCAGATTTTTGTTACTCCAATGGATGGTAGCCTTGTCATTACGGAAGATAGTCTGTAGTCGAGATTTTTGTTATTCCAATGGATGGTAACCTTGTCAGTATGGAATGTAGTCTTTTGTCGTGATTTTTGTTACTCCAATGGATGGTAGCCTTGTCATTATTTAAGGTAGTCTATTGTCGATATCTTTCTTATTCCAATGGATGATAGCCTTGTCATTATGCAAGGTAGTCTGTTGTTCATATTTTTGTTACTCCAATGGATGGTAGCCTTGTCATTATGGAAGGTAGTCTGTTGTCGAGATTTTTGTTACTCTAATGGATGGTTGCCTTGTCATTATGGAAGGTAGTCTGTCATTGAGATTTTTGTTACTCCAATGGATTGTAGCCTTTTCATTATGTAAGGTAGTATATTTTTCAGATTTTTGATACTCCAATGGATGGTAGCCTTGTCATTATGGAAGATAGTCTGTTGTCGAGATTTTTGTTATTCCAATGGATGGTAACGTTGTCAGTATGGAAGGTAGTCTTTTGTCGAGATTTTTGTTACTCCAATGGATGGTAGCCTTGTCATTATTTCAGATAGTCTATTGTCGATATCTTTGTTACTCCAATGGATGATAGCCTTGCATTATGCAAGGTAGTCTGTTGTTCAGATTTTTGTTATTCTAATAGATGGTATCCTTGTCATTATGGAAGGTAGTTTATTGTCTAGATTTTTGTTATTCCAATGGATGGTAGCCTTATCATTATGGAAGGTAGTTTTTTATCGAGATTTTTGTTACTCCAATGGATGGTAGCCATGTCATTATGGAAGGTAGTCTATTGTTGAGATTTTTGTTATTCCAATGGATGGTAACCTTGTTAGTATGGAAGGTAGTCTTTTGTCGAGATTTTTGTTACTCCAATGGATGGTAGCCTTGTTGTTATTGAAGGTAGTCTATTGTAGATATCTTTGTTACTCCAATGGATGATAGCATTGTCATTATGCAAGGTAGTCTGTTGTTCATATTTTTGTTACTCCAATAGATGTTTGCCTTGTAATTATGGAAGGTAGTCTGTTGTCAAGATTTTTTTTACTCCAATGGATGGTAGCCTTGTCATTATGGAAGGTAGTCTGTTGTCGAGATTTATGTTACCCCAATGAATGGTAGCCTTGTAATTATGGAAGGTAGTCTGTTGTCGAGATTTTTGTTACCCCAATGGATTGTAGCCTTCTAATTATTGAAGGTAGTCTGTTGTCGAGATTTTTGTTACTCCAATGGATGGTAACCTTGTAATTATGGAAGGTAGTCTGTTGTCGAGATTTTTGTTACTCCAATGGATGGTAACCTTGTCATTATGGAAGGTATTCTATCGTTGAGATTTTTGTTACTCCAATGGATTGTAGCCTTGTCATTATGTAAGGTAGTCTGTTGTTTAGATTTTTGTTACTCCAATGGATGGTAGCCTTGTCAT
The DNA here is from genome assembly GCA_948472305.1 of Vicia faba. Taxonomy (NCBI): domain Eukaryota; kingdom Viridiplantae; phylum Streptophyta; class Magnoliopsida; order Fabales; family Fabaceae; genus Vicia; species Vicia faba. The sequence continues at coordinate 567,463,121 of OX451739.1, forward strand.
TATGGAAGATAGTCTGTAGTCGAGATTTTTGTTATTCCAATGGATGGTAACCTTGTCAGTAAGGAAGGTAGTATTTTGTCAAGAGTTTTGTTACTTCAATGGATGGTAGCCTTGTCATTATGGAAGGTAGTATGTTGTCGATATTTTTGTTACTCCGATGAATGGTAGCCTTGTCAATATGGAAGGTAGTCTGTCGTTAAGATTTTTGTTACTCCAATGGATTATAGCCTCGTCATTATGGAAGGTAGTCTGTTGTTCATATTTTTGTTACTCCAATGGATGGTAGCCTTGTCATTATGGAAGGTAGTCTGTTGTCGAGATTTTTGTTATTCCATTGGATGGTATCCTTGTCATTACGGAAGGCACTTATTTCCCATATTTTTTATACTCCAATGGATGGTAGCCTTGTCATTACAGAAGATAGTTTGTTGTCAAGATTTTTGTTACCCCAATGGATGGTAGCCTTGTCATTATGTAAGGTAGTCTGTTGTTCAGATTTTTGTTACTCTAATGGATGGTAGCCTTGTCATTACGGAAGATAGTCTGTAGTCGAGATTTTTGTTATTCCAATGGATGGTAACCTTGTCAGTATGGAAGGTAGTCTTTTGTCGATATTTTTGTTGCTCCAATGGATGGTAGCCTTGTCATTATTGAAGGTAGTCTATTGTCGATATCTTTGTTACTACAATGGATGATAGCCTTGTCATTATGCAAGGTAGTCTATTGTTCATATTTTTGTTACTCCAATGGATGGTAGCCTTGTCATTATGGAAGGTAGTCCGTCATTGAGATTTTTTTTACTCCAATGGATTGTTGCCTTGTCATTATGTAAGGTAGTCTGTTGTTCAGATTTTTGTTACTCCAATGGATGGTAGCCTTGTGATTACAGAAGATAGTTTGTAGTCGAGATTTTTGTTACTCCAATGGATGGTAACCTTGTCAGTATGGAAGGTAGTCTTTTGTCGAGATTTTTGTTACTCAAATGGATGGTAGCCTTGTCATTATTGAAGGTAGTCTATTGTCGATATCTTTGTTACTCTAATGGATGATAGCCTTGTCATTATGCAAGGTAGTCTGTTGTTCATATTTTTGTTACTCCAATGGATGGTAGCATTGTCATTATGGAAGGTAGTGTGTTGTCGAGAATTTTTTTACTACAATGGATGATAGCCTTGTCATTATGGAGGGTAGTCAGTTGTCGAGATTTTTGTTACCCCAATGGATGGTAGCCTGGTAATTATGGAAGGTAGTCTGTTGTCGAGATTTTTGTTACTCTAATGGATGGTAGCCTTGTCATTATGGAAGGTAGTCTGTCATTGTGATTTTTGTTACTCCAATTGATTGTAGCCTTTTCATTATGTAAGGTAGTTTATTTTTCAGATTTTTGTTAGTCCAATGGATGGTTGCCTTGTCATTATGGAAGATAGTCTGTTGTCGAGATTTTTGTTATTCCAATGGATGGTAACCTTGTCAGTATGGAAGGTAGTCTTTTGACGAGATTTTTGTTACTCCAATGGATGGTAGCCTTGTCATTATTTAAGATAGTCTATTGTCGATATCATTGTTACTCCAATGGATAATAGCCTTGTCATTACGCAAGGTAGTCTGTTCTTCAGATTTTTGTTATTCCAATGGATGGTAGCCTAGTCATTATGGAAGGTAGTCTATTATAGAGATTGTTGTTATTCCAATGGATGGTAACCTAGTCAGTATGGAAGGTAGTCTTTTATCGAGATTTTTGTTACTCCAATGGATGGTAGCCTTGTAATTATGGAAGGTAGTCTGTTGTCGAGATTTTTGTTAGTCCAATGAATGGTAACCTTGTCATTATGGAAGGTATTCTGTCGTTGAGATTTATGTTACTCCAATGGATTGTAGCCTTGTCATTATGTAAGGTAGTTTGTTGTTCAGATTTTTGTTACTCTAATGGATGGTAGCCTTGTCATTATGGAAGATAGTCTGTAGTCGAGATTTTTGTTATTCCAATGGATGGTAACCTTGTCAGTATGGAAGGTAGTCTTTTGTCGAGATTTTTGTTACTCCAATGGATGGTAGCCTTGTCATTATTGAAGGTTATCTATTGTCGATATATTTGTTACTCCAATGGATGATAGCCTTGTCATTATGGAAGGTAGTCTGTTGTTCATATTTTTGTTACTCCAGTGGATGGTAGCCTTGTCATTATAGAAGGTAGTGTGTTGTCGAGATTTTTGTTATTCCATTGGATGGTATCCTTGTCATTACGGAAGGCACTTATTGTCGATATTTTTGATACTCCAATGGATGGTAGCCTTGTCATTACGGAAGATAGTCTGTTGTCAAGATTTTTGTTACCCCAATGGATGGTAGCCTTGTCATTATGTAAGGTAGTTTGTTGTTCAGGTTTTTGTTACTCCAATGGATGGTAGCCTTGTCAGTATGGAAGGTAGTCTTTTGTCGTGATTTTTGTTACTCCAATGGATGGTAGCCTTGTCATTATTTAAGGTAGTCTATTGTCGATATCTTTGTTATTCCAATGGATGATAGCCTTGTCATTATGCAAGGTAGTCTGTTGTTCATATTTTTGTTACTCCATTGGATGGTAGCCTTGTCATTATGGAAATTAGTCTGTTGTGGAGATTTTTTATACTACAATGGATGGTAGCCTTGTCATTATGGAAGGTAGTCAATTGTCGAGATTTTTGTTAACCCAATGGATGGTAGCCTTGTAATTATGGAAGGTAGTCTGTTGTCGAGATTTTTGTTATTCCATTGGATGGTAGCATTGTCATTACGGAAGGAACTTATTGTCGATATTTTTGATACTCCAATGGATGGTAGCCTTGTCATTACGGAAGGTAGTCTGTTGTCAAGATTTTTGTTACCCCAATGGATGGTAGCCTTGTCATTATGTAAGTTAGTCTATTGTTCATATTTTTGTTACTCCAATGGATGGTAGCCTTGTAATTATGGAAGGTAGTCTGTTGTCAAGATTTTTGTTACTCCAATGGATGGTAGCCTTGTCATTATGTAAGGTAGTCTGTTGTTCAAATTTTTGTTACTCCAATGGATGGTATCCTTGTCATTACGAAAGATAGTCTATAGTCGAGATTTTTAATATTCCAATGGATGGTAGCCTTGTCATTATGGAAGGTAGTCTTTTATCGAGATTTTTGTTACTCCAATGGATGGTAGCCTTATCATTATTGAAGGTAGTCTATTGTCGATATCTTTGTTACTCCAATGGATGATAGCCTTGTCATTATGCAAGGTATTCTGTTGTTCAGATTTTTGTTACTCCAATGGATGGTAGCCTTGTCATTATGGAAGGTAGTCTGTTGTGGAGATTTTTTTTACTACAATGGATGGTAGCCTTGTCATTATGGAAGGTAGTTTGTCGTTGAGATTTTTGTTACTCCAATGGATTGTAGCCTTGTCATTATGTATGGTAGTCTGTTGTTCAGATTTTTGTTACTCCAATGGATGGTAGCCTTGTCATTACAGAAGATAGTCTGTAGTCGAGATTTTTGTTATTCCAATGGATGGTAACCTTGTCAGTATGGAAGGTAGTCTTTTATCGAGATTATTGTTACTCCAATGGATGGTAGCCTTATCATAATGGAAGGTAGTTTTTTATCGAGATATTTGTTACTCCGAAGGATGGTAGCCTTGTCATTTTGTAAGGTAGTCTATTGTCAAGATTTTTGTTATTCCAATGGATGGTAACCTTGTCATTATGGAAGGTAGTTTGTTGTCGAGAGTTTTTTTACTCCAATGGACGGTAGCCTTGTCATTATGGAAGGTAGTCTGTTGTCGAGATTTTTGTTACCACAACATATGGTAGCCTTGTAATTATGGAAGGTAGTCTGTTGTCGAGATTTTTGTTACCCCAATGGATGGTAGCCTTGTAATTATGGAAGGTAGTTTGTTGTCGAGATTCTTGTTACTCCAATGGATGGTAGCCTTGTAATTATGGAAGGTAGTCTGTTGTCGAGATTTTTGTTACTCCAATGGATGGTAACCTTGTCATTATGGAAGGTATTTTGTCGTTGAGATTTCTGTTACTCCAATGGATTGTAGCCTTGTCATTATGTAAGGTTGTTTGTTGTTCAAATTTTTGTTACTCCAATGGATGGTAGACTTGTCATTATGGAAGATTGTCTGTAGTCGAGAATTTTGTTATTGCAATGGATGGTAACATTGTCAGTATGAAAGGGAGTCTTTTGTCGATATTTTTGTTACTCCAATGGATGGTAGCCTTGTCATTATTGAAGGTAGTCTATTGTCGATATCTTTGTTACTCCAATGGATGATAGCCTTGTCATTATGCAAGGTAGTCTGTTGTTCATATTTTTGTTATTCCAATGGATGGTAGCCTTGTCATTATGGAAGGTAGTCAGTTGTCGATATTTTTGTTACTCCAATGAATGGTAGCCTTGTCAATATGGAAGGTAGTATGTCGTTAAGATTTTTGTTACTCCAATGGATTATAGCCTTGTCATTATGGAAGGTAGTCTGTTGTTCAAATTTTATTTACTCCAATGGATGGTAGCCTTGTCATTATGGAAGGTAGCCTGTTGTCGAGATTTTTGTTATTCCATTGGATGGTAGCCTTGTCATTACGGTAGGAACTTATTGTCGATATTTTTGATACTGCAGTGGATGGTAGCCTTGTCATTACGGAAGATTGTCTGTTGTCAAGATTTTTGTTACCCAAATGGATGGTAGCCTTGTCATTATGTAAGTTAGTCTGTTGTTCATATCTTTGTTACTCCAATGGATGGTAGCCTTGTCATTATGGAAGGTAGTCTATTGTCGAGATTTTTTTTACTACAATGGATGGTAGCCTTGTCATTATGGAAGGTAGTCAGTTGTCGAGATTTTTTTACCCCAATGGATGGTAGCCTTGTAATTATGGAAGGTAGTCTGTTGTCGAGATTTTTGTTACTCCAATGGATGGTAGCCTTGTCATTATGTAAGGTAGTCTCTTGTTCAGATTTTTGTTACTCCAATGGATGGTATCCTTGTCATTACGGAAGATAGTCTGTAGTCGAGATTTTTGTTATTCCAATGGATGGTAGCCTTGTCATTATGGAAGCTAGTCATTTGTCGAGATTTTTGTTACTCCAATGGATGGTAGCCTTGTCATTATTGAAGGTAGTCTATTGTCGATATCTTTGTTACTCCAATGGATGATAGCCTTGTCATTATGCAAGGTAGTCTATTGTTCAAATTTTTGTTACTCCAATGGATGGTAGCCTTGTCATTATGGAAGGTAGTCTATTGTTGAGATTTTTGTTATTCCAATGGATGGTAGCCTTATCATAATGGAAGGTAGTTTTTTATCGAGATTTTTGTTACTCCAATGAATGGTAGCCTTGTCATTTTGTAAGGTAGTCTATTGTCAAGATTTTTGTTATTCCAATGGATGGTAACCTTGTCATTATGGAAGGTAGTTTGTTGTCGATATTTTTTTTTACTCCAATGGATTGTAGCATTGTCATTATGGAAGGTAGTCTATTGTCGAGATTTTTGTTACCCCAATGGATGGTAGCCTTGTAATTATGGAAGGTAGTCTGTTGTCAAGATTTTTGTTACCCCAATGGATGGTAGCCTTGTAATTATGGAAGGTAGTTTGTTGTCGAGATTCTTGTTACTCCAATGGATGGTAGCCTTGTAATTATGGAAGGTAGTCTGTTGTCGAGATTTTTGTTACTCCAATGGATGGTAACCTTGTCATTTTGGAAGCTATTCTGTCGTTGATATTTCTATTACTCCAATGGATTGTAGCCTTGTCATTATGTAAGGTAGTCTGTTGTTCAAATTTTTGTTACTCCAATGGATGGTAGCCTTGTCATTATGGAAGATAGTCTGTAGTCGAGATTTTTGTTATTCCAATGGATGGTAACCTTGTCAGTATGAAAGGGAGTCTTTTGTCGATATTTTTGTTACTCCAATGGATGGTAGCCTTGTCATTATTGAAGGTAGTCTATTGTCGATATCTTTGTTACTCCAATGGATGATAGCCTTGTCATTATGCAAGGTAGTCTGTTGTTCATATTTTTGTTACTCCAATGGATGGTAGACTTGTCATTATGGAAGGTAGTCTGTTGTCAATATTTTTGTTACTCCAATGAATGGTAGCCTTGTCAATATGGAAGGTAGTACGTCGTTAAGATTTTTGTTACTCCAATGGATTATAGCCTTGTCATTATGGAAGGTAGTCTGTTGTTCAAATTTTATTTACTCCAATGGATGGTAGCCTTGTCATTATGGAAGGTAGCCTGTTGTCGAGATTTTTGTTATTCCATTGGATGGTAGCCTTGTCATTACGGAAGGAACTTATTGTCGATATTTTTGATACTGCAATGGATGGTAGCCTTGTCATTACGGAAGGTAGTCTGTTGTCAACATTTTTGTTACCCCAATGGATGGTAGCCTTGTCATTATGTAAGTTAGTCTGTTGTTCATATTTTTGTTACTCCAATGGATGGTAGCCTTGTCATTATGGAAGGTAGTCTGTTGTCGAGATTTTTTTTATTACAATGGATGGTAGCCTTGTCATTATGGAAGGTAGTCAGTTGTCGAGATTTTTTTTACCCCAATGGATGGTAGCCTTGTAATTATGGAAGGTAGTCTGTTTTCGAGATTTTTGTTACTCCAATGGATGGTAGCCTTGTCATTATGTAAGGTAGTCTGTTGTTCAGATTTTTGTTACTCCAATGGATGGTATCCTCGTCATTACGAAAGATAGTCTGTAGTCGAGATTTTTGTTATTTCAATGGACGGTAGCCTAGTCATTATGGAAGGTAGTCTTTTGTCGAGATTTTTGATACTCCAATGGATGGTAGCCTTGTCATTTATTGAAGGTAGTCTATTGTCGATATCTTTGTTACTCCAATGGATGATAGCCTTGTCATTATGCAAGGTAGTCTGTTGTTCATATTTTTGTTACTCCAATGGATGGTAGACTTGTCATTATGGAAGGTAGTCTGTTGTCGATATTTTTGTTACTCCAATGAATGGAAGCCTTGTCAATATGGAAGGTAGTACGTCGTTAAGATTTTTGTTACTCCAATGGATTATAGCCTTGTCATTATGGAAGGTAGTCTGTTGTTCAAATTTTATTTACTCCAATGGATGGTAGCCTTGTCATTATGGAAGGTAGCCTGTTGTCGAGATTTTTGTTATTCCATTGGATGGTAGCCTTGTCATTACGGAAGGAACTTATTGTCGATATTTTTGATACTGCAATGGATGGTAGCCTTGTCATTACGGAAGGTAGTCTGTTGTCAAGATTTTTGTTACCCCAATGGATGGTAGCCTTGTCATTATGTAAGTTAGTCTGTTGTTCATATTTTTGTTACTCCAATGGATGGTAGCCTTGTCATTATGGAAGGTAGTCTGTTGTCGAGATTTTTTTTATTACAATGGATGGTAGCCTTGTCATTATGGAAGGTAGTCAGTTGTCGAGATTTTTTTTACCCCAATGGATGGTAGCCTTGTAATTATGGAAGGTAGTCTGTTTTCGAGATTTTTGTTACTCCAATGGATGGTAGCCTTGTCATTATGTAAGGTAGTCTGTTGTTCAGATTTTTGTTACTCCAATGGATGGTATCCTCGTCATTACGAAAGATAGTCTGTAGTCGATATTTTTGTTATTTCAATGGACGGTAGCCTAGTCATTATGGAAGGTAGTCTTTTGTCGAGATTTTTGATACTCCAATGGATGGTAGCCTTGTCATTTATTGAAGGTAGTCTATTGTCGATATCTTTGTTACTCCAATGGATGATAGCCTTGTAATTATGCAAGGTAGTCTGTTGTTCATATTTTTGTTACTCCAATGGATGGTGGCCTTGTCATTATGGAAGGTAGTCTGTTGTCGATATTTTTGTTACTCCAATGAATGGTAGCCTTGTCAATATGGAAGGTAGTGTGTCGTTAATATTTTTGTTACTCAAATGGATTATAGCCTTGTCATTATGGAAGGTAGTCTGTTGTTTAGATTTTTGTTACTCAAATGGATGGTAGCCTTGTCATTATGGAAGGTAGTCTGTTGTCGAGATTTTTGTTATTCCATTGGATGGTAGCCTTGTCATTACGGAAGGAACTTATTGTCGATATTTTGGATACTCCAATGGATGGTAGCCTTGTCATTACGGAAGGTAGTCTGTTGTCAAGATTTATGTTACCCCAATGGATGGTAGCCTTGTCATTATGTAAGTTAGTCTGTTGTTCATATTTTTGTTACTCCCATGGATGGTAGCCTTGTCATTATGGAAGGTAGTCTGTTGTTGAGATTTTTTTTACTACAATGGATGGTAGCCTTGTCATTATGGAAGGTAGTCAGTTGTCGAGATTTTTTTACCCCAATGGATGGTAGCCTTGTAATTATGGAAGGTAGTCTGTTGTCGAGATTTTTGTTACTCCAATGGATGGTAGCCTTGTCATTATGTAAGGTAGTCTGTTGTTCAGATTTTTGTTACTCCAATGGATGGTATCCTCGTCATTACGAAAGATAGTCTGTAGTCGAGATTTTTGTTATTCCAATGGATGGTAGCCTAGTCATTATGGAAGGTAGTCTTTTGTCGAGATTTTTGTTACTCCAATGGATGGTAGCCTTGTCATTTATTGAAGGTAGTCTATTGTCGATATCTTTGTTACTCCAATGGATGATAGCCTTGTCATTATGCAAGGTAGTCTGTTGTTCATATTTTTGTTACTCCAATGGATGGTGGCCTTGTCATTATGGAAGGTAGTCTGTTGTCGATATTTTTGTTACTCCAATGAATGGTAGCCTTGTCAATATGGAAGGTAGTGTGTCGTTAATATTATTGTTACTCAAATGGATTATAGCCTTGTCATTATGGAAGGTAGTCTGTTGTTTATATTTTTGTTACTCAAATGGATGGTAGCCTTGTCATTATGGAAGGTAGTCTGTTGTCGAGATTTTTGTTATTCCATTGGATGGTAGCCTTGTCATTACGGAAGGAACTTATTATCGATATTTTTGATACTCCAATGGATGGTAGCCTTGTCATTACGGAAGGTAGTCTGTTGTCAAGATTTTTGTTACCCCAATGGATGGTAGCCTTGTCATTATGTAAGTTAGTCTGTTGTTCATATTTTTGTTACTCCAATGGATGGTAGCCTTGTCATTATGGAAGGTAGTCTGTTGTCGAGATTTTTTTTACTACAATGGATGGTAGCCTTGTCATTATGGAAGGTAGTCAGTTGTCGAGATTTTTTTACCCCAATGGATGGTAGCCTTGTAATTATGGAAGGTAGTCTGTTGTCGAGATTTTTGTTACTCCAATGGATGGTAGCCTTGTCTTTATGTAAGGTAGTCTGTTGTTCAGATTTTTGTTACTCCAATGGATGGTATCCTTGTCATTACGGAAGATAGTCTGTAGTCGAGATTTTTGTTATTCCAATGGATGGTAGCCTTGTCATTATGGAAGGTAGTCTTTTGTCGAGATTTTTGTTACTCCAATGGATGGTAGCCTTGTCATTATTGAAGGTAGTCTATTGTCGATATCTTTGTTATTCCAATGGATGGTAACCTTGTTAGTATGGAAGGTAGTCTTTTGTCGAGATTTTTGTTACTCCAATGGATGGTATCCTTGTCATTATTGAAGGTAGTCAATTGTTGATATCTTTGGTACTCCAATGGATGATAGCCTTGTCATTATGCCAGGTAGTCGGTTGTTCATTTTTTTGTTACTCTAATGTATGGTATCCTTGTCATTATGGAAGGTAGTATGTTGTCGAGATTTTTTTTACTCCAATGGATGGTAGCCTTATCATTATGGAATGTAGTCTGTTGTCGAGATTTTTGTTACGCCAATGGATTGTAGCCTTGTAATTATGGAAGGTAGTCAGTTGTCGAAATTTTTGTTACCCCAATGGATGGTAGCCTTGTAATTATGGAAGGTAGTCTGTTGTCAAGATTTTTGTTACTCCAATGGATGGTAGCCTTGTCATTATGGAAGGTAGTCTGTTGTCGAGATTTTTGTTATTCCATTGGATGGTAGCCTTGTCATTACGGAAGGAACTTATTGTCGATATTTTTGATACTCCAATGGATGGTAGCCTTGTCATTACGGAAGGTAGTCTGTTGTCAAGATTTATGTTACCCCAATGTATGGTAGCCTTGTCATTATGTAAGTTAGTCTGTTGTTCATATTTTTGTTACTCCAATGGATGGTAGCCTTGTCATTATGGAAGGTAGTCTGTTGTCGAGATTTTTTTTACTACAATGGATGGTAGCCTTGTCATTATGGAAGGTAGTCAGTTGTCGAGATTTTTTTACCCCAATGGATGGTTGCCTTGTAATTATGGAAGGTAGTCTGTTGTCGAGATTTTTGTTACTCCAATGGTTGGTAGCCTTGTCATTATGTAAGGTAGTCTGTTGTTCAGATTTTTGTTACTCCAATGGATGGTATCCTCGTCATTACGAAAGATAGTCTGTAGTCGAGATTTTTGTTATTCCAATGGATGGTAGCCTAGTCATTATGGAAGGTAGTCTTTTGTCGAGATTTTTGTTACTCCAATGGATGGTAGCCTTGTCATTTATGGAAGGTAGTCTATTGTCGATATCTTTGTTACTCCAATGGATGATAGCCTTGTCATTATGCAAGGTAGTCTGTTGTTCATATTTTTGTTACTCCAATGGATGGTGGCCTTGTCATTATGGAAGGTAGTCTGTTGTCGATATTTTTGTTACTCCAATGAATGGTAGCCTTGTCAATATGGAAGGTAGTGTGTCGTTAATGTTTTTGTTACTCAAATGGATTATAGCCTTGTCATTATGGAAGGTAGTCTGTTGTTTAGATTTTTGTTACTCAAATGGATGGTAGCCTTGTCATTATGGAAGGTAGTCTGTTGTCGAGATTTTTGTTATTCCATTGGATGGTAGCCTTGTCATTACGGAAGGAACTTATTATCGATATTTTTGATACTCCAATGGATGGTAGCCTTGTCATTACGGAAGGTAGTCTGTTGTCAAGATTTTTGTTACCCCAATGGATGGTAGCCTTGTCATTATGTAAGTTAGTCTGTTGTTCATATTTTTGTTACTCCAATGGATGGTAGCCTTGTCATTATGGAAGGTAGTCTGTTGTCGAGATTTTTTTTCCTACAATGGATGGTAGCCTTGTCATTATGGAAGGTAGTCAGTTGTCGAGATTTTTTTACCCCAATGGATGGTAGCCTTGTAATTATGGAAGGTAGTCTATTGTCAAGATTTTTGTTACTCCAATGGATGGTAGCCTTGTCTTTATGTAAGGTAGTCTGTTGTTCAGATTTTTGTTACTCCAATGGATGGTATCCTTGTCATTACGGAAGATAGTCTGTAGTCGAGATTTTTGTTATTCCACTGGATGGTAGCCTTGTCATTATGGAAGGTAGTCTTTTGTCGAGATTTTTGTTACTCCAATGGATGGTAGCCTTGTCATTATTGAAGGTAGTCTATTGTCGATATCTTTGTTATTCCAATGGATGGTAACCTTGTCAGTATGGAAGGTAGTCTTTTGTCGAGATTTTTGTTACTCCAATGGATGGTATCCTTGTCATTATTGAAGGTAGTCAATTGTTGATATCTTTGGTACTCCAATGGATGATAGCCTTGTCATTATGCCAGGTAGTCGGTTGTTCATATTTTTGTTACTCTAATGTATGGTAGCCTTGTCATTATGGAAGGAAGTATGTTGTCGAGATTTTTTTTACTCCAATGGATGGTAGCCTTATCATTATGGAATGTAGTCTATTGTCGAGATTTTTGTTACGCCAATGGATTGTAGCCTTGTAATTATGGAAGGTAGTCAGTTGTCGAGATTTTTGTTACCCCAATGGATGGTAGCCTTGTAATTATGGAAGGTAGTCTGTTGTCGAGATTTTTGTTACTCCAATGGATGGTAGCCTTGTCATTATGGAAGGTAGTATGTCGTTGAGATTTTTGTTACTCCAATGGATTGTAGCCTTGTCATTATGTAAGGTAGTCTGTTGTTCAGATTTTTTTTACTCCAATGGATGCTAGCCTTGTCATTATGGAAGATAGTCTGTTGTTGAAATTTTTGTTATTCCAATGGATGGTAACCTTCTCAGTATGGAAGGTAGTCTTTTATCGAGATATTTGTTACTCCAATGGATGGTAGCCTTGTCATTATTTAAGGTAGTCTATTGTTAATGTCTTTGTTACTCCAATGGATGATAGCCTTGTCATTATGCAAGGTAGTCTGTTGTTTAGATTTTTGTTACTCCAATGGATGGTTGCCTTGTCATTATGGAAGGTAGTCTATTGTCATGATTTTTGTTATTCCAATGGATGGTAGACTTATCATTATGGAAGGTAGTTTTTTATCGAGATTTTTGTTACTCTAATGGATTGTAGCCTTGTCATTACGGAAGGTAGTCTATTGTCGATATTTTTGTTATTCCAATGGATGGTTACCTTGTTAGTATGGAAGGTAATCTTTTGTCGAGATTTTTGTTACTCCAATGGATGGTAGCCTTGTCATTATTGAAGGTAGTCTATTGTCGATATCTTTGTTACTCCAATGGATGATAGCCTTGTCATTATGCAAGGTAGTCTGTTGTTCATATTTTTGTTACTCCAATGGATGGTAGGCTTGTCATTATGCAAGGTAGTCTGTTGTTCATATTTTTGTTACTCCAATGGATGGTAGCCTTGTGATTATGGAAGGTAGTCTGTTGTCGAGATTTTTGTTACCCCAATGGATGGTAGCCTTGTAATTATGGAAGGTAGTCTGTTGTCGTGATTTTTGTTACTCCAATGGATTGTAGCCTTGTCATTATGTAAGGTAGTTTGTTGTTCAGATTTTTTTACTCCAATGGATGGTAGCCTTGTCATTATGGAAGAGAGTCTATAGTTGAGATATTTGTTATTCCAATAGATTGTAACCTTGTCAGTATGGAAGGTAGTCTTTTGTCGAGATTTTTGTTACTCCAATGGATGGTAGCCTTGTCATTATTGAAGGTAGTCTATTGTCGATATATTTGTTACTCCAATGGATGATAGCCTGGTCATTATGCAAGGTAGTTTGTTGTTAATATTTTTTTACTGCAATGGATGGTAGCCTTGTCATTACGGAAGATAGTTTGTTGTCGATATTTTTTTACTCCAATGGATGGTAGCCTTGTCATTATGGAAGGTAGTTTGTTGTCGAGATTTTTGTTACCCCAATGGATGGTAGCCTTGTAATTATGGAAGGTAGTCTGTTGTCGAGATTTTTGTCACTCCAATGGATGGTAGCCTTGTCATTATGGAAGGTAGTCTGTCGTTGAGATAATTCTTACTCCAATGGATTGTAGCCGTGTCATTATGTAAGGTAGTCTGTTGTTCATATCTTTGTTACTCCAATGGATGGTAGCCTTGTCATTATGGAAGAGAGTGTCTAGTCGATATTTTTGTTATTCTAATGGATGGTAACCTTGTCAGTATGGAAGGTAGTCTTTTGTCGATATTTTTGTTACTCTAATGGATGGTAGCCTTGTCTTTATTGAAGGTAGTCTATTGTCGATATCTTTGGTACTCCAATGGATGATAGCTTTGTCATTATGCAAGTTATACTGTTGTTCATATTTTTGTTACTCCAATGGATGGTAGCCTTGTCATTATGGAAGGTAGTATGTTGTTGATATTTTTTTTACTCCAATGGATGGTAGCCTTGTCATTATGGAAGGTAGTCTGTTGTCGAAATTTTTGTTACACCAATGGATTGTAGCCTTGTAATTATGGAAGGTAGTCAGTTGTCGAGATTTTTGTTATCCCAATGGATGGTAGCCTTGTAATTATGGAAGGTAGTCTGTTATCGAGATTTTTGTTACTCCAATGGATGGTAGCCTTGTCATTATGGAAGGTAGTATGTCGTGGAGATTTTTGTTACTCCAATGGATTGTAGCCTTGTCATTATGTAAGGTAGTCTGTTGTTCAGATTTTTGTTAGTCCAATGGATTGTAGCCTTGTCATTATGGAAGATAGTTTGTTGTTGAGATTTTTGTTATTCCAATGGATGGTAACCTTCTCAGTATGGAAGGTAGTCTTTTATCGAGATTTTTGTTACTCCAATGGATGGTAGCGTTGTCATTATTTAAGGTAGTCTATTGTTCATGTCTTTGTTACTCCAATGGATGGTAGCCTTATCATAATGGAAGGTAGTTTTTTATCGAGATTTTTGTTACTCCAATGGATTGTAGCCTTGTCATTACGGAAGTTAGTCTGTTGTCAAGATTTTTGTTACCCCAATGGATGGTAGCCTTGTCATTATGTAAGTTAGTCTGTTGTTCATATTTTTGTTACTCCAATGGATGGTAGCCTTGTCATTATGGAAGGTAGTTTGTTGTCGAGATTTTTTTAATACAATGGATGGTAGCCTTGTCATTATGGAAGGTAGTCAGTTGTCGAGATTTTTGTTACCCCAATGGATGGTAGCCTTGTAATTATGGAAGGTAGTCTGTTGTCGGGATATTTGTTAGTCCAATGGCTGGTAGCCTTGTCATTATGGAAGGTAGTCTGTTGTCGAGATTTTTGTTACTCCAATGGATGGTAACCTTGTCATTATGGAAGGTATTCTGTCGTTGAGATTTCTGTTACTCCAATGGATTGTAGCCTTGTCATTATGTAAGGTAGTCTGTTGTTCATATTTTTGTTAGTCCAATGGATGCTAGCCTTGTCATTATGGAAGAGAGTCTGTAGTCGATATTTTTGTTATTCCAATGGATGGTAACCTTGTCAGTATGGAAGGTAGTCTTTTGTTGAGATTTTTGTTACTCCAATGGATGGTATCCTTGTCATTATTGAAGGTAGTCAATTGTTGATATCTTTGGTACTCCAATGGATGATAGCCTTGTCATTATGCAAGGTAGTCTGTTGTTCATATTTTTGTTACTCTAATGTATGGTAGCCTTGTCATTATGGAAGGTAGTATGTTGTCGAGATTTTTTTTACTCCAATGGATGGTAGCCTTATCATTATGGAAGGTAGTATGTTGTCGAGATTTTTGTTACACCAATGGATTGTAGCCTTGTAATTATGGAAGGTAGTCAGTTGTCGAGATTTTTGTTACCCCAATGGATGGTAGCCTTGTAATTATAGAAGGTAGTCTGTTGTTGAGATTTTTATTACTCCCATGGATGGTAGCCTTGTCATTATGGAAGGTAGTATGTCATTGAGATTTTTGTTACTCAAATGGATTGTAGCCTTGTCATTATGTAAGGTAGTCTGTTGTTCAGATTTTTGTTACTCCAATGGATTGTAGCCTTGTCATTATGGAAGGTAGTCTATTGTCATGATTTTTGTTATTCCAATGGATGGTAGCTTTATCATTATGGAAGGTAGTTTTTTATCGAGATTTTTGTTACTCTAATGGATTTTAGCCTTGTAATTATGGAAGGTAGTCTGTAGTCGATATTTTTGTTATTCTAATGGATGGTAACCTTGTCAGTATGGAAGGTAGTCTTTTGTCGAGATTTTCGTTACTCCAATGGATGGTAGCCTTGTCTTTGTTGAAGGTAGTCTATTGTCGATATCTTTGGTACTCCAATGGATGATAGCCTTGTCATTATTCAAGGTAGTCAGTTGTTCATATTTTTGTTACTCCAATGGATGGTAGCCTTGTCATTATGGAAGGTAGTATGTTGTCGATATTTTTTTTACTCCAATGGATGGTAGCCTTGTCATTATGGAAGGTAGTCTGTTGTCGAGATTTTTGTTACACCAATGGATTGTAGCCTTGTAATTATGGAAGGTAGTCAGTTGTCGAGAATTTTGTTACCCCAATGGATGGTAGCCTTGTAATTATGGAAGGTAGTCTGTTGTCGAGTTTTTTTTTATTACAATGGATGGTAGCCTTGTCATTATGGAAGGTAGTCAGTTGTCAAGATTTTTTTTACCCCAATGGATGGTAGCCTTGTAATTATGGAAGGTAGTCTGTTTTCGAGATTTTTGTTACTCCAATGGATGGTAGCCTTGTCATTATGTAAGGTAGTCTGTTGTTCAGATTTTTGTTACTCCAATGGATGGTATCCTCGTCATTACGAAAGATAGTCTGTAGTCGATATTTTTGTTATTTCAATGGACGGTAGCCTAGTCATTATGGAAGGTAGTCTTTTGTCGAGATTTTTGATACTCCAATGGATGGTAGCCTTGTCATTTATTGAAGGTAGTCTATTGTCGATATCTTTGTTACTCCAATGGATGATAGCCTTGTAATTATTCAAGGTAGTCTGTTGTTCATATTTTTGTTACTCCAATGGATGGTGGCCTTGTCATTATGGAAGGTAGTCTGTTGTCGATATTTTTGTTACTCCAATGAATGGTAGCCTTGTCAATATGGAAGGTAGTGTGTCGTTAATATTTTTGTTACTCAAATGGATTATAGACTTGTCATTATGGAAGGTAGTCTGTTGTTTAGATTTTTGTTACTCAAATGGATGGTAGCCTTGTCATTATGGAAGGTAGTCTGTTGTCGAGATTTTTGTTATTCCATTGGATGGTAGCCTTGTCATTACGGAAGGAACTTATTGTCGATATTTTGGATACTCCAATGGATGGTAGCCTTGTCATTACGGAAGGTAGTCTGTTGTCAAGATTTATGTTACCCCAATGGATGGTAGCCTTGTCATTATGTAAGTTAGTCTGTTGTTCATATTTTTGTTACTCCCATGGATGGTAGCCTTGTCATTATGGAAGGTAGTCTGTTGTTGAGATTTTTTTTACTACAATGGATGGTAGCCTTGTCATTATGGAAGGTAGTCAGTTGTCGAGATTTTTTTACCCCAATGGATGGTAGCCTTGTAATTATGGAAGGTAGTCTGTTGTCGAGATTTTTGTTACTCCAATGGATGGTAGCCTTGTCATTATGTAAGGTAGTCTGTTGTTCAGATTTTTGTTACTCCAATGGATGGTATCCTCGTCATTACGAAAGATAGTCTGTAGTCGAGATTTTTGTTATTCCAATGGATGGTAGCCTAGTCATTATGGAAGGTAGTCTTTTGTCGAGATTTTTGTTACTCCAATGGATGGTAGCCTTGTCATTTATTGAAGGTAGTCTATTGTCGATATCTTTGTTACTCCAATGGATGATAGCCTTGTCATTATGCAAGGTAGTCTGTTGTTCATATTTTTGTTACTCCAATGGATGGTGGCCTTGTCATTATGGAAGGTAGTCTGTTGTCGATATTTTTGTTACTCCAATGAATGGTAGCCTTGTCAATATGGAAGGTAGTGTGTCGTTAATATTATTGTTACTCAAATGGATTATAGCCTTGTCATTATGGAAGGTAGTCTGTTGTTTATATTTTTGTTACTCAAATGGATGGTAGCCTTGTCATTATGGAAGGTAGTCTGTTGTTGAGATTTTTGTTATTCCATTGGATGGTAGCCTTGTCATTACGGAAGGAACTTATTATCGATATTTTTGATACTCCAATGGATGGTAGCCTTGTCATTACGGAAGGTAGTCTGTTGTCAAGATTTTTGTTACCCCAATGGATGGTAGCCTTGTCATTATGTAAGTTAGTATGTTGTTCATATTTTTGTTACTCCAATGGATGGTAGCCTTGTCATTATGGAAGGTAGTCTGTTGTCGAGATTTTTTTTACTACAATGGATGGTAGCCTTGTCATTATGGAAGGTAGTCAGTTGTCGAGATTTTTTTACCCCAATGGATGGTAGCCTTGTAATTATGGAAGGTAGTCTGTTGTCGAGATTTTTGTTACTCCAATGGATGGTAGCCGTGTCTTTATGTAAGGTAGTCTGTTGTTCAGATTTTTGTTACTCCAATGGATGGTATCCTTGTCATTACGGAAGATAGTCTGTAGTCGAGATTTTTGTTATTCCAATGGATGGTAGCCTTGTCATTATGGAAGGTAGTCTTTTGTCGAGATTTTTGTTACTCCAATGGATGGTAGCCTTGTCATTATTGAAGGTAGTCTATTGTCGATATCTTTGTTATTCCAATGGATGGTAACCTTGTTAGTATGGAAGGTAGTCTTTTGTCGAGATTTTTGTTACTCCAATGGATGGTATCCTTGTCATTATTGAAGGTAGTCAATTGTTGATATCTTTGGTACTCCAATGGATGATAGCCTTGTCATTATGCCAGGTAGTCGGTTGTTCATATTTTTGTTACTCTAATGTATGGTAGCCTTGTCATTATGGAAGGTAGTATGTTGTCGAGATTTTTTTTACTCCAATGGATGGTAGCCTTATCATTATGGAATGTAGTCTGTTGTCGAGATTTTTGTTACGCCAATGGATTGTAGCCTTGTAATTATGGAAGGTAGTCAGTTGTTGAAATTTTTGTTACCCCAATGGATGGTAGCCTTGTAATTATGGAAGGTAGTCTGTTGTCGAGATTTTTGTTACTCCAATGGATGGTAGCCTTGTCATTATGGAAGGTAGTCTGTTGGCGAGATTTTTGTTATTCCATTGGATGGTAGCCTTGTCATTACGGAAGGAACTTATTGTCGATATTTTTGATACTCCAATGGATGGTAGCCTTGTCATTACGGAAGGTAGTCTGTTGTCAAGATTTATGTTACCCCAATGTATGGTAGCCTTGTCATTATGTAAGTTAGTCTGTTGTTCATATTTTTGTTACTCCAATGGATGGTAGCCTTATCATTATGGAAGGTAGTCTGTTGTCGAGATTTTTTTTACTACAATGGATGGTAGCCTTGTCATTATGGAAGGTAGTCAGTTGTCGAGATTTTTTTACCCCAATGGATGGTAGCCTTGTAATTATGGAAGGTAGTCTGTTGTCGAGATTTTTGTTACTCCAATGGATGGTAGCCTTGTCATTATGTAAGGTAGTCTGTTGTTCAGATTTTTGTTACTCCAATGGATGGTATCCTCGTCATTACGAAAGATAGTCTGTAGTCGAGATTTTTGTTATTCCAATGGATGGTAGCCTAGTCATTATGGAAGGTAGTCTTTTGTCGAGATTTTTGTTACTCCAATGGATGGTAGCCTTGTCATTTATTGAAGGTAGTCTATTGTCGATATCTTTGTTACTCCAATGGATGATAGCCTTGTCATTATGCAAGGTAGTCTGTTGTTCATATTTTTGTTACTCCAATGGATGGTGGCCTTGTCATTATGGAAGGTAGTCTGTTGTCGATATTTTTGTTACTCCAATGAATGGTAGCCTTGTCAATATGGAAGGTAGTGTGTCGTTAATATTTTTGTTACTCAAATGGATTATAGCCTTGTCATTATGGAAGGTAGTCTGTTGTTTAGATTTTTGTTACTCAAATGGATGGTAGCCTTATCATTATGGAAGGTAGTCTGTTGTCGAGATTTTTGTTACGCCAATGGATGGTAGCCTTGTAATTATGGAAGGTAGTCTGTTGTCGAGATTTTTGTTACTCCAATGGATGGTAGCCTTGTCATTATGTAAGGTAGTCTGTTGTTCAGATTTTTGTTACTCCAATGGATGGTATCCTCGTCATTACGAAAGATAGTCTGTAGTCGAGATTTTTGTTATTCCAATGGATGGTAGCCTAGTCATTATGGAAGGTAGTCTTTTGTCGAGATTTTTGTTACTCCAATGGATGGTAGCCTTGTCATTTATTGAAGGTAGTCTATTGTCGATATCTTTGTTACTCCAATGGATGATAGCCTTGTCATTATGCAAGGTAGTCTGTTGTTCATATTTTTGTTACTCCAATGGATGGTGGCCTTGTCATTATGGAAGGTAGTCTGTTGTCGATATTTTTGTTACTCCAATGAATGGTAGCCTTGTCAATATGGAAGGTAGTGTGTCGTTAATATTTTTGTTACTCAAATGGATTATAGCCTTGTCATTATGGAAGGTAGTCTGTTGTTTAGATTTTTGTTACTCAAATGGATGGTAGCCTTATCATTATGGAAGGTAGTCTGTTGTCGAGATTTTTGTTATTCCATTGGATGGTAGCCTTGTCATTACGGAAGGAACTTATTATCGATATTTTTGATACTCCAATGGATGGTAGCCTTGTCATTACGGAAGGTAGTCTGTTGTCAAGATTTTTGTTACCCCAATGGATGGTAGCCTTGTCATTATGTAAGTTAGTCTGTTGTTCATATTTTTGTTACTCCAATGGATGGTAGCCTTGTCATTATGGAAGGTAGTCTGTTGTCGAGATTTTTTTTCCTACAATGGATGGTAGCCTTGTCATTATGGAAGGTAGTCAGTTGTCGAGATTTTTTTACCCCAATGGATGGTAGCCTTGTAATTATGGAAGGTAGTCTATTGTCGAGATTTTTGTTACTCCAATGGATGGTAGCCTTGTCTTTATGTAAGGTAGTCTGTTGTTCAGATTTTTGTTACTCCAATGGATGGTATCCTTGTCATTACGGAAGATAGTCTGTAGTCGAGATTTTTGTTATTCCAATGGATGGTAGCCTTGTCATTATGGAAGGTAGTCTTTTGTCGAGATTTTTGTTACTCCAATGGATGGTAGCCTTGTCATTATTGAAGGTAGTCTATTGTCGATATCTTTGTTATTCCAATGGATGGTAACCTTGTCAGTATGGAAGGTAGTCTTTTGTCGAGATTTTTGTTACTCCAATGGATGGTATCCTTGTCATTATTGAAGGTAGTCAATTGTTGATATCTTTGGTACTCCAATGGATGATAGCCTTGTCATTATGCCAGGTAGTCGGTTGTTCATATTTTTGTTACTCTAATGTATGGTAGCCTTGTCATTATGGAAGGAAGTATGTTGTCGAGATTTTTTTTACTCCAATGGATGGTAGCCTTATCATTATGGAATGTAGTCTATTGTCGAGATTTTTGTTACGCCAATGGATTGTAGCCTTGTAATTATGGAAGGTAGTCAGTTGTCGAGATTTTTGTTACCCCAATGGATGGTAGCCTTGTAATTATGGAAGGTAGTCTGTTGTCGAGATTTTTGTTACTCCAATGGATGGTAGCCTTGTCATTATGGAAGGTAGTATGTCGTTGAGATTTTTGTTACTCCAATGGATTGTAGCCTTGTCATTATGTAAGGTAGTCTGTTGTTCAGATTTTTTTTACTCCAATGGATGCTAGCCTTGTCATTATGGAAGATAGTCTGTTGTTGAGATTTTTGTTATTCCAATGGATGGTAACCTTCTCAGTATGGAAGGTAGTCTTTTATCGAGATATTTGTTACTCCAATGGATGGTAGCCTTGTCATTATTTAAGGTAGTCTATTGTTAATGTCTTTGTTACTCCAATGGATGATAGCCTTGTCATTATGCAAGGTAGTCTGTTGTTTAGATTTTTGTTACTCCAATGGATGGTAGCCTTGTCATTATGGAAGGTAGTCTATTGTCATGATTTTTGTTATTCCAATGGATGGTAGATTTATCATTATGGAAGGTAGTTTTTTATCGAGATTTTTGTTACTCTAATGGATTGTAGCCTTGTCATTACGGAAGGTAGTCTATTGTCGATATTTTTGTTATTCCAATGGATGGTTACCTTGTTAGTATGGAAGGTAATCTTTTGTCGAGATTTTTGTTACTCCAATGGATGGTAGCCTTGTCATTATTGAAGGTAGTATATTGTCGATATCTTTGTTACTCCAATGGATGATAGCCTTGTCATTATGCAAGGTAGTCTGTTGTTCATATTTTTGTTACTCCAATGGATGGTAGGCTTGTCATTATGCAAGGTAGTCTGTTGTTCATATTTTTGTTACTCCAATGGATGGTAGCCTTGTGATTATGGAAGGTAGTCTGTTGTCGAGATTTTTGTTACCCCAATGGATGGTAGCCTTGTAATTATGGAAGGTAGTCTGTTGTCGTGATTTTTGTTACTCCAATGGATTGTAGCCTTGTCATTATGTAAGGTAGTTTGTTGTTCAGATTTTTTTACTCCAATGGATGGTAGCCTTGTCATTATGGAAGAGAGTCTATAGTTGAGATATTTGTTATTCCAATAGATGGTAACCTTGTCAGTATGGAAGGTAGTCTTTTGTCGAGATTTTTGTTACTCCAATGGATGGTAGCCTTGTCATTATTGAAGGTAGTCTATTGTCGATATATTTGTTACTCCAATGGATGATAGCCTTGTCATTATGCAAGGTAGTTTGTTGTTAATATTTTTTTACTGCAATGGATGGTAGCCTTGTCATTACGGAAGATAGTTTGTTGTCGATATTTTTTTACTCCAATGGATGGTAGCCTTGTCATTATGGAAGGTAGTTTGTTGTCGAGATTTTTGTTACCCCAATGGATGGTAGCCTTGTAATTATGGAAGGTAGTCTGTTGTCGAGATTTTTGTCACTCCAATGGATGGTAGCCTTGTCATTATGGAAGGTAGTCTGTCGTTGAGATAATTCTTACTCCAATGGATTGTAGCCGTGTCATTATGTAAGGTAGTCTGTTGTTCAGATTTTTGTTACTCCAATGGATGGTAGCCTTGTCATTATGGAAGAGAGTGTCTAGTCGATATTTTTGTTATTCTAATGGATGGTAACCTTGTCAGTATGGAAGGTAGTCTTTTGTCGATATTTTTGTTACTCTAATGGATGGTAGCCTTGTCTTTATTGAAGGTAGTCTATTGTCGATATCTTTGGTACTCCAATGGATGCTAGCTTTGTCATTATGCAAGTTATACTGTTGTTCATATTTTTGTTACTCCAATGGATGGTAGCCTTGTCATTATGGAAGGTAGTATGTTGTTGATATTTTTTTTACTCCAATGGATGGTAGCCTTGTCATTATGGAAGGTAGTCTGTTGTCGAAATTTTTGTTACACCAATGGATTGTAGCCTTGTAATTATGGAAGGTAGTCAGTTGTCGAGATTTTTGTTATCCCAATGGATGGTAGCCTTGTAATTATGGAAGGTAGTCTGTTGTCGAGATTTTTGTTACTCCAATGGATGGTAGCCTTGTCATTATGGAAGGTAGTATGTCGTGGAGATTTTTGTTACTCCAATGGATTGTAGCCTTGTCATTATGTAAGGTAGTCTGTTGTTCAGATTTTTGTTAGTCCAATGGATTGTAGCCTTGTCATTATGGAAGATAGTTTGTTGTTGAGATTTTTGTTATTCCAATGGATGGTAACCTTCTCAGTATGGAAGGTAGTCTTTTATCGAGATTTTTGTTACTCCAATGGATGGTAGCTTTGTCATTATTTAAGGTAGTTTATTGTTCATGTCTTTGTTACTCCAATGGATGGTAGCCTTATCATAATGGAAGGTAGTTTTTTATCGAGATTTTTGTTACTCCAATGGATTGTAGCCTTGTCATTACGGAAGTTAGTCTGTTGTCAAGATTTTTGTTACCCCAATGGATGGTAGCCTTGTCATTATGTAAGTTAGTCTGTTGTTCATATTTTTGTTACTCCAATGGATGGTAGCCTTGTCATTATGGAAGGTAGTTTGTTGTCGAGATTTTTTTAATACAATGGATGGTAGCCTTGTCATTATGGAAGGTAGTCAGTTGTCGAGATTTTTGTTACCCCAATGGATGGTAGCCTTGTAATTATGGAAGGTAGTCTGTTGTCGAGATATTTGTTAGTCCAATGGCTGGTAGCCTTGTCATTATGGAAGGTAGTCTGTTGTCGAGATTTTTGTTACTCCAATGGATGGTAACCTTGTCATTATGGAAGGTATTCTGTCGTTGAGATTTCTGTTACTCCAATGGATTGTAGCCTTGTCATTATGTAAGGTAGTCTGTTGTTCATATTTTTGTTAGTCCAATGGATGCTAGCCTTGTCATTATGGAAGAGAGTCTGTAGTCGATATTTTTGTTATTCCAATGGATGGTAACCTTGTCAGTATGGAAGGTAGTCTTTTGTCGAGATTTTTGTTACTCCAATTGATGGTATCCTTGTCATTATTGAAGGTAGTCAATTGTTGATATCTTTGGTACTCCAATGGATGATAGCCTTGTCATTATGCAAGGTAGTCTGTTGTTCATATTTTTGTTACTCTAATGTATGGTAGCCTTGTCATTATGGAAGGTAGTATGTTGTCGAGATTTTTTTTACTCCAATGGATGGTAGCCTTATCATTATGGAAGGTAGTATGTTGTCGAGATTTTTGTTACACCAATGGATTGTAGCCATGTAATTATGGAAGGTAGTCAGTTGTCGAGATTTTTGTTACCCCAATGGATAGTAGCCTTGTAATTATGGAAGGTAGTATGTTGTTGAGATTTTTGTTACTCCCATGGATTGTAGCCTTGTCATTATGTAAGGTAGTCTGTTGTTCAGATTTTTGTTACTCCAATGGATTGTAGCCTTGTCATTATGGAAGGTAGTCTATTGTCATGATTTTTGTTATTCCAATGGATGGTAGCTTTATCATTATGGAAGGTAGTTTTTTATCGAGATTTTTGTTACTCTAATGGATTTTAGCCTTGTAATTATGGAAGGTAGTCTGTAGTCGATATTTTTGTTATTCTAATGGATGGTAACCTTGTCAGTATGGAAGGTAGTCTTTTGTCGAGATTTTCGTTACTCCAATGGATGGTAGCCTTGTCTTTGTTGAAGGTAGTCTATTGTCGATATCTTTGGTACTCCAATGGATGATAGCCTTGTCATTATTCAAGGTAGTCAGTTGTTCATATTTTTGTTACTCCAATGGATGGTAGCCTTGTCATTATGGAAGGTAGTATGTTGTCGATATTTTTTTTACTCCAATGGATGGTAGCCTTGTCATTATGGAAGGTAGTCTGTTGTCGAGATTTTTGTTACACCAATGGATTGTAGCCTTGTAATTATGGAAGGTAGTCAGTTGTCGAGATTTTTGTTACCCCAATGGATGGTAGCCTTGTAATTATGGAAGGTAGTCTGTTGTCGAGATTTTTGTTACTCAATTGGATGGTAGCCTTGTCATTATGGAAGGTAGTATGTCGTTGAGATTTTTGTTACTCCAATGGATGGTAGCCTTGTCATTATGGAAGGTAATCTGTCCTTGAGATTTTTGTTAGTCCAATGGATGGTAGCCTTGTCATTATGGAAGATAGTTTGTTGTTGAGATTTTTGTTATTCCAATGGATGATAACCTTCTCAGTATGGAAGGTAGTCTTTTATCGAGATTTTTGTTACTCCAATTGATGGTAGCCTTGTCTTTATTTAAGGTAGTCTATTGTTCATGTCTTTGTTACTCCAATGGATGATAGCCTTGTCATTATGCAAGGTAGTCTGTTGTTCAGATTTTTGTTACTCCAATGGATGGTAGCCTTGTCATTATGGAAGGTAGTCTATTGTCATGATTTTTGTTATTCCAATGGATGGTAGCTTTATCATTATGAAAGGTAGTTTTTTATCGAGATTTTTGTTACTCTAATGGATTTTAGCCTTGTCATTATAGAAGGTAGTCTATTGTCGATATTTTTGTTATTCCAATGGATGGTTACCTTGTCAGTATGGAAGGTAGTCTTTTGTCGAGATTTTTGTTACTCCAATGGATGGTAGCCTTGTCATTATTGAAGGTAGTCTATTGTCGATATCTTTGTTACTCCAATGGATGATAGCCTTGTCATTATGCAAGGTAGTCTGTTGTTCATATTTTTGTTACTCCAATGGATGGTAGCCTTGTCATTATGCAAGGTAGTATGTTGTTCATATATTTGTTACTCCAATGGATGGTAGCCTTGTCATTATGGAAGGTAGTCTGTTGTCGAGATTTTTTTTACCCCAATGGATGGTAGCCTTGTAATTATGGAAGGTAGTCTGTTGTCGTGATTTTTGTTACTCCAATGGATGGTAGCCTTGTCATTATGGAAGGTAGTCTGTCCTTAAGAGTTTTGTTACTCCAATGGATTATAGCCTTGTCATTATGTAAGGTAGTCTATTGTTCAGATTTTTTTACTCCAATGGATGGTAGCCTTGTCATTATGGAAGAGAGTCTATATTTGAGATATTTGTTATTCCAATAGATGGTAACCTTGTCAGTATGGAAGGTAGTCTTTTGTCGAGATTTTTGTTACTCCAATGGATGGTAGCCTTGTCATTATTGAAGGTAGTCTATTGTCGATATCTTTGTTACTCCAATGGATGATAGCCTTGTCATTATGCAAGGTAGTCTGTTGTTCATATATTTTTTACTCTCCAATGGATGGTAGACTTGTCATTACGGAAGCTAGTTTGTTGTCGATATTTTTTTACTCCAATGGATGGTAGCCTTGTGATTATGGAAGGTAGTTTGTTGTCGAGATTTTTGTTACCCGAATGGATGGTAGCCTTGTAATTATGGAAGGTAGTCTGTCCTTGAGATTTTTGTTAGTCCAATGGATGGTAGCCGTGTCATTATGTAAGGTAGTCTGTTGTTCAGATTTTTGTTACTCCAATGGATGGTAGCCTTGTCATTATGGAAGGTAGTCTTTTATCGAGATTTTTGTTACTCCAATGGATGGTAGCCTTGTCTTTATTTGAGGTAGTCTATTGTTCATGTCTTTGTTACTCCAATGGATGATAGCCTTGTCATTATGCAAGGTAGTCTGTTGTTCAGATTTTTGTTACTCCAATGGATGGTAGCCTTGTCATTATGGAAGGTAGTCTGTTGTCGAGATTTTTGTTATTCCATTGGATGGTAGCCTTGTCATTACGGAAGGAACTTATTGTCGATATTTTTGATACTCCAATGGATGGTAGCCTTGTCATTACGGAAGGTAGTCTGTTGTCAAGATTTATGTTACCCCAATGTATGGTAGCCTTGTCATTATGTAAGTTAGTCTGTTGTTCATATTTTTGTTACTCCAATGGATGGTAGCCGTGTCATTATGGAAGGTAGTCTGTTGTCGAGATTTTTTTTACTACAATGGATGGTAGCCTTGTCATTATGGAAGGTAGTCAGTTGTCGAGATTTTTTTACCCCAATGGATGGTAGCCTTGTAATTATGGAAGGTAGTCTGTTGTCGAGATTTTTGTTACTCCAATGGATGGTAGCCTTGTCATTATGTAAGGTAGTCTGTTGTTCAGATTTTTGTTACTCCAATGGATGGTATCCTCGTCATTACAAAAGATAGTCTGTAGTCGAGATTTTTGTTATTCCAATGGATGGTAGCCTAGTCATTATGGAAGGTAGTCTTTTGTCGAGATTTTTGTTACTCCAATGGATGGTAGCCTTGTCATTTATTGAAGGTAGTCTATTGTCGATATCTTTGTTACTCCAATGGATGATAGCCTTGTCATTATGCAAGGTAGTCTGTTGTTCATATTTTTGTTACTCCAATGGATGGTGGCCTTGTCATTATGGAAGGTAGTCTGTTGTCGATATTTTTGTTACTCCAATGAATGGTAGCCTTGTCAATATGGAAGGTAGTGTGTCGTTAATATTTTTGTTACTCAAATGGATTATAGCCTTCTCATTATGGAAGGTAGTCTGTTGTTTAGATTTTTGTTACTCAAATGGATGGTAGCCTTATCATTATGGAAGGTAGTCTGTTGTCGAGATTTTTGTTATTCCATTGGATGGTAGCCTTGTCATTACGGAAGGAACTTATTATCGATATTTTTGATACTCCAATGGATGGTAGCCTTGTCATTACGGAAGGTAGTCTGTTGTCAAGATTTTTGTTACCCCAATGGATGGTAGCCTTGTCATTATGTAAGTTAGTCTGTTGTTCATATTTTTGTTACTCCAATGGATGGTAGCCTTGTCATTATGGAAGGTAGTCTGTTGTCGAGATTTTTTTTCCTACAATGGATGGTAGCCTTGTCATTATGGAAGGTAGTCAGTTGTCGAGATTTTTTTACCCCAATGGATGGTAGCCTTGTAATTATGGAAGGTAGTCTATTGTCGAGATTTTTGTTACTCCAATGGATGGTAGCCTTGTCATTACGGAAGATAGTCTGTAGTCGAGATTTTTGTTATTCCAATGGATGGTAGCCTTGTCATTATGGAAGGTAGTCTTTTGTCGAGATTTTTGTTACTCCAATGGATGGTAGCCTTGTCATTATTGAAGGTAGTCTATTGTCGATATCTTTGTTATTCCAATGGATGGTAACCTTGTCAGTATGGAAGGTAGTCTTTTGTCGAGATTTTTGTTACTCCAATGGATGGTATCCTTGTCATTATTGAAGGTAGTCAATTGTTGATATCTTTGGTACTCCAATGGATGATAGCCTTGTCATTATGCCAGGTAGTCGGTTGTTCATATTTTTGTTACTCTAATGTATGGTAGCCTTGTCATTATGGAAGGAAGTATGTTGTCGAGATTTTTTTTACTCCAATGGATGGTAGCCTTATCATTATGGAATGTAGTCTATTGTCGAGATTTTTGTTACGCCAATGGATTGTAGCCTTGTAATTATGGAAGGCAGTCAGTTGTCGAGATTTTTGTTACCCCAATGGATGGTAGCCTTGTAATTATGGAAGGTAGTCTGTTGTCGAGATTTTTGTTACTCCAATGGATGGTAGCCTTGTCATTATGGAAGGTAGTATGTCGTTGAGATTTTTGTTACTCCAATGGATTGTAGCCTTGTCATTATGTAAGGTAGTCTGTTGTTCAGATTTTTTTTACTCCAATGGATGCTAGCCTTGTCATTATGGAAGATAGTCTGTTGTTGAGATTTTTGTTATTCCAATGGATGGTAACCTTCTCAGTATGGAAGGTAGTCTTTTATCGAGATATTTGTTACTCCAATGGATGGTAGCCTTGTCATTATTTAAGGTAGTCTATTGTTAATGTCTTTGTTACTCCAATGGATGATAGCCTTGTCATTATGCAAGGTAGTCTGTTGTTTAGATTTTTGTTACTCCAATGGATGGTAGCCTTGTCATTATGGAAGGTAGTCTATTGTCATGATTTTTGTTATTCCAATGGATGGTAGATTTATCATTATGGAAGGTAGTTTTTTATCGAGATTTTTGTTACTCTAATGGATTGTAGCCTTGTCATTACGGAAGGTAGTCTATTGTCGATATTTTTGTTATTCCAATGGATGGTTACCTTGTTAGTATGGAAGGTAATCTTTTTTCGAGATTTTTGTTACTCCAATGGATGGTAGCCTTGTCATTATTGAAGGTAGTATATTGTCGATATCTTTGTTACTCCAATGGATGATAGCCTTGTCATTATGCAAGGTAGTCTGTTGTTCATATTTTTGTTACTCCAATGGATGGTAGGCTTGTCATTATGCAAGGTAGTCTGTTGTTCATATTTTTGTTACTCCAATGGATGGTAGCCTTGTGATTATGGAAGGTAGTCTGTTGTCGAGATTTTTGTTACCCCAATGGATGGTAGCCTTGTAATTATGGAAGGTAGTCTGTTGTCGTGATTTTTGTTACTCCAATGGATTGTAGCCTTGTCATTATGTAAGGTAGTTTGTTGTTCAGATTTTTTTACTCCAATGGATGGTAGCCTTGTCATTATGGAAGAGAGTCTATAGTTGAGATATTTGTTATTCCAATAGATGGTAACCTTGTCAGTATGGAAGGTAGTCTTTTGTCGAGATTTTTGTTACTCCAATGGATGGTAGCCTTGTCATTATTGAAGGTAGTCTATTGTCGATATATTTGTTACTCCAATGGATGATAGCCTTGTCATTATGCAAGGTAGTTTGTTGTTAATATTTTTTTACTGCAATGGATGGTAGCCTTGTATTTACGGAAGATAGTTTGTTGTCGATATTTTTTTACTCCAATGGATGGTAGCCTTGTCATTATGGAAGGTAGTTTGTTGGCGAGATTTTTGTTACTCCAATGGATGGTAGCCTTGTAATTATGGAAGGTAGTCTGTTGTCGAGATTTTTGTCACTCCAATGGATGGTAGCCTTGTCATTATGGAAGGTAGTCTGTCGTTGAGATAATTCTTACTCCAATGGATTGTAGCCGTGTCATTATGTAAGGTAGTCTGTTGTTCAGATTTTTGTTACTCCAATGGATGGTAGCCTTGTCATTATGGAAGAGAGTGTCTAGTCGATATTTTTGTTATTCTAATGGATGGTAACCTTGTCAGTATGGAAGGTAGTCTTTTGTCGATATTTTTGTTACTCTAATGGATGGTAGCCTTGTCTTTATTGAAGGTAGTCTATTGTCGATATCTTTGGTACTCCAATGGATGATAGCTTTGTCATTATGCAAGTTATACTGTTGTTCATATTTTTGTTACTCCAATGGATGGTAGCCTTGTCATTATGGAAGGTAGTATGTTGTTGATATTTTTTTTACTCCAATGGATGGTAGCCTTGTCATTATGGAAGGTAGTCTGTTGTCGAAATTTTTGTTACACCAATGGATTGTAGCCTTGTAATTATGGAAGGTAGTCAGTTGTCGAGATTTTTGTTATCCCAATGGATGGTAGCCTTGTAATTATGGAAGGTAGTCTGTTGTCGAGATTTTTGTTACTCCAATGGATGGTAGCCTTGTCATTATGGAAGGTAGTATGTCGTGGAGATTTTTGTTACTCCAATGGATTGTAGCCTTGTCATTATGTAAGGTAGTCTGTTGTTCAGATTTTTGTTAGTCCAATGGATTGTAGCCTTGTCATTATGGAAGATAGTTTGTTGTTGAGATTTTTGTTATTCCAATGGATGGTAACCTTCTCAGTATGGAAGGTAGTCTTTTATCGAGATTTTTGTTACTCCAATGGATGGTAGCTTTGTCATTATTTAAGGTAGTCTATTGTTCATGTCTTTGTTACTCCAATGGATGGTAGCCTTATCATAATGGAAGGTAGTTTTTTATCGAGATTTTTGTTACTCCAATGGATTGTAGCCTTGTCATTACGGAAGTTAGTCTGTTGTCAAGATTTTTGTTACCCCAATGGATGGTAGCCTTGTCATTATGTAAGTTAGTCTGTTGTTCATATTTTTGTTACTCCAATGGATGGTAGCCTTGTCATTATGGAAGGTAGTTTGTTGTCGAGATTTTTTTAATACAATGGATGGTAGCCTTGTCATTATGGAAGGTAGTCAGTTGTCGAGATTTTTGTTACCCCAATGGATGGTAGCCTTGTAATTATGGAAGGTAGTCTGTTGTCGAGATATTTGTTAGTCCAATGGCTGGTAGCCTTGTCATTATGGAAGGTAGTCTGTTGTCGAGATTTTTGTTACTCCAATGGATGGTAACCTTGTCATTATGGAAGGTATTCTGTCGTTGAGATTTCTGTTACTCCAATGGATTGTAGCCTTGTCATTATGTAAGGTAGTATGTTGTTCATATTTTTGTTAGTCCAATGGATGCTAGCCTTGTCATTATGGAAGAGAGTCTGTAGTCGATATTTTTGTTATTCCAATGGATGGTAACCTTGTCAGTATGGAAGGTAGTCTTTTGTCGAGATTTTTGTTACTCCAATGGATGGTATCCTTGTCATTATTGAAGGTAGTCAATTGTTGATATCTTTGGTACTCCAATGGATGATAGCCTTGTCATTATGCAAGGTAGTCTGTTGTTCATATTTTTGTTACTCTAATGTATGGTAGCCTTGTCATTATGGAAGGTAGTATGTTGTCGAGATTTTTTTTACTCCAATGGATGGTAGCCTTATCATTATGGAAGGTAGTATGTTGTCGAGATTTTTGTTACACCAATGGATTGTAGCCATGTAATTATGGAAGGTAGTCAGTTGTCGAGATTTTTGTTACCCCAATGGATGGTAGCCTTGTAATTATGGAAGGTAGTCTGTTGTTGAGATTTTTGTTACTCCCATGGATGGTAGCCTTGTCATTATGGAAGGTAGTATGTCATTGAGATTTTTGTTACTCAAATGGATTGTAGCCTTGTCATTATGTAAGGTAGTCTGTTGTTCAGATTTTTGTTACTCCAATGGATTGTAGCCTTGTCATTATGGAAGGTAGTCTATTGTCATGATTTTTGTTATTCCAATGGATGGTAGCTTTATCATTATGGAAGGTAGTTTTTTATCGAGATTTTTGTTACTCTAATGGATTTTAGCCTTGTAATTATGGAAGGTAGTCTGTAGTCGATATTTTTGTTATTCTAATGGATGGTAACCTTGTCAGTATGGAAGGTAGTCTTTTGTCGAGATTTTCGTTACTCCAATGGATGGTAGCCTTGTCTTTGTTGAAGGTAGTCTATTGTCGATATCTTTGGTACTCTAATGGATGATAGCCTTGTCATTATTCAAGGTAGTCAGTTGTTCATATTTTTGTTACTCCAATGGATGGTAGCCTTGTCATTATGGAAGGTAGTATGTTGTCGATATTTTTTTTACTCCAATGGATGGTAGCCTTGTCATTATGGAAGGTAGTCTGTTGTCGAGATTTTTGTTACACCAATGGATTGTAGCCTTGTAATTATGGAAGGTAGTCAGTTGTCGAGATTTTTGTTATCCCAATGGATGGTAGCCTTGTAATTATGGAAGGTAGTCTGTTGTCGAGATTTTTGTTACTCCAATGGATGGTAGCCTTGTCATTATGGAAGGTAGTATGTCGTGGAGATTTTTGTTACTCCAATGGATTGTAGCCTTGTCATTATGTAAGGTAGTCTGTTGTTCAGATTTTTGTTAGTCCAATGGATTGTAGCCTTGTCATTATGGAAGATAGTTTGTTGTTGAGATTTTTGTTATTCCAATGGATGGTAACCTTCTCAGTATGGAAGGTAGTCTTTTATCGAGATTTTTGTTACTCCAATGGATGGTAGCTTTGTCATTATTTAAGGTAGTCTATTGTTCATGTCTTTGTTACTCCAATGGATGGTAGCCTTATCATAATGGAAGGTAGTTTTTTATCGAGATTTTTGTTACTCCAATGGATTGTAGCCTTGTCATTACGGAAGTTAGTCTGTTGTCAAGATTTTTGTTACCCCAATGGATGGTAGCCTTGTCATTATGTAAGTTAGTCTGTTGTTCATATTTTTGTTACTCCAATGGATGGTAGCCTTGTCATTATGGAAGGTAGTTTGTTGTCGAGATTTTTTTAATACAATGGATGGTAGCCTTGTCATTATGGAAGGTAGTCAGTTGTCGAGATTTTTGTTACCCCAATGGATGGTAGCCTTGTAATTATGGAAGGTAGTCTGTTGTCGAGATATTTGTTAGTCCAATGGCTGGTAGCCTTGTCATTATGGAAGGTAGTCTGTTGTCGAGATTTTTGTTACTCGAATGGATGGTAACCTTGTCATTATGGAAGGTATTCTGTCGTTGAGATTTCTGTTACTCCAATGGATTGTAGCCTTGTCATTATGTAAGGTAGTCTGTTGTTCATATTTTTGTTAGTCCAATGGATGCTAGCCTTGTCATTATGGAAGAGAGTCTGTAGTCGATATTTTTGTTATTCCAATGGATGGTAACCTTGTCAGTATGGAAGGTAGTCTTTTGTCGAGATTTTTGTTACTCCAATGGATGGTATCCTTGTCATTATTGAAGGTAGTCAATTGTTGATATCTTTGGTACTCCAATGGATGATAGCCTTGTCATTATGCAAGGTAGTCTGTTGTTCATATTTTTGTTACTCTAATGTATGGTAGCCTTGTCATTATGGAAGGTAGTATGTTGTCGAGATTTTTTTTACTCCAATGGATGGTAGCCTTATCATTATGGAAGGTAGTATGTTGTCGAGATTTTTGTTACACCAATGGATTGTAGCCATGTAATTATGGAAGGTAGTCAGTTGTCGAGATTTTTGTTACCCCAATGGATGGTAGCCTTGTAATTATGGAAGGTAGTCTGTTGTTGAGATTTTTGTTACTCCCATGGATGGTAGCCTTGTCATTATGGAAGGTAGTATGTCATTGAGATTTTTGTTACTCAAATGGATTGTAGCCTTGTCATTATGTAAGGTAGTCTGTTGTTCAGATTTTTGTTACTCCAATGGATTGTAGCCTTGTCATTATGGAAGGTAGTCTATTGTCATGATTTTTGTTATTCCAATGGATGGTAGCTTTATCATTATGGAAGGTAGTTTTTTATCGAGATTTTTGTTACTCTAATGGATTTTAGCCTTGTAATTATGGAAGGTAATCTGTAGTCGATATTTTTGTTATTCTAATGGATGGTAACCTTGTCAGTATGGAAGGTAGTCTTTTGTCGAGATTTTCGTTACTCCAATGGATGGTAGCCTTGTCTTTGTTGAAGGTAGTCTATTGTCGATATCTTTGGTACTCCAATGGATGATAGCCTTGTCATTATTCAAGGTAGTCAGTTGTTCATATTTTTGTTACTCCAATGGATGGTAGCCTTGTCATTATGGAAGGTAGTATGTTGTCGATATTTTTTTTACTCCAATGGATGGTAGCCTTGTCATTATGGAAGGTAGTCTGTTGTCGAGATTTTTGTTACACCAATGGATTGTAGCCTTGTAATTATGGAAGGTAGTCAGTTGTCGAGATTTTTGTTACCCCAATGGATGGTAGCCTTGTAATTATGGAAGGTAGTCTGTTGTCGAGATTTTTGTTACTCAATTGGATGGTAGCCTTGTCATTATGGAAGGTAGTATGTCGTTGAGATTTTTGTTACTCCAATGGATGGTAGCCTTGTCATTATGGAAGGTAATCTGTCCTTGAGATTTTTGTTAGTCCAATGGATGGTAGCCTTGTCATTATGGAAGATAGTTTGTTGTTGAGATTTTTGTTATTCCAATGGATGGTAACCTTCTCAGTATGGAAGGTAGTCTTTTATCGAGATTTTTGTTACTCCAATTGATGGTAGCCTTGTCTTTATTTAAGGTAGTCTATTGTTCATGTCTTTGTTACTCCAATGGATGATAGCCTTGTCATTATGCAAGGTAGTCTGTTGTTCAGATTTTTGTTACTCCAATGGATGGTAGCCTTGTCATTATGGAAGGTAGTCTATTGTCATGATTTTTGTTATTCCAATGGATGGTAGCTTTATCATTATGAAAGGTAGTTTTTTATCGAGATTTTTGTTACTCTAATGGATTTTAGCCTTGTCATTATAGAAGGTAGTCTATTGTCGATATTTTTGTTATTCCAATGGATGGTTACCTTGTCAGTATGGAAGGTAGTCTTTTGTCGAGATTTTTGTTACTCCAATGGATGGTAGCCTTGTCATTATTGAAGGTAGTCTATTGTCGATATCTTTGTTACTCCAATGGATGATAGCCTTGTCATTATGCAAGGTAGTCTGTTGTTCATATTTTTGTTACTCCAATGGATGGTAGCCTTGTCATTATGCAAGGTAGTATGTTGTTCATATATTTGTTACTCCAATGGATGGTAGCCTTGTCATTATGGAAGGTAGTCTGTTATCGAGATTTTTGTTACCCCAATGGATGGTAGCCTTGTAATTATGGAAGGTAGTCTGTTGTCGTGATTTTTGTTACTCCAATGGATGGTAGCCTTGTCATTATGGAAGGTAGTCTGTCCTTGAGAGTTTTGTTACTCCAATGGATTATAGCCTTGTCATTATGTAAGGTAGTCTATTGTTCAGATTTTTTTACTCCAATGGATGGTAGCCTTGTCATTATGGAAGAGAGTCTATATTTGAGATATTTGTTATTCCAATAGATGGTAACCTTGTCAGTATGGAAGGTAGTCTTTTGTCGAGATTTTTGTTACTCCAATGGATGGTAGCCTTGTCATTATTGAAGGTAGTCTATTGTCGATATCTTTGTTACTCCAATGGATGATAGCCTTGTCATTATGCAAGGTAGTCTGTTGTTCATATATTTTTTACTCTCCAATGGATGGTAGACTTGTCATTACGGAAGCTAGTTTGTTGTCGATATTTTTTTACTCCAATGGATGGTAGCCTTGTGATTATGGAAGGTAGTTTGTTGTCGAGATTTTTGTTACCCGAATGGATGGTAGCCTTGTAATTATGGAAGGTAGTCTGTTGTCGAGATTTTTGTTACTCCAATGGATGGTAGCCTTGTCATTATGGAAGGTAGTCTGTCCTTGAGATTTTTGTTAGTCCAATGGATGGTAGCCGTGTCATTATGTAAGGTAGTCTGTTGTTCAGATTTTTGTTACTCCAATGGATGGTAGCCTTGTCATTATGGAAGGTAGTCTTTTATCGAG
Source organism: Vicia faba (assembly GCA_948472305.1). Taxonomy (NCBI): domain Eukaryota; kingdom Viridiplantae; phylum Streptophyta; class Magnoliopsida; order Fabales; family Fabaceae; genus Vicia; species Vicia faba. Next base: position 567,498,987 of record OX451739.1, read on the forward strand.
ATTTTTGTTACTCCAATGGATGGTAGCCTTGTCTTTATTTGAGGTAGTCTATTGTTCATGTCTTTGTTACTCCAATGGATGATAGCCTTGTCATTATGCAAGGTAGTCTGTTGTTCAGATTTTTGTTACTCCAATGGATGGTAGCCTTGTCATTATGGAAGATAGTCTATTGTCATGATTTTTGTTATTCCAATGGATGGTAGCTTTATCATTATGGAAGGTAGTTTTTTATCGAGATTTTTGTTACTCTAATGGATTGTAGCCTTGTCATTATGGAAGGTAGTCTATTGTCGATTTTTTTGTTATTCCAATGGATGGTTACCTTGTCAGTATGGAAGGTTGTCTTTTATCGAGATTTTTGTTACTCCAATGGATGGTAGCCTTGCCATTATTGAAGGTAGTCTATTGTCGATATCTTTGTTACTCCAATGGATGATAGCCTTGTCATTATGCAAGGTAGTCCGTTGTTCATATTTTTGTTACTCCAATGGATGGTAGCCTTGTCATTATGCAAGGTAGTCTGTTGTTCATATTTTTGTTACTCCAATGGATGGTAGCCTTGTCATTATGGAAGGTAGTCTGTTGTCGAGATTTTTGTTACCCCAATGGATTGTAGCCTTGTAATTATGGAAGGTAGTCTGTTGTCGTGATTTTTGTTACTCCAATGGATGGTAGCCTTGTCATTATGGAAGGTAGTCTGTCCTTGAGATTTTTGTTACTCCAATGGATTGTAGCCTTGTCATTATGTAAGGTAGTCTGTTGTTCAGATTTTTTTACTCCAATGGATGGTAGCCTTGTCATTATGGAAGAGAGTCTATATTTGAGATATTTGTTATTCCAATAGATGGTAACCTTGTCAGCATGGAAGGTAGTCTTTTGTCGAGATTTTTGTTACTCCAATGGATGATAGCCTTGTCATTATTGAAGGTAGTCTATTGTCAATATCTTTGTTACTCCAATGGATGATAGCCTTGTCATTATGCATGGTAGTCTGTTGTTCATATATTTTTTACTCTCCAATGGATGGTAGCCTTGTCATTACAGAAGCTAGGTTGTTGTCGATATTTTTTTACTCCAATGGATGGTAGGCTTGTCATTATGGAAGGTAGTTTGTTGTCGAGATTTTTGTTACCCCAATGGATGGTAGCCTTGTAATTATGGAAGGTAGTCTGTTGTCGAGATTTTTGTTACTCCAATGGATGGTAGCCTTGTCATTATGGAAGGTAGTCTGTCGTGGAGATATTTGTTACTCCAATGGATTGTAGCCTTGTCATTATGTAAGGTAGTCTATGGTTCAGATTTTTGTTACTCCAATGGATGGTAGACTTGTCATTATGGAAGAGAGTCTATAGTCGAGATTTTTTTTATTCCAATGGATGGTAACCTTGTCAGTATGGAAGGTAGTCTTTTGTCGAGATTTTTGTTACTCCAATGGATGGTAGCCTTGTCTTTAATGAAGGTAGTCTATTGTTGATATCTTTGTTACTCCAATGGATGATAGCCTTGTCATTATGCAAGGTAGTCTGTTGTTCATATTTTTTTACTGCAATGGATGGTAGCCTTGTCATTATGGAAGGTAGTTTGTTGTCAAGATTTTTGTTACCCCAATGGATGAGAGCCTTGTAATTGTGGAAGGTAGTCTGTTGTCGAGATTTTTGTTACTCCAATGGATGGTAGCCTTGTAATTATGTAAGGTATTATGTCGTTGAGTTTTCTGTTACTCCAATGGATTATAGCCTTGTCATTATGTAAGATAGTCTGTTGTTCAGATTTTTGTTACTCCAATGGATGATAGCCTTGTCATTATGGATGATAGTCTGTAGTTGAGATTTTTATTATTCCAATGGATGGTAACCTTGTCAGTATGGAAGGTAGTCATTTGTCGAGATTTTTGTTACTCCAATGGATGGTCGCCTAGTCATTATTGAAGGTAGTCTATTGTCGATATCTTTGTTACTCTAATGGATGACAGCCTTGTCATGGTGCAAGGTAGTCTATTGTTCATATTTTTGTTACTCCAATGGATGGTAACCTCGTCATTATGGAAGGTAGTCTGTTGTCGAGATTTTATTTACTCCAATGGATGGTAGCCTTGTCATTATGGAAGGTATTCTGTTGTCGAGATTTTTGTTACCCCAATGGATGGTAGCCTTGTAATTATGGAAGGTAGTCTGTTGTCGAGATTTTTGTTACCCCAATGGATGGTAGCCTTGTAATTATGGAAGGTAGTCTGTTGTCGAGATTTTTGTTACTCCAATGGATGGTAACCTTGTCATCTTGGAAGGTAGTCTGTCGTTGAGATTTCTGTTACTCCAATTGATGGTAACCTTGTCAGTATGGAAGGTAGTCATTTGTCGAAATCTTTGTTACTCAAATGGATGATAGCCTTGTCATTATGCAAGGTAGTCTATTGTTCATATTTTTGTTACTCCAATGGATGGTAGCCTTGTCATTATGGAAGGAAGTCTGTTGTCGAGATTTTTGTTACTCCAATGGATGGTAGCCTTGTCATTATTGATGGTAGTCTATTGTTGAGATTTTTTTTACTCCAATGGATGGTAGCCTTGTCATTATAGAAGGTAGTCTGTTGTCGAGATTTTTGTTACTCCAATGGATGGTAGCCTTGTCATTATGGAAGGTAGTCTGTTGTTGAGATTTTTTTTACTCCAATGGATGGTAGCCTTGTCATTATGGAAGGTAGTCTGTTGTCGAGATTTTTGTTACCCCAATGGATGGTAGCCTTGTAATTATGGAAGGTAGTCTGTTGTCGAGATTTTTGTTACCCCAATGGATGATAACCTTGTCATTATGGAAAGTAGTCTGTCATTGAGATTTCTGTTACTCTAATGGATTGTAGCCTTGTCATCATGTAAAGTAGTCTGTTGTTCAGATTTTTGTTACTCTAATGGATGGTAGCCTTGTCATTATGGAAGATAGTCTGTAGTCGAGATTTTTATTATTCCAATGGATGGTAACCTTGTCAGTATGGAAGGTAGTCATTTGTCGAGATTTTTGTTACTCCAATGGATGGTAGCCTAGTCATTATTGAAGGTAGTCTATTGTCGATATCTTTGTTACTCTAATGGATGAGAGCCTTGTCATTATGCAAGGTAGTATGTTGTTCATATTTTTGTTACTCCAATGGATGGTAGCCTTGTCATTATGGAAGGTAGTCTGTTGTCGAGATTTTATTGACTCCAATGGATGGTAGCCTTGTCATTATGGAAGGTCGTCTGTTGTGGATATTTTTGTTACCCCAATGGATGGTAGCCTTGTAATTATGGTAGGTAGTCTGTTGTCGAGATTTTTGTTACCCCAATGGATAGTAGCCTGTTAATTATGGAAGGTAGTCTGTTGTCGAGATTTTTATTACTCCAATGTATGGTAACCTTGTCATTTTGGAAGGTAGTCTGTCGTTGAGATTTATGTTACTCCAATTGATGGTAACCTTGTCAGCATGGATGGTAGTCTTTTGTCGAAATTTTTTTTACTCCAATGGATGGTAGCCTTGTCATTATAGAAGGTAGTCTGTTGTCGAGATTTTTGTTACTCCAATGGATGGTAGCCTTGTCATTATGGAAGGTAGTCTGTTGTCGAGATTTTTGTTACCCCAATGGATTGTAGCCTTGTCATTATGTAAGGTAGTCTGTTGTCGAGATTTTTGTTACTCCAATGGATGGAAGCCTTGTCATTATTGAAGGGAGTCTATTGTCGATATCCTTGTTACTCCAATGGATGGTAGCCTTGTCATTATGGAAGGTTGTCTATTGTCAATATCTTTGTTACTCCAATGGATGGTAGCCTTATCATTATGGAAGGTAGTGTGTTGTCGAGATTTTTGTTACCCCAATGGATGGTAGCCTTGTAATTATGGAAGGTAGTTTGTTGTCGAGATTTTTGTTACTCCATTGGATGGTAACCTTGTCATTATGGAAGGTAGTCTGTCGTTGAGATTTCTGTTACTCCAATGGATTGTAGCCTTGTCATTATATAAGTTAGTGTATTGTTCAGATTTTTGTTACTCCAATGGATGGAAGCCTTGTCATTATGGAAGATAGTTTGTAGTCGATATTTTTTTTATTCCAATTGATGGTAACCTTGTCAGTATGGAAGGTAGTCTCTTGTCGAGATTTTTGTTACTCCAATGGATGGTAGCCTTGTCATTATGGAAGGTAGTCTGTTGTTGAGATTTTTTTTACTCCAATGGATGGTAGCCTTGTCATTATGGAAGGTAGTCTGTTGTTAAGATTTTTGTTACCCCAATGGATGGTAGCCTTGTAATTATGGAAGGTAGTCTGTTGTCGAGATTTTTGTTACTCCAATGGATGATAACCTTGTCATTATGGAAGGTAGTCTGTCATTGAGATTTTTGTTACTCCAATGGATGGTAGCCTTGTCATTATTGAAGATAGTATGTAGTCGAGATATTTGTTATTCCAATGGATGGGAACCTTGTCAGTATGGAAGGTAGTCTTTTATCGAGATTTTTGTTACTCCAATGGATGGTAGCCTTGTCATTATTAAAGGTAGTTTGTTGTCGAGATTTTTGTTACCCCAATGGATGGTAGCCTTGTCATTATGGAAGGCAGTCTGTTGTCGAGATTTTTGTTACTCCAATGGATGGTAACCTTGTAATTATGGAAGGTAGTCTGTTGTCGAGATTTTTGTTACCCCAATGGATGGTAGCCTTGTAATTATGGAAGGTAGTATGTTGTCGAGATTTTTGTTACTCCAATGCATGGTAACCTTGTCATTATTGAAGGTAGTCTATCATTGAGATTTCTGTTACTCCAATGGATTATAGCCTTGTCATTATGTAAGTTAGTCTTTTGTTCAGATTTTTGTTACTCCAATGGATGGTAGCCTTGTCATTATGGAAGGTAGTCTGTTGTCGAGACTTTTGTTACCCCAATGGATGGTAGCCTTGTAATTCTGGAAGGTTGTCTGTTGTCGAGATTTTTGTTACTCTAATGGATGATAACCTTGTCATTATGGAAGGTAGTCTGTCATTGAGATTTCTGTTACTCCAATGGATTGTAGGCTTGTCATTATGTAAGGTAGTGTGTCGTTCAGATTTTTGTTACTCCAATGGATGGTAGCCTTGTCATTATGGAAGATAGTTTGTAGTCAAGATTTTTGTTATTCCAATGGATGGTATCCTTGTCAGTATGGAAGGTAGTCTTTTATCGAGATTTTTGTTACTCCAATGGATGGTAGCCTTGTTATTATTGAAGGTAGTCTATTATCGATATATTTGTTACTACAATTGATGATAGCCTTGTCGTTATGCAACGTAGTCTGTTGTTCATATTTTTTTTACTCCAATGGATGGTAGCCTTGTCATTTTTGAAGGTAGTTTGTTATCGATATAAATGTTACTCTAATGGATGATAGCCTTGTCATTATATAAGGTAGTCTATTATTGAGATATTTTTTACTCCAATGGATGGTAGCCTTATAATTATGGAAGGTAGTCTGTTGTCGAGATTTTTGTTACCCCATTGGATGGTAGCCTTGTAATTATGGAAGGTAGTTTGTTGTCGAGATTTGTTTTACTCTAATGGATGTTAACCTTATCATTATGGAAGGTATTATGTCGTTGAGATTTCTGTTACTCCAATGGATTGTAGCCTTGTCATTATGTAAGGTAGTCCGTTGTCGAGATTTTTGTTACTACAATGGATGGTAGCCTTGTCATTATTGAAGGTAGTCTATTGTCGATATCCTTGTTACTCCAATGGATGGTAGCCTTGTCATTATGGAAGGTAGTCTGTTGTCGAGATTTTATTTACTCCAATGGATGGTAGCCTTGTCATTATGGAAGGTCGTCTGTTGTCGATATTTTTGTTACTCCAATGGATGGTAGCCTTGTCATTATGGAAGGTAGTCTGTTGTTGAGATATTTTTTTCTCCAATGGATGGTAGCCTTGTCATTATAGAAGGTAGTCTGTTGTCGAGATTTTTGTTACCCCAATGGATTGTAGCCTTGTCATTATGTAAGGTAGTCTGTTGTCGAGATTTTTGTTACTCCAATGGATGGTAGCCTTGTCATTATTGAAGGGAGTCTATTGTCGATATCCTTGTTACTCCAATGGATGGTAGCCTTGTCATTATGGAAGGTTGTCTATTGTCAATATCTTTGTTACTCCAATGGATGGTAGCCTTGTCATTATGGAAGGTAGTGTGTTGTCGAGATTTTTGTTACCCCAATGGATGGTAGCCTTGTAATTATGGAAGGTAGTTTGTTGTCGAGATTTTTGTTACTCCATTGGATGGTAACCTTGTCATTATGGAAGGTAGTCTGTCGTTGAGATTTCTGTTACTCCAATGGATTGTAGCCTTGTCATTATATAAGTTAGTCTATTGTTCAGATTTTTGTTACTCCAATGGATGGAAGCCTTGTCATTATGGAAGATAGTTTGTAGTCGATATTTTTTTTATTCCAATTGATGGTAACCTTGTCAGTATGGAAGGTAGTCTCTTGTCGAGATTTTTGTTACTCCAATGGATGGTAGCCTTGTCATTATGGAAGGTAGTCTGTTGTTGAGATTTTTTTTACTCCAATGGATGGTAGCCTTGTCATTATGGAAGGTAGTATGTTGTTAAGATTTTTGTTACCCCAATGGATGGTAGCCTTGTAATTATGGAAGGTAGTCTGTTGTCGAGATTTTTGTTACTCCAATGGATGATAACCTTGTCATTATGGAAGGTAGTCTGTCATTGAGATTTTTGTTACTCCAATGGATTGTAGCCTTGTCATTATGTAAGGTAGTCTGTTGTTCAGATTTTTGTTACTCCAATGGATGGTAGCCTTGTCATTATTGAAGATAGTATGTAGTCGAGATATTTGTTATTCCAATGGATGGGAACCTTGTCAGTATGGAAGGTAGTCTTTTATCGAGATTTTTGTTACTCCAATGGATGGTAGCCTTGTCATTATTAAAGGTAGTTTGTTGTCGAGATTTTTGTTACCCCAATGGATGGTAGCCTTGTCATTATGGAAGGCAGTCTGTTGTCGAGATTTTTGTTACTCCAATGGATGGTAACCTTGTAATTATGGAAGGTAGTCTGTTGTCGAGATTTTTGTTACCCCAATGGATGGTAGCCTTGTAATTATGGAAGGTAGTATGTTGTTGAGATTTTTGTTACTCCAATGCATGGTAACCTTGTCATTATTGAAGGTAGTCTATCGTTGAGATTTCTGTTACTCCAATGGATTATAGCCTTGTCATTATGTAAGTTAGTCTTTTGTTCATATTTTTGTTACTCCAATGGATGGTAGCCTTGTCATTATGGAAGGTAGTAAGTTGTCGAGACTTTTGTTACCCCAATGGATGGTAGCCTTGTAATTCTGGAAGGTAGTCTGTTGTCGAGATTTTTGTTACTCTAATGGATGATAACCTTGTCATTATGGAAGGTAGTCTGTCATTGAGATTTCTGTTACTCCAATGGATTGTAGGCTTGTCATTATGTTAGGTAGTGTGTCGTTCAGATTTTTGTTACTCCAATGGATGGTAGCCTTGTCATTATGGAAGATAGTCTGTAGTCAAGATTTTTGTTATTCCAATGGATGGTATCCTTGTCAGTATGGAAGGTAGTCTTTTATCGAGATTTTTGTTACTCCAATGGATGGTAGCCTTGTTATTATTGAAGGTAGTATATTATCGATATATTTGTTACTACAATTGATGATAGCCTTGTCGTTATGCAACGTAGTCTGTTGTTCATATTTTTTTTACTCCAATGGATGGTAGCCTTGTCATTTTTGAAGGTAGTTTGTTATCGATATCAATGTTACTCTAATGGATGATAGCCTTGTCATTATAGAAGGTAGTCTATTATTGAGATATTTTTTACTCCAATGGATGGTAGCCTTATAATTATGGAAGGTAGTCTGTTGTCGAGATTTTTGTTACCCCATTGGATGGTAGCCTTGTAATTATGGAAGGTAGTCTGTTGTCGAGATTTTTTTTACTCTAATGGATGTTAACCTTATCATTATGGAAAGTATTATGTCGTTGATATTTCTGTTACTCCAATGGATTGTAGCCTTGTCATTATGTAAGGTAGTCCGTTATCGAGATTTTTGTTACTACAATGGATGGTAGCCTTGTCATTATTGAAGGTAGTCTATTGTCGATATCCTTGTTACTCCAATGGATGGTAGCCTTGTCATTATGGAAAGTTGTCTCTTGTCAATATCTTTGTTACTCCAATGGATGTTAGCCTTGTCATTATGGAAGGTAGTCTATTGTCGTTATTTTTTTTACTCCAATGGATGGTAGCCTTGTCATTATGGAAGGTAGTCTGTTGTTTAGATTTTTTTTATTCCAATGGATGGTAGCCTTGTCATTATGGAAGGTAGTCTGTTGTCTAGATTTTTGTTACCCCAATGGATGGAAGCCTTGTAATTCTGGAAGGTAGTCTGTTGTCGAGATTTTTGTTACTTTAATGGATGATAACCTTGTCATTATGGAAGGTAGTCTGTCATTGAGATTTCTGTTACTCCAATGGATTGTAGCCTTGTCATTATGTAAGGTAGTCTGTTGTTCAGATTTTTGTTACTCCAATGGATGGTAGCCTTGTCAATATGGCAGATAGTCTGTATTCGAGATTTTTGTTATTCCAATTGATGGTATCCTTGACAGTATGGAAGGTTGTCTTTTATCGAGATTTTTGTTACTCCAATGGATGGTAGCCTTGTTATTATTGAAGGTAGTCTATTATCGATATATTTGTTACTACAATTGATGATAGCCTTGTCATTATGCAACATAGTTTGTTGTTCATATTTTTGTTACTCCAATGGATGGTAGCCTTGTCATTATGCAAGGTAGTATTTTGTCGAGATTTTTGTTACTCCAATGGATGGTAGCCTTGTCATTATTGAAGGTAGTTTGTTATCGATATCAATGTTACTCTAATGGATGATAGCCTTGTCATTATGGAAGGTAGTCTATTGTCGAGATATTTTTAACTCCAATGGATGGTAGCCTTGTAATTATGGAAGGTAGTCTGTTGTCGAGATTTTTGTTACCCCATTGGATGGTAGCCTTGTAATTATGGAAGGTAGTCTGTTGTCGAGATTTTTTTCACTCCAATGGATGTTAACCTTGTCATTATGGAAGCTATTATGTTGTTGAGATTTCTGTTACTCCAATGGATTGTAGCCTTGTCATTATGTAAGGTAGTCTGTTGTCGAGATTTTTGTTACTCCAATGGATGGTAGCCTTGTCATTATTGAAGGGAGTCTATTGTCGATATCCTTGTTACTCCAATGGATGGTAGCCTTGTCATTATGGAAGGTTGTCTATTGTCAATATCTTTGTTACTCCAATGGATTGTAGCCTTGTCATTATGGAAGGTAGTGTGTTGTCGAGATTTTTTTTACTCCAATGGATGGTAGCCTTGTCATTATGGAAGGTAGTCTGTTGTCGAGATTTTTGTTACCCCAATGGATGGTAGCCTTGTAATTATGGAAGGTAGTCGGTTGTCGAGATTTTTGTTATTCCAATGGATGGTAGTCTTATCATTATGGTAGTTACTTTTTTATCGAGATTTTTGTTACTCCAATGGATGGTAGCCTTGTCATTATGGAAGGTAGTCTTTTGTCGAGATTTTTGTTACTCAAATGGATGGTAGCCTTGTAATTATTGAAGGTTATCTGTTGTAGATATCTTTGTTACTCCAATGGATGATAGCCTTGTCATCATGGAAGGTAGTATTTTGTCGAGATTTTTGTTACTCCAATGGATGGTAGCCTTTTTATTATTGAAGGTAGTCTGTTATCGATATCTTTGTTACTCCAATGGATGATAGCCTTGTCATTATGGAAGGTAGTCTATTGTCGAGATTTTTTTTACTCCAATGGATGGTAACCTTGTCATTATGGAAGGTAGTCTTTTGTCGAGATATTTGTTATTCCAATGGATGGTAGCCTTGTCATTATTGAAGGTAGTCTATTGTCGATTTCTTTGTAACTCTAATGGATGATAGCCTTGTCATTATGCAAGGTAGTCTGTTGTTCATAATTTTGTTACTCCAATGGATGGTAGCCTTGTCACTACGGAAGGTAGTCTGTTGTCGAGATTTTTTTTACTCCATTGGATGGTAGCCTTATCATTATGGAACATAGTCTATTGTCGAGATTTTTGTTACCCCAATGGATGGTAGCCTTGTAATTATGGAAGGTAGTCTATTGTCGAGATTTTTGTTATTCCAATGGATGGTAGCCTTGTCATTATGGAAGGTAGTCTGTTGTCGAGATTTTTGTTACTCCAATGGATGGTAACCTTGTCATTATGGAAGGTAGTCTTTTCATTATTGAAGGTAGTCTGTTGTCGATATCTTTGTTACTCCAATGGATGGTAGCCTTGTCATTATGGAAGGTAGTATTTTGACGATATTTTTGTTACTCCAATAGATGGTAGCCTTGTCATTATTCAAGGTAGTCTGTTATCGATATCTTTATTACTCCAATGGATGGTAGCCTTGTCATTATGGAAGGTAGTATTTTGACGAGATTTTTGTTACTTCAATAGATGGTAGCCTTGTCATTATTCAAGGTAGTATGTTATCGATATCTTTATTACTCCAATGGATGATAGCCTTGTCATTATGGAAGGTAGTCTATTGTCGAGATTTTTTTTACTCCAACGGATGGTAACCTTGTCATTATGGAAGGTTGTCTGTCGTTTAGATTTTTGTTACTCCAATGGATTGTAGCCTTGTCATTATGTAAGGTAGTCTGTTGTTCTGATTTTTGTTACTCCAATGGATTCTAGCCTTGTCATTATAGAAGATAGTCTGTTGTCGAGATTTTTGTTACTCTAATGGATGGTAGCCTTGTCAGTATGGAAGGTAGTATTTTGACGTCATTTTTGTCACTGCAATGGATGGTAGCCTTGTAATTATTTAAGGTAGTATATTGTCGATATCTTTGTTACTCCAATGGATGATGTCCTTGTCTATATGCAAGGTAGTATATTGTTCATATTTTTGTTACTCCAATGGATGGTAGCCTTGTCATTCTGGAAGGTAGTCTATTGTCGAGATTTTTTTTATTCCAATGGATGATAGCCTTATCATTATGGAAGGTAGTTTTTTATCGAGATTTTGGTTACTCCTTTGGATGATAGCCTTGTCATTATGGAAGGTAGTCTATGGTCGAGATGTTTGTTATTCCAATGGATGGTAGCCTTATCATTATGGAAGGTAGTTTTTTATGGAGATTTTTGTTACTCCAATGGATGGTAGCCTTGTCATTATGGAAGGTAGTCTATTGTTGAAATTTTTGTTATTCCAATGGATGGTAGCCTTGTCATTATGGAAGGTAGTTTTTTGTTGAGAGTTTTGTTACTCCAATGGATGGTAGCCTTGTCAATATGGAAGGTAGTCTGTTGTCGAGATTTTTGTTACCCTAATGGATGGTAACCTTGTAATTATGGAAGGTAGTCTTTTGTCGAGATTTTTGTTACTCCAATGGATGATAGCCTTGTCATTATGCAACGTAGTCTGTTGTTCATATTTTTGTTACTCCAATGGATGGTAGCCTTGTCCATATGGAAGGTAGTATTTTGTCGACATTTTTGTTACTCCAATGGATGGTAGCCTTGTCATTATTGAAGGTAGTTTGTTATCGATATCTTTGTAACTTCAATGGATGATAGCCTTGTCATTATGGAAGGTAGTCTTTTGTCGAGATATTTTTAAGTCCCATGGATGGTAGCCTTGTAATTAGGTAGTCTATTGTCGAGATTTTTGTTACCCCAATAGATGGTAGCCTTGTAATTATGGAAGGTAATCTATTGTTGAGATTTTTGTTACTCCAATGGATGGTAACCTTGTCATTATGGAAGGTAGTCTTTTGTCGAGATTTTTGTTACTCCAATAGATGGTAGCCTTGTCATTATTGAAGGTAGTCTATTGTCGATATCTTATTTACTCTAATGGATGATAGCCTTGTCATTATTGAAGGTAGTCTATTGTCGATATCTTTGTTACTCTCATGGATGATAGCCTTGTCATTATGCAAGGTAGTCTGTTGTTCATATTTTTGTTACTTCAATGGATGGTAGCCTTGTCATTATGGAAGGTACTCTGTTGTCGAGATTTTTTTTACTCCAATGGATGGTAGCCTTGTCATTATGGAACATAGTATGTTGTCGAGATTTTTGTTACCCCAATGGATGATAGCCTTTTAATTATGGAAGGTAGTCTGTTGTTGAGATTTTTGTTATTCCAATGGATGGTAGCCTTATCATTATGGAAATTACTTTTTTATCGAGATTTTTGTTACTCCAATGGATGGTAGCCTTATCATTATGGAAGGTAGTTTGTTGTCGAGATTTTTGTTACTCCAATGGATGGTAACCTTGTCATTATGGAAGGTAGTCTTTTGTCGAGATTTTTGTTACTCGAATGGATGGTAGCCTTATCATTATTGAAGGTAGTCTGTTGTCGATATCTTTGTTACTCCAATGGATGGTAGCCTTGTCATTATGGAAGGTAGTATTTTGACAAGATTTTTGTTACTCCAATGGATGGTAGCCTTGTCATTATTCAAGGTAGTCTGTTATCGATATCATTGTTACTCCAATGGATGATAGCCTTGTCATTATGGAAGGTAGTCTATTATCGAGATTTTTTTTACTCCAATGGATGGTAACCTTGTCATTATGGAAGGTTGTCTATCGTTTATATTTTTGTTACTCCAATGGATTGTAGCCTTGTCATTATGTAAGGTAGTCTGTTGTTCAGATTTTTGTTACTCCAATGGATGGTAGCCTTGTCATTATGGAAGATAGTCTGTTGTCGAGATTTTTGTTATTCCAATGGATGGTAACCTTGTCAGTATGGAAGGTAGTCTTTTGACATCATTTTTGTTACTCAAATGGATGGTAGCCTTGACATTATTGAAGGTAGTCTATTGTCGAGATGTTTGTTTTTCCAATGGATGGTAGCCTTATCATTATGGAAGGTAGTTTTTTATGGAGATTTTTGTTACTCCAATGGATGGTAGCCTTGTCATTATGGAAGGTAGTCTATTGTTGAGATTTTTGTTATTCCAATGGATGTTAGCCTTGTCATTATGGAAGGTAGTTTTTTATTGAGATTTTTGTTACTCCAATGGATGGTAGCCTTGTCATTATGGAAGGTATTCTTTTGTCGGGATTTTTGTTACTCCAATGGATGGTAGCCTTGTCATTATTGAAGGTAGTCTATTGTCGATATCTTTGTAACTCTAATGGATGATAGCCTTGTCATTATGCAAGGTAGTCTGTTGTTTATATTTTTTATACTCCAATGGATGGTAGCCTTGTCATTATGGAAGGTAGTCTGTTGTCGAGATTTTTATTACTCCAATGGATGGTAGCCTTGTCATTATGGAACATAGTCTGTTGTCGAGATTTTTGTTACCCCAATGGATGGTAGCCTTGTAATTATGGAAGGTAGTCTGTTGTCGAGATTTTTGTTATTCCAATGGATGGTAGCCTTATCATTATGGAAGTTACTTTTTTATCGAGAATTTTGTTACTCCAATGGATGGTAGCCTTGTCATTATGGAAGGTAGTCTGTTACCGAGATTTTTGTTACTCCAATGGATGGTAACCTTGTCATTATGGAAGGTAGTCTTTTGTCGAGATTTTTGTTACTCGAATGGATGGTAGCCTTGTCATTACTGAAGGTAGTCTGTTGTCGATATCTTTGTTACTCCAATGGATGGTAGCCTTGACATTATGGAAGGTAGTATTTTGACGAGATTTTTGTTACTCCAATGGATGGTAGCCTTGTCATTATTCAAGGTAGTCTGTTATCGATATCTTTGTTACTCCAATGGATTGTAGCCTTGTCATTATGGAAGTTAGTCTGTTGGCGAGATTTTTGTTACTCCAGAGGATGGTAGCCTTGTCATTATGGAAGGTAGTCTGTTGTCAAGATTTTTGTTACTCCAACGGATGGTAGCATTATCATTATGGAAGGTAGTGTGTTTTCGAAATCTTTGTTACTCCAATGGATGGTAGCCTAGTCATTATGGATGGTAGTCTTTTGTCGAGATTTTTGTTACTCGAATGGATGGTAGCCTTGTCATTATTGAAGGTAGTATGTTGTCGATATCTTTGTTACTCCAATGGATGGTAGCCTTGACATTATGGAAGGTAGTATTTTGACGAGATTTTTGTTACTCCAATGGATGGTAGCCTTGTCATTATTCAAGGTAGTCTGTTATCGATATCTTTGTCACTCCAATGGATGGTAGCCTTGTCATTATGGAAGTTAGTCTGTTGGAGAGATTTTTGTTACTCCAGAGGATGGTAGCCTTGTCATTATGGAAGGTAGTTTCTTGTCGAGATTTTTGTTACTCCAATGGATGGTAGCCTTGTCATTATTGAAGGTAGACTATTGTCGAGATTTTTGTTACTCTAATGGATTGTATCCTTGTCATTATGGAAGGTAGTCTGTTGTCAAGATTTTTGTTACTCCAACGGATGGTAGCATTATCATTATGGAAGGTAGTGTGTTTTCGAAATCTTTGTTACTCCAATGGATGGTAGCCTAGTCATTATGGATGGTAGTTTGTTTTCGAGATTTTTGTTACTCCAATGGATAGTAGCTTTGTCATTATGGAAGGTAGTCTGTTGTCGAGATTTTGTTACTCCAATGGATGGTAGCCTTGTCATTATGCAACGTAGTCTGTTGTTCATATTTTTGTTACTCCAACAGATGGTAGCCTTGTCCATATGGAAGGTAGTATTTTGTCGACATTTTTGCTACTCCAATGGATGGTAGCCTTGTCATTATTGAAGGTAGTTTGTTATCGATATCTTTGTTACTCCAATGGATGATAGCCTTGTCATTATGGAAGGTATTCTTTTGTCGAGATATTTTTAAGTCCCATGGATGGTAGCCTTGTAATTAGGTAGTCTGTTGTCGAGATTTTTGTTACCCCAATGGATGGTAGCCTTGTAATTATGGAAGGTAGTCTGTTGTTGAGATTTTTGTTACTCCAATGGATGGTAACCTTGTCATTATGGAAGGTAGTCTTTTGTCGAGATTTTTGTTACTCCAATGGATGGCAGCCTTGTCATTATTGAAGGTAGTCTATTGTCGATATCTTATTTACTCTAATGGATGATAGCCTTGTCATTATTGAAGGTAGTCTATTGTCGATATCTTTGTTACTCTCATGGATGATAGCCTTGTAATTATGCAAGGTAGTCTGTTGTTCATATTTTTGTTACTCCAATGGATGGTAGCCTTGTCATTATGGAAGGTACTCTGATGTCGAGATTTTTTTTACTCCAATGGATGGTAGCCTTGTCATTATGGAACATAGTCTGTTGTCGAGATTTTTGTTACCCCAATGGATGGTAGCCTTGTAATTATGGAAGGTAGTCTGTTGTTGAGATTTTTGTTATTCCAATGGATGGTAGCCTTATCATTATGGAAGTTACATTTTTATCGAGATTTTTGTTACTCCAATGGATGGTAGCCTTGTCATTATGGAAGGTAGTTTGTTGTCGAGATTTTTGTTACTCCAATGGATGGTAACCTTGTCATTATGGAAGGTAGTCTTTTGACAAGATTTTTGTTACTCCAATGGATGGTAGCCTTGTCATTATTCAAGGTAGTCTGTTATCGATATCTTTGTTACTCCAATGGATGATAGCCTTGTCATTATGGAAGGTAGTCTATTGTCGAGATTTTTTTTACTCCAATGGATGGTAACCTTGTCATTATGGAAGGTTGTCTTTCGTTTATATTTTTGTTACTCCAATGGATTGTAGCCTTGTCATTATGTAAGGTAGTCTGTTGTTCAGATTTTTGTTACTCCAATGGATGGTAGCCTTGTCATTATGGAAGATAGTCTGTTGTCGAGATTTTTGTTATTCTAATGGATGGTAACCTTGTCAGTATGGAAGGTAGTCTTTTAACATCATTTTTGTTACTCCAATGGATGGTAGCCTTGTCATTATTGAAGGTAGTCTATTGTCGAGATGTTTGTTTTTCCAATGGATGGTAGCCTTATCATTATGGAATCTAGTTTTTTATGGAGATTTTTGTTACTCCAATGGATGGTAGCCTTGTCATTATGGAAGGTAGTCTATTGTTGAGATTTTTGTTATTCCAATGGATGGTAGCCTTGTCATTATGGAAGGTAGTTTTTTGTTGAGATTTTTGTTACTCCAATGGATGGTATCCTTGTCATTATGGAAGGTATTCTTTTGACGGGATTTTTGTTACTCCAATGGATGGTAGCCTTGTCATTATTGAAGGTAGTCTACTGTCGATATCTTTGTAACTCTAATGGATGATAGCCTTGTCATTATGCAAGGTAGTCTGTTGTTCATATTTTTTATACTCCGATGGATGGTAGCCTTGTCATTATGGAAGGTAGTCTGTTGTCGAGATTTTTTTTACTCCATTGGATGGTAGCCTTGTCATTATGGAACATAGTCTGTTGTTGAGATTTTTGTTACCCCAATGGATGGTAGCCTTGTAATTATGGAAGGTAGTCTGTTGTCGAGATTTTTGTTATTCCAATGGATGGTAGCCTTATCATTATGGAAGTTACTTTTTTATCGAGATTTTTGTTACTCCAATGGATGGTAGCCTTGTCATTATGGAAGGTAGTCTGTTACCGAGATTTTTGTTACTCCAATGGATGGTAACCTTGTCATTATGGAAGGTAGTCTTTTATCAATATTTTTGTTACTCGAATGGATGGTAGCCTTGTCATTATTGAAGGTAGTCTGTTGTCGATATCTTTGTTACTCCAATGGATGGTAGCCTTGTCATTATGGAAGGTGGTATTTTGACGAGATTTTTGTTACTCCAATGGATGGTAGCCTTGTCATTATTCAAGGTAGTCTGTTATCGATATCTTTGTTACTCCAATGGATGGTAGCCTTGTCATTATGGAACATAGTCTGTTGTCGAGATTTTTGTTACCCCAATGGATGGTAGCCTTGTAATTATGGAAGGTAGTCTGTTGTCAAGATTTTTGTTATTCCAATGGATGGTAGCCTTATAATTATGGAAGTTACTTTTTTATTGAGATTTTTGTAACTCCAATGGATGGTAGCCTTGTCATTATGGAAGGTAGTCTGTTGTCGAGATATTTGTTACCACAATGGATGGTAGCCTTGTAATTATGGAAGGTAGTCTTTTATTGAGATTTTTGTTACTCCAATGGATGGTAGCCTTGTCATTATGGAAGGTATTCTGTTGTCGATATTTTTGTTACCCCAATGGATGGTATCCTTGTAATTATGGAAGGTAGTCTTTTGTCGAGATTTTTGTTAGTCCGATGGATGGTAACCTTGTCATTATGGAAGGTAGTCTGTCGATGAGATTTCTATTACTCCAATGGATTGTAGCCTTGTCATTATGGAAGGTAGTCTGTCGTTAAAATTTCAATTACTCCAATGGATTGTAGCCCTCTCATTATGTAAGGTAGTCTATTGTTTAGATTTTTGTTACTCCAATGGATGGTAGCCTTGTCATTATGAAAGATAGTTTGTAGTCGATATCTTTGTTATTCTAATTGATGGTAACCTTGTCAGTATGGAAGGTAGTCTTTTGTCGAGATTTTTGTTACTCCAATGGATGGTAGCCTTGTCATTATTGAAGGTAGTCTATTATCGATATCATTGTTACTCCAATGGATGATAGCCTTGTCATTATGCAAGGTAGTGTGTTGTTCATATTTTTGTTACTCAAATGGATGGTAGCCTTGTCATTATGGAAGGAAGTCTATTGTCGAGATTTTTGTTACTCCAATGGATGGTAGGCTTGTCATTTTGGAAGGTATTTTGTTGGTTAGATTTTTTTTACTACAATGGATGGTAGCCTTGTCATTATGGAAGGTAGTCTATTGTCGAGATTTTTGTTACTCCAATGGATGGTAGCCTTGTCATTATGGAAGGTAGTCTGTTGTTGAGATTTTTTTTACTCCAATGGATGGTAGCCTTTTCATTATTGAACGTAGTCTGTTGTCAAGATTTTAGTTACCCCAATGGATGGTAGCCTTTTAATTATGGAAGGTAGTCAGTTGGCGAGATTTTTGTTACTCGAATGGATGATAACCTTGTCATTATGGAAGGCATTCTGTCATTGACATTTCTGTTACTCCAATGGATTGTAGCCTTATCATTATGTAAGGTAGTCTGTTGTTCAGATTTTTGTTACTCCAATGGATGGTAGCCTTGTCATTATGGAAGATAGTCTGTAGTCGAGATTTTTGTTATTCCAATGGATGGTAACCTAGTCAGTATGGAAGGTAGTCTTTTGTCGAGATTTTTGTTACTCCAATGGATGGTAGCCTTGTCATTATTGAAGGTAGTCTATTGTCGATATCTTTGTTACTCCAATGGATGATAGCCTTGTCATTATGCAAGGTAGTCTGTTGGTCATATTTTTGTTACTCCAATGGATGGTAGCCTTGTCATTATGGAAGGTAGTATTTTATCGAGATTTTTGTTACTCCAATGGATGGTAGCCTTGTCATTATCGAAGGTAGTTTGTTATCGATATCAATGTTACTCCAATGGATGATAGCCTTGTCATTATGGAAGGTAGTCTATTGTCGAGATATTTTTTACCCCAATGGATGGTAGCCTTGTAATTATGGAAGGTAGTCTGTTATCGAGATTTTTGTTACCCCAATGGATGGTAGCCTTGTAATTATGGAAGGTAGTCTGTTGTCGAGATTTTTGTTACTCCAATGGATGATAACCTTGTCATTATCGAATGTATTCTGTCGTTGAGATTTTTGTTACTCCAATGGATTGTAGCCTTGTCATTATGTAAGGTAGTCTATTGTCGAGATTTTTGTTACTCCAATGGATGGTAGCCTTGTCATCATTTAAGGTAGTCTATTGTCGATATCTTTGTTACTCCAATGGATGGTAGCCTTGTCATTATGGAAGGTAGTCTGTTGTCGAGATTTTTTTTACTCCAATGGATGGTAGCCTGGTCATTATGGAAGGTATTCTGTTGTCGAGATTTTTATTACCCCAATGGATGGTAGCCTTGTAATTATGGAAGGTAGTCTATTGTCGAGATTTTTGTTATTCCAATGGATGGTAGTCTTATTGTTATGGAAGTTACTTTTTTATCGAGATTTTTGTTACTCCAATGGATGGTAGCCTTGTTATTATGGAAGGTAGTCTGTTGTCGAGATTTTTGTTACTCCAATGGATGGTAACCTTGTCATTATGGAAGGTAGTCTTTTGTCGAGATTTTTGTTACTCGAATGGATGGTAGCCTTGTCATTATTGAAGGTAGTCTGTTGTCGATATCTTTGTTACTCCAATGGATGGTAGCCTTCTCATAATGGAAGGTAGTATTTTGTCGAGATTTTCGTTACTCTAATGGATGGTAGCCTTGTCATTATTAAAGGTAGTCTGTTATCGATATCTTTGTTACTCTAATGGATGGTAACCTTGTCATTATGGAAGGTAGTCTATTGTCAAGATTTTTTTTACTCCAATGGATGGTAACCTTGTCATTATGGAAGGTTGTCTGTCGTTTAGATTTCTGTTACTCCAATGGATTGTAGCCTTGTCATTATGTAAGGTAGTCTGTTGTTCAGATTTTTGTTACTCGAATGGATGGTAGCCTTGTCATTATGGAAGATAGTCTATAGTCGAGATTTTTGTTATTCCAATGGATGGTAACCTAGTCAGTATGGAAGGTAGTCTTTTGTTGAGATTTTTGTTACTCCAATGGATGGTAGCCTTGTCATTATTGAAGGTAGTCTATTGTCGATATCTTTGTTACTCCAATGGATGATAGCCTTGTCATTATGCAAGGTAGTTTGTTGTTCATATTTTTGTTACTCCAATGGATGGTAGCCTTTTCATTATGGAAGGAAGTCTGTTGTCGAGATTTTTGATACTCCAATGGATGGTAGCCTTGTCATTTTGGAAGGTAGTCTATTGTTGAGATTTTTTTTACTCCAATAAATGTTAGCCTTGTTATTATGGAAGGTGGTTTGTTGTCGAGATTTTTGTTACTCCAATGGATGGTAGCCTTGTCATTATAGAAGGTAGTCTGTTGTTGAGATTTTTTTTATTCCAATGGATGGTAGCCTTGTCATTATGGATGGTAGTCTGTTGTTGAGATTTTTGTTACCCCAATGGATGGTTGCCTTGTAATTCTGGAAGGTAGTCTGTTGTCGAGATTTTTGTTACTCCAATGGATGATAACCTTGTCATTATGGAAGGTAGTCTGTCATTGAGATTTCTGTTACTCCAATGGATTGTAGCCTTGTCATTATGTAAGGTAGTTTGTTGTTCAGATTTTTGTTACTCCAATGGATGGTAGCCTTGTCATTATGGAAGATAGTCTGTAGTCGAGATTTTTGTTATTCCAATGGATGGTAACCTTGTCAGTATGGAAGGTAGTCTTTTATCGAGATTTTTGTTACTCCAATGGATTGTAGCTTTGTCATTATTTAAGGTAGTCTATTGTCGATATATTTGTCACTCCAATTGATGATAGCCTTGTCATTATGCAACATAGTCTGTTGTTCATATTTTTGTTACTCTAATGGATGGTAGCCTTGTCATTATGGAAGGTAGTATTTTGTCGAGATTTTTGTTACTCCAATGGATGGTATCCTTGTCATTATCGAAGGTAGTTTGTTATCGATATCAATGTTACTCCAATGGATGATAGCCTTGTCATTATGGAAGGTAGTCTATTGTCGAGATATTTTTTACTCCAATGGATGGTAGCCTTGTAATTATGGAAGGTAGTCTGTTATCGAGATTTTTGTTACCCCAATGGATGGTAGCCTTGTAATTATGGAAGGTAGTCTGTTGTCGAGATTTTTGTTACTCCAATGGATGATAACCTTGTCATTATGGAAGGTATTCTGTCGTTGAGATTTCTGTTACTCCAATGGATTGTAGCCTTGTCATTATGTAAGGTAGTCTATTGTCGAGATTTTTGTTACTCCAATGGATGGTAGCCTTGTCATCATTTAAGGTAGTCTATTGTCGATATCTTTGTTACTCCAATGGATGGTTGCCTTGTCATTATGGAAGGTAGTCTATGGTCGATATCATTGTTACTCTAATGGATGATAGCCTTGTCATTATGCAAGGTAATTAGTTGTTCATATTTTTGTTACTCCAATGGATGGTAGCCTTATCATTATGGAAGGTAGTTTGTTGTCGAGATTTTTTTTACTCCAATGGATGGTAGCCTTGTCATTATGGAAGGTATTCTGTTGTCGAGATTTTTGTTACCCCAATGGATTGTAGCCTTGTAATTATGGAAGGTAGTCTATTGTCGAGATTTTTGTTATTCCAATGGATGGTAGTCTTATTGTTATGGAAGTTATTTTTTTATCGAGATTTTTGTTACTCCAATGGATGGTAGCCTTGTCATTATGGAAGGTAGTCTGTTGTCGAGATTTTTGTTACTCCAATGGATGGTAGCCTTGTCATTTTGGAAGGTAGTCTATTGTTGAGATTTTTTTTACTCCAATGGATGGTTGCCTTGTAATTATGGAAGGTAGTCTGTTGTCGAGATTTTTGTTACTCCATTGGATGATAACCTTGTCATTATGGAAGGTAGTCTGTCATTGAGATTTCTGTTACTCCAATAGATTGTAGCCTTGTCATTATGTAAGGTAGTCTGTTGTTCAGATTTTTGTTACTCCAATGGATGGTAGCCTTGTCATTATGGAAGATAGTCTGTTGTCGAGATTTTTGTTATTCCAATGGATGGTAACCTTGTCAGTATGGAAGGTAGTCTTTTGACGTCATTTTTGTTACTCCAATGGATGGTAGCCTTATCATTATGGAAGGTAGTTTTTTTTGAGATTTTTGTTACTCCAATGGATGGTAGCCTGTTGTCGAGATTTTTGTTACCCCAATGGATGTTAGCCTTGTAATTATGGAAGGTAGTCTTTTGTCGAGATTTTTGTTACTCCAATGGATGTTAACCTTGTCATTATGGAAGGTAGTCTTTTGTCAATATTTTTGTTATTCCAATGGATGGTAGCCTTCTCATAATGGAAGGTAGTTTTTTGTTGAGATGTCTGTTACTCCAAATGATGTTAGCCTTGTCATTATGGAAGGTAGTCTGTTGTCGAGATTTTTGTTACCCCAATGGATGGTAGCCTTGTAATTATGGAAGGTAGTCTTTAATCGATATTTTTGTTACTCCAATGGATGGTAACCTTGTCATTATCGAAGGTAGTCTGTCGTTGAGATTTTTGTTACTCCAATGGATGGTAGCCTTATCATTATTGAAGTTAGTTTTTTATCGAGATTTTTGTTACTCCAATGGATGGTAGCCTTGTCATTTTGGAAGTTTGTCTATTGTCGACATTTTTGTTATTCCAATGGATGGTAGCCTTGTCAATATGGAAGGTAGTCTAATGTCGAGATTTTTGTTATTCCAATGGATGGTAGCCTTGTAATTATGGAAGGTAGTCTGTTATCGAGATTTTTGTTACCCCAATGGATGGTAGCCTTGTAATTATGGAAGGTAGTCTGTTGTCGAGATTTTTGTTACTCCAATGGATGATAACCTTGTCATTATGGAAGGTAGTCTGTCATTGAGATTTCTGTTACTCCAATAGATTGTAGCCTTGTCATTATGTAAGGTAGTCTGTTGTTCAGATTTTTGTTACTCCAATGGATGGTTGCCTTGTCATTATGGAAGATAGTTAGTTGTCGAGATTTTTGTTATTCCAATGGATGGTAACCTTGTCAGTATGGAAGGTAGTCTTTTGACGTCATTTTTGTTACTCCAATGGATGGTAGCCTTGTCATTATGGAAGGTAGTCTATTGTCGAGTTGTTTGTTATTCCAATGGATGGTAGCCTTGTCATTATGGAAGGTAGTTTTTTTTTGAGATTTTTATTACTCCAATGGATGGTAGCCTTGTCATTATGGAAGGTAGTCTGTTGTCAAGATTTTTTTTACCCCAATGGATGGTAGCCTTGTAATTATGGAAGGTAGTATTTTGTTGAGATTTTTGTTACACCAATGGATATTTGCCTTGTCATTATGGAAGGTAGTTTGTTGTCGAGATTTTTGTTACCCCAATGGATGTTAGCCTTGTAATTATGGAAGGTAGTCTTTTGTCGAGATTTTTGTTACTCCAATGGATGGTAGTCTTGTCATTATTGAAGGTAGTCTATTATCGATATCTTTGTTACTCCAATGGATGATAGCCTTGTCATTATGCAAGGTAGTGCGTTGTTCATATTTTTGTTACTCCAATGGATGGTAGCCTTGTCATTATGGAAGGAAGTCTATTGTCGAGATTTTTGTTACTCCAATGGATGGTAGCCTTTTCATTTTGGATGGTATTCTGTTGGTTAGATTTTTTTACTCCAATGGATGGTAGCCTTGTCATTATGGAAGGTAGTCTGTTGTCGAGATTTTTGTTACTCCAATGGATGGTAGCCTTGTCATTATGGAAGGTAGTTTGTTGTTAAGATTTTTTTTACTCCAATGGATGGTAGCCTTTTCATTATGGAAGGTAGTCTGCTGTCGAGATTTTTGTTACCCCAATGGATGGTAGCCTTTTAATTATGGAAGGTAGTCTGTTGTCGAGATTTTTGTTACTCCAATGGATGATAACCTTGTCATTATGGAAGGCAGTCTGTCATTGAGATTTTTTTTACTCCAATGGATTGTAGCCTTGTCATTATGTAAGGTAGTCTGTTGTTCAGATTTTTGTTACTCCAATGGATGGTAGGCTTGTCATTATGGAAGATAGTCTGTAGTCGAGATTTTTGTTATTCCAATGGATGGGAACCTAGTCAGTATGGAAGGTAGTCTTTTGTCGAGATTTTTGTTACTCCAATGGATGGTAGCCTTGTCATTATTGAAGGTAGTCTATTGTCGATATCTTTGTTACTCCAATGGATGATAGCCTTGTCATTATGCAAGGTAGTCTGTTGTTCATATTTTTGTTACTCCAATGGATGGTAGCCTTGTCATTATAGAAGGAAGTCTGTTGTCGAGATTTTTGATACTCCAATGGATGGTAGCCTTGTCATTTTGGAAGGTAGTCTATTGTTGAGATTTTGTTTACTCCAGTGGATGGTAGCCTTGTCATTATGGAAGGTAGTCTGTTGTCGAGATTTTTGTTAC
The DNA here is from genome assembly GCA_948472305.1 of Vicia faba. Taxonomy (NCBI): domain Eukaryota; kingdom Viridiplantae; phylum Streptophyta; class Magnoliopsida; order Fabales; family Fabaceae; genus Vicia; species Vicia faba. The sequence continues at coordinate 567,523,115 of OX451739.1, forward strand.
TCCAATGGATGGTAGCCTTGTCATTATAGAAGGTAGTCTGTTGTTGAGATTTTTTTACCTCCAATGGATGGTACCCTTGTCATTATGGAAGGTAGTCTATTGTCGAGATTTTTGTTACCCCAATAAATGTTTGCCTTGTAATTATGGAAGGTAGTCTGTTGTCGAGATTTTTGTTACTCCAATGGATGATAACCTTGTTATTATGGAAGGTAGTCTGTCATTGAGATTTCTGTTACTCCAATAGATTGTAGCCTTGTCATTATGTAAGGTAGTCTGTTGTTCAGATTTTTGTTACTCCAATGGATGGTAGCCTTGACATTATAGAAGATAGTCTGTTGTCGAGATTTTTGTTATAACAATGGATGGTAACCTTGTCATTATGGATAGTAGTTTTTTTATGAGATTTTTGTTACTCCAATGGATGGTAGCCTTGTCATTATGGAAGGTAGTCTGTTGTCGAGATGTTTGTTACCCCAATGGATGGTAGCCTTGTCATTATGGATAGTAGTTTTTTTTTGAGATTTTTGTTACTCCAATGGATGGTAGCCTTGTCATTATGGAAGGTAGTCTGTTGTTGAGATTTTTGTTACCCCAATGGATGGTAGCCTTGTAATTAGGGAAGGTAGTATTTTGTTGAGATTTTTGTTACACCAATGGATAGTTTCCTTGTCATTATGGAAGGTAGTTTGTTGTTGAGATTTTTGTTACCCCAATGGATGTTAGCCTTGTAATTATGGAAGGTAGTCTTTTGTCGAGATTTTTGTTATTCCAATGGATGGTAACCTTGTCATTATGGAAGGTAGTCTATTGTGGAGATTTTTGTTATTCCAATGGATGGTAGCCTTGTCATTATGGAAGGTAGTTTTTTTTTGAGATTTTTGTTACTCCAATGGATGGTAGCCTTGTCATTATGAAAGGTAGTCTGTTGTCGAGATTTTTGTTACCCCAATGGATGGTAGCCTTGTAATTATGGAAGGTAGTATTTTGTTGAGATTTTTGTTACACCAATGGATAGTTGCCTTGTCATTATGGAAGGCAGTCTGTTGTCGAGATTTTTGTTACCCCAATGGATGTTAGCCTTGTAATTATGGAAGGTAGTCTTTTGTCGAGATTTTTGTTACTCCAATGGATGGTAACCTTGTCATTATGGAAGGTAGTCTGTCATTGAGATTTTTGTTACCCCAATGGATGGTAGCCTTGTAATTATGGAAGGTAGTCTTTTGATGAGATTTTTGTTACACCAATGGATGATAGCCTTGTCATTATGCAAGGTAGTCTGTTTTTCATATTTTTGTTACTCCAATGGATGGTAGCCTTGTCATTATGGAAGGTAGTCTGTTGTCGAGATTTTTTTACTCCAATGGATGGTAGCCTTGTCATTATGGAAGGTAGTCTGTTGTCGATATTTTTGTTACCCCAATGGATGGTAGCCTTGTAACTATGGAAGGTATTATGTTTTCGAGATTTTTGTTATTCCAATGGATGGTAGCCTTATCAATATGGAAGTTACTTTTTTATCGAGATTTTTGTTAATCGAATGGATGGTAGCCTTGTCATTATTGAAGGTAGTCATTTGTCGATATCTTTGTTACTCCAATTGATGGTAGCCTTGTCATTATGGAAGGTAGTATTTTGTCGAGATTTTTGTTACTCCAATGGATGGTAGCCTTGTCATTATTAAAGGTAGTCTGTTATCGATATCTTTGTTACTCCAATGGATGACAGCCTTGTCATTATGGAAGGTAGTCTATTGTCGAGATTTGTTTTACTCCAATGGATGGTAACCTTGTCAATATGGAAGGTTGTATGTCGTTTAGATTTTTGTTACTCCAATGGATTGTAGCCTTGTCATTATGTAAGGTAGTCTGTTGTTCAGATTTTTGTTACTCCAATGGATGGTAGCCTTGTCATTATGGAAGATAGTCTGTTGTCGAGATATTTGTTATTCCATTGGATGGTAACCTTGTCAGTATGGAAGGTAGTCTTTTGACGTCATTTTTGTTACTCCAATGGATGGTAGCCTTATCATTATGGAAGGTAGTTTTTTATGGAGACTTTTGTTACTCCAATGGATGGTAGCCTTGTCATTATGGAAGGTAGTTTTTTGTTGAGATATTTGTTACTCCAATGGATGGTAGCCTTGTCATTAAGGAAGGTAGTCTGTTGTCGAGATTTTTGTTACCCCAATGGATGGTAGCCTTGTAATTATGGAAGGTAGTCTGTTATCGAGATTTTTGTTACTCCAATGGATGGTAACCTTGTCATTATGGAAGGTAGTATGTCGTTGAGATTTTTGTTACTCCAATGGATGGTAGCCTTGTCATTATGGAAGGTAGTCTATTGTCGATATTTTTGTTATTCCAATGGATGGTAGCCTTATCATTATGGAAGGTAGTTTTTTATCGAGATTTTTGTTACTCCAATGGATGGTAGCCTTGTCATTATTGAAGGTAGTCTATTATCGATATCTTTGTTACTCTAATGGATGATAGACTTGTCATTATTTAAGGTAGTCCATTGTTGATATCTTTGTTACTCTAATGGATGATAGCCTTGTCATTATACAAGGTAGTCTGTTGTTCATAGTTTGTTACTCCAATGGATGGTAGCCTTGTCATTATGGAAGGTAGTCTGTTGTCGAGATTTTTTTTAATCCTATGGATGGTAGCCTTGTCATTATGGAAGGTAGTCTTTTGTCGAGATTTTTGTTACTCCAATGGATGGTAGCCTTGTCATTATTGAAGGTAGTCTATTGTCGATATCATTGTTACTCTAATGGATGATAGCCTTGTCATTATGCAAGGTAGTCTGTTGTTCATATTTTTGTTACTCCAATGGATGGTAGCCTTGTCATTATGGAAGGTAGTCTGTTGTCGAGATTTTTTTTACTCCAATGGATGGTAGCCTTGTCATTATGGAAGGTAGTCTGTTGTCGATATTTTTGTTACCCCAATGGATGGTAGCCTTGTAATTATGGAAGGTAGTATGTTTTCGAGATTTTTGTTATTCCAATGGATGGTAGCCTTATCAATATGGAAGTTACTTTTTTATCGAGATTTTTGTTACTCGAAAGGATGGTAGCCTTGTCATTATTGAAGGTAGTCATTTGTCGACATCTTTGTTACTCCAATTGATGGTAGCCTTGTCATTATGGAAGGTAGTATTTTGTCGAGATTTTTGTTACTCCAATGGATGGTAGCCTTGTCATTATTAAAGGTAGTCTGTTATCGATATCTTTGTTACTCCAATGGATGATAGCCTTGTCATTATGGAAGGTAGTCTATTGTCGAGATTTTTTTTACTCCAATGGATGGTAACCTTGTCATTATGGAAGGTTGTCTGTCGTTTAGATTTTTCTTACTCCAATGGATTGTAGCCTTGTCATTATGTAAGGTAGTCTGTTGTTCAAATTTTTGTTACTCCAATGGATGGTAGCCTTGTCATTATGGAAGATAGTCTGTTGTAGAGATATTTGTTATTCCATTGGATGCTAACCTTGTCAGTACGGAAGGTAGTCTTTTGACGTCATTTTTCTTACTCCAATGGATGCTAGCCTTATCATTATGGAAGGTAGTTTTTTATGGAGATTTTTGTTACTCCAATGGATTGTAGCCTTGTCATTATGGAAGGTAGTTTTTTGTTGAGATTTTTGTTATTCCAATGGATGGTAGCCTTGTCATTATGGAAGGTAGTTTTTTGTTGAGATATTTGTTACTCCAATGGATGGTAGCCTTGTCATTAAGGAAGGTAGTCTGTTGTCGAGATTTTTGTTACCCCAATGGATGGTAGCCTTGTAATTATGAAAGGTAGTCTGTTATCGAGATTTTTGTTACTCCAATGGATGGTAATGTTGTCATTATAGAAGGTTGTCTGTCGTTGAAATTTTTGTTACTCCAATGGATGGTAGCCTTGTCATTATGGAAGGTAGTCTATTGTCGATATTTTTGTTATTCCAATGGTTGGTAGCCTTATCATTATGGAAGGTAGTTTTTTATCGAGATTTTTGTTACTCCAATGGATGGTAGCCTTGTCATTATGGAAGGTAGTCTGTTGTAGAGATTTTTTTTACTCCAATGGATGGTAGCCTTGTAATTATGGAAGGTAGTCTGTTGTCGAGATTTTTGTTACCCCAATGGATGGTAGTCTGTTGTCGAGATTTTTGTTACTCCAATGGATGGTAGCCTTGTCATTATTTAAGGTAGTCTATTATCGATATCTTTGTTACTCTAATGGATGATAGCCTTGTCATTATTTAAGGTAGTCTATTGTTGATATCTTTGTTACTCTAATGGATGATAGCCTTGTCATTATGCAAGGTAGTCTGTTGTTCATAGTTTGTTACTCCAATGGATGGTAGCCTTGTCATTATGGAAGGTAGTCTGTTGTCGAGATTTTTTTTACTCCTATGGATGGTAGCCTTGTCATTATGGAAGGTAGTCTTTTGTCGATATTTTTGTTACTCCAATGGATGGTAGCCTTGTCATTATGGAAGGTAGTCTATTGTCGAAATGTTTGTTATTCCAATGGATGGTAACCTTGTCAGTATGGAAGCTAGTCTTTTAACGTCATTTTTGTTACTCCAATGGATGGTAGCCTTGTCATTATAGAAGGTAGTCTATTGTCGAGATGTTTGTTATTCCAATGGATGGTAACCTTATCAGTATGGAAGGTAGTCTTTTGACGTCATTTTTGTTACTCCAATGGATGGTAGTCTTGTCATTATGGAAGGTAGTCTATTGTCGAGATATTTTTTAGTCCAATGGATGGTAGACTTGTAATTATGTAGTCTGATGTCGATATTTTTGTTACCCCAATGGATGGTAGCCTTGTAATTATGGAAGGTAGTCTGTTGTCGAGATTTTTGGTACTCCAATGGATGGTAACCTTGTCATTATGGAAGTTAGTCTTTTGTCGAGATTTTTGTTACTCTAATGGATGGTAGCCTTGTCATTATTGAAGGTAGTCTATTGTCGATATCTTTGTTACTCTAATGGATGATAGCCTTGTCATTATTTAAGGTAGTCTATTGTCGATATCTTTGTTACTCTAATGGATGATAGCCTTGTCATTATGCAAGGTAGTCTGTTGTTCATAGTTTGTTACTCCAATGGATGGTAGCCTTGTCATTATGGAAGGTAGTCTGTTGTCGAGATTTTTTTTACTCCTATGGATGGTAGTCTTGTCATTATGGAAGGTAGTCTTTTGTCGAGATTTTTGTTACTCCAATGGATGGTAGCCTTGTCATTATTGAAGGTAGTCCATTGTCGATATCATTGTTACTCTAATGGATGATAGCCTTGTCATTATGCAAGGTAGTCTGTTTTTCATATTTTTGTTACTCCAATGGATGGTAGCCTTGTCATTATGGAAGGTAGTCTGTTGTCGAGATTTTTTTTACTCCAATGGATGGTAGCCTTGTCATTATGGAAGGTAGTCTGTTGTCGATATTTTTGTTACCCCAATGGATGGTAGCCTTGTAACTATGGAAGGTATTATGTTTTCGAGATTTTTGTTATTCCAATGGATGGTAGCCTTATCAATATGGAAGTTACTTTTTTATCGAGATTTTTGTTAATCGAATGGATGGTAGCCTTGTCATTATTGAAGGTAGTCATTTGTCGATATCTTTGTTACTCCAATTGATGGTAGCCTTGTCATTATGGAAGGTAGTATTTTGTCGAGATTTTTGTTACTCCAATGGATGGTAGCCTTGTCATTATTAAAGGTAGTCTTTTATCGATATCTTTGTTACTCCAATGGATGACAACCTTGTCATTATGGAAGGTAGTCTATTGTCGAGATTTGTTTTACTCCAATGGATGGTAACCTTGTCAATATGGAAGGTTGTCTGTCGTTTAGATTTTTGTTACTCCAATGGATTGTAGCCTTGTCATTATGTAAGGTAGTCTGTTGTTCAGATTTTTGTTACTCCAATGGATGGTAGCCTTGTCATTATGGAAGATAGTCTGTTGTCGAGATATTTGTTATTCCATTGGATGGTAACCTTGTCAGTATGGAAGGTAGTCTTTTGACGTCATTTTTGTTACTCCAATGGATGGTAGCCTTATCATTATGGAAGGTAGTTTTTTATGGAGACTTTTGTTACTCCAATGGATGGTAGCCTTGTCATTATGGAAGGTAGTTTTTTGTTGAGATATTTGTTACTCCAATGGATGGTAGCCTTGTCATTAAGGAAGGTAGTATGTTGTCGAGATTTTTGTTACCCCAATGGATGGTAGCGTTGTAATTATGGAAGGTAGTCTGTTATCGAGATTTTTGTTACTCCAATGGATGGTAACCTTGTCATTATGGAAGGTAGTATGTCGTTGAGATTTTTGTTACTCCAATGGATGGTAGCCTTGTCATTATGGAAGGTAGTCTATTGTCGATATTTTTGTTATTCCAATGGATGGTAGCCTTATCATTATGGAAGGTAGTTTTTTATCGAGATTTTTGTTACTCCAATGGATGGTAGCCTTGTCATTATTGAAGGTAGTCTATTATCGATATCTTTGTTACTCTAATGGATGATAGACTTGTCATTATTTAAGGTAGTCTATTGTTGATATCTTTGTTACTCTAATGGATGATAGCCTTGTCATTATACAAGGTAGTCTGTTGTTCATAGTTTGTTACTCCAATGGATGGTAGCCTTGTCATTATGGAAGGTAGTCTGTTGTCGAGATTTTTTTTAATCCTATGGATGGTAGCCTTGTCATTATGGAAGGTAGTCTTTTGTCGAGATTTTTGTTACTCCAATGGATGGTAGCCTTGTCATTATTGAAGGTAGTCTATTGTCGATATCATTGTTACTCTAATGGATGATAGCCTTGTCATTATGCAAGGTAGTCTGTTGTTCATATTTTTGTTACTCCAATGGATGGTAGCCTTGTCATTATGGAAGGTAGTCTGTTGTCGAGATTTTTTTTACTCCAATGGATGGTAGCCTTGTCATTATGGAAGGTAGTCTGTTGTCGATATTTTTGTTACCCCAATGGATGGTAGCCTTGTAATTATGGAAGGTAGTATGTTTTCGAGATTTTTGTTATTCCAATGGATGGTAGCCTTATCAATATGGAAGTTACTTTTTTATCGAGATTTTTGTTACTCGAAAGGATGGTAGCCTTGTCATTATTGAAGGTAGTCATTTGTCGACATCTTTGTTACTCCAATTGATGGTAGCCTTGTCATTATGGAAGGTAGTATTTTGTCGAGATTTTTGTTACTCCAATGGATGGTAGCCTTGTCATTATTAAAGGTAGTCTGTTATCGATATCTTTGTTACTCCAATGGATGATAGCCTTGTCATTATGGAAGGTAGTCTATTGTCGAGATTTTTTTTACTCCAATGGATGGTAACCTTGTCATTATGGAAGGTTGTCTGTCGTTTAGATTTTTCTTACTCCAATGGATTGTAGCCTTGTCATTATGTAAGGTAGTCTGTTGTTCAAATTTTTGTTACTCCAATGGATGGTAGCCTTGTCATTATGGAAGATAGTCTGTTGTAGAGATATTTGTTATTCCATTGGATGCTAACCTTGTCAGTACGGAAGGTAGTCTTTTGACGTCATTTTTCTTACTCCAATGGATGCTAGCCTTATCATTATGGAAGGTAGTTTTTTATGGAGATTTTTGTTACTCCAATGGATTGTAGCCTTGTCATTATGGAAGGTAGTTTTTTGTTGAGATTTTTGTTATTCCAATGGATGGTAGCCTTGTCATTATGGAAGGTAGTTTTTTGTTGAGATATTTGTTACTCCAATGGATGGTAGCCTTGTCATTAAGGAAGGTAGTCTGTTGTCGAGATTTTTGTTACCCCAATGGATGGTAGCCTTGTAATTATGAAAGGTAGTCTGTTATCGAGATTTTTGTTACTCCAATGGATGGTAATGTTGTCATTATAGAAGATTGTCTGTCGTTGAAATTTTTGTTACTCCAATGGATGGTAGCCTTGTCATTATGGAAGGTAGTCTATTGTCGATATTTTTGTTATTCCAATGGTTGGTAGCCTTATCATTATAGAAGGTAGTTTTTTATCGAGATTTTTGTTACTCCAATGGATGGTAGCCTTGTCATTATGGAAGGTAGTCTGTTGTAGAGATTTTTTTTACTCCAATGGATGGTAGCCTTGTAATTATGGAAGGTACTCTGTTGTCGAGATTTTTGTTACCCCAATGGATGGTAGTCTGTTGTCGAGATTTTTGTTACTCCAATGGATGGTAGCCTTGTCATTATTTAAGGTAGTCTATTGTCGATATCTTTGTTACTCCAATGGATGATAGCCTTGTCATTATGCAAGGTAGTGTGTTGTTCTTATTTTTGTTACTCGAATGGATGGTAGCCTTGTCATTATGGAAGGTAGTCTATTGTCGAGATTTTTGTAATTCCAATGGATGGTAGCCTTATCATTTTGGAATGTAGTTTTTTATTTTGTTACTCCAAGGGATGGTAGCCTTGTCATTATGGAAGGTAGTCTGTTGTTGAGATTTCTGTTACTCCAATGGATTGTAGCCTTGTCATTATGGAAGGTAGTCTATTTTCGATATCTTTGTTACTCCAATAGATGATAGCCTTGTCATTATGCAAGGTAGTCTGTTGTTCATATTTTTGTTACTCCAATGGATGTTAGCCTTATCATTATGGAAATTAGTTTTTTATCGAGATTTTTGTTACTCCAATGGATGGTAGCCTTGTCATTCTGGAAGGTAGTCTATTGTTGAGATTTTTGTTATTCCGATGGATGATAACCTTGTAATTATGGAAGGTAATCTTTTGTCGAGATTTTTGTTACTCCAATGGATGGGAGCCTTGTCATTATTGAAGGTCGTCTGTTGTCAATATCTTTGTTACTCCAATGGATGGTAGCCTTGTCATTATGGAAAGTAGTATTTTGTTGAGATTTTTGTTACTCCAATGGATGGTAGCCTTGTCATTATGGAAGGTAGTCTATTGTCGAGATTTTTTTTACTCCAATGGTTGGTAACCTTGTCGTTATGGAAGGTAGTTTGTCGTTGAGATTTTTGTTACTCCAATGGATTGTAGCCTTGTCATTATGTAAGGTAGTCTGTTGTTCAGATTTTTGTTACTCCAATGGATGGTAGCCTTGTAATTATGGAAGATAGTCTGTTGTCGAGATTTTGTTATTCCAATGGATGGTAACCTTGTCAGTATGGAAGGTAGTCTTTTATTGAGATTTTTGTTACTCCAAGGGATGGTAGCCTTGTCATTATTTAAGGTAGTCTATTGTCGATATCTTTGTTACTCCAATGGATGATAGCCTTGTCATTAAGCAAGGTAGTATGTTGTTAAGATTTGTGTTACTCCAATGGATGGTAGCCATGTCAATATTGAATGTAGTCCTATGTCGAGATTTTTGTTATTCCAATGGATGGTAGCCTTATCATTATGGAAGGTAGTTTTTTATCAAGATTTTTGTTATTCCAATGGATGGTAGCCTTGTCATTATGGAAGGTATTCTATTGTCGAGATGTTTGTTATTCCAATGGATGGTAGCCTTATCATTATGGAAGGTAGTTTTTTATGGAGATTTTTATTACTCCAATGGATGGTAGCCTTGTCATTATGGAAGGTAGTCTATTGTCGAGATTTTTGTTATTCCAATGGATGGTAGACTTGTCATTATGGAAGGTATTTTTTTGTCGAGATTTTTGTTACTCCAATGGATGGTAGCCTTGTCATTATGGAAGGTAGTCTGTTGTCGAGATATTTGTTACCCCAATGGTTGTAGCCTTGTCACTATAGAAGGTAGTCTGTTGTCGAGATTTTTATTACCCTAATGGATGGTAGCCTTGTAATTATGGAAGGTAGTCTATTGTAAAGATTTTTGTTATTCCAATGGATGGTAGCCTTGTCATTATGGAAGGTAGTTTATTGTCGAGATGTTTGTTATTCCAATAGATGGTAGCCTTATCATTATGGAAGGTACTTTTTTATGGAGATTTTTATTACTCCAATGAATGGTAGCTTTGTCATTATTGAAGGTAGTCTGTTAACGATATCTTTGTTACTCTAATGGATGATAGCCTTGTCTTTATGAAAGGTAGTCTATTGTCGAGATTTTTTTTACTCTAATGGATGGTAACCTTGTCATTATGGTAGGTAGTTTGTCGTTTAGATTTTTGTTACTCCAATGGATTGTAGCCTTGTCATTATGTAAGGTAGTCTGTTGTTCAGATTTTTGTTACTCCAATGGATGGTAGCCTTGTCATTATGGAAGATAGTTTGTTGTCGAGATTTTTGTTACCCTAATGGATGTAGCCTTTTCATTATAGAAGGTAGTTTGTTGTCGAGATTTTTGTTACCCCAATGGATAGTAGTGTTGTAATTATGGAAGGTAGTTTGTTGTCGAGATTTTTGTTGCTCCAATGGATGGTAGCCTTGTCATTATTTAAGGTAGTCTATTTTCGATATCTTTGTTACTCCAATGGATGATAGCCTTGTCATTATGCAAGGTAGTTTGTTGTTCAGATTTTTGTTACTCCAATGGATGGTAGCCTTGCCATTATGGAAGGTAGTCTATTTTCGAGATTGTTGTTATTCCAATGGATGGTAGCCTTATTTTTATGGAAGTTAGTTTTTTATCGTGATTTTTGTTACTCCAATGGATGGTAGCCTTGTCATTATGGAAGGTAGTCTATTGTCGATATTTTTGTTATTCTAAATGATGGTAGCCTTGTCATTATGGAAGGTAGTTTTTTGTTGAGATTTTTGTTACTCCAATGGATGTTAGCCTTTTTATGATGGAAGGTAGTCTGTTGTCGAGATTTTTGTTACCCCGATGGATGGTAGCCTTGTAATTATGGAAGGTAGTCTTTTGTCAATATTTTTGTTACTCCAATGGATGGTAACCTTGTAATTATGGAAGGTAGTCTGTCGTTGAGATTTTTGTTACTCCAAAGGATGGTAGCCTTATCATTATGGAAGTTAGTTTTTTATCGAGATTTTTGTTATTCCAATGGATGGTAGCCTTGTCAATATGGAAGGTAGTCTAATGTCGAGATTTTTGTTATTCCAATGGATGGTAGCCTTGTAATTATTGAAGGTAGTCTTTTGTCGTGATTTTTGTTACTCCAATGGATGGTAGCCTTGTAATTATTTAAGGAAGTCTATTGTCGATATCTTTGTTACTCCAATGGATGATAGTCTTGTCATTATGCAAGATAGTCTGTTGTCGAGATTTTTGTTACCCCAATGGATGGTAGCCTTGTAATTATGGAAGGTAGTATTTTGTTGAGATTTTTGTTACACCAATGGATAGTTTCCTTGTCATTATGGAAGGCAGTCTGTTGTCGAGATTTTTGTTACCCTAATGGATGTTAGCCTTGTAATTATGGAAGGTAGTCTTTTGTCGAGATTTTTGTTACTCCAATGGATGGTAACCTTGTCATTATGGAAGGTAGTCTGTCATTGAGATTTTTGTTACCCCAATGGATGGTAGCCTTGTAATTATGGAAGGTAGTCTTTTGATGAGATTTTTGTTACACCAATGGATGGTTGCCTTGTCATTATGGAAGGTAGTCTGTTGTCGAGATTTTTGTTACCCCAATGGATGGTAGCCTTGTAATTATGGAAGGTAGTCTTTTGTTGAGATTTTTGTTACACCAATGGATGGTTGCCATGTCATTATGGAAGGTAGTCTATTGTAATTATGGAAGGTAACCTTGTCAGTATGGAAGGTAGTCTTTTGACGTCATTTTTGTTACTCCAATGGATGGTAGCCTTGTCATTATGGAAGATAGTCTATTGTCGAGATGTTTGTTATTCCAATAGATGGTAACCTTGTTAGTATGGAAGGTAGTCTTTTGACGTCATTTTTATTACTCCAATGGATGGTAGCCTTGTCATTATGGAAGATAGTCTATTGTCGAGATGTTTTTTATTCCAATAGATGGTAACCTTGTTAGTATGGAAGGTAGTCTTTTGACGTCATTTTTGTTACTCCAATGGATGGTAGCCTTGTCATTATGGAAGGTAGTCTATTGTCGAGATGTTTGTTATTCCAATGGATGGTAACCTTGTCAGTATGGAAGGTAGTCTTTTGACGTCATTTTTGTTACTCCAATGGATGGTAGCCTTTTCATTATGGAAGGTAGTCTATTGTCGAGATGTTTGTTATTCCAATGGATGGTAACCTTGTCAGTATGGAAGGTAGTCTTTTGACGTCATTTTTGTTACTCCAATGGATGGTAGCCTTGTCATTATAGAAGGTAGTCTATTGTCGAGATATTTTTTATTCCAATGGATGGTAACCTTATCAGTATGGAAGGTAGTCTTTTGACGTCATTTTTGTTACTCCAATGGATGGTAGTCTTGTCATTATGGAAGGTAGTCTATTATCGAGATATTTTTTAGTCCAATGGATGGTAGACTTGTAATTATGTAGTCTGATGTCGATATTTTTGTTACCCCAATGGATGGTAGCCTTGTAATTATGGAAGGTAGTCTGTTGTCGAGATTTTTGGTACTCCAATGGATGGTAACCTTGTCATTATGGAAGTTAGTCTTTTGTCGAGATTTTTGTTACTCTAATGGATGGTAGCCTTGTCATTATTGAAGGTAGTCTATTGTCGATATCTTTGTTACTCTAATGGATGATAGCCTTGTCATTATTTAAGGTAGTCTATTGTCGATATCTTTGTTACTCTAATGGATGATAGCCTTGTCATTATGCAAGGTAGTCTGTTGTTCATAGTTTGTTACTCCAATGGATGGTAGCCTTGTCATTATGGAAGGTAGTCTGTTGTCGAGATTTTTTTTACTCCTATGGATGATAGTCTTGTCATTATGGAAGGTAGTCTTTTTTCGAGATTTTTGTTACTCCAATGGATGGTAGCCTTGTCATTATTGAAGGTAGTCCATTGTTTATATCATTGTTACTCTAATGGATGATAGCCTTGTCATTATGCAAGGTAGTCTGTTTTTCATATTTTTGTTACTCCAATGGATGGTAGCCTTGTCATTATGGAAGGTAGTCTGTTGTCGAGATTTTTTTTACTCCAATGGATGGTAGCCTTGTCAATATGGAAGGTAGTCTGTTGTCGATATTTTTGTTACCCCAATGGATGGTAGCCTTGTAACTATGGAAGGTATTATGTTTTCGAGATTTTTGTTATTCCAATGGATGGTAGCCTGATCAATATGGAAGTTACTTTTTTATCGAGATTTTTGTTAATCGAATGGATGGTAGCCTTGTCATTATTGAAGGTAGTCATTTGTCGATATCTTTGTTACTCCAATTGATGGTAGCCTTGTCATTATGGAAGGTAGTATTTTGTCGAGATTTTTGTTACTCCAATGGATGGTAGCCTTGTCATTATTAAAGGTAGTCTGTTATCGATATCTTTGTTACTCCAATGGATGACAGCCTTGTCATTATGGAAGGTAGTCTATTGTCGAGATTTTTTTTACTCCCATGGATGGTAACCTTGTCAATATGGAAGGTTGTCTGTCGTTTAGATTTTTGTTACTCCAATGGATTGTAGCCTTGTCATTATGTAAGGTAGTCTGTTGTTCAGATTTTTGTTACTCCAATGGATGGTAGCCTTGTCATTATCGAAGATAGTCTGTTGTTGAGATATTTGTTATTCCATTGGATGGTAACCTTGTCAGTATGGAAGGTAGTCTTTTGACGTCATTTTTGTTACTCCAATGGATGGTAGCCTTATCATTATGGAAGGTAGTTTTTTATGGAGACTTTTGTTACTCCAATGGATGGTAGCCTTGTCATTATGGAAGGTAGTTTTTTGTTGAGATATTTGTTACTCCAATGGATGGTAGCCTTGTCATGAAGGAAGGTAGTATGTTGTCGAGATTTTTGTTACCCCAATGGATGGTAGCCTTGTAATTATGGAAGGTAGTCTGTTATCGAGATTTTTGTTACTCCAATGGATGGTAACCTTGTCATTATGGAAGGTAGTATGTCGTTGAGATTTTTGTTACTCCAATGGATGGTAGCCTTGTCATTATGGAAGGTAGTCTATTGTTGATATTTTTGTTATTCCAATGGATGGTAGCCTTATCATTATGGAAGGTAGTTTTTTATCGAGATTTTTGTTACTCCAATGGATGGTAGCCTTGTCATTATTGAAGGTAGTCTATTATCGATATCTTTGTTACTCTAATGGATGATAGCCTTGTCATTATTTAAGGTAGTCTATTGTTGATATCTTTGTTACTCTAATGGATGATAGCCTTGTCATTATGCAAGGTAGTCTGTTGTTCATAGTTTGTTACTCCAATGGATGGTAGCCTTGTCATTATGGAAGGTAGTCTGTTGTCGAGATTTTTTTTACTCCTATGGATGGTAGCCTTGTCATTATGGAAGGTAGTCTTTTGTCGAGATTTTTGTTACTCCAATGGATGGTAGCCTTGTCATTATTGAAGGTAGTCTATTGTCGATATCATTGTTACTCTAATGGATGATAGCCTTGTCATTATGCAAGGTAGTCTGTTGTTCATATTTTTGTTACTCCAATGGATGGTAGCCTTGTCATTATGAAAGGTAGTCTGTTGTCGAGATTTTTTTTACTCCAATGGATGGTAGCCTTGTCATTATGGAAGGTAGTCTGTTGTCGATATTTTTGTGACCCCAAAGGATGGTAGCCTTGTAATTATGGAAGGTAGTATGTTTTCGAGATTTTTGTTATTCTAATGGATGGTAGCCTTATCAATATGGAAGTTACTTTTTTATCGAGATTTTTGTTACTCGAAAGGATGGTAGCCTTGTCATTATTGAAGGTAGTCATTTGTCGACATCTTTGTTACTCCAATTGATGGTAGCCTTGTCATTATGGAAGGTAGTATTTTGTCGAGATTTTTGTTACTCCAATGGATGGTAGCCTTGTCATTATTAAAGGTAGTCTGTTATCGATATCTTTGTTACTCCAATGGATGATAGCCTTGTCATTATGGAAGGTAGTCTATTGTCGAGATTTTTTTTACTCCAATGGATGGTAACCTTGTCATTATGGAAGGTTGTCTGTCGTTTAGATTTTTCTTACTCCAATGGATTGTAGCCTTGTCATTATGTAAGGTAGTCTGTTGTTCAAATTTTTGTTACTCCAATGGATGGTAGCCTTGTCATTATGGAAGATAGTCTGTTGTAGAGATATTTGTTATTCCATTGGATGGTAACCTTGTCAGTACGGAAGGTAGTCTTTTGACGTCATTTTTCTTACTCCAATGGATGGTAGCCTTATCATTATGGAAGGTAGTTTTTTATGCAGATTTTTGTTACTCCAATGGATTGTAGCCTTCTCATTATGGAAGGTAGTCTATTGTTGAGATTTTTATTATTCCAATGGATGGTAGCCTTGTCATTATGGAAGGTAGTTTTTTGTTGAGATATTTGTTACTCCAATGGATGGTAGCCTTGTCATTAAGGAAGGTAGTCTGTTGTCGAGATTTTTGTTACCCCAATGGATGGTAGCCTTGTAATTATGAAAGGTAGTCTGTTATCGAGATTTTTGTTACTCCAATGGATGGTAATCTTGTCATTATGGAAGGTAGTCTGTCGTTGAAATTTTTGTTACTCCAATGGATGGTAGCCTTGTCATTATGGAAGGTAGTCTATTGTCGATATTTTTGTTATTCCAATGGTTGGTAGCCTTATCATTATGGAAGGTAGTTTTTTATCGAGATTTTTGTTACTCTAATGGATGGTAGCCTTGTCATTATGGAAGGTAGTCTGTTGTAGAGATTTTTTTTACTCCAATGGATGGTATCCTTGTAATTATGGAAGGTAGTCTGTTGTCGAGATTTTTGTTACCCCAATGGATGGTAGTCTGTTGTCGAGATTTTTGTTACTCCAATGGATGGTAGCCTTGTCATTATTTAAGGTAGTCTATTGTCGATATCTTTGTTACTCCAATGGATGATAGCCTTGTCATTATGCAAGGTAGTCTGTTGTTCTTATTTTTGTTACTCCAATGGATGGTAGCCTTGTCATTATGGAAGGTAGTCTATTGTCGAGATTTTTGTAATTCTAATGGATGGTAGCCTTATCATTTTGGAAGGTAGTTTTTTATCAAGATTTTTGTTACTCCAATGGATGGTAGCCTTGTCATTATGGAAGGTAGTCTATTATCGAGATGTTTGTTTTTCCAATGTATGGTAGCCTTATCGTTATGGAAGTTAGTTTTTTATGGAGATTTTTGTTACTCTAAGGGATGGTAGCCTTGTCATTATGGAAGGTAGTCTGTTGTTGAGATTTTTTTTACTCCAATGGATGGTAGCCTTGTCATTATGGAAGGTAGTCTGTTGTCGAGATTTTTGTTACCTCAATGGATGGTAGCCTTGTAATTATGGAAGGTAGTCTGTTTTCGAGATTTTTGTTACTCCAATGGATGGTAACCTTGTCATTATGGAAGGTAGTCTGTCGTAGAGATTTCTGTTACCCCAATGGATTGTAGCCTTTTCATTATGGAAGGTAGTCTATTTTCGATATCTTTGTTACTCCAATAGATGATAGCCTTATCATTATGCAAGGTAGTCTGTTGTTCAGATTTTTGTTACTCCAATGGATGTTAGCCTTATCATTATGGAAATTAGTTTTTTATCGAGATTTTTGTTACTCCAATGGATGGTAGCCTTGTCATTCTGGAAGGTAGTCTATTGTTGAGATTTTTGTTATTCCAATGGATGGTAACCTTGTAATTATGGAAGGTAATCTTTTGTCGAGATTTTTGTTACTCCAATGGATGGGAGCCTTGTCATTATTGAAGGTCGTCTGTTGTCAATATCTTTGTTACTCCAATGGATGGTAGCCTTGTCATTATGGAAAGTAGTATTTTGTTGAGGTTTTTGTTACTCCAATGGATGGTAGCCTTGTCATTATGGAAGGTAGTCTATTGTCGAGATTTTTTTTACTCCAATGGTTGGTAACCTTGTCGTTATGGAAGGTAGTCTGTCGTTGAGATTTTTGTTACTCCAATGGATTGTAGCCTTGTCATTATGTAAGGTAGTCTGTTGTTCAGATTTTTGTTACTCCAATGGTGGTAGCCTTGTAATTATGGAAGATAGTCTGTTGTCGAGATTTTGTTATTCCAATGGATGGTAACCTTGTCAGTATGGAAGGTAGTCTTTTATCAAGATTTTTGTTACTCCAAGGGATGGTAGCCTTGTCATTATTTAAGGTAGTCTATTATCGATATCTTTGTTACTCCAATGGATGATAGCCTTGTCATTAAGCAAGGTAGTATGTTGTTAAGATTTGTGTTACTCCAATGGATGGTAGCCATGTCAATATTGAAGGTAGTCTTATGTTGAGATTTTTGTTATTCCAATGGATGGTAGCCTTATCATTATGGAAGGTAGTTTTTTATCGAGATTTTTGTTACTCCAATGGATGGTAGCCTTGTCATTATGGAAGGTATTCTATTGTCGAGATGTTTGTTATTCTAATGGATGGTAGCCTTATCATTATGGAAGGTAGTTTTTTATGGAGATTTTTATTACTCCAATGGATGGTAGCCTTGTCATTATGGAAGGTAGTCTATTGTCGAGATTTTTGTTATTCCAATGGATGGTAGACTTGTCATTATGGAAGGTACTTTTTTATGGAGATTTTTATTACTCCAATGAATGGTAGCTTTGTCATTATGGAAGGTAGTCTGTTGACGATATCTTTCTTACTCCAATGGATGATAGCCTTGTCTTTATGAAAGGTAGTCTATTGTCGAGATTTTTTTTACTCTAATGGATGGTAACCTTGTACTTATGGTAGGTAGTTTGTCGTTTAGATTTTTGTTACCCCAATGGATGTAGCCTTTTCATTATAGAAGGTAGTTTGTTGTCGAGATTTTTGTTACCCCAATGGATAGTAGTGTTGTAATTATGGAAGGTAGTTTGTTGTCGAGATTTTTGTTGCTCCAATGGATGGTAGCCTTGTCATTATTTAAGGTAGTCTATTTTCGATATCTTTGTTACTCCAATGGATGATAGCCTTGTCATTATGCAAGGTAGTTTGTTGTTCAGATTTTTGTTACTCCAATGGATGGTAGCCTTGCCATTATGGAAGGTAGTCTATTTTCGAGATTTTTGTTATTCCAATGGATGGTAGCCTTATTATTATGGAAGTTAGTTTTTTATCGAGATTTTTGTTACTCCAATGGATGGTAGCCTTGTCATTATGGAAGGTAGTCTATTGTCGATATTTTTGTTATTCTAATGGATGGTAGCCTTGTCATTATGGAAGGTAGTTTGTTGTTGAGATTTTTGTTACTCCAATGGATGTTAGCCTTGTCATGATGGAAGGTAGTCTGTTGTCGAGATTTTTGTTACCCCGATGGATGGTAGCCTTGTAATTATGGAAGGTAGTCTTTTGTCAATATTTTTGTTACTCCAATGGATGGTAACCTTGTAATTATGGAAGGTAGTCTGTCGTTGAGATTTTTGTTACTCCAATGGATGATAGCCTTATCATTATGGAAGTTAGTTTTTTATCGAGATTTTTGTTATTCCAATGGATGGTAGCCTTGTCATTATGGAAGGTAGTCTTTTGTCGAGATTTTGGTTACTCCAATGGATGGTAGCCTTGTAATTATTTAAGGAAGTCTATTGTCGATATCTTTGTTACTCCAATGGATGATAGTCTTGTCATTATGCAAGGTAGTCTGTTGTTCAGATTTTTGTTACTCCAATGGATGGTAGCCTTGTAATTATGGAAGGTAGTCTATGGTTGAGATTTTTGTTACTCCAATGGATGGTAGCCTTGTCATTATGGAAGTTAGTTTTTTATTGAGATTTTTGTTACTCCAATGGATGGTAGCCTTGTAATTATGGAAGGTAGTCTATTGTCGAGATTTTTGTTATTCCAATGGATGGTAACCTTGTCATTATGGAAGGTAGTCTTTTGTCTAGATTTTTGTTATTCCAATGGATGGTAGCCTTCTCATTATGGAAGGTAGTTTTTTGTTGACATTTTTGTTACTCCAATGGATGTTAGCCTTGTCATTATGGAAGGTAGTCTGTTGTTGAGATTTTTGTTACCCCAATGGAAGGTAGCCTTGTAATTATGGAAGGTAGTCTTTTATCGATATTTTTGTTACTCCAATGGATGGTAACCTTGTCATTATCGAAGGTAGTCTGTCGTTGAGATTTTTGTTACTCCAATGGATGGTAGCCTTATCATTATGGAAGTTAGTTTTTTATCGAGATTTTTGTTACTCCAATGGATGGTAGCCTTGTCATTTTGGAAGTTTGTCTATTGTCGAGATTTTTGTTATTCCAATGGATGGTAGCCTTGTCAATATGGAAGGTAGTCTAATGTCGAGATTTTTGTTATTCCAATGGATGGTAGCTTTGTCATTATGGAAGGTAGTATTTTGTCGATATTTTTGTTACTCCAATGGATGGTAGCCTTGTCATTATTTAAGGTAGTCTATTTTCGATATCTTTGTTACTCCAATGGATGATAGCCTTGTCATTATGCAAGGTAGTCTGTTGTTCAGACTTTGTTTACTCCAATGGATGGTAGCCTTGACATTATGGAAGGTAGTCTATGGTTGAGATATTTGTTATTCCAATGGATGGTAGCCTTATCATTATGGAAGTGAGTTTTTTATCGAGATTATTGTTACTCCAATGGATGGTAGCCTTGAAATTATGGAAGGTAGTCTATTGTCGAGATTTTTGTTATTCCAATGGATGGTAACCTTGTAATTATGGAAGGTAGTCTTTTGTCGAGATTTTTGTTACTCACATGAATGGTAGCCTTGTCATTATTGAAGGTAGTCTGTTGTCGATATCATTGTTACTCCAATGGATGGTAGCCTTGTCATTATGGAAGGTAGTATTTTCTTGAGATTTTTGTTACTCCAATGGATGGTAGCCTTGTCATTATTGAAGGTAGTCTGTTATCGATATCTTTGTTATTCCAATGGATGATAGCCTTGTCATTATAGATCATAGTCTATTTTTGATCTTTTTTTTACTCCAATTTATGGTAACCTTGTCATTATGGAAGGTAGTCTGTCGTTGAGATTTTTGTTACTCCAATGGATTGTAGCCTTGTCATTATGTAAGGTAGTCTGTTGTTCAGATTTTTGTTACTCCATTGGCTGGTAGCCTTGTCATAATGGAAGATAGTCTGTTGTCGAGATTTTTGTTATTCCAATGCATGGTAACCTTGTCAGTATGGAAGGTAGTCTTTTGTCGAGATTTTTGTTACTCCAATGGATGGTAGCCTTCTCATTATGGAAGGTAGTTTTTTGTTGAGATGTTTGTTACTCCAATGGATGTTAGCCTTGTCATTATGGAAGGTAGTCTATTGTCGAGATTTTTGTTACCCCAATGAATGGTAGCCTTGTAATTATGGAAGGTAGTCTTTAATCGATATTTTTGTTACTCCAATGGATGGTAACCTTGTCATTATCGAAGGTAGTCTGTCGTTGAGATTTTTGTTACTCCAATGGATGGTAGCCTTATCATTATGGAAGTTAGTTTTTTATCGAGATTTTTGTTACTCCAATGGATGGTAGCCTTGTCATTTTGGAAGTTTGTCTATTGTCGAGATTTTTGTTATTCCAATGGATGGTAGCCTTGTCAATATGGAAGGTAGTCTAATGTCGAGATTTTTGTTATTCCAATGGATGGTAGCCTTGTCATTATGGAAGGTAGTCTAATGTCGAGATTTTTGTTATTCCAATGGATGGTAGCTTTGTCATTATGGAAGGTAGTATTTTGTCGATATTTTTGTTACTCCAATGGATGGTAGCCTTGTATTTATTTAAGGTAGTCTATTTTCGATATCTTTGTTACTCCAATGGATGATAGCCTTGTCATTATGCAAGGTAGTTTGTTGTTCAGATTTTTGTTACTCCAATGGATGGTAGCCTTGCCATTATGGAAGGTAGTCTATTTTCGAGATTTTTGTTATTCCAATGGATGGTAGCCTTATTATTATGGAAGTTAGTTTTTTATCGAGATTTTTGTTACTCCAATGGATGGTAGCCTTGTCATTATGGAAGGTAGTCTATTGTCGATATTTTTGTTATTCTAATGGATGGTAGCCTTGTCATTATGGAAGGTAGTTTGTTGTTGAGATTTTTGTTACTCCAATGGATGTTAGCCTTGTCATGATGGAAGGTAGTCTGTTGTCGAGATTTTTGTTACCCCGATGGATGGTAGCCTTGTAATTATGGAAGGTAGTCTTTTGTCAATATTTTTGTTACTCCAATGGATGGTAACCTTGTAATTATGGAAGGTAGTCTGTCGTTGAGATTTTTGTTACTCCAATGGATGATAGCCTTATCATTATGGAAGTTAGTTTTTTATCGAGATTTTTGTTATTCCAATGGATGGTAGCCTTGTCATTATGGAAGGTAGTCTTTTGTCGAGATTTTGGTTACTCCAATGGATGGTAGCCTTGTAATTATTTAAGGAAGTCTATTGTCGATATCTTTGTTACTCCAATGCATGATAGTCTTGTCATTATGCAAGGTAGTCTGTTGTTCAGATTTTTGTTACTCCAATGGATGGTAGCCTTGTTATTATGGAAGGTAGTCTATGGTTGAGATTTTTGTTACTCCAATGGATGGTAGCCTTGTCATTATGGAAGTTAGTTTTTTATTGAGATTTTTGTTACTCCAATGGATGGTAGCCTTGTAATTATGGAAGGTAGTCTATTGTCGAGATTTTTGTTATTCCAATGGATGGTAACCTTGTCATTATGGAAGGTAGTCTTTTGTCTAGATTTTTGTTATTCCAATGGATGGTAGCCTTCTCATTATGGAAGGTAGTTTTTTGTTGAGATTTGTGTTACTCCAATGGATGTTAGCCTTGTCATTATGGAAGGTAGTCTGTTGTTGAGATTTTTGTTACCCCAATGGAAGGTAGCCTTGTAATTATGGAAGGTAGTCTTGTATCGATATTTTTGTTACTCCAATGGATGGTAACCTTGTCATTATCGAAGGTAGTCTGTCGTTGAGATTTTTGTTACTCCAATGGATGGTAGCCTTATCATTATGGAAGTTAGTTTTTTATCGAGATTTTTGTTATTCCAATGGATGGTAGCCTTGTCAATATGGAAGGTAGTCTAATGTCGAGATTTTTGTTATTCCAATGGATGGTAGCCTTGTCATTATGGAAGGTAGTCTAATGTCGAGATTTTTGTTATTCCAATGGATGGTAGCTTTGTCATTATGGAAGGTAGTATTTTGTCGATATTTTTGTTACTCCAATGGATGGTAGCCTTGTCATTATTTAAGGTAGTCTATTTTCGATATCTTTGTTACTCCAATGGATGATAGCCTTGTCATTATGCAAGATAGTTTGTTGTTCAGATTTTTGTTACTCCAATGGATGGTAGCCTTGCCATTATGGAAGGTAGTCTATTTTCGAGATTTTTGTTATTCCAATGGATGGTAGCCTTATTATTATGGAAGTTAGTTTTTTATCGAGATTTTTGTTACTCCAATGGATGGTAGCCTTGTCATTATGGAAGGTAGTCTATTGTCGATATTTTTGTTATTCTAATGGATGGTAGCCTTGTCATTATGGAAGGTAGTTTGTTGTTGAGATTTTTGTTACTCCAATGGATGTTAGCCTTGTCATGATGGAAGGTAGTCTGTTGTCGAGATTTTTGTTACCCCGATGGATGGTAGCCTTGTAATTATGGAAGGTAGTCTTTTGTCAATATTTTTGTTACTCCAATGGATGGTAACCTTGTAATTATGGAAGGTAGTCTGTCGTTGAGATTTTTGTTACTCCAATGGATGATAGCCTTATCATTATGGAAGTTAGTTTTTTATCGAGATTTTTGTTATTCCAATGGATGGTAGCCTTGTCATTATGGAAGGTAGTCTTTTGTCGAGATTTTGGTTACTCCAATGGATGGTAGCCTTGTAATTATTTAAGGAAGTCTATTATCGATATCTTTGTTACTCCAATGGATGATAGTCTTGTCATTATGCAAGGTAGTCTGTTGTTCAGATTTTTGTTACTCTAATGGATGGTAGCCTTGTAATTATGGAAGGTAGTCTATGGTTGAGATTTTTGTTACTCCAATGGATGGTAGCCTTGTCATTATGGAAGTTAGTTTTTTATTGAGATTTTTGTTACTCCAATGGATGGTAGCCTTGTAATTATGGAAGGTAGTCTATTGTCGAGATTTTTGTTATTCCAATGGATGGTAACCTTGTCATTATGGAAGGTAGTCTTTTGTCTAGATTTTTGTTATTCCAATGGATGGTAGCCTTCTCATTATGGAAGGTAGTTTTTTGTTGAGATTTGTGTTACTCCAATGGATGTTAGCCTTGTCATTATGGAAGGTAGTATGTTGTTGAGATTTTTGTTACCCCAATGGAAGGTAGCCTTGTAATTATGGAAGGTAGTCTTTTATCGATATTTTTGTTACTCCAATGGATGGTAACCTTGTCATTATCGAAGGTAGTCTGTCGTTGAGATTTTTGTTACTCCAATGGATGGTAGCCTTATCATTATGGAAGTTAGTTTTTTATCGAGATTTTTGTTACTCCAATGGATGGTAGCCTTGTCATTTTGGAAGTTTGTCTATTGTCGAGATTTTTGTTATTCCAATGGATGGTAGCCTTGTCAATATGGAAGGTAGTCTAATGTCGAGATTTTTGTTATTCCAATGGATGGTAGCTTTGTCATTATGGAAGGTAGTATTTTGTCGATATTTTTGTTACTCCAATGGATGGTAGCCTTGTCATTATTTAAGGTAGTCTATTTTCGATATCTTTGTTACTCCAATGGATGATAGCCTTGTCATTATGCAAGGTAGTCTGTTGTTCAGACTTTGTTTACTCCAATGGATGGTAGCCTTGACATTATGGAAGGTAGTCTATGGTTGAGATATTTGTTATTCCAATGGATGGTAGCCTTATCATTATGGAAGTGAGTTTTTTATCGAGATTATTGTTACTCCAATGGATGGTAGCCTTGAAATTATGGAAGGTAGTCTATTGTCGAGATTTTTGTTATTCCAATGGATGGTAACCTTGTAATTATGGAAGGTAGTCTTTTGTCGAGATTTTTGTTACTCACATGAATGGTAGCCTTGTCATTATTGAAGGTAGTCTGTTGTCGATATCATTGTTACTCCAATGGATGGTAGCCTTGTCATTATGGAAGGTAGTATTTTCTTGAGATTTTTGTTACTCCAATGGATGGTAGCCTTGTCATTATTGAAGGTAGTCTGTTATCGATATCTTTGTTATTCCAATGGATGATAGCATTGTCATTATAGATCATAGTCTATTTTTGATCTTTTTTTTACTCCAATTTATGGTAACCTTGTCATTATGGAAGGTAGTCTGTCGTTGAGATTTTTGTTACTCCAATGGATTGTAGCCTTGTCATTATGTAAGGTAGTCTGTTGTTCAGATTTTTGTTACTCCATTGGCTGGTAGCCTTGTCATAATGGAAGATAGTCTGTTGTCGAGATTTTTGTTATTCCAATGCATGGTAACCTTGTCAGTATGGAAGGTAGTCTTTTGTCGAGATTTTTGTTACTCCAATGGATGGTAGCCTTCTCATTATGGAAGGTAGTTTTTTGTTGAGATGTTTGTTACTCCAATGGATGTTAGCCTTGTCATTATGGAAGGTAGTCTATTGTCGAGATTTTTGTTACCCCAATGAATGGTAGCCTTGTAATTATGGAAGGTAGTCTTTAATCGATATTTTTGTTACTCCAATGGATGGTAACCTTGTCATTATCGAAGGTAGTCTGTCGTTGAGATTTTTGTTACTCCAATGGATGGTAGCCTTATCATTATGGAAGTTAGTTTTTTATCGAGATTTTTGTTACTCCAATGGATGGTAGCCTTGTCATTTTGGAAGTTTGTCTATTGTCGAGATTTTTGTTATTCCAATGGATGGTAGCCTTGTCAATATGGAAGGTAGTCTAATGTCGAGATTTTTGTTATTCCAATGGATGGTAGCCTTGTCATTATGGAAGGTAGTCTAATGTCGAGATTTTTGTTATTCCAATGGATGGTAGCTTTGTCATTATGGAAGGTAGTATTTTGTCGATATTTTTGTTACTCCAATGGATGGTAGCCTTGTATTTATTTAAGGTAGTCTATTTTCGATATCTTTGTTACTCCAATGGATGATAGCCTTGTCATTATGCAAGGTAGTTTGTTGTTCAGATTTTTGTTACTCCAATGGATGGTAGCCTTGCCATTATGGAAGGTAGTCTATTTTCGAGATTTTTGTTATTCCAATGGATGGTAGCCTTATTATTATGGAAGTTAGTTTTTTATCGAGATTTTTGTTACTCCAATGGATGGTAGCCTTGTCATTATGGAAGGTAGTCTATTGTCGATATTTTTGTTATTCTAATGGATGGTAGCCTTGTCATTATGGAAGGTAGTTTGTTGTTGAGATTTTTGTTACTCCAATGGATGTTAGCCTTGTCATGATGGAAGGTAGTCTGTTGTCGAGATTTTTGTTACCCCGATGGATGGTAGCCTTGTAATTATGGAAGGTAGTCTTTTGTCAATATTTTTGTTACTCCAATGGATGGTAACCTTGTAATTATGGAAGGTAGTCTGTCGTTGAGATTTTTGTTACTCCAATGGATGATAGCCTTATCATTATGGAAGTTAGTTTTTTATCGAGATTTTTGTTATTCCAATGGATGGTAGCCTTGTCATTATGGAAGGTAGTCTTTTGTCGAGATTTTGGTTACTCCAATGGATGGTAGCCTTGTAATTATTTAAGGAAGTCTATTGTCGATATCTTTGTTACTCCAATGCATGATAGTCTTGTCATTATGCAAGGTAGTCTGTTGTTCAGATTTTTGTTACTCCAATGGATGGTAGCCTTGTTATTATGGAAGGTAGTCTATGGTTGAGATTTTTGTTACTCCAATGGATGGTAGCCTTGTCATTATGGAAGTTAGTTTTTTATTGAGATTTTTGTTACTCCAATGGATGGTAGCCTTGTAATTATGGAAGGTAGTCTATTGTCGAGATTTTTGTTATTCCAATGGATGGTAACCTTGTCATTATGGAAGGTAGTCTTTTGTCTAGATTTTTGTTATTCCAATGGATGGTAGCCTTCTC
The DNA here is from genome assembly GCA_948472305.1 of Vicia faba. NCBI lineage: Eukaryota > Viridiplantae > Streptophyta > Magnoliopsida > Fabales > Fabaceae > Vicia > Vicia faba. Next base: position 567,549,166 of record OX451739.1, read on the forward strand.
ATTATGGAAGGTAGTTTTTTGTTGAGATTTGTGTTACTCCAATGGATGTTAGCCTTGTCATTATGGAAGGTAGTCTGTTGTTGAGATTTTTGTTACCCCAATGGAAGGTAGCCTTGTAATTATGGAAGGTAGTCTTGTATCGATATTTTTGTTACTCCAATGGATGGTAACCTTGTCATTATCGAAGGTAGTCTGTCGTTGAGATTTTTGTTACTCCAATGGATGGTAGCCTTATCATTATGGAAGTTAGTTTTTTATCGAGATTTTTGTTATTCCAATGGATGGTAGCCTTGTCAATATGGAAGGTAGTCTAATGTCGAGATTTTTGTTATTCCAATGGATGGTAGCCTTGTCATTATGGAAGGTAGTCTAATGTCGAGATTTTTGTTATTCCAATGGATGGTAGCTTTGTCATTATGGAAGGTAGTATTTTGTCGATATTTTTGTTACTCCAATGGATGGTAGCCTTGTCATTATTTAAGGTAGTCTATTTTCGATATCTTTGTTACTCCAATGGATGATAGCCTTGTCATTATGCAAGATAGTTTGTTGTTCAGGTTTTTGTTACTCCAATGGATGGTAGCCTTGCCATTATGGAAGGTAGTCTATTTTCGAGATTTTTGTTATTCCAATGGATGGTAGCCTTATTATTATGGAAGTTAGTTTTTTATCGAGATTTTTGTTACTCCAATGGATGGTAGCCTTGTCATTATGGAAGGTAGTCTATTGTCGATATTTTTGTTATTCTAATGGATGGTAGCCTTGTCATTATGGAAGGTAGTTTGTTGTTGAGATTTTTGTTACTCCAATGGATGTTAGCCTTGTCATGATGGAAGGTAGTCTGTTGTCGAGATTTTTGTTACCCCGATGGATGGTAGCCTTGTAATTATGGAAGGTAGTCTTTTGTCAATATTTTTGTTACTCCAATGGATGGTAACCTTGTAATTATGGAAGGTAGTCTGTCGTTGAGATTTTTGTTACTCCAATGGATGATAGCCTTATCATTATGGAAGTTAGTTTTTTATCGAGATTTTTGTTATTCCAATGGATGGTAGCCTTGTCATTATGGAAGGTAGTCTTTTGTCGAGATTTTGGTTACTCCAATGGATGGTAGCCTTGTAATTATTTAAGGAAGTCTATTATCGATATCTTTGTTACTCCAATGGATGATAGTCTTGTCATTATGCAAGGTAGTCTGTTGTTCAGATTTTTGTTACTCTAATGGATGGTAGCCTTGTAATTATGGAAGGTAGTCTATGGTTGAGATTTTTGTTACTCCAATGGATGGTAGCCTTGTCATTATGGAAGTTAGTTTTTTATTGAGATTTTTGTTACTCCAATGGATGGTAGCCTTGTAATTATGGAAGGTAGTCTATTGTCGAGATTTTTGTTATTCCAATGGATGGTAACCTTGTCATTATGGAAGGTAGTCTTTTGTCTAGATTTTTGTTATTCCAATGGATGGTAGCCTTCTCATTATGGAAGGTAGTTTTTTGTTGAGATTTGTGTTACTCCAATGGATGTTAGCCTTGTCATTATGGAAGGTAGTATGTTGTTGAGATTTTTGTTACCCCAATGGAAGGTAGCCTTGTAATTATGGAAGGTAGTCTTTTATCGATATTTTTGTTACTCCAATGGATGGTAACCTTGTCATTATCGAAGGTAGTCTGTCGTTGAGATTTTTGTTACTCCAATGGATGGTAGCCTTATCATTATGGAAGTTAGTTTTTTATCGAGATTTTTGTTACTCCAATGGATGGTAGCCTTGTCATTTTGGAAGTTTGTCTATTGTCGAGATTTTTGTTATTCCAATGGATGGTAGCCTTGTCAATATGGAAGGTAGTCTAATGTCGAGATTTTTGTTATTCCAATGGATGGTAGCTTTGTCATTATGGAAGGTAGTATTTTGTCGATATTTTTGTTACTCCAATGGATGGTAGCCTTGTCATTATTTAAGGTAGTCTATTTTCGATATCTTTGTTACTCCAATGGATGATAGCCTTGTCATTATGCAAGGTAGTCTGTTGTTCAGATTTTGTTTACTCCAATGGATGGTAGCCTTGACATTATGGAAGGTAGTCTATGGTTGAGATATTTGTTATTCCAATGGATGGTAGCCTTATCATTATGGAAGTGAGTTTTTTATCGAGATTTTTGTTACTCCAATGGATGGTAGCCTTGAAATTATGGAAGGTAGTCTATTGTCGAGATTTTTGTTATTCCAATGGATGGTAACCTTGTCATTATGGAAGGTAGTCTTTTGTCGAGATTTTTGTTACTCACATGAATGGTAGCCTTGTCATTATTGAAGGTAGTTTGTTGTCGATATCATTGTTACTCCAATGGATGGTAGCCTTGTCATTATAGAAGGTAGTATTTTCTTGAGATTTTTGTTACTCCAATGGATGGTAGCCTTGTCATTATTGAAGGTAGTCTGTTATCGATATCTTTGTTATTCCAATGGATGATAGCCTTGTCATTATAGATCATAGTCTATTTTTGATCTTTTTTTTACTCCAATTTATGGTAACCTTGTCATTATGGAAGGTAGTCTGTCATTGAGATTTTTGTTACTCCAATGGATTGTAGCCTTGTCATTATGTAAGGTAGTCTGTTGTTCAGATTTTTGTTACTCCATTGGCTGGTAGCCTTGTCATAATGGAAGATAGTCTGTTGTCGAGATTTTTGTTAATCCAATGCATGGTAACCTTGTCAGTATGGAAGGTAGTCTTTTGTCGAGATTTTTGTTACTCCAATGGATGGTAGCCTTCTCATTATGGAAGGTAGTTTTTTGTTGAGATGTTTGTTACTCCAATGGATGTTAGCCTTGTCATTATGGAAGGTAGTCTATTGTCGAGATTTTTGTTACCCCAATGAATGGTAGCCTTGTAATTATGGAAGGTAGTCTTTAATCGATATTTTTGTTACTCCAATGGATGGTAACCTTGTCATTATCGAAGGTAGTCTGTCGTTGAGATTTTTGTTACTCCAATGGATGGTAGCCTTATCATTATGGAAGTTAGTTTTTTATCGAGATTTTTGTTACTCCAATGGATGGTAGCCTTGTCATTTTGGAAGTTTGTCTATTGTCGAGATTTTTGTTATTCCAATGGATGGTAGCCTTGTCAATATGGAAGGTAGTCTAATGTCGAGATTTTTGTTATTCCAATGGATGGTAGCCTTGTCATTATGGAAGGTAGTCTAATGTCGAGATTTTTGTTATTCCAATGGATGGTAGCTTTGTCATTATGGAAGGTAGTATTTTGTTGATATTTTTGTTACTCCAATGGATGGTAGCCTTGTATTTATTTAAGGTAGTCTATTTTCGATATCTTTGTTACTCCAATGGATGATAGCCTTGTCATTATGCAAGGTAGTCTGTTGTTCAGAATATGTTTACTCCAATGGATGGTAGCCTTGACATTATGGAAGGTAGTCTATGGTTGAGATATTTGTTATTCCAATGGATGGTAGCTTTATTATTATGGAAGTGAGTTTTTTATCGAGATTTTTGTTACTCCAATGGATGGTAGCCTTGAAATTATGGAAGATAGTCTATTGTCGAGATTTTTGTTATTCCAATGGATGGTAACCTTGTCATTATGGAAGGTAGTCTTTTGTCGAGATTTTTGTTACTCACATGAATGGTAGCCTTGTCATTATTGAAGGTAGTCTGTTGTCGATATCATTGTTACTCCAATGGATGGTAGCCTTGTCATTATGGAAGGTAGTATTTTCTTGAGATTTTTGTTACTCCAATGGATGGTAGCCTTGTCATTATTGAAGGTAGTCTGTTATCGATATCTTTGTTATTCCAATGGATGATAGCCTTGTCATTATAGATCATAGTCTATTTTTGATTTTTTTTTACTCCAATTTATGGTAACCTTGTCATTATGGAAGGTAGTCTGTCGTTGAGATTTTTGTTACTCCAATGGATTGTAGCCTTGTCATTATGTAAGGTAGTCTGTTGTTCAGATTTTTGTTACTCCAATGGCTGGTAGCCTTGTCATAATGGAAGATAGTCTGTTGTCGAGATTTTTGTTATTCCAATGCATGGTAACCTTGTCAGTATGGAAGGTAGTCTTTTGTCGAGATTTTTGTTATTCCAATGGATGGTAGCCTTCTCATTATGGAAGGTAGTTTTTTGTTGAGATGTTTTTTACTCCAATGGATGTTAGCCTTGTCTTTATGGAAGGTAGTCTGTTGTCGAGATTTTTGTTACCCCAATGGATGGTAGCCTTATAATTATGGAAGGTAGTCTTTAATCGATATTTTTGTTACTCCAATGGATGGTAACCTTGTAATTATCGAAGGTAGTCTGTCGGTGAGATTTTTGTTACTCCAATGGATGGTAGCCTTATCATTATGGAAGTTAGTTTTTTATCGAGATTTTTGTTACTCCAATGGATGGTAGCCTTGTCATTTTAGAAGTTTGTCTATTGTCGAGATTTTTGTTATTCCAATGGATGGTAGCCTTGTCAATATGGAAGGTAGTCTAATGTCGAGATTTTTGTTATTCCAATGGATGGTAGCCTTGTCATTATGGAAGGTAGTCTTTTGACGAGATTTTTGTTACTCCAATGGATGGTAGCCTTGTCATTATTTAAGGTAGTCTATTATAGATATCTTTGTTACTCCAATGGATGATAGCCTTGTCATTATGCCAGGTAGTCTGTTGTTCAGATTTTTGTTACTCCAATGGATGGTAGCCTTGTCATTATGGCAGTTAGTTTTTTATTGAGATTTTTGTTACTCCAATGGATGGTAGCCTTGTCATTATGGAAGTTAGTTTTTTATTGAGATTTTTGTTACTCCAATGGATGGTAGCCTTGTAATTATGGAAGGTAGTCTATTGTCGAGATTTTATTTATTCCAATGGATGGTAACCTTTTCATTATGGAAGGTAGTCTTTTGTCTAGATTTTTGTTATTCCAATGGATGGTAGCCTTCTCATTATGGAAGGTAGTTTTTTGTTGAGATTTTTGTTACTCCAATGGATGTTAGCCTTGTCATTATGGAAGGTAGTCTGTTGTTGAGATTTTTGTTACCCCAATGGATGGTAGCCTTGTAATTATGGAAGGTAGTCTTTTATCGATATTTTTGTTACTCCAATGGATGGTAACCTTGTCATTATCGAAGGTAGTCTGTCGTTGAGATTTTTGTTACTCCAATGGATGGTAGCCTTATCATTATGGAAATTAGTTTTTTATCGAGATTTTTATTACTCCAATGGATGGTAGCCTTGTCATTTTGGAAGTTTGTCTATTGTCGAGATTTTTGTTATTCCAATGGATGGTAGCCTTATCAATATGGAAGGTAGTCTAATGTCGAGATTTTTGTTATTCCAATGGATGGTAGCCTTGTCATTATGGAAGGTAGTGTTTTGACGAGATTTTTGTTACTCCAATGGATGGTAGCCTTGTCATTATTTAAGGTAGTCTATTGTAGATATCTTTGTTACTCCAATGGATGATAGCCTTGTCATTATGCAAGGTAGTCTGTTGTTCAGATTTTTGTTACTCCAATGGATGGTAGCCTTGTCATTATGGCAGTTAGTTTTTTATTGAGATTTTTGTTACTCCAATGGATGGTAGCCTTGTCATTATGGAAGTTAGTTTTTTATTGAGATTTTTGTTATTCCAATGGATGGTAGCCTTGTAATTATGGAAGGTAGTCTATTGTCGAGATTTTATTTATTCCAATGGATGGTAACCTTTTCATTATGGAAGGTAGTCTTTTGTCTAGATTTTTGTTATTCCAATGGATGGTAGCCTTCTCATTATGGAAGGTAGTTTTTTGTTGAGATTTTTGTTACTTCAATGGATGTTAGCCTTGTCATTATGGAAGGTAGTGTGTTGTTGAGATTTTTGTTACCCCAATGGATGGTAGCCTTGTAATTATGGAAGGTAGTCTTTTATCGATATTTTTGTTACTCCAATGGATGGTAACCTTGTCATTATCGAAGGTAGTCTGTCGTTGAGATTTTTGTTACTCCAATGGATGGTAGCCTTATCATTATGGAAGTTAGTTTTTTATCGAGATTTTTATTACTCCATTGGATGGTAGCCTTGTCATTTTGAAAGTTTGTCTATTGTCGAGATTTTTGTTATTCCAATGGATGGTAGCCTTGTCAATATGGAAGGTAGTCTAATGTCGATATTTTTGTTATTCCAATGGATGGTAGCCTTGTCATTATGGAAGGTAGTCTTTTGACGAGATTTTTGTTACTCCAATGGATGGTAGCCTTGTCATTATTTAAGGTAGTCTATTGTAGATATCTTTGTTACTCCAATGGATGATAGCCTTGTCATTATGCAAGGTAGTCTGTTGTTCAGATTTTTGTTACTCCAATGGATGGTAGCCTTGTCATTATGGCAGTTAGTTTTTTATTGAGATTTTTGTTACTCCAATGGATGGTAGCCTTGTCATTATGGAAGTTAGTTTTTTATTGAGATTTTTGTTATTCCAATGGATGGTAGCCTTGTAATTATGGAAGGTAGTCTATTGTCGAGATTTTATTTATTCCAATGGATGGTAACCTTTTCATTATGGAAGGTAGTCTTTTGTCTAGATTTTTGTTATTCCAATGGATGGTAGCCTTCTCATTATGGAAGGTAGTTTTTTGTTGAGATTCTTGTTACTCCAATGGATGTTAGCCTTGTCATTATGGAAGGTAGTCTGTTGTTGAGATTTTTGTTACCCCAATGGATGGTAGCCTTGTAATTATGGAAGGTAGTCTTTTATCGATATTTTTGTTACTCCAATGGATGGTAACCTTGTCATTATCGAAGGTAGTCTGTCGTTGAGATTTTTGTTACTCCAATGGATGGTAGCCTTATCATTATGGAAGTTAGTTTTTTATCGAGATTTTTATTACTCCAATGGATGGTAGCCTTGTCATTTTGGAAGTTTGTCTATTGTCGAGATTTTTGTTATTCCAATGGATAGTAGCCTTGTCAATATGGAAGGTAGTCTAATGTCGAGATTTTTGTTATTCCAATGGATGGTAGCTTTGTCATTATGGAAGGTAGTATTTTGTCGATATTTTTGTTACTCCAATGGATGGTAGCCTTGTCATTATTTAAGGTATTCTATTTTCGATATCTTTGTTACTCCAATGGATGATAGCCTTGTCATTATGCAAGGTAGTCTGTTGTTCAGATTTTGTTTACTCCAATGGATGGTAGCCTTGACATTATGGAAGGTAGTCTATGGTTGAGATATTTGTTATTCCAATGGATGGTAGCCTTATCATTATGGAAGTGAGTTTTTTATCGAGATTTTTGTTACTCCAATGGATGGTAGCCTTGAAATTATGGAAGGTAGTCTATTGTCGAGATTTTTGTTATTCCAATGGATGGTAACCTTGTCATTATGGAAGGTAGTCTTTTGTCGAGATTTTTGTTACTCACATGAATGTTAGCCTTGTCATTATTGAAGGTAGTCTGTTGTCGATATCATTGTTACTCCAATGGATGGTAGCCTTGTCATTATGGAAGGTAGTATTTTCTTGAGATTTTTGTTACTCCAATGGATGGTAGCCTTGTCATTATTGAAGGTAGTCTGTTATCGATATCTTTGTTATTCCAATGGATGATAGCCTTGTCATTATAGATCATAGTCTATTTTTGATATTTTTTTTCCTCCAATTTATGGTAACCTTGTCATTATGGAAGGTAGTCTATTGTCGATATCTTTGTTACTCCAATGGATGATAGCCTTGTCATTATGCCAGGTAGTCTGTTGTTCAGATTTTTGTTACTCCAATGGATGGTAGCCTTGTCATTATGGCAGTTAGTTTTTTATTGAGATTTTTGTTACTCCAATGGATGGTAGCCTTGTCATTATGGAAGTTAGTTTTTTATTGAGATTTTTGTTACTCCAATGGATGGTAGCCTTGTAATTATGGAAGGTAGTCTATTGTCGAGATTTTATTTATTCCAATGGATGGTAACCTTTTCATTATGGAAGGTAGTCTTTTGTCTAGATTTTTGTTATTCCAATGGATGGTAGCCTTCTCATTATGGAAGGTAGTTTTTTGTTGAGATTTTTGTTACTCCAATGGATGTTAGCCTTGTCATTATGGAAGGTAGTCTGTTGTTGAGATATTTGTTACCCCAATGGATGGTAGCCTTGTAATTATGGAAGGTAGTCTTTTATCGATATTTTTGTTACTCCAATGGATGGTAACCTTGTCATTATCGAAGGTAGTCTGTCGTTGAGATTTTTGTTACTCCAATGGATGGTAGCCTTATCATTATGGAAATTAGTTTTTTATCGAGATTTTTATTACTCCAATGGATGGTAGCCTTGTCATTTTGGAAGTTTGTCTATTGTCGAGATTTTTGTTATTCCAATGGATGGTAGCCTTGTCAATATGGAAGGTAGTCTAATGTCGAGATTTTTGTTATTCCAATGGATGGTAGCCTTGTCATTATGGAAGGTAGTGTTTTGACGAGATTTTTGTTACTCCAATGGATGGTATCCTTGTCATTATTTAAGGTAGTCTATTGTAGATATCTTTGTTACTCCAATGGATGATAGCCTTGTCATTATGCAAGGTAGTCTGTTATTCAGATTTTTGTTACTCCAATGGATGGTAGCCTTGTCATTATGGCAGTTAGTTTTTTATTGAGATTTTTGTTACTCCAATGGATGGTAGCCTTGTCATTATGGAAGTTAGTTTTTTATTGAGATTTTTGTTATTCCAATGGATGGTAGCCTTGTAATTATGGAAGGTAGTCTATTGTCGAGATTTTATTTATTCCAATGGATGGTAACCTTTTCATTATGGAAGGTAGTCTTTTGTCTAGATTTTTGTTATTCCAATGGATGGTAGCCTTCTCGTTATGGAAGGTAGTTTTTTGTTGAGATTTTTGTTACTTCAATGGATGTTAGCCTTGTCATTATGGAAGGTAGTCTGTTGTTGATATTTTTGTTACCCCAATGGATGGTAGCCTTGTAATTATGGAAGGTAGTCTTTTATCGATATTTTTGTTACTCCAATGGATGGTAACCTTGTCATTATCGAAGGTAGTCTGTCGTTTAGATTTTTGTTACTCCAATGGATGGTAGCCTTATCATTATGGAAGTTAGTTTTTTATCGAGATTTTTATTACTCCATTGGATGGTAGCCTTGTCATTTTGAAAGTTTGTCTATTGTCGAGATTTTTGTTATTCCAATGGATGGTAGCCTTGTCAATATGGAAGGTAGTCTAATGTCGATATTTTTGTTATTCCAATGGATGGTAGCCTTGTCATTATGGAAGGTAGTCTTTTGACGAGATTTTTGTTACTCCAATGGATGGTAGCCTTGTCATAATTTAAGGTAGTCTATTGTAGATATCTTTGTTACTCCAATGGATGATAGCCTTGTCATTATGCAAGGTAGTCTGTTGTTCAGATTTTTGTTACTCCAATGGATGGTAGCCTTGTCATTATGGCAGTTAGTTTTTTATTGAGATTTTTGTTACTCCAATGGATGGTAGCCTTGTCATTATGGAAGTTAGTTTTTTATTGAGATTTTTGTTATTCCAATGGATGGTAGCCTTGTAATTATGGAAGGTAGTCTATTGTCGAGATTTTATTTATTCCAATGGATGGTAACCTTTTCATTATGGAAGGTAGTCTTTTGTCTAGATTTTTGTTATTCCAATGGATGGTAGCCTTCTCATTATGGAAGGTAGTTTTTTGTTGAGATTCTTGTTACTCCAATGGATGTTAGCCTTGTCATTATGGAAGGTAGTCTGTTGTTGAGATTTTTGTTACCCCAATGGATGGTAGCCTTGTAATTATGGAAGGTAGTCTTTTATCGATATTTTTGTTACTCCAATGGATGGTAACCTTGTCATTATCGAAGGTAGTCTGTCGTTGAGATTTTTGTTACTCCAATGGATGGTAGCCTTATCATTATGGAAATTAGTTTTTTATCGAGATTTTTATTACTCCAATGGATGGTAGCCTTGTCATTTTGGAAGTTTGTCTATTGTCGAGATTTTTGTTATTCCAATGGATGGTAGCCTTATCAATATGGAAGGTAGTCTAATGTCGAGATTTTTGTTATTCCAATGGATGGTAGCCTTGTCATTATGGAAGGTAGTGTTTTGACGAGATTTTTGTTACTCCAATGGATGGTAGCCTTGTCATTATTTAAGGTAGTCTATTGTAGATATCTTTGTTACTCCAATGGATGATAGCCTTGTCATTATGCAAGGTAGTCTGTTGTTCAGATTTTTGTTACTCCAATGGATGGTAGCCTTGTCATTATGGCAGTTAGTTTTTTATTGAGATTTTTGTTACTCCAATGGATGGTAGCCTTGTCATTATGGAAGTTAGTTTTTTATTGAGATTTTTGTTATTCCAATGGATGGTAGCCTTGTAATTATGGAAGGTAGTCTATTGTCGAGATTTTATTTATTCCAATGGATGGTAACCTTTTCATTATGGAAGGTAGTCTTTTGTCTAGATTTTTGTTATTCCAATGGATGGTAGCCTTCTCATTATGGAAGGTAGTTTTTTGTTGAGATTTTTGTTACTTCAATGGATGTTAGCCTTGTCATTATGGAAGGTAGTGTGTTGTTGAGATTTTTGTTACCCCAATGGATGGTAGCCTTGTAATTATGGAAGGTAGTCTTTTATCGATATTTTTGTTACTCCAATGGATGGTAACCTTGTCATTATCGAAGGTAGTCTGTCGTTGAGATTTTTGTTACTCCAATGGATGGTAGCCTTATCATTATGGAAGTTAGTTTTTTATCGAGATTTTTATTACTCCATTGGATGGTAGCCTTGTCATTTTGAAAGTTTGTCTATTGTCGAGATTTTTGTTATTCCAATGGATGGTAGCCTTGTCAATATGGAAGGTAGTCTAATGTCGATATTTTTGTTATTCCAATGGATGGTAGCCTTGTCATTATGGAAGGTAGTCTTTTGACGAGATTTTTGTTACTCCAATGGATGGTAGCCTTGTCATTATTTAAGGTAGTCTATTGTAGATATCTTTGTTACTCCAATGGATGATAGCCTTGTCATTATGCAAGGTAGTCTGTTGTTCAGATTTTTGTTACTCCAATGGATGGTAGCCTTGTCATTATGGCAGTTAGTTTTTTATTGAGATTTTTGTTACTCCAATGGATGGTAGCCTTGTCATTATGGAAGTTAGTTTTTTATTGAGATTTTTGTTATTCCAATGGATGGTAGCCTTGTAATTATGGAAGGTAGTCTATTGTCGAGATTTTATTTATTCCAATGGATGGTAACCTTTTCATTATGGAAGGTAGTCTTTTGTCTAGATTTTTGTTATTCCAATGGATGGTAGCCTTCTCATTATGGAAGGTAGTTTTTTGTTGAGATTCTTGTTACTCCAATGGATGTTAGCCTTGTCATTATGGAAGGTAGTCTGTTGTTGAGATTTTTGTTACCCCAATGGATGGTAGCCTTGTAATTATGGAAGGTAGTCTTTTATCGATATTTTTGTTACTCCAATGGATGGTAACCTTGTCATTATCGAAGGTAGTCTGTCGTTGAGATTTTTGTTACTCCAATGGATGGTAGCCTTATCATTATGGAAGTTAGTTTTTTATCGAGATTTTTATTACTCCAATGGATGGTAGCCTTGTCATTTTGGAAGTTTGTCTATTGTCGAGATTTTTGTTATTCCAATGGATAGTAGCCTTGTCAATATGGAAGGTAGTCTAATGTCGAGATTTTTGTTATTCCAATGGATGGTAGCTTTGTCATTATGGAAGGTAGTATTTTGTCGATATTTTTGTTACTCCAATGGATGGTAGCCTTGTCATTATTTAAGGTATTCTATTTTCGATATCTTTGTTACTCCAATGGATGATAGCCTTGTCATTATGCAAGGTAGTCTGTTGTTCAGATTTTGTTTACTCCAATGGATGGTAGCCTTGACATTATGGAAGGTAGTCTATGGTTGAGATATTTGTTATTCCAATGGATGGTAGCCTTATCATTATGGAAGTGAGTTTTTTATCGAGATTTTTGTTACTCCAATGGATGGTAGCCTTGAAATTATGGAAGGTAGTCTATTGTCGAGATTTTTGTTATTCCAATGGATGGTAACCTTGTCATTATGGAAGGTAGTCTTTTGTCGAGATTTTTGTTACTCACATGAATGTTAGCCTTGTCATTATTGAAGGTAGTCTGTTGTCGATATCATTGTTACTCCAATGGATGGTAGCCTTGTCATTATGGAAGGTAGTATTTTCTTGAGATTTTTGTTACTCCAATGGATGGTAGCCTTGTCATTATTGAAGGTAGTCTGTTATCGATATCTTTGTTATTCCAATGGATGATAGCCTTGTCATTATAGATCATAGTCTATTTTTGATATTTTTTTTCCTCCAATTTATGGTAACCTTGTCATTATGGAAGGTAGTCTATTGTCGATATCTTTGTTACTCCAATGGATGATAGCCTTGTCATTATGCCAGGTAGTCTGTTGTTCAGATTTTTGTTACTCCAATGGATGGTAGCCTTGTCATTATGGCAGTTAGTTTTTTATTGAGATTTTTGTTACTCCAATGGATGGTAGCCTTGTCATTATGGAAGTTAGTTTTTTATTGAGATTTTTGTTACTCCAATGGATGGTAGCCTTGTAATTATGGAAGGTAGTCTATTGTCGAGATTTTATTTATTCCAATGGATGGTAACCTTTTCATTATGGAAGGTAGTCTTTTGTCTAGATTTTTGTTATTCCAATGGATGGTAGCCTTCTCATTATGGAAGGTAGTTTTTTGTTGAGATTTTTGTTACTCCAATGGATGTTAGCCTTGTCATTATGGAAGGTAGTCTGTTGTTGAGATATTTGTTACCCCAATGGATGGTAGCCTTGTAATTATGGAAGGTAGTCTTTTATCGATATTTTTGTTACTCCAATGGATGGTAACCTTGTCATTATCGAAGGTAGTCTGTCGTTGAGATTTTTGTTACTCCAATGGATGGTAGCCTTATCATTATGGAAATTAGTTTTTTATCGAGATTTTTATTACTCCAATGGATGGTAGCCTTGTCATTTTGGAAGTTTGTCTATTGTCGAGATTTTTGTTATTCCAATGGATGGTAGCCTTGTCAATATGGAAGGTAGTCTAATGTCGAGATTTTTGTTATTCCAATGGATGGTAGCCTTGTCATTATGGAAGGTAGTGTTTTGACGAGATTTTTGTTACTCCAATGGATGGTATCCTTGTCATTATTTAAGGTAGTCTATTGTAGATATCTTTGTTACTCCAATGGATGATAGCCTTGTCATTATGCAAGGTAGTCTGTTATTCAGATTTTTGTTACTCCAATGGATGGTAGCCTTGTCATTATGGCAGTTAGTTTTTTATTGAGATTTTTGTTACTCCAATGGATGGTAGCCTTGTCATTATGGAAGTTAGTTTTTTATTGAGATTTTTGTTATTCCAATGGATGGTAGCCTTGTAATTATGGAAGGTAGTCTATTGTCGAGATTTTATTTATTCCAATGGATGGTAACCTTTTCATTATGGAAGGTAGTCTTTTGTCTAGATTTTTGTTATTCCAATGGATGGTAGCCTTCTCGTTATGGAAGGTAGTTTTTTGTTGAGATTTTTGTTACTTCAATGGATGTTAGCCTTGTCATTATGGAAGGTAGTCTGTTGTTGATATTTTTGTTACCCCAATGGATGGTAGCCTTGTAATTATGGAAGGTAGTCTTTTATCGATATTTTTGTTACTCCAATGGATGGTAACCTTGTCATTATCGAAGGTAGTCTGTCGTTTAGATTTTTGTTACTCCAATGGATGGTAGCCTTATCATTATGGAAGTTAGTTTTTTATCGAGATTTTTATTACTCCATTGGATGGTAGCCTTGTCATTTTGAAAGTTTGTCTATTGTCGAGATTTTTGTTATTCCAATGGATGGTAGCCTTGTCAATATGGAAGGTAGTCTAATGTCGATATTTTTGTTATTCCAATGGATGGTAGCCTTGTCATTATGGAAGGTAGTCTTTTGACGAGATTTTTGTTACTCCAATGGATGGTAGCCTTGTCATAATTTAAGGTAGTCTATTGTAGATATCTTTGTTACTCCAATGGATGATAGCCTTGTCATTATGCAAGGTAGTCTGTTGTTCAGATTTTTGTTACTCCAATGGATGGTAGCCTTGTCATTATGGCAGTTAGTTTTTTATTGAGATTTTTGTTACTCCAATGGATGGTAGCCTTGTCATTATGGAAGTTAGTTTTTTATTGAGATTTTTGTTATTCCAATGGATGGTAGCCTTGTAATTATGGAAGGTAGTCTATTGTCGAGATTTTATTTATTCCAATGGATGGTAACCTTTTCATTATGGAAGGTAGTCTTTTGTCTAGATTTTTGTTATTCCAATGGATGGTAGCCTTCTCATTATGGAAGGTAGTTTTTTGTTGAGATTCTTGTTACTCCAATGGATGTTAGCCTTGTCATTATGGAAGGTAGTCTGTTGTTGAGATTTTTGTTACCCCAATGGATGGTAGCCTTGTAATTATGGAAGGTAGTCTTTTATCGATATTTTTGTTACTCCAATGGATGGTAACCTTGTCATTATCGAAGGTAGTCTGTCGTTGAGATTTTTGTTACTCCAATGGATGGTAGCCTTATCATTATGGAAGTTAGTTTTTTATCGAGATTTTTATTACTCCAATGGATGGTAGCCTTGTCATTTTGGAAGTTTGTCTATTGTCGAGATTTTTGTTATTCCAATGGATAGTAGCCTTGTCAATATGGAAGGTAGTCTAATGTCGAGATTTTTGTTATTCCAATGGATGGTAGCTTTGTCATTATGGAAGGTAGTATTTTGTCGATATTTTTGTTACTCCAATGGATGGTAGCCTTGTCATTATTTAAGGTATTCTATTTTCGATATCTTTGTTACTCCAATGGATGATAGCCTTGTCATTATGCAAGGTAGTCTGTTGTTCAGATTTTGTTTACTCCAATGGATGGTAGCCTTGACATTATGGAAGGTAGTCTATGGTTGAGATATTTGTTATTCCAATGGATGGTAGCGTTATCATTATGGAAGTGAGTTTTTTATCGAGATTTTTGTTACTCCAATGGATGGTAGCCTTGAAATTATGGAAGGTAGTCTATTGTCGAGATTTTTGTTATTCCAATGGATGGTAACCTTGTCATTATGGAAGGTAGTCTTTTGTCGAGATTTTTGTTACTCACATGAATGTTAGCCTTGTCATTATTGAAGGTAGTCTGTTGTCGATATCATTGTTACTCCAATGGATGGTAGCCTTGTCATTATGGAAGGTAGTATTTTCTTGAGATTTTTGTTACTCCAATGGATGGTAGCCTTGTCATTATTGAAGGTAGTCTGTTATCGATATCTTTGTTATTCCAATGGATGATAGCCTTGTCATTATAGATCATAGTCTATTTTTGATATTTTTTTTCCTCCAATTTATGGTAACCTTGTCATTATGGAAGGTAGTCTATTGTCGATATCTTTGTTACTCCAATGGATGATAGCCTTGTCATTATGCAAGGTAGTCTGTTGTTCAGATTTGTGTTACTCCAATGGATGGTATCCTTGTCATTATGGAAGGTAGTCTATTGTCGAGATTTTTTTTATTCCAATGGATGGTAGCCTTATCATTATGGAAGGTAGTTTTTTATCTAGATTTTTTTTACTCCAATGGATGGTAGCCTTGTCATTATGGAAGGTAGTCTATTGTCGAGATGTTTGTTATTCCAATGGATGGTAGCCTTATTATTATGGAAGGTAGTTTGTTATGGAGATTTTTATTACCCCAATGGATGTAGCCTTTTCATTATAGAAGGTAGTCTGTTGTCGAGATTTTTGATACCCCAATGGATGGTAGTGTTGTAATTATGGAAGGTAGTCTGTTGCCGAGATTTTTGGTACTCCAATGGATGGTAGCCTTGCCATTATTTAAGGTAGTCTATTTTCGATATCTTTCTTACACCATTGGATGATAGCCTTGTCATTATGCAGGGTAGTCTTTTGTCTAGATTTTTGTTACTCCAATGGATGGTATCCTTGTCATTATGGAAGGTAGTCTATGGTCGAGATTTTTCTTAGTCCAATGGATGGTAGGATTTTAATTAGGGAAGGTAGTTTTTTATCGAGATTTGTGTTACTCCAATGGATGGTAGTCTTTTGTTCAGATATTTGTTATTCGATTGGAAGGTAGCCTTGTCATTATGGAAGGTAGTCTATTATCGAGATTTTTGTTATTCCAATGGATGGTAAGCTTGTCTTTATGGAAGGTAGTTTGTTGTAGATATTTTTGTTACTCCAATGGATGGTAGCATTGTCATTATGGAAGGTAGTATGTTGTCGATATCTTTGTTACTCTAGTGCATGGTAGCCTTGTCATTATGGAAGGTAGTCTTTTGTAGAGATTTTTGTTACTCCAATGGATGGTAGCCTTGTCATTATGGAAGGCAGCCTCTTGTTGATATTTTTGTTACTCCAATGGAATGTATCCTTGTCATTATGGAAGGTAGTCTGTTGTCCCAATTTTTGTTACTCTAATGGATGGTAGTCTTGTCATTATGGATGGTAGTATGTCATTGTGATTTTTGTTACTCCAATGGATGGTAGACTTGTCAATATGGAAGGTAGTCTTTTGTCGAGATTTTTGTTACTCCAATGGATGGTAGCCTTGTCATTATGGAAGGTAGTCTCTTGTTTATATTTTTGTTACTCCAATGGATGGTATCCTTGTCATTATGAAAGGTAGTTTGTTATCCTGATTTCTGTTTCTCCAATGGATGGTAGCCTTGTGATTATGGAAGGTAGTTTGTTGTTCAGATTTTTGGTACTCCAACGGATGGTAGACTTGTCATTATGGAAGGTAGTATGTTGTCAATATCTTTGTTACTCCAATGGATGATAGCCTTGTCATTATGGAAGGTAGTCTGTTGTCGAGAATTTTGTTATTCCAATGGATGGTAGCCTTGTCCTTGTGGAAGGTAGTCTATTGTTGTGATTTTTGTTACTCCAATGGATTGTAGCCTTGTCATTTTGGAAGGTACTATGTTATCGATATCTTTGTTACTCCAATTGATGGTAGCCTTCTCATCATGGAAGCTAGTCTGTTGTCGAGATTTTTGTTACTCCAATGGATGGTAGCGTTGTCATTATGGAAGGTAGTCTCTTGTTAACATTTTTGTTATTCCAATGGATGGTAGCCTTGTCATTATGGAAGGTAGTCTGTTGTCCCGATTTTTGTTACTCTAATGGATGGTAGCCTTGTCATTATGGAAGGTAGTATGTCGTTGTGATTTCTGTTACTCCAATGGATGGTAGCCTTATCATTATAGTAGGTAGTCTATTATCGATATTTTTGTTACTCCAATGGATGTTAGCTTTGTTATTATGGAAGGTAGTCTGTTTTCCAATTTTTTTTATACTCCAATGGATGGTAGCCTTATCATTATGGAAGGTAGCCTCTTGTTGATATTTTTTTTACTCCAATGGATGGTATCCTTGTCATTATGGAAGGTAGTCTGTTGTCGTAATTTTTGTTACTCCAATGGATTGTATCCTTTTCATTATGGAATGTACTATGTTGTTGATATCTTTGTTACTCCAATGGATGGTAACCTTGTCATTATGGAAGGTAGTCTGTTTTCGAGATTTTTTTTACTCCAATGGATGGTAGCCTTGTCATTATGGAAGGTAGTCTCTTGTTGATATTTTTGTTACTCCAATGGATGGTAGCCTTGTCATTATGGAAGGTAGTCTGTTGTCCTAATTATTGTTACTCCAATGGATTGTAGCCTTGTCATTATGGAAGGTAGTTTGTTGACGATAACTTTGTTACTCAAATGGATGGTAGCTTAGTAATTATTGAAGGTAGTTTGTTGTCGTGATTTTTGTTACTCCAATGGATAGTAGCCTTGTCATTATGGAAGGTAGTCTGTTTTCCAAAAATTTTATACTCCAATGGATGGTAACCTTGTCATTATGGAAGGTTATTTATTGTTGATATTTTTGTTACTCCAATGGATGGTAGCCTTGTAATTATGGAAGGTAGTCTGTTGTCCTGATTTTTGTTACTCCAATGGATGGTAACATTGTCATTATGGAAGGTAGTCTATTGTTTATATTTTTGTTATACCAATGGATGGTATCCTTGTAATTATGGAAGGTAGTCTATTGTCGAGATTTTTGTTACTCCAATGGATGTTAGCTTTGTCATTATGGAAGGTAGTTTGTTGTCCAAATTTTGTATACTCCAATGGATGGTAGCCTTATCATTATGGAAGGTAGTCTCTTTTTGATATTTTTGTTACTCCAATGGATGGTATCCTTGTCATTATGGAAGGTAGTCTGTTGTCGTAATTTTTGTTACTCCAATGGATTGTATCCTTTTCATTATGGAATGTACTATGTTGTTGATATCTTTGTTACTCCAATGGATGGTAACCTTGTTATTATGGAAGGTAGTCTGTTTTCGAGATTTTTGTTACTCCAATGGATGGTAGCCTTGTCATTATGGAAGGTAGTCTCTTGTTGATATTTTTGTTACTCCAATGGATGGTAGCCTTGTCATTATGGAAGGTAGTCTGTTGTCGATAACTTTGTTACTCCAATGGATGGTAGCTTAGTAATTATTGAAGGTAGTTTGTTGTCGTGATTTTTGTTACTCCAATGGATAGTAGCCTTGTCATCATGGAAGGTAGTCTGTTTTCCAAAAAATTTATACTCCAATAGATGGTAACCTTGTCATTATGGAAGGTTGTCTATTGTTGATATTTTTGTTACCTCAATGGATGGTAGCCTTGTAATTATGGAAGGTAGTCAGTTGTCCATATTTTTGTTACTCTAATGGATGGTAGCCTTGTCATTATGGAAGGTAGTCTGTTGTCGAGATTTTTGTTAATCTATTATATGGTAGCCTTGTCACTATGGAAGGTAGTATGTTGTCGATATTTTTGTTACTCCATTGGATGGTAGCCTTGTCATTATGGATGGTAGTCCATTGTCGAGATATTTGTTATTCCAATGGATGGTAGCGTTATCATTATGGAAGGTAGACTGTTGTCGAGATTTTCGTTACTCCAATGCATGGTAGCCTTGTCATTATGGAAGGTAGTATGTTGTCAATATCTTTGTTACTCCAATGGATGGTATCCTTGTCATTATGGAAGGTACTATGTTGTCGCAATCTTTGTTGTCGAGATTTTTGTTACTCTAATGGATTGTAGCCTTGTCATTATAAAAGGTAGTCTCTTGTTGATATTTTTGTTACTCCAATGGATTGTAGCCTTGTCATTATGGAAGGTAGTTTGTTGTCCCGATTATTATTACTCCAATGGATTGTAGCCTTGTCATTATGGAAGGTAGTCTGTTGTTGATAACATTGTTACTCCAATGGATGGTAGCTTAGTAATTATGGAAGGTAGTGTGTTGTCGAGATTTTTGTTACTCCAATGGATTGTAGCCTTGATATTATGGAAGGTAGTCTGTTGTCCAATATTTTTATACTCCAATGGATGGTAACTTTGTAATTTAGGAAGGTAGTCTATTGTTGATATTTTTGTTATACCAATGGATGGTAGCCTTGTAATTATGGAAGGTAGTCTATTGTCGAGATTTTTGTTACTCCAATGGATGTTAGCTTTGTCATTATGGAAGGTAGTCTGTTTTCGATATCTTTGTTACTCCAATGGATGGTAGCTTGTCATTACGGAAGGTAGTCTATTGTCATTATTTTTGGTACTCCAATGGAAGGTAGCCTTGTCATTACGGAAGGTAGTATGTTGTCGATTTCTTTGTTACTCCAATGGATGGAAGCCTTGTCATTATGGAAGGTAGTCTTTTGTCGAGATTTTTGTTACTCCAATGTATGGTAGCCTTGTCATTATGGAAGGTAGTCTCTTGTTGATATTTTTTTTACTCCAATGGAATGTATCCTTGTCATTATGGAAGGTAGTCTATTGTCGATATTTTTGTTTCTCAAATGGATGGTAACCTTGTCACTATGGAAGGTAGTCTGTTGTCGATACTTTTGTTACTCCATTGGATGGTAGCCTTGTCATTATGGAAGGTAGTCCATTGTCGAGATATTTGTTTTTCCTAATGGACGGTAGCATTATCATCATTGAAGGTAGACTGTTGTCGAGATTTTTATTACTCCAATGGATGGTAGCCTTGTCATTATGGAAGGTAGTCTGTTGTCCTGATTATTGTTACTCCAATGGATTGTAGCCTTGTCATTATGGAAGGTAGTCTGTTGTCGATAACTTTGTTACTCCAATGGATAGTAGCCTTGTCATTATGGAAGGTAGTCTGTTGTCCTGATTATTGTTACTCCAATGGATTGTAGCCTTGTCATTATGGAAGGTAGTCTGTTGTCGAGATTTTCGTTACTCCAATGCATTGTAGCCTTGTCATTATGGAAGGTAGTATGTTGTCAATATCTTTGTTACTCCAATGGATGGTATCCTTGTCATTATGGAAGGTACTATGTTGTCGCAATCTTTGTTACTCCAATAGATGGTAGCCTTGTCATTATGGTAGGTAGTTTGTTGTCGAGATTTTTGTTACTCAATGGATTGTAGCCTTGTCATTATAAAAGGTAGTCTCTTGTTGATATTTTTGTTACTCCAATGGATTGTAGCCTTGTCATTATGGAAGGTAGTCTGTTGTCGATAACATTGTTAATCCAATGGATGGTAGCTTAGTAATTATGGAAGGTAGTGTGTTGTCGAGATTTTTGTTACTCCAATGGATTGTAGCCTTGATATTATGGAAGGTAGTCTGTTGTCCAAAATTTTTATACTCCAATGGATGGTAACCTTGTCATTTAGGAAGGTAGTCTATTGTTGATATTTTTGTTATACCAATGGATGGTAGCCTTGTAATTATGGAAGGTATTCTATTGTCGAGATTTTTGTTACTCCAATGGATGTTAGCTTTGTCATTATGGAAGGTAGTCTGTTGTCGATATCTTTGTTACTCTAATGGATGGTAGCCTTGTCATTATGGAAGGTAGTCTATTGTCGAGATTTTTATTTGCCGAATGGATGGTAGGCTTTTCATTATGGAAGGTAGTTTGTTGTCGAGTTTTGTGTTACTCCAATGGATGGTAGCTTTTCATTATGAAAGGTAGTCTATTGTCGTGATTTTTGTTACTCCAATGGAAGGTAGCCTTGTCATTACGGAAGGTAGTATGTTGTCGATATCTTTGTTACTCCAATGGATGGAAGCCTTGTCATTATGGAAGGTAGTCTTTTTTCCAGATTTTTGTTACTCCAATGTATGGTAGCCTTGTCATTATGGAAGGTAGTCTCTTGTTGATATTTTTTTTACTCCAATGGAATGTATCCTTGTCATTATGGAAGGTAGTCTATTGTCGATATTTTTGTTACTCAAATGGATGGTAACCTTGTCACTATGGAAGGTAGTCTGTTGTCGATATTTTTGTTACTCCATTGGATGGTAGCCTTGTCATTATGGAAGGTAGTCCATTGTCGAGATATTTGTTTTTCCTAATGGATGGTAGCATTATCATTATGGAAGGTAGACTGTTGTCGAGATTTTTATTACTCCAATGGATGGTAGCCTTGTCATTATGGAAGGTAGTTTGTTGTCCTGATTATTGTTACTCCAATGGATTGTAGCCTTGTCATTATGGAAGGTAGTCTGTTGTCGATAACTTTGTTACTCCAATGGATGGTAGCTTAGTAATTATTGAAGGTAGTTTGTTGTCGTGATTTTTGTTACTCCAATGGATAGTAGCCTTGTCATCATTGAAGGTAGTCTATTTTCCAAAAAATTTATACTCCAATGGATGGTAACCTTGTCATTATGGAAGGTTATCTATTGTTGATATTTTTGTTACACCAATGGATGGTAGCCTTGTAATTATGGAAGGTAGTCAGTTGTCCATATTTCTGTTACTCTAATGGATGGTAGCCTTGTCATTATGGAAGGTAGTCTGTTGTCGAGATTTTTGTTAATCTATTATATGGTAGCCTTGTCACTAGGGAAGGTAGTCTGTTGTCGATATTTTTGTTACTCCATTGGATGGTAGCCTTGTCATTATGCAAGGTAGTCCATTGTCTAGATATTTGTTATTCCAATGGATGGTAGCGTTTTCATTATGGAAGGTAGACTGTTGTCGAGATTTTCGTTACTCCAATGCATGGTAGCCTTGTCATTATGGAAGGTAGTTTGTTGTCAATATCTTTGTTACTCCAATGAATGGTATCCTTGTCATTATGGAAGGTACTATGTTGTCGCAATCGTTGTTACTCCAATAGATGGTAGCCTTGTCATTATGGTAGGTAGTTTGTTGTCGAGATTTTTGTTACTCCAATGGATTGTAGCCTTGTCATTATAAAGGTAGTCTCTTGTTGATATTTTTGTTACTCCAATGGATGGTAGACTTGTCATTATTGAAGGTAGTTTGTTGTCCCGATTATTATTACTCCAATGGATTGTAGCCTTGTCATTATGGAAGGTAGTCTGTTGTCGATAACATTTTTACTCCAATGGATGGTAGCTTAGTAATCATGGAAGGTAGTGTGTTGTCGAGATTTTTGTTACTCCAATAGATTGTAGCCTTAATATTATGGAAGGTAGTCTATTGTCCAAAATTTTTATACTCCAATGGATGGTAACCTTGTCATTTAGGAAGGTAGTCTATTGTTGATATTTTTGTTATACCAATGGATGGTAGCCTTGTAATTATGGAAGGTAGTCTATTGTCGAGATTTTTGTTACTCCAATGGATGTTAGCTTTGTCATTATGGAAGGTAGTCTGTTGTCCTAATTTTTTATACTCCAATGGATGGTAGCCTTATCATTATGGAAGGTAGACTGTTGTTGATATTTTTGTTACTCCAATCGAAGGTAGCTTGTCATTATGGAAGGTAGTATGTTGTCGATATATTTGTTACTCCAATCGATGAGAGCCTTGTCATTATGGAAGGTAGTCTTTTGTCGAGATTTTTATTACTCCAATGGATGGTAGCCTTGTCATTATGGAATGTAGTCTCTTGTTGATATTTTTGTTATTCCAATGGATGGTATCCTTGTCATTATGGAAGGTAGTCTATTGTAGATATTTTTGTTACTCCAATGGATGGTAACCTTGTCATTATGGAGGGTAGTCTGTTGTCGAGATTTTTTTTACTCCATTGGATGGTAGCCTTGTCATTATGGAAGGTAGTCCATTGTCGAGATATTTGTTATTCCAATGGATGGTAGCGTTATCATTATGGAAGGTAGTTTGTTGTCGAGATTTTCGTTACTCTAATGGATGGTAGCCTTGTCATTATGGAGGGTGGTGTGTTGTCAATATCTTTGTTACTCCAATGGATGGTAGCGTTTTCATTATGGAAGGTACTATGTTGTCGATATATTTGTTACTCCAATAGATGGTAGCCTTGTCATTATGGTAGGTAGTCTTTTGTCGAGATTTTTATTACTCCAATGGATGGTAGCCATGCCATTACTGAAGGTAGTCTATTGTCCAGAATTTTTTTACTCCAATGGATGGTAGCCTTGTCATTATGGAAGGTAGTCTGTTGTCGATATCTTTGTTACTCTAATGGATGGTAGCCTTGTCATTATGGAAGGTAATCTATTGTCGAGATCTTTATTAGTCGAATGGATGGTAGGCTTTTAATTATGGAAGGTAGTTTGTTGTCGAGTTTTGTGTTACTCCAATGGATTGTAGCTTGTCATTATGGAAGGTAGTCTATTGTCGTGATTTTTGTTACTCCAATGGAAGGTAGCCTTGTCATTACGGAAGGTAGTATGTTGTCGATATCTTTGTTACTCCAATGGATGGAAGCCTTGTCATTATGGAAGGTAGTCTTTTGTCGAGATTTTTGTTACTCCAATGTATGGTAGCCTTGTCATTATGGAAGGTAGTCTCTTGTTGAGATTTTTTTTACTCCAATGGAATGTATCCTTGTCATTATGGAAGGTAGTCTATTGTCGATATTTTTGTTACTCAAATGGATGGTAACCTTGTCACTATGGAAGGTAGTTTGTTGTCGATATTTTTGTTACTCCATTGAATGGTAGCCTTGTCATTATGGAAGGTAGTCCATTGTCGAGATATTTGTTATTCTAATGGATGGTAGCATTATCATTATGGAAGGTAGACTGTTGTCGAGATTTTTATTACTCCAATGGATGGTATCCTTGTCATTATGGAAGGTAGTATGTTGTCAATGTCTTTTTTACTCCAATGGATGGTATCCTTGTCATTATGGAAGGTATTATGTTGTCGAGATTTTTGTTACTCCAATTGATTGTAGCCTTGTCATTATAAAAGGTAGTCTCTTATTGATATTTTTGTTACTCCAATGGATGGTGGCCTTGTCATTATGGAAGGTAGTTTGTTGTCCCTATTATTGTTACTCCAATGGATTGTAGCCTTGTCATTATGGAAAGTTGTCTATTGTCGATAACATTGTTACTCCAATGGATGGTAGCTTAGTAATTATGGAAGGTAGTGTGTTGTCGAGATTTTTGTTACTCCAATGGATTGTAGCCTTGATATTATGGAAGGTAGTCTGTTGTCCAAAATTTTTATACTCCAATGGATGGTAACCTTGCCATTTAGGAAGGTAGTCTATTGTTGATATTTTTTTTATACCAATGGATGGTAGCCTTGTAATTATGGAAGGTAGTCTATTGTCGATATTTTTGTTACTCCAATGGAGGTTAGCTTTGTAATTATGGAAGGTAGTCTGTTGCCCTAATTTTTTATACTCCAACGAATGGTAGCCTTATCATTATGGAAGGTAGTCTCTTGTTGATATTTTTGTTACTCCAATGGATGGTATCCTTGTCATTATGGAAGGTAGTATGTTGTCATAATTTTTGTTACTCCAATGGATTGTATCCTTGTCATTATGGAAGGTACTATGTTGTTGATATCTTTGTTACTCCAATGGATGGTAACCTTGTCATTATGGAAGGTAGTCTATTTTTGAGATTTTTGTTACTCCAATGGATGGTAGCCTTGTCATTATGGAAGGTAGTCTCTTGTTGATATTTTTGTTACTCCAATGGATGGTAGCCTTGTCATTATGGAAGGTAGTCTGTTGTCCTGATTATTGTTACTCCAATGGATTGTAGCCTTGTCATTATGGAAGGTAGTCTGTTGACGATAACTTTGTTACTCCAATGGATGATAGCTTAGTAATTATTGAAGGTAGTTTGTTGTCGTGATTTTTGTTACTCCAATGGATGGTAGCCTTGTCATTATGGAAGGTAGTCTGTTGTCCAAAATTTTTATACTCCAATGGATGGTAACCTTGTCATTATGGAAGGTAGTCTATTGTTGATATTTTTGTTACTCCAATGGATGGTAGCCTTGTAATTATGGAAGGTAGTCTTTTGTCAATATTTTTGTTACTCTAATGGATGGTAGCCTTGTCATTATGGAAGGTAGTTTGTTGTCGAGATTTTTGTTAATCTATTATATGGTAGCCTTGTCATTATGGAAAGTAGTCTGTTGTCGAGATTTTTGTTATTCCAATGGATGGTAGCTTGTCATTATGGAAGGTAGTCCATTGTCGTGATTTTTGTTACTCCAATGGAAGGTAGCCTTGTGATTACGGAAGGTAGTATGTTGTCGATGTCTTTGTTACTCTAATGGATGAGAGCCTTGTCATTATGGAAGGTAGTCTTTTGTCGATATTTTTGTTACTCCAATGTATGGTAGCCTTGTCATTATGGAAGGTAGTCTCTTGTTGATATTTTTGTTACTCCAATGGATGGTATCCTTGTCATTATGGAAGGTAGTCTATTGTAGATATTTTTGTTACTCCAATGGATGGTAACCTTGTCATTATGGAAGGTAGTTTGTTGTCGAGATTTTTGTTACTCCATTGGATGGTAGCCTTGCCATTATGGAAGGTAGTTCATTGTCGAGATTTTTGTTATTCCAATGGATGGTAGCGTTATCATTATGGAAGGTAGTCTGTTGTCGAGATTTTCGTTACTCCAATGGATGGTAGCCTTGTCATTATGGAAGGTAATATGTTGTCGATATCTTTGTTAATCCAAAAGATGGTAGCCTTGTCATTATTGTAGGTAGTCTGTTGTCGAGATTTTTACTACTCCAATGGATGGTAGCCATGTAATTATTGAAGGTAGTATATTGTCGAGATTTTTTTTACTCCAATGGATGGTAGCCTTGTCATTATGGAAGGTAGTCTGTTGTCGATATCTTTGTTACTCTAATGGATGGTAGCCTTGTCATTATGGAAGGTAGTCTATTATCGAGATTTTTGTTAGTCGAATGCATGGTAGGCTTTTCATTATGGAAGGTAGTCTGTTGTCGAGATTTGTGTTACTCCAATGGATGATAGCTTGTCATTATGGAAGGTAGTCTATTGTAGTGATTGTTGTTACGCCAATGGAAGGTAGCCTTGTCATTACGGAAGGATTGATGTTGTCGATATCATTGTTATTCCAATGGATGGAAGCCTTGTCATTGTGTAAGGTACTATGTTGTCGATATCTTTGTTACTCGAATAGATGGTAGCCTTGTCATTATGGTAGGTAGTCTGTTTTCGAGATTTTTATTACTCCAATTGATGGTAGCCTTGTAATTATGGAAGGTAGTCTCTTGTTGATATTTTTGTTACTCCAATGGATGGTAGCCTTGTCATTATGGAAGGTAGTATGTTGTTCTGATTATTGTTACTCCAATGGATTGTAGCCTTGTCATTATTGAAGGTAGTCTGTTGTCGATAAATTTGTAACTCCAATGGATGGTAGCTTAGTAATTATTGAAGGTAGTTTGTTGTCGTGATTTTTGTTACTTTAATGGATGGTAGCCTTGTCATTATGGAAGGTAGTCTGTTGTCAAAATTTTTTATACTCCAATGGATGGTAACCTTGTCATTATGGAAGGTAGTCTATTGTTGATATTTTTGTTACTCCAATGGATGGTAGCCTTGTCATTATGGAAGGTAGTCTGTTGTCGAGATTTTTGTTAATCTATTATATGGTAGCCTTGTCATTATGGAATGTAGTCTGTTGTCGAGATTTTTGTTATTCCAATGGATGGTAGCTTGTCATTATGGAAGGTAGTCTATGGTCGTGATTTTTGTTAGTCCAATGGAAGGTAGCCTTGTCATTACGGAAGGTAGTATGTTGTCGATATCTTTGTTATTCCAATGGATTAGAGCCTTGTCATTATGGAAGGTAGTGTTTTGTGGAGATTTTTATTACTCCAATGTATGGTAGCCTTGTCATTATGGAAGGTAGTCTCTTGTTCATATTTTTGTTACTCCAAAGGAAGGTAGCCTTGTCATTATGGAAGGTAGTCTATTGTAGATATTTTTGTTACTCCAATGGATGGTAACCTTGTCATTATGGAAGGTAGTTTGTTGTCGAGATTTTTGTTACTCCATTGGATGGTAGCCTTGCCATTATGGAAGGTAGTTCATTGTCGAGATTTTTGTTATTCCAATGGATGGTAGCGTTATCATTATGGAAGGTAGTTTGTTGTCGAGATTTTCGTTACTCCAATGGATGGTAGCCTTGTCATTATGGAAGGTAATATGTTGTCGATATCTTTGTTAATCCAAAAGATGGTAGCCTTGTCATTATTGTAGGTAGTCTGTTGTCGAGATTTTTACTACTCCAATGGATGGTAGCCAGGCAATTATGGAAGGTAGTCTCTTGTTGATATTTTTGTTACTCCAATGGATGGTATCCTTGTCATTATGGAAGGTAGTCTATTGTAGATATTTTTGTTACTCCAATGGATGGTAACCTTGTCATTATGGAAGGTAGTTTGTTGTCGAGATTTTTGTTACTCCATTGGATGGTAGCCTTGCCATTATGGAAGGTAGTTCATTGTCGAGATTTTTGTTATTCCAATGGATGGTAGCGTTATCATTATGGAAGGTAGTCTGTTGTCGAGATTTTCGTTACTCCAATGGATGGTAGCCTTGTCATTATGGAAGGTAATATGTTGTCGATATCTTTGTTAATCCAAAAGATGGTAGCCTTGTCATTATTGTAGGTAGTCTGTTGTCGAGATTTTTACTACTCCAATGGATGGTAGCCATGTAATTATTGAAGGTAGTATATTGTCGAGATTTTTTTTACTCCAATGGATGGTAGCCTTGTCATTATGGAAGGTAGTCTGTTGTCGATATCTTTGTTACTCTAATGGATGGTAGCCTTGTCATTATGGAAGGTAGTCTATAATCGAGATTTTTGTTAGTCGAATGCATGGTAGGCTTTTCATTATGGAAGGTAGTCTGTTGTCGAGATTTGTGTTACTCCAATGGATGATAGCTTGTCATTATGGAAGGTAGTCTATTGTAGTGATTGTTGTTACGCCAATGGAAGGTAGCCTTGTCATTACGGAAGGATTGATGTTGTCGATATCATTGTTATTCCAATGGATGGAAGCCTTGTCATTGTGTAAGGTACTATGTTGTCGATATCTTTGTTACTCGAATAGATGGTAGCCTTGTCATTATGGTAGGTAGTCTGTTTTCGAGATTTTTATTACTCCAATTGATGGTAGCCTTGTAATTATGGAAGGTAGTCTCTTGTTGATATTTTTGTTACTCCAATGGATGGTAGCCTTGTCATTATGGAAGGTAGTATGTTGTTCTGATTATTGTTACTCCAATGGATTGTAGCCTTGTCATTATTGAAGGTAGTCTGTTGTCGATAAATTTGTAACTCCAATGGATGGTAGCTTAGTAATTATTCAAGGTAGTTTGTTGTCGTGATTTTTGTTACTTTAATGGATGGTAGCCTTGTCATTATGGAAGGTAGTCTGTTGTCAAAATTTTTTATACTCCAATGGATGGTAACCTTGTCATTATGGAAGGTAGTCTATTGTTGATATTTTTGTTACTCCAATGGATGGTAGCCTTGTCATTATGGAAGGTAGTCTGTTGTCGAGATTTTTGTTAATCTATTATATGGTAGCCTTGTCATTATGGAATGTAGTCTGTTGTCGAGATTTTTGTTATTCCAATGGATGGTAGCTTGTCATTATGGAAGGTAGTCTATGGTCGTGATTTTTGTTAGTCCAATGGAAGGTAGCCTTGTCATTACGGAAGGTAGTATGTTGTCGATATCTTTGTTATTCCAATGGATTAGAGCCTTGTCATTATGGAAGGTAGTGTTTTGTGGAGATTTTTATTACTCCAATGTATGGTAGCCTTGTCATTATGGAAGGTAGTCTCTTGTTCATATTTTTGTTACTCCAAAGGAAGGTAGCCTTGTCATTATGGAAGGTAGTCTATTGTAGATATTTTTGTTACTCCAATGGATGGTAACCTTGTCATTATGGAAGGTAGTTTGTTGTCGAGATTTTTGTTACTCCATTGGATGGTAGCCTTGCCATTATGGAAGGTAGTTCATTGTCGAGATTTTTGTTATTCCAATGGATGGTAGCGTTATCATTATGGAAGGTAGTTTGTTGTCGAGATTTTCGTTACTCCAATGGATGGTAGCCTTGTCATTATGGAAGGTAATATGTTGTCGATATCTTTGTTAATCCAAAAGATGGTAGCCTTGTCATTATTGTAGGTAGTCTGTTGTCGAGATTTTTACTACTCCAATGGATGGTAGCCAGGCAATTATGGAAGGTAGTCTCTTGTTGATATTTTTGTTACTCCAATGGATGGTATCCTTGTCATTATGGAAGGTAGTCTATTGTAGATATTTTTGTTACTCCAATGGATGGTAACCTTGTCATTATGGAAGGTAGTTTGTTGTCGAGATTTTTGTTACTCCATTGGATGGTAGCCTTGCCATTATGGAAGGTAGTTCATTGTCGAGATTTTTGTTATTCCAATGGATGGTAGCGTTATCATTATGGAAGGTAGTCTGTTGTCGAGATTTTCGTTACTCCAATGGATGGTAGCCTTGTCATTATGGAAGGTAATATGTTGTCGATATCTTTGTTAATCCAAAAGATGGTAGCCTTGTCATTATTGTAGGTAGTCTGTTGTCGAGATTTTTACTACTCCAATGGATGGTAGCCATGCAATTATTGAAGGTAGTATATTGTCGAGATTTTTTTTACTCCAATGGATGGTAGCCTTGTCATTATGGAAGGTAGTCTGTTGTCGATATCTTTGTTACTCTAATGGATGGTAGCCTTGTCATTATGGAAGGTAGTCTATTATCGAGATTTTTGTTAGTCGAATGCATGGTAGGCTTTTCATTATGGAAGGTAGTCTATTGTCGAGATTTGTGTTACTCCAATGGATGATAGCTTGTCATTATGGAAGGTAGTCTATTGTAGTGATTGTTGTTACGCCAATGGAAGGTAGCCTTGTCATTACGGAAGGATTGATGTTGTCGATATCATTGTTATTCCAATGGATGGAAGCCTTGTCATTGTGTAAGGTACTATGTTGTCGATATCTTTGTTACTCGAATAGATGGTAGCCTTGTCATTATGGTAGGTAGTCTGTTTTCGAGATTTTTATTACTCCAATTGATGGTAGCCTTGTAATTATGGAAGGTAGTCTCTTGTTGATATTTTTGTTACTCCAATGGATGGTAGCCTTGTCATTATGGAAGGTAGTATGTTGTTCTGATTATTGTTACTCCAATGGATTGTAGCCTTGTCATTATTGAAGGTAGTCTGTTGTCGATAAATTTGTAACTCCAATGGATGGTAGCTTAGTAATTATTGAAGGTAGTTTGTTGTCGTGATTTTTGTTACTTTAATGGATGGTAGCCTTGTCATTATGGAAGGTAGTCTGTTGTCAAAAATTTTTATACTCCAATGGATGGTAACCTTGTCATTATGGAAGGTAGTCTATTTTTGATATTTTTGTTACTCCAATGGATGGTAGCCTTGTCATTATGGAAGGTAGTCTGTTGTCGAGATTTTTGTTAATCTATTATATGGTAGCCTTGTCATTATGGAATGTAGTCTGTTGTCGAGATTTTTGTTATTCTAATGGATGGTAGCTTGTCATTATGGAAGGTAGTCTATGGTCGTGATTTTTGTTACTCCAATGGAAGGTAGCCTTGTCATTACGGAAGGTAGTATGTTGTCGATATCTTTGTTATTCCAATGGATTAGAGCCTTGTCATTATGGAAGGTAGTGTTTTGTGGAGATTTTTATTACTCCAATGTATGGTAGCCATGTCATTATGGAAGGTAGTCTCTTGTTCATATTCTTGTTACTCCAAAGGAAGGTAGCCTTGTCATTATCGAAGGTAGTCTATGTTGTCGATATCTTTGTTACTCCAATGGAAGATAGCCTTGTCATTATGGAAGGTAGTCTCTTGTTCATATTTTTGTTACTCCAATGGAAGGTAGCCTTGTCATTATGGAAGGTAGTCTATGTTGTCGATATCTTTGTTACTCCAATGGAAGGTAGCCTTGTCATTATGGAAGGTAGTCTCTTGTTGATATTTGTGTTACTCCAATGGATTGTATTCTTGTCATTATGGAAGGTAGTCTATTGTAGATATTTTTGTTACTCCAATGAATGGTAACCTTTTCATTATGGAAGGTAGTCTGTTGTCGAGATTTTTGTTACTCCATTGGATGGTAGCCTTGTCATTATGGAAGGTAGTCCATTGTCGAGATTTTTGTTATTCCAATGGATGGTAGCGTTATCATTATGGAAGGTAGTCTGTTGTCGAGATTTTCGTTACTCCAAAGGATGGTAGCCTTGTCATTATGGAGGGTAGTATGTTGTCAATATCTTTGTTACTCCAATGGATGGTAGCCTTGTCATCATGGAAGGTACTATGTTGTCGATATCTTTGTTACTCCAATAGATGGTAGCCTTGTCATTATGGTAGGTAGTCTGTTGTCGTGATTTTTGTTACTCCAATGGATGGTAGCCATGCCATTATTGAAGGTAGTGTATTGTCGAGATTTTTTTTACTCCAATGGATGGTAGCCTTGTAATTATGGAAGGTAGTCTATTGTCGAGATTTTTGTTAGTCCAATGGATGGTAGGCTTTTCATTATGGAAGGTAGTCTGTTGTCAAGATTTTTGTTACTCCAATGGATGGTAGCTTGTCATTATGGAAGGTAGTCTATTGTCGTGATTTTTGTTACTCCAATGGAAGGTAGCCTTGTCATTACAGAACGTAGTATGTTGTCGATATCTTTCTTATTCTAATGGATGGAAGCCTTGTCATTATGGAAGGTAGTCTTTTGTCGAGATTTTTGTTACTCCAATGTATGGTAGCCTTGTCATTATGGAAGGTAGTCTCTGGTTGATATTTTTGTTACTCCAATGGATGGTATCCTTATAATTAAGGAAGGTAGTCTATTATCGATATTTTTGTTACTCCAATGGATGGTAACCTTGTCACTATGGAAGGTAGTCTGTTGTATAGATTTTTGTTACTCCATTGGATGGTAGCCTTGTCATTACGGAAGGTAGTCCATTGTCGAGATATTTGTTATTCCAATGGATGGTAGCATTATCATTATGGAAGGTAGTCTGTTGTCGAGATTTTCGTTACTCCAATGGATGGTAGCCTTATCATTATGGAAGGTAGTATGTTGTC
Source organism: Vicia faba (assembly GCA_948472305.1). NCBI lineage: Eukaryota > Viridiplantae > Streptophyta > Magnoliopsida > Fabales > Fabaceae > Vicia > Vicia faba. Next base: position 567,581,683 of record OX451739.1, read on the forward strand.
AATATCTTTGATACTCCAATGGATGGTAGCCTTGTCATTATGGAAAGTACTATGTTGTCGATATCTTTGTTACTCCAATAGATGGTAGCCTTGTCATTATGGTAGGTAGTCTGTTGTCGAGATTTTTGTTACTCCAATGGATTTTAGCCTTGTCATTATAAAAGGTAGTCTCTTATTGATATTTTTGTTACTCCAATGGATGGTGGCCTTGTCATTATGGAAGGTAGTTTGTTTTCCCGATTATTGTTACTCCAATGGATTGTAGCCTTGTCATTATGGAAGGTAGTCTGTTGTCGATAACATTGTTACTCCAATGGATGGTAGCTTAGTAATTATGGAACGTAGTGTGTTGTCGAGATTTTTCTTACTCCAATGGATTGTAGCCTTGATATTATGGAAGGTAATCTGTTGTCCAAAATTTTTATACTCCAATGGATGGTAACCTTGTCATTTAGGAAGGTAGTCTATTGTTGATATTTTTGTTATACCACAATGGATGGTAGCCTTGTAATTATGGAAGGTAGTCTATTGTCGAGATTTTTGTTACTCCAATGGAGGTTAGCTTTGTAATTATGGAAGGTAGTCTGTTGTCCTAATTTTTTATACTCCAACGGATGGTAGCCTTATCATTATGGAAGGTAGTCTCTTGTTGATATTTTTGTTACTCCAATGGATGGTATCCTTGTCATTATGGAACGTAGTCTGTTGTCATAATTTTTGTTACTCCAATGGATTGTATCCTTGTCATTATGGAAGGTACTATGTTGTTGATATCTTTGTTACTCCAATGGATGGTAACCTTGTCATTATGGAAGGTAGTCTATTGTCCTGATTATTGTTACTCCAATGGATTGTAGCCTTGTCATTATGGAAGGTAGTCTGTTAACGATAACTTTGTTACTCCAATGGATGGTAGCTTAGTAATTATTGAAGGTAGTTTGTTGTCGTGATTTTTGTTACTCCAATGGATGGTAGCCTTGTCATTATGGAAGGTAGTCTGTTGTCCAAAATTTTTATACTCCAATGGATGCTAACCTTCTCATTATGAAAGGTAGTCTATTGTTGATATTTTTGTTACTCCAATGGATGGTAGCCTTGTAATTATGGAAGGTAGTCTTTTGTCAATATTTTTGTTACTCTAATGGATGGTAGCCTTGTCATTATGGAAGGTAGTCTGTTATCGATATTTTTGTTAATCTATTATATGGTAGCCTTGTCATTATGGAAAGTAGTCTGTTGTCGAGATTTTTGTTATTCCAATGGATGGTAGCTTGTCATTATGGAAGGTAGTCCATTGTCGTGATTTTTGTTACTCCAATGGAAGGTAGCCTTGTCATTACGGAAGGTAGTATGTTGTCGATATCTTTGTTACTCCAATGGATGAGAGCCTTGTCATTATGGAAGGTAGTCTATTGTCGATATTTTTGTTACTCCAATGTATGGTAGCCTTGTCATTATGGAAGGTAGTCTCTTGTTGATATTTTTGTTACTCCAATGGATGGTATCCTTGTAATTATGGAAGGTAGTATATTGTAGATATTTTTGTTAATCCAATGGATGGTAACGTTGTCATTATGGAAGGTAGTCTGTTGTCGATATTTTTGTTACTCCATTGGATGGTAGCCTTGCCATTATGGAAGGTAGTTCATTGTCGAGATATTTGTTATTCCAATGGATGGTAGCGTTATCATTATGGAAGGTAGTCTGTTGTCGAGATTTTCGTTACTCCAATGGATGGTAGCCTTGTCATTATGGACGGTAGTATGTTGTCAATATCTTTGTTACTCCAATGGATGGTAGCCTTGTCATTATGGAAGGTACTATGTTGTCGATATCTTTGTTACTCCAAAAGACGGTAGTCTTGTAATTATGGTAGGTAGTCTGTTGTCGAGATTTTTACTACTCCAATGGATGGTAGCCATGCAATTATTGAAGGTAGTATATTTTCGATATTTTTGTTACTCTAATGGATGGTAGCCTTGTCATTATGGAAGGTAGTCTATTGTCGAGATTTTTGTTAGTCGAATGGATGGTAGGCTTTTCATTATGGAAGGTAGTCTGTTGTCGAGATTTTTGTTACTCCAATGGAAGGTAGCCTTTTCATTAAGGAAGGTAGTATGTTGTCGATATCATTGTTACTCCAATGGATGGAAGCCTTGTCATTGTGTAAGGTACTATGTTGTCGATATCTTTGTTACTCGAATAGATGGTAGCCTTGTCATTATGGTAGGTAGTCTGTTTTCGAGATTTTTATTACTCCAATGGATGGTAGCCTTGTCATTATGGAAGGTAATCTCTTGTTGATATTTGTGTTACTCCAATGGATGGTATTCTTGTCATTATGGAAGGTAGTCTATTGTAGATATTTGTGTTACTCCAATGAATGGTAACCTTTTCATTATGGAAGGTAGTCTGTTGTCGAGATTTTTGTTACTCCATTGGATGGTAGCCTTGTCATTATGGAAGGTAGTCCATTGTCGAGATTTTTGTTATTCCAATGGATGGTAGCATTATCATTATGGAAGGTAGTCTGTTGTCGAGATTTTCGTTACTCCAAAGGATGGTAGCCTTGTAATTATGGAGGGTAGTATGTTGTCAATATCTTTGTTACTCCAATGGATGGTAGCCTTATCATTATGGAAGGTACTATGTTGTCGATATCTTTGTTACTCCAATAGATTATAGCCTTGTCATTATTGTAGGTAGTCTGTTGTCGAGATTTTTATTACTCCAATGGATGGTAGCCATGCCATTATTGAAGGTAGTGTATTGTCGAGATTTTTTTTACTCCAATGGATGGTAGCCTTGTCATTATGGAAGGTAGTCTATTGTCGAGATTTTTGTTAGTCCAATGGATGGTAGGCTTTTCATCATGGAAGGTAGTCTGTTGTCAAGATTTTTGTTACTCCAATGGATGGTAGCTTGTCATTATGGAAGGTAGTCTATTGTCGTGATTTTTGTTACTCCAATGGAAGGTAGCCTTGTCATTACGGAACGTAGTATGTTGTCGATATCTTTCTTATTCTAATGGATGGAAGCCTTGTCATTATGGAAGGTAGTCTTTTATCGAGATTTTTGTTACTCCAATGTATGGTAGCCTTGTCATTATGGAAGGTAGTCTCTTGTTGATATTTTTGTTACTCCAATGGATGGTATCCTTGTAATTAAGGAAGGTAGTCTATTATCGATATTTTTGTTACTCCAATGGATGGTAACCTTGTCACTATGGAAGGTAGTCTGATGTATAGATTTTTGTTACTCCATTGGATGGTAGCCTTGTCATTATGGAAGGTAGTCCATTGTCGAGATATTTGTTATTCCAATGGATGGTAGCGTTATCATTATGGAAGGTAGTCTGTTCTCGAGATTTTCGTTACTCCAATGGATGGTAGCCTTATCATTATGGAAGGTAGTATGTTGTCAATATCTTTGATACTATAATGGATGGTAGCCTTGTCATTATGGAAAGTACTATGTTGTCGATATCTTTGTTACTCCAATAGATGGTAGCCTTGTCATTATGGTAGGTAGTCTGTTGTCGAGATTTTTGTTACTCCAATGGATTTTAGCCTTGTCATTATAAAAGGTAGTCTCTTATTGATATTTTTGTTACTCCAATGGATGGTGGCCTTGTCATTATGGAAGGTAGTTTGTTGTCCCGATTATTGTTACTCCAATGGATTATAGCCTTGTCATTATGGAAGGTAGTCTGTTGTCGATAACATTGTTACTCCACTGGATGGTAGCTTAGTAATTATGGAAGGTAGTGTGTTGTCGAGATTTTTCTTACTCCAATGGATTGTAGCCTTGATATTATGGAAGGTAATCTGTTGTCCAAAATTTTTATACTCCAATGGATTGTAACCTTGTCATTTAGGAAGGTAGTCTATTGTTGATATTTTTGTTATACCACAATGGATGGTAGCCTTGTAATTATGGAAGGAAGTCTATTGTCGAGATTTTTGTTACTCCAATGGAGGTTAGCTTTGTAATTATGGAAGGTAGTCTGTTGTCCTAATTTTTTATACTCCAACGGATGGTAGCCTTATCATTATGGAAGGTAGTCTCTTGTTGATATTTTTGTTACTCCAATGGATGGTATCCTTGTCATTATGGAAGGTAGTCTGTTGTCATAATTTTTGTTACTCCAATGGATTGTATCCTTGTCATTATGGAAGGTACTATGTTGTTGATATCTTTGTTACTCCAATGGATGGTAACCTTATCATTATGGAAGGTAGTCTGTTTTCAAGATTTTTGTTACTCCAATGGATGGTAGCCTTGTCATTATGGAAGGTAGTCTGTTGTCTTGATTATTGTTACTCCAATGGATTGTAGCCTTGTCATTATGGAAGGTAGTCTGTTGACGATAACTTTGTTACTCCAATGGATGGTAGCTTAGTAATTATTGAAGGTAGTTTGTTGTCGTGATTTTTGTTACTCCAATGGATGGTAGCCTTGTCATTATGGACGGTAGTCTGTTGTCCAAAATTTTTATACTCCAATGGATGCTAACCTTCTCATTATGAAAGGTAGTCTATTGTTGATATTTTTGTTACTCCAATGGATGGTAGCCTTGTAATTATGGAAGGTAGTCTTTTGTCAATATTTTTGTTACTCTAATGGATGGTAGCCTTGTCATTATTGAAGGTAGTCTGTTATCGATATTTTTGTTAATCTATTATATGGTAGCCTTGTCATTATGGAAAGTAGTCTGTTGTCGAGATTTTTGTTATTCCAATGGATGGTAGCTTGTCATTATGGAAGGTAGTCCATTGTCGTGATTTTTGTTACTCCAATGGAAGGTAGCCTTGTCATTACGGAAGGTAGTATGTTGTCGATATCTTTGTTACTCCAATGGATGAGAGCCTTGTCATTATGGAAGGTAGTCTATTGTCGAGATTTTTGTTACTCCAATGTATGGTAGCCTTGTCATTATGGAAGGTAGTCTCTTGTTGATATTTTTGTTACTCCAATGGATGGTATCCTTGTCATTATGGAAGGTAGTATATTGTAGATATTTTTGTTAATCCAATGGATGGTAACCTTGTCATTATGGAAGGTAGTCTGTTGTCGAGATTTTTGTTACTCCATTGGATGGTAGCCTTGCCATTATGGAAGGTAGTTCATTGTCGAGATATTTGTTATTCCAATGGATGGTAGCGTTATCATTATTGAAGGTAGTCTGTTGTCGAGATTTTCGTTACTCCAATGGATGGTAGCCTTGTCATTATGGACGGTAGTATGTTGTCAATATCTTTGTTACTCCAATGGATGGTAGCCTTGTCATTATGGAAGGTACTATGTTCTCGATATCTTTGTTACTCCAAAAGACGGTAGTCTTGTAATTATGGTAGGTAGTCTGCTGTCGAGATTTTTACTACTCCAATGGATGGTAGCCATGCAATTATTGAAGGTAGTATATTTTCGAGATTTTTTTTACTCCAATGGATGGTAGCCTTGTCATTATGGAAGGTAGTCTGTTGTCGATATTTTTGTTACTCTAATGGATGGTAGCCTTGTCATTATGGAAGGTAGTCTATTGTCGAGATTTTTGTTAGTCGAATGGATGGTAGGCTTTTCATTATGGAAGGTAGTCTGTTGTCGAGATTTTTGTTACTCCAATGGAAGGTGGCCTTGTCATTAGGGAAGGTAGTATGTTGTCGATATCATTGTTACTCCAATGGATGGAAGCCTTGTCATTGTGTAAGGTACTATGTTGTGGATATCTTTGTTACTCGAATAGATGGTAGCCTTGTCATTATGGTAGGTAGTCTGTTTTCGAGATTTTTATTACTCCAATGGATGGTAGCCTTGTCATTATGGAAGGTAATCTCTTGTTGATATTTGTGTTACTCCAATGGATGGTATTCTTGTCATTATGGAAGGTAGTCTATTGTAGATATTTGTGTTACTCCAATGAATGGTAACCTTTTCATTATGGAAGGTAGTCTGTTGTCGAGATTTTTGTTACTCCATTGGATGGTAGCCTTGTCATTATGGAAGGTAGTCCATTGTCGAGATTTTTGTTATTCCAATGGATGGTAGCGTTATCATTATGGAAGGTAGTCTGTTGTCGAGATTTTCGTTACTCCAAAGGATGGTAGCCTTGTCATTATGGAGGGTAGTATGTTGTCAATATCTTTGTTACTCCAATGGATGGTAGCCTTGTCATTATGGAAGGTACTATGTTATCGATATCTTTGTTACTCCAATAGATGGTAGCCTTTTCATTATTGTAGGTAGTCTGTTGTCGAGATTTTTATTACTCCAATGGATGGTAGCCATGCCATTATTGAAGGTAGTGTATTGTCGAGATTTTTTTTACTCCAATGGATGGTAGCCTTGTCATTATGGAAGGTAGTCTATTGTCGAGATTTTTGTTAGTCCAATCGATGGTAGGCTTTTCATTATGGAAGGTAGTCTGTTGTCAAGATTTTTGTTACTCCAATGGATGGTAGCTTGTAATTATGGAAGGTAGTCTATTGTCGTGATTTTTGTTACTCCAATGGAAGGTAGCCTTGTCATTACGGAAGGTAGTATGTTGTCGATATCTTTCTTATTCTAATGGATGGAAGCCTTGTCATTATTGAAGGTAGTCTTTTGTCGAGATTTTTATTACACCAATGTATGGTAGCCTTGTCATTAAGGAAGGTAGTCTATTATCGATATTTTTGTTACTCCAATGGATGGTAACCTTGTCACTATGGAAGGTAGTCTGCTGTATAGATTTTTGTTACTCCATTGGATGGTAGCCTTGTCATTATGGAAGGTAGTCCATTGTCGAGAAATTTGTTATTCCAATGGATGGTAGCGTTATCATTATGGAAGGTAGTCTGTTGTCGAGATTTTCGTTACTCCAATGGATGGTAGCCTATTCATTATGGAAGGTAGTATGTTGTCAATATCTTTGATACTCCAATGGATGGTAGCCTTGTCATTATTGAAAGTACTATGTTGTCGATATCTTTGTTACTCCAATAGATGGTAGCCTTGTCATTATGGTAGGTAGTCTGTTGTCGAGATTTTTGTTACTCCAATGGATTGTAGCCTTGTCATTATAAAAGGTAGTCTCTTATTGATATTTTTGTTACTCCAAAGCATGGTGGCCTTGTCATTATGGAAGGTAGTTTGTTGTCCCGATTATTGTTACTCCAATAGATTGTAGCCTTGTCATTATGGAAGGTAGTCTGTTGTCGATAACATTGTTACTCCAATGGATGGTAGCTTAGTAATTATGGAAGGTAGTGTGTTGTCGAGATTTTTCTTACTCCAATGGATTGTAGCCTTGATATTATGGAAGGTAATCTGTTGTCCAAAATTTTTATACTCCAATGGATGGTAACCTTGTCATTTAGGAAGGTAGTCTATTGTTGATATTTTTGTTATACCACAATGGATGGTAGCCTTGTAATTATGGAAGGTAGTCTATTGTCGAGATTTTTGTTACTCCAATGGAGGTTAGCTTTGTAATTATGGAAGGTAGTCTGTTGTCCTAATTTTTTATACTCCAACGGATGGTAGCCTTATCATTATGGAAGGTAGTCTCTTGTTGATATTTTTGTTACTCCAATGGATGGTATCCTTGTCATTATGGAAGGTAGTCTGTTGTCATAATTTTTGTTACTCCAATGGATTGTATCCTTGTCATTATGGAAGGTACTATGTTGTTGATATCTTTGTTACTCCAATGGATGGTAACCTTGTCATTATGGAAGGTAGTCTGTTTTCGAGATTTTTGTTACTCCAATGGATGGTAGCTTTCTCATTATGGAAGGTAGTCTGTTGTCCTGATTATTGTTACTCCAATGGATGGTAGCCTTGTCATTATGGAAGGTAGTCTGTTGTCCAAAATTTTTATACTCCAATGGATGGTAACCTTCTCATTATGAAAGGTAGTCTATTGTTGATATTTTTGTTACTCCAATGGATGGTAGCCTTGTAATTATGGAAGGTAGTCTTTTGTCAATATTTTTGTTACTCTAATGGATGGTAGCCTTGTCATTATGGAAGGTAGTTTGTTGTCAATATTTTTGTTAATCTATTATATGGTAGCCTTGTCATTATGGAAAGTAGTCTGTTGTTGAGATTTTTGTTATTCCAATGGATGGTAGCTTGCCATTATGGAAGGTAGTCCATTGTCGTGATTTTTGTTACTCCAATGGAAGGTAGCCTTGTCATTACGGAAGGTAGTATGTTGTCGATATCTTTGTTACTCCAATGGATGAGAGCCTTGTCATTATAGAAGGTAGTCTATTGTCGAGATTTTTGTTACTCCAATGTATGGTAGCCTTGTCATTATGGAAGGTAGTCTCTTGTTGATATTTTTTTTACTCCAATGGATGGTATCCTTGTCATTATGGAAGGTAGTCTATTGTAGATATTTTTGTTACTCCAATGGATGGTAACCTTGTCATTATGGAAGGTAGTCTGTTGTCGAGATTTTTTTTACTCCAATGGATGGTAGCCTTGCCATTATGGAAGGCAGTTCATTGTCGAGATATTTGTTATTCCAATGGATGGTAGCGTTATCATTATGGAAGGTAGTCTGTTGTCGAGATTTTCGTTACTCCAATGGATGGTAGCCTTGTCATTATGGAGGGTAGTATGTTGTCAATATCTTTGTTACTCCAAAAGAGGGTAGCCTTGTAATTATGGTAGGTAGTCTGTTGTCGAGATTTTTACTACTCCAATGGATGGTAGCCATGCAATTATTGAAGGTAGTATATTGTCGAGATTTTTTTTACTCCAAAGGATGGTATCCTTGTCATTATGGAAGGTAGTCTGTTGTCGATATATTTGTTACTCTAATGGATGGTAGCCTTGTCATTATGGAAGGTAGTCTATTGTCGAGATTTTTGTTAGTCGAATGGATGGTAGGTTTTTCATTATGGAAGGTAGTCTATTGTCGAGATTTGTGTTACTCCAATGGATGGTAGCTTGTCATTATGGAAGGTAGTCTATTGTCGTGATTTTTGTTACTCCAAAGGAAGGTAGCCTTGTAATTACGGAAGGTAGTATGTTGTCGATATCATTGTTACTCCAATGGATGGAAGCCTTGTCATTGTGTAAGGTACTATGTTGTCGATATCTTTGTTACTCGAATAGATGGTAGCCTTGTCATTATGGTAGGTAGTATGTTTTCGAGATTTTTATTACTCCAACGGATGGTAGCCTTGTCATTATGGAAGGTAGTCTCTTGTTGATATTTGTGTTACTCCAATGGATGGTATTCTTGTCATTATGGAAGGTAGTCTATTGTAGATATTTTTGTTACTCCAATGAATGGTAACCTTTTCATTATGGAAGGTAGTTTGTTGTCGAGAGTTTTGTTACTCCATTGGATGGTATCCTTGTCATTATGGAAGGTAGTCCATTGTCGAGATTTTTTTTATTCCAATGGATGGTAGAGTTATCATTATGGAAGGTAGTCTGTTGTCGAGATTTTTGTTACTCCAAAGGATGGTAGTCTTTTCATTATGGAGGGTAGTATGTTGTCAATATCTTTGTTACTCCAATGGATGGTAGCCTTGTCATTATGGAAGGTACTATGTTGTCGATATATTTGTTACTCCAATAGATGGTAGCCTTGTCATTATGGTAGGTAGTCTGTTATCGAGATTTTTATTACTCCAATGGATGGTAGCCATGCCATTATTGAAGGTAGTGTATTATCGAGATTTTTTTTACTCCAATGGATGGTAGCCTTTTCATTATGGAAGGTAGTCTATTGTTGAGATTTTTGTTAGTCCAATGTATGGTAGGCTTTTCATTATGGAAGGTAGTCTGTTGTCAAGATTTTTGTTACTCCGATGGATGGTAGCTTGTCATTATGGAAGGTAGTCTATTGTCGTGATTTTTGTTACTCCAATGGAAGGTATCCTTGTCATTACAGAAGGTAGTATGTTGTCAATATCTTTCTTATTCTAATGGATGGAAGCCTTGTCATTATGGAAGGTAGTCTTTTGTCGAGATTTTTGTTACTCCAATGTATGGTAGCGTTGTCATTATGGAAGGTAGTCTCTTGTTGATATTTTTGTTACTCCAATGGATGGTATCCTTGTAATTAAGGAAGGTAGTCTATTATCGATATTTTTGTTACTCCAATGGATGGTAAACTTGTCACTATGGAATGTAGTCTGCTGTATAGATTTTTGTTACTCCATTGGATGGTAGCCTTGTCATTATGGAAGGTAGTCCATTGTCGAGATATTTGTTATTCCAATGGATGGTAGCGTTATCATTATGGAAGGTAGTCTATTGTCGAGATTTTCGTTACTCCAATGGATGGTAGCCTTATCATTATGGAAGGTAGTATGTTGTCAATATCTTTGATACTCCAATGGATGGTAGCCTTGTCATTATGGAAGGTACTATGTTGTCGATATCTTTGTTACTCCAAAAGAGGGTAGCCTTGTCATTATGGTAGGTAGTCTGTTGTCGAGATTTTTACTACTCCAATGGATGGTAGCCATGCAATTATTGAAGGTAGTATATTGTCGAGATTTTTTTTACTCCAATGGATGGAAGCCTTGTCATTATGGAAGGTAGTCTGTTGTCGATATCTTTGTTACTCTAATGGATGGTAGCCTTGTCATTATGGAAGGTAGTCTATTGTCGAGATTTTTGTTAGTCGAATGGATGGTAGGCTTTTCATTATGGAAGGTAGTCTGTTGTCGAGATTTGTGTTACTCCAATGGATGGTAGCTTGTCATTATGGAAGGTAGTCTATTGTCGTGATTTTTGTTACTCCAATAGAAGGTAGCCTTGTCATTACGGAAGGTAGTATGTTGTCGATATCATTGTTACTCCAATGGATGGAAGCCTTGTCATTGTGTAAGGTACTATGTTGTTGATATCTTTGTTACTCGAATAGATGGTAGCCTTGTCATTATGGTAGGTAGTATGTTTTCGAGATTTTTATTACTCCAATGGATGGAAGCCTTGTCATTATGGAAGGTAGTCTCTTGTTGATATTTGTGTTACTCCAATGGATGGTATTCTTGTCATTATGGAAGGTAGTCTGTTGTAGATATTTTTGTTACTCCAATGAATGGTAACCTTTTCATTATGGAAGGTAGTCTGTTGTCGAGAGTTTTGTTACTCCATTGGATGGTATCCTTGTCATTATGGAAGGTAGTCCATTGTCGAGATTTTTTTTATTCCAATGGATGGTAGCGTTATCATTATGGAAGGTAGTCTGTTGTCGAGATTTTCGTTACTCCAAAGGATGGTAGTCTTGTCATTATGGAGGGTAGTATGTTGTCAATAGCTTTGTTACTCCAATGGATGGTAGCCTTGTCATTATGGAAGGTACTATGTTGTCGATATCTTTGTTACTTCAATAGATGGTAGCCTTGTCATTATGGTAGGTAGTCTGTTGTCGAGATTTTTATTACTCCAATGGATGGTAGCCATGCCATTATTGAAGGTAGTGTATTGTCGAGATTTATTTTACTCCAATGGATGGTAGCCTTGTCATTATGGAAGGTAGTCTATTGTCGAGATTTTTGTTAGTCCAATGGATGGTAGGCTTTTCATTATGGAAGGTAGTCTGTTGTCAAGATTTTTGTTACTCCAATGGATGGTAGCTTGTCATTATGGAAGGTAGTCTATTGTCGTGATTTTTGTTACTCCAATGGAAGGTAGCCTTGTCATTACGGAAGGTAGTATGTTGTCGATATCTTTCTTATTCTAATGGATGGAAGCCTTGTCATTATGGAAGGTAGTCTTTTGTCGAGATTTATGTTACTCCAATGTATGGTAGCCTTGTCATTATAGAAGGTAGTATCTTGTTGATATTTTTGTTACTCCAATGGATGGTATCCTTGTAATTAAGGAAGGTAGTCTATTGCCAATGGATGGTAACCTTGTCACTATGGAAGGTAGTCTGTTGTCGAGATTTTTGTTACTCCATTGGCTGGTAGCCTTGTCATTATGGAAGGTAGTCCATTGTCGAGATATTTGTTATTCCAATGGATGGTAGCGTTATCATTATGGAAGGTAGTCTGTTGTCGAGATTTTCGTTACTCCAATGGATGGTAGCCTTGTCATTATGGAAGGTAGTATGTTGTCAATATCTTTGATACTCCAATGGATGGTAGCCTTGTCATTGTGGAAGGTAGTATGTTGTCGATATCATTGTTACTCCAATGGATGGAAGCCTTGTCATTGTGTAAGGTAATATGTTGTCGATATCTTTGTTACTCGAATAGATGGTAGCCTTGTCATTATGGTAGGTAGTCTGTTTTCGAGATTTTTATTACTCCAATGGATGGTAGCCTTGTCATTATGGAAGGTAGTCTCTTGTTGATATTTTTGTTACTCCAATGGATGGTAGCCTTGTCATTATGGAAGTTAGTCTGTTGTCCTAATTATTGTTACTCCAATGGATTGTAGCCTTGTCATTATTGAAGGTAGTCTGTTGTTGATAAATTTGTAACTCCAATGGATGGTAGCTTAGTAATTATTGAAGGTAGTTTGTTGTCGTGATTTTTGTTACTCTTATGGATGGTAGTCTTGTCATTATGGAAGGTAGTCTGTTGTCAAAAAATTTTATACTCCAATGGATGGTAAACTTGTCATTATGGAAGGTAGTCTATTGTTGATATTTTTGTTACTCGAACGGATGGTAGCCTTGTCATTATGGAAGGTAGTCTGTTGTCGAGATTTTTGCTAATCTATTATATGGTAGGCTTGTCATTATGGAAGGTAGTCTATGGTCATGATTTTTGTTACTCCAATGGAAGGTAGCCTTGTCATTACGGAAGGTAGTATGTTGTCGATATCTTTGTTATTCCAATGGATGAGAGCCTTGTCATTATGGAAGGTAGTGTTTTGTGGAGATTTTTATTACTCCAATGTATGGTAGCCTTGTCATTATGGAAGGTAGTCTCTTGTTGATATTTTTGTTACTCCAATGGAAGGTAGCCTTGTCATTATGGAAGGTAGTCTATGTTGTCGATATCTTTGTTACTCCAATGGATGGTAGCCTTGTCATTATGGAAGGTAGTCTCTTGTTGATATTTGTGTTACTCCAATGGATGGTATTCTTGTCATTATGGAAGGTAGTCTATTGTAGATATTTTTGTTACTCCAATGAATGGTAACCTTTTCATTATGGAAGGTAGTTTGTTGTCGAGATTTTTGTTACTCCATTGGATGGTAGCCTTGTCATTATGGAAGGTAGTCCATTGTCGAGATTTTTGTTATTCCAATGGATGGTAGCGTTATCATTATGGATGGTAGTCTGTTGTCAAGATTTTCGTTACTCCAAAGGATGGTAGCCTTGTCATTATGGAGGGTAGTATGTTGTCAATATCTTTGTTACTCCAATGGATGATAGCCTTGTCATTATGGAAGGTACTATGTTGTCGATATCTGTGTTACTCCAATTGATGGTAGCCTTGTCATTATGGTAGGTAGTCTGTTGTCGAGATTTTTATTACTCCAATGGATGGTAGCCATGCCATTATTGAAGGTAGTGTATTGTCGAGATTTTGTTTACTCCAATGGATGGTAGCCTTGTCATTATGGAAGGTAGTCTGTTGTCAAGATTTTTGTTAGTCCAATGGATGGTAGGCTTTTCATTATGGAAGGTAGTCTGTTGTCAAGATTTTTGTTACTCCAATGGATGGTAGCTTGTCATTATGGAAGCTAGTCTATTGTCGTGATTTTTGTTACTCCAATGGAAGGTAGCCTTGTCATTACTGAAGGTAGTATGTTGTTGATATCTTTCTTATTCTAATGGATGGAAGCCTTGTCATTATGGAAGGTAGTCTTTTGTCGAGATTTATGTTACTCCAATGTATGGTAGCCTTGTCATTATAGAAGGTAGTATCTTGTTGATATTTTTGTTACTCCAATGGATGGTATCCTTGTAATTAAGGAAGGTAGTCTATTGCCAATGGATGGTAACCTTGTCACTATGGAAGGTAGTCTGTTGTCGAGATTTTTGTTACTCCATTGGCTGGTAGCCTTGTCATTATGGAAGGTAGTCCATTGTCGAGATATTTGTTATTCCAATGGATGGTAGCGTTATCATTATGGAAGGTAGTCTGTTGTCGAGATTTTCGTTACTCCAATGGATGGTAGCCTTGTCATTATGGAAGGTAGTATGTTGTCAATATCTTTGATACTCCAATGGATGGTAGCCTTGTCATTATGGAAGGTACTATGTTGTCGATATCTTTGTTACTCCAATAGATGGTTGCCTTGTCATTATGGTAGGTAGTCTATTGTCGATATTTTTGTTACTCCAATGGATGGTAGCCTTGTCATTATAAAAGGTAGTCTCTTGTTAATATTTTTGTTACTCCAATGGATGGTAGCCTTGTCATTATGGAAGGTAGTTTGTTGTCCCGATTATTGTTACTCCAATGGATTGTAGCCTTGTCATTATGGAAGGTAGTCTGTTGTCGAGAACATTGTTATTCCAATGGATGGTAGCTTAGTAATTTTGGAAGGTAGTCTGTTGTCGAAATTTTTGTTACTCCAATGGATTATAGCCTTGTCATTATGGAAGGTAGTCTGTTGTCCAAAATTTTAATACTCCAATGGATGGTAACCTTGTCATTATGGAAGGTAGTCTATTATTGATATTTTTGTTATACCAATGGATGGTAGCCTTGTAATTATGGAAGGTAGTCTATTGTCGAGATTTTTGTTACTCCAATGGATGTTAGCTTTGTCATTATGGAAGGTAGTCTGTTGTCCAAATTTTTTATACTCCAATGGATGGTAGCCTTATCATTATGAAAGGTAGTCTCTTGTTGATATTTTTGTTACTCCAATGGATGGTATCCTTGTCATTATGGAAGGTAGTCTATTGTCGTAATTTTTGTTACTCCAATAGATTGTATCCTTGTCATTATGGAAGGTACTATGTTATTGATATCTTTGTTACTCCAACGTATGGTAACCTTGTCATTATGGAAGGTAGTCTTCTTTAGAGATTTTTGTTACTCCAATGGATGGTAGCCTTATCATTATGGAAGGTAGTCTCTTGTTGATATTTTTGTTACTCCAATGGATGGTAGCCTTGTCATTATGGAAGGTAGTCTGTTGTCGATAACTTTGTTACTCCAATGGATGGTAGCTTAGTAATTATTGAAGGTAGTTTGTTGTCGTGATTTTTGTTAATCCAATGGATGGTAGCCTTATCATTATGGAAGGTAGTCTGTTGTCCAAAATTTTTATACTCCAATGGATGGTAACCTTGTCATTATGGAAGTCTTGTAATAATGGAAGGTAATCTTTTGTCCATATTTTTGTTACTCTAATGGATGGTAGCCTTGTCATTATGGAAGATAGTCTGTTGTCGAGATTTTTGTTAATCTATTATATGGTAGCCTTGTCATTATGGAAGGTAGTCTGTTGTCGAGATTTTTGTTATTCAAATGGATGGTAGCTTGTCATTATGGAAGGTAGTCTATTGTCGTGATTTTTGTTACTCCAATGGAAGGTATCCTTGTCATTACGAAAGGTATTATGTTGTCGATATCTTTGTTACTCCAATGGATGATAGACTTGTCATTATGGAAGGTAGTCTTTTGTCGAGATTTTTGTTACTCCAATGTATGGTAGCCTTGTCATTATGGAAGGTAGTCTCTTGTAGATATTTTTGTTACTCCAATTGATGGTAACCTTGTCATTATGGAAGGTAGTCTGTTGTAGAGATTTTTGTGACTCCATTGGATGGTAGCCTTGTCATTATGGAAGGTAGTCCATTGTCGAGATATTCCTTATTCCAATGGATGGTAGCTTTATCATTATGGAAGGTAGTCTGTTGTCGAGATTTTCGTTACTCCAATGGATGGTAGCCTTGTCATTATGGAAGGTAGTAAGTTGTCAATATCTTTGTTACTCCAATGGATGGTAGCGTTGTCATTATGGAAGGTACTATGTTGTCGATATCTTTGTTACTCCAATAGATGGTCGCCTTTTTATTATGGTAGGTAGTCTGTTGTTGAGATTTTTGTTACTCCAATGGATGGTAGCCATGCCATTATTGAAGGTAGTCTGTTGTCGAGATTTTTGTCACTACAATGGATGGTAGCCTTGTCATTATGGAATGTAGTCTGTTGTCCTGATTATTGTTACTCCAATGGATTGTAGCCTTGTCATTATGGAAGGTAGTCTGTTGTCGATAACTTTGTTACTCTAATGGATGGTAGCTTAGTAATTATTAAAGGTAGTTTGTTGTCGTGATTTTTGTTACTCCAATGGATGGTAGCCTTGTCATTATGAAAGGTAGTCTGTTGTCCAAAAATTTTATACTCCAATGGATGGTAACCTTGTCATTATGGAAGGTAGTCCATTGTTGATATTTTTGTTACACCAATGGATGGTAGCCTTGTAATTATGGAAGGTAGTCTATTGTCGTGATTTTTGTTACTCCAATGGAAGGTAGCCTTGTCATTACAGAAGGTAGTATGTTGTCGATATCTTTGTTACTCCAATGGATGATAGCCTTGTCATTATGGAAGGTAGTCTTTTGTCGAGATTTTTCTTACTCCAATGTATGGTAGCCTTGTCATTATGGAAGGTAGTCCCTTGTTGATATTTTTGTACTCCAATCGATGGTATCCTTGTCATTATGGAAGGTATTCTATTGTAGATATTTTTGTTACTCCAATGGATCGTAACCTTGTAATTATGGAAGGTAGTCTGTTGTCGAGATTTTTGTTACTCCATTGGAAGGCATCCTTGTCATTATAGAAGGTAGTCCATTGTCGAGATATTTGTTATTCCAATGGATGGTAGCGTTATCATTATGGAAGGTAGTCTGTTGTCGAGATTTTCATTACTCCAATGGATGGTAGCCTTGTCATTATGGAAGGTAGTAAGTTGTCAATATCTTTGTTACTCCAATGGATGGTAGCCTTGTCATTATGGAAGGTACTATGTTGTCGATATCTTTGTTACTCCAATGGATGGTAGCCATGCCATTATTGAAGGTAGTCTGTTGTCGAGATTTTTGTGACTACAATGGATGGTAGCCTTGTCATTAGGGAAGGTAGTTTGTTGTCCTGATTATTGTTACTCAAATGGATTGTAGCCTTGTCATTATGGAAGGTAGTCTGTTGTCGATAACTTTGTTACTCTAATGGATGGTAGCTAAGTAATTATTGAAGGTAGTTTGTTGTCATGATTTTTGTTACTCCAATGGATGGTAGCCTTGTCATTATGGAAGGTAGTCTGTTGTCCAAAATTTTTTATTACTCCAATGGATGGTAGCCTTGTCATTATGGAAGGTAGTCCATTGTTGATATTTTTGTTACTCCAATGGATGGTAGCCTTGTAATTATGGAAGGTAGTCTATTGTCGTGATTTTTGTTACTCCAATGGATGATAGCCTTGTCATTATGGAAGGTAGTCTTTTGTCAAGATTTTTGTTACTCCACTGTATGGTAGCCTTGTCATTATGGAAGGTAGTCCCTTGTTGATATTTTTGTTACTCCAATCGATGGTATCCTTGTCATTATGGAAGGTAGTCTATTGTAGATATTTTTGTTACTCCAAGGGATGGTAACCTTGTCATTATGGAAGGTAGTCTGTTGTCGAGATTTTTGTTACTCCATTGGATGGCATCCTTGTCATTATAGAAGGTAGTCCATTGTCGAGATATTTGTTATTCCAATGGATGGTAGCGTTATCATTATGGAAGGTAGTTTGTTGTCGAGATTTTCGTTACTCCAATGGATGGTAGCCTTGTCATTAGTGAAGGTAGTAAGTTGTCAATATCTTTGTTACTCCAATGGATGGTAGCCTTGTCATTATGGAAGGTAGTAAGTTGTCGAGATTTTTGTTACTCCAATGGATGGTAGCCATGCCATTATTGAAGGTAGTCTATTGTTGAGATTTTTGTTACTACAATGGATGGTAGCCTTGTCATTATGAAAGGTAGTCTGTTGTCCTGATTATTGTTACTCCAATGGATTGTAGCCTTGTCATTATGGAATGTAGTCTGTTGTCGATAACTTTATTACTCCAATGGATGGTAGCTTAGTAATTATTGAAGGTAGTTTGTTGTCGTGATTTTTGTTACTCCAATGGATAGTATCCTTGTAATTATGGAAGGTAGTCTGTTGTCTAAAATTTTTATACTCCAATGGATGGTAACCTTGTCATTATGGAAGGTAGTCTATTGTTGATATTTTTGTTACTCCAATGGATGGTATCCTTGTAATTATGGAAGGTAGTCTTTTGTCCATATTTTTGTTACTCTAATGGATGGTAGCCTTGTCATTATGGAAGGTAGTTTGTTGTCGAGATTTTTGTTAATCTATTATATGGTAGCCTTGTCATTAAGGAAGGTAGTCTGTTATCGATATCTTTGTTACTCTAATGGACGATAGCCTTGTCATTATGGAAGGTAGTCTTTTGTCGAGATTTTTGTTACTCCAATGTCTGGTAGCCTTGTCATTATGGAAGGTAGTCTCTTGTTGATATTTTTGTTACTCCAATGGATGGTATCCTTGTCATTATGGAAGGTAGTCTATAGTAGATATTTTTGTTACTCTAATGGATGGTAACCTTGTCATTATGGAAGGTAGTCCATTGTCGAGATATTTGTTATTCCAATGGATGGTAGCGTTATCATTATGGAAGGTAGTCTGTTGTCGAGATTTTCGTTACTCCGATGGATGGTAGCCTTGTCATTATGGAAGGTAGTAAGTTGTCAATATCTTTGTTACTCCAATGGATGGTAGCCTTGTCATTATGGAATGTACTAGGTTGTCGAGATCTTTGTTACTCCAATAGATGGTGACCTTGTCATTATGGTAGGTAGTCTGTTGTCGAGATTTTTGTTACTCCAATGGATGGTAGCCATGCCATTTTTGAAGGTAGTCTGTTGCCAATATTTTTTTTACTCCAATGGATGGTAGCCTTGTCATTATGGAAGGTAGTCTATTGTCGAGATTTTTGTTAGTCCAATGGATGGTAGGCTTTTCATTATGGAAGGTAGTCTATTGTAGATATTTTGGTTACTCCAATGGATGGTAACCTTGTCATTATGGAAGGTAGTCTGTTTTCGAGATTTTTGTTACTCCATTGGATGGTAGCCTTGTCATTATGGAAGGTAGTCCATTGTCGAGATATTCCTTATTCCAATGGATGGTAGCGTTATCATAATGGAAGGTATTTTGTTGTCGAGATTTTCGTTACTCCAATGGATGGTAGCCTTGTCATTATGGAAGGTAGTAAATTGTCAATATCTTTGTTACTCCAATGGATGGTAGCCTTGTCATTATGGAAGGTACTATGTTGTCGATATCTTTGTTACTCCAATAGATGGTAGCCTTGTCATTATGATAGGTAGTCTGTTGTCTTGATTTTTGTTACTCCAATGGATGGTAGCCATGCCATTATTGAAGGTAGTCTGTTGTCGAGATTTTTGTTACTACAATGGATGGTAGCCTTGTCATTAAGAAAGGTAGTCTGTTGTCCTGATTATTGTTACTCCAATGGATTGTAGCCTTGTCATTATAGAAGGTAGTCTGTTGTCGATAACTTTATTACTCTAATGGATGGTAGCTTAGTAATTATTGAAGGTAGTTTTTTGTCGTGATTTTTGTTACTCCGATGGATGGTAGCCTTGTCATTATGGAAGGTAGTCTGTAGTCCAAAATTTTTATACTCCAATGGATGGTAACCTTATCATTATGAAAGGTAGTCCATTGTTGATATTTTTGTTACTCCAATGGATGATAGCCTATTAATTATGGAAGGTAGTCTATTGTCGTGATTTTTTATACTCCAATGGAAGGTAGCCTTGTCATTACAGAAGGTAGTATGTTATCGATATCTTTGTTACTCCAATGGATGATAGCCTTGTCATTATGGAAGGTAGTCTTTTGTCGAGATTTTTGGTTACTCCAATGTATGGTAGCCTTGTCATTCTGGAAGGTAGTCTATTGTAGATATTTTTGTTACTCCAATGGATGGTCACCGTATCATCATGGAAGGTAGTCTGTTGTCGATATTTTTGTTACTCCATTGGATGGTAGCCTTGTCATTATGGAAGGTAGTCCATTGTCGAGATATTTGTTATTCCAATGGATGGTAGCATTATCATTATGGAAGGTAGTCTGTTGCCGAGATTTTCCTTACTCCAATGGATGGTAGCCTTGTCATTATGGAAGGTAGTAAGTTGTCAATATCTTTGTTACTCCAATGGATGGTAGCCTTGTCATTATGGAAGGTACTATGTTGTCGATATCTTTGTTACTCCAATAGATGGTAGCCTTGTCATTATGGTAGGTAGTCTGTTGTCGAGATTTTTCTTACTCCAATGGATGGTAGCCATGCCATTATTGAAGGTAGTCTGTTGTCGATATTTTTTTTACTCCAATGGATGGTTGCCTTGTCATTATGGAAGGTAGTCTATTGTCCTGATTATTGTTAGTCCAATGGATGGTAGGCTTTTCATTATGGAAGGTAGTATATTGTAGATATTTTTGTTACTCCAATGGATGGTAACCTTGTCATTATGGAAGGTAGTCTGCTGTCGAGATTTTTGTTACTCCATTGGATGGTAGCCTTGTCATTATGGAAGGTAGTCCATTGTCGAGATATTCCTTATTCCAATGGATGGTAGCGTTATCATTATGGAAGGTAGTTTGTTGTCGAGATTTTCGTTACTCCAATGGATGGTAGCCTTGTCATTATGGAAGGTAGTAGGTTGTCAATATCTTTGTTACTCCAATGGATGGTAGCCTTGTCATTATGGAAGGTACTATGTTGTCGATATCTTCGTTACTCCAATAGATGGTAGCCTTGTCATTATGGTAGGTAGTCTGTTGTCTAGATTTTTGTAACTCCAATGGATGGTAGCCATGCCATTATTGAAGGTAGTCTATTGTCGAGATTTTTGTTACTACAATGGATGGTAGCCTTGTCATTATGGAAGTTAGTCTGTTGTCCTGATTATTGTTACTCCAATGGATTGTAGCCTTGTCATTATAGAAGGTAGTCTGTTGTCGATAACTTTGTTACTCTAATGGATGGTAGCTTAGTAATTATTGAAGGTAGTTTTTTGTCGTGATTTTTGTTACTCCGATGGATGGTAGCCTTGTCGTTATGGAAGGTAGTCTATAGTCCAAAATTTTTATACTCCAATGGATGGTAACCTTATCATTATGAAAGGTAGTCCATTGTTGATATTTTTGTTACTCCAATGGATGGTAGCCTATTAATTATGGAAGGTAGTCTACTGTCATGATTTTTGTTACTCCAATGGAAGGTAGCCTTGTCATTACAGAAGGTAGTATGTTATCGATATCTTTGTTACTCCAATGGATGATAGCCTTGTCATTATGGAAGGTAGTCTTTTGTCGAGATTTTTGGTTACTCCAATGTATGGTAGCCTTGTCATTATGGAAGGTAGTCTATTGTTGATATTTTTGTTACTCCAATGGATGGTAACCTTGTCATCATGGAAGGTAGTCTGTTGTCGAGATTTTTGTTACTCCATTGGATGGTAGCCTTGTCATTATGGAAGGTAGTCCATTGTCGAGATATTTGTTATTCCAATGGATGTTAGCGTTATCATTATGGAAGGTAGTCTGTTGTCGAGATTTTCCTTACTCCAATGGATGGTAGACTTGTCATTATGGAAGGTAGTAAGTTGTCAATATCTTTGTTACTCCAATGGATGGTAGCCTTGTCATTATGGAAGGTACTATGTTGTCGATATCTTTGTTACTGGAATAGATGGTAGCCTTGTCATTATAGTAGGTAGTCTGTTGTCGAGATTTTTGTTACTCCAATGGATGGTAGCCATGCCATTATTGAAGTTAGTCTGTTGTCGATATTTTTTTTACTCCAATGGATGGTAGCCTTGTCATTATGGAAGGTAGTCTGTTGTCCTGATTATTGTTTGTCCAATGGATGGTAGGCTTTTCATTATGGAAGGTAGTCTATTGTAGATATTTTTGTTACTCCAATGGATGGTAACCTTATCATTATGGAAGGTAGTCTGTTGTCGAGATTTTTGTTACTCCATTGGATGGTAGCCTTGTCATTATGGAAGGTAGTCCATTATCGAGATATACCTTATTCCAATGGATGGTAGCGTTATCATTATGGAAGGTAGTTTGTTGTCGAGATTTTCGTTACTCCAATGGATGGTAGCCTTGTCATTATGGAAGGTAGTAAGTTGTCAATATCTTTGTTACTCCAATGGATGGTAGCCTTGTCATTATGGAAGGTACTATGTTGTCGATATCTTTGTTACTCCAATAGATGGTAGCCTTGTCATTATGGTAGGTAGTCTGTTGTCTAGATTTTTGTTACTCCAATGGATGGTAGCCATGCCATTATTGAAGGTAGTCTATTGTCGAGATTTTTGTTACTACAATGGATGGTAGCCTTGTCATTATGGAAGGTAGTCTGTTGTCCTGATTAATGTTACTTCAATGGATTGTAGCCTTGTCATTATAGAAGTTAGTCTGTTGTCGATAACTTTGTTACTCTAATGGATGCTAGCTTAGTAATTATTGAAGGTAGTTTGTTGTCGTGATTTTTGTTACTCCAATGGATGGTAGCCTTGTCATTATAGAAGGTAGCATGTTATCGATATCTTTGTTACTCCAATGGATGATAGCCTTGTCATTATGGAAGGTAGTCTTTTGTCGAGATTTTTGTTACTCCAATGTATGGTAGCCTTGTCATTATGGAAGGAAGTCTATTGTTGATATTTTTGTTACTCCAATCGATGGTATCCTTGTCATTATGGAAGGTAGTCTATTGTAAATATTTTTGTTACTACAATGGATGGGAACCTTGTCATTATGGAAGGTAGTCTGTTTTCGAGATTTTTGTTACTCCATTGGATGGTAGCCTTGTCATTATGGAAGGTATCCATTGTCGAGATATTTGTTATTCCAATGGATGGTAGCGTTATCATTATGGAAGGTAGTCTGTTGTCGAGATTTTCGTTACTCCAATGGATGGTATCCTTGTCATTATGGAAGGTAGTATGTTGTCGATATCTTTGTTACTCCAATAGATGGTAGCCTTGTCATTATGGTAGGTAGTCTGTTGTCGAGATTTTCGTTACTCCAATGGATGGTATCCTTTGTCATTATGGAAGGTACCATGTTGTCGATATCTTTGTTACTCCAATAGATGGTAGCCTTGTCATTATGGTAGGTAGTCTGTTGTCTAGATTTTTGTTACTCCAATGGATGGTAGCCATGCCATTATTGAAGGTAGTCTGTTGTCGATATTTTTGTTACTACAATGGATGGTAGCCTTGTCATTATGGAAGGTAGTCTGTTGTCCTGATTATTATTACTCCAATGGATTGTAGCCTTGTCATTATAGAAGGTAGTCTGTTGTCGATAACTTTGTTACTCTAATGGATGGTAGCTTAGTAATTTTTGAAGGTAGTTTGTTGTTGTGATTTTTGTTACTCCAATGGATGGTAGCCTTGTCCTTATGGAAGGTAGTCTGTAGTCCAAAATTTTTATACTCCAATAGATGGTAACCTTATCATTATGAAAGGTAGTCCATTGTTGATATTTTTGTTACTCCAATGGATGGTAGCCTATTAATTATGGAAGGTAGTCTATCGTCGTGATTTTTGTTACTCCAATGGAAGGTAGCCTTGTCATTACAGAAGGTAGTATGTTATCGATATCTTTGTTACTCCAATGGATGATAGCCTTGTCATTATGGAAGGTAGTCTTTTGTCGAGATTTTTGTTACTCCAATGCATGGTAGCCTTGTCATTATGGAAGGTAGTCTATTGTTGATATTTATTTTACTCCAATCGATGGTATCCTTGTCATTAATAAAGGTAGTCTATTGTAGATATTTTTGTTACTCCAATGGATGGTAACCTTGTCATTATGGAAGGTAGTCTGTTGTCGAGATTTTTGTTACTCCATTGGATGGTAGCGTTATCATTATGGAAGGTAGTCCATTGTCGAGATATACCTTATTCCAATGGATGGTAGCGTTATCATTATGGAAGGTAGTTTGTTGTCGAGATTTTCGTTACTCCAATGGATGGTAGCCTTGTCATTATGGAAGGTAGTAAGTTGTCAATATCTTTGTTACTCCAATGGATGGTAGCCTTGTCATTATGGAAGGTACTATGTTGTCGATATCTTTGTTACTCCAATAGATGGTAGCCTTGTCATTATGGTAGGTAGTCTGTTGTCTAGATTTTTGTTACTCCAATGGATGGTAGCCATGCCATTATTGAAGGTAGTCTATTGTCGAGATTTTTGTTACTACAATGGATAGTAGCCTTGTCATTATGGAAGGTAGTCTGTTGTCCTGATTATTGTTACTCCAATGGATTGTAGCCTTGTCATTATAGAAGGTAGTCTGTTGTCGATAACTTTGTTACTCTAATGGATGCTAGCTTAGTAATTATTGAAGGTAGTTTGTTGTCGTGATTTTTGTTACTCCAATGGATGGTAGCCTTGTCATTATAGAAGGTAGTATGTTATCGATATCTTTGTTACTCCAATGGATGATAGCCTTGTCATTATGGAAGGTAGTCTTTTGTCGAGATTTTTGTTACTCCAATGTATGGTAGCCTTGTCATTATGGAAGGAAGTCTATTGTTGATATTTTTGTTACTCCAATCGATGGTATCCTTGTCATTATGGAAGGTAGTCTATTGTAGATATTTTTGTTACTACAATGGATGGGAACCTTGTCATTATGGAAGGTAGTCTGTTTTCGAGATTTTTGTTACTCCATTGGATGGTAGCCTTGTCATTATGGAAGGTAGTCCATTGTCGAGATATTTGTTATTCCAATGGATGGTAGCGTTATCATTATGGAAGGTAGTCTGTTGTCGAGATTTTCGTTACTCCAATGGATGGTAGCCTTGTCATTATGGAAGGTAGTATGTTGTCGATATCTTTGTTACTCCAATAGATGGTAGCCTTGTCATTATGGAAGGTAGTCTGTTGTCGAGATTTTCGTTACTCCAATGGATGGTATCCTTTGTCATTATAGAAGGTACTATGTTGTCGATATCTTTGTTACTCCAATAGATGTTAGCCTTGTCATTATGGTAGGTAGTCTGTTGTCTAGATTTTTGTTACTCCAATGGATGGTAGCCATGCCATTATTGAAGGTAGTCTGTTGTCGATATTTTTGTTACTACAATGGATGGTAGCCTTGTCATTATGGAAGGTAGTCTGTTGTCCTGATTATTATTACTCCAATGGATTGTAGCCTTGTCATTATAGAAGGTAGTCTGTTGTCGATAACTTTGTTACTCTAATGGATGGTAGCTTAGTAATTTTTGAAGGTAGTTTGTTGTTGTGATTTTTGTTACTCCAATGGATGGTAGCCTTGTCCTTATGGAAGGTAGTCTGTAGTCCAAAATTTTTATACTCCAATAGATGGTAACCTTATCATTATGAAAGGTAGTCCATTGTTGATATTTTTGTTACTCCAATGGATGGTAGCCTATTAATTATGGAAGGTAGTCTATCGTCGTGATTTTTGTTACTCCAATGGAAGGTAGCCTTGTCATTACAGAAGGTAGTATGTTATCGATATCTTTGTTACTCCAATGGATGATAGCCTTGTCATTATGGAAGGTAGTCTTTTGTCGAGATTTTTGTTACTCCAATGTATGGTAGCCTTGTCATTATGGAAGGTAGTCTATTGTTGATATTTATTTTACTCCAATCGATGGTATCCTTGTCATTAATAAAGGTAGTCTATTATAGATATTTTTGTTACTCCAATGGATGGTAACCTTGTCATTATGGAAGGTAGTCTGTTGTCGAGATTTTTGTTACTCCATTGGATGGTAGCGTTATCATTATGGAAGGTAGTCCATTGTCGAGATATACCTTATTCCAATGGATGGTAGCGTTATCATTATGGAAGGTAGTTTGTTGTCGAGATTTTCGTTACTCCAATGGATGGTAGCCTTGTCATTATGGAAGGTAGTAAGTTGTCAATATCTTTGTTACTCCAATGGATGGTAGACTTGTCATTATGGAAGGTACTATGTTGTCGATATCTTTGTTACTCCAATAGATGGTAGCCTTGTCATTATGGTAGGTAGTCTGTTGTCTAGATTTTTGTTACTCCAATGGATGGTAGCCATGCCATTATTGAAGGTAGTCTATTGTCGAGATTTTTGTTACTACAATGGATGGTAGCCTTGTCATTATGGAAGGTAGTCTGTTGTCCTGATTATTGTTACTCCAATGGATTGTAGCCTTGTCATTATAGAAGGTAGTCTGTTGTCGATAACTTTGTTACTCTAATGGATGCTAGCTTAGTAATTATTGAAGGTAGTTTGTTGTCGTGATTTTTGTTACTCCAATGGATGGTAGCCTTGTCATTATAGAAGGTAGTATGTTGTCGATATCTTTGTTACTCCAATGGATGATAGCCTTGTCATTATGGAAGGTAGTCTTTTGTCGAGATTTTTGTTACTCCAATGTATGGTAGCCTTGTCATTATGGAAGGAAGTCTATTGTTGATATTTTTGTTACTCCAATCGATGGTATCCTTGTCATTATGGAAGGTAGTCTATTGTAGATATTTTTGTTACTACAATGGATGGGAACCTTGTCATTATGGAAGGTAGTCTGTTTTCGAGATTTTTGTTACTCCATTGGATGGTAGCCTTGTCATTATGGAAGGTAGTCCATTGTCGAGATATTTGTTATTCCAATGGATGGTAGCGTTATCATTATGGAAGGTAGTCTGTTGTCGAGATTTTCGTTACTCCAATGGATGGTAGCGTTGTCATTATGGAAGGTAGTATGTTGTTGATATCTTTGTTACTCCAATAGATGGTAGCCTTGTCATTATGGAAGGTAGTCTGTTGTCGAGATTTTCGTTACTCCAATGGATGGTATCCTTTGTCATTATGGAAGGTACTATGTTGTCGATATCTTTGTTACTCCAATAGATGTTAGCCTTGTCATTATGGTAGGTAGTCTGTTGTCTAGATTTTTGTTACTCCAATGGATGGTAGACATGCCATTATTGAAGGTAGTCTATTGTCGATATTTTTGTTACTACAATGGATGGTAGCCTTGTCCTTATGGAAGGTAGTCTGTAGTCCAAAATTTTTATACTCCAATAGATGGTAACCTTATCATTATGAAAGGTAGTCCATTGTTGATATTTTTGTTACTCCAATGGATGGTAGCCTATTAATTATGGAAGGTAGTCTATCGTCGTGATTTTTGTTACTCCAATGGAAGGTAGCCTTGTCATTACAGAAGGTAGTATGTTATCGATATCTTTGTTACTCCAATGGACGATAGCCTTGTCATTATGGAAGGTAGTCTTTTGTCGAGATTTTTGTTAATCCAATGTATGGTAGCCTTGTCATTATGGAAGGTAGTCTATTGTTGATATTTATTTTACTCCAATCGATGGTATCCTTGTCATTAATAAAGGTAGTCTATTGTAGATATCTTTGTTACTCCAATGGATGGTAACCTTGTCATTATGGAAGGTAGTCTGTTGTCGAGATTTTTGTTACTCCATTGGATGGTAGCCTTGTCATTATGGAAGGTAGTAAGTTGTCAATATCTTTGTTACTCCAATGGATGGTAGCCTTGTCATTATGAAAGGTACTATGTTTTCGATATCTTTGTTACTCCAATAGATGGTAGCCTTGTCATTATGGTAGGGAGTCTGTTGTTGAGATTTTTGTTACTCCAATGGATGGTAGCCTTGTAATTATGGAAGGTAGTATTTTGTCCATATTTTTGTTACTCTAATGAATGGTAGCCTTGTCATTATGGAAGGTAGTCTGTTGTCGAGATTTTTGTTAATCTATTATATGGTAGCCTTGTCATTATGGAAGGTAGTCTATTGTCGAGATTTTTGTTATTCCAATGGATGGTAGCTTGTAATTATGGAAGGTAGTCTGTTGTCGCGATTTTTGTTACTCCAATGGATGGTAGCCTTGTCATTATGGAAGGTAGTTTCTCGTTGAGATTTTTGTTACTCCAATGGATTGTAGCCCTGTCATTATGTAAGGTGGTCTGTTTTTCAGATTTTTGTAACTCCAATAGAAGGTAGCCTTGTCATTACCGAAGGTAGTATGTTGTCGATATCTTTGTTACTCCAATGGATGATAGCCTTGCCATTATGGAAGGTAGTCTTTTGTCGAGATTTTTGTTACTCCAATGTATGGTAGCCTTATCATTTTGGAAGGTAGTCTCATGTTGATATTTTTATTACTCTAATGGATGGAATCCTTGTCATTATGGAAGGTAGTCTATTGTAGATATTTTTGCTACTCAAATGGATGGTAACCTTGTCATTTTGGAAGGTAGTCTGTTGTCGAGATTTTTGTTACTACATTGGATGCTAGCCTTGTCATTATGGAAGGTAGTCCATTGTCGAGATATTTATTATTCCAATGGATGGTAGCGTTATCATTATGGAAAGTAGTCTGTTGTCGAGATTTTCGTTACTTCGATGGATGGTAGCCTTGTCATTATGGAAGGTAGTAAGTTGTTAATATCTTTGTTACTCCAATGGATGGTAGCCTTGTTAATATGGAAGGTACTATGTTGTCGATATCTTTGTTAATTGAATAGATGGTAGCCTTGTCATTATGGAAGGTAGTCTATTGTCGAATTTTTGTTAGTCCAATGGATGGTAGGCTTTTCATTATGGAAGGTAGTATGTTGTCGAGATTTGTGTTTCTCCAATGGATGGTAGCCTTATCATTATGAAAGGTAGTATTTTGTTCAGATATTTGTTATTCCAATGGATGGTAGTAATGTCATTATGGAAGGTAGTATGTCATTGTGATTTCTGTTACTCCAATGGATGGTAGCCTTGTCATTATGGAAGGTAGTATGTTGTTCATGTTTTTGTTACTTCAATGGATGGTAGACTTGTCATTATGGAAGGTAGTATGTTGTCGATATCTTTGTTACTCCAATGGATGGTAGCCTTGTCATTATGGAAGGTAGTGTTTTGTCGTGATTTTTGTTACTCCAATGGATGGTATCCTTGTCATTATGGAAGGTAGTCTGTTTTCGATATTTTTGTTAATCTATTATATGGTAGCCTTGTCATTATGGAATGTAGTATATTGTCGAGATTTTTGTTATTCCAATGGATGGTAGCTTGTCATTATGGAAGGTAGTCTATTGTCGTGATTTTTGTTACTCCAATGGAAGGTAGCCTTGTCATTACGGAAGGTAGTATGTTGTCGATATCTTTGTTACTCCAATGGATGATATACTTGTCATTATGGAAGGTAGTCTTTTGTTAAGATTTTTGTTACTCCAATGTCTGGTAGCCTTGTCATAATGGAAGGTAGTCTATTGTTGATATTTTTATTACTACAATGGATGGTATCCTTGTCATTATTGAAGGTAGTCTATTGTAGATATTTTTGTTACTCCAATGGATGGTAACCTTGTCATTATGGAAGGTAGTCTGTTGTTGAAATTTTTGTAACTCCATTGGATGGTAGCCTTTTCATTATGGAAGGAAGTCCTTTGTCGAGATATTTGTTATTCCAATGGATGGTAGCATTATCATTATGGAAGGTAGTCTGTTATCGAGATTTTCGTTACTCCAATGAATGATAGCCTTGTCATTATGGAAGGTAGTAAGTTGTCAATATCTTTGTCACTCCAATGGATGGTAGCCTTGTCATTATGGAAGGTACCATGTTGTCGATATCTTTGTTACTCCAATAGATGGTAGCCTTGTCATTATGGTAGGTAGTCTGTTGTCGAGATTTTTGTTACTCCAATGGATGGTAGCCTTGTCATTATGGAAGGTAGTCTGTTGTTGATATCTTTGTTACTCTAATGGATGGTAGCCTTGACATTATGGAAGGTAGTCTATTGTCGAGATTTTTGTTAGTCCAATTGATGGTAGGCTTTTCATTATGGAAGGTAGTCTGTTGTCGAGATTTGTGTTTCTCCAATGGATGGTAGCCTTATCATTATGAAAGGTAGTATTTTGTTCAGATATTTGTTATTCCATTGGAAGGTAGCCTTGCCATTATGGAAGGTAGTCTGTTGTCGAGATTTTTGTTATTCCAATGGATGGTAAGCTTCTCTTTATGGAAGGTAGTCTGTTGTCGCTATTTTTGTTACTCCAATGGATGGTAGCATTGTCATTATGGAAGGTAGTATGTTGTCGATATCTTTGTTACTCCAATGGATGGTAGCCTTGTCATTATGGAAGGTAGTCTTTTGTCGTGATTTTTGTTACTCCAATGGATGGTATCCTTGTCATTATGGTAGGTAGTCTGTTGTCCCAATTTTTGTTACTCTAATGGATGGTAGTCTTGTCATTATGCAAGGTAGTATGTCATTGTGATTTCTGTTACTCCAATGGATGGTAGCCTTGTCATTATGGAAGGTAGTATGTTGTTCATGTTTTTGTTACTTCAATGGATGGTAGACTTTTCATTATGGAAGGTAGTGTTTTGTCCATATTTTTGTTACTCTAATGGATGGTAGCCTTGTCATTATGGAAGGTAGTCTATTTTCGATATTTTTGTTAATCTATTATATGGTAGCCTTGTCATTATGGAATGTAGTATATTGTCGAGATTTTTGTTATTCCAATGGATGGTAGCTTGTCATTATGGAAGGTAGTCTATTGTCGTTATTTTTGTTACTCCAATGGAAGGTAGCCTTGTCATTACGGAAGGTAGTATGTTGTCGATATCTTTGTTACTCCAATGGATGATATACTTGTCATTATGGAAGGTAGTCTTTTGTTAAGATTTTTGTTACTCCAATGTCTGGTAGCCTTGTCATAATGGAAGGTAGTCTATTGTTGATATTTTTATTACTCCAATGGATGGTATCCTTGTCATTATTGAAGGTAGTCTATTGTAGATATTTTTGTTACTCCAATGGATGGTAACCTTGTCATTATGGAAGTTAGTCTGTTGTCGAGATTTTTGTTAGTCCAATTGATGGTAGGCTTTTCATTATGGAAGGTAGTCCATTGTCGAGATATTTGTTATTCCAATTGATGGTAGCCTTTTCATTATGGAAGGTAGTCCATTGTCGAGATATTTGTTATTCCAATGGATGGTAGCATTATCATTATGGAAGGTAGTCTGTTATCGAGATTTTCGTTACTCCAATGGATGATAGCCTTGTCATTATGGAAGGTAGTAAGTTGTCAATATCTTTGTTACTCCAATGGATGGTAGCCTTGTCATTATGGAAGGTACCATGTTGTCGATATCTTTGTTACTCCAATAGATGGTAGCCTTGTCATTATGGTAGGTAGTCTGTTGTCGAGATTTTTGTTACTCCAATGGATGGTAGCCTTGTCATTATGGAAGGTAGTCTGTTGTTGATATCTTTGTTACTCTAATGGATGGTAGCCTTGACATTATGGAAGGTAGTCTATTGTCGAGATTTTTGTTAGTCCAATTGATGGTAGGCTTTTCATTATGGAAGGTAGTCTGTTGTCGAGATTTGTGTTACTCCAATGGATGGTAGCCTTATCATTATGGAAGGTAGTATTTTGTTCAGATATTTGATATTCCATTGGAAGGTAGCCTTATCACTATGGAAGGTAGTCTGTTGTCGAGATTTTTGTTATTCCTATGGATGGTAAGCTTGTCTTTATGGAAGGTAGTCTGTTGTCGATATTTTTGTTACTCCAATGGATGGTAGCATTGTCATTTTGGAAGGTAGTATGTTGTCGATATCTTTGTTACTCCAATGGATGGTAGCCTTGTCATTACGGAAGGTAGTCTTTTGTCGAGATTTTTGTTACTCCAATGGATGGTAGCCTTGTCATTATGGAAGGTAGTCTCTTGTTGATATTTTTGTTACTCCAATGGAATGTATCCTTGTCATTATGGAAGGTAGTCTGTTGTCCCAATTTTTGTTACTCTAATGGATGGTAGTCTTGTCATTATGGAAGGTAGTATGTCGTTGTGATTTCTGTTACTCCAATGGATGGAAGCCTTGTCATTATGGAAGGTAGTCTGTTGTTCAGATTTTTGTTACTCCAATGGATGGTAGACTTGTCATTATGGAAGGTAGTATGTTGTCAATATCTTTGTTACTCTAATGGATGGTAGCCTTGTCATTATGGAAGGTAGTCTGTTGTCGAGATTTTTGTTATTCTAATGGATGGTAGCTTTTTCATTATGGAAGGTAGTCTATTGTCGAGATTTTTGTTACTCCAATGGATTGTAGCTTTGTCATTATGGAAGGTACTATGTTGTCGATATCTTTGTTACTCCAATGGATGGTAGCCTTCTCATTGTGGAAGGTAGATTGTTGTCGAGATTTTTGTTACTCCATCGGATGGTAGCCTTGTCATTATGGAAGGTAGTCCATTGTCGGAGATATTTGTTATTCCAATGGATGGTAGCGTTATCATTATGGAAGGTAGTCTGTTGTCGAGATTTTTGTTACTCCAATGGATGGTAGCCATGCCATTATTGAAGGTAGTCTCTTGTCGAGATTTTTTTAACTTCAATAGATGGTAGCCTTGTTATTATGGAAGGTAGTCTGTTGTCGATATCTTTGTTTCTCTAATGGATGGTAGCCTTGTCATTATGGAAGGTAGTCTATTGTCGAGATTTTTGTTAGTCCAATGGATGGTAGGCTTTTCATTATGGAAGGTAGTCTGTTGTCGAGATTTGTGTTACTCCAATGGATGGTAGCCTTATCATTATGGAATGTAGTATTTTGTTCAGATATTTGTTATTCCATTGGAAAGTAGCCTTGTCATTATGGAAGGTAGTCTGTTGTCGAGATTTTTGTTATTCCTATGGATGGTAAGCTTGTCTTTATGGATGGTAGTCTGTTGTTGATATTTTTGTTACTCCAATGGATGGTAGCATTGTCATTATGGAAGGTAGTATGTTATCGATATTTTTCTTACTCCAATGGATGGTAGCCTTGTCATTATGGAAGGTAGTCTTTTGTCGAGATTTTTGTTACTCCAATGGATGGTAGCCTTGTCATTATGGAAGGTAGTAAGTTGTCAATATCTTTGTTACTCCAATGGATGGTAGCCTTGTCATTATGGAAGGTACTATGTTGTCGATATCTTTGTTACTCCAATAGATGGTAGCCTTGTCATTATGGTAGGTAGTCTGTTGTCTAGATTTTTGTTACTCCAATGGATGGTAGCCATGCCATTATTGAAGGTAGTCTATTGTCGAGATTTTTGTTACTACAATGGATGGTAGCCTTGTCATTATGGAAGGTAGTCTGTTGTCCTGATTATTGTTACTCCAATGGATTGTAGCCTTGTCATTATAGAAGGTAGTCTGTTGTCGATAACTTTGTTACTCTAATGGATGGTAGCTTAGTAATTATTGAAGGTAGTTTGTTGTCGTGATTTTTGTTACTCCAATGGATTGTAGCCTTGTCATTATAGAAGGTAGTATGTTATCGATATCTTTGTTACTCCAATGGATGATAGCCTTGTCATTATGGAAGGTAGTCTTTTGTCGAGATTTTTGTTACTCCAATGTATGGTAGCCTTGTCATTATGGAAGGAAGTCTATTGTTGATATTTTTGTTACTCCAATCGATGGTATCCTTGTCATTATGGAAGGTAGTCTATTGTAGATATTTTTGTTACTACAATGGATGGGAACCTTGTCATTATGGAAGGTAGTCTGCTTTCGAGATTTTTGTTACTCCATTGGATGGTAGCCTTGTCATTATGGAAGGTAGTTCATTGTCGAGATATTTGTTATTCAAATGGATGGTAGCGTTATCGTTATGGAAGGTAGTCTGTTGTCGAGATTTTTGTTACTCCAATGGATGGTATGCTTGTCATTATGGAAGGTAGTAAGTTGTCAATATCTTTGTTACTCCAATGGATGGTAGCCTTGTCATTATGGAAGGTACTATGTTGTCGATATCTTTGTTACTCCAATAGATGGTAGCCTTGTCATTATGGTAGGTAGTCTGTTGTCTAGATTTTTGTTACTCCAATGGATGGTAGCCATGCCATTATTGAAGGTAGTCTGTTGTCGATATTTTTGTTACTACAATGGATGGTAGCCTTGTCATTATGGAAGGTAGTCTGTTGTCCTGATTATTATTACTCCAATGGATTGTAGCCTTGTCATTATAGAAGGTAGTCTGTTGTCGATAACTTTGTTACTCTAATGGATGGTAGCTTAGTAATTTTTGAAGGTAGTTTGTTGTTGTGATTTTTGTTACTCCAATGGATGGTAGCCTTGTCCTTATGGAAGGTAGTCTGTAGTCCAAAATTTTTATACTCCAATAGATGGTAACCTTATCATTATGAAAGGTAGTCCATTGTTGATATTTTTGTTACTCCAATGGATGGTAGCCTATTAATTATGGAAGGTAGTCTATTGTCGTGATTTTTGTTACTCCAATGGAAGGTAGCCTTGTCATTACAGAAGGTAGTATGTTATCGATATCTTTGTTACTCCAATGGATGATAGCCTTGTCATTATGGAAGGTAGTCTTTTGTCGAGATTTTTGTTACTCCAATGTATGGTAGCCTTGTCATTATGGAAGGTAGTCTATTGTTGATATTTATTTTACTCCAATCGATGGTATCCTTGTCATTAATAAAGGTAGTCTATTGTAGATATTTTTGTTACTCCAATGGATGGTAACCTTGTCATTATGGAAGGTAGTCTGTTGTCGAGATTTTTGTTACTCCATTGGATGGTAGCCTTGTCATTATGGAAGGTAGTCCATTGTCGAGATATTTGTTATTCCAATGGATGCTAGCGTTATCATTATGGAAGGTAGTCTGTTGTCGAGATTTTCATTACTCCAATGGATGGTAGCCTTGTCATTATGGAAGGTAGTAAGTTGTCAATATCTTTGTTACTCCAATGGATGGTAGCCTTGTCATTATGAAAGGTACTATGTTTTCGATATCTTTGTTACTCTAATAGATGGTAGCCTTGTCATTATGGTAGGGAGTCTGTTGTTGAGATTTTTGTTACTCCAATGGATGGTAGCCTTGTAATTATGGAAGGTAGTATTTTGTCCATATTTTTGTTACTCTAATGAATGGTAGCCTTGTCATTATGGAAGGTAGTCTGTTGTCGAGATTTTTGTTAATCTATTATATGGTAGCCTTGTCATTATGGAAGGTAGTCTATTGTCGAGATTTTTGTTATTCCAATGGATGGTAGCTTGTAATTATGGAAGGTAGTCTGTTGTCGCGATTTTTGTTACTCCAATGGATGGTAGCCTTGTCATTATGGAAGGTAGTTTGTCGTTGAGATTTTTGTTACTCTAATGGATTGTAGCCCTGTCATTATGTAAGGTGGTCTGTTTTTCAGATTTTTGTAACTCCAATAGAAGGTAGCCTTGTCATTACCGAAGGTAGTATGTTGTCGATATCTTTGTTACTCCAATGGATGATAGCCTTGCCATTATGGAAGGTAGTCTTTTGTCGAGATTTTTGTTACTCCAATGTATGGTAGCCTTATCATTTTCGAAGGTAGTCTCATGTTGATATTTTTATTACTCTAATGGATGGTATCCTTGTCATTATGGAAGGTAGTCTATTGTAGATATTTTTGTTACTCAAATGGATGGTAACCTTGTCATTTTGGAAGGTAGTCTGTTGTCGAGATTTTTGTTACTACATTGGATGCTAGCCTTGTCATTATGGAAGGTAGTCCATTGTCGAGATATTTATTATTCCAATGGATGCTAGCGTTATCATTATGGAAAGTAGTCTGTTGTCGAGATTTTCGTTACTTCGATGGATGGTAGCCTTGTCATTATGGAAGGTAGTAAGTTGTTAATATCTTTGTTACTCCAATGGATGGTAGCCTTGTCAATATGGAAGGTACTATGTTGTCGATATCTTTGTTAATTGAATAGATGGTAGCCTTGTCATTATGGAAGGTAGTCTATTGTCGAATTTTTGTTAGTCCAATGGATGGTAGGCTTTTCATTATGGAAGGTAGTCTGTTGTCGAGATTTGTGTTTCTCCAATGGATGGTAGCCTTATCATTATGAAAGGTAGTATTTTGTTCAGATATTTGTTATTCCATTGGAAGGTAGCCTTGCCATTATGGAAGGTAGTCTGTTGTCGAGGTTTTTGTTATTCCAATGGATGGTAAGCTTCTCTTTATGGAAGGTAGTATGTTGTCTCTATTTTTGTTACTCCAATGGATGGTAGCATTGTCATTATGGAAGGTAATATGTTGTCGATATCTTTGTTACTCCAATGGATGGTAGCCTTGTCATTATGGAAGGTAGTCTTTTGTCGTGATTTTTGTTACTCCAATGGATGGTATCCTTGTCATTATGGAAGGTAGTTTGTTGTCCCAATTTTTGTTACTCTAATGGATGGTAGTCCTGTCATTATGGAAGGTAGTATGTCATTGTGATTTCTGTTACTCCAATGGATGGTAGCCTTGTCATTATGGAAGGTAGTCTCTTGTTTATATTTTTGTTAATCCAATGGATGGTATCCTTGTCATTATGGAAGGTAGTGTGTTGTCCCGATTTTTGTTACTCTAGTGGATGGTAGTCTTGTCATTATGGAAGGTAGTATGTCGTTGTGATTTCTGTTACTCCAATGGATGGTAGCCTTGTCATTATGGAAGGTAGTATGTTGTCAATATCTTTTTTACTCCAATGGAAGGTAGCCTTGTCATTATGGAAGGTAGTGTTTTGTCCATATTTTTGTTACTCTAATGGATGGTAGCCTTGTCATTATGGAAGGTAGTCTGTTTTCGATATTTTTGTTAATCTATTATATGGTAGCCTTGTCATTATGGAAGGTAGTATATTGTCGAGATTTTTGTTATTCCAATGGATGGTAGCTTGTCATTATGGAAGGTAGTCTATTGTCGTGATTTTTGTTACTCCAATGGAAGGTAGCCTTGTCATTACGGAAGGTAGTATGTTGTCGATATCTTTGTTACTCCAATGGATGATATACTTGTCATTATGGAAGGTAGTCTTTTGTTAAGATTTTTGTTACTCCAATGTCTGGTAGCCTTGTCATAATGGAAGGTAGTCTATTGTTGATATTTTTATTACTCCAATGGATGGTATCCTTGTCATTATTGAAGGTAGTCTATTGTAGATATTTTTGTTACTCCAATGGATGGTAACCTTGTCATTATGGAAGGTAGTCTGTTGTCGAGATTTTTGTAACTCCATTGGATGGTAGCCTTTTCATTATGGAAGGTAGTCCATTGTCGAGATATTTGTTCTTCCAATGGATGGTAGCATTATCATTATGGAAGGTAGTCTGTTATCGAGATTTTCGTTACTCCAATGGATGATAGCCTTGTAATTATGGAAGGTAGTAAGTTGTCAATATCTTTGTTACTCCAATGGATGGTAGCCTTGTCATTATGGAAGGTACCATGTTGTCGATATATTTGTTACTCCAATAGATGGTAGCCTTGTCATTATGGTAGGTAGTCTGTTGTCGAGATTTTTGTTACTCCAATGGATGGTAGCCTTGTCATTATGGAAGGTAGTCTGTTGTTGATATCTTTGTTACTCTAATGGATGGTAGCCTTGTCATTATGGAAGGTAGTCTATTGTCGAGATTTTTGTTAGTCCAATTGATGGTAGGCTTTTCATTATGGAAGGTAGTCTGTTGTCGAGATTTGTGTTACTCCAATGGATGGTAGCCTTATCATTATGGAAGGTAGTATTTTGTTCAGATATTTGTTATTCCATTGGAAGGTAGCCTTATTATTATGGAAGGTAGTCTGTTGTCGAGATTTTTGTTATTCCTATGGATGGTAAGCTTGTCTTTATGGAAGGTAGTCTATTGTCGATATTTTTGTTACTCCAATGGATGGTAGCATTGTCATTTTGGAAGGTAGTATGTTGTCGATATCTTTGTTACTCCAATGGATGGTAGCCTTGTCATTACGGAAGGTAGTCTTTTGTCGAGATTTTTGTTACTCCAATGGATGGTAGCCTTGTCATTATGGAAGGTAGTCTCTTGTTGATATTTTTGTTACTCCAATGGAATGTATCCTTGTCATTATGGAAGGTAGTCTGTTGTCCCAATTTTTGTTACTCTAATGGCTGGTTGTCTTGTCATTATGGAAGGTAGTATGTCATTGTGATTTCTGTTACTCCAATGGATGGTAGCCTTGTCATTATGGAAGGTAGTGTCTTATTTATATTTTTGTTACTCCAATGGATGGTATCCTTGTCATTATTGAAGGTAGTCTGTTGTCCCGATTTTTGTTACTCTAATGGATGGTAGTCTTGTCATTATGGAAGGTAGTATGTCGTTGTGATTTCTGTTACTCCAATGGATGGAAGCCTTGTCATTATGGAAGGTAGTTTGTTGTTCAGATTTTTGTTACTCCAATGGATGGTAGTCTTGTCATTATGGAAGGTAGTATGTTGTCAATATCTTTGTTACTCTAATGGATGGTAGCCTTGTCATTATGGAAGGTAGTCTGTTGTCGAGATTTTTGTTATTCCAATGGATGGTAGCTTTTTCATTATGGAAGGTAGTCTATTGTCGAGATTTTTGTTACTCCAATGGATTGTAGCTTTGTCATTATGGAAGGTACTATGTTGTCGATATCTTTGTTACTCCAATGGATGGTAGCCTTCTCATTATGGAAGGTAGTTTGTTGTCGAGATTTTTGTTACTCCATCGGATGGTAACCTTGTCATTATGGAAGGTAGTCCATTGTCGAGATATTTGTTATTCCAATGGATGGTAGCGTTATCATTATGGAAGGTAGTCTGTTGTCGAGATTTTCGTTACTCGAATGGATGGTAGCCTTGTCATTATGGAAGGTAGTAAGTTGTCAATATCTTTGTTACTCCAATGGATGAAAGCCTTTTCATTATGGAAGGTAGTCTGTTGTTCAGATTTTTGTTACTCCAATGGATGGTAGACTTGTCATTATGGAAGGTAGTATGTTGTCAATATCTTTGTTACTCTAATGGATGGTAGCCTTGTCATTATGGAAGGTAGTCTGTTGTCGAGATTTTTGTTATTCCAATGGATGGTAGCTTTTTCATTATGGAAGGTAGTCTATTGTCGAGATTTTTGTTACTCCAATGGATTGTAGCTTTGTCATTATGGAAGGTACTATGTTGTCGATATCTTTGTTACTCCAATGGATGGTAGCCTTCTCATTATGGAAGGTATTTTGTTGTCGAGATTATTGTTACTCCATCGGATGGTAACCTTGTCATTATGGAAGGTAGTCCATTGTCGAGATATTTGTTATTCCAATGGATGGTAGCGTTATCATTATGGAAGGTAGTCTGTTGTCGAGATTTTCGTTACTCGAATGGATGGTAGCCTTGTCATTATGGAAGGTAGTAAGTTGTCAATATCTTTGTTACCCCAATGGATGGTAGCCTTGTCATTATGGAAGGTACCATGTTGTCGATATCTTTGTTACTCCAATAGATGGTAGCCTTGTCATTATGGTAGGTAGTCTGTTGTCGAGATTTTTGTTACTCCAATGGATGGTAGCCATGCCATTATTGAAGGTAGTCTCTTGTCGAGATTTTTTTAACTTTAATAGATGGTAGCCTTGTTATTATGGAAGGTAGTCTGTTGTCGATATCTTTGTTTCTCTAATGGATGGTAGCCTTGTCATTATGGAAGGTAGTCTATTGTCGAGATTTTTGTTAGTCCAATGGATGGTAGGCTTTTCATTATGGAAGGTAGTCTGTTGTCGAGATTTGTGTTACTCCAATGGATGGTAGCCCTATCATTATAGAATGTAGTATTTTGTTCAGATATTTGTTATTCCATTGGAAAGTAGCCTTGTCATTATGGAAGGTAGTCTGTTGTCGAGATTTTTGTTATTCCTATGGATGGTAAGCTTGTCTTTATGGATGGTAGTCTGTTGTTGATATTTTTGTTACTCCAATGGATGGTAGCATTGTCATTATGGAAGGTAGTATGTTATCGATATCTTTCTTACTCCAATGGATGGTAGCCTTGTCATTATGGAAGGTAGTCTTTTGTCGAGATTTTTGTTACTCCAATGGATTGTAGCCTTGTCATTAAAGAAGGTAGTCTCTTGTTGATATTTTTGTTACTCTAATGGAATGTATCCTTGTCATTATGGAAGGTAGTCTGTTGTCCCAATTTTTGTTACTCTAATGGCTGGTTGTCTTGTCATTATGGAAGGCAGTATGTCATTGTGATTTCTGTTACTCCAATGGATGGTAGCCTTGTCATTATGGAAGGTAGTCTCTTATTTATATTTTTGTTACTCCAATGGATGGTATCCTTGTCATTATGGAAGGTAGTTTGTTGTCCTGATTTTTGTTACTCTAATGGATGGTAGTCTTGTCATTATGGAAGGTAGTATGTCGTTGTGATTTCTGTTACTCCAATTGATGGTTGCCTTGTCATTATGGAAGGTAGTCTGTTGTTCAGATTTTTGTTACTCCAATGGATGGTAGACTTGTCATTATGGAAGGTAGTATGTTGTCAATATCGTTGTTACTCCAATGGATGGCAGCATTGTCATTATGGAAGGTAGTCTGTTGTCGAGATTTTTATTATTCCAATGGATGGTAGCTTTGTCATTATGGAAGGTAGTCTATTGTCGAGATTTTTGTTACTCCAATGGATTGTAGCCTTGTCATTATAGAAGGTACTATGTTGTCAATATCTTTGTTACTCCAATGGAAGGTAGCCTTCTCATTATAGAAGGTAGTCTGTTGTCGAGATTTTTGTTACTCCCATGGATGGTAGTCTTGTCATTATGGAATGTAGTCTCTTGTTAACATTTTTGTTATTCCAATGGATGGTAGCCTTGTCATTATGGAAGGTAGTCTATTATTGATATTTTCGTTATACCAATGGATGGTAGCCTTGTCATTATAGAAGGTAGTTTGTTGTCCCAATTTTTGTTACTCTAATGGATGGTAGTCTTTTCATTATGGAAGGTAGTATGTCGTTGTGATTTCTGTTACTCCAATGGATGGTAGACTTGTCATTATGGAAGGTAGTCTCTTGTTTATATTTTTGTTACTCCAATGGATGGTATCCTTGTCATTAAGGAAGGTAGTCTGTTGTCCTGATTATTGTTAATCCAATGGATGGTAGCCTTGTCATTATAGAAGGTAGTCTGTTGTCGATAACTTTGTTACTCTAATGGATGGTAGCTTAGTAATTATTGAAGGTAGTTTTTTGTCGTGATTTTTGTTACTCCGATGGATGGTAGCCTTGTCATTATGGAAGGTAGTCTATAGTCCAAAATTTTTATACTCCAATGGATGGTAACCTTATCATTATGAAAGGTAGTCCATTGTTGATATTTTTGTTACTCCAATGGATGGTAGCCTATTAATTATGGAAGGTAGTCTATTGTCGTGATTTTTGATACTCCAATGGAAGGTAGCCTTGTCATTACAGAAGGTAGTATGTTATCGATATCTTTGTTACTCCAATGGATGATAGCCTTGTCATTATGGAAGGTAGTCTTTTGTCGAGATTTTTGGTTACTCCAATGTATGGTAGCCTTGTCATTCTGGAAGGTAGTCTATTGGAGATATTTTTGTTACTCCAATGGATGGTAACCTTGTCATCATGGAAGGTAGTCTGTTGTCGAGATTTTTGTTACTCCATTGGATGGTATCCTTGTCATTATGGAAGGTAGTCCATTGTCGCGATATTTGTTATTCCAATGGATGGTAGCGTTATCATTATGG
This sequence comes from Vicia faba, assembly GCA_948472305.1. Lineage (NCBI taxonomy): Eukaryota > Viridiplantae > Streptophyta > Magnoliopsida > Fabales > Fabaceae > Vicia > Vicia faba. Next base: position 567,623,301 of record OX451739.1, read on the forward strand.
AAGGTAGTCTGTTGTCGAGATTTTCCTTACTCCAATGGATGGTAGCCTTGTCATTATGGAAGGTAGTAAGTTGTCAATATCTTTGTTACTCCAATGGATGGTAGCCTTGTCATTATGGAAGGTACTATGTTGTCGATATCTTTGTTACTCCAATAGATGGTAGCCTTGTCATTATGGTAGGTAGTCTGTTGTCGAGATTTTTGTTACTCCAATGGAGGGTAGCCATGCCATTATTGAAGGTAGTCTGTTGTCGATATTTTTTTTACTCCAATGGATGGTTGCCTTGTCATTATGGAAGGTAGTCTATTGTCCTGATTATTGTTAGTCCAATGGATGGTAGGCTTTTCATTATGGAAGGTAGTCTATTGTAGTTATTTTTGTTACTCCAATGGATGGTAACCTTGTCATTATGGAAGGTAGTCTGTTGTCGATATTTTTGTTACTCCATTGGATGGTAGCCTTGTCATTATGGAAGGTAGTCCATTGTCGAGATATTCCTTATTCCAATGGATGGTAGCGTTATCATTATGGAAGGTAGTTTGTTGTCGAGATTTTCGTTACTCCAATGGATGGTAGCCTTGTCATTATGGAAGGTAGTAAGTTGTCAATATATTTGTTACTCCAATGGATGGTAGCCTTGTCATTATGGAAGGTACTATGTTGTCGATATCTTTGTTACTCCAATAGATGGTAGCCTTGTCATTATGGTAGGTAGTCTGTTGTCTAGATTTTTGTTACTCCAATCGATGGTAGCCATGCCATTATTGAAGGTAGTCTATTGTCGAGATTTTTGTTACTACAATGGATGGTAGCCTTGTCATTATGGAAGGTAGTCTGTTGTCCTGATTATTGTTACTCCAATGGATTGTAGCCTTGTCATTATAGAAGGTAGTCTGTTGTCGATAACTTTGTTACTCTAATGGATGGTAGCTTAGTAATTATTGAAGGTAGTTTTTTGTCGTGATTTTTGTTACTCCGATGGATGGTAGCCTTGTCATTATGGAAGGTAGTCTGTAGTCCAAAATTTTTATACTCCAATGGATGGTAACCTTATCATTATGAAAGGTTGTCCATTGTTGATATTTTTGTTACTCCAATGGATGGTAGCCTATTAATTATGGAAGGTAGTCTACTGTCGTGATTTTTGTTACTCCAATGGAAGGTAGCCTTGTCATTACAGAAGGTTGTATGTTATCGATATCTTTGTTACTCCAATGGATGATAGCCTTGTCATTATGGAAGGTAGTCTTTTGTCGAGATTTTTGGTTACTCCAATGTATGGTAGCCTTGTCATTATGGAAGGTAGTCTATTGTTGATATTTTTGTTACTCCAATGGATGGTAACCTTGTCATCATGGAAGGTAGTCTGTTGTCGAGATTTTTGTTACTCCAGTGGATGGTAGCCTTGTCATTATGGAAGGTAGTCTTTTGTCGAGATTTTTGTTACTCCAATGGATTGTAGCCTTGTCATTATGGAAGGTAGTCTCTTGTTGATATTTTTGTTACTCTAATGGAATGTATCCTTGTCATTATGGAAGGTAGTCTGTTGTCCCAATTTTTGTTACTCTAATGGTTGGTTGTCTTGTCATTATGGAAGGTAGTATGTTATTGTGATTTCTGTTACTCCAATGGATGGTAGCCTTGTCATTATGGAAGGTAGTCTCTTATTTATATTTTTGTTACTCCAATGGATGGTATCCTTGTCATTATGGAAGGTAGTTTGTTGTCCTGATTTTTGTTACCCTAATGGATGGTAGTATGTCGTTGTGATTTCTGTTACTCCAATGGATGGTTGCCTTGTCATTATGGAAGGTAGTCTGTTGTTCAGATTTTTGTTACTCCAATGGATGGTAGACTTGTCATTATGGAAGGTAGTATGTTGTCAATATCTTTGTTACTCCAATGGATGGCAACATTGTCATTATGGAAGGTAGTCTGTTGTCGAGATTTTTATTATTCCAATGGATGATAGCTTTGTCATTATGGAAGGTAGTCTATTGTCGAGATTTTTGTTACTCCAATGGATTGTAGCCTTGTCATTATAGAAGGTACTATGTTGTCAATATCTTTGTTACTCCAATGGAAGGTAGCCTTCTCATTATAGAAGGTAGTCTGTTGTCGAGATTTTTGTTACTCCCATGGATGGTAGTCTTGTCATTATGGAATGTAGTCTCTTGTTAACATTTTTGTTATTCCAATGGATGGTAGCCTTGTCATTATGGAAGGTAGTCTATTATTGATATTTTCGTTATACCAATGGATGGTAGCCTTGTCATTATGGAAGGTAGTTTGTTGTCCCAATTTTTGATACTCTAATGGATGGTAGTCTTTTCATTATGGAAGGTAGTATGTCGTTGTGATTTCTGTTACTCCAATGGATGGTAGACTTGTCAATATGGAAGGTAGTCTTTTGTCGAGATTTTTGTTACTCCAATGGATGGTAGCCTTGTCATTATGGAAGGTAGTCTCTTGTTTATATTTTTGTTACTCCAATGGATGGTATCCTTGTCATTAAGGAAGGTAGTCTGTTGTCCTGATTATTGTTACTCCAATGGATGGTAGCCTTGTCATTATAGAAGGTAGTCTGTTGTCGATAACTTTGTTACTCTAATGGATGGTAGCTTAGTAATTATTGAAGGTAGTTTTTTGTCGTGATTTTTGTTACTCTGATGGATGGTAGCCTTATCATTATGGAAGGTAGTCTGTAGTCCAAAATTTTTATACTCCAATGGATGGTAACCTTATCATTATGAAAGGTAGTCCATTGTTGATATTTTTGTTACTCCAATGGATGGTAGCCTATTAATTATGGAAGGTAGTCTATTGTCGTGATTTTTGATACTCCAATGGAAGGTAGCCTTGTCATTACAGAAGGTAGTATGTTATCGATATCTTTGTTACTCCAATGGATGATAGCCTTGTCATTATGGAAGGTAGTCTTTTGTCGAGATTTTTGGTTACTCCAATGTATAGTAGCCTTGTCATTCTGGAAGGTAGTCTATTGTAGATATTTTTGTTACTCCAATGGATGGTAACCTTGTCATCATGGAAGGTAGTCTGTTGTCGAGATTTTTGTTACTCCATTGGATGGTAGCCTTGTCATTATGGAAGGTAGTCCATTGTCGAGATATTTGTTATTCCAATGGATGGTAGCGTTATCATTATGGAAGGTATTCTGTTTTCGAGATTTTCCTTACTCCAATGGATGGTAGCCTTGTCATTATGGAAGGTAGTAAGTTGTCAATATCTTTTTTACTCCAATGGATGGTAGCCTTGTCATTATGGAAGGTACTATGTTGTCTATATCTTTGTTACTCCAATAGATGGTAGCCTTGTCATTATGGTAGGTAGTCTGTTGTCGAGATTTTTGTTAATCCAATGGATGGTAGCCATGCCATTATTGAAGGTAGTCTGTTGTCGATATTTTCTTTACTCCAATGGATGGTTGCCTTGTCATTATGGAAGGTAGTCTATTGTCCTGATTATTGTTAGTCCAATGGATGGTAGGCTTTTCATTATGGAAGGTAGTCTATTGTAGATATTTTTGTTACTCCAATGGATGGTAACCTTGTCATTATGGAAGGTAGTCTGTTGTCGAGATTTTTGTTACTCCATTGGATGGTAGCCTTGTCATTATGGAAGGTAGTCCATTGTCGAGATATTCCTTATTCCAATGGATGGTAGCGTTATCATTATGGAAGGTAGTTTGTTGTCGAGATTTTCGTTACTCCAATGGATGGTAGCCTTGTCATTATGGAAGGTAGTAAGTTGTCAATATCTTTGTTACTCCAATGGATGGTAGCATTGTCATTATGGAAGGTACTATGTTGTCGATATCTTTGTTACTCCAATAGATGGTATCCTTGTCATTATGGTAGGTAGTCTGTTGTCTAGATTTTTGTTACTCCAATGGATGGTAGCCATGCCATTATTGAAGGTAGTCTATTGTCGAGATTTTTGTTACTACAATGGATGGTAGCCTTGTCATTATGGAAGGTAGTCTGTTGTCCTGATTATTGTTACTCCAATGGATTGTAGCCTTGTCATTATAGAAGGTAGTCTGTTGTCGATAACTTTGTTACTCTAATGGATGGTAGCTTAGTAATTATTGAAGGTAGTTTTTTGTCGTGATTTTTGTTACTCCGATGGATGGTAGCCTTGTCATTATAGAAGGTAGTCTGTAGTCCAAAATTTTTATACTCCAATGGATGGTAACCTTATCATTATGAAAGGTAGTCCATTGTTGATATTTTTGTTATTCCAATGGATGGTAGCCTATTAATTATGGAAGGTAGTCTACTGTCGTGATTTTTGTTACTCCAATGGAAGGTAGCCTTGTCATTACAGAAGGTAGTATGTTATCGATATCTTTGTTAATCCAATGGATGATAGCCTTGTCATTATGGAAGGTAGTCTTTTGTCGAGATTTTTGGTTACTCCAATGTATGGTAGCCTTGTCATTATGGAAGGTAGTCTATTGTTGATATTTTTGTTACTCCAATGGATGGTAACCTTGTCATCATGGAAGGTAGTCTGTTGTCGAGATTTTTGTTACTCCATTGGATGGTAGCCTTGTCATTATGGAAGGTAGTCCATTGTCGAGATATTTGTTATTCCAATGGATGTTAGCGTTATCATTATGGAAGGTAGTCTGTTGTCGAGATTTTCCTTACTCCAATGGATGGTAGGCTTGTCATTATGGAAGGTAGTAAGTTGTCAATATCTTTGTTACTCCAATGGATGGTAGCCTTGTCATTATGGAAGGTACTATGTTGTCGATATCTTTGTTACTCCAATAGATGGTAGCCTTGTCATTATGGTAGGTAGTCTGTTGTCGAGATTTTTGTTACTCCAATGGATGGTAGGCATGCCATTATTGAAGGTAGTCTGTTGTCGATATTTTTTTTACTCCAATGGATGGTTGCCTTGTCATTATGGAAGGTAGTCTATTGTCCTGATTATTGTTAGTCCAATGGATGGTAGGCTTTTCATTATGGAAGGTAGTCTATTGTAGATATTTTTGTTACTCCAATGGATGGTAACCTTGTCATTATGGAAGGTAGTCTGTTGTCGAGATTTTTGTTACTCCATTGGATGGTAGCCTTGTCATTATGGAAGGTAGTCCATTGTCGAGATATTCCTTATTCCAATGGATGGTAGCGTTATCATTATGGAAGGTAGTTTGTTGTCGAGATTTTCGTTACTCCAATGGATGGTAGCCTTGTCATTATGGAAGGTAGTAAGTTGTCAATATCTTTGTTACTCCAATGGATGGTAGCCTTGTCAATATGGAAGGTACTATGTTGTCGATATCTTTGTTACTCCAATAGATGGTAGCCTTGTCATTATGGTAGGTAGTCTGTTGTCTAGATTTTTGTTACTCCAATGGATGGTAGCCATGCCATTATTGAAGGTAGTCTATTGTCGAGATTTTTGTTACTATAATGGATGGTAGCCTTGTCATTATGGAAGGTAGTCTGTTGTCCTGATTATTGTTACTCCAATGGATTGTAGCCTTGTCATTATAGAAGGTAGTCTGTTGTCGATAACTTTGTTACTCTAATGGATGGTAGCTTAGTAATTATTGAAGGTAGTTTTTTGTCGTGATTTTTGTTACTCTGATGGATGGTAGCCTTGTCATTATGGAAGGTAGTCTGTAGTCCAAAATTTTTATACTCCAATGGATGGTAACCTTATCATTATGAAAGGTAGTCCATTGTTGATATTTTTGTTACTACAATGGATGGTAGCCTATTAATTATGGAAGGTAGTCTACTGTCGTGATTTTTGTTACTCCAATGGAAGGTAGCCTTGTCATTACAGAAGGTAGTATGTTATCGATATCTTTGTTACTCCAATGGATGATAGCCTTGTCATTATGGAAGGTAGTCTTTTGTCGAGATTTTTGGTTACTCCAATGTATGGTAGCCTTGTCATTATGGAAGGTAGTCTATTGTTGATATTTTTGTTACTCCAATGGATGGTAACCTTGTCATCATGGAAGGTAGTCTGTTGTCGAGATTTTTGTTACTCCATTGGATGGTAGCCTTGTCATTATGGAAGGTAGTCCATTGTCGAGATATTTGTTATTCCAATGGATGTTAGCGTTATCATTATGGAAGGTAGTCTGTTGTCGAGATTTTCCTTACTCCAATGGATGGTAGCCTTGTCATTATGGAAGGTAGTAAGTTGTCAATATCTTTGTTACTCCAATGGATGGTAGCCTTGTCATTATGGAAGGTACTATGTTATCGATATCTTTGTTACTCCAATAGATGGTAGCCTTGTCATTAAGGTAGGTAGTCTGTTGTCGAGATTTTTGTTACTCCAATGGATGGTAGCCATGCCATTATTGAAGGTAGTCTGTTGTCGATATTTTTTTTACTCCAATGGATGGTTGCCTTGTCATTATGGAAGGTAGTCTATTGTCCTGATTATTGTTAGTCCAATGGATGGTAGGCTTTTCATTATGGAAGGTAGTCTATTGTAGATATTTTTGTTACTCCAATGGATGGTAACCTTGTCATTATGGAAGGTAGTCTGTTGTCGAGATTTTTGTTACTCCATTGGATGGTAGCCTTGTCATTATGGAAGGTAGTCCATTGTCGAGATATTCCTTATTCCAATGGATGGTAGCGTTATCATTATGGAAGGTAGTTTGTTGTCGAGATTTTCGTTACTCCAATGGATGGTAGCCTTGTCATTATGGAAGGTAGTAAGTTGTCAATATCTTTGTTACTCCAATGGATGGTAGCCTTGTCAATATGGAAGGTACTATGTTGTCGATATCTTTGTTACTCCAATAGATGGTAGCCTTGTCATTATGGTAGGTAGTCTGTTGTCTAGATTTTTGTTACTCCAATGGATGGTAGCCATGCCATTATTGAAGGTAGTCTATTGTCGAGATTTTTGTTACTACAATGGATGGTAGCCTTGTCATTATGGAAGGTAGTCTGTTGTCCTGATTATTGTTACTCCAATGGATTGTAGCCTTGTCATTATAGAAGGTAGTCTGTTGTCGATAACTTTGTTACTCTAATGGATGGTAGCTTAGTAATTATTGAAGGTAGTTTTTTGTCGTGATTTTTGTTACTCCGATGGATGGTAGCCTTGTCATTATGGAAGGTAGTCTGTAGTCCAAAATTTTTATACTCCAATGGATGGTAACCTTATCATTATGAAAGGTAGTCCATTGTTGATATTTTTGTTACTACAATGGATGGTAGCCTATTAATTATGGAAGGTAGTCTACTGTCGTGATTTTTGTTACTCCAATGGAAGGTAGCCTTGTCATTACAGAAGGTAGTATGTTATCGATATCTTTGTTACTCCAATGGATGATAGCCTTGTCATTATGGAAGGTAGTCTTTTGTCGAGATTTTTGGTTACTCCAATGTATGGTAGCCTTGTCATTATGGAAGGTAGTCTATTGTTGATATTTTTGTTACTCCAATGGATGGTAACCTTGTCATCATGGAAGGTAGTCTGTTGTCGAGATTTTTGTTACTCCATTGGATGGTAGCCTTGTCATTATGGAAGGTAGTCCATTGTCGAGATATTTGTTATTCCAATGGATGTTAGCGTTATCATTATGGAAGGTAGTCTGTTGTCGAGATTTTCCTTACTCCAATGGATGGTAGCCTTGTCATTATGGAAGGTAGTAAGTTGTCAATATCTTTGTTACTCCAATGGATGGTAGCCTTGTCATTATGGAAGGTACTATGTTATCGATATCTTTGTTACTCCAATAGATGGTAGCCTTGTCATTATGGTAGGTAGTCTGTTGTCGAGATTTTTGTTACTCCAATGGATGGTAGCCATGCCATTATTGAAGGTAGTCTGTTGTCGATATTTTTTTTACTCCAATGGATGGTAGCCTTGTCATTATGGAAGGTAGTCTATTGTCCTGATTATTGTTTGTCCAATGGATGGTAGGCTTTTCATTATGGAAGGTAGTCTATTGTAGATATTTTTGTTACTCCAATGGATGGTAACCTTGTCATTATGGAAGGTAGTCTGTTGTCGAGATTTTTGTTACTCCATTGGATGGTAGCCTTGTCATTATGGAAGGTAGTCCATTGTCGAGATATTCCTTATTCCAATGGATGGTAGCGTTATCATTATGGAAGGTAGTTTGTTGTCGAGATTTTCGTTACTCCAATGGATGGTAGCCTTGTCATTATGGAAGGTAGTAAGTTGTCAATATCTTTGTTACTCCAATGGATGGTAGCCTTGTCATTATGGAAGGTACTATGTTGTCGATATCTTTGTTACTCCAATAGATGGTAGCCTTGTCATTATGGTAGGTAGTCTGTTGTCTAGATTTTTGTTACTCCAATGGATGGTAGCCATGCCATTATTGAAGGTAGTTTATTGTCGAGATTTTTGTTACTACAATGGATGGTAGCCTTGTCATTATGGAAGGTAGTATGTTGTCCTGATTATTGTTACTCCAATGGATTGTAGCCTTGTCAATATAGAAGGTAGTCTGTTGTCGATAACTTTGTTACTCTAATGGATGGTAGCTTAGTAATTATTGAAGGTAGTTTGTTGTCGTGATTTTTGTTACTCCAATGGATGGTAGCCTTTTCATTATAGAAGGTAGTATGTTATCGATATCTTTGTTACTCCAATGGATGATAGCCTTGTAATTATGGAAGGTAGTCTTTTGTCGAGATTTTTGTTACTCCAATGTATTGTAGCCTTGTCATTATGGAAGGAAGTCTATTGTTGATATTTTTGTTACTCCAATCGATGGTATCCTTGTCATTATGGAAGGTAGTATATTGTAGATATTTTTGTTACTAAAATGGATGGGAACCTTGTCATTATGGAAGGTAGTCTGTTTTCGAGATTTTTGTTACTCCATTGGATGGTAGCCTTGTCATTATGGAAGGTAGTCCATTGTCGAGATATTTGTTATTCCAATGGATGGTAGCGTTATCATTATGGAAGGTAGTCTGTTGTCGAGATTTTCGTTACTCCAATGGATGGTATCCTTGTCATTATGGAAGGTAGTAAGTTGTCAATATCTTTGTTACTCCAATGGATGGTAGCCTTGTCATTATGGAAGGTACTATGTTGTCGATATCTTTGTTACTCCAATAGATGGTAGCCTTGTCATTATGGTAGGTAGTCTGTTGTCTAGATTTTTGTTACTCCAATGGATGGTAGCCATGCCATTATTGAAGGTAGTCTGTTGTCGATATTTTTGTTACTACAATGGATGGTAGCCTTGTCATTATGGAAGGTAGTCTGTTGTCGATAACTTTGTTACTCTAATGGATGGTAGCTTTGTAATTATTGAAGGTAGTTTGTTGTTGTGATTTTTGTTACTCCAATAGATGGTAGCCTTGTCCTTATGGAAGGTAGTCTGTAGTCCAAAATTTTTATACTCCAATGGATGGTAACCTTATCATTATGAAAGGTAGTCCATTGTTGATATTTTTGTTACTCCAATGGATGGTAGCCTATTAATTATGGAAGGTAGTCTATTGTCGTGATTTTTGTTACTCCAATGGAAGGTAGCCTTGTCATTACAGAAGGTAGTATGTTATCGATATCTTTGTTACTCCAATGGATGATAGCCTTGTCATTATGGAAGGTAGTCTTTTGTCGAGATTTTTGTTACTCCAATGTATGGTAGCCTTGTCATTATGGAAGGTAGTCTATTGTTGATATTTATTTTACTCCAATCGATGGTATCCTTGTCATTATGAAAGGTAGTCTATTGTAGATATTTTTGTTACCTCAATGGATGGTAACCTTGTCATTATGGAAGGTAGTTTGTTGTCGAGATTTTTGTTACTCCATTGGATGGTAGCCTTGTCATTATGGAAGGTAGTCCATTGTCGAGATATTTGTTATTCCAATGGATGGTAGCGTAATCATTATGGAAGGTAGTCTGTTGTCGAGATTTTCGTTACTCCAATGGATGGTAGCCTTGTCATTATGGAAGGTAGTAATTTGTCAATATCTTTGTTACTCCAATGGATGGTAGCCTTGTCATTATGGAAGGTACTATGTTTTCGATATCTTTGTTACTCCAATAGATGGTAGCCTTGTCATTATGGTAGGGAGTCTATTGTTGAGATTTTTGTTACTCCAATGGATGGTAGCCTTGTATATATGGAAGGTAGTATTTTGTCCATATTTTTGTTACTCTAATGAATGGTAGCCTTGTCATTATGGAAGGTAGTCTGTTGTCGAGATTTTTGTTAATCTATTATATGGTAGCCTTGTCATTATGGAAGGTAGTCTATTGTCGAGATTTTTGTTATTCCAATGGATGGTAGCTTGTAATTATGGAAGGTAGTCTGTTGTCGCGATTTTTGTTACTCCAATGGATGGTAGCCTTGTCATTATGGAAGGTAGTCTATTGTAGATATTTTTGTTACTCAAATGGATGGTAACCTTGTCATTTTGGAAGGTAGTCTGTTGTCGAGATTTTTGTTACAACATTTGATGCTAGCCTTGTCATTATGGAAGGTAGTACATTGTCGAGATATTTATTATTCCAATGGATGGTAGCGTTATCATTATGGAAAGTAGTCTGTTGTCGAGATTTTCGTTACTTCGATGGATGGTAGCCTTGTCATTATGGAAGGTAGTAAGTTGTTAATATCTTTGTTACTCCAATGGATGGTAGCCTTGTCAATATGGAAGGTACTATGTTGTCGATATCTTTGTTAATTGAATAGATGGTAGCCTTGTCATTATGGAAGGTAGTCTATTGTCGAATTTTTGTTAGTCCAATGGATGGTAGGCATTTCATTATGGAAGGTAGTCTATTGTCGAGATTTGTGTTTCTCCAATGGATGGTAGCCTTATCATTATGAAAGGTAGTATTTTGTTCAGATATTTGTTATTCCATTGGAAGGTAGCCTTGCCATTATGGAAGGTAGTCTGTTGTCGAGATTTTTGTTATTCCAATGGATGGTAAGCTTCTCTTTATGGAAGGTAGTCTGTTGTCGCTATTTTTGTTACTCCAATGGATGGTAGCATTGTCATTATGGAAGGTAGTATGTTATCGATATCTTTGTTACTCCAATGGATGGTAGCCTTGTCATTATGGAAGGTAGTCTTTTGTCGTGATTTTTGTTACTCCAATGGATGGTATCCTTGTCATTATGGAAGGTAGTCTGTTGTCCCAATTTTTGTTACTCTAATGGATGGTAGTCTTGTCATTATGGAATGTAGTATGTCATTGTGATTTCTGTTACTCCAATGGATGGTAGCCTTGTCATTATGGAAGGTAGTCTCTTGTTTATATTTTTGTTACTCCAATGGATGGTATCCTTGTCATTATGGAAGGTAGTCTGTTGTCCCGATTTTTGTTACTCTAGTGGATGGTAATCTTGTCATTCTGGAAGGTAGTATGTCGTTGTGATTTCTGTTACTCCAATGGATGGTAGCCATGTCATTATGGAAGGTAGTATGTTGTTCATGTTTTTGTTACTCCAATGGATGGTAGACTTGTCATTATGGAAGGTAGTATGTTGTTAATATCTTTGTTACTCCAATGGATGGTAGCCTTGTCATTATGGAAGGTAGTGTTTTGTCCATATTTTTGTTACTCTAATGGATGGTAGCCTTGTCATTATGGAAGGTAGTCTGTTGTCGATATTTTTGTTAATCTATTATATGGTAGCCTTGTTATTATGGAAGGTAGTCTATTGTCGAGATTTTTGTTATTCCAATGGATGGTAGCTTGTCATTATGGAAGGTAGTCTATTGTTGTGATTTTTGTTACTCCAATGGAAGGTAGCCTTGTCATTACGGAAGGTAGTATGTTGTCGATATCTTTGTTACTCCAATGGATGATAGACTTGTCATTATGGAAGGTAGTCTTTTGTTAAGATTTTTGTTACTCCAATGTCTAGTAGCCTTGTCATAATGGAAGGTAGTCTATTGTTGATATTTTTATTACTCCAATGGATGGTATCCTTGTCATTATTGAAGGTAGTCTATTGTAGATATTTTTGTTACTCCAATGGATGGTAACCTTGTCATTATGGAAGGTAGACTTTTGTCGAGATTTTTGTAACTCCATTGGATGGAAGCCTTTTCATTATGGAAGGTAGTCCATTGTCGAGATATTTGTTATTCCAATGGTTGGTATCATTATCATTATGGAAGGTAGTCTGTTATCGAGATTTTCGTTACTCCAATGGATGATAGCCTTGTCATTATGGAAGGTAGTAAGTTGTCAATATCTTTGTTACTCCAATGGATGGAAGCCTTGTCATTATGGAAGGTACCATGTTGTCGATATCTTTGTTACTCCAATAGATGGTAGCCTTGTCATTATGGTAGGTAGTCTGTTGTCGAGATTTGTGTTACTCCAATGGATGGTAGCCTTGTCATTACAGAAGGTAGTCTGTTGTCGAGATTTTTGTTACTCCAATGGATGGTAGCCTTGTCATTATGGAAGGTAGTCTCTTGTTGATATTTTTGTTACTCCAATGGAATGTATCCTTGTCATTATGGAAGGTAGTCTGTTGTCCCAATTTTTGTTACTCTAATGGCTGGTTGTCTTGTCATTATGGAAGGTAGTATGTCATTGTGATTTCTGTTACTCCAATGGATGGTAGCCTTGTCATTATGGAAGGTAGTGTCTTATTTATATTTTTGTTACTCCAATGGATGGTATCCTTGTCATTATTGAAGGTAGTCTGTTGTCCCGATTTTTGTTACTCTAATGGATGGTAGTCTTGTCATTATGGAAGGTAGTATGTCGTTCTGATTTCTGTTACTCCAATGGATGGAAGCCTTGTCATTATGGAAGGTAGTCTGTTGTTCAGATTTTTGTTACTCCAATGGATGGTAGACTTGTCATTATGGAAGGTAGTATGTTGTCAATATCTTTGTTACTCTAATGGATGGTAGCCTTGTCATTATGGAAGGTAGTCTGTTGTCGAGATTTTTGTTATTCCAATGGATGGTAGCTTTTTCATTATGGAAGGTAGTCTATTGTCGAGATTTTATGTTACTCCAATGGATTGTAGCTTTGTCATTATGGAAGGTACTATGTTGTCGATATCTTTGTTACTCCAATGGATGGTAGCCTTCTCATTATGGAAGGTAGTTTGTTGTCGAGATTTTTGTTACTCCATTGGATGGTAGCCTTGTCATTATGGAAGGTAGTCCATTGTCGAGATATTTGTTATTCCAATGGATGGTAGCGTTATCATTATGGAAGGTAGTCTGTTGTCGAGATTTTCGTTACTCGAATGGATGGTAGCCTTGTCATTATGAAAGGTAGTAAGTTGTCAATATCTTTGTTACCCCAATGGATGGTAGCCTTGTCATTATGGAAGGTACCATGTTGTCGATATATTTGTTACTCCAATAGATGGTAGCCTTGTCATTATGGTAGGTAGTCTGTTGTCGAGATTTTTGTTACTCCAATGGATGGTAGCCATGCCATTATTGAAGGTAGTCTCTTGTCGAGATTTTTTTAACTTCAATAGATGGTAGCCTTGTTATTATGGAAGGTAGTCTATTGTCGAGATTTTTGTTAGTCCAATGGATGGTAGGCTTTTCATTATGGAAGGTAGTCTGTTGTCGAGATTTGTGTTACTCCAATGGATGGTAGCCTTATCATTATGGAATGTAGTATTTTGTTCAGATATTTGTTATTCCATTGGAAAGTAGCCTTGTCATTATGGAAGGTAGTCTGTTGTCGAGATTTTTGTTATTCCTATGGATGGTAAGCTTGTCTTTATGGATGGTAGTCTGTTGTTGATATTTTTGTTACTCCAATGGATGGTAGCATTGTCATTATGGAAGGTAGTAAGTTGTTAATATCTTTGTTACTCCAATGGATGGTAGCCTTGTCAATATGGAAGGTACTATGTTGTCGATATCTTTGTTAATTGAATAGATGGTAGCCTTGTCATTATGGAAGGTAGTCTATTGTCGAATTTTTGTTAGTCCAATGGATGGTAGGCATTTCATTATGGAAGGTAGTCTGTTGTCGAGATTTGTGTTTCTCCAATGGATGGTAGCCTTATCATTATGAAAGGTAGTATTTTGTTCAGATATTTGTTATTCCATTGGAAGGTAGCCTTGCCATTATGGAAGGTAGTCTGTTGTCGAGATTTTTGTTATTCCAATGGATGGTAAGCTTCTCTTTATGGAAGGTAGTCTGTTGTCGCTATTTTTGTTACTCCAATGGATGGTAGCATTGTCATTATGGAAGGTAGTATGTTATCGATATCTTTGTTACTCCAATGGATGGTAGCCTTGTCATTATGGAAGGTAGTCTTTTGTCGTGATTTTTGTTACTCCAATGGATGGTATCCTTGTCATTATGGAAGGTAGTCTGTTGTCCCAATTTTTGTTACTCTAATGGATGGTAGTCTTGTCATTATGGAATGTAGTATGTCATTGTGATTTCTGTTACTCCAATGGATGGTAGCCTTGTCATTATGGAAGGTAGTCTCTTGTTTATATTTTTGTTACTCCAATGGATGGTATCCTTGTCATTATGGAAGGTAGTCTGTTGTCCCGATTTTTGTTACTCTAGTGGATGGTAATCTTGTCATTCTGGAAGGTAGTATGTCGTTGTGATTTCTGTTACTCCAATGGATGGTAGCCATGTCATTATGGAAGGTAGTATGTTGTTCATGTTTTTGTTACTCCAATGGATGGTAGACTTGTCATTATGGAAGGTAGTATGTTGTTAATATCTTTGTTACTCCAATGGATGGTAGCCTTGTCATTATGGAAGGTAGTGTTTTGTCCATATTTTTGTTACTCTAATGGATGGTAGCCTTGTCATTATGGAAGGTAGTCTGTTGTCGATATTTTTGTTAATCTATTATATGGTAGCCTTGTTATTATGGAAGGTAGTCTATTGTCGAGATTTTTGTTATTCCAATGGATGGTAGCTTGTCATTATGGAAGGTAGTCTATTGTTGTGATTTTTGTTACTCCAATGGAAGGTAGCCTTGTCATTACGGAAGGTAGTATGTTGTCGATATCTTTGTTACTCCAATGGATGATAGACTTGTCATTATGGAAGGTAGTCTTTTGTTAAGATTTTTGTTACTCCAATGTCTAGTAGCCTTGTCATAATGGAAGGTAGTCTATTGTTGATATTTTTATTACTCCAATGGATGGTATCCTTGTCATTATTGAAGGTAGTCTATTGTAGATATTTTTGTTACTCCAATGGATGGTAACCTTGTCATTATGGAAGGTAGACTTTTGTCGAGATTTTTGTAACTCCATTGGATGGAAGCCTTTTCATTATGGAAGGTAGTCCATTGTCGAGATATTTGTTATTCCAATGGTTGGTATCATTATCATTATGGAAGGTAGTCTGTTATCGAGATTTTCGTTACTCCAATGGATGATAGCCTTGTCATTATGGAAGGTAGTAAGTTGTCAATATCTTTGTTACTCCAATGGATGGAAGCCTTGTCATTATGGAAGGTACCATGTTGTCGATATCTTTGTTACTCCAATAGATGGTAGCCTTGTCATTATGGTAGGTAGTCTGTTGTCGAGATTTTTGTTACTCCAATGGATGGTAGCCTTGTCATTATGGAAGGTAGTCTGTTGTTGATATCTTTGTTACTCTAATGGATGGTAGCCTTGTCATTATGGAAGGTAGTCTATTGTCGAGATTTTTGTTAGTCCAATTGATGGTAGGCTTTTCATTATGGAAGGTAGTCTGTTGTCGAGATTTGTGTTACTCCAATGGATGGTAGCCTTGTCATTACAGAAGGTAGTCTGTTGTCGAGATTTTTGTTACTCCAATGGATGGTAGCCTTGTCATTATGGAAGGTAGTCTCTTGTTGATATTTTTGTTACTCCAATGGAATGTATCCTTGTCATTATGGAAGGTAGTCTGTTGTCCCAATTTTTGTTACTCTAATGGCTGGTTGTCTTGTCATTATGGAAGGTAGTATGTCATTGTGATTTCTGTTACTCCAATGGATGGTAGCCTTGTCATTATGGAAGGTAGTGTCTTATTTATATTTTTGTTACTCCAATGGATGGTATCCTTGTCATTATTGAAGGTAGTCTGTTGTCCCGATTTTTGTTACTCTAATGGATGGTAGTCTTGTCATTATGGAAGGTAGTATGTCGTTGTGATTTCTGTTACTCCAATGGATGGAAGCCTTGTCATTATGGAAGGTAGTCTGTTGTTCAGATTTTTGTTACTCCAATGGATGGTAGACTTGTCATTATGGAAGGTAGTATGTTGTCAATATCTTTGTTACTCTAATGGATGGTAGCCTTGTCATTATGGAAGGTAGTCTGTTGTCGAGATTTTTGTTATTCCAATGGATGGTAGCTTTTTCATTATGGAAGGTAGTCTATTGTCGAGATTTTATGTTACTCCAATGGATTGTAGCTTTGTCATTATGGAAGGTACTATGTTGTCGATATCTTTGTTACTCCAATGGATGGTAGCCTTCTCATTATGGAAGGTAGTTTGTTGTCGAGATTTTTGTTACTCCATTGGATGGTAGCCTTGTCATTATGGAAGGTAGTCCATTGTCGAGATATTTGTTATTCCAATGGATGGTAGCGTTATCATTATGGAAGGTAGTCTGTTGTCGAGATTTTCGTTACTCGAATGGATGGTAGCCTTGTCATTATGAAAGGTAGTAAGTTGTCAATATCTTTGTTACCCCAATGGATGGTAGCCTTGTCATTATGGAAGGTACCATGTTGTCGATATATTTGTTACTCCAATAGATGGTAGCCTTGTCATTATGGTAGGTAGTCTGTTGTCGAGATTTTTGTTACTCCAATGGATGGTAGCCATGCCATTATTGAAGGTAGTCTCTTGTCGAGATTTTTTTAACTTCAATAGATGGTAGCCTTGTTATTATGGAAGGTAGTCTATTGTCGAGATTTTTGTTAGTCCAATGGATGGTAGGCTTTTCATTATGGAAGGTAGTCTGTTGTCGAGATTTGTGTTACTCCAATGGATGGTAGCCTTATCATTATGGAATGTAGTATTTTGTTCAGATATTTGTTATTCCATTGGAAAGTAGCCTTGTCATTATGGAAGGTAGTCTGTTGTCGAGATTTTTGTTATTCCTATGGATGGTAAGCTTGTCTTTATGGATGGTAGTCTGTTGTTGATATTTTTGTTACTCCAATGGATGGTAGCATTGTCATTATGGAAGGTAGTATGTTATCGATATCTTTCTTACTCCAATGGATGGTAGCCTTGTCATTATGGAAGGTAGTCTTTTGTCGAGATTTTTGTTACTCCAATGGATTGTAGCCTTGTCATTATGGAAGGTAGTCTCTTGTTGATGTTTTTGTTACTCTAATGGAATGTATCCTTGTCATTATGGAAGGTAGTCTGTTGTCCCAATTTTTGTTACTCTAATGGCTGGTTGTCTTGTCATTATGGAAGGTAGTATGTCATTGTGATTTCTGTTACTCCAATGGATGGTAGCCTTGTCATTATGGAAGGTAGTCTCTTATTTATATTTTTGTTACTCCAATGGATGGTATCCTTGTCATTATGGAAGGTAGTTTGTTGTCCTGATTTTTGTTACTCTAATGGATGGTAGTCTTGTCATTATGGAAGGTAGTATGTCGTTGTGATTTCTGTTACTCCAATGGATGGTTGCCTTGTCATTATGGAAGGTAGTCTGTTGTTCAGATTTTAGTTACTCCAATGGATGGTAGACTTGTCATTATGGAAGGTAGTATGTTGTCAATATCTTTGTTACTCTAATGGATGGCAGCATTGTCATTATGGAAAGTAGTCTGTTGTCGAGATTTTTATTATTCCAATGGATGGTAGCTTTGTCATAATGGAAGGTAGTCTATTGTCGAGATTTTTGTTACTCCAATGGATTGTAGCCTTGTCATTATAGAAGGTACTATGTTGTCAATATCTTTGTTACTCCAATGGAAGGTAGCCTTCTCATTATAGAAGGTAATCTGTTGTCGAGATTTTTGTTACTCCCATGGATGGTAGTCTTGTCATTATGGAATGTAGTCTCTTGTTAACATTTTTGTTATTCCAATGGACGGTAGCCTTGTCATTATGGAAGGTAGTCTATTATTGATATTTTCGTTATACCAATGGATGGTAGCCTTGTCATTATGGAAGGTAGTTTGTTGTCCCAATTTTTGTTACTCTAATGGATGGTAGTCTTTTCATTATGGAAGGTAGTATGTCGTTCTGATTTCTGTTACTCCAATGGATGGTAGACTTGTCAATATGGAAGGTAGTCTTTTGTCGAGATTTTTGTTACTCCAATCGATGGTAGCCTTATCATTATGGAAGGTAGTCTGTTGTCCTGATTTTTGTTACTCTAATGGATGGTAGTCTTGTCATTATGGAAGGTAGTATGTCATTGTGATTTCTGTTACTCCAATAGATGGTAGCCTTGTCATTATGGAAGGTAGTCTGTTGTTCAGATTTTTGTTACTCTAATGGATGGTAGACTTTTCATTATGGAAGGTAGTCTGTTAATGATATCTTTGTTACTCTAATGGATGGTAGCCTTGTCATTATGGAAGGTAGTCTATTGTCGAGATTTTTGTTAGTCAATGGATGGTAGGCTTTTCATTATGGAAGGTAGTCTGTTGTCGAGATTTGTGTTACTCCAATGGATGGTAGCCTTATCATTATGGAAGGTAGTATTTTGTTCAGATATTTGTTATTCCATTGGAAGGTAGACTTGTCATTATGGAAGGTAGTCTGTGATCGAGATTTTTGTTATTCCTATGGATGGTAAGCTTGTCTTTATGGAAGGTAGTCTGTTGTCGATATTTTTGTTACTCCAATGGATGGTAGCATTGTCATTATGGAAGGTAGTATGTTGTCGATATCTTTGTTACTCCAATGGATGGTAGCCTTGTCATTACGGAAGGTAGTCTTTTGTCGAGATTTTTGTTACTCCAATGGATGGTATCCTTGTCATTATGGAAGGTAGTCTCTTGTTGATATTTTTGTTACTCCAATGGAATGTATCCTTGTCATTATGGAAGGTAGTCTGTTGTCCCAATTTTTGTTACTCTAATGGCTGGTTGTCTTGTCATTATGGAAGGTAGTATGTCATTGTGATTTCTGTTACTCCAATGGATGGTAGCCTTGTCATTATGGAAGGTAGTCTCTTATTTATATTTTTGTTACTCCAACGGATGGTATCCTTGTCATTATGGAAGGTAGTTTGTTGTCCCGATTTTTGTTACTCTAATGGATGGTAGTCTTGTCATTATGGAAGGTAGTATGTCATTGTGATTTCTGTTACTCCAATGGATGTAGCCTTGTCATTATGGAAGGTAGTCTGTTGTTCAGATTTTTGTTACTCCAGTGGATGGTAGACTTGTCATTATGGAAGGTAGTATGTTGTCAATATCTTTATTACTCCAATGGATGGTAGCCTTGTCATTATGGAAGGTAGTCTATTGTCGAGATTTTTATTATTCCAATGGATGGTAGCTTTGTCATTATGGAAGGTAGTCTATTGTCTAGATTTTTGTTACTCCAATGGATTGTAGCCTTGTCATTATGGAAGGTACTATGTTGTCAATATCTTTGTTACTCCAATGGATGGTAGCCTTCTCATTATATAAGGTAGTTTGTTGTCGAGATTTTTGTTACTCCCATGGATGGTAGTCTTGTCATTATGGAATGTAGTCTCTTGTTAACATTTTTGTTATTCCAATGGATGGTAGCCTCGTCATTATGGAAGGTAGTCTATTATTGATATTTTTGTTATTCCAATGGATGGTAGCCTCGTCATTATGGAAGGTAGTCTATTATTGATATTTTCGTTATACCAATGGATGGTAGCCTTGTCATTATGGAAGGTAGTTTGTTGTCCCAATTTTTGTTACTCTAATGGATGGTAGTCTTTTCATTATGGAAGGTAGTATGTCGTTGTGATTTCTGTTACTCCAATGGATGGTAGACTTGTCAATATGGAAGGTAGTCTTTTGTCGAGATTTTTGTTACTCCAATGGATGGTAGCCTTGTCATTATGGAAGGTAGTCTCTTGTTTATATTTTTGTTACTCCAATGGATGGTATCCTTGTCATTATGGAAGGTAGTTTGTTGTCCCGATTTTTGTTACTCCAATGGATCTTAGTCTTGTCATTATGGAAGGTAGTATGTCGTTGTGATTTCTGTTACTCCAATGGATGGTAGCCTTGTCATTATGGAAGGTAGTCTTTTGTCCATATTTTTGTTACTCTAATGGTGGTAGCCTTGTCGTTATGGAAGGTAGTCTGTTGTCGAGATTCTTGTTAATCTATTATATGGTAGCCTTGTCATTATGGAAGGTAGTCTGTTGTCTAGATTTTTGTTTTTCCAATGGATGGTAGCTTGTCATTATGGAAGGTAGTCTATTGTCGTGATTTTTGTTACTCCAATGGAAGGTAGCCTTCTCATTACGGAAGGTAGTATGTTGTCGATATCTTTGTTACTCCAATGGATGATAGCCTTGTCATTATGGAAGGTAGTCTTTTGTCGAGATTTTTGTTACTCCAATGTCTGGTAGACTTGTCATTATGGAAGGTAGTCTCTTGTTGATATTTTTGTTACTCCAATGGATCGTATCCTTGTCATTATGGAAGGTAGTCTATTGTAGATATTTTTGTTACTCCAATGGATGGTAACCTTGTCATTATGGAAGGTAGTCTGTTGTCGATATTTTTGTTACTCCATTGGATGGTAGCCTTGTCATTATGGAAGGTAGTCCATTGTCGAGATATTTGTTATTCCAATGGATGGTAGCGTTATCATTGTGGAAGGTAGTCTGTTGTTGAGATATTCGTTACTCAAATGGATGGTAGCCTTGTCATTATGGAAGGTAGTAAGTTGTCAATATCTTTGTTACTCCAATGGATGATAGCCTTGTCATTATGGAAGGTACTATGTTGTCGATATCTTTGTTACTCCAATAGATGGTAGCATTGTCATTATGGTAGGTATTCTGTTGTCGAGATTTTTGTTACTCCAATGGATGGTAGCCATGCCATTATTGAAGGTACTCTATTGTCGAGATTTTTTTTACCCCAATGGATGGTAGCCTTGTCATTATGGAAGGTAGTCAGTTGTCGATATCTTTGTTACTCTAATGGATGGTAGCCTTGTCATTATGGAAGGTAGTCTATTGTCGAGATTTTGGTTAGTCCAATGGATGGTAGGCTTTTCATTATGGAAGGTAGTCTGTTGTTGAGATTTGTGTTACTCCAATGGATGGTAGCCTTATCATTATGGAAGGTAGTATTTTGTTCAGATATTTGTTATTCCATTGGAAGGTAGCCTTGTCATTATGGAAGGTAGTCTGTTGTCGAGATTTTTGTTATTCCTATGGATGGTAGCATTGTCATTATGGAAGGTAGTATGTTGTCGATATCTTTGTTACTCCAATGGATGGTAGCCTTGTCATTTTGGAAGGTAGTCTTTTGTCGAGATTTTTGTTACTCCAATGGATGGTAGCCTTGTCATTATGGAAGGTAGTCTCTTGTTGATATTTTTTTTACTCCAATGGAATGTATCCTTATCATTATGGAAGGTAGTCTGTTGTCCCATGTTTTGTTACTCTAATGGCTGGTAGTCTTGTCATTATGGAAGGTAGTATGTCATTGTGATTTCTGTTACTCCAATGGATTGTAGCCTTGTCATTATGGAAGGTAGTCTCTTGTTTATATTTTTGTTACTCCAATGGATGGTATCCTTGTCATTATGGAAGGTAGTCTGTTGTCCCGATTTTTGTTACTCTAATGGATGGTAGTCTTGTCATTATGGAAGGTAGTATGTCGTTGTGATTTATGTTACTCCAATGGATGGTAGCCTTGTCATTATGGAAGGTAGTCTGTTGTTCAGATTTTTGTTACTCCAATGGATGGTAGACTTGTCATTATGGAATGTAGTATGTTGTCAATATCTTTGTTACTCCAATGGATGGTAGCCTTTTCATTATAGAAGGTAGTCTTTTGTCCATATTTTTGTTACTCTAATGGATGGTAGCCTTTTGATTATGGAAGGTAGTCTGTTGTCGAGATTTTTGTTAATCTATTATATGGTAGCCTTGTCATTATGGAAGGTAGTCTATTGTCGTGATTTTTGTTATTCCAATGGATGGTAGCTTGTCATTATGGAAGGTAGTCTATTGTCGTGATTTTTGTTACTCCAATGGAAGGTAGCCTTGTAATTACGGAAGGTAGTATGTTGTCGATATCTTTGTTACTCCAATGGATGATAGCCTTGTCATTATGGAAGGTAGTCTTTTGTCGAGATTTTTGTTACTCCAATGTCTGGTAGCCTTGTCATTATGGAAGGTAGTCTTTTGTTGATATTTTTGTTACTCCAATGGATGGTATCCTTGTCATTATGGAAGGTAGTCTATTGTAGATATTTTTGTTACTCCAATGGATGGTAACCTTGTCATTATGGAAGGTAGTCTATTGTCGAGATTTTTGTTACTCCATTGGATGGTAGCCTTGTCATTATGAAAGGTAGTCCATTGTCGAGATATTTGTTATTCCAATGGATGGTAGCGTTATCATTATGGAAGGTAGTCTGTTGTCGAGATTTTCGTTACTCCAATGGATGGTAGCCTTGTCATTATGGAAGGTAGTAAGTTGTCAATATCTTTGTTACTCCAATGGATGGTAGCCTTGTCATTATGGAAGGTACTATGTTGTTGATATCTTTGTTACTCCAATGGATGATAGCCATGCCATTATTGAAGGTAGTCTATTGTCGAGATTTTTTTTACTCCAATGGATGGTAGCCTTGTCATTATGGAAGGTAGTCTTTTGTCGATATCTTTGTTACTCTAATAGATGGTAGCTTTGTCATTATGGAAGGTAGTCTATTGTCGAGATTTTTGTTACTCCAATGGATGGTAGGCTTTTCATTATGGAAGGTAGTATTTTGTTCAAATATTTGTTATTCCATTGGAAGGTAGCCTTGTCATTATGGAAGGTAGTCTGTTGTCGAGATTTTTGTTATTCCTATGGATGGTAAGCTTGTCTTTATGGAAGGTAGTTTGTTGTCGATATTTTTGTTACTCCAATGGACCGTAGGATTGTCATTATGGAAGGTAGTATGTTTTCGATATCTTTGTTACTCCAATGGATGGTAGCCTTGTCATTTTGGAAGGTAGTCTTTTGTCGAGATTTTTGTTACTCCAATGGATGGTAGCCTTGTCATTACGGAAGGTAGTCTCTTGTTGATATTTTTTTTACTCCAATGGAATGTATCCTTATCATTATGGAAGGTAGTCTATTGTCCCATGTTTTGTTACTCTAATGGCTGGTAGTCTTGTCATTATGGAAGGTAGTATGTCATTGTGATTTCTGTTACTCCAATGGATTGTAGCCTTGTCATTATGGAAGGTAGTCTCTTGTTTATATTTTTGTTACTCCAATGGATGGTATCCTTGTCATTATGAAAGGTAGTCTGTTGTCCCGATTTTTGTTACTCTAATGGATGGTAGTCTTGTCATTATGGAAGGTAGTATGTCGTTGTGATTTATGTTACTCCAATGGATGGTAGCCTTGTCATTATGGAAGGTAGTCTGTTGTTCAGATTTTTGTTACTCCAATGGATGGTAGACTTGTCATTATGGAATGTAGTATGTTGTCAATATCTTTGTTACTCCAATGGATGGTAGCCTTTTCATTATGGAAGGTAGTTTATTGTAGATATTTTTGTTACTCCAATGGATGGTAAACTTGTCATTATGGAAGGTAGTCTATTGTCGAGATTTTTGTTACTCCATTGGATGGTAGCCTTGTCATTATGGAAGGTAGTCCATTGTCGAGATATTTGTTATTCCAATGGATGGTAGCGTTATCATTATGGAAGATAGTCTGTTGTCGAGATTTTCGTTACTCCAATGGATGGTAGCCTTGTCATTATGGAAGGTAGTAGGTTGTCAATATCTTTGTTACTCCAATGGATGGTAGCCTTGTCATTATGGAAGGTACTATGTTGTCGATATCTTTGTTACTCCAATGGTTGGTAGCCATGCCATTATTGAAGGTAGTCTATTGTCGAGATTTTTTTTACTCCAATGGATGGTAGCCTTGTCATTATGGAAGGTAGTCTCTTGTTTATATTTTTGTTACTCCAATGGATGGTATCCTTGTCATTATGGAAGGTAGTCTGTTGTCCCGATTTTTATTACTCTAATGGATGGTAGTCTTCTCATTATGGAAGGTAGTATTTCGTTGTGATTTCTGTTACTCCAATGGATGGTAGACTTGTCAATATGGAAGGTAGTCTCTTGTTTATATTTTTGTTACTCCAATGGATGGTATCCTTGTCATTATGGAAGGTAGTCTGTTGTCCCGATTTTTATTACTCTAATGGATGGTAGTCTTGTCATTATGGAAGGTAGTATTTCGTTGTGATTTATGTTACTCCAATGGATGGTAGCCTTGTCATTATGGAAGGTAGTCTGTTGTTCAGATTTTTGTTACTCCAATGGATGGTAGACTTGTCATTATGGAACGTAGTATGTTGTCAATATCTTTGTTACTCCAATGGATGGTAGCCTTGTCATTATGGAAGGTAGTCTGTTGTCGAGATTTTTGTTATTCCAATGGATGGTAGCCTTGTCATTATGGAAGGTAGTCTATTATCTTGATTTTTGTTACTCCAATTTATTGTAGCCTTGTCATTATGGAAGGTACTACGTTGTCGATATCTTTGTTACTCCAATGGATGGTAGCCTTCTCATTATGGAAGGTAGTCTGTTGTCGAGATTTTTTTTACTCCAATGGATGGTAGTCTTGTCATTATGGCAGGTAGTCTCTTGTTAATATTTTTGTTATTCCAATGGATGGTAGCCTTGTCATTATGGAAGGTAGTCTATTAATGATATTTTTGTTATACCAATGGATGGTAGCCTTGTCATTATGGAAGGTAGTCTGTTGTCCCAATTTTTGTTACTCTAATGGATGGTACTCTTGTCATTATGGAAGGTAGTATGTCGTTGTGATTTCTGTTACTCTAATTGATTGTAGACTTGTCAATATGGAAGGTAGTCTTTTGTCGAGATTTTTGTTACTCCAATGGATGGTAGCCTTGTCATTATGGAAGCTAGTCTCTTGTTTATATTTTTGTTACTCCAATGGATGGTATCCTTGTCATTATGGAAGGTAGTCTGTTGTCCCGATTTTTGTTACTCTAATGGATTGTAGTCTTGTCATTATGGAAGGTAGTATGTCATTGTGATTTCTATTACTCCAATGGATGGTAGCCTAGTCATTATGGAAGGTAGTCTATTGATCAGATTTTTGTTACTCCAATGGATGGTAGACTTGCAATTATGGAAGGTAGTATATTGTCAATATCTTTGTTACTCCAATGGATGGTAGCCTTTTCATTATGGAAGGTAGTCTTTTGTCCATATTTTTGTTACTCTAATGGATGGTAGCCTTGTCATTATATAAGGTAGTCTACTGTCGAGATTTTTGTTAATCTATTATATGGTAGCCTTGTCATTATGGAAGGTAGTCTATTGTAGTGATTTTTGTTACTCCAATAGATGGTAGCATTGTCATTATGGTAGGTATTCTGTTGTCGAGATTTTTGTTACTCCAATGGATGGTAGCCATGCCATTATTGAAGGTACTCTATTGTCGAGATTTTTTTTACCCCAATGGATGGTAGCCTTGTCATTATGGAAGGTAGTCAGTTGTCGATATCTTTGTTACTCTAATGGATGGTAGCCTTGTCATTATGGAAGGTAGTCTATTGTCGAGATTTTGGTTAGTCCAATGGATGGTAGGCTTTTCATTATGGAAGGTAGTCTGTTGTTGAGATTTGTGTTACTCCAATGGATGGTAGCCTTATCATTATGGAAGGTAGTATTTTGTTCAGATATTTGTTATTCCATTGGAAGGTAGCCTTGTCATTATGGAAGGTAGTCTGTTGTCGAGATTTTTGTTATTCCTATGGATGGTAGCATTGTCATTATGGAAGGTAGTATGTTGTCGATATCTTTGTTACTCCAATGGATGGTAGCCTTGTCATTTTGGAAGGTAGTCTTTTGTCGAGATTTTTGTTACTCCAATGGATGGTAGCCTTGTCATTATGGAAGGTAGTCTCTTGTTGATATTTTTTTTACTCCAATGGAATGTATCCTTATCATTATGGAAGGTAGTCTGTTGTCCCATGTTTTGTTACTCTAATGGCTGGTAGTCTTGTCATTATGGAAGGTAGTATGTCATTGTGATTTCTGTTACTCCAATGGATTGTAGCCTTGTCATTATGGAAGGTAGTCTCTTGTTTATATTTTTGTTACTCCAATGGATGGTATCCTTGTCATTATGGAAGGTAGTCTGTTGTCCCGATTTTTGTTACTCTAATGGATGGTAGTCTTGTCATTATGGAAGGTAGTATGTCGTTGTGATTTATGTTACTCCAATGGATGGTAGCCTTGTCATTATGGAAGGTAGTCTGTTGTTCAGATTTTTGTTACTCCAATGGATGGTAGACTTGTCATTATGGAATGTAGTATGTTGTCAATATCTTTGTTACTCCAATGGATGGTAGCCTTTTCATTATAGAAGGTAGTCTTTTGTCCATATTTTTGTTACTCTAATGGATGGTAGCCTTTTGATTATGGAAGGTAGTCTGTTGTCGAGATTTTTGTTAATCTATTATATGGTAGCCTTGTCATTATGGAAGGTAGTCTATTGTCGTGATTTTTGTTATTCCAATGGATGGTAGCTTGTCATTATGGAAGGTAGTCTATTGTCGTGATTTTTGTTACTCCAATGGAAGGTAGCCTTGTAATTACGGAAGGTAGTATGTTGTCGATATCTTTGTTACTCCAATGGATGATAGCCTTGTCATTATGGAAGGTAGTCTTTTGTCGAGATTTTTGTTACTCCAATGTCTGGTAGCCTTGTCATTATGGAAGGTAGTCTCTTGTTGATATTTTTGTTACTCCAATGGATGATAGCCTTGTCATTATGGAAGGTAGTCTATTGTAGATATTTTTGTTACTCCAATGGATGGTAACCTTGTCATTATGGAAGGTAGTCTATTGTCGAGATTTTTGTTACTCCATTGGATGGTAGCCTTGTCATTATGAAAGGTAGTCCATTGTCGAGATATTTGTTATTCCAATGGATGGTAGCGTTATCATTATGGAAGGTAGTCTGTTGTCGAGATTTTCGTTACTCCAATGGATGGTAGCCTTGTCATTATGGAAGGTAGTAAGTTGTCAATATCTTTGTTACTCCAATGGATGGTAGCCTTGTCATTATGGAAGGTACTATGTTGTTGATATCTTTGTTACTCCAATGGATGATAGCCATGCCATTATTGAAGGTAGTCTATTGTCGAGATTTTTTTTACTCCAATGGATGGTAGCCTTGTCATTATGGAAGGTAGTCTTTTGTCGATATCTTTGTTACTCTAATAGATGGTAGCTTTGTCATTATGGAAGGTAGTCTATTGTCGAGATTTTTGTTACTCCAATGGATGGTAGGCTTTTCATTATGGAAGGTAGTATTTTGTTCAAATATTTGTTATTCCATTGGAAGGTAGCCTTGTCATTATGGAAGGTAGTCTGTTGTCGAGATTTTTGTTATTCCTATGGATGGTAAGCTTGTCTTTATGGAAGGTAGTTTGTTGTCGATATTTTTGTTACTCCAATGGACCGTAGGATTGTCATTATGGAAGGTAGTATGTTTTCGTTATCTTTGTTACTCCAATGGATGGTAGCCTTGTCATTTTGGAAGGTAGTCTTTTGTCGAGATTTTTGTTACTCCAATGGATGGTAGCCTTGTCATTACGGAAGGTAGTCTCTTGTTGATATTTTTTTTACTCCAATGGAATGTATCCTTATCATTATGGAAGGTAGTCTATTGTCCCATGTTTTGTTACTCTAATGGCTGGTAGTCTTGTCATTATGGAAGGTAGTATGTCATTGTGATTTCTGTTACTCCAATGGATTGTAGCCTTGTCATTATGGAAGGTAGTCTCTTGTTTATATTTTTGTTACTCCAATGGATGGTATCCTTGTCATTATGAAAGGTAGTCTGTTGTCCCGATTTTTGTTACTCTAATGGATGGTAGTCTTGTCATTATGGAAGGTAGTATGTCGTTGTGATTTATGTTACTCCAATGGATGGTAGCCTTGTCATTATGGAAGGTAGTCTGTTGTTCAGATTTTTGTTACTCCAATGGATGGTAGACTTGTCATTATGGAATGTAGTATGTTGTCAATATCTTTGTTACTCCAATGGATGGTAGCCTTTTCATTATGGAAGGTAGTGTTTTGTCCATATTTTTGTTACTCTAAAGGATGGTAGCCTTGTCATTATGGAAGGTAGTCTGTTGTCGAGATTTTTCTTAATCTATTATATGGTAGCCTTGTCATTATGGAAGGTAGTCTATTGTCGTGATTTTTGTTATTCCAATGGATGGTAGCTTGTCATTATGGAAGGTAGTCTATTGTCGTGATTTTTGTTACTCCAATGGAAGGTAGCCTTGTCATTACGGAAGGTAGTATGTTGTCGATATCTTTGTTACTCCAATGGATGATAGCCTTGTCATTATGGAAGGTAGTCTTTTGTCGAGATTTTTGTTACTCCAATGTCTGGTAGCCTTGTCATTATGGAAGGTAGTCTCTTGTTGATATTTTTGTTACTCCAATGGATGGTATCCTTGTCATTATGGAAGGTAGTTTATTGTAGATATTTTTGTTACTCCAATGGATGGTAAACTTGTCATTATGGAAGGTAGTCTATTGTCGAGATTTTTGTTACTCCATTGGATGGTAGCCTTGTCATTATGGAAGGTAGTCCATTGTCGAGATATTTGTTATTCCAATGGATGGTAGCGTTATCATTATGGAAGATAGTCTGTTGTCGAGATTTTCGTTACTCCAATGGATGGTAGCCTTGTCATTATGGAAGGTAGTAGGTTGTCAATATCTTTGTTACTCCAATGGATGGTAGCCTTGTCATTATGGAAGGTACTATGTTGTCGATATCTTTGTTACTCCAATGGTTGGTAGCCATGCCATTATTGAAGGTAGTCTATTGTCGAGATTTTTTTTACTCCAATGGATGGTAGCCTTGTCATTATGGAAGGTAGTCTCTTGTTTATATTTTTGTTACTCCAATGGATGGTATCCTTGTCATTATGGAAGGTAGTCTGTTGTCCCGATTTTTATTACTCTAATGGATGGTAGTCTTCTCATTATGGAAGGTAGTATTTCGTTGTGATTTCTGTTACTCCAATGGATGGTAGACTTGTCAATATGGAAGGTAGTCTCTTGTTTATATTTTTGTTACTCCAATGGATGGTATCCTTGTCATTATGGAAGGTAGTCTGTTGTCCCGATTTTTATTACTCTAATGGATGGTAGTCTTGTCATTATGGAAGGTAGTATTTCGTTGTGATTTATGTTACTCCAATGGATGGTAGCCTTGTCATTATGGAAGGTAGTCTGTTGTTCAGATTTTTGTTACTCCAATGGATGGTAGACTTGTCATTATGGAACGTAGTATGTTGTCAATATCTTTGTTACTCCAATGGATGGTAGCCTTGTCATTATGGAAGGTAGTCTGTTGTCGAGATTTTTGTTATTCCAATGGATGGTAGCCTTGTCATTATGGAAGGTAGTCTATTATCTTGATTTTTGTTACTCCAATTTATTGTAGCCTTGTCATTATGGAAGGTACTACGTTGTCGATATCTTTGTTACTCCAATGGATGGTAGCCTTCTCATTATGGAAGGTAGTCTGTTGTCGAGATTTTTTTTACTCCAATGGATGGTAGTCTTGTCATTATGGCAGGTAGTCTCTTGTTAATATTTTTGTTATTCCAATGGATGGTAGCCTTGTCATTATGGAAGGTAGTCTATTAATGATATTTTTGTTATACCAATGGATGGTAGCCTTGTCATTATGGAAGGTAGTCTGTTGTCCCAATTTTTGTTACTCTAATGGATGGTACTCTTGTCATTATGGAAGGTAGTATGTCGTTGTGATTTCTGTTACTCTAATTGATTGTAGACTTGTCAATATGGAAGGTAGTCTTTTGTTGAGATTTTTGTTACTCCAATGGATGGTAGCCTTGTCATTATGGAAGCTAGTCTCTTGTTTATATTTTTGTTACTCCAATGGATGGTATCCTTGTCATTATGGAAGGTAGTCTGTTGTCCCGATTTTTGTTACTCTAATGGATTGTAGTCTTGTCATTATGGAAGGTAGTATGTCATTGTGATTTCTATTACTCCAATGGATGGTAGCCTAGTCATTATGGAAGGTAGTCTATTGATCAGATTTTTGTTACTCCAATGGATGGTAGACTTGCAATTATGGAAGGTAGTATATTGTCAATATCTTTGTTACTCCAATGGATGGTAGCCTTTTCATTATGGAAGGTAGTCTTTTGTCCATATTTTTGTTACTCTAATGGATGGTAGCCTTGTCATTATATAAGGTAGTCTACTGTCGAGATTTTTGTTAATCTATTATATGGTAGCCTTGTCATTATGGAAGGTAGTCTATTGTAGTGATTTTTGTTACTCCAATGGAAGGTAGCCTTGTCATTACGGAAGGTAGTATGTTGTCGATATCTTGGTTACTCCAATGGATGATAGCCTTGTCATTATGGAAGGTAGTCTTTTGTCGAGATTTTTGTTACTCCAATGTCTGGTAGCCTTGTCATTATGGAAGGTAGTCTCTTGTTGATATTTTTGTTACTCCAATGGATGGTATCCTTGTCATTATGGAAGGTAGTCTATTGTAGATATTTTTGTTACTCCAATGGATGGTAACCTTGTCATTATGGAAGGTAGTCTGTTGTCGAGATTTTTGTTACTCCATTGGATGGTAGCCTTGTCATTATGGAAGGTAGTCCATTGTCGAGATATTTGTTATTCCAATGGATGGTAGCGTTATCATTATGGAAGGTAGTCTGTTATCGAGATTTTCATTACTCCAATGGATGGTAGCCTTGTCATTATGGAAGGTAGTAAGTTGTCAATATCTTTGTTACTCCAATGGATGGTAGCCTTGTCATTATGGAAGGTACTATGTTGTCGATATCTTTGTTACTCCAATAGATGGTAGCCTTATCATTATGGTAGGTATTCTGTTGTCAAGATTTTTGTTACTCCAATGGATGGTAGCCATGCCATTATTGAAGGTAGTCTATTGTCGATATTTTTTTTACTCCAATGGATGGTAGCCTTGACATTATGGAAGGTAGTCTTTTGTCGATATCTTTGTTACTCCAATGGATGGTAGCCTTGTCATTATGGAAGGTAGTCTTTTGTCGAGATTTTTATTACTCCAATGGATGGTAGCCTTGTCATTATGGAAGGTAGTCTATTGTCGTGATTTTTGTTACTCCAATGGAAGGTAGCCTTGTCATTACGGAAGGTAGTATGTTGTCGATATCTTTGTTACTCTAATGGATGATATCCTAGTCATTACGGAAGGTAATTTTTTGTCGAGATTTTTGTTACTCCAATGTCTGGTAGCCTTGTCATTATGGAAGGTAGTCTCTTGTTGAAATTTTTGTTACTCCAATGGATGGTATACTTGTCATTATGGAAGGTAGTCTATTGTAGATATTTTTGTTTCTCCAATGGATGGTAACCTTGTCATTATGGAAGGTAGTTTGTTGTCGAGATTTTTGTTACTCCATTGGATAGTAGCCTTGTCATTATGGAAGGTAGTCCATTGTCGAGATATTTGTTATTCCAATAGATGGTAGCGTTATCATTATGGAAGGTAGTCTGTTGTCGAGATTTTCGTTACTCCAATGGATGGTAGCCTTGTCATTATGGAAGGTAGTAGGTTGTCAATATCTTTGTTACTCCAATGGATGGTAGCCTTGTCATTATGGAAGGTACTATGTTGTCGATATCTTTGTTACTCCAATGGTTGGTAGCCATGCCATTATTGAAGGTAGTCTATTGTCGAGATTTTTTTTACTCCAATGGATGGTAGCCTTGTCATTATGGAAGGTAGTCTCTTGTTTATATTTTTGTTACTCCAATGGATGGTATCCTTGTCATTATGGAAGGTAGTCTGTTGTCCCGATTTTTATTACTCTAATGGATGGTAGTCTTCTCATTATGGAAGGTAGTATTTCGTTGTGATTTCTGTTACTCCAATGGATGGTAGACTTGTCAATATGGAAGGTAGTCTCTTGTTTATATTTTTGTTACTCCAATGGATGGTATCCTTGTCATTATGGAAGGTAGTCTGTTGTCCCGATTTTTATTACTCTAATGGATGGTAGTCTTGTCATTATGGAAGGTAGTATTTCGTTGTGATTTATGTTACTCCAATGGATGGTAGCCTTGTCATTATGGAAGGTAGTCTGTTGTTCAGATTTTTGTTACTCCAATGGATGGTAGACTTGTCATTATGGAACGTAGTATGTTGTCAATATCTTTGTTACTCCAATGGATGGTAGCCTTGTCATTATGGAAGGTAGTCTGTTGTCGAGATTTTTGTTATTCCAATGGATGGTAGCCTTGTCATTATGGAAGGTAGTCTATTATCTTGATTTTTGTTACTCCAATTTATTGTAGCCTTGTCATTATGGAAGGTACTACGTTGTCGATATCTTTGTTACTCCAATGGATGGTAGCCTTCTCATTATGGAAGGTAGTCTGTTGTCGAGATTTTTTTTACTCCAATGGATGGTAGTCTTGTCATTATGGCAGGTAGTCTCTTGTTAATATTTTTGTTATTCCAATGGATGGTAGCCTTGTCATTATGGAAGGTAGTCTATTAATGATATTTTTGTTATACCAATGGATGGTAGCCTTGTCATTATGGAAGGTAGTCTGTTGTCCCAATTTTTGTTACTCTAATGGATGGTACTCTTGTCATTATGGAAGGTAGTATGTCGTTGTGATTTCTGTTACTCTAATTGATTGTAGACTTGTCAATATGGAAGGTAGTCTTTTGTTGAGATTTTTGTTACTCCAATGGATGGTAGCCTTGTCATTATGGAAGCTAGTCTCTTGTTTATATTTTTGTTACTCCAATGGATGGTATCCTTGTCATTATGGAAGGTAGTCTGTTGTCCCGATTTTTGTTACTCTAATGGATTGTAGTCTTGTCATTATGGAAGGTAGTATGTCATTGTGATTTCTATTACTCCAATGGATGGTAGCCTAGTCATTATGGAAGGTAGTCTATTGATCAGATTTTTGTTACTCCAATGGATGGTAGACTTGCAATTATGGAAGGTAGTATATTGTCAATATCTTTGTTACTCCAATGGATGGTAGCCTTTTCATTATGGAAGGTAGTCTTTTGTCCATATTTTTGTTACTCTAATGGATGGTAGCCTTGTCATTATATAAGGTAGTCTACTGTCGAGATTTTTGTTAATCTATTATATGGTAGCCTTGTCATTATGGAAGGTAGTCTATTGTAGTGATTTTTGTTACTCCAATGGAAGGTAGCCTTGTCATTACGGAAGGTAGTATGTTGTCGATATCTTGGTTACTCCAATGGATGATAGCCTAGTCATTATGGAAGGTAGTCTTTTGTCGAGATTTTTGTTACTCCAATGTCTGGTAGCCTTGTCATTATGGAAGGTAGTCTCTTGTTGATATTTTTGTTACTCCAATGGATGGTATCCTTGTCATTATGGAAGGTAGTCTATTGTAGATATTTTTGTTACTCCAATGGATGGTAACCTTGTCATTATGGAAGGTAGTCTGTTGTCGAGATTTTTGTTACTCCATTGGATGGTAGCCTTGTCATTATGGAAGGTAGTCCATTGTCGAGATATTTGTTATTCCAATGGATGGTAGCGTTATCATTATGGAAGGTAGTCTGTTATCGAGATTTTCATTACTCCAATGGATGGTAGCCTTGTCATTATGGAAGGTAGTAAGTTGTCAATATCTTTGTTACTCCAATGGATGGTAGCCTTGTCATTATGGAAGGTACTATGTTGTCGATATCTTTGTTACTCCAATAGATGGTAGCCTTATCATTATGGTAGGTATTCTGTTGTCAAGATTTTTGTTACTCCAATGGATGGTAGCCATGCCATTATTGAAGGTAGTCTATTGTCGATATTTTTTTTACTCCAATGGATGGTAGCCTTGACATTATGGAAGGTAGTCTTTTGTCGATATCTTTGTTACTCCAATGGATGGTAGCCTTGTCATTATGGAAGGTAGTCTTTTGTCGAGATTTTTATTACTCCAATGGATGGTAGCCTTGTCATTATGGAAGGTAGTCTATTGTCGTGATTTTTGTTACTCCAATGGAAGGTAGCCTTGTCATTACGGAAGGTAGTATGTTGTCGATATCTTTGTTACTCTAATGGATGATATCCTAGTCATTACGGAAGGTAATTTTTTGTCGAGATTTTTGTTACTCCAATGTCTGGTAGCCTTGTCATTATGGAAGGTAGTCTCTTGTTGAAATTTTTGTTACTCCAATGGATGGTATACTTGTCATTATGGAAGGTAGTCTATTGTAGATATTTTTGTTTCTCCAATGGATGGTAACCTTGTCATTATGGAAGGTAGTTTGTTGTCGAGATTTTTGTTACTCCATTGGATAGTAGCCTTGTCATTATGGAAGGTAGTCCATTGTCGAGATATTTGTTATTCCAATAGATGGTAGCGTTATCATTATGGAAGGTAGTCTGTTGTCGAGATTTTCGTTACTCCAATGGATGGTAGCCTTATCATTATGGAAGGTAGTATGTTGTCAATATCTTTGTTACTCCAATGGATGGTAGCGTTGTCATTATGGAAGGTACTATGTTGTCGATATCTTTGTTACTCCAATAGATGGTAGCCTTGTCATTATGGTAGGTATTCTGTTGTCAAGATTTTTGTTACTCCAATGGATGGTAGCCATGCCATTATTGAAGGTAGTCTATTGTCGAGATTTTTTTTACTCCAATGGATGGTAGCCTTGTCATTATGGAAGGTAGTCTTTTGTCGATATCTTTGTTACTCTAATGGATGGTAGCCTTGTCATTATGGAAGGTAGTCTATTATCGAGATTTTTGTTACTCCAATGGATGGTAGGCTTTTCATTATGGAAGGTAGTATTTTGTTCAGATATTTGTTATTCCATTGGAAGGTAGCCTTGTCATTATGGAAGGTAGTATGTTGTCGAGATTTTTGTTATTCCTATGGATGGTAAGCTTGTCTTTATGGAAGGTAGTCTGTTGTCGATATTTTTGTTACTCCAATGGATGATAGCATTGTCATTATGGAAGGTATTATTATGTCGATATATTTGTTACTCCAATGGATGGTAGCCTTGTCATTATGTAAGGTAGTCTTTTGTCGATATTTCTCTTACTCCAATGGATGGTAGCCTTGTCATTATGGAAGGTAGTCTCTTGTTGATATTTTTGTTAGTCCAATGGAATGTATCCTTGTCATTATGGAAGGTTGTCTATTGTCCCAATTTTTGTTACTCTAATGGATGGTAGTCTTTTCATTATGGAAGGTAGTATGTCGTTGTGATTCTGTTACTCCAATGGATGGTAGACTTGTCAATATGGAATGTAGTCTTTTGTCGAGATTTTTGTTACTCCAATGGATGATAGCCTTGTCATTATGGGAGGTAGTCTCTTGTTTATATTTTTGTTACTCCAATGGATGGTATCCTTGTCATTATGGAAGGTAGTCTATTGTCAGGATTTTTGTTACTCTAATGGATGGTAGTCTTGTCTTTATGGAAGGTAGTATGTCGTTGTGATCTATATTACTCTAATGGATGGTATTCTTGTCATTGTAGAAGGTAGTATGTCGTTGTGATTTCTGTTACTCCAATGGATGGTAGACTTGTCAATATGGAATGTAGTCTTTTGTCGAGATTTTTGTTACTCCAATGGATGATAGCCTTGTCATTATGGAAGGTAGTCTCTTGTTTATATTTTTGTTACTCCAATGGATGGTATCCTTGTCATTATGGAAGGTAGTCTGTTGTCCCGATTTTTGTTACTCTAATGGATGGTAGTCTTGTCTTTATGGAAGGTAGTATGTCGTTGTGATCTATATTACTCTAATGGATGGTATCCTTGTCATTATGGAAGGTAGTATATCGTTGTGATCTCTGTTACTCCAATGGATGGTAGCCTTGTCATTATGGAAGGTAGTTTGTTGTTCAAATTTTTGTTACTCCAATGGATGGTAGACTTGTCATTATGGAAGGTAGTATGTTGTCAACATCTTTGTTACTCCAATGGATGGTAGCCTTGTCATTATGGAAGGTAGTCTGTTGTCGAGATTTTTGTTATTCCGATGGTAGGCTTTTCATTATGGAAGGTAGTCTGTTGTCGAGATTTGTGTTACTTCAAATGATGGTAGCCTTATCATTATGGAAGGTAGTATTTTGTTCAGATATTTGTTATTCCATTGGAAGGTAGCATTGTCATTATGGAAGGTAGTATGTTGTCGATATCTTTGTTACTCCAATGGATGGTAGCCTTGTCATTATGGAAGGTAGTCTTTTGTCGAGATTTTTGTTACTCCAATGGATGGTAGCCTTGTCATTACGGAAGGTAGTCTCTTGTTGATATTTTTTTTACTCCAATGGAATGTATCCTTATCATTATGGAAGGTAGTCTATTGTCCCATGTTTTGTTACTCTAATGGCTGGTAGTCTTGTCATTATGGAAGGTAGTATGTCATTGTGATTTCTGTTACTCCAATGGATTGTAGCCTTGTCATTATGGAAGGTAGTCTCTTGTTTATATTTTTGTTACTCCAATGGATGGTATCCTTGTCATTATGAAAGGTAGTCTGTTGTCCCGATTTTTGTTACTCTAATGGATGGTAGTCTTGTCATTATGGAAGGTAGTATGTCGTTGTGATTTATGTTACTCCAATGGATGGTAGCCTTGTCATTATGGAAGGTAGTCTGTTGTTCAGATTTTTGTTACTCCAATGGATGGTAGACTTGTCATTATGGAATGTAGTATGTTGTCAATATCTTTGTTACTCCAATGGATGGTAGCCTTTTCATTATGGAAGGTAGTGTTTTGTCCATATTTTTGTTACTCTAAAGGATGGTAGCCTTGTCATTATGGAAGGTAGTCTGTTGTCGAGATTTTTCTTAATCTATTATATGGTAGCCTTGTCATTATGGAAGGTAGTCTATTGTCGTGATTTTTGTTATTCCAATGGATGGTAGCTTGTCATTATGGAAGGTAGTCTATTGTCGTGATTTTTGTTACTCCAATGGAAGGTAGCCTTGTCATTACGGAAGGTAGTATGTTGTCGATATCTTTGTTACTCCAATGGATGATAGCCTTGTCATTATGGAAGGTAGTCTTTTGTCGAGATTTTTGTTACTCCAATGTCTGGTAGCCTTGTCATTATGGAAGGTAGTCTCTTGTTGATATTTTTGTTACTCCAATGGATGGTATCCTTGTCATTATGGAAGGTAGTTTATTGTAGATATTTTTGTTACTCCAATGGATGGTAAACTTGTCATTATGGAAGGTAGTCTATTGTCGAGATTTTTGTTACTCCATTGGATGGTAGCCTTGTCATTATGGAAGGTAGTCCATTGTCGAGATATTTGTTATTCCAATGGATGGTAGCGTTATCATTATGGAAGATAGTCTGTTGTCGAGATTTTCGTTACTCCAATGGATGGTAGCCTTGTCATTATGGAAGGTAGTAGGTTGTCAATATCTTTGTTACTCCAATGGATGGTAGCCTTGTCATTATGGAAGGTACTATGTTGTCGATATCTTTTTTACTCCAATGGTTGGTAGCCATGCCATTATTGAAGGTAGTCTATTGTCGAGATTTTTTTTACTCCAATGGATGGTAGCCTTGTCATTATGGAAGGTAGTCTCTTGTTTATATTTTTGTTACTCCAATGGATGGTATCCTTGTCATTATGGAAGGTAGTCTGTTGTCCCGATTTTTATTACTCTAATGGATGGTAGTCTTCTCATTATGGAAGGTAGTATTTCGTTGTGATTTCTGTTACTCCAATGGATGGTAGACTTGTCAATATGGAAGGTAGTCTCTTGTTTATATTTTTGTTACTCCAATGGATGGTATCCTTGTCATTATGGAAGGTAGTCTGTTGTCCCGATTTTTATTACTCTAATGGATGGTAGTCTTGTCATTATGGAAGGTAGTATTTCGTTGTGATTTATGTTACTCCAATGGATGGTAGCCTTGTCATTATGGAAGGTAGTCTGTTGTTCAGATTTTTGTTACTCCAATGGATGGTAGACTTGTCATTATGGAACGTAGTATGTTGTCAATATCTTTGTTACTCCAATGGATGGTAGCCTTGTCATTATGGAAGGTAGTCTCTTGTCGAGATTTTTGTTATTCCAATGGATGGTAGCCTTGTCATTATGGAAGGTAGTCTATTATCTTGATTTTTGTTACTCCAATTTATTGTAGCCTTGTCATTATGGAAGGTACTACGTTGTCGATATCTTTGTTACTCCAATGGATGGTAGCCTTCTCATTATGGAAGGTAGTCTGTTGTCGAGATTTTTTTTACTCCAATGGATGGTAGTCTTGTCATTATGGCAGGTAGTCTCTTGTTAATATTTTTGTTATTCCAATGGATGGTAGCCTTGTCATTATGGAAGGTAGTCTATTAATGATATTTTTGTTATACCAATGGATGGTAGCCTTGTCATTATGGAAGGTAGTCTGTTGTCCCAATTTTTGTTACTCTAATGGATGGTACTCTTGTCATTATGGAAGGTAGTATGTCGTTGTGATTTCTGTTACTCTAATTGATTGTAGACTTGTCAATATGGAAGGTAGTCTTTTGTCGAGATTTTTGTTACTCCAATGGATGGTAGCCTTGTCATTATGGAAGCTAGTCTCTTGTTTATATTTTTGTTACTCCAATGGATGGTATCCTTGTCATTATGGAAGGTAGTCTGTTGTCCCGATTTTTGTTACTCTAATGGATTGTAGTCTTGTCATTATGGAAGGTAGTATGTCATTGTGATTTCTATTACTCCAATGGATGGTAGCCTAGTCATTATGGAAGGTAGTCTATTGATCAGATTTTTGTTACTCCAATGGATGGTAGACTTGCAATTATGGAAGGTAGTATATTGTCAATATCTTTGTTACTCCAATGGATGGTAGCCTTTTCATTATGGAAGGTAGTCTTTTGTCCATATTTTTGTTACTCTAATGGATGGTAGCCTTGTCATTATATAAGGTAGTCTACTGTCGAGATTTTTGTTAATCTATTATATGGTAGCCTTGTCATTATGGAAGGTAGTCTATTGTAGTGATTTTTGTTACTCCAATGGAAGGTAGCCTTGTCATTACGGAAGGTAGTATGTTGTCGATATCTTGGTTACTCCAATGGATGATAGCCTTGTCATTATGGAAGGTAGTCTTTTGTCGAGATTTTTGTTACTCCAATGTCTGGTAGCCTTGTCATTATGGAAGGTAGTCTCTTGTTGATATTTTTGTTACTCCAATGGATGGTATCCTTGTCATTATGGAAGGTAGTCTATTGTAGATATTTTTGTTACTCCAATGGATGGTAACCTTGTCATTATGGAAGGTAGTCTGTTGTCGAGATTTTTGTTACTCCATTGGATGGTAGCCTTGTCATTATGGAAGGTAGTCCATTGTCGAGATATTTGTTATTCCAATGGATGGTAGCGTTATCATTATGGAAGGTAGTCTGTTATCGAGATTTTCATTACTCCAATGGATGGTAGCCTTGTCATTATGGAAGGTAGTAAGTTGTCAATATCTTTGTTACTCCAATGGATGGTAGCCTTGTCATTATGGAAGGTACTATGTTGTCGATATCTTTGTTACTCCAATAGATGGTAGCCTTATCATTATGGTAGGTATTTTGTTGTCAAGATTTTTGTTACTCCAATGGATGGTAGCCATGCCATTATTGAAGGTAGTCTATTGTCGATATTTTTTTTACTCCAATGGATGGTAGCCTTGACATTATGGAAGGTAGTCTTTTGTCGATATCTTTGTTACTCCAATGGATGGTAGCCTTGTCATTATGGAAGGTAGTCTTTTGTCGAGATTTTTATTACTCCAATGGATGGTAGCCTTGTCATTATGGAAGGTAGTCTATTGTCGTGATTTTTGTTACTCCAATGGAAGGTAGCCTTGTCATTACGGAAGGTAGTATGTTGTCGATATCTTTGTTACTCTAATGGATGATATCCTAGTCATTACGGAAGGTAATTTTTTGTCGAGATTTTTGTTACTCCAATGTCTGGTAGCCTTGTCATTATGGAAGGTAGTCTCTTGTTGAAATTTTTGTTACTCCAATGGATGGTATCCTTGTCATTATGGAAGGTAGTCTATTGTAGATATTTTTGTTTCTCCAATGGATGGTAACCTTGTCATTATGGAAGGTAGTTTGTTGTCGAGATTTTTGTTACTCCATTGGATAGTAGCCTTGTCATTATGGAAGGTAGTCCATTGTCGAGATATTTGTTATTCCAATAGATGGTAGCGTTATCATTATGGAAGGTAGTCTGTTGTCGAGATTTTCGTTACTCCAATGGATGGTAGCCTTATCATTATGGAAGGTAGTATGTTGTCAATATCTTTGTTACTCCAATGGATGGTAGCGTTGTCATTATGGAAGGTACTATGTTGTCGATATCTTTGTTACTCCAATAGATGGTAGCCTTGTCATTATGGTAGGTATTCTGTTGTCAAGATTTTTGTTACTCCAATGGATGGTAGCCATGCCATTATTGAAGGTAGTCTATTGTCGAGATTTTTTTTACTCCAATGGATGGTAGCCTTGTCATTATGGAAGGTAGTCTTTTGTCGATATCTTTGTTACTCTAATGGATGGTAGCCTTGTCATTATGGAAGGTAGTCTATTATCGAGATTTTTGTTACTCCAATGGATGGTAGGCTTTTCATTATGGAAGGTAGTATTTTGTTCAGATATTTGTTATTCCATTGGAAGGTAGCCTTGTCATTATGGAAGGTAGTATGTTGTCGAGATTTTTGTTATTCCTATGGATGGTAAGCTTGTCTTTATGGAAGGTAGTCTGTTGTCGATATTTTTGTTACTCCAATGGATGATAGCATTGTCATTATGGAAGGTATTATTATGTCGATATATTTGTTACTCCAATGGATGGTAGCCTTGTCATTATGTAAGGTAGTCTTTTGTCGATATTTCTCTTACTCCAATGGATGGTAGCCTTGTCATTATGGAAGGTAGTCTCTTGTTGATATTTTTGTTAGTCCAATGGAATGTATCCTTGTCATTATGGAAGGTTGTCTATTGTCCCAATTTTTGTTACTCTAATGGATGGTAGTCTTTTCATTATGGAAGGTAGTATGTCGTTGTGATTCTGTTACTCCAATGGATGGTAGACTTGTCAATATGGAATGTAGTCTTTTGTCGAGATTTTTGTTACTCCAATGGATGATAGCCTTGTCATTATGGGAGGTAGTCTCTTGTTTATATTTTTGTTACTCCAATGGATGGTATCCTTGTCATTATGGAAGGTAGTCTATTGTCAGGATTTTTGTTACTCTAATGGATGGTAGTCTTGTCTTTATGGAAGGTAGTATGTCGTTGTGATCTATATTACTCTAATGGATGGTATTCTTGTCATTATAGAAGGTAGTATGTCGTTGTGATTTCTGTTACTCCAATGGATGGTAGACTTGTCAATATGGAATGTAGTCTTTTGTCGAGATTTTTGTTACTCCAATGGATGATAGCCTTGTCATTATGGAAGGTAGTCTCTTGTTTATATTTTTGTTACTCCAATGGATGGTATCCTTGTCATTATGGAAGGTAGTCTGTTGTCCCGATTTTTGTTACTCTAATGGATGGTAGTCTTGTCTTTATGGAAGGTAGTATGTCGTTGTGATCTATATTACTCTAATGGATGGTATCCTTGTCATTATGGAAGGTAGTATATCGTTGTGATCTCTGTTACTCCAATGGATGGTAGCCTTGTCATTATGGAAGGTAGTTTGTTGTTCAAATTTTTGTTACTCCAATGGATGGTAGACTTGTCATTATGGAAGGTAGTATGTTGTCAACATCTTTGTTACTCCAATGGATGGTAGCCTTGTCATTATGGAAGGTAGTCTGTTGTCGAGATTTTTGTTATTCCGATGGTAGGCTTTTCATTATGGAAGGTAGTCTGTTGTCGAGATTTGTGTTACTTCAAATGATGGTAGCCTTATCATTATGGAAGGTAGTATTTTGTTCAGATATTTGTTATTCCATTGGAAGGTAGCATTGTCATTATGGAAGGTAGTATGTTGTCGATATCTTTGTTACTCCAATGGATGGTAGCCTTGTCATTATGGAAGGTAGTCTTTTGTCGAGATTTTTGTTACTCCAATGGATGGTAGCTTTGTCATTATGGAAGGTAGTCTCTTGTTGATATTTTTGTTACTCCAATGGAATGTATCCTTGTCATTATGGAAGGTAGTCTATTGTCCCGATTTTTGTTACTCTAATGGCTGGTAGTCTTGTCATTATGGAAGGTAGTATGTCATTGTGATTTCTGTTACTCCAATGGATGGTAGCCTTGTCATTATGGAAGGTAGTCTCTTGTTTATATTTTTGTTACTCTAATGGATGGTATCCTTGTCATTATGGTAGGTAGTCTGTTGTCCCGATTTTTGTTACTCTAATGGATGGTAGTCTTGTCATTATGGAAGGTAGTATTTCGTTGTGATTTATGTTACTCCAATGGATGGTAGCCTTGTCATTATGGAAGGTAATCTGTTGTTCAGATTTTTGTTACTCCAATGGATGGTAGACTTGTCATTATGGAATGTAGTATGTTGTCAATATCTTTGTTACTCCAATCGATGGTAGCCTTGTCATTATGAAAGGTAGTCTGTTGTCGAGATTTTTGTTATTCCAATGGTTGGTAGCCTTGTCATTATGGAAGGTAGTCTGTTGTCGAGATTTTTGTTTCTCCATTGGATGGTAGCCTTGTCATTATGGAAGGTAGTCCATTTTCGAGATATTTGTTATTCCAATGGATGGTAGCGTTATCATTATGGAAGGTAGTCTGTTGTCGAGATGTTCGTTACTCTAATGGATGGTAGCCTTGTCATTATGGAAGGTAGTAAGTTGTCAATATCTTTGTTACTCAAATGGATGGTATCCTTGTCATTATGGAAGGTGTTATGTTATCGAAATCTTTGTTACTCCAATAGATGGTAGCCTTATCATTATGGTAGGTATTCTGTTGTCAAGATTTTTGTTACTCCAATGGATGGTAGCCATGCCATTATTGAAGGTAGTCTATTGTCGATATTTTTTTTACTCCAATGGATGGTAGCCTTGTCATTATGGAAGGTAGTCTTTTGTCGATAACTTTGTTACTCTAATGGATGGTAGCCTTGTCATTATGGAAGGTAATCTATTGTCGAGAGTTTTGTTACTCCAATGGATGGTAGGCTTTTCATTATGGAAGGTAGTATTTTGTTCAGATATTTGTTATTCCATTGGAAGGTAGCCTTGTCATTATGGAAGGTAGTCTGTTGTCGAGATTTTTGTTATTCCTATGGATGGTAAGCTTGTCTTTATGGAAGGTAGTTTGTTGTCGATATTTTTGTTACTCCAATGGATGATAGCATTGTCATTATGGAAGGTAGTATGTTGTCGATATATTTGTTACTCCAATGGATGGTAGCCTTGTAATTATGGAAGGTAGTCTTTTGTCGAGATTTTTGTTACTCCAAAGGATGGTAGCCTTGTCATTATGGAAGGTAGTCTATTGTCGTGATTTTTGTTACTCCAATGGATGGTAGCCTTGTCATTACGGAAGGTAGTATGTTGTCGATATCTTTGTTACTCTAATGGATGATAGCCTTGTCATTATGGAAGGTAGTCTTTTGTCGAGATTTTTGTTACTCCAATGTCTGGTAGCCTTGTCATTATGGAAGGTAGTCTCTTGTTGATATTTTTGTTACTCCAATGGATGGTATCCTTGTCATTATGGAAGGTAGTCTATTGTAGATATTTTTGTTACTCCAATGGATGGTAACCTTGTCATTATGGAAGGTAGTCTGTTGTCGAGATTTTTGTTACTCCATTGGATGGTAGCCTTGTCATTATGGAAGGTAGTCCATTGTCGATATATTTGTTATTCCAATGGATGGTAGCGTTATCATTATGGAAGGTAGTCTGTTGTCGATATTTTCGTTACTCCAATGGATGGTAGCCTTGTCATTATGGAAGGTAGTAAGTTGTCAATATCTTTGTTACTCCAATGGATGGTAGCCTTGTCATTATGGAAGGTACTATGTTGTCGATATCTTTGTTACTCCAATAGATGGTAGCCTTGTCATTATGGTAGGTATTCTGTTGTCAAGATTTTTGTTACTCCAATGGATGGTAGCCATGCCATTATTGAAGGTAGTCTATTGTCGAGATTTTTTTTACTCCAATGGATGGTAGCCTTGTTATTATGGAAGGTAGTCTTTTGTCGATATCTTTGTTACTCTAATGGATGGTAGCCTTGTCATTATGGAAGGTAGTCTATTATCGAGATTTTTGTTACTCCAATGGATGGTAGGCTTTTCATTATGGAAGGTAGTATTTTGTTCAGATATTTGTTATTCCATTGGAAGGTAGCCTTGTCATTATGGAAGGTAGTATGTTGTCGAGATTTTTGTTATTCCTATGGATGGTAAGCTTG
This sequence comes from Vicia faba, assembly GCA_948472305.1. NCBI lineage: Eukaryota > Viridiplantae > Streptophyta > Magnoliopsida > Fabales > Fabaceae > Vicia > Vicia faba. The sequence goes on from OX451739.1 coordinate 567,667,918, forward strand.
TCTTTATGGAAGGTAGTCTGTTGTCGATATTTTTGTTACTCCAATGGATGATAGCATTGTCATTATGGAAGGTATTATTATGTCGATATATTTGTTACTCCAATGGATGGTAGCCTTGTCATTATGTAAGGTAGTCTTTTGTCGATATTTCTCTTACTCCAATGGATGGTAGCCTTGTCATTATGGAAGGTAGTCTCTTGTTGATATTTTTGTTAGTCCAATGGAATGTATCCTTGTCATTATGGAAGGTTGTCTATTGTCCCAATTTTTGTTACTCTAATGGATGGTAGTCTTTTCATTATGGAAGGTAGTATGTCGTTGTGATTCTGTTACTCCAATGGATGGTAGACTTGTCAATATGGAATGTAGTCTTTTGTCGAGATTTTTGTTACTCCAATGGATGATAGCCTTGTCATTATGGGAGGTAGTCTCTTGTTTATATTTTTGTTACTCCAATGGATGGTGTCCTTGTCATTATGGAAGGTAGTCTATTGTCAGGATTTTTGTTACTCTAATGGATGGTAGTCTTGTCTTTATGGAAGGTAGTATGTCGTTGTGATCTATATTACTCTAATGGATGGTATTCTTGTCATTATAGAAGGTAGTATGTCGTTGTGATTTCTGTTACTCCAATGGATGGTAGACTTGTCAATATGGAATGTAGTCTTTTGTCGAGATTTTTGTTACTCCAATGGATGATAGCCTTGTCATTATGGAAGGTAGTCTCTTGTTTATATTTTTGTTACTCCAATGGATGGTATCCTTGTCATTATGGAAGGTAGTCTGTTGTCCCGATTTTTGTTACTCTAATGGATGGTAGTCTTGTCTTTATGGAAGGTAGTATGTCGTTGTGATCTATATTACTCTAATGGATGGTATCCTTGTCATTATGGAAGGTAGTATATCGTTGTGATCTCTGTTACTCCAATGGATGGTAGCCTTGTCATTATGGAAGGTAGTTTGTTGTTCAAATTTTTGTTACTCCAATGGATGGTAGACTTGTCATTATGGAAGGTAGTATGTTGTCAACATCTTTGTTACTCCAATGGATGGTAGCCTTGTCATTATGGAAGGTAGTCTGTTGTCGAGATTTTTGTTATTCCGATGGTAGGCTTTTCATTATGGAAGGTAGTCTGTTGTCGAGATTTGTGTTACTTCAAATGATGGTAGCCTTATCATTATGGAAGGTAGTATTTTGTTCAGATATTTGTTATTCCATTGGAAGGTAGCATTGTCATTATGGAAGGTAGTATGTTGTCGATATCTTTGTTACTCCAATGGATGGTAGCCTTGTCATTATGGAAGGTAGTCTTTTGTCGAGATTTTTGTTACTCCAATGGATGGTAGCCTTGTCATTATGGAAGGTAGTCTCTTGTTGATATTTTTGTTACTCCAATGGAATGTATCCTTGTCATTATGGAAGGTAGTCCATTGTCCCGATTTTTGTTACTCTAATGGCTGGTAGTCTTGTCATTATGGAAGGTTGTATGTCATTGTGATTTCTGTTACTCCAATGGATGGTAGCCTTGTCATTATGGAAGGTAGTCTGTTGTTTATATTTTTGTTACTCCAATGGATGGTATCCTTGTCATTATGGAAGGTAGTCTGTTGTCCCGATTTTTGTTACTCTAATGGATGGTAGTCTTGTCATTATGGAAGGTAGTATTTCGTTGTGATTTATGTTACTCCAATGGATGGTAGCCTTGACATTATGGAAGGTAATCTGTTGTTCAGATTTTTGTTACTCCAATGGATGGTAGACTTGTCATTATGGAACGTAGTATGTTGTCAATATCTTTGTTACTCCAATCGATGGTAGCCTTGTCATTATGAAAGGTAGTCTGTTGTCGAGATTTTTGTTATTCCAATGGTTGGTAGCCTTGTCATTATGGAAGGTAGTCTGTTGTCGAGATTTTTGTTTCTCCATTGGATGGTAGCCTTGTCATTATGGAAGGTAGTCCATTTTCGAGATATTTGTTATTCCAATGGATGGTAGCGTTATCATTATGGAAGGTAGTCTGTTGTCGAGATGTTCGTTACTCTAATGGATGGTAGCCTTGTCATTATGGAAGGTAGTAAGTTGTCAATATCTTTGTTACTCAAATGGATGGTATCCTTGTCATTATGGAAGGTGTTATGTTATCGATATCTTTGTTACTCCAATAGATGGTAGCCTTATCATTATGGTAGGTATTCTGTTGTCAAGATTTTTGTTACTCCAATGGATGGTAGCCATGCCATTATTGAAGGTAGTCTATTGTCGAGATTTTTTTTACTCCAATGGATGGTAGCCTTGTCATTATGGAAGGTAGTCTTTTGTCGATATCTTTGTTACTCTAATGGATGGTAGCCTTGTCATTATGGAAGGTAATCTATTGTCGAGAGTTTTGTTACTCCAATGGATGGTAGGCTTTTCATTATGGAAGGTAGTATTTTGTTCAGATATTTGTTATTCCATTGGAAGGTAGCCTTGTCATTATGGAAGGTAGTCTGTTGTCGAGATTTTTGTTATTCCTATGGATGGTAAGCTTGTCTTTATGGAAGGTAGTTTGTTGTCGATATTTTTGTTACTCCAATGGATGATAGCATTGTCATTATGGAAGGTAGTATGTTGTCGATATATTTGTTACTCCAATGGATGGTAGCCTTGTAATTATGGAAGGTAGTCTTTTGTCGAGATTTTTGTTACTCCAAAGGATGGTAGCCTTGTCATTATGGAAGGTAGTCTATTGTCGTGATTTTTGTTACTCCAATGGATGGTAGCCTTGTCATTACGGAAGGTAGTATGTTGTCGATATCTTTGTTACTCTAATGGATGATAGCCTTGTCATTATGGAAGGTAGTCTTTTGTCGAGATTTTTGTTACTCCAATGTCTGGTAGCCTTGTCATTATGGAAGGTAGTCTCTTGTTGATATTTTTGTTACTCCAATGGATGGTATCCTTGTCATTATGGAAGGTAGTCTATTGTAGATATTTTTGTTACTCCAATGGATGGTAACCTTGTCATTATGGAAGGTAGTCTGTTGTCGAGATTTTTGTTACTCCATTGGATGGTAGCCTTGTCATTATGGAAGGTAGTCCATTGTCGATATATTTGTTATTCCAATGGATGGTAGCGTTATCATTATGGAAGGTAGTCTGTTGTCGATATTTTCGTTACTCCAATGGATGGTAGCCTTGTCATTATGGAAGGTAGTAAGTTGTCAATATCTTTGTTACTCCAATGGATGGTAGCCTTGTCATTATGGAAGGTACTATGTTGTCGATATCTTTGTTACTCCAATAGATGGTAGCCTTGTCATTATGGTAGGTATTCTGTTGTCAAGATTTTTGTTACTCCAATGGATGGTAGCCATGCCATTATTGAAGGTAGTCTATTGTCGAGATTTTTTTTACTCCAATGGATGGTAGCCTTGTCATTATGGAAGGTAGTCTTTTGTCGATATCTTTGTTACTCTAATGGATGGTAGCCTTGTCATTATGGAAGGTAGTCTATTATCGAGATTTTTGTTACTCCAATGGATGGTAGGCTTTTCATTATGGAAGGTAGTATTTTGTTCAGATATTTGTTATTCCATTGGAAGGTAGCCTTGTCATTATGGAAGGTAGTATGTTGTCGAGATTTTTGTTATTCCTATGGATGGTAAGCTTGTCTTTATGGAAGGTAGTCTGTTGTCGATATTTTTGTTACTCCAATGGATGATAGCATTGTCATTATGGAAGGTATTATTATGTCGATATATTTGTTACTCCAATGGATGGTAGCCTTGTCATTATGTAAGGTAGTCTTTTGTCGATATTTCTCTTACTCCAATGGATGGTAGCCTTGTCATTATGGAAGGTAGTCTCTTGTTGATATTTTTGTTAGTCCAATGGAATGTATCCTTGTCATTATGGAAGGTTGTCTATTGTCCCAATTTTTGTTACTCTAATGGATGGTAGTCTTTTCATTATGGAAGGTAGTATGTCGTTGTGATTCTGTTACTCCAATGGATGGTAGACTTGTCAATATGGAATGTAGTCTTTTGTCGAGATTTTTGTTACTCCAATGGATGATAGCCTTGTCATTATGGGAGGTAGTCTCTTGTTTATATTTTTGTTACTCCAATGGATGGTATCCTTGTCATTATGGAAGGTAGTCTATTGTCAGGATTTTTGTTACTCTAATGGATGGTAGTCTTGTCTTTATGGAAGGTAGTATGTCGTTGTGATCTATATTACTCTAATGGATGGTATTCTTGTCATTATAGAAGGTAGTATGTCGTTGTGATTTCTGTTACTCCAATGGATGGTAGACTTGTCAATATGGAATGTAGTCTTTTGTGGAGATTTTTGTTACTCCAATGGATGATAGCCTTGTCATTATGGAAGGTAGTCTCTTGTTTATATTTTTGTTACTCCAATGGATGGTATCCTTGTCATTATGGAAGGTAGTCTGTTGTCCCGATTTTTGTTACTCTAATGGATGGTAGTCTTGTCTTTATGGAAGGTAGTATGTCGTTGTGATCTATATTACTCTAATGGATGGTATCCTTGTCATTATGGAAGGTAGTATATCGTTGTGATCTCTGTTACTCCAATGGATGGTAGCCTTGTCATTATGGAAGGTAGTTTGTTGTTCAAATTTTTGTTACTCCAATGGATGGTAGACTTGTCATTATGGAAGGTAGTATGTTGTCAACATCTTTGTTACTCCAATGGATGGTAGCCTTGTCATTATGGAAGGTAGTCTGTTGTTGAGATTTTTGTTATTCCGATGGTAGGCTTTTCATTATGGAAGGTAGTCTGTTGTCGAGATTTGTGTTACTTCAAATGATGGTAGCCTTATCATTATGGAAGGTAGTATTTTGTTCAGATATTTGTTATTCCATTGGAAGGTAGCATTGTCATTATGGAAGGTAGTATGTTGTCGATATCTTTGTTACTCCAATGGATGGTAGCCTTGTCATTATGGAAGGTAGTCTTTTGTCGAGATTTTTGTTACTCCAATGGATGGTAGCCTTGTCATTATGGAAGGTAGTCTCTTGTTGATATTTTTGTTACTCCAATGGAATGTATCCTTGTCATTATGGAAGGTAGTCTATTGTCCCGATTTTTGTTACTCTAATGGCTGGTAGTCTTGTCATTATGGAAGGTTGTATGTCATTGTGATTTCTGTTACTCCAATGGATGGTAGCCTTGTCATTATGGAAGGTAGTCTCTTGTTTATATTTTTGTTACTCCAATGGATGGTATCCTTGTCATTATGGAAGGTAGTCTGTTGTCCCGATTTTTGTTACTCTAATGGATGGTAGTCTTGTCATTATGGAAGGTAGTATTTCGTTGTGATTTATGTTACTCCAATGGATGGTAGCCTTGACATTATGGAAGGTAATCTGTTGTTCAGATTTTTGTTACTCCAATGGATGGTAGACTTGTCATTATGGAACGTAGTATGTTGTCAATATCTTTGTTACTCCAATCGATGGTAGCCTTGTCATTATGAAAGGTAGTCTGTTGTCGAGATTTTTGTTATTCCAATGGTTGGTAGCCTTGTCATTATGGAAGGTAGTCTGTTGTCGAGATTTTTGTTTCTCCATTGGATGGTAGCCTTGTCATTATGGAAGGTAGTCCATTTTCGAGATATTTGTTATTCCAATGGATGGTAGCGTTATCATTATGGAAGGTAGTCTGTTGTCGAGATGTTCGTTACTCTAATGGATGGTAGCCTTGTCATTATGGAAGGTAGTAAGTTGTCAATATCTTTGTTACTCAAATGGATGGTATCCTTGTCATTATGGAAGGTGTTATGTTATCGATATCTTTGTTACTCCAATAGATGGTAGCCTTATCATTATGGTAGGTATTCTGTTGTCAAGATTTTTGTTACTCCAATGGATGGTAGCCATGCCATTATTGAAGGTAGTCTATTGTCGAGATTTTTTTTACTCCAATGGATGGTAGCCTTGTCATTATGGAAGGTAGTCTTTTGTCGATATCTTTGTTACTCTAATGGATGGTAGCCTTGTCATTATGGAAGGTAATCTATTGTCGAGAGTTTTGTTACTCCAATGGATGGTAGGCTTTTCATTATGGAAGGTAGTATTTTGTTCAGATATTTGTTATTCCATTGGAAGGTAGCCTTGTCATTATGGAAGGTAGTCTGTTTCGAGATTTTTGTTATTCCTATGGATGGTAAGCTTGTCTTTATGGAAGGTAGTTTGTTGTCGATATTTTTGTTACTCCAATTGATGATAGCATTGTCATTATGGAAGGTAGTATGTTGTCGATATATTTGTTACTCCAATGGATGGTAGCCTTGTAATTATGGAAGGTAGTCTTTTGTCGAGATTTTTGTTACTCCAAAGGATGGTAGCCTTGTCATTATGGAAGGTAGTCTATTGTCGTGATTTTTGTTACTCCAATGGATGGTAGCCTTGTCATTACGGAAGGTAGTATGTTGTCGATATCTTTGTTACTCTAATGGATGATAGCCTTGTCATTATGGAAGGTAGTCTTTTGTCGAGATTTTTGTTACTCCAATGTCTGGTAGCCTTGTCATTATGGAAGGTAGTCTCTTGTTGATATTTTTGTTACTCCAATGGATGGTATCCTTGTCATTATGGAAGGTAGTCTATTGTAGATATTTTTGTTACTCCAATGGATGGTAACCTTGTCATTATGGAAGGTAGTCTGTTGTCGAGATTTTTGTTACTCCATTGGATGGTAGCCTTGTCATTATGGAAGGTAGTCCATTGTCGATATATTTGTTATTCCAATGGATGGTAGCGTTATCATTATGGAAGGTAGTCTGTTGTCGATATTTTCGTTACTCCAATGGATGGTAGCCTTGTCATTATGGAAGGTAGTAAGTTGTCAATATCTTTGTTACTCCAATGGATGGTAGCCTTGTCATTATGGAAGGTACTATGTTGTCGATATCTTTGTTACTCCAATAGATGGTAGCCTTGTCATTATGGTAGGTATTCTATTGTCAAGATTTTTGTTACTCCAATGGATGGTAGCCATGCCATTATTGAAGGTAGTCTATTGTCGAGATTTTTTTTACTCCAATGGATGGTAGCCTTGTCATTATGGAAGGTAGTCTTTTGTCGATATCTTTGTTACTCTAATGGATGGTAGCCTTGTCGTTATGGAAGGTAGTCTATTGTCGAGATTTTTGTTACTCCAATGGATGGTAGCCTTTTCATTATGGAAGGTAGTATTTTGTTCAGATATTTGTTATTCCATTGGAAGGTAGCCTTGTCATTATAGAAGGTAGTCTGTTGTCGAGATTTTTGTTATTCCTATGGATGATAGAATTGTCATTATGGAAGGTATTATTATGTCGATATATTTGTTACTCCAATGGATGGTAGCCTTGTCATTATGGAAGTTAGTCTCTTGTTGATATTTTTGTTAGTCCAATGGAATGTATCCTTGTCATTATGGAAGGTAGTTTATTGTCCCAATTTTGGTTACCCTAATGGATGGTAGATTTTTCATTATGGAAGGTAGTATGTCGTTGTGATTTTTGTTACTCCAATGGATGGTAGACTTGTCAATATGGAATGTAGTCTTTTGTCGAGATTTTTGTTACTCCAATGGATGGTAGCCTTGTCATTATGGAAGGTAGTTTGTTGTCCCAATTTATTTACTCTTATGGATGGTAGTCTTGTCTTTATGGAAGGTAGTATGTCGTTGTGATCTATATTACTCTAATGGATGGTAGTCTTGTCATTATGGAAGGTAGGATGTCGTTGTGATTTCTGTTACTCCAATGGATGGTAGCCTTGTCATTATGGAAGGTAGTCTGTTGTTCAGATTTTTGTTAATCCAATGGATGGTAGACTTGTCATTATGGAAGGTAGTATGTTGTCAATATCTTTGTTACTCCAATGGATGGTATCCTTGTCATTATGGAAGGTAGTATGTTGTCCCGATTTTTGTTACTCTACTAGAAGGTAGTCTTGTCTTTATGGAAGGTAGTATATCGTTGTGATCTCTGTTACTCCAATGGATGGTAGCCTTGTCATTATGGAAGGTAGTTTGTTGTTCAAATTTTTGTTACTCCAATGGATGGTAGACTTGTCATTATGGAAGGTAGTATGTTGTCAACATCTTTGTTACTCCAATGGATGGTAGCCTTGTCATTATGGAAGGTAGTCTGTTGTCGAGATTTTTGTTATTCCAATCGATGGTAGCCTTCTCATTATGGAAGGTAGTTTATTGTCGTGATTTTTGTTACTCCAATGGATTGTAGCCTTGTCATTATGGAAGGTACTATGTTGTCGGTATCTTTGTTACTCCAATCGATGGTAGCCTTCTCATTATTGAAGGTAGTTTGTTGTTGAGATTTTTGTTATTCCAATGGATGGTAGCTTGTCATTATGGAAGGTAGTCTATTGTCGTGATTTTTGTTACTCCAATGGAAGGTAGCCTTGTCATTAAGGAAGGTAGTATGTTGTCGATATCTTTGTTACTCCAATGGATGATAGCCTTGTCATCATGGAAGGTAGTCTTTTGTCGAAATTTTTGTTACTCCAATGTCTGGTAGCCTTGTCATTATGGAAGGTAGTCTCTCGTTGATATTTTTGTTACTCCAATGGATGGTAGCCTTCTCATTATGGAAGGTAGTCTGTTGTCGAGATTTTTGTTACTCCAATGGATGGTAACTTTGTCATTATGGAAGGTAGTCTGTTGTCGAGATTTTTGTTACTCCATTGGATGGTAGCCTTGTCATTATGGAAGGTAGTCCATTGTCGAGATATTTGTTATTCCAATGGATGGTAGCGTTATCATTATGGAAGGTAGTCTGTTGTCGAGATTTTCGTTACTCCAATGGATGGTAGCCTTGTCATTATGGAAGTTAGTAGGTTGTCAATATATTTGTTACTCCAATGGATGGTAGCCTTGTCATTATGGAAGGTACTATGTTGTCGATATCTTTGTTACTCCAATAGATGGTAGCCTTGTCATTATGGTAGGTATTTTGTTGTCGAGATTTTTGTTACTCCAATGGATGGTAGCCATGCCATTATTGAAGGTAGTCTATTGTCGATATTTTTGTTACTCCAATGGATGGTAGCATTGTCATTATGGAAGGTAGTATGTTGTCAATATCTTTGTTACTCCAATGGATGGTAGCCTTGTCATTATGGAAGGTAGTCTTTTGTCAAGATTTGTGTTACTCCAATGGATGGTAGCCTTATCATTATGGAAGGTAGTATTTTGTTTAGATATTTGTTATTCCATTGGAAGGTAGCCTTTTCATTATGGAAAGTAGTCTGTTGTCGAGATTTTTGTTATTCCTATGGATGGTAAGCTTGTCTTTATGGAAGGTAGTTTGTTGTCTAGATTTTTGTTACTCCAATGGATGGTAGCATTGTCATTATGGAAGGTAGTATGTTGTCGATATATTTGTTACTCCAATGGATGGTAGCCTTGTCATTATGGAAGGTAGTCTTTTGTCGAGATTTTTGTTACTCCAATGGATGGTAGCCTTGTCATTATGGAAGGTAGTCTATTGTCCGATTTTTTTTACTCTAATGGATGGTAGTCTTTTCATTATGTCGTTGTGATTTCTGTTAATCCAATGGATGGTAGACTTGTCAATATGGAATGTAGTTTTTTGGTGAGATTTTTGTTACTCCAATGGATGGTAGCCTTGTCATTATGGAAGGTAGTATTTTGTTTAGATATTTGTTATTCCATTGGAAGGTAGCCTTTTCATTATGGAAAGTAGTCTGTTGTCGAGATTTTTGTTATTCCTATGGATGGTAAGCTTGTCTTTATGGAAGGTAGTTTGTTGTCTAGATTTTTGTTACTCCAATGGATGGTAGCATTGTCATTATGGAAGGTAGTATGTTGTCGATATATTTGTTACTCCAATGGATGGTAGCCTTGTCATTATGGAAGGTAGTCTTTTGTCGAGATTTTTGTTACTCCAATGGATGGTAGCCTTGTCATTATGGAAGGTAGTCTATTGTCCGATTTTTTTTACTCTAATGGATGGTAGTCTTTTCATTATGTCGTTGTGATTTCTGTTAATCCAATGGATGGTAGACTTGTCAATATGGAATGTAGTTTTTTGGTGAGATTTTTGTTACTCCAATGGATGGTAGCCTTGTCATTATGGAAGGTAGTCTCTTGTTTATATTTTTGTTACTCCGATGGATGGTATCCTTGTCATTATGGAAGGTAGTCTATTGTCCCGATTTTTGTTACTCTAATGGATGGTAGTCTTGTCTTTATGGAAGGTAGTATGTCGTTATGATCTCTGTTACTCCGATGGATGGTAGCCTTGTCATTATGGAAGGTAGTATGTTGTCAATATCTTTGTTACTCCAATGGATGGTAGACTTATCATTATGGAAGGTAGTCTGTTATCGAGATTTTTGTTATTCCAATGGATGGTAGCCTTTTCATTATGGAAGGTAGTCTATTCTCGTGATTTTTGTTACTCCAATGGATTGTAGCCTTGTCATTATGGAAGCTACTATGTTGTCCATATCTTTGTTACTCCAATGGATGGTAGCCTTCTCATTATTGAAGGTAGTTTGTTGTCGAGATTTTTGTTACTCCAATGGATGGTAGTCTTGTCATTATGGAAGGTAGTCTCTTGTTAACATTTTTGTTATTCCAATGGATGGTAGCCTTGTCATTATGGAAGGTAGTCTATTATTGATATTTTTGTTATACCAATGGATGTTAGCTTTGTCATTATGGAAGGTAGTCTGTTGTCCCAATTTTTGTTACTCTAATGGATGGTAGTCTTATCATTATGGAAGGTAGTATGTCGTTGTGATTTCTGTTACTCCAATGGATGGTAGACTTGTCAATATGGAATGTAGTCTTTTGTCGAGGTTTTTGTTACTCCAATGGATGGTAGCCTTGTCATTATGGAAGGTAGTCTCTTGTTTATATTTTTGTTACTCCAATGGATGGTATCCTTGCCATTATGGAAGGTAGTCTGTTGTCCCGATTTTTGTTACTCTAATGGATGGTAGTCTTGTCTTTATGGAAGGTAGTATGTCGTTGTGATCTCTGTTACTCCGATGGATGGTAGCCTTGTCATTATGGAAGGTAGTTTGTTGTGTAGATTTCTGTTACGCCAATGGATGGTAGACTTGTCATTATGGAAGGTAGTATGTTATCAATATCTTTGTTACTCCAATGGATGGTAGACTTATCATTATGGAAGGTAGTCTGTTGTCGAGATTTTTGTTATTCCAATGGATGGTAGCCTTGTCATTATGGAAGGTAGTCTATTCTCGTGATTTTTGTTACTCCAATGGATTGTAGCCTTGTCATTATGGAAGCTACTATGTTGTCGATATCTTTGTTACTCCAATGGATGGTAGCCTTCTCATTATTGAAGGTAGTCTGTTGTCGAGATTTTTGTTACTCCAATGGATGGTAGTCTTGTCATTATGGAAGGTAGTCTCTTGTTAACATTTTTGTTATTCCAATGGATGGTAGCCTTGTCATTATGGAAGGTAGTCTATTATTGATATTTTTGTTATACCAATGGATGGTAGCTTTGTCATTATGGAAGGTAGTCTGTTGTCCCAATTTTTGTTACTCTAATGGATGGTAGTCTTATCATTATGGAAGGTAGTATGTAGTTGTGATTTCTGTTACTCCAATGGATGGTAGACTTGTCAATATGGAAGGTAGTCTTTTGTTGAGATTTTTGTTACTCCAATGGATGGTAGCCTTTTCATTATGGAAGGTAGTCTCTTGTTTATATTTTTGTTACTCCAATGGATGGTATCCTTGTAATTATGGAAGGTAGTTTGTTGGCTCAATTTTTGTTACTCGAATGGATGGTAGTCTTGTCATTATGAAAGGTAGTATGTCGTTGTGATTCTTGTTACTCCAATGGATGGTAGCCTTGTCATTATGGAAGGTAGTTTGTTGTTCAGATTTTTGTTACTCCAATGGATGGTAGACTTGTCATTATGGAAGGTAGTATGTTGTCAATATCTTTGTTACTCCAATGGATGGTAGCCTTATCATTATGGAAGGTAGTCTGTTGTCGAGATTTTTGTTATTCCAATGGATGGTAGCCTTGTCATTATGGAAGGTACTATGTTGTCGATATCTTTGTTACTCCAATGGTAGGTAGCCTTCTCATTATTGAAGGTAGTCTATTGTCGAGATTTTTGTTATTCCAATGGATGGTAGCTTGTCATTATGGAAGGTAGTCTATTGTCGTGATTTTTGTTACTCCAATGGAAGGTTACCTTGTCATTCCAGAAGGTAGTATGTTGTCGATATCTTTGTTACTCCATTAGATGATAGCCTTGTCATTATGGAAGTTAGTCTTTTGTCGAGATTTTCGTTACTCCAATGTCTAGTAGCCTTGTCATTATGGAAGGTAGTCTCTTGTCGAGATTTTTGTTACTCCATTGGATGGTAGCCTTGTCATTATTGAAGGTAGTCCATTGTCGAGATATTTGTTATTCCAATGGATGGTAGCATTATCATTATGGAAGGTAGTCTGTTGTCGAGATTTTCGTTACTCCAATGGATGGTAGCCTTGTCATTATGGAAGGTAGTAAGTTGTCGATATCTTTGTTACTCCAATAGATGGTAGCCTTGTCATTATGGTAGGTATTCTGTTGTCGATAATTTTGTTACTCCAATAGATGGTAGCCATGCCATTATTGAAAGTAGTCTATTGTTGATATTTTTGTTACTCCAATGGATGGAAGCATTGTCATTATGGAAGGTAGTATGTTGTCGATATCTTTCTTACTCCAATGGATGGTAGCCTTGTCAATATTGAAGGTAGTCTTTTGTCGAGATTTTTGTTACTCCAATGGATGATAGCCTTGTCATTATGGAAGGTAGTCTCTTGTTGATATTTTTGTTACTCCAATGGAATGTATCCTTGTCATTATGGAAGGTAGTATTTTGTTCAGATATTCGTTATTCCATTGGAAGGTAGCCTTGTCATTATGGAAGGTAGTCTGTTGTCGAGATTTTTGTTATTCATATGGATGGTAAGCTTATCTTTATGGAAGGTAGTATGTTGTCGATATTTTTGTTACTCCAATGGATGGTAGCATTGTCATTATGGAAGGTAGTATGTTGTCGATATCTTTGTTACTCCAATGGATGGTAGCCTTGTCATTATGGAAGGTAGCCTTTTGTCGAGATTTTTGTTACTCCAATGGATGGTAGCCTTGTCATTATGGAAGGCAGTCTCTTGTTGATATTTTTGTTACTCCAATGGATAGTATCCTTGTCATTACGAAGGTAGTCTGTTGTCCCAATTTTTGTTACTCTAATGGATGGTAGTCTTTTCATTATGGAAGGTAGTATGTCATTGTGATTTCTGTTACTCCAATGGATGGTAGACTTGTCAATATGGAATGTAGTCTTTTGTCGAGATTTTTGTTACTCCAATGGATGGTAGCCTTGTCATTATGGAAGGTAGTCTCTTGTTTATATTTTTGTTACTCCAATGGATGGTATCCTTGCCATTATGGAAGGTAGTCTGTTGTCCCGATTTATGTTACTCTAATGGATGGTAGTCTTGTCTTTATGGAAGGTAGTATGTTGTTGTGATCTCTGTTACTCCGATGGATGGTAGCCTTGTCATTATGGAAGGTAGTTTGTTGTTTAGGTTTTTGTTACGCCAATGGATGGTAGACTTGTCATTATGGAAGGTAGTATGTTGTCAATATCTTTGTTACTCCAATGGATGGTAGACTTATCATTATGTAAGGTAGTCTGTTGTCCAGATTTTTGTTATTCCAATGGATGGTAGCCCATTCATTATGGAAGGTAGTCTATTCTCGTGATTTTTGTTACTCCAATGGATTGTAGCCTTGTCATTAGGGAAGCTACTATGTTGTCGATATCTTTGTTACTCCAATGGATGGTAGCCTTCTCATTATTGAAGGTAGTCTGTTGTCGAGATTTTTGTTACTCCAATGGATGGTAGTCTTGTCATTATGGAAGGTAGTCTCTTGTTAACATTTTTGTTAGTCCAATGGATGGTAGCCTTGTCATTATGGAAGGTAGTCTATTATTGATATTTTTGTTATACAAATGGATGGTAGCTTTGTCATTATGGAAGGTAGTCTGTTGTCCCAATTTTTGTTACTCTAATGGATGGTAGTCTTATCATTATGGAAGGTAGTATGTCGTTGTGATTTCTGTTACTCCAATGGATGGTAGACTTGTCAATATGGAATGTAGTCTTTTGTCGAGATTTTTGTTACTCCAATGGATGGTAGCCTTGTCATTTTGGAAGGTAGTCTCTTGTTTATATTTTTGTTACTCCAATGGATGGTATCCTTGCCATTATGGAAGGTAGTCTGCTGTCCCGATTTTTGTTACTCTAATGGATGGTAGTCTTGTCTTTATGGAAGGTAGTATGCCGTTGTGATCTCTATTACTCCGATGGATGGTAGCCTTGTCATTATGGAAGGTAGTTTGTTGTTTAGATTTTTGTTACGCCAATGGATGGTAGACTTGTCATTATGGAAGGTAGTATGTTGTCAATATCTTTGTTACTCCAATGGATGGTAGACTTGTCATTATGGAAGGTAGTATGTTGTCAATATCTTTGTTACTCCAATGGATGGTAGCCTTATCATTATGGAAGGTAGTCTGTTGTCGAGATTTTTGTTATTCCAATGGATGGTAGCTTTGTCATTATGGAAGGTACTATGTTGTCGATATCTTTGTTACTCCAATGGTAGGTAGCCTTCTCATTATTGAAGGTAGTCTGTTGTCGAGATTTTTGTTATTCCAATGGATGGTAGCTTGTCATTATGGAAGGTAGTCTATTGTCGTGATTTTTGTTACTCCAATGGAAGGTTACCTTGTCATTCCAGAAGGTAGTATGTTGTCGATATCTTTGTTACTCCATTAGATGATAGCCTTGTCATTATGGAAGTTAGTCTTTTGTCGAGATTTTTGTTACTCCAATGTCTAGTAGCCTTGTCATTATGGAAGGTAGTCTCTTGTCGAGATTTTTGTTACTCCATTGGATGGTAGCCTTGTCATTATTGAAGGTAGTCCATTGTCGAGATATTTGTTATTCCAATGGATGGTAGCATTATCATTATGGAAGGTAGTCTGTTGTCGAGATTTTCGTTACTCCAATGGATGGTAGCCTTGTCATTATGGAAGGTAGTAAGTTGTCGATATCTTTGTTACTCCAATAGATGGTAGCCTTGTCATTATGGTAGGTATTCTGTTGTCGATAATTTTGTTACTCCAATGGATGGTAGCCATGCCATTATTGAAAGTAGTCTATTGTCGATATTTTTGTTACTCCAATGGATGGAAGCATTGTCATTATGGAAGGTAGTATGTTGTCGATATCTTTCTTACTCCAATGGATGGTAGCCTTGTCAATATTGAAGGTAGTCTTTTGTCGAGATTTTTGTTACTCCAATGGATGATAGCCTTGTCATTATGGAAGGTAGTCTCTTGTTGATATTTTTGTTACTCCAATGGCATGATCCTTGTCATTATGGAAGGTAGTATTTTGTTCAGATATTCGTTATTCCATTGGAAGGTAGCCTTGTCATTATGGAAGGTAGTCTGTTGTCGAGATTTTTGTTATTCCTATGGATGGTAAGCTTATCTTTATGGAAGGTAGTATGTTGTCGATATTTTTGTTACTCCAATGGATGGTAGCATTGTCATTATGGAAGGTAGTATGTTGTCGATATCTTTGTTACTCCAATGGATGGTAGCCTTGTCATTATGGAAGGTAGCCTTTTGTCGAGATTTTTGTTACTCCAATGGATGGTAGCCTTGTCATTATGGAAGGCAGTCTCTTGTTGATATTTTTGTTACTCCAATGGATAGTATCCTTGTCATTACGAAGGTAGTCTGTTGTCCCAATTTTTGTTACTCTAATGGATGGTAGTCATTTCATTATGGAAGGTAGTATGTCGTTGTGATTTCTGTTACTCCAATGGATGGTAGACTTGTCAATATGGAATGTAGTCTTTTGTCGAGATTTTTGTTACTCCAATGGATGGTAGCCTTGTCATTATGGAAGGTAGTCTCTTGTTTATATTTTTGTTACTCCAATGGATGGTATCCTTGCCATTATGGAAGGTAGTTTGTTGTCCCGATTTTTGTTACTCTAATGGATGGTAGTCTTGTCTTTATGGAAGGTAGTATGTTGTTGTGATCTCTGTTACTCCGATGGATGGTAGCCTTGTCATTATGGAAGGTAGTTTGTTGTTTAGATTTTTGTTACGCCAATGGATGGTAGACTTGTCATTATGGAAGGTAGTATGTTGTCAATATCTTTGTTACTCCAATGGATGGTAGACTTATCATTATGGAAGGTAGTCTGTTGTCCAGATTTTTGTTATTCCAATGGATGGTAGCCCATTCATTATGGAAGGTAGTCTATTCTCGTGATTTTTGTTAGTCCAATGGATTGTAGCCTTGTCATTAGGGAAGCTACTATGTTGTCGATATCTTTGTTACTCCAATGGATGGTAGCCTTCTCATTATTGAAGGTAGTCTGTTGTCAAGATTTTTGTTACTCCAATGGATGGTAGCCTTGTCATTATGGAAGGTAGTATTTTGTTTAGATATTTGTTATTCCATTGGAAGGTAGCCTTTTCATTATGGAAAGTAGTCTGTTGTCGAGATTTTTGTTATTCCTATGGATGGTAAGCTTGTCTTTATGGAAGGTAGTTTGTTGTCTAGATTTTTGTTACTCCAATGGATGGTAGCATTGTCATTATGGAAGGTAGTATGTTGTCGATATATTTGTTACTCCAATGGATGGTAGCCTTGTCATTATGGAAGGTAGTCTTTTGTCGAGATTTTTGTTACTCCAATGGATGGTAGCCTTGTCATTATGGAAGGTAGTCTATTATCCGATTTTTTTTACTCTAATGGATGGTAGTCTTTTCATTATGTCATTGTGATTTCTGTTAATCCAATGGATGGTAGACTTGTCAATATGGAATGTAGTTTTTTGGTGAGATTTTTGTTACTCCAATGGATGGTAGCCTTGTCATTATGGAAGGTAGTCTCTTGTTTATATTTTTGTTACTCCGATGGATGGTATCCTTGTCATTATGGAAGGTAGTCTGTTGTCCCGATTTTTGTTACTCTAATGGATGGTAGTCTTGTCTTTATGGAAGGTAGTATGTCGTTATGATCTCTGTTACTCCGATGGATGGTAGCCTTGTCATTATGGAAGGTAGTATGTTGTCAATATCTTTGTTACTCCAATGGATGGTAGACTTATCATTATGGAAGGTAGTCTGTTATCGAGATTTTTGTTATTCCAATGGATGGTAGCCTTGTCATTATGGAAGGTAGTCTATTCTCGTGATTTTTGTTACTCCAATGGATTGTAGCCTTGTCATTATGGAAGCTACTATGTTGTCGATATCTTTGTTACTCCAATGGATGGTAGCCTTCTCATTATTGAAGGTAGTTTGTTGTCGAGATTTTTGTTACTCCAATGGATGGTAGTCTTGTCATTATGGAAGGTAGTCTCTTGTTAACATTTTTGTTATTCCAATGGATGGTAGCCTTGTCATTATGGAAGGTAGTCTATTATTGATATTTTTGTTATACCAATGGATGTTAGCTTTGTCATTATGGAAGGTAGTCTGTTGTCCCAATTTTTGTTACTCT
Source organism: Vicia faba (assembly GCA_948472305.1). Taxonomy (NCBI): domain Eukaryota; kingdom Viridiplantae; phylum Streptophyta; class Magnoliopsida; order Fabales; family Fabaceae; genus Vicia; species Vicia faba. The sequence goes on from OX451739.1 coordinate 567,685,544, forward strand.
AATGGATGGGAGTCTTATCATTATGGAAGGTAGTATGTCGTTGTGATTTCTGTTACTCCAATGGATGGTAGACTTGTCAATATGGAATGTAGTCTTTTGTCGAGGTTTTTGTTACTCCAATGGATGGTAGCCTTGTCATTATGGAAGGTAGTCTCTTGTTTATATTTTTGTTACTCCAATGGATGGTATCCTTGCCATTATGGAAGGTAGTCTGTTGTCCCGATTTTTGTTACTCTAATGGATGGTAGTCTTGTCTTTATGGAAGGTAGTATGTCGTTGTGATCTCTGTTACTCCGATGGATGGTAGCCTTGTCATTATGGAAGGTAGTTTGTTGTGTAGATTTCTGTTACGCCAATGGATGGTAGACTTGTCATTATGGAAGGTAGTATGTTATCAATATCTTTGTTACTCCAATGGATGGTAGACTTATCATTTAGAAGGTAGTCTGTTGTCGAGATTTTTGTTATTCCAATGGATGGTAGCCTTGTCATTATGGAAGGTAGTCTATTCTCGTGATTTTTGTTACTCCAATGGATTGTAGCCTTGTCATTATGGAAGCTACTATGTTGTCGATATCTTTGTTACTCCAATGGATGGTAGCCTTCTCATTATTGAAGGTAGTCTGTTGTCGAGATTTTTGTTACTCCAATGGATGGTAGTCTTGTCATTATGGAAGGTAGTCTCTTGTTAACATTTTTGTTATTCCAATGGATGGTAGCCTTGTCATTATGGAAGGTAGTCTATTATTGATATTTTTGTTATACCAATGGATGGTAGCTTTGTCATTATGGAAGGTAGTCTGTTGTCCCAATTTTTGTTACTCTAATGGATGGTAGTCTTATCATTATGGAAGGTAGTATGTCGTTGTGATTTCTGTTACTCCAATGGATGGTAGACTTGTCAATATGGAAGGTAGTCTTTTGTTGAGATTTTTGTTACTCCAATGGATGGTAGCCTTTTCATTATGGAAGGTAGTCTCTTGTTTATATTTTTGTTACTCCAATGGATGGTATCCTTGTAATTATGGAAGGTAGTTTGTTGGCTCAATTTTTGTTACTCGAATGGATGGTAGTCTTGTCATTATGGAAGGTAGTATGTCGTTGTGATTCTTGTTACTCCAATGGATGGTAGCCTTGTCATTATGGAAGGTAGTTTGTTGTTCAGATTTTTGTTACTCCAATGGATGGTAGACTTGTCATTATGGAAGGTAGTATGTTGTCAATATCTTTGTTACTCCAATGGATGGTAGCCTTATCATTATGGAAGGTAGTCTGTTGTCGAGATTTTTGTTATTCCAATGGATGGTAGCCTTGTCATTATGGAAGGTACTATGTTGTCGATATCTTTGTTACTCCAATGGTAGGTAGCCTTCTCATTATTGAAGGTAGTCTATTGTCGAGATTTTTGTTATTCCAATGGATGGTAGCTTGTCATTATGGAAGGTAGTCTATTGTCGTGATTTTTGTTACTCCAATGGAAGGTTACCTTGTCATTCCAGAAGGTAGTATGTTGTCGATATCTTTGTTACTCCATTAGATGATAGCCTTGTCATTATGGAAGTTAGTCTTTTGTCGAGATTTTCGTTACTCCAATGTCTAGTAGCCTTGTCATTATGGAAGGTAGTCTCTTGTCGAGATTTTTGTTACTCCATTGGATGGTAGCCTTGTCATTATTGAAGGTAGTCCATTGTCGAGATATTTGTTATTCCAATGGATGGTAGCATTATCATTATGGAAGGTAGTCTGTTGTCGAGATTTTCGTTACTCCAATGGATGGTAGCCTTGTCATTATGGAAGGTAGTAAGTTGTCGATATCTTTGTTACTCCAATAGATGGTAGCCTTGTCATTATGGTAGGTATTCTGTTGTCGATAATTTTGTTACTCCAATGGATGGTAGCCATGCCATTATTGAAAGTAGTCTATTGTTGATATTTTTGTTACTCCAATGGATGGAAGCATTGTCATTATGGAAGGTAGTATGTTGTCGATATCTTTCTTACTCCAATGGATGGTAGCCTTGTCAATATTGAAGGTAGTCTTTTGTCGAGATTTTTGTTACTCCAATGGATGATAGCCTTGTCATTATGGAAGGTAGTCTCTTGTTGATATTTTTGTTACTCCAATGGAATGTATCCTTGTCATTATGGAAGGTAGTATTTTGTTCAGATATTCGTTATTCCATTGGAAGGTAGCCTTGTCATTATGGAAGGTAGTCTGTTGTCGAGATTTTTGTTATTCATATGGATGGTAAGCTTATCTTTATGGAAGGTAGTATGTTGTCGATATTTTTGTTACTCCAATGGATGGTAGCATTGTCATTATGGAAGGTAGTATGTTGTCGATATCTTTGTTACTCCAATGGATGGTAGCCTTGTCATTATGGAAGGTAGCCTTTTGTCGAGATTTTTGTTACTCCAATGGATGGTAGCCTTGTCATTATGGAAGGCAGTCTCTTGTTGATATTTTTGTTACTCCAATGGATAGTATCCTTGTCATTACGAAGGTAGTCTGTTGTCCGAATTTTTGTTACTCTAATGGATGGTAGTCTTTTCATTATGGAAGGTAGTATGTCGTTGTGATTTCTGTTACTCCAATGGATGGTAGACTTGTCAATATGGAATGTAGTCTTTTGTCGAGATTTTTGTTACTCCAATGGATGGTAGCCTTGTCATTATGGAAGGTAGTCTCTTGTTTATATTTTTGTTACTCCAATGGATGGTATCCTTGCCATTATGGAAGGTAGTCTGTTGTCCCGATTTTTGTTACTCTAATGGATGGTAGTCTTGTCTTTATGGAAGGTAGTATGTTGTTGTGATCTCTGTTACTCCGATGGATGGTAGCCTTGTCATTATGGAAGGTAGTTTGTTGTTTAGATTTTTGTTACGCCAATGGATGGTAGACTTGTCATTATGGAAGGTAGTATGTTGTCAATATCTTTGTTACTCCAATGGATGGTAGACTTATCATTATGTAAGGTAGTCTGTTGTCCAGATTTTTGTTATTCCAATGGATGGTAGCCCATTCATTATGGAAGGTAGTCTATTCTCGTGATTTTTGTTACTCCAATGGATTGTAGCCTTGTCATTAGGGAAGCTACTATGTTGTCGATATCTTTGTTACTCCAATGGATGGTAGCCTTCTCATTATTGAAGGTAGTCTGTTGTCGAGATTTTTGTTACTCCAATGGATGGTAGTCTTGTCATTATGGAAGGTAGTCTCTTGTTAACATTTTTGTTAGTCCAATGGATGGTAGCCTTGTCATTATGGAAGGTAGTCTATTATTGATATTTTTGTTATACAAATGGATGGTAGCTTTGTCATTATGGAAGGTAGTCTGTTGTCCCAATTTTTTTTACTCTAATGGATGGTAGTCTTATCATTATGGAAGGTAGTATGTCGTTGTGATTTCTGTTACTCCAATGGATGGTAGACTTGTCAATATGGAATGTAGTCTTTTTCGAGATTTTTGTTACTCCAATGGATGGTAGCCTTGTCATTTTGGAAGGTAGTCTCTTGTTTATATTTTTGTTACTCCAATGGATGGTATCCTTGCCATTATGGAAGGTAGTCTGTTGTCCCGATTTTTGTTACTCTAATGGATGGTAGTCTTGTCTTTATGGAAGGTAGTATGCCGTTGTGATCTCTATTACTCCGATGGATGGTAGCCTTGTCATTATGGAAGGTAGTTTGTTGTTTAGATTTTTGTTACGCCAATGGATGGTAGACTTGTCATTATGGAAGGTAGTATGTTGTCAATATCTTTGTTACTCCAATGGATGGTAGACTTGTCATTATGGAAGGTAGTATGTTGTCAATATCTTTGTTACTCCAATGGATGGTAGCCTTATCATTATGGAAGGTAGTCTGTTGTCGAGATTTTTGTTATTCCAATGGATGGTAGCTTTGTCATTATGGAAGGTACTATGTTGTCGATATCTTTGTTACTCCCATGGTAGGTAGCCTTCTCATTATTGAAGGTAGTCTGTTGTCGAGATTTTTGTTATTCCAATGGATGGTAGCTTGTCATTATGGAAGGTAGTCTATTGTCGTGATTTTTGTTACTCCAATGGAAGGTTACCTTGTCATTCCAGAAGGTAGTATGTTGTCGATATCTTTGTTACTCCATTAGATGATAGCCTTGTCATTATGGAAGTTAGTCTTTTGTCGAGATTTTTGTTACTCCATTGTCTAGTAGCCTTGTCATTATGGAAGGTAGTCTCTTGTCGAGATTTTTGTTACTCCATTGGATGGTAGCCTTGTCATTATTGAAGGTAGTCCATTGTCGAGATATTTGTTATTCCAATGGATGGTAGCATTATCATTATGGAAGGTAGTCTGTTGTCGAGATTTTCGTTACTCCAATGGATGGTAGCCTTGTCATTATGGAAGGTAGTAAGTTGTCGATATCTTTGTTACTCCAATAGATGGTAGCCTTGTCATTATGGTAGGTATTCTGTTGTCGATAATTTTGTTACTCCAATGGATGGTAGCCATGCCATTATTGAAAGTAGTCTATTGTCGATATTTTTGTTACTCCAATGGATGGAAGCATTGTCATTATGGAAGGTAGTATGTTGTCGATATCTTTCTTACTCCAATGGATGGTAGCCTTGTCAATATTGAAGGTAGTCTTTTGTCGAGATTTTTGTTACTCCAATGGATGATAGCCTTGTCATTATGGAAGGTAGTCTCTTGTTGATATTTTTGTTACTCCAATGGCATGATCCTTGTCATTATGGAAGGTAGTATTTTGTTCAGATATTCGTTATTCCATTGGAAGGTAGCCTTGTCATTATGGAAGGTAGTCTGTTGTCGAGATTTTTGTTATTCCTATGGATGGTAAGCTTATCTTTATGGAAGGTAGTATGTTGTCGATATTTTTGTTACTCCAATGGATGGTAGCATTGTCATTATGGAAGGTAGTATGTTGTCGATATCTTTGTTACTCCAATGGATGGTAGCCTTGTCATTATGGAAGGTAGCCTTTTGTCGAGATTTTTGTTACTCCAATGGATGGTAGCCTTGTCATTATGGAAGGCAGTCACTTGTTGATATTTTTGTTACTCCAATGGATAGTATCCTTGTCATTACGAAGGTAGTCTGTTGTCCCAATTTTTGTTACTCTAATGGATGGTAGTCATTTCATTATGGAAGGTAGTATGTCGTTGTGATTTCTGTTACTCCAATGGATGGTAGACTTGTCAATATGGAATGTAGTCTTTTGTCGAGATTTTTGTTACTCCAATGGATGGTAGCCTTGTCATTATGGAAGGTAGTCTCTTGTTTATATTTTTGTTACTCCAATGGATGGTATCCTTGCCATTATGGAAGGTAGTCTGTTGTCCCGATTTTTGTTACTCTAATGGATGGTAGTCTTGTCTTTATGGAAGGTAGTATGTTGTTGTGATCTCTGTTACTCCGATGGATGGTAGCCTTGTCATTATGGAAGGTAGTTTGTTGTTTAGATTTTTGTTACGCCAATGGATGGTAGACTTGTCATTATGGAAGGTAGTATGTTGTCAATATCTTTGTTACTCCAATGGATGGTAGACTTATCATTATGGAAGGTAGTCTGTTGTCCAGATTTTTGTTATTCCAATGGATGGTAGCCCATTCATTATGGAAGGTAGTCTATTCTCGTGATTTTTGTTAGTCCAATGGATTGTAGCCTTGTCATTAGGGAAGCTACTATGTTGTCGATATCTTTGTTACTCCAATGGATGGTAGCCTTCTCATTATTGAAGGTAGTCTGTTGTCAAGATTTTTGTTACTCCAATGGATGGTAGTCTTGTCATTATGGAAGGTAGTCTCTTGTTAACATTTTTGTTAGTCCAATGGATGGTAGCCTTGTCATTATGGAAGGTAGTCTATTATTGATATTTTTGTTATACAAATGGATGGTAGCTTTGTCATTATGGAAGGTAGTCTGTTGTCCCAATTTTTGTTACTCTAATGGATGGTAGTCTTATCATTATGGAAGGTAGTATGTCGTTGTGATTTCTGTTACTCCAATGGATGGTAGACTTGTCAATATGGAATGTAGTCTTTTGTCGAGATTTTTGTTACTCCAATGGATGGTAGCCTTGTAATTATGGAAGGTAGTCTCTTGTTTATATTTTTGTTACTCCAATGGATGGTATCCTTGCCATTATGGAAGGTAGTCTGTTGTCCCGATTTTTGTTACTATAATGGATGGTAGTCTTGTCTTTATGGAAGGTAGTATGCCGTTGTGATCTCTATTACTCCGATGGATGGTAGCCTTGTCATTATGGAAGGTAGTTTGTTGTTTAGATTTTTGTTACGCCAATGGATGGTAGACTTGTCATTATGGAAGCTACTATGTTGTCGATATCTTTGTTACTCCAATGGATGGTAGCCTTCTCATTATTGAAGGTAGTCAGTTGTCGAGATTTTTGTTACTCCAATGGATGGTAGTCTTGTCATTATGGAAGGTAGTCTCTTGTTAACATTTTTGTTATTCCAATGGATGGTAGCCTTGTCATTATGGAAGGTAGTCTATTATTGATATTTTTGTTATACCAATGGATGGTAGCTTTGTCATTATGGAAGGTAGTTTGTTGTCCCAATTTTTGTTACTCTAATGGATGGTAGTCTTATCATTATGGAAGGTAGTATGTCGTTGTGATTTCCGTTACTCCAATGGATGGTAGACTTGTCAATATGGAAGGTAGTCTTTTGTTGAGATTTTTGTTACTCCAATGGATGGTAGCCTTTTCATTATGGAAGGTAGTCTCTTGTTTATATTTTTGTTACTCCAATGGATGGTATCCTTGTCATTATGGAAGGTAGTTTGTTGTCTCGATTTTTGTTACTCGAATGGATGGTAGTCTTGTCATTATGGAAGGTAGTATGTCGTTGTGATTTTTGTTACTCCAATGGATGGTAGCCTTGTCATTATGGAAGGTAGTCTGTTGTTCAGATTTTTGTTACTCCAATGGATGGTAGACTTGTCATTATGGAAGGTAGTATGTTGTCAATATCTTTGTTACTCCAATGGATGGTATCCTTGTCATTATGGAAGGTAGTCTCTTGTTTATATTTTTGTTACTCCAATGGATGGTATCCTTGCCATTATGGAAGGTAGTCTGTTGTCCCGATTTTTGTTACTCTAATGGATGGTAGTCTTGTCTTTATGGAAGGTAGTATGTTGTTGTGATCTCTGTTACTCCGATGGATAGTAGCCTTGTCATTATGGAAGGTAGTTTGTTGTTTAGATTTTTGTTACGCCAATGGATGGTAGACTTGTCATTATGGAAGGTAGTATGTTGTCAATATCTTTGTTACTCCAATGGATGGTAGACTTATCATTATGGAAGGTAGTCTGTTGTCCAGATTTTTGTTATTCCAATGGATGGTAGCCTTGTCATTATGGAAGGTAGTCTATTCTCGTGATTTTTGTTACTCCTATGGATTGTAGCCTTGTCATTAGGGAAGCTACTATGTTGTCGATATCTTTGTTACTCCAATGGATGGTAGCCTTCTCATTATTGAAGGTAGTCTGTTGTCGAGATTTTTGTTACTCCAATGGATGGTAGTCTTGTCATTATGGAAGGTAGTCTCTTGTTAACATTTTTCTTATTCCAATGGATGGTAGCCTTGTCATTATGGAAGGTAGTCTATTATTGATATTTTTGTTATACCAATGGATGGTAGCTTTGTCATTATGGAAGGTAGTTTGTTGTCCCAATTTTTGTTACTCTAATGGATGGTAGTCTTATCATTATGGAAGGTAGTATGTCGTTGTGATTTCTGTTACTCCAATGGATGGTAGACTTGTCAATATGGAATGTAGTCTTTTGTCGAGATTTTTGTTACTCCAATGGATGGTAGCCTTGTCATTATGGAAGGTAGTCTCTTGTTTATATTTTTGTTACTCCAATGGATGGTATCCTTGCCATTATGGAAGGTAGTCTGTTGTCCCGATTTTTGTTACCCTAATGGATGGTAGTCTTGTCTTTATGGAAGGTAGTATGCCGTTGTGATCTCTGTTACTCCGATGGATGGTAGCCTTGTCATTATGGAATGTAGTTTTTTGTTCAGATTTTTGTTACTCCAATGGATGGTAGACTTGTCATTATGGAAGGTAGTATGTTGTCAATATCTTTCTTACTCCAATGGATGGTAGCCTTGTCATTATGGAAGGTAGTCTGTTGTGGAGATTTTTGTTATTCCAATGGATGGTAGCCTTGTCATTATTGAAGGTAGTCTATTGTCATGATTTTTGTTACTCCAATGGATTGTAAACTTGTCATAATTGAAGGTACTATGTTGTCGATATCTTTGTTACTCTAATGGATGGTAGCCTTCTCATTATTGAAGGTAGTCTGTTGTCGATATTTTTGTTACTCCAATGGATGGTATCCTTGTCATTATGGAATGTAGTCTGTTGTCATGATTTTTGTTACTCCAATGGATTGTATCCTTGTCATTATGGAAGGTAGTATGTCATTGTGATTTCTGTTACTCCAATGGATGGTAGACTTGTCAATATGGAAGGTAGTCTTTTGTCGAGATTTTTGTTACTCCAATGGATGGTAGCCTTTTCATTATGGAAGGTAGTCTCTTGTTTATATTTTTGTTACTCCAATGGATGGTATCCTTGTCATTATGGAAGGTAGTTTGTTGTCCCGATTTTTGTTACTCTAATGGAAGGTAGTCTTGTCTTTATTGAAGGTAGTATGTCGTTGTGATTTTTGTTACTCTAATTGATGGTAGCCTTGTCATTATGGAAGGTAGTGTGTCGTTGTTATTTTTGTTACTCTAATGGATGGTAGCCTTGTCATTATGGAAGGTAGTCTGTTGTCAATATCTTTGTTACTCCAATGGATGGTAGCCTTGTCATTATGGAAGGTAGTCTGTTGTAGAGATTTTTGTTATTCCATTGGAAGGTAGCCTTGTCATTATGGAAATAGTATGTTGTCGAGATTTTTGTTATTCCTATGGATGGTAAGCTTGTCTTTATGGAAGGTAGTCTGTTGTCGATATTTTTGTTACTCCAATGGATGGTAGCATTGTCATTATCGAAGGTAGTATGTTGTCGATATCTTTGTTACTCCAATGGATGGTAGCCTTGTCATTATGGAAGGTATTCTTTTGTCGAGATTTTTGTTACTCCAATGGATGGTAGCATTGTCATTATGGAAGGTAGTCTCTTGTTGATATTTTTGTTACTCCAATGGAATGTATCCTTGTCATTATGGAAGGAAGTATGTTGTCCCAATTTTTGTTACTCTAATGGATGGTAGTATTTTCATTATGAAAGGTAGTATGTCGTTGTGATTTCTGTTACTCCAATGGATGTTAGACTTGTCAATATGGAAGGTAGTCTTTTGTCGAGATTTTTGTTACTCCAATGGATGGTAGCCTTGTTATTATGGAAGGTAGTCTCTTGTTTATATTTTTGTTACTCCAATGGATGGTATCCTTGTCATTATGGAAGGTAGTCTGTTGTCTCGATTTTTGTTAATCTAATGGATGGTAGCCTTGTCATTATGGAAGGTAGTTTGTCGTTGTTATTTCTGTTACTCCAATGGATGGTATCCTTATAATTATGGAAGGTAGTCTATTGTCGATATTTTTGTTACTCCAATGGATGTTAGCTTTGTCATTATGGAAGGTAGTCTGTTGTCCAAATTTGTTTTACTCCTATGGATGGTAGCCTTATCATTATGGAAGGTAGTCTCTTGTTGATATTTTTGTTACTCCAATGGATGGTATCCTTGTCATTATGGAATGTAGTCTGTTGTCATGATTTTTGTTACTCCAATGGATTGTATCCTTGTCATTATGGAAGGTACTATGTTGTATATATCTTTGTTACTCCAATGGATGGTAACCTTGTCATTATGGAAGGTAGTCTGTTTTCGAGATTTTTGTTACTCCAATGGATGGTAGCCTTGTCATTATGGAAGGTAGTCTCTTGTTGATATTTTTGTTACTCCAATGGATGGTAGCCTTGTCATTATGGAAGGTAGTCTGTTGTCCTGATTATTGTTACTCCAATGGATGGTAGCCTTGTCATTATGGAAGGTAGTCTCTTGTTGATATTTTTGTTACTCCAATGGAATGTATCCTTGTCATTATGGAAGGTAGCATGTTGTCCCAATTTTTGTTACTCTAATGGATGGTAGTCTTTTCATTATGAAAGGTAGTATGTCGTTGTGATTTCTGTTACTCCAATGGATGTTAGACTTGTCAATATGGAAGGTAGTCTTTTGTCGAGATTTTTGTTACTCCAATGGATGGTAGCCTTGTTATTATGGAAGGTAGTCTCTTGTTTATATTTTTGTTACTCCAATGGATGGTATCCTTGTCATTATGGAAGGTAGTTTGTTGTCCCGATTTTTGTTAATCTAATGGATGGTAGCCTTGTCATTATGGAAGGTAGTCTGTTGTCCAAATTTTTTATACTCCAATGGATGGTAGCCTTATCATTATGGAAGGTAGTCTCTTGTTGATATTTTTGTTACTCCAATGGATGGTATCCCTGTCATTATGGAATGTAGTCTGTTGTCGTAATTTTTGTTACTCCAATGGATTATATCCTTGTCATTATGGAAGGTACTATGTTGTATATATCTTTGTTACTCCAATGGATGGTAACCTTGTCATTATGGAAGGTAGTCTGTTTTCGAGATTTTTGTTACTCCAATGGATGGTAGCCTTGTCATTATGGAAGGTAGTCTATTATTGATATTTTTGTTATACCAATGGATGGTAGCCTTGTCATTATGGAAGGTAGTCTGTTGTAGAGATTTTTGTTATTCCATTGGAAGGTAGCCTTGTCATTATGGAAATAGTCTGTTGTCGAGATTTTTGTTATTCCTATGGATGGTAAGCTTGTCTTTATGGAAGGTAGTCTGTTGTCGATATTTTTGTTACTCCAATGGATGGTAGCATTGTCATAATCGAAGGTAGTATGTTGTCGATATCTTTGTTACTCCAATGGATGGTAGCCTTGTCATTATGGAAGGTATTCTTTTGTCGAGATTTTTGTTACTCCAATGGATGGTAGCATTGTCATTATGGAAGGTAGTCTCTTGTTGATATTTTTGTTACTCCAATGGAATGTATCCTTGTCATTATGGAAGGAAGTATGTTGTCCCAATTTTTGTTGCTCTAATGGATGGTAGTATTTTCATTATGAAAGGTAGTATGTCGTTGTGATTTCTGTTACTGCAATGGATGTTAGACTTGTCAATATGGAAGGCAGTCTTTTGTCGAGATTTTTGTTACTCCAATGGATGGCAGCCTTGTTATTATGGAAGGTAGTCTCTTGTTTATATTTTTGTTACTCCAATGGATGGTATCCTTGTCATTATGGAAGGTAGTCTGTTGTCTCGATTTTTGTTAATCTAATGGATGGTAGCCTTGTCATTATGGAAGGTAGTTTGTCGTTGTTATTTCTGTTACTCCAATGGATGGTATCCTTATAATTATGGAAGGTAGTCTATTGTCGATATTTTTGTTACTCCAATGGATGTTAGCTTTGTCATTATGGAAGGTAGTCTGTTGTCCAAATTTTTTTTACTCCTATGGATGGTAGCCTTATCATTATGGAAGGTAGTCTCTTGTTGATATTTTTGTTACTCCAATGGATGGTATCCTTGTCATTATGGAATGTAGTCTGTTGTCATGATTTTTGTTACTCCAATGGATTGTATCCTTGTCATTATGGAAGGTACTATGTTGTATATATCTTTGTTACTCCAATGGATGGTAACCTTGTCATTATGGAAGGTAGTCTGTTTTCGAGATTTTTGTTACTCCAATGGATGGTAGCCTTGTCATTATGGAAGGTAGTCTCTTGTTGATATTTTTGTTACTCCAATGGATGGTAGCCTTGTCATTATGAAAGGTAGTCTGTTGTCCTGATTATTGTTACTCCAATGGATGGTTGCCTTGTCATTATGGAAGGTAGTCTCTTGTTGATATTTTTGTTACTCCAATGGAATGTATCCTTGTCATTATGGAAGGTAGCATGTTGTCCCAATTTTTGTTACTCTAATGGATGGTAGTCTTTTCATTATGAAAGGTAGTATGTCGTTGTGATTTCTGTTACTCCAATGGATGTTAGACTTGTCAATATGGAAGGTAGTCTTTTGTCGAGATTTTTGTTACTCCAATGGATGGTAGCCTTGTTATTATGGAAGGTAGTCTCTTGTTTATATTTTTGTTACTCCAATGGATGGTATCCTTGTCATTATGGAAGGTAGTTTGTTGTCCCGATTTTTGTTAATCTAATGGATGGTAGCCTTGTCATTATGGAAGGTAGTCTGTTGTCCAAATTTTTTATACTCCAATGGATGGTAGCCTTATCATTATGGAAGGTAGTCTCTTGTTGATATTTTTGTTACTCCAATGGATGGTATCCCTGTCATTATGGAATGTAGTCTGTTGTCGTAATTTTTGTTAGTCCAATGGATTGTATCCTTGTCATTATGGAAGGTACTATGTTGTATATATCTTTGTTACTCCAATGGATGGTAACCTTGTCATTATTGAAGGTAGTCTGTTTTCGAGATTTTTGTTACTCCAATGGATGGTAGCCTTGTCATTATGGAAGGTAGTCTCTTGTTGTTATTTTTGTTACTCCAATGGATGGTAGCCTTGTCATTATGGAAGGTAGTCTGTTGTCCTGATTATTGTTAATTCAATGGATGGTAGCCTTGTCATTATGGAAGGTAGTCTCTTGTTGATATCTTTGTTACTCCAATGGAATGTATCCTTGTCATTATGGAAGGTAGTCTGTTGTCCCAATTTTTGTTACTCTAATGGATGGTAGTCTTTTCATTATGGAAGGTAGTATGTCGTTGTGATTTCTGTTACTCCAATGGATGGTAGACTTGTCAATATGGAAGGTAGTCTTTTGTCGAGATTTTTGTTACTCCAATGGATGGTAGCCTTGTAATTATGGAAGGTAGTCTCTTGTTTATATTTTTGTTACTCCAATGGATTGTATCCTTGTCATTATGGAAGGTAGTATGTTGTCCAGATTTTTGTTACTCTAATGGATGGTAGTCTTGTCTTTATGGAAGGTAGTATGTCGTTGTGATTTCTGTTACTCCAATAAATGGTAGCCTTGTCATTATGGAAGGTAGTATGTTGTCAATATCTTTGTTACTCCAATGGATGGTAGCCTTGTCATTATGGAAGGTAGTATGTTGTCAATATCTTTGTTACTCCAATGGATGGTAGCCTTGTCATTATGGAAGGTAGTCTGTTATCGACATTTTTGTTATTCCAATGGATGGTAGCCTTGTCATTATTGCAGGTAGTCTATTGTCATGATTTTTGTTACTCCAATGGATTGTAGCCTTGTCATTATGGAAGGTACTATGTTGTCGATATCTTTGTTACTCCAATGGATGGTAGCCTTCCCATTATTGAAGGTAGTCTGTTGTTGAGATTTTTTTTACTCTAATGGATGGTAGTCTTGTCATTATGGAAGGTAGTCTCTTGTTAACATTTTTGTTATTCCAATGGATGGTAGCCTTGTCATTATGGAAGGTAGTCTATTATTGATATTTTTGTTATACCAATGGATGGTAGCCTTGTCATTATGGAAGGTAGTCTATTATCCCAATTTTTGTTACTCTAATGGATAGTAGTCTTGTCATTATGGAACGTATTATGTCGTTGTGATTTCTGTTACTCCAATGGATGGTAGACTTGTCAATACGGAAGGTATTCTTTTGTCGAGATTTTTGTTACTCCAATGGATGGTAGCCTTTTCATTATGGAAGGTAGTCTCTTGTTTATATTTTTGTTACTCCAATGGATGGTATCCTTGTCATTATGGAAGGTAGTATGTTGTCCCAATTTTTGTTACTCTAATGGATGATAGTCTTGTTATTATGGAAGGTAGTATGTCGTTGTGATTTTTGTTACTCCAATGGATGGTAGCCTTGTCATTATGGAAGGTAGTCTGTTGTTCCAATTTTGGTTATTCCAATGGATGGTAGACTTGTCATTATGGAAGGTAGTATGTTGTCAATATCTTTGTTACTCCAACGGATGGTAGCCTTGTCATTATGGAAGGTAGTCTATTGTCTAGATTTTTGTTATTCCAATGGATGGTAGCCTTATCATTATGGAAGGTAGTCTATTGTCGTGATTTTTGTTGCTCCAATGGATTGTAGCCTTGTCATTATGGAAGGTACTATATTGTCGATATCTTTGTTACTCCAATGGATGGTAGCCTTCTCATTATGGAAGGTAGTCTGTTGTCGAGATTTGTTTTACTCCAATGGATGGTAGTCTTGTCATTATGGAAGGTAGTCTCTTGTTAACATTTTTGTTATTCTAATGGATGGTAGCCTTGTCATTATGGAAGGTAGTCTATTGTCCCGATTTTTTTTACTCTAATGGATGGTAGCCTTTTCATTATGGAAGGTAGTGTGTCGTTGTGATTTCTGTTACTCCAATGGATGGTAGCCTTATAATTATGGAAGGTAGTCTATTGTCAAGATTTTTGTTACTCCAATGGATTTTAGCTTTGTCATTATGGAAGGTAGTCTGTTGTCCAAATTTTTTATACTCCAATGGATGGTAGCCTTATTATTATGGAAGGTAGTCTCTTGTTGATATTTTTGTTACTCCAATGGATGGTATCCTTGTCATTATGGAAGGTAGTCTGTTGTCGTAATTTTTGTTACTCCAATGGATTGTATCCTTGTCATTATGGAAGGTACTATGTTGTAGATATCTTTGTTACTCGAATGGATGGTAACTTTGTCATTATGGAAGGTAGTTTGTTTTCGAGAATGTTTTTACTCCAATGGATGGTATCCTTATCATTATGGAAGGTAGTCTCTTGTTGATATTTTTGACACTCCAATGGATGGTAGCCTTGTCATAATGGAAGGTAGTTTGTTGTCCTGATTATTGTTACTCCAATGGATTGTAGCCTTGTCATTATGGAAGGTAGTCTGTTGTCGATAACTTTGTTACTCCAATGGATGGTATCTTAGTAATTATTGAAGGTAGTTTGTTGTCGTGATTTTTGTTACTCCAATGGATGGTAGCCTTGTCATTATGGAAGGTAGTCTGTTGTCAAAAAAAATTATACTCCAAATGATGGTAACCTTGTCATTATGGAAGGTAGTCTATTGTTAATATTTTTGTTACTCCAATGGATGGTAGCCTTGTAATTATGGAAGGTAGTCTGTTGTCCATATTTTTGTTACTCTAATGGATGGTAGCCTTGTCATTATGGAAGGTTGTCTGTTGTTGATATTTTTGTTAATCTATTATATGGTAGCCTTGTCATTATGGAAGGTAGTCTGTTGTCGAGATTTTTGTTATTACAATGGATGGTAGCTCGTCATTATGGAAGGTTGTCTATTGTCGTGATTTTTGTTACTCCAATGGAAGGTAGCCTTGTCATTACGGCAGGTAGTATGTTGTCGATAACTTTGTTACTCCAATGGATGGTAGCCTTGTCATTATGGAAGGTAGTCTTTTGTCGAGATTTTTGTTACTCCAATGTATGGTAGCCTTGTCATTATGGAAGGTAGTCTCTTGTTGATATTTTAGTTACTCTAATGTATGGTATCCTTGTCAATATGGAAGGTAGTCTATTGTCTATATTTTTGTTACTCCAATAGATGTTAACCTTGTCATTATGGAAGGTAGTCGGTTATCGAGATTTTTGTTACTCCAATGGATGGTAGCCTTGTCATTATGGAAGGTAGTCCATTGTCGAGATATTCTTTATTCCAATGGATGGTAGCGTTATCATTATGGAAGGTAGTCTGTTTTCGAGATTTTCGTTACTCCAATGGATGGTAGCCTTGTCATTATGGAAGGTAGTATGTTGTCAATATCTTTGTTACTCCAATGGATGGTAGCCTTGTCATTATGGAAGGTACTATGTTGTCGACATCTATGTTACTCCAACAGATGGTAGCCTTGTCATTATGGTAGGTAGTCTGTTGTCGAGATTTTTGTTACTCCAATGGATGGTATCCTTGTCATTATAAAAGGTAGTCTCTTGTTGATATTTTTGTTACTCTAATGGATGGTAGCCTTGTCATTATGGAAGGTAGTTTGTTGTCCCGATTATTGTTACTCCAATGGATTGTAGCCTTGTCATTATGTAAGGTAATCTGTTGTTGATAACATTGTTACTCCAATGGATGGTAGCTTATTAATTATGGAAGGTAGTTTGTTGTCCAAAAATTGTATACTCCAATGGATGGTAAACTTGTCATTATGGAAGGTAGTCTATTGTAGATATTTTTGTTATACTAATGGATGGTAGCCTTGTAATTATGGCAGGTAGTCTGTTGTCCAGATTTTTGTTACTCTAATGGATGGTAGCCTTGTCATTATGGATAGTATTATGTTGTCTAGATTTTTGTTACTCCATTGGATGGTAGCCTTGTCATTATGGAAGGTAATATGTTGTCGATATTTTTGTTATTCCAATAGATGGTAGCCATGTCATTAAGGAAGGTAGTCTATAGTCATGATTTTTTTTACTCCAATGGATGGTAGCCTTATCATTATGGAAGGTAGTCTTTTGTCGAGATTTTTGTTACTCCAATGGATGGTAGCCTTGTCATTATGGAAGGTAGTCTCTTGTTGATATTTTTGTTACTCCAATGGTTGGTATCCTTGTAATTATGGAAGGGAGTTTGTTGTCCCAATTTTTATTACTCTAATGGATGGTAGTCTTGTCATTATGGAAGGTAGTCTGTCGTTGTTATTTCTGTTATTCCAATGGATGGTAGCCTTGTCATTATGGAAGGTAGTCTGTTGTTCAGATTTTTGTTACTCCAATGGATGGTAGACTTGTCATTATGAAAGGTAGTCTGTTGTCGAGATTTTTGTTACTCCATTGGATTGTAGCCTTGTCATTATGGAAGGTAGTCTATTGTCGATATGTTTGCTACTCCAATGGATGGTAACCTTGTCATTATGGAAGGTAGTCTATTGTCGAGATTTTTGTTAATCCATTGGATGGTAGCCTTGTCATATGGAAGGTAGTCTATTGTCGATAACTTTGTTACTCCATTGGATGGTAGCGTTATGATTATGGAAGGTAGTTTATTGTCGAGATTTTCGTTACTCCAATGGATGGTAGCCTTGTCATTATGGAAGGTACTATGTTGTCGACATCTTTGTTACTCCAACAGATGGTAGCCTTGTCATTATGGTAGGTAGTCTGTTGTCGAGATTTTTGTTACTCCAATGGATGGTATCCTTGTCATTATAAAAGGTAGTCTCTTGTTGATATTTTTGTTACTCCAATGGATGGTAGCCTTGTCATTATGGAAGGTAGTCTGTTGTCCCGATTATTGTTACTCCAATGGATTGTAGCCGTGTCATGATGTAAGGTAATCTGTTGTTGATAACATTGTTACTCCAATGGATGGTAGCTTAGTAATTATTGAAGGTAGTTTGTTATCGAGATTTTTGTTACTCCAATGGATTGTAGCCTTGTCATTATGCAAGGTAGTCTGTTGTCAAAAAAATTTATACTCCAAATGATGGTAACCTTGTCATTATGGAAGGTAGTCTATTGTTGATATTTTTGTTACTCCAATGGATGGTAGCCTTGTAATTATGGAAGGTAGTCTGTTGTCCATATTTTTGTTACTCTAATGGATGGTAGCCTTGTCATTATGGAAGGTAGTCTGTTGTCGAGATTTTTGTTAATCTATTATATGGTAGCCTTGTCATTATGGAAGGTAGTCTGTTGTCGAGATTTTTGTTATTCTAATGGATGGTAGCTCTTCATTATGGAAGGTAGTCTATTTTCGTGATTTTTGTTACTCCAATGGAAGGTAGCCTTGTCATTACGGAAGGTAGTATGTTGTCGATATCTTTGTTACTCCAATGGATGGTAGCCTTGTCATTATGGAAGGTAGTCTTTTGTCGAGATTTTTGTTACTCCATTGGATGGTAGCCTTGTCATTATGGAAGGTAGTCCATTGTCGAGATATTTTTTATTCCAATGGATGGTAGCGTTATCATTATGGAAGGTAGTCTGTTGTCGAGATTTTTGTTACTCCAATGGATGGTAGCCTTGTCATTATGGAAGGTAATATGTTGTCAATATCTTTGTTACTCCAATGGAAGTTAGCCTTGTCATTATGGAAGGTACTATGTCGTCGACATCTTTGTTACTCCAACAAATGGTAGCCTTTTCATTATGGTAGGTAGTCTGTTGTCGAGATTTTTGTTACTCCAATGTATGGTATCCTTGTCATTATAAAAGGTAGTCTCTTGTTGATATTTTTGTTACTCCAATGGAAGGTAGCCTTGTCATTGTGGAAGGTAGTTTGTTGTCCCGATTATTGTTACTCCAATGGATTATAGCCTTGTCATTATGTAAGGTAGTCTGTTGTCGATAACATTGTTACTCCAATGGATGGTAGCTTAGTAATTATGGAAGGTAGTTTGTTCTCGAGATTTTTGTTACTCCATTGGATTGTATCCTTGTCATTATGGAAGGTAGTCTGTTGTCAAAAAAATTTATACTTCAATGGATGGTAACCTTGTCATTATGGAAGGTAGTATATTGTTGATATTTTTGTTATACCAATGGATGGTAGCCTTGTAATTATGGAAGGTAGTCTGTTGTCCAGATTTTTGATACTCTAATGGATGGTAGTCTTGTCATTATGGAAGGTATTATGTTGTCTAGATTTTTGTTACTCCATTGGATGGTAGCCTTGTCATTATGAAAGGTAGTCTGTTGTCGATATTTTTGTTATTCCAATAGATGGTAGCCTTTTCATTATGGAAGATAGTCTATAGTCATGATTTTTGTTACTCCAATGGATGGTAGCCTTATCATTATGGAAGGTAGTCTTTTGTCGAGATTTTTGTTACTTCAATGGATGGTAGCCTTGTCATTATGGAAGGTAGTCTCTTGTTGATATTTTTGTTACTCTAATGGATGGTATCCTTGTCATTATGGAAGGGAGTCTATTGTCCCGATTTTTTGTTACTCTAATGGATGGTAGTCTTGTCATTATGGAAGGTTGTCTGTCGTTGTGATTTCTGTTATTCCAATGGATGGTAGACTTGTCAATATGGAAGGTAGTCTTTTGTCGAGATTTGTGTTACTCCAATGGATGGTAGCCTTGTCATTATGGAAGGTAGTCTTTTGTCGAGATTTTTGTTACTCCAATGTATGGTAGCCTTGTCATTATGGAAGGTAGTCTCTTGTTGATATTTTTGTTTCTCCAATGAATGGTATCCTTGTCATTATGGAAGGTAATCTATTGTCTATATTTTTGTTACTCCAATGGATGGTAACCTTGTTATTATGGAAGGTAGTCTATTTTCGTGATTTTTGTTACTCCAATGGAAGGTAGCCTTGTCATTACGGAAGGTAGTATGTTGTCGATATCTTTGTTACTCCAATGGATGGTAGCCTTGTCATTATGGAAGGTAGTCTTTTGTCGAGATTTTTGTTACTCCAATGTATGGTCGCCTTGTCATTATGGAAGGTAGTCTCTTGTTGATATTTTTGTTACTCCAATGGATGATATCCTTGTCATTATGGAAGGTAGTCTATTGTCTATATTTTTGTTACTCCAATGGATGGTAACCTTGTCATTATGGAAGGTAGTCGGTTGTCGAGATTTTTGTTACTCCATTGGATGGTAGCCTTGTCATTATGGAAGGTAGTATGTTGTCAAAATCTTTGTTACTCCAATGGAAGGTAGCCTTGTAATTATGGAAGGTAGTATGTTGTCGACATCTTTGTTACTCCAACAAATGGTAGCCTTTTCATTATGGTAGGTAGTCTGTTGTCGAGATTTTTTTAACTCCAATGTATGGTATCCTTGTCATTATAAAAGGTAGTCTCTTATTGATATTTTTGTTACTCCAACGGATGGTAGCCTTGTCATTGTGGAAGGTAGTTTGTTGTCCCGATTATTGTTACTCCAATGGATTATAGCCTTGTCATTATGTAAGGTAGTCTGTTGTCGATAACATTGTTACTCCAATGGATGGTAGCTTAGTAATTATGGAAGGTAGTCTGTTGTCGAGATTTTTGTTACTCCAATGGATTGTATCCTTGTCATTATGGAAGGTAGTCTGTTGTCAACAAATTTTATACTCCAATGGATGGTAACCTTGTCATTATGGAAGGTAGTCTATTGTTGATATTTTTGTTATACCAATGGATGGTAGCCTTGTAATTATGGAAGGTAGTTTGTTGTCCAGATTTTTGTTACTCTAATGGATGGTAGCCTTGTCATTATGGAAGGTATTATGTTGTCTAAATTTTTGTTACTCCATTGGATGGTAGCCTTGTCATTATGGAAGGTAGTCTGTTGTCAATATTTTTGTTATTCCAATAGATGGTAGCCTTGTAATTATGGAAGATAGTCTATAGTCATGATTTTAGTTACTCCAATGGATGGTAGCCTTATCATTATGGAAGGTAGTCTTTTGTCGAGATTTTTGTTACTCCAATGGATGGTAGCCTTATCATTATGGAAGGTAGTCTCTTGTTGATATTTTTGTTACTCCAATGGATGGTATCCTTGTGATTATGGAAGGTAGTCTATTGTCTATATTTTTGTTACTCCAATGGATGGTAACCTTGTCATTATGGAATGTAGTCGGTTGTCGAGATTTTTGTTACTCCATTGGATGGTAGCCTTGTCATTATGGAAGGTAGTCCATTGTCGAGATATTTTTTATTCCAATGGATGGTAGCGTTATCATTATGGAAGGTAGTCTGTTGTCGAGATTTTTGTTACTCCAATGGATGGTAGCCTTGTCATTATGGAAGGTAGTATGTTGTCAATATATTTGTTACTCCAATGGAAGGTAGCCTTGTCATTATGGAAGGTACAATGTTATCGACATATTTGTTACTCCAACAAATGGTAGCCTTTTCATTATGGTAGGTAGTCTGTTGTCGTGATTTTTGTTACTCCAATGTATGGTATCCTTGTCATTATAAAAGGTAGTCTCTTGTTGATATTTTTGTTACTCCAATGGAAGGTAGCCTTGTCATTGTGGAAGGTAGTTTGTTGTCCCGATTATTGTTACTCCAATGGATTATAGCCTTGTCATTATGTAAGGTAGTCTGTTGTCGATAACATTGTTACTCCAATGGATGGTAGCTTAGTAATTATGGAAGGTAGTCTGTTCTCGAGATTTTTGTTACTCAAATGGATTGTATCCTTGTCATTATGGAAGGTAGTCTGTTGTCAAAAAATTTTATACTCCAATGGATGGTAACCTTGTCATTATGGAAGGTAGTCTATTGTTGATATTTTTGTTATACCAATGGATGGTAGCCTTGTAATTATGGAAGGTAGTCTGTTGTCCAGATTTTTGATACTCTAATGGATGGTAGTCTTGTCATTATGGAAGGTATTATGTTGTCTAGATTTTTGTTACTCCATTGGATGGTAGCCTTGTCATTATGAAAGGTAGTCTGTTGTCGATATTTTTGTTATTCCAATAGATGGTAGCCTTGTCATTATGGAAGATAGTCTATAGTCATGATTTTTGTTACTCCAATGGATTGTAGCCTTATCATTATGGAAGGTAGTCTTTTGTCTAGATTTTTGTTACTCCAATGGATGGTAGCCTTGTCATTATGGAAGGTAGTCTCTTGTTGATATTTTTGTTACTCTAATGGATGGTATCCTTGTCATTATGGAAGGGAGTCTATTGTCCCAATTTTTGTTACTCTAATGGATGGTAGTCTTGTCATTATGGAAGGTTGTCTGTCGTTGTGATTTCTGTTATTCCAATGGATGGTAGACTTGTCAATATGGAAGGTAGTCTTTCGTCGAGATTTGTGTTACTCTAATGGATGGTAGCCTTGTCATTATGGAAGGTAGACTTTTGTCAGGATTTTTGTTACTCCAATGTATGGTAGCCATGTCATTATGGAAGGTAGTCTCTTGTTGATATTTTTGTTACTCCAATGGATGGTATCCTTGTCATTATGGAAGGTAGTCTATTGTCTATATTTTTGTTACTCCAATGGATGGTAACCTTGTTATTATGGAAGGTAGTCGGTTGTCGAGATTTTTGTTACTCCATTGGATGGTAGCCTTGTCATTATTGAAGGTTGTCTATTGTCGAGATATTTTTTATTCCAATGGATGGTAGCGTTATCATTATGGAAGTTAGTCTGTTGTCGAGATTTTTGTTACTCCAATGGATGGTATCCTTGTCATTATGGAAGGTAGTCTCTTGTTGATATTTTATTTACTCCAATGGATGGTATCCTTGTCATTATGGAAGGTAGTCTATTGTCTATATTATTGTTACTCCAATGGATGGTAACCTTGTCATTATGGAAGGTAGTCGGTTGTCGAGATTTTTGTTACTCCATTGGATGGTAGACTTGTCATTATGGAAGGTAGTATGTTGTCAATATCTTTGTTACTCCAATGGAAGGTAGCCTTGTCATTATGGAAGGTACTATGTTGTCGACATCTTTGTTACTCCAACAAATGGTAGCCTTTTCATTATGGTAGGTAGTCTGTTGTCGAGATTTTTGTTACTCCAATGTATGGTATCCTTGTCATTATAAAAGGTAGTTTCTTGTTGATATTTTTCTTACTCCAATGGATGGTAGCCTTGTCATTGTGGAAGGTAGTTTGTTGTCCCGATTATTGTTACTCCAATGGATTATAGCCTTGTCATTATGTAAGATAGTCTGTTGTCGATAACATTGTTACTCCAATGGATGGTAGCTTAGTAATTATGGAAGGTAGTCTGTTGTCGAGATTTTTGTTACTCCAATGGATTGTATCCTTGTCATTATGGAAGGTAGTCTGTTGTCAAAAAATTTTATACTCCAATGGATGGGAACCTTGTCATTATGGAAGGTAGTCTATTGTTGATATTTTTGTTATACCAATGGATGGTAGCCTTGTAATTATGGAAGGTAGTTTGTTGTCCAGATTTTTGTTACTCTAATGGATGGTAGCCTTGTCATTTTCGAAGGTATTATGTTGTCTAGATTTTTTTTACTCCATTGGATGGTAGCCTTGTCATTATGGAAGTTAGTCTGTTGTCGATATTTTTGTTATTCCAATAGATGTTAGCCTTGTCATTATGGAAGATAGTCTATAGTCATGATTTTTGTTACTCCAATGGATGGTAGCCTTATCATTATGGAAGGTAGTCTTTCGTCGAGATTTTTGTTACTCCAATGGATGGTAGCCTTGTCATTATGGAAGGTAGTCTCTTGTTGATATTTTTGTTACTCTAATGGATGGTATCCTTGTCATTATGGAAGGGAGTCTATTGTCCCTATTTTTGTTACTCTAATGGATGGTAGTCTTGACATTATGGAAGGTTTTCTGTCGTTGTGATTTCTGTTATTCCAATGGATGGTAGACTTGTCAATATGGAAGGTAGTCTTTTGTCGAGATTTGTGTTACTCCAATGGATGGAAGCCTTGTCATTATGGAAGGTAGTCTTTTGTCGAGATTTTTGTTACTCCAATGTATGGTAGCCTTGTCATTATGGAAGGTAGTCTCTTGTTGATATTTTTTTTACTCCAATGGATGGTATCCTTGTCATTATGGAAGGTAGTCTATTGTCTATATTTTTGTTACTCCGATGGATGGTAACCTTGTCATTATGGAAGGTAGTCGGTTGTCGAGATTTTTGTTACTCCATTGGATGGTAGCCTTGTCATTATGGAAGGTAGTCTATTGTCGAGATATTTTTTATTCCAATGGATGGTAGCGTTATCATTATGGAAGTTAGTCTGTTTTCGAGATTTTTGTTACTCCAATGGATGGTAGCCTTGTCATTATGGAAGGTAGTCTCTTGTTGATATTTTATTTACTCCAATGGATGGTATCCTTGTCATTATGGAAGGTAGTATATTGTCTATATTTTTGTTACTCCAATGGATGGTAACCTTGTCATTATGGAAGGTAGTCGGTTGTCGAGATTTTTGTTACTCCATTGGATGGTAGCCTTGTCATTATGGAAGGTAGTATGTTGTCAATATCTTTGTTACTCCAATGGAAGGTAGCCTTGTCATTATGGAAGGTACTATGTTGTTGACATCTTTGTTACTCCAACAAATGGTAGCCTTTTCATTATGGTAGGTAGTCTGTTGTCGAGATTTTTGTTACTCCAATGTATGGTATCCTTGTCATTATAAAAGGTAGTCTCTTGTTGATATTTTTGTTACTCCAATGGATGGTAGCCTTGTCATTGTGGAAGGTAGTTTGTTGTCCCGATTATTGTTACTCCAATGGATTATAGCCTTGTCATTATGTAAGATAGTCTGTTGTCGATAACATTGTTACTCCAATGGATGGTAGCTTAGTAATTATGGAAGGTAGTCTGTTGTCGAGATTTTTGTTACTCAAATGGATTGTATCCTTGTCATTATGGAAGGTAGTATGTTGTCAAAAAATTTTATACTCCAATGGATGGTAACCTTGTCATTATGGAAGGTAGTCTATTGTTGATATTTTTGTTATACCAATGGATGGTAGCCTTGTAATTATGGAAGGTAGTTTGTTGTCCAGATTTTTGTTACTCTAATGGATGGTAGCCTTGTCATTTTGGAAGGTATTATGTTGTCTAGATTTTTGTTACTCCATTGGATGGTAGCCTTGTCATTATGGAAGTTAGTCTGTTGTCGATATTTTTGTTATTCCAATAGATGGTAGCCTTGTCATTATGGAAGATAGTCTATAGTCATGATTTTTGTTACTCCAATGGATGGTAGCCTTATCATTATGGAAGGTAGTCTTTTGTCGATATTTTTGTTACTCCAATGGATGGTAGCCTTGTCATTATGGAAGGTAGTCTCTTGTTGATATTTTTGTTACTCCAATGGATGGTATCCTTGTCATTATGGAAGGTAGTCTATTGTCTATATTTTTGTTACTCCAATGGATGGTAACCTTGTCATTATGGAATGTAGTCGGTTGTCGAGATTTTTCTTACTCCATTGGATGGTAGCCTTGTCATTATGGAAGGTAGTCCATTGTCGAGATATTTTTTATTCCAATGGATGGTAGCGTTATCATTATGGAAGGTAGTCTGTTGTCGAGATTTTTGTTACTCCAATGGATGGTAGCCTTGTCATTATGGAAGGTAGTATGTTGTCAATATCTTTGTTACCCCAATGGAAGGTAGCCTTGTCATTATGGAAGGGACTATGTTGTCGACATCTTTGTTACTCCAACAAATGGTAGCCTTTTCATTATGGTAGGTAGTATGTTGTCGAGATTTTTGTTACTCCAATGTATGGTATCCTTGTCATTATAAAAGGTAGTCTCTTGTTGATATTTTTGTTACTCCAATGGATGGTAGCCATGTCAATGTGGAAGGTAGTTTGTTGTCCCGATTATTGTTACTCCAATGGATTATAGCCTTGTCATTATGTAAGGTAGTCTGTTGTCGATAACATTGTTACTCCAATGGATGGTAGCTTAGTAATTATGGAAGGTAGTCTGTTGTCGAGATTTTTGTTACTCCAATGGATTGTATCCTTGTCATTATGGAAGGTAGTCTGTTGTCAAAAAATTTTATACTCCAATGGATGGTAACCTTGTCATTATGGAAGGTAGTCTATTGTTGATATTTTTGTTATACCAAAGGATGGTAGCCTTGTAATTATGGAAGGTAGTTTGTTGTCCAGATTTTTGTTACTCTAATGGATGGTTGCCTTATCATTTTGGAAGGTATTATGTTGTCTAGATTTTTGTTACTCCATTGGATGGTAGCCTTGTCATTATGGAAGTTAGTCTATTGTCGATATTTTTGTTATTCCAATAGATGGTAGCCTTGTCATTATGGAAGATAGTCTATAGTGATGATTTTTGTTACTCCAATGGATGGTAGCCTTATCATTATGGAAGGTAGTCTTTTGTCGAGATTTTTGTTACTCCAATGGATGGTAGCCTTGTCATTATGGAAGGTAGTCTCTTGTTGATATTTTTGTTACTCCAATGGATGGTATCCTTGTCATTATGGAAGGTAGTCTATTGTCTATATTTTTGTTACTCCAATGGATGGTAACCTTGTCATTATGGAATGTAGTCGGTTGTCGAGATTTTTCTTACTCCATTGGATGGTAGCCTTGTCATTATGGAAGGTAGTCCATTGTCGAGATATTTTTTATTCCAATGGATGGTAGCGTTATCATTATGGAAGGTAGTCTGTTGTCGAGATTTTTGTTACTCCAATGGATGGTAGCCTTGTCATTATGGAAGGTAGTATGTTGTCAATATCTTTGTTACTCCAATGGAAGGTTGCCTTGTCATTATGGAAGGGACTATGTTGTCGACATCTTTGTTACTCCAACAAATGGTAGCCTTTTCATTATGGTAGGTAGTCTGTTGTCGAGATTTTTGTTACTCCAATGTATGGTATCCTTGTCATTATAAAAGGTAGTCTCTTGTTGATATTTTTGTTACTCCAATGGATGGTAGCCATGTCAATGTGGAAGGTAGTTTGTTGTCCCGATTATTGTTACTCCAATGGATTATAGCCTTGTCATTATGTAAGGTAGTCTGTTGTCGATAACATTGTTACTCCAATGGATGGTAGCTTAGTAATTATGGAAGGTAGTCTGTTGTCGAGATTTTTGTTACTCCAATGGATTGTATCCTTGTCATTATGGAAGGTAGTCTGTTGTCAAAAAATTTTATACTCCAATGGATGGTAACCTTGTCATTATGGAAGGTAGTCTATTGTTGATATTTTTGTTATACCAATGGATGGTAGCCTTGTAATTATGGAAGGTAGTTTGTTGTCCAGATTTTTGTTACTCTAATGGATGGTAGCCTTGTCATTTTGGAAGGTATTATGTTGTCTAGATTTTTGTTACTCCATTGGATGGTAGCCTTGTCATTATGGAAGTTAGTCTGTTGTCGATATTTTTGTTATTCCAATAGATGGTAGCCTTCTCATTATGGAAGATAGTCTATAGTGATGATTTTTGTTACTCCAATGGATGGTAGCCTTATCATTATGGAAGGTAGTCTTTTGTCGAGATTTTTGTTACTCCAATGGATGGTAGCCTTGTCATTATGGAAGGTAGTCTCTTGTTGATATTTTTGTTACTCCAATGGATGGTATCCTTGTCATTATGGAAGGTAGTCTATTGTCTATATTTTTGTTACTCCAATGGATGGTAACCTTGTCATTATGGAATGTAGTCGGTTGTCGAGATTTTTCTTACTCCATTGGATGGTAGCCTTGTCATTATGGAAGGTAGTCCATTGTCGAGATATTTTTTATTCCAATGGATGGTAGCGTTATCATTATGGAAGGTAGTCTGTTGTCGAGATTTTTGTTACTCCAATGGATGGTAGCCTTGTCATTATGGAAGGTAGTATGTTGTCAATATCTTTGTTACTCCAATGGAAGGTAGCCTTGTCATTATGGAAGGTACTATGTTGTCGACATCTTTGTTACTCCAACAAATGGTAGCCTTTTCATTATGGTAGGTAGTCTGTTGTCGAGATTTTTGTTACTCCAATGTATGGTATCCTTGTCATTATAAAAGGTAGTCTGTTGTTGATATTTTTGTTACTCCAATGGATGGTAGCCTTGTCATTGTGGAAGGTAGTTTGTTGTCCCGATTATTGTTACTCCAATGGATTATAGCCTTGTCATTATGTAAGGTAGTCTGTTGTCGATAACATTGTTACTCCAATGGATGGTAGCTTAGTAATTATGGAAGGTAGTCTGTTGTCGAGATTTTTGTTACTCCAATGGATTGTATCCTTGTCATTATGGAAGGTAGTCTGTTGTCAAAAAATTTTATACTCCAATGGATGGTAACCTTGTCATTATGGAAGGTAGTCTATTGTTGATATTTTTGTTACTCCATTGGATGGTAGCCTTGTCATTATGGAAGGTAGTCTATTGTCGAGATATTTTTTATTCCAATGGATGGTAGCCTTGTTAATATGGAAGGTAGTCTTTTGTCGAGATTTTTGTTACTCCAATGTATGGTAGCCTTGTCATTATGGAAGGTAGTCTCTTGTTGATATTTTTGTTACTCCAATGGATGGTATCCTTGTCATTATGGAAGGTAGTCTATTGTCTATATTTTTGTTACTCCAATGGATGGTAACCTTGTCATTATGGAAGGTAGTCGGTTGTCGAGATTTTTGTTACTCCATTGGATGGTAGCCTTGTCATTATGGAAGGTAGTCCATTGTCGAGATATTTTTTATTCCAATGGATGGTAGCGTTATCATTATGGAAGTTAGTCTGTTGTCGAGATTTTTGTTACTCCAATGGATGGTAGCCTTGTCATTATGGAAGGTAGTATGTTGTCAATATCTTTGTTACTCCAATGGAAGGTAGCGTTGATATTATGGAAGGTACTATGTTGTCGACATCTTTGTTACTCCAACAAATGGTAGCCTTGTCATTATGGTAGGTAGTCTGTTGTCGAGATTTTTGTTACTCCAATGTATGGTATCCTTGTCATTATAAAAGGTAGTCTCTTGGTGATATTTTTGTTACTCCAATGGATGGTAGCCTTGTCATTATGGAAGGTAGTTTGTTGTCCCGATTATTGTTACTCCAATGGATTATAGCCTTGTCATTATGTAAGGTAGTCTGTTGTCGATAACATTGTTACTCCAACGGATGGTAGCTTAGTAATTATGGAAGGTAGTCTGTTGTCGAGATTTTTGTTACTCCAATGGATTGTAGCCCTAACATTATGGAAGGTAGTCTGTTGTCCAAAATTTTTATACTCCAATGGATGGTAACCTTGTCATTATGGAAGCTAGTCTATTGTTGATATTTTTGTTATACCAATGGATGGTAGCCTTGTAATTATGGAAGGTCGTCTGTTGTCCATATTTTTGTTACTCTAATGGATGGTAGCCTTGTCATTATGGAAGGTATTATGTTGTCTAGATTTTTGTTACTCCATTGAATGGTAGCCTTGTCATTATGGAAGGTAGTCTGTTGTCGATATTTTTGTTATTCCAATGGATGGTAGTCTTGTCATTACGGAAGGTAGTCTATAGTCGTGATTTTTGTTACTCCAATGGATTGTAGCCTTATCATTATGGAAGGTAGTCTTTTGTCGAGATTTTTGTTACTCCGATGGATGGTAGCCTTGTCATTATGGAAGGTAGTCTCTTGTTGATATATTTGTTACTCCAATGGATGGAATCCCTTTCATTATGGAAGGGAGTTTTTTGTCCCAATTTTCTTACTCTAATGGATGGTAGTATGTCGTTGTGATTTATGTTACTCCAATGGATGTTAGCCTTTCATTATGGAAGGTAGTCTGTTGTTCAGATTTTTGTTACTCCAATGGATGGTAGACTTGTCATTATGGAAGGTAGTTTATTGTCGAGATTTTTGTTACTCCATTGGATTGTAGCCTTGTCATTATGGAAGGTAGTGTGTTGTCTAGATTTTTGTTATTCCAATGGATGGTAGACTTGTCATTATGGAAGGTTGTCTATTGTCGAGATTTTTGTTACTCCAATGGATGGTACCCTTGTCATTATGGAAGGTAGTCTATTGTTGATATTTTTGTTACTCCTATTGATGGTAATCTTGTCATTATGGAAGGTAGTCTATTGTCGAGATTTTTGTTACTCCATCGGATGGTAGCCTTGTCATTATGGAAGGTAGTTTGTTGTCGATATCTTTGTTACTCCAATGGATGGTAGCGTTATCATTATGGAAGGTAGTCTGTTGTCGCGATTTTCGTTACTCCAATGGATGGTAGCCTTGTCATTATGGAATGTAGTCTCTTGTTGATATTTTTGTTACTCCAATAGATGGTATCCTTTTCATTATGGAAGGTAGTCTGTTGTCCCGATTTTTGTTACTCTAATGGATGGTAGTCTTGTCATTATGGAAAGTAGTCTCTTGTTGATATTTTTATTAATCCAATGGATGGTATCCTTGTCATTATGGAAGGTAGTCTGTTGTCCCTATTTTTGTTACTCTAATGGATGGTAGTCTTGTCATTATGGAAGGTAGTCTGTCGTTGTGATTTCTGTTACTCCAATGGATGGTAGCCTTGACATTATGGAAGGTAGTCTGTTGTTCAGATTTTTGTTACTCCAATGGGTGGTAGACTAGTCATTATGGAAGGTAGTCTGTTGTCGAGATTTTTGTTACTCCTTTGGATTTTAGCCTTGTCATTATGGAAGGTAGTGTGTTGTCGAGATTTTTGTTATTCCAATGGATGGTGGACTTGTCGTTATGGAAGGTACTATGTTGTCGATATCTTTGTTACTCCAATAGATGGTAGCCTTGTCATTATGGTAGGTAGTCTGTTGTCGAGATTTTTGTTACTCCAATGGATGGTAGTCTTGTCATTATAAAAGGTAGTCTCTTGTTGATATTTTTGTTACTCTAATGGATGGTAGCCTTGTCATTATGGAAGGTAGTCTTTTGTCGATAACATTCTTACTCCATTGGATGGTAGGTTAGTAATTATGGAAGGTAGTCTAGTGTAGAGATTTTTGTTACTCCAATGGATTGTAGCCCTAACATTATGGAAGGTAGTATGTTGGCCAAAAAATTTATACTCCAATGGATGGTAACCTTGTCATTATGGAAGCTATTCTATTGTTGATATTTTTGTTATACCAATGGATGGTAGCCTTGTAATTATGGAAGGTAGTCTGTTGTCCATATTTTTGTTACTCTAATGGATGGTTGCCTTGTTATTATGGAAGGTATTATGTTGTCTAGATTTTTGTTACTCCAATGGATGGTAACCTTGTCATTATGGAAGGTAGTCTATTTTCGAGATTTTTTTTACAACAATGGATGGTAGCCTTGTAATTATGGAAGGTAGTCTCTTGTTGATATTTTTGTTACTCCAAGGGATTGTAGCCTTGTCATTATGGAAGGTAGTCTCTTGTCCTGATTATTGTTACTCCAATGGATTGTAGCCTTGTCATTATGGAAGGTAGTCTGTTGTCGATAACTTTGTTACTCCAATGGATGATATCTTAGTAATTATTGAAGGTAGTTTGTTGTCGTGATTTTTGTTACTCCAATGGATGGTAGCCTTGTCATTATGGAAGGTAGTCTGTTGTCAAAAAATTTTATACTCCAAATGATGGTAACCTTGTCGTTATGGAAGGTAGTCTATTGTTGATATTTTTGTTACTCAAATTGATGGTAGCCTTGTAATTATGGAAGGTAGTCTGTTGTCCATATTTTTGTTACTCTAATGGATGGTAGCCTTGTCATTATGGAAGGTAGTCTATTGTTGAGATTTTTGTTAATCTATTATATGGTAGCCTTGTCATTATGGAAGGTAGTCTATTGTCGAGATTTTTGTTATTCCAATGGATGGTAACTCGTCATTATGGAAGGTAGTCTATTGTCGTGATTTTTGTTACTCCAATGG
The DNA here is from genome assembly GCA_948472305.1 of Vicia faba. Taxonomy (NCBI): domain Eukaryota; kingdom Viridiplantae; phylum Streptophyta; class Magnoliopsida; order Fabales; family Fabaceae; genus Vicia; species Vicia faba. The sequence continues at coordinate 567,716,902 of OX451739.1, forward strand.
AAGGTAGCCTTGTCATTACGGAAGGTAGTATGTTGTCTATATCTTTGTTACTCCAATGGATGGTAGCCTTGTCATTATGGAAGGTAGTCTTTTGTCGAGATTTTTGTTACTACAATGTATGGTAGCCTTGTCATTATGGAAGGTAGTCTCTTGTTGATATATTTGTTACTCCAATGGATGGTAGCGTTATCATTATGGAAGGTAGTCTGTTGTCGAGATTTTCGTTACTCCAATGGATGGTAGCCTTGTCATTATGGAAAGTAGTCGGTTGTTGATATTTTTGTTACTCCATTGGATGGTAGCCTTGTCATTATGGAAGGTAGTCCATTTTCGAGATATTTTTTATTCCAATTGATGGTAGCGTTATCATTATGGAAGGTAGTCTATTGTCGAGAATTTCGTTACTCCAATGGATGGTAGCCTTGTCATTATGGAAGGTAGTATATTGTCAACATCTTTGTTACTCCAATGGAAGGTAGCCTTGTCATTATGGAAGGTACTATTTTGTCGACATCTTTGTTACTCCAACAGATGGTAGCCTTGTCATTATGGTAGGTAGTCTATTGTCAAGATTTTTGTTACTCCAATGGATGGTATCCTTGTCATTATAAAAGATAGTCTCTTGTTGATATTTTTGTTACTACAATGGATGGTAGCCTTGTCATTATAGAAGGTAGTTTGTTATCCCAATTATTGTTACTCCAATGGACTGTAGCCTTGTCATTATGTAAGGTAGTCTTTTATCGATAACATTGTTACTCCAATTGATGGTAGCTTAGTAATTATGGAAGGTAGTCTGTTGTCAAGATTTTTGTTACTCCAATGGATTGTAGCCTTGTCATTATGGAAGGTATTATGTTGTCTAGATTTTTGTTAATCCATTGGATGGTAGCCTTGTCATTATGCAAGGTAGTTTGTTGTCCCAATTATTGTTACTCCAATGGATTGTAGCCTTGTCATTATGTAAGGTAGTCTGTTATCGATAACATTGTTACTCCAATGGATGGTAGCTTAGTAATTATGGATGGTAGTCTATTGTCGAGATTTTTGTTACTCTAATGGATTGTAGCCTTGTCATTATGGAAGGTATTATGTTGTCTAGATTTTTGTTAATCCATTGGATGGTAGCCTTGTCATTATGGAAGGTAGTCTGTTGTCGATATTTTTGTTATTCCAATAGATGGTAGCCTTGTCATTATGGAAGATAGTCTATAGTCATGATTTTTGTTACTCCAATGGATGGTAGCCTTATCATTATGGAAGGTAGTCTTTTGTCGAGATTGTTGTTACTCTTATGGATGGTAGCCTTGTCATTATGGAAGGTAGTCTCTTGTTGATATTTTTGTTACTCCATTGGATAGTATCCTTGTCATTATGGAAGGGAGCCTGTTGTCCCGATTTTTGTTACTCTAATGGATGGTAGTCTTGTCATTATGGAAGGTAGTCTGTCGTTGTGATTTCTGTTATTCCAATGGATGGTAGACTTGTCAATATGGAAGGTTGTCTTTTGTCGATATTTTTGTTACTCCAATGGATGGTAGCCTTGTCATTATGGAAGGTAGTTTCTTGTTGATATTTTTGTTACTTCAATGGATTATATCCTTGTCATTATGAAAGGTAGTCTGTTGTCCCGATTTTTGTTACTCTAATGGATGGTAGTCTTGTCATTTTGGAAGGTACTATGTTGTCGATATCTTTGTTACTCCAATATATGGTAGCCTTGTCATTATGGTAGGTAGTTTGTTGTCGAGATTTTTGTTACTCCAATGGATGGTGGCCTTGTCATTATAAAAGGTAGTCTCTTGTTGATATTTTTGTTACTCTAATGGATGGTAGCCTTGTCATTATGGGAGGTAGTATGTTGTCCATATTTTTGTTACTCTAATGGATGGTAGCCTTGTCATTATGGAAGGTATTATGTTGTCTAGATTTTTGTTACTCCATTGGATGGTAGCCTTGTCATTATGGAAGGTAGTCTGTTGTCGATAACATTGTTACTCCAATGGATGGTAGCGTTATCATTATGGAAGGTAGTCTGTTGTCGAGATTTTCGTTACTCCAATGGATGGTAGCCTTGTCATTATGGAAGGTAGTCTTTTGTCAATATTTTTGTTACTCCAATGGATGGTAGCCTTGTCATTATGGAAGGTAGTCTGTTGTTGATATTTTTGTTACTCCAATGGATGGTAACCTTGTCATTATGGAAGGTAGTCTGTTGTCGAGATTTTTGTTACTCCATTGGATGGTATCCTTGTCATTATGGAAGGTAGTCAATTGTCGAGATATTTGTTATTCCAATGGATGGTAGTGTTATCATTATGTAAGGTAGTCTGTTGTCGAGATTTTCATTACTCCAATGGATGGTTGCCTTGTCATTATGGAAGGTAGTATGTTATCAATATCTTTGTTACTCCGATGGATGGTAGCTTTGTCATTATGGAAGGTACTATGTTGTCGATATCTTTGTTACTCCAATAGATGGTAGCCTTGTCATTATGGTAGGTAGTCTGTTGTCAAGATTTTTGTTACTCCAATGGATGGTGGCCTTGTCATTATAAAAGGTAGTCTCTTATTGATATTTTTATTACTCTAATGGACAGTAGCCTTGTCATTATGGAAGGTAGTTTGTTGTCCCGATTATTCTTACTCGAATGGATTGTATCCTTTTCATTATGAAAGGTAGTCTGTTGTCGATAACATTGTTACTCCAATGGATGGTAGCTTCGTAATTATGGAAGGTAGTTTGTTATTGAGAATTTTGTTACTCCAATGGATTGTAGCCCTAACATTATGAAAGGTAGTCTGTTGTCCAAAAATTTTATACTCCTATGGATGGTAACCTTGTCATTATGGAAGCTAGTCTATTGTTGATATTTTTGTTATACCAATGGATGGTAGCCTTATAATTATGGAAGGTAGTCTGTTTTCCATATTTTTGTTACTCTAATGGATGGTAGCCTTTTCATTATGGAAGGTATTATGTTGTCTAGATTTTTGTTACTCCATTGGATGGTAGCCTTGCTATTATGGAAGGTAGTCTGTTGTCGATATTTTTGTTATACCAATGGATGGTAGTCTTGTCATTATGGAAGATAGCCTATAGTCATGATTTTTGATACTCCAATGGATGGTAGCCTTATCATTATGGAAGGTAGTCTTTTGTCGAGATTTTTGTTACTCCAATGGATGGTAGCCTTGTCATTATGGAAGGTAGTGTCTTGTTGATATTTTTGTTACTCCAATGGATGGTATCCTTGTCATTATGGAAGGGAGTTTGTTGTCCCCATTTTTGTTACTCTAATGGATGGTAGTCTTGTCATTATGGAAGGTAGTCTGTCGTTGTGATTTTTGTTATTCCAATGGATGGTTGACTTGTCAATATGGAAGGTAGTCTTTTTTCGAGATTTTTGTTACTCCAATGGATGGTAGCCTTGCCATTATGGAAGGTAGTTTCTTGTTGATATTTTTGTTACTTCAATGGATGATATCCATGTCATTATGAAAGGTAGTCTGTTGTCCCGATTTTTGTTACTCTAATGGATGGTAGTCATGTCATTATGGAAGGTAGTCTGTCGTTGTTATTTCTGTTACTCCAATGGATGGTAGCCTTGTCATTATAGAAGGTAGTCTGTTGTTCAGATTTTTGTTACTCCAATGGATGGTAGAGTTGTCATTATGGAAGGTAGTCTGTTGTCGAGATTTTTATTACTCCATTGGATTGTAGCCTTGTCATTATGGAAGGTAGTGTGTTGTCTAGATTTATGTTATTCCAATGGATGGTACCCTTCTCATTATGGAAGGTAGTCTATTGTCGATATTTTTGTTACTCCAATGGATGGTAACCTTGTCATTATGGAAGGTAGTCTATTGTCGAGATTTTTGTTACTCCATTGGATGGTAGCCTTGTCATTATGGAAGGTAGTCTATTGTCGATAACATTGTTACTCCAATGGATGGTAGCGTTATCATTATGGAAGGTAGTCTGTTGTCGACATTTTCGTTACTCCAATGGATGGTAGCCTTGTCATTATGGAAGGTAGTCTTTTGTCAATATTTTTGTTACTCCAATGGATGGTGGCCTTGTCATTATGGAAGGTAGAATCTTGTTTATATTTTTGTTACTCCAATGGATGGTAACCTTGTCATTATGGAAGGTAGTCTGTTGTCGAGATTTTCGTTACTCCAATGGATGGTTGCCTTGTCATTATGGAAGGTAGTATGTTATCAATATCTTTGTTACTCCAATGGATGGTAGCTTTGTCATTATGGAAGGTACGATGTTGTCGATATCTTTGTTACTCCAATATATGGTAGCCTTGTCATTATGGTAGGTAGTCTGTTGTCAAGATTTTTGTTACTCCAATGGATGGTGGCCTTGTCATTATAAAAGGTAGTCTCTTGTTGATATTTTTGTTACTCTAATGGATGGTAGCCTTGTCATTATGGAAGGTAGTTTGTTGTCCCGATTATTGTTACTCCAATGGATTGTATCCTTTTCATTATGAAAGGTAGTCTGTTGTCGATAACATTGTTACACCAATGGATGGTAGCTTAGTAATTATGGAAGGTAGTCTGTTGTTGATATTTTTGTTACTCCAATGGATTGTAGCCCTAACATTATGGAAGGTAGTTTGTTGTCCAAAAGTTTTATACTCCAATGGATGGTAACCTTGGCATTATGGAAGGTAGTCTGTTGTCGAGATTTTTGTTATTATAATGGATTGTAGCCTTGTCATTATGGAAGATATTATGTTGTCTATATTTTTGTTACTCCATTGGATGGTAGCCTTGTCATTATGGAAGGTAGTCTATTGTCGATATTTTTGTTATTCCAATAGATGGAAGCCTTGTCATTATGGAAGATAGCCTATAGTCATGATTTTTGTTACTCCAATGGATGGTACCCTTATCATTATGGAAGGTAGTCTTTTATCGAGATTTTTGTTACTCCAATGGATGGTAGCCTTCTCATTATGGAAGGTAGTCTCTTGTTGATATTTTTGTTACTCCAATGGATGGTATCCTTGTCATTATGAAAGGGAGTTTGTTGTCCCGATTTTTGTTACTCTAATGGATGGTAGTCTTGTCATTATGGAAGGTAGTCTGTCGTTGTGATTTTTGTTATTCCAATGGATGGTTGACTTGTCAATATGGAAGGTAGTCTTTTTTCGAGATTTTTGTTACTCCAATGGATGGTAGCCTTGCCATTATGGAAGGTAGTTTCTTGTTGATATTTTTGTTACTTCAATAGGTGATATCCATGTCATTATGAAAGGTAGTTTGTTGTCCCGATTTTTGTTACTATAATGGATGGTAGTCTTGTCATTATGGAAGGTAATCTGTCGTTGTGATTTTTGTTACTCCAATGGAAGGTATCCTTGTCATTATAGAAGGTAGTCTGTTCAGATTTTTGTTACTCCAATGGATGGTAGACTTGTCATTATGGAAGGTAGTCTGCTGTCGAGATTTTTGTTACTCCATTGGATTGTAGCCTTGTCATTATGGAAGGTAGTGTGTTGTCTAGATTTATGTTATTCCAATGGATGGTACCCTTGTCATTATGGAAGGTAGTCTATTATCGATATTTTTGTTACTCCAATGGATGGTAACCTTGTCATTATGGAAGGTAGTCTATTGTTGAGATTTTTTTTACTCTATTGGATTGTAGCCCTAACATTATGGAAGGTAGTTTGTTGTCGATAACATTGTTACTCTAATGGATGGTAGCGTTATCATTATGGAAGGTAGTCTGTTGTCGAGATTTTCGTTACTCCGATGGATGGTAGCCTTATCATTATGGAAGGTAGTCTTTTGTCAATATTTTTGTTACTCCAATGGATGGTAGCCTTGTCATTATGGAAGGTAGTCTCTTGTTGATATTTTTGTTACTCCAATGGATGGTAACCTTGTCATTATGGAAGGTAGTCTGATGTCGAGATTTTTGTTACTCCATGGGATGGTATCCTTGTCATTATGGAAGGTAGTCCATTGTCGAGATTTTTGTTATTCCAATGGATGGTAGTGTTATCATTATGGAAGGTAGTCGATTTTCGAGATTTTCGTTACTCCAATGGATGGTTGCCTTGTCATTATGGAAGGTAGTATGTTATCAATATCTTTGTTACTCCAATGGATGGTAGCTTTGTCATTATGGAAGGTACTATGTTGTCGATATCTTTGTTACTCCAATAGATGGTAGCCTTGTCATTATGGTAGGTAGTTTGTTGTCGAGATTTTTGTTACTCCAATGGATGGTGGCCTTGTCATTATAAAAGGTAGTCTCTTGTTGATATTTTTGTTACTCTAATGGATGGTATCCTTGTCATTATGGAAGGTAGTATGTTGTCCATATTTTTGTTACTCTAATGGATGGTAGCCTTTTCAATATGGAAGGTATTATGTTGTCTAGATTTTTGTTACTCCATTGGATGGTAGCCTTCTTATTTTGGAAGGTAGTCTGTTGTCGATATTTTTGTTATTCCAATGGATGTTAGTCTTGTCACTATGGAAGGTAGTCTATAGTCGTGATTTTTGTTACTCCAATGGATGGTAGCCTTGTCATTATGGAAGGTAGTCTCTTGTTGATATTTTTGTTATTCCAATGGATGGTATCCTTGTCATTATGGAAGGGAGTTTGTTGTCCCAATTTTTGTTATTCTAATGGACGTTAGTCTTGTCATTATGGAAGGTAGTCTGTCGTTGTGATTTCTGTTACTCAAATGGATGGTAGCCATGTCATTATGGAAGGTAGTTTGTTGTTCAGATCTTTCTTACTCCAATGGGTGGTAGACTAGTCATTATGGAAGGTAGTCTGTTGTGTAGATTTTTGTTACTCCTTTGGATTGTAGCCTTGTCATTATGGAAGGTAGTGTGTTGTCAAGATTTTTGTTATTCCAATGGATGGTAGCCTTATCATTATGGAAGATAGCCTATAGTCATGATTTTTGTTACTCCAATGGATGGTAGCCTTATCATTATGGAAGGTAGTCTTTTGTCGAGATTTTTGTTACTCCAATGGATGGTAGCCTTCTCATTATGGAAGGTAGTCTCTTGTTGATATTTTTGTTACTCCAATGGATGGTATCCTTGTCATTATGAAAGGGAGTTTGTTGTCCCGATTTTTGTTACTCTAATGGATGGTAGTCTTGTCATTATGGAAGGTAGTCTGTCGTTGTGATTTTTGTTATTCCAATGGATGGTTGACTTGTCAATATGGAAGGTAGTCTTTTTTCGAGATTTTTGTTACTCCAATGGATGGTAGCCTTGCCATTATGGAAGGTAGTTTCTTGTTGATATTTTTGTTACTTCAATGGATGATATCCATGTCATTATGAAAGGTAGTTTGTTGTCCCGATTTTTGTTACTATAATGGATGGTAGTCTTGTCATTATGGAAGGTAATCTGTCGTTGTGATTTCTGTTACTCCAATGGAAGGTATCCTTGTCATTATAGAAGGTAGTCTGTTCAGATTTTTGTTACTCCAATGTATGGTAGACTTGTCATTATGGAAGGTAGTCTGCTGTCGAGATTTTTGTTACTCCATTGGATTGTAGCCTTGTCATTATGGAAGGTAGTGTGTTGTCTAGATTTATGTTATTCCAATGGATGGTACCCTTGTCATTATGGAAGGTAGTCTATTGTCGATATTTTTGTTACTCCAATGGATGGTAACCTTGTCATTATGGAAGGTAGTCTATTGTTGAGATTTTTTTTACTCTATTGGATTGTAGCCCTAACATTATGGAAGGTAGTTTGTTGTCGATAACATTGTTACTCTAATGGATGGTAGCGTTATCATTATGGAAGGTAGTCTGTTGTCGAGATTTTCGTTACTCCGATGGATGGTAGCCTTATCATTATGGAAGGTAGTCTTTTGTCAATATTTTTGTTACTCCAATGGATGGTAGCCTTGTCATTATGGAAGGTAGTCTCTTGTTGATATTTTTGTTACTCCAATGGATGGTAACCTTGTCATTATGGAAGGTAGTCTGATGTCAAGATTTTTGTTACTCCATTGGATGGTATCCTTGTCATTATGGAAGGTAGTCCATTGTCGAGATTTTTGTTATTCCAATGGATGGTAGTGTTATCATTATGGAAGGTAGTCGGTTTTCGAGATTTTCGTTACTCCAATGGATGGTTGCCTTGTCATTATGGAAGGTAGTATGTTATCAATATCTTTGTTACTCCAATGGATGGTAGCTTTGTCATTATGGAAGGTACTATGTTGTCGATATCTTTGTTACTCTAATAGATGGTAGCCTTGTCATTATGGTAGGTAGTTTGTTGTCGAGATTTTTGTTACTCCAATGGATGGTGGCCTTGTCATTATAAAAGGTAGTCTCTTGTTGATATTTTTGTTACTCTAATGGATGGTATCCTTGTCATTATGGAAGGTAGTATGTTGTCCATATTTTTGTTACTCTAATGGATGGTAGCCTTTTCAATATGGAAGGTATTATGTTGTCTAGATTTTTGTTACTCCATTGGATGGTAGCCTTCTTATTATGGAAGGTAGTCTGTTGTCGATATTTTTTTTATTCCAATGGATGTTAGTCTTGTCACTATGGAAGGTAGTCTATAGTCGTGATTTTTGTTACTCCAATGGATGGTAGCCTTGTCATTATGGAAGGTAGTCTCTTGTTGATATTTTTTTTATTCCAATGGATGGTATCCTTGTCATTATGGAAGGGAGTTTGTTGTCCCAATTTTTGTTATTCTAATGGACGTTAGTCTTGTCATTATGGAAGGTAGTCTGTCGTTGTGATTTCTGTTACTCAAATGGATGGTAGCCTTGTCATTATGGAAGGTAGTTTATTGTTCAGATCTTTCTTACTCCAATGGGTGGTAGACTAGTCATTATGGAAGGTAGTCTGTTGTGTAAATTTTTGTTACTCCTTTGGATTGTAGCCTTGTCATTATGGAAGGTAGTGTGTTGTCGAGATTTTTGTTATTCCAATGGATGGTAGACTTGTCATTATGAAAGGTAGTCTGTTGTCGAGATTTTTGTAACTCCAATGGATGGTACACTTGTCATTATGGAAAGTAGTCTATTGTCGATATTTTTTTTTACTCCAATGGATGGTAACCTTGTCATTATGAAAGGTAGTTTGTTGTCTAGATTTTTGTAACTCCATTGGATGGTAGCCTTGTCATTATTGAAGGTAGTCTATTGTCGAGATATTTGTTATTCCAATGGATGGTAGCATTATCATTATGGAAGGTATTCTGTTGTCGACATTTTCGTTACTCTAATGGATGGTATCCTTGTCATTATGGAAGGTAGTCTGTTGTCCCGATTTTTGTTACTCTAACGGATGGTAGTCTTATAATTAAGGAAGGTAGTCTCTTGTTGATATTTTTGTTACTCCAATGGATGGTATCCTTGTCATTATGGAAGGTAGTCTGTTGTCCCGATTTTTGTTACTCTAAGGGATGGTAGTCTTGTCATTATGGAAGGTAATCTGTCGTTGTGATTTCTGTTACTCCAATGGATGGTAGCCTTGTCATTATGGAAGGTAGTCTATTGTTCAGATTTTTGTTACTCCAATGGATGGTAGTCTTGTCATTATGGAAGGTAGTATGTTGTCGAGATTTTTATTACTCCTTTGAATTGTAGCCTTGTCATTGTGGAAGGTAGTGTGTTGTCGAGATTTTTGTTATTCCAATGGGTGGTAGACTTGTCATTATGGAAGGTGGTCTGTTGTCCAGATTTTTGTTACTCCAATGGATGGTACCCTTGTCATTATGGAAGGTAGTCTATTATCGATATTTTTGTTACTCCAATGGATGGTAACCTTGTCATTATGGAAGGTAGTCTGTTGTCGGGATTTTTGTTACTCCATTGGATGGTAGCCTTGTCATTATGGAAGGTAGTCTATTGTCGAGATATTTGTTATTCCAATGGATGGTAGCGTTATCATTATGGAAGGTAGTATGTTGTCGAGATTTTCGTTACTCCAATGGATGGTAGCCTTGTCATTATGGAAGTTAGTATGTTGTCAATATCTTTGTTACTCCAATGGATGGTAGCCTTGTCATTATGGAAGGAACTCTGTTGTCGAGATTTTTGTTACTCCAATTGATTATAGCCTTGTCATTATGGAAGGTACTATGTTGTCGATGTGTTTGTTACTCCAATGAATGGTAGCCTTCTCATTATGGAAGGTAGTCTGTTGTCGAGATTTTTGTTACTCCAATGGATGATAGCCTTTTCATTATGGAAGGTAGTCATTTGTTAACATTTTTGTTATTCCAATGGATGGTAGCCTTGTCATTATGGAAGGTAGTCTGTTGTCCTGATTTTTATTACTCTAATGGATGGTAGCCTTATCATTATGGAAGGTGGTCTGTTGTTGTGATTTCTGTTACTCCAATGGATGGTAGCCATATCATTATGGAAGGTAGTCTATTGTCGAGATTTTTGTTACCCCAATGGATGTTAGCTTTGTCATTATGGAAGGTAGTCTGTTGTCCAAATTTTTTATACTCTAATGGATAGTACCCTTATCATTATGGAAGGTAGTTTGTTGTTGATATTTTTGTTACTCCAATGGATGGTATCCTTGTCATTATGGAAGGTAGTCTGTTGTCCAAAATTGTTATACTCCAATGGATGGTAGCCTTGTCATTATGGAAGGTAGTCTCTTGTTGATATTTTTGTTACTCCAATGGATGGTAACCTTGTCATTAGGGAAGGTAGTATGTTGTCGAGATTTTTGTTACTCCATTGGATGGTATCCTTGTCATTATGGAAGGTAGTCCATTGTCGAGATATTTGTTATTCCAATGGATGGTAGTGTTATCATTATGGAAAGTAGTCTGTTGTCGAGATTTTCGTTACTCCAATGGATGGTTGCCTTGTCATTATGGAAGGTAGTATTATATCAAAATCTTTGTTACTCCAATGGATGGTAGCTTTGTCATTATGGAAGGTACTATGTTGTTGATATCTTTGTTACTCCAATAGATGGTAGCCTTGTCATTATGGTAGGTAGTCTGTTGTCGAGATTTTTGTTATTCCAATGGATGGTAGCTCGTCATTATGGAATGTAGTCTATTTTCATGATTTTTGTTACTCCAATGGAAGGTAGCCTTGTCATTACGGAAGGTAGTATGTTGTCGATATCTTTGTTACTCCAATGGATGGTAGCCTTGTCATTATGGAAGGTAGTCTTTTGTCGAGATTTTTGTTACTCCAATGTATGGTAGCCTTGTCATTATGGAAGGTAGTCTCTTGTTGATATATTTGTTACTCCAATGGATGGTAGCGTTATCATTATGGAAGGTAGTCTGTTGTCGAGATTTTCGTTACTCCAATGGAGTGTAGCCTTGTCATTATGGAAGGTAGTCGGTTGTCGATATTTTTGTTACTCCATTGGATGGTAGCCTTGTCATTATGGAAGGTAGTCCTTTGTCGAGATATTTTTTATTCCAATGGATGGTAGCGTTATCATTATGGAAGGTAGTCTGTTGTCGAGATTTTTGTTACTCCAATGGATGTTAGCCTTGTCATTATGGAAGGTAGTATCTTGTTGATATATTTTTTACTCCAATGGATGGTAGCGTTATCATTATGGAAGGTAGTCTATTGTCGAGATTTTCGTTACTCCAATGGATGGTAGCCTTGTTATTATGGAAGGTAGTCGGTTTTCAATATTTTTGTTACTCCATTGGATGGTAGCCTTGTCATTATGGAAGGTAGTCCATTGTCGAGATATTTTTTATTCCAATGGATGGTAGCGTTATCATTATGGAATGTAGTATGTTGTCAATATCTTTGTTACTCCAATGGAAGGTAGCCTTGTCATTATGGAAGGTACAATGTTGTCGACATCTTTGTTACTCCAACAGATGGTAGCCTTGTCATTATGGTAGGTAGTCTGTTGTCGAGATTTTTGTTACTCCAATGGATGGTATCCTTGTCATTATAAAAGGTAGTCTCTTGTTGATATTTTTGTTACTCCAATGGATGGTAGCCTTGTCATTATGGAAGGTAGTTTGTTGTCTCGATTATTGTTACTCCAATGGATTGTAGCCTTGTCATTATGTAAGGTAGTCTGTTGTCGATAACATTGTTACTCCAAAGGATGGTAGCTTAGTAATTATGGAAGGTAGTCTGTTGTCGAGATTTTTGTTACTCCAATGGATGGTATCCTTGTCATTATAAAAGGTAGTCTCTTGTTGATATTTTTGTTACTCCAATGGATGGTAGCCTTGTCATTATGGAAGGTAGTTTGTTATCTAGATTTTTGTTACACCATTGGATGGTAGCCTTGTCATTATGGAAGGTAGTCTGTTGTCGATATTTCTGTTACTCCAATTGATGGTAGCCTTGTCATTATAGAAGGTAGTCTATTGTTCAGATTTTTGTTACTCCAATGGATGGTAGACTTGTCATTATGGAAGGTAGTCTTTTGTCGATATTTTTTTTACTCCAATGGATGGTAGCCTTGTCATTATGGAAGGTAGTCTCTTGTTGATATTTTTGTTACTCCATTGGATGGTATCCTTGTCATTATGTAATGGAGCCTGTTGTCCCGATTTTTGTTACTCTAATGGATGGTAGTTATGTCATTATGGAAGGTAGTCTATTGTCGATATTTTTGTTACACCAATGGAGGGTAGCCTTATCATTATGGAAGGTAGTCTTTTGTTGAGATTTTTGTTACTCCAATGGATGGTAGCCTTGTCATTATGGAAGGTAGTTTCTTGTTGATATTTTTGTTATTTCAATGGATGATATCCTTGTCATTATGAAATGTAGTCTGTTGTCCCAATTTTTGATACTCTAATGGATGGTAGTCTTGTCATTATGGAAGGTAGTCTGTCGTTGTGATTTCTGTTACTCCAATGGATGGTAGCCTTGTCATTATAGAAGGTAGTCTAGTGTTCAGATTTTTGTTACTCCAATGGATGGTAGACTTGTCATTATGGAAGGTAGTCTGTTGTCGAGATTTTTGTTACTCCATTGGACTGTAGCCTTGTCATTATGGAAGGCAGTGTGTTGTCTAGATTTATGTTATTCCAATGAATGGTACCCTTGTTATTATAAAGGGAGTCTATTGTCGATTATTTTGTTACTCCAATGGATTGTAACCAATGTCATTATGGAAGGTAGTCTATTGTCGAGATTTTTGTTATACCAATGGATGGTAGCCTTGTAATTATGGAAAGTAGTCTGTTGTCCAGACTTTTGTTACTCTAATGGATGGTAGCCTTTTCATTATGGAAGGTATTATGTTGTCTAGATATTTGTTACTCCATTGGATGGTAGCCTTGTCATTATAGAAGGTAGTCTATTGTCGATATATTTGTTTTTCCAATAGATGGTAGCCTTGTCATTATGGAAGATAGTCTATAGTCATGATTTTTGTTACACCAATGGATGGTAGCCTTATCATTATGGAAGGTAGTCTTTTGTCAAGATTTTTGTTACTCCAATGGATGGTAGCCTTGTCATTATGGAAGGTAGTCCATTGTCGAGATATTTTTTATTCCAATGGATGGTAGCATTATCATTATGGAATGTAGTATGTTATCAATATCTTTGTTACTCCAATGGAAGGTAGCCTTGTCATTATGGAAGGTTCTATGTTGTCGACATCTTTGTTACTCTTTACAGATGGTAGCCTTGTCATTATGGTAGGTAGTCTGTTGTCGAGATTTTTGTTACTCCAATGGATGGTATCCTTGTCATTATAAAAGGTAGTCTCTTGTTGATATTTTTGTTAATCCAATGGATGGTAGCCTTGTCATTATGGAAGGTAGTTTGTTGTCCCGATTATTATTACTCCAATGGATTTTAGCCTTGTCATTATGTAAGGTAGACTGTTGTCGATAACATTGTTACTCCAATGGATGGTAGCTTAGTAATTATGGAAGGTAGTCTGTTGTCGAGATTTTTGTTACTCCAATGGATTGTAACCTTGTCATTATGGAATGTATTATGTTGTCTAGATATTTTTTACTCCATTGGATGGTAGCCTTGTCATTATGGAAGGTAGTCTGTTGTCGATATTTTTGTTATTCAAATAGATGGTAGCCTTGTCATTATGGAAGATAGTCTATAGTCATGATTTTTGTTACACCAATGGATGGTAGCCTTATCATTATGGAAGGTAGTCTTTTGTCGAGATTTTTGTTACTCCAATGGATGGTAGCCTTGTCATTATGGAAGGTAGTTTCTTGTTGATATTTTTATTTCTTCAATGGATGATATCCTTGTCATTATGAAAGGTAGTCTGGTGTCCAAATTTTTGTTACTCTAATGGATGGTAGTCTTGTCATTATGGAAGGTAGTCTGTCGTTGTGATTTCTGTTACTCCAATTGATGGTAGCCTTGTCATTATAGAAGGTAGTATGTTGTTTAGATTTTTGTTACTCCAATGGATGGTAGACTTGTCATTATGGAAGGTAGTCTGTTGTCGAAATTTTTGTTACTCCATTGGATTGTAGCCTTGTCATTATGGAAGGTAGTGTGTTGTCTAGATTTATGTTATTCCAATGGATGGTACCCTTGTCATTATGGAAGGTAGTCTATTGTCGATATTTTTGTTACTCCAATGGATTGTAACCTTGTCATTATGGAAGGTAGTCTATTGTCCAGATTTTTGTTACTCCATTGGATGGTAGCCTTGTCATTATGGAAGGTAGTCCATTGTCGAGATATTTTTTATTCCAATGTATGGTAGCATTATCATTATGGAATGTAGTATGTTATCAATATCTTTGTTACTCCAATGGAAGGTAGCCTTGTCATTATGGAAGGTTCTATGTTGTCGACATCTTTGTTACTCTTTACAGATGGTAGCCTTGTCATTATGGTAGGTAGTCTGTTGTCGAGATTTTTGTTACTCCAATGGATGGTATCCTTGTCATTATAAAAGGTAGTCTCTTGTTGATATTTTTGTTACTCCAATGGATGGTAGCCTTGTCATTATGGAAGGTAGTTTGTTGTCCCGATTATTATTACTCCAATGGATTTTAGCCTTGTCATTATGTAAGGTAGACTGTTGTCGATAACATTGTTACTCCAATGGATGGTAGCTTAGTAATTATGGAAGGTAGTCTGTTGTCGAGATTTTTGTTACTCCAATGGATTGTAACCTTGTCATTATGGAAGGTATTATGTTGTCTAGATATTTTTTACTCCATTGGATGGTAGCCTTGTCATTATGGAAGGTAGTCTGTTGTCGATATTTTTGTTATTCAAATAGATGGTAGCCTTGTCATTATGGAAGATAGTCTATAGTCATGATTTTTGTTACACCAATGGATGGTAGCCTTATCATTATGGAAGGTAGTCTTTTGTCGAGATTTTTGTTACTCCAATGGATGGTAGCCTTGTCATTATGGAAGGTAGTTTCTTGTTGATATTTTTATTTCTTCAATGGATGATATCCTTGTCATTATGAAAGGTAGTCTGGTGTCCAAATTTTTGTTACTCTAATGGATGGTAGTCTTGTCATTATGGAAGGTAGTCTGTCGTTGTGATTTCTGTTACTCCAATTGATGGTAGCCTTGTCATTATAGAAGGTAGTATGTTGTTTAGATTTTTGTTACTCCAATGGATGGTAGACTTGTCATTATGGAAGGTAGTCTGTTGTCGAGATTTTTGTTACTCCATTGGTTTGTAGCCTTGTCATTATGGAAGGTAGTGTGTTGTCTAGATTTATGTTATTCCAATGGATGGTACCCTTGTCATTATGGAAGGTAGTCTATTGTCGATAATTTTGTTACTCCAATGGATTGTAACCTTGTCATTATGGAAGGTAGTCTATTGTCCAGATTTTTGTTACTCCATTGGATGGTAGCCTTGTCATTATGGAAGGTAGTCCTTTGTCGAGATATTTTTTATTCCAATGGATGGTAGCATTATCATTATGGAATGTAGTATGTTATCAATATCTTTGTTACTCCAATGGAAGGTAGCCTTGTCATTATGGAAGGTTCTATGTTGTCGACATCTTTGTTACTCTTTACAGATGGTAGCCTTGTCATTATGGTAGGTAGTCTGTTGTCGAGATTTTTGTTACTCCAATGGATGGTATCCTTGTCATTATAAAAGGTAGTCTCTTGTTGATATTTTTGTTACTCCAATGGATGGTAGCCTTGTCATTATGGAAGGTAGTTTGTTGTCCCGATTATTATTACTCCAATGGATTTTAGCCTTGTCATTATGTAAGGTAGACTGTTGTCGATAACATTGTTACTCCAATGGATGGTAGCTTAGTAATTATGGAAGGTAGTCTGTTGTCGAGATTTTTGTTACTCCAATGGATTGTAACCTTGTCATTATGGAAGGTATTATGTTGTCTAGATTTTTGTTACTCCATTGGATGGTAGCCTTGTCATTATGGAAGGTAGTCTGTTGTCGATATTTTTGTTATTCAAATAGATGGTAGCCTTGTCATTATGGAAGATAGTCTATAGTCATGATTTTTGTTACTCTAATGGATGGTAGCCTTATCATTATGGAAGGTAGTCTTTTGTCGATATTTTTGTTACTCCAATGGATGGTAGCCTTGTCATTATGGAAGGTAGTCTCTTGTTGATATTTTTGTTACTCCATTGGATGGTATCCTTGTCATTATGTAAGGGAGCCTGTTGTCCCGATTTTTGTTACTCTAATGGATGGTAGTCTTGTCATTATGGAAGGTAGTCTATCGTTGAGATTTCCGTTATTCCAATGGATGGTAGACTTGTCAATATGGAAGGTAGTTTTTGTCGAGATTTTTGTTACTCCAATGGATGGTTGCCTTGTCATTATGGAAGGTAGTTTCTTGTTGATATTTTTGTTACTTCAATGGATGATATCCTTGTTATTATGACAGGTAGTCTGTTGTCCTTATTTTTGTTACTCTAATGGATGGTAGTCTTGTCATTATGGAAGGTAGTCTGTCGTTGTGATTTCTGTTACTCCAATGGATGGTAGCCTTGTAATTATGGAAGGTAGTCTGTTATCCAGATTTTTGTTACTCTAATGGATGGTAGCATTGTCATTATGGAAGGTATTATGTTGTCTAGATTTTTGTTACTTCATTGGATGGTAGCCTTGTCATTATGGAAGGTAGTCTATTGTCGATATTTTTGTTATTCCAATAGTCTATAGTCATGATTTTTGTTACACCAATGGATGGTAGCCTTATCATTCTGGAAGGTAGTCTTTTGTTGAGATTTTTGTTACTCCAATGGATGGTAGCCTTGTCATTATGGAAGGTAGTTTCTTGTTGATATTTTTGTTACTTCAATTGATGATATCCTTGTCATTATGAAAGGTAGTCTGGTGTCCTAATTTTTGTTACTCTAATGGATGGTAGTCTTGTCATTATGGAAGGTAGTCTGTCGTTGTGATTTCTGTTACTCCAATGGATGGTAGCCTTGTCATTACAGAAGGTAGTCTGTTGTTCAGATTTTTGTTACTCCAATGGATGGTAGACTTGTCATTATGGAAGGTAGTCTGTTGTCGAGATTTTTGTTACTCCATTGGATTGTAGCCTTGTCATTATGGAAGGTAGTGTGTTGTCTAGATTTATGTTATTCCAATGGATGGTACCCTTGTCATTATGGATGGTAGACTATTGTCGATATTTTTGTTACTCCAATGGATTGTAACCTTGTCATTATGGAAGGTAGTCTATTGTCCAGATTTTTGTTACTCCATTGGATGGTAGCCTTGTCATTATGGAAGGTAGTCCATTGTCGAGATATTTTTTATTCCAATGTATGGTAGCATTATCATTATGGAATGTAGTATGTTATCAATATCTTTGTTACTCCAATGGAAGGTAGCCTTGTCATTATGGAAGGTTCTATGTTGTCGACATCTTTGTTACTCTTTACAGATGGTAGCCTTGTCATTATGGTAGGTAGTCTGTTGTCGAGATTTTTGTTACTCCAATGGATGGTATCCTTGTCATTATAAAAGGTAGTCTCTTGTTGATATTTTTGTTACTCCAATGGATGGTAGCCTTGTCATTATGGAAGGTAGTTTGTTGTCCCGATTATTATTACTCCAATGGATTTTAGCCTTGTCATTATGTAACGTAGACTGTTGTCGATAACATTGTTACTCCAATGGATGGTAGCTTAGTAATTATGGAAGGTAGTCTGTTGTCGAGATTTTTGTTACTCCAATGGATTGTAACCTTGTCATTATGGAAGGTATTATGTTGTCTAGATATTTTTTACTCCATTGGATGGTAGCCTTGTCATTATGGAAGGTAGTCTGTTGTCGATATTTTTGTTATTCAAATAGATGGTAGCCTTGTCATTATGGAAGATAGTCTATAGTCATGATTTTTGTTACACCAATGGATGGTAGCCTTATCATTATGGAAGGTAGTCTTTTGTCGAGATTTTTGTTACTCCAATGGATGGTAGCCTTGTCATTATGGAAGGTAGTTTCTTGTTGATATTTTTATTTCTTCA
This sequence comes from Vicia faba, assembly GCA_948472305.1. Lineage (NCBI taxonomy): Eukaryota > Viridiplantae > Streptophyta > Magnoliopsida > Fabales > Fabaceae > Vicia > Vicia faba. The sequence continues at coordinate 567,735,334 of OX451739.1, forward strand.
ATGGATGATATCCTTGTCATTATGAAAGGTAGTCTGGTGTCCAAATTTTTGTTACTCTAATGGATGGTAGTCTTGTCATTATGGAAGGTAGTCTGTCGTTGTGATTTCTGTTACTCCAATTGATGGTAGCCTTGTCATTATAGAAGGTAGTATGTTGTTTAGATTTTTGTTACTCCAATGGATGGTAGACTTGTCATTATGGAAGGTAGTCTGTTGTCGAGATTTTTGTTACTCCATTGGATTGTAGCCTTGTCATTATGGAAGGTAGTGTGTTGTCTAGATTTATGTTATTCCAATGGATGGTACCCTTGTCATTATGGAAGGTAGTCTATTGTCGATAATTTTGTTACTCCAATGGATTGTAACCTTGTCATTATGGAAGGTAGTCTATTGTCCAGATTTTTGTTACTCCATTGGATGGTAGCCTTGTCATTATGGAAGGTAGTCCTTTGTCGAGATATTTTTTATTCCAATGGATGGTAGCATTATCATTATGGAATGTAGTATGTTATCAATATCTTTGTTACTCCAATGGAAGGTAGCCTTGTCATTATGGAAGGTTCTATGTTGTCGACATCTTTGTTACTCTTTACAGATGGTAGCCTTGTCATTATTGTAGGTAGTCTGTTGTCGAGATTTTTGTTACTCCAATGGATGGTATCCTTGTCATTATAAAAGGTAGTCTCTTGTTGATATTTTTGTTACTCCAATGGATGGTAGCCTTGTCATTATGGAAGGTAGTTTGTTGTCCCGATTATTGTTACTCAAATGGATTGTAGCCTTGTCATTATGTAAGGTAGTCCGTTGTCGATAACATTGTTACTCCAATGGATGGTAGCTTAGTAATTATGGAAGGTAGTCTGTTGTCGAGATTTTTGTTACTCCAATGGATTGTATCCTTGTCATTATGGAAGGTATTATGTTGTCTAGATTTTTGTTACTCCATTGGATGGTAGCCTTGTAATTATGGAAGGTAGTCTGTTGTCGATATTTTTGTTATTCCAATAGATGGTAGCCTTGTCATTATGGAAGATAGTCTATAGTCATGATTTTTGTTACTCCAATGGATGGTAGCCTTATCATTATGGAAGGTAGTCTTTTGTCGATAATATTGTTACTCCAATGGATGGTAGCCTTGTCATTATGGAAGGTAGTCTCTTGTTGATATTTTTGTTACTCCATAGGATGGTATCCTTGTCATTATGTAAGGGAGCTTGTTGTCCCGATTTTTGTTACTCTAATGGATGGTAGTCTTGTCATTATGGAAGGTAGTCTGTTGTTGTGATTTCCGTTATTCCAATGGATGGTAGACTTGTCAATATGGAAGGTAGTCTTTTGTCGAGATTTTTGTTACTCCAATGGATGGTTGCCTTGTCATTATGGAAGGTAGTTTCTTGTTGATATTTTTGTTACTTCAATGGATGATATCCTTGTCATTATGACAGGTAGTCTGTTGTCCCTATTTTTGTTACTCTAATGGATGGTAGTCTTGTCATTATGGAAGGTAGTCTGTTATCCAGATTTTTGTTACTCTAATGGATGTTAGCCTTGTCATTATGGAAGGTATTATGTTGTCTAGATTTTTGTTATTCCATTGGATGGTAGCCTTGTCATTATGGAAGGTAGTCTATTGTCGATATTTTTGTTATTCCAATAGATGGGAGCCTTGTCATTATGAAAGATAGTCTATAGTCATGATTTTTGTTACACCAATGGATGGTAGCCTTATCATTATGGAATGTAGTCTTTTGTTGAGATTTTTGTTACTCCAATGGATGGTAGCCCTGTCATTATGGAAGGTAGTTTCTTGTTTATATTTTTGTTATTTCAATGGATGATATCCTTGTCATTATGAAAGGTAGTCTGTTGTCCCAATTTTTGTTACTCAAATGGATGGTAGTCTTGTCATTATGGAAGTTAGTCTGTCGTTGTGATTTCTGTTACTCCAATGGATGGTAGCCTTGTCATTATAGAAGGTAGTCTGTTGTTCAGATTTTTGTTACTCCAATGGATGGTAGACTTGTCATTATGGAAGGTAGTCTGTTGTCGAGATTTTTGTTACTCCATTGGACTGTAACCTTGTCATTATGGAAGGTAGTGTGTGGTCTAGATTTATGTTATTCCAATGGATGGTACCCTTGTTATTATAAAGGGAGTCTATTGTCGATATTTTTGTTACTCCAATGGATTGTAACCTTGTCATTATGGAAGGTAGTCTATTGTCGAGATTTTTGTTATACCAATAGATGGTAGCCTTGTAATTATGGAAGGTAGTCTGTTGTCCAGATTTTTGTTACTCTAATGGATGGTAGACTTGTCATTATGGAAGGTATTATGTTGTCTAGATTATTGTTACTCCATTGGATGGTAGCCTTGTCATTATGGAAGGTAGTCTATTGTCGATATTTTTGTTTTTCCAATAGATGGTAGCCTTGTCATTATGGAAGATAGTCTATAGTCATGATTTTTGTTACACCAATTGATGGTAGCCTTATCATTATGGAAGGTAGTCTTTTGTCGAGATTTTTGTTACTCCAATGGATGGTAGCCTTGTCATTATGGAAGGTAGTTTCTTGTTGATATTTTTGTTACTTTAATGGATGATATCCTTGTCATTATGAAAGGTAGTCTGGTGTCCCAATTTTTGTTCCTCTAATGGATGGTAGTCTTATCATTATGGAAGGTAGTCTGTCGTTGTGATTTTTGTTACTCCAATGGATGGTAGCCTTGTCATTATAGAAGGTAGTCTGTTGTTCAGATTTTTGTTACTCCAATGGATGGTAGACTTGTCATTATGGAAGGTAGTGTGTTGTCGAGATTTTTGTTACTCCATTGGATTGTAGCCTTGTCATTATGGAAGGTAGTGTGTTGTCTAGATTTATGTTATTCCAATGGATGTTACCCTTGTCATTATGGAAGGTAGTCTATTGTCGATATTTTTGTTACTCCAATGGATGGTAACCTTGTCATTATAGAAGGTAGTCTATTGTCGAGATTTTTGTTACTCCATTGGATGGTAGCCTTGTCATTATGGAAGGGAGTCCATTGTCGATATATTTTTTATTCCAATGGATGGTAGCGTTATCATTATGGAATGTAGTATGTTGTCAATATCTTTGTTACTCCAATGGAAGGTAGCCTTGTCATTATGGAAAGTATTATGTTGTCGAAATCTTTGTTACTCCAACAGATGGTAGCCTTGTCATTATGGTAGGTAGTCTGTTGTCGAGATTTTTGTTACTCCAATGGATGGTATCCTTGTCATTATAAAAGGTAGTCTCTTGTTGATATTTTTGTTACTCCAATGGATGGTAGCCTTGTCATTATGGAAGGTAGTTTGTTGTCCCGATTATTGTTACTCCAATGGATTGTAGCCTTGTCATTATGTAAGGTAGTCTGTTGTCGATAACATTGTTACTCCAATGGATTTTAGCTTAGTAATTATTGAAGGTAGTCTGTTGTCGAGATTTTTGTTACTCCAATGGATTGTAGCCTTGTCATTATGGAAGGTATTATGTTGTCTAGATTTTTGTTACTCCATTGGATGGTAGCCTTGTCATTATGGAAGGTAGTCTCTTATCGATATTTTTGTTATTCCAACATATGGTAGCCTTGTCATTATGGAAGATAGTCTATAGCCATGATTTTTGTTACTCCATTGGATGGTATCCTTGTCATTATGTAAGGGAGCCTGTTGTCCCGATTTTTGTTACTCTAATGGATGGTAGTTTTGTCATTATGGAAGGTAGTCTGTCGTTGTGATTTCTGTTATTCCAATGGATGGTAGACTTTTTAATATGGAAGGTAGTCTATTGTCGAGATTTTTGTTACTCCAATGGATGGTAGCCTTGTCATTATGGAAGGAAATCTGTTGTTGATATTTTTGTTACTCCAATGGATGGTATCCATGTCATTATGGAAGGTAGTTTGTTGTCCCTATTTTTGTTACTCTAATGGATGGTAGTCTTGTCATTATGGAAGGTATTATGTCGTTGTGATTTCTGTTACTCCAATGGATGGTAGCCTTGTAATTATGGAAGGTAGTCTGTTATCCAGATTTTTGTTACTCCAATGGATGGTAGCCTTGTCATTATGGAAGGTATTATGTTGTCTAGATTTTTGTTACTCCATTGGATGGTAGCCTTATCATTATGGAAGGTAGTCTATTATCGATATTTTTGTTTTTCCAATAGATGGTAGCCTTGTCATTATGGAAGATAGTCTATAGTCATGATTTTTGTTACACCAATGGATGGTAGCCTTATCATTATGGAAGGTAGTCTTTTGTCGAGATTTTTGTTACTCCAATGGATGGTAGCCTTGTCATTATGGAAGGTAGTTTCTTGTTGATATTTTTATTTCTTCAATGGATGATATCCTTGTCATTATGAAAGGTAGTCTGGTGTCCAAATTTTTGTTACTCTAATGGATGGTAGTCTTGTCATTATGGAAGGTAGTCTGTCGTTGTGATTTCTGTTACTCCAATTGATGGTAGCCTTGTCATTATAGAAGGTAGTCTGTTGTTCAGATTTTTGTTACTCCAATGGATGGTAGACTTGTCATTATGGAAGGTAGTCTATTGTCGAGATTTCTGTTACTCCATTGGATTGTAGCCTTGTCATTATGGAAGGTAGTGTGTTGTCTAGATTTATGTTATTCCAATGGATGGTACCCTTGTCATTATGGAAGGTAGTCTATTGTCGATATTTTTGTTACTCCAATGGATTGTAACCTTGTCATTATGGAAGGTAGTCTAATTTCCAGATTTTTGTTACTCCATTGGATGGTAGCCTTGTCATTACGGAAGGTAGTCCATTGTCGAGATATTTTTTATTCCAATGGATGGTAGCATTATCATTATGGAATGTAGTATGTTATCAATATCTTTGTTACTCCAATGGAAGGTAGCCTTGTCATTATGGAAGGTTCTATGTTGTCGACATCTTTGTTACTCTTTACAGATGGTAGCCTTGTCATTATGGTAGGTAGTCTGTTGTCGAGATTTTTGTTACTCCAATGGATGGTATCCTTGTCATTATAAAAGGTAGTCTCTTGTTGATATTTTTGTTACTCCAATGGATGGTAGCCTTGTCATTATGGAAGGTAGTTTGTTGTCCCGATTATTGTTACTCCAATGGATTTTAGCCTTGTCATTATGTAGGTAGACTGTTGTCGATAACATTGTTACTCCAATGGATGGTAGCTTAGTAATTATGGAAGGTAGTCTGTTGTCGAGATTTTTGTTACTCCAATGGATTGTAACCTTGTCATTATGGAAGGTATTATGTTGTCTAGATTTTTGTTACTCCATTGGATGGTAGCCTTGTCATTATGGAAGGTAGTCTGTTGTCGATATTTTTGTTATTCCAATAGATGGTAGCCTTGTCATTATGGAAGATAGTCTATAGTCATGATTTTTGTTACTCTAATGGATGGTAGCCTTATCATTATGGAAGGTCGTCTTTTGTCGATATTTTTGTTACTCCAATGGATGATAGCCTTGTCATTATGGAAGGTAGTCTCTTGTTGATATTTTTGTTACTCCATTGGATGGTATCCTTGTCATTATGTAAGGGAGCCTGTTGTCCCGATTTTTGTTACTCCAATAGATGGTAGCCTTGTCATTATTAAAGATAGTCTATAGTCATGATTTTTGTTACACCAATGGATGGTAGCCTTATCATTCTGGAAGGTAGTCTTTTGTTGAGATTTTTGTTACTCCAATGGATGGTAGCCTTGTCATTATGGAAGGTAGTTTCTTGTTGATATTTTTGTTACTTCAATTGATGATATCCTTGTCATTATGAAAGGTAGTCTGGTGTCCCAATTTTTGTTACTCTAATGGATGGTAGTCTTGTCATTATGGAAGGTAGTCTGTCGTTGTGATTTCTTTTACTCCAATGGATGGTAGCCTTGTCATTACAGAAGGTAGTATGTTGTTCAGATTTTTGTTACTCTAATGGATGGTAGACTTGTCATTATGGAAGGTAGTCTGTTGTCGAGATTTTTGTTACTCCATTGGATTGTAGCCTTGTCATTATGGAAGGTAGTGTGTTATCTAGATTTATGTTATTCCAATGGATGGTACCCTTGTCATTATGGAAGGTAGACTATTGTCGATATTTTTGTTACTCCAATGGATGGTAACCTTGTCATTATGGAAGGTAGTCTATTGCCGAGATTTTTGTTACTCCATTGTATGGTAGCCTTGTCATTATGGAAGGTAGTCCATTGTCGAGATATTTTTTATTCCAATGGATGGTAGCATTATCATTATGGAATGTAGTATGTTGTCAATATCTTTGTTACTCCAATGGAAGGTAGCCTTGTCATCATGGAAGGTACTATGTTGTCGACATCTTTGTTACTCCAACAGATGGTAGCCTTGTCATTATGGTAGGTAGTATGTTGTCGAGATTTTTGTTACTCCAATGGATGGTATCCTTGTCATTATAAAAGGTAGTCTGTTGTTGATATTTTTGTTACTCCAATGGATGGTAGCCTTGTCATTATGGAAGGTAGTTTGTTGTCCCGATTATTGTTACTCCAATGGATTGTAGCCTTGTCATTATGTAAGGTAGTCTGTTGTCGATAACATTGTTACTCCAATGGATGGTAGCTTAGTAATTATGGAAGGTAGTCTGTTGTCGAGATTTTTGTTACTCCAATGGATTGTATCCTTGTCATTATGGAAGGTATTATGTTGTCTAGATTTTTGTGACTCCATTGGATGGTAGCCTTGTAATTATGGAAGGTAGTCTGTTGTCGATATTTTTGTTATTCCAATAGATGGTAGCCTTGTCATTATGGAAGATAGTCTATAGTCATGATTTTTGTTACTCCAATGGATGGTAGCCTTATAATTATGGAAGGTAGTCTTTTGTCGATAATTTTGTTACTCCAATGGATGGTAGCCTTGTCATTATGGAAGGTAGTCTCTTGTTGATATTTTTGTTACTCCATAGGATGGTATCCTTGTCATTATGTAAGGGAGCTTGTTGTCCCGATTTTTGTTACTCTAATGGATGGTAGTCTTGTCATTATGGAAGGTAGTCTATTGTTGTGATTTTCGTTATTCCAATGGATGGTAGACTTGTCAATATGGAAGGTAGTCTTTTGTCGAGATTTTTGTTACTCCAATGGATGGTTGCCTTGTCATTACGGAAGGTAGTTTCTTGTTGATATTTTTGTTACTTCAATGGATGATATCCTTGTCATTATGACAGGTAGTCTGTTGTCCCTATTTTTGTTACTCTAATGGATGGTAGTCTTGTCATTATGGAAGGTAGTCTGTTATCCAAATTTTTGTTACTCTAATGGATGTTAGCCTTGTCATTATGGAAGGTAGTATGTTGTCTAGATTTTTGTTATTCCATTGGATGGTAGCCTTGTCATTATGGAAGGTAGTCTATTGTCGATATTTTTGTTATTCCAATAGATGGGAGCCTTGTCATTATGAAAGATAGTCTATAGTCATGATTTTTGTTACACCAATGGATGGTAGCCTTATCATTATGGAATGTAGTCTTTTGTTGAGATTTTTGTTACTCCAATGGATGGTAGCCTTGTCATTATGGAAGGTAGTTTCTTGTTTATATTTTTGTTATTTCAATGGATGATATCCTTGTCATTATGAGAGGTAGTCTGTTGTCCCAATTTTTGTTACTCAAATGGATGGTAGTCTTGTCATTATGGAAGGTAGTCTGTCGTTGTGATTTCTGTTACTCCAATGGATGGTAGCCTTGTCATTATAGAAGGTAGTCTGTTGTTCAGATTTTTGTTACTCCAATGGATGGTAGACTTGTCATTATGGAAGGTAGTCTGTTGTCGAGATTTTTGTTACTCCATTGGACTGTAGCCTTGTCATTATGGAAGGTAGTGTGTGGTCTAGATTTATGTTATGCGAATGGATGGTACCCTTGTTATTATAAAGGGAGTCTTTTGTCGATATTTTTGTTACTCCAATGGATTGTAACCTTGTCATTATGGAAGGTAGTCTATTGTCGAGATTTTTGTTATACCAATAGATGGTAGCCTTGTAATTATGGAAGGTAGTCTGTTGTCCAGATTTTTGTTACTCTAATGGATGGTAGACTTGTCATTATGGAAGGTATTATGTTGTCTAGATTATTGTTACTCCATTGGATGGTAGCCTTGTCATTATGGAAGGTAGTCTATTGTCGATATTTTTGTTTTTCCAATAGATGGTAGCCTTGTCATTATGGAAGATAGTCTATAGTCATGATTTTTGTTACACCAATGGATGGTAGCCTTATCATTATGGAAGGTAGTCTTTTGTCGAGATTTTTGTTACTCCAATGGACGGTAGCCTTATCATTATGGAAGGTAGTTTCTTGTTGATATTTTTGTTACTTCAATGGATGATATCCTTGTCATTATGAAAGGTAGTCTGGTGTCCCAATTTTTGTTACTCTAATGGATGGTAGTCTTATCATTATGGAAGGTAGTCTGTCGTTGTGATTTCTGTTACTCCAATGGATGGTAGCCTTGTCATTATAGAAGGTAGTCTGTTGTTCAGATTTTTGTTACTTCAATGGATGGTAGACTTGTCATTATGGAAGGTAGTGTGTTGTCGAGATTTTTGTTACTCCATTGGAATGTAGCCTTGTCATTAGGGAAGGTAGTGTGTTGTCTAGATTTATGTTATTCCAATGGATGGTACCCTTGTCATTATGGAAGGTAGTCTATTGTCGATATTTTTGTTACTCCAATGGATGGTAACCTTGTCATTATAGAAGGTAGTCTATTGTCGAGATTTTTGTTACTCCATTGGATGGTAGCCTTGTCATTATGGAAGGGAGTCCATTGTCGATATATTTTTTATTCCAATGGATGGTAGCGTTATCATTATGGAATGTAGTATGTTGTCAATATCTTTGTTACTCCAATGGAAGGTAGCCTTGTCATTATGGAAAGTACTATGTTGTCGAAATCTTTGTTACTCCAACAGATGGTAGCCTTGTCATTATGGTAGGTAGTCTGTTGTCGAGATTTTTGTTACTCCAATGGATGGTATCCTTGTAATTATAAAAGGTAGTCTCTTGTTGATATTTTTGTTACTCCAATGGATGGTAGCCTTGTCATTATGGAAGGTAGTTTGTTGTCCCGATTATTGTTACTCCAATGGATTGTAGCCTTGTCATTATGTAAGGTAGTCTGTTGTCGATAACATTGTTACTCCAATGGATTTTAGCTTAGTAATTATTGAAGGTAGTCTGTTGTCGAGATTTTTGTTACTCCAATGGATTGTAGCCTTGTCATTATGGAAGGTATTATGTTGTCTAGATTTTTGTTACTCCATTGGATGGTAGCCTTGTCATTATGGAAGGTAGTCTCTTGTCGATATTTTTGTTATTCCAACATATGGTAGCCTTGTCATTATGGAAGATAGTCTATAGCCATGATTTTTGTTACTCCATTGGATGGTATCCTTGTCATTATGTAAGGGAGCCTGTTGTCCCGATTTTTGTTACTCTAATGGATGGTAGTTTTGTCATTATGGAAGGTAGTCTGTCATTGTGATTTCTGTTATTCCAATGGATGGTAGACTTATCAATATGGAAGGTAGTCTATTGTCGAGATTTTTGTTACTCCAATGGATGGTAGCCTTGTCATTATGGAAGGAAATCTGTTGTTGATATTTTTGTTACTCCAATGGATGGTATCCTTGTCATTATGGAAGGTAGTTTGTTGTCCCTATTTTTGTTACTCTAATGGATGGTAGTCTTGTCATTATGGAAGGTATTCTGTCGTTGTGATTTCTGTTACTCCAATGGATGGTAGCCTTGTAATTATGGAAGGTAGTCTGTTATCCAGATTTTTGTTACTCCAATGGATGGTAGCCTTGTCATTATGGAAGGTATTATGTTGTCTAGATTTTTGTTACTCCATTGGATGGTAGCCTTGTCATTATGGAAGGTAGTCTATTATCGATATTTTTGTTTTTCCAATAGATGGTAGCCTTGTCATTATGGAAGATAGTCTATAGTCATGATTTTTGTTACACCAATGGATGGTAGCCTTATCATTATGGAAGGTAGTCTTTTGTTGAGATTTTTGTTACTCCAATGGATGGTAGCCTTATCATTATGGAAGGCAGTTTCTTGTTGATATTTTTGTTATTTCAATGGATGATATCCTTGTCATTATGAAAGGTAGTCTGTTGTCCCGAATTTTTGTTACTCTAATGGATAGTAGTCTTGTCATTATGGAAGGTAGTCTGTCGTTGTGATTTCTGTTACTCCAATGGATGGTAGTCTTGTCATTATAGAAGGTAGTCTAATGTTAAGATTTTTGTTACTCCAATGGATGGTAGACTTGTCATTATGGAAGGTAGTCTGTTGTCGAGATTTTTGTTACTCCATTGGATTGTAGCCTTGTCATTATGAAAGGTAGTGTGTTGTCTAGATTTATGTTATTCCAATGGATGGTACCCTTGTCATTATGGAAGGTAGTCTATTGTCGAGATTTTTGTTACTCCATTGGATGGTAGCCTTGTCATTATGGAAGGTAGTCTGTTGTCGATAACATTGTTACTCCAATGGATGTTAGCGTTATCATTATGGAAGGTAGTTTGTTGTCGAGATTTTCGTTACTCCAATGGATGGTAGCCTTGTCATTATGGAAGGTAGTCTTTTGTCAATATTTTTGTTACTCCAAAGGATGGTAGCCTTGTCATTATGGAAGATAGTCTCTTGTTGATATTTTTGTTACTCCAATGGATGGTAACCTTGTCATTATGGAAGGTAGTCTGTTGTCGAGATTTTTGTTACTCCATTGGATGGTATCCTTGTCATTATGGAAGGTAGTCCATTGTCGAGATATTTGTTATTCCAATGGATGGTAGTGTTATCATTATGGAAGGTAGTCTGTTGTCGAGATTTTCATTACTCCAATGGATGGTTGCCTTGTCATTATGGAAGGTAGTATGTTATAAATATCTTTGTTACTCCAATAGATGGTAGCTTTGTCATTATGGAAGGTAGTATGTTGTCGATATCTTTGTTACTCCAATAGATGGTAGCCTTGTCATTATGGTAGGTAGTCTGTTGTCAAGATTTTTGTTACTCCAATGGATGGTGGCCTTGTCATTATAAAAGGTAGTCTCTTGTTGATATTTTTGTTACTCTAATGGATGGTAGCCTTGTCATTATGGAAGGTAGTTTGTTGTCCCGATTATTCTTACTCGAATGGATTGTATCCTTTTCATTATGAAAGGTAGTCTGTTGTCGATAACATTGTTACTCCAATGGATGGAAGCTTCGTAATTATGGAAGGTAGTCTGTTGTTGAGAATTTTGTTACTCCATTGGATGGTAGCCTTCTCATTATGGAAGGTACTATGTTGTCGATGTCTTTTTTACTCCAATGGATGTTAGCCTTCTCATTATGGAAGGTAGTCTGTTGTCGAGATTTTTGTTACTCCAATGGATGGTAGCCTTGTCATTATGGAAGGTAGTCTCTTGTTAACATTTTTGTTATTCCAATGGATGGTAGCCTTGTCATTATGGAAGGTAGTCTGTTGTCCTGATTTTTGTTACTCTAATGGATGGTAGCCTTGTCATTATGGAAGGTGGTCTATTGTTGTGATTTCTGTATCTCCAATGGATGGTAGCCATATCATTATGGAAGGTAGACTATTGTCGAGATTTTTGTTACTCCAATGGATGTTAGCTTTATCATTATAGAAGGTAGTCTGTTGTCCAAATTTTTGTTACTCCATTGGATGGTAGCCTTGTCATTATGGAAGGTAGTCTATTGTCGAGATATTTGTTATTCCAATGGATGGTAGCGTAATCATTATGGAAAGTAGTCTGTTGTCGAGATTTTCGTTACTCCAATGGATGGTTGCCTTGTCATTATGGAAGGTAGTATGTTGTCAATATCTTTGTTACTCCAATGGATGGTAGCCTTGTCATTATGGAAGGTACTCTGTTGTCGAGATTTTTGTTACTCCAATGGATTGTAGCCTTGTCATTATGGAAGGTACTATGTTGTCGATGTCTTTGTTACTCCAATGGATGGTAGCCTTCTAATTATGGAAGGTAGTTTGTTGTCGAGATTTTTGTTACTCCAATGGATGGTAGCCTTGTCATTATGGAAGGTAGTTTCTTTTTAACATTTGTGTTATTCCAATGGATGGTAGCCTTCTCATTATGGAAGGTAGTCTTTTGTCCTGATTTTTGTTACTCTAATGGATGGTAGCCTTGTCATTATGGAAGGTGGTCTGTTGTTGTGATTTCGGTTACTCCAATGGATGGTAGCCATATCATTATGGAAGGTAGTCTATTGTCGAGATTTTTGTAACTCCAATGGATGTTAGCTTTGTCATTATGGAAGGTAGTCTGTTTTCCAAAAATTTTATACTCCTATGGATGGTAGCCTTATCATTATGGAAGGTAGTCTGTTGTTGACATTTTTGTTACTCCAATGGATGGTATCCTTGTCATTATGGAAGGTAGTATGTTGTCCAAAATTGTTATACTCCAATGGATGGTAGCCTTGTCATTATGGAAGGTAGTCTCTTGTTGATATTTTTGTTACTCCAATAGATGTTAACCTTGTCATTATGGAAGGTAGTCTGTTGTCGAGATTTTTGTTACTCCATTGGATGGTATCCTTGTTATTATGGAAGGTAGTCCATTGTCGAGATATTTGTTATTCCAATGGATGGTAGTGTTATCATTATGGAAGGTAGTCTGTTGTCGAGATTTTCGTTACTCCAATGGATGGTTGCCTTGTCATTATGGAAGGTAGTATGTTATCAATATCTTTGTTACTCCAATGGATGGTAGCTTTGTCATTAAGGAAGGTACTATGTTGTCGATATCTTTGTTACTCCAATAGATGGTAGCCTTTTCATTATGGTAGGTAGTTTGTTGTCGAGATTTTTGTTACTCTAATGGATGGTGGCCTTGTCATTATAAAAGGTAGTCTATTGTTGACATCTCTGTTACTCCAATGGATGGTATCGTTGTCATTATGGAAGGTAGTATGTTGTCCAAAATTGTTATACTCCAATGGATGGTAGCTTTGTCATTATGGAAGGTAGTCTATTGTTCAGATTTTTGTTACTCCAATGGATGGTAGTCTTGTCATTATGGAAGGTAGTATGTTGTCGAGATTTTTGTTACTCCTTTGAATTGTAGCCTTGTCATTGTGGAAGGTAGTGTGTTGTCGAGATTTTTGTTATTCCAATGGGTGGTAGACTTGTCATTATGGAAGGTGGTCTGTTGTCGAGATTTTTGTTACTCCAATGGATGGTACCCTTGTCATTATGGAAGGTAGTCTATTGTCGATATTTTTGTTACTCCAATGGATGGTAACCTTGTCATTATGGAAGGTAGTCTGTTGTTGAGATTTTTGTTACTCCATTGGATGGTAGCCTTGTCATTATGGAAGGTAGTCTATTGTCGAGATATTTGTTATTCCAATGGATGGTAGCATTATCATTATGGAAGGTAGTCTGTTGTCGAGATTTTCGTTACGCCAATGGATGGTAGCCTTGTCATTATGGAAGGTAGTATGTTGTCAATATCTTTGTTACTCCAATGGATGGTAGCCTTGTCATTATGGAAGGTACTCTGTTGTCGAGATTTTTGTTACTCCAATGGATTGTAGCCTTGTCATTATGGAAGGTACTATGTTGTCGATGTCTTTTTTACTCCAATGGATGTTAGCCTTCTCATTATGGAAGGTAGTCTGTTGTCGAGATTTTTGTTACTCCAATGGATGGTAGCCTTGTCATTATGGAAGGTAGTCTCTTGTTAACATTTTTGTTATTCCAATGGATGGTAGCCTTGTCATTATGGAAGGTAGTCTGTTGTCCTGATTTTTGTTACTCTAATGGATGGTAGCCTTGTCATTATGGAAGGTGGTCTGTTGTAGTGATTTCTGTTACTCCAATGGATGGTAGCCATATCATTATGGAAGGTAGACTATTGTCGAGATTTTTGTTACTCCAATGGATGTTAGCTTTGTCATTATGGAAGGTAGTCTGTTGTCAAAATTTTTGTTACTCCATTGGATGGTAGCCTTGTTATTATGGAAGGTAGTCTATTGTCGAGATATTTGTTATTCCAATAGATGGTAGCGTAATCATTATGGAAGGTAGTCTGTTGTCGAGATTTTAGTTACTCCAATGGATGGTAGCCTCGTCATTATGGAAGGTAATATGTTTTCAATATCTTTGTTACTCCAATGGATTGTAGCCTTGTCATTATGGAAGGTACTCTGTTGTCGAGATTTTTGTTACTCCAATGGATTGTAGCCTTGTCATTATGGAAGGTACTATGTTGTCGATGTCTTTGTTACTCCAATGGATGGTAGCCTTCTCATTATGGAAGGTAGTCTGTTGTCGAGATTTTTGTTACTCCGATGGATGGTAGCCATGTCATTATGGAAGGTAGTCTCTTGTTAACATTTTTGTTATTCCAACGGATGGTAGACTTGTCATTATGGAAGGTAGTCTGTTGTCCTGATTTTTGTTACTCTAATGGATGGTAGCCTTGTCATTATGGAAGGTGGTCTGTTGCTGTGATTTCTATTACTCCAATGGATGGTAGCCATATCATTATGGAAGGTAGTCTATTGTCGAGATTTCTGTTACTCCAATGGATGTTAGCTTTGTCATTATGGAAGGTAGTCTGTTGTCCAAATTTTTTATACTCCAATGGATGGTAGCCTTATCATTATGGAAGGTAGTCTGTTGTTGACATTTTTGTTACTCCAATGGATGGTATCCTTGTCATTATGGAAGGTAGTATGTTGTCCAAAATTGTTATACTCCAATGGATGGTAGCCTTGTCATTATGGAAGGTAGTCTCTTGTTGATATTTTTGTTACTCCAATGGATGTTAACCTTGTCATTATGGAAGGTAGTCTATTGTCGAGATTTTTGTTACTCCATTGGATGGTATCCTTGTCATTATGGAAGGTAGTGCATTGTCGAGATATTTGTTATTCCAATGGATGGTAGTGTTATCATTATGGAAGGTAGTTTGTTGTCGAGATTTTCGTTACTCCAATGGATGGTTGCCTTGTCATTATGGAAGGTAGTATGTTATCAATATCTTTGTTACTCTAGTGGATGGTAGCTTTGTCATTATGGGAGGTACTATGTTGTAGATGGTAGCCTTGTCATTATGGTAGGTAGTCTGTTGTCGAGATTTTTGTTACTCTAATGGTTGGTGGCCTTGTCATTATAAAAGGTAGTCTGTTGTTGACATTTCTGTTACTCCAATGGATGGTATCGTTGTCATTATGGAAGGTAGTATGTTGTCCAAAATTGTTATACTCCAATGGATGGTAGCCTTGTCATTATGGAAGGTAGTCTCTTGTTGATATTTTTGTTACTCCAATGGATGGTAACCTTGTCATTATGGAAGGTAGTCTATTGTCCCGATTTTTGTTACTCTAAGGGATGGTAGTCTTGTCATTATGGAAGGTAATATGTCGTTGTGATTTCTGTTACTCCAATGGATGGTAGCCTTGTCATTATGGAAGGTAGTCTATTGTTCAGATTTTTGTTACTCCAATGGATGGTAGTCTTGTCATTATGGAAGGTAGTATGTTGTCGAGATTTTTGTTACTCCTTTGAATTGTAGCTTTGTCATTGTGGAAGGTAGTGTGTTGTCGAGATTTTTGTTATTCCAATGGGTGGTAGACTTGTCATTATGGAAGGTGGTCTGTTGTCGAGATTTTTGTTACTCCAATGGATGGTACTCTTGTCATTATGAAAGGTAGTCTATTGTCGATATTTTTGTTACTCCAATGGATGGTTTCCTTGTCATTATGGAAGGTAGTATGTTATCAATATCTTTGTTACTCCAATGGATGGTAGCTTTGTCATTATGGAAGGTACTATGTTGTCGATATCTTTGTTACTCCAATAGATGGTAGCCTTGTCATTATGGTAGGTAGTCTGTTGTCGAGATTTTTGTTACTCCAATGGATGGTGGCCTTGTCATTATAAAAGGTAGTCTGTTGTTGACATTTCTGTTACTCCAATGGATGGTATCCTTGTCATTATGGAAGGTAGTATGTTGTCCAAATTTGTTATACTCCAATGGATGGTAGCCTTGTCATTATGGAAGGTGGTCTCTTGTTGATATTTTTGTTACTCCAATGGATGGTAACCTTGTCATTATGGAAGGTAGTCTGTTGTCGAGATTTTTGTTACTCCATTGGATGGTATCCTTGTCATTATGGAAGGTAGTCCACTGTTGAGATATTTGTTATTCCAATGGATGGTAGTGTTATCATTATGGAAGGTAGTCTGTTGTAGAGATTTTCGTTACTCCAATGGATGGTTGCCTTGTCATTATGGAAGGTAGTATGTTATCAATATCTTTATTACTCCAATGGATGGTAGCTTTGTCATTATGGAAGGTACTATGTTGTCGATATCTTTGTTACTCCAATAGATTGTAGCCTTGTCATTATGGTAGGTAGTCTGTTGTCGAGATTTTTGTTACTCCAATGGATGGTGGCCTTGTCATTATGGAAGGTAGTATGTTATCAATATCTTTGTTACTCCAATGGATGGTAGCTTTGTCATTATGGAAGGTACTATGTTGTCGATATCTTTGTTACTCCAATAGATGGTAGCCTTGTCATTATGGTAGGTAGTCTGTTGTCGAGATTTTTGTTACTCTAATGGTTGGTGGCCTTGTCATTATAAAAGGTAGTCTGTTGTTGACATTTCTATTACTCTAATGGATGGTATCGTTGTCATTATGGAAGGTAGTATGTTGTCCAAAATTGTTATACTCCAATGGATGGTAGCCTTGTCATTATGGAAGGTAGTCTCTTGTTGATATGTTTGTTACTCCAATGGATGGTAACCTTGTCATTATGGAAGGTAGTTTATTGTCCCGATTTTTGTTACTCTAAGGGATGGTAGTCTTGTCATTATGGAAGGTAATATGTCGTTGTGATTTCTGTTACTCCAATGGATGGTAGCCTTGTCATTATGGAAGGTAGTCTATTGTTCAGATTTTTGTTACTCCAATGGATGGTAGTCTTGTCATTATGGAAGGTAGTATGTTGTCGAGATTTTTGTTACTCCTTTGAATTGTAGCTTTGTCATTGTGGAAGGTAGTGTGTTGTCGAGATTTTTGTTATTCCAATGGGTGGTAGACTTGTCATTATGGAAGGTGGTCTGTTGTCGAGATTTTTGTTACTCCAATGGATGGTACTCTTGTCATTATGAAAGGTAGTCTATTGTCGATATTTTTGTTACTCCAATGGATGGTTTCCTTGTCATTATGGAAGGTAGTATGTTATCAATATCTTTGTTACTCCAATGGATGGTAGCTTTGTCATTATGGAAGGTACTATGTTGTCGATATCTTTGTTACTCCAATAGATGGTAGCCTTGTCATTATGGTAGGTAGTCTGTTGTCGAGATTTTTGTTACTCCAATGGATGGTGGCTTTGTCATTATAAAAGGTAGTCTGTTGTTGACATTTCTGTTACTCCAATGGATGGTATCCTTGTCATTATGGAAGGTAGTATGTTGTCCAAATTTGTTATACTCCAATGGATGGTAGCCTTGTCATTATGGAAGGTAGTCTCTTGTTGATATTTTTGTTACTCCAATGGATGGTAACCTTGTCATTATGGAAGGTAGTCTGTTGTCGAGATTTTTGTTACTCCATTGGATGGTATCCTTGTCATTATGGAAGGTAGTCCACTGTTGAGATATTTGTTATTCCAATGGATGGTAGTGTTATCATTATGGAAGGTAGCCTGTTGTAGAGATTTTCGTTACTCCAATGGATGGTTGCCTTGTCATTATGGAAGGTAGTATGTTATCAATATCTTTGTTACTCCAATGGATGGTAGCTTTGTCATTATGGAAGGTACTATGTTGTCGATATCTTTGTTACTCCAATAGATAGTAGCCTTGTCATTATGGTAGGTAGTCTGTTGTCGAGATTTTTGTTACTCCAATGGATGGTGGCCTTGTCATTATGGAAGGTAGTATGTTATCAATATCTTTGTTACTCCAATGGATGGTAGCTTTGTCATTATGGAAGGTACTATGTTGTCGATATCTTTGTTACTCCAATAGATGGTAGCCTTGTCATTATGGTAGGTAGTCTGTTGTCGAGATTTTTGTTACTCTAATGGTTGGTGGCCTTGTCATTATAAAAGGTAGTCTGTTGTTGACATTTCTGTTACTCTAATGGATGGTATCGTTGTCATTATGGAAGGTAGTATGTTGTCCAAAATTGTTATACTCCAATGGATGGTAGCCTTGTCATTATGGAAGGTAGTCTCTTGTTGATATGTTTGTTACTCCAATGGATGGTAACCTTGTCATTATGGAAGGTAGTCTATTGTCCCGATTTTTGTTACTCTAAGGGATGGTAGTCTTGTCATTATGGAAGGTAATATGTCGTTGTGATTTCTGTTACTCCAATGGATGGTAGCCTTGTCATTATGGAAGGTAGTCTATTGTTCAGATTTTTGTTACTCCAATGGATGGTAGTCTTGTCATTATGGAAGGTAGTATGTTGTCGAGATTTTTGTTACTCCTTTGAATTGTAGCTTTGTCATTGTGGAAGGTAGTGTGTTGTCGAGATTTTTGTTATTCCAATGGGTGGTAGACTTGTCATTATGGAAGGTGGTCTGTTGTCGAGATTTTTGTTACTCCAATGGATGGTACTCTTGTCATTATGAAAGGTAGTCTATTGTCGATATTTTTGTTACTCCAATGGATGGTTTCCTTGTCATTATGGAAGGTAGTATGTTATCAATATCTTTGTTACTCCAATGGATGGTAGCTTTGTCATTATGGAAGGTACTATGTTGTCGATATCTTTGTTACTCCAATAGATGGTAGCCTTGTCATTATGGTAGGTAGTCTTTTGTCGAGATTTTTGTTACTCCAATGGATGGTGGCTTTGTCATTATAAAAGGTAGTCTGTTGTTGACATTTCTGTTACTCCAATGGATGGTATCCTTGTCATTATGGAAGGTAGTATGTTGTCCAAATTTGTTATACTCCAATGGATGGTAGCCTTGTCATTATGGAAGGTAGTCTCTTGTTGATATTTTTGTTACTCCAATAGATGGTAACCTTGTCATTATGGAAGGTAGTCTGTTGTCGAGATTTTTGTTACTCCATTGGATGGTATCCTTGTCATTATGGAAGGTAGTCCACTGTTGAGATATTTGTTATTCCAATGGATGGTAGTGTTATCATTATGGAAGGTAGTCTGTTGTAGAGATTTTCGTTACTCCAATGGATGGTTGCCTTGTCATTATGGAAGGTAGTATGTTATCAATATCTTTGTTACTCCAATGGATGGTAGCTTTGTCATTATGGAAGGTACTATGTTGTCGATATCTTTGTTACTCCAATAGATAGTAGCCTTGTCATTATGGTAGGTAGTCTGTTGTCGAGATTTTTGTTACTCCAATGGATGGTGGCCTTGTCATTATGGAAGGTAGTATGTTATCAATATCTTTGTTACTCCAATGGATGGTAGCTTTGTCATTATGGAAGGTACTATGTTGTCGATATCTTTGTTACTCCAATAGATGGTAGCCTTGTCATTATGGTAGGTAGTCTGTTGTCGAGATTTTTGTTACTCTAATGGTTGGTGGCCTTGTCATTATAAAAGGTAGTCTGTTGTTGACATTTCTGTTACTCTAATGGATGGTATCGTTGTCATTATGGAAGGTAGTATGTTGTCCAAAATTGTTATACTCCAATGGATGGTAGCCTTGTCATTATGGAAGGTAGTCTCTTGTTGATATGTTTGTTACTCCAATGGATGGTAACCTTGTCATTATGGAAGGTAGTCTATTGTCCCGATTTTTGTTACTCTAAGGGATGGTAGTCTTGTCATTATGGAAGGTAATATGTCGTTGTGATTTCTGTTACTCCAATGGATGGTAGCCTTGTCATTATGGAAGGTAGTCTATTGTTCAGATTTTTGTTACTCCAATGGATGGTAGTCTTGTCATTATGGAAGGTAGTATGTTGTCGAGATTTTTGTTACTCCTTTGAATTGTAGCTTTGTCATTGTGGAAGGTAGTGTGTTGTCGAGATTTTTGTTATTCCAATGGGTGGTAGACTTGTCATTATGGAAGGTGGTCTGTTGTCGAGATTTTTGTTACTCCATTGGATGGTACTCTTGTCATTATGAAAGGTAGTCTATTGTCGATATTTTTGTTACTCCAATGGATGGTTTCCTTGTCATTATGGAAGGTAGTATGTTATCAATATCTTTGTTACTCCAATGGATGGTAGCTTTGTCATTATGGAAGGTACTATGTTGTCGATATCTTTGTTACTCCAATAGATGGTAGCCTTGTCATTATGGTAGGTAGTCTGTTGTCGAGATTTTTGTTACTCCAATGGATGGTGGCCTTGTCATTATAAAAGGTACTCTGTTGTTGACATTTCTGTTACTCCAATGGATGGTATCCTTGTCATTATGGAAGGTAGTATGTTGTCCAAATTTGTTATACTCCAATGGATGGTAGCCTTGTCATTATGGAAGGTAGTCTCTTGTTGATATTTTTGTTACTCCAATGGATGGTAACCTTGTCATTATGGAAGGTAGTCTGTTGTCGAGATTTTTGTTACTCCATTGGATGGTATCCTTGTCATTATGGAAGGTAGTCCACTGTTGAGATATTTGTTATTCCAATGGATGGTAGTGTTATCATTATGGAAGGTAGTCTGTTGTAGAGATTTTCGTTACTCCAATGGATGGTTGCCTTGTCATTATGGAAGGTAGTATGTTATCAATATCTTTGTTACTCCAATGGATGGTAGCTTTGTCATTATGGAAGGTACTATGTTGTCGATATCTTTGTTACTCCAATAGATAGTAGCCTTGTCATTATGGTAGGTAGTCTGTTGTCGAGATTTTTGTTACTCCAATGGATGGTGGCCTTGTCATTATAAAAGGTAGTCTCTTGTTGATATTTTTGTTACTCTAATGGATGGTAGCCTTGTCATTATGGAAGGTAGTCTGTTGTCGATAACATTGTTACTCCAATGGATGGTAGCTTAGTAATTATGGAAGGTAGTCTGTTGTTGAGATTTCTGTTACTCCAATGGATTGTAGCCCTAACATTATGGAAGGTAGTCTGTTGTCCAAAAATTTTATACTCAAATGGATGGTAACTTTGTCATTATGGAAGCTAGTCTATTGTTGATATTTTTGTTATACCAATGGATGGTAGCCTTGTAATTATGGAAGGTAGTCTGTTGTCCATATTTTTGTTACTCTAATGGATGGTAGCCTTGTCATTATGGAAGGTATTATGTTGTCTAGATTTTTGTTACTCCATTGGATGGTAGCCTTGTTATTATGGAAGGTAGTCTGTTGTCGATATTTTTGTTATTCCAATGGATGGTAGTCTTGTCATTAGGGAAGGTAGTCTATAGTCGTGATTTTTGTTACTCCAATGGATTCTAGCCTTATCATTATGGAAGGTAGTCTTTTGTCAAGATTTTTGTTACTCCAATGGGTGGTAGCCTTGTCATTATGGAAGGTAGTCTCTTGTTGATATTTTTGTTACTCCAATGGATTGTATCATTGTCATTATGGAAGGTAGTCTGTTGTCCAAATTTTTGTTATTCTAATGGATGGTAGTCTTGTCATTATGTAAGGTAGTCTTTTGTTGTGATTTTTGTTACTCTAATCGATGGTAGCCTTGTCATTATGGAAGGTAGTCTGTTGTCGATATTTTTTTTTACGCCAATGGATGGTAGACTTGTCATTATGGAAGGTAGTGTGTTATGTAACACCCTCTAAAACCCCGAATAAAATTTCGCAAATAATTAAAATTGTAATCTCAGAGTACATGTATTAACGAGGATGTCACAATTCTCTTTTAATGAAAACAAGTTCCTGTCATGCATAACATAGAAGCAACTCATACATGTTTACACAGCGGAATAATTTAATTAACAAAACCAATGTTATAATATTTTTAAAATCATCAGGGATTAACACCTGGAAAATATCAACATCATATTATAACCAACATAAGGAAATAAACGAGTCTGACTAAAACAGCTCGACAAACAACGTTCCCGGAGTTACAACTACCAGAGCATGACCCGGACAATACTTAAACGGAAATAAACTAGAAACAACGAGCCTTCGCCAAGCACCTGAACGAAGCTCCTCAATCTGAAATATTCAACAGTAAGGGTGAGCATCTCAACTATACATTTGATTATACGTTTATAACAATAAATTTAGAAACCATAAACATCACCCAAACAGTTAGCATGTTTCATAGTTTACGAAAACCTTTACAATTCATATATTCATAATATATCACTTTCCATACTTATAATTAACGTCAAACATCATTAATAATTTAACAGCAATACATGCATACAGTCAATTAAATACAACATTGGAAAATCCTCCATTCATGTTATATTCAAGATAATGCAACACACCCATGCATGTGGTACCATTTTACCGCCCCATTAAATCTCGGGTCACGGACAACTCACCGTTCCATTATATCGCGGACACGGCTACAACCTCAACGTTCCATTAAATCGCGGACACGTATATTGGTCACCATGTTAATTCCACACAATGGGAATTAACAAATGCAACATGATATGTAAAGTATGTAACACTCAGCATACTATTAACATCAATCAACATATCATGCAACATTAACAACATCAATCATAACAGGATATGGATAGCATGTAATCACTCAGCATACTATTTAAACATCAATCATATCAAGTTATATCATAATTCATGCTTGATAACATTATCTAAAAGCATGACAATAAAATCCACAATAAAGCACCGAAAACAAAATTCAGAAAATCAACACAGCAGCATCAACACGGGTGCCCGTGTAAATCAACACTGCCCGTGTTGAAATGTGCCCAGAAAACACAATTTTTATCAATACAGGGGATCAACACGGGTGCCCGTGTAAATCAACACGGCCCGTGTTGAAATGTGTCTGGAAAACACATTTTCTGGCAATACAGTGAATCAACACGGGCGCCCGTGTGAATCAACACGGCCCGTGTTGATGAGCGCGAGGCAGATTTTTCTTGAACCTGCAGCAGCTCAGAACAGCAGCCAAACGCGGAAAATGCCAGCCAAAATGCACATTTCGGTACATAACAACATCGATTTTGTATAACTCAAAACAACACATCAATTCCATAATTTCCAACCATTATTATAGTAACCTTAAAAGTGATTAATCGTCCTTTTTGGGGAAATCTGATAACATTGAGGTTATCCCTATAACTTCTAAGGTAAACTCATGATCATATAAACATACTCCAAATCCACCATTTGGAACCTAAAATCCCCAATCGATTCATAAAATTGGGAACCTAAATCTTTCCTAACAAGGTTCAATCCTAAGGGTATCGATCCCTAATAACATCTAACAATTGGGGTTCTCCCTACGATTATCCAAATCAACCGTACCTAAACCCATAAGCAAAAGTAAATCGAGTAGTAGCCCCCCTTACCTTATCAATTTGCAGCTTGAGTTCTTTGAGCGATGTTCTTCGTTCTTCGTACCTTCAGAGCTCAGCTTCCCAATTCCCAAATTCTGTGTTATCGTGAATAATGATAAAAATAGCTTAAGTTCCAAAACATATCTTTATTTCTTTTGCACCCCCACTCTTTACTAACAACATCCAAGCCCAATAACTTAAAAACCCAATATTTCTTATTTCTTTTATTTTCTTCAAATATTCCAAAATAAATAATTCCTTTTTATTTTATTAACTCTAATAAAATAATTTTCCAATTTAAAATAAATCAAATAATCACAACTGGGGTGTTACAACTCTCCCCCACTAAAAGAATTTTCGTCCTCGAAAACATACCTTAGACGAACAGTTCCGGATAAGCCTCTTTCATCTGGCTCTCCAGTTCCCAAGTAACATTTCCATCTGCTGGACCTCCCCAAGCAACCTTCACTAATGCTATCTCTTTACCCCTTAACTGCTTCACTTCCCGATCTGCTATCCTCGTAGGCAATGTTTCTACTGTCAGGTTATCTCTCACCTGTACATCATCTACTTGGATTACATGAGATGGGTCTGGAATGTATCTCCTCAACTGAGAAACATGAAAAACATCGTGCAAATTCGCAAGTCTCAGAGGTAAAGCAATACGATAAGCAACTTCTCCAACTCTTTCCGTAATCTGAAACGGACCAATAAAACGCGGAGTCAACTTCTTAGATTTCAACGCTCGACCAATACCCGTCATAGGAGTAACTCTCATAAACACATGATCTCTAGCACTGAATTCTAAATTCTTTCTCCTCTTATCATGATAACTTTTCTGACGACTCTGAGAAGCTCTCATCTTCTCTTGAATTAACTTGATCTTTTCAGTAGTCTACTGAACAATCTCTGGCCCAATTACTGAACTCTCTCCGGATTCATACCAACACAAAGGCGTTCTACACCGTCTACCATACAATGCCTCAAACGGAGCCATACCAATACTCGAATGGTAACTATTGTTATAAGTAAATTCAATCAATGGCAAATAGCTATCCCAAGCTCCACCCTTCTCTAAAACACAAGCACGCAATAAATCTTCTAACGATTGAATCGTCCTCTCCGTCTGTCCATCAGTCTGAGGATGGTAAGCTGAACTCAACCTCAATTTAGTACCCAAAGCCTTCTGCAATCCTTCCCAAAATTTCAAAGTGAATCTCGGATCTCTATCTGACACAATACTAGAAGGAACTCCATGCAAACTCACTATTTTCTCAATATATAACTGTGCCAATCTCTCCATTGAGTAATCCATTCGCACCGGTATAAAATGAGCAGACTTAGTCAATCTATCCACCACAACCCATATCGCTTCACAATTCTTAGGAGTCCTCGGCAACCCGGATACAAAATCCATAGAAATACTATCCCACTTCCATTCTGGAATAAACATCGGCTGCATAACTCCAGACGGCTTCTGATGCTCAATCTTCGATTTCTGACAAATTAAACATGCATACACAAATTCAGCTATTTCCTTTTTCATTCCCGGCCACCAAAACAATTTCTTCAAATCATGATACATTTTCGTGGCACCCGGATGAATACTCATCCCACTGCGATGTCCTTCCTCTAATATACTCTTCTTGATTTCTGCAACATCAGGAACACAAACTCTATCGCCAAATCTCATAACATCGTTTTCATCAATTCTAAACTCACCTCCTTGACCTTGGTTGATCAATGTCAACTTATCAACTAAATTAACATTAGATTTCTGCCCAATCCTGATCTCTCCGAGAATACCACTAGTAAGTTTCAACATACCCAAACGAACACACTTCGGAGTACTTTCACAAAGTAAACTCAAATCTCGGAATTGTTCGATTAAATCCAATTCACGAACCATCATCATAGACATATGCAAGGATTTCCTGCTCAAAGCATCTGCAACCACATTTGCCTTACCAGGATGGTAATTCAAACAAAAATCATAATCTTTGAGAAATTCCAACCACCTTCTTTGCCTCATATTGAGCTCTTTCTGATCGAAAAGATACTTCAAACTCTTATGATCACTGTACACTTCAAATCTCGAACCATACAGATAATGTCTCCACAATTTCAAGACAAACACAACTGCTGCCAACTCTAAGTCATGAGTAGGATAGTTCCTTTCATGAACCTTCAACTGTCTCGAAGCATACGTAACTACCTGTTGATTCTGCATTAAAACACCACCTAAACCCAACAGAGATGCATCACAATAGACCACAAAAGATTCCACCGGATTCGGCAAAATCAGAATAGGAGCACTAGTCAATCTCCGCTTCAATTCTCGGAATAAATCAGAATGTCATCAATAAAAACCATAACAAACTTATCCAGATACGGATGAAAAATCCTGTTCATATATTCCATGAAAACACCAGGTGCATTAGTAACTCCGAACGGCATAACAGAATATTCATAATGCCCATACCTCGTTCGAAAAGCAGTCTTTTGAATATCTTCCGCTTTCACACGAATCTGATGATATCCAGATCTCAAGTCAATCTTATTGAATACACTGGCTCCAATTAGCTGATCCATTAGATCATCAATCCTCGGTAAAGGATACCGATTTTTAATGGTTACTTTGTTCAATTGCCTGTAATCAACACACAGTCTCATAGAACCTTCTTTCTTCCTAACCAACAATACCGGAGCACCCCAAGGCGAAACACTTGGACGAATAAACTTCTTCTCCAGTAAATCTTCCAATTGACTCTTCAATTTAGGCATCTCAGACGCAAACATACGATATGGCGCCATCGACACCGGTCTCGTACCAGGAATCAAATCTATAGAAAATTCCACTTCTCTCTCAGGAGGTAACTCACCAACATCATCAGGAAAGACTTCTGGAAAATCACATACCACTAGCAATTCACCACCCCTGACCTCTCCTGTTGCATCTAACGAAGCAAGTAACATAAACACCTTAGCACCGTCTTCCATTGCTTCTTGTACCTGCCTAGCAGTCATAGTCAAATTCTCGACACCAACTGCTTCTGGAAAAATCACCGTCTTAGTAAAGCAGTTCAGATGAACCCGGTTGAATTCCAACCAGTTCATCCCAAGGATAATATCAATTTGTTCAAGCGGTAGGAACACTAAATCTATGCCGAAACTCCTACCAAAAATCTCAATAGGACAATTCCTACATACAAGTGAAGTTGTCACTGAACCCGATGCAGGAGTATCAACCACCATGCTACCTCGCATACCAGATATGTCCAGTTTCAACCTCTCAACACAATCCAAAGAAATGAAAGAATGAGTCGCACCAGTATCAATAATTGCAACTAAAGGTGTGCCATGAATAAAACACGTACCTTTAATCAATCGATCCTCTGGAGTAGTCTTAGATCCAGACAAAGCGAACACTTTTCCACCTGACTGATCCCTCTTAGGCTTAGGACACTGCAGACGAATGTGACCTTCTTCGCCACAATTGTAACAAGTAACAGACTTCCCTTTGCAATCAATAGACAAATGACCAGCCTTTCCACATTTATAGCACTTCTTCTCATCACTCTTGCAATCTCGAATATGATGACCAAACTCACCACACCTGTAGCATCTGATAGGAGCCTTAGAATCTCCCCCACTAGGCCTTTTCCAACCACCTGATTTCTGGTTATCCCTACCATATGGCTTGCCACGGTCCATATGTTGCTTTCCTCTTTTATCAACAGCCCCACGAGAGTGAGACGACCTAGTCCTGGTAATATCTTCTTCCAAGATCCTGCTACAATCCACCAGATCAGAAAATCTACGAATACGCTGGTACCTGATTCCCTGCTTAATCTCATCTCGGAGACCATTCTCAAATTTTATACACTTAGAGAATTCTCCAGCCTCATCATTGTTGTAGTGTGCATAATACTTTGCCATCTCAGTGAACTTAGTAGAATACTCACTAACAGTCAGATTGCCCTGCTTAAGTTCCAAAAACTCAATTTCCTTTCTTCCCCGAACATCTTCAAGAAAGTACCTCCTAAGAAAAGCCCTTCGGAAGTTAGCCCAAGTCAGTACCTCTCCATCCTGAACCATTTCAGTCGTTGTGGCAACCCACTAGTCGTCGGCCTCTTCCGCCAACATATGCGTACCATATCTGACTTTCAGATCTTCAGCACAATCAATCACACAGAAAATCCTTTCGATTTCCTTCAACCACTTCTGAGCACCTTCAGGGTCATGTGTACCTTTGAACAACGGAGGATTGTTCCATTGGAAGTTCCCCAATTGCCTATCAGCACCAATCACGCCTCCAGTTGGGTTTCCAGCAAGTACACCAGCTAACATCCCCAAAGCCTCAGCTAGTGCAGCATCATTTCGTCCGTTACCTCTTTCAGCCATATTCCTGAGAATTAAAACATACTCTTCATCAGAATACAGTATCGACAGTGTTACCTTGCACTAGTCGCATACAAAAGGAATGACTGACTCAAGACTCTGGTCGCAACGACCGACTATGCTCTGATACCACTATTGTAACACCCTCTAAAACCCCGAATAAAATTTCGCAAATAATTAAAATTGTAATCTCAGAGTACATGTATTAACGAGGATGTCACAATTCTCTTTTAATGAAAACAAGTTCCTTTCATGCATAACATAGAAGCAACTCATACATGTTTACACAGCGGAATAATTTAATTAACAAAACCAATGTTATAATATTTTTAAAATCATCAGGGATTAACACCTGGAAAATATCAACATCATATTATAACCAACATAAGGAAATAAACGAGTCTGACTAAAACAGCTCGACAAACAACGTTCCCGGAGTTACAACTACCAGAGCATGACCCGGACAATACTTAAACGGAAATAAACTAGAAACAACGAGCCTTCGCCAAGCACCTGAACGAAGCTCCTCAATCTGAAATATTCAACAGTAAGGGTGAGCATCTCAACTATACATTTGATTATACGTTTATAATAATAAATTTAGAAACCATAAACATCACCCAAACAGTTAGCATGTTTCATAGTTTACGAAAACCTTTACAATTCATATATTCATAATATATCACTTTCCATACTTATAATTAACGTCAAACATCATTAATAATTTAACAGCAATACATGCATACCGTCAATTAAATACAACATTGGAAAATCCTTCATTCATGTTATATTCAAGATAATGCAACACACCCATGCATGTGGTACCATTTTACCGCCCCATTAAATCTCGGGTCACGGACAACTCACTGTTCCATTATATCGCGGACACGGCTACCACCTCAACGTTCCATTAAATCGCGGACACGTATATTGGTCACCATGTTATTTCCATACAATGGGAATTAACAAATGCAACATGATATGTAAAGTATGTAACACTCAGCATACTATTAACATCAATCAACATATCATGCAACATTAACAACATCAATCATAACAGGATATGGATAGCATGTAATCACTCAGCATACTATTTAAACATCAATCATATCAAGTTATATCATAATTCATGCTTGATAACATTATCTAAAAGCATGACAATAAAATCCACAATAAAGCACCGAAAACAAAATTCAGAAAATCAACACAGCAGCATCAACACGGGTGCCCGTGTAAATCAACACTGCCCGTGTTGAAATGTGCCCAGAAAACACAATTTTTATCAATACAGGGGATCAACACGGGTGCCCGTGTAAATCAACACGGCCCGTGTTGAAATGTGTCTGGAAAACACATTTTCTGGCAATACAGTGAATCAACACGGGCGCCCGTGTGAATCAACACGGCCCGTGTTGATGAGCGCGAGGCAGATTTTTCCTGAACCTGCAGCAGCTCAGAACAGCAGCCAATCGCGGAAAATGCCAGCCAAAACGCACATTTCGGTACATAACAACATCGATTTTGTATAACTCAAAACAACACATCAATTCCATAATTTCCAACCATTATTATAGTAACCTTAAAAGTGATTAATCGTCCTTTTTGGGGAAATCTGATAACATTGAGGTTATCCCTATAACTTCTAAGGTAAACTCATGATCATATAAACATACTCCAAATCCACCTTTTGGAACCTAAAATCCCCAATCGATTCATAAAATTGGGAACCTAAATCTTTCCTAACAAGGTTCAATCCTAAGGGTATCGATCCCTAATAACATCTAACAATTGGGGTTCTCCCTACGATTATCCAAATCAACCGTACCTAAACCCATAAGCAAAAGTAAATCGAGTAGTAGCCCCCCTTACCTTATCAATTTGCAGCTTGAGTTCTTTGAGCGATGTTCTTCGTTCTTCGTACCTTCAGAGCTCAGCTTCCCAATTCCCAAATTCTGTGTTATCGTGAATAATGAGAAAAATAGCTTAAGTTCAAAAACATATCTTTATTTCTTTTGCACCCCCACTCTTTACTAACAACATCCAAGCCCAATAACTTAAAAACCCAATATTTCTTATTTCTTTTATTTTCTTCAAATATTCCAAAATAAATAATTCCTTTTTATTTTATTAATTCTAATAAAATAATTTTCCAATTTAAAATAAATCAAATAATCACAACTGGGGTGTTACATGTTGTCGAGATTTTTGTTACTCCAATGGATGGTAGCCTTGTCATTATGAAAGGTAGTGTGTTTTCGTAATTTTTGTTACTCCAATGGATGGTAGCCTTGTCATTATGAAAGGTAGTGTGTTTTCGTAATTTTTGTTACTCCAATGGATGGTAGCCTTGTCATTATGGAAGGTACTATGTTGTTGATATCTTTGTTACTCCAATTGATGGTAACCTTGTCATTATGGAATGTAGTCTGTTGTCGAGATTTTTGTTACTCCAATGGATGATAGCCTTGTCATTGTGGAAGGAAGTCTCTTGTTGAAAGTTTTGTTACTCCAATGGATGGTAGCCTTGTCATTATGGAAGGTAGTATGTTGTCGATATCTTTGTTACTCCAATGGATGGTATCCTTGTCATTACGGAAGGTAGTCTTTTATCGAGATTTTTGTTACTCCAATGTATGGTAGCCTTGTCATTATGGAAGGCCGTCTCTTGTTGATATTTTTGTTACTCCAACGGATGGTATCCTTGTCATTATGGAAGGTAGTCTGTTGTCCCAATTTTTGTTACTCTAATGGATGGTAGTCTTGTCATTATGGAAGGTAGTCTTTTGTTGTGATTTCTTTTACTACATTCGATGGTAGCCTTGTCATTATGGAAGGTAGTCTGTTGTTCATATTTTTGTTACTCCAATTGATGGTAGACTTGTCATTATGGAAGGTAGTCTGTTGTCGAGATTTTTGTTACTCCAATGGATGGTAGCCTTGTCATTATGAAAGGTAGTGTGTTTTCGTAATTTTTGTTACTCCAATGGATGGTAGCCTTGTCATTATGGAAGGTACTATGTTGTTGATATCTTTGTTACTCCAATTGATGGTAACCTTGTCATTATGGAATGTAGTCTGTTGTCGAGATTTTTGTTACTCCAATGGATGATAGCCTTGTCATTGTGGAAGGTAGTCTCTTGTTGATATTTTTGTTACTCCAATGGATGGTAGCCTTGTCATTATGGAAGGTAGTATGTTGTCGATATCTTTGTTACTCCAATGGATGGTATCCTTGTCATTATGGAAGGTAGTCTTTTGTCGAGATTTTTGTTACTCCAATCTATGGTAGCCTTGTCATTATGGAAGGCAGTCTGTTGTTGATATTTTTGTTACTCCAATGGATGGTATTCTTGTCATTATGGAAGGTAGTCTATTATCAATATTTTTGTTACTCCAATGGATGGTATCCTTGTCATTATGGAAGGTAGTCTATTGTCGATATTTTTGTTACTCCAATGGATTGTAACCTTGTCATTATAGAAGGTAGTCTGTTGTCGAGATTTTTGTTACTCCATTGGATGGTAGCCTTGTCATTATGGAAGGTAGTCCATTGTCGAGATATTTTTTATTCCAATGGATGGTAGCATTATCATTATGGAAGGTAGTCTGTTGTCGAGATTTTCGTTACTCCAATGGATGGTAGCCTTGTCATTATGGAAGGTAGTATGTTGTCAATATCTTTGTTACTCCATTGGATGGTAGCCTTGTCATTATGGAAGGTACTATGTTGTCGATATTTTTGTTACTCCAGTGGATGGTAGACTTGTCAATATGGAAGGTAGTCTCTTGTTGATATTTTCGTTACTCCAATGGATAGTAGCCTTGTAATTATGGAAGGTACTATGTTGTCGATATCTTTGTTACTCCAGTAGATGGTAGCGTTGTCATTATGGAAGGTTGTCTGTTGTCGAGATTTTTATTACTCCAATGGATGGTAGCCTTGTCATTATGGAAGGGAGTCTGTTGTCCCGATTTTTGTTACTCTAATGGATGGTAGTCTTGTCATTATGGAAGGTGGTCTGTCGTTGTGATTTTTGTTACTCCAATGGATGGTAGACTTGTCAATATGGAAGGTAGTCTTTTGTCGAGATTTTTGTTACTCCAATGGATGGTAGCCTTGTCATTATGGAAGGTAGTCTCTTGTTGATATTTTTGTTACTCCAACGGATGGTATCCTTGTCATTATGGAAGGTAGTTTGTTGTCCCGATTTTTGTTACTCTAATGGATGGTAGTCTTGTCATTATGGAAGGTAGTCTTTTGTTGTGATTTCTGTTACTCCAATCGATGGTAGCCTTGTCATTATGGAAGGTAGTCTGTTGTTCAGATTTTTGTTACTCCAATGGATGGTAGACTTGTCATTATGGAAGGTAGTCTATTGTCGAGATTTTTGTTACTCCAATGGATGGTAGCCTTATCATTATGGAAGGTAGTGTGTTTTCGTAATTTTTGGTACTCCAATGGACGGTATCCTTGTCATTATGCAAGGTAGTCAATTGTCGATATTTTTGGTACTCCAATGGATGGTAACCTTGTCATTATAGAAGGTAGTCTGTTGTTGAGATTTTTGTTACTCCATTGGATGGTAGCCTTGTCATCATGGAAGGTAGTTCATTGTCGAGATATTTGTTATTTCAATGGATGGTAGCATTATCATTATGGAAGGTAGTCTGTTGTTGATATTTTCGTTACTCCAATGGATGATAGCCTTATCATTATGGAAGGTAGTATGTTGTCAATATCTTTGTTACTCCAATGGGTGGTCTCCTTGTCATTATGGAAAGTACTATGTTGTCGATATCTTTGTTACTCAAGTAGATGGTAGCCTTGTCATTATGGAAGGTAGTCTGTTGTCGAGATTTTTGTTACTCCAATGGATGGTAGCCTTGTCATTATGGAAGGGACTCTGTTGTCCCGATTTTTTATACTCTAATGGATGGTAGTCTTGTCATTATGGAAGGTAGTCTGTCGTTGTGATTTCTGTTACTCCAATGGATGGTAGACTTGTCAATATGGAAGGTAGTCTTTTGTCGAGATTTTTGTTACTCCAATGGATGGTATCCCTGTCATTATGGGAGGTAGTCTGTTGTCCCAATTTTTGTTACTCTAATGGATGGTAGTATTGTCATTATGGAAGATAGTCTTTTGTTGTGATTTCTGTTACTCCAACCGATGGTAGCCTTGTCATTATGGAATGTAGTCTGTTGTTCAGATTTTTGTTACTCCAATGGATGGTAGACTTGTCATTATGGAAGGTAGTCTGTTGTCGAGATTTTTGTTACTCCAATGGATGGTAGCCTTGTCATTATGAAAGGTAGTGTGTTGTCGTAATTTTTGATACTCCAATGGATGGTAGCCTTGTCATTATGGAAGGTACTATGTTGTTTATATCTTTGTTACTCCAATTGATGGTAACCTTGTCATTATGGAATGTAGTCTATTATCGAGATTTTTGTTACTCCAATGGATGGTAGCCTTGTCATTGTGGAAGGTAGTCTCTTGTTGATATTTTTATTACTCCAATGGATGGTAGCCTTGTTATTATGGAAGGTAATATGTTGTCGATATCATTGTTACTCCAATGGATGGTATCCTTGTCATTATGGAAGGCAGTCTCTTGTTGATATTTTTGTTACTCCAATGGATGGTAGTCTTGTCATTATGGAAGGTAGTCTATTGTCGATATTTTTGTTACTCCAATGGATGGTATCCTTGTCATTATGGAAGGTAGTCTATTGTCGATATTTTTGTTACTCCAATGGATGGTAACCTTGTCATTATAGAAGTTAGTCTGTTGTCGAGATTTTTGTTACTCCATTGGATGGTAGCCTTGTCATCATGGAAGGTAGTCCATTGTCGAGATATTTATTATTCCAATGGATGGTAGCATTATCATTATGGAAGGTAGTCTGTTGTCGAGATTTTCGTTACTCCAATAGATGGTAGCCTTGTAATTATGGAAGGTAGTATGTTGTAAATATCTTTGTTACTCCAATGGATGGTAGCCTTGTCATTATGGAAGGTACTATGTTGTCGATATTTTTGTTACTCCAGTGGATGGTAGACTTGTCAATATGGAAGGTAGTCTCTTGTTGATATTTTCGTTACTCCAATGGATGGTAGCCTTGTCATTATGGAAGGTATTCTCTTGTTGATATTTTCGTTACTCCAATGGATGGTAGCCTTGTCATTATGGAAGGTAGTATGTTGTCAATATCTTTGTTACTCCAATGGATGGTAGACTTGTCAATATGGAAGGTAGTCTTTTGTCGAGATTTTTGTTACTCCAATGGATGGTAGCCTTTTCATTATGGAAGGTAGTCTCTTGTTGATATTTTTGTTACTCCAACGAATGGTATCCTTGTCATTATGGAAGGGAGTCTGTTGTCCCAATTTTTGTTACTCTAATGGATGGTAGTCTTGTCATTATGGAAGGTAGTCTTTTGTTGTGATTTCTGTTATTCCAATCGATGGTAGCCTTGTCATTATGGAAGGTAGTCTGTTGTTCAGATTTTTGTTACTCCAATGGATGGTAGACTTGTCATTATGGAAGGTAGTCTATTGTCGATATTTTTGTTACTCCAATGGATGGTAGCCTTATCATTATGGAAGGTAGTGTGTTTTCGTAATTTTTGTTACTCCAATGGATGGTAGCCTTGTCATTATGGAAGGTACTATGTTGTTGATATGTTTGTTACTCCAATGGATGGTTACCTTGTCATTATGGAATGTAGTCTGTTGTCGAGATTTTTGTTACTCCAATGGATGGTAGCCTTGTCATTATTGAAGGTAGTCTCTTGTTGATATTTTTGTTACTCCAACGGATGGTAGCCTTGTCATTATGGAAGGTAGTCTAATGGATGGTAGTCTTGTCATTTTGGAAGGTAGTCTTGTCATTTTGGAAGGTAATCCAATGGATGGTAGACATGTCAATATGGAAGGTTGTCTTTTGTCGAGATTTTTGTTACTCCAATGGATGGTAGCCTTGTAATTATAGAAGGTAGTCTCTTGTTGATATTTTTGTTACTCCAATGGATGGTATCCTTGTCATAATGGAAGGTAGTCTGTCGTTCTGATTTCTGTTACTCCAATGGATGGTAGTCTTTTCATTATGGAAGGTAGTCTGTTGTTCAGATTTTTGTTACTCCAATGAATGGTAAACTTGTCATTATGGAAGGTAGTCTGTTGTCGAGATTTTTGTTACTCAATTAGATTGTAGCCTTGTCATTATGGAAGGTAGTGTGTTGTCGAGATTTTTGTTATTCCAATGGATGTTAGACTTGTCATTATGGAAGGTAGTCTGTTGTCGAGATTTTTGTTACTCCAACGGATGGTACCCTTGTCATTATGGAAGGTAGTTTATTGTCGATATTTTTGTTACTCCAATGGATGGTAACCTTGTCATTATGGAACGTAGTCTGTTGTCAAGATTTTTGTTACTCCATTGGATGGTAGCCTTGTCATTATGGAAGGTAGTCTATTGTCGAGATATTTGTTATTCCAATGGATGGAAGCATTATCATTATGGAAGGTACTATGTTGTCGATATCTTTGTTACTCCAATAGATGGTAGCCTTGTCATTATGGAAGGTAGTATGTTGTGGAGATTTTTGTTAATCCAATGGATGGTAGCCTTTTCATTATGGAAGGTACTATGTTGTCGATATCTTTGTTACTCCAATAGTTCGTAGCCTTGTCATTATGGAAGGTAGTTTGCTGTCGAGATTTTTGTTACTCCAATGGATGGTAGCCTTGTCAATATGGAAGGTAGCCTCTTGTTGATATTTTTGTTACTCCAATGGATGGTATCCTTGTCATTATGGAAGGTATTATGTTGTCTCAATTTTTGTTACTCCATTGGATGGTAGTCTTGTCATTATGGAAGGTAGTATGTCGTTGTAATTTCTATTACTCCAATGGATGGTAGACTTGTCCATATGGAAGGTAGTCTTTTGTCGAGATTTTTGTTACTCCAATGGATGGTAGCCTTGTCATTATGGAAGGTATTCTCTTGTTGATATTTTTTGTTACTCCAATGGATGGTATCCTTGTCATTATGGAAGGTAGTATGTTGTCCCGATTTTTATTACTCTAATTGATGGTAGTCTTGTCATTATGGAAGGTAGTATGTTGTCAAGATTTTTGTTACTCCAATGGATGGTACCCTTGTTATTATGGAAGGTAGTCTATTGTCGATTTTTTTGTTACTCCAATGGATGGTAACCTTGTCATTATGGAAGGTAGTCTATTGTTGTGATTTTTGTTACTCCAAAGGAAGGTAGCCTTGTCATTATGGAAGGTAGTATGTTGTCGATATCTTTGTTACTCCAATGGATGGTAGCCTTTTCATTATGGAAGGTAGTCTATTGTCGTGATTTTTGTTACTCCAATGGAAGGTAGCCTTGTCATTATGGAAGGTAGTCTCCTGTTGATATTTTTGTTCCTCCAATGGATGGTATCCTTGTCATTATGGAAGGTAGTCTATTTTCGATATTTTTTTTACTCCAATGGATGGTAACCTTGTCATTATGGAAGGTAGTCTGTTGTCGAGATTTTTGTTACTCCATTGGATGGTAGTCTTGTCATTATGGAAGGTAGTCCATTGTCGAGATATTTGTTATTCCAATTGATGGTAGCGTTATCATTATGGAAGGTAGTCTATTGTCAAGATTTTCGTTACTCCAATGGATGGTAGCCTTGTCATTATGGAAGGTAGTATGTTGTCAATATCTTTGTGACTCTAATGGATGGTAGCCTTGTCATTATGGAAGGTACTATGTTGTCGATATTTTTGTTACTCTAGTGGATGGTAGACTTGTCAATATGGAAGGTAGTCTCTTGTTGATATTTTCGTTACTCCACTGGATGGTAGTCTTGTCATTATGGAAGGTAGTCTCTTGTTGATATTTTCGTTACTCCAATGGATGGTAGCCTTGTCATTATGGAAGGTAGTATGTTGTCAATATCTTTGTTACTCCAATGGATGGTAGCGTTGTCATTATGGAAGGTACTATGTTGTCGATATCTTTGTTACTCCAGAAGATGGTAGCCTTGTCATTATGGAAGGTTGTCTCTTGTCGAGATTTTTGTTACTCCAATGGATGGTAGCCTTGTCATTATGGAAGGGAGTCTGTTGTCCCGATTTTTGTTACTATAATGGATGGTTGTCTTGTCATTATGGAAGGTGGCCTGTCGTTGTGATTTTTGTTACTCCAATTATTGGTAGACTTGTCAATAGGGAAGGTAGTCTTTTGTCGAGATTTTTGTTACTCCAATGGATGGTAGCCTTGTCAACATGGAAGGTAGTCTCTTGTTGATATTTTTGTTAATCCAACGGATGGTATCATTGTCATTATGGAAGGTAGTCTGTTGTCCCGATTTTTGTTACTCTAATGGATGGTAGTCTTGTCATTATGGAAGGTAGTCTCTTGTTGTGATTTCTGTTACTCCAATCGATGGTAGCCTTGTAATTATGGAAGGTAGTATGTTGTTCAGATTTTTGTTACTCCAATGGATGGTAGACTTGTCATTATGGAAGGTAGTCTATTGTCGAGATTTTTGTTACTCCAATGGATGTTAGCCTTATCATTATGGAAGGTAGTGTGTTGTCGTAATTTTTGTTACTCCAATGGATGGTAGCCTTGTCATTATGGAAGGTACTATGTTGTTGATATCTTTGTTACTCTAATGGATGGTAA
Source organism: Vicia faba (assembly GCA_948472305.1). Lineage (NCBI taxonomy): Eukaryota > Viridiplantae > Streptophyta > Magnoliopsida > Fabales > Fabaceae > Vicia > Vicia faba. The sequence continues at coordinate 567,772,942 of OX451739.1, forward strand.
CCTTGTCATTATGGATTGTAGTCTGTTGTCGAGTTTTTTGTTACTCCAATGGATGGTAGCCTTGTCATTATGGAAGATAGTCTCTTGTTGATATTTTTGTTACTCCAATGGATGGTAGCCTTGTCATTATGGAAGGTAGTATGTTGTCGATATCATTGTTACTCCAATGGATGGTATCCTTGTCATTATGGAAGGTAGTCTTTTGTCGATATTTTGGTTACTCCAATGTATGGTAGCCTTGTCATTATGGAAGGCAGTCTCTTGTTGATATTTTTGTTACTCCAATGGATGGTAGTCTTGTCATTATGGAAGGTAGTCTATTGTCGATATTTTTGTTACTCCATTGGATGGTATCCTTGTCATTATGGAAGGTAGTCTATTGTCGAGATTTTTGTTACTCCATTGGATGGTAGCCTTGTCATTATGGAAGGTAGTCCATTGTCGAGATATTTATTATTCCAATGGATGGTAGCATTATCATTATGGAAGGTAGTCTGTTGTCGAGATTTTCGTTACTCCAATAGATGGTAGCCTTGTAATTATGGAAGGTAGTATGTTGTAAATATCTTTGTTACTCCAATGGATGGTAGCCTTGTCATTATGGAAGGTACTATGTTGTCGATATTTTTGTTACTCCAGTGGATTGTAGACTTGTCAATATGGAAGGTAGTCTCTTGTTGATATTTTCGTTACTCCAATGGATGGTAGCCTTGTCATTATGGAAGGTATTCTCTTGTTGATATTTTCGTTACTCCAATGGATGGTAGCCTTGTCATTATGGAAGGTAGTATGTTGTCAATATCTTTGTTACTCCAATGGATGGTAGACTTGTCAATATGGAAGGTAGTCTTTTGTTGAGATTTTTGTTACTCCAATGGATGGTAGCCTTTTCATTATGGAAGGTAGTCTCTTGTTGATATTTTTGTTACTCCAACGGATGGTATCCTTGTCATTATGGAAGGGAGTCTGTTGTCCTGATTTTTGTTACTCTAATGGATGGTAGTCTTGTCATTATGGAAGGTAGTCTTTTGTTGTGATTTCTGTTATTCCAATCGATGGTAGCCTTGTCATTATGGAAGGTAGTCTGTTGTCGATATTTTTGTTACTCCAATGGATGGTAGCCTTATCATTATGGAAGGTAGTGTGTTTTCGTAATTTTTGTTACTCCAATGGATGGTAGCCTTGTCATTATGGAAGGTACTATGTTGTTGATATGTTTGTTACTCCAATGGATGGTTACCTTGTCATTATGGAATGTAGTCTGTTGTCGAGATTTTTGTTACTCCAATGGATGGTAGCCTTGTCATTATTGAAGGTAGTCTCTTGTTGATATTTTTGTTACTCCAACGGATGGTAGCCTTGTCATTATGGAAGGTAGTCTAATGGATGGTAGTCTTGTCATTTTGGAAGGTAGTCTTGTCATTTTGGAAGGTAATCCAATGAATGGAAGACTTGTCAATATGGAAGGTTGTCTTTTGTCGAGATTTTTGTTACTCCAATGGATGGTAGCCTTGTAATTTTAGAAGGTAGTCTCTTGTTGATATTTTTGTTACTCCAATGGATGGTATCCTTGTCATAATGGAAGGTAGTCTGTCGTTCTGATTTCTGTTACTCCAATGGATGGTAGTCTTGTCATTATGGAAGGTAGTCTGTTGTTCAGATTTTTGTTACTCCAATGAATGGTAAACTTGTCATTATGGAAGGTAGTCTGTTGTCGAGATTTTTGTTACTCCATTAGATTGTAGCCTTGTCATTATGGAAGGTAGTGTGTTGTCGAGATTTTTGTTATTCCAATGGATGTTAGACTTGTCATTATGGAAGGTAGTCTGTTGTCGAGATTTTTGTTACTCCAACGGATGGTACCCTTGTCATTATGGAAGGTAGTTTATTGTCGATATTTTTGTTACTCCCATGGATGGTAACCTTGTCATTATGGAACGTAGTCTGTTGTCGAGATTTTTGTTACTCCATTGGATGGTAGCCTTGTCATTATGGAAGGTAGTCTATTGTCGAGATATTTGTTATTCCAAAGGATGGTAGCATTATCATTATGGAAGGTACTATGTTGTGGATATCTTTGTTACTCCAATAGATGGTAGCCTTGTCATTATGGAAGGTAGTCTGTTGTTGAGATTTTTGTTAATCCAATGGATGGTAGCCTTGTCATTATGGAAGGTACTATGTTGTCGATATCTTTGTTACTCCAATAGTTGGTAGCCTTGTCATTATGGAAGGTAGTTTGATGTCGAGATTTTTGTTACTCCAATGGATGGTAGCCTTGTCAATATGGAAGGTAGCCTCTTGTTGATATTTTTGTTACTCCAATGGATGGTATCCTTGTCATTATGGAAGGTATTCTGTTGTCTCAATTTTTGTTACTCCATTGGATGGTAGTCTTGTCATTATGGAAGGTAGTATGTCGTTGTAATTTCTATTACTCCAATGGATGGTAGACTTGTCCATATGGAAGGTAGTCTTTTGTCGAGATTTTTGTTACTCCAATGGATGGTAGCCTTGTCATTATGGAAGGTAGTCTCTTGTTGATATTTTTTGTTACTCCAATGGATGGTATCCTTGTCATTATGGAAGGTAGTCTATTATTGTGATTTTTGTTACTCCAAAGGAAGGTAGCCTTGTCATTATGGAAGTTAGTATGTTGTCGATATCTTTGTTACTCCAATGGATGGTAGCCTTTTCATTATGGAAGGTAGTCTTGTCATTATGGAAGGTAGTCTCCTGTTGATATTTTTGTTACTCCAATGGATGGTATCCTTGTCATTATGGAAGGTAGTCTATTTTCGATATTTTTTTTACTCCAATGGATGGTAACCTTGTCATTATGGAAGGTAGTCTGTTGTCGAGATTTTTGTTACTCCATTGGATGATAGTCTTGTCATTATGGAAGGTAGTCCATTGTCGAGATATTTGTTATTCCAATTGATGGTAGCATTATCATTATGGAAGGTAGTCTATTGTCGAGATTTTCGTTACTCCAATGGATGGTAGCCTTGTCATTATGGAAGGTAGTATGTTGTCAATATCTTTGTGACTCCAATGGATGGTAGCCTTGTCATTATGGAAGGTACTATGTTGTCGATATTTTTGTTACTCTAGTTGATGGTAGACTTGTCAATATGGAAGGTAGTCTCTTGTTGATATTTTCGTTACTCCACTGGATGGTAGTCTTGTCATTATGGAAGGTAGTCTCTTGTTGATATTTTCGTTACTCCAATGGATGGTAGCCTTGTCATTATGGAAGGTAGTATGTTGTCAATATCTTTGTTACTCCAATGGATGGTAGCGTTGTCATTATGGAAGGTACTATGTTGTCGATATCTTTGTTACTCCAGTAGATGGTAGCCTTGTCATTATGGAAGGTTGTCTCTTGTCGAGATTTTTGTTACTCCAATGGATGGTAGCCTTGTCATTATGGAAGGGAGTCTGTTGTCCCGATTTTTGTTACTCTAATGGATGGTTGTCTTGTCATTATGGAAGGTGGCCTGTCGTTGTGATTTTTGTTACTCCAATCGATGGTAGACTTGTCAATAGGGAAGGTAGTCTTTTGTCGAGATTTTTGTTACTCCAATGGATGGTAGCCTTGTCAATATGGAAGGTAGTCTCTTGTTGATATTTTTGTTAATCCAACGGATGGTATCATTGTCATTATGGAAGGTAGTCTGTTGTCCCGATTTTTGTTACTCTAATGGATGGTAGTCTTGTCATTAGGGAAGGTAGTCTTTTGTTGTGATTTCTGTTACTCCAATCGATGGTAGCCTTGTAATTATGGAAGGTAGTCTGTTGTTCAGATTTTTGTTACTCCAATGGATGGTAGACTTGTCATTATGGAAGGTAGTCTATTGTCGAGATTTTTGTTACTCCAATGGATGGTAGCCTTATCATTATGGAAGGTAGTGTGTTGTCGTAATTTTTGTTTCTCCAATGGATGGTAGACTTGTCATTATGGAAGCTAGTCTGTTGTCGACATTTTTGTTACTCCAATGGATGATACCCTTGTCATTATGCAAGGTAGTCGCTTGTTGATATTTTCTGTTACTCCAATGGATGGTATCCTTGTCATTATGGAAGGTAGTATGTTTTCCTGATTTTTATTAATCTAATTGATGGTAGTCTTGTCATTAGGGAAGGTAGTATGTTGTCGAGATTTTTGTTACTCCAATGGATGGTACCCTTGTCATTATGAAAGGTAGTCTATTGTCGATTTTTTTGTTACTCCAATGGATGGTAACCTTGTCATTATGGAAGGTAGTCTATTGTTGTGATTTTTGTTACTCTAATGGAAGGTAGCCTTGTCATTATGGAAGGTAGTATGTTGTCGATATCTTTGTTACTCCAATGGATGGTAGCCTTGTCATTATGGAAGGTACTATGTTGTGTATATCTTTGTTACTCCAATGGATGGTAACCTTGTCATTATGGAATGTAGTATGTTGTCGAGATTTTTGTTACTCCAATGGTTGTATCCTTGTCATTATGGAAGGTAGTCTATTGTCGATATTTTTGTTACTCCAATGGATGGTAGCCTTGTCATTATGGAAGGTAGTCTAATGGATGGTAGTCTTGTCATTATGGAAGGTAGTCTGTCATTGTGATTTCTGTTAATCCAATGGATGGTAGACTTATCAATATGGATGGTTGTCTTTTGTCGATATTTTTGTTACTCCAATGGATGGTAGCCTTGTCATTATGGAAGGTAGTCTCTTGTTGATATTTTTGTTACTCCAATGGATGGTATCCTTGTCATAATGGAAGGTAGTCTGTTTTCCCAATTTTTGTTACTCTAATGGATGGTAGTGTTGTCATAATGGAAGGTAGTCTGTCGTTCTGATTTCTGTTACTCCAATGGATGGTAGCCTTGTCATTATGGAAGGTAGTCTGTTGTTCAGATTTTTGTTACTCCAATGAATGGTAAACTTGTCATTATAGAAGGTAGTCTGTTGTCGAGATTTTTGTTACTCCATTAGATTGTAGCCTTGTCATTATGGAAGGTAGTGTTTTGTCGAGATTTTTGTTATTCCAATGGATGTTAGACTTGTATTTATGGAAGGTAGTCTGTTGTCGACATTTTTGTTACTCCAACGGATGGTACCCTTGTCATTATGGAAGGTAGTCGCTTGTTGATATTTTCTGTTACTCCAATGGATGGTATCCTTGTCATTATGGAAGGTAGTATGTTTTCCTGATTTTTATTAATCTAATTGATGGTAGTCTTGTCATTATGGAAGGTAGTATGTTGTCGAGATTTTTGTTACTCCAATGGATGGTACCCTTGTCATTATGAAAGGTAGTCTATTATCGATTTTTTTGTTACTCCAATGGATGGTAACCTTGTCATTATGGAAGGTAGTCTATTGTTGTGATTTTTGTTACTCCAATGGAAGGTAGCCTTGTCATTATGGAAGGTAGTATGTTGTCGATATCTTTGTTACTCCAATGGATGGTAGCCTTGTCATTATGGAAGGTAGTCTATTATCGTGATTTTTGTTACTCCAATGGAAGGTAGCCTTGTCATTATGGAAGGTAGTCTCCTGTTGATATTTTTGTTACTCCAATGGATGGTATCCTTGTCATTATGGAAGGTAGTCTGTTGTCGAGATTTTTGTTACTCCATTGGATGGTAGTCTTGTCATTATGGAAGGTAGTCCATTATCGAGATATTTGTTATTCCAATTGATGGTAGCGTTATCATTATGGAAGGTAGTCTATTGTCGACATTTTCGTTACTCCAATGGATGGTTGCCTTGTCATTATGGAAGGTATATGTTGCCAATATCTTTGTTACTCCAATGGATGGTAGACTTATCATTATGGAAGGTACTATGTTCTCGATATTTTTGTTACTCTAGTGGATGGTAGACTTGTCAATATGGAAGGTAGTCTCTTGTTGATATTTTCGTTACTCCACTGGATGGTAGCCTTGTCATTATGGAAGGTAGTCTCTTGTTGATATTTTCGTTACTCCAATGGATGGTAGCCTTGTCATTATGGAAGGTAGTGTGTTGTCAATATCTTTGTTATTCCAATGGATGGTAGCCTTGTCATTATGGAAGGTTGTCTGTTGTCGAGATTTTTGTTACTCCAATGGATGATAGCCTTGTCATTATGGAAGGGAGTCTGCTGTCCCAATTTTTGTTACTCTAATGGATGGTAGTCTTGTCATTATGGAAGGTGGCTTGTCGTTGTGATTTTTGTTACTCCAATGGATGGTAGACTTGTCAATATGGAAGGTAGTCTTTTGTCGAGATTTTTGTTACTCCAATGGATGGTAGCCTTGTCAATATGGAAGGTAGTCTCTTGTTGATATTTTTATTACTCCAACGGATGGTATCCTTGCCATTATGGAAGGTAGTCTGTTGTCCCGATTTTTGTTACTCTAATGGATGGTAGTCTTGTCATTATGGAAGGTAGTCTTTTGTTATGATTTCTGTTACTCAAATCGATAGTAGCCTTGTAATTATGGAAGGTAGTTTGTTGTTCAGATTTTTGTTACTCCAATGGATGGTAGACTTGTCATTATGGAAGGTAGTCTATTGTCGAGATTTTTGTTACTCCAATGGATGGTAGCCTTATAATTATGGAAGGTAGTATGTTGTCGTAATTTTTGTTACTCCAATGGATGGTAGCCCTGTCATTATGGAAGGTACTATGTTGTTGATATCTTTGTTACTCCAATGGATGGTAACCTTGTCATTATGGAATGTAGTCTGTTGTCAAGATTTTTGTTACTCCAATGGATGGTAGCCTTGTCATTATGGAAGATAGTCTCTTGTTGATATTTTTGTTACTCCAATGGATGATAGCCTTGTCATTATGGAAGGTAGTCTAATGGATGGTAGTCTTGTCATTATGGAAGGTAGTCTGTCGTTGTGATTTCTGTTAATCCAATGGATGGTAGGCTTGTCAATATGGAAGGTTGTTTTTTGTCGATATTTTTGTTACTCCAATGGATGGTAGCCTTGTCATTATGGAAGGTAGTCTGTTTTCACAATTTTTGTTACTCTAATGGATGGTAGTCTTGTCATAATGGAAGGTAGTCTGTCGTTCTGATTTCTGTTACTCCAATGGATGGTAGCCTTGTCATTATGGAAGGTAGTCTGTTGTTCAGATTTTTGTTACTCCAATGAATGGTAAACTTGTCATTATGGAAGGTAGTCTGTTGTCGAGATTTTTGTTACTCCATTAGATTGTAGCCTTGTCATTATGGAAGGTAGTGTTTTGTCGAGATTTTTGTTATTCCAATGGATGTTAGACTTGTGATTATGGAAGGTAGTCTGTTGTCGAGATTTTTGTTACTCCAACGGATGGTACCCTTGTCATTATGGAAGGTAGTCTATTGTCGATATTTTTTTTACTCGAATGGATGGTAACCTTGTCATTATGGAAGGTAGTCTGTTGTAGAGATTTTTGTTACTCCATTGGATGGTAGCCTTGTCATTATGGAAGGTAGTCTATTGTCGAGATATTTGTTATTCCAATGGATGGTAGCATTATCATTATGGAAGGTACTATGTTGTCGATATCTTTGTTACTCCAATAGATGGTAGCCTTTTCATTATGGAAGGTAGTCTGTTGTTGAGATTTTTGTTAATCCAATGGATGGTAGCCTTGTCATTATGGAAGGTACTATGTTGTTGATATCTTTGTTACTCCAATAGTTGGTAGCCTTGCCATTATGGAAGGTAGTTTGCTGTCGAGATTTTTCTTACCCCAATGGATGGTAGCCTTGTCAATATAGAAGGTAGCCTCTTGTTGATATTTTTGTTACTTCAATGGATGGTATCCTTGTCATTATGGAAGGTATTCTGTTGTCTCGATTTTTGTTCCTCCATTGGATGGTAGTCTTGTCATTATGGAAGGTAGTATGTCGTTGTGATTTCTATTACTCCAATGGATGGTAGACTTGTCAAAATGAAAGGTAGTCTTTTGTCAAGATTTTTGTTACTCCAATGGATGGTAGCCTTGTCATTATGGAAGGTAGTCGCTTGTTGATATTTTCTGTTACTCCAATGGATGGTATCCTTGTCATTATGGAAGGTAGTATGTTGTTCCGATTTTTATTACTCTAATTGATGGTAGTCTTGTCATTACGGAAGGTAGTATGTTATCGAGATTTTTGTTACTCAAATTGATGGTACCCTTGTAATTATGGAAGGTAGTCTATTGTCGATTTTTTAGTTACTCCAATGAATGGTAACCTTGTCATTATGGAAGGTAGTCTATTGTCGTGATTTTTGTTACTCCAATGGATGGTAACCTTGTCATTATGGAAGGTAGTCTGTTGTCGAGATATTTGTTATTCCAATTGATGGTAGCGTTATCATTATGGAAGGTAGTCTGTTGTCGAGATTTTCATTACTCCAATGGATGGTAGCCTTGTCATTATGGAAGGTAGTATGTTGTCAATATCTTTGTTACTCCAATGGATGGTAGCCTTGTCATTATGGAAGGTACTATGTTGTCGATATTTTTGTTATTCCAGTGGATGGTAGACTTGTCAATATGGAAGGTAGTCTCTTGTTGATATTTTTGTTACTCCACTGGATGGTAGCCTTGTCATTATGGAAGGTAGTCTCTTGTTGATATTTTCGTTACTCCAATGGATGGTAGCCTTGTCATTATGGAAGGTAGTATGTTGTCAATATCTTTGTTACTCCAATGGATGGTAGCCTTGTGATTATGGAAGGTACTATGTTGTCGATATCTTTGTTACTCTAGTAGATGGTAGGCTTGTCATTATGGAAGGTTGTCTGTTGTAGAGATTTTTGTTACACGAATGGATGGTAGCCTTGTCATTATGGAAGGGAGTCCGTTGTCCGATTTTTGTTACTCTAATGGATGATAGTCTTGTCATTATGGAAGGTGGCATGTCGTTGTCATTTTTGTTACTCCAATGGATGGTAGACTTGTCAATATGGAAGGTAGTCTTTTGTCGAGATTTTTGTTACTCCAATGGATGGTAGCCTTGTCATTATGGAAGGTAGTCTCTTGTTGATATTTTTGTTACTCCAACGGATGGTTTCCTTGTCATTATGGAAGGTAGTCTGTTGTCCCGATTTTTGTTACTCTAATGGATGGTAGTCTTGTCATTATGGAAGGTAGTCTTTTGTTGTGATTTATGTTACTCCAATCGATGGTAGCCTTGTCATTATGGAAGGTAGTCTGTTGTTTAGATTTTTGTTACTCCAATGGATCGTAGACTTGTCATTATGGAAGGTAGTCTATTGTCGAGATTTTTGTTACTCCAATCGATGGTAGCCTTGTCATTATGGAAGGTACTATGTTGTTGATATCTTTGTTACTCCAATGGATGTTAACCTTGTCATTATGGAATGTAGTTTGTTGTCGAGATTTTTGTTACTCCAATGGATGGTAGCCTTGTCATGATGCAAGGTAGTCTCTTGTTGATATTTTTGTTACTCCAATGGATGGTAGCCTTGTCATTATGGAAGGTAGTCTAATGGATGGTAGTCTTGTCATTATGGAAGGTAGTTTGTCGTTGTGATTTCTGTTAATCCAATGGATGGTAGACTTGTCAATATGGAAGGTTGTCTGTTGTCGAGATTTTTGTTACTCCAACGGATGGTACCGTTGTCATTATGGAAGGTAGTCTATTGTCGATATTTTTGTTACTCCAATGGATGGTAACCTTGTCATTATGGAAGGTAGTCTATTGTCGAGATTTTTGTTACTCCAATGGATGGTAACCTTGTCATTATGGAAGGTAGTCTATTGTCGTGATTTTTGTTACTCCAATGGAAGGTAGCCTTGTCATTATGGAAGGTAGTATGTTGTCGATATCTTTGTTACTCCAATGGATGGTAGCCTTGTCATTATGGAAGGTAGTCTATTATCGTGATTTTTGTTACTCCAATGAAAGGTAGCCTTGTCATTATGGAAGGTAGTCTCCTGTTGATATTTTTATTACTCCAATGGATGGTATCCTTGTCATTATAGAAGGTAGTCTATTGTCGATATTTTTGTTACTCCAATGGATGGTAACCTTGTCATTATGGAAGGTAGTCTGTTATCTGGATTTTGGTTACTCCATTGGATGGTAGCCTTGTCATTATGGAAGGTAGTCCATTGTCGAGATATTTGTTATTCCAATTGATGGAAGCGTTATCATTATGGAAGGTAGTTTGTTGTCGAGATTTTCGTTACTCCAATGGATGGTAGCCTTGTCATTATGGAAGGTAGTATGTTGTCAATATCTTTGTTACTCCAATGAATGGTAGCCTTGTCATTATGGAAGGTACTATGTTGTCGATATTTTTGTTACTCCAGTGGATGGTAGACTTGTCAATATGGAAGGTAGTCTCTTGTTGATATTTTCGTTACTCTACTGGATGGTAGCCTTGTCATTATGGAAGGTAGTCTCTTGTTGATATTTTTGTTACTCCAATGGATGGTATCCTTTTCATTATGGAAGGTAGTATGTTGTCAATATCTTTGTTACTCCAATGGATGGTAGCCTTGTCATTATGGAAGGTACTATGTTGTCGATATCTTTGTTACTCCAGTAGATGGTAGCCTTGTAATTATGGAAGGTTGTCTGTTGTCGAGATTTTTTTTACTCCAATGGATGGTAGCCTTGTCATTATGGAAGGGAGTCTGTTGTCCCGATTTTTGTTACTCTAATGGATGGTAGTCTTGTCATTATGGAAGGTGGTCAGTCGTTGTGATTTTTGTTACTCCAATTGATGGTAGACTTGTCAATATGGAAGGTAGTCTTTTGTCGAGATTTTTGTTACTCCAATGGATGGTAGCCTTGTCATTATCGAAGGTAGTCTCTTGTTGATATTTTTGTTACTCCAACGGATGTTATCCTTGTCATTATGGAAGGTAGTCTGTTGTCCCGATTTTTGTTACTCTAATGGATGGTAGTCTTGCCATTATGGAAGGTAGTCTTTTGTTGTGATTTCTGTTACTCCAATCGATGGTAGCCTTGTCATTATGGAAGGTAGTCTGTTGTTCATATATCTGTTACTCCATTAGATTGTAGCCTTGTCATTATGGAAGGTAGTGTTTTGTCGAGATTTTTGTTACTCCAATGGATGGTAGCCTTGTCATTATGGAAGGTAGTCTGTTGTCGAGATTTTTGTTACTCCATTGGATGGTAGCCTTGTCATTATGGAAGGTAGTCTATTGTCAAGATATTTGTTATTCCAATGGATGGTAGCATTATCATTATGGAAGATACTATGTTGTCGATATCTTTCTTACTACAATAGATGGTAGCCTTGTCATTATGGAAGGTAGTCTGTTGTTGAGATTTTTGTTAATACAATGGATGGTAGCCTTGTCATTATGGAAGGTAATATGTTGTCGATATCTTTGTTACTCCAATAGTTGGTAGCCTTGTCATTATGGAAGGTAGTCTGTTGTTCAGATTTTTGTTACTCCAATGAATGGTAGCCTTTTCATTATGAAAGGTAGTCTGTTGTAGAGATTTTTGTTACTCCATTAGATTGTAGACTTGTCAATATGGAAGGTAGTCTTTTGTCGAGATTTTTGTTACTCCAATGGATGGTAGCCTTGTCATTATGGAAGGTAGTCTCTTGTTGATATTTTTGTTACTCCAATGGATGGTACCCTTGTCATTATGGAAGGTAGTCTATTATCGATATTTTTGTTACTCCAATGGATGGTAACCTTGTCATTATGGACGGTAGTCTGTTGTCGAGATTTTTGTTACTCCGTTGGATGGTAGCCTTCTCAGTATGGAAGGTAGTCTATTGTCGAGATATTTGTTATTCCAATGGATGGTAGCATTATCATTATGGAAGGTACTATGTTGTCGATATCTTTGTTACTCCAATAGATGGTAGCCTTGTCATTATGGGAGGTAGTCTGTTGTTGAGATTTTTGTTAATCCAATGGATGGTAGCCTTGTCATTATGGAAGGTACTGTGTTGTCGATATCTTTGTTACTCCAATAGTTGGTAGCCTTGTCATTATGAAAGGTAGTTTGCTGTCGAGATTTTTGTTACTCCAATGGATGGTAGCCTTGTCAATATGGAAGGTAGCCTCTTGTTGATATTTTTTTCTCCAATGGATGGTATCCTTGTCATTATGGAAGGTATTATGTTGTCTCGATTTTTGTTATTCAATGGATGGTAGTCTTGTCATTATGGAAGGTAGTATGTCGTTGTGATTTCTATTACTCCAATGGATGGTAGACTTGTCAATATGGAAGGTAGTCTTTTGTCGAGATTTTTGTTACTCCAATGGATGGTAGCCTTGTCATTATGGAAGGGAGTCCCTTGTTGATATTTTCTGTTACTCCAATGGATATTATCCTTGTCATTATGGAAGGTAGTATGTTGTCTCGATTTTTATTACTCTAATTGATGGTAGTCTTGTCATTATGGAAGGTAGTATGTTGTCGAGATTTTTGTTACTCCAATGGATGGTACCCTTGTCATTATGGACGGTAGTCTATTGTCGATTTTTTTGTTACTCCAATGGATGGTAACCTTGTCATTATGGAAGGTAGTCTATTGTCGTGATTTTTGTTACTCCAATGGAAGGTAGCCTTGTCATTATGGAAGGTAGTATGTTGTCGATATCTTTGTTACTCCAATGGATTGTAGCCTTGTCATTATGGAAGGTAGTCTATTGTCGTGATTTTTGTTACTCCAATGGAAGGTAGCCTTGTCAGTATGGAAGGTAGTCTCCTGGTGATATTTTTGTTACTCCAATGGATGGTATCATTGTCATTATGGAAGGTAGTCTATTGTCGATATTTTTGTTACTCTAATGGATGATAACCTTGTCATTATGGAAGGTAGTCTGTTGTCGAGATTTTTGTTACTCCATTGGATGGTAGCCTTGTAATTATGGAAGGTAGTCCATTGTCGAGATATTTGTTATTCCAATTGATGGTAGCCTTGTCATTATGGAAGGTAGTATGTTGTCAATATCTTTGTTACTCCAATGGATGGTAGCCTTGTCATTATGGAAGGTACTATGTTGTCGATATCTTTGTTACTCCAATAGATGGTAGCCTTGTCATTATGGTAGGTAGTCTATTGTCGAGATTTATGTTACTCCAATGGATGGTAGCCATGTCATTATGGAAGGTAGTCTCTTGATGATATTTTTGTTACTCCAATGGATGGTAGCCTTGTCTTTATGGAAGTTAGTTTGTTGTCCCGATTATTTTTACTCCAATGGATTTTAGCCTTGTCGTTATGGAAGGTAGTCTGTTGTCGATAACTTTGTCACTCCAATGGATGGTAGCTTAGTAATTATGGAAGGTAGTCTGTTGTCGAGATTTTTGTTACTCCAATGGATGGTAGCCTTGTCATTATGGAAGGTAGTCTATTATCGATATTTTTGTTACACCAATGGATGGTAACCTTGTCATTATGGACGGTAGTCTGTTGTCGAGATTTTTGTTACTCCGTTGGATGGTAGCCTTGTCAGTATGGAAGGTAGTCTATTGTCGAGATATTTGTTATTCCAATGGATGGTAGCATTATCATTATGGAAGGTATTATGTTGTCGATATCTTTGTTACTCCAATAGATGGTAGCCTTGTCATTATGGAAGGTAGTCTATTATTGAGATTTTTGTTAATCCAAAGGATGGTAGCCTTGTCATTATGGAAGGTACTATGTTGTTTATATCTTTGTTACTCCAATAGTTGGTAGCCTTGTCATTATGGAAGGTAGACTGCTGTCGAGATTTTTGTTACTCCAATGGATGGTAGCCTTGTCAATATGGAAGGTAGCCTCTTGTTGATATTTTTGTTACTCCAATGGATGGTATCCTTGTCATTATGGAGGGTATTCTGTTGTCTTAATTTTTGTTACTCTAATGGATGGTAGTCTTGTAATTATGGAAGGTAGTCTGTCGTTGTAATTTCTATTACTCCAATGGATGGTAGACTTGTCAATATTGAAGGTAGTCTTTTGTCGAGATTTTTGTTACTCCAATGGATGGTAGCCTTGTCATTATTGAAGGTAGTCTCTTATTGATATTTTCTGTTACTTCAATGGATGGTATCCTTGTCATTATGGAAGGTAGTTTGTTGTCCCGATTTTTATTACTCTAATTGATGGTAGTCTTGTCATTATGTAAGGTAGTATGTTGTCGAGATTTTTGTTACTCCAATGGATGGTACCCTTGTCATTATGGAAGGTAGTCTATTGTCGATATTTTTGTAACTCCAATGGATGGTAACCTTGTCATTACGGAATGTAGTCTATTGTCGATATATTTGTTACTCCAATGGATGGTAACCTTATCATTATGGAAGGTAGTTTGTTGTCGAGATTTTTGTTACTCCATTGGATGGTAGCCTTGTCATTATGGAAGGTAGTCGATTGTCGAGATATTTGTTATTCCAATTGATGGTAGCGTTATCATTATGGAAGGTAGTCTGTTGTCGATATTTTCGTTACTCCAATGGATGGTAGCCTTGTCATTATGGAAGGTAGTATGTTGTCAATATCTTTGTTACTCCAATGGATGGTAGCCTTGTCCTTATGAAAGGTACTATGTTGTCGATATCTTTGTTACTCCAATAGATGGTAGCCTTGTCATTATGGTAGGTAGTCTATTGTCGAGATTTATGTTACTCCAATGGATGGTAGCGTTGTCATTATGGAAGGTAGTCTCTTGATGATATTTTTGTTACTCTAATGGATGGTTGCCTTGTCTTTATGGAAGTTAGTTTGTTGTTCCGATTATTTTTACTCCAATGGATTGTAGCCTTGTCGTTATGGAAGGTAGTCTGTTGTCGAGATTTTTGTTACTCCAATGGATGGTAGCCTTGTCATTATGGAAGGTAGTTTGTTTTCCAAAAAATTTATACTCCAATGGATGGTAATCTTGTCATTATGGAAGGTAGTCTATTGTTGATATTTTTGTTATACCAATGGATGGTAGCCTTGTAATTATGGAAGGTAGTCTGTTGTCCAGATTTTTGTTACTCTAATGGATGGTAGCCTTGTCATTATGGAAGGTATTCTGTTGTATAGAATTTTGTTACTCCATTGGATGGTAGCCTTGTCATAATGGAAGGTAGTCTTTTATCGAAATTTTTGTTATTCCAATGGATGGTAGCCTTGTCATTATGGAAGGTAATCTATGGTCGTGATTTTTTTTACTCTAATGGAAGGTAGCCTTGGCATTATGGAAGGTAGTATGTTTTCGATATCTTTGTTACTTCAATGGATGGTAGCCTTGTCATTATGGAAGTTAGTCTTTTGTCGTGATTTTTGTTACTCCAATGGATGGTAGCCTTGTCATTATTGAAGGTAGTCTCTTGTTGATATTTTTGTTACTCCAATGGATGGTATCCTTGTCATTATGGAAGGGAGTATGTTGTCCCGATTTTTGTTAGTCTAATGGAGGGTAGTCTTGTCATTATGGAAGGTAGTCTGTCGTTGTGATTTCTGTTACTCCAATGCATGGTAGACTTGTCAATATGGAAGGTATTCTTTTGTCGAGATTTTTGTTGCTCCAATGGATGGTAGCCTTGTCATTATGGAAGGTAGTCTCTTGTTGATATTTTTGTTACTCCAATGGATGGTACCCTTGTCATTATGGAAGGTAGTCTATTATTGATTTTTTTGTTACTCCAATGGATGGTAACCTTGTCATTATGGACGGTAGTCTGTTGTCGAGATTTTTGTTACTCCATTGGATGGTAGCCTTGTCATCATGGAAGGTAGTCTATTGTCGAGATATTTGTTATTCCAATGGATGGTAGCATTATCATTATGGAAGGTACTATGTTATCAATATCTTTGTTACTCCAATAGATGGTAGCCTTGTCATTATGGAAGGTAGTCTGTTGTTGAGATTTTTGTTAATCCAATGGATGGTAGCCTTGTCATTATGGAAGGTACTATGTTGTCTATATCTTTGTTACTCCAATAGTTGGTAGCCTTGTCATTATGGAAGGTAGACTGTTGTCGATATTTTTGTTACTCCAATGGATGGTAGCCTTGTCAATATGGAAGGTAGCCTCTTGTTGATATTTTTGTTACTCCAATGGATGGTATCCTTGTCATTATGGAAGGTATTCTGTTGTCTCGATTTATTGTTACTCTAATGGATGGTAGTCTTGCCATTATGGAAGGTAGTATGTCGTTGTAATTTCTATTACTCCAATGGATGGTAGACTTGTCAATATGGAAGGTAGTCTTTTGTCGAGATTTTTCTTACTCCAATGGATGGTAGCCTTGTCTTTATGGAAGGTAGTCTCTTGTTGATATTTTTTGTTAACTCAATGGATGGTATCCTTGTAATTATGGAAGGTAGTCTGTTGTCCTGATTTTTATTACTCTAATTGATGGTAGTCTTGTCATTATGTAAGGTAGTATGTTGTCGAGATTTTTGTTACTCCAATGGATGGTACCCTTGTCATTATGGAAGGTAGTCTATTGTCGACATTTTTTTACTCCACTGGATGGTAACCTTATCATTATGGAAGGTAGTCTATTGTCGTGATTTTTATTACTCCAATGGAAGGTAGCCTTGTCATTATGGAAGGTAGTATGTTGTCGATATCTTTGTTACTCCAATGGATGGTAGCCTTGTCATTATGGAAGGTAGTCTCCTGTTGATATTTTTGTTACTCCAATGGATGGTATCCTTGTCATTATGGAATGTAGTCTATTGTCGATATTTTTGATACTCCAATGGATGGTAACCTTATCATTATGGAAGGTAGTCTGTTGTCGAGATTTTTGTTACTCCATTGGATGGTAGCCTTGTCATTATGGAAGGTAGTCCATTGTCGAGATATTTGTTATTCCAATTGATGTTAGCGTTATCATTATGGAAGGTAGTCTGTTGTCGAGATTTTCGTTACTCCAATGGATGGTAGCCTTGTCATTATGGAAGGTAGTATGTTGTCAATATCTTTGTTACTCCAATGGATGGTAGCCTTGTCATTATGGAAGGTACTAAGTTGTCGATATCTTTGTTACTCCAATAGATGGTAGCCTTGTCATTATGGTAGGTAGTCTATTGTCGAGATTTTCGTTACTCCAATGGATGGTAGCCTTGTCATTATGGAAGGTAGTCTCTTGATGATATTTTTGTTACTCCAATGGATGGTAGCCTTGTCTTTATTAAAGTTAGTTTGTTGTCCCGATTATTTTTACTCCAATGGATTGTAGCCTTGTCGTTATGGAAGGTAGTATGTTGTCGATAACTTTGTTACTCCAATGGATGGTAGCTTAGTAAATATGGAAGGTAGTCTGTTGTCGAGATTTTTGTTACTCCAATGGATGGTAGCCTTGTCATTATGGAAGGTAGTCTGTTTTCCAAAAATTTTATACTCCAATGGATGGTAACCTTGTCATTATGGTAGGTAGTCTATTGTTGATATTTTTGTTATACGAATGGATGGTAGCCTTGTCATTATGGAAGGTATTCTGTTGTATAGAATTTTGTTACTCCATTGGATGGTAGCCTTGTCATAATGGAAGGTAGTCTTTTATCGATATTTTTGTTATTCCAATGGATGGTAGCCTTGTCATTATGGAAGGTAATCTATAGTCGTGATTTTTTTTACTCTAATGGAAGGTAGCCTTGGAATTATGGGAGGTAGTATGTTTTCGATATCTTTGTTACTTCAATGGATTGTCATTATGGAAGTTAGTCTTTTGTCGTGATTTTTGTTACTCCAATGGATGGTAGCCTTTTCATTATTGAAGTTAGTCTCTTGTTGATATTTTTGTTACTCCAATGGATGGTATCCTTGTCATTATGGAAGGGAGTATGTTGTCCCGATTTTTGTTAGTCTAATGGATGGTAGTCTTGTCATTATGGAAGGTAGTCTGTCGTTGTGATTTCTGTTACTCCAATGCATGGTAGACTTGTCAATATGGAAGGTAGTCTTTTGTCGAGATTTTTGTTACTCCAATGGATGGTAGCCTTGTCATTATGGAAGGTAGTATCTTGTTGATATTTTTGTTACTCCAATTGATGGTACCCTTGTCATTATGGAAGGTAGTCTATTATCGATATTTTTGTTACTCCAATGGATGGTAACCTTGTCATTATGGACGGTAGTCTGTTGTCGAGATTTTTGTTACTCCGTTGGATGGTAGCCTTGTCATTATGGAAGGTAGTCTATTGTCGAGATATTTGTTATTCCAATGGATGGTAGCATTATCATTATGGAAGGTACTATGTTGTCGATATCTTTGTTACTCCAATAGATGGTAGCCTTGTCATTATGGAAGGTAGTCTGTTGTTGAGATTTTTTTTAATCCAATGGATGGTAGCCTTGTCATTATGGAAGGTACTATGTTGTCTATGTCTTTGTTACTCCAATAGTTGGTAGCCTTGTCATTATGGAAGGTAGACTGTTGTCGAGATTTTTGTTACTCCAATGGATGGTAGCCTTGTCAATATGGAAGGTAGCCTCTTGTTGATATTTTTGTTACTCAAATGGATGGTATCCTTGTCATTATGGAAGGTATTATGTTGTCTCGATTTTTGTTACTCTAATGGATGGTAGTCTTGTCATTATGGAAGGTAGTATGTCGTTGTAATTTCTATTACTCCAATGGATGGTAGACTTGTCAATATGGAAGGTAGTCTTTTGTCGAGATTTTTGTTACTCCAATGGATGGTATCCTTGTCATTATGGAAGGTAGTCTGTTGTCCTGATTTTTATTACTCTAATTGATGGTAGTCTTGTCATTATGTAAGGTAGTATGTTGTCGAGATTTTTGTTACTCCAATGGATGGTACCCTTGTCATTATGGAAGGTAGTCTATTGTCGATATTTTTGTTACTCCATTGGATGGTAACCTTGTCATTATGGAAGGTAGTCTATTATCGTGATTTTTGGTACTCCAATGGAAGGTAGCCTTGTCATTATGGAAGGTTGTATGTTGTCGATATCTTTGTTACTTCAATGGATGGTAGCCTTGTCATTATGGAAGGTTCTCCTGCTGATATTTCTGTTACTCCAATGGATGGTATCCTTGTCATTATGGATTGTAGTCTATTGTCGATATTTTTGTTACTCCAATGGATGGTAACCTTATCATTATGGAAGGTAGTCTGTTTTTGAGATTTTTGTTACTCCATTGGATGGTAGCCTTGTCATTATGGAAGGTAGTCCATTGTCGAGATATTTGTTATTCCAATTGATGGTAGCGTTATCATTATGGAAGGTAGTCTGTTGTCGAGTTTTCGTTACTCCAATTGATGGTAGCCTTTGTCATTATGTAAGGTAGTATGTTGTCGAGATTTTTGTTACTCCAATGGATGGTACCCTTGTCATTATGGAAGGTAGTCTATTATCGATATTTTTGTTACTCCAATGGATGGGAACCTTGTCATTATGGAAGGTAGTCTATTATCGTGATTTTTGTTACTCCTATGGAAGGTAGCCTTGTCATTATGGAAGGTAGTATGTTGTCGATATCTTTGTTACTCCAATGGATGGTAGCCTTGTCATTATGGAAGGTAGTCTCCTGTTGATATTTTTGTTACTCCAATGGATGGTATCCTTGTCATTATGGAATGTAGTCTATTGTCGATATTTTTGTTACTCTAATGGATGGTAACCTTATCATTATGGAAGGTAGTCTGTTGTCGAGATTTTTGTTACTCCATTGGATGGTAGCCTTGTCATTTTGAAAGGTAGTCCATTGTGGAGATATTTGTTATTCCAATTGATGGTAGCGTTATCATTATGGAAGGTAGTCTGTTGTCGAGATTTTCGTTACTCCAATGGATGGTAGCCTTTGTCATTATGGAAGGTAGTATGTTGTCAATATCTCTGTTACTCCAATGGATGGTAGCCTTGTCATTATGGAAGGTACTATGTTGTCGATATCTTTGTTACTCCAATAGATGGTAGCCTTGTCATTATGGTAGGTAGTCTATTGTCGAGATTTATGTTACTCCAATGGATGGTAGCCATGTCATTATGGAAGGTAGTCTCTTGATCATATTTTTGTTACTCCAATGGATGGTAGCCTTGTCATTATGCAAGGTAGTTTGTTGTCCCGATTATTGTTACTCCAATGGATTGTAGCCTTGTCGTTATAGAAGGAAGTCTGTTGTCGATAACTTTGTTACTCCAATGGATGGTAGCTTAGTAATTATGGAAGGTAGTCTGTTGTCGAGATTTTTGTTACTCCAATGGATGGTAGCCTTGTCATTATGGAAGGTAGTCTGTTTTCCAAAAAATTTATACTCCAGTGGATGGTAACCTTGTCATTATGGAAGGTAGTATATTGTTGATATTTTTGTTATACCAATGGATGGTAGCCTTGTAATTATGACAGGTAGTCTGTTGTCCAGATTTTTGTTACTCTAATGGATGGTAGCCTTGTCATTATGGAAGGTATTATGTTGTATAGATTTTTGTTACTCCATTGGATGGTAGCCTTGTCACAATGGAAGGTAGTCTGTTATCGATTTTTTTGTTATTCCAATGGATGGTAGCCTTGTCATTATGGAAGGTAATCTATAGTCGTGATTTATTTTACTCTAATGGAAGGTAGCCTTGGCATTATGGAAGGTAGTATGTTGTCGATATCTTTGTTACTTCAATGGATGGTAGCCTTGTCATTATGGAAGTTAGTCTTTTGTCGAGATTTTTGTTACTCCAATGGATGGTGGCCTTGTCATTATGGAAGGTAGTCTCTTGTTGATATTTTTGTTACTCCAATGGATGGTATCCTTGTCATCATGGAAGGGAGTATGTGGTCCCGATTTTTGTTAGTCTAATGGATGGTAGTCTTGTCATTATGGAAGGTAGTCTGTCGTTGTGATTTCTGTTACTCCAATGCATGGTAGACTTGTCAATATGGAATGTAGTCTTTTGTCGAGATTTTTGTTACTCCAATGGATGGTAACCTTGTCATTATGGAAGGTAGTCTCTTGTTGATATTTTTGTTACTCCAATGGATGGTACCCTTTTTATTATGGAAGGTAGTCTATTATCGATATTTTTGTTACTCCAATGGATGGTACCCTTGTCATTATGGACGGTAGTCTGTTGTCGAGATTTTTGTTACTCCGTTGGATGGTAGCTTTGTCATTATGGAAGGTTGTCTATTGTCGAGATATTTGTTATTCCAATGGATGGTAGCATTATCATTATGGAAGGTACTATGTTGTCGATATCTTTGTTACTCCAATAGATGGTAGCCTTGTCATTATGGAAGGTAGTTTGTTGTTGAGATTTTTGTTAATCCAATGGATGGTAGCCTTGTCATTATGGAAGGTACTATGTTGTCTATATCTTTGTTACTCCAATAGTTGGTAGCCTTGTCATTATGGAAGGTAGACTGTTGTCGAGATTTTTGTTACTCCAATGGATGGTAGCCTTGTCAATATGGAAGGTATTCTGTTGTCTCGATTTTTGTTACTCTAATGGATGGTAGTCTTGTCATTATGGAAGGTAGTATGTCGTTGTAATTTCTATTACTCCAATGGATGGTAGACTTTTCAATATGGAAGGTACTCTTTTGTCGAGATTTTTGTTACTCCAATGGATGGTAGCCTTGTCATTATGGAAGGTAGTCTCTTGTTGATATTTTTTGTTACTTCAATGGATGGTATACTTGTCATTATGGAAAGTAGTCTGTTGTCCCGATTTTTATTACTCTAATTGATGGTAGTCTTGTCATTATGTAAGGTAGTATGTTGTCGAGAATTTTGTTACTCCAATGGATGGTACCCTTGTCATTATGGAAGGTAGTCTATTGTCGATATTTTTGTTACTACAATGGATGGTAACCTTGTCATTATGGAAGGTAGTCTATTATCATGATTTTTGTTACTCCTATGGAAGGTAGCCTTGTCATTATGGAAGGTCGTACGTTGTCGATATCTTTGTTACTCCAATGGATGGTAGCCTTGTCATTATGGAAGGTAGTCTCCTGTTGATATTTTTGTTACTCCAATGGATGGTATCCTTGTCATTATGGAATGTAGTCTATTGTCGATATTTTTGTTACTCCAATGGATGGTAACCTTATCATTATTGAAGGTAGTCTGTTGTCGAGATTTTTGTTACTCCATCGGATGGTAGCCTTGTCATTATGGAAGGTAGTCCATTGTGGAGATATTTGTTATTCCAATTGATGGTAGCGTTATCATTATGGAAGGTAGTCTGTTGTCGAGATTTTCGTTACTCCAATGGATGGTAGCCTTTGTCATTATGGAAGGTAGTATGTTGTCAATATCTCTGTTACTCCAATGGATGGTAGCCTTGTCATTATGGAAGGTACTATGTTGTCGATATCTTTGTTACTCCAATAGATGGTAGCCTTGTCATTATGGTAGGTAGTCTATTGTCGAGATTTATGTTACTCCAATGGATGGTAGCCATGTCATTATGGAAGGTAGTCTCTTGATCATATTTTTGTTACTCCAATGGATGGTAGCCTTGTCATTATGCAAGGTAGTTTGTTGTCCCGATTATTGTTACTCCAATGGATTGTAGCCTTGTCGTTATGGAAGGTAGTCTGTTGTCGATAACTTTGTTACTCCAATGGATGGTAGCTTAGTAATTATGGAAGGTAGTCTGTTGTCGAGATTTTTGTTACTCCAATGGATGGTAGCCTTGTCATTATGGAAGGTAGTCTGTTTTCCAAAAAATTTATACTCCAATGGATGGTAACCTTGTCATTATGGAAGGTAGTCTATTGTTGATATTTTTGTTATACCAATGGATGGTAGCCTTGTAATTATGACAGGTAGTCTGTTGTCCAGATTTTTGTTACTCTAATGGATGGTAGCCTTGTCATTATGGAAGGTATTATGTTGTATAGATTTTTGTTACTCCATTGGATAGTAGCCTTGTCACAATGGAAGGTAGTCTGTTATCGTCTTTTTTGTTATTACAATGGATGGTAGCCTTGTCATTATGGAAGGTAATCTATAGTCGTGATTTTTTTTACTCTAATGGAAGGTAGCCTTGGCATTTTGGAAGGTAGTATGTTGTCGATATCTTTGTTACTTCAATGGATGGTAGCCTTGTCATTATGGAAGTTAGTCTGTTGTCTCGATTTTTGTTACTCCAATGGATGGTAGTCTTGTCATTATGGAAGGTAGTATGTCGTTGTAATTTCTATTACTCCAATGGATGGTAGACTTTTCAATATGGAAGGTAGTCTTTTGTCGAGATTTTTGTAACTCCAATGGATGGTAGCCTTGTCATTATGGAAGGTAGTCTCTTGTTGATATTTTTTGTTACTTCAATGGATGGTATCCTTGTCATTATGGAAAGTAGTCTGTTGTCCCGATTTTTATTACTCTAATTGATGGTAGTCTTGTCATTATGTAAGGTAGTATGTTGTCGAGAATTTTGTTACTCCAATGGATGGTACCCTTGTCATTATGGAAGGTAGTCTATTGTCGATATTTTTGTTACTCCAATGGATGGTAACCTTGTCATTATGGAAGGTAGTCTATTATCATGATTTTTGTTACTCCTATGGAAGGTAGCCTTGTAATTATGGAAGGTCGTACGTTGTCGATATCTTTGTTACTCCAATGGATGGTAGCCTTGTCATTATGGAAGGTAGTCTCCTGTTGATATTTTTGTTACTCCAATGGATGGTATCCTTGTCATTATGGAATGTAGTCTATTGTCGATATTTTTGTTACTCCAATGGATGGTAACCTTATCATTATTGAAGGTAGTCTGTTGTCGAGATTTTTGTTACTCCATTGGATGGTAGCCTTGTCATTATGGAAGGTAGTCCATTGTGGAGATATTTGTTATTCCAATTGATGGTAGCGTTATCATTATGGAAGGTAGTCTGTTGTCGAGATTTTCGTTACTCCAATGGATGGTAGCCTTTGTCATTATGGAAGGTAGTATGTTGTCAATATCTCTGTTACTCCAATGGATGGTAGCCTTGTCATTATGGAAGGTACTATGTTGTCGATATCTTTGTTACTCCAATAGATGGTAGCCTTGTCATTATGGTAGGTAGTCTATTGTCGAGATTTATGTTACTCCAATGGATGGTAGCCATGTCATTATGGAATGTAGTCTCTTGATCATATTTTTGTTACTCCAATGGATGGTAGCCTTGTCATTATGCAAGGTAGTTTGTTGTCCCGATTATTGTTACTCCAATGGATTGTAGCCTTATCGTTATGGAAGGTAGTCTGTTGTCGATAACTTTGTTACTCCAATGGATGGTAGCTTAGTAATTATGGAAGGTAGTCTGTTGTCGAGATTTTTGTTACTCCAATGGATGGTAGCCTTGTCATTATGGAAGGTAGTCTGTTTTCCAAAAAATTTATACTCCAATGGATGGTAACCTTGTCATTTTGGAAGGTAGTCTATTGTTGATATTTTTGTTATACCAATGGATGGTAGCCTTGTAATTATGACAGGTAGTCTGTTGTCCAGATTTTTGTTACTCTAATGGATGGTAGCCTTGTCATTATGGAAGGTATTATGTTGTATAGATTTTTGTTACTCCATTGGATAGTAGCCTTGTCACAATGGAAGGTAGTCTGTTATCGATTTTTTTGTTATTACAATGGATGGTAGCCTTGTCATTATGGAAGGTAATCTATAGTCGTGATTTTTTTTACTCTAATGGAAGGTAGCCTTGGCATTATGGAAGGTAGTATGTTGTCGATATCTTTGTTACTTCAATGGATGGTAGCCTTGTCATTATGGAAGTTAGTCTGTTGTCTCGATTTTTGTTACTCCAATGGATGGTAGTCTTGTCTTTATGGAAGGTAGTATGTCGTTGTAATTTCTATTACTCCAATGGATGGTAGACTTTTCAATATGGAAGGTAGTCTTTTGTCGAGATTTTTGTTACTCCAATGGATGGTAGCCTTGTCATTATGGAAGGTAGTCTCTTGTTGATATTTTTTGTTACTTCAATGGATGGTATCCTTGTCATTATGGAAAGTAGTCTGTTGTCCCGATTTTTATTACTCTAATTGATGGTAGTCTTGTCATTATGTAAGGTAGTATGTTGTCGAGATTTTTGTTACTCCAATGGATGGTACCCTTGTCATTATGGAAGGTAGTCTATTGTCGATATTTTTGTTACTCCAATGGATGGTAACCTTGTCATTATGGAAGGTAGTCTATTATCATGATTTTTGTTACTCCTATGGAAGGTAGCCTTGTCATTATGGAAGGTCGTATGTTGTCGATATCTTTGTTACTCCAATGGATGGTAGCCTTGTCATTATGGAAGGTAGTCTCCTGTTGATATTTTTGTTACTCCAATGGATGGTATCCTTGTCATTATGGAATGTAGTCTATTGTCGATATTTTTGTTACTCCAATGGATGGTAACCTTATCATTATGGAAGGTAGTCTGTTGTCGAGATTTTTGTTACTCCATTGGATGGTAGCCTTGTCATTATGGAAGGTAGTCCATTGTGGAGATATTTGTTATTCCAATTGATGGTAGCGTTATCATTATGGAAGGTAGTCTGTTGTCGAGATTTTCGTTACTCCAATGGATGGTAGCCTTTGTCATTATGGAAGGTAGTATGTTGTCAATATCTCTGTTACTCCAATGGATGGTAGCCTTGTCATTATGGAAGGTACTATGTTGTCGATATCTTTGTTACTCCAATAGATGGTAGCCTTGTCATTATGGTAGGTAGTCTATTGTCGAGATTTATGTTACTCCAATGGATGGTAGCCATGTCATTATGGAAGGTAGTCTCTTGATCATATTTTTGTTACTCCAATGGATGGTAGCCTTGTCATTATGCAAGGTAGTTTGTTGTCCCGATTATTGTTACTCCAATGGATTGTAGCCTTGTCGTTATGGAAGGTAGTCTGTTGTCGATAACTTTGTTACTCCAATGGATGGTAGCTTAGTAATTATGGAAGGTAGTCTGTTGTCGAGATTTTTGTTACTCCAATGGATGGTAGCCTTGTCATTATGGAAGGTAGTCTGTTTTCCAAAAAATTTATACTCCAATGGATGGTAACCTTGTCATTATGGAAGGTAGTCTATTGTTGATATTTTTGTTATACCAATGGATGGTAGCCTTGTAATTATGACAGGTAGTCTGTTGTCCAGATTTTTGTTACTCTAATGGATGGTAGCCTTGTCATTATGGAAGGTATTATGTTGTATAGATTTTTGTTACTCCATTGGATAGTAGCCTTGTCACAATGGAAGGTAGTCTGTTATCGTCTTTTTTGTTATTACAATGGATGGTAGCCTTGTCATTATGGAAGGTAATCTATAGTCGTGATTTTTTTTACTCCAATGGAAGGTAGCCTTGGCATTTTGGAAGGTAGTATGTTGTCGATATCTTTGTTACTTCAATGGATGGTAGCCTTGTCATTATGGAAGTTAGTCTGTTGTCTCGATTTTTGTTACTCCAATGGATGGTAGTCTTGTCATTATGGAAGGTAGTATGTCGTTGTAATTTCTATTACTCCAATGGATGGTAGACTTTTCAATATGGAAGGTAGTCTTTTGTCGAGATTTTTGTAACTCCAATGGATGGTAGCCTTGTCATTATGGAAGGTAGTCTCTTGTTGATATTTTTTGTTACTTCAATGGATGGTATCCTTGTCATTATGGAAAGTAGTCTGTTGTCCCGATTTTTATTACTCTAATTGATGGTAGTCTTGTCATTATGTAAGGTAGTATGTTGTCGAGAATTTTGTTACTCCAATGGATGGTACCCTTGTCATTATGGAAGGTAGTCTATTGTCGATATTTTTGTTACTCCAATGGATGGTAACCTTGTCATTATGGAAGGTAGTCTATTATCATGATTTTTGTTACTCCTATGGAAGGTAGCCTTGTAATTATGGAAGGTCGTACGTTGTCGATATCTTTGTTACTCCAATGGATGGTAGCCTTGTCATTATGGAAGGTAGTCTCCTGTTGATATTTTTGTTACTCCAATGGATGGTATCCTTGTCATTATGGAATGTAGTCTATTGTCGATATTTTTGTTACTCCAATGGATGGTAACCTTATCATTATTGAAGGTAGTCTGTTGTCGAGATTTTTGTTACTCCATTGGATGGTAGCCTTGTCATTATGGAAGGTAGTCCATTGTGGAGATATTTGTTATTCCAATTGATGGTAGCGTTATCATTATGGAAGGTAGTCTGTTGTCGAGATTTTCGTTACTCCAATGGATGGTAGCCTTTGTCATTATGGAAGGTAGTATGTTGTCAATATCTCTGTTACTCCAATGGATGGTAGCCTTGTCATTATGGAAGGTACTATGTTGTCGATATCTTTGTTACTCCAATAGATGGTAGCCTTGTCATTATGGTAGGTAGTCTATTGTCGAGATTTATGTTACTCCAATGGATGGTAGCCATGTCATTATGGAATGTAGTCTCTTGATCATATTTTTGTTACTCCAATGGATGGTAGCCTTGTCATTATGCAAGGTAGTTTGTTGTCCCGATTATTGTTACTCCAATGGATTGTAGCCTTATCGTTATGGAAGGTAGTCTGTTGTCGATAACTTTGTTACTCCAATGGATTGTAGCTTAGTAATTATGGAAGGTAGTCTGTTGTCGAGATTTTTGTTACTCCAATGGATGGTAGCCTTGTCATTATGGAAGGTAGTCTGTTTTCCAAAAAATTTATACTCCAATGGATGGTAACCTTGTCATTTTGGAAGGTAGTCTATTGTTGATATTTTTGTTATACCAATGGATGGTAGCCTTGTAATTATGACAGGTAGTCTGTTGTCCAGATTTTTGTTACTCTAATGGATGGTAGCCTTGTCATTATGGAAGGTATTATGTTGTATAGATTTTTGTTACTCCATTGGATAGTAGCCTTGTCACAATGGAAGGTAGTCTGTTATCGATTTTTTTGTTATTACAATGGATGGTAGCCTTGTCATTATGGAAGGTAATCTATAGTCGTGATTTTTTTTACTCTAATGGAAGGTAGCCTTGGCATTATGGAAGGTAGTATGTTGTCGATATCTTTGTTACTTCAATGGATGGTAGCCTTGTCATTATGGAAGTTAGTCTGTTGTCTCGATTTTTGTTACTCCAATGGATGGTAGTCTTGTCTTTATGGAAGGTAGTATGTCGTTGTAATTTCTATTACTCCAATGGATGGTAGACTTTTCAATATGGAAGGTAGTCTTTTGTCGAGATTTTTGTTACTCCAATGGATGGTAGCCTTGTCATTATGGAAGGTAGTCTCTTGTTGATATTTTTTGTTACTTCAATGGATGGTATCCTTGTCATTATGGAAAGTAGTCTGTTGTCCCGATTTTTATTACTCTAATTGATGGTAGTCTTGTCATTATGTAAGGTAGTATGTTGTCGAGATTTTTGTTACTCCAATGGATGGTACCCTTGTCATTATGGAAGGTAGTCTATTGTCGATATTTTTGTTACTCCAATGGATGGTAACCTTGTCATTATGGAAGGTAGTCTATTATCATGATTTTTGTTACTCCTATGGAAGGTAGCCTTGTCATTATGGAAGGTCGTATGTTGTCGATATCTTTGTTACTCCAATGGATGGTAGCCTTGTCATTATGGAAGGTAGTCTCCTGTTGATATTTTTGTTACTCCAATGGATGGTATCCTTGTCATTATGGAATGTAGTCTATTGTCGATATTTTTGTTACTCCAATGGATGGTAACCTTATCATTATGGAAGGTAGTCTGTTGTCGAGATTTTTGTTACTCCATTGGATGGTAGCCTTGTCATTATGGAAGGTAGTCCATTGTGGAGATATTTGTTATTCCAATTGATGGTAGCGTTATCATTATGGAAGGTAGTCTGTTGTCGAGATTTTCGTTACTCCAATGGATGGTAGCCTTTGTCATTATGGAAGGTAGTATGTTGTCAATATCTCTGTTACTCCAATGGATGGTAGCCTTGTCATTATGGAAGGTACTATGTTGTCGATATCTTTGTTACTCCAATAGATGGTAGCCTTGTCATTATGGTAGGTAGTCTATTGTCGAGATTTATGTTACTCCAATGGATGGTAGCCATGTCATTATGGAAGGTAGTCTCTTGATCATATTTTTGTTACTCCAATGGATGGTAGCCTTGTCATTATGCAAGGTAGTTTGTTGTCCCGATTATTGTTACTCCAATGGATTGTAGCCTTGTCGTTATGGAAGGTAGTCTGTTGTCGATAACTTTGTTACTCCAATGGATGGTAGCTTAGTAATTATGGAAGGTAGTCTGTTGTCGAGATTTTTGTTACTCCAATGGATGGTAGCCTTGTCATTATGGAAGGTAGTCTGTTTTCCAAAAAATTTATACTCCAATGGATGGTAACCTTGTCATTATGGAAGGTAGTCTATTGTTGATATTTTTGTTATACCAATGGATGGTAGCCTTGTAATTATGACAGGTAGTCTGTTGTCCAGATTTTTGTTACTCTAATGGATGGTAGCCTTGTCATTATGGAAGGTATTATGTTGTATAGATTTTTGTTACTCCATTGGATAGTAGCCTTGTCACAATGGAAGGTAGTCTGTTATCGTCTTTTTTGTTATTACAATGGATGGTAGCCTTGTCATTATGGAAGGTAATCTATAGTCGTGATTTTTTTTACTCTAATGGAAGGTAGCCTTGGCATTTTGGAAGGTAGTATGTTGTCGATATCTTTGTTACTTCAATGGATGGTAGCCTTGTCATTATGGAAGTTAGTCTGTTGTCTCGATTTTTGTTACTCCAATGGATGGTAGTCTTGTCATTATGGAAGGTAGTATGTCGTTGTAATTTCTATTACTCCAATGGATGGTAGACTTTTCAATATGGAAGGTAGTCTTTTGTCGAGATTTTTGTAACTCCAATGGATGGTAGCCTTGTCATTATGGAAGGTAGTCTCTTGTTGATATTTTTTGTTACTTCAATGGATGGTATCCTTGTCATTATGGAAAGTAGTCTGTTGTCCCGATTTTTATTACTCTAATTGATGGTAGTCTTGTCATTATGTAAGGTAGTATGTTGTCGAGAATTTTGTTACTCCAATGGATGGTACCCTTGTCATTATGGAAGGTAGTCTATTGTCGATATTTTTGTTACTC
Organism: Vicia faba; assembly: GCA_948472305.1. Lineage (NCBI taxonomy): Eukaryota > Viridiplantae > Streptophyta > Magnoliopsida > Fabales > Fabaceae > Vicia > Vicia faba. The sequence goes on from OX451739.1 coordinate 567,802,949, forward strand.
CAATGGATGGTAACCTTGTCATTATGGAAGGTAGTCTATTATCATGATTTTTGTTACTCCTATGGAAGGTAGCCTTGTAATTATGGAAGGTCGTACGTTGTCGATATCTTTGTTACTCCAATGGATGGTAGCCTTGTCATTATGGAAGGTAGTCTCCTGTTGATATTTTTGTTACTCCAATGGATGGTATCCTTGTCATTATGGAATGTAGTCTATTGTCGATATTTTTGTTACTCCAATGGATGGTAACCTTATCATTATTGAAGGTAGTCTGTTGTCGAGATTTTTGTTACTCCATTGGATGGTAGCCTTGTCATTATGGAAGGTAGTCCATTGTGGAGATATTTGTTATTCCAATTGATGGTAGCGTTATCATTATGGAAGGTAGTCTGTTGTCGAGATTTTCGTTACTCCAATGGATGGTAGCCTTTGTCATTATGGAAGGTAGTATGTTGTCAATATCTCTGTTACTCCAATGGATGGTAGCCTTGTCATTATGGAAGGTACTATGTTGTCGATATCTTTGTTACTCCAATAGATGGTAGCCTTGTCATTATGGTAGGTAGTCTATTGTCGAGATTTATGTTACTCCAATGGATGGTAGCCATGTCATTATGGAATGTAGTCTCTTGATCATATTTTTGTTACTCCAATGGATGGTAGCCTTGTCATTATGCAAGGTAGTTTGTTGTCCCGATTATTGTTACTCCAATGGATTGTAGCCTTATCGTTATGGAAGGTAGTCTGTTGTCGATAACTTTGTTACTCCAATGGATTGTAGCTTAGTAATTATGGAAGGTAGTCTGTTGTCGAGATTTTTGTTACTCCAATGGATGGTAGCCTTGTCATTATGGAAGGTAGTCTGTTTTCCAAAAAATTTATACTCCAATGGATGGTAACCTTGTCATTTTGGAAGGTAGTCTATTGTTGATATTTTTGTTATACCAATGGATGGTAGCCTTGTAATTATGACAGGTAGTCTGTTGTCCAGATTTTTGTTACTCTAATGGATGGTAGCCTTGTCATTATGGAAGGTATTATGTTGTATAGATTTTTGTTACTCCATTGGATAGTAGCCTTGTCACAATGGAAGGTAGTCTGTTATCGATTTTTTTGTTATTACAATGGATGGTAGCCTTGTCATTATGGAAGGTAATCTATAGTCGTGATTTTTTTTACTCTAATGGAAGGTAGCCTTGGCATTATGGAAGGTAGTATGTTGTCGATATCTTTGTTACTTCAATGGATGGTAGCCTTGTCATTATGGAAGTTAGTCTGTTGTCTCGATTTTTGTTACTCCAATGGATGGTAGTCTTGTCTTTATGGAAGGTAGTATGTCGTTGTAATTTCTATTACTCCAATGGATGGTAGACTTTTCAATATGGAAGGTAGTCTTTTGTCGAGATTTTTGTTACTCCAATGGATGGTAGCCTTGTCATTATGGAAGGTAGTCTCTTGTTGATATTTTTTGTTACTTCAATGGATGGTATCCTTGTCATTATGGAAAGTAGTCTGTTGTCCCGATTTTTATTACTCTAATTGATGGTAGTCTTGTCATTATGTAAGGTAGTATGTTGTCGAGATTTTTGTTACTCCAATGGATGGTACCCTTGTCATTATGGAAGGTAGTCTATTGTCGATATTTTTGTTACTCCAATGGATGGTAACCTTGTCATTATGGAAGGTAGTCTATTATCATGATTTTTGTTACTCCTATGGAAGGTAGCCTTGTCATTATGGAAGGTCGTATGTTGTCGATATCTTTGTTACTCCAATGGATGGTAGCCTTGTCATTATGGAAGGTAGTCTCCTGTTGATATTTTTGTTACTCCAATGGATGGTATCCTTGTCATTATGGAATGTAGTCTATTGTCGATATTTTTGTTACTCCAATGGATGGTAACCTTATCATTATGGAAGGTAGTCTGTTGTCGAGATTTTTGTTACTCCATTGGATGGTAGCCTTGTCATTATGGAAGGTAGTCCATTGTGGAGATATTTGTTATTCCAATTGATGGTAGCGTTATCATTATGGAAGGTAGTCTGTTGTCGAGATTTTCGTTACTCCAATGGATGGTAGCCTTTGTCATTATGGAAGGTAGTATGTTGTCAATATCTCTGTTACTCCAATGGATGGTAGCCTTGTCATTATGGAAGGTACTATGTTGTCGATATCTTTGTTACTCCAATAGATGGTAGCCTTGTCATTATGGTAGGTAGTCTATTGTCGAGATTTATGTTACTCCAATGGATGGTAGCCATGTCATTATGGAAGGTAGTCTCTTGATCATATTTTTGTTACTCCAATGGATGGTAGCCTTGTCATTATGCAAGGTAGTTTGTTGTCCCGATTATCGTTACTCCAATGGATTGTAGCCTTGTCGTTATGGAAGGTAGTCTGTTGTCGATAACTTTGTTACTCCAATGGATGGTAGCTTAGTAATTATGGAAGGTAGTCTGTTGTCGAGATTTTTGTTACTCCAATGGATGGTAGCCTTGTCATTATGGAAGGTAGTCTGTTTTCCAAAAAATTTATACTCCAATGGATGGTAACCTTGTCATTACGGAAGGTAGTCTATTGTTGATATTTTTGTTATACCAATGGATGGTAGCCTTGTAATTATGACAGGTAGTCTGTTTTCCAGATTTTTGTTACTTTAGTGGATGGTAGCCTTGTCATTATGGAAGGTATTATGTTGTATAGATTTTTGTTACTCCATTGGATGGTAGCCTTGTCACAATGGAAGGTAGTCTGTTATCGATTTTTTTGTTATTCCAATGGATGGTAGCCTTGTCATTATGGAAGGTAATCTATAGTCGTGATTTTTTTTACTCTAATGGAAGGTAGCCTTGGCATTATGGAAGGTAGTATGTTGTCGATATCTTTGTTACTTCAATGGATGGTAGCCTTGTCATTATGGAAGTTAGTCTTTTGTCGAGATTTTTGTTACTCCAATGGATGGTGGCCTTGTCATTATGGAAGGTAGTCTCTTGTTGATATTTTTGTTACTCCAATGGATGGTATCCTTGTCATTATGGAAGGGAGTATGTGGTCCCGATTTTTGTTAGTCTAATGGATGGTAGTCTTGTCATTATGGAAGGTAGTCTGTCATTGTGATTTCTGTTACTCCAATGCATGGTAGACTTCTCAATATGGAATGTAGTCTTTTGTCGAGATTTTTGTTACTCCAATGGATGGTAACCTTGTCATTATGGAAGGTAGTCTCTTGTTGATATTTTTGTTACTCCAATGGATGGTACCCTTGTCATTATGGAAGGTAGTCTATTATCGATATTTTTGTTACTCCAATGGATGGTACCCTTGTCATTATGGACGGTAGTCTGTTGTCGATATTTTTGTTACTCCTTGGATGGTAGCCTTGTCATTATGGAAGGTTGTCTATTGTCGAGATATTTGTTATTCCAATGGATGGTAGCATTATCATTATGGAAGGTACTATGTTGTCGATATCTTTGTTACTCCAATAGATGGTAGCCTTGTCATTATGGAAGGTAGTTTGTTGTTGAGACTTTTGTTAATCCAATGGATGGTAGCCTTGTCATTATGGAAGGTACTATGTTGTCTATATCTTTGTTACTCCAATAGTTGGTAGCCTTATCATTATGGAAGGTAGACTGTTGTCGAGATTTTTGTTACTCCAATGGATGGTAGCCTTGTCAATATGGAAGGTAGTCTCTTGTTGATATTTTTGTTACTCCAATGGATGGTATCCTTGTCATTATGGAAGGTATTCTGTTGTCTCGATTTTTGTTACTCTAATGGATGGTAGTCTTGTCATTATGGAAGGTAGTATGTCGTTGTAATTTCTATTACTCCAATGGATGGTAGACTTTTCAGTATGGAAGGTAGTCTTTTGTCGATATTTTTGTTACTCCAATGGATGGTAGCCTTGTCATTATGGAAGGTAGTCTCTTGTTGATATTTTTTGTTACTTCAATGGATGGTATCCTTGTCATTATGGAAAGTAGTCTGTTGTCCCGATTTTTATTACTCTAATTGATGGTAGTCTTGTCATTATGTAAGGTAGTATGTTGTCGAGATTTTTGTTACTCCAATGGATGGTATCCTTGTCATTATGGAAGGTAGTCTATTGTCGATATTTTTGTTATACCAATGGATGGTAGCCTTGTAATTATGACAGGTAGTCTGTTGTCCAGATTTTTGTTACTCTAATGGATGGTAGCCTTGTCATTATGGAAGGTATTATGTTGTATAGATTTTTGTTACTCCATTGGATGGTAGCCTTGTCACAATGGAAGGTAGTCTGTTATCGATTTTTTTGTTATTCCAATGGATGGTAGCCTTGTCATTATGGAAGGTAATCTATAGTCGTGATTTTTTTTACTCTAATGGAAGGTAGCCTTGGCATTATGGAAGGTAGTATGTTGTCAATATCTTTGTTACTTCAATGGATGGTAGCCTTGTCATTATGGAAGTTAGTCTTTTGTCGAGATTTTTGTTACTCCAATGGATGGTGGCCTTGTCATTATGGAAGGTAGTCTCTTGTTGATATTTTTGTTACTCCAATGGATGGTATCCTTGTCATTATGGAAGGGAGTATGTGGTCCCGATTTTTGTTAGTCTAATGGATGGTAGTCTTGTCATTATGGAAGGTAGTCTGTCGTTGTGATTTCTGTTACTCCAATGCATGGTAGACTTTTCAATATGGAATGTAGTCTTTTGTCGAGATTTTTGTTACTCCAATGGATGGTAACCTTGTCATTATGGAAGGTAGTCTCTTGTTGATATTTTTGTTACTCCAATGGATGGTACCCTTGTCATTATGGAAGGTAGTCTATTATCGATATTTTTGTTACTCCAATGGATGGTACCCTTGTCATTATGGACGGTAGTCTGCTGTCGAGATTTTTGTTACTCCGTTGGATGGTAGCCTTGTCATTATGGAAGGTAGTCTATTGTCGAGATATTTGTTATTCCAATGGATGGTAGCATTATCATTATGGAAGGTACTATGTTGTCGATATCTTTGTTACTCCAATAGATGGTAGCCTTGTCATTATGGAAGGTAGTCTGTTGTTTAGATTTTTGTTAATCCAATGGATGGTAGCCTTGTCATTATGGAAGGTAGTATGTTGTCGATATCTTTGTTACTCCAATAGTTGGTAGCCTTGTCATTATGGAAGGTAGACTGTTGTCGAGATTTTTGTTACTCCAATGGATGGTAGCCTTGTCAATATGGAAGGTAGTCTCTTGTTGATATTTTTGTTACTCCAATGGATGGTATCCTTGTCATTATGGAAGGTATTCTGTTGTCTCGATTTTTGTTACTCTAATGGATGGTAGTCTTGTCATTATGGAAGGTAGTCTGTCGTTGTGATTTCTGTTACTCCAATGCATGGTAGACTTGTCAATATGGAAGGTAGTCTTTTGTCGAGATTTTTGTTACTCCAATGGATGGTAGCCTTGTCATTATGGAAGGTAGTCTCTTGTTGATATTTTTGTTACTCCAATGGATGGTACCATTGTCATTATAGAAGGTAGTCTATTATCGATATTTTTGTTACTCCAATGGATGGTAACCTTGTCATTATGGACGGTAGTCTGCTGTCGAGATTTTTGTTACTCCGTTGGATGGTAGCCTTGTCATTATGGAAGGTAGTCTATTGTCGAGATATTTGTTATTCCAATGGATGGTAGCATTATCATTATGGAAGGTACTATGTTGTCGATATCTTTGTTACTCCAATAGATGGTAGCCTTGTCATTATGGAAGGTAGTTTGTTGTTGAGATTTTTGTTAATCCAATGGATGGTAGCCTTGTCATTATGGAAGGTACTATGTTATCTATATCTTTGTTACTCCAATAGTTGGTAGCCTTGTCATTATGGAAGGTAGACTGTTGTCGAGATTTTTGTTACTCCAATGGATGGTAGCCTTGTCAATATGGAAGGTAGTCTCTTGTTGATATTTTTGTTACTCCAATGGATGGTATCCTTGTCATTATGGAAGGTATTTTGTTGTCACGATTTTTGTTACTATAATGGATGGTAGTCTTGTCATTATGGAAGGTAGTATGTCGTTGTAATTTCTATTACTCAAATGGATGGTAGACTTGTCAATATGGAAGGTAGTCTTTTGCCGAGATTTTTGTTACTCCAATGGATGGTAGCCTTGTCATTATGAAAGGTAGTCTCTTGTTGATATTTTTTGTTACTTCAATGGATGGTATCCTTGTCATTATGGAAAGTAGTATGTTGTCCCGATTTTTATTACTCTAATTGATGGTAGTCTTGTCATTACGTAAGGTAGTATGTTGTCGAGATTTTTGTTACTCCAATGGATGGTACCCTTGTCATTATAGAAGGTAGTCTATTGTCGATATTTTTGTTACTCCAATGGATGGTAACCTTGTCATTATGGAAGGTAGTCTATTATCGTGATTTTTGTTACTCCTATGGAAGGTAGCCTTGTCATTATGGAAGGTAGTATGTTGTCGATATCTTTGTTACTCCAATGCATGGTAGCCTTGTCATTATGGAAGGTAGTCTCCTGTTGATATTTTTGTTACTCCAATGGATGGTATCCTTGTCATTGTGGAATGTAGTCTATTGTCGATATTTTTGTTACTCCAATGGATGGTAACCTTATCATTATGGAAGGTAGTCTGTTGTCGAGATTTTTGTTACTTTATTGGATGGTAGCCTTGTCATTATGGAAGGTAGTCCATTGTCGAGATTTTTGTTATTCCAATTGATGGTAGCGTTATCATTATGGAAGGTAGTCTGTTGTCGAGATTTTTCGTTACTCCAATGGATGGTAGCCTTTGTCATTATGGAAGGTACTATGTTGTCGATATCTTTGTTACTCCAATGGATGGTAGCCTTGTCATTATGGTAGGTAGTCTATTGTCGAGATTTATGTTACTCCAATGGATGGTAGCCATGTCATTATGGAAGGTAGTCTCTTGATCATATTTTTGTTACTCCAATGGATGGTAGCCTTGTCATTATGCAAGGTACTTTGTTGTCCCGATTATTATTACTCCAATGGATTGTAGCCTTGTCGTTATGGAAGGTAGTCTGTTATCGATAACTGTGTTACTCCAATGGATGGTAGCTTAGTAGTTATGGAAGGTAGTCTGTTGTCGAGATTTTTGTTACACAATGGATGGTAGCCTTGTCATTATGGAAGGTAGTCTGTTTTCCAAAAAATTTATACTCCAATGGATGGTAACCTTGTCATTATGGAAGGTAGTCTATTGTTGATATTTTTGTTATACCAATGGATGGTAGCCTTGTAATTATGACAGGTAGTCTGTTGTCCAGATTTTTGTTACTCTAATGGATGGTAGCCTTGTCATTATGGAAGGTATTCTGTTGTATAGATCTTTGTTACTCCATTGGATGGTAGCCTTGTCACAATGGAAGGTAGTCTGTTATCGATTTTTTTGTTATTCCAATGGATGGTAGCCTTGTCATTATGGAAGGTAATCTATAGTCGTGATTTTTTTTACTCTAATGGAAGGTAGCCTTGGCATTATGGAAGGTAGTATGTTGTCGATATCTTTGTTACTTCAATGGATGGTAGCCTTGTCATTATGGAAGTTAGTCTTTTGTCGAGATTTTTGTTACTCCAATGGATGGTGGCCTTGTCATTATGGAAGGTAGTCTCTTGTTGATATTTTTGTTACTCCAATGGATGGTATCCTTGTCATTATGGAAGGGAGTATGTTGTCCCGATTTTTGTTAGTCTAATGGATGGTAGTCTTGTCATTATGGAAGGTAGTGTGTCGTTGTGATTTCTGTTACTCCAATGCATGGTAGACTTGTCAATATGGAATGTAGTCTTTTGTCTAGATTTTTGTTACTCCAATGGATGGTAACCTTGTCATTATGGAAGGTAGTCTCTTGTTGATATTTTTGTTACTCCAATGGATGGTACCCTTGTCATTATGGAAGGTAGTCTATTATCGATATTTTTGTTACTCCAATGGATGGTAACCTTGTCATTATGGACGGTAGTCTGCTGTCGAGATTTTTGTTACTCCGTTGGATGGTAGCCTTGTCATTATGGAAGGTTGTCTATTGTTGAGATATTTGTTATTCCAATGGATGGTAGCATTATCATTATGGAAGGTACTATGTTGTCAATATCTTTGTTACTCCAATAGATGGTAGCCTTGTCATTATGGAAGGTAGTCTGTTGTTGAGATTTTTGTTAATCCAATGGATGGTAGCCTTGTCATTATGGAAGGTACTATGTTGTCGATATCTTTGTTACTCCAATAGTTGGTAGCCTTGTCATTATGGAAGGTAGACTGTTGTCGAGATTTTTGTTACTCCAATGGATGCTAGCCTTGTCAATATGGAAGGTAGTCTCTTGTTGATATTTTTGTTACTCCAATGGATGGTAGCCTTGTCATTATGGAAGGTAATCTATAGTCGTGATTTTTTTTACTCTAATGGAAGGTAGCCTTGGCATTATGGAAGGTAGTATGTTGTCGATATCTTTGTTACTTCAATGGATGGTAGCCTTGTCATTATGGAAGTTAGTCTTTTGTCGAGATTTTTGTTACTCCAATGGATGGTGGCCTTGTCATTATGGAAGGTAGTCTCTTGTTGATATTTTTGTTACTCCAATGGATGGTATCCTTGTCATTATGGAAGGGAGTATGTTGTCCCGATTTTTGTTAGTCTAATGGATGGTAGTCTTGTCATTATGGAAGGTAGTGTGTCGTTGTGATTTCTGTTACTCCAATGCATGGTAGACTTGTCAATATGGAATGTAGTCTTTTGTCTAGATTTTTGTTACTCCAATGGATGGTAACCTTGTCATTATGGAAGGTAGTCTCTTGTTGATATTTTTGTTACTCCAATGGATGGTACCCTTGTCATTATGGAAGGTAGTCTATTATCGATATTTTTGTTACTCCAATGGATGGTAACCTTGTCATTATGGACGGTAGTCTGCTGTCGAGATTTTTGTTACTCCGTTGGATGGTAGCCTTGTCATTATGGAAGGTTGTCTATTGTTGAGATATTTGTTATTCCAATGGATGGTAGCATTATCATTATGGAAGGTACTATGTTGTCGATATCTTTGTTACTCCAATAGATGGTAGCCTTGTCATTATGGAAGGTAGTCTGTTGTTGAGATTTTTGTTAATCCAATGGATGGTAGCCTTGTCATTATGGAAGGTACTATGTTGTCGATATCTTTGTTACTCCAATAGTTGGTAGCCTTGTCATTATGGAAGGTAGACTGTTGTCGAGATTTTTGTTACTCCAATGGATGGTAGCCTTGTCAATATGGAAGGTAGTCTCTTGTTGATATTTTTGTTACTCCAATGGATGGTATCCTTGTCATTATGGAAGGTATTCTGTTGTCTCGATTTTTGTTACTCTAATGGATGGTAGTCTTGTCATTATGGAAGGTAGTCTGTCGTTGTGATTTCTGTTACTCCAATGCATGGTAGACTTGTCAATATGGAAGGTAGTCTTTTGTCGAGATTTTTGTTACTCCAATGGATGGTAGCCTTGTCATTATGGAAGGTAGTCTCTTGTTGATATTTTTGTTACTCCAATGGATGGTACCCTTGTCATTATCGAAGGTAGTCTATTATCGATATTTTTGTTACTCCAATGGATGGTAACCTTGTCATTATGGACGGTAGTCTGTTGTCGAGATTTTTGTTACTCCGTTGGATGGTAGCCTTGTCATTATGGCAGGTAGTCTATTGTCGAGATATTTGTTATTCCAATGGATGGTAGCATTATCATTATGGAAGGTACTATGTTATCGATATCTTTGTTACTCCAATAGATGGTAGCCTTGTCATTATGGAAGGTAGTTTGTTGTTGATATTTTTGTTAATCCAATGGATGGTAGCCTTGTCATTATGGAAGGTACTATGTTGTCTATATCTTTGTTACTCCAATAGTTGGTAGCCTTGTCATTATGGAAGGTAGACTGTTGTCGAGATTTTTGTTACTCCAATGGATGGTAGCCTTGTCAATATGGCAGGTAGTCTCTTGTTGATATTTATTGTTACTTCAATGGATGGTTTCCTTGTCATTATGGAAAGTAGTCTGTTGTCCCGATTTTTATTACTCTAATTGATGGTAGTCTTGTCATTATGTAAGGTAGTATGTTGTCGAGATTTTTGTTACTCCAATGGATGGTACCCTTGTCATTATGGAAGGTAGTCTATTGTCGATATTTTTGTTACTCCAATGGATGGTAACCTTGTCATTATGGAAGGTAGTCTATTATCGTGATTTTTGTTACTCCTATGGAAGGTAGCCTTGTCATTATGGAAGGTAGTATGTTGTCGATATCTTTGTGACTCCAATGGATGGTAGCCTTGTCATTATGGAAGGTAGTCTCCTGTTGATATTTTTGTTACTCCAATGGATGGTATCCTTGTCATTATGGAATGTAGTCTATTGTCGATATTTTTGTTACTCCAATGGATGGTAACCTTATCATTATGGAAGGTAGTCTGTTGTCGAGATTTTTGTTACTCCATTGGATGGTAGCCTTGTCATTATGGAAGGTAGTCCATTGTCGAGATATTTGTTATTCCAATTGATGGTAGCGTTATCATTATGGAAGGTAGTCTGTTGTCGAGATTTTCGTTACTCCAATGGATGATAGCCTTTGTCATTATGGAAGGTAGTATGTTGTCAATATCTCTGTTACTCCAATGGATGGTAGCCTTGTCATTATGGAAGGTACTATGTTGTCGATATCTTTGTTACTCCAATAGATGGTAGCCTTGTCATTATGGTAGGTAGTCTATTATCGAGATTTATGTTACTCCAACGGATGGTAGCCATGTCATCATGGAAGGTAGTTTGTTGTCCCGATTATTGTTACTCCAATGGATTGTAGCCTTGTCGTTATGGAAGGTAGTCTGTTGTCGATAACTTTGTTACTCCAATGGATGGTAGCTTAGTAATTATGGAAGGTAGTCTGTTGTCGAGATTTTTGTTACTCCAATGGATGGTAGCCTTTTCATTATGGAAGGTTGTCTATTGTTGATATTTTTGTTATACCAATGGATGGTAGCCTTGTAATTATGATAGGTAGTCTGTTGTCCATATTTTTGTTACTCTAATGGATGGTAGCCTTGTCATTATGGAAGGTATTCTGTTGTATAGATTTTTGTTACTCCATTGGATGGTAGCCTTGTCACAATGGAAGGTAGTATGTTATCGATTTTTTTGTTATTCCAATGGATGGTAGCCTTGTCATTATGGAAGGTAATCTATAGTCGTGATTTTTTTTACTCTAATGGAAGGTAGCCTTGGCATTATGGAAGGTAGTATGTTGTCGATATCTTTGTTACTTCAATGGATGGTAGCCTTGTCATTATGGAAGTTAGTCTTTTGTCGATATTTTTGTTACTCCAATGGATGGTGTCCTTGTCATTATGAAAGGTAGTCTCTTGTTGATATTTTTGTTACTCCAATGGATGGTATCCTTGTCATTATGGAAGGGAGTATGTTGTCCCGATTTTTGTTAGTCTAATGGATGGTAGTCTTGTCATTATGGAAGGTAGTCTGTCGTTGTGATTTCTGTTACTCCAATGCATGGTAGACTTGTCAATATGGAATGTAGTCTTTTGTCGAGATTTTTGTTACTCCAATGGATGGTAACCTTGTCATTATGGAAGGTAGTCTCTTGTTGATATTTTTGTTACTCCAATGGATGGTACCCTTGTCATTATGGAAGGTAGTCTATTATCGATATTTTTGTTACTCCAATGGATGGTAACCTTGTCATTATGGACGGTAGTCTGTTGTCGAGAATTTTGTTACTCCGTTGGATGGTAGCCTTGTCATTATGGAAGGTAGTCTATTGTCGAGATATTTGTTATTCCAATGGATGGTAGCATTATCATTATGGAAGGTACTATGTTGTCGATATCTTTGTTACTCCAATAGATGGTAGCCTTGTCATTATGGAAGGTAGTCTGTTGTTGAAATTTTTGTTAATCCAATGGATGGTAGCCTTGTCATTATGGAAGGTACTATGTTGTCTATATCTTTGTTACTCCAATAGTTGGTAGCCTTGTCATTATGGAAGGTAGCCTGTTGTCGAGATTTTTGTTACTCCAATGGATGGTAGCCTTGTCAATATGGAAGGTAGTCTCTTGCTGATATTTTTGTTACTCCAATGGATGGTATCCTTGTCATTATGGAAGGTATTCTGTTGTCTCGATTTTTGTTACTCTAATGGATGGTAGTCTTGTCATTATGGAAGGTAGTATGTCGTTGTAATTTCTATTACTCCAATGGATGGTAGACTTGTCAATATGGAAGGTAGTCTTTTGTCGAGATTTTTGTTACTCCAATGGATGGTAGCCTTGTCATTATGGAAGGTAGTCTCTTGTTGATATTTTTTGTTACTTCAATGGATGGTATCCTTGTCATTATGGAAAGTAGTCTGTTGTCCCGATTTTTATTACTCTAATTGATGGTAGTCTTGTCATTATGTAAGGTAGTATGTTGTCGAGATTTTTGTTACTCCAATGGATGGTACCCTTGTCATTATGGTAGGTAGTCTATTGTCGATATTTTTGTTACTCCAATGGATGGTAACCTTGTCATTATGGAAGGTAGTCTATTATCGTGATTTTTGTTACACCTATGGAAGGTAGCCTTGTCATTATGGAAGGTAGTATGTTGTCGATATCTTTGTTACTCCAATGGATGGTAGCCTTGTCATTATGGAAGGTAGTCTCCTGTTGATATTTTTGTTACTCCAATGGATGGTATCCTTGTCATTATGGATTGTAGTCTATTGTCGATATTTTTGTTACTCCAATGGATGGTAACCTTATCATTATGAAAGGTAGTCTGTTGTCGAGATTTTTGTTACTCCATTGGATGGTAGCCTTGTCATTATGGAAGGTAGTCCATTGTCGAGATATTTGTTATTCCAATTGATGGTAGCGTTATCATTATGGAAGGTAGTCTGTTGTCGAGATTTTTGTTACTCCAATGGATGGTAGCCTTTGTCATTATGGAAGGTAGTATGTTGTCAATATCTTTGTTACTCCAATGGATGGTAGCCTTGTCATTATGGAAGGTACTATGTTGTTGATATCTTTGTTACTCCAATAGATGGTAGCCTTGTCATTATGGTAGGTAGTCTATTGTCGAGACTTATGTTACTCCAATGGATGGTAGCCATGTCATTATGGAAGGTAGTCTCTTGATCATATTTTTGTTACTCCAATGGATGGTAGCCTTGTCATTATGGAAGGTAGTTTGTTGTCCCGATTATTGTTACTCCAATGGATTGTAGCCTTGTCGTTATGGAAGGTAGTCTGTTGTCGATAACTTTGTTACTCCAATGGATGGTAGCTTAGTAATTATGGAAGGTAGTCTGTTGTCGAGATTTTTGTTACTCCAATGGATGGTAGCCTTGTCATTATGGAAGGAAGTCTGTTTTCCAAAAAATTTATACTGCAATGGATGGTAACCTTTTCATTATGGAAGGTTGTCTATTGTTGATATTTTTGTTATACCAATGGATGGTAGCCTTGTAATTATGACAGGTAGTCTGTTGTCCATATTTTTGTTACTCTAATGGATGGTAGCCTTGTCATTATGGAAGGTATTCTGTTGTATAGATTTTTGTTACTCCATTGGATGGTAGCCTTGTCACAATGGAAGGTAGTTTGTTATCGATTTTTTTGTTATTCCAATGGATGGTAGCCTTGTCATTATGGAAGGTAATCTATAGTCGTGATTTTTTTTACTCTAATGGAAGGTAGCCTTGGCATTATGGAAGGTAGTATGTTGTCGATATCTTTGGTACTTCAATGGATGGTAGCCTTGTCATTATGGAAGTTAGTCTTTTGTCGAGATTTTTGTTACTCCAATGGATGGTAGCCTTGTCATTATGGAAGGTAATCTCTTGTTGTTATTTTTGTTACTCCAATGGATGGTATCCTTGTCATTATGGAAGGGAGTATGTTGTCCCAATTTTTGTTAGTCTAATGGATGGTAGTCTTTTCATTATGGAAGGTAGTCTGTCGTTGTGATTTCTGTTACTCCAATGCATGGTAGACTTGTCAATATGGAATGTAGTCTTTTGTCGAGATTTTTGTTACTCCAATGGATGGTAACCTTGTCAATATGGAAGGTAGTCTCTTGTTGATATTTTTGTTACTCCAATGGATGGTACCCTTGTCATTATGGAAGGTAGTCTATTATCGATATTTTTGTTACTCCAATGGATGGTAACCTTGTCATTATGGAAAGTAGTTTGTTGTCGAGATTTTTGTTACTCCATTGGATGGTAGCCTTGTCATTATGGAAGGTAGTCTATTGTCGAGATATTTGTTATTCCAATGGATGGTAGCATTATCATTATCGAAGGTACTATGTTGTCGATATCTTTGTTACTCCAATAGATGGTAGCCTTGTCATTATGGAAGGTAGTCTGTTGTTGAGATTTTTGTTAATCCAATGGATGGTAGCCTTGTCATTATGGAAGGTACTATGTTGACTATATCTTTGTTACTCCAATAGTTGGTAGCCTTGTCATCATGGAAGGTAGTCTGCTGTCGAGATTTTTGTTACTCCAATGGATGGTAGCCTTGTCAATATGGAATGTAGCCTCTTGTTGATATTTTTGTTACTCCAGTGGATGGTATCCTTGTCATTATGGAAGGTATTATGTTGTCTCGATTTTTGTTACTCTAATGGATGGTAGTCTTGTCATTATGGAAGGTAGTCTGTCGTTGTGATTTCTATTACTCCAATGCATGGTAGACTTGTGAATATGGAAGGTAGTTTTTTGTCGAGATTTTTGTTACTCCAATGGACGGTAGCCTTGTCATTATGGAAGGTAGTCTCTTGTTGATATTTTCTGTTACTCCAATGGATGGTACCCTTGTCATTATGGAAGGTAATCTATTGTCGTGATTTTTGTTACTCCAATGGAAGGTAGCCTTGTCATTATGGAAGGTAGTATGTTGTCGATATCTTTGTTAATCCAATAGATGGTAGCCTTTTCATTATGGAATGTAGTCTATTGTCGTGATTTTTGTTACTCCAATGGAAGGTAGCCTTGTCATTATGGAAGGTAGTCTCCGGTTGATATTTTTGTTACTCTAATGGATGGTATCCTTGTCATTATGGAAGGTAGTCTATTGTCGATATTTTTGTTACTCCAATGGATGGTAACCTTGTCATTATGGAAGGTAGTCTGTTGTCGAGATTTTTGTTACTCCATTGGATGGTAGCCTTGTCATTATGGAAGGTAGTCCATTGTCGAGATATTTGTTATTCCTATTTATGGTAGGGTTATCTTTATGGAAGGTAGTCTGTTGTTGAGATTTTCGTTACTCCAATGGATGGTAGCCTTGTCATTATGGAAGGTACTATGTTGTCGATATCTTTGTTACTCCAATAGATGGTAGCCTTGTCATTATGGAAGGTAGTCTATTGTCGAGATTTATGTTACTCCAATGGATGGTAGCCTTGTCATTATGGAAGGTAGTCTCTTGATGATATTTTTGTTACTCCAATGGATGGTAGCCTTGTCATTATGGAATGTAGTTTGTTGTCTCGATTATTGTTACTCCAATGGATTGTAGCCTTGTGATTATGGAAGGTAGTCTGTAGTCGATAACTTTGTTACTCCAATGGATGGTAACCTTGTCATTATGGAAGGTATTCTCTTGTATAGATTTTTGTTACTCCATTGGATGGTAGCCTTGTCATAATGGAAGGTAGTCTATTATCGATATTTTTGTTATTCCAATGGATGGTAGCCTTGTCATTATGGAAGGTAATCTATAATCGTCATTTTTTTTACTCCAATGGAAGGTAGCCTTGGCATTATGGAAGGTAGTATGTTGTCGATATCTTTGTTACTCCAATGGATGGTAGCCTTGTCATTATGGAAGTTACTCTTTTGTCGATATTTTTGTTACTCCAATGGATGGTAGCCTTGTCATTATGGAAGGTAGTGTCTTGGTGATATTTTTGTTACTCCAATGGATGGTATCCTTGTCATTATGGAAGGGAGTATGTTGTCCCGATTTTTGTTAGTCTAATGGATGGTAGTCTTGTCATTATGGAAGGTAGTCTGTCGTTGTTATTTCTGTTACTCCAATGCATGGTAGACTTGTCAATATGGAAGGTAGTCTTTTGTCGAGATTTTTGTTACTCCAATGGATGGTAGCCTTGTCATTATGGAAGGTAGTCTGTTGGTTATATTTTTGTTACTCCAATGGATGGTATCCTTGACATTATGGAAGGTAGTCTGTTGTCCCGATTTTTGTTACTCTAACGGATGGTAGTCTTGTCATTATGGAAGGTAGTCTGTCGTTTTGATTTCTGTTACTCCAATCGATGATAGCCTTGTCATTATGGAAGGTAGTCTGTTGCTCAGATTTTTGTTAGTCCAATGGATGGTAGACTTGTCATTATGGAAGGTAGTCTGTTGTCGAGATTTTTGTTACTCCATTGGATTGTAGCCTTGTTATTATGGAAGGTAGTATGTTGTCGAGATTTTTGTTATTCCAATGGATGTTAGACTTGTCATTAAGGAAGGTAGTCTGTTGTCGAGATTTTTTTTACTCCAATGGATGGTACCCTTGTCATTATGGAAGGTAGTTTATTGTCGATATTTTTGTTAATCCAATGGATGGTAACCTTGTCATTATGGAAGGTAGTCTGTTGTCGAGATTTTTGTTACTCCATTGGATGGTAGCCTTGTCATTATGGAAGGTAGTCTATTGTCGAGATATTTGTTATTCCATTGCATGGTAGCATTATCATTATGGAAGGTACTATGTTGTCGATATCTTTGTTACTCCAATAGATGGTAGCCTTGTCATTATGGAAGGTAGTCTATTGTTGAGAATTTTGTTAATCCAATGGATGGTAGCCTTGTCATTATGGAAGGTACTATGTTGCCGATATCTTTGTAACTCCAATGGATGGTATCCTTGTCATTATGGAAGGTAGTCTGCTGTCTCGATTTTTGTTACTCTAATTGATGGTAGTCTTGTCATTATGGAAGGTAGTCTATCGTTGTGATTTCTATTACTCCAATGGATGGTAGACTTGTCAATATGGAAGGTAGTCTTTTGTCGAGATTTTTGTTACTCCATTGGATTGTAGCCTTGTCATTATGGAAGGTAGTGTGTTGTCGAGATTTTTGTTACTCCAATGGATGGTACCCTTGTCATTATGGAATGTAGTTTATTGTCGATATTTTTCTTACTCCAATGGATGGTAACCTTATCATTATGGAAGGTAGTCTATTGTCGTGATTTTTGTTACTCCAATGGAAGGTAGCCTCGTCATTATGGAAGGTAGTATATTGTCGATATCTTTGTAACTCCAATGGATGGTAGCCTTGTCATTATGGAAGGTAGTCTATTGTCGTGATTTTTGTTACTCCAATGGAAGGTAGCCTTGTCATTATGGAAAGTAGTCTCCTGTTGATATTTTTGTTACTCCAATGGATGGTATCCTTGTCATTATGGAAGTTAGTCTATTGTCGATATTTTTATTACTCCAATGGATGGTAACCTTGTCATTATGGAAGTTAGTCTGTTGTCGAGATTTTTGTTACTCCATTGGATGGTAGCCTTGTCATTATGGAAGGTAGTCAATTGTCGAGATATTTGTTATTCCAATGGATGGTAGCGTTATCATTATGGAAGGTAGTATGTTGTCGAGATTTTCGTTACTCCAATGGATGGTAGCCTTGTCATTATGGAAGGTAGTATGTTGTCAATATCTTTGTTACTCCAATGGATGGTAGCCTTGTCATTATGGAAGGTACTATGTTGTCGATATCTTTGTTACTCCAATAGATGGTAGCCTTGTCATTATGGAAGGTAGTCTATTGTCGAGATTTATGTTACTCCAATGGATGGTAACCTTGCTATTATGGAAGGTAGTCTCTTGATGATATTTTTGTTACTCAAATGGATGGTAGCCTTGTCATTATGGAAAGTAGTTTGTTGTCCCGATTATTGTTACTCCAATGGATTGTAGCCTTGTCATTATGGAAGGTAGTCTGTTGTCGACAACTTTGTTACTCCAATGGATGGTAGCTTAGTGATTATAGAAGGTAGTCTGTTGTCGAGATTTTTGTTACTCCAATGGATGGTAGCCTTGTCATTATGGAAGGTAGTCTGTTTTCCAAAAATTTTATACTCCAATGGATGGTAACCTTGTCATTATGGAAGGTAGTCTATTGTTGATATTTTTGTTATACCAATGGATGGTAGCCTTGTGATTATGGAAGGTAGTCTGTTGTCCAGATTTTTGTTACTCTAATGGATGGTAGCCTTGTCATTATGGAAGGTATTCTCTTGTATAGATTTTTGTTACTCCATTGGATGGTAGCCTTGTCATAACGGATGGTAGTCTGTTGTCGATATTTTTGTTATTCCAATGGATGGTAGCCTTTTCATTATGGAAGGTAATCTATATTCGTAATTTTTTTTACTCCAATGGAAGGTAGCCTTGGCATTATGGAAGGTAGTATGTTGTCGATATCTTTGTTACTCCAATGGATGGTAGCCTTGTCATTATGGAAGTTAGTCTTTTGTCGAGATTTTTGTTACTCCAATGGATGGTAGCCTTATCATTATGGAAGGTAGTCTCTTGTTGATATTTTTGTTACTCCAATGGATGGTATCCTTGTCATTATGGAAGGGAGTATGTTGTCCCGATTTTTGTTAGTCTAATGGATGATAGTCTTGTCATTATGGAAGGTAGTCTGTCGTTGTGATTTCTGTTACTCCAATGCATGGTAGACTTGTTAATATGGAAGGTAGTCTTTTGTCGAGATTTTTGTTACTCCAATATTTGGTAGCCTTGTCATTATGGAAGGTAGTCTCTTGTTGATATTTTTGTTACTCTAATTGATGGTATCCTTGTCATTATGGAAGGTAGTCTGTTGTCCCAATTTTTGTTACTCTAATGGATGGTAGTCTTGTTATTATGCAAGGTAGTCTGTCGTTTTGATTTCTGTTACTCCAATCGATGATAGCCTTGTCGTTATGGAAGGTAGTATGTTGTTCAGATTTTTGTTAGTCCAATGGATGGTAGACTTGTCATTATTGAAGGTAGTCTCTTGTTGATATTTTTTGTTACTCCAATGGATGGTAGACTTGTCATTATGGAAGGTAGTCTGTTGTCGAGAATTTTGTTACTCCATTGGATTGTAGCCTTGTCATTATGGAAGGTAGTGTGTTGTCGAGATTTTCGTTACTCCAATGGATGGTACCCTTGTCATTATGGAAGGTAGTTTATTGTCGATATTTTTGTTACTTCAATGGATGGTAACCTTGTCATTATGGAAGGTAGTCTATTGTCGTGATTTTTGTTACTCCAATGGAAGGTAGCCTTGTCATTATGGAAGGTAGTATGTTGTCGATATCTTTGTTACTCCAATGGATGGTAGCCTTGTCATTATGGAAGGTACTATGTTGTCGATATCTTTGTTACTCCAATAGATGGTATCCTTGTCATTATGGAAGGTAGTCTATTGTCGAGATTTATGTTACTCCAATGGATGGTAACCTTGCTATTATGAAAGGTAGTCTCTTGATGATATTTTTGTTACTCAAATGGATGGTAGCCTTGTCATTATGGAAAGTAGTTTGTTGTCCCGATTATTGTTACTCCAATGGATTGTAGCCTTGTCATTATGGAAGGTAGTCTGTTGTCGATAACTTTGTTACTCCAATGGATGGTAGCTTAGTGATTATAGAAGGTAGTCTGTTGTCGAGATTTTTGTTACTCCAATGGATGGTAGCCTTGTCATTATGGAAGGTAGTCTGTTTTCCAAAAATTTTATACTCCAATGGATGGTAACCTTGTCATTATGGAAGGTAGTCTATTGTTGATATTTTTGTTATACCAATGGATGGTAGCCTTGTGATTATGGAAGGTAGTCTGTTGTCCAGATTTTTGTTACTCTAATGGATGGTAGCCTTGTCATTATGGAAGGTATTCTCTTGTATAGATTTTTGTTACTCCATTGGATGGTAGCCTTGTCATAACGGATGGTAGTCTGTTGTCGATATTTTTGTTATTCCAATGGATGGTAGCCTTTTCATTATGGAAGGTAATCTATATTCGTAATTTTTTTTACTCCAATGGAAGGTAGCCTTGGCATTATGGAAGGTAGTATGTTGTCGATATCTTTGTTACTCCAATGGATGGTAGCCTTGTCATTATGGAAGTTAGTCTTTTGTCGAGATTTTTGTTACTCCAATGGATGGTAGCCTTATCATTATGGAAGGTAGTCTCTTGTTGATATTTTTGTTACTCCAATGGATGGTATCCTTGTCATTATGGAAGGGAGTATGTTGTCCCGATTTTTGTTAGTCTAATGGATGATAGTCTTGTCATTATGGAAGGTAGTCTGTCGTTGTGATTTCTGTTACTCCAATGCATGGTAGACTTGTTAATATGGAAGGTAGTCTTTTGTCGAGATTTTTGTTACTCCAATATTTGGTAGCCTTGTCATTATGGAAGGTAGTCTCTTGTTGATATTTTTGTTACTCTAATTGATGGTATCCTTGTCATTATGGAAGGTAGTCTGTTGTCCCAATTTTTGTTACTCTAACGGATGGTAGTCTTGTCATTATGCAAGGTAGTCTGTCGTTTTGATTTCTGTTACTCCAATCGATGATAGCCTTGTCGTTATGGAAGGTAGTATGTTGTTCAGATTTTTGTTAGTCCAATGGATGGTAGACTTGTCATTATTGAAGGTAGTCTCTTGTTGATATTTTTTGTTACTCCAATGGATGGTAGACTTGTCATTATGGAAGGTAGTCTGTTGTCGAGAATTTTGTTACTCCATTGGATTGTAGCCTTGTCATTATGGAAGGTAGTGTGTTGTCGAGATTTTCGTTACTCCAATGGATGGTACCCTTGTCATTATGGAAGGTAGTTTATTGTCGATATTTTTGTTACTTCAATGGATGGTAACCTTGTCATTATGGAAGGTAGTCTATTGTCGTGATTTTTGTTACTCCAATGGAAGGTAGCCTTGTCATTATGGAAGGTAGTATGTTGTCG
Source organism: Vicia faba (assembly GCA_948472305.1). Lineage (NCBI taxonomy): Eukaryota > Viridiplantae > Streptophyta > Magnoliopsida > Fabales > Fabaceae > Vicia > Vicia faba. The sequence continues at coordinate 567,824,009 of OX451739.1, forward strand.
ATATCTTTGTTACTCCAATGGATGGTAGCCTTGTCATTATGGAAGGTACTATGTTGTCGATATCTTTGTTACTCCAATAGATGGTATCCTTGTCATTATGGAAGGTAGTCTATTGTCGAGATTTATGTTACTCCAATGGATGGTAACCTTGCTATTATGAAAGGTAGTCTCTTGATGATATTTTTGTTACTCAAATGGATGGTAGCCTTGTCATTATGGAAAGTAGTTTGTTGTCCCGATTATTGTTACTCCAATGGATTGTAGCCTTGTCATTATGGAAGGTAGTCTGTTGTCGATAACTTTGTTACTCCAATGGATGGTAGCTTAGTGATTATAGAAGGTAGTCTGTTGTCGAGATTTTTGTTACTCCAATGGATGGTAGCCTTGTCATTATGGAAGGTAGTCTGTTTTCCAAAAATTTTATACTCCAATGGATGGTAACCTTGTCATTATGGAAGGTAGTCTATTGTTGATATTTTTGTTATACCAATGGATGGTAGCCTTGTGATTATGGAAGGTAGTCTGTTGTCCAGATTTTTGTTACTCTAATGGATGGTAGCCTTGTCATTATGGAAGGTATTCTCTTGTATAGATTTTTGTTACTCCATTGGATGGTAGCCTTGTCATAACGGAAGGTAGTCTGTTGTCGATATTTTTGTTATTCCAATGGATGGTAGCCTTTTCATTATGGAAGGTAATCTATATTCGTAATTTTTTTTACTCCAATGGAATGTAGCCTTGGCATTATGGAAGGTAGTATGTTGTCGATATCTTTGTTACTCCAATGGATGGTAGCCTTGTCATTATGGAAGTTAGTCTTTTGTCGAGATTTTTGTTACTCCAATGGATGGTAGCCTTATCATTATGGAAGGTAGTCTCTTGTTGATATTTTTGTTACTCCAATGGATGGTATCCTTGTCATTATGGAAGGGAGTATGTTGTCCCGATTTTTGTTAGTCTAATGGATGATAGTCTTGTCATTATGGAAGGTAGTCTGTCGTTGTGATTTCTGTTACTCCAATGCATGGTAGACTTGTTAATATGGAAGGTAGTCTTTTGTCGAGATTTTTGTTACTCCAATATTTGGTAGCCTTGTCATTATGGAAAGTAGTCTCTTGTTGATATTTTTGTTACTCTAATTGATGGTATCCTTGTCATTATGGAAGGTAGTCTGTTGTCCCGATTTTTGTTACTCTAACGGATGGTAGTCTTGTCATTATGCAAGGTAGTCTGTCGTTTTGATTTCTATTACTCCAATCGATGATAGCCTTGTCGTTATGGAAGGTAGTATGTTGTTCAGATTTTTGTTAGTCCAATGGATGGTAGACTTGTCATTATTGAAGGTAGTCTCTTGTTGATATTTTTTGTTACTCCAATGGATGGTAGACTTTTCATTATGGAAGGTAGTCTGTTGTCGAGAATTTTGTTACTCCATTGGATTGTAGCCTTGTCATTATGGAAGGTAGTGTGTTGTCGAGATTTTCGTTACTCCAATGGATGGTACCCTTGTCATTATGGAAGGTAGTTTATTGTCGATATTTTTGTTACTTCAATGGATGGTAACCTTGTCATTATGGAAGGTAGTCTATTGTCGTGATTTTTGTTACTCCAATGGAAGGTAGCCTTGTCATTATGGAAGGTAGTATGTTGTCGATATCTTTGTTACTCCAATGGATGGTAGCCTTGTCATTATGGAAGGTACTATGTTGTCGATATCTTTGTTACTCCAATAGATGGTAGCCTTGTCATTATGGAAGGTAGTCTATTGTCGAGATTTATGTTACTCCAATGGATGGTAACCTTGCTATTATGGAAGGTAGTCTCTTGATGATATTTTTGTTACTCAAATGGATGGTAGCCTTGTCATTATGGAAAGTAGTTTGTTGTCCCGATTATTGTTACTCCAATGGATTGTAGCCTTGTCATTATGGAAGGTAGTCTGTTGTCGATAACTTTTTTACTCCAATGGATGGTAGCTTGGTGATTATAGAAGGTAGTCTGTTGTCGAGATTTTTGTTACTCCAATGGATGGTAGCCTTGTCATTATGGAAGGTAGTCTGTTTTCCAAAAATTTTATACTCCAATGGATGGTAACCTTGTCATTATGGAAGGTAGTCTATTGTTGATATTTTTGTTATACCAATGGATGGTAGCCTTGTGATTATGGAAGGTAGTCTGTTGTCCAGATTTTTGTTACTCTAATGGATGGTAGCCTTGTCATTATGGAAGGTATTCTCTTGTATAGATTTTTGTTACTCCATTGGATGGTAGCCTTGTCATAACGGAAGGTAGTCTGTTGTCGATATTTTTGTTATTCCAATGGATGGTAGCCTTTTCATTATGGAAGGTAATCTATATTCGTAATTTTTTTTACTCCAATGGAAGGTAGCCTTGGCATTATGGAAGGTAGTATGTTGTCGATATCTTTGTTACTCCAATGGATGGTAGCCTTGTCATTATGGAAGTTAGTCTTTTGTCGAGATTTTTGTTACTCCAATGGATGGTAGCCTTATCATTATGGAAGGTAGTCTCTTGTTGATATTTTTGTTACTCCAATGGATGGTATCCTTGTCATTATGGAAGGGAGTATGTTGTCCCGATTTTTGTTAGTCTAATGGATGATAGTCTTGTCATTATGGAAGGTAGTCTGTCGTTGTGATTTCTGTTACTCCAATGCATGGTAGACTTGTTAATATGGAAGGTAGTCTTTTGTCGAGATTTTTGTTACTCCAATATTTGGTAGCCTTGTCATTATGGAAGGTAGTCTCTTGTTGATATTTTTGTTACTCTAATTGATGGTATCCTTGTCATTATGGAAGGTAGTTTGTTGTCCCGATTTTTGTTACTCTAACGGATGGTAGTCTTGTCATTATGCAAGGTAGTCTGTCGTTTTGATTTCTGTTACTCCAATCGATGATAGCCTTGTCGTTATGGAAGGTAGTATGTTGTTCAGATTTTTGTTAGTCCAATGGATGGTAGACTTGTCATTATTGAAGGTAGTCTCTTGTTAATATTTTTTGTTACTCCAATGGATGGTAGACTTGTCATTATGGAAGGTAGTCTGTTGTCGAGAATTTTCTTACTCCATTGGATTGTAGCCTTGTCATTATGGAAGGTAGTGTGTTGTCGAGATTTTCGTTACTCCAATGGATGGTACCCTTGTCATTATGGAAGGTAGTTTATTGTCGATATTTTTGTTACTTCAATGGATGGTAACCTTGTCATTATGGAAGGTAGTCTATTGTCGTGATTTTTGTTACTCCAATGGAAGGTAGCCTTGTCATTATGGAAGGTAGTATGTTGTCGATATCTTTGTTACTCCAATGGATGGTAGCCTTGTCATTATGGAAGGTAGTCTATTGTCGTGATTTTTGTTACTCCAATGGAAGGTAGCCTTGTCATTATGGAAGGTATTCTGTTGTATAGATTTTTGTTACTCCATTGGAAGGTAGCCTTGGCATTATGGAAGGTAGTATGTTGTCGATATCTTTGTTACTCAAATGGATGGTAGCCTTGTCATTATGGAAGTTAGTATTTTGTCGAGATTTTTGTTACTCCAATGGATGGTAGCCTTATCATTATGGAAGGTAGTCTCTTGTTGATATTTTTGTTACTCCAATGGATGGTATCCTTGTCATTATGGAAGGGAGTATGTTGTCCCGATTTTTGTTAGTCTAATGGATGATAGTCTTGTCATTATGGAAGGTAGTCTGTCGTTGTCATTTCTGTTACTCCAATGCATGGTAGACTTGTCAATATGGAAGGTTATCTTTTGTCGAGATTTTTGTTACTCCAATATTTGGTAGCCTTGTCATTATGGAAGGTAGTCTCTTGTTGATATTTTTGTTACTCCAATTGATGGTATCCTTGTCATTATGGAAGGTAGTCTGTTGTCCCGATTTTTGTTACTCTAACGGATGGTAGTCTTGTCATTATGCAAGGTAGTCTGTCATTTTGATTTCTGTTACTCCAATCGATGATAGCCTTGTCGTTATGGAAGGTAGTATGTTGTTCAGATTTTTGTTAGTCCAATGGATGGTAGACTTGTCATTATTGAAGGTAGTCTCTTGTTGATATTTTCTGTTACTCCAATGGATGGTAGACTTGTCATTATGGAAGGTAGTCTGTTGTCGAGAATTTTGTTACTCCATTGGATTGTAGCCTTGTCATTATGGAAGGTAGTGTGTTATCGAGATTTTCGTTACTCCAATGGATGGTACCCTTGTCATTATGGAAGGTAGTTTATTGTCGATATTTTTGTTACTTCAATGGATGGTAACCTTGTCATTATGGAAGGTAGTCTATTGTCGTGATTTTTGTTACTCCAATGGAAGGTAGCCTTGTCATTATGGAAGGTAGTATGTTGTCTATATCTTTGTTACTCCAATGGATGGTAGACTTGTCATTATGGAAGGTAGTCTATTGTCGATATTTTTATTACTCCAATGGATGGTAACCTTGTCATTATGGAAGGTAGTCTGTTGTCGAGATTTTTGTTACTCCATTGGATGGTAGCCTTGTCATTATGGAAGGTAGTCCGTTGTCGAGATATTTGTTATTCCAATGGATGGTAGCGTTATCATTATGGAAGGAAGTATGTTGTCGAGATTTTCATTACTCCAATGGATGGTAGCCTTGTTATTATGGAAGGTAGTATGTTGTCAATATCTTTGTTACTCCAATGGATGGTAGCCTTGTCATTATGGATGGTACTATGTTGTCGATATCTTTGTTACTCCAATAGATGGTAGCCTTATCATTATGGAAGGTAGTCTATTGTCGAGATTTATGTTACTCCAATGGATGGTAACCTTGTCATTATGGAATGTAGTCTCTTGATGATATTTTTGTTAATCAAATGGATGGTAGCCTTGTCATTATGGAAAGTAGTTTGTTGTCCCAATTATTGTTACTCCAATGGATTGTAGCCTTGTCATTATGGAAGGTAGTCTGTTGTCGATAACTTTGTTACTCCAATGGATGGTAGCTTATTAATTATGGAAGGTAGTCTGTTGTCAAGATTTTTGTTACTTCAATGGATGGTAGCCTTGTCATTATGGAAGGTAGTCTGTTTTCCAAAAATTTTATACTCCAATGGATGGTAACCTTGTCATTAAGGAAGGTAGTCTATTGTTGATATTTTTGTTATACCAATGGATGGTAGCCTTGTGATTATGGAAGGTAGTCTGTTGTCGAGATTTTTCGTTACTCCAATGGATGGTACCCTTGTCATTATGGAAGGTAGTTTATTGTCGATATTTTTGTTACTTCAATGGATGGTAACCTTGTCATTAAGGAAGGTAGTCTATTGTTGATATTTTTGTTATACCAATGGATGGTAGCCTTGTGATTATGGAAGGTAGTCTGTTGTCCAGATTTTTGTTACTCTAATGGATGGTAGCCTTGTCATTATGGAAGGTATTCTTTTGTATAGATTTTTGTTACTCCATTGGAAGGTAGCCTTGGCATTATGGAAGGTAGTATGTTGTCGATATCTTTGTTACTCAAATGGATGGTAGCCTTGTCATTATGGAAGTTAGTCTTTTGTCGAGATTTTTGTTACTCCAATGGATGGTAGCCTTATCATTATGGAAGGTAGTCTCTTGTTGATATTTTTGTTACTCCAATGGATTGTATCCTTGTCATTATGGAAGGGAGTATGTTGTCCCGATTTTTGTTAGTCTAATGGATGATAGTCTTGTCATTATGGAAGGTAGTCTGTCGTTGTCATTTCTGTTACTACAATGCATGGTAGACTTGTCAATATGGAAGGTAGTCTTTTGTCGAGATTTTTGTTACTCCAATATTTGGTAGCCTTGTCATTATGGAAGGTAGTCTCTTGTTGATATTTTTGTTACTCCAATTGATGGTATCCTTGTCATTATGGAAGGTAGTCTGTTGTCCCGATTTTTGTTACTCTAATGGATGGTAGTCTTGTCATTATGCAAGGTAGTCTGTCGTTTTGATTTCTGTTACTCCAATCGATGATAGCCTTGTCATTATGGAAGGTAGTCTGTTGTTCAGATTTTTGTTAGTCCAATGGATGGTAGACTTGTCATTATTGAAGGTAGTCTCTTGTTGATATTTTCTGTTACTCCAATGGATGGTAGACTTGTCATTATGGAAGGTAGTCTGTTGTCGAGAATTTTGTTACTCCATTGGATTGTAGCCTTGTCATTATGGAAGGTAGTGTGTTGTCGAGATTTTCGTTACTCCAATGGATGGTACCCATGTCATTATGGAAGGTAGTTTATTGTCGATATTTTTGTTACTTCAATGGATGGTAACCTTGTCATTATGGAAGGTAGTCTATTGTCGTGATTTTTGTTACTCCAATGGAAGGTAGCCTTGTCATTATGGAAGCTAGTATGTTGTCGATATCTTTGTTACTCCAATGGATGGTAGCCTTGTCATTATGGAAGGTAGTCTATTGTCGTGATTTTGTTACTCCAATCGATGATAGCCTTTTCATTATGGAAGGTAGTCTCCGGTTGATATTTTTGTTAATCCAATGGATGGTATCCTTGTCATTATGGAAGGTAGTCTATTGTCGATATTTTTATTACTCCAATGGATGGTAACCTTGTCATTATGGAAGGTAGTCTGTTGTCGAGATTTTTGTTACTCCACTGGATGGTAGCCTTGTCATTATGGAAGGTAGTCCGTTGTCGAGATATTTGTTATTCCAATGGATGGTAGCGTTATCATTATTGAAGGTAGTCTGTTGTCAAGATTTTCATTACTCCAATGGATGGTATCCTTGTTATTATGGAAGGTAGTATGTTGTCGATATCTTTGTTACTCCAATGGATGGTAGCCTTGTCATTATGGAAGGTACTATGTTGTCGATATCTTTGTTACTCCAATAGATGGTAGCCTTGTCATTATGGAAGGTAGTCTATTGTCGAGATTTATGTTACTCCAATGGATGGTAACCTTGCTATTATGGAAGGTAGTCTCTTGATGATATTTTTGTTACTCAAATGGATGGTAGCCTTGTCATTATGGAAAGTAGTTTGGTGTCCCGATTATTGTTACTCCAATGGATTGTAGCCTTGTCATTATGGAAGGTAGTCTGTTGTCGATAACTTTTTTACTCCAATGGATGGTAGCTTAGTGATTATAGAAGGTAGTCTGTTGTCGAGATTTTTGTTCCTCCAATGGATGGTAGCCTTGTCATTATGGAAGGTAGTCTGTTTTCCAAAAATTTTATACTCCAATGGATGGTAACCTTGTCATTATGGAAGGTAGTCTATTTTTGATATTTTTGTTATACCAATGGATGGTAGCCTTGTGATTATGGAAGGTAGTCTGTTGTCCATATTTTTGTTACTCTAATGGATGGTAGCCTTGTCATTATGGAAGGTATTCTCTTGTATAGATTTTTGTTACTCCATTGGATGGTAGCCTTGTCATAACGGAAGGTAGTCTGTTGTCGATATTTTTGTTATTCCAATGGATGGTAGCCTTTTCATTATGGAAGGTATTCTATATTCGTAATTTTTTTTACTCCAATGGAAGGTAGCCTTGGCATTATGGAAGGTAGTATGTTGTCGATATCTTTGTTACTCCAATGGATGGTAGCCTTGTCATTATGGAAGTTAGTCTTTTGTCGAGATTTTTGTTACTCCAATGGATGGTAGCCTTATCATTATGGAAGGTAGTCTCTTGTTGATATTTTTGTTACTCCAATGGATGGTATCCTTGTCATTATGGAAGGGAGTATGTTGTCCCGATTTTTGTTAGTCTAATGGATGATAGTCTTGTCATTATGGAAGGTAGTCTGTCGTTGTGATTTCTGTTACTCCAATGCATGGTAGACTTGTTAATATGGAAGGTAGTCTTTTGTCGAGATTTTTGTTACTCCAATATTTGGTAGCCTTGTCATTATGGAAGGTAGTCTCTTGTTGATATTTTTTGTTACTCCAATGGATGGTAGACTTGTCATTATGGAAGGTAGTCTGTTGTCGAGAATTTTGTTACTCCATTGGTTTATAGCCTTGTCATTATGGAAGGTAGTGTGTTGTCGAGATTTTCGTTACTCCAATGGATGGTACCCTTGTCATTATGGAAGGTAGTTTATTGTCGATATTTTTGTTACTTCAATGGATGGTAACCTTGTCATTATGGAAGGTAGTCTATTGTCGTGATTTTTGTTACTCCAATGGAAGGTAGCCTTGTCATTATGGAAGGTAGTATGTTGTCGATATCTTTGTTACTCCAATGGATGGTAGCCTTGTCATTATGGAAGGTAGTCTATTGTCGTGATTTTTGTTACTCCAATGGAAGGTAGCCTTGTCATTATGGAAGGTAGTCTCCTATTGATATTTTTGTTACTCCAATGGATGGTATCCTTGTCATTATGGAAGGTAGTCTATTGTCGATATTTTTATTACTCCAATGGATGGTAACCTTGTCATTATGGAAGGTAGTCCGTTGTCGAGATATTTGTTATTCCAATGGATGGTAGCGTTATCATTATGCAAGGTAGTCTGTTGTCGAGATATTTGTTATTCCAATGGATGGTAGCCTTGTTATTATGGAAGGTAGTATGTTGTCAATATCTTTGTTACTCCAATAGATGGTAGCCTTGTCATTATGGAAGGTAGTCTATTGTCGAGATTTATGTTACTCCAATGGATGGTAACCTTGTCATTATGGAATGTAGTCTCTTGATGATATTTCTGTTAATCAAATGGATGGTAGCCTTGTCATTATGGAAAGTAGTTTGTTGTCCCAATTATTGTTACTCCAATGGATTGTAGCCTTGTCATTATGGAAGGTAGTCTGTTGTCGATAACTTTGTTACTCCAATGGATGGTAGCTTAGTAATTATGGAAGGTAGTCTGTTGTCGAGATTTTTGTTACTCCAGTGGATGGTAGCCTTGTCATTATGGAAGGTAGTCTGTTTTCCAAAAATTTTATACTCCAATGGATGGTAACCTTGTCATTAAGGAAGGTAGTCTATTGTTGATATTTTTGTTATACCAATGGATGGTAGCCTTGTGATTATGGAAGGTAGTCTGTTGTCGAGATTTTTCGTTACTCCAATGGATGGTACCCTTGTTATTATGGAAGGTAGTTTATTGTCGATATTTTTGTTACTTCAATGGATGGTAACCTTGTCATTAAGGAAGGTAGTCTATTGTTGATATTTTTGTTATACCAATGGATGGTAGCCTTGTGATTATGGAAGGTAGTCTGTTGTCCAGATTTTTGTTACTCTAATGGATGGTAGCCTTGTCATTATGGAAGGTATTCTGTTGTATAGATTTTTGTTACTCCATTGGAAGGTAGCCTTGGCATTATGGAAGGTAGTATGTTGTCGATATCTTTGTTACTCAAATGGATGGTAGCCTTGTCATTATGGAAGTTAGTCTTTTGTCGAGATTTTTGTTACTCCAATGGATGGTAGCCTTATCATTATGGAAGGTAGTCTCTTGTTGATATTTTTGTTACTCCAATGGATGGTATCCTTGTCATTATGGAAGGGAGTATGTTGTCCCGATTTTTGTTAGTCTAATGGATGATAGTCTTGTCATTATGGAAGGTAGTCTGTCGTTGTCATTTCTGTTACTCCAATGCATGGTAGACTTGTCAATATGGAAGGTAGTCTTTTGTCGAGATTTTTGTTACTCCAATATTTGGTAGCCTTGTCATTATGGAAGGTAGTCTCTTGTTGATATTTTTGTTACTCCAATTGATGGTATCCTTGTCATTATGGAAGGTAGTCTGTTGTCCCGATTTTTGTTACTCTAACAGATGGTAGTCTTGTCATTATGCAAGGTAGTCTGTCGTTTTGATTTCTGTTACTCCAATTGATGATAGCCTTGTCGTTATGGAAGGTAGTATGTTGTTCAAATTTTTGTTAGTCCAATGGATGGTAGACTTGTCATTATTGAAGGTAGTCTCTTGTTGATATTTTCTGTTACTCCAATGGATGGTAGACTTGTCATTATGGAAGGTAGTCTGTTGTCGAGAATTTTGTTACTCCATTGGATTGTAGCCTTGTCATTATGGAAGGTAGTGTGTTATCGAGATTTTCGTTACTCCAATGGATGGTACCCTTGTCATTATGGAAGGTAGTTTATTGTCGATATTTTTGTTACTTCAATGGATGGTAACCTTGTCATTATGGAAGGTAGTCTATTGTCGTGATTTTTGTTACTCCAATGGAAGGTAGCCTTGTCATTATGGAAGGTAGTATGTTGTCTATATCTTTGTTACTCCAATGGATGGTAGACTTGTCATTATGGAAGGTAGTCTATTGTCGTGATTTTTGTTACTCCAATGGAAGGTAGCCTTGTCATTATGGAAGGTAGTCTCCTGTTGATATTTTTGTTACTCCAATGGATGGTATCCTTGTCATTATGGAAGGTAGTCTATTGTCGATATTTTTATTACTCCAATGGATGGTAACCTTGTCATTATGGAAGGTAGTCTGTTGTCGAGATTTTTGTTACTCCATTGGATGGTAGCCTTGTCATTATGGAAGGTAGTCCGTTGTCGAGATATTTGTTATTCCAATGGATGGTAGCGTTATCATTATGGAAGGTAGTATGTTGTCGAGATTTTCATTACTCCAATGGATGGTAGCCTTGTTATTATGGAAGGTAGTATGTTGTCAATATCTTTGTTACTCCAATGGATGGTAGCCTTGTCATTATGGATGGTACTATGTTGTCGATATCTTTGTTACTCCAATAGATGGTAGCCTTGTCATTATGGAAGGTAGTCTATTGTCGAGATTTATGTTACTCCAATGGATGGTAACCTTGTCATTATGGAATGTAGTCTCTTGATGATATTTCTGTTAATCAAATGGATGGTAGCCTTGTCATTATGGAAAGTAGTTTGTTGTCCCAATTATTGTTACTCCAATGGATTGTAGCCTTGTCATTATGGAAGGTAGTCTGTTGTCGATAACTTTGTTACTCCAATGGATGGTAGCTTATTAATTATGGAAGGTAGTCTGTTGTCAAGATTTTTGTTACTCCAATGGATGGTAGCCTTGTCATTATGGAAGGTAGTTTGTTTTCCAAAAATTTTATACTCCAATGGATGGTAACCTTGTCATTAAGGAAGGTAGTCTATTGTTGATATTTTTGTTATACCAATGGATGGTAGCCTTGTGATTATGGAAGGTAGTCTGTTGTCGAGATTTTTCGTTACTCCAATGGATGGTACCCTTGTCATTATGGAAGGTAGTTTATTGTCGATATTTTTGTTACTTCAATGGATGGTAACCTTGTCATTAAGGAAGGTAGTCTATTGTTGATATTTTTGTTATACCAATGGATGGTAGCCTTGTGATTATGGAAGGTTGTCTGTTGTCCAGATTTTTGTTACTCTAATGGATGGTAGCCTTGTCATTATGGAAGGTATTCTGTTGTATATATTTTTGTTACTCCATTGGAAGGTAGCCTTGGCATTATGGAAGGTAGTATGTTATCGATATCTTTGTTACTCAAATGGATGGTAGCCTTGTCATTATAGAAGTTAGTCTTTTGTCGAGATTTTTGTTACTCCAATGGATGGTAGCCTTATCATTATGGAAGGTAGTCTCTTGTTGATATTTTTGTTACTCCAATGGATGGTATCCTTGTCATTATGGAAGGGAGTATGTTGTCCCGATTTTTGTTAGTCTAATGGATGATAGTCTTGTCATTATGGAAGGTAGTCTGTCGTTGTCATTTCTGTTACTCCAATGCATGGTAGACTTGTCAATATGGAAGGTAGTCTTTTGTCGAGATTTTTGTTACTCCAATATTTGGTAGCCTTGTCATTATGGAAGGTAGTCTCTTGTTGATATTTTTGTTACTCCAATTGATGGTATCCTTGTCATTATGGAAGGTAGTCTGTTGTCCCGATTTTTGTTACTCTAACGGATGGTAGTCTTGTCATTATGCAAGGTAGTCTGTCGTTTTGATTTCTGTTACTCCAATCGATGATAGCCTTGTCGTTATGGAAGGTAGTATGTTGTTCAAATTTTTGTTAGTCCAATGGATGGTAGACTTGTCATTATTGAAGGTAGTCTCTTGTTGATATTTTCTGTTACTCCAATGGATGGTAGACTTGTCATTATGGAAGGTAGTCTGTTGTCGAGAATTTTGTTACTCCATTGGATTGTAGCCTTGTCATTATGGAAGGTAGTGTGTTATCGAGATTTTCGTTACTCCAATGGATGGTACCCTTGTCATTATGGAAGGTAGTTTATTGTCGATATTTTTGTTACTTCAATGGATGGTAACCTTGTCATTATGGAAGGTAGTCTATTGTCGTGATTTTTGTTACTCCAATGGAAGGTAGCCTTGTCATTATGGAAGGTAGTATGTTGTCTATATCTTTGTTACTCCAATGGATGGTAGACTTGTCATTATGGAAGGTAGTCTATTGTCGTGATTTTTGTTACTCCAATGGAAGGTAGCCTTGTCATTATGGAAGGTAGTCTCCTGTTGATATTTTTGTTACTCCAATGGATGGTATCCTTGTCATTATGGAAGGTAGTCTATTGTCGATATTTTTATTACTCCAATGGATGGTAACCTTGTCATTATGGAAGGTAGTCTGTTGTCGAGATTTTTGTTACTCCATTGGATGGTAGCCTTGTCATTATGGAAGGTAGTCCGTTGTCGAGATATTTGTTATTCCAATGGATGGTAGCGTTATCATTATGGAAGGAAGTATGTTGTCGAGATTTTCATTACTCCAATGGATGGTAGCCTTGTTATTATGGAAGGTAGTATGTTGTCAATATCTTTGTTACTCCAATGGATGGTAGCCTTGTCATTATGGATGGTACTATGTTGTCGATATCTTTGTTACTCCAATAGATGGTAGCCTTGTCATTATGGAAGGTAGTCTATTGTCGAGATTTATGTTACTCCAATGGATGGTAACCTTGTCATTATGGAATGTAGTCTCTTGATGATATTTCTGTTAATCAAATGGATGGTAGCCTTGTCATTATGGAAAGTAGTTTGTTGTCCCAATTATTGTTACTCCAATGGATTGTAGCCTTGTCATTATGGAAGGTAGTCTGTTGTCGATAACTTTGTTACTCCAATGGATGGTAGCTTATTAATTATGGAAGGTAGTCTGTTGTCAAGATTTTTGTTACTCCAATGGATGGTAGCCTTGTCATTATGGAAGGTAGTTTGTTTTCCAAAAATTTTATACTCCAATGGATGGTAACCTTGTCATTAAGGAAGGTGGTCTATTGTTGATATTTTTGTTATACCAATGGATGGTAGCCTTGTGATTATGGAAGGTAGTCTGTTGTCGAGATTTTTCGTTACTCCAATGGATGGTACCCTTGTCATTATGGAAGGTAGTTTATTGTCGATATTTTTGTTACTTCAATGGATGGTAACCTTGTCATTAAGGAAGGTAGTCTATTGTTGATATTTTTGTTATACCAATGGATGGTAGCCTTGTGATTATGGAAGGTTGTCTGTTGTCCAGATTTTTGTTACTCTAATGGATGGTAGCCTTGTCATTATGGAAGGTATTCTGTTGTATAGATTTTTGTTACTCCATTGGAAGGTAGCCTTGGCATTATGGAAGGTAGTATGTTGTCGATATCTTTGTTACTCAAATGGATGGTAGCCTTGTCATTATGGAAGTTAGTCTTTTGTCGAGATTTTTGTTACTCCAATGGATGGTAGCCATATCATTATGGAAGGTAGTCTCTTGTTGATATTTTTGTTACTCCAATGGATGGTATCCTTGTCATTATGGAAGGGAGTATGTTGTCCCGATTTTTGTTAGTCTAATGGATGATAGTCTTGTCATTATGGAAGGTAGTCTGTCGTTGTCATTTCTGTTACTCCAATGCATGGTAGACTTGTCAATATGGAAGGTAGTCTTTTGTCGAGATTTTTGTTACTCCAATATTTGGTAGCCTTGTCATTATGGAAGGTAGTCTCTTGTTGATATTTTTGTTACTCCAATTGATGGTATCCTTGTCATTATGGAAGGTAGTCTGTTGTCCCGATTTTTGTTACTCTAACGGATGGTAGTCTTGTCATTATGCAAGGTAGTCTGTCGTTTTGATTTCTGTTACTCCAATCGATGATAGCCTTGTCGTTATGGAAGGTAGTATGTTGTTCAAATTTTTGTTAGTCCAATGGATGGTAGACTTGTCATTATTGAAGGTAGTCTCTTGTTGATATTTTCTGTTACTCCAATGGATGGTAGACTTGTCATTATGGAAGGTAGTCTGTTGTCGAGAATTTTGTTACTCCATTGGATTGTAGCCTTGTCATTATGGAAGGTAGTGTGTTATCGAGATTTTCGTTACTCCAATGGATGGTACCCTTGTCATTATGGAAGGTAGTTTATTGTCGATATTTTTGTTACTTCAATGGATGGTAACCTTGTCATTATGGAAGGTAGTCTATTGTCGTGATTTTTGTTACTCCAATGGAAGGTAGCCTTGTCATTATGGAAGGTAGTATGTTGTCTATATCTTTGTTACTCCAATGGATGGTAGACTTGTCATTATGGAAGGTAGTCTATTGTCGTGATTTTTGTTACTCCAATGGAAGGTAGCCTTGTCATTATGGAAGGTAGTCTCCTGTTGATATTTTTGTTACTCCAATGGATGGTATCCTTGTCATTATGGAAGGTAGTCTATTGTCGATATTTTTATTACTCCAATGGATGGTAACCTTGTCATTATGGAAGGTAGTCTGTTGTCGAGATTTTTGTTACTCCATTGGATGGTAGCCTTGTCATTATGGAAGGTAGTCCGTTGTCGAGATATTTGTTATTCCAATGGATGGTAGCGTTATCATTATGGAAGGTAGTATGTTGTCGAGATTTTCATTACTCCAATGGATGGTAGCCTTGTTATTATGGAAGGTAGTATGTTGTCAATATCTTTGTTACTCCAATGGATGGTAGCCTTGTCATTATGGATGGTACTATGTTGTCGATATCTTTGTTACTCCAATAGATGGTAGCCTTGTCATTATGGAAGGTAGTCTATTGTCGAGATTTATGTTACTCCAATGGATGGTAACCTTGTCATTATGGAATGTAGTCTCTTGATGATATTTCTGTTAATCAAATGGATGGTAGCCTTGTCATTATGGAAAGTAGTTTGTTGTCCCAATTATTGTTACTCCAATGGATTGTAGCCTTGTCATTATGGAAGGTAGTCTGTTGTCGATAACTTTGTTACTCCAATGGATGGTAGCTTATTAATTATGGAAGGTAGTCTATTGTCAAGATTTTTGTTACTCCAATGGATGGTAGCCTTGTCATTATGGAAGGTAGTTTGTTTTCCAAAAATTTTATACTCCAATGGATGGTAACCTTGTCATTAAGGAAGGTAGTCTATTGTTGATATTTTTGTTATACCAATGGATGGTAGCCTTGTGATTATGGAAGGTAGTCTGTTGTCGAGATTTTTCGTTACTCCAATGGATGGTACCCTTGTCATTATGGAAGGTAGTTTATTGTCGATATTTTTGTTACTTCAATGGATGGTAACCTTGTCATTAAGGAAGGTAGTCTATTGTTGATATTTTTGTTATACAAATGGATGGTAGCCTTGTGATTATGGAAGGTTGTCTGTCGTCCAGATTTTTGTTACTCTAATGGATGGTAGCCTTGTCATTATGGAAGGTATTCTGTTGTATAGATTTTTGTTACTCCATTGGAAGGTAGCCTTGGCATTATGGAAGGTAGTATGTTGTCGATATCTTTGTTACTCAAATGGATGGTAGCCTTGTCATTATGGAAGTTAGTCTTTTGTCGAGATTTTTGTTACTCCAATGGATGGTAGCCTTATCATTATGGAAGGTAGTCTCTTGTTGATATTTTTGTTACTCCAATGGATGGTATCCTTGTCATTATGGAAGGGAGTATGTTGTCCCGATTTTTGTTAGTCTAATGGATGATAGTCTTGTCATTATGGAAGGTAGTCTGTCGTTGTCATTTCTGTTACTCCAATGCATGGTAGACTTGTCAATATGGAAGGTAGTCTTTTGTCGAGATTTTTGTTACTCCAATATTTGGTAGCCTTGTCATTATGG
This sequence comes from Vicia faba, assembly GCA_948472305.1. Taxonomy (NCBI): domain Eukaryota; kingdom Viridiplantae; phylum Streptophyta; class Magnoliopsida; order Fabales; family Fabaceae; genus Vicia; species Vicia faba. Next base: position 567,840,052 of record OX451739.1, read on the forward strand.
AAGGTAGTCTCTTGTTGATATTTTTGTTACTCCAATTGATGGTATCCTTGTCATTATGGAAGGTAGTTTGTTGTCCCGATTTTTTATACTCTAATGGATGGTAGTCTTGTCCTTATGCAAGGTAGTCTGTCGTTTTGATTTCTGTTACTCCAATCGATGATAGCCTTGTCATTATTTAAGGTAGTCTCTTGTTGATATTTTCTGTTACTCCAATGGATGGTAGACTTGTCATTATGGAAGGTAGTCTGTTGTCGAGAATTTTGTTACTCCATTGGATTGTAGCCTTGTCATTATGGAAGGTAGTGTGTTGTCGAGATTTTCGTTACTCCAATGGATGGTACCCATGTCATTATGGAAGGTAGTTTATTGTCGATATTTTTGTTACTTCAATGGATGGTAACCTTGTCATTATGGAAGGTAGTCTATTGTCGTGATTTTTGTTACTCCAATGGAAGGTAGCCTTGTCATTATGGAAGCTAGTATGTTGTCGATATCTTTGTTACTCCAATGGATGGTAGCCTTGTCATTATGGAAGGTAGTCTATTGTCGTGATTTTTGTTACTCCAATCGATGATAGCCTTTTCATTATGGAAGGTAGTCTCCTGTTGATATTTTTGTTAATCCAATGGATGGTATCCTTGTCATTATGGAAGGTAGTCTATTGTCGATATTTTTATTACTCCAATGGATGGTAACCTTGTCATTATGGAAGGTAGTCTGTTGTCGAGATTTTTGTTACTCCACTGGATGGTAGCCTTGTCATTATGGAAGGTAGTCCGTTGTCGAGATATTTGTTATTCCAATGGATGGTAGCGTTATCATTATTGAAGGTAGTCTGTTGTCAAGATTTTCATTACTCCAATTGATGGTAGCCTTGTTATTATGGAAGGTAGTATGTTGTCAATATCTTTGTTACTCCAATAGATGGTAGCCTTGTCATTATGGAAGGTACTATGTTGTCGATATCTTTGTTACTCCAATAGATGGTAGCCTTGTCATTATGGAAGGTAGTCTATTGTCGAGATTTATGTTACTCCAATGGATGGTAACCTTGTCATTATGGAATGTAGTCTCTTGATGATATTTTTGTTAATCAAATGGATGGTAGCCTTGTCATTATGGAAAGTAGTTTTTTGTCCCAATTATTGTTACTCCAATGGATTGTAGCCTTGTCATTATGGAAGGTAGTCTGTTGTCGATAACTTTGTTACTCCAATGGATGGTAGCTTAGTAATTATGGAAGGTAGTCTGTTGTCGAGATTTTTGTTACTCCAATGGATGGTAGCCTTGTCATTATGGAAGGTAGTCTGTTTTCCAAAAATTTTATACTCCAATGGATGGTAACCTTGTCATTATGGAAGGTAGTCTATTGTTGATATTTTTGTTATACCAATAGATAGTAGCCTTGTGATTATGGAAGGTAGTCTGTTGTCAAGATTTTTGTTACTCTAATGGATGGTAGCCTTGTCATTATGGAAGGTATTTTGTTGTATAGATTTTTGTTACTCCATTGGAAGGTAGCCTTGGCATTATGGAAGGTAGTATGTTGTCGATATCTTTGTTACTCCAATGGATGGTAGCCTTGTCATTATGGAAGTTAGTCTTTTGTCGAGATTTTTGTTACTCCAATGGATGGTAGCCTTATCATTATGGAAGGTAGTCTCTTGTTGATATTTTTGTTACTCCAATGGATGGTATCCTTGTCATTATGGAAGGGAGTATGTTGTCCCGATTTTTGTTAGTCTAATGGATGATAGTCTTGTCATTATGGAAGGTAGTATGTCGTTGTCATTTCTGTTACTCCAATGCATGGTTGACTTGTCAATATGGAAGGTAGTCTTTTGTCGAGATTTTTGTTACTCCAATATTTGGTAGCCTTGTCATTATGGAAGGTAGTCTCTTGTTGATATTTTTGTTACTCCAATTGATGGTATCCTTGTCATTATGGAAGGTAGTCTGTTGTCCCGATTTTTGTTACTCTAACGGATGGTAGTCTTGTCATTATGCAAGGTAGTTTGTCGTTTTGATTATTGTTACTCCAATCGATGATAGCCTTGTCGTTATGGAAGGTAGTCTGTTGTTCAGATTTTTTTTAGTCCAATGGATGGTAGACTTGTCATTATTGAAGGTAGTCTCTTGTTGATATTTTCTGTTACTCCAATGGATGGTAGACTTGTCATTATGGAAGGTAGTCTGTTGTCGAGAATTTTGTTACTCCATTGGATTGTAGCCTTGTCATTATGGAAAGTAGTGTGTTGTCGAGATTTTCGTTACTCCAATGGATGGTACCCTTGTCATTATGGAAGGTAGTTTATTGTCGATATTTTTGTTACTCCAATGGATGGTAGCCTTGTCATTATGGAAGGTAGTATGTTGTCGATATCTTTGTTACTCCAATGGATTGTAGCCTTGTCATTATGGAAGGTAGTCTATTGTCGTGGTTTTTGTTACTACAATGGAAGGTAGCCTTGTCATTATGGAAGGTAGTCTCCTGTTGATATTTTTGTTACTCCAATGGATGGTATCCTTGTCATTATGGAAGGTAGTCTATTGTCGATATTTTTATTACTCCAATGGATGGTAACCTTGTCATTATGGAAGGTAGTCTGTTGTCGAGATTTTTGTTACTCCATTGGATGGTAGCCTTGTCTATATGGAAGGTAGTCCGTTGTCGAGATATTTGTTATTCCAATGGATGGTAGCGTTATCATTATGGAAGGTAGTCTGTTGTCGAGATTTTCATTACTCCAATGGATGGTAGCATTGTCATTATGGAAGGTAGTATGTTGTCAATATCTTTGTTACTCCAATGGATGGTAGCCTTGTCATTATTGAAGGTACTATGTTGTCGATATCTTTGTTACTCCAATAGATGGTAGCCTTGTCATTATGGAAGGTAGTCTATTGTCGAGATTTATGTTACTCCAATGGATGGTAACCTTGTCATTATGGAAGGTAGTCTCTTGATGATATTTTTGTTAATCAAATGGATGGTAGCCTTGTCATTATGGAAAGTAGTTTGTTGTCCCGATAATTGTTACTCCAATGGATTGTAGCCTTATCATTATGGAAGGTAGTCTGTTGTCGATAACTTTGTTACTCCAATGGATGGTAGCTTAGTAATTATGGAAGGTAGTCTGTTGTCGAGATTTTTGTTACTCCAATGGATGGTAGCCTTGTCATTATGGAAGGTAGTCTGTTTTCCAAAAAATTTATACTCCAATGGATGGTAACCTTGTCATTATGGAAGGTAGTCTATTGTTGATATTTTTGTTATACCAATGGATGGTAGCCTTGTGATTATGGAAGGTAGTCTGTTGTCCAGATTTTTGTTACTCTAATGGATGGTAGCCTTGTCATTATGGAAGGTAATTTGTTGTATAGATTTTTGTTACTCCATTGGAAGGTAGCCTTGGCATTATGGAAGGTAGTATGTTGTCGATATCTTTGTTACTCCAATGGATGGTAGCCTTGTCATTATGGAAGTTAGTCTTTTGTCGAGATTTTTGTTACTCCAATGGATTGTAGCCTTATCATTATGGAAGGTAGTCTCTTGTTGATATTTTTGTTACTCCAATGGATGGTATCCTTGTCATTATGGAAGGGAGTATGTTGTCCCGATTTTTGTTAGTCTAATGGATGATAGTCTTGTCATTATGGAAGGTAGTCTGTCGTTGTGATTTCTGTTACTCCATTGCATGGTAGACTTGTCAATATGGAGGGTAGTCTTTTGTCAATATTTTTTTTACTCCAATGGATGGTAGCCTTGTCATTATGGAAGGTAGTCTCTTGTTGATATTTTTGTTACTCCAATGGATGGTATCCTTGTCATTATGGAAGGTAGTCTTATGTCTCGATTTTTATTACTCTAACGGATGGTAGTCTTGCCATTATGCAAGGTAGTATGTCATTTTGATTTCTGTTACTCCAATCGATGATAGCCTTGTCATTATGGAAGGTAGTTTGTTGTTCAGATTTTTGTTAGTCCAATGGATGGTAGACTTGTCATTATGTAAGGTAGTCTGTTGTCGATATTTTTGTTACTCCATTGGATTGTAGCCTTGTCATTATTGAAGGTAGTGTGTTGTCGAGATTTTTGTTATTCCAATGGATGTTAGACTTGTCATTAAGGAAGGTAGTCTGTTGTCGAGATTTTAGTTACTCCAATAGATGGTACCCTTGTCATTATGGAAGGTAGTCTATTGTCGATATTTTTGTTACTCCAATGGATGGTAACCTTGTCATTATGGAAGGTAGTATGTTGTCGATATCTTTGTTACTCCAATAGATGGTAGCCTTGTCATTATGGAAGGTAGTCTGTTGTTGAGATTTTTGTTAATCCAATGGATGGTAGCCTTGTCATTATGGATGGTACTATGTTGTCCATATCTTTGTTACTCCAATAGTTGGTAGCCTTGTCATTATGGAAGGTAGTTTGCTTTCGAGATTTTTGTTACTCCAATGGATGGTATCCTTGTCATTATGGAAGGTATTTTGTTGTCTCGATTTTTGTTACTCTAATGGATGGTAGTCTTGTCATTATGGAAGGTAGTCTGTTGTTCAGATTTATGTTAGTCCAATGGATGGTAGACTTGTCATTATGGAAGGTAGTCTGTTATCGAGATTTTTGTTACTCCATTGGATTGTAGCCTTGTCATTATGGAAGGTAGTGTGTTGTCGAGATTTTTGTTATTCCAATGGATGTTTGACTTGTCATTAAGGAAGGTGGTCTGTTGTCGAGATTTTTGTTACTCCAATGGATGGTACCCTTGTCATTATGGAAGGTAGTCTATTGTCGATATTTTTGTTACTCCAATGGATGGTAACCTTGTCATTATGGAAGGTAGTCTGTTGTCGAGATTTTTGTTACTCCATTGGATGGTAGCCTTGTCATTATGGAAGGTAGTCTATTGTCGAGATATTTGTTATTCCAATGGATGGTAGCATTATCATTATGGAAGGTAGTCTGTTGTTGAGATTTTTGTTAATCCAATGGATGGTAGCCTTGTCGTTATGGAAGGTACTATGTTGCCGATATCTTTGTTACTCCAATAGTTGGTAGCCTTGTCATTATGAAAGGTAGTCTGCTATCGAGATTTTTGTTACTCCAATGGATGGTAGCCTTGTCATTATAGAAGGTAGCCTCTTGTTGATATTTTTGTTACTCCAATGGATGGTATCCTTGTCATTATGGAAGGTATTCTGTTGTCTCGATTTTTGTTACTCTAATGGATGGTAGTCTTGTCATTATGGAAGGTAGTCTGTCGTTGTGATTTCTATTACTCCAATGGATGGTAGACTTGTCAATATGGAAGGTAGTCTTTTGTCGAGATTTTTGTTACTCCAATGGATGGTATCCTTGTCATTATGGAAGGTAGTCTCTTGTTGATATTTTCTGGTACTCCAATGGATGAAAGACTTGTCATTATGGAAGGTAGTCTGTTGTCGAGATTTTTGTTACTCCATTGGATTGTAGCCTTGTCATTATGGAAGGTAGTGTGTTGTCGAGATTTTTGTTACTCCAATGGATGGTACCCTTGTCATTATGGAAGTTAGTTTATTGTCGATATTTTTGTTACTCCAATGGATGGTAACCTTGTCATTATGGAAGGTAGTCTATTGTCGTGATTTTTGTTACTTCAATGGAAGGTAGCCTTGTCATTATGGAAGGTAGTATGTTGTCGATATCTTTGTTACTCTAATGGATGATAGCCTTGTCATTATGGAAGGTAGTCTATTGTCGTGATTTTTGTTACTTTAATGGAAGGTAGCCTTGTCATTATGGAAGGTAGTCTCCTGTTGATATTTTTGTTACTCCAATGGATGGTATCCTTGTCATTATGGAAGGTAGTCTATTGTCGATATTTTTATTACTCCAATGGATGGTAACCTTGTCATTATGGAAGGTAGTCTGTTGTCGAGATTTTTGTTACTCCATTGGATGGTAGCCTTGTCATTATGGAATGTAGTCCATTGTCGAGATATTTGTTATTCCAATGGATGGTAGCGTTATCATTATGGAAGGTAGTTTGTTGTCGAGATTTTCGTTACTCCAATGGATGGTAGCCTTGTCATTATGGAAGGTAGTATGTTGTCAATATCTTTGTTACTCCAATGGATGATAGCCTTGTCATTATGGAAGATACTATGTTGTCGATATCTTTGTTACTCCAATAGATGGTAGCTTTGTCATTATGGAAGGTAGTCTATTGTCGAGATTTATGTTAATCCAATGAATGGTAGCCTTGTCATTATGGAAGGTAGTCACTTGATGATATTTTTGTTACTCAAATGGATGGTAGCCTTGTCATTATGGAAGGGAGTATGTTGTCCCGATTTTTGTTAGTCCAATGGATGATAGTGTTGTCATTATGGAAGGTAGTCTTTCGTTGTGATTTCTGTTACTCCAATGCATGGTAGACTTGTCAATATGGAAGGTTGTCTTTTGTCGAGATTTTTGTTACTCCAATGGATGGTAGCCTTGTCATTATGGAAGGTAGTCTTTTGTCGAGATTTTTGTTACTCCAATGGATGGTATCCTTGTCATTATGGAAGGTAGTCTCTTGTTGATATTTTCTGTTACTCCAATGAATGGTAGACTTGTCATTATGGAAGGTAGTCTGTTGTGGAGATTTTTGTTACTCCATTGGATTGTAGCCTTGTCATTATGGAAGGTAGTGTTTTTTCGAGATTTTTGTTACTCCAATGGATGGTACCCTTGTCATTATGGAAGGTAGTTTATTGTCGATATTTTTGTTACTCCAATGGATGGTAACCTTGTCATTATGGAAGGTAGTCTATTGTCGTGATTTTTGTTACTTCAATGGAAGGTAGCCTTGTCCTTATGGAAGGTAGTATGTTGTCGATATCTTTGTTACTCTAATGGATTGTAACCTTGTCATTATGGAAGTTAGTCTATTGTCGAGATTTTTGTTACTCCATTGGATGGTAGCCTTGTCATTATGGAAGGTAGTCCATTGTCGAGATATTTGTTATTCCAATGGATGGTAGCGTTATCATTATAGATGGTAGTCTGTTGTCGAGATTTTCGTTACTCCAATGGATGGTAGCCTTGTCATTATGGAAGGTAGTATGTTGTCAATATCTTTGTTACTCCAATGGATGGTAGCCTTGTCATTATGGAAGTGACTATTGTTTCGATATCTTTGTTACTCCAATAGATGGTAGCGTTGTCATTATGGAAGGTAGTCTATTGTCAAGATTTATGTTACTCCAATGGATGGTAGCCTTGTCATTATGGAAGGTAGTCTCTTGATGATATTTTCGTTACTCAAATGAATGGTAGCCTTGCCATTATGGAAAGTAGTTTGTTGTCCCGATTATTGTTACTCCAATGGATTGTAGCCTTGTCATTATGGAAGGTAGTCTGTTGTCAATAAATTTGTAACTCCAATGGATGGTAGCTTAGTAATTATGGAAGGTAGTCTGTTGTCGAGATTTTTATTACTCCAATGGATGGTAGCCTTGTCATTATGGAAGGTAGTCTGTTTTCCAAAAAATTTATACTCCAATGGATGGTAACCTTGTCATTATGGAAGGTAGTCTATTGTTGATATTTTTGTTATACCAATGGATGGTAGCCTTTGGATTATGGAAGGTAGTCTGTTGTCCAGATTTTTGTTACTCTAATGGATGGTAGCCTTGTCATTATGGAAGGTATTCTGTTGTATAGATTTTTGTTACTCCATTAGATGGTAGCCTTGTCATAACAGAAGGTAGTCTGTTGTCAATATTTTTGTTATTCCAATGGATGGTAGCCTTTTCATTATGGAAGGTAATCTATATTCGTGATTTTTTTACTCCAATGGAAGGTAGCCTTGGCATTATGGAAGGTAGTATGTTGTCGATATCTTTGTTACTCCAATGGATGGTAGCCTTGTCATTATGGAAGTATGTCTTTTGTCGAGATTTTTGTTACTCCAATGGATGGTAGCCTTGTCATTATGGAAGATAGTCTCTTGTTGATTTTTTTGTTACTCCAATGGATGGTATCCTTGTCATTATGGAAGGGAGTATGTTGTCCCGATTTTTGTTAGTCTAATGGATGATAGTCTTGTCATTATGGAAGGTAGTCTGTCGTTGTGATTTCTGTTACTCCAATGCATGGTAAACTTGTCAATATGGAAGGTAGTCTTTTGTCGAGATTTTTGTTACTCCAATGGATGGTAGCCTTGTCATTATGGAAGGTAGTCTTTTGTCGAGATTTTTGTTACTCCAATGGATGGTATCCTTGTCATTATGGAAGGTAGTCTGTTGTTGATATTTTCTGTTACTCCAATGGATGGTAGACTTGTCATTATGGAAGGTAGTCTGTTGTCGAGATTTTTGTTACTCCATTGGATTGTAGCCTTGTCATTATGGAAGGTAGTGTGTTGTCGAGATTTTTGTTACTCCAATGGATGGTACCCTTGTCATTATGGAAGGTAGTTTATTGTCGATATTTTTGTTACTCCAATGGATGGTAACCTTGTCATTATGGAAGGTAGTCTATTGTCGTGATTTTTGTTACTTCAATGGAAGGTAGCCTTGTCATTATGGAAGGTAGTATCCTGTCGATATCTTTGTTACTCTAATGGATGGTAGCCTTGTCATTATGGAAGGTAGTCTATTGTCGAGATTTTTGTTACTCCATTGGATGGTAGCCTTGTCATTATGGAAGGTAGTCCATTGTCGAGATATTTGTTATTCCAATGGATCGTAGCGTTATCATTATAGAAGGTAGTCTGTTGTCGAGATTTTCGTTACTCTAATGGATGGTAGCCTTGTCATTATGGAAGGTAGTATGTTGTCAATATCTTTGTTACTCCAATGGATGGTAGCCTTGTTATTATGGAAAGTACTATGGTTTCGATATCTTTGTTACTCCAATAGATGGTAGCTTTGTCATTATGGAAGGTAGTCTATTGTCAAGATTTATGTTACTCCAATGGATGGTAACCTTGTCATTATGGAAGGTAGTCTCTTGATGATATTTTTGTTACTCAAATGGATGGTAGCCTTGTCATTATGGAAAGTAGTTTGTTGTCCCGATTATTGTTACTCCAATGGATTGTAGCCTTGTCATTATGGAAGGTAGTCTGTTGTCGATAACTTTGTAACTCCAATGGATGGTAGCTTAGTAATTATGGAAGGTAGTTTGTTGTCGAGATTTTTGTTACTCCAATGGATGGTAGCCTTGTCATTATGGAAGGTAGTCTGTTTTCCAAAAAATTTATACTCCAATGGATGGTAACCTTGTCATTATGGAAGGTAGTTTATTGTTGATATTTTTGTTATACCAATGGATGGTAGCCTTTGGTTTTTGGAAGGTAGTCTGTTGTCCAGATTTTTGTTACTCTAATGGATGGTAGCCTTGTCATTATGGAAGGTATTCTGTTGTATAGATTTTTGTTACTCCATTAGATGGTAGCCTTGTCATAACGGAAGGTAGTTTGTTGTCCATATTTTTGTTATTCACATGGATGGTAGCCTTTTCATTAAGGAAGGTAATCTATATTCGTGATTTTTCTTACTCCAATGGAAGGTAGCCTTGGCATTATGGAAGGTAGTATGTTGTCGATATCTTTGTTACTCCAATGGATGGTAGCCTTGTCATAATGGAAGGTAGTCTTTTGTCGAGATTTTTGTTATCCAATGGATGGTAGCCTTGTCATTATGGAATGTAGTCTCTTGTTGAGATTTTTGTTACTCCAATGGATGGTAGCCTTGTCATTATGGAAGGTAGTCTTTTGTCGAGATTTTTGTAACTCCAATGGATGGTAGCCTTGTCATTATGGAAGGTAGTCTCTTGTTGATATTTTTGTTACTCCAATGGATGGTATCCTTGTCATTATGGAAGGGAGTATTTTGTCCCGATTTTTGTTAGTCTAATAGATGATAGTCTTGTCATTATGGAAGGTAGTCTGTCGTTGTGATTTCTGTTACTCCAATGCATGGTAGACTTGTCAATATGGAAGGTAGTCTTTTGTCGAGATTTTTGTTACTCCAATGGATGGTAGCCTTGTCATTATGGAAGGTAGTCTCTTGTTGATATTTTTGTTACTCTAATGGATGGTATCCTTCCCATTATGGAAGGTAGTCTATTGTCCCGATTTTTGTTACTCTAACGGGTGGTAGTCTTGTCATTATGCAAGGTAGTCTGTCGTTTCTATTTCTCTTACTACAATCGATGATAGCCTTGTCATTATGGACGGTAGTCTGTTGTTCAGATTTTTTTTAGTCCAATGGATGGTAGACTTGTCATTATGGAAGGTAGTTTGTTGTCGAGATTTTTGTTACTCCATTGGATTGTAGCCTTGTCATTATTGAAGGTAGTGTGTTGTCGAAATTTTTGTTATTCCAATGGATGTTAGGCTTGTCATTAAGGAAGGTAGTCTGTTGTCGAGATTTTTGTTACTCCAATGGATGGTACCCTTGTCATTATAGAGGGTAGTCTATTGTCGATATTTTTGTTACTCCAATGGATGGTAACCTTGTCATTATGGAAGGTAGTCTGTTGTCGAGACTTTTGTTACTCCATTGGATGGTAGCCTTGTCATTATGGAAGGTAGTCTATTTTCGAGATTTTTTTATTCCAATGGATGGTAGCATTATCATTATGGAAGGTACTATGTTGTCGATATCTTTGTTACTCCAATAGATGGTAGCCTTGTCATTATGGTAGGTAGTCTGTTGTTGAGATTTTTGGTTATCCAATGGATGGTAGCCTTGTCATTATGGAAGGTACTATGTTGTCCATATCTTTGTTACTCCAATAGTTGGTAGCCTTGTCATTATGGAAGGTAGTATGTTGTCAAGATTTTTGTTACTCCAATGGAAGGTAGCCTTGTCATTATGGAAGGTAGCCTCTTGTTGATATTTTTGTTACTCCAATGGATGGTATCCTTGTCATTATGGAAGGTATTCTGTTGTCTCGTTTTTGTCACTCTAATGGATGGTAGTCTTGTCATTATGGAAGGTAGTCTGTCGTTGTGATTTCTATTACTCGAATGGATAGTATCCTTGTCATTATGGAAGGTAGTCTCTTGTTGATATTTTCTGTTACTCCAATGGATGGTAGACTTGTCATTATGGAAGGTAGTCTTTTGTCGAGATTTTTGTTACTCCAATGAATGGTATCCTTGTCATTATGGAAGGTAGTCTCTTGTTGATATTTTCTGTTACTCCAATGGATGGTAGACTTGTCATAATGGAAGGTAGTCTTTTGTCGAGATTTTTATTACTATATTGGATTGTAGCCTTGTCATTATGGAATGTAGTGTGTTGTCGAGATTTTTGTTACTCCAATGGATGGTACCCTTGTCATTATGGAAGGTAGTCTATTGTCGATATTTTTGTAACTTCAATGGATGGTAACCTTGTCATTATGGAAGGTAGTCTATTGTCGTGATTTTTGTTACTCCAATAGAAGGTAGCCTTGTCATTATGGAAGGTATTCTGTTGTCGAGATTTTTGTTACTCCAATGGATGGTACCCTTGTCATTATGGAAGGTAGTCTGTTGTCGATATTTTTGTTACTCCAATGGATGGTACCCTTGTCATTATGGAGGGTAGTCTATTGTCGATATTTTTGTTACTCCAATGGATGGTAACCTTGTTATTATGGAAGGTAGTCTGTTGTCGAGACTTTTGTTACTCCATTGGATGGTAGCCTTGTAATTATGGAAGGTAGTCTATTTTCGAGATTTTTTTATTCCAATGGATGGTAGCATTATCATTATGGAAGGTACTATGTTGTCGATATCTTTGTTACTCCAATAGATGGTAGCCTTGTCATTATGGTTGGTAGTCTGTTGTTAAGATTTTTGGTTATCCAATGGATGGTAGCCTTGTCATTATGGAAGGTACTATGTTATCCATATCTTTGTTACTCCAATAGTTGGTAGCCTTGTCATTATGGAAGGTAGTCTGTTGTCGATAACTTTGTAACTCCAATGGATGGTACCTTAGTAATTATGGAAGGTAGTTTGTTGTCGAGATTTTTGTTACTCCAATGGATGGTAGCCTTGTCATTATGGAAGGTAGTCTGTTTTCCAAAAAATTTATACTCCAATGGATGGTAACCTTGTCATTATGGAAGGTAGTTTATTGTTGATATTTTTGTTATACCAATGGATGGTAGCCTTTGGTTTTTGGAAGGTAGTCTGTTGTCCAGATTTTTGTTACTCTAATAGATGGTAGCCTTGTCATTATGGAAGGTATTCTGTTGTATAGATTTTTGTTACTCCATTAGATGGTAGCCTTGTCATAACGGAAGGTAGTCTGTTGTCCATATTTTTGTTATTCACATGGATGGTAGCCTTTTCATTATGGAAGGTAATCTATATTCGTGATTTTTCTTACTCCAATGGAAGGTAGCCTTGGCATTATGGAAGGTAGTATGTTGTCGATATCTTTGTTACTCCAATGGATGGTAGCCTTGTCATAATGGAAGGTAGTCTTTTGTCGAGATTTTTGTTACTCCAATGGATGGTAGCCTTGTCATTATGGAATGTAGTCTCTTGTTGAGATTTTTGTTACTCCAATGGATGGTAGCCTTGTCATTATGGAAGGGAGTATGTTGTCCCGATTTTTGTTAGTCTAATGGATGATAGTCTTGTCATTATGGAAGGTAGTCTGTCGTTGTGATTTCTGTTACTCCAATGCATGGTAGACTTGTCAATATGGAAGGTAGTCTTTTGTCGAGATTTTTGTAACTCCAATGGATGGTAGCCTTGTCATTATGGAAGGTAGTCTCTTATTGATATTTTTGTTACTCCAATGGATGGTATCCTTGTCATTATGGAAGGGAGTATTTTGTCCCGATTTTTGTTAGTCTAATAGATGATAGTCTTGTCATTATGGAAGGTAGTCTGTCGTTGTGATTTCTGTTACTCCAATGCATGGTAGACTTGTCAATATGGAAGGTAGTCTTTTGTCGAGATTTTTGTTACTCCAATGGATGGTAGCCTTGTCATTATGGAAGGTAGTCTCTTGTTACTATATTGGATTGTAGCCTTGTCATTATGGAATGTAGTGTGTTGTCGAGATTTTTGTTACTCCAATGGATGGTACCCTTGTCATTATGGAAGGTAGTCTATTGTCGATATTTTTGTAACTCCAATGGATGGTAACCTTGTCATTATGGAAGGTAGTCTATTGTCGTGATTTTTGTTACTCCAATAGAAGGTAGCCTTGTCATTATGGAAGGTATTCTGTTGTCGAGATTTTTGTTACTCCAATGGATGGTACCCTTGTCATTATGGAAGGTAGTCTGTTGTCGATATTTTTGTTACTCCAATGGATGGTACCCTTGTCATTATGGAGGGTAGTCTATTGTCGATATTTTTGTTACTCCAATGGATGGTAACCTTGTCATTATGGAAGGTAGTCTGTTGTCGAGACTTTTGTTACTCCATTGGATGGTAGCCTTGTCATTATGGAAGGTAGTCTATTTTCGAGATTTTTTTATTCCAATGGATGGTAGCATTATCATTATGGAAGGTACTATGTTGTCGATATCTTTGTTACTCCAATAGATGGAAGCCTTGTCATTATGGTTGGTAGTCTGTTGTTGAGATTTTTGGTTATCCAATGGATGGTAGCCTTGTCATTATGGAAGGTACTATGTTGTCCATATCTTTGTTACTCCAATAGTTGGTAGCCTTGTCATTATGGAAGGTAGTTTGTTGTCAATATTTTTGTTACTCCAATGGAAGGTAGCCTTGTCATTATGGAAGGTAGCCTCTTGTTGATATTTTTGTTACTCCAATGGATGGTATCCTTGTCATTATGGAAGGTATTCTGTTGTCTCGTTTTTGTCACTCTAATGGATGGTAGTCTTGTCATTATGGAAGGTAGTCTGTCGTTGTGATTTCTATTACTCGAATGGATGGTATCCTTGTCATTATGGAAGGTAGTCTCTTGTTGATATTTTCTGTTACTCCAATGGATGGTAGACTTGTCATTATGGAAGGTAGTCTTTTGTCGAGATTTTTGTTACTCCAATGAATGGTATCCTTGTCATTATGGAAGGTAGTCTCTTGTTGATATTTTCTGTTACTCCAATGGATGGTAGACTTGTCATTATGGAAGGTAGTCTTTTGTCGAGATTTTTATTACTCTATTGGATTGTAGCCTTGTCATTATGGAATGTAGTATGTTGTCGAGATTTTTGTTACTCCAATGGATGGTACCCTTGTCATTATGGAAGGTAGTCTATTGTCGATATTTTTGTAACTCCAATGGATGGTAACCTTGTCATTATGGAAGGTAGTCTATTGTCGTGATTTTTGTTACTCCAATAGAAGGTAGCCTTGTCATTATGGAAGGTATTCTGTTGTCGAGATTTTTGTTACTCCAATGGATGGTACCCTTGTCATTATGGAAGGTAGTCTGTTGTCGATATTTTTGTTACTCCAATGGATGGTACCCTTGTCATTATGGAGGGTAGTCTATTGTCGATATTTTTGTTACTCCAATGGATGGTAACCTTGTCATTATGGAAGGTAGTCTGTTGTCGAGACTTTTGTTACTCCATTGGATGGTAGCCTTGTCATTATGGAAGGTAGTCTATTTTCGAGATTTTTTTATTCCAATGGATGGTAGCATTATCATTATGGAAGGTACTATGTTGTCGATATCTTTGTTACTCCAATAGATGGTATCCTTGTCATTATGGAAGGTAGTCTGTTGTTGAGATTTTTGTTAATCCAATGGATGGTAGCCTTGTCATTATGGAAGGTACTATGTTGTCCATATCTTTGTTACTCCAATAGTTGGTAGCCTTGTCATTATGGAAGGTAGTTTGTTGTCTAGATTTTTGTTACTCCAATGGATGGTAGCCTTGTCATTATGGAAGGTAGCCTCTTGTTGATATTTTTGTTACTCCAATGGATGGTATCCTTGTCATTATGGAAGGTATTCTGTTGTCTCGTTTTTGTTACTCTAATGGATGGTAGTCTTGTCATTATGGAAGGTAGTATGTCGTTGTGATTTCTATTACTCGAATGGATGGTATCCTTGTCATTATGGAAGGTAGTCTCTTGTTGATATTTTCTGTTACTCCAATGGATGGTAGACTTGTCATTATGGAAGGTAGTCTTTTGTCGAGATTTTTGTTACTCCAATGAATGGTATCCTTGTCATTATGGAAGGTAGTCTCTTGTTGATATTTTCTATTACTCCAATGGATGGTAGACTTGTCATTATGGAAGGTAGTCTTTTGTCGAGATTTTTATTACTCCATTGGATTGTAGCCTTGTCATTATGGAATGTAGTGTGTTGTCGAG
Organism: Vicia faba; assembly: GCA_948472305.1. Lineage (NCBI taxonomy): Eukaryota > Viridiplantae > Streptophyta > Magnoliopsida > Fabales > Fabaceae > Vicia > Vicia faba. Next base: position 567,855,342 of record OX451739.1, read on the forward strand.
ATTTTTGTTACTCCAATGGATGGTACCCTTGTCATTATGGAAGGCAGTATGTTGTCGATATCTTTGTTACTCTAATGGATGGTAGCCTTGTCATTATGGAAGGTAGTCTATTGTCATGATTTTTGTTACTCCAATGGAAGGTAGCCTTGTCATTATGGAAGGTAGTCTCCTGTTGATATTTTTGTTACTCCAATGGATGGTATCCTTGTCATTATGGAAGGTAGTCTATTGTCGATATTTTTGTTACTCCATTGGATTATAGCCTTGTCATTATCGAAGGTACTACGTTGTCGAGATTTTTGTTACTCTAATGGATGGTACCCTTGTCATTATGGAAGGTAGTCTGTTGTCGATAACTCTGTTACTCCAATGGATGGTAACTTAGTAATTATGGAAGGTAGTCTGTTGTCGAGATTTTTGTTACTCTAATGGATGGTAGCCTTGTCATTATGGAAGGTATTATGTTATATATATTTTTGTTACTCCATTGGTTGGTAGCCTTGTCATAATGGAAGGTAGTCTGTTGTCGATATTTTTGTTATTCCAATGGATGGTAGCCTTGTCATTATGGAAGGTAATCTATAGTCGTGATTTTTTTTACTCCAATGGAAGGTAGCCTTGGCATTATGGAAGGTAGTATGTTGTCGATATCTTTGTTACTCCAATGGATGGTAGCCTTGTCATTATGGAAGTTAGTCTTTTGTCGAGATTTTTGTTACTCCAATGGATGGTAGCCTTGTCATTATGGAAGGTAGTCTCTTGTTGATATTTTTGTTACTCCAATGGATGGTATCCTTGTCATTATGGAAGGGAGTATGTTGTCCCGATTTTTGTTAGTCTAATGGATGGTATCTTGTCATTATGGAAGGTAGTCCGTCGTTGTGATTTCTGTTACTCCAATGCATGGTAGACTTGTCAATATGGAAGGTAGTCTTTTGTCGAGATTTTTGTTACTCCAATGGATGGTAGCCTTGTCATTATGGAAGGTAGTCTCTTGTTGATATTTTTGTTACTCCAATGGATGGTATCCTTGTCATTATGGAAGGTAGTCTGTTGTCCCGATTTTTGTTACTCTAACGGATGGTAGTCTTGTCATTATGCAAGGTAGTCTGTCGTATTGATTCCAGTTACTCCAATCGATGATAGCCTTGTCATTATGGAAGGTAGTCTGTTGTTCAGATTTTTGTTACTCCAATGGATGGTAGACTTGTAATTATGGAAGGTAGTCTATTGTCGAGATTTTTGATACTACATTGGATTGTAGCCTTGTCATTATGGAAGGTAGTGTGTTGTCTAGATTTTTGTTATTCCAATGGATGGTAGACTTGTCATTATGGAAGGTAGTTTGTTGTTGAGATTTTTGTTACTCCAATGGATGGTACCCTTGTCATTATGGAAGGTAGTCTGTTGTTCAGATTTTTGTTACTCCATTGGATGGTAGCCTTGTCATTATGGAAGGTATTCCATTGTCGAGATATTTGTTATTCCAATGGATGGTAGCGTTATCATTATGAAAGGTAGTTTGTTGTCGAGATTTTCGTTACTCTAATGGATGGTAGCCTTGTCATTATGGAAGATAGTATGTTGTCAATATCTTTGTTATTCCAATGGATGGTAGCCGTGTCATTATGGAAGGTACAATGTTGTCGATATGTTTGTTACTCCAATAGATGGTAGCCTTGTCATTATGGAAGGTAGTCTGTTGTTGAGATTTTTGTTAATCCAATGGATGGTAGCCTTGTCATTATGGAAGGTAGTCTCTTGTTGATATTTTTGTTACTCCAATGGATGGTAGCCTTGTCATTATGGAACGTAGTTTGTTGTCCCGATTATTGTTACTCCAATGGATTGGAGCCTATTCATTATGGAAGGTAATCTGTTGTCGATAACTTTGTTACTCCAATGGATGGTAGCTTAGTAATTATGGAAGGTAGTCTTTTGTCGAGATTTTTGTTACTTCAATGGATGGTAGCCTTGTAATTATGGAAGGTAGTCGATTGTCTAAAATTTTTATACTCCAATGGATGGTAACCTTGTCATTATGGAAGGTATTCTACTCTTGACATTTTTGGTACTCCAATGGATGGTAGCCTTGAAATTATGGAAGGTAGTCTGTTGTCGAGATTTTTGTTACTCTAATGGATGGTAGCCTTGTCATTATAGAAGGTAGTCTGTTGTCGATAACTTTGTTACTCCAATGGATGGTAGCTTAGTAATTTTTGAAGGTAGTTTGTTTTCGATATTTTTGTTACTCTAATGGATGGTAGCCTAGTCATTATGAAAGGTAGTTTGTTGTCCAAAAATTTTATACTCCAATGGATGGTAACCTTGTCTTTATGAAAGGTACTCTATTGTTGATATTTTTGATACTCCAATGGATGGTAACCTTGTAATTATGGAAGGTAGTTTGTTTTCCAGATTTTTGTTACTCTAATGGATGGTAGCCTTGTCATTATGGAAGGTATTCTGTTGTCTAGATTTTTGTTACTCCATTGGATGGTAGCCTTGTCATTATGGAAGGTATTCTGTTGTCGAGATTTTTGTTATTCCAATGGATGGTAGCATTGTCCTTATGGAAGGTAGTTTATAGTCGTGATTTTTGTTACTCCAATGAAAGGTAGCCTTGGCATTATGGAAGGTAGTATGTTGTCGATATCTTTTTTACTCCAATGAATGGTAGCCTTGTCATTATGGAAGGTAGTCTTTTGTGAAGATTTTTGTTACTCCAATGGATGGTAGCCTTGTCATAATGGAAGGTAGTCTGTTGTCGAAATTTTTGTTATTCCAATGGATGGTAGCCTTGTCATTATTGAAGGTAATCTATACTCGTGATTTTTTTTACTCCAATGGAAGGTAGCCTTGGCATTATGGAAGGTAGTATGTTTTCGATATCTTTGTTACTCCAATTGATGGTAGCCTTGTCATTATGGAAGTTAGTCTTTTGTCGAGATTTTTGTTACTCCAATGGATGGTAGCCTTGTCATTATGGAAGGTAGTCTCTTGTTGATATTTTTGTTACTCCAATGGATGGTATCCTTGTCATTATGGAAGGGAGTATGTTGTCCCGATTTTTGTTAGTCTAATGGATGGTATCTTGTCATTATGGAAGGTAGTCCGTCGTTGTGATTTCTGTTACTCCAATGCATGGTAGACTTGTCAATATGGAAGGTAGTCTTTTGTCGAGATTTTTGTTACTCCAATGGATGGTAGCCTTGTCATTATGGAAGGTAGTCTCTTGTTGATATTTTTGTTACTCCAATGGATGGTATCCTTGTCATTATGGAAGGTAGTCTGTTGTCCCGATTTTTGTTACTCTAACGGATGGTAGTCTTGTCATTATGCAAGGTAGTCTGTCGTATTGATTCCAGTTACTCCAATCGATGATAGCCTTGTCATTATGGAAGGTAGTCTGTTGTTCAGATTTTTGTTACTCCAATGGATGGTAGACTTGTAATTATGGAAGGTAGTCTATTGTCGAGATTTTTGATACTACATTGGATTGTAGCCTTGTCATTATGGAAGGTAGTGTGTTGTCTAGATTTTTGTTATTCCAATGGATGGTAGACTTGTCATTATGGAAAGTAGTTTGTTGTTGAGATTTTTGTTACTCCAATGGATGGTACCCTTGTCATTATGGAAGGTAGTCTGTTGTTCAGATTTTTGTTACTCCATTGGATGGTAGCCTTGTCATTATGGAAGGTATTCCATCGTCGAGATATTTGTTATTCCAATGGATGGTAGCGTTATCATTATGAAAGGTAGTTTGTTGTCGAGATTTTCGTTACTCTAATGGATGGTAGCCTTGTCATTATGGAAGATAGTATGTTGTCAATATCTTTGTTATTCCAATGGATGGTAGCCGTGTCATTATGGAAGGTACAATGTTGTCGATATGTTTGTTACTCCAATAGATGGTAGCCTTGTCATTATGGAAGGTAGTCTGTTGTTGAGATTTTTGTTAATCCAATGGATGGTAGCCTTGTCATTATGGAAGGTAGTCTCTTGTTGATATTTTTGTTACTCCAATGGATGGTAGCCTTGTCATTATGGAACGTAGTTTGTTGTCCCGATTATTGTTACTCCAATGGATTGGAGCCTATTCATTATGGAAGGTAATCTGTTGTCGATAACTTTGTTACTCCAATGGATGGTAGCTTAGTAATTATGGAAGGTAGTCTTTTGTCGAGATTTTTGTTACTTCAATGGATGGTAGCCTTGTAATTATGGAAGGTAGTCGATTGTCTAAAATTTTTATACTCCAATGGATGGTAACCTTGTCATTATGGAAGGTATTCTACTCTTGACATTTTTGGTACTCCAATGGATGGTAGCCTTGAAATTATGGAAGGTAGTCTGTTGTCGAGATTTTTGTTACTCTAATGGATGGTAGCCTTGTCATTATAGAAGGTAGTCTGTTGTCGATAACTTTGTTACTCCAATGGATGGTAGCTTAGTAATTTTTGAAGGTAGTTTGTTTTCGATATTTTTGTTACTCCAATGGATGGTAGCCTAGTCATTATGAAAGGTAGTTTGTTGTCCAAAAATTTTATACTCCAATGGATGGTAACCTTGTCTTTATGAAAGGTACTCTATTGTTGATATTTTTGATACTCCAATGGATGGTAACCTTGTAATTATGGAAGGTAGTTTGTTTTCCAGATTTTTGTTACTCTAATGGATGGTAGCCTTGTCATTATGGAAGGTATTCTGTTGTCTAGATTTTTGTTACTCCATTGGATGGTAGCCTTGTCATTATGGAAGGTATTCTGTTGTCGAGATTTTTGTTATTCCAATGGATGGTAGCATTGTCCTTATGGAAGGTAGTTTATAGTCGTGATTTTTGTTACTCCAATGAAAGGTAGCCTTGGCATTATGGAAGGTAGTATGTTGTCGATATCTTTTTTACTCCAATGAATGGTAGCCTTGTCATTATGGAAGGTAGTCTTTTGTGAAGATTTTTGTTACTCCAATGGATGGTAGCCTTGTCATAATGGAAGGTAGTCTGTTGTCGAAATTTTTGTTATTCCAATGGATGGTAGCCTTGTCATTATTGAAGGTAATCTATACTCGTGATTTTTTTTACTCCAATGGAAGGTAGCCTTGGCATTATGGAAGGTAGTATGTTTTCGATATCTTTGTTACTCCAATTGATGGTAGCCTTGTCATTATGGAAGTTAGTCTTTTGTCGAGATATTTGTTACTCCAATGGATGGTAGCCTTGTCATTATGGAAGGTAGTCTCTTGTTGATATTTTTGTTACTCCAATGGATGGTATCCTTGTCATTATGGAAGGGAGTATGTTGTCCCGATTTTTGTTAGTCTAATGGATGGTAGTCTTGTCATTATGGAAGGTAGTCTGTCGTTGTGATTTTTGTTACTCCAATGCATGGTAGACTTCTCAATATGGAAGGTAGTCTTTTGTCGAGATTTTTGTTACTCCAATGGATGGTAGCGTTGTCATTATGGAAGGTAGTCTCTTGTTGATATTTTTGTTACTCAAATGGATGGTATCCTTGTCATTATGGAAGGTAGTCTGTTGTTCCGATTTTTGTTACTCCAATGGATGGTGGACTTGTCATTATGGAAGGTAGTCTATTGTCGAGATTTTTGTTACTCCATTGGATTGTAGCCTTGTCATTATGGAAGGTAGTGTGTTGTCTAGATTTTTGTTATTCCAATGGATGGTAGACTTGTCATTATGGAAGGTAGTTTGTTGTCGAGATTTTTGTTACTCCAATTGGATTGTAGCCTTGTCATTATGGAAGGTAGTGTTTTGTCTAGATTTTTGTTATTCCAATGGATGGTAGACTTGTCACTATGGAAGGTAGTTTGTTGTCGAGATTTTTGTTACTCCAATGGATGGTACCCTTGTCATTATGGAAGGTAGTCTATTGTCGATATTTTTGTTACTCCAATGGATGGTAACCTTTTCATTATGGAAGGTAATCTATTGTCGAGATTTTTGTTACTCCATTGGATGGTAGCCTTGTCATTATGGAAGGTAGTATGTTGTCAATATATTTGTTACTCCAATGGATGGTAGCCTTGTCATTATGGAAGGTACTATGTTGTCGATATCTTTGTTACTCCAGTAGATGGTAGCCTTGTCATTATGGAAGGTAGTCTGTTGTCGAGATTTATGTTACTCCAATGGATGGTAGCCTTGTAATTATGGAAGGTACTATGTTGTCGATATCTTTGTTACTCCAAGAGATGGTAGCCTTGTCATTATGGAAGGTAGTCTATTATCGAGATTTATGTTACTCCAATGGATGGTAGCCTTGTCATTATGGAAGGTAGTCTCTTGATGATATTTTTGTTACACCAATGGATGGTAGCCTTGTCATTATGGAAAGTAGTTTGTTGTCCCGATTATTGTTACTCCAATGGATTGTTGCCTTGTCATTATGGAAGGTAGTCTGTTGTGGATAACTTTGTTACTCCAATGGATGGTAGCTTAGTAATTATTGAAGGTAGTCTGTTGTCGAGATTTTTGTTACTCCAATGGATGGTAGCCTTGTCATTATGGAAGGTAGTCTGTTTTCCAAAAATTTTAAACTCCAATGGATGGTAACCTTGTCATTATGGAAGGTAGTCTATTGTTGATATTTTTATTATACCAATTCATGGAAGCCTTGTGAGTATGGAAGGTAGTCTGTTGTCCATATTTTTTTACTCTAATGGCTGGTAGCCTTGTCATTATGGAAGGTATTATGTTGTATAGATTTTTGTTACTCCATTGGATGGTAGCCTTGTCATAATGGAAGGTAGTCTGTTGTCGATATTTTTGTTATTCCAATGGATGGTAGCCTTGTCATTATGGAAGGTAATCTATAGTCGTGATTTTTTTTACTCCTATGGAAGGTCGCATTGGCATTATGGAAGGTAGTATGTTATCGATATCTTTGTTACTCCAATGGATGGTAGCCTTGTCATTATGGAAGTTAGTCTTTTGTCGAGATTTTTGTTACTCCAATGGATGGTAGCCTTGTCATTATGGAAGGCAGTCTCTTGTTGATATTTTTGTTACTCCAATGGATGGTATCCTTGTCATTATGGAAGGGAGTATGTTGTCCCGATTTTTGTTAGTCTAATGGATGGTAGTCTTGTCATTATAGAAGGTAGTCTGTCGTTGTGATTTCTGTTACTCCAATGCATGGTAGACTTGTCAATATGGAACGTAGTCTTTTGTCGAGATTTTTGTTACTCCAATGGATGGTAGCCTTGTCATTATGGAAGGTAGTCTCTTGTTGATATTTTTGTTACTCCAATGGATGGTATCCTTGTCATTATGGAAGGTAGTTTGTTGTTCCGATTTTTATTACTCTAACGGATGGTAGTCTTGTCATTATGCAAGTTAGTCTGTCGTTTTGATTTCTGTTACTCCAATCAATGATAGCCTTGTCATTATGGAAGGTAGTGTGTTGTTCAGATTTTTGTCACTCCAATGGATGGTAGACTTGTCATTATGGAAGGTAGTCTGTTGTCGAGATTTTTGATACTACATTGGATTGTAGCCTTGTCATTATGGAAGGTAGTGTGTTGGCTAGATTTTTCTTATTCCAATGGATGGTAGACTTGTCATTATGGAAGGTTGTTTGTTGTCGAGATTTTTGTTACTCCAATGGATGGTACCCTTGTCATTATGGAAGGTAGTCTATTGTCGATATTTTTGTTACTCCAATGCATGGTAACCTTTTCATTATTGAAGGTAATCTATCGTCGATATTTTTGTTACCCCATTGGATGGTAGCCTTGTCATTATGGAAGGTAGTCCATTGTCGAGATATTTGTTATTCCAATGGATGGTAGCGTTTTTATTACGGAAGGTAGTATGTTGTCGAGATTTTCGTTACTCCAATGGATGGTAGTCTTGTCATTATGGAAGATAGTATGTTGACAATATCTTTGTTATTCCAATGGATGGTAGCCTTGTCATTATGGGAGGTACAATGTTGTCGATATGTTTGTTACTCCAATAGATGGTAGCCTTGTCATTATGGAAGGTAGTCTGTTGTTGAGATTTTTGTTAATCCAATGGATGGTAGCCTTGTCATTATGGAAGGTAGTCTCTTGTTGTTATTTTTTTTACTCCAATGGATGGTAGCCTTGTCATTATGGAACGTAGTTTGTTGTCCTGATTATTGTTACTCCAATGGATTGGAGCCTTGTCATTATGGAAGGTAGTCTGTTGTCGATAACATTGTTACTCCAATGGATGGTAGCTTAGTAATTATGGAAGGTAGTCTTCTGTCGAGATTTTTGTTACTCCAATCGATGGTAGTCTTATAATTATGGAAGGCAGTCGATTGTCTAAAATTTTTATACTCCAATGGATGGTAACCTTGTCATTATGGAAGGTATTCTACTATTGACATTTTTGTTACTCCAATGGATGGTAGCCTTGAAATAATGGAAGGTAGTCTGTTGTCGAGATTTTTGTTACTCTATTGGATGGTAGCCTTTTCATTATGGAAGGTAGTCTGTTGTCGATAACTTTGTTACTCCAATGGATGGTAGCTTCGTAATTATTGAAGGTAGTCTGTTTTCGAGATTTTTGTCACTCCAATGGATGGTAGCCTAGTCATTATGGAAGGTAGTCTGTTGTCCAAAAATTTTATACTCCAATGGATGGTAACCTTGTCATTATGAAAGGTAGTCTATTGTTGATATTTTTGATACTCCAATGGATGGTAACCTTGTAATTATGGAAGGTAGTTTGTTGTCCAGATTTTTGTTACTCTAATGGATGGTAGCCTTGTCATTGTGGAAGGTATTCTGTTGTCTAGATTTTTGTTACTCCATTGGATGGTAGCCTTGTCATTATGGAAGGTATTCTGTTGTCGATATTTTTGTTATTCCAATGGATGGTAGCCTTGTCATTATGGAAGGTAGTTTATAGTCATGATTTTTGTTACTCCAATGGAAGGTAGCCTTGGCATTATGGAAGGTAGTATGTTGTCGATATCTTTTTTACTCCAATGGATGGTAGCCTTGTCATTATGGAAGGTAGTCTTTTGTGAAGATTTTTGTTACTCCAATGGATGGTAGCCTTGTCATTATGGAAGGTAGTCTCTTGTTGATATTTTTGTTACTCCAATGGATGGTATCCTTGTCATTATGGAAGGGAGTATGTTGTCCCGATTTTTGTTAGTCTAATGGATGATAGTCTTGTCATTATGGAAGGTAGTCTGTCGTTTTGATTTCTGTTACTCCAATGCATGGTAGACTTGTCAATATGGAAGGTAGTCTTTTGTCGAGATTTTTGTTACTCCAATGGATGGTAGCCTTGTCATTATGGAAGGTAGTCTCTTGTTGATATTTTTTTTACTCCAATGGATGGTATCCTTGTCATTATGGAAGGTAGTCTGTTGTCCCGATTTTTGTTACTCTAATGGATGGTAGTCTTGTCATTATGCAAGGTAGTCTGTCGTTTTGATTTCTGTTACTCCAATCGATGATAGCCTTGTCATTATGGAAGGTAGTCTGTTGTTCAGATTTTTGTTACTCCAATGGATGGTACACTTGTCATTATGGAAGGTAGTCTGTTGTCGAGATTTTTGATACTACATTGGATTGTAGCCTTGTCATTATGGAAGGTAGTGTGTTGTCTAGATTTTTGTTATTTCAATGGATGGTAGACTTGTCATTATGGAAGGTAGTTTGTTGTCGATATTTTTGTTACTCCAATGGATGGTACCCTTGTCATTATGGAAGGTAGTCTATTGTCGATATTTTTGTTACTCCAATGGATGGTAACCTTTTCATTATGGAAGGTAATCTTTTGTCGAGATTTTTGTTACTCCATTGGATGGTAGCCTTGTCATTATGGAAGGTAGTCCATTGTAGAGATATTTGTTATTCCAATGGATGGTAGCGTTATCATTATGGAAGGTAGTCTGTTGTCGAGATTTTTGTTACTCCAATGGATGGTAGCCTTGTCACTATGAAAGATAGTATGTTGTCAATATCTTTGTTATTCCAATGGATGGTAGCCTTGTCATTTTGGAAGGTACAATGTTGTTGATATGTTTGTTACTCCAATAGATGGTAGCCTTGTCATTATGGAAGGTAGTCTGTTGTTGAGATTTTTGTTAATCTAATGGATGGTAGCCTTGTCATTATGGAAGGTAGTCTTTTGTTGATATTTTTGTTACTCCAATGGATGGTAGCCTTGTCATTATGGAACGTAGTTTGTTGTCCCGATTATTGTTACTCCAATGGATTGGAGCCTTGTCATTATGGAAGGTAGTCTGTTGTCGATAACATTGTTACTCAATTGGATGGTAGCTTAGTAATTATGGAAGGTAATCTTCTGTCGAGATTTTTATTACTCCAATGGATGGTAGCCTTGTAATTATGGAAGGTAGTCGGTTGTCTAAAATTTTTATACTCCAATGGATGGCAACCTTATCATTATGGAAGGTATTCTACTGTTGACATTTTTCTTACTCCAATGGATGGTAGCCTTGAAATTATGGAAGGTAGTTTGTTGTCGAGATTTTTGTTACTCTAATGGATGGTAGCCTTGTCATTATGGAAGGTAGTCTGTTGTCGATAACTTTGTTACTCCAATGGATGGTAGCTTAGTAATTATTGAAGGTAGTCTATTTTCGAGATTTTTGTTACTCCAATGGATGGTAGCCTAGTCATTATGGAAGGTAGTCTGTTGTCCAAAAATTTTATACTCCAATGGATGGTAACCTTGTCATTATGAAAGGTAGTCTATTGTTGATATTTTTGATACTCCAATGGATGGTAACCTTGTAATTATGGAAGGTAGTTTGTTGTCCAGATTTTTGTTACTCTAATGGATGGTAGCCTTGTCATTATGGAAGGTATTCTGTTGTCTAGATTTTGGTTACTCCATTGGATGGTAGCCTTGTCATTATGGAAGGTATTCTGTTGTCGATATTTTTGTTATTCCAATGGATGGTAGCCTTGTCATTATGGAAGGTAGTTTATAGTTGTGATTTTTGTTACTCCAATGGATGGTAGCCTTGGCATTATGGAAGGTTGTATGTTGTCGATATCTTTTTTACTCTAATGGATGGTAGCCTTGTCATTATGGAAGGTTGTCTTTTGTGAAGATTTTTGTTACTCCAATGGATGGTAGCCTTGTCATTATTGAAGGTAGTCTCTTGTTGATATTTTTGTTACTCCAATGGATGGTAGCCTTGTCATTATGGAAGGTAGTCTCTTGTCGAGATTTTTGTTACTCTAACGGATGGTAGTCTTGTCATTATGGAAGGTAGTCTGTCGATTTGATTTCTGTTACTCCAATCGATGATAGCCTTGTCATTATGGAAGGTAGTATGTTGTTCATATTTTTGTTACTCCAATAGATGGTAGACTTGTCATTATGGAAGGTAGTCTGTCGTCGAGATTTTTGTTATTCCACTGGATTGTAGCCTTGTCATTTTGGAAGGTAGTGTGTTGTGTAGATTTTTGTTATTCCAATGGATGGTAGACTTGTCATTATGGAAGGTAGTCTGTTGTCGAGATTTTTGTTACTCCAATGGATGGTACCCTTGTCATTATGGAAGGTAGTCTATTATCGATATTTTTGTTACTCCAATGGATGGTAACCTTGTCATTATGGAAGGTAATCTATTGTCGAGAATTTTGTTACTCCATTGGATGGTAGCCTTGTCATTATGGAAGGTAGTCCATTATCGAGATATTTGTTATTGCAATGGATGGTAGCGTAATCATTATGGAAGGTAGTCTGTTGTCGTGATTTTCGTTATTCCAATGGATGGTAGCCTTGTCATTATGGAAGGTAGTTTATAGTCGTGATTTTTGTTACTCTAATGGATGGTAGCCTTGTCATTATGGAAGGTAGTATTTTGTGGAGATTTTTGTTACTCCAATGGATGGTAGCCTTGTCATTATGGAAGGGAGTCTCTTATTGATATTTTTGTTACTCCAGTGGATGGAATCCTTGTCATTATGGAAGGGAGTATGTTGTCCCAATTTTTGTTACTATATTGGATGGTAGTCTTGTCATAATGGAAGGTAGTATGCCGTTGTGATTTCTGGTAATCCAATGGATGTTAGACTTGTCAATATGGAAGGTAGTCTTGTGTCGAGATTTTTGTTACTCCAATGGATAGTAGCCTTGTCATTATGGAAGGTAGTCTCTTGTTGATATTTTTGTTACTCCAATGGATGGTATCCTTGTCATTATGGAAGGGAGTATGTTATCCCGATTTTTGTTACTCTAATGGATGGTAGTCTTGTCATTATGGAAGGTAGTCTGTCGTTGTGATTTCTGTTACTCAAATGCAAGGTAGACTTGTCAATATGGAAGGTAGTCTTTTGTCGAGATTTTTGTTACTCCAATGGATGGTAGCATTGTCTTTATGGAAGGTAGTCTCTTGTTGATATTTTTGTTACTCCAATGGATGGTATCCTTGTCATTATGGAAGGTAGTATGTTGTCCCGATTTTTGTTACTCTAACGGATGGTAGTCTTCTCATTATGGAAGGTAGTCTGTCGATTTGATTTCTGTTACTCCAATCGATGATAGCCTTGTCATTATGGAAGGTAGTCTGTTGTTCATATTTTTGTTACTCCAATGGATGGTAGACTTGTCATTATTGAAGGTAGTTTGTCGTCGAGATTTTTGTTACTCCATTGGATTTTAGCCTTGTCATTATGGAAGGTAGTGTGTTGTCTAGATTTTTGTTATTCCAATGGATGGTAGACTTGTCATTATGGAAGGTAGTCTGTTGTCGAGATTTTTGTTACTCCAATGGATGGTATCCTTGTCATTATGGAAAGTAGTCTATTGTCGATATTTTTGTTACTCCAATGGATGGTAACCTTGTCATTATGGAAGGTAATCTATTGTCGAGATTTTTGTTACTCCATTGGATGGTAACCTTGTCATTATGGAAGGTAATCTATTGTCGAGATTTTTGTTACTCCATTGGATGGTAGCCTTGTCATTATGGAAGGTAGTCCATTATCGAGATATTTGTTATTCCAATGGATGGTAGCGTTATCATTTGGGAAGGTAGTCTGTTGTCGTGATTTTCTTTAGTCCAATGGATGGTAGCCTTGTCATTATGGAAGGTAGTTTATAGTCGTGATTTTTGTTACTCTAATGGATGGTAGCCTTGTCATTATGGAAGGTAGTCTTTTGTGGAGAGTTTTGTTACTCCATTGGATTGTAGCCTTGTCATTATGGAAGGTAGTGTGTTGTCTAGATTTTTGTTATTCCAATGGATGGTAGACTTGTCATCATGGAAGGTAGTCTGTTGTCGAGATTTTTGTTACTCCAATGGATGGTATCCTTGTCATTATGGAAAGTAGTCTATTGTCGATATTTTTGTTACTCCAATGGATGGTAACCTTGTCATTATGGAAGGTAATCTATTGTCAAGATTTTTGTTACTCCATTGGATGGTAGCCTTGTCATTATGGAAGGTAGTCCATTATCGAGATATTTGTTATTCCAATGGATGGTAGCGTTATCATTATGGAAGGTAGTCTGTTGTCGTGACTTTCGTTATTCCAATGGATGGTAGCCTTTTCATTATGGAAGTTAGTTTATGGTCGTGATTTTTGTTACTCTAATGGATGGTAGCCTAGTCATTATGGAAGGTAGTCTTTTGTGGAGATTTTTGTTACTCCAATGGATGGTAGCCTTGTCATTATGGAAGGGAGTCTCTTATTGATATTTTTGTTACTCCAATGGATGGTATCCTTGTCATTATGGAAGGGAGTATGTTGTCCCAATTTTTGTTACTACATTGGATGGTAGTCTTGTCATAATGGTAGGTAGTCTGTCGTTGTGATTTCTGGTAATCCAATGGATGGTAGACTTGTCAATATGGAAGGTAGTCTTTTGTCGAGATTTTTGTTACTCCAATGGATGGTAGCGTTGTCTTTATGGAAGGTAGTCTCTTGTTGATATTTTTGTTACTCCAATGGATGGTATCCTTAACATTATGGAAGGTAGTATGTTGTCCCGATTTTTTTTACTCTAACGGATGGTAGTCTTGTCATTATGGAAGGTAGTCTGTCGATTTGATTTCTGTTACTCCAATCGATGATAGCCTTGTCATTATGGAATGTAGTCTGTTGTTCATATTTTTGTTACTCCAATGGATGGTAGACTTGTCATTATGGAAGGTAGTCTGTCGTCGAGATTTTTGTTACTCCATTGGATTGTAGCCTTGTCATTATGGAAGGTAGTGTGTTGTCTAGATTTTTGTTATTCCAATGGATGGTAGACTTGTCATTATGGAAGGTAGTCTGTTGTCGAGATTTTTGTTACTCCAATGGATGGTACCCTTGTCATTATGGAAGGTAGTCTATTGTCGATATTTTTGTTACTCCAATGGATGGTAACCTTGTCATTATGGAAGGTAATCTATTGTCGAGATTTTTGTTACTCCATTGGATGGTAGCCTTGTCATTATGGAAGGTAGTCCATTATCGAGATATTTGTTATTCCAATGGATGGTAGCGTTATCATTATGGAAGGTAGTCTGTTGTCGTGATTTTCTTTATTCCAATGGATGGTAGCCTTGTCATTATGGAAGGTAGTTTATAGTCGTGATTTTTGTTACTCTAATGGATGGTAGACTTGTCATTATGGAAGGTAGTCTTTTGTGGAGATTTTTGTTACTCCAATGGATGGTATCCTTGTCATTATGGAAGGTAGTCTCTTCTTGATATTTTTGTTACTCCAATGGATGGTATCCTTCTCATTATGGAAGGGAGTATGTTGTCCCAATTTTTGTTACTGTATTGGATGGTAGTCTTGTCATAATGGAAGGTAGTCTGTCGTTGTGATTTCTGGTAATCCAATGGATGGTAGACTTGTCAATATTGAAGGTAGTCTTTTGTCGAGATTTTTGTTACTCCAATGAATGGTAGCCTTGTCATTATGGAAGGTAGTCTCTTGTTGATATTTTTGTTACTCCAATGGATGGTAACCTTGTCATTATGAAAGGTAATCTATTGTCGAGATTTTTGATACTCCATTGGATGGTAGCCTTGTCATTATGGAAGGTAGTCCATTATCGAAATATTTGTTTTTCCAATGCATGGTAGCGTTATCATTATGGAAGGTAGTCTGTTGTCGTGATTTTCTTTATTCCAATGGATGGTAGCCTTGTCATTATGGAAGGTAGTTTATAGTCGTGATTTTTGTTACTCTAATGGATGGTAGCCTTGTCATTATGGAAGGTAGTCTTTTGTGGAGATTTTTGTTACTCCAATGGATGGTAGCCTTGTCATTATGGAAGGGAGTATGTTGTCCCAATTTTTGTTACTGTATTGGATGGTACTCTTGTCATAATGGAAGGTAGTCTGTCATTGTGATTTCTGGTAATCCAATGGATGGTAGACTTGTCAATATGGAAGGTAGTCTTTTGTCGAGATTTTTGTTACTCCAATGGATGGTAGCCTTGTCATTATTGAAGGTAGTCTCTTGTTGATATTTTTGTTACTCCAATGGATGGTATCCTTGTCATTATGGAAGGGAGTATGTTGTCCCGATTTTTGTTACTCTAATGGATGGTAGTCTTGTCATTATGGAAGGTAGTTTGTCGTTGTAATTTCTGTTACTCCAATGCAAGGTAGACTTGTCAATATGGAAGGTAGTCTTTTGTCGAGATTTTTGTTACTCCAATGGATGGTAGCGTTGTCATTATGGAAGGTAGTCTCTTGTTGATATTTTTGTTACTCCAATGGATGGTATCCTTCTCATTATGGAAGGTATTATGTTATCCCGATTTTTGTTACTCTAACGGATGGTAGTCTTGTCATTATGGAAGGTAGTCTGTCGATTTGGTTTCTGTTACTCCAATCGATGATAGCCTTGTCATTATGGAAGGTAGTCTGTTGTTCATATTTTTGT
Source organism: Vicia faba (assembly GCA_948472305.1). Classification (NCBI taxonomy): domain Eukaryota; kingdom Viridiplantae; phylum Streptophyta; class Magnoliopsida; order Fabales; family Fabaceae; genus Vicia; species Vicia faba. Next base: position 567,871,219 of record OX451739.1, read on the forward strand.
TACTCCAATGGATGGTAGACTTGTCATTATGGAAGGTAGTCTGTCGTCGAGATTTTTGTTACTCCATTGGATTGTAGCCTTGTCATTATGGAAGGTAGTGTGTTGTCTAGATTTTTGTTATTCCAATGGATGGTAGACTTGTCATTATGAAAGGTAGTCTGTTGTCGAGATTTTTGTTACTCTAATGGATGGTACCCTTGTCATTATGGAAGGTAGTCTATTGTGGATATTTTTGTTACTCCAATGGATGGTATCGTTGTCATTATGGAAGGTAATCTATTGTCGAGATTTTTGTTACTCCATTGGATGGTATCCTTGTCATTATGGAAGGTAGTCCATTATCGAGATATTTGTTATTCCAATGGATGGTAGCGTTATCATTATGGAAGGTAGTCTGTTGTCGTGATTTTATTTATTCCAATGGATGGTAGCCGTGTCATTATGGAAGGTAGTTTATAGTCGTGATTTTTGTTACTCTAATGGATGGTAGCCTTGTCATTATGGAAGGTAGTCTTTTGTGGATATTTTTGTTAATCCAATGGATGGTAGCCTTGTCATTATGGAAGGTAGTCTCTTGTTGATATTTTTGTTACTCCAATGGATGGTATCCTTGTCATTATGGAAGGGAGTATGTTGTCCCAATTTTTGTTACTTTATTGGATGGTAGTCTTGTCATAATGGAAGGTAGTCTGTCGTTGTGATTTCTAGTAATCCAATGGATGGTAGACTTGTCAATTTGGAAGGTAGTTTTTTCTCGAGATTTTTGTTACTCCAATGGATGGTAGCCTTGTCATTATGGAAGGTAATCTCTTGTTGATATTTTTATTACTCCAATGGATGGTACCCTAGTCATTATGCAAGGTAGTTTATAGTCGTGATTTTTGTTACTCTAATGGATGGTAGCCTTGTCATTATGGAAGGTAGTCTTTTGTGGAGATTTTTGTTACTCCAATGGATGGTATCCTTGTCATTATGGAAGGTAGTCTCTTGTTGATATTTTTGTTACTCCAATGGATGGTATCCTTGTCATTATGGAAGGGAGTATGTTGTCCCAATATTTGTTACTATATTGGATGGTAGTCTTGTCATAATGGAAGGTAGTTTGTCGTTGTAATTTCTGGTAATCCAATGGATGGTAGACTTGTCAATATGGAAGGTAGTCTTTTGTCGAGATTTTTGTTACTCCAATGGATGGTAGCGTTGTCATTATGGAAGGTAGTCTCTTGTTGATATTTTTGTTACTCCAATGGATGGTATCCTTCTAATTATGGAAGGTAGTATGTTGTCCCGATTTTTGTTACTCTAACGGATGGTAGTCTTGTCATTATGGAAGGTAGTCTGCCGATTTGATTTCTGTTACTCCAATCGATGATAGCCTTGTCATTATGGAAGGTAGTCTGTTGTTCATATTTTTGTTACTCCAATGGATGGTAGACTTTTCATTATGGAAGGTAGTCTGTCGTCGAGATTTTTGTTACTCCATTGGATTGTAGCCTTGTCATTATGGAAGGTAGTGTGTTGTCTAGATTTTTGTTATTCCAATGGATGGTAGACTTGTCATTATGGAAGGTAGTCTGTTGTCGAGATTTTTGTTACTCCAATGGATGGTAACCTTGTCATTATGGAAGGTAATCTATTGTCGAGATTTTTGTTACTCCATTGGATGGTAACCTTGTCATTATGGAAGGTAATCTATTGTCGAGATTTTTGTTACTCCATTGGATGGTAGCCTTGTCATTATGGAAGGTAGTCCATTATCGAGATATTTGTTATTCCAATGGATGGTAGCGTTATCATTTGGGAAGGTAGTCTGTTGTCGTGATTTTCTTTAGTCCAATGGATGGTAGCCTTGTCATTATGGAAGGTAGTTTATAGTCGTGATTTTTGTTACTCTAATGGATGGTAGCCTTGTCATTATGGAAGGTAGTCTTTTGTGGAGAGTTTTGTTACTCCATTGGATTGTAGCCTTGTCATTATGGAAGGTAGTGTGTTGTCTAGATTTTTGTTATTCCAATGGATGGTAGACTTGTCATCATGGAAGGTAGTCTGTTGTCGAGATTTTTGTTACTCCAATGGATGGTATCCTTGTCATTATGGAAAGTAGTCTATTGTCGATATTTTTGTTACTCCAATGGATGGTAACCTTGTCATTATGGAAGGTAATCTATTGTCAAGATTTTTGTTACTCCATTGGATGGTAGCCTTGTCATTATGGAAGGTAGTCCATTATCGAGATATTTGTTATTCCAATGGATGGTAGCGTTATCATTATGGAAGGTAGTCTGTTGTCGTGACTTTCGTTATTCCAATGGATGGTAGCCTTTTCATTATGGAAGTTAGTTTATGGTCGTGATTTTTGTTACTCTAATGGATGGTAGCCTAGTCATTATGGAAGGTAGTCTTTTGTGGAGATTTTTGTTACTCCAATGGATGGTAGCCTTGTCATTATGGAAGGGAGTCTCTTATTGATATTTTTGTTACTCCAATGGATGGTATCCTTGTCATTATGGAAGGGAGTATGTTGTCCCAATTTTTGTTACTACATTGGATGGTAGTCTTGTCATAATGGTAGGTAGTCTGTCGTTGTGATTTCTGGTAATCCAATGGATGGTAGACTTGTCAATATGGAAGGTAGTCTTTTGTCGAGATTTTTGTTACTCCAATGGATGGTAGCGTTGTCTTTATGGAAGGTAGTCTCTTGTTGATATTTTTGTTACTCCAATGGATGGTATCCTTAACATTATGGAAGGTAGTATGTTGTCCCGATTTTTTTTACTCTAACGGATGGTAGTCTTGTCATTATGGAAGGTAGTCTGTCGATTTGATTTCTGTTACTCCAATCGATGATAGCCTTGTCATTATGGAATGTAGTCTGTTGTTCATATTTTTGTTACTCCAATGGATGGTAGACTTGTCATTATGGAAGGTAGTCTGTCGTCGAGATTTTTGTTACTCCATTGGATTGTAGCCTTGTCATTATGGAAGGTAGTGTGTTGTCTAGATTTTTGTTATTCCAATGGATGGTAGACTTGTCATTATGGAAGGTAGTCTGTTGTCGAGATTTTTGTTACTCCAATGGATGGTACCCTTGTCATTATGGAAGGTAGTCTATTGTCGATATTTTTGTTACTCCAATGGATGGTAACCTTGTCATTATGGAAGGTAATCTATTGTCGAGATTTTTGTTACTCCATTGGATGGTAGCCTTGTCATTATGGAAGGTAGTCCATTATCGAGATATTTGTTATTCCAATGGATGGTAGCGTTATCATTATGGAAGGTAGTCTGTTGTCGTGATTTTCTTTATTCCAATGGATGGTAGCCTTGTCATTATGGAAGGTAGTTTATAGTCGTGATTTTTGTTACTCTAATGGATGGTAGACTTGTCATTATGGAAGGTAGTCTTTTGTGGAGATTTTTGTTACTCCAATGGATGGTATCCTTGTCATTATGGAAGGTAGTCTCTTCTTGATATTTTTGTTACTCCAATGGATGGTATCCTTCTCATTATGGAAGGGAGTATGTTGTCCCAATTTTTGTTACTGTATTGGATGGTAGTCTTGTCATAATGGAAGGTAGTCTGTCGTTGTGATTTCTGGTAATCCAATGGATGGTAGACTTGTCAATATTGAAGGTAGTCTTTTGTCGAGATTTTTGTTACTCCAATGAATGGTAGCCTTGTCATTATGGAAGGTAGTCTCTTGTTGATATTTTTGTTACTCCAATGGATGGTAACCTTGTCATTATGAAAGGTAATCTATTGTCGAGATTTTTGATACTCCATTGGATGGTAGCCTTGTCATTATGGAAGGTAGTCCATTATCGAAATATTTGTTTTTCCAATGGATGGTAGCGTTATCATTATGGAAGGTAGTCTGTTGTCGTGATTTTCTTTATTCCAATGGATGGTAGCCTTGTCATTATGGAAGGTAGTTTATAGTCGTGATTTTTGTTACTCTAATGGATGGTAGCCTTGTCATTATGGAAGGTAGTCTTTTGTGGAGATTTTTGTTACTCCAATGGATGGTAGCCTTGTCATTATGGAAGGGAGTATGTTGTCCCAATTTTTGTTACTGTATTGGATGGTACTCTTGTCATAATGGAAGGTAGTCTGTCATTGTGATTTCTGGTAATCCAATGGATGGTAGACTTGTCAATATGGAAGGTAGTCTTTTGTCGAGATTTTTGTTACTCCAATGGATGGTAGCCTTGTCATTATTGAAGGTAGTCTCTTGTTGATATTTTTGTTACTCCAATGGATGGTATCCTTGTCATTATGGAAGGGAGTATGTTGTCCCGATTTTTGTTACTCTAATGGATGGTAGTCTTGTCATTATGGAAGGTAGTTTGTCGTTGTAATTTCTGTTACTCCAATGCAAGGTAGACTTGTCAATATGGAAGGTAGTCTTTTGTCGAGATTTTTGTTACTCCAATGGATGGTAGCGTTGTCATTATGGAAGGTAGTCTCTTGTTGATATTTTTGTTACTCCAATGGATGGTATCCTTCTCATTATGGAAGGTATTATGTTATCCCGATTTTTGTTACTCTAACGGATGGTAGTCTTGTCATTATGGAAGGTAGTCTGTCGATTTGGTTTCTGTTACTCCAATCGATGATAGCCTTGTCATTATGGAAGGTAGTCTGTTGTTCATATTTTTGTTACTCCAATGGATGGTAGACTTGTCATTATGGAAGGTAGTCTGTCGTCGAGATTTTTGTTACTCCATTGGATTGTAGCCTTGTCATTATGGAAGGTAGTGTGTTGTCTAGATTTTTGTTATTCCAATGGATGGTAGACTTGTCATTATGAAAGGTAGTCTGTTGTCGAGATTTTTGTTACTCTAATGGATGGTACCCTTGTCATTATGGAAGGTAGTCTATTGTGGATATTTTTGTTACTCCAATGGATGGTATCGTTGTCATTATGGAAGGTAATCTATTGTCGAGATTTTTGTTACTCCATTGGATGGTATCCTTGTCATTATGGAAGGTAGTCCATTATCGAGATATTTGTTATTCCAATGGATGGTAGCGTTATCATTATGGAAGGTAGTCTGTTGTCGTGATTTTATTTATTCCAATGGATGGTAGCCGTGTCATTATGCAAGGTAGTTTATAGTCGTGATTTTTGTTACTCTAATGGATGGTAGCCTTGTCATTATGGAAGGTAGTCTTTTGTGGAGATTTTTGTTACTCCAATGGATGGTATCCTTGTCATTATGGAAGGTAGTCTCTTGTTGATATTTTTGTTACTCCAATGGATGGTATCCTTGTCATTATGGAAGGGAGTATGTTGTCCCAATTTTTGTTACTTTATTGGATGGTAGTCTTGTCATAATGGAAGGTAGTTTGTCGTTGTAATTTCTGGTAATCCAATGGATGGTAGACTTGTCAATATGGAAGGTAGTCTTTTGTCGAGATTTTTGTTACTCCAATGGATGGTAGCGTTGTCATTATGGAAGGTAGTCTCTTGTTGATATTTTTGTTACTCCAATGGATGGTATCCTTCTAATTATGGAAGGTAGTATGTTGTCCCGATTTTTGTTACTCTACCGGATGGTAGTCTTGTCATTATGGAAGGTAGTCTGCCGATTTGATTTCTGTTACTCCAATCGATGATAGCCTTGTCATTATGGAAGGTAGTCTGTTGTTCATATTTTTGTTACTCCAATGGATGGTAGACTTTTCATTATGGAAGGTAGTCTGTCGTCGAGATTTTTGTTACTCCATTGGATTGTAGCCTTGTCATTATGGAAGGTAGTGTGTTGTCTAGATTTTTGTTATTCCAATGGATGGTAGACTTGTCATTATGGAAGGTAGTCTGTTGTCGAGATTTTTGTTACTCCAATGGATGGTAGCCTTGTCATTATGGAAGGTAGTTTATAGTAATGATTTTTGTTACTCTAATGGATGGTAGCCTTGTCATTATGGAAGGTAGACTTTTGTGGAGATTTTTGTTACTCCAATGGCTGGTAGCCTTGTCATTATGGAAGGGAGTATGTTGTCCCAATTTTTGTTACTGTATTGGATGGTAGTCTTGTCATAATGGAAGGTAGTCTGTCATTGTGATTTCGGGTAATCCAAGGGATGGTAGACTTGTCAATATGGAAGGTAGTCTTTTGTCGAGATTTTTGTTACTCCAATGGATGGTAGCCTTGTCATTATGGAAGTTAGTCTCTTGTTGATATTTTTATTACTCCAATGGATGGTAACCTTGTCATTATGGAAGGTAGTCTGTCGTCGAGATTTTTGTTACTCCATTGGATTGTAGCCTTGACATTATCGAAGGTAGTGTGTTGTCTAGATTTTTGTTATTCCAATGGATGGTAGACTTGTCATTATGGAAGGTAGTTTGTTGTCGACATTTTTGTTACTCCAATGGATGGTAACCTTGTCATTATGGAAGGTAGTCTATTGTCGAGATTTTTGTTACTCCAATGGATGGTATCCTTGTCATTATGGAAAGTAATCTATTGTCGAGATTTTTGTTACTCCATTGGATGGTAGCCTTGTCATTATTGAACGTAGTCCATTATCGAGATATTTGTTATTTCAATGGATGGTAGCGTTATCATTATGGAAGGTAGTCTATTGTCGAGATTTTCGTTACTCCATTGGATGGTAGCCTTGTCATTATGGAAGATAGTATGTTGTCAATATCTTTGTTATTCCAATGGATGGTAGCATAGTCATTATGGAATGTACTATGTTGTCGATATCTTTGTTACTCCAATAGATGGTAGCCTTGTTATTATGGAAGGTAGTCTGCTGTTGAGATTTTTGTTAATCCAATGGATGGTAGCCTTGTCATTATGGAAGGTAGTCTCTTGTTGACATTTTTGTTACTCCAATGGATGGTAGCCTTGTCCTTATGGAAGGTAGTTTGTTGTCCCGATTATTGTTACTCTAATGGATTGGAGCCTTGACATTATGGAAGGTAGTCTGTTGTCGATAACTTTGTTACTCCAATGGATGGTAGCTTAGTAATTATGGAAGGTGGTCTGCTGTCGAGATTTTTGTTACTCTAATGGATGGTAGCCTTGTCATTATGGAAGGTAGTCGGTTGTCTAAAATTTTTATACTCCAATGGATGGTAACCTTGTCATTATGGAAGGTAGTCTATTGTTTATATATTTGTTACTCCATGGATGGTAGCTTATTAATTACGGAAGGTAGTCTGTTGTCGAGATTTTTGTTACTCTAATGGATGGTAGCCTTGTCATTATGGAAGGTAGTCTGTTGTCCAAATTTTTATACTCCAATGGATGGTAACCTTGTCATTATGGAAGGTAGTCTATTGTTGATATTTTTGTTACTCCATTGGATGGTAGCCTTGTAATTATGGAAGGTAGTCAGTTGTCTAGATTATTGTTACTCTAATGGATGGTAGCCTTGTCATTATGGAAGGTAGTCTATTGTCGAGATTTTTGTTACTCCATTGGATGGTAGCCTTGTCATTATGGAAGGTAGTCTATTGTCGAGATTTTTGTTATTCCAATGGATGGTAGCCTTGTCATCATGGAAGGTAGTCTATAGTTGTGATTTTTGTTACTCCAATGAAAGGTAGCCTTGGCATTATGGAAGGTAGTATCTTATCGATATCTTTTTTACTCCAATGGATGGTATCCTTGTCATTATGGAACGGAGTCTGTTGTCCCAATTTTTGTTACTCTAATGGATGGTATTCTTGTCATTATGGAAGGTAGTATGTCGTTGTGATTTCTGTTAATCCAATGGATGGTAGACTTGTCAATATGGAAGGTAGTCTTTTGTTGATATTTTTGTTACTCCAATGGATGGTAGCCTTGTCATTATGGAAGGTTGTCTCTTGTCGATATTTTTGTTACTCCAATGGATGGTAGCCTTGTCATTATGGAAGGTAGTCTCTTGTTGATATTATTGTTACTCCAATGGATGGTATCCTTGTCATTATGGAAGGTAGTCTGTTTTCCCAATTTTTTTTACTCTAATGGATGGTAGTCTAGTCATTATGGAAGTTAGTCTGTTGTTCAGATTTTTATTACTCCAATGAATGGTAAACTTGTCATTATGGAAGGTAGTCTGTTGTCAAGATTTTTGTTAGTCCATTAGATTGTAGCCTTGTCATTATGGAAGGTAGTGTGTTGTCGAGGTTTTTTTTATTCCTATGGATGGTAGACTTGTCATTATGGAAGGTAGTCTGTTGTCGAGATTTTTGTTACTCCAATGGATGGTAAACTTGTCATTATGGAAGGTAGTCTCTTGTTGATATTTTTGTTACTCCAATGGATGGTAACCTTGTCATTATGGAAGGTAGTCTGTTGTCGAGATTTTTGTTACTCCATTGGATGTTAGCCTTGTCATTATGGAAGGTAGTCTATTGTCGAGATATTTGTAATTCCAATGGATGGTAGCATTATCATTATGGAAGGTAGTCTGTTGTCGAGATTTTCGTTACTCCAATGGATGGTAGCCTTGTCATTATGGAAGGTACTATGTTGTCAATATCTTTGTTACTCCAATGGATGGTAGCCTTGTCATTATGGAAGGTACTATGTTGTCGATATCTTTGTTACTCCAATAGTTGGTAGCCTTGTCATTATGGAAGGTAGTATGCTGTCGAGATTTTTTTTTACTCCAATGGATGGCAGCCTTGTCATTATGGAAGATAGTCTCTTGTTGATACTTTTGTTACTCCAATGGATGGTAGCCTTGTAATTATGGAATGTAGTTTGTTGTCCCGATTATTGTTACTCCAATGGATTCTAGCCTTCTCATTTTGAAAGGTAGTCTGTTGTCGATAACTTTGTTACTCCAATGGATGGTAGCTTAGTAATTATGGAAGGTAGTCTATTGTCGAGATTTTTGTTATTCCAAAGGATGGTACCCTTGTCAATATGGAAGGTAGTCTATTGTCGATATTTTTGTTACTCCAATGGATGGTAACCTTGTCATTATGGAAGGTAGTCTGTTGTCGAGATTTTTGTTACTCCATTGGATGGTAGCCTTGCATTATGGAAGGTAGTCTATTGTCGAGATATTTGTTATTCCAATGGATGGTAGCATTATCATTATGGAAGGTAGTCTGTTGTCGAGATTTTTGTTACTCCAATGGATCATAGCCTTGTCATTATGGAAGGTTGTATGTTGTCAATATCTTTGTTACTCCAATGGATGGTAGCCTTGTCATTATGGAAGGTACTATGTTGTCGATATCTAAGTTACTCCAATAGTTGGTAGCCTTGTCATTATGGAAGGTAGTCTACTGTCGAGATTTTTGTTACTCCAATGGATGGTAGCCTTGTAATTATGGAATGTATTTTGTTGTCCCGATTATTGTAACTCCAATGGATTGTAGCCTTGTCATTTTGAAAGGTAGTCTGTTGTTGATAACTTTGTTACTCCGATGGATGGTTGCTTATTAATTACGGAAGGTAGTCTGTTGTCAATATTTTTGTTACTCCAATGGATGGTAGCCCTGTCATTATGGAAGGTAATTTGTTGTCCAAATTTTTATACTCCAATGGATGGTAACCTTGTCATTATGGAAGGTAGTCTATTGTTGATATTTTTGTTACTCCATTGGATGGTAACCTTGTAATTATGAAAGGTAGTCTGTTGTCTAGATTATTGTTACTCTAATGGATGGTAGCCTTGTCATTATGGAAGGTAGTCTATTGTCGATATTTTTGTTACTCCATTGGATGGTAGCCTTGTCATTATGGAAGGTAGTCTATTGTCGAGATTTTTGTTATTCCAATGGATGGTAGCCTTGTCATTATGGAAGGTAGTATATAGTTATGATTTTTGTTACTCCAATGAAAGGTAGCCTTGGCATTATGGAAGGTAGTATGTTGTCGATATCTTTGTTACTCCAATGGATGGTAGCCTTGTCATTATGGAAGGTAGTCTTTTGTCGAGATTTTTGTTACTCCAATCGATGGTAGCCTTGTCAATATGGAAGGTAGTCTCTTGTTGATATATTTTTTTTACTCCAATGGATGGTGTCCTTGTCATTATGGAAGGTAGTCTCTTATTGATATTTTCAATACTCCAATGGATTGTAGCCTAGTCATTATGGAAGGTAGTCTATGGTTGAGATTTTTGTCACTCTAATGGATGATAGCCTTGTCATTATGGAAGGTTATCTATTGGCGAGATTTTTGTTACTCCAACGGATGGTAGCCTTGTCATTATGGAAGGTAGTCTCTTGTTGATATTTTCGTTGCTCCAATGGATGGTAGCCTTGTCATTATGGAAGGTAGTTTGTTGTCGAGATTTTTGTAACTCCAATGGATAGTAGCCTTGTCATTATGGAAGGTAGTCTATTGTCAAGATTTTGTTATTCCGATGGATGGTAGCCTTGTCATTATGGAAGGTAGTCTATTGTCGATCTTTTTGTTACTCCAATGGATGGTAGCCTAGTCATTATGGAAGGTAGTCTCTTGTTGATATTTTCATTACTCCAATGCATGGTAGCCTTGTCATTATGGAAGGTAGTCTCTTGTTGATATTTTCATTACTCTAATGGATGGTAGCCTAGTCATTATGGAAGGTAGTCTATTGTCGAGATTTTTGTTACTCCAATGGATGGTATCCTTGTCATTATGGAAGGTTGTCTGTTGTCGAGATTTTTGTTACTCCAATGGATGGTAGCGTTGTCATTATGGAAAGTAGACTATTGTCGAGATATTTGTTACTATAATGTATGGTAGCCTTGTCATTATGAAAGGTAGTTTGTTGTCGAGATTTTTGTTATTACAATGTATGGTAGCCTTGTCATTATAGAAGGTAGTCTCATATTGATATTTTCAATACTCCAATGGATGGTAGCCTAGTCATTATGGAAGGTAGTCTATTATCGAGATTTTTGTCACTCTAATGGATGATAGCCTTGTAATTATGGAAGGTTGTCTATTGGCGAGATTTTTGTTACTCCAATAGATGGTAGCTTTGTCATTATGGAAGGTATTCTCTTGTTGATATTTTTGTTACTCCAATGGATGATAGCCTTGTCATTATGGAAGGTAGTTTTTTGTCGAGATTTTTGTAACTCCAATGGATAGTAGCCTTGTCATTATGGAAGGTAGTCTGTTGTCGAGATTTTGTTACTCCAATGGATGGTAGCCTTGTCATTATGGAAGGTAGTCTATTGTCGAGATTTTTGTCACTCCAAAGGATGGTAGCCTTGTCATTATGGACCGGTAGTCTGTTGTCGATATTTTGGTTAGTCCAATGGATGGTAGCCTTGTCATTATAAAAGGTAGTCTATTGTCGAGATTTTTGTCACTCCAACGGATGTTAGCCTTGTCATTATGGAAGTTTGTCTGTTGGTGAGATTTTTGTTACTCCACAGGATGGTAGCCTTGTCATTATGGAAGTTAGTCTGTTGGAGAGATTTTTGTTACTCCAATGGATGGTAGCCTTGTCATTATGGAAGGTAGTCTCTTGTTGATATTTTCATTACTCCAATGCATGGTAGCCTTGTCATTATGGAAGGTAGTCTCTTGTTGATATTTTCATTACTCTAATGGATGGTAGCCTAGTCATTATGGAAGGTAGTCTATTGTCGAGATTTTTGTTACTCCAATGGATGGTATCCTTGTCATTATGGAAGGTTGTCTGTTGTCGAGATTTTTGTTACTCCAATGGATGGTAGCGTTGTCATTATGGAAAGTAGACTATTGTCGAGATATTTGTTACTATAATGTATGGTAGCCTTGTCATTATGAAAGGTAGTTTGTTGTCGAGATTTTTGTTATTACAATGTATGGTAGCCTTGTCATTATAGAAGGTAGTCTCTTATTGATATTTTCAATACTCCAATGGATGGTAGCCTAGTCATTATGGAAGGTAGTCTATTATCGAGATTTTTGTCACTCTAATGGATGATAGCCTTGTAATTATGGAAGGTTGTCTATTGGCGAGATTTTTGTTACTCCAATAGATGGTAGCTTTGTCATTATGGAAGGTATTCTCTTGTTGATATTTTTGTTACTCCAATGGATGATAGCCTTGTCATTATGGAAGGTAGTTTTTTGTCGAGATTTTTGTAACTCCAATGGATAGTAGCCTTGTCATTATGGAAGGTAGTCTGTTGTCGAGATTTTGTTACTCCAATGGATGGTAGCCTTGTCATTATGGAAGGTAGTCTATTGTCGAGATTTTTGTCACTCCAAAGGATGGTAGCCTTGTCATTATGGACCGGTAGTCTGTTGTCGATATTTTGGTTAGTCCAATGGATGGTAGCCTTGTCATTATAAAAGGTAGTCTATTGTCGAGATTTTTGTCACTCCAACGGATGTTAGCCTTGTCATTATGGAAGTTTGTCTGTTGGTGAGATTTTTGTTACTCCACAGGATGGTAGCCTTGTCATTATGGAAGGTAGTTTGTTGTCGAGATTTTTGTTACTCCAATGGATGGTAGACTTGTCATTATTGAAGGTAGGCTGTTGTCAAGATTTTTGTTACTCCAACGGATGGTAGCATTATCATTATGGAAGGTAGTGTGTTTTCGAAATCTTTGTTACTCCAATGGATGGAGGCCTACTCGTTATGGATGGTAGTTTGTTGTCAAGATTTTTGTTACTCCAATGGATAGTAGCCTTGTCATTATGGAAGGTAGTATGTTGTCGAGATTTCGTTACTCCAATGGATGTTAGCCTTGTTATTATGGAAGGTAGTCTATTGTCGAGATTTTTGGCACTCCAATGGATGGTAGCCTTGTCATTTTGGAAGGTACTCTGTTTGCCAGATTTTTGTTACTCCAATGGAAGGTAGCCTTGTCATTATGGAAGGTAGTCTCTTGTTGATATTTTCATTACTCCAATGCATGGTAGCCTTGTCATTATGGAAGGTAGTCTCTTGTTGATATTTTCATTACTCTAATGGATGGTAGCCTAGTCATTATGGAAGGTAGTCTATTGTCGAGATTTTTGTTACTCCAATGGATGGTATCCGTGTCATTATGGAAGGTTGTCTGTTGTCGAGATTTTTGTTACTCCAATTGATGGTAGTGTTGTCATTATGGAAAGTAGACTATTGTCGAGATATTTGTTACTATAATGTATGGTAGCCTTGTCATGATGAAAGGTAGTTTGTTGTCGAGATTTTTGTTATTACAATGTATGGTAGCCTTTTCATTATAGAAGGTAGTCTCTTATTGATATTTTCAATACTCCAATGGATGGTAGCCTAGTCATTATGGAAGGTAGTCTATTGTCGAGATTTTTGTCACTCTAATGGATGATAGCGTGGTCATTATGGAAGGTTGTCTATTGGCGAGATTTTTGTTACTCCAATGGATGGTAGCCTTGTCATTATGGAAGGTAGTCTCTTGTTGATATTTTCGTTACTCCAATGGATGGTAGCCTTGTCATTATGGAAGGTAGTCTGTTGTCGAGATTTTGTTATTCCAATGGATGGTAGCCTTGTCATTATGGAAGGTAGTCTATTGTCGAACTTTTTGTTACTCCAATGGATGGTAGCCTTTTCATTATGGAAGGTAGTCTATTGTCGAGATTTTTGTCACTCCAATGGATGGTACACTTATCATTATGGAAGTTAGTCTGTTGGCGAGATTTTTGTTACTCCAATGGATGGTAGCCTTGTCATTATGGAAGGTAGTCTCTTGTTGATATTTTCATTACTCCAATGCATGGTAGCCTTGTCATTATAGAAGGTAGTCTCTTGTTGATATTTTCATTACTCTAATGGATGGTAGCCTAGTCATTATGGGAGGTAGTCTATTGTCGAGATTTTTGTTACTCCAATGGATGGTATCCTTGTCATTATGGAAGGTTGTCTGTTGTCGAGATTTTTGTTACTCCAATGGATGGTAGCGTTGTCATTATGGAAAGTAGACTATTGTCGAGATATTTGTTACTATAATGTATGGTAGCCTTGTCATTATGAAAGGTAGTTTGTTGTCAAGATTTTTGTTATTACAATGTATGTTAGCCTTGTCATTATAGAAGGTAGTCTCTTATTGATATTTTTAATACTCCAATGGATGGTAGCCTAGTCATTATGGAAGGTAGTCTATTGTCGAGATTTTTGTCACTCTAATGGATGATAGCCTTGTCATTATGGAAGGTTGTCTATTGGCGAGATTTTTGTTACTCCAATGGATGGTAGCCTTGTCATTATGGAAGGTAGTCTCTTGTTGATATTTTCGTTACTCCAATGGATGGTAGCCTTGTCATTATGGAAGGTAGTTTGTTGTCGAGATTTTTGTAACTCCATAGGATAGTAGCCTTGTCATTATGGAAGGTAGTCTGTTGTCGAGATTTTGTTATTCCAATGGATGGTAGCCTAGTCATTATGGAAGGTAGTCTATTGTCGATATTTTTGTTACTCCAATGGATGGTAGCCTTTTCCTTATGGAAGGTAGTCTATTGTCGAGATTTTTGTCACACCAATGGATGGTAGCCTTGTCATTATGGAAGTTAGTCTGTTGGCGAGATTTTTGTTACTCCAATGGATGGTAGCCTTGTCATTATGGAAGGTAGTCTCTTGTTGATATTTTCATTACTCTAATGTATGGTAGCCTAGTCATTATGGAAGGTAGTCTATTGTCGAGATTTTTGTTACTCCAATGGATGGTATCCTTGTCATTATGGAAGGTTGTCTGTTGTCGGGATTTTTGTTACTCCAAAGGATGGTAGCGTTGTCATTATGGAAAGTAGACTATTGTCGAGATATTTGTTACTATAATGTATGGTAGCCTTGTCATTATTGAAGGTAGTCTCTTATTGATATTTTCAATACTCCAATGGATGGTAGCCTAGTCATTATGGAAGGTAGTCTATTGTCGATATTTTTGTCACTCTAATGGATGATAGCCTTATCATCATGGAAGGTTGTCTATTGTCGAGATTTTGTTATTCCAATGGATGGTAGCCTAGTCATTATGGAAGGTTGTCTATTGTCGATCTTTTTGTTACTCCAATGGATGGTAGCCTTTTCATTATGGAAGGTAGTCTATTGTCGAGATTTTTGTCACTCCAATGGATGGTAGCCTTGTCATTATGGAAGTTAGTCTGTTGGCGAGATTTTTGTTACTCTAATGGATGGTAGCCTTGTTATTATGTAAGGTAATCTCTTGTTGATATTTTCGTTACTCCAATGGATGGTAGCCTTATCATTATTGAAGGTAGACTATTGTCGAGATTTTTGATACTCTAATGGATGGTATCCTTGTCATTATGGAAGGTACTATGTTGTCAATATCTTTGTTACTCCAATGGATGGTAGCCTTGTCATTATGGAAGGTACTATGTTGTCGATATCTTTGTTACTCCAATAGTTGGTAGCCTTGTCATTATGGAAGGTAGTATGCTGTCGAGATTTTTTTTTACTCCAATGGATGGCAGCCTTGTCATTATGGAAGATAGTCTCTTGTTGATACTTTTGTTACTCCAATGGATGGTAGCCTTGTAATTATGGAATGTAGTTTGTTGTCCCGATTATTGTTACTCCAATGGATTCTAGCCTTGTCATTTTGAAAGGTAGTCTATTGTCGATAACTTTGTTACTCCAATGGATGGTAGCTTAGTAATTATGGAAGGTAGTCTATTGTCGAGATTTTTGTTATTCCAAAGGATGGTACCCTTGTCAATATGGAAGGTAGTCTATTATCGATATTTTTGTTACTCCAATGGATGGTAACCTTGTCATTATGGAAGGTAGTCTGTTGTCGAGATTTTTGTTACTCCATTGGATGGTAGCCTTGCATTATGGAAGGTAGTCTATTGTCGAGATATTTGTTATTCCAATGGATGGTAGCATTATCATTATGGAAGGTAGTCTGTTGTCGAGATTTTTGTTACTCCAATGGATCATAGCCTTGTCATTATGGAAGGTTGTATGTTGTCAATATCTTTGTTACTCCAATGGATGGTAGCCTTGTCATTATGGAAGGTACTATGTTGTCGATATCTAAGTTACTCCAATAGTTGGTAGCCTTGTCATTATGGAAGGTAGTCTACTGTCGAGATTTTTGTTACTCCAATGGATGGTAGCCTTGTAATTATGGAATGTATTTTGTTGTCCCGATTATTGTAACTCCAATGGATTGTAGCCTTGTCATTTTGAAAGGTAGTCTGTTGTTGATAACTTTGTTACTCCGATGGATGGTTGCTTATTAATTACGGAAGGTAGTCTGTTGTCAATATTTTTGTTACTCCAATGGATGGTAGCCTTGTCATTATGGAAGGTAATTTGTTGTCCAAATTTTTATACTCCAATGGATGGTAACCTTGTCATTATGGAAGGTAGTCTATTGTTGATATTTTTGTTACTCCATTGGATGGTAACCTTGTAATTATGAAAGGTAGTCTGTTGTCTAGATTATTGTTACTCTAATGGATGGTAGCCTTGTCATTATGGAAGGTAGTCTATTGTCGATATTTTTGTTACTCCATTGGATGGTAGCCTTGTCATTATGGAAGGTAGTCTATTGTCGAGATTTTTGTTATTCCAATGGATGGTAGCCTTGTCATTATGGAAGGTAGTATATAGTTATGATTTTTGTTACTCCAATGAAAGGTAGCCTTGGCATTATGGAAGGTAGTATGTTGTCGATATCTTTGTTACTCCAATGGATGGTAGCCTTGTCATTATGGAAGGTAGTCTTTTGTCGATATTTTTGTTACTCCAATCGATGGTAGCCTTGTCAATATGGAAGGTAGTCTCTTGTTGATATATTTTTTTACTCCAATGGATGGTGTCCTTGTCATTATGGAAGGTAGTCTCTTATTGATATTTTCAATACTCCAATGGATTGTAGCCTAGTCATTATGGAAGGTAGTCTATTGTTGAGATTTTTGTCACTCTAATGGATGATAGCCTTGTCATTATGGAAGGTTATCTATTGGCGAGATTTTTGTTACTCCAACGGATGGTAGCCTTGTCATTATGGAAGGTAGTCTCTTGTTGATATTTTCGTTACTCCAATGGATGGTAGCCTTGTCATTATGGAAGGTAGTTTGTTGTCGAGATTTTTGTAACTCCAATGGATAGTAGCCTTGTCATTATGGAAGGTTGTCTATTGTCAAGATTTTGTTATTCCGATAGATGGTAGCCTTGTCATTATGGAAGGTAGTCTATTGTCGATCTTTTTGTTACTCCAATGGATGGTAGCCTTTTCATTATGGAAGGTAGTCTTTTGTCGAGATTTTTGTCACTCCAATGGATGGTAGCCTTGTCATTATGGAAGTTAGTCTGTTGGAGAGATTTTTGTTACTCCAATGGATGGTAGCCTTGTCATTATGGAAGGTAGTCTCTTGTTGATATTTTCAAAACTCCAATGCATGGTAGCCTTGTCATTATGGAAGGTAGTCGCTTGTTGATATTTTCATTACTCTAATGGATGGTAGCCTAGTCATTATGGAAGGTAGTCTATTGTCGAGATTTTTGTTACTCCAATGGATGGTATCCTTGTCATTATGGAAGGTTGTCTGTTGTCGAGATTTTTGTTACTCCAATGGATGGTAGCGTTGTCATTATGGAAAGTAGACTATTGTCGAGATATTTGTTACTATAATGTATGGTAGCCTTGTCATTATGAAAGGTAGTTTGTTGTCGAGATTTTTGTTATTACAATGTATGGTAGCCTTGTCATTATAGAAGGTAGTCTCTTATTGATATTTTCAATACTCCAATGGATGGTAGCCTAGTCATTATGGAAGGTAGTCTATTATCGAGATTTTTGTCACTCTAATGGATGATAGCCTTGTAATTATGGAAGGTTGTCTATTGGCGAGATTTTTGTTACTCCAATAGATGGTAGCCTTGTCATTATGGAAGGTATTCTCTTGTTGATATTTTTGTTACTCCAATGGATGGTAGCCTTGTCATTATGGAAGGTAGTTTTTTGTCGAGATTTTTGTAACTCCAATGGATAGTAGCCTTGTCATTATGGAAGGTAGTCTGTTGTCGAGATTTTGTTACTCCAATGGATGGTAGCCTTGTCATTATGGAAGGTAGTCTATTGTCGAGATTTTTGTCACTCCAAAGGATGGTAGCCTTGTCATTATGGACCGGTAGTCTGTTGTCGATATTTTGGTTAGTCCAATGGATGGTAGCCTTGTCATTATAAAAGGTAGTCTATTGTCGAGATTTTTGTCACTCCAACGGATGTTAGCCTTGTCATTATGGAAGTTTGTCTGTTGGTGAGATTTTTGTTACTCCACAGGATGGTAGCCTTGTCATTATGGAAGGTAGTTTGTTGTCGAGATTTTTGTTACTCCAATGGATGGTAGACTTGTCATTATTGAAGGTAGGCTATTGTCGAGATTTTTGGTACTCTAATGGATGGTATCCTTGTCATTATGGAAGGTAGTCTGTTGTCAAGATTTTTGTTACTCCAACGGATGGTAGCATTATCATTATGGAAGGTAGTGTGTTTTCGAAATCTTTGTTACTCCAATGGATGGAGGCCTAGTCATTATGGATGGTAGTTTGTTGTCAAGATTTTTGTTACTCCAATGGATAGTAGCCTTGTCATTATGGAAGGTAGTATGTTGTCGAGATTTCGTTACTCCAATGGATGGTAGCCTTGTTATTATGGAAGGTAGTCTATTGTCGAGATTTTTGGCACTCCAATGGATGGTAGCCTTGTCATTTTGGAAGGTACTCTGTTTGCCAGATTTTTGTTACTCCAATGGAAGGTAGCCTTGTCATTATGGAAGGTAGTCTCTTGTTGATATTTTCATTACTCCAATGCATGGTAGCCTTGTCATTATGGAAGGTAGTCTCTTGTTGATATTTTCATTACTCTAATGGATGGTAGCCTAGTCATTATGGAAGGTAGTCTATTGTCGAGATTTTTGTTACTCCAATGGATGGTATCCGTGTCATTATGGAAGGTTGTCTGTTGTCGAGATTTTTGTTACTCCAATTGATGGTAGTGTTGTCATTATGGAAAGTAGACTATTGTCGAGATATTTGTTACTATAATGTATGGTAGCCTTGTCATGATGAAAGGTAGTTTGTTGTCGAGATTTTTGTTATTACAATGTATGGTAGCCTTTTCATTATAGAAGGTAGTCTCTTATTGATATTTTCAATACTCCAATGGATGGTAGCCTAGTCATTATGGAAGGTAGTCTATTGTCGAGATTTTTGTCACTCTAATGGATGATAGCGTTGTCATTATGGAAGGTTGTCTATTGGCGAGATTTTTGTTACTCCAATGGATGGTAGCCTTGTCATTATGGAAGGTAGTCTCTTGTTGATATTTTCGTTACTCCAATGGATGGTAGCCTTGTCATTATGGAAGGTAGTCTGTTGTCGAGATTTTGTTATTCCAATGGATGGTAGCCTTGTCATTATGGAAGGTAGTCTATTGTCGAACTTTTTGTTACTCCAATGGATGGTAGCCTTTTCATTATGGAAGGTAGTCTATTGTCGAGATTTTTGTCACTCCAATGGACGGTACACTTATCATTATGGAAGTTAGTCTGTTGGCGAGATTTTTGTTACTCCAATGGATGGTAGCCTTGTCATTATGGAAGGTAGTCTCTTGTTGATATTTTCATTACTCCAATGCATGGTAGCCTTGTCATTATAGAAGGTAGTCTCTTGTTGATATTTTCATTACTCTAATGGATGGTAGCCTAGTCATTATGGGAGGTAGTCTATTGTCGAGATTTTTGTTACTCCAATGGATGGTATCCTTGTCATTATGGAAGGTTGTCTGTTGTCGAGATATTTGTTACTCCAATGGATGGTAGCGTTGTCATTATGGAAAGTAGACTATTGTCGAGATATTTGTTACTATAATGTATGGTAGCCTTGTCATTATGAAAGGTAGTTTGTTGTCAAGATTTTTGTTATTACAATGTATGTTAGCCTTGTCATTATAGAAGGTAGTCTCTTATTGATATTTTTAATACTCCAATGGATGGTAGCCTAGTCATTATGGAAGGTAGTCTATTGTCGAGATTTTTGTCACTCTAATGGATGATAGCCTTGTCATTATGGAAGGTTGTCTATTGGCGAGATTTTTGTTACTCCAATGGATGGTAGCCTTGTCATTATGGAAGGTAGTCTCTTGTTGATATTTTCGTTACTCCAATGGATGGTAGCCTTGTCATTATGGAAGGTAGTTTGTTGTCGAGATTTTTGTAACTCCATAGGATAGTAGCCTTGTCATTATGGAAGGTAGTCTGTTGTCGAGATTTTGTTATTCCAATGGAAGGTAGCCTAGTCATTATGGAAGGTAGTCTATTGTCGATATTTTTGTTACTCCAATGGATGGTAGCCTTTTCCTTATGGAAGGTAGTCTATTGTCGAGATTTTTGTCACACCAATGGATGGTAGCCTTGTCATTATGGAAGTTAGTCTGTTGGCGAGATTTTTGTTACTCCAATGGATGGTAGCCTTGTCATTATGGAAGGTAGTCTCTTGTTGATATTTTCATTACTCTAATGTATGGTAGCCTAGTCATTATGGAAGGTAGTCTATTGTCGAGATTTTTGTTACTCCAATGGATGGTATCCTTGTCATTATGGAAGGTTGTCTGTTGTCGGGATTTTTGTTACTCCAAAGGATGGTAGCGTTGTCATTATGGAAAGTAGACTATTGTCGAGATATTTGTTACTATAATGTATGGTAGCCTTGTCATTATTGAAGGTAGTCTCTTATTGATATTTTCAATACTCCAATGGATGGTAGCCTAGTCATTATGGAAGGTAGTCTATTGTCGATATTTTTGTCACTCTAATGGATGATAGCCTTGTCATCATGGAAGGTTGTCTATTGTCGAGATTTTGTTATTCCAATGGATGGTAGCCTAGTCATTATGGAAGGTTGTCTATTGTCGATCTTTTTGTTACTCCAATGGATGGTAGCCTTTTCATTATGGAAGGTAGTCTATTGTCGAGATTTTTGTCACTCCAATGGATGGTAGCCTTGTCATTATGGAAGTTAGTCTGTTGGCGAGATTTTTGTTACTCCAATGGATGGTAGCCTTGTTATTATGTAAGGTAATCTCTTGTTGATATTTTCGTTACTCCAATGGATGGTAGCCTTATCATTATTGAAGGTAGACTATTGTCGAGATTTTTGATACTCTAATGGATGGTATCCTTGTAATTATGGAAGGTAGTCTGTTGTCAAGATTTTTGTTACTCCAACGGATGGTAGCAGTATCATTATGGAAGGTAGTGTGTTTTCGAAATCTTTGTTACTCCAATGGATGGTAGCCTAGTCATTATGGATGGTAGTTTGTTGTCGAGATTTTTGTTACTCCAATGGATAATAGCCTTGTCATTATGGAAGGTAGTATGTTGTCGAGATTTTGTTACTCCAATGGATGGTAGCCTTGTCATTATGGAAGGTAGTCTATTGTCGAGATTTTTGTCACTCCAAAGGATGGTAGCCTTGTCATTATGGAAGGTTGTCTGTTGGCGAGATTTTTGTTACTCCAATGGATGGTAGCGTTGTCATTATAGAAGGTAGTCTCTTGTTGATATTTTCATTACTCCAATGGATGGTAGCCTATTCATTATGGAAGATAGTCTATTGTCGATATATTTGTCACTCTAATGGATGATAGCCTTGTCATTATGGAAGGTTGTCTATTGGGGAGAATTTTGTTACTACAATGGATCATAGCCTTGTCATTATGGAAGGTTGTTTGTTGTCGATATTTTCGTTACTCCAATGGATGGTAGCGTTGTCATTGTGAAAGGTAGTTTGTTGTCGAGATTTTTTTTATTACAGTGTATGGTAGCCTTGTCATTATAGAAGGTAGTCTCTTGTTGATATTTTCATTACTCCAATGGATGGTAGCCTAATCATTATGGAAGGTAGTCTATTGTCAAGATTTTTATCACTCTAATGGATGATAGCCTTGTCATTATGGAAGGTTGTCTATTGGCGAGATTTTTGTTACTCCAATGGATGGTAGCCTTGTCATTATGGAAGGTAGTTTGTTGTCGAGATTTTTGTTACTCCAATGGATAATACCCATGTCATTATGGAAGGTAGTCTGTTGTCGAGATTTTGTTACTCCAATGGAAGGTAGCCTTGTCATTATGGAAGGTAGTCTATTGTCGAGATTTTTGTCACTCCAAAGGATGGTAGCCTTGTCATTATGGAAGGTTGTCTGTTGGCGAGATTTTTGTTACTCCAATGAATGGTAGCGTTGTCATTATAGAAGGTAGTCTCTTGTTGATATTTTCATTACTCCAATGGATGGTAGCCTATTCATTATGGAAGATAGTCTATTGTCGATATATTTGTCACTCTAATGGATGATAGCCTTGTCATTATGGAAGGTTGTCTATTGGCGAGAATTTTGTTACTCCAATGGATCATAGCCTTGTCATTATGGAAGGTTGTCTGTTGTCGATATTTTCGTTACTCCAATGGATGGTAGCGTTGTCATTGTGAAAGGTAGTTTGTTGTCGAGATTTTTGTTATTACAGTGTATGGTAGCCTTGTCATTATAGAAGGTAGTCTCTTGTTGATATTTTCATTACTCCAATGGATGGTAGCCTAGTCATTATGGAAGGTAGTCTATTGTCAAGATTTTTATCACTCTAATGGATGATAGCCTCGTCATTATGGAAGGTTGTCTATTGGCGATATTTTTGTTACTCCAATGGATGTTAGCCTTGTCATTATGGAAGGTAGTTTGTTGTCTAGATTTTTGTTACTCCAATGGATAATACCCATGTCATTATGGAAGGTAGTCTGTTGTCGAGATTTTGTTACTCCAATGGATGGTGGCCTTTTCATTATGGAAGGTAGTCTATTGTCGAGATTTTTGTCACTCCAAAGGATGGTAGCCTTGTCATTATGGAAGGTTGTCTGTTGGCGAGATTTTTGTTACTCCAATGGATGGTAGCCTTGTCATTATAGAAGGTAGTCTCTTGTTGATATTTTCATTACTCCAATGGATGGTAGCCTAGTCATTATGGAAGGTAGTCTATTGTCGAGATTTTTGTCACTCTAATGGATGATAGCCTTGTCATTATGGAAGGTAGTCTCTTGTTGATATTTTCATTACTCCAATGGATGGTAGCCTAGTCATTATGGAAGGTAGTCTATTGTCGAGATTTTTGTCACTCTAATGGTTGATAGCCTTGTCATTATGGAAGGTTGTTTGTTGGCGAGATTTTTGTTACTCCAATGGATGGTAGGCTTGTCATTATGGAAGGTAGTTTGTTGTCGAGATTTTTGTTACTCCAACGAATGGTAGTATTATCATTATGGAAGGTAGTGTGTTGTCAAAATCTTTTTTACTCCAATGGATGGTAGCCTAGTCATTATGGATGGTAGTTTATTATCAAGATTTTTGTTACTCCAATGGATGGTAGGCTTTTCATTAAGGAAGGTAGTCTGTTGTCGATATTTTTGTTACTCCAATGGATGGTAGCCTTGTCATTATGGAAGGTAGCTTGTTTTCGAAATTTTTGTTACTCCAACGGATGGTAGCATTATCATTCTGGAAGGTTGTGTGTTGTCGAAATCTTTGTTACTCCAATGAATGGTAGCCTAGTCATTATGGATGGTAGTCTATTGTCGTGATTTTTGGTAATCCAATGGATGGTAGCCTTGTCATTATGGAAGGTAGTCTATTGGCAAGATTTTTGTTACTCCAATGGATGGTAGCCTTGTCATTATGGAAGGTAGTCTCTTGTTGATATTTTCCTTACTCCAATTCATGGTAGCCTTGTCATTATGGAAGGTAGTCTCTTGTTAATATTTTCATTACTCCATTTGATGGTAGCGTTGTCATTATGGAAGGTAGTCTGTTGTCAAGATTTTTGTTACTCCAATGGATGGTAGCCTTGTCATTATGGAAGGTATTCTATTGTCGAGATTTTTGTTACTCAAATGGATGGTAGCCTTGTCATTATGGAAAGTAGAGTATTGTCGATATTTTTGTTACTACAATGTATGGTAGCCTTGTCATTATGAAAGGTAGTTTGTTGTCGAGATTTTTCTTATTACAATGTATGGAAGCCTTGTCATTATAGAAGGTAGTCTCTTGTTTATATTTTGATTACTCCAATGGATGGTAGCCTAGTCATTATGGAAGGTAGTCTATTGTCGAGATTTTTGTCACTCTAATGGATGATAGCCTTGTCATTATGGAAGGTTTTCTGTTGGCGAGATATTTGTTACTCCAATGGATGGTAGCCTTGTCATTATGGAAGGTAGTCTCTTGTAGATATTTTTGTTACTCCAATGGATGGTAGCCTTGTCATTATGGAAGGTAGTCTGTTGTCGAGATTTTGTTACTCCAATGGATGGTAGCCTGGTCATTATGGAAGGTAGTCTATTGTCGAGATTTTTTTCACTCCAAAGGATGGTAGCCTTGTCATTATGGAAGGTTGTCTGTTGGCGAGATTTTTGTTACTCCAATGGATGGTAGCCTAGTCATTATAGAAGGTAGTCCCTTGTTGATATTTTCATTACTCCAATGGATGGTAGCCTAGTCATTATGGAAGGTAGTCTATTATCGAGATTTTTGTCACTCTAATGGATGATAGCCTTGTCATTATGGAAGGTTGTCTGTTGGCGAGATTTTTGTTACTCCAATGAATTGTAGCCTTGTCATTATAGAAGGTAGTCTCTTGTTGATATTTTCATTACTCCAATGGATGGTAGCCTAGTCATTATGGAAGGTAGTCTATTGTCGATATTTTTGTCACTCTAATGGATGATAGCCTTGTCATTATGGAAGGTTGTGTGTTGGCGAGATTTTTGTTGCTCGAATGGATGGTAGCCTTGTCATTATGGAAGGTAGTTTGTTTTCGAAATTTTTGTTACTCCTACAGATGGTAGCATTATCATTATGGAAGGTTGTGTGTTGTCGAAATCTTTGTTACTCCAATGGCTGGTAGCCTAGTCATTATGGATGGTAGTCTATTGTCGAGATTTTTGGCAATCCAATGGATGGTAACCTTGTCATTATGGAAGGTAGTCTGTTGGCGAGATTTTTGTTACTCCAATGGATGGTAGCCTTGTTATTATGGAAGGTAGTCTCTTGTTGATATTTTCCTTACTCCAATTCATGGTAGCCTTGTCATTATGGAAGGTAGTCTCTTGTTGATATTTTCATTACTCCAATGGATGGTAGCGTTGTCATTATGGAAGGTAGTCTGTTGTCAAGATTTTTGTTACTCCAATGGATGGTAGCCTTGTCATATTGGAAGGTAGTCTATTGTCGATATTTTTGTTACTAAAATGGATGGTAGCCTTGTCTTTATGGAAAGTAGACTATTGTCGATATTTTTGTTACTACAATGTATGGTAGCCTTGTAATTATGAAAGTTGGTTTGTTGTCGAGATATTTTTTATTACAATGTATGGAAGCCTTGTCAATATAGAAGGTAGTCTCTTGTTTATATTTTCATTACTCCAATGGATGGTAGCCTAGTCATTATGGAAGGTAGTCTATTGTCGATATTTTTGTCACTCTAATGGATAATAGCCTTGTCATTATTGAAGGTTGTCTGTTGGCGAGATATTTGTCACTCTAATGGATGATAGCCTTGTCATTATGGAAGGTTGTCTGTTTGCGAGTTATTTGTTACTCCAATGGATGGTAGCCTTGTCATTATGTAAGGTAGTCTCTTGTTGATATTTCCGTTACTCCAATGGATGGTAGCCTTGTCATTATGGAAGGTAGTCTATTGTCGATATTTTGTTACTCCAATGGTGGTAGCCTTGTCATTATGGAAGGTTGTGTGTCGGCGATATTTTTGTTACTCCAATGGATGGTAGCCTTGTCATTATGGAAGGAAGTTTGTTGTCCAGATTTTTGTTACTCCAACGGATGGTAGTATTATCATTATGGAAGGTAGTGTGTTGTCGAAATCTTTTTTACTCCAATGGATGGTATCCTAGTCATTATGGATGGTAGTTTGTTGTCAAGATTTTTGTTACTCCAATGGATGTTAGGCTTTTCATTAAGGAAGGTAGTCTGTTGTCGATATTTTTGTTACTCCAATGGATGGTAGCCTTGTCATTATGGAAGGTAGTTTGTTTTCGAAATTTTTGTTACTCCAACGGATGGTAGCATTATCATTATGGAAGGTAGTCTAGTCATTATGGATGGTAGTCTATTGTCAAGATTTTTGGTAATCCAATGGATGGTAGCCTTGTCATTATGGAATGTAGTCTCTTGTTCATATTTTCCTTACTCCAATGCATGGTAGCCTTGTCATTATGGAAGGTAGTCTCTTGTTGATATTTTCATTACTCCAATGGATGGTAGCCTTGTCATTATGGAAAGTAGTCTGTTGTCAATATTTTTGTTACTCCAATGGATGGTAGCCTTGTCATTATGGAAGGTAGTCTATTGTCGATATTTTTGTTACTCAAATGGATGGTAGCCTTGTCATTATGGAAAGTAGACTATTGTCGATATATTTGTTACTACTATGTATGGTAGCCTTGTCATTATAGAAGGTAGTCTCTTGTTTATATTTTCATTACTCCAATGGATGGTAGCGTAGTCATTATGGAAGGTAGTCTATTGTCGAGATTTTTGTCACTCTAATGGATGATAGCCTTGTCATTATGAAAGGTTGTCTGTTGGCGAGATATTTGTTACTCCAATGGATGGTAGCCTTGTCATTATGGAAGGTAGTCTCTTGTTGATATTTTCGTTACTCCAATGGATGGTAGCCTTGTCATTATGGAAGGTAGTCTGTCGTCGAGATTTTGTTACTCCAATGGATGGTAGCCTTGTCATTATGGAAGGTAGTCTATTGTCGAGATTTTTTTCACTCCAAAGGATGGTAGACTTGTCATTATGGAAGGTTGTCTGTTGGCGAGATTTTTGTTACTCCAATGAATGGTAGCCTAGTCATTATAAAAGGTAGTCTATTGTCGAGATTTTTGTCACTCCAACGGATGTTAGCCTTGTCATTATGGAAGTTTGTCTGTTGGTGAGATTTTTGTTACTCCACAGGATGGTAGCCTTGTCATTATGGAAGGTAGTTTGTTGTCGAGATTTTTGTTACTCCAATGGATGGTAGACTTGTCATTATTGAAGGTAGGCTATTGTCGAGATTTTTGGTACTCTAATGGATGGTATCCTTGTCATTATGGAAGGTAGTCTGTTGTCAAGATTTTTGTTACTCCAACGGATGGTAGCATTATCATTATGGAAGGTAGTGTGTTTTCGAAATCTTTGTTACTCCAATGGATGGAGGCCTAGTCATTATGGATGGTAGTTTGTTGTCAAGATTTTTGTTACTCCAATGGATAGTAGCCTTGTCATTATGGAAGGTAGTATGTTGTCGAGATTTCGTTACTCCAATGGATGGTAGCCTTGTTATTATGGAAGGTAGTCTATTGTCGAGATTTTTGGCACTCCAATGGATGGTAGCCTTGTCATTTTGGAAGGTACTCTGTTTGCCAGATTTTTGTTACTCCAATGGAAGGTAGCCTTGTCATTATGGAAGGTAGTCTCTTGTTGATATTTTCATTACTCCAATGCATGGTAGCCTTGTCATTATGGAAGGTAGTCTCTTGTTGATATTTTCATTACTCTAATGGATGGTAGCCTAGTCATTATGGAAGGTAGTCTATTGTCGAGATTTTTGTTACTCCAATGGATGGTATCCGTGTCATTATGGAAGGTTGTCTGTTGTCGAGATTTTTGTTACTCCAATTGATGGTAGTGTTGTCATTATGGAAAGTAGACTATTGTCGAGATATTTGTTACTATAATGTATGGTAGCCTTGTCATGATGAAAGGTAGTTTGTTGTCGAGATTTTTGTTATTACAATGTATGGTAGCCTTTTCATTATAGAAGGTAGTCTCTTATTGATATTTTCAATACTCCAATGGATGGTAGCCTAGTCATTATGGAAGGTAGTCTATTGTCGAGATTTTTGTCACTCTAATGGATGATAGCGTTGTCATTATGGAAGGTTGTCTATTGGCGAGATTTTTGTTACTCCAATGGATGGTAGCCTTGTCATTATGGAAGGTAGTCTCTTGTTGATATTTTCATTACTCCAATGGATGGTAGCCTTGTCATTATGGAAAGTAGTCTGTTGTCAATATTTTTGTTACTCCAATGGATGGTAGCCTTGTCATTATGGAAGGTAGTCTATTGTCGAGATTTTTGTTACTCAAATGGATGGTAGCCTTGTCATTATGGAAAGTAGACTATTGTCGATATATTTGTTACTACTATGTATGGTAGCCTTGTCATTATGAAAGGTAGTTTGTTGTCGAGATTTTTGTTATTACAATGTATGGAAGCCTTGTCATTATAGAAGGTAGTCTCTTGTTTATATTTTCATTACTCCAATGGATGGTAGCGTAGTCATTATGGAAGGTAGTCTATTGTCGAGATTTTTGTCACTCTAATGGATGATAGCCTTGTCATTATGAAAGGTTGTCTGTTGGCGAGATATTTGTTACTCCAATGGATGGTAGCCTTGCCATTATGGAAGGTAGTCTCTTGTTGATATTTTCGTTACTCCAATGGATGGTAGCCTTGTCATTATGGAAGGTAGTCTGTCGTCGAGATTTTGTTACTCCAATGGATGGTAGCCTTGTCATTATGGAAGGTAGTCTATTGTCGAGATTTTTTTCACTCCAAAGGATGGTAGACTTGTCATTATGGAAGGTTGTCTGTTGGCGAGATTTTTGTTACTCCAATGAATGGTAGCCTAGTCATTATAAAAGGTAGTCTATTGTCGAGATTTTTGTCACTCCAACGGATGTTAGCCTTGTCATTATGGAAGTTTGTCTGTTGGTGAGATTTTTGTTACTCCACAGGATGGTAGCCTTGTCATTATGGAAGGTAGTTTGTTGTCGAGATTTTTGTTACTCCAATGGATGGTAGACTTGTCATTATTGAAGGTAGGCTATTGTCGAGATTTTTGGTACTCTAATGGATGGTATCCTTGTCATTATGGAAGGTAGTCTGTTGTCAAGATTTTTGTTACTCCAACGGATGGTAGCATTATCATTATGGAAGGTAGTGTGTTTTCGAAATCTTTGTTACTCCAATGGATGGAGGCCTAGTCATTATGGATGGTAGTTTGTTGTCAAGATTTTTGTTACTCCAATGGATAGTAGCCTTGTCATTATGGAAGGTAGTATGTTGTCGAGATTTCGTTACTCCAATGGATGGTAGCCTTGTTATTATGGAAGGTAGTCTATTGTCGAGATTTTTGGCACTCCAATGGATGGTAGCCTTGTCATTTTGGAAGGTACTCTGTTTGCCAGATTTTTGTTACTCCAATGGAAGGTAGCCTTGTCATTATGGAAGGTAGTCTCTTGTTGATATTTTCATTACTCCAATGCATGGTAGCCTTGTCATTATGGAAGGTAGTCTCTTGTTGATATTTTCATTACTCTAATGGATGGTAGCCTAGTCATTATGGAAGGTAGTCTATTGTCGAGATTTTTGTTACTCCAATGGATGGTATCCGTGTCATTATGGAAGGTTGTCTGTTGTCGAGATTTTTGTTACTCCAATTGATGGTAGTGTTGTCATTATGGAAAGTAGACTATTGTCGAGATATTTGTTACTATAATGTATGGTAGCCTTGTCATGATGAAAGGTAGTTTGTTGTCGAGATTTTTGTTATTACAATGTATGGTAGCCTTTTCATTATAGAAGGTAGTCTCTTATTGATATTTTCAATACTCCAATGGATGGTAGCCTAGTCATTATGGAAGGTAGTCTATTGTCGAGATTTTTGTCACTCTAATGGATGATAGCGTTGTCATTATGGAAGGTTGTCTATTGGCGAGATTTTTGTTACTCCAATGGATGGTAGCCTTGTCATTATGGAAGGTAGTCTCTTGTTGATATTTTCGTTACTCCAATGGATGGTAGCCTTGTCATTATGGAAGGTATTCTGTTGTCGAGATTTTGTTATTCCAATGGATGGTAGCCTTGTCATTATGGAAGGTAGTCTATTGTCGAACTTTTTGTTACTCCAATGGATGGTAGCCTTTTCATTATGGAAGGTAGTCTATTGTCGAGATTTTTGTCACTCCAATGGACGGTACACTTATCATTATGGAAGTTAGTCTGTTGGCGAGATTTTTGTTACTCCAATGGATGGTAGCCTTGTCATTATGGAAGGTAGTCTCTTGTTGATATTTTCATTACTCCAATGCATGGTAGCCTTGTCATTATAGAAGGTAGTCTCTTGTTGATATTTTCATTACTCTAATGGATGGTAGCCTAGTCATTATGGGAGGTAGTCTATTGTCGAGATTTTTGTTACTCCAATGGATGGTATCCTTGTCATTATGGAAGGTTGTCTGTTGTCGAGATATTTGTTACTCCAATGGATGGTAGCGTTGTCATTATGGAAAGTAGACTATTGTCGAGATATTTGTTACTATAATGTATGGTAGCCTTGTCATTATGAAAGGTAGTTTGTTGTCAAGATTTTTGTTATTACAATGTATGTTAGCCTTGTCATTATAGAAGGTAGTCTCTTATTGATATTTTTAATACTCCAATGGATGGTAGCCTAGTCATTATGGAAGGTAGTCTATTGTCGAGATTTTTGTCACTCTAATGGATGATAGCCTTGTCATTATGGAAGGTTGTCTATTGGCGAGATTTTTGTTACTCCAATGGATGGTAGCCTTGTCATTATGGAAGGTAGTCTCTTGTTGATATTTTCGTTACTCCAATGGATGGTAGCCTTGTCATTATGGAAGGTAGTTTGTTGTCGAGATTTTTGTAACTCCATAGGATAGTAGCCTTGTCATTATGGAAGGTAGTCTGTTGTCGAGATTTTGTTATTCCAATGGATGGTAGCCTAGTCATTATGGAAGGTAGTCTATTGTCGATATTTTTGTTACTCCAATGGATGGTAGCCTTTTCCTTATGGAAGGTAGTCTATTGTCGAGATTTTTGTCACACCAATGGATGGTAGCCTTGTCATTATGGAAGTTAGTCTGTTGGCGAGATTTTTGTTACTCCAATGGATGGTAGCCTTGTCATTATGGAAGGTAGTCTCTTGTTGATATTTTCATTACTCTAATGTATGGTAGCCTAGTCATTATGGAAGGTAGTCTATTGTCGAGATTTTTGTTACTCCAATGGATGGTATCCTTGTCATTATGGAAGGTTGTCTGTTGTCGGGATTTTTGTTACTCCAAAGGATGGTAGCGTTGTCATTATGGAAAGTAGACTATTGTCGAGATATTTGTTACTATAATGTATGGTAGCCTTGTCATTATTGAAGGTAGTCTCTTATTGATATTTTCAATACTCCAATGGATGGTAGCCTAGTCATTATGGAAGGTAGTCTATTGTCGATATTTTTGTCACTCTAATGGATGATAGCCTTGTCATCATGGAAGGTTGTCTATTGTCGAGATTTTGTTATTCCAATGGATGGTAGCCTAGTCATTATGGAAGGTTGTCTATTGTCGATCTTTTTGTTACTCCAATGGATGGTAGCCTTTTCATTATGGAAGGTAGTCTATTGTCGAGATTTTTGTCACTCCAATGGATGGTAGCCTTGTCATTATGGAAGTTAGTCTGTTGGCGAGATTTTTGTTACTCCAATGGATGGTAGCCTTGTTATTATGTAAGGTAATCTCTTGTTGATATTTTCGTTACTCCAATGGATGGTAGCCTTATCATTATTGAAGGTAGACTATTGTCGAGATTTTTGATACTCTAATGGATGGTATCCTTGTAATTATGGAAGGTAGTCTGTTGTCAAGATTTTTGTTACTCCAACGGATGGTAGCAGTATCATTATGGAAGGTAGTGTGTTTTCGAAATCTTTGTTACTCCAATGGATGGTAGCCTAGTCATTATGGATGGTAGTTTGTTGTCGAGATTTTTGTTACTCCAATGGATAATAGC
Organism: Vicia faba; assembly: GCA_948472305.1. Taxonomy (NCBI): domain Eukaryota; kingdom Viridiplantae; phylum Streptophyta; class Magnoliopsida; order Fabales; family Fabaceae; genus Vicia; species Vicia faba. The sequence goes on from OX451739.1 coordinate 567,903,036, forward strand.
CTTGTCATTATGGAAGGTAGTATGTTGTCGAGATTTTGTTACTCCAATGGATGGTAGCCTTGTCATTATGGAAGGTAGTCTATTGTCGAGATTTTTGTCACTCCAAAGGATGGTAGCCTTGTCATTATGGAAGGTTGTCTGTTGGCGAGATTTTTGTTACTCCAATGGATGGTAGCGTTGTCATTATAGAAGGTAGTCTCTTGTTGATATTTTCATTACTCCAATGGATGGTAGCCTATTCATTATGGAAGATAGTCTATTGTCGGTATATTTGTCACTCTAATGGATGATAGCCTTGTCATTATGGAAGGTTGTCTATTGGGGAGAATTTTGTTACTCCAATGGATCATAGCCTTGTCATTATGGAAGGTTGTTTGTTGTCGATATTTTCGTTACTCCAATGGATGGTAGCGTTGTCATTGTGAAAGGTAGTTTGTTGTCGAGATTTTTTTTATTACAGTGTATGGTAGCCTTGTCATTATAGAAGGTAGTCTCTTGTTGATATTTTCATTACTCCAATGGATGGTAGCCTAATCATTATGGAAGGTAGTCTATTGTCAAGATTTTTATCACTCTAATGGATGATAGCCTTGTCATTATGGAAGGTTGTCTATTGGCGAGATTTTTGTTACTCCAATGGATGGTAGCCTTGTCATTATGGAAGGTAGTTTGTTGTCGAGATTTTTGTTACTCCAATGGATAATACCCATGTCATTATGGAAGGTAGTCTGTTGTCGAGATTTTGTTACTCCAATGGAAGGTAGCCTTGTCATTATGGAAGGTAGTCTATTGTCGAGATTTTTGTCACTCCAAAGGATGGTAGCCTTGTCATTATGGAAGGTTGTCTGTTGGCGAGATTTTTGTTACTCCAATGAATGGTAGCGTTGTCATTATAGAAGGTAGTCTCTTGTTGATATTTTCATTACTCCAATGGATGGTAGACTATTCATTATGGAAGATAGTCTATTGTCGATATATTTGTCACTCTAATGGATGATAGCCTTGTCATTATGGAAGGTTGTCTATTGGCGAGAATTTTGTTACTCCAATGGATCATAGCCTTGTCATTATGGAAGGTTGTCTGTTGTCGATATTTTCGTTACTCCAATGGATGGTAGCGTTGTCATTGTGAAAGGTAGTTTGTTGTCGAGATTTTTGTTATTACAGTGTATGGTAGCCTTGTCATTATAGAAGGTAGTCTCTTGTTGATATTTTCATTACTCCAATGGATGGTAGCCTAGTCATTATGGAAGGTAGTCTATTGTCAAGATTTTTATCACTCTAATGGATGATAGCCTCGTCATTATGGAAGGTTGTCTATTGGCGATATTTTTGTTACTCCAATGGATGTTAGCCTTGTCATTATGGAAGGTAGTTTGTTGTCTAGATTTTTGTTACTCCAATGGATAATACCCATGTCATTATGGAAGGTAGTCTGTTGTCGAGATTTTGTTACTCCAATGGATGGTAGCCTTTTCATTATGGAAGGTAGTCTATTGTCGAGATTTTTGTCACTCCAAAGGATGGTAGCCTTGTCATTATGGAAGGTTGTCTGTTGGCGAGATTTTTGTTACTCCAATGGATGGTAGCCTTGTCATTATAGAAGGTAGTCTCTTGTTGATATTTTCATTACTCCAATGGATGGTAGCCTAGTCATTATGGAAGGTAGTCTATTGTCGAGATTTTTGTCACTCTAATGGATGATAGCCTTGTCATTATGGAAGGTAGTCTCTTGTTGATATTTTCATTACTCCAATGGATGGTAGCCTAGTCATTATGGAAGGTAGTCTATTGTCGAGATTTTTGTCACTCTAATGGTTGATAGCCTTGTCATTATGGAAGGTTGTTTGTTGGCGAGATTTTTGTTACTCCAATGGATGGTAGGCTTGTCATTATGGAAGGTAGTTTGTTGTCGAGATTTTTGTTACTCCAACGAATGGTAGTATTATCATTATGGAAGGTAGTGTGTTGTCAAAATCTTTTTTACTCCAATGGATGGTAGCCTAGTCATTATGGATGGTAGTTTATTGTCAATATTTTTGTTACTCCAATGGATGGTAGGCTTTTCATTAAGGAAGGTAGTCTGTTGTCGATATTTTTGTTACTCCAATGGATGGTAGCCTTGTCATTATGGAAGGTAGTTTGTTTTCGAAATTTTTGTTACTCCAACGGATGGTAGCATTATCATTCTGGAAGGTTGTGTGTTGTCGAAATCTTTGTTACTCCAATGAATGGTAGCCTAGTCATTATGGATGGTAGTCTATTGTCGTGATTTTTGGTAATCCAATGGATGGTAGCCTTGTCATTATGGAAGGTAGTCTATTGGCAAGATTTTTGTTACTCCAATGGATGGTAGCCTTGTCATTATGGATGGTAGTCTCTTGTTGATATTTTCCTTACTCCAATTCATGGTAGCCTTGTCATTATGGAAGGTAGTCTCTTGTTAATATTTTCATTACTCCATTTGATGGTAGCGTTGTCATTATGGAAGGTAGTCTGTTGTCAAGATTTTTGTTACTCCAATGGATGGTAGCCTTGTCATTATGGAAGGTATTCTATTGTCGAGATTTTTGTTACTCAAATGGATGGTAGCCTTGTCATTATGGAAAGTAGACTATTGTCGATATTTTTGTTACTACAATGTATGGTAGCCTTGTCATTATGAAAGGTAGTTTGTTGTCGAGATTTTTCTTATTACAATGTATGGAAGCCTTGTCATTATAGAAGGTAGTCTCTTGTTTATATTTTGATTACTCCAATGGATGGTAGCCTAGTCATTATGGAAGGTAGTCTATTGTCGAGATTTTTGTCACTCTAATGGATGATAGCCTTGTCATTATGGAAGGTTTTCTGTTGGCGAGATATTTGTTACTCCAATGGATGGTAGCCTTGTCATTATGGAAGGTAGTCTCTTGTAGATATTTTTGTTACTCCAATGGATGGTAGCCTTGTCATTATGGAAGGTAGTCTGTTGTCGAGATTTTGTTACTCCAATGGATGGTAGCCTGGTCATTATGGAAGGTAGTCTATTGTCGAGATTTTTTTCACTCCAAAGGATGGTAGCCTTGTCATTATGGAAGGTTGTCTGTTGGCGAGATTTTTGTTACTCCAATGGATGGTAGCCTAGTCATTATAGAAGGTAGTCCCTTGTTGATATTTTCATTACTCCAATGGATGGTAGCCTAGTCATTATGGAAGGTAGTCTATTATCGAGATTTTTGTCACTCTAATGGATGATAGCCTTGTTATTATGGAAGGTTGTCTGTTGGCGAGATTTTTGTTACTCCAATGAATTGTAGCCTTGTCATTATAGAAGGTAGTCTCTTGTTGATATTTTCATTACTCCAATGGATGGTAGCCTAGTCATTATGGAAGGTAGTCTATTGTCGATATTTTTGTCACTCTAATGGATGATAGCCTTGTCATTATGGAAGGTTGTGTGTTGGCGAGATTTTTGTTGCTCGAATGGATGGTAGCCTTGTCATTATGGAAGGTAGTTTGTTTTCGAAATTTTTGTTACTCCTACGGATGGTAGCATTATCATTATGGAAGGTTGTGTGTTGTCGAAATCTTTGTTACTCCAATGGCTGGTAGCCTAGTCATTATGGATGGTAGTCTATTGTCGAGATTTTTGGCAATCCAATGGATGGTAACCTTTTCATTATGGAAGGTAGTCTGTTGGCGAGATTTTTGTTACTCCAATGGATGGTAGCCTTGTTATTATGGAAGGTAGTCTCTTGTTGATATTTTCCTTACTCCAATTCATGGTAGCCTTGTCATTATGGAAGGTAGTCTCTTGTTGATATTTTCATTACTCCAATGGATGGTAGCGTTGTCATTATGGAAGGTAGTCTGTTGTCAAGATTTTTGTTACTCCAATGGATGGTAGCCTTGTCATATTGGAAGGTAGTCTATTGTCGATATTTTTGTTACTAAAATGGATGGTAGCCTTGTCTTTATGGAAAGTAGACTATTGTCGATATTTTTGTTACTACAATGTATGGTAGCCTTGTAATTATGAAAGTTGGTTTGTTGTCGAGATATTTTTTATTACAATGTATGGAAGCCTTGTCAATATAGAAGGTAGTCTCTTGTTTATATTTTCATTACTCCAATGGATGGTAGCCTAGTCATTATGGAAGGTAGTATATTGTCGATATTTTTGTCACTCTAATGGATAATAGCCTTGTCAGTATTGAAGGTTGTCTGTTGGCGAGATATTTGTCACTCTAATGGATGATAGCCTTGTCATTATGGAAGGTTGTCTGTTTGCGAGTTATTTGTTACTCCAATGGATGGTAGCCTTGTCATTATGTAAGGTAGTCTCTTGTTGATATTTCCGTTACTCCAATGGATGGTAGCCTTGTCATTATGGAAGGTAGTCTATTGTCGATATTTTGTTACTCCAATGGTGGTAGCCTTGTCATTATGGAAGGTTGTGTGTCGGCGATATTTTTGTTACTCCAATGGATGGTAGCCTTGTCATTATGGAAGGAAGTTTGTTGTCGAGATTTTTGTTACTCCAACGGATGGTAGTATTATCATTATGGAAGGTAGTGTGTTGTCGAAATCTTTTTTACTCCAATGGATGGTATCCTAGTCATTATGGATGGTAGTTTGTTGTCAAGATTTTTGTTACTCCAATGGATGTTAGGCTTTTCATTAAGGAAGGTAGTCTGTTGTCGATATTTTTGTTACTCCAATGGATGGTAGCCTTGTCATTATGGAAGGTAGTTTGTTTTCGAAATTTTTGTTACTCCAACGGATGGTAGCATTATCATTATGGAAGGTAGTCTAGTCATTATGGATGGTAGTCTATTGTCAAGATTTTTGGTAATCCAATGGATGGTAGCCTTGTCATTATGGAATGTAGTCTCTTGTTCATATTTTCCTTACTCCAATGCATGGTAGCCTTGTCATTATGGAAGGTAGTCTCTTGTTGATATTTTCATTACTCCAATGGATGGTAGCCTTGTCATTATGGAAAGTAGTCTGTTGTCAATATTTATGTTACTCCAATGGATGGTAGCCTTGTCATTATGGAAGGTAGTCTATTGTCGAGATTTTTGTTACTCAAATGGATGGTAGCCTTGTCATTATGGAAAGTAGACTATTGTCGATATATTTGTTACTACTATGTATGGTAGCCTTGTCATTATGAAAGGTAGTTTGTTGTCGAGATTTTTGTTATTACAATGTATGGAAGCCTTGTCATTATAGAAGGTAGTCTCTTGTTTATATTTTCATTAATCCAATGGATGGTAGCGTAGTCATTATGGAAGGTAGTCTATTGTCGAGATTTTTGTCACTCTAATGGATGATAGCCTTGTCATTATGAAAGGTTGGCTGTTGGCGAGATATTTGTTACTCCAATGGATGGTAGCCTTGTCATTATGGAAGGTAGTCTCTTGTTGATATTTTCGTTACTCCAATGGATGGTAGCCTTGTCATTATGGAAGGTAGTCTGTCGTCGAGATTTTGTTACTCCAATGGATGGCAGCCTTGTCATTATGGAAGGTAGTCTATTGTCGAGATTTTTTTCACTCCAAAGGATGGTAGACTTGTCATTATGGAAGGTTGTCTGTTGGCGAGATTTTTGTTACTCCAATGAATGGTAGCCTAGTCATTATAGAAGGTAGTCTCTTGTTGATATTTTCATTATTCCAATGGATGGTAGCCTAGTCATTATGGAAGGTAGTCTATTATCGAGATTTTTGTCACTCTAATGGATGATAGCCTTATCATTATGGAAGGTTGTGTGTTGGCGAGATTTTTGTTACTCCAATGGATGGTAGCCTTTTCATTATGGAAGGTAGTTTGTTGTCGAGATTTTTGTTACTCCAACGGATGGTAGTATTATCATTATGGAAGGTAGTGTGTTGTCGAAATCTTTTTTACTCCAATGAACGGTAGCCTAGTCATTATGGATGGTAGTTTGTTGTCAAGATTTTTGTTACTCCAATGGATGGTAGGCTTTTCATTACGAAAGGTAGTCTATTGTCGATATTTTTGTTACTCCAATGGATGGTAGCCTTGTCAATATGGAAGGTAGTTTGTTTTTGAAATTTTTGTTACTCCAACGGATGGTAGCATTATCATTATGAAAGGTAGTGTGTTGTCGAAATCTTTGTTACTCCAATGGATGGTAGCCTAGCCATTATGGATGGTAGTCTATTGTCGAGATTTTTGGCACTCCAATGGATGATAGCCTTGTCATTATGGAAGGTAGTCTGTTGGCGAGATTTTTGTTACTCCAATGGATGGTAGCCTTCTCATTATGGAAGGTAGTCTCTTGTTGATATTTTCCTTACTCCAATGCATTGTAGCCTTGTTATTATGGAAGGTAGTCACTTGTTGATATTTTCATTACTCCAATGGATGGTAGCCTTGTCATTATGGAAGGTAGTTTGTTGTCAATATTTTTGTTACTCCAATGGATGGTAGCCTTGTCATTATGGAAGGTAGTCTATTGTCGAGATTTTTGTTACTCAAATGGATGGTAGCCTTATAATTATGGAAAGTAGACTGTTGTCGAGATTTTTGTTACTACAATGTATGGTAGCCTTGTCATTGTGAAAGGTAGTTTGTTGTCGAGATTTTTGTTATTACAATGTATGGAAGCCTTGTCATTATAGAAGGTAGTCTCTTGTTTATATTTTCATTACTCCAATGGATTGTAGCCTAGTCATTATGGAAGGTAGTCTATTGTCGAGATTTTTGTCACTATAATGGATGATAGCCTTGTCATTATGGAAGGTTGTATGTTGGCGAGATTTTTGTTACTCCAATGGATGGTAGCCTTGTCATTATGGAAGGTAGTCTCTTGTTGAGATTTTCGTTACTCCAATGGATGGTAGCCTTGTCATTATGGAAGGTAGTCTATTGACGAGATTTTGTTACTCCAATGGATGGTAGCCTTGTCATTATGGTAGGTAGTCTATTATGGAGATTTTTGCCACTCCAAAGGATGGTAGCCTTGTCATTATGGAAGGTTGTCTGTTGACGAGATTTTTGTTATTCCAATGGATGGTAGCCTTGTCATTATAGAAGGTAATCTCTTGTTGATATTTTCATTACTCCAATGGATGGTAGCCTAGTCATTATGGAAGGTAGTCTATTGTCGAGATTTTTGTCACTCTAATGGATGATAGCCTTGTCATTATGGAAGGTTGTGTGTTGGCGAGATTTTTGTCACTCCAATGGATGCTAGCCTTGTCATTATGTAAGGTAGTTTGTTGTCAAGATTTTTGTTACTTCAACGGATGGTAGTATTATCATTATGGAAGGTAGTGTGTTGTCGATATCTTTTTTAATCCAATGGATGGTAGCCTAGTCATTATGGATGGTAGTTTGTTGTCAAGATTTTTGTTACTCCAATGGATGGTAGGCTTTTCATTAAGGAAGGTAGTCTGTTGTCGATAATTTTGTTACTCCAATGGATGGTAGCCTTGTCATTATGGAAGGTAGTTTGTTTTCGAAATTTTTGTTACTCCAACGGATGGTAGCATTATCATTATGGAAGGTAGTGTGTTGTTGAAATCTTTGTTACTCCAATGGATGGTAGCCTAGTCATTATGGATGGTAGTCTATTGTCGAGATTTTTGTTACTCTAATGAATGATAGCCTTGTCATTATGGAAGGTAGCCTCTTGTTGATATTTTCCTTACTCCAATGCATGGTAGCCTTGTCATTATGGAAGGTAGTTTCTTGTAGATATTTTCATTACTCCAATGGATGGTAGCCTTGTCATTATGGAAGGTATTCTATTGTCGAGATTTTTGTTACTCAAATGGATGGTAGCCTTGTCATTATGGAAAGTAGACTATTGTCGATATTTTTGTTACTTAAATGGATGGTAGCCTTGTCATTATGAAAGGTAGTTTATTGTCGAGATTTTTCTTATTACAATGTATGGAAGCCTTGTCATTATAGAAGGTAGTCTCTTGTTTATATTTTGATTACCCCAATGGATGGTAGCCTAGTCATTATGGAAGGTAGTCTATTGTCGAGATTTTTGTCACTCTAATGGATGATAGCCTTGTCATTATGGAAGGTTGTCTGTTGGCGAGATTTTTGTTACTCCAATGGATGGTAGCCTTGTCATTATGGAAGGTAGTCTCTTGTTGATATTTTCGTTACTCCAATGGATGGTAGCCTTGTCATTATGGAAGGTAGTCTGTTGTCGAGATTTTGTTACTCCAATGGATGGTAGCCTAGTCATTATGGAAGGTAGTCTATTGTCGAGATTTTTTTCACTCCAAAGGATGGTAGCCTTGTCATTATGGAAGGTTGTCTGTTGGCGAGATTTTTGTTACTCCAATGGATGGTAGCCTAGTCATTATAGAAGGTAGTCTCTTGTTGATATTTTCATTACTCCAATGGATGGTAGCCTAGTCATTATGGAAGGTAGTCTATTATCGAGATTTTTGTCACTCTAATGGATGATAGCCTTGTCATTATGGAAGGTTGTCTGTTGGCGAGATTTTTGTTACTCCAATGTATTGTAGCCTTGTCATTATAGAAGGTAGTCTCTTGTTGATATTTTCATTACTCCAATGGATGGTAGCCTAGTCATTATGGAAGGTAGTCTATTGTCGATATTTTTGTCACTCTAATGGATGATAGCCTTGTCATTATGGAAGGTTGTGTGTTGGCGAGATTTTTGTTACTCGAATGGATGGTAGCCTTGTCATTATGGAAGGTAGTTTGTTTTCGAAATTTTTGTTACTCCAACGGATGGTAGCATTATCATTATGGAAGTTTGTTTGTTGTCGAAATCTTTGTTACTCCAATGGATGGTAGCCTAGTCATTATGGATGGTAGTCTATTGTCGAGATTTTTGGCAATCCAATGGATGGTAACCTTGTCATTATGGAAGGTAGTCTGTTGGCGAGATTTTTGTTACTCCAATGGATGGTAGCCTTGTTATTATTGAAGGTAGTCTCTTATTGATATTTTCCTTACTCCAATTCATTGTAGCCTTGTCATTATGGAAGGTAGTCTCTTGTTGATATTTTCATTACTCCAATGGATGGTAGCGTTGTCATTATGGAAGGTAGTCTGTTGTCAAGATTTTTGTTACTCCAATGGATGGTAGCCTTGTCATTGTGGAAGGTAGTCTATTGTCGATTTTTTTGTTACTAAAATGGATGGTAGCCTTGTCATTATGGAAAGTAGACTATTGTCGATATTTTTGTTACTACAATGTATGGTAGCCTTGTCATTATGAAAGTTTGTTTGTTGTCGAGATTTTTGTTATTACAATGTATGGAAGCCTTGTCAATATAGAAGGTAGTCTCTTGTTTATATTTTCATTACTCCAATGGATGGTAGCCTAGTCATTATGGAAGGTAGTCTATTGTCGATATTTTTGTCACTCTAATGGATAATATCCTTGTCATTATGGAAGGTTGTCTGTTGGCGAGATATTTGTCACTCTAATGGATGATAGCCTTGTCATTATGGAAGGTTGTCTGTTTGCGAGATATTTGTTACTCCAATGGATGGTAGCCTTGTCATTATGTAAGGTAGTCTCTTGTTGATATTTCCGTTACTCCAATGGATGGTAGCCTTGTCATTATGGAAGGTAGTCTATTATCGATATTTTGTTACTCCAATGGATGGTAGCCTTGTCATTATGGAAGGTAGTGTGTTGTCGACATTTTTGTTACTCAAATGGATGATAGCCTTGTCATTATGGAAGGTTGTGTGTTGGCGATATTTTTGTTACTCCAATGGATGGTAGCCTTGTCATTATGGAAGGAAGTTTGTTGTCGAGATTTTTGTTACTCCAACGGATGGTAGTATTATCATTATGGAAGGTAGTGTGTTGTCGAAATCTTTTTTACTCCAATGGATGGTATCCTAGTCATTATGGATGGTAGTTTGTTGTCAAGATTTTTGTTACTCCAATGGATGTTAGGCTTTTCATTAAGGAAGGTAGTCTGTTGTCGATATTTTTGTTACTCCAATGGATGGTAGCCTTGTCATTATGGAAGGTAGTTTGTTTTCGAAATTTTTGTTACTCCAACGGATGGTAGCATTATCATTATGGAAGGTAGTCTAATCATTATGGATGGTAGTCTATTGTCAAGATTTTTGGTAATCCAATGGATGGTAGCCTTGTCATTATGGAATGTAGTCTCTTGTTCATATTTTCCTTACTCCAATGCATGGTAGCCTTGTCATTATGGAAGGTAGTCTCTTAATGATATTTTCATTACTCCAATGGATGGTAGCCTTGTCATTATGGAAAGTAGTTTGTTGTCAATATTTTTGTTACTCCAATGGATGGTAGACTTGTCATTATGGAAGGTAGTCTATTGTCGAGATTTTTGTTACTCAAATGGACGGTAGCCTTGTCATTATGGAAAGTAGACTATTGTCGATATATTTGTTACTACTATGTATGGTAGCCTTGTCATTATGAAAGGTAGTTTGTTGTCGAGATTTTTGTTATTACAATGTATGGAAGCCTTGTCATTATAGAAGGTAGTCTCTTGTTTATATTTTCATTACTCCAATGGATGGTAGCGTAGTCATTATGGAAGGTAGTCTATTGTCGAGATTTTTGTCACTCTAATGGATGATAGCCTTATCATTATGGAAGGTTGTCTGTTGGCGAGATATTTGTTACTCCAATGGATGGTAGCCTTGTCATTATGGAAGGTAGTCTCTTGTTGATATTTTCGTTACTCCAATGGATGGTAGCCTTGTCATTATGGAAGGTAGTCTGTTGTCGAGATTTTGTTACTCCAATGGATGGTAGCCTTGTCATTATGGAAGGTAGTCTATTGTCGAGATTTTTTTCACTCCAAAGGATGTTAGCCTTGTCATTATGGAAGGTTGTCTGTTGGCGAGATTTTTGTTACTCCAATGAATGGTAGCCTAGTCATTATAGAAGGTAGTCTCTTGTTGATATTTTCATTACTCCAATGGATGGTAGCCTAGTCATTATGGAAGGTAGTCTATTATCGAGATTTTTGTCACTCTAATGGATGATAGCCTTGTCATTATGGAAGGTTGTCTGTTGGCGAGATTTTTGTTACTCCAATGTATTGTAGCCTTGTCATTATAGAAGGTAGTCTCTTGTTGATATTTTCATTACTCCAATGGATGGTAGCCTAGTCATTATGGAAGGTAGTCTATTGTCGATATTTTTGTCACTCTAATGGATGATAGCCTTGTCATTATGGAAGGTTGTGTGTTGGCGAGATTTTTGTTACTCGAATGGATGGTAGCCTTGTCATTATGGAAGGTAGTTTGTTTTCGAAATTTTTGTTACTCCAACGGATGGTAGCATTATCATTATGGAAGTTTGTTTGTTGTCGAAATCTTTGTTACTCCAATGGATGGTAGCCTAGTCATTATGGATGGTAGTCTATTGTCGAGATTTTTGGCAATCCAATGGATGGTAACCTTGTCATTATGGAAGGTAGTCTGTTGGCGAGATTTTTGTTACTCCAATGGATGGTAGCCTTGTTATTATTGAAGGTAGTCTCTTATTGATATTTTCCTTACTCCAATTCATTGTAGCCTTGTCATTATGGAAGGTAGTCTCTTGTTGATATTTTCATTACTCCAATGGATGGTAGCGTTGTCATTATGGAAGGTAGTCTATTGTCAAGATTTTTGTTACTCCAATGGATGGTAGCCTTGTCATTGTGGAAGGTAGTCTATTGTCGATTTTTTTGTTACTAAAATGGATGGTAGCCTTGTCATTATGGAAAGTAGACTATTGTCGATATTTTTGTTACTACAATGTATGGTAGCCTTGTCATTATGAAAGTTTGTTTGTTGTCGAGATTTTTGTTATTACAATGTATGGAAGCCTTGTCAATATAGAAGGTAGTCTCTTGTTTATATTTTCATTACTCCAATGGATGGTAGCCTAGTCATTATGGAAGGTAGTCTATTGTCGATATTTTTGTCACTCTAATGGATAATATCCTTGTCATTATGGAAGGTTGTCTGTTGGCGAGATATTTGTCACTCTAATGGATGATAGCCTTGTCATTATGGAAGGTTGTCTGTTTGCGAGATATTTGTTACTCCAATGGATGGTAGCCTTGTCATTATGTAAGGTAGTCTCTTGTTGATATTTCCGTTACTCCAATGGATGGTAGCCTTGTCATTATGGAAGGTAGTCTATTATCGATATTTTGTTACTCCAATGGATGGTAGCCTTGTCATTATGGAAGGTAGTGTGTTGTCGACATTTTTGTTACTCAAATGGATGATAGCCTTGTCATTATGGAAGGTTGTGTGTTGGCGATATTTTTGTTACTCCAATGGATGGTAGCCTTGTCATTATGGAAGGAAGTTTGTTGTCGAGATTTTTGTTACTCCAACGGATGGTAGTATTATCATTATGGAAGGTAGTGTGTTGTCGAAATCTTTTTTACTCCAATGGATGGTATCCTAGTCATTATGGATGGTAGTTTGTTGTCAAGATTTTTGTTACTCCAATGGATGTTAGGCTTTTCATTAAGGAAGGTAGTCTGTTGTCGATATTTTTGTTACTCCAATGGATGGTAGCCTTGTCATTATGGAAGGTAGTTTGTTTTCGAAATTTTTGTTACTCCAACGGATGGTAGCATTATCATTATGGAAGGTAGTCTAGTCATTATGGATGGTAGTCTATTGTCAAGATTTTTGGTAATCCAATGGATGGTAGCCTTGTCATTATGGAATGTAGTCTCTTGTTCATATTTTCCTTACTCCAATGCATGGTAGCCTTGTCATTATGGAAGGTAGTCTCTTAATGATATTTTCATTACTCCAATGGATGGTAGCCTTGTCATTATGGAAAGTAGTTTGTTGTCAATATTTTTGTTACTCCAATGGATGGTAGACTTGTCATTATGGAAGGTAGTCTATTGTCGAGATTTTTGTTACTCAAATGGACGGTAGCCTTGTCATTATGGAAAGTAGACTATTGTCGATATATTTGTTACTACTATGTATGGTAGCCTTGTCATTATGAAAGGTAGTTTGTTGTCGAGATTTTTGTTATTACAATGTATGGAAGCCTTGTCATTATAGAAGGTAGTCTCTTGTTTATATTTTCATTACTCCAATGGATGGTAGCGTAGTCATTATGGAAGGTAGTCTATTGTCGAGATTTTTGTCACTCTAATGGATGATAGCCTTATCATTATGGAAGGTTGTCTGTTGGCGAGATATTTGTTACTCCAATGGATGGTAGCCTTGTCATTATGGAAGGTAGTCTCTTGTTGATATTTTCGTTACTCCAATGGATGGTAGCCTTGTCATTATGGAAGGTAGTCTGTCGTCGAGATTTTGTTACTCCAATGGATGGTAGCCTTGTCATTATGGAAGGTAGTCTATTGTCGAGATTTTTTTCACTCCAAAGGATGTTAGCCTTGTCATTATGGAAGGTTGTCTGTTGGCGAGATTTTTGTTACTCCAATGAATGGTAGCCTAGTCATTATAGAAGGTAGTCTCTTGTTGATATTTTCATTACTCCAATGGATGGTAGCCTAGTCATTATGGAAGGTAGTCTATTATCGAGATTTTTGTCACTCTAATGGATGATAGCCTTGTCATTATGGAAGGTTGTCTGTTGGCGAGATTTTTGTTACTCCAATGTATTGTAGCCTTGTCATTATAGAAGGTAGTCTCTTGTTGATATTTTCATTACTCCAATGGATGGTAGCCTAGTCATTATGGAAGATAGTCTATTGTCAAGATTTTTGTCACTCTAATGGATGATAGCCTTATCATTATGGAAGGTTGTGTGTTGGCGAGATTTTTGTTACTCCAATGGATGGTAGCCTTTTCATTATGGAAGGTAGTTTGTTGTCGAGATTTTTGTTACTCCAACGGATGGTAGCATTATCATTATGGAAGTTTGTGTGTTGTCGAAATCTTTGTTACTCCAATGGATGGTAGCCTAGTCATTATGGATGGTAGTCTATTGTCGAGATTTTTGGCAATCCAATGGATGGTAACCTTGTCATTATGGAAGGTAGTCTGTTGGCGAGATTTTTGTTACTCCAATGGATGGTAGCCTTGTTATTATTGAAGGTAGTCTCTTGTTGATATTTTCCTTACTCCAATTCATTGTAGCCTTGTCATTATGGAAGGTAGTCTCTTGTTGATATTTTCATTACTCCAATGGATGGTAGCGTTGTCATTATGGAAGGTAGTCTATTGTCAAGATTTTTGTTACTCCAATGGATGGTAGCCTTGTCATTGTGGAAGGTAGTCTATTGTCGATATTTTTGTTACTAAAATGGATGGTAGCCTTGTCATTATGGAAAGTAGACTATTGTCGATATTTTTGTTACTACAATGTATGGTAGCCTTGTCATTATGAAAGTTTGTTTGTTGTCGAGATTTTTGTTATTACAATGTATGGAAGCCTTGTCAATATAGAAGGTAGTCTCTTGTTTATATTTTCATTACTCCAATGGATGGTAGCCTAGTCATTATGGAAGGTAGTCTATTGTCGATATTTTTGTCACTCTAATGGATAATATCCTTGTCATTATGGAAGGTTGTCTGTTGGCGAGATATTTGTCACTCTAATGGATGATAGCCTTGTCATTATGGAAGGTTGTCTGTTTGCGAGATATTTGTTACTCCAATGGATGGTAGCCTTGTCATTATGTAAGGTAGTCTCTTGTTGATATTTCCGTTACTCCAATGGATGGTAGCCTTGTCATTATGGAAGGTAGTCTATTATCGATATTTTGTTACTCCAATGGATGGTAGCCTTGTCATTATGGAAGGTAGTGTGTTGTCGACATTTTTGTTACTCAAATGGATGATAGCCTTGTCATTATGGAAGGTTGTGTGTTGGCGATATTTTTGTTACTCCAATGGATGGTAGCCTTGTCATTATGGAAGGAAGTTTGTTGTCGAGATTTTTGTTACTCCAACGGATGGTAGTATTATCATTATGGAAGGTAGTGTGTTGTCGAAATCTTTTTTACTCCAATGGATGGTATCCTAGTCATTATGGATGGTAGTTTGTTGTCAAGATTTTTGTTACTCCAATGGATGTTAGGCTTTTCATTAAGGAAGGTAGTCTGTTGTCGATATTTTTGTTACTCCAATGGATGGTAGCCTTGTCATTATGGAAGGTAGTTTGTTTTCGAAATTTTTGTTACTCCAACGGATGGTAGCATTATCATTATGGAAGGTAGTCTAGTCATTATGGATGGTAGTCTATTGTCAAGATTTTTGGTAATCCAATGGATGGTAGCCTTGTCATTATGGAATGTAGTCTCTTGTTCATATTTTCCTTACTCCAATGCATGGTAGCCTTGTCATTATGGAAGGTAGTCTCTTAATGATATTTTCATTACTCCAATGGATGGTAGCCTTGTCATTATGGAAAGTAGTTTGTTGTCAATATTTTTGTTACTCCAATGGATGGTAGACTTGTCATTATGGAAGGTAGTCTATTGTCGAGATTTTTGTTACTCAAATGGACGGTAGCCTTGTCATTATGGAAAGTAGACTATTGTCGATATATTTGTTACTACTATGTATGGTAGCCTTGTCATTATGAAAGGTAGTTTGTTGTCGAGATTTTTGTTATTACAATGTATGGAAGCCTTGTCATTATAGAAGGTAGTCTCTTGTTTATATTTTCATTACTCCAATGGATGGTAGCGTAGTCATTATGGAAGGTAGTCTATTGTCGAGATTTTTGTCACTCTAATGGATGATAGCCTTATCATTATGGAAGGTTGTCTGTTGGCGAGATATTTGTTACTCCAATGGATGGTAGCCTTGTCATTATGGAAGGTAGTCTCTTGTTGATATTTTCGTTACTCCAATGGATGGTAGCCTTGTCATTATGGAAGGTAGTCTGTCGTCGAGATTTTGTTACTCCAATGGATGGTAGCCTTGTCATTATGGAAGGTAGTCTATTGTCGAGATTTTTTTCACTCCAAAGGATGTTAGCCTTGTCATTATGGAAGGTTGTCTGTTGGCGAGATTTTTGTTACTCCAATGAATGGTAGCCTAGTCATTATAGAAGGTAGTCTCTTGTTGATATTTTCATTACTCCAATGGATGGTAGCCTAGTCATTATGGAAGGTAGTCTATTATCGAGATTTTTGTCACTCTAATGGATGATAGCCTTGTCATTATGGAAGGTTGTCTGTTGGCGAGATTTTTGTTACTCCAATGTATTGTAGCCTTGTCATTATAGAAGGTAGTCTCTTGTTGATATTTTCATTACTCCAATGGATGGTAGCCTAGTCATTATGGAAGATAGTCTATTGTCAAGATTTTTGTCACTCTAATGGATGATAGCCTTATCATTATGGAAGGTTGTGTGTTGGCGAGATTTTTGTTACTCCAATGGATGGTAGCCTTTTCATTATGGAAGGTAGTTTGTTGTCGAGATTTTTGTTACTCCAACGGATGGTAGCATTATCATTATGGAAGTTTGTGTGTTGTCGAAATCTTTGTTACTCCAATGGATGGTAGCCTAGTCATTATGGATGGTAGTCTATTGTCGAGATTTTTGGCAATCCAATGGATGGTAACCTTGTCATTATGGAAGGTAGTCTGTTGGCGAGATTTTTGTTACTCCAATGGATGGTAGCCTTGTTATTATTGAAGGTAGTCTCTTGTTGATATTTTCCTTACTCCAATTCATTGTAGCCTTGTCATTATGGAAGGTAGTCTCTTGTTGATATTTTCATTACTCCAATGGATGGTAGCGTTGTCATTATGGAAGGTAGTCTGTTGTCAAGATTTTTGTTACTCCAATGGATGGTAGCCTTGTCATTGTGGAAGGTAGTCTATTGTCGATATTTTTGTTACTAAAATGGATGGTAGCCTTGTCATTATGGAAAGTAGACTATTGTCGATATTTTTGTTACTACAATGTATGGTAGCCTTGTCATTATGAAAGTTTGTTTGTTGTCGAGATTTTTGTTATTACAATGTATGGAAGCCTTGTCAATATAGAAGGTAGTCTCTTGTTTATATTTTCATTACTCCAATGGATGGTAGCCTAGTCATTATGGAAGGTAGTCTATTGTCGATATTTTTGTCACTCTAATGGATAATATCCTTGTCATTATGGAAGGTTGTCTGTTGGCGAGATATTTGTCACTCTAATGGATGATAGCCTTGTCATTATGGAAGGTTGTCTGTTTGCGAGATATTTGTTACTCCAATGGATGGTAGCCTTGTCATTATGTAAGGTAGTCTCTTGTTGATATTTCCGTTACTCCAATGGATGGTAGCCTTGTCATTATGGAAGGTAGTCTATTATCGATATTTTGTTACTCCAATGGATGGTAGCCTTGTCATTATGGAAGGTAGTGTGTTGTCGACATTTTTGTTACTCAAATGGATGATAGCCTTGTCATTATGGAAGGTTGTGTGTTGGCGATATTTTTGTTACTCCAATGGATGGTAGCCTTGTCATTATGGAAGGAAGTTTGTTGTCGAGATTTTTGTTACTCCAACGGATGGTAGTATTATCATTATGGAAGGTAGTGTGTTGTCGAAATCTTTTTTACTCCAATGGATGGTATCCTAGTCATTATGGATGGTAGTTTGTTGTCAAGATTTTTGTTACTCCAATGGATGTTAGGCTTTTCATTAAGGAAGGTAGTCTGTTGTCGATATTTTTGTTACTCCAATGGATGGTAGCCTTGTCATTATGGAAGGTAGTTTGTTTTCGAAATTTTTGTTACTCCAACGGATGGTAGCATTATCATTATGGAAGGTAGTCTAGTCATTATGGATGGTAGTCTATTGTCAAGATTTTTGGTAATCCAATGGATGGTAGCCTTGTCATTATGGAATGTAGTCTCTTGTTCATATTTTCCTTACTCCAATGCATGGTAGCCTTGTCATTATGGAAGGTAGTCTCTTAATGATATTTTCATTACTCCAATGGATGGTAGCCTTGTCATTATGGAAAGTAGTTTGTTGTCAATATTTTTGTTACTCCAATGGATGGTAGCCTTGTCATTATGGAAGGTAGTCTATTGTCGAGATTTTTGTTACTCAAATGGATGGTAGCCTTGTCATTATGGAAAGTAGACTATTGTCGATATATTTGTTACTACTATGTATGGTAGCCTTGTCATTATGAAAGGTAGTTTGTTGTCGAGATTTTTGTTATTACAATGTATGGAAGCCTTGTCATTATAGAAGGTAGTCTCTTGTTTATATTTTCATTACTCTAATGGATGGTAGCGTAGTCATTATGGAAGGTAGTCTATTGTCGAGATTTTTGTCACTCTAATGGATGATAGCCTTATCATTATGGAAGGTTGTCTGTTGGCGAGATATTTGTTACTCCAATGGATGGTAGCCTTGTCATTATGGAAGGTAGTCTCTTGTTGATATTTTCGTTACTCCAATGGATGGTAGCCTTGTCATTATGGAAGGTAGTCTGTCGTCGAGATTTTGTTACTCCAATGGATGGTAGCCTTGTCATTATGGAAGGTAGTCTATTGTCGAGATTTTTTTCACTCCAAAGGATGTTAGCCTTGTCATTATGGAAGGTTGTCTGTTGGCGAGATTTTTGTTACTCCAATGAATGGTAGCCTAGTCATTATAGAAGGTAGTCTCTTGTTGATATTTTCATTACTCCAATGGATGGTAGCCTAGTCATTATGGAAGGTAGTCTATTATCGAGATTTTTGTCACTCTAATGGATGATAGCCTTGTCATTATGGAAGGTTGTCTGTTGGCGAGATTTTTGTTACTCCAATGTATTGTAGCCTTGTCATTATAGAAGGTAGTCTCTTGTTGATATTTTCATTACTCCAATGGATGGTAGCCTAGTCATTATGGAAGATAGTCTATTGTCGAGATTTTTGTCACTCTAATGGATGATAGCCTTATCATTATGGAAGGTTGTGTGTTGGCGAGATTTTTGTTACTCCAATGGATGGTAGCCTTTTCATTATGGAAGGTAGTTTGTTGTCGAGATTTTTGTTACTCCAACGGATGGTAGTATTATCATTATGGAAGTTAGTGTGTTGTCGAAATCTTTTTTACTCCAATGAACGGTAGCCTAGTCATTATGGATGGTAGTTTGTTGTCAAGATTTTTGTTACTCCAATGGATGGTAGGCTTTTCATTACGAAAGGTAGTCTATTGTCGATATTTTTGTTACTCCAATGGATGGTAGCCTTGTCAATATGGAAGGTAGTTTGTTTTTGAAATTTTTGTTACTCCAACCGATGGTAGCATTATCATTATGAAAGGTAGTGTGTTGTCGAAATCTTTGTTACTCCAATGGATGGTAGCCTAGTCATTATGGATGGTAGTCTATTGTCGAGATTTTTGGCACTCCAATGGATGATAGCCTTGTCATTATGGAAGGTAGTCTGTTGGCGAGATTTTTGTTACTCCAATGGATGGTAGCCTTGTCATTATGGAAGGTAGTCTCTTGTTGATATTTTCCTTACTCCAATGCATTGTAGCCTTGTCATTATGGAAGGTAGTCACTTGTTGATATTTTCATTACTCCAATGGATGGTAGCCTTGTCATTATGGAAGGTAGTTTGTTGTCAATATTTTTGTTACTCCAATGGATGGTAGCCTTGTCATTATGGAAGGTAGTCTATTGTCGAGATTTTTGTTACTCAAATGGATGGTAGCCTTGTAATTATGGAAAGTAGACTGTTGTCGAGATTTTTGTTACTACAATGTATGGTAGCCTTGTCATTGTTAAAGGTAGTTTGTTGTCGAGATTTTTGTTATTACAATGTATGGAAGCCTTGTCATTATAGAAGGTAGTCTCTTGTTTATATTTTCATTACTCCAATGGATTGTAGCCTAGTCATTATGGAAGGTAGTCTATTGTCGAGATTTTTGTCACTATAATGGATGATAGCCTTGTCATTATGGAAGGTTGTCTGTTGGCGAGATTTTTGTTACTCCAATGGATGGTAGCCTTGTCATTATGGAAGGTAGTCTCTTGTTGAGATTTTCGTTACTCCAATGGATGGTAGCCTTGTCATTATGGAAGGTAGTCTATTGTCGAGATTTTGTTACTCCAATGGATGGTAGCCTTGTCATTATGGTAGGTAGTCTATTATGGAGATTTTTGCCACTCCAAAGGATGGTAGCCTTGTCATTATGGAAGGTTGTCTGTTGACGAGATTTTTGATATTCCAATGGATGGTAGCCTTGTCATTATAGAAGGTAGTCTCTTGTTGATATTTTCATTACTCCAATGGATGGTAGCCTAGTCATTATGGAAGGTAGTCTATTGTCGAGATTTTTGTCACTCTAATGGATGATAGCCTTGTCATTATGGAAGGTTGTGTGTTGGCGAGATTTTTATCACTCCAATGGATGGTAGCCTTGTCATATGTAAGGTAGTTTGTTGTCGAGATTTTTGTTACTCCAACGGATGGTAGTATTATCATTATGGAAGGTAGTGTGTTGTCGATATCTTTTTTAATCCAATGGATGGTAGCCTAGTCATTATGGATGGTAGTTTGTTGTCAAGATTTTTGTTACTCCAATGGATGGTAGGCTTTTCATTAAGGAAGGTAGTCTATTGTCGATATTTTTGTTACTCCAATGGATGGTAGCCTTGTCATTATGGAAGGTAGTTTGTTTTCGAAATTTTTGTTACTCCAACGGATGGTAGCATTATCATTATGGAAGGTAGTTTGTTGTTGAAATCTTTGTTACTCCAATGGATGGTAGCCTAGTCATTATGGATGGTAGTCTATTGTCGAGATTTTTGTTACTCTAATGAATGATAGCCTTGTCATTATGGAAGGTAGCCTCTTGTTGATATTTTCCTTACTCCAATGCATGGTAGCCTTGTCATTATGGAAGGTAGTTTCTTGTAGATATTTTCATTACTCCAATGGATGGTAGCCTTGTCATTATGGAAGGTAGTCTGTTGTCAATATTTTTGTTACTCCAATGGATGGTAGCCTTGTCATTATGGAAGGTAGTCTATTGTCGAGATTTTTGTTACTTAAATGGATGGTAGCCTTGTAATTATGGAAAGTAGACTGTTGTCGAGGTTTTTGTTATTACAATGTATGGAAGCCTTGTCATTATAGAAGGTAGTCTCTTGTTTATATTTTTATTACCCCAATGGATGGTAGCCTAGTCATTATGGAAGGTAGTCTATTGTCGAGATTTTTGTCACTCTAATGGATGATAGCCTTGTCATTATGGAAGGTTGTCTGTTGGCGAGATTTTTGTTACTCCAATGGATGGTAGCCTTGTCATTATGGAAGGTAGTCTCTTGTTGATATTTTCGTTACTCCAATGGATGGTATCCTTGTCATTATGGAAAGTAGTTTGTTGTTGAGATTTTTATAACTCCAATGGATAGTAGCCTTGTCATTATGGAAGGTAGTCTATTGTCGAGATTTTGTTACTCCAATGGATTGTAGCCTTGTCATTATGGAAGGTAGTCTATTGTCGAGATTTTTGTCACTCCAAAGGATTGTAGCCTTGTCATTATGAAAGGTAGTATGTTGTCAATATTTTTGTTACTCCAATGGATGGTAGCCTTGTCATTATGGAAGGTAGTCTATTGTCGAGATTTTTGTAACTCCAACAGATGGTAGCCTTGACATTATGGAAGTTAGTCTGTTGGCGAGATTTTTGTTACTCCAATGTATGGTAGCCTTGTCATTATAGAAGGTAGTCTCTTGTTGATATTTTGATTACTCCAATGGATAATAGCCTTGTCATTATGGAAGGTAGTCTATTGTCGAGATTTTGTTACTCCAATGGATGGTAGCCTTGTCATTATGGAAGGTAGTCTATTGTCAAGATTTTTGTCACTCCAAAGGATGGTAGTCTTGTCATTATGGAAGGTTGTCTGTTTGCGAGATTTTTGTTACTCCAATGGATGGTAGCCTTGTCATTATAGAAGGTAGTCTCTTGTTGATATTTTCATTACTCCAATAGATGGTAGCCTAGTCATTATGGAAGGTAGTCTATTCTCAATATTTTTGTCACTCTAATGGATGATAGCCTTGTCATTATGGAAGGGTGTCTATTAGCGAGATTTTTGTTACTCCAATGGATCGTAGCCTTGTCATTATGGAAGGTAGTCTATTGTCGAGATTTTTGTCACTCCAACAGATGGTAGCCTTGTCATTATGGAAGTTAGTCTGTTGGCGAGATTTTTGTTACTCCAATGTATGGTAGCCTTGTCATTATAGAAGGTAGTCTCTTGTTGATATTTTGATTACTCCAATGGATAATAGCCTTGTCATTATGGAAGGTAGTCTATTGTCGAGATTTTGTTACTCCAATGGATGGTAGCCTTGTCATTATGGAAGGTAGTCTTTTGTCAAGATTTTTGTCACTCCAAAGGATGGTAGCCTTGTCATTATGGAAGGTTGTCTGTTGGCGAGATTTTTGTTACTCCAATGGATGGTAGCCTTGTCATTATAGAAGGTAGTCTCTTGTTGATATTTTCATTACTCCAATGGATGGTAGCCTAGTCATTATGGAAGGTAGTCTATTCTCGATATTTTTGTCACTCTAATGGATGATAGCCTTGTCATTATGGAAGGTTGTCTATTGGCGAGATTTTTGTTACTCCAATGGATCGTAGCCATGTCATTATGGAAGGTTGTCTGTTGTCGATATTTTCGTTACTCCAATGGATGGTAGCGTTGTCATTATGGAAGGTAGTTTGTTTTGTCGATATTTTTGTTACTATAATGTATGGTAGCCTTGTCATTGTGAAAGGTAGTTTGTTGTCGAGATATTTGTTATTACAATGTATGGTAGCCTTGTCATTATAGAAGGTAGTCTCTTGTTGATATTTTCGTTACTCCAATAGATGGTAGCCTAGTAATTATGGAAGGTAGTCTATTGTCGAGATTTTTGTCACTCTGATGGATGATAGCCTTGTCTTTATGGAAGGTTGTCTGTTGGTGAGATTTTTGTTACTCCAATGTATGGTAGCCTTGTCATTATAGAAGGTAGTCTCTTGTTGATATTTTCATTACTCCAATGGATGGTAGCCTAGTCATTATGGAAGGTAGTCTATTGTCGAGATTTTTGTCACTCTAATGGATGATAGCCTTGTCATTATGGAAGGTTGTGTGTCGACGATATTTTTGTTACTCCAATGGATGGTAGCCTTGTCCTTATGGAAGGTAGTTTGTTGTCGAGATTTTTGTTACTCCAACGGATGGTAGTATTATCATTATGGAAGGTAGTGTGTTGTCGAAATCTTTTTTACTCCAATGGATGGTAGCCTAGTCATTATGGATGGTAGTTTGTTGTCAAGATTTTTGTTACTCCAATGGATGGTAGGCTTTTCATTAAGGAAGGTAGTCTGTTGTCGATATTTTTGTTACTCCAATGGATGGTAGCCTTGTCATTATCGAAGGTAGTTTGTTTTCGAAATTTTTGTTACTCCAACGGATGGTAGCATTATCATTATGGAAGGTAGTCTAGTCAATATGGATGGTAGTCTATTGTCAAGATTTTTGGTAATCCAATGGATGGTAGCCTTGTCATTATGGAATGTAGTATGTTGGCGAGATTTTTGTTACTACAATGGATGGTAGCCTTGTCATTATGGAAGGTAGTCTCTTGTTGATATTTTCCTTACTCCAATGCATCGTAGCCTTGTCATTATGGAAGGTAGTCTCTTGTTGATATTTTCATTACTCCAATGGATGGTAGCATTGTCATTATGGAAGGTAGTCTGTTGTCAAGATTTTTGTTACTCCAATGGATGGAAGCCTTGTCATTATTGAAGGTAGTCTATTGTCGATATTTTTGTTACTCAAATGGATGGTAGCCTTGTCATTATGGAAAGTAGACTGTTATCGAGATTTTTGTTACTACAATGTATGGTAGCCTTGTCATTGTGAAAGGTAGTTTGTTGTCGAGATTTTTGTTATTACAATGTATGGAAGCCTTGTCATTATAGAAGGTAGTATCTTGTTTATATTTTCATTATTCCAATCGTATGTAGCCTAGTCATTATGGAAGGTAGTCTATTGTCGAGATTTTTGTCACTCTAATGGATGATAGCCTTGTCATTATGGAAGGTTGTCTGTTGGCGAGATTTTTGTTACTCCAATGGATGGTAGCCTTGTCAATATGGAAGGTAGTCTCTTGTTGATATTTTCGTTACTCCAATGGATGGTAGCCTTGTCATTATGGAAGGTAGTCTGTTGTCGATATTTTGTTACTCCAATGGATGGTAGCCTTGTCATTATGGAAGGTAGTCTATTGTGGAGATTTTTGTCACTCCAAAGGATGGTAGCCTTGTCATTATGGAAGGTTGTATGTTGGCGAGATTTTTTTTATTCCAATGAATGGTAGCCTTGTCATTATAAAAGGTAGTCTCTTGTTGATATTTTCATCACTCCAATGGATGGTAGCCTAGTCATTATGGAAGGTAGTCTATTGTCGAGATTTTTGTCACTCTAATGGATGATAGCCTTGTCATTATGGAAGGTTGTCTGTTGGAGAGATTTTTGTTACTTCAATGTATGGTAGCCTTGTCATTATAGAAGGTATTCTCTTGTTGATATTTTCATTACTCCAATGGATGGTAGCCTAGTCATTATGAAAGGTAGTCTATTGTCGAGATTTTTGTCACTCTAATGGATGATAGCCTTGTCATTATGGAAGGTTGTGTGTTGGCGAGATTTTTGTTACTCCAATGGATGGTAACCTTGTCATTATGGAAGGTAGTTTGTTTTCGAGATTTTTGTTACTCCAACGGATGGTAGTATTATCATTATGGAAGGTAGTGTGTTGTCGAAATCTTTTTTACTCCAATGGATGGTAGCCTAGTCATTATGGATGGTAGTTTGTTGTCAAGATTTTTGTTACTCCAATGGATGGTAGGCTTTTCTTTAAGGAAGGTAGTCTGTTGTCGATATTTTTGTTACTCCAATGTATGGTAGCCTTGTCATTATGGAAGGTAGTTTGTTTTTGAAATTGTTGTTACTCCAACCGATGGTAGCATTATCATTATGGAAGGTAGTGTGTTATTGATATCTTTGTTACTCCAATGGATGGTAGCCTAGTCATTATGGATGGTAGTCTATTGTCGAGATTTTTGGCACTCCAATGGATGGTAGCCTTGTCATTATGGAAGGTAGTCTGTTGGCGATATTTTTGTTACTCCAATGGATGGTAGCCTTGTCATTATGGAAGGTAGTCTCTTGTTGATATTTTCCCTACTCCAATGCATGGTAGCCTTGTCATTATGGAAGGTAGTCTCTTGTTGATATTTTCATTACTCAAATGGATGGTAGCCTTGTAATTATGGAAGGTAGTCTGTTGTCAAGAATTTTGTTACTCCAATGGATGGTTGCCTTGTCATTATGGAAGGTAGTCCATTATCGAGATTTTTGTTACTCAAATGGATGGTAGCCTTGTCATTATGGAAAGTAGACTGTTGTCTAGATTTTTGTTACTACAATGTATGGTAGCCTTGTCATTGTAAAAGGTAGTTTGTTGTCGAGGTTTTTGTTATTACAATGTATGGAAGCCTTGTCATTATTGAAGGTAGTCTCTTGTTTATATTTTCATTACTCCAATAGATGGTAGCCTAGTCATTACGGAAGGTAGTCTATTGTCGAGATTTTTGTCACTCTAATGGATGATAGCCTTGTCATTATGGAAGGTTGTCTGTTGGCGAGATTTTTGTTACTCCAATGGATGGTAGCCATGTCATTATGGAAGGTAGTCTCTTGTTGATATTTTCGTTACTCCAATGGATGGTATCCTTGTCATTATGGAAAGTAGTTTGTTGTCGAGATTTTTATAACTCCAATGGATAGTAGCCTTGTCATTATGGAAGGTAGTCTATTGTCGAGATTTTGTTACTCCAATGGATGGTAGCCTTGTCATTATGAAAGGTAGGCTATTGTCGATATTTTTGTCACTCCAAAGGATTGTAGCCTTGTCATTATGAAAGGTAGTATGTTGTCGATATTTTAGTTACTCCAATGGATGGTAGCCTTGTCATTATGGAAGGTAGTCTATTGTCGAGATTTTTGTCACTCCAACAGATGGTAGCCTTGTCATTATGGAAGTTAGTCTGTTGGCGAGATTTTTGTTACTCCAATGTATGGTAGCCTTGTCATTATAGAAGGTAGTCTCTTGTTGATATTTTGATTACTCCAATGGATAATAGCCTTGTCATTATGGAAGGTAGTCTATTGTCGAGATTTTGTTACTCCAATGGATGGTAGCCTTGTCATTATGGAAGGTAGTTTATTGTCAAGATTTTTGTCACTCCAAAGGATGGTAGCCTTGTCATTATGGAAGGTTGTCTGTTGGCGAGATTTTTGTTACTCCAATGGATGGTAGCCTTGTCATTATAGAAGGTAGTCTCTTGTTGATATTTTGATTACTCCAATGGATGGTAGCCTAGTCATTATGGAAGGTAGTATATTCTCGATATTTTTGTCACTCTAATGGATGATAGCCTTGTCATTATGGAAGGTTGTCTATTGGCGAGATTTTTGTTACTCCAATGGATCGTAGCCTTGTCATTATGGAAGGTTGTCTGTTGTCGATATTTTCGTTACTCCAATGGATTGTAGCGTTGTCATTATGGAAGGTAGTTTGTTTTGTCGAGATTTTTGTTACTATAATGTATGGTAGCCTTGTCATTGTGAAAAGTAGTTTGTTGTCGAGATTTTTGTTATTACAATGTATGGTAGCCTTTTCATTATAGAAGGTAGTCTCTTGTGGATATTTTCATTACTCCAATGGATGGTAGCCTAGTAATTATGGAAGGTAGTCTATTGTCGAGATTTTTGTCACTCTAATGGATGATAGCCTTGTCATTATGGAAGGTTGTCTGTTGGTGAGATTTTTGTTACTCCAATGTATGGTAGCCTTGTCATTATAGAAGGTAGTCTCTTGTTGATATTTTCATTACTCCAATGGATGGTAGCCTAGTCATTATGGAAGGTAGTCTATTGTTGAGATTTTTGTCACTCTAATGGATGATAGCCTTGTCATTATGGAAGGTTGTGTGTCGGCGATATTTTTGTTACTCCAATGGATGGTAGCCTTGTCATTATGGAAGGTAGTTTGTTGTTGAGATTTTTGTTACTCCAATGGATGGTAGTATTATCATTATGGAAGGTAGTGTGTTGTCGAAATCTTTTTTACTCCAATGAATGGTAGCCTAGTCATTATGGATGGTAGTTTGTTGTCAAGATTTTTGTTACTCCAATGGATAATAGGCTTTTCATTAAGGAAGGTAGTGTGTTGTCGATATTTGTGTTACTCCAATGGATGGTAGCCTTGTCATTATGGAAGGTTCTGTGTCGGCGATATTTTTGTTACTCCAATGGATGGTAGCCTTGTCATTATGGAAGGTAGTTTGTTGTCGAGATTTTTGTTACTCCAACGGATGGTAGTATTATCATTATTGAAGGTAGTGTGTTGTCGAAATCTTTTTTACTCCAATGGATGGTAGCCTAGTCATTATGGATGGTAGTTTGTTGTCAAGATTTTTGTTACTCCAATGGATGGTAGGCTTTTCATTAAGGAAGGTAGTCTGTTGTCGATATTTTTGTTACTCCAATGGATGGTAGCCTTGTCATTATCGAAGGTAGTTTGTTTTCGAAATTTTTGTTACTCCAACGGATGGTAGCATTATCATTAAGGAAGGTAGTCTAGTCATTATGGATGGTAGTCTATTGTCAAGATTTTTGGTAATCCAATGGATGGTAGCCTTGTCATTATGGAATGTAGTCTGTTGGCGAGATTTTTGTTACTACAATGGATGGTAGCCTTGTCATTATGGAAGGTAGTCTCTTGTTGATATTTTCCTTACTCAAATGCACCGTAGCCTTGTCATTATGGAACGTAGTCTCTTGTTGATATTTTCATTACTCCAATGGATGGTAGCATTGTCATTATGGAAGGTAGTCTGTTGTCAAGATTTTTGTTACTCCAATGGATGGTAGCCTTGTCATTATGGAAGGTAGTCTATTGTCGATATTTTTGTTACTCAAATGGATGGTAGCCTTGTCATTATGGAAAGTAGACTGTTATCGAGATTTTTGTTACTACAATGTATGGTAGCCTTGTCATTGTGAAAGGTAGTTTGTTGTCGAGATTTTTGTTATTACAATGTATGGAAGCCTTGTCATTATAGAAGGTAGTATCTTGTTTATATTTTCATTATTCCAATGGATTGTAGCCTAGTCATTATGGAAGGTAGTCTATTGTCAAGATTTTTGTCACTCTAATGGATGATAGCCTTGTCATTATGGAAGGTTGTCTGTTGGCGTGATTTTTGTTACTCCAATGGATGGTAGCCTTGTCATTATGGAAGGTAGTCTCTTGTTGATATTTTCGTTACTCCAATGGATGGTAGCCTTGTCATTATGGAAGGTAGTCTGTTGTCGATATTTTGTTACTCCAATGGATGGTAGCCTTGTCATTATGGAAGGTAGTCTATTGTCGAGATTTTTGTCACTCCAACAGATGGTAGCCTTGTCATTATGGAAGTTAGTCTGTTGGCGAGATTTTTGTTACTCCAATGTATGGTAGCCTTGTCATTATAGAAGGTAGTCTCTTGTTGATATTTTGATTACTCCAATGGATAATAGCCTTGTCATTATGGAAGGTAGTCTATTGTCGAGATTTTGTTACTCCAATGGATGGTAGCCTTGTCATTATGGAAGGTTGTCTGTTGGAGAGATTTTTGTTACCTCAATGTATGGTAGCCTTGTCATTATAGAAGGTAGTCTCTTGTTGATATTTTCATTACTCCAATGGATGGTAGCCTAGTCATTATGAAAGGTAGTCTATTGTCAAGATTTTTGTCACTCTAATGGATGATAGCCTTGTCATTATGGAAGGTTGTGTGTTGGCGAGATTTTTGTTACTCCAATGGATGGTAGCCTTCTCAATATGGAAGGTAGTTTGTTGTCGAGATTTTTGTTCCCCAACGGATGGTAGTATTGTCATTATGGAAGGTAGTGTGTTGTGGAAATCTTTTTTACTCCAATGGATGGTAGCCTTGTCATTATGGAAGGTAGTCTCTTGTTTATATTTTCATTACTCCAATGGATGGTAGCCTAGTCATTATGGAAGGTAGTCTATTGTCGAGATTTTTGTCACTCTAATCGATGATAGCCTTGTCATTATGGAAGGTTGTCTGTTGGCGAGATTTTTGTTACTCCAATGGATGGTAGCCTTGTCATTATGGAAGGTAGTCTCTTGTTGATATTTTCATGACTCCAATGGATGGTAGCCTAGTCATTATGGAAGGTATTCTATTGTCGAGATTTTTATCACTCTAATGGATGATAGCCTTGTCATTATGGAAGGTTGTGTGTTGGCGAGATTTTTGTTACTCCAATGGATGGTAGCCTTGTCATTATGGAAGGTAGTTTGTTGTCGAGATTTTTGTTACTCCAACAGATGGTAGTATTATCATTATGGATGGTAGTGTGTTGTCGAAATCTTTTTTACTCCAATGGATGGTAGCCTAGTCATTATGGATGGTAGTTTGTTGTCAAGATGTTTGTTACTCCAATGGATAGTATGCTTTTCATTAAGGAAGGTAGTCTAGTGTCGATATTTTTGTTACTCCAATGGATGGTAGCCTTGTCATTATGGAAGGTAGTTTGTTTTCGAAATTTTTGTTACTCCAACAGATGGTAGCATTATCATTATGGAAGGTAGTGTGTTGTCGAAATCTTTGTTACTCCAATGGATGGTAGCCTAGTCATTATGGATGGTAGTCTATTGTCGAGATTTTTGGCACTCCAATGGATGCTAGCCTTGTCATTATGGAAGCTAGTCATTTGGCGAGATTTTTGTTACTCCAATGGATGGTAGCCTTGTCATTATGGAAGGTAGTCTCTTGTTGATATTTTCCTTACTCCAATGCATTGTAGCATTGTCATTATGGAAGGTAGTCTCTTGTTGATATTTTCATTACTACAATGGATGGTAGCCTTGTCATTATGGAAGGTAGTCTGTTGTCAAGATTTTTGTTACTCCAATGGATGGTAGCCTTGTCATTATGGAAGGTAGTCTATTGTCGAGATTTTTGTTACTCAAATGGATGGTAGCCTTGTCATTATGGAAAGTAGACTGTTGTCGAGATTTTTGTTACTACAATGTATGGTAGCCTTGTCATTGTGAAAGGTAGTTTGTTGTCGAGATTTTTGTTATTACAATGTATGGAAGCCTTGTCATTATAGAAGGTAGTCTCTTGTTTATATTTTCATTACTCCAATGGATGGTAGCCTAGTCATTATGGAAGGTAGTTTATTGTCGAGATTTTTGTCACTCTAATGGATGATAGCCTTGTCATTATGGAAGGTTGTCTGTTGGTGAGATTTTTGTTACTCTAATGGATGGTAGCCTTGTCATTATGGAAGGTAGTCTATTGTCGAGATTTTTGTCACTCCAACAGATGGTAGCCTTGTCATTATGGAAGTTCGTCTGTTGGCGAGATTTTTGTTACTCCAATGTATGGTAGCCTTGTCATTATAGAAGGTAGCCTCTTGTCGATATTTTCATTACTCCAATGGATGGTAGCCTAGTCATTATGGAAGGTAGTCTATTGTCGAGATTTTTGTCACTCTAATGGATGATAGCCTTGTTATTATGGAAGGTTGTGTGTTGGCGAGATTTTTGTTACTCTAATGGATGGTAGCCTTTTCATTATGGAAGGTAGTTTGTTGTCGAGATTTTTGTTACTCCAACGGATGGTAGTATTATCATTATGGAAGGTAGTGTGTTGTCGAAATCTTTTTTACTCCAATGGATGGTAGCCTAGTCAATATGGATTGTAGTTTGTTGTCAAGATTTTTGTTACTCCAATGGATGGTAGGCTTTTCATTAAGGAAGGTAGTCTGTTGTCGATATTTTTGTTACTCCAATGGATGGTAGCCTTGTGATTATGGAAGGTAGTTTGTTTTCGAAATAAGTGTTACTCCAACGGATGGAAGCATTATCATTATGGAAGGTAGTGTGTTGTCGAAATCTTTTTTACTCCAATGGATGGTAGCCTAGTCATTGTGGAAGGTAGTCTATTGTCGATATTTTTGTTACTAAAATGGATGGTAGCCTTGTCATTATGGAAAGTAGACTATTGTCGATATTTTTGTTACTACAATGTATGGTAGCCTTGTCATTATGAAAGTTTGTTTGTTGTCGAGATTTTTGTTATTACAATGTATGGAAGCCTTGTCAATATAGAAGGTAGTCTCTTGTTTATATTTTCATTACTCCAATGGATGGTAGCCTAGTCATTATGGAAGGTAGTCTATTGTCGATATTTTTGTCACTCTAATGGATAATATCCTTGTCATTATGGAAGGTTGTCTGTTGGCGAGATATTTGTCACTCTAATGGATGATAGCCTTGTCATTATGGAAGGTTGTCTGTTTGCGAGATATTTGTTACTCCAATGGATGGTAGCCTTGTCATTATGTAAGGTAGTCTCTTGTTGATATTTCCGTTACTCCAATGGATGGTAGCCTTGTCATTATGGAAGGTAGTCTATTATCGATATTTTGTTACTCCAATGGATGGTAGCCTTGTCATTATGGAAGGTAGTGTGTTGTCGACATTTTTGTTACTCAAATGGATGATAGCCTTGTCATTATGGAAGGTTGTGTGTTGGCGATATTTTTGTTACTCCAATGGATGGTAGCCTTGTCATTATGGAAGGAAGTTTGTTGTCGAGATTTTTGTTACTCCAACGGATGGTAGTATTATCATTATGGAAGGTAGTGTGTTGTCGAAATCTTTTTTACTCCAATGGATGGTATCCTAGTCATTATGGATGGTAGTTTGTTGTCAAGATTTTTGTTACTCCAATGGATGTTAGGCTTTTCATTAAGGAAGGTAGTCTGTTGTCGATATTTTTGTTACTCCAATGGATGGTAGCCTTGTCATTATGGAAGGTAGTTTGTTTTCGAAATTTTTGTTACTCCAACGGATGGTAGCATTATCATTATGGAAGGTAGTCTAGTCATTATGGATGGTAGTCTATTGTCAAGATTTTTGGTAATCCAATGGATGGTAGCCTTGTCATTATGGAATGTAGTCTCTTGTTCATATTTTCCTTACTCCAATGCATGGTAGCCTTGTCATTATGGAAGGTAGTCTCTTAATGATATTTTCATTACTCCAATGGATGGTAGCCTTGTCATTATGGAAAGTAGTTTGTTGTCAATATTTTTGTTACTCCAATGGATGGTAGCCTTGTCATTATGGAAGGTAGTCTATTGTCGAGATTTTTGTTACTCAAATGGATGGTAGCCTTGTCATTATGGAAAGTAGACTATTGTCGATATATTTGTTACTACTATGTATGGTAGCCTTGTCATTATGAAAGGTAGTTTGTTGTCGAGATTTTTGTTATTACAATGTATGGAAGCCTTGTCATTATAGAAGGTAGTCTCTTGTTTATATTTTCATTACTCCAATGGATGGTAGCGTAGTCATTATGGAAGGTAGTCTATTGTCGAGATTTTTGTCACTCTAATGGATGATAGCCTTATCATTATGGAAGGTTGTCTGTTGGCGAGATATTTGTTACTCCAATGGATGGTAGCCTTGTCATTATGGAAGGTAGTCTCTTGTTGATATTTTCGTTACTCCAATGGATGGTAGCCTTGTCATTATGGAAGGTAGTCTGTCGTCGAGATTTTGTTACTCCAATGGATGGTAGCCTTGTCATTATGGAAGGTAGTCTATTGTCGAGATTTTTTTCACTCCAAAGGATGTTAGCCTTGTCATTATGGAAGGTTGTCTGTTGGCGAGATTTTTGTTACTCCAATGAATGGTAGCCTAGTCATTATAGAAGGTAGTCTCTTGTTGATATTTTCATTACTCCAATGGATGGTAGCCTAGTCATTATGGAAGGTAGTCTATTATCGAGATTTTTGTCACTCTAATGGATGATAGCCTTGTCATTATGGAAGGTTGTCTGTTGGCGAGATTTTTGTTACTTCAATGTATTGTAGCCTTGTCATTATAGAAGGTAGTCTCTTGTTGATATTTTCATTACTCCAATGGATGGTAGCCTAGTCATTATGGAAGGTAGTCTATTGTCGATATTTTTGTCACTCTAATGGATGATAGCCTTGTCATTATGGAAGGTTGTGTGTTGGCGAGATTTTTGTTACTCGAATGGATGGTAGCCTTGTCATTATTGAAGGTAGTTTGTTTTCGAAATTTTTGTTACTCCAACGGATGGTAGCATTATCATTATGGAAGTTTGTGTGTTGTCGAAATCTTTGTTACTCCAATGGATGGTAGCCTAGTCATTATGGATGGTAGTCTATTGTCGAGATTTTTGGCAATCCAATGGATGGTAACCTTGTCATTATGGAAGGTAGTCTGTTGGCGAGATTTTTGTTACTCCAATGGATGGTAGCCTTGTTATTATTGAAGGTAGTCTCTTGTTGATATTTTCCTTACTCCAATTCATTGTAGCCTTGTCATTATGGAAGGTAGTCTCTTGTTGATATTTTCATTACTCCAATGGATGGTAGCGTTGTCATTATGGAAGGTAGTCTGTTGTCAAGATTTTTGTTACTCCAATGGATGGTAGCCTTGTCATTGTGGAAGGTAGTCTATTGTCGATATTTTTGTTACTAAAATGGATGGTAGCCTTGTCATTATGGAAAGTAGACTATTGTCGATATTTTTGTTACTACAATGTATGGTAGCCTTGTCATTATGAAAGTTTGTTTGTTGTCGAGATTTTTGTTATTACAATGTATGGAAGCCTTGTCAATATAGAAGGTAGTCTCTTGTTTATATTTTCATTACTCCAATGGATGGTAGCCTAGTCATTATGGAAGGTAGCCTATTGTCGATATTTTTGTCACTCTAATGGATAATATCCTTGTCATTATGGAAGGTTGTCTGTTGGCGAGATATTTGTCACTCTAATGGATGATAGCCTTGTCATTATGGAAGGTTGTCTGTTTGCGAGATATTTGTTACTCCAATGGATGGTAGCCTTGTCATTATGTAAGGTAGTCTCTTGTTGATATTTCCGTTACTCCAATGGATGGTAGCCTTGTCATTATGGAAGGTAGTCTATTATCGATATTTTGTTACTCCAATGGATGGTAGCCTTGTCATTATGGAAGGTAGTGTGTTGTCGACATTTTTGTTACTCAAATGGATGATAGCCTTGTCATTATGGAAGGTTGTGTGTTGGCGATATTTTTGTTACTCCAATGGATGGTAGCCTTGTCATTATGGAAGGAAGTTTGTTGTCGAGATTTTTGTTACTCCAACGGATGGTAGTATTATCATTATGGAAGGTAGTGTGTTGTCGAAATCTTTTTTACTCCAATGGATGGTATCCTAGTCATTATGGATGGTAGTTTGTTGTCAAGATTTTTGTTACTCCAATGGATGTTAGGCTTTTCATTAAGGAAGGTAGTTTGTTGTCGATATTTTTGTTACTCCAATGGATGGTAGCCTTGTCATTATGGAAGGTAGTTTGTTTTCGAAATTTTTGTTACTCCAACGGATGGTAGCATTATCATTATGGAAGGTAGTCTAGTCATTATGGATGGTAGTCTATTGTCAAGATTTTTGGTAATCCAATGGATGGTAGCCTTGTCATTATGGAATGTAGTCTCTTGTTCATATTTTCCTTACTCCAATGCATGGTAGCCTTGTCATTATGGAAGGTAGTCTCTTAATGATATTTTCATTACTCCAATGGATGGTAGCCTTGTCATTATGGAAAGTAGTTTGTTGTCAATATTTTTGTTACTCCAATGGATGGTAGCCTTGTCATTATGTAAGGTAGTCTATTGTCGAGATTTTTGTTACTCAAATGGATGGTAGCCTTGTCATTATGGAAAGTAGACTATTGTCGATATATTTGTTACTACTATGTATGGTAGCCTTGTCATTATGAAAGGTAGTTTGTTGTCGAGATTTTTGTTATTACAATGTATGGAAGCCTTGTCATTATAGAAGGTAGTCTCTTGTTTATATTTTCATTACTCCAATGGATGGTAGCGTAGTCATTATGGAAGGTAGTCTATTGTCGAGATTTTTGTCACTCTAATGGATGATAGCCTTATCATTATGGAAGGTTGTCTGTTGGCGAGATATTTGTTACTCCAATGGATGGTAGCCTTGTCATTATGGAAGGTAGTCTCTTGTTGATATTTTCGTTACTCCAATGGATGGTAGCCTTGTCATTATGGAAGGTAGTCTGTCGTCGAGATTTTGTTACTCCAATGGATGGTAGCCTTGTCATTATGGAAGGTAGTCTATTGTCGAGATTTTTTTCACTCCAAAGGATGTTAGCCTTGTCATTATGGAAGGTTGTCTGTTGGCGAGATTTTTGTTACTCCAATGAATGGTAGCCTAGTCATTATAGAAGGTAGTCTCTTGTTGATATTTTCATTACTCCAATGGATGGTAGCCTAGTCATTATGGAAGGTAGTCTATTATCGAGATTTTTGTCACTCTAATGGATGATAGCCTTGTCATTATGGAAGGTTGTCTGTTGGCGAGATTTTTGTTACTCCAATGTATTGTAGCCTTGTCATTATAGAAGGTAGTCTCTTGTTGATATTTTCATTACTCCAATGGATGGTAGCCTAGTCATTATGGAAGGTAGTCTATTGTCGATATTTTTGTCACTCTAATGGATGATAGCCTTGTCATTATGGAAGGTTGTGTGTTGGCGAGATTTTTGTTACTCGAATGGATGGTAGCCTTGTCATTATGGAAGGTAGTTTGTTTTCGAAATTTTTGTTACTCCAACGGATGGTAGCATTATCATTATGGAAGTTTGTGTGTTGTCGAAATCTTTGTTACTCCAATGGATGGTAGCCTAGTCATTATGGATGGTAGTCTATTGTCGAGATTTTTGGCAATCCAATGGATGGTAACCTTGTCATTATGGAAGGTAGTCTGTTGGCGAGATTTTTGTTACTCCAATGGATGGTAGCCTTGTTATTATTGAAGGTAGTCTCTTGTTGATATTTTCCTTACTCCAATTCATTGTAGCCTTGTCATTATGGAAGGTAGTCTCTTGTTGATATTTTCATTACTCCAATGGATGGTAGCGTTGTCATTATGGAAGGTAGTCTGTTGTCAAGATTTTTGTTACTCCAATGGATGGTAGCCTTGTCATTGTGGAAGGTAGTCTATTGTCGATATTTTTGTTACTAAAATGGATGGTAGCCTTGTCATTATGGAAAGTAGACTATTGTCGATATTTTTGTTACTACAATGTATGGTAGCCTTGTCATTATGAAAGTTTGTTTGTTGTCGAGATTTTTGTTATTACAATGTATGGAAGCCTTGTCAATATAGAAGGTAGTCTCTTGTTTATATTTTCATTACTCCAATGGATGGTAGCCTAGTCATTATGGAAGGTAGTCTATTGTCGATATTTTTGTCACTCTAATGGATAATATCCTTGTCATTATGGAAGGTTGTCTGTTGGCGAGATATTTGTCACTCTAATGGATGATAGCCTTGTCATTATGGAAGGTTGTCTGTTTGCGAGATATTTGTTACTCCAATGGATGGTAGCCTTGTCATTATGTAAGGTAGTCTCTTGTTGATATTTCCGTTACTCCAATGGATGGTAGCCTTGTCATTATGGAAGGTAGTCTATTATCGATATTTTGTTACTCCAATGGATGGTAGCCTTGTCATTATGGAAGGTAGTGTGTTGTCGACATTTTTGTTACTCAAATGGATGATAGCCTTGTCATTATGGAAGGTTGTGTGTTGGCGATATTTTTGTTACTCCAATGGATGGTAGCCTTGTCATTATGGAAGGAAGTTTGTTGTCGAGATTTTTGTTACTCCAACGGATGGTAGTATTATCATTATGGAAGGTAGTGTGTTGTCGAAATCTTTTTTACTCCAATGGATGGTATCCTAGTCATTATGGATGGTAGTTTGTTGTCAAGATTTTTGTTACTTCAATGGATGTTAGGCTTTTCATTAAGGAAGGTAGTCTGTTGTCGATATTTTTGTTACTCCAATGGATGGTAGCCTTGTCATTATGGAAGGTAGTTTGTTTTCGAAATTTTTGTTACTCCAACGGATGGTAGCATTATCATTATGGAAGGTAGTCTAGTCATTATGGATGGTAGTCTATTGTCAAGATTTTTGGTAATCCAATGGATGGTAGCCTTGTCATTATGGAATGTAGTCTCTTGTTCATATTTTCCTTACTCCAATGCATGGTAGCCTTGTCATTATGGAAGGTAGTCTCTTAATGATATTTTCATTACTCCAATGGATGGTAGCCTTGTCATTATGGAAAGTAGTTTGTTGTCAATATTTTTGTTACTCCAATGGATGGTAGCCTTGTCATTATGGAAGGTAGTCTATTGTCGAGATTTTTGTTACTCAAATGGATGGTAGCCTTGTCATTATGGAAAGTAGACTATTGTCGATATATTTGTTACTACTATGTATGGTAGCCTTGTCATTATGAAAGGTAGTTTGTTGTCGAGATTTTTGTTATTACAATGTATGGAAGCCTTGTCATTATAGAAGGTAGTCTCTTGTTTATATTTTCATTACTCCAATGGATGGTAGCGTAGTCATTATGGAAGGTAGTCTATTGTCGAGATTTTTGTCACTCTAATGGATGATAGCCTTATCATTATGGAAGGTTGTCTGTTGGCGAGATATTTGTTACTCCAATGGATGGTAGCCTTGTCATTATGGAAGGTAGTCTCTTGTTGATATTTTCGTTACTCCAATGGATGGTAGCCTTGTCATTATGGAAGGTAGTCTGTCGTCGAGATTTTGTTACTCCAATGGATGGTAGCCTTGTCATTATGGAAGGTAGTCTATTGTCGAGATTTTTTTCACTCCAAAGGATGTTAGCCTTGTCATTATGGAAGGTTGTCTGTTGGCGAGATTTTTGTTACTCCAATGAATGGTAGCCTAGTCATTATAGAAGGTAGTCTCTTGTTGATATTTTCATTACTCCAATGGATGGTAGCCTAGTCATTATGGAAGGTAGTCTATTATCGAGATTTTTGTCACTCTAATGGATGATAGCCTTGTCATTATGGAAGGTTTTCTGTTGGCGAGATTTTTGTTACTCCAATGTATTGTAGCCTTGTCATTATAGAAGGTAGTCTCTTGTTGATATTTTCATTACTCCAATGGATGGTAGCCTAGTCATTATGGAAGGTAGTCTATTGTCGATATTTTTGTCACTCTAATGGATGATAGCCTTGTCATTATGGAAGGTTGTGTGTTGGCGAGATTTTTGTTACTCGAATGGATGGTAGCCTTGTCATTATGGAAGGTAGTTTGTTTTCGAAATTTTTGTTACTCCAACGGATGGTAGCATTATCATTATGGAAGTTTGTGTGTTGTCGAAATCTTTGTTACTCCAATGGATGGTAGCCTAGTCATTATGGATGGTAGTCTATTGTCGAGATTTTTGGCAATCCAATGGATGGTAACCTTGTCATTATGGAAGGTAGTCTGTTGGCGAGATTTTTGTTACTCCAATGGATGGTAGCCTTGTTATTATTGAAGGTAGTCTCTTGTTGATATTTTCCTTACTCCAATTCATTGTAGCCTTGTCATTATGGAAGGTAGTCTCTTGTTGATATTTTCATTACTCCAATGGATGGTAGCGTTGTCATTATGGAAGGTAGTCTGTTGTCAAGATTTTTGTTACTCCAATGGATGGTAGCCTTGTCATTGTGGAAGGTAGTCTATTGTCGATATTTTTGTTACTAAAATGGATGGTAGCCTTGTCATTATGGAAAGTAGACTATTGTCGATATTTTTGTTACTACAATGTATGGTAGCCTTGTCATTATGAAAGTTTGTTTGTTGTCGAGATTTTTGTTATTACAATGTATGGAAGCCTTGTCAATATAGAAGGTAGTCTCTTGTTTATATTTTCATTATTCCAATGGATGGTAGCCTAGTCATTATGGAAGGTAGTCTATTGTCGATATTTTTGTCACTCTAATGGATAATATCTTTGTCATTATGGAAGGTTGTCTGTTGGCGAGATATTTGTCACTCTAATGGATGATAGCCTTGTCATTATGGAAGGTTGTCTGTTTGCGAGATATTTGTTACTCCAATGGATGGTAGCCTTGTCATTATGTAAGGTAGTCTCTTGTTGATATTTCCGTTACTCCAATGGATGGTAGCCTTGTCATTATGGAAGGTAGTCTATTATCGATATTTTGTTACTCCAATGGATGGTAGCCTTGTCATTATGGAAGGTAGTGTGTTGTCGACATTTTTGTTACTCAAATGGATGATAGCCTTGTCATTATGGAAGGTTGTGTGTTGGCGATATTTTTGTTACTCCAATGGATGGTAGCCTTGTCATTATGGAAGGAAGTTTGTTGTCGAGATTTTTGTTACTCCAACGGATGGTAGTATTATCATTATGGAAGGTAGTGTGTTGTCGAAATCTTTTTTACTCCAATGGATGGTATCCTAGTCATTATGGATGGTAGTTTGTTGTCAAGATTTTTGTTACTCCAATGGATGTTAGGCTTTTCATTAAGGAAGGTAGTCTGTTGTCGATATTTTTGTTACTCCAATGGATGGTAGCCTTGTCATTATGGAAGGTAGTTTGTTTTCGAAATTTTTGTTACTCCAACGGATGGTAGCATTATCATTATGGAAGGTAGTCTAGTCATTATGGATGGTAGTCTATTGTCAAGATTTTTGGTAATCCAATGGATGGTAGCCTTGTCATTATGGAATGTAGTCTCTTGTTCATATTTTCCTTACTCCAATGCATGGTAGCCTTGTCATTATGGAAGGTAGTCTCTTAATGATATTTTCATTACTCCAATGGATGGTAGCCTTGTCATTATGGAAAGTAGTTTGTTGTCAATATTTTTGTTACTCCAATGGATGGTAGCCTTGTCATTATGGAAGGTAGTCTATTGTCGAGATTTTTGTTACTCAAATGGATGGTAGCCTTGTCATTATGGAAAGTAGACTATTGTCGATATATTTGTTACTACTATGTATGGTAGCCTTGTCATTATGAAAGGTAGTTTGTTGTCGAGATTTTTGTTATTACAATGTATGGAAGCCTTGTCATTATAGAAGGTAGTCTCTTGTTTATATTTTCATTACTCCAATGGATGGTAGCGTAGTCATTATGGAAGGTAGTCTATTGTCGAGATTTTTGTCACTCTAATGGATGATAGCCTTATCATTATGGAAGGTTGTCTGTTGGCGAGATATTTGTTACTCCAATGGATGGTAGCCTTGTCATTATGGAAGGTAGTCTCTTGTTGATATTTTCGTTACTCCAATGGATGGTAGCCTTGTCATTATGGAAGGTAGTCTGTCGTCGAGATTTTGTTACTCCAATGGATGGTAGCCTTGTCATTATGGAAGGTAGTCTATTGTCGAGATTTTTTTCACTCCAAAGGATGTTAGCCTTGTCATTATGGAAGGTTGTCTGTTGGCGAGATTTTTGTTACTCCAATGAATGGTAGCCTAGTCATTATAGAAGGTAGTCTCTTGTTGATATTTTCATTACTCCAATGGATGGTAGCCTAGTCATTATGGAAGGTAGTCTATTATCGAGATTTTTGTCACTCTAATGGATGATAGCCTTGTCATTATGGAAGGTTGTCTGTTGGCGAGATTTTTGTTACTCCAATGTATTGTAGCCTTGTCATTATAGAAGGTAGTCTCTTGTTGATATTTTCATTACTCCAATGGATGGTAGCCTAGTCATTATGGAAGATAGTCTATTGTCGAGATTTTTGTCACTCTAATGGATGATAGCCTTATCATTATGGAAGGTTGTGTGTTGGCGAGATTTTTGTTACTCCAATGGATGGTAGCCTTTTCATTATGGAAGGTAGTTTGTTGTCGAGATTTTTGTTACTCCAACGGATGGTAGCATTATCATTATGGAAGTTTGTGTGTTGTCGAAATCTTTGTTACTCCAATGGATGGTAGCCTAGTCATTATGGATGGTAGTCTATTGTCGAGATTTTTGGCAATCCAATGGATGGTAACCTTGTCATTATGGAAGGTAGTCTGTTGGCGAGATTTTTGTTACTCCAATGGATGGTAGCCTTGTTATTATTGAAGGTAGTCTCTTGTTGATATTTTCCTTACTCCAATTCATTGTAGCCTTGTCATTATGGAAGGTAGTCTCTTGTTGATATTTTCATTACTCCAATGGATGGTAGCGTTGTCATTATGGAAGGTAGTCTGTTGTCAAGATTTTTGTTACTCCAATGGATGGTAGCCTTGTCATTGTGGAAGGTAGTCTATTGTCGATATTTTTGTTACTAAAATGGATGGTAGCCTTGTCATTATGGAAAGTAGACTATTGTCGATATTTTTGTTACTACAATGTATGGTAGCCTTGTCATTATGAAAGTTTGTTTGTTGTCGAGATTTTTGTTATTACAATGTATGGAAGCCTTGTCAATATAGAAGGTAGTCTCTTGTTTATATTTTCATTACTCCAATGGATGGTAGCCTAGTCATTATGGAAGGTAGTCTATTGTCGATATTTTTGTCACTCTAATGGATAATATCCTTGTCATTATGGAAGGTTGTCTGTTGGCGAGATATTTGTCACTCTAATGGATGATAGCCTTGTCATTATGGAAGGTTGTCTGTTTGCGAGATATTTGTTACTCCAATGGATGGTAGCCTTGTCATTATGTAAGGTAGTCTCTTGTTGATATTTCCGTTACTCCAATGGATGGTAGCCTTGTCATTATGGAAGGTAGTCTATTATCGATATTTTGTTACTCCAATGGATGGTAGCCTTGTCATTATGGAAGGTAGTGTGTTGTCGACATTTTTGTTACTCAAATGGATGATAGCCTTGTCATTATGGAAGGTTGTGTGTTGGCGATATTTTTGTTACTCCAATGGATGGTAGCCTTGTCATTATGGAAGGAAGTTTGTTGTCGAGATTTTTGTTACTCCAACGGATGGTAGTATTATCATTATGGAAGGTAGTGTGTTGTCGAAATCTTTTTTACTCCAATGGATGGTATCCTAGTCATTATGGATGGTAGTTTGTTGTCAAGATTTTTGTTACTCCAATGGATGTTAGGCTTTTCATTAAGGAAGGTAGTCTGTTGTCGATATTTTTGTTACTCCAATGGATGGTAGCCTTGTCATTATGGAAGGTAGTTTGTTTTCGAAATTTTTGTTACTCCAACGGATGGTAGCATTATCATTATGGAAGGTAGTCTAGTCATTATGGATGGTAGTCTATTGTCAAGATTTTTGGTAATCCAATGGATGGTAGCCTTGTCATTATGGAATGTAGTCTCTTGTTCATATTTTCCTTACTCCAATGCATGGTAGCCTTGTCATTATGGAAGGTAGTCTCTTAATGATATTTTCATTACTCCAATGGATG
This sequence comes from Vicia faba, assembly GCA_948472305.1. Taxonomy (NCBI): domain Eukaryota; kingdom Viridiplantae; phylum Streptophyta; class Magnoliopsida; order Fabales; family Fabaceae; genus Vicia; species Vicia faba. The sequence continues at coordinate 567,945,376 of OX451739.1, forward strand.
GTAGCCTTGTCATTATGGAAAGTAGTTTGTTGTCAATATTTTTGTTACTCCAATGGATGGTAGCCTTGTCATTATGGAAGGTAGTCTATTGTCGAGATTTTTGTTACTCAAATGGATGGTAGCCTTGTCATTATGGAAAGTAGACTATTGTCAATATATATTTGTTACTACTATGTATGGTAGCCTTGTCATTATGAAAGGTAGTTTGTTGTCGAGATTTTTGTTATTACAATGTATGGAAGCCTTGTCATTATAGAAGGTAGTCTCTTGTTTATATTTTCATTACTCCAATGGATGGTAGCGTAGTCATTATGGAAGGTAGTCTATTGTCGAGATTTTTGTCACTCTAATGGATGATAGCCTTATCATTATGGAAGGTTGTCTGTTGGCGAGATATTTGTTACTCCAATGGATGGTAGCCTTGTCATTATGGAAGGTAGTCTCTTGTTGATATTTTCGTTACTCCAATGGATGGTAGCCTTGTCATTATGGAAGGTAGTCTGTCGTCGAGATTTTGTTACTCCAATGGATGGTAGCCTTGTCATTATGGAAGGTAGTCTATTGTCGAGATTTTTTTCACTCCAAAGGATGTTAGCCTTGTCATTATGGAAGGTTGTCTGTTGGCGAGATTTTTGTTACTCCAATGAATGGTAGCCTAGTCATTATAGAAGGTAGTCTCTTGTTGATATTTTCATTACTCCAATGGATGGTAGCCTAGTCATTATGGAAGGTAGTCTATTATCGAGATTTTTGTCACTCTAATGGATGATAGCCTTGTCATTATGGAAGGTTGTCTGTTGGCGAGATTTTTGTTACTCCAATGTATTGTAGCCTTGTCATTATAGAAGGTAGTCTCTTGTTGATATTTTCATTACTCCAATGGATGGTATCCTAGTCATTATGGAAGATAGTCTATTGTCGAGATTTTTGTCACTCTAATGGATGATAGCCTTATCATTATGGAAGGTTGTGTGTTGGCGAGATTTTTGTTACTCCAATGGATGGTAGCCTTTTCATTATGGAAGGTAGTTTGTTGTCGAGATTTTTGTTACTCCAACGGATGGTAGTATTATCATTATGGAAGTTAGTGTGTTGTCGAAATCTTTTTTACTCCAATGAACGGTAGCCTAGTCATTATGGATGGTAGTTTGTTGTCAAGATTTTTGTTACTCCAATGGATGGTAGGCTTTTCATTACGAAAGGTAGTCTATTGTCGATATTTTTGTTACTCCAATGGATGGTAGCCTTGTCAATATGGAAGGTAGTTTGTTTTTGAAATTTTTGTTACTCCAACCGATGGTAGCATTATCATTATGAAAGGTAGTGTGTTGTCGAAATCTTTGTTACTCCAATGGATGGTAGCCTAGTCATTATGGATGGTAGTCTATTGTCGAGATTTTTGGCACTCCAATGGATGATAGCCTTGTCATTATGGAAGGTAGTCTGTTGGCGAGATTTTTGTTACTCCAATGGATGGTAGCCTTGTCATTATGGAAGGTAGTCTCTTGTTGATATTTTCCTTACTCCAATGCATTGTAGCCTTGTCATTATGGAAGGTAGTCACTTGTTGATATTTTCATTACTCCAATGGATGGTAGCCTTGTCATTATGGAAGGTAGTTTGTTGTCAATATTTTTGTTACTCCAATGGATGGTAGCCTTGTCATTATGGAAGGTAGTCTATTGTCGAGATTTTTGTTACTCAAATGGATGGTAGCCTTGTAATTATGGAAAGTAGACTGTTGTCGAGATTTTTGTTACTACAATGTATGGTAGCCTTGTCATTGTTAAAGGTAGTTTGTTGTCGAGATTTTTGTTATTACAATGTATGGAAGCCTTGTCATTATAGAAGGTAGTATCTTGTTTATATTTTCATTACTCCAATGGATTGTAGCCTAGTAATTATGGAAGGTAGTCTATTGTCGATATTTTTGTCACTATAATGGATGATAGCCTTGTCATTATGGAAGGTTGTCTGTTGGCGAGATTTTTGTTACTCCAATGGATGGTAGCCTTGTCATTATGGAAGGTAGTCTCTTGTTGAGATTTTCGTTACTCCAATGGATGGTAGCCTTGTCATTATGGAAGGTAGTCTATTGTCGAGATTTTGTTACTCCAATGGATGGTAGCCTTGTCATTATGGTAGGTAGTCTATTATGGAGATTTTTGCCACTCCAAAGGATGGTAGCCTTGTCATTATGGAAGGTTGTCTGTTGACGAGATTTTTGATATTCCAATGGATGGTAGCCTTGTCATTATAGAAGGTAGTCTCTTGTTGATATTTTCATTACTCCAATGGATGGTAGCCTAGTCATTATGGAAGGTAGTCTATTGTCGAGATTTTTGTCACTCTAATGGATGATAGCCTTGTCATTATGGAAGGTTGTGTGTTGGCGAGATTTTTATCACTCCAATGGATGGTAGCCTTGTCATATGTAAGGTAGTTTGTTGTCGAGATTTTTGTTACTCCAACGGATGGTAGTATTATCATTATGGAAGGTAGTGTGTTGTCGATATCTTTTTTAATCCAATGGATGGTAGCCTAGTCATTATGGATGGTAGTTTGTTGTCAAGATTTTTGTTACTCCAATGGATGGTAGGCTTTTCATTAAGGAAGGTAGTCTATTGTCGATATTTTTGTTACTCCAATGGATGGTAGCCTTGTCATTATGGAAGGTAGTTTGTTTTCGAAATTTTTGTTACTCCAACGGATGGTAGCATTATCATTATGGAAGGTAGTGTGTTGTTGAAATCTTTGTTACTCCAATGGATGGTAGCCTAGTCATTATGGATGGTAGTCTATTGTCGAGATTTTTGTTACTCTAATGAATGATAGCCTTGTCATTATGGAAGGTAGCCTCTTGTTGATATTTTCCTTACTCCAATGCATGGTAGCCTTGTCATTATGGAAGGTAGTTTCTTGTAGATATTTTCATTACTCCAATGGATGGTAGCCTTGTCATTATGGAAGGTAGTCTGTTGTCAATATTTTTGTTACTCCAATGGATGGTAGCCTTGTCATTATGGAAGGTAGTCTATTGTCGAGATTTTTGTTACTTAAATGGATGGTAGCCTTGTAATTATGGAAAGTAGACTGTTGTCGAGGTTTTTGTTATTACAATGTATGGAAGCCTTGTCATTATAGAAGGTAGTCTCTTGTTTATATTTTTATTACCCCAATGGATGGTAGCCTAGTCATTATGGAAGGTAGTCTATTGTCGAGATTTTTGTCACTCTAATGGATGATAGCCTTGTCATTATGGAAGGTTGTCTGTTGGCGAGATTTTTGTTACTCCAATGGATGGTAGCCTTGTCATTATGGAAGGTAGTCTCTTGTTGATATTTTCGTTACTCCAATGGATGGTATCCTTGTCATTATGGAAAGTAGTTTGTTGTTGAGATTTTTATAACTCCAATGGATAGTAGCCTTGTCATTATGGAAGGTAGTCTATTGTCGAGATTTTGTTACTCCAATGGATTGTAGCCTTGTCATTATGGAAGGTAGTCTATTGTCGAGATTTTTGTCACTCCAAAGGATTGTAGCCTTGTCATTATGAAAGGTAGTATGTTGTCAATATTTTTGTTACTCCAATGGATGGTAGCCTTGTCATTATGGAAGGTAGTCTATTGTCGAGATTTTTGTAACTCCAACAGATGGTAGCCTTGACATTATGGAAGTTAGTCTGTTGGCGAGATTTTTGTTACTCCAATGTATGGTAGCCTTGTCATTATAGAAGGTAGTCTCTTGTTGATATTTTGATTACTCCAATGGATAATAGCCTTGTCATTATGGAAGGTAGTCTATTGTCGAGATTTTGTTACTCCAATGGATGGTAGCCTTGTCATTATGGAAGGTAGTCTATTGTCAAGATTTTTGTCACTCCAAAGGATGGTAGTCTTGTCATTATGGAAGGTTGTCTGTTTGCAAGATTTTTGTTACTCCAATGGATGGTAGCCTTGTCATTATAGAAGGTAGTCTCTTGTTGATATTTTCATTACTCCAATAGATGGTAGCCTAGTCATTATGGAAGGTAGTCTATTCTCAATATTTTTGTCACTCTAATGGATGATAGCCTTGTCATTATGGAAGGGTGTCTATTAGCGAGATTTTTGTTACTCCAATGGATCGTAGCCTTGTCATTATGGAAGGTAGTCTATTGTCGAGATTTTTGTCACTCCAACAGATGGTAGCCTTGTCATTATGGAAGTTAGTCTGTTGGCGAGATTTTTGTTACTCCAATGTATGGTAGCCTTGTCATTATAGAAGGTAGTCTCTTGTTGATATTTTGATTACTCCAATGGATAATAGCCTTGTCATTATGGAAGGTAGTCTATTGTCGAGATTTTGTTACTCCAATGGATGGTAGCCTTGTCATTATGGAAGGTAGTCTATTGTCAAGATTTTTGTCACTCCAAAGGATGGTAGCCTTGTCATTATGGAAGGTTGTCTGTTGGCGAGATTTTTGTTACTCCAATGGATGGTAGCCTTGTCATTATAGAAGGTAGTCTCTTGTTGATATTTTCATTACTCCAATGGATGGTAGCCTAGTCATTATGGAAGGTAGTCTATTCTCGATATTTTTGTCACTCTAATGGATGATAGCCTTGTCATTATGGAAGGTTGTCTATTGGCGAGATTTTTGTTACTCCAATGGATCATAGCCATGTCATTATGGAAGGTTGTCTGTTGTCGATATTTTCGTTACTCCAATGGATGGTAGCGTTGTCATTATGGAAGGTAGTTTGTTTTGTCGATATTTTTGTTACTATAATGTATGGTAGCCTTGTCATTGTGAAAGGTAGTTTGTTGTCGAGATTTTTGTTATTACAATGTATGGTAGCCTTGTCATTATAGAAGGTAGTCTCTTGTTGATATTTTCGTTACTCCAATAGATGGTAGCCTAGTAATTATGGAAGGTAGTCTATTGTCGAGATTTTTGTCACTCTGATGGATGATAGCCTTGTCTTTATGGAAGGTTGTCTGTTGGTGAGATTTTTGTTACTCCAATGTATGGTAGCCTTGTCATTATAGAAGGTAGTCTCTTGTTGATATTTTCATTACTCCAATGGATGGTAGCCTAGTCATTATGGAAGGTAGTCTATTGTCGAGATTTTTGTCACTCTAATGGATGATAGCCTTGTCATTATGGAAGGTTGTGTGTCGACGATATTTTTGTTACTCCAATGGATGGTAGCCTTGTCCTTATGGAAGGTAGTTTGTTGTCGAGATTTTTGTTACTCCAACGGATGGTAGTATTATCATTATGGAAGGTAGTGTGTTGTCGAAATCTTTTTTACTCCAATGGATGGTAGCCTAGTCATTATGGATGGTAGTTTGTTGTCAAGATTTTTGTTACTCCAATGGATGGTAGGCTTTTCATTAAGGAAGGTAGTCTGTTGTCGATATTTTTGTTACTCTAATGGATGGTAGCCTTGTCATTATCGAAGGTAGTTTGTTTTCGAAATTTTTGTTACTCCAACGGATGGTAGCATTATCATTATGGAAGGTAGTCTAGTCAATATGGATGGTAGTCTATTGTCAAGATTTTTGGTAATCCAATGGATGGTAGCCTTGTCATTATGGAATGTAGTATGTTGGCGAGATTTTTGTTACTACAATGGATGGTAGCCTTGTCATTATGGAAGGTAGTCTCTTGTTGATATTTTCCTTACTCCAATGCATCGTAGCCTTGTCATTATGGAAGGTAGTCTCTTGTTGATATTTTCATTACTCCAATGGATGGTAGCATTGTCATTATGGAAGGTAGTCTGTTGTCAAGATTTTTGTTACTCCAATGGATGGAAGCCTTGTCATTATTGAAGGTAGTCTATTGTCGATATTTTTGTTACTCAAATGGATGGTAGCCTTGTCATTATGGAAAGTAGACTGTGATCGAGATTTTTGTTACTACAATGTATGGTAGCCTTGTCATTGTGAAAGGTAGTTTGTTGTCGAGATTTTTGTTATTACAATGTATGGAAGCCTTGTCATTATAGAAGGTAGTATCTTGTTTATATTTTCATTATTCCAATCGTATGTAGCCTAGTCATTATGGAAGGTAGTCTATTGTCGAGATTTTTGTCACTCTAATGGATGATAGCCTTGTCATTATGGAAGGTTGTCTGTTGGCGAGATTTTTGTTACTCCAATGGATGGTAGCCTTGTCAATATGGAAGGTAGTCTCTTGTTGATATTTTCGTTACTCCAATGGATGGTAGCCTTGTCATTATGGAAGGTAGTCTGTTGTCGATATTTTGTTACTCCAATGGATGGTAGCCTTGTCATTATGGAAGGTAGTCTATTGTGGAGATTTTTGTCACTCCAAAGGATGGTAGCCTTGTCATTATGGAAGGTTGTATGTTGGTGAGATTTTTGTTATTCCAATGAATGGTAGCCTTGTCATTATAAAAGGTAGTCTCTTGTTGATATTTTCATCACTCCAATGGATGGTAGCCTAGTCATTATGGAAGGTAGTCTATTGTCGAGATTTTTGTCACTCTAATGGATGATAGCCTTGTCATTATGGAAGGTTGTCTGTTGGAGAGATTTTTGTTACTTCAATGTATGGTAGCCTTGTCATTATAGAAGGTATTCTCTTGTTGATATTTTCATTACTCCAATGGATGGTAGCCTAGTCATTATGAAAGGTAGTCTATTGTCGAGATTTTTGTCACTCTAATGGATGATAGCCTTGTCATTATGGAAGGTTGTGTGTTGGCGAGATTTTTGTTACTCCAATGGATGGTAACCTTGTCATTATGGAAGGTAGTTTGTTTTCGAGATTTTTGTTACTCCAACGGATGGTAGTATTATCATTATGGAAGGTAGTGTGTTGTCGAAATCTTTTTTACTCCAATGGATGGAAGCCTAGTCATTATGGATGGTAGTTTGTTGTCAAGATTTTTGTTACTCCAATGGATGGTAGGCTTTTCTTTAAGGAAGGTAGTCTGTTGTCGATATTTTTGTTACTCCAATGTATGGTAGCCTTGTCATTATGGAAGGTAGTTTGTTTTTGAAATTGTTGTTACTCCAACCGATGGTAGCATTATCATTATGGAAGGTAGTGTGTTATTGATATCTTTGTTACTCCAATGGATGGTAGTCTATTGTCGAGATTTTTGGCACTCCAATGGATGGTAGCCTTGTCATTATGGAAGGTAGTCTGTTGGCGATATTTTTGTTACTCCAATGGATGGTAGCCTTGTCATTATGGAAGGTAGTCTCTTGTTGATATTTTCCTTACTCCAATGCATGGTAGCCTTGTCATTATGGAAGGTAGTCTCTTGTTGATATTTTCATTACTCAAATGGATGGTAGCCTTGTAATTATGGAAGGTAGTCTGTTGTCAAGAATTTTGTTACTCCAATGGATGGTTGCCTTGTCATTATGGAAGGTAGTCCATTATCGAGATTTTTGTTACTCAAATGGATGGTAGCCTTGTCATTATGGAAAGTAGACTGTTGTCTAGATTTTTGTTACTACAATGTATGGTAGCCTTGTCATTGTAAAAGGTAGTTTGTTGTCGAGGTTTTTGTTATTACAATGTATGGAAGCCTTGTCATTATTGAAGGTAGTCTCTTGTTTATATTTTCATTACTCCAATAGATGGTAGCCTAGTCATTACGGAAGGTAGTCTATTGTCGAGATTTTTGTCACTCTAATGGATGATAGCCTTGTCATTATGGAAGGTTGTCTGTTGGCGAGATTTTTGTTACTCCAATGGATGGTAGCCATGTCATTATGGAAGGTAGTCTCTTGTTGATATTTTCGTTACTCCAATGGATGGTATCCTTGTCATTATGGAAAGTAGTTTGTTGTCTAGATTTTTATAACTCCAATGGATAGTAGCCTTGTCATTATGGAAGGTAGTCTATTGTCGAGATTTTGTTACTCCAATGGATGGTAGCCTTGTCATTATGAAAGGTAGTCTATTGTCGAGATTTTTGTCACTCCAAAGGATTGTAGCCTTGTCATTATGAAAGGTAGTATGTTGTCGATATTTTAGTTACTCCAATGGATGGTAGCCTTGTCATTATGGAAGGTAGTCTATTGTCGAGATTTTTGTCACTCCAACAGATGGTAGCCTTGTCATTATGGAAGTTAGTCTGTTGGCGAGATTTTTGTTACTCCAATGTATGGTAGCCTTGTCATTATAGAAGGTAGTCTCTTGTTGATATTTTGATTACTCCAATGGATAATAGCCTTGTCATTATGGAAGGTAGTCTATTGTCGAGATTTTGTTACTCCAATGGATGGTAGCCTTGTCATTATGGAAGGTAGTTTATTGTCAAGATTTTTGTCACTCCAAAGGATGGTAGCCTTGTCATTATGGAAGGTTGTCTGTTGGCGAGATTTATGTTACTCCAATGGATGGTAGCCTTGTCATTATAGAAGGTAGTCTCTTGTTGATATTTTGATTACTCCAATGGATGGTAGCCTAGTCATTATGGAAGGTAGTATATTCTCGATATTTTTGTCACTCTAATGGATGATAGCCTTGTCATTATGGAAGGTTGTCTATTGGCGAGATTTTTGTTACTCCAATGGATCGTAGCCTTGTCATTATGGAAGGTTGTCTGTTGTCGATATTTTCGTTACTCCAATGGATTGTAGCGTTGTCATTATGGAAGGTAGTTTGTTTTGTCGAGATTTTTGTTACTATAATGTATGGTAGCCTTGTCATTGTGAAAAGTAGTTTGTTGTCGAGATTTTTGTTATTACAATGTATGGTAGCCTTGTCATTATAGAAGGTAGTCTCTTGTGGATATTTTCATTACTCCAATGGATGGTAGCCTAGTAATTATGGAAGGTAGTCTATTGTCGAGATTTTTGTCACTCTAATGGATGATAGCCTTGTCATTATGGAAGGTTGTCTGTTGGTGAGATTTTTGTTACTCCAATGTATGGTAGCCTTGTCATTATAGAAGGTAGTCTCTTGTTGATATTTTCATTACTCCAATGGATGGTAGCCTAGTCATTATGGAAGGTAGTCTATTGTTGAGATTTTTGTCACTCTAATGGATGATAGCCTTGTCATTATGGAAGGTTGTGTGTCGGCGATATTTTTGTTACTCCAATGGATGGTAGCCTTGTCATTATGGAAGGTAGTTTGTTGTTGAGATTTTTGTTACTCCAATGGATGGTAGTATTATCATTATGGAAGGTAGTGTGTTGTCGAAATCTTTTTTACTCCAATGAATGGTAGCCTAGTCATTATGGATGGTAGTTTGTTGTCAAGATTTTTGTTACTCCAATGGATAATAGGCTTTTCATTAAGGAAGGTAGTGTGTTGTCGATATTTGTGTTACTCCAATGGATGGTAGCCTTGTCATTATGGAAGGTTCTGTGTCGGCGATATTTTTGTTACTCCAATGGATGGTAGCCTTGTCATTATGGAAGGTAGTTTGTTGTCGAGATTTTTGTTACTCCAACGGATGGTAGTATTATCATTATGGAAGGTAGTGTGTTGTCGAAATCTTTTTTCCTCCAATGGATGGTAGCCTAGTCATTATGGATGGTAGTTTGTTGTCAAGATTTTTGTTACTCCAATAGATGGTAGGCTTTTCATTAAGGAAGGTAGTCTGTTGTCGATATTTTTGTTACTCCAGTGGATGGTAGCCTTGTCATTATCGAAGGTAGTTTGTTTTCGAAATTTTTGTTACTCCAACGGATGGTAGCATTATCATTAAGGAAGGTAGTCTAGTCATTATGGATGGTAGTCTATTGTCAAGATTTTTGGTAATCCAATGGATGGTAGCCTTGTCATTATGGAATGTAGTCTGTTGGCGAGATTTTTGTTACTACAATGGATGGTAGCCTTGTCATTATGGAAGGTAGTCTCTTGTTGATATTTTCCTTACTCAAATGCACCGTAGCCTTGTCATTATGGAACGTAGTCTCTTGTTGATATTTTCATTACTCCAATGGATGGTAGCATTGTCATTATGGAAGGTAGTCTGTTGTCAAGATTTTTGTTACTCCAATGGATGGTAGCCTTGTCATTATGGAAGGTAGTCAATTGTCGATATTTTTGTTACTCAAATGGATGGTAGCCTTGTCATTATGGAAAGTAGACTGTTATCGAGATTTTTGTTACTACAATGTATGGTAGCCTTGTCATTGTGAAAGGTAGTTTGTTGTCGAGATTTTTGTTATTACAATGTATGGAAGCCTTGTCATTATAGAAGGTAGTATCTTGTTTATATTTTCATTATTCCAATGGATTGTAGCCTAGTCATTATGGAAGGTAGTCTATTGTCAAGATTTTTGTCACTCTAATGGATGATAGCCTTGTCATTATGGAAGGTTGTCTGTTGGCGTGATTTTTGTTACTCCAATGGATGGTAGCCTTGTCATTATGGAAGGTAGTCTCTTGTTGATATTTTCGTTACTCCAATGGATGGTAGCCTTGTCATTATGGAAGGTAGTCTGTTGTCGATATTTTGTTACTCCAATGGATGGTAGCCTTGTCATTATGGAAGGTAGTCTATTGTGGAGATTTTTGTCACTCCAAAGGATGGTAGCCTTGTCATTATGGAAGGTTGTCTGTTGGCGAGATTTTTGTTATTCCAATGGATGGTAGCCTTGTCATTATAAAAGGTAGTCTCTTGTTGATATTTTCATCACTCCAATGGATGGTAGCCTAGTCATTACGGAAGGTAGTCTATTGTCGAGATTTTTGTCACTCTAATGGATGATAGCCTTGTCATTATGGAAGGTTGTCTGTTGGAGAGATTTTTGTTACCTCAATGTATGGTAGCCTTGTCATTATAGAAGGTAGTCTCTTGTTGATATTTTCATTACTCCAATGGATGGTAGCCTAGTCATTATGAAAGGTAGTCTATTGTCAAGATTTTTGTCACTCTAATGGATGATAGCCTTGTCATTATGGAAGGTTGTGTGTTGGCGAGATTTTTGTTACTCCAATGGATGGTAGCCTTCTCAATATGGAAGGTAGTTTGTTGTCGAGATTTTTGTTCCCCAACGGATGGTAGTATTGTCATTATGGAAGGTAGTGTGTTGTGGAAATCTTTTTTACTCCAATGGATGGTAGCCTAGTCATTATGGATGGTAGTTTGTTGTCAAAATTTTTGTTACTCCAATGGATGGTAGGCTTTTCTTTAAGGAAGGTAGTCTATTGTCGATATTTTTGTTACTCCAATGGATGGTAGCCTTGTCATTATAGAAGGTAGTTTGTTTTCGAAATTGTTGTTACTCCAACCGATGGTAGCATTATCATTATGGAAGGTAGTGTGTTATTGAAATCAGTGTTACTCCAATGGATGGTAGCCTAGTCATTATGGATGGTAGTCTATTGTCGAGATTTTTGGCACTCCAATGGATGGTAGCCTTGTCATTATGGAAGGTAGTCTGTTGGCGATATTTTTGTTACTCCAATGGATGGTAGACTTGTCATTATGGAAGGTAGTCTCTTGTTGATATTTTCCTTACTCCAATGCATGGTAGCCTTGTCATTATGGAAGGTAGTCTCTTGTTGATATTTTCATTACTCAAATGGATGGTAGCCTTGTAATTATGGAAGGTAGTCTGTTGTCAAGATTTTTGTTACTCCAATGGATGGTTGCCTTGTCATTATGGAAGGTAGTCCATTGTCGAGATTTTTGTTACTCAAATGGATGGTAGCCTTGTCATTATGGAAAGTAGACTGTTGTCTAGATTTTTGTTACTACAATGTATGGTAGCCTTGTCATTGTGAAAGGTAGTTTGTTGTCGAGGTTTTTGTTATTACAATGTATGGAAGCCTTGTCATTATTGAAGGTAGTCTCTTGTTTATATTTTCATTACTCCAATGGATGGTAGCCTAGTCATTATGGAAGGTAGTCTATTGTCGAGATTTTTGTCACTCTAATCGATGATAGCCTTGTCATTATGGAAGGTTGTCTGTTGGCGAGATTTTTGTTACTCCAATGGATGGTAGCCTTGTCATTATGGAAGGTAGTCTCTTGTTGATATTTTCGCTACTCCAATGGATGGTAGCCTTGTCATTATGGAAATTAGTTTGTTGTCGAGATTTTTATAACTCCAATGGATAGTAGCCTTGTCATTATGGAAGGTAGTCTGTTGTCGATATTTTTGTTACTCCAATGGATGGTAGCCTTGTCATTATAGAAGGTAGTCTATTGTCGAGATTTTTGTCACTCCAACAGATGGTAGCCTTGTCATTATGGAAGTTAGTCTGTTGGCGAGATTTTTGTTACTCCAATGTATGGTATCCTTGTCATTATAGAAGGTAGTCTCTTGTTGATATTTTCATGACTCCAATGGATGGTAGCCTAGTCATTATGGAAGGTATTCTATTGTCGAGATTTTTATCACTCTAATGGATGATAGCCTTGTCATTATGGAAGGTTGTGTGTTGGCGAGATTTTTGTTACTCCAATGGATGGTAGCCTTGTCATTATGGAAGGTAGTTTGTTGTCGAGATTTTTGTTACTCCAACAGATGGTAGTATTATCATTATGGATGGTAGTGTGTTGTCGAAATCTTTTTTACTCCAATGGATGGTAGCCTAGTCATTATGGATGGTAGTTTGTTGTCAAGATGTTTGTTACTCCAATGGATAGTATGCTTTTCATTAAGGAAGGTAGTCTAGTGTCGATATTTTTGTTACTCCAATGGATGGTAGCCTTGTCATTATGGAAGGTAGTTTGTTTTCGAAATTTTTGTTACTCCAACAGATGGTAGCATTATCATTATGGAAGGTAGTGTGTTGTCGAAATCTTTGTTACTCCAATGGATGGTAGCCTAGTCATTATGGATGGTAGTCTATTGTCGAGATTTTTGGCACTCCAATGGATGCTAGCCTTGTCATTATGGAAGGTAGTCTATTGTCAAAATTTTTGTTACTCAAATGGATGGTAGCCTTGTCATTATGGAAGTTAGTTTCTTGTTGATATTTTCCTTACTCCAATGCATGGTAGCTCTGTCATTAGGGAAGGTAGTCTCTTGTTGATATTTTCATTACTCCAATGGATGGTAGCCTTGTCATTATGGAAGGTACTCTGTTGTCAAGGTTTTTGTTACTCCAATGGATGGTAGACTTGTCATTATGGAAGGTAGTTTATTGTCGAGATTTTTGTTACTCAAATGGATGGTAGCATATCATTATGGAAAGTAGACTGTTGTCGAGATTTTTGTTACTACAACGTATGGTAGCCTTGTCAATGTGAAAGGTAGTTTGTTGTCGAGATTTTTGTTATTACAATTTATGGAAGCCTTGTCATTATAGAAGGTAGTCTCTTCTTTATATTTTCATTACTCCAATGGATGGTAGCCTAGTCATTATGGAAGGTAGTCTATTGTCGAGATTTTTGTCACTCTAATGGATGATAGCCTTGTCATTATGGATAGTTGTCTGCTGGCGAGATTTTTGTTACTCCAATGGATGGTAGCCTTGTCATTATGGAAGGTAGTCTCTTGTTGATATTTTCGTTACTCCAATGGATGGTAGCCTTGTCATTATGGATGGTAGTCTGTTGTCGAGATTTTGTTACTCCAATGGATGGTAGCCTTGTCATTATAGAAGGTAGTCTATTGTCGAGATTTTTGTCACTCCAAAGGATAGTAGCCTTTTCATTATGGAAGGTTGTCTGTTGGTGAGATTTTTGTTACTCCAATGGATGGTAGCCTTGTCATTATATAAGGTAGTCTCTTGTTGATATTTTCATTACTCCAATGGATGGTAGCCTAGTCATTATGGAAGGTAGTCTATTGTCGAGATTTTTTTTACTCCAATGGATGATAGCCTTGTCATTATGGAAGGTAGTCTTTGTTGATATTTTCAGTACTCCAATGGATGGTAGCGTTGTCATTATGGAAGGTAGTCTGTTGTCAAGATTTTTGTTACTCCAATGGATGGTAGCCTTGTCATTATGGAAGGTAGTCTATTGTCGAGATTTTTGTTACTCAAATGGATGGTAGCCTTGTCATTATGGAAAGTACACTGTTGACGAGATTTTTGTTACTACAATGTATGGTAGCCTTGTCTTTGTGAAAGGTAGTTTGTTGTCGAGATTTTTGTTATTACAATTTATGGAAGCCTTGTCATTATAGAAGGTTGTCTGGAAGGTACTCTGTTGTCAAGGTTTTTGTTACTCCAATGGATGGCAGACTTGTCATTATGGAAGGTAGTTTATTGTCGAGATTTTTGTTACTCAAATGGATGGTAGCATATCATTATGGAAAGTAGACTTTTGTCGAGATTTTTGTTACTACAACGTATGGTAGCCTTGTCATTGTGAAAGGTAGTTTGTTGTCGAGATTTTTGTTATTACAATTTATGGAAGTCTTGTCATTATAGAAGGTAGTCTCTTCTTTATATTTTCATTACTCAAATGGATGGTAGCCTAGTCATTATGGAAGGTAGTTTATTGTCGAGATTTTTGTCACTCTAATGGATGATAGCCTTGTCATTATGGAAGGTTGTCTGCTGGCGAGATTTTTGTTACTCCAATGGATGGTAGCCTTGTCATTATGGAAGGTAGTCTCTTGTTGATATTTTCGTTACTCCAATGGATGGTAACCTTGTCAATATGGATGGTAGTCTGTTGTCGAGATTTTTGTTACTCCAATGGATGGTAGCCTTGTCATTATAGAAGGTAGTCTCTTCTTTATATTTTCATTACTCCAATGGATGGTAGCCTAGTCATTATGGAAGGTAGTCTATTGTCGAGATTTTTGTCACTCTAATGGATGATAGCCTTGTCATTATGGAAGGTTGTCTGTTGGCGAGATTTTTGTTAGTCCAATGGATGGTAGCCTTGTCATTATGGAAGGTAGTCTGTTGTTGATATTTTCGTTACTCCAATGGATGGTAGCCTTGTCATTATGGAAGGTAGTCTGTTGTTGAGATTTTGTTACTCCAATGGATGGTAGCCTTGTCATTATGGAAGGTAGTCTATTGTCGAGATTTTTGTCACTCCAAAGGATGGTAGCCTTTTCATTATGGAAGGTTATCTGTTGGCGAGATTTTTGTTACTCCAATGGATGGTAGCCTTGTAATTATTGAAGGTAGTCTCTTGTTGATATTTTCATTACTCCAATGGATGGTAGCCTAGTCATTATGGAAGGTAGTCTATTGTCGATATTTTTGTCACTCTAATGGATGATAGCCTTGTCATTATGGAAGGTTGTCTATTGGCGAGATATTTGTTACTCCAATGTATGGTAGCCTTTTCATTATAGAAGGTAGTCTCTTGTTGATATTTTCATACTCCAATGGATGGTAGGCTAGTCATTATGGAAGGTAGTCTATTGTCGAGATTTTAGTCACTCTAATGGATTATAGCCTTGTCATTATGGAAGGTTGTGTGTTGGCGAGATTTTTGTCACTCCAACGGATGGAAGCATTATCATTATGGAAGGTAGTGTGTTGTCGAAATCTTTTTTACTCCAATGGATGGTAGCCTAGTCATTATGGATGGGAGTCTATTGTCGAGATTTTTGGCACTCCAATGGATGGTAGCCTAGTCAGTATGGAAGGTAGTCTGTTGGCGAGATTTTTGTTACTATAATGGATGGTAGCCTTGTCATTATGGAAGGTAGTCTCTTGTTGATATTTTCCTTACTCCAATGGATGGTAGCCTTTTCATTATGGAAGGTAGTCTGTTGTCAAGATTTTTGTTACTCCAATGGATGGTAGCCTTGTCATTATGGAACGTAGTCTATTGTCGAAATTTTTGTTACTCAAATGGATGGTAGCCTTGTCATTATGGAAGTTAGTTTCTTGTTGATATTTTCCTTACTCCAATGCATGGTAGCTCTGTCATTAGGGAAGGTAGTCTCTTGTTGATATTTTCATTACTCCAATGGATGGTAGCCTTGTCATTATGGAAGGTACTCTGTTGTCAAGGTTTTTGTTACTCCAATGGATGGTAGACTTGTCATTATGGAAGGTAGTTTATTGTCGAGATTTTTGTTACTCAAATGGATGGTAGCATATCATTATGGAAAGTAGACTGTTGTCGAGATTTTTGTTACTACAACGTATGGTAGCCTTGTCATTGTGAAAGGTAGTTTGTTGTCGAGATTTTTGTTATTACAATTTATGGAAGCCTTGTCATTATAGAAGGTAGTCTCTTATTTATATTTTCATTACTCCAATGGATGGTAGCCTAGTCATTATGGAAGGTAGTCTATTGTCGAGATTTTTGTCACTCTAATGGATGATAGCCTTGTCATTATGGAAGGTTGTCTGCTTGCGAGATTTTTGTTACTCCAATGGATGGTAGCCTTGTCATTATGGAAGGTAGTCTCTTGTTGATATTTTCGTTACTCCAATGGATGGTAGCCTTGTCATTATGGATGGTAGTCTGTTGTCGAGATTTTGTTACTACAATGGATGGTAGCCTTGTCATTATAGAAGGTAGTCTATTGTCGAGATTTTTGTCACTCCAAAGGATAGTAGCCTTTTCATTATGGAAGGTTGTCTGTTGGCGAGATTTTTGTTACTCCAATGGATGGTAGCCTTGTCATTATATAAGGTAGTCTCTTGTTGATATTTTCATTACTCCAATGGATGGTAGCCTAGTCATTATGGAAGGTAGTCTATTGTCGAGATTTTTGTCACTCTAATGGATGATAGCCTTGTCATTATGGAAGGTTGTCTGTTGGCGAGATTTTTGTTACTCCAATGTATTATAGCCTTGTCATTATAGAAGGTATTATCTTGTTGATATTTTCATTACTCCAATGGATGGTATCCTAGTCATTATGGAAGGTAGTCTATTGTCGAGATTTTTGTCACTCTAATGGATGATAGACTTGTCATTATGGAAGGTTGTGTGTTGGCAAGATTTTTGTTACTCGAATGGATGGTAGCCTTGTCATTATGGAAGGTAGTTTGTTGTCGAGATTTTTGTTACTCCAACGGATGGTAGTATTATCATTATGGAAGGTAGTGTGTTATCGAAATCTTTTTTACTCCAATGGATGGTAGCCTACTCATTATGGATGGTAGTTTGTTGTCAAGATTTTTGTTACTCCAATGGATGGTAGGCTTTTCATTAAGGAAGGTAGTCTGTTGTCGATATTTTTGATACTCTAATGGATGGTAGCCTTGTCATTATGGAAGGTAGTTTGTTTTTGAAATTTTTGTTACTCCAACGGATGGTAGCATTATCATTATGGAAGGTAGTGTGTTAACGAAATCTTTGTTACTCCAATGGATGGTACCCTAGTCATTATGGATGGTAGTCTACTGTCGAGATTTTTGGCACTCCAATGGATGGTAGCCTTGTCATTATGGAAGGTAGTCTGTTGGCGAGATTTTTATTACTCCAAAGGATGGTAGCCTTGTCATTATGGAAGGTAGTCTCTTGTTGATATTTTCCTTACTCCAATGCATGGTAGCCTTTTCATTATGGAAGGTAGTCTCTTGTTGATATTTTCATTACTCCAATGGATGGTAGCCTTGTCATTATGGAAGGTAGTATGTTGTCAAGATTTTTGTTACTCCAATGGATGGTAGCCTTGTCATTCTAGAAGGTAGTCTATTGTCGAGATTTTTGTTACTCAAATGGATGGTAGCCTTGTCATTATGGAAAGTAGACTGTTGTCGAGAATTTTGTTACTACAATGTATGGTAGCCTTGTCATTGTGAAAGGTAGTTTAAGGTCGAGATATTTTTTATTAGAATTTATGGAAGCCTTGTCATTATAGAAGGTAGTCTCTTATTTATATTATCATTACTTCAATGGATTGTAGCCTAGTCATTATGGAAGGTAGTCTATTGTCGAGATTTTTGTCACTCTAATGGATGATAGCCTTGTCATTATGGAAGGTTGTCTGTTGGAGAGATTTTTGTTACTCCAATGAATGGTAGCCTTGTCATTATGGAAGGTAGTCTCTTGTTGATATTTTCGTTACTCCAATGGATGGTAGCCTTGTCATTATGGAAGGTAGTTTGTTGTCGAGATTTTGTTACTCCAATGGATGGTAGCCTTGTCATTATGGAAGGTAGTCTATTGTGGAGATTTTTGTCACTCCATAGGATGGTAGCCTTTTCATTATGGAAGGTTGTCTGTTGGTGATATTTTTGTTACTCCAATGGATGGTAGCCTTGTCATTATAGAAGGTAGTCTCTTGTTGATATTTTCATTACTCCAATGGATGGTAGCCTAGTCATTATGAAAGGTAGTCTATTGTCGAGATTTTTGCCACTCTAATGGATGATAGCCTTGTCATTATGGAAGGTTGTCTGTTGGCGAGATTTTTGTTACTCCAATGTATGGTGGCCTTGTCATTATAGAAGGTAGTCTATTGTTGATATTTTCATTACTCTAATGGATGGTAGCCTAGTCATTATGGAAGGTAGTCTATTGTCGAGATTTTTGTCACTCTAATGGATGATAGCCTTGTCATTATGGAAGGTTGTGTGTTGGCGAGATTTTTGTTACTCCAATGGATGGTAGCCTTGTCATTATGGAAGGTAGTTTGTTGTCGAGATTTTTGTTACTCCAACGGATGGTAGTATTATCATTATGGAAGGTAGTGTGTTGTCGAAATCTTTTTTACTCCAATGGATGGTAGCCTAGTCATTATGGATGGTAGTTTGTTGTCAAGATTTTTGTTACTTCAATGGATGGTAGGCTTTTCATTAAGGAAGGTAGTTTGTTGTCGATATTTTTGTTACTCCAATGGATGGTAGCCTTGTCATTATGGAAGGTAGTTTGTTTTCGAAATTTTTGTTACTCCAACGGATGGTAGCATTATCATTATGAAAGGTTGTGTGTTATCGAAATCTTTGTTACTCCAATGGATGGTAGCCTAGTCATTATGGATGGTAGCCTATTGTCACTCCAATGGATGGTAGCCTTGTCATTATGGAAGGTAGTCTGTTGGCGAGATTTTTGTTACTCCAATGGATGGTAGCCTTGTCATTATGGAAGGGAGTCTCTTGTTGATATTTTCCTTACTCCAATGCATGGTAGCCTTGTCATTACGGAAGGTAGTCTCTTGTTGATATTTTCATTACTCCAATGGATGGTAGCCTTGTCATTATGGAAGGTAGTCTGTTGTCAAGATTTTTGTTACTCCAAATGATGGTAGCCTTGTCATTATGGAAGGTAATCTATTGTCGAGATTTTTGTTACTCAAATGGATGGTAGCCTTGTCATTATGGAAAGTAGACTGTTGTCGAGTTTTTTGTTACTACAATGTATGGTAGCCTTGTCATTGTGAAAGGTAGTTTGGTGTCGAGATTTTTGTTATTACAATGTATGGAAGCCTTGTTGTGATCGGTGGATCTGGAACTGACTGTTTAACACTGGTTCGCGAAATGTCGCGGTAAGCAAGAGTCGCCACCGTCTTTTATTTTCTCCAACATGGAAAGGACAAAAGCACAGGAAAATTCCTTATGAGATTGGTTCTCGGTCCGGGAGGTATATTTATAGAAAGGGAAGGTGTTAGCACCCTTTCTATCCATGGTTATCCATGGGCTCTTAGATACTTCCTCATTGTGTTTTCAAAATTGTTTGTTTTTCAAGTGTGAGTGGGTTTGAAAAAGTTTCGTTTAAAATTTCAGTTCGACTCCTGTATCAGTCCTCAAGAGTGTTTGAAAAGTTGTTTTTGAAAGCTTTTTGCAAAGTGTCCGTGTGAAAAGAAGTTTTTGATTTGTTTTGAAATTAGAGCAAGTATCTACGAGGTAGGTAGCACCACCGTCGGAGGTGTTCGGGTCAATTCGAGGATTAGGGACGGTGAGGTATGTAGCACCACCGTCGGAGGTGTTCGGGTCAATTCGAGGTAGCACTACCCTCATGCCATGTTCATGGACATGAGGACTTACTAAAACATCCTCTACTCGACGACCACTTTTCGAGGGGCAAGGCAACAGTGAGACGTACCTTAGGGGTGGTGTGTGAATTGTGTGTCATTTTCAATTATGTTTATCTTGTCATGCATTGGTGATCTATGCTTTGTTTTTATTTTTGACATTCATTCTTTCATGTGAGTTATTAACAGTTAAGGTGCGGGAAGATAAAAGTCCTACGCTATTACAAAGGCGCAGGTCTACATCGCCAAATTAATCCAAGACCCGATTTGAAATAAAAATGCGGAAAGATAAATGTCCTAATTAATCTATTACAAGGCTTTGGGGCAATTACATGAATTTTAAAAAAAAGGAAATAAAAGTAAATGTGCGAAAAGAAGTAAAATCGAGAATGCGAGGGCGTTGGACCTTTTATAGAAATTACATTACAATTAATAAATTAATTAAGTTAAATAAAAGAAAGAATTTATTTTTGGAGTTTTTGTATTTATGGAATTTAATGAGAAAGTTAAATTGGAATTAAAACCCTAATTCTAAGCTTTTTTAATTATTAAAGAAATAGATTTAAGTTCGACCTAATTTAACCTAATTATTTAATGACAATTTTATTTACAAAAATAATTAATATTTAATAATGGTAAAAAAAGAAAAGAGAAAAAAAGAATAAAAGCATCGAAACCCTAATCTCTTTATTTTTAGTTTATTAAAAAAAACATTGAATTAAACCTAGAATTAAAACTAAATTAGTTAACAAAATTTATTTACAAAATAGAACATTAGTAAATTAAATAATAAAATATATTTTTATTTTTGACTTTCTGATTTTTTTGTATTTTTATATTATTTAAAATTAATTTAAAGAATTAAGAGAAAATAATTAAAACAAAATAAAAAAAGAAAAGAATAAAGGAAGAAATACAAACAAAGGGGGTTTGTTGACCCTGTAGGAGGTGCATTGCAGGCAATCTGGCCCATGAGATACAAGCCCACGTGGACTTTCCTGGCTTGTGTGTGGAGGCGTTGACCAATGCGTATGGTAGTCCTCCTATGCTGACCCTTGGATTGATGTTGTGGGACGCGTGGCCAGCTTGAGCGTAGGGTGCATGGTGGACTTCTGGGCATGTTGGATACCTAATCATGTTATAAGAAAAAATAGAAGGAAATATGGGGGACCTGGGGATCGATCCCAAGTCCTAGTGCTAGAAGGACAACGCATCAACCAACCAGCCAAGCGCATTCGTTTGTTAGATTAATGGGACGTAAATAATAAGAGAGAGAAAACACAGGTTAGTGGACAAAGTAGAAAAAGGCGCCAGCTATTTGAATCCACCAACCACAGGATAACAAACAACCTTCTTCTTCGTTTGTGCGTTTTTACCTGAGAAATAAAGAATGGATAGCGGGGGTTTTAAACCCCCACAATCTGAAATACAAAAAAATAGCAAATAGAGATTGAACAAATATAAAAAAAGCGCGATGAATGTTTTAGATTCGTTGGAACGTCACGATTTCAATGGTATAAGTCTTGCTGGCTAATTTTTCCATATGCAAAAGTCCCCAATTTAGGAGCTTTGAAAACCTAGAAAATTTCCATGGCAGATTCTCGTACAGGGCACCAAAACTCAATTAAATGATGCCAACAGCTTTAGAATGTTCATGTTAGTGCAAAACAACAAGAAAAAGGCATGGATGATACGTATAAATCAAAACACGAATATGAACAAAATTGGAAACAGGGCCACGTGATTCTACCGTTTCTTAATGTTAGAGGTTGTGGTTTTGATTGGAATAGATCCCTGGTAACCTTGGCAAGCTATTGGAATGGTTATCTTGCCTTGAAATGCACTGAAACCGTGTTTTCAGTTTTGAAAATTTTGGTGAAAAGTGCAAAGTTCTTTCTTCTTCTTGGGCGCAGCTTTCAGGTTCCTTGCATTAGGTTTAGGTTTGTGTTTATATGAGGAATGAATTAGGGTAAAAATTCAAGCCAAGAAACCTTTGCATTGATGTTTCAAATATTTGATTTTAAATGAATCTTTTTTCAATCTTTTTTCATGGAGAACATTCCAATCATTGAAGATTCTTTCCATATTGAGTATGCACGAAATCTTGAGTTTATGATAGACCTATTAGCTGCATAAAAAGATTTAAAATGCATGCTTGAGTATTTTTTCATATTTAATTTGAATTAAATGAATTAATAACATTAAAAATTCAAATAATTAATAAAAAATGATGAAATAACTCCCCTTTGGGTCAATGGGTCGTGCATAACTTTTGGATAATGATTCTTGGAAGAAATTGAGGCCCATTAGCAATTTTGAGGCATTTGAAGCAAAGTTGACTTTTCAAAATTCCCAAAAATTTCCCAACTTCCACAAGGCATATCTTGCTCAATGTTTAAGCTTTGATCATGTTCTTGGACATTTTGGAAAGTTCTTGAAGTCCTCTAACCAATGCCTTTGGTCCCATGTCATTTTGATTTACCAATCTCAAGTTATGGTCTTTGACTTAAAAGTGCCTTTTTGTTGACTTTTGAAAATGACCTATAATGTTGAGATTGATAACTTTTTCTGAGAGCACTTCTTGGACTTGAAGTGTGAAGAGGAGTTGTAGAAAATTTCATTCTCTTCAAAATGAGCTTTGGATGGAATTTTTCTGATAAACCATGTGGAAGTTATGCCTTGGTCAAGTTACAGTTGACTTTTTCAACTGTCCAAATATGGAAACTTTTGCATCTTGAGACTTTTTGAGCCATGCCTTGAAAATCATGATCAAGAATTGATAAAATGATGTTTTTGGCTTCAAAATAAGATGTTGACCAAAAATTTGGACTTTTGACTGTCAAATGACCATTTTGCCCCTATAGTTGACTGTTGAGCAATTAGGGTTTTTGACTGTGCAATTTTGTGCTGTGAGTCTTGAAACTTGACATATGGATGCTTGACCATGTTTGTAGGTATGTGGGACTTGTTTAGACCCTTGGAAACTTCAATTTCTTTGTCAGAACCAAAACCCTAATTTTTTACTGTTAGGAGGCCCTTGAACTATGCAACCCTTGGGATATTTTGAAGCATGTTTTTTGCAGATCTTGAAAAATATGGGAGGGCAAATTTTGGGGTACAACAGTTGCCCCTGTTCAATCTTCTTAAACTTGAGGGTGTAGATTGGCTGACGTGCGTTTCGTAATCCGAAGGTGGAAGTTGATTGAACACTAGAGTGCCCAGAAATTTGCGCTCACATAGTAGTGTGATGGTGGGAATGGGCTTGTAGATGCCATTTGGAGATTGATGGATAGGATGATGGGCTTATAGATGCCATTCTAAGAGATGATGGATAAGTGGATGGGCTTATAGATGCCATCTGGATGTCGATCGCGTAAGAGATTCCTTAGCGAGAACTTGCGTACCTGAAAAAGAAAATGAGTACCTGACCTGTTACGGGAGCTGGCCTTCAAACTCTTTGTATAGATGCACCCTGACTGGTTACGGGAGTTGAATCTGGAGCTTCAAAAGGTTATGAATGAACCAGGGATGGTTACTACCTCAACGGGACGATGAGAGAACCTTGGATGATTACTACCTCAACAGGAACGCTGAGAGAATCTGGGGGCGATTACTAGCTCAACAGGAACGCTGAGAGAATCTGGGGGCGATTACTACCTCAACAGGAACGCTGAGAGAACCTTGGGCGATTACTACCTCAACAGGAACGCTGAGAGAACCTTGGGTGATTACCACCTCAACAGGAACACTGAGAGAATCTTGGATGTCTTCTACTGAGATAAGAATCAGGGAGATCTTAGGGTCGATCTGACTGAACCAGAGAAGGCCTTTGACTGGATAAGAATCAGGAAAATCTTAAGGTCGATTTAACTGAACCGGACAAGGTCTTGGAATATCTTCAACTGGATAAGAATCAAGGAGATCTTAGGGTCGATCTGACTGAACCAGAGAAGGCCTTTGACTGGATAAGAATCAGGAAAATCTTAGGGTCGATTTAACTGAACTGGACAAGGTCTTGGAATATCTTCAGCTGGATAAGAATCAGGGAGATCTTAGGGTCGATCTGACTGAACCATAGAAGGCCTTTGACTGGATAAGAATCAGGAAAATCTTAGGGTCGATTTAACTGAACCAGACTAAAGTCTCGAAATATAGCTGAGAACTTAACTGGATCTTTCCTGAAAGGTAAAGGTCAGTCATATGCAATGCATGATATGGATCAAACAATGATGTTCTCAACATAAATGAGATTTGCAAGATATGACGTATATATGCATGCTATAATGTATGGAAATGTGATGTTTATGAACGTATGTTTTCGTCCTAGGGAAATAAATCCTTGACGGATGCCGGGAAGTCATATCCTGGGCTGATGTTGGAGAATAGTGCTTTGTTGTTTCCGCTGGGGATGATAGCTTGCAAGAATACCGGTAGGAGAAGATGACTATGTTGGGGAATAAACTTGGCGAATGGATTACTCTGCGGGGAGAAAATTATTCTAGCGATCTTGCTGGGGAACCATACTCTGTGGGGAGAGAGATACTTTGATGGGATGTTGATGGTAACTTCGCTGGGGATACCATTAATATGTTGGAAGTGTTAATAGACTCCGCTGGGGATAAGAAGACTTCGTCGGGGACGATCTTTCTGTGGCTTTTGGCTGAGGATAACCCAGTTATATCCGGGTAGGGAAATAACCTTTGAATAAAGCCGGGGGACGCGTTCGTGCTCTACGAGGATAAGCTTCCAGAATCTACTGGGGATAAGCTTATTGCTTGGGGAGATGGATTCCAACGTTCCTGGGGAAACTGGTTTGGACTCTCCTGGGGGAATTTTGAACTATATTGGGGAAGTGACTCTGTTGAATGTTTGATATTCTGCCGGGGAACAATCTTAGATAAAGACTGCCGGGGATGCTTGTTAAGAATGTTCGTATATCGTGCTGGGGAATGTCGAGATCTGCGGGGATACCCAACTTCCTTAAGGTTGATAATAGCTTTGCTTGGGGAGAGTTCTCTGACTTGCTAGCTCACTCTCTGGGGAATTAAGATGTTCTGGTTACGTTCTTTAGCTGAACCTACCTTGATACTTTGGAGGACAGAACAATTAGATCGCTTAGACACTCTTTTATTGCCCCTGTTTCTAATTTTACTTGTAATTAATCCTTTGTTTCGTATGTAAATATTTATGAGTTAGCAATTAGTGTCAATGCATATATCACAAATTGAACCTTGGACGTTCTTCGCAAAACAGAACGGAAAAGGAAAAACAATTGGCAATTTTAACTGAAAAGTGATTTTATATTGATTTTTTTTTAATTTGCCTGTAAAATAGGCGTTTATGTACAAGAGGCTGACGTCCTAGTAAGAGAACGCCGCCGAACAAATAAGTTTATACAATTTGTACAAAGGGAAAACAAAACAGCTGTGTGAAAAGAATAATTCCACTGGGTTCCAACTCTACTATCGCCTTTATATCTTTGAGCGTCTCATCACTTGATGACCTAACCGAAGGTGAAGCTGATTGATCAATGCCGTCTGAACTTGATGTAGATACCGGATTTTGGATGCAAAGTGATCCAATGAGACATAGTATTACGCTTTATCCCTAACTTTTTCCTAGACCGCCCTTTCGGGTTTTCAATCCACCGGGATACCCATTTTTGCCCAAGCTGCCTTTTCAGGTTTTCGACTTGCCGGGTGTACAGATTTTTTCATTTCATCCCTTCATTTTGGCCGAACCCTTTTGGTTCGCCGGGAAGCCCTAATTTTTGCCTAGGTATGTCAACCTAGCGGGTCTTTTTGCATGCGTAGTATCTTTTTAATATGTCTGCATTGGCGGGGTGAGGAAGATCGTCACCATCCATGTTGGTTAGAATCATGGCTCCTCCTGAGAACACATGTTTAACCACAAATGGCCCTTCATACGTAGGGGTCCATTTGCCCCTTGGATCACTCTGAGGAAGAATGATGCGCTTGATTACCGGATCCCCAACTTGATATTCTTGTGGTCTGACCTTTTTGTTAAATGTCCTGATCATCCTTTTTTGATACGTCTGACCATGACAAATAGCAGCAAGTCTCTTTTCGTCAATCATGTTTAATTGATCAAGTCGTGTCTGGATCCAATCATCTTCGTTCAGATCTGCATCCTTCATTATCTGGAGAGAGGGTATCTGCACTTCGATCGGTAAGACTTCCTCCATACCGTAAACCAAGGAAAAAGGAGTTGCCCCGGTTGACGTCCTGGATGAGGTACGTTATCCATGTAGAGCGAACGGTAACATCTCGTGCCAATCTTTATGAGTCACTGTCATCTTCTGCACGATTTTCTTAATATTTTTATTTGCTGCTTCTACAGCCCCATTCATCTTCGGCCGGTAAGGAGAAGAGTTGTGGTGCTGTATCTTAAACTGCTCGCAGAGCTCAGTGATCATCTTGTTATTAAGATTGGTACCATTGTCTGTAATGATCCTTTCAGGGATGCCGTATCGACAAATCAGGTTGTGCCGAATGAACCGTGCCACAACGTTCTTGGTTACTGTAGCGTAGGAAGCTGCTTCAACCCACTTCGTGAAGTAATCAATCGCTACCAGGATGAAGCGATGCCCATTGGATGCCGTAGGTTTAATCTCACCGATCATATCTATGCCCCACATTCCAAACGGCCAAGGTGCAGTCAGAACATTCAGAGGAACTGGAGGAACATGCACCTTGTCTGCATATATCTGGCACTTATGGCATGTCCGAGAGTGTTGGTAACAGTCGGCTTCCATTGTGGACCAGAACTACCCTGCTCGAAGGATCTTCTTCGCCATAGTGTGTCCACTGGAATGTGTTCCGAAGGTCCCTTCATGTAGCTCTTCCATGATCCTTTTTGCTTCAGTTTTATCCACACAACGCAGTAAGGTCGAATCATGGTTTCGCTTATACAGGATGTCGTTGCTAAGGAAGAACTTCGCTGCGAACCTTCTTAGAAACTTCTTATCGTTGACAGACGCACCTTCAGGATACTCCTGAGCTTCCAGGTATCTCTTCACCTCATGGTCCCAAGGTTTCTCAGTCACCAACTCAGTCTCAAGATCACAACAGTATGCCGGTTCTTCCAGTTTCCAGATAGTGACTTGGGGAGCCTCATTATCCCATTTGACTTTGAACATGGAAGACATCGTAGCTAACGTGTCCGCTAACTGATTCTCCTCTCTTGGGAAATGTTCAAAGGTTATCTCTGTGAAGTGGGGGATCAATGTCAACACACATTCTTTGTAAGGAATAAGATTCGGATGTTTCGTATCCCACTCTCCTTTAATCTGATTAATCACGAGAGCGGAATCTCCGAAGACACTCAGAAACTTGATCCTTAAGTCAATCGCAACTTGGAGACCCATGATGCATGCCTTATACTCCGCCATGTTGTTGGTGCAGTTGAAACATAGTCGGGCAGTGAGTGGAGTATGAGTGCCTTGAGGAGATATGATCACAACGCCGATGCCGTTACCCAAAGCGTTGGAGGCTCCTTCAAAGTGCATAGACCATCGGGATCCTTCTTCAGGTCCTTCATCCGGTCCAGGTACTTCACAATCAGTCACTATCATGATACTCTCGTCTGGAAACTCGAAGTTCATTGACTGATAGTCGTCTACTGCCTGATGTGCCAAGTGGTCTGCCAATACACTTCCTTTGATAGCTTTCTGGGTCGTGTACTGGATGTCGTATTCTGTCAAGATCATTTGCCATCTTGCTATTCTCCCAGACAGAGCAGGCTTTTCAAATATGTACTTTATTGGATCCATCTTTGAGATCAACAAGGTAGTGTGAGTCAGCATATACTGTCTCAGCCGGCGAGCAGCCCATACCAAAGCGCAACAAGTTTTCTCAAGTAGTGAGTATCGGGTCTCACAGTCGGTAAACTTTTTGCTAAGGTAATAAATGGCATGCTCCTTTTGGCCAGACTCATCATGCTGCCCCAGCACACACCCCATTGAGTTGTCAAGTACTGTTAGGTATAGTATCAGAGGTCTCCCCTCAACCGGTGGCATAAGAATGGGTGGTTCTTGGAGATACTCTTTGATTCTGTCAAAAGCGGCCTGACATTCATCATTCCAACGTACTACCTGATCTTTCTTCAGCAGCTTGAAGATTGGTTCAAAAGTAGCAGTTAGGTGGGAGATGAATCGAGCAATGTAATTCAGGCGTCCTAAAAAGCCTCTGACTTCTTTCTCTGTCTTAGGAACTGGCATCTCTTGAATAGCTTTAACTTTGGCAGGGTCCACTTGAATACCCTTGTCACTTACAGCGAAGCCTAGCAACTTTCCAGATCTAACCCCGAAGGTGCACTTGTTCGGGTTCAAACATTTTCTACAGATGATCAAGGTGTTCTTCCTCCGTTTGGGACCTTGTGATCATGTCGTCAACATACACTTCTATCTCATGATGGATCATGTCATGAAATAAAGCAACCATGGAACATTGGTAGGTTGCCCCAGCATTTTTCAGTCCAAAAGGCATGACCTTGTAGTAGAAGGTGCCCCACTGAGTGACAAAGGTAGTTTTTTCCATGTCTTCAGGAGCCATCTTGATCTGATTATAGCCTGAAAAACCATCCATGAAAGAGAACACCTTGTGCTGAGCAGTATTGTCAACCAGGACATCAATGTGAGGTAGCGGGAAGTCATCTTTGGGGATGGCCCTATTCAGATCCCTATAGTCAACACACATTCTGACCTTACCATCTTTCTTTGGTACCGGCACCACATTAGCAACCCACTGAGGGTAAGAAGTCACTGCAAGGAACCCGGCATCAAACTGTTTCATAACCTCGGCTTTGATCTTTTCAGACATCTCTGGACGCATACGGCTGACCTTTTGCTTGACCGGAGGGCAGTCTTCCTTGGTAGGCAAGTGATGGACCACAATATCGGTATCCAACCCAGGCATGTCTTCGTAGGACCAGGCAAAGATTTCCATGTAATCATGTAACATCTGAGTCAACCGTTGCTTCACGCTGAGCTCTAGGTTGGCACCAATCTTAACTTCCTTCCTGTCCGTCTCAGTACCCAGATTTATTGTTTCCACCGGCTCTTCATATGGTTGAATTGCCCTCTCTTCCTGGAGTAACAGTCTTGCAAGATCGCCAGGCACTTCGCAATCATCTTCACCTTCGTCTTCGGCTGAGTTGATCGGATTTTCAAAGTCATAACTGGCAGTAGCAGAGTCGTTACCAGTGAGATCCAGAGTGGATTAAAACCTGTATGAGTGAGTGTGTGTAAATACAGCTGTTTTTCAATATATAAAGAAAGGAAAGAAAGAAAAGGAGCATAAGATTTGAAATGCGAGAAAACGTCCAAGGTCTTTATTCATGATATATGAAATGACAATTAATATGCCCTCACAAATGAAGCCACGGTGCCCCGGGTAAGACACCGGGCCATAGAGTTTTAATTCATTGTTTATTACAAATAACAAAAACAAAGGAGTTTATTACTGCGTAACAAAAGTAACAGGAGTATGATCTTTAGCAGTCCAATTGGTCAATCCACCATCAGTCGTCGGGTAAATCCAGCTATCGAACTCTGACTCTTCTACTTCATCTTCATCCCCAATGGCATTCACTCCTGGATTGGTAATGAGCACAGGAGGTCTTCTGGTCTTAGCTTTGCGCACAGCCTTCTGAGCCTCTGCAGTAAAACCCAGTCAAAACTTGTCAGTTTTTGGTGTAAAATCAGGGAGCCTGCCCCAGTTAGCACATTCACCTTTCTTGATTACAGCCCGGGCGTCCTTCAAGGAAGCCATCTTCAAAGGAACATCCTCTTCAACCACTGTTTCTGCCGCTGCCAATGTTGGAGGTACCTCTTCAAAATGCTGAAAGGGGGTTTCAATAAACTCCCCGTCCATCTCAATATACCTGAAGGAATTCAAATGGCTCACCATATACTCCTCCTCTCCCTGCACAGTGACAATCTTCCCTCTAACGGGGTACTTGAGCTTCTGGTGTAGGGTAGAGGTCACTGCCCCAGCTTTGTGAATCCAAGGTCGACCCAGTAAACAAGAATAAGATGGACGGATATCCATCACATAGAAAGTTGAGTCGAATACTTGAGAACCCACACGAATAGGAATGTCTACCTCTCCATGAACCATCCTCTTAGAACCGTCAAAGGCTCTGACAACGATGTTGCTAGGTTTCAGCTCCAGGCCCTCACAATCCAACGAGTCTAAGGCCTTTTTGGGTAGCATATTCAGGGAAGAACCAGTGTCCACCAACACGTGCGCAAGAGTAGTGCCCCTGCATTCAATAGAGACATGCAGGGCGTCATTGT
The DNA here is from genome assembly GCA_948472305.1 of Vicia faba. Lineage (NCBI taxonomy): Eukaryota > Viridiplantae > Streptophyta > Magnoliopsida > Fabales > Fabaceae > Vicia > Vicia faba. The sequence goes on from OX451739.1 coordinate 567,975,485, forward strand.
GGTCATTTCCTTTAGCAGTAAGGTCAGCATCCGAGAAACCCAAACCATTGTCAGCTGTCAAATTGGCTACGCAATCAGTAAACTGGACTGCAGATGTCTCTTGTGGCACATGGGCCGTCTTGAGAAATGAAATCAGGGCCTTAGCATGGGCCTCTGAGCACAGTAGTAAGGAGAGCATCGAGATTTTGGAGGGTGTATGCCCCAGCTGCTCAACAACATTAAAGTCACTCTTCTTGATTATTTTCAGAATTTCCTCCATCTCTTGTTGGGAGGCCTCAGCATTCACAGATTTTGGTGCCTCCATCCAGGCAGGCTCATCTTCAATCCCTTTGCCCCGAGCATTAGATTACTCGGCAGCAGGGGAAACAACTTGATCAGAAATGGGAACAGGTACACTTGCAGGTGTTATAGTGAGAGGTCTTCGAATAGTAGGTGGTGCAATGTCAGGCGAGAAGAGCCTGCCACTGCGGGTAACTTTGGCTGGACCAGTGATATTGCTGATGTTGGTACCAGTGTTGAACTCTTGCTTTATACCATGTACATATACATCTGCCCCATAGTGCCATGGGACAGCCTTATCAGATTCATAGGGGAGAGGCCCCGGAACAGTAATCACAATGGGTGCTACAGTCATGATTTTAACCGGCTTCCTCGGGAGAGCCTTGATCGGATTATTGAGAATGGTAACAACAGATAATTCTTCCATAGGAACAAACAGAACAGCGGTCTTCTTGAAGAGAATCTCCTTGCTATCCACCAGGCTTTGGATGCCCAACTTTAGCAAAGGACAACCAGAAAGGGAAACAGCACAGAAAAGGCAACCTTCGCTACAACCCGTAAATAAACCGGCCAACAGTAGGTTCCTCTTAACAGTCATCAGAGGAGTAGCTACATCATTCACAGAAACGGCATACACATCTTCATCAACGACATTCACTCCATGCTGGGGCATAGGAGCAGTCACCACATTTGGCCTCTCAGGCACCTCAAATTGTATCTCCTTCGCGTCAATAAGGTCTTGCATCTTATTCCTTAAGGCCCAACAGTCATCAGTGGAATGCCCCGGACTATCAGAGTGATAAGCACAGCGGGCATTTGGATTATACTTGGGAGAGGCAGTATTCACAACCTTCGGGGCCTCCCTGATAGTCACTAGGTTGGTGGATAGCAATTGCGGCAAGATTTGTGATAGGGTCATACTCAGCCGGGTAAACTCTCTTCTGGGTCTTTCAGCCCTTTGTGGATTAGTTTGCCGAGGAGCGGCAGCAGGCTTAGCAATCATCACCGCGTTGACAGATTGGCGGCGCTCAGGTTTATCATGTCTTCTAGGCCCATATACAGCACTTGCCTCCTTCTTAAAGGGCTTCTTCTCAGAACTTGACGATGCACCCTTCTGGATTTTACCGGACTTCATTCCAGCCTCTATCCTCTCCCCAGTCAGAATAAGATCAGTGAACCCTGCAGATGAGTTACCGATAAGATGATTGAAAAATGGCCCAGATAGGGTCCCCAAGAACATATCCACCAGCTCACGGTCAGTTAACGGAGGCTGCACCCTGCCAGCCAGATCCCTCCACTTCTGTGCATACTCTTTAAAACCTTCGCTTGATCCTAGCGACATACCCTGGAGTTGGGTACGTGTAGGAGCAAGGTCGGCATTATATTGATACTGCTTATAAAAAGCAGTAGCCAACTCCTCCCAGTTACGAACTTTGGTCCCATCTAGCTGATAGAACCATTCGAGATGAGTCCCTGAAAGACTCTCCTGGAAGAAGTGGATCCACAAATTCTTGTCCACTGTGTACGGTTGAATCTTCCGCACATTAGATCTGAGGTGTAGCTTGGGACAAGACGCCCCGTCATACTTGGTAAAAGATGGTGCCTTAAACTTGTGAGGAATAATCACACAAGTAGATAAGCCCAAGTATTCGAAATCCAGCCCAGGCACTTGTTGGATCTCCATTGCATTCAGCCTGTCTTCCAACTGCTTATACCGGTCTTCAGCAGGAGGATACTGTTCCTCATTAAAGTCAGTCTCGTTGTCAGAGACTACTGGACTTGAAGCCTTTCCCCCCTGGGGACTGCCTTTGCCTACAGAAGAACCATCTTCTTCATTCTGCAGAGTGTTGTCAAACCTCCGGCCCGAGTTGAAAAGAACAGTTCTCTTATTCTTCTTCTTCTCCTTCTTCAGGAGTAAAGCCTTCAGCTCTTCTTGGCCTTGAGCCAAACCCATGATCAGCTCCTGAAATTGCGCGTTATGCGCCTGAAGGGCCTTGATAGACATCTCGGTTGATGATGAGTCAGGGTTCATGATGCTGAAATAAACAGCGAAGAACAATAAGCAACCTGAAAAGAAGAATACCTGCTATGCACATGATGAATGGAATGCGTATGATTTATGTTTTCAAAGACAATCGGGAATCAACTTTGTAAACAAAAAGGAACACACTTCATTAGATTCAACTTTGAAACTTAAATTGTTCAACAGGTTGCCCTTAGGCATTACATAAAATGGAAATACTGAAAAGGGAAATAAAACTGTAAAAGAACATCCAGAGCTCCTCATTGATCCCATGGTCTCCTCTTCTCAGTACGGATGTAGTCATTCAGAGCTCGCTCACTCTCCAACTGCTTTGTCGCTTCTGGATCTTCAATTCCTGCTCGTTGAACTTTTCCCGATAAGAATCCCGTTCGTCTCGCAGTTGCGACCAAGACCTCTTTAATGTCTCATAATCAGTAGGTATCTGAGGAGGGAGGACAGTTGGAGGAACCCCATCTTTGTCAGGATACTCAAGAATGATGGGTCTGACAGCTTCGTATGGCATACCTAACTTCTGAGCACGGATGCGAACCCATTTGTAGTAGGCTTCCATAGGTAGAGAAGTCTTTGGCCCCAACTCTTGTGGATCAGCTTTATGAACTCTGTCCCAAGCCTTGATGAACCTACGACGCAGCTCGTCACTATCCACCTGAAACTCAAAACTGATGTGAGGCACCAACATCTCATGAGGTCCTGCTCTTCTGGCTCTTCCAAACTGACGGAGAGCTAGACATGGATTGTAAGAGATCCCTCCTTGGGTACCAATCAAAGGAACGTTAGGGTATTCTCCGCAACGATCAATAACATCTACCTCATCCAAACCTCTGAAAGTCCAAATGATGTCCTTGTCAGTGAGAGACATTAACCTATGAGCCCAACCTCTTCCTTCTTGGTTCTTCAGCACGAACTTAGGGAGGTGCGAAACAAACCACCTCACCAACAAAGGGATACAACACCATAGAGTTCCTCGTCTTCGGGCAGTACGAGCATAAAGTTGTTGCAGGATGTCACCCAAGAGAGTGGGCACAGGATTCTGAGACATAAAGATCCTTATGGCGGTGACATTGATGAAGTTGTCAGGATTAGGAAACAAGACTAGACCATAGATTAAGAGAGCCAAGATGTCTTCATATGCCCTAAAGTCTAAGTAATTCCAGAAACTGTTAGCTTTACCAATTAGAAACTTGGCCAAGAAACCCTTAACTCCGCTTCTAGTCACCCAGTTGTCCATTACTTCTTGATGGGTCAAAGGAAGAGCTGCAGCAACCTCCTCAAGCCTGAGGGTCTTTTCCCAACCAGTGAAGGGAGTCTGATCCAAGATAGGGATACCAAGCAAATCAGAGAACTCTTCCAGGGTAGGGACAAGTTGGAAGTCTTGAAAGGTGAAACACTGGTACAGAGGGTCATAGAACTTGGTCAGGACACTCATCAACTGTTGATCCCGCTTTGCAGTGACTAAACTGAGAAGAGAACCATGCCTCTGGATGAAGGAAGTGGTATTTGGAATCCTGCTAACCAACTCTTCAAGCAACTCAGGTGAGTGAACAAAGTTGAACCGGATAGTATTCCTTCGCATAGGCATCATGATGTCCTACAAAACAGAGCAAAGGTGAAACCCTCTTGTCTTTGAAATGGTCAGTCCCTATGCAGGATGCATGCAATGCTCATGATGTTATGATGTTATGATAAAGCACACCACAAATATTTACAAAAGCACACATGTAAGGCACACAAGTCACACAAGACAAGCCCTTAAAGTTTAGGCCAGCATGAGGTCTAGGTATTACCCTCTTTCAGTTTGTTGGTTCATACCTGTCCTATCAAAAGTAACCGGGTTCTTAGAGGATCCCAATATCATTGACTACCCTCAATCGGTCATAACTCCAGCATCGCAATCTTTTCTTGCGGCCAGAACCATCACGAGAGTTTAGCCTCAATGGGCATAGCATACTGCTACTGTTCTAATGGCCAAGTTGTGTCATTTAAGGTTCTAAGGTCTGTTGGTGCTTAATGACTCCTCAGAAGACCCATATTCTCCTCGTTGCAACACAAGGGATATCGGTACAGACCAAGGTGCCACACCAACGTAGCCACTGCTTCACCCATGTCGGTCTATGCCAGACAGGTCCCTCACAGCTTATGCTACCTAAAGGGTATTCCCCAGATCCGGGTTAGGATCTATGAAACTCCGATGCAAAGCCCACAATTATAAATCAAACAAAACATGCAATTGAAAACATAGGGTGATCTAATCCTAAGGCACACCTCACTTTTTAAGGGTCCCCAGCAGAGTCGCCAGTTCTGTGATCGGTGGATCTGGAACTGACTTTTTAACACTGGTTCGCGAAATGTCGCGGTAAGAAAGAGTCGCCACCATATTTTATTTTCTCCAACATGGAAAGGACAAAAGCACAGAAAAATTCCTTATGAGATTGGTTCTCGGTCCGGGAGGTAGATTTATAGAAAGGGAAGGTGTTAGCACCCTTTCTATCCATGGTTATCCATGGGCTCTTAGATACTTGCTCATTGTGTTTTCAAAATTGTTTGTTTTTCAAATGTGAGTGGGTTTGAAGAAGTTTCGTTTAAAATTTCAGTTCGACTCTTGTATCAGTCCTCAAGAGTGTTTGAAAAGTTGTTTTTGAAAGCTTTTTGCAAAGTGTCGGTGTGAAAAGAAGTTTTTGATTTGTTTTGAAATTATAGCAAGTATCTACGAGTCATCTACCTACCCTAAGGAATTCGTCTGTGTAAATGTCCTTAAGATAGTGCTATCCCACCATTGAGAGGTAGGTAGCACCACCGTCGGAGGTGTTCGGGTCAATTCGAGGATTAGGGACAGTGTGGTCACCAGAGCAATAGGAAGACACCTTAGAAGCTACCCTCATGCCATGTTCATGGACATGAGGACTTACTAAAACATCCTCTACTCGACGACCACTTTTCGAGGGGCAAGGCAACAGTGAGATGTACCCTAGGGGTGGTGTGTGAATTGTGTGTCATTTTCAATTATGTTTATCTTGTCATGCATTGGTGATCTACGCTTTGTTTTTATTTTTGACATTCATTCTTTCATGTGAGTTATTAACAGTTAAGGTGCGGGAAGATAAATGTCCTACGCTATTACAAAGGCGCGGGTCTACATTGCCAAATTAATCCAAGACCCGATTTGAAATAAAAATGCGGAAAGATAAATGCCCTAATTAATCTATTACAAGGCTTTGGGGCAATTACATGAATTTTTAAAAAAAGGAAATAAAAGTAAATGCGCGAAAAGAAGTAAAATCGAGAATGCGAGGGCGTTGGACCTTTTAAAGAAATTACATTACAATTAATAAATTAATTAAGTTAAATAAAAGAAAGAATTTATTTTTGGAGTTTTTGTATTTATGGATTTTAATGAGAAAGTTAAATTGGAATTAAAACCCTAATTCTAAGCATTTTTAATTATTAAAGAAATAGATTTAAGTTCGACCTAATTTAACCTAATTATTTAATGACAATTTTATTTACAAAAATAATTAATATTTAATAATGGTAAAAAAAGAAAAGAGAAAAAAATAATAAAAGCATCGAAACCCTAATCTCTTTATTTTTAGTTTATTAAAAAAAACATTAAATTAAACCTAGAATTAAAACTAAATTAGTTAACAAAATTTATTTACAAAATAGAACATTAGTGAATTAAATAATAAAATATATTTTTATTTTTGACTTTCTGATTTTTTTGTATTTTTATATTATTTAAAATTAATTTAAAGAATTAAGAGAAAAGAATTAAAACAAAATAAAAAAAAAAGAAAAGAATAAAGGAAGAAATACAAACAAAGGGGTTTTGTTGACCCTGTAGGAGGTGCATTGCAGGCAATCTGGCCCATGAGATACAAGCCCACGTGGACTTTCCTGGCTTGTGTGTGGAGGCGTTGACCAATGCATATGATAGTCCTCCTATGCTGACCCTTGGATTGATGTTGTGGGACGCGTGGCCAACTTGAGCGTAGGGTGTATGGTGGACTTCTGGGCGTGTTGGATACCTAATCATGTTATAAGAAAAAATAAAAGGAAATATGGGGGACCTGGGGATCGAACCCAGGTCCCAGTGCTTGAAGGACAACGCATCAACCAACCAGCCAAGCGCATTCGTTTGTTAGATTAATGGGACGTAAATAATAAGAGAGAGAAAACACAGGTTAGTGGACAAAGTAGAAAAAGGCGCCAGCTATTTGAATCCACCAACCACAGGATGACAAACAACCTTCTTCTTCGTTTGTGCGTTTTTACCTGAGAAATAAAGAATGGATAGCGGGGGTTTTAAACCCCCACAATCTGAAATACAAAAAAATAGCGAATAGAGATTGAACAAATATAAAAAAAGTGCGATGAATGTTTTAGATTCGTTGGAACGTCACGATTTCAATGGTATAAGTCTTGCTGGATAATTTTTCCATATGCAAAAGTCCCCAATTTAGGAGCTTTGAAAACCTAGAAAATTTCCATGGCAGATTCTCGTATAGGGCACCAAAACTCAATTAAATGATGCCAACAACTTTAGAATGTTCATGTTAGTGCAAAACAACAAGAAAAAGGCATGGATGATACGTATAAATCAAAACACGAATATGAACAAAATTGGAAACAGGGCCACGTGATTCTACCGTTTCTTAATGTTAGAGGCTGTGGTTTTGATTGGAATAGATCCCTGGTAACCTTGGCAAGCTATTGGAATGGTTATCTTGCCTTGAAACGCACTGAAACTGTGTTTTCAGTTTTGAAAATTTTGGTGAAAAGTGCAAAGTTATTTCTTCTTCTTGGGCGCAGCTTTCAGGTTCCTTGCATTAGGTTTAGGTTTGTGTTTATATGAGGAATGAATTAGGGTAAAAATTCAAGCCAAGAAACCTTTGCATTGATGTTTCAAATATTTGATTTTCAATGAATCTTTTTTCAATCTTTTTTCAATCTTTTTTCATGGAGAACATGCCAATCATTGAAGATTTTTCCATATTGAGTATGCACGAAATCTTGAGTTTATGATAGACCTATTAGCTGCATAAAAAGTTTTAAAATGCATGCTTGAGTATTTTCTCATATTTAATTTGAATTAAATGAATTAATAACATAAAAAATTCAAATAATTAATAAAAAATGATGAAATAACTCCCCTTTGGGTCAATGGGTCGTGCATAACTTTTGGATAATGATTCTTGGAAGAAATTGAGGCCCATTAGCAATTTTGAGGCATTTGAAGCAAAGTTGACTTTTCAAAATTCCCAAAAATTTCCCAACTTCCACAAGGCATATCTTGCTCAATGTTTAAGCTTTGATCATGTTCTTGGACATTTTGGAAAGTTCTTGAAGTCCTCTAACCAATGCCTTTGGTCCCATGTCATTTTGATTTACCAATCTCAAGTTATGGTCTTTGACTTAAAAGTGCCTTTTTGTTGACTTTTGAAAATGACCTATAATGTTGAGATTGATAACTTTTTCTGAGAGCACTTCTTGGACTTGAAGTGTGAAGAGGAGTTGTAGAAAATTTCATTCTCTTCAAAATGAGCTTTGGATGGAATTTTTCTGATAAACCATGTGGAAGTTATGCCTTGGTCAAGTTACAGTTGACTTTTTCAACTGTCCAAATATGGAAACTTTTGCATCTTGAGACTTTTTGAGCCATGCCTTGAAAATCATGATCAAGAATTGATCAAATGATGTTTGTGGCTTCAAAATAAGATGTTGACCAAAAATTTGGACTTTTGACTGTCAAATGACCATTTTGCCCCTATAGTTGACTGTTGAGCAATTAGGGTTTTTGACTGTGCAATTTTGTGCGGTGAGTCTTGAAACTTGACATATGGATGCTTGACAAAGTTTTTAGGCATGTGGGACTGGTTTAGACCCTTGGAAACTTCAATTTCTTTGTCATAACCAAAACCCTAATTTTTTACTATTAGGAGGCCCTTGAACTGTGCAACCCTTGGGATATTTTGAAGCATGTTCTTTGCAGATCTTGAAAAATATGGGAGGGAAAATTTTGGGGTACAACACTTGTCATTATAGAAGGTAGTCTCTTGTTTATATTTTCATTACTCAAATGGATGGTAGCCTAGTCATTATGGAAGGTAGTCTATTGTCGAGATTTTTGTCACTCTAATGGATGATAGCCTTGTCATTATGGAAGGTTGTCTGTTGGCGAGATTTTTGTTACTCAAATGGATGGTAGCCTTGTCATTATGGAAGGTAGTTTGTTGTCGAGATTTTTGTTACTCCAACGGATGGTAGTATTATCATTATGGAAGGTAGTGTGTTGTCGAAATCATTTTTACTCCAATGGATGGTAGCCTAGTCATTATGGATGGTAGTTTTTTGTCAAGATTTTTGTTACTCCAATGGATGGTAGGCTTTTCATTAAGGAAGGTAGTCTGTTGTCGATATTTTTGTTACTCCAATGGATGGTAGCCTTGTCATTATGGAAGGTAGTTTGTTTTCGAAATTTTTGTTACTCCAACGGATGGTTTCATTATCATTATGGAAGGTAGTGTGTTGTCGAAATCTTTGTTAGTCCAATGGATGGTAGCCTAGTCATTATGGATGGTAGTCTATTGTCGAAATTTTTGGCACTCCAATGGATGGTAGCCTTGTCATTATGGAAGGTAGTCTGTTGGCGAGATTTTTGTTACTCCAATGGATGGTAGCCTTGTCGTTATGGAAGGTAGTCTCTTGTTGATATTTTCCTTACTCCAATGCATGGTAGCCATTTCATTATGGAAGGTAGTCTCTTGTTGATGTTTTCATTACTCCAATGGATGGTAGCCTTGTCATTATGGAAGGTAGTCTGTTGTCAAGATTTTTGTTACTCCAATGGATGGTAGCCTTTTTATTATGGAAGGTAGTCTATTGTCGAGATTTTTGTTACTCAAATGGATGGTAGCCTTGTCATTATGGAAAGTAGACTGTTGTCGAGAATTTTGTTACTACAATGTATGGTAGCCTTGTCATTGTGAAAGGTAGTTTGTTGTCGAGATTTTTGTTATTACAATTTATGGAAGCCTTGTCATTATAGAAGGTAGTCTCTTGTTTATATTATCATTACTCCAATGGATGGTAGCCTAGTCATTATGGAAGGTAGTCTATTGTCGAGATTTTTGTCACTCTAATGGTTGATAGCCTTGTCATTATGGAAGGTTGTGTGTTGGCGAGATTTTTGTTACTCCAATGGATGGTAGCCTTGTCATTATGGAAGGTAGTTTGTTGTCGAGATTTTTGTTACTCCAACGGATGGTAGTATTATCATTATGGAAGGTAGTGTGTTGTTGAAATCTTTTTTACTCCAATGGATGGTAGCCTAGTCATTATGAATGGTAGTTTGTTGTCATGATTTTTGTTACTCCAATGGATGGTAGGCTTTTCATTAAGGAAGGTAGTTTGTTGTCGATATTTTTGTTACTCCAATGGATGGTAGCCTTGTCATTATGGAAGGTAGTCTGTTGTCAAGATTTTTGTTACTCCAATGGATGGTAGCCTTTTTATTATGGAAGGTAGTCTATTGTCGAGATTTTTGTTACTCAAATGGATGGTAGCCTTGTCATTATGGAAAGTAGACTGTTGTCGAGAATTTTGTTACTACAATGTATGGTAGCCTTATCATTGTGAAAGGTAGTTTGTTGTCGAGATTTTTGTTATTACAATTTATGGAAGCCTTGTCATTATAGAAGGTAGTCTCTTGTTTATATTATCATTACTCCAATGGATGGTAGCCTAGTCATTATGGAAGGTAGTCTATTGTCGAGATTTTTGTCACTCTAATGGATGATAGCCTTGTCATTATGGAAGGTTGTGTGTTGGCGAGATTTTTGTTACTCCAATGGATGGTAGCCTTGTCATTATGGAAGGTAGTTTGTTGTCGAGATTTTTGTTACTCCAACGGATGGTAGTATTATCATTATGGAAGGTAGTGTGTTGTTGAAATCTTTTTTACTCCAATGGATGGTAGCCTAGTCATTATGGATGGTAGTTTGTTATCATGATTTTTGTTACTCCAATGGATGGTAGGCTTTTCATTAAGGAAGGTAGTTTGTTGTCAATATTTTTGTTACTCCAATTGATGGTAGCCTTCTCATTATGGAAGGTAGTTTGTTTTCAAAATTTTTGTTACTCCAACGGATGGTAGCATTATCATTATGAAAGGTAGTGTGTTGTCGAAATCTTTGTTACTCCATTGGATGGTAGCCTAGTCATTATGGATGGTAGCCTATTGTCAAAATTTTTGGCACTCCAATGGATAGTAGCCTTGTCATTATGGAAGGTAGTCTGTTGGCGAGATTTTTGTTACTCCAATGGATGGTAGCCTTGTCATTATGGATGGTAGTCTCTTGTTGATATTTTCCTTACTCCAATGCATGGTAGCCTTGTCATTATGGAAGGTAGTCTCTTGTTGATATTTTCATTACTCCAATGGATTGTAGCCTTGTCATTATGGAAGGTAGTCTGTTGTCAAGATTTTTGTTACTCCAATGGATGGTAGCCTTTTTATTATGGAAGGTAGTCTATTGTCGAGATTTTTGTTACTCAAATTGATGGTAGCCTTGTCATTATGGAAAGTAGACTGTTGTCGAGAATTTTGTTACTACAATGTATGGTAGCCTTGTCATTGTGAAAGGTAGTTTGTTGTCGAGATTTTTGTTATTACAATTTATGGAAGCCTTGTCATTATAGAAGGTAGTCTCTTGTTTATATTATTATTACTCCAATGGATGGTAGCCTAGTCATTATGGAAGGTAGTCTATTGTCGAGATTTTTGTCACTCTAATGGATGATAGCCTTGTCATTATGGAAGGTTGTGTGTTGGCGAGATTTTTGTTACTTCAATGGATGGTAGCCTTGTCATTATGGAAGGTAGTTTGTTGTCGAGATTATTGTTACTCCAATGGATGGTAGTAATATCATTATGGAAGGTAGTGTGTTGTTGAAATCTTTTTTACTCCAATGGATGGTAGCCTAGTCATTATGGATGGTAGTTTGTTGTCATGATTTTTGTTACTCCAATGGATGGTAGGCTTTTCATTAAGGAAGGTAGTTTGTTGTCGATATTTTTATTACTCCAATGGATGGTAGCCTTGTCATTATGGAAGGTAGTTTGTTTTCGAAATTTTTGTTACTCCAACGGATGGTAGCATTATCATTATGAAAGGTAGTGTGTTGTCGAAATCTTTGTTACTCCATTGGATGGTAGCCTAGTCATTATGGATGGTAGCCTATTGTCAAAATTTTTGGCACTCCAATGGATGGTAGCCTTGTCATTATGGAAGGTAGTCTGTTGGCGAGATTTTTGTTACTCCAATGGATGGTAGCATTGTCATTATGGATGGTAGTCTCTTGTTGATATTTTCCTTACTCCAATGCATGGTAGCCTTGTCATTATGGAAGGTAGTCTCTTGTTGATATTTTCATTATTCCAATGGATGGTAGCCTTGTCATTGTGGAAGGTAGTCTGTTGTCAAGATTTTTGTTACTCCAAAGGATGGTAGCCTTGTCATTATGGAAGGTAGTCTATTGTCGAGATTTTTGTTACTCAAATGGATGGTAGCCTTGTCATTATGGAAAGTAGACTGTTGTCGAGTTTTTTGTTACTACAATGTATGGTAGCCTTGTCATTGTGAAAGGTAGTTTGTTGTCGAGATTTTTGTTATTACAATGTATGGAAGCCTTGTCATTATAGAAGGTAGTCTCTTGTTTATATTTTCATTACTCCAATGGATGGTAGCCTAGTCATTATGGAAGGTAGTCTATTGTCGAGATTTTTGTCACTCTAATGAATGATAGCCTTGTCATTATGGAAGGTTGTCTGTTGGTGAGATTTTTGTTACTCAAATGGATGGTAGCCTTGCCATTATGGAAGGTAGTTTGTTGTCGAGATTTTTGTTACTCCAACGGATGGTAGTATTATCATTATGGAAGGTAGTGTGTTGTCGAAATCATTTTTACTCCAATGGATGGTAGCCTAGTCATTATGGATGGTAGTTTGTTGTCAAGATTTTTGTTACTCCAATGGATGGTAGGCTTTTCATTAAGGAAGGTAGTCTATTGTCGATATTTTTGTTACTCCAATGGATGGTAGCCTTGTCATTATGGAAGTAAGTTTGTTTTCGAAATTTTTGTTACTCCAACGGATGGTAGCATTATCATTATGGAAGGTAGTGTGTTGTCGAAATCTTTGTTACTCCAATGGATGGTAGCCTAGTCATTATGGATGGTAGTTTATTGTCGAGATTTTTGGCACTCCAATGGATGGTAGCCTTGTCATTATGGAAGGTAGTTTGTTGGCGAGATTTTTGTTACTCCATTGGATGGTAGCCTTGTCATTATGGAAGGTAGTCTCTTGTTGATATTTTCCTTAATCCAATGCATGGTAGCCTTGTCATTAGGGAAGGTAGTCTCTTGTTGATATTTTCATTACTCCAATGGATGGTAGCCTTGTCATTATGGAAGGTAGTCTGTTCTCAAGATTTTTGTTACTCCATTGGATGGTAGCCTTGTCATTATGGAAGGTAGTCTATTGTCGAGATTTTTGTCACTCTAATGGATGATAGCCTTGTCATTATGGAAGGTTGTCTGTTGGCGAGATTTTTGTTATTACAATGTATGGAAGCCTTGTCATTATAGAAGGTAGTCTCTTGTTTATATTTTCATTACTCCAATGGATGGTAGCCTAGTCATTATGGAAGGTAGTCTATTGTCGAGATTTTTGTCACTCTAATGGATGATAGCCTTGTCATTATGGAAGATTGTCTGTTGGAGAGATTTTTGTCACTCCATAGGATGGTAGCCTTTTCATTATGGAAGGTTGTCTGTTGGTGAGATTTTTGTTACTCCAATGGATGGTAGCCTTGGCATTATAGAAGGTAGTCTCTTGTTGATATTTTCATTACTCGAATGGATGGTAGCCTAGTCATTATGGAAGGTAGTCTATTGTCGAGATTTTTGTCACTCTAATGGATGATAGCCTTGTCATTATGGAAGGTTGTCTGTTGGCGAGATTTTTGTTACTCCAATGTATGGTAGCCTTGTCATTATGGAAGGTAGTCTCTTGTTGATATTTTCATTACTCTAATGGATGGTAGCCTAGTCATTATGGAAGGTAGTCTATTCTCGAGATTTTTGTCACTCTAATGGATGATAGCCTAGTCATTATGGAAGGTAGTTTGTTGTCGATATTTTTGTTACTCCAATGGATGGTAGCCTTGTCATTATGGAAGGTAGTTTGTTTTCGAAATTTTTGTTACTCCAACAGATGGTAGCATTATCATTATGAAAGGTAGTGTGTTGTCAAAATCTTTGTTACTCCAATGGACGGTAGCCTAGTCATTATGGATGGTAGCCTATTGTTAAAATTTTTGTTACTCCCATGGATGGTAGCCTTGTCATTATGGAAGGTAGTCTGTTGGCGAGATTTTTGTTACTCCAATGGATGGTAGCCTTGTCTTTATGGAAGGTAGTCTCTTGTTGATATTTTCATTACTCCAATGGATGGTAGCCTTGTCATTATGGAAGGTAGTCTGTTGTCAAGATTTTTGTTACTCCAAAGGATGGTAGCCTTGTCATTATGGAAGGTAGTCTATTGTCGAGATTTTTGTTACTCAAATGGATGGTAGCCTTGTCATTATGGAAAGTAGACTATTATCGAGTTTTTTGTTACTACAATGTATGGTATCCTTGTAACTGTGAAAGGTAGTTTGTTGTCGAGATTTTTGTTATTACAATGTATGGAAGCCTTGTCATTATAGAAGGTAGTCTCTTGTTTATATTTTCATTACTCTAATGGATGTTAGCCTAGTCATTATGGAAGGTAGTCTATTGTCGAGATTTTTGTCACTCTAATGGATGATAGCCTTGTCATTATGGAAGGTTGTCTGTTGGCGAGATTTTTGTTACTCAAATGGATGGTAGCCTTGTCATTATGGAAGGTAGTTTGTTGTCGAGATTTTTGTTACTCCAACAGATGGTAGTATTATCATTATGGAAGGTAGTGTGTTGTCGAAATCATTTTTACTCCAACGGATGGTAGCCTAGTCATTAATGATGATAGTTTGTTGTCAAGATTTTTGTTACTCCAATGGATGGTAGGCTTTTCATTAAGGAAGGTAGTTTGTTGTCGATATTTTTGTTACTCCAATGGATGGTAGCCTTGTCATTATGGAAGGTAGTTTGTTTTCGAAATTTTTGTTACTCCAACAGATGGTAGCATTATCATTATGAAAGGTAGTGTGTTGTCGAAATCTTTGTTACTCCAATGGACGGTAGCCTAGTCATTATGGATGGTAGCCTATTGTCAAAAATTTTGGCACTCCAATGGATGGTAGCCTTGTCATTATGGAAGGTAGTCTGTTGGCGAGATTTTTGTTACTCCAATGGATGGTAGCCTTGTCATTATGGAAGGTAGTCTGTTGTTGATATTTTCCTTACTCCAATGCATGGTAGCCTTGTCATTATGGAAGGTAGTCTCTTGTTGATATTTTCATTACTTCAATGGATGGTAGCCTTGTCATTATGGAAGGTAGTCTGTTGTCAAGATTTTTGTTACTCCAAAGGATGGTAGCCTTGTCATTATGGAAGGTAGTCTATTGTCGAGATTTTTGTTACTCAAATGGATGGTAGCCTTGTCATTATGGAAAGTAGACTGTTGTCGAGTTTTTTGTTACTACAATGTATGGTATCCTTGTAATTGTGAAAGGTAGTTTGTTGTCGAGATTTTTGTTATTACAATGTATGGAAGCCTTGTCATTATAGAAGGTAGTCTCTTGTTTATATTTTCATTACTCCAATGGATGGTAGCCTAGTCATTAAGGAAGGTAGTCTATTGTCGAGATTTTTGTCACTCTAATGGATGATAGCCTTGTCATTATGGAAGGTTGTCTGTTGGCGAGATTTTTGTTACTCAAATGGATGGTAGCCTTCTCATTATGGAAGGTAGTTTGTTGTCGAGATTTTTGTTACTCCAACAGATGGTAGTATTATCATTATGGAAGGTAGTGTGTTGTCGAAATCATTTTTACTCCAATGGATGGTAGCCTAGTCATTAATGATGGTAGTTTGTTGTCAAGATTTTTGTTACTCCAATGGATGGTAGGCTTTTCATTAAGGAAGGTAGTCTGTTGTCGATATTTTTGTTACTCCAATGGATGGTAGCCTTGTCATTATGGAAGTAAGTTTGTTTTCGAAATTTTTGTTACTCCAACGGATGGTAGCATTATCATTATGGAAGGTAGTGTGTTGTCGAAATCTTTGTTACTCCAATGGATGGTAGCCTAGTCATTATGGATGGTAGTCTATTGTCGAGATTTTTGGCACTCCAATGGATGGTAGCTTTGTCATTATGGAAGGTATTATGTTGGCGAGATTTTTGTTACTCCAATGGATGGTAGCCTTGTCATTATGGAAGGTAGTCTCTTGTTGATATTTTCCTTACTCCAATGCATGGTAGCCTTGTCATTAGGGAAGGTAGTCTCTTGTTGATATTTTCATTACTCCAATGGATGGTAGCCTTGTCATTATGGAAGGTAGTCTTTTGTCAAGATTTTTGTTACTCCATTGGATGGTAGCCTTGTCATTATGGAAGGTAGTCTATTTTCGAGATTTTTGTCACTCTAATGGATGATAGCCTTGTCATTATGGAAGGTTGTCTGTTGGTGATATTTTTGTTATTACAATGTATGGAAGCCTTGTCATTATAGAAGGTAGTCTCTTGTTTATATTTTCATTACTCCAATGGATGGTAGCCTAGTCATTATGGAAGGTAATCTATTGTCGAGATTTTTGTCACTCTAATGGATGATAGCCTTGTCATTATGGAAGGTTGTCTGTTGGCGAGATTTTTGTTACTCAAATGGATGGTAGCCTTGTCATTATGGAAGGTAGTTTGTTGTCGAGATTTTTGTTACTCCAACGGATGGTAGTATTATCATTATGGAAGGTAGTGTGTTGTCGAAATCATTTTGACTCCAATGGATGGTAGCCTAGTCATTATGGATGGTAGTTTGTTGTTAAGATTTTTGTTACTCCAATGGATGGTATGCTTTTCATTAAGGAAGGTAGTCTGTTGTCGATATTTTTGTTACTCCAATGGATGGTAGCCTTGTCATTATGGAAGGTAGTTTAATTTCGAAATTTTTGTTACTCAAACGGATGGTATCATTATCATTATGGAAGGTAGTGTGTTGTCGAAATCTTTTTTACTCCAATGGATGGTAGTCTAGTCATTATGGATGGTAGTCTACTGTCGAGATTTTTGGCACTCCAATGGATGGTAGCCTTGTCATTATGGAAGGTAGTCTGTTGGCGAGATTTTTGTTACTCCAATGGATGGTAGCCTTGTCATTATGGAAGGTAGTCTCTTGTTGATGTTTTCCTTACTCCAATGCATGGTAGCCTTGTCATTAGGGAAGGTAGTCTCTTGTTGATATTTTCATTACTCCAATGGATGGTAGCCTTGTCATTATGGAAGGTAGTCTGTTGTTAAGATTTTTGTTACTCCATTGGATGGTAGCCTTGTCATTATGGAAGGTAGTCTATTTTTGAGATTTTTGTCACTCTAATGGATGATAGCCTTGTCATTATGGAAGGTTGTCTGTTGGTGAGATTTTTGTTATTACAATGTATAGAAGCCTTGTCATTATAGAAAGTAGTCTCTTGTTTATATTTTCATTACTCCAATGGATGGTAGCCTAGTCATTATGGAAGGTAGTCTATTGTCGAGATTTTTGTCACTCTAATGGATGATGGCCTTGTCATTATGGAAGGTTGTCTGTTGGCGAGATTTTTGTTACTCAAATGGATGGTAGCCTTGTCATTATGGAAGGTAGTTTGTTGTCGAGATTTTTGTTACTCCAACGGATGGTAGTATTATCATTATGGAAGGTAGTGTGTTGTCGAAATCATTTTTACTCCAATGGATGGTAGCCTAGTCATTATGGATGGTAGTTTGTTGTTAAGATTTTTGTTACTCCAATGGATGGTAGGCTTTTCATTAAGGAAGGTAGTCTGTTGTCGATATTTTTGTTACTCCAATGGATGGTAGCCTTGTCATTATGGAAGGTAGTTTGTTTTCGAAATTTTTGTTACTCAAACGGATGGTATCATTATCATTATGGAAGGTAGTGTGTTGTCGAAATCTTTGTTACTCCAATGGATGGTAGCCTAGTCATTATAGATGGTAGTCTATTGTCGAGATTTTTGGCACTCCAATGGATGGTAGCCTTGTCATTATGGAAGGTAGTCTGTTGGCGAGATTTTTGTTACTCCAATGGATGGTAGCCTTGTCATTATGGAAGGTAGTCTCTTGTTGATATTTTCCTTACTCCAATGCATGGTAGCCTTGTCATTAGGGAAGGTAGTCTCTTGTTCATATTTTCATTACTCCAATGGATGGTAGCGTTGTAATTATGGAAGGTAGTCTGTTGTCAAGATTTTTGTTACTCCAATGGATGGTAGCCTTGTCATTATGGAAGGTAGTCTATTGTCGAGATATTTTGTCACTCTAATGGATGATAGCCTTGTCATTATGGAATGTTGTATGTTGGCGAGATTTTTGTTATTACAATGTATGGTAGCCTTGTCATTATAGAAGGTAGTCTCTTGTTTATATTTTCATTACTCCAATGGATGGTAGCCTAGTCATTATGGAAGGTAGTCTATTGTCGAGATTTTCGTCACTCTAATGGATGATAGCCTTGTCATTATGGAAGGTTGTCTGTTGGTGATATTTTTGTTACTCCAATGGATGGTAGCCTTGTCATTATGGAAGGTAGTTTGTTGTCGAGATTTTTGTTACTCCAACGGATGGTAGTATTATCATTATGGAAGGTAGTGTGTTGTCGAAATCATTTTTACTCCAATGGATGGTAGCCTAGTCATTATGGATGGTAGTTTGTTGTCAAGATTTTTGTTACTCCAATGGATGGTAGGCTTTTCATTAAGGAAGGTAGTCTGTTGTCGATATTTTTGTTACTCCAATGGATGGTAGCCTTGTCATTATGGAAGTAAGTTTGTTTTCGAAATTTTTGTTACTCCAACGAATGGTAGCATTATCATTATGAAAGGTAGTGTGTTGTCGAAATCTTTGTTACTCCAATGGACGGTAGCCTAGTCATTATGGATGGTAGCCTATTGTCAAAAATTTTGGCACTCTAATGGATGGTAGCCTTGTCATTATGGAAGGTAGTCTGTTGGCGAGATTTTTGTTACTCCAATGGATGGTAGCCTTGTCATTATGGAAGGTAGTCTGTTGTTGATATTTTCCTTACTCCAATGCATGGTAGCCTTGTCATTATGGAAGGTAGTCTCTTGTTGATATTTTCATTACTTCAATGGATGGTAGCCTTGTCATTATGGAAGGTAGTCTGTTGTCAAGATTTTTGTTACTCCAAAGGATGGTAGCCTTGTCATTATGGAAGGTAGTCTATTGTCGAGATTTTTGTTACTCAAATGGATGGTAGCCTTGTCATTATGGAAAGTAGACTGTTGTTGAGTTTTTTGTTACTACAATGTATGGTATCCTTGTAATTGTGAAAGGTAGTCTGTTGTCGAGATTTTTGTTATTACAATGTATGGAAGCCTTGTCATTATAGAAGGTAGTCTCTTGTTTATATTTTCATTACTCCAATGGATGGTAGCCTAGTCATTAAGGAAGGTAGTCTAATGTCGAGATTTTTGTCACTCTAATGGATGATAGCCTTGTCATTATGGAAGGTTGTCTGTTGGCGAGATTTTTGTTACTCAAATGGATGGTAGCCTTCTCATTATGGAAGGTAGTTTGTTGTCGAGATTTTTGTTACTCCAACAGATGGTAGTATTATCATTATGGAAGGTAGTGTGTTGTCGAAATCATTTTTACTCCAATGGATGGTAGCCTAGTCATTAATGATGGTAGTTTGTTGTCAAGATTTTTGTTACTCCAATGGATGGTAGGCTTTTCATTAAGGAATATAGTCTGTTGTCGATATTTTTGTTACTCCAATGGATAGTAGCCTTTTCATTATGGAAGTAAGTTTGTTTTCGAAATTTTTGTTACTCCAACGGATGGTAGCATTATCATTATGGAAGGTAGTGTGTTGTCGAAATCTTTGTTACTCAAATGGATGGTAGCCTAGTCATTATGGATGGTAGCCTAGTCATTATGGATGGTAGACTATTGTCGAGATTTTTGGCACTCCAATGGATGGTAGCCTTGTCATTATGGAAGGTATTCTGTTGGCGAGATTTTTGTTACTCCAATGGATGGTAGCCTTGTCATTATGGAAGGTAGTCTCTTGTTGATATTTTCCTTACTCCAATGCATGGTAGCCTTGTCATTAGGGAAGGTAGTCTCTTGTTGATATTTTCATTACTCCAATGGATGGTAGCCTTGTCATTATGGAAGGTAGTCTTTTGTCAAGATTTTTGTTACTCCATTAGATGGTAGCCTTGTCATTATGGAAGGTAGTCTATTTTCGAGATTTTTGTCACTCTAATGGATGATAGCCTTGTCATTATGGAAGGTTGTCTGTTGGCGAGATTTTTGTTATTACAATGTATGGAAGCCTTGTCATTATAGAAGGTAGTCTCTTGTTTATATTTTCATTACTCCAATGGATGGTAGCCTAGTCATTATGGAAGGTAGTCTATTGTCGAGATTTTTGTCACTCTAATGGATGATAGCCTTGTCATTATGGAAGGTTGTCTGTTGGCGAGATTTTTGTTACTCAAATGGATGGTAGCCTTCTCATTATGGAAGGTAGTTTGTTGTCGAGATTTTTGTTACTCCAACAGATGGTAGTATTATCATTATGGAAGGTAGTGTGTTGTCGAAATCATTTTTACTCCAATGAATGGTAGCCTAGTCATTAATGATGGTAGTTTGTTGTCAAGATTTTTGTTACTCCAATGGATGGTAGGCTTTTCATTAAGGAAGGTAGTCTGTTGTCGATATTTTTGTTACTCCAATGGATGGTAGCCTTGTCATTATGGAAGTAAGTTTGTTTTCGAAATTTTTGTTACTCCAACGGATGGTAGCATTATCATTATGGAAGGTAGTGTGTTGTCGAAATCTTTGTTACTCCAATGGATGGTAGCCTAGTCATTATGGATGGTAGTCTATTGTCGAGATTTTTGGCACTCCAATGGATGGTAGCCTTGTCATTATGGAAGGTATTCTGTTGGCGAGATTTTTGTTACTCCAATGGATGGTAGCCTTGTCATTATGGAAGGTAGTCTCTTGTTGATATTTTCCTTACTCCAATGCATGGTAGCCTTGTCATTAGGGAAGGTAGTCTCTTGTTGATATTTTCATTACTCCAATGGATGGTAGCCTTGTCATTATGGAAGGTAGTCTTTTGTCAAGATTTTTGTTACTCCATTGGATGGTAGCCTTGTCATTATGGAAGGTAGTCTATTTTCGAGATTTTTGTCACTATAATGGATGATAGCCTTGTCATTATGGAAGGTTGTCTGTTGGCGATATTTTTGTTATTACAATGTATGGAAGCCTTGTCATTATAGAAGGTAGTCTCTTGTTTATATTTTCATTACTCCAATGGATGGTAGCCTAGTCATTATGGAAGGTAGTCTATTGTCGAGATTTTTGTCACTCTAATGGATGATAGCCTTGTCATTATGGAAGGTTGTCTGTTGGCGAGATTTTTGTTACTCAAATGGATGGTAGCCTTGTCATTATGGAAGGTAGTTTGTTGTCGAGATTTTTGTTACTCCAACGGATGGTAGTATTATCATTATGGAAGGTAGTGTGTTGTCGAAATCATTTTGAATCCAATGGATGGTAGCCTAGTCATTATGGATGGTAGTTTGTTGTTAAGATTTTTGTTACTCCAATGGATGGTATGCTTTTCATTAAGGAAGGTAGTCTGTTGTCGATATTTTTGTTACTCCAATGGATGGTAGCCTTGTCATTATGGAAGGTAGTTTGATTTCGAAATTTTTGTTACTCAAACGGATGGTATCATTATCATTATGGAAGGTATTGTGTTGTCGAAATCTTTGTTACTCCAATGGATGGTAGTCTAGTCATTATGGATGGTAGTCTAGTGTCGAGATTTTTGGCACTCCAATGGATGGTAGCCTTGTCGTTATGGAAGGTAGTCTGTTGGCGAGATTTTTGTTACTCCAATGGATGGTAGCCTTGTCATTATGGAAGGTAGTCTCTTGTTGATGTTTTCCTTACTCCAATGCATGGTAGCCTTGTCATTAGGGAAGGTAGTCTCTTGTTGATATTTTCATTACTCCAATGGATGGTAGCCTTGTCATTATGGAAGGTAGTCTGTTATTAAGATTTTTGTTACTCCATTGGATGGTAGCCTTGTCATTATGGAAGGTAGTCTATTGTTGAGATTTTTGTCACTCTAATGGATGATAGCCTTGTCATTATGGAAGGTTGTCTGTTGGCGAGATTTTTGTTATTACAATGTATAGAAGCCTTGTCATTATAGAAGGTAGTCTCTTGTTTATATTTTCATTACTCCAATGGATGGTAGCCTTGTCATTATGGAAGGTAGTCTATTGTTGAGAATTTTTGTCACTCTAATGGATGATGGCCTTGTCATTATGGAAGGTTGTCTGTTGGCGAGATTTTTGTTACTCAAATGGATGGTAGCCTTGTCATTATGGAAGGTAGTTTGTTGTCGAGATTTTTGTTACTCCAACGGATGGTAGTATTATCATTATGGAAGGTAGTGTGTTGTCGAAATCATTTTTACTCCAATGGATGGTAGCCTAGTCATTATGGATGGTAGTTTGTTGTTAAGATTTTTGTTACTCCAATGGATGGTAGGCTTTTCATTAAGGAAGGTAGTCTGTTGTCGATATTTTTGTTACTCCAATGGATGGTAGCCTTGTCATTATGGAAGGTAGTTTGTTTTCGAAATTTTTGTTACTCAAACGGATGGTATCATTATCATTATGGAAGGTAGTGTGTTGTCGAAATCTTTGTTACTCCAATGGATGGTAGCCTAGTCATTATAGATGGTAGTCTATTGTCGAGATTTTTGGCACTCCAATGGATGGTAGCCTTGTCATTATGGAAGGTAGTCTGTTGGCGAGATTTTTGTTACTCCAATGGATGGTAGCCTTGTCATTATGGAAGGTAGTCTCTTGTTGATATTTTCCTTACTCCAATGCATGGTAGCCTTGTCATTAGGGAAGGTAGTCTCTTGTTCATATTTTCATTACTCCAATGGATGGTAGCGTTGTAATTATGGAAGGTAGTCTGTTGTCAAGATTTTTGTTACTCCAATGGATGGTAGCCTTGTCATTATGGAAGGTAGTCTATTGTCGAGATATTTTGTCACTCTAATGGATGATAGCCTTGTCATTATGGAATGTTGTATGTTGGCGAGATTTTTGTTATTACAATGTATGGTAGCCTTGTCATTATAGAAGGTAGTCTCTTGTTTATATTTTCATTACTCCAATGGATGGTAGCCTAGTCATTATGGAAGGTAGTCTATTGTCGAGATTTTTGTCACTCTAATGGATGATAGCCTTGTCATTATGGAAGGTTGTCTGTTGGCGATATTTTTGTTACTCCAATGGATGGTAGCCTTGTCATTATGGAAGGTAGTTTGTTGTCGAGATTTTTGTTACTCCAACGGATGGTAGTATTATCATTATGGAAGGTAGTGTGTTGTCGAAATCATTTTTACTCCAATGGATGGTAGCCTAGTCATTATGGATGGTAGTTTGTTGTCAAGATTTTTGTTACTCCATTGGATGGTAGGCTTTTCATTAAGGAAGGTAGTCTGTTGTCGATATTTTTGTTACTCCAATGGATGGTAGCCTTGTCATTATGGAAGTAAGTTTGTTTTCGAAATTTTTGTTTCTCCAACGGATGGTAGCATTATCATTATGGAAGGTAGTGAGTTGTCGAAATCTTTGTTACTCCAATGAATGGTAGCCTAGTCATTATGGATGGTAGTCTATTGTCGAGATTTTTGGCACTCCAATGGATGGTAGCCTTGTCATTATGGAAGGTAGTCTGTTGGCGAGATTTTTATTACTCCAATGGATGGTAGCCTTGTCATTATGGAAGGTAGTCTCTTGTTGATATTTTCCTTACTCCAATGCATGGTAGCCTTGTCATTAGGGAAGGTAGTCTCTTGTTGATATTTTCATTACTCCAATGGATGGTAGCCTTGTCATTATGGAAGGTAGTCTGTTGTCAAGATTTTTGTTACTCCATTGGATGGTAGCCTTGTCATTATGGAAGGTAGTCTATTGTTGAGAATTTTGTCACTCTAATGGATGATAGCCTTGTCATTATGGAAGGTTGTCTGTTGGCGAGATTTTTGTTATTACAATGTATGGAAGCCTTGTCATTATATAAGGTAGTCTCTTGTTTATATTTTCATTACTCCAATGGATGGTAGCCTAGTCATTATGGAAGGTAGTCTATTGTCGAGATTTTTGTCACTCTAATGGATGATAGCCTTGTCATTATGGAAGGTTGTCTGTTGGCGATATTTTTGTTACTCAAATTGATGGTAGCCTTGTCATTATGAAAGGTAGTTTGTTGTCGAGATTTTTGTTACTCCAACGGATGGTAGTATTATCATTATGGAAGGTAGTGTGTTGTCGAAATCATTTTTACTCCAATGGATGGTAGCCTAGTCATTATGGATGGTAGTTTGTTGTCAAGATTTTTGTTACTCCAAAGGATGGTAGGCTTTTCATTAAGGAAGGTAGTATGTTGTCGATATTTTTGTTACTCCAATGGATGGTAGCATTATCATTATGGAAGGTAGTGTGTTGTCGAAATCTTTGTTATTCCAATGGATGGTAGCCTAGTCATTAAGGATGGTAGTCTATTGTCGAGATTTTTGTTACTCCAATGGATGGTAGCCTTGTCATTATGGAAGGTAGTCTGTTGGCGAGATTTTTATTACTCCAATGGATGGTAACCTTGTCATTATGGAAGGTAGTCTCTTGTTGATATTTTCCTTACTCCAATGCATGTTAGCCTTGTCATTAGGGAAGGTAGTCTCTTGTTGATATTTTTATTACTCCAATGGATGGTAGCGTTGTAATTATGGAAGGTAGTCTGTTGTCAAGATTTTTGTTACTCCAATGGATGGTAGCCTTGTCATTATGGAAGGTAGTCTATTGTCGAGATTTTTGTCACTCTAATGGATGATAGCCTTGTCATTATGGAATGTTGTCTGTTGGCGAGATTTTTGTTATTACAATGTATGGTAGCCTTGTCATTATAGAAGGTAGTCTCTTGTTTATATTTTCATTACTCCAATGGATAGTAGCCTAGTCATTATGGAAGGTAGTCTATTGTCGAGATTTTTGTCACTCTAATGGATGATAGCCTTGTCATTATGGAAGGTTGTCTGTTGGCGATATTTTTGTTACTCAAATGGATGGTAGCCTTGTCATTATGGAAGGTAGTTTGTTGTCGAGATTTTTGTTACTCCAACGGATGGTAGTATTATCATTATGGAAGGTAGTGTGTTGTCGAAATCATTTTTACTCCAATGGATGGTAGCCTAGTCATTATGGATGGTAGTTTGTTGTCAAGATTTTTGTTACTCCATTGGATGGTAGGCTTTTCATTAAGGAAGGTAGTTTGTTGTCGATATTTTTGTTACTCCAATGGATGGGAGCCTTGTCATTATGGAAGGTAGTTTGTTTTCGAAATTTTTGTTACTCCAACGGATGGTATCATTATCATTATGGAAGGTAGTGTGTTGTCGAAATCTTTGTTAGTCCAATGGATGGTAGCCTAGTCATTATGGATGGTAGCCTATTGTCAAAAATTTTGGCACTCCAATGGATGGTAGCCTATTCATTATGGAAGGTAGTCTGTTGGCGAGATTTTTGTTACTCCAATGGATGGTAGCCTTGTCGTTATGGAAGGTAGTCTCTTGGTTATATTTTCCTTACTCCAATGCATGGTAGCCTTTTCATTATGGAAGGTAGTCTCTTGTTGATATTTTCATTACTCCAATGGATGGTAGCCTTGTCATTATGGAAGGTAGTCTGTTGTCAAGATTTTTGTTACTCCAATGGATGGTAGCCTTTTTATTATGGAAGGTAGTCTCTTGTCGAGATTTTTGTTACTCAAATGGATGGTAGCCTTGTCATTATCGAAAGTAGATTGTTGTCGAGAATTTTGTTACTACAATGTATGGTAGCCTTATCATTTTGAAAGGTAGTTTGTTGTCGAGATTTTTGTTATTACAATTTATGGAAGCCTTGTCATTATAGAAGGTAGTCTCTTGTTTATATTATCATTACTCCAATGGATGGTAGCCTAGTCATTATGGAAGGTAGTCTATTGTCGAGATTTTTGTCACTCTAATGAATGATAGCCTTGTCATTATGGAAGGTTGTGTGTTGGCGAGATTTTTGTTACTCCAATGGATGGTAGCCTTGTCATTATGGAAGGTAGTTTGTTGTCGAGATTTTTGTTACTCCAACGGATGGTAGTATTATCATTATGGAAGGTAGTGTGTTGTTGAAATCTTTTTTACTCCAATGGATGGTAGCCTAGTCATTATGGATGGTAGTTTGTTGTCATGATTTTTGTTACTCCAATGGATGGTAGGCTTTTCATTAAGGAAGGTAGTTTGTTGTCGATATTTTTGTTACTCCAATGGATGGTAGCCTTGTCATTATGGAAGGTAGTTTGTTTTCGAAATTTTTGTTACTCCAACAGATGGTAGCGTTATCATTATGAAAGGTAGTGTGTTGTCAAAATCTTTGTTACTCCAATGGATAGTAGGCTTGTCATTATGGAAGGTAGTCTGTTGTCGAGATTTTTTTACTCCAATAGATGGTAGCCTTTTCATTATGGAAGGTAGTCTATTGTCGAGATTTTTGTCACTCCAAAGGATGGTAGCCTTGTCATTATGGAAAGTAGTTTGTTGTCGATATTTTTGTTACTCCAATGGATGGTAGACTTGTCATTATGGAAGGTAGTCTAATGTCGAGATTTTTGGCACTCCAATGGATGGTATCCTTGTCATTATGGAAGGTAGTCTGTTGGCGAGATTTTTGTTACTCCAATGGATGGTAGCCTTGTCATTATGGAAGGTAGTCTCTTGTTGATATTTTCATTACTCCAATGCATGGTAGCCTGGTCATTATGGAAGGTAGTCTGCTGTCGAGATTTTTGTTACTCTAATGGATCGTAGCCTTGTCATTATGGAAGGTAGTCTGTTGTCGAGATTTTTGTTACTCCAATAGATGATAGCCTTGTCATTATTGAAGTTAGAAGGTTGTCTAGATTTTTGTTACTCTAATAGATGGTAGCCATGTCATTATGGAAGGTATTCTGTTGTCAAGATTTTTGTTACTCCAATGGATGGTAGTATTATCATTATGGAAGGTAGTGTGTTGTTGAAATATTTGTTACTCCAATGGATGGTAGCCTAGTCATTATTGATGGTAGTTTGTTGTCGAGATTTTTGTTACTCCAATGGATGGTAGCCTTGTCATTATGGAACGTAGTTTGTTGTCGATATTTTTGTTATTCCAATGGATGGTAGCCTTATAAATATGGAAGGTAGTTTATTGTCGAGATTTTTGTTACTCTAATGGATAGTAGGCTTGTCATTATGGAAGGTAGTCTGTTGTCGAGATTTTGTTACTCCAATAGATGGTAGCCTTTTCATTATGGAAGGTAGAATGTTGTCGAGATTTTTGTCACTCCAAAGGATGGTAGCCTTGTAATTATAGAAGATATTTCGTTGTCGATATTTTTGTTACTCCAATGGATGGTAGCATTGTCATTATGGA
Source organism: Vicia faba (assembly GCA_948472305.1). NCBI lineage: Eukaryota > Viridiplantae > Streptophyta > Magnoliopsida > Fabales > Fabaceae > Vicia > Vicia faba. The sequence goes on from OX451739.1 coordinate 568,002,576, forward strand.
AGGTAGTCTATTGTCGATATTTTTGGCACTCCAATGGATGGTAGCTTTGTCGTTATGGAAGGTAGTCTGTTGGCGAGATTTTTGTTACTCCAATGGATGGTAGCCATGTCATTATGGAAGGTAGTCTCTTGTTGATATTTTCATTACTCAAATGCATGGTAGCCTTGTCATTATGGAAGGTAGTCTCTTGTTGATATTTTCATTACTCTAATGGATGGTTGCCTGGTCATTATGGAAGGTAGTATGTTGTCGAGATTTTTGTTACTCTAATGGATCGTAGCCTTGTCATTATGGAAGGTAGTCTGTTGTCGAGATTTTTGTTACTCTAATGGATCGTAGCCTTGTCATTATAGAAGGTAGTCTGTTGTCGAGATTTTTGTTACTCTAATGGATGGTAGCCTTGTTATTATGGAAGGTAGTTTGTTATCGAGATTTTTGTCACTCAAATGGATGACAGCCTTGTCATTATGGAAGGTAGTCTGTTGGCGAGATTTTTGTTACTCCAATGGATGGTATCCTTGTCATTATGGAAGGTAGTCTCTTGTTGATATTTTTGTTACTCCAATGCATGGTAGCCTTGTCATTATGGAAGGCAGTCGCTTGTTGATATTTTCATTACTCCAATGGATGGTAGCCTTGTCATTATGGAAGGTAGTCCGTTGTCGAGATTTTGTTACTGCAATGGATGGTAGCCTTTTCATTATGGAAGGTAGTCTATTGTCGAGATTTTTGTCACTACAAGAGATGGTAGCCTTGTCATTATGGAAGATAGTGTGTTGTCGATATTTTAGTTACTCCAATGGATGGTAGCTTTGTCATTATAGAAGGTAGTTTATTGTCGAGATTTTGGGCACTCCAATGGATGGTAGCCTTGTCATTATGGAAGGTAGTCTGTTGGCGAGATTTTTGTTAATCCAATGGATGGTAGCCTTGTCATTATGGAAGGTAGTCTATTGTTGATATTTTCATTACTCAAATGTATTGTAGCCGTTTCATTATGGAAGGTAGTCTCTTGTTGATATTCTCATTACTCCAATGGATGGTAGCCTGGTCATTATGGAAGGTAGTCTGTTGTCGAGATTTTTGTTACTCTAATGGATCGTAGCCTTGTCATTATGGAAGGTAGTCTATTGTCAAGATTTTTGTTACTCTAATGGATGGTAGCCTTGTCATTATGGAAGGTAGTTTGTTGTCGAGATTTTTGTCACTCCAATGGATGATAGCCTTGTCATTATGGAAGGTAGTCTGTTGGCGAGATTTTTGTTACTCCAATGGATGGTATCCTTGTCATTATGGAAGGTAGTCTCTTGTTGATATTTCGGTACTCCAACGGATGGTAGCCTTGTCATTATGGAAGGTAGTTTGTTGTCTATATTTTTGTTACTCTAATGGATGGTAGCCTTGTCATTATGGAAGGTAGTCTGTTATTGAGATTTTTGTTACTCCAATGGATGGTAGACTTGTCATTATTAAAGGTAGACTGTTGTCGAGATTTTTGTTACTCTAATAGATGGTAGCCTTGTCATTATGGAAGGTAGTCTGTTGTCAAGATTTTTGTTACTCCAACGAATGGTAGTATTATCATTATGGAAGGTAGTGTGTTGTCGAAATCTTTGTTACTTCAATGGATGGTAGCCTAGTCATTATGGAAGGTAGTTTGTTGTCGAGATTTTTGTTAGTCTAATGGATCGTAGCCTTGTCATTATGGAAGGTAGTCTGTTATCGAGATTTTTGTTACTCCAATGGATGGTAGCCTTGTCATTATTAAAGGTAGAATGTTGTCTAGATTTTTGTTACTCTAATAGATGGTAGCCTTGTCATTATGGAAGGTAGTCTGTTGTCAAGATTTTTGTTACTCCAACGGATGGTAGTATTATCATTATGGAAGGTAGAGTGTTGTTGAAATATTTGTTACTCCAATGGATGGTAGCCTAGTCATTATGGATGGTAGTTTGTTGTCGAGATTTTTGTTACTCCAATGGATTGTAGGCTTTTCATTAAGGAAGGTAGTATGTTCTCGATATTTTTGTTACTCCAATGGATGGTAGCCTTGTCATTATGGAAGGTAGTTTGTTGTCGAGATTTTTGTTATTCCAATGGATGGTAGCCTTATCAATATGGAAGGTAGTTTGTTGTCGAGATTTTTGTTACTCCAATGGATAGTAGGCTTGTCATTATGGAAGGTAGTCTGTTGTCGAGATTTTGTTACTCCAATAGATGATAGCCTTTTCATTATGGAAGGTAGAATGTTGTCGAGATTTTTGTCACTCCAAAGGATGGTAGCCTTGTAATTATAGAAGATATTTCGTTGTCGATATTTTTGTTACTCCAATGGATGGTAGCCTTGTAATTATGGAAGGTAGTCTATTGTCGATATTTTTGGCACTCCAATGGATGGTAGCTTTGTCATTATGGAAGGTAGTCTGTTGGCGAGATTTTTGTTACTCCAATGGATGGTAGCCATGTCATTATGGCAGGTAGTCTCTTGTTGATATTTTCATTACTCAAATGCATGGTAGCCTTGTCATTATGGAAGGTAGTCTCTTGTTGATATTTTCATTACTCTAATGGATGGTTGCCTGGTCATTATGGAAGGTAGTATGTTGTCGAGATTTTTGTTACTCTAATGGATCGTAGCCTTGTCATTATGGAAGGTAGTCTGTTGTCGAGATTTTTGTTACTCTAATGGATCGTAGCCTTGTCATTATATAAGGTAGTCTGTTGTCGAGATTTTTGTTACTCTAATGGATGGTAGCCTTGTTATTATGGAAGGTAGTTTGTTGTCGAGATTTTTGTAACTCAAATGGATGACAGCCTTGTCATTATGGATGGTAGTCTGTTGGCAAGATTTTTGTTACTCCAATGGATGGTATCCTTGTCATTATGGAAGGTAGTCTCTTGTTGATATTTTTGTTACTCCAATGCATGGTAGCCTTGTCATTATGGAAGGCAGTCTCTTGTTGATATTTTCATTACTCCATTGGATGGTAGCCTTGTCATTATGGAAGGTAGTCTGTTGTCGAGATTTTGTTACTGCAGTGGATGGTAGCCTTTTCATTATGGAAGGTAGTATATTGTTGAGATTTTTGTCACTCCAAATAATTGTAGCCTTGTCATTATGGAAGATAGTGTGTTGTCGATATTTTAGTTACTCCAATGGATGGTAGCTTTGTCATTATGGAAGGTAGTCTGTTGGCAAGATTTTTGTTAATCCAATGGATGGTAACCTTGTCATTATGGAAGGTAGTCTATTGTTGATATTTTCATTACTCCAATGTATTGTAGCCTTGTCATTATGCAAGGTAGTCTCTTGTTGATATTCTCATTACTCCAATGGATGGTAGCCTGGTCATTATGGAAGGTAGTCTATTGTCGAGATTTTTGTTACTCTAATGGATCGTAGCCTTGTCATTATGGAAGGTAGTCTGTTGTCGAGATTTTTGTTACTCTAATGGATCGTAGCCTTCTCATTATGGAAGGTAGTCTATTGTCGAGATTTTTGTTACTCTAATGGATGGTAGCCTTGTCATTATGGAAGGTATTTTGTTGTCGAGATTTTTGTCACTCCAATGGATGATAGCCTTGTCATTATGGAAGGTAGTCTGTTGGCGAGATTTTTGTTACTCCAATGGATGGTATCCTTGTCATTATGGAAGGTAGTCTCTTGTTGATATTTCGGTACTCCAATGGATGGTAGCCTTGTCATTATGGAAGGTAGTTTGTTGTCTAGATTTTTGTTACTCTAATGGATGGTAGCCTTGTCATTATTGAAGGTAGTCTTTTATCGAGATTTTTGTTACTCCAATGGATGGTAGATTTGTCATTATTGAAGGTAGACTGTTGTCGAGATTTTTGTTACTCTAATAGATGGTAGCCTTGTCATTATGGAAGGTAGTCTGTTGTCAAGATTTTTGTTACTCCAACGAATGGTAGTATTATCATTATGGAAGGTAGTGTGATGTCGAAATCTTTGTTACTTCAATGGATGGTAGCCTAGTCATTATGGAAGGTAGTCTTTTGTCGAGATTTTTGTTACTCTAATGGATCGTAGCCTTGTCATTATGGAAGGTAGTCTATTGTCGAGATTTTTGTTACTCCAATGGATGATAGCCTTGTCATTATTGAAGGAAGAATGTTGTCAAGATTTTTGTTACTCTAATAGATGGTAGCCTTGTCATTATGGAAGGTAGTCTGTTGTCAAGATTTTTGTTACTCCAATGGATGGTAGTATTATCATTATGGAAGGTAGTGTGTTGTTGAAATATTTGTTACTCCAATGGATGGTAGCCTAGTCATTATGGATGGTAGTTTGTTCTCGAGATTTTTGTTACTTTAATGGATGGTAGGCTTTTCATTAAGGAAGGTAGTCTGTTGTCGATATTTTTGTTAATCCAATGGATGGTAGCCTTATCATTATGGAAGGTAGTTTGTTGTCGATATTTTTTTTACTCCCATGGATGGTAGCCATGTCATTATGGAACGTAGTTTGTTGTCGATATTTTTGTTATTCCAATGGATGGTAGCCTTGTCAATATGGAAGGTAGTTTTTTGTCGAGATTTTTGTTACTCCAATGGATAGTAGGCTTGTCATTATGGAAGGTAGTCTGTTGTCGAGATTTTGTTACTCCAACGGATGGTAGCCTTTTCATTATGGAAGGTAGTCTATTGTCGAGATTTTTGTCATTCCAAAGGATGGTAGCCTTGTCATTATGGAAAGTAGTTTGTTGTCGATATTTTTGTTACTCCAATGGATGGTAGCCTTGTCATTATGGAAGGTAGTCTGTTGTCGAGATTTTTGGCACTCCAATGGATGGTAGCCTTGTCATTATGGAAGGTAGTCTGTTGGCGAGATTTTTGTTACTCCAATGGATGGTAGCCTTGTCATTATGGAATGTAGTCTCTTGTGGATATTTTCATTACTCCAATGCATGGTAGCCTGGTCATTATGGAAGGTAGTCTCTTGTTGATATTTTCATTACTCTAATCGATGCTAGCCTGGTCATTATGGAAGGTAGTATGTTGTCGAGATTTTTGTTACTCTAATGGATCGTACCCTTGTCATTATAGAAGGTTGTCTGTTGTCGAGATTTTTGTTACTCTAATGGATGGTAGCCTTGTTATTATGGAAGGTAGTTTGTTGTCGAGATTTTTGTCACTTCAATGGATGACAGCCTTGTCATTATGGAAGGTAGTCTGTTGGCGAGTTTTTTGTTACTCCAATGGATGGTATCCTTGTCATTATGGAAGGTAGTCTCTTGTTGATATTTTCATTACTCCAATGGATGGTAGCCTTATCATTATGGAAGGTAGTCTGTTGTCGAGATTTTGTTACTGCAATGGATGGTAGCCTTTTCATTATGGAAGGTAGTCTATTGTCGAGATTTTTGTCACTCCAAAGGATGGTAGCCTTGTCATTATGGAAGATAGTGTGTTGTCGATATTTTTGTTACTCAAATGGATGGTAGCTTTGTCATTATGGAAGGTAGTCTATTGTCGAGATTTTTGGCACTCCAATGGATGGTAGCCTTGTCATTATGGAAGGTAGTCTGTTGGCGAGATTTTTGTTAATCCAATGGATGGTAGCCTTGTCATTATGGAAGGTCGTCTGTTGTTGATATTTTCATTACTCCAATGTATTGTAGCCTTATCATTATGGAAGGTAGTCTCTTGTTGATATTCTCATTACTCCAATGGATGGTAGCCTGGTTATTATGGAAGGTAGTCTGTTGTCGATATTTTTGTTACTCTAATGGATCGTAGCCTTGTCATTATAGAAGGTAGTCTGTTGTCGATATTTTTGTTACTCTAATGGATCGTAGCCTTGTCATTATGGAAGGTAGTCTGTTGTCGATATTTTTGTTACTCTAATGGATGGTAGCCTTGTCATTATGGAAGGTAGTTTGTTTTCGAGATTTTTGTCACTCCAATGGATGATAGCCTTATAATTATGGAAAGTAGTCTGTTGGCGAGATTTTTGTTACTCCAATGGATGGTATCCTTGACATTATGGAAGGTAGTCTCTTGTTGATATTTCGATACTCCAATGGATGGTAGCCTTGTCATTATGGAAGGTAGTTTGTTGTCTAGATTTTTGTTACTCTAATGGACGGTAGCCTTGTCATTATGGAAGGTAGACTGTTGTCGAGATTTTTAATACTCTAATAGATGGTAGCCTTGTCATTATGGAAGCTAGTCTGTTGTCAAGATTTTTGTTACTCCAACGAATGGTAGTATTATAATTATGGAAGGTAGTGTGTTGTCGAAATCTTTGTTACTTCAATGGATGGTAGCCTAGTCATTATGGAAGGTAGTCTGTTGTCAATATTTTTGTTACTCCAATGGATGGTAGCCTTTTCATTATGGAAGGTAGTCTATTGTCGAGATTTTTGTCACTCCAAAGGATGGTAGCCTTGTCATTATGGAAGGTAGTTTGTTGTCAATATTTTTGTTACTCCAATGGATGGTAGCCTTGTTATTATGGAAGGTAGTCTATTGTCGATATTTTTGGCACTCCAATGGATGGTAGCCTTATCATTATGGAAGGTAGTCTGTTGGAGAGATTTTTGTTACACCAATGGATGGTAGCCGTGTCTTTATGGAAGGTCGTCTCTTGTGGATATTTTCATTACTCCAATGCATGATAGCCTAGTCATTATGGATGGTAATTTGTTGTTGATATTCTCATTACTCCAATGGATGGTAGCCTGGTCATTATGGAAGGTAGTCTGTTGTCGATATTTTTGTTACTCTAATGGATCGTAGCCTTGTCATTATAGAAGGTAGTCTGTTGTCGAGATTTTTGTTACTCTAATGGTTCGTAGCCTTGTCATTATGGAAGGTAGTCTGTTGTCGATATTTTTGTTACTCTAATGGATGGTAGCCTTGTCATTATGGAAGGTAGTTTGTTTTCGAGATTTTTGTCACTCCAATGGATGATAGCCTTGTAATTATGGAAAGTAGTCTGTTGGCGAGATTTTTGTTACTCCAATGGATGGTATCCTTGACATTATGGAAGGTAGTCTCTTGTTGATATTTCAATACTCCAATGGATGGTAGCCTTGTCATTATGGAAGGTAGTTTGTTGTCTAGATTTTTGTTACTCTAATGGACGGTAGCCTTGTCATTATGGAAGGTAGACTGTTGTCGAGATTTTTAATACTCTAATAGATGGTAGCCTTGTCATTATGGAAGCTAGTCTGTTGTCAAGATTTTTGTTACTCCAACGAATGGTAGTATTATAATTGTGGAAGGTAGTGTGTTGTCGAAATCTTTGTTACTTCAATGGATGGTAGCCTAGTCATTATGGAAGGTAGTCTGTTGTCGAGATTTTGTTACTCCAATGGATGGTAGCCTTTTCATTATGGCAGGTAGTCTCTTGTCGAGATTTTTGTCACTCCAAAGGATGGTAGCCTTGTCATTATGGAAGGTAGTTTGTTGTCAATATTTTTGTTACTCCAATGGATGGTAGCCTTGTTATTATGGAAGGTAGTCTATTGTCGAGATTTTTGGCACTCCAATGGAAGGTAGCCTTATCATTATGGAAGGTAGTCTGTTGGAGAGATTTTTGTTACACCAATGAATGGTAGCCGTGTCTTTATGGAAGGTCGTCTCTTGTGGATATTTTCATTACTCCAATGCATGATAGCCTAGTCATTATGGATGGTAATTTGTTGTCGATATTTTCATTACTCTAATCGATGCTAGCCTGGTCATTATGGAAGGTAGTATGTTGTCGAGATTTTTGTTACTCTAATGGATCGTAGCCTTGTCATTATAGAAGGTAGTCTGTTGTCGAGATTTTTGTTACTCTAATGGACCGTAGCCTTGTCATTATGGAAGGTAGTCTGTTGTCGAGATTTTTGTTACTCTAATGGATGGTAGCCTTGTCATTATGGAAGGTAGTTTGTTTTCGAGATTTTTGTGACTCCAATGGATGATAGCCTTGTAATTATGGAAAGTAGTCTGTTGGCGAGATTTTTGTTACTCCAATGGATGGTATCCTTGACATTATGGAAGGTAGTCTCTTGTTGATATTTTGATACTCCAATGGATGGTAGCCTTGTCATTATGGAAGGTAGTTTGTTGTCTAGATTTTTGTTACTCAAATGGACGGTAGCCTTGTCATTATGGAAGGTAGACTGTTGTCGAGATTTTTAATACTCTAATAGATGGTAGCCTTGTCATTATGGAAGCTAGTCTGTTGTCAAGATTTTTGTTACTCCAACGAATGGTAGTATTATAATTATGGAAGGTAGTGTGTTGTCGAAATCTTTGTTACTTCAATGGATGGTAGCCTAGTCATTATGGAAGGTAGTCTGTTGTCGAGATTTTGTTACTCCAATGGATGGTAGGCTTTTCATTATGGAAGGTAGTCTATTGTCGAGATTTTTGTCACTCCAAAGGATGGTAGCCTTGTCATTATGGAAGGTAGTTTGTTGTCAAAATTTTTTTTACTCCAATGGATGGTAGCCTTGTTATTATGGAAGGTAGTCTATTGTCGAGATTTTTGGCACTCCAATGGATGGTAGCCTTATCATTATGGAAGGTAGTCTGTTGGAGAGATTTTTGTTAAACCAATGGATGGTAGCCGTGTCTTTATGGAAGGTCGTCTCTTGTGGATATTTTCATTACTCCAATGCATGATAGCCTAGTCATTATGGATGGTAATTTGTTGTCGATATTTTCATTACTCTAATCGATGCTAGCCTGGTCATTATGGAAGGTAGTATGTTGTCGAGATTTTTGTTACTCTAATGGATCGTAGCCTTGTCATTATAGAAGGTAGTCTGTTGTCGAGATTTTTGTTACTCTAATGGATCGTAGCCTTGTCATTATGGAAGGTAGTCTGTTGTCGAGATTTTTGTTACTCTAATGGATGGTAGCCTTGTCATTATGGAAGGTAGTGTGTTGTCGAGATTTTTGTTACTCCAATGGATGGTATCCTTGACATTATGGAAGGTAGTCTCTTGTTGATATTTCGATACTCCAATGGATGGTAGCCTTGTCATTATGGAAGGTAGTTTGTTGTCTAGATTTTTGTTACTCTAATGGACGGTAGCCTTGTCATTATGGAAGGTAGACTGTTGTCGAGATTTTTGTTACTCTAATGGACTGTAGCCTTGTCATTATGGAAGGTAGTCTGTTGTCGAGATTTTTGTTACTCTAATGGATGGTAGCCTTGTCATTATGGAAGGTAGTTTGTTTTCGAGATTTTTGTGACTCCAATGGATGATAGCCTTGTAATTATGGAAAGTAGTCTGTTGGCGAGATTTTTGTTACTCCAATGGATGGTATCCTTGACATTATGGAAGGTAGTCTCTTGTTGATATTTTGATACTCCAATGGATGGTAGCCTTGTCATTATGGAAGGTAGTTTGTTGTCTAGATTTTTGTTACTCAAATGGACGGTAGCCTTGTCATTATGGAAGGTAGACTGTTGTCGAGATTTTTAATACTCTAATAGATGGTAGCCTTGTCATTATGGAAGCTAGTCTGTTGTCAAGATTTTTGTTACTCCAACGAATGGTAGTATTATAATTATGGAAGGTAGTGTGTTGTCGAAATCTTCGTTACTTCAATGGATGGTAGCCTAGTCATTATGGAAGGTAGTCTGTTGTCGAGATTTTGTTACTCCAATGGATGGTAGGCTTTTCATTATGGAAGGTAGTCTATTGTCGAGATTTTTGTCACTCCAAAGGATGGTAGCCTTGTCATTATGGAAGGTAGTTTGTTGTCAAAAATTTTTTTACTCCAATGGATGGTAGCCTTGTTATTATGGAAGGTAGTCTATTGTCGAGATTTTTGGCACTCCAATGGATGGTAGCCTTATCATTATGGAAGGTAGTCTGTTGGAGAGATTTTTGTTAAACCAATGGATGGTAGCCGTGTCTTTATGGAAGGTCGTCTCTTGTGGATATTTTCATTACTCCAATGCATGATAGCCTAGTCATTATGGATGGTAATTTGTTGTCGATATTTTCATTACTCTAATCGATGCTAGCCTGGTCATTATGGAAGGTAGTATGTTGTCGAGATTTTTGTTACTCTAATGGATCGTAGCCTTGTCATTATAGAAGGTAGTCTGTTGTCGAGATTTTTGTTACTCTAATGGATCGTAGCCTTGTCATTATGGAAGGTAGTCTGTTGTCGAGATTTTTGTTACTCTAATGGATGGTAGCCTTGTCATTATGGAAGGTAGTGTGTTGTCGAGATTTTTGTCACTCCAATGGATGGTATCCTTGACATTATGGAAGGTAGTCTCTTGTTGATATTTCGATACTCCAATGGATGGTAGCCTTGTCATTATGGAAGGTAGTTTGTTGTCTAGATTTTTGTTACTCTAATGGACGGTAGCCTTGTCATTATGGAAGGTAGACTGTTGTCGAGATTTTTGTTACTCTAATAGATGGTAGCCTTGTCATTATGGAAGGTAGTCTGTTGTCAAGATTTTTGTTACTCCAACGAATGGTAGTATTATAATTATGGAAGGTAGTGTGTTGTCGAAATCTTTGTTACTTCAATGGATGGTAGCCTAGTCATTATGGAAGGTAGTTTGTTGTCGAGATTTTTGTTACTCCAATGGATGGTAGGCTTTTCATTAAGGAAGGTAGTCTGTTGTCGATATTTTTGTTAATCCAATGGATGGTAGCCTTGTCATTATGGAAGGTAGTTTGTTGTCGATATTTTTTTTACTCCCATGGATGGTAGCCATGTCATTATGGAACGTAGTTTGTTTTCGATATTTTTGTTATTCCAATGGATGATAGCCTTATCAATATGGAAGGTAGTTTTTTGTCGAGATTTGTGTTACTCCAATGGATAGTAGGCTTGTCATTATGGAAGGTAGTTTGTTGTCGAGATTTTGTTACTCCAATGGATGGTAGCCTTTTCATTATGGAAGGTAGTCTATTGTCGAGATTTTTGTCACTCCAAAGGATGGTAGCCTTGTAATTATGGAAGATATTTCGTTGTCGATATTTTTGTTACTCCAATGGATGGTAGCCTTGTCATTATGGAAGGTAGTCTATTATCGATATTTTTGGCACTCTAATGGATAATAGCTTTGTCATTATGGTTGCCATGTCATTATGGAAGGTAGTCTCTTGTTGATATTTTCATTACTCAAATGCATGGTAGCCTTGTCATTATGGAAGGTAGTCTCTTGTTGATATTTTCATTACTGTAATGGATGCTAGACTGGTCATTATGGAAGGTAGTATGTTGTCGAGATTTTTGTTACTCTAATGGATCGTAGCCTTGTCATTGTGGAAGGTAGTCTATTGTCGAGATTTTTGTTACTCTAAGGGATCGTAGCCTTGTCATTATAGAAGGTAGTCTGTTGTCGAGATTTTTGTTACTCTAATGGATGGTAACCTTGTTATTATGGAAGGTAGTTTGTTGTCGAGATTTTTGTCACTCCAATGGATGACAGCCTTGTCATTATGGAAGGTAGTCTGTTGGCAAGATTTTTGTTACTCCAATGGATGGTATCCTTGTCATTATGGAAGGTAGTCTCTTGTTGATATTTTTGTTACTCCAATGCATGGTAGCCTTGTCATTATGGAAGGTAGTCTCTTGTTGATATTTTCATTACTCTAATGGATGGTAGCGTTATCATTATGGAAGGTAGTCTGTTGTCGAGATTTTGTTACTGCGATGGATGGTAGCCTTGTCATTATGGAAGGTAGACTATTGTCGAGATTTTTGTCACTCCAAAGGATGGTAGCCTTGTCATTATGGAAGATAGTGTGTTGTCGATATTTTTGTTACTCCAATGGATGGTAGCTTTGTCATTATGGAAGGTAGTCTATTGTCGAGATTTTTGGCACTCCAATGGATGGTAGCCTTGTCATTATGGAAGGTATTCTGTTGGCGAGATTTTTGTTAATCCAATGGATGGTAGCCTTGTCATTATGGAAGGTAGTCTGTTGTTGATATTTTCATTACTGTAATGGATGCTAGCCTGGTCATTATGGAAGGTAGTATGTTGTCGAGATTTTTGTTACTCTAATGGATCGTAGCCTTGTCATTGTGGAAGGTAGTCTATTGTCGAGATTTTTGTTACTCTAAGGGATCGTAGCCTTGTCATTATAGAAGGTAGTCTGTTGTCGAGATTTTTGTTATTCTAATGGATGGTAACCTTGTTATTATGGAAGGTAGTTTGTTGTCGAGATTTTTGTCACTCCAATGGATGACAGCCTTGTCATTATGGAAGGTAGTCTGTTGGCGAGATTTTTGTTACTCCAATGGATGGTATCCTTGTCATTATGGAAGGTAGTCTCTTGTTGATATTTTTGTTACTCCAATGCATGGTAGCCTTGTCATTATGGAAGGTAGTCTCTTGTTGATATTTTTATTACTCTAATGGATGGTAGCGTTATCATTATGGAAGGTAGTCTGTTGTCGAGATTTTGTTACTGGGATGGATGGTAGCCTTGTCATTATGGAAGGTAGACTATTGTCGAGATTTTTGTCACTCCAAAGGATGGTAGCCTTGTCATTATGGAAGATAGTGTGTTGTCGATATTTTTGTTACTCCAATGGATGGTAGCTTTGTCATTATGGAAGGTAGTCTATTGTCGAGATTTTTGGCACTCAAATGCAGGGTAGCCTTGTCATTATGGAAGGTAGTGTGTTGTTGAAATATTTGTTACTCCAATGGATGGTAGCCTAGTCATTATGGATGGTAGTTTGTTGTCGAGATTTGTGTTACTCAAATGGATGGTAGGCTTTTCAATAAGGAAGGTAGTTGTTGTCGATATTTTTGTTACTCCAATGGATAGTAGCCTTGTCATTATGGAAGGTAGTTTGTTGTCGATATTTTTTTTACTCCAATGGATGGTAGCCTTGTCATTATGGAACGTATTTTGTTGTCGATATTTTTGTTATTCCAATGGATGGTAGCCTTATCAATATGGAAGGTAGTTTGTTGTCGAGATTTTTGTTACTCCAATGGATAGTAGGCTTGTCATTATTGAGGGTAGTCTGCTGTCGAGATTTTGTGACTCCAATGGATGGTAGCCTTTTCATTATGGAATGTAGTCTATTGTCGAGATTTTTGTCACTCCAAAGGATGGTAACCTTATAATTATGGAAGATATTTTGTTGTCGATATTTTTGTTACTCCAATGGATGGTAGCCTTGTCATTATGGAAGGTAGTCTATTGTCGAGATTTTTGGCACTCTAATGGATGGTAGCCTTGTCATTATGGAAGGTAGTCTGTTGGCAAGATTTTTGTTACTCCAATGGATGGTAGCCATATCATTATGGAAGGTAGTCTCTTGTTGATATTTTCATTACTCAAATGCAGGGTAGCCTTGTCATTATGGAAGGTAGTCTCTTGTTGATATTTTCATTACTGTAATGGATGCTAGCCTGGTCATTATGGAAGGTAGTATGTTGTCGAGATTTTTGTTACTCTAATGGATCGTAGCCTTGTCATTATGGAAGGTAGTCTGTTGTCGAGATTTTTGTTACTCTAATGGATCGTAGCCTTGTCATTATAGAAGGTAGTCTGTTGTCGAGATTTTGGTTACTCAAATGGATGGTAACCTTGTTATTATGGAAGGTAGTTTGTTGTCGAGATTTTTGTCACTCCAATGGATGACAGCCTTGTCATTATGGAAGGTAGTCTGTTGGCGAGATTTTTGTTACACCAATGGATGGTATCCTTGTCATTATGGAAGGTAGTCTCTTGTTGATATTTTTGTTACTCCAATGCATGGTAGCCTTGTCATTATGGAAGGTAGTCTCTTGTTGATATTTTCATTACTCCAATGGATGGTAGCCTTATCATTATGGAAGGTAGTCTGTTGTCGAGATTTTGTTACGGCAATGGATGGTATCCTTGTCATTATGGAAGGTAGTCTATTGTCGAGATTTTTGTCAATCCTAATGGATGGTAGCCTTGTCATTATGGAAGATAGTGTGTTGCCGATATTTTTGTTACTCCAATGGATGGTAGCTTTGTCATTATGGAAGGTAGTCTATTGTCGAGATTTTTGGCACTCCAATGGATGGTAGCCTTGTCATTATGGAAGGTAGTCTGTTGGCGAGATTTTTGTTAATCCAATGGATGGTAGCCATGTCATTATGGAAGGTAGTCTGTTGTTGATATTTTCATTACTCCAATGTATTGTAGCCTTGTCATTATGGAAGGTAGCCTCTTGCTGATATTCTAATTACTCCAATGGATGGTAGCCTGGTCTTTATGGAAGGTAGTCTGTTGTCGAGATTTTTGTTAATCTAATGGATCGTAGCCTTGTCATTATGGAAGGTAGTCTGTTGTCGAGATTTTTGTTACTCAAATGGATGGTAGCCTTGTCATTATGGAAGGTAGTCTGTTATCGAGATTTTTCTTACTCCAATGGATGGTAGACTTGTCATTATTGAAGGTAGACTGTTGTCGAGATTTTTGTTACTCTAATAGATGGTATCCTTCTCATTATGGAAGGTAGTCTGTTGTCAAGATTTTTGTTACACCAACGAATGGTACTATTATCATTATGGAAGGTTGTGTGTTGTCAATGTTTTTTTTACTCCAATGGATGGTAGCCTTTTCATTATGGAAGGTAGTCTATTGTCGAGATTTTTGTCACTCCAAAGGATGGTAGCCTTGTCATTATGGAAGGTAGTTTGTTGTCAATATTTTTGTTACTCCAATGGATGGTAGCCTTGTTATTATGGAAGGTAGTCTATTGTCGAGATTTTTGGCACTCCAATGGATGGTATCCTTATCATTATGGAAGGTAGTCTGTTGGAGATATTTTTTTACACCAATGGATGGTAGCCATGTCATTATGGAAGGTCGTCTCTTGTGGATATTTTCATTACTCCAATGCATGGTAGCCTTGTCATTATGCAAGGTAGTCTCTTGTTGATATTTTCATTACTCCAATGGATGGTAGCCTGGTTATTATGGAAGGTAGTCTGTGGTCGAGATTTTTGTTACTCTAATGGATCGTACCTTTGTCATTATGGAAGGTAGTCTGTGGTCGAGATTTTTGTTACTCTAATGGATGGTAGCCTTGTCATTATGGAAGGTAGTTTGTTGGGGAGATTTTTGTTACTCCAATGGATGGTAACCTTGTCATTATGGAAGGTAGTCTATTGTCGAGATTTTTGTTACTCCAATGGATGGTAGCCTTGTCATTATTGAAGGTAGACTATTGTCGAGATTTTTGTTACTCTAATCAATGGTAGCCTTGTCATTATGGAAGGTAGTCTGTTGTCAAGATTTTTGTTACTCCAACGGATGGTAGTATTATCATTATGGAAGGTAGTGTGTTGTCGAAATATTTGTTACTCCAATGGATGGTAGCCTAGTCATTATGGATGATAGTTTGTTGTCGAGATTTTTGTTACTCCAATGGATGGTAGGCTTTTCAATAAGGAAGGTAGTCTGTTGTCAATATTTTTGTTACTCCAATGGATGGTAGCCTTGTCATTATGGAAGGTAGTTTGTTGTCGATATTTTTTTTACTCCAATGGATGGTAGCCTTGTCATTATGGAACGTAGTTTGTTGTCGATATTTTTGTTATTCCAATGGATGGTAGCCTTATCAATATGGAAGGTAGTTTGTTGTCGAGATTTTTGTTACTCCAATGGATAGTAGGCTTGTCATTATTGAAGGTAGTCTGCTGTCGAGATTTTGTTACTCCAATGGATGGTAGCCTTTTCATTATGGAATGTAGTCTATTGTCGAGATTTTTGTCACTCCAAAGGATAGTAGCCTTGTCATTATGGAAGATATTTTGTTGTCGATATTTTTGTTACTCCAATGGATGGTAGCATTGTCATTATGGAAGGTAGTCTATTGTCGAGATTTTTGGCACTCCAATGGATGGTAGCCTTGTCATTATGGAAGGTAGTCTGTTGGCAAGATTTTTGTTACTCCAATGGATGGTAGCCATGTCATTATGGAAGGTAGTCTCTTGTTGATATTTTCATTACTCAAATGCATGGTAGCCTTGTCATTATGGAAGGTAGTCTCTTGTTGATGTTTTCATTACTCCAATGGATGGTAGCCAGGTTATTATGGAAGGTAGTATGTTGTCGAGATTTTTGTTACTCTAATGGATCGTAGCCTTGACATTATGGAAGGTAGTCTGTTGTCGAGATTTTTTTTACTCTAATGGATCGTAGCCTTGTCATTATGGAAGGTAGTCTATTGTCAAGATTTTGTTACTCCAATGGATGGTAGCCTTGTCATTATCGAAGGTAGACTGTTGTCGAGATTTTTGTTACTCTAATAGATGGTAGCCTTGTCATTATGGAAGGTAGTTTGTTGTCAAGATTTTTGTTACTCCAACGAATGGTAGTATTATCATTATGGAAGGTAGTGTGTTGTCGAAATCTTTGTTACTTCAATGGATGGTAGCCTAGTCATTTTGGAAGGTAGTCTGTTGTCGAGATTTTGTTACTCCAATGGATGGTAGCCTTTTCATTATGGAAGGTAGTCTATTGTCCAGATTTTTGTCACTCCAAAGGATGGTAGCCTTGTCATTATGGAAGGTAGTTTGTTGTCGATATTTTTGTTACTCCAATGGATGGTAGCCTTGTTATTATGGAAGGTTGTCTATTGTCAAGATTTTTGGCACTCCAATGGATCGTAGCCTTATCATTATGGAAGGTAGTCTATTGGAGAGATTTTTGTTACTCCAATGGATGGTAGCCGTGTCATTATGGAAGGTCGTCTCTTGTGGATATTTTCATTACTCCAATGCATGGTAGCCTTGTCATTATGGAAGGTAGTCTCTTGTTGATATTTTCATTACTCCAATGGATGGTAGCCTGGTCATTATGGAAGGTAGTCTGTGGTCGAGAATTTTGTTACTCTAATGGATCGTAGCCTTGTCATTATGGAAGGTAGTCTGGTGTCGAGATTTTTGTTACTCTAATGGATGGTAGCCTTGTCATTATGTAAGGTAGTTTGTTGGGGAGATTTTTGTTACTCCAATGGATGGTAGCCTTGTCATTATGGAAGGTAGTCTATTGTCGAGATTTTTGTTACTCCAATGGATGGTAGCCTTGTCATTATTGAATGTAGACTGTTGTCGAGATATTTGTTACTCTAATAGATGGTAGCCTTGTCGTTATGGAAGGTAGTCTGTTGTCAAGATTTTTGTTACTCCAACGGATGGTAGTATTATCATTATGGAAGGTAGTGTGTTATCGAAATATTTGTTACTCCAATGGATCTTAGACTAGTCATTATGGATGGTAGTTTGTTGTCGAGATTTTTGTTACTCCAATGGATGGTAGGCTTTTCATTAAGCAAGGTAGTCTATTGTCGATATTTTTGTTACTCCAATGGATGGTAGCCTTGTCATTATGGAAGGTAGTTTGTTGTCGATATTTTTTTTACTCTAATGGATGGTAGTCTTGTCATTATGGAACGTAGTTTGTTGTCGATATTTTTGTTATTCCAATGGATGGTAGCCTTATCAATATGGAAGGTAGTTTGTTGATGAGATTTTTGTTACTCCAATGGATAGTAGGCTTGTCATTATGGAAGGTAGTCTATTGTCGAGATTTTGTTACTCCGATGGATGGTAGCCTTTTCATTATGGAATGTAGTCTATTGTCGAGATTTTTGTCACTCCAAAGGATGGTAGCCTTGTCATTAGGGAAGATATTTTGTTGTCGATATTTTTGTTACTCCAATGGTAGGTAGCCTTGTCATTATGGAATGTAGTCTATTGTCGAGATTTTTGGCACTCCAATGGATGGTAGCCTTGTCATTATGGAAGGTAGTCTGTTGGCAAGATTTTTGTTACTCCAATGGATGGTAGCCATGTCATTATGGTAGGTAGTCTTTTGTTGATATTTTCATTACTCAAATGCATGGTAGCCTTGTCATTATGGAAGGTAGTCTCTTATTGATGTTTTCATTACTCCAATGGAGGGTAGCCTGGTTATTATGGAAGGTAGTCACTTGTTGATATTTTCGTTACGCCAATGGATGGTAGCCTTGTCATTATGGAAGGTAGTCAGTTGGCGAGATTTTTTTTACTCAAATGGAAGGTATCCTTGTCATTATGGAAGGTAGTCTCTTGTTGATATTTTCGTTACTCCAATGGATGGTAGCCTTGTCATTATGGAAGGTAGATTAATGTCGAGATTTTTGTCACTCCAATGGATGATAGCCTTGTCATTATGGAAGGTAGTCTATTGTCGAGATTTTTGTTACTCCAATGGATGGTGGCCTTGTCATTATGGAAGGTAGTTTGTTGTCTAGATTTTTGTTACTCTAATGGATGGTAGCCTTGTCATCATGGAAGGTAGTCTGTTGTCGAGATTTTTGTTACTCCAATGGATGGTAGCCTTGTCATTATCGAAGGTAGACTGTTGTCAAGAATTTTGTTAATCTAATAGATGGTAGCCTTGTCATTATGGAAGGTACACTACAAGAAAAATGATAGATTGGGACGGTTATTTTGGCTGATTACGACAGTTAAAACCGTCGCAATTTACAATCTAGGACGGTAGAAGTACCGTCGCAGAATCGTGCGTCCCCAGCCTATTTCGCGACGGTTGTAAAAACTGTCACGCACAACAGATAGCTACGGTTATATACCGTCGTGAATTTGACTTTATTTTTTGTTTTTGTTGTTGTTTGCGACGGTTATATACCGTCGTGAATTTGACTTTATTTTTTGTTTTTGTTGTTGTTTGCGACGGTTATATACCGTCGTGAATTTGACTTTATTTTTTGTTTTTGTTGTTGTTTGCGACGGTTATATACCGTCGTGAATTTGACTTTATTTTTTGTTGTTGTTGTTTGCGACGGTTATATACCGTCGTAATCTGATTTATAAATTTCAAATAATATTTTTATTTAAATTATTATTTAGTAAAATAATTTTAAATATAATATTATTTTACTATAATATTTTACTATTATATTTAAATTATTATTTACTTTAATATTTTTTTATTTATAGTATTTTTATTTTATTTTCTATCACTTTTCAACATTGTTTTGAAATGAGCAATCCAATTGTTTTGAAATATTTACTAACTCAGTATTATTAATTCAGTTGGGAAACCATTTGTAAAATAATGCAAGGAGACATTGCTTTTGCTATTGAAGCGTGAGATTTCCGTGAGATACCAGTACTTATTATTGGGAGAAAAGATTTATGAATTATTGCACATTGTAATATGCTTATACCACCTTATAACTTTGCTACAAGTTACCTATAACAAGTGAGATTTTCCGATTTTCAGGAACTATAACAAAAAGAGGTTAGCTCCGAAATCTCTTGATCATTTTGCAATCTTTGCAGCCATTTCTCTGACCAACTTAGCAGCTACCATAGCAGTCATTCCATCAACAGTATCGCGTTGTGGGTTGAGTTCAACGACGTCTCCAGCAACAACATCACCTTGAAGATTGTGTAGGATGTTAAGAACATCGCGGAAAGAAAGACCTCCCGGTTCAATATGAGACACTCCCGGAGCAAATGCAGGATCAAGACAATCCACGTCTATCGAGATATACACCCCTTTCACACCTTCCCCTAGTTTCTGCCCAATTTGATCTGATGAAAGTGATAATATAAAATGTTAGAAAACAGGAAAGGAGAATGTAGAAAGAATTAAAGAATTGATCCATCTCTCAAAAAAGACATCTCTTGTAAAATGTGAGACATACCAAATTGTTGTTTAACTGCAGGACTATTAAGGTCGAAATTCTTTAAGGTGTCCATCATTCGACTGTCCCATTCAGTGCCTCCACCCATGTTGTTTCTGAAACCAAATATATAGGAGAAAAAGAAAGGATGTGTGAATCCCTAGTGGCCAGAAAGTACAGTTTACCAATATATTACTAGAAAATACATTGATTGATATAACTGCAGCACATAGAATGACACTTTAGTGAGAAATAACAAATAAGATTTACATTTCTGTACAACTTTAGGTCTAAAATCAACGTAGTGACCATGAATCCAGTCATAAGTAAACTCAAACAAAAGGTTATTGTACAAAAGCAGAAGAATGGTCATTTAATTTCCTCCAGGACTGGCATTTATCCTAATTCCAAATGTTAGGTTCTGTTAGGTAAAGAATAGGGAGTCAGATTCAGTGTTAACAAATAGCAGCGCCATGGGCGCTATGATGGATATACATGGCGGTGGACAAAAAAAGGCTTGGAAGATAATAGTACAATATAAAGAACTTACAGCATTTCTTCAAGTCGTTGACGGTACTCAGGATTCTGCAGCATCCCTGCCAAAAGCAGCAACAGTACATCAATTATCCATCGGCCAAATTTATTAACATTTCTAAGATTAGACAGAACAACACGCTTAAGCAATTTATGTAACCTTTTTTTATATATCCAAAAAATAGGATTTACTTGAAGTTTAAAACTTATCTGTGCTCACTAAAAATGAAAAATAATCATTATTAAAAGATAAAAGGAGCTAATATTACGGATAAACCATCTTCTACACTGTTGGGTCCTCCATCATTTTCTCTAAAGCATCCACCGATAAGACTGATTTTTCTATCCAAAAAAAAACAAGGTCATTAAGAACATTTGGTTAATTCATACAGGCACAGAAGCTCATTTATGACAACTTTAAAAGAACAAATATTACAAACACAATGTGTTATATGATTAAAAAAAAGGTATAACTTAAAAGGTATAGCTAAGAACACAGTCATTCCAGGTGAATTTAAAAGTAAATATATGAACTCTTCAAGTTAAAATTAAAACCACAACCATTTCATTCAAATTCAATTAGGGAATTTTATTCCCCTGCATCACATGGGAACTAGTAAGAAAGACATACTGACCTATTCTAGTCCAAATATATCAACATTTTCACGGCTCCTATGTTTGAGATGCAGTACATAATCAATCAGGTCCCTGCATACTATGTTTAGTTTATAATAATAATTGTACAACATTTGAGAACTCGTGATTCCCACTAGTGCATCGTGGTTTTACTATTTCTCTGTATTTTGATAAGGCCAACAGCAATGTTTTGAGTCCAAGCAACTAGAACTTATTATTACTTCTATTCTTATCCAGTTTATAAATAAATTGACTTTTGGGGTAAATACTACACCTTAAAGCTAACTATTCCCATCACATTCGAACTAAAACTGGCTTTGGCCTTTACCAGTTTCCAAATGCCACATGATATCCACCTGAAATATCTCAGTTGTCAACAAGGGTTTGAAACTTGACTCTCTTTTTAACGCTCCGCATTCGATCATATCCAATACCAATCTTGCTATGCATCAACTTGATAGCCAAATCAGCATTCCCAGCTTTTCTTAAGGAATGAATCATCACAGTTCTAATCTTCCCAGGTATTTCTCTACCCCTATCCACAATTCCATCAGCCAACTTACAAGCCTCCTTCACACGACCAGCTTTACACAGCGCTCCAATCATATCTTCATAAGTTGTTTCAAGAACAACCCCCATAGGTGCAAGCTCGTCCAGCACTTTACAAGCCCTCGCAACTTTTCCTGAAAGACACATTCCAATTGAAAGAGCCCTAAAACAAGCAACGTTCGGCGTTATCCCTTTGTCAATCATCAAATCCCACATCTTGACGGCTTCTTCATTCCTATGCACCCTGAAAAGCTCACTGATAAGTATAGTAAACGTATACACAGTATGCTCACAACCATCACACTCCATCCTCTTAAACAGCACTAAAGCATCGGCTATCCTCCCACACTTACAAAGTCCATCGATGAGCGCATTGTAGCAATATGAATCCGGCAGACACCCCTTCTAAGCCATTTCATCAAACACCTTCTCAGCTTCATCCACCCTTCCCGCCTTTCCAAGTCCATCAATCAAACTAGAATAAAAAACAGCATTGACAACAACAGCATTCTCATTACAAAACCGAAAATAACCCAAAGCTTCCTCTAGTCTCCCACTCTTACATAACCCATTAACAATAGCACCATAAGTAACCTCATCAGGCTCAATCCCATCCATTTTCATCCTCTCAAACAACCTTAAAGCCCCATCAGAATTCCCACTCTTCCCATAACAATCAATCAAAGTGAATACATACACTATATTCATACTATTCATACATAACACAACCAAGTGAATTTGAGACTCACTTTATTGAATCAAAATATAAAATATGGCAAACTAGATTTGTCAATTCTACCGACAAAAAAAAACATTAATTAATAAAAACCACACGATAAAAACAGATCTCGGACACCGATTTCAAACAAAAAACCTGAAAATTAAAATTGAGGGTTTTAAAAAGTCAAGCAAAATTGGGACCCCAATTAAGAAGAGAGAATGAACGAACCATGTGAGAATTGTAAGCGTGTCAGGTTATAGGAGATAGTGACTTCTGCAACGGAATTTGTGACGTTACTTGTTCTGTACAAGCAAAACTTCAATATTTTTAATATGTGAATAAGTGATAGCTTATGTGATTTTCTTGTTCTATTTTTATAACTACAATGATCTTAACTCAACTTTATTTTTGTTACATATGTTACACTGTTATTACTTTTCATTATCTTGTTCTTCCCTTGTTTAGAACTTGATAGCATGACTCTTTATTCCATCTTGTTATGTGACTAGACGCTGAGCCATATAATTATTATTCTCTTTATTTAGATATTCATTAATTTAAGTTTTAAGATGTTAACCATTTAACCAACTTTCATGATAATTAACCTACATATATTTAAAATTAAAGTAATTTTTATATTAATTGATGTTGTCTTGACATTGAAGACCGAATACATGGAGTGGGGTATGAGTACATGATCCATCTAATGAATCTATGATTCCATATGATTACTTTTACATGATGCCTAAACCACATCTTATAAATTCCTATGTTCTTCACTAATAAAACCAGTAGAATATTCGTGCGGCACCAATACAATTATAACAAAGTTTGTAAGTTACTAATTTATCAAAGCAAAAGTTTGTGGATATTATGATGGTAGATACCTGAAAAAGAATTTGGATGATTCAACTTGGTTTTGCAAGTGGACATAATGCTTTTCCGGTATAGTGGGCTAGAAGGCTGTGGAAGTAGATATCACTAATGAGAGTGACTTGCAAGATGTGTGAAGATTCTGCATTTGGTGGTCTTGTTCTTGGATACTATGTCCAAACATGGATTCCATATCACTTCTTAAAAGTATTTTCCTTTTAGACTTCGCATAATTTTTCAACAATTACAACTAAAATCAAAATCATTTTTCCTTCAAAAACTGAAAATACAACCAATAAATAACAAAAAATATAAAAAAAACTGATAGATTTATACTATGAACAGTTTAAACGATAATAATAATGATAATCACCTGAACTTCAGAAAGCTTTCCTTCATTGAGAACTTTGAAAAGGGCAAAACCCGCCGGCGTTTCAAATAGTACCAGCATTTTACCAGATTTTCAACAAACCTGAAAAACAAATCATCAAATCTTGCGTTAATCTTGCAGTTGTGTTTCATGTGCAGTTTTTTATTATTTCACTTCCACTTCTTTGAACCAAGAACACTTGAATTTGAGTCACAGATCCACATTACAATCAAATGATTATATCTTGTTTTTATGTCAAAATGGAGTTTTGCTTTAAATTTAAATTTCAAGTCAAATTCAAATTTAATTTGAATCCAACTTGGTATGGGATAGACGTTCATGTTCTTTGTTGATAATGATACTAAGCAAATAAGGGAAAGATTGTGGAACAACGATCTAAAGAAAGTTGTGCATTTGGATAGAATCAATGAATCAATGGAACATGTCGGGAACTTACTATATTCAATATCATTTTATAAATGTTGAATTTTACCTTTTTTGAGATTTGACAGAACTTGTTTTTACATATAATGAAGTTGGACATAGTCCCTATTTGACAAGTTTAGCTCTAATGTTGCAACAACTTAAAACATGAACTATTTGATGCTTTGTTATTCATAGAAAATTGTAACACAGACTAGTGTGAAGCTTGTTTAATGTCCAGACACAACACTTCAGCTTGCTATCGGATTAAACAAATCAAGAACTACATAGTTAACAATCTTTTTTGTAATCAAGAACATCTTTGGAAAATGCATACTTGTCCTCAAAGTGACATTATGTATTGAGATCATTACGTGATATAAATGACAAATTACAATACTAATGTACCTCTATCGAATTCAATACCAGAATTATGTGTAAATATTTATGACAGGTGAAAATCTATACCAGGTAGCATCTAAGTAATGTATAACTAGAAGCAACCCCGAGTTTTAAAATACATTTTATACACAAATAAAGACCTTTTGAAACAACTGGTAAATACTCAGCTGAATGCAGACCTTTCTCTAGGGAGATGACAATTCTGTACCAGTCAGTATCATCTGAATGGGGAGTAAGGATTGATGCACATTACCTCTTCATCCTTTATACAAACATTTGCTCTGTGAGACTTGAATAACTCTAATGCAAAAGGAGTCACGTGAACACAACCATTCAAGTACAAAACCGAGAGACTTCTGCAACCGTCTCGTAATGCCTGCAGGCCATTATCATTGATATTACGGCATCGATTAACATGCAGTCTCTTCAAATTCTGACAATATAACCCCACTGCTTGCCATCCAGATATCCTCACCTCATGACATAATGCTAAGTTCCATTCTTCAAGTAGTGTACATCCCATGGCTATTGCAACAATAGAAGTATCGGAAACAGATCTGCACATTCGAAAGTTAAGGACTTTGAGGTTTGAGGACAATCTTATTCCAAGCAAGGTATCTCCTAAGGGATACCAACTTAAACAAGATACGTCTAGATACTCTATACCACCGCCACTAATTATTCCCGTCACCCCTTCTGGGTTGAGCTTACAAGACCAAGCCTCTACATGTGTGTGAGATTTTGAACACCCTTTGAAGCCAACGCCTCTTATACTCTCACAGTGTGATATGTTAACTGCCTGAAGCTGACGACACCTCTGAGTAAGAGCTTTCAACCCTTTTTCGGATATTTGTGAGCAGTACGAGAGGTTTATGCATTTCAAAGATAAACAAGCAGTGGCTAAAGTCTCTAATCCGTCATCAGAAATGTTGATACACCGATAGAGACTAATTGACGTCAATGAGGGACAACCAGAAGCAACCAGGGATAGCCCGTAATCAGTAACTTTCAAACAACAATCTAGATTAAGTTTCTGTAAATTCGAACCATAGCTTAGCAGGCGGGTTAATCCTGAATCATTGAGCTCCGTACAACCACATAAGGATAAAGACTCTAAATGTTGAAAGCGCATCAGTAGCCTATGGAGATGGACAGTATGAACATCAAGACCCTTTCTCGACAAAGAGGATGGATTTAATATACTGAATGAACACTCAAATTGCAGTGACCGGCGGTTGAAATTCTGAATATGGAGCCACCGTAGTCTATCATGTTCATTACAAGTTGTTCACAAGCATTACAAAACCATTATCATCACAAGTACTTTACATCATACAAAACTTTCACTCTCTCACTTGGCTCACGATTCATTCAATCAGAAAATCACACAAAAAACTCAGAAGGAGATTCACAGAAAGAAAGAAAAACTCACCTTCTGGTTATCTCAAAACAGCATCATCACCTTCCGTTTTTCAATCGTCCTCAATGCATCTTCATTGAATCAATAACTTCATTCGTTCATCATCTTCATCAATGCAACTGATTCTGCAACTTCAACCGAAACACATCACCACGGTAAAATCGAAAGAAAATTGAAAAGAAGTAGAAGAAGATTGAATCAATAATTTATATTCCTTGATATTCGGATGATACAAAGATCACGCAGAAGATGAAGAAGATTGAGTCGAATCGAAGAATGGAAGCTTCACCATTCTAGGCGCAACATCGTACTTCCGGCGGTGGTTCTTTGCTTCAATCGGATAAAAAGCTCTTTCACAAAACCTAATCCTCTTTCAATTTTGTTTGTTACTCCTATTTTGTTTTTTTATATTTTTATTTGTTGTATTTTGTTTATAATTTAATAATAAATATTAGTTGTTGAAAATATTATGATATTGTGTTGATATTATGATATTGTGTTGCTGAAAAAAAGTGGGAAAGTAAAAGAATAAAAAAAAGTAGCCTAACCGTCGTGACAACTGTCGCAATTCAGGAATAATGCTTGAAAATCTACGACGGTTGAGCCTAACCGTCGTGACAACTGTCGCAATTCAGGAATAAGGACGGTTTTGTGGGAACTGTCGCAATTTATGTGTCGTAAATCTCTTTTTTTCTTGTAGTGGTAGTCTATTGTCAAGATTTTTGTTACTCTAAAGGATGGTAGTATTATAATTATGGAAGGTAGTGTGTTGTCAAAATATTTTTTACTCCAATGGAGGGTAGCCTAATCATTATGGATGGTAGTTTGTTGTCAAGATTTTTGTTACTCCAATGGATGGTAGGCTTTTCATTAAGGAAGGTAGTCTGTTGTCGATATTTTTGTTACTCCAATGTATGGTAGCCTTGTCATTATGGAAGGTAGTTTGTTTTCAAAATTTTTGTTACTCCAATGGATGGTAGCCTTGTTATTATGGAACGTAGTTTGTTGTCGATATTTTTGTTATTACAATGGATGGTAGCCTTATCAATATAGAAGGTAGTTTGTTGTCGAGATTTTTGTTTCTCCAATGGATAGTAGGCTTGTCATTAGGGAATGTAGTCTTTTGTCGAGATTTGGTTACTCCAATGTATGGTAGCCTAATCAATATGGAAGGTAGTTAGTTGTCGAGATTTTTGTTGCTCCAATGGATAGTATGCTTGTCATTATGGAAGGTAGTCTGTTGTCGAGATTTTTTTACTCCAATGGATGGTAGCTTTTTCATTATGGAAGGTAGTCTATTGTCGAGATTTTTGTCACTCCAAAGGATGGTAGCCTTGTCATTATGGAAGGTAGTTTGTTATCGATATTTTTGTTACTCAATGGATGGTAGCCTTGTCATTATTGAAGGTAGATTGTTGTCGAGATTTTTGTTACTCTAATGGATCGTAGCCTTGTCATTATGGAAGTTTGTCTGTTTTCGAGATTTTTGTTACTCTAATGGATCGTAGCCTTGTCATTATGGAAGGTAGTCTGTTGTCGAGATTTTTGTTACTCTAATGGATGGTAGCCTTGTCATTATGGAAGGTAGTTTGTTGTCGAGATTTTTATCACTCCAATGGATGATAGCCTTGTCATTATGGAAGGTAGTCTGTTGGCGAGATTTTTGTTACTCCAATGGATGGTATCCTTGTCATTATGGAAGGTAGTCTCTTGTTGATATTTCGTTACCCCAATGGATGGTAGCCTTGTAATTATGGAAGGTAGTTTATTGTCTAGATTTTTGTTACTCTAATGGATGGTAGCCTTGTCATTATGGAAGGTAGTTTGTTGTCGAGATTTTTGTTACTCCAATGGATGGTAGCCTTGTCATTATGGAAGGTAGTCTATTGTCAAGATTTTTGTTACTCCAACGAATGGTAGTATTATCTTTATGGAAGGTAGTGTGTTGTCGAAATCTTTGTTACTCCAAGGGATGGTAGCCTAGTCATTATGGAAGGTAGTCTGTTGTTGAGATTTTGTTACTCCAATGGATGGTATCCTTTTCATTATGGAAGGTAGTCTGTTGGCGAGATTTTTATTACTCCATTGGATGGTAGCCTTGTCATTATGGAAGGTCGTCTCTTGTGGATATTTTCATTACTTGAATGCATGGTAGCCTTGTCATTATGGAAGGTAGTCTCTTGTCGAGATTTTTGTTACTCTAATGGATGGAAGCCTTGTCATTATGGAAGGTAGTTTGTTGTGGAGATTTTTGTTACTCCAATGGATGGTAGCCTTGTCATTATGGAAGGTAGTCTATTGTCAAGATTTTTGTTACTCCAATAGATGGTAGCCTTGTCATTATTGAAGGTAGACTATTGTCGTGATTTTTGTTACTCTAATAGATGGTAGCCTTGTCATTATGGAAGGTAGTCTATTGTCAAGATTTTTGTTACTCCAACGGATGGTAGTATTATCATTATGGAAGGTAGTGTGTTGTCGAAATATTTGTTACTCCAATGCATGTTAGCCTAGTCATTATGGTTGGTAGTTTGTTGTTGAGATTTTTGTTACTCCAATGGATGGTAGGCTTTTCATTAAGGAATGTAGTCTGTTGTCGATATTTTTGTAACTCGAATGGATGGTAGCCTTGTCATTATGGAACGTAGTTTGTTGTCGATATTTTTTTTACTCCAATGGATGGTAGCCATGTAATTATGGAACGTAGTTTGTTGTCGATATTTTTGTTATTCCAATGGATGGTAGCCTTATCAATATGGAAGGTAGTTTGTTGTCGAGATTTTTGTTACTCCAAAGGATAGTAGGCTTGTCATTATGGAAGGAAGTCTGTTGTCGAGATTTTGTTATTCCGATGGATGATAGCCTTTTAATTATGGAAGGTAGTCTATTGTCGACATTTTTGTCACTCCAAAGGATGGTATCCTTGTCATTATGGAAGATATTTTGTTGTCGAAATTTTTGTTACTCCAATGGATGGTAGCCTTGTCATTATGGAAGGTAGTCTATTGTTGAGATTTTTGGCACTCCAATGGATGGTAGCCTTGTCATTATGGAAGGTAGTATGTTGGCGAGATTTTTGTTACTCCAATGGATGGTAGCCATGTCATTATGGAAGGTAGTCTCTTGTTGATATTTTCATTACTTAAATGCATGGTAGCCTTGTCATTATGGAAGGTAGTCTCTTGTTGATATTTTCATTACTCGAATGGATGGTAGCCTTGTCATTATGGAAGGTAGCCTGTTGGCGAGATTTTTGTTACTCAAATGGATGGTATCCTTGTCATTATGGAAGGTAGTCTCTTGTTGATATTTTCGTTACTCCAATGGATGGTAGCCTTGTCATTATGGAAGGTAGTCAGTTGGCGAGATTTTTGTTACTCAAATGGAAGGTATCCTTGTCATTATAAAAGGTAGTCTCTTATTGATATTTTCGTTACTCCAATGGATGGTAGCCTTGTCATTATGGAAGGTAGTTTGTTGTCTAGATTTTTGTTACTCTAATGGAAGGTAGCCTTGTCATTATGGTAGGTAGTCTGTTGTCGAGATTTGTGTTACTCCAATGGATGGTAGCCTTGTCATTATTGAAGGTAGACTGTTGTCAAGATTTTTGTTAATCTAATAGATGGTAGCCTTGTCATTATGGAAGGTAGTCTGTTGTCAAGATTTTTGTTACTCCAAAGGATGGTAGTATTATCATTATGGAAGGTAGTGTGTTGTCGAAATCTTTTTTACTCCAATGGATGGTAGCCTAGTAATTATGGATGGTAGTTTGTTGTCAAGATTTTTGTTACTCCAATGGATGGTAGCCTTGTCATTATGGAACGTAGTTTGTTGTCGATATTTTTGTTATTCCAATGGATGGTAGCCTTATCAATATGGAAGGTAGTTTGTTGTCGAAATTTTTGTTACTCCAATGGATAGTAGGCTTGTCATTATGGAAGGTAGTCTGTTGTCGAGATTTTGTTACTCCAATGGATGGTAGCCTAATCAATATGGAGGGTAGTTTGTTGTCGAGATTTTTGTTACTCCAATGGATGTTAGGCTTGTCATTATGAAAGGTAGTCTGTTGTCGAGATTTGGTCACTCCAATGGATGGTAGCTTTTTCATTATTGAAGGTAGTCTATTTTCGAGATTTTTGGCACTCCAATGCATGGTAGCCTTGTCATTATGGAAGGTAGTCTCTTGTTGATATTTTCATTTCTCCAATGCATGGTAGCCTTGTCATTATGGAAGGTAGTCTCTTGTTGATATTTTCATTACTCCAATGGATGGTAGCCTGGTCATTATGAAAGGTAGTATGTTGTCGAGATTTTTGTTACTCCAATGGATGGTAGCCTTGTCATTATTGAAGGTAGACTGTTGTCGAGATTTTTGTTACTCTAATAGATGGTAGCCTTGTCATTATGGAAGGTAGTCTATTGTCAAGATTTTTGTTACTCCAACGAATGGTAGTTTTATCATTATGGAAGGTAGTGTGTTGTCGAAATCTTTGTTGCTCCAATGCATGGTAGCCTAGTCATTATGGATGGTAGTTTGTTTTCAATATTTTTGTTACTCCAATGGATGGTAGGCTTTTCATTAAGGAAGGTAGTATGTTCTCGATATTTTTGTTACTCCAATGGATGGTAGCCTTATCATTATGGAAGGTAGTTTGTTGTCGAAATTTTTGTTACTCTAATGGATGGTAGCCTTGTCATTATGGAACGTAGTTTGTTGTCGATATTTTTGTTATTCCAATGGATGGTAGCCTTATCAATATGGAAGGTAGTTTGTTGTCGAGATTTTTGTTACTCCAATGGATAGTAGGCTTGTCATTATGGAAGGTAGTCTGTTGTCGAGATTTTTGTCACTCCAATGGATGATAGCCTTGTCATTATGGAAGGTAGTCTGTTGTCGAGATTTTTGTTACTCTAATGGATTATAGCCTTGTCATTATGGAAGGTATTCTGTTGTCGAGATTTTTGTTACTCTAATGGATGGTAGCCTTCTCATTATGGAAGGTAGTTTGTTGTCGAGATTTTTGTCACTCCAATGGATGATATCCTTGTCATTATGGAAGGTAGTCTGTTGTCGAGATTTTTGTTACTCCAATGGATGGTAGCCTTGTTATTATGGAAGGTAGTTTGTTGTCTAGATTTTTGTTACTCTAATGGATGGTAGCCTTCTCATCATGGAATGTAGTCTGTTGTCGAGATTTTTGTTACTCCAGTGGATGGTAGCCTTGTCATTATCGAAGGTAGACTATTGTCAAGATTTTTGTTACTCTAATAGATGGTAGCCTTGTCATTATGGAAGGTAGTCTGTTGTCAAGATTTTTGTTACTTTAAAGGATGGTAGTATTATCATTATGGAAGGTAGTGTGTTATCGAAATATTTGTTACTCCAATGGATGTTAGCCTTGTCATTATGGATGGTAGTTTGTTGTCGAAATTTTTGTTACTCCAATGGATGGTAGCCTTGTCATTATGGAACGTAGTTTGTTGTCGAGATTTTAGTTTCTCCAATGGATAGTAGGCTTGCCATTATGGAAGGTAGTCTGTTGTCGAGATTTTGTTACTCCAATGGATGGTAGCTTTTTCATTATGGAAGGTAGTCCATTGTCGAGATTTTTGTCACTCCAAAGGATGGTAGCCTTGTCATTATGGAAGGTAGTTTGTTATCGATATTTTTGTTACTCAATGGATGGTAGCCTTGTCATTATTGAAGGTAGATTGTTGTCGAGATTTTTGTTACTCTAATGGATCGTAGCCTTGTCATTATGGAAGTTAGTCTGTTGTCGAGATTTTTGTTACTCTAATGGATCGTAGCCTTGTCATTATGGAAGGCAGTCTGTTGTCGAGATTTTTGTTACTCCAATGGATGACAGCCTTGTCATTATGGAAGGTAGTCTGTTAGCGAGATTTTTGTTACTCCAATGGATGGTATCCTTGTCATTATGGAAGGTAGTCTCTTGTTGATATTTCGTTACTCCAATGGATGGTAGCCTTGTCATTATGGAAGGTAGTTTGTTGTCTAGATTTTTGTTACTCTAATGGATGGTAGCCTTGTCATTATGGAAGGTAGTCTATTGTCAAGATTTTTGTTACTCCAACGAATGGTAGTATTATCTTTATGGAAGGTAGTGTGTTGTCGAAATCTTTGTTACTTCATTGGATGGTAGCCTAGTCATTATGGAAGGTAGTTTGTTGTTGAGATTTTGTTACTCCAATGGATGGTAGCCTTTTCATTATGGAAGGTAGTATGTTGTCGATATTTTTGTTACTCCAATGGATGGTAGCCTTGTCATTATGGAAGGTAGTCTATTGTCGATATTTTTGGCACTCCAATGGACGGTAGCCTTGTCATTATGGAAGGTAGTCTGTTGGCGAGATTTTTGTTACTCCAATGGATGGTAGCCTTGTCATTATGGAAGGTCGTCTCTTGTGGATATTTTCATTACTCTAATGCATGGTAGCCTTGTCATTATGGAAGGTAGTCTCTTGTCGAGATTTTTGTTACCCTAATGGATGGTAGCCTTGTCATTATGGAAGGTAGTTTGTTGTGGAGATTTTTGTTACTCCAATTGATGGTAGCCTTGTCATTATTGATGGTAGACTGTTGTCGTAATTTTTGTTACTCTAATAGATGGTAGCCTTGTCATTATGGAAGGTAGTCTATTGTCAAGATTTTTGTTACTCCAACGGATGGTAGTATTATCATTATGGAAGGTAGTGTGTTGTCGAAATATTTGTTACTCCAATGGATGTTAGCCTAGTCATTATGGATGGTAGTTTGTTGTCGATATTTTTGTTACTCCAATGGATGGTAGGCTTTTCATTATGGAAGGTAGTCTGTTGTCGATATTTTTGTAACTCCAATGGATGGTAGCCTTGTCATTATGGAAGGTAGTTTGTTGTCGATATTTTTTTTACTCCAATGGATGGTAGCCTTGTCATTATGGAACGTAGTTTGTTGTCGATATTTTTGTTATTCCAATGGATGGTAGCCTTATCAATATAGAAGGTAGTTTGTTGTCGAGATTTTTGTTACTCCAATGGATAGTAGGCTTGTCATTATGGAAGGTAGTCTGTTGTCGAGATTTTGTTATTCCGATGGATGCTGGCCTTTTCATTATGGAAGGTAGTTTATTGTCGAGATTTTGGTCACTCCAAAGGATGGTAGCCTTGTCATTATGGAAGATATTTTGTTGTCAAAATTTTTGTTACTCCAATGAATGGTAGCCTTGTCATTATGGAAGGTAGTCTATTGTCAAGATTTTTGTTACTCCAAAGGATGGTAGTATTATCATTATGGAAGGTAGTGTGTTGTCGAAATCTTTTTTACTCCAATGGATTGTAGCCTAGTAATTATGGATGGTAGTTTGTTGTCAAGATTTTTGTTACTCCAATTGATGGTAGGCTTTTCATTAAGGAAGGTAGTCTGTTGTCGATATTTTTGTTACTCCAATGGATGGTAGCCTTGTCATTATGAAAGGTAGTTTGTTTTCGAAATTTTTGTTACTCCAATGGATGGTAGCCTTGTCATTATGGAACGTAGTTTTTTGTCGATATTTTTGTTATTCCAATGGATGGTAGCCTTATCAATATGGAAGGTAGTTTGTTGTCGATATTTTTGTTACTCCAATGGATAATAGGCTTGTCATTATGGAAGGTAGTCTGTTGTCGAGATTTTGTTAATCCAATGGATGGTAGCCTTATCAATATGGAAGGAAGTTTGTTGTCGAGATTTTTGTTACTCCAATGGATAGTAGGCTTGTCATTATGGAAGGTAGTCAATTGTCGAGATTTTGTCACTCCAATGGATGGTAGCTTTTTCATTATTGAAGGTAGTCTATTGTCGAGATTTTTGTCACTCCAAAGGATGGTAGACTTGTCATTATGGAAGGTAGTTTGTTGTCGATATTTTTGTTACTCCAATGGATGGTAGGCTTTTCATTATGGAAGGTAGTCTGTTGTCGATATTTTTGTAACTCCAATGGATGGTAGCCTTGTCATTATGGAAGGTAGTTTGTTGTCGATATTTTTTTTACTCCAATGGATGGTAGCCTTGTCATTATGGAACGTAGTTTGTTGTCGATATTTTTGTTATTCCAATGGATGGTAGCCTTATAAATATAGAAGGTAGTTTGTTGTCGAGATTTTTGTTACTCCAATGGATAGTAGGCTTGTCATTATGGAAGGTTGTCTGTTGTCGAGATTTTGTTATTCCGATGGATGCTGGCCTTTTCATTATGGAAGGTAGTTTATTGTCGAGATTTTTGTCACTCCAAAGGATGGTAGCCTTGTCATTATGGAAGATATTTTGTTGTCAAAATTTTTGTTACTCCAATGAATGGTAGCCTTGTCATTATGGAAGGTAGTCTGTTGTCAAGATTTTTGTTACTCCAAAGGATGGTAGTATTATCATTATGGAAGGTAGTGTGTTGTCGAAATCTTTTTTACTCCAATGGATTGTAGCCTAGTAATTATGGATGGTAGTTTGTTGTCAAGATTTTTGTTACTCCAATTGATGGTAGGCTTTTCATTAAGGAAGGTAGTCTGTTGTCGATATTTTTGTTACTCCAATGGATGGTAGCCTTGTCATTATGAAAGGTAGTTTGTTTTCGAAATTTTTGTTACTCCAATGGATGGTAGCCTTGTCATTATGGAACGTAGTTTTTTGTCGATATTTTTGTTATTCCAATGGATGGTAGCCTTATCAATATGGAAGGTAGTTTGTTGTCGATATTTTTGTTACTCCAATGGATAATAGGCTTGTCATTATGGAAGGTAGTCTGTTGTCGAGATTTTGTTAATCCAATGGATGGTAGCCTTATTAATATGGAAGGAAGTTTGTTGTCGAGATTTTTGTTACTCCAATGGATAGTAGGCTTGTCATTATGGAAGGTAGTCAATTGTCGAGATTTTGTCACTCCAATGGATGGTAGCTTTTTCATTATTGAAGGTAGTCTATTGTCGAGATTTTTGTCACTCCAAAGGATGGTAGACTTGTCATTATGGAAGGTAGTTTGTTGTCGATATTTTTGTTACTCCAATGGATGGTAGCCTTGTCATTATGGAAGGTAGTCTATTTTCGAGATTTTTGGCACTCCAATGGATGGTAGCCTTGTCATTATGGAAGGTAGTTTCTTGTTGATGTTTTCATTACTCCAATGCATGGTAGCCTTGTCATTATGGAAGGTAGTCTCTTGTTGATATTTTCATTTCTCCAATGCATGGTAGCCTTGTCATTATGGTAGGTAGTCTCTTGTTGATATTTTCATTACTCCAATGGATGGTAGCCTGGTCATTATGGAAGGTAGTCTGTTGTCGAGATTTTTGTTACTCCAATGGATGGTAGCCTTGTCATTATTGAAGGTAGACTGTTGTCGAGATTTTTGTTACTCTAATAGATGGTAGCCTTGTCATTATGGAAGGTAGTCTATTGTCAAGATTTTTGTTACTCCAACGAATGGTAGTATTATCATTATGGAAGGTAGTGTGTTGTCGAAATCTTTATTACTCCAATGCATGGTAGCCTAGTCATTATGGATGGTAGTTTGTTTTCAAGATTTTTGTTACTCCAATGGATGGTAGGCTTTTCATTAAGGAAGGTAGTATGTTTTGGATATTTTTGTTACTCCAATGGATGGTAGCCTTGTCATTATGGAACGTAGTTTGTTGTCGATATTTTTGTTATTCCAATGGATGGTAGCCTTATCAATATGGAAGGTAGTTTGTTGTCGAGATTTTTGTTACTCCAATGGATAGTAGGCTTGTCATTATGGAAGGTAGTCTGTTGTCGAGATTTTGTTACTCCAATGGATGGTAGCCTTTTCATTATGGAAGGTAGTCTATTGTCGAGATTTTTGTCACTCCAAAGCATGGTAGCCTTGTCATTATGGAAAGTAGTTTGTTGTTGATATTTTTGTTAATCCAATGGATTGTAGCCTTGTCATTATGGAAGGTAGTCTATTGTCGAGATTTTTGGCACTCCAATGAATGGTAGCCTTGTCATTATGGAAGGTAGTCTGTTGGCGAGATTTTTGTTACTCCAATGGATGGTAGCCTTGTCATTATGGAAGGTAGTCTCTTGTTGATATTTTCATTACTCCAATGCATGGTATCCTGGTCATTATGGAAGGTAGTCTGTTGTCGAGATTTTTGTCACTCTAATGGATCGTAGCCTTGTCATTATGGAAGGTAGTCTGTTGTTGAGATTTTTGTTACTCCAATGGATGATAGCCTTGTCATTATTGAAGGTAGAATGTTGTCGAGATTTTTGTTACTCTAATAGATGGTAGCCTTGTCATTATGGAAGGTAGTCTGTTGTCAAGATTTTTATTACTCCAACAGATGGTAGAATTATCATTATGGAAGGTAGTGTGTTGTTGAAATATTTGTTACTCCAATGGATGGTAGCCTAGTCATTATGGATGGTAAATTGTTGTCGAGATTTTTGTTACTCCAATGGATGGTAGGCTTTTCATTAAGGAAGGTAGTCTGTTGTCGATATTTTTGTTAATCCAATGGATGGTAGCCTTGTCATTATGGAAGGTAGTTTGTTGTCGATAATTTTTTTACTACCATGGATGGTAGCCATGTCATTATGGAACGTAGTTTGTTGTCGATATTTTTGTTATTCCAATGGATGGTAGCCTTATCAATATGGAAGGTAGTTTTTTGTCGAGATTTTTGTTACTCCAAAGGATAGTAGGCTTGTCATTATTGAAGGTAGTCTGTTGTCGAGATTTTGTTACTCCAATGGATAGTAGCCTTTTCATTATGGAAGGTAGTCTATTGTCGAGATTTTTGTAACTCCAAAGGATGGTAGCCTTGTAATTATGGAATATATTTCGTTGTCGATATTTTTGTTACTCCAATGGATGGTAGCCTTGTCATTATGGAAGGTAGTCTATTGTTGATATTTTTGGCACTCCAATGGATGGTAGCTTTGTCATTATGGAAGGTAGTCTGTTTGTGAGATTTTTGTTACTCCAATGGATGGTAGCCATGTCATTATGGAAAGTAGTCTCTTGTCGATATTTTCATTACTCAAATGCATGGTAGCCTTGTCATTATGGAAGGTAGTCTCTTGTTGATATTTTCATTACTCTAATGGATGCTAGCCTGGTCATTATGGAAGGTAGTATGTTGTCGAGATTTTTGTTACAGTAATGGATCGTAGCCTTGTCA
Organism: Vicia faba; assembly: GCA_948472305.1. Lineage (NCBI taxonomy): Eukaryota > Viridiplantae > Streptophyta > Magnoliopsida > Fabales > Fabaceae > Vicia > Vicia faba. The sequence goes on from OX451739.1 coordinate 568,039,317, forward strand.
TTATAGAAGGTAGTCTGTTATGGAGATTTTTGTTACTCTAATGGATGGTAGCCTTGTTATTATGGACGATAGTTTGTTGTCGAGATTTTTGTCACTCCAATGGATGACAGCCTTGTCATTATGGAAGGTAGTCTGTTGGCGAGATTTTTGTTACTCCAATGGATGGTATCCTTGTCATTATGGAAGGTAGTCTCTTGTTGATATTTTTGTTACTCCAATGCATGGTAGCCTTGTCATTATGGAAGGTAGTCTCTTGTTGATATTTTCATTACTCCAATGGATGATAGCCTTATCATTATGGAAGGTAGTCTGTTGTCGAGATTTTGTTACTGCAGTGGATGGTAGCCTTTTCATTATGGAAGGTAGTCTATTGTCGAGATTTTTGTCACTCCAAAGGATGGTAGCCTTGTCATTATGAAAGATAGTGTGTTGTCGATATTTTTGTTACTCCAATCGATGGTAGCTTTGTCATTATGGAAGGTAGTCTATTGTCGAGATTTTTGGCACTCCAATGGATGGTAGCCTTATCATTATGGAAGGTAGTCTGTTGGAGAGATTTTTGTTACACCAATGGATGGTAGCCGTGTCATTATGGAAGGTCGTCTCTTGTGGATATTTTCTATACTCCAATGCATGGTAGCCTTGTCATTATGGAAGGTACTCTCTTGTTGATATTTTCATTACTCCAATGGATGGTAGCCTGGTTATTATGGAAGGTAATATGTGGTCGAGATTTTTGTCACTCTAATGGATCGTAGCCTTGTCATTATGGAAGGTAGTCTGTTGTCGAGATTTTTGTTACTCTAATGGATGGTAGCCTTGTCATTATAGAAGGTAGTTTGTTGGGGAGATTTTTGTTACTCCAATGAATGGTAGCCTTGTCATTATGGAAGGTAGTCTATTATCGAGATTTTTGTTACTCCAATGGATGGTAGCCTTCTCATTATGGAAGGTAGTCTGTTGTCAAGATTTTTGTTACTCTAATAGATGGTAGCCTTCTCATTATGGAAGGTAGTCTGTTGTCAAGATTTTTGTTACTCCAACGAATTGTAGTATTATCATTATGGAAGGTAGTGTGTTGTCAATATTTTTGTTACTCCAATGGATGGTAGCCTTTTCATTATGGAAGTTAGTCTATTGTCGAGATTTTTGTCACTCCAAAGGATGGTAGCCTTGTCATTATGGAAGGTAGTTTGTTGTCAATATTTTTGTTACTCCAATGGATGGTAGCCTTGTTATTATGGAAGGTAGTCTATTGTCGAGATTTTTGGCACTCCAATGGATGGTAGCCTTATCATTATGGAAGGCAGTCTGTTGGAGAGATTTTTGTTACACCAATGGATGGTAGCCGTGTCATTATGGAAGGTCGTCTCTTGTGGATATTTTCATTACTCCAATGCATGGTAGCTTTGTCATTATGGAAGGTAGTCTCTTGTTAATATTTTCATTACTCCAATGGATGGTAGCCTGGTTATTATGGAAGGTAGTCTGTGGTCGAGATTTTTGTTACTCTAATGGATCTTAGCCTTGTCATTATGGAAGGTAGTCTGTTGTCGAGATTTTTGTTACTCTAATGGATGGTAGCCTTGTCATTATAGAAGGTAGTTTGTTGGGGAGATTTTTGTTACTCCAATGAATGGTAGCCTTGTCATTATGGAAGGTAGTGTGTTGTCGATATTTTTGTTACTCCAATGGATGGTAGCCTTCTCATTATGGAAGGTAGTCTGTTGTCAAGATTTTTGTTACTCTAATAGATGGTAGCCTTCTCATTATGGAAGGTAGTCTGTTGTCAAGATTTTTGTTACTCCAACGAATTGTAGTATTATCATTATGGAAGGTAGTGTGTTGTCAATATTTTTGTTACTCCAATGGATGGTAGCCTTTTCATTATAGAAGTTAGTCTATTGTAGAGATTTTTGTCACTCTAAAGGATGGTAGCCTTGTCATTATGGAAGGTAGTTTGTTGTCAATATTTTTGTTACTCCAATGGATGGTAGCCTTGTTATTATGGAAGGTAGTCTATTGTCGAGATTTTTGGCACTCCAATGGATGGTAGCCTTATCATTATGGAAGGTAGTCTGTTGGAGAGATTTTTGTTACACCAATGGATGGTAGCCGTGTCATTATGGAAGGTCGTCTCTTGTGGATATTTTGATTACTCCAATGCATGGTAGCCGTGTCATTATGGAAGGTAGTCTCTTGTTGATATTTTCATTACTCCAATGGATGGTAGCCTGGTTATTATGGAAGGTAGTCTGTGGTCGAGATTTTTGTTACTCTAATGGATCGTAGCCTTGTCATTATGGAAGGTAGTCTATTGTCGAGATTTTTGTTACTCTAATGGATGGTAGCCTTGTCATTATAGAAGGTAGTTTGTTGGGGAGATTTTTGTTACTCCAATGAATGGTAGCCTTGTCATTATGGAAGGTAGTCTATTGTCGAGATTTTTGTTACTCCAATGGATGGTAGCCTTGTCATTATTGAAGGTAGAATGTTGTCGAGATTTTTGTTACTCTAATCGATGGTATTCTTGTCATTATGGAAGGTAGTCTGTTGTCAAGATTTTTGTTACTCCAGTGGATGGTAGTATTATCATTATGTAAGGTAGTGTGTTGTCGAAATATTTGTTACTCCAATGGATGGTAGCCTAGTCATTATGGATGGTAGTTTGTTGTCGAGATTTTTGTTACTCCAATGGATGGTAGGCTTTTCAATAAGGAAGGTAGTCTGTTGTCGATATTTTTGTTACTCCAATGGATGGTAGCCTTGTCATTATGGAAGGTAGTTTGTTGTCGATAATTTTTTTACTCCAATGGATGGTAGCCTTGTCATTATGGAACATAGTTTGTTGTCGATATTTTTGTTATTCCAATGGACGGTAGCCTTATCAATATGGAAGGTAGTTTGTTGTCGAGATTTTTGTTACTCCAATGGATAGTAGGCTTGTCATTATGGAAGGTAGTCTGTTGTCGAGATTTTGTTACTCCAATGGATGGTAGCCTTTTCATTATGGAAGGTAGTCTATTGTCGAGATTTTTGTCACTCCAAAGCATGGTAGCCTTGTCATTGTGGAAAGTAGTTTGTTGTTGATATTTTTGTTAATCCAATAGATTGTAGCCTTGTCATTATGGAAGGTAGTCTATTGTCGAGATTTTTGGCACTCCAATGAATGGTAGCCTTGTCATTATGGAAGGTAGTCTGTTGGCGAGATTTTTGTTACTCCAATGGATGGTAGCCTTGTCATTATGGAAGGTAGTCTCTTGTTGATATTTTCATTACTCCAATGCATGGTATCCTGGTCATTATGGAAGGTAGTCTGTTGTCGAGATTTTTGTTACTCTAATGGATCGTAGCCTTGTCATTATGGAAGGTAGTCTGTTGTTGAGATTTTTGTTACTCCAATGCATGATAGCCTTGTCATTATTGAAGGTAGAATGTTGTCGAGATTTTTGTTACTCTAATAGATGGTAGCCTTGTCATTATGGAAGGTAGTCTGTTGTCAAGATTTTTATTACTCCAACGGATGGTAGAATTATCATTATGGAAGGTAGTGTGTTATTGAAATATTTGTTACTCCAATGGATGGTAGCCTAGTCATTATGGATGGTAAATTGTTGTCGAGATTTTTGTTACTCCAATGGATGGTAGGCTTTTCATTAAGGAAGGTAGTCTGTTGTCGATATTTTTGTTAATCCAATGGATGGTAGCCTTGTCATTATGGAAGGTAGTTTGTTGTCGATATTTTTTTTACTCCCATGGATGGTAGCCATGTCATTATGGAACGTAGTTTGTTGTCGATATATTTGTTATTCCAATGGATGGTAGCCTTATCAATATGGAAGGTAGTTTTTTGTCGAGATTTTTGTTACTCCAAAGGATAGTAGGCTTGTCATTATTGAAGGTAGTCTGTTGTCGAGATTTTGTTACTCCAATGGATGGTAGCCTTTTCATTATGGAATGTAGTCTATTGTCGAGATTTTTGTAACTCCAAAGGATGGTAGCCTTGTAATTATGGAATATATTTCGTTGTCGATATTTTTTTTACTCCAATGGATGGTAGCCTTGTCATTATGGAAGGTAGTCTATTGTTGATATTTTTGGCACTCCAATGGATGGTAGCTTTGTCATTATGGAAGGTAGTCTGTTTGCGAGATTTTTGTTACTCCAATGGATGGTAGCCATGTCATTATGGAAAGTAGTCTCTTGTCGATATTTTCATTACTTAAATGCATGGTAGCCTTGTCATTATGGAAGGTAGTCTCTTGTTGATATTTTCATTACTCTAATGGATGCTAGCCAGGTCATTATGGAAGGTAGTATGTTGTCGAGATTTTTGTTACACTAATGGATCGTAGCCTTGTCATTATAGAAGGTAGTCTGTTATGGAGATTTTTGTTACTCTAATGGATGGTAGCCTTGTTATTATGGAAGGTAGTTTGTTGTCGATATTTTTGTCACTCCAATGGATGACAACCTTGTCATTATGGAAGGTAGTTTGTTGGCGAGATTTTTGTTACTCCAATGGATGGTATCCTTGTCATTATGGAAGGTAGTCTCTTGTTGATATTTTTGTTACTCCAATGCATGGTAGCCTTGTCATTATGGAAGGTAGTCTCTTGTTGATATTTTCATTACTCCAATGGATGATAGCCTTATCATTATGGAAGGTAGTCTGTTGTCGAGATTTTGTTACTGCAGTGGATGGTAGCCTTTTCATTATGGAAGGTAGTCTATTGTCGAGATTTTTGTCACTCCAAAGGATGGTAGCCTTGTCATTATGGAAGATAGTGTGTTGTCGATATTTTTGTTACTCCAATGGATGGTAGCTTTGTCATTATGGAAGGTAGTCTATTGTCGAGATTTTTGGCACTCCAATGGATGGTAGCCTTATCATTATGGAAGGTAGTCTGTTGGAGAGATTTTTGTTACACCAATGGATGGTAGCCGTGTCATTATGGAAGGTCGTCTCTTGTGGATATTTTCTATACTCCAATGCATGGTAGCCTTGTCATTATGGAAGGTAGTCTCTTGTTGATATTTTCATTACTCCAATGGATGGTAGCCTGGTTATTATGGAAGGTAATATTGGTCGAGATTTTTGTCACTCTAATGGATCGTAGCCTTGTCATTATGGAAGGTAGACTATTATCGAGATTTTTGTTACTCTAATGGAATGTAGCCTTGTCATTATAGAAGGTAGTTTGTTGGGGAGATTTTTGTTACTCCAATGAATGGTAGCCTTGTCAATATGGAAGGTAGTCTATTATCGAGATTTTTTTTACTCCAATGGATGGTAGCCTTCTCATTATGGAAGGTAGTCTGTTGTCAAGATTTTTGTTACTCTAATAGATGGTAGCCTTCTCATTATGGAAGGTAGTCTGTTGTCAAGATTTTTGTTACTCCAACGAATTGTAGTATTATCATTATGGAAGGTAGTGTGTTGTCAATATTTTTGTTACTCCAATGGATGGTAGCCTTTTCATTATGGAAGTTAGTCTATTGTCGAGATTTTTGTCACTCCAAAGGATGGTAGCCTTGTCATTATGGAAGGTAGTTTGTTGTCAATATTTTTGTTACTCCAATGGAAGGTAGCCTTGTTATTATGGAAGGTAGTCTATTGTCGAGATTTTTGGCACTCCAATGGATGGTAGCCTTATCATTATGGAAGGCAGTCTGTTGGAGAGATTTTTGTTACACCAATGGATGGTATCCGTGTCATTATGGAAGGTCGTCTCTTGTGGATATTTTCATTACTCCAATGCATGGTAGCTTTGTCATTATGGAAGGTAGTCTCTTGTTGATATTTTCATTACTCCAATGGATGGTAGCCTGGTTATTATGGAAGGTAGTCTGTGGTCGAGATTTTTGTTACTCTAATGGATCGTAGCCTTGTCATTATGGAAGGTAGTCTGTTGTCGAGATTTTTGTTACTCTAATGGATGGTAGCCTTGTCATTATAGAAGGTAGTTTGTTGGGGAGATTTTTGTTACTCCAATGAATGGTAGCCTTGTCATTATGGAAGGTAGTGTTTTGTCGATATTTTTGTTACTCCAATGGATGGTAGCCTTCTCATTATGGAAGGTAGTCTGTTGTCAAGATTTTTGTTACTCTAATAGATGGTAGCCTTCTCATTATGGAAGGTAGTCTGTTGTCAAGATTTTTGTTACTCCAACGAATTGTAGTATTATCATTATGGAAGGTAGTGTGTTGTCAATATTTTTGTTACTCCAATGGATGGTAGCCTTTTCATTATAGAAGTTAGTCTATTGTCGAGATTTTTGTCACTCCAAAGGATGGTAGCCTTGTCATTATGGAAGGTAGTTTGTTGTCAATATTTTTGTTACTCCAATGGATGGTAGCCTTGTTATTATGGAATGTAGTCTATTGTCGAGATTTTTGGCACTCCAATGGATGGTAGCCTTATCATTATGGAAGGTAGTCTGTTGGAGAGATTTTTGTTACACCAATGGATGGTAGCCGTGTCATTATGGAAGGTCGTCTCTTGTGGATATTTTCATTACTCCAATGCATGGTAGCCGTGTCATTATGGAAGGTAGTCTCTTGTTGATATTTTCATTACTCCAATGGATGGTAGCCTGGTTATTATGGAAGGTAGTTTGTGGTCGAGATTTTTGTTACTCTAATGGATCGTAGCCTTGTCATTATGGAAGGTAGTCTGTTGTCGAGATTTTTGTTACTCCAATGGATGGTAGGCTTTTCAATAAGGAAGGTAGTCTGTTGTCGATATTTTTGTTACTCCAATGGATGGTAGCCTTGTCATTATGGAAGGTAGTTTGTTGTCGATAATTTTTTTACTCCAATGGATGGTAGCCTTGTCATTGTGGAACGTAGTTTGTTGTCGATATTTTTGTTATTCCAATGGATGGTAGCCTTATCAATATGGAAGGTAGTTTGTTGTCGAGATTTTTGTTACTCCAATGGATAGTAGGCTTGTCATTATGGAAGGTAGTCTGTTGTCGAGATTTTGTTACTCCAATGGATGGTAGCCTTTTCATTATGGAAGGTAGTCTATTGTCGAGATTTTTGTCACTCCAAAGCATGGTAGCCTTGTCATTATGGAAAGTAGTTTGTTGTTGATATTTTGGTAATCCAATGGATTGTAGCCTTGTCATTATGGAAGGTAGTCTATTGTCGAGATTTTTGGCACTCCAATGAATGGTAGCCTTTTCATTATGGAAGGTAGTCTGTTGGCGAGATTTTTGTTACTCCAATGGATGGTAGCCTTGTCATTATGGAAGGTAGTCTCTTGTTGATATTTTCATTACTCCAATGCATGGTATCCTGGTCATTATGGAAGGTAGTCTGTTGTCGAGATTTTTGTTACTCTAATGGATCGTAGCCTTGTCATTATGGAAGGTAGTCTGTTGTTGACATTTTTGTTACTCCAATGCATGATAGCCTTGTCATTATTGAAGGTAGAATGTTGTCGAGATTTTTGTTACTCTAATAGATGGTAGCCTTGTCATTATGGAAGGTAGTCTGTTGTCAAGATTTTTATTACTCCAACGGATGGTAGAATTATCATTATGGAAGGTAGTGTGTTGTTGAAATATTTGTTACTCCAATGGATGGTAGCCTAGTCATTATGGATGGTAAATTGTTGTCGAGATTTTTGTTACTCCAATGGATGGTAGGCTTTTCATTAAGGAAGGTAGTCTGTTGTCGATATTTTTGTTAATCCAATGGATGGTAGCCTTGTCATTATGGAAGGTAGTTTGTTGTCGATATTTTTTTTACTCCCATGGATGGTAGCCATGTCATTATGGAACGTAGTTTGTTGTCGATATTTTTGTTATTCCAATGGATGGTAGCCTTATCAATATGGAAGGTAGTTTTTTGTCGAGATTTTTGTTACTCCAAAGGATAGTAGGCTTGTCATTATTGAAGGTAGTCTGTTGTCGAGATTTTGTTACTCCAATGGATGGTAGCCTTTTCATTATGGAAGGTAGTCTATTGTCGAGATTTTTGTAACTCCAAAGGATGGTAGCCTTGTAATTATGGAATATATTTCGTTGTCGATATTTTTGTTACTCCAATGGATGGTAGCCTTGTCATTATGGAAGGTAGTCTATTGTTGATATTTTTGGCACTCCAATGGATGGTAGCTTTGTCATTATGGAAGGTAGTCTGTTTGCGAGATTTTTGTTACTCCAATGGATGGTAGCCATGTCATTATGGAAAGTAGTCTCTTGTCGATATTTTCATTACTCAAATGCATGGTAGCCTTGTCATTATGGAAGGTAGTCTCTTGTTGATATTTTCATTACTCTAATGGATGCTAGCCTGGTCATTATGGAAGGTAGTATGTTGTCGAGATTTTTGTTACACTAATGGATCGTAGCTTTGTCATTAGAGAAGGTAGTCTGTTATGGAGATTTTTGTTACTCTAATGGATGGTAGCCTTGTTATTATGGAAGGTAGTTTGTTGTCGAGATTTTTGTCACTCCAATGGATGACAACCTTGTCATTATGGAAGGTAGTCTGTTGGCGAGATTTTTGTTACTCCAATGGATGGTATCCTTGTCATTATGGAAGGTAGTCTCTTGTTGATATTTTTGTTACTCCAATGCATGGTAGCCTTGTCATTATGGAAGGTAGTCTCTTGTTGATATTTTCATTACTCCAATGGATGATAGCCTTATCATTATGGAAGGTAGTCTGTTGTCGAGATTTTGTTACTGCAGTGGATGGTAGCCTTTTCATTATGGAAGGTAGTCTATTGTCGAGATTTTTGTCACTCCAAAGGATGGTAGCCTTGTCATTATGGAATATAGTGTGTTGTCGATATTTTTGTTACTCCAATGGATGGTAGCTTTGTCATTATGGAAGGTAGTCTATTGTCGAGATTTTTGGCACTCCAATGGATGGTAGCCTTATCATTATGGAAGGTAGTCTGTTGGAGAGATTTTTGTTACACCAATGGATGGTAGCCGTGTCATTATGGAAGGTCGTCTCTTGTGGATATTTTCTATACTCCAATGCATGGTAGCCTTGTCATTATGGAAGGTAGTCTCTTGTTGATATTTTCATTACTCTAATGGATGGTAGCCTGTTTATTATGGAAGGTAATATTGGTCGAGATTTTTGTCACTCTAATGGATCGTAGCCTTGTCATTATGGAAGGTACTCTGTTGTCGAGATTTTTGTTACTCTAATGGATGGTAGCCTTGTCATTATAGAAGTTAGTTTGTTGGGGAGATTTTTGTTACTCCAATGAATGGTAGCCTTGTCATTATGGAAGGTAGTCTATTGTCGAGATTTTTGTTACTCCAATGGATGGTAGCCTTCTCATTATGGAAGGTAGTCTGTTGTCAAGATTTTTGTTACTCTAATAGATGGTAGCCTTCTCATTATGGAAGGTAGTCTGTTGTCAAGATTTTTGTTACTCCAACGAATGGTAGTATAATGATTATGGAAGGTAGTGTGTTGTCAATATTTTTGTTACTCCAATGGATGGTAGCCTTTTCATTATGGAAGGTAGTCTATTGTCGAGATTTTTGTCACTCCAAAGGATGGTAGCCTTGTCATTATGGAAGATAGTGTGTTGTCGATATTTTTGTTACTACAATGGATGGTAGCTTTGTCATTATGGAAGGTAGTCTATTGTCGAGATTTTTGGCACTCCAATGGATGGTAGCCTTATCATTATGGAAGGTAGTCTGTTGGAGAGATTTTTGTTACACCAATGGATGGTAGCCGTGTCATTATGGAAGGTCGTTTCTTGTGGATATTTTCATTACTCCAATGCATGGTAGCCTTGTCATTATGGAAGGTAGTCTCTTGTTGATATTTTCATTACTCCAATGGATGGTAGCCTGGTTATTATGGAAGGTAATATGTGGTCGAGATTTTTGTCACTCTAATGGATCGTAGCCTTGTCATTATGGAAGGTAGTCTGTTGTCGAGATTTTTGTTACTCTAATGGATGGTAGCCTTGTCATTATAGAAGGTAGTTTGTTGGGGAGATTTTTGTTACTCCAATGAATGGTAGCCTTGTCAATATGGAAGGTAGTCTATTATCGAGATTTTTTTTACTCCAATGGATGGTAGCCTTCTCATTATGGAAGGTAGTCTGTTGTCAAGATTTTTGTTACTCCAACGAATTGTAGTATTATCATTATGGAAGGTAGTGTGTTGTCAATATTTTTGTTACTCCAATGGATGGTAGCCTTTTCATTATGGAAGTTAGTCTATTGTCGAGATTTTTGTCACTCCAAAGGATGGTAGCCTTGTCATTATGGAAGGTAGTTTGTTGTCAATATTTTTGTTACTCCAATGGAAGTTAGCCTTGTTATTATGGAAGGTAGTCTATTGTCGAGATTTTTAGCACTCCAATGGATGGTAGCCTTATCATTATGGAAGGCATTCTGTTGGAGAGATTTTTGTTACACCAATGGATGGTAGCCGTGTCATTATGGAAGGTCGTCTCTTGTGGATATTTTCATTACTCCAATGGATGGTAGCCATGTCATTATGGAAGGCAGTCTCTTGTTGATATTTTCATTACTCCAATGGATGGTAGCCTGGTTATTATGGAAGGTAATATGTGGTCGAGATTTTTGTCACTCTAATGGATCGTAGCCTTGTCATTATGGAAGGTAGTCTGTTGTCGAGATTTTTGTTACTCTAATGGATGGTAGCCTTGTCATTATAGAAGGTAGTTTGTTGGGGAGATTTTTGTTACTCCAATGAATGGTAGCCTTGTCATTATGGAAGGTAGTGTGTTGTCGAGATTTTTGTTACTCCAATGGATGGTAGCCTTGTCATTATTGAAGGTAGAATGTTGTCGAGATTTTTGTTACTCTAATCGATGGTATTCTTGTCATTATGGAAGGTAGTCTGTTGTCAAGATTTTTGTTACTCCAGTGGATGGTAGTATTATCATTATGTAAGGTAGTGTGTTGTCGAAATATTTGTTACTCCAATGGATGGTAGCCTAGTCATTATGGATGGTAGTTTGTTGTCGAGATTTTTGTTACTCCAATGGATGGTAGGCTTTTCAATAAGGAAGGTAGTCTGTTGTCGAGATTTTTGTTACTCCAATGGATGGTAGCCTTGTCATTATGGAAGGTAGTCTGTTGTCAAGATTTTTGTTACTCCAGTGGATGGTAGTATTATCATTATGTAAGGTAGTGTGTTGTCGAAATATTTGTTACTCCAATGGATGGTAGCCTAGTCATTATGGATGGTAGTTTGTTGTCGAGATTTTTGTTACTCCAATGGATGGTAGGCTTTTCAATAAGGAAGGTAGTCTGTTGTCGATATTTTTGTTACTCCAATGGATGGTAGCCTTGTCATTATGGAAGGTAGTTTGTTGTCGATAATTTTTTTACTCCAATGGATGGTAGCCTTGTCATTATGGAACGTAGTTTGTTGTCGATATTTTTGTTATTCCAATGGATGGTAGCCTTATCAATATGGAAGGTAGGTTGTTGTCGAGATTTTTGTTACTCCAATGGATAGTAGGCTTGTCATTATGGAAGGTAGTCTGCTGTCGAGATTTTGTTACTCCAATGGATGGTAGCCTTTTCATTATGGAATGTAGTCTATTGTCGAGATTTTTGTCACTCCAAAGGATAGTAGCCTTGTCATTATGGAAGATATTTTGTTGTCGATATTTTTGTTACTCCAATGGATGGTAGCCTTGTCATTATGGAAGGTAGTCTATTGTCGAGATTTTTGGCACTCAATTGGATTGTAGCCTTGTCATTATGGAAGGTAGTCTGTTGGCAAGATTTTTGTTACTCCAATGGATGGTAGCCATGTCATTATGGAAGGCAGTCTCTTGTTGATATTTTCATTACTCCAATGGATGGTAGCCTGGTTATTATGGAAGGTAATATGTGGTCGAGATTTTTGTCACTCTAATGGATCGTAGCCTTGTCATTATGGAAGGTAGTCTGTTGTCGAGATTTTTGTTACTCTAATGGATGGTAGCCTTGTCATTATAGAAGGTAGTTTGTTGGGGAGATTTTTGTTACTCCAATGAATGGTAGCCTTGTCATTATGGAAGGTAGTCTATTGTCGAGATTTTTGTTACTCCAATGGATGGTAGCCTTGTCATTATTGAAGGTAGAATGTTGTCGAGATTTTTGTTACTCTAATCGATGGTATTCTTGTCATTATGGAAGGTAGTCTGTTGTCAAGATTTTTGTTACTCCAGTGGATGGTAGTATTATCATTATGTAAGGTAGTGTGTTGTCGAAATATTTGTTACTCCAATGGATGGTAGCCTAGTCATTATGGATGGTAGTTTGTTGTCGAGATTTTTGTTACTCCAATGGATGGTAGGCTTTTCAATAAGGAAGGTAGTCTGTTGTCGAGATTTTTGTTACTCCAATGGATGGTAGCCTTGTCATTATGGAAGGTAGTCTGTTGTCAAGATTTTTGTTACTCCAGTGGATGGTAGTATTATCATTATGTAAGGTAGTGTGTTGTCGAAATATTTGTTACTCCAATGGATGGTAGCCTAGTCATTATGGATGGTAGTTTGTTGTCGAGATTTTTGTTACTCCAATGGATGGTAGGCTTTTCAATAAGGAAGGTAGTCTGTTGTCGATATTTTTGTTACTCCAATGGATGGTAGCCTTGTCATTATGGAAGGTAGTTTGTTGTCGATAATTTTTTTACTCCAATGGATGGTAGCCTTGTCATTATGGAACGTAGTTTGTTGTCGATATTTTTGTTATTCCAATGGATGGTAGCCTTATCAATATGGAAGGTAGGTTGTTGTCGAGATTTTTGTTACTCCAATGGATAGTAGGCTTGTCATTATGGAAGGTAGTCTGCTGTCGAGATTTTGTTACTCCAATGGATGGTAGCCTTTTCATTATGGAATGTAGTCTATTGTCGAGATTTTTGTCACTCCAAAGGATGGTAGCCTTGTCATTATGGAAGATATTTTGTTGTCGATATTTTTGTTACTCCAATGGATGGTAGCCTTGTCATTATGGAAGGTAGCCTATTGTCGAGATTTTTGGCACTCAATTGGATTGTAGCCTTGTCATTATGGAAGGTAGTCTGTTGGCAAGATTTTTGTTACTCCAATGGATGGTAGCCATGTCATTATGGAAGGCAGTCTCTTGTTGATATTTTCATTACTCCAATGGATGGTAGCCTGGTTATTATGGAAGGTAATATGTGGTCGAGATTTTTGTCACTCTAATGGATCGTAGCCTTGTCATTATGGAAGGTAGTCTGTTGTCGAGATTTTTGTTACTCTAATGGATGGTAGCCTTGTCATTATAGAAGGTAGTTTGTTGGGGAGATTTTTGTTACTCCAATGAATGGTAGCCTTGTCATTATGGAAGGTAGTCTATTGTCGAGATTTTTGTTACTCCAATGGATGGTAGCCTTGTCATTATTGAAGGTAGAATGTTGTCGAGATTTTTGTTACTCTAATCGATGGTATTCTTGTCATTATGGAAGGTAGTCTGTTGTCAAGATTTTTGTTACTCCAATGGATGGTAGTATTATCATTATGTAAGGTAGTGTGTTGTCGAAATATTTGTTACTCCAATGGATGGTAGCCTAGTCATTATGGATGGTAGTTTGTTGTCGAGATTTTTGTTACTCCAATGGATGGTAGGCTTTTCAATAAGGAAGGTAGTCTGTTGTCGAGATTTTTGTTACTTCAATGGATGGTAGCCTTGTCATTATGGAAGGTAGTCTGTTGTCAAGATTTTTGTTACTCCAGTGGATGGTAGTATTATCATTATGTAAGGTAGTGTGTTGTCGAAATATTTATTACTCCAATGGATGGTAGCCTAGTCATTATGGATGGTAGTTTGTTGTCGAGATTTTTGTTACTCCAATGGATGGTAGGCTTTTCAATAAGGAAGGTAGTCTGTTGTCGATATTTTTGTTACTCCAATGGATGGTAGCCTTCTCATTATGGAAGGTAGTTTGTTGTCGATAATTTTTTTACTCCAATGGATGTTAGCCTTGTCATTATGGAACGTAGTTTGTTGTCGATATTTTTGTTATTCCAATGGATGGTAGCCTTATCAACAGGGAAGGTAGGTTGTTGTCGAGATTTTTGTTACTCCAATGGATAGTAGGCTTGTCATTATGGAAGGTAGTCTGCTGTCGAGATTTTGTTACTCCAATGGATGGTAGCCTTTTCATTATGGAATGTAGTCAATTGTCGAGATTTTTGTCACTCCAAAGGATGGTAGCCTTGTCATTATGGAAGATATTTTGTTGTCGATATTTTTGTTACTCCAATGGATGGTAGCCTTGTCATTATGGAAGGTAGTCTATTGTCGAGATTTTTGGCACTCAATTGGATTGTAGCCTTGTCATTATGGAAGGTAGTCTGTTGGCAAGATTTTTGTTACTCCAATGGATGGTAGCCATGTCATTATGGAAGGCAGTCTCTTGTTGATATTTTCATTACTCCAATGGATGGTAGCCTGGTTATTATGGAAGGTAATATGTGGTCGAGATTTTTGTCACTCTAATGGATCGTAGCCTTGTCATTATGGAAGGTAGTCTGTTGTCGAGATTTTTGTTACTCTAATGGATGGTAGCCTTGTCATTATAGAAGGTAGTTTGTTGGGGAGATTTTTGTTACTCCAATGAATGGTAGCCTTGTCATTATGGAAGGTAGTCTATTGTCGAGATTTTTGTTAATCCAATGGATGGTAGCCTTGTCATTATTGAAGGTAGAATGTTGTCGAGATTTTTGTTACTCTAATCGATGGTATTCTTGTCATTATGGAAGGTAGTCTGTTGTCAAGATTTTTGTTACTCCAGTGGATGGTAGTATTATCATTATGTAAGGTAGTGTGTTGTCGAAATATTTGTTACTCCAATGGATGGTAGCCTTTTCATTATGGAAGGTAGTCTATTGTGGAGATTTTTGTCACTCCAAAGGATGGTAGCCTTGTCATTATGGAAGATAGTGTGTTGTCGATATTTTTGTTACTCCAATGGATGGTAGATTTGTCATTATGGAAGGTAGTCTATTGTCGATATTTTTGGCACTCCAATGGATGGTAGCCTTATCATTACGGAAGGTAGTCTGTTGGAGAGATTTTTGTTACACCAATGGATGGTAGCCGTGTCATTATGGAAGGTCGTCTCTTGTGGATATTTTCATTACTCCAATGCATGGTAGCCTTGTCATTATGGAAGGTAGTCTCTTGTTGATATTTTCATTACTCCAATGGATGGTAACCTGGTTATTATGGAAGGTAGTCTGTGGTCGAGATTTTTGTTACTCTAATGGATCGTAGCCTTGTCATTATGGAAGGTAGTCTGTTGTCGAGATTTTTGTTACTCTAATGGATGGTAGCCTTGTCATTATAGAAGGTAGTTTATTGGGGAGATTTTTGTTACTCCAATGAATGGTAGCCTTGTCATTATGGAAGGTAGTCTATTGTCGAGATTTTTGTTACTCCAATGGATGGTAGCCTTCTCATTATGGAAGGTAGTCTGTCGTCAAGATTTTTGTTACTCTAATAGATGGTAGCCTTCTTATTATGGAAGGTAGTCTGTTGTCAAGATTTTTGTTACTCCAACGAATTATAGTATTATCATTATGGAAGGTAGTGTGTTGTCAATATTTTTGTTACTCCAATGGATGGTAGCCTTTTCATTATGGAAGTTAGTCTATTGTCGAGATTTTTGTCACTCCAAAGGATGGTAGCCTTGTCAATATGGAAGGTAGTTTGTTGTCAATATTTTTGTTACTCCAATGGATGGTAGCCTTGTTATTATGGAAGGTAGTCTATTGTCGAGATTTTTGGCACTCCAATGGATGGTAGCCTTATCATTATGGAAGGTAGTATGTTGGAGAGATTTTTGTTACACCAATGGATGGTAGCCGTGTCATTATGGAAGGTCGTCTCTTGTGGATATTTTCATTACTCCAATGGATGGTAGCCATGTCATTATGGAAGGCAGTCTCTTGTTGATATTTTCATTACTCCAATGGATGGTAGCCTGGTTATTATGGAAGGTAATATGTGGTCGAGATTTTTGTCACTCTAATGGATCGTACCCTTGTCATTATGGAAGGTAGTCTGTTGTCGAGATTTTTGTTACTCTAATGGATGGTAGCCTTGTCATTATAGAAGGTAGTTTGTTGGGGAGATTTTTGTTACTCCAATGAATGGTAGCCTTGTCATTATGGAAGGTAGTCTATTGTCGAGATTTTTGTTACTCCAATGGATGGTAGCCTTGTCATTATTGAAGGTAGAATGTTGTCGAGATTTTTGTTACTCTAATCGATGGTATTCTTGTCATTATGGAAGGTAGTCTGTTGTCAAGATTTTTGTTACTCCAGTGGATGGTAGTATTATCATTATGTAAGGTAGTGTGTTGTCGAAATATTTGTTACTCCAATGGATGGTAGCCTAGTCATTATGGATGGTAGTTTGTTGTCGAGATTTTTGTTACTCCAATGGATGGTAGGCTTTTCAATAAGGAAGGTAGTCTGTTGTCGAGATTTTTGTTACTCCAATGGATGGTAGCCTTGTCATTATGGAAGGTAGTCTGTTGTCAAGATTTTTGTTACTCCAGTGGATGGTAGTATTATCATTATGTAAGGTAGTGTGTTGTCGAAATATTTGTTACTCCAATGGATGGTAGCCTAGTCATTATGGATGGTAGTTTGTTGTCGAGATTTTTGTTACTCCAATGGATGGTAGGCTTTTCAATAAGGAAGGTAGTCTGTTGTCGATATTTTTGTTACTCCAATGGATGGTAGCCTTGTCATTATGGAAGGTAGTTTGTTGTCGATAATTTTTTTACTCCAATGGATGGTAGCCTTGTCATTATGGAACGTAGTTTGTTGTCGATATTTTTGTTATTCCAATGGATGGTAGCCTTATCAATATGGAAGGTAGGTTGTTGTCGAGATTTTTGTTACTCCAATGGATAGTAGGCTTGTCATTATGGAAGGTAGTCTGCTGTCGAGATTTTGTTACTCCAATGGATGGTAGCCTTTTCATTATGGAATGTAGTCTATTGTCGAGATTTTTGTCACTCCAAAGGATGGTAGCCTTGTCATTATGGAAGATATTTTGTTGTCGATATTTTTGTTACTCCAATGGATGGTAGCCTTGTCATTATGGAAGGTAGTCTATTGTCGAGATTTTTGGCACTCAATTGGATTGTAGCCTTGTCATTATGGAAGGTAGTCTGTTGGCAAGATTTTTGTTACTCCAATGGATGGTAGCCATGTCATTATGGAAGGCAGTCTCTTGTTGATATTTTCATTACTCCAATGGATGGTAGCCTGGTTATTATGGAAGGTAATATGTGGTCGAGATTTTTGTCACTCTAATGGATCGTAGCCTTGTCATTATGGAAGGTAGTCTGTTGTCGAGATTTTTGTTACTCTAATGGATGGTAGCCTTGTCATTATAGAAGGTAGTTTGTTGGGGAGATTTTTGTTACTCCAATGAATGGTAGCCTTGTCATTATGGAAGGTAGTCTATTGTCGAGATTTTTGTTACTCCAATGGATGGTAGCCTTGTCATTATTGAAGTTAGAATGTTGTCGAGATTTTTGTTACTCTAATCGATGGTATTCTTGTCATTATGGAAGGTAGTCTGTTGTCAAGATTTTTGTTACTCCAGTGGATGGTAGTATTATCATTATGTAAGGTAGTGTGTTGTCGAAATATTTGTTACTCCAATGGATGGTAGCCTAGTCATTATGGATGGTAGTTTGTTGTCGAGATTTTTGTTACTCCAATGGATGGTAGGCTTTTCACTAAGGAAGGTAGTCTGTTGTCGAGATTTTTGTTACTCCAATGGATGGTAGCCTTGTCATTATGGAAGGTAGTCTGTTGTCAAGATTTTTGTTACTCCAGTGGATGGTAGTATTATCATTATGTAAGGTAGTGTGTTGTCGAAATATTTATTACTCCAATGGATGGTAGCCTAGTCATTATGGATGGTAGTTTGTTGTCGAGATTTTTGTTACTCCAATGGATGGTAGGCTTTTCAATAAGGAAGGTAGTCTGTTGTCGATATTTTTGTTACTCCAATGGATGGTAGCCTTGTCATTATGGAAGGTAGTTTGTTGTCGATAATTTTTTTACTCCAATGGATGGTAGCCTTGTCATTATGGAACGTAGTTTGTTGTCGATATTTTTGTTATTCCAATGGATGGTAGCCTTATCAACATGGAAGGTAGGTTGTTGTCGAGATTTTTGTTACTCCAATGGATAGTAGGCTTGTCATTATGGAAGGTAGTCTGCTGTCGAGATTTTGTTACTCCAATGGATGGTAGCCTTTTCATTATGGAATGTAGTCAATTGTCGAGATTTTTGTCACTCCAAAGGATGGTAGCCTTGTCATTATGGAAGATATTTTGTTGTCGATATTTTTGTTACTCCAATGGATGGCTGCCTTGTCATTATGGAAGGTAGTCTATTGTCGAGATTTTTGGCACTCAATTGGATTGTAGCCTTGTCATTATGGAAGGTAGTCTGTTGGCAAGATTTTTGTTACTCCAATGGATGGTAGCCATGTCATTATGGAAGGCAGTCTCTTGTTGATATTTTCATTACTCCAATGGATGGTAGCCTGGTTATTATGGAAGGTAATATGTGGTCGAGATTTTTGTCACTCTAATGGATCGTAGCCTTGTCATTATGGAAGGTAGTCTGTTGTCGAGATTTTTGTTACTCTAATGGATGGTAGCCTTGTCATTATAGAAGGTAGTTTGTTGGGGAGATTTTTGTTACTCCAATGAATGGTAGCCTTGTCATTATGGAAGGTAGTCTATTGTCGAGATTTTTGTTACTCCAATGGATGGTAGCCTTCTCATTATGGAAGGTAGTCTGTTGTCAAGATTTTTGTTACTCTAATAGATGGTAGCCTTCTCATTATGGAAGGTAGTCTGTTGTCAAGATTTTTGTTACTCCAACGAATGGTAGTATTATCATTATGGAAGGTAGTGTGTTGTCAATATTTTTGTTACTCCAATGGATGGTAGCCTTTTTATTATGGAAGGTAGTCTATTGTCGAGATTTTTGTCACTCCAAAGGATGGTAGCCTTGTCATTATGGAAGATAGTGTGTTGTCGATATTTTTGTTACTCCAATGGATGGTAGATTTGTCATTATGGAAGGTAGTCTATTGTCGATATTTTTGGCACTCCAATGGATGGTAGCCTTATCATTACGGAAGGTAGTCTGTTGGAGAGATTTTTGTTACACCAATGGATGGTAGCCGTGTCATTATGGAAGGTCGTCTCTTGTGGATATTTTCATTACTCCAATGCATGGTAGCCTTGTCATTATGGAAGGTAGTCTGTTGTTGATATTTTCATTACTCCAATGGATGGTAACCTGGTTATTATGGAAGGTAGTCTGTGGTCGAGATTTTTGTTACTCTAATGGATCGTAGCCTTGTCATTATAGAAGGTAGTTTGTTGGGGAGATTTTTGTTACACCAATGAATGGTAGAATTGTCATTATGGAAGGTAGTCTATTGTCGAGATTTTTGTTACTCCAATGGATGGTAGCCTTCTCATTATGGAAGGTAGTCTGTTGTCAAGATTTTTGTTACTCTAATAGATGGTAGCCTTCTCATTATGGAAGGTAGTCTGTTGTCAAGATTTTTGTTACTCCAACGAATTATAGTATTATCATTATGGAAGGTAGTGTGTTGTCAATATTTTTGTTACTCCAACGGATGGTACCCTTTTCATTATGGAAGTTAGTCTATTGTCGAGATTTTTGTCACTCCAAAGGATGGTAGCCTTGTCATTATGGAAGATAGTGTGTTGTCGATATTTTTGTTACTCCAATGGATGGTAGCTTTCTCATTATGGAAGGTAGTCTATTGTCGAGATTTTTGGGACTCCAATGGATGGTAGCCTTATCATTATGGAAGGTAGTCTGTTGGAGAGATTTTTCTTACACCAATGGATGGTAGTCGTGTCATTATGGAAGGTCGTCTCTTGTGGATATTTTCATTACTCCAATGCATGGTAGCCTTGTCATTATGGAAGGTAGTCTCTTGTTGATATTTTCATTACTCCAATGGATGGTAGCCTGGTTATTATAGAAGGTAGTCTGTGGTCGAGATTTTTGTTACTCTAATGGATCGTACCCTTGTCATTATGGAAGGTAGTCTGTTGTCGAGATTTTTGTTACTCTAATGGATGGTAGCCTTGTCATTATAGAACGTAGTTTGTCGGGGAGATTTTTGTTACTCCAATGAATGGTAGCCTTGTCATTATGGAAGGTAGTCTATTGTCGAGATTTTTGTTACTCCAATGGATGGTAGCCTTATCATTATTGAAGGTAGAATGTTGTCGAGATTTTTGTTACTCTAATCGATGGTAGCCTTGTCATTATGGAAGGTAGTCTGTTGTCAAGATTTTTGTTACTCCAACGGATGGTAGTATTATCAATATGTAAGGTAGTGTGTTGTCGAAATATTTGTTACTCCAATGGATGGTAGCCTAGTCATTATGGATGGTAGTTTGTTGTCGAGATTTTTGTTACTCCAATGGATGGTAGGATTTTCAATAAGGAAGGTAGTCTGTTATCGAGATTTTTGTTACTCCAATGGATGGTAGCCTTGTCATTATGGAAGGTAGTCTGTTGTCGATAATTTTTTTACTCCAATGGATGGTAGCCTTGTCATTATGGAACGTAGTTTGTTGTCGATATTTTTGTTACTCCAATGGATAGTAGGCTTGTCATTATGGAAGGTAGTTTGCTGTCGAGATTTTGTTACTCCAATGGATGGTAGCCTTTTCATTATGGAATGTAGTCTATTGTCGAGATTTTTGTCACTCCAAAGGATGGTAGCCTTGTCATTATGGAAGATATTTTGTTGTCGATATTTTTGTTACTCCAATGGATGGTAGCCTTGTCATTATGGAAGGTAGTCTATTGGCGAGATTTTTGGCACTCAATTGGATTGTAGCCTTGTCATTATGGAAGGTAGTCTGTTGGCAAGATTTTTGTTACTCCAATGGATGGTAGCCATGTCATTATGGAAGGTAGTCTCTTGTTGATATTTTCATTACTCAAATGCATTGTAGCCTTGTCATTATGGAAGATAGTCTCTTGTTGATGTTTTCATTACTCCAATGGATGGTAGCCTGGTTATTATGGAAGGTAGTATGTTGTCGAGATTTTTGTTACTCTAATGGATCATAGCCTTGACATTATGGAAGGTAGTCTGTTGTCGAGATTTTTGTTACTCTAATGGATCGTAGCCTTGTCATGATGGAAGGTAGTCTGTTGTCGAGATTTTTGATACTCTAATGGATGGTAGCCTTGTCATCATGGAAGGTAGTCTGTTGTCGAGATTTTTGTTACTCCAATGGATGGTAGCCTTGTCATTATCGAAGGTAGACTGTTGTCGAGATTTTTGTTACTCTAATAGATGGTAGCCTTGTCACTATGGAAGGTAGTCTGTTGTCAAGATTTTTGTTACTCCAACGAATGGTAGTATTATCATTATGGAAGGTAGTGTGTTGTCGAAATCTTTGTTACTTCAATGGATGGTAGCCTAGTAATTATGGAAGGTAGTCTGTTGTCGAGATTTTGTTACTCCAATGGATGGTAGCCTTTTCATTATGGAAGGTAGTCTATTGTCGAGATTTTTTCACTCCATAGGATGGTAGCCTTTTCATTATGGAAGGTAGTTTGTTGTCGATATTTTTGTTACTCCAATGGATGGTAGCCTTGATATTATGGAAGGTAGTCTATTGTCAAGATTTTTGGCACTCCAATGGATGGTAGCCATATCATTATGGAAGGTAGTCTATTGGAGAGATTTTTGTTACTCCAACGGATGGTAGCCGTGTCATTATGGAAGGTCGTCTCTTGTGGATATTTTCATTACACCAATGCATGGTAGCCTTGTCATTATGGAAGGTAGTCTCTTGTTGATATTTTCATTACTCCAATGGATGGTAGCCTGGTCATTATGGAAGTTAGTCTGTGGTCGAGATTTTTATTACTCTAATGGATCGTAGCGTTGTCATTATGGAAGGTAGTCTGGTGTAGAGATTTTTGTTACTCTAATGGATGGTAGCCTTGTCATTATGGAAGGTAGTTTGTTGGGGAGATTTTTGTTACTCCAATGGATCATAGCCTTGTCATTATGGAAGGTAGTCTATTGTCGAGATTTTTGTTACTCCAACGGATGGTAGCCTTGTCATTATTGAAGGTAGACTGTTGTCGAGATTTTTGTTACTCTAATAGATGGTAGCCTTGTCATTATGGAAGGTAGTCTGTTGTCAAGATTTTTGTTACTCCAACGGATGGTAGTATTATCATTATGGAAGGTAGTGTGTTGTCAAAATATTTGTTACTCCAATGGATGGTAGCCTAGTAATTATGGATGGTAGTTTTTTGTCGAGATTTTTGTTACTCCAATGGATGGTAGGCTTTTCATTATGGAAGGTAGTCTATTGTCGATATTTTTTTTACTCCAATGGAGGGTAGCCTTGTCATTATGGAAGGTAGTTTGTTGTCGATATTTTTTTTTACTCCAATGGATGGTAGCCTTGTCATTATGGAACGTAGTTTGTTGTCGATATTTTTGTTATTCCAATGGATGGTAGCCTTATCAAAATGGAAGGTAGTTTGTTGTCGAGATTTTTGTTACTCTATTGGATAGTAGGCTTGTCATTATGGAAGGTAGTCTATTGCCGAGATTTTAATACTCTGATGGATTGTAGCCTTTTCATTATGGAATGTAGTTTATTGTCGAGATTTTTGTCACTCCAAAGGATGGTAGCCTTGTCATTATGGAAGATATTTTGTTGTCAATATTTTTGTTACTCCAATGGATGGTAGCCTTGTCATTATGGAAGGTAGTCTATTGTCGAGATTTTTGGCACTCCAATGGATGGTAGCCTTGTCATTATGGAAGGTAGTCTGTTGGCAAGTTTTTTGTTACTCCAATGGATGGTATCCATGTCATTATGGAAGGTAGTCTCTTATTGATGTTTTCATTACTCCAATGGATGGTAGCCTGGTTATTATGGAAGGTAGTATGTTGTCGAGATTTTTGTTACTCTTATGGATCGTAGCCTTGACATTATGGAAGGTAGTTTGTTGTCGGATTTTTGATACTCTAATGGATCGTAGCCTTGTCATTATGGAAGGTAGTCTATTGTCGAGATTTTTGTTACTCCAATGGATGGTAGCCTTGTCATCATGGAAGGTAGTCTGTTGTCGAGACTTTTGTTACTCCAATGTATGGTAGCCTTGTCATTATCGAAGGTAGACTGTTGTCTAGATTTTTGTTACTCTAATAGATGGTAGCCTTGTCATTATGGAAGGTAGTCTGTTGTCCAGATTTTTGTTACTCTAAAGGATGGTAGTATTATCATTATGGAAGGTAGTGTGTTGTCAAAATCATTTTTACTCCAATGGAGGGTAGCCTAGTCATTATGGATGGTAGTTTGTCTTCAAGATTTTTGTTACTCCAATGGATGGTAGGCTTTTCATTAAGGAAGGTAGTCTGTTGTCGAGATTTTGTTACTCCAATGGATGGTAGCCTAATCAATATGGAAGGTAGTTGGTTGTGGAGATTTTTGTTACTCCAATGGATAGTATGCATGTCATTATGGAAGGTAGTCTGTTGTCGAGATTTTGTTACTCCAATGGATGGTAGCTTTTTCATTATGGAAGGTAGTCTATTGTCGAGATTTTTGTCACTCCAAAGGATGGTAGCCTTGTCATTATGGAAGGTAGTTTGTTATCGATATTTTTGTTACTCAATGGATGGTAGCCTTGTCATTATTGAAGGTAGATTGTTGTCGAGATTTTTGTTACTCTAATGGATCGTAGCCTTGTCATTATGGAAGTTAGTCTGTTGTCGAGATTTTTGTTACTCTAATGGATCGTAGCCTTGTCATTATGGAAGCTAGTCTGTTGTCGAGGATTTTGTTACTCTAATGGATGGTAGCCTTGTCATTATGGAAGGTAGTCTATTGTTGATATTTTCATTACTCAAATGCATTGTAGCCTTGTCATTATGGAAGATAGTCTCTTGTTGATGTTTTCATTACTTCAATGGATGGTAGCCTGGTTATTATGGAAGGTAGTATGTTGTCGAGATTTTTGTTACACTAATGTATCGTAGCCTTGACATTATGGAAGGTAGTCTGTTGTCGAGATTTTTGTTACTCTAATGGATCGTAGCCTTGTCATGATGGAAGGTAGTCTGTTGTCGATATTTTTGATACTCTAATGGATGGTAGCCTTGTCATCATGGAAGGTAGTCTGTTGTCGAGATTTTTGTTACTCCAACGAATGGTAGTATTATCTTTATGGAAGCTAGTGTGTTGTCGAAATCTTTGTTACTCCAATGGATGATAGCCTAGTAAATATGGAAGGTAGTCTGTTGTTGAGATTTTGTTACTCCAATGAATGTTAGCCTTTTCATTATGGAAGGTAGTTTGTTGTCGATATTTTTGTTACTCCAATGGATGGTAGCCTTGTCATTATGGAAGGTAGTCTATTGTAGAGATTTTTGGCACTCCAATGGATGGTAGCCTTGTCATTATGGAAGGTAGTCTGTTGGCGAGATTTTTGTTACACCAATGGATGGTAACCTTGTCATTATGGAAGGTCGTCTCTTGTGGATATTTTCATTACTCCAATGCATGGTAGCCTTGTCATTATGGAAGGTAGTCTCTTGTCGAGATTTTTGTTACTCTAATGGATGGTAACCTTGTCATTATGGAAGGTAGTTTGTTGTGGAGATTTTTGTTACTCCAATGGATGGTAGCCTTGTCATTATGGAAGGTAGTCTATTGTCGATATTTTTGTTACTTCAATGGATGGTAGCCTTGTCATTATTTAAGGTAGACCTTTGTCGTGATTTTTGTTACTCTAATAGATGGAAGCCTTGTCATTATGGAAGGTAGTCTATTGTCAAGATTTTTGTTACTCCAACGGATGGTAGTATTATCATTATGGAAGGTAGTGTGTTGTCGAAATATTTGTTACTCCAATGGATGTTAGCCTAGTCATTATGGATGGTAGTTTGTTGTCGAGATTTTTGTTACTCCAATGGATGGTAGGCTTTTCATTAAGGAAGGTAGTCTGTTGTCGATATTTTTGTAACTCCAATGGATGGTAGCCTTGTCATTATGGAAGGTAGTTTGTTGTCGATATTTTTTTTACTCCAATGGATGGTAGCCTTGTCATTATGGAACGTAGTTTGTTGTCGATATTTTTGTTATTCCAATGGATGGTGGCCTTATCAATATGGAATGTAGTCTATTGTCGAGATTTTTGTCACTCCAAAGGATGGTAGCCTTGTCATTATGGAAGATATTTTCTTGTCGAAATTTTTGTTACTCTAATGGATGGTAGCCTTGTCATTATGGAAGGTAGTCTATTGGCGAGATTTTTGGCACTCAATTGGATTGTAGCCTTGTCATTATGGAAGGTAGTCTCTTGTTGATATTTTCGTTACTCCAATGGATGGTAGCCTTGTCATTATGAAAGGTAGTATGTTGGCGAGATTTTTGTTACTCCAATGGATGGTAGCCATGTCATTATGGAAGGTAGTCTCTTGTTGATATTTTCATTACACCAATGGATGGTAGCCTGGTCATTATGGAAGGTAGTATGTTGTCGAGATTTTTGTTACTCTAATGGATCGTAGCCTTGACATTATGGAAGGTAGTCTGTTGTCGAGATTTTTGTTACTCTAATGGATCGTAGCCTTGTCATTATGGAAGGTAGTCTATTGTCGAAATTTTTGTCACTCCAATGGATGATAGCCTTGTCATTATGGAAGGTAGCCTGTTGGCGTGATTTTTGTTACTCAAATGGATGGTATTCTTGTCATTATGGAAGGTAGTCTCTTGTTGATATTTTCGTTACTCCAATGGATGGTAGCCTTGTCATTATGGAAGGTAGTCAGTTGGTGAGATTTTTGTTACTCAAATGGAAGGTATCCTTGTCATTATGGAAGGTAGTCTCTTGTTGATATTTTCGTTACTCCAATGGATGGTAGCCTTGTCATTATGGAAGGTAGTTTGTTGTCTAGATTTTTGTTACTCTAATGGATGGTAGCCTTGTCATTATGGTAGGTAGTCGGTTGTCTAGATTTTTGTTACTCCAATGGATGGTAGCCTTGTCATTATTGAAGGTAGACTGTTGTCGAGATTTTTGTTACTCTAATAGATGGTAGTCTTGTCATTATGGAAGGTAGTCTGTTGTCAAGATTTTTGTTACTCCAAAGGATGGTAGTATTATCATTATGGAAGGTAGTGTGTTGTCGAAATCTTTTTTACTCCAATGGATGGTAGCCTAGTAATTATGGATGGTAGTCTTTTGTCAAGATTTTTGTTACTCCAACGGATGGTAGGCTTTTCATTATGGAAGGTAGTGTGTTGTCGAAATATTTGTTACTCCAATTGATGTTAGCCTAGTCATTATGGATGGTAGTTTGTTGTCGAGATTTTTGTTACTCCAATGGATGGTAGGCTTTTCATTAAGGAAGGTAGTATGTTGTCGATATTTTTGTAACTCCAATGGATGGTAGCCTTGTCATTATGGAAGGTAGTTTGTTGTCGATATTTTTTTTACTCCAATGGATGGTAGCCTTATCATTATGGAACGTAGTTTGTTGTCGATATTTTTGTTATTCCAATGGATGGTAGCCTTATCAATATGGAATGTAGTTTGTTGTCGAGATTTTTGTTACTCCAACGGATAGTAGGCTTGTCATTATGGAAGGTAGTTTGTTGTCGTGATTTTTGTCACTCCAAAGGATGGTAGCCTTGTCATTATGGAAGATATTATGTTGTCGAAATTTTTGTCACTCCAATGGATGATAGGCTTGTCATTATGGAAGGTAGCCTGTTGGCGAGATTTTTGTTACTCAAATGGATGGTATCCTTGTCATTATGTAAGGTAGTCTCTTGTTGATATTTTCGTTACTCCAATGGATGGTAGCCTTGTCATTATGAAAGGTAGTCTGTTGGCGAGATTTTTGTTACTCCAATGGATGGTAGCCATGTCATTATGGAAGGTAGTATCTTGTTGATATTTTCATTACTCAAATGCATGGTAGCCTTGTCATTATGGAAGGTAGTCTCTTGTTGATATTTTCATTACACCAATGGATGGTAGCCTGGTCATTATGGAAGGTAGTATGTTGTCGAGATTTTTGTTACTCTAATGGATCGTAGCCTTGACATTATGGAAGGTAGTCTGTTGTCGAGATTTTTGTTACTCTAATGGATCGTAGCCTTGTCATTATGGAAGGTAGTCTATTGTCGAAATTTTTGTCACTCCAATGGATGATAGCCTTGTCATTATTGAAGGTAGCCTGTTGGCGTGATTTTTGTTACTCCAATGGATGGTATCCTTGTCATTATCGAAGGTAGACTGTTGTCGAGATTTTTGTTACTCTAATAGATGGTAGCGTTGTCACTATGGAAGGTAGTCTGTTGTCAAGATTTTTGTTACTCCAACGAATGGTAGTATTATCATTATGGAAGGTAGTGTGTTGTCGAAATATTTGTTACTCCAATGGATGTTAGCCTAGTCATTATGGATGGTAGTTTGTTGTCGAGATTTTTGTTACTCCAATGGATGGTAGGCTTTTCATTAAGGAAGGTAGTTTGTTGTCGATATTTTTGTAACTCCAATGGATGGTAGCCTTGTCATTATGGAAGGTAGTTTGTTGTCGATATTTTTTTTACTCCAATGGATGGTAGCCTTGTCATTATGGAACGTAGTTTGTTGTCGATATTTTTGTTATTCCAATGGATGGTGGCCTTATCAATATGGAATGTAGTCTATTGTCGAGATTTTTATCACTCCAAAGGATGGTAGCCTTGTCATTATGGAAGATATTTTCTTGTCGAAATTTTTGTTACTCTAATGGATGGTAGCCTTGTCATTATGGAAGGTAGTCTATTGGCGAGATTTTTGGCACTCAATTGGATTGTAGCCTTGTCATTATGGAAGGTAGTCTCTTGTTGATATTTTCGTTACTCCAATGGATGGTAGCCTTGTCATTATGAAAGGTAGTATGTTGGCGAGATTTTTGTTACTCCAATGGATGGTAGCCATGTCATTATGGAAGGTAGTCTCTTGTTGATATTTTCATTACACCAATGGATGGTAGCCTGGTCATTATGGAAGGTAGTATGTTGTCGAGATTTTTGTTACTCTAATGGATCGTAGCCTTGACATTATGGAAGGTAGTCTGTTGTCGAGATTTTTGTTACTCTAATGGATCGTAGCCTTGTCATTATGGAAGGTAGTCTATTGTCGAAATTTTTGTCACTCCAATGGATGATAGCCTTGTCATTATGGAAGGTAGCCTGTTGGCGTGATTTTTGTTACTCAAATGGATGGTATTCTTGTCATTATGGAAGGTAGTCTCTTGTTGATATTTTCGTTACTCCAATGGATGGTAGCCTTGTCATTATGGAAGGTAGTCAGTTGGTGAGATTTTTGTTACTCAAATGGAAGGTATCCTTGTCATTATGGAAGGTAGTCTCTTGTTGATATTTTCGTTACTCCAATGGATGGTAGCCTTGTCATTATGGAAGGTAGTTTGTTGTCTAGATTTTTGTTACTCTAATGTATGGTAGCCTTGTCATTATGGTAGGTAGTCGGTTGTCTAGATTTTTGTTACTCCAATGGATGGTAGCCTTGTCATTATTGAAGGTAGACTGTTGTCGAGATTTTTGTTACTCTAATAGATGGTAGTCTTGTCATTATGGAAGGTAGTCTGTTGTCAAGATTTTTGTTACTCCAAAGGATGGTAGTATTATCATTATGGAAGGTAGTGTGTTGTCGAAATCTTTTTTACTCCAATGGATGGTAGCCTAGTAATTATGGATGGTAGTCTTTTGTCAAGATTTTTGTTACTCCAACGGATGGTAGGCTTTTCATTATGGAAGGTAGTGTGTTGTCGAAATATTTGTTACTCCAATTGATGTTAGCCTAGTCATTATGGATGGTAGTTTGTTGTCGAGATTTTTGTTACTCCAATGGATGGTAGGCTTTTCATTAAGGAAGGTAGTATGTTGTCGATATTTTTGTAACTCCAATGGATGGTAGCCTTGTCATTATGGAAGGTAGTTTGTTGTCGATATTTTTTTTACTCCAATGGATGGTAGCCTTATCATTATGGAACGTAGTTTGTTGTCGATATTTTTGTTATTCCAATGGATGGTAGCCTTATCAATATGGAATGTAGTTTGTTGTCGAGATTTTTGTTACTCCAACGGATAGTAGGCTTGTCATTATGGAAGGTAGTTTGTTGTCGTGATTTTTGTCACTCCAAAGGATGGTAGCCTTGTCATTATGGAAGATATTATGTTGTCGAAATTTTTGTCACTCCAATGGATGATAGGCTTGTCATTATGGAAGGTAGCCTGTTGGCGAGATTTTTGTTACTCAAATGGATGGTATCCTTGTCATTATGGAAGGTAGTCTCTTGTTGATATTTTCGTTACTCCAATGGATGGTAGCCTTGTCATTATGAAAGGTAGTCTGTTGGCGAGATTTTTGTTACTCCAATGGATGGTAGCCATGTCATTATGGAAGGTAGTATCTTGTTGATATTTTCATTACTCAAATGCATGGTAGCCTTGTCATTATGGAAGGTAGTCTCTTGTTGATATTTTCATTACACCAATGGATGGTAGCCTGGTCATTATGGAAGGTAGTATGTTGTCGAGATTTTTGTTACTCTAATGGATCGTAGCCTTGACATTATGGAAGGTAGTCTGTTGTCGAGATTTTTGTTACTCTAATGGATCGTAGCCTTGTCATTATGGAAGGTAGTCTATTGTCGAAATTTTTGTCACTCCAATGGATGATAGCCTTGTCATTATTGAAGGTAGCCTGTTGGCGTGATTTTTGTTACTCCAATGGATGGTATCCTTGTCATTATCGAAGGTAGACTGTTGTCGAGATTTTTGTTACTCTAATAGATGGTAGCGTTGTCACTATGGAAGGTAGTCTGTTGTCAAGATTTTTGTTACTCCAACGAATGGTAGTATTATCATTATGGAAGGTAGTGTGTTGTCGAAATCTTTGTTACTTCAATGGATGGTAGCCTAGTAATTATGGAAGGTAGCCTGTTGTCGAGATTTTGTTACTCCAATGGATGGTAGCCTTTTCATTATGGAAGGTAGTCTATTGTCGAGATTTTTTCACTCCATAGGATGGTAGCCTTGTCATTATGGAAGGTAGTTTGTTGTCGATATTTTTGTTACTCCAATGGATGGTAGCCTTGATATTATGGAAGGTAGTCTATTGTCAAGATTTTTGGCACTCCAATGGATGGTAGCCATATCATTATGGAAGGTAGTCTCTTGTTTATATTTTCGTTACTCCAATGGATGGTAGCCTTGTCATTATGAAAGGTAGTATGTTGGCGAGATTTTTGTTACTCCAATGGATGGTAGCCATGTCATTATGGAAGGTAGTCTCTTGTTAATATTTTCATTACACCAATGGATGGTAGCCTGGTCATTATGGAAGGTAGTATGTTGTCGAGATTTTTGTTACTCTAATGGATCGTAGCCTTGACATTATGGAAGGTAGTCTGTTGTCGAGATTTTTGTTACTCTAATGGATCGTAGCCTTGTCATTATGGAAGGTAGTCTATTGTCGAAATTTTTGTCACTCCAATGGATGATAGCCTTGTCATTATGGAAGGTAGCCTGTTGGCGTGATTTTTGTTACTCAAATGGATGGTATCCTTGTCATTATGGAAGGTAGTCTCTTGTTGATATTTTCGTTACTCCAATGGATGGTAGCCTTGTCATTATGGAAGGTAGTCAGTTGGTGAGATTTTTGTTACTCAAATGGAAGGTATCCTTGTCATTATGGAAGGTAGTCTCTTGTTGATATTTTCGTTACTCCAATGGATGGTAGCCTTGTCATTATGGAAGGTAGTTTGTTGTCTAGATTTTTGTTACTCTAATGGATGGTAGCCTTGTCATTATGGTAGGTAGTCTGTTGTCTAGATTTTTGTTACTCCAATGGATGGTAGCCTTGTCATTATTGAAGGTAGACTGTTGTCGAGATTTTTGTTACTCTAATAGATGGTAGTCTTGTCATTATGGAAGGTAGTCTGTTGTCAAGATTTTTGTTACTCCAAAGGATGGTAGTATTATCATTATGGAAGGTAGTGTGTTGTCGAAATCTTTTTTACTCCAATGGATGGTAGCCTAGTAATTATGGATGGTAGTCTTTTGTCAAGATTTTTGTTACTCCAACGGATGGTAGGCTTTTCATTATGGAAGGTAGTGTGTTGTCGAAATATTTGTTACTCCAATTGATGTTAGCCTAGTCATTATGGATGGTAGTTTGTTGTCGAGATTTTTGTTACTCCAATGGATGGTAGGCTTTTCATTAAGGAAGGTAGTATGTTGTCGATATTTTTGTAACTCCAATGGATGGTAGCCTTGTCATTATGGAAGGTAGTTTGTTGTCGATATTTTTTTTACTCCAATGGATGGTAGCCTTATCATTATGGAACGTAGTTTGTTGTCGATATTTTTGTTATTCCAATGGATGGTAGCCTTATCAATATGGAATGTAGTTTGTTGTCGAGATTTTTGTTACTCCAACGGATAGTAGGCTTGTCATTATGGAAGGTAGTTTGTTGTCGTGATTTTTGTCACTCCAAAGGATGGTAGCCTTGTCATTATGGAAGATATTATGTTGTCGAAATTTTTGTCACTCCAATGGATGATAGGCTTGTCATTATGGAAGGTAGCCTGTTGGCGAGATTTTTGTTACTCAAATGGATGGTATCCTTGTCATTATGGAAGGTAGTCTCTTGTTGATATTTTCGTTACTCCAATGGATGGTAGCCTTGTCATTATGAAAGGTAGTCTGTTGGCGAGATTTTTGTTACTCCAATGGATGGTAGCCATGTCATTATGGAAGGTAGTATCTTGTTGATATTTTCATTACTCAAATGCATGGTAGCCTTGTCATTATGGAAGGTAGTCTCTTGTTGATATTTTCATTACACCAATGGATGGTAGCCTGGTCATTATGGAAGGTAGTATGTTGTCGAGATTTTTGTTACTCTAATGGATCGTAGCCTTGACATTATGGAAGGTAGTCTGTTGTCGAGATTTTTGTTACTCTAATGGATCGTAGCCTTGTCATTATGGAAGGTAGTCTATTGTCGAAATTTTTGTCACTCCAATGGATGATAGCCTTGTCATTATTGAAGGTAGCCTGTTGGCATGATTTTTGTTACTCCAATGGATGGTATCCTTGTCATTATCGAAGGTAGACTGTTGTCGAGATTTTTGTTACTCTAATAGATGGTAGCCTTGTCACTATGGAAGGTAGTCTGTTGTCAAGATTTTTGTTACTCCAACGAATGGTAGTATTATCATTATGGAAGGTAGTGTGTTGTCGAAATCTTTGTTACTTCAATGGATGGTAGCCTAGTAATTATGGAAGGTAGCCTGTTGTCGAGATTTTGTTACTCCAATGGATGGTAGCCTTGATATTATGGAAGGTAGTCTATTGTCAAGATTTTTTCACTCCATAGGATGGTAGCCTTGTCATTATGGAAGGTAGTTTGTTGTCGATATTTTTGTTACTCCAATGGATGGTAGCCTTGATATTATGGAAGGTAGTCTATTGTCAAGATTTTTGGCACTCCAATGGATGGTAGCCATATCATTATGGAAGGTAGTCTATTGGAGAGATTTTTGTTACTCCAACGGATGGTAGCCGTGTCATTATGGAAGGTCGTCTCTTGTGGATATTTTCATTACACCAATGCATGGTAGCCTTGTCATTATGGAAGGTAGTCTCTTGTTGATATTTTCATTACTCCAATGGATGGTAGCCTGGTCATTATGGAAGTTAGTCTGTGGTCGAGATTTTTATTACTCTAATGGATCGTAGCCTTGTCATTATGGAAGGTAGTCTTGTGTAGAGATTTTTGTTACTCTAATGGATGGTAGCCTTGTCATTATGGAAGGTAGTTTGTTGGGGAGATTTTTGTTACTCCAATGGATCATAGCCTTGTCATTATGGAAGGTAGTCTATTGTCGAGATTTTTATTACTCCAACGGATGGTAGCCTTGTCATTATTGAAGGTAGACTGTTGTCGAGATTTTTGTTACTCTAATAGATGGTAGCCTTGTCATTATGGAAGGTAGTCTGTTGTCAAGATTTTTGTTACTCCAACGGATGGTAGTATTATCATTATGGAAGGTAGTGTGTTGTCAAAATATTTGTTACTCCAATGGATGGTAGCCTAGTAATTATGGATGGTAGTTTTTTGTCGAGATTTTTGTTACTCCAATGGATGGTAGGCTTTTCATTATGGAAGGTAGTCTACTGTCGATATTTTTTTTACTCCAATGGATGGTAGCCTTGTCATTATGGAAGGTAGTTTGTTGTCGATATTTTTTTTACTCCAATGGATGGTAGCCTTGTCATTATGGAACGTAGTTTGTTGTCGATATTTTTGTTATTCCAATGGATGGTAGCCTTATCAAAATGGAAGGTAGTTTGTTGTCGAGATTTTTGTTACTCTATTGGATAGTAGGCTTGTCATTATGGAAGGTAGTCTATTGCCGAGATTTTAATACTCTGATGGATGGTAGCCTTTTCATTATGGAATGTAGTTTATTGTCGAGATTTTTGTCACTCCAAAGGATGGTAGCCTTGTCATTATGGAAGATATTTTGTTGTCAATATTTTTGTTACTCCAATGGATGGTAGCCTTGTCATTATGGAAGGTAGTCTATTGTCGAGATTTTTGGCACTCCAATGGATGGTAACCTTGTCATTATGGAAGGTAGTCTGTTGGCAAGTTTTTTGTTACTCCAATGGATGGTATCCATGTCATTATGGAAGGTAGTCTCTTATTGATGTTTTCATTACTCCAATGGATGGTAGCCTGGTTATTATGGAAGGTAGTATGTTGTCGAGATTTTTGTTACTCTTATGGATCGTAGCCTTGACATTATGGAAGGTAGTTTGTTGTCGGATTTTTGATACTCTAATGGATCGTAGCCTTGTCATTATGGAAGGTAGTCTATTGTCGATATTTTTGTTACTCCAATGGATGGTAGCCTTGTCATCATGGAAGGTAGTCTATTGTCGAGACTTTTGTTACTCCAATGTATGGTAGCCTTGTCATTATCGAAGGTAGACTGTTGTCTAGATTTTTGTTACTCTAATAGATGGTAGCCTTGTCATTATGGAAAATAGTCTGTTGTCCAGATTTTTGTTACTCTAAAGGATGGTAGTATTATCATTATGGAAGGTAGTGTGTTGTCAAAATCATTTTTACTCCAATGGAGGGTAGCCTAGTCATTATGGATGGTAGTTTGTCTTCAAGATTTTTGTTACTCCAATGGATGGTAGGCTTTTCATTAAGGAAGGTAGTCTGTTGTCGAGATTTTGTTACTCCAATGGATGGTAGCCTAATCAATATGGAAGGTAGTTGGTTGTGGAGATTTTTGTTACTCCAATGGATAGTATGCATGTCATTATGGAAGGTAGTCTGTTGTCGAGATTTTGTTACTCCAATGGATGGTAGCTTTTTCATTATGGAAGGTAGTCTATTGTCGAGATTTTTGTCACTCCAAAGGATGGTAGCCTTGTCATTATGGAAGGTAGTTTGTTATCGATATTTTTGTTACTCAATGGATGGTAGCCTTGTCATTATTGAAGGTAGATTGTTGTCGAGATTTTTG
The DNA here is from genome assembly GCA_948472305.1 of Vicia faba. Taxonomy (NCBI): domain Eukaryota; kingdom Viridiplantae; phylum Streptophyta; class Magnoliopsida; order Fabales; family Fabaceae; genus Vicia; species Vicia faba. Next base: position 568,074,009 of record OX451739.1, read on the forward strand.
TTACTCTAATGGATCGTAGCCTTGTCATTATGGAAGTTAGTCTGTTGTCGAGATTTTTGTTACTCTAATGGATCGTAGCCTTGTCATTATGGAAGCTAGTCTGTTGTCGAGGATTTTGTTACTCTAATGGATGGTAGCCTTGTCATTATGGAAGGTAGTCTATTGTTGATATTTTCATTACTCAAATGCATTGTAGCGTTGTCATTATGGAAGATAGTCTCTTGTTGATGTTTTCATTACTTCAATGGATGGTAGCCTGGTTATTATGGAAGGTAGTATGTTGTCGAGATTTTTGTTACTCTAATGTATCGTAGCCTTGACATTATGGAAGGTAGTCTGTTGTCGAGATTTTTGTTACTCTAATGGATCGTAGCCTTGTCATGATGGAAGGTAGTCTGTTGTCGAGATTTTTGATACTCTAATGGATGGTAGCCTTGTCATCATGGAAGGTAGTCTGTTGTCGAGATTTTTGTTACTCCAACGAATGGTAGTATTATCTTTATGGAAGCTAGTGTGTTGTCGAAATCTTTGTTACTCCAATGGATGATAGCCTAGTAAATATGGAAGGTAGTCTGTTGTTGAGATTTTGTTACTCCAATGAATGTTAGCCTTTTCATTATGGAAGGTAGTTTGTTGTCGATATTTTTGTTACTCCAATGGATGGTAGCCTTGTCATTATGGAAGGTAGTCTATTGTAGAGATTTTTGGCACTCCAATGGATGGTAGCCTTGTCATTATGGAAGGTAGTCTGTTGGCGAGATTTTTGTTACTCCAATGGATGGTAACCTTGTCATTATGGAAGGTCGTCTCTTGTGGATATTTTCATTACTCCAATGCATGGTAGCCTTGTCATTATGGAAGGTAGTATCTTGTCGAGATTTTTGTTACTCTAATGGATGGTAACCTTGTCATTATGGAAGGTAGTTTGTTGTGGAGATTTTTGTTACTCCAATGGATGGTAGCCTTGTCATTATGGAAGGTAGTCTATTGTCGATATTTTTGTTACTTCAATGGATGGTAGCCTTGTCATTATTTAAGGTAGACCTTTGTCGTGATTTTTGTTACTCTAATAGATGGTAGCCTTGTCATTATGGAAGGTAGTCTATTGTCAAGATTTTTGTTACTCCAACGGATGGTAGTATTATCATTATGGAAGGTAGTGTGTTGTCGAAATATTTGTTACTCCAATGGATGTTAGCCTAGTCATTATGGATGGTAGTTTGTTGTCGAGATTTTTGTTACTCCAATGGATGGTAGGCTTTTCATTAAGGAAGGTAGTCTGTTGTCAATATTTTTGTAACTCCAATGGATGGTAGCCTTGTCATTATGGAAGGTAGTTTGTTGTCGATATTTTTTTTACTCCAATGGATGGTAGCCTTGTCATTATGGAACGTAGTTTGTTGTCGATATTTTTGTTATTCCAATGGATGGTGGCCTTATCAATATGGAATGTAGTCTATTGTCGAGATTTTTGTCACTCCAAAGGATGGTAGCCTTGTCATTATGGAAGATATTTTCTTGTCGAAATTTTTGTTACTCTAATGGATGGTAGCCTTGTCATTATGGAAGGTAGTCTATTGGCGAGATTTTTGGCTCTCAATTGGATTGTAGCCTTGTCATTATGGAAGGTAGTCTCTTGTTGATATTTTCGTTACTCCAATGGATGGTAGCCTTGTCATTATGAAAGGTAGTATGTTGGCGAGATTTTTGTTACTCCAATGGATGGTAGCCTGGTCATTATGGAAGGTAGTATGTTGTCGAGATTTTTGTTACTCTAATGGATCGTAGCCTTGACATTATGGAAGGTAGTCTGTTGTCGAGATTTTTGTTACTCTAATGGATCGTAGCCTTGTCATTATGGAAGTTAGTCTGTTGTCGAGATTTTTGTTACTCTAATGGATCGTAGCCTTGTCATTATGGAAGCTAGTCTGTTGTCGAGGATTTTGTTACTCTAATGGATGGTAGCCTTGTCATTATGGAAGGTAGTCTATTGTTGATATTTTCATTACTCAAATGCATTGTAGCGTTGTCATTATGGAAGATAGTCTCTTGTTGATGTTTTCATTACTTCAATGGATGGTAGCCTGGTTATTATGGAAGGTAGTATGTTGTCGAGATTTTTGTTACTCTAATGTATCGTAGCCTTGACATTATGGAAGGTAGTCTGTTGTCGAGATTTTTGTTACTCTAATGGATCGTAGCCTTGTCATGATGGAAGGTAGTCTGTTGTCGAGATTTTTGATACTCTAATGGATGGTAGCCTTGTCATCATGGAAGGTAGTCTGTTGTCGAGATTTTTGTTACTCCAACGAATGGTAGTATTATCTTTATGGAAGCTAGTGTGTTGTCGAAATCTTTGTTACTCCAATGGATGATAGCCTAGTAAATATGGAAGGTAGTCTGTTGTTGAGATTTTGTTACTCCAATGAATGTTAGCCTTTTCATTATGGAAGGTAGTTTGTTGTCGATATTTTTGTTACTCCAATGGATGGTAGCCTTGTCATTATGGAAGGTAGTCTATTGTAGAGATTTTTGGCACTCCAATGGATGGTAGCCTTGTCATTATGGAAGGTAGTCTGTTGGCGAGATTTTTGTTACTCCAATGGATGGTAACCTTGTCATTATGGAAGGTCGTCTCTTGTGGATATTTTCATTACTCCAATGCATGGTAGCCTTGTCATTATGGAAGGTAGTATCTTGTCGAGATTTTTGTTACTCTAATGGATGGTAACCTTGTCATTATGGAAGGTAGTTTGTTGTGGAGATTTTTGTTACTCCAATGGATGGTAGCCTTGTCATTATGGAAGGTAGTCTATTGTCGATATTTTTGTTACTTCAATGGATGGTAGCCTTGTCATTATTTAAGGTAGACCTTTGTCGTGATTTTTGTTACTCTAATAGATGGTAGCCTTGTCATTATGGAAGGTAGTCTATTGTCAAGATTTTTGTTACTCCAACGGATGGTAGTATTATCATTATGGAAGGTAGTGTGTTGTCGAAATATTTGTTACTCCAATGGATGTTAGCCTAGTCATTATGGATGGTAGTTTGTTGTCGAGATTTTTGTTACTCCAATGGATGGTAGGCTTTTCATTAAGGAAGGTAGTCTGTTGTCGATATTTTTGTAACTCCAATGGATGGTAGCCTTGTCATTATGGAAGGTAGTTTGTTGTCGATATTTTTTTTACTCCAATGGATGGTAGCCTTGTCATTATGGAACGTAGTTTGTTGTCGATATTTTTGTTATTCCAATGGATGGTGGCCTTATCAATATGGAATGTAGTCTATTGTCGAGATTTTTGTCACTCCAAAGGATGGTAGCCTTGTCATTATGGAAGATATTTTCTTGTCGAAATTTTTGTTACTCTAATGGATGGTAGCCTTGTCATTATGGAAGGTAGTCTATTGGCGAGATTTTTGGCTCTCAATTGGATTGTAGCCTTGTCATTATGGAAGGTAGTCTCTTGTTGATATTTTCGTTACTCCAATGGATGGTAGCCTTGTCATTATGAAAGGTAGTATGTTGGCGAGATTTTTGTTACTCCAATGGATGGTAGCCTGGTCATTATGGAAGGTAGACTGTTGTCGAGATTTTTGTTACTCTAATAGATGGTAGTCATGTCATTATGGAAGGTAGTCTGTTGTCAAGATTTTTGTTACTCCAAAGGATGGTAGTATTATCATTATGGAAGGTAGTGTGTTGTCGAAATCTTTTTTACTCCAATGGATGGTAGCCTAGTAATTATGGATGGTAGTCTTTTGTCAAGATTTTTGTTACTCCAACGGATGGTAGGCTTTTCATTATGGAAGGTAGTGTGTTGTCGAAATATTTGTTACTCCAATTGATGTTAGCCTAGTCATTATGGATGGTAGTTTGTTGTCGAGATTTTTGTTACTCCAATGGATGGTAGGCTTTTCATTAAGGAAGGTAGTATGTTGTCGATATTTTCGTTGAAGGTAGCCTGTTGGCGTGATTTTTGTTACTCAAATGGATGGTAGCCTTATCAATATGGAATGTAGTTTGTTGTCGAGATTTTTGTTACTCCAATGGATAGTAGGCTTGTCATTATGGAAGGTAGTCTGTTGTCGAGATTTTGTTATTCCGATGGATGATAGCCTTTTCATTATGGAAGGTAGTCTATTGTCGAGATTTTTGTCACTCCAAAGGATGGTAGCCTTGTCATCATGGAAGATATTTTGTTGTCGAAATTTTTTTTACTCCAATGGATGGTAGCCTTGTCATTATGGAAGGTAGTCTATTGTTGAGATTTTTGGCACTCCAATGGATGGTAGCCTTGTCATTATGGAAGGTAGTTTCTTGTTGATGTTTTCATTACTCTAATGCATGGTAGCCTTGTCATTATGGAAGGTAGTCTCTTGTTGATATTTTCATTTCTCCAATGCCCGGTAGCCTTGTCATTATGGGAGGTAGTCTATTGTCGAGATTTTTGTTACTCCAATGGATGGTAGCCTTGTCATTATTGAACGTAGACTATTGTCGAGATTTTTGTTACTCTAATAGATGGTAGCCTTGTCATTATGGAAGGTAGTCTATTGTCAAGATTTTTGTTACTCCAACGAATGGTAGTATTATCATTATGTAAGGTAGTATGTTATCGAAATCTTTGTTACTCCAATGGATGGTAGCCTAGTCATTATGGAAGGTAGTCTCTTGTTGAGATTTTGTTACTCTAATGGATGGTAGCCTTGTCATTATGGAAGGTATTTTGTTGTGGAGATTTTTGTTACTCCAATGGATGGTAGCCTTGTCATTATGGAAGGTAGTCTATTGTCAAGATTTTTGTTACTCCAATGGATGGTAGCCTTGTCATTATTGAAGGTAGACTGTTGCATGATTTTTGTTACTCTAATAGATGGTAGCCTTGTCATTATTGAAGGTAGTCTGTTGTCAAGATTTTTGTTACTCCAACGGATGGTAGTATTATCATTATGGAAGGTAGTGTGTTGTCGAAATATTTGTTACTCCAATGGATGTTAGCCTAGTCATTATGGATGGTAGTTTGTTGTCGAGATTTTTGTTACTCCAATGGATGGTAGGCTTTTCATTAAGGAAGGTAGTCTGTTGTCGATATTTTTGTAACTCCAATGGATGGTAGCCTTGTCATTATGGAACGTAGTTTGTTGTCGATATTTTTGTTATTCCAATGGATGGTAGCCTTATCAATATGGAAGGTAGTTTGTTGTCGAGATTTTTGTTACTCCAATGGATAGTAGGCTTGTCATTATGGAAGGTAGTCTGTTGTCGAGATTTTGTTATTCCGATGGATGATAGCCTTTTAATTATGGAAGGTAGTCTATTGTCGAGATTTTTGTCACTCCAAAGGATGGTAGCCTTGTCATTATGGAAGATATTTTGTTGTCGAAATTTTTGTTACTCCAATGGATGGTAGCCTGGTCATTATGGAAGGTAGTATGTTGTCGAGATTTTTGTTACTCTAATGGATCGTAGCCTTGACATTATGGAAGGCAGTATGTTGTCGAGATTTTTGTTACTCTAATGGATCGTAGCCTTGTCATCATGGAAGGTAGTCTGTTGTCGAGATTTTTGTTACTCTAATGGATGGTAGCCTTGTCATTATGGAAGGTAGTCTATTGTCGAGATTTTTGTCACTCCAATGGATGATAGCCTTGTCATTATGGAAGGTAGCCTGTTGGCGTGATTTTTGTTACACAAATGGATAGTATCCTTGTCATTATGGAAGGTAGTCTCTTGTTGATATTTTCGTTACTCCAATGGATGGTAGCCTTGTCATTATGGAAGGTAGTCAGTTGGCGAGATTTTTGTTACTCAAATGGAAGGTATCCTTGTCATTATGGAAGGTAGTCTCTTGTTGATATTTTCGTTACTCCAATGGATGGTAGCCATGTCATTATGGAAGGTAGTTTGTTGTCTAGATTTTTGTTACTCTAATGGATGGTAGCCTTGTCATTATGGTAGGTAGTCTGTTGTCGAGATTTTTGTTACTCCAATGGATGGTATCCTTGTCATTATTGAAGGTAGACTGTTGTCGAGATTTTTGTTACTCAAATGGATGGTATCCTTGTCATTATGGAAGGTAGTCTCTTGTTGATATTTTCGTTACTCCAATGGATGGTAGCCTTGTCATTATTGAAGGTAGTGTGTTGTCAAAATCTTTTTTACTCCAATGGATGGTAGCCTAGTAATTGTGGATGGTAGTTTGTTGTCAATATTTTTGTTACTCCAATGGATGGTAGGCTTTTCATTAAGGAAGGTAGTCTGTTGTCGATATTTTTGTTACTCCAATGGATGGTAGCCTTGTCATTATGGAACGTAGTTTGTTGTCGATATTTTTGTAATTTCCAATGGATGGTAGCCTTATCAATATGGAAGGTCGTTTGTTGTCGAGATTTTTGTTACTCCAATGGAAAGTAGGCTTATCATTATGGAAGGTAGTCTGTTGTCGAGATTTCGTCACTCCAATGGATGGTAGCTTTTTCATTATGGAAGGTAGTCTATTGTCGAGATTTTTGTCACTCCAAAGAATGGTAGACTTGTAATTATTGAAGGTAGTTTGTTGTCGATATTTTTGTTACTCCAATGGATGGTAGCCTTGTCATTATGGAAGGTAGTTATTTTCGAGATTTTTGGCACTCCAATGGATGGTAGCATTGTCATTATGGAAGGTAGTTTCTTGTTGATGTTTTCATTACTCCAATGCATGGTAGCCTTGTCATTATGGAAGGTAGTCTTTTGTTGATATTTTCATTTCTCCAATGCATGGTAGCCTTGTCATTATGGAAGGTAGTCTCTTGTTGATATTTTCATTACTCCAATGGATGGTAGCCTGGTCATTATGGAAGGTAGTCTGTTGTCGAGATTTTTGTTACTCCAATGGATGGTAGGCTTGTCATTATTGAAGGTAGACTGTTGTCGAGATTTTCGTTACTCCAATAGATGGTAGCCTTGTCATTATGGAAGGTAGTTTGTAGTCTAGATTTTTGTTATTCTAATGGATGGTAGCCTTTTTATTATGGTAGGTAGTCTGTTGTCGAGATTTTTGTTACTCCAAAGGATGGTAGTATTATCATTATGGAAGGTAGTGTGTTGTCGAAATCTTTTTTACTCCAATGGATGGTAGCCTAGTAATTATGGATGGTAGTTTGTTGTCAAGATTTTTGTTACTCCAATGGATGGTAGGCTTTTCAATAAGGAAGGTAGTCTGTTGTCGATATTTTTGTTACTCCAATGGATGGTAGCCTTGTCATTATGGAAGGTAGTTTGTTTTCGAAATTTTTGTTACTCCAATGGATGGTAGCCTTGTCATTATGGAACGTAGTTTGTTGTCGATATTTTTGTTATTCCAATGGATGGTAGCCTTATCAATATGGAAGATAGTCTGTTGTCCATATTTTTGTTACTCCAATGGATAGTAGGCTTATCATTATGGAAGGTAGTCTGTTGTCGAGATTTTGTCACTCCAATGGATGGTAGCTTTTTCATTATGAAAGGTAGTCTATTGTCGAGATTTTTGTTACTCCAAAGAATGGTAGACTTGTCATTATGGAAGGTAGTTTGTTGTCGATATTTTTGTTACTCCAATGGATGGTAGCCTTGTCATTATGGAAGGTAGTCTATTTTCGAGATTTTTGGCACTCCAATGGATGGTAGCCTTGTCATTATGGAAGGTAGTTTCTTGTTGATGTTTTCATTACTCCAATGCATTGTAGCCTTGTCATTATGGAAGGTAGTCTCTTGTTGATATTTTCATTACTCCAATGGATGGTAGCCTTGTCATTAGTGAAGGTAGTCTGTTGTCGAGATTTTTGTTACTCCAATGGATGGTAGGCTTGTCATTATTGAAGGTAGACTGTTGTCGAGATTTTTGTTACTCTTATAGATGGTAGCCTTGTCATTATGGAAGGTAGTCTATTGTCAAGATTTTTGTTACTCCGATGAATGGTAGTATTATCATTACGGAAGGTAGTGTGTTGTCGAAATCTTTGTTACTCCAATGGATGGTAGCCAAGTCATTATGGAAGGTAGTCTGTTGTTGAGATTTTGTTACTCCAATGGATGGTAGCCTTTTCATTATGGAAGGTAGTTTGTTTTTGATATTTTTGTTACTCCAATGGATGGTAGCCTTGTCATCATGGAAGGTAGTCTATTGTCGATATTTTTGGCACTCCAATGGATGGTAGCCTTGTCATTATGGAAGGTAGTCTGTTGGTGAGATTTTTGTTACTCCAATGGATGGTAGCCTTGTCATTATGGAAGGTATTCTCTTGTTGATATTTTCATTACTCAAATGCATGGTAGCCTTGTCATTATGGAAGGTAGTTTCTTGTTGATATTTTCATTACTCGAATGGCTGGTAGCCTGGTCATTATGGAAGGTAGTATGTTGTCGAGATTTTTGTTACTCTAATGGATCGTAGCCTTGACATTATGGAAGGTAGTCTGTTGTCAAGATTTTTGTTACTCTAATGGATCGTAGCCTTATCATTATGGAAGGTAGTCTGTTGTCGAGATTTTTGTTACTCTAATGGATGGTAGCCTTGTCATTATGGAAGGTAGTCTATTGTCGAGATTTTTGTCACTCCAATGGATGATAGCCTTGTTATTATGGAAGGTAGCTTGTTGGCGAGATTTTTGTTACTCAAATGGATGGTATACTTGTCATTATGGAAGGTAGTGTCTTGTTGATATTTTCGTTACTCCAATGGATGGTAGCCTTGTCATTATGGAAGGTAGTCAGTTTGCGAGATTTTTGTTACTCAAATGAAAGGTATCCTTGTCATTATGGAAGGTAGTCTCTTGTTGGTATTTTCGTTACTCCAATGGATGGTAGCCTTGTCATTATGGAAGGTAGTTTGTTGTCTAGATTTTTGTTACTCTAAGGGATGGTAGCCTTGTCATTATGGTAGGTAGTCTGTTGTCGAGATTTTTGTTACTCCAATGGATGGTAGCCTTGTCATTATTGAAGGTAGACTGTTGTCGAGATTTTTGTTACTCTAATAGATGGTATCCTTGTCATTATTGATGGTAGTTTGTTTTAAAGATTTTTGTTACTCCAAAGGATGGTAGTATTATCAGTATGGAAGGTAGTGTGTTGTCGAAATCTTTTTTACTCCAATGGATGTTAGCCTAGTAATTATGGATGGTAGTTTGTTGTCAAGATTTTTGTTACTCCAATGGATGGTAGGCTTTTCATTAAGGAAGGTAGTCTGTTGTCGATATTTTTGTTACTCCAATGGATGGTAGCCTTGTCATTATGGAAGGTAGTTTGTTTTCGAAATTTTTGTTACTCCAATGGATGGTAGCCTTGTTATTATGAAACGTAGTTTGTTGTCGATATTTTTGTTATTCCAATGGATGGTAGCCTTATCAATATGGAAGGCAGTTTGTTGTCGATATTTTTGTTACTCCAATGGATAGTAGGCTTGTCATTATGGAAGGTAGTCTGTTGTCGAGATTTTGTTACTCCAATGGATGGTAGCCTTATCAATATGGAAGGTAGTTTGTTGTCGAGATTTTTGTTACTCCAATGGATAGTAGGCTTGTCATTATGGAAGGTAGTCTGTTGTCGAGATTTTGTCACTCCAATGGATGGTAGCTTTTTCATTATTGAAGGTAGTCTATTATCGAGATTTTTGTCACTCCAAAGGATGGTAGACTTGTCATTATGGAAGATAGTTTGTTGTCGATATTTTTGTTACGCCAATGGATGGTAGCCTTGTCATTATGGAAGGTAGTCTATTTTCGAGATTTTTGGCACTCCAATGGATGGTAGCCTTGTCATTATGGAAGGTAGTTTCTTGTTGATGTTTTCATTATCCCAATGCATGGTAGCCTTGTCATTATGGAAGGTAGTCTCTTGTTGATATCTTCATTTCTCCAATGCATGGTAGCCTTGTCATTATGGAAGGTAGTCTCTTGTTGATATTTTCATTACTCCAATGGATGGTAGCCTGGTCATTATGGAAGGTAGTCTGTTGTCGAGATTTTTGTTACTCCAATGGATGGTAGGCTTGTCATTATTGAAGGTAGACTGTTGTCGAGATTTTTGTTACTCTAATAGATGGTAGCCTTGTCATTATGGAAGGTAGTCTATTGTCAAGATTTTTGTTACTCCAACGAATGGTAGTATTATCATTATGGAAGGTAGTGTGTTGTTGAAATCTTTGTTACTCCAATGGATGGTAGCCTAGTCATTATGGAAGGTAGTCTGTTGTTGAGATTTTGTTACTCCAATGGATGGTAGCCTTTTCATTATGGAAGGTAGTTTGTTGTTGATATTTTTGTTACTCCAATGGATGGTAGCCTTGTCATTATGGAAGGTAGTCTATTGTCGAGATTTTTGGCACTCCAATGGATGGTAGCTTTGTCATTATGGAAGGTAGTCTGTTGGCGAGATTTTTGTTACTCCAATGGATGGTAGCCTTGTCATTATGGAAGGTCGTCTCTTGTGGATATTTTCATTACTCTAATGCATGGTAGCCTTTTCATTATGGAAGGTAGTCTCTTGTCGAGATTTTTGTTACTCTAATGTATGGCAGCCTTGTCATTATGGAAGGTAGTTTGTTGTGGAGATTTTTATTACTCCAATGGATGGTAGCCTTGTCATTATGGAAGGTAGTCTATTGTCGAGATTTTTGTTACTCCAATGGATGGTAGCCTTGTCATTATTGAAGGTAGACTGTTGTCGTGATTTTTGTTACTCTAATAGATGGTAGCCTTGTCATTATGGAAGGTAGTCTGTTGTCAAGATTTTTGTTACTCCAACGGATGGTAGTATTATCATTATGGAAGGTAGTGTGTTGTCGAAATATTTGTTACTCCAATGGATGTTAGCCTAGTCATTATGGATGGTAGTTTGTTGTCGAGATTTTTGTTACTCCAATGGATGGTATGTTTTTCATTAAGGAAGGTAGTCTGTTGTTGATATTTTTGTAACTCCAATGGATGGTAGCCTTGTTATTATGGAAGGTAGTTTGTTGTCGATATTTTTTTTACTCCAATGGATGGTAGCCTTGTCATTATGGAATGTAGTTTGTTGTCGATATTTTTGTTATTCCAATGGATGGTAGCCTTATCAATATGGAAGGTAGTCTGTTGTCGAGATTTTGTTATTCCGATGGATGATAGCCTTTTAATTATGGAAGGTAGTCTATTGTCGAGATTTTTGTCACTCCAAAGGATGGTAGCCTTGTCACTATGGAAGATATTTTGTTGTCGAAATTTTTGTTACTCCAATGGATGGTAGCCTGGTCATTATGGAAGGTAGTATGTTGTCGAGATTTTTGTTACTCTAATGGATCGTAGCCTTGACATTATGGAAGGCAGTATGTTGTCGAGATTTTTGTTACTCTAATGGATCGTAGCCTTGTCATCATGGAAGGTAGTCTGTTGTCGAGATTTTTGTTACTCTAATGGATGGTAGCCTTGTCATTATGGAAGGTAGTCTATTGTCGAGATTTTTGTCACTCCAATGGATGATAGCCTTGTCATTATGGAAGGTAGCCTGTTGGCGTGATTTTTGTTACACAAATGGATAGTATCCTTGTCATTATGGAAGGTAGTCTCTTGTTGATATTTTCGTTACTCCAATGGATGGTAGCCTTGTCATTATGGAAGGTAGTCAGTTGGCGAGATTTTTGTTACTCAAATGGAAGGTATCCTTGTCATTATGGAAGGTAGTCTCTTGTTGATATTTTCGTTACTCCAATGGATGGTAGCCTTGTCATTATGGAAGGTAGTTTGTTGTCTAGATTTTTGTTACTCTAATGGATGGTAGCCTTGTCATTATGGTAGGTAGTCTGTTGTCGAGATTTTTGTTACTCCAATGGATGGTATCCTTGTCATTATTTAAGGTAGACTGTTGTCGAGATTTTTGTTACTCTAATAGATGGTAGTCTTGCCATTATGGAAGGTAGACTGTTGTCAAGATTTTGGTTACTCCAAAGAATGGTAGTATTATCATTATTGAAGGTAGTGTGTTGTCGAAATCTTTTTTACTCCAATGGATGGTAGCCTAGTAATTGTGGATGGTAGTTTGTTGTCAATATTTTTGTTACTCCAATGGATGGTAGGCTTTTCATTAAGGAAGGTAGTCTGTTGTCGATATTTTTGTTACTCCAATGGATGGTAGCCTTGTCATTATGGAACGTAATTTGTTGTCGATATTTTTGTAATTTCCAATGGATGGTAGCCTTATCAATATGGAAGGTCGTTTGTTGTCGAGATTTTTGTTACTCCAATGGAAAGTAGGCTTATCATTATGGAAGGTAGTCTGTTGTCGAGATTTCGTCACTCCAATGGATGGTAGCTTTTTCATTATGGAAGGTAGTCTATTGTCGAGATTTTTGTCACTCCAAAGAATGGTAGACTTGTAATTATTGAAGGTAGTTTGTTGTCGATATTTTTGTTACTCCAATGGATGGTAGCCTTGTCATTATGGAAGGTAGTTATTTTCGAGATTTTTGGCACTCCAATGGATGGTAGCATTGTCATTATGGAAGGTAGTTTCTTGTTGATGTTTTCATTACTCCAATGCATGGTAGCCTTGTAATTATGGAAGGTAGTCTTTTGTTGATATTTTCATTTCTCCAATGCATGGTAGCCTTGTCATTATGGAAGGTAGTCTCTTGTTGATATTTTCATTACTCCAATGGATGGTAGCCTGGTCATTATGGAAGGTAGTCTGTTGTCGAGATTTTTGTTACTCCAATGGATGGTAGGCTTGTCATTATTGAAGGTAGACTGTTGTCGAGATTTTCGTTACTCCAATAGATGGTAGCCTTGTCATTATGGAAGGTAGTTTGTTGTCTAGATTTTTGTTATTCTAATGGATGGTAGCCTTTTTATTATGGTAGGTAGTCTGTTGTCGAGATTTTTGTTACTCCAAAGGATGGTAGTATTATCATTATGGAAGGTAGTGTGTTGTCGAAATCTTTTTTACTCCAATGGATGGTAGCCTAGTAATTATGGATGGTAGTTTGTTGTCAAGATTTTTGTTACTCCAATGGATGGTAGGCTTTTCAATAAGGAAGGTAGTCTGTTGTCGATATTTTTGTTAGTCCAATGGATGGTAGCCTTGTCATTATGGAAGGTAGTTTGTTTTCGAAATTTTTGTTACTCCAATGGATGGTAGCCTTGTCATTATGGAACGTAGTTTGTTGTCGATATTTTTGTTTTTCCAATGGATGGTAGCCTTATCAATATGGAAGATAGTCTGTTGTCCATATTTTTGTTACTCCAATGGATAGTAGGCTTATCATTATGGAAGGTAGTCTGTTGTCGAGATTTTGTCACTCCAATGGATGGTAGCTTTTTCATTATGAAAGGTAGTCTATTGTCGAGATTTTTGTTACTCCAAAGAATGGTAGACTTGTCATTATGGAAGGTAGTTTGTTGTCGATATTTTTGTTACTCCAATGGATGGTAGCCTTGTCATTATGGAAGGTAGTCTATTTTCGAGATTTTTGGCACTCCAATGGATGGTAGCCTTGTCATTATGGAAGGTAGTTTCTTGTTGATGTTTTCATTACTCCAATGCATGGTAGCCTTGTCATTATGGAAGGTAGTCTCTTGTTGATATTTTCATTACTCCAATGGATGGTAGCCTGGTCATTAGTGAAGGTAGTCTGTTGTCGAGATTTTTGTTACTCCAATGGATGGTAGGCTTGTCATTATTAAAGGTAGACTGTTGTCGAGATTTTTGTTACTCTTATAGATGGTAGCCTTGTCATTATGGAAGGTAGTCTATTGTCAAGATTTTTGTTACTCCGACGAATGGTAGTATTATCATTACGGAAGGTAGTGTGTTGTCGAAATCTTTGTTACTCCAATGGATGGTAGCCAAGTCATTATGGAAGGTAGTCTGTTGTTGAGATTTTGTTACTCCAATGGATGGTAGCCTTTTCATTATGGAAGGTAGTTTGTTTTTGATATTTTTGTTACTCCAATGGATGGTAGCCTTGTCATCATGGAAGGTAGTCTATTGTCGATATTTTTGGCACTCCAATGGATGGTAGCCTTGTCATTATGGAAGGTAGTCTGTTGGTGAGATTTTTGTTACTCCAATGGATGGTAGCCTTGTCATTATGGAAGGTATTCTCTTGTTGATATTTTCATTACTCAAATGCATGGTAGCCTTGTCATTATGGAAGGTAGTCTCTTGTTGATATTTTCATTACTCGAATGGCTGGTAGCCTGGTCATTATGGAAGGTAGTATGTTGTCGAGATTTTTGTTACTCTAATGGATCGTAGCCTTGACATTATGGAAGGTAGTCTGTTGTCGAGATTTTTGTTACTCTAATGGATCGTAGCCTTGTCATTATGGAAGGTAGTCTGTTGTCGAGATTTTTGTTACTCTAATGGATGGTAGCCTTGTCATTATGGAAGGTAGTCTATTGTCGAGATTTTTGTCACTCCAATGGATGATAGCCTTGTTATTATGGAAGGTAGCTTGTGGGCGAGATTTTTGTTACTCAAATGGATGGTATCCTTGTCATTATGGAAGGTAGTGTCTTGTTGATATTTTCGTTACTCCAATGGATGGTAGCCTTGTCATTATGGAAGGTAGTCAGTTTGCGAGATTTTTGTTACTCAAATGAAAGGTATCCTTGTCATTATGGAAGGTAGTCTCTTGTTGATATTTTCGTTACTCCAATGGATGGTAGCCTTGTCATTATGGAAGGTAGTTTGTTGTCTAGATTTTTGTTACTCTAAGGGATGGTAGCCTTGTCATTATGGTAGGTAGTCTGTTGTCGAGATTTTTGTTACTCCAATGGATGGTAGCCTTGTCATTATTGAAGGTAGACTGTTGTCGAGATTTTTGTTACTCTAATAGATGGTATCCTTGTCATTATTGATGGTAGTTTGTTTTAAAGATTTTTGTTACTCCAAAGGATGGTAGTATTATCAGTATGGAAGGTAGTGTGTTGTCGAAATCTTTTTTACTCCAATGGATGTTAGCCTAGTAATTATGGATGGTAGTTTGTTGTCAAGATTTTTGTTACTCCAATGGATGGTAGGCTTTTCATTAAGGAAGGTAGTCTGTTGTCGATATTTTTGTTACTCCAATGGATGGTAGCCTTGTCATTATGGAAGGTAGTTTGTTTTCGAAATTTTTGTTACTCCAATGGATGGTAGCCTTGTTATTATGAAACGTAGTTTGTTGTCGATATTTTTATTATTCCAATGGATGGTAGCCTTATCAATATGGAAGGCAGTTTGTTGTCGAGATTTTTGTTACTCCAATGGATAGTAGGCTTGTCATTATGGAAGGTAGTCTGTTGTCGAGATTTTGTTACTCCAATGGATGGTAGCCTTATCAATATGGAAGGTAGTTTGTTGTCGAGATTTTTGTTACTCCAATGGATAGTAGGCTTGTCATTATGGAAGGTAGTCTGTTGTCGAGATTTTGTCACTCCAATGGATGGTAGCTTTTTCATTATTGAAGGTAGTCTATTATCGAGATTTTTGTCACTCCAAAGGATGGTAGACTTGTCATTATGGAAGATAGTTTGTTGTCGATATTTTTGTTACGCCAATGGATGGTAGCCTTGTCATTATGGAAGGTAGTCTATTTTCGAGATTTTTGGCACTCCAATGGATGGTAGCCTTGTCATTATGGAAGGTAGTTTCTTGTTGATGTTTTCATTATCCCAATGCATGGTAGCCTTGTCATTATGGAAGGTAGTCTCTTGTTGATATTTTCATTTCTCCAATGCATGGTAGCCTTGTCATTATGGAAGGTAGTCTCTTGTTGATATTTTCATTACTCCAATGGATGGTAGCCTGGTCATTATGAAAGGTAGTCTGTTGTCGAGATTTTTGTTACTCCAATGGATGGTAGGCTTGTCATTATTGAAGGTAGACTGTTGTCGAGATTTTTGTTACTCTAATAGATGGTAGCCTTGTCATTATGGAAGGTAGTCTATTGTCAAGATTTTTGTTACTCCAACGAATGGTAGTATTATCATTATGGAAGGTAGTGTGTTGTCGAAATCTTTGTTACTCCAATGGATGGTAGCCTAGTCATTATGGAAGGTAGTCTATTGTCGAGATTTTTGTCACTCCAAAGAATGGTAGACTTGTAATTATTGAAGGTAGTTTGTTGTCGATATTTTTGTTACTCCAATGGATGGTAGCCTTGTCATTATGGAAGGTAGTTATTTTCGAGATTTTTGGCACTCCAATGGATGGTAGCATTGTCATTATGGAAGGTAGTTTCTTGTTGATGTTTTCATTACTCCAATGCATGGTAGCCTTGTCATTATGGAAGGTAGTCTTTTGTTGATATTTTCATTTCTCCAATGCATGGTAGCCTTGTCATTATGGAAGGTAGTCTCTTGTTGATATTTTCATTACTCCAATGGATGGTAGCCTGGTCATTATGGAAGGTAGTCTGTTGTCGAGATTTTTGTTACTCCAATGGATGGTAGGCTTGTCATTATTGAAGGTAGACTGTTGTCGAGATTTTCGTTAGTCCAATAGATGGTAGCCTTGTCATTATGGAAGGTAGTTTGTTGTCTAGATTTTTGTTATTCTAATGGATGGTAGCCTTTTTATTATGGTAGGTAGTCTGTTGTCGAGATTTTTGTTACTCCAAAGGATGGTAGTATTATCATTATGGAAGGTAGTGTGTTGTCGAAATCTTTTTTACTCCAATGGATGGTAGCCTAGTAATTATGGATGGTAGTTTATTGTCAAGATTTTTGTTACTCCAATGGATGGTAGGCTTTTCAATAAGGAAGGTAGTCTGTTGTCGATATTTTTGTTACTCCAATGGATGGTAGCCTTGTCATTATGGAAGGTAGTTTGTTTTCGAAATTTTTGTTACTCCAATGGATGGTAGCCTTGTCATTATGGAACGTAGTTTGTTGTCGATATTTTTGTTATTCCAATGGATGGTAGCCTTATCAATATGGAAGATAGTCTGTTGTCCATATTTTTGTTACTCCAATGGATAGTAGGCTTATCATTATGGAAGGTAGTCTGTTGTCGAGATTTTGTCACTCCAATGGATGGTAGCTTTTTCATTATGAAAGGTAGTCTATTGTCGAGATTTTTGTTACTCCAAAGAATGGTAGACTTGTCATTATGGAAGGTAGTTTGTTGTCGATATTTTTGTTACTCCAATGGATGGTAGCCTTGTCATTATGGAAGGTAGTCTATTTTCGATATTTTTGGCACTCCAATGGATGGTAGCCTTGTCATTATGGAAGGTAGTTTCTTGTTGATGTTTTCATTACTCCAATGCATGGTAGCCTTGTCATTATGGAAGGTAGTCTCTTGTTGATATTTTCATTACTCCAATGGATGGTAGCCTGGTCATTAGTGAAGGTAGTCTGTTGTCGAGATTTTTGTTACTCCAATGGATGGTAGGCTTGTCATTATTGAAGGTAGACTGTTGTCGAGATTTTTGTTACTCTTATAGATGGTAGCCTTGTCATTATGGAAGGTAGTCTATTGTCAAGATTTTTGTTACTCCGACGAATGGTAGTATTATCATTACGGAAGGTAGTGTGTTGTCGAAATCATTGTTACTCCAATGGATGGTAGCCAAGTCATTATGGAAGGTAGTCTGTTGTTGAGATTTTGTTACTCCAATGGATGGTAGCCTTTTCATTATGGAAGGTAGTTTGTTTTTGATATTTTTGTTACTCCAATGGATGGTAGCCTTGTCATCATGGAAGGTAGTCTATTGTCGATATTTTTGGCACTCCAATGGATGGTAGCCTTGTCATTATGGAAGGTAGTCTGTTGGTGAGATTTTTGTTACTCCAATGGATGGTAGCCTTGTCATTATGGAAGGTATTCTCTTGTTGATATTTTCATTACTCAAATGCATGGTAGCCTTGTCATTATGGAAGGTAGTCTCTTGTTGATATTTTCATTACTCGAATGGCTGGTAGCGTGGTCATTATGGAAGGTAGTATGTTGTCGAGATTTTTGTTACTCTAATGGATCGTAGCCTTGACATTATGGAAGGTAGTCTGTTGTCGAGATTTTTGTTACTCTAATGGATCGTAGCCTTATCATTATGGAAGGTAGTCTGTTGTCGAGATTTTTGTTACTCTAATGGATGGTAGCCTTGTCATTATGGAAGGTAGTCTATTGTCGAGATTTTTGTCACTCCAATGGATGATAGCCTTGTTATTATGGAAGGTAGCTTGTTGGCGAGATTTTTGTTACTCAAATGGATGGTATCGTTGTCATTATGGAAGGTAGTGTCTTGTTGATATTTTCGTTACTCCAATGGATGGTAGCCTTGTCATTATGGAAGGTAGTCAGTTTGCGAGATTTTTGTTACTCAAATGAAAGGTATCCTTGTCATTATGGAAGGTAGTCTCTTGTTGATATTTTCGTTACTCCAATGGATGGTAGCCTTGTCATTATGGAAGGTAGTTTGTTGTCTAGATTTTTGTTACTCTAAGGGATGGTAGCCTTGTCATTATGGTAGGTAGTCTGTTGTCGAGATTTTTGTTACTCCAATGGATGGTAGCCTTGTCATTATTGAAGGTAGACTGTTGTCGAGATTTTTGTTACTCTAATAGATGGTATCCTTGTCATTATTGATGGTAGTTTGTTTTAAAGATTTTTGTTACTCCAAAGGATGGTAGTATTATCAGTATGGAAGGTAGTGTGTTGTCGAAATCTTTTTTACTCCAATGGATGTTAGCCTAGTAATTATGGATGGTAGTTTGTTGTCAAGATTTTTGTTACTCCAATGGATTGTAGGCTTTTCATTAAGGAAGGTAGTCTGTTGTCGATATTTTTGTTACTCCAATGGATGGTAGCCTTGTCCTTATGGAAGGTAGTTTGTTTTCGAAATTTTTGTTACTCCAATGGATGGTAGCCTTGTTATTATGAAACGTAGTTTGTTGTCGATATTTTTGTTATTCCAATGGATGGTAGCCTTATCAATATGGAAGGCAGTTTGTTGTCGAGATTTTTGTTACTCCAATGGATAGTAGGCTTGTCATTATGGAAGGTAGTCTGTTGTCGAGATTTTGTTACTCCAATGGATGGTAGCCTTATCAATATGGAAGGTAGTTTGTTGTCGAGATTTTTGTTACTCCAATGGATAGTAGGCTTGTCATTATGGAAGGTAGTCTGTTGTCGAGATTTTGTCACTCCAATGGATGGTAGCTTTTTCATTATTGAAGGTAGTCTATTATCGATATTTTTGTCACTCCAAAGGATGGTAGACTTGTCATTATGGAAGATAGTTTGTTGTCGATATTTTTGTTACGCCAATGGATGGTAGCCTTGTCATTATGGAAGGTAGTCTATTTTCGAGATTTTTGGCACTCCAATGGATGGTAGCCTTGTCATTATGGAAGGTAGTTTCTTGTTGATGTTTTCATTATCCCAATGCATGGTAGCCTTGTCATTATGGAAGGTAGTCTCTTGTTGATATTTTCATTTCTCCAATGCATGGTAGCCTTGTCATTATGGAAGGTAGTCTCTTGTTGATATTTTCATTACTCCAATGGATGGTAGCCTGGTCATTATGGAAGGTAGTCTGTTGTCGAGATTTTTGTTACTCCAATGGATGGTAGGCTTGTCATTATTGAAGGTAGACTGTTGTCGAGATTTTTGTTACTCTAATAGATGGTAGCCTTGTCATTATGGAAGGTAGTCTATTGTCAAGATTTTTGTTACTCCAACGAATGGTAGTATTATCATTATGGAAGGTAGTGTGTTGTCGAAATCTTTGTTACTCCAATGGATGGTAGCCTAGTCATTATGGAAGGTAGTCTGTTGTTGAGATTTTGTTACTCCAATGGATGGTAGCCTTTTCATTATGGAAGGTAGTTTGTTGTCGATATTTTTGTTACTCCAATGGATGGTAGCCTTGTCATTATGGAAGGTAGTCTATTGTCGAGATTTTTGGCACTCCAATGGATGGTAGCTTTGTCATTATGGAAGGTAGTCTGTTGGCGAGATTTTTGTTACTCCAATGGATGGTAGCCTTGTCATTATGGAAGGTCGTCTCTTGTGGATATTTTCATTACTCTAATGCATGGTAGCCTTTTCATTATGGAAGGTAGTCTCTTGTCGAGATTTTTGTTACTCTAATGGATGGCAGCCTTGTCATTATGCAAGGTAGTTTGTTGTGGAGATTTTTATTACTCCAATGGATGGTAGCCTTGTCATTATGGAAGGTAGTCTATTGTCGAGATTTTTGTTACTCCAATGGATGGTAGCCTTGTCATTATTGAAGGTAGACTGTTGTCGTGATTTTTGTTACTCTAATAGATGGTAGCCTTGTCATTATGGAAGGTAGTCTGTTGTCAAGATTTTTGTTACTCCAACGGATGGTAGTATTATCATTATGGAAGGTAGTGTGTTGTCGAAATATTTGTTACTCCAATGGATGTTAGCCTAGTCATTATGGATGGTAGTTTGTTGTCGAGATTTTTGTTACTCCAATGGATGGTATGTTTTTCATTAAGGAAGGTAGTCTATTGTCGATATTTTTCTAACTCCAATGGATGGTAGCCTTGTTATTATGGAAGGTAGTTTGTTGTCGATATTTTTTTTACTCCAATGGATGGTAGCCTTGTCATTATGGAATGTAGTTTGTTGTCGATATTTTTGTTATTCCAATGGATGGTAGCCTTATCAATATGGAAGGTAGTTTGTTGTCGAGATTTTTGTTACGCCAATGGATAGTAGGCTTGTCATTATGGAAGGTAGTCAGTTGTCGAGATTTTGTTATTCCGATGGATGATAGCCTTTTCATTATGGAAGGTAGTCTATTGTCGAGATTTTTGTCACTCCAAAGGATGGTAGCCTTGTCATTATGGAAGATATTTTGTTGTCGAAATTTTTGTTACTCCAATGGATGGTAGCCTTGTCATTATGGAAGGTAGTTTGTTTTCGAAATTTTTGTTACTCCAATGGATGGTAGCCTTGTTATTATGAAACGTAGTTTGTTGTCGATATTTTTGTTATTCCAATGGATGGTAGCCTTATCAATATGGAAGGCAGTTTGTTGTCGAGATTTTTGTTACTCCAATGGATAGTAGGCTTGTCATTATGGAAGGTAGTCTGTTGTCGAGATTTTGTTACTCCAATGGATGGTAGCCTTATCAATATGGAAGGTAGTTTGTTGTCGAGATTTTTGTTACTCCAATGGATAGTAGGCTTGTTATTATGGAAGGTAGTCTGTTGTCGAGATTTTGTCACTCCAATGGATGGTAGCTTTTTCATTATTGAAGGTAGTCTATTATCGAGATTTTTGTCACTCCAAAGGATGGTAGACTTGTCATTATGGAAGATAGTTTGTTGTCGATATTTTTGTTACGCCAATGGATGGTAGCCTTGTCATTATGGAAGGTAGTCTATTTTCGAGATTTTTGGCACTCCAATGGATGGTAGCCTTGTCATTATGGAAGGTAGTTTCTTGTTGATGTTTTCATTATCCCAATGCATGGTAGCCTTGTCATTATGGAAGGTAGTCTCTTGTTGATATTTTCATTTCTCCAATGCATGGTAGCCTTGTCATTATGGAAGGTAGTCTCTTGTTGATATTTTCATTACTCCAATGGATGGTAGCCTGGTCATTATGGAAGGTAGTCTGTTGTCGAGATTTTTGTTACTCCAATGGATGGTAGGCTTGTCATTATTGAAGGTAGACTGTTGTCGAGATTTTTGTTACTCTAATAGATGGTAGCCTTGTCATTATGGAAGGTAGTCTATTGTCAAGATTTTTGTTACTCCAACGAATGGTAGTATTATCATTATGGAAGGTAGTATGTTGTCGAAATCTTTGTTACTCCAATGGATGGTAGCCTAGTCATTATGGAAGGTAGTCTGTTGTTGAGATTTTGTTACTCCAATGGATGGTAGCCTTTTCATTATGGAAGGTAGTTTGTTGTCGATATTTTTGTTACTCCAATGGATGGTAGCCTTGTCATTATGGAAGGTAGTCTATTGTCGAGATTTTTGGCACTCCAATGGATGGTAGCTTTGTCATTATAGAAGGTAGTCTGTTGGCGAGATTTTTGTTACTCCAATGGATGGTATCCTTGTCATTATGGAAGGTCGTCTCTTGTGGATATTTTCATTACTCTAATGCATGGTAGCCTTTTCATTATGGAAGGTAGTCTCTTGTCGAGATTTTTGTTACTCTAATGGATGGCAGCCTTGTCATTATGGAAGGTAGTTTGTTGTGGAGATTTTTATTACTCCAATGGATGGTAGCCTTGTCATTATGGAAGGTAGTCTATTGTCGAGATTTTTGTTACTCCAATGGATGGTAGCCTTGTCATTATTGAAGGTAGACTGTTGTCGTGATTTTTGTTACTCTAATAGATGGTAGCCTTGTCATTATGGAAGGTAGTCTGTTGTCAAGATTTTTGTTACTCCAACGGATGGTAGTATTATCATTATGGAAGGTAGTGTGTTGTCGAAATATTTGTTACTCCAATGGATGTTAGCCTAGTCATTATGGATGGAAGTTTGTTGTCGAGATTTTTGTTACTCCAATGGATGGTATGTTTTTAATTAAGGAAGGTAGTCTGTTGTCGATATTTTTGTTACTCCAATGGATGGTAGCCTTGTTATTATGGAAGGTAGTTTGTTGCCGATATTTTTTTACTCCAATGGATGGTAGCCTTGTCATTAAGGAATGTAGTTTGTTGTCGATATTTTTGTTATTCCAATGGATGGTAGCCTTATCAATATGGAAGGTAGTTTGTTGTCGAGATTTTTGTTACTCCAATGGATAGTAGGCTTGTCATTATGGAAGGTAGTCAGTTGTCGAGATTTTGTTATTCCGATGGATGATAGCCTTTTCATTATGGAAGGTAGTCTATTGTCGAGATTTTTTTCACTCCAAAGGATGGTAGCCTTGTCATTATGGAAGATATTTTGTTGTCGAAATTTTTGTTACTCCAATGGATGGTAGCCTTGTCATTATGGAAGGTAGTCTATTGTCGAGATTTTTGGCACTCCAATGGATGGTAGCCTTGTCATTATGGAAGGTAGTCTCTTGTTGATATTTTCATTTCTCCAATGCATGGTAGCCTTGTCATTATGGAAGGTAGTCTCTTGTTGATATTTTCATTACTCCAATGGATGGTAGCCTGGTCATTATGGAAGGTAGTCTGTTGTCGAGATTTTTGTTACTCCAATGGATTGTAGGCTTGTCATTATTGAAGGTAGACTGTTGTCGAGATTTTTTTTTACTCTAATAGATGGTAGCCTTGTCATTATGGAAGGTAGTCCATTGTCAAGATTTTTGTTACTCCAACGAATGGTAGTATTATCATTATGGAAGGTAGTGTGTTGTCGAAATCTTTGTTACTCCAATGGATGGTAGCCTAGTCATTATGGAAGGTAGTCTGTTGTTGAGATTTTGTTACTCCAATGGATGGTAGCCTTTTCATTATGGAAGGTAGTTTGTTGTCGATATTTTTGTTACTCCAATGGATGGTAGCCTTGTCATTATGGAAGGTAGTCTATTGTCGAGATTTTTGGCACTCCAATGGATGGTAGCTTTGTCATTATGGAAGGTAGTCTGTTGGCGAGATTTTTGTTACTCCAATGGATGGTAGCCTTGTCATTATGGAAGGTCGTCTCTTGTGGATATTTTCATTACTCTAATGCATGGTAGCCTTTTCATTATGGAAGGTAGTCTCTTGTCGAGATTTTTGTTACTCTAATGGATGGCAGCCTTGTCATTATGGAAGGTAGTTTGTTGTGGAGATTTTTATTACTCCAATGGATGGTAGCCTTGTCATTATGGAAGGTAGTCTATTGTCGAGATTTTTGTTACTCCAATGGATGGTAGCCTTGTCATTATTGAAGGTAGACTATTGTCGTGATTTTTGTTACTCTAATAGATGGTAGCCTTGTCATTATGGAAGGTAGTCTGTTGTCAAGATTTTTGTTACTCCAACGGATGGTAGTATTATCATTATGGAAGGTAGTGTGTTGTCGAAATATTTGTTACTCCAATGGATGTTAGCCTAGTCATTATGGATGGTAGTTTGTTGTCGAGATTTTTGTTACTCCAATGGATGGTATGTTTTTCATTAAGGAAGGTAGTCTGTTGTCGATATTTTTGTAACTCCAATGGATGGTAGCCTTGTTATTATGGAAGGTAGTTTGTTGTCGATATTTTTTTTACTCCAATGGATGGTAGCCTTGTCATTAGGGAATGTAGTTTGTTGTCGATATTTTTGTTATTCCAATGGATGGTAGCCTTATCAATATGGAAGGTAGTTTGTTGTCGAGATTTTTGTTACTCCAATGGATAGTAGGCTTGTCATTATGGAAGGTAGTCAGTTGTCGAGATTTTGTTATTCCGATGGATGATAGCCTTTTCATTATGGAAGGTAGTCTATTGTCGAGATTTTTTTCACTCCAAAGGATGGTAGCCTTGTCATTATGGAAGATATTTTGTTGTCGAAATTTTTGTTACTCCAATGGATGGTAGCCTTGTCATTATGGAAGGTAGTCTATTGTCGAGATTTTTGGCACTCCAATGGATGGTAGCCTTGTCATTATGGAAGGTAGTCTCTTGTTGATATTTTCATTTCTCCAATGCATGGTAGCCTTGTCATTATGGAAGGTAGTCTCTTGTTGATATTTTCATTACTCCAATGGATGGTAGCCTGGTCATTATGGAAGGTAGTCTGTTGTCGAGATTTTTGTTACTCCAATGGATTGTAGGCTTGTCATTATTGAAGGTAGACTGTTGTCGAGATTTTTTTTACTCTAATAGATGGTAGCCTTGTCATTATGGAAGGTAGTCCATTGTCAAGATTTTTGTTACTCCAACGAATGGTAGTATTATCATTATGGAAGGTAGTGTGTTGTCGAAATCTTTGTTACTCCAATGGATGGTAGCCTAGTCATTATGGAAGGTAGTCTGTTGTTGAGATTTTGTTACTCCAATGGATGGTAGCCTTTTCATTATGGAAGGTAGTTTGTTGTCGATATTTTTGTTACTCCAATGGATGGTAGCCTTGTCATTATGGAAGGTAGTCTATTGTCGAGATTTTTGGCACTCCAATGGATGGTAGCTTTGTCATTATGGAAGGTAGTCTGTTGGCGAGATTTTTGTTACTCCAATGGATGGTAGCCTTGTCATTATGGAAGGTCGTCTCTTGTGGATATTTTCATTACTCTAATGCATGGTAGCCTTTTCATTATGGAAGGTAGTCTCTTGTCGAGATTTTTGTTACTCTAATGGATGGCAGCCTTGTCATTATGGAAGGTAGTTTGTTGTGGAGATTTTTATTACTCCAATGGATGGTAGCCTTGTCATTATGGAAGGTAGTCTATTGTCGAGATTTTTGTTACTCCAATGGATGGTAGCCTTGTCATTATTGAAGGTAGACTATTGTCGTGATTTTTGTTACTCTAATAGATGGTAGCCTTGTCATTATGGAAGGTAGTCTGTTGTCAAGATTTTTGTTACTCCAACGGATGGTAGTATTATCATTATGGAAGGTAGTGTGTTGTCGAAATATTTGTTACTCCAATGGATGTTAGCCTAGTCATTATGGATGGTAGTTTGTTGTCGAGATTTTTGTTACTCCAATGGATGGTATGTTTTTCATTAAGGAAGGTAGTCTGTTGTCGATATTTTTGTAACTCCAATGGATGGTAGCCTTGTTATTATGGAAGGTAGTTTGTTGTCGATATTTTTTTTACTCCAATGGATGGTAGCCTTGTCATTAGGGAATGTAGTTTGTTGTCGATATTTTTGTTATTCCAATGGATGGTAGCCTTATCAATATGGAAGGTAGTTTGTTGTCGAGATTTTTGTTACTCCAATGGATAGTAGGCTTGTCATTATGGAAGGTAGTCAGTTGTCGAGATTTTGTTATTCCGATGGATGATAGCCTTTTCATTATGGAAGGTAGTCTATTGTCGAGATTTTTGTCACTCCAAAGGATGGTAGCCTTGTCATTATGGAAGATATTTTGTTGTCGAAATTTTTGTTACTCCAATGGATGGTAGCCTTGTCATTATGGAAGGTAGTCTATTGTCGAGATTTTTGGCACTCCAATGGATGGTAGCCTTGTCATTATGGAAGGTAGTCTCTTGTTGATATTTTCATTACTCAAATGCATGGTAACCTTGTCATTATGGAAGGTAGTCTCTTGTTGATATTTTCATTACTCCAATGGATGGTAGCCTGGTCATTATGGAAGGTAGTATGTTGTCGAGATTTTTGTTACTCTAATGGATCATAGCCTTGACATTATGGAAGGTAGTCTGTTGTCGAGATTTTTGTTACTCTAATGTATCGTAGCCTTGTCATTATGGAAGGTAGTCTGTTGTCGAGATTTTTGTTACTCTAATGGATGGTAGCCTTGACATTATGGAAGGTAGTCTATTGTCGAGATTTTATTCACTCCAATGGATGATAGCCTTGTCATTATGGAAGGTAGCCTGTTGGCGAGATTTTTGTTACTCAAATGGATGGTATCCTTGTCATTATGGAAGGTAGTCTCTTGTTAATATTTTCGTTACTCCAATGGATGGTAGCCTTGTCATTATGGAAGGTAGTTTATTGTCTTGATTTTTGTTACTCTAATGGATGGTAGCCTTGTCATTATGGTAGGTAGTCTGTTGTCGAGATTTTTGTTACTCCAATGGATGGTAGCCTTGTCATTATTGAAGGTAGACTGTTGTCGAGATTTTTGTTACTCTAATAGATGGTAGCCTTGTCATTATGGTAGGTAGTCTGTTGTCAATATTTTTGTTACTCCAAAGGATGGTAGTATTATCATTATGGAAGGTAGTGTGTTGTCGAAATCTTTTTTACTCCAATGGATGGTAGCCTAGTAATTATGAATGGTAGTTTGTTGTCAAGATTTTTGTTACTCCAATGGATGGTAGGCTTTTCATTAAGGAAGGTATTCTGTTGTCGATATTTTTGTTACTCCAATGGATGGTAGCCTTGTACTTATGGAAGGTAGTTTGTTTTCGAAATTTTTGTTACTCCAATGGATGGTAGCCTTGTCATTATGGAACGTAGTTTATTGTCGATATTTTTGTTATTCCAATGGATGGTAGCCTTATCAATATGGAAGGTAGTTTGTTGTCGAGATTTTTGTTACTCCAATGGATAGTAGGCTTGTCATTATGGAAGGTAGTCTGTTGTCGAGATTTTGTTACTCCAATGGATGGTAGCCTTATCGATATGGAAGGTAGTTTGTTGTCGAGATTTTTGTTACTCCAATGGATAGTAGGCTTGTCATTATGGAAGGTAGTCCGTTTTCGAGATTTTGTCACTCCAATGGATGGTAGCTTTTTCATTATGGAAGGTAATCTATTGTCGAGATTTTTGTCACTCCAAAGGATGGTAGACTTGTCATTATGGAAGGTAGTTTGTTGTCGATATTTTTGTTACTCCAATGGATGGTAGCCTTGTCATTATGGAAGGTAGTCTATTTTCGAGATTTTTGGCACTCCAATGGATGGTAGCCTTGTCATTATGGAAGGTAGTTTCTTGTTGATGTTTTCATTACTCCAATGCATGGTAGCCTTATCATTATGGAAGGTAGTCTCTTGTTGATATTTTCATTTCTCCAATGCATGGTAGCCTTGTCATTATGGAAGGTAGTCTCTTGTTGATATTTTCATTACTCCAATGGATGGTAGCCTGGTCATTATGGAAGGTAGTCAGTTGTCGAGATTTTTGTTACTCTCCTGGATCATAGCCTTGTCAGTATGGAAGGTAGTCTGTTGTCGAGATTTTTGTTACTCTAATGGATCGTATCCTTGTCATTATGGAAGGTAGTATGTTGTCGAGATTTTTGTTACTCTAATGGATCGTAGCCTTGTCATTATGGAAGGTAGTCTGTTGTCGAGATTTTTGTTACTCCAATGGATGGTAGCCTTGTCATTATGGAAGGTAGTCTGTTGGCGAGATTTTTGTTACCCCAATGGATGGTAGCCTTGTCATTATGGAAGGTAGTCTCTTGTTGATATTTTCATTACTCCAATGCATGGTAGCCTTGTCATTATGGAAGGTAGTCTCTTGTTGATATTTTCATTACTCAAATACATGGTAGCCTTCTCATTATGGAAGGTAGTCTCTTGATGATATTTTCATTACTCCAATGGATGGTAGCTTGGTCATTATGGAAGGTAGTATGTTGTCGAGATTTTTGTTAATTTAATGGATCATAGCCTTGTCATTATGGAAGGTAGTCTATTGTCGAGATTTTTGTTACTCTAATGGATGGTAGCCTTGTCATTATGGAAGGTAGTCTGTTGTCGAGATTTTTGTTACTCTAATGGATGGTAGCCTTGTCATTATGGAAGGTAGTTTGTTGTCGAGATTTTTCTCACTCCAATGGATGATAGCCTTGTCATTATGGAAGGTAGTATGTTGGCGAGATTTTTGTTACTCCAATGGACGGTATCCTTGTCATTATGGAAGGTAGTCTCTTGTTGATATTTTCATTACTCCAATGGATGGTAGCCTTGTAATTATGGAAGGTACTCTCTTGTTGATATTTTCATTACTCTAATGCATGGTAGCCTTGTCATTATGGAAGGTAGTCTATTGTTGATATTCTCATTACTCCAATGGATGGTAGCCTTGTCAGTATGGAAGGTAGTCTGTTGTCGAGATTTTTGTTACTCTAATGGATCGTATCCTTGTCATTATGGAAGGTAGTATGTTGTCGAGATTTTTGTTACTCTAATGGATCGTAGCCTTATCATTATGGAAGGTAGTCTGTTGTCGAGATTTTTGTTACTCCAATGGATGGTAGCCTTGTCATTATGGAAGGTAGTCTGTTGGCGAGATTTTTGTTACCCCAATGGATGGTAGCCTTGTCATTATGGAAGGTAGTCTCTTGTTGATATTTTCATTACTCCAATGCATGGTAGCCTTGTCATTATGGAAGGTAGTCTCTTGTTGATATTTTCATTACTCAAATACATGGTAGCCTTCTCATTATGGAAGGTAGTCTCTTGATGATATTTTCATTACTCCAATGGATGGTAGCTTGGTCATTATGGAAGGTAGTATGTTGTCGAGATTTTTGTTAATTTAATGGATCATAGCCTTGTCATTATGGAAGGTAGTCTATTGTCGAGATTTTTGTTACTCTAATGGATGGTAGCCTTGTCATTATGGAAGGTAGTCTGTTGTCGAGATTTTTGTTACTCTAATGGATGGTAGCCTTGTCATTATGGAAGGTAGTTTGTTGTCGAGATTTTTCTCACTCCAATGGATGATAGCCTTGTCATTATGGAAGGTAGTATGTTGGCGAGATTTTTGTTACTCCAATGGACGGTATCCTTGTCATTATGGAAGGTAGTCTCTTGTTGATATTTTCATTACTCCAATGGATGGTAGCCTTGTAATTATGGAAGGTACTCTCTTGTTGATATTTTCATTACTCTAATGCATGGTAGCCTTGTCATTATGGAAGGTAGTCTATTGTTGATATTCTCATTACTCCAATGGATGGTAGCCTTGTCAGTATGGAAGGTAGTCTGTTGTCGAGATTTTTGTTACTCTAATGGATCGTATCCTTGTCATTATGGAAGGTAGTATGTTGTCGAGATTTTTGTTACTCTAATGGATCGTAGCCTTGTCATTATGGAAGGTAGTCTGTTGTCGAGATTTTTGTTACTCCAATGGATGGTAGCCTTGTCATTATGGAAGGTAGTATGTTGGCGAGATTTTTGTTACTCCAATGGACGGTATCCTTGTCATTATGGAAGGTAGTCTCTTGTTGATATTTTCATTACTCCAATGGATGGTAGCCTTGTAATTATGGAAGGTACTCTCTTGTTGATATTTTCATTACTCTAATGCATGGTAGCCTTGTCATTATGGAAGGTAGTCTATTGTTGATATTCTCATTACTCCAATGGATGGTAGCCTTGTCATTATGGAAGGTAGTCTATTGTCGAGATTTTTGTTACTCTAATGGATCGTAGCCTTGTCATTATGGAAGGTAGTCTGTTGTCGAGTTTTTTTTTACTCTAATGGATCGTAGCCTTGTCATTATGAAAGGTAGTCTGTTGTCGAGATTTTTGATACTCTAATGGATGGTAGCCTTGTCTTTATGGAAGGTAGTTTGGTGTCGAGATTTTTGTCACTCCAATGGATGATAGCCTTGTCATTATGGAAGGTAGTCTGTTGGCGAGATTTTTGTTACTCCAATGGATGATATCCTTGTCATTATGGAAGGTAGTCTCTTGTTGATATTTCGTTACTCCAATGCATGGTAGCCTTGTCATTATGGAAGCTAGTCTCTTGTTGATATTTTCATTACTCTAATGGATGGTAGCCTGGTCATTATGGAAGGTAGTCTGTTGTCGAGATTTTTGTTACTCTAATTGATCGTATCCTTGTCATTATGGAAGGTAGTCTGTTGTCGAGATTTTTTTTACTCTAATGGATGGTAGCCTTGTCATTATGGAAGGTAGTTTGTTGTCGAGATTTTTCTCACTCCGATGGATGATAGCCTTGTCATTATGGAAGGTAGTATGTTGGCGAGATTTTTGTTACTCCAATGGACGGTATCCTTGTCATTATGGAAGGTAGTCTCTTGTTGATATTTTCATTACTCCAATGGATGGTAGCCTTGTAATTATGGAAGGTACTCTCTTGTTGATATTTTCATTACTCTAATGCATGGTAGCCTTGTCATTATGGAAGGTAGTCTATTTTTGATATTCTCATTACTCCAATGGATGGTAGCCTTGTTAGTATGGAAGGTAGTCTGTTGTCGAGATTTTTGTTACTCTAATGGATCGTATCCTTGTCATTATGGAAGGTAGTATGTTGTCGAGATTTTTGTTACTCTAATGGATCGTAGCCTTGTCATTATGGAAGGTAGTCTGTTGTCGAGATTTTTGTTACTCCAATGGATGGTAGCCTTGTCATTATGGAAGGTAGTATGTTGGCGAGATTTTTGTTACTCCAATGGACGGTATCCTTGTCATTATGGAAGGTAGTCTCTTGTTGATATTTTCATTACTCCAATGGATGGTAGCCTTGTAATTATGGAAGGTACTCTCTTGTTGATATTTTCATTACTCTAATGCATGGTAGCCTTGTCATTATGGAAGGTAGTCTATTGTTGATATTCTCATTACTCCAATGGATGGTAGCCTTGTCATTATGGAAGGTAGTCTATTGTCGAGATTTTTGTTACTCTAATGGATCGTAGCCTTGTCATTATGGAAGGTAGTCTGTTGTCGAGTTTTTTTTTACTCTAATGGATCGTAGCCTTGTCATTATGAAAGGTAGTCTGTTGTCGAGATTTTTGATACTCTAATGGATGGTAGCCTTGTCTTTATGGAAGGTAGTTTGGTGTCGAGATTTTTGTCACTCCAATGGATGATAGCCTTGTCATTATGGAAGGTAGTCTGTTGGCGAGATTTTTATTACTCCAATGGATGATATCCTTGTCATTATGGAAGGTAGTCTCTTGTTGATATTTCGTTACTCCAATGCATGGTAGCCTTGTCATTATGGAAGCTAGTCTCTTGTTGATATTTTCATTACTCTAATGGATGGTAGCCTGGTCATTATGGAAGGTAGTCTGTTGTCGAGATTTTTGTTACTCTAATGGATCGTATCCTTGTCATTATGGAAGGTAGTCTGTTGTCGAGATTTTTTTTACTCTAATGGATCGTAGCCTTGTCATTATGGAAGGTAGTCTGTTGTCGAGATTTTTGTTACTCTAATGGATGGTAGCCTTGTCTTTATGGAAGGTAGTTTGGTGTCGAGATTTTTGCCACTCCAATGGATGATAGCCTTGTCATTATGGAAGGTAGTCTGTTGGCGAGATTTTTGTTACTCCAATGGATGATATCCTTGTCATTATGGAAGGTAGTCTCTTGTTGATATTTCCTTACTCCAAAGCATGGTAGCCTTGTCATTATGGAAGGTATTTTGTTGGCGAGATTTTTGTTACTCCAATGGATGGTAGCCTTGTCATTATGGAACGTAGATTTTTATCGATATTTTTGTTATTCCAATGGATGGTAGCCTTGTCATTATGGAAGGTAGTCTGTTGGATAGATTTTTATTACACCAATCGATGGTTTCCTTGTCATTATGGAAGGCAGTCTGTTGTTGATATTTTTGTTACTCC
This sequence comes from Vicia faba, assembly GCA_948472305.1. NCBI lineage: Eukaryota > Viridiplantae > Streptophyta > Magnoliopsida > Fabales > Fabaceae > Vicia > Vicia faba. The sequence continues at coordinate 568,106,103 of OX451739.1, forward strand.
AATGGATGCTAGCCTTGTCATTATGAAGGAAGTCTGTTGTCGATATTTTTGTTATTCCAATGGATGGTAGCCTTATCATTTTGGAAGGTAGTTTGTTGTGGAGATTTTTGTTACTCCAATGGACAGTAGCCATGTCATAATGAAAGGTAGTATGTTATCGATATTTTGTTACTCCAATGGATGGTAGCCTTGTCATTATGGAAGGTAGTCTATTGTCGATATTTTTGTCAATCCAATGGATGATAGCCTTGTAATTATGGAACGTAGTCTGTTGGCGAGCTTTTTTTTACTCCAATGGATGGTAGCCTTGTCATTATGGAAGGTAGCCTATTGTTGATATTTTCATTACTCTAATGCATGGTAGCCTTGTCATTATAGAAGGTAGTCTCTTGGTGATATTTTCATTACTCCAATGGATGGTAGCCTTGTCATTATGGAAGGTAGTCTGTTGTCGAGATTTTTGTTACTCTAAAGGATGGTAGCCTTTTCATTATGGATGGTAGATTGTTGTCGAGATTTTTGTTACTATAATGTATGGTAGCCTTGTCATTATGGAAGGTAGTTTTTTGTCGAGATTTTTGTTATTACAATGTATGGTAGCCTTATCATTATAGAAGGTAGTCTGTTGTCGATATCTTTGTTACTCTAATGGATGGTAGCCTATTTATTATGGAAGGTAGTCTGTTGTCGAGATTTTTGTTACTCTAATTGATGGTAGCCTTGTCATTATGGAAGGTAGTCTGTTGGCGAGATTTTTATTACACCAATGGATGGTTTCCTTGTCATTATGGAAGGCAGTCTGTTGTTGATATTTTTGTTACTCCAATGGATGCTAGCCTTGTCATTATGGAAGGAAGTCTGTTGTCGATATTTTTGTTATTCCAATGGATGGTAGCCTTATCATTTTGGAAGGTAGTTTGTTGCCGAGATTTTTGTTACTCCAATGGATAATAGCCATGTCATAATGAAAGGTAGTATGTTATCGAGATTTTGTTACTCCAATGGATGGTAGCCTTGTCATTATGGAAGGTAGTCTCTTGTTGATATTTTCATTTCTCCAATGCATGGTAGCCTTTTCATTATGTAAGTTAGTCTCTTGTTGATAATTTCATTACTCCAATGGATCATAGCCTTGTCATTATGGAAGGAAGTCTGTTGTCAAAAATTTTGTTACTCTAATTGATGGTAGCCTTGTCATTATGGAAGATAGTTTGTTGTGGAGATTTTTGTTACTCCAATGGATGGTAGCCTTGTAATTATGGAATGTAGTGTATTGTTTAGATTTTTGTTACTCCAATGGATGGTAGCCTTGTAATTATTGAAGGTAGGCTGTTGTCGAGATTTTTGTTACTCTAATAGATGGTAGCCTTGTCATTATGGAAGGTAGTTTGTTGTCAAGATTTTTGTTACTCCAACGGATGGTAGTATTATCATTATGGAAGGTAGTGTGTTGTCGAAATCTTTTGTTACTCCAATGGATGGTAGCCTAGTCATTATGGATGGTAGTTTGGTGTCGATATTTTTGTTACTCCAATGGATGGTAGGCTTTTTATTAAGAAAGGTAGTCTCTTGTTGATATTTTCGTTACTCCAATGGATGGTAGCCTTGTCATTATAGAAGGTAGTTTGTTGTCTATATTTTTGTTACTCCAATGGATGATAGCCATATCAATATGGAAGGTAGTTTGTTGTCGAGATTTTTGTTACTCCAATGGATAGTAGGCTTGCCATTATGGAAGGTAGTCTGTTGTCGAGATTTTGTTATTCCAATGGATGGTAGCCTTTTCATTATGGAAGGTAGTCTATTGTCGAGATTTTTGTCACTCCAAAGGAAGGTAGCCATGTCATTATGGAAGGTAGTCTGCTTTCGAAATTGTTGTTACTCCAATGGATGGTAGCCTTGTCATTATGGAAGGTTGTCTGTTGTCGAGATTTTTGTTACTCCAATGGATGGTAGAATTGTTATTATGGAAGCTACTCTGTTGTCGATATCTTTGTTACTCTAATGGATGGTAGCCTAGTCATTATGAAAGGTAGTCTGTTGTCGAGATTTTTGTTACTTCAATGGATGGTAGGCTTTTCATTACAGAAGGTAGTCTATTCTCGATATTTTTGTTACTCCAATGGATGGTAGCCTTGTCATTATGGAAGATAGTCTGTTGTAGAGATTTTTGTTACTCCAATGGATGGTAGCCTTGTCATTATGGAACGTAGTTTTTTATCGATATTTTAGTTATTCCAATGGATGGTAGCCTTGTCATTATGGAAGGTAGTCTGTTCGCGAGATTTTTATTACACCAATGGATGGTTTCCTTGTCATTATGGAAGGCAGTCTGTTGTTGATATTTTTGTTACTCCAATGGATGCTAGCCTTGTCATTATGGAAGGAATTCTTTTGTCGATATTTTTGTTATTCCAATGGATGGTAGCCTTATCATTTTGGAAGGTAGTTTGTTGTCGAGATTTTTGTTACTCCAATGGATAATAGCCATGTCATAATGAAAGGTAGTATGTTATCGAGATTTTGTTACTCCAATGGATGGTAGCCTTATCAATATGGAAGCTAGTCTATTGTCGATATTTTTGTCAATCCAATGGATGATAGCCTTGTAATTATGGAACGTAGTCTGTTGGCGAGCTTTTTGTTACTCCAATGGATGGTAGCCTTGTCATTATGGAAGTTAGCCTATTGTTGATATTTTCATTACTCTAATGCATGGTAGCCTTGTCATTATAGAAGATAGTCTCTTGTTGATATTTTCATTACTCCAATGGATGGTAGCCTTGTCATTATGGAAGGTAGTCTGTTGTCGAGATTTTTGTTACTCTAATGGATGATAGCCTTGTCATTATGGAAGGTAGTTTTTTGTCGAGATTTTTGTTATTACAATGTATGGTAGCCTTATCATTATAGAAGGTAGTTTGTTGTCGATATCTTTGTTACTCTAATGGATGGTAGCCTATTTATTATGGAAGGTAGTCTGTTGTCGAGATTTTTGTTACTCTAATGGATGGTAGCCTTGTCATTATGGAAGGTAGTCTGTTGGCGAGATTTTTATTACACCAATGGATGGTTTCCTTGTCATTATGGAAGGTAGCCTATTGTTGATATTTTCATTACTCTAATGCATGGTAGCCTTGTCATTATAGAAGGTAGTCTCTTGTTGATATTTTCATTACTCCAATGGATTGTAGACTAGTCATTATGGAAGGTAGTCTGTTGTCGAGATCTTGTTACTCCAATGGATGGTAGCCTTTTCATTATGGAAGGTAGTCTATTGTCGATATTTTTGTCACTCCAAAGGATGGTAGCCTTGTCATTATGGAAGGTAGTTTGTTGTCGAAATTTTTGTTACTCCAATGGATGGTAGCCTTGTCATTATGGAAGGTAGTCTATTGTCGAGATTTTTGGCACTCCAATGGATGGTAGCCTTGTCATTATGGAAGGTAGTCTCTTGTTGATATTTTCATTACTCTAATGGATGGTAGCCTGGTCATTATGGAAGGTAGTCTGTTGTCGTGATTTTTGTTACTCTAATGGATCGTAGCATTGTCATTATGGAAGGTAGTCTGCTGTCGAGATTTTTGTTACTCTAATGGATGTTAGCCTTGTCATTATGGAATGTAGTTTATTGTGGAGATTTTTGTTACTCCAATGGACGGTAGCCTTGTCATTATGGAAGGTAGTCTTTTGTTGAGATTTTTGTTACCCCAATGGATGGTAGACTTGTCATTATTGAAGGTAGACTATTGTCGAGATTTTTGTTACTCTAATAGATGGTAGCCTTGACATTATGGAAGGTAGTTTCTTGTCAAGATTTTTGTTACTCCAACGAATGATAGTATTATCATTATGGAAGGTAGTGTGTTGTCGAAATATTTGTTACTCCAATGGATGGTAGGCTAGTCATTAAGGAAGGTAGTCTGTTGTCGAGATTTTTGTTACTCCAATGGATGGTAGCCTTGTCATTATGGAAGGTAGTTTGTTGTCGATATTTTTTTTACTCCAATGTATGGTAGCCTTGTAATTATGGAACGTAGTTTGGTGTCGATATTTTTGTTATTCCAATGGATGGTAGCCTTATCAATATGGAAGGTAGTTTGTTGTCGAGATTTTTGTTACTCCAATGGATAATAGGCTTGTCATTATGGAAGGTAGTCTGTTGTGGAGATTTTGTTACTCCAATGGATGGTAGCGTTTTCATTATGGAAGTTAGTCTATTGTCGAGGTTTTTGTCACTCCAAAGGATGGTATCCTTGTCATTATGGAAGATATTTTGTTGTCGATATTTTTGTTACTCCAACGGATGGTAGTATTATCATTATGGATGGTAGCCTTGTCATTATGGAAGGTAGTCTGTTGGCGAGATTTTTGTTACTCCAATGGATGGTAGCCATGTCATTATGGAAGGTAGTCTCTTTTTGATATTTTCATTACTCAAATGCATGGTCGCCTTGTCATTATGGAAGGTAGTCTCTTGTTGATATTTTCATTACTCCAAAGACTACCTTCCATAATGACAAGGCTACGATCCATTAAATTAACAAAAATCTCGACAACATACTACCTTCCATAATAACCAAGCTACCATCCATTGGATGATAGCCTTGTCATTATGGAAGGTAGTCTAATGGCGAGATTTTTGTTACTCCAATGGATGGTATCCTTGTCAATATGGAAGGAAGTCTCTTGTTGATATTTTCGTTACTCCAATGGATGGTAGCCTTGTCATTATTGAAGGTAGACTATTGTCAAGATTTTTGTTACTCTAATAGATGGTAGCCTTGTCATTATAGAAGGTAGTCTGTTGTCAAGATTTTTGTTACTCCAACGGATGGTAGTATTATCATTATGGAAGGTAGTGTGTTTTCGAAATATTTGTTACTCCAATGGATGGTAGCCTTGTCATTATGGAACGTAGTTTGTTGTCGATATTTTTGTTACTCCAATGGATGGTAAGCTTGTCATTATGGAAGGTAGTCTGTTGTCGAGATTTTGTTACTCCGATGGATGGTAGCCTTATCAATAGGGAAGGTAGTTTGTTGTCGAGATTTTTGTTACTCCAATGGATTGTAGCCTAGTCATTATGGAAGGTAGTCTGTTGTCGAGATCTTGTTACTCCAATGGATGTTAGCCTTTTCATTATGGAAAGTAGTCTATTGTCGATATTTTTGTCACTCCAAAGGATGGTCGCCTTGTCATTATGGAAGGTAGTCTGTTGTCGAGATCTTGTTACTCCAATGGATGGTAGCCTTTTCATTATGGAAGGTAGTCTATTGTAGATATTTTTGTCACTCCAAAGGATGGTAACCTTGTCATTATGGAAGGTAGTTTGTTGTCGATATTTTTGTTACTCCAATGGATGGTAGCCTTGTCATTATGGAAGGTAGTCTATTGTCGAGATTTTTGGCACTCCAATGGATGGTAGCCTTGTCATTATGGAAGGTAGTCTCTTGTTGATATTTTCATTACTCTAATGGATGGTAGCCTGGTCATTATGGAAGGTAGTCTGTTGTCGTGATTTTTGTTACTCTAATGGATCGTAGCATTGTCATTATGGAAGGTAGTCTGTTGTCGAGATTTTTGTTACTCTAATGGATGTTAGCCTTGTCATTATGGAATGTAGTTTATTGTGGAGATTTTTGTTACTCCAATGGACGGTAGCCTTGCCATTATGGAAGGTAGTCTATTGTTGAGATTTTTGTTACCCCAATGGATGGTAGACTTGTCATTATTAAAGGTAGACTATTGTCGAGATTTTTGTTACTCTAATAGATGGTAGCCTTGACATTATGGAAGGTAGTTTGTTGTCAAGATTTTTGTTACTCCAACGAATGATAGTATTATCATTTTGGAAGGTAGTGTGTTGTCGAAATATTTGTTACTCCAATGGATGGTAGGCTAGTCATTAAGGAAGGTAGTCTGTTGTCGAGATTTTTGTTACTCCAATGGATGGTAGCCTTGTCATTATGGAAGGTAGTTTGTTGTCGATATTTTTTTTACTCCAATGTATGGTAGCCTTGTAATTATGGAACGTAGTTTGGTGTCGATATTTTTGTTATTCCAATGGATGGTAGCCTTATCAATATGGAAGGTAGTTTGTTGTCGAGATTTTTGTTACTCCAATGGATAATAGGCTTGTCATTATGGAAGGTAGTCTGTTGTGGAGATTTTGTTACTCCAATGGATGGTAGCGTTTTCATTATGGAAGTTAGTCTATTGTCGAGGTTTTTGTCACTCCAAAGGATGGTATCCTTGTCATTATGGAAGATATTTTGTTGTCGATATTTTTGTTACTCCAACGGATGGTAGTATTATCATTATGGATGGTAGCCTTGTCATTATGGAAGGTAGTCTGTTGGCGAGATTTTTGTTACTCCAATGGATGGTAGCCATGTCATTATGGAAGGTAGTCTCTTTTTGATATTTTCATTACTCAAATGCATGGTCGCCTTGTCATTATGGAAGGTAGTCTCTTGTTGATATTTTCATTACTCCAAAGACTACCTTCCATAATGACAAGGCTACGATCCATTAAATTAACAAAAATCTCGACAACATACTACCTTCCATAATAACCAAGCTACCATCCATTGGATGATAGCCTTGTCATTATGGAAGGTAGTCTAATGGCGAGATTTTTGTTACTCCAATGGATGGTATCCTTGTCAATATGGAAGGTAGTCTCTTGTTGATATTTTCGTTACTCCAATGAATGGTAGCCTTGTCATTATTGAAGGTAGACTATTGTCAAGATTTTTGTTACTCTAATAGATGGTAGCCTTGTCATTATAGAAGGTAGTCTGTTGTCAAGATTTTTGTTACTCCAACGGATGGTAGTATTATCATTATGGAAGGTAGTGTGTTGTCGAAATATTTGTTACTCCAATGGATGGTAGCCTAGTCATTATGGATGGTAGTTTGTTGTCAAGTTTTTTGTTACTCCAATGGATGGTAGGCTTGTCATTATGGAAAGTAGTTTGTTTTCGAAATTTTTGTTACTCCAATGGATGGTAGCCTTGTCATTATGGAACGTAGTTTGTTGTCGATATTTTTGTTACTCCAATGGATGGTAAGCTTGTCATTATGGAAGGTAGTCTGTTGTCGAGATTTTGTTACTCCGATGGATGGTAGCCTTATCAATAGGGAAGGTAGTTTGTTGTCGAGATTTTTGTTACTCCAATGGATTGTAGCCTAGTCATTATGGAAGGTAGTTTGTTGTCGAGATCTTGTTACTCCAATGGATGTTAGCCTTTTCATTATGGAAAGTAGTCTATTGTCGATATTTTTGTCACTCCAAAGGATGGTCGCCTTGTCATTATGGAAGGTAGTTTGTTGTCGATATTTTTGTTACTCCAATGGATGGTAGCCTTGTCATTATGGAAGGTAGTCTATTGTCGAGATTTTTGGCACTCCAATGGATGGTAGCCTTGTCATTATGGAAGGTAGTCTGTTGGCGAGATTTTTGTTACTCCAATGGATGGTAGCCTTGTCATTATGGAAGGTAGTCTCTTGTTGATATTTTCATTACTCTAATGGATGGTAGCCTGGTCATTATGGAAGGTAGTCTGTTGTCGTGATTTTTGTTACTCTAATGGATCGTAGCATTGTCATTATGGAAGGTAGTCTGTTGTCGAGATTTTTGTTACTCTAATGGATGTTAGCCTTGTCATTATGGAATGTAGTTTATTGTGGAGATTTTTGTTACTCCAATGGACGGTAGCCTTGCCATTATGGAAGGTAGTCTATTGTTGAGATTTTTGTTACCCCAATGGATGGTAGACTTGTCATTATTAAAGGTAGACTATTGTCGAGATTTTTGTTACTCTAATAGATGGTAGCCTTGACATTATGGAAGGTAGTTTGTTGTCAAGATTTTTGTTACTCCAACGAATGATAGTATTATCATTTTGGAAGGTAGTGTGTTGTCGAAATATTTGTTACTCCAATGGATGGTAGGCTAGTCATTAAGGAAGGTAGTCTGTTGTCGAGATTTTTGTTACTCCAATGGATGGTAGCCTTGTCATTATGGAAGGTAGTTTGTTGTCGATATTTTTTTTACTCCAATGTATGGTAGCCTTGTAATTATGGAACGTAGTTTGGTGTCGATATTTTTGTTATTCCAATGGATGGTAGCCTTATCAATATGGAAGGTAGTTTGTTGTCGAGATTTTTGTTACTCCAATGGATAATAGGCTTGTCATTATGGAAGGTAGTCTGTTGTGGAGATTTTGTTACTCCAATGGATGGTAGCGTTTTCATTATGGAAGTTAGTCTATTGTCGAGGTTTTTGTCACTCCAAAGGATGGTATCCTTGTCATTATGGAAGATATTTTGTTGTCGATATTTTTGTTACTCCAACGGATGGTAGTATTATCATTATGGATGGTAGCCTTGTCATTATGGAAGGTAGTCTGTTGGCGAGATTTTTGTTACTCCAATGGATGGTAGCCATGTCATTATGGAAGGTAGTCTCTTTTTGATATTTTCATTACTCAAATGCATGGTCGCCTTGTCATTATGGAAGGTAGTCTCTTGTTGATATTTTCATTACTCCAAAGACTACCTTCCATAATGACAAGGCTACGATCCATTAAATTAACAAAAATCTCGACAACATACTACCTTCCATAATAACCAAGCTACCATCCATTGGATGATAGCCTTGTCATTATGGAAGGTAGTCTAATGGCGAGATTTTTGTTACTCCAATGGATGGTATCCTTGTCAATATGGAAGGTAGTCTCTTGTTGATATTTTCGTTACTCCAATGAATGGTAGCCTTGTCATTATTGAAGGTAGACTATTGTCAAGATTTTTGTTACTCTAATAGATGGTAGCCTTGTCATTATAGAAGGTAGTCTGTTGTCAAGATTTTTGTTACTCCAACGGATGGTAGTATTATCATTATGGAAGGTAGTGTGTTGTCGAAATATTTGTTACTCCAATGGATGGTAGCCTAGTCATTATGGATGGTAGTTTGTTGTCAAGTTTTTTGTTACTCCAATGGATGGTAGGCTTGTCATTATGGAAAGTAGTTTGTTTTCGAAATTTTTGTTACTCCAATGGATGGTAGCCTTGTCATTATGGAACGTAGTTTGTTGTCGATATTTTTGTTACTCCAATGGATGGTAAGCTTGTCATTATGGAAGGTAGTCTGTTGTCGAGATTTTGTTACTCCGATGGATGGTAGCCTTATCAATAGGGAAGGTAGTTTGTTGTCGAGATTTTTGTTACTCCAATGGATTGTAGCCTAGTCATTATGGAAGGTAGTTTGTTGTCGAGATCTTGTTACTCCAATGGATGTTAGCCTTTTCATTATGGAAAGTAGTCTATTGTCGATATTTTTGTCACTCCAAAGGATGGTCGCCTTGTCATTATGGAAGGTAGTTTGTTGTCGATATTTTTGTTACTCCAATGGATGGTAGCCTTGTCATTATGGAAGGTAGTCTATTGTCGAGATTTTTGGCACTCCAATGGATGGTAGCCTTGTCATTATGGAAGGTAGTCTGTTGGCGAGATTTTTGTTACTCCAATGGATGGTAGCCTTGTCATTATGGAAGGTAGTCTCTTGTTGATATTTTCATTACTCTAATGGATGGTAGCCTGGTCATTACGGAAGGTAGTCTGTTGTCGTGATTTTTGTTACTCTAATGGATCATAGCCTTGTCATTATGGAAGGTAGTCTGTTGTCGAGATTTTTGTTACTCTAATGGATGTTAGCCTTGTCATTATGGAATGTAGTTTGTTGTGGAGATTTTTGTTACTCCAATGGACGGTAGCCTTGTCATTATGGAAGGTAGTCTATTGTTGAGATTTTTGTTACCCCAATGGATGGTAGACTTGTCATTATTGAAGGTAGACTATTGTCGAGATTTTTGTTACTCTAATAGATGGTAGCCTTGTCATTATGAAAGGTAGTTTGTTGTCAAGATTTTTGTTACTCCAACGAATGATAGTATTATCATTATGGAAGGTAGTGTGTTGTCGAAATATTTGTTACTCCAATGGATGGTAGCCTAGTCATTATGGATGGTAGTTTGTTGTCGATATTTTTGTTACTCCAATGGATGGTACGCTTTTCATTAAGGAAGGTAGTCTGTTGTCGAGATTTTTGTTACTCCAATGGATGGTAGCCTTGTCATTATGGAAGGTAGTTTGTTGTCGATATTTTTTTTACTCCAATGGATGGTAGCCTTGTAATTATGGAACGTAGTTTGTTGTCGATATTTTTGTTATTCCAATGGATGGTAGCCTTATCAATATGGAAGGTAGTTTGTTGTCGAGATTTTTGTTACTCCAATGGATAATAGGCTTGTCATTATGGAAGGTAGTCTGTTGTGGAGATTTTGTTACTCCAATGGATGGTAGCGTTTTCATTATGGAAGTTAGTCTATTGTCGAGGTTTTTGTCACTCCATAGGATGGTATCCTTGTCATTATGGAAGATATTTTGTTGTCGATATTTTTGTTACTCCAACGGATGGTAGTATTATCATTATGGATGGTAGCCTTGTCATTATGGAAGGTAGTCTGTTGGCGAGATTTTTGTTACTCCAATGGATGGTAGCCATGTCATTATGGAAGGTAGTCTCTTTTTGATATTTTCATTACTCAAATGCATGGTCGCCTTGTCATTATGGAAGGTAGTCTCTTGTTGATATTTTCATTACTCCAAAGACTACCTTCCATAATGACAAGGCTACGATCCATTAAATTAACAAAAATCTCGACAACATACTACCTTCCATAATAACCAAGCTACCATCCATTGGATGATAGCCTTGTCATTATGGAAGGTAGTCTAATGGCGAGATTTTTGTTACTCCAATGGATGGTATCCTTGTCAATATGGAAGGTAGTCTCTTGTTGATATTTTCGTTACTCCAATGGATGGTAGCCTTGTCATTATTGAAGGTAGACTATTGTCAAGATTTTTGTTACTCTAATAGATGGTAGCCTTGTCATTATAGAAGGTAGTCTGTTGTCAAGATTTTTGTTACTCCAACGGATGGTAGTATTATCATTATGGAAGGTAGTGTGTTATCGAAATATTTGTTACTCCAATGGATGGTAGCCTAGTCATTATGGATGGTAGTTTGTTGTCAAGATTTTTGTTACTCCAATGGATGGTAGGCTTGTCATTATGGAAAGTAGTTTGTTTTCGAAATTTTTGTTACTCCAATGGATGGTAGCCTTGTCATTATGGAACGTAGTTTGTTGTCGATATTTTTGTTACTCCAATGGATGGTAAGCTTGTCATTATGGAAGGTAGTCTGTTGTCGAGATTTTGTTACTCCGATGGATGGTAGCCTTATCAATAGGGAAGGTAGTTTGTTGTCGAGATTTTTGTTACTCCAATGGATTGTAGCCTAGTCATTATGGAAGGTAGTCTGTTGTCGAGATCTTGTTACTCCAATGGATGTTAGCCTTTTCATTATGGAAAGTAGTCTATTGTCGATATTTTTGTCACTCCAAAGGATGGTCGCCTTGTCATTATGGAAGGTAGTTTGTTGTCGATATTTTTGTTACTCCAATGGATGGTAGCCTTGTCATTATGGAAGGTAGTCTATTGTCGAGATTTTTGGCACTCCAATGGATGGTAGCCTTGTCATTATGGAAGGTAGTCTGTTGGCGAGATTTTTGTTACTCCAATGGATGGTAGCCTTGTCATTATGGAAGGTAGTCTCTTGTTGATATTTTCATTACTCTAATGGATGGTAGCCTGGTCATTATGGAAGGTAGTCTGTTGTCGTGATTTTTGTTACTCTAATGGATCATAGCCTTGTCATTATGGAAGGTAGTCTGTTGTCGAGATTTTTGTTACTCTAATGGATGTTAGCCTTGTCATTATGGAATGTAGTTTGTTGTGGAGATTTTTGTTACTCCAATGGACGGTAGCCTTGTCATTATGGAAGGTAGTCTATTGTTGAGATTTTTGTTACCCCAATGGATGGTAGACTTGTCATTATTGAAGGTAGACTATTGTCGAGATTTTTGTTACTCTAATAGATGGTAGCCTTGTCATTATGAAAGGTAGTTTGTTGTCAAGATTTTTGTTACTCCAACGAATGATAGTATTATCATTATGGAAGGTAGTGTGTTGTCGAAATATTTGTTACTCCAATGGATGGTAGCCTAGTCATTATGGATGGTAGTTTGTTGTCGATATTTTTGTTACTCCAATGGATGGTACGCTTTTCATTAAGGAAGGTAGTTTGTTGTCGAGATTTTTGTTACTCCAATGGATGGTAGCCTTGTCATTATGGAAGGTAGTTTGTTGTCGATATTTTTTTTACTCCAATGGATGGTAGCCTTGTAATTATGGAACGTAGTTTGTTGTTGATATTTTTGTTATTCCAATGGATGGTAGCCTTATCAATATGGAAGGTAGTTTGTTGTCGAGATTTTTGTTACTCCAATGGATAATAGGCTTGTCATTATGGAAGGTAGTCTGTTATGGAGATTTTGTTACTCCAATGGATGGTAGCCTTTTCATTATGGAAGGTAGTCTATTGTGGAGGTTTTTGTCACTCCAAAGGATGGTATCCTTGTCATTATGGAAGATATTTTGTTGTCGATATTTTTGTTACTCCAACGGATGGTAGTATTATCATTATGGAAGGTAGTGTGTTGTCGAAATCTTTGTTACTCCAATGGATGGTAGCCTTGTCATTATGGAAGGTAGTCTGTTGGCGAGATTTTTGTTACTCCAATGGATGGTAGCCATGTCATTATGGAAGGTAGTCTCTTGTTGATATTTTCATTACTCAAATGCATGGTCGCCTTGTCATTATGGAAGGTAGTCTCTTGTTGATATTTTCATTACTCCAATGGATGGTAGCTTGGTTATTATGGAAGGTAGTATGTTGTCGAGATTTTTGTTAATTTAATGGATCGTAGCCTTGTCATTATGGAAGGTAGTCTTTTGTCGAGATTTTTGTTACTCTAATGGATCGTAGCCTTGTCATTATAGAAGGTAGTCTGTTGTCGAGATTTTTGTTACTCTAATGGATGGTAGCCTTGTCATTATGGAAGGTATTTTGTTGTCGAGATTTTTCTCACTCCAATGGATGATAGCCTTGTCATTATGGAAGGTAGTCTATTGGCGAGATTTTTGTTACTCCAATGGATGGTATCCTTATCATTATGGAAGGTAGTCTCTTGTTGATATTTTCGTTACTCCAATGGATGGTAGCCTTGTCATTATTGAAGGTAAACTATTGTGAAGATTTTTTTTACTCTAATAGATGGTAGGCTTGTCATTATGGAAGGTAGTCTGTTGTCAAGATTTTTGTTACTCCAACGGATGGTAGTATTATCATTATGGAAGGTAGTGTGTTGTCGAAATATTTGTTACTCCAATGGATGGTAGCCTAGTCATTATGGATGGTAGTTTGTTGTCGATATTTTTGTTACTCCAATGGATGGTACGCTTTTCATTAAGGAAGGTAGTTTGTTGTCGAGATTTTTGTTACTCCAATGGATGGTAGCCTTGTCATTATGGAAGGTAGTTTGTTGTCGATATTTTTTTTACTCCAATGGATGGTAGCCTTGTAATTATGGAACGTAGTTTGTTGTTGATATTTTTGTTATTCCAATGGATGGTAGCCTTATCAATATGGAAGGTAGTTTGTTGTCGAGATTTTTGTTACTCCAATGGATAATAGGCTTGTCATTATGGAAGGTAGTCTGTTATGGAGATTTTGTTACTCCAATGGATGGTAGCCTTTTCATTATGGAAGGTAGTCTATTGTGGAGGTTTTTGTCACTCCAAAGGATGGTATCCTTGTCATTATGGAAGATATTTTGTTGTCGATATTTTTGTTACTCCAACGGATGGTAGTATTATCATTATGGAAAGTAGTGTGTTGTCGAAATCTTTGTTACTCCAATGGATGGTAGCCTTGTCATTATGGAAGGTAGTCTGTTGGCGAGATTTTTGTTACTCCAATGGATGGTAGCCATGTCATTATGGAAGGTAGTCTCTTGTTGATATTTTCATTACTCAAATGCATGGTCGCCTTGTCATTATGGAAGGTAGTCTCTTGTTGATATTTTCATTACTCCAATGGATGGTAGCTTGGTTATTATGGAAGGTAGTATGTTGTCGAGATTTTTGTTAATTTAATGGATCGTAGCCTTGTCATTATGGAAGGTAGTCTTTTGTCGAGATTTTTGTTACTCTAATGGATCGTAGCCTTGTCATTATAGAAGGTAGTCTGTTGTCGAGATTTTTGTTACTCTAATGGATGGTAGCCTTGTCATTATGGAAGGTATTTTGTTGTCGAGATTTTTCTCACTCCAATGGATGATAGCCTTGTCATTATGGAAGGTAGTCTATTGGCGAGATTTTTGTTACTCCAATGGATGGTATCCTTATCATTATGGAAGGTAGTCTCTTGTTGATATTTTCGTTACTCCAATGGATGGTAGCCTTGTCATTATTGAAGGTAAACTATTGTGAAGATTTTTTTTACTCTAATAGATGGTAGGCTTGTCATTATGGAAGGTAGTCTGTTGTCAAGATTTTTGTTACTCCAACGGATGGTAGTATTATCATTATGGAAGGTAGTGTGTTGTCGAAATATTTGTTACTCCAATGGATGGTAGCCTAGTCATTATGGATGGTAGTTTGTTGTCGATATTTTTGTTACTCCAATGGATGGTACGCTTTTCATTAAGGAAGGTAGTTTGTTGTCGAGATTTTTGTTACTCCAATGGATGGTAGCCTTGTCATTATGGAAGGTAGTTTGTTGTCGATATTTTTTTTACTCCAATGGATGGTAGCCTTGTAATTATGGAACGTAGTTTGTTGTTGATATTTTTGTTATTCCAATGGATGGTAGCCTTATCAATATGGAAGGTAGTTTGTTGTCGAGATTTTTGTTACTCCAATGGATAATAGGCTTGTCATTATGGAAGGTAGTCTGTTATGGAGATTTTGTTACTCCAATGGATGGTAGCCTTTTCATTATGGAAGGTAGTCTATTGTGGAGGTTTTTGTCACTCCAAAGGATGGTATCCTTGTCATTATGGAAGATATTTTGTTGTCGATATTTTTGTTACTCCAACGGATGGTAGTATTATCATTATGGAAAGTAGTGTGTTGTCGAAATCTTTGTTACTCCAATGGATGGTAGCCTTGTCATTATGGAAGGTAGTCTGTTGGCGAGATTTTTGTTACTCCAATGGATGGTAGCCATGTCATTATGGAAGGTAGTCTCTTGTTGATATTTTCATTACTCAAATGCATGGTCGCCTTGTCATTATGGAAGGTAGTCTCTTGTTGATATTTTCATTACTCCAATGGATGGTAGCTTGGTTATTATGGAAGGTAGTATGTTGTCGAGATTTTTGTTAATTTAATGGATCGTAGCCTTGTCATTATGGAAGGTAGTCTTTTGTCGAGATTTTTGTTACTCTAATGGATCGTAGCCTTGTCATTATAGAAGGTAGTCTGTTGTCGAGATTTTTGTTACTCTAATGGATGGTAGCCTTGTCATTATGGAAGGTATTTTGTTGTCGAGATTTTTCTCACTCCAATGGATGATAGCCTTGTCATTATGGAAGGTAGTCTATTGGCGAGATTTTTGTTACTCCAATGGATGGTATCCTTATCATTATGGAAGGTAGTCTCTTGTTGATATTTTCGTTACTCCAATGGATGGTAGCCTTGTCATTATTGAAGGTAAACTATTGTGAAGATTTTTTTTACTCTAATAGATGGTAGGCTTGTCATTATGGAAGGTAGTCTGTTGTCAAGATTTTTGTTACTCCAACGGATGGTAGTATTATCATTATGGAAGGTAGTGTGTTGTCGAAATATTTGTTACTCCAATGGATGGTAGCCTAGTCATTATGGATGGTAGTTTGTTGTCAAGATTTTTGTTACTCCAATGGATGGTAGGCTTGTCATTATGGAAAGTAGTTTGTTTTCGAAATTTTTGTTACTCCAATGGATGGTAGCCTTGTCATTATGGAACGTAGTTTGTTGTCGATATTTTTGTTACTCCAATGGATGGTAAGCTTGTCATTATGGAAGGTAGTCTGTTGTCGAGATTTTGTTACTCCGATGGATGGTAGCCTTATCAATAGGGAAGGTAGTTTGTTGTCGAGATTTTTGTTACTCCAATGGATTGTAGCCTAGTCATTATGGAAGGTAGTCTGTTGTCGGGATCTTGTTACTCCAATGGATGTTAGCCTTTTCATTATGGAAAGTAGTCTATTGTCGATATTTTTGTCACTCCAAAGGATGTTCGCCTTGTCATTATGGAAGGTAGTTTGTTGTCGATATTTTTGTTACTCCAATGGATGGTAGCCTTGTCATTATGGAAGGTAGTCTATTGTCGAGATTTTTGGCACTCCAATGGATGGTAGCCTTGTCATTACGGAAGGTAGTCTGTTGGCGAGATTTTTGTTACTCCAATGGATGGTAGCCTTGTCATTATGGAAGGTAGTCTCTTGTTGATATTTTCATTACTCTAATGGATGGTAGCCTGGTCATTATGGAAGGTAGTCTGTTGTCGTGATTTTTGTTACTCTAATGGATCATAGCCTTGTCATTATGGAAGGTAGTCTGTTGTCGAGATTTTTGTTACTCTAATGGATGTTAGCCTTGTCATTATGGAATGTAGTTTGTTGTGGAGATTTTTGTTACTCCAATGGACGGTAGCCTTGTCATTATGGAAGGTAGTCTATTGTTGAGATTTTTGTTACCCCAATGGATGGTAGACTTGTCATTATTGAAGGTAGACTATTGTCGAGATTTTTGTTACTCTAATAGATGGTAGCCTTGTCATTATGAAAGGTAGTTTGTTGTCAAGATTTTTGTTACTCCAACGAATGATAGTATTATCATTATGGAAGGTAGTGTGTTGTCGAAATATTTGTTACTCCAATGGATGGTAGCCTAGTCATTATGGATGGTAGTTTGTTGTCGATATTTTTGTTACTCCAATGGATGGTACGCTTTTCATTAAGGAAGGTAGTCTGTTGTCGAGATTTTTGTTACTCCAATGGATGGTAGCCTTGTCATTATGGAAGGTAGTTTGTTGTCGATATTTTTTTTACTCCAATGGATGGTAGCCTTGTAATTATGGAACGTAGTTTGTTGTTGATATTTTTGTTATTCCAATGGATGGTAGCCTTATCAATATGGAAGGTAGTTTGTTGTCGAGATTTTTGTTACTCCAATGGATAATAGGCTTGTCATTATGGAAGGTAGTCTGTTATGGAGATTTTGTTACTCCAATGGATGGTAGCCTTTTCATTATGGAAGGTAGTCTATTGTGGAGGTTTTTGTCACTCCAAAGGATGGTATCCTTGTCATTATGGAAGATATTTTGTTGTCGATATTTTTGTTACTCCAACGGATGGTAGTATTATCATTATGGAAGGTAGTGTGTTGTCGAAATCTTTGTTACTCCAATGGATGGTAGCCTTGTCATTATGGAAGGTAGTCTGTTGGCGAGATTTTTGTTACTCCAATGGATGGTAGCCATGTCATTATGGAAGGTAGTCTCTTGTTGATATTTTCATTACTCAAATGCATGGTCGCCTTGTCATTATGGAAGGTAGTCTCTTGTTGATATTTTCATTACTCCAATGGATGGTAGCTTGGTTATTATGGAAGGTAGTATGTTGTCGAGATTTTTGTTAATTTAATGGATCGTAGCCTTGTCATTATGGAAGGTAGTCTTTTGTCGAGATTTTTGTTACTCTAATGGATCGTAGCCTTGTCATTATAGAAGGTAGTCTGTTGTCGAGATTTTTGTTACTCTAATGGATGGTAGCCTTGTCATTATGGATGGTATTTTGTTGTCGAGATTTTTCTCACTCCAATGGATGATAGCCTTGTCATTATGGAAGGTAGTCTATTGGCGAGATTTTTGTTACTCCAATGGATGGTATCCTTGTCATTATGGAAGGTAGTCTCTTGTTGATATTTTCGTTACTCCAATGGATGGTAGCCTTGTCATTATTGAAGGTACACTATTGTGAAGATTTTTGTTACTCTAATAGATGGTAGGCTTGTCATTATGGAAGGTAGTCTGTTGTCAAGATTTTTGTTACTCCAACGGATGGTAGTATTATCATTATGGAAGGTAGTGTGTTGTCAAAATATTTGTTACTCCAATGGATGGTAGCCTAGTCATTATGGATGGTAGTTTGTTGTCAAGATTTTTGTTACTCCAATGGATGGTAGGCTTGTCATTATGGAAAGTAGTTTGTTTTCGAAATTTTTGTTACTCCAATGGATGGTAGCCTTGTCATTATGGAACGTAGTTTGTTGTCGATATTTTTGTTACTCCAATGGATGGTAAGCTTGTCATTATGGAAGGTAGTCTGTTGTCGAGATTTTGTTACTCCGATGGATGGTAGCCTTATCAATAGGGAAGGTAGTTTGTTGTCGAGATTTTTGTTACTCCAATGGATTGTAGCCTAGTCATTATGGAAGGTAGTCTGTTGTTGAGATCTTGTTACTCCAATGGATGTTAGCCTTTTCATTATGGAAAGTAGTCTATTGTCGATATTTTTGTCACTCCAAAGGATGGTCGCCTTGTCATTATGGAAGGTAGTTTGTTGTCGATATTTTTGTTACTCCAATGGATGGTAGCCTTGTCATTATGGAAGTTAGTCTATTGTCGAGATTTTTGGCACTCCAATGGATGGTAGCCTTGTCATTATGGAAGGTAGTCTGTTGGCGAGATTTTTGTTACTCCAATGGATGGTAGCCTTGTCATTATGGAAGGTAGTCTCTTGTTGATATTTTCATTACTCTAATGGATGGTAGCCTGATCATTATGGAAGGTAGTCTGTTGTCGTGATTTTTGTTACTCTAATGGATCATAGCCTTGTCATTATGGAAGGTAGTCTGTTGTCGAGATTTTTGTTACTCTAATGGATGTTAGCCTTGTCATTATGGAATGTAGTTTGTTGTGGAGATTTTTGTTACTCCAATGGACGGTAGCCTTGTCATTATGGAAGGTAGTCTATTGTTGAGATTTTTGTTACTCCAATGGATGGTAGACTTGTCATTATTGAAGGTAGACTATTGTCGAGATTTTTGTTACTCTAATAGATGGTAGCCTTGTCATTATGAAAGGTAGTTTGTTGTCAAGATTTTTGTTACTCCAACGAATGATAGTATTATCATTATGGAAGGTAGTGTGTTGTCGAAATATTTGTTACTCCAATGGATGGTAGCCTAGTCATTATGGATGGTAGTTTGTTGTCGATATTTTTGTTACTCCAATGGATGGTACGCTTTTCATTAAGGAAGGTAGTCTGTTGTCGAGATTTTTGTTACTCCAATGGATGGTAGCCTTATCAATATGGAAGGTATTTTGTTGTCGAGATTTTTCTCACTCCAATGGATGATAGCCTTGTCATTATGGAAGGTAGTCTATTGGCGAGATTTTTGTTACTCCAATGGATGGTATCCTTGTCATTATGGAAGGTAGTCTCTTGTTGATATTTTCGTTACTCCAATGGATGGTAGCCTTGTCATTATTGAAGGTACACTATTGTGAAGATTTTTGTTACTCTAATAGATGGTAGGCTTGTCATTATGGAAGGTAGTCTGTTGTCAAGATTTTTGTTACTCCAACGGATGGTAGTATTATCATTATGGAAGGTAGTGTGTTGTCAAAATATTTGTTACTCCAATGGATGGTAGCCTAGTCATTATGGATGGTAGTTTGTTGTCAAGATTTTTGTTACTCCAATGGATGGTAGGCTTGTCATTATGGAAAGTAGTTTGTTTTCGAAATTTTTGTTACTCCAATGGATGGTAGCCTTGTCATTATGGAACGTAGTTTGTTGTCGATATTTTTGTTACTCCAATGGATGGTAAGCTTGTCATTATGGAAGGTAGTCTGTTGTCGAGATTTTGTTACTCCGATGGATGGTAGCCTTATCAATAGGGATGGTAGTTTGTTGTCGAGATTTTTGTTACTCCAATGGATAGTAGGCTTGTCATTATGGAAGGTAGTCTGTTGTCGAGATTTTGTTACTCCAATGGATGATAGATTTTTCATTATGGAAGATAGTATATTGTCGAGATTTTTGTCACTCCAAAGGATGGTAGCCTTGTCATTATGGAAGGTAGTTTGTTGTCGATATTTTTGTTACTCCAATGGATGGTAGCCTAATCATTATGGAAGGTAGTCTATTTTCAAGATTTTTGGCACTCCAATGGATGGTAGCCTTGTTATTTTGGAAGGTAGTTTGTTGGCGAGATTTTTGTTACTCCAATGGATGGTAGCCTTGTCATTATGGAAGGTAGTCTCTTGTTGATATTTTAATTTCTCCAATGCATGGTATCCCTTTCATTATGTAAGTTAGTTTCTTGTTGATAATTTCATTACTCCAATGGATCATAGCCTTGTCATTATGGAAGGTAGTCTGTTGTCAAAAAATTTGTTACTCTAATTTATGGTAGCCTTGTCATTATGGAAGATAGTTTGTTGTGGAGATTTTTGTTACTCCAATGGATGGTAGCCTTGTAATTATGGAATGTAGTCTATTGTTTAGATTTTTGTTACTCTAATGGATCGTAGCCTTGTCATTATTGAAGGTAGGATGTTGTCGAGATTTTTGTTACTCTAATAGATGGTAGCCTTGTCATTATGGAAGGTAGTTTGTTGTCAAGATTTTTGTTACTCCAACGGATGGTAGTATTATCATTATGGAAGGTAGTGTGTTGTCGAAATCTTTGTTACTCCAATGGATGGTAGCCTAGTCATTATGGATGGTAGTTTGGTGTCGATATTTTTGTTACTCCAATGGATGGTAGCCATATCAATATGGAAGGTAGTTTGTTGTCGAGATTTTTGTTACTCCAATGGATAGTAGGCTTGTCATTATGGAAGGTAGTCTGTTGTCGAGATTTTGTTATTCCAATGGATGGTAGCCTTTTCATTATGGAAGGTAGTCTATTGTCGAGATTTTTGTCACTCCAAAGGATGGTAGCCATGTCATTATGGAAGGTAGTCTGCTTTCGAAATTGTTGTTACTCCAATGGATGGTAGCCTTGTCATTATGGAAGGTTGTCTGTTGTCGATATTTTTGTTATTCTAATGGATGGTAGCCTAGTCATTATGGAAGGTAGTCTGTTGGCGAGATTTTTGTTACTCCAATGGATGGTAGCCTTGTCATTATAGAACGTAGTTTTTTATCGATATTTTTGTTATTCCAATGAATGGTAGCCTTGTCATTATGGAAGGTAGTCTGTTGGCGAGATTTTTATTACACCAATGGATGGTTTCCTTGTCATTATGGAAGGCAGTCTATTGTTGATATTTTTGTTACTCCAATGGATGCTAGCCTTGTCATTATGGAAGGAAGTTTGTTGTCGATATTTTTGTTATTCCAATGGATGGTAGCCTTATCATTTTGGAAGGTAGTTTGTTGTCGAGATTTTTGTTACTCCAATGGATAGTAGCCATGTCATAATGAAAGGTAGTATGTTATCGAGATTTTGTTACTCCAATGGATGGTAGCCTTGTCATTATGGAAGGTAGTCTATTGTCGATATTTTTATCAATCCATTGGATGATAGCCTTGTAATTATGGAACGTAGTCTGTTGGCGAGCGTTTTGTTACTATAATGGATGTTAGCCTTGTCATTATGGAAGGTAGCCTATTGTTGATATTTTCATTACTCTAATGCATGGTAGCCTTGTCATTATAAAAGGTAGTCTCTTGTTGATATTTTCATTACTCCAATGGATGGTAGCCTTGTCATTATGGAAGGTAGTCTGTTGTCGAGATTTTTGTTACTCTAATGGATGGTAGCCTTTTCATTATGGAAGGTAGATTGTTGTCGAGATTTTTGTTACTATAATGTATGGTAGCCTTGTCATTATGGAAGGTAGTTTTTTGTCGAGATTTTTGTTATTACAATGTATGGTAGCCTTATCATTATAGAAGGTAGTCTGTTGTCGATATCTTTGTTACTCTAATGGATGGTAGCCTATTTATTATGGAAGGTAGTCTGTTGTCGAGATTTTTGTTACTCTAATGGGTGGTAGCCTTGTCATTATGGAAGGTAGTCTGTTGGCGAGATTTTTTTTACACCAATGGATGGTTTCCTTGTCATTATGGAAGGCAGTTTGTTGTTGATATTTTTGTTACTCCAATGGATGGTAGCCTTGTCATTATTGAAGGTAGGCTATTGTCGAGATTTTTGTTACTCTAATAGATGGTAGCCTTGTCATTATGGAAGGTAGTTTGTTGTCAAGATTTTTGTTACTCCAATGGATGGTAGTATTATCATTATGGAAGGTAGTGTGTTGTCGAAATCTTTGTTACTCCAATGGATGGTAGCCTAGTCATTATGGATGGTAGTTTGGTGTCGATATTTTTGTTACTCCAATGGATGGTAGGCTTTTTATTAAGAAAGGTAGTCTCTTGTTGATATTTTCGTTACTCCAATGGATGGTAGCCTTGTCAATATGGAAGGTAGTTTGTTGTCGAGATTTTTGTTACTCCAATGGATAGTAGGCTTGTCATTATGGAAGGTAGTCTGTTGTCGAGATTTTGTTATTCCAATGGATGGTAGCCTTTTCATTATGGAAGGTAGTATATTGTCGAGAGTTTTGTCACTCCAAAGGATGGTAGCCATGTCATTATGGAAGGTAGTCTGCTTTCGAAATTGTTGTTACTCCAATGGATGGTAGCCTTGTCATTATGGAAGGTTGTCTGTTGTCAAGATTTTTGTTACTCCAATGGATGGTAGAATTGTCATTATGGAAGCTAGTCTATTGTCGATATCTTTGTTACTCCAATGGATGGTAGCCTAGTCATTATGAAAGGTAGTCTGTTGTCGAGATTTTTGTTACTTCAATGGATGGTAGGCTTTTCATTACAGAAGGTAGTCTATTATCGATATTTTTGTTACTCCAATGGATGGTAGCCTTGTCATTATGGAAGGTAGTCTGTTGGCGAGATTTTTGTTACTCCAATGGATGGTAGCCTTGTCATTATGGAACGTAGTTTTTTATCGATATTTTTGTTATTCCAATGAATGGTAGCCTTGTCATTATGGAAGGTAGTCTGTTGGCGAGATTTTTATTACACCAATGGATGGTTTCCTTGTCATTATGGAAGGCAGTCTGTTGGTGATATTTTTGTTACTCCAATGGATGCTGGCCTTGTCATTATGGAAGGAAGTCTGTTGTCGATATTTTTGTTATTCCAATGGATGGTAGCCTTATCATTTTGGAAGGTAGTTTGTTGTCGAGATTTTTGTTACTCCAATGGATAGTAGCCATGTCATAATGAAAGGTAGTATGTTATCGAGATTTTTTTAATCCAATGGATGGTAGCCTTGTCATTATGGAAGGTAGTCTATTGTCGATATTTTTATCAATCCAATGGATGATAGCCTTGTAATTATGGAACGTAGTCTATGGGCGAGCTTTTTGTTACTCCAATGGATGTTAGCCTTGTCATTATGAAAGGTAGCCTATAGTTGATATTTTCATTACTCTAATGCATGGTAGCCTTGTCATTATAGAAGGTAGTCTCTTGTTGATATTTTCATTACTCCAATGGATGGTAGCCTTGTCATTATGGAAGGTAGTCTGTTGTCGAGATTTTTGTTACTCTAATGGATGGTAGCCTTTTCATTATGGAAGGTAGATTGTTGTCGAGATTTTTGTTACTATAATGTATGGTAGCCTTGTCATTATGGAAGGTAGTTTTTTGTCGAGATTTTTGTTATTACAATGTATGGTAGCCTTATCATTATAAAAGGTAGTCTGTTGTCGATATCTTTGTTACTCTAATGGATGGTAGCCTATTTATTATGGAAGGTAGTCTGTTGTCGAGATTTTTGTTACTCTAATGGATGGTAGCCTTGTCATTATGGAAGGTAGTCTGTTGGCGAGATTTTTATTACACCAATGGATGGTTTCCTTGTCATTATGGAAGGCAGTCTGTTGTTGATATTTTTGTTACTCCAATGGATGCTAGCCTTGTCATTATGGAAGGAAGTCTGTTGTCGATATTTTTGTTATTCCAATGGATGGTAGCCTTATCATTTTGGAAGGTAGTTTGTTGTCAAGATTTTTGTTAGTCCAATGGATAGTAGCCATGTCATAATGAAAGGTAGTATGTTATCGAGATTTTGTTACTCCAATGGATGGTAGCCTTTTCATTATGGAAGGTAGTCTATTGTCGATATTTTTTTCAATCCAATGGATGGTAGCCATGTAATTATGGAACGTAGTCTGTTGGCGAGCTTTTTGTTACTCCAGTGGATGGTAGCCTTGTAATTATGGAAGGTAGCCTATTGTTGATATTTTCATTACTCTAATGCATGGTAGCCTTGTCATTATAGAAGGTAGTCTCTTGTTGATATTTTCATTACTCCAATGGATGGTAGCCTTGTCATTATGGAAGGTAGTATGTTGTCGAGATTTTTGTTACTCTAATGGATGGTAGCCTTTTCATTATGGAAGGTAGACTGTTGTCGAGATTTTTGTTACTATAATGTATGGTAGCCTTATCATTATGGAAGGTAGTTTTTTTGTCGAGATTTTTGTTATTACAATGTATGGTAGCCTTATCATTATAGAAGGTAGTCTGTTGTCGATATCTTTGTTACTCTAATGGATGGTAGCCTATTTATTATGGAAGGTAGTCTGTTGTCGAGATTTTTGTTACTCTAATGGATGGTAGCCTTGTCATTATGGAAGGTATTTTGTTGTCGAGATTTTTCTCACTCCAATGGATGATAGCCTTGTCATTATGGAAGGTAGTTTATTGCCGAGATTTTTGTTACTCCAATGGATGGTATCCTTGTCATTATGGAAGGTAGTCTCTTGTTGATATTTTCGTTACTCCAATGGATGGTAGCCTTGTCATTATTGAAGGTAGACTATTGTCAAGATTTTTGTTACTCTAATAGATGGTAGCCTTGTCATTATGGAAGGTAGTCTGTTGTCAAGATTTTTGTTACTCCAACTGATGGTAGTATTATCATTATGGAAGGTAGTGTGTTGTCGAAATATTTGTTACTCCAATGAATGGTAGCCTAGTCATTATGGATGGTAGTTTGTTGTCAAGATTTTTGTTACTCCAATTGAAGGTAGGCTTTTCATTAAGGAAGGTAGTCTGTTGTCGATATTTTTGTTACTCCAATGGATGGTAGCCTTGTCATTATGGAAAGTAGTTTTTTTAGAAATTTTTGTTACTCCAATGGATGGTAGCCTTGTCATTATGGAAGGTAGTCTGTTGTCGAGATTTTGTTACTCCGATGGATGGTAGCCTTATCAATAGGGAAGGTACTTTGTTGTCGAGATTTTTGTTACTCCAATGGATAGTAGGCTTGTCATTATGGAAGGTAGTATGTTGTCGAGATTTTGTTACTCCAATGGATGATAGCTTTTTCATTATGGAAAATAGTATATTGTCGAGATTTTTGTCACTCCAAAGGATGGTAGCCTTGTCATTATGGAAGGTAGTTTGTTGTCGATATTTTTGTTACTCCAATGGATGGTAGCCTAGTCATTATGGAAGGTAGTCTATTTTCAAGATTTTTGGCACTCCAATGGATGGTAGCCTTATCATTATGGAAGGTAGTTTGTTGGCGAGATTTTTGTTACTCCCATGGATGGTAGCCTTGTCATTATGGAAGGTAGTCGCTTGTTGATATTTTCATTTCTCCAATGCATGGTAGCCTTTTCATTATGTAAGTTAGTCTCTTGTTGATAATTTCATTACTCCAATGGATCATAGCCTTGTCATTATGGAAGGTAGTCTGTTGTCAAAAATTTTGTTACTCTAATTGATGGTAGCCTTGTCATTATGGAAGATACTTTGTTGTGGAGACTTTTGTTACTCCAATGGATGGTAGCCTTGTAATTATGGAATGTAGTCTATTGTTTAGATTTTTGTTACTCCAATGGATGGTAGCCTTGTCATTATTGAAGGTAGGCTGTTGTCGAGATTTTTGTTACTCTAATAGATGGTAGCCTTGTCATTATGGAAGGTAGTTTGTTGTCAAGATTTTTGTTACTCCAACGGATGGTAGTATTATCATTATGGAAGGTAGTGTGTTGTCGAAATCTTTGTTACTCCAATGGATGGTAGCCTAGTCATTATGGATGGTAGTTTGGTGTCGATATTTTTGTTACTCCAATGGATGGTAGGCTTTTTATTAAAAAAGGTAGTCTCTAGTTGATATTTTCGTTATTCCAATTGATGGTAGCCTTGTCATTATAGAAGGTAGTTTGTTGTCTATATTTTTGTTACTCCAATGGATGGTAGGCTTGTCATTATGGAAGGTAGTCTGTTGTCGAGATTTTGTTATTCCAATGGATGGTAGCCTTTTCATTATGGAAGGTATTCTATTGTCGAGATTTTTGTCACTCCAAAGGAAGGTAGCCATGTCATTATGGAAGGTAGTCTGCTTTCGAAATTTTTGTTACTCCAATGGATGGTAGCCTTGTCATTATGGAAGGTTGTCTGTTGTCGAGATTTTTGTTACTCCAATGGATGGTAGAATTGTCATTATGGAAGCTAGTCTGTTGTCGATATCTTTGTTACTCCAATGGATGGTAGCCTTGTCATTATGGAAGGTAGTCTGTTGGCGAGATTTTTGTTACTCCAATGGATGGTAGCCTTGTCATTATGGAACGTAGTTTTTTATCAATATTTTTGTTATTCGAATGGATGGTAGCCTTGTCATTATGGAAGGTAGTCTGTTGGCGAGATTTTTATTACACCAATGGATGGTTTCCTTGTCATTATGGAAGGCAGTCTGTTGTTGATATTTTTGTTACTCCAATGGATGTTGGCCTTGTCATTATGGAAGGAAGTTTGTTGTCGATATTTTTGTTATTCCAATGGATGGTAGCCTTATCATTTTGGAAGGTAGTTTGTTGTCGAGATTTTTGTTACTCCAATGGATAGTAGCCATGTCATAATGAAAGGTAGTATGTTATCGAGATTTTTTTAATCCAATGGATGGTAGCCTTGTCATTATGGAAGGTAGTCTATTGTCGATATTTTTATCAATCCAATGGATGATAGCCTTGTAATTATGGAACGTAGTCTATGGGCGAGCTTTTTGTTACTCCAATGGATGTTAGCCTTGTCATTATGAAAGGTAGCCTATAGTTGATATTTTCATTACTCTAATGCATGGTAGCCTTGTCATTATAGAAGGTAGTCTCTTGTTGATATTTTCATTACTCCAATGGATGGTAGCCTTGTCATTATGGAAGGTAGTCTGTTGTCGAGATTTTTGTTACTCTAATGGATGGTAGCCTTTTCATTATGGAAGGTAGATTGTTGTCGAGATTTTTGTTACTATAATGTATGGAAGCCTTGTCATTATGGAAGGTAGTTTTTTGTCGAGATTTTTGTTATTACAATGTATGGTAGCCTTATCATTATAGAAGGTAGTCTGTTGTCGATATCTTTGTTACTCTAATGGATGGTATCCTATTTATTATGGAAGGTAGTCTGTTGTCGAGATTTTTGTTACTCTAATGGATGGTAGCCTTGTCATTATGGAAGGTAGTCTGTTGGCGAGATTTTTTTTACACCAATGGATGGTTTCCTTGTCATTATGGAAGGCAGTCTGTTGTTGATATTTTTGTTACTCCAATGGATGCTAGCCTTGTCATTATGGAAGGAATTCTGTTGTCGATATTTTTGTTATTCCAATGGATGGTAGCCTTATCATTTTGGAAGGTAGTTTGTTGTCGAGATTTTTGTTAGTCCAATGGATAGTAGCCATGTCATAATGAAAGGTAGTATGTTATCGAGATTTTGTTACTCCAATGGATGGTAGCCTTGTCATTATGGAAGGTAGTCTATTGTCGATATTTTTATCAATCCAATGGATGGTAGCCATGTAATTATGGAACGTAGTCTGTTGGCGAGCTTTTTGTTACTCCAATGGATGGTAGCCTTGTAATTATGGAAGGTAGCCTATTGTTGATATTTTCATTACTCTAATGCATGGTAGCCTTGTCATTATAGAAGGTAGTCTCTTGTTGATATTTTCATTACTCCAATGGATGGTAGCCTTGTCATTATGGAAGGTAGTCTGTTGTCGAGATTTTTGTTACTCTAATGGATGGTAGCCTTTTCATTATGGAAGGTAGATTGTTGTCGAGATTTTTGTTACTATAATGTATGGTAGCCTTGTCATTATGGAAGGTAGTTTTTTGTCGAGATTTTTGTTATTACAATGTATGGTAGCCTTATCATTATAGAAGGTAGTCTGTTGTCGATATCTTTGTTACTCTAATGGATGGTAGCCTATTTATTATGGAAGGTGGTCTATTGTCGAGATTTTTGTTACTCTAATGGATGGTAGCCTTGTCATTATGGAAGGTAGTCTGTTGGCGAGATTTTTATTACACCAATGGATGGTTTCCTTGTCATTATGGAAGGCAGTCTGTTGTTGATATTTTTGTTACTCCAATGGATGCTAGCCTTGTCATTATGGAAGGAAGTCTGTTGTCGATATTTTTGTTATTCCAATGGATGGTAGCCTTATCATTTTGGAAGGTAGTTTGTTGTCGAGATTTTTGTTAGTCCAATGGATAGTAGCCATGTCATAATGAAAGGTAGTATGTTATCGAGATTTTGTTACTCCAATGGATGGTAGCCTTTTCATTATGGAAGGTAGTCTATTGTCGATATTTTTTTCAATCCAATGGATGGTAGCCATGTAATTATGGAACGTAGTCTGTTGGCGAGCTTTTTGTTACTCCAATGGATGGTAGCCTTGTAATTATGGAAGGTAGCCTATTGTTGATATTTTCATTACTCTAATGCATGGTAGCCTTGTCATTATAGAAGGTAGTCTCTTGTTGATATTTTCATTACTCCAATGGATGGTAGCCTTGTCATTATGGAAGGTAGTCTGTTGTCGAGATTTTTGTTACTCTAATGGATGGTAGCCTTTTCATTATGGAAGGTAGATTGTTGTCGAGATTTTTGTTACTATAATGTATGGTAGCCTTATCATTATGGAAGGTAGTTGTTTTGTCGAGATTTTTGTTATTACAATGTATGGTAGCCTTATCATTATAGAAGGTAGTCTGTTGTCGATATCTTTGTTACTCTAATGGATGGTAGCCTATTTATTATGGAAGGTAGTCTGTTGTCGAGATTTTTGTTACTCTAATGGATGGTAGCCTTGTCATTATGGAAGGTATTTTGTTGTCGAGATTTTTCTCACTCCAATGGATGATAGCCTTGTCATTATGGAAGGTAGTTTATTGCCGAGATTTTTGTTACTCCAATGGATGGTATCCTTGTCATTATGGAAGGTAGTCTCTTGTTGATATTTTCGTTACTCCAATGGATGGTAGCCTTGTCATTATTGAAGGTAGACTATTGTCAAGATTTTTGTTACTCTAATAGATGGTAGCCTTGTCATTATAGAAGGTAGTCTGTTGTCAAGATTTTTGTTACTCCAACTGATGGTAGTATTATCATTATGGAAGGTAGTGTGTTGTCGAAATATTTGTTACTCCAATGAATGGTAGCCTAGTCATTATGGATGGTAGTTTGTTGTCAAGATTTTTGTTACTCCAATTGAAGGTAGCCTTGTCATTATGGAAGGTAGTCTGTTGGCGAGATTTTTATTACACCAATGGATGGTTTCCTTGTCATTATGGAAGGCAGTCTGTTGTTGATATTTTTGTTACTCCAATGGATGCTGGCCTTGTCATTATGGAAGGAAGTATGTTGTCGATATTTTTGTTATTCCAATGGATGGTAGCCTTATCATTTTGGAAGGTAGTTTGTTGTCGAGATTTTTGTTACTCCAATGGATAGTAGCCATGTCATAATGAAAGGTAGTATGGTATCGAGATTTTGTTACTCCAATGGATGGTAGCCTTGTCATTATGGAAGGTAGTCTATTATCGATATTTTTGTCAATCCAATGGATGGTAGCCTTGTAATTATGGAACGTAGTCTGTTGGCGAGCTTTTTGTTACTCCAATGGATGGTAGCCTTGTCATTATGGAAGGTAGCCTATTGTTGATATTTTCATTACTCTAATGCATGGTAGCCTTGTCATTATAGAAGGTAGTCTCTTGTTGATATTTTCATTACTCCAATGGATGGTAGCCTTGTCATTATGGAAGGTAGTCTGTCGTCGAGATTTTTGTTACTCTAATGGATGGTAGCCTTTTCATTATGGAAGGTAGATTGTTGTCGAGATTTTTGTTACTATAATGTTTGGTAGCCTTGTCATTATGGAAGGTAGTTTTTTGTTGAGATTTTTGTTATTACAATGTAAGGTAGCCTTATCATTATAGAAGGTAGTCTGTTGTCGATATCTTTGTTACTCTAATAGATGGTAGCCTATTTATTATGGAAGGTAGTCTATTGTAGAGATTTTTGTCACTCCAATGGATGGTAGCCTTGTCATTTTGAAAGGTAGTATGTTGTCAAGATTTTTGTTATTCCATTGGATGGTAGCCTTGTCATTATGGAAGGTAGTCTGTTCTCGATATTTTTGTTATTCCAATAGATGGTAGCCTTGCCATTATGGAAGGTAGTCTGTTGTCGATATATTTGTTACTCCAATGGATAATAGGCTTGTCATTATGGAAGGTAGTCAGTTGTCGATGGCTTTGTTACTCAAATGGATGGTAGCCTAGTCATTATGGAAGGTATTCTGTTGTCGATATTTTTGTTACTCCAATGGATGGTAGCCTTGTCATTATGGAAGGTAGTTTGTTGTCGATATTTTTGTTAATCCAATAGATGGTAGCCTATTCATTATGGAACATAGTTTGTTGTCGATATTTTTGTTATTCCAATGGATGGTAGCCTTATCATTACGGAAGGTAGTCTGTTGTCGAGATTTTGTTTCTCCAATGGATGGTAGCATTATCATTATGGAAGGTAATCTATTGTCAAGATTTTTGTCACTCCAATGGATGGTAGCCTTGTCATTATATAAGGTAGTCTATTGGCGATATTTTTCTTAGTCCAATAGATGGTAGCCTTGTCATTAAGGAAGGTAGTCTCTTGTTGATATTTTCATTACTTCAATGCATGGTAGCCTTGTCATTATGGAACGTAGTTTGCTGTCGAGATTTTTATTACTACAATGGATGGTAGCTTTGTCATTATGGAAGGTAGTCTATTGTCGAGATTTTTGTTACTCCAATGGATGGTAGCTTTTTCATTATCGAATGTAGTTTGTTGTCGATATTTTTGTTACTCCAATGGATTTTAGCCTTGTCATTATGGAAGGTAGTCTGTTTTCGAAATTTTTGTTACTCCAATGGATGGTAGCCTTGTCATTATGGAAGGTTGTCTGTTGTTGAGATATTTGTTACTCCAATGGATGGTAGCATTGTCATTATGGAAGGTAGTCTGTTGTCGATATATTGGTTACTCCAATGGATGGTAGCCTAGTCGTTATGGAAGGTATTCAGTTGTCGAGATTTTAGTTAATCCAATGGATGGTAGGCTTTTCACTATGGAAGGTAGTCTATTCTCAATATTTTTGTTACTCCAATGGATGGTAGCCTTGTCATTATGGAAGGTACTCTGTTGTCTATATTTTTGTTACTCCAATGGATGGTAGCCTTGTCATTATGGAACGTAGTTTGTTGTCGATATTTTTGTTATTCCATTGGATGGTATCCTTGTCATTAGGGAAGGTAGTCTGTTGCTGAGATTTTTGTTACTCCAATGGATGGTAGCCTTGTCATTATGGAAGGCAGTTTGTTCTCGAGATTTTTTTATTCCTATAGATTGTAGCCTTGTCATTACGGAAGCTAGTCTGTTGTCGAGATTTTTGTTACTCCAATGGATTTTAGCCTTATCATTATGGAAGGTAGTTTGTTGTCGAGATTTTTTTTACTCCAATGGATAGTAGCCTTGTCATTATGGAAGGTAGTCTGTTGTCGATATTTTGTTTCTCCAATGGATGGTAGCATTATAATTATGGAAGGTAGTCTATTGTCAAAAATTTTGTCACTCCAATAGATGGTAGCCTTGTCATTATATAAGGTAGTCTGTTGGCGATATTTTTCTTAGTCCAATAGATGGTAGCCATGTCATTATGGAAGGTAGTCTCTTATTGATATTTTTGTTACTCCAATGCATGGTAGCCTTGTCATTATGGAAGGTAGTCTCTTGTTGATATTTTCATTACTCCAATGGATGGTAGCCTTTTCATTATGGAAGGTAGTTTGTTGTCGGGATTGTTGTTACTCTAATGGATGGTAGCCTTATCAATATGGAAGGTAGTCTGTTGTCGAGATTTTTGTTACTCTAATGGATGGTAGCCTTGTCATTCTGGAAGGTAGTTTGTTGTCGAGATTTTTGTTACTCCATGGATGGTAGCTTTGTCATTATGGAAGGTAGTCTATCGTCGAGATTTTTGTTACTCCAATGGATGGTAGCCTTGTAATTATGGAAGGAAGTTTGTTCTCGAGATTTTTGTAATTCCAATAGATGGTTGCCTTGTCATTATGGAAGGTAGTCTGTTGTCGATATTTTTGTTACTCCAATGGATTTTAGCCATGTCATTATGGAAGGTAGTCTGCTTTCGAAATTTTTGTTACTCCAATGGATGGTAGCTTTTTCATTATGGAAGGTTGTTTGTTGTCGAGATTTTTGTTACTCCAATGGATGGTAGAATTGTCATTATGGAAGGTAGTCTGTTGTCGATATCTTTGTTACTCCAATGGATGGTATCCTAGTCATTATCAAAGGTATTCTGTTGTCGAGATTTTCATTACTCCAATGGATAATATGCTTTTCATTACGGAAGGTAGTCTATTCTCCAAATTTTTGTTTACTCCAATGGATGGTAGCCTTGTCATTATGGAAGGTAGTCTGTTGTTGAGATTTTTGTTATTCCAATGGATGGTAGCCTTATCATTTTGGAAGGTAGTTTGTTGTCGAGATTTTTGTTACTCCAATGGATAGTAGCCATGTCATAATGAAAGGTAGTATGTTATCAAGATTATGTTACTCCAATGGATGGTAGCCTTGTCATTATGGAAGGTAGTCTATTGTCATTATTTTTGTCACTCCAATGGATGGTAGCCTTGTAATTATGGAACGTAGTCTGTTGGCGAGCTTTTTGTTACTACAATGGATGGTAGCCTTGTCATTATGGAAGGTAGTCTATTGTTGATATTTTCATTACTCTAATGCTTGGTAGCCTTGTCATTTAAGAAGGTAGTCTCTTGTTGATATTTTCATTACTCCAATGGATGGTAGCCTTGTCATTATGGAAGGTAGTCTGTTGTCGAGATTTTTGTTACTCTAATGGATCGTAGCCTTGTCATTATGGAAGGTAGTATGTTGTCGAGATTTTTGTTACTCTAATGGTTGGTAGCCTTGTCATTATGGAAGGTAGTTTGTTGTCGAGATTTTTGTTACTCTAATGGTTGGTAGCCTTGTCATTATGGAAGGTAGTTTGTTGTCGATGTCTTTGTTACTCAAATGGATGGTAGCCTAGTCATTATGGAAGGTATTTTGTTGTCGAGATTTTTGTTACTCCAATGGATAGTAGCCTTGTCATTATGGAACGTAGTTCTTTATCGATATTTTTGTTATTCCAATGGATGGTGGCCTTATCATTACGTAAGGCAGCCTGTTATCGATATTTTTGTTATTCCAATGGATGGTAGCCTTATCATTTTGGAAGGTAGTTTTTTGTCGAGATTTTTGTTACTCCAATGGATAGTAGCCATGTCATAATGAAAGGTAGTATGTTATCCAGATTTTGTTACTCCAATGGATGATAGCCTTGTCATTATGGAAGGTAGTCTATTGTCGATATTTTTGTCACTCCAATGGATGGTAGCCTTGTAATTATGGAACATAGTCTGTTGGCGAGCTTTTTGTTACTCCAATGGATGGTAGCCTTGTCATTATGGATGGTAGTTTATTGTTGATATTTTCATTACTCTAATGCATGGTAGCCTTGCCATTATAGAAGGTAGTCTCTTGTTGATATTTTTATTACTCCAATGGATGGTAGCCTTGTCATTATGGAAGGTAGTATGTTGTCGAGATTTTTGTTACTCTAATGGATGGTAGCCTTGTCATTATGGAAGGTAGTCTATTGTCGAGATTTTTGTTACTCCAATTCATGGTAGCTTTGTCATTATCGAAGGTAGTTTGTTGTCGAGATTTTTGTTACTCCAATGGGTTTTAGCCTTGTCATTATGGAAGGTAGTCTGTTTCCGAAAGTTCTGTTACTATAATGTATGGTAGCCTTGTCATTGTGGAAGGTTGTCTGTTGTCGAGATATTTGTTACTCCAATGGATGGTAGCATTGTCATTATGGAAGGTAGTCTGTTGTTGATATATTTGTTACTCTAATGGATTGTAGCCTATTTATTATGGAAGGTAGTCTATTGAAGAGATTTTTATCACTCCAATGGATGGTAGCCTTGTCATTATGAAATGTAGTATGTTGTCGTGATTTTTGTTATTCCATTGGATGGTAGCCTTGTCATTATTGAAGGTAGTCTGTTCTCGATATTTTTGTTATTCCAATAGATGGTAGCCTTGTCATTATGGAAGGTAGTCTGTTGTCGGGATATTTGTTACTCCAATGGATTTTAGCCTTGTCATTATGGAAGGTATTCTATTTTCGAGATTTTTGTTACTCCAATGGATGGTAGCCTTGTCATTATGAAAGGTAGTCTGTTGTCGAGATTTTTGTCGCTCCAATGGATGGTAGCCTTGTCATTATGGAAGGTATTTTGTTGTCGATGTCTTTGTTACTCAAATGGATGGTAGCCTAGTCATTATGGAATGTATTTTGTTGTCGATATTTTTGTTACTCCAATGGATGGTAGCCTTGTCATTATGGAAGGTAGTTTGTTGTCGATATTTTTGTTACTCCAATGGATGGTAGCCTATTCATTATGGAACGTAGTTTGTTGTCGATATTTTTGTTATTCCAATGGATGGTAGCCTTATCATTATGGAAGGTAGTTTGTTGTCGAGATTTTTGTTACTCCAATTGATAGTAGCCTCGTCATTATGGAAGGTAGTCTATTGTCGAGATTTTGTGACTCCAATGGATGGTAGCCTTGTTAATATATAAGGTAGTCTGTTGGCGATATTTTTCTTAGTCCAATAGATGGTAGCCTTGTCATTATGGAAGGTAGTCTCTTGTTGATATTTTCATTACTCCAATGCATGTTAGCCTTGTCATTATGGAACGTAGTTTGTTGTCGATATTTTTGTTATTCCAATGGATGGTAGGCTTGTCATTATGGAAGGTAGTCTGTTGCTGAGATTTTTGTTACTCCAATGGATTGTAGCCTTGTCATTATGGAAGGTAGTTTGTTGTCGAGTTTTTTATTACTATAATGGATGGTAGCTTTGTCATTATGGAAGGTAGTTTATTGTCGAGATTGTTGTTACTCCAATGGATGGTAGCTTTGTCATATTAAAACAGATAGTCAAAGAAATACAACAGATAATACAACAGATAGTCAAAGAAAACATGAAAGTTCAGAATCAGACAAAATAATACAACATAATACAACAGATAGTCAAAGAAAACATGCTAGTGACATGAATGAAAAACTAAGGTTGGGGAGGAAAGCGTGTAAACCGGTTCTCCAGCATGGCTTTGATCTGATCAGCAGTCTCATTCTGCTTGTGTACCATGCTAACAACTGTGTCTATCTTGTTATCCTGCACATCCATCCTTTCTTTCATCTTCTGGTCATTTTTATTCATCCTTAGCTGCAGACGCATGTCATTCAGCTTCAGCTCTTCCAGAGTCTGCCTGTCCAAGGTAGCTTGAGAAACATCAGAAGCAGGAAGCTTCTGAGAGCTTTCTGCAACATCTTCTGCTTGACTTGCTTCAGCTTGAATGGTCTTGTCTTCTTCTGGTTGCACCTTTGAAGCTAGCTGTTTCTCAGACCATGGCTCACTATCCAGAGGGAGCACGTCTTCTTGTGGCAGCTGAATTTCAACTTCCTTCAGCAACTTGCTGAAGTTCTGTTGTGCCTGCTCATAGTTGATATCCTGCAACTTGAGGGCCTCAGCACGTACCCAAATTCTGAATTGTGACCAGAGCTGGTCAGAGGCAGCTGGGTCAATCATTCCAGGACAGACTTGCTTCAGATAAGCAATCCACTGCTGCAAACCTGTTTCAAAATTCATAATACCAGAGCAAACATCTGGTTGTTTTGGTTTTGCGATGGCTATTTTACTTTTCAGATCAGCAAGACGGTCAAGGATTGTTAAGTCTATGAAGGTCCTGCTGGGGTTTTCGTTGGTTTGCTTGGGAGCTGTTTGTTTTGGAGATGGAGTGGGAGAATCAGAAATTATGATTGGACTGTTTGGTGTTTTGGGAGAATTTGGTGGTGTAGATTCTGATAAGGATGGTAGCTGGGCCATTGTGACTGTTGTTCCACATGGCAGCTGGATTTCCAGAGGTGATGGTTGAGGTGAATGAGGTTTAGAAGGTGGAGGAGTTGGAGTTTCAGAGTGATGAAACTCAGGTTGAGGTGATGGTGGATGAATTTCTGGTTGAGGAGAGGGAGACGGAATTGCTGGTTGTGGAGAAGTTGTTGAAATTTCTGGTTGTTCAGGGATAAGAGGTTCTTCTGGAATGGCTGAGAGAGGTTGTTGTTGTTGTTCTGGTTCTTCAGCAGCTTGCTATTGTTCTGGTTGTGGAGAACGGACAATTTGTGGTTCAGAGTTTGGATTAATGGAGGAGTGATCAGAAGTGTGTTGATCAATGTCAGACATCACTTTGTCAATTGCTGATGTTGTTGATATTGTTGGTTTGGGATGTTTGGTTTGGGGTCTTCTGAGTTGAAGTGCCTCAGAAGGGTCATCTTCTGGTTCAGTTTCATCTATTGTTAGGATGGGGATTGAGATTCTATGAGAGGTTGGAGGTGGAATTGATGCTGAAATAGTAGAAGAATTTAAAACAGAAGCAGCAGATAAATTACCTCTTTTCTTGGGTGTCTGTTGGGATGATCCTTCTGAAGGTGCCTTCCTTTTCTTCGTCTTCTTCAGTGTCACTTCTGGTTGAGGTTGGTGCAGATCTTTGATCTTCAGATTGGGATCTGTACCATCAGCTTTACACGCGTCCAGATATCTGAGAACTACCACAGGCTTGGATTCTATCTCAGAAAATAAAGGAAAGTCACTCAGTGGGACTCTTCTGCTGGTGATATCAGCAATAGGAGTAGCGCTGGGTTCCTTTTTAATATTCTCTATCAACTTCATTTTCTTCAAGTTCTTCGCGCTCAGAGGCTTCCCAACCGTTGGTTCAATGGTGCTTAACTCTTGAGCTTCTATCAGATGCTCTATCAGCCTATTCTCAGTCAGAATATCTGATATCAACCTTCCAAAGGGTATCCAATCCCTCTTTGTTCTTTCTTCTTCCCTGGTTTCCTTCACGCTTGTTCTGAGGTGATTGAACAGAAGATGAGCCAAGTTGATTTTTACCTTCTGATTGATAAAGTAGATCAGAAACTGCTGATCTACATTTATGTAATCAGGGGAACTAGTTGGCTTCCTATGGTTAAAACACCCCAGAATTATCTTCGCCCAAACTCTGTGATGATCCTTCAGATCTTTGATCTTGCTGCTGGGCACCCCATGGGTGAAAATCCTTTCTGCTATGACGCCCACGTCAGCATATCTCTCAGCCATATCAATACAGCGGACGCCACCGCCAACTGTAACCAATTAACCTTGCTATGTGATCCTCAGTGATCACAATCTTCTTCCCCATAATGTAGGAGGTGACTTGATGTGTTGAAGCCGTTGCATGAATCCAGAACTCCTTGACTAACATAGGGAATGTTGGTCCAACCAACCTGTCCAAATACCTTTCCCATTTCTGTGCCCTAACTTCTTCTGTTAAGTCAAAATCGTTTTCCTTCAGACTTCCAAAATCAATGATCAATTCAGATAACACTTCAAGATTCTTCACAGGAGTGAGGAGTGTTCGGAATGGCACTTGATACTGTTCAGATGATGCTTTCTTCTGAGAACCTGCAGAAGCACTGCTGGAGGTTGCCATGTTCACACTTAGGGATTTTGAGAAAAACTGAGAAAGAGAGTTTGCAAGAGATGAACACAGAAAAATGCAGAGAATGCTTGAGAAATAATGAGAACTGTAAAAGATGAAAGTGAAAGGTTAACGTGTTTAAATAGGGTTCAGAATATTTTGAAATTGTAAACATTTTCAATAAAAAGGAATAAAATCATGATTACGTTTTAAAAGCATGATTACTTTCATTTAATGCTTGCTGATTTTGGGGGATTTGAGAAAGATACTTAAAACGGTTACCAGACATGTGTCTCAATGCACCCAATCAGCATTTTGCCTTCTCAGAAGCGTGCACGCGTTCTGCTTCAGAGATTTGCTGATGATTGGATGACACTTGTTTGATGTAGTGATCAGCACGTCTGTCTTTGAGCTTAGACTCTCAGATCTTTAGACTTGCATCTGATACAATCTGCATGTTATATCTTTCTGAAAAGAGATTGATCAGAAGTTCATAGTAAAACAAATACATTATGAAGATAAATATATGGAATTAAAACATTTTCACTCTGGGCAGATTTTCATGCTGAGATGTTTCAGAATGAAATTGAACCTATCTTCAGAAAGGGGTTTAGTGAAGATATCAGCCCATTGATGGTCTGTATCTATAAATTTTAAATTCAAAATTCCTTTCTGAATATAGTCCCTAATGAAGTGATGTTTTATTTCTATATGCTTAGCTCTAGAATGTAAAATGGGATTCTTACTTAAGCAAATAGCAGAAGTATTATCACAGAGTATAGGAATGTTACTCTCAAAAATCTGGAAGTCTTCAAGCTGACTTTTCATCCAGAGCATTTGTGTGCTACATCCTGCTGCTGCTATGTACTCAGCTTCTGTTGTTGATAGCGCAATTGTTGATTGCCTTTTGCTGGACCAAGAGATCAGATTTTCTCCCAGAAACTGGCAGCTTCCAGAAGTACTTTTACGCTCCACTCTGTCTCCAGCAAAGTCAGCATCGCAGTAGCCTACTAAACTGTAATCACTAGATTTTCTATAAAACAAACCCAGATTAGTAGTACCTTTCAGATACTTGAAAATTCTCTTAACAGCTGTTAAGTGAGATTCTCTAGGATCTGATTGGAATCTAGCACAAATACAAACGCTGAATAATATATCAGGTCTTGAAGCAATCAGATAAAGGAGAGAACCAATCATACCTCTGTAGACTTTCTGTTCTACATTTTTGCTTACCTCTTCTCTTTCCAGAATGCACGTGGGATGCATTGGAATCTTTGATGGCTTACATTCTGAGAGGTCAAATTTCTTCAGAAGATCTCTGATGTATTTGCTCTGATGAATGTAAGTTCCCTTTGGAGTTTGATTGATCTGAATTCCTAGAAAGAATTTCAGTTCCCCCATGAGGCTCATCTCAAATTCTGCCTGCATACACTTAGCAAATTTTCTTCCAAGAGAAGGATTAGTAGAACCAAAAATAATATCATCAACATAAATTTGACAGACTAAGATGTCATTCTTAACTGATTTACAGAATAAGGTAGTGTCCACCTTCCCTCTGGTGAATTCATTTTCTAACAGAAAGTTACTTAGCCTTTCATACCAAGCTCTGGGAGCTTGTTTCAGACCATATAGTGACTTCTTTAGTTTGAAAACATGTTCTGGATGTTTTGTATTTTCAAAACCAGGGGGTTGGTGTACATAAACCTCTTCTTCTATATAACCATTTAAGAATGCACTTTTGACATCCATCTGATACAGAGTGATGCCTCTATTAACAGCAAATGAGATTAAAAGTCTGATAGATTCTAACCTGGCGACTGGAGCAAAGGTTTCTGTATAGTCTATCCCCTCTTGCTGACTATAACCTTGTGCAACCAGTCGTGCCTTGTTTCTGATGACTTCACCTTGTTCATTTAGCTTGTTTCTGAAAACCCATCTTGTTCCAATGACGTTGAATCCTTTTGGTCTGGGAACAAGATCCCATACGTCATTTCTGGTGAATTGATTCAGCTCTTCTTGCATTGCCAGAATCCAGTCATTATCCAGAAGTGCTTCATCAATAAAAGAAGGTTCAATCAGAGACACAAGTCCCATGAGTGTTTCTTCAGAGTTTCTGAAGCTTGCTCTTGTTCTGATTGGATCTTCCTTTCTCCCTAAGATAGTCTCTTCTGGGTGATCCAAGCTGCTTCTGGGTAATCTCTTCTGAGGTTGATCAGCAGCTGTTGTAGGATTGCTAGCAGTGCTCCTTTCAGATGTTGAAAGAGTGTCTGTTGAGAGCTTCTGATGACTTGTCTTCAGAACCTGTAAATTCAATTTCCATACCTGCAAAAACTTCATTCTGCTTTGACTTTTCAGAGTCAAGCTTATCATCAAAACGAACACTGATTGATTCTTCCACAATCTGTGTTTCTGTATTGTATACTATGTACCCTCTTGAGCGTTCAAAGTATCCTAACATAATACACTTCTGTGCTTTAGAGTCAAACTTGTTCAAATAATTCTTTGTATTTAAC
This sequence comes from Vicia faba, assembly GCA_948472305.1. Taxonomy (NCBI): domain Eukaryota; kingdom Viridiplantae; phylum Streptophyta; class Magnoliopsida; order Fabales; family Fabaceae; genus Vicia; species Vicia faba. The sequence continues at coordinate 568,146,632 of OX451739.1, forward strand.
ATAAAACAGGTACATCCAAATGGATGAAAATATGAAATGTTGGGCTTTCTGTTCTTCCACAATTCATATGGAGTCTTTTCCAGAATAGGTCTTATTGAGATTCTATTCTGAATGTAGCACGCTGTGTTTATTGCCTCTGCCCAGAAGATCTTAGCAACGTTTGTCTCATTGATCATGGTTCTGGCCATTTCTTGCAATGTTCTGTTCTTTCGTTCTACAACTACATTTTGTTGGGGAGTTCTAGGACAAGATAAATCATGCAGAATGCCTCTGTCATTAAAGAATGACTCAAAATCTTTGTTTTCAAATTCTCCACCATGATCACTTCTGACTTTAACGATTCTAAGATCCTTTTCATTCTGAACTTGGTTACAGAAGGTAACAAACACAGAGTGTGACTCGTCCTTGTGTCTTAAGAACTTTACCCATGTCCATCTGCTATAGTCATGTACGATTACTAACCCATATTTCTTGCCACTGACTGAAGCAGTTTTAACTGGTCCAAATAAGTCAATGTGCAGAAGTTCTAATGGCTTAGAGGTAGAAACAACATTTTTAGATTTAAAAGAAGGTTTTGCAAACTTGCCTTTCTGACATGCTTCACACAGAGCATCTGAATTGAACTTCAAATTAGGAAGTCCTCTGACTAGATTGAGTTTGTTAATCTGAGATATTCTTCTCATACTAACATGCCCCAATCTTCTGTGCCAGATCCACTGCTCGTTGTTAACAGACAGAAGGAACTTTACATTCTGACTTTTTAGTTCAGAATGTTTGATTTTGTAAATGTTGTTTTTCCTCTTACCATTAAACAGGATAGTCCCATCTTTCTGACTAACAGCTTTACATGATTTTTGATTAAAGATTATATCATAATTGTTATCACTTAATTGACTTATGGATAACAGATTATGCATTAATCCATCTACTAGCAAAACATTATTAATAGAGGGAAGATTTCCATTACCTACAGTTCCAGAGCCAATTATCTTTCCCCTATGATTTCCTCAAAAGCCAACGTGGCCTCCAGGCTTAAGTTCCAGGCTTTGGAACATATGCCTTCTTCCCGTCATGTGTCGCGAGCAGCCAGAGTCCAGGTACCATGACTGGTGTTTCTGACTTGCTGCTAAAGATATCTGCAACATGTATTATTTTATCCTTAGGTACCCAGATTTTCTTGGGTCCTGATTTGTTAGTTTTACCAAAACTCTGGTTGAATTCTGGTTTCACAGAGTACTTACTGCTAGTGTATTTAATATCATGTGTGTAACCATACACAAAATGTGAATTCAGAGGAGTGTGTTTAATGGTTAAGTCCATGACATTCTTTGGTGTAGGAACCTTACCTTGGTATCCTATTCCTTTCCTGCCGTTTCTGCTAACTCCATAGATCATTGAAGCCATTTTGCTTCTATCTATGCTTTTAGCAAGGAACTTCTAGAAACTGTGATCATACTCCTTGATGATCTCATCAGCGTTGCTGGGAGTTTCAGAAATTGGTTCCTTCTGAGAGTTTTGTAAAGTGTTTTCTAATTTTGAAATCTTATTTCTCAGCTCAGAATTCTCCAATTTTAGACTCTCAGTCTTATTAGAGTCAGATTCAAGATTCCTTTTCAGGTCTCTGAATTTAACTCTAATTTGCTGATACCTTTCCAGGATTTCATTAAGGCTTTCAGCAAGTTCAGCCTTGGTAAAATTAACAGCAAAGATAGGAAATACCTCTTCAGTGTCTGATTCAGAGTCTGATTCAGAAGCTTCACTATCTTCTGAAATGTTAGCCATAAGAGCTATGTTTGCCCTCTCATCATCTGATTCTGAGTCAGCTTCAGACGAGTCAGAGTCATCCCATGTAGCCATGAGACTTTTCTTCTTTTCTCTTCCAAACTTCTTTTAGGGCTTTTCCCTCTGAAGCTTTGGGCAGTCACTCTTGTAGTGTCCTTGCTCATTGCACTCATAGCAGATGATGTCCTTGGTCTTTGGCTTTTTGCTACTTGAGGAGCCTTCAGATCTTCTGTATCCAAAGGAAGAATCTATCCTTCTGTATCTGGAAGAGGACTCGTTCTGATCAGATCTTCTGGGATTCCTGAACTTCCTTTGCCTCTGCTTCCACAGTTGATTTACTCTTCTGGAGAGGAGGGAGAGTTCGTCTTCTTCTGATGAGGATCCATCAGATGTTTCTTCAACTGCCTGCAAAACTTTAGACTCAGATTTTTTGTTAGATTTTAATGCTAAAGGCTTACCTTGCTTCTGAGGCTCGTCAGCTTCTAGCTCTATCTCATGACTTCTGAGGGAGCTGATAAGTTCCTCCAGAGTGATTTTGTTGAGATCTTTTGCTAGCTTCAGAGCTGTAACCATTGGTCTCCACTGCTTGGGTAAACTTCTGATGATTTTCTTAACATGGTCAGCAGTAGAGTATCCTTTGTCCAGAACCTTGAGACCAGCTACCAGAATCTGGAATCTTGAGAACATTGTTTAATTGGATTCATATTCTTCCATTTTGAACGCCTCATACTTCTGAATGAGCGCCAGAGCTTTAGTTTCTTTGACCTGAACGTTGCCCTCATGCGTCATTCTGAGTGAGTCAAAAATGTTCTTTGCTGTGTCTCTGTTGGAGATCTTTTCATATTCAGTATAGGAGATGGCGCTGAAGAGGATGGTTCTGGCCTTGTGGTGATTCTTGAAGTCACGCTTTTGTTGGTCAGACATTGTTTTTCTATCAATCTTCTGACCACTTGCATTCACAGGGTGCGTGTATCCATCTGTCACCATTTCTCACAGATCAGCATCATGTGCCAGAAAGAAGCTTTCAATTCTGTCTTTCCAGTAATCAATGTTTTCTCCATCAAAGACTAGAGGTTTGCCGCTGAATCTGTCTCTGTCCTCATGGTTGTCATTGCTGGTGTGAGAATAGTTTCCTTCCATTGTGTTTTTCTAACGCTGGATCTTGTACTGACATGGTTAAGTGTTTTAGCTCAGAACCAGGCGCTCTGATGCCAATTGAAGAAGTGAAAAACAAAAGAAGGGGGGGTTGAATTGTAAAACTGAAAATCAATGCAATGAACAAGATATTTTTATCCTGGTTCGTTTAATCTCAAACTACTCCAGTCCACCCGTCAAGCTGATTTCGCCTCTCTCCAACGAGGTCTTCATCCACTATATTCAACTGAATATTACAAACTCCTTTAACAACTGCTAAAGCCTTCTTGATGCAAACCACAACCCAGTTTTTCAAGGAAACACTCTCATACAAAGAAGATAAATCTAAGTGTGTGAATGTTTTCTACAAAACTGTATCAAAACTGTGATGTATACACAACTTAAGCTTATGAAACTAGATTGCTAAACAATGATTGAGTAAGAAGTTATGTAGCGTTTAGTAAACTGAGAGAAGGAAGATTATGATTATGTGATCGGTGGATCTGGAACTGACTGTTTAACGCTGGTTCGCGAAATGTCGCAGAAGCAAGAGTCGCCACCGTCTTTTATTTTCTCCAAATGGAAAGGACAAAAGCACAGAAAAATTCCTTATAGAGATTGCTCTCGGTTCGGGAGGTAGATTATAGAAAGGGAAGGTGTTAGCACCCTTTCTATCCATGGTTATCCATGGGCTCTTAGATACTTGCTCATTTGTGTTTTCAAAATGGTTTGTTTGCTTTTCAACTGTGGGTTTAAAAATTTCTTTGAAAATTTCAGTTCGACTCTTGTATCGGTCCTCAAGAGTGTTTGAAAAATTGCTTTCGAAAGATTTTTGAAAAGGTGTCGGTGTGAAAAGTATTTTTTGATTTGTTTTGAAATTAGAGCAAGTATCTAGAGTCGTCTACCTACCCTAAGGAATTTGTCTGTGTAAATGTCCTTAAAGTAGTGCCATCCCACCATTGAGAGGTAGGTAGCACCACCGTTGGAGGTGTTCGGGTCAATTCGAGGGTTCGGGACATGGTGATCACCAGAGCAATGGGAAGACACCTTAGAAGCTACCCTCATGCCATGTTCATGGACATGAGGACTTACTAAAACATCCTCTACTCGACGACCACCTTTCGAGGGGCAAGGCAACAGTGAGGCGTACCCTAGGGGTGGTGTGTGATTTATGTGTCGTTTTCAGATATTTTTGTCTTGTCATGCCTTGGTGATCTACGCGTTGCTTTTATTTTGACATTCATTCTTTCATGCAAATTAATTAACAGTTAAAAAGATGCGGAATTAAAAGTCCTACGCTATTACAAAGGCGCGGGTCTACATCGCCAAATTAATCCAAGACCCGATTTGAAATAAAATAAAGTGCGAAAAACAAATATCCTACTTAATCTATTACACAGCTTTGGGACCATTACATTATATTCACAAAAAGAGGAAATAAAAATAAAATGCAAAAATAAGTAAAATCGGGAATGCGAGGGCGTTGGACCCTTTTAAGGAAATTAAATTACAATTATGAAGTTAATTAAATTTAATGAGAAAAGAGAAGTTATTTTTTTGAGTTTTTTGTATTTATGGATTTTTAGTAAGAAAATTAAATTGGAATTAAAAGAAAAGTTAATTAACCCTAATACTAAATTGTTTTTAATTTATTAAGAAAGGTTTAAGTTTAACCTAATTTTAACTAAAATATTTAATGGTAAGTTTATTTACAAAATATAATTAATAATTAAATATGGTGAAAAAAGAAAAAAAAAGGATAAAAGCATTTGAAACCCTAATTCTACCTTTTTTTAGTTTATCAGAAAAAAAACATTAAGATTAAACCTAGAATTAAAACTAAATTAATTAATAAGATTTATTTACAAAATAACATTAAAAAAAATATTTTTATTTCTTGTCTTTTCTGATTTTTATTATTATTTTTTTTTATGTTAAAGAAAACAGGTCAATTTAAAGAATTAAATTAAAATTAAACAAAACAAATAAAATAGAAAAAGATAAAAAAGAATGAAAGAAAGCAAACCAATGGGGGTGTTGACCCCAATTTGGAGGTCATGTTGTAGCAATCAGGCCCAATGAATTAAGGCCTTGTTTGACTTTATTGGCTTGTGTGTGACACGTCTGACTTATGCACATGGTGCTCCTCAGATCATGGCCATTGGATTGAGATCAGTGGGCGCGTGGCAAGCTTGGATGGTGGATATATGATGAACCCCTGGGCGTACACTGCATGAGATCAAGTGAAAACGAAATTCATTGAAAAGTATGGGGGACCTGGGAATCGAACCCAGGTCCCAATGTTCAGAGGACAGCGCATCTACCACTTGTGCCATTTGCTTTCTTTGTTATTATGATAGAAAGTAAACAATATATAAAACAAACCACGCTAATGATGTTAATTCAAAAAAAAGGCGCTAAAACTTGAATTGTCCAATCACTGGTTGACAACACGCCTTCTTCTTCGTTGATTCCTTGTTCCACCTGAAAAATATACATCAAATGGTGGGGGGTTTAAACCCCCACTAACCACTGCATAGGAAAATAGCGATTAAGCCATACTCAAATATAAAAACGGCGCGACTAGTGATTTTGGATCGTCTAAGTGCGCTGAGTTCAATGGTGTAGGTCTCATGTCTCAATTTTTCCAGAATAAGGAAGCCCTAAATCAAGGTTCCTGAAACCCTAGGCATCGTTCATGGCAACTCTCCATATATGCAAGCATTCTTCAATTAAGTTATACTATTAGCTTCAGAATCAACACATTAACATAAAACAATAATGAAAATACATTGATATGGCGTGTAGATTCGAATACGATTAAGGAAAAATTCATGTACAGGGTAACTGTGTTCTACCGTTTCTTGAGGTGCAGAGGTCTGATTTCGATTGGGGCAGATTCCTGGATGTATCAGGAGTGCAATGGAATTGTTGTTTTGTTTTGAAACACGCTGAAACTAGGAAAGCAGTTTTGAAATTTTTTTGAAAAAGTGAAAAGTTTTTTTTATGGTTTTAGGCGCAGCTTGAAGGTTGTGAGCTTTAGGGTTTGCATCTGTTTATGTATGGGAGTGGATTAGGGTAAGAATCAAGTCCAAAAACCTTTTGCATTGATGAAAGAAATATTTGATTTTCAATGAATATTTTCAAATCTTTTCCACATGAATATCATGCCAATTTGCACCAAATCTTCCCTTTTTTGAAGTGCACGAAATCTTGAGTAACCAATGAGGGCATAGGCTGCATAAAAAGATTCAAATGCATTTGTTTAGTAATTTTTTCATATTTTATTTTATTAAATGAATTAATGGTGATTAAAATTTCAAATAAATAATAAAAATGATGAAATAAATCCCCTTTGGGCCAAATGGTCGTGCATAGCCTTTGGATGATGAATCTTGGAAGAAAATGTGGCCCATTAGCAATTTTGAGGCATTTGAAGTAAAGTTGAGTTTTCAAACTTCCCAAAAATTTCCCAACTTCCACACGGCATATCTTGCTCAATTTTTAAGCTTTGATCATGTTCTTGGACATTTTGGGAAGGTCTTGAAGTCCTCTAACCAATGCCTTTGGTCCCATGTCATTTTGATTTACCAATCTCAAGTTATGGTCTTTGACTTAAAGTCCCTTTTTGTTGACTTTTGAAAATGACCTATAATGTTGAATTTGATAACTTTCTGTGAGAGCATTTCTTGAACTTGAAGTGTGAAGAGGAGTTGTAGGAAATGCCTTTCTCTTCAAAATGAGCTTTGGATGGAATTTTTCTGATAAACCATGTGGAAGTTATGCCTTGGTCAAGTTACAGTTGACTTTTTCAACTGTCCAAATATGGAAACTTTTGCATCTTGAGACTTTTTGAGCCATGCCTTGAGAATCATGATCAAGAATTGATCAAATGATGTTTGTGGCTTCAAAATAAGATGTTGACCAAAAATTTGAACCTTTGACTGTCAAATGACCATTTTGCCCCTACAGTTTACTGTAGGGCAATTAGGGATTTTGACTATGCAATTTTGTGCTGTAAGTCTTGAAACTTGGCATATGGATGCTTGACCATGCTTGTAGGTATGTGGGACTTGATTGGACCCTTGAAAACTTCAATTTCTTTGCCAGAACCAAAACCCTAATTTTTGATTGTTAGGAGGCCCTTGAACTGTGCAACCCTTGGGGAGATTTTGAAACATGCTCTTTGCAAATCTTGAAGAATATGGGAGGGCAAATTTTGAGGATGCAGATTGGCTGACGTGCCTTTCGTAATCCGAAGGTGGAAGATGATTGAACACTAGAGTGCCCAGAAATTTGCGCTCACATAGTAGTGTGATGGTGGGAATGGGCTTATAGATGCCATTTGGAGATTGATGGATAGGATGATGGGCTTATAGATGCCATGCTGAGAAGTGATGGAAGGTGGATGGGATTATAGATGCCATCTGGGTGTCGATCGCGTAAGAGATTCCTTAGCGAGAACTTGCGTACCTGAAAAAGAAAATGAGTACCTGGCCTGTTACAGGAGCTGGTCTTCAAACTCTTTGTAGGTGTGCCCTGACTGGTTATAGGAATTGAATCTGGAGCTTCAAAAGGGTGATGAATAGACCAGGGATGGTTACTACCTCAACGGGACAGTGAGAGAACCTTGGACGACTACTACCTCAACAGGAACGCTGAGAGAATCTTGGAGCGACTACTACCTCAACAAGAACGTTGAGAGAATCTGGGGGAGATTACTACCTCAACAGGAACGCTGAGAGAATCTTGGGCGACTTCAACATCAACAGTAATGATGAGAGATTCTTGGATGATTACTACCTCAACAGGAACGCTGAGAGAATCTTGGATGTCTTCTATTGGGATAAGAATCAGGGAGATCTTAGGGTCGATCTGACTGAACTGGGCAAGGTCTTGAAATCTTCAACTGGATAAGAATCAGGGAGATCTTAGGGTCGATCTGACTGAACCAGAGAAGGCCTTTGACTGGGTAAGAAACAGGAAAATCTTAGGGTCGATTTAACTGAATCAGGCTAGGTCTTGAAATCTTCAACTGGATAAGAAACAGGGAGATCTTAAGGTCGATCTGACTGAACCAGAGAAGGCCTTTGACTGGATAAGAATCGGGAAAATCTTAGGGTCGATTTAACTGAACCGGTCTAGGTCTTGGAATCTTTAACTGGATAAGAATCAGGGAGATCTTAGGGTTGATCTGACTGAACCAGAGAAGGCCTTTGACTGGATAAGAATCAGGAAAATCTTAGGGTCAATTTAACTGAACCGGTCTAGGTCTTGGAATCTTCAACTGGATAAGAATCAGGGAGATCTTAGGGTCGATCTGACTGAAGCAGAGAAGGCCTTTGACTGGATAAGAATCAGGAAAATCTTAGGGTCGATTTAACTGAACCGGACAAGGTCTTGAAATATAGCTGAGAACTTAACTGGTACTTTCCTGAAAGGTAAAGGTCAGTCATATGCAAGGCATGATATGAATCAAGCGATGATGTTCTCAACATAAATGAGATTTGTAAGATATGATGCGTATATGCATGCTATAATGTATGAAAATGTGATGTTTATGAATGTATCTTTTTGTTTTAAGAAAATAAATCCTTGACGGGTGCCGGGAAGTCACTCCTGGGCTGATGTTGGAGAATAGAATATTTGTCTCCGTTGGGGATGATAGTTGCAAGAATACCGGTAGGAGAAGATGACTCCGTTGGGGAATAAACTTGGCGAATGGATTACTCTGCGGGAAGAAAATTACTCTAGTGATCTTACTGGGGAACAATACTCTGTGGGGAGAGAGTTACTTTGCTGGGATATTGATGGTAACTTCGCTGGGGATATTGTTGATGCGTTGGAAGTGTTAATAGACTTCGCTGGGGATAAGAAAGACTTCGCCACGGACGATCTTTCCGTGGCTTTTGGCTGAGGATAACCCAGTTATATCCTGGTAGGGAAATAACTCTTAAATGAAGCCGGGGGGCGCGTTCGTGCTCTGCAGGGGTAAGCTTCCAAAATCTACTGGGGATAAGCTTACTGCTTGGGGAGATGGATTCCGACTTTCCGGGGGAAGCTGGATGGGACTCTCCTGGGGAAATTTTGAGATATATTGGAAGTAACTCCACTGAATGTTTGATATACCGTCGGGGAACAATCTTTGGGTCAAGACTGCCGGGGATGCTTGTTAAGAATACATATATACTCCGCTGGGGAATGTTGAGATCCGCGGGGGATACCCAACTTCCTCAAGGTTTGATAATATAGCTTGGGGAGAGTGCACTGACTTGCTGGCTCACTCTCTGGGGAATTAAGATATCTGGTTATGTTCTTCAGCCGACTCACCTTGGTACCTTGGTGGACGGAACAATTAGATCGCTTAGACAAATCTTTATTGCCCCTGTTTCTAGTGTTACCTGTAATTAATCCTTTGTTTCGTATGCAAATATTCATGAGTTAGCAAATTATTGTCAATGCATATATCATAAATTGAACCTTGGACGTTCTTCGCAAAGCAAAAAGGAAAAAACAAAAGGCAGTTTGTAGCTGAAAAGTGTATTTATATTGATTTATGAATTTGCCTGTAAATAGGCGTTTATGTACAAGAGGCTGACGCCCTAGTAGGAGGACGCCGCCGAACAAAAGAGTTTATACAAATTTGTACAAAGGAAAATAAAACAGCTGTGTGAATAGAATGATCCCACTGGGTTCCAACTCTGCTATTGCCCTTATATCTTCGAGCGTCTCATCACTTGATGACCTAGTTCGAGGATGACGCTGATCGATCGATGCCGTCTGAACTTGATTTAGATACCGGATTCTGGATGCAAAGTGATCCAATGAGACATAGTATTACGCTTTATCCCTAACTTTTGCCTGGACCGCCCTTTCGGGTTTTCAGTCCACCGGGATACCCATTTTTGCCCAAGCCGCCTTTTCAGGTTTTCGACTTGCCGGGTGTACAGATTTTTTTCATTTCATCCCTTCATTTTGCCCGAACCCTTTTGGTTCGCCGGGAAGCCCTAATTTTTGCCTAGGTATGTCAACCTAGCGGGTCTTTATCATGCGTAGTATCTTTTTACTATGTCTGCATTGGCGGGGTGAGGAAGGTCGTCACCATCCATGTTGGTTAGAATCATGGCTCCTCCTGAGAACACATGTTTAACCACAAATGGCCCTTCATACGTAGGGGTCCATTTGCCCCTTGCATCACTCTGAGGATGGATGATACGCTTGATTACCAGATCCCCAACTTGATATTCTTGTGGTCTGACCTTTTTGTTAAATGCCCTGATCATCCGTTTTTGGTACGTCTGACCATGACAAATAGCAGCAAGTCTCTTTTCGTCAATTAGATTTAGCTGATCAAGTCGTGTCTGGATCCAATCATCGTCGCTCAGATCTGCATCCTTCATTATCCGGAGAGAGGGTATCTAGACTTCAATCGGCAAGACTGCCTCCATACCATAGACCAAGGAGAAAGGAGTTGCCCCAGTTGACGTTATTGCTGAGGTACGGTACCCATGTAGAGCGAACAGTAACATCTTGTGCCAATCTTTATAAGTCACTGTCATCTTCTGCATAATTTTCTTGATATTTTTATTTGCTGCTTCTACAGCCCCATTCATCTTCGGTCTGTAAGGAGAAGAGTTGTGGTGCTGTATCTTAAACTGCTCGCAGAGCTCAATGATCATCTTGTTATTAAGATTGGTACCGTTGTCTGTAATGATTCTTTCAGGGACCACGTATCGACATATCAGATTGTGCCGAATGAACCGTGCCACAACAGTCTTGGTTACCGTAGCGTAGGATGCTGCTTCAACCCACTTTGTGAAGTAATCAATTGCCACCAGGATGAAGCGATGCCCATTGGATGCCGTTGGTTTAATCTCACCGATCATGTCTATGCCCCACATTGCAAACGGCCAAGGCACAGTCAGAACATTTAGAGGAACTGGAGGAACGTGCACCTTGTCTGCATAAATCTGGCATTTATGGCATGTCCGAGAATGTTGATAGCAGTCAGCTTCCATTGTGGACCAGAAATACCCTGCCCGAAGGATCTTCTTTGCCATAGTGTGTCCACTAGAATGTGTTCCGAAGGTCCCTTCATGTAGCTCTTCCATGATCCTTTCTGCTTCAGTCTTATCCACGCAACGCAGTAAGGTCGAATCATGGTTTCACTTATACAGGACGCCATTGCTAAGGAAGAACTTCGCTGCGAACCTTCTCAGAAACTTCTTATCGTTGACAGACGCACCTTCAGGGTATTCCTGAGCTTCCAAATATCTCTTCACCTCATGGTACCAAGGCTTCTCAGTCACCAATTCAGTCTCGAGATCACAACAGTATGCCGGTTCGTCCAGTTTCCAGATGATGATCCGGGGAGCCTCATTGTCCCATTTGACCTTGAACATAGAAGACATCGTAGCTAACGCGTCCGCTAACTGATTCTCCTCTCTTGGGAAATGTTCAAAGGTTATCTCTGTGAAGTGGGGGATCAAAGTCAACACACATTCTCTGTAAGGAATAAGATTCGGATGTTTCGTATCCCACTCGCCTTTGATCTGATTGATCACGAGAGCGGAATCTCCGAAGACACTCAGAAACTTGATCCTTAGGTCGATCGCAGCTTGGAGACCCATGATGCATGCCTCATTATCCGCCATGTTGTTGGTGCAGTTGAAACATAGCCAGGCAGTAAGTGGAGTGTGAGTGCCATGAGGGGATATGATTACATCGCCGATACCGTTACCCAAAGCGTTGGAGGCTCCGTCAAAGTGCATAGACCATCGGGATCCTTCCTCAGGTCCTTCATCCGGTCCAGGTACTTCACAATCAGTCACTATCATGATACTCTCGTCCGGAAACTCGAAGTTCATTGACTGATAGTTGTCTACTGCCTGATGTGCCAAGTGGTCTGCCAATACACTTCCTTTGATGGCTTTCTGGGTGGTGTATTGGATGTCGTATTCTGTCAAGATCATTTGCCATCTTGATATTCTCCCAGACAGAGCAGGCTTTTCAAATATGTACTTTATAGGATCCATTTTTGAGATCAACAATGTAGTGTGAGTCAGCATATACTGCCTCAGCCGGCGAGCAGCCCATACCAAAGCGCAGCAAGTTTTCTCGAGCAGTGAGTATCGGGTCTCACAGTCGGTAAACTTTTTGCTAAGGTAATAAATGGCATGCCCTTTTCGGCCAGACTCGTCATGCTGCCCCAGAACACACCCCATTGAGTTATCAAGTACTGTCAGGTATAGTATCAGAGGTCTCCCTTCAACCGGTGGCATAAGGATGGGTGGTTCTTGGAGGTACTCCTTGATTCTGTCAAAAGCAGCCTGACATTCATCATTCCAACGTACTACCTGATCTTTCTTCAGCAGCTTGAAGATTGGCTCACAGGTGGCAGTTATATGTGAGATGAACCGAGCAATGTAATTCAGGCGTCCTAAAAAGCCTCTGACCTCTTTCTCTGTCTTAGGAACTGGCATCTCTTGAATGGCTTTAACTTTGGCAGGGTCCACTTGAATACCCTTATCACTTACAACGAAGCCTAGCAACTTTCCAGATCTTACCCCGAAGGTGCATTTGTTCGGGTTCAACCTCAGCTTGTACAGTTTCAGTCGGTCAAACAATTTCTGCAGATGATCTAGTTGTTCTTCCTCAATCTGGGACCTTGCGATCATGTCGTCAACATACACTTCTATCTCATGATGGATCATGTCATGAAATAAAGCAACCATGGCACGTTGGTAGGTTGCCCCAGCATTTTTTAGTCCGAAAGGCATGACCTTGTAGCAGAAGGTGCCCCACTGAGTAACAAAAGTAGTCTTTTCCATGTCTTCAGGAGCCATCTTGATTTGATTGTAACCTGAAAAGCCATCCATGAAAGAGAACACTTTGTGCTGAGCAGTATTGTCAACAAGGACATCAATGTGAGGTAGGGGGAAGTCATCTTTGGGGCTGGCCCTGTTCAGATCCCTGTAATCAACACACATTCTGACCTTTCCATCCTTCTTAGGTACTGGCACCACATTAGCAACCCACTGAGGGTAAGAAGTCACTACAAGAAACCCGACATCAAAATGTTTCATAACCTCGGCTTTGATCTTCTCAGACATCTCTGGACGCATACGGCGGACCTTTTCCTTAACCGGAGGGCAGTCTTCCTTAGTAGGCAAATGATGAACCACAATATCAGTATCCAACCCGGGCATATCTTCGTAGGACCAGGCAAAGATCTCCACATAATCATGTAGCATCTGAGTCAATTGTTGCTTCACGCTGAGCTCTAGGTTGGCACCAATCCTAACTTCCTTCCTGTCCGTCTCAGTACCCAGATTTATTGTTTCCACTGGCTCTTCGTGTGGTTGAATTTCCCTCTCTTCCTGGAGTAACAGTCTTGCAAGCTCGCCAGGCACTCCGCAATCATCTTCACCTTCGTCTTCGGCTAAGTTGATCGGATTTTCAAAGTCATAATTGGCAGTAGCAGAGTCGTTACCAGTGAGATCCAGAGTGGATTGAAACCTGTATGAGTGAGTGTGTGTAAATACAACTGTTTTGCAATATATAAAGAAAGGAAAGAAAGAAAAGGAGCATAAGATTTGAAATGCGAGAAAACGTCCAAGGTCTTTATTCATGATATATGAAATGACAATTAATATACCCTGACAAATGAAGCCACGGTGCCCCGTGTAAGACACCGGGCCAGAGTTTTAATTGTTTATTACAAATAACAAAAACAAAGGAGTTTATTACTGTGTAACAAAAGTAATAGGAGTATGATCTTTAGCAATCCAATTGGTCAATCCGCCATCAGTCGTCGGGTAGATCCAGCTATTGAACTCTGACTCTCCCACTTCATCTTCATCCCCAACAGCATTCACTCCTGGATTGGTAATGAGCACAGGAGGTCTTCTGGTCTTTGCCTTGCGCACAGCCTTCTGAACATCTGCAGTAAAACCCATTCCAAACTTGTCAGTTTTTTGTGTAAAATCAGGGAGCCTGCCCCAGTTAGCACATTCACCTTTCTTGATCACAGCCCGGGCATCCTTCAAGGAAGCCATCTTCAAAGGAACATCCTCTTCGAACACTGTTTCCGCTGCTGCCAATGTTGGAGGTACCTCTTCGAAATGCTGAAAGGGGGTTTCAATAAACTCCCCGTCCATCTCAATATACCTGAAGGAATTCAAATGGCTCACCATATACTCCTCCTCTCCCTGCACAATGACAATTTTCCCTCGGACGGGGTACTTGAGTTTCTGGTGCAGGGTAGAGGTCACTGCCCCAGCTTTGTGGATCCAAGGTCGACCCAGTAGACAAGAATACGATGGACGGATATCCATCACATAGAAAGTAGAGTCGAATACTTGAGAACCCACACGAATAGGAATGTCTACCTCTCCATGGACCATCCTCTTGGAACCGTCAAAGGCTCTGACAATGATGTTGCTAGGTTTCAGCTCCAGGCCCTCACAATCCAACCGGTCTAAGGCCTTCTTGGGTAGCACATTTAGGGAAGAACCAATGTCCACCAATACATGCGTAAGAGTAGTGCCCCTGCATTCAATAGAGACATGCAGAGCATCATTGTGGTCTTTTCCCTTAGCAGTAAGGTCAGCATCTGAGAAACCCAAACCATTGTCCGCTGTCAAATTGGCTATGCAATCAGTAAACTTGACAGCAGATGTCTCCTGTGGCACATGGGCCGTCTTGAGGAATGAAATCAGGGCCTTAGCATGGGCCTCTGAGCACAGTAGCAAGGAGAGCATGGAGATCTTGGAGGGGGTATTCCCCAGCTGCTCCACAACATTAAAGTCACTCTTCTTGATTATCTTTAGAATTTCCTCCATCTCTTGTTGGGAGGCCTCAGCATTCACAGATTTTGGCGCCTCCATCTTGGCAGGCTCATCTTCAATCCCTTTGCCCCGAGCATTAGATGACTCGGCAGCAGGGGAAACAACTTGATCAGAACTGGGAACAGGTACGCTTGCAGGTGTTATAGTGAGGGGTCTTCGAATAGCTGGCGGCGCAATGTCAGGCGAGAAGAGCCTGCCACTGCGGGTAACTTTTGCTGGACCAGTGATATTGCTGATGCTGGTGCCAGTGTTGAATTCTTGCTTGATTCCATGTACATACACGTCTTCCCCATAGTGCCAGGGGACAGCCTTATCAGATTCATAGGGGAGAGGCCCCGGAACACTAATAACAACGGGTGCGACAATCATGATTTTAACCGGCTTCCTCTGGAGAGCCTTGATCGGATTATTAAAGATTGTAACAACAGAAACTTCTTCCACCGGAACAAACTGAACAACAGTCTTCTTGAACAGAATCTCTTTGCTGTCCATCAGGCTTTGGATGCCCAACTTCAACAAAGGACAACCAGAAAGGGAAACAGCACAGAAAAGGCAACTTTCACTACAACCCGGAAATAAACCGGCCAGTAGTAGGTTCCTCTTAACAGTCTTCAAAGGAGTAGCTACATCACTCACAGAAATGGCATATACCTCTTCATCAACGGCATTTACTCCATGCTGGGGCATAGGAGAAGTCACCACATTTGGCCTCTCAGGCGCTTCAAACTGTATCTCTTTTGCGTCAATAAGGTCTTGCACCTTATTCCTTAAGGCCCAACAGTCATCAGTGGAATGCCCCGGGCTATCGGAGTGATAAGCACAGCGAGCATTTGGGTTGTACTTGGGAGAGGCAGTGTTTACAACCTTCGGGGCCTCTCTAACAGTCACTAGGTTGGTGGACAGCAACTGCGGCAAGATTTGTGATAGAGTCATACTCAAACGGGTAAACTCTCTCCTGGGTCTTTCATCCCTCTGAGGATTGGTTTGCCGAGGAGCGGCAGCAGGTTTAGCAATCATCACCGTGTTGACAGATTGGCGACGCTCAGGTTTCTCTTGTCTTATAGACCCAAACACAGCACTGACCTCCTTCTTAAAGGGCTTCTTCTCAGAACTTGTAGATGCACCCTTCTGAATTTTTCCGGACTTCATTCCATCCTCTATTCTCTCTCCAGTCAGAATAAGATCAGTAAACCCTGCAGATGAGTTACCGATAAGATGATTGAAAAATGTCCCAGATAGGGTCCCCAAGAACATGTCCACCAACTCCCGGTCAGTTAACGGAGGCTGCACCCTGCCAGCCAGATCCCTCCACTACTATGCATACTCTTTAAAACCTTCGCTTGACCCTAGCGACATACCCTGGAGTTGGGTACGTGTAGGGGCAAGGTCGGCATTATATTGATACTGCTTGTAAAAAGCAGTAACCAACTCCTCCCAGTTACGAACCTTGGTCCCATCCATCTGATAGAACCATTCGAGATAAGTCCCTGAAAGACTCTCCTGGAAGAAGTGGATCCACAAGTTCTTGTCCACTGTGTACGGCTGAATCTTCCGCACATAAGATCTGAGGTGTAGCTTGGGACATGACGCCCCGTCATACTTGGTGAAGGATGGTGCCTTAAACTTTTGAGGAATGATCACACCAGTAGACAAGCCTAAGTCTCTGAAATCCAGCCCAAGCACTTGTTGGATCTCCATTGCATTCAATATGTCCTCCAACTGCTTATACCGGTCTTCAGCCGGAGGATACTGTTCCTCATTAAAGTTAGTCTCGTTGTCAGAGACTACTGGACTAGGACCTTTTCCCCCTTGGGGACTGCTCTTGCCTATAGAAGAACCAGCCTTTTCATTCTGCAGAGTGTTGCCAAACCTTCGGCCCGAGTTGAAAAGAGCAGTTCTCTTCTTCTTCTTCTTCTCCTTCTTCAGGAGTAAAGCCTTCAGCTCTTCTTGGCCTTTAGCAAAACCCATGATCAGTTCCTGAAATTGCGTGTTCTGCGCCTGAAGAGCCTTGATAGACATCTCAGTTGATGATGAGTCAGGGTTCATGATGCTGAAATAAACAGCGAAGATCAGTAAGCAACCTGAAAAGAAGAAAACCTGCTATGAACATGATGAATGGAATGCGTATGATTTATGTTTTCAAAGACAATCGAGAATCAACTTTGTAAACAAAAAGGAACACACTTCATTAGATTCAACTTTGAAACTTAAATTGTTCAACAGGTTGCCTTTAGGTGTTACATAAAAGGGAAATACTGAAAAGGGAAATAAAACTGTAAAAGAACATCCAAAGCTCCTCATTGATCCCATGGTCTCCTCTTCTCAGTACGGATGTAGTCATTCAGAGCTCGCTCATTCTCCAACTGCTTTGTCAGTTTCTGGATCTTCAATTCCTGCTCGTTGAACTATTCCCGGTACGATTCCCGTTCTTCTCGCAGTTGCGACCAAGACATCTTTAATGTCTCATAATCAGTAGGTATCTGAGGAGGGAGGACAGTTGGAGGAACACCATCTTTGTCAGGATACTCAAGAATGATAGGTCTGACGGCTTCGTATGGCATACCTAACTTCTGAGCACGGATACGAACCCATTTGTAGTAGGCTTCCATAGGTAGAGAAGTCTTTGGCCCCAACTTGTGGGTCAGCTTTATGAACTTTATCCCAAGCCTTGACGAACCTACGACGCAGCTTGTCACTATGCACCTGAAACTCAAAACTGATGTGAGGCACCAACATCTCATGGGGTCCTGCTCTTCTGGCTCTTCCAAACTGATGGAGAGCTAGAAATGGATTGTAAGAGATCCCTCCTTGAGTACCAATCCAAGTAACATTAGGATATTCCCCTCAACGATCAATAACAGCTATCTCATCCAAACCTCTGAAAGTCCAAATGATGTCCTTATCGGTGAGAGACATTAACCTATGAGCCCAACCTCTTCCTTCTTGGTTCTTCAGCACGAACTTAGGGAGGTGCGAAATAAACCACCTCACCAACAAAGGGATACAACACCACAGAGTTCCTCGTCTTCGGGCAGTACGAGCATAAAGTTGTTGCAGGATGTCACCCAAGAGAGTGGGCACAGGGTTCTGAGACATGAAGATCCTTATGGCAGTGACATTGATGAAGTTGTCAGGATTAGGAAACAAGACTAGACCATAGATTAAGAGAGCCAAGATGTCTTCATATGCCCTAAAGTCCAAGTCATTCCAGAAACTATTAGCTTTACCAATCAGAAACTTGGCCAAGAAACCCTTAACTCCGCTTCTAGTCACCCAGTTGTCCATTACTTCTTGATGGGTCAAAGGAAGAGCTGCAGCAACCTCCTCAAGCCTGAGGGTCTTTTCCCAACCAGTGTAAGGAGTCTGATCCAGGATAGGGATGCCAAGCAAATCAGAGAACTCTTCCAGGGTAGGGACCAGCTGGAAGTCTTGAAAGGTGAAGCACTGGTACAGAGGGTCATAGAACTGGGTCAGGACACTCATCAATTGTTGATCTCACTTTGCAGTGACTAAACTGAGAAGAGAACCATGCCTCTGGATGAAGGAAGTGGTATTTGGAATCCTGCTAACCAACTCTTCAAGCAACTCAGGTGGGTGAACAAAGTTGAACCGGATAGTATTACTTCGGATAGTATTCTGTTTTCGAGATTTTTGTTACTCCAATGGATGGTAGCTTGTCATTACAAAAGGTAGTCTGGTGTCGAGATTTTTGTCACTCCAATGGATGGTAGCCTTGTCATTATGGAAGGTATTCTGTTGTCGATATTTTTGTTACTCAAATGGATGTTAGCCTTGTCATTATGGAAGGTAGTTAGTTGTCGATATTTTTGTTACTCCAATGGATGGTAGCCTATTCATTATGGAACGTAGCTTGTTGTCGATGTCTTTGTTATTCCAATGGATGGTAGCCTTATCATTATGGAAGGTAGTTTGTTGTCTAGATTTTTGTCACTCCAATGGATGGTAGCCGTGTCATTATGGAAGGTAGTCTGTTGTCGATGTATTTGTTACTCAAATGGATGGTAGCCTATTCATTATGGAAGGTATTTTATTGTCGATATTTTTGTTACTCCAATGGATGGTAGCCTTGTCATTATGGAAGGTAGTTTGTTGTCGATATTTTTGTTACTCCAATGGATGGTAGCCTATTCATTATGGAACGTAGCTTGTTGTCGATATTTTTGTTATTCCAATGGATGGTAGCCTTATCATTATGGAAGGTAGCTTGTTGTCGAGATTTTTGTTACTCCAATTGATAGTAGCCTCGTCATTATCGAAGGTAGTCTGTTGTCGAGATTTTGTCACTCCAATGGATGGTAGCCTTGTCATTATATAAGGTAGTCTGTTGGCGATATTTTTCTTAGTCCAATAGATGGTAGCCTTGTCATTATGGAAGGTAGTCTCTTATTGATATTTTCATTACTCCATGGCATTGTAGCCTTGTCATTATGGAAGGTAGTCTCTTGTTGATATTTTCATTACTCCAATGGATGGTAGCCTTTTCATTATGGAAGGTAGTTTGTTATCGGGATTTTTGTTACTCTAATGGATCGTAGCTTTATAAATATGGAAGGTAGTATGTTGTCGATATTTTTGTTACTCTAATGGATGGTAGCCTTATCATTCTAGAAGGTAGTTTGTTGTCGAGATTTTTGTTACTCCGATGGATGGTAGCTTTGTCATTATGGAAGGCAGTCTGTTCTCGAGATTTTTTTAACTCCAATGGATTTTAGCCATGTCATTATGCAAGGTAGTCTGCTTTCGAAATTTTGGTTACTCCAATGGATGGTAACATTGTCATTATGGAAGGTTGTCTGTTGTCGATATTTTTGTTACTCCAATGGATGGTAGCATTGTCATTATGGAAGGTAGTCTGTTGTCGATATCTTTGTTACTCCAATGGATGGTAGCCTAGTCATTATGGAAGGTATTCTGTTGTAGAGATTTTTGTTACTCCAATGGATGGTAGGCTTTTCATTACGGAAGGTAGTCTATTCTCGATATTTTTGTTACTCCAATGAATGGTAGCCTTGCCATTATGGAAGGTAGCCTGTTGGCCAGATTTTTGTTACTCCAATGGATGGTAGCCTTGTCATTATGGAACGTAGTTTGTTGTCGATATTTTTGTTATTCCAATGGATGGTAGCCATGTCCTTATGGATGGTAGTCTGTTGGCGAGATTTTTATTACACCAATGGATGGTTTCCTTGTCATAATGGAAGGTAGTCTCTTGTTGATATTTTTGTTACTCCAATGGATGGTAGCCTTGTCATTATGGAAGGCAGTCTGTTGTCTAGATTTTTGTTACTCTAATGGAGGGTAGCCTTGTCATTATGGAAGGTAGTCTGTTGTCGAGATTTTTGTTACTCCAATGGATGGTAGCCTTGTCATTATGGAAAGTAGTCTCTTGTTGATATGTTCATTACTCCAATGGATGGTAGCCTTTTCATTATGGAAGGTAGTATATTGTCTAGATTTTTGTTACTCCAATGGATGGTAGCCTTGTCATTATGGAAGGTAGTCTGTTGTCAATATTTTTGTTATTCTAATGGATGGTAGCCTTATCATTTTGGAAGGTAGTTTGTTGTCAAGATTTTTGTTACTCCAATGGATAGTAGCCATGTGATAATGAAAGGTAGTATGTTATCGAGATTTTGTTACTCCAATGGATGGTAGCCTTGTGATTATGGAAGGTAGTCTATTGTCGATATTTTTGTCACTCCAATGGATGGTAGCCTTGTAATTATGGAAGGTAGTCTATTGGCGAGCTTTTTGTTACTCCAATGGATGGTAGCCTTGTCATTATGGAATGTAGTCTATTGTTGATATTTTCATTATTCTAATACATGGTAGCCTTGTCATTATAGAAGGTAGTCTCTTGTTGATATTTTCATTACTCCAATGGATGGTAGCCTTGTCATTATGGAAGGTAGTCTATTGTCGAGATTTTTGTTACTCCAATGGATGGTAGCCTTTTCATTATGGAAGGTAGACTATTGTCGAGATTTTTGTTACTATATGTATGGTAGCCTTGTCATTGTGGAAGGTAGTTTTTTGTCGAGATTTTTGTTATTACAATGTATGGTAGCCTTGTCATTATAGAAGGTAGTCTGTTGTCGATATCTTTGTTACTCTAATGGATGGTAGCCTATTTATTATGGAAGGTAGTCTATTGTAGAGATTTTTGTCACTCCAATGGATGGTAGCCTTGTCATTATGAAAGGTAGTATGTTGTCGAGATTTTTGTTATTCCATTGGATGGTAACCTTGTCATTATGGAAGGTAGTCTGTTCTCGATATTTTTGTTATTCCAATAGATGGTAGCCTTGTCATTATGGAAGGTAGTCTGTTGTCGAGATATTTGTTACTCCAATGGATTTTAGCCTTGTCATTATGGAAGGTATTCTGTTTTCGAGATTTTTGTTACTCCAATGGATGGTAGCTTGTCATTACGAAAGGTAGTCTGTTGTCAAGATTTTTGTCACTCCAATGGATGGTAGACTTGTCATTATGGAAGGTAGTTTGTTGTCGATGTCTTTGTTACTCAAATGGATGGTAGCCTAGTCATTATGGAAGGTATTCTATTGTCGATATTTTTGTTACTCAAAAGGATGGTAGCCTTGTCATTATGGAAGGTAGTTTGTTGTCGATATTTTTGTTACTCCAATGGATGGTAGCCTATTCATTATGGAACGTAGCTTGTTGTCGATATTTTTGTTATTCCAATGGATGGTAGCCTTATCATTATGGAAGGTAGTTTGTTGTCGAGATTTTTGTCACTCCAATGGATGGTAGCCTTGTCATTATGGAAGGTAGTCTGTTGTCGATGTCTTTGTTACTCAAATGGATGGTAGCCTAGTCATTATGGAAGGTATTCTATTGTCGATATTTTTGTTACTCCAATGGATGGTAGACTAGTCATTATGGAAGGTATTCTATTGTCGATATTTTTGTTACTCCAATGGATGGTAGCCTTGTCATTATGGAAGGTAGTTTGTTGTCGATATTTTTGTTACTCCAATGGATGGTAGCCTATTCATTATGGAACGTAGCTTGTTGTCGATATTTTTGTTATTCCAATGGATGGTAGCCTTATCATTATGGAAGGTAGTTTGCTGTCGAGATTTTTGTTACTCCAATTGATAGTAGCCTCGTCGTTATGGAAGGTAGTCTGTTGTCGAGATTTTGTCACTCCAATGGATGGTAGCCTTGTCATTATATAAGGTAGTCTGTTGGCGATATTTTTCTTAGTCCAATAGATGGTAGCCTTGTCATTATGGAAGGTAGTCTCTTGTTGATATTTTCATTACTCCATGGCATTGTAGCCTTGTCATTATGGAAGGTAGTCTCTTGTTGATATTTTCATTACTCCAATGGATGGTAGCCTTTTCATTATGGAAGGTAGTTTGTTATCGGGATTTTTGTTACTCTAATGGATCGTAGCCTTATCAATATGGAAGGTAGTCTGTTGTCGATATTTTTGTTACTCTAATGGATGGTAGCCTTATCATTCTGGAAGGTAGTTTGTTGTCGAGATTTTTGTTACTCCAATGGATGGTAGCTTTGTCATTATGGAAGGTAGTCTATTGTCGAGATTTTTATTACTCCAATTGATGGTAGCCTTGTAATTATGGAAGGCAGACTGTCCTCGAGATTTTTGTAACTCCAATGGATTTTAGCCTTGTCATCATGCAAGGTAGTCTGCTTTCGAAATTTTTGTTACTCCAATGGATGGTAACATTGTCATTATGGAAGGTTGTTTGTTGTCGATATTTTTGTTACTCCAATGGATGGTAGCATTGTCATTAAGGAAGGTAGTCTGTTGTCGATATCTTTCTTACTCCAATGGATGGTAGCCTAGTCATTATGGAAGGTATTCTGTTGTAGAGATTTTTGTTACTCCAATGGATGGAAGGCTTTTCATTACGGAAGGTAGTCTATTCTCGATATTTTTGTTACTCCAATGAATGGTAGCCTTGTCATTATGGAAGGTAGTCTGTTGGCGAGATTTTTGATACTCCAATGGATTGTAGCCTTGTCATTATGGAACGTAGTTTGTTGTCGATATTTTTCTTATTCCAATGGATGGTAGCCTTGTCATTATGGAAGGTAGTCTGTTGGCGAGATTTTTATTACACCAATGGATGGTTTCCTTGTCATTATGGAAGGTAGTCTCTTGTTGATATTTTTGTTACTCCAATGGATGGTAGCCTTGTCATTATGGACGGCAGTCTGTTGTCTAGATTTTTGTTACTCTAATGGAGGGTAGCCTTGTCATTATGGAAGGTAGTCTGTTGTCAATATTTTTGTTATTCCAATGGATGGTATCCTTATCATTTTGGAAGGTAGTTTGTTGTCAATATTTTTGATACTCCAATGGATAGTATCCATGTGATAATGAAAGGTAGTATGTTATCGAGATTTTGTTACTCCAATGGATGGTAGCCTTGTGATTATGGAAGGTAGTCTATTGTCGATATTTTTGTCACTCCAATCGATGGTAGCCTTGTAATTATGGAAGGTAGTCTATTGGCGAGCTTTTTGTTACTCCAATGGATGGTAGCCTTTTCATTATGGAATGTAGTCTATTGTTGATATTTTTGTTACTCCAATGGATGGTAGCCTTTTCATTATGGAAGCTAGACTGTTGTCGAGATTTTTGTTACTATATGTATGGTAGCCTTGTCATTGTGGAAGGTAGTTTTTTGTCGAGATTTTTGTTATTACAATGTATGGTAGCCTTGTCATTATAGAAGGTAGTCTGTTGTCGATATCTTTGTTACTCTAATGGATGGTAGCCTATTTATCATGGAAGGTAGTCTATTGTAGAGATTTTTGTCACTCCAATGGATGGTAGCCTTGTCATTATGAAAGGTAGTATGTTGTCGAGATTTTTGTTATTCCATTGGATGGTAGCCTTGTTATTATGGAAGGTAGTCTGTTCTCGATATTTTTGTTATTCCAATAGATGGTAGCCTTGTCATTATAGAAGGTAGTCGGTTGTCGAGATATTTGTTACTCCAATGGATTTTAGCCTTGTAATTATGGAAGGTAGTCTGTTGTCGAGATTTTTGTCACTCCAATGGATGGTAGCTTGTCATTACGAAAGGTAGTCTGTTGTCGAGATTTTTGTCACTCCAATGGATGGTAGCCTTGTCATTATGGAAGGTAGTCTGTTGTCGATGTCTTTGTTACTCAAATGGATGGTAGCCTAGTCATTATGGAAGGTATTCTGTTGCCGATATTTTTGTTACTCAAATTGATGGTAGCCTTGTTATTATGGAAGGTAGTTTGCTGTCGATATTTTTGTTACTCCAATGGATGGTAGCCTATTCAATATGGAACGTAGCTTGTTGTCGATATTTTTGTTATTCCAATGGATGGTAGCCTTATCATTATGGAAGGTAGTTTGTTGTCGAGATTTTTGTCACTCCAATGGATGGTAGCCTTGTCATTATGGAAGGTAGTCTGTTGTCGATGTCTTTGTTACTCAAATGGATGGTAGCCTAGTCATTATGGAAGGTATTCTATTGTCAATATTTTTGTTACTCCAATGGATGGTAGCCTTGTCATTATGGAAGGTAGTTTGTTGTCGATATTTTTGTTACTCCAATGGATGGTAGCCTATTCATTATGGAACATAGCTAGTTGTCGATATTTTTGTTATTCCAATGGATGGTAGCCTTATCATTATGGAAGGTAGTTTGTTGTCGAGATTTTTGTTACTCCAATTGATAGTAGCCTCGTCATTATGGAAGGTAGTCTGTTGTCGAGATTTTGTCACTCCAATGGATGGTAGCCTTGTCATTATATAAGGTAGTCTGTTGGCGATATTTTTCTTAGTCCAATAGATGGTAGCCTTGTCATTATGGAAGGTAGTCTCTTGTTGATATTTTCATTACTCCATGGCATTGTAGCCTTGTCATTATGGAAGGTAGTCTCTTGTTGATATTTTCATTACTCCAATGGATGGTAGCCTTTTCATTATGGAAGGTAGTTTGTTATCGGGATTTTTGTTACTCTAATGGATCGTAGCCTTATCAATATGGAAGGTAGTCTGTTGTCGAGATTTTTGTTACTCTAATGGATGGTAGCCTTATCATTCTGGAAGGTAGTTTGTTGTCGAGATTTTTGTTACTCCAATGGATGGTAGCTTTTTCATTATGGAAGGTAGTCTATTGTCGAGATTTTTATTACTCCAATGGATGGTAGCCTTGTAATTATGGAAGGCAGTCTGTTCTCGAGATTTTTGTAACTCCAATGGATTTTAGCCATGTCATTATGCAAGGTAGTCTGCTTTCGAAATTTTTGTTACTCCAATGGATGGTAACATTGTCATTATGGAAGGTTGTCTATTATCGATATTTTTGTTACTCCAATGGATGGTAGCATTGTCATTATGGAAGGTAGTCTGTTGTCGATATCTTTGTTACTCCAATGGATGGTAGCCTAGTCATTATGGAAGGTATTCTGTTGTAGAGCTTTTTGTTACTCCAATGGATGGTACGCTTTTCATTACGGAAGGTAGTCTATTATCGATATTTTTGTTACTCCAATGAATTTTAGCCTTGTCATTATGGAAGGTAGTCTGTTGGCGAGATTTTTGTTACTCCAATGGATGGTAGCCTTGTCATTATCGAACGTAGTTTGTTGTCGATATTTTTGTTATTCCAATGGATGGTAGCCTTGTCATTATGGAAGGTAGTCTGTTGGCGAGATTTTTATTACACCAATGGATGGTTTCCTTGTCATTATGGAAGGTAGTCTCTTGTTGATATTTTTGTTACTCCAATGGATGGTAGCCTTATCATTATGGAAGGCAGTCTGTTGTCTAGATTTTTGTTACTCTAATGGAGGGTAGCCTTGTCATTATGGAAGGTAGTCTGTTGTCGAGATTTTTGTTACTCCAATGGATGGTATCCTTGTCATTATGGAAAGTAGTCTCTTGTTGATATGTTCATTACTCCAATGGATGGTAGCCTTTTCATTATGGAAGGTAGTCTATTGTCTAGATTTTTGTTACTCCAATGGATGGTAGCCTTGTCATTATGGAAGGTAGTCTGTTGTCAATATTTTTGTTATTCCAATGGATGGTAGCCTTATTATTTTGGAAGGTAGTTTGTTGTCAAGATTTTTGTTACTCCAATGGATAGTAGCCATGTGATAATGAAAGGTAGTATGTTATCGAGATTTTGTTACTCCAATGGATGGTAGCCTTGTCATTATGGAAGGTAGTCTATTGTCGAGATTTTTGTCACTCCAATGGATGGTAGCCTTGTAATTATGGAAGGCAGTCTAATTGGGAGCTTTTTGCTACACCAATGGATGGTAGCCTTGTCATTATGGATTGTAGTCTATTGTTGATATTTTCATTACTCTAATACATGGTAGCCTTGTCATTATAGAATGTAGTCTCTTGTTGATATTTTCATTACTCCAATGGATGGTAGCTTGTCATTATGGAAGGTAGTCTATTGTCGAGATTTTTGTTACTCCAATGGATGGTAGCCTTTTCATTATGGAAGGTAGACTATTGTCGAGATTTTTGTTACTTTATGTATGGTAGCCTTGTCATTGTGGAAGGTAGTTTTTTGTCGAGATTTTTGTTATTACAATGTATGGTAGCCTTGTCATTATAGAAGGTAGTCTGTTGTCGATATCTTTGTTACTCTAATAGATGGTAGCCTATTTATTATGGAAGGTAGTCTATTGTAGAGATTTTTGTCACTCCAATGGATGGTAGCCTTGTCATTATGAAAGGTAGTATGTTGTCGAGATTTTTGTTATTCAATTGGATGGTAGCCTTGTCATTATGGAAGGTAGTCTGTTCTCGATATTTTTGTTATTCCAATAGATGGTAGCCTTGTCATTTTGGAAGGTAGTCTGTTGTCGAGATATTTGTTACTCCAATGGATTCTAGCCTTGTCATTATGGAAGGTATTCTATTTTCGATATTTTTGTTACTCTAATGGATGGTAGCCTATTCATTATGGAACGTAGCTTGTTGTCGATATTTTTGTTACTCCAATGGATGGTAGCCTTATAATTATGGAAGGTAGTTTGTTGTCAAGATTTTTGTTACTCCAATGGATGGTAGCCTTGTAATTATGGAAGGCAGTCTGTTCTCGAGATTTTTGTAACTCCAATGGATTTTAGCCATGTCATTATGCAAGGTAGTCTGCTTTCGAAATTTTTGTAGCTCCAATGGATGGTGACATTGTCATTATGGAAGGTTGTATGTTGTAGATATTTTTGTTACTCGAATGGATGGTAGCATTGTCATAATGGAAGGTAGTCTGTTGTCGATATCTTTGTAACTCCAATGGATGGTAGCCTAGTCATTATGGAAGGTATTCTGTTGTCGAGATTTTTGTTACTCCAATGGATGGTAGGCTTTTCATTACAGAAGGTAGTCTATTCTCGATATTTTTGTTACTCCAATGAATGGTAGCCTTGTCATTATGGAAGGTAGTCTGTTGGCGAGATTTTTGTTACTCCAATGGATGGTAGCCTTGTCATTATGGAAGGTAGTTTGTTGTCGATATTTTTGTTACTCCAATGGATGGTAGCCTATTCATTATGGAACGTAGCTTGTTGTCGATATTTTTGTTATTCCAATGGATGTTAGCCTTATCATTATGGAAGGTAGTTTGTTTTCGAGATTTTTGATACTCCAATTGATAGTAGCCTCGTCATTATGGAAGGTAGTCTATTGGCGATATTTTTCTTAGTCCAATAGATGGTAGCCTTGTCATTATGGAAGGTAGTCTCTTGTTGATATTTTCATTACTCCAATGCATTGTAGCCTTGTCATCATGGAAGGTAGTCTCTTGTTGATATTTTCATTACTCCAATGGATGGTAGCCTTTTCATTATGGAAGGTAGTTTGTTATCGGGATTTTTGTTACTCTAATGGATCTTAGCCTTATCAATATGGAAGGTAGTCTGTTGTCGAGATTTTTGTTACTCTAATGGATGGTAGCCTTATCATTCTGGAAGGTAGTTTATTGTCGAGATTTTTGTTACTCCAATGGATGGTAGCTTTATCATTATGGAAGGTAGTCTATTGTCGAGATTTTTATTACTCCAATGGATGGTAGCCTTGTAATTATGGAAGGCAGTCTGTTCTCGAGATTTTTGTAAGGTAGTCTGCTTTCAAAATTTTTGTAACTCCAATGGATGGTGACATTGTCATTATGGAAGGTTGTATGTTGTAGATATTTTTGTTACTCGAATGGATGGTAGCATTATCATTACGGAAGGTAGTCTATTCTCGATATTTTTGTTACTCCAAAGAATGGTAGCCTTGTCATTATGGAAGGTAGTTTGTTGGCGAGATTTTTGTTACTCCAATGAATGGTAGCCTTGTCATTATGGAACGTAGTTTGTTGTCGATATTTTTGTTATTCCAATGGATGGTAGACTTGTCATTATGGAAGGTAGTCTGTTGGCGAGATTTTTATTACACCAATGGATGGTTTCCTTGTCATTATGGAAGGTAGTCTCTTGTTGATATTTTTGTTACTCCAATGGATGGTAGCCTTGTCATTATGGAAGGCAGTCTGTTGTCTAGATTTTTGTTACTCTAATGGAGGGTAGCCTTGTCATTATGGAAGGTAGTCTGTTGTCGAGATTTTTGTTACTCCAATGGATGGTAGCCTTGTCATTATGGAAAGTAGTCTCTTGTTGATATGTTCATTACTCCAATGGATGGTAGCCTTTTCATTATGTAAGGTAGTCTATTGTCTAGATTTTTGTTACTCCAATGGATGGTAGCCTTGTCATTATGGAAGGTAGTCTGTTGTCAATATTTTTGTTATTCCAATGGATGGTAGCCTTATCATTTTGGAAGGTAGTTTGTTGTCAAGATTTTTGTTACTCAAATGGATAGTAGCCATTTCATAATGAAAGGTAGTATGTTATCGAGATTTTGTTACTCCAATGGATGGTAGCCTTGTCATTATGGAAGGTAGTCTATTGTCGATATTTTTGTCACTCCAATGGATGGTAGCCTTGTAATTATGGAAGGTAGTTTATTGGCGAGCTTTTTGTTACTCCAATGGATGGTAGCCTTGTCATTATGGAATGTAGTCTATTGTTGATATTTTCATTACTCTAATACATGGTAGCCTTGTCATTATAGAAGGTAGTCTCTTGTTGATATTTTCATTACTCCAATGGATGGTAGCCTTGTCATTATGGAATGTAGTCTATTGTTGATATTTTCATTACTCTAATACATGGTAGCCTTGTCATTATGGAAGGTAGTCTCTTGTTGATATTTTCATTACTCCAATGGATGGTAGCCTTTTCATTATGGAAGGTAGTTTGTTATCGGTATTTTTGTTACTCTAATGGATCTTAGCCTTATCAACATGGAAGTTAGTCTGTTGTCGAGATTTTTGTTACTCTAATGGATGGTAGCCTTATCATTCTGGAAGGTAGTTTGTTGTCGAGATTTTTGTTACTCCAATGGATGGTAGCTTTATCATTATGGAAGGTAGTCTATTGTCGAGATTTTTATTACTCTAATGGATGGTAGCCTTGTAATTATGCAAGGCAGTATGTTCTCGAGATTTTTGTAACTCCAATGGATTTTAGCCATTCATTATGCAAGGTAGTCTGCTTTCGAAATTTTTGTTACTCCAATGGATGGTAACATTGTCATTATGGAAGGTTGTCTGTTGTAGATATTTTTGTTACTCGAATGGATGGTAGCATTGTCATTATGGAAGGTAGTCTGTTGTCCATATCTTTGTTACTCCAATGGATGGTAGCCTAGTCATTATGGAAGGTATTTTGTTGTCGAGATTTTTGTTACTCCAATGGATGGTAGGCTTTTCATTACGGAAGGTAGTCTATTCTCGATATTTTTGTTACTCCAAAGAATGGTAGCCTTGTCATTATGGAAGGTAGTTTGTTGGCGAGATTTTTGTTACTCCAATGAAAGGTAGCCTTGTCATTATGGAATGTAGTTTGTTGTCGATATTTTTGTTATTCCAATGGATGGTAGACTTGTCATTATGGAAGGTATTCTGTTGGCGAGATTTTTATTACACCAATGGATGGTTTCCTTGTCATTATGGAAGGTAGTCTCTTGTTGATATTTTTGTTACTCCAATGGATGGTAGCCTTGTCATTATGGAAGGCAGTCTGTTGTCTAGATTTTTGTTACTCTAATGGAGGGTAGCCTTGTCATTATGGAAGGTAGTCTGTTGTCGAGATTTTTGTTACTCCAATGGAGGGTAGCCTTGTCATTATGGAAAGTAGTCTCTTGTTGATATGTTCATTACTCCAATGGATGGTAGCCTTTTCATTATGTAAGGTAGTCTATTGTCTAGATTTTTGTTACTCCAATGGATGGTAGCCTTGTCATTATGGAAGGTAGTCTGTTGTCAATATTTTTGTTATTCCAATGGATGGTAGCCTTATCATTTTGGAAGGTAGTTTGTTGTCAAGATTTTTGTTACTCAAATGGATAGTAGCCATTTCATAATGAAAGGTAGTATGTTATCGAGATTTTGTTACTCCAATGGATGGTAGCCTTGTCATTATGGAAGGTAGTCTATTGTCGATATTTTTGTCACTCCAATGGATGGTAGCCTTGTAATTATGGAAGGTAGTTTATTGGCGAGCTTTTTGTTACTCCAATGGATGGTAGCCTTGTCATTATGGAAGGTAGTCTCTTGTTGATATTTTCATTACTCCAATGGATGGTAGCCTTTTCATTATGGAAGGTAGTTTGTTATCGGGATTTTTGTTACTCTAATGGATCGTAGCCTTATGAATATGGAAGGTAGTCTGTTGTCGAGATTTTTGTTACTCTAATGGATGGTAGCCTTATCATTCTGGAAGGTAGTTTGTTGTTGAGATTTTTGTTACTCCAATGGATGGTAGCCTTGTAATTATGGAAGGCAGTCTGTTCTCGAGATTTTTGTAATTGCAATGGATTTTAGCCATGTCATTATGCAAGGTAGTCTGCTTTCGAAGTTTTTGTTACTCCAATGGATGGTAACATTGTCATTATGGAAGGTTGTCTGTTGTCGATATTTTTGTTACTCCAATGGATGGTAGCATTGTCATTATGGAAGGTAGTTTGTTGTCGATATCTATGTTACTCCAATGGATGGTATCCTAGTCATTATGGAAGGTATTCTGTTGTCGAGATTTTTCTTACTCCAATGGATGGTAGGCTTTTCATTATGAAAGGTAGTCTATTCTCGATATTTTTGTTACTACAATGAATGGTAGCCTTGTCATTATGGAAGGTAGTCAGTTGGCAAGATTTTTGTTACTCCAATTGGATGGTAGCCTTGTCATTATGGAACGTCGTTTGTTGTCGATATTTTTGTTATTCCAATGGATGGTAGCCTTGTCATTATGGAAGGTAGTCTGTCGGCGAGATTTTTATTACACCAATGGATGGTTTCCTTGTCATTATGGAAGGTAGTCTCTTGTTGATATTTTTGTTACTCCAATGGATGGTAGCCTTGTCATTATGGAAGGCAGTCTGTTGTCTAGATTTTTGTTACTCTAATGGAGGGTAGCCTTGTCATTATGGAAGGTAGTATGTTGTCGAGATTTTTGTTACTCCAATGGATGGTAGCCTTGTCATTATGGAAAGTAGTCTCTTGTTGATATGTTCATTACTCCAATGGATGGTAGCCTTTTCATTATGGAAGGTAGTCTATTGTCGATATTTTTGTCACTCCAATGGATGGTAGCCTTGTAATTATGGAAGGTAGTTTATTGGTGAGCTTTTTGTTACTCCAATGGATGGTAGCCTTGTCATTATGGAATGTAGTCTATTGTTGATATTTTCATTACTCTAATACATGGTAGCCTTTTCATTATAGAAGGTAGTCTCTTGTTGATATTTTCATTACTCCAATGGATGGTAGCCTTGTCATTATGGAAGGTAGTCTATTGTCGAGATTTTTGTTACTCCAATGGATGGTAGCCTTTTTATTATGGAAGGTAGACTGTTGTCGAGATTTTTGTTATTATAATGTATGGTAGCCTTGTCATTGTGGAAGGTAGTTTTTTGTCGAGATTTTTGTTATTACAACGTATGGTAGCCTTGTCATTATACAAGGTAGTCTGTTGTCGATATCTTTGTTACTCTAATGGATGGTAGCCTATTTATTATGGAAGGTAGTCTATTGTAGAGATTTTTGTCACTCCAATGGATGGTAGCCTTGTCATTATGAAAGGTAGTATGTTGTCGAGATTTTTGTTATTCCATTGGATGGTAGCCTTGTCATTATGGAAGGTAGTATGTTCTAGATATTTTTGTTATTCCAATAGATGGTAGCCTTGTCATTATGGAAGGTAGTTTGTTGTCGAGATATTTGTTACTCCAATGGATGGTAGCCTTGTCATTACGAAAGGTAGTCTGTTGTCGATATTTTTGTCACTCCAATGGATGGTAGCCTTGTCATTATGGAAGGTAGTCTGTTGTCGATGTCTTTGTTATGGATGGTAGCCTAGTAATTATGGAAGGTATTCTGTTGTCGATATTTTTATTACTCAAATGGATGGTAGCCTTGTCATTATGGTAGGTAGTCTCTTGTTGATATTTTTGTTACTCCAATGGATGGTAGCCTTGTCATTATGGAAGGCAGTATGTTGTCTAGATTTTTGTTACTCTAATGGAGGGTAGCCTTGTCATTATGGAAGGTAGTATGTTGTCGAGATTTTTGTTACTCCAATGGATGGTAGCCTTGTCATTATGGAAAGTAGTCTCTTGTTGATATGTTCATTACTCCAATGGATGGTAGCCTTTTCATTATGGAAGGTAGTCTATTGTCTAGATTTTTGTTACTCCAATGGATGGTATCCTTGTCATTATGGAAGGTAGTCTGTTGTCAATATTTTTTTTATTCCAATGGATGGTAGCCTTATCATTATGGAAGGTAGTTTGTTGTCGATATTTTTGTTACTCCAATGGATGGTTGCCTTGTCATTATGGAAGGTTGTCTATTGTCGAGATTTTTGTTACTCCATTGGATGGTAGCCTTTTCATTATGAAAGGTAGATTGTTGTCGAGATTTTTGTTACTACAATGTATGTTAGCCTTGTTATTGTGGATGGTAGTTTGTTGTAGATATTTTTGTTATTACAATGTATGGTAGCCTTGTCATTATATAAGGTAGTCTGTTGTCGATATCTTTATTACTCTAATGGATGGTAGCCTATTTATTATGGAAGGTAGTCTATTGTTGAGATTTTTGTCACTCCAATGGATGGTAGCCTTGTCATTATGGAAGGTAGTTTGTTCTCGATATTTTTGTTATTCCAATAGATGGTAGCCTTGTCATTATGGAAGGTAGTCTATTGTCGAGATATTCGTTACTCCAATGGATTTTAGCCTTGTCATTATGAAAGGTATTCTGTTTTCAAGATTTTTGTTACTCCAATGGATGGTAGCCTTGTCATTATGAAAGGTAGTCTGTTGTCGAGATTTTTGTCACTCCAATGGATGGTAGCCTTTGAATTATGGAAGGTAGTTTGTTGTCGATATCCTTGTTAATCAAATGGATGGTAGCCTAGTCATTATGGAAGGTATTTTGTTGTCGATGTTTTTGTTACTCCAATGGATGGTAGCCTTGTCATTATGGAAGGTAGTTTGTTGTCGATATTTTTGTTACTCCAATGGATGGTAGCCTATTCATTATGGAATGTAGTTTGTTGTCGATATTTTTGTTATTCCAATGGATGGTAGCCTTATCATTATGGAAGGTAGTTTGTTGTTGGGATTTTTGTTACTCCAATTGATAGTAGCCCGTTCATTATGGAAGGTAGTCCGTTGTCGAGATTTTGTTACTCCAATGGATGGTAGCCTTATCATTATGGAAGGTAGTCTATTGTCGAGATTTTTGTCACTCCAATGGATGGTAGCCTTGTCATTATGTAAGGTAGTCTGTTGGCGAGATTATTGTTACTCCAATGGATGGTAGGCTTGTCATTATGGAAGGTAGTCTCTTGTTGATATTTTCATTACTCCAATGCATGGTAGCCTTGTCATTATGGAACGTAGTCTCTTGTAGATATTTTCATTAGTCCAATGGATGGTAGCCTTGTCATTATGGAAAGTAGTTTGTTGTCTGGATTTTTGTTACTCTAATGGATTGTTGCCTTGTTAATATGGAAGGTAGTCTGTTGTCGAGATTTTTGTTACTCTAATGGATGGTAGCCTTGTCCTTATGGAAGGTAGTTTGTTGTCGACATTTTTGTTACTCCAATGAATGGTATCCTTGTCATTATGGAAGGTAGTCTGTTGGCAAGATTTTTGTTACTCCAATGGATGGTAGCCTTGTCATTATGGAAGGTAGTCTGTTGGCGAGATTTTTATTACACCAACGGATGGTTTCCTTGTCATTATGGAAGGTAGTCTCTTGTAGATATGTTCATTACTCCAATGGATGGTATCCTTTTCATTATGGAAGGTAGTCTATTGTCTGGATTTTTGTAACTCCAATGGATGGTAGACTTGTCATTATGGAAGGTAGTATGTTGTCAATATTTTTTTTATTCCAATGGATGTTAGCCTTATCATTATGGAAGGTAGTTTGTTGTCGAGATTTTTGTTACTCCAATGGATGGTAGCCTTGTCATTATGAAAGGTAGATTGTTGTCGAGATTTTTGTTACTACAATGTATGGTAGCCTTGTTATTGTGGAAGGTAGGTTGTTGTAGAGATTTTTGTTATTACAATGTATGGTAGCCTTGTCATTATAGAAGGTAGTCTGTTGTCGATATCTTTATTACTCTAATGGATGGTAGCCTATTTATTATGGAAGGTAGTCTAGTGTTGAGATTTTTGTCACTCCAATGGATGGTAGCCTTGTCATTATGAATGGTAGTATGTTGTCGAGATTTTTGTTATTCCATTGGATGGTAGCCTTGTCATTATGGAAGGTAGTCTGTTCTCGATATTTTTGTTATTCCAATAGATGGTAGCCTTGTCATTATGGAAGGTAGTCTATTGTCGAGATATTCGTTACTCCAATGGATTTTAGCCTTGTCATTATGGAAGGTATTTTTTTTTCGAGATTTTTGTTACTCCAATGGATGGTAGCCTTGTCATTATGAAAGGTAGTCTGTTGTCGAGATTTTTGTCACTCCAATGGATGGTAGCCTTGTAATTATAGAAGGTAGTCTGTTGTCGATATCCTTGTTACGCAAATGGATGGTAGCCTAGTCATTATGGAAGGTATTTTGTTGTCGATATTTTTGTTACTCCAATGGATGGTAGCCTTGTCATTATGGAAGGTAGTTTTTTGTCGATATTTTTGTTACACCAATGGATGGTAGCCTATTCATTATGGAATGTAGTTAGTTGTCGATATTTTTGTTATTCCAATGGATGGTAGCCTTATCATTATGGAAGGTAGTTTGTTGTTGGGATTTTTGTTACTCCAATGGATGGTAGCCTTGTCATTAAGAAAGGTAGTCTGTTGTCGAGATTTTTGTCACTCCAATGGATGGTAGCCTTGTCATTATGGAAGGTAGTCTGTTGTCGATGTCTTTGTTATGGATGGTAGCCTAGTAATTATGGAAGGTATTCTTTTGTCGATATTTTTGTTACTCAAATGGATGGTAGCCTTGTCATTATGGAAGGTAGTTTGTTGTCGATATTTTTGTTACTCCAATGGATGGTAGCCTATTCATTATGGAACGTAGCTTGTTGTCGATATTTTTGTTATTCCAATGGATGGTATCCTTATCATTATGGAAGGTAGTTTGTTGTCGAGATTTTTGTTACTCCAATTGATAGTAGCCTCGTCATTATGGAAGGTAGTCTATTGTCGAAATTTTGTCACTCTAATGGATGGTAGCCTTGTCATTATATAAGGTAGTCTGTTGGCGATATTTTTCTTAGTCCAATAGATGGTAGCCTTGTAATTATGGAAGGTAGTCTCTTGTTGATATTTTCATTACTCCAATGGATAGTAGCCTTTTCATTATGGAAGGTAGTTTGTTATCGGGATTTTTGTTACTCTAATGGATCGTAGCCTTATGAATATGGAAGGTAGTCTGTTGTCGAGATTTTTGTTACTCTAATGGATGGTAGCCTTATCATTCTGGAAGGTAGTTTGTTGTTGAGATTTTTGTTACTCCAATGGATGGTAGCCTTGTAATTATGGAAGGCAGTCTGTTCTCGAGATTTTTGTAACTGCAATGGATTTTAGCCATGTCATTATGCAAGGTAGTCTGCTTTCGAAGTTTTTGTTACTCCAATGGATGGTAACATTGTCATTATGGAAGGTTGTCTGTTGTCGATATTTTTGTTACTCCAATGGATGGTAGCATTGTCATTATGGAAGGTAGTTTGTTGTCGATATCTTTGTTACTCCAATGGATGGTATCCTAGTCATTATGGAAGGTATTCTGTTGTCGAGATTTTTCTTACTCCAATGGATGGTAGGCTTTTCATTATGAAAGGTAGTCTATTCTCGATATTTTTGTTACTCCAATGAATGGTAGCCTTGTCATTATGGAAGGTAGTCTGTTGGCAAGATTTTTGTTACTCCAATGGATGGTAGCCTTGTCATTATGGAACGTCGTTTGTTGTCGATATTTTTGTTATTCCAAAGGATGGTAGCCTTGTCATTATGGAAGGTAGTCTGTTGGCGAGATTTTTATTACACCAATGGATGGTTTCCTTGTCATTATGGAAGGTAGTCTCTTGTTGATATTTTTGTTACTCCAATGGATGGTAGCCTTGTCATTATGGAAGGCAGTCTGTTGTCTAGATTTTTGTTACTCTAATGGAGGGTAGCCTTGTCATTATGGAAGGTAGTATGTTGTCGAGATTTTTGTTACTCCAATGGATGGTAGCCTTGTCATTATGGAAGGTATTTTGTTGTCGATATTTTTGTTACTCCAATGGATGGTAGCCTTGTCATTATGAAAGGTAGTTTGTTGTCGATATTTTTGTTACACCAATGGATGGTAGCCTATTCATTATGGAATGTAGTTAGTTGTCGATATTTTTGTTATTCCAATGGATGGTAGCCTTATCATTATGGAAGGTAGTTTGTTGTTGGGATTTTTGTTACTCCAATTGATAGTAGCCTTGTCATTATGGAAGGTAGTCTGTTGTCGAGATTTTGTTACTCCAATGGATGGTAGCCGTATCATTATGGAAGGTAGTCTATTGTCGAGATTTTTGTCACTCCAATGGATGGTAGCCTTGTCATTATGGAAGGTAGTCTGTTGGCGAGATTATTGTTACTCCAATGGATGGTAGGCTTGTCATTATGGAAGTTAGTCTCTTGTTGATATTTTCATTACTCCAATGCATGGTAGCCTTGTCATTATGGAAGGTTGTCTCTTGTAGATATTTTCATTAGTCCAATGGATGGTAGACTTGTCATTATGGAAGGTAGTCTGTTGGCGAGATTTTTGTTACTCCAATGGATGGTAGGCTTGTCATTATGGAAGGTAGTCTCTTGTTGATATTTTCATTACTCCAATGCATGGTAGCCTTGTCATTATGGAAGGTAGTCTCTTGTAGATATTTTCATTAGTCCAATGGATGGTAGCCTTGTCATTATGGAAAGTAGTTTGTTGTCGGGATTTTTGTTACTCTAATGGATCGTAGGCTTGTTAATATGGAAGGTAGTCTGTTGTCGAGATTTTTGTTACTCTAATGGCTGGTAGCCTTGTCCTTATGGAAGGTAGTTTGTTGTTGAGATTTTTTTTACTCCAATGGATGGTAGCCTTTTCATTATGGAAGGTAGTCTGTTGTCTAGATTTTTGTTACTCCAATGGATGGTAGCCTTGTCATTATGGAAGGTATTCTATTGTCGAGTTTTTGTTACTCCAATGGATGGTAGCCTTGTCATTATGGAAATTAGTCTCTTGTTTATATTTTCAATCTTCCAATGGATGGTAGCCTTTTCATTATGGAAGGTAGTCTGTTGTCTTGATTTTTGTTACTCCAATGGATGGTAGCCTTGTCATTATTGAAGGTAGTCTATTGTCGATATTTTTGTTACTATAATGGATGGTAGCCTTGTCATTATGGAACGTAGTTTGTTTTCAATTTTTTTGTTCCTCCAATGGATAGTAGCCATGTCATAATGAAAGGTAGTATGTTATCGAGATTTTGTTACTCCAATGGATGGTACCCTTGTCATTATGGAAGGTAGTCTATTGTCGATATTTTTGTCACTCCAATGGATGGTAGCCTTGTAATTATGGAAGGTAGTCTGTTGGCGAGCTTTTTGTTACTCCAATGGATGGTAGCCTTGTCATTATGGAAAGTAGTCTCTTGTTGATATGTTCATTACTCCAATGGATGGTAGCCTTTTTATTATGGAAGGTAGTCTATTGTCTAGATTTTTGTTACTCCAATGGATGGTATCCTTGTCATTATGGAAGGTAGTCTGTTGTCAATATTTTTTTTATTCCAATGGATGGTAGCCTTATCATTATGGAAGGTAGTTTGTTGTCGAGATTTTTGTTACTCCAATGGATGGTAGCCTTGTCATTATGGAAGGTTGTCTATTGTCGAGATTTTTGTTACTCCATTGGATGGTAGCCTTTTCATTATGAAAGGTAGATTGTTGTCGAGATTTTTGTTACTACAATGTATGTTAGCCTTGTTATTGTGGATGGTAGTTTGTTGTAGATATTTTTGTTATTACAATGTATGGTAGCCTTGTCATTATAGAAGGTAGTCTGTTGTCGATATCTTTATTACTCTAATGGATGGTAGCCTATTTATTATGGAAGGTAGTCTATTGTTGAGATTTTTGTCACTCCAATGGATGGTAGCCTTGTCATTATGGAAGGTAGTCTGTTCTCGATATTTTTGTTATTCCAATAGATGGTAGCCTTGTCATTATGGAAGGTATTCTATTGTCGAGTTTTTGTTACTCCAATGGATGGTAGCCTTGTCATTATGGAAATTAGTCTCTTGTTTATATTTTCAATCCTCCAATGGATGGTAGCCTTTTCATTATGGAAGGTAGTCTGTTGTCTTGATTTTTGTTACTCCAATGGATGGTAGCCTTTTCATTATTGAAGGTAGTCTATTGTCGATATTTTTGTTACTATAATGGATGGTAGCCTTGTCATTATGGAACGTAGTTTGTTTTCAATTTTTTTGTTCCTCCAATGGATAGTAGCCATGTCATAATGAAAGGTAGTATGTTATCGAGATTTTGTTACTCCAATGGATTGTACCCTTGTCATTATGGAAGGTAGTCTATTGTCGATATTTTTGTCACTCCAATGGATGGTAGCCTTGTAATTATGGAAGGTAGTCTGTTGGCGAGCTTTTTGTTACTCCAATGGATGGTAGCCTTGTCATTATGGAAAGTAGTCTCTTGTTGATATGTTCCTTACTCCAATGGATGGTAGCCTTTTCATTATGGAAGGTAGTCTATTGTCTAGATTTTTGTTACTCCAATGGATGGTATCCTTGTCATTATGGAAGGTAGTCTGTTGTCAATATTTTTTTTATTCCAATGGATGGTAGCCTTATCATTATGGAAGGTAGTTTGTTGTCGAGATTTTTGTTACTCCAATGGATGGTAGCCTTGTCATTATGGAAGGTTGTCTATTGTCGAGATTTTTGTTACTCCATTGGATGGTAGCCTTTTCATTATGAAAGGTAGATTGTTGTCGAGATTTTTGTTACTACAATGTATGTTAGCCTTGTTATTGTGGATGGTAGTTTGTTGTAGATATTTTTGTTATTACAATGTATGGTAGCCTTGTCATTATAGAAGGTAGTCTGTTGTCGATATCTTTATTACTCTAATGGATGGTAGCCTATTTATTATGGAAGGTAGTCTATTGTTGAGATTTTTGTCACTCCAATGGATGGTAGCCTTGTCATTATGGAAGGTAGTCTGTTCTCGATATTTTTGTTATTCCAATAGATGGTAGCCTTGTCATTATGGAAGGTAGTCTATTGTCGAGATATTCGTTACTCCAATGGATTTTAGCCTTGTCATTATGAAAGGTATTCTGTTTTCAAGATTTTTGTTACTCCAATGGATGGTAGCCTTGTCATTATGAAAGGTAGTCTGTTGTCGAGATTTTTGTCACTC
The DNA here is from genome assembly GCA_948472305.1 of Vicia faba. Taxonomy (NCBI): domain Eukaryota; kingdom Viridiplantae; phylum Streptophyta; class Magnoliopsida; order Fabales; family Fabaceae; genus Vicia; species Vicia faba. The sequence goes on from OX451739.1 coordinate 568,186,467, forward strand.
CAATGGATGGTAGCCTTTGAATTATGGAAGGTAGTTTAATGTCGATATCCTTGTTAATCAAATGGATGGTAGCCTAGTCATTATGGAAGGTATTTTGTTGTCGATGTTTTTGTTACTCCAATGGATGGTAGCCTTGTCATTATGGAAGGTAGTTTGTTGTCGATATTTTTGTTACTCCAATGGATGGTAGCCTATTCATTATGGAATGTAGTTTGTTGTCGATATTTTTGTTATTCCAATGGATGGTAGCCTTGTCATTATGGAAGGTAGTTTGTTGTTGGGATTTTTGTTACTCCAATTGATAGTAGCCTGTTCATTATGGAAGGTAGTCCGTTGTCGAGATTTTGTTACTCCAATGGATGGTAGCCTTATCATTATGGAAGGTAGTCTATTGTCGAGATTTTTGTCACTCCAATGGATGGTAGCCTTGTCATTATGTAAGGTAGTCTGTTTGCGAGATTATTGTTACTCCAATGGATGGTAGGCTTGTCATTATGGAACGTAGTCTCTTGTTGATATTTTCATTACTCCAATGCATGGTAGCCTTGTCATTATGGAACGTAGTCTCTTGTAGATATTTTCATTAGTCCAATGGATGGTAGCCTTGTCATTATGGAAAGTAGTTTGTTGTCTGGATTTTTGATACTCTAATGGATTGTTGCATTGTTAATATGGAAGGTAGTCTGTTGTCGAGATTTTTGTTACTCTAATGGATGGTAGCCTTGTCCTTATGGAAGGTAGTTTGTTGTCGACATTTTTGTTACTCCAATGAATGGTAGCCTTGTCATTATGGAAGGTAGTCTGTTGGCAAGATTTTTGTTACTCCAATGGATGGTAGCCTTGTCATTATGGATAGTAGTTTGTTGTCGATATTTTTGTTATTCCAATGGATGGTAGCCTTGTCATTATGGAAGGTAGTCTGTTGGCGAGATTTTTATTACACCAACGGATGGTTTCCTTGTCATTATGGAAGGTAGTCTCTTGTAGATATGTTCATTACTCCAATGGATGGTATCCTTTTCATTATGGAAGGTAGTCTATTGTCTAGATTTTTGTAACTCCAATGGATGGTAGACTTGTCATTATGGAAGGTAGTATGTTGTCGAGATATTCATTACTCCAATGGATTTTAGCCTTGTCATTATGGAAGGTATTTTGTTTTCGAGATTTTTGTTACTCCAATGGATGGTAGCCTTGTCATTATGAAAGGTAGTCTGTTGTCGAGATTTTTGTCACTCCAATGGATGGTAGCCTTGTAATTATAGAAGGTAGTCTGTTGTCGATATCCTTGATACTCAAAATACCTTCCATAATTTTTGTTACTACAATGCATGGTAGCCTTGTCATTATGGAAGGTAGTCTATTGTCGAGATTTTTGTTACTCCAATGGATGGTAGCCTTTTCATTATGAAAGATAGATTGTTGTCGAGATTTTTGTTACTACAATGTATGGTAGCCTTGTTATTGTGGAAGGTAGGTTGTTGTAGAGATTTTTGTTATTACAATGTATGGTAGCCTTGTCATTATAGAAGGTAGTCTGTTGTCGATATCTTTATTACTCTAATGGATGGTAGCCTATTTATTATGGAAGGTAGTCTATTGTTGAGATTTTTGTCACTCCAAATGATGGTAGCCTTGTCATTATGAAAGGTAGTATGTTGTCGAGATTTTTGTTATTCCATTGGATGGTAGCCTTGTCATTATGGAAGATAGTCTATTCTCGATATTTTTGTTATTCCAATAGATGGTAGCCTTGTCATTATGGAAGGTAGTGTGTTGTCGAGATATTCGTTACTCCAATGGATTTTAGCCTTGTCATTATGGAAGGTATTTTGTTTTCGAGATTTTTGTTACTCCAATGGATGGTAGCCTTGTCATTATGAAAGGTAGTTTGTTGTCGAGATTTTTGTCACTCCAATGGATGGTAGCCTTGTAATTATAGAAGGTAGTCTGTTGTCGATATCCTTGATACTCAAATGGATGGTAGTCTAGTCATTATGGAAGGTATTTTGTTGTCGATATTTTTGTTACTCCAATGGATGGTAGCTTTGTCATTACGGAAGGTAGTTTGTTGTCGATATTTTTCTTACTCCAATGGATGGTAGCCTATTCATTATGAAATGTAGTTTGTTGTCGATATTTTTGTTATTCCAATGGATGGTAGCCTTATCATTATGGAAAGTAGTTTGTTGTCAGGATTTTTGTTACTCTAATGGATCGTAGCCTTGTTAATATGGAAGGTAGTATGTTGTCGAGATTTTTGTTACTCTAATGGATGGTAGCCTTATCATTATGGAAGGTAGTCTATTTTCGAGATTTTTGTCACTCCAATGGATGGTAGCCTTGTCATTATGGAAGGTAGTCTGTTGGCGAGATTATTGTTACTCCAATGGATGGTAGGCTTGTCATTATGGAATGTAGTCTCTTGTTGATATTTTCATTACTCCAATGCATGGTAGCCTTATCATTATGGAAGGTAGTCTCTTGTAGATATTTTCATTAGTCCAATGGATGGTAGCCTTGTCATTATGGAAGGTAGTCTGTTGGCGAGATTTTTGTTACTCCAATGGATGGTAGGCTTGTCATTATGGAAGGTAGTCTATTGTTGATATTTTCATTACTCTAATGCATGGTAGCCTTGTCATTATAGAAGGTAGTCTTTTGTTGATATTTTCATTACTCCAATGGATGGTAGCCTTGTCATTATGGAAGGTAGTCTGTTGTCAAGATTTTTTTTACTCTAATGGATCGTAGCCTTGTCATTATGGAAGGTAGTCTGTCGTCGAGATTTTTGTTACTCTAATGGATGGTAGCCTTGTCATTATGGAAAGTAGTTTGTTTTCGATATTTTTGTTATTCCAATGGATGGTAGCCTTGTCATTATGGAAGGTAGTCTGTTGGCGAGATTTTTATTACACCAATGGATGGTTTCCTTGTCATTATGGTAGGTAGTCTCTTGTTGATATTTTTGTTACTCCAATGGATGGTAGCCTTGTCATTATGGAAGGCAGTATGTTGTCTAGATTTTTGTTACTCTAATGGAGGGTAGCCTTGTCATTATGGAAGGTAGTATGTTGTCGAGATTTTTGTTACTCCAGTGGATGGTAGCCTTGTCATTATGGAAATTAGTCTCTTGTTTATATTTTCAATCCTCCAATGAATGGTAGCCTTTTCATTATGGAAGGTAGTCTGTTGTCTTGATTTTTGTTACTCCAATGGATGGTAGCCTTGTCATTATTGAAGGTAGTCTGTTGTCGATATTTTTGTTACTATAATGGATGGTAGCCTTGTCATTATGGAACGTAGTTTGTTTTCAATATTTTTGTTACTCCAATGGATAGTAGCCATGTCATAATGAAAGGTAGTATGGAAGGTAGTCTTTTATAGAGATATTTGTTACTCCAATGGATTTTAGCCTTGTCATTATGGAAGGTATTCTGTTTTCGAGATTTTTTTTACTCCAATGGATGGTAGCCTTGTCATTATGAAAGGTAGTCTGTTATCGAGATTTTTTTCACTCCAATGGATGGTAGCCTTGTCATTATGGAAGGTAGTCTGTTGTCGATATCTTTGTTACTCAAATGGATGGTATTCTAGTCATTATGGAAGGTATTATGTTGTCGATATTTTTGTTACTCCAATGGATGGTATCCTTGTCATTATGGAAGGTAGTTTGTTGTTGATATTTTTGTTACTCCAGTGGATGGTAGCCTGTTCATTATGGAATGTAGTTTGTTGTCGATATTTTTGTAGTTCCAATGGATGGTAGCCTTATCATTATGGAAGGTAGTTTGTTGTCGAGATTTTTGTTACTCCAATTGATAATAGCCTTGTTATTATGGAAGGTAGTCTGTTGTCGAGATTTTGTCACTCCAATGGATGGTAGCCTTATCATTATGGAAGGTAGGCTATTGTCGGGATTTTTGTTACTCTAATTGATCGTATCCTTGTCATTATGGAAGGTAGTCTGTTGTCGAGATTTTTGTAACTCTAATGGATGGTAGCCTTGTCCTTATGGAAGGTAGTTTGTTGTCGATATTTTTGTTACTCCAATGGATGGTAGCTTTGTCATTATGGAAGGTAGTCTATTGTCGAGATTTTAGTTACTCCGTTGGATGATAGCCTTGTCATTATGGAATGTAGTCTCTTGTTGATATTTTCATTACTCCAATGGATGGTAGCCTCTTCATTATGGAAGGTAGTCTGTTGTCTAGATTTTTGTTACTCCAATGGATGGTAGCCTTGTCATTATGGAAGGTAGTCTATTGTCAAGATTTTTGTTACTCCATTGGATGGTAGCCTTGTCATTATGGAAAGTAGTCTCTTGTTGATATTTTCATTACTCCGATGGATGGTAGCCTTTTCATTATGGAAGGTAGTCTGTCGTCTAGATTTTTGTTACTCTAATGGATGGTAGCCTTTTCATTATGGAAGGTAGTATATTGTTGATTTTTTTGTTACTACAATGGATGGTAACCTTGTCATTATGGAGCAAAGTTTGTTGTCGATATTTTTGTATCCAATAGATGGTAGCCTTATCATTTTGGAAGGTAGTTTGTTGTCGAGATTTTTGTTACTCCAATGGATAGTATCCATGTCACAATGAAAGGTAGTATGTTATCGAGATTTTGTTACTCCAATGGATGGTAGCCTTATCATTATGGAAGGTAGTCTATTGTCGATATTTTGGTCACTCCAATGGATAGTAGCCTTGTAATTATGGAAGGTAGTCTGTTGGCGATCTTTTTGTTACTCCAATGGATGGTATCCTTGTCATTATGGAAGGTAGTCTATTGTTGATATTTTCATTACTCCCATGCATGGTTGCCTTGTCATTATGGAATGTAGTCTATTGTCGATATCTTTGTTACTCAAATGGATTGTAGCCTAGTCATTATGGAAGGTATTTTGTTGTCGATATTTTTGTTACTCCAATGGATGGTAGTCTTCTCATTCTGGAAAGTAGTTTGTTGTCGATATTTTTGTTACTCCAATGGATGGTAGCCTATTCATTATGGAACGTAGTTTGTTTTCGATATTTTTGTTATTCCAATGGATGGTAGCCTTATCATTATGGAAGGTAGTTTGTTGTCGATATTTTTGTTACTCCAATGGATAGTAGCCTTGTCATTATGGAAAGTAGACTGTTGTCGAGATTTTTGTTACTCTAATGGATGGTAGCCTTGTCATTATGGAAGGTAGTCTCTTGTTGATATTTTTGTTACTCCAATGGAATGTATCCTTGTCATTATGGAAGGTAGTCTATTGTCCAAATTTTTTTACTCTAATGGATGGTAGTCTTGTCATTATGGAAGGTAGTATGTCGTTGTGATTTTTGTTACTCCAATGGATGATAGACTTGTCAATATGGAAGGTTGTCTTTTGTCGATATTTTTATTACTCCAATGGATGGTAGCCTTGTCATTATGGAAGTTAGTCTCTTGTTGATATTTTTGTTATTGCAATGGATGGTATCCTTGTCAATATGGAAGGTAGTCTGTTGTCCCGATTTTTGTTACTCTAATGGATGGTAGTCTTGTCATTATGGAAGGTAGTCTTTTGTTCATATTTTTGTTACTCCAATGGATGGTAGACATGTCATTATGGAAGGTAGTATGTTGTCAATATCTTTCTAACTCCAATGGATGGTAGCCTTGTCATTATGGAAGGTAGTCTGTGTTAGAACAATGTTTGAATCTACTACCCTATATTTGAGTTTTGATGATAACAAAGTGAAAAGATATAGTATTTATAAGTTTCATGAATGAACTATATGCTGCCTAAAATTATTATGTTCTGACTTGCAGATACTCTGATGGACATAAGCAAGATCACGTTCATTCAGCATCAGAATTTGATTTGATACACCAGCATCAGAAGTTGCTACATCAGAACGTCAAGATCAGATGATCAACTCACGTACATGCTGAAGCTTGATGAACAGAACTGCGCGTAAACACTCTGATACAGAAACGCAATAGTTCATCAGCAGCGAAGCAGAATCAGAATGAGCCAAGCCAGAACGTGCATTGAAGAAGCAACGGCACTGTGCATTGAACGCTAATTAATTCCAACGGCTTCATTCCAGACAAGATCTGCTCAAAAAGGAAAGCTTGTTATTAGCATTGAATCAAGAATATTGCATTCAACGTTCATCTTCTCAAGTGCTATATAAACAAGGCTTCGAAGATTATAATGGCTAATGCTCTCAAAATCTCTACACGCACAAAGCTGAACAATAATCTTCATTCTACCAGTTTTGCTAAACCATACTCTGATATTCTATTTCTGTTTAGCAATCTAGTTTCTAAGCTTAATTTGTGTATACATCACAGTTGTGATAAAGTTTTGTAGAAAACATTCACACACATTGTTTTATACCTTTGTAAGAAAGTGTTGCCTTGACAAACCGGATTGTGGTTTGAATCAAGAAGGCTTTAGCAGTTGTTAAAGCAGTCTGTAATATTCAGTTGAATATAGTGAATTAAGACCTCGTTGGAGAGAGGCGAAATCACCTTGACGGGTGGACTGGAGTAGTTTGAGATCAAACGAACCAGGATAAAAATATCTTGTCAATTGCTTTAAGATTTCAGTTTTACAATTCAACCCCCCCTTCTTGTGTTTTTCACCCCTTCAATTGGCATCAGAGCGCCTGGTTCTGAGCTAAAACACTTAACCGTGTCAGTACAAGATCCAGCGTCAGAAAAACACAATGGCAGGAAACAATTCTCACTTCAGCAATGACAATAACGAGGACAGAGACAGATTCAGTGGCAAACCTCCAGTCTTTGATGGAGAAAACTTTGATTACTGGAAAGACAGAATTGAAAGCTTCTTTCTAGCACATGATGCTGATCTGTGGGATATGGTGACAGATGGATACACGCACCCTGTGAATGCAACTGGTCAGAAGATTGATAGAAAATCAATGACTGATCAACAAAAGCGTGACTTCAAGAATCACCATAAGGCCAGAACCATCCTCCTCAGTGCCATCTCCTATACTGAGTATGAAAAGATCTCCAACAGAGACACAACTAAGAACATCTTTGATTCTCTCAGAATGACGCATGAGGGCAACGTTCAAGTCAAAGAAACAAAAGCTCTGGCGCTCATTCAGAAGTATGAGGCGTTCAAAATGGAAGAATCTGAATCCATTAAAACTATGTTCTCTAGATTCCAGATTCTGGTAGCTGGTCTCAAAGTTCTGGATAAAGGATACTCTACTGCTGACCATGTCAAGAAAATAATCAGAAGTTTACCCAAGCAGTGGAGGCCTATGGTTACTGCTCTAAAGCTAGCGAAGGATCTCAACAAAATCACTCTGGAGGAACTTATAAGCTCCCTCAGAAGTCATGAGATAGAGCTAGAAGCTGATGAGCCTCAGAAGCAAGGTAAGCCTTTAGCATTAAAATCTAACAGAAAATCTGAGTCTAAGGTTTTGCAGGAAGTTGAAGAAACATCTGATGGATCCTCATCAGAAGAAGACGAACTTTCCCTTCTCTCCAGAAGAGTAAATCAACTGTGGAAGCAAAGACAAAGGAAGTTCAGGAATCCCAGAAGATCTGATCAGAACGAGTCTTCTTCCAGATACAGAAGGACAGATTCTTCCTCTGGATACAAAAGATCTGAAGGCTCCTCCAGTAGCAAGAAGCCAAACACCAAAGACATCATCTGCTACGAGTGCAATGAGCAAGGACACTACAAGAGTGACTGCCCAAAGCTTCAGAGGGAAAAGCCCAAAAAGAAGTTTGGAAGAGAGAAGAAGAAAAGTCTCATGGCCACATGGGATGACTCTGACTCGTCTGAAGCTGACTCAGAATCAGATGATGAAAGGGCAAACATAGCGCTCATGGCTAACATTCCAGATGATAGTGAAGCTTCTGAATCAGACTCAGAATCAGACACAGAAGAGGTATTTCCTAACTTCGCTGTTAATTTTACAAAGGCTGAACTTGCTGAAAGCCTTAATGAGATTCTGGAACGTTATCAGCAGATTAGAGCTAAATTCAGAGACCTGAAAAGGATTCTTGAATCTGACTCTAATAAGTCTGAGAGTCTCAAATTGGAAAACTCTGAGCTGAGAGATAAAATTTCAAAATTAGAAAACTCTTTACAAAACTCTCAGAAGGAACCAATTTCTGAAACTCCCAGCAACGCTGATGAGATCATCAAGGAGTATGATCATGGTTTCCAGAAGTTCTTAGCTAAAAGCATAGATAGAAGCAAAATGGCTTCAATGATCTATGGAGTTAGCAGAAACGGCAGGAAAGGAATAGGATACCTAGGTAAGGTTCCTACACCAAAGAATGTCATGGACTTGACCATTAAACACACTCCTCTAAATTCACACTTTGTGTATGGTCACACACATGATATCAAATATACTAGCAGTAAGCACTCTGTGAAACCAAAATTCAACCAGAGTTTTGGTAAAACTAACAAATCAGGACCCAAGAAGATCTGGGTACCTAAGGATAAAATAATACATGTTGCAGATATCTTTAGCAGCAACTCAGAAACACCAGTCATGGTACCTGGACTCTGGCTGCTCACGACACATGACGGGAAGAAGGCATATGTCCCAAAGCCTGGAACTTAAGCCTGGAGGCCGCGTTGGCTTTGGAGGCAATCAGAGGGGAAAGATAATTGGCTCTGGAACTGTAGGTAATGGAAATCTTCCCTCTATTAATAATGTTCTGCTAGTAGATGGATTGATGCATAATCTGTTATCCATAAGTCAATTAAGTGATAACGGTTATGATATAATCTTTAATCAAAAATCATGTAAAGCTGTTAGTCAGAAAGATGGGACTATCCTGTTTAATGGTAAGAGGAAAAACAACATTTATAAAATCAAACTTTCTGAACTAAAGAGTCAGAACGTAAAATGTCTTCTGTCTGTTAACAACGAGCAGTGGATCTGGCACAGAAGATTGGGGCATGTTAGTATGAGAAGAATATCTCAGATCAATAAACTCAATCTGGTCAGAGGACTTCCTAATTTGAAGTTCAATTCAGATGCTCTGTGTGAAGCATGTCAGAAAGGCAAATTTGCAAAACCTTCTTTTAAATACAAAAATGTTGTTTCTACCTCTAAACCATTAGAACTTCTGCACATTGACTTATTTGGACCAGTTAAAACTGCTTCAGTCAGTGGTAAGAAGTATGGGTTAGTAATCGTAGATGACTATAGCAGATGGACATGGGTAAAGTTCTTAAGACACAAGGACGAGTCACACTCTGTGTTTGTTACCTTCTGTAACCAAGTTCAGAATGAAAAAGATCTTAGAATCGTTAAAGTCAGAAGTGATCATGGTGGAGAATTTGAAAATAAAGATTTTGAGTCATTCTTTAATGACAAAGGCATTCTGCATGATTTCTCTTGTCCTAGAACTCCCCAACAAAATGGAGTTGTAGAACGAAAGAACAGAACATTGCAAGAAATGGCCAGAACCATGATCAATGAGACAAACGTTGCTAAGTCTTTCTGGGCAGAGGCAATAAACACAGCGTGCTACATTCAGAATAGAATCTCAATAAGACCTATTCTTGAAAAGACTCCATATGAATTGTGGAAGAACAGAAAGCCCAACATTTCGTATTTTCATCCATTTGGATGTACTTGCTTTATGTTAAATACAAAGAATTATTTGAACAAGTTTGACTCTAAGGCACAGAAGTGTATTATGTTAGGATACTCTGAACGCTCAAGAGGGTACAGAGTATACAATACAGAAACACAGATTGTGGAAGAATCAATCAGTGTTCGTTTTGATGATAAGCTTGACTCTGAAAAGTCAAAGCAGAATGAAACTTTTGCAGGTATAGAAATTGAATTTGCAGGTTCTGAAGACAAGTCATCAGAAGCTCTCAACACAGACATTCCTTCAACGTCTGAAAGGAGCACTGCTAGAAATCCTTCAACAACTGCTGATCAACCTCAGAAGAGATTACCCAGAAGCAGTTTGGATCACCCAGAAGAGACTATCCTAGGAAGAAAGGAAGATCCAATCAGAACAAGAGCAAGCTTCAGAAACTCTGAAGAAACTCTTATGGGACTTGTGTCTCTGATTGAACCTTCTTCTATTGATGAAGCACTTCTGGATAATGACTGGATTCTGGCAATGCAAGAAGAGCTGAATCAATTCACCAGAAACGACGTATGGTATCTCGTTCCCAGACCCAAAGGATTCAACGTCATTGGAACAAGATGGGTGTTCAGAAACAAGCTAAATGAACAAGGTGAAGTCATCAGAAACAAGGCACGACTGGTTGCACAAGGTTATAGTCAGCAAGAGGGGATAGACTATACAGAAACCTTTGCCCCAGTCGCCAGGTTAGAATCTATCAGACTTTTAATTTCATTTGCTGTTAATAGAGGCATCACTCTGTATCAGATGGATGTCAAAAGTGCATTCTTAAATGGTTATATAGAAGAAGAAGTGTATGTTCACCAACCCCCAGGTTTTGAAAATAAAAAACATCTAGAACATGTTTTCAAACTAAAGAAGTCACTGTATGGTCTGAAACAAGCTCCCAGAGCTTGGTATGAAAGGCTAAGTAACTTTCTGCTTGAAAATGAATTCACCAGAGGGAAAGTGGACACTACTCTATTCTGTAAAACAGTTAAGAGTGACATTTTAGTCTGTCAAATTTATGTTGATGATATCATTTTTGGTTCTACTAATCCTTCTCTTGGAATAAAATTTGCTAAGTGTATGCAGGCAGAATTTGAGATGAGCCTCATGGGGGAACTAAAATTCTTTCTAGGAATTCAGATCAATCAAACTCCAGAAGGAACTTACATTCATCAGAGCAAATACATCAGAGATCTTCTGAAGAAATTTGACCTCTCAGAATGTAAGCCATCAAAGATTCCAATGCATCCTACTTGCATTCTGGAAAGAGAAGAGGTAAGCAAAAGTGTAGAACAGAAAGTCTACAGAGGTATGATTGGTTCTCTCCTCTATCTGACTGCTTCAAGACCTGACATATTATTCAGCGTTTGAATCTGTGCTAGATTCCAATCAGATCCTAGAGAATCTCACTTAACAGCTGTTAAGCGAATTTTCAAGTATCTGAAAGGTACTACTAATCTGGGTTTGTTTTATAGAAAATCTAGTGATTACAGCTTAGTAGGCTATTGTGATGATGATTTTGCTGGAGACAGAGTGGAACATAAAAGTACTTCTGGAAGCTGCCCGTTTCTGGGAGAAAATCTGATCTCGTGGTCCAGCAAAAGGCAATCAACAATTGCTCTGTCAACAGCAGAAGCTGAGTACATAGCAGCAGCAGGATGTAGCACACAAATGCTCTGGATGAAAAGTCAGCTTGAAGACTTCCAGATTTTTGAGAGTAACATTCCTATACTTTGTGATAATACTTCTGCTATTTGCTTAAGTAAGAATCCTATTTTACATTCTAGAGCTAAGCATATAGAAATAAAACATCATTTCATTAGGGACTATATTCAGAAAGGTATTTTAAACTTAAAATTTATAGATACAGACCATCAATGGGCTGATATCTTTACTAAACCCCTTTCAGAAGATAGGTTCAATTTCATTCTGAAACATCTCAGCATGAAAGTATGCCCAGAATGAAAATGTTTTAATTCCATATATTTATCTTCAGAATGTAATTATTTTACTGTGAACTTCTGATCAATCTCCTTTCAGAAAGATAGAACATGCAGATTGTATCAGATGCAAGTCTAAAGATCTGAGAGTCTAATCTCAAAGACAGACGTGTTGATCACTACATCAAACAAGTGTCATCCAATCATCAGCAAATCTCTGAAGCAGAACGCGTGCACGCTTCTGAGAAGGCAAAGCGCTGATTGGGTGCATTGAGACACATGTCTGGTAACCGTTCTTAAGTATCTTTCTCAAATCCCCCAAAATCAGCAAGCATTTAATGAAAAGTAATCATTCTTTTAAATGGCAATCATGATTTTTTTCTCTCTCTTAAAAACGTTTAATTTTTCAAAATAATTTTGAAAACCCTATTTAAGCACATTAATCTCTCATTTATTCTTTACGCTTTCTCATTAACACTCAAAGCATTTTCTGCATATTTCTGAGTTCTTGCAAACCTTTTTCTCTCAATTCATTCTCAAAGCTTTTTTAGTGTGAACAATGGCATCCTCCAGCATTTCTGCAGGCAATCAGAAGAAAGCAACTTCTGAGCAATATCAGGTGCCACTCAGAACTCTTCTCACTCCGGTAAAGAACCTTGAAGTGCTCTCTGAGTTAATCATCGACTTTGAAAGTTTGAAGGAAAATGGATTTGACCTAACTGAAGAAATTAGGGCTCAAAAGTGGGAGAGGTATTTCGATAGGTTGGTTGGACCAACATTCCCAGCGCTAGTCAAGGAATTTTGGATTCACGCCAAGGTTTCTAAACATCTAGTCATCTCTTCTGTCATGGGAAAGAAGATTGTGATTTCTGAAGATCTAATTGCAAGGCTAATCGGTCAAAGTGGTGGTGGAGTCCGTTGTGTGGACATGGCTGAAAGATGCCCTGATATAGGTGTGGTAGCCAACAGGATTTTTACTCTTGGAATGCCCAGCAGCAAAATTAAGGATCTGAAGGATCACTGCAGAGTATGGGCTAAGATTGTTCTTGGCTGCTTCAACCACAGGAAACCAACAAGTTCTCCTGATTATATAAACGTGGATCAGCAGTTTCTGATCTACTTTATTAATCAGAGGGTAAAGATCAATCTGGCACACTTCCTGTTCAACCATCTCAAGACCAGTGTCAAAGAAACAAGAGAAGAAGAAAGGACCAAAAGGGACTGGATACCGTTTGGAAGGCTTATATCAGATATTCTGACAGAGAATAGACTGATTGAACATCTGATTGAAGCTCAGGAGCTGAGCACTATTGAACCAACTATTGGGAAACCGCTGAACGCTAAGAATCTGAAAAAGATGAAGTTGATAGAAAATATTCAGAAGGAACCCAGAGCTACTTCAACTGCTGATATCTCCAGCAGAAGAGTGCCTCTGAGTGATTTTCCAATATTTTTTGAAATGGAATCCAAACCAGAGATGTTTCTCAGGTACCCAGATGCGTACAAGGCAGAAGATACAGGTTCAAAGCTGAAGATCAAAGATCTGAGTCAAACCCAACCAGAAGTGACTCAGAAGAAGACAAAGAAGAGGAAAGCGCCAGCAGAAGGATCATCTCATCAAACTCCAAAGAAAAGAGGTATTTCATCTGCTGCCCCTATTTTAATTTCATCTACTATTCCAACATCTGCTGCCCCTTCTCAAACCTCTCACAGAATATCCATTCCAATCCCTACCATTGATGAAACCATACCAGAAGACCCTTCTGAGGCCTTACTACTCAGAAGACCCAAAACCAAAATCCCCAAACAACCAACAGTTTCAACAACACCAGCACTTGACCGAGTGCTAGCTGATATTGAGCGTGAACATGTTTCTGCTCAACCACACTCTGAACCACAAAAAGTTCCTCCTCCACAACCTCAACCACAACCTGAACCAGAAATACAACAACAACCAGAACCAGAACAACAACAACAACAACCACTCTCAGAAGAACCTCTGATCCCTGAGCAATCAGAGATTCCACCTCCATCTCCCCAACCAGAAAATAATCCACCTTCACCACAAACAGAGTTTCACCACTATGAAACCCCTTCTCCTCATCATTCTGACCCTCACTCACCTCAACCATCACCGTTGGCAATCCAGTTGCCATGTGGAACCACTGTTTTCAGGCCCCAGTTGCCATCCTCATTAGAATCGACACCTCCAAAAACTCCAACCACTCCAATCGAAATATCTGATTCTGATACCCCTCCTCCAAAACAAACAACCTCTCAGAAAACCGCTGAAAACCCCAACAGGACTTTCATTGACTTCACAAGTCTTGAACGTCTTGCTGATCTAAGACACAAAATTGCCATCCCCAAACCAAAGCAAACAGATGTTGGCTCTGGTATTTTGAATTTTGAAACAGGTGTGCTGCAATGGATTGCTTCTTTGAAGCAAGTCTGTCCTGGGATGATTGACCCAGCTGCTTCTGATCAGCTCTGGTCACAGTTTAGACTATGGGTACGTGCTGAAGCCCTCAAGTTGCAGGATGTCAACTATGAGCAGGCTCAACAGAACTTCAGCAAGCTGCTGAAGGAAGTTGAAAGTCAGCTGCCTCAAGAAGTTGTGCTCCCTCTGGACAGTGAATCTTGGTCTGAGAAAGAGCAAGCTGCAAAGGTGCAACCATCAGAAGAAGACAAGACCATTCAGGCTGAAGAAAATCCAGCAGAAGATGTCGCTGAAAGTTCTGAGAAGCTTCCTCCTTCTGATGCTTCTCAAGCTGCCTTGGACAGGCAGACTCTGGAAGAATTAAGGCTGAATGACTTGCGTCTACAACAGCGGATGGAAGAGAATGATCAGAAGATGAAAGCACGAATGGATGTGCAGGACAGCAAAATTGACACTGTGGTCAACATGGTTCAGAAGCAGAATGAAACTTCTGAAAAGATTCAAGCAATGCTGGAGAGCCTGTTCTCACGCATGCCCCCTCAACCTTAAATCTTTTTCATGCATAACTTTTTTATGTTTTCTTCATTTTCTGATGTACTGTTTTGATTAAGTTTTTGTAATATTCTCTTGCTCTGATTCTGAACTATCTTAATATGATTAATTTTTCTGATCAAATTGTTTTAGCACATCACCAACACTTTTTGATTGCTGACAAAAAGGGGGAGAACAAGAATGATATTTAAATCAATAACGGCTAACTAGACAGAAATTCTCAAACATTCTAACTCTATTACTTGAAATGTTTTTTCTGTTTTGTTTTAAGTCTACAGGCACAAGGAAGCTCCTGGACACTCTGAAGACTAGAAGCTCTGATCAAAATGTAGAAGCTCTGATCAACATTGCTCTGATCAATATGAAGTTCTGATCTACCTAACACTCTGATCCAAAGCAAAGCTCTGACAAGAATAGCTCTGAAGCTCTGCTCTCTGATAAGTCAAAGACTCTTATAATCTGATGTTCAAAGAAAGAAAAAGATCTGATCCTGAAGAACACATATATCGAAGGGAAGTAATAAACTCAGGGGGAGTATCTCTTAACTCTGATTTCTCCTTACTTCTTAACTCTGAAACATTTCCCAGATACCTTTTCACGTTATTTTTCATTTAAAATATCTAGTTTTTGTCATCATCAAAAAGGGGGAGATTGTTAGAACAATGTTTGAATCTACTACCCTATATTTGAGTTTTGATGATAACAAAGTGAAAAGATATAGTATTTATAAGTTTCATGAATGAACTATATGCTGCCTAAAATTATTATGTTCTGACTTGCAGATACTCTGATGGACATAAGCAAGATCACGTTCATTCAGCATCAGAATTTGATTTGATACACCAGCATCAGAAGTTGCTACATCAGAACGTCAATATCAGATGATCAACTCACGTACATGCTGAAGCTTGATGAACAGAACTGCGCGTAAACACTCTGATACAGAAACACAATAGTTCATCAGCAGCGAAGCAGAATCAGAATGAGCCAAGGCAGAACGTGCATTGAAGAAGCAACGGCACTGTGCATTGAACGCTAATTAATTCCAACGGCTTCATTCAAGACAAGATCTACTCAAAAAGGAAAGCTTGTTATTAGCATTGAATCAAGAATATTGCATTCAACGTTCATCTTCTCAAGTGCTATATAAACAAGGCTTCGAAGATTATAATGGCTAATGCTCTCAAAATCTCTACACGCACAAAGCTGAACAATAATCTTCATTCTACCAGTTTTGCTAAACCATACTCTGATATTCTATTTCTGTTTAGCAATCTAGTTTCTAAGCTTAATTTGTGTATACATCACAGTTGTGATAAAGTTTTGTAGAAAACATTCACACACATTGTTTTATACCTTTGTAAAAAAGTGTTGCCTTGACAAACCGGATTGTGGTTTGAATCAAGAAGGCTTTAGCAGTTGTTAAAGCAGTCTGTAATATTCAGTTGAATATAGTGAATTAAGACCTCGTTGGAGAGAGGCGAAATCACCTTGACGGGTGGACTGGAGTAGTTTGAGATCAAACGAACCAGGATAAAAATATCTTGTCAATTGCTTTAAGATTTCAGTTTTACAATTCAACCCCCCCTTCTTGTGTTTTTCACCCCTTCAGTCTGTTGTCGAGATTTTTGTTACTCCAATGGATGGTAGCCTTGTCATTATGGAAGGTAGTATGTTGTCGAGATTTTTGTTATTCTAATGGATGGTAGCCTTGTCATTATGGAAGGTAGTCTATTGTCGTGTTTTTTGTTACTCCAATGGATTGTAGCCTTGTCATTTTGGAAGGTACTATGTTGTTGATATCTTTGTTACTCCAATGGATGGTAGCCTTCTCATTATGGAAGGTAGTCTGTTGTCGAGATTTTTGTTACTCCAATGGATGGTAGCCTTGTCATTATGGAAGGTAGTCTCTTGTTAACATTTTAGTTATTCAAATGGATGGTAACCTTGTCATTATGGAAGGTAGTTTGTTGCCCCGATTTTTGTTACTCTAATGGATGGTAGCCTTGTCATTATGGAAAGTAGTTTGTCGTTGTGATTTCTGTTACTCCAATGGATGGTAGCCTTATCATTATGGAAGGTAGTCTCTTGTTAACATTTTAGTTATTCCAATGGATGGTAACCTTGTCATTATGGAAGGTAGTTTGTTGCCCCGATTTTTGTTACTCTAATGGATGGTAGCCTTGTCATTATGGAAAGTAGTTTGTCGTTGTGATTTCTGTTACTCCAATGGATGGTAGCCTTATTATTATGGAAGGTAGTCTATTGTATAGATTTTTGTTACTCCAATGGATGTTAGCTTTGTCATTATGGAAGGTAGTCTGGTGTCCAAATTTTTTATACTCCACTGGATGGTAGCCTTATCATTATGGAAGGTAGTCTGTAGTTGATATTTTTGTTACTCCAATGGATGGTATCCTTGTCATTATGGAAGGTAGTCTGTTTTCGATATTTTTGTTACTCCAATGGATGGTAGACTTGTCATTATGGAAGGTAGTCTGTTTTCGAGATTTGTGTTACTCCAATGGATGGTAGCCTTGTCATTATGTAAGGTAGTCTTTTGTTCAGATTTTTGGTATTCCATAGGATGGTAGCCTTGTCATTATGGAAGGTAGTATGTTGTCGAGATTTTTGTTATTCCAATGGATGGTAGCCATGTCATTATGGAAGGTAGTATGTTGTCGATATCTTTGTTACTCTAATGGATGGTAGCCTTGTCATTATGGAAGGTAGTCTATTGTCGATATTTTTGTTACTCCTATGGATGGTAGCCATGCTATTATTAAAGGTACTCTGTTGTCGAGATTTTTTTTACTCTAATGGATGGTAGCCTTGTCATTATGGAAGGTAGTCTGTTGTCAATATCTTTGTTACTCTAATGGATGGTAGCCTTGTCATTATGGAAGGTAGTCTATTGTCGATATTTTTGTTAGTCCAATGGATGGTAGGCTTTTCATTATGTAAGGTAGTCTGTTGTCGAGATTTGTGTTACTCCAATGGATGGTAGCCTTATCATTATTGAAGGTAGTGTTTTGTTCAGATATTTTTTATTCCATTGGATGGTAGCCTTGTCATTATCGAAGGTAGTCTTTTGTCGAGATTTTTGTTACTCCAATGGATGGTAGCCTTGTCATTATGGAAGGTAGTCTCTTGTTGATATTTTTGTTACTCCAATGGAATGTATCCTTGTCATTATGGAAGGTAGTCTATTGTCCAAATTTTTTTACTCTAATGGATGGTAGTCTTGTCATTATGGAAGGTAGTATGTCGTTGTGATTTTTGTTACTCCAATGGATGATAGACTTGTCAATATGGAAGGTTGTCTTTTGTCGATATTTTTATTACTCCAATGGATGGTAGCCTTGTCATTATGGAAGTTAGTCTCTTGTTGATATTTTTGTTATTGCAATGGATGGTATCCTTGTCATTATGGAAGGTAGTCTGTTGTCCCGATTTTTGTTACTCTAATGGATGGTAGTCTTGTCATTATGGAAGGTAGTCTTTTGTTCATATTTTTGTTACTCCAATGGATGGTAGACATGTCATTATGGAAGGTAGTATGTTGTCAATATCTTTCTAACTCCAATGGATGGTAGCCTTGTCATTATGGAAGGTAGTCTCTTGTTGATATTTTTGTTACTCCAATGGATGGTATCCTTGTCATTATGGAAGGTAGTATGTTGTCGAGATTTTTGTTACTCCAATGGATGGCAGCCTTGTCATTATGGAAGGTAGTCTCTTGTTGATATTTTTGTTACTCCAATGGATGGTATCCTTGTCATTATGGAAGGTAGTCTGTTGTCTAGATTTTTGTTAGTCTAATGGATGATAGTCTTGTCATTATGGAAGGTAGTCTATTGTTCATAATTTTTTTACTCCAATGGATGGTAGACATGTCATTATGGAAGGTAGTATGTTGCCAATATCTTTGTTACTCTAATGGATGGTAGCCTTGTCATTATGGAATGTAGTCTGTTGTCGAGATTTTTGTTATGCCAATAGATGGTAGCCTTGTCATTATGGAAGGTAGTCTGTTGTCGTGTTTTTTGTTACTCCAATGGATTGTAGCCTTGTCATTTTGGAAGGTACTATGTTGTCGATATCTTTGTTACTCCAATGGATGGCAGCCTTCTCATTATGGAAGGTAGTCTTGTCATTATGGAAGGTAGTAGGTCGTTGTGATTTTTGTTACTCCAATGGATGATAGACTTGTCATTATGGAAGGTAGTAGGTCGTTGTGATTTTTGTTACTCCAATGGATGATAGACTTGTCAATATGGAAGGTAGTCTTTTGTCAAGATTTTTGTTACTCCAATGGATGGCAGCCTTGTCATTATGGAAGGTAGTCTCTTGTTGATATTTTTGTTACTCCAATGGATGGTATCCTTGTCATTATGGAAGGTAGACTTTTGTCCCGATTTTTGTTACTCTAATGGATGGTAGTCTTGTCATTATGGAAAGTAGTTTGTTGTTCATATTTTTGTTCCTCCAATGGATGGTAGACATGTCATTATGGAAGGTAGTATGTTGTCAATATCTTTGTTACTCTAATGGATGGTAGCCTTGTCATTATGGAAGGTAGTTTGTTGTCGAGATTTTTGTTATTCTAATGGATGGTAGCCTTGTCATTATGGAAGGTAGTCTATGGTCGTGTTTTTTGTTACTATAATGGATTGTAGCCTTGTCATTTTGGAAGGTACTATGTTGTCGATATCTGTGTTACTCCAATGGATGGTAGCCTTCTCATTATGGAAGGTAGTCTATTGTCGAGATTTTTGTTACTCCAATGGATGGTAGCCTTGTCATTATGGAAGGTAGTCTCTTGTTAAGATTTTAGTTATTCCAATGGATGGTAGCCTTGTCATTATGGAAGGTAGTTTGTTGCCCCGATTTTTGTTATTCTAATGGATGGTAGCCTTGTCATTATGGAAAGTAGTCTGTCGTTGTGATTTTTGTTACTTCAATGGATGGTAGCCTTATCATTATGGAAGGTAGTCTATTGTCGAGATTTTTGTTACTCCAATGGATGTTAGCTTTGTCATTATAGAAGGTAGTCTGATGTCCAAATTTTGTATACTCCAATGGATGGTAGCCTTATCATTATGGAAGGTAGTTTGTGGTTGATATTTTTGTTACTCCAATGGATGGTATCCTTGTCATTATGGAAGGTTGTCTGTTTTCGAGATTTGTGTTACTCCAATGGATGGTAGCCTTGTCATTATGTAAGATAGTCTTTTGTTCAGATTTTTGTTATTCCATAGGATGGTAGCCTTGTCATTATGGGAGGTAGTATGTTGTCGAGATTTTTGTTATTCCAATGGATGGTAGCCATGTCATTATGGAAGTTAGTCTGTTGTCGATATCTTTGTTACTCTAATGGATGGTAGCCTTGTCATTATGGAAGGTAGTCTATTGTCGATATTTTTGTTACTCCTATGGATGGTAGCCATGCTATTATTGAAGGTAGTCTGTTGTCGAGATTTTTGTTACTCGAATGGATGGTAACCTTGTCATTATGGAAGGTAGTTTGTTGTCGATATCTTTGTTACTCTAATGGATGGTAGCCTTGTCATTATGGAAGGTAGTCTATTGTCGATATTTTTGTTAGTCCAATGGATGGTAGGCTTTTCATTATGTAAGGTAGTCTGTTGTCGAGATTTATGTTACTCCAATGGATGGTAGCCTTATCATTATGGAAGGTAGTGTTTTGTTCAGATATTTGTTATTCCGTTGGATGGTAGCCTTGTCATTATGGAAGGTAGTCTGTTGTCGAGATTTTTGTTATTCCAATGGATGGTAAGGTTATCTATATGGAAGTTAGTCTGTTGTCGATATTTTTGTTACTCCAATGGATGGTAGCATTGTCATTATGGAAGGTAGTATGTTGTCGATATCTTTGTTACTCCAATGGATGGTAGCCTTGTCATTATCGAAGGTAGTCTTTTGTCGAGATTTTTGTTACTCTAATGGACGGTAGCCTTGTCATTATGGAAGGTAGTCTCTTGTTGATATTTTTGTTACTCCAATGGAATGTATCCTTGTCATTATGGAAGGTAGTCTGTTCTCAAATTTTTGTTACTCTAATGGATGGTAGTCTTGTCATTATGGAAGGTAGTATGTCGTTGTGATTTTTGTTACTCCAATGGATGATAGACTTGTCAATATGGAAGGTAGTCTTTTGTCGAGATTTTTGTTACTCCAATGGATGGTAGCCTTGTCATTATGGAAGGTAGTCTATTGTTGATATTTTTGTTACTCCAAT
The DNA here is from genome assembly GCA_948472305.1 of Vicia faba. NCBI lineage: Eukaryota > Viridiplantae > Streptophyta > Magnoliopsida > Fabales > Fabaceae > Vicia > Vicia faba. Next base: position 568,207,302 of record OX451739.1, read on the forward strand.
GGATGGTATCCTTGTCATTATGGAAGGTAGTTTGTTGTCCCGATTTTTGTTACTCTAATGGATGGTAGTCTTGTCATTATGGAAGGTAGTCTATTGTTCATATTTTTGTTACTCCAATGGATGGTAGATATCTCATTATGGAAAGTAGTATGTTGTCAATAACTTTGTTACTGAAATGGATGGTAGCCTTGTCATTATGGAAGGTAGTCTATTGTCGAGATTTTTGTTATTCTAATGCATGGTAGCCTTGTCATTATGGAAGGTAGTCTATTGTCGTGTTTTTTGTTACTCCAATGGATTGTAGCCTTGTCATTTTGGAAGGTACTATGTTGTCGATATCTTTGTTACTCCAATGGATGGTAGCCTTCTCATTATGGAAGGTAGTCTGTTGTCGAGATTTTTGTTACTCCAATGGATGGTAGCATTGTCATTATGGAAGGTAGTATGTTGTCGATATCTTTGTTACTCCAATGGATGGTAGCCTTGTCATTATCAAAGGTAGTCTTTTGTCGAGATTTTTGTTACTCCAATGGATGGTAGCCTAGTCATTATGGAAGGTAGTCTCTTGTTGATATTTCTGTTACTCCAATGGAATGTATCCTTGTCATTATGGAAGGTAGTCTGTTGTCCAAATTTTTGTTACTCTAATGGATGGTAGTCTTGTCATTATGGAAGGTAGTATGTCGTTATGATTTTTGTTACTCCAATGGATGATAGACTTGTCAATATGGAAGGTAGTCTTTTGTCGAGATTTTTGTTACTCCAATGGATGGTAGCCTTGTCATTATGGAAGGATGTCTCTTGTTGATATTTTTGTTACTCCAATGGATGGTATCCTTGTCATTATGGAAGGTAGTCTGTTGTCCCGATTTTTGTTACTCTAATGGATGGTAGTCTTGTCATTATGGAAGGTAGTCTATTGTTCATATTTTTGTTACTCCAATGGATGGTAGACATCTCATTATGGAAAGTAGTATGTTTTCAATAACTTTGTTACTCCAATGGATGGTAGCCTTGTCATTATGGAAGGTAGTCTGTTGTCGAGATTTTTGTTATTCTAAAGGATGGTAGCCTTGTAATTATGGAAGGTAGTCTATTGTCGTGTTTTTTGTTACTCCAATGGATTGTAGCCTTGTCGTTTTGGAAGGTACTATGTTTTCGATATCTTTGTTACTCCAATGGATGGTAGCCTTCTCATTATGGAAGGTAGTCTGTTGTCGAGATTTTTGTTACTCCAATGGATGGTAGCATTGTCATTATGGAAGGTAGTATGTTGTCGATATCTTTGCTACTCTAATGGATTGTAGCCTTGTCATTATCAAAGGTAGTCTTTTGTCGAGATTTTTGTTACTCCAATGGATGGTAGCCTAGTCATTATGGAAGGTAGTCTCTTGTTGATATTTCTGTTACTCCAATGGAATGTATCCTTGTCATTATGGAAGGTAGTCTGTTGTCCAAATTTTTGTTACTCTAATGGATGGTAGTCTTGTCATTATGGAAGGTAGTATGTCGTTGTGATTTTTGTTACTCCAATGGATGATAGACTTGTCAATATGGAAGGTAGTCTTTTGTCGAGATTTTTGTTACTCCAATGGATGGTAGCCTTGTCATTATGGAAGGTAGTCTATTGTTGATATTTTTGTTACTCCAATGGATGGTATCCTTGTCATTATGGAAGGTAGTTTGTTGTCCCGATTTTTGTTACTCTAATGGATGGTAGTCTTGTCATTATGGAAGGTAGTCTATTGTTCATATTTTTGTTACTCCAATGGATGGTAGACATCTCATTATGGAAAGTAGTATGTTGTCAATAACTTTGTTACTGAAATGGATGGTAGCCTTGTCATTATGGAAGGTAGTCTGTTGTCGAGATTTTTGTTATTCTAATGGATGGTAGCCTTGTCATTATGGAAGGTAGTCTATTGTCGTGTTTTTTGTTACTCCAATGGATTGTAGCCTTGTCATTTTGGAAGGTACTATGTTGTCGATATCTTTGTTACTCCAATGGATGGTAGCCTTCTCATTATGGAAGGTAGTCTGTTGTCGAGATTTTTGTTACTCCAATGGATGGTAGCATTGTCATTATGGAAGGTAGTATGTTGTCGATATCTTTGTTACTCCAATGGATGGTAGCCTTGTCATTATCAAAGGTAGTCTTTTGTCGAGATTTTTGTTACTCCAATGGATGGTAGCCTAGTCATTATGGAAGGTAGTCTCTTGTTGATATTTCTGTTACTCCAATGGAATGTATCCTTGTCATTATGGAAGGTAGTCTGTTGTCCAAATTTTTGTTACTCTAATGGATGGTAGTCTTGTCATTATTGAAGGTAGTATGTAGTTATGATTTTTGTTACTCCAATGGATGATAGACTTGTCAATATGGAAGGTAGTCTTTTGTCGAGATTTTTGTTACTCCAATGGATGGTAGCCTTGTCATTATGGAAGGATGTCTCTTGTTGATATTTTTGTTACTCCAATGGATGGTATCCTTGTCATTATGGAAGGTAGTCTGTTGTCCCGATTTTTGTTACTCTAATGGATGGTAGTCTTGTCATTATGGAAGGTAGTCTATTGTTCATATTTTTGTTACTCCAATGGATGGTAGACATCTCATTATGGAAAGTAGTATGTTTTCAATAACTTTGTTACTCCAATGGATGGTAGCCTTGTCATTATGGAAGGTAGTCTGTTGTCGAGATTTTTGTTATTCTAAAGGATGGTAGCCTTGTAATTATGGAAGGTAGTCTATTGTCGTGTTTTTTGTTACTCCAATGGATTGTAGCCTTGTCGTTTTGGAAGGTACTATGTTTTCGATATCTTTGTTACTCCAATGGATGGTAGCCTTCTCATTATGGAAGGTAGTCTGTTGTCGAGATTTTTGTTACTCCAATGGATGGTAGCATTGTCATTATGGAAGGTAGTACGTTGTCGATATCTTTGCTACTCTAATGGATTGTAGCCTTGTCATTATCAAAGGTAGTCTTTTGTCGAGATTTTTGTTACTCCAATGGATGGTAGCCTAGTCATTATGGAAGGTAGTCTCTTGTTGATATTTCTGTTACTCCAATGGAATGTATCCTTGTCATTATGGAAGGTAGTCTGTTGTCCAAATTTTTGTTACTCTAATGGATGGTAGTCTTGTCATTATGGAAGGTAGTATGTCGTTGTGATTTTTGTTACTCCAATGGATGATAGACTTGTCAATATGGAAGGTAGTCTTTTGTCGAGAATTTTGTTACTCCAATGGATGGTAGCCTTGTCATTATGGAAGGTAGTCTATTGTTGATATTTTTGTTACTCCAATGGATGGTATCCTTGTCATTATGGAAGGTAGTTTGTTGTCCCGATTTTTGTTACTCTAATGGATGGTAGTCTTGTCATTATGGAAGGTAGTCTATTGTTCATATTTTTGTTACTCCAATGGATGGTAGACATCTCATTATGGAAAGTAGTATGTTGTCAATAACTTTGTTACTGAAATGGATGGTAGCCTTGTCATTATGGAAGGTAGTCTGTTGTCGAGATTTTTGTTATTCTAATGGATGGTAGCCTTGTCATTATGGAAGGTAGTCTATTGTCGTGTTTTTTGTTACTCCAATGGATTGTAGCCTTGTCATTTTGGAAGGTACTATGTTGTCGATATCTTTGTTACTCCAATGGATGGTAGCCTTCTCATTATGGAAGGTAGTCTGTTGTCGAGATTTTTGTTACTCCAATGGATGGTAGCATTGTCATTATGGAAGGTAGTATGTTGTCGATATCTTTGTTACTCCAATGGATGGTAGCCTTGTCATTATCAAAGGTAGTCTTTTGTCGAGATTTTTGTTACTCCAATGGATGGTAGCCTAGTCATTATGGAAGGTAGTCTCTTGTTGATATTTCTGTTACTCCAATGGAATGTATCCTTGTCATTATGGAAGGTAGTCTGTTGTCCAAATTTTTGTTACTCTAATGGATGGTAGTCTTGTCATTATGGAAGGTAGTATGTCGTTATGATTTTTGTTACTCCAATGGATGATAGACTTGTCAATATGGAAGGTAGTCTTTTGTCGAGATTTTTGTTACTCCAATGGATGGTAGCCTTGTCATTATGGAAGGATGTCTCTTGTTGATATTTTTGTTACTCCAATGGATGGTATCCTTGTCATTATGGAAGGTAGTCTGTTGTCCCGATTTTTGTTACTCTAATGGATGGTAGTCTTGTCATTATGGAAGGTAGTCTATTGTTCATATTTTTGTTACTCCAATGGATGGTAGACATCTCATTATGGAAAGTAGTATGTTTTCAATAACTTTGTTACTCCAATGGATGGTAGCCTTGTCATTATGGAAGGTAGTCTGTTGTCGAGATTTTTGTTATTCTAAAGGATGGTAGCCTTGTCATTATGGAAGGTAGTCTATTGTCGTGTTTTTTGTTACTCCAATGGATTGTAGCCTTGTCATTTTGGAAGGTACTATGTTGTCGATATCTTTGTTACTCCAATGGATGGTAGCCTTCTCATTATGGAAGGTAGTCTGTTGTCGAGATTTTTGTTACTCCAATGGATGGTAGCATTGTCATTATGGAAGGTAGTATGTTGTCGATATCTTTGTTACTCCAATGGATGGTAGCCTTGTCATTATCAAAGGTAGTCTTTTGTCGAGATTTTTGTTACTCCAATGGATGGTAGCCTAGTCATTATGGAAGGTAGTCTCTTGTTGATATTTCTGTTACTCCAATGGAATGTATCCTTGTCATTATGGAAGGTAGTCTGTTGTCCAAATTTTTGTTACTCTAATGGATGGTAGTCTTGTCATTATGGAAGGTAGTATGTCGTTATGATTTTTGTTACTCCAATGGATGATAGACTTGTCAATATGGAAGGTAGTCTTTTGTCGAGATTTTTGTTACTCCAATGGATGGTAGCCTTGTCATTATGGAAGGATGTCTCTTGTTGATATTTTTGTTACTCCAATGGATGGTATCCTTGTCATTATGGAAGGTAGTCTGTTGTCCCGATTTTTGTTACTCTAATGGATGGTAGTCTTGTCATTATGGAAGGTAGTCTATTGTTCATATTTTTGTTACTCCAATGGATGGTAGACATCTCATTATGGAAAGTAGTATGTTTTCAATAACTTTGTTACTCCAATGGATGGTAGCCTTGTCATTATGGAAGGTAGTCTGTTGTCGAGATTTTTGTTATTCTAAAGGATGGTAGCCTTGTCATTATGGAAGGTAGTCTATTGTCGTGTTTTTTGTTACTCCAATGGATTGTAGCCTTGTCATTTTGGAAGGTACTATGTTTTCGATATCTTTGTTACTCCAATGGATGGTAGCCTTCTCATTATGGAAGGTAGTCTGTTGTCGAGATTTTTGTTACTCCAATGGATGGTAGCATTGTCATTATGGAAGGTAGTATGTTGTCGATATCTTTGCTACTCTAATGGATTGTAGCCTTGTCATTATCAAAGGTAGTCTTTTGTCGAGATTTTTGTTACTCCAATGGATGGTAGCCTAGTCATTATGGAAGGTAGTCTCTTGTTGATATTTCTGTTACTCCAATGGAATGTATCCTTGTCATTATGGAAGGTAGTCTGTTGTCCAAATTTTTGTTACTCTAATGGATGGTAGTCTTGTCATTATGGAAGGTAGTATGTCGTTGTGATTTTTGTTACTCCAATGGATGATAGACTTGTCAATATGGAAGGTAGTCTTTTGTCGAGAATTTTGTTACTCCAATGGATGGTAGCCTTGTCATTATGGAAGGTAGTCTATTGTTGATATTTTTGTTACTCCAATGGATGGTATCCTTGTCATTATGGAAGGTAGTTTGTTGTCCCGATTTTTGTTACTCTAATGGATGGTAGTCTTGTCATTATGGAAGGTAGTCTATTGTTCATATTTTTGTTACTCCAATGGATGGTAGACATCTCATTATGGAAAGTAGTATGTTGTCAATAACTTTGTTACTGAAATGGATGGTAGCCTTGTCATTATGGAAGGTAGTCTGTTGTCGAGATTTTTGTTATTCTAATTGATGGTAGCCTTGTCATTATGGAAGGTAGTCTATTGTCGTGTTTTTTGTTACTCCAATGGATTGTAGCCTTGTCATTTTGGAAGGTACTATGTTGTCGATATCTTTGTTACTCCAATGGATGGTAGCCTTCTCATTATGGAAGGTAGTCTGTTGTCGAGATTTTTGTTACTCCAATGGATGGTAGCATTGTCATTATGGAAGGTAGTATGTTGTCGATATCTTTGTTACTCCAATGGATGGTAGCCTTGTCATTATCAAAGGTAGTCTTTTGTCGAGATTTTTGTTACTCCAATGGATGGTAGCCTAGTCATTATGGAAGGTAGTCTCTTGTTGATATTTCTGTTACTCCAATGGAATGTATCCTTGTCATTATGGAAGGTAGTCTGTTGTCCAAATTTTTGTTACTCTAATGGATGGTAGTCTTGTCATTATGGAAGGTAGTATGTCGTTATGATTTTTGTTACTCCAATGGATGATAGACTTGTCAATATGGAAGGTAGTCTTTTGTCGAGATTTTTGTTACTCCAATGGATGGTAGCCTTGTCATTATGGAAGGATGTCTCTTGTTGATATTTTTGTTACTCCAATGGATGGTATCCTTGTCATTATGGAAGGTAGTCTGTTGTCCCGATTTTTGTTACTCTAATGGATGGTAGTCTTGTCATTATGGAAGGTAGTCTATTGTTCATATTTTTGTTACTCCAATGGATGGTAGACATCTCATTATGGAAAGTAGTATGTTTTCAATAACTTTGTTACTCCAATGGATGGTAGCCTTGTCATTATGGAAGGTAGTCTGTTGTCGAGATTTTTGTTATTCTAAAGGATGGTAGCCTTGTCATTATGGAAGGAAGTCTATTGTCGTGTTTTTTGTTACTCCAATGGATTGTAGCCTTGTCATTTTGGAAGGTACTATGTTGTCGATATCTTTGTTACTCCAATGGATGGTAGCCTTCTCATTATGGAAGGTAGTCTGTTGTCGAGATTTTTGTTACTCCAATGGATGGTAGCATTGTCATTATGGAAGGTAGTATGTTGTCGATATCTTTGCTACTCTAATGGATTGTAGCCTTGTCATTATCAAAGGTAGTCTTTTGTCGAGATTTTTGTTACTCCAATGGATGGTAGCCTAGTCATTATTGAAGGTAGTCTCTTGTTGATATTTCTGTTAATCCAATGGAATGTATCCTTGTCATTATGGAAGGTAGTCTGTTGTCCAAATTTTTGTTACTCTAATGGATGGTAGTCTTGTCATTATGGAAGGTAGTATGTCGTTGTGATTTTTGTTACTCCAATGGATGATAGACTTGTCAATATGGAAGGTAGTCTTTTGTCGAGATTTTTGTTACTCCAATGGATGGTAGCCTTGTCATTATGGAAGGTAGTCTCTTGTTGATATTTTTGTTACTCCAATGGATGGTATCCTTGTCATTATGGAAGGTAGTCTGTTGTCCCGATTTTTGTTACTCTAATCGATGGTAGTCTTGTCATTATGGAAGGTAGTCTATTGTTCATATTTTTGTTACTCCAATGGATGGTAGACATCTCATTATGGAAAGTAGTATGTTGTCAATAACTTTGTTACTCCAATGGATGGTATCCTTGTCATTATGGAAGGTAGTCTGTTGTCGAGATTTTTGTTATTCTAATGGATGGTAGCCTTGTCATTATGGAAGGTAGTCTATTGTCGTGTTTTTTGTTACTCCAATGGATTGTAGCCTTTTTATTTTGGAAGGTACTATGTTGTCGATATCTTTGTTACTCCAATGGATGGTAGCCTTCTCATTATGGAAGGTAGTCTGTTGTTGAGATTTTTGTTACTCCAATGGATGGTAGCATTGTCATTATGGAAGGTAGTATGTTGTCGATATCTTTGTTACTCTAATGGATTGTAGCCTTGTCATTATCAAAGGTAGTCTTTTGTCGAGATTTTTGTTACTCCAATGGATGGTAGCCAAGTCATTATGGAAGGTAGTCTCTTATTGATATTTCTGTTACTCCAATGGAATGTATCCTTGTCATTATGGAAGGTAGTATGTTGTCCAAATTTTTGTTACTCTAATGGATGGTAGTCTTGTCATTATGGAAGGTAGTATGTCGTTGTGATTTTTGTTACTCCAATGGATGATAGACTTGTCAATATGGAAGGTAGTCTTTTCTCGAGATGTTTGTTACTCCAATGGATGGCAGCCTTGTCATTATGGAAGGTAGTCTCTTGTTGATATTTTTGTTACTCCAATGGATGGTATCCTTGTCATTATGGAAGGTAGTCTGTTGTCTAGATTTTTGTTAGTCTAATGGATGGTAGTCTTGTCATTATGGAAGGTAGTCTGTTGTTCATATTTTTGTTACTCCAATGGATGGTAGATATGTCATTATGGAAGGTAGTATGTCGTCAATATCTTTGTTACTCTAATGGATGGTAGCCTTGTCATTATGGAATGTAGTCTGTTGTCGAGATTTTTGTTATGCCAATGGATGGTAGCCTTGTCATTATGGAAGGTAGTCTATTGTTGTGTTTTTTGTTACTCCAATGGATTGTAGCCTTGTCATTTTGGAAGGTACTATGTTTTCGACATCTTTGTTACTCCAATGGATGGCATCCTTCTCATTATGGAAGGTAGTCTGTTGTCGAGATTTTTGTTACTCCAATGGATGGTAGCCTTGTCATTATGGAAGGTAGTCTCTTGTTAACATTTTAGTTATTCCAATGGATGGTAGCCTTGTCATTATGGAAGGTAGTTTGTTGCCCCGATTTTTGTTACTCTAATGGATGGTAGCCTAGTCATTATAGAAAGTAGTTTGTCGTTGTGATTTCTGTTACTCCAATGGATGGTAGCCTTATCATTATGGAAGGTAGTCTATTGTCGAGATATTTGTTACTCCAATGGATGGTAGCCTAGTCATTATTGAAGGTAGTCTCTTGTTGATATTTCTGTTAATCCAATGGAATGTATCCTTGTCATTATGGAAGGTAGTCTGTTGTCCAAATTTTTGTTACTCTAATGGATGGTAGTCTTGTCATTATGGAAGGTAGTATGTCGTTGTGATTTTTGTTACTCCAATGGATGATAGACTTGTCAATATGGAAGGTAGTCTTTTGTCGAGATTTTTGTTACTCCAATGGATGGTAGCCTTGTCATTATGGAAGGTAGTCTCTTGTTGATATTTTTGTTACTCCAATGGATGGTATCCTTGTCATTATGGAAGGTAGTCTGTTGTCCCGATTTTTGTTACTCTAATCGATGGTAGTCTTGTCATTATGGAAGGTAGTCTATTGTTCATATTTTTGTTACTCCAATGGATGGTAGACATCTCATTATGGAAAGTAGTATGTTGTCAATAACTTTGTTACTCCAATGGATGGTATCCTTGTCATTATGGAAGGTAGTCTGTTGTCGAGATTTTTGTTATTCTAATGGATGGTAGCCTTGTCATTATGGAAGGTAGTCTATTGTCGTGTTTTTTGTTACTCCAATGGATTGTAGCCTTTTTATTTTGGAAGGTACTATGTTGTCGATATCTTTGTTACTCCAATGGATGGTAGCCTTCTCATTATGGAAGGTAGTCTGTTGTCGAGATTTTTGTTACTCCAATGGATGGTAGCATTGTCATTATGGAAGGTAGTATGTTGTCGATATCTTTGTTACTCTAATGGATTGTAGCCTTGTCATTATCAAAGGTAGTCTTTTGTCGAGATTTTTGTTACTCCAATGGATGGTAGCCAAGTCATTATGGAAGGTAGTCTCTTATTGATATTTCTGTTACTCCAATGGAATGTATCCTTGTCATTATGGAAGGTAGTCTGTTGTCCAAATTTTTGTTACTCTAATGGATGGTAGTCTTGTCATTATGGAAGGTAGTATGTCGTTGTGATTTTTGTTACTCCAATGGATGATAGACTTGTCAATATGGAAGGTAGTCTTTTCTCGAGATGTTTGTTACTCCAATGGATGGCAGCCTTGTCATTATGGAAGGTAGTCTCTTGTTGATATTTTTGTTACTCCAATGGATGGTATCCTTGTCATTATGGAAGGTAGTCTGTTGTCTAGATTTTTGTTAGTCTAATGGATGGTAGTCTTGTCATTATGGAAGGTAGTCTGTTGTTCATATTTTTGTTACTCCAATGGATGGTAGATATGTCATTATGGAAGGTAGTATGTCGTCAATATCTTTGTTACTCTAATGGATGGTAGCCTTGTCATTATGGAATGTAGTCTGTTGTCGAGATTTTTGTTATGCCAATGGATGGTAGCCTTGTCATTATGGAAGGTAGTCTATTGTTGTGTTTTTTGTTACTCCAATGGATTGTAGCCTTGTCATTTTGGAAGGTACTATGTTTTCGACATCTTTGTTACTCCAATGGATGGCATCCTTCTCATTATGGAAGGTAGTCTATTGTCGAGATTTTTGTTACTCCAATGGATGGTAGCCTTGTCATTATGGAAGGTAGTCTCTTGTTAACATTTTAGTTATTCCAATGGATGGTAGCCTTGTCATTATGGAAGGTAGTTTGTTGCCCCGATTTTTGTTACTCTAATGGATGGTAGCCTAGTCATTATAGAAAGTAGTTTGTCGTTGTGATTTCTGTTACTCCAATGGATGGTAGCCTTATCATTATGGAAGGTAGTCTATTGTCGAGATATTTGTTACTCCAATGGATGTTAGCTTTGTCATTATGGAAGGTAGTCTGGTGTCCAAATTTTTTATACTCCAATGGATGGTAGCCTTATCATTATGGAAGGTAGTGTTTTGTTCAGATATTTGTTATTCCATTGGATGGTAGCCTTGTCATTATGGAAGGTAGTCTGTTGTCGAGATTTATGTTATTCCAATGGATGGTAAGGTTTTCTATATGGAAGTTAGTCTGTTGTCCATATTTTTGTTACTCCAATGGATGGTAGCATTGTCATTATGGAAGTTAGTATGTTGTCGATATCTTTGTTACTCCAATGGATGGTAGCCTTGTCATTATCGAAGGTAGTCTTTTGTCGAGATTTTTGTTACTCCAATGGATGGTAGCCTTGTCATTATGGAAGGTAGTCTCTTGTTGATATTTTTGTTACTCCAATGGAATGTATCCTTGTCATTATGGAAGGTAGTCTATTGTCCAAATTTTTGTTACTCTAATGGATGGTAGTCTTGTCATTATGGAAGGTTGTATGTTGTTGTGATTTTTGTTACTCCAATTGATGATAGACTTGTCAATATGGAATGTTGTCTTTTGTCGAGATTTTTATTACTCCAATGGATGGTAGCTTTGTCATTATGGAAGGTAGTCTGTTTTCGAGATTTTTGTTACTCCAATGGATGGTAGACTTGTCATTATGGAAGGTAGTCTGTTTTCGAGATTTGTGTTACTCCAATTGATGGTAGCCTTGACATTATGTAAGGTAGTCTTTTGTTCAGATTTTTGTTATTCCATAAGATGGTAGCCTTGTCATTATGGGAGGTAGTACGTTGTCGAGATTTTTTTTATTCCAATGGATGGTAGCCATGTCATTATGGAAGGTAGTCTGTTGTCGATATCTTTATTACTCTAATGGATGGTAGCCTTGTCATTATGATAGGTAGTCTATTGTCGATATTTTTGTTACTCCTATGGATGGTAGCCATGCTATTATTGAAGGTAGTCTGTTGTCGAAATTTTTATTACTCGAATGGATTGTAGCCTTGTCATTATAGAAGGTAGTCTGTTGTCGATATCTTTGTTACTCTAATGGATGGTAGCCTTGTCATTATGGAAGATAGTCTATTGTCGATATTTTTGTTAGTCCAATGGATGGTAGGCTTTTAATTATGTAAGGTAGTCTGTTTTCGAGATTTGTGTTACTCCAATGGATGGTAGCCTTATCATTATGGAAGGTAGTGTTTTGTTCAGATATTTGTTATTCCATTGGATGGTAGCCTTGTCATTATGGAAGGTAGTCTGTTGTCGAGATTTTTGTTATTCCAATGGATGGTAAGGTTGTCTATATGGAAGTTAGTCTGTTGTCGATATTTTTGTTACTCCAATGGATGTTAGCATTGTCATTATGGAAGGTAGTATGTTGTCGATATCTTTGTTACTCCAATGGATGGTAGCCTTGTCATTATCGAAGGTAGTCTTTTGTCGAGATTTTTGTTACTCCAATGGATGGTAGCCTTGTCATTATGGAAGGTAGTCTCTTGTTGATATTTTTGTTACTCCAATGGAATGTATCCTTGTCATTATGGAAGGTAGTCTGTTGTCCAAATTTTTGTTACTCTAATGGATGGTAGTCTTGTCATTATGGAAGGTAGTATGTCGTTGTGATTTTTGTTACTCCAATGGATGATAGACTTGTCAATATGGAAGGTAGTCTTTTGTCGAGATTTTCGTTACTCCAATGGATGGTAGCCTTGTCATTATGGAAGGTGGTCTATTGTCGTGTTTTTTGTTACTCCAATGGATTGTAGCCTTGTTATTTTGGAAGGTACTATGTTGTCGATATCTTTGTTACTCCAATGGATGGTAGCCTTCTCATTATGGAAGGTAGTCTGTTGTCGTGATTTTTGTTACTCCAATGGATGGTAGCATTGTCATTATGGAAGGTAGTATGTTGTCGATATCTTTGTTACTCCAATGGATGGTAGCCTTGTCATTATCAAAGGTAGTCTTTTATCGAGATTTTTGTTACTCCAATGGATGGTAGCCTAGTCATTATGGAAGGTAGTCTATTGTCGGGTTTTTTGTTACTCCAATGGATTGTAGCCTTGTCATTTTGGAAGGTACTATGTTGTCGACATCTTTGTTACTCCAATGGATGGCATCCTTCTCATTATGGAAGGTAGTCTGTTGTCGAGATTTTTTTTACTCCAATGGATGGTAGCCTTGTCATTATGGAAGGTAGTCTCTTGTTAACATTTTAGTTATTCCAATGGATGGTAGCCTTGTCATTATGGAAGGTAGTTTGTTGCCCCGATTTTTGTTACTCTAATGGATGGTAGCCTTGTCATTATAGAAAGTAGTTTGTCGTTGTGATTTCTGTTACTCCAATGGATGGTAGCCTTTTATTTATGGAAGGTAGTCTATTGTCGAGATTTTTGTTACTCCAATGGATGTTAGCTTTGTCATTATGGAAGGTAGTCTGGTGTCCAAATTTTTTATACTCCAATGGATGGTAGCCTTATCATTATGGAAGGTAGTATGTTGTTCAGATATTTGTTATTCCATTGGATGGTAGCCTTGTAATTATGGAAGGTAGTCTGTTGTCGAGATTTTTGTTATTCCAATGGATGGTAAGGTTTTCTATATGGAAGTTAGTCTGTTGTCGATATTTTTGTTACTCCAATGGATGGTAGCATTGTCATTATGGAAGGTAGTATGTTGTCGATATCTTGGTTACTCCAATGGATGGTAGCCTTGTCATTATCGAAGGTAGTCTTTTGTCGAGATTTTTGTTACTCCAATGGATGGTAGCCTTGTCATTATGGAAGGTAGTCTCTTGTTGATATTTGTGTTACTCCAATGGAATGTATCCTTGTCATTATGGAAGGTAGTCTGTTGTCCAAATTTTTGTTACTCTAATGGAGGGTAGTCTTGTCATTATGGAAGGTAGTATGTTGTTGTGATTTTTGTTACTCCAATGGATGATAGACTTGTCAATATGGAAGGTAGTCTTTTGTCGAGATTTTTGTTACTCCAATGGATGGTAGCCTTGTCATTATGGAAGGTAGTCTATTGTCGTGTTTTTTGTTACTCCAATGGATTGTAGCCTTGTTATTTTGGAAGGTACTATGTTGTCGATATCTTTGTTACTCCAATGGATGGTAGCCTTCTCATTATGGAAGGTAGTCTGTTGTCGAGATTTTTGTTACTCCAATGGATGGTAGCATTGTCATTATGGAAGGTAGTATGTTGTCGATATCTTTGTTACTCCAATGGATGGTAGCCTTGTCATTATCAAAGGTAGTCTTTTATCGAGATTTTTGTTACTCCAATGGATGGTAGCCTAGTCATTATGGAAGGTAGTCTCTTGTTGATATTTTTGTTACTTCAATGGAATGTATCCTTGTCATTATGGAAGGTAGTTTGTTGTCCAAATTTTTGTTACTCTAATGGATGGTAGTCTTGTCATTATGGAAGGTAGTATGTCGTTGTGATTTTTGTTACTCCAATGGATGATAGACTTGTCAATATGGAAGGTAGTCTTTTGTCGAGATTTTTGTTACTCCAATGGATGGCAGCCTTGTCATTATGGAAGGTAGTCTCTTGTTAATATTTTTGTTACTCCAATGGATGGTATCCTTGTCATTATGGAAGGTAGTCTGTTGTCTAGATTTTTGTTAGTCTAATGGATGGTAGTCTTGTCATTATGGAAGGTAGTCTGTTGTTCATATTTTTGTTACTCCAATGGATGGTAGACATGTCATTATGGAAGGTAGTATGTCGTCAATATCTTTGTTACTCTAATGGATGGTAGCCTTGTCATTATGGAATGTAGTCTGTTGTCGAGATTTTTGTTATGCCAATGGATGGTAGCCTTGTCATTATGGAAGGTAGTCTATTGTCTTGTTTTTTGTTACTCCAATGGATTGTAGCCTTGTCATTTTGGAAGGTACTATGTTGTCGACATCTTTGATACTCCAATGGATGGCATCCTTCTCATTATGGAAGGTAGTTTGTTGTCGAGATTTTTGTTACTCCAATGGATGGTAGCCTTGTCATTATGGAAGGTAGTCTATTGTCGTGTTTTTTGTTACTCCAATGGATTGTAGCCTTGTCATTTTGGAAGGTACTATGTTGTCGATATCTTTGTTACTCCAATGGATGGTAGCCTTCTCATTATGGAAGGTAGTCTGTTGTCGAGATTTTTGTTACTCCAATGGATGGTAGCATTGTCATTATGGAAGGTAGTATGTTGTCGATATCTTTGTTACTCCAATGGATGGTAGCCTTGTCATTATCAAAGGTAGTCTTTTATCGAGATTTTTGTTACTCCAATGGATGGTAGCCTAGTCATTATGGAAGGTAGTCTCTTGTTGATATTTTTGTTACTTCAATGGAATGTATCCTTGTCATTATGGAAGGTAGTTTGTTGTCCAAATTTTTGTTACTCTAATGGATGGTAGTCTTGTCATTATGGAAGGTAGTATGTCGTTGTGATTTTTGTTACTCCAATGGCTGATAGACTTGTCAATATGGAAGGTAGTCTTTTGTCGAGATTTTTGTTACTCCAATGGATGGCAGCCTTGTCATTATGGAAGGTAGTCTCTTGTTAATATTTTTGTTACTCCAATGGATGGTATCCTTTTCATTATGGAAGGTAGTCTGTTGTCTAGATTTTTGTTAGTCTAATGGATGGTAGTCTTGTCATTATGGAAGGTAGTCTGTTGTTCATATTTTTGTTACTCCAATGGATGGTAGACATGTCATTATGGAAGGTAGTATGTCGTCAATATCTTTGTTACTCTAATGGATGGTAGCCTTGTCATTATGGAATGTAGTCTGTTGTCGAGATTTTTGTTATGCCAATGGATGGTAGCCTTGTCATTATGGAAGGTAGTCTATTGAATTGTTTTTTGTTACTCCAATGGATTGTAGCCTTGTCATTTTGGAAGGTACTATGTTGTCGACATCTTTGATACTCCAATGGATGGCATCCTTCTCATTATGGAAGGTAGTCTGTTGTCGAGATTTTTGTTACTCCAATGGATGGTAGCCTTGTCATTATGGAAGGTAGTCTATTGTCGTGTTTTTTGTTACTCCAATGGATTGTAGCCTTGTTATTTTGGAAGGTACTATGTTGTCGATATCTTTGTTACTCCAATGGATGGTAGCCTTCTCATTATGGAAGGTAGTCTGTTGTCGAGATTTTTGTTACTCCAATGGATGGTAGCATTGTCATTATGGAAGGTAGTATGTTGTCGATATCTTTGTTACTCCAATGGATGGTAGCCTTGTCATTATCAAAGGTAGTCTTTTATCGAGATTTTTGTTACTCCAATGGATGGTAGCCTAGTCATTATGGAAGGTAGTCTCTTGTTGATATTTTTGTTACTTCAATGGAATGTATCCTTGTCATTATGGAAGGTAGTTTGTTGTCCAAATTTTTGTTACTCTAATGGATGGTAGTCTTGTCATTATGGAAGGTAGTATGTCGTTGTGATTTTTGTTACTCCAATGGATGATAGACTTGTCAATATGGAAGGTAGTCTTTTGTCGAGATTTTTGTTACTCCAATGGATGGAAGCCTTGTCATTATGGAAGGTAGTCTCTTGTTGATATTTTTGTTACTCCAATGGATGGTATCCTTGTCATCATGGAAGGTAGTCTGTTGTCTAGATTTTTGTTAGTCTAATGGATGGTAGTCTTGTCATTATGGAAGGTAGTCTGTTGTTCATATTTTTGTTACTCCAATGGATGGTAGACATGTCATTATGGAAGGTAGTATGTCGTCAATATCTTTGTTACTCTAATGGATGGTAGCCTTGTCATTATGGAATGTAGTCTGTTGTCGAGATTTTTGTTATGCCAATTGATGGTAGCCTTGTCATTATGGAAGGTAGTCTATTGTCGTGTTTTTTGTTACTCCAATGGATTGTAGCCTTGTCATTTTGGAAGGTACTATGTTGTCGACATCTTTGTTACTCTAATGGATGGCATCCTTCTCATTATGGAAGGTAGTCTGTTGTTAAGATTTTTGTTACTCCAATGGATGGTAGCCTTGTCATTATGGAAGGTAGTCTATTGTCGTGTTTTTTGTTACTCCAATGGATTGTAGCCTTGTTATTTTGGAAGGTACTATGTTGTCGATATCTTTGTTACTCCAATGGATGGTAGCCTTCTCATTATGGAAGGTAGTCTGTTGTCGAGATTTTTGTTACTCCAATGGATGGTAGCATTGTCATTATGGAAGGTAGTATGTTGTCGATATCTTTGTTACTCCAATGGATGGTAGCCTTGTCATTATCAAAGGTAGTCTTTTATCGAGATTTTTGTTACTCCAATGGATGGTAGCCTAGTCATTATGGAAGGTAGTCTCTTGTTGATATCTTTGTTACTTCAATGGAATGTATCCTTGTCATTATGGAAGGTAGTTTGTTGTCCAAATTTTTGTTACTCTAATGGATGGTAGTCTTGTCATTATGGAAGGTAGTATGTCGTTGTGATTTTTGTTACTCCAATGGATGATAGACTTGTCAATATGGAAGGTAGTCTTTTGTCGAGATTTTTGTTACTCCAATGGATGGAAGCCTTGTCATTATGGAAGGTAGTCTCTTGTTGATATTTTTGTTACTCCAATGGATGGTATCCTTGTCATCATGGAAGGTAGTCTGTTGTCTAGATTTTTGTTAGTCTAATGGATGGTAGTCTTGTCATTATGGAAGGTAGTCTGTTGTTCATATTTTTGTTACTCCAATGGATGGTAGACATGTCATTATGGAAGGTAGTATGTCGTCAATATCTTTGTTACTCTAATGGATGGTAGCCTTGTCATTATGGAATGTAGTCTGTTGTCGAGATTTTTGTTATGCCAATTGATGGTAGCCTTGTCATTATGGAAGGTAGTCTATTGTCGTGTTTTTTGTTACTCCAATGGATTGTAGCCTTGTCATTTTGGAAGGTACTATGTTGTCGACATCTTTGTTACTCCAATGGATGGCATCTTTCTCATTATGGAAGGTAGTCTGTTGTTGAGATTTTTGTTACTCCAATGGATGGTAGCCTTGTCATTATGGAAGGTAGTCTCTTGTTAACATTTTAGTTATTCCAATGGATGGTAGCCTTGTCATTATGGAAGGTAGTTTGTTGCCCCGATTTTTGTTACTCTAATGGATGGTAGCCTTGTCATTATAGAAAGTAGTTTGTCGTTGTGATTTCTGTTACTCCAATGGATGGTAGCCTTATCATTATGGAAGGTAGTCTATTGTCGAGATTTTTGTTACTCCAATGGATGTTAGCTTTGTCATTATGGAAGGTAGTCTGGTGTCCAAATTTTTTATACTCCAATGGATGGTAGCCTTATCACTATGGAAGGTAGTGTTTTGTTAAGATATTTGTTATTCCATTGGATGGTAGCCTTGTCATTATGGAAGGTAGTCTGTTGTCGAGATTTTTGTTATTCCAATGGATGGTAAGGTTGTCTATATGGAAGTTAGTCTGTTGTCGATATTTTTGTTACTCCAATGGATGGTAGCATTGTCATTATGGAAGGTAGTATGTTGTCGATATCTTTGTTACTCCAATGGATGGTAGCCTTGTCATTATCGAAGGTAGTCTTTTGTCGTGATTTTTGTTACTCCAATGGATGGTAGCCTTGTCATTATTGAAGGTAGTCTCTTGTTGATATTTTTGTTACTCCAATGGAATGTATCCTTGTCATTATGGAAGGTAGTCTGTTGTCCAAATTTTTGTTACTCTAATGGATGGTAGTCTTGTCATTATGGAAGGTAGTATGTCGTTGTGATTTTTGTTACTCCAATGGATGATAGACTTGTCAATATGGAAGGTAGTCTTTTGTCGAGATTTTTGTTACTCCAATGGATGGTAGCCTTGTCATTATGGAAGGTAGTCTCTTGTTGATATTTTTGTTACTCCAATGGATGGTATCCTTGTCATTATGGAAGGTAGTCTGTTATCCCGATTTTTGTTACTCTAATGGATGGTAGGCTTGTCATTATGAAAGGTAGTCTATTGTTCATATTTTTGTTACTCCAATGGATGGTAGACATCTCATTATGGAAAGTAGTATGTTGTCAATAACTTTGTTACTCTAATGGATGGTAGCCTTGTCATTATGGAAGGTAGTCTATTGTCGTGTTTTTTGTTACTCCAATGGATTGTAGCCTTGTCATTTTGGAAGGTACTATGTTGTCGACATCTTTGATACTCCAATGGATGGCATCCTTCTCATTATGGAAGGTAGTCTGTTGTCGAGATTTTTGTTACTCCAATGGATGGTAGCCTTGTCATTATGGAAGGTAGTCTATTGTCGTGTTTTTTGTTACTCCAATGGATTGTAGCCTTGTTATTTTGGAAGGTACTATGTTGTCGATATCTTTGTTACTCCAATGGATGGTAGCCTTCTCATTATGGAAGGTAGTCTGTTGTCGAGATTTTTGTTACTCCAATGGATGGTAGCATTGTCATTATGGAAGGTAGTATGTTGTCGATATCTTTGTTACTCCAATGGATGGTAGCCTTGTCATTATCAAAGGTAGTCTTTTATCGATATTTTTGTTACTCCAATGGATGGTAGCCTAGTCATTATGGAAGGTAGTCTCTTGTTGATATTTTTGTTACTTCAATGGAATGTATCCTTGTCATTATGGAATGTAGTTTGTTGTCCAAATTTTTGTTACTCTAATGGATGGTAGTCTTGTCATTATGGAAGGTAGTATGTCGTTGTGATTTTTGTTACTCCAATGGATGATAGACTCGTCAATATGGAAGGTAGTCTTTTCTCGAGATGTTTGTTACTCCAATGGATGGCAGCCTTGTCATTATGGAAGGTAGTCTCTTGTTGATATTTTTGTTACTCCAATGGATGGTATCCTTGTCATTATGGAAGGTAGTCTGTTGTCTAGATTTTTGTTAGTCTAATGGATGGTAGTCTTGTCATTATGGAAGGTAGTCTGTTGTTCATATTTTTGTTACTCCAATGGATGGTAGACATGTCATTATGGAAGGTAGTATGTCGTCAATATCTTTGTTACTCTAATGGATGGTAGCCTTGTCATTATGGAATGTAGTCTGTTGTCGAGATTTTTGTTATGCCAATGGATGGTAGCCTTGTCATTATGGAAGGTAGTCTATTGTCGTGTTTTTTGTTACTCCAATGGATTGTAGCCTTGTCATTTTGGAAGGTACTATGTTTTCGACATCTTTGTTACTCCAATGGATGGCATCCTTCTCATTATGGAAGGTAGTCTGTTGTCGAGATTTTTGTTACTCCAATGGATGGTAGCCTTGTCATTATGGAAGGTAGTCTCTTGTTAACATTTTAGTTATTCCAATGGATGGTAGCCTTGTCATTATGGAAGGTAGTTTGTTGCCCCGATTTTTGTTACTCTAATGGATGGTAGCCTAGTCATTATAGAAAGTAGTTTGTCGTTGTGATTTCTGTTACTCCAATGGATGGTAGCCTTATCATTATGGAAGGTAGTCTATTGTCGAGATATTTGTTACTCCAATGGATGTTAGCTTTGTCATTATGGAAGGTAGTCTGGTGTCCAAATTTTTTATACTCCAATGGATGGTAGCCTTATCATTATGGAAGGTAGTGTTTTGTTCAGATATTTGTTATTCCATTGGATGGTAGCCTTGTCATTATGGAAGGTAGTCTGTTGTCGAGATTTTTGTTATTCCAATGGATGGTAAGGTTTTCTATATGGAAGTTAGTCTGTTGTCGATATTTTTGTTACTCCAATGGATGGTAGCATTGTCATTATGGAAGTTAGTATGTTGTCGATATCTTTGTTACTCCAATGGATGGTAGCCTTGTCATTATCGAAGGTAGTCTTTTGTCGAGATTTTTGTTACTCCAATGGATGGTAGCCTTGTCATTATGGAAGGTAGTCTCTTGTTGATATTTTTGTTACTCCAATGGAATGTATCCTTGTCATTATGGAAGGTAGTCTGTTGTCCAAATTTTTGTTACTCTAATGGATGGTAGTCTTGTCATTATGGAAGGTTGTATGTTGTTGTGATTTTTGTTACTCCAATTGATGATAGACTTGTCAATATGGAATGTAGTCTTTTGTCGAGATTTTTGTTACTCCAATGGATGGTAGCCTTGTCATTATGGAAGGTAGTCTGTTTTCGAGATTTTTGTTACTCCAATGGATGGTAGACTTGTCATTATGGAAGGTAGTCTGTTTTCGAGATTTGTGTTACTCCAATGGATGGTAGCCTTGACATTATGTAAGGTAGTCTTTTGTTCAGATTTTTGTTATTCCATAAGATGGTAGCCTTTTCATTATGGGAGGTAGTATGTTGTCGAGATTTTTTTTATTCCAATGGATGGTAGCCATGTCATTATGGAAGGTAGTCTGTTGTCGATATCTTTATTACTCTAATGGATGGTAGCCTTGTCATTATGATAGGTAGTCTATTGTCGATATTTTTGTTACTCCTATGGATGGTAGCCATGCTATTATTGAAGGTAGTCTGTTGTCGAGATTTTTATTACTCGAATGGATTGTAGCCTTGTCATTATAGAAGGTAGTTTGTTGTCGATATCTTTGTTACTCTAATGGATGGTAGCCTTGTCATTATGGAAGATAGTCTATTGTCGATATTTTTGTTAGTCCAATGGATGGTAGGCTTTTAATTATGTAAGGTAGTCTGTTTTCGAGATTTGTATTACTCCAATGGATGGTAGCCTTATCATTATGGAAGGTAGTGTTTTGTTCAGATATTTGTTATTCCATTGGATGGTAGCCTTGTCATTATGGAAGGTAGTCTGTTGTCGAGATTTTTGTTATTCCAATGGATGGTAAGGTTGTCTATATGGAAGTTAGTCTGTTGTCGATATTTTTGTTACTCCAATGGATGTTAGCATTGTCATTATGGAAGGTAGTATGTTGTCGATATCTTTGTTACTCCAATGGATGGTAGCCTTGTCATTATCGAAGGTAGTCTTTTGTCGAGATTTTTGTTACTCCAATGGATGGTAGCCTTGTCATTATGGAAGGTAGTCTCTTGTTGATATTTTTGTTACTCCAATGGAATGTATCCTTGTCATTATGGAAGGTAGTCTGTTGTCCAAATTTAGTTACTCTAATGGATGGTAGTCTTGTCATTATGGAAGGTAGTATGTCGTTGTGATTTTTGTTACTCCAATGGATGATAGACTTGTCAATATGGAAGGTAGTCTTTTGTCGAGATTTTCGTTACTCCAATGGATGGTAGCCTTGTCATTATGGAAGGTGGTCTATTGTCGTGTTTTTTGTTACTCCAATGGATTGTAGCCTTGTTATTTTGGAAGGTACTATGTTGTCGATATCTTTGTTACTCCAATGGATGGTAGCCTTCTCATTATGGAAGGTAGTCTGTTGTCGTGATTTTTGTTACTCCAATGGATGGTAGCATTGTCATTATGGAAGGTAGTATGTTGTCGATATCTTTGTTACTCCAATGGATGGTAGCCTTGTCATTATCAAAGGTAGTCTTTTATCGAGATTTTTGTTACTCCAATGGATGGTAGCCTAGTCATTATGGAAGGTAGTCTATTGTCGGGTTTTTTGTTACTCCAATGGATTGTAGCCTTGTCATTTTGGAAGGTACTATGTTGTCGACATCTTTGTTACTCCAATGGATGGCATCCTTCTCATTATGGAAGGTAGTCTGTTGTCGAGATTTTTTTTACTCCAATGGATGGTAGCCTTGTCATTATGGAAGGTAGTCTCTTGTTAACATTTTAGTTATTCCAATGGATGGTAGCCTTGTCATTATGGAAGGTAGTTTGTTGCCCCGATTTTTGTTACTCTAATGGATGGTAGCCTTGTCATTATAGAAAGTAGTTTGTCGTTGTGATTTCTGTTACTCCAATGGATGGTAGCCTTTTATTTATGGAAGGTAGTCTATTGTCGAGATTTTTGTTACTCCAATGGATGTTAGCTTTGTCATTATGGAAGGTAGTCTGGTGTCCAAATTTTTTATACTCCAATGGATGGTAGCCTTATCATTATGGAAGGTAGTATTTTGTTCAGATATTTATTATTCCATTGGATGGTAGCCTTGTAATTATGGAAGGTAGTCTGTTGTCGAGATTTTTGTTATTCCAATGGATGGTAAGGTTTTCTATATGGAAGTTAGTCTGTTGTCGATATTTTTGTTACTCCAATGGATGGTAGCATTGTCATTATGGAAGGTAGTATGTTGTCGATATCTTGGTTACTCCAATGGATGGTAGCCTTGTCATTATCGAAGGTAGTCTTTTGTCGAGATTTTTGTTACTCCAATGGATGGTAGCCTTGTCATTATGGAAGGTAGTCTCTTGTTGATATTTTTGTTACTCCAATGGAATGTATCCTTGTCATTATGGAAGGTAGTCTGTTGTCCAAATTTTTGTTACTCTAATGGAGGGTAGTCTTGTCATTATGGAAGGTAGTATGTTGTTGTGATTTTTGTTACTCCAATGGATGATAGACTTGTCAATATGGAAGGTAGTCTTTTGTCGAGATTTTTGTTACTCCAATGGATGGTAGCCTTGTCATTATGGAAGGTAGTCTATTGTCGTGTTTTTTGTTACTCCAATGGATTGTAGCCTTGTTATTTTGGAAGGTACTATGTTGTCGATATCTTTGTTACTCCAATGGATGGTAGCCTTCTCATTATGGAAGGTAGTCTGTTGTCGAGATTTTTGTTACTCCAATGGATGGTAGCATTTCATTATGGAAGGTAGTATGTTGTCGATATCTTTGTTACTCCAATGGATGGTAGCCTTGTCATTATCAAAGGTAGTCTTTTATCGAGATTTTTGTTACTCCAATGGATGGTAGCCTAGTCATTATGGAAGGTAGTCTCTTGTTGATATTTTTGTTACTTCAATGGAATGTATCCTTGTCATTATGGAAGGTAGTTTGTTGTCCAAATTTTTGTTACTCTAATGGATGGTAGTCTTGTCATTATGGAAGGTAGTATGTCGTTGTGATTTTTGTTACTCCAATGGATGATAGACTTGTCAATATGGAAGGTAGTCTTTTGTCGAGATTTTTGTTACTCCAATGGATGGCAGCCTTGTCATTATGGAAGGTAGTCTCTTGTTAATATTTTTGTTACTCCAATGGATGGTATCCTTGTCATTATGGAAGGTAGTCTGTTGTCTAGATTTTTGTTAGTCTAATGGATGGTAGTCTTGTCATTATGGAAGGTAGTCTGTTGTTCATATTTTTGTTACTCCAATGGATGGTAGACATGTCATTATGGAAGGTAGTATGTCGTTAATATCTTTGTTACTCTAATGGATGGTAGCCTTGTCATTATGGAATGTAGTCTGTTGTCGAGATTTTTGTTATGCCAATGGATGGTAGCCTTGTCATTATGGAAGGTAGTCTATTGTCTTGTTTTTTGTTACTCCAATGGATTGTAGCCTTGTCATTTTGGAAGGTACTATGTTGTCGACATCTTTGATACTCCAATGGATGGCATCCTTCTCATTATGGAAGGTAGTCTGTTGTCGAGATTTTTGTTACTCCAATGGATGGTAGCCTTGTCATTATGGAAGGTAGTCTATTGTCGTGTTTTTTGTTACTCCAATGGATTGTAGCCTTGTTATTTTGGAAGGTACTATGTTGTCGATATCTTTGTTACTCCAATGGATGGTAGCCTTCTCATTATGGAAGGTAGTCTGTTGTCGAGATTTTTGTTACTCCAATGGATGGTAGCATTGTCATTATGGAAGGTAGTATGTTGTCGATATCTTTGTTACTCCAATGGATGGTAGCCTTGTCATTATCAAAGGTAGTCTTTTATCGAGATTTTTGTTACTCCAATGGATGGTAGCCTAGTCATTATGGAAGGTAGTCTCTTGTTGATATTTTTGTTACTTAAATGGAATGTATCCTTGTCATTATGGAAGGTAGTTTGTTGTCCAAATTTTTGTTACTCTAATGGATGGTAGTCTTGTCATTATGGAAGGTAGTATGTCGTTGTGATTTTTGTTACTCCAATGGATGATAGACTTGTCAATATGGAAGGTAGTCTTTTGTCGAGATTTTTGTTTCTCCAATGGATGGAAGCCTTGTCATTATGGAAGGTAGTCTCTTGTTGATATTTTTGTTACTCCAATGGATGGTATCCTTGTCATCATGGAAGGTAGTCTGTTGTCTAGATTTTTGTTAGTCTAATGGATGGTAGTCTTGTCATTATGGAAGGTAGTCTGTTGTTCATATTTTTGTTACTCCAATGGATGGTAGACATGTCATTATGGAAGGTAGTATGTCGTCAATATCTTTGTTACTCTAATGGATGGTAGCCTTGTCATTATGGAATGTAGTCTGTTGTCGAGATTTTTGTTATGCCAATTGATGGTAGCCTTGTCATTATGGAAGGTAGTCTATTGTCGTGTTTTTTGTTACTCCAATGGATTGTAGCCTTGACATTTTGGAAGGTACTATGTTGTCGACATCTTTGTTACTCCAATGGATGGCATCCTTCTCATTATGGAAGGTAGTCTGTTGTTGAGATTTTTGTTACTCCAATGGATGGTAGCCTTGTCATTATGGAAGGTAGTCTCTTGTTAACATTTTAGTTATTCCAATGGATGGTAGCCTTGTCATTATGGAAGGTAGTTTGTTGCCCCGATTTTTGTTACTCTAATGGATGGTAGCCTTGTCATTATAGAAAGTAGTTTGTCGTTGTGATTTCTGTTACTCCAATGGATGGTAGCCTTATCATTATGGAAGGTAGTCTATTGTCGAGATTTTTGTTACTCCAATGGATGTTAGCTTTGTCATTATGGAAGGTAGTCTGGTGTCCAAATTTTTTATACTCCAATGGATGGTAGCCTTATCACTATGGAAGGTAGTGTTTTGTTCAGATATTTGTTATTCCATTGGATGGTAGCCTTGTCATTATGGAAGGTAGTCTGTTGTCGAGATTTTTGTTATTCCAATGGATGGTAAGGTTGTCTATATGGAAGTTAGTTTGTTGTCGATATTTTTGTTACTCCAATGGATGGTAGCATTGTCATTATGGAAGGTAGTATGTTGTCGATATCTTTGTTACTCCAATGGATGGTAGCCTTGTCATTATCGAAGGTAGTCTTTTGTCGTGATTTTTGTTACTCCAATGGATGGTAACCTTGTCATTATGGAAGGTAGTCTCTTGTTGATATTTTTGTTACTCCAATGGAATGTATCCTTGTCATTATGGAAGGTAGTCTGTTGTCCATATTTTTGTTACTCTAATGGATGGTAGTCTTGTCATTATGGAAGGTAGTATGTCGTTGTGATTTTTGTTACTCCAATGGATGATAGACTTGTCAATATGGAAGGTAGTCTTTTGTCGAGATTTTTGTTACTCCAATGGATGGTAGCCTTGTCATTATGGAAGGTAGTCTCTTGTTGATATTTTTGTTACTCCAATGGATGGTATCCTTGTCATTATGGAAGGTAGTCTGTTACCCGATTTTTGTTACTCTAATGGATGGTAGGCTTGTCATTATGAAAGGTAGTCTATTGTTCATATTTTTGTTACTCCAATGGATGGTAGACATCTCATTATGGAAAGTAGTATGTTGTCAATAACTTTGTTACTCTAATGGATGGTAGCCTTGTCATTATGGAAGGTAGTCTATTGTCGTGTTTTTTGTTACTCCAATGGATTGTAGCCTTGTCATTTTGGAAGGTACTATGTTGTCGACATCTTTGATACTCCGATGGATGGCATCCTTCTCATTATGGAAGGTAGTCTGTTGTCGAGATTTTTGTTACTCCAATGGATGGTAGCCTTGTCATTATGGAAGGTAGTCTATTGTCGTGTTTTTTGTTACTCCAATGGATTGTAGCCTTGTTATTTTGGAAGGTACTATGTTGTCGATATCTTTGTTACTCCAATGGATGGTAGCCTTCTCATTATGGAAGGTAGTCTGTTGTCGAGATTTTTGTTACTCCAATGGATGGTAGCATTGTCATTATGGAAGGTAGTATGTTGTCGATATCTTTGTTACTCCAATGGATGGTAGCCTTGTCATTATCAAAGGTAGTCTTTTATCGATATTTTTGTTACTCCAATGGATGGTAGCCTAGTCATTATGGAAGGTAGTCTCTTGTTGATATTTTTGTTACTTCAATGGAATGTATCCTTGTCATTATGGAAGGTAGTTTGTTGTCCAAATTTTTGTTACTCTAATGGATGGTAGTCTTGTCATTATGGAAGGTAATATGTCGTTGTGATTTTTGTTACTCCAATGGATGATAGACTAGTCAATATGGAAGGTAGTCTTTTGTCGAGATTTTTGTTACTCCAATGGATGGCAGCCTTGTCATTATGGAAGGTAGTCTCTTGTTGATATTTTTGTTACTCCAATGGATGGTATCCTTGTCATTATGGAAGGTAGTCTGTTGTCTAGATTTTTGTTAGTCTAATGGATGGTAGTCTTGTCATTATGGAAGGTAGTCTGTTGTTCATATTTTTGTTACTCCAATGGATGGTAAACATGTCATTATGGAAGGTAGTATGTCGTCAATATCTTTGTTACTCTAATGGATGGTAGCCTTGTCATTATGGAATGTAGTCTGTTGTCGAGATTTTTGTTATGCCAATGGATGGTAGCCTTGTCATTATGGAAGGTAGTCTATTGTCGTGTTTTTTGTTACTCCAATGGATTGTAGCCTTGTCATTTTGGAAGGTACTTTGTTGTCGACATCTTTGTTACCCCAATGGATGGCATCCTTCTCATTATGGAAGGTAGTCTGTTGTTGAGATTTTTGTTACTCCAATGGATGGTAGCCTTGTCATTATGGAAGGTAGTCTCTTGTTAACATTTTAGTTATTCCAATGGATGGTAGCCTTGTCATTATGGAAGGTAGTTTGTTGCCCCGATTTTTGTTACTCTAATGGATGGTAGCCTTGTCGTTATAGAAAGTAGTTTGTCGTTGTGATTTCTGTTACTCCAATGGATGGTAGCCTTATCATTATGGATGGTAGTCTATTGTCGAGATTTTTGTTACTCCAATGGATGTTAGCTTTGTCATTATGGAAGGTAGTCTGGTGTCCAAATTTTTTATACTCCAATGGATGGTAACCTTATCATTATGGAAGGTAGTGTTTTGTTCAGATATTTGTTATTCCATTGGATGGTAGCCTTGTCATTATAGAAGGTAGTCTGTTGTCGAAATTTTTGTTATTCCAATGGATGGTAAGGTTGTCTATATGGAAGTTAGTCTGTTGTCGATATTTTTGTTACTCTAATGGATGGTAGCATTGTCATTATGGAAGGTAGTATGTTATCGATATCTTTGTTACTCCAATGGATGGTAGCCTTGTCATTATCGAAGGTAGTCTTTTGTCGTGATTTTTGTTACTCCAATGGATGGTAGCCTTGTCATTATGGAAGGTAGTCTCTTGTTGATATTTTTGTTACTCCAATGGAATGTATCCTTGTCATTATGGAAGGTAGTCTGTTGTCCAAATTTTTGTTACTCTAATGGATGGTAGTCTTGTCATTATGGAAGGTAGTATGTCGTTGTGATTTTTGTTACTCCAATGGATGATAGACTTGTGAATATGGAAGGTAGTCTTTTGTCGAGATTTTTGTTACTCCAATGGATGGTAGCCTTGTCATTATGGAAGGTAGTCTCTTGTTGATATTTTTGTTACTCCAATGGATGGTATCCTTGTCATTATGGAAGGTAGTCTGTTGTCCCGATTTTTATTACTCTAATGGATGGTAGGCTTGTCATTATGAAAGGTAGTCTATTGTTCATATTTTTGTTACTCCAATGGATGGTAGACATCTCATTATGGAAAGTAGTATGTTGTCAATAACTTTGTTACTCTAATGGATGGTAGCCTTGTCATTATGGAAGGTAGTCTATTGTCGTGTTTTTTGTTACTCCAATGGATTGTAGCCTTGTCATTTTGGAAGGTACTATGTTGTCGACATCTTTGATACTCCAATGGATGGCATCCTTCTCATTATGGAAGGTAGTCTGTTGTCGAGATTTTTGTTACTCCAATGGATGGTAGCCTTGTCATTATGGTAGGTAGTCTATTGTCGTGTTTTTTGTTACTCCAATGGATTGTAGCCTTGTTATTTTGGAAGGTACTATGTTGTCGATATCTTTGTTACTCCAATGGATGGTAGCCTTCTCATTATGGAAGGTAGTCTGTTGTCGAGATTTTTGTTACTCCAATGGATGGTAGCATTGTCATTATGGAAGGTAGTATGTTGTCGATATCTTTGTTACTCCAATGGATGGTAGCCTTGTCATTATCAAAGGTAGTCTTTTATCGAGATTTTTGTTACTCCAATGGATGGTGGCCTAGTCATTATGGAAGGTAGTCTCTTGTTGATATTTTTGTTACTTCAATGGAATGTATCCTTGTCATTATGGAAGGTAGTTTGTTGTCCAAATTTTTGTTACTCTAATGGATGGTAGTCTTGTCATTATGGAAGGTAGTATGTCGTTGTGATTTTTGTTACTCCAATGGATGATAGACTTGTCAATATGGAAGGTAGTCTTTTGTCGAGATTTTTGTTACTCCAATGGATGGCAGCCTTGTCATTATGGAAGGTAGTCTCTTGTTGATATTTTTGTTACTCCAATGGATGGTATCCTTGTCATTATGGAAGGTAGTCTGTTGTCTAGATTTTTGTTAGTCTAAGGGATGGTAGTCTTGTCATTATGGAAGGTAGTCTGTTGTTCATATTTTTGTTACTCCAATGGATGGTAAACATGTCATTATGGAAGGTAGTATGTCGTCAATATCTTTGTTACTCTAATGGATGGTAGCCTTGTCATTATGGAATGTAGTCTGTTGTCGAGATTTTTGTTATGCCAATGGATGGTAGCCTTGTCATTATGGAAGGTAGTCCATTGTCGTGTTTTTTGTTACTCCAATGGATTGTAGCCTTGTCATTTTGGAAGGTACTATGTTGTCGACATCTTTGTTACCCCAATGGATGGCATCCTTCTCATTATGGAAGGTAGTCTGTTGTTGAGATTTTTGTTACTCAAATGGATGGTAGCCTTGTCATTATGGAAGGTAGTCTCTTGTTAACATTTTAGTTATTCCAATGGATGGTAGCCTTGTCATTATGGAAGGTAGTTTGTTGCCCCGATTTTTGTTACTCTAATGGATGGTAGCCTTGTCATTATAGAAAGTAGTTTGTCGTTGTGATTTCTGTTACTCCAATGGATGGTAGCCTTATCATTATGGAAGGTAGTCTATTGTCGAGATTTTTGTTACTCCAATGGATGTTAGCTTTGTCATTATGGAAGGTAGTCTGGTGTCCAAATTTTTTATACACCAATGGATGGTAGCCTTATCATTATGGAAGGTAGTGTTTT
The DNA here is from genome assembly GCA_948472305.1 of Vicia faba. Lineage (NCBI taxonomy): Eukaryota > Viridiplantae > Streptophyta > Magnoliopsida > Fabales > Fabaceae > Vicia > Vicia faba. The sequence continues at coordinate 568,237,307 of OX451739.1, forward strand.
GTTCAGATATTTGTTATTCCATTGGATGGTAGACTTGTCATTATGGAAGGTAGTCTGTTGTCGAGATTTTTGTTATTCCAATGGATGGTAAGGTTGTCTATATGGAAGTTAGTCTGTTGTCGATATTTTTGTTACTCCAATGGATGGTAGCATTGTCATTATGGAAGGTAGTATGTTGTCGATATCTTTATTACTCCAATGGATGGTAGCCTTGTCATTATCGAAGGTAGTCTTTTGTCGTTATTATTGTTACTCCAATGGATGGTAGCCTTGTCATTATGGAAGGTAGTCTCTTGTTGATATTTTTGTTACTCCAATGGAATGTATCCTTGTCATTATGGAAGGTAGTCTGTTGTCCAAATTTTTGTTACTCTAATGGATGGTAGTCTTGTCATTATGGAAGGTAGTATGTCGTTGTGATTTTTGTTACTCTAATGGATGATAGACTTGTCAATATGGAAGGTAGTCTTTTGTCGAGATTTTTGTTACTCCAATGGATGGTAGCCTTGTCATTACGGAAGGTAGTCTCTTGTTGATATTTTTGTTACTCCAATGGATGGTATCCTTGTCATTATGGAAGGTAGTCTGTTGTCCCGATTTTTGTTACTCTAATGGATGGTAGTCTTGTCATTATGAAAGGTAGTCTATTGTTCATATTTTTGTTACTCCAATGGATGGTAGACATCTCATTATGGAAAGTAGTATGTTGTCAATAACTTTGTTACTCCAATGGATGGTAGCCTTGTCATTATGGAAGGTAGTCTATTGTCGTGTTTTTTGTTACTCCAATGGATTGTAGCCTTGTCATTTTGGAAGGTACTATGTTGTCGATTTCTTTGTTACTCCAATGGATGGTAGCCTTCTCATTATGGAAGGTAGTCTGTTGTCGAGATTTTTGTTACTCCAATGAATGGTAGCATTATCATTATGGAAGGTAGTATGTTGTCGATATCTTTGTTACTCCAATGGATGGTAGCCTTGTCATTATCAAAGGTAGTCTTTTGTCGAGATTTTTGTTACTCCAATGGATGGTAGCCTAGTCATTGTGGAAGGTAGTCTCTTGTTGATATTTTTGTTACTCCAATGGAATGTATCCTTGAAATTATGGAAGGTAGTTTGTTGTCCAAATTTTTGTAACTCTAATGGATGGTAGTCTTGTCATTATGGAAGGTAGTATGTCGTTGTGATTTTTGTTACTCCAATGGATGATAGACTTGTCAATATGGAAGGTAGTCTTTTGTCGAGATTTTTGTTACTCCAATGGATGGCAGCCTTGTCATTATGGAAGGTAGTCTCTTGTTGATATTTTTGTTACTCCAATGGATGGTATCCTTGTCATTATGGAAGGTAGTCTGTTGTCCAGATTTTTGTTAGTCTAATGGATGGTAGTCTTGTCATTATGGAAGGTAGTCTGTTGTTCATATTTTTGTTACTCCAATGGATGGTAAACATGTCATTATGGAAGGTAGTATGTTGTCAATATCTTTGTTACTCTAATGGATGGTAGCCTTGTCATTATGAAATGTAGTCTGTTGTCGAGATTTTTATTATGCCAATGGATGGTAGCCTTGTCATTATGGAAGGTAGTCTATTGTCGTATTTTTTGTTACTCCAATGGATTGTAGCCTTGTCATTTTGGAAGGTACTATGTTGTCGATATCTTTTTTACTCCAATGGATGGTAGCCTTCTCATTATGGAAGGTAGTCTGTTGTCGAGATTTTTGTTACTCCAATGGATGGTAGCATTGTCATTATGGAAGGTAGTCTCTTGTTAACATTTTAGTTATTCCAATGGATGGTAGCCTTGTCATTTTGGAAGGTAGTTTGTTGCCCCGATTTTTGTTACTCTAATGGATGGTAGCCTTGTCATTATGGAAAGTAGTTTGTCATTGTGATTTCTGTTACTCCAATGGATGGTAGCCTTGTCATTATGGAAGGTTGTCTGGTGTCCAAATTTTTTATACTCCAATGGATGGTAGCCTTATCATTATGGAAGGTAGTCTATAGTCGTGATTTTTGTTACTGCAATGGAAGGTAGCCTTGCCATTATGGAAGGTAGTATGTTGTCGATATCATTGTTACTCCTATGGATGGTAGCCTTGTCATTATGGAAGGTAGTCTTTTGTTGAGATTTTTGTTACTCCAATGGATGGTAGCCTTGTCATTATGGAAGGTAGTCTATTGTTGATATTTTTGTTACTCCAATGGATGGTATCCTTGTCATTATGGAAGGGAGTCTGTTGTCCCGATTTTTGTTACCCTAATGGATGGTAGTCTTGTCATTATGGAAGGTAGTCTATTGTCGAGATTTCTGTTACTCCATTGGATGGTAGCCTTGTCATTATGGAAGGTAGTCTGTTGTCCCGATTTCTGTTACTCCAATGGATGGTAGTCTTGTCATTATGGAAGGTAGTCTGTCATTGTGATTTTTATTACTCCAATGGATGGTAGCCTTGTCATTATGGAAGGTAGTCTGTTGTTTAGATTTTTGTTACTCTAATGGATGGTATCCTTGTCATTATGGAAGGTAGTCTATTTTCGAGATTTGTGTTACTCCAATGGATGGTAGACTTGTCATTATGGAAGGTAGTCTGTTTTCGAGATTTGTGTTACTCCAATGGATGGTAGCCTTGTCATTATGTAAGGTAGTCTTTTGTTCAGATTTATGTTATTCCATAGGATGGTAGCCTTGTCATTATGGAAGTTAGTATGTTGTCGAGATTTTTGTTATTCCAATGGATGGTAGCCATGTCATTATGGAAGGTAGTCTGTTGTCGATATCTTTGTTACTCTAATGGATGGTAGCCTTGTCATTATGGAAGGTAGTCTATTTTCGATATTTTTATTACTCCTATGGATGGTAGCCATGCTATTATTGAAGGTAGTCTGTTGTCGAGATTTTTTTTACTCTAATGGATGGTAGCCTTGTCATTATGGATGGTAGTCTGTTGGCGATATCTTTGTTACTCTAATGGATGGTAGCCTTGTCATTATGGAAGGTAGTCTGTTGTTTAGATTTTTGTTACTCCAATAAATGGTAGACTTGTCATTATGGAAGGTAGTCTATTGTCGATATTTTTGTTACTCCTTTGGATTGTAGCCTTGTCATTATGGAAGGTAATCTGTTTTCGAGATTTGTTTTACTCCAATGGATGGTAGCCTTGTCATTATGTAAGGTAGTCTTTTGTTCAGATTTTTTGTTATTCCATAGGATGGTACCCTTTTCATTATGGAAGGTAGTATATTATCAATATTTTTGTTACTCCAATGGATGGTAACCTTGTCATTATGGAAGGTAGTCTGTTGTCGAGATTTTTGATACTTCATTGGATGGTAGCCTTGTCATTATGGAAGGTAGTCTTTTGTCGAGATTTTTGTTACTCCAATGGATGGTAATCTTGTCATTATGGAAGGTAGTCTATTGTTGATATATTTCTTACTCCAATGGATGGTATCCTTGTCATTATGGAAGGTAGTCTGTTTTCCCGATTTTTGTTACTCTAATAGAAGGTAGTCTTGTCATTATGGAAGGTAGTCTCTTGTTGATATTTTTGTTACTCCAATGGATGGTATCCTTGTCATTATGGAAGGTAGTCTCTTGTCGAGATTTTTGTTACTCCTTTGGATTGTAGCCTTGTCATTATGGAAGGTAGTCTATTGTCTAGATTTTTGTTACTCCTTTGGATTGTAGCCTTGTCATTATGGAAGGTAGTTTGTTGTCGAGATTTTTGTTATTCCAATGGATGGTAGACTTGTCATTATGGAAGGTAGTCTGTTGTCGATATTTTTGTTACTCCAATGGATGGTACCCTTTTCATTATGGAAGGTAGTCTGTTGTCGATGATTTTGTTACTCCAATGGATTGTAACCTTGTCATTATGGAAGGTAGTCTGTTGTCGGCATTTTTGTTACTCCATTGGATGGTAGCCTTGTCATTATGGAAGGTAGTCTATTGTCGAGATATTTGTTATTCCAATGGATGGTAGCGTTATCATTATGGAAGGTAGTCTATTGTCGAGATTTTCGTTACTCCAATGGATGGTAGCCTTGGGATTATGGAAGGTAGTCTTTTGTCGAGATTTTGTTACTCCAATGGATGGTAGCCTTGACATTATGGAAGGTAGTCTATTGTTCATATTTTTGTTACTCCAATGGATGGTATCCTTGTCATTATGGAAGGTAGTCTCTTGTCCCGATTTTTCTTACTCTAATGGATTGTAGACTTGTCATTATGGAAGGTAGTTAGTTGTCGAGATTTTTGTTACTCCTTTGGATTGTAGCCTTGTCATTATGGAAGGTAGTGTGTTGTCGAGATTTTTGTTACTCCAATGGATGGTAGCCTTGTCATTATGGAAGGTAGTATGTTGTCAATATCTTTGTTACTCCAATGGATGGTATCCTTGTCATTATGGTAGGTACTTTGTTGTCGAGATTTTTGTTACTCCAATGGATGGTAACCTTGTCATTATGGAAGGTAGTTTGTTGTCCCGATTATTGTTACTCCAATGGATTATAGCCTTGTCATTATGGAAGGTAGTCTGTTGTCGATAACTTTTTTACTCCAATGGATGGTAGCTTAGTAATTATGGAAGGTAGTCTGTTGTAGAGATTTTTGTTACTCTAATGGATGGTATCCTTGTCATTATGGAAGGTAGTCTGTTGTCCAAAATATTTATACTCCAATGGATGGTAACCTTGTCATTATGGAAGGTAGTATATTGTTAATATTTTTGTTATACCAATGGATGGTAGCCTTGTAATTATGGAAGGTAGTCTGTGACCAGATTTTTGTTACTCTAATGGATGGTAGCCTTATCATTATGGAAGGTATTATGTTGTCTAGATTTTTGTTACTCCATTGGATGGTAGCCTTTTCATTATGGAAGGTAGTCTGTTGTCGATATTTTTTTTATTCCAATGGATGGTAGCCTTGTCATTATCGAAGGTAGTCTCTTGTTGATATTTTTATTATTCCAATGCATGGTAGCCTTGTCATTATGGAAGGTAGTCTATTGTCGTGATTTTTGTTACTCCAATGGATTGTGTCCTTGTCATTATGGAAGGTACTATGTTGTCGATGTCTTTGTTACTCCAATGGATGGTAGCCTTCTCACTACGAAAGGTAGTCTGTTGTCGAGATTTTTGTTACTCCAATGGATGGTAGCCATGTCATTATAGAAGGTGGTATGTTGTCCCGATTTTTGTTATTCCAATGGATGGTAGCCTTGTCATTATGGAAGGTAGTCTATCGTTGTGATTTCTGTTACTCCAATGGATGGAAGCCTTATCATTATGGAAGGTAGTCTATTGTCGAGATTTTTGTTACTCCAATGGATGTTAGCTTTGTCATTATGGAAGGTAGTCTGTTGTCCAAATTTTTATACTCCAATGGCTGGTAGCCTTATCATTATGGAAGGTAGTCTCTTGTTGATATTTTTGTTACTCTAATGGATGGTATCCTTCTCATTATGGAAGGTAGTCTGTTGTCGTAATTTTTGTTACTCCAATGGATTGTAGCCTTGTCATTATGGAAGGTATTATGTTGTTGATATCTTTGTTACTCCAATGGATGGTAACCTTGTCATTATGGAAGGTAGTCTGTTGTCGATATTTTTGTTACTCCAATGGATGGTAGCCTTGTCATTATGGAAGGTAGTCTCTTGTTGATATTTTTGTTACTCCAATGGATGGTAGCCTTATCACTATGGAAGGTAGTCTGTTGTCCAACATTTTTATACTCCAATGCATGGTAACCTTGACATTATGGAAGGTAGTCTATTGTTGATATTTTTGTTACTCCAATGGATGGTAGCCTTATAATTATGGAACATAGTTTGTTGTCCAGATTTTTGTTACTCTAATGGATGGTAGCCTTGTCATTATGGAAGGTAGTCTGTTGTCGAGATTTTTGTTAATCTATTATACGGTAGCCTTGTCATTATGGAAGGTAGTCTGTTGTCGAGATTTTTGTTATTCCAATGGATGGTAGCTTGTCATTATGGAAGGTAGTCTATTACCGTGATTTTTGATACTCCAATGGAAGGTAGCCTTTTCATTACGGAAGGTAGTAGGTTATCGATATCTTTGTTACTCCAATAGATGGTAGCCTTTTCATTATGTAAGGTAGTCTTTTGTCTAGATTTTTGTTACTCAAATGTATGGTAGCCTTGTCATTATGGAAGGTAGTCTCTTGTTGATAATTTTGATACTCCAATGGATGGTATCCTTGTCATTATGGAAGGTAGTCTATTGTCGATATTTTTGTTACTCCAATGGATGGTATCTTTGTCATTATGGAAGGTAGTCTGTTGTCGATATTTTTGTTACTCCATTGGATGGTAGCCTTGTCATTATGGAAGTTAGTCCATTGTCGAGATATTTGTTATTCAAATGGATGGTAGCGTTATGATTATGGAAGGTAGTCTGTTGTCAAGATTTTCGTTACTCCAATGGATGGTAGCCTTGTCATTATGGAAGGTAGTATGTTGTAAATATCTTTTGTTACTCCAATGGATGGTATCCTTGTCATTATGGAAGGTACCATGTTGTCGTTTTTTTTTGTTACTCCAATAGATGGTAGCCTTGTCATTATGGTAGGTAGTCTATTGACGAGATTTTTGTTACTACAATGGATTGTAGCCTTGTCATTATGGAAGGTAATTTGTTATCCCTATTATTGTTACTCCAATGGATTGTAGCCTTGTCATTATGGAAGGTAGTCTGTTGTCGATAACTTTTTTACTCCAATGGATGGTAGCTTAGTAATTATGGAAGGTAGTCTATTGTCGAGATTTTTGTTATTCCAATGGATGGTAGCCTTATCATTATGGAAGGTAGTCTATTGTCGAGATTTTTGTTACTCCAATGGATGTTAGCTTTGTCATTATGGAAGGTAGTCTGTTGTCCAAAATTTTTATACTCTAATGGACGGTATCCTTATCATTATGGAAGGTAGTCTCTTGTTGATATTTTTGTTAATCTAATGGATGGTATCCTTGTCATTATGGAAGGTAGTCTGTTGTTGTAATTTTTGTTACTCCAATGATTGTAGCCTTGTCATTATGGAAGGTATTATGTTGTTCATATCTTTGTTACTTCAATGGATGGTAACCTTGTCATTATGGAAGGTAGACTGTTGTCGAGATTTTTGTTACTCTAATGGTTGGTAGCCTTGTCATTATGGAAGGTAGTCTCTTGTTGATATTTTTGTTACTCCAATGGATGGTAGCCTTGTCATTATGGAAGGTAGTCCGTTGTCCTGATTATTGTTACTTCAATGGATTGTAGCCTTGTCATTATGGAAGGTAGTCTGTTGTCGATAATTTGTTACTCCAATGGATGGTAGCATAGTTTTTATTGAAGGTAGTTTGTTGTCGTGATTTTTGTTACTCTAATGGATGGTAGCCTTGTCACTATGGAAGGTAGTCGGTTGTCCAAAAATTTTATACTCCAATGCATGGTCACCATGTCATTATGGAATGTAGTCTATTGTTGATATTTTTGTTACTCCAATGGATGGTAGCCTTATAATTAAGGAATGTAGTTTGTTGTCCAGATTTTTGTTACTCTAATGGATGGTAGCCTTGTCATTATGGAAGGTAGTCTGTTGTCGGGATTTTGTTAATCTATTATATGGTAGCCTTGTTATTATTTAAGGTAGTCTATTGTCGAGATTTTTGTTATTCCAATGGATGGTAGCTTGTCATTATGGAAGGTAGTCTTTTACCGTGATTTTTGTTACTCCAATGGAAGGTAGCCTTGTCATTACGGAAGGTAGTATGTTATCGATATTTTTGTTACTCCAATAGATGGTAGCCTTGTCATTATGTAAGGTAGCCTTTTGTCTAGATTTTTGTTACTCCAATGTATGGTAGCCTTGTCATTATGGAAGATAGTCTCTTGTTGATATTTTTGTTACTCCAATGGATGGTATCCTTGTCATTATGAAAGGTAGTCTATTGTCGATATTTTTGTTACTCCAATGGATGGTAACCTTGTCATTATGGAAGGTAGTATGTTGTCGATATTTTTGTTACTCCATTGCATGGTAGCCTTGTCATTATGCAAGGTAGTCCATTGTCGAGATATTTGTTATTCAAATGGATGGTAGCGTTATCATTATGGAAGGTAGTCTCTTGTCGAGATTTTCGTTACTCAGATGGATGGTAGCCTTGTCATTATGGAAGGTAGTATGTTGTCAATATCTTTGTTACTCCAATGGATGGTATCCTTGTTATTATGGAAGGTACTTTGTTGTCGGTATCTTTGTTACTCCAATAGATGGTAGCCTTGTCATTATGGTAGGTAGTCTATTGTCGAGATTTTTGTTACTCCAATGGATGGTAACCTTGTCATTATGGAAGGTAGTTTGTTGTCCCGATTATTGTTACTCCAATGGATTGTAGCCTTGTCATTATGGTAGGTAGTCTGTTGTCGAGATTTTTGTTACTCCAATGGATGGTAGCCTTGTCATTATGGAAGGTAGTCTCTTGTTGATATTTTTGTTACTCCAATGGATGGCAGCCTTGTCATTATGGATGGTAGTTTGTTTTCCCGATTATTATTACTCCAATGGATTGTAGCCTTGTCATTATGGAAGGTAGTCTGTTGTCCAAAAATTTTATACTCCAATGGATGGTAACCTTGTCATTATGGAAGGTAGTCTATTGTTGATATTTTTGTTATACCAATAGATGGTAGCCTTGTAATTATGGAAGGTAGTCTGTTGTCCAGATTTTTGTTACTCTAATGGATGATAGGCTTGTCATTATGGAAGGTATTCTGTTGTCTATATTTTTGTTACTCAATTGGATGGTAGCCTTTTCATTATGGAAGGTATTCTGTGGTAGATATTTTTGTTATTCCAATGGATGGTAGCCTTGTCATTATGGAAGGTAGTCTATAGTTGTGATTTTTGTTACTCCAATGGAAGGTAGCCTTGGCATTATGGAAGGTAGTCCATTGTCGAGATATTTGTTACTCCAATGGATGGTAGCGTTATCATTATGGAAGGTAGTCTATTGTCGAGATTTTCGTTACTCCATTGGATGGTAGCCTTGTCATTATGGAAGGTAGTCCATTGTTGAGATATTTGTTATTCCAATGGATGGTAGCGTTATCATTATGGAAGGTAGTCTGTTGTCGAGATTTTCGTTACTCCAATGGATGGTAGCCTTTTTATTATGGAAGGTAGTATGTTGTCAATATCTTTGTTACTCCAATGGATGGTAACCTTGTCATTATGGAAGGTAGTCTGTTGTCGAGATTTTTGTTACTCAAATGGATGGTAGCCTTGTCATTATGGTAGGTAGTCTCTTGTTGTTATTTTTTTTACTCTAATGGATGGTAGCCTTGACATTATGGTAGGTAGTTTGTTGTCCCGATTATTGTTACTCTAATGGATTGTAGCCTTGTCATTATGGAAGGTAGTCTTTTGTCGATAACTTTGTTACTCCAATGGATGGTATCCTTGTCATTATGGAAGGTAGTCTGTTGTCGAGATTTTTGTTATTCCAATGGATGGTAGCCTTGTCATTATGGAAGGTAGTCTGTTGTCCAAATTTTTTTTATTCTAATGGATGGTAACCTTGTCATTATGGAAGGTAGTCTATTGTTGATATTTTTGTTATACCAATAGATGGTAGCTTTGTAATTATGGTAGGTAGTCTGTTGTCCAGATTTTTGTTACTGTAATGGATGATAACCTTGTCATTATGGAAGGTATTTTGTTGTCTAGATTTTTGTTACTCTATTGGATGGTAGCCTTTTTATTATGGAAGGTAGTCTGTTGTCGATATTTTTGTTATTCCAATGGATGGTAGCCTTGTCATTATGGAAGGTAGTCTATTGTTGATATTTTTGTTATACCAATAGATGATAGCCTTGTAATTACGGAAGGTAGTCTGTTGTCCGATATCTTTGTTACTCCAATAGATGGTAGCCTTGTCATTATGGTAGGTAGTCTGTTGTCGAGATTTTTGTTACTCCAAAGGATGGTAGCCTTGTCATTATGGAAGGTAGTCTCTTGTTGATACTTTTGTTACTCCAATGGATGGTAGCCTTGTCATTATGGAAGGTAGTTATTTGTCCCGATTAATGTTACTCCAATGGATGGTAGCCTTGTCATTATGGAAGGTAGTCTGTTGTGGATAACTTTGTTACTTTAATGGATGGTAGGTTAGTAATTATGGTAGGTAGTCTGTTGTCGAGATTTTTGTTACTCCAATGGATGGTAGCCTTGTCATTATGGAAGTTAGTCTGTTGTCCAAAGTTTTTATACTCCAATGGATGGTAGCCTTATCATTATGGAAGGTAGTCTCCTGTTGATATTTTTGTTACTCCAATGGGTGGTAGCCTTTTCATTATGGAAGGTAGTATGTTGTCAATATCCTTGTTACTCCAATGGATTGTAGCCTTGTCATTATGTAAGGTACTATGTAGTTGATATCTTTGTTACTCCAATGGATGGTAACCTTGTCATTATGGAAGGTAGTCTGTTGTCGAGATTTTTGTTACTCCAATGGATGGTTGCCTTGTCATTATGGAAGGTAGTCTCTTGTTGATATTTTTGTTACTCCAATGGATGGTAGCCTTGTCATTATGGAAGGTAGTTTGTTGTCATGATTTTTGTTACTCCAATGGATGGTAGCTTTGTAATTATGGAAGGTAGTCTATTGTCCAAAAATTTTATACTCCAATGGATGGAAACCTTGTCATTATGGAAGGTAGTCTATTGTTGATATTTTTGTTACTCCAATGGTTGGTAGCCTTGTAATTATGGAAGGTAGTCTGTTGTCCAGATTATTGTTACTCTAATTGATGGTAGCCTTGTCATTATGGAAGGTAGTCCGTTGTCAATATTTTTGTTAATCTATTATATGGTAGCCTTGTCATTATGGAAGGTAGTTTGTTGTCGAGATTTTCGTTACTCCAATGGATGGTAGCCATGTCATTATGGAAGGTAGTATGTTGTCAATATCTTTGATACTGCAATGGATGGTAGCCTTGTCATTATGGATGGTACTATGTTGTCGATATCTTTGTTACTCCAATAGATGGTAGCCTTGTCATTATGGTAGGTAGTCTGTTGTCGTGATTTTTTTTACTCCAATGGATGGTAGCCTTGTCATTATGGAAGGTAGTCTCTTGTTGATACTTTTGTTACTCCAATGGATAGTAACTTTGTCATTATGGAAGGTAGTTTGTTGTCCCGATTAATGTTACTCCAACGGATGGTAGCCTTGTCATTATGGAAGGTATTCTGTTGTGGATAACTTTGTTACTTTAATGGATGGTAGCTTAGTAATTATGGTAGGTAGTCTGTTGTCGAGATTTTTGTTACTCCAATGGATGGTAGCCTTGTCATTATGGTAGGTAGTCTCTTGTTGTTATATTTTTTACTCTAATGGATGGTAGCCTGGTCATTATGGAAGGTAGTTTGTTGTCCCGATTATTGTTACTCCAATGGATGGTAGCCTTGTCATTATGGAAGGTAGGTTGTTGTCGATAACTTTGTTACGACAATGGATGGTAGCTTAGTAATTATGGAAGGTAGTCTGTTGTCGAGATTTTTGTTATTCCAATGGATGGTAGCCGTGTCATTATGGAAGGTAGTCTGTTGTCCAAAATTTTTATACTCCAATGGATGGTAACCTTGTCATTATGGAAGGTAGTCTATTGTTGATATTTTTGTTATACCAATGGATGGTAGCGTTGTCATTATGGAAGGTAGTATGTTGTCAATATCCTTGTTACTCCAATGGATGGTAGCCTTGTCATTATGGATGGTACTATGTTATTGATATCTTTGTTACTCCAATAGATGGTAGCCTTGTCATTATGGTAGGTAGTCTGTTGTCGAGATTTTTGTTACTCCAATGAATGGTAGCCTTGTCATTATGGAAGGTAGTCTCTTGTTGATATTTTTGTTACTCCAATGGATGGTAGCCTTGTCATTATGGAAGGTAGTATGTTGTCTTGATTATTGTTACTCCAATGGATTGTAGCCTTGTCATTATGTAAGGTAGTCTGTTGTCGATAACTTTTTTACTCCAATGGATGGTAGCTTAGTAATTATTGAAGGTAGTTTGTTGTCGTGATTTTTTTTACTCCAATGGATGGTAGCCTTGTCATTATGGACGGTAGTCAGTTGTCCAAAGTTTTTATACTCCGATGGATGGTAGCCTTATCATTATGGAAGGTAGTCTCTTGTTGATATTTTTGTTACTCCAATGGATGGTAGCCTTGTCATTATGGAAGGTAGTATGTTGTCTTGATTATTGTTACTCCAAAGGATGGTAGCCTTGTCATTATGGAAGGTAGTCTCTTGTTAATACTTTTGTTACTCCAATGGATGGTAGCCTTGTCATTATGGAAGGTAGTTTGTTGTCCCGATTAATGTTACTCCAATGGATGGTAGCCTTGTCATTATGGAAGGTAGTCTGTTGTGGATAACTTTGTTACTTTAATGGATGGTAGCTTAGTAATTATGGTAGGTAGTCTGTTGTCGAGATTTTTGTTACTCCAATGGATGGTAGCCTTGTCATTATGGTAGGTAGTCTCTTGTTGTTATTTTTTTTACTCTAATGGATGGTAGCCTTGTCATTATGGAAGGTAGTCTGTTGTCGATAACATTGTTACGACAATGGATGGTAGCTTATTGTCGTAATTTTTTTTACTCCAATGGATGGTAGCCTTGTCATTATGGAAGTTAGTCTGTTGTCCAAAGTTTTTATACTCCAATGGATGGTAGCCTTATCATTATGGAAGGTAGTCTCCTGTTTATATTTTTGTTACTCCAATGGATGGTAGCCTTGTCATTATGGACGGTACTATGTTATCGATATCTTTGTTACTCCAATAGATGGTAGCCTTGTCATTATGGTAGGTAGTCTGTTGTCGAGAGTTTTGTTACTCCAATGGATGGTAGCCTTGTCCTTATGGAAGGTAGTCTCTTGTTGATATTTTAGTTACTCCAATGGATGGTAGCCTTGTCATTATGGAAGGTAGTCTGTTGTCTTGATTATTGTTACTTCATTGGATTGTAGCCTTGTCATTATGGAAGGTAGTCTGTTGTCGATAACTTTGTTACTCCAATGGATGGTAGCTTAGTAATTATTGAAGGTAGTTTTTTGTCGTGATTTTTTTTACTCCAATGGATGGTAGCCTTGTCATTATGGACGGTAGTCTATTGTCCAAAGTTTTTATACTCCGACGAATGGTAGCCTTATCATTATGGAAGGTAGTCTCTTGTTGATATTTTTTTTACTCCAATGGATGGTATCGTTGTCATTATGTAAGGTAGTCTGTTGTCGTAATTTTTGTTACTCCAATGGATTGTAGCCTTGTCATTATGGAAGGTACTATGTAGTTGATATCTTTGTTATTCCAATGGATGGTAACCTTGTCATTATGGAAGGTAGTCTGTTGTCGAGATTTTTGTTACTCCAATGGATGGTAGCCTTGTCATTATGGAAGGTAGTCTCTTGTTGATATTTTTGTTACTCCAATGGATGGTAGCCTTGTCATTATGGAAGGTAGTCTGTTGTCTTGATTATTGTTACTCCAATGGATTGTATCCTTGTCATTGTGGAAGGTAGTCTGTTGTTGAGAACTTTGTTACTCCAATGGATGGTAGCATAGTAATTATTGAAGGTAGTTTGTTATCATGATTTTTGTTACTCCAATGGGTGGTAACCTTGTCATTATGGAAGATAGTCTGTTGTCCAAAATTTTTATACTCCAATGGATGGTAACCTTGTCATTATGGAAGGTAGTCTATTGTTGACATTTTTGTTACTCCAATGGTTGGTAGCCTTGTAATTATGGAAGGTAGTCTGTTGTCCAGATTTTTGTTACTCTAATTGATGGTAGCCTTTTCATTATGGAAGGTAGTCTGTTGTCGATATTTTTGTTAATCTATTATATGGTATCCTTGTCATTATGGAAGGTAGTTTGTTGCCGAGATTTTCGTTACTCCAATGGATGGTAGCCTTGTCATTATGGAAGGTAGTATGTTGTCAATATCTTTGTTACTCCAATGGATTGTAGCCTTGTCATTATGGATGCTACTATGTTGTCGATATCTTTGTTACTCCAATAGATGGTAGCCTTGTCATTATGGTAGGTAGTCTATTGTCGAGATTTTTGTTACTCCAATGGATGGTACCCTTGTCATTATAGAAGGTAGTCTCTTTTTGATATTTTTGTTACTCTAATGGATGGCAGCCTTGTCATTATGGAAGGTAGTTTGTTGTCCCGATTATTGTTACTCCAATGGATGGTAGCCTTGTCATTATGGAAGGTAGTCTGTTGTCGATAACTTTGTTACTTTAATGGATGGTTGCTTAGTAATTATGGAAGGTAGTCTGTTGTCAAGATTTTTGTTATTCCAATGGATGGTAGCCTTGTCATTATAGAAGGTAGTCTGTTGTCCAAAATTTTTATACTCCAATGGATGGTAACCTTGTCATTATGGAAGGTAGTCTATTGTTGATATTTTTGTTACTCCAAGGGTTGGTAGCCTTGTAAATATGGAAGGTAGTCAGTTGTCCAGATTTTTGTAACTCTAATTGATGGTAGCCTTGTCATTATGGAAGGTAGCCTGTTGTCGATATTTTTGTTAATCTATTATATGGTAGCCTTGTCATTATGGAAGGTAGTTTTTTGTCGAGATTTTCGTTTCTCCAATGGATGGTAGCCTGGTTATTATGGAAGGTAGTATGTTTTCAATATCTTTGTTATTCCAATGGATGGTAGCCTTGTCATTATGGATGGTACTATGTTGTCGATATCTTTGTTACTCCAATAGATGGTAGCCTTGTCATTATGGTTGGTATTCTGTTGTCGAGATATTTTTGTTACTCCAATGGATGGTAGCCTTGTCATTATGGAAGGTAGTCTCTTGTTGATATTTTTGTTACTCCAATGGATGGTAGCCTTGTAATTATGGAAGGTAGTTTGTTGTCGCGATTATTGTTACTCCAATGGATGGTAGCCTTGTTATTATGGAAGGTAGTCTGTTGTCGATAACTTTGTTACTACAATGGATGGTAGCTTATTAATTATTGAAGGTAGTTTGTTGTCGTGATTTTTTTTACTCCAATGGATGGTAGCCTTGTCATTATGGAAGTTAGTTTGTTGTACAAAGTTTTTATACTCTAATGGATGGTAGCCTTATCATTATGGAAGGTAGTCTCCTGTTGATATTTTTGTTACTCCAATGGGTGGTAGACTTGTCATTATGGAAGGTAGTATGTTGTCAATATCCTTGTTACTCCAATAGATGGTAGCCTTGTCATTATGGTAGGTAGTCTGTTGTCAAGATTTTTGTTACTACAATGGATGGTAGCCTTGTCATTATGGAAGGTAGTCTCTTGTTGATATTTTTGTTACTCCAATGGATGGTAGCCTTGTCATTATGGAAGGTAGTTTGTTGTCCCGATTATTGTTACTCCAATGGATCGTAGCCTTGTCATTAAGGAAGGTAGTTTGTTGTCGATAACTTTGTTACTCCAATGGATGGTATCCTTGTCATTATGGAAGGTAGTCTGTTGTCGAGATTTTTGTTATTCCAATGGATGGTAGCCTTGTCATTATGGAAGGTAGTTTGTTGTCCAAAATTTTTATACTCCAATGGATGGTAACCTTGTCATTATGGAAGGTAGCCTATTGTTGATATTTTTGTTATACCAATAGATGGTAGCCTTGTAATTATGGAAGGTAGTCTGTTATCCAGATTTTTGTTACTCTAATGGATGATAGCCTTGTCATTATGGAAGGTATTCTGTTGTCTACATTTTTGCTACTCTATTGGATGGTAGCCTTTTCATTACGGAAGGTAGTCTGTTGTTGATATTTTTGTTATTCCAATGGATGGTAGCCTTATCATTATGGAAGGTAGTCTATAGTTGTGGTTTTTGTTACTCCAATGGAAGGTATCCTTGGCATTATAGAAGGAAGTATGTTGTCGATATCTTTGTTACTCCAATGGATAGTAGCCTTGTCATTATGAAAGGTAGTCTTTTGTCGAAATTTTTGTTACTCCATTGTATGGTAGGCTTGTCATTATGGAAGGTAGTCTCTTGTTGATATTTTTGTTACTCCAATAGGTGGTATCCTTGTCACTATGGAAGGTAGTCTATTGTCGATATTTTTGTTACTCCAACGGATGGTAACCTTGTCATTATGGAAGGTAGTTTGTTGTCGAGATTTTTGTTACTCCATTGGATGGTAGCCTTGTCATTATGGAAGGTAGTCCATTGTCGAGATATTTGTTATTCCAATGGATGGTAGCGTTATCATTATGGAAGGTAGTCTATTGTCGAGATTTTCGTTACTCCAATGGATGGTATCCTTTTTATTATTGAAGGTAGTATTTTGTCAATATCTTTGTTACTCCAATGGATGGTAACCTTGTCATTATGGAAGGTAGTCTGTTGTCGAGATTTTTGTTACTCCAATGGATGGTAGCCTTGTCATTATGGTAGGTAGTCTCTTGTTGATATTTTTGTTACTCCAATGGATGGTAGCCTTGTCA
Organism: Vicia faba; assembly: GCA_948472305.1. Taxonomy (NCBI): domain Eukaryota; kingdom Viridiplantae; phylum Streptophyta; class Magnoliopsida; order Fabales; family Fabaceae; genus Vicia; species Vicia faba. Next base: position 568,253,844 of record OX451739.1, read on the forward strand.
TTATGGAAGGTAGACTGTTGTCTTGATTATTGTTACTCCAATGGATTGTATCCTTGTCATTATGGAAGGTAGTCTGTTGTTGAGAACTTTGTTACTCCAATGGATGGTAGCTTAGTAATTATTGAAGGTAGTTTGTTATCATGATTTTTGTTACTCCAATGGATGGTAACCTTGTCATTATGGAAGGTAGTCTATTGTCCAAAATTTTCATACTCCAATGGATGGTAACCTTGTCATTATGGAAGGTAGTCTATTATTGATATTTTTGTTACTCCAATGGTTGGTAGCCTTGTAATTATGGAAGGTAGTCTGTTGTCCAGATTTTTGTTACTCTAATTGATGGTAGCCTTGTCATTATGGAAGGTAGTCTGTTGTCGATATTTTTGTTAATCTATTATATGGTATCCTTGTCATTATGGAAGGTAGTTTGTTGCCGAGATTTTCGTTACTCCAATGGATGGTAGCCTTGTCATTATGGAAGGTAGTATGTTGTCAATATCTTTGTTACTCCAATGGATTGTAGCCTTGTCATTATGGATGCTACTATGTTGTCGATATCTTTGTTACTCCAATAGATGGTAGCCTTGTCATTATGGTAGGTAGTCTATTGTCGAGATTTTTGTTACTCCAATGGATGGTACCCTTGTCATTATAGAAGGTAGTCTCTTTTTGATATTTTTGTTACTCTAATGGATGGCAGCCTTGTCATTATGGAAGGTAGTTTGTTGTCCCGATTATTGTTACTCCAATGGATGGTAGCCTTGTCATTATGGAAGGTAGTCTGTTGTCGATAACTTTGTTACTTTAATGGATGGTTGCTTAGTAATTATGGAAGGTAGTCTGTTGTCAAGATTTTTGTTATTCCAATGGATGGTAGCCTTGTCATTATAGAAGGTAGTCTGTTGTCCAAAATTTTTATACTCCAATGGATGGTAACCTTGTCATTATGGAAGGTAGTCTATTGTTGATATTTTTGTTACTCCAAGGGTTGGTAGCCTTGTAAATATGGAAGGTAGTCAGTTGTCCAGATTTTTGTAACTCTAATTGATGGTAGCCTTGTCATTATGGAAGGTAGCCTGTTGTCGATATTTTTGTTAATCTATTATATGGTAGCCTTGTCATTATGGAAGGTAGTTTTTTGTCGAGATTTTCGTTTCTCCAATGGATGGTAGCCTGGTTATTATGGAAGGTAGTATGTTTTCAATATCTTTGTTATTCCAATGGATGGTAGCCTTGTCATTATGGATGGTACTATGTTGTCGATATCTTTGTTACTCCAATAGATGGTAGCCTTGTCATTATGGTTGGTATTCTGTTGTCGAGATATTTTTGTTACTCCAATGGATGGTAGCCTTGTCATTATGGAAGGTAGTCTCTTGTTGATATTTTTGTTACTCCAATGGATGGTAGCCTTGTAATTATGGAAGGTAGTTTGTTGTCGCGATTATTGTTACTCCAATGGATGGTAGCCTTGTTATTATGGAAGGTAGTCTGTTGTCGATAACTTTGTTACTACAATGGATGGTAGCTTATTAATTATTGAAGGTAGTTTGTTGTCGTGATTTTTTTTACTCCAATGGATGGTAGCCTTGTCATTATGGAAGTTAGTTTGTTGTACAAAGTTTTTATACTCTAATGGATGGTAGCCTTATCATTATGGAGGGTAGTCTCCTGTTGATATTTTTGTTACTCCAATGGGTGGTAGACTTGTCATTATGGAAGGTAGTATGTTGTCAATATCCTTGTTACTCCAATAGATGGTAGCCTTGTCATTATGGTAGGTAGTCTGTTGTCAAGATTTTTGTTACTACAATGGATGGTAGCCTTGTCATTATGGAAGGTAGTCTCTTGTTGATATTTTTGTTACTCCAATGGATGGTAGCCTTGTCATTATGGAAGGTAGTTTGTTGTCCCGATTATTGTTACTCCAATGGATCGTAGCCTTGTCATTAAGGAAGGTAGTTTGTTGTCGATAACTTTGTTACTCCAATGGATGGTATCCTTGTCATTATGGAAGGTAGTCTGTTGTCGAGATTTTTGTTATTCCAATGGATGGTAGCCTTGTCATTATGGAAGGTAGTTTGTTGTCCAAAATTTTTATACTCCAATGGATGGTAACCTTGTCATTATGGAAGGTAGCCTATTGTTGATATTTTTGTTATACCAATAGATGGTAGCCTTGTAATTATGGAAGGTAGTCTGTTATCCAGATTTTTGTTACTCTAATGGATGATAGCCTTGTCATTATGGAAGGTATTCTGTTGTCTACATTTTTGCTACTCTATTGGATGGTAGCCTTTTCATTACGGAAGGTAGTCTGTTGTTGATATTTTTGTTATTCCAATGGATGGTAGCCTTATCATTATGGAAGGTAGTCTATAGTTGTGGTTTTTGTTACTCCAATGGAAGGTATCCTTGGCATTATAGAAGGAAGTATGTTGTCGATATCTTTGTTACTCCAATGGATAGTAGCCTTGTCATTATGAAAGGTAGTCTTTTGTCGAAATTTTTGTTACTCCATTGTATGGTAGGCTTGTCATTATGGAAGGTAGTCTCTTGTTGATATTTTTGTTACTCCAATAGGTGGTATCCTTGTCACTATGGAAGGTAGTCTATTGTCGATATTTTTGTTACTCCAACGGATGGTAACCTTGTCATTATGGAAGGTAGTTTGTTGTCGAGATTTTTGTTACTCCATTGGATGGTAGCCTTGTCATTATGGAAGGTAGTCCATTGTCGAGATATTTGTTATTCCAATGGATGGTAGCGTTATCATTATGGAAGGTAGTCTATTGTCGAGATTTTCGTTACTCCAATGGATGGTATCCTTTTTATTATTGAAGGTAGTATTTTGTCAATATCTTTGTTACTCCAATGGATGGTAACCTTGTCATTATGGAAGGTAGTCTGTTGTCGAGATTTTTGTTACTCCAATGGATGGTAGCCTTGTCATTATGGTAGGTAGTCTCTTGTTGATATTTTTGTTACTCCAATGGATGGTAGCCTTGTCATTATGGAAGGTAGACTGTTGTCTTGATTATTGTTACTCCAATGGATTGTATCCTTGTCATTATGGAAGGTAGTCTGTTGTTGAGAACTTTGTTACTCCAATGGATGGTAGCTTAGTAATTATTGAAGGTAGTTTGTTATCATGATTTTTGTTACTCCAATGGATGGTAACCTTGTCATTATGGAAGGTAGTCTATTGTCCAAAATTTTCATACTCCAATGGATGGTAACCTTGTCATTATGGAAGGTAGTCTATTATTGATATTTTTGTTACTCCAATGGTTGGTAGCCTTGTAATTATGGAAGGTAGTCTGTTGTCCAGATTTTTGTTACTCTAATTGATGGTAGCCTTGTCATTATGGAAGGTAGTCTCTTGTCGATATTTTTGTTAATCTATTATATGGTATCCTTGTCATTATGGAAGGTAGTTTGTTGTCGAGATTCTCGTTACTCCAATGGATGGTAGCCTTGTCATTATGGAAGGTAGTACGTTATCAATATCTTTGTTACTCCAATGGATGGTAGCCTTGTCATTATGGTAGGTAGTCTGTTGTCGAGATTTTTGTTACTCCAATGGGTGGTAGCCTTGTCATTATGGAAGGTAGTCTCTTGTTGATATTTTTGTTACTCCAATGGATGGCAGCCTTGTCATTATGGAAGGTAGTTTGTTGTCCCGATTATTGTTACTCCAATGGATGGTAGCCTTGTCATTATGGAAGGTAGTCTGTTGTCGATAACTTTGTTACTTTAATGGATGGTAGCTTCGTAATTATGGAAGGTAGTCTGTTGTCGAGATTTTTGTTATTCCAATGGATGGTAGCCTTGTCAATATGGAAGGTAGTCTGTTGTCCAAAAAATTTATACTCCAATGGATGGTAACCTTGTCATTATGGAAGGTAGTCTATTGTTGATATTTTTGTTATACCAATGGATGGTAGCCTTGTAATTATGGAAGGTAGTTTGTTGTCGAGATTTTTCTTACTCCAATGGATGGTAGCCTTGTCATTATGGTAGGTAGTCTCTTTTGTTATTTTTTTTACTCTAATGGATGGTAGCCTTGTCATTATGGAAGGTAGTTTTTTGTCCTGATTATTGTTACTCCAATGGATTGTAGCCTTGTCATTATGGAAGATAGTCTATTGTCGATAACTTTGTTACTACAACGGATGGTAGCTTATTAATTATTGAAGGTAGTTTGTTGTCGTGATTTTTTTTACTCCAATGGATGGTAGCCCTGTCATTATATAACGTAGTCTGTTGTCCAAAATTATTATATTCCAATGGATGGTAACCTTGTCATTATGGAAGGTAGTTTATTGTTGATATTTTTGTTACTCCAATTGTTGGTAGCCTTGTAAATATGGAAGGTAGTCTGTTGTCCAGATTTTTGTTACTCTAATTGATGGTAGCCTTGTCATTATGGAAGGTAGTCTGTTGTCGATATTTTTGTTAATCTATTATATGGTAGCCTTGTCATTATGGAAGGTAGTTTTTTGTCGAGATTTTCGTTACTCCAATGGATGGTAGCCTGGTTATTATGGAAGGTAGTATGTTTTCAATATCTTTGTTACTCCAATGGATGGTAGCCTTGTCATTATGGATGGTACTATGTTGTCGATATCTTTGTTAGTCCAATAGATGGTAGCCTTGTCATTATGGTAGGTAGTCTGTTGTCGAGATATTTTTGTTACTCCAATGGATGGTAGCCTTGTCATTATGGAAGGTAGTCTCTTGTTGATATTTTTGTTACTCCAATGGATGGTAGCCTTATCATTATGGAAGGTAGTTTGTTGTCCCGATTATTGTTACTCCAATAGATGGTAGCCTTGTCATTATGGAAGGTAGTCTGTTGTCGATAACTTTGTTACTACAATGGACGGTAGCTTATCAATTATTGAAGGTAGTTTGTTGTCGTGATTTTTTTTACTCCAACGGATGGTAGCCTTGTCATTATGGAAGTTAGTCTGTTGTACAAAGTTTTTATACTCTAATGGATGGTAGCCTTATCATTATGGAAGGTAGTCTCCTGTTGATATTTTTGTTACTCCAATGGGTGGTAGCCTTGTCATTATGGAAGGTAGTATGTTGTCAATATCCTTGTTACTCCAATGGATGGTAGCCTTGTCATTATGGAAGGTACTATGTTATCGATATCTTTGTTACTCCAATAGATGGTAGCCTTGTCATTATGGTAGGTAGTCTGTTGTCGAGATTTTTGTTACTCCAATGGATGGTAGCCTTGTCATTATGGAAGGTAGTCTCTTGTTGATATTTTTGTTACTCCAATGGATGGTAGCCTTGTCATTATGGAAGGTAGTTTGTTGTCCCGATTATTGTTACTCCAATGGATCGTAGCCTTGTCATTATGGAAGGTAGTTTGTTGTCGATAACTTTGTTACTCCAATGGATGGTACCCTTGTCATTATGGAAGGTAGTCTGTTGTCGAGATTTTTGTTATTCCAATGGATGGTAGCCTTGTCATTATGGAAGGTAGTTTGTTGTCCAAAATATTTATACTCCAATGGATGGTAACCTTGTCATTATGGAAGGTAGCCTATTGTTGATATTTTTGTTATACCAATAGATGGTAGCCTTGTAATTATGGAAGGTAGTCTGTTGTCCAGATTTTTGTTACTCTAATGGATGATAGCCTTGTCATTATGGAAGGTATTCTGTTGTCTAGATTTTTGCTACTCTATTGGATGGTAGCCTTTTCAATACGGAAGGTAGTCTGTTGTCGATATTTTTGTTATTCCAATGGATGGTAGCCTTGTCATTATGGAAGGTAGTCTATAGTCGTGATTTTTGTTACTCCAATGGAAGGTAGCCTTGGCATTATGGAAGGAAGTATGTTGTCGATATCTTTGTTACTCCAATGGATAGTAGCCTTGTCATTATGGAAGGTAGTCTATTGTCGATAACTTTGTTACTACAATGGATGGTAGCTTATCAATTATTGAAGGTAGTTTGTTGTCGTGATTTTTTTTACTCCAATGGATGGTAGCCCTGTCATTATATAACGTAGTGTGTTGTCCAAAATTTTTATATTCCAATGGATGGTAACCTTGTCATTATGGAAGGTAGTCTGTTGTCCAGATTTTTGTTACTCTAATTGATGGTAGCCTTGTCATTATGGAAGGTAGTCTGTTGTCGATATTTTTGTTAATCTATTATATGGTAGCCTTGTCATTATGGAAGGTAGTATGTTTTCAATATCTTTGTTACTCCAATGGATGGTAGCCTTGTCATTATGGATGGTACTATGTTGTCGATATCTTTGTTACTCCAATAGATGGTAGCCTTGTCATTATGGTAGGTAGTCTGTTATCGAGATATTTTCGTTACTCCAACGGATGGTAACCTTGTCATTATGGAAGGTAGTATGTTGTCAATATCTTTGTTACTCCAATGGATGGTAACCTTGTCATTATGGAAGGTAGTCTATTGTTGATATTTTTGTTACTCCAATGGATGGTAGCCTTGTCATTATGGTAGGTAGTCTCCTGTTGATATTTTAGTTACTCCAATGGATGGTAGCCTTGTCATTATGGAAGGTAGTCTGTTGTCTTGATTATTGTTACTCCAATGGATTGTATCCTTGTCATTATGGAAGGTAGTCTGTTGTTGAGAACTTTGTTACTCCAATGGATTGTAGCTTAGTAATTATTGAAGGTAGTTTGTTATCATGATTTTTTTTACTCCAATGGATGGTAACCTTGTCATTATGGAAGGTAGTCTGTTGTCCAGAATTTTTATACTCCCATGGATGGTAACCTTGTCATTATGGAAGGTAGTCTATTGTTGATATTTTTGTTACTCCAATGGTTGGTAGCCTTGTAACTATGGAAGGTAGTCTGTTGTCCAGATTTTTGTTACTCTAATTGATGGTAGCCTTGTAATTATGGAAGGTAGTCTGTTGTCGATATTTTTGTTAATCTATTATATGGTATCCTTGTCATTATGGAAGGTAGTTTGTTATCGATATTTTCGTTACTCCAATGGATGGTAGCCTTGTCATTATGGAAGGTAGTATGTTGTCAATATCTTTGTTACTCCAATGGATGGTAGCCTTGTAATTATGGATGGTACTATGTTGTCGATATCTTTGTTACTCCAATAGATGGTGGCCTTGTCATTATGGTAGGTAGTCTATTGTCGAGATTTTTATTACTCCAATGGATGGTAGCCTTGTCATTATGGAAGGTAGTCTCTTGTTGATATTTTTGTTACTCCAATGGATGGCAGCCTTGTTATTATGGAAGGTAGTTTGTTGTCCCGATTATTGTTACTCCAATGGATGGTAGCCTTGTCATTATGGAAGGTAGTCTGTTGTCGATAACTTTGTTACTTTAATGGATGGTAGCTTAGTAATTATGGAAGGTAGTATGTTGTCGAGATTTTTGTTATTCCAATGGATGGTAGCCTTGTCATTATGGAAGGTAGTCTGTTGTCCAAAAATTTTATACTCCAATGGATGGTAACCTTGTCATTATGGAAGGTAGTCTATTGTTGATATTTTTGTTATACCAATGGATGGTAGCCTTGTAATTATGGAAGGTAGTTTGTTGTCGAGATTTTTCTTACTCCAATGGATGGTAGCCTTGTCATTATGGTAGGTAGTCTCTTTTGTTATTTTTTTTACTCTAATGGATGGTAGCCTTGTCATTATGGAAGGTAGTTTTTTGTCCTGATTATTGTTACTCCAATGGATTGTAGCCTTGTCATTATGGAAGGTAGTCTATTGTCGATAACTTTGTTACTACAATGGATGGTAGCTTATTAATTATTGAAGGTATTTTGTTGTCGTGATTTTTTTTACTCCAATGGATGGTAGCCCTGTCATTATATAACGTAGTCTGTTGTCCAAAATTTTTATATTCCAATGGATGGTAACCTTGTCATTATGGAAGGTAGTCTATTGTTGATATTTTTGTTACTCCAATGGTTGGTAGCCTTGTAAATATGGAAGGTAGTCTGTTGTCCAGATTTTTGTTACTCTAATTGATGGTAGCCTTGTCATTATGGAAGGTAGTCTGTTGTCGATATTTTTGTTAATCTATTATATGGTAGCCTTGTCATTATGGAAGGTAGTATGTTTTCAATATCTTTGTTACTCCAATGGATGGTAGCCTTGTCATTATGGATGGTACTATGTTGTCGATATATTTGTTACTCCAATAGATGGTAGCCTTGTCATTATGGTAGGTAGTCTGTTGTCGAGATATTTTTGTTACTCCAATGGATGGTAGCCTTGTCATTATGGAAGGTAGTATGTTGTCAATATCTTTGTTACTCCAATGGATGGTAACCTTGTCATTATGGAAGGTAGTCTGTTGTCGAGATTTTTGTTACTCCAATGGATGGTAGCCTTGTCATTATGGTAGGTAGTCTCTTGTTGATATTTTTGTTACTCCAATGGATGGTAGCCTTGTCATTATGGAAGGTAGTCTGTTGTCTTGATTATTGTTACTCCAATGGATTGTATCCTTGTCATTATGGAAGGTAGTCTGTTGTTGAGAACTTTGTTACTCTAATGGATGGTAGCTTAGTAATTATTGAAGGTAGTTTGTTATCATGATTTTTGTTACTCCAATGGATGGTAACCTTGTCATTATGGAAGGTAGTATGTTGTCCAAAATTTTTATACTCCAATGGATGGTAACCTTGTCATTATGGAAGGTAGTCTATTGTTGATATTTTTGTTACTCCAATGGTTGGTAGCCTTGTAACTATGGAAGGTAGTCTGTTGTCCAGATTTTTGTTACTCTAATTGATGGTAGCCTTGTAATTATGGAAGGTAGTCTGTTGTCGATATTTTTGTTAATCTATTATATGGTATCCTTGTCATTATGGAAGGTAGTTTGTTGTCGAGATTTTCGTTACTCCAATGGATGGTAGCCTTGTCATTATGGAAGGTAGTATGTTGTCAATATCTTTGTTACTCCTATGAATGGTAGCCTTGTCATTATGGATGGTACTATGTCGTCGATATCTTTGTTACTCCAATAGATGGTAGCCTTGTCATTATGGTAGGTAGTCTGTTGTCGAGATTTTTGTTTCTCCAATGGATTGTAGCGTTGTCATTATGGAAGGTAGTCTCTTGTTGTTATTTTTGTTACTCCAATGGATGGCAGCCTTGTCATTATGGAAGGTAGTTTTTTGTCCCGATTATTGTTACTCCAATGGATGGTAGCCTTGTCATTATGGAAGGTAGTCTGTTGTCGATAACTTTGTTACTTTAATGGATGGTAGCTTAGTAATTATGGAAGGTAGTATGTTGTCGAGATTTTTGTTATTCCAATGGATGGTAGCCTTGTCATTATGGAAGGTAGTCTGTTGTCCAAAAATTTTATACTCCAATGGATGGTAACCTTGTCATTATGGAAGGTAGTCTATTGTTGATATTTTTGTTATACCAATGGATGGTAGCCTTGTAATTATGGAAGGTAGTTTGTTGTCGAGATTTTTCTTACTCCAATGGATGGTAGCCTTGTCATTATGGTAGGTAGTCTCTTTTGTTATTTTTTTTACTCTAATGGATGGTAGCCTTGTCATTATGGAAGGTAGTTTTTTGTCCTGATTATTGTTACTCCAATGGATTGTAGCCTTGTCATTATGGAAGGTAGTCTATTGTCGATAACTTTGTTACTACAATGGATGGTAGCTTATTAATTATTGAAGGTATTTTGTTGTCGTGATTTTTTTTACTCCAATGGATGGTAGCCCTGTCATTATATAACGTAGTCTGTTGTCCAAAATTTTTATATTCCAATGGATGGTAACCTTGTCATTATGGAAGGTAGTCTATTGTTGATATTTTTGTTACTCCAATGGTTGGTAGCCTTGTAAATATGGAAGGTAGTCTGTTGTCCAGATTTTTGTTACTCTAATTGATGGTAGCCTTGTCATTATGGAAGGTAGTCTGTTGTCGATATTTTTGTTAATCTATTATATGGTAGCCTTGTCATTATGGAAGGTAGTATGTTTTCAATATCTTTGTTACTCCAATGGATGGTAGCCTTGTCATTATGGATGGTACTATGTTGTCGATATATTTGTTACTCCAATAGATGGTAGCCTTGTCATTATGGTAGGTAGTCTGTTGTCGAGATATTTTTGTTACTCCAATGGATGGTAGCCTTGTCATTATGGAAGGTAGTATGTTGTCAATATCTTTGTTACTCCAATGGATGGTAACCTTGTCATTATGGAAGGTAGTCTGTTGTCGAGATTTTTGTTACTCCAATGGATGGTAGCCTTGTCATTATGGTAGGTAGTCTCTTGTTGATATTTTTGTTACTCCAATGGATGGTAGCCTTGTCATTATGGAAGGTAGTCTGTTGTCTTGATTATTGTTACTCCAATGGATTGTATCCTTGTCATTATGGAAGGTAGTCTGTTGTTGAGAACTTTGTTACTCTAATGGATGGTAGCTTAGTAATTATTGAAGGTAGTTTGTTATCATGATTTTTGTTACTCCAATGGATGGTAACCTTGTCATTATGGAAGGTAGTATGTTGTCCAAAATTTTTATACTCCAATGGATGGTAACCTTGTCATTATGGAAGGTAGTCTATTGTTGATATTTTTGTTACTCCAATGGTTGGTAGCCTTGTAACTATGGAAGGTAGTCTGTTGTCCAGATTTTTGTTACTCTAATTGATGGTAGCCTTGTAATTATGGAAGGTAGTCTGTTGTCGATATTTTTGTTAATCTATTATATGGTATCCTTGTCATTATGGAAGGTAGTTTGTTGTCGAGATTTTCGTTACTCCAATGGATGGTAGCCTTGTCATTATGGAAGGTAGTATGTTGTCAATATCTTTGTTACTCCTATGAATGGTAGCCTTGTCATTATGGATGGTACTATGTCGTCGATATCTTTGTTACTCCAATAGATGGTAGCCTTGTCATTATGGTAGGTAGTCTGTTGTCGAGATTTTTGTTTCTCCAATGGATTGTAGCGTTGTCATTATGGAAGGTAGTCTCTTGTTGTTATTTTTGTTACTCCAATGGATGGCAGCCTTGTCATTATGGAAGGTAGTTTTTTGTCCCGATTATTGTTACTCCAATGGATGGTAGCCTTGTCATTATGGAAGGTAGTCTGTTGTCGATAACTTTGTTACTTTAATGGATGGTAGCTTAGTAATTATGGAAGGTAGTCTATTGTCGAGATTTTTGTTATTCCAATGGATGGTAGCCTTGTCATTATGGAAGGTAGTCTATTGTCCAAAAATTTTATACTCCAATGGATGGTAACCTTGTCATTATGGAAGGTAGTCTATTGTTGATATTTTTGTTATACCAATGGATGGTAGCCTTGTAATTATGGAAGGTAGTTTGTTGTCGAGATTTTTCTTACTCCAATGGATGGTAGCCTTGTCATTATGGTAGGTAGTCTCTTTTGTTATTTTTTTTACTCTAATGGATGGTAGCCTTGTCATTATGGAAGCTAGTTTTTTGTCCTGATTATTGTTACTCCAATGGATTATAGCCTTGTCATTATGAAAGGTAGTCTATTGTCGATAACTTTGTTACTACAATGGATGGTAGCTTATTAATTATTGAAGGTAGTTTGTTGTCGTGATTTTTTTTACTCCAATGGATCGTAGCCCTGTCATTATATAACGTAGTCTATTATCCAAAATTTTTATACTCCAATGGATGGTAACCCTGTCATTATGGAAGGTAGTCTATTGTTGATATTTTTGTTACTCCAATGGTTGGTAGCCTTGTAAATATGGAAGGTAGTCTGTTGTCCAGATTTTTGTTACTCTAATTGATGGTAGCCTTGTCATTATGGAAGGTAGTCTGTTGTCGATATTTTTGTTAATCTATTATATGGTAGCCTTGTCATTATGGAAGGTAGTTTTTTGTCGAGATTTCCGTTACTCCAATGGATGGTAGCCTTGTTATTATGGAAGGTAGTATGTTTTCAATATCTTTGTTACTCCAATGGATGGTAGCCTTGTCATTATGGATGGTACTATGTTGTCGATATCTTTGTTACTCCAATAGATGGTAGCCTTGTCATTATGGTAGGTAGTCTGTTGTCGAGATATTTTTATTACTCCAATGGATGGTAGCCTTGTCATTATGGAAGGTAGTCTCTTGTTGATATTTTTGTTACTCCAATGGATGGTAGCCTTGTCATTATGGAAGGTAGTCTGTTGTCGATAACTTTGTTACTACGATGGATGGTCGCTTATTAATTATTGAACTTAGTTTGTTGTCGTGATTTTTTTTACTCCAATGGATGGTAGCCTTGTCATTATGGAAGTTAGTATGTTGTACAAAGTTTTTATACTCTAATGGATGGTAGCCTTATCATTATGGAAGGTAGTCTCCTGTTGATATTTTTGTTACTCCAATGGGTGGTAGCCTTGTCATTATGGAAGGTAGTATGTTGTCAATATCCTTGTTACTCCAATGGATGGTAGCCTTGTCATTATGGATGGTACTATGTTATCGATATCTTTGTTACTCCAATAGATGGTAGCCTTGTCATTATGGTAGGTAGTCTGTTGTCGAGATTTTTGTTACTCCAATGGATGGTTGCGTTGTCATTATGGAAGGTAGTCTCTTGTTGATATTTTTGTTACTCCAATGGGTGGCAGCCTTGTCATTATGGAAGGTAGTTTTTTGTCCCGATTATTGTTACTCCAATGGATGGTAGCCTTGTCATTATGGAAGGTAGTCTGTTGTCGATAACTTTGTTACTTTAATGGATGGTAGCTTAGTAATTATGGAAGGTAGTCTGTTGTCGAGATTTTTGTTATTCCAATGGATGGTAGCCTTGTCATTATGGAAGGTAGTCTATTGTCCAAAAATTTTATACTCCAATGGATGGTAACCTTGTCATTATGGAAGGTAGTCTATTGTTGATATTTTTGTTATACCAATGGATGGTAGCCTTGTAATTATGGAAGGTAGTTTGTTGTCGAGATTTTTCTTACTCCAATGGATGGTAGCCTTGTCATTATGGTAGGTAGTCTCTTTTGTTATTTTTTTTACTCTAATGGATGGTAGCCTTGTCATTATGGAAGCTAGTTTTTTGTCCTGATTATTGTTACTCCAATGGATTGTAGCCTTGTCATTATGGAAGGTAGTCTATTGTCGATAACTTTGTTACTACAATGGATGGTAGCTTATTAATTATTGAAGGTAGTTTGTTGTCGTGATTTTTTTTACTCCAATGGATCGTAGCCCTGTCATTATATAACGTAGTCTGTTATCCAAAAATTTTATACTCCAATGGATGGTAACCTTGTCATTATGGAAGGTAGTCTATTGTTGATATTTTTGTTACTCCAATGGTTGGTAGCCTTTTAAATATGGAAGGTAGTCTGTTGTCCATATTTTTGTTACTCTAATTGATGGTAGCCTTGTCATTATGGAAGGTAGTATGTTGTTGAAATTTTTGTTAATCTATTATATGGTAGCCTTGTCATTATGGAAGGTAGTTTTTTGTCGAGATTTTCGTTACTCCAATGGATGCTAGCCTTGTTATTATGGAAGGTAGTATGTTTTCAATATCTTTGTTACTCCAATGGATGGTAGCCTCGTCATTATGGATGGTACTATGTTGTCGATATCTTTGTTACTCCAATAGATGGTAGCCTTGTCATTATGGTAGGTAGTCTGTTGTCGAGATATTTTTGTTACTCCAATGGATGGTAGCCTTGTCATTATGGAAGGTAGTCTCTTGTTGATATTTTTGTTACTCCAATGGATGGTAGCCTTGTCATTATGGAAGGTAGTTTGTTGTCCCGATTATTGTTACTCCAATGGATGGTAGCCTTGTCATTATGGAAGGTAGTCTGTTGTCGATAACTTTGTTACTACGATGGATGGTAGCTTATTAATTATTGAACTTAGTTTATTGTCGTGATTTTTTTTACTCCAATGGATGGTAGCCTTGTCATTATGGAAGTTAGTCTGTTGTACAAAGTTTTTATACTCTAATGGATGGTAGCCTTATCATTATGGAAGGTAGTCTCCTGTTGATATTTTTGTTACTCCAATGGGTGGTAGCCTTGTCATTATGGAAGGTAGTATGTTGTCAATATCCTTGTTACTCCAATAGATGGTAGCCTTGTCATTATGGATGGTACTATGTTATCGATATCTTTGTTACTCCAATAGATGGTAGCCTTGTCATTATGGTAGGTAGTCAGTAGTCGAGATTTTTGTTACTCCAATGGATGGTAGCGTTGTCATTATGGAAGGTAGTCTCTTGTTGATATTTTTGTTACTCCAATGGATGGCAGCCTTGTCATTATGGAAGGTAGTTTTTTGTCTCGATTATTGTTACTCCAATGGATGGTAGCCTTGTCATTATGGAAGGTAGTCTGTTGTCGATAACTTTGTTACTTTAATGGATGGTAGCTTAGTAATTATGGAAGGTAGTTTGTTGTCGAGATTTTTGTTATTCCAATGGATGGTAGCCTTGTCATTATGGAAGGTAGTCTATTGTCCAAAATTTTTATACTCCAATGGATGGTAACCTTGTCATTATGGAAGGTAGTCTATTGTTGATATTTTTGTTATACCAATGGATGGTAGCCTTGTAATTATGGAAGGTAGTTTGTTGTCGAGATTTTTCTTACTCCAATGGATGGTAGCCTTGTCATTATGGTAAGTAGTCTCTTTTGTGATTTTTTTTACTCTAATGGATGGTAGCCTTGTCCTTATGGAAGCTAGTTTTTTGTCCTGATTATTGTTACTCCAATGGATTGTAGCCTTGTCATTATGGAAGGTAGTCTATTGTCGATAACTTTGTTACTACAATGGATGGTAGCTTATTAATTATTGAAGTTAGTTTGTTGTCGTGATTTTTTTTACTCCAATGGATCGTAGCCCTGTCATTATATAACGTAGTCTGTTATCCAAAAATTTTATACACCAATGGATGGTAACCTTGTCATTATGGAAGGTAGTCTATTGTTGATATTTTTGTTACTCCAATGGTTCGTAGCCTTGTAAATATGGAAGGTAGTCTAATGTCCAGATTTTTGTTACTCTAATTGATGGTAGCCTTGTCATTATGGAAGGTAGTCTGTTGTCGATATTTTTGTTAATCTATTATATGGTAGCCTTGTCATTATGGAAGGTAGTTTTTTGTCGAGATTTCCGTTACTCCAATGGATGGTAGCCTTGTTATTATGGAAGGTAGTATGTTTTCAATATCTTTGTTACTCCAATGGATGGTAGCCTTGTCATTATGGATGGTACTATGTTGTCGATATCTTTGTTACTCCAATAGATGGTAGCCTTGTCATTATGGTAGGTAGTCTGTTGTCGAGATATTTTTGTTACTCCAATGGATGGTAGCCTTGTCATTATGGAAGGTAGTCTCTTGTTGATATTTTTGTTACTCCAATGGATGGTAGCCTTGTCATTATGGAAGGTAGTTTGTTGTCCCAATTATTGTTACTCCAATGGATGGTAGCCTTGTCATTATGGAAGGTAGTCTGTTGTCGATAACTTTGTTACTACGATGGATGGTAGCTTATTAATTATTGAACTTAGTTTGTTGTCGTGATTTTTTTTACTCCAATGGATGGTAGCCTTGTCATTATGGAAGTTAGTCTGTTGTACAAAGTTTTTATACTCTAATGGATGGTAGCCTTATCATTATGGAAGGTAGTCTCCTGTTGATATTTTTGTTACTCCAATGGGTGGTAGCCTTGTCATTATGGAAGGTAGTATGTTGTCAATATCCTTGTTACTCCAATAGATGGTAGCCTTGTCATTATGGATGGTACTATGTTATCGATATCTTTGTTACTCCAATAGATGGTAGCCTTGTCATTATGGTAGGTAGTCAGTAGTCGAGATTTTTGTTACTCCAATGGATGGTAGCGTTGTCATTATGGAAGGTAGTCTCTTGTTGATATTTTTGTTACTCCAATGGATGACAGCCTTGTCATTATGGAAGGTAGTTTTTTGTCTCGATTATTGTTACTCCAATGGATGGTAGCCTTGTCATTATGGAAGGTAGTCTGTTGTCGATAACTTTGTTACTTTAATGGATGGTAGCTTAGTAATTATGGAAGGTAGTTTGTTGTCGAGATTTTTGTTATTCCAATGGATGGTAGCCTTGTCATTATGGAAGGTAGTCTATTGTCCAAAAATTTTATACTCCAATGGATGGTAACCTTGTCATTATGGAAGGTAGTCTATTGTTGATATTTTTGTTATACCAATGGATGGTAGCCTTGTAATTATGGAAGGTAGTTTGTTGTCCAGATTTTTCTTACTCCAATGGATGGTAGCCTTGTCATTATGGTAAGTAGTCTCTTTTGTGATTTTTTTTACTCTAATGGATGGTAGCCTTGTCCTTATGGAAGCTAGTTTTTTGTCCTGATTATTGTTACTCCAATGGATTGTAGCCTTGTCATTATGGAAGGTAGTCTATTGTCGATAACTTTGTTACTACAATGGATGGTAGCTTATTAATTATTGAAGTTAGTTTGTTGTCGTGATTTTTTTTACTCCAATGGATCGTAGCCCTGTCATTATATAACGTAGTCTGTTATCCAAAAATTTTATACACCAATGGATGGTAACCTTGTCATTATGGAAGGTAGTCTATTGTTGATATTTTTGTTACTCCAATGGTTCGTAGCCTTGTAAATATGGAAGGTAGTCTAATGTCCAGATTTTTGTTACTCTAATTGATGGTAGCCTTGTCATTATGGAAGGTAGTCTGTTGTCGATATTTTTGTTAATCTATTATATGGTAGCCTTGTCATTATGGAAGGTAGTTTTTTGTCGAGATTTCCGTTACTCCAATGGATGGTAGCCTTGTTATTATGGAAGGTAGTATGTTTTCAATATCTTTGTTACTCCAATGGATGGTAGCCTTGTCATTATGGATGGTACTATGTTGTCGATACCTTTGTTACTCCAATAGATGGTAGCCTTGTCATTATGGTAGGTAGTCTGTTGTCGAGATATTTTTGTTACTCCAATGGATGGTAGCCTTGTCATTATGGAAGGTAGTCTCTTGTTGATATTTTTGTTACTCCAATGGATGGTAGCCTTGTCATTATGGAAGGTAGTTTGTTGTCCCAATTATTGTTACTCCAATGGATGGTAGCCTTGTCATTATGGAAGGTAGTCTGTTGTCGATAACTTTGTTACTACGATGGATGGTAGCTTATTAATTATTGAACTTAGTTTGTTGTCGTGATTTTTTTTACTCCAATGGATGGTAGCCTTGTCATTATGGAAGTTAGTCTGTTGTACAAAGTTTTTATACTCTAATGGATGGTAGCCTTATCATTATGGAAGGTAGTCTCCTGTTGATATTTTTGTTACTCCAATGGGTGGTAGCCTTGTCATTATGGAAGGTAGTATGTTGTCAATATCCTTGTTACTCCAATGGATGGTAGCCTTGTCATTATGGATGGTACTATGTTATCGATATCTTTGTTACTCCAATAGATGGTAGCCTTGTCATTATGGTAGGTAGTCTGTTGTCGAGATTTTTGTTACTCCAATGGATGGTAGCGTTGTCATTATGGAAGGTAGTCTCTTGTTGATATTTTTGTTACTCCAATGGGTGGCAGCCTTGTCATTATGGAAGGTAGTTTTTTGTCCCGATTATTGTTACTCCAATGGATGGTAGCCTTGTCATTATGGAAGGTAGTCTGTTGTCGATAACTTTGTTACTTTAATGGATGGTAGCTTAGTAATAATGGAAGGTAGTCTGTTGTCGAGATTTTTGTTATTCCAATGGATGGTAGCCTTGTCATTATGGAAGGTAGTCTATTGCCCAAAAATTTTATACTCCAATGGATGGTAACCTTGTCATTATGGTAGGTAGTCTATTGTTGATATTTTTGTTATACCAATGGATGGTAGCCTTGTAATTATGGAAGGTAGTTTGTTGTCGAGATTTTTCTTACTCCAATGGATGGTAGCCTTGTCATTATGGTAGGTAGTCTCTTTTGTTATTTTTTTTACTCTAATGGATGGTAGCCTTGTCATTATGGAAGCTAGTTTTTTGTCCTGATTATTGTTACTCCAATGGATTGTAGCCTTGTCATGGAAGGTAGTCTATTGTCGATAACTTTGTTACTACAATGGATGGTAGCTTATTAATTATTGAAGTTAGTTTGTTGTCGTGATTTTTTTTACTCCAATGGATCGTAGCCCTGTCATTATATAACGTAGTCTGTTATCCAAAAATTTTATACACCAATGGATGGTAACCTTGTCATTATGGAAGGTAGTCTATTGTTGATATTTTTGTTACTCCAATGGTTCGTAGCCTTGTAAATATGGAAGGTAGTCTGTTGTCCAGATTTTTGTTACTCTAATTGATGGTAGCCTTGTCATAATGGAAGGTAGTATGTTGTTGAAATTTTTGTTAATCTATTATATGGTAGCCTTGTCATTATGGAAGTTAGTTTTTTGTCGAGATTTTCGTTACTCCAATGGATGGTAGCCTTGTTATTATGGAAGGTAGTATGTTTTCAATATCTTTGTTACTCCAATGGATGGTAGCCTTGTCATTATGGATGGTACTATGTTGTCGATATCTTTGTTACTCCAATAGATGGTAGCCTTGTCATTATGGTAGGTAGTCTGTTGTCGAGATATTTTTGTTACTCCAATGGATGGTAGCCTTGTCATTATGGAAGGTAGTCTCTTGTTGATATTTTTGTTACTCCAATGGATGGTAGCCTTGTCATTATGGAAGGTAGTTTGTTGTCCCAATTATTGTTACTCCAATGGATGGTAGCCTTGTCATTATGGAAGGTAGTCTGTTGTCGATAACTTTGTTACTACGATGGATGGTAGCTTATTAATTATTGAACTTAGTTTGTTGTCGTGATTTTTTTTACTCCAATGGATGGTAGCCTTGTCATTATGGAAGTTAGTCTGTTGTACAAAGTTTTTATACTCTAATGGATGGTAGCCTTATCATTATGGAAGGTAGTCTCCTGTTGATATTTTTGTTACTCCAATGGGTGGTAGCCTTGTCATTATGGAAGGTAGTATGTTGTCAATATCCTTGTTACTCCAATGGATGGTAGCCTTGTCATTATGGATGGTACTATGTTATCGATATCTTTGTTACTCCAATAGATGGTAGCCTTGTCATTATGGTAGGTAGTCTGTTGTCGAGATTTTTGTTACTCCAATGGATGGTAGCGTTGTCATTATGGAAGGTAGTCTCTTGTTGATATTTTTGTTACTCCAATGGGTGGCAGCCTTGTCATTATGGAAGGTAGTTTTTTGTCCCGATTATTGTTACTCCAATGGATGGTAGCCTTGTCATTATGGAAGGTAGTCTGTTGTCGATAACTTTGTTACTTTAATGGATGGTAGCTTAGTAATAATGGAAGGTAGTCTGTTGTCGAGATTTTTGTTATTCCAATGGATGGTAGCCTTGTCATTATGGAAGGTAGTCTATTGCCCAAAAATTTTATACTCCAATGGATGGTAACCTTGTCATTATGGAAGGTAGTCTATTGTTGATATTTTTGTTATACCAATGGATGGTAGCCTTGTAATTATGGAAGGTAGTTTGTTGTCGAGATTTTTCTTACTCCAATGGATGGTAGCCTTGTCATTATGGTAGGTAGTCTCTTTTGTTATTTTTTTTACTCTAATGGATGGTAGCCTTGTCATTATGGAAGCTAGTTTTTTGTCCTGATTATTGTTACTCCAATGGATTGTAGCCTTGTCATGGAAGGTAGTCTATTGTCGATAACTTTGTTACTACAATGGATGGTAGCTTATTAATTATTGAAGGTAGTTTGTTGTCGTGATTTTTTTTACTCCAATGGATCGTAGCCCTGTCATTATATAACGTAGTCTGTTATCCAAAAATTTTATACTCCAATGGATGGTAACCTTGTCATTATGGAAGGCAGCCTATTGTTGATATTTTTGTTACTCCAATGGTTGGTAGCCTTGTAAATATGGAAGGTAGTCTGTTGTCCAGATTTTTGTTACTCTAATTGATGGTAGCCTTGTCATAATGGAAGGTAGTATGTTGTTGAAATTTTTGTTAATCTATTATATGGTAGCCTTGTCATTATGGAAGTTAGTTTTTTGTCGAGATTTTCGTTACTCCAATGGATGGTAGCCTTGTTATTATGGAAGGTAGTATGTTTTCAATATCTTTGTTACTCCAATGGATGGTAGCCTTGTCATTATGGATGGTACAATGTTGTCGATATCTTTGTTACTCCAATAGATGGTAGCCTTGTCATTATGGTAGGTAGTCTGTTGTCGAGATATTTTTGTTACTCCAATGGATGGTAGCCTTGTCATTATGGAAGGTAGTCTCTTGTTGATATTTTTGTTACTCCAATGGATGGTAGCCTTGTCATTATGGAAGGTAGTTTGTTGTCCCGATTATTGTTACTCCAATGGATGGTAGCCTTGTCATTATGGAAGGTAGTCTGTTGTCGATAACTTTGTTACTACGATGGATGGTAGCTTATTAATTATTGAACTTAGTTTGTTGTCGTGATTTTTTTTACTCCAATGGATGGTAGCCTTGTCATTATGGAAGTTAGTCTGTTGTACAAAGTTTTTATACTCTAATGGATGGTAGCCTTATCATTATGGAAGGTAGTCTCCTGTTGATATTTTTGTTACTCCAATGGGTGGTAGCCTTGTCATTATGGAAGGTAGTATGTTGTCAATATCCTTGTTACTCCAATGGATGGTAGCCTTGTCATTATGGATGGTACTATGTTATCGATATCTTTGTTACTCCAATAGATGGTAGCCTTGTCATTATGGTAGGTAGTCTGTTGTCGAGATTTTTGTTACTCCAATGGATGGTAGCGTTGTCATTATGGAAGGTAGTCGCTTGTTGATATTTTTGTTACTCCAATGGGTGGCAGCCTTGTCATTATGGAAGGTAGTTTTTTGTCCCGATTATTGTTACTCCAATGGATGGTAGCCTTGTCATTATGGAAGGTAGTCTGTTGTCGATAACTTTGTTACTTTAATGGATGGTAGCTTAGTAATTATGGAAGGTAGTCTGTTGTCAAGATTTTTGTTATTCCAATGGATGGTAGCCTTGTCATTATGGAAGGTAGTCTATTGTCCAAAAATTTTATACTCCAATGGATGGTAACCTTGTCATTATGGAAGGTAGTCTATTGTTGATATTTTTGTTATACCAATGGATGGTAGCCTTGTAATTATGGAAGGTAGTTTGTTGTCGAGATTTTTCTTACTCCAATGGATGGTAGCCTTGTCATTATGGTAGGTAGTCTCTTTTGTTATTTTTTTTACTCTAATGGATGGTAGCCTTGTCATTATGGAAGCTAGTTTTTTGTCCTTATTATTGTTACTCCAATGGATTGTAGCCTTGTCATGGAAGGTAGTCTATTGTCGATAACTTTGTTACTACAATGGATGGTAGCTTATTAATTATTGAAGGTAGTTTGTTGTCGTGATTTTTTTTACTCCAATGGATCGTAGCCCTGTCATTATATAACGTAGTCTGTTATCCAAAAATTTTATACTCCAATGGATGGTATCCATGTCATTATGGAAGGTAGTCTATTGTTGATATTTTTGTTACTCCAATGGTTGGTAGCCTTGTAAATATGGAAGGTAGTCTGTTGTCCAGATTTTTGTTACTCTAATTGATGGTAGCCTTGTCATAATGGAAGGTAGTATGTTGTTGAAATTTTTGTTAATCTATTATATGGTAGCCTTGTCATTATGGAAGTTAGTTTTTTGTCGAGATTTTCGTTACTCCAATGGATGGTAGCCTTGTTATTATGGAAGGTAGTATGTTTTCAATATCTTTGTTACTCCAATGGATGGTAGCCTTGTCATTATGGATGGTACTATGTTGTCGATATCTTTGTTACTCCAATAGATGGTAGCCTTGTCATTATGGTAGGTAGTCTGTTGTCGAGATATTTTTGTTACTCCAATGGATGGTAGCCTTGTCATTATGGAAGGTAGTCTCTTGTTGATATTTTTGTTACTCCAATGGATGGTAGCCTTGTCATTATGGAAGGTAGTTTGTTGTCCCGATTATTGTTACTCCAATGGATGGTAGCCTTGTCATTATGGAAGGTAGTCTGTTGTCGATAACTTTGTTACTACGATGGATGGTAGCTTATTAATTATTGAACTTAGTTTGTTGTCGTGATTTTTTTTACTCCAATGGATGGTAGCCTTGTCATTATGGAAGTTAGTCTGTTGTACAATGTTTTTATACTCTAATGGATGGTAGCCTTATCATTATGGAAGGTAGTCTCCTGTTGATATTTTTGTTACTCCAATGGGTGGTAGCCTTGTCATTATGGAAGGTAGTATGTTGTCAATATCCTTGTTACTCCAATGGATGGTAGCCTTGTCATTATGGATGGTACTATGTTATCGATATCTTTGTTACTCCAATAGATGGTAGCCTTGTCATTATGGTAGGTAGTCTGTTGTCGAGATTTTTGTTACTCCAATGGATGGTAGCGTTGTCATTATGGAAGGTAGTCGCTTGTTGATATTTTTGTTACTCCAATGGGTGGCAGCCTTGTCATTATGGAAGGTAGTTTTTTGTCCCGATTATTGTTACTCCAATGGATGGTAGCCTTGTCATTATGGAAGGTAGTCTGTTGTCGATAACTTTGTTACTTTAATGGATGGTAGCTTAGTAATTATGGAAGGTAGTCTGTTGTCAAGATTTTTGTTATTCCAATGGATGGTAGCCTTGTCATTATGGAAGGTAGTCTATTGTCCAAAAATTTTATACTCCAATGGATGGTAACCTTGTCATTATGGAAGGTAGTCTATTGTTGATATTTTTGTTATACCAATGGATGGTAGCCTTGTAATTATGGAAGGTAGTTTGTTGTCGAGATTTTTCTTACTCCAATGGATGGTAGCCTTGTCATTATGGTAGGTAGTCTCTTTTGTTATTTTTTTTACTCTAATGGATGGTAGCCTTGTCATTATGGAAGCTAGTTTTTTGTCCTTATTATTGTTACTCCAATGGATTGTAGCCTTGTCATGGAAGGTAGTCTATTGTCGATAACTTTGTTACTACAATGGATGGTAGCTTATTAATTATTGAAGGTAGTTTGTTGTCGTGATTTTTTTTACTCCAATGGATCGTAGCCCTGTCATTATATAACGTAGTCTGTTATCCAAAAATTTTATACTCCAATGGATGGTATCCATGTCATTATGGAAGGTAGTCTATTGTTGATATTTTTGTTACTCCAATGGTTGGTAGCCTTGTAAATATGGAAGGTAGTTTGTTGTCCAGATTTTTGTTACTCTAATTGATGGTAGCCTTGTCATTATGGAAGGTAGTATGTTGTTGAAATTTTTGTTAATCTATTATATGGTAGCCTTGTCATTATGGAAGGTAGTTTTTTGTCGAGATTTTCGTTACTCCAATGGATGGTAGCCTTGTTATTATGGAAGGTAGTATGTTTTCAATATCTTTGTTACTCCAATGGATGGTAGCCTTGTCATTATGGATGGTACTATGTTGTCGATATCTTTGTTACTCCAATAGATGGTAGCCTTGTCATTATGGTAGGTAGTCTGTTGTCGAGATATTTTTGTTACTCCAATGGATGGTAGCCTTGTCATTATGGAAGGTAGTCTCTTGTTGATATTTTTGTTACTCCAATGGATGGTAGCCTTGTCATTATGGAAGGTAGTTTGTTGTCCCGATTATTGTTACTCCAATGGATGGTAGCCTTGTCATTATGGAAGGTAGTCTGTTGTCGATAACTTTGTTACTACGATGGATGGTAGCTTATTAATTATTGAACTTAGTTTGTTGTCGTGATTTTTTTTACTCCAATGGATGGTAGCCTTGTCATTATGGAAGTTAGTCTGTTGTACAAAGTTTTTATACTCTAATGGATGGTAGCCTTATCATTATGGAAGGTAGTCTCCTGTTGATATCCTTGTTACTCCAATGGGTGGTAGCCTTGTCATTATGGATGGTACTATGTTATCGATATCTTTGTTACTCCAATAGATGGTAGCCTTGTCATTATGGTAGGTAGTCTGTTGTCGAGATTTTTGTTACTCCAATGGATGGTTGCGTTGTCATTATGGAAGGTAGTCTCTTGTTGATATTTTTGTTACTCCAATGGGTGGCAGCCTTGTCATTATGGAAGGTAGTTTTTTGTCCCGATTATTGTTACTCCAATGGATGGTAGCCTTGTCATTATGGAAGGTAGTCTGTTGTCGATAACTTTGTTACTTTAATGGATGGTAGCTTAGTAATTATGGAAGGTAGTCTGTTGTCGAGATTTTTGTTATTCCAATGGATGGTAGCCTTGTCATTATGGAAGGTAGTCTATTGTCCAAAAATTTTATACTCCAATGGATGGTAACCTTGTCATTATGGAAGGTAGTCTATTGTTGATATTTTTGTTATACCAATGGATGGTAGCCTTGTAATTATGGAAGGTAGTTTGTTGTCGAGATTTTTCTTACTCCAATGGATGGTAGCCTTGTCATTATGGTAGGTAGTCTCTTTTGTTATTTTTTTTACTCTAATGGATGGTAGCCTTGTCATTATGGAAGCTAGTTTTTTGTCCTGATTATTGTTACTCCAATGGATTGTAGCCTTGTCATTATGGAAGGTAGTCTATTGTCGATAACTTTGTTACTACAATGGATGGTAGCTTATTAATTATTGAAGGTAGTTTGTTGTCGTGATTTTTTTTACTCCAATGGATCGTAGCCCTGTCATTATATAACGTAGTCTGTTATCCAAAAATTTTATACTCCAATGGATGGTAACCTTGTCATTATGGAAGGTAGTCTATTGTTGATATTTTTGTTACTCCAATGGTTGGTAGCCTTTTAAATATGGAAGGTAGTCTGTTGTCCATATTTTTGTTACTCTAATTGATGGTAGCCTTGTCATTATGGAAGGTAGTATGTTGTTGAAATTTTTGTTAATCTATTATATGGTAGCCTTGTCATTATGGAAGGTAGTTTTTTGTCGAGATTTTCGTTACTCCAATGGATGCTAGCCTTGTTATTATGGAAGGTAGTATGTTTTCAATATCTTTGTTACTCCAATGGATGGTAGCCTCGTCATTATGGATGGTACTATGTTGTCGATATCTTTGTTACTCCAATAGATGGTAGCCTTGTCATTATGGTAGGTAGTCTGTTGTCGAGATATTTTTGTTACTCCAATGGATGGTAGCCTTGTCATTATGGAAGGTAGTCTCTTGTTGATATTTTTGTTACTCCAATGGATGGTAGCCTTGTCATTATGGAAGGTAGTTTGTTGTCCCGATTATTGTTACTCCAATGGATGGTAGCCTTGTCATTATGGAAGGTAGTCTGTTGTCGATAACTTTGTTACTACGATGGATGGTAGCTTATTAATTATTGAACTTAGTTTATTGTCGTGATTTTTTTTACTCCAATGGATGGTAGCCTTGTCATTATGGAAGTTAGTCTGTTGTACAAAGTTTTTATACTCTAATGGATGGTAGCCTTATCATTATGGAAGGTAGTCTCCTGTTGATATTTTTGTTACTCCAATGGGTGGTAGCCTTGTCATTATGGAAGGTAGTATGTTGTCAATATCCTTGTTACTCCAATAGATGGTAGCCTTGTCATTATGGATGGTACTATGTTATCGATATCTTTGTTACTCCAATAGATGGTAGCCTTGTCATTATGGTAGGTAGTCAGTAGTCGAGATTTTTGTTACTCCAATGGATGGTAGCGTTGTCATTATGGAAGGTAGTCTCTTGTTGATATTTTTGTTACTCCAATGGATGGCAGCCTTGTCATTATGGAAGGTAGTTTTTTGTCTCGATTATTGTTACTCCAATGGATGGTAGCCTTGTCATTATGGAAGGTAGTCTGTTGTCGATAACTTTGTTACTTTAATGGATGGTAGCTTAGTAATTATGGAAGGTAGTTTGTTGTCGAGATTTTTGTTATTCCAATGGATGGTAGCCTTGTCATTATGGAAGGTAGTCTATTGTCCAAAATTTTTATACTCCAATGGATGGTAACCTTGTCATTATGGAAGGTAGTCTATTGTTGATATTTTTGTTATACCAATGGATGGTAGCCTTGTAATTATGGAAGGTAGTTTGTTGTCGAGATTTTTCTTACTCCAATGGATGGTAGCCTTGTCATTATGGTAAGTAGTCTCTTTTGTGATTTTTTTTACTCTAATGGATGGTAGCCTTGTCCTTATGGAAGCTAGTTTTTTGTCCTGATTATTGTTACTCCAATGGATTGTAGCCTTGTCATTATGGAAGGTAGTCTATTGTCGATAACTTTGTTACTACAATGGATGGTAGCTTATTAATTATTGAAGTTAGTTTGTTGTCGTGATTTTTTTTACTCCAATGGATCGTAGCCCTGTCATTATATAACGTAGTCTGTTATCCAAAAATTTTATACACCAATGGATGGTAACCTTGTCATTATGGAAGGTAGTCTATTGTTGATATTTTTGTTACTCCAATGGTTCGTAGCCTTGTAAATATGGAAGGTAGTCTAATGTCCAGATTTTTGTTACTCTAATTGATGGTAGCCTTGTCATTATGGAAGGTAGTCTGTTGTCGATATTTTTGTTAATCTATTATATGGTAGCCTTGTCATTATGGAAGGTAGTTTTTTGTCGAGATTTCCGTTACTCCAATGGATGGTAGCCTTGTTATTATGGAAGGTAGTCTGTTTTCAATATCTTTGTTACTCCAATGGATGGTAGCCTTGTCATTATGGATGGTACTATGTTGTCGATATCTTTGTTACTCCAATAGATGGTAGCCTTGTCATTATGGTAGGTAGTCTGTTGTCGAGATATTTTTGTTACTCCAATGGATGGTAGCCTTGTCATTATGGAAGGTAGTCTCTTGTTGATATTTTTGTTACTCCAATGGATGGTAGCCTTGTCATTATGGAAGGTAGTTTGTTGTCCCAATTATTGTTACTCCAATGGATGGTAGCCTTGTCATTATGGAAGGTAGTCTGTTGTCGATAACTTTGTTACTACGATGGATGGTAGCTTATTAATTATTGAACTTAGTTTGTTGTCGTGATTTTTTTTACTCCAATGGATGGTAGCCTTGTCATTATGGAAGTTAGTCTGTTGTACAAAGTTTTTATACTCTAATGGATGGTAGCCTTATCATTATGGAAGGTAGTCTCCTGTTGATATTTTTGTTACTCCAATGGGTGGTAGCCTTGTCATTATGGAAGGTAGTATGTTGTCAATATCCTTGTTACTCCAATAGATGGTAGCCTTGTCATTATGGATGGTACTATGTTATCGATATCTTTGTTACTCCAATAGATGGTAGCCTTGTCATTATGGTAGGTAGTCAGTAGTCGAGATTTTTGTTACTCCAATGGATGGTAGCGTTGTCATTATGGAAGGTAGTCTCTTGTTGATATTTTTGTTACTCCAATGGATGACAGCCTTGTCATTATGGAAGGTAGTTTTTTGTCTCGATTATTGTTACTCCAATGGATGGTAGCCTTGTCATTATGGAAGGTAGTCTGTTGTCGATAACTTTGTTACTTTAATGGATGGTAGCTTAGTAATTATGGAAGGTAGTTTGTTGTCGAGATTTTTGTTATTCCAATGGATGGTAGCCTTGTCATTATGGAAGGTAGTCTATTGTCCAAAAATTTTATACTCCAATGGATGGTAACCTTGTCATTATGGAAGGTAGTCTATTGTTGATATTTTTGTTATACCAATGGATGGTAGCCTTGTAATTATGGAAGGTAGTTTGTTGTCCAGATTTTTCTTACTCCAATGGATGGTAGCCTTGTCATTATGGTAAGTAGTCTCTTTTGTGATTTTTTTTACTCTAATGGATGGTAGCCTTGTCCTTATGGAAGCTAGTTTTTTGTCCTGATTATTGTTACTCCAATGGATTGTAGCCTTGTCATTATGGAAGGTAGTCTATTGTCGATAACTTTGTTACTACAATGGATGGTAGCTTATTAATTATTGAAGTTAGTTTGTTGTCGTGATTTTTTTTACTCCAATGGATCGTAGCCCTGTCATTATATAACGTAGTCTGTTATCCAAAAATTTTATACACCAATGGATGGTAACCTTGTCATTATGGAAGGTAGTCTATTGTTGATATTTTTGTTACTC
This sequence comes from Vicia faba, assembly GCA_948472305.1. Classification (NCBI taxonomy): domain Eukaryota; kingdom Viridiplantae; phylum Streptophyta; class Magnoliopsida; order Fabales; family Fabaceae; genus Vicia; species Vicia faba. The sequence continues at coordinate 568,281,970 of OX451739.1, forward strand.
CAATGGTTCGTAGCCTTGTAAATATGGAAGGTAGTCTAATGTCCAGATTTTTGTTACTCTAATTGATGGTAGCCTTGTCATTATGGAAGGTAGTCTGTTGTCGATATTTTTGTTAATCTATTATATGGTAGCCTTGTCATTATGGAAGGTAGTTTTTTGTCGAGATTTCCGTTACTCCAATGGATGGTAGCCTTGTTATTATGGAAGGTAGTATGTTTTCAATATCTTTGTTACTCCAATGGATGGTAGCCTTGTCATTATGGATGGTACTATGTTGTCGATACCTTTGTTACTCCAATAGATGGTAGCCTTGTCATTATGGTAGGTAGTCTGTTGTCGAGATATTTTTGTTACTCCAATGGATGGTAGCCTTGTCATTATGGAAGGTAGTCTCTTGTTGATATTTTTGTTACTCCAATGGATGGTAGCCTTGTCATTATGGAAGGTAGTTTGTTGTCCCAATTATTGTTACTCCAATGGATGGTAGCCTTGTCATTATGGAAGGTAGTCTGTTGTCGATAACTTTGTTACTACGATGGATGGTAGCTTATTAATTATTGAACTTAGTTTGTTGTCGTGATTTTTTTTACTCCAATGGATGGTAGCCTTGTCATTATGGAAGTTAGTCTGTTGTACAAAGTTTTTATACTCTAATGGATGGTAGCCTTATCATTATGGAAGGTAGTCTCCTGTTGATATTTTTGTTACTCCAATGGGTGGTAGCCTTGTCATTATGGAAGGTAGTATGTTGTCAATATCCTTGTTACTCCAATGGATGGTAGCCTTGTCATTATGGATGGTACTATGTTATCGATATCTTTGTTACTCCAATAGATGGTAGCCTTGTCATTATGGTAGGTAGTCTGTTGTCGAGATTTTTGTTACTCCAATGGATGGTAGCGTTGTCATTATGGAAGGTAGTCTCTTGTTGATATTTTTGTTACTCCAATGGGTGGCAGCCTTGTCATTATGGAAGGTAGTTTTTTGTCCCGATTATTGTTACTCCAATGGATGGTAGCCTTGTCATTATGGAAGGTAGTCTGTTGTCGATAACTTTGTTACTTTAATGGATGGTAGCTTAGTAATAATGGAAGGTAGTCTGTTGTCGAGATTTTTGTTATTCCAATGGATGGTAGCCTTGTCATTATGGAAGGTAGTCTATTGCCCAAAAATTTTATACTCCAATGGATGGTAACCTTGTCATTATGGTAGGTAGTCTATTGTTGATATTTTTGTTATACCAATGGATGGTAGCCTTGTAATTATGGAAGGTAGTTTGTTGTCGAGATTTTTCTTACTCCAATGGATGGTAGCCTTGTCATTATGGTAGGTAGTCTCTTTTGTTATTTTTTTTACTCTAATGGATGGTAGCCTTGTCATTATGGAAGCTAGTTTTTTGTCCTGATTATTGTTACTCCAATGGATTGTAGCCTTGTCATGGAAGGTAGTCTATTGTCGATAACTTTGTTACTACAATGGATGGTAGCTTATTAATTATTGAAGTTAGTTTGTTGTCGTGATTTTTTTTACTCCAATGGATCGTAGCCCTGTCATTATATAACGTAGTCTGTTATCCAAAAATTTTATACACCAATGGATGGTAACCTTGTCATTATGGAAGGTAGTCTATTGTTGATATTTTTGTTACTCCAATGGTTCGTAGCCTTGTAAATATGGAAGGTAGTCTGTTGTCCAGATTTTTGTTACTCTAATTGATGGTAGCCTTGTCATAATGGAAGGTAGTATGTTGTTGAAATTTTTGTTAATCTATTATATGGTAGCCTTGTCATTATGGAAGTTAGTTTTTTGTCGAGATTTTCGTTACTCCAATGGATGGTAGCCTTGTTATTATGGAAGGTAGTATGTTTTCAATATCTTTGTTACTCCAATGGATGGTAGCCTTGTCATTATGGATGGTACTATGTTGTCGATATCTTTGTTACTCCAATAGATGGTAGCCTTGTCATTATGGTAGGTAGTCTGTTGTCGAGATATTTTTGTTACTCCAATGGATGGTAGCCTTGTCATTATGGAAGGTAGTCTCTTGTTGATATTTTTGTTACTCCAATGGATGGTAGCCTTGTCATTATGGAAGGTAGTTTGTTGTCCCAATTATTGTTACTCCAATGGATGGTAGCCTTGTCATTATGGAAGGTAGTCTGTTGTCGATAACTTTGTTACTACGATGGATGGTAGCTTATTAATTATTGAACTTAGTTTGTTGTCGTGATTTTTTTTACTCCAATGGATGGTAGCCTTGTCATTATGGAAGTTAGTCTGTTGTACAAAGTTTTTATACTCTAATGGATGGTAGCCTTATCATTATGGAAGGTAGTCTCCTGTTGATATTTTTGTTACTCCAATGGGTGGTAGCCTTGTCATTATGGAAGGTAGTATGTTGTCAATATCCTTGTTACTCCAATGGATGGTAGCCTTGTCATTATGGATGGTACTATGTTATCGATATCTTTGTTACTCCAATAGATGGTAGCCTTGTCATTATGGTAGGTAGTCTGTTGTCGAGATTTTTGTTACTCCAATGGATGGTAGCGTTGTCATTATGGAAGGTAGTCTCTTGTTGATATTTTTGTTACTCCAATGGGTGGCAGCCTTGTCATTATGGAAGGTAGTTTTTTGTCCCGATTATTGTTACTCCAATGGATGGTAGCCTTGTCATTATGGAAGGTAGTCTGTTGTCGATAACTTTGTTACTTTAATGGATGGTAGCTTAGTAATAATGGAAGGTAGTCTGTTGTCGAGATTTTTGTTATTCCAATGGATGGTAGCCTTGTCATTATGGAAGGTAGTCTATTGCCCAAAAATTTTATACTCCAATGGATGGTAACCTTGTCATTATGGAAGGTAGTCTATTGTTGATATTTTTGTTATACCAATGGATGGTAGCCTTGTAATTATGGAAGGTAGTTTGTTGTCGAGATTTTTCTTACTCCAATGGATGGTAGCCTTGTCATTATGGTAGGTAGTCTCTTTTGTTATTTTTTTTACTCTAATGGATGGTAGCCTTGTCATTATGGAAGCTAGTTTTTTGTCCTGATTATTGTTACTCCAATGGATTGTAGCCTTGTCATGGAAGGTAGTCTATTGTCGATAACTTTGTTACTACAATGGATGGTAGCTTATTAATTATTGAAGGTAGTTTGTTGTCGTGATTTTTTTTACTCCAATGGATCGTAGCCCTGTCATTATATAACGTAGTCTGTTATCCAAAAATTTTATACTCCAATGGATGGTAACCTTGTCATTATGGAAGGCAGCCTATTGTTGATATTTTTGTTACTCCAATGGTTGGTAGCCTTGTAAATATGGAAGGTAGTCTGTTGTCCAGATTTTTGTTACTCTAATTGATGGTAGCCTTGTCATAATGGAAGGTAGTATGTTGTTGAAATTTTTGTTAATCTATTATATGGTAGCCTTGTCATTATGGAAGTTAGTTTTTTGTCGAGATTTTCGTTACTCCAATGGATGGTAGCCTTGTTATTATGGAAGGTAGTATGTTTTCAATATCTTTGTTACTCCAATGGATGGTAGCCTTGTCATTATGGATGGTACAATGTTGTCGATATCTTTGTTACTCCAATAGATGGTAGCCTTGTCATTATGGTAGGTAGTCTGTTGTCGAGATATTTTTGTTACTCCAATGGATGGTAGCCTTGTCATTATGGAAGGTAGTCTCTTGTTGATATTTTTGTTACTCCAATGGATGGTAGCCTTGTCATTATGGAAGGTAGTTTGTTGTCCCGATTATTGTTACTCCAATGGATGGTAGCCTTGTCATTATGGAAGGTAGTCTGTTGTCGATAACTTTGTTACTACGATGGATGGTAGCTTATTAATTATTGAACTTAGTTTGTTGTCGTGATTTTTTTTACTCCAATGGATGGTAGCCTTGTCATTATGGAAGTTAGTCTGTTGTACAAAGTTTTTATACTCTAATGGATGGTAGCCTTATCATTATGGAAGGTAGTCTCCTGTTGATATTTTTGTTACTCCAATGGGTGGTAGCCTTGTCATTATGGAAGGTAGTATGTTGTCAATATCCTTGTTACTCCAATGGATGGTAGCCTTGTCATTATGGATGGTACTATGTTATCGATATCTTTGTTACTCCAATAGATGGTAGCCTTGTCATTATGGTAGGTAGTCTGTTGTCGAGATTTTTGTTACTCCAATGGATGGTAGCGTTGTCATTATGGAAGGTAGTCGCTTGTTGATATTTTTGTTACTCCAATGGGTGGCAGCCTTGTCATTATGGAAGGTAGTTTTTTGTCCCGATTATTGTTACTCCAATGGATGGTAGCCTTGTCATTATGGAAGGTAGTCTGTTGTCGATAACTTTGTTACTTTAATGGATGGTAGCTTAGTAATTATGGAAGGTAGTCTGTTGTCAAGATTTTTGTTATTCCAATGGATGGTAGCCTTGTCATTATGGAAGGTAGTCTATTGTCCAAAAATTTTATACTCCAATGGATGGTAACCTTGTCATTATGGAAGGTAGTCTATTGTTGATATTTTTGTTATACCAATGGATGGTAGCCTTGTAATTATGGAAGGTAGTTTGTTGTCGAGATTTTTCTTACTCCAATGGATGGTAGCCTTGTCATTATGGTAGGTAGTCTCTTTTGTTATTTTTTTTACTCTAATGGATGGTAGCCTTGTCATTATGGAAGCTAGTTTTTTGTCCTTATTATTGTTACTCCAATGGATTGTAGCCTTGTCATGGAAGGTAGTCTATTGTCGATAACTTTGTTACTACAATGGATGGTAGCTTATTAATTATTGAAGGTAGTTTGTTGTCGTGATTTTTTTTACTCCAATGGATCGTAGCCCTGTCATTATATAACGTAGTCTGTTATCCAAAAATTTTATACTCCAATGGATGGTATCCATGTCATTATGGAAGGTAGTCTATTGTTGATATTTTTGTTACTCCAATGGTTGGTAGCCTTGTAAATATGGAAGGTAGTTTGTTGTCCAGATTTTTGTTACTCTAATTGATGGTAGCCTTGTCATTATGGAAGGTAGTATGTTGTTGAAATTTTTGTTAATCTATTATATGGTAGCCTTGTCATTATGGAAGGTAGTTTTTTGTCGAGATTTTCGTTACTCCAATGGATGGTAGCCTTGTTATTATGGAAGGTAGTATGTTTTCAATATCTTTGTTACTCCAATGGATGGTAGCCTTGTCATTATGGATGGTACTATGTTGTCGATATCTTTGTTACTCCAATAGATGGTAGCCTTGTCATTATGGTAGGTAGTCTGTTGTCGAGATATTTTTGTTACTCCAATGGATGGTAGCCTTGTCATTATGGAAGGTAGTCTCTTGTTGATATTTTTGTTACTCCAATGGATGGTAGCCTTGTCATTATGGAAGGTAGTTTGTTGTCCCGATTATTGTTACTCCAATGGATGGTAGCCTTGTCATTATGGAAGGTAGTCTGTTGTCGATAACTTTGTTACTACGATGGATGGTAGCTTATTAATTATTGAACTTAGTTTGTTGTCGTGATTTTTTTTACTCCAATGGATGGTAGCCTTGTCATTATGGAAGTTAGTCTGTTGTACAAAGTTTTTATACTCTAATGGATGGTAGCCTTATCATTATGGAAGGTAGTCTCCTGTTGATATTTTTGTTACTCCAATGGGTGGTAGCCTTGTCATTATGGAAGGTAGTATGTTGTCAATATCCTTGTTACTCCAATGGATGGTAGCCTTGTCATTATGGATGGTACTATGTTATCGATATCTTTGTTACTCCAATAGATGGTAGCCTTGTCATTATGGTAGGTAGTCTGTTGTCGAGATTTTTGTTACTCCAATGGATGGTAGCGTTGTCATTATGGAAGGTAGTCTCTTGTTGATATTTTTGTTACTCCAATGGGTGGAAGCCTTGTCATTATGGAAGGTAGTTTTTTGTCCCGATTATTGTTACTCCAATGGATGGTAGCCTTGTCATTATGGAAGGTAGTCTGTTGTCGATAACTTTATTACTTTAATGGATGGTAGCTTAGTAATAATGGAAGGTAGTCTGTTGTCGAGATTTTTGTTATTCCAATGGATGGTAGCCTTGTCATTATGGAAGGTACTCTATTGCCCAAAAATTTTATACTCCAATGGATGGTAACTTTGTCATTATGGAAGGTAGTCTATTGTTGATATTTTTGTTATACCAATGGATGGTAGCCTTGTAATTATGGAAGGTAGTTTGTTGTCGAGATTTTTCTTACTCCAATGGATGGTAGCCTTGTCATTATGGTAGGTAGTCTCTTTTGTTATTTTTTTTACTCTAATGGATGGTAGCCTTGTCATTATGGAAGCTAGTTTTTTGTCCTGATTATTGTTACTCCAATGGATTGTAGCCTTGTCATGGAAGGTAGTCTATTGTCGATAACTTTGTTACTACAATGGATGGTAGCTTATTAATTATTGAAGGTAGTTTGTTGTCGTGATTTTTTTTACTCCAATGGATCGTAGCCCTGTCATTATATAACGTAGTCTGTTATCCAAAAATTTTATACTCCAATGGATGGTAACCTTGTCATTATGGAAGGTAGTCTATTGTTGATATTTTTGTTACTCCAATGGTTGGTAGCCTTGTAAATATGGAAGGTAGTCTGTTGTCCAGATTTTTGTTACTCTAATTGATGGTAGCCTTGTCATTATGGAAGGTAGTATGTTGTTGAAATTTTTGTTAATCTATTATATGGTAGCCTTGTCATTATGGAAGGTAGTTTTTTGTCGAGATTTTCGTTACTCCAATGGATGGTAGCCTTGTTATTATGGAAGGTAGTATGTTTTCAATATCTTTGTTACTCCAATGGATGGTAGCCTTGTCATTATGGATGTTACTATGTTATCGATATCTTTGTTACTCCAATAGATGGTAGCCTTGTCATTATGGTAGGTAGTCAGTTGTCGAGATTTTTGTTACTCCAATGGATGGTAGCCTTGTCATTATGGAAGGTAGTCTCTTGTTGATATTTTTGTTACTCCAATGGATGGTAGCCTTGTCATTATGGAAGGTAGTTTGTTGTCCCGATTATTGTTACTCCAATGGATCGTAGCCTTGTCATTATGGAAGGTAGTTTGTTGTTGATAACTTTGTTACTCCAATGGATGGTATCCTTGTCATTATGGAAGGTAGTCTGTTGTCGAGATTTTTGTTATTCCAATGGATGGTAGCCTTGTCATTATGGAAGGTAGTTTGTTGTCCAAAATTTTTATACTCCAATGGATGGTAAGCTTGTCATTATGGAACGTAGTATATTGTTGATATTTTTGTTATACCAATAAATGGTAGCCTTGTAATTATGGAAGGTAGTCTGTTGTCCAGATTTTTGTTACTCTAATGGATGATAGCCTTGTCATTATGGAAGGTATTCTGTTGTCTAGATTTTTGCTACTCTATTGGATGGTAGCCTTTTCATTACGGAAGGTAGTCTGTTGTCGATATTTTTGTTATTCCAATGGATGGTAGCCTTGTCGTTATGGAAGGTAGTCTGTAGTCGTGATTTTTCTTACTCCAATGGAAGGTAGCCTTGGCATTATGGAAGGAAATATGTTGTCGATATCTTTGTTACTCCAATGGATAGTAGCCTTGTCATTATGGAAGGTAGTCTTTTGTCGAGATTTTTGTTACTCCAATGTATGGTAGGCTTGTCATTATGGAAGGTAGTCTCTTGTTGATATTTTTGTTACTCCAATGGGTGGTATCCTTGTCACTATGGAAGGTAGTCTATTGTCGATATTTTTGTTACTCCAACGGATGGTAACCTTGTCATTATGGAAGGTAGTCTGTTGTCGAGATATTTGTTATTCCAATGGATTGTAGCGTTATCATTATGGAAGGTAGTCTATTGTCGAGATTTTCGTTACTCCAATGGATGGTAGCCTTTTTATTATGGAAGGTAGTATGTTGTCAATATCTTTGTTACTCCAATGGATGGTAACCTTGTCATTATGGAAGGTAGTTTGTTGTCGAGATTTTTGTTACTCCAATGGATGGTAGCCTTGTCATTATGGTAGGTAGTCTCTTGTTGTTATTTTTTTACTCTAATGGATGGTAGCCTTGTCATTATGGAAGGTAGTTTTTTGTCCTGATTATTGTTACTCCAATGGATTGTAGCATTGTCATTATGGAAGGTAGTCTATTGTCGATAACTTTGTTACTACAATAGATGGTAGCTTAGTAATTATTGAAGGTAGTTTGTTGTCGTGATTTTTTTTATTCCAATGGATGGTAGCCTTGTCATTATGGAAGGTAGTCTGTTGTCCAAAGTTTTTATACTCCAATGGATGGTAGCCTTATCATTATGGAAGGTAGTCTCCTGTTGATATTTTTTTTACTCCAATGGATGGTATCCTTGTCATTATGAAAGGTAGTCTGTTGTCATAATTTTTGTTACTCCAATGGATTGTAGCCTTGTCATTATGGAAGGTACTATGTAGTTGATATCTTTGATACTCCAATGGATGGTAACCTTGTAATTATGGAAGGTAGTCTGTTGTCGAGATTTTTGTTACTCCAATGGATGGTAGCCTTGACATTATGGAAGATAGTCTCTTGTTGATATTTTTGTTACTCCAATGGATGGTATCCTTGTCATTATGGAAGGTAGTCTGTTGTCTTGATTATTGTTACTCCAATGGATTGTAGCCTTTTCATTATGGAAGGTAGTCTATTGTCGATAACTTTGTTACTACAATGGATGGTAGCTTATTAATTATTGAAGGTAGTTTGTTGTCATGATTTTTGTTACTCCAATCGATGGTAGCCTTGTCATTATATAAGGTAGTCTGTTGTCCAAAATTTTTATACTCCAATGGATGGTAACCTTGTCATTATGGAAAGTAGTCTATTGTTGATATTTTTGTTACTCCAATGGTTGGTAGCCTAGTAATTATGGAAGGTAGTCTGCTGTCCAGATTTTTGTTACTCTAATTGATGGTAGCCTTGTTATTATGGAAGGTAGTCTGTTGTCGATATTTTTGTTAATCTATTATATGGTAGCCTTGTCATTATGGAAGGTAGTTCGTTGTCGAGATTTTCGTTACTCCATTGGATGGTAGCCTTGTTATTATGGAAGGTAGTATGTTGTCAATATCTTTGTAACTCCAATGGATGGTAGCCTTGTCATTATGGATGGTACTATGTTGTCGATATCTTTGTTACTCCAATAGATGGTAGCCTTGTCATTATGGAAGGTAGTCTCTTGTCGATATTTTTGTTACTCTAATGGATGGTAGCCTTGTCATTATGGAAGGTAGTTTGTTGTCCCGATTATTGTTACTCCAATGGATGGTAGCCTTGTCATTATGGAAGGTAGGTTGTTGTCGATAACTTTGTTACTTTAATGGATGGTAGCTTAGTACTTATGGAAGGTAGTCTGTTGTCGAGATTTTTGTTATTCCAATGGATGGTAGCCCTGTCATTATGGAAGGTAGTCTGTTGTCCAAAATTTTTGTACTCCAATGGATGGTAACCTTGTCATTATGGAAGGTAGTCTCTTGTTGATATTTTTGTTACTCCAATGGATGGTAGCATTGTCATTATGGAAGGTAGTATGTTGTCTTGATTATTGTTACTCCAATGGATTGTAGCCTTGTCATTATTGAAGGTAGTCTGTTGTCGATATCTTTGTTACTCCAATGGTTGGTAGCGTTGAAATTATGGAAGGTAGTCTGTTGTCCAGATTTTTGTTACTCTAATTGATGGTAGCCTTGTCATTATGGAAGGTAGTCTGTTGTCGATATTTTTTTTAATCTATTATATGGTAGCCTTGTCATTATGGAAGGTAGTTTGTTGTCGAGATTTTCGTTACTCCAATGGATGGTAGCCTTGTTATTATGGAAGGTAGTATGTTGTCAATATCTTTGTTACTCCAATGGATGGTAGCCTTGTCATTATGGAAGGTAGTCTATTGTCTTGATTATTGTTACTCCAATGGATTGTAGCCTTGTCATTATGGAAGGTAGTCTGTTGTCGAGAACTTTGTTACTCTAACGGATGGTATCTTAGTAATTATTGAAGGTAGTTTGTTGTCATGATTTTTGTTACTCCAATGGATGGTAGCCTTGTCATTACATAAGGTAGTCTGTTGTCCAAAATTTTTATACTCCAATGGATGGTAACCTTGTAATAATGGAAGGTAGTCTATTGTTGATATTTTTGTTACTCCAATGGTTGGTAGCGTTGTAATTATGGAAGGTAGTCTGTTGTCCAGATTTTTGTTACTCTAATTGATGGTAGCCTTGTCATTATGGAAGGTAGTCTGTTGTCGATATTTTTTTTAATCTAATATATGGTAGCCTTGTCATTATGGAAGGTAGTTTGTTGTCGAGATTTTCGTTACTCCAATGGATGGTAGCCTTGTTATTATGGAAGGTAGTATGTTGTCAATATCTTTGTTACTCCAATGGATAGTAGCCTTGTCATTATGGATGGTACTATGTTGTCGATATCTTTGTTACTCCAATAGATGGTAGCCTTGTCATTATGGTAGGTAGTCTGTTGTCGAGATTTTTGTTACTCCAATGGATGGTAGCCTTGTCATTATGGAAGGTAGTCTCTTGTTGATATTTTTGTTACTCCAATGGATGGTAGCCTTGTCATTATGGAAGGTAGTTTGTTGTCTCGATTATTGTTACTCCAATGGATGGTAGCCTTGTCATTATGGAAGGTAGTTTGTTGTCGATAACTTTGTTACTACAATGGATGGTGGCTTATTAATTATTGAAGGTAGTTTATTGTCGTGATTTTTTTAACTCCAATGGATGGTAGCCTTGTCATTATGGAAGTTAGTCTGTTGTCCAAAGTTTTTATACTCCAATGGATGGTAGCCTTATCATTTTGGAAGGTAGCCTCCTGTTGATATTTTTGTTACTCCAATGGGTGGTAGCCTTGTCATTATGGAAGGTAGTATGTTGTCAATATCCTTGTTACTCCAATGGATGGTAGCCTTGTCATTATGGATGGTAGTTTGTTATCGATAACTTTGTTACTCCAATAGATGGTAGCCTTGTCATTATGGTAGGTAGTCTGTTGTCGAGATATTTTTGTTACTCCAATGGATGGTAGCCTTGTCATTATGGAAGGTAGTCTCTTGTTGATATTTTTGTTACTCCAATGGATGGTAGCCTTGTCATTATGGAAGGTAGTTTGTTGTCCCGATTATTGTTACTCCAATGGATGGTAGCCTTGTCATTATGGAAGGTAGTTTGTTGTCGATAACTTTGTTACTACAATGGATGGTGGCTTATTAATTATTGAAGGTAGTTTATTGTCGTGATTTTTTTAACTCCAATGGATGGTAGCCTTGTCATTATGGAAGTTAGTCTGTTGTCCAAAGTTTTTATACTCCAATGGATGGTAGCCTTATCATTTTGGAAGGTAGCCTCCTGTTGATATTTTTGTTACTCCAATGGGTGGTAGCCTTGTCATTATGGAAGGTAGTATGTTGTCAATATCCTTGTTACTCCAATGGATGGTAGCCTTCTCATTATGGATGGTAGTTTGTTATCGATAACTTTGTTACTCCAATAGATGGTAGCCTTGTCATTATGGTAGGTAGTCTGTTGTCGAGATATTTTTGTTACTCCAATGGATGGTAGCCTTGTCATTATGGAAGGTAGTCTCTTGTTGATATTTTTGTTACTCCAATGGATGGTAGCCTTGTCATTATGGAAGGTAGTTTGTTGTCCCGATTATTGTTACTCCAATGGATGGTAGCCTTGTCATTATGGAAGGTAGTCTGTTGTCGATAACTTTGTTACTACGATGGATGGTAGCTTATTAATTATTGAACTTAGTTTGTTGTCGTGATTTTTTTTACTCCAATGGATGGTAGCCTTGTCATTATGGAAGTTAGTCTGTTGTACAAAGTTTTTATACTCTAATGGATGGTAGCCTTATCATTATGGAAGGTAGTCTCCTGTTGATATTTTTGTTACTCCAATGGGTGGTAGCCTTGTCATTATGGAAGGTAGTATGTTGTCAATATCCTTGTTACTCCAATGGATGGTAGCCTTGTCATTATGGTAGGTAGTCTCTTTTGTTATTTTTTTTACTCTAATGGATGGTAGCCTTGTCATTATGGAAGCTAGTTTTTTGTCCTGATTATTGTTACTCCAATGGATTGTAGCCTTGTCATGGAAGGTAGTCTATTGTCGATAACTTTGTTACTACAATGGATGGTAGCTTATTAATTATTGAAGGTAGTTTGTTGTCGTGATTTTTTTTACTCCAATGGATCGTAGCCCTGTCATTATATAACGTAGTCTGTTATCCAAAAATTTTATACTCCAATGGATGGTAACCTTGTCATTATGGAAGGTAGTCTATTGTTGATATTTTTGTTACTCCAATGGTTGGTAGCCTTGTAAATATGGAAGGTAGTCTGTTGTCCAGATTTTTCTTACTCTAATTGATGGTAGCCTTGTCATTATGGAAGGTAGTATGTTGTTGAAATTTTTGTTAATCTATTATATGGTAGCCTTGTCATTATGGAAGGTAGTTTTTTATCGAGATTTTCGTTACTCCAATGGATGGTAGCCTTGTTATTATGGAAGGTAGTATGTTTTCAATATCTTTGTTACTCCAATGGATGGTAGCCTTGTCATTATGGATGGTACTATGTTGTCGATATCTTTGTTACTCCAATAGATGGTAGCCTTGTCATTATGGTAGGTAGTCTGTTGTCGAGATATTTTTGTTACTCCAATGGATGGTAGCCTTGTCATTATGGAAGGTAGTCTCTTGTTGATATTTTTGTTACTCCAATGGATGGTAGCCTTGTCATTATGGAAGGTAGTTTATTGTCCCGATTATTGTTACTCCAATGGATGGTAGCCTTGTCATTATGGAAGGTAGTCTGTTGTCGATAACTTTGTTACTACGATGGATGGTAGCTTATTAATTATGGAACTTAGTTTGTTGTCGTGATTTTTTTTACTCCAATGGATGGTAGCCTTGTCATTATGGAAGTTAGTCTGTTGTACAAAGTTTTTATACTCTAATGGATGGTAGCCTTATCATTATGGAAGGTAGTCTCGTGTTGATATTTTTGTTACTCCAATGGGTGGTAGCCTTGTCATTATGGAAGGTAGTATGTTGTCATTATCCTTGTTACTCCAATGGATGGTAGCCTTGTTATTATGGATGGTACTATGTTATCGATATCTTTGTTACTCCAATAGATGGTAGCCTTGTCATTATGGTAGGTAGTCTGTTATCGAGATTTTTGTTACTCCAATGGATGGTAGCGTTGTCATTATGGAAGGTAGTCTCTTGTTGATATTTTTGTTACTCCAATGGGTGGAAGCCTTGTCATTATGGAAGGTAGTTTTTTGTCCCGATTATTGTTACTCCAATGGATGGTAGCCTTGTCATTATGGAAGGTAGTCTGTTGTCGATAACTTTGTTACTTTAATGGATGGTAGCTTAGTAATTATGGAAGGTAGTCTGTTGGCGAGATTTTTGTTATTCCAATGGATGGTAGCCTTGTCATTATGGAAGGTAGTCTATTGCCCAAAAATTTTATACTCCAATGGATGGTAACCTTGTCATTATGGAAGGTAGTCTATTGTTGATATTTTTGTTATACCAATGGATGGTAGCCTTGTAATTATGGAAGGTAGTTTGTTGTCGAGATTTTTCTTACTCCAATGGATGGTAGCCTTGTCATTATGGAAGGTAGTCTGTAGTCGTGATTTTTCTTACTCCAATGGAAGGTAGCCTTGGCATTATGGAAGGAAATATGTTGTCGATATCTTTGTTACTCCAATGGGTGGTATCCTTGTCACTATGAAAGGTAGTCTATTGTCGATATTTTTGTTACTCCAACGGATGGTAACCTTGTCATTATGGAAGGTAGTCTGTTGTCGAGATATTTGTTATTCCAATGGATTGTAGCGTTATCATTATGGAAGGTAGTCTATTGTCGAGATTTTCGTTACTTCAATGGATGGTAGCCTTTTTATTATGGAAGGTAGTATGTTGTCAATATCTTTGTTACTCCAATGGATGGTAACCTTGTCATTATGGAAGGTAGTTTTTTGTCCTGATTATTGTTACTCCAATGGATTGTAGCATTGTCATTATGGAAGGTAGTCTATTGTCGATAACTTTGTTACATCAATGGATGGTAGCTTAGTAATTATTGAAGGTAGTTTGTTGTCGTAATTTTTTTAATTCCAATGGATGGTAGCCTTGTCATTATGGAAGGTAGTCTGTTGTCCAAAGTTTTTATACTCCAATGGATGGTAGCCTTATCATTATGGAAGGTAGTCTCCTGTTGATATTTTTTTTACTCCAATGGATGGTATCCTTGTCATTATGAAAGGTAGTCTGTTGTCATAATTTTTGTTACTCCAATGGATTGTAGCCTTGTCATTATGGAAGGTACGATGTAGTTGATATCTTTGATACTCCAATGGATGGTAACCTTGTCATTATGGAAGGTAGTCTGTTGTCGAGATTTTTGTTACTCCAATGGATGGTAGCCTTGACATTATGGAAGATAGTCTCTTGTTGATATTTTTGTTACTCCAATGGATGGTATCCTTGTCATTATGGAAGGTAGTCTGTTGTCTTGATTATTGTTACTCCAATGGATTGTAGCCTTTTCATTATGGAAGGTAGTCTATTGTCGATAACTTTGTTACTACAATGGATGGTAGCTTATTAATTATTGAAGGTAGTTTGTTGTCATGATTTTTGTTACTCCAATCGATGGTAGCCTTGTCATTATATAAGGTAGTCTGTTGTCCAAAATTTTTATACTCCAATGGATGGTAACCTTGTCATTATGGAAAGTAGTCTACTGTTGATATTTTTGTTACTCCAATGGTTGGTAGCCTAGTAATTATGGAAGGTAGTCTGCTGTCCAGATTTTTGTTACTCTAATTGATGGTAGCCTTGTCATTATGGAAGGTAGTCTGTTGTCGATATTTTTGTTAATCTATTATATGGTAGCCTTGTCATTATGGAAGGTAGTTTGTTGTCGAGATTTTCGTTACTCCATTGGATGGTAGGCTTGTTATTATGGAAGGTAGTATGTTGTCAATATCTTTGTAACTCCAATGGATGGTAGCCTTGTCATTATGGATGGTACTATGTTGTCGATATCTTTGTTACTCCAATAGATGGTAGCCTTGTCATTATGGAAGGTAATCTCTTGTCGATATTTTTGTTACTCCAATGGATGGTAGCCTTGTCATTATGGAAGGTAGTTTGTTGTCCCGATTATTGTTACTCCAATGGATGGTAGCCCTGTCATTATGGAAGGTAGTCTGTTGTCCAAAATTTTTATACTCCAATGGATGGTAACCTTGTCTTTATGGAAGGTAGTCTCTTGTTGATATTTTTGTTACTCCAATGGATGGTAGCATTGTCATTATGGAAAGTAGTATGTTGTCTTGATTATTGTTACTCCAATGGATTGTAGCCTTGTCATTATGGAAGGTAGTTTGTTGTCCCGATTATTGTTACTCCAATGGATGGTAGCCTTGTCATTATGGAAGGTAGTTTGTTGTCGATAACTTTGTTACTACAATGGATGGTGGCTTATTAATTATTGAAGGTAGTTTATTGTCGTGATTTTTTTAACTCCAATGGATGGTAGCCTTGTCATTATGGAAGTTAGTCTGTTGTCCAAAGTTTTTATACTCCAATGGATGGTAGCCTTATCATTTTGGAAGGTAGCCTCCTGTTGATATTTTTGTTACTCCAATGGGTGGTAGCCTTGTCATTATGGAAGGTAGTATGTTGTCAATATCCTTGTTACTCCAATGGATGGTAGCCTTGTCATTATGAATGGTAGTTTGTTATCGATAACTTTGTTACTCCAATAGATGGTAGCCTTGTCATTATGGTAGGTAGTCTGTTGTCGAGATTTTTATTACTCCAATGGATGGCAGCCTTGTCATTATGGAAGGTAGTCTCTTGTTGATATTTTTGTTACTCCAATGGATGGTAGCCTTGTCATTATGGAAGGTAGTTTGTTGTCCCGTTTTTTGTTACTCCAATGGATTGTAGCGTTGTCATTATGGAAGGTAGTTTGTTGTCGATAACTTTGTTACTCCAATGAATGGTATCCTTGTCATTATGGAAGGTAGTTTGTTGTCGAGATTTTTGTTATTCCAATGGATGGTAGCCTTGTCATTATGGAAGGTAGTTTGTTGTCCAAAATTTTTATACTCCAATGGATGGTAACCTTGTCATTATGGAAGGTAGTCTATTGTTGATATTTTTGTTATACCAATAGATGGTAGCCTTGTAATTATGGAAGGTAGTCTGTTGTCCAGATTTTTGTTACTCTAATGGATGATAGCCTTGTCATTATGGAAGGTATTTTGTTGTCTAGATTTTTGTTACTCTATTGGATGGTAGCCTTTTCATTATGGAAGGTAGTCTGTTGTCGATATTTTTGTTATTCCAATGGATGATAGCCTTGTCATTATGGAAGGTACTCTATAGTCGTGATTTTTGTTACTCCAATGGAAGGTAGCCTTGGCATTATGGAAGGAAGTATGTTGTCGATATCTTTGTTACTCCAATGGATAGTAGCCTTGTCATTATGGAAGGTAGTCTTTTGTCTAGATTTTTGTTACTCCAATGTATGGTAGGCTTGTCATTATGGAAGGTAGTCTCTTGTTGATATTTTTGTTACTCCAATGGGTGGTATCCTTGTCATTATGGAAGGTAGTCTATTGTCGATATTTTTGTTACTCCAACGGATGGTAACCTTGTCATTATGGAAGGTAGTCTGTTGTCGAGATTTTCGTTACTCCAATGGATGGTAGCCTTTTTATTATGGAAGGTAGTATGTTGTCAATATCTTTGTTACTCCAATGGATGGTAACCTTGTCATTATGGAAGGTAGTCTGTTTTCGAGATTTTTGTTACTCCAATGGATGGTAGCCTTGTCATTATGGTAGGTAGTCTCTTGTTGTTATTTTTTTTACTCTAATGGATGGTAGCCTTGTCATTATGGAATGTAGTTTTTTGTCCTGATTATTGTTACTCCAATGGATTGTAGCCTTGTCATTATGGAAGGTAGTCTGTTGTCGATAACTTTGTTACTACAATTGATGGTAGCTTAGTAATTATTGAAGGTAGTTTGTTGTCGTGATTTTTTTTACTCCAATGGATGGTAGCCTTGTCATTATGGAAGGTAGTCTGTTGTCCAAAGTTTTTATACTCCAATGGATGGTAGCCTTATCATTATGGAAGGTAGTCTCCTGTTGATATTTTTTTTACTCCAATGGATGGTATCCTTGTCATTATGGAAGGTAGTCTGTTATCGTAATTTTTGTTACTCCAATGGATTGTAGCCTTGTCATTATGGAAGGTACTATGTAGTTGATATCTTTGTTACTCCAATGGATGGTAACCTTGTCATTATGGAAGGTAGTCTGTTGTCGAGATTTTTGTTACTCCAATGGATGGTAGCCTTGTCATTATGGAACGTAGTCTCTTGTTGATATTTTTGTTACTCCAATGGATGGTAGCCTTGTCATTATGGAAGGTAGTCTGTTGTCTTGATTATTGTTACTCCAATGGATTGTAGCCTTGTCATTATGGAAGGTAGTCTGTTGTCGATAACTTTGTTACTCCAATGGATGGTAGCTTAGTAATTATTGAAGGTAGTTTGTTGTCATGATTTTTGTTACTCCAATGGATGGTAGCCTTGTCATTATGGAAGGTAGTCTGTTGTCCAAAATTTTTATACTCCAATGGATGGTAACCTTGTCATTATGGAAGGTAGTCTATTGTTGATATTTTTGTTACTCCAATGGTTCGTAGCCTTGTAATTATGGAAGGTAGTCTGTTGTCTAGATTTTTGTTACTCTAATTGAAGGTAGCCTTGTCATTATGGAAGGTAGTCTGTTGTCGATATTTTTGTTAATCTATTATATGGTAGCCTTTTCATTATGGAAGGTAGTTTGTTGTCGAGATTTTCGTTACTCCAATGGATGGTAGCCTTGTCATTATGGAAGGTAGTATGTTGTCAATATCTTTGTTACTCCAATGGATGGTAGCCTTGTCTTTATGGATGGTACTATGTTATCGATATCTTTGTTACTCCAATAGATGGTAGCCTTGTCATTATGGTAGGCAGTCTGTTGTCGAGATTTTTGTTACTCTAATGGATTGTAGCCTTGTCATTATGGAAGGTAGTCTCTTGTTGATATTTTTGTTACTCCAATGGATGGTAGCCTTGTCATTATGGAATGTAGTTTTTGTCCCGATTATTATTACTCCAATGGATGGTAGCCTTGTCATTATGGAAGGTAGTCTGTTGTCGATAACTTTGTTACTTTAATGGATGGTAGCTTAGTAATTATGGAAGGTAGTCTGTTGTCGAGATTTTTGTTATTCCAATGGATGGTAGCCTTGTCATTATGTAAGGTAGTCTATTGTCCAAAATTTTTATACTCCAATGGATGGTAACCTTGTCATTATGGAAGGTAGTCTATTGTTGATATTTTTGTTATACCAATGGATGGTAGCCTTGTAATTATGCAAGGTAGTCTGTTGTCAATATTTTTGTTATTCCAATGGATGGTAGCCTTGTCATTATGGAAGGTAGTCTATAGTCGTGATTTTTGTTACTCCAATGGA
Organism: Vicia faba; assembly: GCA_948472305.1. Lineage (NCBI taxonomy): Eukaryota > Viridiplantae > Streptophyta > Magnoliopsida > Fabales > Fabaceae > Vicia > Vicia faba. The sequence goes on from OX451739.1 coordinate 568,300,613, forward strand.
AGGTAGCCTTGGCATTATGGAAGGTAGTATGTTGTCGATATCTTTGTTACTCCAATGGATGGTAGCCTTGTCATTTTGGAAGGTAGTCTTTTGTCGAGATTTTTGTTACTCCAATGGATGGTAGCCTTATCATTATGGAAGGTAGTCTCTTGTTGATATTTTTGTTACTCCAATGGATGGTATCCTTGTCATTATGGAAGGGAGTATGTTGTCCCTATTTTTGTTACTCTAATGGATGGTAGTCTTGTCATTATGGAAGGTAGTTTGTCGTTGTGATTTTTGTTACTCTAATGGATGGTAGACTTGTCAATATGGAAGGTAGTCTTTTGTCGAGATTTTTGTTACTCCAATGGATGGTAGCCTTGTCATTATGGAAGGTAGTCTCTTGTTGATATTTTTGTTACTTCAATGGATGGTATCCTTGTCAATATGAAAGGTAGTATGTTGTCCCGATTTTTTTTACTCTAATGGATGGTAGTCTTGTCATTATGGAAGGTAGTTTGTCGTTGTGATTTCTGTTACTCCAATGGATGGTAACCTTGTCATTATGGAAGGTAGTCTGTTGTTCAGATTTTTGATACTCCAATGGATGGTAGACTTGTCATTATCGAAGGTAGTGTGTTGTCTAGATTTTTGTTATTCCTATGGATGGTAGACTTGTCATTATGGAAGGTAGTCTGTTGACGAGATTTTTGTTAATCCAATGGATGGTACCCTTGTCATTTTGGAAGGTAGTCTATTGTCGATATTTTTGGTACTCCAATGGATGGTAACATTGTCATTATGGAAGGTAGTCTATTGTTGAGATTTTTGTTACTCCATTGGATGGTAGCCTTGTCATTATGGAAGGTAGTCCATTGTTGAGATATTTGTTATTGCAATGGATGGTAGCATTATCATTATGGAACGTAGTCTGTTGTTGATATTTTTGTTACTCCAATGGATGGTAGCCTTTTTATTATGGAAGTTAGTATGTTGTCAATATCTTTGTTACTTTAATGGATGGTAGCTTAGTAATTATGGAAGGTAGTCTGTTGTCGAGATTTTTGTTATTCCAATTGATGGTAGCCTTGTCATTATGGAAGGTAGTCTGTTGTCCAAAATTTTTATACTCCAATGGATGGTAACCTTGTCATTATGGAAGGTAGTCTATTGTTGATATTTTTGTTAAACCAATGGATGGTAGCCTTGAAATTATGGAAGGTAGTCTATTGTCCAGATTTTTGTTACTCTAATGGATGGTAGCCTTGTCATTTTGGAAGGTATTCTGTTGTCTAGATTTTTGTTACTCTATTGGATGGTAGCCTTTTAATTATGGAAGGTAGTCTATTGTCGATATTTTTGTTATTCCAATGGATGGTAGCCTTGTCATTATGGAAGGTAGTCTATAGTCATGATTTTTGTTACTCCAATGGAAGGTAGCCTTGGCATTATGGAAGGTAGTATGTTGTCGATATCTTTGTTACTCCAATAGATGGTAGCCTTGTCATTATGGAAGGTAGTCTTTTGTCGAGATTTTTGTTACTCCAATGGATGGTAGCCTTGTCATTATGGAAGGTAGTCTCTTGTTAATATTTTTGTTACTCCAATGGATGGTATCCTTGTCATTATGGAAGGGAGTCTGTTGTCCTAATTTTTTTTACTCTAATGGATGGTAGTCTTATCATTATGGAAGGTAGTTTGTCATTGTGATTTCTGTTACTCTAATTGATGGTAGACTTGTCAATATGGAAGGTAGTCTTTTGTCGAGATTTGTGTTACTCCAATGGATGGTAGCCTTGTTATTATGGAAGGTAGTCTCTTGTTTATATTTTTGTTACTTCAATGGATGTATCCTTATCATTATGAAAGATAGTCAGTTGTCCCGATTTTTGTTACTCTAATGGATGGTAGTCTTGTCATTATGGAAGGTAGTCTGTCGTTGTCATTTCTGTTACTCCAATGGATGCTAGCCTTGTTATTATGGAAGGTAGTCTGTTGTTCAGATTTTTGTTACTCCAATGGATGGTAGACTTGTCATTATGAAAGGTAGTCTGTTGTCGATATCTTTGTTACTCCAATGGATGGTAGCCTTGTCATTATCGAAGGTAGTGTGTTGTCTAGATTTTTGTTATTCCTATGGATGGTAGACTTGTCATTATGGAAGGTAGTCTGTTGACGAGATTTTTGTTAATCCAATGGATGGTACCCTTGTCATTATGGAAGGTAGTCTATTGTCGATATTTTTGGTACTCCAATGGATGGTAACATTGTCATTATGGAAGGTAGTCTATTGTTGAGATTTTTGTTACTCCATTGGATGGTAGCCTTGTCATTATGGAAGGTAGTCCATTGTTGAGATATTTGTTATTGCAATGGATGGTAGCATTATCATTATGGAACGTAGTCTGTTGTTGATATTTTTGTTACTCCAATGGATGGTAGCCTTTTTATTATGGAAGTTAGTATGTTGTCAATATCTTTGTTACTTTAATGGATGGTAGCTTAGTAATTATGGAAGGTAGTCTGTTGTCGAGATTTTTGTTATTCCAATTGATGGTAGCCTTGTCATTATGGAAGGTAGTCTGTTGTCCAAAATTTTTATACTCCAATGGATGGTAACCTTGTCATTATGGAAGGTAGTCTATTGTTGATATTTTTGTTAAACCAATGGATGGTAGCCTTGAAATTATGGAAGGTAGTCTATTGTCCAGATTTTTGTTACTCTAATGGATGGTAGCCTTGTCATTTTGGAAGGTATTCTGTTGTCTAGATTTTTGTTACTCTATTGGATGGTAGCCTTTTAATTATGGAAGGTAGTCTATTGTCGATATTTTTGTTATTCCAATGGATGGTAGCCTTGTCATTATGGAAGGTAGTCTATAGTCATGATTTTTGTTACTCCAATGGAAGGTAGCCTTGGCATTATGGAAGGTAGTATGTTGTCGATATCTTTGTTACTCCAATAGATGGTAGCCTTGTCATTATGGAAGGTAGTCTTTTGTCGAGATTTTTGTTACTCCAATGGATGGTAGCCTTGTCATTATGGAAGGTAGTCTCTTGTTAATATTTTTGTTACTCCAATGGATGGTATCCTTGTCATTATGGAAGGGAGTCTGTTGTCCTAATTTTTTTTACTCTAATGGATGGTAGTCTTATCATTATGGAAGGTAGTTTGTCATTGTGATTTCTGTTACTCTAATTGATGGTAGACTTGTCAATATGGAAGGTAGTCTTTTGTCGAGATTTGTGTTACTCCAATGGATGGTAGCCTTGTTATTATGGAAGGTAGTCTCTTGTTTATATTTTTGTTACTTCAATGGATGTATCCTTATCATTATGAAAGATAGTCAGTTGTCCCGATTTTTGTTACTCTAATGGATGGTAGTCTTGTCATTATGGAAGGTAGTCTGTCGTTGTCATTTCTGTTACTCCAATGGATGCTAGCCTTGTTATTATGGAAGGTAGTCTGTTGTTCAGATTTTTGTTACTCCAATGGATGGTAGACTTGTCATTATGAAAGGTAGTCTGTTGTCGATATCTTTGTTACTCCAATGGATGGTAGCCTTGTCATTATGGAAGGTAGTATTTTGTCGAGATTTTTGTTACTCCAATGTATGGTAGCCTTGTCATTGTGGCAGGTAGTCTCTTGTTGATATTTTTTTTACTCCAATGGATGGTAGCCTTGTCATTATGGAAGGTAGTCTATTGTCGATATTTTTGTTACTCCAATGGATGGTAACCTTGTCATTATGGAAGGTAGTCTGTTGTCGAGATTTTTGTTACTCCATTGGATGGTAGCCTTGTCATTATGGAAGGTAGTCCATTGTCGAGATATTTGTTATTCCAATGGATGGTAGCGTTATCATTATGGAAGGTAGTTTGTTGTCGAGATTTTTGATACTCCAATGGATGGTAGCCTTGTCATTATGGAAGGTAGTATGTTGTCAATATCTTTGTTACTCCAATGGATGGTAGCCTTCTCATTATGGAAGGTACTATGTTGTCGATATTTTTGTTACTCCAATAGATTGTAGCCTTGTCATTATGGAAGGTTGTCTGTTGTCAAGATTTTTGTTACTCCAATGGATGGTAGCCTTGTCATTATGGAAGGTAGTCTGTTGTCGTAATTTTTTTTACTCCAATGGATGGTAGCCTTGTCATTATGGAAGGTACTATGTTGTTGATATCTTGGTTACTCCAATGGATGGTAACCTTGTCATCATGGAAGGTAGTCTGTTGTCGAGATTTTTGTTACTCCAATGGATGGTAGCCTTGTCATTATGGAAGGTAGTCTGTTGTCCCGATTATTGTTACTCCAATGGATTGTAGCCTTGTCATTATGGGAGGTAGTCTATTATCGATAACTTTGTTACTCTAGTGGATGGTAGCTTAGTAAATATTGAAGGTAGTCTGTTGTCGTGTTTTTTGTTACTCCAATGGATGGTAGCATTTTTATTATGGAAGGTAGTCTGTTGTCCAAAATTTTATACCCCAATGGATGGTAACATTGTCATTATGGAAGGTAGTCTATTGTCTAGATTTTTGTTAGTCTAATGGATGGTAGCCTTGTCATTATGGAAGGTAGTATGTTGTCGATATCTTTGTTACTCCAATGGATGGTAGCCTTGTCATTATGGAAGGTAGTCTTTTGTCGAGATTTTTGTTACTCCAATGGATGGTAGCCTTGTCATTTTGGAAGGTAGTCTATTGTCGTGATTTTTGTTACTCCAATGGAAGGTATCCTTGTCATTATGGAAGAGAGTCTGTTGTCCCGATTTTTGTTACTCTAATGGATGGTAGACTTGTCAATATGGAAGGTCGTCTTTTGTCGATATTTTTGTTACTCCAATGGATGGTAGCCTTGTCATTATTGAAGGTTGTCTCTTGTTGATATTTTTGTTACTTCAATGGATGGTATCCTTATCAATATGGAAGGTAGTCTTTTGTCCCTAGTTTTGTTACTCTAATGGATTGTAGTCTTGTCATTATGGAAGGTAGTCTTTCGTTGTGATTTCTGTTACTCCAATGGATGGTAGCCTTGTCATTATGGAAGGTAGTTTGTTGTTTAGATTTTTGTTACTCCAATGGATGGTAGACTTGTCATTATGGAAGGTAGTCTGTTGTCGATATTTTTGTTACTCCATTGGGTTGTAGCCTTGTCATTATGGAAGGTAGTGTGTTGTCTATATTTTTGTTATTCCAATGGATGGTAGACTTGCAATTATGGAAGGTAGTCTGTTGTCGAGATTTTTGTTAATCCAATTGATGGTACCCTTGTCATTATGAAAGGTATTATGTTGTTGATATCTTTGTTACTCCAATGGATGGTAACCTTGTCATTACGGAAGGTAGTCTGTTGTCGAGATTTTTTTTACTCCAAAGGATGATAGCCTTGTAATTATGGAAGGTAGTCTCTTGTTGATATTTTTGTTACTCCAATGGATGGTAGCCTTGTCATTATGGAAGGTAGTCTATTGTCCCGATTATTGTTACTCCAATGGATCGTAGCCTTGTCATTATGGAAGGTAGTCTGTTGTCGATAACTTTATTACTCAGTTGGATGGTAGCTTAGTAATTATTGAAGGTAGTCTGTTGTAGTGATTTTTTTTCCTCCAATGGATGGTAGCCTTGCCATTATGGAAGGTAGTCTGTTGTCCATAATTTTTATACTCCAATGGATGGTAACCTAATCATTATGGAAGGTAGTCTATTATTGAGATTTTTGTTACTCCAATGGATGGTAGCCTTGTAATTATGGAAGGTAGTCTGTTGTCCAGATTTTTGTTACTCTAATGGATGGTAGCCTTTTCATTATGGAAGGTAGTCTGTTGTCGAGATTTTTGTTAATCTATTGTATGGTAGCCTTGTCATTATGGAAGGTAGTCTGTTGTCGAGATTTTAGTTATTCCAATGGATGATAGCTTGTCATTAGGGAAGGTAGTCTATTGTCGTGATTTTTGTTACTCCAATGGAAGGTAGCCTTGTCATTATGGAGAGTAGTATGTTGTCGATATCTTTGTTACTCCAATGGATGGTAGCCTTGTCATTATGGAAGGTAGTATTTTGTCGAGATTTTTGTTACTCCAATGTATGGTAGCCTTGTCATTGTGGCAGGTAGTCTCTTGTTGATATTTTTTTTACTCCAATGGATGGTAGCCTTGTCATTATGGAAGGTAGTCTATTGTCGATATTTTTGTTACTCCAATGGATGGTAACCTTGTCATTATGGAAGGTAGTCTGTTGTCGAGATTTTTGTTACTCCATTGGATGGTAGCCTTGTCATTATGGAAGGTAGTCCGTTGTCGAGATTTTTGTTACTCCAATGGATGGTAGCCTTGTCATTATGGAAGGTAGTCTCTTGTTGATATTTTTGTTACTCCAATGGATGGTAGCCTTGTCATTATGGAAGGTAGTTTGTTGTCCCGATTATTGTTACTCCAATGGGTTGTAGCCTTGTCATTATGGAAGGTAGTCTGTTGTCGATAACTTTGTTACTCCAATGGATGGTAGCTTAGTAATTATGGAAGGTAGTCTGTTGTCGAGATTTTTATTACTCCAATGGATGGTAGCCTTGTCATTATGAAAGGTATTTTGTTGTCTAAAAAATTTATACTCCAATGAATGGTAACCTTATCATTATGGAAGGTAGTCTATTGTTGATATTTTTGTTACTCCAATGGATGGTAGCCTTGTAATTATGGAAGGTAGTTTGTTGTCCATTTTTTTGTTACTCTAATGGATGGTAACCTTGTCATTATGGAAGGTAGTTTGTTGTCGAGATTTTTGTTATTCCAATGGATAATAGCTTATCATTATGGAAGGTAGTCTATTGTCGTGATTTTTGTTACTCCAATGGAAGTTAGCCTTGTCATTATGGAAGGTAGAATGTTGTCGGTATCTTTGTTACTCCAATGGATGGTAGCCTTTTCAGTATGGAAGGTAGTCTTTTGTCGAGATTTTTGTTACTCCAATGTATGGTAGCCTTGATATTATGGAAGGTAGTCTCTTGTTGATATTTTTGTTACTCCAATGGATGGTATCCTTGTCATTATGGAAGGTAGTCTATTGTCAATATTTTTGTTACTCCAATGGATGGTAACCTTGTCGTTATGGAAGGTAGTCTGTTGACGAGATTTTTGTTACTCTATTGGATGGTAGCCTTGTCTTTATGGAAGGTTGTCCATTGTCGAGATATTTGTTATTCCAATGGATGGTAGCATTATCATTATGGAAGGTAGTCTGTTGTCGAGATTTTCGTTACTCCAATGGATGGTAGCCTTGTCATTGAGGAAGGTAGTATGTTGTCAATATCTTTGTTACTCCAATGGATGGTAGCCTTGTCATTATGGAAGGTACTATGTTGTCGATATCTTTGTTACTCCAATAGATGGTAGCCTTGTCATTATGGAAGGTAGTCTGTTGTCGAGATTTTTGTTACTCCAATGGATGGTAGCCTTGTCATTATGGCAAGTATTCTCTTGTTGATGTTTTTGTTACTCTAATGGTTGGTAGCCTTGTAATTATGGAAGGTAGTCTCTTGTTGATATTTTTGTTACTCCAATGGATGGTAGCCTTGTCATTATGGAAGGTAGTTTGTTGTCCCGATTATTGTTACTTCAATGGATCGTAGCCTTGTCATTATGGAAGGTAGTCTGTTGTCGATAACTTTGTTACTCCAATGGATGGTAGCTTAGTAATTATGGAAGGTAGTCTGTTGTCGAGATTTTTGTTACTCCAATGGATGGTAGCCTTGTCATTATGGAAGGTAGTCTGTTGTCCAAAATTTTTATACTCCAATGGATGGTAGCCTTATCATTATGGAAGGTAGTTTGTTGTCAATATCTTTGTTACTCCAATGGATGGTGGCCTTGTCATTATGGAAGGTATTATGTTGTCTAGATTTTTGTTACTCCATTGGATGGTAGCCTTGTCATTGTGGATGGTAGTCTGTTGTCGATGTTTTTGTTATTCCAATGGATGGTAGGCTTGTCATTATGGAAGGTAGTCTATAGTCGTGATTTTTGTTACTCCAATGGAAGGTAGCCTTGGCATTATGAAAGATAGTATGTTGTCGATATCTTTATTACTCCAATGGATGGTAGCCTTGTCATTATGGAAGGTAGTATGTTGTCGATATCTTTGTTACTCCAATGGATGGTAGCGTTGTCATTATGGAAGATAGTCTTTTGTCGAGATTTTTGTTACTCCAATGGATGGTAGCCTTGTCATTTTGGAAGGTAGTCTATTGTCGTGATTTTTGTTACTCCAATGGAAGGTATCCTTGTCATTATGGAAGAGAGTCTGTTGTCCCGATTTTTTTTACTCTAATGGATGGTAGACTTGTCAATATGGAAGGTCGTCTTTTGTCGATATTTTTGTTACTCCAATGGATTAGATCCTTGTCATTATGGAAGGTTGGCTCTTGTTGATATTTTCGTTACTTCAATGGATGGTATCCTTATCAATATGGAAGGTAGTCTTTTGTCCCTAGTTTTGTTACTCTAATGGATTGTAGTCTTGTCATTATGGAAGGTAGTCTGTCGTTGTGATTTCTGTTACTCCAATGGATGGTAGCCTTGTCATTATGGAAGGTAGTTTGTTGTTTAGATTTTTGTTACTCCAATGGATGGTAGACTTGTCATTATGGAAGGTAGTCTGTTGTCGATATTTTTGTTACTCCATTGGGTTGTAGCCTTGTCATTATGGAAGGTAGTGTGTTGTCTATATTTTTGTTATTCCAATGGATGGTAGACTTACAATTATGGAAGGTAGTCTGTTGTCGAGATTTTTGTTAATCCGATGGATGGTACCCTTGTCATTATGAAAGGTATTATGTTGTTGATATCTTTGTTACTCCAATGGATGGTAACCTTGTCATTACGGAAGGTAGTCTGTTGTCGAGATTTTTGTTACTCCAATGGATGATAGCCTTGTAATTATGGAAGGTAGTCTCTTGTTGATATTTTTGTTACTCCAATGGATGGTAGCCTAGTCATTATGGAAGGTAGTCTATTGTCCCGATTATTGTTACTCCAATGGATCGTAGCCTTGTCATTATGGAAGGTAGTCTGTTGTCGATAACTTTATTACTCAGTTGGATGGTAGCTTAGTAATTATTGAAGGTAGTCTGTTGTAGTGATTTTTTTTCCTCCAATGGATGGTAGCCTTGTCATTATGGAAGGTAGTCTGTTGTCCATAATTTTTATACTTTAATGGATGGTAACCTTATCATTATGGAAGGTAGTCTATTGTTGAGATTTTTGTTACTCCAATGGATGGTAGCCTTGTAATTATGGAAGGTAGTCTGTTGTCCAGATTTTTGTTACTCTAAAGGATGGTAGCCTTTTCATTATGGAAGGTAGTCTGTTGTCGAGATTTTTGTTAATCTATTGTATGGTAGCCTTGTCATTATGGAAGGTAGTTTGTTGTCGAGATTTTAGTTATTCCAATGGATGATAGCTTGTCATTAGGGAAGGTAGTCTATTGTCGTGATTTTTGTTACTCCAATGGAAGGTAGCCTTGTCATTATGGAGAGTAGTATGTTGTCGATATCTTTGTTACTCCAATGGATGGTAGCCTTGTCATTATGGAAGGTAGTATTTTGTCGAGATTTTTGTTACTCCAATGTATGGTAGCCTTGTCATTGTGGAAGGTAGTCTCTTGTTGATATTTTTTTTACTCCAATGGATGGTAGCCTTGTCATTATGGAAGGTAGTCTATTGTCGATATTTTTGTTACTCCAATGGATGGTAACCTTGTCATTATGGAAGGTAGTCTGTTGTCGAGATTTTTGTTACTCCATTGGATGGTAGCCTTGTCATTATGGAAGGTAGTCCATTGTCGAGATATTTGTTATTCCAATGGATGGTAGCGTTATCATTATGGAAGGTAGTTTGTTGTCGAGATTTTTGATACTCCAATGGATGGTAGCCTTGTCATTATGGAAGGTAGTATGTTGTCAATATCTTTGTTACTCCAATGGATGGTAGCCTTGTCATTATGGAAGGTACTATGTTGTCAATATCTTTGTTACTCCAATAGATGGTAGCCTTGTCATTATGGAAGGTAGTCCGTTGTCGAGATTTTTGTTACTCCAATGGATGGTAGCCTTGTCATTATGGAAGGTAGTCTCTTATTGATATTTTTGTTACTCCAATGGATGGTAGCATTTTCATTATGGAAGGTAGTTTGTTGTCCCGATTATTGTTACTCCAATGGATTGTAGCCTTGTCATTATGGAAGGTAGTCTGTTGTCGATAACTTTGTTACTCCAATGGATGGTAGCTTAGTAATTATGGAAGGTAGTCTATTGTCGAGATTTTTATTACTCCAATGGATGGTAGCCTTGTCATTATGAAAGGTAGTCTGTTGTCTAAAAAATTTATACTCCAATGAATGGTAACCTTATCATTATGGAAGGTAGTCTATTGTTGATATTTTTGTTACTCCAATGGATGGTAGCCTTGTAATTATGGAAGGTAGTTTGTTGTCCATATTTTTGTTACTCTAATGGATGGTAACCTTGTCATTATGGAAGGTAGTTTGTTGTCGAGATTTTTGTTAATCTATTGTATGGTAGCCTTGTCATTATGGAAGGTAGTCTGTTGTCGAGATTTTTGTTATTCCAATGGATAATAGCTTATCATTATGGAAGGTAGTCTATTGTCGTGATTTTTGTTACTCCAATGGAAGTTAGCCTTGTCATTATGGAAGGTAGAATGTTGTCGATATCTTTGTTACTCCAATGGATGGTAGCCTTGTCATTATGGAAGGTAGTCTTTTGTCGAGATTTTTGTTACTCCAATGTATGGTAGCCTTGATATTATGGAAGGTAGTCTCTTGTTGATATTTTTGTTACTCCAATGGATGGTATCCTTGTCATTATGGAAGGTAGTCTATTGTCAATATTTTTGTTACTCCAATGGATGGTAACCTTGTCGTTATGGAAGGGAGTCTGTTGACGAGATTTTTGTTACTCTATTGGATGGTAGCCTTGTCTTTATGGAAGGTTGTCCATTGTCGAGATATTTGTTATTCCAATGGATGGTAGCATTATCATTATGGAAGGTAGTCTGTTGTCGAGATTTTCGTTACTCCAATGGATGGTAGCCTTGTCATTGAGGAAGGTAGTATGTTGTCAATATCTTTGTTACTCCAATGGATGGTAGCCTTGTCATTATGGAAGGTACTATGTTGTCGATATCTTTGTTACTCCAATAGATGGTAGCCTTGTCATTATGGAAGGTAGTCTGTTGTCGAGATTTTTGTTACTCCAATGGATGGTAGCCTTGTCATTATGGCAAGTATTCTCTTGTTGATGTTTTTGTTACTCTAATGGTTGGTAGCCTTGTCATTATGGAAGGTAGTCTCTTGTTGATATTTTTGTTACTCCAATGGATGGTAGCCTTATCATTATGGAAGGTAGTTTGTTGTCCCGATTATTGTTACTCCAATGGATTGTAGCCTTGTCATTATGGAAGGTAGTCTGTTGTCGATAACTTTGTTACTCCAATGGATGGTAGCTTAGTAATTATGGAAGGTAGTCTGTTGTCGAGATTTTTGTTACTCCAATGGATGGTAGCCTTGTCATTATGGAAGGTAGTCTGTTGTCCAAAATTTTTATACTCCAATGGATGGTAGCCTTATCATTATGGAAGGTAGTATGTTGTCAATATCTTTGTTACTCCAATGGATGGTGGCCTTGTCATTATGGAAGGTATTATGTTGTCTAGATTTTTGTTACTCCATTGGATGGTAGCCTTGTCATTATGGATGGTAGTCTGCTGTCGATATTTTTGTTATTCCAATGGATGGTAGGCTTTTCATTATGGAAGGTAGTCTATAGTCGTGATTTTTGTTACTCCAATGGAATGTAGCCTTGGAATTATGAAAGATAGTATGTTGTCGATATCTTTATTACTCCAATGGATGGTAGCGTTGTCATTATGGAAGGTAGTCTTTTTCGAGATTTTTATTCCTCCAATGGATGGTAGCCTTGTCATTATGGAAGATAGTCTATAGTCTTGATTTTTGTTACTCCAATGGAAGGTAGCCTTGGCATTATGGAAGGTAGTCTCTTGTTGTTATTTTTGTTACTCCAATGGATGGTAACCTTGTAATTATGGAAGGTAGTCTGTTGTCGAGATTTTTGTTACTCCAATGGATGGTAGCCTTGTCATTATGGAAGGTAGTCTGTTGTCCAAAATTTTTATACTCCAATGGATGGTAGCCTTATCATTAAGGAAGTTAGTATGTTGTCAATATCTTTGTTACTCGAATGGATTGTGGCCTTGTCATTATGGAAGGTACTATGTTGTCGATATCTTTGTTACTCCAATAAATGGTAGCCTTGTCATTATGGAAGGTAGTCTATTGTCAAGATTTTTGTTACTCCATTGGATGGTAGCCTTGTCATTATGGAAGGTAGTCTCTTGTTGATATTTTTGTTACTCCAATGGATGGTAACCTTGTCATTATGGAAGGTAGTTTGTTGTCCCGATTTTTGTTACTCCAATGGATTGTAGCCTTGTCATTATGGAAGGTAGTCTGTTGTCGATAACTTTGTTACTCCAATGGATGGTAGCTTAGTAATTATGGAAGGTAGTATGTTGTCGAGATTTTTATTACTCCAATGGATGGAAGCCTTGTCATTATGGAAGGAAGTCTGTTGTCTAAAAAATTTATACTCCAATGGATGGTAACCTTATTATTATGGAAGGTAGTCTATTGTTGATATTTTTGTTACTCCAATGGATGGTAGCCTTTTAATTATGGAAGGTAGTCGGTTGTCCATATTTTTGTTATTCTAATGGATGGTAACTTTGTCATTATGGAAGGTAGTTTGTTGTCGATATTTTTGTTAATCTATTGTATGGTAGCCTTGTCATTATGGAAGGTAGTCTGTTGTCGAGATTTTTGTTATTCCAATGGATAATAGCTTGTCATTATGGAAGGTAGTCTATTGTCGTGATTTTTGTTACTCCAATGGAAGGTAGCCTTGTAATTATGGAAGGTAGTCTTTTGTCGAGATATTTGTTACTACAATTAATGGTAGCCTTGTCATTGTGGAAGGTAGTCTCTTGTTGATATTTTTTTTACTCCAATGGATGGTAGCCTTGTCATTATGGAAGGTAGTCTATTGTCGATATTTTTGTTACTCCAATGGATGGTAACCTTGTCATTATGGAAGGTAGTCTATTGTCGAGATTTTTATTACTCCATTGGATGGTAGCCTTGTCATTATGGAAGGTAGTCCATTGTTGAAATATTTGTTATTCCAATGGATGGTAGCGTTATCATTATGGAAGGTAGTTTGTTGTCGAGATTTTTGATACTCCAATGGATGGTAGCCTTGTCATTATGGAAGGTAGTATGTTGTCAATATCTTTGTTACTCCAATGGATGGTAGCCTTGTCATTATGGAAAGTATTATGTTGTCGATATCTTTGTTACTCCAATAGATGGTAGCCTTGTCATTATGGAAGGTAGTCCGTTGTCGAGATTTTTGTTACTCCAATGGATGGTAGCCTTGTCATTATGGAAGGTAGTCTCTTGTTGATATTTTTGTTACTCCAATGGATTGTAGCCTTGTCATTATGGAAGGTAGTCTGTTGTCGATAACTTTGTTACTCCAATGGATGGTAGCTTAGTAATTATGGAAGGTAGTCTGTTGTCGAGATTTTTGTTACTCCAATGGATGGTAGCCTTGTCATTATGGAAGGTAGTCTGTTGTCCAAAATTTTTATACTCCAATGGATGGTAGCCTTATCATTATGGAAGGTAGTATGTTGTCAATATCTTTGTTACTCCAATGGATGGTGGCCTTGTCATTATGGAAGGTATTATGTTGTCTAGATTTTTGTTACTCCATTGGATGGTAGCCTTGTCATTATGGATGGTAGTCTGCTGTCGATATTTTTGTTATTCCAATGGATGGTAGGCTTGTCATTATGGAAGGTAGTCTATAGTCGTGATTTTTGTTACTCCAATGGATGGTAGCATTGTCATTATGGAAGGTAGTCTTTTTCGAGATTTTTATTCCTCCAATGGATGGTAGCCTTGTCATTATGGAAGATAGTCTATAGTCTTGATTTTTGTTACTCCAATGGAAGGTAGCCTTGGCATTATGGAAGGTAGTCTCTTGTTGATATTTTTGTTACTCCAATGGATGGTAACCTTGTAATTATGGAAGGTAGTCTGTTGTCGAGATTTTTGTTACTCCAATGGATGGTAGCCTTGTCATTATGGAAGGTAGTCTGTTGTCCAAAATTTTTATACTCCAATGGATGGTAGCCTTATCATTAAGGAAGTTAGTATGTTGTCAATATCTTTGTTCCTCCAATGGATTGTGGCCTTGTCATTATGGAAGGTAGTCTATTGTCGAGATTTTTGTTACTCCATTGGATGGTAGCCTTGTCATTATGGAAGGTAATCTCTTGTTGATATTTTTGTTACTCCAATGGATGGTAGCCTTGTCATTATGGAAGGTAGTTTGTTGTCCCGATTTTTGTTACTCCAATGGATTGTAGCCTTGTCATTATGGAAGGTAGTCTGTTGTCGATAACTTTGTTACTCCAATGGATGGTAGCTTAGTAATTATGGAAGGTAGTATGTTGTCGAGATTTTTATTACTCCAATGGATGGAAGCCTTGTCATTATGGAAGGAAGTCTTTTGTCTAAAAAATTTATACTCCAATGGATGGTAACCTTATTATTATGTTGTCTAGATTTTTGTTACTCCATTGGATGGTAGCCTTGTCATTATGGATGGTAGTCTGCTGTCGATATTTTTGTTATTCAAATGAATGGTAGTCTTGTCATTATGGAAGGTAGTCTATAGTCGTGATTTTTGTTACTCCAATGGAAGGTAGCCTTGGCATTATGAAAGATAATATGTTGTCGATATCTTTATTACTCCAATGGATGGTAGCCTTGTCATTATGGAAGGTAGTCTTTTGCCGAGATTTTTATTCCTCCAATGGATGGTAGCCTTGTCATTATGGAAGATACTCTATAGTCTTGATTTTTGTTACTCCAATGGAAGGTAGCCTTGGCATTATGGAAGGTAGTCTATTGTCAATATTTTTGTTACTCCAATGGATGGTAACCTTGTCATTATGGAAGGTAGTCTGTTGTCGAGATTTTTGTTACTCCATTGGATGGTAGCCTTGTCATTATGGAAGGTAGTCCATTGTCGAGAT
The DNA here is from genome assembly GCA_948472305.1 of Vicia faba. Taxonomy (NCBI): domain Eukaryota; kingdom Viridiplantae; phylum Streptophyta; class Magnoliopsida; order Fabales; family Fabaceae; genus Vicia; species Vicia faba. Next base: position 568,315,795 of record OX451739.1, read on the forward strand.
ATTTGTTATTCCAATGGATGGTAGCGTTATCATTATGGAAGGTAGTCTATTGTCGAGATTTTCGTTACTCCAATGGATGGTAACCTTGTCATTATGGAAGGTACTATGTTGTTGATATCTTTGTTACTCAAATAGATGGCAGCCTTGTCATTATGGAAGGTAGTCTGTTGTCGAGATTTTTGTTACTCCACTGGATGGTAGCCTTGTCATTATGGAAGGTAGTCTCTTGTTGAGATTTTTGTTACTCCATTGGATGGTAACCTTGTCATTATGGAAGGTAGTCTGTTGTTGAGATTTTTGTTACTCCAATGGATGGTAGCCTTGTCATTATGGAAGGTAGTCTGTTGTCGAGATTTTTGTTACTCCAATGGATGGTAGCCTTGTCATTATGGAAGGTACTATGTTGTTGATATCTTTGTTACTCCAATAGATGGTAGCCTTGTCATTATGGAAGGTAGTTTGTTGTCGATATTTTTGTTACTCCAATGGATGGTAGCCTTGTCATTATGGAAGGTAGTCTGTTGTCCAAAATTTTTATACTCCAATGGATGGTAGCCTTATCATTATGGAAGGTAGTATGTTGTCAATATCTTTGTTACTCCAATGGATGGTGGCCTTGTCATTATGGAAGGTATTATGTTGTCTAGATTTTTGTTACTCCATTGGATGGTAGCCTTGTCATTATGGATGGTAGTCTGCTGTCGATATTTTTGTTATTCCAATGGATGGTAGGCTTGTCATTATGGAAGGTAGTCTATAGTCGTGATTTTTGTTACTCCAATGGATGGTAGCATTGTCATTATGGAAGGTAGTCTTTTTCGAGATTTTTATTCCTCCAATGGATGGTAGCCTTGTCATTATGGAAGATAGTCTATAGTCTTGATTTTTGTTACTCCAATGGAAGGTAGCCTTGGCATTATGGAAGGTAGTCTCTTGTTGATATTTTTGTTACTCCAATGGATGGTAACCTTGTAATTATGGAAGGTAGTCTGTTGTCGAGATTTTTGTTACTCCAATGGATGGTAGCCTTGTCATTATGGAAGGTAGTCTGTTGTCCAAAATTTTTATACTCCAATGGATGGTAGCCTTATCATTAAGGAAGTTAGTATGTTGTCAATATCTTTGTTCCTCCAATGGATTGTGGCCTTGTCATTATGGAAGGTAGTCTATTGTCGAGATTTTTGTTACTCCATTGGATGGTAGCCTTGTCATTATGGAAGGTAATCTCTTGTTGATATTTTTGTTACTCCAATGGATGGTAGCCTTGTCATTATGGAAGGTAGTTTGTTGTCCCGATTTTTGTTACTCCAATGGATTGTAGCCTTGTCATTATGGAAGGTAGTCTGTTGTCGATAACTTTGTTACTCCAATGGATGGTAGCTTAGTAATTATGGAAGGTAGTATGTTGTCGAGATTTTTATTACTCCAATGGATGGAAGCCTTGTCATTATGGAAGGAAGTCTTTTGTCTAAAAAATTTATACTCCAATGGATGGTAACCTTATTATTATGTTGTCTAGATTTTTGTTACTCCATTGGATGGTAGCCTTGTCATTATGGATGGTAGTCTGCTGTCGATATTTTTGTTATTCAAATGAATGGTAGTCTTGTCATTATGGAAGGTAGTCTATAGTCGTGATTTTTGTTACTCCAATGGAAGGTAGCCTTGGCATTATGAAAGATAATATGTTGTCGATATCTTTATTACTCCAATGGATGGTAGCCTTGTCATTATGGAAGGTAGTCTTTTGCCGAGATTTTTATTCCTCCAATGGATGGTAGCCTTGTCATTATGGAAGATACTCTATAGTCTTGATTTTTGTTACTCCAATGGAAGGTAGCCTTGGCATTATGGAAGGTAGTCTATTGTCAATATTTTTGTTACTCCAATGGATGGTAACCTTGTCATTATGGAAGGTAGTCTGTTGTCGAGATTTTTGTTACTCCATTGGATGGTAGCCTTGTCATTATGGAAGGTAGTCCATTGTCGAGATATTTGTTATTCCAATGGATGGTAGCGTTATCATTATGGAAGGTAGTCTATTGTCGAGATTTTCGTTACTCCAATGGATGGTAACCTTGTCATTATGGAAGGTACTATGTTGTTGATATCTTTGTTACTCAAATAGATGGCAGCCTTGTCATTATGGAAGGTAGTCTGTTGTCGAGATTTTTGTTACTCCACTGGATGGTAGCCTTGTCATTATGGAAGGTAGTCTCTTGTTGAGATTTTTGTTACTCCATTGGATGGTAACCTTGTCATTATGGAAGGTAGTCTGTTGTTGAGATTTTTGTTACTCCAATGGATGGTAGCCTTGTCATTATGGAAGGTAGTCTGTTGTCGAGATTTTTGTTACTCCAATGGATGGTAGCCTTGTCATTATGGAAGGTACTATGTTGTTGATATCTTTGTTACTCCAATAGATGGTAGCCTTGTCATTATGGAAGGTAGTTTGTTGTCGATATTTTTGTTACTCTAATGGATGGTAGCCTTGTCATTATGGAAGGTAGTCTCTTGTTGATATTTTTGTTACTCCAATGGATGGTAGCCTTGTCATTATGAAAGGTAGTCTCTTGTTGATATTTTTGTTACTCCAATGGATGGTAGCCTTGTCATTATGGAAGGTAGTTTGTTGTCTCTATTATTGATACTCCAATGGATTGTAGCCTTGTCATTATGGAAGGTAGTCTGTTGTCGATAACTTTGTTACTCCAATGGATGGTAACCTTGTCATTATGGAAGGTAGTCTGTTGTCGATATCTTTGTTACTCCAATGGATGGTAGCCTTTTCATTATGGAAGGTAGTCCGTTGTCGAGATTTTTGTTACTCCAATGGATGGTAGCCTTATCATTATGGAAGGTAGTCTCTTGTTGATATTTTTGTTACTCCAATGGATTGTAGCCTTGTCATTATGGAAGGTAGTCTGTTGTCGATAACTTTGTTACTCCAATGGATGGTAGCTTAGTAATTATGGAAGGTAGTCTGTTGTCGAGATTTTTGTTACTCCAATGGATGGTAGCCTTGTCATTATGGAAGGTAGTCTGTTGTCCAAAATTTTTATACTCCAATGGATGGTAGCCTTATCATTATGGAAGGTAGTATGTTGTCAATATCTTTGTTACTCCAATGGATGGTGGCCTTGTCATTATGGAAGGTATTATGTTGTCTAGATTTTTGTTACTCCATTGGATGGTAGCCTTGTCATTATGGATGGTAGTCTGCTGTCGATATTTTTGTTATTCCAATGGATGGTAGGCTTTTCATTATGGAAGGTAGTCTATAGTCGTGATTTTTGTTACTCCAATGGAATGTAGCCTTGGAATTATGAAAGATAGTATGTTGTCGATATCTTTATTACTCCAATGGATGGTAGCGTTGTCATTATGGAAGGTAGTCTTTTTCGAGATTTTTATTCCTCCAATGGATGGTAGCCTTGTCATTATGGAAGATAGTCTATAGTCTTGATTTTTGTTACTCCAATGGAAGGTAGCCTTGGCATTATGGAAGGTAGTCTCTTGTTGTTATTTTTGTTACTCCAATGGATGGTAACCTTGTAATTATGGAAGGTAGTCTGTTGTCGAGATTTTTGTTACTCCAATGGATGGTAGCCTTGTCATTATGGAAGGTAGTCTGTTGTCCAAAATTTTTATACTCCAATGGATGGTAGCCTTATCATTAAGGAAGTTAGTATGTTGTCAATATCTTTGTTACTCGAATGGATTGTGGCCTTGTCATTATGGAAGGTACTATGTTGTCGATATCTTTGTTACTCCAATAAATGGTAGCCTTGTCATTATGGAAGGTAGTCTATTGTCAAGATTTTTGTTACTCCATTGGATGGTAGCCTTGTCATTATGGAAGGTAGTCTCTTGTTGATATTTTTGTTACTCCAATGGATGGTAACCTTGTCATTATGGAAGGTAGTTTGTTGTCCCGATTTTTGTTACTCCAATGGATTGTAGCCTTGTCATTATGGAAGGTAGTCTGTTGTCGATAACTTTGTTACTCCAATGGATGGTAGCTTAGTAATTATGGAAGGTAGTATGTTGTCGAGATTTTTATTACTCCAATGGATGGAAGCCTTGTCATTATGGAAGGAAGTCTGTTGTCTAAAAAATTTATACTCCAATGGATGGTAACCTTATTATTATGGAAGGTAGTCTATTGTTGATATTTTTGTTACTCCAATGGATGGTAGCCTTTTAATTATGGAAGGTAGTCGGTTGTCCATATTTTTGTTATTCTAATGGATGGTAACTTTGTCATTATGGAAGGTAGTTTGTTGTCGATATTTTTGTTAATCTATTGTATGGTAGCCTTGTCATTATGGAAGGTAGTCTGTTGTCGAGATTTTTGTTATTCCAATGGATAATAGCTTGTCATTATGGAAGGTAGTCTATTGTCGTGATTTTTGTTACTCCAATGGAAGGTAGCCTTGTAATTATGGAAGGTAGTCTTTTGTCGAGATATTTGTTACTACAATTAATGGTAGCCTTGTCATTGTGGAAGGTAGTCTCTTGTTGATATTTTTTTTACTCCAATGGATGGTAGCCTTGTCATTATGGAAGGTAGTCTATTGTCGATATTTTTGTTACTCCAATGGATGGTAACCTTGTCATTATGGAAGGTAGTCTATTGTCGAGATTTTTATTACTCCATTGGATGGTAGCCTTGTCATTATGGAAGGTAGTCCATTGTTGAAATATTTGTTATTCCAATGGATGGTAGCGTTATCATTATGGAAGGTAGTTTGTTGTCGAGATTTTTGATACTCCAATGGATGGTAGCCTTGTCATTATGGAAGGTAGTATGTTGTCAATATCTTTGTTACTCCAATGGATGGTAGCCTTGTCATTATGGAAAGTACTATGTTGTCGATATCTTTGTTACTCCAATAGATGGTAGCCTTGTCATTATGGAAGGTAGTCCGTTGTCGAGATTTTTGTTACTCCAATGGATGGTAGCCTTGTCATTATGGAAGGTAGTCTCTTGTTGATATTTTTGTTACTCCAATGGATTGTAGCCTTGTCATTATGGAAGGTAGTCTGTTGTCGATAACTTTGTTACTCCAATGGATGGTAGCTTAGTAATTATGGAAGGTAGTCTGTTGTCGAGATTTTTGTTACTCCAATGGATGGTAGCCTTGTCATTATGGAAGGTAGTCTGTTGTCCAAAATTTTTATACTCCAATGGATGGTAGCCTTATCATTATGGAAGGTAGTATGTTGTCAATATCTTTGTTACTCCAATGGATGGTGGCCTTGTCATTATGGAAGGTATTATGTTGTCTAGATTTTTGTTACTCCATTGGATGGTAGCCTTGTCATTATGGATGGTAGTCTGCTGTCGATATTTTTGTTATTCCAATGGATGGTAGGCTTGTCATTATGGAAGGTAGTCTATAGTCGTGATTTTTGTTACTCCAATGGATGGTAGCATTGTCATTATGGAAGGTAGTCTTTTTCGAGATTTTTATTCCTCCAATGGATGGTAGCCTTGTCATTATGGAAGATAGTCTATAGTCTTGATTTTTGTTACTCCAATGGAAGGTAGCCTTGGCATTATGGAAGGTAGTCTCTTGTTGATATTTTTGTTACTCCAATGGATGGTAACCTTGTAATTATGGAAGGTAGTCTGTTGTCGAGATTTTTGTTACTCCAATGGATGGTAGCCTTGTCATTATGGAAGGTAGTCTGTTGTCCAAAATTTTTATACTCCAATGGATGGTAGCCTTATCATTAAGGAAGTTAGTATGTTGTCAATATCTTTGTTCCTCCAATGGATTGTGGCCTTGTCATTATGGAAGGTAGTCTATTGTCGAGATTTTTGTTACTCCATTGGATGGTAGCCTTGTCATTATGGAAGGTAATCTCTTGTTGATATTTTTGTTACTCCAATGGATGGTAGCCTTGTCATTATGGAAGGTAGTTTGTTGTCCCGATTTTTGTTACTCCAATGGATTGTAGCCTTGTCATTATGGAAGGTAGTCTGTTGTCGATAACTTTGTTACTCCAATGGATGGTAGCTTAGTAATTAAGGAAGGTAGTATGTTGTCGAGATTTTTATTACTCCAATGGATGGAAGCCTTGTCATTATGGAAGGAAGTCTTTTGTCTAAAAAATTTATACTCCAATGGATGGTAACCTTATTATTATGTTGTCTAGATTTTTGTTACTCCATTGGATGGTAGCCTTGTCATTATGGATGGTAGTCTGCTGTCGATATTTTTGTTATTCAAATGAATGGTAGTCTTGTCATTATGGAAGGTAGTCTATAGTCGTGATTTTTGTTACTCCAATGGAAGGTAGCCTTGGCATTATGAAAGATAATATGTTGTCGATATCTTTATTACTCCAATGGATGGTAGCCTTGTCATTATGGAAGGTAGTCTTTTGCCGAGATTTTTATTCCTCCAATGGATGGTAGCCTTGTCATTATGGAAGATACTCTATAGTCTTGATTTTTGTTACTCCAATGGAAGGTAGCCTTGGCATTATGGAAGGTAGTCTATTGTCAATATTTTTGTTACTCCAATGGATGGTAACCTTGTCATTATGGAAGGTAGTCTGTTGTCGAGATTTTTGTTACTCCATTGGATGGTAGCCTTGTCATTATGGAAGGTAGTCCATTGTCGAGATATTTGTTATTCCAATGGATGGTAGCGTTATCATTATGGAAGGTAGTCTATTGTCGAGATTTTCGTTACTCCAATGGATGGTAACCTTGTCATTATGGAAGGTACTATGTTGTTGATATCTTTGTTACTCAAATAGATGGCAGCCTTGTCATTATGGAAGGTAGTCTGTTGTCGAGATTTTTGTTACTCCACTGGATGGTAGCCTTGTCATTATGGAAGGTAGTCTCTTGTTGAGATTTTTGTTACTCCATTGGATGGTAACCTTGTCATTATGGAAGGTAGTCTGTTGTTGAGATTTTTGTTACTCCAATGGATGGTAGCCTTGTCATTATGGAAGGTAGTCTGTTGTCGAGATTTTTGTTACTCCAATGGATGGTAGCCTTGTCATTATGGAAGGTACTATGTTGTTGATATCTTTGTTACTCCAATAGATGGTAGCCTTGTCATTATGGAAGGTAGTTTGTTGTCGATATTTTTGTTACTCTAATGGATGGTAGCCTTGTCATTATGGAAGGTAGTCTCTTGTTGATATTTTTGTTACTCCAATGGATGGTAGCCTTGTCATTATGAAAGGTAGTCTCTTGTTGATATTTTTGTTACTCCAATGGATGGTAGCCTTGTCATTATGGAAGGTAGTTTGTTGTCTCTATTATTGATACTCCAATGGATTGTAGCCTTGTCATTATGGAAGGTAGTCTGTTGTCGATAACTTTGTTACTCCAATGGATGGTAACCTTGTCATTATGGAAGGTAGTCTGTTGTCGATATCTTTGTTACTCCAATGGATGGTAGCCTTTTCATTATGGAAGGTAGTCCGTTGTCGAGATTTTTGTTACTCCAATGGATGGTAGCCTTGTCATTATGGAAGGTAGTCTCTTGTTGATATTTTTGTTACTCCAATGGATTGTAGCCTTGTCATTATGGAAGGTAGTCTGTTGTCGATAACTTTGTTACTCCAATGGATGGTAGCTTAGTAATTATGGAAGGTAGTCTGTTGTCGAGATTTTTGTTACTCCAATGGATGGTAGCCTTGTCATTATGGAAGGTAGTCTGTTGTCCAAAATTTTTATACTCCAATGGATGGTAGCCTTATCATTATGGAAGGTAGTATGTTGTCAATATCTTTGTTACTCCAATGGATGGTGGCCTTGTCATTATGGAAGGTATTATGTTGTCTAGATTTTTGTTACTCCATTGGATGGTAGCCTTGTCATTATGGATGGTAGTCTGCTGTCGATATTTTTGTTATTCCAATGGATGGTAGGCTTGTCATTATGGAAGGTAGTCTATAGTCGTGATTTTTGTTACTCCAATGGATGGTAGCATTGTCATTATGGAAGGTAGTCTTTTTCGAGATTTTTATTCCTCCAATGGATGGTAGCCTTGTCATTATGGAAGATAGTCTATAGTCTTGATTTTTGTTACTCCAATGGAAGGTAGCCTTGGCATTATGGAAGGTAGTCTCTTGTTGATATTTTTGTTACTCCAATGGATGGTAACCTTGTAATTATGGAAGGTAGTCTGTTGTCGAGATTTTTGTTACTCCAATGGATGGTAGCCTTGTCATTATGGAAGGTAGTCTGTTGTCCAAAATTTTTATACTCCAATGGATGGTAGCCTTATCATTAAGGAAGTTAGTATGTTGTCAATATCTTTGTTACTCCAATAAATGGTAGCCTTGTCATTATGGAAGGTAGTCTATTGTCGAGATTTTTGTTACTCCATTGGATGGTAGCCTTGTCATTATGGAAGGTAATCTCTTGTTGATATTTTTGTTACTCCAATGGATGGTAGCCTTGTCATTATGGAAGGTAGTTTGTTGTCCCGATTTTTGTTACTCCAATGGATTGTAGCCTTGTCATTATGGAAGGTAGTCTGTTGTCGATAACTTTGTTACTCCAATGGATGGTAGCTTAGTAATTATGGAAGGTAGTATGTTGTCGAGATTTTTATTACTCCAATGGATGGAAGCCTTGTCATTATGGAAGGAAGTCTTTTATCTAAAAAATTTATACTCCAATGGATGGTAACCTTATTATTATGTTGTCTAGATTTTTGTTACTCCATTGGATGGTAGCCTTGTCATTATGGATGGTAGTCTGCTGTCGATATTTTTGTTATTCAAATGAATGGTAGTCTTGTCATTATGGAAGGTAGTCTATAGTCGTGATTTTTGTTACTCCAATGGAAGGTAGCCTTGGCATTATGAAAGATAATATGTTGTCGATATCTTTATTACTCCAATGGATGGTAGCCTTGTCATTATGGAAGGTAGTCTTTTGCCGAGATTTTTATTCCTCCAATGGATGGTAGCCTTGTCATTATGGAAGATACTCTATAGTCTTGATTTTTGTTACTCCAATGGAAGGTAGCCTTGGCATTATGGAAGGTAGTCTATTGTCAATATTTTTGTTACTCCAATGGATGGTAACCTTGTCATTATGGAAGGTAGTCTGTTGTCGAGATTTTTGTTACTCCATTGGATGGTAGCCTTGTCATTATGGAAGGTAGTCCATTGTCGAGATATTTGTTATTCCAATGGATGGTAGCGTTATCATTATGGAAGGTAGTCTATTGTCGAGATTTTCGTTACTCCAATGGATGGTAACCTTGTCATTATGGAAGGTACTATGTTGTTGATATCTTTGTTACTCAAATAGATGGCAGCCTTGTCATTATGGAAGGTAGTCTGTTGTCGAGATTTTTGTTACTCCACTGGATGGTAGCCTTGTCATTATGGAAGGTAGTCTCTTGTTGAGATTTTTGTTACTCCATTGGATGGTAACCTTGTCATTATGGAAGGTAGTCTGTTGTTGAGATTTTTGTTACTCCAATGGATGGTAGCCTTGTCATTATGGAAGGTAGTCTGTTGTCGAGATTTTTGTTACTCCAATGGATGGTAGCCTTGTCATTATGGAAGGTACTATGTTGTTGATATCTTTGTTACTCCAATAGATGGTAGCCTTGTCATTATGGAAGGTAGTTTGTTGTCGATATTTTTGTTACTCTAATGGATGGTAGCCTTGTCATTATGGAAGGTAGTCTCTTGTTGATATTTTTGTTACTCCAATGGATGGTAGCCTTGTCATTATGAAAGGTAGTCTCTTGTTGATATTTTTGTTACTCCAATGGATGGTAGCCTTGTCATTATGGAAGGTAGTTTGTTGTCTCTATTATTGATACTCCAATGGATTGTAGCCTTGTCATTATGGAAGGTAGTCTGTTGTCGATAACTTTGTTACTCCAATGGATGGTAACCTTGTCATTATGGAAGGTAGTCTGTTGTCGATATTTTTGTTACTCCAATGGATGGTAGCCTTTTCATTATGGAAGGTAGTCTGTTGTCCAAAATTTTTATACTCCAATGGATGGTAGCCTTATCATTATGGAAGTTAGTATGTTGTCAATATCTTTGTTACTCCAATGGATTGTGGCCTTGTCATTATGGAAGGTACTATGTTGTCGATATCTTTGTTACTCCAATAAATGGTAGCCTTGTCATTATGGAAGGTAGTCTATTGTCGAGATTTTTGTTACTCCATTGGATGCTAGCCTTGTCATTATGGAAGGTAGTCTCTTGTTGATATTTTTGTTACTCCAATGGATGGTAGCCTTGTCATTATGGAAGGTAGTTTGTTGTCCCGATTATTGTTACTCCAATGGATTGTAGCCTTGTCATTATGGAAGGTAGTCTGTTGTCGATAACTTTGTTACTCCAATGGATGGTAGCTTAGTAATTATGGAAGGTAGTATGTTGTCGAGATTTTTATTACTCCAATGGATGGAAGCCTTGTCATTATGGAAGGAAGTCTGTTGTCTACAAAATTTATACTCCAATGGATGCTAACCTTATCATTATGGAAGGTAGTCTATTGTTGATATTTTTGTTACTCCAATGGATTGTAGCCTTTTAATTATGGAAGGTAGTCGGTTGTCCATATTTTTGTTATTCTAATGGATGGTAACTTTGTCATTATGGAAGGTAGTTTGTTGTCGAGATTTTTGTTAATCTATTGTATGGTAGCCTTGTCATTATGGAAGGTAGTCTGTTGTCGAGGATTTTGTTATTCCAATGGATAATAGCTTGTCATTATGGAAGGTAGTCTATTGTCGTGATTTTTGTTACTCCAATGGAAGGTAGCCTTGTCATTATGGAAGGTAGTATGTTGTCGATATCTTCGTTACTCCAATGGATGGTAGCCTTGTCATTATGGAAGGTAGTCTTTTGTCGAGATTTTTGTTACTCCAATGCATGGTAGCCTTCATATTATAGAAGGTAGTCTCTTGTTGATATTTTTGTTACTCCAATGGATGGTATCCTTGTCATTATGGAAGATAGTCTATTGTCCATATCTTTATTACTCCAATGGATGGTAGCCTTGTCATTATGGAAGGTAGTCTTTTGTCGAGATTTTTATTATTCCAATGGATGGTAGCCTTGTCATTATGGAAGATAGTCTATAGTCTTGATTTTTGTTACTCCAATGGAAGGTAGCCTTGGCATTATGGAAGGTATTTTATTGTCAATATTTTTGTTACTCCAATGGATGGTAACCTTGTCATTATGGAAGGTAGTCTGTTGTCGAGATTTTTGTTACTCCATTGGATGGTAGCCTTGTCATTATGGAAGGTAGTCCATTGTTGAGATATTTGTTATTCCAATGGATGGTAGCGTTATCATTATGGCAGGTAGTTTGTTGTCGATATTTTCGTTACTCCAATGGATGGTAGCCTTGTCATTATGGAAGGTAGTATGTTGTCAATATCTTTGTTACTCCAATGGATTGTGGCCTTGTCATTATGGAAGGTACTATGTTGTCGATATCTTTGATACTCCAATAAATGGTAGCCTTGTCATTATGGAAGGTAGTCTATTGTCGAGATTTTTGTTACTCCATTGGATGGTAGCCTTGTCATTATGGAAGGTAGTCTCTTGTTGATATTTTTGTTACTCCAATGGATGGTAGCCTTGTCATTATGGAAGGTAGTTTGTTGTCCCGATTATTGTTACTCCAATGGATTGTAGCCTTGTCATTATGGAAGGTAGTCTGTTGTCGATAACTTTGTTACTCCAATGGATGGTAGCTTAGTAATTATGGAAGGTAGTATGTTGTCGAGATTTTTATTACTCCAATGGATGGAAGCCTTGTCATTATGGAAGGAAGTCTGTTGTCTACAAAATTTATACTCCAATGGATGCTAACCTTATCATTATGGAAGGTAGTCTATTGTTGATATTTTTGTTACTCCAATGGATTGTAGCCTTTTAATTATGGAAGGTAGTCGGTTGTCCATATTTTTGTTATTCTAATGGATGGTAACTTTGTCATTATGGAAGGTAGTTTGTTGTCGAGATTTTTGTTAATCTATTGTATGGTAGCCTTGTCATTATGGAAGGTAGTCTGTTGTCGAGATTTTTGTTATTCCAATGGATAATAGCTTGTCATTATGGAAGGTAGTCTATTGTCGTGATTTTTGTTACTCCAATGGAAGGTAGCCTTGTCATTATGGAAGGTAGTATGTTGTCAATATCTTTGTTACTCCAATGGATGGTAGCCTTGTCATTATGGAAGGTAGTCTTTTGTCGAGATTTTTGTTACTCCAATGCATGGTAGCCTTCATATTATAGAAGGTAGTCTCTTGTTGATATTTTTGTTACTCCAATGGATGGTATCCTTGTCATTATGGAAGATAGTCTATTGTCCATATTTTTGTTACTCCAATGGATGGTAACCTTGTCGTTATGGAAGGTAGTCTGTTGTCGAGATTTTTGTTACTCTATTGGATGGTAGCCTTGTCATTATGGAAGGTTGTCCATTGTCGAGATATTTGTTATTCCAATGGATGGTAGCGTTATCATTATGGAAGGTAGTCTGTTGTCGAGATTTTCGTTACTCCAATGGATGGTATCCTTGTCATTGAGGAAGGTAGTATGTTGTCAATATCTTTGTTACTCCAATGGATGGTAGCCTTGTCATTAAGGAAGGTACTATGTTGTCGATATATTTGTTACTCCAATAGTTGGTAGCCTTGTCATTATGGAAGGTAGTCTGTTGTCGAGATTTTTGTTACTCCAATGGATGGTAGCCTTGTCATTATGGAAAGTAGTCTCTTGTTGATATTTTTGTTACTCCAATGGATGGTAGCCTTGTCATTATGGAAGGTAGTCTCTTGTTGATATTTTTGTTACTCCAATGGATGGTAGCCTTGTCATTATGGAAGGTAGTTTGTTGTCTCGATTATTGTTACTCCAATGGATTGTAGCCTTGTCATTATGGAAGGTAGTCTGTTGTCGATAACTTTCTTACTCCAATGGATGGTGGCTTAGTAATTAGAAAAGGTAGTCTGTTGTCGAGATTTGTGTTACTCCAATGGATGGTAGCCTTTCCATTATGGAAGGTAGTCTGTTGTCCAAAATATTTATACTCCAATGGATGGTAACCTTGTCATTATGGAAGGTAGTCTATTGTTGATATTTTTGTTATACAAATGGATGGTAGCCTTGTAATTATGGAAGGTAGTCTGTTCTCCAGATTTTTGTTACTCTAATGGATGGTAGCCTTGTCATTATGGAAGGTATTATGTTGTCTAGATTTTTGTTACTCCATTGGATGGTAGCCTTGTCATCATGGATGGTAGCCTGTTGTCGATATTTTTGTTATTCCAATGGATGGTAGGCTTGTCATTATGGAAGGTAGTCTATAGTCGTGATTTTTGTTACTCCAATGGAAGGTAGCCTTGTCATTATGAAAGGTAGTATGTTGTCGATATCTTTATTACTCCAATGGATGGTAGCCTTGTCATTATGGAAGGTAGACTTTTGTCGAGATTTTTATTACTCCAATGGATGGTAGCCTTGTCATTATGGAAGATAGTCTATAGTCTTGATTTTTGTTACTCCAATGGAAGGTAGCCTTGGCATTATGGAAGGTATTTTATTGTCAATATTTTTGTTACTCCAATGGATGGTAACCTTGTCATTATGGAAGGTAGTCTGTTGTCGAGATTTTTGTTACTCCATTGGATGGTAGCCTTGTCATTATGGAAGGTAGTACATTGTTGAGATATTTGTTATTCCAATGGATGGTAGCGTTATCATTATGGCAGGTAGTTTGTTGTCGATATTTTCATTACTCCAATGGATGGTAGCCTTGTCATTATGGAAGGTAGTATGTTGTCAATATCTTTGTTACTCCAATGGATGGTAGCCTTGTCATTATGGAAGGTACTATGTTGTTGATATCTTTGTTACTCCAATAGAAGGTAGCCTTGTCATTATGGAAGGTAGTTTGTTGTCGATATTTTTGTTACTCTAATGGATGGTAGCCTTGTCATTATGGAAGGTAGTCTCTTGTTGATATTTTTGTTACTCCAATGGATGGTAGCCTTGTCATTATGGAAGGTAGTCTCTTGTTGATATTTTTGTTACTCCAATGGATGGTAGCCTTGTCATTATGGAAGGTAGTTTGTTGTCCCGATTATTGTTACTCCAATGGATTGTAGCCTTGTCATTATGGAAGGTAGTCTGTTGTCGATAACTTTGTTACTCTAATGGATGGTAGCTTAGTAATTATGGAAGGTAGTCTGTTGTCGAGATTTTTGTTACTCCAATGGATGGTAGCCTTTCCATTATGGAAGGTAGTCTGTTGTCAAAAAATTTTATACTCTAATGGATGGTAACCTTATCATTATAGATGGTAGTCTATTGTTGATATTTTTGTTATACCAATGGATGGTAGCCTTGTAATTATGGAAGGTAGTCTGTTTTCCAGATTTTTGTTACTCCAATGGATGGTAGCCTTGTCATTATGGAAGGTATTATGTTATCTAGATTTTTGTTACTCCATTGGATGGTAGCCTTGTCATTAAGGAAGGTATTATGTTGTCTAGATTTTTGTTACTCCATTGGATGGTAGCCTTGTCATTATGGAAGGTAGTATGTTGTCAATATCTTTGTTACTCCAATGGATGGTAGCCTTGTCATTATGGAAGTTAGCTTAGTAATTATGGAAGGTAGTCTGTTGTCGAGATTTTTGTTACTCTAATAGATGGTAGCCTTGTCATTATGGAAGGTACTCTATTGTCCAAAAATTTTATACTCCAATGGATGGTAACCTTATCATTATGGAAGGTAGTCTATTGTTGATATTTTTGTTACTCCAATGGATGGTAGCCTTGTAATTATGGAAGGTAGTTTGTTGTCCATATTTTAGGAAGGTAGTCTGTTGTCCATATTTTTGTTACTCTAATGGATGGTAGCCTTGTCATTATGGAAGGTAATTTGTTGTCGAGATTTTTGTTAATCTATTGTATGGTAGCCTTGCCATTATGAAAGGTAGTCTATTGTCGAGATTTTTGTTATTCCAATGGATGGTAGGTTGTCATTATGGAAGGTAGTCTATTGTCGTGATTTTTGTTACTCCAATGGATGGTAGCCTTGTCATTATGGAAGGTAGTATGTTGTCGATATCTTTGTCACTCCAATGGATGGTAGCCTCGTCATTATGGAAGGTAGTCTTTTGTCGAGACTTTTGTTACTCCAATGTATGGTAGCCTTGTTATTATGGAAGGTATTCTCTTGTTGATATTTTTGTTTCTCCAATGGATGGTAGCCTTGTCATTATGGAAGGTAGTCTCTTGTTGATATTTTTGTTACTCCAATGGATGGTAGCCTTGTCATTATGGAAGGTAGTTTGTTGTCCCGATTATTGTTACTCCAATGGATTGTAGCCTTGTCATTATGGAAGGTAGTCTGTTATCGATAACTTTGTTACTCCAATGGATGGTAGCTTAGTAATTATGGAAGGTAGTCTGTTGTCGAGAATTTTTGTTACTCCAATGGATGGTAGCCTTTCCATTATGGAAGGTAGTCTGTTGTCCAAAATTTTTATACTCCAATGGATGGTAACCTTGTCATTATGGAAGGTAGTCTATTGTTGATATTTTTGTTATACCAATGGATGGTAGCCTTGTAATTATGGAAGGTAGTCTGTTGTCCAGATTTTTGTTACTCTAATGGATGGTAGCCTTGTCATTATGGAAGGTATTATGTTGTCTAGATTTTTGTTACTCCATTGGATGGTAGCCTTGTCATTATGGATGGTAGCCTGTTGTCGATATTTTTGTTATTCCAATGGATGGTAGGCTTGTCATTATGGAAGGTAGTCTATAGTCGTGATTTTTGTTATTCCAATGGAAGGTAGCCTTGTCATTATGAAAGGTAGTATGTTGTCGATATCTTTTTTACTCCAATGGATGGTACCCTTGTCATTATGGAAGGTAGTCTATTGTCGATATTTTTGTTACTCCAATGGATGGTAACCTTGTCATTATGGAAGGTAGTCTGTTGTCGAGATTTTTGTTACTCCAATGGAAGGTAGCCTTGGCATTATTGAAGGTAGTCTATTGTCAATATTTTCGTTACTCCAATGGATGGTATCATTATCATCATGGAAGGTAGTCTATTGTCGAGATTTTCGTTACTCCAATGGATGGTTGCCTTGTCATTATTGAAGGTAGTATGTTGTTAATATCTTTGTTACTCCAATGGATGGTAGCCTTGTCATTATAGAAGGTACTATGTTGTCGATATCTTTGTTACTCCAATAGATGGTAGCCTTATCATTATTGAAGGTAGTCTGTTGTCGATATTTTTGTTACTCCAATGGATGGTAGCCTTGTCATTATGGAAGGTAGTCTCTTGTTGATATTTTTGTTACTCCAATGGATGGTAGCCTTGTCATTATAGAAGGTAGTCTATTGTTGATATTTTTGTTACTCCAATGGATGGTAGCCTTGTCATTATGGAAGGTAGTTTGTTGTCCCGATTATTGTTACTCCAATGGATTGTAGCCTTGTCATTATGGAAGGTAGTCTGTTGTCGATAACTGTGTTACTCCAATGGATGGTAGCTTAGTAATTATGGAAGGTAGTCTGTTGTCGAGATTTTTGTTACTTCAATGGATGGTAGCCTTGTCATTATAGAAGGTAGTCTGTTGTCCAAAATTTTGATACTCCAATGGATGGTAACCTTGTCATTATGGAAGGTAGTTTATTGTTGATAATTTTCTTACTCCAATGGATGGTAGCCTTGTAATTATGGAAGGTAGTCTTTTGTCCATATTTTTGTTACTCCATTGGATGGTAGCCTTGTCATTATGGAAGGTAGTCTGCTGTAGAGATTTTTGTTACTCCAATGGATGGTGCCCTTGTCATTATGAAAGGTAGTCTATTGTCGATTTTTTTGTTACTCAAATGGATGGTAACCTTGTCATTATGGAAGGTAATCTGTTGTCGAGATTTTTGTTACTCCATTGGACGGTAGCCTTGTCATTATGGAAGGTAGTCTATTATCGAGATATTTGTTATTCCAATGGATGGTAGCATTATCATTATGGAAGGTAGTCTGTTGTCGAGATTTTCTTTACTCCAATGGATGGTAGCCTTGTCATTATGGAAGGTAGTATGTTGTCAATATCTTTGTTACTCCAATGGATGGTAGCCTTGTCATTATGGAAGGTAGTCTCTTGTTGATATTTTTGTTACTCGAATGGATGGTAGCCTTGTCATTATAGAAGGTAGTCTCTTGTTGACATTTTTGTTACTCCAATGGATGGTAGCCTTGTCATTATGGAAGGTAGTTTGTTGTCCCGATTATTGTTACTCCAATGGATTGTAGACTTTTCATTACGGAAGGTAGTATGTTGTCGATAACTTTGTTACTCCAATGAATGGTAGCTTAGTAATTATGGAAGGTTGTCTGTTGTCGAGATTTTTGTTACTCCAATGGATGGTAGCCTTGTCATTATGGAAGGTAGTCTGTTGTCGTTATTTTTGTTACTCTAATGGATGGAACCCTTGTCATTATGAAAGGTAGTCTATTG
Source organism: Vicia faba (assembly GCA_948472305.1). Lineage (NCBI taxonomy): Eukaryota > Viridiplantae > Streptophyta > Magnoliopsida > Fabales > Fabaceae > Vicia > Vicia faba. The sequence continues at coordinate 568,333,316 of OX451739.1, forward strand.
TCGATATTTTTGTTACTCCAATGGATGGTAACCTTGTCATTATGGAAGGTAGTCTGTTGTCGAGATTTTCGTTACTCCATTGGATGGTAGCCTTGTCATTATGGAAGGTAGTCTATTGTCGAGATATTTGTTATTCCAATGGATGGTAGCATTATCATCATGGAAGGTAGTTTGTTGTCGAGATTTTAGTTACTCCAATGGATGGTAGCCTTGTCATTATGGAAGGTACTATGTTGTCAATATCTTTGTTACTCCAATGAATGGTAGCCTTGTCATTATGGAATGTACTATGTTGTCGATTTGTTACTCCAATAGATGGTAGCCTTATCATTATTGAAGGTAGTCTGTTGTCGATATTTTTGTTACTCCAATGGATGGTAGCCTTGTCATTATGGAAGGTAGTCTCTTGTTGATATAATTGTTACTCCAATGGATGGTAGCCTTGTCATTATAGAAGGTAGTCTATTGTTGATATTTTTGTTACTCCAATGGATGGTAGCCTTGTCATTATGGAAGGTAGTTTGTTGTCCCGATTATTGTTACTCCAATGGATTGTAGCCTTGTCATTATGGAAGGTAGTCTGTTGTCGATAACTGTGTTACTCCAATGGATGGTAGCTTAGTAATTATGGAAGGTAGTCTGTTGTCGAGATTTTTGTTACTTCAATGGATGGTAGCCTTGTCATTATAGAAGGTAGTCTGTTGTCCAAAATTTTGATACTCCAATGGATGGTAACCTTGTCTTTACGGAAGGTAGTTTATTGTTGATAATTTTCTTACTCCAATGGATGGTAGCCTTTTAATTATTGAAGGTAATTTGTTGTCCAATGTTTTGTTACTCCAATGGATGATAGCCTTGTCATTATGGAAGGCAATCTGTTATCCAAAATTTTTATACTCCAATGGATGGTAACCTTGTCATTATGGAAGGTAGTCTATTGTTTATATTTTTGTTACTCCAATGGATGGTAGCCTTGTAATTATGGAAGGTAGTCTTTTGTCCATATTTTTGTTACTCCATTGGATGGTAGCCTTGTCATTATGGAAGGTAGTCTGTTGTAGAGATTTTTGTTACTCCAATGGATGGTGCCCTTGTCATTATGAAAGGTAGTCTATTGTCGATTTTTTTGTTACTCAAATGGATGGTAACCTTGTCATTATGGAAGGTAATCTGTTGTCGAGATTTTTGTTACTCCATTGGACGGTAGCCTTGTCATTATGGAAGGTATTCTATTGTCGAGATATTTGTTATTCCAATGGATGGTAGCATTATCATTATGGAAGGTAGTCTGTTGTCGAGATTTTCTTTACTCCAATGGATGGTAGCCTTGTCATTATGGAAGGTAGTATGTTGTCAATATCTTTGTTACTCCAATGGATGGTAGCCTTGTCATTATGGAAGGTAGTCTCTTGTTGATATTTTTGTTACTCGAATGGATGGTAGCCTTGTCATTATAGAAGGTAGTCTCTTGTTGACATTTTTGTTACTCCAATGGATGGTAGCCTTGTCATTATGGAAGGTAGTTTATTGTCCCGATTATTGTTACTCCAATGGATTGTAGACTTTTCATTACGGAAGGTAGTATGTTGTCGATAACTTTGTTACTGAATGGTAGCTTAGTAATTATGGAAGGTTGTCTGTTGTCGAGATTTTTGTTACTCCAATGGATGGTAGCCTTGTCATTATGGAAGGTAGTCTGTTGTCGTTATTTTTGTTACTCTAATGGATGGAACCCTTGTCATTATGAAAGGTAGTCTATTGTCGATATTTTTGTTACTCCAATGGATGGTAACCTTGTCATTATGGAAGGTAGTCTGTTGTCGAGATTTTCGTTACTCCATTGGATGGTAGCCTTGTCATTATGGAAGGTAGTCTATTGTCGAGATATTTGTTATTCCAATGGATGGTAGCATTATCATCATGGAAGGTAGTTTGTTGTCGAGATTTTAGTTACTCCAATGGATGGTAGCCTTGTCATTATGGAAGGTACTATGTTGTCAATATCTTTGTTACTCCAATGAATGGTAGCCTTGTCATTATGGAATGTACTATGTTGTCGATTTGTTACTCCAATAGATGGTAGCCTTGTCATTATTGAAGGTAGTCTGTTTTCGATATTTTTGTTACTCTGATGGATGGTAGCCTTGTCATTATGGAAGGTAGTCTATTATCGATATATTTGTTATTCCAATGGATGGTAGCATTATCATCATGGAAGGTAGTCTATTGTGGAGATTTTCGTTACTCCAATGGATGGTAGCCTTGTCATTATGGAAGGTAGTATGTTGTCAATATCTTTGTTACTCCAATGGATGGTAGCCTTGTCATTATGGAAGGTACTATGTCGTCGATATCTTTGTTACTCCAATAGATGGTAGCCTTATCATTATTGAAGGTAGTATGTTGTCGATATTTTTGTTACTCCAATGGATGGTAGGTTTTTCATTATGGAAGGTAGTCTCTTGTTGATATTTTTGTTACTCCAATGGATGGTAGCTTTGTCATTATGGAAGGTAGTCTATTGTTGATATTTTTGTTACTCCAATGGATGGTAGCCTTGTCATTATGGAAGATAGTTTGTTGTCCCGATTATTGTTACTCCAATGAATTGTAGCCTTGTCATTATGGAAGGTAGTCTGTTGTCGATAAATGTGTTAATCCAATGGATGGTAGCTTAGTAATTATGGAAGGTTGTCTGTTGTCGAGATTTTTGTTACTCCAATGGATTGTAGCCTTATCATTATGGAAGGTAGTCTGTTGGCGATAACTGTGTTACTCCAATGGATGGTAGCTTAGTAATTATGGAAGGTTGTCTGTTGTCAAGATTTTTGTTACTCCAATGGATGGTAGCCTTGTCATTATGGAAGGTAGTCTGTTGTCCAAAATTTTTATACTCCAATGGATGGTAACCTTGTAATTATGGAGGGTAGTCTCTTGTTGATATTTTTGTTACTCCAATGGATGGTAGCTTTGTCATTATGGAAGGTAGTCTATTGTTGATATTTTTGTTACTCCAATGGATGGTAGCCTTGTCATTATGGAAGATAGTTTGTTGTCCCGATTATTGTTACTCCAATGAATTGTAGCCTTGTCATTATGGAAGGTAGTCTGTTGTCGATAAATGTGTTAATCCAATGGATGGTAGCTTAGTAATTATGAAAGGTTGTCTGTTGTCGAGATTTTTGTTACTCCAATGGATTGTAGCCTTATCATTATGGAAGGTAGTCTGTTGGCGATAACTGTGTTACTCCAATGGATGGTAGCTTAGTAATTATGGAAGGTTGTCTGTTGTCAAGATTTTTGTTACTCCAATGGATGGTAGCCTTGTCATTATGGAAGGTAGTCTATTGTCCAGATTTTTGTTACTCCATTGGATGGTAGCCTTGTCATTATGGAAGGTAGTCTGTTGTCGAGATTTTTGTTACTCCAATGGATGGTACCCTTGTCATTATGAAAGGTAGTCTATTGTCGATATTTTTGTTACTCCAATGGATGGTAACCTTGTCATTATGGAAGGTAGTCTATTGTAGAGATTTTTGTTACTCCTTTGGATGGTAGCCTTGTCATTATGTAAGGTAGTCTATTGTCGAGATATTTGTTATTCCAATGGATGGTAGCATTATCATCATCGTAGGTAGTCTTTTGTCAAGATTTTAGTTACTCCAATGGATGGTAGCCTTGTCATTATGGAAGGTACTATGTTGTCAATATCTTTGTTACTCCAATGAATGGTAGCCTTGTCATTATGGAAGGTACTATGTTGTCGATATCTTTGTTACTCCAATAGATGGTAGCCTTGTCATTATTGAAGGTAGTCTATTGTCGATATTTTTGTTACTCTGATGGATGGTAGCCTTGTCATTATGGAAGGTAGTCTATTGTCAATATATTTGTTATTCCAATGGATGGTAGCATTATCATCATGGAAGGTAGTCTATTGTCGAGATTTTTATTACTCCAATGGATGGTAGCCTTGTCATTATGGAAGGTAGTATGTTGTCAATATCTTTGTTACTCCAATGCATGGTAGGTTTTTCATTATGGAAGGTAGTCTCTTGTTGATATTTTTGTTACTCCAATGGATGGTAGCCTTGTCATTATGGAAGGTAGTCTATTGTTGATATTTTTGTTACTCCAATGGATGGTAGCCTTGTCATTATGGAAGGTAGTTTGTTGTCCCGATTATTGTTACTCCAATGGATTGTAGCCTTGTCATTATGGAAGGTAGTCTGTTGTCGATAACTATGTTACTCCAATGGATGGTATCTTAGTAATTATGGAAGGTAGTCTGTTGTCGATATTTTTGTTACTTGAATGGATGGTAGCCTTGTCATTATGGAAGGTAGTCTGTTGTCCAAAATTTTGATAGTCCAATAGATGGTAACCCTGTCTTTACCGAAGGTAGTTTATTGTTGATAATTTTCATACTCCAATGGATGGTAGCCTTTTAATTATGGAAGGTAATCTGTTGTCCAAATTTTTTTTACTCTAATGGATGGTAGCCTTGTCATTATGGAAGGTTGTCTGTTGTCGAGATTTTTGTTACTCCAATGGATGGTAGCCTTGTCATTATGGAAGGTAGTCTGTTGTCCGAAAATTTTATACTCCAATGGATGGTAACCTTGTCATTATGGAATGTAGTCTATTGTTGATATTTTTGTTACTCCAATGGATGGTAGCCTTGTAATTATGGAAGGTAGTCTGTTGTCCAGATTTTTGTTACTCCATTGGATGGGAGCCTTGTCATTATGGAAGGTAGTCTGTTGTCGTGATTTTTATTACTCCAATGGATGGTACCCTTGTCATTATGAACGGTAGTCTATTGTCGATATTTATGTTACTCCAATGGATGGTAACATTGTCATTATGGAAGGTAGTCTGTTGTTTAGAATATTGTTACTCCATTGGAAGGTAGCCTTGTTGTTATGGAAGGTAGTCTAATGTCGAGATATTTGTTATTCCAATGGATGGTAGCATTATCATTATGGGAGGTAGTCTGTTGTCGAGATTTTTGTTACTCCAATGGATGGTAGCCTTGTCATTATGGAAGGTAGTATGTTGTCAATATCTTTGTCACTCCAATGGATGGTAGCCTTGTCATTATGGAAGGTTGTCTCTTGTTGATATTTTTGTTACTCCAATGGATGGTAGCCTTGTCATTATGGAAGGTAGTTTGTTGTCCCGATTATTGTTACTTCAATGGATTGTAGACATGTCATTATGGATGGTAGTCTGTTGTCGATAACTTTGTTACTCCGATGAATGGTAGCTTAGTAATTATGGAAGGTTGTCTGTTGTCGAGATTTTTGTTACTCCAATGGATGGTTGCCTTGTCATTTTGGAAGGTAGTCTGTTGTCCAAAAATTTATACTCCAATGGATGGTAACCTTGTAATTATGGAAGGTAGTCTATTGTTGATATTTTTGTTACTCCAATGGATGGTAGCCTTGTCATTATGGAAGGTAGTCTGTTGTCGTGATTTTTGTTACTCAAATGGATGGTACCCTTGTTAGTATGAAAGGTAGTCTATTATCGATATTTTCGTTACTCCAATGGATGGTAACCTTGTCATTATGGAAGGTAGTCTGTTGTCGAGATTTTTGTTACTCCATTGGAAGGTAGCCTTGTCATTATGGAAGGTTGTCTATTGTCGAGATATTTGTTATTCCAATGGATGGTAGCATTATCATCATGGAAGGTAGTCTGTTGTCGAGATTTTCGTTACTCCAATGGATGGTAGCCTTGTCATTATGGAAGGTACTATGTTATCAATATCTTTGTTACTCCAATTAATTGTAGCCTTGTCATTATGGAAGGTACTATGTTGTCGATATCTTTGTTACTCCAATAGATGGTAGCCTTGTCATTATTGAAGGTAGTCTGTTGTCGATATTTTTGTTACTCCAATGGATGGTAGCTTTGTCATTATGGAAGGAAGTCTCTTGTTGATATTTTTTTTACTCCAACGGACGGTAGCCTTGTCATTATGGAAGGTAGTCTCTTGTTGATATTTTTGTTACTCCAATGGATGGTAGCCTTGTAATTATGGAAGGTAGTTTGTTGTCCTGATTATTGTTACTCCAATGGATTGTAGCCTTGTCATTATGGAAGGTAGTCTGTTGTCGATAACTTTGTTACTCCAATGAATGGTAGCTTAGTAATTAGGGAAGGTTGTCTGTTGTCGAGATTTTTGTTACTCCAATGGATGGTAGCCTTGTCATTATGGAAGGTAGTCTGTTGTCCAAAATTTTTATACTCCAATGGATGGTAACCTTGTCATTATGGAAGGTAGTCTATTGTTGATATTTTTGTTACTCCAATGGATGGTAGCCTTGTCATTATGGAAGGTAATTTGTTGTCCATATTTTTGTTACTCCAATGGATTGTAGCTATGTCATTATGGAAGGTAGTCTGTTCTCGTTAACTTTGTTACTCCAATGGATGGTAGCTTAGTAATTATGGAAGGTTGTCTATTGTCGAGATTTTTGTTACTCCAATGGATGGTAGCCTTGTCATTATGGAAGGTAGTCTGTTTTCCAAAAATTTTATACTCCAATGGATGGTAACCTTGTAATTATGGAGGGTAGTCTATTGTTGATATATTTGTTACTCCAATGGATGGTAGCCTTGTCATTATGGAAGGTAGTCTGTTGTCCAGATTTTTGTTACTCCATTGGATGGTAGCCTTGTCATTATGGAAGGTAGTCTGTTGTCGAGATTTTTGTTACTCCAATGGATGGTACCCTTGTCATTATGAAAGGTAGTCTATTGTCGATATTTTTGTTACTCCAATGGATGGTAACCTTGTCATTATGGAAGGTAGTCTGTTGTCGAGATTTTTGTTACTCCTTTGGATGGTAGCCTTGTCATTATGTAAGGTAGTCTATTGTCGAGATATTTGTTATTCCAATGGATGGTAGCATTATCATCATGGTAGGTAGTCTGTTGTCAAGATTTTAGTTACTCCAATGGATGGTAGCCTTGTCATTATGGAAGGTACTATGTTGTCAATATCTTTGTTACTCCAATGAATGGTAGCCTTGTCATTATGGATGTTACTATGTTGTCGGTATCTTTGTTACTCCAATAGATGGTAGCCTTGTCATTATTGAAGGTAGTCTATTGTCGATATTTTTGTTACTCTGATGGATGGTAGCCTTGCCATTATGGAAGGTAGTCTATTGTCGATATATTTGTTATTCCAATGGATGGTAGCATTATCATCATGGAAGGTAGTCTATTGTCGAGATTTTTGTTACTCCATTGGATGGTAGCCTTGTCATTATGGAAGGTAGTATGTTGTCAATATCATTGTTACTCCAATGGATTGTAGGTTTTTCATTATGGAAGGTAGTCTCTTGTTGATATTTTTGTTACTCCAATGGATGGTAGCCTTGTCATTATGGAAGATAGTCTATTGTTGATATTTTTGTTACTCCAATGGATGGTAGCCTTGTCATTATGGAAGGTTGTTTGTTGTCCCGATTATTGTTACTCCAATGGATTGTAGCCTTGTCATTATGGAAGGTAGTCTGTTGTCGATAACTATGTTACTCCAATGGATGGTATCTTAGTAATTATGGAAGGTAGTTTGTTTTCGATATTTTTGTTACTTGAATGGATGGTAGCCTTGTCATTATGGAAGGTAGTCTGTTGTCCAAAATTTTGATAGTCCAATAGATGGAAACCCCGTCTTTACGGAAGGTAGTTTATTGTTGATAATTTTCTTACTCCAATGGATGGTAGCTTTTTAATTATGGAAGGTAATCCGTTGTCCAAATTTTTTTTACTCTAATGGATGGTAGCCTTGTCATTATGGAAGGTTGTCTGTTGTCGAGATTTTTGTTACTCCAATGGATGGTAGCCTTGTCATTATTGAAGGTAGTCTGTTGTCCAAAAATTTTATACTCCAATGGATGATAACCTTGTCATTATGGAATGTAGTCTATTGTTGATATTTTTGTTACTCCAATAGATGGTAGCCTTGTCATTATGGAAGGTAGTTTGTTGTCCCGATTATTGTTACTCCAATTGATTGTAGCCTTGTCTTTATGGAAGGTAGTCTGTTGTCGATAATTGTGTTACTCCAATGGATGGTAGCTTAGTAATTACGGAAGGTAGTCTGTTGTCGATATTTTTGTTACTTCAATGGATGGTAACCTTGTCATTATGGAAGGTAGTCTGTTGTTTAGAATATTGTTACTCCATTGGACGGTAGCCTTATTATTATGGAAGGTAGTCTAATGTCGAGATATTTGTTATTCCAATGGATGGTAGCCTTGTCATTATGGAAGGTAGTATGTTGTCAATATCTTTGTTACTCCAATGGATGGTAGCCTTGTCATTATGGAAGGTTGTCTCTTGTCGAGATTTTTGTTACTCCAATGGATGGTAGCCTTGTCATTATGGAAGGTAGTCTGTTGTCCAAAATTTTTATACTCCAATGGATGGTAACCTTGTCATTATGGAAGGTAGTCTATTGTTGATATTTTTGTTACTCCAATGGATGGTAGCCTTGTCATTATGGAAGGTAATTTGTTGTCCATATTTTTGTTACTCCAATGGATTGTAGCCTTGTCATTATGGAAGGTAGTCTGTTGTCGATAACTGTGTTACTCCAATGGATGGTTGCTTAGTAATTATGGAAGGTTGTCTATTGTCGAGATTTTTATTACTCCAATGGATGGTAGCCTTGTCATTATGGAAGGTAGTCTGTTGTCCAAAAATTTTATACTCCAATGGATGGTAACCTTGTAATTATGGAGGGTAGTCTATTGTTGATATTTTTGTTACTCCAATGGATGGTAGCCTTGTCATTATGGAAGGTAGTCTGTTGTCCAGATTTTTGTTACTCCATTGGATGGTAGCCTTGCCATTATGGAAGGTAGTCTGTTGTCGAGATTTTTGTTACTCCAAAGGATGGTACCCTTGTCATTATGAAAGGTAGTCTATTGTCGATATTTTTGTTACTCCAATGGATGGTAACCTTGTAATTATGGAAGGTAGTCTGTTGTCGAGATTTTTGTTACTCCTTTGGATGGTAGCCTTGTCATTATGTAAGGTAGTCTATTGTCGAGATATTTGTTATTCCAATGGATGGTAGCATTATCATCATGGTAGGTAGTCTGTTGTCAAGATTTAAGTTACTCCAATGGATGGTAGCCTTGTCATTATGGAAGTTACTATGTTGTCAATATCTTTGTTACTCCAATGAATGGTAGCCTTGTCATTATGGAAGGTAGTCTGTTGTCGAGATTTTTGTTACTCCTTTGGATGGTAGCCTTGTCATTATGTAAGGTAGTCTATTGTAGAGATATTTGTTATTCCAATGGATGGTTGCATTATCATCATGGTAGGTAGTCTGTTGTCAAGATTTTAGTTACTCCAATGGATGGTAGCCTTTTCATTATGGAAGGTACTATGTTGTCGATATCTTTGTTACTCCAATAGATGGTAGCCTTGTCATTATTGAAGGTAGTCTATTGTCGATATTTTTGTTACTCTGATGGATGGTAGCCTTGCCATTATGGAAGGTAGTCTATTGTCGATATATTTGTTATTCCAATGGATGGTAGTATTATCATCATGGAAGGTAGTCTATTGTCGAGATTTTCGTTACTCCAATGGATGGTAGCCTTGTCATTATGGAAGGTAGTATGTTGTCAATATCATTGTTACTCCAATGGATGGTAGGTTTTTCATTATGGAAGGTAGTCTCTTGTTGATATTTTTGTTACTCCAATGGATGGTAGCCTTGTCATTATGGAAGGTAGTCTATTGTTGATATTTTTGTTACTCCAGCGGATGGTAGCCTTGTCATTATGGAAGGTAGTTTGTTGTCCCGATTTTTGTTACTCCAATGGATTGTAGCCTTGTCATTATGGAAGGTAGTCTGTTGTCGATAACTATGTTACTCCAATGGATGGTATCTTAGTAATTATGGAAGGTAGTTTGTTGTCGATATTTTTGTTACTTGAATGGATGGTAGCCTTGTCATTATGGAAGGTTGTCTATTGTCGAGATATTTGTTATTCCAATGGATGGTAGCATTATCATCATGGAAGGTAGTCTGTTGTCGAGATTTTCGTTACTCCATTGGATGGTAGCCTTGTCATTATGGAAGGTACTATGTTGTCAATATCTTTGTTACTCCAATTAATTATAGCCTTGTCATTATGGAAGGTACTATGTTGTCGATATCTTTGTTACTCCAATAGATGGTAGCCTTGTCATTATTGAAGGTAGTCTGTTGTCGATATTTTTGTTACTCCAATGGATGGTAGCTTTGTCATTATGGAAGGAAGTCTCTTGTTGATATTTTTTTTACTCCAACGGACGGTAGCCTTGTCATTATGGAAGGTAGTCTGTTGTCGATATTTTTGTTACTTGAATGGATGGTAGCGTTGTCATTATGGAAGGTAGTTTGTTGTCCTGATTATTGTTACTCCAATGGATTGTAGCCTTGTCATTATGGAAGGTAGTCTGTTGTCGATAACTTTGTTACTCCAATGAATGGTAGCTTAGTAATTAGGGAAGGTTGTCTGTTGTCGAGATTTTTGTTACTCCAATGGATGGTAGCCTTGTCATTATGGAAGGTAGTCTGTTGTCCAAAATTTTTATACTCCAATGGATGGTAACCTTGTCATTATGGAAGGTAGTCTATTGTTGATATTTTTGTTACTCCAATGGATGGTAGCCTTGTCATTATGGAAGGTAATTTGTTGTCCATATTTTTGTTACTCCAATGGATTGTAGCTATGTCATTATGGAAGGTAGTCTGTTCTCGTTAACTTTGTTACTCCAATGGATGGTAGCTTAGTAATTATGGAAGGTTGTCTATTGTCGAGATTTTTGTTACTCCAATGGATGGTAGCCTTGTCATTATGGAAGGTAGTCTGTTTTCCAAAAATTTTATACTCCAATGGATGGTAACCTTGTAATTATGGAGGGTAGTCTATTGTTGATATTTTTGTTACTCCAATGGATGGTAGCCTTGTCATTATGGAAGGTAGTCTGTTGTCCAGATTTTTGTTACTCCATTGGATGGTAGCCTTGTCATTATGGAAGGTAGTCTGTTGTCGAGATTTTTGTTACTCCAATGGATGGTACCCTTGTCATTATGAAAGGTAGTCTATTGTCGATATTTTTGTTACTCCAATGGATGGTAACCTTGTCATTATGGAAGGTAGTCTGTTGTCGAGATTTTTGTTACTCCTTTGGATGGTAGCCTTGTCATTATGTAAGGTAGTCTATTGTCGAGATATTTGTTATTCCAATGGATGGTAGCATTATCATCATGGTAGGTAGTCTGTTGTCAAGATTTTAGTTACTCCAATGGATGGTAGCCTTGTCATTATGGAAGGTACTATGTTGTCAATATCTTTGTTACTCCAATGAATGGTAGCCTTGTCATTATGGATGTTACTATGTTGTCGGTATCTTTGTTACTCCAATAGATGGTAGCCTTGTCATTATTGAAGGTAGTCTATTGTCGATATTTTTGTTACTCTGATGGATGGTAGCCTTGCCATTATGGAAGGTAGTCTATTGTCGATATATTTGTTATTCCAATGGATGGTAGCATTATCATCATGGAAGGTAGTCTATTGTCGAGATTTTTGTTACTCCATTGGATGGTAGCCTTGTCATTATGGAAGGTAGTATGTTGTCAATATCATTGTTACTCCAATGGATTGTAGGTTTTTCATTATGGAAGGTAGTCTCTTGTTGATATTTTTGTTACTCCAATGGATGGTAGCCTTGTCATTATGGAAGATAGTCTATTGTTGATATTTTTGTTACTCCAATGGATGGTAGCCTTGTCATTATGGAAGGTTGTTTGTTGTCCCGATTATTGTTACTCCAATGGATTGTAGCCTTGTCATTATGGAAGGTAGTCTGTTGTCGATAACTATGTTACTCCAATGGATGGTATCTTAGTAATTATGGAAGGTAGTTTGTTGTCGATATTTTTGTTACTTGAATGGATGGTAGCCTTGTCATTATGGAAGGTAGTCTGTTGTCCAAAATTTTGATAGTCCAATAGATGGAAACCCCGTCTTTACGGAAGGTAGTTTATTGTTGATAATTTTCTTACTCCAATGGATGGTAGCTTTTTAATTATGGAAGGTAATCTGTTGTCCAAATTTTTTTTACTCTAATGGATGGTAGCCTTTTCATTATGGAAGGTTGTATGTTGTCGAGATTTTTGTTACTCCAATGGATGGTAGCCTTGTCATTATTGAAGGTAGTCTGTTGTCCAAAAATTTTATACTCCAATGGATGATAACCTTGTCATTATGGAATGTAGTCTATTGTTGATATTTTTGTTACTCCAATGGATGGTAGCCTTGTCATTATGGAAGGTAGTCTGTTGTCCCGATTATTGTTACTCCAATGGATTGTAGCCTTGTCTTTATGGAAGGTAGTCTGTTGTCGATAATTGTGTTACTCCAATGGATGGTAGCTTAGTAATTACGGAAGGTAGTCTGTTGTCGATATTTTTGTTACTTCAATGGATGGTAACCTTGTCATTATGGAAGGTAGTCTGTTGTTTAGAATATTGTTACTCCATTGGACGGTAGCCTTGTTATTATGGAAGGTAGTCTAATGTCGAGATATTTGTTATTCCAATGGATGGTAGCCTTGTCATTATGGAAGGTAGTATGTTGTCAATATCTTTGTTACTCCAATGGATGGTAGCCTTGTCATTATGGAAGGTTGTCTCTTGTCGAGATTTTTGTTACTCCAATGGATGGTAGCCTTGTCATTATGGAAGGTAGTCTGTTGTCCAAAATTTATATACTCCAATGGATGGTAACCTTGTCATTATGGAAGGTAGTCTATTGTTGATATTTTTGTTACTCCAATGGATGGTAGCCTTGTCATTATGGAAGGTAATTTGTTGTCCATATTTTTGTTACTCCAATGGATTGTAGCCTTGTCATTATGGAAGGTAGTCTGTTGTCGATAACTGTGTTACTCCAATGGATGGTTGCTTAGTAATTATGGAAGGTTGTCTATTGTCGAGATTTTTATTACTCCAATGGATGGTAGCCTTGTCATTATGGAAGGTAGTCTGTTGTCCAAAAATTTTATACTCCAATGGATGGTAACCTTGTAATTATGGAGGGTAGTCTATTGTTGATATTTTTGTTACTCCAATGGATGGTAGCCTTGTCATTATGGAAGGTAGTCTGTTGTCCAGATTTTTGTTACTCCATTGGATGGTAGCCTTGTCATTATGGAAGGTAGTCTGTTGTCGAGATTTTTGTTACTCCAATGGATGGTACCCTTGTCATTATGAAAGGTAGTCTATTGTCGATATTTTTGTTACTCCAATGGATGGTAACCTTGTAATTATGGAAGGTAGTCTGTTGTCGAGATTTTTGTTACTCCTTTGGATGGTAGCCTTGTCATTATGTAAGGTAGTCTATTGTCGAGATATTTGTTATTCCAATGGATGGTAGCATTATCATCATGGTAGGTAGTCTGTTGTCAAGATTTAAGTTACTCCAATGGATGGTAGCCTTGTCATTATGGAAGTTACTATGTTGTCAATATCTTTGTTACTCCAATGAATGGTAGCCTTGTCATTATGGAAGGTAGTCTGTTGTCGAGATTTTTGTTACTCCTTTGGATGGTAGCCTTGTCATTATGTAAGGTAGTCTATTGTAGAGATATTTGTTATTCCAATGGATGGTTGCATTATCATCATGGTAGGTAGTCTGTTGTCAAGATTTTAGTTACTCCAATGGATGGTAGCCTTTTCATTATGGAAGGTACTATGTTGTCGATATCTTTGTTACTCCAATAGATGGTAGCCTTGTCATTATTGAAGGTAGTCTATTGTCGATATTTTTGTTACTCTGATGGATGGTAGCCTTGCCATTATGGAAGGTAGTCTATTGTCGATATATTTGTTATTCCAATGGATGGTAGTATTATCATCATGGAAGGTAGTCTATTGTCGAGATTTTCGTTACTCCAATGGATGGTAGCCTTGTCATTATGGAAGGTAGTATGTTGTCAATATCATTGTTACTCCAATGGATGGTAGGTTTTTCATTATGGAAGGTAGTCTCTTGTTGATATTTTTGTTACTCCAATGGATGGTAGCCTTGTCATTATGGAAGGTAGTCTATTGTTGATATTTTTGTTACTACAATGGATGGTAGGCTTGTCATTATGGAAGGTAGTTTGTTGTCCCGATTTTTGTTACTCCAATGGATTGTAGCCTTGTCATTATGGAAGGTAGTCTGTTGTCGATAACTATGTTACTCCAATGGATGGTATCTTAGTAATTATGGAAGGTAGTTTGTTGTCGATATTTTTGTTACTTGAATGGATGGTAGCCTTGTCATTATGGAAGGTTGTCTGTTGTCAAAAATTTTGATAGTCCAATAGATGGAAACCCTGTCTTTACGGAAGGTAGTTTATTGTTGACAATTTTCTTACTCCAATGGATGGTAGCTTTTTAATTATGGAAGGTAATCTGTTGTCCAAATTTTATTTACTCTAATGGATGGTAGCCTTGTCATTATGGAAGGTTGTCTGTTGTCGAGATTTTTGTTACTCCAATGGATGGTAGCCTTGTCATTATTGAAGGTAGTCTGTTGTCCAAAAATTTTATACTCCAATGGATGGTAACCTTGTCATTATGGAATGTAGTCTGTTGTTGATATTTTTGTTACTCCAATGGATGGTAGCCTTGTAATTATGGAAGGTAGTCTGTTGTCCAAATTTTTGTTACTCCATTGGATGGGAGCCTTGTCATTATGGAAGGTAGTCTGTTGTCGTGATTTTTGTTACTCCAATGGATGGTACCCTTGTCATTATGAAAGGTAGTCTATTGTCGATATTTATGTTACTCCAATGGATGGTAACCTTGTCATTATGGAAGGTAGTCTATTGTTTAGAATATTGTTACTCCATTGGACGATAGCCTTGTTATTATGGAAGGTAGTCTAATGTCGAGATATTTGTTATTCCAATGGATGGTAGCATTATCATTATGGGAGGTAGTCTGTTGTCGAGATTTTCGTTACTCCAATGGATGGTAGCCTTGTCATTATAGAAGGTAGTATGTTGTCAATATCTTTGTTACTCCAATGGATGGTAGCCTTGTCATTATAGAAGGTTGTCTCTTGTTGATATTTTTGTTACTCCAATGGATGGTAGCCTTGTCATTATGGAAGGTAGTTTGTTGTCCCGATTATTGTTACTTCAATGGATTGTAGACTTTTCATTATGGATGGTAGTCTGTTGTCGATAACTTTGTTACTCCGATGAATGGTAGCTTAGTAATTATGGAAGGTTGTCTGTTGTCGAGATTTTTGTTACTCCAATGGATGGTTGCCTTGTCATCATGGAAGGTAGTCTGTTGTCCAAAAATTTTATACTCCAATGGATGGTAACCTTGTAATTATGGAAGGTAGTCTATTGTTGATATTTTTGTTACTCCAATGGATGGTAGCCTTGTCATTATGGAAGGTAGTCTGTTGTCGTGATTTTTGTTACTCAAATGGATGGTACCCTTGTTAGTATGAAAGGTAGTCTATTGTCGATATTTTCGTTACTCCAATGGATGGTAACCTTGTCATTATGGAAGGTAGTCTGTTGTCGAGATTTTTGTTACTCCATTGGAAGGTAGCCTTGTCATTATGGAAGGTTGTCTATTGTCGAGATATTTGTTATTCCAATGGATGGTAGCATTATCATCATGGAAGATAGTCTACTGTCGAGATTTTCGTTACTCCAATGGATGGTAGCCTTGTCATTATGGAAGGTACTATGTTGTCAATATCTTTGTTACTCCAATTAATTGTAGCCTTGTCATTATGGAAGGTACTATGTTGTCGATATCTTTGTTACTCCAATAGATGGAAGTCTTGTCATTATTGAAGGTAGTCTGTTGTCGATATTTTTGTTACTCCAATGGATGGTAGCCTTGTCATTATTGAAGGTAGTCTGTTGTCCAAAAATTTTATACTCCAATGGATGGTAACCTTGTCATTATGGAATGTAGTCTATTGTTGATATTTTTGTTACTCCAATGGATGGTGGCCTTGTAATTATGGAAGGTAGTCTGTTGTCCAGATTTTTGTTACTCCATTGGATGAGAGCCTTGTCATTATGGAAGGTAGTCTGTTGTCGTGATTTTTGTTACTCCAATGGATGGTACCCTTGTCATTATGAAAGGTAGTCTATTGTCGATATTTATGTTACTCCAATGGATGGTAACCTTGTCATTATGGAAGGTAGTCTGTTGTTTAGAATATTGTTACTCCATTGGACGGTAGCCTTGTTATTATGGAAGGTAGTCTAATGTCGAGATATTTGTTATTCCAATGGATGGTAGCATTATCATTATGGGAGGTAGTCTGTTGTCGAGATTTTCGTTACTCCAATGGATGGTAGCCTTGTCATTATGGAAGGTAGTATGTTGTCAATATCTTTGTTACTCCAATGGATGGTAGCCTTGTCATTATGGAAGGTTGTCTCTTGTTGATATTTTTGTTACTCCAATGGATGGTAGCCTTGTCATTATGGAAGGTAGTTTGTTGTCACGATTATTGTTACTTCAATGGATTGTAGACTTGTCATTTTGGATTGTAGTCTGTTGTCGATAACTTTGTTACTCCGATGAATGGTAGCTTAGTAATTATGGAAGGTTGTCTGTTGTCGAGATTTTTGTTACACCAATGGATGGTTGCCTTGTCATTATGGAAGGTAGTCTGTTGTCCAAAAATTTTATACTCCAATTAATGGTAACCTTGTAATTATGGTAGGTAGTCTATTGTTGATATTTTTGTTACTCCAATGGATGGTAACATTGTCATTATGGAAGGTAGTATGTTGTCGTGATTTTTGTTACTCAAATGGATGGTACCCTTGTCAGTATGAAAGGTAGTCTATTGTCGATATTTTCGTTACTCCAATGGATGGTAACCTTGTCATTATGGAAGGTAGTCTGTTGTCGAGATTTTTGTTACTCCATTGGAAGGTAGCCTTGTCATTATGGAAGGTTGTCTATTGTCGAGATATTTGTTATTCCAATGGATGGTAGCATTATCATCATGGAAGGTAGTCTGTTGTCGAGATTTTCGTTACTCCAATGGATGGTAGCCTTGTCATTATGGAAGGTACTATGTTGTCAATATCTTTGTTACTCCAATTAATTGTAGCCTTGTCATTATGGAAGGTACTATGTTGTCGATATCTTTGTTACTCCAATAGATGGTAGCCTTGTCATTATTGAAGGTAGTCTGTTGTCGATATTTTTGTTACTCCAATGGATGGTAGCTTTGTCATTATCGAAGGAAGTCTCTTGTTGATATTTTTGTTACTCCAACGGATGGTAGCCTTGTCATTATGGAAGGTAGTCTGTTGTCCAGATTTTTGTTACTCCATTGGATGGTAGCCTTGTCATTATGGAAGGTAGTATGTTGTCAATATCTTTGTTACTCCAATGGATGGTACCCTTGTCATTATGAAAGGTAGTCTATTGTCAATATTTTTGTTACTCCAATGGATGGTAACCTTGTCATTATGGAAGGTAGTTTGTTGTCGAGATTTTTGTTACTCCATTGGACGGTAGCCTTGTCATTATGGAAGGTAGTCTATTGTTGAGATATTTGTTATTCCAATGGATGGTAGCATTATCATTATGGAAGGTAGTCTGTTGTCGAGATTTTCGTTACTCCAATGGATGGTAGCCTTGTCATTATGGAAGGTAGTATGTTATCAATATCTTTGTTACTCCAATGGATGGTAGCCTTGTCATTATGCAAGGTAGTCGCTTGTTGATATTTTTGTTACTCCAATGGATGGTAGCGTTATCATCATGGAAGGTAGTCTGTTGTCGAGATTTTCGTTACTCCAATGGATGGTAGCCTTGTCATTATGGAAGGTACTATGTTGTCAATATATTTTTTACTCCAATGAATGGTAGCCTTGTCATTATGGAAGGTACTATGTAGTCGATATCTTTGTTACTCCAATAGATGGTAGCCTTGTCATTATTGAAGTTAGTCTGTTGTCGATATTTTTGTTACTATGATGGATGGTAGCTTTGTCATTATGGAAGGTAGTCTCTTGTTGATATTTTTGTTACTCCAATGGATGGTAGCATTGTCATTATGGAAGGTAGTCTCTTGTTGATATTTTTGTTACTCCAATGGATGGTAGCCTTGTCATTATGGAAGGTAGTTTGTTGTCCCAATTATTGTTACTCCAATGGATTGTAGCCTTGTCATTATGGCAGGTAGTCTGTTGTCGATAACTTTGTTACTCCAATGAATGGTAGCTTAGTAATTAGGGAAGGTTGTCTTTTGTCGAGATTTTTGTTACTCTAATGGATGGTAGCCTTGTAATTATGGAAGGTAGTTTGTTGTCCAAATATTTTATACTCCAATGGATGGTAACCTTGTCATTATGGAAGGTAGTCTATTGTTGATATTTTTGTTACTCCAATGGATGGTAGCCTTGTAATTATGGAAGGTAGTTTGTTGTCCAAATTTTTGTTACTCCATTGGATGGTAGCCTTGTCATTATGGAAGGTAGTCTGTTGTCGAGATTTTTGTTACTCAAATGGATGGTACCCTTGTCATTATGAAAGGTAGTCTATTGTCGATATTTTTGTTACTCCAATGGATGGTAACCTTGTCATTATGGAAGGTTGTCTGTTGTCGAGATTTTTGTTACTCCATTGGATGGTAGCCTTGTCATTATGGAAGGTAGTCTGTTGTCGAGATTTTTGTTACTCAAATGGATGGTACCCTTGTCATTATTAAAGGTAGTCTATTTTTGATATATTTGTTACTCCAATGGATGGTAGCCTTGTCATTATGGAAGGTAGTCTGTTGTCCAAAATTTTTATACTGCAATGGATGGTAACCTTGTCATTATGGAAGGTAGTCTGTTGTTTATATTTTTGTTACTCCAATGGATGGTAGCCTTGTCATTATGGAAGGTACTATGATGTCAATATCTTTGTTACTCCAATAGATGGTAGCCTTGTCATTATGGAAGGTAGTCTGTTGTCGAGATTTTTGTTACTCCAATGGATTTTAGCCCTGTCATTATGGGAGGTAGTCTCTTGTTGATATTTTTGTTACTCCAATGGATGGTATCCTTGTCATTATGGAAGGTAGTCTGTTGTCCCGATTATTGTTACTCTAATGGATAGTAGTCTTGTCATTATGGAAGGTAGTCTGTCATTGTGATTTCTGTTACTCCAATGGATGGTAGCCTTCTCATTATGGAAGGTAGTTTGTTGTTCAGATTTTTGTTACTCCAATGGATGGTAGACTTGTCATTATGGAAGGTAGTCTCTTGTTGATATATTTGTTACTCCTATGGATGGTAGCCTTGTCATTATGGAAGGTAGTTTGTTGTGCCGATTATTGTTACTCCAATGGATTGTAGCCTTGTCATTATGGAAGGTAGTCTGTTGTCGATAACTTTGTTACTCCAATGAATGGTAGCTTAGTAATTATGGAAGGTTGTCTGTTGTCGAGATTTTTGTTACTCCAATGGATGGTAGCCTTGTCATTATGGAAGGTTGTCTGTTGTCCAAAATTTTTATACTCCAATGGATGGTAACCTTGTCATTATGGAAGGTAGTCTATTGTTGATATTTTTGTTACTCCAATGGATGGTAGCCTTGTAATTATTGAAGGTAGTCTGTTGTACAGATTTTTTTACTCCATTGGATGGTAGTCTTGTCATTATGGAAGGTAGTCTGTTGTCGAGATTTTTGTTACTCCAATGGATGGTACCCTTGTCATTATGAAAGGTAGTCTATTGTCAATATTTTTGTTACTCCAATGGATGGTAACCTTGTCATTATGGAAGGTAGTATGTTGTCGATATTTTTGTTACTCCATTGGACGGTAGCCTTGTAGTTATGGTAGGTAGTCTATTGTCGAGATATTTGTAATTCCAATGGATGGTAGCATTATAATTATGGAAGGTAGTCTGTTGTCGAGATTTTCATTACTCCAATGGATGGTAGCCTTGTCATTATGGAAGGTAGTATGTTGTCAATATCATTGTTACTCCAATGGATGGTAGCCTTGTCATTATGGATGGTAGTCTCTTGTTGATATTTTTGTTACTCCAATGGATGGTAGCCTTGTCATTATGGAAGGTAGTCTCTTGTTGATACTTTTGTTACTCTAATGGATGGTAGCCTTGTCATTATGGAAGGTACTATGTTGTCGATATCTTTGTTACTAGAAATAGATGGTAGCCTTGTCATTACGGGAGGTAGTCTCTTGTTGATATTTTTGTTATTCCAATGGATGGTATCCTTGTCATTATGGAAGGTAGTCTGTTGTCCCGATTATTGTTACTCTAATGGATAGCAGTCTTGTCATTATGGAAGGTAGTATGTCATTGTGATTTCTGTTACTCCAATGGATGGTAGCCTTCTTATTATGGACGGTAGTCTGTTTTACAGATTTTTGTTACTCCATTGGATGGTAGCCTTGTCATTATTGAAGGTAGTCTGTTGTCGAGATTTTTGTTACTCCAATGGATGGTACCCTTGTCATCATGAAAGGTAGTCTATTGTCGATATTTTTGTTACTCCAATGGATGGTAACCTTGTCATTATGGAAGGTAGTCTGTTGTCGATATTTTTGTTACTCCATTGGACGGTAGCCTTGTAATTATGGAAGGTAGTCTATTGTCGATATGTTTGTTATTCCAATGGATGGTAGCGTTATCATTATGGAAGGTAGTCTGTTGTCGAGATTTTCGTTACTCTAATGGATGGTAGCCTTGTCATTATGGAAGGTAGTATGTTGTCAATATCTTTGTTACTCCAATGGATGGTAGCCTTGTCATTATGGAAGGTAGTCTCTTCTTGATATTTTTGTTACTCCAATGGATTCTAGCCTTGTCATTATGGAAGGTAGTCTCTTGTTGATATTTTTGTTACTCCCATGGATGGTAGCCTTGTCATTATGGAAGGTAGTTTGTTGTCCCGATTATTGTTACTCCAATGGATTGTAGACTTGTCATTATGGAACGTAGTCTGTTGTTGAAGACTTTGTTACTCCAATGAATGGTAGCTTAGTGATTATGGAAGGTTGTCTGTTGTCGAGATTTTTGTTACTCCAATGGATGGTAGCCTTGTCATTATGGAAGGTAGTCTGTTGTCCAATATTTTTATACTCCAATGGATGGTAACCTTGTCATTATGGAAGGTAGTCTATTGTTGATATTTTTGTTACTCTAATGGATGGTAGCCTTGTCATTATGGAAGGTACTATGTTGTCGATATCTTTGTTACTCCAATAGATGGTAGCCTTGTCATTATGGAAGGTAGTCTGTTGTCGAGATTTTTGTTACTCCAATGGATTGTAGCCTTGTCATTATGGAAGGTAGTTTGATGTCGAGATTTTCGTTACTCCAATGGATGGTAGCCTTGTCATTATGGAAGGTAGTTTGTTGTCCCGAATATTGTTACTCCAATGGATTGTAGACTTGTCATTATGGAAGGTAGTCTGTTGTCGATAAATTTGTTACTCCAATGAATGGTAGCTTAGTAATTATGGAAGGTTGTCTGTTGTCGAGATTTTTGTTACTCCAATGGATGGTAGCCTTGTCATTATGGAAGGTAGTTTGTTGTCCAAAATTTTTATACTCCAATGGATGGTAACCTTGTCATTATGGAAGGTAGTCTGTTGTTTATATTTTTGTTACTCCAATGGATGGTAGCCTTGTCATTAGTGAAGGTACTATGTTGTCGATATCTTTGTTTCTCCAATAGATGGTAGCCTTGTTATTATGGAAGGTAGTCTGTTGTCGAGATTTTTGTTACTCCAATGGATTTTAGCCTTGTCATTATGGGAGGTAGTCTCTTGTTGATATTTTTGTTACTCCAATGGATGGTATCCTTGTCATTATGGAAGGTAGTCTGTTGTCCTGATTATTGTTACTCTAATGGATAGAAGTCTTGTCATTATGAAAGGTAGTCTGTCATTGTGATTTCTGTTACTCCAATGGATGGTAGCCTTCTCATTATGGAAGGTAGTTTGTTGTCCAGATTTTTGTTACTCCATTGGACGGTAGCCTTGTCATTATGTAAGGTAGTCTATTGTTGATATTTTTGTTACTCCAATGGATGGTAGCCTTGTAATTATGGAAGGTAGTCAGTTGTCCAGATTTTTGTTACTCCATTGGATGGTAGCCTTGTCATTATGGAAGGTAGTCTGTTGTCGAGATTTTTGTTACTCCAATGGATGGTACCCTTGTCATTATGAAAGTTAGTCTATTGTCGATATTTTTGTTACTCTAATGGATGGTAACCTTGTCATTATGGAAGGTTGTCTGTTGTCGATATTTTTGTTACTCCATTGGACGGTAGCCTTGTCATTATGGAAGGTAGTCTATTGTCGAGATATTTGGTATTCCAATGGATGGTAGCATTATAATTATGGAAGGTAGTCTGTTGTCGAGATTTTCGTTACTCCAATGGATGGTATCCTTGTCATTATGGAAGGTAGTATGTTGTCGATATCTTTGTTACTCCAATGGATGGTAGCCTTGTCATTATGGAAGGTAGTCTCTTGTTGATAATTTTGTTACTCCAATGGATGGTAGCCTTGTCATTATGGAAGGTGGTCTCTTGTTGATATTTTTGTTACTCAATTGGATGGTAGCCTTGTCATTATGGAAGGTAGTTTGTTGTCCCGATTATTGTTACTCCAATGGATTGTAGACTTGTCATTATGGAAGGTAGTCTGTTGTCGATCACTTTGTTACTCCAATGAATGGTAGCTTAGTAATTATGGAAGGTTGTCTGTTGTCGAGATTTTTGCTACTCCAATGGATGGTAGCCTTGTCATTATGCAAGGTAGTCTGTAGTCCAAAAATTTTATACTCCAATGGATGGTAACCTCGTCATTATGGAAGGTAGTCTATTGTTGATATTTTTGTTACTCTAATGGATGGTAGCCTTGTCATTATGGAAGGTACTATGTTGTCGATATCTTTGTTACTCCAATAGATGGTAGCCTTGTCATTATGGAAGGTAGTCTGTTGTCGAGATTTTTGTTACTCCAATGGATTTTAGCCTTGTCATTATGGGAGGTAGTCTCTTGTTGATATTTTTGTTACTTCAATGGATGGTATCCTTGTTATTATGGAAGGTAGTCTGTTGTCCCGATTATTGTTACTCTAATGGATAGTAGTCTTGTCATTATGGAAGGTAGTCTGTCATTGTGATTTCTGTTACTCCAATGGATGGTAGCCTTCTCATTATGGAAGGTAGTCTGTTGTCCAGATTTTTGTTACTCCAATGGATGGTAGCCTTCTTATTATGAAAGGTAGTCTGTTGTCGAGATTTTTGTTACTCCAATGGATGGTACCCTTGTCATTATGAAAGGTAGTCTATTATCAATATTTTTGTTACTCCAATGGATGGTAACCTTGTCATTATGGAAGTTAGTCTATTGTCGATATTTTTGTTACTCCATTGGACGGTAGCCTTGTCATTATGGAAGGTAGTCTATTGTCGAGATATTTTTTATTCCAATGGATGGTAGCATTATCATTATGGAAGGTAGTCTATTGTCGAGATTTTCGTTTCTCCAATGGATGGTAGCCTTGTCATTATGGAAGGTAGTATGTTGTCAATATCTTTGTTACTCCAATGGATGGTAGCCTTGTCATTATGGAAGGTAGTCTCTTGTTGATATTTTTGTTACTCCAATGGATGGTAGCCTTATCATTATGGAAGGTAGTCTCTTGTTGATATTTTTGTTACTCCAATGGATGGTAGCCTTGTCATTATGGAAGGTATTTTGTTGTCCCGATTATTGTTACTTCAATGGATTGTAGACTTGTCATTATGGAAGGTCGTCTGTTGTCGATAACTTTGTTACTCCAATGAATGGTAGCTTAGTGATTATGGAAGGTTGTCTGTTGTCGAGATTTTTGTTACTCCAATGGATGGTAGCCTTGTCATTATGGAAGGTAGTCTGTTGTCCAAAAATTTTATACTCCAATGGATGGTAACCTTGTCATTATGGAAGGTAGTCTATTGTTGATATTTTTGTTACTCTAATGGATGGTATCCTTGTCATTATGGAAGGTACTATGCTGTCGAGATTTTTGTTACTCCAATGGATTGTAGCCTTGTCATTATGGGAGGTAGTCTGTTGTCGAGATTTTCGTTACTCCAATGGATGGTAGCCTTGTCATTATGGAAGGTAGTATGTTGTCAATATCTTTGTTACTCCAATGAATGGTAGCCTTGTCATTATGGAAGGTACTATGTTGTCGATATCTTTGTTACTCCAATAGATGGTAGCCTTGTCAGTATTGAAGGTAGTTTGTTGTCGATATTTTTGTTACTGCAATGGATGGTAGCTTTGTCATTATGGAAGGTAGTCTCTTGTTAATATTTTTATTACTCCAATGGATGGTAGCGTTGTCATTATGGAAGGTAGTCTATTGATGATATTTTTTTAACTCCAATGGATGGTAGCCTTGTCATTATGGAAGGTAGTCTGTTGTCGAGATTTTTGTTACTCCATTGGATGGTAGCCTTGTCATTACGGAAGGTAGTCTATTGTCGAGATATTTGTTATTCCAATGGATGGTAGCATTATCATCATGGAAGGTAGTCTATTGTCGAGATTTTCGTTACTCCAATGGATGGTAGCCTTATCATTATGGAAGGTACTATGTTTACAATATATTTGTTACTCCAATGAATGGTAGCCTTGTCATTATGGAAGGTAATATGTTATCGATATCATTGTTTCTCCAATAGATGGTTGCCTTGTCATTATTGAAGGTAGTCTGTTGTTGATATGTTTGTTACTCCGATGGATGGTAGCTTTGTCATTATGGAAGGTAGTCTCTTGTTGATATTTTTGTTACTCAAATGGATGGTAGCCTTGTCATTATGGAAGGTGGTCTCTTGTTGATATTTTTGTTACTCCAATGGATGGTAGCCTTGTCATTATGGAAGGTAGTTTGTTGTCTCGTTTATTGTTACTCCAATGGATTGTAGACTTGTCATTATGGAAGGTAGTCTGTTGTCGATAACTTTGTTACTCCAATGAATGGTAGCTTAGTAATTATGGAAGGTTGTCTGGTGTCGAGATTTTTGTTACTCCAATGGATGGTAGCCTTGTCATTATGGAAGGTAGTCTGTTGTCCATAATTTTTATACTTCAATGGATGGTAACCATGTCATTATGGAAGGTAGTCTATTGCTGATATTTTTGTTACTCCAATGGATGGTAGCCTTGTCATTATGGAAGGTACTATGTTGTCGATATCTTTGTTACTCCAATAGATGGTAGCCTTGTAATTATGGAAGGTAGTCTGTTGTCGAGATTTTTGTTACTCCAATGGATCGTAGCCTTGTCATTATGGGACGTAGTCTGTTATCGAGACTTTCGTTACTCCAATGGATGGTAGCCTTGTCATTATGGAAGGTAGTATATTGTCAATATCTTTGTTACTCCAATGGGTGGTAGCCTTGTCATTATGGAAGGTAGTCTCTTGTTGATATTTTTGTTACACAAATGGATGGTAGCCTTGTCATTATGGAAGGTGGTCACTTTTTGATATTTTTGTTACTCCAATGGATGGTAGCCGTGTCATTATGGAAGGTAGTCTGTTGTACAAAATTTTTATACTCCAATGGATGGTAACCTTGTCATTATGGAAGGTAGTCTATTGTTGATATTTTTGTTACTCCAATGGATGGTAGCCTTGTAATTATGGAAGCTAGTCTGTTGTCCAGATTTTTGTTACTCCATTGGATGGTAGCATTGTCATTATGGAAGGTAGTATGTTGTCAAAATTTTTTTTACTCCAATGGATGGTACCCTTGTCATTATGAAAGGTAGTCTATGGTCGATATTTTTGTAACTCCAATGGATGGTAACCTTGTCATTATGGAAGGTAGTCTGTTGTCGAGATTTTTATTACTCCATTGGACGATAGCCTTGTCATTATAGAATGTAGTATGTTTTCAATAACTTTGTTACTCCAATGGATGGTAGCCTTGTCATTATGGAAGGTAGTCTCTTGTTGATATTTTTGTTACTCCAATGGATGGTAGCCTTGTCATTATGGAAGGTAGTTTGTTGTCCCAATTATTGTTACTCCAATGGATTGTAGACTTGTCATTATGGAAGGTAGTCTGTTGTCGATAACCTTGTTACTCCAATGAATGGTAGCTTAGTAATTATGGAAGGTTGTCTATTGTCGAGATTTTTGTTACTCCAATGGATGGTAGCCTTGTCATTATGGAAGGTAGTTTGTTGTCCAAAATTTTTATACTCCAGTGGATGGTAACCTTGTCATTATGTAAGGTAGTCTATTGTTGATATTTTTGTTACTCCAATGGATGGTAGCCTTGTCATTATGGAAGGTACTATGTTGTCGATATCTTTGTTACTCCAATAGATGGTAACCTTGTCATTATGTAAGGTAGTCTATTGTCGAGATTTTCGTTTCTCCAATGGATGGTAGCCTTGTCATTATGGAAGGTAGTATGTTGTCAATATCTTTGTTACTCCAATGGATGGTAGCCTTGTCATTATGGAAGGTAGTCTCTTGTTGATATTTTTGTTACTCCAATGGATGGTAGCCTTATCATTATGGAAGGTAGTCTCTTGTTGATATTTTTGTTACTCCAATGGATGGTAGCCTTGTCATTATGGAAGGTATTTTGTTGTCCCGATTATTGTTACTTCAATGGATTGTAGACTTGTCATTATGGAAGGTTGTCTGTTGTCGATAACTTTGTTACTCCAATGAATGGTAGCTTAGTGATTATGGAAGGTTGTCTGTTGTCGAGATTTTTGTTACTCCAACGGATGGTAGCCTTGTCATTATGGAAGGTAGTCTGTTGTCCAAAAATTTTATACTCCAATGGATGGTAACCTTGTCATTATGGAAGGTAGTCTATTGTTGATATTTTTGTTACTCTAATGGATGGTATCCTTGTCATTATGAAAGGTACTATGCTGTCGAGATTTTTGTTACTCCAATGGATTGTAGCCTTGTCATTATGGGAGGTAGTCTGTTGTCGATATTTTCGTTACTCCAATGGATGGTAGCCTTGTCATTATGGAAGGTAGTATGTTGTCAATATCTTTGTTACTCCAATGAATGGTAGCCTTGTCATTATGGAAGGTACTATGTTGTCGATATCTTTGTTACTCCAATAGATGGTAGCCTTGTCAGTATTGAAGGTAGTTTGTTGTCGATATTTTTGTTACTCCAATGGATGGTAGCTTTGTCATTATGGAAGGTAGTCTCTTGTTAATATTTTTATTACTCCAATGGATGGTAGCATTGTCATTATGGAAGGTAGTCTATTGATGATATTTTTTTAACTCCAATGGATGGTAGCCTTGTCAATATGGAAGGTAGTCTGTTGTCGAGATTTTTGTTACTCCATTGGATGGTAGCCTTGTCATTACGGAAGGTAGTCTATTGTCGAGATATTTGTTATTCCAATGGATGGTAGCATTATCATCATGGAAGGTAGTCTATTGTCGAGATTTTCGTTACTCCAATGGATGGTAGCCTTATCATTATGGAAGGTACTATGTTTACAATATATTTGTTACTCCAATGAATGGTAGCCTTGTCATTATGGAAGGTAATATGTTATCGATATCATTGTTTCTCCAATAGATGGTTGCCTTGTCATTATTGAAGGTAGTCTGTTGTTGATATGTTTGTTACTCCGATGGATGGTAGCTTTGTCATTATGGAAGGTAGTCTCTTGTTGATATTTTTGTTACTCAAATGGATGGTAGCCTTGTCATTATGGAAGGTGGTCTCTTGTTGATATTTTTGTTACTCCAATGGATGGTAGCCTTGTCATTATGGAAGGTAGTTTGTTGTCCCGTTTATTGTTACTCCAATGGATTGTAGACTTGTCATTATGGAAGGTAGTCTGTTGTCGATAACTTTGTTACTCCAATGAATGGTAGCTTAGTAATTATGGAAGGTTGTCTGGTGTCGAGATTTTTGTTACTCCAATGGATGGTAGCCTTGTCATTATGGAAGGTAGTCTGTTGTCCATAATTTTTATACTTCAATGGATGGTAACCTTGTCATTATGGAAGGTAGTCTATTGCTGATATTTTTGTTACTCCAATGGATGGTAGCCTTGTCATTATGGAAGGTACTATGTCGTCGATATCTTTGTTACTCCAATAGATGGTAGCCTTGTAATTATGGAAGGTAGTCTGTTGTCGAGATTTTTTTTACTCCAATGGATTGTAGCCTTGTCATTATGGGACATAGTCTGTTATCGAGACTTTCGTTACTCCAATGGATGGTAGCCTTGTCATTATGGAAGGTAGTATATTGTCAATATCTTTGTTACTCCAATGGGTGGTAGCCTTGTCATTATGGAAGGTAGTCTCTTGTTGATATTTTTGTTACACAAATGGATGGTAGCCTTGTCATTATGGAAGGTGGTCACTTTTTGATATTTTTGTTACTCCAATGGATGGTAGCCTTGTCATTATGGAAGGTAGTCTGTTGTACAAAATTTTTATACTCCAATGGATGGTAACCTTGTCATTATGGAAGGTAGTCTATTGTTGATATTTTTGTTACTCCAATGGATGGTAGCCTTGTAATTATGGAAGCTAGTCTGTTGTCCAGATTTTTGTTACTCCATTGGATGGTAGCATTGTCATTATGGAAGGTAGTATGTTGTCAAGATTTTTGTTACTCCAATGGATGGTACCCTTGTCATTATGAAAGGTAGTCTATGGTCGATATTTTTGTAACTCCAATGGATGGTAACCTTGTCATTATGGAAGGTAGTCTGTTGTCGAGATTATTATTACTCCATTGGACGATAGCCTTGTCATTATAGAATGTAGTATGTTTTCAATAACTTTGTTACTCCAATGGATGGTAGCCTTGTCATTATGGTAGGTAGTCTCTTGTTGATATTTTTGTTACTCCAATGGATGGTATCCTTGTCATTATGGAAGGTAGTCTCTTGTTGATATTTTTGTTACTCCAATGGATGGTAGCCTTGTCATTATGGAAGGTAGTTTGTTGTCCCAATTATTGTTACTCCAATGGATTGTAGACTTGTCATTATGGAAGGTAGTCTGTTGTCGATAACCTTGTTACTCCAATGAATGGTAGTTTAGTAATTATGGAAGGTTGTCTATTGTCGAGATTTTTGTTACTCCAATGGATGGTAGCCTTGTCATTATGGAAGGTAGTTTGTTGTCCAAAATTTTTATACTCCAGTGGATGGTAACCTTGTCATTATGTAAGGTAGTCTATTGTTGATATTTTTGTTACTCCAATGGATGGTAGCCTTGTCATTATGGAAGGTACTATGTTGTCGATATCTTTGTTACTCCAATAGATGGTAGCCTTGTCATTATGGAAGGTAGTCTGTTGTCGAGATTTTTGTTACTCCAATGGATTGTAGCCTTGTCATTATGGGAGGTAGTCTCTTGTTGATATTTTTTGTTACACCAATGGATGGTATCCTTGTCATTATAGAAGGTAGTCTGTTGTCCCGATTATTGTTACTCTAATGGATAGTAGTCTTGTCATTATGGAAGGTAGTCTGTCATTGTGATATCTGTTACTCCAATGGATGGTAGCCTTCTCATTATGGAACGTAGTCTGTTGTTCAGATTTTTGTTACTCCAATGGATGGTATACTTGTCATTATGGAAGGTAGTCTGTTGTCGAGATTATTGTAACTCCATTGGATTGTAGCCTTGTCATTATGGAAGGTAGTGTGTTGTCTAGATTTTTGTTATTCCAATGGATGGTACACTTGTCATTATGGAAGGTAGTCTGTTGTCGAGATTTTTGCTACTCTAATGGATGGTACACTTTTCATTATGAAAGCTAGTCTATTATCGATATTTTTGTTACTCCAATGGATGGTACCCTTGTCATTATGGAAGGTAGTCTGTTGTCGAGTTTTTTGTTACTCCATTGGATGGTAGCCTTTTCATTATGAAAGGTAGTCTATTATAGAGATATTTGTTATTCCAATGGATGGTAGCGTTATCATTATGGAAGGTAGACTGTTGTCGAGATTTTCGTTACTCCAATGGATGGTAGCCTTGTCTTTATGGAAGGTAGTATGTTGTCAATATATTTGTTACTCCAATGGATGGTATCCTTGTTATTATGGAAGGTACTATGTTGTCGATATCTTTGTTACTCCAATAGATGGTAGCCTTATCATTATTGAAGGTAGTCTGTTGTCGATATTTTTGTTACTCCAATGGATGGTAGCTTTGTCATTATGGAAGGAAGTCTCTTGCTGATATTTTTGTTACTCTAATGGATGGTATCCTTGTCATTATGGAAGGTAGTCTCTTGTTGATATTTTTGTTACTCTAATGGATGGTAGCCTTGTCATTATGGAAGGTAGTTTGTTGTCCTGATTATTGTAACTCCAATGCATTGTAGCCTAGTCATTATGGAAGGTGGTCTCTTATTGATATTTTTGTTACTACAATGGATGGTAGCCTTGTCATTATGGAAAGTAGTTTGTTGTCCCGATTATTGTTACTCCAATGGATTGAAGACTTGTCATTATGGAAGGTAGTCTGTTGTCGATAACTTTGTTACTCCAATGAATGGTAGATTAGTAATTATGGAAGGTTGTCTGTTGTCGAGATTTTTGTTACTCCAATGTATGGTAGCCTTGTCATTATGGAAGGTAGTCTGTTGTCCAAAATTTTTATACTCCAATGGATGGTAACCTTGTCATTATTGAAGGTAGTCTATTGTTGATATTTTTGTTACTCCAATGTATGGTAGCCTTCTCATTATGGAAGGTAGTCTGTTGTCTAGATTTTTGTTACTCCATTGGATGGTAGCCTTGTCATTATGGAAGGTAGTTTGTTGTCGAGATTTTTGTTACTCCAATGGATTTTAGCTTTGTCATTATGGGAGGTACTCTGTTGTCGAGATTTTTGTTACTCCAATGGATGTTAGCCTTGTCATTATGAAAGGTAGTATGTTTTCAATATCTATGTTACTCCAATGGATGATAGCCTTGTCTTTATGAAAGGTAATCTCTTGTTGATATTTTTGTTACTCATATGGATGGTAGCCTTGTCATTATGGAAGGTGGTCTCTTTTTGATATTTTTGTTACTCCAATGGATGGTAGCCTTGCCATTATGAAAGGTAGTTTGTTGTCCCGATTATTGGTACTCCAAGGGATTATAGACTTGTCATTATGGAAGGTAGTCTGTTGTCGAGAACTTTGTTACTCCAATGAATGGTAGCTTAGTAATTATGGAAGGTTGTCTGTTGTCGAGATTTTTGTTACTCCAATGGATGGTAGCCTTGTCATTATGGAAGGTAGTCTGTTGTCCAAAATTTTTATACTCCAATGGATGGTAACCTTGTCATTATGGAATGTAGTCTATTGTTGATATTTTTGTTACGCTAATGGATGGTAGCCTTGTCATTATGAAAGGTACTATGTTTTCGATATCTTTGTTACTCCAATAGATGGCAGCCTTGTCATTATGGAAGGTAGTCTATTGTCGAGATTTTTGTTACTCTAATGGATTGTAGCCTTGTCATTATGGGAGGTAGTCTGTTGTCGAAATTTTCGTTACTCCAATGGATGGTACCCTTGTCATTATGAAAGGTAGTCTATGGTCGATATTTTTGTTACTCCAATGGATGGTGGCATTATCATCATGGAAGGTAGTATGTTGTCGGGATTTTCGTTACTCCAATGGATGGTAGCCTTTTCATTATGGAAGGTAGTCTCTTGTTGATATTTTTGTTACTCCAATGGATGGTACCTTGTCATTATGGAAGGTAGTCTCTTGTTGATATTTTTGTTACTCCAATGGATGGTAGGCTTGTCATTATGGAAGGTAGTTTGTTGTCCCGATTATTGTTACTGCAATGGATTGTAGACTTGTCATTATGGAAGGTAGTCTGTTGTCGATAAGCTTGTTACTCCAATGAATGGTAGCTTAGTAATTATGGAAGGTTGTCCGTTGTCGAGATTTTTG
The DNA here is from genome assembly GCA_948472305.1 of Vicia faba. NCBI lineage: Eukaryota > Viridiplantae > Streptophyta > Magnoliopsida > Fabales > Fabaceae > Vicia > Vicia faba. The sequence continues at coordinate 568,365,351 of OX451739.1, forward strand.
TTACTCCAATGGATGGTAGCCTTGTCAATATGGAAGGTAGTTTGTTGTCCAAAGTTTTTATACTCCAATGGATGGTAACCTTGTCATTATGGAAGGTAGTCTATTGTTGATATTTTTGTTACTCCAATGGACAGTAGCCTTGTCCTTAAGGAAGGTACTATGTTGTCGATATCTTTATTACTCCAATAGATGGTAGCCTTGTCATTATGGAAGGTAGTCTGTTGTCGAGATTTTTGTTACTCTAATGTATTGTAGCCTTGTCATTATGGGAGGTAGTCTTTTGTTGATATTTTTTGTTACTCCAATGGATGGTATCCTTGTCATTATGAAAGGTACTCTGTTGTCCCGATTATTGTTACTCTAATGGATAGTAGTCTTGTCATTATGGAAGGTAGTCTGTCATTGTGATTTCTGTTACTCCAATGGAAGGTAGTCTGTTGTCGAGATTTTTGTAACTCTGTTGGATTTTAGACTTGTCATTATGGAAGGTAGTGTGTTGTCCAGATTTTTGTTATTCCAACGGATGGTAGACTTGTCATTATGGAAGGTAGTCTGTTGTCGAGTCTTTTGTTACTCCAATGGATGGTCCCCTTTCCATTATGAAAGTTAGTCTATTGTCGATATTTTTGTTACTCCAATGGATGGTAACCTTGTCATTATGGAAGGTAGTATGTTGTCGAGATTTTTGTTACTCCATTGGATGGTAGCCTTTTTCCTTAAGGAAGGTAGTCTATTATCGAGATATTTGTTATTCCAATGGATGGTAGCGTTATCATTATAGAAGGTAGTCTGTTGTCGAGATTTTCGTTACACGAATGGATGGTATCCTTGTCATTATGGAAGGTACTATGTTGTCGATATCTTTGTTACTCCAATAGATAGTAGCCTTGTCATTATTGAAGGTAATCTGTTGTCGATATTTTTGTTACTCCAATGGATGGTAGCTTTGTCATTATGGAAGGCAGTCTCTTGTTGATATTTTTGTTACTTCAATGGATGGTATCCCTGTCATTATGGAAGGCAGTCTCTTGTTGATATTTTTGTTACTCCAATGGATGGTAGCCTTGTCATTATGGAAGGTAGTTTGTTGTCCTGATTATTGTAACTCCAATGCATTGTAGCCTTGTCATTATGGAAGGTAGTCTGTTGTCAATAAATTTGTTACTAAAATGAATGGTAGCTTAGTAATTATGGAATGTTGTCTGTTGTCGAGATTTTTGTTACTCCAATGGATGGTAGCCTTGTCATTATGGAAGGTAGTTTGTTTTCCAAAAATTTTATACTCCAATGGATGGTAACCTTGTCATTATGGAAGGTAGTCTATTATTGATATTTTTGTTACTCCAATGGATGGTATCCTTGTAATTATGGAAGGTAGTCTGTTGTCCATATTTTTGTTACTCCATTGGATGGTAGCCTTGTCATTATGGAAGGTAGTCTGTTGTCGAGATTTTTGTTACTCCAATGGATGGTACCCTTGTCATTATGAAAGGTAGTCTATTGTCGATATTTTTGTTACTCCAATGGATGGTAACCTTGTCATTATGGAAGGTAGTCTGTTGTCGAGATTTTTGTTACTCCATTGGATGGTAACCTTGTCATTACGGAAGGTAGTCTATTGTCGAGATATTTGTTATTCCAATGGATGGTAGCATTATCATCATGGAAGGTAGTCTATTGTCGAGATTTTCGTTACTACAATGGATAGTAGCCTTGTCATTATGAAAGGTAGTATGTTGTCAATATATTTCTTACTCCAATGGATGGTAGCCTTGTCATTATGGAAGGTACTATGTTGTCGATATCTTTGTTACTCCAATAGATGGTAGCCTTGTCATTATTGAAGGTAGTCTGTTGTAGATATGTTTGTTACTCTGATGGATGGTAGTTTTGTCATTATGGAAGGTAGTCTCTTGTTGATATTTTTGTTACTCCAATGGATGGTAGCCTTGTCATTATGGAATGTAGTCTATTGTTGATATTTTTGTTACTCCAATGGATGGTAGCCTTGTCATTATGGAAGGTAGTTTGTTGTCCCGATTATTGTTACTCCAATGGATTGTAGCCTTGTCATTATGGAAGGTAGTCTGTTGTCGATAATTGTGTTACTCCAATGGATGGTAGCTTAGTAATTATGGAAGGTAGTCTGTTGTCGATATTTTTGTTACTTCAATGGATGGTAGCCTTGTCATTATGGAAGGTAGTCTGTTGTCCAAAATTTTGATACTCCAATGGATGGTAACTTTGTCTTTACAGAAGGTAGTTTATTGTTGATAATTTTCTTACTCCAATGGATGGTAGCCTTTTAATTATGGAAGGTAATTTGTTGTCCAGATTTTTGTTACTCTAATGGATGGTAGCCTTGTCATTATGGAAGGTTGTTTGTTGTCGAGATTTTTGTTACTCCAATGGATGGTAGCCTTGTCATTATGGAAGGTAGTCTGTTGTCCAAAATTTTTATACTCCAATGGATGTTAACCTTGTCATTATGGAAGGTAGTCTATTGTTGATATTTTTGTTACTCCAATGTATGGTAGCCTTGTAATTATGGAAGGTTGTTTGTTGTCCAGATTTTTGTTACTCCATTGGATGGTAGCCTTGTCATTATGAAAGCTAGTCTATTATCGATATTTCTGTTACTCCAATGGATGGTAACCTTGTCATTATGGAAGTTAGTCGGTTGTCGAGATTTTTGTTACTCCATTGGATGGTAGCCTTGTCGTTATGGAAGGTAGTTTGTTGTCTATATTTTTGTTACCCCAATGGATGGTAGCTTTGTCATTATGGAAGGTATTCTCTTGTTGATATTTTTGTTACTCCAATGGATGGTAGCCTTGTCATTATGGAAGGTAGTCTCTTATTGATATTTTTGTTACTCCAATGGATGGTAACCTTGTCATTATGGAAGGTAGTCTGTTGTCGAGATTTTTGTTACTCCATTGGATGGTAGCCTTGTCATTATGGAAGGTAGTCTATTGTCGAGATATTTGTTATTCCAATGGATGGTAGCATTATCATCATGGAAGGTAGTCTGTTGTCGAGATTTTCGTTACTCCAATGGATGGTAGCCTTGTCATTATGGAAGGTACTATCTTGTCGATATCTTTGTTAATCCAATAGATGGTAGCCTTGTCATTATTGAAGGTAGTCTGTTATTGATATTTTTGTTACTCCAATGGATGGTAGATTTGTCCTTATGGAAGTTAGTCTCTTGTTGATATTTTGGTTACTCAAATGGATGGTAGCCTTGTCATTATGGAAGGTGGTCTCTTGTTGATATTTTTGTTACTCCAATGGATGGTAGCCTTGTCATTATGGAAGGTAGTTTGTTGTCCCGATTATTGTTACTCCAATGGATTGTAGCCTTGTCATTATAGAAGGTAGTTTGTTGTCGATAACTTTGTTACTCCAATGAATGGTAACTTAGTAATTATGGAAGGTTGTCTGTTGTCGAGATTTTTGTTACTCAAATGGATGGTAGCCTTTTCATTATGGAAGGTAGTCTGTTGTCCAAAACTTTTATACTCCAATGGATGGTAACCTTGTCATTATGGAAGGTAGTCTATTGTTGATATTTTTGTTACTCCAATGGTTGGTAGCCTTGTAATTATGGAAGGTAGTCTGTTGTCCAGATTTTTGTTACTCCATTGGATGGTAGCCTTGTCATTATGGAAGGTAGTCTGTTGTGGAGATTATTGTTACACCAATGGATGCTACCCTTGTCATTATGAAAGGTAGTCTATTGTCGATATTTTTATTACTCAAATGGATGATAACCTTGTCATTATTGAAGGTAGTTTGTTGTCGAGATTTTTGTTACTCCATTGGATGGTGGCCTTGTCATTATGGAAGGTAGTCTATTGTCGAGATATTTGTTATTCCAATGGATGGTAGCATTATCATCATGGAAGGTAGTCTGTTGTCGAGATTTTAGTTACTCCAATGGATGGTAGCCTTTTCATTATGGAAGGTAGTATGTTGTCAATATCTTTGTTACTCCAATTAATGGTAGCTTTGCTATTATGGAAGGTACTATGTTGTCGATATCTTTGTTACTCCAATGGATGGTAGCTTTGTCCTTATGGAAGTTAGTCTCTTATTGATATTTTGGTTACTCAAATGGATGGTAGCCTTGTCGTTATGGAAGGTAGTTTGTTGTCCCGATTATTGTTACTCCAATAGATTGTAGCCTTGTCATTATGGAAGGTAGTGTGTTGTCGATAACTGTGTTACACCAATGGATGGTAGCTTAGTAATTATGGAAGGTAGTCTGTTGTCGAGATTTTTGTTACTCCAATGGATGGTAGCCTTGTCATTATGGAAGGTAGTCTGTTGTCCAAAATTTTTATACTCCAATGTATGGTAACCTTGTCATTATGGAAGGTAGTTTATTATTGATAATTTTGTTACTCCAATGGATGGTAGCCTTTTAATTATGGAAGGTAATCTGTTGTCCAGATTTTTGTTACTCTAATGGATGGTAGCCTTGTCATTATGGAAGGTTGTCTGTTGTCGAGATTTTTGTTACTCCAATGGATGGTAGCCTTGTCATTATGGAAGGTAGTCTGTTGTCCAAAATTTTTATACTCCAATGGATGGTAACCTTGTCATTATGGAAGGTAGTTTATTGTTGATATTTTTGTTACTCCAATGGATGGTAGCCTTGTAATTATGGAAGGTAGCCTGATGTCCATATTTTGGTTACTCCATTGGAATGTAGCCTTGTCATTATGGAAGGTAGTCTGTTGTCGAGATTTTTGTTACTCCATTGGATGGTACCCTTATCATTATGAAAGGTAGTCTATTGTCGATATTTTTTTTACTCCAATGGATGGTAACCTTGTAATTATGGAAGGTAGTCTGTTGTCGAGATTTTTGTTACTCCATTGGATGGTAGCGTTGTCATTATGGAAGGTAGTCTAATGTCTAGATATTTGTTGTTCCAATGGATGGTAGCATTATCATTATGGAAGGTAGTCTGTTGTTGAGATTTTCGTTACTCCAATGGATGGTAGCCTTGTCATTATGGAAGGTAGTATGTTGTCAATATCTTTGTTACTCCAATGGATGGTAGCTATGTCATTATGGAAGGTACTATGTTGTCGATATCTTTGTTACTCCAATAAATGGTAGCCTTGTAATTATAGAAGGTAGTCTGTTGTCTATATTTTTGTTACTCTAATGGATGGTAGCTTTGTCATTATGGATGGTAGTCTCTTGTTGATATTTTTGTTACTCCAATGGATGGTAACCTTGTCATTATGCAAGGTAGTCTGTTGTCGAGATTTTTGTTACTCCATTGGATGGTAGCCTTGTCATTATGGAAGGTAGTCTATTGTCGAGATATTTGTTATTCCAATGGATGGTAGCATTATCATCATGGAATGTAGTCTTTTGTCGAGATTTACGTTACTCCCATGGATGGTAGCCTTGTCATTATGGAAGGTAGTATGTTGTCAATATCTTTGTTACTCCAATGAATTGTAGCCTTGTCATTATGGAAGGTACTATGTTTTCGATATCTTTGTTACTCCAATAGATGGTAGCCTTGTAATTATTGAAGGTAGTCTGTTGTCGATATTTTTGTTACTCCAATGGATGGTAGCTTTGTCATTATGGAAGGTAGTCTCTTTTTGATATTTTTGTTACTCCAATGGATGGTAGCTTTGTCATTATGGAAGGTATTCTCCTGTTGATATTTTTGTTACTCCAATGGATGGTATCCTTGTAATTATGGAAGGTAGTTTGTTGTCCATATCTTTGTTACTCCAATGGATGGTAACCTTGTCATTATTGAAGGTAGTCTTTTGTCGAGATTTTTGTTACTCCATTGGATGGTAGCCTTGTCATTATGGAAGGTAGTCTATTGTCGAGATATTTGTTATTCCAATGGATGGTAGCATTATCATCATGGAAGTTAGTCTGTTGTCGAGATTTTCGTTACTCCAATGGATGGTAGCCTTGTCATTATAGAAGGTAGTATGTTGTCAATATCTTTGTTACTCCAATGAATTGTAGCCTTGTCATTATGGAAGGTACTATGTTATCGATATCTTTGTTACTCCAATAGATGGTAGCCATGTAATTATTGAAGGTAGTCTGTTGTCGATATTTTTGTTACTCCAATGGATGGTAGCTTTGTCATTATGGAAGGTAGTCTCTTTTTGATATTTTTGTTACTCCAATGGATGGCAGCCTTGTCATTATGGAAGGTAGTCTATTGTTGATATTGTTTTACTCCAACCGATGGTATCCTTGTCATTATGGAAGGTAGTTTGTTGTCCCGATTATTGTTACTCCAATGGATTGTAGCCTTGTCATTATGGAAGGTAGTCTGGTGTCGATAACTGTGTTACTCCAATGGATGGTAGCTTAGTAATTATGGAAGGTAGTCTGTTGTCGAGATTTTTGTTACTCCAATGGATGATAGCCATGTCATTATGGAAGGTAGTCTGTTGTCCAAAATTTTGATACTCCATTGGATGGTAACCTTGTCATTACGGAAGGTAGTTTATTGTTGTTAATTTTTTTACTCCAATGGATGGTAGCCTTTTAATTATTGAAGGTAATCTGTTGTCCAGATTTTTGTTACTCTAATGGATGGTAGCCTTGTCATTATGGAAGGTTATCTGTTGTCGAGATTTTTGTTACTCCAATGGATGGTAGCCTTGTCATTATGGAAGGTAGTCTGTTGTCTAAAATTTTTATACTCCAATGGATGGTAACCTTGTCATTATGGAAGGTAGTTTATTGTTGATATTTTTGTTACTCCAATGGATGGTAACCTTGTAATTATGGAAGGTAGTTTGTTGTCCAGATTTTTGTTACTCCATTGGATGGTAGCCTTGTCATTATGGAAGGTAGTCTGTTGTCGAGATTTTTGTTATTCCAATGGATGGTACCCTGTCATTATGAAAAGTAGTCTATTGTCGATTTTTTTTTTACTCCAATGGATGGTAAACTTGTCATTATGCAAGGTAGTCTGTTGTCGAGATTTTTGTTACTCCATTGGATGGTAGCCTTGTCATTATGGAAGGTAGTCTATTATCGAGATATTTGTTATTCCATTGGATGGTAGCATTATCATCATGGAAGGTAGTCTGTTGTCGAGATTTTCGTTACTCCAATGGATGGTAGCCTTGTCATTATGGAAGGTAGTATGTTTTCAATATCTTTTTAACTCCAATGGATGGTAGCCTTGTCATTATGGAAGGTACTATGTTGTCGATATCTTTATTACTCCAATAGATGGTAGCCTTGTCATTATTGAAGGTAGTCTGTTGTCTATATTTTTGTTACTCCAATGGATGGTAGCCTTGTAATTATGGAAGGTAGTCTGTTGTCCAGATTTTTGTTACTCCATTGGATGGTAGCCTTGTCATTATGGAAGGTAGTATGTTATCGATATTTTTGTTACTCCAATGGATGGTACCCTTGTCATTATGAAAGGTAGTCTATTGTCGATATTTTTGTTACTCCAATGGATGGTAACCTTGTCATTAAGGAAGGTAGTCTGTTGTCGAGATTTTTGTTACTCCATTGGACGGTAGCCTTGTCATTATGGAAGGTAGTCTATTGTCGACATATTTGTTATTCCAATGGATGGTAGCATTATCATTATGGAAGGTAGTTTGTTGTCGAGATTTTCGTTACTCCAATTGATGGTAGCCTTGTCATTATGGAAGGTAGTATGTTGTCAATATCTTTGTTACTCCAATGGATGGTAGCCTTGTCATTATGGAAGGTAGTCTCTTGTTGATATTTTTGTTACTCCAATGGATGGTAGCCTTGTCATTATGGAAGGTAGTCTCTTGTTGATATTTTTGTTACTCCAATGGATGGTAGCCTTGTCATTATAGAAGGTAGTTTGTTGTCCCGATTATTATTACTCCAACGGATTGTAGACTTGTCATTATGGAAGGTAGTATGTTGTCGATAACTTTGTTACTCCAATGAATGGTAGCTTAGTAATTATGGAAGGTTGTTTGTTGTCGAGATTTTTGTTACTCCAATGGATGGTAGCCTTGTCATTATGGAAGGTAGTCTGTTGTCCAAAATTTTTATACTCCAATGGATGGTAACCTTGTAATTATGGAAGGTGTTCTATTGTTGATATTTTTGTTACTCCAATGGATGGTAGCCTTGTAATTATGGAAGGTAGTCTGTTGTCCAGATTTTTGTTACTCCATTGGATGGTAGCCTTGTCATTATGGAAGGTAGTCTGTTGTCTTGATTTTTGTTACTCCAATGGATGGTACGCTTGTCATTATGAAAGGTAGTCTATTGTCGATATTTTTTTTACTCCAATGGTTGGTAACCTTGTCATTATGGAAGGTAGTCTGTTGTCTAGATTTTTGTTACTCCATTGGATGGTAGCCTTGTCATTATGGAAGGTATTCTATTGTCGAGATATTTGTTATTCCAATGGATGGTAGCATTATCATCATGGAAGGTAGTCTGTTGTCGAGATTTTCATTACTCCAATGGATGTTAGCCTTGTCATTATGGAAGGTACTATGTTGCCAATATCCTTGTTACTCCAATGAATGGTAGCCTTGTCATTATGGAAGGTACTATCTTGTCGATATCTTTGTTACTCAAATAGATGGTAGCCTTGTCATTATTTAAGGTAGTCTGTTGTCGATATTTTTGTTACTCCAATGGATGGTAGCTTTGTCCTTATGGAAGTTAGTCTCTTGTTGATATTTTGGTTACTCAAATGGATGGTAGCCTTGTCATTATGGAAGGTGGTCTCTTGTTGATATTTTTGTTACTCCAATGGATGGTAGCCTTGTCATTATGGAAGGTAGTTTGTTGTCCCGATTATTGTTACTCCAATTGATTGTAGCCTTGTCATTATGGAAGGTAGTTTGTTGTCGATAACTTTGTTACTCCAATGAATGGTAGCTTAGTAATTATGGAAGGTTGTCTGTTGTCGAGATTTTTGTTACTCAAATGGATGGTAGCCTTGTCATTATGGAAGGTAGTCTGTTGTCCAAAATATTTATACTCCAATGGATGGTAACCTTGTTATTATGGAAGGTAGTCTATTGTTGATATTTTTGTTACTCCAATGGATGGTAGCTTGTAATTATGGAAGGTAGTCTGTTGTCCAGATTTTTGTTACTCCATTGGATGGTAGCCTTGTCATTATGGAAGGTAGTCTGTTGTCGAGATTTTTGTTACACCAATGGATGGTACCCTTGTCATTATGAAAGGTAGTCTATTGTCGATATTTTTGTTACTCAAATGGATGGTAACCTTGTCATTATTGAAGGTAGTCTGTTGTCGAGATTTTTGTTACTCCATTGGATGGTAGCCTTGTCATTATGGAAGGTAGTCTATTGTCGAGATATTTGTAATTCCAATGGATGGTAGCATTATCATCATGGAAGGTAGTCTGTTGTCGAGATTTTAGTTACTCCAATGGATGGTAGCCTTTTCATTATGGAAGGTAGTATGTTGTCAATATCTTTGTTACTCCAATGAATGGTAGCCTTCCTATTATGGAAGGTACTATGTTGTCGATATCTTTGTTACTCCAATAGATGGTAGCCTTGTCATTATTGAAGGTAGTCTGTTGTCGATATTTTTGTTACTCCAATGGATGGTAGCTTTGTCATTATGGAAAGTAGTCTCTTTTTGATATTTTTGTTACTCCAATGGATGGTAGCCTTGTAATTATGGAAGGTAGTCTGTTGTCCAGATTTTTGTTACTCCATTGGATGGTAGCCTTGTCATTATGGAAGGTAGTCTATTGTCGAGATTTTTGTTACACCAATGGACGGTACCCTTGTCATTATGAAAGGTAGTCTATTGTCGAAATTTTTGTTACTCCAATGGATGGTAACCTTGTCATTATTGAAGGTAGTCTGTTGTCGAGATTTTTGTTACTCCATTGGATGGTAGCCTTGTCATTATGGAAGGTAGTCTATTGTCGAGATATTTGTTATTCCAATGGATGGTAGCATTATCATCATGGAAGGTAGTCTGTTGTCGAGAGTTTAGTTACTCCAATGGATGGTAGCCTTTTCATTATGGAAGGTAGTATGTTGTCAATATCTTTATTACTCCAATGAATGGTAGCTTTGCTATTATGGAATGTACTATGTTGTCGATATCTTTGTTACTCCAATAGATGGTAGCCTTGTCATTATAGAAGGTAGTCTGTTGTCGATATTTTTGTTACTCCAATGGATGGTAGCTTTGTCATTATGGAAGGTAGTTTGTTGTCCCGATTATTGTTACTCCAATGGATTGTAGCCTTGTCATTATGGAAGGTAGTCTGTTGTCGATAACTGTGTTACACCAATGGATGGTAGCTTAGTATTTATGGAAGGTAGTCTGTTGTCGAGATTTTTGTTACTCCAATGGATGGTAGCCTTGTCATTATGGAAAGTAGTCTGTTGTCCAAAATTTTGATACTCCAATGTATGGTAACCTTGTCATTACGGAAGGTAGTTTATTGTTGATAATTTTGTTACTCCAATGGATGGTAGCCTTTTAATTATGGAAGGTAATTTGTTGTCCAGATTTTTGTTACTCTAATGGATGGTAGCCTTGTCATTATGGAAAGTAGTCTGTTGTCCAAAATTTTTATACTCCAATGGATGGTAACCTTGTCATTATGGAAGGTAGTCTATTGTTGATATTTTTGTTACTCCAATGGATGGTAGCCTTGTAATTATGGAAGGTAGCCTGATGTACATATTTTGGTTACTCCATTGGAATGTAGCCTTGTCATTATGGAAGGTAGTCTGTTGTCGAGATTTTTGTTACTCCATTGGATGGTACCCTTATCATTATGAAAGGTAGTCTATTGTCGATATTTTTTTTACTCCAATGGATGGTAACCTTGTAATTATGGAAGGTAGTCTGTTGTCGAGATTTTTGTTACTCCATTGGATGGTAGCGTTGTCATTATGGAAGGTAGTCTAATGTCTAGATATTTGTTGTTCCAATGGATGGTAGCATTATCATTATGGAAGGTAGTCTGTTGTTGAGATTTTCGTTACTCCAATGGATGGTAGCCTTGTCATCATGGAAGGTAGTATGTTGTCAATATCTTTGTTACTCCAATGGATGGTAGCTTTGTCATTATGGAAGGTACTATGTTGTCGATATCTTTGTTACTCCAATAGATGGTAGCCTTGTAATTATTGAAGGTAGTTTGTTGTCTATATTTTTGATACTCCAATGGATGGTAGCTTTGTCATTATGGAAGGTATTCTCTTGTTGATATTTTTGATACTCCAATGGATGGTAGCCTTGTCATTATGGAAGGTAGTCTCTTGTTGATATTTTTGTTACTCCAATGGATGGTAACCTTGTCATTATGGAAGGTAGTATGTTGTCGAGATTTTTGTTACTCCATTGGATGGTAGCCTTGTCATTATGGAATGTAGTCTATTGTCGAGATATTTGTTATTTCAATGGATGGTAGCATTATCATCATGGAAGGTAGTTTGTTGTCGAGATTTTCGTTACTCCAATGGATGGTAGCCTTGTCATTATGGAAGGTACTATGTTGTCAATATCTTTGTTACTCCAATGAATGGTAGCCTTGTCATTATAGAAGGTACTATGTTGTCGATATCTTTGTTACTCCAATAGATGGTAGCCTTGTCATTATTGAAGGTAGTCTATTGTCGATATTTTTGTTACTCCAATGGATGGTAGCTTTGTCATTATGGAAGGTAGTCTCTTGTTGATATTTTTGTACTTCTCCATTGGATGGTAGCCTTTTCATTATGGAAGGTAGTCTTTTGTTGATATTTTTATTACTCCAATTGATGGTAGCCTTGTCATTATGGAAGGTAGTTTGTTGTCTCGATTATTATTACTCCAATGGATTGTTGCCTTGACAATATGGAAGGTCGTCTGTTGTCGATAACATTGTTACTCCAATGAATGGTAGCTTAGTAATTCTGGAAGGTTGTCTGTTGTCGAGATTTTTGTTACTCCAATGGATGGTAGCCTTGTCATTATGGAAGGTAGTCTGTTGTCCAAAATTTTTATACTCCAATGGATAGTAACCTTGTCATTATGGAAGGTAGTCTATTGTTTATATTTTTGTTACTCCAATGGATGGTATCCTTGTAATTATGGAAGGTAGTTTGTTGTCCATAATTTTGTTACTCCATTGGATGGTAGCCTTGTCATCATGGAAGGTAGTATGTTGTCAATATCTTTGTTACTCCAATGGATGGTAGCTTTGTCATTATGGAAGGTACTATGTTGTCGATATCTTTGTTACTCCAATAGATGGTAGCCTTGTAATTATTGAAGGTAGTTTGTTGTCTATATTTTTGTTACTCCAATGGATGGTAGCTTTGTCATTATGGAAGGTATTCTCTTGTTGATATTTTTGTTACTCCAATGGATGGTAGCCTTGTCATTATGGAAGGTAGTCTCTTGTTGATATTTTTGTTACTCCAATGGATGGTAACCTTGTCATTATCGAAGGTAGTCTATTGTCGAGATTTTTGTTACTCCATTGGATGGTAGCCTTGTCATTATGGAAAGTAGTCTGTTGTCCAAAATTTTGATACTCCAATGTATGGTAACCTTGTCATTACGGAAGGTAGTTTATTGTTGATAATTTTGTTACTCCAATGGATGGTAGCCTTTTAATTATGGAAGGTAATTTGTTGTCCAGATTTTTGTTACTCTAATGGATGGTAGCCTTGTCATTATGGAAAGTAGTCTGTTGTCCAAAATTTTTATACTCCAATGGATGGTAACCTTGTCATTATGGAAGGTAGTCTATTGTTGATATTTTTGTTACTCCAATGGATGGTAGCCTTGTAATTATGGAAGGTAGCCTGATGTACATATTTTGGTTACTCCATTGGAATGTAGCCTTGTCATTATGGAAGGTAGTCTGTTGTCGAGATTTTTGTTACTCCATTGGATGGTACCCTTATCATTATGAAAGGTAGTCTATTGTCGATATTTTTTTTACTCCAATGGATGGTAACCTTGTAATTATGGAAGGTAGTCTGTTGTCGAGATTTTTGTTACTCCATTGGATGGTAGCGTTGTCATTATGGAAGGTAGTCTAATGTCTAGATATTTGTTGTTCCAATGGATGGTAGCATTATCATTATGGAAGGTAGTCTGTTGTTGAGATTTTCGTTACTCCAATGGATGGTAGCCTTGTCATCATGGAAGGTAGTATGTTGTCAATATCTTTGTTACTCCAATGGATGGTAGCTTTGTCATTATGGAAGGTACTATGTTGTCGATATCTTTGTTACTCCAATAGATGGTAGCCTTGTAATTATTGAAGGTAGTTTGTTGTCTATATTTTTGATACTCCAATGGATGGTAGCTTTGTCATTATGGAAGGTATTCTCTTGTTGATATTTTTGATACTCCAATGGATGGTAGCCTTGTCATTATGGAAGGTAGTCTCTTGTTGATATTTTTGTTACTCCAATGGATGGTAACCTTGTCATTATGGAAGGTAGTCTGTTGTCGAGATTTTTGTTAGTCCATTGGATGGTAGCCTTGTCATTATGGAATGTAGTCTATTGTCGAGATATTTGTTATTTCAATGGATGGTAGCATTATCATCATGGAAGGTAGTTTGTTGTCGAGATTTTCGTTACTCCAATGGATGGTAGATTTGTCATTATGGAAGGTACTATGTTGTCAATATCTTTGTTACTCCAATGAATGGTAGCCTTGTCATTATAGAAGGTACTATGTTGTCGATATCTTTGTTACTCCAATAGATGGTAGCCTTGTCATTATTGAAGGTAGTCTATTGTCGATATTTTTGTTACTCCAATGGATGGTAGCTTTGTCATTATGGAAGGTAGTCTCTTGTTGATATTTTTGTACTTCTCCATTGGATGGTAGCCTTTTCATTATGGAAGGTAGTCTTTTGTTGATATTTTTATTACTCCAATTGATGGTAGCCTTGTCATTATGGAAGGTAGTTTGTTGTCTCGATTATTATTACTCCAATGGATTGTTGCCTTGACAATATGGAAGGTCGTCTGTTGTCGATAACATTGTTACTCCAATGAATGGTAGCTTAGTAATTCTGGAAGGTTGTCTGTTGTCGAGATTTTTGTTACTCCAATGGATGGTAGCCTTGTCATTATGGAAGGTAGTCTGTTGTCCAAAATTTTTATACTCCAATGGATAGTAACCTTGTCATTATGGAAGGTAGTCTATTGTTTATATTTTTGTTACTCCAATGGATGGTATCCTTGTAATTATGGAAGGTAGTTTGTTGTCCATAATTTTGTTACTCCATTGGATGGTAGCCTTGTCATCATGGAAGGTAGTATGTTGTCAATATCTTTGTTACTCCAATGGATGGTAGCTTTGTCATTATGGAAGGTACTATGTTGTCGATATCTTTGTTACTCCAATAGATGGTAGCCTTGTAATTATTGAAGGTAGTTTGTTGTCTATATTTTTGTTACTCCAATGGATGGTAGCTTTGTCATTATGGAAGGTATTCTCTTGTTGATATTTTTGTTACTCCAATGGATGGTAGCCTTGTCATTATGGAAGGTAGTCTCTTGTTGATATTTTTGTTACTCCAATGGATGGTAACCTTGTCATTATCGAAGGTAGTCTATTGTCGAGATTTTTGTTACTCCATTGGATGGTAGCCTTGTCATTATGGAAAGTAGTCTGTTGTCCAAAATTTTGATACTCCAATGTATGGTAACCTTGTCATTACGGAAGGTAGTTTATTGTTGATAATTTTGTTACTCCAATGGATGGTAGCCTTTTAATTATGGAAGGTAATTTGTTGTCCAGATTTTTGTTACTCTAATGGATGGTAGCCTTGTCATTATGGAAAGTAGTCTGTTGTCCAAAATTTTTATACTCCAATGGATGGTAACCTTGTCATTATGGAAGGTAGTCTATTGTTGATATTTTTGTTACTCCAATGGATGGTAGCCTTGTAATTATGGAAGGTAGCCTGATGTACATATTTTGGTTACTCCATTGGAATGTAGCCTTGTCATTATGGAAGGTAGTCTATTGTCGAGATTTTTGTTACTCCATTGGATGGTACCCTTATCATTATGAAAGGTAGTCTATTGTCGATATTTTTTTTACTCCAATGGATGGTAACCTTGTAATTATGGAAGGTAGTCTGTTGTCGAGATTTTTGTTACTCCATTGGATGGTAGCGTTGTCATTATGGAAGGTAGTCTAATGTCTAGATATTTGTTGTTCCAATGGATGGTAGCATTATCATTATGGAAGGTAGTCTGTTGTTGAGATTTTCGTTACTCCAATGGATGGTAGCCTTGTCATCATGGAAGGTAGTATGTTGTCAATATCTTTGTTACTCCAATGGATGGTAGCTTTGTCATTATGGAAGGTACTATGTTGTCGATATCTTTGTTACTCCAATAGATGGTAGCCTTGTAATTATTGAAGGTAGTTTGTTGTCTATATTTTTGATACTCCAATGGATGGTAGCTTTGTCATTATGGAAGGTATTCTCTTGTTGATATTTTTGATACTCCAATGGATGGTAGCCTTGTCATTATGGAAGGTAGTCTCTTGTTGATATTTTTGTTACTCCAATGGATGGTAACCTTGTCATTATGGAAGGTAGTCTGTTGTCGAGATTTTTGTTACTCCATTGGATGGTAGCCTTGTCATTATGGAATGTAGTCTATTGTCGAGATATTTGTTATTTCAATGGATGGTAGCATTATCATCATGGAAGGTAGTTTGTTGTCGAGATTTTCGTTACTCCAATGGATGGTAGATTTGTCATTATGGAAGGTACTATGTTGTCAATATCTTTGTTACTCCAATGAATGGTAGCCTTGTCATTATAGAAGGTACTATGTTGTCGATATCTTTGTTACTCCAATAGATGGTAGCCTTGTCATTATTGAAGGTAGTCTATTGTCGATATTTTTGTTACTCCAATGGATGGTAGCTTTGTCATTATGGAAGGTAGTCTCTTGTTGATATTTTTGTACTTCTCCATTGGATGGTAGCCTTTTCATTATGGAAGGTAGTCTTTTGTTGATATTTTTATTACTCCAATTGATGGTAGCCTTGTCATTATGGAAGGTAGTTTGTTGTCTCGATTATTATTACTCCAATGGATTGTTGCCTTGACAATATGGAAGGTCGTCTGTTGTCGATAACATTGTTACTCCAATGAATGGTAGCTTAGTAATTCTGGAAGGTTGTCTGTTGTCGAGATTTTTGTTACTCCAATGGATGGTAGCCTTGTCATTATGGAAGGTAGTCTGTTGTCCAAAATTTTTATACTCCAATGGATAGTAACCTTGTCATTATGGAAGGTAGTCTATTGTTTATATTTTTGTTACTCCAATGGATGGTATCCTTGTAATTATGGAAGGTAGTTTGTTGTCCATAATTTTGTTACTCCATTGGATGGTAGCCTTGTCATCATGGAAGGTAGTATGTTGTCAATATCTTTGTTACTCCAATGGATGGTAGCTTTGTCATTATGGAAGGTACTATGTTGTCGATATCTTTGTTACTCCAATAGATGGTAGCCTTGTAATTATTGAAGGTAGTTTGTTGTCTATATTTTTGTTACTCCAATGGATGGTAGCTTTGTCATTATGGAAGGTATTCTCTTGTTGATATTTTTGTTACTCCAATGGATGGTAGCCTTGTCATTATGGAAGGTAGTCTCTTGTTGATATTTTTGTTACTCCAATGGATGGTAACCTTGTCATTATCGAAGGTAGTCTATTGTCGAGATTTTTGTTACTCCATTGGATGGTAGCCTTGTCATTATGGAATGTAGTCTATTGTCGAGATATTTGTTATTTCAATGGATGGTAGCATTATCATCATTGAAGGTAGTTTGTTGTCGAGATTTTTGTTACTCCAATGGATGGTAGATTTGTCATTATGGAAGGTACTATGTTGTCAATATCTTTGTTACTCCAATGAATGGTAGCCTTGTCATTATAGAAGGTACTATGTTGTCGATATCTTTGTTACTCCAATAGATGGTAGCCTTGTCATTATTGAAGGTAGTCTATTGTCGATATTTTTGTTACTCCAATGGATGGTAGCTTTGTCATTATGGAAGGTAGTCTCTTGTTGATATTTTTGTACTTCTCCAATGGATGGTAGCCTTTTCATTATGGAAGGTAGTCTTTTGTTGATATTTTTATTACTCCAATGGATGGTAGCCTTGTCATTATGGAAGGTAGTTTGTTGTCTCGATTATTATTACTCCAATGGATTGTTGCCTTGACAATATGGAAGGTCGTCTGTTGTCGATAACATTGTTACTCCAATGAATGGTAGCTTAGTAATTCTGGAAGGTTGTCTGTTGTCGAGATTTTTGTTACTCCAATGGATGGTAGCCTTTTCATTATGGAAGGTAGTCTGTTGTCCAAAATTTTTATACTCCAATGGATAGTAACCTTGTCATTATGCAAGGTAGTCTATTGTTTATATTTTTGTTACTCCAATGGATGGTATCCTTGTAATTATTGAAGGTAGTCTGTTGTCTATATTTTTGTTACTCCAATGGATGGTAGCTTTGTCATTATGGAAGTTATTCTCTTGTTGATATTTTTGTTACTCCAATGGATGGTAGCCTTGTCATTATGGAAGGTAGTCTCTTGTTGATATTTTTGTTACTCCAATGGATGGTAACCTTGTCATTATGGAAGGTAGTCTGTTTTCGAGATTTTTGTCACTCCATTGGATGGTAGCCTTGTCATTATGGAAGGTAGTCTATTGTCGAGATATTTGTTATTCCAATGGATGGTAGCATTATCATCATGGAAGGTAGTTTTTTGTCGAGATTTTCATTACTCCAATGGATGGTAGATTTGTCATTATGGAAGGTACTATGTTGTCAATATCTTTGTTACTCCAATGAATGGTAGCCTTGTCATTATGGAAGGTACTATGTTGTCGATATCTTTGTTACTCCAATAGATGGTAGCCTTGTCATTATTGAAGGTAGTCTATTGTCGATATTTTTGTTACTCCAATGGATGGTAGCTTTGTCATTATGGAAGGTAGTCTCTTGTTGATATTTTTGTACTTCTCCAATGGATGGTAGCATTTTCATTATGGAAGTTAGTCTCTTGTTGATATTTTTATTACTCCAATGGATGGTAGCCTTGTCATTATGGAAGGTAGTTTGTTGTCTCGATTATTATTACTCCAATGGATTGTTGCCTTGACATTATGGAAGGTAGTCTGTTGTCGATAACTTTGTTACTCCAATGAATGGTAGCTTAGTAATTCTGGAAAGTTGTCTGTTGTCGAGATTTTTGTTACTCCAATGGATGGTAGCCTTGTCATTATGGAAGGTAGTCTGTTGTCCAAAATTTTTATACTCCAATGGATGGTAACCTTGTCATTATGGAAGGTAGTCTATTGTTTATATTTTTGTTACTCCAATGGATGGTATCCTTGTAATTATGGAAGGTAGTTTGTTGTCCATAATTTTGTTACTCCATTGGATGGTAGCCTTGTCATTATGCAAGGTAGTCTGTTGTCGAGATTTTTTTTACTCCATTGGATGGTAGCCTTGTCATTATGGAAGGTAGTCTATTGTCGAGATATTTGTTATTCCAATGGATAGTAGCATTATCATCATGGAAGGTAGTCTGTTGTCGAGATTTTCGTTACTCCAATGGATGGTAGCCTTGTCATTATGGAAGGTAGTATGTTGTCAATATCTTTGTTACTCCAATGAATTGTAGCCTTGTCATTATGGAAGGTACTATGTTTTCGATATCTTTGTTACTCCAATAGATGGTAGCCTTGTAATTATTGAAGGTAGTCTGTTGTCTATATTTTTGTTACTCCAATGGATGGTAGCTTTGTCGTTATGGAAGGTATTCTCTTGTTGATATTTTTGTTACTCCAATGGATGGTAGCCTTGTCATTATGGAAGGTAGTCTCTTGTTGATATTTTTGTTACTCCAATGGATGGTAACCTTGTCATTATGGAAGGTAGTCTGTTGTCGAGATTTTTGTTACTCCATTGGATGGTAGCCTTGTCATTATGGAAGGTAGTCTATTGTCGAGATATTTGTTATTCCAATGAATGGTAGCATTATCATCATGGAAGGTAGTTTGTTGTCGAGATTTTCGTTACTCCAATGGATGGTAGCCTTGTCATTATGGAAGGTAGTTTGTTGTCTCGATTATTAATACTCTAATGGATTGTTGCCTTGACATTATGGAAGGTAGTCTGTTGTCGATAACTTTGTTACTCCAATGAATGGTAGCTTAGTAATTCTGGAAGGTTGTCTGTTGTCGAGATTTATGTTACTCCAATGGATGGTAGCCTTGTCATTATGGAAGGTAGTCTGTTGTCCAAAATTTTTATACTCCAATGGATGGTAACCTTGTCATTATGGAAGGTAGTCTATTGTTTATATTTTTGTTACTCCAATGGATGGTATCCTTGTAATTATGGAAGGTAGTTTGTTGTCCATAATTTTGTTACTCCATTGGATGGTAGCCTTGTCATTATGGAAGGTAGTCTGTTGTCGAGTTTTTTGTAATTCCAATGGATGGTACCCTTGTCATTATGAAAGGTAGGCTATTGTTGATATTTTTGTTACTCCAATGGATGGTAACGTTGTCATTATGCAAGGTAGTCTGTTGTCGAGATTTTTGTTACTCCATTGGATGGTAGCCTTGTCATTATGGAAGGTAGTCTATTGTCGAAATATTTGTTATTCCAATGGATGGTAGCCTTATCATCATGGAAGGTAGTCTGTTGTCGAGATTTTCGTTACTCCAATGGATGGTAGCCTTGTCATTATGGAAGGTAGTATGTTGTCAATATATTTGTTACTCCAATGAATTGTAGCCTTGTCATTATGGAAGGTACTATGTTTTTGATATCTTTGTTACTCCAATAGATGGTAGCCTTGTCATTATGGAAGGTAGTTTGTTGTCTCGATTATTATTACTCCAATGGATTGTTGCCTTGACATTATGGAAGGTAGTCTGTTG
This sequence comes from Vicia faba, assembly GCA_948472305.1. Classification (NCBI taxonomy): domain Eukaryota; kingdom Viridiplantae; phylum Streptophyta; class Magnoliopsida; order Fabales; family Fabaceae; genus Vicia; species Vicia faba. The sequence continues at coordinate 568,385,328 of OX451739.1, forward strand.
TCGATAACTTTGTTACTCCAATGAATGGTAGCTTAGTAATTCTGGAAGGTTGTCTGTTGTCGAGATTTTTGTTACTCCAATGGATGGTAGCCTTGTCATTATGGAAGGTAGTCTGTTGTCCAAAATTTTTATACTCCAATGGATGGTAACCTTGTCATTATGGAAGGTAGTCTATTGTTTATATTTTTGTTACTCCAATGGATGGTATCCTTGTAATTATGGAAGGTAGTTTGTTGTCCATAATTTTGTTACTCAATTGGATGGTAGCCTTGTCATTATGGAAGGTAGTCTGTTGTCGAGATTTTTGTTATTCCAATGGATGGTACCCTTGTCATTATGAAAGGTAGGCTATTGTTGATATTTTTGTTACTCCAATGGATGGTAACCTTGTCATTATGCAAGGTAGTCTGTTGTCGAGATTTTTGTTACTCCATTGAATGGTAGCCTTGTCATTATGGAAGGTAGTCTATTGTCGAGATATTTGTTATTCCAATGGATGGTAGCCTTATCATCATGGAAGGTAGTCTGTTGTCGAGATTTTCGTTACTCCAATGGATGGTAGCCTTGTCATTATGGAAGGTAGTATGTTGTCAATATCGTTGTTACTCCAATGAATTGTAGCCTTGTCATTATGGAAGGTACTATGTTTTTGATATCTTTGTTACTCCAATAGATGGTAGCCTTGTCATTATGGAAGGTAGTTTGTTGTCTCGATTATTATTACTCCAATGGATTGTTGCCTTGACTTTATGGAAGGTAGTCTGTTGTCGATAACTTTGTTACTCCAATGAATGGTAGCTTAGTAATTCTGGAAGGTTGTCTGTTGTCGAGATTTTTGTTACTCCAATGGATGGTAGCCTTGTCATTATGGAAGGTAGTCTGTTGTCCAAAATTTTTATACTCCAATGGATGGTAACCTTGTCATTATGGAAGGTAGTCTATTGTTTATATTTTTGTTACTCCAATGGATGGTATCCTTGTAATTATGGAAGGTAGTTTGTTGTCCATAATTTTATTACTCCATTGGATTGTAGCCTTGTCATTATGGAAGGTAGTCTGTTGTCGAGATTTTTGTTATTCCAATGGATGGTACCCTTGTCATTATGAAAGGTAGGCTATTGTTGATATTTTTGTTACTCCAATGGATGGTAACCTTGTCATTATGCTAGGTAGTCTGTTGTCGAGATTTTTGTTACTCCATTGTATGGTAGCCTTGTCATTATGGAAGGTAGTCTATTGTCGAGATATTTGTTATTCCAATGGATGGTAGCCTTATCATCATGGAAGGTAGTCTGTTGTCGAGATTTTCGTTACTCCAATGGATGGTAGCCTTGTCATTATGGAAGGTAGTATGTTGCCAATATCTTTGTTACTCCAATGAATTGTAGCCTTGTCATTATGGAAGGTACTATGTTTTTGATATCTTTGTTACTCCAATAGATGGTAGCCTTGTCATTATGGAAGGTAGTTTGTTGTCTCGATTATTATTACTCCAATGGATTGTTGCCTTGACATTATGGAAGGTAGTTTGTTGTCGATAACTTTGTTACTCCAATGAATGGTAGCTTAGTAATTCTGGAAGGTTGTATGTTGTCGAGATTTTTGTTACTCCAATGGATGGTAGCCTTGTCATTATGGAAGGTAGTCTGTTGTCCAAAATTTTTATACTCCAATGGATGGTAACCTTGTCATTATGGAAGGTAGTCTATTGTTTATATTTTTGTTACTCCAATGGATGGTATCCTTGTAATTATGGAAGGTAGTTTGTTGTCCATAATTTTGTTACTCCATTGGATGGTAGCCTTGTCATTATGGAAGGTAGTCTGTTGTCGAGATTTTTGTTATTCCAATGGATGGTACCCTTGTCATTATGAAAGGTAGGCTATTGTTGATATTTTTGTTACTCCAATGGATGGTAACCTTGTCATTATGCAAGGTAGTCTGTTGTCGAGATTTTTGTTACTCCATTGGATGGTAGCCTTGTCATTATGGAAGGTAGTCTATTGTCGAAATATTTGTTATTCCAATGGATGGTAGCCTTATCATCATGGAAGGTAGTCTGTTGTCGAGATTTTCGTTACTCCAATGGATGGTAGCCTTGTCATTATGGAAGGTAGTATGTTGTCAATATATTTGTTACTCCAATGAATTGTAGCCTAGTCATTATGGAAGGTACTATGTTTTTGATATCTTTGTTACTCCAATAGATGGTAGCCTTGTCATTATGGAAGGTAGTTTGTTGTCTCGATTATTATTACTCCAATGGATTGTTGCCTTGACATTATGGAAGGTAGTCTGTTGTCGATAACTTTGTTACTCCAATGAATGGTAGCTTAGTAATTCTGGAAGGTTGTCTGTTGTCGAGATTTTTGTTACTCCAATGGATGGTAGCCTTGTCATTATGGAAGGTAGTCTGTTGTCCAAAATTTTTATACTCCAATGGATGGTAACCTTGTCATTATGGAAGGTAGTCTATTGTTTATATTTTTGTTACTCCAATGGATGGTATCCTTGTAATTATGGAAGGTAGTTTGTTGTCCATAATTTTGTTACTCAATTGGATGGTAGCCTTGTCATTATGGAAGGTAGTCTGTTGTCGAGATTTTTGTTATTCCAATGGATGGTACCCTTGTCATTATGAAAGGTAGGCTATTGTTGATATTTTTGTTACTCCAATGGATGGTAACCTTGTCATTATGCAAGGTAGTCTGTTGTCGAGATTTTTGTTACTCCATTGAATGGTAGCCTTGTCATTATGGAAGGTAGTCTATTGTCGAGATATTTGTTATTCCAATGGATGGTAGCCTTATCATCATGGAAGGTAGTCTGTTGTCGAGATTTTCGTTACTCCAATGGATGGTAGCCTTGTCATTATGGAAGGTAGTATGTTGTCAATATCTTTGTTACTCCAATGAATTGTAGCCTTGTCATTATGGAAGGTACTATGTTTTTGATATCTTTGTTACTCCAATAGATGGTAGCCTTGTCATTATGGAAGGTAGTTTGTTGTCTCGATTATTATTACTCCAATGGATTGTTGCCTTGACTTTATGGAAGGTAGTCTGTTGTCGATAACTTTGTTACTCCAATGAATGGTAGCTTAGTAATTCTGGAAGGTTGTCTGTTGTCGAGATTTTTGTTACTCCAATGGATGGTAGCCTTGTCATTATGGAAGGTAGTCTGTTGTCCAAAATTTTTATACTCCAATGGATGGTAACCTTGTCATTATGGAAGGTAGTCTATTGTTTATATTTTTGTTACTCCAATGGATGGTATCCTTGTAATTATGGAAGGTAGTTTGTTGTCCATAATTTTGTTACTCCATTGGATGGTAGCCTTGTCATTATGGAAGGTAGTCTGTTGTCGAGATTTTTGTTATTCCAATGGATGGTACCCTTGTCATTATGAAAGGTAGGCTATTGTTGATATTTTTGTTACTCCAATGGATGGTAACCTTGTCATTATGCTAGGTAGTCTGTTGTCGAGATTTTTGTTACTCCATTGTATGGTAGCCTTGTCATTATGGAAGGTAGTCTATTGTCGAGATATTTGTTATTCCAATGGATGGTAGCCTTATCATCATGGAAGGTAGTCTGTTGTCGAGATTTTCGTTACTCCAATGGATGGTAGCCTTGTCATTATGGAAGGTAGTATGTTGCCAATATCTTTGTTACTCCAATGAATTGTAGCCTTGTCATTATGGAAGGTACTATGTTTTTGATATCTTTGTTACTCCAATAGATGGTAGCCTTGTCATTATGGAAGGTAGTTTGTTGTCTCGATTATTATTACTCCAATGGATTGTTGCCTTGACATTATGGAAGGTAGTTTGTTGTCGATAACTTTGTTACTCCAATGAATGGTAGCTTAGTAATTCTGGAAGGTTGTATGTTGTCGAGATTTTTGTTACTCCAATGGATGGTAGCCTTGTCATTATGGAAGGTAGTCTGTTGTCCAAAATTTTTATACTCCAATGGATGGTAACCTTGTCATTATGGAAGGTAGTCTATTGTTTATATTTTTGTTACTCCAATGGATGGTATCCTTGTAATTATGGAAGGTAGTTTGTTGTCCATAATTTTGTTACTCCATTGGATGGTAGCCTTGTCATTATGGAAGGTAGTCTGTTGTCGAGATTTTTGTTATTCCAATGGATGGTACCCTTGTCATTATGAAAGGTAGGCTATTGTTGATATTTTTGTTACTCCAATGGATGGTAACCTTGTCATTATGCAAGGTAGTCTGTTGTCGAGATTTTTGTTACTCCATTGGATGGTAGCCTTGTCATTATGGAAGGTAGTCTATTGTCGAGATATTTGTTATTCCAATGGATGGTAGCCTTATCATCATGGAAGGTAGTCTGTTTTCGAGATTTTCGTTACTCCAATGGATGGTAGCCTTGTCATTATGGAAGGTAGTATGTTGTCAATATCTTTGTTACTCCAATGAATTGTAGCCTTATCATTATGGAAGGTACTATGTTTTTGATATCTTTGTTACTCCAATAGATGGTAGCCTTGTCATTATTGAAGGTAGTCTGTTGTCGATATTTTTGTTACTCCAATGGATGGTAGCTTTGTCATTATGGAAGGTAGTCTCTTTTTGATATTTTTGTTACTCCAATGGATGGTAGCCTTGTCATTATGGAAGGTAGTCTATTGTTGATATTTTTTTTACTCCAACCGATGGTATCCTTGTCATTATGGAAGGTAGTTTGTTGTCTCGATTATTGTTACTCCAAGGGATTGTAGCCTTGTCATTATGGAAGGTAGTCTGGTGTCGATAACTGTGTTACTCCAATGGATGGTAGCTTAGTAATTATGGAAGGTAGTCTGTTGTCGAGATTTTTGTTACTCCAATGGATGGTAGCCTTGTCATTATGGAAGGTAGTCTGTTGTCCAAAATTTTGATACTCCATTGGATGGTAACCTTGTCATTACGGAAGGTAGTTTATTGTTGTTAAATTTGTTACTCTAATGGATGGTAGCCTTTTAATTATTGAAGGTAATCTATTGTCCAGATTTATGTTACTCTAATGGATGGTAGCCTTGTCATTATGGAAGGTTGTTTGTTGTCGAGATTTTTGTTACTCCAATGGATGGTAGCCTTGTCATTATGGAAGGTAGTCTGTTGTCCAAAATTTTTATACTCCAATGGATGGTAACCTTGTCATTATGGAAGGTAGTCTATTGTTGATATTTTTGTTACTCCAATGGATGGTATCCTTGTAATTATGGAAGGTAGTTTGTTGTCCAGATTTTTGTTACTCCATTGGATGGTAGCCTTGTCATTATGGAAGGTAGTCTGTTGTCGAGATTTTTGTTATACCAATGGATGTAACCCTTGTCATTATGAAAGGTAGTCTATTGTCGATATTTTTGTTACTCCAATGGATGGTAAACTTGTCTTTATGCAAGGTAGTCTGTTGTCGAGATTTTTGTTACTCCATTGGATGGTAGCCTTGTCATTATGGAAGGTAGTCTATTGTCGAGATATTTGTTATTCCAATGGATGGTAGCATTATCATCATGGAAGGTAGTCTGTTGTCGAGATTTTCGTTACTCCAATGGATGGTAGCCTTGTCATTATGGAAGGTAGTATGTTGTCAATATCTTTTTTACTCCAATGGATGGTAGCCTTGTCATTATGGAAGGTACTATGTTGTCGATATCTTTGTTACTCCAATAGATGGTAGCCTTGTCATTATTGAAGGTAGTTTGTTGTCTATATTTTTGTTACTCCAATAGATGGTAGCTTTGTCATTATGGAAGGTATTCTCTTGTTGATATTTTTGTTACTCCAATGGATGGTAGCCTTGTCATTGTGGAAGGTAGTCTCTTGTTGATATTTTTGTTACTCCAATGGATGGTAGCCTTGTCATTATGGAAGGTAGTTTGTTGTCCCGATTATTGTTACTCCAATGGATTGTAGCCTTGTCATTATGGAAGGTAGTCTGTTGTCGATACCTTTGTTACTCCAATGAATGGTAGCTTAGTAATTATGGAAGGTTGTCTGTTGTCGAGATTTTTGTTACTCCAATGGATGGTAGCCTTGTCATTATGGAAGGTAGTTTGTTTTCCAAAAATTTTATACTCCAATGGATGGTAATCTTGTAATTATGGAAGGTAGACTATTGTGGATATTTTAGTAACTCCAATGGATGGTAGACTTGTAATTATGGAAGGTAGACTGTTGTCCAGATTTTTGTTACTCCATTGGATGGTAGCCTTGTCATTATGGAAGGTAGCCTGTTGTCGAGATTTTTGTTATTCCAATGGATGGTACCCTTGTCATTATGAAAGGTAGTCTATTGTAGATATTTTTGTTACTCCAATGGATGGTAACCTTGTCATTATGGAAGGTAGTCTGTTGTCGAGATTTTTGTTACTCCAATGGAATTGCCTTGTAATTATGGAAGGTAGTCTGTTGTCCAGATTTTTGTTACTCCATTGGATGGTAGCCTTGTCATTATGGAAGGTAGTCTATTGTCAATATATTTGTTACTCCAATGAATTGTAGCCTTGTCATTATGGAAGGTACTATGTTTTTGATATCTTTGTTACTCCAATAGATGGTAGCCTTGTCATTATGGAAGGTAGTTTGTTGTCTCGATTATTATTACTCCAATGGATTGTTGCCTTGACATTATGGAAGGTAGTCTGTTGTCGATAACTTTGTTACTCCAATGAATGGTAGCTTAGTAATTCTGGAAGGTTGTCTGTTGTCGAGATTTTTGTTACTCCAATGGATGGTAGCCTTGTCATTATGGAAGGTAGTCTGTTGTCCAAAATTTTTACACTCCAATGGATGGTAACCTTGTCATTATGGAAGGTAGTCTATTGTTTATATTTTTGTTACTCCAATGGATGGTATCCTTGTAATTATTGAAGGTAGTTTGTTGTCCATAATTTTGTTACTCAATTGGATGGTAGCCTTGTCATTATGGAAGGTAGTCTGTTGTCGAGATTTTTGTTATTCCAATGGATGGTACCCTTGTCATTATGAAAGGTAGGCTATTGTTGATATTTTTGTTACTCCAATGGATGGTAACCTTGTCATTATGCAAGGTAGTCTGTTGTCGAGATTTTTGTTACTCCATTGAATGGTAGCCTTGTCATTATGGAAGGTAGTCTATTGTCGAGATATTTGTTATTCCAATGGATGGTAGCCTTATCATCATGGAAGGTAGTCTGTTGTCGAGATTTTCGTTACTCCAATGGATGGTAGCCTTGTCATTATGGAAGGTAGTATGTTGCCAATATCTTTGTTACTCCAATGAATTGTAGCCTTGTCATTATGGAAGGTACTATGTTTTTGATATCTTTGTTACTCCAATAGATGGTAGCCTTGTCATTATGGAAGGTAGTTTGTTGTCTCGATTATTATTACTCCAATGGATTGTTGCCTTGACATTATGGAAGGTAGTTTGTTGTCGATAACTTTGTTACTCCAATGAATGGTAGCTTAGTAATTCTGGAAGGTTGTCTGTTGTCGAGATTTTTGTTACTCCAATGGATGGTAGCCTTGTCATTATGGAAGGTAGTCTGTTGTCCAAAATTTTTATACTCCAATGGATGGTAACCTTGTCATTATGGAAGGTAGTCTATTGTTTATATTTTTGTTACTCCAATGGATGGTATCCTTGTAATTATGGAAGGTAGTTTGTTGTCCATAATTTTGTTACTCCATTGGATGGTAGCCTTGTCATTATGGAAGGTAGTCTGTTGTCGAGATTTTTGTTATTCCAATGGATGGTACCCTTGTCATTATGAAAGGTAGGCTATTGTTGATATTTTTGTTACTCCAATGGATGGTAACCTTGTCATTATGCAAGGTAGTCTGTTGTCGAGATTTTTGTTACTCCATTGGATGGTAGCCTTGTCATTATGGAAGGTAGTCTATTGTCGAGATATTTGTTATTCCAATGGATGGTAGCCTTATCATCATGGAAGGTAGTCTGTTTTCGAGATTTTCGTTACTCCAATGGATGGTAGCCTTGTCATTATGGAAGGTAGTATGTTGTCAATATCTTTGTTACTCCAATGAATTGTAGCCTTATCATTATGGAAGGTACTATGTTTTTGATATCTTTGTTACTCCAATAGATGGTAGCCTTGTCATTATTGAAGGTAGTCTGTTGTCGATATTTTTGTTACTCCAATGGATGGTAGCTTTGTCATTATGGAAGGTAGTCTCTTTTTGATATTTTTGTTACTCCAATGGATGGTAGCCTTGTCATTATGGAAGGTAGTCTATTGTTGATATTTTTTTTACTCCAACCGATGGTATCCTTGTCATTATGGAAGGTAGTTTGTTGTCTCGATTATTGTTACTCCAAGGGATTGTAGCCTTGTCATTATGGAAGGTAGTCTGGTGTCGATAACTGTGTTACTCCAATGGATGGTAGCTTAGTAATTATGGAAGGTAGTCTGTTGTCGAGATTTTTGTTACTCCAATGGATGGTAGCCTTGTCATTATGGAAGGTAGTCTGTTGTCCAAAATTTTGATACTCCATTGGATGGTAACCTTGTCATTACAGAAGGTAGTTTATTGTTGTTAAATTTGTTACTCCAATGGATGGTAGCCTTTTAATTATTGAAGGTAATCTATTGTCCAGATTTATGTTACTCTAATGGATGGTAGCCTTGTCATTATGGAAGGTTGTTTGTTGTCGAGATTTTTGTTACTCCAATGGATGGTAGCCTTGTCATTATGGAAGGTAGTCTGTTGTCCAAAATTTTTATACTCCAATGGATGGTAACCTTGTCATTATGGAAGGTAGTCTATTGTTGATATTTTTGTTACTCCAATGGATGGTATCCTTGTAATTATGGAAGGTAGTTTGTTGTCCAGATTTTTGTTACTCCATTGGATGGTAGCCTTGTCATTATGGAAGGTAGTCTGTTGTCGAGATTTTTGTTATTCCAATGGATGTAACCCTTGTCATTATGAAAGGTAGTCTATTGTCGATATTTTTGTTACTCCAATGGATGGTAAACTTGTCTTTATGCAAGGTAGTCTGTTGTCGAGATTTTTGTTACTCCATTGGATGGTAGCCTTGTCATTATGGAAGGTAGTCTATTGTCGAGATATTTGTTATTCCAATGGATGGTAGCATTATCATCATGGAAGGTAGTCTGTTGTCGAGATTTTCGTTACTCCAATGGATGGTAGCCTTGTCATTATGGAAGGTAGTATGTTGTCAATATCTTTTTTACTCCAATGGATGGTAGCCTTGTCATTATGGAAGGTACTATGTTGTCGATATCTTTGTTACTCCAATAGATGGTAGCCTTGTCATTATTGAAGGTAGTTTGTTGTCTATATTTTTGTTACTCCAATAGATGGTAGCTTTGTCATTATGGAAGGTATTCTCTTGTTGATATTTTTGTTACTCCAATGGATGGTAGCCTTGTCATTGTGGAAGGTAGTCTCTTGTTGATATTTTTGTTACTCCAATGGATGGTAGCCTTGTCATTATGGAAGGTAGTTTGTTGTCCCGATTATTGTTACTCCAATGGATTGTAGCCTTGTCATTATGGAAGGTAGTTTGTTGTCGATACCTTTGTTACTCCAATGAATGGTAGCTTAGTAATTATGGAAGGTTGTCTGTTGTCGAGATTTTTGTTACTCCAATGGATGGTAGCCTTGTCATTATGGAAGGTAGTTTGTTTTCCTAAAATTTTATACTCCAATGGATGGTAATCTTGTAATTATGGAAGGTAGACTATTGTTGATATTTTAGTAACTCCAATGGATGGTAGACTTGTAATTATGGAAGGTAGACTGTTGTCCAGATTTTTGTTACTCCATTGGATGGTAGCCTTGTCATTATGGAAGGTAGTCTGTTGTCGAGATTTTTGTTATTCCAATGGATGGTACCCTTGTCATTATGAAAGGTAGTCTATTGTAGATATTTTTGTTACTCCAATGGATGGTAACCTTGTCATTATGGAAGGTAGTCTGTTGTCGAGATTTTTGTTACTCCAATGGAATTGCCTTGTAATTATGGAAGGTAGTCTGTTGTCCAGATTTTTGTTACTCCATTGGATGGTAGCCTTGTCATTATGGAAGGTAGTCTATTGTCGAGATTTTTGTTATTCCAATGGATGGTACCCTTGTCATTATGAAAGGTAGTCTACTGTAGATATTTTTGTTACTCCAATGGATGGTAACCTTGTCATTATGGAAGGTAATCTGTTGTCGAGATTTTTATTACTCCATTGGATGGTAGCCTTGTCATTATGGAAGGTAGTCTATTGTCGAGATATTTGTTATTTCACTGGATGGTAGCATTATCATCATGGAAGGTAGTCTGTTGTCGAGATTTTCGTTACTTCAATGGATGGTAGCATTATCATTATGGAAGGTAGTATGTTGTCAATATCTTTGTTACTCCAATGGATGGTAGCCTTGTCATTATGGAAAGTACGATGTTGTCGATATCTTTGTTACTCCAATAGATGGTAGCCTTGTCATTATTGAAGGTAGTCTATTGTCTATATTTTTGTTACTCCAATGGATGGTAGCTTTGTCATTATGGAAGGTATTCTCTTGTTGATATTTTTGTTACCCCAATGGATGGTAGCCTTGTCATTATGGAAGGTAGTCTGCTGTTGATATTTTTTTAACTCCATTGGATGGTAGCCTTGTCATTATGGAAGGTAGTTTTTTGTCCCGATTATTGTTACTCCAATGGATTGTAGCCTTGTCATTATGGAAGGTAGTCTGTTGTCGATAACTGTGTTACTCCAATGGATGGTAGCTTAGTAATTATGGAAGGTAATCTGTTGTCGAGATTATTGTTACTCCAATGGATGGTAGCCTTGTCATTATTGAAGGTAGTCTGTTGTCCAAACTTTTTATACTCCAATGGATGGTAACCTTGTCATTATGGAAGGTAGTCTAATATTGATATTTTTGTTACTCCAATGGATGGTAGCCTTGTAATTATGGAAGGTAGTTTGATGTCCAGATTTTTGTTACTCCAATGGATGGTAGCCTTGTCATTATGGAAGGTAGTCTGTTGTCGAGATTTTTGTTACTCCATTGGATGGTAGCCTTGTCATTATGGAAGGTAGTCTATTGTCGAGATATTTGTTATTCCAATGGATGGTAGCATTATCATTATGGAAGGTAGTATGTTTTCAATATCTTTGTTACTCCAATGGATGGTAGCCTTGTAATTATGGAAGGTACTATGTTGTCGATATCTTTGTTACTCCAATAGATGGTAGCCTTGTCATTATTGAAGGTAGTCTGTTGTTTATATTTTTGTTACTCCAATGGATGGTAGCTTTGTCATTATGGAAGGTATTCTCTTGTTGATATTTTTGTTACTCTAATGGATGGTAGACTTGTCAATATGGAAGGTAGTCTTTTGTCAAGATTTTTGTTACTCCAATGGATGGTAGCCTTGTCATTACGGAAGGTATTCTCTTGTTGATATTTTTGTTATTCCAATGGATGGTAGCCTTGTCATTATGGAAGGTAGTCTCTTGTTGATATTTTTGTTACTCCAATGGATGGTAGCCTTGTCATTATGGAAGGTAGTCTGTTGCCCCGTTTTTGTTACTCTAATGGATGGTAGTATTGTCATTATGGAAGGTAGTCTGTCGTTGTGATTTCTGTTACTCCAATGGATGGTAGCCTTGTTATTATGGAAGGTAGTTTGTTGTTCAGATTTTTTTTACTCCAATGGATGGTAGACTTGTCATTATGGAAGGTAGTCTGTTGTCGAGATTTTTGTAACTCCATTGGATTGTAGCCTTGTCATTATGGAAGGTAGTGTGTTGTCCAGATATTTGTTATTCCAACGGATGGTAGACTTGTCATGATGGAAGGTAGTTTGTTGTCGAGATTTTTGTTACTCCAATGGATGGTACCCTTGTCATTATGAAAGGTAGTCTATTGTCAATATTTTTGTTACTCCAATGGATGGTACCCTTGTAATTATGGAAGGTACTATGTTGTCGATATCTTTGTTACTCCAATAGATGGTAGCCTTGTCATTATTGAAGGTAGTCTGTTGTTTATATTTTTGTTACTCCAATGGATGGTAGCTTTGTCATTATGGAAGGTATTCTCTTGTTGATATTTTTGTTACTCCAATGGATGGTAGCCTTGTCATTATGGAAGGTAGTCTCTTGTTGATATTTTTGTTACTCCAATGGATGGTAGCCTTGTCATTATGGAAGGTAGTCTGTTGTCCCGATTTTTATTACTCTAATGGATGGTAGCTTAGTAATTAGGGAAGGTAGTTTGTTGTCGAGATTTTTGTTACTCTAATGGATGGTTGACTTGTCAATATGGAAGGTAGTCTTTTGTCAAGATTTTTGTTACTCCAATGGATGGTAGCCTTGTCATTACGGAAGGTAGTCTGTTGTTGATATTTTTGTTACTCCAATGGATGGTATCCTTGTCATTATGGTAGGTAGTCTGTTGTCCCGTTTTTGTTACTCTAATGGATGGTAGTCTTGTCATTATGGAAGGTAGTCTGTCGTTGTGATTTCTGTTACTCCAATGGATGGTAGCCTTGTTATTATGGAAGGTAGTCTGTTATTCAGATTTTTGTTACTCCAATGGATGGTAGACTTGTCATTATTGAAGGTAGTCTGTTGTCGAGATTTTTGTTACTCCATTGGATTGTAGCCTTGTCATTATGGAAGGTAGTATGTTGTCTAGATTTTTGTTATTCCAATGGATGGTACCCTTGTCATTATGAAAGGTAGTCTATTGTCAATATTTTTGTAACGTCAATGGATGGTAACCTTGTCATTATGGAAGGTAGTTTGTTGTCGAGATTTTTTTTACTCCATTGGATGGTAGCCTTGTCATTATGGAAGGTAGTCTATTATCGAGATATTTGTTATTCCAATGGATGGTAGCATTATCATTATGGAAGGTAGTATGTTTTCAATATCTTTGTTACTCCAATGGATGGTAGCCTTGTAATTATGGAAGGCACTATGTTGTCGATATCTTTGTTACTCCAATAGATGGTAGCCTTGTCATTATTGAAGGTAGTCTGTTGTCTATATTTTTGTTACTCCAATGGATGGTAGCTTTGTCATTATGGAAGGTATTCTCTTGTTGATATTTTTGTTACTCCAATGGATGGTAGCCTTGTCATTATGGAAGGTAGTCTCTTGTTGATATTTTTGTTACTCCAATGGATGGTAGCCTTGTCATTATGGAAGGTAGTCTGTTGTCCCGTTTTTGTTACTCTAATGGATGGTAGTATTGTCATTATGGAAGGTAGTCTGTCGTTGTGATTTCTGTTACTCCAATGGATGGTAGCCTTGTTATTATGGAAGGTAGTCTGTTGTTCAGATTTTTTTTACTCCAATGGATGGTAGACTTGTCATTATGGAAGGTAGTCTGTTGTCGAGATTTTTGTAACTCCATTGGATTGTAGCCTTGTCATTATGGAAGGTAGTGTGTTGTCCAGATATTTGTTATTCCAATGGATGGTAGACTTGTCATGATGGAAGGTAGTTTGTTGTCGAGATTTTTGTTACTCCAATGGATGGTACCCTTGTCATTATGAAAGGTAGTCTATTGTCAATATTTTTGTTACTCCAATGGATGGTAACCTTGTCATTTTGGAAGGTAGTCAGTTCTCGATATTTTTGTTACTCCAATGGATGGTAGCCTTGTCATTATGGAAGGTAGTATGTTGTCAATATCTTTGTTACTCCAATGGATGGTAGCCTTGTCATTATGGAAGGTACTATGTTGTCGATATCTTTGTTACTCCAATAGATGGTAGCCTTGTCATTATTGAAGGTAGTCTATTGTCGATATTTTTGTTAATCCAATGGATGGTAGCTTTGTAATTATGGAAGGTAGTCTCTTGTTGATATTTTTGTTACTCCAAAGGATGGTAGCCTTGTAATTATGGAAGGTAGTCTCTTATTGATATTTTTGTTACTCCAATGGATGTTAGCCTTGTCATTATGGAAGGTAGTTTGTTGTCCCGATTATTTTTACTCCGATGGATTGTAGCCTTGTCATTATGGAAGGTAGTCTGTTGTTGATAACCTTGTTACTCCAATGGATGGTAGCTTAGTAATTATGGAAGGTAGTCTGTTGTCGAGATTTTTGTTACTCCAATGGATGGTAGCCTTGTCAATATGGAAGGGAGTCTGTTGTCCAAATTTTTGATACTCTAATAGATGGTAACCTTATCATTATGGAAGGTAATTTATTGTTGATAATTTTGTTACTCCAATGGATGGTAGCCTTTTAATTATGGAAGGTAATCTAAGGTCCTTTTTTTTTTACTCTAATGGATGGTAGCCTTGTCATTATGGAAGGTAGTCTGTTATCGAGATTTTTGTTACTCCCTTGGATGGTCGCCTTGTCATTAAGGATGGTAGTCCTTTGTCGAGATTTTTGTTACTCTAATGGATGGTAGCCTTGTCATTATGGAAGGTAGTCTCTTGTTGATATTTTTGTTACATCAATGGATGGTATCCTTGTCATTATGGAAGGTAGTCTGTTGTCCCGATTTTTGTTACTCTAATGATGGTAGCTTAGTAATTATGGAAGGTAGTCTGTTGTCGAGATTTTTGTTACTCTAATGGACGGTAGACTTGTCAATATGGAAGGTAGTCTTTTGACGAGAGTTTTGTTACTCCAATGGATGGTAGCCTTGTCATTACGGAAGGTAGTCTCTTGTTAATATTTTTGTTACTCCAATGGATGGTATCCTTGTCATTATGGAAGGTAGTCTGTTGTCCCATTTTTGTTACTCTAATAGATGGTAGTCTTGTCATTATGGAAGGTAGTCTGTCGTTGTGATTTCTGTTACTCCAATGGATGGTAGCCTTGTTATTATGGAAGGTAGTCTGTTGTTCAGATTTTTGTTACTCCAATGGATGGTAGACTTGTCATTATGGAATGTAGTCTGTTGTCGAGATTTTTGTTACTCCATTGGATTGTAGCCTTGTCATTATGGAAGGTAGTGTGTTGTCCAGATTTTTGTTATTCCAATGGATGGTAGACTTATCATGATGGAAGGTAGTTTGTTGTCGAGATTTTTGTTACTCCAATGGATGGTAACCTTGTCATTATGCAAGGTAGTTTGTTGTCGAGATTTTTGTTACTCCATTGGATGGTAGCCTTGTCATTATGGAAGGTAGTCTATTATCGAGATATTTGTTATTCCAATGGATGGTAGCATTATCATTATGGAAGGTAGTCTGTTGTCGATATTTTTGTTACTCCAATGGATGGTAGCCTTGTCATTATGGAAGGTAGTATGTTGTCAATATCTATGTTACTCCAATGGATAGTAGCCTTGTCATTAAGGAAGGTACTATGTTGTCGATATCTTTGTTACTCCAATAGATGGTAGCCTTATCATTATTGAAGGTAGTCTATTGTCGATATTTTTGTTACACCAATGGATGGTAGCTTTGTTATTATAGAAGGTAGTCTCTTGTTGATATTTTTGTTACTCCAGTGGATGGTAGCCTTGTCATTATGGAAGGTAGTCTCTTGTTGATATTTTTGTTACTCCAATGGATGGTAGCCTTGTCATTATGGAAGGTAGTTTGTTGTCCCGATTATTTTTACTCCAATGGATTGTAGCCTTGTCATTATGCAAGGTAGTGTGTTGTCGATAACTTTGTTACTCCAATGGATGGTAGCTTAGTAATTATGGAAGGTAGTCTGTTGTCGAGATTTTTGTTACTCCAATGGATGATAGCCTTGTCATTATGGAAGGTAGTCTATTGTTAATAATTTTGTTACTCCAATGGATGGTAGCCTTTTAATTATGGAAGGTAATCTGTTGTACATATTTTTTTTACTCTAATGGATGGTAGCCTTGTCATTATGGAAGGTAGTCTGTTGTCGAGATTTTTGTTACTCCATTAGACGGTCGGCTTGTCATTATGGACGGTAGTCCTTTGTCGAGATTTTTTTTACTCCAATGGATGGTAGCATTGTCATTATGGAAGGTAGTCTCTTGATGATATTTGTGTTACTCCAATGGATGGTATCCTTGTCATTATGGAAGGTAGTCTGTTGTCCTGATTTTTGTTACTCTAATGATGGTAGCTTAGTAATTATGGAAGGTAGTCTGTTGTCGAGATTTTTGTTACTCTAATGGATGGTAGACTTGTCAATATGGAAGGTAGTCTTTTGTCGAGAGTTTTTTTACTCCAATGGATGGTAGCCTTGTCATTACGGAAGGTAGTCTCTTGTTGATATTTTTGTTACTCCAATGGATGGTATCCTTGTCATTATGGAAGGTAGTCTGTTGTCCCTTTTTTGTTACTCTAATGGATGGTAGTGTTGTCATTATGGAAGGTAGTCTGTCGTTGTGATTTCTGTTACTCCAATGGATGGTAGCCTTGTTATTATGGAAGGTAGTCTGTTGTTTAGATTTTTGTTACTCCAATGGATGGTAGACTTGTCATTATGGAAGGTAGTGTGTTGTCCAGATTTTTGTTATTCCAATGGATGGTAGACTTGTCATTATGAAAGGTAGTCTGTTGTCGAGATTTTTGTTACTCCATTGGATGGTAGCCTTGTCATTATGGAAGGTAGTCTATTATCGAGATATTTGTTATTCTAATGGATGGTAGCATTATCATTATGGAAGGTAGTCTGTTGTCGATATTTTTGTTACTCCAATGGATGGTAGCCTTGTCATTATGGAAGGTAGTATGTTATCAATATCTTTGTTACTCCAATGGATGGTAGCCTTGTCATTATGGAAGGTACTATGTTATCGATATCTTTGTTACTCCAATAGATGGTAGCTTTGTCATTATTGAAGGTAGTCTGTTGTCGATATTTTTGTTACTCCAATGGATGGTAGCTTTGTCATTATGGAAGGTAGTCTCTTCTTGATATTTTTGTTACTCCAATGGATGGTAGCCTTGTCATTATGGAAGGTAGTCTCTTGTTGATATTTTTGTTATTTCAATGGATGGTAGACTTGTCATGATGGAAGGTAGTTTGTTGTCGAGATTTTTGTTACTCCAATGGATGGTACCCTTGTCATTATGAAAGGTAGTCTATTGTCGATATTTTTGTTACTCCAATTGATGGTAACCTTGTTATTATGGATGTTAGTTTGTTGTCAAGATTTTTGTTACTCCATTGGATGGTAGCCTTGTCATTTTGGAAGGTAGTCTATTATCGAGATATTTGTTATTCCAATGGATGGTAGCGTTATCATTATGGAAGGTAGTTTGTTGTCGAGATTTTTATTACTCCAATGGATGGCAGCCTTGTCATTATGGAGGGTAGTATGTTGTCGATATCTTTGTTACTCCAATGGATGGTAGCCTTGTCATTAATGAAGGTACTATGTTGTCGATATCTTTATTACTCCAATAGATGGTAGCCTTGTCATTATTGAAGGTAGTCTGTTGTCGATATTTTTGTTACTCCAATGGATGGTAGCTTTGTAATTATGGAAGGTAGTCTCTTGTTGATATTTTTGTTACTCCAATGGATGGTAGCTTTGTCATTATGGAAGGTATTCTCTTGTTGATATGATTGGTACTCCAATAGATGGTAGCCTTATCATTATGGAAGGTAGTTTGCTGTCCCGACTATTGTTACTCCAATGGATTGTAGCCTTGTCGTTATGGAAGGTAGTCTGTTGTCGATAACTTTGTTACTCCAATGGATGGTAGCTTAGTAATTATGGAAGGTAGTCTGTTGTCGAGATTTTTGTTACTCCAATGGATGGTAGCCTTGTCATTATGGAAGGTAGTCTGTTGTCCAAACTTTTGATACTCGAATGGATGGTAACCTTGTCATTACGGAAGGTAGTTTATTGTTGATAATTTTGTTACTCCAATGGATGGTAGGCTTTTAATTATGGAAGGTAATCTGTTGTCCATATTTTTTTTACTCTAATGCATGGTAGCCTTGTCATTATGGAAGGTAGTCCTTTGTCGAGATTTTTGTTACTCCAATGGATGGTAGCCTTGTCATTATGGAAGGTAGTCTCTTGTTGATATTTTTATTACTCCAATGGATGGTATCCTTGTCATTATGCAAGGTAGTCTGTTGTCCCGATTTTTGTTACTCTAATGGATGGTAGCTTAGTAATTATGGAAGGTAGTCTATTGTCGAGATTTTTGTTACTCTAATGGATGGTAGACTTGATAATATGGAAGGTAGTCTTTTGTCGATATTTTTGTTACTCCAATGGATGGTAGCCTTGTCATTACGGAAGGTAGTCTCTTGTTGATATTTTTGTTACTCCAATGGATGGTAGCCTTGTCATTATGGAAGGTAGTCTCTTGTTGATATTTTTGTTATTTCAATGGATGGTAGACTTGTCATGATGGAAGGTAGTCTGTTGTCCCTTTTTTGTTTCTCTAATGGATGGTAGTGTTGTCATTATGGAAGGTAGTCTGTCGTTGTGATTTCTGTTACTCCAATGGATGGTAGCCTTGTTATTATGGAAGGTAGTCTGTTGTTTAGATTTTTGTTACTCCAATGGATGGTAGACTTGTCATTATGGAAGGTAGTGTGTTGTCCAGATTTTTGTTATTCCAATGGATGGTAGACTTGTCATTATGAAAGGTAGTCTGTTGTCGAGATTTTTGTTACTCCATTGGATGGTAGCCTTGTCATTATGGAAGGTAGTCTATTATCGAGATATTTGTTATTCCAATGGATGGTAGCATTATCATTATGGAAGGTAGTCTGTTGTCGATATTTTTGTTACTCCAATGGATGGTAGCCTTGTCATTATGGAAGGTAGTATGTTATCAATATCTTTGTTACTCCAATGGATGGTAGCCTTGTCATTATGGAAGGTACTATGTTATCGATATCTTTGTTACTCCAATAGATGGTAGCTTTGTCATTATTGAAGGTAGTCTGTTGTCGATATTTTTGTTACTCCAATGGATGGTAGCTTTGTCATTATGGAAGGTAGTCTCTTCTTGATATTTTTGTTACTCCAATGGATGGTAGCCTTGTCATTATGGAAGGTAGTCTCTTGTTGATATTTTTGTTATTTCAATGGATGGTAGACTTGTCATGATGGAAGGTAGTTTGTTGTCGAGATTTTTGTTACTCCAATGGATGGTACCCTTGTCATTATGAAAGGTAGTCTATTGTCGATATTTTTGTTACTCCAATTGATGGTAACCTTGTTATTATGGATGTTAGTTTGTTGTCAAGATTTTTGTTACTCCATTGGATGGTAGCCTTGTCATTTTGGAAGGTAGTCTATTATCGAGATATTTGTTATTCCAATGGATGGTAGCGTTATCATTATGGAAGGTAGTTTGTTGTCGAGATTTTTATTACTCCAATGGATGGCAGCCTTGTCATTATGGAGGGTAGTATGTTGTCGATATCTTTGTTACTCCAATGGATGGTAGCCTTGTCATTAATGAAGGTACTATGTTGTCGATATCTTTATTACTCCAATAGATGGTAGCCTTGTCATTATTGAAGGTAGTCTGTTGTCGATATTTTTGTTACTCCAATGGATGATAGCTTTGTAATTATGGAAGGTAGTCTCTTGTTGATATTTTTGTTACTCCAATGGATGGTAGCTTTGTCATTATGGAAGGTATTCTCTTGTTGATATTTTTGGTACTCCAATAGATGGTAGCCTTATCATTATGGAAGGTAGTTTGCTGTCCCGATTATTGTTACTCCAATGGATTGTAGCCTTGTCATTATGGAAGGTAGTCTGTTGTCGATAACTTTGTTACTCCAATGGATGGTAGCTTAGTAATTATGGAAGGTAGTCTGTTGTCGAGATTTTTGTTACTCCAATGGATGGTAGCCTTGTCATTATGGAAGGTAGTCTGTTGTCCAAACTTTTGATACTCGAATGGATGGTAACCTTGTCATTACGGAAGGTAGTTTATTGTTGATAATTTTGTTACTCCAATGGATGGTAGGCTTTTAATTATGGAAGGTAATCTGTTGTCCATATTTTTTTTACTCTAATGGATGGTAGCCTTGTCATTATGGAAGGTAGTCCTTTGTCGAGATTTTTGTTACTCCAATGGATGGTAGCCTTGTCATTATGGAAGGTAGTCTCTTGTTGATATTTTTATTACTCCAATGGATGGTATCCTTGTCATTATGTAAGGTAGTCTGTTGTCCCGATTTTTGTTACTCTAATGGATGGTAGCTTAGTAATTATGGAAGGTAGTCTATTGTCGAGATTTTTGTTACTCTAATGGATGGTAGACTTGATAATATGGAAGGTAGTCTTTTGTCGATATTTTTGTTACTCCAATGGATGGTAGCCTTGTCATTACGGAAGGTAGTCTCTTGTTGATATTTTTGTTACTCCAATAGATGGTATCCTTGTCATTATGGAAGGTAGTCTGTTGTCCCGTTTTTGTTACTCTAATGGATGGTAGTCTTGTCATTATGGAAGGTAGTCTGTCGTTGTGATTTCTGTTACTCCAATGGATGGTATCCTTGTTATTATGGAAGGTAGTCTATTGTTCAGATTTTTGTTACTCCAATGGATGGTAGACTTGTCATTATGGAAGGTAGTCTTTTGTCGAGATTTTTGTTACTCCATTGGATTGTAGCCTTGTCATTATGGAAGGTAGTGTGTTGTCGAGATTTTTGTTACTCCATTGGATGGTAGCCTTGTCATTATGGAAGGTAGTCTATTATCGGGATATTTGTTATTCCAATGGATGGTAGCATTATCATTATGGAAGGTAGTCTGTTGTCGATATTTTTGTTACTCCAATGGATGGTAGCTTTGTCATTAAGGAATGTAGTCTCTTCTTGATATTTTTGTTACTCCAATGGATGGTAGCCTTGTCATTATGGAAGGTAGTCTGTTGTTGATATTTTTGTTATTTCAATGGATGGTAGACTTGTCATGATGGAAGGTAGTTTGTTGTCGAGATTTTTGTTACTCCAATGGATGGTACCCTTGTCATTATGAAAGGTAGTCTATTGTCGATATTTTTGTTACTGTAATGGATTGTAACCTTGTCATTATGGAAGGTAGTCTATTGTCGAGATTTTTGTTACTGCATTGGATGGTAGCCTTGTCATTATGGAAGGTAGTCTACTATCGAGATATTTGTTATTTCAATGGATGGTAGCGTTATCATTATGGAAGGTAGTCTGTTGTCGAGATTTTTGTTACTCCAATGGATGGTAGCCTTGTCATTTTGGAATGTAGTATGTTGTCGATATCTTTGTTACTCCAATGGATGGTAGCCTTGTCATTATGGAAGGTACTATGTTGTCGATATCTTTGTTACTCCAACAGATGGTAGCCTTGTCATTATTGAAGGTAGTCTATTGTCGATATTTTTGTTACTCCAATGGATGGTAGCTTTGTAATTATGGAAGGTAGTCTCTTGTTGATATTTTTGTTACTCCAATGGATGGTAGCCTTATCATTATGGAAGGTAGTCTCTTGTTAATATTTTTGTTACTCCAATAGATGGTAGCCTTGTCATTATGGAAGGTATTCTCTTATTGATATTTTTGTTACTCCAATAGATGGTAGCCTTGTCATTATGGAAGGTAGTTTGCTGTCCCGATTATTGTTACTCCAATGGATTGTAGCCTTGTTATTATGGAAGGTAGTCTGTTGTCGATAACTTTGTTACTCCAATGGATGGTAGCTTAGTAATTATGGAAGGTAGTCTGTTGTCGAGATTTTTGTTACTCCAATGGATGGTAGCCTTGTCATTATGGAAGGTAGTCTATTGTCCAAAATTTTGATACTCGAATGGATGGTAACCTTGTCATTACGGAAGGTAGTTTATTGTTGATAATTTTGTTACTCCAATGGATGGTAGGCTTTTAATTATGGAAGGTAATCTGTTGTCCATATTTTTTTTACTCTAATGGATGGTAGCCTTGTCATTATGGAAGGTAGTCATTTTTCGAGATTTTTGTTACTCCAATGGATGGTAGCCTTGTCATTATGGAAGGTAGTCTCTTGTTGATATTTTTATTACTCCAATGGATGGTATCCTTGTCATTATGTAAGGTAGTCTTGTGTCCCGATTTTTGTTACTCTAATGGATGGTAGCTTAGTAATTATGGAAGGTAGTCTATTGTCGAGATTTTTGTTACTCTAATGGATGGTAGACTTGATAATATGGAAGGTAGTATTTTGTCGATATTTTTGTTAGTCCAATGGATGGTAGCCTTGTCATTACGGAAGGTAGTCTCTTGTTGATATTTTTGTTACTCCAATGGATGGTATCCTTGTCATTATGGAAGGTAGTCTGTTGTCCCGTTTTTGTTACTCTAATGGATGGTAGTCTTGTCATTATGGAAGGTAGTCTGTCGTTGTGATTTCTGTTACTCCAATGGATGGTATCCTTGTTATTATGGAAGGTAGTCTATTGTTCAGATTTTTGTTACTCCAATGGATGGTAGACTTGTCATTATGGAAGGTAGTCTTTTGTCGAGATTTTTGTTACTCCATTGGATTGTAGCCTTGTCATTATGGAAGGTAGTGTGTTGTCGAGATTTTTGTTACTCCATTGGATGGTAGCCTTGTCATTATGGAAGGTAGTCTATTATCGAGATATTTGTTATTCCAATGGATGGTAGCATTATCATTAAGGAAGGTAGTCTGTTGTCGATATTTTTGTTACTCCAATGGATGGTAGCTTTGTCATTAAGGAAGGTAGTCTCTTCTTGATATTTTTGTTACTCCAATGGATGGTAGCCTTGTCATTATGGAAGGTAGTCTGTTGTTGATATTTTTGTTATTTCAATGGATGGTAGACTTGTCATGATGGAAGGTAGTTTGTTGTCGAGATTTTTGTTACTCCAATGGATGGTACCCTTGTCATTATGAAAGGTAGTCTATTGTCGATATTTTTGTTACTGTAATGGATTGTAACCTTGTCATTATGGAAGGTAGTCTATTGTCGAGATTTTTGTTACTGCATTGGATGGTAGCCTTGTCATTATGGAAGGTAGTCTACTATCGAGATATTTGTTATTTCAATGGATGGTAGCGTTATCATTATGGAAGGTAGTCTGTTGTCGAGATTTTTGTTACTCCAATGGATGGTAGCCTTGTCATTTTGGAATGTAGTATGTTGTCGATATCTTTGTTACTCCAATGGATGGTAGCCTTGTCATTATGGAAGGTACTATGTTGTCGATATCTTTGTTACTCCAACAGATGGTAGCCTTGTCATTATTGAAGGTAGTCTATTGTCGATATTTTTGTTACTCCAATGGATGGTAGCTTTGTAATTATGGAAGGTAGTCTCTTGTTGATATTTTTGTTACTCCAATGGATGGTAGCCTTGTCATTATGGAAGGTAGTCTCTTGTTGATATTTTTGTTACTCCAATAGATGGTAGCCTTGTCATTATGGAAGGTATTCTCTTATTGATATTTTTGTTACTCCAATAGATGGTAGCCTTGTCATTATGGAAGGTAGTTTGCTGTCCCGATTATTGTTACTCCAATGGATTGTAGCCTTGTCATTATGGAAGGTAGTCTGTTGTCGATAACTTTGTTACTCCAATGGATGGTAGCTTAGTAATTATGGAAGGTAGTCTGTTGTCGAGATTTTTGTTACTCCAATGGATGGTAGCCTTGTCATTATGGAAGGTAGTCTGTTGTCCAAAATTTTGATACTCGAATGGATGGTAACCTTGTCATTACGGAAGGTAGTTTATTGTTGATAATTTTGTTACTCCAATGGATGGTAGGCTTTTAATTATGGAAGGTAATCTGTTGTCCATATTTTTTTTACTCTAATGGATGGTAGCCTTGTCATTATGGAAGGTAGTCATTTGTCGAGATTTTTGTTACTCCAATGGATGGTAGCCTTGTCATTATGGAAGGTAGTCTCTTGTTGATATTTTTATTACTCCAATGGATGGTATCCTTGTCATTATGTAAGGTAGTCTTGTGTCCCGATTTTTGTTACTCTAATGGATGGTAGCTTAGTAATTATGGAAGGTAGTCTATTGTCGAGATTTTTGTTACTCTAATGGATGGTAGACTTGATAATATGGAAGGTAGTATTTTGTCGATATTTTTGTTAGTCCAATGGATGGTAGCCTTGTCATTACGGAAGGTAGTCTCTTGTTGATATTTTTGTTACTCCAATGGATGGTATCCTTGTCATTATGGAAGGTAGTCTGTTGTCCCGTTTTTGTTACTCTAATGGATGGTAGTCTTGTCATTATGGAAGGTAGTCTGTCGTTGTGATTTCTGTTACTCCAATGGATGGTATCCTTGTTATTATGGAAGGTAGTCTATTGTTCAGATTTTTGTTACTCCAATGGATGGTAGACTTGTCATTATGGAAGGTAGTCTTTTGTCGAGATTTTTGTTACTCCATTGGATTGTAGCCTTGTCATTATGGAAGGTAGTGTGTTGTCGAGATTTTTGTTACTCCATTGGATGGTAGCCTTGTCATTATGGAAGGTAGTCTATTATCGAGATATTTGTTATTCCAATGGATGGTAGCATTATCATTAAGGAAGGTAGTCTGTTGTCGATATTTTTGTTACTCCAATGGATGGTAGCTTTGTCATTAAGGAAGGTAGTCTCTTCTTGATATTTTTGTTACTCCAATGGATGGTAGCCTTGTCATTATGGAAGGTAGTCTGTTGTTGATATTTTTGTTATTTCAATGGATGGTAGACTTGTCATGATGGAAGGTAGTTTGTTGTCGAGATTTTTGTTACTCCAATGGATGGTACCCTTGTCATTATGAAAGGTAGTCTATTGTCGATATTTTTGTTACTGTAATGGATTGTAACCTTGTCATTATGGAAGGTAGTCTGTTGTCGAGATTTTTGTTACTGCATTGGATGGTAGCCTTGTCATTATGGAAGGTAGTCTACTATCGAGATATTTGTTATTTCAATGGATGGTAGCGTTATCATTATGGAAGGTAGTCTGTTGTCGAGATTTTTGTTACTCTAATGGATGGTAGCCTTGTCATTTTGGAATGTAGTATGTTGTCGATATCTTTGTTACTCCAATGGATGGTAGCCTTGTCATTATGGAAGGTACTATGTTGTCGATATCTTTGTTACTCCAATAGATGGTAGCATTGTCATTATTGAAGGTAGTCTATTGTCGATATTTTTGTTACTCCAATGGATGGTAGCTTTGTAATTATGGAAGGTAGTCTCTTGTTGATATTTTTGTTACTCCAATGGATGGTAGCCTTGTCATTATGGAAGGTAGTCTCTTGTTGATATTTTTGTTACTCCAATAGATGGTAGCCTTGTCATTATGGAAGGTATTCACTTATTGATATTTTTGTTACTCCAATAGATGGTAGCCTTGTCATTATGGAAGGTAGTTTGCTGTCCCGATTATTGTTACTCCAATGGATTGTAGCCTTGTCATTATGGAAGGTAGTCTGTTGTCGATAACTTTGTTACTCCATTTGATGGTAGCTTAGTAATTATGGAAGGTAGTCTGTTGTCGAGATTTTTGTTACTCCAATGGATGGTAGCCTTGTCATTATGGAAGGTAGTCTATTGTCCAAAATTTTGATACTCGAATGGATGGTAACCTTGTCATTATGGAAGGTAGTTTATTGTTGATAATTTTGTTACTCCAACGGATGGTAGCCTTTTAATTATGGAAGGTAATCTGTTGTCCATATTTTTTTAACTCTAATGGATCGTAGCCTTGTCATTATCGAAGGTAGTCTGTCGTCGAGATTTTTGTTACTCCAATGGATGGTAGCCTTGTCATTATGAAAGGTAGTCTCTTGTTGATATTTTTGTTACTCCAATGGATGGTATCCTTGTCATTATGGAAGGTAGTCTGTTGTCCCGTTTTTGTTACTCTAATGGATGGTAGTCTTGTCATTATGGAAGGTAGTCTGTC
This sequence comes from Vicia faba, assembly GCA_948472305.1. Taxonomy (NCBI): domain Eukaryota; kingdom Viridiplantae; phylum Streptophyta; class Magnoliopsida; order Fabales; family Fabaceae; genus Vicia; species Vicia faba. The sequence continues at coordinate 568,411,152 of OX451739.1, forward strand.
GTTGTGATTTCTGTTACTCCAATGGATGGTAGCCTTGTTATTATGGAAGGTAGTCTGTTCTTCAGATTTTTGTTACTCCAATGGATGGTAGACTTGTCATTATGGAAGGTAGTCTTTTGTCGAGATTTTTGTTACTCCATTGGATTGTAGCCTTGTCATTTTGGAAGGTAGTGTGTTTTCAAGATTTTTATTATTCCAATGGATGGTAAAGTTGTCATTATGAATGGTAGTCTATTGTCGATATTTTTGATACTCCAATGCATGGTAACCTTATCATTTTGGAAGGTAGTCTGTTTTCGAGATTTTTTTTACTCCATTGGATGGTAGCCTTGTCATTATGGAAGGTAGTCTATTATCGTGATATTTGTTATTCCAATGGATGGTAGCGTTATCATTATGGAAAGTAGTTTGTTGTCGATATTTTTGGTACTCCAATGGATGGTAGCTTTGTCATTATGGAAGGTAGTCTCTTCTTGATATTTTTGTTACTCCAATGGATGGTAGCCTTGTCATTACTGAAGGTAGTCTCTTGTTGATATTTTTGTTACTCCAATGGATAGTAGCTTTGTCATTATGGAAGGTATTCTCTTATTGATATTTTTGGTACTCCAATAGATGGTAGCCTTGTCATTATGGAAGGTAGTTTGCTGTCCCGATTATTGTTACTCCAATGGATTGTAGCCTTGTCATTATGGAAGGTAGTCTGTTGTCGATAACTTTGTTACTCCAATGGATGGTAGCTTAGTAATTATGGAAGGTAGTCTGTTGTCGAGATTTTTGTTACTCCAATGGATGGTAGCCTTGTCATTATGGAAGGTAGTCTGTTGTCCAAAATTTTGATACTCGAATGGATGGTAACCTTGTCATTACGGAAGGTAGTTTATTGTTGATAATTTTGTTACTCCAATGGATGGTAGCCTTTTAATAATGGTAGGTAATCTGTTGTCCATATTTTTTTTACTCTAATGGATGGTAGCCTTGTCATTATGGAAGGTAGTCTGTTGTCGAGATTTTTGTTACTCCATTGGATGGTAGCCATGTCATTATGGAAGGTAGTCTGTTGTTGATATTTTTGTTACTCCAATGGATGGTAGCCTTGTCATTATGGAAGGTAGTTTGTTTTCCTGATTATTGTTACTCCAATGGATTGTAGCCTTGTCACTATGGAAGGTAGTATGTTGATGATAACTTTGTTACTCCAATGGATGGTAGCCTTTTAATTATGGAAGGTAATTTGTTGTCCTTATTTTTTTTACTCTAATGGATGGTAGCCTTGTCATTATGGAAGGTAGTCCTTTGTCGAGATTTTTGTTACTCCAATGGATGGTAGCCTTGTCATTATGGAAGGTAGTCTCTTGTTGATATTTTTATTACTCCAATGGATGGTATCCTTGTCATTATGTAAGGTAGTCTGTTGTCCCGATTTTTGTTACTATAATGGATGGTAGCTTAGTAATTATGGAAGGTAGTCTATTGTCGAGATTTTTGTTACTCTAATGGATGGTAGACTTGATAATATGGAAGGTAGTCTTTTGTCGATATTTTTGTTACTCCAATGGATGGTAGCCTTGTCATTACGGAAGGTAGTCTCTTGTTGATATTTTTGTTACTCCAATGGATGGTATCCTCGTCATTATGGAAGGTAGTCTGTTGTCCCGTTTTTGTTACTCTAATGGATGGCAGTCTTGTCATTATGGAAGGTAGTCTGTCGTTGTGATTTCTGTTACTCCAATGGATGGTAGCCTTGTTATTATGGAAGGTAGTCTATTGTTCAGATTTTTGTTACTCCAATGGATGGTAGCCTTGTTATTATTGAAGGTTGTCTGTTGTCGATATTTTTGTTACTCCAATGGATGGTAGCTTTGTCATTATGGAAGGTAGTCTCTTGTTGATATTTTTGTTACTCCAATGGATGATAGCCTTATCATTATGGAAGGTAGTCTCTTGTTGATATTTTTGTTACTCCAATGGATGGTAGCCTTATCATTATGGAAGGTAGTTTGTGGTCCCGATTATTGTTACTCCAATGGATTGTAGCCTTGTCATTATGGAAGGTACTCTGTTGTTGATAACTTTGTTACTCCAATGGATGATAGCTTAGTAATTATGGAAGGTAGTCTGTTGTTGAGATTTTTGTTACTTCAATGGATGGTAGCCTTGTCATTAAGGAAGGTAGTCTGTTGTCCAAAATTTTGATACTCCAATGGATGGTAACCTTGTCATTATGGAAGGTAGTTTATTGTTGATAATTTTGTTATTCCAATGGATGGTAGCCTTTTAATTATGGAAGATAATCTATTGTCCTGATTTTTGTTACTCTAATGGATGGTAGCCTTGTCATTATGGAAGGTAGTCTGTTGTCAAGATTTTTGTTTCTCCATTGGATGGTAGCCTTGTCATTATGGAAGTTAGTATCTTGTTGATATTTTTGTTACTCTAATGGATGGTATCCTTGTCATTATGGAAGGTAGTTTGTTGTCCCCATTTTTGTTACACTAATGGATGGTAGTCTTGTCATTGTGGAAGGTAGTCTGTCATTGTGATTTCTGTTACTCTAATGGATGGTAGCCTTGTCATTATGGAAGGTAGTATATGGTCCCGTTTTTGTTACTCTAACGGATGGTAGTCTTGTCATTATGGAAGGTAGTCTGTCATTGTGATTTCTTTTACTCCAATGGATGGTAGCCTTGTTATTATGGAAGGTAGTCTATTGTTCTGATTTTTGTTACTCCATTGGATGGTAGACTTGTCATTATGGAAGGTAGTCTATTGTCGAGATTTTTGTTACTTCATTGGAGTATAGCCTTGTCATTATGGAAGGTAGTGTGTTGTCCAGATTTTTGTTATTCAAATGAATGGTAGACTTGTCATGATGGAAGGAAGTCTATTGTCGAGATTTTTTTGACTCCAATGAATGGAACCCTTGTTATTATGAAAGGTAGTCTATTGTCGATTTTTTTGTTACTCCAATGGAAGGTAACCTTGTCATTATGGAAGGTAGTCTGTTGTCGAGATATTTGTTACTCCATTGGATGGTAGCCTTGTCATTATGGAAGGTAGTCTATTATCGAGATATTTGTTATTCCAATGGATGGTAGCATTATCATTACGGAAGGTAGTCTGTTGTCGATATTTTTGTTACTCCAATGGATGGTAGCATTGTCATTATGGAAGGTAGTATGTTGTCAATATCTTTGTTACTCCAATGGATGGTAGCCTTGTCATTATGGAAGGTACTATGTTGTCGATATCTTTGTTACTCCAATAGATGGTAGCTTTGTCATTATTGAAGGTAGTCTGTTGTTGATATTTTTGTTACTCCAATGGATGGTAGCTTTGTCATTATGGAAGGTAGTCTCTTGTTGATATTTTTGTTACTCCAATGGATGGTAGCCTTGTCATTATGGAAGGTAGTCTCTTGTTGATATTTTTTTTATTCCAATGGATGGTAGACTTGTCATGATGGAAGGTAGTTTGTTGTTGAGATTTTTGTTACTCCAATGGATGGTACCCTTGTCATTACGAAAGGTAGTCTATTGTCGATATTTTTGTTAATCCAATGGATGGTAACCTTGTCGTTATGGAAGGTAGTCTGTTGTCGATATTTTTGTTACTCCATTGGATGGTAGCCTTGTCATTATGGAAGGTAGTCTATTATCGAGATATTTGTTATTCCAATGGATGGTAGCGTTATCATTATGGAAGGTAGTCTGTTGTCGAGATTTTTGTTACTCCAATGGATGGTAGCCTTGTCATTATGGAAGGTAGTATGTTGTCAATATCTTTGGTACTACAATGGATGGTAGCCTTGTCATTATGGAAGGTACTATGTTGTCTATATCTTTGTTACTCCAATAGATGGTAGCCTTGTCATTATTGAAGGTAGTCTGTTGTCGATATTTTTGTTACTCCAATGGATGGTAGCTTTGTAATTATGGAAGGTAGTCTCTTGTTGATATTTTTGTTACTCCAATGGATGGTAGCCTTGTCATTATGGAAGGTAGTCTCTTGTAGATATTTTTGTTACTCCAATAAATGGTAGCCTTGTCATTATGGAAGGTAGTTTGTTGTCCTGATTATTGTTACTCCAATGGATTGTAGCCTTGTCATTATGGAAGGTAGTCTGTTGTCGATAACTTTGTTACTCCAATGGATGGTAGCTTAGTAATTATGGAATGTAGTCTGTTATCGAGATTTTTGTTACTCCAATGGATGGTAGCCTTGTCAATATGGAAGGTAGTCTGTTGTCCAAAATTTTGATACTCGAATGGATGGTAACCTTGTCATTATGGAAGGTAGTTTATTGTTGATAATTTTGTTACTCCAATGGATGGTAGCCTTTTAATTATGGAAGGTAATGTGTTGTCCATATTTTTTTTACTCTAATGGATGGTAGCCTTGTCATTATGGAAGGTAGTCTGTTGTCGAGATTTTTGTTACTCCAATGGATTGTAGCCTTGTCATTATGGAAGGTAGTATGTTGTCGATATCTTTGTTACTCTAATGGATGGTAGCCTTGTCATTATGGAAGGTAGTCTGTCGTTGTGATTTTTGTTACTCAAATGGATGGGAGCCTTGTCATTATCGAAGGTAGTCTATTGTTCAGATTTTTGTTACTCCAATGGATGGTAGACTTGTCGTTAAGGAAGGTAGTCTGTTGTCGATATTTTTATTACTCCAATGGATGGTAACCTTGTCATTATGGAAGGTAGTGTGTTGTCGAAATCTTTGTTATTCCAATGGATGGTAGACTTGTCATTATGAAGGTAGTCTATTGTCGAGATTATTGTTACTCCAATGGATTGTACCCTTGTCATTATGGAAGGTAGTCTATTGTCGATATTTTTGTTACTCCAATGGATGGTAACCTTGTCATTATGGAATGTAGTGTGTTGTTGATATTTTTGTTATTCCATTGGATGGTAGCCTTGTCATTATGGAAGGTAGTCTTTTGTCGAGATTTTTGTTACTCCAATAATTGGTAGCCTTGTCATTACGGAAGGTACTATGTTGTGAATATCTACGTTCCTCCAATGGGTTGTAGCCTTGTCATTATGGAAGGTACTATGTTGTCGATATCTTTGTTACTCCAATAGATGGTAGCCTTGTCATTATGGAAGGTAGTCTGTTGTCGAGATTTTTGTTACTCCAATGGATGGTAGCCTTGTCATTATGGAAGGTAGTCTATTGTCGAGATATTTGTTATTCCAATGGATGGTAGCCTTGTCATTATGGAAGGTAGTCTATTGTCGAGATTTTCGTTACTCCAATGGATGGTGGCCTTGTCATTATGGAAGGTAGTATATTGTCAATATCTTTGTTACTCCAATGGATGGTAGCCTTGTCATTATGGAAGGTACTATGTTTTCGATATCTTTGTTACTCCAATAGACGGTAGCCTTGTCATTACGGAAGGTAGTCTGTTGTCGAGATTTTCGTTACTCCAATGGATGGTAGCCTTGTCATTATAGAAGGTAGTCTATTGTTGATATTTTTGTTACTCCAATGGATGGTAGCCTTGTCATTATGGAAGGTAGTTTGTTTTCCCGATTATTGTTACTCTAATGGATTGTAGCCTTGTCATTATGGAAGGTAGTCTGTTGTCGATAACTTTGTTACTCCAATGGATGGTAGCTTAGTAATTATGGAAGGTAGTCTGTTGTCGAGAATTTTGTAACTCCAATGGATGGTAGCCTTGTTATTATGGAAGGTAGTCTGTTGTCCAAAATTTTTATACTCCAATGGATGGTAACCTTGTTATCATGGAAGGTAGTCTATTGTTGATATTTTTATTACTCCAATGGATGGTAGCCTTGTAATTATGGAAGGTAGTATGTTGTCCAGATTTTTGTTACTCTAATGGATGGTAGCCTTGTCATTATGGAAGGTAGTCTGTTGTCGAGATTTTTGTTACTCCATTGGATGGTAGCATTGTAATTATGGAAGGTAGTCTGTTGTCGAAATTTTTGTTATTCTAATGGATGGTAGCCTTGTCATTATGGAAGGTAGTCTATAGTCGTGATTTTTGTTACTCCAATGGAAGGTAGCCTTGGCATTATGGAAGGTAGTATGTTGTCGATATCTTTGTTCCTCCAATGGATGGTAGCCTTGTCATTATGGAAGGTAGTCTGTTGTCGAGTTTTTTGTTACTCCAATAGATGGTAGCCTTGTCATTATGGAAGGTAGTCTCTTTTGATATTTTTGTTACTCCAATGGATGATATCCTTGTCATTATGGAAGGTAGTCTATTGTCCCGGTTTTTGTTACTCTAAAGGATGGTAGTCTTGTCATTAGGGAAGGTAGTATGTCATTTTGATTTCTGTTACTCCAATGGATTGTAGACTTGTCAATATGGAAGGTAGTATTTTGTCGAGATTTTTGTTACTCCAATGGATGTTATCCTTTTCATTATGTAAGGTAGTCTCTTGTTGATATTTTTGTTACTCCAATGGATGGTAACCTTGTCATTATGGAAGGTAGTTTGTTGTCCCGATTTTTGTTACTCCAATGGATGGTAGCCTTGTCATTGTCGAAGGTAGTCTGTTCATATTTTTGTTACTCCAAAGGATGGTAGACTTATCCTTATGGAAGGTAGTCTGTTGTCGAGATTTTTGTTACTCCATTCGATTGTAGCCTTGTCATTATGGAAGATAGTGTGTTGTCGAGATTTTTTTCTTCCAATGGATGGTAGACTTGTCATTATGGAAGGTAGTCTGTTGTCGAGATTTTTGTTACTCCAATGGATGGTACCCTTGTCATTATGGAAGGTAGTCTATTGTCGATATTTTTGTTACTCCAATGGATGGTAGCCTTGTCATTATGGAAGGTAGTCTATTATAGAGATTTTTGTTACTCCATTGGATGGTAGCCTTGTCATTATTGAAGTTAGTCTATTTTCGAGATATTTGTTATTCCAATGGATGGTAGCGTTATCATTATGGAAGGTAATCTGTTGTCGAGATTTTCGTTACTCCAATGGTTGGTAGCCTTGTCATTATGGAAGGTAGTATGTTATCAATATCTTTGTTACTCCAACGAATGGTAGCCTTGTGATTATGGAAGGTACTATGTTGTCGATATCTTTGTTACTCCAATAGATGGTAGCCTTGTCATTATGGAAGGTAGTCTGTTGTCGAGATTTTTGTTACTCCAATGGATGGTAGCCTTGTCATTATGGAAGGTAGTATATTGTCGAGATATTTGTAATTCCAATGGATGGTAGCGTTATCATTATGGAAGGTAGCCTGTTGTCGAGATTTTCGTTACTCCAATGGATGGTAGCCTTGTCATTATGGACGTTACTATGTTGTCTATATCTTTGTTACTCCAATAGATGGTAGCCTTGTCATTATGGAAGGTAGTCTGTTGTCGAGATTTTTGTTACTCCAATGGATGATAGCCTTGTAATTTAGTAAGGTAGTCTCTTATTGATATTTTTGTTACTCCAATGGATTGTAGCCTTGTCATTATGGAAGGTAGTCTCTTGTTGATATTTTTGTTACTCCAATGGATGGTAGCCTTGTCATTATGGAAGGTAGTTTGTTTTCCCGATTATTGTTAATCCAATGGATTGTAGCCTTGTCATTATGGAAGGTAGTCTGTTGTCGATAACTTTGTTACTCCAATGGATGGTAGCTTAGTAATTATGGAAGGTAGTCTGTTGTCCCGATTTTTGTTACTCTAATGGATGGTAGTCTTGTCATTATGGAAGGTAGTCTGTAGTTGTGATTTCTGTTACTCTAATGGATTGTAGACTTGTCAATATGGAAGGTCGTATTTTGTGGAGATTTTTGTTACTCCAATGGATTTTAACCTTGTCATTATGGAAGGTAGTCTCTTGTTGATATTTTTGTTACTCCAATGGATGGTAACCTTGTCAATATGGAAGGTAGTTTGTTGTCCCGATTTTTGTTACTCCAATGGATGGTAACCTTGTCATTATGGAAGGTAGTGTGTTGTCGAGATTTTTGTTACTCCATTGGATGAAAGCCTTGTCATTATTGAAGGTAGTCTATTGTCGAGATATTTGTTATTCCAATGGATGGTAGCATTATCATTATGGAAGGTAATCTGTTGTCGAGATTTTCGTTACTCCAATGGATGGTAGCCTTGTCATTATGGAAGGTAGTATGTTGTCAATAACTTTGTTACTCCAACGGATGGTAGCCTTGTCATTATGGAAGGTACTATGTTGTCAATATCTTTGTTACTCCAATAGATGGTAGCCTTGTCATTATGGAAGGTAGTCTGTTGTCGATATTTTTGTTACTCCAATGGATGGTAGCCTTGTCATTATGGAAGGTAGTATATTGTCGAGATATTTGTTATTCCAATGGATGGTAGCGTTATCATTATGGAAGGTAGTCTGTTGTCGATATTTTCGTACCAATATAAGGTAGCTATGTCATTATGGAAGGTAGTATATTGTCAATATCTTTGTTACTCCAATGGATGGTAGACTTCTCATTATGGACGTTACTATGTTGTCGATATCTTTGTTACTCCAATAGATGGTAGCCTTGTCATTATGGAAGGTAGTCTGTTGTGGAGATTTTTGTTACTCCAATGGATGATAGCCTTGTCATTAAGGAAGGTAGTCTCTTATTGATATTTTTGTTACTCCAATGGATGTTAGCCTTGTCATTATGGAAGGTAGTCTCTTGTTGATATTTTTGTTACTCCAATGGATGGTAACCTTGTCATTATGGGAGGTAGTTTGTTTTCCCGATTATTGTTACTCCAATGGATTGTAGCCTTGTCATTATGGAAGGTAGTTTGTTGTCGATAACTTTGTTACTCCAATGGATGGTAGCTTAGTAATTATGGAAGATAGTCTGTTGTGGAGATTTTTGTTACTCCAATGGATGGTAGCCTTGTCATTATGGAAGGTAGTTTGTTGTCCAAAATTTTTATACTCCAATGGATGGTAACCTTGTCATTATTGAAGGTAGTCTGTTGTCGATAACTTTGTTACTCCAATGGATGGTAGCTTAGTAATTATGGAAGGTATTCTGTTGTCCCGATTTTTGTTACTCTAATGGATGGTAGTCTTGTCATTATGGAAGGTAGTCTGTCGTTGTGATTTCTGTTACTCCAATAGATTGTAGACTTGTCAATATGGAAGGTAGTATTTTGTCGAGATTTTTGTTACTCCAATGGATGTTATCCTTGTCATTATGGAAGGTAGTCTCTTGTTGACATTTTTGTTACTCCAATGGATGGTAACCTTGTCCTTATGGAAGGTAGTTTGTTGTCCCGATTTTTGTTACTCCAATGGATGGTAGCCTTGTCATTATCGAAGGTAGTCTATTGTTCATATTTTTGTTACTCCAATGGATGGTAGACTTGTCTTTATGGAAGGTAGTCTGTTGTCGAGAATTTTGTTACTGCATTAGATTGTAGCCTTGTCATTATGGAAGTTAGTGTGTTGTCGAGATTTTTTTTATTCCAATGGATGGTAGACTTGTCATTATGGAAGGTAGTCTGTTGTCGAGATTTTTGTTACTCCAATGGATGGTACCCTTGTCATTATGGAAGGTAGTCTATTGTCGATATTTTTGTTACTCAAATGGATGGTAGCCTTGTCATTATGGACGTTACTATGTTGTCGATATCTTTGTTACTCCAATAGATGGTACACTTGTCATTATTGAAGGTAGTCTGTTGTCGAGATTTTTGTTACTCCAATGGATTGCCTTGTCATTATGGAAGGTTGTCTCTTGTTGATATTTTGTTACTCCAATGGATGGTAGCCTTGTCATTATGGAAGGTAGTTTGTTTTCCCGATTATTGTTACTCCAATGGATTGTAGCCTTGTCATTATGGAAGGTAGTTTGTTGTCGATAACTTTGTTACTTCTATGGATGGTAGCTTAGTAATTATGGAAGATAGTCTGTTGTGGAGATTTTTGTTACTCCAATGGATGGTAGCCTTGTCATTATGGAAGGTAGTTTGTTGCCCAAAATTTTTATACTCTAATGGATGGTAACCTTGTCATTATTGAAGGTAGTCTATTATTGATATTTTTGTTACTCCAATTGATGGTAGCCTTGTAATTATGGAAGGTAGTCTGTTGTCCAGATTTTTGTTACTCTAATGGATGGTAGCCTTGTCATTATGGAAGGTAGTCTATTATCGAGATTTTTGTTACTCCATTGGATGGTAGCATAGTCATTATGGAAGGTAGTCTGTTGTCGAGATTTTTGTTATTCTAATGGATGGTAGCCTTGTCATTATGGAAGGTTGTCTATAGTCGTGATTTTTGTTACTCCAATGGAAGGTAGCCTTGGCATTATGTAAGGTAGTATGTTGTCGATATCTTTGTTACACCAATGGATGGTAGCCTTGTCATTATGGAAGGTAGTCTATTGTCGAGTGTTTTGTTACTCCAATGGATGGTAGCCTTGTCATTATGGAAGGTAGTCTCTTGTTGATATTTTTGTTACTCCAATGGATGGTATCCTTGTCATTATGAAAGGTAGTCTGTTGTCCCGATTTTTGTTACTCTAATGGATGGTAGTCTTGTCATTATGGAAGGTAGTCTGTCCTTGGGATTTATGTTACTCTAATGGATTGTAGACTTGTCAATATGGAAGGTAGTATTTTGTCGAGATTTTTGTTACTCTAATGGATGGTATCCTTGTCATTATGGAAGGTAGTGTCATGTTGATATTTTTGTTACTCCAATGGATGGTAACCTTGTCATTATGGAAGGTAGTTTCTTGTCCTGATTTTTGTTACTCCAATGGATGGTAGACTTGTCGTTATCGAAGGTAGTCTGTTGTCGAGATTTTTGTTACTCCATTGGATTGTAGCCTTGTCATTATAGAAGGTAGTATATTATCGATATTTTTGTTACTCCAATGGATGGTAACCTTGTCATTATGGAAGGTAGTCTATTATAGAGATTTTTGTTACTCCATTGGATGGTAGCCTTGTCATTATTGAAGTTAGTCTATTTTCGAGATATTTGTTATTCCAATGGATAGTAGCGTTATCATTATGGAAGGTAATCTGTTGTCGAGATTTTCGTTACTCCAATGGATGGTAGCCTTGTCATTATGGAAGGTAGTATGTTGTCAATATCTTTGTTACTCCAACGAATGGTAGCCTTGTGATTATGGAAGGTACTATGTTGTCGATATCTTTGTTACTCCAAATGATGGTAGCCTTGTCATTATGGAAGGTAGTCTGTTGTCGAGATTTTTGTTACTCCAATGGATGGTAGCCTTGTCATTATGGAAGGTAGTATATTGTCGAGATATTTGTTATTCCTATGGATGGTAGCGTTATCATTATGGAAGGTAGCCTGTTGTCGAGATTTTCGTTACTCCAATGGATGGTAGCCTTGTCATTATGGACGTTACTATGTTGTCTATATCTTTGTTACTCCAATAGATGGTAGCCTTGTCATTATGGAAGGTAGTCTGTTGTCGAGATTTTTGTTACTCCAATGGATGATAGCCTTGTCATTAAGGAAGGTAGTCTCTTATTGATATTTTTGTTACTCCAATGGATGGTAGCCTTGTCATTATGGAAGGTAGTCTCTTGTTGATATTTTTGTTACTCCAATGGATGGTAGCCTTGTCATTATGGAAGGTAGTTTATTTTCCCGATTATTGTTAATCCAATGGATTGTAGCCTTGTCATTATGGAAGGTAGTCTGTTGTCGATAACTTTGTTACTCCAATGGATGGTAGCTTAGTAATTATGGAAGGTAGTCTGTTGTCCCGATTTTTGTTACTCTAATGGATGGTATTTTTGTCATTATGTAAGGTAGTCTGTAGTTGTGATTTCTGTTACTCTAATGGATTGTAGACTTGTCAATATGGAAGGTCGTATTTTGTGGAGATTTTTGTTACTCCAATGGATTTTAACCTTGTCATTATGGAAGGTAGTTTGTTGTCCCGATTTTTGTTACTCCAATGGATGGTAGCCTTGTCATTATGGAAGGTAGTGTGTTGTCGAGATTTTTTTTATTCCAATGGATGGTAGACTTGTCATTATGGAAGGTAGTCTGTCGTCGATATTTTTGTTACTCCAATGGATGGTACCCTTGTCATTATGGAAGGTAGTCTATTGTCGATATTTTTGTTACTCCAATGGATGGTAACCTTGTCATTATGGAAGGTAGTCTATTGTCGAGATTTTTGTTACTCCATTGGATGGTAGCCTTGTCATTATTGAAGGTAGTCTATTGTCGAGATATTTGTTATTCCAATGGATGGTAGCATTATCATTATGGAAGGTAATCTGTTGTCGAGATTTTCGTTACTCCAATGGATGGTAGCCTTGTCATTATGGAAGGTAGTATGTTGTCAATATCTTTGTTACTCCAACGGATGGTAGCGTTGTCATTATGGAAGGTACTATGTTGTCAATATCTTTGTTACTCCAATAGATGGTAGCCTTGTCATTATGGAAGGTAGTCTGTTGTCGATATTTTTGTTACTCCAACAGATGGTAGCCTTGTCATTATGGAAGGTAGTATATTGTCGAGATATTTGTTATTCCAATGGATGGTAGCGTTATCATTATGGAAGGTAGTCTGTTGTCGATATTTTCGTTACTCCAATGAAAGGTAGCCTTGTCATTATGGAATGTAGTATATTGTCAATATCTTTGTTACTCCAATGGATGGTAGACTTCTCATTATGGATGTTACTATGTTGTCGATATCTTTGTTACTCCAATAGATGGTAGCCTTGTCATTATGGAAGGTAGTCTGTTGTGGAGATTTTTGTTACTCCAATGGATGATAGCCTTGTCATTAAGGAAGGTAGTCTCTTATTGATATTTTTGTTACTCCAATGGATGTTAGCCTTGTCATTATGGAAGGTAGTCTCTTGTTGATATTTTTGTTACTCGAATGGATGGTAACCTTGTCATTATGGAAGGTAGTTTGTTTTCCCGATTATTGTTACTCCAATGGATTGTAGCCTTGTCATTATGGAAGGTATTTTGTTGTCGATAACTTTGTTACTCCAATGGATGGTAGCTTAGTAATTATGGAAGATAGTCTTTTATGGAGATTTTTGTTACTCCAATGGATGGTAGCCTTGTCATTATGGAAGGCAGTTTGTTGTCCAAAATTTTTATACTCCAATGGATGGTAACCTTGTCATTATTGAAGGTAGTCTGTTGTCGATAACTTTGTTACTCCAATGGATGGTAGCTTAGTAATTATGGAAGGTAGTCTGTTGTCCCGATTTTTGTTACTCTAATGGATGGTAGTCTTGTCATTATGGAAGGTAGTCTGTCGTTGTGATTTCTGTTACTCCAATGGATTGTAGACTTGTCAATATGGAAGGTAGTATTTTGTCGAGATTTTTGTTACTCCAATGGATGTTATCCTTGTCATTATGGAAGGTAGTCTCTTGTTGATATTTTTGTTACTCCAATGGATGGTAACCTTGTCATTATGGAAGGTAGTTTGTTGTCCCGATTTTTGTTACTCCAATGGATGGTAGCCTTGTCATTATCAAAGGTAGTCTATTGTTCATATTTTTGTTACTCCAATGGATGGTAGACTTGTCTTTATGGAAGGTAGTCTGTTGTCGAGAATTTTTTTACTGCATTAGATTGTAGCCTTGTCATTATGGAAGTTAGTGTGTTGTCGAAATTTTTCTTATTCCAATGGATGGTAGACTTGTCATTATGGAAGGTAGTCTGTTGTCGAGATTTTTGTTACTCCAATGGATGGTACCCTTGTCATTATGGAAGGTATTGTATTGTCGATTTTTTTGTTACTCAAATGGATTGTAACCTTGTCATTATTGAAGGTAGTATATTGTCGAGATATTTGTGATTCCAATGGGTGCTAGCGTTATCATTATGGAAGGTAGTCTGTTGTCGAGATTTTCGTTACTCCAATGGAAGGTAGCCTTGTCATTATGGAAAGTAGTATATTGTCAATATCTTTGTTACTCCAATGGATGGTAGCCTTGTCATTATGGACGTTACTATGTTGTCGATATCTTTGTTACTCCAATAGATGGTACCCTTGTAATTATGGAAGGTAGTCTGTTGTCGAGATTTTTGTTACTCCAATGGATTGCCTTGTCATTATGGAAGGTAGTCTCTTGTTGATATTTTTGTTACTCCAATGGATGGTAGCCTTGTCATTATGGAAGGTAGTTTGTTTTCCCGATTATTGTTACTCCAATGGATTGTAGCCTTGTCATTATGGAAGGTAGTTTGTTGTCGATAACTTTGTTACTCCAATGGATGGTAGCTTAGTAATTATGGAAGATAGTCTGTTGTGGAGATTTTTGTTACTCCAATGGATGGTAGCCTTGTCATTATGGAAGGTAGTTTGTTGTCCAAAATTTTTATACTCCAATGGATGGTAACCTTCTCATTATTGAAGGTAGTCTGTTGTCGATAACTTTCTTACTCCAATGGATGGTAGCTTAGTAATTATGGAAGGTAGTCTGTTGTCCCGATTTTTTTTACTCTAATGGATGGTAGTCTTGTCATTATGGAAGGTAGTCTGTCGTTGTGATTTCTGTTACTCCAATGGATTGTAGACTTGTCAATATGCAAGGTAGTATTTTGTCGAGATTTTTGTTACTCCAATGGATGTTATCCTTGTCATTATGGAAGGTAGTCTCTTGTTGATATTTTTGTTACTCCAATGGATGGTAACCTTGTCATTATGGAAGGTAGTTTGTTGTCCCGATTTTTGTTACTCCAATGGATGGTAGCCTTGTCATTATCGAAGGTAGTCTATTGTTCATATTTTTGTTACTCCAATGGATGGTAGACTTGTCTTTATGGAAGGTAGTCTGTTGTCGAGAATTTTGTTACTGCATTAGATTGTAGCCTTGTCATTATGGAAGTTAGTGTGTTGTCGAGATTTTTTTTATTCCAATGGATGGTAGACTTGTCATTATGAAAGGTAGTCTATTGTCGAGATTTTTGTTACTCCAATGGATGGTACCCTTGTCATTATGGAAGGTAGTCTATTGTCGATTTTTTTGTTACTCAAATGGATGGTAACCTTGTCATTATTGAAGGTAGTATATTGTTGAGATATTTGTGATTCCAATGGGTGCTAGCGTTATCATTATGGAAGGTAGTCTGTTGTCGAGATTTTCGTTACTCCAATGGAAGGTAGCCTTGTCATTATGGAAAGTAGTATATTGTCAATATCTTTGTTACTCCAATTGATGGTAGCCTTGTCATTATGGACGTTACTATGTTGTCGATATCTTTGTTACTCCAATAGATGGTACCCTTGTCATTATGGAAGGTAGTCTGTTGTCGAGATTTTTGATACTCCAATGGATTGCCTTGTCATTATGGAAGGTAGTCTCTTGTTGATATTTTTGTTACTCCAATGGATGGTAGCCTTGTCATTATGGAAGGTAGTTTGTTTTCCCGATTATTGTTACTCCAATGGATTGTAGCTTAGTAATTATGGAAGATAGTCTATTGTGGAGATTTTTGTTACTCCAATGGATGGTAGCCTTGTCATTATGGAAGGTAGTTTGTTGTCCAAAATTTTTATACTCTAATGGATGGTAACCTTGTCATTCTTGAAGGTAGTATATTATTGATATTTTTGTTACTCCAATGGATGGTAGCCTTGTAATTATGGAAGGTAGTGTGTTGTCCAGATTTTTGTTACTCTAATGGATGGTAGCCTTGTCATTATGGAAGGTAGTCTGTTGTCGAGATTTTTGTTACTCCATTGGATGGTAGCATAGTCATTATGGATGGTAGTCTGTTGTCGAGATTTTTGTTATTCTAATGGATGGTAGCCTTGTCATTATGGAAGGTAGTCTATAGTCGTGATTTTTGTTACTCCAATGGAAGGTAGCCTTGGCATTATGGAAGGTAGTATGTTGTTGATATCTTTGTTACACCAATGGATGGTAGCCTTGTCATTATGGAAGGTAGTCTATTGTCGAGTGTTTTGTTACTCCAATGGATGGTAGCCTTGTCATTATGGAAGGTAGTCTCTTGTTGATATTTTTGTTACTCCAATGGATGGTATCCTTGTCATTATGAAAGGTAGTCCGTTGTCCCGATTTTTGTTACTCTAATGGATGGTAGTCTTGTCATTATGGAAGGTAGTCTGTCGTTGGGATTTATGTTACTCTAATGGATTATAGACTTGTCAATATGGAAGGTAGTATTTTGTCGAGATTTTTGTTACTCTAATGGATGGTATCCTTGTCATTATGGAAGGTAGTGTCATGTTGATATTTTTGTTACTCCAATGGATGGTAACCTTGTCATTATGGAAGGTAGTTTGTTGTCCCGATTTTTGTTACTCCAATGGATGGTAGACTTGTCGTTATGGAAGGTAGTCTGTTGTCGAGATTTTTGTTACTCCATTGGATTGTAGCCTTGTCATTATGGAAGGTAGTGTGTTGTCGAGATTTTTTTATTCCAATGGATGGTAGACTTGTTATTATGGAAGGTAGTCTGTTGTCCAAAATTTTTATACTCCAATGGATGGTAACCTTGTCATTATGGAAGGTAGTCTATTGTTGATATTTTTATTACTCCAATGGATGGTAGCCTTGTAATTATGGAAGGTAGTATGTTGTCCATATTTTTGTTACTCTAATGGATGGTAGCCTTGACATTATGGAAGGTAGTCTGTTGTCGAGATTTTTGTTACTCCATTGGATTGTAGCGTTGTCATTATGGAAGGTAGTCTGTTGTCGAGATTTTTGTTATTCTAATGGATGGTAGCCTTGTCATTATGGAAGGTAATCTATAGTCGTGATTTTTGTTACTCCAATGGAAGGTAGCCTTGGCATTAGGGAAGGTAGTATGTTATCGATATCTTTGTTCCTCCAATGGATGGTAGCCTTGTCATTATGGAAGGTAGTCTGTTGTCGAGTTTTTTGTTACTCCAATAGATGGTAGCCTTGTCATTATGGAAGGTAGTCTCTTGTTGATATTTTTGTTACTCCAATGGATGGTATCCTTGTCATTATGGAAGGTAGTCTGTTGTCCCGGTTTTTGTTACTCTAAAGGATGGTAGTCTTGTCATTATGGAAGGTAGTATGTCATTTTGATTTCTGTTACTCCAATGGATTGTAGACTTGTCAATATGGAAGGTAGTATTTTGTCGAGATTTTTGTTACTCCAATGGATGTTATGCTTTTCATTATGTAAGGTAGTTTGTTGTCCCGATTTTTGTTACTCCAATGGATGGTAGCCTTGTCATTGTCGAAGGTAGTCTGTTGTTCATATTTTTGTTACTCCAAAGGATGGTAGACTTGTCCTTATGGAAGGTAGTCTGTTGTCGATATTTTTGTTACTCCATTCGATTGTAGCCTTGTCATTATGGAAGGTAGTGTGTTGTCGAGATTTTTTTATTCCAATGGATGGTAGACTTGTCATGATGGAAGGTAGTCTGTTGTCGAGATTTTTGTTACTCCAATGGATGGTACCCTTGTCATTATGGAAGGTAGTCTATTGTCGATATTTTTGTTACTCCAATGGATGGTAACCTTGTCATTATGGAAGGTAGTCTATTATAGAGATTTTTGTTACTCCATTGGATGGTAGCCTTGTCATTATTGAAGTTAGTCTATTTTCGAGATATTTGTTATTCCAATGGATGGTAGCGTTATCATTATGGAAGGTAATTTGTTGTCGAGATTTTTGTTACTCCAATGGATGGTAGCCTTGTCATTATGGAAGGTAATATGTTGTCAATATCTTTGTTACTCCAACGAATGGTAGCCTTGTGATTATGGAAGGTACTATGTTGTCGATATCTTTGTTACTCCAATAGATAGTAGCCTTGTCATTATGGAAGGTAGTCTGTTGTCGAGATTTTTGTTACTCCAATGGATGGTAGCCTTGTCATTATGGAAGGTAGTATATTATCGAGATATTTGTTATTCCAATGGATGGTAGCGTTATCATTATGGAAGGTAGCCTGTTGTCGAGATTTTCGTTACTCCAATGGATGGTAGCCTTGTCATTATGGACGTTACTATGTTGTCGATATCTTTGTTACTCCAATAGATGGTAGCCTTGTCATTATGGAAGGTAGTCTGTTGTCGAGATTTTTGTTACTCCAATGGATGATAGCCTTGTCATTAAGGAAGGTAGTCTCTTATTGATATTTTTGTTACTCCAATGGATGGTAGCCTTGTCATTATGGAAGGTAGTCTCTTGTTGATATTTTTGTTACTCCAATGGATGGTAGCCTTGTCATTATGGAAGGTAGTTTGTTTTCCCGATTATTGTTAATCCAATGGATTGTAGCCTTGTCATTATGGAAGGTAGTCTATTGTCGATAACTTTGATACTCCAATGGATGGTAGCTTAGTAATTATTGAAGGTAGTCTGTTGTCCCGATTTTTGTTACTCTAATGGATGGTAGTCTTGTCATTATGGAAGGTAGTCTGTAGTTGTGATTTCTGTTACTCTAATGGATTGTAGACTTGTCAATATGGAAGATCGTATTTTTTCGAGATTTTTGTTACTCCAATGGATTTTAACCTTGTCATTATGGAAGGTAGTCTCTTGTTGATATTTTTGTTACTCCAATGGATGGTAACCTTGTCATTATGGAAGGTAGTTTGTTGTCCCGATTTTTGATACTCCAATGGATGGTAGCCTTGTCATTATGGATGGTAGTGTGTTGTCGAGATTTTTTTTATTCCAATGGATGGTAGACTTGTCATTATGGAAGGTAGTCTGTCGTCGATATTTTTGTTACTCCAATGGATGGTACCCTTGTCATTATGGAAGGTAGTCTATTGTCGATATTTTTGTTACTCCAATGGATGGTAACCTTGTCATTATGGAAGGTAGTCTATTGTCGAGATTTTTGTTATTCCATTGGATGGTAGCCTTGTCATTATTGAAGGTAGTCTATTGTCGAGATATTTGTTATTCCAATGGATGGTAGCGTTATCATTATGGAAGGTAATCCATTGTCGAGATTTTCGTTACTCCAATGGACGGTAGCCTTGTCATTATGGAAGGTAGTATGTTGTCAATATCTTTGTTACTCCAACGGATGGTAGCCTTGTCATTATGGAAGGTACTATGTTGTCAATATCTTTGTTACTCCAATAGATGGTAGCCTTATCATTATGGAAGGTAGTCTGTTGTCGAGATTTTTGTTACTCCAATGGATGGTAGCCTTGTCATTATGGAAGGTAGTATGTTGTCAATATCTTTGTTACTCCAACGAATAGTAGCCTTGTGATTATGGAAGGTACTATGTTGTCGATATCTTTGTTACTTCAATAGATGGTAGCCTTGTCATTATGGAAGGTAGTCTGTTGTCGAGATTTTTGTTACTCCAATGGATGGTAGCCTTGTCATTATGGAAGGTAGTATATTCTCGAGATATTTGTTATTCCAATGGATGGTAGCGTTATCATTATGGAAGGTAGCCTGTTGTCGAGATTTTCGTTACTCCAATGGATGGTAGCCTTGTCATTATGGACGTTACTATGTTGTCGATATCTTTGTTACTCCAATAGATGGTAGCCTTGTCATTATGGAAGGTAGTCTGTTGTCGAGATTTTTGTTACTCCAATGGATGGTAACCTTGTCATTATGGAAGGTAGTCTCTTGTTGATATTTTTGTTACTCCAATGGATGGTAACCTTGTCATTATGGAAGGTAGTTTGTTGTCCCGATTTTTGTTACTCCAATGGATGGTAGCCTTGTCATTATCGAAGGTAGTCTATTGTTCATATTTTTGTTACTCCAATGGATGGTAGACTTGTCTTTATGGAAGGTAGTCTGTTGTCGAGAATTTTGTTACTGCATTAGATTGTAGCCTTGTCATTATGGAAGTTAGTGTGTTGTCGAGATTTTTTTTATTCCAATGGATGGTAGACTTGTCATTATGAAAGGTAGTCTATTGTCGAGATTTTTGTTACTCCAATGGATGGTACCCTTGTCATTATGGAAGGTAGTCTATTGTCGATTTTTTTGTTACTCAAATGGATGGTAACCTTGTCATTATTGAAGGTAGTATATTGTTGAGATATTTGTGATTCCAATGGGTGCTAGCGTTATCATTATGGAAGGTAGTCTGTTGTCGAGATTTTCGTTACTCCAATGGAAGGTAGCCTTGTCATTATGGAAAGTAGTATATTGTCAATATCTTTGTTACTCCAATTGATGGTAGCCTTGTCATTATGGACGTTACTATGTTGTCGATATCTTTGTTACTCCAATAGATGGTACCCTTGTCATTATGGAAGGTAGTCTGTTGTCGAGATTTTTGATACTCCAATGGATTGCCTTGTCATTATGGAAGGTAGTCTCTTGTTGATATTTTTGTTACTCCAATGGATGGTAGCCTTGTCATTATGGAAGGTAGTTTGTTTTCCCGATTATTGTTACTCCAATGGATTGTAGCTTAGTAATTATGGAAGATAGTCTATTGTGGAGATTTTTGTTACTCCAATGGATGGTAGCCTTGTCATTATGGAAGGTAGTTTGTTGTCCAAAATTTTTATACTCTAATGGATGGTAACCTTGTCATTCTTGAAGGTAGTATATTATTGATATTTTTGTTACTCCAATGGATGGTAGCCTTGTAATTATGGAAGGTAGTGTGTTGTCCAGATTTTTGTTACTCTAATGGATGGTAGCCTTGTCATTATGGAAGGTAGTCTGTTGTCGAGATTTTTGTTACTCCATTGGATGGTAGCATAGTCATTATGGATGGTAGTCTGTTGTCGAGATTTTTGTTATTCTAATGGATGGTAGCCTTGTCATTATGGAAGGTAGTCTATAGTCGTGATTTTTGTTACTCCAATGGAAGGTAGCCTTGGCATTATGGAAGGTAGTATGTTGTTGATATCTTTGTTACACCAATGGATGGTAGCCTTGTCATTATGGAAGGTAGTCTATTGTCGAGTGTTTTGTTACTCCAATGGATGGTAGCCTTGTCATTATGGAAGGTAGTCTCTTGTTGATATTTTTGTTACTCCAATGGATGGTATCCTTGTCATTATGAAAGGTAGTCCGTTGTCCCGATTTTTGTTACTCTAATGGATGGTAGTCTTGTCATTATGGAAGGTAGTCTGTCGTTGGGATTTATGTTACTCTAATGGATTATAGACTTGTCAATATGGAAGGTAGTATTTTGTCGAGATTTTTGTTACTCTAATGGATGGTATCCTTGTCATTATGGAAGGTAGTGTCATGTTGATATTTTTGTTACTCCAATGGATGGTAACCTTGTCATTATGGAAGGTAGTTTGTTGTCCCGATTTTTGTTACTCCAATGGATGGTAGACTTGTCGTTATGGAAGGTAGTCTGTTGTCGAGATTTTTGTTACTCCATTGGATTGTAGCCTTGTCATTATGGAAGGTAGTGTGTTGTCGAGATTTTTTTATTCCAATGGATGGTAGACTTGTTATTATGGAAGGTAGTCTGTTGTCCAAAATTTTTATACTCCAATGGATGGTAACCTTGTCATTATGGAAGGTAGTCTATTGTTGATATTTTTATTACTCCAATGGATGGTAGCCTTGTAATTATGGAAGGTAGTATGTTGTCCATATTTTTGTTACTCTAATGGATGGTAGCCTTGACATTATGGAAGGTAGTCTGTTGTCGAGATTTTTGTTACTCCATTGGATTGTAGCGTTGTCATTATGGAAGGTAGTCTGTTGTCGAGATTTTTGTTATTCTAATGGATGGTAGCCTTGTCATTATGGAAGGTAATCTATAGTCGTGATTTTTGTTACTCCAATGGAAGGTAGCCTTGGCATTAGGGAAGGTAGTATGTTATCGATATCTTTGTTCCTCCAATGGATGGTAGCCTTGTCATTATGGAAGGTAGTCTGTTGTCGAGTTTTTTGTTACTCCAATAGATGGTAGCCTTGTCATTATGGAAGGTAGTCTCTTGTTGATATTTTTGTTACTCCAATGGATGGTATCCTTGTCATTATGGAAGGTAGTCTGTTGTCCCGGTTTTTGTTACTCTAAAGGATGGTAGTCTTGTCATTATGGAAGGTAGTATGTCATTTTGATTTCTGTTACTCCAATGGATTGTAGACTTGTCAATATGGAAGGTAGTATTTTGTCGAGATTTTTGTTACTCCAATGGATGTTATGCTTTTCATTATGTAAGGTAGTTTGTTGTCCCGATTTTTGTTACTCCAATGGATGGTAGCCTTGTCATTGTCGAAGGTAGTCTGTTGTTCATATTTTTGTTACTCCAAAGGATGGTAGACTTGTCCTTATGGAAGGTAGTCTGTTGTCGATATTTTTGTTACTCCATTCGATTGTAGCCTTGTCATTATGGAAGGTAGTGTGTTGTCGAGATTTTTTTATTCCAATGGATGGTAGACTTGTCATGATGGAAGGTAGTCTGTTGTCGAGATTTTTGTTACTCCAATGGATGGTACCCTTGTCATTATGGAAGGTAGTCTATTGTCGATATTTTTGTTACTCCAATGGATGGTAACCTTGTCATTATGGAAGGTAGTCTATTATAGAGATTTTTGTTACTCCATTGGATGGTAGCCTTGTCATTATTGAAGTTAGTCTATTTTCGAGATATTTGTTATTCCAATGGATGGTAGCGTTATCATTATGGAAGGTAATTTGTTGTCGAGATTTTTGTTACTCCAATGGATGGTAGCCTTGTCATTATGGAAGGTAATATGTTGTCAATATCTTTGTTACTCCAACGAATGGTAGCCTTGTGATTATGGAAGGTACTATGTTGTCGATATCTTTGTTACTCCAATAGATAGTAGCCTTGTCATTATGGAAGGTAGTCTGTTGTCGAGATTTTTGTTACTCCAATGGATGGTAGCCTTGTCATTATGGAAGGTAGTATATTATCGAGATATTTGTTATTCCAATGGATGGTAGCGTTATCATTATGGAAGGTAGCCTGTTGTCGAGATTTTCGTTACTCCAATGGATGGTAGCCTTGTCATTATGGACGTTACTATGTTGTCGATATCTTTGTTACTCCAATAGATGGTAGCCTTGTCATTATGGAAGGTAGTCTGTTGTCGAGATTTTTGTTACTCCAATGGATGATAGCCTTGTCATTAAGGAAGGTAGTCTCTTATTGATATTTTTGTTACTCCAATGGATGGTAGCCTTGTCATTATGGAAGGTAGTCTCTTGTTGATATTTTTGTTACTCCAATGGATGGTAGCCTTGTCATTATGGAAGGTAGTTTGTTTTCCCGATTATTGTTAATCCAATGGATTGTAGCCTTGTCATTATGGAAGGTAGTCTATTGTCGATAACTTTGATACTCCAATGGATGGTAGCTTAGTAATTATTGAAGGTAGTCTGTTGTCCCGATTTTTGTTACTCTAATGGATGGTAGTCTTGTCATTATGGAAGGTAGTCTGTAGTTGTGATTTCTGTTACTCTAATGGATTGTAGACTTGTCAATATGGAAGATCGTATTTTTTCGAGATTTTTGTTACTCCAATGGATTTTAACCTTGTCATTATGGAAGGTAGTCTCTTGTTGATATTTTTGTTACTCCAATGGATGGTAACCTTGTCATTATGGAAGGTAGTTTGTTGTCCCGATTTTTGATACTCCAATGGATGGTAGCCTTGTCATTATGGATGGTAGTGTGTTGTCGAGATTTTTTTTATTCCAATGGATGGTAGACTTGTCATTATGGAAGGTAGTCTGTCGTCGATATTTTTGTTACTCCAATGGATGGTACCCTTGTCATTATGGAAGGTAGTCTATTGTCGATATTTTTGTTACTCCAATGGATGGTAACCTTGTCATTATGGAAGGTAGTCTATTGTCGAGATTTTTGTTATTCCATTGGATGGTAGCCTTGTCATTATTGAAGGTAGTCTATTGTCGAGATATTTGTTATTCCAATGGATGGTAGCGTTATCATTATGGAAGGTAATCCATTGTCGAGATTTTCGTTACTCCAATGGACGGTAGCCTTGTCATTATGGAAGGTAGTATGTTGTCAATATCTTTGTTACTCCAACGGATGGTAGCCTTGTCATTATGGAAGGTACTATGTTGTCAATATCTTTGTTACTCCAATAGATGGTAGCCTTATCATTATGGAAGGTAGTCTGTTGTCGAGATTTTTGTTACTCCAATGGATGGTAGCCTTGTCATTATGGAAGGTAGTATGTTGTCAATATCTTTGTTACTCCAACGAATAGTAGCCTTGTGATTATGGAAGGTACTATGTTGTCGATATCTTTGTTACTTCAATAGATGGTAGCCTTGTCATTATGGAAGGTAGTCTGTTGTCGAGATTTTTGTTACTCCAATGGATGGTAGCCTTGTCATTATGGAAGGTAGTATATTCTCGAGATATTTGTTATTCCAATGGATGGTAGCGTTATCATTATGGAAGGTAGCCTGTTGTCGAGATTTTCGTTACTCCAATGGATGGTAGCCTTGTCATTATGGACGTTACTATGTTGTCGATATCTTTGTTACTCCAATAGATGGTAGCCTTGTCATTATGGAAGGTAGTCTGTTGTCGAGATTTTTGTTACTCTAATGGATGATAGCCTTGTCATTAAGGAAGGTAGTCTCTTATTGATATTTTTGTTACTCCAATGGATGGTAGCCTTGTCATTATGGAAGGTAGTCTCTTGTTGATATTTTTGTTACTCCAATGGATGGTAGCCTTGTCATTATGGAAGGTAGTTTGTTTTCCCGATTATTGTTAATCCAATGGATTGTAGCCTTGTCATTATGGAAGGTAGTCTGTTGTCGATAACTTTGTTACTCCAATGGATTGTAGCTTAGTAATTATGGAAGGTAGTCTGTTGTCCCGATTTTTGTTACTCTAATGGATGGTAGTCTTGTCATTATGGAAGGTAGTCTATAATTGTGATTTATGTTACTCTAATGGATTGTAGACTTGTCAATATGGAAGGTCGTATTTTGTCGAGATTTTTGTTACTCCAATGGATTTTAACCTTTTCATTATGGAAGGTAGTTTGTTGTCCCGATTTTTGTTACTCCAATGGATGGTAGCGTTGTCATTATGAAAGGTAGTGTGTTGTCGAGATTTTTTTTATTCCAATGGATGGTAGACTTGTCATTATGGAAGGTAGTCTGTCGTCGATATTTTTGTTACTCCAATGGATGGTACCCTTGTCATTATGGAAGGTAGTCTATTGTCGATATTTTTGTTACTCCAATGGATGGTAACCTTGTCATTATGGAAGGTAGTCTATTGTCGAGATTTTTGTTACTCCATTGGATGGTAGCCTTGTCATTATTGAAGGTAGTCTATTGTCGAGATATTTGTTATTCCAATGGATGGTAGCGTTATCATTATGGAAGGTAGTCTGTTGTCGAGATTTTCGTTACTCCAATGGATGGTAGCCTTGTCATTATGGAAGGTAGTATGTTGTCAATATCTTTGTTACTCCAACGGATGGTAGCCTTGTCATTATGGAAGGTACTATGTTGTCAATATCTTTGTTACTCCAATAGATGGTAGCCTTATCATTATGGAAGGTAGTCTGTTGTTGAGATTTTTGTTACTCCAATGGATGGTAGCCTTGTCATTATGGAAGGTAGTATGTTGTCAATATCTTTGTTACTCCAACGAATGGTAGCCTTGTGATTATGGAAGGTACTATGTTGTCGATATCTTTGTTACTCTAATAGATGGTAGCCTTGTCATTATGGAAGGTAGTCTGTTGTCGAGATTTTTGTTACTCCAATGGATGGTAGCCTTGTCATTATGGAAGGTAGTATATTGTCGAGATATTTGTTATTCCAATGGATGGTAGCGTTATCATTATGGAAGGTAGCCTGTTGTCGAGATTTTCGTTACTCCAATGGATGGTAGCCTTGTCATTATGGACGTTACTATGTTGTCGATATCTTTGTTACTCCAATAGATGGTAGCCTTGTCATTATGGAAGGTAGTCTGTTGTCGAGATTTTTGTTACTCCAATGGATGATAGCCTTGTCATTAAGGAAGGTAGTCTCTTATTGATATTTTTGTTACTCCAATGGATGGTAGCCTTGTCATTATAGAAGGTAGTCTCTTGTTGATATTTTTGTTACTCCAATGGATGGTAGCCTTGTCATTATGGAAGGTAGTTTGTTTTCCCGATTATTGTTAATCCAATGGATTGTAGCCTTGTCATTATGGAAGGTAGTCTGTTGTCGATAACTTTGTTACTCCAATGGATGGTAGCTTAGTAATTATGGAAGGTAGTCTGTTGTCCCGATTTTTGTTACTCTAATGGATGGTAGTCTTGTCATTACAGAAGGTAGTCTGTAGTTGTGATTTCTGTTACTCTAATGGATTGTAGACTTGTCAATATGGAAGGTTGTATTTTGTCGAGATTTTTGTTACTCCAATGGATTTTAACCTTGTCATTATGGAAGGTAGTTTGTTGTCCCGATTTTTGTTACTCCAATGGATGGTAGCGTTGTCATTATGGATGGTAGTGTGTTGTCGAGATTTTTTTTATTCCAATGGATGGTAGACTTGTCATTATGGAAGGTAGTCTGTCGTCGATATTTTTGTTACTCCAATGGATGGTACCCTTGTAATTATGGAAGGTAGTCTATTTTCGATATTTTTGTTACTCCAATGGATGGAAACCTTGTCATTATGGAAGGTAGTCTATTGTCGAGATTTTTGTTACTCCATTGGATGGTAGCCTTGTCTTTATTGAAGGTAGTCTATTGTCGAGATATTTGTTATTCCAATGGATGGTAGCGTTATCATTATGGAAGGTAATCTGTTGTCGAGATTTTGTTACTCCAACGGATGGTAGCCTTGTCATTATGGAAGGTACTATGTTGTCAATATCTTTGTTACTCCAATAGATGGTAGCCTTGTCATTATGGAAGGTAGTCTGTTGTCGAGATATTTGTTATTCCAATGGATGGTAGCGTTATCATTATGGAAGGTAGTCTGTTGTAGATATTTTCGTTACTCCAATGGAAGGTAGCCTTGTCATTATGGAAGGTAGTATATTGTCAATATCTTTGTTACTCCAATGGATGGTAGCCTTCTCATTATGGACGTTACTATGTTGTCGATATCTTTGTTACTCCAATAGATGGTAGCCTTGTCATTATGGAAGGTAGTCTGTTGTCGAGATTTTTGTTACTCCAATGGATGATAGCCTTGTCATTAAGGAAGGTAGTCTCTTATTGATATTTTTGTTACTCCAATGGATGGTAGCCTTGTCATTATGGAAGGTAGTCTCTTGTTGATATTTTTGTTACTCCAATGGATGGTAACCTTGTCATTATGGAAGGTAGTTTGTTTTCCCGATTATTGTTACTCCAATGGATTGTAGCCTTGTCATTATGGAAGGTAGTTTGTTGTCGATAACTTTGTTACTCCAATGGATGGTAGCTTAGTAATTATGGAAGATAGTCTGTTGTGGAGATTTTTGTTACTCCAATGGATGGTAGTCTTGTCATTATGGAAGGTAGTTTGTTGTCCAAAATTTTTATACTCCAATGTATGGTAACCTTGTCATTATTGAAGGTAGTCTGTTGTCGATAACTTTGTTACTCCAATGGATGGTAGCTTAGTAATTATGGAAGGTAGTCTATTGTCCCGATTTTTGTAACTCTAATGGATGGTAGTCTTGTCATTATGGAAGGTAGTCTGTCGTTGTGATTTCTGTTACTCCAATGGATTGTAGACTTGTCAATATGGAAGGTAGTATTTTGTCGAGATTTTTTTTACTCCAATGGATGTTATCCTTGTCATTATGGAAGGTAGTCTCTTGTTGATATTTTTGTTACTCCAATGGATGGTAACCTTGTCATTATGGAAGGTAGTTTGTTGTCCTGATTTTTGTTACTCCAATGGATGGTAGCCTTGTCATTATCGAAGGTAGTCTGTTGTTCATATTTTTGTTACTCCAATGGATGGTAGACTTGTCTTTATGGAAGGTAGTCTGTTGTCGAAAATTTTGTTACTGCATTAGATTGTAGCCTTGTCATTATGGAAGTTAGTGTGTTGTCGAGATTTTTTTTATTCCAAAGGATGGTAGACTTGTCATTATGGAAGGTAGTCTGTTGTCGAGATTTTTGTTACTCCAATGGATGGTACCCTTGTCATTATGGAAGGTAGTCTATTGTCGATATTTTTGTTACTCAAATGGATGGTAACCTTTTCATTATGGAAGGTAGTATATTGTCGAGATATTTGTGATTCCAATGGGTGCTAGCGTTATCATTAAGGAAGGTAGTCTGTTGTCGAGATTTTCGTTACTCCAATGGAAGGTAGCCTTGTCATTATGGAAAGTAGTATATTGTCAATATCTTTGTTACTCCAATGGATGGTAGCCTTGTCATTATGGATGTTACTATGTTGTCGATATCTTTGTTACTCCAATAGATGGTAGCCTTGTCATTATGGAAGGTAGTCTGTTGTCGAGATTTTTGTTACTCCAATGGATTGCCTTGTCATTATGGAAGGTAGTCTCTTGTTGATATTTTTGTTACTCCAATGGGTTGTAGCCTTGTCATTATGGAAGGTAGTTTGTTTTCCCGATTATTGTTACTCCAATGGATTGTAGCCTTGTCATTATGGAAGGTAGTTTGTTGGCGATAACTTTGTTACTCCAATGGATGGTAGCTTAGTAATTATGGAAGATAGTCTGTTGTGGAGATTTTTGTTACTCCAATGGATGGTAGCCTTGTCATTATGGAAGGTAGTTTGTTGTCCAAAATTTTTCTACTCCAATGGATGGTAACCTTGCCATTATTGAAGGTAGTCTATTATTTATATTTTTGTTACTCCAATGGATGGTAGCCTTGTAATTATGGAAGGTAGTGTGTTGTCCAGATTTTTGTTACCCTAATGGATGGTAGCCTTGTCATTATGGAAGGTAGTCTGTTGTCGAGATTTTTGTTACTCCATTGGATGGTAGCGTAGTCATTATGGAAGGTAGTCTGTTGTCGAGATTTTTGTTATTCTAATGGATGGTAGCCTTGTCATTATGGAAGGTAGTCTATAGTCGTGATTTTTCTTACTCCAATGGAAGGTAGCCTTTGCATTATGGAAGGTAGTATGTTGTCGATATCTTTGTTACACCAATGGATGGTAGCCTTGTCATTATGGAAGGTAGTCTATTGTTGAGTGTTTTGTTACTCCAATGGATGGTAGCCTTGTCATTATGGAAGGTAGTCTCTTGTTGATATTTTTGTTACTCCAATGGATGGTATCCTTGTCATTATGGAAGGTAGTCTGTTGTCCCGATTTTTGTTACTCTAATGGATGGTAGTCTTGTCATTATGGAAGGTAGTCTGTCGTTGGGATTTATGTTACTCTAATGGATTGTAGACTTGTCAATATGGAAGGTAGTATTTTGTCGAGATTTTTGTTACTCTAATGGATGGTATCCTTGTCATTATGGAAGGTAGTGTCATGTTGATATTTTTGTTACTCCAATGGATGGTAACCTTGTCATTATGGAAGGTAGTTTGTTGTCCCGATTTTTGTTACTCCAATGGATGGTAGCCTTGTCATTATCGAAGGTAGTCTGTTGTTCATATTTTTGTTACTCCAATGGATGGTAGACTTGTCGTTATGGAAGGTAGTATGTTGTCGAGATTTTTGTTACTCCATTGGATTGTAGCCTTGTCATTATGGAAGGTAGTGTGTTGTCGAGATTTTTTTATTCCAATGGATGGTAGACTTGTCATTATGGAAGGTAGTCTGTTGTCGAGATTTTTGTTACTCCAATGGATGGTACCCTTGTCATTATGGAAGGTAGTCTATTGTCGATATTTTTGTTACTACAATGGATGGTAACCTTGTCATTATGGAAGGTAGTCTATTGTGGATTTATGTTGTCGAGATTTTTGTTACTCCATTGGATGGTAACCTTGTCATTATGGAAGGAAGTCTATTGTCGAGATATTTGTTATTCCAATGGATGGTAGCGTTATCATTATAGAAGGTAGTATGTTGTCGAGATTTTCGTTACTCCAATTGATGGTAGCCTTGTCATTATGGAAGGTAGTATGTTGTCGATACGTTTGTTACTCCAACAGATGGTAGCCTTGTCATTATTGAAGGTACTATGTTGTCGATATCTTTGTTACTCCAACAGATGGTAGCCTTGTCATTATTGAAGGTAGTTCTCAATATCTTTGTTACTCCAACAGATGGTAGCCTTGTCATTATGGAAGGTAGTCTATAGTCGTGATTTTTGTTACTCTAATGGAAGGTAGCCTTGTCGTTATGGAAGGTAGTCTGTTGTCGAGATTTTTGTTACTCCATTGGATTGTAGCCTTGTCATTATGTAAGGTAGTGTGTTGTCGAGATTTTTTTATTCCAATGGATGGTAGACTTGTCATTATGGAAGGTAGTCTGTTGTCGAGATTTTTGTTACTCCAATGGATGGTACCCTTGTCATTATGGAAGGTAGTCTGTTGTCCAAAATTTTTATACTCCAATGCATGGTAACCTTGTTATTATTGAAGGTAGTCTATTATTGATATTTTTGTTACTCCAATGGATGGTAGCCTTGTAATTATGGAAGGTAGTTTGTTGTCCAGATTTTTGTTAATCTAATGGATGGTAGCCTTGTCATTATGGAAGGTAGTCTGTTGTTAAGATTTTTGTTATTCCAATGGATGGTAGCCTTGTCATTATGGTAGGTAGTCTATAGTCATTATTTTTGTTACTCCAATGGAAGGTAGCCTTGGCATTATGGAAGGTAGTATGTTATCCATATCTTTGTTACTCCAATGGATGGTAGCCTTGTCATTATGGAAGGTACTCTGTCGTTGTGATTTTTGTTACTCCAATGGATGGGAGCCTTGTCATTTTCGAAGGTAGTTTGTTGTTCAGACTTTGTTACTCCAATGGATGGTAGACTTGTCGTTATGGAAGGTAGTTTGTTGTCGAGATTTTTGTTACTCCATTGGATTGTAGCCTTGTCATTATGGAAGGTAGTGTGTTGTCTAAATTTTTGTTATTCCAATGGATGGTAGACTTGTCATTATGGAAGGTAGTCTATTGTCGAGATTTTTGTTACTCCAATGGATGGTACCATTGTCATTATGGAAGGTAGTCTATTATCGATATTTATGTTAATCCAATGGATGGTAACCTTGTCATTATGGAAGGTAGTATATTGTCGAGATATTTGTTATTCCAATGGATGGTAGTGTTATCATTATGGAAGGTAGCCTGTTGTCGAGATTTTCGTTACTCCAATGGATGGTAGCCTTGTCATTATGGACGTTACTATGTTGTCGATATCTTTGTTACTCCAATAGATGGTAGCCTTGTCATTATGGAAGGTAGTTTGTTGTCGAGATTTTTGTTACTCCAATGGATGATAGCCTTGTCATTAAGGAAGGTAGTCTCTTATTGATATTTTTGTTACTCCAATGGATGGTAGCCTTGTCAATATGGAAGGTAGTCTCTTGTTGATATTTTTGTTACTCCAATGGATGGTAGCCTTGTCATTATGGAAGGTAGTTTGTTTTCCCGATTATTGTTAATCCAATGGATTGTAGCCTTGTCATTATGGAAGGTAGTCTGTTGTCGATAACTTTGTTACTCCAATGGATGGTAGCTTAGTAATTATGGAAGGTAGTCTGTTGTCCCGATTTTTGTTACTCTAATGGATGGTAGTCTTGTCATTATGGAAGGTAGTCTGTAGTTGTGATTTCTGTTACTCCAATTGATGATAGACTTGTCAATATGGAAGGTCGTATTTTTTCGAGATTT
Source organism: Vicia faba (assembly GCA_948472305.1). Lineage (NCBI taxonomy): Eukaryota > Viridiplantae > Streptophyta > Magnoliopsida > Fabales > Fabaceae > Vicia > Vicia faba. The sequence continues at coordinate 568,442,819 of OX451739.1, forward strand.
TTGTTACTCCAATGGATTTTAACCTTGTCATTATGGAAGGTAGTCTCTTGTTGATATTTTTGTTACACCAATGGATGGTAACCTTGTCATTATGGAAGGTAGTTTTTTTGTCCCGATTTTTGTTACTTCAATGGATGGTAGCCTTGTCATTATGGAAGGTAGTGTGTTGTCGAGAATTTTTTTATTCCAATGGATGGTAGACTTGTCATTATGGAAGGTAGTTTGTCGTCGATATTTTTGTTACTCCAATGGATGTTACCCTTGTCATTATGGAAGGTAGTCTATTGTCGATATTTTTGTTACTCCAATGGATGGTAACCTTGTCATTATGGAAGGTAGTCTATTGTCAAAATATTTGTTATTCCAATGGATGGTAGCGTTATCATTATGGAAGGTAATCTGTTGTCGAGATTTTCGTTACTCCAATGGATGGTAGCCTTGTCATTATGGAAGGTAGTATGTTGTCAATATCTTTGTTACTCCAACGGATGGTAGCCTTGTCATTATGGAAGGTACTATGTTGTCAATATCTTTGTTACTCCAATAGATGGTAGCCTTGTCATTATGGAAGGTAATCTGTTGTCGAGATTTTTGTTACTCCAATGGATGGTAGCCTTGTCATTATGGAAGGTAGTATATTGTCGAGATATTTGTTATTCCAATGGAAGATAGCGTTATCATTATGGAAGGTAGTCTGTTGTCGATATTTTCGTTACTCCAATGGAAGGTAGCCTTGTCATTATGGAAGGTAGTATATTGTCAATATCTTTGTTACTCCAATGGATGGTAGCCTTCTCATTATGGACGTTACTATGTTGTCGATATCTTTGTTAGTCCAATAGATGGTAGCCTTGTCATTATGGAAGGTAGTCTGTTGTCGAGATTTTTGTTACTCCAATGGATGATAGCCTTGTCATTAAGGAAGGTAGTCTCTTATTGATATTTTTATTACTCCAATGGATGGTAGCCTTGTCATTATGGAAGGTAGTCTCTTGTTGATATTTTTGTTACTCCAATGGATGGTAACCTTGTTATTATGGAAGGTAGTTTGTTTTCCCGATTATTGATACTCCAATGGATTGTAGCCTTGTCATTATGGAAGGTAGTTTGTTGTCGATAACTTTGTTACTCCAATGGATGGTAGCTTAGTAATTATGGAAGATAGTCTGTTGTGGAGATTTTTGTTACTCCAATGGATGGTAGCCTTGTCTTTATGGAAGGTAGTTTGTTGTCCAAAATTTTTATACTCCAATGGATGGTAACCTTGTCATTATTGAAGGTAGTCTGTTGTCGATAACTTTGTTACTCCAATGGATGGTAGCTTAGTAATTATGGAAGGTAGTCTGTTGTCCCGATTTTTGTTACTCTAATGGATGGTAGTCTTGTCATTATGGAAGGTAGTCTGTCGTTGTAATTTCTGTTACTCCAATGGATTGTAGACTTGTCAATATGGAAGGTAGTATTTTGTCGAGAATTTTGTTACTCCAATGGATGTTATCCTTGTCATTATGGAAGGTAGTCTCTTGTTGATATTTTTGTTACTCCAATGGATGGTAACCTTGTCATTATGGAAGGTAGTTTGTTGTCCTGATTTTTGTTACTCCAATGGATGGTAGCCTTGTCATTATCGAAGGTAGTCTGTTGTTCATATTTTTGTTACTCCAATGGATGGTAGACTTGTCTTTATGGAAGGTAGTCTGTTGTCGAGAATTTTGTTACTCAATTAGATTGTAGCCTTGTCATTATGGAAGTTAGTGTGTTGTCGAGATTTTTTTTATTCCAATGGATGGTAGACTTGTCATTATGGAAGGTAGTCTGTTGTCGAGATTTTTGTTTCTCCAATGGATGGTACCCTTGTCATTATGGAAGGTAGTCTATTGTCGATATTTTTGTTACTCAAATGGATGGTAACCTTGTCATTATGGAAGGTAGTATATTGTCGAGATATTTGTGATTCCAATGGGTGCTAGCGTTATCATTATGGAAGGTAGTCTGTTGTCGAGATTTTCGTTACTCCAATGGAAGGTAGCCTTGTCATTATGGAAAGTAGTATATTGTCAATATCTTTGTTACTCCAATGGATGGTAGCCTTGTCATTATGGACGTTACTATGTTGTCGATATCTTTGTTACTCCAATAGATGGTAGCCTTGTCATTATGGAAGGTAGTCTGTTGTCGAGATTTTTTTTACTCCAATGGATTGCCTTGTCATTATGGAAGGTAGTCTCTTGTTGATATTTTTGTTACTCCAATGGATGGTAGCCTTGTCATTATGGAAGGTAGTTTGTTTTCCCGATTATTGTTACTCCAATGGATTGTAGCCTTGTCATTATGGAAGGTAGTTTGTTGGCGATAACTTTGTTACTCCAATGGATGGTTCTTAGTAATTACGGAAGATAGTCTGTTGTGGAGATTTTTGTTACTCCAATGGATGGTAGCCTTGTCATTATGGAAGGTAGTTTGTTGTCCAAAATTTTTATACTCCAATGGATGGTAACCTTGTCATTATTAAAGGTAGTCTATTATTGATATTTTTGTTACTCCAATGGATGGTAGCCTTGTAATTATGGAAGGTAGTGTGTTGTCCAGATTTTTGTTACCCTAATGGATGGTAGCCTTGTCATTATGGAAGGTAGTCTGTTGTCGAGATTTTTGTTACTCCATTGGATGGTAGCGTAGTCATTATGGAAGGTAGTCTGTTGTCGAGATTTTTGTTATTCTAATGGATGGTAGCCTTGTCATTATGGAAGGTAGTCTATAGTCGTGATTTTTGTTACTCCAATGGAAGGTAGCCTTGGCATTATGGAAGGTAGTATGTTGTCGATATCTTTGTTACACCAATGGATGGTAGCCTTGTCATTATGGAAGGTAGTCTATTGTCGAGTGTTTTGTTACTCCAATGGATGGTAGCCTTGTCATTATGGAAGGTAGTCTCTTGTTGATATTTTTGTTACTTCAATGGATGGTATCCTTGTCATTATGGAAGGTAGTCTGTTGTCCCGATTTTTGTTACTCTAATGGATGGTAGTCTTGTCATTATGGAAGGTAGTCTGTCGTTGGGATTTATGTTACTCTAATGGATTGTAGACTTGTCAATATGGAAGGTAGTATTTTGTCGAGATTTTTGTTACTCTAATGGATGGTATCCTTGTCATTATGGAAGGTAGTGTCATGTTGATATTTTTGTTACTCCAATGGATGGTAACCTTGTCATTATGGAAGGTAGTTTGTTGTCCCGATTTTTTTTACTCCAATGGATGGTAGCCTTGTCATTATCGAAGGTAGTCTGTTGTTCATATTTTTGTTACTCCAATGGATGGTAGACTTGTCGTTATGGAAGGTAGTCTGTTGTCGAGATTTTTGTTACTCCATTGGATTGTAGCCTTGTAATTATGGAAGGTAGTGTGTTGTCGAGATTTTTTTATTCCAATGGATGGTAGACTTGTCATTATGGAAGGTAGTCTGTTGTCGAGATTTTTGTTACTCCAATGGATGGTACCCTTGTCATTATGGAAGGTAGTCTATTGTCGATATTTTTGTTACTACAATGGATGGTAACCTTGTCATTATGGAAGGTAGTCTATTGTCGAGATTTTTGTTACTCCATTGGATGGTAACCTTGTCATTATGGAAGGAAGTCTATTGTCGAGATATTTGTTATTCCAATGGATGGTAGCGTTATCATTATAGAAGGTAGTATGTTGTCGAGATTTTCGTTACTCCAATGGATGGTAGCCTTGTCATTATGGAAGGTAGTATGTTGTCGATACCTTTGTTACTCCAACAGATGGTAGCCTTGTCATTATTGAAGGTACTATGTTGTCGATATCTTTGTTACTCCAACATATGGTAGCCTTGTCATTATTGAAGGTAGTTCTCAATATCTTTGTTACTCCAACAGATGGTAGCCTTGTCATTATTGAAGGTACTATGTTTTCGATATCTTTGTTACTCCAACAGATGGTAGCCTTGTCATTATGGAAGGTAGTCTGTTGTCGAGATTTTCGTTACTCCAATGGATGGTAGCCTTGTCATTATGGAAGGTAGTATATTGTCAAGATATTTGTTATTCCAATGGATGGTAGCGTTATCATTATGGAAGGTAGTCTGTTGTCGAGATTTTTGTTAGTCCAATTAAAGATAGCCTTGTCATTATGGAAGGTAGTATATTGTCAATATCATTGTTACTCCAATGGATGGTATCCTTGTCATTATGGACGTTACTATGTTGTCGATATCTTTGTTACTCCAATAGATGGTAGCCTTGTCATTATGGAAGGTAGTCTGTTGTCGAGATTTTTGTTACTCCAATTGATGATAGACTTGTCATTATGGAAGGTAGTCTCTTGTTGATATTTTTGTTACTCCAATGGATGGTAGCCTTGTCATTATGGAAGGTAGTTTGTTTTCCCGGTTATTAGTACTCCAATGGATTGTAGCCTTGTCATTATGGAAGGTAGTCTGTTGTCGATAACTTAGTTACTACAATGGATGGTAGCTTAGTAATTATGGAAGATAGTCTGTTGTCGAGATTTTTGTTACTCCAATGGATGGTAGCCTTGTCATTATGGAAGGTAGTCTGTTGTCCAAAATTTTTATACTCCAATGCATGGTAACCTTGTTATTATTGAAGGTAGTCTATTATTGATATTTTTGTTACTCCAATGGATGGTAGCCTTGTAATTATGGAAGGTAGTTTGTTGTCCAGATTTTTGTTACTCTAATGGATGGTAGCCTTGTCATTATGGAAGGTAGTCTGTTGTCGAGATTTTTGTTATTCCAATGGATGGTAGCCTTGTCATTATGGTAGGTAGTCTATAGTCATTATTTTTGTTACTCCAATGGAAGGTAGCCTTGGCATTATGGAAGGTAGTATGTTATCGATATCTTTGTTACTCCAATGGATGGTAGCCTTGTCATTATGGAAGGTAGTCTGTCGTTGTGATTTTTGTTACTCCAATGGATGGGAGCCTTGTCGTTTTCGAAGGTAGTCTGTTGTTCAGACTTTTTTACTCCAATGGATGGTAGACTTGTCGTTATGGAAGGTAGTGTGTTGTCGAGATTTTTGTTACTCCATTGGATTGTAGCCTTGTCATTATGGAAGGTAGTGTGTTGTCTAAATTTTTGTTATTCCAATGGATGGTAGACTTGTCATTATGGAAGGTAGTCTATTGTCGAGATTTTTGTTACTCCAATGGATGGTACCATTGTCATTATGGAAGGTAGTCTATTATCGATATTTTTGTTATTCCAATGGATGGTAACCTTGTCATTATGGAATGTAGTGTGTTGTCAAGATTTTTGTTACTCCATTGGATGGTAGCCTTATCATTATGGAAGGTAGTCTCTTGTTGATATTTTTGTTACTCCATTGGATTGTAGCCTTGTCATTATGGAAGGTAGTTTGTTTTCCCGATTATTGTTACTCCAATGGATTGTAGCCTTGTCATTTTGGAAGGTAGTCTGTTGTCAATAACTTTGTTACTCCAATGGATGGTAGCTTAATAATTATGGAAGATAGTCTGTTGTCGAGATTTTTGTTACTCCAATGGATGGTAGCCTTGTCATTATGGAAGGTAGTCTATTGTTGAGATTTTTGTTACTCCAATGGATGGTAGGCTTGTCATTATGGAAGGTAGTCTGTTGTCCAAAATGTTTATACTCCAATGGATGGTAACCTTGTCATTATTAAAGGTAGTGTATTATTGATATTTTTGTTACTCCAATGGATGGTAGCCTTGTAATTATGGAAGGTAGTATGTTGTCCAGATTTTTGTTAATCTAATGGATGGTAGCCTTGTCATTATGGAAGGTAGTCTGTTGTCGTGATTTTTGTTACTCCAATGGAAGGTAGCCTTGGGATTATGGAAGGTAGTATGTTATCGATATCTTTGTTACCCCAATGGATGGTAGCCTTGTCATTATGGAAGGTAGTCTGTCGTTGTGATTTTTGTTACTCCAATGGATGGGAGCCTTGTCATTTTTGAAGGTAGTCTGTTGTAAAGATTTTGTTACTCCAATGGATGGTAGACTTGTCGTTATGGAAGGTAGTCTGTTGTCGAGATTATTGTTACTCCATTGGATTATAGCCTTGTCATTATGGAAGGTAGTCTATTGTCGATATTTTTGTTACTCTAATGGATGCTAACCTTGTCATTATGGAATGTAGTCTGTTGTCGAGATTTTTGTTACTCAATTGGATGGTAGCCTTTTAATTATCGAAGGTAGTCTATTGTCGAGATATTTGTTATTCCAATAAATGGTAGAGTCATCATTATGGAAGGTAGTTTGTTGTCGATATTTTCGTTACTTCAATGGATGTTAGCCTTGTCATTATGGAAGGTAATATGTTGTCAATATCTTTGTTACTCCAATGGATGGTAGCCTTATCATTATGAAAGCTACTATGTTGTCGATATCTTTGTTACTCCAATAGATGGTAGCCTTGTCATTATGGAAGATAGTCTGTTGTCGAGATTTTTGTTACTCCAATGGATGGTAGCCTTGTCATTATGGAAGGTAGTCTATTGTCGAGATATTTGTTATTCCAATGGATGGTAGCCTTATCATTATGTAAGGTAGTCTCTTGTCGAGATTTTCGTTACTCCAATGGATGGTAGCCTTGTCATTATGGAAGGTAGTATATTGTGAATATCTTTGTTATTCCAATGGATGGTAGCCTTGTCATTTTGGAAGGTACTATGTTGTCGATATCTTTGTTACTCCAATTGATGGTAGCCTTGTCATTATGGAAGGTAGTCTATTGTCGAGATTTTTGTTACTCCAATGGATGGTAGCCTTGTCATTATGGACGGTAGTATCTTGTTGATATTTTTGTTACTCCAATGGATGGTAGCATTGTCATTATGGAAGGTAGTCTCTTGTTGATTTTTTTTTACTCCAATGGATGGTAGCCTTGTCATTATGGAATGTAGTTTGTTTTCCCGATTATTCTTACTCCAATGGATTGTAGCCTTGTCATTATGGAAGGTAGTCTGTTGTCGATAACTTTGTTACTCCAATGGATGGTAGATTAGTAATTATGGAAGGTAGTCTATTGTCATGATTTTTGTTACTCCAATGGATGGTAGCCTTGTCATTATGGAATGTAGTCTGTTCTCCAAAATTTTTATACTCCAATGGATGGTAACCTTGTCATTTTGGAAGGTAGTCTATTATTGATATTTTCGTTACTCCAATGGATGGTAGCCTTGTCATTATGGAAGGTAGTATATTGTGAATATCTTTGTTACTCCAATGGATGGTAGCCTTGTCATTATGGAAGGTACTATGTTGTCGATATCTTTGTTACTCCAATAGATGGTAGCCTTGTCATTATGGAAGGTAGTCTATTGTCGAGATTTTTGTTACTCCAATGGATGGTAGCCTTATCATTATGGAAGGTAGTATCTTGTTGATATTTTTGTTACTCCAATGGATGGTAGCATTGTCATTATGGAAGGTAGTCTCTTGTTGATATTTTTTTACTCCAATGGATTGTAGCCTTGTCATTATGGAATGTAGTTTGTTTTCCCGATTATTCTTACTCCAATGGATTGTAGCCTTGTCATTATGGAAGGTAGTCTGTTGTTGATAACATTGTTACTCCAATGGATGGTAGATTAGTAATTATGGAAGGTAGTCTATTGTCAATATTTTTGTTACTCCAATGGATGGTAGCCTTGTCATTATGGAAGGTTGTCTGTTCTCCAAAAATTTTATACTCCAATGGATGGTACCCTTGTCATTTTGGAAGGTAGTCTAGTATTGATATTTTTGTTACTCCAATGGATGGTAGCCTTGTAATTATGGAAGGTAGTTTGTTGTCCAGATTAATTTTACTCTAATGGATGGTACCCTTGTCATTATGGAAGGTAGTCTATTGTCGAGATTTTAGTTACCCCATTGGATCGTAGCGTTATCATTATGGAAGGTATTTTGTTGTCGAGATTTTTGTTATTCCAATGGATGGTAGACTTGTCATTATGGAAGGTAGTCTATAGTCGTGATTTTTGTTACTCAACGGAAGGTAGCCTTGGCATTATGGAAGGTAGTATTTGTCGATATCTTTGTTACTCCAATGGATGGTAGCCTTGTCATTATGGAAGGTATTCTGTTGTCGAGATTTTTTTTACTCCAATGAATGGTAGCCTTGTCATTATGGAAGATAGTCTCTTGTTGATATTTTTGTTACTCAAATTGATGGTATCATTGTCATTATGGAAGGTAGTTTGTTGTCTAGATTTTTGTTACTCTAATGGATGGTAGCCTTGTCATTATGGAAGGTAGTCTGTTGTCGATATTTTTGTTATTCCAATAGATGGTAGCCTTGTCATTATGGTAGGTAGTCTATAGTCGTGTTTTTTGTTACTCCAATGGAAGGTAGCCTTGTCATTATGGAAGGTAGTTTGTCGTTGTGATTTTTGTTACTCCAATGGATGGGAGCCTTGTCATTTTCGAAGGTAGTCTGTTGTTCAGACTTTGTTACTCCAATGGATGGTAGACTTGTCGTTATGGAAGGTAGTCTGTTGTGGAGATTTTTGTTACTCCATTGGATTGTAGCCTTGTCATTATGGAAGGTAGTGTGTTGTCTAAATTTTTCTTATATCAATGGATGGTAGACTTGTCATTATGGAAGGTAGTCTATTGTCGAGATTTTTGTTACTCCAATGGATGGTACCCTTGTCATTATGGAAGGTAGTCTATTATCGATATTTTTGTTACTCCAATGGATGGTAACCTTGTCATTCTGGAATGTAGTCTGTTGTCGAGATTTTTGTTACTCCATTGGATGGTAGCCTAATCATTATGGAAGGTAGTCTCTTGTTGATATTTTTGTTACTCCATTGGATGGTAGCCTTGTCATTATGGAAGGTAGTTTGTTTTCCCGATTATTGTTACTCCAATGGATTGTAGCCTTTTCATTATGGAAGGTAGTCTGTTGTCGATAACTTTGTTACTCCAATGGATGGTAGCTTAGTAATTATGGAAGATAGTCTGTTGTTGAGATTTTTGGTACTCCAATGGATGGTAGGCTTGTCATTATGGAAGGTAGTCTGTTGTCCAAAATTTTTATACTCCAATGGATGGTAACCTTGTCATTATTAAAGGTAGTCTATTATTGATATTTTTGTTACTCCAATGGATGGTAGCCTTGTAATTATGGAAGGTAGTCTGTTGTCCAGATTTTTGTTAATCTAATGGATGGTAGCCTTGTTATTATGGAAGGTAGTCTGTTGTCGTGATTTTTGTTACTCCAATGGAAGGTAGCCTTGGCATTATGGAAGGTAGTATGTTGTCGATATCTTTGTTACTCCAATAGATGGTAGCCTTGTCATTATGGAAGGTAGTCTGTTGTCGATATTTTTGTTACTCCAATGGATGATAGCCTCGTCATTATGGAAGGTAGTCTCTTGTTGATATTTTTGTTACTCCAATGGATAGTAGCCTTGTCATTATGGAAGGTAGTTTGTTTTCCCGATTATTGTTACTCCAATGGATTGTAGCCTTGTCATTATGGAAGGTAGTCTGTTGTCGATAACTTAGTTACTCCAATGGATGGTTGCTTAGTAATTGTGGAAGATAGTCTATTGTCGAGATTTTTGTTACTCCAATGGATGGTAGCCTTGTCATTATGGAAGGTAGTCTGTTGTCCAAAAATTTTATACTCCAATGCATGGTAACCTTGTTATTATTGAAGGTAGTCTATTATTGATATTTTTGTTACTCCAATGGATGGTAGCCTTGTAATTATGGAAGGTAGTTTGTTGTCTAGATTTTTGTTACTCTAATGGATGGTAGCCTTGTCATTATGGAAGGTAGTCTGTTGTCGATATTTTTGTTATTCCAATGGATGGTAGCCTTGTCATTATGGTAGGTAGTCCATAGTCGTGTTTTTTGTTACTCCAATGGAAGGTAGCCTTGTCATTATGGAAGGTAGTCTGTCGTTGTGATTTTTGTTGCTCCAATGGATGGGAGCCTTGTCATTTTCGAAGGTAGTCTGTTGTTCAGACTTTGTTACTCCAATGGATGGTAGACTTGTCGTTATGGAAGGTAGTCTGTTGTGGAGATTTTTGTTACTCCATTGGATTGTAGCCTTGTCATTATGGAAGGTAGTGTGTTGTCTAAATTTTTCTTATTCCAATGGATGGTAGACTTGTCATTATGGAAGGTAGTCTATTGTCGAGATTTTTGTTACTCCAATGGATGGTACCCTTGTCATTATGGAAGGTAGTCTATTATCGATATTTTTGTTACTCCAATGGATGGTAACCTTGTCATTCTGGAATGTAGTCTGTTGTCGAGATTTTTGTTACTCCATTGGATGGTAGCCTAATCATTATGGAAGGTAGTCTCTTGTTGATATTTTTGTTACTCCATTGGATGGTAGCCTTGTCATTATGGAAGGTAGTTTGTTTTCCCGATTATTGTTACTCCAATGGATTGTAGCCTTGTCATTATGGAAGGTAGTCTGTTGTCGATAACTTTGTTACTCCAATGGATGGTAGCTTAGTAATTATGGAAGATAGTCTGTTGTTGAGATTTTTGGTACTCCAATGGATGGTAGGCTTGTCATTATGGAAGGTAGTCTGTTGTCCAAAATTTTTATACTCCAATGGATGGTAACCTTGTCATTATTAAAGGTAGTCTATTATTGATATTTTTGTTACTCCAATGGATGGTAGCCTTGTAATTATGGAAGGTAGTCTGTTGTCCAGATTTTTGTTAATCTAATGGATGGTAGCCTTGTTATTATGGAAGGTAGTCTGTTGTCGTGATTTTTGTTACTCCAATGGAAGGTAGCCTTGGCATTATGGAAGGTAGTATGTTGTCGATATCTTTGTTACTCCAATAGATGGTAGCCTTGTCATTATGGAAGGTAGTCTGTTGTCGATATTTTTGTTACTCCAATGGATGATAGCCTCGTCATTATGGAAGGTAGTCTCTTGTTGATATTTTTGTTACTCCAATGGATGGTAGCCTTGTCATTATGGAAGGTAGTTTGTTTTCCCGATTATTGTTACTCCAATGGATTGTAGCCTTGTCATTATGGAAGGTAGTCTGTTGTCGATAACTTAGTTACTCCAATGGATGGTTGCTTAGTAATTGTGGAAGATAGTCTATTGTCGAGATTTTTGTTACTCCAATGGATGGTAGCCTTGTCATTATGGAAGGAAGTCTGTTGTCCAAAATTTTTATACTCCAATGCATGGTAACCTTGTTATTATTGAAGGTAGTCTATTATTGATATTTTTGTTACTCCAATGGATGGTAGCCTTGTAATTATGGAAGGTAGTTTGTTGTCTAGATTTTTGTTACTCTAATGGATGGTAGCCTTGTCATTATGGAAGGTAGTCTGTTGTCGATATTTTTGTTATTCCAATGGATGGTAGCCTTGTCATTATGGTAGGTAGTCCATAGTCGTGTTTTTTGTTACTCCAATGGAAGGTAGCCTTGTCATTATGGAAGGTAGTCTGTCGTTGTGATTTTTGTTGCTCCAATGGATGGGAGCCTTGTCATTTTCGAAGGTAGTCTGTTGTTCAGACTTTGTTACTCCAATGGATGGTAGACTTGTCGTTATGGAAGGTAGTCTGTTGTGGAGATTTTTGTTACTCCATTGGATTGTAGCCTTGTCATTATGGAAGGTAGTGTGTTGTCTAAATTTTTCTTATTCCAATGGATGGTAGACTTGTCATTATGGAAGGTAGTCTATTGTCGAGATTTTTGTTACTCCAATGGATGGTACCCTTGTCATTATGGAAGGTAGTCTATTATCGATATTTTTGTTACTCCAATGGATGGTAACCTTGTCATTCTGGAATGTAGTCTGTTGTCGAGATTTTTGTTACTCCATTGGATGGTAGCCTAATCATTATGGAAGGTAGTCTCTTGTTGATATTTTTGTTACTCCATTGGATGGTAGCCTTGTCATTATGGAAGGTAGTTTGTTTTCCCGATTATTGTTACTCCAATGGATTGTAGCCTTGTCATTATGGAAGGTAGTCTGTTGTCGATAACTTTGTTACTCCAATGGATGGTAGCTTAGTAATTATGGAAGATAGTCTGTTGTTGAGATTTTTGGTACTCCAATGGATGGTAGGCTTGTCATTATGGAAGGTAGTCTGTTGTCCAAAATTTTTATACTCCAATGGATGGTAACCTTGTCATTATTAAAGGTAGTCTATTATTGATATTTTTGTTACTCCAATGGATGGTAGCCTTGTAATTATGGAAGGTAGTCTGTTGTCCAGATTTTTGTTAATCTAATGGATGGTAGCCTTGTTATTATGGAAGGTAGTCTGTTGTCGTGATTTTTGTTACTCCAATGGAAGGTAGCCTTGGCATTATGGAAGGTAGTATGTTGTCGATATCTTTGTTACTCCAATAGATGGTAGCCTTGTCATTATGGAAGGTAGTCTGTTGTCGATATTTTTGTTACTCCAATGGATGATAGCCTCGTCATTATGGAAGGTAGTCTCTTGTTGATATTTTTGTTACTCCAATGGATGGTAGCCTTGTCATTATGGAAGGTAGTTTGTTTTCCCGATTATTGTTACTCCAATGGATTGTAGCCTTGTCATTATGGAAGGTAGTCTGTTGTCGATAACTTAGTTACTCCAATGGATGGTTGCTTAGTAATTGTGGAAGATAGTCTATTGTCGAGATTTTTGTTACTCCAATGGATGGTAGCCTTGTCATTATGGAAGGAAGTCTGTTGTCCAAAATTTTTATACTCCAATGCATGGTAACCTTGTTATTATTGAAGGTAGTCTATTATTGATATTTTTGTTACTCCAATGGATGGTAGCCTTGTAATTATGGAAGGTAGTTTGTTGTCTAGATTTTTGTTACTCTAATGGATGGTAGCCTTGTCATTATGGAAGGTAGTCTGTTGTCGATATTTTTGTTATTCCAATGGATGGTAGCCTTGTCATTATGGTAGGTAGTCCATAGTCGTGTTTTTTGTTACTCCAATGGAAGGTAGCCTTCTCATTATGGAAGGTAGTCTGTCGTTGTGATTTTTGTTGCTCCAATGGATGGGAGCCTTGTCATTTTCGAAGGTAGTCTGTTGTTCAGACTTTGTTACTCCAATGGATGGTAGACTTGTCGTTATGGAAGGTAGTCTGTTGTGGAGATTTTTGTTACTCCATTGGATTGTAGCCTTGTCATTATGGAAGGTAGTGTGTTGTCTAAATTTTTCTTATTCCAATGGATGGTAGACTTGTCATTATGGAAGGTAGTCTATTGTCGAGATTTTTGTTACTCCAATGGATGGTACCCTTGTCATTATGGAAGGTAGTCTATTATCGATATTTTTGTTACTCCAATGGATGGTAACCTTGTCATTCTGGAATGTAGTCTGTTGTCGAGATTTTTGTTACTCCATTGGATGGTAGCCTAATCATTATGGAAGGTAGTCTCTTGTTGATATTTTTGTTACTCCATTGGATGGTAGCCTTGTCATTATGGAAGGTAGTTTGTTTTCCCGATTATTGTTACTCCAATGGATTGTAGCCTTGTCATTATGGAAGGTAGTCTGTTGTCGATAACTTTGTTACTCCAATGGATGGTAGCTTAGTAATTATGGAAGATAGTCTGTTGTTGAGATTTTTGGTACTCCAATGGATGGTAGGCTTGTCATTATGGAAGGTAGTCTGTTGTCCAAAATTTTTATACTCCAATGGATGGTAACCTTGTCATTATTAAAGGTAGTCTATTATTGATATTTTTGTTACTCCAATGGATGGTAGCCTTGTAATTATGGAAGGTAGTCTGTTGTCCAGATTTTTGTTAATCTAATGGATGGTAGCCTTGTTATTATGGAAGGTAGTCTGTTGTCGTGATTTTTGTTACTCCAATGGAAGGTAGCCTTGGCATTATGGAAGGTAGTATGTTGTCGATATCTTTGTTACTCCAATAGATGGTAGCCTTGTCATTATGGAAGGTAGTCTGTTGTCGATATTTTTGTTACTCCAATGGATGATAGCCTCGTCATTATGGAAGGTAGTCTCTTGTTGATATTTTTGTTACTCCAATGGATGGTAGCCTTGTCATTATGGAAGGTAGTTTGTTTTCCCGATTATTGTTACTCCAATGGATTGTAGCCTTGTCATTATGGAAGGTAGTCTGTTGTCGATAACTTAGTTACTCCAATGGATGGTTGCTTAGTAATTGTGGAAGATAGTCTATTGTCGAGATTTTTGTTACTCCAATGGATGGTAGCCTTGTCATTATGGAAGGAAGTCTGTAGTCCAAAATTTTTATACTCCAATGCATGGTAACCTTGTTATTATTGAAGGTAGTCTATTATTGATATTTTTGTTACTCCAATGGATGGTAGCCTTGTAATTATGGAAGGTAGTTTGTTGTCTAGATTTTTGTTACTCTAATGGATGGTAGCCTTGTCATTATGGAAGGTAGTCTGTTGTCGATATTTTTGTTATTCCAATGGATGGTAGCCTTGTCATTATGGTAGGTAGTCCATAGTCGTGTTTTTTGTTACTCCAATGGAAGGTAGCCTTGTCATTATGGAAGGTAGTCTGTCGTTGTGATTTTTGTTGCTCCAATGGATGGGAGCCTTGTCATTTTCGAAGGTAGTCTGTTGTTCAGACTTTGTTACTCCAATGGATGGTAGACTTGTCGTTATGGAAGGTAGTCTGTTGTGGAGATTTTTGTTACTCCATTGGATTGTAGCCTTGTCATTATGGAAGGTAGTGTGTTGTCTAAATTTTTCTTATTCCAATGGATGGTAGACTTGTCATTATGGAAGGTAGTCTATTGTCGAGATTTTTGTTACTCCAATGGATGGTACCCTTGTCATTATGGAAGGTAGTCTATTATCGATATTTTTGTTACTCCAATGGATGGTAACCTTGTCATTATGGAATGTAGTCTGTTGTCGAGATTTTTGTTACTCCATTGGATGGTAGCCTTATCATTATGGAAGGTAGTCTCTTGTTGATATTTTTGTTACTCCATTGGATGGTAGCCTTGTTATTATGGAAGGTAGTTTGTTTTCCCGATTATTGTTACTCCAATGGATTGTAGCCTTTTCATTATGGAAGGTAGTCTGTTGTCGATAACTTTGTTACTCCAATGGATGGTAGCTTAGTAATTATGGAAGATAGTCTGTTGTTGAGATTTTTGTTACTCCAATGGATGGTAGGCTTGTCATTATGGAAGGTAGTCTGTTGTCCAAAATTTTTATACTCCAATGGATGGTAACCTTGTCGTTATTAAAGGTAGTCTATTATTGATATTTTTGTTACACCAATGGATGGTAGCCTTGTACTTATGGAAGGTAGTCTGTTGTCCAGATTTTTGTTAATCTAATGGATGGTAGCCTTGTTATTATGGAAGGTAGTCTGTTGTCGTGATTTTTGTTACTCCAATGGAAGGTAGCCTTGGCATTATGGAAGGTAGTATGTTGTCGATATCTTTGTTACTTCAATAGATGGTAGCCTTGTCATTATGGAAGCTAGTCTGTTGTCGAGATTTTTGTTACTCCAATGGATGATAGCCTTGTCATTATGGAAGGTAGTCTCTTGTTGATATTTTTGTTACTCCAATGGATGGTAGCCTTGTCATTATGGAAGGTAGTTTGTTTTCCCGATTATTGTTACTCCAATGGATTGTAGCCTTGTCATTTTGGAAGGTAGTCTGTTGTCGATAACCTAGTTACTCTAATGGATGGTAGCTTAGTAGTTGTGGAAGATAGTCTATTGTCGAGATTTTTGTTACTCCAATGGATGGTAGCCTTGTCATTATGGAAGGTAGTCTGTTGTCCAAAATTTTTATACTCCAATGCATGGTAACCTTGTTATTATTGAAGGTAGTCTATTATTGATATTTTTGTTACTCCAATGGATGGTAGCCTTGTAATTATGGAAGGTAGTTTGTTGTCTAGATTTTTGTTACTCTAATGGATGGTAGCCTTGTCATTATGGAAGGTAGTCTGTTGTCGATATTTTTGTTATTCCAATGGATGGTAGCGTTGTCATTATGGTAGGTAGTCTATAGTCGTGTTTTTTGTTACTCCAATGGAAGGTATCCTTGTCATTATGGAAGGTAGTCTGTCGTTGTGATTTTTGTTGCTCCAATGGATGGGAGCCTTGTCATTTTCGAAGGTAGTCTGTTGTTCAGACTTTGTTACTCCAATGGATGGTAGACTTGTCGTTATGGAAGGTAGTCTGTTGTGGAGATTTTTGTTACTCCATTGTATTGTAGCCTTGTCATTATGGAAGGTAGTGTGTTGTCTAAATTTTTCTTATTCCAATGGATGGTAGACTTGTCATTATGGAAGGTAGTCTATTGTCGAGATTTTTGTTACTCTAATGGATGGTACCCTTGTCATTATGGAAGGTAGTCTATTATCGATATTTTTGTTACTCCAATGGATGGTAACCTTGTCATTATGGAATGTAGTCTGTTGTCGAGATTTTTGTTACTCCATTGGATGGTAGCCTTATCATTATGGAAGGTAGTCTCTTGTTGATATTTTTGTTACTCCATTGGATGGTAGCCTTGTTATTATGGAAGGTAGTTTGTTTTCCCGATTATTGTTACTCCAATGGATTGTAGCCTTGTCATTATGGAAGGTAGTCTGTTGTCGATAACTTTGTTACTCCAATGGATGGTAGCTTAGTAATTATGGAAGATAGTCTGTTGTTGAGATTTTTGTTACTCCAATGGATGGTAGGCTTGTCTTTATGGAAGGTAGTCTGTTGTCCAAAATTTTTATACTCCAATGGATGGTAACCTTGTCATTATTAAAGGTAGTCTATTATTGATATTTTTGTTACACCAATGGATGGTAGCCTTGTAATTATGGAAGGTAGTCTGTTGTCCAGATTTTTGTTAATCTAATGGTTGGTAGCCTTGTTATTATGGAAGGTAGTCTGTTGTCGTGATTTTTGTTACTCCAATGGAAGGTAGCCTTGGCATTATGGAAGGTAGTATGTTGTCGATATCTTTGTTACTTCAATAGATGGTAGCCTTGTCATTATGGAAGGTAGTCTGTTGTCGAGATTTTTGTTACTCCAATGGATGATAGCCTTGTCATTATGGAAGGTAGTCTCTTGTTGATATTTTTGTTACTCCAATGGATGGTAGCCTTGTCATTATGGAAGGTAGTTTGTTTTCCCGATTATTGTTACTCCAATGGATTGTAGCCTTGTCATTATGGAAGGTAGTCTGTTGTCGATAACCTAGTTACTCTAATGGATGGTAGCTTAGTAATTGTGGAAGATAGTCTATTGTCGAGATTTTTGTTACTCCAATGGATGGTAGCCTTGTCATTATGGAAGGTAGTCTGTTATCCAAAATTTTTATACTCCAATGCATGGTAACCTTGTTATTATTGAAGGTAGTCTATTATTGATATTTTTGTTACTCCAATGGATGGTAGCCTTGTAATTATGGAAGGTAGTTTGTTGTCTAGATTTTTGTTACTCTAATGGATGGTAGCCTTGTCATTATGGAAGGTAGTCTGTTGTCGATATTTTTGTTATTCCAATGGATGGTAGCCTTGTCATTATGGTAGGTAGTCTATAGTCGTGATTTTTGTTACTCCAATGGATGGTAGCCTTGTCATTATGGAAGGTAGTTTGTCATTGTGATTTTTGTTACTCCAATGGACGAGAGCCTTGTCATTTTCGAAGGTAGTCTGTTGTTCAGACTTTGTTACTCCAATGGATGGTAAACTTGTCGTTATGGAAGGTAGTCTGTTGTCGAGATTTTTGTTACTCCATTGGATTGTAGCCTTGTCGTTATGGAAGGTAGTGTTTTGTCTAAATTTTTGTTATTCCAATGGATGGTAGACTTGTCATTATGGAAGGTAGTCTATTGTCGAGATTTTTGTTACTCGAATGGATGGTACCCTTGTCATTATGGAAGGTAGTCTATTATCGATATTTTTGTTACTCCAATGGATGGTAACCTTGTCATTATGGAATGTAGTATGTTATCGAGATTTTTGTTACTCCATTGGATGGTAGCCTTGTCATTATGGAAGGTAGTCTATTGTCGAGATATTTGTTATTCCAATGGATGGAAGCCTTGTCATTATGTAAGGTAGTCTCTTGTCGAGATTTTCGTTACTCCAATGGATAATAGCCTTGTCATTATGGAAGGTAGTATATTGTGAATATCTTTGTTACTCCAATGGATGGTAGCCTTGTCATTCTGGAAGGTACTATGTTGTCGATATCTTTGTTACTCCAATTGATGGTAGCCTTGTCATTATGGAAGGTAGTCTATTGTCGAGATTTTTGTTACTCCAATGGATGGTAGCCTTGTCATTATGGAAGGTAGTATCTTGTTGATATTTTTGTTACTCCAATGGATGGTAGCATTGTCATTATGGAAGGTAGTCTCTTGTTGATTTTTTTTTTACTCCAATGGATGGTAGCCTTGTCATTATGGAATGTAGTTTGTTTTCCCGATTATTCATACTCCAATGGATTGTAGCCTTGTCATTATGGAAGGTAGTCTGTTGTCGATAACTTTGTTACTCCAATGGATGGTAGATTAGTAATTATGGAAGGTAGTCTATTGTCAAGATTTTTGTTACTCCAATGGATGGTAGCCTTGTCATTATGGAATGTAGTCTGTTCTCCAAAATTTTTATACTCCAATGGATGGTAACCTTGTCATTTTGGAAGGTAGTCTATTATTGATATTTTCGTTACTCCAATGGATGGTAGCCTTGTCATTATGGAAGGTAGTATATTGTGAATATCTTTGTTACTCCAATGGATGGTAGCCTTGTCATTATGGAAGGTACTATGTTGTCGATATCTTTGTTACTCCAATAGATGGTAGCCTTGTCATTATGGAAGGTAGTCTATTGTCGAGATTTTTGTTACTCCAATGGATGGTAGCCTTGTCATTATGGAAGGTAGTATCCTGTTGATATTTTTGTTACTCCAATGGATGGTAGCATTGTCATTATGGAAGGTAGTCTCTTGTTGATATTTTTTTTACTCCAATGGATTGTAGCCTTGTCATTATGGATGGTAGTCTGTTGTTGATAACTTTGTTACTCCAATGGATGGTAGATTAGTAATTATGGAAGGTAGTCTATTGTCAAGATTTTTGTTACTCCAATGGATGGTAGCCTTGTCATTATGGAAGGTAGTCTGTTCTCCAAAAATTTTATACTCCAATGGATGGTAACCTTGTCATTTTGGAAGGTAGTCTAGTATTGATATTTTTGTTACTCCAATGGATGGTAGCCTTGTAATTATGGAAGGTAGTTTGTTGTCCAGATTAATTTTACTCTAATGGATGGTACCCTTGTCATTATGGAAGGTAGTCTATTGTCGAGATTTTAGTTACTCCATTGGATCGTAGCGTTATCATTATGGAAGGTATTTTGTTGTCGAGATTTTTGTTATTCCAATGGATGGTAGACTTGTCATTATGGAAGGTAGTCTATAGTCGTGATTTTTGTTACTCAACGGAAGGTAGCCTTGGCATTATGGAAGGTAGTATTTGTCGATATCTTTGTTACTCCAATGGATGGTAGCCTTGTCATTATGGAAGGTATTCTGTTGTCGAGATTTTTTTTACTCCAATGAATGGTAGCCTTGTCATTATGGAAGATAGTCTCTTGTTGATATTTTTGTTACTCAAATGGATGGTATCATTGTCATTATGGAAGGTAGTTTGTTATCTAGATTTTTGTTACTCTAATGGATGGTAGCCTTGTCATTATGGAAGGTAGTCTGTTGTCGATATTTTTGTTATTCCAATGGATGGTAGCCTTGTCATTATGGTAGGTAGTCTATAGTCGTGTTTTTTGTTACTCCAATGGAAGGTAGCCTTGTCATTATGGAAGGTAGTCAGTCGTTGTGATTTTTGTTACTCCAATGGATGGGAGCCTTGTCATTTTCGAAGGTAGTCTGTTGTTCAGACTTTGTTACTCCAATGGATGGTAGATTTGTCGTTATGGAAGGTAGTCTATTGTCGAGATTTTTGTTACTCCAATGGATGGTAGACTTGTCATTATGGAAGGTAGTCTATTGTCGAGATTTTTGTTACTCCAATGGATGGTACCCTTGTCATTATGGAAGGTAGTCTATTATCGATATTTTTGTTACTCCAATGGATGGTAACCTTGTCATTATGGAAGGTAGTGTGTTGTCTAAATTTTTCTTATTCCAATAGATGGTAGACTTGTCATTATGGAAGGTAGTCTATTGTCGAGATTTTTGTTACTCCAATGGATGGTACCCTTGTCATTATGGAAGGTAGTCTATTATCGATATTTTTGTTACTCCAATGGATGGTAACCTTGTCATTATGGAATGTAGTCTGTTGTCGAGATTTTTGTTACTCCATTGGATGGTAGCCTTATCATTATGGAAGGTAGTCTCTTGTTGATATTTTTGTTACTCCATTGGATGGTAGCCTTGTCATTATGGAAGGTAGTTTGTTTTCCCGATTATTGTTACTCCAATGGATTGTAGCCTTGTCATTATGGAAGGTAGTCTGTTGTCGATAACTTTGTTACTCCAATGGATGGTAGCTTAGTAATTATGGAAGATAGTCTGTTGTTGAGATTTTTGTTACTCCAATGGATGGTAGGCTTGTCATTATGGAAGGTAGTCTGTTGTCCAAAATTTTTATACTCCAATGGATGGTAACCTTGTCATTATTAAAGGTAGTCTATTATTGATATTTTTGTTACTCCAATGGATGGTAGCCTTGTAATTATGGAAGGTAGTCTGTTGTCCAGATTTTTGTTAATCTAATGGATGGTAGCCTTGTTATTATGGAAGGTAGTCTGTTGTCGTGATTTTTGTTACTCCAATGGAAGGTAGCCTTGGCATTATGGAAGGTAGTATGTTGTCGATATCTTTGTTACTCCAATAGATGGTAGCCTTGTCATTATGGAAGGTAGTCTGTTGTCGAGATTTTTGTTACTCCAATGGATGATAGCCTTGTCATTATGGAAGGTAGTCTCTTGTTGATATTTTTGTTACTCCAATGGATGGTAGCCTTGTCATTATGGAAGGTAGTTTGTTTTCCCGATTATTGTTACTCCAATGGATTGTAGCCTTGTCATTATGGAAGGTAGTCTGTTGTCGATAACTTAGTTACTCCAATGGATGGTAGCTTAGTAATTGTGGAAGATAGTCTATTGTCGAGATTTTTGTTACTCCAATGGATGGTAGCCTTGTCATTATGGAAGGTAGTCTGTTGTCCAAAATTTTTATACTCCAATGCATGGTAACCTTGTTATTATTGAAGGTAGTCTATTATTGATATTTTTGTTACTCCAATGGATGGTAGCCTTGTAATTATGGAAGGTAGTTTGTTGTCTAGATTTTTGTTACTCTAATGGATGGTAGCCTTGTCATTGTGGAAGGTAGTCTGTTGTCGATATTTTTGTTATTCCAATGGATGGTAGCCTTGTCATTATGGTAGGTAGTCTATAGTCGTGATTTTTGTTACTCCAATGAATGGTAGCCTTGTCATTATGGAAGGTAGTTTGTCATTGTGATATTTGTTACTCCAATGGACGGGAGCCTTGTCATTTTCGAAGGTAGTCTGTTGTTTAGACTTTGTTACTCCAATGGATGGTAGACTTGTCGTTATGGAAGGTAGTCTGTTGTCGAGATTTTTGTTACTCCATTGGATTGTAGCCTTGTCGTTATGGAAGGTAGTGTGTTGTCTAAATTTTTGTTATTCCAATGGATGGTAGACTTGTCATTATGGAAGGTAGTCTATTGTCGAGATTTTTGTTACTCGAATGGATGGTACCCTTGTCATTATGGAAGGTAGTCTATTATCGATATTTTTGTTACTCCAATGGATGGTAACCTTGTCATTATGGAATGTAGTCTGTTGTCGAGATTTTTGTTACTCCATTGGATGGTAGCCTTGTCATTATGGAAGGTAGTCTCTTGTTGATATTTTTGTTACTCCATTGGATGGTAGCCTTGTCATTATGGAAGGTAGTTTGTTTTCCCGATTATTGTTACTCCAATGGATTGTAGCCTTGTCATTATGGAAGGTAGTCTGTTGTCGATAACTTTGTTACTCCAATGGATGGTAGCTTAGTAATTATGGAAGATAGTCTGTTGTCGAGATTTTTGTTACTCCAATGGATGGTAGCCTTGTCATTATGGAAGGTAGTCTGTTCTCCAAAAATTTTATACTCCAATGGATGGTAACCTTGTCATTATTAAAGGTAGTCTATTATTGATATTTTTGTTACTCCAATGGATGGTAGCCTTGTAATTATGGAAGGTAGTCTGTTGTCCAGATTTTTGTTAATCTAATGGATGGTAGCCTTGTCATTATGGAAGGTAGTCTGTTATCGTGATTTTTGTTACTCCAATGGAAGGTAGCCTTGGCATTATGGAAGGTAGTATGTTATCGATATCTTTGTTACCCCAATGGATGGTAGCCTTGTCATTATGGAAGGTAGTCTGTCGTTGTGATTTTTGTTACTCCAATGGATGGGAGCCTTGTCATTTTTGAAGGTAGTCTGTTGTAAAGATTTTGTTCCTCCAATGGATGGTAGACTTGTCGTTATGGAAGGTAGTCTGTTGTCGAGATTATTGTTACTCCATTGGATTATAGCCTTGTCATTATGGAAGGTAGTCTATTGTCGATATTTTTGTTACTCCAATGGATGCTAACCTTGTCATTATGGAATGTAGTCTGTTGTCGAGATTTTTGTTACTCAATTGGATGGTAGCCTTTTAATTATCGCAGGTAGTCTATTGTCGAGATATATGTTATTCTAATAAATGGTAGCGTCATCATTATGGAAGGTAGTTTGTTGTCGAGATTTTCGTTACTTCAATGGATGTTAGCCTTGTCATTATGGAAGGTAATATGTTGTCAATATCTTTGTTACTCCAATGGATGGTAGCCTTATCATTATGAAAGTTACTATGTTGTCGATATCTTTGTTACTCCAATAGATGGTAGCCTTGTCATTATGGAAGGTAGTCTGTTGTCGAGATTTTTGTTACTCCAATGGATGGTAGCCTTGTCATTATGGAAGGTAGTCTATTGTCGAGATATTTGTTATTCCAATGGATGGTAGCCTTATCATTATGTAAGGTAGTCTCTTGTCCAGATTTTCGTTACTCCAATGGATGGTAGCCTTGTCATTATGGAAGGTAGTATATTGTGAATATCTTTGTTACTCCAATGGATGGTAGCCTTGTCATTATGGAAGGTACTATGTTGTCGATATCTTTGTTACTCCAATTGATGGTAGCCTTGTCATTATGGAAGGTAGTCTATTGTCGAGATTTTTGTTACTCCAATGGATGGTAGCCATGTCATTATGGAAGGTAGTATCTTGTTGATATTTTTGTTACTCCAATGGATGGTAGCATTGTCATTATGGAAGGTAGTCTCTTGTTGATTTTTTTTTACTCCAATGGATGGTAGCCTTGTCATTATGGAATGTAGTTTGTTTTCCCGATTATTCTTACTCCAATGGATTGTAGCCTTGTCATTATGGAAGGTAGTCTGTTGTCGATAACTTTGTTACTCCAATGGATGGTAGATTAGTAATTATGGAAGGTAGTCTATTGTCAAGATTTTTGTTACTCCAATGGATGGTAGCCTTGTCATTATGGAAGGTAGTCTGTTCTCCAAAATTTTTATACTCCAATGGATGGTAACCTTGTCATTTTGGAAGGTAGTCTAGTATTGATATTTTTGTTACTCCAATGGATGGTAGCCTTGTAATTATGGAAGGTAGTTTGTTGTCCAGATTAATTTTACTCTAATGGATGGTACCCTTGTCATTATGGAAGGTAGTCTATTGTCGAGATTTTAGTTACTCCATTGGATGGTAGCGTTATCATTATGGAAGGTATTCTGTTGTCGAGATTTTTGTTATTCCCATGGATGGTAGACTTGTCATTTTGGAAGGTAGTCTATAGTCGTGATTTTTGTTACTCAATGGAAGGTAGCCTTGGCATTATGGAAGGTAGTATTTGTCGATATCTTTATTACTCCAATGGATGGTAGCCTTGTCATTATGGAAGGTATTCTGTTGTCGAGATTTTTTTTACTCCAATGAATGGTAGCCTTGTCATTATTGAAGATAGTCTCTTGTTGATATTTTTGTTACTCAAATGGATGGTATCATTGTCATTATGGAAGGTAGTTTATTGTCTAGATTTTTGTTACTCTAATGGATGGTAGCCTTGTCATTATGGAAGGTAGTCTGTTGTCGATATTTTTGTTATTCCAATGGATGGTAGCCTTGTCGTTATGGTAGGTAGTCTATAGTCGTGTTTTTTGTTACTCCAATGGAAGGTATCCTTGTCATTATGGAAGGTAGTCTGTCGTTGTGATTTTTGTTACTCCAATGGATGGGAGCCTTGTCATTTTCGAAGGTAGTCTGTTGTTCAGACTTTGTTACTTTAATGGATGGTAGACTTGTCGTTATGGAAGGTAGTTTGTTGTCGAGATTTTTGTTACTCCATTGGATTGTAGCCTTGTCATTATGGAAGGTAGTGTGTTGTCTAAATTTTTCTTATTCCAATGGATGGTAGACTTGTCATTATGGAAGGTAGTCTATTGTCGAGATTTTTGTTACTCCAATGGATGGTACCCTTGTCATTATGGAAGGTAGTCTATTATCGATATTTTTGTTACTCCAATGGATGGTAACCTTGTCATTATGGAATGTAGTCTGTTGTCGAGATTTTTGTTACTCCATTGGATGGTAGCCTTATCATTATGGAAGGTAGTCTCTTGTTGATATTTTTGTTACTCCATTGGATGGTAGCCTTGTCATTATGGAAGGTAGTTTGTTTTCCCGATTATTGTTACTCCAATGGATTGTAGCCTTGTCATTATGGAAGGTAGTCTGTTGTCGATAACTTTGTTACTCCAATGGATGGTAGCTTAGTAATTATGGAAGATAGTCTGTTGTTGAGATTTTTGTTACTCCAATGGATGGTAGGCTTGTCATTATGGAAGGTAGTCTGTTGTCCAAAATTTTTATACTCCAATGGATGGTAACCTTGTCATTATTAAAGGTAGTCTATTATTGATATTTTTGTTACTCCAATGGATGGTAGCCTTGTAATTATGGAAGGTAGTCTGTTGTCCAGATTTTTGTTAATCTAATGGATGGTAGCCTTGTTATTATGGAAGGTAGTCTGTTGTCGTGATTTTTGTTACTCCAATGTAATGTAGCCTTGGCATTATGGAAGGTAGTATGTTGTCGATATCTTTGTTACTCCAATAGATGGTAGCCTTGTCATTATGGAAGGTAGTCTGTTGTCGAGATTTTTGTTACTCCAATGGATGATAGCCTTGTCATTATGGAAGGTAGTCTCTTGTTGATATTTTTGTTACTCCAATGGATGGTAGCCTTGTCATTATGGAAGGTAGTTTGTTTTCTCGATTATTGTTACTCCAATGGATTGTAGCCTTGTCATTATGGAAGGTAGTCTGTTGTTGATAACTTAGTTACTCCAATGGATGGTAGCTTAGTAATTGTGGAAGATAGTCTATTGTCGAGATTTTTGTTACTCCAATGGATGGTAGCCTTGTCATTATGGAAGGTAGTCTGTTGTCCAAAATTTTTATACTCCAATGCATGGTAACCTTGTTATTATTGAAGGTAGTCTATTATTGATATTTTTGTTACTCCAATGGATGGTAGCCTTGTAATTATGGAAGGTAGTTTGTTGTCTAGATTTTTGTTACTCTAATGGATGGTAGCCTTGTCATTATGGAAGGTAGTCTATTTTCGATATTTTTGTTATTCCAATGGATGGTAGCCTTGTCATTTTGGTAGGTAGTCTATAGTCGTGATTTTTGTTACTCCAATGGATGGTAGCCTTGTCATTATGGAAGGTAGTTTGTCATTGTGATTTTTGTTACTCCAATGGATGGGAGCCTTATCATTTTCGAAGGTAGTCTGTTGTTCAGACTTTGTTACTCCAATGGATGGTAGACTTGTCATTATGGAAGGTAGTCTGTTGTCGAGATTTTTGTTACTCCATTGGATTGTAGCCTTGTCGTTATGAAAGGTAGTGTGTCGTCTAAATTTTTGTTATTCCAATGGATGATAGACTTGTCATTATGGAAGGTAGTCTATTGTCGAGATTTTTGTTACTCGAATGGATGGTACCCTTGTCATTATGGAAGGTAGTCTATTATCGATATTTTTGTTACTCCAATGGATCGTAACCTTGTCATTATGGAATGTAGTCTGTTGTCGAGATTTTTGTTACTCCATTGGATGGTAGCCTTGTCATTATGGAAGGTAGTCTCTTGTTGATATTTTTGTTACTCCATTGGATGGTAGCCTTGTCATTATGGAAGGTAGTTTGTTTTCCCGATTATTGTTACTCCAATGGATTGTAGCCTTGTCATTTTGGAAGGTAGTCTGTTGTCGATAACTTTGTTACTCCAATGGATGGTAGCTTAGTAATTATGGAAGATAGTCTGTTGTCGAGATTTTTGTTACTCCAATGGATGGTAGCCTTGTCATTATGGAAGGTAGTCTGTTCTCCAAAATTTTTATACTCCAATGGATGGTAACCTTGTCATTATTAAAGGTAGTCTATTATTGATATTTTTGTTACTCCAATGGATTCTAGCCTTGTAATTATGGAAGGTAGTCTGTTGTCCAGATTTTTGTTAATCTAATGGATGGTAGCCTTGTCATTATGGAAGGTAGTCTGTTGTCGTGATTTTTGTTACTCCAATGGAAGGTAGCCTTGGCATTATGGAAGGTAGTATGTTATCGATATCTTTGTTACCCCAATGGATGGTAGCCTTGTCATTATGGAAGGTAGTCTGTCGTTGTGATTTTTGTTACTCCAATGGATGGGAGCCTTGTCATTTTTGAAGGTAGTCTGTTGTAAAGATTTTGTTACTCCAATGGATGGTAGACTTGTCGTTATGGAAGGTAGTCTGTTGTCGAGATTATTGTTACTCCATTGGATTATAGCCTTGTCATTATGGAAGGTAGTCTATTGTCGATATTTTTGTTACTCCAATGGATGCTAACCTTGTCATTATGGAATGTAGTCTGTTGTCGAGATTTTTGTTACTCAATTGGATGGTAGCCTTTTAATTATCGAAGGTAGTCTATTGTCGAGATATTTGTTATTCCAATAAATGGTAGCGTCATCATTATGGAAGGTAGTTTGTTGTCGAGATTTTCGTTACTTCAATGGATGTTAGCCTTGTCATTATGGAAGGTAATATGTTGTCAATATCTTTGTTACTCCAATGGATGGTAGCCTTATCATTATGAAAGCTACTATGTTGTCGATATCTTTCTTATTCCAATAGATGGTAGCCTTGTCATTATGGAAGGTAGTCTGTTGTCGAGATTTTTGTTACTCCAATGGATGGTAGCCTTGTCATTATGGAAGGTAGTCTATTGTCGAGATATTTGTTATTCCAATGGATGGTAGCCTTATCATTATGTAAGGTAGTCTCTTGTCGAGATTTTCGTTACTCCAATGGATGGTAGCCTTGTCATTATGGAAGGTAGTATATTGTGAATATCTTTGTTACTCCAATGGATGGTAGCCTTGTCATTATGGAAGGTACTATGTTGTCGATATCTTTGTTACTCCAATTGATGGTAGCCTTGTCATTATGGAAGGTAGTCTATTGTCGAGATTTTTGTTACTCCAATGGATGGTAGCCTTGTCATTATGGAAGGTAGTATCTTGTTGATATTTTTGTTACTCCAATGGATGGTAGCATTGTCATTATGGAAGGTAGTCTCTTGTTTATATTTTTTTTACTCCAATGGATTGTAGCCTTGTCATTATGGAATGTAGTTTGTTTTCCCGATTATTCTTACTCCAATGGATTGTAGCCTTGTCATTATGGAAGGTAGTCTGTTGTTGATAACTTTGTTACTCCAATGGATGGTAGATTAGTAATTATGGAAGGTAGTCTATTGTCAAGATTTTTGTTACTCCAATGGATGGTAGCCTTGTCATTATGGAAGGTAGTCTGTTCTCCAAAAATTTTATACTCCAATGGATGGTAACCTTGTCATTTTGGAAGGTAGTCTATTATTGATATTTTTGTTACTCCAATGGATGGTAGCCTTGTAATTATGGAAGGTAGTTTGTTGTCCAGATTAATTTTACCCTAATGGATGGTACCCTTGTCATTATGGAAGGTAGTCTATTGTCGAGATTTTAGTTACTCCATTGGATGGTAGCGTTATCATTATGGAAGGTATTCTGTTGTCGAGATTTTTGTTATTCCAATGGATGGTAGACTTGTCATTATGGAAGGTAGTCTATAGTCGGGATTTTTGTTACTCAATGGAAGGTAGCCTTGGCATTATGGAAGGTAGTATTTGTCGATATCTTTGTTACTCCAATGCATGGTAGCCTTGTCATTATGGAAGGTATTCTGTTGTCGAGATTTTTTTTTACTCCAATGAATGGTAGCCTTGTCATTATGGAAGATAGTCTCTTGTTGATATTTTTGTTACTCAAATGGATGGTATCATTGTCATTATGGAAGGTAGTCTATCATTGTGATTTCTGTTACTCCAATGGATGGTAGACTTGTCAATATGGAAGGTAGTATTTTGTCGAGATTTTTGTTACTCCAATGGATGGTAGCCTTGTCATTATGGAAGGTAGTCTCTTGTTGATATTTTTGTTACTCCAATGGATGGTATCCTTGCATTATAGAAGGTAGTCTGTTGTCCCGATTTTTGTTACTCTAATGGATGGTAGTCTTGTCATTATGGAAATTAGTATGTCATTGTTATTTCTGTTACTCCAATGGATGGTAGCCTTGTCATTATTGAAGGTAGTCTGTTGTTCAGATTTTTATTACTCCAATGGATGGTAGACTTGTCGTTATGGAAGGGAGTCTGTTGTCGAGATATTTGTTACTCTGTTGGATTGTAGCCTTGTCATTATGGAAGTTAGTATGTTGTTGAAATTTTTGTTATTCCAATGGATGGTAGAGTTGTCATTATGGAAGATAGTCTATTGTCGAGATTTTTGTTACTACAATGGATGGTACCCTTGTCATTATGGAAGGTAGTCTATTGTCAAGATTTTTGTTACTCCATTGGATGGTAGCCTTGTCATTATGGAAGGTACTCTATTGTCGAGATATTTGTTATTCCAATGGATGGTAGCGTTATCATTATGGAAGGTAGTTTGTTGTCGAGATTTTCGTTACTCCAATGGATGGTAGCCTTGTCATTATGGAAGGTAGTATGTTGTCAATATCTTTGTTACTCCAATGGATGGTAGCCTTGTCATTATGGAAGGTACTATGTTGTCGATATCTTTGTTACTCCAATAGATGGTAGCCTTATCATTATGGAAGGTAGTCTCTTGTCGAGATATTTGTTACTCCAATGGATGGTAGCCTTGTCATTATGGAAGGTAGTATATTGTCGAGATATTTGTTATTCCAATGGATTGTTGCGTTATCATTATGCAAGGTAGTTTGTTGTCGTGATTTTCGTTACTCCAATGGAAGGTAGCCTTGTCATTATGGAAGGTAGTATATTGTCAATATCTTTGTTACTCCAATGGATGGTAGCCTTGTCATTATGGACGTTACTATGTTGTCGATATCTTTGTTACACCAATAGATGGTAGCCTTGTAATTATGGAAGGTAGTCTATTGTCGAGATATTTGTTATTCAAATGGATGGTAGCCTTGTCATTATGGAAGGTAGTATATTGTCAATATCTTTGTTACTCTAATGGATGGTAGTCTTGTCATTATGGAAGGTACTATGTTGTCGATATCTTTGTTACTCCAATAGATGGTAGTCTTGTCATTATGGAAGGTACTATGTTGTCGATATCTTTGTTACTCCAATAGATGGTAGCCTTGTCATTATGGAAGGTAGTCTATTGTCGAGATTTTTGTTACTCCAATGGATGGTAGCCTTGTCATTATGGAAGGTAGTATCTTGTTGATATTTTTGTTACTCCAATGGATGGTAGCCTTGTCATTATGGAAGGTAGTCTCTTGTTGATATTTTTTAGACTCCAATGGATGGTAGCCTTGTCATTATGGAAGGTAGTTTGTTTTCCCGATTATTCTTACTCAAATGGATTGTAGCCTTGTCATTATGGAAGCTAGTCTGTTATCGATAACTTTGTTACACCAATAGATGCTAGCCTTGTCATTATGGAAGGTAGTCTATTGTGGAGATATTTGTTATTCCAATGGATGGTAGCCTTGTCATTATAGAAGGTAGTCTCTTGTCAAGATTTTCGTTACTCCAATGGATGGTAGCCTTGTCATTATGGAAGGTAGTATATTGTCAATATCTTTGTTACTCCAATGGATGGTAGCCTTGTCATTATGGAAGGTACTATGTTGTCGATATCTTTGTTACTCCAATAGATGGTAGCCTTGTCATTATGGAAGGTAGTCTATTGTCGAGATTTTTGTTACTCTAATGGATGGTAGCCTTGTCATTATGGAAGGTAGTATCTTGTTGATATTTTTGTTACTCCAATGGATGGTAGCCCTGTCATTATGAAAGGTAGTCTCTTGTTGATATTTTTTTTACTCCAATGGATGGTAGCCTTGTCATTATGGAAGGTAGTTTTTTTTCCCGATTATTCTTACTCCAATGGATTGTAGCCTTGTCATTATGGAATCTAGTCTGTTGTCGATAACTTTGTTACTCCAATGGATGGTAGATTAGTAATTATGGAAGGTAGTCTATTGTCAAGATTTTTGTTACTCCAATGGATGGTAGCCTTGTCATTATGTAAGGTAGTCTGTTGTCCAAAAATTTTATACTCCAATGAATGGTAACCTTGTCATTATGGAAGGTAGTCTATTGTTGATATTTTTGTTATTCCAATGGATGGTATCCTTGTAATTATGGAAGGTAATTTGTTGTCCAGATTATTTTTACTCTAATGGATGGTACCCTTGTCATTATGGAAGGTAGTCTGTTGTCAAGATTTTTGTTACACCATTGGATGGTAGCGTTGTCATTATGGAAGTAGTCTGTTGTCGAGATTTTTGTTATTCTAATGGATGGTAGCCTTGTCATTATGGAAGGTAGTCTATAGTCTTGATTTTTGTTACTCCAATGGAAGGTAGCCTTGGCATTATGGAAGGTAGTATGTTGTCGATGTCTTTGCTACTCCAATGGATGGTAGCCTTGTCATTATGGAAGGTAGTATTTTGTCGAGATTTTCTTTACTCCAATGGATGGTAGCCTTGTCATTATGGAAGGTAGTCTCTTGTTGATATTTTTGTTACTCTACTGGATGTTATCATTGTCATTATGGAAGGTAGTCTATCGTTGTTATTTCTATTACTCCAATGGATGGTAGCCTTGTCTTTATTGAAGGTAGTATATTGTCGAGATATTTTTTATACCAATGGATGGTTGCGTTATCATTATGGAAGGTAGTCTGTTGTCATGATTTTCGTTACTCCAATGGAAGGTAGCCTTGTCATTATGGAAGGTAGTATATTGTGAATATCTTTGTTACTCCAATGGATGGTAGCCTTGTCATTATGGACGTTACTATGTTGTCGATATCTTTGTTACACCAATAGATGGTAGCCTTATCATTATGGAAGGTAGTCTATTGTCGAGATATTTGTTATTCCAATGGACGGTAGCCTTGTCATTATGGAAGGTAGTCTCTTGTCGAGATTTTCGTTACTCCAATGGATGGTAGCCTTGTCATTATGGAAGGTAGTATATTGTCAATATCTTTGTTACTCCAATGGATGGTAGCCTTGACATTATGGAAGGTACTATGTTGTCGATATCTTTGGTACTCCAATACATGGTAGCCTTGTCATTATGGAAGGTAGTCTATTGTCGAGATTTTTGTTACTCCAATGGATGGTAGCCTTGTCATTATGGAAGGTAGTATCTTGTTGATATTTTTGTTACTCCAATGGATGGTAGCCTTGTCATTATGAAAGGTAGTCTCTTGTTGATAATTTTTTTACTCCAATGGATGGTAGCCTTATCATTATGGAAGGTAGTTTTTTTTCCCGATTATTCTTACTCCAATGGATTGTAGCCTTGTCATTATGGAATCTAGTCTGTTGTCGATAACTTTGTTACTCCAATGGATGGTAGATTAGTAATTATGGAAGGTAGTCTATTGTCAAGATTTTTGTTACTCCAATGGATTGTAGCCTTGTCATTATGTAAGGTAGTCTGTTGTCCAAAAATTTTATACTCCAATGAATGGTAACCTTGTCATTATGGAAGGTAGTTTATTGTTGATATTTTTGTTATTCCAATGGATGGTAGCCTTGTAATTATGGAAGGTAATTTGTTGTCCAGATTATTTTTACTCTAATGGATGGTACCCTTGTCATTATGGAAGGTAGTCTGTTGTCAAGATTTTTGTTACTCCATTTGATGGTAGCGTTGTCATTATGGAAGTAGTCTGTTGTCGAGATTTTTGTTATTCCAATGGATGGTAGCCTTGTCATTATGGAAGGTAGTCTATAGTCGTGATTTTTGTTACTCCAATGGAAGGTAGCCTTGGCATTATGGAAGGTAGTATGTTGTCGATATCTTTGCTACTCCAATGGATGGTAGCCTTGTCATTATGGAAGGTAGTATTTTGTCGAGATATTTTTTACTCTAATGGATGGTAGCCTTGTCATTATGGAAGGTAGTCTCTTGTTGATATTTTTGTTACTCTATTGGATGGTATCATTGTAATTATGGAAGGTAGTCTATTGTTCCGATTTTTGTTACCCTAATGGATAATAGTCTTGTCATTATGGAAGGTAGTCTGTCGTTGTGATTTTTGTTACTCCAATGGATGGTAGACTTGTCAATATGGAAGGTAGTCTTTTGTCGAGATTTTTGTTACTGCAATGGATGGTAGCCTTGTCATTATGGAAGGTAGTCTCTTGTTGATATTTTTGTTACTCCAATGGATGGTATCCTTGTCATTATGGAGGGTAGTCTGTTGTCCCGATTTTTGTTACTCTAATGGATGGTAGTCTTGTCATTATGGAAGGTAGTCTGTCGTTGTTATTTCTGTTACTCCAATGGATGGTAGCCTTGTCTTTATCGAAAGTAGTCTGTTGTTCAGATTTTTGTTACTCCAATGGATGGTAGACTTTTCATTATGGAAGGTAGTCTGTTGTCGAGATATTTGTTACTCCATTGGATTGTAGCCTTGTCATTATGGAAGGTAGTGTGTTGTTGAAATTTTTTTTATTCCAATGGATGGTAGACTTGTCATTATGGAAGGTAGTCTATTGTCGAGATTTTTGATACTCCAATGTATGGTACCCTTTTCATTATGGAAGGTAGTCTATTGTTGAGATATTTGTTATTCCAATGGATGGTAGCGTTATCATTAGGGAAGGTAGTTTGTTGTCGAGCTTTTTGTTACTCCAATGGATGGTAGCCTTGTCATTATGGAAGGTAGTATGTTGTCAATATCTTTGTTACTCCAATGGATGGTAGCCTTGTCATTATGGAAGGTACTATGTTGTCGATATCTTTGTTACTCCAATAGATGGTAGCCTTGTCATTATGGAAGGTAGTCTATTGTCGAGATTTTTGTTACTCCAATGGATGGTAGCCTTGTCATTATGGAAGGTAGTATATTGTCTAGATATTTGTTAGTCCAATGGATGGTAGAGTTATCATTATGGAAGATAGTCTGTTGTCGAGATTTTCGTTACTCCAATGGATGGTAGCCTTGTCATTATGGAAGGTCGTTTGTTGTCAATATCTTTGTTACTCCAATGGATGGTAGCCTTGTCATTATGGAAGGTACTGTGTTGTCGATATCTTTGTTACTCCAATAGATGGTAGCCTTGTCATTATGGAAGGTAGTCTGTTGTCGAAATTTTTGTTACTCCAATGGATGGTAGCCTTGTCATTATGGAAGGTAGTATATTGTCGAGATATTTGTTATTCCAATGGATGGTAGCGTTATCATTATGGAAGGTAGTTTGTTGTCGAGATTTTCGTTACTCCAATGGAAGGTATCCTTGTCATTATGGAAGGTAGTATATTGTCAATATCTTTGTTACTCCAATGGATGGTAGCCTTGTCATTATGGATGTTACTATGTTTTCGATATCTTTGTTACATCAATAAATGGTAGCCTTGTAATTATGGAAGGTAGTCTGTTGTCGAGATTTTTGTTACTCCAATGGATGATAGCCTTGTCATTAGGGAAGGTAGTCTCTCGTTGATATTTTTGTTACTCCAATGGATGGTAGCCTCTTCATTATGGAAGGTAGTCTCTTGTTGATATTTTTGTTACTCCAATGGATGGTAGCCTTGTCATTTTGGAAGGTAGTTTGTTTTCCCGATTATTGTTACTCCAATGGATTGTAGCCTTGTCATTATGGAAGGTAGTCTGTTGTTGATAACTTTGTTACTCCAATGGATGGTAGCTTAGTAATTATGGAAGATAGTCTGTTGTCGAGATTTTTGTTACTCCAATGGATGGTAGCCTTGTCATTATGGAAGGGAGTCTGTTGTCCAAAATTTTTATTCTCCAATGGATGGTAACCTTGTCATTATGGAAGGTAGTCTATTATTGATATTTTTGTTACTCCAATGGATGGTAGCCTTGTAATTATTGAATGTAGTCTATTGTCCAGATTTTTGTTACTCTAATGGATGGTAGCCTTGTCATTATGGAAGGTAGTCTGTTGTCGAGATTTTTTTTATTCCAATGGATGGTAGCCTTGTCATTATGGTAGGTAGTCTATAGTCGTGATTTTTGTTACTCCAATGGAAGGTAGCCTTGCCATTATGGAAGGTAGTATGTTATCGATATCTTTGTTACTCCAATGGATAGTAGCCTTGTCATTATGGAAGGTAGTCTATCGTTGTGATTTTTGTTACTCCAATGGATGGGAGCCTTGTCATTTTCGAAGGTAGTCTGTTGTTCAAATTTTGTTACTCCAATGGATGGTAGACTTGTCATTATCCAAGGTAGTCTGTTGTCGAGATTTTTGTTACTCCATTGGATTGTAGCATTGTCATTATGGAAGGTAGTGTGTTGTCTAAATTCTTGTTATTTCAATGGATGGTAGACTTGTAATTATGGAAGGTAGTCTATTGTCGAGATTTTTGTTACTACAATGGATGGTACCCTAGTCATTATGGATGGTAGTCTATTGTTGATATTTTGTTACTCCAATGGATGGTAACCTTGTCATTATGGAATGAAGTCTGTAGTCGATATTTTTATTACTCCATTGGATGGTAGCCTTGTCATTATGGAAGGTAGTCTATTGTCGAGATATTTGTTATTCCAATGAATGGTAGCGTTATCATTATGGAAGGTAGTCTGTTGTCGAGATTTTCGTTACTCCAATGGATGGTAGCCTTGTCATTATGGAAGGTAGTATGTTGTCAATATCTTTGTTACTCCAATGGATGGTAGCTTTGTCATTATGGAAGGTACTATATTGTCGATATCTTTGTTACTCCAATAGATGGTAGCCTTCTCATTATGGAAGGTAGTCTGTTGTCGAGATTTTTGTTACTCCAATGGATGGTAGCCTTGTTATTATGGAAGGTAGTATATTGTCTAGATATTTGTTATTCCAATGGATGGTTGCGTTATCATTATGGAAGGTAGTCTGTTGTCGTGATTTTCATTACTCCAATGGAAGGTAGCCTTGTCATTATGGAAGGTAGTATATTGTCAATATCTTTGTTACTCTAATGGATGGTAGCCTTGTCATTATGGAAGGTAGTCTATTGTCGAGATTTTTGATACTCCAATGTATGGTACCCTTTTCATTATGGAAGGTAGTCTATTGTTGAGATATTTGTTATTCCAATGGATGGTAGCGTTATCATTAGGGAAGGTAGTTTGTTGTCGAGATTTTTGTTACTCCAATGGATGGTAGCCTTGTCATTATGGAAGGTAGTATGTTGTCAATATCTTTGTTACTCCAATGGATGGTAGCCTTGTCATTATGGAAGGTACTATGTTGTCGATATCTTTGTTACTCCAATAGATGGTAGCCTTGTCATTATGGAAGGTAGTCTATTGTCGAGATTTTTGTTACTCCAATGGATGGTAGCCTTGTCATTATGGAAGGTAGTATATTGTCTAGATATTTGTTAGTCCAATGGATGGTAGAGTTATCATTATGGAAGTTAGTCTGTTGTCGAGATTTTCGTTACTCCAATGGATGGTAGCCTTGTCATTATGGAAGGTCGTATGTTGTCAATATCTTTGTTACTCCAATGGATGGTAGCCTTGTCATTATGGAAGGTACTGTGTTGTCGATATCTTTGTTACTCCAATAGATGGTAGCCTTGTCATTATGGAAGGTAGTCTGTTGTCGAAATTTTTGTTACTCCAATGGATGGTAGCCTTGTCATTATGGAAGGTAGTATATTGTCGAGATATTTGTTATTCCAATGGATGGTAGCGTTATCATTATGGAAGGTAGTTTGTTGTCGAGATTTTCGTTACTCCAATGGAAGGTAGCCTTGTCATTATGGAAGGTAGTCTGTTGTCGAGATTTTTGTTACTCCAATGGATGATAGCCTTGTCATTAGGGAAGGTAGTCTCTCGTTGATATTTTTGTTACTCCAATGGATGGTAGCCTCTTCATTATGGAAGGTAGTCTCTTGTTGATATTTTTGTTACTCCAATGGATGGTAGCCTTGTCATTTTGGAAGGAAGTTTGTTTTCCCGATTATTGTTACTCCAATGGATTGTAGCCTTGTCATTATGGAACGTAGTCTGTTGTTGATAACTTTGTTACTCCAATGGATGGTAGCTTAGTAATTATGGAAGATAGTCTGTTGTCGAGATTTTTGTTACTCCAATGGATGGTAGCCTTGTCATTATGGAAGGGAGTCTGTTGTCCAAAATTTTTATTCTCCAATGGATGGTAACCTTGTCATTATGGAAGGTAGTCTATTATTGATATTTTTGTTAC
Organism: Vicia faba; assembly: GCA_948472305.1. Classification (NCBI taxonomy): domain Eukaryota; kingdom Viridiplantae; phylum Streptophyta; class Magnoliopsida; order Fabales; family Fabaceae; genus Vicia; species Vicia faba. The sequence goes on from OX451739.1 coordinate 568,479,722, forward strand.
TCCAATGGATGGTAGCCTTGTAATTATTGAATGTAGTCTATTGTCCAGATTTTTGTTACTCTAATGGATGGTAGCCTTGTCATTATGGAAGGTAGTCTGTTGTCGAGATTTTTGTTATTCCAATGGATGGTAGCCTTGTCATTATGGTAGGTAGTCTATAGTCGTGATTTTTGTTACTCCAATGGAAGGTAGCCTTGCCATTATGGAAGGTAGTATGTTATCGATATCTTTGTTACTCCAATGGATAGTAGCCTTGTCATTATGGAAGGTAGTCTATCGTTGTGATTTTTGTTACTCCAATGGATGGGAGCCTTGTCATTTTCGAAGGTAGTCTGTTGTTCAGATTTTGTTACTCCAATGGATGGTAGACTTGTCATTATCCAAGGTAGTCTGTTGTCGAGATTTTTGTTACTCCATTGGATTGTAGCATTGTCATTATGGAAGGTAGTGTGTTGTCTAAATTCTTGTTATTTCAATGGATGGTCGACTTGTAATTATGGAAGGTAGTCTATTGTCGAGATTTTTGTTACTACAATGGATGGTACCCTAGTCATTATGGATGGTAGTCTATTGTTGATATTTTGTTACTCCAATGGATGGTAACCTTGTCATTATGGAATGAAGTCTGTAGTCGATATTTTTATTACTCCATTGGATGGTAGCCTTGTCATTATGGAAGGTAGTCTATTGTCGAGATATTTGTTATTCCAATGAATGGTAGCGTTATCATTATGGAAGGTAGTCTGTTGTCGAGATTTTCGTTACTCCAATGGATGGTAGCCTTGTCATTATGGAAGGTAGTATGTTGTCAATATCTTTGTTACTCCAATGGATGGTAGCTTTGTCATTATGGAAGGTACTATATTGTCGATATCTTTGTTACTCCAATAGATGGTAGCCTTGTCATTATGGAAGGTAGTCTGTTGTCGAGATTTTTGTTACTCCAATGGATGGTAGCCTTGTTATTATGGAAGGTAGTATATTGTCTAGATATTTGTTATTTCAATGGATGGTTGCGTTATCATTATGGAAGGTAGTCTGTTGTCGTGATTTTCATTACTCCAATGGAAGGTAGCCTTATCATTATGGAAGGTAGTATATTGTTAATATCTTTGTTACTCTAATGGATGGTAGCCTTGTCATTATGGAAGGTAGTCTATTGTCGAGATTTTTGATACTCCAATGTATGGTACCCTTTTCATTATGGAAGGTAGTCTATTGTTGAGATATTTGTTATTCCAATGGATGGTAGCATTATCATTAGGGAAGGTAGTTTGTTGTCGAGATTTTTGTTACTCCAATGGATGGTAGCCTTGTCATTATGGAAGGTAGTATGTTGTCAATATCTTTGTTACTCCAATGGATGGTAGCCTTGTCATTATGGAAGGTACTATGTTGTCGATATCTTTGTTACTCCAATAGATGGTAGCCTTGTCATTATGGAAGGTAGTCTATTGTCGAGATTTTTGTTACTCCAATGGATGGTAGCCTTGTCATTATGGAAGGTAGTATATTGTCTAGATATTTGTTAGTCCAATGGATGGTAGAGTTATCATTATGGAAGTTAGTCTGTTGTCGAGATTTTCGTTACTCCAATGGATGGTAGCCTTGTCATTATGGAAGGTCGTATGTTGTCAATATCTTTGTTACTCCAATGGATGGTAGCCTTGTCATTATGGAAGGTACTGTGTTGTCGATATCTTTGTTACTCCAATAGATGGTAGCCTTGTCATTATGGAAGGTAGTCTGTTGTCGAAATTTTTGTTACTCCAATGGATGGTAGCCTTGTCATTATGGAAGGTAGTATATTGTCGAGATATTTGTTATTCCAATGGATGGTAGCGTTATCATTATGGAAGGTAGTTTGTTGTCGAGATTTTCGTTACTCCAATGGAAGGTAGCCTTGTCATTATGGAAGGTAGTATATTGTCAATATCTTTGTTACTCCAATGGATGGTAGCCTTGTCATTATGGATGTTACTATGTTTTCGATATCTTTGTTACACCAATAAATGGTAGCCTTGTAATTATGGAAGGTAGTCTGTTGTCGAGATTTTTGTTACTCCAATGGATGATAGCCTTGTCATTAGGGAAGGAAGTCTCTCGTTGATATTTTTGTTACTCCAATGGATGGTAGCCTCTTCATTATGGAAGGTAGTCTCTTGTTGATATTTTTGTTACTCCAATGGATGGTAGCCTTGTCATTTTGGAAGGAAGTTTGTTTTCCCGATTATTGTTACTCCAATGGATTGTAGCCTTGTCATTATGGAACGTAGTCTGTTGTTGATAACTTTGTTACTCCAATGGATGGTAGCTTAGTAATTATGGAAGATAGTCTGTTGTCGAGATTTTTGTTACTCCAATGGATGGTAGCCTTGTCATTATGGAAGGGAGTCTGTTGTCCAAAATTTTTATTCTCCAATGGATGGTAACCTTGTCATTATGGAAGGTAGTCTATTATTGATATTTTTGTTACTCCAATGGATGGTAGCCTTGTAATTATTGAACGTAGTCTATTGTCCAGATTTTTGTTACTCTAATGGATGGTAGCCTTGTCATTATGGAAGGTAGTCTGTTGTCGAGATTTTTGTTATTCCAATGGATGGTAGCCTTGTCATTATGGTAGGTAGTCTATAGTCGTGATTTTTGTTACTCCAATGGAAGGTAGCCTTGCCATTATGGAAGGTAGTATGTTATCGATATCTTTGTTACTCCAATGGATAGTAGCCTTGTCATTATGGAAGGTAGTCTATCGTTGTGATTTTTGTTACTCCAATGGATGGGAGCCTTGTCATTTTCGAAGGTAGTCTATTGTTCAGATTTTGTTACTCCAATGGATGGTAGACTTGTCATTATCCAAGGTAGTCTGTTGTCGAGATTTTTGTTACTCCATTGGATTGTAGCATTGTCATTATGGAAGGTAGTGTGTTGTCTAAATTCTTGTTATTTCAATGGATGGTCGACTTGTAATTATGGAAGGTAGTCTATTGTCGAGATTTTTGTTACTACAATGGATGGTACCCTAGTCATTATGGATGGTAGTCTATTGTTGATATTTTGTTACTCCAATGGATGGTAACCTTGTCATTATGGAATGAAGTCTGTAGTCGATATTTTTATTACTCCATTGGATGGTAGCCTTGTCATTATGGAAGGTAGTCTATTGTCGAGATATTTGTTATTCCAATGAATGGTAGCGTTATCATTATGGAAGGTAGTCTGTTGTCGAGATTTTCGTTACTCCAATGGATGGTAGCCTTGTCATTATGTAAGGTAGTATGTTGTCAATATCTTTGTTACTCCAATGGATGGTAGCTTTGTCATTATGGAAGGTACTATATTGTCGATATCTTTGTTACTCCAATAGATGGTAGCCTTGTCATTATGGAAGGTAGTCTGTTGTCGAGATTTTTGTTACTCCAATGGATGGTAGCCTTGTTATTATGGAAGGTAGTATATTGTCTAGATATTTGTTATTTCAATGGATGGTTGCGTTATCATTATGGAAGGTAGTCTGTTGTCGTGATTTTCATTACTCCAATGGAAGGTAGCCTTGTCATTATGGAAGGTAGTATATTGTTAATATCTTTGTTACTCTAATGGATGGTAGCCTTGTCATTATGGAAGGTAGTCTATTGTCGAGATTTTTGATACTCCAATGTATGGTACCCTTTTCATTATGGAAGGTAGTCTATTGTTGAGATATTTGTTATTCCAATGGATGGTAGCATTATCATTAGGGAAGGTAGTTTGTTGTCGAGATTTTTGTTACTCCAATGGATGGTAGCCTTGTCATTATGGAAGGTAGTATGTTGTCAATATCTTTGTTACTCCAATGGATGGTAGCCTTGTCATTATGGAAGGTACTATGTTGTCGATATCTTTGTTACTCCAATAGATGGTAGCCTTGTCATTATGGAAGGTAGTCTATTGTCGAGATTTTTGTTACTCCAATGGATGGTAGCCTTGTCATTATGGAAGGTAGTATATTGTCTAGATATTTGTTAGTCCAATGGATGGTAGAGTTATCATTATGGAAGTTAGTCTGTTGTCGAGATTTTCGTTACTCCAATGGATGGTAGCCTTGTCATTATGGAAGGTCGTATGTTGTCAATATCTTTGTTACTCCAATGGATGGTAGCCTTGTCATTATGGAAGGTACTGTGTTGTCGATATCTTTGTTACTCCAATAGATGGTAGCCTTGTCATTATGGAAGGTAGTCTGTTGTCGAAATTTTTGTTACTCCAATGGATGGTAGCCTTGTCATTATGGAAGGTAGTATATTGTCGAGATATTTGTTATTCCAATGGATGGTAGCGTTATCATTATGGAAGGTAGTTTGTTGTCGAGATTTTCGTTACTCCAATGGAAGGTAGCCTTGTCATTATGGAAGGTAGTATATTGTCAATATCTTTGTTACTCCAATGGATGGTAGCCTTGTCATTATGGATGTTACTATGTTTTCGATATCTTTGTTACACCAATAAATGGTAGCCTTGTAATTATGGAAGGTAGTCTGTTGTCGAGATTTTTGTTACTCCAATGGATGATAGCCTTGTCATTAGGGAAGGTAGTCTCTCGTTGATATTTTTGTTACTCCAATGGATGGTAGCCTCTTCATTATGGAAGGTAGTCTCTTGTTGATATTTTTGTTACTCCAATGGATGGTAGCCTTGTCATTTTCGAAGGTAGTTTGTTTTCCCGATTATTGTTACTCCAATGGATTGTAGCCTTGTCATTATGGAAGGTAGTCTGTTGTTGATAACTTTGTTACTCCAATGGATGGTAGCTTAGTAATTATGGAAGATAGTCTGTTGTCGAGATTTTTGTTACTCCAATGGATGGTAGCCTTGTCATTATGGAAGGGAGTCTGTTGTCCAAAATTTTTATTCTCCAATGGATGGTAACCTTGTCATTATGGAAGGTAGTCTATTATTGATATTTTTGTTACTCCAATGGATGGTAGCCTTGTAATTATTGAATGTAGTCTATTGTCCAGATTTTTGTTACTCTAATGGATGGTAGCCTTGTCATTATGGAAGGTAGTCTGTTGTCGAGATTTTTGTTATTCCAATGGATGGTAGCCTTGTCATTATGGTAGGTAGCCTATAGTCGTGATTTTTGTTACTCCAATGGAAGGTAGCCTTGCCATTATAGAAGGTAGTATGTTATCGATATCTTTGTTACTCCAATGGATAGTAGCCTTGTCATTATGGAAGGTAGTCTATCGTTGTGATTTTTGTTACTCCAATGGATGGGAGCCTTGTCATTTTCGAAGGTAGTCTGTTGTTCAGATTTTGTTACTCCAATGGATGGTAGACTTGTCATTATCGAAGGTAGTCTGTTGTCGAGATTTTTGTTACTCCATTGGATTGTAGCATTGTCATTATGGAAGGTAGTGTGTTGTCTAAATTCTTGTTATTTCAATGGATGGTAGACTTGTAATTATGGAAGGTAGTCTATTGTCGAGATTTTTGTTACTACAATGGATGGTACCCTAGTCATTATGGATGGTAGTCTATTGTTGATATTTTGTTACTCCAATGGATGGTAACCTTGTCATTATGGAATGAAGTCTGTAGTCGATATTTTTATTACTCCATTGGATGGTAGCCTTGTCATTATGGAAGGTAGTCTATTGTCGAGATATTTGTTATTCCAATGAATGGTAGCGTTATCATTATGGAAGGTAGTCTGTTGTCGAGATTTTCGTTACTCCAATGGATGGTAGCCTTGTCATTATGGAAGGTAGTATGTTGTCAATATCTTTGTTACTCCAATGGATGGTAGCTTTGTCATCATGGAAGGTACTATATTGTCGATATCTTTGTTACTCCAATAGATGGTAGCCTTGTCATTATGGAAGGTAGTCTGTTGTCGAGATTTTTGTTACTCCAATGGATGGTAGCCTTGTTATTATGGAAGGTAGTATATTGTCTAGATATTTGTTATTCCAATGGATGGTTGCGTTATCATTATGGAAGGTAGTCTGTTGTCGTGATTTTCATTACTCCAATGGAAGGTAGCCTTGTCATTATGGAAGGTAGTATATTGTCAATATCTTTGTTACTCTAATGGATGGTAGCCTTGTCATTATGGACGTTACTATGTTGTCGATATCTTTGTTACACGAATAGATGGTAGCCTTGTCATTATGGAAGGTAGTCCATTGTCGAGATATTTGTTATTCCATTGGATGGTAGCCTTCTTATTATCGAAGGTAGTCTCTTGTCGAGATTTTTGTTACTCCAATGGATGGTAGCCTTGTCATTAGGGAAGGTAGTATATTGTCAATATCTTTGTTACTCCAATGGATAGTAGCCTTGTCATTATGGAAGGTACTATGTTGTCGATATCTTTGTTACTCTAATAGATGGTAGACTTGTCATTATGGAAGGTAGTCTATTGTCGAGATTTTTGTTACTCCAATGGATGGTAGCCTTGCCATTATAGAAGGTAGTATATTGTTGATATTTTTGTTACTCCAATGGATGGTAGCCTTGTCATTATGGAAGATAGTCTCTTGTTGATATTTTTTTTACTCCAAAGGATGGTAGCCTTGTCATTATGGAAGGTAGTTTGTTTTCCCATTTATTCTTACTGCAATGGATTGTAGCCTTGTCATTATCGAAGGTAGTTTGTTGTTGATAACTTTGTTACTCCAATGGATGGTAGCCTTGTCATTATGGAAGGTAGTCTATAGTCGTGATTTTTGTTACTCCAATGGAAGGTAGCCTTGGCATTACTGAAGGTAGTATGTTGTCGATATCTTTGCTACTCCAATGGATGGTTGCCTTGTCATTATGGAAGGTAGTATTTTGTCGAGATTTTTTTTACTCCAATGGATTGTAGCCTTGTCATTTTGGAAGGTAGTATCTTGTTGATATTTTTGTTACTCTAATGGATGGTATCATTGTCATTATGGAAGGTAGTCTATTGTCCCGATTTTTGTTACTCCAATGGATGGTAGCCTTGTCATTATGGAAGGGAGTCTGTTGTCCAAAATTTTTATTCTCCAATGGATGGTAACCTTGTCATTATGGAAGGTAGTTTATTATTGATATTTTTGTTACTCCAATGGATGGTAGCCTTGTAATTATGGAATGTAGTCTATTGTCCAGATTTTTGTTACTCTAATGGATGGTAGCCTTGTCATTATGGAAGGTAGTCTGTTGTCAAGATTTTTGTTATTCCAATGGATGGTAGCCTTGTCATTATGTTAGGTAGTCTATAGTCGTGATTTTTGTTACTCCAATTGAAGGTAGCCTTGCCATTATGGAAGGTAGTATGTTATCGATATCTTTGTTACTCCAATGGATAGTAGCCTTGTCATTATGGAAGGTAGTCTATCGTTGTGATTTTTGTTACTCCAATGGATGGGAGCCTTGTCATTTTCGAAGGTAGTCTGTTGTTCAGATTTTGTTACTCCAATGGATGGTAGACTTGTCATTATCGAAGGTAGTCTGTTGTCGAGATTTTTGTTACTCCATTGGATTGTAGCATTGTCATTATGGAAGGTAGTGTGTTGTCTAAATTCTTGTTATTTCAATGGATGGTAGACTTGTAATTATGGAAGGTAGTCTATTGTCGAGATTTTTGTTACTACAATGGATGGTACCCTAGTCATTATGGATGGTAGTCTATTGTTGATATTTTGTTACTCCAATGGATGGTAACCTTGTCATTATGGAATGAAGTCTGTAGTCGATATTTTTATTACTCCATTGGATGGTAGCCTTGTCATTATGGAAGGTAGTCTATTGTCGAGATATTTGTTATTCCAATGAATGGTAGCGTTATCATTATGGAAGGTAGTCTGTTGTCGAGATTTTCGTTACTCCAATGGATGGTAGCCTTGTCATTATGGAAGGTAGTATGTTGTCAATATCTTTGTTACTCCAATGGATGGTAGCTTTGTCATCATGGAAGGTACTATATTGTCGATATCTTTGTTACTCCAATAGATGGTAGCCTTGTCATTATGGAAGGTAGTCTGTTGTCGAGATTTTTGTTACTCCAATGGATGGTAGCCTTGTTATTATGGAAGGTAGTATATTGTCTAGATATTTGTTATTCCAATGGATGGTTGCGTTATCATTATGGAAGGTAGTCTGTTGTCGTGATTTTCATTACTCCAATGGAAGGTAGCCTTGTCATTATGGAAGGTAGTATATTGTCAATATCTTTGTTACTCTAATGGATGGTAGCCTTGTCATTATGGACGTTACTATGTTGTCGATATCTTTGTTACACGAATAGATGGTAGCCTTGTCATTATGGAAGGTAGTCCATTGTCGAGATATTTGTTATTCCATTGGATGGTAGCCTTCTTATTATCGAAGGTAGTCTCTTGTCGAGATTTTTGTTACTCCAATGGATGGTAGCCTTGTCATTAGGGAAGGTAGTATATTGTCAATATCTTTGTTACTCCAATGGATGGTAGCCTTGTCATTATGGAAGGTACTATGTTGTCGATATCTTTGTTACTCTAATAGATGGTAGACTTGTCATTATGGAAGGTAGTCTATTGTCGAGATTTTTGTTACTCCAATGGATGGTAGCCTTTCCATTATAGAAGGTAGTATATTGTTGATATTTTTGTTACTCCAATGGATGGTAGCCTTGTCATTATGGAAGATAGTCTCTTGTTGATATTTTTTTTACTCCAAAGGATGGTAGCCTTGTCATTATGGAAGGTAGTTTGTTTTCCCATTTATTCTTACTGCAATGGATTGTAGCCTTGTCATTATCGAAGGTAGTTTGTTGTTGATAACTTTGTTACTCCAATGGATGGTAGCCTTGTCATTATGGAAGGTAGTCTATAGTCGTGATTTTTGTTACTCCAATGGAAGGTAGCCTTGGCATTACTGAAGGTAGTATGTTGTCGATATCTTTGCTACTCCAATGGATGGTTGCCTTGTCATTATGGAAGGTAGTATTTTGTCGAGATTTTTTTTACTCCAATGGATTGTAGCCTTGTCATTTTGGAAGGTAGTATCTTGTTGATATTTTTGTTACTCTAATGGATGGTATCATTGTCATTATGGAAGGTAGTCTATTGTCCCGATTTTTGTTACTCCAATGGATGGTAGCCTTGTCATTATGGAAGGGAGTCTGTTGTCCAAAATTTTTATTCTCCAATGGATGGTAACCTTGTCATTATGGAAGGTAGTTTATTATTGATATTTTTGTTACTCCAATGGATGGTAGCCTTGTAATTATGGAATGTAGTCTATTGTCCAGATTTTTGTTACTCTAATGGATGGTAGCCTTGTCATTATGGAAGGTAGTCTGTTGTCAAGATTTTTGTTATTCCAATGGATGGTAGCCTTGTCATTATGTTAGGTAGTCTATAGTCGTGATTTTTGTTACTCCAATTGAAGGTAGCCTTGCCATTATGGAAGGTAGTATGTTATCGATATCTTTGTTACTCCAATGGATAGTAGCCTTGTCATTATGGAAGGTAGTCTATCGTTGTGATTTTTGTTACTCCAATGGATGGGAGCCTTGTCATTTTCGAAGGTAGTCTGTTGTTCAGATTTTGTTACTCCAATGGATGGTAGACTTGTCATTATCGAAGGTAGTCTGTTGTCGAGATTTTTGTTACTCCATTGGATTGTAGCATTGTCATTATGGAAGGTAGTGTGTTGTCTAAATTCTTGTTATTTCAATGGATGGTAGACTTGTAATTATGGAAGGTAGTCTATTGTCGAGATTTTTGTTACTACAATGGATGGTACCCTAGTCATTATGGATGGTAGTCTATTGTTGATATTTTGTTACTCCAATGGATGGTAACCTTGTCATTATGGAATGAAGTCTGTAGTCGATATTTTTATTACTCCATTGGATGGTAGCCTTGTCATTATGGAAGGTAGTCTATTGTCGAGATATTTGTTATTCCAATGAATGGTAGCGTTATCATTATGGAAGGTAGTCTGTTGTCGAGATTTTCGTTACTCCAATGGATGGTAGCCTTGTCATTATGGAAGGTAGTATGTTGTCAATATCTTTGTTACTCCAATGGATGGTAGCTTTGTCATCATGGAAGGTACTATATTGTCGATATCTTTGTTACTCCAATAGATGGTAGCCTTGTCATTATGGAAGGTAGTCTGTTGTCGAGATTTTTGTTACTCCAATGGATGGTAGCCTTGTCATTATGGAAGGTAGTATATTGTCTAGATATTTGTTATTCCAATGGATGGTTGCGTTATCATTATGGAAGGTAGTTTGTTGTCGAGATTTTCGTTACTCCAATGGAAGGTAGCCTTGTCATTATGGAAGGTAGTATATTGTCAATATCTTTGTTACTCCAATTGATGGTAGCCTTGTCATTATGGATGTTACTATGTTTTCGATATCTTTGTTACACCAATAAATGGTAGCCTTGTAATTATGGAAGGTAGTCTGTTGTCGAGATTTTTGTTACTCCAATGGATGATAGCCTTGTCATTAGGGAAGGTAGTCTCTCGTTGATATTTTTGTTACTCCAATGGATGGTAGCCTCTTCATTATGGAAGGTAGTCTCTTGTTGATATTTTTGTTACTCCAATGGATGGTAGCCTTGTCATTTTGGAAGGTAGTTTGTTTTCCCGATTATTGTTACTCCAATGGATTATAGCCTTGTCATTATGGAAGGTAGTCTGTTGTTGATAAGTTTGTTACTCCAATGGATGGTAGCTTAGTAATTATGGAATATAGTCTGTTGTCGAGATTTTTGTTACTCCAATGGATGGTAGCCTTGTCATTATGGAAGGGAGTCTGTTATCCAAAATTTTTATTCTCCAATGGATGGTAACCTTGTCATTATGGAAGGTAGTCTATTATTGATATTTTTGTTACTCCAATGGATGGTAGCCTTGTAATTATTGAATGTAGTCTATTGTCCAGATTTTTGTTACTATAATGGATGGTAGCCTTGTCATTATGGAAGGTAGTCTGTTGTCGAGATTTTTGTTATTCCAATGGATGGTAGCCTTGTCATTATGGTAGGTAGTCTATAGTCGTGATTTTTGTTACTCCAATGGAAGGTAGCCTTGCCATTATGGAAGGTAGTATGTTATCGATATCTTTGTTACTCCAATGGATAGTAGCCTTGTCATTATGGAAGGTAGTCTATCGTTGTGATTTTTGTTACTCCAATGGATGGGAGCCTTGTCATTTTCGAAGGTAGTCTGTTGTTCAGATTTTGTTACTCCAATGGATGGTAGACTTGTCATTATCGAAGGTAGTCTGTTGTCGAGATTTTTGTTACTCCATTGGATTGTAGCATTGTCATTATGGAAGGTAATGTGTTGTCTAAATTCTTGTTATTTCAATGGATGGTAGACTTGTAATTATGGAATGTAGTCTATTGTCGAGATTTTTGTTACTACAATGGATGGTACCCTAGTCATTATGGATGGTAGTCTATTGTTGATATTTTGTTACTCCAATGGATGGTAACCTTGTCGTTATGGAATGAAGTCTGTAGTCGATATTTTTATTACTCCATTGGATGGTAGCCTTGTCATTATGGAAGGTAGTCTATTGTCGAGATATTTGTTATTCCAATGAATGGTAGCGTTATCATTATGGAAGGTAGTCTGTTGTCGAGATTTTCGTTACTCCAATGGATGGTAGCCTTGTCATTATGGAAGGTAGTATGTTGTCAATATCTTTGTTACTCCAATGGATGGTAGCTTTGTCATTATGGAAGGTACTATATTGTCGATATCTTTGTTACTCCAATAGATGGTAGCCTTGTCATTATGGAAGGTAGTCTGTTGTCGAGATTTTTGTTACTCCAATGGATGGTAGCCTTGTTATTATGGAAGGTAGTATATTGTCTAGATATTTGTTATTCCAATGGATGGTTGCGTTATCATTATGGAAGGTAGTCTGTTGTCGTGATTTTCATTACTCCAATGGAAGGTAGCCTTGTCATTATAGAAGGTAGTATATTGTCAATATCTTTGTTACTCTAATGGATGGTAGCCTTGTCATTATGGACGTTACTATGTTGTCGATATCTTTGTTACACGAATAGATGGTAGCCTTGTCATTATGGAAGGTAGTCCATTGTCGAGATATTTGTTATTCCATTGGATGGTAGCCTTCTCATTATCGAAGGTAGTCTCTTGTCGAGATTTTTGTTACTCCAATGGATGGTAGCCTTGTCATTATGGAAGGTAGTATATTGTCAATATCTTTGTTACTCCAATGGATGGTAGCCTTGTCATTATGGAAGGTACTATGTTGTCGATATCTTTGTTACTCTAATAGATGGTAGACTTGTCATTATGGAAGGTAGTCTATTGTCGAGATTTTTGTTACTCCAATGGATGGTAGCCTTGCCATTATAGAAGGTAGTATATTGTTGATATTTTTGTTACTCCAATGGATGGTAGCCTTGTCATTATGGAAGATAGTCTCTTGTTGATATTTTTTTTACTCCAAAGGATGGTAGCCTTGTCATTATGGAAGGTAGTTTGTTTTCCCATTTATTCTTACTGCAATGGATTGTAGCCTTGTCATTATCGAAGGTAGTTTGTTGTTGATAACTTTGTTACTCCAATGGATGGTAGCCTTGTCATTATGGAAGGTAGTCTATAGTCGTGATTTTTGTTACTCCAATGGAAGGTAGCCTTGGCATTACTGAAGGTAGTATGTTGTCGATATCTTTGCTACTCCAATGGATGGTTGCCTTGTCATTATGGAAGGTAGTATTTTGTCGAGATTTTTTTTACTCCAATGGATTGTAGCCTTGTCATTTTGGAAGGTAGTATCTTGTTGATATTTTTGTTACTCTAATGGATGGTATCATTGTCATTATGGAAGGTAGTCTATTGTCCCGATTTTTGTTACTCCAATGGATGGTAGCCTTGTCATTATGGAAGGGAGTCTGTTGTCCAAAATTTTTATTCTCCAATGGATGGTAACCTTGTCATTATGGAAGGTAGTTTATTATTGATATTTTTGTTACTCCAATGGATGGTAGCCTTGTAATTATTGAATGTAGTCTATTGTCCAGATTTTTGTTACTCTAATGGATGGTAGCCTTGTCATTATGGAAGGTAGTCTGTTGTCAAGATTTTTGTTATTCCAATGGATGGTAGCCTTGTCATTATGTTAGGTAGTCTATAGTCGTGATTTTTGTTACTCCAATTGAAGGTAGCCTTGCCATTATGGAAGGTAGTATGTTATCGATATCTTTGTTACTCCAATGGATAGTAGCCTTGTCATTATGGAAGGTAGTCTATCGTTGTGATTTTTGTTACTCCAATGGATGGGAGCCTTGTCATTTTCGAAGGTAGTCTGTTGTTCAGATTTTGTTACTCCAATGGATGGTAGACTTGTCATTATCGAAGGTAGTCTGTTGTCGAGATTTTTGTTACTCCATTGGATTGTAGCATTGTCATTATGGAAGGTAGTGTGTTGTCTAAATTCTTGTTATTTCAATGGATGGTAGACTTGTAATTATGGAAGGTAGTCTATTGTCGAGATTTTTGTTACTACAATGGATGGTACCCTAGTCATTATGGATGGTAGTCTATTGTTGATATTTTGTTACTCCAATGGATGGTAACCTTGTCATTATGGAATGAAGTCTGTAGTCGATATTTTTATTACTCCATTGGATGGTAGCCTTGTCATTATGGAAGGTAGTCTATTGTCGAGATATTTGTTATTCCAATGAATGGTAGCGTTATCATTATGGAAGGTAGTCTGTTGTCGAGATTTTCGTTACTCCAATGGATGGTAGCCTTGTCATTATGGAAGGTAGTATGTTGTCAATATCTTTGTTACTCCAATGGATGGTAGCTTTGTCATCATGGAAGGTACTATATTGTCGATATCTTTGTTACTCCAATAGATGGTAGCCTTGTCATTATGGAAGGTAGTCTGTTGTCGAGATTTTTGTTACTCCAATGGATGGTAGCCTTGTCATTATGGAAGGTAGTATATTGTCTAGATATTTGTTATTCCAATGGATGGTTGCGTTATCATTATGGAAGGTAGTTTGTTGTCGAGATTTTCGTTACTCCAATGGAAGGTAGCCTTGTCATTATGGAAGGTAGTATATTGTCAATATCTTTGTTACTCCAATTGATGGTAGCCTTGTCATTATGGATGTTACTATGTTTTCGATATCTTTGTTACACCAATAAATGGTAGCCTTGTAATTATGGAAGGTAGTCTGTTGTCGAGATTTTTGTTACTCCAATGGATGATAGCCTTGTCATTAGGGAAGGTAGTCTCTCGTTGATATTTTTGTTACTCCAATGGATGGTAGCCTCTTCATTATGGAAGGTAGTCTCTTGTTGATATTTTTGTTACTCCAATGGATGGTAGCCTTGTCATTTTGGAAGGTAGTTTGTTTTCCCGATTATTGTTACTCCAATGGATTATAGCCTTGTCATTATGGAAGGTAGTCTGTTGTTGATAAGTTTGTTACTCCAATGGATGGTAGCTTAGTAATTATGGAATATAGTCTGTTGTCGAGATTTTTGTTACTCCAATGGATGGTAGCCTTGTCATTATGGAAGGGAGTCTGTTATCCAAAATTTTTATTCTCCAATGGATGGTAACCTTGTCATTATGGAAGGTAGTCTATTATTGATATTTTTGTTACTCCAATGGATGGTAGCCTTGTAATTATTGAATGTAGTCTATTGTCCAGATTTTTGTTACTATAATGGATGGTAGCCTTGTCATTATGGAAGGTAGTCTGTTGTCGAGATTTTTGTTATTCCAATGGATGGTAGCCTTGTCATTATGGTAGGTAGTCTATAGTCGTGATTTTTGTTACTCCAATGGAAGGTAGCCTTGCCATTATGGAAGGTAGTATGTTATCGATATCTTTGTTACTCCAATGGATAGTAGCCTTGTCATTATGGAAGGTAGTCTATCGTTGTGATTTTTGTTACTCCAATGGATGGGAGCCTTGTCATTTTCGAAGGTAGTCTGTTGTTCAGATTTTGTTACTCCAATGGATGGTAGACTTGTCATTATCGAAGGTAGTCTGTTGTCGAGATTTTTGTTACTCCATTGGATTGTAGCATTGTCATTATGGAAGGTAATGTGTTGTCTAAATTCTTGTTATTTCAATGGATGGTAGACTTGTAATTATGGAATGTAGTCTATTGTCGAGATTTTTGTTACTACAATGGATGGTACCCTAGTCATTATGGATGGTAGTCTATTGTTGATATTTTGTTACTCCAATGGATGGTAACCTTGTCGTTATGGAATGAAGTCTGTAGTCGATATTTTTATTACTCCATTGGATGGTAGCCTTGTCATTATGGAAGGTAGTCTATTGTCGAGATATTTGTTATTCCAATGAATGGTAGCGTTATCATTATGGAAGGTAGTCTGTTGTCGAGATTTTCGTTACTCCAATGGATGGTAGCCTTGTCATTATGGAAGGTAGTATGTTGTCAATATCTTTGTTACTCCAATGGATGGTAGCTTTGTCATTATGGAAGGTACTATATTGTCGATATCTTTGTTACTCCAATAGATGGTAGCCTTGTCATTATGGAAGGTAGTCTGTTGTCGAGATTTTTGTTACTCCAATGGATGGTAGCCTTGTTATTATGGAAGGTAGTATATTGTCTAGATATTTGTTATTCCAATGGATGGTTGCGTTATCATTATGGAAGGTAGTCTGTTGTCGTGATTTTCATTACTCCAATGGAAGGTAGCCTTGTCATTATAGAAGGTAGTATATTGTCAATATCTTTGTTACTCTAATGGATGGTAGCCTTGTCATTATGGACGTTACTATGTTGTCGATATCTTTGTTACACGAATAGATGGTAGCCTTGTCATTATGGAAGGTAGTCCATTGTCGAGATATTTGTTATTCCATTGGATGGTAGCCTTCTCATTATCGAAGGTAGTCTCTTGTCGAGATTTTTGTTACTCCAATGGATGGTAGCCTTGTCATTATGGAAGGTAGTATATTGTCAATATCTTTGTTACTCCAATGGATGGTAGCCTTGTCATTATGGAAGGTACTATGTTGTCGATATCTTTGTTACTCTAATAGATGGTAGACTTGTCATTATGGAAGGTAGTCTATTGTCGAGATTTTTGTTACTCCAATGGATGGTAGCCTTGCCATTATAGAAGGTAGTATATTGTTGATATTTTTGTTACTCCAATGGATGGTAGCCTTGTCATTATGGAAGATAGTCTCTTGTTGATATTTTTTTTACTCCAAAGGATGGTAGCCTTGTCATTATGGAAGGTAGTTTGTTTTCCCATTTATTCTTACTGCAATGGATTGTAGCCTTGTCATTATCGAAGGTAGTTTGTTGTTGATAACTTTGTTACTCCAATGGATGGTAGCCTTGTCATTATGGAAGGTAGTCTATAGTCGTGATTTTTGTTACTCCAATGGAAGGTAGCCTTGGCATTACTGAAGGTAGTATGTTGTCGATATCTTTGCTACTCCAATGGATGGTTGCCTTGTCATTATGGAAGGTAGTATTTTGTCGAGATTTTTTTTACTCCAATGGATTGTAGCCTTGTCATTTTGGAAGGTAGTATCTTGTTGATATTTTTGTTACTCTAATGGATGGTATCATTGTCATTATGGAAGGTAGTCTATTGTCCCGATTTTTGTTACTCCAATGGATGGTAGCCTTGTCATTATGGAAGGGAGTCTGTTGTCCAAAATTTTTATTCTCCAATGGATGGTAACCTTGTCATTATGGAAGGTAGTTTATTATTGATATTTTTGTTACTCCAATGGATGGTAGCCTTGTAATTATGGAATGTAGTCTATTGTCCAGATTTTTGTTACTCTAATGGATGGTAGCCTTGTCATTGTGGAAGGTAGTCTGTTGTCGAGATTTTTGTTATTCCAATGGATGGTAGCCTTGTCATTATGGTAGGTAGTCTATAGTCGTGATTTTTGTTACTCCAATTGAAGGTAGCCTTGCCATTATGGAAGGTAGTATGTTATCGATATCTTTGTTACTCCAATGGATAGTAGCCTTGTCATTATGGAAGGTAGTCTATCGTTGTGATTTTTGTTACTCCAATGGATGGGAGCCTTGTCATTTTCGAAGGTAGTCTGTTGTTCAGATTTTGTTACTCCAATGGATGGTAGACTTGTCATTATGGAAGGTAGTCAGTTGTCGAGATTTTTGTTACTCCATTGGATTGTAGCCTTGTCATTATGGAAGGTAGTGTGTTGTCTAAATTCTTTTTATTTCAATGGATGGTAGACTTGTCATTATGGAAGGTAGTCTATTGTCGAGATTTTTGTTACTACAATGGATGGTACCCTAGTCATTATGGATGGTAGTCTATTGTCGATATTTTGTTACTCCAATGGATGGTAACCTTGTCATTATGGAATGTAGTCTGTAGTCGATATTTTTATTACTCCATTGGATGGTAGCCTTGTCATTATGGAAGGTAGTCTATTGTCGAGATATTTGTTATTCCAATGGATGGTAGCGTTATCATTATGGAAGGTAGTCTGTTGTCGAGATTTTCATTACTCCAATGGATGGTAGCCTTGTCATTATGGAAGGTAGTATGTTGTCAATATCTTTGTTACTTCAATGGATGGTAGCTTTGTCATTATGCAAGGTACTATGTTGTCGATATCTTTGTTACTCCAATAGATGGTAGCCTTGTCATTTTGGAAGGTAGTCTGTTGTCGAGATTTTTGTTACTCCAATGGATGATAGCCTTGTCATTATGGAAGGTAGTATATTGTCTAGATATTTGTTATTCCAATGGATGGTTGCGTTATCATTATGGAAGGTAGTCTGTTGTCGTGATTTTCGTTACTCCAATGGAAGGTAGCCTTGTCATTATGGAAGGTAGTATATTGTCAATATCTTTGTTACTCTAATGGATGGTAGCCTTGTCATTTTGGACGTTACTATGTTGTCGATATCTTTGTTACACGAATAGATGGTAGCCTTGTCATTATGGAAGGTATTCTATTGTCGAGATATTTGTTATTCCATTGGATGGTAGCCTTCTCATTATCGAAGGTAGTCTCTAGTCGAGATTTTTGTTACTCCAATGGATGGTAGCCTTGTCATTATGGAAGGTAGTATATTGTCAATATCATTGTTACTCCAATGGATGGTAGCCTTGTCATTATGGAAGGTACTATGTTGTCG
The DNA here is from genome assembly GCA_948472305.1 of Vicia faba. NCBI lineage: Eukaryota > Viridiplantae > Streptophyta > Magnoliopsida > Fabales > Fabaceae > Vicia > Vicia faba. The sequence continues at coordinate 568,497,863 of OX451739.1, forward strand.
ATATCTTTGTTACTCCAATAGATGGTAGCCTTGTCATTATGGAAAGTAGTCTATTGTCGAGATTTTTGTTACTCCAATGGATGGTAGCCTTGTCATTATGGAAGGTAGTATATTGTTGATATTTTTGTTACTCCAATGGATGATAGCCTTGTCATTATGGAAGATAGTCTCTTGTTGATATTTTTTTTACTCCAAAGGATGGTAGCCTTGTCATTATGGAAGGTAGTTTGTTTTCCCAATTATTCTTACTCCAATGGATCGTAGCCTTGTCATTATCGAATGTAGTTTGTTGTCGATAACTTTGTTACTCCAATGGATGGTAGCCTTGTCATTACGGAAGGTAGTCTATAGTCGTGATTTTTGTTACTCCAATGGAAGGTAGCCTTGGCATTACTGAAGGTAGTATGTTGTCGATATCTTTGCTACTCCAATGGATGGTAGCCTTGTCATTATGGAAGGTAGTATTTTGTCGAGATTTTTTTTACTCCAATGGATGGTAGCCTTGTCATTTTTGATGGTAGTCTCTTGTTGATATTTTGGTTACTCTAATGGATGGTATCATTGTCATTATGGAAGGTAGTCTATTATCCCGATTTTTGTTACCCTAATGGATGGTAGTCTTGTCATTATGGAAGGTAGTCTGTCGTTGTGATTTCTGTTACTCCAATCGATGGTAGACTTGTCAATATGGAAGGTAGTCTTTTGTCGAGATTTTTGTTACTCCAATGGATGGTAGCCTTGTCATATGGAAGGTAGTCTCTTGTTGATATTTTTGTTACTCCAATGGATGGTATCCTTGTCATTATGGAAGGTAGTTTGTTGTCCTGATTTTTGTTACTCTAATGGATGGTAGTCTTATCAATATGGAAGGTAGTCTGTCGTAGTTATTTTTTTTACTCCAATGGATGGTAGCCTTGTCATTATCGAAGGTAGTCTGTTGTTCAGATTTTTGTTACTCCAATGGATAGTAGACTTGTCATTATGGAAGGTAGTCTGTTGTTGAGATATTTGTTTATCCATTAGATTGTAGCCTTGTCATTATGGAAGGTAGTGTGTTGTTGAAATTTTTGTTATTCCAATGGATGGTAGACCTGTCATTATGGAAGGTAGTTTATTTTCGAGATTTTCGTTACTCCAATGAATGGTAGCCTTGTCATTATGGAAGGTAGTATGTTGTCAATATCTTTGTTACTCCAATGGATTGTAGCCTTGTCATTATGGAAGGTACTATGTTGTCGATATATTTGTTACTCCAATAGATGGTAGCCTTGTCATTATGGAAGGTAGTGTGTTGTCGAGATTTTTGTTACTCCAATGGATGGTAGCCTTGTCATTATGGAAGGTAGTATATTGTCTAGATATTTGTTATTCCAATGGATGGTTGCGTTATCATTATGGAAGGTAGTCTGTTGTCGTGATTTTCGTTACTCCAATGGAAGGTAGCCTTGTCATTATGGAAGGTAGTATATTGTCAATTTCTTTGTTACTCCAATGGATGGTAGCCTTATCATTATGGACGTTACTATGTTGTCAATATCTTTGTTACACCAATAGATGGTAGCGTTGTCATTATGGAAGGTACTCTATTGTCGAGATATTTGTTATTCCAATGGATGGTAGCCTTGCCATTATCGAAGGTAGTCTCTTGTCGAGATTTTCGTTACTCCAATGGATGATAGCCTTGTCATTATGGAAGGTAGTCTATTGTCGAGATATTTGTTATTCCAATGGATGGTAGCGTTATCATTATGGAAGGTAGTCTGTTATCAAGATTTTCGTTACTCTAATGGATGGTGGCCTTGTCATTATGGAAGGTAGTATATTGTCAATATCTTTGTTACTCCAATGGATGGTAGCCTTGTCATTATTGAAGGTACTATGTTGTCAATATCTTTGTTACTCTAATGGATGGTAGCCTTGTCATTATGGAAGGTAGTCTGTTGTCGAGATTTTTGTTACTCCAATGGATGGTACCCTTGTCATTATGGAAGGTAGTCTACTGTCGATATTTTTGTTACTCCAATGGATGGTAACCTTGTCATTATGGAATGTAGTATGATGTCGAGATTTTTGTCACTCTATCGGATGGTAGCCTTGTCATTATGGAAGGTAGTCTATTGTCGAAATATTTGTTATTCCAATGGATGGTAGCGTTATCATATGGAAGGTAGTCTGTTGTCGAGATTTTCGTTACTCCAATGGATGGTAGCCTTGTCATTATGGAAGGTAGTATAATGTCAATATATTTGTTACTCCAATGGATGGTAGCCTTGTCATTATTGAAGGTACTATGTTGTCAATATCTTTGTTACTCCAATAGATGGTAGCCTTGGTATTACGGACGGTAGTCTGTTGTCGAGATTTTTGTTACTCCAATAGATGGTAGCCTTGTCATTATGGAAGGTAGTCTGTTGTCGAGATTTTTGTTACTCCAATGGATGGTACCCTTGTCATTATGAAAGTTACTTTATTGTCGATATTTTTGTTACTCCAATGGATGGTAACCTTGTTATTATGGAATGTAGTTTGTTGTCGAGATTTTTGTCACTCCCTTAGATGGTAGCCTGGTCATTATGGAAGGTATTCAATTGTCGAGATATTTGTTATTCCAATGGATGGTAGCGTTATTATATGGAAGGTAGTCGGTTGTCGAGATTTTCGTTACTCCAATGGATGGTAGCCTTGTCATTATGGAAGGTACTATGTTGTCAATATCTTTGTTACTCCAATGGATGGTAGCCTTGTCATTATGGAAGGTACTATGTTGTCGATATCTTTGTTACTCCAATGAATGGTAACCTTGTCATTATGGAATGTAGTCTGTTGTCGAGATTTTTGTCACTCCATTGGATGGTAGCCTTGTCATTATGGAAGGTAGTCTATTGTCGAGATATTTGTTATTCCAATGGATGGTAGCGTTATCATTATGGAAGGTAGTCTGTTGTCGAGATTTTCGTTACTCCAATGGATGGTAGCCTTGTCATTATGGAAGGTAGTATGTTGTCAATATCTTTGTTACTCCAATGGATGGTAGCCTTGTCATTATGGAAGGTACTATGTTGTCGATATCTTTGTTACTCCAATAGATGGTAGCCTTGTCATTATGGAAGGTAGTCTGTTGTCAAGATTTTTGTTACTGCAATGGATGGTAGCCTTGTCATTATGTAACGTAGTCTATTGTCGAGATATTTGTTATTCCAATGGATGGTAGCGTTATCATTATGGAAGGTAGTCTATTATCAAGATTTTTGTTACTCCAATGGAAGGTGGCCTTGTCATTATGGAAGGTAATATATTGTCAATATCTTTGTTACTCCAATGGATGGTAGCCTTGTCATTATTGAAGGTACTATGTT